>CM064327.1:121775000-131775000 GCA_032595735.1 Pelochelys cantorii
TTAGGCACTTCGAAAGTGCAAATGAGCTTGGGATTTAAATATCCTGGGCTTAATTTGCATACTCACGTTCGGGCACTGTGCCGATCACAGGCCCTTTTGAAAGTGAAAGTAAAATCTAGCCTGTGAAAGTAAAGTAAAAAAATGAGGAGTGCAGGATCTGTTGAAAAAGCTCCCCATTGTTGGCAGAGCCGTGGCTACGCTTTACTTTCACTTTCGAAAGGGCACGTGATTGGCACAGTGCCTGAACGTGAGTATGCAAATTAAGCCCGGGGTATTTAAATCCCGGGCTCATTTGCACTTTTGAAGTGCTTGATTTGCATCCCTCTGCTGACAGAGACATGCAGTCTGGAGGTAGCCTTAGTGTCAAACAGTTGTGTTTGAGAACATAGAAATTGCTCTTCTGAAGCTGAATAATGGTCATTGGTCATCAGTTCACCCTTGTGTGTAAACGGATTCTGTTAATGCAACTTTCATTAACCTCAGTGTTTGCAGTCACATTTTAAAACTGAAACCTAATTGCTTTCCTAGAATTCAGAAGAGCCATTCTGAATCTTATGTAAGTCTGTGATAACTTGCAGATATTTATGATGCTTGCTTGAGAATTAGAAAATTCCTTGTTGTGTGGCTAAAGAATGAAAGGAGGTTCTTTTCAACTAACCTCATTTTTACTTTTGAACCAGAGAGTTCCAGTGAATCCGATTGTGACTCGGATGAAAATAGCAGCTGTTCTAGCAGTTCAGATTCAGAAGTATTTGATGTTATTGCGGAAATTAAGCGTAAAAAAGCTCACCCTGATCGTCTTCATGAGGAGCTCTGGTACAATGACCCTGGACAGGTATTGTGTGCAAAACATTCACTGTGTATCGAAAAGGTTTGTTCTGGGAGCCATACAAATCTACCAGTCAAATGTATTACAGAATGTGCTACATGATGCCAGTTGTCTCCTGTTCAAATTGATTTTTTTTCTAGATAATATTTTATTGTTGTTCAGAGCATGTCACTTTCACTCTCAGGAGTTCAGTTAAAACCCCTGAACCTTGGTGATTCTTCACCCTTAATCATATTTGACGGCGTTTACGTTACTGGCAATGCCAATTTACAGTGGTGCTATTCTGTTAGCCTAACAATAGAGGTACAGGTTGGAAGTCCGGCAACATCCATAGTCCAGCATGGATGTTGCAGGACCAGTGAGTCCTGGTGGAGGGCCAGTGGCAATGATCCCTGCGGAGCCGGCAAAGCAGTGGGCTGCCCGCAGGGAGCTGATGGCAGGGCCGCCCAGCATGTGGCAGTGGGGCTGCCAGTGGGCTTGGGAGACCGGTGTGTGGCTGCCCAACGGGGCTGGGAGCCCTGCGCGCAGTGCATACGGCCACTCAGGAAGCGGCTGCCCAGAAGCCCCAGTGAGTGCGGCTGTCCAGAGCCCCAGTGCACAGTGTGCGGCTGCTTGGAACCCCAGTGCTGGGCTGCCCAGTGGAGCCATGGCAGCAGGGCCAACAGGGGAGCCGGCTGGGACACCAGCTGCGAGGCCCAGGAGGTCGCTGGCAGGGGTCCAAAAATGATTTCCCCGGGACCAATCAGGTCCTGAGGGTAATGGACAAGGGAGGTCCAACCTGTACAAAGATGAGGAATGAGGGAGACAGAGCTTGTCGATCTGCTTTACAAATGATTCACTTAAAAGTGCTTATTATATAATGATAAATAATGCCTTAAATATGCTGGTAATGCTCCTAATTTCTTGTCTAATGGTTCTGCTGTAATTACATGCAGATTATAGTCCTCATTAAATGTAATTGGTGAGCGCATGAAATGTTGTTGGAATACATATGTAACACAGAGATCTGGCATTTGCACCTTTGCCATCGCCATCTTTCTTTTTTAACTCTCTTGTAGTCCCTTCTAGCTCTTTGTCAAAGGGCATGCCCCTCCCTCCTCCAAGTAAACTTCTGTTTTTCTGGCATTTTATTTGAGGCATGAAACTAGGCCACAAATTATAATGGCAGAAGATACAGCAATGCATGTTGTGGCCATTATAATTAAATAGCTCTTATTTATGCTCCTAACCTTAAAAAAAGCCCCAAACTAGAAAACTGTTGAGATATTTGACTTTCAAAAATTGTGTTAGGCTTTTCAAGCAAAAAATGTACATTTTTTTTCAAGGAGCTATAATAGAAGATTCAATATAAAATATTTGCGAATAGAGAAGTGAACAGTATCAGAAATGCATGGTTATTTTCACAAATTTACATACGAGTTACTACTTCTTCCTAAAGGACATCTGAGAAAAGTTCCCAAATGTCATTGTGGCCTCCTTAAGAGCACGCTTTTTACAGATCATTTTTATTAAGTACAGAACAATTTTATTTTGAATAGTGTGCTTTCCCATACTATTGTTCATTGTTCACATGCAAAAGTGATAGGCTTATAAATTAGGGATGTGAACGACTAGTCGACTAGTCACTCCCCCCTCCCCTTGCCGCCTCTATCAGAAAGAGGAAGCAAGTGGGGCGGGGGGAAAGGAGGGGATACTTCAAAGCAGCAGCACTGTGTGGAGCCTGGGACCAGACCCGAGCTCCATGCAGCACTGCCGCTTTGAAACACTCCCCAACCCGCCCCCCGCTGGCCCCGTGTTCCCCACAGTGCTTTCACCTTTAAAGTATAGCAGCAGCCTTAAGGCCGTTTTGAAAGACGGAAGCGCTCTATCAACTAATCAAATACAGTAATTCCTCATTTAACACTATAGATGTTTCAGAAAATGATCGTGTTAAGTGAAAACATGTTATGCGGGGTCAATTTTCTCATTGAAAATAATGGAAAAGGTGGGGGTTGCGTTTCAAGCGGTGGTGTCTGTTGGGACCGGGACATAAGGTTGGGGGAGAAAGGGGACTGGGTTACAGCAGGGAGGGGAGGTGTTTGGCTCTGGGGAAGAGAAGGGGAGGAGAGGGGAGGGGGATTGGGTTGGGAGTATGCCCCTGTGACGGGTCTGCTGGGACCCGCACTGCGTCCGGCGAGGGGGGGGTTGCCAGGGAACGGTGCGGCGAGCGGCGAACCCTTTGCCGCTTTGCAGGAGGCGGGGGAAGCCCCGCGCAGATGCCGGCAACAGGCTGGCTGGGGAAACCCAGCCGCTGGCCTGTAAGCAGGGGCAGAGGAGAGGGGGCAAGGTGTCCAGTGAGGGGGAGTCAGCGGGGAGCGGCGAACCCTCCGCTGCTTTGCAGGGAGGTGGGGGAAGCCCCGCGCCGCTACCAGCAATGGGCCAGCTGGGGAAATCGTGTTATTCCGGGGATGGTCATGCAATTCAAAAAACATTCTCTAAAAAAAAATCGTGCTATCGCAAAAACATGTTAATCGGGCACGTGTTAAATGAGGAATTACTTTAGTCAATTCAAATTGCATCGACTATTCAATTAGTCAGTTACTCAAAATTTAGCATCCCTATTATAAATGCCTCATGCAGGTGTTACAGACCTTCACTCCTTCAAAACAGCAATGAATATCAAACATATCTCATCCAAAACAACCAAGCCAAAAAGAAAAAAAAACTTTATAGCCTCATTTTGTGTAAACTATGCTTCTTTCTTGACTGTCATCTATCTTTAATTTTATGTCATCTGTGTCATGTCATGTATCTAATATACATTATAAGCATTTTTGGGCTTTACTGGTGATGAAGCTTCGGTGTAAATCCCTATGCACAGACCTAAGATGTTACATTCAAGTACTATTTAATAATTAATGTAAATGCCAAGATTTTCAAAAGCGGCTAGTGATTTTGGGACACCTTAAATGGCCCTGATTTTCATGAAGTGTTGAACTAATTGAGTGTTTATGGAATTATTTATCTTGCTTGTCTTTGATATGTAAGATATACAGACAAGTGAGAAAATGTACTTTCAGCTTACAGTTGAAATGGGAATATTTTGCTAATGTTTACTTAGCACACTTGTTCTAGAAGGATTCCAAAGTATGTGACAAACTGTAAAAGAGGAAAATACTACATCACTCTGATATTAAAGATGCACAGTTAAACACCCAAAGGTGAGGAAATACATCTTATGTTTCCCCAGCATGTATGTTGTGATAGAATCTATGAGGAAACCATGTCAGCCAAACAGTTAGTAGATTAACCTTGAAACTGGGCTGCCTCCCCCCTCCGTCCCCCAGGCCATATGGAGGCCATTCCCACTGTGTACTTTTGGCTCCCTGTCATTGAGACACCCTAGCCTTCTCTCTGTTGGCCCCCTCCCCCACCACTATGTAACTCTGTTGGGACCTGCAAACTGCTTTTAAAGGTAAGATAAGTCCCCTAGTGCGGTTTTATACATGATTGCAGTTTTCTGAAGTTTTAAAAATATATTTATACCTTACAGGGTATAAAACAGTTATTAAAAAAACTTTACAAAACTGTAAAGGGTTGGGGAAAAGAAAGAGGGACTTAATTTGCTTCTGCAGGCTGGTGCTGGGGATCTGTGGTGGGTGTGATATCACAGCCAGAAAGCATGCTAGGGTGTTGCGCTAACTGGAACTGCCAGTCTGCAGTGGGCCTAGACTTCACAGGGCTTGGAGGGAAAAAGAAGGTTAGTGTCAATTTTATATTGTACAGAATGCCCCTCTTGACAGAGTTATTAGGTACATTCATCCCATAATTTGTAAATGGTCAGCTATTTTTAAAAACATCTATGTGCAGGCCACTTTTGAAATACTTGTTATGTCTCTAAAGTACCAAATAAGGTCCCAACCTACAAATGTTTACATTTGCTTAATTTTACATAGATGGGGTGAAATCCTGGCCCCATTTTAGTCAAATTCTGTAGGACCAGGATTTTGCCAAGTAAATTAAGTCGCACTTGCATGTAAAGTAAAGACCATGAATATATAAAGTGCAAGGTTGTAGCCTATGCTGACTAGAAGTAGCAGATTGTTCTAATAAATAAAAATGGAAAGGTTATACCTTATACATGATACCGCAGTGGTGTCTTTTTGGTAACGTTGTTGTCCCTGCACAAAAAACAATGACAGTCTAATGCTGTTGTGCAGTTTCTTTGTATCAGTCTATACAAACAGTTTGCTGCTTAAATGGATGTTCTAAAACCAATAAATCTTGTAAGTATGGCAGGCTCTTTGAAGCATCAGCATTCATGATGTTAAAACCAAAATGCTTTTCCAGACATAGTTTCTTGTCCTTTTTTCAATAAAAACAGAATCCAATTTTGTTTTTGACAGATGAATGATGGACCACTGTGCAAATGCAGTGCTAAAGCCAGACGAACAGGAATAAGACACAGTATTTATCCTGGTGAAGAGGTAACTAATTTTGAATATTGCACTTATAAAGACCATAATGCCAGCAGTAGGTAGCAAAAAAAATACATGTTTTGCTCCGACATAAATTGGAGGAAACTATTGTGTTAGAGTAAACTATGGTGTCATATTAAATCAGTCAGATTTCTTACTGGTTGTGTAATTTTACATTTAGGATATGGTAGGTAAAACTCAGTTCCATGTGAAAACTATGGAAAATACTTGCTGAACTTAGGCACTAGCCAATTTCTTTTTAAAGTTTCTGAAACATGCAACTACATTAATAATAATAATAATGTACTAACGCTGAGTCATAGATATCAAAGGGATGCAAAAGTTATGTTTTTGCTGAGTCTTTCCTTTACACACCTCTTCTGTAGGGAAAGGGAATAAATTAGCAACTTCCTTGCTGATCGTAGCAAGACATGCCTCAGTATAGAAACATATCTTCCCTAGAATCTGCTAGATGATTTAAGGTTAGACAGTTTTTTGATTGAAAAAAAAAAATTGCTCAGAGACACACACACACATGCTAATTTTCTTACGATATGGCAATCTTTCAATGGAAAAAATGTTGATAAAGTGTATTTTTATAAGTAGTGGTAACTGCCACATCATGGATGTATTTTGCTGTTTTCCCTCAACATTCCAAGTGCTTTACAGCACATCAGTTTTAACAGAAAACTTTTTGTGATATGAGAACATTCAAGAATGTGTTGTTTTTTTTTTTTAACCGTACACTTTTGACTTCATTGGATCTGTATTGTTAACCCCTTATTTTATAAACTAATTGTTGATTGAGGAGTCCATAAAATTGAAAATAAATTTCAAAATTATAATATAGGTTCAGTGCTAATTTTCAGTTTGGCTTTGTTCTTATCTTACAATGGTTTGCATGACTGATCATTCATGACATTGGTCATTAATGAGATTCTACTGTTATAATGTTGCTTTTTTTGTGAGTGACTTAAAGATATAAAAAAATATTTTGTTTGACAAGTCACAAATTTTGTTTGATACGTTTTTCCTTTTAACTGCAGATGTTCCCTCTGCTTTGTTGCATTTCAGAATTCATGGACATTTCTGTTTCAGGGGCTGATTGCCCTGTCTCAAAAAATTACTTCACGCTGAAGCTTGTAGTAAACTCTTTCAGACAGAATTTAATTTCCCTCATCCCCTTACAACCCGGTAAATTTTATTGAAGAAAGAAACAAGTTTTTAGTTGTCTGAAACATTTGAAATCTGACTGACTCACTGTGAGGTAGCTGCCTCTAAAGATGAGGATGTTTCTGGGAATTTTTGGTGATCATAAAAGCCCATTGTAGATACTTTTAATTTGGTCTCAGGGGGGTAGCCGTGTTAGTCTGTAACTAAAAAAAAAACCTAAAAAAACCCCAATGGTCATGTAACACCTTAGGGGTATGTCTACACTAGCCCCCTAGTTCGAACTAGGGAGGGTAATGTAGGCATTCGAAGTTGCAAATGAAGCCCGGGATTTAAATATCCCGGGCTTCATTTGCATCTTCCCGGGCGCCGCCATTTTTAAATGTCCCCTAGTCCGAACTCCGTGCCCGCGGCTACACGCGGCACGGAGTAGGTAGTTCAAATGAGGATCTCTAATTCGAACTACCGGTACACCTCATTCCACGAGGAGTAACGGTAGTTCGAATTAGAGAACCTAATTCGAACTACCTACTCCGTGCCGCGTGTAGCCGCGGGCACGGAGTTCGGACTAGGGGACATTTAAAAATGGCGGCGCCCGGGAAGATGCAAATGAAGCCTGGGATATTTAAATCCCGGGCTTCATTTGCAACTTCGAATGCCTACATTACCCTCCCTAGTTCGAACTAGGGGGCAAGTGTAGACATACCCTTAGAGACTAACAAAAATATATAAATAGTATCATGAGCTTTCATGGGCATAACCCACCCCTTCAGACGACAGCCTCAGAGCAGTGAGAACCTAGCAGAAATAGATCCAAGAAGATGTTCCTTTTGTCAAGTTGCTGATGAATATTTTTATCCATTAAAACCTGAGAAGGTTAAAAAACCTTAAAAACCTGATCATGGAAACCTTATATTCCATTGAACCAGATGCAGAACTTCCTACATTTAGACATAGCCAATTCATGTGCCTTTCATAGGAAGCTATTGTGGTCTACTAGTTAAAACAGGACACTGGTGGACTAGAGTTCTTCATTCATTTCTAACACTGTTTCACTGTGAGATACTGGACTAGTCTGATTGATGCCTCATTTTGTCCACCTGTCAAGTGAAGATACCTACTCAACTTTGTAGTGAATTGAGATTGTTCAATGAAAAAATCTTAAGTGTAATTGTTACATATTTTAATTCATTTCCTAAAATGAAATTATATATTAAAAAACAGAAATAAAAAATCTCCACACTTAGATGACTGGCTTCTTTATGCAAGAGAGATGCACAACAAGATGGAGAATGTATGAACTTCACTTACATTTTGCCCAGAATAATATCCTATTGATGTTTCTGAAGTTCAATAAAAACATGTTACGCTACGACTTCCCTCCTCCTCCTGGAATTCTTGATTATGGCTACCCTTGTGGTTTCCTTTTTTTCTAGTGACCATTTCATGGATATTAAAAGTATTTTATTCTCTCTTTGTATTTAAATTCACCTTGACTCTGCACATACTTCTATTCATCTTTATCTTAAAGCCTATTAAGCCATGTCGCCCCATGACCAACAATGCTGGAAGACTGTACCACTATCGAATTACAGTGTCACCTCCCACAAACTTCTTAGTAAGTACTTTATAAACAAGTCCAGGTGAGAGTCCAGTTTAATTTATTTTAAAATTGACCTTTTGTGCCATAGCTGTTTTAACTTTAACTTTTCTTTTTAGACAGACCGGCCAACTGTCATAGAATATGATGACCATGAGTATATCTTTGAAGGGTTTTCAATGTTTGCACATGCTCCACTGACAAATGTAAGTATATGCATGATATGCAGAGTGCTTTTCTGGAAGGCAGGCTATTTCTGTCCTTTTAAATAGCACTTGTATAAATCAGTTCTGCATGTGCTTTGAGAGGCTTCTTGTCAATTTTTCTTGAAAATGGGAAGATGACATCAGTGCTAATAAGACTTAGGTTTTGTCCTGACTAATTGGCGTTCATATTCCTTTCATACTGTGATTGAGGCTGGAGTGTGCAACAGAATAACATTTTGATTGTCAAGGTTTGGGAATGAAATAAACTGTGGATAACTTGTTAAAACTGTTAATTGGATTTAAACAGGTTGAACTTTTTGAATTAGAAAAGGAAAGCCAATCATTTTAACTGATAAAATTGAAATGTTTTAGTTCAGATCACCTTGTTTTAAAAACCTGGAGTACAAAAAAAGTTTACAAAAAAATTCCTATCGTTTCCATCACTAGTTTAGCTCCCCTTTAAATTATTCATAAAATGATACATTTTGGCTATGTCTACACTATGAGTTTTCTCGGCAAAAAAATATGCTAATGAGGGACTCATTTGCACGAGTCGCCATCTCACTTGCATATTTTCTGCCGATCTGTTTTTGAGCTAGGGGTTTTTGCTCAAAAACAAGCAGTGTGGACATTTTCTTTTTGTGCAAAAACCCCTTTTTCCGCAAGATCCTTATGCTCCAAAAAAGAATTTTTTTGTAGGAATTTTTTTGTAAACTGCTGCCGTACTCCAGGTTTTTAAAACAAGGTGATCTGAACTAAAACATTTCAATTTTATCAGTTAAAATGATTGGCTTTCCTTTTCTAATTCAGAAAGTTCAACCTGTTTAAATCCAATTAACAATTTTAACAAGTTATCCACAGTTTATTTCATTCCCAAACCTTGACAATCAAAATGTTATTCTGTTGCACACTACAGCCTCAATCACAGTATGAAAGGAATATGAACTCCAATTAGTCAGGACAAAACCTAAGTCTTATTAGCACTGATGTCATCCTCCCATTTTCAAGAGAAATTGACAAGAAGCCTCTCAAAGCACATGCAAAACTGATTTATACAAGTGCTATTTAAAAGGACAGAAATAGCCGGCTTTTTCGAAAGTATTGGTTGTAGTCTAGATGCTCTTTTTCGAAAGAGGCTTGCAGTCTAGTCGTAGCCTTGATGTAAGAAACATCATCTCTATACTGACACTGCATCAGCCTAAACACTTCAACCCTCATAGAGATGGAGTTAATAAGTCAGTGTAGCAGGCAAGCTACATCAGTGGGAGCAAAGTTTTAGTGTAGACACTTAGGGTATGTCTACACTGCATTTGTAGCTTGAAATAAGCTATGCAATTTGAGCTATGCAACTTGATAACCTATTTTGAAATTGATTTGAAATAAGCTATTTTGAATTTTAGCGCTATTTACACAGCACTCATTTTGAAATAAATCGCTATTCCGAAACATCTCTTACTCCTCATGGAATGAGGTTTACAGGGACATCAGATTAGCGAGAATGGGCGTGCTCAAAAGACGCTGAATAGATATTTCGGAATACCTCCGGTATCCCAAAATAGCGCTGCAGTGTAGACATAGCCTTACAGAGTTTGAGTGACACAAGCTGCCTTGTGTCGACCTATCTTTGTAGTGTAGACAAAGGTGTAGTTATGCCAACCTAAACCCTGATGTAGACTGTGCTGTGTCAACAAGAGGGCTCCTCCTGGTTACATCACTACTGCCTGTCAGAGAAGTGGTGTATCTGCGTCAATGACCAAAGCTCTCCTCTCAGTATAAGTAGTGTCTTCACTAAGCAGTACAGTGGTGCAGCTGTGCCACTGCAGCATTTTAAGTGTAGACAAGCCCTTTGTGTTTTATCACTAATACCTCCGTTTTCACTTTGGGGACAGAGAAGAAAGAAATACTTAGGATTTTTCCTTGAGAAAATATTATATTGAGGATAAAGGAACCACCTTTTCTTTAGAATATCTGTCCACTCCAGCATGGCTTGGAGAATGACTGGCAAAATGTGTTACAGAATATTCTGTCTCCAGATCAAAGAACATTCATGCTGCCCTATTTGAAATGATACTTGAAGATATTCAGCCTACTTTTATTGTGGAACTTGTGTGTTTTGGGCACAAAACTATTGGCACCTCATTAACAGTTCTTTTTTCGGTACATTTTTTGCTAACTATTTGAAAATGGTCAGCAGCAAGTGATAATTCTGACAGATTGCTACTCTTTATTGCAGACATATTGTCATAAAGCAACACCACACAGTCTTTTCCAATATCAACAGGATACTAGATAGGCAAGGCCTTCGCAAGGAAACTGCTCTTGCTGTACTGTAAGGCTTTTGACAGCAATTATGGGGGAATTGCCGTTTCAGAGACATTTCAGGAAATGCTTGATAAATAGCAGATGGCTAAGTGTAGCATCCACATGGTTCTTTGCAAGAACAGAGATCACAAACAAAGTATTTTAATGAGACAAATTTGTATAGCTGAGGAAGCTTCGCTTGCACCCTGTAGCTCTGTAGCTGCATTATTAGTGGAGCCAGACAAATATTAGATAAAATATGTCAGATGATATATGTTAAATGAATAATGCATCATTTGTGTGATGTTATTCAACCAGCTTTAAAACAGTGTTATTCTTTGAGTACGTTAGCCAACAAATCACATTCTTCCAGGTCTTTTAAGTACAGCTATGCATGGGAAATTTGTTCCTAATAATTTGGAAGTTGGTTACCTGTCTCAGGAATCCCTTTTCTGCTCTCTATTCTACATAGAATACAAAGGGAAACAGTCCCTTAACAGTGTCTGTTAAGCAGCTGATCCAAAAAGTCCTGACTTAGTCATCTTTAGACATCTATTGGAAAATAAATAGGCTTTCATTATATTTTAGAGTACTGAAATAAATGTGGCTGCTTATTTTCCCCCCAAATATTGATTACCATATCTTAATATCCAGATTCTTAATTTCTATTGATAGGTATTCAGGATAAAATACATTTGAAGAAAGAGGATTTGTCATTATCTTAATGTTTGATTGGGAATCTGTTGGAGGTTTTGTTTCTGAATAAACAAGTTCATAACAGGGGTAACAGCTACTTAATAGATATATCCTAAAGTTTAACATTAGTCAGAGCAGGAGGGCAGAGGAGCGGAGAGGAGGGAGCTTAAACCCAGGGCCACACCGCTACAAGCAGATGCCCGCAGCCAAGCACTTGTACTTGTGAATTGAATTCAGCGCGCCTCTATGCAGTTGCAGAGATCATTTGCAGGATTGAGGACTTAGGTTGCTTCAGTTTCATGAATCATTGATCATTATGAGGTGAGCTTTTCTATTTGCAGGGACAGTGAAAGCTTCAGCTCTGTTGGTTTAAAAATGGCAAGAATTTAAGTTCTCTCATGGCTCTCTAGAAAGTCATGGAGTTGTGTGCCTACTGGATTGCTGCTTGCTTTTTGTACCAAAACCTTCAGAATCCAAATTGTAAAACGGCATGGTGTTAGAGAAGAAACAGGCGACCTAGGAGCAGATGGGGGGAAAAGGAACTGCTTTATTGGCCACTCACGTTTACCTCGGACATTCAACACAATGTCCTAGTATTAGTCAAACTGGCATTAGTCAAACCTTTTTATCTATTTTAGTATGTTAATTCACACGTCTATCACTACTTTTCCTAAAGCCTTATTTAGTAATGTTAATTCCCATAAAATGAATATTAATAAGCAAATAATAAATACAATTATACCCGCCCCTAATTACTATTTACTATTTCTAATTGAATCAACACTTTCTAAATCAGCAGGTGACAGAGATTACAAGAAATTTAACCCTGAAGGTATTTTATACAGCGCCAGTGAGGATAGGCAAAAGACACAACGAAGTAGAGCAGCTGCATGCTCATCTATTTTTTCTAGGCTGCAGAAACGAAGGGAAAGAGCATGTCCAAGGGTAATGCCTGCTGTGGCTGAAATCCTTATCACCATCCCAGACCCGTATTCATTTTGCATATCCCAACACATGGTATAAGAGCTAAATTTTAAGATCTGTGGAAATGGCACTAGTAATTGAAAGTGGAATTTTAAAAAATATTATTTAAATATTTCAGTGCTGCACATGAGTGGAGTCTTAGTCATGAGCGTTACAAATCTAAAAAGCAACTGTCAGTATTTTTTCACAGTTAAAGTTTAGACTGGCTGTCCATAAATCCCTTGAAAGCACAGAACTGCCATCCCATCCAGTCCACCTAGTCTATTTTATATTGTACAGGAGTACTGGTTTGTTATAACATTTTAGTGATTACTCCGATGTGATAGGGTTCTTTTTTTAATGAAGGGAAGCAAAAAAAATTTTTAAAAATGTTTACAGGGATGCTAATGTCTTGAAGACTAGATTTCCATCTGAAAATTCATCCCAACACTCTCCCCACAATCCCACCCTAAAAATCTCTACCTATAACTGATAGAGATTACAGAAAAAAAAATTCTCTCTCTTTGGTGTGTTTATTTCATGTGTTTGACAGCACTTTTGTATCTAGTCAATTGCATTTCCTGTCTTATGTGCTAGCATTATGACATGTGTCTCATGCCCTGATCTGAGGGAGCCAGTTTATTTACTAGTAACAATGGCATTAAAGGTGAAGGGGCTATAGACAAAAAATGATATTTTGACAGGGAGATAGGAAAAAAAAATTTTGCAACGGCTATTCTAGCCAACTTCAGGTCTTTTTTTTTTTTTTTTTTTTTTTGAAATTGATCAATTTAAAGAAGTCAGGTTTACATTGTCCTTCTAAAGTGAGGTGGTGGGGGAGCAATCTGCATTTTGCAAGCTTGTGTACTAAAAATTAATTAAATATTTGGCTTAACAGGGGATATATTTCCCTTTTAAATGTGTTTTAGCTCTCTTTCATGTAAACCTGTATATCTGTACTGCAAGTCCCTGTGCCACAGTCATATTACATAAAGATGTATTAAGACAATAAGGCTAGTAGAATTAATAGTGGGATAAAAACACTTCGTCTCTAGGTCGTTAGACCAGTCTTGTACTCTCTATCATGCACAATAAAGTCATATGCAAATATAACATTTTCAGAATGAGAGAGGAGAGATCAGTTAGTTTAAAACAAAATTGGTTAGCAAAAGCAAAATTCAGTAATCTCCATTAGATGGCATTGTTTGACCAACATGCTTCTCGTCAGTCTTATGTTATTTCACAAGTAGAGTTATTATAGTCATCTATTTCTCTCGCTCCCTCCTGCTCCAATCTTTGTATGAACTATCTGAGGCAACAGTTTTACTAAATGCCCTTTTCATCAGATGGAAATTCTTGGGAAACAAAATTGTATGAGTGATGCAGTCAACACCATCTGTCCCTTCAAACTGAACTTCTGTTCTATTTTTCTTCCAGATTCCTCTATGTAAAGTAATCAGATTTAACATTGACTATACGATTCATTTCATTGACGAGATGATGCCTGAGGTAAGGGGGATAATTAGTCAAGAGATCAGTTTGAGTTATGAATTGTTGATAAATTTAAATGATTAGCATCTAGTTTCATGCACCCTCAACTAGGTAGATTATATTCTGAATGTATGGCTGAATATGAAAGCTATGATTTCTACATAAAGCTATAAGCATATCTCTAGAATGCAACATATTTAAAATAAAATTAAGAATACTCATCTTTATCCATACCTCTTTGAACTTTTCAAAGATCTGTACAAATATCTTTCAAACGATATCCCTTGTGAACTGAGGTATGGATATAGCCCTACTTTATAAATGAGGAAACTGAGATATAATAAGGTGGTGATTTGCCATTATTGCCATTATTATGTAAATCTGTGGTGGAACTAAGACTAGTATTTCACTTTTTTGACTCCCAGGCTTGAAATCTGGTCACTAGGACAAGTCTGTCTCTTAATCTAAACTGATGCAAAAATAAAAATCCCTATAGATACAAAAAAGCAATTTCAATTTATATTCTGGTTTGTATTAAGAAAGTCTTTTAGTAAAGCTAAATTTGTGGAGTAAATTTCTGCAATGAAATGTCATGTCTAGATGTAGAAATATCCTGCATATTAACTACTGAGATAGTATCTATGTTTTGCTTAGTCTCCTATATTTACATATTTTTTCTTAGTTATCTTTCTTTTCCATCACTTAGCAGTAGATTTATCTAAATATATGCAAGAGGCTAAAAAATTCAAATCAAGATTAATGTGGATCTCAATGTGATAAACTTCCTGATACTGAATCTACTGTGCTGTCTTCTAAATCTACTTGATTTAATGTAATGAAAGGACCGCAAACCAAGTAGAGAATCTGGCTTTGTGGTGGTCTGTGCCTAAGACCTTACTTGTACACCTTGTTTAACAGGGCACTCTTGCCAGAACGATTTTGTTGGGTTTGGAATTTTTGGTTGGTTTCATATCCACAAACTTTATATTGACTTGAACTATCATTTTATGAAATTTGTGTTGACCTGAACTAGTGTTTTTAAAGTGCAGTCTCCTCATTTGTGGTTGAAAACTAGAGGGGCTTCTATCCCAGTTGAGCTGAGGAATTTCTCTGCTCTTAAGATCATAACCCTCCATTTGCAATGTACTTATTTGTTGCATAGGGAGTGGTGGCGATATAAAAAATGATGATTAATATGCTTTTTAGCGAGAAGAAGCAGGTCGGGGAATCATAAGGGAGGTGTTAGTAATAAATATGTCATCTCCTTAACTTGTTCAGGTGAAAGGCTTTCGTTGCATAATACATTATCTTGCAGTCTTGAGATCATAATATCTGTCCCCAGTGTGGATTTGAGCCTTTTATAAAGGACCCTTAATATACATCAACGGTGCTTTCAGAAGAGTCCTCAAATGCTAAAAGATGCATAACAGACAGCCATAAACTTAAAGATTTACCAATCACTGGGCAGCATCCTCTCCAATTTATATTATTTATGTGTTGAAATATTTGAATAATGATATTCTGACCTTTTTCTCTTCCAGAATTTTTGTGTGAGAGGACTTGAATTATTCTCTTTGTATCTGTTCAGAGATATTTTGGAACTCTATGACTGGAATCTTATAGGTAACTTCACACTTAAAAGTATACACACAAAGAAATATGAGATGTTATAAACAAATTCAGTAATTATGCCTAGATTTTAACACATCTTTGGTTTAGAAAAGAGGGCTTGAAGTAGTACATTTTAAATGTCATGTATAAATTTACAGTTTGTTTTTACCAAGAGCAAACAGTTTATCAGAGTTTGTTTAATCCAATATGTAATACTTGAATTTTCTTTTCAGAAAATTTTAATTTTCAGTTTATCAGAGTTCGCCATAGTGGGTGTTTTAAACAAGCTGTTTATAATATTATTTATATTGCACAATAATACGTGAATAGGGTTTTGTTGTCGGGGTGTCAAATAGAATATTGTCTTTGCCCTGACAAACTCACAGACTAAAGGCATTTGTCCTACTCTACAATGAAATTACAAAATAGTGGCATATAGACAGCCTCGTAGTATTCCTGTGCTTACTGAGCTGTCACTATGGCTGGAAATTTTACCAGGATACAAAGAAATACACATATATTTTAAGAGTGTGACACAACAAAATTTCAGAGTTAAGATTTTTTGCTCAGCCTGAAACAGAAGCGTTTCTGAACAACTTCATTTTAAAATATGTAAACATCTTTTGGCGCTTGGTTTTTTCCTATGAAGATTTATTTAAATTCTTGCTGTATTTATTTAACACTTGCTATAGCACACACCATTTTGGACTTTTCCGTTTCACATGATGTTTTAATTAATATCATTAGAAAGGAGGAAGAAACAAACTAGAGCATTTTGTTTCTCCTCAGTATGTAAAATGATCAGCACTATTAATTCACAAAATGAAAACTAAAGCAAATTCTTTATTCCTGTGTTCCTAAAGAACTCTTTTAATGCACTGATTTATACAAGCAGAATTTCTTCTTTTCCATTTCATTGCTTCAGAATAAAATTATACTAACTATCAGAGATGTATTTGTTCACAGATCTTACTTCCCTCCCTTTTTCCCTCCCCCCCCATTTTCTTTCTCTTTCTCTCTCTGTCTGGATTGTAAATGAAGCTGCCTGCATGGAGATTTCTGTTATATAGTGGACCAAAGAGTGTATTATCTCTGCTTGCCATTTTACCATGCTGTGATTTCACTAAAGACATAGATATTCCAGGTGAAATTATGGCCCTGTTGAAATCAATAGCAAAAGTTCCATTGATTTCAGTAAAGCCTGGATTCCACTGTTTCTGAAAATATATTTTCAGAGACTTAATTATTTTTCTGTTAATTTTCTTATTTAAGGTCCTTCATTTGAAAACGATTCTTGTTGTCCAAGATTTCATTTCATGCCACGGTTTGTGAGGTTTCTGCCAGGTAAGTTTTATTTTCTGTGATTGGATAAAAATTAGGCTTGCAAACTCCTGTGCATCTCTTCAGACAAAGAAGAGCCATTTATATGGGCCTCATAGCTATTTCTTCAAATGAACTGAAGGTTCGAGCAGAATCACTTCATTAGTCAGCACTGTGAACGTTTTATTTGCACTCAAAAGAGCTAGAGATTGGTGTTTTTGTTTTTGTTTTGTTTTTTTAGCGGCAGCTGAGATTCAGGAGCAGAGACTTCCAGGTTGGATGGAAAGAGGTGTCCTGGTTCTAAATGGCTAAGCTGTAACTTTATGGGATTGGGTGATGATTACCTCCAAAAGGAACAGAAACTAGTTGTCTTCATACCGCTAAGGCACAGTTATACTGAAGGGCCATTGCTTAAATATATCTGAATATCTTCCCCTAAAGCAGTGGTTCTCAATCTTTTTGATATGGGGACCAGTAAACCCATTCACAAGCTTTTGGAGGACTGGAAACATTTATTTGCATATTTGTATATTCATTAAGCAAATGATGAATATGCAAATAAATTGTGTCACTAGCCCTACCTGTCCGGCGGGTTGTTCTGCCCCTCTCCTGGCCCCAATCCCGGCCACTTTATCGGCTGGCGTCGGCTCCTCTGGCTGCATCTGGCGCCGGGCGTTCTGCGTCAATGCGCATGACGCCCAGCCTTCTCCCTGGGTCCTAGCGCTCGCCGGATCTAGCCCAGCTGCCTGGGAGCATGCCCGGCAAAGACGCCGCGGTGGCGGGCTGTCTCCCAAGAGGGCCACGCTGCCGTGCTTGGCAGCGCGGGGTGCTGCTACCCCATCACACAAATTAATACGATCGTGTGTGATAATTTTTCTAAGGACCGGTATTTTTTTTCTAAGGACCAGTACTGGGCCACAGACCACACTTTGGGAAACGCTGCCCTAAAGAATGGAGAAGGACAGTCCCTGTGGTCTATTCCCCCTCCTCTGCACAGGTTCTCATACTCTCTGACTTAACAGGAGGAGTCTACAAGAACATATACCATTCAAATTGAAAAGTTTTTCAGTCGAGTGTGAATAGGCCTTGGTGGATCTTTTTGCCTGTCTCACTCAAAAACTTCTGGTTTCCTTTCTATTTTTTGCCTCAGTCCTGGATACAAATATCAACATTCAGTTTATTTGGCTACTATTTCGGTTTTCCGTGACCTTGTAGAAAGTGAACTACTCTTGTTCTTCCCTCAAAGTACAGGACTTAGAGCCATATTGCATTTAGTATGTCCCTCCAGACTGCTTTTGGTGTTGTGTGATATTAATATTGTCCCAAAAAAAAAATCTCCATTTGAAACACTTCTCACAGACACTCATTCTTCTAGCAGAAAAGTTTATTTTTAGTAGCAGTGATTTCAGCTTGCTGAACAAGTGAGCTTCAGCTTTTAGTGACTGATCCACCTTATAAGTACCATGGGATAAGTAGAATGGCTTTTGGTCTTAATCTATTCCAGATAATAGCCCCTAAAAATGTAGAGCTTTTTGACTAAAGGTGCAGCTATGGCATAAAACAATTTGTTTTGAGGAGAATCATGTCTAAGACCCTGTCTACACTGGGATTTGATCCATATTTGAAATGGTAAATGCTGTTGTAGCTAATTTAGCTACAAACACAGTTGGCTTGCCTTCAGTGGTCTGGATACAGATACAGGGATGAGTTGTTGGATCCCCCTGCTACCTATGTTCTTGTCTTATGTCCTTCTAACAGAGCTAAAGAAATACCGTCTCTAGCTGTCACAATGTCTGCATAGGCTGGCTGAGATGGCAGGGATTGTGAGGTTCAGAACTTTGAACTAATCAAGTCGTGTTTGCTGAGTGCCATAGATATGGGAGGGTGAAGAGTGTTTATCTACTGTACCATTTTTTTTTAAGAATAATATGGAAAATACATTACTGAGGGTCGCTTTTCTTTGGGATCCATGGTGGGAGATGGGGGAATCTACAAACATAAATTATTTTGACCATGAACACTGGAAAAGCCTCAAAGCAGCCAGATTTCAGAACTGGGTCTAGTACAATGTTATTTGGGTTAGACAACAGCATAGACTCTCCTTTTCTAGTTTCATTAGCCTCACGTTTGTTCAAGTAAGCAATCTGGGGTATATACGCTAGCTGCTGCTGCTCAGGGCTTTCTCCTGCCAAGTTAAATAAATTAGCTACCAGTCACCAGGTGAGAGCAGGTGGGTAATTTTATAAAGGGAATATTTTCAAATTAAGACGTTGGTTTTTTGCATTTTAGGCTGCTATCTGCTTCAGTAACACTTAAGAATGGTTTGTCATAACAAAGGGTGTTTGGGTACGTTTCCCAGTTGTAGGTTTTATATTGGAGCAACGTTATTGCTAGTGAGCAAAGTATTCTAGAAGGTTATTTGGGTAGGTCATGTTCCTGACTTTCCACAATCTTAGTATTATCTTTATTCCCTAGATCTAATTCTATTGGAACTGGAGAATCATTGTTTATATTTATTGGGGATTTAAACTGTACCACCTCGATGTAGTGGTTCAGGAAGACTTCCCATATGATTCTCTGAATATTAGTGCAGTCTTTGTGTTATAGCATTTTCACCATAATATATTTAGTCCTTCTGCTCACCTCCTTGCACAAGAACCTATTAATGTTTCAGAGAGGATAATGTGACTGGACCGGAACACGCCAGCTTATGGAAGGGAAATGGACTGAAATTTTCTACTTCTGTAGTGATGAATTCTCTCACTTACTGAAGTCACCATATTTACAAATTAAACTCTTTTTATTTAAAGAAAGGATTTGAGAATCTCATATCTGAGGGACTCTTAGTAACATGCCTCATCATCTATCTAAATGTTTCATCCACAATCAAGTTTACTCATAGAATTTGAGTGGTGGCAGTCTCCTCAATAAAATGCCTGATAGTTCACCATGAATGGTCCTTTACTTTTGTGGTCCTCATGGCCATGATTGACTGGCTTTCTATACTTTCTCTCATCACAAAATGCAGTCTTGGCAATGTGCATTTCCTCAGGTCTCAGAAGTAGTTAGTAGTTTTCACGTGTACTTGGTTCATCCAGAGACAGTAAGTCAGCATGAGCCCAAGCTACTCTTTAGTCTTCATTACCGCAGGTGCAGCACGTAAACACTGAAAATTAGTCCATAATGCCAGGATAACTTATTGCATGCATCCATAAATGTCTCATAAAATTCTTAAATGTTTCTCCAGAAAGCCGTATAATGTCTAAACAGTTTAAAACTATTGTTGTAAAAGGAAATGATAAAATGTGTAAAGGCAAAATGTAACTGGACTATATAATTTATGGTTCTACATGCAGATTTTAGAGCTATTCAGCCACCTAGTTAACTTGAGGCTTTCAAAAAGATTAAGCTGTTATTCCTTCTACCATTAATGTTATTGTTTCTAGTTGAGCAAATTGAGGTGCTTATGCACGTGCATTATTCATCAATAAAAATGTCTGTGTTCCTTTTAGTCGGTTGTTTGAGCAGTTTGTGCTTTATTTAACCCATCTGAACATTTTACTGCATAGCCATTATTTTCCTTTCATAAATGCTTTGAGGGGAGGGATTTTTTTAAATAAATGGCTTTTAATCTGTTTTTAAGATGGCGGGAAAGAAGTGCTGTCAATGCATCAGATACTACTCTACTTGTTACGATGCAACAAACCTTTAGTCCCGGAGGAGGAGATTGCCAATATGCTTCAGTGGGAAGAACTGGAATGGCAGAAATATGCAGAAGAATGCAAAGGAATGATAGTTACCAGTCCTGGCATGGTACTGCAAACATTTTTGATTTATAAACAAGTCATGTGTGCACTATAATCTTGGTTCAGTGATTTGAGTGCAGGTTAAGGTGGAATGGGAGATGGAAGCCAGAGGAATGAGCAAGAACCTTTGATCTCAGTGCTGTTGGAATAACAATATTGAAAGTATGCTGAAAGTCAGAGAATTGGGGATGCAAAATATTATAGACATATGGCAGCGAAGTAATTTGACCCAGTGCCCTATTCTTTGGCATGTTGGGAGATGTTTAAGAGCAGGTTTACAGATTAACAGCATATGAATGTGTACATTGAAATTGCAATGTTTTAAGCATGTGTAACCCTAATTTAGTTCTCTTGTGCATATGTATTATGATAGCCTTTAATTTTACGATCACATACTATTTCCCTTCTTAATTCTGAGGATGGGTAGTTATTCAATAATTCCTTTTATCTTCCTTAATCAATGTCTGACCCCAAGCCTTCTCTACTGTACACCATCCAGACTCCTATACGGAATACAGAATTGTTAATTTTCTTACTGAGTGCTTCACAGGCAATAATGACTATTTTCAGAACATCTCTGTGATTTTAGATGGGGTTAGCATGCCTATTTTACACGTGGCAATCTGAGGCAAGGAGATATTAATGGCAACATTATCAATTGTCCACTAACATTGAGTATCCATCTTGACACAAATATGGCCTGGTATTTTCAGAACACTAAGCTTTTTATAGCACTTTATAAATTGAAAGTGCAGTTTTAATCAATTTCAGTTACTGCTGTGAATGCTCAGCCCTTCTCAAATTTGATCTGACATGCGTCAGGTGGGCACCCAGAAAACGAACAACACACATTTAGTGGTACCTTTTGAACGGTTGGTTTAAATGTGATGGCTCAACATCACACAGAACTCAGCGACGGAGACAGGATTGGAGTCTCGTGATCTTGGGTGACATTAACTTTCTTAATTGCAAAGCCATTCTTTTTCTTAGCAGTTGTGCTGCCTATAGTAAATGTCATTGACTTTGACTTTCAGGAGTAAAACACAATAATAGAAGTTATTTTAGGCCAGATTCATTAACTCGGTAGAGCTACAATGATTTGAAGAAGCTGAAAAATCTATCCCTCTATGGATATGGACTATCCATTAAGGAATGTAAGAGACTAGTCGACTATCCGATAAGGAGAAGCTTATCAGATAGTCGACTACTTATGCAAGTAAAAGCCACATCCCCCCCCAGTACCATCTCTGCGGGGGCCAGGCGAGGTAGAAACAGCGGAAACAGCATGAGCGGGGACTGAAGCAATCTCTGCTTGCACCACTTCTGCTGCGATTCTGCTTTTCAAATGCACAAGAACCCCAACGGACCCTGCAGTGCCTCAGCCTTTGAAATGTAGATCCCCTCTGGTCCCGCACTCCCTGCGGTGCCTCAGCCCAATGGGGCTCTTGTACATTTCAAAAGCAGAAGCCCTGCAGGGAGAGTGGGGCCAGTGGGGGACTCCCCTGCTGGTCCCACGCTCCCTGCAGGGCTTCCTTTTGAAATGGACAAGATTCCCACTGGGGCTGTTGTACATTAAGGGAAGCCCCATACTCCCTGCCAGGCCAAGAGCCCGGCAGGAAAATCCAATCCACTATTCAATTAGTTAGTTAATCTAAATTTAACATCCCTATCTCTGTTATATGCAAGGCTTTTTATTTCCAATTTTTAACCAAGAAGCACAGATGAAATCCACATCTAAAAAGGAGAATCTGATGTTCATCCATGCAAACTGGAAAAACACCAAAAATGGTTATTTGTATCTAAGAGCTTGTCTACACAGAGTAGTAATGCAGACTATGGGGATGTGGTTTTTAAAGCGCACAAATGTGTTGCACATTAATTGATCCATGCAGAGCTATGGTGCACACTATAGGTTCTCTAGTACACTGAATCTAGCATTGTTTGAAACATATACACAAGGAGATTCAGTCTGCACATGTGGCATTACCTTTGGTATCTCCTACTTTTCGAGTACTTAACTATCCAGTCTTGATGATCTGGAAGGAAACTTTATGAGATGAATTAGTATGTGTATGTAAAAACATAAAAACTGTTTCCTATGCCTTTTACAATTTTATTGTTTTATTATAATACCATTAAGGGAAGAGATCATTAATGCTCTTTTTTTTCTTGTAAGTAGGTTGTGATTACTTTCTTTTTCTTAATATGTGGATTTTTAAAATGTGATTACTACTAGCTCTGAGTGTAAAAGTAAGTGAGAAATGGATTATGAGAGTATCTTTAATGCATTTTATCCCCTATTTGATTAGGAAACTCAACTTTATTGAGACGACAATATAAAACAGTGCTTTAGAAAATGAGGAATAGTGATAGAGATGCAGCCGTGTTAGTCTGGTCTAGATGAAACAAAAGACAGGACTATGCAGCACTTTAAAGACTAACAAGATGGTTTATTAGGTGATGAGCTTTCGTGGGCCAGACCCCACTTCCTCAGATCAATTTGTGGAGGAAAATTGGCACGACCATGTATACCAAAGTGATACAATCAAAAAAAGTGAACACATATAAAATTGACAAATCAGATTTTAGAACAGAGGGGGGTGAGGGGAGAAGGTTAGTGTCTGTGAGGTAATGATATTAGGGGTGATAAATGGGGAAGCTATCTTTGTAATATATAAAATGAGGTCTCTTGAATTTAATTCTGTCAACTTTATACAGCAAAGTAAAAACACTGTAAAGATAAAAAAGTAAACATTTATTTAGCTATTTTTCATAATATCATTTGTGAAATAAGAATTCCTGCTGGGAATAAATGAAAAGATAGGAAAAAAACCTTGTTTATTTTAAAATTTGAGGAATAAATACGCTAAATGAAAAAGATAAATATTGTGCGAGGCATAAATCTTTTTACTTTTAAATAAAGACTTCAAAGAAGTAACAAAAGACCATCATTATTACAATATAATATATTTGTCATTTCATTAGTTTCTCAAATTTTGTTTTGGAAAAGCTTTACTTTTTAATCCAATATGTAACACTTCAATTTTTCTTTTACAAGTGGTTTCTTCTCTTCCCGTGAACATAGATGCATATTTTATGCAGTCATATTGCCCCCACCTGCAATGGCATCAGATTCTTTCAGATATGCAAATGCCTGGCTCAGTCAGTATTTGGATGGGAAAAATAGCAAAATAGAACCTCTTTCCTCTCAATCATTAGTGAATTAATATTCCTATATGCTTCCAAGTAGTAATATGTTGCTAGAGGATCCATGGTTTGGATTAGGGATGTGGACCTTTATATGAGTACATGGTTAACTGATTAGCCTGGATCGATAACATACATTCCCCTCCCCCTACTGCTTCTGTATCAGAGGCAGCAGGGAAGGGGAGGCAGATGTGAATAAAGTCTCAAATACTGTTATTTTTAGGAATATTATAGACATCAAGTGATCAATATTTTTGCTTGGATATCTACTTGGAGAAACTAGAGAGTTGGATGGAGATCTTTTCCAGCCTATAATAGAAGGAGAAGGGATTTGAGTCTTGAGCAAAGAATTCTTTTGTGAGAATTATTGATCAGGTGTTTGTTAATATCTGTTAATTCAGAAACAAACCACACAGTAAATGTGTGTTTGGTGCTTTAGGTTAGGCCACAGCACCTGTATTTAAGTGCCTAAATAAAAATGGTGTGAACAAGCCACTTTGACTTGGCTGCCTACAGTTTAGACACCTAAATTCAACAATGCAAGACTAGATTTTATTCTGTTAATCAGGTTTCGTTTCCATTAGTACCCATGAAATCCTTATGCTAACAGTTTCTCAGTTGTCTTCCCAGAAAAAGCAGTAGTTGCTAATACTTGGGAGGAAATCGGAAAATAACTTATTATAATAAATAAAAACCTTTCAAAGTTGTCTTCATAAATCATAAAAATCCAAAAAAAATAATAAGCCTATTCTATTTCTTTTTTAAAGTGAATACTAATCTCTGGTCCTTGTAAAGTTCCAGTTTTGGAAACAGCATTTTGTCTTCTAAAAATCATCTCTGTATTTTCATTTCTAGATCCCTTTATTCTTCTTCATATTCTCATTTAAACTATTATGTAGAAAAGCTTTAAAAAAACTCTATTTGCCTGTTTGTGTGGATGGAGTAATTTTAAAGATTAAATTTTTGATGGGCAAGTAAAATATTTCATTTTCCATTATAATGTAAAAAGGATAGCTGATAAACATTTATTTTTCTTTTGAACTGGTAAAACCTACGTCGTATTATAATTCTGTCCTCTCATAAACATTTTCAGAATTTAATTCCAGAAGTAGCTACATTCACCAGTGGGGGAAAATTATCCCCTATATAGTTTGTATCTGTTTGAAAAACATATGTTGGGGGGGTTAAAAATTTGTTATAAACATGCTTTAACTTTATTATGTAATAGTAATAGTCATTTAGTTTCTAATAATGTCATATGAAATAAGGTAAGTTTTCTATATGTAATTTCTTTGCTAAATTGGCAGCTTTAATATAAAGACAATGCTAAGTAATGTATCTTTTCAGACATTTAAGAGAATCTGATAGCATCATCCAAACAGCGAATTGCGAGGTAGGAAATTGCTTGGTCACATAACAGAACAGCTTACAAGATAATGGAGAAAATATTTGTGCAGAGAGACTCAACTGTGGAACTTTAAAGCTAAGGATTTTGCATAAGCTACAAAAGTGAATGAAAGCACTATAAAAAAGCAGCAGGTCAGCTGCAGAATGTGGAGTTACTCATTTTCTCCATTTTTAGAGGTGAAGTGAAAGTCACTTCCTTCTGCAGTGTGTCCTTTTAAAGACATTTCGCTTTAAAAAGATATCCTGTTTTGAAGTGAAAAAAGGACAAAATATTCCTCATTACACAAAACTGCATTCCTCGTTAGACACATTGGCTTTGGAGAATATTGTAATAGTGGCAGTGCAATGTTTAATGCAACTTTGTGTTATTGGATGGGTCTAATGACATCTTTACTTGTATTAGATAATCATTGGTACAGCCCTATAAGTGTCACATATTACTATATATTAATGGTTTTCTACATATATAACTAAAATATATCTCTTATTCATTTCAAAATGTTGAAAGTCTTCTCAGAATCATGATGTCATTCATTTGTCAATTCCTGGATAATGTCATAATGTAGCCAATAAAATATCACTAGCTCTGTTGTTAATTAGATCTATATTGATTTTCATCCTAGAAACCCAGTTCAGTACGTATTGATCAATTGGACCGTGAACAGTTCAACCCTGATGTGATTACTTTTCCCATTATTGTTCACTTTGGGATACGGCCTGCTCAACTCAGTTATGCTGGAGACCCCCAGTAAGACATTTTCCTTAAAGCTTATTAAAAAAAAAAAAAAAAGTTGCTATTTCTTTCGCTTGTTATTAAGTAAGGGCCTAGTCATGTGACTGTTGAAGTTGCTAGAAAGCTTATTGTTTTCTGCAATGGGAGTGGGAGAATCTGAAATATAGATGCTTTTTTCCTCTTCTCAGAAGCATAATTCTGCTCTGCACTTCCTTTTTCAATTTTAGATTTTCAGCGCAAATATGTCAAATTCATGCAATATGAAAATTATGCACGTAGTATAAATGTTATGAAACAGGTGGCTATGTCCTTTTCACCAGTGAGCCATGCCTCTGCTGCTGCTACTGCTCATGGTACCTCAACTCCACTGCTCTTTATACTTATGCTACCTTGATGAGAGTGTGCATGAGCAGGAGAATCAGACCCCTAGCTTGGAGTATACACAGAAACTAAGTCGATTTCGTAAATCCAGGCTCTATTGCTGTATTCCATTTAGTGTGGCTTTTTTCTTGTTCAAGTTTTTGATATCGCTAACTGAAACCAACTATAAATCAATGTTGTTGTTTTTAATCATCATTATTTTCTTATACTCCTGCTCATCTCTGTAGTATCATGGCGTGCCTTCCATGCAAAATCAGAGCAATGGCAAAATCCCTAGTGGACTTTCATAGAGTCTCTGTCACTCCTCTTTTGGCATTTAAAAACAAACAAAACAAAACAAACACAAAAAGATCTGTTTAGGATGTTCAGGGTTTTTGTTTTTTTTTTTTAACTCTAAGCAGATAAATGTAGTATCTGTTTTGAAAACTGTTCAGATGCTGGAATTCTGTATTGAAATAAAAAGAAAATAGTGTAGAAATAGCTTATAGATTCTCCGTTTCCAGTTTGGTTTATAGACCAAGTAGACCCTGAAGCCTCTAGGGATGAGGAGATGCACTAGATAATGATGGAGTGAGATTGTTATGAACAGGTCCCTGTAAACTAGGAATGGAGTGGTGTATGTGCTAGTGCTATGAGGATTCTGAAACAGTAAAATAGTTGCAGCTCTATTTGATGGCGTGTCAGTTATGTGGAATCTTCGTACCAAAAGCACTTCTCTAAACTGGTTCTATTTGTGGAGACATAACATAGAAGAAAATAGATCACAAAATCAAAAACTTCGATTGCTCCTTTGCTTCATTTTAAAAGTATTTTGCTTTTGTGTTCAGAGTTTGCTTCTGCTATGATTTTTTTAAAATACCTTGAATAAATTGGGCAGTTTTATGCTCTGCTTTGAATGAAACTTTTCTCTTTTTTTACAATATAAGGACTGCATTTAGTCTTGTTATAGATTATATAGACCACATATCAAGAAGATAAGTCTTTCATATGAATCAGAAAAAGGTTTTGACTCATGCCTACACAATACCCCCCACCCCCCTCACTGATATGTGCCTATCAGAGATGTCTTTTTAGAGTAAAGTTGTAAGGATAAGTCTCAGAAGGGTAGTCATGTTAGTATGTATCTGTTGTAAGGCTTGTTTGCCACTTTGTTACTGAGAGTTAATCGGTTCATAAGGTCAAGCAATGAAGCACTCATGTTGTGTATTTCTGGCACAGGTTGAACCTCTCTAGTCTAGCACCCTTGGGACCTGACTGGTGCCAAACCAGAGAGGTTGCTGAATCATGGGAGGTCAATATTGTCCAACAGCATTAGCAACACTTCCCCTGCTTACTGGGCTCTTAAAAGACATTTAGAGGTAAATTAGAGCTAAATAACAGCACAAAACACTGAGAGCCAGGACTGGTGGCTGTAAACAAACTTTATGGGAAAGTGGGAAGCTTGGCCACACCCATGATAAGTGGACATCTGGCTAACAAAACTCATGCCCGACCACAGACGCTGCTGGACCAGAGTGCTGGGGTAGAGTGGTTCGACCTATACTTAACAAAGATGGAATTTCCCCTCTTCCCCCCCTGTTCTTTCCTGCAGGTACCAAAAGCTATGGAAGAGCTATGTAAAGCTACGCCATCTGCTGGCTAACAGTCCCAAAGTCAAACAGGCTGATAAACAGAAATTATCCCAGAGAGAGGTATGCTGGACCTTCTCCCATATCCAGTGATTGAGCACATAGTATTAGTGAGAAAGAGGAGGGGGTCCGTGTCACTGCATTTCTAAAGAAAAAAGGAAAATAGTGTCTATTATTGTCATTCTCAAGATGATTTTCTTCTCATCATGTTGAGTTGATATTACTTCTTATTCTCTGTCTCCTAATGGAGAGACATTTTCCTCCACTACCTTTTACCTAGTTACAGATACTGCCATAGGATGTTGAGCTTTTTACAGCATTTGGCATTAGTGAATGCAGTGCTTAATGTTGAGAGGGGCTTTCCATTCTTGGCTACTCTTGTCAGCTGCTTATAATCTTAAATTTCCATGATTTACACTTAGTTCAAAGTTGTATTTTATTGAAAAATTCAAGCGAGTTCCCTCTGGGTATAAGGAAATGATGGGAGGTAGAGTGATTTAAAAAAGAAAAATCCTTAGTTGTGGATTTATGTGGGTTTTTTTGTGACCCAAAAAAACCACCCTCTAAAAGAGTTAAAGGTGAGACCTTTAGTTTTTGCATAGTCAGAGTCTTCAGTGAGAAATATGGTGCTAGCGGAGTTTGGTTTTGGTTTTGTTTTTTTCCTAAAAAGTTGACTGCTGAGGAGCTCCTCTTGATTTTAGTGGGAAATACCAAGTGCTCAGCACTTCAAAAAATCAAGCCATCTCATTATGGACTAGGAAGCCTCCTTTGAGGCACCCACCTCTTTAAATCTTGGACTAAAGCTTGGAAGTTGTTTCTTCGCCTGTATACCAGACATTTTTAGTGGCACTCTTAACATACATGTTTATATCAAGGAGGAAGGAACTTGTTTAGTATATGAATCTTGAGGAAGCAGCTTTTCCATTTTGTCAGAAAGCTCTGTACTCAGTGTTGCATTACAGTAGCTCAATCTTCCTCCCCCTCACTTGCAAGAGTCCTGTGTATGAATGGATGTGTGGCATTTGAATGTTACTGCAAAGGGGTACTCAGATATTATACTAATTAATCCAGAGTATATGCTAGGTAGCAGCTGGAAAGAAATGTCTGTGCTAGCGATGTAAAAAAATGGTTGCTAATGTAACCGAGTAACTATTAAAAATCTTAGTGGTTACACACTGCAGGCTCCCTGGGAGTGGGGCAGGCAGGCAGGAGCTGGCTTATGTTGGCCCCACTTCCGGGAAGCCAGCTGCCTCCCTACGCTGTGGGCTCTGATACAGAACCAACAACGTGGAGCAGTAGCTGGCTCTCTGCTGGTGGGGCCGGCAGCTGGGAGCCGGTGCACACCAGGAGCTGGCTAATAAGTCGGCTCCCAGCGCACATTGTCTGCCAGCCCCACTCCCAAGGAGCTGGTTGCTCTGCAGTATAAGCTTTATATCACAGAGCAGGATGGAAGCCAGCTCCCCAGGAGCAGGGCCAGTAGCTGGAGTCGGTGCATGTCAGGCTGATATAGAGCCAGCAGAGCAGGGCAGCAGCCGGTTCCCCAAGAGCAGGGCTGGGAGCCACCATATAATGGAAACTGATAAGCTCATGTTTATCGGTTAACTGTTTAAATGGTTACACTCTTACATCCCTAGTGTGTGCTTTGTGTGTAGGCATGCAGTTCTGTGTGCTTGTCTCTGACTGTCTGTAATCATGTAGCTTACGCAAGTGTATACAGTGGAATGTAAATGGATTAATCAAGAAGTATTAATCTGATAGCATCACCAATTTGCTTTTTCTGTAGCAGCTGAAGCTGCTGCTGCAATAGATGGTCTTCGGTATATCTGACAGTGGACCAGATTTCATCATTAAAGCAAAGCATAGTATTCAGTCACATGAATGCGGGACTTAATTAACATTGCATTTACAGTATAGTTAAATAAGCCCCCAAACTTCAGCTTTTCTTGTAAATGGGAAGAACCATAGTAATAAAAGTTATCTATGTTCTAATTTTAAGGAGGAATACTTTTTCCTCTGAAATGGATGATTTTCATCTTAACTGTAGCTTTCATCATCTGCCAAGGAGAACAAATGGAAGGCTGGAACTTTTTATTAAAAATGTCTCTTATTAGTGAATAATGGATGAGTTATTCTTAAAACTGTAGCAGAGAGGGCGTGGGGGCGATTACATTTTGCTGCAAAAATGAAGCTCTCCTTTGATATTTATCTCTTCTTGTAGTGTGTAGACCTTTGTTTCTAGATTGTATCCTCCAAGATGATGGTTTCCTAAAGTAATTGTCTGTCACACGGGAGATGTATTGAAAACAGTTTTTAGGCAGAAAGCTTGCAGTAGTGTTCTCCCACTTTGTGACACTGAGACCTTAATCGATAATTTAGTTGGAGCTGGCTGGCTGCTTATAATTAGCATGTGAATTTAAAAGAAATGTATAAATGTTCTGAATTGGGCACTGATGATACACTGGTATGCATAGTCCACTGTATATTTGAGAGAGTTTGTCTGTCCATCGGTCTGTCTGCCAGTCTGTTTATTCAAGAACTCCTCCTAAACAGTAAGAGCTAGCACCAATTTGGTATGCAGCATCCTTTTATCATAACTTAAAGCAAAGTAAGCATTTGATTGTGCCAGAACAGTGGGATGTGCCTGGAATTTGATTGTTTCTCATAAAACGGAAAGAGAGGGAGCTGCTAGCAAGGACAGTTATATTGTATAGTGACCACAGAAAGTCAGCAAGCGGTCAGGGATGGGGGACCAGGACAGCTATAACCCCGTTGGGGCAGCAGCGGTGGACAAAGGAAGAGCTATCTACTGTATATTTGAGAGAGTTTGTGTGTCTGTACATGCACCTCTCCTCCAGCTTTGCCCTCTGCAGCTGTAGCAGCCATGGAGAGGTGCTTCTCACATGGCTTCAAGCTGCTGCAGTGAGAGAGGGTTGGGGTAGTGCTCTCTCTCTGGGGCAGCCTGCATACCGAAACCCTCATCCCCAGCCCCACCCCAAAGCAATGATTTACATGAAGAAATACAAAAATAATTTAAGTTAAGACTCAAGCAACACTGGTACACTGACCACATCTAGCTCTGCCATACCTGAGAATGTTCATGCCACCTCAGCTTACATCATTATCAAAGGGTGGGTGGAGATAATTACTAGATTTAGATTTAAAAATTGCTCTCTGAAAGCATGCTTTCCAAAAAACCAAAACCAAAACCATTCTCAATATATAACCCAGCACAGTTTTCCGTGCCCACATGTGGTTGCATATTGATTTGTTTTAGAGAATTTCTCACAGTTGCATCATTCTCTCCCCTTCCAGGAAGCACTGCAAAAAATCAGACAGAAAAACACAATGAGACGAGAAGTTACAGTGGAGTTGAGCAGCCAAGGATTCTGGAAAACCGGCATTCGTTCTGATGTCTGCCAGGTGATTATTAAATCTTAGAGATTCCTCTTGAAATCAATTTCCTTTGTCTGCTATATATTTGAGAGATTTTGTCTGTCTGTCTGCCTGTCCAAGAACTCCTCCTAAACAGTAAGAACTAGAATCACCAAACTCAGTGTACAACTTTTCCATATTGTAACATAAATCAAGATAAAGGTTAGGGATATAATAAAATAACCATTCTGTCGGTTACCATAATGGTTACATGCCATTTCCCAGCTCTGCTCCTCAAGAGCTACTTGTTGGGAGCTGATATGCTCCAGGAGCCAGCTTAAAACTGGCTACCAGCATGTGCCAGCTCCTGAGGAGCCAGCTGCTGCCCCTCGGTGCTCAAGGCTCTACGTTATAAAGCGTATATTGCAGAGTGCACAGTGCACCCAGCTCTCAGGGAGTTGGGCCAGCAACTGGGGCCTGGCTTCTGGCATGCACTGGCTGCCAGCCCCGCTCCCGGGGAGCTGGCTATGCTGTGCACTCTGTAGTATAAGCTTTATACTGCAGAACTCACAGTGTGTAGCTGTATAACTGCTAAGTGTTTCAGCTATTACACGGTTACGTTATTAAGCACTTTTTAACGTCCCTAGTAAAGGTTTGATTGTGCCAAGTAATGAGATGTGCCTGGAATGGGATTGCGTCTCAGAAGACCATACAGAAAAGAGACAGAATCACCAGGCAGATTATGGCTGGGAGCGCAGACACCCCCATCCAGGACTGCCCCAGCTGCGAGCCTCTCCCTGCCCCTCTTCCCCATGTCACCCTTTAGGGAGGGCAGGGGACGCTGAAGCTGTCCCCTCCCCTCTCAAGAAATTCATGAAGGAACATTGCTAGATGTTCCCCTTCTTCAGAGAGTGAAGGGAACACGCACAGTTTGCTGTATTTCTCAATCTAGCAGAGGAGCGCAGAGGGCAGCCAAACCTGGACCTGCCGCAGCCAGGGGAAATGCGCCCCTCCTCCAGCTGTGCCAGCTGGAGCTGCAGCAGCCATGGAGAGATGCTTCTCACCTGGCCCCAAGCTGCCATGGTGAGAGGGAACTGGGATAGTCCTCTCTCCCTCGGGTAGCCTGCACACTGAACCCCTCATCTCTAGCCCCACCCCAGAGCAATCATTTAAATGAAAAAAGCAAAAATTGAATTACGGAGCCAAGCAACACTGGGTAAATTCTTCTAGTTAGTTAATAAACAGCAGATTGATGTCTCTGAATTTTACAATGGTAAGGCTTTAGCTACACAGGAAGATTGCTACTAATACAGTGTAACAAACACTCACTGGTATTGCTGCACTGGTAGAGACCTTGCTTTTTGTACTGGCGGCACATACCCCTGGCTGAAACAAGGTTAACCTGTGCTGGTGCAGATTGTGTTTTATAGCAACTGTACAGCTATGCTGGGGCCTGTGAAAAATGTACAGTTAAGAATCCCGTGCTTATATTGCGTATCTTCTCAACGTGCCTCATCCTGGCACAGTTTAAGGAGAAGTCTTGATGGGGGATGAATATTTTGGAGTAGTTTTTGGATTTAAAAAGTTTATCCTCCATCTAAGATTTCTTGATTCCAGGACTATTTATATGGTCTGAGACAGAATACCAGCACGTATGGGAATGTCATCCCATAGCTACAGGAACTTAAGAGTTTGTACTAACTTTTGTTACCTAAGGTTTATTGCTGTGCTTTAAGACAAACTTCATATATTTCCAAAATTGAGAGATAATAGATTTGTTTATCTCCTTTAGTAAATATTTTACAATTTTATTTTATAATGTCTTCTTAGGGATTGTTGTTTTCTTTAATTATTGAAGCAAATGACCAAAGAGTAATGGACATAAAACATAATTTCACTTATTTTGTACATCTAAGACAATAAAATAGACTAGTCAGTTGTTTAAATTTCTTTGAGAGGTCACAAGGAGACTAAACTCTGCATCTTTAAACTGAATATTTAAAAAGGGCTCTAGAGGCGATCCGGGCAATTACAGACCGGTAAGTCTAACTTCAGTGCCCAGCAAATTAGTCGAAACAATAGTAAAGAATAAAATTGTGAAGCATGTAGAAGAACATAATTTCTTGGACAAAAGTCAACATGGTTTCTGTAAAGGGAAATCCTGTCTTACTCATCTATTAGAGTTCTTTGAAGGGGTAAACAAACATGCGGACAAGGGGGATCCAGTAGATATAGTATACTTAGATTTTCAGAAAGCCTTTGACAAGGTCCCTCACCAAAGGCTCTTGTGTAAATTACATGGCCATGGGATAAGAGGGAAGGTCCTTTCTTGGATTGAGAACTGGTTAAAAGACAGGAAACAAAGGGTAGGAATAAATGGTAAATTTTCAGAATGGAGAGGGGTAACTAGTGGTGTCCCCCAACGGTCAGTCCTAGGACCAATCCTGTTCAACTTATTCATAAATGATCTGGAGAAAGGGGTAAGCAGTGAGGTGGTAAAGTTTGCAGATGATACCAAACTGTTTAGGATAGTCAAGACAGAAGCAGACTGTGAGGGACTTCAAGAAGATCTCACCAAACTGAGTGATTGGGCAACAAAATGGCAAATGAAATTTAATGTGGATAAGTGTAAAGTAATGCACATCGGGAAAAATAACCCCAACTATACATACAGTATGATGGGGGCTAATTTGGCTACGACAAATCAGGAAAGAGATCTTGGAGTTATCGTGGACAGTTCTCTGAAAGCTTCCACACAGTGTGCAGCGGCAGTCAAAAAGGCAAATAGGATGCTAGGAATTATTAAGAAAGGGATAGAAAATAAGACCCAGAATATCTTACTGCCCCTGTATAAAACTATGGTACGCCCACATCTCGAATACTGTGTACAGATGTGGTCTCCTCACCTCAAAAAAGATATTTTGGCCTTGGAAAGGGTTCAGAAAAGGGCAACTAAAATGATTAGGGGTTTGGAACGGGTCCCATATGAGGAGAGGCTAAAGAGACTGGGACTTTTCAGTTCAGAAAAGAGGAGACTGAGGGGGGATATGATAGAGGTATATAAAATCATGAGTGGTGTGGAGAGGGCCGATAAAGAGAAGTTATTTATTAGTTCCCTAAATAGAAGAACTAGATGACACCAAATGAAATTAATGGGTAGCAGGTTTAAAACTAATAAAAGAAAGTTCTTCTTCACACAGCGTGTAGTCAGCCTGTGGAACTCCTTGCCAGAGGAGGCTAGGACTATAATAGAGTTTAAAGAGAAGCTAGATAATTTCATGGAGGTTAGGTCCATAAAAGGCTATTAGCCAGGGGATAAAATGGTGTCCTTGGCCTCTGTTTGTCAGAGGCTGGAGAGGGATGGCAGGAGACAAATCGCTTGATCATTGTCTTTGGTCCACCCTCTCTGGGGCACCTGGTGCTGGCCACTGTCGGCAGACAGGATACTGGGCTAGATGGACCTTTGGTCTGACCCAGTACGGCCATTCTTATGTTCTTATGTAAGATTGCTGTTTTTCATATATACTTTTTGCCAGATTAGAGTACAAACTAAATCAATTCTGCAGGCAGACTTAATGCAGAGTGATTTAAAATTATTGGTTTGCTTTAATTCTTAAAACCACTGTAGTTTAGAAGATCAAAATTCTTTTTATAACACTGAAGTACTCTAATAAATTTAAATCACTATAGTTGCACAAACTATAATACCACTACTCTTGGCTTTTTCCAAAATAAAGCACTTGAAAGCCGAGAGAGGAGAAGTGAAGTGTTCTGATTAAATAGGTCTGTTTTGTAAGTAATTCAAAATTATTGGGCAGGTGTAGGGCACCCCTGCTTCACTGCTATTAGTTATTATGTACAAATAGTATTTTTATACACAAAATAGCTTTAAGATGATGTAATGGCTCTGCTGCCTATAATGGTATAGTTCCAGAAGACACCATATTTCATCAGTATCCATTAATTTGCCTAATGCAGTTTTTTAAATTTTGTTTGTTTGTTTGTTTTATGGGGGAATAGTTGATGGTGTTCATCTAAAAAGAATTAGAAATGTTAAATAGCCATCATCCTATCTGACAGAGAATAATAATCAAATTAATCAAGTAGTTGGTGTCAGGAAAACAGCACTTTGTCAATATAATTAAAAGAGTCTAAATACATTGTGTGAACCTCATATTTATCATCTGTAATATATCACTTCCTTACTAGCTGAACTTCTATATAAAATCTAAAATTTTGATATAGTCCTCTCTCCCCAGGGTAGCCTGAACACTGAACCCCTCATTCCCAGCCCACCCCAGAACAATGATTTAAATGAAGAAAAGCAAAAATTGAGTTAAGGGCCCAAGCAACACTGGGTAAATCTTCTAGGGTTTACCCTAGAAATCCTTGGTGAGCTTAAACACAAAAAGGAAGCTTACAAGAAGTGGAAACTTAGATGACTAGGGAGGAGTATAAATATATTTCTTGAGAATGCAGGGGAGTTATCAGGAAGGCGAAAGCGCAACTGGAATTGCAGCTAGCAAGGGATGTGAAGGGTAACAAGAAAGGTTTCTACAGGCATGTTAGCAAGAAGAGGGTGATCACAGAAGGTGTGGGGCCCTTACTGGATGAGGGAGGTAACCTAGTGACAGATGATGTGGGAAAAGCTGAAGTACTCAATGCATTCTTTGCCTCTTTCTTCACGGTCAGGTTCAGCTCCCAGACTAATGCACTAGACAACGTAGTAGGGGAAGGAGGTGGCAGCCTTTGGTGGAGAAAGAACAAGTTCGGAACTATTTAGAAAAGCTAGACATGCACAAATCCATGGGTCCAGATTTAATGCATCTGAGGGTACTGAGGGAGTTGGCAAATGTCATTGCGGAGCCTTTGGCCATTATCTTTGAAAACTCATGGAGAGTGGGAGAAATCCCAGATGACTGGAAAAAGGCAAATGTAGTGCCCATCTTTAAAAAAGGGAAGAAGGTCAATCAAGGGATCAACAGACCAGTCAGCCTTACCTCAGTCCCCAGAAATATCATGGAGGGGATCCTCAAGGAATCCATTCTGAGGTACTTGGAAGAGGGGAAAGTGATCAGGAAGAGTCAACATGGATTCATGAAGGGCAAGTCATGCCTGACCAATCTGATTAGCTTCTATTTTGAGATAACTGGCTCTATAGATACGGGGTAGTGATCAAAGGCTCGATGTCAGGTTGGCGGTCCGTTTCTAGCAGAGTACCCCAAGGATCTGTTCTAGGACCAGTTTTGTTCAATATCTTTATTAATGACCTGAATGAGGGGATGGATTGCACCCTCAGCAAGTTTGCGGATGACACTAAGCTAGGGGGAGAGGTAGATATGCTAGAGGGCAGGGATAGGGTCCAGAGTGACCTAGACAGATTAGAGGATTGGGCCAAAAGAAATCTGATGAGGTTTAACAAGGACAAGTGTAGAGTCCTGCACTTGGGATGGAAGAATCCCAAGCATTGTTACAGGCTGGGGACCAACAAGCTACGTAGCAGTTCTGCAGAAAAGGACCTGGGAATTACAGTGGATGAGAAGCTGGATATGAGTCAACAGTGTGCCCTTATAGCCAAGAAGGCTAATGGCATATTAGGTTGCATTAGGAGTAGCATTGCCAGCAGATCTAAAGAAGTGATTATTCCCCTTTATTCGGCTCTGGTGAGGCCACACCTGGAGTATTGTGTCCAGTTCTGGGCCCCCAACTACAGAAAGTATGTGGATGCATTGGAGAGGGTCCAGCAGAGGGCGACCAAAATGATTAGGGGGCTGGAGCGCATGACGTATGAGGAGAGACTGAGGGATTTGGGTTTGTTTAGTCTGCAGAAGAGAAGAGCGAGGGGGGATTTGATAGCAGCCTTCAATTTCCTGAAGGGAGGTTCCAAAGAAGATGCAGAGAGGCTGTTCACTAGGTTGGACATTAGGCAAAACTATTTCCCTAGGAGAGTGGTGAAGCGCTGGAATGGGTTACCTAGGGAGGTGGTGGAATCTCCATTCCTAGAGGTTTTTAAGTCTCGGCTTGATGAAGCCCTGGCTGAGTTGATTTAGTTGGGATTGGTCCTGCCTCGGGTAGGGGGCTGGACTTGATGACCTTCTGAGGTCTCTTCCAGCTCTATGATTCTCTGATATATCAGTGGTGCAAACTGGGGCCAAAAAATTGCTTGCTATGTACAAATAGTATTAAAACTCTGGTCTGCACTACTGATTGCCCATTAAATTATTTTGGTTGTCTAGCAGGCTACCACAGTGGCAACAAATGCAGAGAAATTGTTAACTGGTGGACATGTATCATTGGTCCTTGAGATGATTTCATTTTGATAAAGCAGTCAAGAATGAAGATGCACAAGAAGCACAATTATAGAACACATCGTCCCACTCCCCCTCCCGCTCCCAAAGATTTTTATGTAAGAAACTCCTTAAATGTATTAGGTTTTAGTTTAAATCCAAAAATTCGCTTAATTCTCATTCTACTCATCAATAATGTTTTCACTTCCCAGTGTTGTATCATTTGGAGTAACAGAGTTTTTGGGAAGAAATCACTTGAAACACAGAGAGCTGTAGTGGTTGCAACACAGAACTAACCAGAACCAGCCAAAACCAGCTGGGCTGACCCCTAATGACCTAACTCAATTCCTGTAACAGCAACAAGCTCTATATCTACAACAACCTAATACACAACATATTCCTCCCCCCTTAATAAGAACATCCCCTTACTAAAACAAACACTAAACTAAAGAATGAGGGTAGACTGCCTCAGTTTTTGGCTAACCCAGGGATTATTTTGCCCCGTAACCATGGGTTAACCTAAACAAAAAATTCCAGCTGTTGAAGAGGCCCTCTTTCTCTGGGTGGATTATGGCGGACATCTGGTGTTCTTGCACTCAAAGGTGTTAGGGGTGCGGGCCTGACAATGGGGTCGGGACTTGAAGCACAAACAGGTGAGGCTGTCGTATCATCCCGCTCAGGAAGGAGGCTTGTGTTTGTCACAGTTGGTGATGGAGGGGGAGAGTCAGGAATAGGTGACTCTTGACTCAGTAGTTCACCCGTAGTGGTGAGGTCAGACAACACAGCTGGAGTTGTGTCCTGGGGGCTGGTAGAACCTGGCAATTACTGATCTGCATACCACTACCACATGAGATCCTATGCAGTCTGGACAGTTTGGGAAACAAGTCCTGTTTGAACAATGACAGTGGCAGGGAGCCATTTAGCTCCAGAAGCATAGTTCCAAGCCAAAACCAGCTGTCCAGGAGTAAAGGTTTGGTCTTTTGCACTGGATGCACATCTGATGACTTGACCTTGCTGTTGATGTTGCGCAATTTGTCATAGTTCTGAAGGTTGCGGCAGATCAAAGCAAGTACACAGCTGACATCTCATCATTAGAAAAGCCGGGACATTTTGGTTGTAGCCTGAGGTATGTTTCTGTAGGATAGAAAGAAGGTGTCCAGATGCTTTTGCATGAGTGAATGGCCTCTAGCTAATTTTATAGCTTGTTTCATTGTCTGCACAAACCTTACAGTTTATCCATTGGTGGAGGGGTGATACAGTTCTGAAGTGATGTGATGGATCCCATTTGCTTTCATAAAATTTCCAGACTCCTGAGAGATGAACTGCCGACCATTGTCGCTCAGAAGTTGTTCTGGCAGACCAAAATGACGAAAGATTCTGCACAGTTTTTGGATTGTACTCTCAGCAGTAGTGTACAGCATTATAGAGACTTCTGTCTATTTGGAATGGGCTTCTACCACCACCAAGAACATGCTTCCTTCAAATGAGCCAGCAAAATCAATGTGAATATGTTGCCATGGTTTTTCAGGCTAGTCCCATGGATATAGACGTGCCACCTGAGGTGCATTCCTCACACCCTGGGATGAAATACAAGCTCTTGCCTTCTCGTCAGTGGCACAGACCTGGCCTTCAGATATTTTGGTTGGCTGCCAGGTTTAATGTTCAGTTTCACAGTGCTTACCTTCATACTTCCCAGATACTCTCCAAAAACAGCAGCATGTTTTTTTAATACATCGGTCAGAACTGTTTCTTCTTTAGTCATCTACTGCACTTTTGCCCAGTTCAGCTGCATCTTCCTATGCTATGATTTACCCATGAAGGCTGGATAATGGCCTTTCACCACAAACAGTGGCAATTCAGCAGTCTGCCATTGAGTTCCACCTTAACATCAGCAGTGCCTAGAACAGGGTACTGCTTCTCCCGCATGTGTCTTCAGAACAGTATTTCTTGCCTTTAGCTTTTCCCTATACACAGTCTCTGAGACCAGTGAAACTGCAGCACCAGTGTCCAGTTCCATGTATACAGGTTTGCCGTCCAACAATGGGGTTACCCAGTATTCATGTGAGCCCACTGCCAAAGACAAAACGTAGTGTGGCACTTCTTCTTCGCACGAGGTGTCACTTTGATCATCATGAATCTGCTCTATGATATGCAGATTTTCCTTTTTGGTTCACCAGACTGCAGACCTCTTTTTCTTTTGTTTTGCAGGCACGTTCAATATGTCCCTTTTTTCCCACACTGTCCACACACTAGGTCCTTACACCAGCATTCTGATGCCTGGTGACCCAGCATACCACAGTGGCAACATTCCTGGCTCCCCACTGTTTTGTGGGTAAGTTCTTGGGATACTTTATGTACCCTAGGAGGTACACTGAGGTATTGTACCTCCCATATGGCCAGTTGCATGGAGACCTCAATATCAATGGCCTTCTGTAAGGTGAGCTGTGCCCCTGTTAATAGACGCTTCCATATAGCTTCACTGTGCAGGCCACATACTAACTTGTCATGTTTGGCATCATTCAACATCTCCTTAAATTCATAGTGTTCCACAAGCTTTTTCATAGTTGCTACAAATTATACAACTGTTTCACTTTCTTTTTAGTCTCTGTTGTGGAACTTATACTTTTCGGCAATTACCATTGGTTTTGGAGCATAATGTGACCCCAGGATTTCCGCAGTGTCACTGTAAGATTTGGTCTCTGGCTTAACAGGGTGCAGTATAGTGCGTAGTAGAGAGTAGGTCTTAACCCCTACAACACTTAAGAATATTGGCACCTTAATGTCATTTGCAATAACAAAAAGCTCAAATGGTCAGAATATACGTTTCATTGCTCTATAGTCTCCTCAGATGGTCCCAGTGGCCCTGTAAGTGTAGCCATGGCTACAGGATCTTCCTTCCTTTCTCTTTCTCTCTCTCCCCTTTCCTCCTCTCCTCCCCCCTCCCCCAGCTTCTGGGCTTCACTCGGGTCAGAACAAAGCAGACCCTGATTTTAGTTTCAGTTTGCACTGTCAGTGTAACAGTCAGTTCTCACCCCCATCTTCCAGACAAGCAAAAAGGTTTGTTTCTTCACATTGACTTGTACTTTTTCTGTTGCAGGAGACAGCACAGTATCCTGAAAAAAATGCAGAAGAACGGCTCTTGTGCAAGAGGGGTTTTTTGCGCAAAAGCCTCTTGCGCAAAAATGGAGCCTCATTAATTATGCAAATGAGGCGTGGCAGTATTCCATGCTTCACCTCATTTGCGCAAAACAGGGGCAGTGTAGACATAGACATTATGGTTTAGCTACTATACATCTTATATTTTCCATTCTTCCAGAAGAACTTTAATGTTGGTGTAACAGAACAGTGTAAACGGTGCAAATTATTCAGTTATCAGATCTCTGGTCTAGAACCAATGTTTAGAAAAGTGCATAAATGGGGAAAATTTTCAAAGTCATGAAGTACACTTAGGAATTCAACTCTTGTTGATAGCTACTGGGATTTAGACATCTAATTCCCATTTCAGTTTTGAAAATCTTACCCAGAGCGTTTTTGTCAAATGGCCAAATGGCAACTTTGTACCAGCTTTCTGACTCTTTCTAGTGCTCAGTATCTCAAGGACTTCTAGAGTTCAGTCCATCATTATGTTTGACAATATTGGCCACTGAATTCCCATAGGGAAGTTAGTGAAAGCAAGGTGGCAAAGAGAGTGTAACTTTACACTGCATTGTTTTCCTACCTGCCAGGGCTTGAAACAAGTGCTTAGTGACTTGTAAAAAGCTGGTTATCCCAACTGTCAAGTGGTATAAAATGACCTTTCCTTCTCTTAGTAGTTTATGAAATATTATATTTTACAGTGATGTCAGAAGTCTTACCTGCTCTTCAGACTTTTTTTCCTTTTGTTCTAATCAAGATCTGCATATTGTAAGAGGTGCCAAATGGCCAATCTAATGATCTGTCGTTGCTTGACTTTACTTTGATATGCCTTGAACGTTCAGCAATATGCAACAGGAGAATCTTTGTTTCACCCAACAAAGTATTTCAATAGTTTTCTTTTTTCTTGCTAATTATACATTATGGATAGGTTGTAATTTGGTTGTATTCATTGCAGGGTGTAAGGCTATAATTATTTTAGTGTATTTCTTATATAAATCAAAACAAAGCTAAACTTTGTCATAATGAGCTAAACCTTTTTGTATGTTTGTTATTCAGTGGCGTTCTCTGTGTTTTGTAAATTAATATTTTTCCTCCTTACAATTGTTTTCCTAGCATGCAATGATGCTTCCTGTCCTCACCCACCATATTCGTTATCATCAATGTCTGATGCATTTGGACAAGTTGATAGGCTATACTTTCCAAGATCGATGCTTGCTACAGGTAAGAAATGCCAAAGACAATTACATACTACTTTGCCATCTGAATTGTGCAGGATTCAAGCGCTGCTCCTGTGAAGCAAGGGGGAAGGAGAGCTAGTTTAGATAGTTAGGTTTATGTGAACTTACTAACCATGGAGAAATGAGATGTACAGTATTTCTGATATTGAGATGCACCTAGTTATTTGCACCTCATATGTCCTGTGAGAATCTGTAAAATCAGGATCCCGCTGCCTTTGGTTGGTAAATCATGGAATCCTACAGGATGAAAAGCACTATGTACAAATACAAGATTATATTTTTGTTATTTATCAGTTTCCTTTTGCTGACTTCTGAACAACCAGTGTCATACTGCAGCTGTGCCTGTAAATTTTGACTTCTACTGTTTTGTTGTTCATTTTTTCATAAAGGATTCTTTGTGTTCAAAGCTGTGAACGCACATATCTCTTCAGACCTAGTTGAAATGTTCACTGTTACAAAGTGAAAGAGAGAAGTTGTGTTACTTTTGGGGTTTTAATACATCTGTGTTGCATGATCTACCAGTTGTGCAAGTGTATTTTTGCACACTGGGATTCTCTCAGCAAAAACTGTCTATTGCAAATCCAAATGAAAAGGCAAACATAAGTAAGTAGATATGTGTTATCATCCCATTTTAGTGCAAAAAGGGCATTTTATATCATTTCAGTTTTAAATGCTGAAATTTACGTGTTTCGCTTTGTTTTTGTGCATGTAATGAATTAAGACATTAATACTCTCAAATGTATTAATAAAATCCTCTTAAATACTCCTTGTACAAACTACATTTGTTTGAAAAATGGAGGGGATGGGTCTTATGCTTAATTATGAGCACATTTTCAGAGGGGTTTTCCCTCCAATTTCCTTGATGTTAGAGCTGAAGATTAAAAAAAAAAAAAAACCCAGCCAGAAAAACCTACTGACTACCATGGCAGAACACTTGGGGCAAAAAGCAAATAAGTTATCAATAATATGGGAAAGCATAAGACAATGCGCATCAACATAAATCACACTAAATGCCCAGAGGTACTGTCTAGGCTTGTTCCTTCTGCATGCTTATTGAATAGCTAAGAATTTGTTACAGAAGAGAGAGAGACCCCCAAGTGAGATTTATATTTCACAGTTTAAATAAGTGTGCATAGAAGTCAAATATACAAATATAAAGATCTCAGTGATGGTCTATGTTTCATCATACTGTACACATATAAATTCCCTCATACAGCTAGTCTTCACCTGACAGTGAAGAGAGACTAAGGGGTCTTTCATGTGTGTTTTATTTTAACTATTCTAATAAGTTTTAGGGTTCATCTAGACTATGCTGAAGTGTCGAAAGAGGATATGCAAATTCCACTGGAATTTGCATGTCTTCTTCTGATCTTGCTTTTGAAAGCACAGCTTTCGAAAGTTAAAGTAGTCTGGATGCGGTTTTTTCGGCACCCCTCCCCTTTTTTCGAAACGCTGCATAAACCTCATTTTTTGAGGAAAAGCTCCGCTTCAAAAGTGAGATCGAAAGTAGTGTCCCCTTTTGACGTTTCAGTGTAGTCTAGACATAGCCTAAGTGTATTCTATTTTAGAGGAATAAGAGTTGTACAGGTGTAGGTTTGATAAGCTGTAGCTAGTACTGATTAGGTATTTAACAAGGATTTGGAGGAAAATGTTATAAGTTGAAGGAACAGTTTGCCCTGACAATAGTTAAAATAAGCTTTGTTTGAATGATGAGGGCAAAGGAGCGTTCAGAAGCTTTTTGTTTAGCATCGAAGGCCCCAGTCTTACAAATATTTCATGAATAACTTTCTGCATGTAAGTTGTCTCTTTTAACTCAGTGGGACTGCTAACAATTCTCATACTTGTCTGTGCAGTATTGGGGCCTAAGCTGTATTAATTACTATTGACACCTCCCATTCCTGCCATTTATAAAGGGATAACAGCAGAGATGCAAGTGCCTGATAGCTCTTACAATACAAGCTAAATATAACTCTCAAGTCTGCCACTCCTATTCACCTTCACTCTTACAGTGCTCTGACAGGAGTCCTAGCGAAGGCAATGAGAATATGGGTCTAATCTTTGAGAGCAACAGTAGTAGAGTCTGGCTTTTATTGGGCAAAAATGTGATCATCTGTCTTTTACCAAGAAAAGATAAGGTGCTCCTTATTGATACTTTGCATATTTTCATTTAGTTACAAATGCTTGAAGTGGTATTGCACTGTAAAGATATATTTATGTGGTAATATTATTAGATTTCATGTTTTTGTACTAAACAAATCTTCATATTGTTTAACATTGCCAAGTTAGCAAGCACAATATTTTAGGGCAAATTGACAATCCAGATTTTTTTTCCTTCAAAAACTGATTTATTTTGTTTAAAGCTTTTGAAAGTTAATTAGCTTAAGTGATGGTAAGGTATAACTGATGTGTTTCTTGACATATCTGAAGTAGTACATCCTACATTTTAATTGCTTGAACCAGAGTTACTAATTGCCAACAGCACACCATAGCATGTCTTCAAACTGTGAAATAGCTGTTATTAGCAGCTACCAATCTAACACTGCTTGTAGTGTTTACAAAAATAAATCCAGTTTTTGTCTTGCACATGCTGCATTTTAGCTTGCCATGACTCATCCAAGCCATCACTTAAACTTTGGAATGAATCCGGACCATGCAAGAAATTCCTTGTCCAACTGTGGGATTCGACAGCCCAAGTATGGCGATCGAAAAGTCCATCACATGCACATGAGGAAAAAAGGTACGCAGTTACACCATTATTGTTTTCTCACTCGCCATCCTTAGCCTCCAGGAAAAACTGCCTAACTGATGCTTGGTCAGCCTATATTCTTCTTAAAGGCTTATCTTCTCTACAGTGTTAGTTCAAGTTTATTCCAACTAGACTAACTTCAGTGGTCAAAGTGAGTGATTGTGTTAGTAGCACAAAATAGTTGCATGCCCACTGTACTAGATGGAGCTTCAATAGCAGTTGTGCTTGAACACACACACACTGACTCTCCCACCCATCTGCCCCAGAGGGGCAGCAATCTTGAGTTTAAGATGCCACTTACCCAGAGCTAGAGATTTTTGAGTGTACATGAGAATCAGGTTAGGGGCAATACTCAAGAATTATACCTTGAGCTAACATTCCAGTGAAGACTAGCTGTATGAGGGAATTTTAGTGGAAAGTACTAATTCTTGAGCAATAGGAATTAATAAATGACTGGGAGATCTATTATGAATTATTAGATTTTGCTGATTAGCAACAAGTAGCAAACAAAATAAGCAAGAATAATAATAAATCAAAGAATGTAATTTATTTTATTTTTGACAAGTGTATCTATTGATGTTTTCATAATATAGTAAGTATACTGAAGTATATTTTATAATAAATGATGACATCTTATTAACACTGCTATGAAATCCTTGCTGGAACATTTCAGAAGCAATGCAGTTGTCAAATGAGTGGACTGTGCTGCATAATTTCTTTCTCTCATACGTACAGGCAGATGCAGTAATACAAATTGCCAGGTGTTCATACAATATTTGGTGGTATTGGTGTGAGGGAGTCTGTCTCATTTGGAACCTGACCTTTCTGTGGTTTTTATATCTGGCTCCATGCATGTAAAAGCAGTTTCCTGTCTGCTGCTATTAGGTAGCCATTATTCCTCTGGAATTTCACTCTGAATCTGTGGTGTTTCTGCTGTGTGAAAGACCCCATAACATTTTTTGTTTGTATGGGGGGTTTTTTATGCAGAATAAGATTTTTGCATGGTAAATACAAAATGATGTTTGAAGAAATTACTTCAGTGAAATTGGTGGTGATTTTTAATAACTTATTAGTATTATTTATTTTTACAGGAATAAACACCTTGATTAATATTATGTCACGCCTAGGGCAAGATGATCCTACTCCTTCCAGGTAAAGAAAGCCGCTAACACTTTGCTTACAGCATTTTATTTAGATGTTAATGTGTGCAGATCAGTTTTTTCTTGGACCTAGAAGGTTAACTAAAAATGAAAATTAAGCTCTAGATTCTTAAATTCTTTTCAACAGAACAGCCAGATTATTTTTAACTGCTGTGAAGGAGGTGTATATGTACCCCTATGCATGTGCACAGAGAGGAAAATCACTACAAAAATATTAGTTTTGGGTTTTTTTAATAAAACCAAGTGGATTTTTTGAAAGAGGAATAACAAGAGTGTTGAATAGAAATAGTATTTTAAGATGGTGTAACTCAAAACTTGCAAAGCCGCTGTTTGCCCAGAACATCTTGAGTACATCCATCTGCAAGTGCACAGAAACCAATCACCAGCTTGGCAATGCATACTGAGAAGAAGGCATTTAAGAGAGTCCCTAAAGAAAATCTGCTTCAGTCCAAGAACTTGAAGTCACTTATGCTTCTGTCTGGACAGCTCAAATGATGGACAAAGAAATGCTAGATTTATTTTACTGTATGCGCATCAAATTAGCCACTGGGCCAATGGGTCTTGTGCTCTGGGAACCCTTAAAAAATGGGCTCCCCTATGCCCCATCCTCTGCCTACCTGACATGTGATAGAAGTTAAGCATATATGCATAAGTGTTTCCAGCAGTTTGAGATACCGTGTACTAGAATTGGTCCTTTTCTTACTCAGTTGCTATTGCCTAGCTTTCTGTTTCTTACCTATTAATAAATCTGCTAGTGGGAGGGGGCTTGAAAGAAAGGAATTTTGAAACTAAAAAATATGATAAAGCACTCTCAGAAGCAATTTAAAAAATGAGAGCAAGGAAGCAGAGAACTCTAAAAGAGGAAAAGAGAGGGAACATAGTGCTTATTAGTTTGATAGAATATTTGAAGGGATTGTCTTCTGTTTTCTTAAGTCTTCAACGAGCATCAAGGAAATAATAGGAAATGGGGCACAGGGCACTTGTCTTTGACATAAAGGGACTGTGAAAAATAAAAGCACGTACATACTGTCATGTAGTTGGACATGCACCAACAAATCCATTGTAGAGTCATCAGGCCCAGGAGACATTTGTGTTTATCATAGACACTTCCCCAGGAGTGCATAGAGCTAAGATTGGTGATTTACTTTCAACCACCTGATGCCCATGGCAAAGCACAAACAGCCTGATCTTAGCATGCCATTATGCACCACTAGTTAGAAATGCTGCTTCCTTTCTCCCTGTTAAACACTGATAAATAATCTATGATGATTCAAAGACCTGTGGTATCAGTTCTGAGTTTGATAACCCATATGTTCATTGCTGTCCATCAAGAGGAAAATATCAAAATAGGAAAGCAGTAGAAACATGTGCCTTCTTAATCACCAAAAAAATTAATCTTTACTGTACAAATAACCAAAATTCAGTGGGATTACTGACAATAAATCTTTAAAAACTTTTGCAGGATTAACCATAATGAACGTTTAGAATTTTTGGGAGATGCCGTGGTAGAATTTTTAACAAGGTAAGTGTAGAGTTTTTCTACAAAGTTCTACATTGTGTTGTCATTAATCAAATTTCATATGTTTTTTTCCTTAACATTCAACTGCATTATGTTTTGAAATGTGTAGTTTTAGATAGTTTGTATATTTCCCTGCAATGATTTTAAGAGCTGTGCTTCTGCATGTACTTCTTTTTCAAGCCTCTTACAATGCTAGTGCGGTGAAGGGTAAGATTACAAGATGAAAGGCTAGTGTCTCTGTCCTGTCAAATGCTATTTGCAGTTGCTCATGACTATAAGAGATCAACTTGTCTTGGACCAAATACTTTAGAGCTTATAACCAATTTATAAAAAGGAGAGAGATTATTTTAAAATGTGTCATTTTGTTTCCGTGGCTTCTCTTGATCTCTTCCCCTTTAATCTAAAGAGTAGTGTTTACAAGTAGTATTGAATGTGTAGAATTTTTTAGGGGGATTGTTTTCTAAACCTCAGTCCTCAGGGGCACATCTTGTCTTTTAAGAATATATTTACATTCATGTATAAACCATTTGAAAATAATAACACAAAACAAAATTCACAGTTCATCAAAAATCATACCCAGTTTTGCCAAGCAGAGTCTTCTGAAAGTAGTAAATACTAGAAAATTACAAAACAACTCAAACTATCCATTCTGAGCCAAGAGCAAGTGGCAGCAAGCGTGGTGAAAAGTGTTGTTTGTGACAAGCAGCAATATCATTCAACATTAACATTCAGTGTGAATGATTTTAAATCCTTTTCCAGAACCCTTGTCAGTCTATTTTTAAGAGGGAAATACGTGCTTAAAGGGAGGCTTTTATAAGAGCTCATGGTGTTATGGGTAACAAAATTGCACCATCCATTGATACCCAATAGCTACTCTGGATTAGGGGTGAAGTAATCTGTGGCCTTTTCTACAGGGAGAGAGGAGGCAAAATGTTTTTGGTTATGAAACAAATTCTTAGCAGTATTACTTAAAAGCTAGGTTTAATAGTTCATACTTCTCTGAGACTTACAAGCCTGTATATTTGGATACTTATGTAAATTTCAATGTACATTTAAAGCTTGTCTATGCAGTAGTGTATCATGCTTTATGGGATTGTGATTGCTAAAGTGTATTACAATTTTGTGCATTAGCGCTGTAACATAGTGCTGTTAGAAGTAACAATACATTAGAGTGCACTAGAGACCCTTTAGCATGCATCAGCAGGGTCTCCAGACCAATTGAAGTTCCACGTGTGAGCATGTTTTAGAAATCACTCCCCCATACAGCACATTACCCCACCTTGCTAGCTGTAGAGGTCTCCCTAACTTATAGTATATTTCAGAAATACATGCAAAATTTCATAGTGTCACATACAATGGTAATACATACAATTCAACAGGATAGCAGTGAAAAGCATATTATATAACTGTAGTGAAAATGAGGATACAGGATGTTATTTTGAGATAGTGTACTGTGTGTCACGCTTGAATTTTTGCATGACCGTCTTGGGATAGCTCAAAGGGAATTAATTTTACAGAGAGTGCTGAGCATGCTTTCTCTAAAGATCCTACTGCCTCATGACTTCTGAGATTGGGCTCCTGTAAACGAAGGTTCCCAAAATCACTAGTCACTTTTCAAAATGTTGAATGGGCGATTTAATTCCAACCTTCTTTTACTGACTTTTAGTCAATTTATAATCCATGGTTTACTTAGTTTCCTTAAATCAATTCCTTAATTACCTCATGAAATACTTTATTAAAGTCCTTTTGGAGGTCCATTATATTGTTCCTAATTAATATTTGGTGTTAATTACGTTTTCCAGATGTGTAGCCTTGGGTAAAAATATGCTAGTAGATTTCACTTTTGCCTAGCTAGTTCACTTTCATGATCATCAGGCTCTTCCGCACATGGTTGCAATGTTTGGTTTGCACTGGCTTCAGGGAGAGACTTACCTTTTAAAAACAAGCTCCCTGAACTTTTCAGTGGAATTTTTTAAAAAAAAGTATTGGTAAGAAAATGTTTAAAAATCCTACGTCTTGGGTCAGATTTCATGTTGGCCACTCTGGAATCAAGCCCTTTTCCCTCACCCTAGAGCAGTGTTTCCCAATTTTATTTGGCCGAGGAACCCTTTTCAGCTTTTCAGAATTTCAAGGAACCCCTAGGTTTGTCAAGCAAAAAAAAAAAAGGGGGGGGGAGGAGAGGGACCCACCAATTCATGAAAATCACATTCCTTCCCCAATACCCCCCACCCCTCTTCCTTGAGGCCTCATCCACTCTGTTCCCCTTCTCTCCATCACTTGCTATCCCCAGCCCTTATGCACTCTCACTAGGTTGAGACAGGAGGTGTGGGTGGGAATGAGGGATTTGGGTGTGGGAAGGGGTGAGAAGTACAAGCTCTGGGAGGGAATTTGGATGCAGGAGAAGGGGATGTTGGCTCAGGGAGGGGGCTCCAGGCTGGGGAGTGTTGGGCTCAGGTGGAAGGTTGGGGTGCTGAGCAAGCCATGGGCTTGTGGATGTGAGGGTGCAGGAGTTTGGGCTGGATATGTGAGGGACTCAGGGCAAGAAGGTTGTGAGTATGATGGGCTCAGGACACAGATTTGTGATGTGTGGATGGTGCAGGAGTGTTGTGGCAGAAGACTGAGGATGTGGGGATGCAGGAGTTTGGGGATGTAAGAGGCTCAGGACAGGGGGTTCCAGTGTATGATAGGCTCAGATTTGGGGTCAGGTGGTGCAGGAGTGTTATGATGTTGCAGTGAGATGGGGGTTTGGCCCCAATTGGGGGCTTGTTGGCCAGGCTTCATTTTTAAATAAAATATTATGTCAAACTCAAAAGGTTTTAGCACTGTCTTTATTTATGAGAGGGGTGAGGAACCTGTTTTGAGTCAAGGGTCACTGACCCATAGATAAGTCAGTTGGGGCAACACAAGTGAGATGCAAAAAAAAAAAAAAAAACCCAACAACCCTCCAAAAACCCCCAAGCCTCACTAATGTGGTCCCAAATGTGGTGGTGGGGGCAGGGGACAGAATGAAAGTGGGTGCTGGGGCTAGGGAGAGGGTGCTGCTGGGTGGAAGGATGCTGGCTCAGGTGGTGGGGTGCTGGGGCAAGGTGCTGGGGTGCTGGGGTCAGGGACATGGTCCTGCTGGGCACTAGGGTGACTGGCAGGGTTCTGGGACAAGGAACAGGGTGCGGCTGGATGCTAGCGTGGATGGCAGGGTGCCAGGGCCAGGGTGGTGCTGAGTCCTGGGGTGTGAGGCAAGGTGCTGGGGCCAGGGCCAGGATGGTGCTAGGTGCTAGGGTGGATGGCAGGGCTGCCAAGGAGCAGGATAGGGATGGGGTGCAGGATCTGGGAGGGAGGTGGGGGGCGGAAGGGGGCAAGGTCTGGGTGGTAGGTAGGGTGCAGAAACAGGCTGGATGTAGGGTGTCTGGCCGGGGGAGGGAGCAGGAGCAGATTGGGGGTAGGGTGTCTGGCTACGAGGGAGGGTGCAAGGAGGGGACTTGGGTAGGAGTTGGACCTCCCTGATCTGGCACCCTCTGGACCTGACTGGTCCCAGATGAGGGATTTTTGGACCAGGGGAGGTCATTTCAGGGCTCCTGGTTTCCCGCCCTCCCCCCCCCACTAGGCTTCTTTGCACCTCTATCCCCTGCAACCCAACTGAGCTGCCCACCCCTGCTGGTTCTCTGCACCTCCCCCAAAACCATCCCCCACAATCCAAGAGAGTGCAGCACCAGTTCCCTGCAGCCCCTCACAGCCCAGCTGAGCTGCCCGTCTGTTCCATATGCCCTCCCCCATCCACCTCAGCCCAGCTGAGCCCTGCACTGATTCCCTGCATGCCTCCCCCACAGCATAGCTGAGCCCCATTTCCCTGCACCTCCCCCAAACCCCGCAAAACTGCTGAGCCAAGCGCCGATTCCCTGCTCCTCCCTCCCCTTGAGTCTAGCCCCGGTTCCCAGCACCTCCTTCCTCCTGCAGCCAAACTGAGCTCCACACACACACACACACCCTGCAGCCCAGCCCAGCCCCCCGGACCTCCCCACTCTGCAACCCAGCTGAGCTCAGTTTCCTTGCACCTTCCCCCCAAACCATGCAGACATGCTGAGCCAGTGCTGATTCCCTGCCCCTGCCTCCCTCCCTCCCTCCCCTTGGCTGTGTCTACACTGGTGCGATCTTGCGCCATAGTGGCCACTCTTCCGCAAAAACTTGCTTCCTGTCTACGCTGGCCGTGTATTCTTGCGCAAGTACACTGACGTTCTCATGTATGAAATCAGGGCTTCTTGCGCAAGAACTATGATGCTCCCACTCAGGAATAAACCTTTTTGCGCAACTGTTCTTGCGCAAGAAGCCAGTGTGGACAGGCAACATGAATTTCTTGTGCAAGAAAGCCCTATGGCTAAAATGGCCATCGGCACTTTCTTGGGCAAGAGAGCATCCACATTGCCATAGATGCTCTTGTGCAAAAGCACAGCTCGCACATGGCAGTGTGGACGTGTTCTTGCACAGGAACTCTTGCGCAAGATGTTCTTGCGCAAGAAACCGCCAGTGTAGACATAGCCTAAGAGTTTCCTCGCACGAGCAAAATGAATTTTGTGTTATGCACCAGTACTGAATTCATGTGGCTTGTTTGGATGTGCCACTGAGGCACCCAAGTTATTAATAAATATTTTTAAACCTTTACCTTTTCTCTCTGCTGCCATGTTTCCTCCCCTTGTTCCATCAGCTCCCCTGGTGCCTCCCAACTCCTCACCCTCCTCTGCTGTCCTGACTCCTGCCCTTCTCACTGCCCTCAGCCCTCCTGCAACCTGCCCCCCTCTACCAGTCCTTCTCTCCTACCTGTGCCCCTCCTCCAGTAGCCCCACTTTGATCATGTGAGCTACCCCTCCTCATCTCCTCTTCTAACATCTCCCTCTACACACCTGCCCTGCCTCTCTCCTCTGGTGGTGGTCCCTCCCCTGCAGGTGTCTGCCCTTCTGCTTCATCCCAGAATCCCCTGGCACTTGCACCTTCTCTTACTGCTGCACCCTCCTGTTGCCTTCTGCTTCCCTCACTGCCCCTGCCCCCTTTGACCTCTTTTTCCCTGATGCCCACCCCCTCACCACTCTCTGCCCCTGTTCCCCTCCTGCCCCTGTGCCCTCACACATGCCTTGCTCCATCCTGGCCTTCCTCTTGCCCACCCCTTCTTTCAAGCCTTCCCCCAGCACCTTCCCCTCCCCCCTCTAGCCCCCAATGCCCTTACCCTCTCCCCTCCCAGCATCACCCTGTCCCCCTCCCACTGACACCTTCCCTCCTGCCTTTTTCCTCATTGTCTGCACTTGGCCCCCTGGCATTTGTCTCTCCTCTACCCTGTCCCTTTGGTGCCTCCCCCTCAGCCCCTTCCTCTCCCAGCCCTTCCCCTTCCCCTACCTTTTGCCTTCCACTTTGCGGGGCTGGAGTCTGTGCTCCGTCCCCGGACTTCGAACCCGCAACTCAGCCACACGATGCAACGTTTTAAAATCCCGGGCCGTGACGTTACATCATGCCCAGGCATCTCCCCGCCCACCGGTGTGAGCATTCTGCACGGGGCAGCAGCAGCCAGCAAGGGGGAGCTCAGTGAAGGTTGCGCATGGCAGGGACGTGCCGGGGCCGGGGCCAGGGGAGAGACGCTCTGGGGCCGGGGTGGGAGGACACGCGGGGGCGCCGGGGCCCGCTCCAGTTCCAAATACTGGTGTAGCATGGGCAACACGAGCCCGTACAACTCGCCGCCCATGCCTCTGCTGGCTAGCCGGCTCTCTCTCTCTCTTTCAGAGGGGGTGGGGAAGTGCCGGCTCCTCACGGAACCCCAAGTTTTGCTTCGCAGAACCCCAGGGTTCCCTGGAGCACCAATTGGGGAACACTGTCCTAGAAAATGCCTTCTCCTACTGAATGTTTTGCCACGGCATTCTTCTGTTGTAAAGGTCCCACCCCTCACTGAATTGTGCAGAAATGGTGACTTGAGGTAGTTAACAGTTTATATGCTAAATAGTAAAAAGATTATCTACACAATACTGTTTAAAAAACAAATTTTTTATCATAGCTCTGGTGAAGTTCTGTGGTGGGGAGGGGGACTTTGTTACTCATTTAAGGTGTCAACATCCTAGACACCAGCACAATAATGTATCAGTGTAGAGACAGTTGACTTTTTTCTTTGCAGTGTCCATTTGTACTACCTGTTTCCAAGCCTAGAGGAAGGAGGGTTAGCTACGTATCGCACTGCCATTGTTCAGAACCAGCATCTTGCTATGTTGGCTAAGGTATGAACAGGCATTTTTATCTGTTTCTCTTTGAATTATAAAAGACAGGACTATGCAGCACTTTAAAGACTAACAAGATGGTTTATTAGGTGATGAGCTTTCGTGGGCCAGACCCACTTCCTTAGATCAAATTGTGGAAGAAAATTGGTATGACCATATATGCCAAAGGGATACAATCAAAAAAAAGTGAACATATATAAAATAGACAAATCAGCTTTTTAGAACAGAGGGGGAATGAGGGGGGGAGGTTAGTGTCTATGAGATAATGATATTAGAGGTGATAATTAGGGAAGCTATCTTTGTAATGGGTGAGATAATTAGCATCTTTGTTAAGGCCCATTCGTAAAGTGTCAAATTATGTAGCTATCATGTCTGGCAGTGGGTGGGTTACTTACGGGTCTGTTTACCTAACATCAGTATTTTATTGTATAATTTGAATTTGGGCATTAGGAGCTCTCGTTAGTTTTGAAGGTAAACATCAGTTTACATTTCCAATCTGATGGGTGTAAGCAGGAGACATTCAAAAGGAGCCAATCCTTCAACTGAGATATGGATTTCTAGGATGCCTGTCATTAAGGCCTCCGAATATTTAACTGTTTGCTGCACTAGTAGTGAATGTTGGTAGTGAACGGATAATTGAAGAGCAAATTTGATAGTTGTAGGAGGGCCTATAGCAGGCCTGGGCAAAATACAGCCCACAGGCCGAATCCAGCCTGCCAAGCCACCAGATCCCGCCCACAGATGCAATAGGGAGCCCCAGGCAGGTTCCCCTGCTTGCCCCGCACACCACTCAGAAAAGCAGCTGCGGGGCCATTTCTGTTTCAAAACTGTGATCCTAGAGGGGAAGGGGAAAAGTCTTCAGGCGCTGCCCCCACTCCCAGCATAATCCCATTGGCCAGTTTCTGGCCAGAAACTGGCCAATAGGAGCTACCTGTTTGATTAGCAGGTATCACACAAAGCACCATGCCCCCCTTCCCTCCAGCTCAGTTATTCACACAAGCACATTGCCCTTGAGCCTGGGTAGGCGCAGGTAGGTAGGCAGGCTGGTTGGCTGGCTGAGAAACCTTTTAAGCTCTGCAAGCATTTAGCTCTGCAAGCAGGCAGGCTGGTTGGGCTGCTTGTTATGCTTAAACGAAGCACATGAGATCTTTTATAGGGGAAAAGGCAGTACACCACATTTATTCAGAATACAACGTTGCATATGCTTTTTAATCATTCATACGCAAACACCATACACACACACAGTCCCGCCAGACGATGTTATAGTGACCAGTCCAGAGTCTGTATCAATCTAGTGGCCAGTTAGATCGATCACAGAGGGAGAGCAGGGCCTTTGTCGGTTCTATCGATCCGATGCTCTTCTGGAGTTGGTGGCAAGACGAACCCAAAATTCCATAGCAAGGCACCCTGCTTTTATAATCCTTTTCTCTGTTGAAGTCTGTGGATTCCGCTGTGTCAGTCTGTGACCGGTTACTGTTATCTTTTGATGTTGACATTCCCAAAACATCTCCGAAAAGCTCATCCTGTCCTGTATTGTTAATCAGTTGTTTTTAGGGATGCCTTCACCTTTAGAGCTGTCAATCTGCCAATCTGTTCAATTCTTGACTGTGGGTATGCACTGATGGTTTCTCTGACATGGAGATGTCTCTTCACAGTCTGTCTTTTACAGTTTGTCTTCACCCCGCATTCTCCCCCTTCTCTCTTGACCATCTGGCTCTAACGATGACCTTCTCACGTTTATCTCGACACATACACATCACTTCCACACATAAACAATCTTTTACAAGGCCTTTTGAAGAAAAGCATAACATTAATATCTCATATTGGGCAAAGCAAGAAACATTGTAAATCAAACAATTAAAACTTCAGCCTTCAACATCTCTCTAGTCTCGTTAACATAGACACAATACCAAAACTCTGTTTCCTTACTTACTAAACTCACTAAACTTTAAAACAAAAGGGCTTACTAAAGGGCTTAGTTTAATAAAATATTAAATGTGATAATATGTTACCTTACATTGCTACATTATTAATCCTAAAATACAAATATAAAAAGAATAAAACTTTCAATTCCAATATGCTGGCTGGTAAGTCTCCTGGACAGAGCCTGCCTCTGACATCCCAGTCCCTCTCTTTTCCAACCCTCTTCCCCCCAACCAACATACCCCACCCTTCTGCCCCCCTCTTGCACCCTTACCCCCTCCCAGATCTGGCACCCCAATCTCCTGCCCCAGATCACAATCCCCTCCTACCCTAAGTCACAAACCAAAACCCTGCACCCCAACCCCCTGCCCTACATCACAACTGCCTTCTTCACCCAAACTCCCTCCCAGACCCCACTCTCCCTACACCCTAGTCCCTTACCCCAGGCTCCCTTCTGCACCCAGTCTCCATTTCAGACCCCACACCTCCTCCATTAATATCCTGGAAGAGTGCGGCCCTCAACGGCTTTCCAAAATCTTGGAGTGACCCCCCCCCCCCCGTCAAAAATTATTGCCAACCCCTGACCTATAGTATAACATGTAGCAAAAAACTATGGGGGGAGAAAGGTAAGGAAAAAACCCCATCCAGCTTGGAGGTTCACTTTTTAGACTCACTATGTTCTAGCAAAGAATGATATTAGAAGGGCTTTTTGTGATAAATAAGATTATACCCCTGAAAAATATAAGAAGCTGTATGAAGTTTAGCTTGTTATTAGATTTTGTGAGTGATATGATTTGTTGTTGTTTTTTTAATGTTCTGTGTGATGGTAAGATTGGAATATGATACAGAAACATGCTAAATCTATTTCCACGATAGTTTGTATTCTCTTCAAATTTTTTTTTGTTAACAGTGGAAATCTTACTACATTTGATTTAAAAGAAACACATACGCTACTTCCCTTCCAGAACAACAATGATGTAGCAGAATAAAGACTTGCTAAGATTACACCAACTAAAATTCATATTTTAAATATATCAGCTATGGTTTCAAAATGCCCTTTTTAGTCTTCTTTGTCCATACCCACTAATTTAAAAATGTATTATCCAATCCTGAATTATTGTCAAAGATTGTGCAGTTAAACTTCCTGCCTTGTGCTCTTCATTTCCTATCAGGAATGGAGGGGCAAAGAATGAACACAGTAATTTTCTTCCAAAGGACTTCTTTAAGTACACAGTGAGCAGGACGATACAGATTAAAGGAAACACTTTCAATCAAGGCATTTATGGCATCTTTTGAGAAAGTTGCTTATGTATCTTATGGCATGTTTTAAAATGTAAATATAATTTATTTATCACATATAAATTTACCTGGTTTTCCAGAGGCTGCTTTGTCTCCATTTTGTACCTTCTCCCACTCCCACCCCACCTCCCACTTTAAATATCCCTCTACATCCTCACACTGTATTCAATTTTCTTTCATTCAAAGAAGACAAATAAGATCCCTTATATAGGTTGCTCTGTAATTGTGTGGAAGGGTCATGGTTGAATAATACAAGAAGAATTCTTTTGAGCTATAGTATTCCCTAGCCCTCTGTGGAGTTCTGTAGGGATCCGATATGTGGGAATATTTCTTCTGGTTGAGCTGGCCCATACTCTCTTGAAGTCTGTATCTACATATAGAGACATAGAGCACTGGGTTTTCATTTTAGGAGTCTCCTTCCTCCATTGATAAGTGTGACACATTTGATTTGCTGCAGATAGGTTTGTTTTGCTTGGTTGTGCGCTTTTTGTTTGTTTGTTTGTGTTTGGCAGATTGTTGTAGATACACCAACTTTAAAGCTACCAACTTTTCTAAAAGGCCAAATTTTATTCTAGGTATTGGTGCATCCAGTTTGCCTAATTTTGGGATTTAAAGTACCAATTTCTGTAACTTCCAAATTAATGTATGAGCAAGATTTTTAAAGTATATCTGCAGCCTACCTTGATCGAATCTGAAATGAACATTTTATTAAAGGAAGGAAGCCAGTTGGAAAAATTGGAGCTGACACTAATAGCAGCAATTAAGCTTAAATTCAACATAAGCCACAAAATGTTATTTTGATGTTGATTCTTCACAGTAGTTTGCCTCAGTGTATCAGTGTGTAAAGTTCAGTGCAACATAATTTTTATATTGTACAGCACATTTTTATGTTTTATCTGTTGAAAACGCAACACTGTTTTTTAAAATTGAAATGCATTTTAGACCATACGTCACTAAAATATTTCAGTTCTCCTTCCTCACCTATTGAATACTCTCTATGGGGATACGGATGAAAATTAATGAGAACTTGGTCTGCACAAATTTATACCAGTTTGGGGAAAATCTACTCTAATGCACATTTTTGCAATATGCACAAATCCCTCATCTTCAAAAATTCCTGTAATGGCTTTGTGTCAAAAAGATGACTACGTAAAAGGAAACCTAGTAATTCTTACATGCATTTTCATACCAAAGTTGTTATATATCACATAATGCATGTGATTCAGTAACTGTGACTAACTGGCAAGCGGTGCTCTAGGTTAGCGCACAGATGGATGTGAACAGAGCATATCTGGAAGAAAAAGAAAGTTTGGTGGCACAGTGGACTTGTTGCTATGGTAGGCCTGCTTCAGAAAGGAGCTGGATTTTTATTGCATTCCAGTCAGTGAGGTTTCTACTTCTCTCTAACTTTATTCCTCTTCTCTTTGGTGAAATCTTTCTCCCCCTCTTTAATTCCCTCACTTCTTCAGGGAAGAACATCATGAAATGATGGTATGGTGGCAGCGTCCAACTATGTAACAGAATTAGGTTCATTCTCATCCCTTATCCCCCCACTAAGTTCATCCAGACTGGTCAACATATTATCATTGTTCCACGGTTGGTTTTACTGTTTTCCTCCACCCTGGATAGCTGTGTCAGGAGTTCAATATCCAACTCCAGTTCTTTATATAGGCCTAATTATACACCATTGATAGCTGGAGCACTACTTTTCCTCAAAGCAGGCTGTTCCACAATAATGTATCTGAACTAATAATGCCCCAAAGTGCTGTACGAATGACAGCTTGAATGTTTGTATTTTTATACCACAAATGGTCAAGTTTCAGCTGTCCTTTTCACATATTGTGTTGGTATTTGTAGAAGCTGGAGCTGGATCGGTTTATGCTTTATGCTCATGGACCTGATCTTTGCAGGGAATCAGATCTACGTCATGCAATGGCTAACTGTTTTGAAGCCTTAATAGGTAAAGTATGTACCTTCTGTGTGTATGTATATGTGCATGTCATGTATTGTCCATAATATTACTTGGAGCCTGCAGTAGGAATATGAAAATCATTAGATTGTAACCTTCTTAATTAAATGTTGACATTTTCAGACTTACATATAGTCCTGGAGCCTTACAACTCCACCTCTTTCTGTAAGGGGCTAAGGTGCAAGCAGTATGGCCTAGTGGTCACAGTTGGGCTTAGGTTTGTACGCCAAGGATAATAGTCACTGATCAAGAATTGCTGGAATTGCAAGAGCTTAGTCCTGAAAGAAAAAGTCAAGCCAGAGTCAGAGACTGGAGAGCAGAGGGTGTAATAGGCTGGACTCAGGAGCAGTGATGGAGATTTTCCATCTGTGAGCGGAGTGAGTTTTGTCTTGTGCACCCATATTGATGTCAAGTGCACTTGTTTGGATGTGTGCCACCATGGCACCCACCAGTTACTAACATATATATATAAATTTAAATTGTTATGTAAGGAAAGCCCCACTTACTGTGGGGAGGAGGGGTTGTACTGCAGTGTGGAACAGTTCTTTGGTTTTCCACATGGGGGGTGACAGCCCCTGGCTGAAGATGCCTGGGGTTGCTGCCTGGGGGTGCTGCCTGGGGAAGATGTACAAGAGCGCAGGCCCTACAATGGAATATTGACTGCACTGACATGCACCAGTGGGTTTGAACACCCTGTCTCGCCCCACAGCCTTCTCTAGGCACTACAGAATCACTTCATCCCTCCCACCCCTACCCCTCTGCTGCTTAGGTCTTTTTGGCCAGAGGCCAGGCCAATAAACCACCCTGAGCCAGGCCAAAAAACAAAAGATCCCAGGAGACATCAGCTGCTCACCAGCCATACAGCCTCAATCCCTGGTGGCAGTAGCTGCCCCCAGCCCTGTGGCCCCAATCCCTGATGGCACCCGCCACGTGGTCCCAACGGCAGCAGCCTCCCAACGCAACCTCGGCCCCGGCGGCAGCCAGAGCAGGCATCCCCCAATGTGGCCTCGGCCCTGGCAGCAGCCAGAGCAGCCACTCCCCAATGGGGCCTTGGCCCCGGCCTACCACGTGGCCCCGCCCCTTGGAGCAACAGGGGCTGCGACTGCATGGTGGCTGCTGGGACCGGGACTGCAGTACTAAAAATAGCACCATGGCCCTGGCTTGAGTCCCAGCACACGGCATGCTGCCCTGTGTTCCAGGACTGGCACCATGGTCGCAGTGCTACTTTTAGTACCACAGTTCAGGCTCCAGCTCCAGCAGCTACCACATGGGCTCCTTGAATGGGGCAGCCAGCCACCACGTGGTCTCTCTCACTCCCGAGAGCAGCTGGTGCTGTGGCTGTGTGGCTCTGCTGAGAGGATGGGCAGGACTGAAATTGTTGGTGCGTGCCTGCGCAGGCACGTACCTTACAGGGAACCTTGCTCAGGAGGCAAGAGTCAGGGTCAGAGACAGGCTGGAGTCATGGACTGGGGATAAGGAGATCAAGCAAAGTTTGGCATTGCAGAAGGCTGAAGTCTGTGTGATTGCCCAGGCAAGCTCTGTCTCTTGATTCCGTATGCATTCCAGTTTGTAAAACTGGACTTCTGTAAAGAGACAGACAGGTGGAAGTTCAAATCTTCAGTGTGAAGTTGCATGGACCTACAACATGGAATCCCCTCACAATGAAGAAAAAAATGTTCAAAGAATAAATTAACTATAAAAAGAAGTTCACTATAACTATAGTTTTGCTTCCTCCTCTACTCTTTAGTAAGCATCTCTCTTTTCCTCGGTGTTTACATATGCTGACTGCTATCCAGATTTTGCAGACAAATTGAACCAAATCAGACACATTTTCCCATGCCTGCTAATTTGCTTGCTGAGATTTGGATAAACCAGCATAGACATCTGCCAGGACAATGTGGGTGGGGGTTTTTTGTTTGTTTTCTTCAAAGACAAACCTTGGCAATTCAACCAGGCTAGTGTAGGAAGGTGTAGGATGCTATCAAAACTCTTCCAACTGAAAGAAGAGCCAGCATCAACTAAACTGGAGGCACTAAAATCCTGTTTGATGCATGCAAAGGGTAACAAGTGTCAGTGAAGAGAGAAGATCCCAGTGTCATCTGCTGTTATCAAACAAAGCACAGAAAACAAGATGGCAGGCAAAGAAAATTGGTGTGCATTGTATGCCAAGGTATAGGCAAGCTTTACTGTATGTAGTGGTTTTTTTAACTAAATTGTCTTTATTTCTGGACAGAATAAACAAAATATTCATATAAATTCATTTATATGTATATGTGTGTATTTTTGTGTACAATAATAAACTTTAACTTCTCCATAAAAGGTGATAATATATGTCTCTCTCACAAAAGATATGGAGTACATAAAAATAAAATGACCAAGCTGTGAAGTGAAATAAAATTTGTGGGGTGAACTCCAGAGAAATTATTTCATACAGTAATTGAGGACATTACAGAAATGCTGTGTTGCTAAGATTTGAGAGGGAGTTGTCATATTATGGGATTAGTATTCATGTCCTTTTTTGTCTCTCTAAAGGCATTTACTCAAATTAGACTTTAATCTGGCAGCTATTTTTTTTGTATCTTCTAGTATAAATTAATGCTTTATGGGAAGCAACTTGAGTTAAGTCTCTGTACTGTGCCAGTCCTGGAGGTGTGGGATTTGAGTCCCCAGGAATAACTTTTTTTCACAAGATAAGACTGTAGATAGGTATTTAAAAAAAACTAAATGAAACTAACAACAGCACTTGCCCCCCCACCCACCCTCAGACACATTTTCTTGTGTCTGTTGGATAACACTGTATTTAAGAGACTCTTACATTGATTTCCAGTCATGACTAAGCCATGCTAATACTATTTTGATTAAAGTATATGTCTGGTTTTTGCCCAACAGAATCCTCCGCTCATTTTTCAATTTAATATGTTTAGTTAATGCTTGCTGACACTAGCTGTTGAGTTCTGTTGGTGTTGTCAGTGTACTAATTGTTGTCTTTCTAGTATCATAAATGGTCCGTGTTGGCAGTGATCCCAGTAAATAAAGAAAGTAAATAGTTTGAGGCTCTGTGTTAGAAAAATGTACCCTTATCTAACTACATCAGTGTAGTAACTCTGGCTTAATTTTTAACATGCTTCACAAGTGTAAATGTAATTACTTCCTCCAGGGGTCAGGTGCAGGGACTGGACCTGTATCTGCTGGATCTTCAAAGTCGCTTGTATTTGATCTAAAAGGATACAGTTACTGGTTATTGGTTCCAGTTAACCAGTGGAGGCTAGAGCAGCCTCTGTCCATGGCGGGCCTGGCATATTGCAGGCAGACACTGCTCAGGCATCCAGAGAACCCTTGTCTGCAGTCGGTGTACGCTATACTTCGGCCTCACAGGGAGGCCGAAGCTTAAGGTTTCCCTCTGCAGCGGGACAAGCTGGCACTCACACTCCAGTCCTGCAGGGTGGAGCTGGGGCTCCTGGCCAGCGGCATGGAGACTTTCCATGGTCTGGATCAAATTAAGCTGGGGGCTGAATTCGGCCCATGGGCTGTAGGTTCTCCACCCTTGGGCTACGTATTAGAGGAGCAAGAGATTATGTTGAACTGTGTTGCATTACATTCAACCAGTTTTGCAGTAGGGGGGAAAAAGTAGTGGCTCTTGTTGCAGCCCTGTCAGTTCAGCTTTTTATGCATTACACGGGCTTCAAATGCTTTTCGTCTTGCTTTGAAAGATATATTGTAGCTTGCTTAGATGGCAACCGCTATATGGGCTCTGCCTGAGGCCATATTGCATTTCATTTGATCAAGTTGTCCTTTTAATTCTGCTTTGCTTTTCATGAGTGCTTTTGATCTTTAATTTAAAAATAGAAAAGAAACAGAAGAATGAGAACTAGATTTGTATCCTGTGCTTAGTTCACACTTTTCAGCCCCCTAGGAGATTGTTGTTCTTGTTGTTATCACTGTTGTGGATTTTGATTACTAAGTAAACAGACGTACTCTTTCACCAGAAGTGCAGCAAGCTACACGCACAGTAAGTTTTTGTAAGACATATTTAAAAAGTGGGACACTGTGGGGAGACAATTAAAATAATACATGTTAGAGCTTGGGGCTCCTCCTTTAGGAAACTTAAAATGTCAGGTGCATTTTAAATCAAACAAAAAAGCCAAAATATTAACAATAGTCTGGTACTTATGTGGAATATTATGATATTATAATTTGCTTCTGTCCAGCTGTTCTACAAACTGCTCTAAAGACTAGTAGTGACCCATTCAGAACATCCATATTTTAAAATATGAAATGTAAGGGGAAATATCTTCTCCCCATATGTGGAATATTGGCTCCCTTCTTCCACATTTTCCCCACAACCAGCTGTTTTAAGTCCCTTTTCACTTACACAGTTGTTTCTTCTATGATTAGCCTTAGGATGTCAAAGTCTTCCTTGTGAAGAGGCTTGGAACAAAGTATCAATATTTTAAAAAGATAAAATGCCTGCAAAACATGTAACCAGCTGGTATCAACATTGCAAAATCCACATTAAAAAGGGCTACTTAGAGGGGTAGTAGAGATTGCTGTTTATCTATTTACTCAGGTATATAAATATGTGTACCATATTTATGGTAAGTTCTCATGACAAGACCTTGTTTTCAGTTGTTTATAATTTTACCAAACTCTGTTTGGACTGACCTTTTCCAGCCTGGGTGTCTGCGTCAGGTTGATTTTGGGGAAAAATTTCATTCAAAACTGTTTGGCTGTTTCTGAGAATGATGCTTAGGAAAATACACCATTTTGACCATGTTTAAAAAAAAAAGTTTGATGACCTTTTCTTTAAGTAGCTTTACTTTCCCCATACTTTTGGAGAAGGGACTAAAAATGTACTATGGATTGGCTTTTGTGTCATCTCTGTGATGTTGGTTGACCACGTCATGCTAGAGTGTATTCAGGTCAGTTCACTGCAAAGTAATGGTTAGATGCATACTCATGTTTAAAAGTCCTGAAAATGACTGGCCTGTTACTGGTATTGTGTTCACTCATCTATTCCTGTCATAATGTAATAGCAAACATTTACATGGTACATACTTGTGTAACTATCAAAGAAATCTGGTGAAATGATAATGAAGGACTCAAAAGGACATTAACAGAAAATGCTAATTTCACAGCAAGTGCCTATTTATATCTATAGATAGAGGTCAAAATTCTAAGTGCCTCACTCGTCCTCAAAGGAAAAGCCCACATAGGTAAAGGCACTGTCAGCTGGCTTTCTGTGTGAAGGAGTGAGAGAGATGGATTCAAGAAATGATCCTTTATCTCTGGACTGTTTGGATTCTAACAGGGCTGAATAGCTGAATGAGAAGGCACAGATCCCCAGAGTTATTCTGGGCAGCCCTGCAGGTCTTTTGAGAAACTGGCAGTTTATTAAATCACTGCTGCCATTGGGTGTTATATACTGTGATTTGCCTGTTATGTTTTACCTGCTCTAACCTCTCACTAGCATTCATTCTTTTTTCTTAGCTAATAAACCATTGGTTTACTATAGAAATTGGCTGCCAGCACTGTCTTTGGTGTAAGATATAGAGCACCAATTGATCTGGGATGAATGACTGGTCTCTTGGGACTACCTAGTACGGTGTGCTTTTAGGGTTAAATAACATTTTATCACAAAGTTAAGTTTGTCTTGATGGCAAGATAGACAGGAGAGGCTAAGGAGACGGTCTGTGACTCCATGATGAGAAAAGTATAGTGATCCAAGAGGTCACACATTTGTTACTGGCTTTGTGAAATCTCATTATAGAACACACCACCAGCTTAGATTGGCTGCCCTTGTTTTCTGACAGTCTGCTCTGAGATAGGCACTCACAGCTGAGAGCCACTCTGGATGGTCTGACAATCCCTATGGAAAACTGGCCTATATTTGACCAAAAAAATTTTTTTAAGTCACAGTTAACACATGCTCAACGGGGATGACTTTAATTCAACTAAATTCAGCTAAAAATTCCATAGATTCCACTTTTATTAAACACTTGCAAGCCTCTCACACCTTCTAATGCTGACTGGACTGTACATGCACCATTTTCCTAGAGCAACTGAGCACGAGTATGCTACATCCCCTTATAGCTCATACATATGACCAAACTGCATGTACGTAATCCCCACAGAGCACCTGAGCACGATCCTTCAAGCCCTGGGGAAAACTGGACTTTCCCTGTTATGGCTCTTCCCAGCTGCTGTGATCTGGGGTGGGGCTTGGCTCTGAAACTGAGAGCATGGCGTCTGTCTCTCCTGTGCTCCCAGTGACACCTCTGCCACTAAAACTGGCACAGAGGGGAAAACCATCTGATCCTTATACAAAGGAAGCAAAGTCCAGATGGGAGGGAACTAGAGATGTGGGCAAGACTGTGACCAGCTAAGCAAAGAGGGAGATTGTGACTGCAAATGGGAGCCGGTGGGGAAAAAACATGGAATGGGAAGCAATGATAACCAGTTGTCTGATTTCAGTGTCTCTACCCAGTCAAGGAGCTGGGGAACCATACAATTTCTTGTGTGGCTGGAGACTACTTAGCAAAATGGAGTCACCATTCTTGTTGGGACTCTTGGGTATCACCATAATCCAAATTGAATGATTATTAGCAGTACTATTAGCTGGTCATTTCCCTGTACTTCGGGTGTATTATCATATTTTTTTATTATGGCTGCATTTCTCCAAAGGAAGAACGGTAAGATAGATGTGTGAGAACAAGAACCCAGACTTTTGTAGACATAGGTGTTCAATTGCACGTTGATTGGTTTTGTATGTACCTTGCCTGCCAATACTGGCATGCACCATTCAGCTGCTGAAAAACCCAGGGTCAAGGTGATCCCAGCTAGTTTGTGAAATATATTGCCCCTGTTTTTATTTTGGCAGTCCTCTTTGTCCGAGGTGGATGGTATGTGAGGCTGATATCCAGAATCACACCAAGATACTTTATGAAATCTTTGTGCCTGTGTTTGATGTTCCAGAAGGTGAATTCACGCTGGTTGTTCAGGTGGAAAAAATGAACATAGCTGTTTTTCCAAGGGTTTGGTCTGAGTGCCATAACCTATAACACCCAACCAGCTTTTTCAGATCTGGGAGGACGTGTTCTGCTTGGGGAGTAGGGATGTAAGAGTGTAATTGATTAACCAATGAGCAAAAGCTGATAGGTTAATACTATAGACTACACGCATTTCTCTCTCTCTCTCTCACACACACACTCACTCACACACATCCTTGCCAGTACATTTTTTTAGGCTGGCCAGCCACCCGACTCAGTCCTGTCTTTTGCCGGGTCCAGGACCTAACCCCGCTGTGGTTCTGCATTTAAAGTGTATTAGGAGCCAGGTGGGTAGACAGCCCGGCTCACTTCAGGCTCACACCGGGTCTGGGAGCTCAGTCCCCCCCAGGACAGGGGCTGCTGCCACCTCCTGCTGCTGCCTTTGTATCAGAGGCAGCAGCGCAGGGCGACAGGCAGCCAGTTCACAGGGGTAGCTCATTTTTAAACTGGCTCCCCTCATGGACCAGCTCCTGCCTGGCATCCCACACTGGCTGTATCAGAGGCAGCAGCGCAGACTGGCAGGGAGCTCCTGGGACCGGAGCGCACTGGCTGCTGGCCCCGCCCCTGGAGAGTATAGAATAGTCAAGTAACCAATAAGAATTAATCAGGTTACTCGACTTTTCAATTACCCAATATTTAACATCCCTGTTGGGGAGCACAATGTCATCCACATATCCAAAGTTCCATGATTAGCTGTGCCATACTAGGGTATAATCCAAACCAATGAGTAGCTGTGTACCCATCTGTCTTATAAGCTAGATTGCCCTTTACAATGCATGTTGCTTCCTGGACTGCTCTAATATGTCATTCACTCCCAACTATGTCTCTGTGTGCTGCAACCATCCAGCCACATATTAAAATAAATTTAATCCTGTTATTCCTTGAAGGAAATATGCACACAACTAGTTACCCACAATGGAGTTATCCAGACGCTTCAACTTGAATGTACTGAGTTAGATAAAATAATAAAATACATTTTATTAACCACAAAGAGATTTTTAAGTGAGTACAATAATGAGGCAGCGAAGTCAGAAATGGTTACAAGAAAATAAAGATAAAACACTTATTGATGCCTAACTTAATCTACATTAGATTCAAAGAAAAAAAAAATTCTCCACATGCTTCCAGCAGTCTTACTGTCCAAACCCTTTAGGTCTGGACACTTCACTCAGTATGAAAAAGCTGCTTCCTTTGTCTTTTCAGGTGAGGAGAATATGATGGTCGGGGGAGCACGGGATCTCTTAGTGTGTCTGCCCCCTTCTTTTTATAGTCCTGTCCCCTCTTTGAGAAGCAAGCAAGGCAACAGGCAGTCTGTATAGAAAGAAACTCATGATGTTTCTTTGCTAAAATGTGGATTCCCCCTCCCCCCTGCCCATTTAGGCGATTTATATCTATCACCTTGTTTACGCCTGGCTGAGGCATCAGCTTGCTCTTTGTGTCTTAGAACTAGTTTGGGAACTTCTCAGGCTTATCTGGAAAACCTACTTGTGTCATCATCTAAGCTTATGTTTATAAATTCTCATATAATGCTGCTGTATGCACTTTGCCTTGATATTATTGATCAGCAAAGTGAGATTTGAAATCATAGCTCACAAGGCATATCTTGTACAAACATTATCACATTCATGTGTACAGTATAAACGTGGTATGTTCTGTCACACTGGCTCAATGGTACTTGGTTGATGTAATTCTTAAAGAGTGAGTGTGCTATGTCAGATCTCTTAGGGAGTCTGCTCTTGAGTAGCCAACGTCAGCTAATCTGTTTCATTAGGTGTACCTGAAATTATGACTGGTGAACGTGGCTGCCAGTAGGAAGTGTTGTTCTTCAGGAAAGTGTATTTTTGACACTTTTGGAAGCAAGCTATCTCACCAAATGTTGTATGTAAAGTTCACAATGGCTACTGCTGTTTTGAGCCCAGAACATCTGCAGCTGACTTGATAGCTGGCTATAAGGTGGGTCATCAGTGTGATTGTCTAATTACAGATGTTTCATCCACCTCAAAGATGTAATTCTCAAAGATGAGTGCAAATCTTCTTGAAGAGCTTGTGTGTTATGCATAGTAATATCATCAGGTAGTTCTTTTTGGATCAGCAGCTGCTTTCCCCAGTTTCAAGATGGCAATGACTTTTTCCAATAAGGAACTAACACTTGCATATCTGTGAAGATCTCCAGTTCAGGCATCCATTTTGGTTAGCCACTAGAAAAACTCTTAAAACCTCAGGATTGTCACCAAAAGCCAAGTGGTAAAGGCTGTGGGAAAATAGTGGTGAGAAGAACCAAGACTTAATTATGTATCCTACAAACCAACTATAAGCCTGGGGGAAAGATTCTTGACATAAATAACTTGCCTCATTTCTTAGTGGGCATAACTGAAAAGATAAATGAATCAGTATTCTAGAGACAGGAGGAAGTCTGTCCTCTCCGGCATAAGGGGGAACACCCTCGTACTTTTTACAAAGGACAAGCTAAGCCCAGAATATAAGATGAGGTAAAGACTAGGCTATGCATGTGTAGTGTGTGAATAGAAATGAGCGGCAGCCTGGTATGTGAATATGAAGAAAGCAAGCACCATATATAATTAGAAAGATTTCCTTATGATCCCAAATCAACACGGTTTCTTCCATCTAAAACCACTAAAGGTCCCAACATATCAGTTAAACTTCATTCCTCTAAGGTCCTAACAATACCAATATTCAGAACTCTGACACAAGTAATTCCATTTTTAAAAAGCAGTATTCAACATACTATTAACTCTAACACATATTAAAAACAGACCCCACACTTATCTCAGTTGGGGAAAATATATTATTGTGATATTATTAGGTGAGGGGAAAAATTGATGGGTTTGGAATGTTGGGAATAGTGGTGATAAAGATTTATATGCAGAATGTCAGAATGCCAAAGGGGCAAAATAAATGCCATTTTCCCCTGACTGCTGTAAGTTATTTTGTGATTATAAATGTTCACATATCAAGTGTAAGAAGGGATTTTAGGTAGCTTGATACATGAAAACACTTATAAAAACAGGATTGCTTCTAGCCTAATGCTATTAAAGTTCATTGTTCTGGCATATCAATTTGTATCATTGAGGTAACTTGTTAGGATTCTAAGAACATCTGTTTTTTTCTCAATGTTTTACACTGTTGATTTTTTTATGATGAAGCTTGATTCTCTTTACATTTCTCAGAAAATTTCATTTTGCATTTTAATTACAAAAAGAGAGCAAGAAAGAGAGACTTGTGGTTTCCTTACCACAATTGCCGTTTCCTTGGAGGGGATGGAGGAGGTGCCAGGGATTTGTAGTCTCTATTTTGTACATTTTTACTCTGTGGTATATTGTTCCTTCCATATAGGAGCTGTTTACCTGGAGGGAAGCCTAGAAGAAGCCAAACAGTTATTTGGACGTTTGCTCTTTAATGACAAGGTATTTATTTTCCTGTTGGCTGAGCTACTTTCTAAACATTTTTGTATTCATTTACATGTTAATTGTGTCAGTTTATTTAAAAACACACAGTTTCATATTTGACAGTGAAGGGTATACTACATATGGGGAGGGGGGCTTAGTTTAAAGGTAGTGAAAACAGTGTTTTATAATACCGAGCTTTATTTATTCTGATGGAAACAGAACCACTTATTAATTTGATTTTGTTTGCTCATTTGTTTATCTGAAGAACAAATAATTCATGAATTTTATTAAATTGCATTTGAACAGTTATTACAAGTAGTAGAAGTCTAGTCTCAGTGGTTCTGAATATGTTTCTAAATGATAGAATTTCTATATTTTTAATTAGGAAATTACATTTTTTTAAAACTACATTAAAAGTATATTGTTTGCAATTCACAGGCAGCCAGGGAATGAATGGTACCATCCTAAATGAGCTATGCAAATAATGGCAAATTAATTCTGATAAAGCTTTGAAACCACATAATACCATAATGTATTCAGAATATACCATGTTTGTACTATTTGTATAGACCACCGAGTGTTAAAGCTAGGTGTTTCAATAACCATCAGTCCAAATACACAGTTAAAATATGTTCCATATTGGCTATGGAGAAGGCCACTGAGAACTGATGTTTGCTCATTTTTTGTTGTTGTTGTTCATTTATGTTTCTGAAGATGTTTTATACAGAACTATGGAATGGTACACATCACTAGTCTATGTAACCACACATTCTTATTACTGCTACCCTCCTTCTACTTCCCATTGTTTGGTGTGCACACTTGTGGTTTTTGTAAAACTGGCTTGTAACTTTTGGAGTAAGGACTGAGTCATCTTACACATTCAAAAAGTACTTAATATTTGGATGTTGGGGCACTTAGGACACTAGTACACATAATTATATATGCTACTTAAGAGAGCACTAACAAAATGGACAGATTACGAATTAAATATTTTTCCTCTTTAAAGACTCAGTCTGTAGAATGACAAATAATGCTTGAGACATAAAAGTGTTTTGTAGCATATTGTATCTCAGTATGTATATGCTGCTGAATGGTGTAAGGAACGAAGCCTACATGACCTACAGTTGTGGTCATGGCTTTTGGTCAACTTTAAACTTCCTTCTGAGTAGGCAGCGGAAAATAAAGTTCGACCATTAAGGGTTTTTTTTGGTTGGTTGGTTTTTACTTTCATTTTTTAAACAATTTTTATTTGGTTCAAGGCTTTTTCTGCCTCTTCGACACAAACTAATTGGGAGAACTACAGGCAGTTTGAGTAGTGAATACCCTATTTTTAAAATGAGATTACCAGCACTATTGAATTTGCAATAAGCAGTGTCAGCATTGGAAACAGCTCAGTATTTCAAGTGATGCCATCTTATGCAGTACTGTGGAATTTGTTAAATGACTCCCTGGAGCACTAATGGCATCTTTCAATGTTTGCAGGACCTACAGGAAGTATGGCTTAATTATCCACTACACCCTCTCCAAGTAAGTGTGCTCCCCATCTATCATACATTTCATAGCTTTATTTTAGTTCTAAGAATGCTTCTCAGTGGTGTTCAACTGTAGTGGCATACTGGAATATGTACTATCAAATAGCCATATTTGCTGTTGTGAGGTTTTTGTAAATAACGAGCTTCTGCCTCATGGCTGCTGTTTAATATACGAAGGGATCTATAGCAAGATAAATATAGTGAGAAGTATCTTTGTCTTCCTCCTGTTTATCTATTATATTTAGAAAACCGGGTACAAAAACAGACTGTATGCATATTTAATTGACCTCAGCATTTGGATCTTAACTTAATCATGAGAGGTCAAGGGTTTGAATCAAACTGCTTACAAACATATTGCTAAGTTTTTGTTCCACTGTAGCATGGCTATTTTTAACAGTGATTCCAATAACATTAATATTAAATGGACACTTAAATTTAATCAGTCTCTTTTCTCATCTAGTCCCTAAGTGATTATGGTTCTAGTGTAGAATGAGGGAGACTTAGGCCCGATCTATACTAAATTGGAAGATTGACTTAAGATACTCAACTCAGAGTCGACTTACCTTAAGCCGAATTTCTCCAGCGTCCCCACAGTGGGAGCTTGATAGGAGAAACTTCCCTTACTTTTCGCGACCTGCTAAATCGAACACCAGAAGATCAACCTCTGCAGCATCGATCCTCTGTTTAGAATAGACATGGCACTTAGGTTCAAGCCCCTGCTCTACCACAGACCTCTTGTGTGGCCTTGGGCAAGTCACTTAAGCTCCCTGTGCCTCAGTTCTCTATTTATAAAATGGGAAATAATATAACTGACCTCAAAGGGGTGTTGTGATAAATATATTAACGATTGTCAAGTGCTCAGATGCTATGGTGATAGGAGCAATACAAGTATCATAGATCAGTGTTTCTCAAAGTGCTTCATGAAACCACTTTGAGAAAGTTGCTAACTGGCCACACCGGTGTGTTTATTTACCGACTCCACCGTCACAGACCCTCACAGCACCCATTGGCTCTGGTTCACCATTTGCAGCCAAGGGGAACCATGGGAAACACACCAGCACAGCCAGTTAGCAGCTTTCTCGAAGTGGATTTGCGAACCAGTTTGAGAAACTCTGCCATGATAAACATGATTGTGATTCAAGGCAACTGGATCTGTAGTTCACCAACAGACATCAATTCTACCCTTCTGACTACTCAGCCATCACCTCTCTTGGGAAAAGACCTCTCTTCCCCCACATGATCAGGGCTTTTCCAGGCTGCACAACTCTCTATCTACAGTATAATACTCCCAATAAGTCCCACAGAGCTTTGCTTTCTCCACAGAAGCTATGAACACATAATGGTCTCCTGTAATAAATTACCACACAACTCTTCTTAAGCAAGAATATTCATTTTTCATATGAAAGTTTTCCAAACAAAATAATAAAAGAACCTACACACATGTTAAAAAGCTTGACAGCGATCACTTCAGCTCCAACTGTGTGCGCTGGTAACTGTCAGTCCTTCAAATCCCACAGCTGAGTTTTCCTCTGTTTAATGGAAATAGATTTCAGTTCTAGTTCCAAGGTGGCGGTGCCAGCTGCTGAGAGAGGCTTGTCTCATTTTCAGTGTTTTGGTTTCAGAGGGGTAGCCGTATTACTTAGTAACTTTAAAAACAACAAGTCATCCTGTGGCACCTTAGAAACTAACCAAAATATATAGAATCATGAGCTTTTGTGGGAAAACCCCACTTCATCACATGAATTGGTTTTGGTTTATTCGTTCTGTGTTTCTGCATAGGCACAATGTATTTTGGAGCTAGCACCACACATTTATTGATCATATGTTAAGACAAGTGATTTCTCTTTCTCTCCCTTCCCCTTGTTTGGACTGAAGATTTCGTTCCCTCTTTGGCCTAGAATCCAATATGGCATTGATTTTTCTCAGCTCTTGGGCAGAGGCGTCCTGAAAAATACCATTGCAAATATTATTAGAAATTATCTTCCCGTGGTCCTTTTAAATTTTAAGCATTGTCATTCCTTTTCGTTTATAAAGAAAGGAGGCTGAGCGTGATAGTTTGTTTTTGTTAGTGGTCAGCACTTTGTTATCCAATGTCTGTCCCAATTGTCAGGGGGATATGTTTGTGTGGACACAGTGCACAATTCTGTTTGGCTTTCTGTTCTCAAAAAAGAATCTTTTTTTTCCTTTGAAATGTATAGCGGTCTTCTCTTGTTAATTTGCATCTGTTATTATTTACAGCTACAAGAGTCCAACACGGATCGACAACTTATTGAGACTTCCCCAGTTCTCCAGAAACTGACAGAGTTTGAAGAAGCAATTGGAGTCATTTTTACTCATGTTCGGCTTCTGGCCCGGGCCTTCACTTTGAGAACTGTGGGATTTAACCACCTCACTCTGTGAGTCTAAAGCAGAATCCCACATTTAACTATTCTAATCTTAATTCTGATTTCCTTAATTGCGCATATTTAAAAAAGAAACAATTTATGTATGCCCAATGAAGGTCATGATCGCATAGTGCATCCTGAGATTATTAGAAAGCCTCAAATTGCTGTAAAATGTCATGCTTTCTTACTGCCCCACTTTTACATCATCATGTGACAGCATGGTTTGCATATAAGAGGAAGAATTTGAGAGAGATGTGAGGGGTTCATAAAATGCTAGAGGAACGTCACAGCTCAAAATACTGTATGGGTTCTTCATCCCTGATGCACTAATGCAATATGTTCACATGGATTTGAGGTGGAAAAGGTGAACCCATGCTTTTGGGAATGAGGACTGGCTTTTTATTTTGTGTTTGTACAGGGACTAGCATAATAGAGTACAGGTCCATGTATGAGGTTCCTAAGTGCATCCACAAGACAAAAAATATGTTCATACCTGGTGACACCCAATCCTGAACCTAAAGTTGAGTTAGACCCAGATCCTTTAACGAGTCCTGTATGGACAGACTTTTGATCCATTGAAATCAATAGGCACAGCAGTTTATTTGCATGCAAGAAATTGCAGTATTGGGACTTTATTCCTGATAAATTTAGCACCAGCCTGTACCCCCCCAATTATTTCCACGTCTGCGGTCTACAGGTTAAACCTCTAAAATCCTGGGGTATGTCTAGACTACATGCCTCTGCCGACAGAGGCATGTAAAATAGGCTACCCGACATAGTCAATGAAGCGGGGATTTAAATATCTCCGGCGTCATTAAAATAAAAATGGCCGCTGCGCTGTGCCGGCTCAGCTGATTGTCGGCACAGCACGGCAGTCAAGATGTGGATCGGTCGACAGGGGAAGCCTTTGTCGACCGCTTCCTTATGCCTCGTGGAACGAGGTTTACAGGAGCGGTCGACAAAGGCTTCCCCTGTCGACCGATCCACGTCTTGACTGCCGCGCTGTGCCGACAATCAGCTGAGCCGGCACAGCGCAGTGGCCATTTTTATTTTAATGAAGCCGGGGATATTTAAATCCCCGCTTCATTGACAATGTCGGGTAACCTGTTTTACATGCCTCTGTCGGCAGAGGCATGTTGTCTAGACATACCCCTAGACTCTCTGGTCTGGCAACATCTGTGGTGGACCAGAGAGCCCCGGAAGGCTAGGTTCAGGGGCTGGGCTGGTGGTGGGGAGCTCAGCCCCTGCGGCTGTGAGGCTGGCATGGTGGGGAGCATAACCTTGGCTGGGGCTGGTGGCGGGGATCACAGTCCCACTCGGGACAAAGGCAGTAGGGCTAGCGCCTGGAAGAGCAGCACCACCCAGTGAGGGCTGGAAGCACAGCTGCAGCCAGCAGGCACAGAGGGAAGTGCAGACCAACCCATACTGAAAGCAGTGGGGCTGGTGCGCAGTAGCGCAGCCTCAGTCAATAGGGGTAGGGAGCACAACCCCACCTGGGCTGAAGGAAGCAGGGCTGGTGCCCGGGAGTACAGCACCGCCTGGACCAGCACAGCGGGAAGTGGAGCCTCAGCCTGGCCGGAGGCTAGGAGAGCAGCCAGACTGGTGCTCCCAGTGGTGTGGATCACAGCCCCAGCAGGGGTGGGGGCAGCAAGGCCGATGGTGGGAGCAGGACTGGGAGGGTAGCCTTGGCCTCCCCTGGTCTGGCAAACTCTGAGGTTCAGGACTGCTCAGGTCCTGAGGGCCCCAGACCAGGGAGATCCTGCCTGGAGTAATTTTGCAGCTCTGCAGCTACCTCATTTGCTTTCTGCAGAAAGTCAACGTACAGCAAAAAAGAATTGTTTTCATCGCATCTAGTTCATACCAGGAAAGTGTGATAAATGTGTTTAAAGATGAACTACACTTGCTTTTAAATTACTATATATTTTTAATTTGTATGTTTTTCCCCTGACAGCTTATTGATCTTTCCACATTGATGTTTCATTTTTCAGAGGCCACAATCAGAGGATGGAATTCCTGGGTGACTCCATCATGCAATTGGTAGCCACTGAGTACTTATTCATACATTTCCCTGATCATCACGAAGGGCACTTAACGGTGAGAATGCTATTGCTCATGCTGTCAAGGAGAGGAGTGTGGGGCAGAACCAAAAATTTAAACTAGTTAGTGAGCTATTCTGGATTTGATTAATAATTCAGGCCCTCTGTTCTGAATAAATCTTTGTTAATTCAAATATACGACTCTGTCAATGGACAGGAAATGTCAGTTTGGGAAGCCAGTGCAATAATATTTCTCCCCTCTGTGAAATGGCTCAGTGGTGGCCATTATCACACTGGTGACCATGGTATATCTGAGACCCATGTAGTGCTTGTTTAATATGGGTGTTTGAAAGGTTGTTTATGAGACAGGCATCTCACATGAGTTTTTATTCACATCTACTGGACTATTGAGTCAACTTTTTTCACTTTTATATTGTTGTCATTTAAAGGTGTGGTTTTTTTCCCCAGGCATTGCAATTTATTTTACCCTGATCTGTCCATTATTCTCAGCCTAGAGCTGCCATAACAGTTTTGGATTAAATTTTAAAAATAGTTGTAACAATTTATTATTGATTCTCATAGTGTAGGAACTCAGGTTTGGGGCCTTTGAGCACCTTACAGCATTTTAAGTGCACTTTGTTTGGCAATGTTTCGATAGACAGATAGATCGGCAGACAGACAGTCAGCCCTGCAGATTGGTAGAATACTTGAGAAAATTATACTGCAGAATTTTTTGAGACTCTCAAACAGCAATTGATATACAGCACACAATAAAAAAGAACACTGCAAATTATTAGAACTACTAAGTCTAACATTTCCTGTTTAGCTAGAGGATTGCTTAGAGGTTTCATAGATGTTAAGATGAGTTTTCTTACACTTTTATGGAGGAAATGGAGATGCTGAATCTTTATTAAAAAGGTCTTTGTTATGTTTCTCAGGCATTTGAGTTACAGATGTTTACAGAAGAACCCTCTCTGCCCCAGAAGTACAGTTTAAATAAAAATTATTTTTATTAATTTATCAAGTTTCATGTAAAAACATGTCATCTATACATTCATCCAGGAAGTTCAGATTTAATAAGGCAGGAATTCTAATGGGGAAAAAATGGAAAAATGGTGTTTCAGGCCAGTTTTAGACATCAAGAATAAAAAAAAAGTGTGGGGAAAGAGGGCGACAAGACCTTTTTTCCCTTTGCAGATCATCTTTAAAAGAACTGTTTGGCAGGAAGGGTATAGAGCAGTGGTGCTCTATCTATTGACCATTGTGAGCTGCATAAGCAGTTCTCTGTGTGTTATGTGGGCCACATCCATTAATATATAGATACAACCTCTATGGCCCTGAGGATGTCACATGGGCTGCAGCTGTCTGCTAACTGGGCCACAAGTCGTCTGCAAGCTGCAAGTCAAGAATCACTGGTATAGAGTGTTAAAATTAATGGCTTTAAAGTCAGGACAATGAGCAGCATGTGTTGTTTAACTTAGTCATAAGTGACTTGAAAAGTGGAACTAGTTACATGTTGTCTGAGTTTGTAGATGAAGATACAAAACTAGGATATGAACAATTAAGATAATTGTCTTTTCAAGAATTTAAATTTGAGATTTGAGAGCTAGTTGTGGTGGTGGTGAGTAACTTAGAATTAGCGAACACTGAGCTATTTATCTATAGCTATCCATCTATCCTTATTTAGAGTCACATTTCTGATACAAGTAATTAGGGCAGGTCTACACTTACCAGGAGGTTGGTGTTGCAGCAATCGATTTCCCGGGGTAGATTTAGCAGGTCTAGTAAAGACCCACTAAATCAACTGCCAATCACTCTCTTGTTGACTCTGGTACTCAACCAGAATGAGGCGCAGAAGGGAAGTTGATGGGGAAGTTTTTCCCATTGATCCCCCACGTTGGAGGCCCGGCAGCAACTCGACCTAAGGTATATCAACTGCAGCTATACTAGTCACATAGCTGGAGTTGTGTACCTTAGGTCAACATTATACCGTAGTGCAGGCCTGCACTCAGTCACATATATCTTTAGAAAAGGGATAGTGAGAAGAAATTTTATGAACACTTTCAAATAGTTAACATGGACAAAGTATTTTCTACTGACATGAGAGGGGTGTAATCATGTAACTGAAGTTTAAAAAAGGCTTTTTATCCATAACAGTACTACGTGCCAGTACTCTGTATTTGGAATTAATTCCAGTTGACTGTAGTTGCTGAAGTATAAGAGATGCCTTCCATAATGGAATAGAATGTGACTTGCAGGCTGCAAACCTAATGAGTAGAATTTGAGATGTTTCAATGACTCTGTTGTTCTTATATTGCTAAAGTGTATCAGTGTCCTCCTTAGATCCTGACTCTAAATGGTAGGTGGGTTCTTATATGGAAAAAGTGGACTAGATGGACCACTGGTTCTTTCCATCTTCAAAGCACATGTATATGTTATTTTTATTACCGTAGCTCCTAGGAGCTCCATTCATGGATCAGGACTCCATTGTGCTAGGTGCTTTACAAATAATAAGATGATCCCTGCTCTAAAAGGCTTACAATGTCATAGCAGGTAGCAGTTTACGTGGCATGGCTGCTCAGCACTCGGGTCCCATGGGTTTTATGGTGCAGTTAGGTAAGATTTTATTTTGTTTGGGAGCTTTGAAAGCAGATGAGTAGGTGGAAAGGAGAGAAGGTGGAAGTGATACGCTCATTTTGCAGTCAGCCTACTTTATGAAGATCAAGTTCCAAATGTCTACTTCATACATCATTGCCAAAAAAATTCATGACCATGCTGTTCTTTATTTATCTATTGTCAGAGATGAAATAGCAAGTACTGAGAATAAATCTTGTTTTTCATAAGATCAGTTGACACACTGAGGCCAGGCAGCATAAAGCTTGTGTCTAATAAGCTGAGCAAATGTGACAAGGAACTCAAAAAGAGAGCAGTGTATGCATATGCAGTCTCTGTGTGTTGGGTGGCTTAGCATGTTTGTTTTGTTTCTTGGTTTAATAAAGTGACTCTTTACTCAGAGGGACCATTGTGATAATTTAGTCCTACATCCTGCACATTGCAGGCCACAGAACCTCACCTACCCACTCCTGAAATTGACCTCCAACCTCTGACATAGTATCTGAAGTTCTCGCGGAAAAAGGCCCATGCTCTTTTTACTCACATTTGAACCTTCCTTAACTTCAGTAATCAGGAGATACTCAAGTTGAATGAAAACCCCAAATCATGTTTAAGATCCTTCAGGGGGTAGCCACTTTAGTCTGTACAGGATAAACTTAAAAAACAACAAATAGTCTGGTAGCACTTTATAGACCTAACAAAACATGTAGATAGTATCATGAGCTTTCATGGACACATCTGATGAAGTGAGCTGTGCCCACGAAAGCTCATGGTACCATCTACATGTTTAAGATGTCTGTGTAGTTTTTATGGAACCATATGCTCTGTGGAACTCCATGCTTACCAGGTCTACATTTCTGCTATAACCAAGCCATGAGACTCAGTTACAATATTGTTGTCTCCTCCTTTGGTTACAATCCAGCGTTCAGGTACTGTAATAATCAGAGCCAGATCCCTCATCTGGCATAAATCAGCTTGGCTCCATTGACATCAGAGCTATATTTTACACCAACTGGATCCCTGGCCTGGAATATCCATCCCTTACCCTTCTTTTCCCTCGCACCTCCAATCTAATGGAGTTATGAACCAAGTTTTCTAGTTATGTAGTAGTAGTAATCTTTAATGGACACATTTTAAACATGGATACAGATATTCTTGCACTTTGGATATTCTGTGTTTGTATGGATTTCCGGATATTGTGCTTGTTTGAATTTACTATAGCAAAACATGTTTAGGATGTATATTTCCAGCAAAATCAAATGGAGTAGTGGGGAGAGGGTTTTGTTTTTAAAGAGGAACACCACCACATTTTAAGGTAATGCAGGTTTATGGGAACTGCTCCTTCTTTCCGAGCAGGAGGGTCTCCATCACCATGATTATGCACTTCTTTCTGCGTAGCTGTATAGCCTGGGCACCAAAATTGACTGATGTACACAGTCCGAGTCAGTTACATGCTGCTGCTCCTGCTAGTCGTACTGGAGCACCTTACTTATCTGTTTGTTATTTCTGGTAACACCCTTGAAGCCATCACTGTAATAGCTCAGCTTCCTAATCATCCTCTTCCTTGCCGTCTGCTGGAATGGAACAAGGGAGATGGACAGTAGGAAAGAAAGACGATGAAATGAAACTTGGGTCAGAGAGAGTGAAAGAAAAGGAGACTCTGTGATAGGCTGGGTGTAAAAACACGAGCAGAAATCAGAATGTGCTGAGAAATGCAGTAAACTCATGGGGCAAATGAGAAAGGAGACAAGACCCTAACGAGCTGCTTTACTCTAATAATTTAACATTTCTTAATTCTAAAATGGGGTGGGACTCTTTGTGGTTTCAGTTGCTGCGAAGCTCATTGGTGAATAATAGGACACAGGCCAAAGTAGCCGAAGAGCTGGGTATGCAGGAATTTGCCATCACTAACGACAAGACCAAGAGACCTGTGGCTCTTCGGACTAAGACTCTGGCTGATCTCTTGGAGTGTGAGTGCCAGTATGGGATTGTAATCAGACTGTCAATAGAAGACTTATATACTTAATTCAGTATTTAATATTTAAAAAGTCAAAGCATGTGAAAAAAATAGGGGAAGCTTCTTTGTGACTATGTTGAATAAGTATATTGTATGAAGATAAAAGGCCCTTATTCTATAAGTATCGGGGAGGGGCACATTGTTTAATAGTACTTTAAAAAGAAGTATTATTTTAAAATGCATGTTTTAACTCAGGTTTTTGGTTGGATGGTTCTATTTTCAGATCTGTACTTCTCTGAGGGATGGTCCTTATGCGTGTTTCACACATGAGTACACATGCATACCATACACCCAAGTCTAGACATTTTTCCAAACAGTGTCTGTTGGCCTGCACATGCACAGTAGTTCTCTTTGTGCTCCCAAATGAAGTTATAATAGGCAGTATGAGTCAACACATCTCCAGTTCCTCCTTACTGCTGCATAGCCTGAGTTAGAATTGTGTCTTCCTTCATGTCATTTTATTACCTATCAAGAAAACATTTGCAAACAGTTATATGTTTAGATTAGTAGTTGCTACATAAGAAGTTTATAGTATAGAGCATTTCTCCCTGATTGGAGGACCCTTCTCTCTCCCATATTATACCAGATTCCCAAGATTCAAGAATTGTGTCTCTTGCCCTTGATCCTTCTCTATCAGTGAAGAATATCAACATTGCCTGTACTGTCTGGGTGAGGCCATATCTCTGCAAAGTGCAGTGTCTGTCTCTTGTTCCAACTCACAACTCAAGAAGCCTGGGAGCATCACCTATAGAAAGCACTTGATAGAGAAGACCGAGTCCCCTCTCTAATCTGGGTCAGGGAGACCTCCCTGAACATTTTCCTCAACTGCCTAGCAGTGCCTCTCCAAGCAAATGCCCTGGAGCCTTCAACATGTAAGCACAGGGATTCTTCTTCCAGGGTTCCCCATGAGAGTCAAGGACGCTGTCATGGATGCAAAAACAGATCGTCGTTGAAGATTGTCGATAAGAAACAAGCTTCTTCCCCCAAGGCAGTCCACATCAGGTGAGATGTCATGAATGAAACCCTGATGAACTGGCTCCAATGAAGACCCCCATATAGGAGGGCAAAGTGCATTAAAAAGGAAGATCCACTAGTCACCTATGCACTAAAGTGCAAAGACAGATGTTTACTTGTTCTGGCTAGAAGTGCAGGTCCGACCCCATTGTTGGTACTGCCTCGTCCATCTAAAGATTCTCCAGTAGCTGCAGAGGCACTGGATTTGTCAAACTTAACTATGGGAACTCCTCAGACACCAGCTCACACAGGGGATATATATGTCCTTACTCTGGAGGAGGAGTCTACATCAGTGACCTAGGAATCATGTCATCTCCAACCATTCAGAAGGACTGCTCTGGTACCTGACACTATCTGTGGTGTAAAAAGTCTCAGATAGTAGCCATGTAAGTTTGTAACTGTACAAATAATAAGCAGTCCTGTGGCACATTAGAGACTAACAAACTTATTAGGTCATGAGCTTGCATGGGTAAATTTGTTAGTCTCTAAGGAGCCACAGGACTGCTCATTTTTACCTATGGAGTAGTTCTCTGATTCAAAGGAATTGGAGAGGTGTCAACCTACACTAGGAGTGCAAGAGAAGAGCTATTGTACACGCATGGACCAACAGACATTGCTTTGAAGAATTTCTGCACTTAGGTGCATGGCATGCATGCAGACCCATGTGTGAAATATAGATAAGAACCATGCATCTTGAAGAACCTCCAGTTACAGTGAGTAAACTCCACTTTCAAGGGCCTAATTTTCAAATACTAGCCTCTCTTTGCATCTTCTACAAGCAGACACAAAGAAGGTGATTTAGGTGTTTAAGTACCTGATTTTCAGGTGCAATCAAGAACTTATTTGTTGACATGACCTGAATTGTAGACTGCAAAGAACTGGATGTGCAAAATTGTGGGCTCAGAAGTGGAGGGTTGGTACAGGTGACATCAAAAATTTGTCCCCAAGAGTAAGGCTTTATTGGCGTTTGAGTCAGGAGGGCAGGAGTTCTGTCAAATCAGAGGTTGCAATTCTGACATGCTCTCATTACATAGAGCAAGAGATGAAAAACATAATGAGGAGTCCTGTATCACCTTGTAGACTAACAGATTTATTGGAGCATAAGCTTTCGTGGGCAAAGACCCACTTTGTCAGATGCATGCAGTGGAAATTCTAGAGTCAGGTATAAATATACAGGCATAAGAAACAAGTTCTAGTGAAGAGTAAGAAACTTGTTTCTTATGCCTGTATATTTATACCTGACTCTGGAATTTCCACTGCACGCATCTGATGAAGTGGGTCTTTGCCCACGAAAGCTTATGCTCCAATAAATCTGTCAGTCTATAAGGTGCCACAGGACTCCTCATTGTTCTAGCAGATTCAGACTAACACGGCTAACTCTCTGATACTTGAAAAACATAATGTAAGGATATCTCTGTGCTTCCCTGAACTCCAGTTGGAAGTTTCAAAATAACATTTTCACAGAGAGTACAGGGTAGGGATGTTAAAAAGTGGTTAATTATGTAACTTTAACCACTGAAAATCTCAGCAATTACACGCTGCAGCATAAAGCTTATCCTGCAGATCCTGCAGCACAGCCAGGGAGCAGGGCCAGAAGCCCTGTGTCTAACCGGGAGCCTGCATGTAACTGAAGCCTAGGGTTATCTGTTAATTTTTTAAACAGTTATACTATTACAACCCTAATCCACAGACACATAGAGCAAGCCTCTCAATCCATTTATGAAAGTTTTTGCCATTCTCCTTCCAAGCCAAAGTGAAATGACAATAAATATTGTGCCAAGAAAGTAATCTCTTCCCAGAGCATTTTAATATATTGCATGAGAAATTTAAATCTGTTGTCTCTTGCCAAATCCTTTTAGTAAATCAAAACTGTTCACAAACGATCGTGATTTATATCTAAGCATTTATAGTGTATCCAATAGTGATTTATTTCTAAGAAATCCTGGCCTTCTGGTTAAATCACAGGATTAGGAGCCAGGGTCTGTTCTTGACTCTGTAAATGACTTCGTGTGTGAACTTGGGTATTTTGTGTAACCTGTTCCTGACTCAGTTTCTTCTCCTACAAAGCAGGGATGACACAAAAATCCACATCACAGCAGTATTGTGCAGCTTAATTTATTGATGTTTTTAAAGCACTCTAAATTACTCTAATAGTGCTACAAAAGTGCAAAGCACTACACCCTTCTTGCATGGGTGGTAATACCTAAATATTTTGTTTCTCAGCTTTTATTGCAGCACTTTACATTGATAAGGACTTGGAGTATGTTCACACTTTTATGAACGTCTGCTTCTTTCCACGATTAAAGGTACAGTCTGTTGGCTTCATATTTTCTATTTCATTGCAATTTGAGGTGTTACTGCAAACTCTCAAACTATCATTGTGGATTTATTGTAGGAATTCATTTTAAATCAGGATTGGAATGACCCAAAATCCCAGCTTCAGCAATGCTGTCTGACTCTTAGAACGGAAGGAAAAGAGCCAGACATTCCTTTGTACAAGTAAGGACCCCTGTAATTTTTTTTTTTTAAACAAACTAATTATCAGTCTTTGTTTTACCCAGTACAAGGTATGTTCAGATTCTGAATATCTTTCTTCTACTTTGTCTTTATTTTAAGACTCCATTTGATCATGAGCAGGTGTTAAATCGTTCTGCCTGTTGTTTAAAGAAATAATGTGTCTGCTTCCAAACAAAAGATATTAAAAGCAGTCTTGTTTTGTTTGGGAATAGAAATTGTTGAGCCAAATTTTGAGATCTGAGTGTGTTAATCACTGTAAAGTTGAATTAAAAAGACTTCTGCTTTTTATGTTACATAAGGCCCCAGTGAATATATTTTTCTAGGTTTACAGGTAATTTTTAAATGAGTCATTCCTTAAAGGATGAAAAAATTAAAAGGGAAAGGAATATTCAGAATGCTCTAGTACAATGAGTGAGGAAGATTGTCATTTGGATATAACCATTGTCTGTGAGTCGTGAACCTAAATTCTGTTCCCACCAGTGCCATGTGACCTTTGTGCCTCTATTTCCCCAGTTGTAATATAGGGATTATACCTACCTCACTGAGGTAATATTAAACGTTAGCTCTTTCCCATCCACTCCAGTATGAGTGCAATGTAAGTAGCTGGAAAAAGGAGGAAACAAAATGCTATCAAAGTGCCAGGCTTTAATTATCAGTATTTATTATATCCAGAAATAACAGCCAGGTATATTTCTCATGTTTACTGAAGTAAGGTTTCATATGAAGTGCAGTGTGCTCCAGTGAAAATTGGTTTGCTTCAGAAGTATGATTGAAAAGTGATACTTTGCAGATCTGATTTCTCAGGTCTTAATATCTGAGAGTTTACTTCCTTATCTTCATGGAGATAGATGCAAAATAAATTAATTTCTGTTTTTTGTCAAACCCACTGAGTATAAGTACAGTATGTTTGTTCAGTTTTCTTTGATTTGGATAGTACAGCTCAGAGTTAGTCTACATATGCTGTTATCTTCCTATTGTCTTGTTTAATTTTCCTCCCTTGGAGTTATTTGTTTCACTGCATTTGCAACCAGTAGTTTTCTTTTTAAAATCTAGGGTGTGTTTTGTTTGTACATACATTTGGGTTTGCACAGCTCAGAGTAGTTTGGTTAGATATTTCAAAAATTGATATGAACTTTTGCTGCTCCTTCTGTTGAAAAACAAGGTGGTGGACAGAACTCATCTTGGCAGTGGGGAGAGTTGGGTCTGAGTAAAGAGATAAAAGGAAAAGCAAATTCATTGTGTGTCTAGGGAATTACCTCTTTTTCCTTGAGACAGTTCTTAATGCATATCATAGGTTCTCACTGAAATGGAAAGGTGGTCTGGTAAGTGACAGAAACGATTACTTTTTTCTGATGGAGCAATGTATTTATTCTGTGAATTTGTCATGTAGAGGAGCAGCATATCAAATATCTACTCCCTCTTAAACCTTGTTAGCTCTTTACAGTTTATGGGCCAAAATTTCAGTGCACATGGGCTGACTCGTCTGATTAAAAGTGTGTGTCCAATTGCATAACTACTTTTGCAACTACAGAGTTGCAGCAATTGAATGAGCTTGGAAGCATTTTTGCCTACAGATCATCCATTTACTTTTTTAATTGGCCCTATATGTAAGCCCAGCAGTGTTAAATAAATCTGAATATACAGAAAGACAAATTTTATGTACATGCTTTGTTTTAGCAACCATGGTTTTGGCATGTTCTGGCTAAAGTAATATACAGCTAGAAATCTACCCTCTGACTGTGCTAATCTTGTTAAATGGATTGAAAGCTTGGTGATATATATGACACTGATCAATTATTGTTTCGTACTTTCTGCTTGAATAAATTATGTCTTTCTTATCTCAGGACCTTGCAGACAGTAGGACCTTCTCATGCCAGGACATATACGGTCGCTGTGTATTTCAAAGGGGAAAGAATAGGATGTGGTAAAGGACCAAGGTACAGTGGAAATATATGAAATGATTTTAATAAGCAAATGTGATTGTGAAAGACTCTGAAATGACAGCTAAGAAGATGAATATTTGATGACTAGTTGCGGAAAAGGTAAAGGAATGTGAACCACAACTGTGCCACTTTCTCCACACTACTTTGCTTCTCTGCCTTAACCTTACATTAATGGGGCCATATCATAGTGGCTGGAGATAATTCAGTCTCCATGTCCAATTAGTCCTTCACTTCTCTGCCAAGGCTGCCAACAAGCAGGTGTAGTTAGTGATATTTATTCATTGAAACCGCCAAACAGTTTCCAGATGGCAATGACTTTTGGTCTCTGCTGACCATGGACAAACTGAAACTAGCAATTTAGGATCACTGTGTCTTTTGCCTTTTTTTTTTTTTTTTTTTTAACTGGCAACCTCCAGCCCTCATTATTTTTTGACATAAAAAAATTAGTCATTTTTTTAATGATTTAAAACCTTTAAGATTATTAGAACAGAACCATAAGTACATAATTTTCACTTTGTGGCACAGAATCTTTGTGCTGTCAAAATGTCATTTGATTTTTGCTGTTTACTCCTCTGTCTTTATTCATTTTTTAATTAAAACATCCATTTCACAAATGAATTACAAAACAACGTTCTAATAACCTTATTCATCTAGTTTTTAAAAAAATTATAGCAACTATGGCACTATTACATATACATTTGCAGAAAACTTGATTTGTTCATTATGTTATGGGACTGACTGACCAATGATTGTTTGAAGAGTTGATCACCACAGAGTAATATGAACCCCAGATTTGAGAACCTATAGTTTACCCAGTGAAGCATAGATAAATTTACCATATATTTGTTTCGTTTTGACAGTATTCAACAAGCAGAGATGGGAGCCGCTATGGATGCACTTGAAAAATGTAAGCAGTTTTCTTGGGAAATAGGAAAATTATTGTAATTTACTCAACTGGGTTTTCTTGGCAGAGGGGGAGAGGGGAGGGGGGAGAGAGGAGGGAGGAGGGAGACAGACAATGCATGTTTTATGTGGGGAGAAAAATAGTCCAAAGAATGTTTACAAAATGCTATGAGCTTTTGAACTTTGATTACTAATAGTTTCCATAAAACTTTTCACAAAGTCAAATAGTACATATGACACGTAGTCCTGGTCTACACTAAATGGGAAGGTCGAAGTAAGATACACAACTCTAGCTACATAAATTGCACAGCAGAAAGCCAATGGGAAGCAAACACTCCGGTTGGCTTCCCTTACTCCTCGTGAGGAGCAGGAGTACCAGCACTGATGGGGGCATCCTTTGAGTTTGGTCTAACGGGTCTATACCACCCCTGCTAAATCGAACCCCGGAAGATCGACCACGGTAGCATCAATCTTCTGTGTGGTGTAGACATGCCTATATTGTTCAAAGGGAAATATTCAATAAGCCACAAAGACTGCAGTTGTCCCTTATTATACTTAGTTCCTTAATCACTTCAAGTTTTCCCTCCTTTAATGTGGAACAGAATGGTAAACTTATGTGATAAGGGTGAATCCACATTTCATGGTTGTCTACTGTGATTAGGGGTATCCATCTTCTAGAATGTTTGATAATGTGAACAGAATAGGTCACTTCTAGAACCAGGCTATGGAATAATGTTAAAAGCCTAGTTCCTCAGGTGTAGTGTAAGTTGTTATAACTCCACTAAAGTCATTGGAGCTAAAACAATTTATGTGAACTAAGGATCTTCCTCTTTGGTCTTAAACCAGAGGTCACCCAATGAAATGAATAGACAGGAGATTTAAAACAATCATAAGGAAGGATTTCTTCACACAGTCAACCTGTGGAACTTCTTGCCAGAGTGTTACCAGATTTGTCCATTACTCTGGGATATGCTCATTTATTAGAGTTACTCTTATGGGACTGGGGGGGGAGATTAATACTTCTATCAGTGTGCTGCTTGTGCTACTTGTGCTCTCATACGGAGCTGAATTTTCCCTGCTGCCAATTCCCTCCAAGACCAGAAGTATAAGTATAGCTCCATCAAGGTCTATTAGTCAAGATGATCGAGGCTGTAGCTCCATGCTTCTTCTGCCAGATGGTGGCACTAGATGAGGTGGGACAAATCACTCACCATGTTTGTTCATTCCTTCTGAAGCATCTGGTACTGGCCAATGTCAAAGACAGGATACTGGGTTAGACAGACTATTGATCTAATCCAGTATGGCCATTATGTTTTTATGTTCTTATCTCTGTCATCTCCTTCGGGTATTGGCCCAAACCTGCTATCACCACCTCAGACTTGTTCGAATTGAACTTAAGCCAGATACTGCCCAAATATGCACTGGTATATTTCTAAATGAATATTTATTTTTAGTCTGAAATTATTAACATTTTCATTGATAAAAGTTGATGAACATTGACTTCACCATACCCGCAGTAACCGATGCGAAAATATTTTCATCAATGATAATATTTATAGATAGGCAAAATAAGAAAAATGGTGCTTGAGAATTTATTAAAGTAAAATCAGTGATTTAGACTTTTAAATTAGACTTGTCACAAATGGACAAACAGACGAGTAAGACAAACAGGTTTTATTTGTATATTTTGATGTGACATTGACAATTAGCATGTTAATGGGTTTTGCTTTAACTTTTAAATCTCAACATCTGCTGTCACTTATTAATTGCCTGACCCTCTCCATAATTTCCTGCAACTATGAAAAATTAAATAAATATATATATTTTTAAAAGCTTGAACATAACATGAACATTGATATTATCCATTGAAATAAGAAAATGAAAATTGAATTCCACTAAGCCTATTTGTTTGGGAGTAACTAAGTTGTTGCTTTTGAGAATGGAGTTAGAAATGGTCTGAAGTAAATAGGATGAAATTCATTTCAGGACAAATGCAGTCACATACAAAATGGGAAGGAGTACTGCAGAAAGGGATTTGGAGGTCAAAGGATCATAAGCTAAAAATAAGTCAATAGTGTAACCCTGTTGCAGAAAAAGCAAACATCATTCCTGGATGCATTAACAGGAGTGTTGTAAGAAAGACACAAGAAGTCATTCTTCTGCAGAACACTGCACTGATAAGGCCTCAACTGAAGTAATGGACCCCACATTTCAGGAAAGATGTGGACAAATTGAAAAAAGTGCAGAGACAAACAGCAAAAATGATTAAATAGCTAAAAAACATGACCCAGGAGAGAAGATGGAAAAAGTTGGGTTTGTTTACTCTGGAGAAGAAAAGATTGGGGTTGAAGGGGTGGGAAAAGACACACAAAAGGTTGTTACAAAAAGGAGGGAGAAAAATAATCCTTTGAGAATAGCACAAGAAGCAATGGCCTTAAATTGCAGCCAGGGAGGTTTGGGTTGGACATTAGGAAAAACTTCCTGTCAGGGTGGTTAAGCGCTAGAATAAATTGCCTTGGGTGATTGTGGAATCACCGTCATTAGAAATTTTTAAGAGCAAGTTAGACAAACATCTGTCAGGAATGGCCTAGATAATACTTGGTCCTGCTATGAGTGCGGGGGCTGGACTAGAAGACCTCTCAAGGTCCCTTCCTGTGCTAAGATTTTATGTTAACTCAGAACTCAGCTATCATTTTCCTAGTCAGAACACTGCCATTACGCTGGGTATCAGGCATGCTTTTTCTGCATGCTAAGATAAAAAACAGTAATAATGGTAACATCGGTACAACACTGAGAACCAGTTGCTCTTACTTGTCGGATATTTTAGTTGCTCTCATTCTGCTGTGTTGATTGTATTCTCACTTCACTTTTTCAATCTGTTGCCAAGGGAACAAAATGTAAAACCCAAGTATTATTTGGACATGTTACTATGTCAGCATTTTTATAGTCTCTATTTCTGAGTATATAAGAATTGGCTAAGCTCCAGAACATGAGAAACAAATGTTGAAATGGTCTTGAAACTAAGGTGGTCTCATGCTGGATCTCCAGTTTTCTACTGAGCATTAGAAATGAATGAGGCAACATAACAGCATGGCTTTCTCTCTATCATCTGCTAAAAGAAAAATAAATAAAAAATTGAAGCATTCTCTGTGCTACCGGCTGCCCTTTATTAATGTAAAATATTTCTCCCTGTGTCAGATAACTTTCCCCAGATGGCCCATCAAAAACGGTTCATTGAACGGAAATACAGACAAGAGTTGAAAGAAATGAGGTGGGAAAGAGAGCATCAGGAGAGAGCCCCAGAAGAGACCGAAGAAGTAAGGAAATAAAAGGAGGGCATGGAACCAATTGCATATTTACTTACTTAATAACTCTATGGCCTATGGAGACTTAACCTAGTTTCATGCAGATGATGAATGAAGTGTGCCTGCTGACAACAAATACAGAATCATGCTCTCTTTTAAAAAAAAGTTTATTTTATTCTGTTTTAGCTGTAAAGTCTTGGGGACTTTTTCCTAAGGGTTTTTTAAAAAAATAAAACAAAAACAAAACACAAAAAACCCTTTTAGCTTTTATGAAAAATTGTGTCGAAGTGTTTTTTGTTTGTTTGTTTTGTTTTAAATTTTGTCTTGTATGAAACAATAAAGTGTGTTAATTTCAGAATCACTCCAAGAAAAAAAAACATGGTTTAATTAGTGCCTCCTGTGTTTGAATGCTTCTGTGCCAAAGACCTGCAAACACTGTCACACTCACTCAGTGCTGAAGAGGAAAAAAGAAACTATCGTGGCCCTGATAGTGCAGAGACTTGAACTGGTTCTTAAATGTAAGTGTGTACATAAAGTTAAATTCATACTTCAGTGATCTGCTGAAATTTGGACTTTAATAAGTTTTTGGTCCATCATAAGTACAGTAAATATATAGCAATTTATCATGGGAATATTTATTTACTCCTGAGGGAATTCCATGCCACAAAATTAAAACTTTTGCACACACTATTTTAAAATTCTGCATATTTTATTCGTCACGATAAAGGTTGGACCTCCCTGGTCTAGCACCTTCGGGACCTAACTGGTCCCAAACGAGGAAGTTTGCCAGACCAGATCCGGCTCCTTTGCTACTGGCCTCCAGGTTCTTCCCGGGGGCTCCCCTCTCAGCCACTGACCCGCTGCCGGCCCCAGCCACTGGGTTCCGCTGCAGGTCCTGGTTGGGCTCCCTGCACTCCAGCTCTGCTCCCAGCCTTTGAGCAGGTGCTGGCCTTCCAGCTTCCCAGTCACAGGACCGGTTCTGCTCCTGGCTCCCCAGTTGCATGACCAACTCTGCTCTCCGCCATCCTGGCCAGGTTCCAGCCACCTACTCCCCGAATGTGGGACTAACTCCTTTCCCAGCCTGGGCTCCAGCTCCACTCCAGGCCACCAGCCCTCCGGCTGCAAAACAGGCTTTTGCTCCCAGCTCCCTGGCTGTGAGCCAGCATCTGGGCCAGCTGCCCCAGATGTGGGACCAGCTCTGCTATAGGCTCTACTCGGGCTCCCTGGACCTGGCCCCCCCAGCCATGGGACTGGCTCCAGGACTACAGCACCCCAACCGCAGGACTGGCTCTGCTTCCGGCCCTGGCCAGGATCCCTTCCCCCAGCCACAGGACCAGCTCCACTCCTGGCCCTCCTGGCTGGGCTCTGGGTCACGGGCTCCCAACCTTCTCTGCCAGCTCTCCAGCCATGCTCTGGCTCTGGTCCCAGCCATGGGCCAGACTCCAAGCTGCTACCTCATCTGCCCTCGGAGTCCCAGCCAATCCTCACAGCTCCCTGACCCAGGGGCTCTCTGGTCTAGCAACATCCATGGTCTTGCTGGACCAGATTGTCCTAATACAGTATCTTCACACCACTTTTAATTATTTTGGCTATTTATTTCAAAATACTTGTCAACAATTATGTCTCTGAAAATACAGATGATAATTATTCTAGAAATATTTTTGAGAAATAGATTCCCTGCTAGGCATATTAATAGAGAACTTTGAGTAACAATTCATTTAAAGTACAATAAGGAACCATATTTCCTGCAAACCTGCTCCCTTCCCAAAAGAGTGCATGGGCTTGAGGGAATCAAGTAATGGAGAAAATGAGGGAGAGGAAAGTAATTGCTGACGAGGGAGCTGGATTAGTGTTGGGTATAGGTGGGAAAAGTATGGAATAGGTTTTTTTTATTTATGAAGTAGTTGTGGGGAGGGATTGTAAGGGAGCTTCCCCCATTCAGATCTTGGCTGACATCTAGCCTCTTCCCATCATTCAGGCACATCTGCCCCTTTCCCCATTTGTCCCTGCACCTCCACTCAAACACCCATTTCTCCCAGCTCCATGTGGCCCTGCACTCCTATCCCCATCTCCATGTCTCCCTGTACCCCCACTCAGACACCCCTTTTCCCCATATATCCCTGCACTCCTTAAGCCAGGCCCCTCCCCTCGTCCCCTTGTGTCCCTGCACCCCTTCCCATGTTCCTATGTGTCAGCTCAGCTACTCCTCTTCCCCCTGTGGACCTGCACACCCCCACTCCCATTCAGCCTAGCCCCGGTCAGTCCTATCCCATTAGCCCTTAGGAACCCCCATTTGTGATCTCCCACATATGCCTCTGTCTCTCCATATTACCTGTCTCCTGACCTTGTCCAACAGGCTCTGTGAAGGAGGCACTGTAGAATCTTTCTTTTGCCTATGGTAGCTGCGTAGCTGGCTGGCCAAGAGCAGATGGAGGGAGAAAGAGTCGGTGCTGGGAGGAGCTGGTGCTGGGGAGTACCGGAGGCAGCAGCGGCAGGGGTGAGAGGAAGAAGGGAGGCTGCCATGAAGCAACCTCTGTCCACAGTAAGCCTGAGCTCCCTGCAGACCCACAGAGCAGCTTCTGTCTGTGGGGAGCTCGGACCCCCGCACAGATGGGCTGCTGCCACTCCGTGCTGCTGCCTCTGTATCAGAGGCAGCAGGGCAGGGTGGCAGGCAGCTGGTCTGCGCTAATACAGAGGCAGCAGCACAAGGTGGCAGGGGCTCCCCGGGAGTGGGGCCAGAACGCACTGACTGCTGGCCCCACCCTTGGGGACTATAGAATAGTGGTGTAACCAATAAGAATTCATGTGGTTACATGACTATTCTATGACCCGATATCTAACATCCTTAGTTACCACTGTACTGAGTCCAATAACTTGTATTTGGCTAAAGCATACCTTCCGGAAAGGCAACATGTCTTAATCTGAAGACATCAAGAGATGGGAATACCACCACTCCCTTTGGTAGTATTTTTCAATAGTTAATGATCTTCATTACTAAAAATGTATGCCTAATTTCTAATGTGAATTTGTTTGATTTTATATTCTAGTTATTGAATATTGTTATATATTTCTCTGCTGGACTGAAGAGCCTTTTAGTGCCTAGCATTTTCTCATGTGCAAAGTCCTTATATACAGTAATCAGATCACCTCTCAGTCTTCTTTTTGATAAGCTACACAGACTGAGCTCTTTAAGTAAATTATTTTCTCCAGCCTTTGAAATTTTTTGTGGCTTTATTCTGCACCCTCTCCAAATGTGATAATGCATACCTGGTGCATGATACATCAAATAATTCCATAATCAGAGCCATATTTAGCTTCACATAGAGAACTTTGAGAGTTTTTAAAAAGATGTTTCTTTCACATAATCCATCCCAGTATGACGAGTATTTTATAGTGCTGATTCAGCAAGGTATTTCTAGCTTCTGCTGAATGTGTATGACAAGAATACCCAGAGCAGATCATCATTATAAAAATGGATTAAAAGTGGACCCTAGGATAGCTGAAAAGTTCAGTCAATAGATGCTTCACCCATGGTTGCACTTGTGAGCTAATCAAAGTCCATATTTTCAGAAGCATGTTTCTGTATGTATGACACCTGTCATGCATACACAAGCAGAAGTGTGTTTCTGAAAATCTGACCCCAAATTGTTCTGCCCCACTCCCTATTTGATAATGCCTATTGCTATGTACCAATGCTAAATATATTTAAGGCCTGGAAAGAGAAAACATGCTATAATTCCCAAGAGTGCTAAACCAATAATGTTGTGAAATTGGCATAGGAAGGCAAGGTAGTGACCTCTGTCAGCTGCTGCTGCACTGTGACTTCTGAGAAGTGAATGCAGCTCCTTAGCAACTTCAATGAGTACACAAAATGCTAAAAAAGTCTTTGCTTTGGTATTGAGTGTCTCATCTGCAAATCCCAACACCCTTTACAGGCATTAATTTAGTTGCACATTTATATGATACTTCTGTTAACCCTGTCAAACAACTTTGATTTCACCGCAAATCCTAACACATACGTTCCCATTAAAAATAATGAGCATGACTCAGATCTGAAAGATTCCCATTTTTCCAGGGGTTCATCAACTGAAAGAGCCCGCCTGGCAACATCACCCACAATCCCTCCTCTGCCAGAGTGCCTGGAGCTGGCTTATCTGCCCCAGAAATTGGCACTGCTGCTTGAGTGTGGTTACCAATGCACCTGAGGTTTACTTGGATTCAGCAGGTGGAGGCCTTGTTGCCCTTTCAAGCTGCCAACTGCAAGTGAACCAACAGGGTAGGTCAGTGCTGCAAATGCTTCCTGGGCTCACCTGGTGAGGGCACCATTTATTGTGGGGTGGGGGGCCAGTAGCCCCACCCCCGAGTTTGAACCCCCTGGATTTCATACTTGAGGTCTGCTTAAACCTAAGTGCCCTGATTCCAGAGACAGCTCTTAAATGCAACAGAGTTTGAGCTGCTTGCAGTTTTGCCTTTGGGGCAGGGAGTTTGTTATAAAAAGTGGGACGCAGGTGATTAAGAATAACAAAAGGCTGGACGTTCCAGTCATTGAAAGATCCTTGGATCATCATGACAATATTGCTGGGTACTCCACTTAAAAGATAGGGGGGGAAAGAGTAGGAATGAGCGTTGTACTGCTAGAATGACTGCTGTTAAACTTATAAATGTTCTTGAAAAAGGGGTGAACAGTGACTAATCCAAAGCTGACTGCAAAGAGCTACAAAGGGATCTCATAAAACAAGGTGATTGGGCAACACCAGGCCAGATGGAATTCTGTGTTGATAAGTGCAAAGTAATGCACATGAAAAAATACAGTCGTCTTCAAGTGATTGCTCATGTCTATTCCATGGAGGTGTGCACGCACTGCATGCATGCGTCATCAGAAGCTTTTCCCTTAGCAGTACCCATTGGGCCAGCAGAGGACACCCTGGAGTGGCGCCACTATATCGGCTAATATATAGCTGGCCCTCCGCTCTGCTGGCCTTCCCCTCACTCCCTCAGTTCCTTCTTACTGCTCGTGATGGTCGTTGGAACGTGCCTTTGCTCTTGTTCTGCAAGTGCCTCTTAGCAGTACTCTCTGGTTCTAGTAGTTAGTTAAAGTTTCACAGTTTGTTGTTGTTATCTAAGTTTTTAGTAGTTAAGTGTTGTACTTAGTGTTAAGCACCCAGGCACGGGGCTCGTTTTGCATCCCTGCTGCATCCAGTGGGGCATCCCTGGGCCCCAAGGCTTTAAGCCCTGCAAGAAGTGCCAGAAGCATATGCCCTGAGGGGGGCCCATTGGAGAGGCCTACTTGTCTGAGGCTTGTAAAATCTGTAAGGCCTTCAAGCTGCATACCACTTGGGAAAGAGAGTCCCGCTTGAAGAGTACCCTTATGGAGACAGCTTTTCGCCTGGCACTGGCATCCAATCCAGCACCGGCAACCCAGAGTTCACTGGCTTTGGTGCGAGAGGCACCCAGCCACTTGTGCGCCACCCCAGCACTACGTAGTCCTCGGCACTGTTTGCAGACCCCGGTGTCCCAGAAGAAGAGGAGACCTGGCAGGGGCAGGTTTCCCTCGAGGCATGTATACTCCGTGCTCCCTCAGGTGGGGCATGTGGCACCGGTGAGCACTGCACCTGGCCCCTCACAGTCAGGGCAGCACCGCTCTAGTCTGCACTGAGACTCTAGCTTGGCAGGGGACTTCCCGGAGCCCTCCGCTCGAGATACCTTTGAGACAGCAAGAGACTTGATTGAGCTGACCTCTTCCCTGACATCAGCACCAGGCCCGGCCAAGAAGCGTGAGTCCAGATGGCATCACCTCTCAGCCTTGGCACCTGACGCCCTAAACCCGGAAGCAAGAGGGCACCACCACGCCCCCCTGGTGCTAGTAACTTTGACGCCAGTCCCGGGTGTGGCATTGCCTGCAGCTTTGAAATGCTAACAGGAGGAATGGAAGATGCCGTTCCTGACCGCCCCTGGACCAGGGCCCATCCAGCAAGCCCTTAGGTCCTTGCCAAGGTTTGTGAGGGTATGCCTGAGGACAGTGTACCAGCCTCACCTCTCCTGTTTAGGGAGCACCTATTCCCTTTCTGCCAGGCCTGGGAATCTGTTACTTCAGACTGTTGGATCCTGGAAATGGTAGGAATGGGGTACACCATCCCCTTCCTTTCAACCCCTCCCTGCTCACCCCCCCTGGCCCATCCCTCTTCAGGGACCCCTCTCACAAGCATCTCTTCTGGGAAGAGGTTCAGCAGCTCCTAACCCCAGGGGTGGCCGAAGCAGTCTCCAAGAGGTTCTTGGGCCTTCTACGCCTGGTAGTTCCTGGTTCCCAAGGCCAAAGGAGCTGGCGGAGGGCCAGCTATCCTAGATCTCAGGGAACTCAATACCTTCATTGACAAAGCCAAGTTCAAGATGATGACTCTGGTGTCTTTTCTTCCCCTCCTTAACTCCTGAAGACTGGTATGCTGCTCTTGATCTAAAAGGTGCCTACTTCTATATTTCTATTGCACCGCACCACAGGCAGTTCCTCCACTTTATGGTGGGCCAGGACCACTATTAGTTTACAGCCCTCCCTTTTGGCCTTTTTACCCCCCTTCGAGTGTTCACAAAGTGCATGGCCATCATTGCTGCCGCCTTGAGAAAGCAAGGTGTCCAGGTGTTCCCCGACCTGGACGACTGCTTTCTCCAAGACCCTTCTTCAGACCAGGGGCTGGCCCACATTGCTCTAGTATAAGACATTTTTTGGGAGCTGCTTCTGAATGTGACCAAGTCAATGCTGGCCCCACCCAGGTTTTAAATTTAGAGTTTGTGGGAGCTCACCTGGACTCTCTGGATGCATTTACACTGCACTCAAGGCTCGAAATAAACTATGCAATTTGAGCTACGCAGAATGTGTAGCTTATTTTGAGTGTATTTTAAAATAGCTTATTTCGAAATTTGGCACTGTCAACACAGTGCCAAATTTTTAAATAGAGCACTATTCTGAAACGTTCCTTAATCTTTGTAGAACGATGTTTACGGGGACATCAGAATAGTGTGCCCATTATTATGAAAGCTATTTCAAAATAATGGGAGCGCTGTCAAGATGCAGAAAATGCTATTTTGGCATACCGGAAGTATCCTGTCTAGATGCCCCCTGTACTGTCCACAGCTTCCCTTCCCAGGTTCCATTTCCTGGTGATCAAAGCAGCCATGCAAGGCATGCAGTCATTCCCAGTGACCATGGCTAGGTCTTACATGCACCTCCTGGGACTAATGGCCACATGCACCCACGTTATTCAACACACCAGACTTTGGATGCGTCCGCTAAAGATATGGCTTGCGCAGGCTCACAACCCATCCTTCCACTCTTAGGACAGAGTGCTGATGGTTACTCCCAACATTCTGTGCTCTCTGGACTGGTGGACCCAGGAAGAGGTGGTCTTGCCCCCCTCCCATGTTTTCAGTCTCCCACCCCCATCATAGCATGCACAGGTTGCCCCCCCTACCAAAATTTGAAATGGAGCCCCTATCACTTGGGCAAGCATCTCCCCTCCTTCACTAGTGCACAGGAACCTTTTTGGAAATGGAGAGGGGGAGTTGAAGTTGTACACCCTCTGTCTGAATTGAGCAACCCACTGCGTGTGATATTTGACCAGCATCACCCCCAACTTACATCTCCTTAGTTGCTTCTGCTTGTTTGCCGCCACCACCCAATGGCAACACAACTGTGAATGCAGACTCCTTTTAAGACTCTTGACTGGGGCCATATCTCCCCTTACAGAGGATTGATGCTCTGGGGTTTGATTTAGGGGGTCGAGTAAGGACCCACTAAGTCAAACACTGAGGGCTCCCCTGTCAGCGTTTCTCCCATCGACATCCCACTGTGGAGACAGTGCCAAGCTCAGCTTAAGATACGTCAATTCCAGCTACGTTATTTACATAGCTGAAATTTGTACTTTAAGCCAACCTTCCCCCCACAGTGTAGGCCTGGCCTGAGTCTGACAGCAATATGTAGGTTCCAGACTATACCATTCAGTGCCTCTCCTTAGAAGTTCCAGGATTCTCTAGCTCTTTGAGGTCTGCCTGAAATTACCTGCCCAACAATCTTTGGAAAAAAATAGAATGGAAAAAGAAACAATTTGCTTCTCCCACCTGAATTTACTGCTCTCATAAGCTAAAGTGCATAAGGTATCTTCAGCTTTAGTTATGGAGAAAATAATGAATTGGTTTCATTCTTTGAAAACACTCCATTCACCTTCTTTTGTGTGTGTGAGCTCCTCTCCCCCCTCCCGCCAAACTCTGATTAGCTTGTCAGTATTGTGCAGTCTAAATAAAAAATCTCCTGTCCCCATTCCTAGTTTTCAACTGATCTACCCATCCATTTACATAACTATACATCCTGCTTCTTGCTGTCTGTCTCTTTCAGTTGTAAGCATCCATTTAATCCATCAAAGTGAGGTTTTATTAGCATTTACACAAAAGACTGATTAGGAGTTTTGTTTAGGGGGAAGGCCACAGGACCATTATCTAATCACTTCTAGAAGCTCCTCCTCCCCAAGAAAGAGATTGAACTTTTAAAAATTTGATCTTAAAATAACAAATTATTGACAGACCCTTGATCCTCTCTCACAAGTACATAATGTACATTTTAGGACACAGATGTGAGAAGTGGCCACTTTTCATGTTCAATTCCAAATGTATTAAAAAAGGTTGAGTTGCAGGAAATTTGAAAAAGTATCAAAGAACTCGCCTCGGAAATATGGTGGGGTTTTTTGTTTGGTTTCTTTTTTTTCTTCTTTTTTGCATAGATGGAAAAACTCTAGGGAAAGCAGAAGGAAATGCAGGAGAAGAAAATATAACTAAATCAAAACTACATTGCATTTCTGTGCACTAGTTGTCCAAAGTCATGGCGCTGTCACATCAGTACACCCGTGCCCATCTGCGAAGGGCATGGAATGTATAGAATGCCAGAAGTGAACACTGTCATGGGCATCTGCTAGCATAGGGGGCACAGCTTTCCCAAACCACCAGACATGGCCCCTCCCACACTCTGCCCCCAGAATACCTGCTGTCGGCATTCTGGGGGCAGAGCATTATTCTCAGCACCCGCCCTCCCTGTGCTCTAGGGCGGGGAGGCTTGGGCCACATGCCCTCCTCCCTCTCTGGTGTTCCAGGCTGGTGAGGCTGGGGGTGTGTGCCTCTTCCCCTCCTAGCAGAGGGGGCAGAGTTGTAGGTGGGGCTAGGGGCCTGTCTCCCCCAGACCTAGCTGCACTGACTGCCCTTGGAGACTGTGCTTTACAAAATACATAAAAAGGCAACATAATTGCTCTAAGAGGCCTTAAACGTTGATTAGCAGTGTTCTTGCAGCCATTTAATCCCAGGATATTAGACACACAAGGTGGGTGAGGTTTTATCTTTCATTGGATAAATGGGCACCACATTTCAAGAAAGATGTAGAGAAATATGAGAAGGTCCAGAGAGGAGCAACAAGAATGATTAAAAGTCTAGAGAACATGACCTATGAAGGAAGACTGAAAGAATTGGGTTTGTTTAGTATGGAAGGGAGAAGACTGAGAGGAGACATGATAGCGGTTTTTGGGTATCTAAAAGGGTGTCACAAGGAAGAGGGAGAAAAATTGTTTTCTCTTTGGCCTCTGAGCATAGGACAAGAAGCAATGGGCTTAAACTGCAGCAAGGAAGGTTTAGGCTGGACATTAGGAAAAACTTCCTAACTGTCAGGGTGGTTAAACACTGGAATAAATTGCCTAGGGAGGTCATGGAATCTCCATCACTGGAGATATTTAAGAGCAGGCTAGACAGACATCTATCAGGAATGGTGTAGATGGCACTGGGTCCTGCCGTGAGGGCAGTGGACTGGACTCGATGATCTCTCGAGGTTGCTTCCAGTTCTAGTATTCTATGATTGGGACTTCTGCTGGTGACAGAGACAAGCTTTTGTGCCACACACAGCTCCTCAGGTCTGTAATCAGAGGGCCACTGTTAACTACAGTTTGAAACAGATTGCTTAGTGTAACCCACACACCTAGGCTACGGCTATACCGTAGCCTTCTTCCGGAAAAGCTTATGCAAATGAAGTGTAGCATGAAATATTGCTTCACTTCATTTGCATAATTAATGAGCAGCCGCTTTTGCACAAGAGGCTTCCTCATTTTTTCAGGAAGAACAGCTCTTGTGCAAGAGGGGGGTTTTGCGCAAAAAGGAGCCGTCTGCACAGCTCCTTTTTGCGCAAAAGCCTCTTGTGCAAAAATGTCTGCTAATCAATTATGCAAATGAAGCACAGCGATATTTAATGCCACGCTTCATTTGCATAAGCTTTTCCAGAAGATGGCTACAGTGTAGCTGTAGCCCTAGTGTGGTTCACTGTCCCATGCAGTAATAACCTAGACAGCAGCAATAGATAAGAACAAGAGACCTTTACAGCATGGGCTAAGAGCCAGCTGGCTTTTAACTCAAAGGGTAGAGGCTCCTATATTAAGCTCCCACAATCCCAGGTTCAAATCTCCTGGTTGTGGTTGCATTAGCATTATTTGTTAACATATGTTTCAAGGATCCATTCATGGTGAAGTGGCTGGTGTTGAAAGGAGACACTAGATTTATGAGGGTATGTCTACACTACAGAGTTTTGTCAGAAAAACAGCCATTTTTTCTGACAAAACCTGCATTACATCCTCACTGCAATCACATTCTTCCGAAAGTAAATCAAAAGAACAGAAGGGGTTTTCTGGCATTGGTAATCCTCTGTCTATGAGGAAGAAGCCTTTTTCTAAAAGAGCTCTTTTGGAAAAAGGCATGTGCGGATGGGGAGGGGTTTTTTCAAAAGAAGAGGCCTCCAGGAAATAACACAGGTGCTCTGGTGGCCACCCTGTCCAAATTATTCAGGACTCTATAGTTCCTGTCTCCTGGCCCCTCTGAAAGCTGTAGGCACCCTGGACAAGCTTTGTGGCAGAAAGCCAGCCTGAGAGCAGCACCTGACTGTGGGGTTCTCCCTGCCACAGGCCTTGCCAACCATGGCAGAGCCTTAAGCCCCCCACGACCTCCTTGGCCATTGCAGGTAGCAGCCCCAGGGGTCCCAGGATCCACCCAGTGGGACCAAGAGGCGGGCACCCTCTTGGTCCGGAGCAGAGATCGTGTCCCTCCTCGAGCTGTGGGATGAGGGAGACACCCTGCAGGAGCTCCGTTCCAAGCACCACAATGTGGAGATATTCGAGTGCATGGCCGAGTCCCTGGCAGAGCATGGACACCCACCCTGGACCTTGGAACAGGTCCGGAGTAAGGTGAAAGAGCTTCATCAGGGATATGTCCGGGTCAGAGAGCACAGCTCACACTCAGGGGCAGTAACCCACGCCTGCCCCTAGTATCAGGAGCTGCACCAGATCCTGGGGAGATCTGTGGCCTCCAGACCCTCCTTGTCACCCAGTCAGAGGTCACAGTGGAGGAGGACCAGGAAGACCAGGGCCAGCCAGAGGAGGAGGAGGAGACGGACACCATCACCGTGTCCCTGGAGCCGGTGCCAGTCAGCCAGGATGTCTCCCAGGCTGCCTCAGACACCGGGGAGGGATCTTCAGGTGAGTGGTCTCGCTTTGTCACACACACAGGGCGGGGGAGATGGGCGCACAGCGGGAGGGGTGCAAGTGGCGCTCGGGCTGGACATTGTGCTGTGGTCTGGGCATGTGAAACCAAGTGTAGCATTAGTGTGCGGCACGCGTATGCAGCAGGCAGTCCCTGAGCATGGGTGGGATCCTACTGCCAGGCTCAGGGGAGGCCACACACATCTGGCCCCGGGGGTGGGGGGCTTCCCAGCACCTGCCAAGGATGGAAGCGGTCTAGCCACAAGGGCGCAGGCAGACCAACGAGTGTGTGCATGCAACATGCAAGGCGGGTGTGTGTGCGGACAACAGGGAAGGCCAGGCTGCTCCTGGCTCCTCTGATGCCCATGAGGCAATCCCACTGTGGTTGAACACTTCCCTTGCCTGCTTGTCTATGAGCCAGGAGGGTGGGGCCGTTGGGAAGTGGGCAGCACAGTCCCCTGGGCATCTCGGGGCCTCTGTGAGGCATGGCCCGCTGTGCAGGCCACACATGCCTTGCTCCCAGGACATCACCCTCCTCTACTAAGAGGACTGTTGATTGCTGCTCACAGAGGAGAGCACGGCCTCAGGGACAGTGCCTGCTGGATGACTGACCGCATTCAACTTGGATTCGGGCCCGACTGAGGTGGGCATTACATTGGTCCCAGCTGGGATCCAGGTGCCCTGTGTATGGCTTCATTAGCCTTGGCATCAGGGGGTAGGCTGCGTCCCCACGATGCACAGTGGCATCTGCACATTCCCAATGGCAAGTTCACGCCGGGGGAAGAATGTGCCCACCTCCAGCTTGCCATAGAGGCTTGAGATCCTGAAGATGCAGGCGTCGTGTGCTCTGTCCAATCACCTGACAAAAATGTCCGTGAACTGTCCACGATGGTAGACCAGGGCCTGCAGCACCATTGAGATGTAGCCCTTCTGATTAATGTACTGGGATGCTTGATATTCAGGTGCACGGATCAGGATGTGGGTCCCATCAATCTCTCTGCTGCAGTTCAGGAACCCCAGGGCAGCAAATCCGGCCACAATTGGGTCCATGTCTCCCAGGTGGATGACCCTCCACAGCAGGATTGAGGTTATGGCCCTCACCACCTGCAGAAGGAGACAAACACACAAAACGGAGAATGAGAGAGGGAGTGCCTGAGTCCTTGGGAGGTGCCTGCCCCCCTTCCATCCCCACCCTTCCCTCAAACACCCCAGGAGTCACCCCCTATGAGCACCCCCCCAGCAGGGCTGTGTGAGGATGGGACAGCACAACCCCCTGGGGACAGGGTTTCCCCCACTCCACTCCCCATAATCCCAACCCTCTTTTTCCTAGACTCCCCCTCCTCCTCTCCCCGTGCAGGGGCTGCAGCCTAAGAGTGCCTTAGCTTCAAGAGGAGGGCCCCAACGGTGGACTTCCCCACACCAAACTGGTTGCCCACTGACCAGTAGTTGTCTGAGGTGGCCAGCTTCCAGATGGAAATTGCGACCCACTTGTCCAGGGGGATGGTGGGCTGCAGGTGGGTGTCATGTCTCCGGAGGGCAGGGCCGAGCCAGGCACACAGCTCCAAAAAGATGGCCTAGAAGTTGGTTGCGTACATCAAGAAGTACATTGATCACTTCCAATTATGTGGTATAGTGATGACTGGAAGTTTTTTAGGGTGGCTTTTGGATTATTGTCCTGACCCCCCTCTCCTTCATGTTCTGGTCTGTTTGTATTTCAGATGATGGAGTACTTACATACTTTTTCATGTTTACTAACTTGCCATGACTACCACAATAAAAGGCTATGTAATATAATCAGTGTCATAGCCATTTGAAAACCCATTTGAAAACTTTGGTTCTTCATAGAAGGACATGTGTGTTGATTCTCTGCATGCCCTCCTCATTTGGTCTTCCCTCATGGGGTGGTAGACATTGTTTGTATATGCTAGTTTCTCCTCCCATAGGGACCAGCCGGAATCTGGAAAGGGTCACTCCAGAAACACTTTGCATCAACAAACTGGTAAGGAAGGCAAGATAAATGATGAAAAAAAAATGTACTCAGAAGCATTACTAGTTGACTTATGTCTCCTCCTCCAAATCCTTACTGTAGCCTCCTCAAAGGAACTTCAGGGCATTCAAGAAACATAGCTGCCTATTGATGGTACTTATATGGCCTCCATTATTATAGCGTATGAGAGCCTCACAACCTGTAATGTATTTTATCCTCACAGCACTCCTATGTGGTAGACCTGTGCTATTATCCTCATTTTACGGACGGGGAACTGAGGCTCAGATGCACAGAGATCAATGGAAGTTGGGACCCTAAATATCTCTGTGAATCTGGACCTACATGATTTGCCTGAGGAGACTCAGGCAGTCTTCTGAAGAGCAGGGAATTGAATCTCTTTCTCAGGTTCCGGGATGGCATCCTCCTTTCATTCCCTGAAAACCTTTTGGGTTTCTCCTTGCACACCTGATGTCATCCTTGAAGAAAGTGAGGTGTGAATATGCTTCTAAGAAAACAGAAGCAACTGAAGCCCAGATAGCTATATACTTCCCAGATGTAAGAAGGACCTTGTTCCCTTAATGGAAGCATTTCAAAAGTAATCAGTTTTGAATGGGAGCATCATAAAAAAGCAGGCCTCTAAACAGGCAACCTTATGAACATCTATTTGTTCCAGACAAAGCTCTAAACTCATAGTGCAAATGCCCCAGATTGATATGGCAGTGACAAGTGAGAAAAACAAAACAGAAATCCTCATTAGAGGGTTTTTTTTTTTTTACCTTAAAGACCTAGGGTCTAATCCTGGCCCAGTGGATGTCAGTGACCCCAGGAAAACAGGAAGACTGAAGGAACACTTCAAACAAGCTATGATGCCTCTGCAGCCTATCTCCCATTATTACCTCTGACAGCTGCTTTGCCAGAACAGCTCTGACATTGTGACCAGCTTTAAACATTTCTTTAAGGCCAGCCACAATTATAATTCAACTGTCATAACTATTTCCAGAGGGATAGTTAAATTGGCAAACAAAAAACAGCCATCCTAAAAATCAGCAGCAGTTAAAAATGCTAATGTTATCCAAGATCCAATTACAAAGTTCCCAGAAAAACTAATGAAAATTCTGAAGAATAAAAATTCATAATGACCTCATTGTACAGGTCAGCCAAAATTACTTCATCGGCTTTCTGTTCCTGGGATGATAAAAATTGTCAAATATATTATGAAAACCTTTTAACTTTGTCATAATTAAGAAAAATAAACTCAGTTCCATCTAAAATGCTATTAAAAACTATCTTTGCTCTAGTCTAGATTAAGACTTCAGAAACTTAAAACTTGAGGCTCCAAAAAACCAAGTCAAAGATCTGAAATTCATTTTCTGTTTGCAAAGGCCTGTCAAATTTTGGAACTAAGATCCTAATCTAGCAAATCAGTCAATGGGACTACCTATGGATTTAAATTCAAGCATGTGCTTATGTGTTTTGTGTAATCGGGGCCTAAAATAACATTTAAAGAGTCTGTCCTGTTACCAAGTGACCATGGAACTTGAAGCCTTCATGAACAGTGGAGAGCAGAAGAGTTTTTGCTCTGTGATTGTTCTCCAAGACTGTTTTTGCTGCAAAATTGTATTGTCTTTCATAAGGGATTTAGCGTTGCTATCTATTCCTTCAGAGCTTCCCTTTCTTTACTTACAGTTAGCACATATAAAATCTGTTTCTAGTTTGGAATGAGCAAAAGAAGATAAATGTTAAGCACATTGCAACTGCACAGGGCTCAATTTCCAAATGAATGGTGCTGTACCTACAAAGGCAGCTGACTTTAAAAAAAATAACAACAGGGTTTATTTTTGTTGCCTGAATCCTTGTGGTGCAATTTCATGGAATCCCTGTGGGGTGCTTTATGAGATAATGTAGGGTCTTAATAGAACTTGGGACACTTTGCTAAGTGCGTTCTTCAGCCTGTGGTGTGAATTTCTGCAACTGGGTCAGGTTCATCATCTGTTTTAGCTGACAGTGTGTGTATATAATGTGCATAAAGGAAGACAGGCAGTGGGGAAAGGACTATTACACGAAACACTCAGGAAGAGGCATTCCATCAACTCTGACCACTGAGGGATAAATTAATAGACTGCACAAAATATATATATTAGCCACTTTCAAGTAAATAATAAAAATATCTTTTTCAAACTAATACAAATATGATGTGCCCTTTGAGATAATTGACTAGTTTTAAAAATAACAGGATTTGAATTTTTTGCAAAATCAGAAAATGAATCATTCATATATATATCGGAGAATGTCTGTCTGTGTGTCTGTATGCAAGTCTGTTTGTTCAAGAACTCCTAAACCATAAGAGCTAGGCCACCAAATTTGGTATGCAGCTTCTTCTTCTAACGCAAAGAAAGGTTAGGGTTTGGTTGTACCGGGACAACTGGAAGCCCTGGAAAAAGGATGTTTTCCATAACATGCAAAGCGAGGGACCGCTGTTCAGAGGGATGTGATATGAGAGTGTCCACTGCGGGGCAGCAGTACCCCCAAGGAAGTGGCCAGCAGGGCTGGGGTTCCACCGTCTTGCCTGCCAGCACACCAAGTACATAGACCCCCTGCTCCAAACCCTTGCCCCCTTGGCCACAGTGCTGGAGGGAATAGGGGAGAGAAAAAGGTCCCTGATAGCCGGGAGGGATTTGAGAGAGAAAAAGACCCCCTGGTAGCTAGAGTGAGAAAAAAGGCCCCTGGCAGCTGTGGGTGTGGTTGAGGGGAGAGATGAGGCCTGTGTAGAATGGAAGTGGACCCCCCAAGCCTCTCCTCACCCCCAACCCTGATTCCTGAACCCCCCAGCCTCCTGCACTCCCCTCCCCTCCCCTCCATAACTCCAGGCCCCCTATCCTGACTCCTGCACGCTATATATATCAGCGGTTCTCAAACTTTTTGGGCTCTAGAGCCCTTTACATGAGTAAAAATTTATGCGGAGCCCCAGCAGTCCACTGATTGTATGTGTTGTACCTATCAATGTTTCCAGTTTGTCAACCTTGCAGAGCCCCTGGAGATGTCTTGCGGAGCCCTGGGGCTCCACGGAGCACAATTTGAGAAACACTGATATATATAAAGATAGATAGATAGATTAGATTGATATATTCTTACCTTTTCTTACCTTATTCTTACCTTTTCATATAAAAACGCAGTTGTTAAATGCGGGGGAGATTGGCTTTATAATGCAATATCCAATAATGTCTGTTCAAGTCCAGGATAACAGTGTCAAATTTGTAGACGCATACCAATTCCACACACTCTCTCTCTGTAATTGGCTGGTGACATTCCTTTGTAGAAGAATGGCTACTTTTAAATCCATGATTGAGTGACCAGGCAGGTTAAAATGTTCCCCTACAGGTTTGTGTGTGTTACCATTTCTGACATCTGATTTGTGTCTATTTATCCTTTTTCATAGAGACTGTCCAGTTTTGCCAATATATATTGCAGCAGGGCATTGCTGGCACTTGATGACATAGTTCACATTAGAGGATGTGCATTTGAGCCCCTACGTTGTGGCTTTTGTGGTAAGATCCTGTGATGGCGTATCACATTTATAGATTTGTGGACAGAGTTGGCAATGGCATTTTTGTAGGGGTAAGTTCCTCGGTGAATGTGTCTGAGGAGTGATGTGTGGTTGTGGGAAAGTATTTGCTTCACATTGGGAGGTTGTCTGTAGGCAAGAATTGGCCTGTCTCCCAAGGCCTGTAAGAGTAAAGGATCATTTTCCAGGGTAGGTTACAGATTGTCGCTTTCCAGGGTAGGTTGTGGCTATAGGTTTTCTGTTATTTCAATAAATCCATTCATCTGAAGAAGTAGATTATGCCCACAAAAGCTCATGATACCATCTACATATTTTGTTAGTCTCTAAGGTGCTGCTAGACTATTAGTTGGTTTTTAAGTTTTTTCCAGTTACAGACTAACATGGCTACCCCTCTGAAGCTTTTGTTATTTTTCTTGTTGGGCCTGTCTTGAAATAGTTAATTTCTGGGTACTTGTCTGGCTCTATCAATCTATTTCCTTACTTCCTCAGGTGGGTATTTAAATTTTAAGAATGACTGCCTGATAATGATCTTTTAAGTGTTTGTCTCTGTGGGACTGAAGCAAATCTAGTTGTCTTAGGGCTTGGCTATAGACAATGGATCGTTTGATGTGTTCTGGATGGAAGTTAGAGGCATGTAGTTAAGAGTAGCAGTCAATAAGTTTCCAGTATAAGGTGGTGTTAATGTGACCATCATTCAATTGTACTGTAGAGTCAAGGAAGTGTATCTTTTGTGTGGACTGGTCCAGGGTAAGATGGATGGTGGGGTGGAAATTCTTGAAATCCCTGTGGAATTCTTCAAGGGCCTCTTTCTCGTGGGCCCATATGATGTAGATGTCATCAATGGAGCATAAGTAGAGGAAGGATGGTAGGGGACGAGAGCTGCAGAAACATCTGAGGTCAACCATATAGTGCCCATAGCAGTGCCACTGACTTGAAGATACAAATTGTCCCCAAATTGGAAATGGTTGTAGGTTAGGACAAAGTCACATGTCTCAGTCATTAGGTATGCTGTGGCATCATTGAGGACAGTGTTCCTGACAGCTTTTAGTCCATCCTCATGTGGAATATTGGTGTAGAGCGCTTCTACATCCATGGTGGCCAGGATGGTGTTTTCAGGAAGATTACTGATACTCTGTAGTTTCTTCAGGAAGTCAATGGTGTTCTCAAAGATATCTAGGAGTGCTGGTAGCACAGGGTCTGAGGAGAGAGTCAACATAGCTGGATAATCCTGGATAATCCTGCTGGAAGGGTGCCGATGCCGAGATGATGGGACATCTGGGATTTCCAGGTTTATGGATCTTGGGTGAAAGATAGAATACTCATGAACAGGGCTCTGGGTGTGTGTTTGTGTAGATTTGGTCCTACTCTGAAGCAGGAAGTTTCTTGAGCAGATGGTGTAGTTTCTTTTGGTATTCCTCAGTGGGATCAGAGGAAAGAAGCCCGTAGAATGTGGTGGTGGTATGTTTTCTGGTAGCCTCCTGTTCATAATCTGACCTATTCATGATGATAAGCACCCCCTTTGTCAGCCTCTTTGATTATAATGTTAGAGTTGTGGGTAGCATTGCGTTCTGCACAGCTAAGGTTATATGTCACATGATATTTTTTGTTCATGATGTCAGCCTGTGCACATTTGAGGAAGCAATCAATGGAGAAGTCCAGACTCTCATTTTGGCCATCAGGAGAGGTCCATGTCCTTTTTTTTTTTTAAAGGATTGGTAAGAGGGATCTTGAGGGCCAATAAGCTGTTCAGTGGTGTTTTGGAAATATTCCTTCAATCTGAGGTGGTGAAGTACGGTGCTTACCTTACATTATTTTTTATTACAGATATTTTTACTGTAAAAAGAAAAAAATTGCACTTTTCAATTCACCTAACACAAGTACTGTAGCACAATTTCTTTTACCATGAAAGATGAATTTTTAAATGTAGAATTATGTACAAAAAATCTGTATTCAAAAATAAAACAATGTAAAACCTTAGCACCTGAAAGTCCACTGAGTCCTACTTCTTGCTCAACCAGTTGTGAAGACAAACAAGTTTGTTTATATTCATGGGAGATAATGCTGTCCACTTCTTATTTATAATGTCACCTGAAAGTGAGAAAAGGCAGTCACCTGGCACAAGATATTTATGTGCCTAATGTGCTAAAGATTCATATGTCTCTTCATGCTTCAGTCATTCCAAAGGACATAGATCCATGTTGATGATGCTTGTTAAAACAATGAGTTAATTAAATTTGCAACTGATCTCCCTGGGGAAGAACTGTATGTTTCCTGATCTGTTTTACCTATATGCTGCCATATATTTCATGTTATAACAGTCTTGGATGATGACTCTGCACATACTCATTTTAAGAAAACTTGCACAGCAGATTTGACAAAACACAAACAAGATAACAATGTGAGATTTCTAATAATAACTACAGTACTCAACTGCAACAAAACAGTGCAATTTCCAAAAGCAGAATTTTCATGAGAGAGTGCACTACAATATGTGTATGAGATTAATTGAAAAATACTATTTTATCCTATTTACTGTGCAAATATTTAATCAAAAATATAAAGTAAGCTCTGTACGCTTTGTATTCTGCGTTGAAATAGAAAATGATATATTTGAAAATGTAGAAAATCCAGTAATATTAAATGCATTACAGTTGGTATTCTATTGTTTAACAGTGTGATTAATTGTGATTACTTTGAGTTAATCATATGAGTTAACTGTGATTGACATCCCTAACTAGAATATTATTTATTTGCATTACAATAGCATCCATCGGCCCTAACTCAACTTGGCATCATTGTCTTCAGCACTACCACATAATGACAGACAGTCTGATGACTAGTGAGTATGGGTTTGCCTTCCAGTTTTTCCTGTTCCTTGTTCCTGTTTTGGTTCCTGGTTCCTGAACTCAGTCCTGTTCCTGCTTAAGTCTCTGTGTCTGTGTGTGTGCAGGTACACATAACCTTGGGGGGGGGAGGTGGAGTCCTGCCAATAGGGAAGGCAAAAGGGGGCAACTGACTCGGGGCCCGGGGTGCCCAGATGCCACTTCTGCCACAGTAGCCAGGAGCCTTTGGACCCTTTAAATCATAGAATACTAGAACTGAAAGGGACCTCGAGAACTGGAAGGGACCATCAAGTCCACTCCCCTGCCCTCACGGCAGGACCAAGCACTGTCTAGATCATCCCTGATAGAAGTCTAACCAGCCTACTCTTAAATATCTCCAGTGATGGAGATTCCACAACCTCCATAGGCAATTTATTCCAGTGTTTCATCACCCTGACAGTTTGGAAGTTTTTCCTAATGTCCAACCTAAACCTCCTTTGCTGCAATTTAAGTCTATTGCTTCTTTTCTTGTCATCAGAGGCTAAGGAGAACAATTTTTCTCCTTCCCTCCTTGTGATACTCTTTTAGATACTTAAAAACTATCATGTCCCTCCTCAGTCTTCTCTTTTCCAAATGAAACAAGCCCAATTCTTTCAGTCTTCCCTCATAGCTTGTGTTTTCTAAACCTTTAATCATTTTTTGTTGCTCTTCTCTGGAACTTCTCCAAGTTCCCCACATCTTTTATGAAATGTGGTACCCAGAACTGGACACAGTACTCCAACTGAGGCCTAATCAGCACAGAGTAGAGCTGAAGAATGACTTCTTGTGTCTTTCTCAAAACATTTGTGTTACTGCATCCCAGAATCATGTTCGCCTTTTTTTTTTTTTTTTTTTTTTTTTTTGCAACAGCATCACACTGTTGACTCATATTTAGCTTGTGGTAAACTAAATCCGTTTCAGCCATACTCCTTCCTAGACAGTCACTTCCCATTCTGCATGTGTGAAATGGATTGTTCCTTCCTAAGTGGAGTACTTTGAATATGTCCTTATTAAACTTCATCCTATTTCCCTCAGACCATTTCTCCAGTTTGTCCAGATGATTTTGAATTATGACCCTATCCTCTTAAGCAGTTGCAACCCCTCCCAGCTTGGTATCATCTGCAAACTTAAAAAGTGTACTCTCTATGCCATCATCTAAACTGTTGATGAAGATATTGAACAGAATAGGTCCCAAAACAGACCCCTACAGAACCCCACTTACTATGCCCTTCCAGCATGACTGTGAACCATTAATAACTACTCTCTGAGAATGGTTATCCAGCCAGTTATGCACCAGAGGAGAAGGCCATGTGGCACGCTTTTGCTCGTGCAAAGGGCTGGTGAGGAGCATGGCGCAGTCTGGGCAGTGCTAAGGGCTGGCTAGCCCCATCCCTTCTGCTCAACGTTCTGCCTTTTCCAGAAGCACCAACCCACTCCCCTTGTTCAGGGGCGCCGCAAGTCTGTCGGACCTCCTGCGTGTGTGCAGCTACTGAGAGTCCACTTTTACTTATCTGCTCTTCAGACTGTCATCATATTGAATTCAGACTACTGCTGAGCTACCTGATTCATGGTTATTGCATGTTTTGACTGAAATCAGACCTGTGTGCGTTGTTTTGTTTCTTGCGTTTTGGATTGCTATTCTGGGGTACTTTAACACCTAACACAGTTCTTGCCCCCAAATAACAGGCAGTCAAAACAGCTAATGGGACCAAGAAAGAGAAGTGCTTAAAAAACAATGACTTTGGCAAAGTTGCAGATCTGGTTAGTGCTCAAATAAGGAACAGAATTAAGGTCTCTCCAGTCCCACCTAAGTATCTGAGTCATTACACCATGCTGCTGTTTACAACATCTGGCTCTGTAACTAATCGTTAATTCTTTTCAGTACAATTGTATCTATTTTAAATGCCATTGACTGGAGATTAGAATATAGTTTTATATGATTCCTTCCATGTTGAATGCCCACCGAAAGGTAATTAAAAATGCAATGAGGGTAGTAGCAAATGTAACCCCCTCTCTATCCAAACTGCTACAGCCCCAGTTACAGAGCTTTTACACACAGAAACTCTTGCTCTGGAGATTCCCTGGTTCAGTTTCCAACGCAATGGCCAAAATAGTGGCTGAAAGACAAACCCAGTTAAAATTCGTACTATATATTGAAGTCTTACAGCAGCCATGGAGTAACAAGAGACAGGCTGTGCCATGAAAAACTTCCAGTCTGAGTGCTCTGATCTTGGCACACAGCTTAGTCTCCAGAGGCCTGAAATACTTTAGTCTAACTGAAGTCTTAGAGCTTAATATAGTGGTAGCTGGGTGAAAATTAATGGCCTGTGATAAACAGGTCAGACTTGATGATCTAAAGGGCACTGCTGGCGTCTATGAAATACAAAGCCCCATTGAAGTCAATGTTGCTGTGTGCACACAGAGCAATCCTGTAGCACAGGTTACAATGCAGAGTTAGAGACTAAATAAGTATGTGCTTAATGCTAGCTTACACACAGCCAAAGGATGCATCTCAGTAAACTTGATGGCAGGAAGTGTTGTCCAGAGCTATTTCCCTTCTCCTTTGGGGAAATGTCATGACATGTTTTTCTTCCTCCTGGGCAACCATCACAAAGGGGCTTTATATTAACATGTCATCTAAAGATGGAAATAGCATCCCTGCTTCTGAAGGGCACGTGGGCCCATTCCTGTGTGGGCCCTTTGCACCCATTGATGTTAATGAGAGTTGTAGGTCCTAGGACCTTGTAGAACTGGGCCCTATGGACACTGGCTATTTGAGCCCAACTCCTGGTGAGGAACTCTAACCTTCTTGCTTCTAGGAAGCTAACAAGAAGACTGGCTGTTTCCGGGAATGATTTATGGTCAGCCAGCCAACAGAGAAGTTAAGGGAGACCAACTACTGAGGTCTGCCCCTGACTGAAAGGAACTGCTGATACTGCAATGAAAAGGCAGAAAAGGTGCCAAAGCCTGAATCCATTCAAATAATAGCAAACGGGGGTGGTAGAAGATTCCCCATCCCACACGTGCACACACTGACATTTTAGCTCTAGGCGTATTGTGGGAATACACATGCTGTTGTTACTGTATTTTATTTAGATGATGGTAGAGCCAACAGGTCACAGTCAGGATTCAGGAACCCCATGGTTCCAAGTGCTGAATAGTCCCTGTCCATAAGAACATAAGAATGGCCATACTGGGTCAGACCGGTAGTCCACCTAGCCCAGTATCCTATCTTTTGAATATGTCCTCTGCCAGATGTTTTCAAGGGAATGCACAGAACAGGGCAATTACTGAGTGAATGCTCACAGACTAAGGGCAGCATCCTGTGAGATGGTGAGCACCCTTAATTCCAGTACCCGTTAAAATGAAAAATAGACAAAAAAGGAGTGGAGAATACAACCAACAAGCAAAAAGAACAATTCAATGGCCTCTTCAGATCTTGTTGGTTCCATGTTGCCTTGTAGCTATGTAGTCTCATGCCTGACTGCTTACGGGCTTATTTTTGGTCATACATTTGTGTTTGTGTTTATAGAAAGGATCAGAAATGATGGGAGTGAAGAGGCCCAGAGAGATATCTACATGAATTCTTCATCTCCTGGGCAGCTGTGCTGTTTGTGGCAGCAGAACTAGTTGGTTTGTTTCATTTAATGATACTGACCTTTGTGTTAAATAGGTTGGTCTATTGCAAGCTCGGATCTTTGGCCTTTTGAGACTACAGTTGCTCGGCAGATTGAGGATATTTTTTGCAACATTGGGTCCTGAGAAACAAGCATTAGGTGACCCCAAACTGCCCTTACAACTCATTTGCCCTTTTTGATAGTCAAAAGATAGACAAAATATTTTTTAAATAACCTTTAATATTTAGTATTTGTTAGATGAAGATATTGAACAGAATGGGTCCCAAAAGGCTGTGTCCTTAAAAAAAGTTCAGGAATAAATGGTTTCCTATTGTAAGGAATTGTTTAAGATTTTTAAAAAGCCCTTCTTTTTAAAACCACTAATTACTGTGCTGAATTCTTGCAACTCTTTGAGTATTTAGTTAGCATTAGATTTTAACGTGTGCCTTTTGGAAGTAAAACTATTCCTCTTTTCATAAAGTAAACAGGTTTATTTAAAAAAAATGGATTTGCTGGATATTTTTGTGTTCTATAGCTGAATTATCTCCCATAGCAAAAGATGAAATGGAAAAATTGTACTCATTTCTGCTCCTGTGGGAGAAATCAAATTGCCTGTATGAACTTATGATTCGTTTTGCTAACATGTAAAGTCCCTGAAAATCGTGATTAAAAAAACCAAACTGTTCTGTATAGACAAGTCCTTTTGAATCCACATAGGCCCAGAGGCCACCACTCTGGGATAATTTTGCAGAGAATTTAGAAAGAACCTTGTTTGATTTTTAGATCCCTAGATAATGGTCCTGATCCTGCAAACACTCATGCGTGTGCCTAACTTTAAAGATGTGAGGAGTCCCATTGATTTCACAGGACTACTTTCCCATGAAAAGTTAGGCACATATTTACGCATCTGCAAGATCAGAGCCATTGTCTGGGATATAGAAGTCAAGCTGGGTTCTTCTGGCTCACACTTCATCTTCAGTAACAAGGGTTTTGCAGGCAAATGCCACCCTCAATTACACCTGTGGAACCATGCTGTTTTCAGTTTGTTGTGCAGCTGTAATTGAGGACATAATCTAAAGATGCTGGGATTGTACAGGTGGCCCTGCAAATGGAACTTAGTTAACAGCTCTGTAAATGTGCAAGCCAGAAAAGTGTCCAATTAACTCTCCCACAGCTATGGTGATTCTTCAGGGCTGGGAAAGTAGTAAAATCTTACATTTGCCCCTAAATTAGAAGCTTCTAACTTCACACAGGGAGGGGGTCTGCTGAGTAAAAAGGTGCTAATTTTACAGTCACTTTTCACAGCAGAGTTACACTTTAAGAGCCAAAATGGATGAGAACAAGTCATTCTTTGATTCTAAGAGTAAAGCCAATATAATGAAAAATAGGTTACAATGCTAAATTATGCAAGATGGACTTTTTTTAGATCCAGAACTAGCTCAAACTTATGGCCAGATCTTTGATGGTGTTAATTGGCATAGATCCATTGCCTTCAATGAAGCAGCGTTGATTTACACCAGCTGAGGATCTAGCGCTAAAGCAGTGCTTGGCGAACTACTGCCCATCAGAGTTTTCTGTGTGGCCCACAAGACATTTTATTTATCATTGCCCAAGTGCAGGGTTGCCTGATTCTGCTGGTTTCCATCCACATCGTTTCTTCCCCCACCGATATTACTAAAATGACATGCACATAAAGCAAGGGCATATGAAGTAAGGTGCTTGCTGATTACGCACAACATTGAATGTGAGAGCCATGTGCTCCCTCTGCATCCAATCCAGGTGCTGCTACAGTTCAGTCGGCACACCATGCAAATTCTAGGTACACCAGCGCAGTTAGCAAAACTACCCTATCCCAGGAGACAGTCTTGGTTACGATAATCCGGTGGTCCACTGAGATGGAGTGGCCCACTCACTAGCTTAGGTTGCCTGTGTCTGCTCTAAAACATTACCTATTAATTTGCAACCGATATACCTTCATATGAAAAAGTGTGGCAGACATTTCTTGTCTGATATCCTGGGAAACAGTGTTTAGTTTTAAATCTGACATGGTACAGTCTTTCTCTTTGGGTGGTACCATTTTAAAAGCAACTGAAGTGAGATTATATCTTAGCCCATATCTGCACTAGGGAGCTATGATGTATAGAAGTGCTGGCCAGCACTCAGGGTACATCTAGTTTACATGCCTCTGCCGACAGAGGCATGTAAAATAGGCTATCCGACATAGTCAATGAAGCAGGGATTTAAATATCCCTGGCTTCATTAAAATAAAAATGGCCACCGCGCTGTGCCGGCTCAGCTGATTGTCGGCACAGCGCGTGAGTCAAGACACGGATCGGTCAACAGGGAAAGCCTTTGTCAACTGCTCCCTTATGTCTCGTGAAATGAAGTTTACAGAAGCAGTTGACAAAGGCTTCCCTTGTCGACCAATCCTCGTCCTGACTCGCGTGCTGTGCTGACAATCAGCTGAGCTGGCACAGTGTGGTGGCCATTTTTATTTTAATGAAGCTGAGGATATTTAAATTCCCACTTCATTGACTATGTTGGGTTACCTATTTTATATGCCTCTGTCGGCAGAGGCATGTAATCTAGACTTACCCTCAGTGACTAAAGGGTTAAACTCAGGTAGCTAGCAAGGGTGTTGGCAGGGGGCCATAAGAACCAATGAGATACAGTGCTGAAATCTGAATTGGATATAACTACCTGGTCTGCTCTTCCTTTGTGTGAATTCTAAGAAGGGCTGGAGAGAGCAGATGCAGTACTCAGAATTACCATGCCTAATTACCAAGGAACATTGGACGTGGGAGTGAACTGGGTCTTGAAGTACGGATCAACATGGATCGTGAGTAGAGGGAAAAGGTGTATTTAATAAGATGGGTGAACTGGAGTACCTCATATCAAAGGAGGAAGTTGACATAATAGGCATCTCAGAAACATGGTGGAATGAGGACAATCAGTGGGACACTATCATACCGGGATATAAATTATATCGGAAAGACAGAACAGGTCGTGCGGGTGGCGGAGTGGTACTATATGTGAAGGATAATATAGAATCAAATGAAGTAAAAATCCTAAAGGAATCAAAATGTTCCATAGAATCATTATGGATAACAATTCATTCCTCTAATATGAATATGGCATTAGGAATATATTACCGACCACCTAACCAGGACAGTGATAGTGATGCTGAAATGATAAGGGAGATTAGAGAGGCTACCAAAATAAAAAACACAGTAATAATAGGAGATTTCAATTATCCCCATATTGATTGGGTGCATGTCACCTCAGGACGGGATTCAGAGATTAAATTTCTTGATGCCTTAAATGACTGCTTCTTGGAGCAGCTAGTACAGGAACCCACAAGGGGAGAGTCAATTCTCGACCTAGTCTTGACTGGAACGCAGGATCTGGTCCAAGAGGTAACTGTTACTGGACCGCTTGGAAATAGTGACCACAATATAATAACTTTTAATATTCCTGTGTTGGGAAGAACACCGCAGCGGTCAAACACTCTGGCATTTAATTTCAAAAAGGGGAATTACACTAAAATGAGGAAGCTAGTTAAACAGAAACTAAAAGGGAGAGTAATTAAACTAAAATCCCTGGAAGCTGCATGGGAACTGTTTAAAGACACCATACTAGAGGCCCAACTTAAATGTATACCCCAAATAAAAAAACACAGTAAGAGACCTAACAAAGAACCACCATGGCTAAACAGCCATGTTAAAAAGGCAGTGAGAGAGAAAAGGGCAGCTTTTAAAAAGTAGAAGTCAAATCCTAGTGAGGAAAATAGAAAGGAACATAAACACTCCCAAATTAAGTGTCATAATGTAGTAAGAAAAGCCAAAAAAGAGTTTGAGGAACAGCTAGCCAAAAATTCAAAAAATGATAGTAAAATGTTTTTTAAATACATTAGAAGCAGGAAGCCCGCTAAAAAAGCAGTGGGGCCCTTGGATGATAAAGATATAAAAGGAGCGATCAAGGAAGACAGTGCCATTGCGGAGCGATTAAATGATTTCTTTGCTTCAGTCTTCACGGCTGAGGATGTTACAGAGGTTCCTAAATCTGAGCCAGCCTTTTTAGGTGACAAATCTGAGGAACTCACTCAGATTGAAGGGACATTAGAGGAGGTTATGGAATTAATTGATAAGCTGAATAGTAACAAGTCTCCGGGACCAGACGGCATTCACCCAAGAGTTCTGAAAGAACTCAAATGTGAAATTGCGGAGTTATTAACAGTGGTTTGTAACCTATCCTTTAAATCCACTTTGGTACCAAATGACTGGAAGATGGCCAATATAACACCAATATTTAAAAAAGGCTCTAGAGGAGATCCTGGCAATTATAGACCGATAAGTTTAACATCAGTACCAGGCAAATTAGTAGAAACACTAGTAAAGAGTAAAATTGCAAGGCACATAGAAGAGCACGAATTGTTGGGCAAAAGTCAGCATGGTTTCTGCAGAGGGAAGTCGTGTCTAACTAATCTGTTAGAATTCTTTGAAGGGGTTAATAAACATGCGGACAAGGGGCACCCAGTGGATATAATATACCTAGATTTCCAGAAAGCCTTTGACACGGTCCCACACCAAAGGCTTTTACGTAAATTAGGTGGTCATGGGATAGGAGGAAAGGTCCTTTCATGGATCAAGAATTGGTTAAAAGACAGAAAACAAAGGGTGGGAATAAATGGTAAATTTTCACAATGGAGGAGGGTAACTAGTGGTGTTCCCCAGGGGTCAGTACTGGGACCAATCCTGTTCAACTTGTTCATCAATGATCTAGAAAATGAGGTAAGCAGTGAGGTGGCCAAGTTTGCAGATGACACAAAGTTGTTCAGGACAGTCAAAAGCAAAAGGGATTGTGAAAAACTACAAAAAGATCTCAGCAAACTGAGTGATTGGGCAGCAAAATGGCAAATGAAATTTAATGTGGGTAAGTGTAAGGTAATGCATGTTGGAAAAAATAACCCAAATTACACGTACTACATGATGGGGTCAAATTTAGCTACGACAGATCAGGAAAGGGATCTTGGAGTTATAGTGGATAGTTCTATGAAGACATCCACGCAGTGTGCAGCGGCAGTTAGTAAGGCAAATAGGATGTTGGGAATTATTAAAAAAGGGATAGATAATAAGACAAAAGATATCATACTTCCCCTATATAAAACTATGGTACGCCCACATCTCGAGTACTGCGTGCAGATGTGGTCTCCTCACCTCAAAAAAGATATATTGGCATTAGAAAAGGTTCAGAAAAGGGCGACTAAGATGATTAGGGGCTTGGAAAGGGTCCCATATGGGGAGAGGCTAGAGAGACTGGGACTTTTCAGTTTGGAAAAAAGGCGATTGAGGGGCGATATGATAGAGGTATATAAAATCATGAATGGTGTGGAGAAAGTGATTATAGAAAAATTATTTACCTTTTCCCATAATACAAGAACTAGGGGACACCAAATGAAATTGATGGGTAGTAGGTTCAAAACTAATAAAAGGAAATTTTTCTTCACACAGCGCACAGTCAACCTGTGGAACTCCTTGCCCGAGGAGGCTGTGAAGGCCAGGACTCTATTAGGGTTTAAAAAAGAGCTTGATAAATTTTTGCAGGTTAGGTCCATAAATGGCTATTAGCCAGGGATAAAGTATGGTGCCCTAGCCTTCATAACAAGGGCAGGAGATGGATGGCAGGAGATAAATCACTTGATCATTGTCTTCTGTTCTCCTTCTCTGGGGCACCTGGCATTGGCCACCGTCGGCAGATGGGATGCTGGGCTCGATGGACCTTTGGTCTGACCCAGTATGGCCATTCTTATGTTCTTATGTTCTTATGTTAGTCATTTTTCTTTGTTTTGTTTGGTTTGGTTTGGTTGGTTAAACTCTCTGTGTGAATCTATGCCTTCCCTCCCCCATTCACTATCTAAGAGCATACACAGAGCTGTTTTCTGTGTTTTAATTTGTTTGTCAGTTGTTCTGTAACATCTAGCAACCAAATATGTTTTATCAAGTATATCTTTTTTATTTTGTTGTTAAAATCATCTTTTTTAAGGTGATGGTTTGATTCCTGTGTCCTGGAAGGAAACAGGAGGTCTCTGTGTGCGTGTGCAAGCCTAAGGCTAAAAGGTCAGCTACCAGAGACTGCAGTTTGTTTTCTCTTTGTTTTTCAAGCTCTCTTGTGGTAAAGGAGCTTGGGGGTACCCCTCTGGAAGAAGTCCAAGTGCTTCTTCCCAGCTTCAAGAAAAAAGGGGTTTTCTTTCACTTGGTGGTAGCAGCTACCTCCCCAAAGTCAGTGAATCTGTGACTATGGAAAGTTTTTGTGAGCAGAGCCTATGAAGGCAAGGTATTTAAGGTCTCCTGCAGGCCCCCAACTTCTGCACTCAGAGTGTCAGATTGGGGAACAGCCCTGACAGCAACTATTTCAAAAGAACCCCCTTCTTTCAAAATAATAAGCAGAGTGTCCACACTACCAAGCCCATTATTTCAAAATAATGGGCTGGTTATTTTGAAATCTGTACTCCTGCTTTCCTCGGGGAATAAACTTATTTCAAAATAATTATTCTGGGAGTTATTATTTCGAATTTAGCTATTTCAAAATAATTTCCTAATGTAGACATGCCCTTAGTCTTTTCAAAGACTTGTTTGCACTTCTACGTCTGCAGAGACCAGCACACCCCTCCTTCCTTACAATTTGATGCTCTGGAGTTCTGGCCACACCTATATGGTAATTTTCCCACCAGCTGCGTGAGGCGGGAACATCCCAGAATTGGAAAAAATGCTGCTTGCTTTGCTGACAGCATGTCAGGAGTCGGATCCACTGCAGACCTCATCTTCAGGCAGCCTTATCAGTGCAGCTGGCCTACAGCAAGCTGCTTGAATGGCCACAGCACCAGCTGATTGGATAGAGAGGCCAGTAAACTGTTTGGTTGCTGGCTCCACCCCTGACCCTTAGTCTTTGGTTCCCAATGTCTGCTCCAGCCACTAGGTCTGACTCTTGCTCTGATATTAGGGCAAGACTGGCTGATTGACATGGTTCTTCTGCCAGACTATGAAGGTGGTATGCTTGTTGCAGGCTGCCTTGCTGACCTGAGAGAGCTGTGGAGAGCTTTGCCAGGAGGACGCTGGAAGAGAAATGTGCTGTATCGGCATCTGCTGTTTCAGGTGGATTTCCAGTCACATGTTACTTATACTAACATGTCTTTTCTCCAAGACATCACAGTGGAGGGAAGCCTGGGGACAGAGTGACAGCTTTCCAAAGGGCAAATTTGAAGCTAGAAATTAGAGCAGCCTGCCTCACTTTAGAAAGGACCTAATGAAGAATCAAAAAAACATATTTTTAAAATGCCAAAATGTCAGGAGCTGGTCTGCAATACCATATTCGAGCTCCAGCCCATGCACACCGAGCAAGTAATTGTCATATGTGACACACAAGCCAAAGACAGCTGCTCAAAGTAAGCCAGGTTTGCTTTCCCTCTGTTTTATTTTAAACTCGAAGATTTACCTGGTGACGCTTGGGTACTTAATTATTTTTTGTATTTTGGAAAATAAAAAGACAATGTATATGCATCATTTGAATCATTGCTCTGGGGTGAGGCTGCGGATGGGGGTGGGGGGTCAGAACACAGTATGCCTGGGGGAGAAAGGAGCAACTCCAGTGAGCAGAGCCAAGGGAGGGGTGCATATCCCCCGGCTGGGGCAGGTCGAGATTTGACTGTCCCCTTAGTTCCCCAGCCCACAGTGAGCAAAGCAACAAATTGTACTCTTTCACCTGGCTCCAATGTTCCTGTATAAATAGTGGGAGCTTCAGCCCCTCCCCCCCCCTCACTGAAGGTCACCTGGCAGTGGGAGAGGCTCAGGGCTGAGGCAATTCTGGATGGGGCGGGGTGCTCCCAGCTAGCCCCTTTCACCTGCCTAGTGACTCTGTTCCTTTTTTGTATGGTTTTCTGAGAAGCAATCCCATTCCGGGCACATCCCATTTTCTTAGCACAACCAGCCCTTACCTTATTTATGTAACAATAAAAGGAATCTGCATACCAAATTTGATGGTCCTAGCTCTTACATTTAGGAGGAGTTCTTGGACAGATGGACAGACAAACTCTCTCCAATATATAGTAGATGTTGCTGTCTGGCAGAGGAATAGATACCAGAAGAGCTGAATTGACCCCTCTTCTCAAGGTGTCTCAGTCAGCTGCCTCTGGGGAAGGGGACATGTGGATTTGAGGGAGTGACAAGTTTTGCTAAGTGAGACTTCAAATATCAAAAGCTCAAAAGCTCCTTATTTAAGTTTCAGCTTTTAGCTGTGTTAATCTACGGAAAATCAAAGTGAAATGAGACTTTTCTGGCAACTGATAACTTTGTGGGTGAATCATGGGAAAGAGTACTGTACACAAGTTACATTGTGAGACTAGGTCATAGTTATAAGCTGTTTGGGGGTAGGCACAAACCTGCCATCTGTCATTAACACATGGAAAATGTTAGCCAGCCCACTGATTTGGATGCTAACTTGGGAATGGAAGACTCAGGTTCAATTCCTGCCCCCCACATGGACTTTGTGAATTTGGGAAATCTGCTGAGTCTCTTTGGACCCAAGTCATCAATGGTTTTTAGGCATCTAATTCCCATTTATTGCAATGGAACTTAGGGGCAGAAATACTTTGGAGGACCTGGGACTTTGCTTCAGTTCCACATTGGTAGAAATGGCATGGGAGCACTTCCCTCCTTCAGAGTGTTGTTGCGGGGATACATACATCACAGATTGAGGTACTCGGTGAGTATGGTGATGAGCATCATATAAGAATCTAAATCAGAATAGAATAATGAATCATTCTGACATAATGCATTCTGTATTAGCAATTCACTGCACTGAATACATGTTACAAGATCCAAATTGCAGAATATCCAATCCTATGTCCCAGATCCTGAATGGACGCTATCTCGCATTTAAGCTGTGATTACTATGGATGGAGTGGACACCAGGGCACCTGTCCTGTTTCCTCTTTCCTCTTCTTTCGAAAGAACTCCCTCTTCCCCGTCCACACACGCCTTTTTGCAAAAGAGCTCTTTCAGAAAAAGGCTTCTTCCCCATAGAAAGAGATTTACCAGAAAAACCCCTCTGTTCTTTCAATTTTTTTTTTTGAAAGAATGTGATTGCAGTGTGGAAGTAAGTGAAGTTTTTTCGGAAAAACAGCCATTTTTCTGAAGAACTCTGCAGTTTAGACATACCCCCAGAGAGAAATCCTTTTGATTAATTTAGTCTGATCACCTGACTTTCTCAGAACACCTAACTCCATTGTGTTTCTCATTAACCCCATTTAAATATTTGATATAATTGTGCCTCAATTGCCTTTGAATCTATTACTAATTATTTTGAGGCTAAATATGAACAAAAAGCTAATTTTTCCTTCTATACTTTCAAGTCATTGCTCCTTTTTGTCACTTCTGAGTCTTGGAATAATTTTTGTCCATCATTTATATAGTTCCCTTGAAGGAAGTTATAAGCTATGATCATCTCTCTCCTGAGTCATCTCTTTTCCAGATTAAAAAGCTTTAGCTTTCCCAGCCCCTTTTCCTGTGTTACTTCCTCTAGTTCATTTTCATTTTTCATCTCTTCTCTGTAATGTTCGTTAGCTTTTCTGCTGCCATTCAGACTTGATAACTTAGCTAGTTTTACATGTCCTTCTCTCACTTACACCTCCCAGGACAGATATACCTAGAGCTAACTCAGCAATGGAAATATATTTCTATAACATTTTCTTTGGCTTTTTTATCACAATTTTGATATTGTTTGAAATAATTTGAATGCAGTGTGGTTTTTTATATCAGACTCCTCTATTATGTTCACCTAAAGATAGTCATAGTTTTGCTGCTTTCCAGTAGCATTTTATATCCAATTCCTTCTGATTCCACATTGGGACTTATTTTGTCCTGCTTCCACGCAGCCCATTTTTTTCAATCTTTTTCAATCTTGTCAAGTCTTTATACAGTGTGGTTCTCTATCCCTGTGTATTCATTCAGCTTCTGATTGCAGTTTCATCCAAGCAGGTAGTCAGGGTTTATATTAGATAGTGGGAATATGGTCTCCAGTACTGAACTTTGTAATAACTTCCTGTGCTGCTATTTTGTGTTCTTGCCACATAAGAAAGTGGGCCAGATTCCAAAAGATACTTAGTTTTTTAAAGATGCAGATAGGCATCAAATGGGAATTTTAAAAGTGCCTAGGTGAGTTAAGTATCTTACTCCCATTAATTTAATCTTTAGGCCCCTAATTTCCTTTGGGATTCTAGCCCTTTGTATGCTGAGTGGGGTAGTCACTCTCATTTGTCATATCTCTGTACCCTACCTAGCACAACAGAGCTCTAAGCTTCTAGTCACTTCTACCACTTCTCTGGCCTCTAGGCACTTCTGCCACTCAAATATTGGATAACAGCAATACAAAACAGGAAAGATTCCTACGAGACTATGTGATAAGAATCACAGTGGTATTAGAAAAGAGCCATTTGATAAAACTAAAAGCCCTCTTGAAAGCCATTTATTATAGTGAAGAGAGAAAAAAATGGACTGAGACACGAAAATACCATGGTTATAATCAGGGGTGGTAGAGCACTTTGTACAGTGAGGGTACGGAGAGCCATTGAACCAAACTGTATCCCTTGTATATAATGGAATCACTTCAAGCTAGTGGGTGCAGCAGCATCCCTAGTTCCAGAAGTGTTGGTTATAATTCAAAATGAGTTGATAATTCAGCTGCTTGATTCTGGACAATTTGCTTGTGCTCCTTGTGCCTTAATCAATTCTTCTGGGAAAATGAGAAAAAAATAGACTTAGTAGGCAGGGGAGGGGGTGGAACAAGAAGTCCATGTGAACTGAGGTGACCAAAGGAAATTATATATTTTTAATTTAACAGCTTTTAAACAGGTGAAGTACCAGAGTTTTCTGACTAGTCTTTCCACCAGTATTACACTTCTCTGTCCTAGAAATGGGCTTGAGTTAAAAGATGTTCAGTCTTAGCAATGACAGTAATCTGCTAAATTTCTTTCCCAACTGACTGATGCAAAATATGTCTGCTCTGAAAGAGAACCACAAAACAACAAATACAAAAAGAGCTGGTGGAGTTTCAAAGGTGTGTGAGTGAGTCATTTTTCCCTGGAAATTCTAGTTGCAGATTCAGCCACTAATAATAATTTTTTTCTAACAATGACACAACTGTAAATTACCTGATGATGCAGAGATATTGGTATCAGAGGGGTCGCCATGTTAGTCTGTATCCACAAAAACAACAAGGAATCCAGTGGCACCTTAGAGACTAACAGATTTATTTGGGCATCAGCTTTCGTGGGCAAAACCCTACATTGCATCTGACAAAATAAATCTCTTAATCTTTAAAGAGTTACAGGACTCTTTGTTGTTTCTGCATGGATTAGTGCATTTGTAATTGGGAATTCAGGGGGCAGATTCTGAAGTCAACCAGAACTGAATTGTCCAAATGTGTAAAGTAACTGAGGGACTCTATGGAAGGTAATCCTGCTGGTTTCCGGGATGACAGTCATTTCAAATCACCTCCTTATTGTCCTCCAGCTGTTACTGGCTGCTATATTGTTTCAATGTTGAGATACCCTAGGCATAGCCACACAATGAGAGTGACTAAATGACAGCCCTGAGATGATTCAGCCAGTGTTTTTGATCAGGGGAACTGTGTGAGAGCACTGTACTTAATTATATTGATTTGTCTCTGTGAGCTCTTTCTGCCACATAAATCTCAAAAATCTTTAAAGATCCTACCCCAGAAGATCACTGTTTTCTTTCTTATTAAAATGAAGCAGTCAGGAATTAATTTCTCAGTATTTCAGCTAGAATGGTCCATTTATGAGCCTGCTCTAAATGCATCTCTAATTTTACGTTCAGAGCATTTCAAAACAGCAATATGCTTTATGATTAAGCTTTATATACTAGTAGCATCACAAAGAGCTGTGTCCATCTCATCTTCCTTTTTTCTTACTTCAGGAGGCTTAAATAAAGAAAATTGCCTTTCTTTAACATGATAGAATGTGAGCAGGTATTGTGTTTATTTATTCAAGCTTTTGCTATGATGTGCACCACATTTCAGATGCACTTTTTAACTGGAGTGGTAGAAGTGGTATGGCAGTGTTTCCATGATGAATTGTATTTTCAGGTAACTAAACTTTAAAAAAAAAAAATCAGATTAACTGAGGAATCTATGGCCTCAGCTAGAGAAGTATGAATCATACATATTCATTATTAACATAAACAAATTCTCCGTATGACTATAAACAGGTCTTATTCATAAACTGAATTTGTTATCCTTCAGAGACCCATTGGTGTGTAGTTAGCTTTTATTATAAGGAAACAAGAAGTTTATATATTAATAACTATCACTATTAACTATTAATTATAAGGAAATGAGATGTAAAATGTCTCTTACATCAATGGTATCATTTTTAGAAAACAGCTATTGGCTGCTGATTAATCTATAACAGAAAAAAGCCCGGATCAGGCAGACAAATAAATATGTGAGTAACTTTATCCAGTATGAGAATGAGAAGTCACGTCAGAAGTATCTGCAAGATAGGGTTTTAACTGTTTCAATAATACAAAATTTTTGGTCTTTTTTTTTTAACTTCTTAAATAAGCTCGTAATTATTCCTGACTTTGTCTTTCTGTTCTCTCAGAGGCAGTAGTCCAGTGGCACCTAGCAAGTGGAAACATAGGACTACAAGAGAGCTTGACAGTTCTGGTGACTGAACTATATGACCTGAGGCAAGACTATCTAAACCAACCCTAACAGGTAGGTGTCTAACATGCTCTTAAAAACCTCGAATGCCTGAGATTCCATAGGTAATTTGCCCCAGTACTTAACTACTTTTAAGGCTTGGAAAAATATGCTAACCTAAATCTCTCTTACTGCAATTTAAACTTATTACTACTTATCCTGCCGTTAGTGGCTAAAGAGAACAGTTTATCACTCTTCTCTTTATAACAACCTTTGGTGTACTTGAAGACTGTTATGTCCCCGCCTCAGGCCTCTCAGCTCCAGACTAAACAAATCCAACTTTTTCAATCTTTCCTCATAGGTCATGTTTTCTTGACCTTTAATCATTTTTTGCTGATCTTCTCTGAACTTTCTGGGCACTGTTCTCCAGCTGAGGTCTTATCAGTGCTGCGTGGAGTGGAATTTTTACTGTCTTATTTACAACACTCTCCCTAAGGCTATGTCTAGACTGCAGGCTTCTTTCGGAAGAAGCTTTTCTGGAAGAGATCTTCCAAAAAATCTTCTTCCGAAAGAGAGTGTCCACACTGCCAAAGTGCATCGAAAAAGCGATCTGCTTTTTCGAAAGATAGCGTCCACACTTAATGGACACTATCTCGCATTTAAGCTGTGATTCCTATGGACGGAGTGGCCACCAGGGCACCTATGATTTTTCCTCTTTCCTCTTCTTTCAAAAGAACTCCCTCTTCCCTGTCCACACAAGCCTTTTTCCAAAAGATCTCTTTCAGAAAAAGGCTTCTTCCTCGTAGAATGAGCTTTACCAATGTCGGGGAAAAAAAACCTCTGTTCTTTTGATTTTTTTTTTCAAAAGAACACAATTGCAGTATGGACATCAGAGAAGTTTTTTCGGAAAAATGGCCATTTTTCTGAAAAAACTCTGCAGTGTAGACATACCCTAAAACACCCTGTTCCCTTTTTTGCAACAGTATTTCATTGCTGGTTCATTTAGTTTGTGATCTACAATAACCCTCAGATTCTTTTCTCCAGTACTCCTTCTTAGGCAGTCATTTTCCATATTGTATTTATGTTCTTTACTAAGTGGAGCACTTTGTATTCATCCTCATTTAATCTCATCTTATTCAGTTCAGACCATTTCTCTAGTTTGTCTAGATCATAATGAATTTCAAACCAGTTGTGCATACACATTCATCTAAGCTATATTTCTCTGTTTTGTTTATAAGAAGGTCAAGTGAGATGGTATCAAAAATTGATGAGTTGATAAAGTTGAAGTATTCCTTCATATCCACAAGGGATGTTACTCTGACAAAGAAGGATATTAGGTTAGGTTGTTGTGATTTGTTCTTGACAAATGCATGTTGGCTGTTATTTATCACCTTATTTTCTTTAAGGTGCATTGAAATTATTTTTTCATTATTTGTTCCAGTATCTTTCCAGGTACTGAAGTTAAACTGACTAGTGTATAATTCTCTGGTTTGTCCTTATTCCCCTTTTATGGATAGGTATGATATTTGTCCTTTTCCAGTCCTCTGGGATCTCTCATGGCCTCCCCAAGCTCTCAAAAATAATTGCTAATAATTGCTTGAGGGCCTCCAAACAGAGGGTGTGTCTAGACTACAGACTGCTACTGCGTTCTTTCGAAAGTAAATCAAAAGAACACGGCAGTTTTTTTGACCACGGAAAACCTCATTTTACGAGGAAGAACACCTTTTTTCAAACGAGCACTTTCAACTGCCTGGGTGCTCTCTTTCAAAAAAGTGGCTTGCTTTTGGAAAGTACTAATTGTAGTCTAGACGCTCTTTTTCGAAAGAGGCTTTTTTGAAAGTATCTTTCAAAAAAGCCTCTTTCAAAAAAGGCATGTAGTCTAGATGTAGCCAGAGAGCAGAAGAATGGGCTCCTCTAGCCTGTTGAGGTAGAACATTGAGGCCATGTTGTCCATGAGGACACTAACGCTATGTCTAGAATCCAGGCTTCTTTTGGAAGAAGCTTTTTTTGGAAGAGATTTTCCGAAAGAGAGCATCCACACTGCAAAAGTGCATCAAAAAAGCAATTTGCTTTTTTGAAAGAGAGTGTCCAGACTGAATGGACACTCTCTCGCGTGTAAGCTGTGATTGCTATGGACAGAATGGCCACCAGGGAACCTGTGCTTTTTTCCTCTTTCCTCTTCTTCCGAAAGAACTCCCTCTTCTCCATCCATACACGCCTTTTATGGATGGTAGGCAGGCAGATCTTCAGAGTCTCAATGCATGGATGAGACGATGGTGTAGGGAAGAAGGGTTTGGATTTATTAGGAACTGGGGACACTTTTGGGAGAGGGGGAGCCTATACAGGAAGGATGGGCTCCACCTAAACCAGGGTGGAACCAGACTGCTGGCACTAAACATTAAAAAGGCCGTAGAGCAGTTTTTAAACTAAGAGATGGGGGAAAGCCGATTGGTGCGGAGATGCACGTAAATCGGAGGGAGACTTCTCTTAGAGGAGAATCCATTGATAGAGATTCTCTAAGCTGGAGTCAGAAAGAGAGGAGGGGAGAGGGCAAACCATGGGCCAGAGCAGACAAACAACCTCATACAAAGGAATCCAATGCATCAGGAAAGGGCAGACAAATAAGCAGTGGCAAATTTTTAAAGTGCTTCTACACAAATGCTAGGAGTCTGACTAATAAGATGGGTGAACTAGAGTACCTAGTATTAAAGGAGGAGATTGACATAATAGGCATCACTGAAACCTGGTGGAATAAGGAAAATCTGTGGGACACAATCATACTGGGATATAAAATATATCGAAAGGATAGAGCAGGCCGGGTGGGTGGCGGAGTGGCACTGTATGTGAAAGATAATGTAGAATCAAATGAAATAAAAATATTAAGTGAATCAACATGTTCAATAGAATCGCTATGGATAGTAATTCCATGCTCCAATAATAAGAAATTAGCAGTAGGGATATATTATCGACCACCTGACCAGGACAGCGAAACTGACATTGAAATGCTGAGGGAGATTAGAGAGGCTACCAAAATAAAGAACTCTATAATAATGGGGGATTTTAATTATCCCCATATTGACTGGCTACATGTCACCTCAGGAAGAGAAGCGGAGATAACATTTCTCAATGGCTTAAATGACTGCTTCTTGGAGCAGCTGGTGCAGGAACCCACAAGGGGAGAGGCAATTCTCGATTTAGTCCTGAGTGGAGCGCAGGATCAGGTCCAGGAAATAACCGTTACAGGACCGCTTGGGAATAGTGACCATAATATAATAACATTCAACATTCCTGTGATGGGAAGAACACCTCAGCAGTCCAGCATCCTGGCATTTAATTTCAAAAAGGGGAATTACGCAAAAATGAGGAAGTTAGTTAAACAGAAATTAAAAGGCACAGTGACTAGAGCCAAATCCCTGCAAGCTGCATGGAAACTTTTAAAGACACCATAATAGAGGCCCAACTTAAATGTATACCCCAAATTAAAAAACATAGCAAGAGACCTAAAAAAGAGTCACTGTGGCTTAACCACCATGTAAAAGGAGCAGTGAGGGACAAAAAGGCATCTTTCAAGAAGTGGAAGTCCAATCCCAGTGAGATAAATGGAAAGGAACATAAACACTGTCAAATCAAGTGTAAAAATGTAATAAGAAAAGCAAAAAAAGATTTTGAGGAACAGCTAGCCAAAAACTCAAAAGAAATAACAAAATGTTTTTTAAGTACATTAGAAGCAGGAAGCCTGCTAAAAAACCTGTGGCTCCCCTAGACGATCGAGCTATAAAAGGCGCAATCAAGGACGATAAAGCCATTGTGGAGAAACTAAATGATTTCTTTGCTTCAGTCTTCACGGCTAAAGACGTTGGGGAGATTCCCAAATCTGCACCATCCTTTGTGGGTGATGAATCTGAGGAACTGTCCCGGATTGAAGTGTCATTAGAGGAGGTTTTGGAACATATAGAAAAACTTAATGTTAACAAATCTCTGGGACCGGATGGCATTCATCCAAGGGTTCTAAAAGAACTCAAATGGGAAATTGCTGAACTATTATCTGTGGTTTGTAACCTATCCCTTAGATCGGCTTCCGTACCTAATGACTGGAAGGTAGCCAGCGTGACACCAATATTTAAAAAGGGTTCTAGAGGCAATCCGGGCAATTACAGACCGGTAAGTCTAACTTCAGTACCCAGAAAATTAGTCAAAACAATAGTAAAGAATAAAATTGTGAAGCATGTAGAAAAACATAATTTGTTGGACAAAAGTCAACATGGTTTCTGTAAAGGGAAATCCTGTCTTACTAATCTATTAGAGTTCTTTGAAGGGGTTAACAAACATGCGGACAAGGGGGATCCAGTAGATATAGTATACTTAGATTTTCAGAAAGCCTTTGGCAAGGTCCCTCACCAAAGGCTCTTGTGTAAATTACATGGCCATGGGATAAGAGGGAAGGTCCTTTCTTGGATTGAGAACTGGTTAAAAGACAGGAAACAAAGCGTAGGAATAAATGGTAAATTTTCAGAATGGAGAGGGGTAACTTGTGGTGTCCCCCAAGGGTCAGTCCTAGGACCAATCCTGTTCAACTTATTCATAAATGATCTGGAGAAAGGGTTAAGCAGTGAGGTGGTAAAGTTTGCAGATGATACCAAACTGTTTAGGATAGTCAAGACAGAAGCAGACTATGAGGGACTCCAAGAAGATCTCACCAAACTGAGTGATTGGGCAACAAAATGGCAAATGAAATTTAATGTGGATAAGTGTAAAGTAATGCACATCGGGAAAAATAACCCCAACTATACGTACAGGCTGCGTCTAGACTGGCATGATTTTCCGGAAATGCTTTTAACGGAAAAGTTTTCCGTTAAAAGCATTTTTAGAACAGAGCATCTAGATTGGCACGGACACTTTTCCGCAAAAGCACTTTTTGCGGAAAAGCGTCCCTGGCCGATCTAGACTCGCTTTTTGCGCAAGAAAGCCCCGATCGCCATTTTAGCCATCGGGGCTTTTTTGCGCAAAACAATACCACGTTGTCTACGCTGGCCCTCTTGCGCAAAAGCATTTGTGCAAGAGGGCTTTTGCCCGAACGGGAGCAGCGTAGTATTTCTGCAAGAACACTGACGATCATCCATGAGATCGTCAGTGTTCTTGCGGAAATTCAAGCGGCCAGTCTAGACAGCTGGCAAGCTTTTCCGGAAAAGCAGCTGATTTTCCGGAAAAACTGGCCAGTCTAGACACAGCCACAGTATGATGGGGGCTAATTTGGCTACGACAAATCAGGAAAGAGATCTTGGAGTTATCGTGGACAGTTCTCTGAAAACTTCCACACAGTGTGCAGCGGCGGTCAAAAAGGCAAATAGGATGCTAGGAATTATTAAGAAAGGGATAGAAAATAAGACCCAGAATATCTTACTGCCCCTGTATAAAACTATGGTACGCCCACATCTTGAATACTGTGTACAGATGTGGTCTCCTCACCTCAAAAAAGATATTTTGGTCTTGGAAAGGGTTCAGAAAAGGGCAACTAAAATGATTAGGGGTTTGGAACGGGTCCCATATGAGGAGAGGTTAAAGCGACTGGGACTTTTCAGTTTAGAAAAGAGGAGACTGAGGGGGGATATGATAGAGGTATATAAAATCATGAGTGGTGTGGAGAGGGCCGATAAAGAAAAGTTATTTATTTGTTCCCTAAATAGAAGAACTAGATGACACCAAATGAAATTAATGGGTAGCAAGTTTAAAACTAATAAAAGAAAGTTCTTCTTCACACAGCGTGTAGTCAGCCTGTGGAACTCCTTGTCAGAGGAGGCTGTGAAGGCTAGGACTATAATAGAGTTTAAAGAGAAGCTAGATAATTTCATGGAGGTTAGGTCCATAAAAGGCTATTAGCCAGGGGATAAAATGGTGTCCTTGGCCTCTGTTTGTCAGAGGCTGGAGAGGGATGGCAGGAGACAAATCGCTTGATCATTGTCTTCGATCCACCCTCTCTGGGGCACCTGGTGCTGGCCACTGTCAGCAGACAGGATACTGGGCTAGATGGACCTTTGGTCTGACCCAGTACAGCCATTCTTATGTTCTTTTCCCGAAAGAGCTCTTTTGCAAAAAGGCTTCTTCCTCGTAGAATGAGGATTACCAATGCCGGAACAACTCCTCTGTTCTTTTGATTTTCTTGCGGAAGAATGCAATTGTAGTGTGGACATTCCTCAAGTTTTGTCGGAAAAATGACTGTTTTTCTGACAAAATTCTGTGATGTAGAAATACCCTTATCTCCTTGCCTGCTGGAAGACAGAGGCAGGCCATGCATGCAAGATGGACTGCTCTGAGCTCCTTGATGTTTATGTGCAGCATCATCTCTTCTGGAGGCTACAGGCTATCAGTCTTGACTTCCACAAGTCTTGACTTCTGAGGTCTGATGCATCCAACACCAGCTCTGCAGGGGGAGGGCAACTCTGGAATGGGACATCTTGAAGGGTATTCAGTGCACTGACCCACCACAAAGAGAGAGAAGTACTGTTGCAGGAAGCATGAGAACCTTGTCCAAGCAATCTCTGGACTGGGAAAAGACTGAAGCCAGCCACATTTGTAGAGGAAGCATACAAAGTCTGGCATAGTAAATGACATGAACATGAGTGCATGCCACCATGTGTTCTAAGAGATGCAGCCACACCTTGGCTGTCATCATGGGGAATTTGGAGACTTCACTGATGAGGTCTGTTAGGGCTCTGAACTTCACCATGAGGAGGAATGCCATGGCAAACATGGCATTGAGTACCACTCCAATTAATTCTGTTCTGTGTACTGGTATCAGTGTGGACTTTTGGCATTTACTAGTAGGTCTAGAGCATGGCAAGTGGACAGCAGGCACATGATGCAACTCTGCACCTGGGAACTGGAGCTTTCCTTGACCAGCCAGGCAAAGTAGGGGAAGATCTGGACATCCTGAAGCCTGAGGTAAGCTGCCACCACCAACATGGATTTGGTGAAAACCCTGGGAGCTATGGATAGGCCAAACAGGAGGACCGCAAACTCGTCATGCTCTTGACCTACCATAAAGCAGTGGAAGCACCTGTGGCCTTAAAAGATGGAAATATGTAAGTAGGCATCTGAAGACTGAGGACAGCATAGCAGTCTTCAAAGCTAGAGAGCAATGCCTGGACCCTGCTCTCGATGGATTGTGGCATGGCTAACGTATCAGTGGATTGAACAATAAAGCAAGTGTGGCCTTCTTGTATCTGGATTCCTCATACCTTCTATTTATGCTTCTATGTTTTCTTAGAGAGAGACCTGAATGATAAAGTCTGATGGGATGTTTGGGGCCAGGAGGTCTCATTCTATCCATTAGGAAGATGGGCCTAGGGTTCTGTGTTTCAGAGCCTAGGTTCCAAAGGTTTTGTTAATGAATGCTTTCATGAAAGACTAGTAAAGAAAGGTTTTTTAAAAATATATTTCTGTTAGAGAAGGTTTGAGGGTTTGTTTGTTCTTACAGACTGGAGCCATAATTGGGAAATGGGTTAAGTTGGTTACCAGTTAAGATAATTGGCATGAAAAAAAATTGGTTGTGTCCTGAGAGAAAGAAGTTCCCCAGCTGAGCTGCAGACAGAGCTGCTTTGTGTAAGGATATAGGTAGAAACAGATGTTTAGAAAAACATGTAAAGGCAATTGCGAGGGAATGTTTTTGTTTGTTTATTAATTAAGATGCATGGATGAGCAGACAGCCAAGAAAGTTCTGAATTAAGAAAAGGAAAAGCTTCAGCAGGGAATTCAGACAAAATTGTGAACAGGCTACTGTTGGTATTTTTAATGAGAGATAAAGGAATAAGCCATCTCAGGCCCTTAGGAAGTTTCAGATAAGTGTACCCCCATGTGTACATTCTTCCTCTTTCTGTCCCTGTCTCCACAGGTCTCTTTCCATTTGCTGATACATTTCAAGATACATAGTGGGCATTTAGTGGGTTGAGAGAGTGAATATCTGCAAATATTTGTGTATTTCCTTTGGTCAGAAGTGCATAATGTATGCTGGAACAATTCTGACAAGGAGGATAAGGGATTTGAAGCCTGCAGTCAAGACTAGACCTGATTAAAGCCCACCTTTGGTTTGGTGGGATTTCAGAAAAAAACGGGGAGCTGAAAGGTGGACAGACAGCTGTTGAGTATCTAATTACTTGACTTGGATCAGGTTGGGGAATGTAAAGAAGACTAAGGGGATGGATGTGTGCTAAGCAGCTGATTGCTCTGACTCTAACCATGCCAACTCCTCTTTCCCTCCTCTCTATTGCAATGCGAAACAGAAAACATCTATTGATTTCAGATAGAGATGTATGATGATTGTTTTTACATCTAATCCAAATGTTCTGAAGTACACTGTGCCTACTGTTAGCACTAATAGCACCAAACATTTGTAACTTCTCTTCACAGGTTAGCAGCAGTAAGAAAAAAGAAATTTGTGAAGTGGAGGTGTTGGTGTTTAATACAATGACTTGTGAATAGCTTTGTAATCTGAAGTCTTTAAATCGTGATTTGAAGACCCCAGGAACTCAGCCAGAGGTTGGGTTGGGGTTTATTACAAAAAAGGATTGGTAAGGTCTGGGGCCTGCAATGTGAAGGATGTCAAACTAGATTTTCACAATGGTCCCTTTTAGCCTTAAAGTCTGTCTATCCAGTGTTTTGAAACATCTACTAAAGAATGAGAGATCATGGTGATTCTCCAAGAGAACCCCAGAAAGGTTTGGCTCTTGCTGAAAGTGCTGTATTTAATGTGCAAATATGGCTGCTCTACATTTGAGAATGAATAAGGAGGAGATGGAAAGAGATGTCCTCATCAATATGAAAGTGAGAAAAAGCAGTGTGTGGTCAATCTAGCTCCTGAAGAATGGGGTCAAATGTTGGCCACTTCCATTAGTCACCTGCACAATAGGTCTTAGATAGATATTAAACACGTGTGTAAAATCTATTGCTGTTTTGAATTACTGTATCTCTCCAATAATCAGAGAGTAGAAGAGTTTTGTTTAGTTAACTTGTCCCTGTGATAACCTGGATGGGCGCAAGGAGGCATGAATGTGATTTGGTTTGAGTTTGGTTTCTACACAGATAAAATGGTGACTGAAAGTCTGGGAACAGAGCATTTTACTGTTGGGATGCCTTTTGTTAGGGGTTTCCTTCGTGATGGGGATGTTCCCTGGGAAGTGAGGTTTAATGGAATGGGAACCAAGCTAATGGAAACAACTGCTAGCTGGGATTTCATTCCCGAGGCACAGAAAAACTGGCCACGCCATAGTGACCTACCATACATAGTGACCCACCATCAGCCTGAACATCCTGTTCTCCTCTCAGGTGCACCAGCAGCCTCACCTCCCCAGTCCATGACCCCCTACTCCCACCCTATCCCCACCAGATTGAAAATGGGACAAACCAGAGGCTTTACCAGGAGGGAGGGATAAGAAGCAGGGTGGGGGAAGCAGCCATCCTGCTTTCCTTACCCCTCCCTGCTGGTAAGCCTCATCCATCCTGCTTCCTGGATCCCTCAAGGGAGTCCCTCTACCTCAGAGCCCCTCTCTTCATGATAATAAGCATGATTTGTAGGTGACAGATTTTTCCCACTTCCTGGGTGGTTCCCAGTGCTAAGAGGAACCACAGTGGTTTCAGCAGCCAGTGGGCAAAGGCCAAGCACACAGAGAGGGACTTTGTCCAGGCTGCTGCACCCTCCCATCCATGATGCGTACCTCCTGTAGCTAAGATTCTGTGTGCATAGCAGCATGTGCACAGCAAAAAAGAAACTGGCATGGTACATCTTTTGAACTGCTATAATGAAATATTTCCTCTATGGGGAATTCTGCTTGTATAAAATGTGTCAGTTGAGGTTTGTGTTCATCTTCAACATATGGTCATCCTAGGCCTTATGCCAAAATTCTCTGAGACTGTCTTCTAATGAAAGAGAAATAACCAAGGAGTAGCATGTATAAGTGTATTACATATGACTGCTCTGCTATGATCTTCATATGCTTCCAGATGGAGGACATTCCACATGCATTACTGAAGCAAAACTCCCACTGACTTCAATGAGAGTTTTTTCTAACTGAAGTCATCTATGAACATAAGTTGCTGTTTCAAACCTTACACTTTTGACCATATGATGGTCATTCCTGTCGTCTTCTTCAAACGAGGGTCCCTAAGGGAAAATGACTCCTTATCCAATTACATCATTCTTCCTTGGGGCCCACCAATCACAAGAACAGCCTAGTTGCTCTCTCAGTGTGTTAGAAGCCAGGCATTTTCCAAAGAAATGTGATGGGTTGAGGCAACTGGCAGCAATATCAGGATGGTGGGGACACAGAATTATTTTAGAAGATTTATACTATTATTTTATGTTAGCTTTGTAAATACAGACTGTAAACTGAGAGAATAAAAAAGGCACATTAGAAAAAAAAAACAATTTATTTAGTATCATATAAATAACTTGTTACAAAAATTGATTTGCAAAAAGGCAAATTCACTCCTCCTGTGAGAAATCGCTGTTCAAATTGGTTTCTCATTAAATCTTAACAACAACAAAAAAAGTCATTACAGTGAATAAGAAATATAAGGGGGGAAAGAATGCACATTTGCCAGCTGACTGTAACAAATGGCCCAGCCACGCTGAGATAAAAGTAATTGTTCCAGCATGGGGCTCTTTGTAATACAGAGAACCTTCCAGATGTAAACTTTTAAATGATGAAAATCTTATCACCCACAAATGTTCCTCTATGCTGAGCAGTGACTACTTCCATCTGATTCCATGCTCTCTCTGCAGAACAAGGGAATGACAACTGAGAGTAACTGCATGACTGGAGCACTCCAGCTAGTAAATCTTCCTGGGCAATGGCATCAATTTCAATTTATGCTTGGAAGTATTTTTAATTAAAAAAAATCAATACCGAAAAATGTTTATTTTAGGAGTTGAAAAAAATCACAAATCACAATAGGAGTTTGCCAGATTGACTTAGCTCGGCAGCACAGTTAGGATGCACATAGCATTTATTATAAGGCCTATTTTTTAAAGTTTAATTTGCAAAGCAATGAATGTAATCACAGAAATAAAATAGTACAGTGGTTTTGAAGAGGTTTGGGGAATATTTTTGTCAAAAACAAGAACAATGTCGTGTTTGCTGTGTTGTTCTTGTGCTCACTGAATGTCTAATAAGTCTATACAATTTGTTTCTTTATTAAACAGTAAACTAATAGTTTATAGAAAACTAAAAGCTTATAGAAAGTGTCTCCAGATGTATTTACATCAATAGTGCAGTCTTGTAGGAAAGGCTAAACAGGCCAGGGCTGTGGAAAAGATTTCCCTAAATGCTGGGTTCATGCCTTATTTGTCAAATCAAACCTGTTGAAGGAGAAATTGAAGTTTGCAGTCCTCCTTTAAAATAAATACTTGCCAAAAATTATAATTATTGTAAAACCTCATATGGAATCTAATAACTCTATGTTTAATGTGGTAGCTCTGCTTTTAGTGTCACCATGGTCCTGCTTAGCATGTGACTGAGTTCTTAGTTTTTCTCCCCATTTTCTACCACCCCACCTGCAGCTCCCCACTCTCCATCTTATTAAAAACCAAAACAACCTCTCTAAGCATGCATCATGACCACCTGTTGCTGAATTCCCTGACGAACCAGTCAATCTCCCCTTGACTTGAACCCTGCCATCGAGGAAAGTTTTGCATGTGCACAGAATGCAGGACCAGACCATGCTATTGGTATTGAAAAATGGTGTGCAGGTTAAAGATTGTCTCAGCTATGCCTAAATTAAACTGAAAAGAGAGGGACCATAAACCAATCTTTATTTTTGAGATCCTTTGCTGTATTAATTTTTAACAAGTGAGCTAGCTACTGTATTTCCCTCCTAATAGAGTAAGTCATGAAGCCACAGACATTAAATATGGTTTTGTTTTTAAATGGAAAAATCCTCTTAGAAAATTTCCATTTCTAACTACTGAAAGGAAATTTAAAATGTTGCGGCATCAGTATTCATTGGAGCGGAAGGAAGCTGCTGCACCATAATTCTTGAAGGGCCGAAAGGAAAATTTCCCTTTCAACATTTATGAAACAGTTTTCACCAGTCAGGATAAACACAGCAACTATTAATCTGTCAGGTCTCATAATTTGATAAAGAAGCCCAGATTGCAGTATTAATTTAAACACAATGGACCACTGGGACTTTGGACCACCTGTTAGCATGGCAGCAACCAGATAAGAGATTACAGAGCCAGAGGTGATGTTTAAAATTAAACCATAATTAAAAAAAAAAAGTAAATATTGTCTTACAGAAGTTTAAACATTCTAGTGGTGGGGATTTTTTTTTTGGCTAGATCTTTGCACCACAATGGCACTGATTCTGAGTTATTTTTCCTGAACAAGACAGCTAGGAGTCTGTTTTCATCTTTGCACATGTAGAACTCCTATTGGAATTCTGAAAGTGTAAGATCAGGCTCCAAGGAATTAACTAAGCATTCATTACTGTCCTCAATGAAGATAGAAATAACTAATTTACAAATGTGCCTTCTTTTTAAAATGTTCGTTATTTCTTCCCTCTCACACATAGAAACACACATAGACTTCCATACCCAATTCTACCTAATTGCCTACTAATATGTTGCTTATTATTTGCTACAACCATGAGAACTGTAAACACCCAATTTCTTTCTTTCTGCATAAATCAGTATGAGAGATAGATGCCAACCCTGTGTCTCAAGATGTAGCCTGGTACTTGAAAATGGCTTTTTAAAATGTCTTCATGGTTAACAAATATGAAATGTGTGTATATGTAATCAGGAAAGACCTGGTAGCAAACAAAAAAAGTTTGCCCCCCTTTTAAAGTTTATTTAGGAAATGTTGCTTTTGGCATTGATGGTCTTTTAATCAGGGATCTCAAAACACTTTCTAAAGGGGTGTGAATAGTATTCCTCCTAGCTTGCAGGAAAGCAAATGGAAATGACCAAAATCGCGTGACTTTCTCATGATCAGGCAGCATACATCAGCGATGAAGTCCATGGGGTTCTATTTGGTCAGTGGGATCCATCCTGCACTGAGCTCATCCTGCACTGGTCTCCTCCTAGGGCTTGTCCACATGGGAAATGTACTTCCTAGCTGTAGCAGAATAATTATTCTACTATAGATATTCCTGTATGTTTCCCCATGTGGGCACTCTTCTGGAATCAAAATTACTTTCTGCTGGAATAATTACTCCAGTAATTTTTTCTGATCTTGCTATGCCACATTCCTCCTTTTCTTTCACACTTACCTCATTAAATTATTCGATTCCATTCAACACCTTGCCTGTTATCTAGGTCATCTAGCTTGTCACTAGCCAGACTAAAAGCTGATTGTGTAGCTCCTCTTCACCTTGTGCAATGGCATCTCCTAGCATCATTTCAGGGGTTCTTTCCACCTGAACAGGTATCCTAGTAGTTGGGCACAGTCCACTTCCTTAATGCAGTCCAGAAACGCATTTTGCAGGCTGTAATCTGATATTTCTTTGTCTATAATGGACAATTTTAACATCCCAGTCATTCAATAAAAACTGTGTGGTGCAGTGGTTTCCATCTTCTGCCAATAGAGCACACAAGATGCAGTAAAAATATTACTACAAATATTTTATTTACTGCAATATGGCAATTTAAATGGCACTGTTTTCTTTTAATTGCACTTTGTGGTGCTACAGAGGAAGAAGACAAGACTGAATTGTAACCTTCTTTGCTATGTGTGAGTGATGGTAAATGAGTCTCATTTGTGCAAAATTCAGCACTTATAAGCTGGATGGATAAACTAATTCAGACATGAGCAATGATGCATGTGCCTCATGAGAATTTCTTACAGGAATTCATTTGCTATTCAGTTTGTCACCATCATTTTGGTGTCAATAGATTACAGATTTTTATACATATTTACACCACAGGTTTGTGTGGCCCTTTCTCTGTACACTATGTCATGTTCCTGACAAGATAAAGCCATTGGTCAATAAAACGCAAAATTCTAGTCTGAACTGCCACTAAGAATCACTACTTTAAGAAAAACATCTTAAACAATAAGAGAACAGGAAACACACTACAACAGAACAGACAAATAGCTTGTTCTCTGCCTCACTCAATGCCATACCGTTTAAAGGAAGACATAAAGGGACAGATCTATAAAGGTACTTAAAGATACAGATAGGCACCTGGTGGGATTTTTCAAAAGGGCCTAATTGCCTAATTCTCAATTGTGCAGGGCTAGACAAGGGGGAGAAGATGCCTTCCTGATGCCAGTTTATGACTTCATTTGCTGCCATTTAATGTTTGTCTTGCCCTTATATTATTGGAAAGGGTAAGCTGGAGCTATGGACTGGTGTTTAAACTGACTTCTTTATGGTTTGAAGGAAAGAACACCAATACCTAGCAATTGCAACAGATTACATAAAATTATTCTACTATGCAAATCAGACTGCTTATATAGAATAAGATGGGCTGCATATGATGTATAAGGAGAAACTTCACTCTTTCCTGATAAGGTGTCATAACACCATCAATGATATTAGGGTTGTAAAAGCTTTAACTCTATTTCAAAATAATCTATTTCAAATTACTTGATCTGAAACATAATTAGAGACATATTCCTCTTGTCACTGTAAGACAAATAATACATTGCTGATTTCTCGTGCATCATGTGTATGAGTTGTAAAGAAGAGACGCTGGCCTGTACAGAGTTCTATGGCACCACTATTTTGGCTTGGGCAAAAACGGCAGATGTGGCAAGGAAATTAAGAAAACCAGCTAAAAGTTCCATGTTTAAAATGCCATCTCTTGGTGTAACTGGAACCTTTGGTTCTAGCAACCAGAATAATGAAAGTTTCTAATTTACCTGGGCATTTAGGACTCAAATCACACACATACACCCCACACTCATCTACCCCCCAAAATTAGGAACAACTTACTGTGATAAGAGTTTAGCACGTTCCTTCTTCAAAGCAATGTTCAAATTCACTCTCTCTAACCCTTGCAACATCCCTGTGAGGTAGGCATTATTTTACCATTGTACAGATGGCAAAACTGAGATAGTGACCCCATATTACCCACACTTGCAGGGGAGTAAAGAGTACAAGGTATCTCCTTTCTCCTTTGCCCTTGCTACCAATGTCACAAGGAAGATTGTTGCTTCCTTAACGCTGCTACTCCCCTTCCATGTGTGGGGTGGGCAGAAGCAGAAGAATGGGTGGAGTCTCACTCTATCTCCCTACACAGAGCTGAGCTGATATGCCAGGTGAAAGAGATCTACGTCAGAATAGGATTAGGCACAACTACATTCTGCTCCTTGATCAAGTCTTGTTTCAAAACCACAGTCTAATCCAGAGTGATTAGTGACTTGCCCAATGCTACAGAGTGAGTCAGTGTTAGAACTTGGATAGTACTTAGCAATTCTGTGCTCCGAGCTACAGACCGCACACATCGCTCTGTGAATGCTGGGTAAGAAGGATACTGGGAGAGTGGTCTACAGGGAATTTTATACATGGTGTTGGTATGATTTTATGCATTGGGGATCAATAACAGGTTCAAGAAAAATATTTATAGTTAAATGGCAATTAGACATTTTTAAATTAATGAAAAAAAATTTACTCTCATGTTGTCTTATAGCCTTGCCAGCTGATTCTATTAATTGTATAATAAATTCCTCCCCCACTACTTTTTACTATAATATTTAGGTTAAACCATAATACCTCAGTACATTAGGATGTGCAATACAAAATGGACAGAGCAATCATCTGAGCTGAATAATCTGAATACAGTAAGAAGATTAAGTGAGCTGGAACAGTAATATACTCCAATTTACAATATAAGCAGAACAAGTACAAATATTGCTTCCCACCATTCCTGTTGCCCTCCCCTACCACTGTGCCTGTAAGACTGGCTTGGTAAACTGGATGCATTAAAAAATGAAAAAAAAAATGCCTCTTGGAAGCTCATAAAATTATACTAGAAAAAAGTTTTCTGACATTTGATCCACACAGACTGCAGTCATTAGACAACTGGAACTGATAGAATAGAGAGCCCTATCACAGAGCCATGGATAAATAGAAAGAAATAGCTACTTCACATATCTCAATGCTGTTTCTGGAAATCAACAAAGGCAACATATTAAGAGTCTTTATCACTGTCCACGCTGCCATACATATCCGCCAGCTTTTTAAACCGAGGGCCCCAGTCACTGAGGTAATCGTAGTCCTGATCTCCATCTGTAGTCACCGACTCTAAGGAGCTGAGGGATTCTGCCACAGAGCCATTACCTTCATATGCGTAGGTCGCTAACGAGTCATATGGGGGAGCAGTAGGATCTGTATCATTTTCCTTTAACCTTTGGTTAATGAAATCTCTGACATCGGTGTTATCTCGTACCGCAGGAGTCCGGCGCGGCACCAAAAGTGCTTCTGGCACAATGTCTCTGCGTAATTTATTGTCTTCTATGGCTTCAGGATTTCTCAATGTGCCAATATCAAAAGCTTGAGTGTCTTCCTCTCCACCTCCTTCATCATTGTAACTGACAATGTTGTCTCTGATGTCCTCTTTGGAAATTATCAAAGGTTCTTTCTTCCGTTGCCGTCTCAGAGCTGCAAATAGTACCACTGTAACTGGGGGAAAAATGGAGAGACGGAGTTGGGGGGGAGGGAGAGTTAATTTGCCACTCAATTAAAGCAAGAAAGACATATTGTGCTGCTTGAACTCTTAATTTTCAGAAGTTGTACTGCAAATTAGAATTTGGGGATTTTCTGATTGTGCCTTGTCTGCCTGTGATCACTTTGGGAACTGAGAGCGGGATAAATATTAGAAGAAAGAGGATTTTAAGCTAGCACAAGAGTCATATTTTCTCAGTGGTTGCATTTTTCCATAGTGGCATAACAGCTTTGCTCCCTTGAAATTGCCAGCCTAGTGTCAAGGCAAACCCCTTCCACAATATATTGTAATAGAGAGTGCAAATTAGGCTGAGCACCTAAAATGCTACAAAACTTGCTAGAAGGACAGGGCTAGTACCATGTGATGAAAGGTTAATAAAAGCTACATATCTAAACTTTTTTTTTCCAGCAGTTTTTTCTTTTCCTGGAAAGAAGTGAAGAACGCGGGGAAGATGCTCAGCTAGTGTACATTGTAATAGCTCTCTTGACTTCATGGAGCTGTGGCTCAGTCCCCAAAGAACATTTTTTTTAAATTAACCACCCCAAAAATGCCATGACATTTCTGAAACTCCGTGTGCACTTTTTAATGCTTTGGTGAATAATTTTTTTGTTTGCACCTAAGACCCTGATACTGCAAAATTCTTTATATGGGTAGAGTCCTGAACCTGCATACTGTCGCATTAGCATCATTGCAGTTCTTCAGTGGCACGAAGGTCCATTAGTACAGCACTAATTGTAGTGCTGCAGCCTAAGACAAACATTCCTATTATCTTCTGAAGACAAATTTCAGTTATTTATCTGGACTCTACTTTTCTTTTTTAAAAATGTTTACCACTGAATACATACCAACAGTAACTATTTCACACTGTATTCTTACTTGTATTCTAGGATGCTGTCATGGACCAGGGCCCCATTGTGTTAGGTGCTGTACAAACATGTTACAAACATGTTACAGAAAGATGGTTCTTGCTTCAGTGTTCAAAAATACAGATGGGCAAATCAGATTTTTCAGGTAGTTGGCACTTCTGAAAAATTGGGAAATACTTTGTGGTTGAACAAACCATCTTTTACTTCAGCAAATTGAGAAATAAAAAAATGATTTGGGTCAAATGTTTTATTTTTACCCCCAAATGAAAATTTATGTTTTCAAGCTTTTTTTAAAGTGTTTACATTTTTACAAAACAGAATTAAAGGAATTCTGTAAACTATCATTCTGAATTGAAAAATCAAAATGTATCAGTTGGAAAATGTTAGAACAAAATGTTACAATTTTTTAGTTTTGCCTTTTAAAAAATGAAGTGCAATGAAATCAGCATGAATATGTGAAATATTTTGGTGTCATTGAATCAGTTGAAAAAAAATACAGTTGAAAATTTTTGCCCAGCTCTATTAAATACTATGCCATACTTAAAAAAACCCACCTTTTATATAAATGTACCCTTCTGGGCCTGACTCTGAAATAATTTATTGACTCATTATAGTGTATGCAAGCAGTTCAGGGATCCTGTCCTTATTTTGTGGATCATCTTTCAGGCCATCTGTATTCCAAGATTTTTTACATATCTAAAGGATATAATGCAAGAGTCCACTTCTGCAGCCCTTGTGCTAAACTCTCATCAGAGTCAGTGGCAACTCTATCTACCATACAGGTACAGGCTCAATTAAAAAAAAAAATCCCTATTATGTCTTTACTATTTAAGTGGTGTTGGTAACAGAGGATAGTATCAACCATGCTTTGAAAAGAACTGGGTTAACTTATGAAACTGGGAGAAGTGATGTTGATGAAGGCTGGCTTCAGTGGCAGGAAATGCAGCCTCTCACACATCATGATGATGACAAAACTTATTGATATTATGGTAGCCCCTTGAGGTCCTAATCTACTCCGGGCACCTCTGTAGGTGCCACAGAAATGCATCATTAGGGATAGTTCCTGTCCTAAAGAGGATGCAGTCTAAAGGCATGTCTACAGAGCAGAGCTAAAGTCAAATTAAGTTTTGCAACTTCAGCTAAGTTAATTGTGCAGCTGAAGTCAAAATAGCTTAACTCGGCATTAGGCATTGTCTACACTGCAGGAAGTTGAAGGAAGTACACATCTCAGCATTATTTTGAAGTAAAGGCTTGTCGTGCAGATGCGCTCTTTGTTATTTCAGAATAATGTCAGTTATTCCGAAATAACACTGCTGTGTAGACGTACCCTAAGAGACTACGTGGAAGGTGATGTTTGATGAAAGAAGCAATCGATGGTCTAGGGAAAACCAGGAAGGATTTGAAAAACAAGGAGATCAGTTTTTGAATGGGATTCTGAAATGGGAACTAATGGAATTTCCGAGGAGAGGGATAATGTTGTCTTTATTCTTTGTAGTTTATATATATAAATATTATTGGGCATCTGGTAACAAAATATTACTATACAAAGGGATAGCAGAATGATACATTCATTAAGAAGAAATAATACCAGGTGCTTGGTACTCCAAGAATTTTCTTCTATGCTGAAAATACAAATAAAAACCTCAGGAACAGTTAGATGCTAAAATCAAAGTGCAGTCGAGCTATCCATATCAATTTTAACATTAGCTGGGAGATTCTAGGAAGTTGTCTGCGCTTTCTCAAGCTGCAGATAAAATCATCAATGTGGAGGCACCTTGGTTAAGATATAAATGTTTGAAATTGAGGTTTGGATCTGCCCAGGTCATTGCATCACATGGAGTAACATTTGCACATACAAACCCTGCAGCTAGATGGAAAACAGAAAATGATAGAGTCTAGTTAATTGAAAATCTGCTTATGCTGCATGATGGCATACGCAATAATTGACATAAAGTGCTACTGAGAGCAGGAAATCAATTATTTTCAATTGACATTAAACTGGAAATCGTTTAATGGCAGATTGATATTCCTGAATGCAGTTGTAACAAACTCATGCAAAATGGTTTGTAGCATAGGGCATTTTTTTTCTGTTCAAGTAGGTTGATATTACTCCACCCTTAAAAGTAATGACATCAAGTTTAAAAGAAAAACTTAAATAGCAAATTAAGGGCAAGTCTGTCATTTAACAATCTGTCCCGAATAAGGGGTAGTGCATATTTGTGAAGACCATGTGGAGATCTACCATGTGGTCTGTGGGTTCCCTCCCATCCTCCTGCTGCAGAAGGGACACATTTGCAGGTTACTTCCTTGGCTAAGGTGATTCAACTGTGCTGTCCAGCATTTTTGAAGGGGGCAGGTCCGAGCACTAGTGCCACCAACTTCCCACCCACTTGTCCATTTTCAGACCTCTTTCCCATCCTCTCCCATGCGAGTGAGGGGTTACTTCCCTGCAGGTAGGTAGAGCATCCGACAATGTCTCCCTAAGAGTCAACGTTTTAAAATTGCATCAATTTTCAAAATTCCTCATATTCCTGAGGTTGTCACTGAGGGCAGTGAAAGGCTAAGGGAACGTCTAGGCTACAAGCCTCTTTCGAAAGAAAGCATCTAGACAGCAGCGTCTTTTTGCGAAAAAGCAAGCCGCTTTTTCGAAAGAGAGCCCCCAGGCAGTCTGGATGCTCTCTTTCGAAAAAGCACAGTTTGCATTACATAGCGCCTTTTTTTGAAAGAGCACTTTTGAAAAAAGGCATTCTTCCTCGTAAAACGAGGTTTTCCGCAGCTGAAAAAAACTGCCGCGTTCTTTCGATTTACTTTTGAAAGAACGCGGCAGCAGTCTAGATGCAGGGGAAGTTTTTTCAAAAAAGGCCACTTTTTTCGAAAAAACCCTGTAGTCTAGACACACCCTAAGGGATAAAGTATTCCCGGGTTTGTGTGGAGTGTACTGTACAAGGAGTGTACTGTACAAGGAAAGGAAAAGTTATAAGAGGAGGGTTTTTCTCTTTCAGCACTACTGTTTTGCAGGGGGTAGCCAGAATTTCAGTCCTCATCTACCCCGAATGGAAGGGAAAGGGGCACTGGCCTGAGGGATGCATGCCCCGAAAGCCAGCTAGGGCCTCCCCCTCCACCCCATTTGTATCTACTAGTGCTGGAAGGAGAGCAGGTTGTGTCATTTTAAAGGGTATTGTAGTTGCCCCCACTCAATGTTTCTCTAGCACCCCCACAGGTGTCTACTTTAGCATGCCTCAGAATCTACAACACAGTACTGTAAAGGCAGCATGATATACCTGAGGGCTTTGAATTATATATATACTGCTTTGCAGTGCACCTTGTTTAGTCATTCACATCTGCCCAAAGTTGGTATAAAATGCTACTGCCTAGGCAAGTGAAGGATTGTGATCTGGGATTGCCTTCCATCTACTGGGCACTGATTTTATAGGCTTTTCTTTTTTACAGAATAATTCAGGAGAGATCTCCTCAATGCGTCTTTAATGTGTAATGTTCCCTCTGCCTCCCATCAGCCTCCACAATTCTATTACCTAGCAATATAATGATGCAGAGAAGAATGGCAATCAAAGCCCCAGTGCTAAGGCCAGTTGGATGGATCAAGGCTTCTGCATTACAAGACTGCATCTTCCCCCGATGGTCACAGGCGCACACTCGGATTGTCACTGTTTCCGTACTGCTCTGGACTGGGTAGTCACTGTCTGATATCACCACAGGCAGGAGATAAGTACTAATTTCATGTCGGTTATATCTGTTTTTTCTGGTGAAGATCCCTGCCGTATTGTCTGAAAACACAAAGCAAATGGTACAGGAGATCTCAACTGAGTGCTGAAAAAAACAAAGAATAAATAACTAAATAAAGTCACCCTAGGAATTCACCTCTGTTGTCCTGGACTGTAAAGTTTGAACCACTGGTTGCCTCGGGTGCCAAGGAGAATGAAAACTGATGTCCATTGAAAGAGTCATCCTTATCAACCGCACTTAGGGTCTGTATCAGCTGAAATGATAACAGCAAAATTACCCTACAGTGACTGTGGGCCTGATTCTCATTTACACTGAGGCTGCACGCTCCAGAACTTTTAAGTGGTCTTAAAACGGAGGTAGATATAGTTTTCTTCCACTTTAAGGCCCCTGAGGCTGCCAGAGGGGCCTTCATGAATGAAAACTGGGCATCTGAATGTATCACCACGCTATTGTACTGCAGCTCAGAGGACTTATGCAGTGGCACAAAAATTCTGCAGAGTTCTAGGGACTACACGGATTGTTGCCCTCCCAAAAGGATGGAAAATCCCCAGTGGCAACAAGCTGCAGAAATGACGGCTGAGACAGCAAAGCTGATTAGGCTATTTAGCAATACAAATCCTATTAATTTTAATCAGGAGTTTTACGGCTGAATCCTCTGAATCAAGCAACTGGTCTTGCAGCTGAGAACTAGAGCAATGTGGCAGCCTGGAGCTTTTTTAAAAGGCAGGACTTTTGTCCAGACCTGTAACTGTTCTTCAAGAGAGATGATGGAAGCACCATCACAAACAGATGCAGAATCCCATCTTGAAGGGAAGAGAGGGGGAACTGAATTTGTAGCTAGCATGACACACTACAAGAAGCAACCACATTTAAGTATGTAAAACACACTGACACTTCAGATACAAGAATGCTAAATATAATCAGATATGACACAGTTGCTGTTTAATTTAATTTTGCACAGTGACAGTTCATGGCAACACAAAGTACACCTCCTGATGAGGTGATGCACAAGTAATGCCTAAACAGAATTAATTTTTAATAGGTTTTATATTGTGGAGTGCAAAGAATCAACACACCTGTTCTGCCTTTGCATTTTCACAGACAAAGGTTTCGTAAAACATAGCAAATTCTGGGGCATTGTCGTTTACATCCAGAACCTTAATGAACACAGGGACACGACTGCTTTGTTTTGGGTTGTCTGCAATGATAAAAACAGAAAGAAAGGGGAAATTGTATCGTGTGCATAAGACTCATTGCTAGGAAGAAAAAGGGCTAAATTCTTACTCATACAGGGCAATGTTATTCATGTTCATGCAATCTGTTGACATCAGGTGACACATGCATATATCTTTATGCATGTGAATATTATGTGTAAATAGGTCCATGGTATTAGGACCTATTGGATAGATTAGTTGGGTGAGTAGTGGAGGTGTAGGAATGGGCCCTGTGTTTGTTTATGAAGTGCTTTCAAATAAAGTGCTATATAAACACCAACTATTCTTATGACAAGAGGTTTCTGATCTTTTGTGGATTGATCTTTGTTTGCTGCTATTCCAAAGTTTGTACTAAAACACATCAGCTGAGGAACCTAAGCCTTATGTAGTAGATTGCTTACTGCTCTCATAGGCGCTGAATAAGGCAGCAAAAGTGATAGACTGAAATATACTCTTAAAAATTCTTGAGTTTAAAATATTTACAGAAATACTGTTTACTTCATAAAAAAGAAGCAATTTGGAAAATTCTTATGCATCCAAATCCACTTAAATGATAAAAAAGAAGAGCAAGCAATGAATTCAGCTCTGCTAGTTTTAAAATAATAATAAATAAAATATTTTGCTTTAATGAGAGCATCATCACAACCAAAATAAAAATCTGCAACTACAGGTTATCATTTATTTTATTGGGATTTCTCCATTTCCTGAATTGGTTTCCAAAGAACTGCACTATGCATAATAGTGACCATAGAGACTATTAATGAATCTGAAACAAGGCTCAAATGCAAAAATATTCTTATAAACCAGATGAATAAAGTACAGCAATTATTGAGCCTTTTGTATATCTAAAAGCATACACTGGAGTGGTTCTGGTAGAATTTGATTTTAATAGTCACTTGCTATTTTATTACTTTATATTCATAACATTAGAACTGCTTGCTCTGTACTGTATTAAACTTAGTGATTTGGGCCAAACATTGTGCTTTAAACCTCTACAGTTGCAGTGAAGTTAATATGATTAAATTGGATGTAACACATTTTTTTAAATTTAGACCATTGGATTAAATTCATCCCACGTGTAAAATAACACACAGAGTCTGAGAATATAGACTAAGCTGAAATCCACACTAAAATGTAGATACAAACTTTATAATTGGCAAAATCCCAACTCCTATTTTTAATTTGCATGGCTATGAAGGTTGAACACTAACATATATTTTCTTGGAATTCACTCAAATATATGTGAGGATTTTCCTAGCAAGCTTAATTATACTTATTTGGCATGCTGCATTGTATAAATAACTACACAATTTTTTTTTGTTTCTAGTTGTCTCTGAATAAAAAATAATTCAAAATAACAATACAGTAAATAGAAAAAGTTCCACGAAAACTATATCATTCAAAAGCACACACATTTTCTTTAGAAATACATAACAGGTATGCAGATCCAACATATTTATGCAATCTTCAAGTCTCACTGCTTTCTTTTCTCCTTCCAAACCCTTTTACATTAATGAATAAGAGGTGTAGCTACTTGTTGACAATCACTTAATTGGTATTAGACTGTCCAGTAAACAGTGCTACTGTATTGCATAACGTTAACACGTCTCCTTAGTTTTGGATGTAGCTTCAGTCAATCCACAGACTGAAATCCTAGAGCTGGAGATGCTATTCGCCTGTAAACAACAGGTCCAAAGGCCCAGATCCTCAGTATTTAAGTACCTAACTTCCATTGATTTCAATGAGAATTAGGTGCCTAAATATCTTTGACTATCTGGGTCAGAGTGTTTTCAGGGGTCCACTCCAAAATTGACACACCCAATCTTATCGGATATTTTAGAAAATATTGTCCATAATCATTCTGGACCTCTATGGTTCTCTCCCTCCCCTCCCCCTGTAAAATGAGGATAACTATACTCTCCATTGTAAAGTGTTTCTCTCTATTGGTTTACAAATGGACTGGTAATTGATGTGAAGGGAGTACACTTCAGTGGGAATGTACTTGCTTACACTAATTTGTCTCAATATTTCTTTTAGTTTAGCTCAATGAAATGCATTAGCAATTTGATGGAATAGTCTGTCACTAGCACCAACTGCTGATTTGCTTTAGCGGGGACTGGGTTGAGGAGTTGTAAAGCTTGCCCGCCTTTGAAAGACCTGGCCCTGCCTTGGAGCCAGGGCAGAGATCCTTTTCAGCTATATATCTACATATGTACAACATATGAGAAAGTAGGGCCTATAGTTGCTTTGTGCCGAGTTAAAAATTAGTGCCTTGAAGCTTGCCAGTGGCATCCAAACTTTTGAACATTTCTACAGCCAGTGATCCGTCCATTTCATCATGCTTCAATCAAATCCAGCCCTAGTGTAAGGGGATTCAACTCCACAGAAATGAACAGGCTTGTACCCACTGATACCAGTGTTTGCAGCATGCCTCAGGAGGAAAGGAGACATGTAATTAAAATATTAGTACCAAAGGTATATTTCTATTGAGATTGCCTCTCCCACCCACAGCTGGTATGCTTCTCTGGCTTTCTAGCTTGCAAAACAACACACATGGTGTCACCAGAGAGACAGACTCTCTAAATCTGGGCCTGAAATAATGGAATGGGTTAGTATCTATGGATCAGAATTTCAAAGGTTTCTATGGGAGTTGGATTTGGGCACCTTTTGACTCACATGAAACCTCCCTGGCAGTGCTACAGAACTGATTTTGGCCACACTGTATTTCCCACTAAACTTCTTTGCTGTATACAACATTTCAGAAGTCAGCAAATCCTACTTAATTAAAGAATGGCTATGAGCATTTTTCCAGTGAGGTTGATTCAGAAATACAGAAGCATTAACTTTCTGCCTGTTCAGGTACAAAAGTGGTCTCTTCATAAGCTGTAGCCCTAGGAAAAAGAAAAGGAAGTACAGAGCATCATCTTCAGTCTTTCCCCTTGCTTGATTAGTATTGAGCGAACCCATTCATACAGCCTGACATCTTCCCAGCAGTAGTTTACACACACTCAGCTAGAAGGCTAAATTCATTACATCAGGGACAGTGGTGGTATTTAGGTTTGACTTACTGATCTCTGCTGCTATTACAGTAATGTTGTGCCATAGCAATGTTTCCCGGTCAAGAGGTTTTGAAGTAAATATTGAACCATTTCCAGAATTGATGTTGAACACTCTGTCCATATCAGTATGCCGATCCACGGAATATCTGAAAATACAGAGACCCTGGTTAGAAAAAGGCCTTTACTTTAATTTCTGTTTTTAAACTGTTTCCTAAGACTAGTCATCAAATACCTAGAAAATGAGCTGCCTTTTTGTTTTCAATGAAGACTTTGGCATCTTGATATACTCACACAAAAAGTCTTTTCTGAGCTGTTGGATAATGACATATTGGAGGGTTTGATTTAGAGGGTGGGGCATTGTCACTGAAAAAAATGATTTACTGTAGGATTTATAGAATTCTGAGAAGCATCAAAGGTTTGCCTTTTAATGAGAAATGTGGAGTCTGTATCTTGAAAGATATGACATTCATTTATTTTAAGACTGGATTGACTTTCCCATTATAAATCCAGCCTTCCCCAAATGTACTGGTTAAAAAAATAACTCAGAAAAGATACAACGATCAGTGTAGTTGATGGTTTATTCCTTGGCAAATGCTATGCAAATGTAAGATCTAGTACATTAAAAGCTAATCCAACTTATTTCCTTGGCAATAGAGATGGAGTTGAACACCACTGAACTTTGGGGGCATTAAGAATCTGAATATGGATTTGAATTTCTTACCTAGCCTCTTTCTCTTTTTTTATACTGAGCTCAATCTAAACCTTGGAGATGAATGTCCCTGAGGCTTGTGAGAGAGTTCTGACATCTAGATCCAAATGTTGTTGCTCAGATCCATCTCTTGTTGAAATGAAATCGCCACATAACAAAGATGTGGCAGGAAAAACTCCATTCATATCACATTCTGCTCTTGCTCTGGGCTCAGTCATGAGCAAGCCTATATACTTATGCATGTGACTGAAAAGGTCTTACGCTCCTTTGTGGGATACTTGTATCACAGGTCACCACAATCCAAGGAGAGCAACCACAGTGGTATTTCCTCTGTAGTGGAGAGGGTAGAGGTATGGAGTGAGTGCTCAGAGCCTTAGTTGAGCCAGCATGTTAAGGGAAGTAAGTTGTTCCAGGAAAATGGCTGATGAAGATTACTTCTCTCATAGATTCAGAATTTCCAGCATATAGAAAATTTTGACCTTTCATTCTGATTTGGAATGTCAAAAATTGGAATTTTACACAGAACAGAAACTCCCTTTTTTATACCAGTGATAGTAAAATGGCCCAGGTTCAGCAAGAATCTTAAGCATGTGCTTAGATTTAAGCCTTTGTTTCCCACCCTACCTCATGCTTACAGTTAGGCATGTGCTTAAATATACTGCTCAGCTGGGGCTTTAGTGTAGTGGGACACTCTAATGATGCTCCTTACTCTAGCAAAACTACCAGGATTTAGTCCTAAATGCGGCACAGTAGCTGGGAACAATAGAGAAACCTTTTGTATCCAATTTTTGAGCTTTTCTGAATTTAGCACAGCCATCACACTAAGGCTTCCTTCAGTATATTCATATTTATTATTTCAAAATATGTCACAAGTCTCTACACATATTAGGTACTTTGTACAGCAGGAGGTTAAACTCAATACAACAATAACAGAGAACACAGTGTCTTGATAAAATACTAATTTTATTTCTTCATAGCCAAGCAAAAATACATACAAGATCAGTGCAGTTACAAATGTATTCTAATTATGCCATTAACCCTGACCTAGAAGTTTGTTTTTAATAAGCTAGACTGTCATTTCTGTCTCTCAGTTTACATAAGCCTGGGTCTCTTTTGATCAGGAACTGCTAATTATGTGGAATTGGTGGTGATTCTGATTTATGGATCATAACCTACTATGAATTAAGCAGACAACATCAAACTCATTTTTACATTTATTTAATGAAATTACTGATGTGTATATGTCATGTTTCAGGATTTTAAACCCTTCAAACTGTGAGTAACTGACAAGTTGGAAGGTTAATGAATATATGTATATTCCACTGTACCCTTAAACATACATGTTGGGAGGAAGATGGAGAGAAATACCAATATATGCAAATAAACTCAGTAAAATAAACAAAATAAAGTCTTGCATTTATTTGCAGATTATTTTAGATAAATCAGCCACAGCAGGGAGGCATTCCCAATACATGATGAACTACATTATGCCTCTGAGGAGTTACAACAGCAAAAAACTCAATCAGAGATTTAAAGAAAGATCTGATAATGCATGAAGCTGCACAATTTATTTATTTTTTATATGGGAAGAATTCAGAGGTACAAAATATTATTTCTTTTTATTCTTAATGTAAGCACTATGGAAACAACACATTTCCACTAACAACTGGATGATGGAATGTTATGTAACACTATCATGATTTTCTGTGTATCAGTATTGGAATAGCCATGCATACATTAAATGTATAATTTTGTCCTTTCAAAATGTTATGCAGCTAGCACACCTATTGGTTAGGTCTAGGCTGATGAAAGTTCACTTCTTCAGTTTTCTTTTGCTTTTTTGTCTTCTGATACTCAACAGCTTGCTGTCTAATTCAACCACAAGTCAAGCAGATTTGTGGGTCAGGAAGGGATGTGTGTGAATTTTTCATAATGCATTTTCATTATGATATGATGAAGGATTCTGTAATGAAAGATCAAAGAGTTGTTCAGCTAACTGAGTTAGGGCTCATTTTATTTAAAAGGGAAAATTCTGCACTCAGGTGGGGAAAATGTAAGCTTTTCACTGTAACATCAAGTGTCTGCAGATTTTATTTCTGACTGTCAAGGGCAATTGACAAGTAAGTGACAAGTCATACACATACAGTAAAATTGCATCCTCCCCCAACTCAAAGTGGAAGTCAGATTTAGCATCTATACTTGTGATGGGGAAAAAATCACCCTGTCAAAAATATGGAACCTCATCCTGTCCTCCCACATCCTGGGAGATCCCACAAGATATCAGTGCCATAAAAGTCCCATTAGGATCACTCCTTACTGACAGTCCCACATTTCATAGGCTAGTGGTTCTTTGGTTTCCTCTTCCCCCCCTTGCTCTTTTTTCTGTTCCTCTCTCATTTCCTTCCAGTGTCTCAATCGCTTCTTCATTTCTCTTTTTCCTCTTGTTGTTTTCAGTTCAGACAAATCAATAAGATGTTTAGGGATTTTCATTACCCTATTCTCTAATAAGGGGATACCCTACCTTTGCAAATTAAATGCTCTTTCATCTACATAACAGCCACCAGGGGCTGCACTGTAAATTTAAGTATTTCCCTTTGATATTTTCAATCCATTGTTATGTTTGCACATAGTATTAGTGGGTCAGGCCCTCTGCTGGCATGAGCCAATTCTCCTTCTGCAGGTTCTGCTATGGAACAAATCATGGTTTGGTTGCCAGAGCATGCATGGGAGTAAGGAAATTTCTACCCCTTTATCCAAGTTATCCATGCCACAGTGTTACAAGAATGGTCTATAAAACAGTTATGTTTCAGATAGATAGTTATAGAGAGAGCTCAAAACTATGCAGCATAATTCCTGGTGTTTGTAGGGTAAATACAACCTAGTGTGTGCTGCAAATGGCTTTGTATGTGGAGCACTTAACATACAGCAAGCAGAGTCCACAGAAGCACTACATTCCTGGCCTCTCCTGTGCCACAGGGTGGGAGATGATTGGAGGAGATGGGGACTGGGGGGGGTTCTTCCACAAGCCAGGAAGTCTGTGTGCTGACATGCTGGAGAACATACACTGTGTCAGGTACAGACCCAGTGCAGTGTATTTCTCCCAGGGTTCCTCCAGGACCAGCACAACAGTGCACTGCCCCTTACAACAGGCAGAGTGTATTGTTACATTGTAGCTTTCTTGAAGCTTGTATTCTGTAAGATTTCATAAAACCAAAATACACCTTTATTTTAAAAAATGGATCTGCCAACATGGTACTAGAGGGTGTGGCACAATGGTGATGGAGGACAAAGGGCCTGTGTAGTACCATTCTTTCATCATGAGGCGGTGCTGAGGACAATTTTTTCTCTAGTACATTTTTATTTTTGTCTTCATTTACCTTGTCACTTTATTCTCCTTGGACAAATTCAGAAAAAAAATATTAGAATTGCAACAGGTACAGAGAAGGGCAACAAATATCCTGTGGGATATGGAACAGCTTCCGTATGAGGAGAGAATTAAAAAAAAGATGACTGTTCAGCTTGGAAAAGAAAGAACTAAAGTAGGATATAATAGTGATATATAAAATCATGACTGGTGCAGAGAAAGTGAATAAGAGACTTGTTATTTATCTTCTTGTGCAACACAAGAATCAGGGGTCAACCTATGAAATCAATAGGCTGTAGGTTTAAAACAAATATAAGGAAGTACTTCTTCATGCAATACTGGGCAATTCATTGCCAGGGAATGTTGTGAAGGCTAAAAGTATAACTGGGGTCAAAAGAGCATTAGCGATAGTTTCATGGTGAAGAGTTCCATCAGTGGCTATTAGCTAAGGTGGTCAGGGATGTGCAACTCCATGCTCTGGGTTGGGTGCACCTAAGCCTCTGACTGCCAGATGCTGAGACTTGATGACAAGAGCTTGATCACTTGATAATAGCCTAGCTATGGTTACTCTCTCTCTGGAGCATCTGGCACTGGCCACTGGATACTGAGCTAGATGAACCATTGGTCTGACCTAGTATGGTTGTTGCTATGTAAAATTTGTCTTATGACAGGAAGGATTATCTGGGTGGCAAAAACAAGTGTGGGAATCAGCCTCAGACATAATTACTATTTTACCATATTATTATTTATTCATACTGCAATAGCACCTAGGAACTCCAATGCAAAGCAGGACCCCCTTGTGCTGGGTGCTGTATAAACACAGAACAAAAAGATCTCACAATCTCTTTTGCCTTAGTTTCCTCATCAGTAAAATGGAGAAAATATTTACCTATCTCACAAGGTTGGCTGAAACTTATTAATGTTTTAAAAGTACTCTGAGATGTGTGATTGGATGGTACTAGTAGAAGTACAGTGTATTACCCATAAACTTTAATTTTATAACCTCTGAGTTAATCAAACTCCCTCTTCTCCTTTTATTTCCCTGGCAGTTTTAGGAAAGTGTTGAATGTTCCCACCCATGATAGCTATAAAATCAACATGCGCTTATATTTTGAATGCTGGTGCCAATGTACCTTGCTATAGCCTGTAACTACAGAACATCTTTTCTGTGTCCCATCCCGACTGGTGACATATTATAATGAACTAACAAGAGGGTGTTACTTTGAAATATTCCTCTCCTGTCCCATGTAATATAAGAGTCTGATACATTTTTAAAAACTGATCCCTTTTCTTAAAAAGACCTTCATAGTATAAACTACTCTGTAGCTGTATTCTTGTTCATACCATGTACTAGTTCATGAAGAACAGAGGCTCAGCTTTAATGACTCTGAATTTCAAATTTCCTCTAGAATTTAAGAGCCTAGCGACTTACATAATTTACAACATCTGTGAGGCTGATTGCAAACTTATGTACTAAAGTGAATAACTTCACTGCAGTGAACTGAATTGAGTGGATATAAATGGGGTCAAATTCTGTGACATTGTGTAACTCTGAGTTTGTACACATAGGCTACGTCTAGACTACATCCCTTTTTCGGAAAAGGGATGTAAATTAGACGTATCGCAATTGCTAATGAAGCAGGGATTTAAATCTCCCCCGCTTCATTAGCATAAAAATGGCTGCCACTTTTTTTTCCGCACGGAGCTTTGCCGGAAAAAAGCGCCAGTCTAGACGCTGATCTTGCGGAAAATAAAGCCTTTTCCGAAAGATCCCTTATCCCTTATTTCATAGAAACAAATGTAAAGTATTAAAAAAACCCAGCAACAGTAAGCTGAAATAGTCTATGCTTACTTGACAGGATTTTTCGCAACGTCAGGGTCTTGGGCTGTTATTGTTCCTATAATGCTGTTTATGTGTACGTCTTCTTTCACTTCCAATATGTATGCTGGTCGGCTGAACACGGGGGGTTCATCCACATCCTCCACCAGAATTCTGACTGTAGTGGAGTCCTTGAATGGCCCCAAGTAGAGGAATCGGGGATCCACATGGGTGTTGGTAGCCTCCACTTTTAGAGAATACAGCTTTTTCTTTTCAAAATCCAAAGCCTTGTAAAATAAATAAGAATCGTGAAACAAAACCCAATGAGATGTTTCTGGGGAGCAATCATTTAAAGCCACTTCAGGCAGCATATAAATATATCAAATGAATTGTTGATGTACTGAAGAGGGTTTTGAGAGTTCAAGGATGCTGCCCCTCACCCCCGCTTCTTAACATTCTATTACTAGACAAAAGGGAAAGGTTGGTATGAGGTGCTTTTATTTCTCCCTGCTACTTCTGGAGTGTGCTACAGACACCTCACAGGCCAGAGAGGCATGCTATGCCTGAGACTCATAAAATTGTAGGTCAAGCCAATACAAAACACTGACATCCTACCGGGTTGTGCCAACTGTCAGGTATTTTCCATTCGATTCCAGGAGGATGCCCCTGACTCTCATCACTGATTAATAGTTTCTCTGTCTCTCTTACACGTACCCAAATACCCTTCTCAAATTAAACTCTTTGGGAGCAGTGAATGTGTTTTGCTGCATGTTTGTATAAGGCCCACCAGAAGGGAGCCATGATCTTGACTGGGATCTCAGACTACTACCACTGGACACACATTGTAACATATGATGATAATACTGAACACTATATAGTTGCACCTCATTATTTTTATTATGGTACCTCACAAAAGTCCCAAGTCATGTCTACACTAGGAGATTAGTCCAAATTTATGAAGTTAGACTCTGGGCACCCGATTTTACAAATTCAAAGTTCTGTGTCCTTACTACAGGGAAGAATCAAATGTAGTTCAAGGCAGGCTCTGTTAATGTGGATGCACTACCTCAGACTCAGAGACGCAGGAAGCTCTCTGGAAACTGCGGGGGGCCTCCTGGAGGCCAATTAATTCGAATTAGTGGCACCAGAGCATCCACACTAATGCTATTTTGAACCTACAAGTTCAGGAAAAGCAGGTCTACAGAGTTCGAATTCCATGGCCCCTTATTCTGGAATAATGGGCTTGGTAGTATGGACACATCGCTTACAAATTCGACCTTGGGAGGCTAACTTGGGACTAAGGTCCCAGTGTAGGCCAGGCCCCAGTCAGGTTGTGGCACACCGTATTAGAAGTTGGGAGTGGACACAGTCTTGCCCTGAAACACTTAGTATCTAAGCATCAGAGATTCTCAGCTGGTATAAATAGGTGTAGTTCCACTGAAATCACCAGAAGTAACCAGTTGAAGCAATAGCATAGTGCTGATTTGCTCAAGCTGAGAATCTAGTTTTGAATATTTGTCAGGAACAGTGCACTTAATATACATGCTTTTGTCAAATTAATTTGCCTCTGGATCATTCTTGATATGAGACATAATTATTGGAAAACAAATTCCTTACTGTGGAACACCTTCACCATATTTACTGTCTTCTCCCTCCTGCTCCCCACATACCACAGACTCAGGGCAAAAGTTTTGTGAGAGTGCAGTGCTAAAAAAATTGGCTGCTTATTACTGAAATGCAACACTGTGTCATGTGGTGTCATAAGTGATTTAGGGTGACTGATCAAATGGAGTATCATGCTATGATAGGATATGACTACATCATGCAATTCAAATGCCTTCTTAAAATTACCAAAGAAACAATATTTGGGGGACCGTGCGGGTGCACACAGCAACTTCTGCAGAAAGCAGTAGTCCATTTTTTTTTCATTTTGTTTAACAAGACTAACAGAAACAAAGCTGCTGTCTGAAACAGATAGTAGCATGAACAGAATGAGACTGATATCAGTGATCAGCCCCTAAATGGCATTTCTTAAGGGACATGTAATGATGGGTGTCATCCTGATATTAACAAGTAAAGTGCATGTTTTGAAAATTCACAAAATGTCTATTTCATGTTGAATGAACTTGAACTGATAGAAGTTGGTATCTGTAACCTTATCGAGCTTGCCTGATAACTCACTAAAAACACGATCATCCAAATCCTTTCTGACAGCCAAAGTGCAGTCTAGTAGATGATGCATATTGTGATCTAATAAGGCACTGTGATTTTTTAAAAAAGAAACCTGAATGTACACTAATGGGTTATTAATTATATGATATGCAAAATGTACAGCAATAAATAATGTGCTTTGATTTATTAAAGCCTATATAATTCAACGCCTTCCAAGAGGTCAAAGATAATTTAAATAGGCAAAAGGGACACCAGTTATTTCTATTGGTTACCCTGGACCTTTCCTAATAAGTAGAGCAAATGTTTGGGGACAAAAAGCACAATGTGAAGATACCTTTTTCAGCTTTTCTCTTTGGCCTGTCCCACTTTATGAGCTAAATGCTGGGCCTTCCCATTCAAAATCTGTGCAAGCAGGCTTTGTGAAGGGGTTCTAAGGGGAAACAGGACTGGGGAAGGGTGGGAAGAGGAAGGAACCTTAACTGATTTGGTAAAAGGGACTTTGAATGGAGCATTTAAGGGAAATTCCTAATAAATAATGTGTCAACTGCATGACAAATTAAACATATATCACATAAGGCTCTTAAAGGGACTCTACATTTATTAAAATGCACACCTTTTTGACTGTTACAATTCCCTCCTGTGTGTCCTTGTCAGTCATAATCCCAAACATGTCTGAGCCATCTCCTTCAGTAATGCTATATTCGATCTCAGCATTTTCACCCACATCAGCATCATTTGCTTTTATCCTGCCAATTGGTGATTCAGGTGGAGCAGACTCAGGTGTTTTGAACTGGTATGTGCCTACAGGAAATGAAAAAGATGATTCTGTCAGCCAGGACCATAGTATATTGGAATCTATATATAAAAGCGGCATTTGCTTGCGAGACACAGATGCAGAAATATTCTGATCAGTAGATTTAAATAGTTGCTGATCTCCAGGCCTTTAGCAAGAAATAAAGTTCACCCTATGTCTTAGTTTCATAAAAATAGATGTGATTCCCTGATAAGTCCCTATTTTGACAATGAACATTTGTTTTTCTACTTGCAAGTGATGTCAGAAATGTATGACCTTTTCAGACAATATTTTGGGTTCCTTTTGGCCAGCTGAAGATGGAATAGGAACAGAAAAAACCCCAACTTCTAGATGTGAAAAGAAGCACAAAATATAGAGAACTGCCAGTAGCCTGTGTGATACAGTGACATTAAAATCGAACCCAGGCCAGTCCTTTGTGCAAATGTGCTGCACTGCAAACTGCGCCTAAAACCCCTCAGAGAAGTTACTTGTGAAATTGGCACTGTATTGATGTAGCACTGATTCAGACAATTAGAGATGCCAATGTGCAAAGGTGTGCCATAGACATTATGGGGCAGAGAGTTACATTTGAACTTAAGAGCACCAAGTTAAATGAGAGCTGCTGACCCACAGCTAAGGGCACACTTTGGCCCTAAACAACAAGTTGCTTTCAATAACATTTTTGTTGACTTAATAGTCAAAACTTTCAAATTTGTCTGATAGTATCTAGAGTTCATTCCTCAAATAGCTGCGCCTGCTCTTGGCTCAAATGGCAAAGGTTACGTAAAGCAAAAAAAAGGGATATTTTTGAATCAGTTTATGCTCATAATCAGTCAACAATACTGTACAAAGGAATGTTTCTTCTGAGGGTTTGTCTATGTAGTGGGGTAATGCACTTTATGGTGGTGTAATTTCTAAAGCACACAACTGTGTTGCACATTAAGGCTATGTCTACACTACAGGGTTTTTGCGCAAAAACCAACGGAGCGTCCACACCTCAAGCGTGCTTTTGCGCAAGAAAATTGATAGAACAGAGGGCTTTTGCCAGTAGACTTATTCCTCTCACCATGAGGAATAACTCCTTTTTGCGCTACAGCTCTTGAGCAAAAAGGCAGGTGTGGACGCTCCGCAGGGGTTTCTTGCGCAATAAACCCCTATTGGAAAAAGCACAGGTGCTCCGATGGCCGTTCTGTGAATGGCCATCAGAGGTTTCTTGCACAATAGCATCCATGCAGTGTGGACGCTGTCTTATGCAACAGCACATCGCTTTTGTGATGCGCTTTGAGGTCTGGACGCGCTTTTGCGCAACAAGTTTTTGCGCAAAAACTCTTGTGCAAAAGGCTTCTTCCGCAAAAACCCTGCAGTGTAGACAAAGCCTAACTGATTAGTGTAGACATGCTGGTACACACTAACAGTTTCCTAGTGCATGTTCACATAGTACTATTTCAAGTAGCCCAATGTGAAAGCACACCAGCAGGGAAATTCCACTGATTTAAGTGGAATTACTCTAGGGATAGATTTGACTCATTTAAATTAATATTTTTCAAAAAAGTTATTAGAACAGAGCAGAAAAATGTGCTAAAATAATTGCAGACACATGGTAACACAAAGTGTATGTCAGGAGGACCCCAGCAGTACTGTTTAATGAGAAGAAAAAAGAAGGATGATTTCTGTTTCATAATGCTCATATCAGATGAGCTCTAGCAGTTAAAACATTACAAAAATATTTTCTATCCACTGGAGTTAAGCACTAGTATCAAGACGCTGCTCTCTCTCTCTCTCTGAAGCCCTATACTCAGTAGGCAACAGTTTAGGACAGCAGAAATAACTGAGAAGAAAAAAATCAATTTCTCTCTAAAGTCCCTTGAAGATTTTCAAAGAAATAAAAATGTTCCATACTTTGTGGGAATCGTGGTGGATTGTCATTGACATCAGTCAATGTGATGTTCACTGTGGTAGTTCCTGAGAGTCCACCCATCTGGCCACCCATGTCCTTGGCTTGGATGACCACTTGGTATTGCTCCCTGTTTTCTCGGTCCATGTTGAGCAAAGCAGTTTTGATAATGCCTGGGAAGGTGAGAAATAAGGAGGGGAACATAGTTAGTAGTGTACTGCTTTTGACAGAAATGATTATTTAAAAAAAAGACTCTCTTTGTGTACTCAGTAAACTTTGCCCAGTATAAATATTTATTGTTATAAGATTGCACATTAAATTACTGACTTGTCATACAGTACCTCAAGCTGCTGCCTGTGTGACAGACACAATATTAACAACATCCCCAGAAAGATGTTAAAGTGATTTGCATGAATTGTTATTTTATATGACTATTTATCCCTCTTTAACTCAGTGTGAAAGTCTCTTATTGAACTGGAAGAAGGGTTGTCTCTCATTATAAGGTACGTCAGTTATTTTCCCCATCCCATCAACTTTTATTTTGACAGACATGGTAAAAACACGCAAACTTCAGCAAGGCATCATTAAGAAGCAGCACAGCAACACTAAATGGCAGGGAAATTAATTAAGAAAGCAGTAAGCACCCAAGCATACAATATCTATTTCTATTTATACAATGATTGAAATGCTCTTCCTAAAAACTTTCTTATTCATAAGTATAAATGTCAGTTAGGCACCTAACTCCCACTGAAATTCAGTCGTTTCTATTTATAATAAAGTGAAATGTTTATATTTATCTGTGCAGACACCAACTCAAAGCAACACCAGACTCTGCCAGAACAACAGATGCAAAACCTGCAGGTAGATCTTCATTGCTACAACAATCAATGCCCGCACAACACAACTTTCAAGATCCATGGCTCCTACACATGCCTATCACAACATGTGGTGTATTTCAACCAGCACACTAAATGTCTCCAATAAATATTATGTGGATGAAACCAGACAATCATAACACTTGAACTAACACAGGACAATGATAAAGGACAAAAACACTCTGTCACCTATGGTGAACACCTTTTCACAAAGCATCACTAGATTTGACCTATCAGTCCTCATCCTTGAAGGAAGCCTGCAGAACACTTTCAAAAGATAAGCCTGGGAGTTTAAATTCATAACTCTTCTAGACACTAAAAATCATGGACTGAAAAGAGATCCTGGATTTATGGCTTATTGCAACAATCTGTAACTCACTAACCGCTATCTTTTTGTCCTATGACTAGCAGTGTTAACGAGACACTCTACCTTGAATGGTCTCTTATGAGATGTGTTAACTACTTATGCAAAACAATCTGTTCCAACTTGAGTTTAGCTGGGACATTGGGACTATGTCTATGCTGGCGGGTTCTTGTGCAAGAACGGCCGTTCTTCCACAGAGCATCCACACTGCCCACTTGCTCTTGTGCACAGGGGTGGATGAGAGTTTTGCGGGGCCCAGGGCACAGAGCCTATTGAAGCGAGGGGCCCGGGGCAGCACAATTTCACGCATGTGCCATGGCCACAGCCGACAGGTAGTAGTGCATGTGCGGGGCCTATTGAAACGCGGGGCCCAGGGCAGCCGCCCCGCTTGCCCTGCCCTATATCTGCCACTGCTTGCGCAAGAAGATTTACAGTAAGGCCTGGTAAGAGAGGGTTTCTTGAGCAAGAGCTACGCTCTTTTCTAACAAGTGTAAGTTGTCTTGCGCATGGATGCTCTTGCGCAAAAGCACATGGCAGTGTGGACGTGTTCTTCCACAAGAGTTCTTGCACAAGAACCCTTGTGCAAGATGTTCTTGTGCAAGAACCCGCCAGTGTAGACATAGCTTGGGGGTTGCTTTCCCAGGCCTGAAGAAGAACCCTGTGTGGCTTAAAGCTTGTGTTTTTCACCAACTGAACTTGGTCCATTAAAAGATGTTATCTCACCCATCTTGTGTCTCTACATTTATCTGGTCTCTTAAGACCAGATAATTTCCTCTTTTGTAGTCAGTGGGGATGAAATTGTAGTCCCACTAAAATCAATACCAAAGCTCCTATGCTACATCTACCCTGCAGCACTATTTTGGGATACCAGAGGTATCCCAAAATTGCCATTCCACGTCTTTTGAGAGCACCCATTATTTCAAAATGTAACAGGCTTGCTATTCCAACGTCCCTGTAAACCTCATTCCATGAGGACTAAGGGACGTTTTGGAATAGCGATTTATTTTTAAATACGTGCTGTGTAGACAGCGCCAAATTTCAAAATAAGCTATTTCGAAATAATATTGAAATAAGATACACAATTTGCATAGCTCAAATTATGTATCTTATTTCTACCCACGGTGCAGTGTAGATGCACCTTTACTGACTCCAGTGGACCCAGATTTTACCCTAGTTTTGCTGTTGACTTCAGTAGGACCAGGGTCAAACCTTTGCTGTATCTATTTTTCCCTATACACTGTGTCTGCCAAGAAACCACTGCACTACTAGCTATGGCATATGATCCTTCCTCTTTATTATCCATTTGGATAGAAGAATGGAAGATGTACTATGCCAGATCAGAACCATTGGTCCATCAAAAGAAGAATCCTACCTCCTTCAGGAGCCAATACTTTATTCTTCAAAGAAAAGGGAGCCCACAGCCTCCTATAACTACAGGGGCTATTGGACATATGATTATCTGTCCAGTCATGTTACAGAAGTATTATACAACTTTTTTTTTAATTTTTGGGAGGGGGTACGTAGAATTAAAAATAGCAAAATAATTGTTGAATATTATGTGTAAACTCATCCACTTCTAATAAATAGAGATAAATGAGTTTTTGTTCCAAACTTGGTGTTTCCTTTATTTATGCAAGCCCTAATTTGTTTGGGGGTGAGGATATTTACTCCTATGCTGAATTGATGTCCCTCAGAGGACAGAATTAAGGCTCACCAGGAAAAAAAGAATTCCATTTTATGAACAATTTTGAGGTATCAAAATTTGTTTTTGTTACACATCAGAATGATACCAAAACTTTTCAGAATTTTGCATGAAGAAAATGAGAGAGACTCCTGCTAGAATAGCCAAAATCCCAGTGACTACAGCACCCACCTAGGTTTCCCATGAACGCCTGAGCTAGTCTGTGGAGTATGTGAGTCTCTGTGTGTGTGTGTGTGTGTGTGTGTGTGTGTGTGTGCACACACACACACACACACACACACACACAGTTATATACAGCAATTCCATCTTGGATTTGAGAAATCTTAGTAACAAAAGTACCATTGAGATGGATACATTTCTACAAAAAGTTTCAGTTCTGACAAATCAGGATTTTCTGATGAAAATCTCCCAAAAAACTCTAGACAGAACTCAAAAAAGCTGGGTCATGAGAAATATTATGGTGGGTGGAGAAACGCCAAATACACCTCTTCTATTATTATTATTATTATTTCCCCCCAAAAGATTACCATAGAATGTATATCTATACATTGCAGATGTACAGAAAAATCAATTTAATCATGTTATTGGCACAAATTTTAAATAAGCTCCAAGAAAAGAAAAGAAAAAGTAGCTTAATTCAGCAGTTATGATGATCCATGTCTTCCCTTCTCCTTTCCCCATTACAGCCAAACTTACGAACTGAACAACACTCGGATTAATGTAAGGCTCTGCAAATTGTCCGTGCCTACATGGACAATGATTGAAAACCAGTTCACATCCAGTTCTAATTATATTTATTAGGAGTTGATGTTAAGATTAAAATAATGTAAGTGTCATGTTTACAGATGTATCGCTCTATTGGCTTTGTCAGATTTTGCACTCAGTAAAATGTAATCTCTTTGAAGTTTTTGTTTAATATGTCCTAGCTTGGCTTAACATGTCATTTTAAATTACAGACACTGTCAGAGAATGACAGATAAGGTCTCCTGACCTGACTCAGACTCCACTGAGAAATACGGCTGTCCCTGGAGAATGCTGTACACAACTTTAGCACTGTTTCCATAGGTAGGATCATCGGCATCGGTCGCAGTGACTTGCACAACAAATGAACCTGCAATGATAAATAAAAGCCTTCATTGTTTTGTCAGTGGACAGAACAATTTATAGTATAGTTGCCTGTACATTCATCCAGCTAGATGTGCTTTCATGTTCCTGCTCTTTTTGTAGTTAGATTGCTACTCTGACAGGGGTCAAAAATGCTTTTAAAAAATTTCAACAACCACCAATTTGTGTGGGTGAATAATATTCCTTCTTTGTACCTGCTGTTTGCTTGTTTATTTATAGAAAACATTTGGTATGAATGTAGCATGTTTACTGCAATGCAAATTCACAAACAAGAATAATACTGTGATATTGGCCTTTTAGAAATCTGTCTCTCTGTCTACATGAGCATTAAAGTAACTTGACTCTTCCATTAAGGAGGCTAATTTTTTAGGGATGGGATATTGTGCATATAGAGCTTGTCTTTCCCAGTTGGGATGGAATAATTAGTCATTTCTGAGGTTCCTCTTGTGTGGAAAGGACTTGGAAATGGGTGAGACACTATTTCTGTGGTTAATCTCCTAAAACTGTAATTCAACCTTATGCTGTATGATTATTATTATTTATTTATTTATTTATTTATTCTGTGCAAGTGAAATTCCCTTCATGGGGATTCTAGAAGTAGCTTGTAGCTGACAAAACCTCCAAGGGGCCATGGAGGGACCTGATATGGATGGAATTGCACAAATGGCTCTCTGCCTCCAGGGCTTTCTGTGAGATCTACAAAGCTTGGGGATTGGAGTGCTGGTGAGAATCACCATGTCTCCCATAAAAGAACTTGGGCAAACTACATATGGCCTTTCAAATACCCACTTGTGGATATTTTAATTGGGAGCAAAAAAAATATCAAGCCCCATTGCATTTAATGTATTTATCATAAAGCATTGAACAGCTCCTTCTCTATCTGCAATCCAGAAAAGATAGTTTAAAGTAGTCCTGAAGGAATCTCAAAAAGATCAAAGTTGGATATATATTATAACTAGATGGGTATCACAGACCTGGAAAACTGCTCTGGGAATTAAAAAAACAGCCTCTATTTATTTGTGAGACTTTGGCAGTTCCCCTTCAAGTCCCAGTAAGAACCTGGGAGTGTAGCAATATGGAAAAAAAGGAAAGAAAAACAATTACATTTGTAAACACAGATTTTTTTTATTTTTTAAATATGAAGTTCTGGTTAAAGAACTTAATCTTTGACCAAAACATGAAGTTTCGGTCAAAGATTAAGCTACCTTCTTACTGTATCTAAGTTTCTGTATCCATTCCTCTATTTAAAGGACAGCTGCCCATTACTGTAGTGAAAGAAACTCCAATTGCTGTTGGAGCCATAAAAAGTCCAATGGTCTAAACTCTTAAGCTTAAATTCTGTTTAATATTTTCTACAGTTTGTACAGTTGTACCAAACCCAAGGATCTGAACATCCTCATGCTGGTGGATGTTTCAAATTTGATCTGAGTCAAGAACTGAATTTTGCAAAGTGTAATGGATCAAGCCAAAACCTTGGACCTGAACAAGCCTGGTGTTTTAGGGGTTTATCCAAATTTGGAATCCTGACTCCATCTGCCTTAGAAAAATAACCACCATTCAGTTCTAAAGGGATTGTTTATTGTACCAAAACCAGTCTTGGTTTTGGGACTGAGAAGAGATTTTTGAACAAAGTATCCACTCCACAGATTAAATAATGCCATATCCTAATGTAAAATGTTAGGAGTATGCTCCAACTTTAATGGGGTTAAGGTTGCATTCACATGACAAACTCCATGACTGAGCTGAGAGAAGATGCCTGGTAGTCCTTTTTTTGCATATTGCTTGAGGTTTATTTTAATACTTTACTTTAGGGCTACTCAACTTTGGAAGCCCCAAGGGCCACAATGATACTCACAGCACATGCCGAGGGCTGCAACTTAAGTGTGGTTGCATCTACATGCAAATATATATGCAAATATATGCAAACAGCTTCTTTCACACTGACGGGCATGAATACAAAGCACTTCCCACAATGTCCCGGCGCTCCCCGCACCTCCTCCCTGGGGGCTAGAAACACCAATGCCCTGTACCCGCCTGTTCCAGCCAGCCCGTCCGCTTGCATCTTTCAGTGCTCACCTGGCCTGGGAGACACCTTGCCATTGTAGAGCATGTTCCTAATGGAGGCCACATTCAAAGGATCCTACCCGCGGGCCCATGTTGAGCCCTGTGTAAACCCAAACCATACCGTGGGCCACAAACAAATGGGCTGCGGGCCACATGCGGCCCATGGGCCACGTGTTGAGTAGCCCTGCTTTACTTGATGCTGCTTAATTAACGTTTCTGTCACTGGACATTGTTTCAGATTAGCATTGTTTTGTGTTGCCAGTCAATCACCTAGCTCTCTCTAAAAAGAAACAAGGAAAAAAAAAATTAAACCCGTGAGACCCTCTAAACTCCTGAGTCTCTAGAGGTGAATTTTTAATCCATTCATCTGAAATCAGTGGAAAGATATGGATTCACTTCAACAGTGACGCATACCCTTTGTGTTCAATTAGAAACAAAAGATTATGAAGGAACAAAGGGAATTTAACAAAATATCACAAAATGAAGGAAGAGCTGATAGGTACGGTGACTTTCTCTTATTCATGTCTCTTCCCCCCACTATTTTCCCAGGGTATGTCTACATTGCATTCCTCTTTCGAGAAAGGAATGCAAATACAGATGAGAGAAACTGCAAATGAAGTACGGATTTGAATTTCCCATGCTTCGTTTGCATAATCACGTCCAGCCGCTTTTTCGAAATACCCTATTTTGAAAAAAGAAACACTGTCTAGACGCGGTTTTTTTGAAAGAAAACCCTTCTTTTGAAATAACCCTTACCCCTCATAAAATGAGGTTTAAGGGTTATTTCGAAAGAAGGGTTTTCTTTCAAAATAACTGTGTCTAGACAGTGTTTCTTTTTTCAAAATAGAGTATTTCAAAAAAGCGGCCCGACGCGATTATGCAAATGAAGTGTGGAAAATTCAAAGCCGCGCTTCATTTGCAGTTTCTCTCATCTGTATTTGCATTCCTCTCTCAAAAGAGGAATACAGTGTAGACAGAACCCCAGTTTGTTTCTGTCCTAAACCATAAACAAGCATAGCTGAACAGCAGTAGGAATTCTGTTCCAAGTCCAGACCATATTCTAAGGATTTGATTTTCACAGGAGCTGAGCTCTCCATACTCCAAATGAACTCAATAGCAGGTATTTGCCCAACACCTCTGAATAATGCACACTGAATCAATTCCTCCAAAAGAACTCAGAACACAGTGAGCTTCCACCTACCGACGTCTGACATTTCTGGGACACTGGCGTTGTAAACATCCTTTGTAAACATTGGTTCATTGTCATTGATGTCATGGATCTTAATGATGAACTCAGACTCTGGCTCCACTGGTCGTCCAGTCCTCCTGTTTACAGCCTGGGCACGAAGTATATAAACAGGCTTCTCTTCCCTGTCTAGTCTCTTTGTGGCCTGTATGTCTCCAGTGTTTTCGTTGATAATGAAGAGGTCTCCTGCACCATCTCCAGAAAGGATGTACTTAAGTGAGCCATCTCCTCTGTCCTGGTCTGAATGCAGCTAGTAGTGAAATGGGAATAATAATAATAAAAAAAAGGAAAAATAAATAATTGAGACATCATTATATGGTCTATATCTGTCATTATGAGGCATGATTTAACAGCATTCATTTCATGTCTAAGTGATCTATATGACTTCTGTATTGTATTATTCATTTGTATCCTCTCTAGTCCTTTCTCCATAAGGCCCTAAGAAGCATGTCAGATCTGCCAAACTTCAGTAGGGTGATATTTATTTTGAAGGGCATTGTTCTAGAAAGAAAGCAGCTAATGCAAGATCCAAGGAAATGCATAACTACTAAAAAGAGGAGCAACCTCACAGACATGTTACATGGAAAGAGACTAGCATATTGCTGGGGTTCACTTTAGCTGAAGGTAAGTGATACATATTCCAGGAGTTTTCACTGTGCAGCCTACAACATGACAGAGCAAACCGCAGCAATGCGCCATCAGTTCTTCACACGGGGGCAAGGGGACTGCAGCTTCAGATGGGAATTAGTGAGCCAGATGCACTGCTACTTCGAATTCAACAGGACCGAACAGAATTTATACCAGCAGTGAATTCGTTCCCATTTCTTAACTATGATAGTCAGTAGGTAGTGACTCTAATGAGCACAGGGGACCACAGTGTACTTTCCCCAAAGAAAGACCAATGGAGTGACAACTGGATAACTGGCCAAGAATGCTGGAGGGCTGCAGAAGAGGCAAGAAATCCTCTGGGAAGGAAATTCCCCAACCTCTGCCCCTCAGCCCTGCTTGTCTCTTCCTTTGGTATCATGCTACTGTTGCTGCTTCTGTGGTCCCTCTCACAGGAACCATGCTGCCATTGAGCCACCAACTCATACCATTGCAAGATCCTCTCTTTCCGAGGAATGGTCAGGTGGAGAATCTTGCTTAATGGTGCTTTTAATATTTTAGCATTAAGACTTCCTATCCAGTACTAGGATACCCTCGAAAGAAAGAATGCTCTGGTGTACTACAGGAGGATCAAGGAAGTGGGGATGATGCAACAGTGGGGAAAAAAATTATATACTGCTGTTTACTTCTTTCTCAACATATTTAGACTTTGTATGTCTACAGAACAATAGGAAACTTTCAGGGAAGCAACAGAACTTGAAACCACAGCTCCAACATCAAAAGGCTTCAAAAGAGTGGCAAGCAAAGCACAGGTCAGACTAAATTGTATCCTTGCTGGTAAGCAGATCTGGAGTACAAATAAGCAAACAAACAAACTACATTATTGCAGCATCTGTTTGAAGAGGGGTGCCTTAATGCAGTCTATGAACCCTTTGCTCATGCTCACAGAATCCACACAGGGACATTACCGTACAGCACTTTGGTGTGCACTGCTATTGACAGTAGGGATGTAAATGGGTAACCATTCTTACTACAGCAGGCCCAGCCCGGCTGCAGCAGCTCCCACCTGCGGCAAGGCTGGGGGGATGGATACGCTGCGCCATGTCATGTGTGTGTGTGTGGGGGGGGGGGGGGAAAGCTGGGCTCCCTGCTCACCCCTATTTAAGTAGTTAACTGGTTAAACATAATGTGATGCTTACAGGTTACGGTTAACTGGCAGGGTGGATGGGCCAGAACAGCCAGCCACATCGCAGGTGAGGGGCACTCCAGCCTGGCTGGAGCAGCCTCCCACCCAAGCAGTTACCTGGTTACCAGACATTTAGCTGGTTAACTGATTAGATGGAATTTTACATCCCTAATTCACAACCTTCTAGTCCAGTGGTCACCATCCAGTAGATCGGGATCTATTGGTAGATCTTGGAGCCCCTGACAGGTGATCCTGACTGGTTTGGCCAAGAGGCTATCAAGTGCAAGCACTCCAACTGCCCCTCATGTCACTGCTGTGCATCTCCTGCTCTTTGCCTTAGAGCTTGTCCTCCCCCCTCCCCGCCCCCGCAGCCTCCTGCTTGCTGTACAGAGCAGGGAAGGGAGAAGAGGGGGCACTGATGTCAGGGTGGTGCCCCCTCTCTCACCTTGTATTTTGTCTCCACAGAATGGAACGGCGGGGAGCACAACAGGGCTTGGGATGGAGGGAGTTTGCTGGCTGCTTTTGGAGAGTGGTGCAGAGCCCCAGCAGGGGTGAGCCTGCCGTAGCCAGGAGCCACCTGAGGCAAGCAGTGCCCAGCTACAGCCAGCTCCAAACACCTGCCCCAGTCACGAACCCCCTCCTGCACTCCAAACCCCTGCCCTAGCCCTGAGCCCCCTGGACCCAAACTCCCTCACAGAGCCTGTAGCCTGAACCCACTCCTGAACCTCAACCCCCTGCCCCAGGCTCAGCTCAGAGACCCTGTCACATTCCAAATTCCTTAGCCCAAGACCAGAGCTTGTGTCCTAATCCTCTGCCCCTGCCTGGTGAAAGGGAGGGAGGATGGGGGAGGGAGGGAGGATGAAGTGAGCAGGGGTGGGGCCTCAGAGAGGCAGGGCACAAAGGGGGCAAGGAGAGGGTATTTGGATTGAGGTAGATCCTGGATTGCACTTAAATTCAAAAAGTGATCTTGTGCTTAAAAAGGTTGGAAACCCCTGTCCTAGTCCAAAGTGTGGGACAGTGTAAGACAAGCTTTAAAATGCCATATAATGCCCAATATTCCAACAAGAGAAGCAACAAATAACAAGAAGTCAGCACATATGGCAGGCGGAGCACTGAGGCATCTTGGGTCATTGGTGCATGCTAACATGAGAGGTCAGCAATGGATATTCCAACATCTTTATCTGAAGAGAAATGAGACCTCTATACCCTTGGAAAATCAAAGGGTGATGGCAGATGGTCAGTGTACTCAGCATAAGCTACTGTTGCCCAAATCATCTTCTTTTCCCTAGAATCTCCTCCTGCCTTTCCAGTCAGAAGATGAGCGCACACACAAAAAAAAAAATCCCTCCCGCTATAGTACAACCACCAGCTGAGCTGAATTGCTAATAGCGCTAGGAGGAGCCTTAATGCAGACAGGGCTAACTGAACCAGTCTCACTTTTATCATATTGATTAAGCCTGATTTTAACCAATGTCGTGGTAAAAATAAATCTGGTCATGGAAAATTGATCTATAATTGGGCTCCCACTATTCCATTGGGATTTTTTCTTAACATTCCCTAGTATAAATATAGCCTGTAATGACTGGAGAACTAGTGAAAATAGAATATTCCCAAGAATGAAGAGAGTGAACATTTAGAATGTGAGCTATTTTGTCACGATGTAAAATTTTTGTTGGTGTGTGGGTTTTTGTTAATACCTGTAATGATATGCTCATCTTGATATATTATTCCCTATTAGATATCTCTGTCTACTGTAAAGAGATCAGTATCAATAGAGCTCTCCAAGGCCACAGATATCCACTTTATACCCATGGCTATCTGCATCCACAGATATGGATGCAGCTAGCTATGACTCATTTTGGCAGCTACATATCAGGATGCAGACACAAAATTTTGTATCTGCACAGGTCTCTACAGTCTTGACTGCACATGAGAAGACAATGCAACCTCATTTTTTCTTTTTCAATAGTTGTTTAGTTTTCTTTAATAAATCCCTCCTGTTTACAATGGACTGTGATCCCATACATCAGTAAAACACATATTTGAATTCAATAATTAATTAAATTTTTTCATGTCTTAGTTAAAGATTCAGTACCTCTACCCCCTCAGCTAAAGTATTAAAGCTCAAAATGAACATGTTCTGAAACTGCCAACAGGTTCCCTTGCAAAGCTAGGAAAGACAAAACGAGTTGTGACATGCCTGTTTCTTCCAAGGTAACAAAATAAGCATGAAAAAGAAAAATCTTTGATCATGTAAATGACTGACAGTCTATACTATTCAGATTCTGATGCATCAAGCAATATCCAACCAGCATATGTTAAAGATGAACTATTTCAGGAGTCCTGGTTTTTTTAAAATTTTAAACACACATTTATGACTAAGCCAGATTTGTAATTGCATCTAGTCTTGAAACTTTCCCAAAGACCTGAGGGTATGTCTACACTACTACCCTAGTTCGAACTAGGGTGGTTAATGTAGGCATTCAAAGTTGCAAATGAAGCCCGGGATTTAAATATCCCGGGCTTCATTTGCATCTTGCCGGGCGGGCGCCATTTTTAAATCCCCTTAGGTTGAACTCCATGCCCGCGGCTACACGCGGCACGGAGTAGGTAGTTCGAATTAGGATCTCTAATTCGAACTACCGGTACACCATGTTCCACGAGGAGTAATGGTAGTTCGAATTAGAGATCCTAATTCGAACTACCTACTCCGTGCCGCGTGTAGCCGCGGGCACAGAGTTCGACCTAAGGGGATTTAAAAATGGCGCCCGCCCGGCAAGATGCAAATGAAGCCCGGGATATTTAAATCCTGGGCTTCATTTGCAACTTTGAATGCCTACATTAGCCACCTTAGTTCGAACTAGGGTGGTAGTGTAGACATACCCTGAGAGATTATTAAATGGTACCAGTTTGTTGGCAACAGAGAAGAGCAACAGATTACAATCCATACAACAATGCATATTGCGTTGATCTGAGACTAGCTGTTATCATAGAATCAAACAACACTAGAACTGGAAGGGACCTCCAGAGTTCACAGAGTCCAGTCCCCTGCCTTCACGGCAGGACCAAGCATTTTCTAGATCATCCCTGACAGGTGTCTGCTCTTAAATATCTCCAGTGATGGAGATTCCACAACCGAACTAGGCAATTTATTCCAGTGTTTAACCACCCTGACAGTTAGGAAGTTTTTCCTAATGTCCAACCTAAACCTCCTTTGCTGCAATTTAAGCTCATTGCGTCTTGTCCTATCCTCAGAGGCCAAGGAGAACAACTTTCCTCCCTCTTCCTTATAACACCAGTTTAGATACTTGAAAACTGCTATCTTGTCTCCTCTCAGTCTTCTCTTTTCTAAACTAAGCAAGCCCAATTCTTTCAGTCTTCCCTCATAGGTCATGTTTTCTCGTCTTTTAATCATTTCTGTTGATCTTCTCTGGACTTTCTCCAATTTCTCCACATCTTTCTTGAAATGTGGTGCCCAGAAATGGACACAATACTCCAACTGAGGACTAATGCTCATTTTTAATGCAGCTACTGAAGGCTGAGCTTACTACTATGAGTAGTCTCCTTGAATCTGATTTATAATATTCTAAAAAGGTTCTATAGTAATTGCTTTAATTCAGTAAATTGGGACATTTCCCTAAAACCTTGATATCAGAAATTTGAAGGCCATTTCTGTAAAATAAATCTTGCATCCATTTTCTCACAGCAGTCAGGATCCTGAATGATGGAAGACATGACTGGTAACAGGATTTTTGGGAGGCCAGAACTGAAGCCAGGTGCCAGAGCCAATATCAGGGTCAAAAGCCAAGCTAAGGATGAAGCCAGGTGTTAGAGATGCAGCATCAGGAATCAGGCTGAGGGTCTATACCAGGTATCAGATTCTGTGTTGGGGGGTTCCAGGGGCAGATCAGGAGTCAAAATTCCAAGCTAAAGGCAAAATCAGTGCTTGGGGATCAGAAACAGAGGAGCAGGGCATTCATGAAAGCTAGCTATTCACATTGTTGACTGGGCACTTTGTACTATGCCCCATGATCTTATATAGTCTCAAGGAGCCAATCAGGGATCACTAAGACAACCGCCAATCAGATCACTCAAAGCGCAGTGTCCCATGGCATACACTTGTTACTGTGGCTTGTGAGTTGCATAGGGAAGCCAGGTTACGACACCGTGGGGCTGTTAACTATCTAGTAGCTGTGTAAACCTGCATTCGATTTCTGACGATCTTTACAGCATCAAAACAGAATTTTAAGTATATAGCTTTGATATTGTTACTTTTTCTTTAATCACATACACTTGCATATATTAGAAAATAATAATAAAACCTCTCTAGAAAAGAAAACTTGATACAGAGGCTACATTTGTAACATTCTCTTGTGGGGAGAATGTCTGAAAACCTGATGCGTTATTCTAGATTCTGTTATCTACATTTGTCCTTGACTATTTCTTTGGTAGAGAAGTTTTATTCGGGCAAAAACAATGTTTCTTTTTTTCTTGTGGGTCAAAATGTCCTAACAGTGACATGTTGTTTAGATGACCTATATGACGAGGAAAGTTGCTACTATAACCATGAAGAAGAGCTGTAAAACTAACTTCAAAGGAAGCCAAAGGAGTATGTCTGAATGTGCAAGTATAAAATCAAAGGACAGTGTTACATTCTGTGCCCACACATTGCCTAGCACAATGGCTGGTATGCAGAGAATAACATTAATAAATAATAAAATATACTTCTTAATGTGAAGTCATTTTCCCCTATGGAAGACTCACTGTAGGAGGAAGTTCACTATACCAGATGTGCTTATTCACCATCACCAAATGCACATAGTCTACTGAGGGCCATTGTGCTAGCATTACCTGGCATCCTACAATGAAGTTCCCAGTTCTCCCTCAATCATGAGAGTCTCTGTTGTGGTCCCACTGGTGTCACCAGGTTTGGTCAAAACATGCACCACTTTGTGTGTGGATGGAGAGATTAAGGCATGAAATGCTGAGGTGTTTTTGTCCCATCCTGGCAACATGGCTGAAAAGCATGCAAAGCTAATTTTGAATGTAGTGAGTGATTGGAGGAAGGCCAGAATGCTGTAAGGTTTTGTCATTTTGAAACACTTTCTGTTCAGAATTTGGCACTGATAGTGCATATGGAATGTCTCGAGCTTCTCCAAATCTGCCTTGAAGTGAGTCCAGACTTCTGACCCATATAGCAGTGTGTACAGTACATAGTTTGACAGACTCTAAACTTTTTCTCAGTGCAGAAACATTCACAGCCATGGGCAAGACATGGACTTCATCAGGAGGCAGTGAAAGGTATTCATCAGAGGACAGCTGGTTTACTGTGACTGTTTGAACTCTGCTTGCACAGATGTAGATGAACTTGTCAAAGCCCTGCATGACATTTGATCCAACCTGCACTGAGAGTTCTGATCTTGGGCTTTTGCCAAGAGATGTTCAGGTTGTTACTGTGGTAGAAAACTTGGAGGATGGAGCTGAAATACTCTGGTTTTTCCACAAGAAAGATTGTGTCATTGACATAGTCTGGTTGATGAACCAACCTTGAATCTGATATGTGGAGCAGCAAGTCCTAATATTCAGTCACTAGCCAAACAGAATAGTGCCTGAGCAAAAATGCATCCCTTCCACACACCTGAGAATGTGTAAAAGTGTGGCAAAATACATGAACCAACACACACACCCTTGTATCATTAAAGGTCTGAAGATTGCATACCAGATTTAGAAGAACACCTGGGATGCCAACTCCTTTCAGTGCAGCTGAAACAAAAGCTGTTTTGATGTCAATGTATACCACAATTAAATTTTCAGTGCAGTTTGGCCAGAACCCAAAGGTTAAGAGCACTGAAACCTGATTATGGTGTATGACGATGTCCGTAAATGAATGGCTGCATCCTATCAAGAAGAATGTGAGTGATGACCTTTATAGGGAATTATAGCAATGAGATCAGCCTGTGATTGTTACATTTGATGAGAGATCTTTTACTTTTGCATAGGGACCGTATAATGCCATCTTTCCATTCTGCTTGTACTCTTCCTGATGCCCATCTGTGATTGGATAGACTAGATCAGGATGCCCCCTGCTGGAGGCCTTGCTGCTCTGTCTCATTCTACCCCAGAGAAGAGGAGAGGTTGTGTATGTCCTTCAGACAATCTAAAGTGTCTGCAGGGAAGCAGTCACTCTGAAGGACTGCTGGTGTAGCAAATCAGGGGCCTGAAGGGCCACATTAAAAGAAGCAGCAGAGTAAGTAATTTATTGCTGCATGGAGCTTGAAGAGGGAAATACCAGAAGCCTGGGTAGTTAAAAGAGCAGCAGGACTGCAGATGACTCATGGCAAGCTGGACTGAGCTCAGGGAAAGCTGCTGAAGACCAGCTGCCTGGCTGGCTGGAAGAGCAGCAGGACCACGGACAGGTCAATTTGGGAAGGCTAAGCCCAGAGGACTGAGCCCAGAACCAAGGCAGACTGGATGGCGATACCATGATTGGCCCTGCTAGTCTTATTGAAGTCTGAGCCCAGGGAGGGCTGCTGAAAGGGCACTAATGGAGGGTACTAAGATGGATACCTATTTGGCTGTTAAAGAACAGAAGGTGTATTAGAGAAGGAAGCCTTGGTGCTAAGGCCCCATACAACACCGTGGGAAAGAACTAGTGATTGAATACCCTGGGGGAGAAGGGGGAAGGCAGCGTGTCTGAGTAAGGCAGAGGGCTGAGTCAGAGAACACTCGACCACAAAGGGGATGCCAGCAAGAGGTGGGTGCTGCCTTGGTCAAAATTGAGTGATTGCAGGCACACATTGGCCAGGTACTGACCCTGTTACACTGCTCTTTTCAGAACAGATAATGCAGGCCAATGCTCATTGGTTCCTGAGCACCCTTGAACAGCTACAGTGGAATATCAATAGGACCCACAGCATGTCCATTCCACAACTTTTGGATGTCTTTTTGTACTTGCTAGTAATGGAGGATCAGTGTCCATCCCTGGGTTGGCCAAGTCACATAGCTCAGAACACTCATCAGCAGATGCATGGTTCATTAAATTTTCATACTGTGTTTTCTGTCTGTTCAGGACCTCATCCATTGGTGAGCAGAGAGAGAATGTTTGAAGGCTGTTTATGGCTTCCAGCCAGACACATGATAGTTCTGGAGGCAGAGCACAGATTGTTGTGCTTTAGGCTGTCATCTGCTTCATTGACCACAGAGCTGATGAAGATTTTATGGTCACATTTTTTGCCATGGCCCGGAAAATGCCTTTCAACTGTTTGTGTTCTTGGACATCTCACTGTTTGGATGCATGTGTCTTTTTTTTAATATATCAAAGGCTCTTCGGAAAGCCAATGTTTCTGGTGTGACCGTCTGTAGCTAATTGTTTCAGGAGCCACATGTGATAGTGTTACCTATATCATTCTGTTATCAGAGTGGGTACCTAAGTTACATATGAGATTCTCAATGGCCTGCATGTATTGGACCAGGATCTACAGAAAGACACTGCACATTTTACTGCTGATGGACATCTGACTTGTGAGGAGTTGGAAGATGCAGTGAGAACTGAGTAGCAACTAGTTTATGGTCTCGAGTTTGCTGGAGCTACTCTGTGCCACTGATGACCCAGTGAGATTACACTATGGAACAATTTATGATAAGAATATTTTTTTCCATGGCACAGCCATTGTTTGAAATCCAGGTCCAGCAGTGGCCATTGAGACATCTGAACCAGGAGCCCATGACAGACAAACTGTCAGTGGCACACAATGTCAAAAGCTGAGTGGTAGTATCACTTGAGGAACCCATACCTAAAGGGCCTATCAAGTTTTCATAGCCAGTTCAATCATAGCCACTTGTGGCACTGAAATCTCTGAGCACTAGCAATGTGCCATGTGGTGACGTTTGCTGCTAGTTGATGGTCGAATGAGCATTACAGTGCACGATAGCATCCTCACAATAAGACAGATCCTTGACTGGTGTAAATTGCCATCACTACATTCAATATGGTGACTTTAATGAAGCTGTGGCAATTTCAACCAGCTGAGGATCCACCTCTAGAGGAGAACGTCCATTAGCAGTTGTGTATTAGAAGAATTTGGAACTTTCATTTTGGTTCACTATGAACTGGATTGTGTGAAGTGCTTAGAGCCCCCAGGAGCTACCATTCAGCACCTTCAATTAAGTCAGTAGGAGTTGATGTCGCTCAGCTCCTCCCAAAGCTCTGCCATATTCAATTTTACCTACCCAGGTTTGTGGAAATAACTCAGAATTTATCGTCACCACATTCTACAATTTATCCTTCTCATTCCTTAGAGATCTGTCATCTCCTATGTCTCCTGGTCCAGTTTCTAAGAGGACATGTATATGCATGTAAGACAAAATACAATGGAAACACCTCTGTTGGTCCCATAAAAGGTATTATGTCACCCAGTTTGTGTCTCTAATACTTTGGGCCCGATATTTTTACAACAAAACTGAATAGTTCTGTTGTCAGACAGCCATGCATATAGGGCTACTTGGGAAGTTCCAGGGTCTGCATGGTTTATAGTTCTCTGTGGGATTCTATATCTCCAAGCACATTGTGATGGACTCTATGGCACTCTGGGGAGTGGAAGGTGCGAACTTAAGGTGGGGTGGCAAATGAGTTGTGGAGTTGTGAAACATATGAAGAGTTAAGTAACATGCTGTAGAAGTGTGTTCATTATTTGCCTCATACCCTGCTCAGCTATGCGGTATCTCATTATTGTTTCTTCAGTGCAAAGCCATTTCAGCCCAAGCCCTTTGTAACTCCTCTTCCTCTACATAACTTTTTTACAGGAAATCAATGTTACTTATCAGTATTCACTTCTCAGGGCAAATGAACTGGATATGACAAAGGAAGCCAAGGGGTGAGAATCTTTGCCAATGATGTTGCAGTGAAAAGTGAATGTGGAAGCAAGTATATCTTACTCATATTACAGTAAATTAATTTGCATAATATTCAAACTTTAATTGGATTTTTTCACTTAATCACCAGTCATAGTCAGTGGAAAAGATTGAGGATGAACAACAAATACAAGATTTTATGATATGACAGGCACACTTTCACCTAATTTTACTTCAAAACTATGGTTAAATTTAACTATCTTGTTCACTTTTCATGATTCACTGTCAAATAAAAACTATTTACCCTTTCATCTTCCCCAGAATTGTGCAGGGCCAAAAAGTTCAAACGTGGGTGCTTAAAGTTTAGGCTCTTTGATCCAGATTTAGCCATCCAATTAGATCCTCTTCTATAGTTGTTTAAATATGGATTGAGGAACCTAACTTTAAGCAACTACATTTGACCTTTTTTCCTTGTGAGGTGAAAAACTATTTAAAAAAGTTGTACCATTTCAAAAGTGACTGCAATCTGAGATAACGAACAGCCTCCTCCTCAGAAATGTCACTGGCAATTTTTGCCCTACAGCAAAAGTAATGACAATGACATATGTACAGAGATACAAAGAATGCAAGAAGAAAAAGACAAAATTTGGCCAAAGTATCTTTGCTACTTTTTTCAGAGGCATGAATATATTTACAGCTTGTCTATTTATCTTGAATAATTTCACTTAACACAAAAACGCAAGCAACTTTTAATGAGATTTTAATGAGATTTCCACCAAGCACAAATGGAAAATATTGCAGCAAAGTATGTGGAAAGAGTTTAAATGTGCCTTTCATATACTTGTGGGAATAAGATAACACTATTCTAATATGTTAAACCGCTCCTTGTATGTTAAAAACCAATGTGAATAATGCTAAAAAATCATAAGAATGGCCTCTGAGCTGCAAGGATCATTCTGCTCCCTCCACCCCCCACTTGTAAGCCGAGGAAGAGGCTCCTTTCTCTTTCCCCATCTCCTAGTATAAAAACTCTTCTGTCTGTGGTAGGTATGGAGGGGGTGGGAAGAGAAGAGGAACTCTGCCTGGCTCCTGCAGCAGCCCTGCTTTTTCTGGTAGTAGGAAGGCAGCCAATTAAACAGGGGTTTTCCCCTTCTTGAGAGAGTTGGAGCCTCTATCATCATCAGGAGACTGACTGCAGTCCTGTCTGAAATCACATGATTCATTAGGAAATTGTGAGAAATGGAAACACTGACACTTTCTTAAACATGTCATTTAGATAGGCAATGGTATTCATTTTCAAGGGCAACATTTCTAAATAGGAGAAAACTGTTCAGTGAAACTGAGAACCCCATCTATCCCCCAGTGAATTCAAGGGGAAGTTTCTCATTTATTTCAATGGGAATTAAATCAGGCTCTCTATGTTTGGCGTATATTTTATAGGAGCGTATAAAAAAGAGCAGACTTATTTGCAGTAGGGACCTAGAAAGTGGGGGATTTACATAACTTTTCCTTAAGGAATATTAGTAATATTTGTATTATTAGGCTAGTCCCTAGGAGCCCTGGACATAGATACGTGTGCTAGCTGCTGTATGAACACAAAACAAAAAGACAGTCCTTGCCCCAGAGAGCTTAAATCCCATGCTCAAACCTGCCAATGGGGTGTGTGTGGGGAGAAAGGAGGCAATTGCCCCTGGTGACTCAAAAGGACTAAGGGCTCCCAGCCACTGCCACTACCATAGGAAGAGTGGCAGCAGGCCCTTTAAAGAGCCTCTGAAGTGCTGAGGGCTGGCTGGGGTGGGTGAGGCACTGTGGTGTGACGTGCTCCAGGTGGAACCAAGGGCTGGGTGCCTCCAGCCCCATCTGTTCCACCCGAGGCCCCACCCATTCTGGAGCCATACCTCCCCACCTGCCCAGGGGCCTGGCAAGCCTGTCAGCCCCCTCCCATGCTAATGGTATATTCAGGCATGGAGTAGCAAACAATTTGTGCCACGCTCTGTTCTAAACAGTGTAGCTTATCACATTTTTAAAATGGCTTTAGATTGCATGGTAGCTTCCTGTTTAGCTGTCACTAGTGCCATATACTGCTTTACAACCAAATTCAATTTCTTCTCCCAGTCTACTCATTAAATCTCAGAGCAGTTTCTGCACTTCTTGAAAGGTCAAAGTCAGTCCTTCTAGGACACCACCACCTAGAAATCCAGAAATATATTGCAGATTATGTATTATTACTTACTTACCTTTATCACGTATAGTTACCACTGTAGTTCTGCTGTAATCTAATGTTTTGTCTCTCTACTAACTTGAGAGTGAAGATGTGCCCAACTGCTTGAAATATTAAAGAGACAATAAGTAGGCAGATGGCAGATAGAATCATTGGTTCATTCATAGCAGGAGTTGGAGTCACTTGTGCACTTGCTTTTCCAGCTGATGCCATCATTTCAAATGGGATATTTACAGAGCAACAGACTGCTGTCTAGCTATGAACTGATTTAACCCTGTGTGTAATATGAGGTTCCATGGCATTCAGAAAATTCAAACACTCAAAGTGAGATCTGCTAGCACTATGAACATAAGAACGGCCATACTGGGTCAGATCAATGGTCCATGTAGCCCAGTATCCTGTCTGCCAACAGTGGCCAATACCAGATGCCCCAGAGGGAGGAAACACAACAGGTAATCCTCATGTGATCCCTTGCACTCATTTCCAGGCAAACAGAGGCTAGGGACACCATTCCTAGCTAATAGCCATTGATGGACCTAACCTCCATGGATCTATCTAGCTCTTTTTTGAACCCTGTTAAAGTCCTAGTCTTCACCACATCCTCTGGCAAGGAGTTCCACAGATTGACTGTGTGCTGAGTGAAGAAAAAAAATATAGGCAATTATACCTGCTTTCTATTTAAAAACCGTAAACCCTTCTCAACATTCCCTTTCTCCCTTGATGCTTGGCATTCAGGCCAGCATTAACCGTTCCCTGCCATGAATTGCTTCAGCCAGCATCGATCCCTTTCTTCCAATTGGCAGTGCCAGCTTTAGGGTGGGGGGGGGAGGGGAATGGATCTACTAAACCCTTGAAATTCCAAATATGCTTCTGTATTGCCTGACAAATACATGCAAATACCACAAAAACTCATATAAATACTTGATTCCAAACCATGTAAGATTGATTCTCCCTACTAAGGTGAGTTTGTCTACTTCTCAGAGCATAGGACCACTAACTCCTGTATTCTGGTGTTATCTTGACCCAATTTATGCTACTGGAGCCAGGAAATAAGTTCATCCTCTTTTCATCATAGAGTTATTACATAGTATCTGGAGAAAAAGGCAGCCAATACATAAAATTGGGTGTTGACAGACTGGGGAGCTGAGGAGCCACTAAGTATTCAGAATTTTTAAAAACCAGACTGTATATTTAAGTGACTTTATATAAACTTAGGAGCCTAACTGCAGGCACCCAGTTTTGAATATTTTGGTTTAAATCTTCAGCAAAAACGGAACAGATGGCATGAATTTTGGTAGCGAACGGGAGGAAGTTGCTGCACTGCTTCCACATGTTCCTGGAGCAAATGGCATTGCAGAGAAACACTGTAATATGTGGCCAGTGTGGCAGAATTAGACAGCTGCAGGAACAGAGTTTGAAGTAAACAAGACAAGTGTTACCTGTTTCCTCATTCATTTAAAAAAAACCTGGCAAGCTCAAATGGGAAATGCCAAATGACCCCACCTTCCAAGAGCTTGAAAAAAAATACTAGATGAATGGCCATCAGACAAAGATGGGCCTAGAGAGATGGGGCTTCTGCATATGAGGGTGTGACAGAGTGGTTAGCCCTTTTAAAGGGGGAGCTGGGGCCTGTGCACCTGTAACTAGTCAGCTACTCCCTAACTGGGTTTTAAGAGAAGGCATCTGGGCCATACAGCTGGGAAAACAGAGTGGATCATTCAGGAAACTGATGGGTGAGAGCCAGAAAGCAGGGGACTGGGGGAGGTTTTTTGGGGGAAGCCACAGGAACAGGAAAGCTCTGTAGATCCTTCCTGCCAATAAGGAGGGCCTGTCCAAAAGCCAGTGGGTCTTCCTGAGCTGGGAAGCTTATGATGGAGGCTGGAAAGGGCTGAGTTGTTGGACTGCTTTTGGGTCATCAAACTGGTCACTGTCACTGGTTGACTGGCTTGGAGAATGGTGCTCTAGAACAAGGGCAGAAAGGAACTGGGTACCAAGTACTGGGATGATTCCCAGGTGATTGACATGGAAGTGAAATCTCTGGAGAGATGAACCAAAAATGTCTGTATTTTGAAATGTTTTTAATGTGGCATAGAAAATAACTTTTTATCAAAAGGGGTCAATGGATTACTGGAACAGTACATAAATTAGTCATGCCTAAAGGCAGGCCTTTTAATTGGACAGTGAGAGAATGCTCTCTGTATAGCTGGACCAAAAGAAAACTGAAGCAGACAAACCTGTTGTGCAAAAGCCTGCAGCAGGATGGCTAATATTTCCCTCAACCCCTCCCCCCCCCGCAACAAAGCTATCATAGCATAATACGACACTGCATGATATCAGAAGAGCTAAAGGTGCTTGACAGTGCTCATGTGGGTTTGTGAAGTATAAAGAGAGAGCTCAGAATGTATTACAGGTTGAACCTCTATAGCCTGGCACCCTTGGGACCTGACTGGTGCCAAACCAGAGAATTTGTTGGACCATGGGAGATCAATATTATCTATCAGCATTCCCAACACTGCCACTACTCACTGGGCTCTTCAAAGACATTTAGGGGTAAATTAGAGCTAAACAACAGCACAGAACATTGAGAGCCAGGACTGGTGGCTGTAAACAAACTTTATGGGACCATGGGAAACTTGGCCACATCCATGATAAGTGGACATCAGGCTAACTAAAATCATGCCAGACTATGGATGTTGCTGGACCAGAGAGGGCCAGACTAGAGATGTTCAACCTTTATCCTGGTCACGTATGAATGTCACTATTTAATACAAGGGTTGTATGTGTGAATTCTGAAACAAACACAGTAAACAGAATGTGAAGGAAACAATGAGACTGTATAATATTCCTGTTCGTTTTTGGTGCAAGTTTGACACAGAGCTGTTTGAAGTTAACAGAAAAGATTTGTGAACTAGTGCTTAGTTTTGCTGTGTTTAAACTGACCTGCTGTCCAGGAAATCAAATAGTAATATTAACAACTAACTGTAGGTAACAGGTTGCTCATCGGTGGATTCTAAGTGAATTCCCTTAACAGAGAATGACTTACAATTCAGGAGTGACTCATTTTGGCAAGTCTAAAACACACCACATCAAACTCTGAGTCTGCGGAGTCAGATGGGTTGGTAGAAAAATCAGTGCAAAAACTACATTAAAAAACAAACAAACAGAAAAAGAAAAGAAAAATAGTTTTTAGAATTGCATATGTACAATACAACTGAAAATGCTTTACGAGGATCATCAGTTTGGAGAGCAGCAATAGGTTGAGGAAGAAACATTAGTACTAAGAAGCAAAAAATGACAGAACAGCCTCAAAGAGAGCTCTGAAGCCATGACATAGCTATGTGATTAGAAGGGAAAATCAAATATGGCAACATTTGAGTTTCAAAAGAAAGAAAGTGGAAGAAGAGAAAAAGGGAGTAGTAACAGTAGCCATTTTGAATTAGAAATGCTCACGACTTTTGCTATGTGATAGAGATAGTAGTCCTGTCATGTGATTGGGGCAAGGAAATAGACAGAAGTCTCTCAAAGTCCAGATTTGTTATCACTTCTGGGCACACTTAAAACCTACTCCTTTTGTTCAGGATACTGAGGAGGTTGAGGGCTGAGAGAGAAGGGTAAGGAAACTTTTTGTTTATGATGTGATTGTAGGGTTGCCAACTTTCTAATTGCAGAAAACCAAACACCCTTGCCCTGCCCCTTTCCCAAGGCCCACCCCTACACTCCATCCCCTCCCATCACGTGCTCGCCCCTACCCTGTTCACTCACTTTTTTTGAGCAGGCAGGTGCAGAGGTTGGGTTGTGGGAGGGGCTGAGGGCTCTGGAGTGGGGGGGATGGGGATGGGCACCTATAGCTCAGCTTAAAAATTTGAATCAATCAGTAAATATTAGTATAGGTTGCACCTCCCCTAAACCAGGATGCTCTGGTTTGGCAACGTCCATGGTGCAGCAGGACCACAGCTGTTCCTGGATGAGAGAGCCCTAGGGCAAGAAGGCCAGCAGCTGAGAGTCCCACACAGGGCAAGCCTGGTGGAAGCAAGCCAGGGCCTTGGCAGCCCGGTAGCAGGAGCGGGGCTGTGGCAGTGGGGCAGTGGCAGCCGGGATGCTGCCTGATCGGAGCTGCCTGATTGCCCAGCTGAGGCTGCGTGCTGCCCAGACACCAGCAGGGCCAGGTCACCTGTGCTGCAGTGCTGGCAGTGGGGCTGAAGCACCCATTCTAGCAGCGAGGCCAGGGCAGCCATTTTGCCCTGGAAGCAGAGTGGCCCAAGACGCCAGTGGCAGGGAGGGGTGGCAGGCTGAGGTGCCGGTGGCAGGGGACCTCCCATGGTCCAGCAAATTCCTTCATCCAGGACTGCTCATGTCCGAGGTTGCCAGATCAGGGAGGTCCAATCTGTATTCCGCCGTGTCACACCTTTATCACATCCACCCCTCAGCATCACAGCAACAAATTGGCCTCAACACTCCTCCTATTCCTATTTCCGTACATGAAATCTAACACGTACATGCATTTCACTGTGAATTTTGCTGTTGTTTCTATACATTATAAAACTTAAACTTACTGGGTCAAAGTCGTCCCTAGTGCTACTGTGCTAGACCCTGGATGAATTGGGCCAATTTTCTTTCCCTTGTGTTTGCTCTTCCTTTTCTTTCCCATTTTCCCTTCCATCTACTGTGCATCTTGGGGTATTGTTCCTGGTTTTTTCAGTGTGCTTTTCTTCTGTCAATAATCTTTTCAAGGTAAAATAACAGTACTTGGCTCTTAAATAATGCTTTATAGCTTCAGTCTCAAAGTGCAGTGCAAACATTAACTTATCCTTACATCTCCCACACAAGAGAGGCAGGTATTATTCAGACATTTGTTTTCTCCATAAGATTATTCTTCCTTCATGTTGCCTTTTTCTCCAAATGCTCTTCTCTTTTACTACTCTGCCTGCCTCCAGCACAACCCTCAGGTTCCTTGTTTCCCACTCTCTCTCAATATTTTGTTCTTTCCTCTTTTCTTTAATTATACTTCTTTCAGTGCCATTACCTCCCACTTTCCTTTCTTTGCCTTCCCTTTCTGTGCACCCTAAATCTTTCCCTTTTGTCACATCACCTTCCTCTCTATTCATGTCTAGGCCTTCATCCTGTCTTCCTCCTCTCTCTTCTTCCTTTTCCATCCCTTTCTCTCTCCCTTACTATGTTTCCTCTGTTATCCTGATGCAGCCTTCTTTGTTCACCCTATGACTCTGGAATACTAGGTCTTGAGAGGGTAGCAAATTAAGAGGAAGGATGGCCTGGTGATGTGGGTTTCAAGTCCCTGCTTTGTCACAGACTTCTTGTGTTACCTTAGGCAAATCATATAATCCCCCTGTACCACAGGTCCCTTACTTCACAGGGACTTTTTTAGGATTCATGCATTAGCTGTTCCAATATAATGGCAGGTGTGAGGGTCATATAAGTACCTCAGACACAAAGGTAATTTTTCTCTTGGGGATACTGCTTTTGATTTGATGGGTAGCTGTTGTTCTTTCAACCCCTCCACCCGATAATTAGTGGTTGATGTAGGTGTTTTTATCCCTTTTCCCATGGAGGGCTCTACATAGGTGAGGAGGAGCTACCTGCCTCCCAATTCTTCATGGTTTCCCATGGCACTGCACTGAATTTGTCTAACCTACACCTCTGCAATGAATGTCATGATTCCTTAGGCAGAGGCAGGCCATCCTGTCTTTTCACCTTTGGTTGTGCTCTTGAGAGCCCATCTCTGCCCAGAAAGTTCAACAGCTAATCAGGGTTACTGGGATAGGGCAAGAAAGCAATTAGGAGGTGTCAGCACTCTCACTTCCCTACTCTCTTTTCTCTCTCTTGGCTCAGTACCTGGTGTGATTTAAGCAGTGACAGTCACCCAGGAGTTTTCTGTTCTGCACAGCACAGTGCTGATGCTGTGCTCATATGTACTCCGTAACTGATGAGACTATACCGGTGTTATATTCTAATTGGCTGCCTCTCGTGGGCCAGATCCTCATCTGTACACAAAGAATGTTTGACACGGCTGAATTCTGGCCCACAAAATCATCTTTGTGTTCTCCTGATCCTAGGGCTGCTTTGCACTGTTGCGCTTCCCTGTGATCTGTTCCAGCTACCAACGGCCCTGAGCTATTGTAAGAGCCATTATAAGTGGGTTATCCAAGCCATGCCCCATTGGCTAAGAGCCTTTCCCCCTTCAGGGTTTCACAGATTGTAAAAGCAGAAGGAATTGTTGAGATTATCTGGTCTCACTTCTTACTTGCATAGGCCATAGTCATTCGCCCAATAATATATCACAACAAAAGCTACTGATGGAGTTATTACATATATTTTAGAAAGACATTCAATCTTCCCTTAGACTGCAAGTGACAGTGAATATACCACATCCTATTCTATTCTGAATTTGTCTAGCTTCAACTGTCCAGCCACTAGCTCTTGTTATCCCTTTGTCTGTTAGATTAAACAGCCCTCTACCATTATAAATCTTCTTCTCTTGAAGATACATTTAGATCATGATGAAACCTTCTCTTGGATAAACTAAATAGATTGAGTTTCTTCTATGGGGTTCTATAACCCCGGGGTTTGTGGGCCAGGACCCCATTGTGCTAGGTTCTCGACAAGTGAATGAGGGAGGCTAAAGTTAGCCAATCAAAGGGTGCAGCTGACCTCTGGATGCCGATTGAGGAATGATAAATAGGGTAGGGATAGGTCATGAAGGTCCCTGAAAGTGAAGACAAGTTCTGTTTGCCACAACAAAGATGATACAGCAATGGAAGGAGGGTGGTCTGGTCAGAGCAACAGGCCAGGAAAATTATCTTTGCAAAAAAGGATGTTCCTTTGGGTCTCCTGCGGTCAACTGTCTGCTCTGCCACAGATTTTCTTTGTGACCTGGGCCATTTACTTAATCCCTCTATACCTCAGTTCCCTTACTGCATTTGTCACAGCCAGAAGGCAGGATGTTACAGTAACTGAGATGCTATGAGATCCTCTACATTTTTTTTTCTCTCTGAATTGATGAGAAAGCAATATCATGGAGTTGTTATGTAGAAGGAATTGACACGATCTAGATATAGGCTAGATATGAGGACCTTGAAAGAGATCTGAGATGATGGGCAGGTCATGGAGCTGAGTGACAGGCAGGATAATGGTTGAGAGAGGAGCTAATGGGGACGGATTGGAGAGTGTGTGTGTGTGGAGGGGAGAGATGTAGAGCTCTCATTGACCTTGAGCTACTGGCTAGACTTCCACAAGGTGATGTCAAAGTGACAGGCTGAGGTTGTTATTTGGTCAGCAGGAATAAATATTGACTAGCGAAGTAGGTCTGTGTGGCGTCAACATACAGATGGTGGTTGAATTGTGTTTGTGGATGAGATTAACCTGAGATAAAATGAAGAGGGAGAAGAAAAAGGGGCTAATGGATGGCAGATGAAGAGTATCCTCCAAAACAGACTGAACTTGAAATCAGAGAAGTTAGAGAAGAACCTGGAGAGGACAGATCCATGCAAGTCAAAGGAGGAAAAGATTTCAAGAAGCGCTTTGTTAATGGTGTTGAAGGTGGTTGATAGATTAAGAAGGGATGAGGATGGAACACTGGTTCTGAGCTTTGGCTAGAAAGAGATGCAGTGCATGTTGTTCAAGTAAGCTCAGTTTACCTTGTGACTTTGATTGCTCTAGTGTATAAAACTGGCCTTTTTATCATTAATTACTATTCCACCAATTTGTGTCATCTGTAAACCATAGCAGCAATGATTTTATATTTTCTTTATAGATCATCAAATAACACTGGACAAAACAGAGTAGCATTGAGTGGGCTTCAACTAGAAACAGCCCAATAGGATAATGGTTCCCCATTTACAGTCACTTTTGGAAATCTATCAGTTAGCCAGTTTTTAACTGAATTCGGAGAGTTCCTCCAGGACAAGTATCCACCAGATTTAGCAATGCTTTACATTGTTAAACAGCAAGAGTGCAGGTCAGATTCAGGGCTACTATATTTAAATGGTTGATGTGTATTTTGACACTTTATGCTCTGTGGCTATATATTTCATATGACTTGGCACGTCACTGTAATTTTGAGTGATATCCCTTTTTCATTTTAATACTGCATTTGTAGAAGTAGTACCTATTATCAATGAGTTTTAGTAAAGGCACCAGTGTTCACTTGCTAACCATGTATAAAAGCAGAGCTATGATGTCACTCCCAAACTCATGAAATAACCCTTGGCTATTATGTATTCTCTCTTAAAAATAGGTATGAGGGGGAAGAAAGGGTGAGATTAAAAATGATTTTATTACATAGTGTATACACTTCAGTGGTCAACAATTAAAATCCAAGCCTCTGAAGATTTGAAAACAATAAAAAACACACAAGTCATCTGTTATGAGACAGACAGATTTTCTCATCATCCAAATTTAGTATCACAATCCAACAGTAAGATAGTGCATTCAAGTATGATTTTTCAAGGCTAACTAGGAAATTAGTTTGAAGTCTATTAACAACAAAAACATATATACGTAATGAAACACATTTCTGTATGTCTCCCTGGCAGAATACAAAGTATACGGGGGAAAAGATAAGCTTGTAGCTAAAGTAAAGGACTGCTGGGATTTATTTCTGGCTCTGCCATGAACTGCATGTATGCAGGGTTGCTGGAACAATATTTATAATGTGCATGCTGATGGTGGAAGCCATGTATTTGATGTTTGTTTTTACTACTTCAAGCCAGGGGCTATGATAGCACTCTCAGCATCCCCGCAAAATATTTATTAGTGCCTTTATTTCCATATCTGTAAAATGAGGATAAATTAGCAGTGCCAAACTGATAGAGGAGCTGTATTAATGTTTCCAAAAACCTTGGCTAGAAAGGGAGCTGTTTGAATTTGCAGAAAGAATACTTGCATGACCAGGTTGCAGGACTGGACTACAGATTAGTAAGGGCTGAACTGTGGCTTTGACACAACTCCATGCATTGGACAGCATGTAGTTCTGTTGCCCCAAAGCAGATCAGGAAACAGACTGACTCTGTGAATCACAATCTGCCTCATATTTTTCCTCCTTCTCCTAGAGAAACACACCCTGAACCATCCCTATAACTGGTCTCTATTTCTATTTATTTCTACTACTGGCCTCCTGAGTGACTGTGGGCAAGTCACTTCAGCTCCTGGAGCCTCCATTTTTCTCCTTATGTAAAATGGGTATATAATAAACGTCCTGTGTAAAGTGTTTTGAGGTCTACTGATAAAAAGCATTATATAAGAACTAGGTATTATTATTAATATTATGTGTTTATTTGTTATGATTTAATAATATTCCTCCTGGCATGTCAGCAAAACTGTGCTGGCCAGCAGATTTGGAGAAGTTCAGTCAAGTCTCTGCCCATTCCTGGCCTATGCAGGAGGGAAATTAGAAGATCTGTGAAGGCTGCAGAACCCTCTGTGACAGCCATTCAGCCCAAGGTAATAAGCAAGTGCCTTGCAGTCACTCACTTTCCTGTGGCAAAGCAACTGATGAACAACACTCTAGCTCTGCATTGCACAAACCTCCTGCATGCCATTTGGGAATGCTTAAATAATTTAAAACTAGGCTTTTACTGAAGGAAAATTTGCTACACTGTCCATCCGGAGGATGGACAGCATATGCACTAATAGATTTTTCCCTGGCTCAATTCTAGAGGTTGTAATTGCGCTCTCTCGCGCGCGCTCTCTCTCTCTCTCTCTCTTTTTGTATTTATAAGATTTTACAAAACTTGTGCAATATGCAATGCCTCAGTCCTCAAAAGAGAAGTGCTGGAACACACTTCCATCCAGAAAGAAGAGATGCTGGAATGTACTTCCAGTAACTGACAAGTACTAGAAGGATGGGAATGCCACTGTAGTTCCACAGCCAAGTGCCAGAATGGCATTGTGGAGTGTTCCAGCATGATGACATGGATCATTACTAAAGCAGACTAATGCCCCCAGGGAGTCTTTTTTTGACAACACAGTAACTAGCTAGGAGATTTTCCTAAAGTCAGTGCTCAAGGCATCGGAGGCAAAATGTGTGCTCAGAGTTACAAAGAAAGAAATGAATACACATGCACATCTGGGGCATGTTGTACTCTAATGGGAAGAAATCTCAGAGGCGTAGCCATGTTAGTCTGTAACTTTAAAAACACTTCCTCAAATGAGCTTTTTGCCCACGAAAACTCATAATACTATGTATATATTTTCTCTAAGGTGTTACAGGACTGCTCCTTGTTTCTAATGGGATTATTTTTCCAAGACACAAGCAACAGTTAATTGCCTATCTCCCAAAGACTTTTCATAGGAATTCAAAGGGTGCCAACCCATCATTTCTGCCTTAGAAAATCTGTCCCTTAAATCCACAGGTACTGCTTCAATGTGCATTGTTCATACTCCTCAAGAATGCTTAAATTTTATATTACATTTTTCCAAGTCAGAGCACAAATAGTCCATAGTTATTGACAACTTTATATAACTCAAAGGCAAGCATATGGGTTGACATACACAAGAAGAAATATCTAACTGTATGGTCATATTTATATTTAATCTCTCTAGGTATTTTAGTGTGTGCCTGTGTGTCTGTGAGTCTGTTTGTTGAAGAACTCCTCCTAAACAGTAAAAGTTAGGACCACCAAACTTGATATACAGCTTCCTCTTATCATAACTTAAAGCAAGGTCAGGGTTTAGTTGTGACACGAAAATGGGAAGTGCCTAGAATAGGACTGTTTTCCATAACATGGAAAGGGAGAGAACAGAGAAGAGGGATGCTATACTTCAAAGTGACCCCTGGGGGCAGTGAGCACAGGGGATAGCTGAACTGCAGAGTGACCACTGGGGCTAGCTGGGGACAGGGCTTTCAGCATTGCCAGTCACTGGAGTGGGTAAGTGGCCCCCCTATCCCAAACAGTACTGGATGGGGAGAACCCCCTTATCCACTGATCCTACCCTTGCAGCCCCCCCCCCCAGGACCACCCCCATGGTTGGGCAACACACGCTGGCCCTCATCCAGGAGATGCCTCCTCCTGACAGGCAGGGTGGGGTTGGGAACTGTAGCCAGGCCTCTCCCAGAAAAGATGCCTCCCACCACAAGGAGAAGATTGGTGGGTGCATACATTTAGCTCACTTGACAGTATAACCAGGAACTGCAGCACAGCCTTGGACCAGCTGTTGGATGGGGCCAGCTCCTGGAACCCTGCCCCCCTCCCCAAAGCAGGCCCAGGGCGGGGAGAGGGGAGGCCACTGGAGGCAGGGACCAACCTCCAGAGTCTTGCCTCTCCCACAGCAGTTTCAAGTTGGGGGAGGGCCGCTGGAGACCAGGGCTGCTCCCTGGAGCCCTGTTTCCCCCCCCCCCGGACCAACTGCAGGGCCGGAGAGGCCTTTGGAGGCTGGGGCTGGCCCCCAGAGCCTCCCCAGACAGACCTGAGCCTGGGGGGCATCTGGAAGCCAGGGCTGGCCTGCAGAGCCCCAGCTCCCCCCACTGTAGTTGAAGCGGGAGGGACTGGAGACCACTGCCAGACCCCAGATCCCTGCCTCACCCCAGACAAGCTGGAGGCTGGCATCAGCCCCTGCAGCTCCAGTGCCCTGAGATAAGCTACTGGTTGGAGAGAGAAGCTCTGGCCTCCCAGGAGAAGTCACTACTGGAGCAGCCCCACCTCACCACCACAGGCAGCCCCAGTAAGCTAACCCCAGTCTCTCAGCTGGGGTTAGCTTACTGGGTGGTGGCGGTCGGTTTCCGCGTGGACTTAGGGGATAGGGTGCTGCCCATATCCCCTGTCTTAAGTCCTGCACCTCCCAATCCCTCCCCTGACTTCTACATCCCTACGCCCTCCCCCAAAGCCCCAACACCTAACCCTGTGCCCTCCGTTCCTGCCTTCACTCCAGCATCCTCCACCCCCTGACCTGAGCCCGCAATCCTCACAGCTCTTGCCCTGACTCCTGCACCCCCACCCCCTGCCCTGAACCCCATCATTTAAATAAAGCATGTACAATTTCCTTTTCATTAAAAAAACATTACTATAGTTAAGGACCTGAGCAATGCCAGGTACATCTACCAGTGAACTATTCCATTGTTTTCTCCATTAGATGCTCTACTAGATAAAAGGCACAGGTAGTATATTCCTGCATTTTTAAAATCCCAAAGAAACCGAAACAAACTGACCAGAATAAAATGTGTACCAAAGCATGCTACTTTGTGGATTTGATCGAAAGTTCACTGAATTAAGTGGAATGTCTCCCACTGCCCTCATTGGGTTCTATGTCAGGCCCTGTGTTATCCAAGCTGTCCCTGAAGACAGGAAGTAGTAGTAGGAAATTGTTTCCTTAAGAAATGAGTGTCTTTCTTTAGTCACAAAGTCTGCAAATGATTATCCACACGACTAATTAATAAATGTATTCAGAATCTAGTGCTAATTCTAATTAAATGTAAGTAGCAAAACAATTTGTGTTGTAGCCTCAGGCCTGGTCTATGCTAAGCTGTCTTACATCTACCTATATGTCAGTGTCTATAGTACTGCTTTGTTCCTGCCAATGTAAATGTCCTAAATGCACCAGTATAATAATTCCCCTTCATGAGAGATGCAGGGCTTGTGTTGCTGTGGTTAGGGTGATGTAGTGTGAGGACACTGTGAGTATGTCTAGACTGCATCCCTCTGTCGGCAGAGGGATGCAGATTAGGCAGGTCGACATTGCAAATAAGGCAGGGATTTAAATATCCCACGCCTAATTTGCATAAAAATGGCCACCATGTTTTGCCACTCAGCACTTTGTTGGCAAAAAGCGGCATTGGGGGATCTGTCGAGAAAGAAAGCCTTTTTCGACAGCTCCCTTATGCCTCCTGCAAGGAGTGTAGACATAGCCTAGGAGCCTGACAGCCACCCTACAGAGAGCTCCTCATCCAAGCCAGGGCTGCTGCTGTGCTCTAGGCAGGGAGCTGTATGCAGAGCTGAATGCCTGGACTCTCAGCTCCTCACATTGCCCCTCTGAAGTCACTGGAAGTGCTCCTGGTAACGGTGTGCACCATCAGCAGAAAGAAGGTGATGTGGACGTGAAAAAGCACAGTAATTACTGCGGTGACTGTATGCTAACCTAACAGGTCGAGTTAAGTTAGTAATGCAGACATACCCTTACATCAACGGGAGCAAGGCTGTAGTGGAGACATAATTAGGTCAATATAAGACCACTTATGTCGAACTAACTCTGTAGTTAGAAGGCCTTAGGCTGTTCTGCTGACTCAACAGACTTACCTGTGAATCTCTTCAGTGCTTATCAGATGTCAAAATTGCTCTTTGAATCATTCAATTGAAGTAACTTTTTCTTGATTTATGTAATTCCAAAATAACGTTAGGTTTGCTTGTGAATTCCCCATCCTCCGAAAGCCCCAACGATCAGTCAAAAATGGGAAAACATAGTGCCTTAGTTTTAAATACTGTTGCATCAACAATGATCTTACTTCTCCATGGAGTATCATGGCTTCAGGGGTTAGATGAAATATACATTCACTGAGAACTGCTGTCCTCCTGGGGAGACCCACTCATAAAGATGAACTATAAATAAAAAGCAATCCCTTGGTCTAAAAATCCAGAATTGTTTTTACTGGAAGATGGTTGAATAAAACGTTATGCTTCTTCAGCAGGTAACAGCCTCTTGCTACTCTCTGATGGATGGACTTGAAAGCAAATTTTCATCCTTTGCTTACTGTCAAAGGTGACCCCTTGATAGTCTGAATGCTTGATGCTGACAATCATGTCCGGCTGTATGTGTGTGTATTCTATGTAATATATAAACACAGAGATTGAGCCAAAAAAGTAAGAAAGCACAATTAGGGTGCTATGCAATTTGAGCTATGCAAATTGTGTAGCTTATTTCAAGCTAGTCTATTTCAAAATTTGGCACTGTTCAAAATAAATTGCTATTCCAAAACGTCTGCATGGAATGAGGTTTACAGGGACGGCAGAATAGCGAGCCTGTTATATTTAAAAATAATGGGTACACTCAAAAGATGCAGAATAGCTATTTCGGGATACCCGAGGTATCCCGAAATAGCTCTGCAGTGTAGACATAGCCTTAGATTCAAATCCAAACATTTCCAGTGTTGTGAGAGAGAGGGAGTGTTCAGATTGCCAGTTCTGGCTCACTTCAGTCTCTAATGTGTCTGTTTACATGAACACACCTTGAACCAGACTTACATTAAAAGCTGGGGAAGGAGAGTCTGGTGGAGGAAATCCCTGCAAGGGTTCCCTTGGGAAAACTCCACCATAACATCATATTCTACAATGTTGACTCCAGTCTTCAAAGGCCTTGTATTTTCACTTAAGCTCTGGTCCCCAACATTCCCCTGCCCAGGCAAGTGACTCAATTAGAGCTGTGTTAACAGTGGTTCCCCTAGCCAAAGCTACCCTTTCTTACAATCTCCCACCTCCCAAATATTCCCAAATTACATTAAAGTGCAGGATGAGTGATATTTGGTCCTAGCCTACTGACAGCTTAGGAGCCAATATTTCATGAATTAGGAACTTTTCCCCACCTTCTCAGTGGGACTACAGCATTTGGGTTATGCAGTATCCAGTAGTGGGTTTCATTATGTTATTCTGTACAATACATTTTTGGAGGTGCATAATGCTTATGATCTATACTGTTTCTCTCGCTCTGATGTCTCTGTTTGAACAATAGAAAACCAAGCACCAATAGAGCACCCTAAATCATTTTTAAGAAACTAATCTGAAAAATATTTTCCAGAAGCAGTATAATAAATGATGGCATGAAGTGATGAAAAGGTCTTATCAGCGCTCACTTGGCCTGTATATCTCACTAAGGTACATGAGTAATGCAGCCAAGCACAAACTCATGCTAACAAAAAATTGTACTGCAGCCAACACCACCTTGTATTTACCAGAGTTCCTCTGAAGGGCTCTGGTGGATTGACTTCCAAGGGGTGTCAGCTAAGAGGAAATTCGGCATAGGGCCAAAGGTTCTAGATATTTTGTCCTCCCCCTCTATTTCTGGAAGGGGGGGGGCGGGAACTTTATCTTTTATTACTAATACATCTGCTGCATTTCTATTCTATCCACACACAAAGGATATTACAAGTTATTTTGCTTGACATCCTTTTTCCCTCCAGCATAAATAGATAAAATGGACCAAGCAGAGAGGCCATTCCAAAAGAGACCCTGGGAAGTTCATGTGAACATGAGTGAGTGCATGGCTAGTGACATCAGTCAAATAGCCTCTTCCTTCCAACAGACATCTTCTGGTGAATGACAAAACCTCAGGTCCAGTGAAGGGAGAGGGTGGGGCTCACATCCTATAGGGTTGAGGTCGCTGAAAAGTATCAGATAGACAGAAATTATTCTCATGTGCAGTAACCAATCCAGCAAGACTTCTGTACCATGCTCTGGGTCATACTCCTCAGTAAGACACAGTGGAAAGCTTTTATGCCTGTGTTTCACCAGCAAGTCTGGGTGTGGAAGGGTTGTGGCTATCTTTTAGATATAAACAGAGAAACCCAAAGCAGAGTAAATGCTGGTTCCACCAAGCACTGTTCCCCCTCCTCTGACTTATATTTTTACCCTCAGCCCCCACAAGCACTTTATTCCTTCAAAACCTTTTGTTGTTCTTGTTTCTCAAGCAAGCAAACAAAACCAAACCAGAGGGACTAGTGCTCCCTTTGCCACTATTCTGAGGGGGATTCATTTTCCTTCATCTGCCATCTCAGAGCCTCCCTAGAAATACAAGTTCTGTTGAACACTGAAACATGTTCAGTGCATGCTGAGGTTTCTGTTTCATCGCACGAAAACAAAGAGGAGTCAGCAAGTTGCTCTCAGCATTAGTGCAATGAGATTGACAGCAGTGAGTCACATTACAACACATTTTTTCAAATTTATGTTTTGAAATGTTATGCTGAATGGCCATGGTTCTCAAACTATTCTTGCCCCCATGTCAACCATGGTCCCCAAAGGAGAAAAACAGAAACCACAAAAGTAAAGGAGGCAGTTGGAAATACTGGGCTATTTTTGAACAAAGTTTCCCTAAGCCTCCTGGTGAAATATTTCAGGAGAATAAATTACAGCCATTAACAGTCTAAGGGCTGCCATGTTAGTCTGTATCCACATAAACAATGAGGAGTCCAGGGACACCTTTGGGTATGTCTATATAACTGGGCTAAAGTTGAATTGAGCTAAGCAACTTGAACTACGTTAATTGTGTAGCTTAAGTCGAAGTAGCTTAACTCGGCTTTTGGCGCTGTCTACACAGCAGGAAGTTGAAGGAAGAATGTCCTTCCTTTGACATCCCTTACTCCTCATGAAATAAAGGTTACCATGAGTCAGAGTAAGAAGTCCTCCAACTTGACATTATTTCAAAATAAAGGCTTGTTGTGTAGACATGCACTATGTTAGTTTGGAATAATGTCAGTGACTCCAAAATAACACTGCTGTGTAACAATTTGGGCATAAGCTTTCATGAGCAAAAATATGCATCTGACAAAGTAGGGTTTTTCCCATGAAAGCTTATGCCTAAATAAATGTGTTAGTCTTTACGGAGTCACAGGGCTCCTCATTGTTTCAGCCATTAACAGTGGAATAACAGTTGCCAGTGGAGGGAACTTGGAACCTGAAATAAGGGACTCTTTACAGATTAGTAACTTTCTTTTATTGCATTTATTACATTATGACTAATTTATTATTTGTATTTGTGGTAGTCAGCAGGATCCCTAATCAGGGTGCAAGACACTAGTGTGCTTGGTGGTATACAAACAGAACAAAAAGATGGCTTCTGCCCCTAAGAGATTACAAACAAAGTAACCTAAGACTGATGTCATGCAGGGTTTTTTTTTTCTTTTGTTTTGCAACGTGTGATGCTGAGTATGGTCTTTGTGGCTGGAAGTGCAGAGGAGAGGCAGTACCTTATGACTAGCTAGCTCAGTGCAAAACACCAACAAGAGGGAGGCAGAATTGTACCACCGTTAAGGTACTAACCTAGGATTTAGGAACCACCAGTTTTATTCTCTGTTCTGCCACAGACCTTCTATGTGATCTTGGGCAAGTCACCCTAAGGTGAACAGTACTTAATGTGTACCAGGTCTGAGCCCCGGCACCTTTAGGCTTGGCAATTCATAGCCTTGGTGCCTCTGCGAAAGCTTGCTGCACCAGTTATTAATGTAAAAAATTGATCAAGCCCCAGCACCTCTGTCATCACTATATAATTAAGAGATTTGTGTGTCTGTTTGTTTGTGAATCCATCTGCCTGTGTGTCTCTCTGCGACTCCGTTTATTCAAGAACTCCTCCTAAGTAAAGGCTGCACAGGAAGGGGCGGGGCCTCAAGAGGAAGAGCGGGGCCAAGATACTTCCCTGCTTCCCCACCCACAGACCATGATTGGTCTGGGGGTGGGGGAGCACCTTTGCCCCACCATCCCAAGGTTCCCCCTGGGCACCCATGCCCCTGGCGGTGGGAGGAAACTTCTCATGCTCCTCCTTCTGCCGCCAGGCCAATCAGGGCTTGGGGTGGGGGAGCACGCAAAGTCTCCTCCTGCCCTGCCAGGAGTGCACACCGTACTCCGGCCTGCAGAGGCTCTTTTGCCCATCCCTGTCCTCAGTGGTCAGAGGTAGGCCCACCAAATTTGGTATGCAGCTATACCTTCTCCTAACTTAAAGAAAGGTCAGAAGTGTGGCTAGCAGAGCTGGGGCTTTGCCATCTTGCCTGCTACCAGACCCCCTCTCCCGGCACCCATCCTCACCCCAACCCTCACTCTCTCACCCCCCATGCCTCCAGCCTCGCAGCCTTGCTCCCCCTCCTCTCATATCGCCAAGGCCATGCCCTGATTCCTGCACTACTCACACCACCAACACCTTGCCCTGAAGGACCCATGCAACACTGGGTTAGTCTTCTAGTTACAAAATAAGCACTCAGGGTGAGATTCACAAAGGTGCTTAAGCCTATCTCCTATACAAAATGATGGGAATTAGACTGTTAAATACCCTTGTGGATCCCAGCCTAGTCTCTTTCTGCTTCAATTCCCCATCAGGGTCCTTATGTAACTAGGCTCTTGAGAGGAAAAGAACAGAGAGGATGAGACGTTACAGTAATGGGGCCACCTAAGCACTTAAAATAAATAATCAGAGATACTTTGCACAACTCCAGTAGCCTGGGAACTACAGTTTGTACATCTTGCTATATATGATTCATAGCAACACTATAGCACTTTTGCAGGGCCTAGGAGATTTTTTTAAGAAGTTCTGAGCAGGATGTGGCTGTACATGTGAGTAATGTAATGAGTGGCTCATTAACATGGGGCAGTTGGAAATAATTTAGTTCAAAAGATAAAAAGCAAGGAACTAAGTCAATAATGGCATTAGGCCACATAGTTAACAGAGAGAAAATATTAAATCACTCTCAGATCTGTTTGCTAAGCTTTTCTAGGTTGCGAAGGGTGTTGAGGAAAATAGGGAGGTGGTATTGCAAAATGCTTTTTGGAGTTGGAGGAGCTACGGTTTGGTTAATATGGTGTGTGTGGGAGGGCTAATAAAGTGCTGAAATTGCTTTTACGCGATGATATAATGCACCCAGAGTCTAGGATGGCTGCAGTACACAAATTGATGTAGATCAATAAGAAGCTAGATCAGATATAAGTGAAAGAGTTTCATTTCCTGTCCTGTCATTTTCTGAACCACATTTCCACCTGCTCCACCCTTTGTCTCTTTACTTACTTTCTCAGCACAACTGGGCCAGTCTGGAATTTGCAAACTGTTTCTAGATTCTCTGCCTGAGCCTCTCTTTTGAAGTGCCCCTTATTTCACAAGTTATCTCCCTTCCACAGGAGCCAATGATGCAGAGAGCTTCTATCGACACTAGTAAATCTTTGAAAGAGGAATATGCATCAAAGGTGCATACGTGCGAATGTGTGCAGTTCAATTTGGGAACGAAGGGCAGTTGGGAAAGTCAAATAGAACATAAAATATGAATGATGGATATGATGAATAAAGGGAGAGCAAAAGTGTCCGTGGCATTTGTTCTACCTCTGCCCAGCCTGTTGAAGCAAAACACAGGCACGCTCGCCAGAATAAATGCCTCAGCAGTGAAGAACTTCTAATTTCTAATGCTGGCTCTGCTGCTCATTTGCTCCATGATTGTAGGCAAGGCAGTTAAACCTCTTTGTGAATCTGTTCCTCTTTCAGAAAAAAGGTTGATGGCAACACTTACTTCACAAGGGTGCCGTATGAACATTTAACAGATGTTTGTATGCTGCACTGCATGCACATAAAACCCGATGTGCAAGATCCCCACCAGAGACAAGGATTAGAGCGATGTAGAGAGGCCTTAAAACCCCTATATCCAGACAAGGAAGGATTCCCTCAGGGAAGGCACTGAGATATTCGGTCATAAGGTTGCATTGCGAGGATCCCCCCCTTCATCTTCCCTTTTAAGCCCTGGCATAAGTAAGTAAGTGTGCAGGGTGCTGATGGTAGGAGGGGTGTTCATAGGCAAAGCTGCAGCACTAGGAGATTCCAGGCAGCTCTGTCACCCCTAAGGCAGCCTCAAGGAGGCTACCATGATATAGAAGGGCTCCCAGTGCTGCTCACCTACCATTGGGGACCTTTCCACCTCTCAGAACAGCTCCCTCTGCTTAGGTTGTGAGTTCTGTGCTTCACCTCCTGAGCCCTTCATGTATGCTCACAGTAATCTTTTTCACTTTTTAAAATATGGTTTAAATGCTACCTGCAATGTGGTTTGGATACATCAGTTGTTAAAATTTTTGCCTTTCCTTCAAGTTCAGCAAGTAAATCTTGAGTTTTTGGAACTGGATGCTGATTATACTCCAATCAGGGGTTAATGCTGATTGCTTCTAAGCCCTGGGAAATCTTACATTGCCACCATTTTTGGAGACACAAAGTTGGAGCAGCACATTTTTTTTGGTGTGTGTGAGTGAAATTCCTTAGACCATAAGAACGGCCACACTGGGTAAGACCAACAGTCCACCTAGCCCAATATCCTGTCTGCCAAAAGTGGCCAATAGCCAGGGCCGCCTGGGGGGGGAGGGGGCAAGTGGGGCAATTTGCCCCAGGCCCCACAGGGGCCCCCACGAGAATGTCTGAAGTCTGAGGTCTGAGACAGGGAGTGCCAGGAAAGGGCCCCCGAAATTTCTTTGCCCCAGACCCCCTGAATCCTCTGGGTGGCCCTGCCAATACCAGATGTCCCAGAGGGAGGAACACAACAGGTAATCCTCATGTAATCCCTCTCCTGTCACCCATCCTTGTATCTAATCTGCTTTTAGCGGATTACTGCAAAACAAAAGGGTAGGGTACATGTCTTCAGGGGAACATGCTGTTCCATTTGTCTCTGAAAGAGACGGCCAAAGATGAACTCATTGTAGTATCTCTCTTTCCTAGCAGTCCTTTCTATTATAGCCAAAGAGGTAGAAATTGAGCCTAAACAAAATGATTCTTGTTTTGGCCAAAGTTATGCTATACTCTTTCTGCATTGTCAAACCACAGTGCAGAGGAGAGTCTTTGATTTTATTTTTCTAGAAAAACAGAGATGTCAGTAGAAGATGATTGCTTATGATGGGCTGTATGGACAGCAACATCCACTAGCTTACAGGCAAACATGATGCTTGAATTAGAATAACATCAGTAAGACACAGCAATGATGAAAAGCAAGGCTAGAAGTACTTTTGAGTGCCAGACTGTGACAAAGCAATTCCACCATTGTCCTCCATGTTATCAAAAAACCAATGAATGCTGGGAGCTACTCTGTGGTGGATAAATCAGATTTAAGAGTTGTTCAGACTTTTCTTCAGTCAAAAAAGAAGAGGAATCCAATTCCCTTATTAGACAATAACTTGCAAAGGTATGCTTTGCCAGATCTATTTATCCTGTAAATGAATGGACCTATGTTGCCGTATTATTTTGATGGACATCAGGTAGCCCAAGATACTGTTTTGTTAAAGGCATAAACAATGTGTAAATTGAATGACACAGTATCTATATGTTATCTCATTCTCATCCTGTAGTTTAATCTTAACACAAAGTATATGTCCTTGATTGCACCCACAGTCCAAGTTCCCCCTGGGTTTTAAAGAAACATTTCCCCTAAACCTGTTTAATTTCATTAAGGAGGTACCTGTACATTCAGTTTCCTTTGTAAACATAACTCAGAGAGTTATGCTGATTTATGCTTTAGGCGGTAAAGTGGCACTGGGCACATCTGTACTTTATGCTCACATACTCCTTTTATTTTGGGACTGAGCCCCTGAGAAATGTTATAATACTTGAACCAGAAGAAAAGACATCTTCAGGTCAAAGTGTCATCCTACCCATCAATCACATTCCAGCAAATAGCCACAGCTTGCAAGTTAGTCAGCAGTGCAATGAATAATTCCAGCCCCAACTTTTTTAAAAGTGCCTTCTGTGATTATATCTGGGACTAACCTATAGTGGAGACTTTAAGTCTTCATTTCTTGAATATACAGGAATGAAAGGTGGAAGTGAAGTAACTAGATAATAAGAGCTGTGTATCTCATAATGTAGCAGCAAGTACAAGCAACACCTACTGATGCCAATGGGAACGGTGTATACTCAGCACTTGCAAAATCACACCCTGTGCGATGTGACAGCTTATGGGGCTTATTTTCAAGTACCCTGCACACAAAACTGGGGTCCAACTTTGAAAAAAGCTCAGTGCTCTCTGAGGCATAGGCACCACCTTACTGAGTGTTCTTGAGCTGGAGGACTCATGGAAAAAATATTAGTGGGTGCTTAATACCCACTGGCAGCCAGCTCCCTCCAGCTCCCCAGCACCTCCCACCACATGGCAGCCCTGCTGATCAACTCCCCCCCTTCCCTCCCAGGGACCACGCACCCACAGCAATCAGCTGTTTCACAGTGTGGAGAAAGTGGGAGGAGTGGGGGACAGGGTGTGCTCAGAGGAAGGGAAGGAAAGATGCAGGCGAGGTGAGAAGGGGTGAGGTGGGGGCAGGATCTGGGGCAGAGTTCGAGGCTTGCAGGAAAGGGTCAGGTAGGAGCAGGGCCTGGGGTGGAGAGTGGGCGGAGCACCCTCGGGCCCAGAGGAAGCTGTCACCTATGCTTTCAGACAGGTGAACAGCCAGATTATCACAAGAGCTCAGCATGCACCATCGGGGGCAGTGTTTGAAAGTGTTTAACTTCCACCTCCTCACCAAAATCTGCCCCTGATTCTGGATGTTGAGTTCTTGTCAAAATCTGGACCCAAAGCAACCTATAATATCCTTACTGCTCCCTGATTTCTATCTTCTCCCTCTCTCACATGTAGACCTTTCTCTTAATCTCAATGATGATTAAGAGAGAATCCATTCCTGACTCATTAAAGTCAGTGGCAATGTTTTCAGGGCAGGATTTCACCCTATGTATTTTTGATTTGTAGAATAGGTACAGCATGGTTAGAGGCTGTGCATGCTTCCTACCATCCCTCTCATATGTCTTAACATGTTCTTGGAAGGACCACTTTGGAGTTCCTTTCCCAAAGCACCCATGGCCAGCTAACAGTTAGAGGTAAATAAAGGTCTCAGTTTCCCTTGACCTTCCTCCCACTCGACCAGATGGACCCACCTGGAGTAGTGTAGCTGGTGCTATGTCTAGATTGTAGGTTTCTTTCAGAAGAAGCTTTTCCAGAAGAGATCTTCCGAAAAATCTTCTTCTGAAAGAGAGCATCTACACAGCAAAAGCGCATCGAAAAAGCGATCTGCTTTTTCGAAAGACAGCGTCCACACTTAATGGATGCTATCTTGCATTTCAGCTGTGATTACTATGGACAGAGTGGCCACCAGGGCACCTGTGCTTTTTCCTTTGTCCTCTTCTTTCGAAAGAACTCCCTCTTCCCCGTCCACACACGCCTTTTTTTCCGAAAGAGCTCTTTCAGAAAAAGGCTTCTTCCTGGTAGAGTGAGGATTACCAATGTCAGAAAAAACTCTCTGTTCTTTTGATGTTTTTTTTAAAGAATGTGATTGGAGTGTGGACATAACTCTGCTGTGTAGAATCAGCTCTGACATTTGGGGTCTGTATATATTATTACTTCAGTTGCTGTAATATCACTGGTGATTGGGTTTCCCTTTATCTCACCCCTCTCTTACCCCTTAGACTTTTAGCTTCCTGACCTCAGTCTCAATATTCTTTTCCCTTTCTAACTCCTTTTTCATAGAATCATAGGGCTGGACCCTTTCCAATGCATCCACATCCTTTCTATAGTGGGGGACCCAGAACTGGACACAATACTCCAGATGTGGCCTCACCAGAGCTACATAAAGGGGAATAATCACTTCTCTAGATCTGCTGGCAATGCTCCTCCTAATGCACCCCAATATGCCATTAGCCTTCTTGGCTACAAGGGCACACTGTTGACTCATATCCAGCTTCTCATCCACTGTAATCCCCAGGTCCTTTTCTGACGAACTACTACTTAGCCACTCGGTCCCCAGCCTGTAACAATGCTTGGGATTCTTCTGTTCCAAGTGCAGGACTCTACACTTGTCCTTGTTGAACCTCATCAGATTTCTTTTGTGTTTTCTTTCTGTTTTTCTTCTACTTCAAAACTACTTTCTTATCTCCCACCACAATCCCCAGTGATTTGTTCTTTGCCCACAAAACCACTCTGCTCCTATAATGATGATCTTGTAGCGTGTAGCGATAAATGAAGGGGCAGAAGTGTGGAATGACAGCTTTTTATTCAGGTGTTTGAATTAAATAGATGATGATAAACATAAAGAGCTCTTCAAACAGTTTTAGTAAAACCAGCTTTTCCTTTCAGTTAAATCAGACATAATGTGCAAGATGTCTGTGATGTCAAAGCTCAATTAGTTCCTCAACCATCAGTGGTCTCCCAGGAAAACAGAATAGAAAGAATTGAATTTTAAACCTAAAATACAAGCCAATTCTTCCCATACACACCTTGTGCTGTTGTTGACTTTATATAGCATAAAGAAGCAAAAAATTTTTTAAAATCTATTTTTTACCTTTTACAGATCATTGGTTAAGGCTTCCACCCTTTGAGATAAAACATGTTAAAAGTAAGTTGGTTAATCTTCATTAGTCCACGCTGGTCAAAGTTAATTGTTCAGTAAAACTGCATGGTTACTTTGTAGCCATTCAGCTATTTCTTTTCTCTATCCTTTCTCAAACACACAACTATGTCTGATAACAAATGGCTGCTCTTTCATGCCTCTTGGCTAATTGTTCAAAGACAAGGGCGTGAGCAGCTCTGGCACTCCAAAGATGTGTGAAAGGCCACTTCTGAACAGCCCAGGGACACAGAATCAATGACATTTATATATCATGTGTCATCTCCATGCTTTGCTACAGTAAGTATAACAAAGCGCAAGTCACAGACATAAGAGTAACTCTAAAAATAACATTCTGGCCCTCCACATTTATTCTCTCTCAGTGACTTCACATCAGACTTGCTTGTTTTATAGGTCCATAGAGGGTTTTTTTTTGTGTGTGACCGCCACTCTGCAAACTCGTCTGCAGTCCTATTCTCTCCCCCCTCAGGATGGGAGTCAATGACATTTACCTGAATTCTACTCTGGGGAGAAAAGGGCTACTGGGATTTGTGTGGGCTCAATATCAGAACTTGCAGTTCAAAGGGCAGTTGACATCTATATATAAAATGTGTATTTCTATTGATAGGTTTCTTCCACAATCTTATGGCTCTATCAAAAAAAAACCCCAAACCCTCAACCCTTACTATTTACTTTGGATTTTCATTCTTTTCCCCTTTCTCACTTTCTCATCATTAGTCTTTTCATTTTTGGTTCTCTCTGTGGGTATCTTCTCCTTCTCAACTCTACTTTTTGCTCCCCATTTCTTCATTTCTAACTTCTGTCTCATTCTCCTCTTGAGTCTTTCTTCCTCCAGGCTGCTGCCTCATCCTCCTTTTTTCCTTGCTGTCTGCTCTCCTAGCTTCTTCTTACCATAGAATCAAAGAATCATAAGGTTGGAAGAGACCTCAGGAGGTCATCAAGTCCAACCCTCTGCCAAAAAGCAGGACCAATCCCAACTATATCATCCCAGACAGGACTTTGTCAAGCCAGGACTTATTTATTTTCTCTCTCTCCCCTCCAACCTCTCACTCTATTTAGCTCACTCCTTCTGGGGAGGACTTTTTATGAATACTGATTATTCTGACTGGGGCCACACCACAGAAGGTGAATAGATCTTTCTTTATTAGACTCATGACTTTCAGCTGATTGTGGAATATAATAGCCACCTCTGGCTTAATAACTCATCAGCAAGCATAATGACCAGGCACTTACTCTGATGAGAATGATTTAAGCTCCATGGAGGGAGATCAAACTACAAACTCCTACATTCTTGTCCAAGATTCCTGAGAGTAAACAAATCAGGCACAGCCGCACCTTGGATCAGAAAACTAAGCAGTGTTCTTTCTGCCTCATTTATCATTAGCTTCGGGATTCCGGACATAGCTGGAAATTGTATAGATTCTGTATTACTGTAGGTGCCATGAATTTTGCTCTTGCATAATTGGGTTAGCTTTCTAGTCTTAGTGAAGGGTGTAGATGTGACTCTATAGCACAAGGGGATCAGATATAGTCAAGAAGAAGAGGCTAGCTATTGCCATTCTTTGATCACACAAAATCTCTGAAGTGTTTTGTCACTTCCTAACGTGCCAAGCTTGGCATGGCATATATTCTTCCAGTAGTGCCCTACATACTGCATGTGCCACAGCATTGAGATTTCAGTGGACCCTCCAAACATCATAAGAAAGTGGCAGTGACAGAGAAGCTGAAGTGAAGAATGAGCATTGAAATACAATAGCTGCTTTTTGACAAATGGAAAGAACTCTTGTCAAAATAAGGGCACGTCAAGTGTATAGTGTGCGCTAGTTTTAGCCTCTTTATAATCTTGACACAGGTGTTGACTTACTTCATGGAGATCACATACACATTCATTACGCATTTAGTTAAAATACCATGGACCACATACTCATTTGGTATACTCTGGTATGACTCCATTAAAGTCAATGGAGAGATGGGTTACATCAGCTGAGAATCTAGCCCAGAATTTCCTAAGGTATATAGTCTGCATTCCTCATTTCAAGGCAAAAAAGCTTTAGAACAAATAAATGGGAATAGCTGTGGGCCTCTCTTGTGAGATTGGTGGATTTTCTTTTCTCTGTTGTTTTTAATGTAGCTCAGCTTCATGTTGCATTCGCCTCACCTGAACTGTTCATCATAACAAAGTGACCATATAAGAAGCAGTACTTGAAATACACAGTACATCAGTCCGGCCCAATCATTACAACTGGCATACTAAAGATTTCAAAATCAGAACATAACTGTGTCGAAAAGACTCCTACCTTTCCAACATACTGATAGTCAGAGCCCGTGTATTCCTCCAAGAGAAAGAACTGATTCCACATCCAGCTCCTTTTGGAACGAATAAGTTCCTTCTTGTTATTTCCAGACAGTTCCAAAACCTTTTCCTTTTCCAGAAAACTCCTAGTCCTTTTGGATAAAGGAGTTGAAAAACTTTGGTGAGGCTGACCAACCCATAGCAGCAGCCAGAAGCAATGGTAAGTTATCATCATGACAGCACAAACAGGTCTCTATGTCTCTATGCAGTGATTTCTTTCTTGGCCTCAAAGCAATCTACTTTACTGCACTGAATCCAGATTCATTCCTTCTTCCTTCTTTAATGTTCTCTGCAGTCTCAAGGGGTCTCTGGAAGGAAAAATGACAACATATCAAGCAATTGCAGAAGTACTTAACATTCAGAGCTGCAGTAAATAAGCCAAAAGGGTAGATCAGTAATTGTAATTGCTGAAAAACTTTAAGTTGCTTTCAGTTCTAAAATACTGCAAGTGGTCCTTCAAATAAACTGACTATAATATCTGAGCTGAGTAGGAGGAAGCAGTTCTGCTACTTATTTTCTCTCTCTCTTCCGTTACTTAAAAATACTAGTTTGGGTTACTATCTTGATGAGCTGAAGTGAGTTATTTCACTGTCTCTTTCATGTCTGGATATAAGGATCCAACTGAGTTTGGTGGTCTCAGTCAGATCACACTTCATGTGAGAGACTGTGGTCACATCACAAAACACACTAGTGGAAGGAATACAGAAACCATGAAGACAGAAGTGTCTGAAGAACCTGATTGGACAGAATCACTATAGCAGAGGTGAAATCTTGTTCACATTCAAGTCGATGGGAGTTTTGCCATCAACTTCACTTGTGCCAGGATTTCACCCCAGGGTGCCAGTCCAGGTGAAAGGGTTAGTGAAATAATTGGATAAATTGGTAGATTTGTCAGGCTCTCCCAAGTACTAGAGATGTGTGAAACTCTTTTGCCTTGCAGAGTGATGGCTGAATATTTTGATTTACCAGCTATTTTACTGCCTAAGCTTCATTTTGAGTTTTAGGTACAAATTAGTGCTAGTTGAATATCTATATTTATATCTAGCTATACATATGAATAAAAGCATGGAGATAGTTCACTATGATTTGTGAGGTATTAGTAGCCATTATTTGGCACCATCTTTGTTAAAATGATCACAAACCCTAAAAACTGCATGAATTTCAGAATGAATAATTTTGTGTCCTTCAAAAATGGGTTCCATTTTTTTAAATGTGTCTGTTATTTCCTATGTTTTTTAAGTTTCAGACATTCAGCCCAGGAGCAGGAATGATATCATGTGACTTACGCGACCAACCATGCAACATGAATAATGAGCAGTGAACATTTAGAAATACTGAATACAAATGAGAAAGACATTAATTTCCTACAAAATGTTTTTAGTTTGTCCAATTCTAGCTCAAACAAATCCAGAACAAACCTCGGATGAAACAGCTGAATTTCACCTGTTTTTGAAAATGAACTGCAATAACTTATTTTGTTCAATCTCAATGTAAAATCACAAATCATTCTGACTTTGTTTAAAATTCAGTGTGGCATTCCCAAAATGTTTGCACAGGAAGATTTTTATGATGACATTGAATCAAAATCCCAGACCAGAAGAGAATATAGTTTCTGGGTTTTGTTGTAAATATTTCACCAATTTCTGGTCAGGTAATAATATCTATCAAGAGTCCCATTCTGCCCTGAATTGAAATCTCTTTGCTTCCAAACATGTATGCAGGGCAGAATTTGATCCTTGAGATTCAGTGACTGTGTTGGGTGGGAAACCATGCACTATGTCTTATGTTAGCCACTCTTTTCATTCTGTCATTGTTCATGAAATAACCTCAAATCTCTTAACATTTCTTTCTGACTAAGCCATTTTCTATATAAAAATACCATTTAACTCTTTTAGAGGCATACCTAGTAATGGAACAAGACTGTTTAAATGAATGCCCTTTTACAACTCTGCAAGGTACAATACAATAAACAGTTAACCTATAAAAAGTCTATGTTGTGCTAAAACATTTTTAACAGGAGAAATGAAAAGGGCATGTTTAATACTGAGATGCCGTGTCTAGTTCCCTCTTGACGCATAGGGGATTTTTGCACTTAGCTCTTACTAACATTCATTAGAGAAATAAGAACACTATAGCCTTGCTGTCCTTTGGGAGTTGTGTCAGTTGGGGCTGAATTTGCTCCATCAATTGCAGATGTAGCAATCAGAGAGTAAGCCCACTGAACATATATAACCTCTCTACAATTGCAAAGAAAGATGTGCAACTGACTGGAGGAATGGATAGCGAGAAATAAATAATCCTGTGTCTTTTGGAATGTGCAAGACATTTGAATGCGTAATAGTAAATGCAATATTTATGTAAGTGCTGAGGCAGTTAGCTAGGCAGACAGACAGAGAGAGACTGAAACTGGTATCATTTATACCTTCTTCCAGTCCGCACCATTTTTATGTTACACCACCTTAAACACCCTCTAGACTCACTATAGACATATCTACTCTGCAGCTGAAGGTGTGATTGCAGCTCAAGTAGCTTTAATCTACCTAGAAGGGCTAAAAATAGCAGGGAAGATATGGCAGCTTGTGCTTCAGTGCATACTAAGAATGTAAGTATGTATCAAGATTCTAAGTGGGCCTATACAGCCCATGCTTACACTTTGGCCTCTGATAGTGTCACTCCTGTTTTTAGCTACACGAGTTAGATTGCAGCTGGTGTAACTATGCCTACCTGAGCTATAATCACCTCTTCAATTGCAGCACAGATATACCCTAAGACTCCTCCTGCTCACCACTGTTCCAAGGTACACACCTCCTCATGAACAACCTCAGTGTTTGGTCCCTTCAAATGGGTCAGTTCTCCAGTGTGGTAGGAAGTAGACTATTCCATCTCCCACAGTACTTGCAATTCTCATTTTCTATTCAGGAGTCTTCCTGACAGCAAGCTTCCTGACACCTTTAGAGTGTGACTGCAAATTCCACAGGTGAGTTAATTAATACCCTGGCTGTGTGCAGCCCTGGCAAGCAGCCATTTGACAGCATGCTTGTCATGATATTTGCTCTGAGTGCAGATGTGAAATGACTGATGATAAGTTAGTTCTGGTTGTGTGCACATGGGTCCCCTTATGGGGGAGGAAAGGTCTGAGGTATGGCACACAGCATATGAGTAAACCTATTATTTACCCATTAGTGCAGTCTGGATGTGCCACTGGGGCACAGGATAGTGGAAATCATCGTTGTGTCAGGCATCCCCATCACTCTTTTCATTACCCCTGTGGACAAATCCTGCAGACGGGCATTATCTCTGTGCTCCTGTACATAACATTTCCTCAGCAGTGCTGGCAAGAGCAGAACAACATGGACAGGGCTCGCACCAGCCATTTAAAAGAACAGTCCTCTGTCAATTGCCAGGAAACAATTATTCCTGTGGGGGAGTTTTCTGCACTTGAAGCCAGTTATATTTCACAACTGTGGTGTCATGGGAAAGGTTTTAGAGCAGCTCTTGCTGAAATATAGCTTGTGGGGATGATATCACAGCTGTGAAATATACCCTTTTATTTTTCCCTGCTGAGATGTGCCAGAAATGATGCAGTAAGGGTAGGATCCTGAAAGGATCTATGTAGCTATCAACACTTTGTAAATCTTAGCCCTCACTGACTTCTGCATTGGTGGTAACTACTGAGCAGTATCCTTACAGTCAGGCCTCAAATGTGGAATATATGTAAAAATCTTAAATCTAAGACCTTTCTGCTCTACAGATGCTGTAGTTTCAGACTTGTACAGCCCAGTGCTCTCTGAGGGCATGTCTACACTAGGAAATTATTTTGAAATAGTAACTACTGAAATAACTATTTTTGAAATAGTGCAGTCACGCTACAAGGCACCATCGAAATAGCGCAGAATTATTTTGCAATAGCACATCCAAGCTGATTAGAGCCTGCATCGCATTTAAAACCCCTGGAAGCACTCTGGGGAGGGCACCAGGAGAACAGTCATTTCCTGCAATTGCTGGCTGAGGCTAGCTCAGACTTGTGCTTAAAAGGGCTTGTCTCCACAACCGCGTCTCACACGTCACTTCTCCACTGCCTACACACTCATGGCACACCAAACTCACACTGTGCGCTCTGGTTGCCCTTGCAGACACCATAGCACTGGCTACATGGAGCCGGAGCTGCTGCAAAGTAGTGCCAGGCTCACGGGGCTCATGGTGCAGTTCATCTACACTGCCCACATGGTGATTCAGGACCATGATAACCAGCCCAGATGGGGGGACCTCTTCGCCCAGGGCCTGATGCTCCTGATGCACCAAATGCCCCATATCCTCTGGACACCGTGGAATGCCGCTTCTGGTGGAAGGAGACCAGTTTCCACTGGTGGGGCCACATCATCATGCAATGATGAGACGACTAGCAGTGGCTGAAGAACTTCTGCATGTGGAAGGCCACCTTCCTGGAGCTCTGTGAGTGGCTCACCTCTGCCCTCTGCCCACCTTCCGATCGTCCCCTGCAGACCAAATAAAGAAGCCTTTTTTGTTTAAAAAAAAACCCGTCATTTTTTATTTGGGGGATATTAAACAAAGGAGGGACTGGAGAAAGAACGTGAGAGAGGGAAGGAGGGGAGAAAAGGGCTCAGGAATGGGGCCAGGACTGGTGCCTGCCTCAGCTACCTGTCTGGGAGGTCCACTGCCACGTGTTCACGGACCCCAGTGGCACCTGGGGGGCTAGGAGGAGAAGCCAGGGAGCAGGGTGCAGTGTGGGGAGTTGGGGAGGGCAAGGAGTTGGGGGGAGAGCAGAGAGTTGGGGAGGCGGGTGCAGGGAGTTGGGTGAATTGGGCAGGAAATCAGGGGGGCAGGGGCGGGGAGGTGGCTGGTGGCCCACTCCATACACGAGGCCATGCACTCCATGACAGACATTATTGAGGAGCACATGGCCTCGTGCTGGCATGACAGCTGCTCCCACCCGGCCTTCCTCAGCTCCCAGTGAGTCCAGCGCTCCTCATGGTCTGTGGCCCCCTCCTGGTGCTCCTCATCAAAGCTCCATATGAGGGACTGGAGGATGGCTCGTGGCTTCTTTTCTGCTTGCAGATCTTATGGAGTCATGCTGATGGCGTTAGACGTGGTGGACATGCCATGTTTGCAGCTGGGCCAGCTGTGATAAAAAGTGACAAGGGTCGTCATTCCAGGAGACACTGTGCATGAAACCTAGCCCTAGTCTCTGAGCTGGCACCGAAGGTCTTGGTTCAGACAATGGTGATGTGCTTTGAGCAAGGCCATCTGTTGCTTACATAGCGGGCACTTTTCTGCAGAGGCACAGATGTCCCAGGGGAGCCTTGCTTCCCCCACATGCCAGCAACAAGCAAGTATGGGAAGGTGCTAGCTAGGCCAGGAACTTGCAGGTAGGAGGGGGGGATAGAGCATCTCGGCTTCCTTCCATGTCCCACACACACTGGGTCCGGCACTGGCAGCATCCCACAGAGAGAGAACTTCTATCCCTGCCCACCTGGAGGGCGGGAGGGGTGTGTGAGTGGCAGTGGCTGCTTGCCAGAGAGAGTGCTACTGGGATCCCCTCCTTTTCCTCCTCCTGGAAGGTTCCCTTGCGAGGGATCAGTCTCCTCCGCTTCTCTGCACTTGGACGGGAGCAGATGCTACCCGAGTGTGGGCGTCAGTCTGTGCTGTGTGTGGCACTTCTGTGTGTTTCCATGACCCCAGCCTCTGTAGTGGTGACTTGTCATGGGAAGTTGTCCCACCATGGAGTCCGGAGTAAGGCAGGCCTGTGCGGAAACCTTCTGAGAAGGAGCAAAGGGCTCCTGTATGAGATCATCGTGGGGCTGAGTGCTCTGGAATGGTGCTCCTTGCACATAAGCTGTTGTGTGAGCCCCAGGCCGAAAAGGTCAAGCAAGGAGCACCCAGCCCCTCACAGCCCACTGCCTGCTCCCCACGTGTGTATAGGGAAAGTTATGGAACTCACCTGCAGTCCCTTTGCCGGGTTTGTCTGAGCCCTGGGAGACATCCTGGGATGGGGGAAGATTGGCTCCAGATTGATGATGACCTCCTGGCTGGTGGGCATGGTGCCCTAGCTAGCCTGCTCCTCCTCCTCCTCTACAACCCCACCCTTGTGAAGGCTGATGCTGGGAGTATCCTGGCCAGAGTTGATGGCGATGGGTGTGTGCGTGTGTATGTCACCTGCCTCCCTCCCGGGATGGCATCCAGCTGCTCATAAAAGCGGCAGGTGTGCGGCACTGCCCAACAGTGGGAACTTTGCTCCCTGGCCTTTGTGTAGGCCTGCTAGAGTCCCTTAATTTTCATTTGGACCTGGTCCAGAGTCCTGGTGTGCTCTCTGTCTGCAAGGCTGGCAGCCATCCTGCTGTAGACCTTGGCATTGTGCCTCTTTGTGTGGAGATCCTGGATGTTAGTCTCTTCGCCCCAGACCATGATGAGATCCAAGATCTCTGCACCAGTCCAGCCTGGTGCCCTCTTTCACCCCTGGCCAGGGGCATCAGAGGTTGCTACGGGCATGCTGGCTGCCTACAGGGATGCAGAGGGAGCACTGGGGTTGCTCACGGCTCCACTCAAGGGTGCTGTTTGGCACGGGGATAGCAGGTCTCTTCTGATGCCACAACCCCTTTCCCTTCTTTAGAAAAGGGGAGCAGTGGAGTTGTCTGGTGTAAGGGCACCTGTGAGAGGTCTCTGAAGGTCAATCATTTTGAAATAGCAGCAGCTGAGCGTCCACTGTAGTGCTATTTTGAAATAACAAGCCTGTTATTTTGAAATAACTACGGGCTTGGCAGTGTGAACGCTCCACTAGTTATTTCAAAATAAGGGCTTACTGACTAGGTCATAGTTATGTACCTAGCTAAGTAACTGAAGTAAGATGTGATCATTCTCCATTCTTGATCCTGCACCTTTATGTACCGATGAGTTTCCGTGCTGGTGGTTGTGCAGCAGCTGACATTTTGTTTATCAATTCCGATGCAGAATGTTCCAGATACTGTGTTCTGACTTTCTTTTCCTCATGAGATTTTATAGTTTGTTTTGTCTGTTGTTTCTTTAATTAAAAAAAAAATCAGTCATTTAGTGGAGGAATATTTTGCTTTGTGGTGTAGGAAAATATAAGTGATTTCCTTATTTTTTCCCAAAATAATACAAAAACAGACAAAACAATAATCAGGACATTTAAAGTGTCCATTTCTCAACTTCCAACTGATAGGTGTTTGGGTACTCAGGTGTATTCACTCGCTAAAATATCAGAATAGAACTGTTTTACTCTATCTCGTCTGACTGCCTCAAACAACTGGATTGGCTCTATGAGACCAAATGTACAGTAAGTGAAGCTGGGATTTTCATAGGCACCTTCAAGGAGTTAGGTGTCTGAACCCTGAAAAATCCAAAAAATTGGCAGGAGTGTTCTCATGACTTCAGTGTCACTGCACTCAGAGAGATTATTCACACACTTAAGTAAAGCACATGCATAATTTACAGGATAAGAACATAAGAATGGCCATACTGGGTCAGACCAAAGGTCCATCTAGCCCAGTATCCTATCTGCCGACAGTGGCCAGTGCCAGGTGCCCCAGAGGGGATGGACCGAAGATAATGATCACGCAATTTGTCTCGTGCCATCCTTCTCCAGCCTTTGACAAACAGAGGCCAGGGGCATCATTCCTTAACCCCTGGCTAATAGCCTTTTATGGACCTAACCTCCATGAATTTATCTAGCTCTTTTTTAAACTCTGTTTTAGCCCTAGCCTTCACAGCCTCCTCTGGCAAGGAGTTCCACAGGTTGACTGTGCACTCTGTGAAGAAGAACTTTCTTTTATTAGTTTTAAACCTGCTACCCATTAATCTTAGACAATTGCTTAATAACTAAAAGTGCCAACTCAATTCAAAACTATCTCTTTCGGATCTTTTCATCTACACACTTACCAATATAACAAGTGTGAAGCCTTACATATACAGATAATGTCTTTAAGTCACCTGTGCTATAGATACATGCACATATTTACATACTTCCTGGAAAGTAATTTAATGAATGGAACAATTGCCTAACAAAAGAAAGTACATGCACTTCAGTCACTGTCATTAATCATGGAGAGCTGGCATGGGGATGGATTCCTCAGCTCAGACTGAGGGTTGCTAGTTCCTGACATAAAAAGTTCAGTTGAGGTTTCATTTCAAGAGGTATTTTCCAGACTATGTTAAAGGAAATTGAAATGGGGAAAGGAGTTCTCACCAGATCAGTCAAGACAGAGTGGAATCTCTGCTCCTCCCAACTCTCCTTTGCTTGAATCCCAGCTCATAAGTGGTTCCCCTTAAACAGGACTTTGGGAGGAGTAAGCCCCACTGGAGCCTGCTGCTGCGCTGGCCCCCTGCTACCACCCAGCCAGACTCCCGCAGCAAGGCTCCCAGCTGCCAGCTCCACTGGGACACTCTGGTCCAGGAACATCCGTGGTCCAGATGTTGCTGGACCAGAGTGTCCCGGTTTAGAGAGGTGCAACCTACAGTTCAATAAAACAATTCAGTACATTCATAAAGAATAGAGGCATCAATGGCTATTATGCAAGATAGTCAGGGCTATTATGCAAGAGCTCATGCTCTGGGTGATCCTAAACCAGGAAGTCTCACAACAAAATTTTGGTAGCCCCAGAGTGTGGCCACCAACTCTTGCAGGTGACTGCTCTGACAATTTTCCCTAAAATATCTAATTAACTTTAAGAAAAAAATATTCACATATACACATCCAAACCATTGTAATTTCTTTATGGAGTGTGTGGATTTTTGCAAATTCAAAAATAAAGTACTGTTGTCTCTACTCTTTACTGGACCAAAACAAAATAGAAACACAAATAAGGTGTTTTTTATATTCTTGTATTTTGTTATCGCCTCCTTTGCATTTTTGGTTGCATTTTCTTTTTTAGATTTGCAAGTTAGCTGGGAGGCAATGAAAAAATGATATCAACAAACATACAAATATCTCTTTTCACAGATTTACTCAATCCCAGCAAGCTAGTGGATAAATTCAGCCCTGGATGGGGAGGTAAGTAGGGAGGTACAAGACCTGGGCTGGAGAACGAAACTTAAAGCCAGGGATTGTAGCCTGCTGCTGCGCAGCCAAAGCCCAGAGATATAGGACACAGTGTGGGCCCAAGGCAATGGAGACGAGGGGGAGGAAGGGGTAAGGTTAGCAAGAGCTGGAGCTCAAAGTCCAATGGCTGGACCCAGGGGAGCCGGCAGCCACACTGGGCTCTGGGGCAGGGGTCAGCTCCATGCACCCAGAAAGGGTGGAGCCTCAGATGGAAGGGGCGGAGCTGGGGCAAGAAGCCCTCAATGCTGCCCAGGATGCACCATGCAGCTATTTAAAGAGCCCAGGGCTCCAGGCACTGCCGATGATGCCATAGCAGCAACAGCAGCCGGGAACCCCAGGCCCTTTAGAATTGCTGGGCCCTGGGGAAATTGCCCCCTTGACCTTTGCAGCCCAATGTCTGTTACTGCATGGACAGAGCCTAAAAAGCCCCACAGCTGAAGCCTGCTGCCCACTGCCCATGGGCAGAAACTGGAAGCCTGAGTCCCACCATCCCTGAGAAAGTAGAGAACTCACACTGTCTGCTTGTTCCTCCAGTGTTTGTGTCTCCAGAGTGGGACAGGATGGCCGACCCCTGCTAGGAGGTGTCCCTCCCCCCAGTCACCACCCCAGAGGCTGCAGCTGCAACTAGAGAGCATGGTATATGCGGCCACAGTGGTCACAGTTGAGAAATGCTTCCCTAAACCTACAATTCCTAGAAGCTGGGACTGGACAACAGGGGATGGGTTACTCACGAATTGCCCCATTTTGTTCATTTCCTTTGACACATCTGGTACCAGCCACTATCAGAAAACAGGATCCTGGGCTAGATGGACCATTGATCTGACCCAGTGTGACCATTCTTTTGAGCTCAAGTTCTTATGAGTTATTCAGTGTTATCACATCCCATGTCCTTTGGGCTTGGTCATTAATTCTTCCATATCCCATGTCTCTGTCTCTCTCTTCTCCTCCTCCCACTTTCCCAAATGCTTTGGCTTGATGATGATTTAGCATTGAAATCCAGGAAGCAATCCCTTGGTGTTTTGGTCTAGGAAGCAACAGTTTGATGTTTTTCCACAAGATTCTCTGTTACTTCTCCCATTGGCCTGTCCTTCATGGTCCCTTGACAAATTGACATTGGGCCCATTTGATACAAGACAATAGGAGTCTAGAGCTGGTCTTTATCCTGAAAATCAAAGAGGCTCCCAAATTAGCAGGATAGGTCAGCACTTGTAACAGTGTCACCAACCATGAATATTTCTAAAACTCCTGGAGCCAGACATGGCCCTCTCTTTACAGCAGTGTTTCTTAAACTGTGTTCTGCGGCACACCGAAACAGTTCAAAATGGCCGCCCTTAAAGGGGCAGGCGATCTTTTTTCCTTTTTTTGCTCAACAAAAATTCCTTGGTGTTCCTCATTAAAAAAAATATTGTTTTGTGTTCCTCGGTCTTAAAAAGTTTAAGAAACACTGCTTTAGAGGCTTGCTGACCTCGCTATTCAGGACCACATATTCATACAGGTTGTTTGCTCACTGTGTAGTCACACACACACACACACATCACAAGTCTCAGTCCAACACAGCACATATGTCCATTATGAGTTCGTACCTTACGCACTTTTAGCAGAGAGCCTCTTGCAGCCATTTCACATGACAGCTTGTTCCCCTTTAACTGGTTCTTCACTGTTCCAAAACTGAGTTCAAGGACATACACTGTAAATCTCTGATAAACATTCATTATTCCCTGTGAATGAATAAGATGATTCATATTCCCAGCAATTGGTGAATCCCAATTGTTCTCAAGGTAGAAAAGCAAATGGGTAGAATGCTTGGCACGCTGCAGAGTGGGTGTAAGCTAGGGAGCAGTGCGCAGGGAGCCGATATAAATATGTGCTGTTGGAGTACTGTAGCGTGGGTCTGAATCCACCCTTGAATTAATCATTTCTTTTTTAGACTTTGTGTTTTATGTGAAACAAATGGAAACATTTTTCCCTGTTATTTCAATCAGCAGGGCCAGTGTTCAGCCTTTGTTAGAAATAAAATGCTGGTTTTCTGCTCTGGCTGTTTAATTCAAGAAGTCAATGCTCTGCATGTGGGTCTGTATGCAGTTCTATATGACCTCACCATCGGGCTCAGTTTGCCCTCACTGGGGCAAGAATGAGCCAAATTGTCCCCTTGCAAGATTGACAGCTGTATCACCTGGAGAAGTCAGAAAGGTGCCTTCCACCAGGTTCTACCAGGGTATTTTTAATTTATATACAGAACATCATGGGAGATGTGCAATGGGGTACTGCACTGGGGATTACCTGCATTAGCATATCTAGTAGGTGCCCAAGCCATATTCCCCTTTCAGCCAACAACAGCAGAGGTTCTGGGTGTTTAGGAAAACTGAGTCACTTGCATGTGGAAAATCCACCCACATCCCTGGTTGCACTCTCAGAAAGTGGCATAAAAATCAGAGTTTGAATATAACCTATGCTGTCTCTAGGTCTTTATAAATTCTATGGGACAGATCCTTAGCTGGTGCAAACTGATGCAAGGTGATTTATACCAGCCAAGGATTTGCCTCTATTTTGCTCACATGCATAAGTCCAGTGGTTTTCAGAGCCCTAACCATCTGCACAGTTCAGGGCATACAAATGGATAGAAAGCTACTTAGAATTTGTGCGCACGCACACACGCATGCACACACATTACCTATTTCTACTAAAGCAAACCTCAGATACAAAGACCTCAATAGAACTATCTTTTCATGAGAGAGAAAGGGGTGAAGTGACAATCACTGAAGCAAAAGGGAGGTATTGCAGCTCTTCTGAGAAAATGGAGGTCTCCAAATATGTCATTTTTGTGGGTATTAAATAATTCTTTGAGAGCTAGTTTGGGCAATGGCTAAGTTTCAGTTGTTCAGGTGCTCTGGCATTGCAGACTTGTCCATAAAAGACTTGGACTTAAATGGAGGTTGTTGAGTTTTATCTCACTTTAAAACTTAGGCGCAGTTAGATCTGAAAGGCTTACTCTAATAATGTTCTTGTGTGAATTAGTTTTTACAGCTCTGAAATCCAAATGCCTTTTCCTTGCATTCTCCATCCTTTGTAAAGAACAACCACAAATAAGGAAAGCATCATTTTCTTTTAGAGAACAGATATCTTGTTGAAAGTTTAATCTTTGCAGTGTTATGAGATCTTTATAATACAAATCCCTATGTTGTAGTGTGTTTTTTTCCAGAAACAAATTGAAATCATGATACAGGAAAGGGCTAAGAGAAAATGAAAACGAAACAGTGTGTGTTTTTAAATGATAGGTGCATTGTTAAGATCCCAAACACGTAATGTCATTGCAGCCATCAATAGTTGTCTCTCAATGTAATTTTTTACTCAGTTCACTCAGAAGAAAAAAGATATAGAATTTCTAATAAATCAGTGTACCAGAAACATCAGGACAACCACAGCACCATATCTTTCCTCAGGATCAGATAGCGTGGACTCTCTGACCCCAGGAGAAGCCCTGTTGTCTTAATGCCAGTAATCCTGAACACATGCCAGAGCCCCTCTGGTCTTAACATAAAAACAAATGTAAAAGAAAAACAGTAAGGAAAAAAAACATGTTTTCTCGGTTACTGGGGTAGGTTTGGCAGGGTAGATAATTGCATGACCAGGGGGTATGAGAACATGAAGTAGTTGACAAGTGGATCAAATGGTGTTGCTGTTAAAATATTTTCAACATTTAATAGGCTTTTAAATACCATTATTATTCAAAATAATTATTTTTGTTTTTGTCCAAAGGATGCATTGTATGAGGCACTGTACATACACATCAAGATGGACCACTGCTGCCCTGAGAAGCTAAAGTCTAGATTGATGAGAGACAAAGGATGGGAAAAGAGAAGTATTATTTCCATTGTATAGAAGGGAATCTGAGGCAAAGAGCTATTATGTGACTTGCCCAAGTTCGCAAAAGAACATCTGTTGCAGAAAAAGGACTTGAACCTGAGTTACAATCCACTATCATAATCATAAAGCAATTGTTCCTTCCTAAGAAACGGTGTGCCAGACAAGACCTAATATTTGTGTTTAGTCAAAGCAATTCTCCTTGACTGCGTGTGCAGTGTTGAAGGGTGCCTGGCAGGAGTTACTGAGATGTGTGGGTGTGTTGATCACAGCAGTAGCTCCACCTCCTTTATGGTAGTTTGCCATTCATTCTATCGTTACTAAAGTAGATGGAGGTTGCGCAGACTATGATTCTTCTGTTACCTAATCCCATCCCACTTCCGTTGGGAAATTAGCTCTGGATAGCTTGAGTAGGAAGCAGGAACTGGATTGACCAAAAGATTTTTGCCAAACCCTGTGCAGCAGAGCCTGGCTCTTGTGCACTATATGTCACACCATTCTGGCCATGCACCAGGAACTGCTAGAATCTATCTTATTATGTTAGCAGTGTTGTCTGGATGCAATGTTTCCCGAATGCATTATAAACTAAATCAACAGAGGGACTGGTATTATTAATATGTAGTAAAGATGAATCCTTTAAATAACATCATTAACTGATTCCTTGATAGTGAGTAGACTAAAAGAGTTCAGGAATCAACTATGTTTAACAGAAAAACAAATCAGTAGTACTTATAGAACCGGATATATCTGGTGCGTGGGTCTTTTATCTTCAATCAATACTGCTAGTAAGATAGGAGCAGATGTGGGTGAAATAAGGTCTGGCTTTCAATTTGTGAGTAGTTTGCAGCAGGATGAAAAAAGATCCTTTCAGTGATATGAATGCTGCAGAAAAAGCTTCCAAGCATCATTTCATGAAATTTTCCAACTTTGTCATCACTCTGTGAATGGTACAGCCATTTTCAGACATGCAATAAATAACCACAGTACCTATATATCTTTTTTTAAAGGGTTGGCTTTTTCACTCTATTTCTTTGACAATATAGTGGGAAATCAGTGAGTTGGCTTTAAAAAAACAGGAGGTCCAGCCCACCCCAGGACCTGTGGATACCTTGTGTTTCTAGCAGGCTATTGTGTCCTACTATGTCCTATAACAGCAATAGGCATTGGCTAAGATATGCAAACATTATGAGCGATTTTGCATGACTTAATTTTTAGATAACTCTGACTCACCATAAAGGAACTCAATTTTCAGGGTAATCAGCTAGGACATTCTGAAAATCGGATCCCTTAAAGGTCTTTTAAATTGGGGATCCAATGACTGAAACACTTTAATTCATGAGGCACTTTTGGAAAATTTTGGTTGGAAGCCTTTTGCAAATCCCCTGATGAGCATTTCCAGAAAGATCACGGTGGTCTATAGGCACTGGGTCTCCTCCATATGCAAACTGGGCTTATAAATGTTTCAACAAATTCTACTGAGGCACCTCAGGGTGTTAGTGAAAACAAAGGCTAGAACATTAGGTATGTGTCTGACCAATAGAACACCAGGACAGAAGAAAAAAGTTCTTATACCCATAGGAAGAAGAGCTTTTGCTACCAAAACTAATAACTACTCTGGCCTTAGTATGTAGCTGGCTCACTAACATACAGAAAAAATGTACTCAAAAGTAACTTCTTTGATAAGAATATAGCAACTGTAGTCCTCAAGTGGCAATTTTGTATTTATCATCTTTTGTTTGCATCCTTCTCTTTGCCAGCTGGTAAGTAATCATTATGTTTTTCTTTTTCTTATTGTTAAGGGGGACAATAGATAGAGGGAGCGCGAGTCATCAAATTGGTGAAAGAACAAGGATTGTTCTTTATATTGGTTCTCTGCCTGATTTGTCTTGCCCTTTGTGGAGTCACATCAATGAGAATAGATTTAGAATACTACCAAGGCAGATTACACCACCTACACCAGGAGTAGCATTTTGCACCCACTTTGCTCAGGTGTAGGTGACCACACCAGGGAAAAAATAGGAAGTCCCATTGAAAATTCAGCTCTACTGCACATATACTATTAAAATAATAAGACCTACATGAGCAGTACCCCAGTTATTAGTTCAGACAATCTTTATGAGAACAGGGCTTTAGTTCCCAGGCACCAACATGAACTGGCTGTACTAACAATAGTGTAGCTCCATGAAATGCCTGCTAATGTAGACCAACTGCCTCTGTTTTCTTTTTTTAACCACACTGTGCTGTAACCAGCACAAAGTAAGGCTAGACCCCATGGAAATAAAATCACCTGTGGGTAATCCTCATTGCACACAATGGCTAGTGCAAATGAACCTGCAGCAGTATTACAGATGGTGTGAAAGTATCTTAATAACCTCAGTATAGGCAGCTCTACATGGATAATAGTAAATGGGGATAAGCCACACATGTTGTTCATAAAGAGTGACTACATACATTCCTATTCAACCAGGTGTGTGCTAAACATTTAAACACAACAATTAGAGACAGGAAATATTAATAATGCAAGTTTATACTATAATTCTCTTTGAGATTTTGGTCAAGTTACTTAACTCTGCTGTGTCAGTCAGTCTATAAATTGATAATAACTTACCTGACCAATGGAAATGTTGTGAAGAGCAACTGACATGTTTCTGAAGCTTTTTAAAGGTATGAAGTATTATTTGATGCAGGTGTAGGCAATAAGCAGCCTGCGGGTTTGACACAGTCTTCCAAGGTTCACCACTGCCGGGCTGCCAGATACTTTGTTTACCTGCAGATGCACAGGTAAATAAAGCACCCGGTGGCTTGCAAGAGGTGAACCTTGGCAAACTGCATCCAGGCCACAAACTGCTTATTGCCTACCTCTGATTTAATGTGATACTTGTATATTTGCTTTCCAAATTACATTTTACTTAATTTTTTAGGTATGATATCATACTCATTAAAGTTTGGAAATCCACAAATGAATAAAAATAAGAACAACATTACTCCTTGACAAATAACTTTTGAAGAGAAATAAGAAGCATTAATAAATACCAGTACATTAGAAAGTCCTTTACAAGTCACTTCGAAATACTGTGGAAAATCTAATGTAGGGTGTGGTTTCTCTCGTAAAGTGTTGGGGACGTGAATTTATATATTTAACCTGCTTGCTTACCTCCAGATATAAATATAGTCTTATAGATTCATTATTTCCTTATGGTGTTGATTATATGTTTATTATAATAAGTTACAGTAGGTTTATATTAAAGTAGCTTGGCAGTTTGTCTGGAACGCAAAGGACTTACAGGCCAGAGTCAATGTGAAGAACAATCTTGGAAAAACCTGAAATAACTGGTTAAGATCAGACCGAATAACCAGGTAAGACAGAAATACCAAATATGATACATAGACACAAAAGGCCCATAGTACTGAATTGACGTATATGATAATAAGTTGAGGGCTCTGCTGTAAAATGGCCACATGGGGGAAGTAGGGGATATAGGATGGAAAGCAGGGACAGTTATACTGTATAATTACCACAGGGGACAGCAAGGGGCCAGAGATGGGAACCGGGACAGCTATAACCCCATTATGGGAGGAGGCAGGCCTGGAGAACGGTAGAACTATCTGAGCTATCTACTATATATCTGAGGGAGAGAGAGGGCTGGGGTAGTCCTCTATCCCCAGGGCATCTTGCATACCAAAATCCTCATCCCCAAACCCACCCTAGAGCAATGATTCAAATGAAGCATGTAAATTTTCCTTTTATTTTCCAAAAAACAAGAATTGATTAAGGTCCCAAGCAATGCCAGGTAAATCTTCTACTTAACTGTATTTTTAAATATACAAGAGTTCTTACATTGTGAGCATTGCAACTGTGCACAAGAGGATTCCCAACCATAAAATAATGTAAATACTGGACCTGACCTGGGACAAGGACCTGTCAGCCCTCGAGGTGGTAACTGGAAATGCATAAGTAATCTATATAATTATACTCAGTCTAAAGATCAGGCAATAGATTTGGTACCTGCAGATGGGACCCCGAGAGGCACACAGGAACAACCTCCTTCTTGGGAATAGGAAACTCTTAGTAAAAATCTAAATTGAAATTCAACTGATCTCTCAGTCAGAATTTGATGCCAATCAGGAACACTGCATATCTCACCAGGGACTTCCTCTTTCTCCACAGTTGTTTTATTTCTGTTACTTTTACTTAACTTATTAATTCTACTGCATCATGGGTGGGGGATTGTTCTGGCTGGCCAGAGTCTTGCCATGCCACGGGACTGCTCTGGTTGGCTGGGGTTCCGCAGCACTATGGGCGGAGGACTGCTCTGACTGGCCGGGGTCCCTAGCATGACATCACCCTTGTTTTTTACCCCTTTTAGCCTAACCCAGAGACTCTCAACCCGTCTGTCTCCTACGTCCATCTCCACCTCAGTCCAAGTGTGTACAAAGCGCACATCCAAACAGAAAGCCGTTATTTCAAAATAATTCAAAGATGGTGGACTTCTTACTCCAACTCATGGTAATCCTCATTTCATGAGGAATAAGGGAAGTCGAAGGAAGAGTGTTCTTCCTTTGACTTCCTGCTGTGTAGACAGCGCCAAAAGCTGAGTTAAGGTACTTCGACTTCAGCTACGCAACTGATGTCACTCAAGTTGCGTAGCTTGATGAGACTTTTGCTCTGCATTGTAGACATGCCCATACAGACAAAAAAGTTAGTTGAACTATGTAATTAATTCTATGCATTTGTAGTCAGATAGGGCATGTTTGTTTGGCCATTGAAGCCCATTGCAAAACTCTTATTTGCTTTGATGAATGACCAGGTCCTAATTAACAGTTTGATCTCTAATATTACAGACATTTTTCTAAATTCTGATCTCAGTTTTACCAGGCTGCATTCAGACTGTTACTTGTTTTCTTTTCAGCAGCATGTGCACTGTGTTCGGTGTGTACACTCATTTGTAAACTTGGGGGCAGAGCAGGGAAAGAATAACTTCAGTGGAATTATTATGGATTTTCTTTTCCTTGTGTAATTGAGACCAGAATCCAGACCTGCCTCTTTAAATCTAATATACCAGACTCCCTGCTGAATGTTCTTGATGGAAAAAAAATCAGAAATATGTCAACTTTCTTAATGCTAACTAACTGTGAGCACATCAGATGTGGCAAACTGGGGATTAGACACTTCCAAGACAAGCTCTACTCTTATGTTTCAGACATCTGAGAAGCTTATCCTAAGTCCTCAAAGTACGTGATGCAAGTGGTTGCTCTTTGCTCAGGACTTAAAGGCACATTAGTCCATGTAAACCACCAAAGACTAGGAAATTGGCCTTCTTAGCTCAAGGGAGGGATGTTTTTGATTCTGAATTAATTCAGTGGAGTAGACAGGGTGGGCAAGCAAGATCAAAGAAACTGCTGAAGCAGTTCGAAGGCCAAGAATAAAAGAAATTCTATTTCTGCATAACTTCACTCCAGTAAACAGAGATTTTACTTCTTAAAGAACAACAACATTGATCTGTATGAGGAGGACTTTCTTCTGGCTTAAAAAACTCTTTTGTATAAAGAGTGTTCTGCTATAATGGCAGCAGTATATAAAGCTGTCATTTACAAAGCAAATCCTTAATCAAAGGGAAAACTAACTCATATCCTTGAATCCTACAAATAATTGCCATTAGAATCACAGGTGTAGTTAGCTCTCTAGAACAGTAACTCCATAAAGCAATATAGCTTGACCCATACAGGTTTGTTTAATGGAATTTCATTCAGCTGCTCTTTTCCACACAAAAGGGAAAAGGCTAGTCTTTTTCTTTTTTTTTCCATTGTGAAAAAGACTAACCTAACCGTCTTACCTTTCTTTAAAAATTCAGAATCTCTTTATCTGTTTGAGCCAAACCCAAACTTCATGGGTATTTCTGAGTTTCTCTCTAATGCTATTCCCTCGCCCTAGAGTTCTAATGTGAAATCCTGGTCCCACTGAAATCAATAAGGATTTTTTGTCATTGACTTTGCTGGAGCCCAGATTTCACTAGTATTTTTATTGGTTATTGCTATCTCTAGTAACTCCTGTTCTTTTCCCAGTATTGGAACTTAATATCCATCCCACCCCCCACCCCTCCCGACACACACATTGTAATTTTTTCCTGTATTCATAGGGGTAGGACAATTAATACAAACAGATTTCCTACAGAAAATGAATAAGCCTTGTCAGTTTGTTACTAATCTTTTGCTGCATATGTTTGCAATAAATTGAGATTTGAGAGGGAGTCCTAAAGGGTAAGGTCTAGCATATAGCATAACAATATTTGCTCCATTTAAAGACAGAAAATGTTATACAATGAAGAGATTTCCCTTTGTGTTCAATGAGCAATTTATCAGGGAAATCTTTTATTAAGGCTGTTTGGTGAGTGGGATGAAAATGAGACAGCTTACTGACATGCACTCTTTCTAAAAGTGTGGGATGTTGGGGGGAGACTAGAACAATAAACAGACTGATAATTCATGTTCCAAATTTCTTAACTTGTTCTTTGAGAGATTGTGACTACATTAATTTCTTTTCTGCCTCTTTCTATGCAAAGCTGTGAGTTAAATTCTGCAGGGTTTGAAGTCAGAGGTAACTACACTGCAAACCCTAAAGGACAGTTAAGTCAACTTTCAAATTGCCAAAACTTCAGTACAATATTTTTAGGGACGGAGAGGAAATAACATGGACAATTTTTTTTGGGGGGGGGGGAAGCAATTGTTCTTTCTTTCCTTCCACACAACATTGCCCAGTGGGAATTATTGCAGAATCAGCTAGAAAAATTCCTGGGGCTAGCTGGGAGTATATGCTATAGCAGTAGCTCCATCACCGACTGTCATAGGTGCTGCATAAACTCCTCAGAACTGGTCAGCTTGCCAGTTGGGATGCAGCCACATCCCTGCTCCTTGTCTCTTCCTCATGGGTAGCATTGACAGCAGTGCTAGCAAGGAGCGGAACCAGTGCTCCTAGTATCTGACCAGTGAAGCAGTGTGACTCCTCAGGCCCGCTTCCTACCCCTTCATATATAGAGTCCGGCATAATTTGGACCATTATGTTTGTGGAGGCTTGATTTTGGTTTTTTTTTTCCTGGATGACTCATAGCTGCACTTGAAGCCACTTATATCTATTTTTTGTTTCACTCTCCCAGGAAAGAACAAATCTTAGGGTGGGATAAATATATTTCCAGATTTATGTATTTGTAATGAAAAAAGCTCTATTTGTAAGTTTTGCACTAGCTGTAAACCTTTTATTTATAGGCTTGATCTCCCTTTTCCTCCGACCCCCATGAAACTGCATTAAACCTTAACAGGAAAATCTTTTAGAATAAGATTGTCACTAATTGGAGACACATTACTTTTTGCTATTGTTTTTCTTTCTTTGTTAGGGTACATCTACACAGCAGGGCTAAAGCTGTGAGCTATGCAACTTGAGCTACACAACTTGAGCTACATCAATTGCAGAGCTTAAGTTGAAATAGCATAATGTAGCTTTTGGCACTGTCTATACTGCAGGAACTCTGAGAGAGCACTCTTCCTTCGACTTCTCCTCGTGAAATGAGGGTTACACGAGTCAGAGTAAGAAATGCTCCAGTTCAACATTATTTCTAAATAAAGGCTTGTAGTGTAGACGCGCACAATGTTATTTCAGAATAACATGAGTTATTCCAAAATTACACTGCTGTGTAAATGTACCCTTATTGAATTTCCAGCGGAGGATTGATTTGATCAGAGTTATCTGGAATTTTGGACATGTAATTAAATATTGGCTATGTGCAGATTTCTTAAATTCAGCAATACAAGGAGACATAAAGGAAACATTTAGCTTCAATGCCTGCTATAGATGTACTCAGTAAAGGAAGAAATACAGCTACATAAATAACTTTTGATAAGATTCAGAGTGCTACAGAGCTCCTCCTGAAGTCTTTGCTTCACTGCCACAGTTTTTATTTTTTCTACTGGTTGTGCATGAACACAACTAGGGAGATAATCCTGTTTCAAGATTATAGACCTCTAATGTACATATTTTTTAAAAGTGAAGTTAGTTTTAGGAGTAAAGGACTGCTGCTTCTCTAGAGAGAGAGAGTGTGTATCTGATGAGAATCACAATAACACTGCAAGAGTTAATGATATTGGATTTCTTTTAAAGCCCTCAATCCTGGAGACAAGTCAGCTTTCATTTAAGATTTCATCATGAAAATCTCAGCTTTCATTTAAGATTTTTAAAAAGCAACATTCTAGTGCATTTTTTGCTGGAAAAATTTGAAAATATGTGCTTGAGTACATTCTAACCCCTCTCAAAATGCAAAAAGCAATTTAAGAATCCAACACATCTATTTTAAAAAAATCCTCATGACTTAAAGCAAGTTGCATGACTTTTTGGAACTTGACTCACTTTTGGAGGTGTTCGACACTATAAGTGTATGTGCAGGACCTCAGAGGAATTGATATTAATGAAAGGGAAGAAGGGAAGAACTGTGATGGACCATAATATGGCTGAAAAGTTAAGAAAATTCTGCTAACCTCTTGAAGAGCAACAGAAAAGAATATTTAATATACTGCTCCTATCAAAAGGAGCAAAGGTGACTATAGAAGAACACGTGACAGATGGAGAAAAGCTACTGTTCTCTCTTCTGAGCTCAGAAAACAGCTTTCTACCAACACTGGTTTGCTTAACTTTATTGTCACCTTATTGTCACTCTGAAACTGCTCAGATGAAAGGTTAGTGTGACTTACTGACTTGGCAGATTTTTTTTTATTTATGGCAATTTTCCCTTACCTGTGTGCACACAAGTTCTCAGTCCACCAGACACCTTCAGCCCATACTGACTACCTTAATTTTTTCCTTTCCCTGTATGATTACCCCAAGTTTTGTTCCCTCTGACCTCCTTTCTGCTGTTCTACCATCAGTGCTGTTTGTATCTCGCATAAACCAATCTGTATCCCAGGCTGTCTTCCAGACCTCTGCACCTGGCTGACATTCCACTCATTCATCTCACTAGCCATCTCCTCATCTCAGTGCTGCTCAAGGAGCCCCTCCTACTGCTTATTCTACAGCCATGGGAATCTCTAACTGAGGAGGAACTAGTTCTGGTTCAAATGTCCAGGAGCTGGGCAGAATTGAGCAGGTCAGTATTCCAGACCTGTGAACCTGTTTGTGTCTCTGGAAATGACAATTTTGTGGAGACCCCTGCATTGCCTCAGATCTCTGGCAAATGAGGTCACTGTGAGGAGTTTACATTTTTTAGATAAGCACTCTGGTGAACATTTTATACCCTTTGGAAAATCACCATTGTAAGATCAGTTTTAAATTCCTGCAAAAAGAAACGAACTTTCCATGACAGATTTCGAGCTCATTTTAATGTGCCTTTTAAAGTAATGGTACTTTGGCTCCATGCCAACCACACTGTGAACAAATGGAACGGAAGCTGTTTTGGCATATTAAACATTACATACCGGATTAAGGATAATTAAACAATGTTTGTTTTTAAAGGGACATTCATGTCAAGAGCTCTTTCTACAGCTTTTGTGTTTGTCACACCATATAATTTTAGTAACAACCTCTCAAAGGCTTGAAAATAATATTTCATTCCCTTTCAGTTTTTGGCCCTGGTCTTGTAGTTCCTGAAATCAAAGGGATTTTTCACCTTATTGTCACTTCATCAGGAGCACGATTGGGCATTTGATCAATTTCCACTTGCAAATATTTGTTTTTCCCTTCCTTCTGCTCTTTTTATTTCTTATGGGGCATGGTGCCATGCACAGAGCCCTGAGCCTCTGATGGGGCGGGGCTGATTAATCACCTGTGAAGCTGTGTTGCCCCTGCAGCTTAGAGGGAACACTGGTGCATGCACCAATTTGACACTGGGTTCCAAAATATTCTCACAACTAGCTGAAAGGGATGCAGCATCACTTTAATCAATGGATTTGCATTTCCTGACACTATGTAGGTAAATCTAGCCATCTAGCCCCTTTCCCTTTTTTTCCCTCCCAAGAATAATTGATAATAGAATTGGCAGAGTTCTGGGAACAAATTTTAGTATGTGGGATGAGTTGAAAGCTATAGAGAATACAGTAAGAAAATGTTACATTAAGGATGGTTATTGTATGGCTTCTTCATATATTGATTAGTGTGGGTAATATTACGTAGATTTTATATAACATTTCATCAGGAGATCTCAAAGTCAGTACAATTATCCTCATTTTACAAGTGGCGAAACTGAGGCATGTGGAAGGAAGTGTCTGGCCCAAAGTGACTGAGGCAAGCAGCAGAGAATAGGAAGATAAAATTGAAAAGAGATGCTTAAAAACTTGTTTTACGAGCTGATACAACTTTTAAGGCCAAGTTGCTGACTTTTGCTTTTATTCCAGGGGTGTGTGTGAATCTAACATTTTCCACAGCTCTGCTCTCCGATTTGCTGTTCTGCATCTTTCTGAGTTGGGGGAGGGAGGAGAAGAACCATGGCTTCTATCTTCACATCCATGGAGTGGGAGGGGTGTCTTCCTCATCTTTTTCTGCTTTAGCCAGTAGAATATAATTCTTCTCAGGGAAAATAAGTGAAAATATGTCAACACAACAGCATTATTTCGGAATAACATTAGTTATTCCAAAAATAACATAGTCCACATCTACACACAAGCAGTTATTTCTCCATAATTTGAAATAATGTCAAACTAGGGACTGCTTACTCCGACTCCTCATTGTACGAGGAGTAAGGGAAGTCAGGGGAAGAGTGCTCTATTTCGAAATAACTACCATGTGGCCAGCACCAAAAGTCAAAATAAGCTATTTTGACTTAAGTTACGCAATTAGAGTAGCTCAAGTTGTGTAGCTTATTTCGAGTTTAGCCCTGCTGCGTGGATGTGCCCAAAGAGATGTTCTATTTTGTACACTGTTATTTCTATTTATTATTTGTATTGCAGAACCTCCAATCATGGAGCAGGACCTATTGTGCTTGGAGCTGCATAAATACACAACAAAAAAATGAAAGGGTCTCAGTGCTGCTAGATATCAAATTAACATTTTCATTTCCAATTTATGCTTCTCTAATGTTTTACTTATCTAGTGTATTAGTTCCATTTAAGGTTAAAGCTATACTGCCTGCTTTTTGTAGTAGCACGTAGGGCAAGAGCAGGCAATGATTTTTGAAGTGGGGCCACTTCACAAATTTTGGAAGTGGCGATGAGCCGACATGGAAGGGGCAGGGCCTCGGGCGGAAGGGGCGGGGTTGAGAGCTACCCTACTGGGAGCTTTGGTGGGCCTGGGGTCCCGGCTCCCTGATTTATGACCAATGGATGGGGCCTGAAGCAGAGGGAAGAATGCTAGGGGCTAGCCTCCTGCCAGAGTTGTCTGGAGTGGAGGCTTAGATTTCATATAACAGCTCCTGGCCCCCACTGTTAACATGTGGTCTGGCAGCTGCCCGGTAGGCACAAGCCCTTTGAATAGAAGCAGTAGAAACAGCTTGTGCCTCCGGGCAATTCCCAGGCAATGGGCCAGTGGGGCAGAGCTGTGAGCTCTTTTCAAATGCTTGTTTAAAGGGCTTGTGCCTGCTGGGTCTTCAGCAATCTGCGCTAGCGGTGCGGGGAACTGCGAGCCCTTTCAGCTCTTTCTATTTATAGGGCTCTTGTGTTCCCCATGGCTGCTAGGCAACGCATTGCCTGACAGGCACAGGGAAGGTGCCAGCCTTTTAAATAGAAGCACTTAAAAGGGCTTGCAGCTCCCCGTTCCTCTAGCGCGTTGCTAGGAAGCCAGAGGTGCCAGCCCTTTCAACTGTTTCTATTTAAAGTGCTTGTGCCTTCCCCGCGGCTGCTAGGCAAGGCAGGGGGAAAACACAAGCCCTTTAAATTGAAGCAGTTAGAAAGGCTTGCACCCCTCTTCCGCTCTGAGGCAACGCACTAGGGAGCGGGGCCTGAAACTGCCTCGTAGGCCAAATCAAAGCCTGAGGCGGGCCGGATTCAGCCCGCTGAAAGGCTTTTGTCCACCCCGACATAGAGTATATGTAGCTATGTGCTGCAGTGCAAAGCAAAGCCTTTTAACCACTGCAAAGAGAAGGTCTTGCAACAGACAGTTGCTGGACAAAAGAAGAGAGCTACCAGAGCTCTTTTCCTGTCATGGCTCCAGGTTGCTGCTGCTGCTTCTCCTCCTTGCCTGCTCCTCACCCTCTGCACAACTTGTTGGGGATTGGAGAGAATTTTGGTTGCCCTTGCCCACACCAATCAATATACTAGTCAGCAAAGCTGAACCTGTACTGAGGGGGAAATAAATTGTACCAAAAAGATCTGGTGCATCTTACATCACTCATGCAACCTGAGGATCAAACAATCTCACTGTCTCTGTTCTTGCTCATAGTTACTGGGTGTGGATTTTACAGTGCCAATTTAGTCCTTAATGTCTAATAATAATATAAAGTCCAATTGCTGCTTGATACAGGGTCCCATTAGGGGTTAATGGAGCATCTGATACAAGATGCGGCATTTCTTAGTACTATTGACAAAATACCATTTTATCAAAGATACATTTCCCCCGTTTCTTTGTATAATCTTTTTATCTGTAATGTGTTTGTTTGTAGAAGTAATCTGCCATCTTTGATGATAGAAAATCCTAAGTAAAAAAAGAATGAGCCTTATTCATTCAATGAAAAGACCCGTTGTCTTACCCCAAAACTATCTCTCTAACTTCAGTTGCACAGAACCAATGAAATAGGAACTGAACTAATCACAATGCCAAAGATGTGTAAAGCCCAAGGGATTCCACACTGTCTCAGACCGACCAGCATTAAAATTTCATGGTTACTTTTATGTGAATAGATCACCTTTCACCTGAGGAGTTAAAAGCACTGAGTGAAGCCCTAACATTCCTTTCAGCCATTTTAAAGATAGGCAAACATTGGCATGGAAGGACACATTTACAAGATAAATTAGGTGCCCAAAGATGCCTGGAGCTAACTGTTTCCTTAATTTACAAAAGAAGAACTTGTTAAAAAACAAGGCATAATTTATCTTTTGAACCTGCAAATCCTCCAAACTACACCCAAATGGACTTCCAGCAAACAACAGCACTACACAGCAAGAACAAGGAAACAAAACAAATGCAATAGGGAAGAAAGTTGCTGGTTTGTTACTTGCATGCACACTCTTCTACTACTATTTTTATAGGTGCTGAAGGCCCTGACTTAGCAAAGCACTCAAGCACCTACTTAATCTGAAATATATGTGTAGTCCTTTTGGTGTCAATGAGAGTACTCATATGCCTAATGTTAAGCACATGTTTGAGTGCTTTGCTGAACTGAAGTCTCTGTTGTTACAAATCTCTGCTCTGAAGAGCATAACAGAAGAGAACCCATTGTCCAGTGAGTGAGGAGATGACCTGACACTCATAGAAATTTTTTTAATGCACATACAAGCAGTGGCGATTGCAAGTGATTGCCAGTCGTATCTGTCACTTGTTGATGCAAATGGCTACATTTTTAAAGGATTTTTTTTATGGCCAAACATCCACTCATGATTTTATTCAGGTACTGAAGACTATGAGTAAGGATTGTGGATTGTGCTGAAAATCAAAGATTTTTGGTTCAGGTGCTCCCAAATAAGTCAGCCCAGTAAATGATTTTACAGTAGAAATACCAGTTGCTTGGATTTATCTCCAATCATCGATACTTGTGACATTTGGGAGGGAATATGTAAGCAAATCCAGGTCCTATTAAAAAGGGGTGGGAGGGACCCACACAAATCCAAATGCCTCCAGTATGTTTTCAAAAAAAAGAAGCAACCCCATCCCAACTAGTGCTATGAAATGTGGCCATATTAATTCACAGAATTTTGTAGGAATTTTCCCTTCATATCTCAGTTATGTGGGTTCTGCCTTGATTCTTCTGCTTTGAACTAAGTAAAAAACTTTGAAATGACAAAGTTTAAGCAATCTGTCTTCCAGATGACCAAAGTTATAAGATCTTCATAAATGTATGCAAATAACCTATTTCAGAACTGAGGATGCTGAAAGTACAGAGTTGATAGGGTGTTATTTTTAACCAAAAAGAAAAACCAAACAAGTTATGCCGTTTACAACACTGATTCTATGCTAACTTCAGGTTTTTAGAAACCATCTGGAATAAGGCAAAGGAAGTTACAGAGGGTGGCGCTGCTAGATTGCAATGTGAGTTACATCAGGACCTCTTCCCAGATGCAGGTGTTGGGTAGTAAACCTGAAATTAAATCCAACTGTGATGTTTTTTCTTTTTCCATGGAAACAAATGGAATGGCAGCTTGCAGCTGACTCCCTCTCAAAGTGTGGTCTATGATAGTAATCTTGGAAACAGGTCTGTGAGCAGAGCTCTCCTGTTCCTGTTCTGAAGGGCTCTAGCAGATTAAAAACAGTGGGCTTGAGAGGGAGCAGTTGCTGAGTATTTAATGGCCCTAGAACTGGGAGATTGCATGTTGTGATGAACATTGCTACAGTTCATGACCTTGCCTGGCACATGCAGTGATGATTATACTAAAGAATCGAGCAGATGTGAAGGAAAATTGAGCTTCCTCTCCTTCCAGCTATCACAACTCCTTTTGGTAAGTGGAGGATTATGATACTTTAGGGACATAATGTACATATCTGTGTGTGGCTACAGTAATGATGGATTTTTATTTTTTTTTTTTTTTTTGTCAGCTGAAGAAATCATGATTGATGCAGCTGGCTGCAACCTCTAACAAACACTGAGGTTAATTGGAGCCAAAGGCACAGCAGTGGTTGAGTAGCACTATTTTGTGGTACACTCATGTTCTGTCATTAATTTTCCTATTTGTTTGACTTGCAAAAACATAAACCAGCTAGAAGAGGAAAAGCAAAGGGGCCAATTATGCCTCTTATGAGCCAGAGATGCACTGCAGATGGGGAGGATCTACATTGCCCAAATGCTTGAGGGCACTACACTTGTTTTAAGGCAGCACTCCTTCAGGAGAACTGGGGTGGAGCACACTGTGCAGTGTCACTTGCTGAATCTGGGCTTGTTGCAGCGAGCTGTCCCCATAATCCTCTTCTCTGCTCTAGCTGGTGTGTGGGAGACCCCTCTGGCACCCTCTGGCCATTGCTGCTTATTTCTATTACAGCAGTAATTAGCCTGAGTCAGAGTTTGGGCCTCATTGTGCTGGGCACCAAGGCTCGCTCTAAGCTACACAGAAGCATGGTCCTGCAGCTGCTTAATAGCCCTGCCCAGCCACGGGCTCAGGGCTCCATGCACAGACATTCCCCTAGCAGCTGGCAGAGACTTGCTGCTCTGTCCTCAGCAGGTAGCTGCTGCTGTAGCTGAGGGAGATGTGTCCTTCCCCCAGCCAGGCAGCTCTGTGCATGGAGCCCTGAGACCCAGAGCAGGGCTCATTAAGTAGCTGTGGGGTCGTGCTACTGCACAGCTTAGAGGGAACCTTGCTGGGCACTGTACATAGATAACATGGAGATAGGTGAAACTGTGGTCCATCTAGTCCAGCGCCCTGTCTGTTCTCAAACTCATTTGATCAGGTGCCCTTTCTTTGTGTCTGTAGTTGCTTATAGCCTATTCCCCCCACAAGTATATATGTCACCACCCAGCTCTGAAAGCAGAGTTGAGAGCAGCGGCTGCTGGCCCATCTGACAGTGCTGTGTCAGCAGCAGCAGCACAGAAGTTAGGAAGGCAGTGTGAACAGTGATATTTGTCAATATCCAGGGCTGCCACCCAGTGAGGGGGTGAGTCCAGTTGCCGGGGTTCTGACTGCCCCATTTATACCTCCCTACTGGGTGTGCACAGTCCCAACCATCTGGAGCTGATGGCCAGGGTTCGTGGGCAGGGGGAGGCACACAGCTTACACTTCCCTTGCAACATTCCCACTCCACCCTTGGGAGACCTGCCACATAATACAAGAACTGCTGATTTAGAGGAAAAAAGCAAGAAACCCCTCTCTTCTGTCCCCATGTAATATTTAATCTTAACTGTAACAGAAATACGTTTGCAGTACTATCAAACCTCAGGCTATTACATCTGATTATACCTTATCCATGGATATGTCCAATCCCTCTTTGAGTTTTGCTAAGTTCTTGGCTTCAGCAATGTACTGAAGCAATGGGTTCCACATGTAATTACATGTTGTATGGAAAAAAACCAACATCCTCTTATCAGTTTCGATAAACCTTCAGAAGTGGATAATGCAGCTTTGTGTTGTGGGAGCAATGCAAAGCTACCATAATACAGGACGCTGTAGGTAAAACAACAACAATCAAATTGAATAAGGGGGAGCATTGACAGATCACATATATGGAAGGTGCTTTTGTACATTCTTTTTCATTCATTTAAAAGGAATAATTGATCCTATGGTGTTGCACTATGTACAAGTCAACTATATAAAACTTGAAATATTATACATGTCAGTGGTGGCAACCTGTGGGCCATCAGGGTTCTATGGCCACAAGACATTTTGTTTACCATTGCCCACTCTCAGGGATTCCAAATTACACTAGTTTCTATACATGTAGTTTCCCCACATCTCCCCCACCCCCGGTATTACTGACGTGACACACACATAAAGCAACGTATTGTGAAGTGAGGTACATGCTGTTTGCATACAACATTGACTGTGACAGCCGTGTACTCCCTCTGCATCCAACCAAAGTGCTGCTACACTTTAATCTTCACACAGCACAAATTCTGCAAATGAAGTTCACAAAACCACCCTATCCCAGGAGACTGTCAATCTTGAGTCCCATTGAGGAAGAGGGCCACTCACACGTCCCACTCACTAGCCTCGGTTGCCCATTGCTGATACACATGGTTTCATCAGATGCTGACAGGTTTTTGGCTGTGTGAGTGTTCTCTATGTACGCCATCCCAGCAGACATCAAGTGAACCACTCAATGACCAAAAGATCTGTTAAGGTGTGAAGGTGCCTGGCCAGGTTTATTGTCGATGAAACACAGTACTGGTTCCCACCAACTCTACCGGACCACTAGTGCATTCATGCTTCTGACAATGGACACAATGCAGTCAATGGCAGGACTTACCATTGCCACCCAGGCTGGATACAGATACTCCCTGTGCAACGCACCTTTTAACACCAATACAAACAAGTTACATACCACCCTCTGACTTTTCTAGGTACCACTCTCTGACATATCTAGATGCCACCTATTACCCTGTATATGTTGGTTTGATCAAAACATCTTTATCCATCATGCTGTCATTCTGACCTCATCTTTAGGATGGGCCAGTATGTTCTGTTATCTGTGGGGAAATGTGCTGGTATTTGAGGTGTTCTGGTAGCACCCTTCTGGAATGTGCATGCATGACTGTTCTGTGCCTAGCCCCTCTTAGGAATATCTGTGCAGTATCAGCTTTGTGTCTGGCTCTTGCTCACAACTTAACTTTGCTTTATATCAGCAAAGTTTTGACTGCTTTAGCTCAGACCTCATATGTGTATTGTAGAAAGCCCATGGGTTTATGGGCTTTCTACAATACACTAATCAGATTAATACAGTCAGAGCTTCCCCTTAAAAATCCTGATAGCTTATAATACAAAATTTAGCAAGTATGTTGTCCTAAAAATTATGTGCAACAGTATTTGTTGTAGGACTTGCATAATTAAAGGGATGGGGGAGAGGGGGGGTTGATTCATCAATGCCTGGAAAAGAAAGGGAGGTTTACATGTATCTGATGAATATCCAAGGACACAATCTAAATTTGGATAACATGTTGGATAAGATGTTGTTCTCCTATCTATTTAACCTTTTTACACATTTTAAGTCACCTTTACAAAATTATCCATTAACTTGTACCATTCCAGGACCAGTGCCCTCTTGATCATGACTGGAGGAGAGATGACATGAAAATTATCTTTGATGGGTGATAAATATTTATGCACACCGGGAGAAATAGCAAGTAAAATGTTATAGGATGGCATTATTGTGAGTACTGCACATCAAGAGTTATTACTCTAGCTGTCTTGAAGATTTCACTAAATCCTTGTGATCTTTTTATTCTGTAAATAAAAAGATACAACACCTGAGCGTGATCTTGATATGATTCCCACAAAGAGCTATCTGCATCTTTCTTTGATTTTTTTTTTTGGCATTTTTTTATTGGTGCTCTGAAATACATATTTCAATGCCTTTCATTCTACAAGATATAAACTGCAAATACAGTGAAAATGAGATCACTGTTTTCAAAGCTCTTGGAAAAAAGATATAAATTGTGTATATCTTTAGGTTCACTTCTTTGAAAGGGAAGAATCTAATGAATCACTCAACCACTCAAAAACTTTACACCTTTCCATTCAGTCCACTATATGCATGAGAGATTAACAGCATGATCAATAACTTGTCACTGTCATACCAGGTAAGAATGAAGAGATGGAGGGCGTAAATAAAATTCAAAGAGTATATCTGTGAATGTACTTCACATCCACAGTTTTACATATTCATTAAAAGACATTGCAGTGACTAACAGAAATGCGACATTTTCCCCATAGGCCTGTAAAACCAATCAAGGTATTAAATTACTGAGTGGTGTCTTTTAGTGGAAAATGTAATAGGAGAATAGAACTACTGGGGACTCATTTTGAAACATCACATTTTAGGTTGTTATTTTTAAGCAATAAAATATGCCATCTATTTATCTATAATTTGGAGCGGTTGGGTCAATATGCCACATGAAATATATCCTCGGGTGGTGGGGGGAATCCTACTTATTTTAATTTTATAAAATTCCCAAGGATTTCAATGGCCATTTTATTTTAACAATGTGAGTGTGCCCTCATGAAATATATACAGTAGATGCCAGTACATTAAAAATAGTGGCTGAAAAACACTGGACATAGTATTGGGAGGAAGGATAGGGTAAAAAAGTGGCTTAGCCATTTGAATGGACCCTAGTTCATGGGTCACTCTCTGACAATTGATCAAAACTTAAGAATAGTCTGAAGGCAGCTTTGCTACATAAGGATAAAAGGACACTTTACTCCATGCCTTCATCTCCCTGCATTGGCTGCAGAGGATGGGGGTGTAAGAGATGCTATGATGATTCTATGCCACCTGACAATTTACCAACATGGGGAAATGCCTTACAAGATAAAAGTGGAAGAGGCATTGAAATGACACCATGCTAACTGAACACAGGGCAGAACTTTTCCCTTTAAGCAGAATACCAGTATCATAATTAGTTTAATAAGGCTGAGGAGTGATAACATATTTGATCGACATTTTAGTAAATGCTTTTGCACTTATTCAAAATGATCAGGACTAATTATGATTACCTTAATCATAAAATGATGTCACCCAAACTGTTTGTTCTGTTGTGTATTAAGCCAGTGAAAGAAAAGGTGTAAAGTGAACGGCTTGGCAAGAAAAGTTGGGCAAAATAGCAGCACTGTTACTTTGCCTTTGTGTGTAATGTAGTGAGCGCCATCCAGGACTTCAGCTGCATTCTAGCCATGTGCAGTGCTAAGCAAGCAGGAACAGACGGAGGAAAAGGTGTGGTTAGAGGAAAACTAGCTATGGTCTGTGCTTCAATGCATGTTTCAGAGCAGAGTGCTTTATAATGAGGCTAACAGAGCGTTAACTGAAGCAGCCAGAGGCAACTGGAGAGAGCACCACTTTGTTGTATGTATTTGAAAGAGGGATGCTGAAATGTTTGGAGCAAGAGTTGCTACTATCAGCATTGGCTGTTGTGACTCCTTGTGCTTGGTGCATGCATGAAGCTTTCTGTTCACCAGAGAATCCTTATGTGCTGGTCTTTCACTGTGTCCTGTACGTGGCGCTAACATTTCTGGGCTGTGTTCAGGGGCCTTCCTGCCTCAGCCAGCTTGATAATAAGGCATGAGTGCATATTTGAAACTGGTTCTGTGTCCTCACAGCTGCTGTTGTGCACTAACATTAGAAGGATTGATGCTGAGAGCCCCATGCCCTATCCTGGGTGCTGTAGTAGAGTTTTTCATAACTGCTACCAGTTTTAACACACCAGAATCTTTTCTCTCGCATGACTTACATTATCCTGTAAGTGTACATTACCTGGCAGGACCCCACAGTCTCCCATGGGATTTTTATGTTCTTTACTCTGTGTTCTGTTACATTTCATGGGTTGTTCTTGGTTGGAAATTCCCTACACTTTGCCACCTCTGCTACATTCATACGTCCCTCTCCCAGGCTTTGCATGGTAGGCATCCATCTTAGGGAGAATCCAAGGGTCTGAATTTCCTTCCTGCACAGGACGAGTAACACCAACTAACTAGCCTTGGGCAGCTAATATCCTATTGGGAGAAATTCAGAGAGTGGGCATTCTTCCTTTCTCATGCTGGTCATTAGGTTGAACTATACTACAGATTTCAAAGTGTCTGTATTGAGAACCGTACAGCCTTTAATACCCTGCATATATACCACCTACCACAGCTACACTTGCTAGAAACTTTATGTCTCTACCCCTCCTCCCCTTCTCACTTATACTTCTTCATCCAAATATACATAGCACGCATGCTTGGGTTGGGGAAAATATATTTACATATTGAAATAAACTAGCAAAGAAACCAATTGGCTTTTACTTAAAAAGTGAAATAAAGGGAAAAGACTCACATCTTTAGTTTGTGTAAAAGTGCAAAAGAAGAACCTCTCAAAGTTTTAATTTCTTTGTGCAAAGCTTCAGGCATGTACTTACAAGCATTTTCCCACTGAATAAGAGGACAAATAGATGCTTCAGTTCATTAAGGCACCAATATGTGTCCACTTGAGGGAGCTCCAGGATTTCCAAACAGCTATGCTTAAAGTCCAAGCCTTGTCAGAGCCTGTCACTGGTATTTCGAGAATCAGAGCTTCAGAGGAACACACAGTTACACAAATAATTTGATTGTGGATGTGAAATGACTGTCAATCAATAAAGAATCGAATCCCTCACTGAGATGTAATATACACACTTAAATGTGACAGCACATTTCACTCTTTTTTTTTTTTAGTTATGCATTTAATTGTGAACAAAAAAGCTTTTTTGAGCACTTCAAACAACTCTGCTGGAAGCACTGAAATTAGCATGAAGTGAAATATTTATGGAAGCTTAGTACTGCTTAAGACTCATTATTTTCCCTGCCGAAAGACACCCAGGCCAATTAACTATTTCCAATTAAATAGCCTAAAACAAAAGTGAGCAGCCAGAAATAACTGATAAATGGTAATGAGTGGACTCTGAAAAGCAGAAAAAAATTGTCTTTGGTGTGGAGGTCAATAACTGTAAGAGGCCAGAACAGACGTTACTATACAATGAAAAGGCATATACTGTGCAAGAGAATTAAGAGGCAAAATTATATGCCCCCAAAACTAACTTTAGCATTACCAAAAATACTTTTCTGCAGCTGTTTGTCTAATTACATATGTATCATTTCTGCTACACTTTCTTATTAAATGCATATGCACACCTTCTTCTTTAAATGTCATGATCTCGTGTTCACCCATTTTTAAGTTACCTGTCAAAGAAAAAATGGTTCAGTAAATTTAACACTGGGAAAAGAAATGTATTTCCTTTTAGCTTTGCATTATGCAAAAATCGCACTGGGACTGTCAGTCAAGTTTTTTATTTCCTGATTTTTTAAAATTACTGTGTACAACCTTAACACTGACTGACATAGTTCTTTGCCTTTGTGTTTTAGTGTTCTGAAAGGATGCATATGGTTACTATTGTGAGCATTTATCTGATCAAAATTAGGCTTAGAAGTTCACTTTGTATAGGGGGATGGGAATCCGTTTGACTAAAATGCATGCGACATGGAGTGGAGTGATTCATTCTGTTGCTTATACAGTTTGGCTGGATACACACTGCAATGTTGGGTTAACAGCACAATTACCATGGTGACTGATGTGCTGGGAACAGAGATCTAGGAAAGGGTCATAGCACCTATGGTTAAGTCACCTCTGTGGTAACTTAACTCTCAAAATCTGAGAAACTTCAAAAGTAAACTTATGGATTATTGCATAACACAGTCAAAACTATGGAAAGAGCATACAAGAGAATGCATTATCTATGCTCATGACTTTTTTCCTTTTCCTAATATTACCTTATGTAAAATTGTCCAATCAGTAACAGGTAAATTAGTGATAATGGACAACAGAAGTTGCACTGTGATCTCACAAAAAAAGTGGAAAGGGAGGAAAAGATCAGCTAAAAATCTAAACAAGTGCCTGCAAAGCAAGCCCAAATGTGACTTTTCTCACTTATAAATGTATTACTAACTAGCAAATTCTTTTCAGATTTTATTATAGACATACACCTCAATGTTTAACTGAAATATTTCAAAGTTCAGCCATTCTTAAGCTATCTGTAGGGAAAGAACGGTGATTTTATTTTAAGCCCTGCATAATTCAAATCGACTAAACAGATTATCTTCAAACCTCTGTTAGTAATTCACCTTAGTGCCACATCCTACAAATACTTGTGCATGTAAGTAGTTGCAATGGGACCATTTGTGCAGAAATATACTTGGATGCGGATATACTCCCAAGATGAAGGACAGTCAAGGTCATTTTGGGATCAACAGATGTTTTGAAAGTTTTTTTTTAAAAAGTTACATTATAAAACAGCTTTGCATCTGTAACTGTTTGCTATCACATGAATATAACAACATATCTTTGTTGTGTTATTATGCAGTAATGAGTTTGTAACTGTAATTCAATCTGAAATTATTTCCAAATTTAGAGGTGTGAAAGATTTAGTATTCATGTTTCATAGCAAACTAGAGATCTATCCATCTGTCTCTCTTCCGGTCTGGTCTGAGTCCTATTCAAACTAATAGCAAAACATCTACTGGCTTTTCAATCATATAGGCTTGAGTTCTGTGTGTTTAATGTTAGAAAGCCCTAGGGTACCTATCACCTTGGTATCTACGTCAATAGTGCCACTAGCAAACATTCCCTGGAAGAGACATGAGCAATTAAATGTATTGCACCATTCAAAGGAGGCTGAAAGTACAGGAAAAGTACAATTTTCTCTTATAATTATTTTAATAGGTTATCTCTGTGTTAACAAGATAACTTTAAACATCTTGCCGAAGTTGACATATTCTTTAATTATAATAGTCACACTGCTGAACGTACCTTCACACTGGTAAATGCCCCACTGGTAAAAAATACACAGATTCAATCTACTTCTTATTTCATGGTGATATTTCTATTCATAATTATTTTTGTTTGCCCACATTTGTTTAAAATGTGGGTTTTTCCTCTCGGTACTGTTGTTCCATTTGAAAACATTAGAATTAGCATACAGATGTGGTTTTGATCATAGATTTTTTTTTTAATCATCCCCATTTTGCACAGCATATTTATATATTTTTTTTACCTCTTCTTTAGGTTTTCTTTCTTGAAAAATGTGTTACCCTAGTTTCATTGATGTAAACACCTTCTGTTTACCATGGGTTTAAGACTGTTTTAGAAAGCTAACAATTTATTTCTTCCAGGTAGCATAATACATACCTTATCTATCCACCCACCTAACTACAGCTTTTATGGTGTATATTTATATGATAGTTTCCATGGTTTTAGGACAGTATCAAGCATAAAAATTTCAGTTTAAAAAGGCTGTTTCAGAAAGCTGTGAGTAAAAACAGGGGGTTAGTACAGCAGTTGGTTTGCAGACTAAACTGCACTATCCACTACTACACAAAATATATACTGACATAAACTTCAACAAATACAAATTACTTGTAGAATTCTCGTAAGTTACAGCACTGACAGGACTCTGAATGTCGACATTAGAGCTGGCTGAAAACATTCCAATTTCTCTGTGGTAGAACAGGACACATTTTATTGCAAAAAAAAAAAAAAAAAAAAGAACCTTCATCCCATTTTTCAGTCTATTCCAGACACCATTCCAGCTACATCATAACATAAAAGTCCAGACTCACAAGAATTTGCATGTCCTTAATTCTTATTGATGCTTGTGGACACAAAGGAGTCTCAGTATTTTGCAGGATTGAGCCAATAACATTGCCAACCTCAAAAAATCGGCAACATTTGTCAGCAATGTCTGAAATAAAAATACAGAAGAGGATCAGAAGCCCCTTCTCTTCTACAGTAAAACAAAAATACTCATATTAGAAATGTAATATTGTAGACTTGCTTTATCAAGGAATTGTGATTTCGAGGAGGGAGGTGGATTTATTCTATCCCTCTGGGTACTACCAATAACTTGAGTTTCTACCTCTACCTCCTTTAAAAATAATAAGGAATGATTAATCAGACACACTGGAAGTATACATTAGGAGGTGAAGGCTCACCTGTGTGCAATCCTCACCATGAAATGTCTTACGTTTAGTTCACTCTGGCCAACCACATCTTAGTTATATGGGGTGTGCAAGCACAAAAGGGCTGTAGATTTTAGCTTTAGATCATTTGGATGAATAAGCCAGCTCCACGTGTTTTCAAAATCTGTTTAATACCTAGGAGCTCAGTGGCTAATTATCTTGATCCCTTGTATGGGATGCTCAAGCTCCTTTTTCATATAGAAGCACTCTTTTTTTTTCTATGGGAATTCCATATTACATCTATTGCTATAGGGTTCAGAGGGCAAATACAGAGCCAAAATCCTCTCATTTGCACCTTGGCATTTCCCTATACATATAAGCCAAAGACCTATTTTCTTTCCAAAAGAATGGACTTAGGATAATTTATTTGTGAAATGTGCAACTTCTTCCAAATTTGAACACATCATGATTGCAATAATATTTTTTTTAAACCCAAGTCCCTAAGTACTTGTCTATAAGAGATCAACACTTATCACTGTACAGTACATTGAAAGTGTCCACTGACATATTGAACATTCTTTCCTCCTACTTAACCAGCACCCTTTAGACATTGAACATAACATTATTTTTACAAATCCTAATATATATTTTATTTAGTATGTGCATAGTAGTTTAGCCTAGTATAATAATTAGCTGCTGTTTGAAAAGCGCGTGGACTATGCGGAGTGATGTAAATATAGGTTGAACCTCTCTAAACCAGGACTCTCTAGCAACATCTGTGGTCCCGGTGGAGGGCACACGGCTAGGTGCCCTCCAAGCTGGCAGAGCAGAGGGCTGTTGGCAGCAAGCTATCAGTGGGGTTGGGAGTCCAGCACATGCCCGGTGGAGACGTTAGCCTGATGCATGGTAGTGGGGCCGGCGGGAGGGGGTAGCCAGTGGGAGGCTGGTGGCCAGTCCAGGGGGGGAGGCTAGTGGTAGAGGGGCCAGAAATGACCTTCCCTGTCAGGCAAAATCCCTTCTGACACCAGTCAGTTCCCAAAAATGCTGTGCTAAGTGTTATTGCTACTAGCATTTATCTTCCTTTGCTACACTTTCATCACTGCTAACAACTTGTGACCATGAAATCCAGGTGTCTGGAACACAAGTGTAAATCTATATGCACAAGACAATCAAAATGAAGACTGCAATATTACACATTCTTGCAATTTGTAAGTTCAAAGGAAACCTTGCTGTAATACTACTAACTATGGCTTAGGCAGGAATTCATCAGTGATAAAAAATTAATAGGATTGCCAACCCATGTGCTAAAAGATCAGGAGTTAGACCTTAAAAATCCCTCAAATCAAAATGAACAAAAACCTTTCTACCATGAGATTGTTTTAAATAATAAATGTTGGGTTCTTTTTATTTGCTACTTTAGGGCTTTCAATTAATCATAGTTAGCTCACCAGGTTAGTTCAAAATTAATTGTGATTAAAAATGAATCACAGTTTTAAATTGTACTGTTTAAAAACAGAATATCAATTTAAATTAAATCTTTTTGGATATTTTGCTACAATTTTGAAATATATTTATTTCAATTACAACACGGAATAAAAAGTGTACAGTGCTCACTTTATATTTTGCTAGAGATTCACCCAGTTTTGCTTGGGTCCTTAACTCAATGTTTGTTTTTGGAAAATAAAATGAAATATACATATTTCATTTAAATTGTTGCTCTGGGGTGGGGCTGGGGATGAGGGGTTCAGTGTGCAGGCTGCCCTGGGGAGAGAGGGCTACCCCAGCCCTCTCACTGCAGCAGCTTGGAGCCAGGTGAGAAGTGCTTCTTCATAGCCACTGTAGCTGTAGCAGGCATAACCAAGGGATGGGTGCATGTCCCTTGACTGGGGCAGGTGCAGGTTTATCTGTCTCCTGGGCTTCCCTGCCAGAGTGAGGAATGTAGCAAACTCTGCACTTTCTCCTGGCTCCCTGACAAAGGAAAAGAGACAGCAATGTTCCCGTACGAATTGATGGGGGGAGAGCTTCAGCCCCTGCCCTGCCCTGCCTAAGGGGCATCTAAGGATAGGAGCCTCAGGACTAATGTGTAGTAGATTACAAATATTTACACTATAAAGAAAAATATCATTTTTCAAATCATCTCACAGAACTACTGCAGTTAAATCTCTTAATTGTGAAATTGCAACTTACATATATATTGTGGGTTTTATTTTTTGATACACAACTGCACTCAAAACCAAAACAGTCTAAAATTTAAAAGCCTACAAATCCACTCAGTCCTACTTTCTGTTCAGCCACTTGCTTAGAGAAATAAGTTTGTTTGCATGTGTGGGAGATAAGGGTGCCTGCTTGTTATTTACAATCTCATCTGAAAGTGAGAACAAGCATTTGCATGGCACTTTTGTAGCCAGTGTTGCAAGGTATTTATGTACCAGATATGCTAAATATGCATATTCCCCTTCATGCTTTGGCCACCATTCCAGAGGACATGTTTCCATGCTACTTGCTTAAAAAATAAGGTGTTAATTAAATTTGTGACTGAACTCCTTTGGGGAGGGCTGTATGTCTCCTGGTGTGTTTTACTCACACTCTGCCACATAGTTTATGTTATAACAGTCTTGGCTGATCACGTAGCATATATTCATTTTAAGAATACTTTCACTGCAGATTTGACAGAACAGGAAGGTACCAATGTGAGGTTTCTGATGATAGCTACAACACTCCACCCAAGATTTAAGAATCTGACATCCCTCCAAAAATCTTTGGCATTGTAAAGCATACTGTCAGAAGTCTTAAAAGAGCACCATTCCAATGTGTTTTGAAGACAGCCCCAGATATTTAAGAACTACTCCCTCTCCTGTATCCTATTTATAATCAGATTTAGATTTGGCCTCAGCACTTTTTTTTGGTTTTGTTTTCTGTACTGATGTAATGATTGTGCTGTGTAGCAGACTGACAGCCTTGGGATTTGAAGATAGTTATTTGTTCCTCACATTAGCTTGCCTAGGTGCCACAATCTTGTTCTGTAGGAGCATGTCTGGGGAAAGATGGTAGCTCTGCACTCCAGCCTTTCAGTTATTATCCTCTCTGGGTATGTATAGACTACATGGCTCCGTCGATGGAGACATGTAGATGAGTGTACTCGGCAAAGGGAAATGGAGCGGCGATTTAAATAATCGCCACTTCATTTACATCAAAATGGCCACCGCACTGTGCCAATCAGCTGATTGTCGGTATAGTGCGGTAGTCTAGATGGGGATCAGCCGACCCCAGAACCCTTTGTCATCAGATCTTTTATGCCTCATGAAACGATTATTTAAATCGCCGCTTCATTTCCCTTTGCCAAGTACACTCATCTACATGGCTCCGTCGACGGAGCCATGTAGTCTAGACACACCCTTTGGGTGCATCTACAGTAGGTCAGAATAAGATACGAAATTTGAGCTATGCAAATTACATATCTTATTTTGAGGTAATTTCAAAATAAAGCGCTATTCCAACAAGTACAGAGAAACGGGAATAGTGTACCTGTATTTTCGAAATATATTTCAAAATAACGGGTGCATTTAAAGACGTAGAACAGTTATTTCAGGAAATTCCAGTATCCAGAAATAGCGCCATTGTCTAGATGTAGCCTCTGAGACTGCCCCCAAAAGGTGCTAATTAAAGGCATTTGTGATATGGGCACTTTTGCATTAAGAAATAGACTGAAACCACTTTTATATTGAGCAGCCATCAGCTGGTAGCAGCTTTTGGTCATCTGCCCCTGAACTGAGCTGTATGTGAGCAGGGAGTCGGTGGTAAATGGTAAAATACTTTGCATGGCCTCTTCCTACTCCCCATACTGGTATCAGTATAAGAAAGAAAATACCAGCCAGCAAGTCAGGGGCTGCCATGTCACCATGGAGGCAGAAGAATGACAGCCTAGTAAAACTAAAGATTGACAGGAGAAAGCAGGCTGTGAGGTAAGGATGAGAAACTGCTCCTGAAATGGGTTTTAAACAACATGGCTGTAAATTTTAACAACGTCGTTTAAGAGCCTTTAAAGTGTGGGGGTTCCCCCCCCCCAAGCATCTGTCAGTTGATAGCACTACGGAGAAGTAACTGCTCTCTAAAAGCCCTTTAAAAGACTGATAAAAAGAAATATAAAATCACATTCCTTATAAACCTGTTTAAACAGCAGTTTACACTTTTGTCCACCTCTGCACGTGTTCCCAACAGTCTCTTGTATTTTTTCTTCTGTGCTGGCAGACTGAATGGTGCACAATGGTATGAAGCAGGTTAGTGCCATAAATACTTGGATTGCACCCACATCTGGGTAATGCAGGGGCTCTGAATTCCAGATGTACACTTTGCAAATCCAAACTGACCCCACAAAAGAAAGTCTGGCACTCTGAAAAATGTGTTCTAGAACTTTCTGGGCATTTTCAGTGAGGAAGAAACTATGGGTGGGCCAAAGTTTCCAGAGTATCTTCTTTGCAACTGCATGGTCAAATCCTCAGATGGTATAACTCAGTGTACTCTTCCAATGATGTCAATAGAACAATTCATTGAGTTAACCAGCTAAAGATCTGGCCCATAACTTTTTTTCATGTAATTATCGGCACACTCGTAATGTGCATAGGTCAACTGCTTATTTTTAAGAGGCAATGGTTGCTTGACTGCTAATTTGACGGTTTATGTCTATGAATGTTAAATTGCAAGCACAATTTTAAAACTGGGTTGAGACTTGAAGAAAGCTTCAAACTAGAATTCATAATCTGATTTCAAATCTCCATCACCTCTTAAAAGCTCTGAGGTTGTTTGGATCCAGAGCAGAGCTGAGCAACCTGTGGCCCACAGGCCAAATGCAGCCCATTGGGGTTCAATATGTGGCCCCAAAGACATTTTGTTTACACATAGGCTGCGTCTAGACTGGCATGATTTTGCGCAAATACTTTTAACGGAAAAGTTTTTCCGTTAAAAGTATTTCCGCAAAAGAGCGTCTAAATTGGCATGGATGCTTTTGTGCAAAAAGTGCTTTTGCGCAAAAGCATCCATGCCCAGTATAGACGCGCTTTTGCGCAAGATAGCTCCAATGGCCATTTTAGCCATCGGGATTTCTTGCGCAAAAAATTAAGGTGCCTGTCTACACTGGCCCTCTTGTGCAAGTATTCTTGTGCAAGAGGGCTTATCCCTGAGCGGGAGCGTCAAAGTATTTGCGCAAGAACACTGACAATCTTACATTAGATCGTCAGTGTTCTTGCGCAAATTCAAGCGGCCAGTGTAGACAGCTGGCAAGTTTTTGAGCAAAAGCAGCCGCTTTTGCACAAAATCTTGCCAGTCTAGACGCACCCATAGGGTTGCCAGATTCCGCTGATTTCTGTCCATGTAATTTTTTTTCCTACCAGTATTACTAAAGTGACATGCACATAAAGCAAGGGCACGTGAAGTGAGATGTGTTGCTGACTGCACACAACATTGATTGTGAGAGCCATGTTCTCCCTTTGCATCCTATCGAAGCGCTGCTCCGGTTTAATTGACATCTCCTACAAATTCTAGATATGCAAGGAAAGTTAGCAAAACTACCCTATCCAAGGAAACTGTCCTGGTCGTGGCAATTTTGCATCCTAATGAGATAAAAAAGGACCACTCATGTGGCCCACTCACTAGCCTATATTGCCCATTGCTAATCTAGGGTTTCCTTTCTGCCCATTATAACGATGTGATAGGGCTGTCTGCATACTTTAGACCCAGGATCAGAATTTGGTATTTCAAATGAGGGTTTTGATTTAAGCTCATCTCTAGCTAAGACTCAACTAGAGATCAGGCCCATTATGTTGCAACTCCTATGAACAAGTGGCCCATATTGGACATTTAAATGTACTGGTGTATGACCAGTATCCAAAGCTTGGGACTGAATCTGTGGAAAGCTAGTGTTCCCAAAATTTTTTATCTAATAGTTGTTCTGCTTGGAGCAAAATGGATATGTTTGTGTCTCAAAATGTAACCTGTTATCAGGGCCTGCTGTAGAATGAGGTCAAAACTTGTCACAGGATTCCTTTCTCCTTGCTACAGAAATCAACCAGAGAGAGCTATAAAATACCTAGGGATGTGGATTTGAGAAACCTACTGTCTGATGTGGAATGTGTATGAGTGAAACAGGAATGCAGCCTGGTTTCAAACACTTTGCAGTTTGAAGATTAACAAAATATGGGATATTTTCTAACCTCAGTTCTACCCATGAAGACAACGGAGAGTGTAACTGAGGGAAGAGTTTAGCCTGAAGAGCTCTACAGGCACATTTCTTCACTTTCACACTTTCCCAAAGACTCTTTTTATGATCTATGATCTTCTTGCTTCTTTCTCATTTTATAGTATACGTCTTTGCAATGCAGTGTTCTGCTTTTATCCTGTGCAGTATGATGTCCTTACACTGGGGTTCATCCTGCAGCCCCTCCATATCAGGCATTCTCATATACTTCTACAAGCATCTCATGTACTTTGGGTCACGCCTGATTAAAGGGAACTTACAATCTCCCTGAGTGTGAAAATCCCATTGACTTCAATTGGGAGTTGCAGACTTGCTGGATCAGGCCCATTAAGAAGGAATTAACTAAATACATAATTACAACTATGCCTTGGTCAATTTGAAATGCATATACATGCTCAGCATATGTTGCTTACGTGCTACAATTAAACAACAGTTAATTTAGCCAGTCTTTTTCTAATCACATTTTGGGGTCAGCTAATAATCCATGCGCCAACCTCAATTTCTGAGGATATATTTGTTATCTCTTTGGACTAGGGACTCTATTTTGCTCGTCTACTGCCATACACAATCACTACTAGGACATGTGAGCACTCATGTAATATAAATAATAAATATCTGCAGAACAGTTTGGGCGAATAATTCATCCTGCAGGTTGATCATAAACTGTTGACCGGGGCTGTTTGTTCATGTTGTGTGATTGGTCAATGAAATCATATGATATTGCTTCTGCTCAACTACTGAGAATTCTTAAACTAGAGACTACAGAACAAAAATAAATCACATCACTGACCTTTTCAAAAAGAACACAACACAACATGCTAATGGCAACTAATATGAAAATTGCTACAAATACTAAGATTTTTTTTTTTTTTGTGACTGGAAAGGGAGCTTGTCCCCAGAATCATGCATAGGAGGCAAATTGGTCTGAGCCATCACAAATGGGAGGGGAGCTTAAGGAGAATCTCTATTAAGATCTGGTCCATGTTATAAAAATGACTGGGAATTTTAATAGTAGATAACTTTTTATAAGCAATTCCTGTTGCCGTTTTACTTTATAAAAAGTAGAGTTTGAGGTTGTGTAAATCAACACAACTCCCTAGCAGTCAATTGAACTACATTAATTTATGCCAGTTGGGGCTGACTGTCATTTGATTAAAAAAAATTATTCAGAAGCAACAAGGAAAACAAACTCTTGAGTTTTGCTAAATTCTGAATCCAAAGAACTTAGCACTTGCAGATATGCATAAAGTTCCCGATTTCAAAACAGTTAAGTGCTAAGTTTCAGTGAAGTCAGTGGAAGACAACAGCATTTAAGCATGTGCTTAAATAGAGGACACAGAAAAGAATACTCTGATTGCAGTGCTACTCACATGACAACACTACGAAAGGGGAATATAGAGCAAAGAAGACAACGAAAATGAAAGCAGTTAATTGATCTTTTCTGGGAAGCCAGAAAAAATGAGAAATGTCCCTTATAATGTGCTTAATATTCACTTCTTCTTTGAAGAAGAATTAGCCACTTTCAGACCACAGATTTAGTGTTGTTTAGAACTTAAAGCCCTTGAGCGCAAGACAAAACTGTTGATTAAAAGAGAAGCTGCAGAGTCAAAACTGGAGAAGTTAGAGTTCAATCAGGGCCATAGAAAGCATCAGTGATGCTTAAATAACAGCATCTCCTTTGAATCTTTTAGTATTTCACTGAGTAGTGATACTCAAGCGAACAAAATATCTTTCTTACTGCAATCCAGTTAACTACCAAGTGAGCACTCTTTTCCCTTAGCACTGCAGGGTATGACCACTCTGTCTAACCCCTAAAATAAACATGAGCATGAACTCCATTGAAGGATAACTCAGATGTGGAAATAAATCTTTCTGTTAAGGATCTGAATTTGAGGGTGTTTGGGACATGGGGACACTAAGAGCATTTTGAAATAACGATCTGTACAACTGGACATAAAATTGTAGCATTTTTCTCTTTTTGTTTTTAAAAACATATACACAAATAGTCTGGAAGCAAATGGGGCAGATTCTGCTGTTACAGAGCTGTAAATGTGGAGTCCTTCCTTTATAACATCTGTGGAATTACTTTGGTTTTCTGCTAATGCAAATGAGCAGAATTTCACCTAATATCTGTTCTGCGGTTCATTCCTAGTCCCTTCCCTATCCATCTAGCAGCGTATTGCCACCTCTGCTGGGACCAGAGTCCGCGGGTCCAGCTTATTTCCTCCCCACTCCTTCCTGGCTGAGGCAGCAGTGTTCTCCCAAACAGAGTATAAATATAAATACAAATTATGACCAAAGAAGAGAATTGCTCTCTAGAATTGTCTGCCAAGTAAATCTTAGCAATAGCTGACTAGATTCCACTCTCTCTTAGGCATGCAAAACTGGGACCCAACCCTGCTATGTGCCTAGCACTTTCAATTCCTATTAACTTCAGTAGGGGTGATGTGTTTGGCACCTAGCAGAAAGCAGTCCTCATTTTGCAGAATGTGGCCCATCCCAGGGGGACAGAGGCCAATTCCTCTCCCACCCAAGTCCATAGAGGAGCTTTCATTTACTTCAAAATGGGCCTGGGATTAAGTCCTGAAAGAGTAGTAAAACAAAGCATGCTTGAAATGTGAAGATGAGTATTTGTTTCAGATACAGCAGAAAATAAATAATAAATGAAACCATAAACCTGAATAAGGTCTATCTTTTTCCTAGATGCAAATTAAGATTTTAATATCAAAATGATAGGCTTCTGCTAATCCTTCTTAGGCAGACATAAATTGTTAATCAGACTCTAGGCAGTGTTGTTTAATACCAACTTTAATAAAATAGCCGCCTAGAGCAGAAAGACAGTTGGGATTCTGACTCTAAAAGTTTGGTAGCCTCTTCCACATTTTTGTAGCCTGAGGCTCTGACTAACATTGATAGCAACCCCTTTGAAATATGCTTATTTTTTAGGCTTCTAAATTATTAAACACCTTATTAGTGGAAAGATTAGATGGGGGGGGGAGGAGTCATTTCCGTATGAAGGAAAATGGATTGGAAAAGGAAGAAAAAGTTGAGGGAATATTATATTTACATAAAAAAAATCCAGCTCTGTTGTTGATATACAGAGGTAATTTATAATTCATTTAAGAAATGAACCCATCAAATTATATCATAATGCATGACAAACTGCTATTGTTGAGCTATCCTGCAATAAATTACAAAGAATCATTCCTCTCATAGTGAAACTTCTTTGTGACTTAACCTTGTAGTGACATGTTTTTTATTATAATTATTATCCCCTATTGTTCCAGAAGACTTGCCTATCATGAAAAATCTCTCACTAACATCATACACCGATAGGGTGGGAAAAGTTTTACCATGTGACATAATCATGATGCCCATCCAAAAGAAGCTATTCTGAATATTGGAATAAAAAAAGTCTTCCCTTTATATACTTGTCAGTCAGGTGAATAGATTTTTGGATTAAAAAACAAACAAACCCCAAGTACAATGCATTTTTGCTCTATATCCAGAGCTGCATGTTAGCATGCTAACTGGTTGGTTTAATATGCAACACAAAGCACACTCATTGCTTTGAAGGGCTTATTTATGATGTCATGGATATTAGTGTGTATTTCTTACTTGCAAAACAGCAACACAGGACAATGCCCACCCTCCCCCACATACACATGTTCTGTGGCTCTGACTGTTTTCCTTAACCAGCAAGATAATCATTTTGCCACAGAGAAGCAGATAAGAAAAAAATGTAAACAATCTAAAAAAGCCATTTTAATTTAATAACAAATTGGGAGCTGTACTTTGTACTAAATTAGCACTGTGAGCCTCATATCCATGCACGGCAAGGTTCCTTGTTCATTACTGCTTAATTAATCAGTCATGTTTCCATCTAAATGAAAGTTTTCTATCTCTCCCTATCATCTCTAATATCTCATTTTAGACAGCACATCAAGTTAATCTTGCTTGCATTAGAAAGTTACTTCTGATGGCCGAACTCTGTTATTTACGATAACTCATTTTAGAGCTCTGCGCAGAGACAAAATTTGTATCTGCCTCCAATCTACATTCCTCAATAACGGTCCCTGTATATACATGGATATGCAGGGCTCTACTTAACTTTATCCCAGCTTGTGGTTGAATCCTGTTTATGCAGCTCTTGTGAGTCATCCTGCTTGAATCACTGGGCCAAGAGCCTCAGAGAGGCAAGCAGTATATAGGCCTTATGCTCCATATAAGGACAAGCAGTTTAGTTCTCAACAATGAGAAAAGATGAAGGGGCCAGTGATTGAAAACATGTACTTCGTTCCTTTTTAAATCCTTTATTCCTAAGGAATATTGTGTTCCCCTTCATAGAAGTGAGAAATGGAAAAGACCTGTTTGGTCATCTAGCCTTTTCGGACCATAATGACCTGGCTCCAGTCAAACACAGTGTTATGCTACCCTTTCTGAACCTGCAGTCTCTGACTGCAACTTACATTACGTGCTGTACATTTATGGGCTCAAACTCTAGAGAGTGGTTTCCGATTGCCTTGTACTGCTGAGAGCCCTACATGCATCTGAAGCTTGTTACTGAAGTCTTCCTCCTAGATGGCACCACAGATTAACTAATGCTCTTGTGTGTTCTGACCATCGGGGACTGTTCCAGGCCTTTGTAAGATAGCAGACAGACAGCAAGGAGTAAGGGGAAGCAAGCTACAGCTGAAATGCTGATCTCGGATACAAGGCTATTTTTAGTGTCTGTTTTGTTAAATTTGAATACATCAGTAAACACACACAATGTACTTGCCTATTAACATTAAATGAGCAGTCAAACAGCTATACACAACTCCTGAGAAACCCAGTGTAATATTTCCCATGAAAATGAGGGTGAGGGCTATATTTTAACCTCCAAGATTTGTGACATTCAGCTTCTGACCTCACATTTACCAGCCAGGTTGAAATTACAACCTGTTGCTAAGGAAAACTATGGTGCCTTAAAGTGAATGAGATACTTGGCAGCTTGAAGCATATCTGGCAAATGCATTGCAGTAAACTAATGAGGGACCATTTAAAAATCCTGCAAGACATCCCAAAAGTTTTAAAATAAGATAATACAATTTCATTTCACAGCAGAATAAATTATGTGCAGAAACAAGAGGAAGCCTGGATTTTTCTAGAAAGGAAAAAGAAAGCCCATTTTAGAATTCAAAAGGGCACCCTTTTACATCTGACAGGGAAGCATTCCCTAAAGGCACCTTTTCAAGGATCCTGCGATTATCGGTGTCTGTGAAATAATGCCATCGCTTGTAAACATTAATAAATAAAACACACTAGGCCCAATTTTTCTTTTGGATATGTTATTCCTGGGGGAATTCTGTACTGCTGCACAATGCAGAAATTATGCAGAAATTAACGGTGTGTGCTCAGAATTTCCTTTCCCCTTACAGAAATGGGCTTCAGTGCTGCTGGTCACCACTAGGAGCTGTTAGACCAGCAGTGGTGCCTAGTTCACACATAGAAGACACTATCTAGGGTAGGGAAGAGGGAGAGAACAAAAAGGTTGTTGGCAGATTCATTTCCCAGCTTGGCAGGAGGGAAGGAAATGCAGTATAAGGATGTTAAGTATCGGGTAACTGACTAATCGAATAGTCGATGCATTTTTGCATCGACCATTCAATTAGTTGATAGGGCACATCTGCCTTTGAAGTGTAGCAACAGCCCGAAGGCCAAAGCCTGGCCCCGGGCTCCATGCAGCGCTGCCACTTTGAAATGCCGTGGGGAGCCCGGAGTCGGGCTCAACTAATCGCTTCCCCCTTCCTTGATGCCTCTATTAGATAGGGGGTACTTCAAAGTGGCAGTGCCGCATGGAGCCCAGAGTCAGCTGCTCCGTGCAGCGCTGCCACTTTGAATGCTGCAGGGAGCCAGGTGTCAAGCTCCTTGCGGCATTTCAAAGCGGCAGCACCACTTGGAACCCGGGATCAGCTGGGGAGTCCCCAGCTGATCCTGGATTCCACATAATTCCCAAAAGGACTATTTTGAAATAGAATGTCCACACTACAGGGTAGCCTCAAAATTAGTCCGAGGCAGGCTCCATTAATGTGGATTCTACCTCGTAAGTCTACCTCGACTTAGAGCCACAAAGAACTGGGGAGTAATTACTTTGATGACTCTGGGGAGTAGTTATTTTGAAATAGTGGTAGTGTGAATGCTCTGCTGCTGCTATTTCAAAATAACTATTTCAGAATTAGCGTTATTCCTTGTGGAAACAGGAGTAGTTATTTCAAAATAACCAGCCCATTATTTTGAAATAAATGGCTTGGTAGTATGGAAGCTCCGCTTGTTATTTCAAAATAAGGGGAGTTATTTTGAAATAACTCCCTATTGTAGACCATGGCTGGGAGAAGGAGGCATAGGTGTGCATATTTGGGCAAGAGAAGGTTCAACAGCTGGACTCAGGAGAAAAGGGGTGCAGGGTTTTGGGCAAGGAAGGGCCTTGTGGCTGGGCTCAAGAGAGGAGGGATTGTGGGTATCTGGCCCCCTCCAGCTGGACTGTGGGAAGGAAAGGGGCCAGAGAAACAGGGACTTGGTTGTTACACGGTTGTTAAAGAAACTCGCTGCTCCTGGGAAACTTGTGTGTCTTTGTTCTTGCTGACAGGTATTTTGACATAAATTATGAAAATAATTGAAACTGGCATGATTATATTATTTTGACAAAATTTGCAGAATTTTAATGTACTGTGCACAGAATTTAATTTTTTGGCAGAGAAAGTCCCTAGGAGTAATATGTGTACACAGCTTCCACTGAAGTCTAGATACAGACATGGGAATCTAAAGATCAAATCTTGAAGGCTTCATACATATGACTGAACTTCTAACATCTGCATATGCAAGAATGGAATCCCTGCGGCAGTCAGGCAAACCCTCATAGTGTATTACTGTACCCACACTCAAATATTCTGGATCTCTTCTACATTTCCATTTCCTGCCCCATCACTGTTAATTAACAAAGGTCACCTCATCCTTGCAGATCTGTGGTGAGGATTCTGACCCTAGGCGCTGCAAGTTGTTCAGTGGGTTCAGTGCAAAGTTTTCAATGAGTCGTGGTGAATGAGCCCCCCTTCATCCCAGTTGTTAGCTGTCATTTATAAAAAAAAATGAATTTTCTCCTCTATTCTGTGTTATTTAGGGATACCACACCTAGCTTTTTGGAGGTCACAATCTCATCACCATAGAAGCAATTGTGATTTCCTGTGAGAACCCTCCAGTAAAACAGTGAAGCAAATGAATAGCCCTGTCAACTTCATGCACTTAATGTTGTTCCAGATCTGGGCCTGGCTGAAAGAGGCTAGCAGCATGAGGGAAAAGTTCCCTTATTTACCAAAAAATAGCTCATTCACTATCAATGATAGAAAATACATTAATGGTTACTTGCACTTAAAAGGAGTTTTGACAAAATATACAATTCTTAAAAATTCTTTGGTACATCTTTGATTGTCTAAAAGAGCCAGGTTAGTGGACTCAAATTTTTCTGCATCTTTTCCCTTCAAGCAGTGACAGCTAAAGTGAGCACTCATTTCACAAAAAGGAAATTGTCATTTCATGAAAGGGATTCTAAATATGTGTATTCCTCCTCTGTGATCTTGCCAAATGCTAGCTGTAACTGAGAACAGGAGGAAGTGGGCTTTATCTAGCACTTATTACTACCAATCTGTTCATCCATTAGATGGAGCACACAGTTGAGAGGCAGGTAAGTCTGTGAACTAACCAGCTCTACCACTGTCACAGTTAGATCTCTATCTGCATTTACACCACCTTCAGTGCCACAGGACCTGAGGCTAATGACACACTGGTCCTGGACAACTAACCTCCCTATTGCTCAGTTCCCTACTTGTGCAATAGAAATAATGTACGCAGTGTTGTAGCCATGTCGGTCCTACGATATTGGACAGACCAGGCGGGTAGACCAACTACCTTACCCACCTTGTTTCTCCAAGGGAACTAATAACAGGGACCTATATTACAGGGATGGCTCCTGTACATTAAAACAATCACACTTCCAGAAAAGTAAGGGATCATAATATGACTCCTGGGCTGCTGCACTGGGTGCCCATAAGATAACCTGGGGAAAGGAGCCGCCTCTATGAGGTTAATACTTCGTTACAGCTACACACATGTAAGCAGGAAGAGGAAAAAACCTTGGCTTCACCACCCATTTTGCTGGTCAGGGCAGCTGAGGCAGCACAGACAGAGAAATAATCAGTATCCTGTAGAAGACTGACTCAGATCACTACCTTTGGAAGTAAAGGGGGAATAGATTGTGACTCATTCTAGTTCCTCGTCTACTCGAAATCTGGTCTACAAACAGGGAACAGTTCTTCTTAGATACAACTTTCACAATGATTTGTATTTTTCAGCCACTATTAGAGCTAGTTAACATAAAGTTTTTTTGTGAAAAAATTAGTCCACCCCCACTATTTTTTAATCTTGAATTTTGAAGTTTTTTTTACCAGAACCAGTTTACAGAGCAGCACAATGAGCAGAAAAGAGAGAGGATGTTTTGTTGGTTTTGCTAGCATGGGATTCTGCTGCCCAAGTTCAAACCAACACTCTGTCACAGACTTCCTCTATAACCTTGCCATTGCATTGCCTATCTCCCAGGTATGTTACAAGGATGACCAGATACTATCATAATGAGAGCAATCTTGGGATAGAACTATGCATTGTCCATTACACAGAGCAAAGCCCAAAATGACTCCTTGGTATCCATACAGCATTGCGAAAATACAAAGCAAACAATTTGCTAGAGGATAGTACTAATTCTCTCTTCTTATATTTATGAATAAATTACTAATTTGTCATCGTTCAGACCAGCAAGATTGTATTTATCAGAAACCTTACAATAACAAAGTAATGTGCACAGAGAAAAAAATCATTAGGAAACAGATTTCACTTGCAAGCTTCAGGAGGAAATTAAAGGCAGCAGCATGCTTTTTAAAAATATGATGGAAAATATCTTGATTCCTTTCAAGATGTAAGTAAGAACATGTCCCCTTAGGCTACTGCTTCTGTGTTTTGTACCTGGGCTCAACCTCATTTAGGCTTAGAATCCTGATTCAGATCCTCTGTATCACAGCAGAGTTTATGCAGCCTAGCCAACTTTAATGCAGAATAGATTTTTGTTCCCATCTCTTTATGGAATACAAAAAGCAGGCTCCTTCCAAGACAGATTTTTTGCATCCCAATTTTATTTCTCTTCATGTTTGGTCTTAACCCTCACACTAAAGCACAGCTCCATGCTAACAATCACGTTGATTGAACAGCATTAGTTTTTGCAGTAGCTATTGACTGGTGGTTGAAGTGCAGCATTTGTGAAGTAGGATTTCTATCTTCCACTCAGACACGTATACACCTGCAATACCTGTGGAAGATAGGCTAGTGTTTCATTTCTGTGATAATTTTCAATCCCCACTCACCCTTCTTGTCGGTACTCCGGCTCTGGTTCCATCATTAGGTGCAAAAGTGGAAATGCTGGAAAGACACACTGCCTATTATCTCTTGCACAGCTGTAAACATTACTGCAAAATTACTGTTGTGGTGTGTCCCTGGGGAAGGTTTGGGAGGAGATGGTGAATATTTATATTACAGATTAAATGTAAATCCCAGTCCGACTACAACTGAACATTTTCTGTGTGCATATATAATCTAGCAAGGCAACCTAAATAATCCATAATATATCTGCCCAGTATGCCAGTCAAGCGACTTGTTACACAGGTTACTTAACGTAATCACAGGTCCTGAATGGGGGCAGATGGAAATGTATAGGCTGTGTGTATGTAATGGGGGGAAGAGATGTTTGGCATATGTCTTTTAGGGTTGTGTGTAAGGTGAAGGAATGTAGTAGTATCAGTGTAATCCTGGATTGTTCACCTGACTGCCATCAAGTGTCTGGCCCTGTCACAATTAAGTCATCACTTCTTTGCTAACACACCACTTTGGGATTCATAGCAGTGGTCTTGCAATAACTCAGAAAGGAGTCCTAAATTCAGACTCTCCATGCTGGGACAGCAACCCCTGCCAGCTAGAAGACCCCACAAGAAGCAAAGAATCTCTCGCATCACTCAGCATTACCCCTTCCAGTGGATTTAAAGAGATCATCGGTTCCCAAAAGTTAGACCTGCTCACTCTTCTAATGCAAGGCATGACTGCTAGGATGTAGGTTCCTGAAGGAGAATAATGGCTGACAGTGTGAGAAGATCCTTTAAGTTATAAGAGGCCTCCAGTAAAATGCATTAGGGGTTTGGGATCATTTTAATGAACAATCCGTATAATGTGACACATTCTCATCATGGGACCCCCTTTGCCAAAAAAAAAGCCACATTTTTTATTATAAATATGGCCTTCGACATGCAGCACTGGACAAGACTTACAAAGGAACCAGAGCTATACCAATCAACTGGAAAAAAGAGAATACTGACAGTTGTAGAGACACTGGCTAATTCTAATGTCAATCCATCATAAATTAAAATTAATGGAGCAATGCTGATAAAGGCATGATCAAAATTAAGCTGAATATTGGCTACAAAGGGACAAACAGGAGGATTGTCAATGCACTAGAGAAGTTTGTTCTTACACTCACTGAAGACAAGAGAAGTGCTGCCATTGATTCTAATAGGTGTGCAATGGGCCACGGAAGGAGAAGTTTTTAAAATTAGATTTACTGCGAGAAAAGCATAATGGGATGAGTGAAAAACCTCAAAACAAACCTTTTTGTATTGTTTTCAGGAACTAGTTTCTAATCAAGTTTGAATGCAATGTCACAAACAACACAACGGACAGATAACTATTTCTACAGCATAGTTCTCCTTGTTAGCATAATGCTCCTGATGCTTTGCATTTATTATGCATTATTCAATTTTTTTTATTTTACTGAAATAGGGGCTGATAATCTGCTTTTGTGTCTTATTGTTAGGCAAATAAGGCAGACAGTAGCTGAGTTGAAACATTATTAAAAAAGAAAACCCTACTTTCCAGACTGAGTCAATTCTCTGTCCTTACAAACCAGGGCTCCTGATTTCTCCAGAGCTTCAGAACACACTGCCATGACTAAGCAAACCAGCTTCTGCCAGATTTTCTCTCGCCTGGAACATATTTCAAACTTCAGAACCAATGGTTAAAATACAAGTCAAATCCCTCACTGAGGCTGCAGAAAGACTGATTCACCAGCATGCAGAGCTATTCATCTATTATAATTCATAGTTTAAGGGACTTATCCTACAGATAGTAAGGTATACAGCAAAGGAACAGCACAGGGCACTGCACAGCAGGAAAGATTAATCACAGCTGAAGCTAACTGGCTAGTTTTTGAGAGTTGTGTGGCCAAGTAATTAGAAAAACTAAAAACCCCTGAGCATAGCCTCACAGCAACACTAGCTATCCTAATGTTCAGTGGGTTAATGTAGGAAATCTCTCTCTACAATAGCTTTGGTTCTGTAGTTCCTCCATGCTCCCTCTCATGCATAATAATGTTAATCAAAGACACCTTAAACCATTTCTGCTTTATTTTTTGCATCATTGTAGCAGACCCTTTGAAGAATTACCATCCCTATGCAACATGCTATGTACCATCCCAACAGGTGGCTATCACAGTATTTTACCAACTTTGTTTGTATAGATTTTATTTAGTTTTCATATTAGTAATTAGTCATGATTTATAGTGAGATTCATCTTGAGCTTTGGCATTGGGAAATTATAACAGAAACCAAATGTCAACATAAACAGCCCACCAACAAGTCCGGCAAGATCTGGACACTATCATTTAAATATGAACAGAATAGCAGTGCTCTCCTAGGCGTGGACTAATAAAGCAATTGTGCTATTACCATGTAGGTAGACATGGATTAAGTAATCCAACCGATATCCTACCTGAATCCCACCATTCCTTCTGTCTATAACTAGGAGAAAGTCAACATGCTGACATCATCTTCACTCACAAGATGAAAATATATGTAATGAGCTGAGGGGGAAGGAGGATCGGGGATGCTCATGATTTGAGGGATGCATCATATCCTTGAGTTTCACATTAACTTCATCACTTGTAGGAGCTGTGGTCTGAGCTTGTTCTGCTAACTATTCAGAAGTTCTATAAAGTTTCCATTAGTGGAGACGCTTGGAACAGAGAAAAACATTTTCTTTCATGTAAGTGCTTGGTTTCAAGGAAATCTCTTGACTGAATATATTCTGAACAGTAGTGTGCAGAATGCAAACTTTTCTTTAAAAAAATACTATCTTTAGCAGTAGGTTACTACTTGCATAGGGAGCTGTGCAGGTGGAGGAGGCAGAAATTATGTCATATTTCTAACAGTGAACAACCTGATAGAAAATGAAGATTGTCCCTATAAATGTAACCTTTGGAGGACATGTACTGAACTAAATGAGAGCCATAAACTGATGTGAAATCTAAAATACTTAGAGCAGCATTTCTCAATTACCACTCTGTGGAACAGCACCAGTCCCTGAAATCTCCCTGACAGTTTAGGAAGGCAGCAAGCCCCTCCTTGGTATCAAAAAAGGTTGAGAAACATTGAGCTAGAGAGAGAGACTAATAAATCCCTTACAGGGACCCAGGTTGCCCGATCCTGAAATGACTGCAAATGATAATTGTAAGGAATTACAGCTAGACTAGTACCATTTTCCTTGAAAATGTATTGCTGCTTCTGATCATGTTTGCTCCCCACCCCCCATCATACGCCAATATGTCTAGAAAGGATTGTAATGCAGTGTAATGCCAAAAGCATATGAGATTTTATTTTTACAGTTACCCTGGCAAATAACACTGGAGAGAAGGAGAAGGGATTCCCTGAAATATTTATTACCACATTACTATTGGCTAGTTTAAGGAAAATATCCAATTAGATCTCCACTGTTAGGCCTATTAAAATTGTTTCTATCAGTGAAGAAAGAATCTACTTGATTTAGATCCTCAGCCTTCCACTCTTTTCAAACATGCAAACTTACTGCCTCAACTGCCTTTACAAGGTTTTGTTCTGTTTTTTTTATAGGGAAGCACAATTACGCATAGCATTATACTGCTTATGAACAGATGTTAATCAAATTTATGGAATACTTAAACTAATATGCAAGCACTTTCACAATGGAACTGAGGGCACAACAGAGATTGCACTCCAGAAAATGCATGGAATAAGCCTTTCTCTTAATGGGGAGAGTTATGTTTATTTAGATTAAAACTAGAAACTCCACCCAAACTCCATCCTGAAAGTATGAACAGAAATAATGCTACATATGTATTTTGTACACAGATTGTGCGTGTGAGTGTTTTGTTATTAAGTATTCCTGAATTGGCATCCTCTCCTTTCCAGTTTGTTGCAACAACTGTAAATTAAACAAAGGGCTGCCTTTACACTTAAGCAATTTGGCTACCTGGCTCCTCTTTTAGAGTGTAGGCAAAGCCTTACATCCTAGGCATCAATACAAAAGTACCTCGTCTTCTCATTTTGGATGAAAGTAGCAGAGCTGGTGTCAGGGAGGGCGTAATTCAGGGCATTAAACTTCTTGATCCTTGAATGGCAGCAGGAGTTATTTAGGCGAGCATCCCCTTGCCATTACAAAGGACTGCATTTAGCTCGCCATAAAATATGGATTTTATTGCAGCAGTGACAGGACTTCTTTCCACAGCCCCTGACCGCTGCAGGACCCGCTTGTTTCCTGATTCAACTCTTCGCACACGACTCGTCTCAGCCAGCTCGCCGTTTCCATAGACAGCACGTACCGCCAGGGTGACACCCGTTCCTCATTCACGGCTAGCTCTGAATTCAGGGTCTGCCCGTCACCCTACAACTTCCCTCTGCAAACCGCCTTGCCCGCCCCATGGTCACATACAGACTCCCACGACGGTCCGCTTCTGGACGGCTCCAGCACGATGCCCCTTCCCCCAGCCCAGCGTATCCTTCTAGGACGCCCCTAGTTGCCACTGCGCGCCACGCTCAGCTCCGAGCCTTCTTGCCCCGCGTTCCCTGCCACCTGCTCTTTGCCCCCGGGCACTTTAGTAACAAGCTGCTGCGCGGGTGTCCCCCCCCCCCACACACACACATACCCACCGCGCGCCTTTCTGCGCCTAAAGTGCCGCGAATTGGCGCCCTTTGCCCCACTTAAAATGTCACCAAATGCACGCCCCGCGAGCCACGCGTCTTGTGGCAGAGCCCTGCCCAAGCTGTGCCTCCCCCCAGCGCGCCCGCCCAGCGGCCGCGGCGCCCCTTCCAGCACGGAGCTGGCAACTTTGCAAAGAAGTGGCTGTCCTTCTCATCCACCAGCGAGCCAGCCAGAAGGGGAGGCAGCTGCTCGCCGGCTGCTCCCCTGCGCAACTTGAGCGGAGCCGGTCCAGCGCCTGAGCTTACCGGTAAGAAGAGAAGGGGGAGGGCGAGCGCTCAGCCCGAGGCAGGCGTACAGCGGTCAGTGTGGAAAGAGCGCTGCTTCTCCGCCTGCTACCTCCACGGCTGGATCTACTCGCATCTAACTGGGGCTCGCTCTCTCCCCAGCATCACTTTTAACTCTGGCATGCAGGAAGCCGAAGCCGAGGGGGCTCTCTATCTGATTGGTTTCCATTCAGTGCTCCTGATTTAAAAAAAAAAAAAAAAAAAAGGCACCCTCCCTCTTTCACACACACACACACACACACACACATACAGTGCTCTGCTGCTGCTGCTGCTTCTGCAGCAGCTCTCAGTATGGGAAGGTTAAGGGCTGGGGGAAAGCAGGCACTTCCAGGCACACAGTGATTTGCAAGTGAATGCGGTGGGAGGGTACACAGGGGAGGGCTTTGTTAAAGACTCTCCCCCCCCACAATCCCATATTCTGACTCTGGGTTTGAAGCCTAAAGCAATCAACTCTGTCTAATCTGCTGGTGGTGATAGTAAAAGCAGAAAATGGAAAGGAGGTTAAGACATGCTCATAACTTATATTTGTGTGTGTGTGTTAGGGGCTAGGAGGTGTTTAATTCTGCAATGAAATTTCCTTTTGTCCTCAAAAATGACTGTGCACTTTTTTTTTTCCATGCTAACTTCCTAACCTTCAAATCAAGAATTCCCAGTGAAAGACCACCTTGCATGACAGTATGTAGATGTGGTGGCCGGTGTGTACATGCATGCAGCTTCTGCCGAGGTTACACGGAGAGCTCATAGAATCATAAAACTGCCTGCCTTTGGGGGCATGATGCAGATGTGTTTGTACAGCACCTAGCACAATGTTGCCCAGAAAGGATCTTAAATGTAAATATTAAATATTGTCAGTAGTTTAGTGCATTCCCCCCTCTATGTATTATTGTTCTTTATAATCATGTTTTTTCTCATGCTTTGAACAGTTTCATTGTTAAAGTTGTCTTTGAAAGGGTTCCACAGCCCAGAGTAGGTTTATTATAAATCTTTTCCTTGTTATTCAGTCTGTAATTTTGCCTTTCTCAATTTTTCCCTGTTACTCCTCATTATGCTCCCTCCTCCCCCAAGTAATTTTTTTCTCATCCTAGGGGGAAATTGTGTGCCAAGCTTCTTGGAGGCAGTCCTCAGCTCAGGGGAGGTGGGACTGAAGTGGCTTTAAACCACCTTTGTGCCCTATTCCAGGGACTCTGGAATAATTTAGATACTATTGGGGCCCTTAGTTTCAGCAGTCTCTTTGTATAGGTCACACCACAACCTGGAAACTCTTGAGTGCTGACGCCTGGCCGTCAACATGTTCCTACTGTCCCTGGTCTCATTGCTCTCAGCATTGTGAAAGGATTCTTGAACACAGCCTTAAAGCTGTACTTCCAAATCACTTTACTCAAGGGCTGTGTCTAGACTGGCCAGTTTTTCCACAAAAGTGCCCGCTTTTGCGCAAAAACTTGCCAGCTGTCTACACTGGCCGCTTGAATTTGCACAAGAGCATTGACGTTCTAATGTAAGAAATCAGTGCTTCTTGCACAAATACTTTGATGCTCCCATTCGGGCAAAAGTCCTTTTGCGCAAAACCTTTTGCGAATAAGGGCCAGTGTAGACAGCTCAGTTTTGTTTTGCGCAAAAAAGCCCCGATGGCTAAACTGGCGATCGGGGCTTTCTTGTACAAAAGCGCGTCTAGATTGGCCACGGACGCTTTTGCGCAAAAAGTTCTTTTGCGCAAAAGCGTCCGTGCCAATGTAGACGCTCTCTTGAGCAAATACTTTTAACGGAAAACTTTTCCGTTAAAAGCATTTGCGCAAATTCATGGCAGTCTAGACGCAGCCAAGGTGTCCTTCCTTAGCCAGACACAGTGCTTTTAGGGTTCCTTTAGCTTGATAAAAAGATTGAGAACAGCATGAAGTGGCCAAAGCGAGATTGAAAATGTCATCCTTAGAGTCTATCTTTCAAATATCTGTAGAGCATGTTTATGCAAAACAGCTATACCAATTACCACTTAGCCAACTTGTACCTGTTTAGGCCTTTACAATTTCCTCATAGATCATTCCTCTCAGTATGTGGATCTTTGTGGTCATTCTTCTTTGATTTTCCTCCAGTTTCCCAATATCATTTTGTTATTGAAAAGCCCAAAACTAGATGCAATATTCCAAGTTCAATTACACCAGAACTTTCTAGGGAGACAATACTGTTTTTGACATAAAGATATGCAGCCTCTGTCTTTTGCTGCCATTTCACATTGTAAATGTCTAATTTGCTGCCCACAGTGACTGTAAGATCTCTTTTTGTTATTAGACCTTCCCTCATGTTGAATCAATGTCATCACATTGTTTTTCCCAGTATCCTCAGACCACTGTTCATTTTTTCAAGATGGATTTCTGCACTATAGTGTGCTTTGTGTGTACTCAAAGGAATCTGCGTATAGATTATGTAGATATGGAATAACAACTAACAATTGTACTTTCATGGATATGTTAAGAGTTTTTTTTCTTTTTGTTTTCAAAGTGACATTGTCAAGGTTGTGTTCTTCCCCCTCGCCATTCATCTTTTAAATACCATAATGATATTAGAATTCCCATACTGGATCAGATCATTAGTCCATGAAGTGTCCTGTACCTGACACCTTAGCTGAGTAAAATGTTCAGCTAGCCTTATAAAAATTACTCCTAAGTCAGCATTGTCTGAAATTGACAGCACTGTCACTAAGGCCAAGAATTTAGCAAGAGTCAGAGAAGGGTTGGGTGTTTATACGGCTAACAAGAGTAGCCTGAATTGTTACAGTTAACATTAACTAAAAATGTAGTGGATGGGAGATAAAAAGTTCATTTTTCACATCTTAAATCTATCACCAGCTACAGTGAAACCTTTGTTATCCAGCACTCTGTTAACCAGAAAACTTTGTTAACTGGCATTGCCCCCAGCCACAATACTGTCACATTTTCAGGCGCATAGGCCTGGCTTACTTTACCATGACTGGCTGAACAATTTTTTATTTAAGAAGTACGAATCATTTTTAACTCAAAACAGAAATGTGAGACCAACTGCCTCATACTACAAAACTACCAATATTAAAAGCTTGAGTTTTACTATTATTGTCCATTGGTTTTTCCTAGGTTGATGGGGACCGTCAGATAACCGGAATTTTTAGATAACTGGAACACCCTAATCCCCGAGCGTGCCACGTAACACAGGTTTTACAGTATTAAGGATTAGGATGACCTTCATTAGAGGCCTATTAGAGGTTATCCCGTATCTGCCTATTACAGGGTTCCTACATCTTCCTCTAAAACAGCTTGTGTGGGCACGTCTACACAGCAGGGCTAAACTGGAAATAAGCTATGCAACTTGAACTATGTCAATTGCGTAGCTTAAATCGAAACAGCTTATTTCGGCTTTTGGCACTGTCTACACAGCAGGAAGTCCGAGTTAGAGCACTCTTCCTCCGGCTTCCCTTACTCCTCGTAAAATGAGGATTGGAGAAGTCAGAGTAAGACGTCCCTCAGCTCTACACTATTTTGACATTATGTCGAAATAACTGCTTTCTGTGTAGACATGGACTATGTTATTTCAGAATAATGTCCGTTATTCTGAAATAATGCTACTGTGTAGACATAGCCTGTCAAAGACAGGAACGTGGAATAGAGAAACCATGGTCCTGATCCATGATGATAGTTCTTATGTTCCTATGGTTTTAATCAGCCATTCTCTCTCAAGTTAAATGTGGATTAGCTGTCCTGTGAATTTTCCTCCACTCAGCATCTTCCATAGTTAGTATACGTGCCAAGCAAGCCCCAAGAAATCTTGGCAACCAAATTCAAAAGAATCTAAGATAAGAAAATGGGATCTAATGCTGATTTTGGGTGAAGGAGTGTCTCTGGGTAGGTGGAGGCCAGCTGTGGTTCTCTGTAAGTTCCTGGCCCAGTAAACCAATCTGTAGATCATTTTCAAATCCTTATCTTAATTGAGTGCTGCAGTATTCTCACTGTTCTACCTGATAAGCAGTTTAATATCTAATACATCCACTATCCTGGGATGCATCAGGCTTTTTAAAGGGATGGTCTGGATGCCTTTTCTATCACTATTTTCTGTGATCCTTCAAAGGAAGTCAGAAACCTTCCCTGATGCACAGCTCCAGTTTCCTTTGGTGCAAAACAGGAAGGGGAAGAGATTTCTGGTTTAACTCTGTAAGTTATCAGCTGATGCTAGGGATTATGAATCTAGAATTATATTATCTTTGTGTAGCATACCTGCTAGTATTATTAATGGCCACAAAGTTATCCGGATAGTTAAAAAGCCAGGCACACTGTTTGACCCATTGACCTCTTGGTTTAATGAGTTCCACAGGTAGGCTGTACATGGCATTAAAATTTCCTTTTATATTTTTATATTCTTAAATATATTTCAAAAAGTATCTGCCTGTTATTGTATTGGGGAACAAGTGAAAGGAAGCACCTGGCCAATTTTCACTGTATCTTTATCTTTCATCATTCTAGGTATCTTAATCAAGTTTGTAGTTTTCTCCTTCCCACACTAATTAACTTCAATCTTTCAAATCTTTAAACCCAATTCTGTGAACAGTTACTCAAGTGCATATGAAGCCCTATTGGACTGTATATGGTAATAACAATTTGCCTGACTGAGCCCAGTATTTTCATGTGAATCCCACTCAGCATTGTTATTACCCTTTTTTGGACATGTCCCCTTTCTGTTGTGTTTCTTGAACAGATGTAAACAAAGTTGGGCACCAAAGTTAGTCTGATGAATTATAATGTGTCATTCTGTTTTGCTATCTTTGGCATTGTTGTCCCTTTAGAAGACAAATCTTTAACATAACACTAAATGGTGGGTTACTTTGCATCCTCCCAAAGCTTCACAAACCCTTCCTAGTGATGCCTTCACCATTCCCACTGTAGGTAGGACTATGTGGTAGACTGGTCAGGAATTTGTGGACAGAACAGTTTTATACTGGAAAGTTGATGGAGTTGAAATATTCTACAATATTATGTTAACTAGACAATAGCCCATCATAAAATGGGATTTTTCGGGTCTCTCCTCCATGTCTGTCTGTCTCTTTCTCTCTCTCTCTCTCTCCCTCCCTCCTCCTCCCCCCTCTCTCTGTCTCAGATCTCCTCTGCCTCCTGCCTCTCTCTGTCTCTCTTTCTCTTCTCCCCCTCCTGCCTTTCACTCTCTCTTTCTCTTCTCCTCTCCCTCCTGCCTCTCACTTGGGGGACTGCGGAGCCCAAATGGGTGTTTGGGCTCCACACTCCCCGTGTGGGGGCAAGCAGTGCAAGCGGCTGTTTGGGCTCCATGCTCCCCATGCAGCACGGGGACCGTGGAGCCTAAATGGCTGCTTGCTCCACTTGCTCGCCCGCGGTGGCCCAGCTGAGCAGCGCAGAAGTCAGCCGAGCACCACAGCGGGAGGGGAAGGGGGGCGGGGCAGTGACGTACACGGCCGGGGGTGGGGCCCAGCCGTGTACGTCACCGCCCCGCCCCTCTTTGCCTCCCGCCGTGGCACTCGGCTGAGTTCTGCGTTGCTCAGCTGGGCCGCCATAGGGGAGCAAGTGGCCGTTTGGGCTCCCCCGCGGCGGCCCAGCTGAGCGGTGCAGACATCAGCCAAGCGCCATGGCGGGAGGCAAAGGGGGGCAGGGTGGTGACATACATGGCCAGGGGGCACGGCCCAGCTGAGCGTGCTGCATGGGGAGCGCGGACCCCAAACGTCCGCTTGCGCTGCTTGCTCCCCCGCGGCGGCCCGGCTGAGCGGTGCAGAAGTCAGCCGAGCGCCACGGCGGGAGGCAACAGCACCCCCTAGAGGCAACACTGTAACACTACAGCGTTACAGAGTCACAGACATTGGGCTACTATATATATGATTCCATTAAAACTTCTAATGAAAACCTGCCTAGATCTTCACCAGCCTGCTCAGTGGGGATCTTCAGGTTCCTGAACCCCCAAGCTTCATGGCTCCCTATGTTTCCATGCTCTCCATATCCATGGCAGCTGGCAAATCACCAGGCAGCTAGATTCCCAAGGAATCAGGTAGTCTAGAAGCAAGACAAAAATTTCCATTTTGTTTCTCCCAAAATGAATTTAGTTCCTATAAATTTCAATTGTTTTTTCATCCTGATTTTAGAGAAAATAAAAAAAAATTATGGAAGCAAAATTCTGTTTTTCTGGTTATCTCCAGGGCTGAGGAAAAGGAAAATTAGAAGGACAATTGTACCAGACCCCAAGCTCAGAGGTACCCTCAAAACATCTGTAATGGCTCTGCCAGTGAATGTGATGTATTGGAGCCTCAAGTTTTACTTGACGGGCTTGGCCATTTATATGACTCCCACTAAAGATATTTCTATGTAAAAGCTTATCAGACAGTCGACTAGTCTCTCCCCCCCCCTTGTTACCTCTATCGGACGCAACAAGGGTGGGGAGCAGGAGCTGGTGCTGGGGGGAGCCAGCTTAAAAGCTGATTCCTCCCCCAGCACCATCTCCACGGGGGGGCAGGGGAGTGGAGGGGACTGGCGCGAGCCGGGAATCAGCTGATTCCCGGCTCGTGCCCAGTGCCAGACGTTGCAACTCTGCTTTTAAAATGTATTAATACATTTAAAAATCAGAAGCGCAGCAGGGGGGATCCAGCATGATCCAGGGCAGCTGATTCCCAGCTTGCGCCAGGCCCCCCCATCGGTAGGTTCTTAATACATTTAAAAGGCTAAAGCGCAGCAGGGGGACCTGTGCAAGACAGAAATCAGCTGGCCCAGCTCGTGCCGGGTCCGCCCTCTGTGCATCAGCCTTTTAAATGTATTAAGAGCCAATAGGCTCTTAATACATTTAAAAGGAAGTGCCGCAGCAGGATTAGCTCTGCGGCTCCCCCACTTATCGACTAATCAATTAGTTAATTAACATCTTTAACATCTCTAGTGCAAGGCGTCATGAAATGTATTTATTTATTCATTCCTTTATTACATAATTGCCACTTCAAAAATTGAATAATCCTCATCTGAACATCTCTTTCTCCACCCTCCTAAATTCTTCCTCTGCCTTCTCACGATGACATTTCTGTAGGGATAGGAAAACAAATCCCAACCTTTTCATGAAACTCATACTGACTTGGGTTTTTTTCAAAAAAATGTCAAACATGTCCAAATTTCCTGTTTGTCTCAATTCCAGTAGTACTGAAATATCACAAGAAAAGTTTTCTTTGTGGTGTTTGTCATTCCATTAATTCAGGATATCTCATGAGAGTACCAGCTAAGGAGATGCTGCTATGCTTCACATAAACACACACACACATTTTGGGTTGTTTATGTGAACTAACATTAAAGGTTCATCTCACACCAATTTCAAATTTCTGTTTATAAGATTTACCTCCATATTCTTAGATCTGATTCATTGTTCCTGACAGACCCAGGAGAGTGTGGACATCACAAATACAATGGAGCAAAGACATTGAGTGTTTTAGTGCCAAGGCAGGTCAATGAAGTTATAATGGCTCTCATCAGCATTCCAACAGCCTGTTGGCATTTCCACTTGCAGTAGAATGGCTCTTAGAATGCAAAAACTTTTCTTGCCTTTTAAAACACCATGAAATCAAATACATCTTTTCAAGTTTGATCTTTAAAACCAAAAGCATCTACTGATCAGGATAAGCAAGGGGCACATGCATCTGCACTAATGGGACAGTAGCTGGCTGCATGTCAAATTAAATTCTTATAGCTAAATAATGAGTACAAGTCACAATCAGTTTATGACCAAATTCCTTCATATGTCCTTAGGCTACACGGAGAATCTTGATGGTTTTCTCTCACTGACAACACATTTGTCAGTGATTCTCTAATTCTGATATTATAGTAGCTATTAGTCATAGGCATGAGGACAGAGAGGATGAGCTGAAGATGCCATTCCTTCCCCAGGTAAAAGTTGGTTTTCTCTTTTTGAACTTATTGCAATGAAGTTAAAGTACTGTGAATTTTTGCTAGCTTAGTCAAACATTAAGAGTTTGGGAACATGAAATGTTTCATTTTCCAAAATTTTCATTTATTGTGAAACTCTCAAAATAATACTGCAAAGCTAGTCTGTTGGAGGGCGTGACAGGTGGGGAAGGGGAAGAGGGGCATTGAGCCTATTATTCACAGAATCCCTGAAGCTAGCAGAAAAGCAAGAAAATAATTATTTTGTTTTTTAAATGCATTTTATTGTTACCATTATTAATGTCTAGAGGTCCCAAGTGAGTTCAGAGTCCCATTATGCTGGTCACTGAAACACAATGAAAGAGAGTCTCTGCCCCAAAAAGCTAGCAGTCTAAACAGATGAGATAGAAAGTGGTTGAGAGGGGAAACAGCGAAGTTTAGTGATTTACCCATGCTCACACATAAGGTGACAGTGTCTGTCCATGAGAGCTCAGTTAGATCCTTCCTTCTCAAGACTATTACATACACAAAACTTACATGGAAAAAACTACTAACCTGTATGTGTATGAGAGATAGAGAAAGAGAATGAGAGAGAGAGATTAGTGTGTAAGAACAAACTATTTTAGATAATTTCAAGTGTTTTCTAAATTGTAACACAGGAGGTTTCTGGGGCACTGCTGAGAAGGTCAAATCAGGGAGAATTGCTGAGAGACAGGGCTACTTACAACCCATTATTGGGGATCCTCCAATAAGACACATCAAACCAGTCACAAAGAGCATTGCTTTTCACCACACTGGCTACCTGAAAGCCATAAAAGCAATTCCCTTTGGAAACTCCAGCTCTCCTGTGCCTCCACCAGTTCCACTCACTTTAGAGGGCTATGTATACACTACAGAGTTTTTTCAGGATACTGGAGGTATGATCCAGGGGTGCAAGTAACTTAAATTTCTAATAGGTACTGCCGTATCACACCTTGGGGGGCTCAGGGAACAGGGTTATGTGTGGTGTGTGTTACGATAGTACCTGTAAGAAATTTAAGTGTGGGATAGAGTGCAGGGGGCTTAGGGAAAGGGGCTGGGGTCTGTATAGATGTGGGGGGCCTATGGCAGAAGGCTGGGGATGTGGATGGGCATAGATGCAGGGAGTGCGGATGTAGAGGGTGCAGGAATTAGGGCAGAAGCTTGCAGGTGTGGGGGCTCAGGGCAGGGGACTGGTATGTGTGGAGTGTAGGAGTCAGAGTTCAGAGGGGAGGAGGAGCTCAGGACAGGGGGATTGGAGTATGTGCAGGGGGTGAAGAAATCAGGACAAGGGGCTGGCGGTATAGGGGTGAGGCTCAGGGCAGAGATTTGGAGTATAGGGAGATTGTGGGGGCAAGGACACCATATAGGAAGGGCAGGAGGGCTGAAGCCCTCCAAGATTCATACCAGGAAGCTGCTTGCTCTTTCACTTCCTGTCACTATCAGGGAGCAAGTACTCAGTTTGGGTCACTCACTCCTTTGCTTCCTGGGAATGAGAGGAATGCACGCACACACATGGGAAGGGGGAGAGCAAGCAGCATCCTGTAGGAATCTGCGGGGGGGGGGGGGGAGGAATTCAGCCCTCCCCTGTCTTCCCTAAAGGGCACCTGGGGGAGTTCATGGTCAGGGCAATCCTGGACGGTGGGGGAGGGTGTGCTTCCAGCCAGCCTCTTTAACTTGCCTGGATGCCTGCTGCATGGCAGCCTGCAGGAAAGCCCCAGGATCCTGGCTGGGAGCAGTGGCGGACCGTCAATACAGGCGAACTAGGCGGTTGCCTAGGGCGCCAAGATAAACGGCCATTGAGTGCTTTGGAGGCGGGGGTGCCGATCGCGCGCCGATCACGCGTTTTGCCTAAGGCGCCAGTTGCTGGCAGCTCATCTAGGTCTGCTCCTGGCTGGGAGAGTGCCATGCCACCTCCTGCAGTGGATCGCCCCTGTGCTCACCAGTTTCTTCTTGATGGACAGGTGCACCAGTGAGCACCTTCTCACTTTCACTTCTGTTTTCATCCGAAAGGACCAGCCATATTACTAGGTCTGTTTTAAAATTCAGATCTTACTCAAAAAAGGATACTGTAAGCCAATCCTTTAGAATCTAATATCTAAAGATTTATTTATAAAAAGAAAGGGTGAGAGTTAAAATAGTTAAATGAATCAAATACATACACCATTTGCAAAGTTGTTGGTGTAGGTTTGTAGCAGAAGTTGAATAATCTGCTGTCTTAAATCAAGGGTGGAATACATCTGCTGTTAGGATAGGTAATTGCTCCTTTGTTTGAAACTTCAGTTCATAGCAAAGATCTTGAGAAATTGGATAGAAGAAAAATGGAGGAACCATCAGGACCCTTTTTATATCCTCGGCAGGTGGAGGGACACCCATTGTTCTCCGTGGGAAAAAAAGAGCTACAAAATGCAGTTTGTCGCATGAGCTAGTCACCTGTCATGCATGAATTAGTCCTTTTTTAGATAGCAACCATTGCTCCTATTCACAGCTCATCATATATGGATGGCCCTACCCGAGGCCCAGTATTAGTCAAGAACTTCTGTTTCACTTAGCCAGCAGCCCTTTTACAATAGGCTGGCAAAGCCTTCTTTTGATGTCAGCCAGAAGCAAACATTTGAAATACATGTACATAGCCAATACTCATAACTTCAAATATAAAAATGATACAGGCAAATTAATATAAACAGAATCTGTGAATTATAAGCTTTTCATAGATATCTTATTTGACACACTTTGTACAAGACTTGGTGGAAATGTATAACAGTGGGTGCAACAATGCTTTGTATGTTCATATTACAGTCCAATAATGTCACAATATTACTTCCATGAGGGATGGGCGTTGAGTTATGAATCCAGACCCAAGAAGGAAAAAAATGTAACTCCACTGAATTCTGACAAATTTATCTCACGATAACTAAGAAAACCTGGCAGTGCTGAGGGAAGATATTTAAAATAGAACCAATGCAAATTTTAGAACATCTCAAGATATTTCTGAAAGATTTTTCTGTAAAATATCTAGCTGAAGGTGAAGTTGTTTTTTATTTGCATTTACTTGAGACGATCTGCAAAATTCACCCATGCTTGGTCCTCTAGTTAGGAATGCAACCATTGAAAATTCATGCCAACATAATCTTTATACCACATCACCAGGTATTCTGTATATGTAGATGTGTATGTGCAATTTGCTTTATTTTTAATTACAATGCTGAATATATGTTATAATATAAATATATCTGGTTTTGTGTGCTCCTTTGTGTCACTTTTTGAGGAAAATTCTGTAATTTTTATGAAGAAGATGCAGATAGTTTGTATTGTTATAAAACTAGAACTATAATTAATGTCTGTGTGAAGCTGCTTAAAGAATTACAGTGATGAACTCATCAAAGCTTTGTGGTGAAGGCAACATATAACCTAGTTCTACAATTTGTCATTTGAATATCTTCGGCAATTATTCTGTATGTTTATATACAGAGTCTGTCCCAAAGTAATGCATAGGTTAATTTTGGAATACATTACAAAAATGAAAATGGAAGATTTGATCACATAGTGTGGCATGTGCTGGACATGCTATCCTTGGCTATTTTTTTTGTTGGAATTAGGCTCCAGCACAAGGGCTGGAAAACTTTCCCTTAGCATAAAGATGAGAGTTTATGTGAGGCATGTTATGTATACTAGAGCTACCATTCCTCCTTCCTCACCAGGTGACTTTTTTCTTCTTTTTTGCTTTTGTGGTGAACTGGGGAAGGGGACATAATGCTATTTCTCCGGACATTCCAGCCATTTAGTTAGCTAAAATCTTTTCTCAGTAGTTGTTATCTCTTTAGACCGGACCCTAATTGACTTGTCTGTAAAATGCTAACGCCATAGACAGTGAGTTCTAGAGAAACCCTAGGAAGAGAGAGAAACAGGAAATGAGTTTGCAGGATACCAGGAGAGCCAATGAAAACAGAGTATGGGCTTTTGAATTGGAAGCAACAGCTCTTCCTGTTTCTTGTTGTCCAAGGAAGACCTCCTGGAAGGACTTGTAAGAAGTCAGGAAGCAAGGCATGGCGAACCCAGTGACATCCATGCCTAAAGGACAAGTCTTAAAACTACAGATATATGAGTAGAATAGGGAATGTTTAATCAGATGCAATAATGCTTATTCTTTATTTCTGGGTTGGTTGGACTTCTCAGTGCTGTGCACATCTAACTTCCCCATTATACTATAGCTTTCCAAGCTGAATCCCAGGGGAGCAATTCTTTGTGTTTTTAATTCTATTTTGAGTCGCTCTGTAACACCTCGTAATCAAGTAATGTTTCACAAAGTATGTATTCCTTTTTAAAAATAAAAATCACTTTTTTAAGAACATGATATGATTCCTGTGTCCTAGAAGGCTGGAGGTTCTCTGTGCATATGCCTTAGACTGCACAGCCAAGCTACTAAGAGAAATTAAAGTTACCCCTTTCAGCTGATCTCAAGCTGAAAGGCATTCTTAAAATGAAGTGTCTATCCAAGGGGGATTGTTCCCATTTAACTAGTTACTAAGATGACTTTGTTAATAGGTACAGGTTGAACCTCTCTGGTCCTGGACTTGCTGGTCCAGCAACTTCCATGCTCCATGATGGCTGCGATTCCGTTAGCCAGGAGGTTGGTGGCCAGAAGAGGGGCTAGGAGCCAAGCATCCAAGGCTGTCCTCAGGGCAGGGAGCCCAACAGCTGGGGCTGTTCGTAGAGCCATGCCTGGTGTCCCATGAGCAGCAGAGTCTGGGAGCAGTGGAGCCCAGCAGCCTGGGGTTGGCCTCAGAGACAGGAGCACATTGACTCAAGGGCAATGGAGTCTGGGGGCAGCAGAGCCAAGTGGCCCAGAGACAGCAAAGCCAAGTGGCTGGGGCTGGCCACGGAACCAGGAGCCTGGAATCCGAGGGCTGACCGCAGGGCAGGGATCCCAGCAGCTGGGGATGGCAACCTGGAAGCTGCAGAGCGCAGGTGTCCAGGAGGGAAGCCCAGCCAGTTCTGCTGATGAAGTCCACCAGCAAAGTGGCCAGAATTTACCTCCTTTGGTCCAGCAAACTCCCTCATTCGGGACTGGTCAGGTCCTGTGGGTGCTAGACCAAAGAGGTCCAACGTGTACAACTTTCTTCTATATTCAAGGCCAAAAGAAAAAGCTTGAATATGTGAGAGTATACCTGATGCTAGTCTGAGTCTGTAGGCAGCCTGAAACAGCAACATCAGGGCTAGTCAGAAAATAAGAATTCTGTTTTGCAAAAAAACGAGGATTCAGTATTTGTTTTGTTCTGCATCAGAGTGAAACCAACACCTTTTGAATTTTTCTGTGAAAAGAGAAACACCCATTCCCTCAAGAGGGCATGCCCTTGGGGTGTGGCGGGGGAGGGAGGTGGGGAGGAAAAGCCCTCAATCCACAACTTACTTTGGTTTTAATGAGAATGGCCTATAATTGAAAACTTGTTGTCAGGACCCCGCTTTATTTACTTTCACAATTAGCAGCAAACTGTGATAGTTTTCTTAAAATTACTCTCACTCTGTTTTCTCCCATTTCACTATCTTCTGTCCTTATACTTATTCTAAGAACTGCCACCTTATGAAATATACCTGGTTCTCATTAAATTGTCTTGTTATCAAAGCACAACAACATTCTCAGCTCCCCTTACTCAGTGAGTATCCTTGCAGAATAAGCCACATTCTGAGTAGAGTGGTAGACTCAGGCCTTACAAGAAAAAGACCATCTTGAATTTGGTTGGCAATATCCAAAATAGCAATGTACTCAGCAAAAAGAAACATCAGACTGAAGCTACAACTGAGCTTTTTGGCTTCTCACAAGGCTCAGTTGTTCACAATACTGACAGCGAGGCTTCAGTTCCCCTGGGCGTAGGTGCCAACTGTATGGTTGCTCTGAGGGTGGAGTAGTCATGGAAAAAATAGTGAGCACTCAGAACCACCAGCCACCACTATTTAGCAGTGCCAGCAATCGGCTGTTTGGTGGTGCTCCAGATCAGCTCCTCAGGGACCCTGCCAAACAGCTAATATGAGATGCTGCCACACAGCTGATAGGCAGCCCAAGGAGGTGTACGGGGGAAGATGGAGACCAGGGAGTGATGAGGCCTTGGGGAGAGGGGTGGGTGGGAGTTTTGAGGAGGGAATGGAGTGGGGGCAGGAAGAAGCAGATGGAAGGCAGATCTCAGGGGAGGGGCCAGAGCAGGGGCAGGAAAAGGTGAAGCGAAGTTGGGGCCTTGTGGGAAGGGACAGAGTTGGGGTGGGATGTAGCACCCGTGGGGAAAGTAACAGTCAGTGCCTATGCCCCTAGAATAATATAAGTTAAAGGTCAAGATTTTTAAACATAAGTGCCTCTGTGCAGACTCCCATCTTGACATTTAGAGACCTAAATAAGTGGTGTATTTTTTTTTCAAAAGTGCTGAACACCCATCAACTCCCACTAAAATCTTGGCCAAAGTGCTTAAGCCACATGAGTAGGTCTGAGTGAAGTTAATGGGTCTGCTCACATGCTTAAAATTAGCTATGTGCTCTAGGTACCCTGCTGAAGCAGGGCTTTCGATTTTATTTGAATGAGTACAATAGTAAATCCCAAGATATGTAAAGAGCTAGAAAATCTTATTTGCAAATTTTCCCTCTAAGTAGGCGAAGAAATCATTTTTGGATACATGGTTTGGTGCTATATTTGAAATATTAATTATGCCCTGTTTGAATAGCACTATTGTTTCCCATCACAACTCTTCTTAAGAAATTATTCATTCCTACTTTAATGGAAAGGTGCATGGGATCCAGACTGGGAATAGTTTGCAGTAGATTTTTAGGTTTCTTACTGAGTCATTTGTATATTTTATTTACATGCAGGCATATAGATGCAATTGATAGTTTATTACAGGTTGAACCTCCTAAATCTGGGACTCTCTGGTCTGGCAACATCCAGGGTCTGGCAAGACCATAGATGTTGCTGGATCAAAGAGCTCCGCAGCTGGGAGCAGGTGTTGGCCGGGAATCCAGCTGCTGGGAGCGCCAGCCTGGGCCTGCATCAGTGGCACTGGCAGTGGCCAGGGAGTCCCTGCCACAGGGAACTCCGGCCCACACAGTGGCAAGGGAGCTGGGGCCAGAGCCTGAGCCCAGCAGCAGTGGCTGGAGTCCAGCGGTAATGGGGTCCAGGGCAGGGCCGGCTCGAGCCATGTCTGTGCCCCGGGCAGCGGGCACGCGACGCATGTGCAGCCCCGCCCCCCCAGCGCGTTGCGCACCTTACAGCTGCAGTCGGGTGCGCAGTGCCTGATGGCAGCTCTAAGGGGCACCGCGCGGCCAGGCGCGCAGCACCCCTTACAGCTGCCATCAGGAGTCCCCCATAGGTTGGCGCCCCGGGCAGCTGCCCGGCTAGCCCCCCCCTTAATCCGGCCCTGGCCCAGGGCCAAAAGTGGAGCCAACAGTAGGGAAGGGCAGCAGGCTGAGAGGTTGGTGGCAGAGAATCTCAGCTGGTCCAGCAAATTCCTTCATTCAGGATGGGTCAGATTCCAAGCATTCTGGATCAGGGAGGTCCAATTGATACGTAGAAATGCAATAAAATATGTCCTATGGATCAGATCCTCAGCTGCTATAAATCACTGAAGTGTCATTAAGTCCGTCTGACCCTTTATAAATCCAGCAGAAATATGTTGGTATGCCTTTGGGGTTGTTAGTTACCATAAACTCTCCCCAGTCTGTGTATTCTGCCACTAATTCTGACAGATAAACAACATACCAGAGAAAATAATCCACGAACTATTTAGAGACAGCACACCACAAAAAGTGAATTTCACTCCAAGCTGCGGTGGCTGTGGAGAGAGCAGGAGCTTCTCCCTTCCCATATTTTATAATCGACCACTGTTAATGATGCAAGAAAGAGAGAGATTCCGAGTTCAAAGAGGACTTCAAAATGTGAACCTGTCAGAGCTGCTGCATTATATTTGCTTTGGATGGTGCATTAGCATCTCTAACACAGCATATGCTATTCTAAGTGATAGCTATCCTACTGTGTACGTCTGGGAAAGAAAAAAACTAAAGTTTTGTATTAGTGAGCATGTGACTCAAAAAAGCAATTATCTCATTCTTTAAGGGCTGCAAAGTATAGTTGTAGCTTCTGACGAGAGTAAACTAGATGTGCACAGCTTAAAGGCAGACTGAGGACTTACAGATGAAAAGTTCAAACCTCTGTTCATTCCCCCTCCCTTTCTCGCCACCCTATGATCTCCTGCAATAGTTTGAGAAAAAATCTGGGGCACTTGTTTTTCTTATTTCTTCTGGGTTGCTGTTTTATCTCCATTTTTGGTAGAGCAGTAATGATATCCAGTGACTGCTTAGATGAATCACTGATGGGTATTCCTTAGGGATATATATAAAAAAAAAATGAAAAGAAAAAAAAAGAAAGAAAACCCCATTCTCAGTGTGAATTTGAAACATATATGCTGCCAGCAATGATCAGCTTTCTATTATTGTTTCCTTCTGGTCCACTTTTTCTACCATTTCATTCCCTTCACCACCAACTAATCATGGAAATGAATCTTCACTTAGGCTGTGTCTACACTACAAAGAAAAGTCGGAAAAAGATACGCAAATTGCGAACTGCAATTTGCATATCTTTTTCTGCTTTTCTTCGAAAGAGGCTTGTCTGACATTTGGCCTGTCTAGACAGTACCAAATGTAGGAAAAAAAATCCTCTTTCAGAACATCCCTTCTTCCTCATAAAACGAGATTTACAGGGATGCTTAAAAAATGCGTCTGCTTTTCCAATTTTTTTTTTTTGGAAAAGCAGACACGTTCCTTTGACATGGCAGAGCTTTTCCAGGATACCTCTGTAGTCTAGACGTATCCTTACTATGGTGGGTGAACAGGGAGAAGAACAAACAAGAATCCTTTCTCACCTTTGCATTGTATGTGCAGAATGTTCCAATTCCTTTACTTTTTATATAAGTGCTGGCTTATGCTTTGTTGATTTTTTATTTTAAAAAAAGCATTTATGGGATTTTTTTTCTTTCTGGGATATTTTGCAAGAGAAAAAGCAGCCATACATTTAATTTTTAAAAACCTGGGAGGAATGGAGGCATAAACCACTGAAAAATAGAGGATGAGGAAGATTTGTAAAGGGGAGGACACAGGAGGAGGAGGGAGTCAGGTGTTCGTCCTGGATTCCAAAATCTTCACATTGAAAAAATATATTTAACAAAGGTTCAGAACTGTGATTAGGGCGGGTACTTTTGTATCTGTAATTTTTTTTCTTTAAAATGTTCAAAGTAATGTCCCCAAAGATTGCTGCTAATTAGAGATTGAGCTATTCCCTGTTTTCACTTCTAGGCTAGTGTTTTTGATCTGGTTCATCCTGATAATGGCCAAAATTTGTTTCCATCTACGATCTAGTGGTGCCAGAAAAAAATAGCCAGGCTAGGACTTTTTTCCAGCTCAGGATCACTATTTTCTAATTCAAAGTCTTTATCTACAGATATGTTTCCAGGCGTGGAGTTGTGGTGGGAATGAGGCTAATTGATAATATCACTTCCTTTTTTTATAGTCTTTTTCAGCTTATTGGAAAGATGTTTTGCTCTGATGTGGGTAACAGGTGGTTTTCATTGGTCAGGCAGTCTCCATTGCGTATGTGTTCTCTCTGTGAAGTGTCCATTGTATACAGCTTCTGGGATAGTGAAGTCTTTTCTGGATGGGTGTTGATGAACCATTAACCACTACTGTTTGGGTACTTCATTGTGGTACCTGAAAGGCTGGTTGAGGGTGTTCCCACCTCACAAAAAATGTCAGTAACACACACATAGCAAAACTTCATAACGTCACAAACAATGATTGCACATACACGCCAACAGGATATGAATATTCAACAGATCGAGACTTTTAAAATGATATTTCACAAGACACGACGGTGGTGAATATGGAGGTTCCAGAGTGCCACTCTGAGGCACAGAGTGTTACAGAAGTGTTATTTGCTCCTTCACATAACAGAGAAACAAGGGGTCACCCAGTAAATTTAAAGCAGATTTAAAACAAACACAAGAAGCACTTCTTCACACAATGCAGAGTTAACCTGTGGAACTCATTGCTAGGGGTTGTTGGGAAAGCTTAAAGTGTAACTGGGTTCAAAAAAGAGCTAGATAAGTTCATGGAGGATATGTCCAATGATGGCTATTAGCCAGTATGGCCAGGAATGAAGTCCCATGCGCTGGGTGTTCCCAAACCTCTGACTGCCAGAAACCTGAACTGGATGACAGGAGATAAATCACTCAATAACTGCCCTATTGTGTTCACTCCCTCTGAAACATCTACCAATGGTCACTGTGGAAAGACAGGATACTAGAGTATTTGTCTGACCCAGTATGCTCATTTTTATGTCCTTATGTGACTCTATTTGGCTGTAATAAATAATGTTAAGTAGATGTAAATGAATATAAATATGTAGGTATAATTGGGTGACATGCATGACTTTCATTGGCATATGGGTGCCTAACTGCTCTCTATACTTTGAAAAACTCTATTGATTTAGTACCTGTATTTTGAGAAGTGCACGGGTTTTATAATGGAGGGATATAGCAAATATTTTACTCTTCTACAAACAGTATCATAGGATAACCCAATGTAATATGAAAATGGTAATGTCTTTGACAATCCCATAGCAATGCACACATGAGAAAAGGTTGGTGGACCCCAGATAAGTAGGCATTGCAAGGACCTGTGTTATGATCAGAAACTTCTGTCTTCCCTTTAGGAGGACAATAATGAGGGTCATGTTAAGCTTCCCCCCACTGGGGTTTTCTCTTCTATGTCTCCTTCTAGGGGTTAAAATGATTGTGAAATGAGTGTTCTGTGACCCAAGGAATGAGCCAAAATGTAAGAATACAGTACAGTGATTTTTGCTTATTTTGATAAGCTCTGTACCACTTTAGTTGCTTGTCCTTTGAACAAGAGAATTGCTTATCCCATTTTTCCTATCAGAGCTCAAGTTGCTATCAACCAGAAAAGAAATAGAAATTGACTAAAATAATAAATACATTCATATTTGCTAACATATTTGTAACTTAATTGAAAATTTACTACATCACATTAATATTTAGCAGAAGGTCACCTAATAGGTGAATAAACATTATTTTCATGTGTCTCGTTTTGGTGTTATTATTTAAAACACATCCATCCTCAGAATTCTTTTGACTCTGTCTAGCCTTATGCATCTGATGTGCAGAAGGACAAAGGAAACAGACTTACTTTTCCTTTTCTGTATAGCCTTCACCAGCAACAAATGACATGGTCAAAACAAGCATGATACTATTCTTGTCTGGTCTCTCCTGTGATCCCAAAGGTCCTTCTAAATATTAACAAGAATCTCAAACTGCTCATGGCATATGTCCAAGGAGTGTTCATTTTCCCTCCTTCCACTTTTCCCTTCCTCAGCATCTCCCTTAATATTTTTGGATTATGTTGTAATCTTAAAACTGTCCTGGTGGCAGCAGTTCTGAACAATTAAATTTTTGCATGCCGCTTAAACTGTCAGGTCTTTGTTATCCTTTATTATTTTAATAATCACGTTTCAGCATGCTGTCTTTTTGTATTTTGCCTCCAGACACTTTACTAGCTCAGAGGCTAAATCAGAGATGTGGTGTTGATAGGCACAAACTGAAAAACACATCTATGATGTTTCCTAATAGGCTACCTGGCAAGAGGGTCAAGAATGTGAAGAATTTTTCTTTGTTTCCCCTCAATGGCTTATGCTTGGTTTATAAATTATAAGCAGAATGCTAGTCATCCATGCTGTTGGCTTTATCCTTCTGGTCAATGTGAAGATGTTCCTAGCCCTTGGTGTGACTAGTTTTCTAATCACAGCCTGTCAGTCTCTGTCATGTTTGCAGAGAAGAGCACTAAATTCCCTATTTTATTTTTTGTAACTATAAATTACTCAGAAGCAAAACATGCCATGATAAAATGTATCCTAGAATACTCAAGGAGCTGATTGAGAAGGTATCTGAGCCATTAGTTACCATCTTTAGGGACATCTACACAATAGCAATCATGGAAGATGGAAAAGATTCCTGAAGACTGGAAAAGAGCAAATATAGTGCCCATCTATAAAAAATGGAAATAAGGACAACCCAGGAAACTACAGACCAATCAGCTTAACTTCCGTGCCAGGAAATATAATGGAGCAAATAATTAAGGAAACTATCTGCAAACTTAGAGTAGTAATAGAGATGTAGCCGTGTTAGTCTGGTCTTGCTGAAACAAAAGACAGGACTATGCAGCACTTTAAAGACTAACAAGATGGTTTATTAGGTGATGAGCTTTCATGGGCCAGACCCACTTCCTCAGATCAAACCACTTTTTTTGATTGTATCCCTTTGGTATATATGGTCATGCCAATTTTCTTCCACAATTTGATCTGAGGAAGTGGGTCTGGTCCACGAAAGCTCATCACCTAATAAACCATCTTGTTAGTCTTTAAAGTGCTACATAGTCCTGTCTTTTGTATCTGTAAACTTCTGGAAGATAAAAAGGTGATAAGTAACAATCAGCATGTATTTGTAAGGAACAAATCATGTCAATCCAACCTGATAACTTTATTTAATAGGATAGAAAGCCTTATGAATGGGGGAAGCAGTAGACATGGTATACCTAGACTTTAATAAAGCATTTGATACAGTCTCACATGACCTTCTTATCAATAAACTAGGGAAATACAAGGTAGATAGGGCTACTATAAGATGGTGCAAAACTGTTTGGATAACCGTTCTCAGAGAGTAGTTATCAATGGTTCATAGTCATGCTGGAGTGGCATAATAAGTGGGGTTCCGCAAGGATTAGCTTTGAGACCAGTTCTATTAAACATCTTCACCAACGATTTAAATAATGGCATAAAGAGTATGCTTATAAAGTCTGCGGATGATATCAAGCTGGGGGGGAGGGGGTTGCAAGTATTTTGGAGGATAGAGTTATAATTCAAAATGATCTGGACAAACTGGAGAAATGGTCTGAGATAAATAGGGTGAAGTTTAATAAGGACAAATGCAAAGTACTCCACTTAAGAAGGAACAATCAGTTTCACACATACAGAATGGAAAGTGACTGTCTAGGAAGGAGTACTGCAGAAAGGGATCTAGGCGTCATAGTGGATCACAAGCTAAATGAGAGTCAACAGTGTCACACTATTGCACAAAAAGCAAACATCATTCTGGCATGCTGTAATAGTTCCTATCAGTGGGAGGCCACGTGGACTCACTATAAGCCGAGAAGTTTGGGGTCTCAGGCCTGACTGAGGCCGAATATCAGTTATAGAGGCCACACCCTTGTTCAGTGCAGGGCAGCAAATAAACACTTAAGCAGTATTTTTGGTAAGCCAAGGGGCAGTTTATGGGTCCCGGCCCTGCGTCAGGGCGGGGCAGCAAATAAACAGGTAAGTAGTACCCTCATAAGCTGAGCCTCAGTTATGAACCAAGGCCTGTGATAGGGTGGGGTAGCAAACAAACAGTTAATTCACAGGTTTTAAGGCTCAGGCCAGACTGCAGGCCTAGCCACGGTTTAGAAGGCTGGGCCTGGCGTACAGACAGGCCAGCAACTTATAAACAAATAGTCCCTAAACAGTTAAACAGTCCATACAGTTCAAAACCCAGGCCTGTCTGCAGACTAAGCCCCGGGTCGGGTCTCCTTGCTGGCAGAGAGCCAACAAGCACGGGGGTTTCTCTCCCTATAGGGGGAACCTGCCCCCAAAGGGAGGGATGGCAGGGGGGGACACAGCCCACCGGCTCCACTGTGCCCCAGCCCAGGGCCCTGACAGTGGCAGTGCGGCAGCCACTGGGTTGGCAGGTATCCGGGCTGCAACACTACGACCAGGTCTGTGGGTCAGTGGGGATCTGAGCCATAATACGCTGCCCAACTGACCTCTATCTCCTCAGCCGCCCTGGGGTCAGCTGTTCTTGGGCCACTTCCCAGTTCCTCCTGGGGCCTATCTGGCTCAGCTGCTGCTCCTCGGGGTCAGTTGGGGACAGAGGTGCTGGCAGTGTTTCTATAGGTTCCGGTCCGGCTCAGGTAAGGGTCCCAATGGTCCAACCCAGTCTTCTGGGCCTAGCCAAGGTCCCAGGATCTGGGTAAATCCATGAGCCCGGGCAGCAGTCTCCGTGGCCTTGTCCAGTCATTAGAGCCCGGCATCAGGGCCGGGCCTGTTCATGGAGTCCAGCAGTGGCCCTGGCAGCCCAACCCACTCCTCCTTCCAAGGGCAGCATGGCAGGGTCTTTCTCTTCTGGGGCTGGGGTAGAGTCTCTGGCCTGCTCAGCAGCCAGGCTCCAACTGAGCTAGGAGCTCCTCTTTTTATACCTCCAGCCCTGCCTTTCTGTTTCCTGTGGGTGGGGCTGGGTTGTTCTGGCACTGACCACTAAGGGGTCCTTGGGAGAGTTTCCTCATCCAAGTCAGCAGGAGGCCACACTGACTCACTACACAATCATTAACAGGAATGTCAGCAAGACGAGAGGTAATTCTTCCACTTATGCTGCACCGCTTAAGCCTCAACTGGAATATTGTGTCCAGTTCTGGGCACCACATTTTAGGAAAGATGTGGACAGATTGGAGAAGGTCCAAAAAAGAGCAACAAAAATTATGAAAGGCCTAGAAAACATGACCTATGAAGGAAGACTGAAAGAAATGGTTTGGTTTAGTTTGGAAAATAGAAGACTGAGAGCGGATATGATAATAGCTTTCAAGTACCTAAAAGGGTGTTACAAGGAGGAGGGAGAAAAATTATTCTCCTTAATGTCTGATGATAGGACGACAGACAATGAACTTAAATTTCAGCAAGGGACATGAGGAAAAACTCCCTAACTGTCAAGGTGGTTATGCAGTGGAATAAATTGCCTATGGAGCTATATAAGAGCAGGTTTGATAAACATTTCTTCAGGGACAATTTAGATGGTGCTTGGTCCTGCCATGCGACTAGATTTGATGACCTCTTCAGGTGCCTTTCAGTTCTAGTATTCTATGACATATAAATACAAACAAACCAACCAAAATCAGCTCCAACTCATAGCTATTGTGTAGATGTCCCCAAAGCAAAAATATGCCAGCATGTAAGAATCAATATTAACTTTGCCAACGTGGTTTCCTTAAATCATGCTTGTGTTGTGATTTGAAAGATTACAATCTTCTTTAATTAGACACAAAAGCAGAATAGCACAATTTCTCAGAAATGTTGTGATCATTTCCTTTGAGAATCACAGAGGAAATTACCCCCTGACACTGCCACACATAAAGAGAGAGAGTATTTTACATCAACATCATTTCCTAATGTTTGTGGTTTGCACTGGTTACTCTGCTGGAGTAGCCTTGAAGAATCACGTTTTTGTTCTTTCACAAGATACTAACAATAGGTTGGTCTAATTTGTAGCATACAGCCAGTTTGCACTGAGCTAAAGATCTTCCAGAATATTTAGTGAGGGAGAACCAAAGGAATACTTTTGTCTTCTCTTTCAATAGTAACCTTTTGTTTCACTTCTTAGTCAACATTTTATGCATGAAAAAGATCCAGTGCATGCTTACTATGGGATTAAGCTTTAGTTCTTAATGAATCTTTGGATTTCTTTACTGAATGGTCCTCTATATAATGTATTTAATACGTTAAATACATTTAATATATTGTTTAAAAAATAAAACATAATATATGTATTCCAGTCTGTTTTTTTATTTTATAAACAAAGTCAAAAGGAAAAAAAAAGGTGATGATACTGAATTCCTAAAAGTAACTTAGTTCCAAAGGTGATAAGTGAAATAAAAGGAGTGAGTTCAGTAGTTGTCAGATTAAGTATATGTTACTGAAATATGCACATACCAAAAAAAGTCTTATATATTCACTGAATTACCTATATGGCCCATATCACCAGAGTATTTGAGTACCTTATATGGTGTGGACTTTTTCTATTAATTATTTTTTTCTTCCCCAGAGCTTACTAAATTGGGGAAAGAAATATGTTGTGTGCTGCAGAGGGAGTAATATCTAGCAGTGAGGGGATCAATTGTGCTCCCCTTAAAGTTTATGCAAATTTTGCCATCTATAAAGTTGTCTGTTGTCCCACCATTTTGAATTTAACTACCTGAAACCAGCTTTTTTTAGGGAGGTAAGAGGAAAAGGAAGAGAGGTTGGGATGAGGTTGGTTAGCAGGAATAAAAAATCCACAGACACAAATAATATCTTAAATTTTCTTTCACAACAGAGCTACTTGCAACATGCATCTGTTGGATCTATTCCTGTCTGTCGATCCACCCCATTACACAAATCCGAATAGCTCTCAGATCACAGTGTTGTTCTCTGGAAGGTGCTTTTTGGATTCAGAAAAGTATTAACATTAAATACAGCTGTATCTCAGGAAGCATGAGCAACATCAAGCTACTACAGCTAATTGCTGGTTGATGTTTTAGAGTTCATGGAGCATGGACTGCATTCATTGCCCTTCTCTTTTTTTCCAACAAGAATGAATAAGAATGATCTTTGCTCTGAATTAAGTAGCCTATGATAGTGGTACGGAGGAAATGTACAATAAGGTACACTATACAGAAAAAGGACTGTTGTGAAAAACTGCATAGACAAGGATGTGTTTGTGAATTTGGCAATGTGAAGAGATTTTTCACCTGGTGATCATGATGGCATGCAATTTTCATAGTTCATAATGATTCATAGTTTTATTTTCAACCAGGCTAAGTCTTCATTTCAGTAGAAAGCTTATTGATCCCTTGGAGAGTAGAAATAAGGAAGACATTAGACATTACAAACCAATTTCAGTACACCAGCAACTCACCATTTCCCCCTTCTTTCTCCCTCACTAATAACATGACGTTTCTCTGAATTATCAGGGCCTTTGAGGTTTGTAAAATTGGTCTGGAAATGTGTGTCTTTCTTGTGAGATTTCTGGTATTTTCTCTTCAAGTTCAGCATAAGAACAGCTTCTCTCTTTGTATTTTGGCATTTCCACTGCCAGTCCCAGCTGGAACTAGGAAATCAGCTAGCAAATGAGAATGAACAATAATTAGGATAAGGAAGACATTTAAAGCAAAATGACTCGGAGAAGTTTCATGGGGTGTGTTATCTGTGTCTTTATTTTCTGAGATGGGTCCTGATTCTGCCAGACACCTGTGAATAATCCCACTGAGTTCAGAGTTACTTACCTACATAGGTGATTGCAGGGTTTGAGCCATATTTTGCATTTCCTATTTAAAAGGAGATATAATAATGAATTTACTTTGTTCTGAACACTGAGGGGTTGAAGAGGGTGAGTAGGTTAGATGAATACTTTACCCTTTTACCCTGAGTCTACACTAGACCACGCAGGTCAGCCTAAGGTACACCATCCAGCTACGCAAATGCTCCCATCAACTTCCCTAACTCCTCTCAGAATTAGGAGTACAGGATGCCGGCAGGGGCTTCCCTCAGTGGTTAATTTGGGGGTCTACACTAGACCCGCTAAATTGAACACTAGAAGATCAACCTCTGGAGGGTCAATCTTCTCCGTAGTGTAGACATGCCCTTATTGTGAGAAGAACAGGTGACCTGCAAGCCATGTGATTTTCAGCCATTATTTTATCAGATTGGTGAGTTTGGAATTACTTGTTTTCTAGGAATTGAAGTCCCCACATAGAAAAGCTCACCACAGCTCTAAATTGTTTAAATTTTTAAATGGTATTATTCATGGCATAATACACTACTCTAGTACTCTAGTTAGGGAAGTGTGTGGTTCATAGCTGTGCCACTGTATCTTCTGTCAAACAATTTCCAAAAGTCCTGCATCTGCAAATTTATATTCAAAGAAACTACTGTAACATAGTGAAATTAAGTAATAATTGAAGTAGATACTAGCCTCTTCAGCACAAAGGGTCTTATTGGGGTATATTTTTAGCAGTTGGTGTACCACATTGATACAATAATACTAAATCACATAAAGGAAGGGAAGGCAGTGTTGCATAGGATGTGAGAAGGGAGAAGAACAAAGGGGACTTTTCTCCAATCAAATGCAAATGAAAATGACCCTAAAGATTCTGGGCACACACAGTCTTTCTCCTGACAATGAACATTTTCATGCAGAGAAATCCATTTTTGGAGACTCATTAGCAAATGCTGTGATCTTGCTTATTTTCAATAGCAAGGTCTGGTTATTTCAAATTGATTAGGAAGTCTCTGATGTGTGAGAGCGAATCACTGAGTGATTCTAGGTATTTCTGTAATTGGTTACCATGCTTAATTACAAATGTTTCAACACAACAAATTCTTTCTGAACTAAATTTTCACTGCCTTTCATTTGTTGCTCTTAGTATATGGTGGTGCAGAAAAAGAAGACAGTGAAAGTAAATTAAAACTTCTAGAATGTGTGCTTTTGTTCTAAAAGAGGTGAAGATATACCTATTGATGGTTTAATTTAAGATGTAATATCAATAAAGATTTTAAAACAGAATAACTAGACTAACTATTGATCAATTATTTCAAGGTAATTCACTACCAGTGTTACCAGTCCATTGTGGGTATAATTAAGGCTCCTTCCACACAGCACATTTTTATTGTTTCACTAACTGGTTAGGGCTATGCTTAGCTAAAAACACAAGGCATGATTATCTTCTATTTTAAATTCATGTGCCATTTCTGTGCTGATGTGCATGTCAAACAGTGTAATCCAGACAACATCAGTGGGATCTCCATGATGGCAAATGGCCATTGTGACTTGTGAGGTAGGGGATTGTGTGGTTTGAGTAGAAAACACCATAATCCTAGGTGAAAGAGGAGGCACTCTAAAGCATAGTCTTGGTATGGATAGCTGCCTCTGCTGAGAGTCGATGTACAGCTTCCAGGAAGGCAAAGCACTAGCACACTGGTGCGGATGCAGATTGACCAGTGTAACTTGTTTAAGTTGATTGTGCCCATCACTGATTACAAAATCACACTTCCAGCTGTCATGTGGAATAGGGGGTGAATTGTTCCAGGTTCTCATCTTTCTCCCAGGCTATCTGACCTTGGTGTACTGAAACAGCTTTTTTCTGAGCTCACCAAAGAAGAAAATCAAAAGAAGAAAATACAATGTATTAGGTATATAGTGTTTCATATGTAAGGGCTATATCAAAGTGCTTTGCAATAATGTAAAATATTATAGCGAGGAGGCAAATTGTGCTTCCATTACGTGCTCAGCTCAGCTATGCTCACTCATATCTTCGGACATGAATATCTGTTTAATTGAGAGGGGTAATGTTGTGCTATGAGAATTTTTTTTTAAGTTTTTCACAGCTACAACTGGTAGGCAGAAAGGTCCTTTTTAATAGCTTAGCAAAGGGACAAAAGTTAAAGTGAATTTGATCCAGTAGACCTGACACTACCAACCCCCTGGAGACTCACATGTCTTGGATGTCTTTTCTTTGGCTAAGCAATCTGACTAGAGTTGTGCAAAGCCTTCAGAATGTGATTTGCAACTGTTATCACCAAATGAGCTCTGCCATTTTGTTCTCCCATTGGAAGAGAACCAATTCCTGTAGGTTCACATGGAAGATGGACTTCAATGACCCCCAAATTCTAAAAGGTGGGTTGATAAGGGGTGGAACATCACTCCCCATTGCAAAGTCCCTTTTTTATTTCCTCCCAAAAAGTTCCAGGACCTTATAGTGTTACCCTCACAAATTTCTCTATCACTTCCACACTTCTGGGACACACACCTTTATCCAATTCCTAGGGCTCCAGGTGCAACCCTGTTAATTTAAACACCCACCCTTACCCAAGTCCTAGGGTTCAGGGAGTAACTTCCTGTGGGTCTGCAGGATCTTTTGCCACTGAAAGAGCCTTTACAGAGTAATATTCTTATTCTCTGTTTATTGACAATTACCAAGCAAGTAGAATATAAATGCTAAGCATACAGGGTCATGCTCACCAATCCTGATAAAGGCAGGCAGACTTCCCCTGTTGGCCAGGCAAGGTCAGTCTCTTGGGATCCTAGTTGCTGCACGTCACGGTCATGTAGAGGAGTTCTGGCAGCTCTGGTCTTAGGCTATGTCTTGGAGGTGATTTCTTCCAGGTCTTCCCTCCTTCTTCTAGATGTTCCTTTCTTCCTTTCCTCTTTCCTTTCCTTCTTCCCTTTTTCCTCTTTCCCTTTTCCTTCTGGTCTCCTTCTTGGACCCCAGTTTATATAGTGAAACTTGAGTCCTGCTTAGCTACATTTTAACCAATTATTTTAGTATAATTTTACTGACCAGTCATAACATACAGAATTACCTAACCAATCATACCCCATCACCTTAGTTGATTCACACCTAGCAAAATTCATTATACAGCAGACAGAAACAGTTACAAACCAGACAGAGATCAAATGATAGGAAAGTGGAGATAATAATGATAGAATGAGGAATCCACAACGACAACTATTGATAAACTGTTTCTTGCCAGATGAAATGATGTTAAGCTGTTTTCTCTACTCACCTTGATAGCTAATTCTTTATCTGGTGACAGTGGGTACTATTAGGACAGGATCTCCTTCTTAACAGCCTGGTATGACACCATTTTAATGCAATTTCCATAGAGTGTAAATATGTGATTCCAGGCTTTATAGCTAATGGCTGCTGATCTTCAATCTGGCTGCAGAGGAAGGCTTTAGGCCTACCAACATGGCTATAGGCCTTCCGATATGGCTACAGAAAAAACTATTGTTACAACAGTAGATATATTGTTTTGGGCGGGAGCCCAAGGGCGATTACTTTTTTTTATCCTTGACTTTCCTCTTCGCTCTGTAGTCAACATCCCTCAGTCTTTGGGCTGGGAGTGTCACATGGGATTGTTAGCAAAGGAAGGTCAGTCTCCCTCTTGGCTGGTGACTTTGTCTAATCTTAAATTATGGGTAAATCGGAATGGATTGTGATTGTTCCTCCACACTTCTACATTTAATAGATTACTAATTTTTCATAGAAATCTGCATTAACGAATGCAGATCTCTTTCTCTTTCTTGGCATGAATGAGAAGGGTATGTCTACACAGCAAAGTTATTTCGAAATAACTTTACCAGCGTCTACACAGCCAAACCACTATTTCAAAATTAAATCGAAATAGCGGAGGGCTTATTTCAAAATTGGTAAACCTCATTCCATGAGGAATAGTGCCAATTTCAAAATTGCTATTTCGAAATAAGCGCTGTGTAGACGCTTATTTCGAAATAGGGGGCCTCCAGCCCTTCCCAGGGTGCCCTGGTGGCCACAACCAAGAAAACTCCTCTCCCTCCCCCCCCCCGGAGCCCTTAAAGGGGTAGACTCTCGCCACAGTGCCTGTGCCAGCTCCAAGCCTGCCAGCCCTGAGCCAGCAGTTGCTGCACCTGACCCAGTGGCCCCAGCATGAGCCAGGCAGCCAGTGCCAGCCAGCCCTCCACTGCTCCCCAGGAGCAGTCTGCCAGCTCCCAGGAGCCTGCCAGGGGCTGGAAAAGGCGGGTGCCTTCCTGGTCCAGTGCAGAGATCAGGGACCTAATTCAGGTTTGGGGGGATGCCTACAATGTCCATGATCTCCGCACTAAATGGAGGAACGCAACCGTCTACAGGCGGATGGCTGCCAGCCTGGCCACCAAAGGCCACATGTGAACCCAGGAGCAGGTTCGCATGAAAAGGAAGGATCTGCGGCAGGCCTATGCCAGGGCCACAGGGGGCAGACCCAGACTAGGGGCAGACCCAGACGTCCCAACTAGGGGCAGACCCAGACGCCTGCCCCTATTTTGATGCCGTGGACCGTATCCTGGGGGGCAGGACGGTCCGTGCCCCCCAGGTGGTCATCGACCCTGGGGCAGAGCTTGCTGCCTCCTGCTGCTCCAGCCCCTGCTGCCTCCCCAGCTACCGCTCCTCCTCCCACTCCTTCTCCCCCTCTTGCTTCTTCCTCCCCACCCTCACCACACCCCCAGGGACGCTGAGGCCCCCGCACCCGCAGTGCTGGGAGACAGTTGGGCCAGCGAGACCCCCAAGCCTGAGCCCTGAGCTTCTCCTCCCCCTTCCTCCCCTTGCCTCCCCCTGCCAGCTCCCTCCTCCCAGGTTTCCCCCTCCCCTCTTCCATCCTCTCTCCTTCCTTCTTTCCCCAGTCTCACCTCAGTTTCATTCTCCCCCCACTCTAGTTTTGTTCAATAAAGAGGCTTTGTTGTAATGAACACATGTGACTTTTATTGTACAGCAGGAAGGGGGGTTAGGGAGGGGTAAATGGAAGGACATGAGGGAGGAATGAGGCACAAGCCCCCAGTGGGACACACCAGGGAGACTGTTACTGCCTGCAGAACATGCTGCCAGGCTCACAGCAACACGTCCAGGAGAAGCACCAGAGTGCCCAGGGGCGGCTCCGGCTCCATGTTGCAGAGTGCTGTGGTGTCCTGAGTGAGGGCAACCAGAGCATGCAAAGAAAAAAATGCTTTGCTGTCCTTCAGCGAGGTAGGCAACCTTAGAAACGGCTGCCCAGGGGGGTCCCTTTAAGCACAGGTCTCAGATACCTTGTACGGCTGCTGCCTGAGGCTAACTCCTGATGCCCTGCCAGAACCGGTTCCAGCCAGCCTTAAATGTGATTCAGCATCCTATCAGTGTGGACGCGCTATTTCAAAATAGCAGAACACTATTTCGAAATGCATTTTGTGTCTGGACGTGTTATTTCGAAATAAGCTATGTCGAAGTAACTATGGGTATGTCTACATTACAGCACTAATTCGAACTAACTTAGTTCGAATTAGTTAATTTGAACTAAGCTAATTCGAACTAGTGCATCTAGACCTAAAAACTAATTCGAATTAGCGTTTTGCTAATTCGAACTAGCATGTCCACATTGAGTGGACCCTGAACCGAAGTTAAGGCTGGCCGGAACCAGTGCCGGCAGGGCATCAGGTTAGGACTTAGAGCGTGGAGCTGCTGCCTCAGGCTAGCCGAGGGCTGTGCTTAAAGGGACCCAACCCCCACCCTGGACAGACAGTTCTCAGGGTTCCCCGCCTGCTTGTCTACCTCGATGAGGGACAGCAAAGCAGTCCTGACTTGGAGTGCCCTGAGTGCCCACGCTCGGCACATCACAGCACTTGGCCATCAGCCCAGCTGCACTTGCTGCAGGCTGCCATCCGGGGGAGGGTCAATCGGGGGGCTGTCAGGATCCAGGAGGCTCTGCAGGAGAGCTTCCATCCCGAGGAGCCCGCAGAGCCACCCCAGTCCTCCCCATCAGGGGCTCGTGCCCCATTCCTCCCTCACCTCCTTCCACTTACCCCTCCCTAGCCCCCCCTTCCTGATGTAAAAAATAAAGGACACGTGTTCAAAAATAGAAACTCTTTTTATTTAACAAAACTGGGGGCGGGGGGATTAACCTCTGGGGAGACTGGGAAAAGGAGGTGGGAGAGGGGAAGAGAGAGGTGGGAGAGGGGAGGTGGAAACCTGGGAGGAGGGAGCTGGAAGGGGAAGCCAGGGGAAGAAGGAGGAGGGGAAGTATAAAACTATGGTACGCTGTATCTTCAGTATTGTGTAGAGATGTGGTCTCCTCACCTCAAAAAAGATATTTTGGCCTTGGAAAGGGTTCAGAAAAGGGCAACTACAATGATTAGGGGTTTGGAACAGGTCCCATATGAAGAGAGGCTAAAGAGACTGGGACTTTTCAGCTTAGAAAAGAGGAGACTGAGGGGGGCTATGATAGAGGTATATAAAATCATGAGTGGTGTGGAGAGGGTGCATAAAGAAAAGTTCTTCATTAGTTCCCATAATATAAGGACTAGAGGACACCAAATGAAATGAATGGGTAGCAGGCTTCAAACTAATAAAAGAAAGTTCTTCTTCACAAAGCAAATAGTCAACCTGTGGAACTCCTTGCCACAGGAGGCTGTGAAGGCTAGCACTATCTAGCCCAGGAAGTTAGATAAAGTCATGGAGGTTGGGTCCATGGAGTGCTATTAGCCAGGGGGTAGGAATGGTGTCCCTGGTCTCTGTTTGTGGAAGGCTGGAGATGGATGGCACGAGACAAATGGCTTGGTCATTGTCTTCGGTCCATCCCCTCCGGGGTACCTGGTGTTGGCCACTGTCGGCAGACAGGCTCCTGGACTAGATGGACCTTTGGTCTGACCCAGTACGGCCGTTCTTATGTTCTTATGTTCTAAGCTCAGGGCTCAGGGTCGGGGGTCTCACTGGACCAACTTGATTTTCATGCAAACCTGCTCCTGGGTTCGCATGTGGCCTTTGGTGGCCAGGCTGGCAGCTATCCTGCCCTAGACGGCCTCATTCCTGTGCCTAGTGTGGAGGTCGTGGACGTTGGAGGACTCCCCCCAAACCTCGATGAGGTCCACGATCTCCACACTGGACTAGGCGGGCGCCCGCCTCTTGCGGCCCCAGGCAGGCTCCTGGGAGCCGCCAGCCTTGTCCTGGGAAGAGGTGGAGGGCTGGGTGGCAGCGGGTGGCTGTCTCATGCCGGGCCAGGTGCAGGGTCTGCTGGCTGGGTGCTGGCAGGCTTGCACCTGGCATGGGCACTGTAGCCAGACCGTGCCCCTTTAAGGGCTCCGGGGCTGGGAGGGGGGCAGAAGAGTTTCCCTGGTTTGGCCCAGAGTGGCCACCAGGGCAAGCTGGGAAGAGCTAGTCTCCAACTAGTTCAAATTAAGTGGCTACACAGCCCTTAATTCGAACTACTTAATTCAAACTAGGCGTTAGTCCTCGTAGAATGAGGTTTACCTAGTTTGAATTAAGCGCTCCGCTAGTTCAAATTAAGTTCGAACTAGCAGTTTGCATGTGTAGCGCCTATGAAAGTTAATTCGAACTAACAGCTGTTAGTTCAAATTAACTTTGTCGTGTAGACATACCCTATTTCAAAATAAGATATTTTGAAATAACGCTGTAGTGTAGACATACCCAAAGAGAGAAGAAATCATTATACATTGTTTTGATAGCAATTGTAAATTGCCTGTGATACTAGCTCACAGACTAGAAAGAACCATAAACCTTAAAACAAAATTCAAAACTTTAACTTAAATTAGAGGCTAATGAAAACTTTCATGTAGGGTTCTGAAGAATACAAGGAAACCCAGAAAGCTTGGTTTTTTTCTGTAGCAGAGCTATCTGTTCCTGCTGTCTAAAGTATTCCCTATCAGCCCTTCAGTTTAGCTTCTTTGCCTCTGATTACACTAACATTTTCTTCAAATTGCCTACCATTTCACCATCACAAATTGCACTCCCCTAATGGCAGCAGTAGTGAAAGGACTCATATATACCAGTTGCAAGCATTTCAACTGCCATATCATGGTGATATCATGGTGAGCATTCTACCATTGACTGATCTATGCTCCTGGTGCCATTGGTGGAGCGGTACCATTAAAGTAATTAATTTTCAGGAAGATGCTAAAGGATTCAAGGCTAGTCAGTTATATAATCAATCATCTGGCAGATAAAATTAGCTATAAAATATGGATATGCAAGGAAATGTGCTGACCTGAAAAACACACACTATTGATTCAGTGTAGTGGTAGCCATTTACTCCAATAAAGATGTCCTCCATTTCTTAGTTACATTCATAAACTCATAAATTCTTAGATTACAAATGGGTGTATACTGAGACAATCTTGCCCGTTAGATGTACTGGAGAATAAAGTTATTAGTTATTACCCTTCTCGTTCAAGAAGCATAACATCCATACAGGAGGAACTTGTTCTAAAACTTCCATATTGGATACTGGTGCTTCAGTGATGCTTCTGAAGTCTAATGCACACAATATGATATGGATAGATTTTTCTGCATTCTGTTCTTCTCTCACTAAATCTGCATACACACCATAGACGTTAAGGTGAGCTATTCACATGTAAGACATATGATTTCCATTTATGTTAATGGGAGAGGAGGATAGAGCCAGCTTTAGGTTTGGCAGGTGGCCTGTACAAACAAACTTAGAAGAGTCCCAGGAAGACCTTGGTAACCCACATAGCAAACCTGAGGTTGAGGAAGATGCCTGAGGTTGGTAACTGGGAGTGGAGGAATTAATGGTGCTTATGGGATGCCGTTAGGATTTCAGCAGCTGCTGTGAAGTATGAAAGTGTTGCATAAGGACATTGGTTGCAGAGTAGCTGATAGAGAGGATGGGGCACCACAGCTCATACAGTGACAGTTCCTGTGATTCAGGGGCCCTGAAGGACTGGGTTACTACATTCATCTTTCAAATTGTGTAGGTGCGTGATGGGGAAGTCATTGGGTTGCATAGATGCCCACTAAGAAAAATAGTCTCACACTTCGCACCATGCCTAAGCTTGTGCTACATGCCAACATGCTCAGCTCTTAATGGAAATGTAATAGGGGTCAAGGGTTTGGATCAGGGGTAAGAAAAGGACTTTGATACAAGAGCTGCAGGACATACACTATGAAAGTCAAGCATAATTCTTATTAAGTGCGAGGGAATGTCACGCTAAAGCATTGGACTGAGTCAGGAGAACTAGGCTATATCACCAGCATTCTGCAAATAATTTGTTCTGTGACTCTGGGCAAACTGCATCATTGAATACTTTCAATGGGGGCTACAGATTTTGTGTTCCTTGGTTTTCGAGTGCCCAGCTTACAGTAGCTTCGGCTCTGACTTGCTGGGATGATGAGCACTCATAGCTCCCATGAACTTCAACTGGGCATTCCTGTAAATTAGACCCTAGGTATTTCATGTTAGACATCCAGAAGTGTCGTCACCCCAAATCAGAGGTCCTCTTTAAAAATGTAGCCTCAACTTTTGGTATCTTTGTTCCCACTGTAGAATAGGATGATAACACCTATATAAATGAGGTGTCCTGACACTAAGCTAATTATTATGAGTTCCTTGAATGGAAGGGCTATGTAAGTGCAAAGTATTATATATTATGTTCATTGGATTTATTTTCATTAGACAGATAACCTACAAAAAATAAAATTGCATTTGCAGAAGTGTCCTGACAGTGACCTGTTGGTGATATTAATAAGACTGTAAATGGCAGCAAGAGAGAAAATATTGGAAGCCAAATGTCATTAATAATCACTGCAATATTCTTAGTGTTAACAAATTATCATCTGCATACATTTTTAATTAATAGGAGTATGAACAGCAATTTGGCTGTCAACGGGCATCAGTATTGATGTGTGCGATAAAATAATGCAAGACGGGGAAGATTAAAGGGGGAAGAATAACTGAAACACAACAAGCATCTGTGGATGATGAGTCATCATTTTCTGAGAGCATCGGATCTAGACTGCTGAAATGAAAAGTGTGAATGTAGGTGAAGTTAAGAGAACCTTTTGTAGAGCACAGAAAACATTGCATTGGATAGCGGGGGATTTTCTGATATGGAATTTAGTTGGTCATCAATTGCACCCTGGGGTGATGTGTGGAGTGGCATGAAGGATCACGTGCCCCAAATGCTGTGGGTAGGAAGGAGCAGCCAACAGGGGTGGAAAACTAGAATGGGGACCTGGCACCTGCAGCATGGGTTCAGCCTCTCTGCACTCACCAGTAGAGGCAGGGGGAAGCGGAACAAGGCAGCCTCAGCTGTTTTGCTGTCTCAGTGCACCACTCTGGGGGAGAGGGCAGGTCTGCTCCACACTCCCTGGTGAGAAGCGGAGTACCGCAGCCAGGGGAGCAAAGCCAGCTGAGGCTGCCTTGCTCCACTTCCCCATGCTCCTGCTGGTGAGTGTGGGGTGGGCAGACCCGTAGCCCTGCTAGTGCCTCAGGTCACCTTGGTTGGGGGAAGAGGCTGGGCAGGGGCAGAGCAAGGTTGGGGAGGACCAGAGTAGAGGAGGGAACAGAGTGCTATTTATAGGGGATTAGGGGGGCAGTAGCCCCCCTGAAAGTTGGAATCCCTGGATTTCATACTTGAGGTCTGCTTAAAGCTGCATATCCTGACTCCAGAGCCGTGGTGTCCAACACACTAGCCACTAGCCACATGAGGCTGCCCCAAATTTAGTAGTGCCCTCTGCAGCTGTGTGTTCCCTGTATGCCTAAGGACAATCCTGCTAATCAGTAAATTCAATACTGAGTCAATTTGAACTCATTCCTGAACCATTTAGGACACCTGTCAATGTTAAGGTGTGAGGGACTTATGTTTTACACGTCACACTTACTAGGGGGCTGCTCACTACGCTTGCCAACCCCTCTCTCTCTTGGAGTAAGCAGCCCTGACTCCCCTCCCCCCTCCGGCCACTGGGGAGGGCTGGGCTGAGGTGTGGCAGTCCCAGCCTGTCCCCTCCACCCCCCAGCCACCGAGCCAAGGACAGACCAGCCTTGGCTCTGCCCCGCCCCACCCCCCGGCCGCTGGGCAGGGCTGAGGCCTAACAAGCCCCAGCTCCACCCCCCCCCCCCCCGTACTGCGATTTGATCCCCCGGCTCCATTCCTGCACTCACCATCCTCCCTAACCCTCCCTCCCCACCCCGCATATCCCTATCCCCAGCTCCTTCCTCCTTCTCCCCACACTGCCCATCCCCTTGCCTCCATTCCTATATCCCCCTTTATCGCCCCACCCATACCCTATCCCCCTTCATCCCTCCCTACACTCACCCTGCCCCCTCCCACAAATTCATCAAGCTGCATGTCCCCTCTCCCCCAGGAGCACCACTGGGCCAGGCAATACAGCCACAGTAACTGCAGGAGGAGCCACAGCCCGCTCACAATCCAGCCTTTCTGACCGGGCCAGCTGGGGCAGCTTTGCTCCATGGCGAGCTCAGGGAGCCCAAAGCACAGAGCGGCCCCTCCAGAGAGCTGGGGAAGCAGTTAGGGTGCAAGACCTGCCCAGCTCGCAGCAGATCCAGGAGAGTGTGGCCCCCAAGGGCTGTGGCTGGGCCGGGCTGCACAGCGCAACGCCATGTGGCAGGCGCGTGGGCTGGGCAGGCTGGGGGTGGGGTCTACAGGCAGATGGATGCTGCTTCAGGCATCACAAGGAGACGGAGCTCCCAGGAGAGCACTCCTGAGCCAGGGGCCTGGCCTGGGTCACTGATACATGCCAGAGCCACTTGCTCGGGGGAGGGGGGGGGAAGACCACTTGCTCGGGGGAGGGGGGGAGACCTGCAGCATGCCCCCACAAGTGCTGTGGCTAGTCTGGGCCACACAGAGGAAAGCCGTATAGCAGGTACATGGACTGAGCCCAGAGGCAGGCAGATGCTGGTTCAGAGGACATGGGGGAATGGAGCCACTCCACCCCCTCATTTCACAGATCAGTGATATGGTCAGGGCTCCTGGGGATGCAAAGTGACATGATGACATCAATCTGTCATCTCACAGGAAAAGGTTTTTCTCTATATAGGGTGATGTAAAGAGGCAGGGGCAACAACCCTCTGTCCTCAAAATCTGATTCCATTCTGCATATCCGATTCATCTTTAATTTGAAAATATTGTTCTGCCCCAGTCTATATTTGGATTTTGTTTTCTGGTCACCCTGCTGGTAGCACTCTTGACTGATAGTAACCAGATATCTTTTTCCATCATCTCTTTGATTTACACTATCTTCACTCTTGAAACTGGGAGATTGAATTCACTAACACGTACACTATGTTCTGAACCCCTTCCTCCAACTTGCTGAAGTTGGATACATGTGCCTTGCTCAGAGTGTCCACTAACTCCTGTGATCATCTTGGACAATATCTGATCTCCTTATGGTCTTGCTAGATGGCACTGCAAGTTTTTTTGGAAAATTAAGAAGAGGTTCTGCCATAATTGTTTATCAGGGAATGTGTTCTTACTACACTATTATTTTATGGCCACATGTGTTCTAATGGAATTGCTCCACTTCAGATACCACAGACAGAAAGTCCCTTTTCTATTTGTGTGTGTCCCTGTTCAGTCTCTGACAAGGTTCTGCTGGCATGAATGACGGCTATTTCTTCAAAAAAACCAAACAGTCTTTTCTCCAGTGCATGCCCAGTAGCATGTCAGTGGCTCTCCTGCTGGTAGTGCTTCAGGACTAGGCATCCATTCTCATTTGTTTCAGTATGTCAAATGCTTGCTGTTGGGAATCCATCCATTCTCACTCAACATCCTCGCTTCAGAACTGACATACGGGTTTTATTACAGCAGCCAAGTGTGGACAGAACTTGGACAGAAAGTTTATCACTCCTATGAAATGCTATACCTCTTTCACATCCAATGTAGCCGGTATGTCTCTCACTGTCATTCCCTTGTTGGAATTTGCTTTCAGCCCCTCTACTCTGAGCAGATGTCCAATATATGTTACTTCACACAGTTTGAGTTGCATTTTTTCTGGGTTAAATTTTAAGTTCTTGATCCTGCATTGCAATAGGGAAGCTTGTAGTTTGCTGTCATAGTCTTGTTCAGCTTCTGTATCATAACTGTCTTCTCATACAATAAGGCTATCATCTGCGATTATTTTCATCTCAGACAGTCCATCCAGCACTTGGGTGAGTCTTCTCTGGAACACTTCCAGTGCTGGCTTTATGCCTGTTAGTATACAGCCATCTGTTGCAACCAAATGGTATTGCAAAGCATTCTGGACTTACTATCCAGGCTTATGTGCCAAAATCTTTTCATTATATCAAAGACTATAAAGATTCTGATTTTGGAGAGTTCTGGCAAGATGTCATCAATTGTGGGCAGTGCATAGTAGCATCTTTTCAAATCCTGGTTCAGTAGGTTTGGGTATATGCAGGTGTGTAATTTTCCTGTTGGCTTATTTATCATCATCATGTTGCAAACCCAGGCTGTACTGATTTCTATTGATTCTATGATACCCCCTCCTTTGCAGATGTTTGAGATCCTTGAACACTGAAGTATGTGGTGCCACTGAATTTTCTTTCATGATAAGCACACAAATTCTTGTGTCTGTTTGCAGTCAGAGCTTTCCTTCAAGGTGCCTGTCCTATTTGAAAGCCTTCTTATACAATTTTACAGTTGTTTCTCTTTTCCATGGGACTCCCCGATTTGCTTTATGCCCTGCAGGCATAACATTCTGATGCTGTGTCCTGATCAGATCCATGGCTTGTATGTCCATGTTCCCTAAGAGGAGTCTGTGGTTCTTATCCAGCACCACAAACTTCAGTTGGTACCATTTATTTTTCCAAGTTAATTACAGTGAGATCACATTTTCCTATAGGCTACATTGTACAGATTGCAACTGCTTTTTGTAATGGGAGTGTTTGACTCCTATTCATCCCGAAGAATCACATTGCAGCAGAGTATCCTGCTGAAATTGCATGTTGAATTTCCATAATAACATTGCTGCATGCATGGGGGTTGTCCCTTTATGCTTTCCTGTCCCAACAGCCTGAACCTGATTTACTCACAGACTCAGGGATAAAGTCAGACCGTGGTCATGATCGTGATGTGACATATCTCTCTTGAGCAGGATGACTGGATCTTTCTGAGAGCTTCTTCTGTAAATTCTACCAGCTTGCTCTATTCTATGCAACGATGTCCTGTCTCATCCTGTCTCCCATAGAAGATGCATCTCACTGTGAGTAGGGAACCGTGGCCACCTGCTCTCTTTTGCTGTTGTCCCACTGCACACATTTCTGGGAGTGATGTTCCTCTTATGGTCTTTGTCCTTTCTCTTGAGGCTTTCTCTGCAGCCCATGTTTAAGCATCTAATGGGAGATCTTGATCCCACATGCCACTAACTACCCAGTACCACATCCAGGAGTCTGTCAAGTCCTGCAAATTGCATGTAGGAACCAGTGTATGTAAGGGCTACAAGCTGGGGACTGACTGACTAAGCAGCAGTTTGGCAGAAAAGGACCTGGGGATTACAGTGGATGAGAAGTTGGATATGAGTCAACAGTGTGCCCTTGTAGCCAAGAAGGCTAATGTCATATTGGGCTGCTTTAGTAGGAGCATTGCTAACAGATCTAGGGAAGTGATCATTGCCTTTATTTGGCTCTGATGAGGCCACTTCTGGAGTATTGCATCCAATTCTGGACCCCCCATTACAGAAAGCATGTGGACACATTGGATAGAGACCAGCAGAGGGCAACAAAAGTGATTAGGGGAGCACATGACATATGAGGAAAGGCTGAGGGATCTGGACTTATTTCCTCTGCAGAAGAGAAGATTGAGGGGGGAGTTGATAGCAGCCTTCAACTACCTGAAGGGAGGTTCCAAAGAGGATGTAGAGAAGCTGTTCTTAGTAGTGATGGATGGTAGAACAAGGAGCAATGGTCTCAAGTTGGAGAGGGGGAGGTCTAGGTTGGATATTAGGAAAAACTACTTCAAGAGGAGGGTCGGGAAGCACTGGAATGGGTTACCTAGGGAGGGGGTGGAATCTCCATCCCCAGAAGTTTTTTTAAGTCCCGGCTTGACAAAGCTCTGGCTTGGATAATTTAGTTGAGATTAGTCCTGCTTTTAGCAGGGGGTTGGACTTAGTGACCTCCTGAGATCTCTTCCAACCCTATGATTCTATGTTAAGGCAATATATGATCTTTGACCTCTGATTGGTCTTGTGTGTAAAGCATTTATCACTCTACAATTTCATTCTGCTTTTGTGAGCAATAGGTACCCAGGTTTCATAGTATTGCTGTGCAGCTTGAGGCATTGGGGAGTTTCAGAATGGTGTACCCAAATAAGGGAAAATAACAGTTTTATTCTCCTGCTGTTGTCATTATCATCTTCTGAGGGGCCAGATCTGTGTACAGCTCAAATTTCTCTTTCCACCAGGCCCATTGCTGGTTTATGCTTGCGCCTTGAACATCCAGAGATCTGGGAGTCTTTAGACCAAGTTCTTGACTCATGCTGCTAGCTGCTGCACTGCAGAAAACTGACAACTCAATTGCTGCCCCCATGTCTCATTCACAGAGATGCTGAATGCAGGTGATGTTGACCATGTGGAACCCTGCGCTCTGCTCTGCCACATTTTTGAGTTGCTTCTAGTTCCTTATGTTCCTCTTTTTTTCTGGTGTCACATCAAAACAGTCCTCTAGGGAACATGGGCCTTCTGACTCTAGTTCCCACTGATCATGATATAGTGAGGTTAATTTATTATGGAAGAGAAGCTAGTGCATATAACAAATTCTAACAGCATAAGTCAGGCAATGCATCAAGAGCTGCCTTAGCTCTCCAGTGCAAGCACAACATCCCTTGTGTCCTGGCTCTGAGAGCCATCAGGGATACCCTTCAGTTACTCTTAGCCTTCATCCCTGTCCATCCTTCTTTGGCCTTCTCTGTATGGCTCAGGGAGAACAGCTGACTAGCACTTCCACTGACTTCCTAATCACAGACTCTATTCGTTATGTTTTTTCAGTTACAGACTAACGCGGCTACTCCTCTGAAACTTTTAAAGGTGCTAAAGAGCACTCAGGGAAGAAAAAGCTGTAACAGAGAAGCTAGACAAATTATTTGCATCAGTCTTCATTGTAGATGGTGTGAGGGATAATCCCTCACACTCTTTTGTTGACAAGTCTGAGCAATTGACCCATACTGAAGAATCAGGAGAGGAGATTTTGGAATAAATTTGTAAACTGAACAAAAATAAGTCAAGAGGACCAGATGGTATTTACCCAAAAGTTCTGAAGGAACTCAAATATGCAACTGAAGAACTACTAACTGAGATATGTTATCTAGTGCTTCAATCAACCTCTGACTAGAGTATAACAATGGCTCATTTTTCAAAAAGTCTCCAGAGGCAATCCTGGTAATTACAGGCTGGCAAGCATAACCTCTGTACCAGGAAAACTGGTTGAAACTATAGTAAAGAACACAATTATGAAATGCATTGATGAACATAGTATGTTGGAGGGGGAACAACATGCCTTTTGAAAAGGGAAATCATGCCTCAACAATCTACAGAATTATTTTAGGGAGTCAACAAGCATATGCACAAGGGAGATCCAATGGATATAGTGTACTTGGACTTTCAAATATCTTTAACATGGTCTCCAACCCAAAGCTCTTAAACAAAGGAAGCAGCCATGGGCTAAAAGGAAAAGTTCTCTTATAGATCAGTAACTAGTTAAAAGATAGGAAATAAAGAGTAGGAATAAATCGTTTACATATTAAAAAGGTGTAAACACAATTGTATTGAGCCCTGTGCTGTTAAACATATTAATAAATGATCTGAAAATAGGGATAATTAGAAAGGTGGCAAAGTTAGCAGACAATACAGAATCAATTAATTAATTAATTCTGAACTGAGTACAAAGAGTTACAAAGAGATCTCACACAGTTGGGTGGCTAGTCAAGAAAATGGCAGATGAAATTCAGTGCTGATAAGCACAAATTAATATACATTGGAAAACATAATCCCAACTATGTATATAACATCTGGGCTCTATGCAGCAGTTACCACTCAAAAGAGAGTCATAATGGATAGTTAACTGAAAATACCCACTCACTATTAAATGTCAGTCAAAAAAAGTGAAGAGAATGTTAGGAACCATTAGGAAAAGGATAGATAATAAGACAGAAAATATCATATTGTTGCTGTTTAGATCCATGGTAGTTCCATAATTTGAACACTGTGGGTACGGCTACTCTGTGTTTTATTTTTCGGAAGAGGTATGCAAATAGTGCTCCCATTTGCATACCTTCTTCCATTTTTTTTCCCGGAAGAGGCTTTTCCGCCATTTGGCCCTGTCTACACGGGGCCAAATGTTGGAAAACCCCCCTCTTTCAAAAGCCCCCTTCTTCCTTGTAAAACTAGGTTTTTACAGGGGCTTTTGTAAGAGGGTGTTTTTTCTGACATTTGGGCCCATCTAGACTGGGCCAAATGGCGGAAAGCCTCTTCCAGGAAAAAAAACAGAAAAAGGTATGCAAATGCGAGCACTATTTGTATACCTCTTCTGAAAAATAAAACACAGTGTAGCCGTAACCTGTGTAATGTTCTCATCATCACATCTGAAAAATTATATATTAACATTAGAAAAGGGATGGACAAGGGTAACAAAAATGATTAGGCGTATGGAACAGCTTCTGTATGAGGAAAGATTAAAAAGACCGGGATTCTTAGTCTTAGAAGACAGACAACTATGGGGGATTTGATAGAAATATATAAAATCATGTGGAGAAAGTAATAAGAAAGTATAAAAAACTAGGGTCATATGGTGAAATTAATAGGCAACAGTTTAAAACAAATATAAGGAAGTACTACTTCACACAACATACAGTCAATCTGTGGAACACATTAACAGGGTTTGTTTTGAAGGTCAAGGTACAATTAGGTTAAAAAAGGAGTTAGATAAATTCATGGAGGAGAGATCCAGCAATGACAAGGGATGCAAGCTCATGCTCTGAATGTCCTAAAACCCTGACTTTCAGAATCTGGGACTGGGTGACAGAGATACATTAATCAATAAACTCCCCTATTCTCTTCTCTTCAGGATAGTGGGCTTGATGGACCACTATGACCTAGTATTCTAATTACATATATAGTAGCCCAATATCTGTGACTCTGTAACGCTGTAGCGGTACAAGTCACCTTTGGGGGACGCTGTTGCCTCACTCTGTGGCGCTCGGCTGAGTTCTGCGCCACTCAACTGGGCCGCCACGGGGGAGCAAGTGGCGCAAGCGGCCGTTTGGGCCCCGCGGTCCGCATGCAGCACCCCCATGCTGCATGAGGAGTGCGGGGCCCAAACGGCCGCTTGCGCCGCTTGCTCCCCCGCGGCGGCCCAGCTGAGCGGCGCAGAACTCAGCCAAGCGCCCCAGCGGGAGGGAGAGGGGGGCAGGGCAGTGACGTACACGGCCCTGCCCCCTGGCCGTGTACGTCACTAGGGTAGGGTAAAAAAAAAACTGGACACACTTGATCGGGGGCGGGAGGAGGGAGGGACCGGCCGGGAGAGGAGCAGGGCTGGAAGAGGGGGGGAAGCAGAGCTGGGAGGGGGGTCAGAGGCAGCGTAGCTGGCCAGGGGAGAACGGGGGAGGGGCGGCCAGCGGGAAGCAAAGCTGGTCGGGGGTGGCAGTCGGGGGCAGCGAGGCTGGTTGTGGGAAATTGGGAGGAGGAACTGGCTGGCGGGATGCAGGGAGAGGGAATCGGCCAGTGGGGAGCCGGACTCACCCAGGCGCGTGCAGATCCCAGGGTGCCGCCCGCCCCACTCATGGTCCCAGCAAAGAAAGTCCAGCTGCGGCTCCAGCACGCGCTGGAACAGTGCTCAGGAGCAGGGACAGAGCTTCCCCTGCTTCCCAGAGGCAACTAAAGGCTCCCAGCCACTCCCCGCCTCCGCCAGGCTTCCGTCTGGTGCCCAGCCAGAGAACCAGAAATTACCGGACATTGTACATGTCTGGTATTTTCTGATTTTTTTTACCAGACAGAGGGCCCAAAAACTGGACTGTCCGGTAGAAAACTGGACACCTGGCAACCCTATACATCACTGCCCCGCCCGCCTTCGCCTCCCGCTGTGGTGCTCGGCTGAGTTCTGTGCTGCTCAGCCGGGCCGCCGTGCAGGAGCCCAAACGGCCGCTTGCTCTGCTTGCTCCCCCGCGGCAGCCCAGCTGAGTGGCGCAGAACTCAGCCGAGCTCCACGGTGGGAGGCGAAGGGGGGCGGGGTGGTGACGTACACGCCCAGGGGACGAGGCCTGGATGAGCATGCATCCCCGACGGAGACAGAGGAGAGCGGAGAGAGAGTGAGAGGCAGGAGGGGGAGAAGAGAAAGAGAGAGACGGAGTGGAGAGAGAGTGAGAGGCAGGAGCGGGAGAAGAGAAAGAAAGAGACGGAGAGAAAGGCAGAAGGCAGAGGAGAGCTGGGGGAGGCAGTAGGAGGAGGAGAGAGAGATGGAGCGAGAGACCGGAGGCTCAGGAGAGAAGACCGAGGTGGAGGAGAGACCTGAAAATCCCGTCTTATGACGGGCTAATTGGCTAGTGTTCTTATAATTTACCAGACTGGAACAGGACAGATGGGCCCACTTCATTTAATGGGGTCCAGTCCCTCTGTAACAGGAATAGTTTAGAATTTGACTGTCTTTTCCAAGCAGTACATCCTTGTACCAAGATCTCGTGGTGGCATAGACAAGGACCAGTACCAGTTTGCTGACAGTGAGGATATAGGAGTGCTTCCTCAACTACGGTATACGACCCTGGGCCAATCTATATGTAACAGCAGGAGGAGTAAGGATTGTAATTCATGGCCAGTAGTGCCTGTTAATGCCATAAGAGTTAAGCAGCTAGTATTAAAATAACTTCCAGTTTTTATAAGTTTCTGATGAGCTGTTTAAAAAGTCTCTCTTGTTTAAAGCTTGGTACGAAGCTTCAGTGCCAAAAAGAAAACTAATTTAATACATTTGGTTTAAATCGAGTCAGGGTATTTTTAAATTACAAAAGTTCCAATAACAACTACCGAAAAAAAAAAAAGAACAGGCATTTTCAAAGTTTACTTTGTGTCTCTATAACTTTGAAAGTGGCTTTGATTTAGAAACTTAGAACTGTTATCCTTGTTTAGTGTTCAGTATTTTTTATGTCATTACTCCACGGCAACAATTTTTGCTATTAGGAATCTTGTGGGGAGAGGAAGTATTCTGAAAAGCAAAGTGTTACAAATCATTGAGAGCTATATTCCATATGGACTGGAGGAAACCTTTTCTATAATAATATTTAGCATGGAAACTTGGGAATCTGTTTTCCTTCTGATGTGTGTGCATGCCGCCTATTAATGATAATACACGTGCATTTAGGAAAGATTAGCCCTCTTGCTGTGTAAGAAGTGAAAATGTAATTGTAGATTCTAAACCCACCAAACAATACCTACAATAACTCCCATTGGCATGGAAGATTGTAATAGTGCCTCTGTTATATCATTAATAATCTAAAAGATTAAGGATTTCATTTTTGTATTTATATAGCATCTTTCATCTGGGGAGATCAGAATGCTTTATGAATATTAGCTAATTCTCCTGTTACCCTTGTGATCATATAGGTAAATGTTATGATAAGCCTTTCACAGAAGAATTAACTGAGTCACAGAGAGACTATAAGTGACTTGTTCAGGGTCTCAGAGGTAATCAGTGGCAGAGGTGGAATCTCTTGGTTCCTTCCTACATATCCCAATCTAACCTCCAGGAAATACTGTGTGTGTGTGTTTCCTACTAATCATACACTGTGAAATAACCATTATCTTCTATTGTGTTTATTATAGTAATAATGATTTTATTTATTTAGTGCCTCCCAGGCAAAGCAATCAGGGTGCTCCAAAGACAATTAAAATGTAGTTACTAAAATAAACAAACAACAATTTAAAAAATCATAAAATAAACAATGTAAAACAACAAACAAAATATTAAAATGGGCAGGCAAATTGGTGTAATTAATAATAGTTCTAAATTAATCATTTGAATCTAATACTTTATCTAATGAGTTTAGCCTCTTTTTCTTGCTTGTTAAAGTATTTGAAATTCCTAGATACTTTTTTGCAGCAATTTTAAATCTTGGATTTGATCAAGAATATTCTGATCGATATTTGATATTTTATTTGCTGTTTCAGCTATGAAATCTAGTTCTGTTGGGACAACTAAATCACATGGTGCTGTTTCTTTTTCCTGATGGATGAACTACACATAAATACTTGCACCTATACTTTTAAAATATCGTGCATGCCCTTTTCAAATTCACATCCATCAGTGATCAAGCCAATACATTTAATCACCCAAATGTCCATGGAACATTAACCCAAGTATTATAGTAGCCTACGTGGGAGACTTTGCTCTAAATTTCCTTATGTTCAAATCCACAGGGTCAAATTCTGAGCTCTTTTTCTCAGCTGACCTCAGTAAAGCAAAGCACAATGAGGCCACTAACAGTATTATTTTTAAAGGGATCCTTCACAGTTCATGCCCACTTTCATTTCCCTCTCCCAGCATTCAGAAGGACTTTATACAATGCCCATTTAAATCACGAGGCGGTTTTTTTCCCCATTGACTTGAACAGGTTTTGGATTCAATCCCAAGACCCATATTGAAGTGCCTTTGGTGAGTGTGTTTTATAGATTAGTCTGGGAGCACCTCCTATTTTTATGATTGCCTGATATTTCCAATGATTACACCTTGTTCTCAGTTGCTTGTAACTTTTGCCAAACTTTAACAACTTAGGCTGAAATTCTATATGCCAAGTGTCTGAATGAGTCAGCTATTTTCAAGAACAAGGCTAGGGAAAATACATTGTTTTGCCATGTTAATAAAATTATTGCAACTTTTCCTTTATAGTGCTTCGAGGTGGAAGAGCAGGGACTTAACATTTGACAGGGAGTGACAGGATGCCTTTTTCCTGAGAAAATCCACCCAAATTTGGCCAAGTGATAAGCCTTGGAAAAGATTAGTTTGCATGTGCTCAGTAGAGGTGTTTTAAATTTTAGCAGCTAAATTACTCACGTGTCTATACTGAGCATGTTCTAGTCTAAGGCTAAGCTGGACTTTCTATGCAAATTGCAGCTCTGGGTTGCTGCAGGATATTCTGTATGTGGGTATAGGCATTTGAAATGAAAGTGGGAATATGGCCTGTTCTGTACTCTCAGTGATTCCTCTGAGAGGAATCATAGAGGAGGACATTTCCAGATTTGAATGCAGAGGAGGAGGAGAGAGTAGAAGACAGATCTGAGGGACAAAGAGGCAGGACAGGTTCCGACAAGGAGTCTAGGGGTGGTGGTAGAGAAAAGAAGACTGACTGAAGGCTGATGGTAGGGGGAGAGAAGGAACTGTAACTGGGAGTTAGGGTGGAGAGAGGAGACTGGGACAGACTGGGCAAGAAGGCTGAGGCTCTGACCCCAGTAGGTTGGGGGTGACTGAAACCAGTAGAGGAGCTGGGAAGGGGGAATACTAGGATTGATAATGAGTGGTGTTGGAAGATGGAAAGAGATGTGATAAGGAGCTGGGTCCAAGGGCAACACTGGTACTGGCTGTCCAAAACAAGACAAGTAACGGGGGGATGGAGGGGTAAGGAGGGGGGTACTGAGACTGAATGAGGATTCTGGAATTGGAGATAAGGATTGGGAGCCATTGGAGATGGAGAACATGGACATGGGTCTAAGAGGCACAACTAGGGTATGTCTAGACTACATGCCTCTGCCGACAGAGGCATGTAAATTAGACTATCTGACATAGTCAATGAAGCGGGGATTTAAATATCCCCCGCTTCATTAAAATAAAAATGGCCACCACGCTGTGCCAGCTCAGCTGATCGTCGGCACAACGCATCAGTCAAGACGCAGATTGGTTGACGAGGAAAGCCTTTGCCAACTGATGTATTTTTCACTTTGTTTTTTAAAACCTAGGCAATTGCACACATAAAACCGTGTTAAAAGAGCATTATTAAGATTGGTGTCAAGTATCAGAGGGGTAGCCGTGTTAGTCTGGATCTGCAAAAGCGATGCATCTGACGAAGTGGGTCTTTGCCCACGAAAGCTTATGTTCCAATACATCTGTTAGTCTATAAGGTGCTACAGGACTCCTTGTCGCTTATTAAGATTGCAAATTCAAACACTCACACTTTAGGAGCAATGAGCCCTGCCTACAACACACACACAGAAGGAAAGTCACTTCCCCAAAGTCACGTAGAAGGTAAGGCTCCATCTAAACTGCAGAATTTTTCTGCGATACCAGAGGTATCCCAGAAAAACTTTGCCGTGTCCAGGGGAAAAAATTCAGAAAAGCAGACGTGTTTTTTCGGCATCCCTGTAAACCTCATTTTATGAGGAAGAAGGTATGTTCCAAAAAAGGTTTTTTCCTGACATTTGGTCCAGTGTAGATGGGCCAAATGTCAGAAAATCCTGTTCCAAAAAAGAATCAGAAAAAGATAAGCAAATTGCGGAAAATTTTCGCAAATTGCGGAAAAAGATTGTGTATTTTTTTCCGATAGAACTGTGTAGTCTAGACACAACCTAAGTGACAGAACAGAGTCATGAAGCCAGGTTTCTTGGGCCCTCATCATCTTCATTAACCAAAGTTGGGCTAAAACAGTACTGTGAAAGCAGAGGGAGACTCATAAAGGTGCTGTGTTGGAAGATTAGATTCAAACCTCTAGCTCTTCCATCCTATCTTCCAGTGGGCTGTATCTCTGGGGCATACAGCCTCTGCTTTTGCTTGGTGAGGCACTGGAAAAGATCTTACCAAGCCAGGTGAAAGTAAAGTCCATTTACCAGGCAAGATGCTTTCAAGGATGCATCCCAAGAATTTTAAATCCATTTGCCGTTTTCCCCAGCCCACCCATGAAGTTTATTCAGCAATCTGGATGGAATCACTAGAGCATACCAGGAGAGATATGTGAAGCTGAGCATTGTGTCTTTGTATTGTGTACTAGGAGGTGAGCAATCTGAACTCTGAATCCCCATTTATTGGGACCAGGCTCTTCTTGAGTGTTCCCTTAATCTAACTTACTTTTGTATTTAATCAAAATATAAGGGTCTTGATTTTTTTTATTTCCTTTCAAGAAGCAACAGAGAAAAACTCTTCTATTTGATCCTGCTGATGTTCACTTTCCGACACCTGCCACCAGCACTGCTTGGACACATCCCTTTTATTTTCTATTCCCTTTTAAGTGCCTAGGTGGCTTTGATATATTTCTGTCTCACTGTCTGTAATGGCGACAGGGTAGGTGGTATTCTCAAACCAGGCTTGGCAGGATGTGCCTTTTATTTCATTTAAATCATGTTGCTCTGCAAACACCAGCCTGAATCAGGATTATGTTACTTATATTAAGCATGTTTTTATCATGGTGATGATATAAAGTATGAGCAGCTATAGGAGCAACTTTAATTGCATGCAAAATTCATGCATGCAATTAAATATATGATTAAGTAAACGGAGGGTAGAGACAATTAGTTTGAAGACTGTATGGTTTAGAGTCCACCTATAACATTTCACGCTAAGGAATTTAAGCAATGAAATTCCAGCACACATATTTCATAAAGGGATTTGTGTATGTGTGTGTATTTACTATGTATTTTAGAAATGTGCATCTGTCTGTCTGTCTTTCTGAGAGTCCATTTGTTCAAGAACCCCTGCACTCCCCAGCCCTCTGTCTCCTCACCCCTGATCTCTCCCTTCAGCCCCCATACAGATCAACCCTTTTCCCTGAGCCCCCCTCACTCCCAAACCCTCACTCCTTCACTCCCCAAATCCCTACCCCTTAACCCTGACTCCTGCATCTCCTGCAAATATCCATCCATTTTAATAACTTCTAATTCAACAGCCTCTGCCAGGATTGCATATCACTTTCTGGAGGCAGCAGTGAAATTATGCTGACAATTTGAGCCCTGGGAAGCTGTTTGCTCAGTAGGGACTATCACCATCATCACACAGCTTTGCCATTGGATTAACTATCTGCTACAGTACAAGGAGAACAGCTCTCTGAGGGTACGTCTAGACTACATCTTTCTTTCGACAGAGGGATGTAAATTAGACACTTCAAAATTGCAAATGAAGCCGGGATTTGAATTTCCCATGCTTCATTTGCATATTCATGTCATGGTGCTGTTTTGAAAAAGCGCTATTTCGAAAGTGAAACTACAGTCTAGACGCAGTCCTTTCGAAAATAGAAGCTTTTTTTGAAAGATCCTGTAAATTTCTATTTTCAAAAGAACCGCGTCTAGACTGTGGTTTCACTTTCTAAATAGCGCTTTTTCGAAAGAGCCCCATGATGTGAATATGCAAATGAAGCATGGGAAATTCGAATCCCAGCTTCATTTGCAATTTCAAAGTGTCTAATTTACATCCCTCTGTCGAAAGAGGGATGTAGTCTAGATGTACCCTTAAGATTCTAATATCACTTCTCTAAGAGCACACCTTACTCTCAAATACCTGCAAAAATGACAGGAGAGGCACAGGGTTTGGCTAACATGCACCTCACAAACCAGATTCTGCAGTGTCTGCAGAGACAGGCTCTGGGCAACTCCTGAAGCTTACTTGGAGAGTGCAAATCACTCCTTTGTCTTTCCCCCACCCTCCTGCACTTACCATCATAATCAATCCTCTGCCACCCAAAGAACTAGTATTGTTTATTGCAGGAGTCTTTGGAGTTTGAGGCTGACCTTACTTCTGTGCTAGCAGTGGGGACTTTGGGGGTGATCTTCATGGGTTCAGTTGTCACCAAAGAAATCCCCAACCCCCACTAAAGCTGCAGCCTGAGTGGACATGTGCTTGGTCATAATGCCACTCTCGGAAATTCAGTCTGGGTGTCTCTTTGTCAGGATGTCAATGCCTGTGACAAGTAGCTAGGGCCACATCCATGGGACAGGAGCTGCTGCTCTAGCCTGTGTCCAGAGCAGGGTCACACTGCACCCTTTTTCTCTCACTTGCCCAGGCCTTGCCCTCCACACTGGGTCGGGTGCCTCATGCTGGGACAGAGGGTGCTGCTCTGGGTAGTCTATAAACATCATCTGAGGTTAAGTAATCAAACTTCCATTCTTTGGAAAGAACTGGGTTGGTGTATTCCCATTCAGTGTAAGCATTGTAGAATGACAACACCAACCTTATTCAAGGTGCGTATGAGTTCTGAGGAAACCCTAACAAGGATCCCTTATTTCTTGAATTATTCTTACCTGTGTAATCCTCCCCGACTCTAATTCATTACACATGTTGATTCCTCCCTTCCTCCCAATGCTGACACAGACCACACAGTGATTTCCCTTTCATCTTTCATGTTTTTTTTTAATCCAAACTGGCTAAGAACTAAGTGGTAGCTGCATGGCTTTACTCCAGCTGGGAAAAGATGTACCATATGGTCAGCTCACGAAGCTCTGGAAATGTCTCCTTGGCATGCAGTCACTACGATCTGTGCAAATGGTTCCCTCTGCTCTGGAGATTAAGGACCAGATGCTGCTTTGGGAATAAAAGTAAATAAGTAATGATTTAACTGAAAACATTGGCTGATCTGTGCTGTTGGAAGTGCAGCAGAACTTGCAGCCTGCTTTGCTTTTTGACTAATGTGCAACTCAATGTGGGGATTTGTATTGAGGCGAGGCAAAGGACTGTGGAGAAGTTGTTTGCAGAGCTGCATTGCCTATGTTCAAATAGTATTTGGGGCTGCATTTATGGATTGCTCTTTCATGACCTGTGAATTATTCTAGCTTTTAAATACAGACCTTGTCCTTGGTAATTTTCTTACCTGGCACTGCACTAAAAGAGCTGACACTTTCAGACGTGAGTATCTACCTTAAGCAACTGAATCCATTTTTAAGGTAAGGACTCGTAAGTATGTGGCCTCAATTTTCAACCCTCAGCTTCCTGGCAAAGAGAAGTGGCTTGTATACCTGTCATATTCATCCTTTCTGTGCCTCACTTTCTCCATCCTTACACTGCCGAGAGTTGCCTGCCCCTCTCTTGCAGGGCACCTTGGATGGAACGTGTTATAGATGTGTCATGCATTATCATTAATATATTACTATCTGAAGTGGAGACAGGATGAATCAAAAGCTTGTTCATTTCACTTTCCAGCATCCTTGAAAAATGTCACTCGAGGAGCGACACAGAACTTGGCAGCTGTGCCAGAGGATAACCTGAAAGATTGTTGAGAAAGAGTTATCCTAGTGCTCGCTACACGTCACACAGTGAAAATATGGGCCAAGCATATGTAACGGGCACAGTCTTTTGTGCCTGAGGCTATAAAATGCTTTTATAGACTTAGAGAGAGATAGTACCTCTGTGCCTCCTGTATAACACAGCAGCAGGACCTTATAAAGGGCTGGAAGAGCCCAGAGCCAGCTATAGAAGAACTCCCCCTACAGTGCTTATGAGGACTCCCTTCTCACTGCAAACCCTGGCATAGAGACTGGAGGGAGTGGGCCTGTCGCAATAATACTGAAGGCATGCCCAATGGTGCAGCTGCCTGTAGAGCAGCCACCACATTACCCAGCTGCCCAAATTGTCCGAAGGGCCAAACTTCCTACTGGAGCAATCTGGAATCAGGAGGGAGCAAAGGAAGGTTACAATCATCTTTTCACTTATCATTCCTGGGCTGGGAGTTATGAGCTCCTAGAAGAAGCTCACAGAATCTCTGTCTTTGCCCTCGCATCAGCCTTGTGCCCCATTCCTGCTTTCTGCATCAGATTATTGGGACATCTCCAAACACTGAATTATATATATCCCAGCAATACAATATGCCTGACCTTTTGCAGTGCAGTACTCTGCAATAGCAGTTATGGCTCTCTGCTGCAAGCTGCAGCGTGTCAATGAAGCAAGAGGAATTATCACAGCCCTGCTTTTCAGCTGTGGCAAGTCGTTTCCTGCATAATGACACTGCTGGCAGAGCTGTGAAGTGCCCTGTAGGAAACACAGGGGTGAAGCTCAGTAGGTTTGAATGTGCCACCTCAGGCAGGATTCCTTTGTGCAAAATGGTGTGTAAATTGGCACCGCTGGTTAACCTCATCATCCAAGCAAAATGCTTTGGAATATCCAGGGTAAAACCAATTGGTTGTGTGTTCCCACAAGTCCCAGCACATATTACAATTTTCTCCTTGTTACTGTGCCCTGGAGGCAAAACACACACACACACACACACACACACACACACAGTGCACATATATCCAGATTGCTCTTTTGTATGACTGTTTTAGGGAACACATCCCTTCCCATAATACATGGCTGTTGGTGAATCAGATCCTGTTGCTGCAATGTTCAGCTATTTCCACTGGTGGTGGTGGTGGGTGTTCTCCTGAGTGACCTTAGAACTGCACAGCACCTATTACTCCAGCTTCTGGACTGGAGTGACTATCCTGTTTGGCATCTCCTACACTAGAGCAGGATCCTGACCTGATGTTAATTTGCACCATTTAAGGATCTGCTGCATTGTGCACATCAACTGCTGGGTAGTAGTGAACAGGGAGGAAGGAGGCCAGGATAGGGACAACTAACTCTTGGTCCAAGTCCAGACCATTTTGCCCTGCTTTGTAGCTAAGAACAAGTCTTCCTGCTCAGGTGATGCAGAGGTGTCTGTATCACTGCCTGGAGTAAGGTATGCTGGCTCTAAAACAACTTGCCGTAAAACAACCCTATAGCTGCATGCAACAGAATTTCTCTACAGGAAGCCCATCACTCTTCCTGCCACTGCTGTACATCAGTGTTTTCAGGGCTTGATCCAAAGTCCATAGAAGTCAGTGGAAAGATTCCCATTAACTTTACTGTGCCTTGAATCAGAGTCTTAATGCATGTGGTGATGTTGACTTTTTATTTGCTTGTATTACATTTGATATAATTTGAGCGGCTGGTTAGTGACACATTTCTAAACTGAAAAATACAAGATAGTTAATCTTTAATTGCCATTAAGCTCTCAAGTCTATTATTTGCTACTAGGACAGCGAGCTGGTTTCTAAAACCACTGTTAGTCTCAAAGCCATAGATTATTTTGTTCTAAATTCCGTTTTGTTTTCTAAAGAGCTGAAACAATTGCTTCTTCACTTACATGAGCTTATGTTAAACTTCAGAACCAAGAGGCTATGATAGATCTTGATTGCTTTTCAGAACTAAAGAAATCTGTAAAATGTAGTTTTATTTTTCCTCCCTCTGGATTAGTATTATTAGTGAAAACAAAAATGTGTGTGTTTGCGTGTTGTGTGTAAATGCTGCATCTTATAGTGCTTTCTTTTCCTGGTTTCAAAACAAATTAGTGAATGTTTCCTATCTTTGCAGCATCAGATATTTTTTATATTTAGTGCCTTTAAAATTATCTTTCTCTTGCACTGTTGTATTAAAATGAGTGTCTAGCAATGTATCATTGGGGGAGGGAGAAAGTGTAACTGTGTTATGAAGGTGGAAGTATAGAATTTTATCCTTTTTTTTCAGTTTAATGCCTGCCTCTACTTTTGTTTTATTTCTGGGTGTAATAGGATGTTGATACTGCATACGAGTGTATGTTAGAACAAATGTATTTGTACAATCTGTTTTGAAGTACTGTAGTTGAGCAATTTTAGCATTAGCTGCAGTAGCAAATGTATAAATGGATAATCTCTTATAGGTAAACAGTGAAGGTTTGCATTAAATCACCCAGTTTTAAAGAATTTATTGGAATGTAATTAATAGCATGGTAGGAAATATGCCTTGTGTTGTAAACTGTTTCTCCAAGAAATGAGAATGGACTTTGTTCCATTTAATCCATCTGACTCCTAATTCTTACTGTAGTGCTCATCAAAGGAAGTACAAGGGAAAATGATAGTACATCTTGGTGCTAACTCTTCCCACTGCAAACATAACAAAGCTATTCTTTAACTTATAACGTTGTATATCTTGTTAAAAGTTTATTACTGTCTTTTAATCTGTGTTTTGTAGCCTCAGGGCTGTGTGCCTTTGTTTGTATGACACATTCCCTGTGTGTTTATTAACATGCTGTTAAGCTATATTCCCAGCATGAGTAGATATCATTTCAATCCATTGATGACAGGACCAGGTCTGAGCATGCTCATTCAGCAGAGATAATCACCAGAACCAAACTGACTTCTCACATAGAATGTGGCTCTACTCACAGTAAGACAGCAAATAGGAAATGACTTGGGGCAAGTCTTACTAAGCTGGAAAAAATGAATTAGACACACTCCTAACAGAATCTGAAAACATTACGTTCAGTGAAGAAGGAGGAAAGGTTAGAGCAAGAGGTTGCTTGCCATTCCCATTTGGGAACTGAAACACACTGATGCATGTATTACACCTTCTTATGATTTGCCTTTCAGTTGTGTCACATGGGAAGAAATCTATGCATTGAATAAATATTTCTGTTTCATTCATTCATGTATATGTATATTCAAGCTATGAAAAAGCAGGTTGTGATGGAGGTAAATCTCAACCTCCTTCTGCGAGATAAAGGTTTTTCACTTAAAAAAATTTGGAAATAAAATTGTGGAAATTGTGCTGGCCTTTGAGATAAAAAAATCCTTTACAATATGCAGCAAAAAAATTGGGGAACTCAGGCGTATATCAGGTTTACAGTAACATAAATTGCCACAATTGAGCTGCAAGTTTTATGGTCCTAAATCACATAATTATTTTTTTCAGGATATTGGAAGGGAAGCTAGAAAACAGCAGATTGCATCCATCTTGGGAAATAATAACAGTCTTACTGATTACTTTCAGTATTTTGCTGCACTGTATTAGGTCATTTTTAACTCTCTCATTTGAAGGAAAATGTCATATTTGCTACTCAAGGTAAATCACAACATGGAGTATTTATTTGCCTGATAAGGCAAATCTACTATGTTCATTTATTTTGTTTTGTATGTTTAACCCCCTGAGGGACAGATCTCTGGCATAAACTGGTGAAATCAATATATTTGTGTTGATTTATACTGGGTGAGGAACTGGCCCCAAAAGTTCAATGTTCAGCAAATCTTTGGGTTGAAATGAGAGGGAGGTTTGAATAAGGCAAACAGCTGCATGAAGAGTGACAAAGCATTGGGAAAACAAAGGAAATAAACCCATCACAAAATATAGACTCTGATAAAAACAGCCTACTCATCTTAACACAGTTACAAGGTTAAAAGTGAACAAACAAAAATCAGATACACACACTGAAGCATCTCCTCCAATAAATGAGTGGTTTTCAAACTTTTTTTCTCCTGACCCAGATGAAGAAAATGGTTGATGTCTGCATCCCAACATAATTTGACTAGAATGTGGGCTTCATGGTGGAGCTGAGGATGAGTACTTTGTGGTATTGGAGGGAGCTCCAGCTTTGGGGGGACAGGGTTGGGGTAGGAGGGGTTTACCTTGAGCGGCTCCCAGTCAGTGGTGCAGTGGGGGGTGGGGGGCTTCCTGCCTCTCCTGGCACTGCAGGTCATGCTGCACCCCAGAAACTGCCAGCAGCAGGTCCCCAGCCAATGGGAGTGCAGAGCTAGTGCTCAGAGCAGGGGCAGTTCACAGAGCCCTGTGCGCTCTTCCCCTCCCCCTTCCCCTCACCTTGCAGCCAGTCTTGTTGACGGCTGCTTCTAGCAGCAGCACAGTCTCAGGATATGCAGATAGCCTGCTTTAGCACCCACACTGGTCACCTGATCACCCTGCAGCAACAAGACCCACTGCCTGACATTCCACCGCCCAGTACTGGGTTGCAACCTGTTCTTTGAAAACCACTGCAATAAATGATGGAAATTTGGATTTGTGAAAAAAGAAGAAATAATTGTGTTTTTCTTTCAATTACATTTTCTAGTTTCCTAGAGAATTAAATAAACTTAATCTACCAGAAATTCTCCCAAAGCAGAAGCCTAGCATGAGGCCCAACCAACTGAGATCAGAATTTATGTGGCATTTAAGTAGTGTGGGCTGGACCTTTTTCAATGGGATGACTTTCACTTAGGGTTGCCAGGTGTCCAGTATTCACCCGGACAGTCCGGTATTTTTGCCTCCTGTCGGGTAAAAAAATTCACAGAATACCGGACACCTAAAATATCCGGTATTTTCTGATTTTTTTCCCCAGCCAGGAGGCAAAAATGCTGGGTACCAGGCAACCCTACAAACGCTCAGCACCCGGACTCCCCCCCCCCCGTCGCCGAGCTCTCCCCTGGCTCGCAACACCCCCAGCCCGCAGCCCCCATGCTTACCTGGTTCCACAAGGTTGTTCTTACCTGGTTCCGCAAGGTTGTTTGCTCAACAACTTTGGTCTCCCCCCCTTTTTTTTCTTCAATGGAATTTTTTTCCGGGTGTTTTTTTTGGGGGGGGAGGTGTTTGGTATTTTTGTTTCAACCATCTGGCAACCCTACTTTCACTCTCATTGCAAAACTCAAAATTCTCAATGATATGAGTGAGTGATTTGGGAGCACAAAGAATGCAAAAAATTCCCTCTGATTTGGCTACACAAGAAATGCAGAAACTCAGGGCCCAGTGCTGCCAACCCTACTCATGTTGAGTACTGCCTTGCTTCCTAACATGCCTTTATTAATTTACAGATGAAATGCCTAGGGTGAGGGAAGCTCAAGACCCAGGTCAAGAATATGTCAGAATAAAGTAAGGAAATAACAATGCAAAATATATAGAGAAGAGGGAAATATGTTCCCTGCAGGAGAAATTATGGAAGGATCCAAGGGTAAGGGGTTGCATCTTAAATTCTTATAAAGCAGCTTTATACTACGCTGGCAGTGCAGAGCAGCTTTAAACCCATCTTAAATTGCACTGGAGGATACTGTTTGTAGAATCAAATCCTCTGGTGCCAAATGACCAATGTAGGGGTTGTAACAAAGGAGAAGTATGGCTAAGGTGATCCCTTTTGCTGATGATCCCTGAAGGTGGTTTCAAGTTACCTTTGCTTCCACCTTCCTCTTAATTTGCAGCAAGAACAGCTTTGATGCAGACAAGGATATAGACCAAGGGATGTGTGTGTGTGTGTGTGTGTGTGTGTGTGTGTGTGAGATATTCACTTATTTTAGAAGAAAATATCGCCAGTTTTCTCCTCTATAAATAAATGCCAGAATACACTAGTTATTTGCTTTTATAAGACAAAAATAAAAAAGTCACTACAAAAGGCTGATTGCTGATGTGAATTTTAATTGTTAGAATTTTTTTTAAATAGCCAAATCAACATCATTTCTGAAGATTTCATAACTATTAACGAAGATGTATCTAAAAGTGCTGTTCAAAATATGCCTGACTCAGTTTGTACCCGAGGACAGCTAGACTTTTGAATTGGGTAAAATCTTTAAGGGGTAAAATTCCCCCTCTCCAACCTCAGTACATAGTACTAGTATTTAGGTTATTATCAGTATAGTAGCTAAGCACTTCACTATCTGTAACATATCCCCCCCTCAGCTTCTCTATGAAATGGAGACAAAGGGGGCTGACAGAAATACCATGCAACTGGGTTAGCTGGGGAGGGCAGCCGTGCACTCCCAGAACAGGTGGGGTCTCAGGAAGAAGGGGCAGAGCTGGGGACTAGCCTTCAGCACCACCTGGAGGGTTGCAGCTGCTTTTATAGTAGTGGCGGTGGCCATGGCCTCCAGGAGCTCTAGGCTCTTTTGAATCACTGGGACCCTGTGCGGGGGCCTCACCCACTACCCCTGTCAGCAGGCCTAGTTAGAGAAGTGTAGTTATCCCTGTTTTACACATGGGAACTGAGGCATAGACAGCCTAAAGTCTAGACCAGCAAAGAGGTTCAGCATTGAAACTCTTAACTTATGCACACAATGAAATTCACAAGGCATGTATTTTTAACAGTGGCTGTAATTAACCATTGGAACAATTTACCAAGGGTGGTGGTACATTCTCCATGTCTTTCTAAAATATCATCTCTAGACATTATTTTGGGAAAATTCTATGGTTTGTGTTATATAACAGGTCAGGCTAAATGACCCCCACCATCTTTTCCAGGCCTTGGAATCCATGACCTCCAGTCTCCCATCTCCCAGCTGAATGCCCTAGCCACCGGGCCATACATTAGTTTGTGGGGGGTCCTTTCTCTCATTGAAATAATTTTACTTTACATAAAATATGTAAGTGTTCATTTAGCCAGATAGTGCAAGACTTTCTTTGTAGTCCAGTGGTTAGAGAACTAAGCTGGGAGATGGGAGTCTCAGGCCAGGTCTACACTAGACCTGGAAGATTGGGTTAAAGTACGAATCTCTAGCTACATAAAATACGTATTTTACATAGCTGGAATCAGCATACCTTTGTTCAAGCTTGGTGCCATCTTCACAGAGGAAGGCCAATGGGAGCAAATGCTCTAATCGGCTTCCCTTACTTTTCGCAAATCAAGAAGTACTGGCAGTGACTGGAGCCACCCTGAGTGTTTGATTTAGTGGGTCTTAACTAGACCCACTAAATTGAATGGCAGAAGATCAATCTCCAGCATAGCAAGTGGAGACATGGCCCCAGGTACTAATCTCCCTACTCTAGTGAATGAAGGGGGACTCTGAATGCATGTGCTGGCTTGGGTCTAAGAGTTAGGTGGGGAAATGTTTATTTTTTGTATCATGCTAGAGTTTTGGCATTAAGCCCAAAGACTTAGCTGGTGGGGGTGCACAGAAACAGAATTTTAGTAATTTAGGGGATATTTTCAGCAGAAATGGAGGCTTCTACAGATGTGACAGTTGAGAAGGGGTTTTGAGGATCTAAATTTTAGACTTAGGCATCTAAATCCCCTTGGGTTCAAGTGCTAAATGCCTTGCCCAAAGTCATACAAGAAATCTGTAGTAGATCAAGGAATAGAACCTAGCTCTACTGAAGACCAGGGTGGTATCCCAACTGCCCCGCCTCCCACTCAGCATCCCAAATCTATATGCTAAGCTACCCTTGTGATAGCCTTCTGTCCACATTGCATAAACATTATTTCCTTAAAACACTGCAGGTCTGAATTGCTATTACATTTTTCCATCAAAAGCCTCCCAAACAAAGGCATATAGATTCTTGAAGATTAAACTGGTTGGTGGTATCAAAATGGGCCCTTCAAGACTGCGGAAAAGACAGGACTAGAGGTTGTATACTTCAGTTTTCTTCCCCATTCGATATCTTTAAGAAGAGATCAAGGTGGATTAAGAATATATTTGACACTTGACCTGCACCCAAAGTTCACCAAGTAAATATATGTTACTAAATTACATGTTGCCTTAAGGAACTCTGAGAAGAGGAACAAACTACAATATCATCAAGCTCGAGTACACTATTGCCTGTGTGTCTCCTTCTCATTAAGAATAGTCATCCTGGCTCAAAACTTACACAATACAATAACACTTCTGGAAGTTTTCTCTCTCAGAGCAGATAAGTCTGATGGAAAAAATATCAAGTAATATTTTATAACATAATTTACTTTCTGTTGTTTCCATGCTATCAGAAAGTCAAAATTAAAAAACAGTAATAAGAAAGAAAAATATTTTTCATTTGTGTGTTTTTTTTCATTTGTAAAACAGTGATTTTGTCTATGTTTTGAAATTAACAATATTCTGTGCTGCTTGTTTAACAGAAGCCATATCTTCAGTTTATTACTTTACCTTTTTCCTGTTCATTGGAACTATGCTAACAGATTCTGTAGAGCAGGCAAACACTTTGATTTATTTTGGAAATCATTTACCTGCTTTTGTTTTTTTAGTGTCTCTGTGATTCAAGTGCTGCTTCACTCTTAAAAAGAGACTGTAGACTCTCATCATGAGGTTCTATAATGGTTGTTTCTCAATAATTTACACATCAAATATTCTTACTGTTCAAGCAAAAAAAGATACTATGCTTTACCAGGCTTGTAAACTTATCCTGTGATCTGAGAGTCAAGCTGGTTTTATTATTCCTTAGGCATCATCAGCAGTAATAAAGATTCTGCATTCTATGCCCACAAAGATGTTTGTGCAACCAGTTATATACATGTGTAGCTGAGTGAAATTTAGCACACAAGTATTGTTGACGCACAGGATTAAATATTATCCATCTCATTGTTTCTTAGCTATGTTGGGTCTGCAGGTTTAATGGGAGTAAAAAATAGTGACATTTATTTATGGCACTAAAATCAGCAGATATGATTCAGAAACTGGAATCCACTTTCCACTATAAATATAAAGCATATTTTTTTGCCTATGTCTTGTGTAACACACACATACGTCACCTAGGGTGTGTGTCAAAGGGGGCAGTTGCCCTGGGGCCCATCAATCCTACCATAGGAACACTGGCAGCTAGAGCCCCAGACCCTTTAAATCACTGCCGGAGCACTGCACACCACACTCTGGGTGGCTTTCAGACTCTTGCCTCCCCAGATAGCATGCAGACCATAGGGAGGGGCATTGCAGGCCAGAATCAGCCCATGGAGCCTCACCCCTGCCACTCTAGACAGTCTGCAGGCTGCAGGGTGGGGGAGCGCTGGAGGAAAGGGCATCTCCTAAAGCCTGGTTGCCCAGAGACTGAGTGCAGGCCATGGGGGGCTGTTGGAGGGGAGGACAACCCCCCAGAGCCTGCCCCTCCAGACAGCTTGCAGGCCATGGGGGGCTTCTGGTGGGGGTTGAATCCCCAGAGCCTACCCCCCCCAGAAAGTCTGCAGACCATGGGGGGCTCAGGAGGCCATCGGGCAGCCCATGGAGCCTAGCCAGCCCCTGGAGCATGGCCCCCAGAGAGGCTGCAGGATGGAGAGGAACCACTGAAAGCTGGGGGTAGCCCCCAAAGTGCCATACCCAACAGACCAGCTGCAGGGTGGGGGGCACCTGGAGGCCAGGGCCAGCCTGTGGAGTGCTGCCCCCCCAACAGACTGCAAGATGGGGGGGCACTTCCCCAAGCAAGGCCCCCCCAGAGCAGCTGCAGGCGAGAGGTCAGCAGCGGGCCCGGGGCTTCCCCAGAGCACTGCCCTCTTGAGACTGGCTGAAGACTGGGGCGCAGTAGCTGAAGGCTGGAGCCATCCCACAGAGCCCCAGCTCCCACCCAAATTTCTAAAACTGCATGTGCTGTTCCCTGTAGGGAGAGCATGAGAGAATAAGCACATGACATATATGAGTCACATAGCTTTATCCACTACTGAAATGGGTCAGATATTCTGGTGATGAAGATGTTATAAGAACCTATATTGAATACAATGGAATCTCCACAGGATGTAGACTTGTTCAGCAAGAAAAAAGTGATTACATTATCCTTTTTGGTATTAGAACCACTCTTTAAACAAAATTACAAATTTCCAAATGTAGAGGTTTAAGTACAGGTGTAACTCAGACTAACTTGTACTCACTTTGAAAAAAATTACTCTAAAGTGCCTATGTGGCTAAGGGTATGTCTACACTACAGCGTTATTTTGAAATAACGCATCTATACACAAAATGCAATTCAAAATAGCTTTTTGCTAAATCAAACTAGTGCGTCCACCCTGATTGGACGCTGAATCGCATTTAAGGGCAGCTGAAACCGGTTCCGGCAGGGCATCAGGTCAGTAGTTGCTTTGTGTGGCTGCTGTCTGAGGCTATCTGAGGCTTGTGCTTAAAGGAACCCCCTGGACAGCCGGTTCTCAGCTTTCTCTGTTTGCTTGCCTACCTCGCTGAGGGACAGCAAAGCATTTTTCTCTCTGCCTGCTTGGTTGCCCTCACTCAGGACACCACAGCACTCGGCACCATGGAGCCAGAGCTGCTCCTGGGTATTCTGGTGCTTCTTTTGGATGTTTTGCTGCAAGCCTGGCAGCAAGTGCTGGAGACTGCCTGGCACCATCTGCGGCAGCCCAACCCCCAGGTCCTCTTCCGGACCCCCCGGGGGCCGTGGAGGAGCAGTGCCTGGACACCAGCAAGCCCCGCCGCATCTGGCACCTGGACACCAGCAGCGACTAGTGGGACCACATCGTCCTGGAGTGCTGGGGAGACCAAAAGTGCAGCTGAGGTGGGGGGGAGATGTCCCATGCCTCTGTGTAGAGGGAGCATGTGAAGGGAGGGCGTCCTGCTGTGTCCCGCCCCGGGGTCAGAAACATGTCAGGTCTCATCACACATGCATGTGGCTATCGGGCCACAGCCCCCGTGTGGCACGCAGTTGAAGCCATCTGCCCAGGGGTGGCACAGCACATGCTCGCACAGGTTGCTGCGTGATCCGTGGTAAGCAAGGCCCACGTGCGCGGTCCCTGGTCTCCCTCTCCACCCCCTTGGGAAGGGGACAGTGATGTCACTTACATGGTATGGCCTCCCCGGACGACCCTGGTGACTCTGCTGCTAGGACAGCTCGGGGGTCCGGCTGGCGTGGCACCCTCCGTGGTACCCTCTGTGGTGGCTCCTCCTCTGCGCCCTGGTCAGGGCCTTCCGGGCCCGGATCACTCCCCCCGGGGAGGCACGGACCGTCCCGCCCCCCAGGATGTGGTCCAAGGCCTCAAAATAGAGGCAGGTGTGTGCCCCTGTTGGGGAGCTACCCCATGTGGCCCTGCCATATCCCTGCCACAATTCTTTAATTTTTTCGTGGCCTTTTGTGGCCATGGTGGCAGCTATGCGGCTGTAGATGGCCGTGTTCCTCTGCCTAGTGCAGAGATCATGGATGTTGGAGGCCTCCCCCCAAATCTCAATGAGGTCCATGATCTCCGCACTAGTCCAGGAAGGCACCCACCTTTTCCGGCCCCTGGCTGGCTCCTGGGAGCGGGGGGACTGGGCGGTGGAGGGCTGGTTGGATCTGGCTGCCCGGCTCATATTGGGGCCACTGGGCCAGGGGCAGTGACTGCTGGCTCTGTGCTGGCAGGCCTGTAGCTGGCACATGCAGTGTGGCCAGAGTCTACCCCTTTAAGGGCTCTGGGGCTGGGGGAGAGGAGAGGAGTTTTCCTGTTTTGACCCAGAGTGGTCACCAGGGCTCCCTGGGAAGGGCTGGAGGCCCCCTATTTCGAAATAAGTGTCTACACAGTGCTTATTTCGCATTAGCTATTTCGAATTTGGCATTATTCCCCGTAGAATGAGGTTTAACTAATTTGAATTAAGTGCCCCGCTATTTCGAATTTATTTCAAAATAGCGGTTTGCCTGTGTAGACACTATTAAATAACAACTGTTATTTCTAATTAACTTTGATGTGTAGACATACCCTAAGGGTATGTCTACACTACCACCCTAGTTCGAACTAGGGTGGTTAATGTAGGCATTCGAAGTTGCAAATGAAGCCCGAGATTTAAATATCCCGGGCTTCATTTGCATCTTGCCGGGCGGGTGCCATTTTTAAATCCCCTTAGGTCGAACTCCGTGCCCGTGGCTACACGCGGCACGGAGTAGGTAGTTCGAATTAGGATCTCTAATTCGAACTACCGGTACACCTCGTTCCACGAGGAGTAACGGTAGTTCGAATTAGAGATCCTAATTCGAACTACCTACTCCGTGCCGCGTATAGCTGCGGGCACGGAGTTTGACCTAAGGGGATTTAAAAATGGCACCCGCCCGTCAAAATGCAAATGAAGCCCGGGATATTTAAATCCCGGGCTTCATTTGCAACTTCGAATGCCTACATTAACCACCCTAGTTCGAACTAGGGTGGTAGTGTAGACATACCCTAAGGGACTAAGTCCCATTTACAAAAAAGGAGTTAGGCCCTGGTTTTTAAAGATATTTAGGTGCCTAAAGATGCATATAGGAGCCCCTCCAAACCCTAATTTCCATTGATTCAAGGGGAGTGCCTGAGGGCATTGAAAATCTCATAAGATACATACTTACATCCTTTGGAGTCCAAATACTTAAAAAAAAATCTGACCCATAAAGGCAACCATTATTTAAGCCATTATTGAAAATGTGACTTAGAAGCCTTAGACTAAGGATACGTTTATATTACCCCTTGTCTATACAAGCCACCCAGTATTTTGAAATATTTTTCAAAATAATGGGTGCGCTATTTCGGCATTCCAGTTACCCTTGTTCCTCAAGGGTTAAGGGAAGTCTCAAAATAGCACATTATTTCAAAATTTGGCGCTGTGTAGATGTGCCAAATTTCAGAATAAGCTATTTTGAAATAGATTTGAAATAAGATATGAAATTTGTGTAGCGCAAATTGCATATCTTATTTCAAGTTTAAGGTGCTGTGTAGATGCACCCTTAAGAACCTACGGACACTTCAGCATTTTTGACCTTTCATCAGTTAGATTCTTTGTAATTTTGTTGACTTCTGAGACTCACGCAGATTCACCTCTGAATTTGGCCTCTGAAATTAACATTTGCTCCATCCAATTAGTATGACTTTAGTTAGGTCAAATTTTAGCCTTCTGTAATATTGCTTTGGTATGATTTGGGACTCTTTATAAATATTTCAAAATGAGTAGTCCTGTGGCACCATAGTGACTAACAAAAATACACAGGATCATGAGTTTTCATGGGTAAAACCCACTTCATCATCTGAAAGCAGATGATCCTAACAATTTTGGCTAGTCTCTAAAGGTGCATCTACACAGCACCCTAAACTTGAAACAAGATATGCAATTTGCACTACGCAAATTGTGTATCTTATTATGAATTTATTTAAAAATAGCTTATTTTGAAATTTGTCATATCTACACAGCACCAAATTTCGAAATAATATGCTATTTCAAGTATCCTTTAACCCTCATGGAACAAGGGTTACCGGGATTCTGAAATAGCATGCTCATTATTTTGAAAAATAATTTGAAATACTGGGCGGCTTGTGTAGAAATGGGGTAGCTATTTTGGGTTACCTCTGGTATCCCGAAATAGCTGTGCAGTGTAGATATACCTTAAGTTTCCACAAGACTATTCATTGTTTTTAAAGTTACAGACTAACACTGCTCGCCCTCTCAGACTTTATAAATATTTAGACTGTATATAATATGATATTATGCTGTGATGTGCTCTGGTCTCTGAACATCCAGTCACACCGTGCCATTTACTGGATCAGCTAAAAAACAGAAAATAACTGAGGCTTTTCCTGCCACCAAATAAGGTCTTATTTTAAATGATTAAGGTTAGTTGGGAACAAGGTTGTCTCCCCAGATCCCTCTTTAGCTATTGAGTAACGTGATTCAGAGATAGTCATCTATCAGTGTTTTCCTCAGGAATTGGAATTAGAGGAAATGTTCAGATTTACAGGGTGAGCTGGAAAACAACTAAATTGGCAACATTGTGATGATGTATCTAGTTGACCACTGCAGTGGGAGGAACGGAAGTTCGGGGGAATGTGACTCATCTAAGACTTGTCTCTCACCTTTTTTATATTACTAATCATAATTTAGATACAATAAAACAGCTTCCATCACTTAAGGGAAAATATCTACAAAAAGTTATTGACAGAGTGTAAAACTGATAAAAGACTGGATACAAAACCAGGAAAGAAGAATCTATTCATTTTGGAGAGAATATTTTAATAAATCACCAAAAGAATCAACAGAGAAGAACAGGAACACCAAGCTGATACAATGTTAAATTATACATGATTGGAACCCAGTTATCTAACTTCATAAAATGAGTTTCTGAAACTCACAATTTCTCTCTTGAGAATTGGTAGCCTCAGTGTCAAACTCAAAATTGAATCTGCCAATTACTTCCTGGGAGGAATGACTGAGTCTTAAAGTACTCAAATCTTTAGTTCACTCACCAGATGAGCTTGGGACTTTGCTTCCAGTTGGGTTTACTCAGACTTCACGGCTTTTTTTGTGAACACTACCCACTCTCCAGAAAATCTTACAGAATCTGCCCTTTATGCATTCCAGGGATAACTGGGATGTCCCTAGCAAAATATACCGTGGCATTTGCCCCTTACACTTTCATATGCAAAGTTTCTACTTTGCAACAGATGACATTATTTTTGTCTGGTTATTTTCTGATTACTTTAAAACAGTGGAAAGCTCTATAAACATATATTGCTGTATATCTGAATTGTTATATATATATTACAAGTGCAATATAAAAAGTAAAGTCTGACGCAGGTATGACATGGATTATGACCTATATATTACTGTTTAATTTTAATATTGTGGTACCCAAAAGCCCTTTTTATGGACCAGGATCCCATTGTACTAGGCACTGTACATACACAGAATGAAAAAAATAATCCCTGTTCCTTCAATCTAAGTATAAGACAAGAGACAATGGGGTCAGGAGGGATACAAGAAAACAGTTATATGATATTGGTCAGCGTGAAATGCATTGGTCTTTGCACACCAGTTTACTAACCATTGACAAGTTTGTTGTATCACAGCAAATATGAGGCAAATTCTGCAGATCTTGCTCAAGACTCTCACTGATTTCAGGAATGCAGGATTGATGTACAGTAAAACCTGTCATATCCGGCATGTTTGGGGATTAGGGCGTTCCAGTTATCTAAAAATTCCAGTTATCTGAGGGTCCCATCAACCTAGGAAAAACCAATGGACAATAATAGTAAAACTCAAGTTTTAAATATTGGTAGTTTTGTAGTGTGAGGCAGTTGGAATCACATTTCTATTTTGAGTTAAAGATGACTAGTACTTCTTAAAAAAAAATTGTTAAGCCAATCATGGTAAACCAAGCCAGGCCTGTGCGCCTGAAGATGTGACAGTATTGTGGCTGGGGACAATGCCAGTTAACAAAGTTTTCTGTTTAATGGAGTGCCAGAAAACAAAGGTTTCACTGTATCAGTTTTTACTGGATCGGGGGTATGAGCAGGACAGCCATGGAGATGGGATTCATGGATGTGCTGATGTGGAGTTGTGCTGAAGTCTTTCTTTGAGCTCGGGAGAGGAATTCAGTGTTCTCATGTCCATAAAGGCCCTAATCTTATGAAGTGCTGAGGAACTCCTGGCAGCTACTGAGCACTCTCAACTTGCAATGAAGTCCCAGAGAGTGAGGGTATTCAGTACCTCTCAGAAAGCTCTAAAGTCTTGCAGGATCAGGCACTCAATTCCCCATAAAATTCTCACCTGTTCAGACTATGAACAAGAGGTAGGTAGGTTGTGAGTTTCACTCATAATGAAATTCCATTTGTAGTAATGTAGCACAGAAATCCCTACTGTTTAAAGAAATGAAAATTTGCAAAATGCTGTTCTGCTGTTTGTGAGCTTAATCATTATGCTTTATCCTGCAAACTGGTGTTTGACCTTTAAGAGCCCGATTCTGTAGCTGTCTTGCAAGCAAAACTCCCATGTAAAAATCTGATCTCACGAAAAAAAACCTCTGCTGTATCTGTGAATGCACATTTGTTTTCATGTAGCTGTGTCTTTCCACTTAAAACTGAAAATGTCTGAAACCTGAGAGTGACTTTCATGATTGAAAGACAAAGACGTCGGAAAACACCATGTCAGCAGATCTAATGCCTCCAAACCAAAGTAATTGCAAGGTGTTTCTCTGCCCTGGAACTCCTCTGATAGCTCAACTCTTCTATTTTATTTTTGAACTGAGATAAAAATATAATCTCTCCGAACCCAATTGCAATAACTTACTGCCAGCAAAGGAAGAAAGAGATCAGACAAACAAATGGTCTTCCATGGGAATTAAAAAAGTGGTCCTTCTCTCCCATCTACAATATTATGACAATTGTATCCCTCTTTTTCTCTTCAACAGAATTGCAGCTGATGTGTTAATAATGCAAAAGAATATGTTGGACACTAGCTGCCTTTGATCACCATAGAAATGAGCTAGCCCAAGCCAAATTCTGCAGGAGGCATTTGTTCAAGCAAATGTACCCCTACTGACAGATGCAGAGTGTTAGAAGGAGAGCAGTATCTTGATAAATTGCCACCACAAGTTATTTTTCAGGGAGTGAATCAAAGGAATTTTCAGTTTGGAAATTAGTGTAGCGCATTTTGAGTTATTTGTTTTCTCATGGTACTTTTTTGAAATAGGAAAGCATGCTTTGGCCACCCTTACAGAAATAAGCCAGGAAAGGTTCTTCCCCAACCTATTTATTAGAAAGTTTTTCACATCAATTCCTATTTAAAAATGCATGCATTTAATATAGATACATACTAAAGTAAGATACAAATCTCTGTTCACACTTTCACTGTTTCAAAGGTATCTGTAATCTCTGTAATTTTATTTTGAAAATATCTGCAACATGGTTTTTCTAAATGTCATCTCATCTCAGCTGCTAGATGGCAACCAAGTATATCAGGGAACACAGACTCTGAGGTCTGGTCTACACTATACTAGGAAGATCGGCTTAAGGTATGCAACTTCAGCTACATAAAAGCTGGAATTAACTTGCCTTAAGCTGAGCCTTGGAAGCGTCCACATTGCAGGAGGCTGATGGGAGCAAATGCTCCTGTTGCCTTCCCTTACTCCTCGCAAAAGGAGGTGTACCAGACACAAGGGGGAGCTGCCCTCAGTGTTCAATTTATGGGTCTATATTAGACCTGCTAAACTGAGCACCAAAAGATCGACCTCTGGAGCATTGATCTTCCGGTAAGTATAGAGGTGCCCTTAGGGAGTGTGAGTCTTTTTCCCCTTATGACTAGAGACCCGCTGGTGTGGAGGGTTAAGGGAGGAAATAAAGCTACTTCTTGGCATCTAATTGAGGCAAAACATAAAGAAGCATAGGATCCTTGATTTGAAAAGGGAATACTTTAAAAAAAATGCAGGGACTTAGTTAGGGAAGTGGACCAAAGAACTCAAAGATCTGAATGTGGAAGAGTCATGGAAATACTTTAGGTCAAAGTTACAGAAACCAACTGAACCCTGCATCCCAAGCAAGGAGAAAAATTGTAGGGAAGGGTTGCAAATAAAACTTTATGAACAAGCATCTAAAACAGGTGATTAAGAGAAAGCAGGAAGCCTAAAAGGAACAGAAGTAGGGATGGATCAGCAAGAAAAGCTTCACTGTGGAGGTCAGAAAGTGTAGGGGAAAGTGATAACTGACAAAAGCTAAGCAGAATTGGACCTTGCAGAGGAAATTTAAAACCAATAGTGAAAGATTGTTTAGTCATGTAAATAAAAAGAAAATACAGAAAATAAAAGAACTCAGACCACTAAGCACTGGGGGGGGGGGAGGGGTGTCAGAATACAGATAAGCTAGTTATGGCCCAACACCTAAATTAATAGTTTACCTTAGTTTTAATAAGGATAATGATGAGCTTGTGGGGAGTGGCAAGGTGGCTAGTGGGAACAAAGATATGGAAGTAGAAATTGGCATATCTCAGATGAAAGCCGATTTCAAACAGTTTAATAGGATCAAATCAGGGGGCTCAGGGAATCTAAAAACAAGTATGTTAAAGGAACTAACACATGCCATTGAATACCCAATAACAGAGTTTTTTGACAAATCTGTAAATTGGGGCTCATTCCCTGTGGTTGGAGAACTGCTAATATAATAACTATGTTTAAGAAAGGGGAAAATGGTGATCTGGGAAACTACAGGCCCATTGCTTTGATTTTAATTGTATGCAAGGTCTTAGAAAATTTTTTGAAAGAGAGTAGTTAGTGACATAGAGAAAAATGGCAATAGGGATACAATACAACACGCTTTTACAAAAGATAGATTGGCCAGACCAAACTGATCTCTTTCTTTGAGAAGATAACTGATTTTCTAGACAATGGAAAAAGCAGTAGATCTAGTCATAATGAATTCTGTAAGGGTATGTCAACACTTGCACCCTAGTTCGAACTAGGGATGCAAATGCAGGCATTTGAAATAGTCAATGAAGTGGGGATTTAAATATCCCGCGCTTCATTAGCATGATCTCGCTGGTGCATTACTCTGAATGCTAGCTGTTTCGAAAGTGAAAGTGCATGCCGGGACGTGTTAGTTCAAACCAAACCCTTTGGTTCGAACTAACGTTACTCCTCATTTTTTGATCATTTTTTGAGGAGTAGCGTTAGTTTGAACCAAGAGGTTTGGTTCAGAACTAACGTGTCCTGGTGCGCACTTTCACTTTCGAAATAGCTGGCATTCGGAGTAACGCGCCGGCGAGATCATGCTAATGAAGCGTGGGATATTTAAATCCCCGCTTCACTGACTATTTTGAAAGCCTGCATTTGCATTCCTAGTTTGAACTAGTGTGCAAGTGTAGACATACCCTAAGATAAGTGGGAGAGGCAATATCTTTATTGGATTATTGTTATTGGCAGAGACACATGTTTTCAGTCTATGCAGAGCTCTTCCTCACATTCCTACCCATACTTGGAGGGTATGCCTAGACACCCTGTAGGGTCTTAGAACTTGGGCTCCAGATGGGCCCCAATCCCAAAGTCTGCACAGCAATGAAACAGCCCCAAGCCCAAGCCCTGTGAGCCTAAGTCTGCTGGCACAAGCCAGCTGCAGGTATCTAGCTGCAGTGTAGATAAGCCCAGAGCATCACAGCTAAATACAATAGTCAGCACATATCCTCAGACCATTCAAGGTGAGGGATCCTGCTCTGTGGTTATATCACAAAAACGGGGGCAGGGGTAAGTGGGTTACAGATTGTTGTAACGAGCCATAAATCCAGTGTCTTTATTAAGGCCAGGCTCATCTTTAGAGAAAGGTTTCCCTGAAGTATAAAGAATGATAGGTCAGATATAGAGTGATGGCTTTGTGAAAAGTGTTCACCAATAGGTGACAGAGGGCTCATCTAGACTATGGGGAACGGTCGAAAGAAGATATGCAAATTCCTGTGGAATTTGCATATCTTCTTCTGATCACACTTTCGAAGGCAGAGCTTTCGAAAGTGAAAGTAGTTAAGATGCGGCTTTTTCGGCGAACCCTCCCCCTTTGTCAAAAAGCTCCTCTTCCTCAAAAAAGGAGGTTTATGCGGCTTTTTGACAAAGGGGGAGAGTCGTCGAAAACCCCGCGTCTAAACTACTTTCACTTTCGAAAGCTCTGCTTTCGAAAGTGCGATCGGAAGAAGATATGCAGATTCCCGCGGAATTTGCGTATCCTCTTTTGACCGTTCTGTGTAGTCTAGATATGCCCAGAGTGTTTTTTGTTTTACCATTTTCCTTTGTGAGTTCATTTGAGAGCACAGTGATTGTTTGATTTCACCCACGTAATCATTACTGGGAATTTCGTGCACTTGATAAGATACACCACATGTTGTGATAGGTATGCGTAGAACCCTTATATTTTGAAAGGTGTGTTGTAGGGAGCATTGATCATTGTGGCAATGGAAATACGTTCTGTGAGTTTTGCATCAGTTGTTCTAGCAAGTGCTGTTTTCAGTTGGTGTGTCCTGGACTGCGGTCCTACTACACCCTCTCACCCAGGAAGAAGCAGCAAATGTGTGTCCTCCCAGCCTGCTTAGAGATGCTGCATTGAAGTAGCCAGAGCCCAACAGGCTTAGTTTAATAGGACTTGAGAATGTCAGCTCCTGGATGGGACCAGAGGAGCAAGGAAGAGTGTTTCTCGAGACAGAACCAGAAACTGTGTTCTGGCAGCATATACATTCAGTGGGGAGGAAGAGGATCTGAAAACTTGAGCCCCGAGGCAAGCCGAAGACAAAGAGGCTTCCTGGAGAAAAAGGCCCAAGAAACAACAGCGGTGAATTGGAGACAATGGCACTTAGCTGGTGTTCACAAGGTTTCTGGGTTGGGACCCAGAGTGGTGGTCAGTCCTGGATTCCCCCATTATCTGCTGGTAAAGAGGACTAGGTTCAAGAAGGAGATGAGGCCACAATGGGAAACCTGAGTGAAGAGCAGGATTTAAAGGGTCCAGAGATGGGGCTGAAGACTCTGGTGAGAGCCAACAGCTTGTTGAACTGTTTGCTATCAATTTGTTTGTATGACTTTGCTAAGTCTCTGAAGACCTGCCTAGTGAGGCAAGCAACCTACAGGGTCAGGAGCTTGAAAAAGATTGCAAAACCATATTCATCTGATAGAAGGTATTGGGAACAGTCTTCTTTAACACTTTCATTCATGAACTTGGCATAAAAAGTGGAAAAGTGTTAATATTTGTGGATGATTTAAAATTGGGGAGTATTCCCAATATGGAGGAGGACCAAGAAGGTTTGCACAATTTTGAAAACTGGAGTAATAGAAATGGGGTGAAATTGAATATTGTAAAATGCAAGGTCATACACTTAGGGGCTAACAAGAAGAATTTTTGCTGTATGTTGGGGATGTCTCAGTTGGATGTCAAAAACAGAGGGGAAAGACATAATTGTATAGGTTGATCACAGGATGACGATTAGCTACCAATGTGATGTGGCCAAAAAAAAAGTTAATGTTATCCTAGGATATAGCAGGTGAATTATTTCCAGTAGAGATCAGGAGGTATTATTATCATTATATAAGGCATTGTGCAAGAGCTCATCCAAAATACTAGCTGCAGTTCTGGTCTCCCATGTTTAAGAAAGATAAATTCACGCTGGAAGAAGTGCAAAGAAAGTCTATTAGGGTAATCAGAGGAATGGAGAATCTAACTTAGAAGACTTAAGGAACTTGACTTATTTAGCTTTACAAAATGAAGGCTATGGAGAGGTATGCTTGCTCTCAATAAATACATCAAGGGAATAAGCACCAGGGAGAGAGACAAATTATTTAAATTAAGGGCCATGGTGGCACAAGAATAAATGGGTATGAAGTGGACACTGATAAGTTTAGGCTTGAAATCAGACCAATATTTCTAACAATCCGACAAGATTGTGGAACAACCTTCCAAGGAAAGCAGTGGAGCAAAACACCTGATTTGTTTTAAGACTGAGCTTGAAAAGTTTATGTATGCTATAGCTTTCAACAATGCCATATGGCATAGCCACCATCACTACTGAAAAATATCTCCAATTGCTGAATCCGAGTTACTACAGAGTATTCTTTCTCATATGTCTGGCTGCTGGGTTTCACTCACTTGTTCAGAGTCTTGCTGATCATCATATTTGTGGCAAGGAAGAAATTTCCATGTAGGTAGGAATGGCAGAAACCTCAGGCAGGAGGGGAGGGGCTATTTGTCTTTTTCTATAGAACAGAGTGGTGGTTGCTTGTTCACGTGAACTAGAATAAATGGTGGATTCTCTGTAACTTGATCTTTTAATGAAGATTTGAGGATGTCACTGACTCAGACCGAGGTTATGGGTCTATCACAGGAGTTGGTGGGTGAGGTTCTGTGGCCTACCATATTCAAGAGGTCAGACAAGATGATCATGAGGGTCCCATCTAGCCTTAAAGTCTATGAGTTTGTAGGACACTGAGAAAAGGGAAGCTGGGCTGAGTGATTGCACCAACATGGCTAGGCTTCACTCATCCCTGCTTGACTGTTGATGCCTCCTAGATGTGGGCTCCCTAGCCAAGAGAAGTAGGTTATTTGTATGACTCATGAGGAAGCAAAAGTTCATTTTTTCATAAAAAATTTAAAGGTTTTCACTTTTGCATGGGGGGAGGGAAAGAGAGAGTGCAAAAGAAAGACTGCCGGTAGACATCTGCAGCTGGCCCATATCAGCTGACTTGGGCTCGATGCTGTTTCATTACTGTGTGGATGTTTGGGTAAGGACTGCAGCCTGAACTATGGAACCCCTCCCCACCTCACAAGGTGCTACTGAAGCTGGAATGTCTATACCACAATTAAGCAGCCACTTAGCCTGAGCCTACAAGTCTGAGACAGCTGTCACAGGCCAGCTGCATGCTTTTAATTCCAAGGTAGACATATCTCGAGCGAGAAAGAGAGAGAGAGAGAGAGAGGACCTATTTCCTTCTCGGTGTCTTGTAGACACATATATCACAACCTTGGAGACATGTGGTCTGAGCAGTGTATTATCTTAGTGGGTTCCTGTGACGGGGCGGCACAGCCCCGCACTAGCGCGCCGGGGGAGAGGGAGCGAGCCGGCAATGCAAGCGCGATCAGCTGTGCAGCGGCCAGCTGAACAGCTGATTGGCGGGAAGTGGCGGGCCGGCGGAGCGGCAGCCGGCGCTGAGCAAAGGACCGGATGGGCTGCACCTGGGGGAGGCGGCAAGGGCCCGGAGGGGCTGACTATAAGGAGGGCGGCGGGAGCCGACGTGGAGGGGGCAAGGCCAGTGCCCCTCCGCTTCCCTGGAGCCTGGCGTAACACCGCGGGTGAGTTGAAGGAGCTGGGCGGAGGCAGGCACCCGGGAAGGTTAGCGGGGGAGGAAGCAGCAGCCCAGGACGGACCCGGGAGGCCCGAGGGCTGCCGCGTTTCGGGCTGCAGCCCCGCCAGGCAGGACGCGGGACAGTGCTCCCTGTGCCGGGGTCCTGGGCTGGGGTTTGGAGAGTGGGCGGGCCCAAGCCCCCCTTCCCCGTTGACCGCCGGTTAACCCGGCGCAGGGAGAGGGCGCGAGGGGGCTGGACACCGCGCCTTGGTGACCCGGGAGCGACTGGCCCTGGGTAAGGATCCTGAGCGGGGCCCAGGGGGGGGCCAGAGTAAGCACGGGGTCTGGGCCAAGAAGGGGAGCCCTAGCTGTGGTGGGGTGCTCCCGTGGCCGGGCCCGGACAGCTCCCATAAACAATCATATGTTATCACAACATAGAATTATTTTCCTAGGGCCTCCAGAAATAAAGGGTGTAAATACCATAGGAACAATACAACTTGTCAAGCCTGCCCTTTAGCATGCCTGCTACCCAGTCTTCCCTCCAAAGCCAACTTCCAGGCTATTGCTGCTGCTTTCACACAGCTTCTGTCTCCCTCCTGAGTCTCCCACCCTCTGCCATCTAGTTATTGCATCCTTTTCCTGTTCACTGGTCATTTTGGGGCCAAATACTAGCTTGACATTGAAGTGTGTATCAGCATGCTCTACTGCTTATGTTCTTTTCCGCTAGCTCAGCCATGGTGGATTGAAAGTATCCAGCAATGAGCCTAGGTTGAAACTTTCTTTATAGGTATTTCTAAAAGACTCAACACAATAACAGCTGATCAGTGATTGTTGGGGCTGATGAGGTAAGAGACCGGCTTGTTTGTGGCAGTTAATTCAAGCAGAGTCCTATACAACAATGTGTTCTTAGGAAGATGAGTTAAGATGAGTTTCCCTGCTGAGACATGTTTTAATCTCTGGATAGTGGAAGTGCCAGAGCTGCCATATAAGATGAGTGCACTGGAAACACGTCCTAGAAGAAATGGGATGACTGAAAGGGGGAGAGAGGAAACTAAGTATCAGTGAAGAGACCATGTAAGGGTGGGGAAAAAAGTGAGGTAAAAGGATGACTAGAGTAATAAGGCTCATTGCTACATACATTCAGTAACTAGAACATAAGATGCTAATGGGAAATATTGTACAATGCAGGACAGTGCATGAGGGGCCTATGCAGTAGAGTGGAGGATTTTCAGCAGCAAAGTGGATGTTCTGCTTTATGAATAGTTGTGCTCATTCTTGATGTAAAGTCTGAGCTGAGGGCACAACTGGAAGTCAGTGCAATTTCTTACAGATACAGTGCATTTTGTTTAATGTGGCTATGGTTAATGGGGAAATATGCTTAACTGGGTCATGTCCCAGGGATCCAATAATGTTCAGTGCTCCAAAATGGTAGTTCATTGTGTCTCCAGCTAAAGTTTTTAGGCACACTGATGAATTCATAACTTTTAAATTTGAAATTAACTGAAGTTTGAACATCTGGGGTGAAATCCAGGCCATATTGAAGTCAATGGCAAAACATTTATCGAAATTCAAGGGAAAAGGGGTCCGATTCATAGCTCACTTAGAGCCCTTTGAAAATCCCACTCAGAAGTACTCCATCTGCTATGCTTGCCTCAGTAATGGGCATCGGTGCATTACATCAACTTCACAAGGAGGTCTGATTAAGAATGCGGACTCTTAACTAGCAAGTGACTGATTCTGACTTGCCCTTTAAAAAAGATGGGATACCTAACCTGAATTTCTTAAGAGCTGATTCCTCAGCTGATCTGAGTCAGCATAGATCAGTACCATTATGTTGATTTAAAGTAGCTGAGGATCTGTCCCTTAAAATATACAAAACCACCAAAGTAGCAATGAAATGGGGAGAGGCATCTCCTGGCAATCAGAGGATGATTAAGGCCAATCCTGGATCACTGAATTCAAAGGGAGCTTTTTATTGACTTCAATCAGAGTGGTATTAAGAGCTCAGTGTTTGAGACTAACGGGTATCCCAGTAAAGTAACTTCCACTGTATTTCTATGCCTGTTTGTATGTTGGTCAGGAGAACTATGGAGAGTTCAGTTACAATTGCACATGTTGATATAAAGAATTTAACAAAGGAGATCAGAGATATTCAAAGAAAAAGGAATTATATATGTATATTTTCTAGCATTGTATAGCATCAGTTGTTGGAAGAAGTGGTGATTTCAGAAGCAGGAGTCTTTTGGTGAATATGCATTTATATATTATCTCAGCAGCACCCAGTGGGCCCAGTTAGGATTAGAGCCCCACTGTAGTGAGCACTGTACATACACATACCAAAACACAAGTGAGGTAGGAGAAGACAAATATACTCAATTTTTATAAATATATTCAATTGGTGGTGGTCAAATTTTGGAAGTTTAACAGCTGTAATCCATTTGGAAGGGATGTGTGATGTAGTAGAGTGACGGCTAAAGCAGACCCACATTCTGCCCTTGATTTTGGAGCAAAATTGCTTTTGATTTCAATGATTGTTCATGTGGAATGGAATATGGCTCATAGACAAATTTCCTTTGCCTTTATTTAAATTACTACCTAGCAATTAGGTCCTTAGTTAACATATACCCTGGCTAGGAACAATAGAAACTTAATCAAAGCATGCTTAGAAAGTAAAGCTAAAAATCTTTGCTTAATAGGTACTAGGTTATTCAATGGGGCTACATCTGCACTGCAGGGGTTTTGTGCAAGAAGTCTTTTGCGGAAGAGTTCTTGTGAAAAAACTTCTCAAAGTTTTTTGCACATGTGCTTTTGCGCAAGAGAACATTCACACTGCATGGATGCTCTTACACAAGAAAGCTCTGATGCCCATTCACAGAATGGGCATCAGAGCACCTGTGCTTTTTCTGATAGGCTCTTTTTGTGCAAGAAACTCCTGCAGAGGTCCACACATGCCTATTTGCACAACAGCTGTAGCACAAAGGAGTATGCCTTGTAGAAGGTTTACCTACACCGCAAAAGCCCTCTGTTCTGCAGTTTTACTTTTGATTTACTTGCTCAAAAGCACGCTTGAAGTGTGGACACACTGCTGGTTTTTGTGCAAAAACAGCCATTTTTGCACACAAACCCTGCAGTGTAGATGTAGCCTGGGATCACAATTAGAGCTGAGCAAATAATGGATTTTTATTTTGGTGGTAGCTCTGAAAAAAATTTTAAAAAATTGAACTGAATCTAAAATGTTTTGAACTTTTGTTGTATTCAAAAAGGTCCATTTGGATCAAAGCATTTAGTTTCTTGGCATTTTAAAAGAGTTAGATAAGAGGTAGCATAGGCCTTATAACCTATAACCCTGTGGATGACGGCCCTTACATGGCATGTGGGGGCACGTCTACAGCAGGGCAAAAGTCAGATTAAGCTATGCAACTTCAGCTACATCAATTGCGTAGGGGAACTCGAAATAGCTTAATTTGGCTTTTGGGTCTGTCTTCACAGCAGGAAGCTGAAGGAAGAACACTCCTCCTTCGACTTCCCTTACTTCTCATGAAATGAGGGCCACAGGAGTCAGAGTAAGAGGTCCTCCAGCTCAACATTATTTTGAAATAAAGGCTTGTAGAGTAGACACACACTTTGTTATTTTGAAATAACACTGCTGTATAGATGTACTCTGGGAGATCCCAGTACAAAGTCTGGCTCTGAAACAGAACTTGAGGAAAAATCACTCACACCAGAGGTTAATGCTCTAACCACCAGTTTGTAGAATATTTTAGAGTGGTATCTTTCCTGCTGAGGTACTTCCACTTCATCTAAGGTATTTGAATAACCAATGGGCCAGAGAGAAAGGGAGAGATTCCTCTGTGAATGGTGCCCAAATCCCCTCATGAATCTAACTCCCTGACCTGCCACCCAAAAATTGGCCAAAATTTGAATTTGTGTCATATTTATGAATAGTTTTAGGTCTGATACTGTGGTTTTTCAATGAATAAAATATTCATCTAAAATTGACTCAGCTCTAGTTACAGTTGTGCTCCTGAGAAGAATATGGGCCAAAGAGTTGAAGCAGGATTGGGGTCTAAAATTGCTGACTATGAGCTACATTGTTTCAAAGATAAGATCTCTATTAGAATAACAGATGACTGAATTGGGAAGATGACTGGGGACTTAATACCACAATACTGCATTTAGTGAAGAGTAAGCAGAATCAAACAGGGATGTGGTGATATTGGTGGGTGACGTTAAGTCTGTGGAGAGAAATTATAGAAATATATTAGCTGACACAGCCAAGGATAGTAAAAATAGAATAGGTGATTCTTGGATGTTGCTACAGAAATCAGAGCAAAGAAAGGAGATCAGTAAATGCTTTTCTAAATTAGAGTCCTGTAGGAAGGCTGGAAAATTGATCATGGGGGATTTTAATTAGTGAGCTATTGATTAGAATAATAACTGCACAAATTAACAAGAGGAACATGCTTTAGCGATATAGAACAAGATTGTGTTTTTTGTTTTTTTTTTAATGCTGTCTGCTAGCTTGCATTGTCACAAGCTATTTTGGATCTAGCCCTGGGAAACTGAGCCAAGTATGATGATTCAGGCAAAGTATGGAGAGAAACTAATATCTGAATAGAAAAATGTCAGGAAAAAACTGAATACTTGTGGAGAAAACATAGGTATTTGAATCTAGCAAAGCAGATGGAATTTTGACCAGGATTCTTTCTGAGTATAAAATCTACAGTAAAACAAGATCCCTTCCGACAGACTGCAATGAAAATGAACCCTGGTTAAATCTCCACAGGTTAAAGGCCAATGGGGGCAGAGTCAGAACAAAATTGGCACAAAATTGTAAAGAGATGCTTTTTTCAAACTACAGTATAATCAACTTAGTCTTCTCTATCATCATCTCCTCCTTGCTAAGTTAAAAGGTGACTTTCCAAGGAATAACTTTCATTTTTTATTTTATTCTTGATTATACTTATAGGGCTAGAATATGGCTGTTTTACTCAGCTAAACAAAGACCATTACTGTGGATTATCCTACAAAGAAAGGAAATCCAGATCTTGTGTATATAGGTTAGTTCTTGCTTTCCAGAAACTCTCCTCCCATAAACAATTGGTTATAGAGAGACTACAGTGGATTGGTGAGCAAGCAGAGACCTAGTTTTTTTCCCCCTCTGGACAGAATAACTATTCAGGAGAAAGAGGAAGGTAAACTATACCTTTCAAGAGAAGCAGTAACTTACTCTCTTGGAGCAACAGGGAAACAGGAGACAAATTTCTTTTCAGGGCTGATCCTGAGGTAAGGTGATTACATGCCATCCTTTACTGTGGGCTGAGTGTAAAGGTTCAATATCCACTACAGCCAGGGATTGGCAACCTGTTAGCTGTATTAAAAATAAAAATAAGGAGTCACTGGATATAGTCACAGTAGCTAGAAGGGACAAGAGATGTCGAACAATAAGAGTGATAGCAGGGAATACGAACAGAGGTAGAGCAGGTTTGAACAAATGATTCTGAACAATTACTTTGAGTCTGCCTTTTTGAAAGAATGGATGAAGAGCGGTTTTAGTCAAACACCCAGTCCTCTAGTGAAATAATTGGAGGTGCTAGTGAGGCCAGGTCTACACTAGACCCAGCATCTCGGCTTAAGGTATGCAGCTCCAGCTATGAAGCCAATGCCAGTTATGTATGCTAACCTTAAGCCAAAGTTGGCCGTGCTCCTACAGTGCCTCCTTTTCACAAAAGGAGGAATAACAGATGCCAGTGGGGTCCCCTCTGAGTTTAATTCAGCAAGTCTTAACTAGAGTCACTAAATCAAACTCTGGAAGACCAATTACAGCAGCAGTGATCTTCCTTTTAGTGTAGACATGGCCCTACTTTGCAGAAAACATTTGGAAAACATGCTCTCTTTAAAATATTCCACCCAGCAAGACTAATATGCAGCTACAGACGAAAGAAAGAAGGCATCTTTGATTTCTTAAGATCCCATTATTTTTAATTTTTTTTATAAATGGGTCAAGTTTCTGAGCACAGGAGCATGACAATTTAGAACTATAGTTCAGAAAAGAGCCCTATAGTATTAAAGTAAAAATACCATGTGGTATACCTCAGGCTCCATCTAGACTATGGGGTTTTTGTGGAATACCAGAGGTATCCTGCAAAAACCCCACCGTGTCCAAGGAACGCACTTGCTCTTCTGTGGGGAAAAAAGCAGAAGAGCAAACGCGCTCTTTCAGGGAGCCCTGTATACCTCATTTCATGAGGCATAAGGGTGCTGCCGAAAGAGGAGGCTTTCCTGCCATTTGGCTCCATCTAGATGGGGCCAAATGGTGGAAAAGCCTCTTCAAAAAAAGTGGAAAAAGCTACACAAATTGTGGAGTGCATTTTGCATAGCTTTTTCTGCAAAAATGTCAGTCTAGACCTAGCCTCAGTGTTTCTTAACAAGAAGTCCAGCCCCTCCCAAGCAAGCTTCAGGGTGGTTCACCAAGCAGGGCTGGCATTAGATTTGCTGGGGCCCCAGCCAAAGCTGCACTGCCTGGGACTGAAGCCCAGGGCTCCAAGCACCACCACCTGAACTCAAGCCAAAGCCTGCACAACTTAGCTTCACAGGGTCCTGTGTGGCATGGGGATCTGAGCAACAGTCCTGCTTGCTACCCTGTAACCCTGCCCCTGGCTTCTATATGCAGAAAACCAGTGATGGTACAAGTGGCCCATGGAGATTTTATAGCATGTGGGAGGGGGAAGAAGGGAGCTTAAAAGAAAAGGTTGAGAAACCCTGGTATAGCTTAATGTGAATTATGGGAATAAACAAAATAAAAAGGATCCTTATAGCTTTCAAAATTGTATTCATAAAGATGAACCAAAATCATAATCCTGGATCCTATCAACCTTGAACTTTGGAGAAGTTATACTCTAGATGTAAATATTGTAGCTGGCACCTATTGTGAGACTGTGGAGAATTTTGACTCTGAACTGTTTAGCTTAGATATTAGTTTGTTGATAGCAGCTCTGCCTGTCTGGGAAACAATGAAGAACAACACAAACAGATTCAAAGAGATTGGAGTGTCTTTGGTAAAGGACCAGTAAATCAAAATTTAGTTTAGTCAGGTGTAAGATATAAATGATGGGGGGCATCAAACTGAAATAGCAAAATTGCCTTATGCAAAATAAAACCATATGCTCCAGAAGGCAATGTTAGAGCCAAATTTTGCTCTGTGATGCTCTGTGGGATGCAGTTGCAATTTATTGACACCAGTGAAGAAGCAGAAAAATAGCTGAGCATTCTTTGGCCCCTTGGTGTTTATGATGAAAAATCTTTGAAGCTATCAACTCATGGAATGGTTGTAAGTATTTTTGAAAAGATGTATCAATCTAGGATTTGAAGAAGAACATGAGATTCTGTTGCTATAGAATATACCCAATATTATTGCCTTAGGTATGCTTTACAGCAGTGTTTCTCAACCAGTGGTACAAGTACCCTTAGGGGTACTCGAGAGAAGTTTGGGGGATATGTCAACACAACTGAAATTTGGAGAACTGAATTTTTGTCAAGTTTTACAGTGCTTTATTGTAATTTTTACACCCAAAAATTTCATTGCCCACCTGGCTACAATTAAGTTGTTTAACAAATGTGTTGCAATGGTAGGGGAAAAAGCTGTCTGAAAACTGGGGGTACTTATAATTTTTTTTTTAAAGAAGGTACTTTAAAAAGGTTGAGACACCGCTTTACAGGTTGGACCTCCTTGGTCTGGCATCCTCAGGACCTCATTGGTCCCAGATGAGGGATTTTGCTGGACCAGGGAAGGTTATTTCTTGGGCCCTCCACCCTGGTGGCTAGCCTCCAACTGGCTTCCTCCTGCAAATGGCCCCTCTGCAAGCAGGGCTCCTGGCCTCAACATGGCAGCCCTGCTGCTGGCATGCACAGCCACACTGGGTTTCCCAGCCCCTTGGGGCAGACCCTTGGTGGGGTCCAGCTGCTCCACAGGGCAACAGCCCCACTTGGGCTTCAGCCTTGCTCAGCAGCCCTGCTGCCTCCCAGCCTCACCAGGGAGTTCCGCCAGTGGCAGCAGGGCTGCCAGTCTCTTTGCTGCACTGCCAGGCAACAGCCCCACTCCCAGGTTCCTGGTCCAGCTGCCACGCAGCACCATGGTCAGGCACCCAACCCCACAGGGCAGCTGTGCTGCCTTCTAGTCCCACCAGGCAGCTGCACTTCTTGGCATTAGCAGGGCTGCCGGCCTCCAGCTTGTGCTGCTGGGTGTTCCCACTGCCTCCCAGTCTCACTAGGGAGTTTCGCTGCTGGGCTCTAGCCCGGATGCCTCCCACCCCCCCACTCCCTGCAGGGTTGGCACCAGATGGCAGCCCTGCTACTGGGCTCCCAGTTTTGCTGCCACAGGGCAGCCCTGCTATTACTGGGCTCTAGCCTCTCTGCAGGACTCCAGCAACCAGCCCTCCACTGGGACTTTCTGGTCCTGGGACGTCCGTGGTCCTGTCAGGCCAGGGATGTTGCTGGATCAGAGTCCCAGTTAAGAGAGGTTCAACCTGTAGAATGAAATTATGGTGGTATTTGGTTTTAAGGAACTTGTATCAAGAAAAGCTGGAGGTTTAACCCCCTTTTTCCCTTTACACCAAGATGAATGAATCAAACTATTCATTCCAAAACAAAGTTGAGTGGATTAGCATCCTGACAAGGTATCCTGCTTACAGCAAGGGGCCCAAAAACTGAAGGGAAAAGGCCTAATCTGAAAATGAAAGGGCAGATTATTTCAGGATTCTGAACATATGTGAGACCTGGTGTGAACTTTAAGCTAGATTGTTCCTGTACTAATGCAGAACACCTCCAGGAGCAACATGGTGTGTTGGGGAAATGCAATCTGCTGTGCCCCTTTAAGAACTAGCCAGCTTGAATGACTGGTGCAGAAGGGCAGAATCTTAGTTGCACGCACGCACGCACGCAAAAAATGCTCCCAAGGGAGGGGTGTTACAGAACCCTGGGAATCAATGGCTGAGCCAGCATTCTGATCACATAGCTACCAATTAATGCCCTCTGGGGAGGAGCTGACTGTCTAATTAGCAGAAATAAGACTAAAGAGCTAATTAGCCCATTAGTGCACAGTGCACAAGGCAGCACAGGAAGAAAGTGCTGAAGGGAGAAGCAGGATTGTAAAACCAGAATCAAGAAAGACCTCTGAGATATTGTAAATGCTGTGGAGTCTGGATTAGTTAAAAGGGTGGAAAGAGCATTGTAAATAAGCTACATGGTGGTGGCTATTAATGGAAGGTCTCCAAACTGTTTGTGCAGACAGAGCAGAAGACAGGAGCAGGACTTCATCCTGTCATTGAGGATAGTGGTGCCTGCATTACAATTGTTGCTACTTTTCATGCAGGGTGCACAAGTGAGGTTGGCTCCTTATTACAATCTATCTTCATCGTCATGGCAAATCAAAGGCATATGGCCACCTTCCAAATGGAGCACCAAGCATCACTTGAGTCAGTCTTTGGCTAGGGACTTAAGATGTTGTTATATAACCATTTTACATACATCTGGAATCTTGTCCTGCTACTGAAACTTTTCACCTCTGTGATCACCAGCCATGTACAGTCATTCCTTGGTATGCATGCTTTGGAGCTTGTTAACCTTCAATTGTATTTATACAGGAGGCCCCCGACTTGCAACATGATTGGTTCCTGGGGAAGTGTCGCCAGTTGGGAGCATTGTATCATGAACCCTCATTTACAATAGGCACCATGCACCATTGTAAATGCGGGCCAAGAACATAAATCGGGGGGTTTTGGCCCTTTCCGCACTTACAAAAATGGTTATAAGTGCAGGGGGTTGGAACTCGGGCAGTCGCAAGTTGGGGGCCTCCTATATATCCATACCAAGAAAGCCACTGAAACCAAACCAGTGCTGCTTGAGGCAGTTGCTGGGTTTAGCTTTGAATAATATCATTTCCTACCTGATAGAACCAGTTATAATCAAGCTTCATAGGAAGTCTGTGAGGATGTCCCCTGCATAGAATGCTCAAAGGCCTGAATGTGCAGCAGCTGCTGCTGAGTGTCAACCTTTCAAGCAACCTCCAGTACCATCAATGACAATACCCAAATACATGGCAGTTGTCACCAGTTCAGCATCCCACTTGAACAGACTAAGACAGTTGTTAGTACTTCAAGCTGTTTGTTGCTTGATGGTAATGGCCAGGGACTGTTTTATTTTGTCCAATGTGTGCAGCTTCTTACCTGACCATATTGGCCATGAGTTGTAACAATGACTGAGATAACAAGACAATGTTGTCCATGTACTCATGTTGTCAAAGCAGAGTGATGTTCATCTTAATGCAACTGACAGCTGCCACCTCAAACTGATCAATCAACCAATCAATGCCAATACTGAACAACAATGGCAACAGAACACAGCCTTGCTGAACTCCTGTGGAGAAAGGGAATCACACCATATATCTACTAATGAAAAGATACAAAATCCTGGGCAGTACTTTCTGCAAGTTTGGTATGGGGCAAAAGAAATGGACAGTGGTCAGTGGCATTTGCTGCTGCCAAAGACATGGTAATCACTGATTCACTCTTAGATTCACAAGAAGAACTTGTATAGGCCAGATGGTTTCACTAGGCCTGTTATGGGGGGCACAACCACTTAACAATGGTTGATGGTCAGTGGTCTCTATTGTGTGAGTTTGCAAAAAGGGGCTGAACTTGACACTGATCCTCAGCCCCTCCACTTTGGAAGACAGACAGTTAATGGGCTGAAATGAGTCCAGTCCAAACAAAAGCTATTAAATACAAGCCATTTAACAGCTTTCTGTTCTAAGCTACTTAAGGCCATTAAAGCACTTTCTTGGATAAGTCCATCAGTGCTGCCTGCTGTAAGTTCAGTGCTAGTCCTTGGTCCTTCAAACTTCAACTATGGATCAGCAAAGAGGCTGCAGCAGTTGGAACTAAATAAAAGGCAAAACTACAATTTTAGTCTTCAAAGCCTCATTTGTTGAGGGCTAAGGCTGAATTGATTTAGCCTTGGCTCTTTATCAAGTCATTGTGTAAGAAATAAGGAATCCCAGCAGTTAATTCAGTTAGCCAGCTTAGAATAAGAACATGAGAACATAAGGATGACCATTCTGGGTCAAACCAAAGGTCAGTCTAGCCCAGTATCCTGTGTGCTGACAGTGGCCAATACCAGATGCCCAAGAGGGAGGGAACAAAACAGGTAATCAGCACGTGATCCCTCTCCTGTCATCCATTTCCAGACAAACAGAGGCTAGAGACACCATTCCTACTCCTCCTGGCTAATAGCCATTGATGGACCTAACCTCCATGGATCTATCTAGCTCTTTTTTGAACCATGTTAAAATCCTCGTCTTCACAACATCCTCTGGCAAGGAGTTCCACAGGTTGACTGTGTGCTGAGTGAAGAAACTTCCTTTTGTTTGTTTAAAACTGCTGCCTATTCATTTCATTTGGTGACCCCCTAGTTCTTATATTTTGGGAATAAGTGAATAACATTTTTCTTCACTACTTCCATACCTGTCATGATTTTATAGACCTCTCTCAAATCCCCCTTAATCTTCCCTTTTCTAAGGGTAGGTCTAGACTATAGTCCTTTGTCAGAAAAAGCTATGCAAATTGTGCTCTGCAACTTGTGTAGCTTTTTCCAATTGCTTTTCCAGAAGAGGCTTTTCTGCCATTTGGTCCTGTCTAGATGGGACCAAATGGTGGGAAAGCCTCCTCTTTTGGAGGAGCCCTTATTCCTTGTAGAACAAGGTATACAGGGCTCCCCAAAAGTGTCCACTCTTCCACAAAGAAAAAGCAGAAGAGCAGCCACATTCTCTGGACATGGCGCAGTTTTTCCAGGATACCTGTGGTATTCCAGGAAAAACATGCTAGTCTAGACATATCCTAAGATGAAAAGTCAAAGTCGTTTTTAATCTCTTGTCATATGGGACGCATTCCAAACCCCTAATCATTTTTGTTGCCTTTGCTGAACCTTTTCCAATACCAATGTTTATTTTTTGATATGGGGTGACCACCCACCTCTTGAATACTGCATACAGATGTGTACCATAGCTTCATATAAAGGCAATAAGATATACTACTCTGTCTTATTCTCTATCCCTTTTTTTAATGATTCCTAACATTCTGTTTGCTTTTTTGACTGCCACTACACACTGAGTGGATGTTTTCAGAGAACTATCCACAATGACTCCAAGATCTCTCTTGAACAGTTGTAGCTAAATTAGTCCCCATCATATTGTATGTATAGTTGGGATTCTTTTTTCCAATTTGCATTACTTTATATTTATCAACATTAAATTTCATTTGCCATTTTGTTGCCCAATCACTTAGTCTGGTGAGATCTCTTTGTGAGTCCACTTAGGACTAAATCAACAAGTCCTCTCCCCTTGTGGGTTCTGGAACCAGCTGCTCCAAGAAGCAGCTATTTAAGGTATCAAATTTTATCTCTGCATCCCATCCTTAGGTGACATGTAGCCAGCCAATATGGGGATAGTTGAAATCTCCCTCTATTATTGAGGTTTTTAAAAAATTGATCTCTCTAATCTCCCTTAGCATTTCATAGTCACTATCAATGTCCTGATCAGGTGGTTGATATATCCCTACTGCTATATATTATTGGAGCATGGAATTACTAGCCATAGAGATTCTATGGAACATTTAGGGTCATTTAAGATTTTTACTTCATTCCACCAAGTTTCCTCTTATATCAATATCCTCCTTTAAAATGTGGCACTCTAATTGACCCATCTTATTATTTAGACTTCTTGCATCTGTGTATAAGCACTTAGTGTCACTATTTGTCTGCCATTTCCTGATGTTAGACTCTTTTTCATTTCTCATCTGATTTGACCAGCTTGTCTGAATCTACCAAATCAGTTGCATCAAAAATGTTCATTTCAATTTACTCCTTAAATGTCCATCTGTGGCAGTCCCTCTTCTATTGAATAGAGGCAGGAAGTTCCAATACAGCTGCCTTTCTTCAACCAGAAGAGATCCTGATCATAGTCCATAAACTGAAATCATACTCCAGTCTCCACTAATCTAAGTTATTGGATACAAACAGCTATTCCTTTGAAATAGTTAGATGTGTGTATGAAACAGTCACTTTAACAATGCAACAGCAAAGCAGGAAAGTGAAGCAGTGTTACTGTCCATCAATTACCTCTGTTTTGTAGTCAGTTTAAACCAAAATTAATTTAAATCCAGTGGATTTATGCACATTTGGTCTCCATTTTCCAAACAAAATAATGTTAGTCCAGTGTAGACATACATACTATATTAAAGTTCTTTGACTTTCCACATGAAGCTTTTGATGTGGTAGGTAGATGGATGGTTCTCCCCCCATGATCTTTTAAACTTAGTATAAATGCTCAGAAGCAGCAGGGTGATGTCTTTAACAGGTTATTAGAAAAGTTAACATTAGCCTAATTTCTGTGTAAACAGTCACAGCCTGGTGGCTATTCTAACCCCATAGCATCACCACTGGCAAACAAGGGATTAAAAAGAAAATTGTCTTAAAATTAAAACTGTAGGGCTGGTAATAGCCAGGTTACCAATACATTCTATAGCTATAGAATCCTTTCTGCGAGCTCTTTTGCACGTTAATCCAGAGCTCAGGGTTCTCTAAACAGTACTGCTCTAATCCTTTCTTCGCTTGCTCTAACGCAAAGCTTGATACTGAATAATCCATTAAGGTTTTCATGTTTGTTAGATCTTTGCTTCATCACATTTTACTGGCAGCAGAAAATGGTGGCAAAACATCAACAGCAGCTTTGCTCAGTCAGGGATTGCTCATTTCTAAAGATGATGAATGTGATCTCTATTAATGTTTAACTTATAATGTTGCAGGCTTTTTTTTAAATGGAAAGGGGAAGGAATTCCCCTCCCCACTCTCACACCTACCAGTGCAGAGGCAGGCTTCAAAGCTCAATAATAGATATTTTCTCAACCAGCATATAATCAAGCCAAGAAACCCATAGTTTCAGCTTGCAAGTACATCAAATCTGTAAGACATCACAGGTGATTTGGGTTTCATTCTTGGTTTAACTTTATAGAGTGCAAATGACAGTATGTGGCCTTTGAACATTCAGCAGTATTGTGCCATCTGATACCACCAACACATGCCAAAAGAAACAGGGCTTCAAAATAAAACTAAGGGATCAAAGTTGTGGATGGTTTTTTGGATGACTGATAAACCATATTTCTTGAGTCATCTGAATGTCTAATCTGCAGATACTAATCCCTGGAATTTGATGCTGTCCCTGCTTGCTAATCAGTGTGATATTAGGGGCACACACTGCTGGGACTTCATTGGAATGGGGAGGAAGGGCACTATTGTTTAGTGCAACATAACATTATTAGAAGTATGAAGGCTTCTGCTTGATTTACTTAGCATCAACCCTGGTGGGCCTTGGCAGAAAGCTACATCCAGTGTTGGCACTTTCTAATTTCTGATTATTGCTTTTGCTATTTTTTCTACCACATACAGTGAAATATCCAAATTGACTCAGGGCTATATCCTGCCACCCTTGTTCAATCCTTCACCAGGCTAGACTCCCAATGACATCAATAAAATGTAGCCCTTTAAGGTAGACTTCTTCTTAAAAAAAAAAAAAAAAAAAAGCAATCCCCATACCTCCCAAACAAGCTACATGCTGTGAAACACAAAAGAGAAACTTAATTAAGGAATCACTTAAAACCAATAGAAGATGTACTATCCCATGCTGTGACATGACTTTTCTCTGTCTCCAGAACTACTACAGGAAGTCTGATTTTTAACCAGGCTTGAGATGTATTAGGGACAAGGATTTAGTCATGCTTGCCTTAGTTTGCTCAGGAATCTTATTGTAACTAATGCAACTGAGTTGCATTTGTGAAGAAGCTGAACCCATACCTGAATTATACAAAAGGATTCTCAACAGACCTGAAACCAATTTTACATTTATGGTTTCTGACCTTACAGAAATAATGAGGAATAAATCATGTCAGTCCAAGATGATCTTTCTTGGATGGAATTACAGAATTTGTGGGTGAAGGGAATGCAGTGGGGGTAAAACATGATCTTTTGTGAAACATTTGTAAATATCCCACAGCATCTTAATTAAAAAGTAATCACAGTTGAAGTTAACACTGCTGCATAGACTGAAACTCACTGAGCTACCCCTGATTCACAAAGGTCAGTGTATATAAATTACAACATACTGAGTTGGGGAAATTATGCAGAGTTGCTTCAGGTATTGGTGTCAGGTGTGCTAAGGTATCTAAGATTAGGTAGGATAAGCAAGTTCATAAACATGTAAACCTCAAGGAGGGTGAACATAAGATCTTAACAACCATAACGGGTCTGACCAAAGGCCCACCTAGCCCAGTATTCTATCTTCTGACAGTGGCCAATTCCAGATGCCCCAGAGGGAGTGAACAGAACAGAGAATCATCAAGTGATCCCTCTCCTGTCATCCATTTCCAGCCTCTGACAGTCTAGGGACACCATTACTAACCATCCTGGCTAATAAGTATTGGAGCTAACCTCCATGAATTTATCTAGTTCTTTTTGGAACCCTGTTAAAGTCCTGGTCTTCAAAACATCCTCTGACAAGGAGTTCCACAGGTTGACACTGTGCCGCAAGAAGAAACTTCCTTTTGTTTGTTTTAAACTTGCTACCTCTTAATTTCATTTGAGGAATTATTTAGAGTAAAGATGATGTAACTAGTAGTAATGGAATAAAATTAAACAAAGGAGCATTTAGGCTGAATATCAAGAAAAAAATTGAACAGTAGTTCTATAGGCTATAGCATAGCTTACAAAGACACATTGTAGAAATCCATTAGCTGGGTTGTTTAAAACTGTGTGTGGGGGGGAGAGCAAATTTACACATCTATCTTATTTAGATAGATGTAAACATACATATAATATGGAACAATCCTGCATAGGAGAATGGAATAAAAATCAGTTACCTTTCTATCTCTAATTTCCATGAATTAAAAAAAGATAAAATGCATTACAAGAAAGGTCTCCAGATTATTTCAAACTTCATTTTACATGTCTATTAAAAATACTTAATGAATTGGTTAGACTAATTTTTACTGTTCACTTTCACCAACGTTTTTATGAAATCCTGGACTTTGTGAGCCTTCAACATTTGAATAAGTTATTGGGATATATAAAAATGACATTAGTTTGCCTGGGACATTAGGAATGAGTGACTCAGCTCATGATATTTGCAGAGTCACTTTGTGTGCTGAAAATAATCATACTATTTGTAGTATGAAGGGTTCTCACTGTGCTTGCCAATCTAACACAAACTCAAATATGTTCCCAATAGGATAAATCCCTCATATTTCCTCTGGACAGTCCTTGTGAAAGATGGAAGGAGATTTCTGTGCGGTCATGACTTTGCCTCTCAAGACTTCTAGATTATCTCCCTGTGTCCTCAGATTTCTGCTTCCCAAGAGGGCTAGAAATCCCATATGAAGCCAAGGTTTTTCTGTATAATTTGTGGTTTTTTTCATCGGGAAGAAGATGAGACCTGTAGAGATAACAAATCAATGCACTTAATATGCATAAAGAACAAAACCCACATTTTCTTAAATAACATAGAATTAACCTTTGTGCCATGCTGCAGCTAGATACTTTGATGTTGTCATCTTTCCAGCAGTATTCCCCTACATGCTAGACACAGTCTAAAAGAAGGCACACTCCCTGCACCAAAAAGCTTGTAGTATAAAGGAGCTTACAACACAGGCAATGAGCTGAGTAGTATTGAAAAAGGGATTTGACCTTACATGTGACTAATAAAAATACCTACAGTTCCCCTAGCTAGAGTAAAGATTCATAAGGGAAATCAGCCCTTATGCTTCAAGGACATAAGCCAGTCATTTACTGCCTGGGGTTTGGAAGACATGTCCCTCAGTGGGATGTCAGTGCATAATTGCCCACTACAGGTTTTTTAAACCTTCTGAAGCATCGGGCACTGGCTGTTATCTGAGGCTATTTGCGTACCTTTTTCCAACAGTTTTTTTGGAAGAGGCTTTTCTGAAATTTGGCCCGTTTACATGGGGCCAAATTTCGGGGGAAAAAACCCTCTTTCGGAAGAACTCTTCTTCCTCGTGGAAGGAGGAAGACAAGGCTTCTGAAAGAGCACGGCTGCTCTTCTGCAAAAAAAAAGCAGAAGAGCAGATGCATTTCCTTGATGCAGTCGAGTTTTTCTGGGATACTGTCGATATCCCGGAAAAAACCCATAGTGTAGACATGGCCTGAGATGAGATTCTAGCCCTCATAGCCCGTTGATCTGATCCAGAATGGCAATTGCTATATGAGCTGTCATAGACATTAACACAGTGCCACTATTTTCACACAGTATCTGCTCAAATTCACATTTTAGAAGGAGTTTCATTCAGGCAATGTAATCCACTGCAATTCACATGACAGGGCCTGATCCCAAGCCCACTGATGTTAGTGGAAAGACTCTCATTAATTTCAGTGGGCTTTGGATTAAGCCCAGTGCAAACACGGTCAGGGCTGAGCCGGCCCAACACAGTGCAAACATGCAAGAGAAGAGCAAGCCTGCTGACTTTCGAGGACTTCAGACCCAGCTTTAATGGACAGCTTTTAAAACTTATCAGCAAAAATCCTGATTTGATGCTCTCTCACCATGGACTAACTTGTAGCAAGACAATCCAGCCTGATTAAAGGCAAGTGCCCAGCCGTGGTGCTCCAGGAGTAGACCAGACAGGGCATTTGGAGGTGTAGTTACTTTCTTGGTCTTCCCCTGTTCCTTGTGCAGGGAAATAATCAGTTATTGGTCCAAACCAGGAGCAGATTACATCCCCATCCATGTTGCTGCCATTCTGCTATTGGATACATTAGATAGTGATCCACAGTGGGGCACAGTGTCGAGTCTTTGTCTATTCTTTACTCCTGCAGTCCGAATGCCAATGTGCCTGTGCTTTTCTCCCTGTGTAGTTCCCATGATGTGGGTAACATTTTACCTCCCCTTACCCCTGTATGTAGAGGCATAGGACAAATAAGGGTTTTCCTGATAATAGAACTATCTGTTAAAAAGCTAAAGCCAGCCTCCTCCCCTCTATACGCTGGTTATATAACCAGTTAAAGGTGAAAGGCCTGACTCTCTGCTGCCTTACACTTGTGTAAAATGTTACCAAATCAAAAAAGTCCAGATCATTCCCCACAAGGTGTGCATGGAAGGGACCATGAAATACACATCAATGTAAATAGGCTTAGAAGCATTAAATGTTTGTCTATTAATATTGATTCACCATCCATACACAAACAGATGAATAATTAATAATTGAATTTTCCATTAATAATAATTGAAGTGTATAGACAGGCAAAATAAGAAAAACGATGCTTGATAACTTGTTAGAATTGGATTTACAGATATTTATGTTGTATATTTTGAAATGTGATGTTGACAATTTGTGTTTTAATGCTTTAACTTTTTGACTCTCAATATCTACTTTCATTAAATAATTATTGTCCACCCCTGCCCTCCTCATTGTCAGAATCTTCCCAAGATTTTCTGCTACTATGGCAATTTAAATAGATATGAATCAAAATAAATGCTTAAGACCCACCATTTTGCAAAACCATGAATGGAAATTTTAAAACTTTTAATAAACGTCAGTAGTATCTGTCAAAATGATGAAATTCAAATTCTTTCAAGCCTAACTATAACACAGAGTTCATGCAGCCAAACAAACAGAAAACACGTTAAGTCAATATAAGCGGAAGATTATATGTTTGATTTCAAAATAAAATATACCAACGCCTTGGTGACCAGTATTTGTTAACTTGGGTGTTTTGTTTTTTAAATTTTTGTAACAGGCTTTTGAATCCTGCTGGAGGCAATTTCACACTGTGTTCCTCTTTGACATGGATTGGGGACAATTGTTCTCATTGAAGTCATATGCCTTCCTATTAAATCCTTCACTATTGTGATATGATGCAGTGGAGTTCAGCTTAAAAGGCAAGGACAAAGATGTTCTTCTATGCAGTTCTTTGTGAAGAATACTGCTAGGGCAAAGCCATTTTGGCCTCTCTCCCCACTCTTGTACAAATTAGGAGCTCGTATTGAGAATGCTGATGGTGGGTTCTTTTGTTTGTGGAGGTTGGGGGGAGCTAGGTCTGAAGCTAAAGACTCACTAATGTTGCAAACTGAAGTACTCTATTTATTCATAATAAGTCACAAATAATGCCCACAGCAGCAACATGTAAGTCCTCCATAGTGAGAGCTGCACAGCTATTACAGCAAATGGAAACATTTATCATAGACACAGGAGGAAATTCTTCCCTCAGGCACACCTATGCCTCTACATTAACTTCCACAGTGTAAGTGAGGGTAGAATTTGGGCTCCAGATTCATGACACATAGTAACTCAGTTCATGTTATCTGCTGAAGAGGGATTTTTAACATGGCCCCCAATAATTATTTGTCATTGGGCCTGATTCTTCTCTCATCCCAGTTTTGCATGATTTAGCTCCATTGTCTTCAAGGTAGTTATTCCTAATTTACATCAGTATGAGTGACAGTTAGGTGTAATTGTATTTATTATAATTTTGTTAATTTCATATAGATGTCCATTTATGAATATAATGCCTTTCTTCTACTGCCTTCTATTAATTTAGTTGGGGAAAATATACATGTTCCATTTCTGATCTCACTTACTCTGGTGTAAAACAGGAAGTCAATATAGTTACACAGGTATAAACCAGTATAAAGATAAATCGGTATAAAGATTTATCCCGCAAAGCATATGAGCATGGGTTAACTTTAAATAAGCTTGAGATCCAACTACTTTTTTTCTGAAGGTTAAGTACGTGTGCTCAAGTGTTCTGCTGGATCAAGGCCCAAGTGAGGTCAGAAGCAAGCTCACATTTTATAAATATATTTGTAAGCAGGGTCTGAACCACTTCTTCCAATGCAGCCAGCTGAAAGGGGAGAGCAGTCCTAGGTGTGGTTATGCTCGTTCGGTTGTTTAGTCCTACAAGATAATCAACTGTTGATATGTAAATACAGCTCATGCAGGAATGGGAAAGGAATCCAGGGTGTGGTTATGTAAATACAGTTCAGCCAGTGCTATAGGCCTGTTGGATGGTCACTTGTTGGAATGGAATGTTGTATATTGTAACTAATTTTGCTGTTGTAGGGTCACAAACCATGTTAACCCTAAATGTAGGAATTGTAAAATATGACCACCAGTGCTTGCAGGAGAGACAATGTCATTGTAAAGAGTCTCAGATGGATAAGCCTTCCCCTTTCAGACTCAAGTGGATTGGATTGGGGGAGAAGGAGCTTGAACCAGCAGACTACATGCCCTCTAGGCATGAGCTGTAGGACTGGTTCAGCCTATCTTTCCTCCCCTTTCTCTCCCCCCCGTTCTAAGGGTAGACCTAAAACAGACTCCATAATGAGTCTCTTTGTTATTTTGAAATATTATTCCAGTGGGGGCTGGAATCTTTTGGCCAGCCTAGATGGTGGGCCAAGAGCTGAAATCACTGAGGAGACTGACAAAGAGCTGAAATCGATTGGTCTGGCTCTGGTCCAAACCTATCATGGAAGCAGCAGCTGGCAGGAGCCAGTGGCCAGCAGGGTCTGGTAGCAATAGCAGCAGTTGGCCAGCAGATCAACTGACAGGAGCGGCCAACGGGTGGCCGGTAGGGGTAGTGGCACTGGCAGGAGCAGGCGGCCAGTGGGGTAGCTGGCGGGAGCAACTGGCAAGCAGCCAGTAGGAGCAGTAGCAGGCAGCCAGCGGGGCAGCTGGCAGGAGCAGCGGTGAGTGGCCAGTGGAGTGGATGAGATGCCTCCTATCCCCACCCCCCAAGAGTGGGAAGTGAGCTCCGAAAATCACTTCTGAGCTCTTATCTGCCCTGACCAAGGGCAGCAACTATGAGTGGTGTACAGAGAAAGTTTGGCCACATGAATAGGGCACTTACATTGCTGGACTTGTAGGCCTGAGAGGCAAAGGACATTGTTCAATCCACTTGAGCTTGTGGTTTGGTTATGAACTCTGGTTGTGGTATTTTCCCAAGTTAATGTCATGTTACTTCTCTCCCTCTGTCATTAAAAGTTTCTTTTCTACTCTCAGACTCTGTGCTTGCTAGTGGGGAAGCATTGCCTCTCGGAGATGCCCAGAGCTGTGTGTGGATTTCCCAGGCTACTAGGTGGGGGCTCAAGCCAGTTCTGTGTGGGATGGATGAAAAGGAACCCCATATTGAACCTGGGCTTGACTGCTGCCGGTGCTACCTGGCAGAAGGGTTACATATTTTTGAAAGACTAATATTTTATCCCATCCCCACATTAATAAATGGTAAAAACACCATCACCAAATTCCTGTTATGAGTATAGTAATTTATTATATCAATCAGTCCAGCCCTAGAATCTCCCTACTGGGTCAGAGATAAAATGGGAGAAGACGTTAATTTAAAAATGTAGCATTGAACTCAACATCTTTTCTTTTTCAATTTTCATTCAACTTCTACCATTTTTTTCTGCAAAAAGCATATATTTTTAAAAAGTTCTTTCCAAGCTTCTTAAATGCTGCTACTTCTTAGTCCATGCTTCAGAGTGCCATCTCTCCTTTCAACTTCAAACTGTGTTCCTCTATTGGTGCAGCCCAGCAAGGGTGCTTTGAACATGGGGAGAGAATCTAGTTCTCTTTCTGGAACCCTGAGAAGGACTTTTGAAAAGATCAGCAATTAGCATTTCCCTTTGACCCTAACTATCTTTTTCTGCCTTTTGTATAAAATATACGTTTCTCGGTGGTCTGTCATTTCATTCACATTGGATAATTATGAGATCATTCTTTGGATCTTTGGGCAGCTACCTTGCCCAACCAGAAAACTTTACACATGCTACTGACTTGACTTTGTGTGGGTTAAATGATTTTAAGTGTTTGCTTAATTTGCTTTTAGCAATCTCTAATGATGGAGATTCCACAACCTCCCTAGGAAATTTACCCCAGGCTAATCATCCTGACAGGAAACCTAAACCTCTCTTGCTGCAATTTAAGCCCACTGCTTCTTGTCCTATTGTCAGAGGTTAAGAAGAACAATTTTTATTCCTCCTCCTTGTAACAAACCTTCTATATATTTGAAAACTATTGTCATGTTCCCTCAGTCTTCTCTTTTCCAGATTGAAAAATCCAATTTTTTTCAATCTTCCCTCATGGGTCATCTTTTTTAGAACTTTAATCATTTTTGTTGCTCTTCTCTGGACTTTTCCCAATTTGTTCACATCTCTCCTGAAATGTGTCAGCCAGAACTGGACATTATACTCCAGCTGAGGCTACCCAGCATGGAGTAAGTGGAAGAATTACTCCTCGAGTCTTACTTACAACACCTCACTCACTTGCTCCTGCCATAGGCATTCTATAAGGAAACCCCAGCAACTGAATGTAAACCTTATTATCCTCATTGTTTTAGTTGCTGGGAATCAGAAAAAAAGGAGTCTTGTTACTTCTGAGAAGAAGGATAGGATTCTTACTGGCTCCATGGAAGTCTATGAAAGAACATGGCAGAGAAGAGAAACTGAGATGCTCCAAAAGAGCCTTTTGTTTCTCTATGTTGCAGGAAAGATTGTAGGGCTAGTGGCAGGCAGAAGATTGCAGAAATGAGAACTGGGGCTTGAGAACCATCGAGGTAGTCCACTGCTAACAGACCCCACAGGTCTGCAAGATTCCCTCTGAACTAGATGCTGCAGGGATATTGTCTCTGTATATATTTAAAAAGGTTTTTCCTGTGGGACAACAGAGTGATAGTAATCACATCACTCTGAGTCCATCAGTCCCTCCCTCCTCAGCCACCCCGCCTCCTCCCTTTCACCCCTCTAACCGTGCAGGGATCAGCAACCCATGGATTCTGAACAGCCACATTAAAGGTAAACTGCAGCTGGTGGTGGCCTGAGGGAGAGGGGAGAAAATTGCAGTGCTCTGGCAGTGCGGGGATCGGCCTGCTGCTGGGAGGGGGCTTGGACTGGGGGATAGCCTGGCCCCTGAGCTGGGCTGGCTGTACCTCTAGCAGCCTCCACTTGATGGCTGCCAGAGTTTTAAATTGTGCTGCTCCAGCAACATGGAGGAGAGGGGGGCAGCGGTGAGACCCATGGTGGGGGAAAAAGGGAGGGTGGCTGAAATGGGGGACCATGGGAGAGGCCCACTGCAGGGGGCAAGGGCAGGACTGGGAGACACCCCCTCCACCGCCGGCTGTGTTGTTGGAGCACGTGGCAACTGCTGGAGAAGTGCGGGGCAGGTAGGGTGGCTTTGGGGCCTGGCCTTCACTGGGAGTGTGGGGAAGAGTCAGTGTGGCCTTGGACCCACCGCGGTGGCAGGGGGGAGGGGAAGAACTGCTGGGGTTTGAGCTGCGGGGGTTAGGGATAGGCTGCAGTGGGGGGTGGGGAGGGAGAAGGGTCCCTTGGGGGTGCCTCCTGGAGTGTTAACAAGGCCACTGTCACTTGCCTTCCTGCTCTCTGGGGCTCCTCAATGCCCTGTCTTGCTGGGCCAGCTCTCTGGTCTTCCCCCAACCAAGACACAGAGCTGAGATCAATCCCCCCCCCCCCCCCCGAAGCAGTGCAGACACTGAAACTCTTCAGGTCCAAGGAAAGTGCAGTTTAGGGCCCAGCTTCCTGAGATACCACTCCCCAAATGGGATCACAACCCCAAATGAATTATTTAGGTAAGCCACCTTAAAGAATGAAAGGGGGAATGTGCACACTAATTGCCTCTCCCCCGCCCCCCACGTAACAATTATTTACACTGGGCATGATAGTAAATAAGTGATTTTATTAAGTACAAGCGGTGGGATTTAAATGGTAATAAGTGAGAACAGGCAGCGCAAAGTAGATAAACTCAAAATAACAGAAAATGCTTAGCTGACTAACACTGAAATCTCAGTTCACAAACTCATTACAAACTCACCCTAAAACGTTTTCTTTTCCAGCTAAGCCTTCCAAACCAGGGCTGTTCCTCACCCTAGGGTCTTTGGTTCCTTCCTTGGGGTATGCCAGCCAAAGACAAAGACCTGCTAAGCTTCCCATAGTTTTAAAGATTCCATTTTTGCATGTTAAGTTACCTGGCCAATTCCTACTGGTTAGGGAGGTCAAGTGAGTTCTTAAGACTAAGGACAAAAGGCTATGATTGCTCACACAGTGAGGCATTCCAGCCTTGGAAACACTATTGATGGCTTACATTTAAAACCATAAACTCTTCCATACTCCATATGTCTAATTTTATACACAAGAATGATACATATACCAAAATAAGATAACAGATCCAGCAGATTAAGACATTAAGATTGATAGGTTACATGAGGCAATTTGTCCAAAGCATCTTTGAGTTATGCATAGTTGTGCACATAAGCCCATTTCATAAAGCATGGGAGGGGGGGTCCATTACAAAGGGTATAAGTATGATCCCAGCAATTGTTGACATATAAAGGAGAAAAGTCAAAGAATCAGCTAAAAATCACACCTCCACTTCCCTTGAAACTGCACCTTTTCATCATAGTTGTTCTTGGGATTTCCCACTCCATAAACAGCTTTGTGTTTACAACACACTCTTTCAAAGCAAAAAAAAAACAAATGGTCTGGTAGCACTTTATAGACTAACAAAACATAGATTGTCTATAAAGTGCTACCAGATCATTTGTTGTTTTTTTTCTGTAAGACTAACTCGGCTACCCCCTGAAGCTTCTTTCAAGGCAGTAACTTGCACAAATATCTTGCAATAATGGGAAACACTTTGGCTGTAATGTCTGTGTTTATGGAAAATTGACTCAGTAAACCTATTTTTCCCCTTTCTCAGAAGCCAGGGAAGACTGAGTGGATTCTTATAGCATCCCTGAAGTAAAGTGGATTTTCAGCTGTTGATAAATATAAGCGGGTTAACAGTTAACATCAAAGGTTTACCAGATTAAAGTGAAAGGAAGGTGAGATTTTCAAGAGCTTGGATAACAAAAAGGTTGAGATCCTCACTTGTTTTTAAAATCTCTTTTGTATAAGCCTCAATAGGCTTAAATGAACACATTCTTGCTTGTGTGCTAACCGCAACACTATTGGGTTCCCTGCTGTAGCTCAGTTAGGGCTTGTCAACACTAGGAAATTATTTCAAAAATAACTAAATTCAAAATAACAAAATCAAAATAGCATTATTCCCTGAGGAAAGCAGGAGTACAGACTTCAAAATAACTAGCCTGTTATTTTGAAATAATGGGCTTGGTTGTGTGGATGCTCTGCTTATTATTTTGAAATAAGGGGGGGGGCGGTATTTCAAAATAACTCCCTAGCATAAACCAGGGCTTAAGGGCTTCATAGTGTATGAGCGAGAAGGCAAATAGATGTGCTTACTGAATGAAATGAAGAAAAGGTGACTCTAGTTGAGGTGCAGGAAAAACTGCCTATAGTACAAGTAGCATAGCAGATTTTGATACACATTACTCTATAGGTCTGTTCTTGTAGCAACATTATTTTGATCCCACTGGATGCAGAGGGTTGAACAGAAGAGGGAACAGGCAGGCAAGAGGAAGCTGTTAAGCATGTTGTTCTCCTATAACTGCTTTTTACCGCGTGAAAGACTTAGGATAGTTCCTTGGAACAAGAGGATGATGAAATTTCAGAGGTATGGCAGGGAAGATAAAATTGAAATGTGTTATCATGGGACAGATATTTAGCCAAATTTTAACCTGATAATACTATGGCAGACTGACAATAACGTAAAACTACCACCTGCTTATAACAGATTATTAGGGAGAAAAAGGTGGATGAAGTAATATCTTTTATTGGACTACTTTTGGTAAGAGACAAGCTTTCAAGCTACATAGAGCTATTCTTCAGGTCTTCTGAAAAGGAGTTCTGTGTAGAACAAACGTTAGTCTTTTTCACAAACAGAAAGATGAACCAATAAAAGATATTGTCTCACCCATCTTGTCTCTTTAATATCCTGGGACTGACATGGCTGCAACAAAACTGTGTACCAGATTATGGCACTTTCAATATGGAAATAGTGTGTTGAAGGCATTTACAAAGTAAAATAATTTCATAAGATTCATATCGATCTATCATCATGCTATGTATGAACTCTGTAGAAGGTGACAGAAAAATAAGTCATAAAAGTCAGGGTGTTTTATATTTTTGTCTCTAAAAATTGTGCACTCTTTGTGAAACTGTAAATAAGAAATTACTTGTGAATAAATAAACAGGATGATGAAAACTACATGCATTTTAACATGAATTTTAAAATTGACATATCAGTCTTATAAAACAGATTTTTTTAAAGGAGTGCTCTTGGAATTTGTTGCATTGATGAACAAAGACAGAATTGAATTATATGGATGCATGAGTTAATAATACCCAAGGGCATCTTTTATTTATGTATCACAAGATAAGTGGATGTTGAGGTGGTTGTTTAATGTTTCCACTTGTGTTCATCTTTAAAAAACCAAAAAACAGTGACAGTGCCACAGCCTCTAAACTACCACATGCCTCTCAGAGTTTATCTAAACCCGCAGACTGTACTGTTTTAGTGGCACAATTTTCCTTGTGCAAATGTAGGGGTGCAGAAAGGGAATAAGCTATACTAATATAAGGCTTTCTATCAGTATAACTGAGTGCACAGAGTTGTGTTTTACCATTATAACTATTTTGATTAACTTCTACCCCCTCCCCGCATTAATGTGAGATTAATGGAAAGCACCACTATTTGTACAGGGAAAGAAGCTAGACTCTATATGATGGGCAAAAGGCAGCACCAAGCAACATTTCAAGATTTTTCACTGATAAAAATCTCAAAAGTTTTGACATTACCAGTGATTAACAGTGGAAGAGACATTCCTCCCCCTCTTTATAATCTTCATTCCTTTTCTTTTTATGTATTTTCCTATACCCCCTTCATCTGTCTTTTTATCTAGAGTTTTGTGCTGGTGCCCATCGCTATAATATCATAGATAAATGTAGAAAAAATGTAATTCAAATGAATTAGATGGACATGGTGATGACTCTTATGAATCAAACATTTATGATATATTTGCTCTGCTCATGAATTATACAATTGCTATTGATTTGTTTTATCCAGGCCATTTTCATATTTATGTCTCTCTGTCAGATGCTGTCCTGTTTGTAAGATATACAGAGCACCATCCTAAAGATATTTGATCCCATTTCCTGTTAACTCCTTTTAATAAGCATTGTGCTTGCAAAGATTCTATATGTGGATATTTTCTCCTGATAGTTAACCTGTCAAGCTATAAGCTGTAATGAGGTAGGGTGACCTCCCTCTAAGGCTGACTGGGAAGAACCACTCCCATGTTGGGCAGAGCTAGACAAGCACTAGCATCAGAGGGGAGGGACAGTAAACATAAGAAGTGGGGCCTCTGCTTAATTGGCCTCACTGCCAGATTGCAGACCAAGTAATACAGTGATAGACCCATGACAGAGACCAGCATAGGGAAAGAGCTGCTGGGACTGCCATCTGCCAGATACCCAGAGGAGTCTCTGGGATTGCTGTCCACCAAATACCCCAGCAAGGAGACAGAGGGCCCACAAACAATGGAGCTCTATGTCTGATGTGGGAGTGGCATTGGGAACCCAGATATTAGTCTGGTTGCATAACTGGAAGTTGAGTCAGTGTGTTGTGGTAGAATCTGCACTGATCTAGTGGTGGGATCGTGTACCACGGTTAGGGCCCTGGGATGGGACTCAGTGGAATAAGGTGGGCCCATGTCTAGTGTTCCCTCTAAGATTTCCATCCTTGGACAAGCTGAATTTTCTTTTGGGTGGGTTGAGATTTGTTAAGTGCAACACCAATATTGAGGTGGTGGGTGGATGTGCACCCACCAGTACAAACAAAAACCCTAGATTACACATTCAGGAAAAATCACGGGTTATGCACTGGTGCGGGTTATACACGAGTGTGGGTTATATATGCTAATTTATGGTAAATATTTTAAATATGAAGTCACATCAAAGAAAGTAAACACTTGTCTTGGCTGAAGAAGTGGGTTGAGCCCACGAAAGCTCATGACACTATTTATATATTTTATATATATTTGTTAGTTTAAGGTGCTATAGAACCAGAACTCTACCAGATAGCAAAGACCTGGCCTTAATGCAGTACAACTTACCATGTATTAATTAGTAACACAGGATTTTAAAAAATAATTAAGATCACAGTTTTAGGTATCTGCAATGCTGAAAAAAAAATTGTAAAAAGATTCTTTTTACTTCTTACCGTAATCCATTAACACAGGGGTGGACAATAATTTTTGATAGGGGGCCACTCCAAGAATTTGGTAAGTGGTTGAGGGCTGCCCTCTTCCATTTTATTAATGGAGGAGGTGTGGAGGTCTGGGATGTAGGTTGGGTACAGAAGGGAGCTTGGGGTAAAAGACTGGGGTGTGGGATCTGGGAGGGAGTTTGAGTGACCTAGAGGATCGTGACCTGGAGCAATGGACAGGGGTGAGCATGAGGGAGGGGATTGTAACCTGGGGCAGGGTTGCAGGAGGGGGTGAAGGGATGTAGGCTGTGACCAGGGATGACAGATTGGGGTGCAAGGTCTGAGATGGGGTTGTGACCTGAGGAGGCATGTAGGAGGGGATGCAGTGTTTGGGAAGGCATATGAGGGCTGAATCAGGGGTGCAGAAGGTTTGGGTTACATGGGGTAGGGGGCAGTGGGTTGGAGGAGGGAGGGAGGGGCTGGAGTGCTCAAGACAGAATCTAGCTGGGAGACCTTACCTGGCTCCAATCCAGAAGACCAATGTGATGTAGGTTCCTTAGCCAGGGTCCCTGCCTTCCAGCTCCTGTACATGCTGCAGGAGCCAGGTTTATTGCTCTAAACTGATTAGTGTGAGCCCAGGGAATGAGGGAGGAGGCCATGCTGCTTGTCCTGCAAACAGGCAGCTGCTATTGGTCAAAATGAGTCAATAAGGGCGGCAGCAGCATGAGAAGCCTGTCTCCCCTCTTCCCATGCGCTCACCATTCACAAACACACACGTGGCCCGGCAGCCGGCTTCACTGAGTGCCAAGCGGGGTGGAGCAGGCAGGGAGCCAGCTGAGGCTCTCCCATCCAGATCAAGCCCGCAGATTATCTTTTCCCTAGCCCTGGAGTAGAGGCTGGAGCCAATTTCTCCATTTGTAGCAGGCAGAAGCAGCAGCAGCTGCTGCTGCTGCTGCTCCTCCAAGAGGGCGAGTGCTCCACTCCCTCTTCCCCAGCTGATCAGCTGAGCTCCCTGCCTGTGTGGAGAGCTCTGAACCTCTGCGAAGGGCTCAGAATAGGGCTGCATGGCTGCGCGGTCATTCAGCTTACAGGGAACCTTGCCCATGTCATTCTATTCCTTGCTGCTGACTCCAGTCCCAGGGAGAAATCTACCTCCCCATGCCCAAAGGGTTGTGTTCATTTACAGTCTCCCTAAGCCAGGAAGCTGGGCTGAAGATTCCTAACTGCTCTACCCCACCCAAAGGACCAGAACCGGACTATATTTGATGTCTTTCCAAGTAAGGGAGCTTGGGTGAGAGACTGTTCATTAGCTGCTTCTGCCTCAAAGAGGCCAAGGCCCAAGTCCATTAACTGATACTATACCTTGTTAATCCCCTGCCAATTCACTATTTTACAGCTTTGTGATGTTAATGAGGCCAAGCAGCCTCCCTCAGACTGTTAGGGAGGTACTACTCAAAGCCACTACTAAACCATGTAACATAGTTTGAGTTTAGTGAAAAATGCATTGGGACTAAAGGAGTAAACGGAATACAAGAAGTAATTTTTCTACTCTACTCTGCATTGATTAGGCCTCAACTGGAGTACCGTGTCCAGTACCGGGCACCACATTTCAGGAAAGATGTGGACAAATTGAAGAAAGTCAAGAGAAGAGGAACAAAAATGACTAATGGTTTAGACAACATGAACTATGAGGGAAGATTGAAAAAAATGTGTTTCGTTAGTTTGAAAAAGAAGACGGAGAGGGGACAGGATAATAGTTTACAAGTAAATAAATATTAGGAAGAAAGAAAAAAATAGTTCTTAACCTTTATGATAGGACAAGAAGTAATGGGCATAAAGGAAGGTTTAGATTGAACATTAGGAAAAACTTCCTAACTCTCAGAGCGGTTAAGCACTGGAATAAATTGCTTAGGGGGTGTTATGAAATCCCAATCATTGGAGATTTTTAAGACCAGGGTAGACTAACACGTCAGGGATGTTCTAGATGGTGCTTGGTCCTGTCATGAGGACACTTCCAGTCCTATGATTCTATAATTGTAAGGAGTACTAGATATTCAGGGTGAAATCCTGACACCATTTTATACAATGGAAATTTTGCCATTCATGAGCACCGTAAATTCAAGGATATATTGTTTCAGTGGGGAAATATGCTTAAAAATAATCAATATGATGTCATTCAAACTCAAAAGTCCACAATTAGCCTCCTTCAGTGGAATCAATAATAACAATAATATCTGATTCTTAGGCTACGTCTAGACTGCAAGCCTGTTTCGAAAAAAAGCGTCTAGACTACAACCAGTACTTTTGAAAAAGCAAGCCGCTTTTTCGAAAGAGAGCACCCGGGCAGTCTGGATGTTCTCTTTCGAAAAAGCACAGTTTGCTTTACGTAGTGCCTTTTTTCGAAAGAGCGCTTTTGAAAAAAGGCGTTATTCCTCCTAAAACGAGGTTTTCCACAGTCAACAAAACCGCCACGTTCTTTCAATTTACTGTCGACAGAACATGGCAGCAGTCTAGATGCAGGTAAAGATTTTTCAAAAAAGGGCCACTTTTTTCGAAAAATCCCTGTAGTCTAGACACACCCTTAGGGCACGTCTACACAGTAGGGCTAAAGCCGAAATAAGCTACGCAACTTCAGCTACGTCAATTGCGTAGCTTAAGTTGAAATAGCTTATTTTAGCTGCAGGAAGTCTGAGGTAGAGCACTCTTCCACTAACTTCCCTTACTCCTTGTAAAATGAGGGTTATATGAGTTGGAGGAAGAAGTCCTCCAGCTCACAATTATTTCAAGATTGTCGAAATAACTGCTTGTAGTGTAGATGTGGACTTTGTTATTTCAGAATAGTGCCAGTTATTCGGAAATAACACTGCTGTGTAGACATACCATTATGTAGCACTTTTAATAGGTAGAACTCAAAGCACTTTAAAAAGGAGATCAGTATCATTATTCCCTTGTATAGATAGGGAAACTGAGGCACAGGACATTGAAGTGACTTGTCCAGGTCATCCTGGAGGCCAGTGGCAGAGCCAGGAGTAGACTCTAGGTGCCATGAGCACCCAGGCAAAACAGGTACATAAAATAAGTATGTAGCACATAGTTGGAAAAGTAATTTCCTTTTTCCTATATCATCGATAAATAGTAAATTATATAGCATTTAAGTATTAAATTGTGGTTTTCCTGACTGTGTTTCCATAAAATGATTCTTATTTTTTATTTGTGCTATCTTTTGTAGGTCATATCACAATATATTCTTTTAGAAACGACTCGCTATGAGAAGTAGAAGGTTTTCCCTTATCTTCTGAGGCAAGTTTTGTAGTAAATCACTTGAATCCCCTGGCCTTAAATATGCACAAACTCTTGGGAATATTGAGACTGCAGTTATTGCCCATCACAAAGTGCACAGCTCATTCCTGGAGGGATTCTCCATTACTATACATGGTCTCACCCTGAAGGAAAGAGAAGTGTGTGTGGGACCTATAGGAATGACTCTATACATCTGAGTAATATCTACTCATGATTGCCACGTAGGTTATATTCTTTCCTCGATCTTTGTGATGATCTTGCATTGGAGTTCCGCATATCTAGCAAATATAAAGTATAAACCATTGTTTGCCCCTAACATCCTCATCACCCTGGTCCCCAATGTACAATCCATCTTACAAGGTTGTTCTGCACTCCTGTGCCATTATTTCATTGATGCCATGGGAAAGCAGGAAAATGTTGGCTATTAATTTGATGCTGAATAAGGCATATTCTTGTCTCAAGCCTTGGGGACTTACCCACCTCACTCCCATTAACGTTACAGTATTGACTCTTGTTTCCCATACTGAAAGCTTTTCAATTTCTAGCTGCCTTTGAAGCAGCTGTAGAGAGATCCTGTGTCACTGTCATGCCAGCCAAATGTAAACATTTTTTTGTTTGTTTTTTGTTTATTACTTAATCATGAGAAATAATTCGAAGGCCTGCCCACCTGGAAGGGGAGTGAAAAATGGATCATTCTTTTTTCACAGTCATTAGGCTCCATTCAAATTACTAATGAGAAACAAACTGAAATGATGAAATAAGCAGGTAAATCAAGCAGTACTAGGTTTGTATACAGAGCACCCACCTCAGCATTTCAATTGCAGAACAACTAAAATGAATTAAATTAGGCCTCACTCTGATCTTGCTCAGACAAACTCACATTGAAATAAAAAAGAAACGAATGAGCAAATTTGAGGCTCAGATTACCCTGGGCAGTCGTGAAGGTAAGGCTGGTGAAGACTGGGGCAAATTTGAGGCTCAGATCACCCTGGGTGGTCATGAAGGTAAGGCTGGTGAAGGCTGGGACAAATTTGAGGCTCAGATCAACACAGGGAGGTAGGGTAGCATGCTGTGCATGGGCACCCCCCACCACCACGGGTGGGGGGGAAGGAGGAGGGTGGGTGTGCATGCATGCACACGCTCCAGCCTCCCAGGCCAGGAGCATGGGAAGGGTGGGCACTGGAAGCAGCAACACTTCGCTTCCAGAACTCCTACAGTAGGTGTTCTGGGGATGGAATGTGGGTGGGTCCAACCTGGCATTTTGGGAAAGCTGTGCCTTCCCCTGCTTAGCATACCAACCACACATGCAGATCACCACCCCTCCCCTCGATCAATTGGTTGTGCAGAGGATCCTCACACATGGCTCGCCCCACTTCTGTGAGGAGGAAGAGTTCACCTGCCTATGCCGTACTGTCTTCCACTCATCCCCTACCTCTCTTATCATCTCCAGAAGCCTCTCTGTGCATACAGGGCCTGTGCCAGGAAGAAGAAAAAAATTCAAAGGGCCAGAAGAAGGAGTGAGCCAAATGAGAGTAGGGCTAGGACAACTGTCTGTTATCTCCTTTCTGGCAAAATGCAGGGTCTCTGGAGAACACATATAGGCCAAATGATTTTATATTTTCAGGGAAGCCCCATCCTCAAGGGGACAGCAATAGCCAGTAGTGTCCAATAGCCTGGTGGAATCTCACTGCCATGGAGGGATATAGTGTTAGGAGACTGCAGGGAACCAGAGCCTGGCCCTAACCTTCTACTCAGATGTCCTTGACCTTCCTTGGAAATCTAGTGTCTACCAGGTTTCGAAGCAGGCTCCATACCCTTGTTCCCAGGGGATGGATGACAGACTCTGCCCTTTGATTAGATAATGGGGGTATATTTCCACAAGGAGATACTTAAAGAGATTTTCCCCACACAGGTTTTACCACAGGAGGAGATAAACTGTCCCAAAGGGAAGATGGAATGTTTGCAATGACAATTATGAGTTCAATAATTCAGGTTAATCCTGCAATAACTCAGACAAACAAAGACAAAAATATCCCAGCAACAAATCCCAACACCATTTGCAATTTGTTATCACACATAATCATTATTTTGGGGAGAGAAACAGAGAGAATCATTGTTTGTATGAATATAAATGATCTGTTGTTAATCATGATTCCGAATTATCTTTAAAGATTGAGTGGTACCTTCGTCTTATAACAGCTGAAACAAGTACTTAGCATCATAGAATCCTAGGGCTGCAAGAGACCTCAGGAGGTCATTGAGTCCAGCCTCCTGTCCATAGCAGGACCAACCTCAACTAAATCAATCCAGAAAGGGCTTTGTCAATCTGAGACTTAAAAACCTCTAGGGATGGTGATTCCACCACCTCCCTAAACCCATTCCAGTACTTATCTTGAAATGACATAAAGAGTATTTTCATTGTAGGAGAGATGGTACAGAAACTCTAAATTGTAAAGCCAAATCTGCTAATCAAACAGGTATCAGCCCTTCAGAAAATATGGCTATTTTTATAACTGAAAAGTATGTCATATTGGCAGTTTCTAGGACCTCACTTATTGCAATGACAAATATTCATGCTAGTTGAAAATGAATTCTATTCAGCAGCTAGCAACAGTGCTTTATTATTTTTCCTCTCTCTCTAAAAGGTTACTAGATCATATCCATTCATTAGGCTGCTTAAAAGTTAGGAGTAGGAAATAGATTTTTTTGCCTTCTTCCAAGTCTATCCAAGGCATGTGTCTTTAAACTTTTTAATAATTCAGAATGTAGCTTGTGAGTATAGCCCCAAACTTAAGAGGAAGAAAGCAAAATATTATCTACATCAGGTATCTTTGGGAATTCAGATTTCCTTTTGCCCATTTCTCTGTGTGACATATTATTCTGCGTGGCTGCACGTGGCCAGAACTTGGCAGAGTATGTACTGTAGTAACCTAGCTGAAATGGGAGCCAGGGTGTCCCTAAAAACTCACATGGGGTTCAAGCTACACTTTGCTCTAATACAATGTGCCGTACAATGGAACTTTCCACATTAGAACCATCTGTCTTTCAAGGACCAATAGGCTGAAAACATATTTTTTGCATCATAAAGCAAGGAAATACTTTTTCCTACTCTGTTTCCACATTTACTTACCCATAATATTGTTAGGTAGATTGCTTTTATTATTATGCATAGCGTCATGAATAACACTTTAGTGCTGCAGCTTGCCTAATAAGGAATCAGTGCAAGACTTTATCTTGCTAATATATATGGACCAGAAATACACTTTTGTATTGGTGCAAGAATTTGTTTTATTTCTCAGTCCCTCTCTATCTCAGAAAGCAGGGTTCTGCAGCACAGTTATATGATGGATGAGCTCATATGGAAACATAAAATGATGAAGCAAAATCATTTTTTCTTGTAAATTTAAATCTTTAGCTAGTACTAATGAACTGTAGTTTTTCTCCCCTTGAACCTAAATAGCTTGTGCTCATGGAGATGAATTTGAATATTCACAGTAGTGGAGAAGCTGGATTGCCTCACCTGCTGTATGACCAGTGAGGATAATAATACTGATTCTAAGGCAATGCAGTTACTCAACAGAAGTCCAGAGAGAATAGCAACGAGAAGTCTCATTTATATCAGGGGGCCTGTGTACATTTAGCAGCAGGCACAACAAAGCTAAACTTTTCATTATACTAGGACTAGAAGATTTACCTGGCATTGCTCAGGTCCTTAACTCAAATAAGTTTTGTTTTCTTCATTCAAATCATTGCTCTGGAATGGGACTGGGGAGAGAGGACTACTTCAGCCCCTTCTCATTCCAAGAGCGTGGGACCAGGACTACTTCAGCCCTCTCCATGGCTGCTGCAGCAGTCACAGCTGGGGGAAGGGTGAACATCCCCCAACTTGGGGACAGACAGATACACAGACAAAGAGACAAACAGACAAACTCTGAAATATATAACAGATAGCTGTCCCTTTCACCACTCCTGCCTCTTGCTGGCCCAATGGGGTTATAGCTATCCTGGTCCCTGTGGTCAGTCCCTCCTGCCAGACTCCTTCCTTTCCATTTTATGATAAACAAATTCCAGGCACATTCCATTGTCCTGGCACAACCAAACCCTGGCCTTGCTTTAAGTTAGATAGAAGGAGGCTGCATGCCAAATTGGGTGGTCCTAGCTCTTACCGTTTAGGAGAAGTTCTTCAACAAATAGACTCACAAGATGGACAGAGATACGTACATATCTAAAATATATAGTAAGCTAATTTCCATTATGTTAGTTGTACCAGTGCCCTTATGGTAAAGCCCAAAGGCCTCATGGCCAGAATTCTGTCTTCTAGTGTGTCTCTAGGGGCACCTCTACAAAGCAGGGCTAAAGCCGAAATAAGCTATGCAACTTCAGCTACACCAATTACATAGCTTAAGTCAAAAAAGCTTATTTCGGCTTTCGGCACTGTCTGTACATCAAGAAGTCTGAGGAAGAGCACTGTTCCTCTCACTTCCCTTTCTCCGTGTAAAATGAGGGTTACAAGAGTCGGAGTAAGAAGCCATCCAGCTCGACATTATTTCAACATTATGAAATAACTGCTTGTAGTGTAGATGCGGACTATGTTATTTTGGAATAATGTGAGTTATTCCAAAATAATGCTGCTGTGCAGACATAGTCTAGATGTCCAGCAGAAAAACTAAACTCCATGGTACGCCATTAGTGGAGCTACTAGATTGAAAAAAAAAAACTTGCAAGAAAGACCCAGCGCTAGCACACTGATTAGCGTCACTGCACTCAGGTAGAAGAGGTCTGACTATTTTTCTTCCAGACTCAGAGTCAATAAGCCTATGACCAATATCTGCGTAAGTGGACAAGAGCTATGCATACAGATTTGCATTAAACTGCTGGGCTGTATGTAGGAAGATGCATTTTTTTTCAGCTATAAAGAACAAATGTAGCAGGATGATATTTTATTATGGGTAGACATTTGAAACAGACTGGCCATGTTTACTTCTGGCACCCTGCCTGCTTTAATGGATTTTGCTGACTCTGGGGTGCAGCTGGCTTACTACCAAATTTGAGGAAGTGGGAGTAGGCCTCTGGCAGAGGGAGCTAGGGTTTTGGGAAGACAGATTGTGAAAAAGAAATTGTCGAGGCAGGCAACACTAAAGAGAAGTCTTTAGGCTTGTGTTTCATATAGTTATTCCAGAATTCCTTTTCTATGAGTAAATCAAGCACCAAGAAAGGTGTCTTTGGAATCAGTGGGTGTTTTTATTATGAGAACTACATCTTTTTACAGTAACATGTTTTTATCCCATCATTCTGTACCCAAAGCATTAAAAAATAACGAGTCAGACACACACACAACAAAATGAAACTGGCTTAAAAATCCTGACTATTAAAAATTCATTTTGGATTCTTTTTATTTGCTTTCTGGTTTTGGAGCCTTTGGGGTATTCTAAGGAAGCGCATTTTCCAGGTTTTCTCCACAACCAAGAGGTCTAGAAACCTTTGTTGAAAAAGAATGAAAGAATAAAGGAAAAGAAAGCTGAGATTCTCTCACAGTCACTTGATTCAGGGAGCTGAGGCTTTAAGAAAGACATTGATTATTGTGAGACTAGCACTAAGATCATAAAAGTTGGCAATGCGGACAATAGTTTCTAACAAAAAACCCAGGAACAGTAGTTAAATAATCTTTCTTATTTCTCTACTTTATTTTTTACATGTACCTTTATTGGTCTACTCTTAAAGAATAGTTTCCTCAACATACAGCAGCAGCTACAATTTGTACAACCAGAAGGACAGATATAACGATGGGAAGTTGGGTAAATTGAATATGCAGTGCTACACTGGCTCAGGATTGGAATTTAACATTCAATAGGGGCACCCTCCTTATTTCCTAACAGATATGTCTCTCAAGAGTGGTAAGTTTACCTCACAGTTATCTCCTGATAAATTCCAACATGTTCAGAACAGCTACTGTACCCATGTTCTATGACAAAAACAGTAGACTCAGACTCTGAATAGCCTTTGCTTAGTGGCATGATTTTACACTGTTGGGCTACGTCTAGACTGGCATGATTTTCCGCAAATGCTTTTAACGGAAAAGTTTTCCGTTAAAAGCATTTGCGGAAAAGAGCGTCTAGATTGGCACGGACGCTTTTCCGCAAAAGTACTTTTTGCGGAAAAGCGTCCGTGCCAATCTAGACGCACTTTTGCTCAAGAAAGCCCCGATCACCATTTTAGCCATCGGGGCTTTTTTGTGCAAAACAATTCTGGGTTGTCTACACTGGCCCTCTTGCTCAAAAGCATTTGCGCAAGAGGGCTTTTGCCCGAACGGCAGCGCCATAGTATTTGCGCAAGAACACTGACGATCATACATTAGATCGTCAGTGTTCTTGCGGAAATTCAAGCGGCCAGTGTAGACAGCTGGCAAGTTTTTCCAGAAAAGCGGCTGATTTTCTGGAAAAACTGGCCAGTCTAGACACAGCCTTGATGTATTTTTAAATTGTTAGTGAACAGAGCAAACCACCTACTCCCAGCTAACAAAACTGCATGAGTCTGATGTAATGTTCTGGAATAATACTCAGATCTGTGCACCTCATTGCCAGAAAACCATTGACAAACTGTGGGAGGTTCAGAAAACTCCCCCCAAATAATTAGGGGCTGGAGTATTGACGTATGAAGAAAGAATAAAAGAGTTAAATATATAGAATACAACCTAGCAAATATGTACAACGTGATGAGATAAGCATATATGACTAAGCTATGGGTAAAATGAGCCATACATCTACAAATATTGGAAGGCTATACACACAAATGAGGCAGTGAACTAATTAAAGAAGGTATAATTCAAAGTAATGTCCAGCCAAAAACATAATATATGGCAGGATACTTCCAAAAAGTATTAATGTTGATCAGGATTCTTAATTCTTTCCTTTGCCTTTGCTACAAACTGTGGGAAAGGTTGGGGCTTAAAGTAATCTCTAAACTGTGCAGCATGCCTTACAATTTAAAGTATTAAGAAAAAAAAATAAAGCTAAGAAAAGGAAAAATTTAAGCTGAAGATGTCTCATTTTATGGAATAATTTCTGAAATGGTGGCCAGCCTAGTGATTATCGAGAGAGTCTGAATTCTGCTCCCTGGGACCACTTGAAGAGAGAGGTGAGCTTGTGAGGTTGGAAGCTTAGAGAGAGTACAGATCTAATCTTTTATTTTGTACACCTACTGTGTTATGTTCACAGCATACACAGAGAGAAATTAGATAAAACCAAAGTCATCTAGAGGGAAGGTTACAAAGTAATACCATTTATTTTCTTAGAGTTCAGAATGACAACACACACAAAACTCCTTAAACAGAGAGGCACAAGCAAGTTGCTCCCCAAGGCTGAGATCCACAATTCACCTGGTTCTGGGCTGTTTCTTTTTGAGATGACTCCTCCCCACAGAAGCCAGCAAGCAGGACTAGGAAGCCTTCCTATCTAGTGTCTACGTTTGTGCTGGGAGATGTGATGTCCAGATTCTGAAGACGTATCCATACTAATTCTGGTTGAACTAGCACCTAAAAAGAGCAGTGTGTCTTCCTGTGCATGTGACAGCTTAGGGCTAACCACACAAGTACATACCTAGAGAGTGGGCAGGACAGCGCACTGTACTCAGGGTGGCTAGCCCAAGTGACTGTGTGTGCAGCTGTAGACATACTGGCATATTTAAGTACTTGCTTGAGCACAGATAGACTAGCTACATCTTTGAGAACTGGGAATTACACTTTCCAGCTCAAATGTGGACATACCCTTAAAATGATAGCTTGCGATTCCAGCACATTGTTTGATACATCACATAGTGCAACACATAAATCTCAGACTCTTCTTGACAGCTGACCCTTCATTCCCACCAGAACAACTCCCATCAAAGGACCTTGCAAAGCAAAATAATTGTTCAATTTGTAAATTGCACTTCACAGTTTTGAGATTAGCTTAAACTCCAGCCTCTGAAACACACCGCAACAAAGGGAACAGAAAGGAAAGGATTGCAAGTCTTTCTCCTATGAAAGTATACTGTCTCCTTTTAAGTTTCCAAAGAGGAACCTTTGCTGAAGTCTGTACAGATTATTTTGAAAGGACAGTGCCTAAAGGTTTTATTTATTTGGAAATATGAATGCAGGTATTACATCAACTAATTCAGAAGTGTTATTAATGTTTCTTGTGAACAATTGTGATCAGAAATCATCTCATTTTGGTTAAATAAAATCCAGCGATAAGGAAAAAAACTTGCTGATTTCAAATTAACAACAGTTTGGGGCTAGCATGAAAAGATTATTGTGTACCAATGTATTAAAACTCTGAAAATACGGAATAGTATCTTTTCTACAAACACTCCCATTAGATTCAGTGGAACTACTCAACGTGAGTAAGATACTATAGAAATGTGAGAATGGAGCAGAATCTGGCTCCTTGTAGTTAAAGGAATAATGGCACATGCACATGGTTATTTTGAAAAGGGTGATATTATCAGGAAATAAGATGCGAAATCCTGGTGTCATTGATGTTAATAGGAGTTCTGTAATTCATTTCAGTAGAGCCAGAATTTCACCCAATAATGAAAATGGTTACACTGGTCTACAATTTTTTAGAAGTCGTCTGCTTCAGAGATAAAATGTGCTATTTATTATGTATTTTGATGTGCTGAATTCAAATATGACAATTAAAACAACTGATTGGCTACTGTTTCCAAGATATTTAAGTTTTTACATTTTACGTCTCTGTATATTGTGTAGATAGTAGAGTTTTAATCATAAATTGTAAACCTAGGTCTTTTCATGTGTTTATGGTTGCTTTACATGATAATATTTCACCTGTCCTGTTTATGTAACACTTTAAAAATCAGCAAAAGGGTTATATAAATAAAATTTATTATGAAACAAAAGGCAAAAAACTATTATGTACATAGTTTAGTCCTATTCAGTGTCTACTCGGCGCTTCTTGGCTTGTCTCTTGTATTCATTAAATGGAGCATCTCTTGTCACTGTCCAGCAATAGTCTGCAAGCATTAATGGGCTCCATGTGCCCTGATAGCGTTTCTCCATTGTTGCAATGTCCTGGTGAAATCGCTCGCCATGCTCGTCGCTCACTGCTCCTCAGTTCGGTGGAAAAAAATCTAGATGAGAGTGCAAAAAATGTATCTTTAGTGACATGTTGCAACCAAGGCTTTTGTATGCCTTGAGGAGGTTTTCCACCAACAACCTGTAGTTGTCTGCCTTGTTGTTTCCGAGAAAACTTATTGCCACTAACTGGAAGGCTTTCCGTGCCGTCTTTTCCTTGCCACGCAGTTCATGGTCAAATGCATCATCTCGAAGAAGTTCACGAATATGAGGACCAACAAAGACACCTTCCTTTATCTTAGCTTCACTTAACCTTGGAAATTTTCCACGGAGGTACTTGAAAGTGGCTTATGTTTTGTCCATGGCCTTGACAAAGTTCTTCATCAGACCCAGCTTGATGTGTAAGGGTGGTAACAAAATCTTCCTTGATTCAACAAGTGGTGGATGCTGAACACTTTTTCTCCCAGGCTCCAATGACTGTCGGAGTGGCCAATCTATCTTGATGTAGTGGGAATCTCTTGCATGACTATCCCATTCGCAGAGAAAACAGCAGTACTTTGTGTATCCAGTCTGCAGACCAAGCAAGAGAGCAACAACCTTCAAATCGCCACAAAGCTGCCACTGATGTTGGTCATAGTTTATGCACCTCAAAAGTTGTTTCATGTTGTCATAGGTTTCCTTCATATGGACTGCATGACCAACTGGAATTGATGGCAAAACATTGCCATTATGCAGCAAAACAGCTTTAAGACTCGTCTTCGATGAATCAATGAACAGTCTCCACTCACCTGGATCGTGAACGATGTTGAGGGCTGCCATCGCACCATCGATGTTGTTGCAGGCTACAAGATCACCTTCCACGAAGAAGAATGGGACAAGATCCTTTTGACGGTCACGGAACATGGAAACCCTCACATCACCTGCCAGGAGATTCCACTGCTGTAGTCTGGAGCCCAACAGCTCTGCCTTACTCTTGGGTAGTTCCAAATCCCTGACAAGGTCATTCAGTTCACCTTGTGTTATGAGGTGTGGTTCAGAGGAGGAGGATGGGAGAAAATGTGGGTCCTGTGACATTGATGGTTCAGGACCAGAAGTTTCATCCTCTTCCTCTTCCTCTCCTCTTCCTCTTCCTCGTCTGACTCAAGTGAGAATGATTCTGGTGCATCAGGAACCGGCAGTCCTTCTCCGAGGGGTACTGGGCGTATAGCTGATGGAATGTTTGGATAATGCACAGTCCATGTTTTCTTCTTTGACACACCTTTCCCAACTGGAGGCACCATGCAGAAGTAACAATTGCTGGTATGATCTGTTGGCTCTCTCCAAATCATTGGCACTGCAAAAGGCATAGATTTCCTTTTCCTGTTCAACCACTGGGGAAGATTTGTTGCACAAGTGTTGCAGCATATGTGTGGGGCCCACCTCTTGTCCTGATCTCCAATTTTGCAGCCAAAATAAAGGTGATAGGCTTTCTTAACCATAGTGGTTATACTGCGCTTTTGTGATGCAAAAGTCACTTCACCACAAACATAGCAGAAGTTATCTGCACTGTTCACACAAGTACGAGGCATCTCTGCTCACTTTGGCTAAACAGAAATGTGTCCCTTTGCAAAATCAAACACTGACACATAAGAGAGCACGACACCGTATGATTTCTAGAGCTGATATAGGGCAATTTGTTCAGCAGAGTGATGTAAGCTTCGTTATGATTGCATCATCCATGACTTCTAGGAATAACATGATGCAATTCATATCACGTATGACGCAATACCAGCTTCAGATTGCATCATTCATTGTTTTGCCTAAAAAGCAAGTACTGTCCAAACCCAGTCATAGATTTATTCATAGATCCAGTCAAAGATGTATTTTAGTCATTTCTGGTTTAAATTGAGATCCCTTCCCTTTATAACTCACTTATCCTCCGCCATTCCCAAGTCAAGGGTCGTATATACTGACCCAATAGCATATCTTGAAAACTAGAGCCAATCAACAATTTTAAGCATCATTTTCGTTCTCAGTGACCCAGAATTAGTAAAGTTTGACTACATTTATTTCAGAAGCATTTTGGCTGTAGAGCAGTGTTATATATATATATAGATAGATAGAGAGAGAGAGAGAGAGAGAGAGAGAGAGAGAGAGAGAGCTTGTTTTTCCCTAAATAGTAACTGATAATTGTTAAAAATGTATAATTTTATCCTTTTGCAAATGTTTTCTTTTGTTTTTAAAGGATGATGATTTTAGATGGTTAATTTCTTGGGGCAGAGACCTCTTTTGGTTCTGTTTGTTTGGCACCTAGCACAGTTGAGTCCTGGTCCGTGATTCTTCTGCCCCCACGTGATACAGCACTACCAAAAAAAATCTGTAACTCTGAATATGAAATTGGGAGGGAGGCAGAGATCCAATTTCCACGGAAGTCAATTGAAAGTTTCCCACTGACTTCAACAGGACATAGATCAGGTCCATATTATGTATCCTCTAACAATAAGTTTGTTGATTCTCCAGTAAAATTACCTGGGTCTTGAATTTGCCTCCATAGTTACCAACTCACCTCTGTTATAATGTGCCAGTGTAACTCCTTGAAGCAAAAGCCCTCAGTGCAAAATGCAACCTTGATATAAGTAGGGTCAGCACTTCTGAAACCAATGGAGAGGTATATGCTTCTGTAAAGACTGAATTTGGTCCTAGGACTCTGGGATTAAAGTCAAGGCAAATGTCCAGTATGAATGGTTTATAGTCAAGTTATGTAAGACTGATATTAAGATTTCCTAAAAGCTTACTAAGGCTATTCATAAGCTGTACTGGAAACTTAATTTGCTTTATTACAGCCTGCATTTTTCCCACTATTTTATTTTTTAAATCTGGAATTTGGAATATTTGTTTAAAAAAAAGAGAAATCCCTCAGCTCCAACATCACACAGGAACTACAGGACTAAAAGACTTGAACTTGTTGGAGTTTATTAATGCCATTACTGTTGAAGCAAAAACCATCCATTCCTCATGCAATTATCAGGAAGAATCATGTGTGTGAGATGACAATGACAACGGGCCATTTGGGAAATAAACACTTATGGTAGTTTCATTTTCTGATGTGCTGAGCATTCACAGGCTCACATTGCCTTTGACTGGAGCTTTGGACGATCAGCACCTCTGCAAATCTAGTTCCTATTTTATAGTACATTTTGTAAGGGAGGAAAAGCATTGTGACTGACTAGCTCACACCACTCCATCACCTGTAAAGAAAGCAAACATTGTCCACAAGAGAAAGTTGTGTAGCTCAATCTAACAATTAAGTAGCTGTGTCTCTGAGGCTTTTTCTTTTTAAAGCCTGATGTCAAGTCATTTATCTTTGTTTGGGAGAACAGAAAGTATATCTTTAAATATGGTATCGATATGTCTTGACCCAGATGAAAGCTGCTTAAATCAGTTTTCCTCAATCCTGTTATTGCATATTAACTGTGAACAGGATTATCCTCTAGTCTGCCAGTCAAGCTGTTCAGAGAAAGCAATAAATAAATAAATAAATAAATAAGGGAGGACAGTTTCTCGTTTTGTCTGCCTGCCATGAGGCTAGTAGGACAAAGACTGGTCCTGATCTCCCTTCCTGTGCCATTAAGTATTATACCTCCTGCAGTTGTATGCTGCGGAGCAATTGGTCAAAATTGAAAACAGCTTGTTTCTGCCATTTCTCTGTGTGCTTGTGTGAGGGTATGTCTAGACTGCAGTGCTTTTCTGGGATATCTCTGGTACCCCAGAAAAGCTCTTCTGTGTCCAAGGAATGTATCCGCTTTTTTGAAAAAAATGTCGGAAAAGCAGACGCGTTTTGTCAGCATCCCTGTAAATCTCGTTTTATGAGGAACAAGGGATGTTCCGAAAGAGGGTATGTTTCCAAAATTTGGCTTCATGTAGATGGGTCAAATTTCAGAAAAGCCTCTTTCAGAAGTAAATCGGAAACAGAAATGCAATTTCTGTAACACAAATCGTGGGGTTTTTTTCTGATTTATCTTTGTAGTGTAGACCTAGCCTGAGAGAGAACTTAGGGCTGTTGAAAAGCACAGGATCAATAGCTCTAGAGCAGGGGTGGGGAATCTTTTTTGGATCAGGGCCACTGACCCACAGAAAAATCAGTCAGGGGATGCACACAGGTGAGAAACAAACAAAAAACCACACCCCTCACCAAGTGGGCTCCCCAATGCCCTGAGCTTGATAAGCCAGATCCAGGCAAGCTGGAGGCTGCACCAGGCCCCTGGACCTTAGGTTCCCCATCTCTGCTTTAGAGAGTGACATCTTCTATTTCCACACAGTACACCTAGCTCAGAGAGTAGCAAGGAAACTTATCACACTGCCCAGCCATTTTGCCTCAGTCCTGAGCTGGAGGGATTACTCCTATGTCAGGGTGAGGCGGGAAATATAGTCTTATCTTCATTGCCCTTGGCCTCTCTTCTAAAATAGAAAACATTGGTGTGAATTAGTGCCAGTTATGCTTGTGGCTTTTTGCACTAGTGATAATATTATTCATAATAATATGACTCTGTGTTTAGCTAGCATAAGCAGAAGAGCCAATGTGCCTCAAGAAGGCACCATGTCTTCTTGAACTCTAGTGCCTGGTCTGTACTACAGTGGAAGGTCAAATTAAAGTATGCAATTCCAGCTATGTTAATTATATATCTATGTTAATTATATATCTACAATCACATTTTTGTGCTTTCCACTCAGTGGAAGGTCGGCTCTCATCGGCTTCCCTTACTTCTCACGAGGAGCAGGAGTACCCGCACCAATGGGGACACCTTCTGGGTTTGATTTAACAGGTCTTCACCAGACTCACTAAATTAAACCCTGGAAGATCGACCATAGCAGCATCGATCTTCCATGTAGTGAAGTTGTGGCCTCAGGGAACTGTAGTTTGTTTTACCATCTCTTAGATGGGTCAGTCAGTGTGGTGGAGAAAGACTATGGTTTCATTTTCTCTGCACCTTCCTTCAGGGTACTTAGTGTTTCTAGCCCTTGCACAGATATCTACATGGGCTGCAATTCAGCCACACGCCAAGACGAAGGACACAAATGGGGGCTTTTTATGTTAATACCCACCCACCCTTACACACAATTCAGCCCATTATCAAATAAAAGAAAACCCACATACTGTTATGGAACGTTCACATTTGCACCCTTGGAAATGGACAGAGACCTGCCCAACTCCTTTTACATAGGCCACCGAATAGTCATCACCGTTACTAACCAGTTATTAACAGCTAATGCTAATATAAATAAAGTGTGACCTCAGATAGACTGGATTAACCTCTCCTCACTGTTTTCAGCTCTGTATTTTTTCCTCTAAAAATGTTTTAATGGAAACATCAAAGCAGTTTTTGTTTAAAACAAAGTCACACATTATAAGTATTTGGGTTAGGAACGGTAAGTAAGAGTGTTTAGCAGAGCTAATTTGCAATTGCCTACGAGTGGCACTTTTTTGTCTTAAGAGGCTTGCTTTGCAAATGCCTGAGGAGGCAGTGTGACTCAGCAATGGCAGAGCCTGATAGAGATGTTAAGTCTTTCAAGGTCTGTGAAATCAGACGCTGCCAAATCAGCCCCTCCATCAACTGCACAGAAGCTCATGTTGTGGCTTCCTCAAAGGCCATGTGTAAAGACATATTTTGACATTAATGGATTCTGCTGATTATCCTCCAGGAGTTGCTTGGAGCTAGTGGCAGGGAGACTGAAACTCTTTTCCCTTTGATAGGTTGAAGACCTGTAGGAAATCACAAGTTCAAGTGGGGGAAGGTGAGGCTAAGGGTATGTCTACACTACCACCCTAGTTTGAACTAGGGTGGCTAATGTAGGCATTCGAAGTTGCAAATGAAGCCCGGGATTTAAATATCCCGGGCTTCATTTGCATCTTGCCAGGCGGGCGCCATTTTTAAATCCCCTTAGGTCGAACTTCGTGCCCGCGGCTACACGCGGCACGGAGTAGGTAGTTCGAATTAGGATCTCTAATTCGAACTACCGGTCGAGGTGTACCGGTAGTTCGAATTAGAGATCCTAATTCGAACTACCTACTCCGTGCCGCGTGTAGCCGCGGGCACGGAGTTCGACCTAAGGGAATATAAAAATGGCGCCCGCCCGGCAAGATGCAAATGAAGCCCGGGATATTTAAATCCCAGGCTTCATTTGCAACTTCGAATGCCTACATTAGCCACCCTAGTTCGAACTAGGGTGGTAGTGTAGACATATCCTAAGGGCTTACAACTGATAAATATTCTAAAATGCAATAAACATCACTAGTGTCCAGGCATCTTTAAAGCCTTGACAAAATATATTTAGAGCACTGACCTAAAACTACATATATTGAATCCTCTACAAGTCCACATTTCTCTTACCCCATGAATTTCTCCAGTTCCATTTGCTCTGTCACCTGTTGCCTTTCATTTGCCACCATCTTTTATTGGGTCTTCTATTGTTTTAGAAGACAAAATCGAAATAGCATGTTGCCTCAAATTAGTACGAGGCAGGCTCCATTACTGTGGACATGGTTCCTTGACTTAAAGCCCCAGGAAGCACAGGGGAGTAATTACTTTTAATTACTCTGGGGAGTAGTTATTTTGAACTAGCAACAGTGGAGAGTCTACACTACTGCTATTTCGAAATAACTATTTCAAAATAAGTGTTATTTCCCAAAGAAAGCAGGAATACAGATTTCGAAATAAAGGGCTTTGTAGTGTGGCCACTCCACTTATTATTTAGAAATAAGGAGGGTTATCTGGAAATAACTCCTTAGTATAGACCAGGGCAGAATGTAGGATTAATTGGTGATACATGAGCTGACATGCTCTTCCTAACATGTTGATCAAGGTTTTAAGCAGCTAATTTAGATTTTTTTTTTTCAGTGTGTATCATGCTATTCAACCTAGTGGAATACAAGACAGTTGTCAGTGATACCAAGGATAATATTTATCCCAAATTGTTGTGAAATTGCAAAATGATGGAAAATAGGCCAAATCTTTGGGAAGTTGGAAAAGTTTCAGAATGCACAAGATGTTCAAAGTTTTTAAATTCATATCACATTTTTTTAAATGATGGGCACATGTATTTTTTTACACAGCTCCAATTTAGACATAATAGGGATGTATTTGGGATAAACTGCAATCCCTACATCCAAATTTCCTTGCTGTTGTACATTTCGTATTAGGGTTTTAACTTTATTATATAAAGTCATTATAATTTATCATGCTAATAGGAATATAGAAAGTATTATCTGTAGACCATTGAAACAATAAACCATGCATTCATTGTATGTGTGTGCATTAAAAAAAGTCTATAAAAAGCACTGAGTACATGTGCAATGCTTAGTTTTTAAACCTGTGCATCTCTGCCTCTTCCATTTATGTATTTACAGTAATGTGTACACATTTGTAAACTGGGTAAATTTGTTTTACATTAAAACAGTGCAGGGGATAGAGACTTGGTAGCCATTTGCACCTTCCTCTAGTGGTAGTCTTCAGAGTGATACTGGGTAGACCTCCTCCCATTTCTACCCTTGAAATTGACTAGGTTATTCTCCTCAGATGGGTTGGCATCTTCAGAAGGAAGCAGGTCTGTTAGTTTACTTTCTAGTGTCTGATGGTTATGTTGTGACTTTCCTTCTAGAGAAGGTAGAAAGAGAGGGGTAGGGTAGGGGTTACATAACCAAGATCTTCTGATACTACAAAATATTCAAAACCCATCTCAAGTCTGTGAGAAAATCTGAAACTGTTCTAAGTGTAAACTATTTGGCTATATTCACACTTAATAATAATGGGGCAAATCTTGAAGTTGATTCTTACGCAGACATAACCGTTATTAAAATGAATGGTTTAGAAGTGAATAAAACCGATTAGGCCTAATAATAATATAATTAATAATAAATTTAGGGCATGATTCTAATACACTTCTCATGTTGAATAGTACCTTATTCTGGGCCTGATTTTGCTAATGTTTCTCATGTGATATAATAATGAAAGCAGTGAAATCAATGGAAAGATATATGTAATAAGAACTACTCAGCTTGACTAAGGGAGAGAGAATCTGGCCTTGTTCAAGTAGTTCTACTAAAATTAACCAGTATTACTAGCGTCATAAGGTACTACTTGATGTGAGTAAAAGGGTAATATCTAGCTGTGTATTTTCATTAATTTTGAACTATTTGTATTTTATTATATTAACAAAAAGAAAACACTATACTTCAGTGCTTGGAATATCAGTGTAATATATAAAACACAGAACAAAATTTACATTTTTGGAGGGGCAAAAGGAAGGGAAGAAATAAATTGTATTTTTCTCATATGGCAGCTAATTACTTATGTTTGTTATTGCTATTCCCTGTTTATCTGACCTATTAATGGAGGGCAAAATTCCAAAGAAATGTTTAATTAACATTTGTAATTAGTATTACAAAAGACCCTGCTTTAAAGAACAGGCAGCCCAGAGAGGAGGTCCAGGAAAAGACAAGCTCTTCACCCCATAATTATTGCAGCTCTCCATAGTGCTCTTGTTCATCTCATTAACATCACAGTGGGATGGTGCCACTCCAGGCAACTGGCAGGTGCCTAACTGCCCTACTCCTGGGGAGACTTTTACAAAGGCGGTCCTTTTTCTGCAAATAAAATTGTAAGCTTGCCAGCAGTGTATCTCATTCAAACATTGCACAATCTCATGCTTCCCAAATACCCTAAAGTCTTTTGATTTGAAAAACAAAATAATATGCTTTTGGGACCTGTTTTCATTTTTTTTTTTTGAGAGAGAGAGAGAGAGTAAGAGAGCTCTGTGGTTGTATCTGTCACAATCACATGCTACTTCATCAGGTTGTTAAATAGAAAAAAAAAGAAGGGAGAGTTTGTGGGTGGATTAGAAACAGAGTCCTATATAAGTTATTTGTATGTTTATTGAAACAAATTAAAAAATAAAGTAAATGTGTAAAACATGTTGTGTGCCAATATTGTGTGTGTGTTGAAAAGCTTTTTCTTTTAATTGATTCCAGTATACATTTTTCTTTGAATTAATACTGTAAGAGCTCTCTGAAAACTAGCCTCAAAACAAACAGTTTAATGCACTTTTGGGTAATGGATCTTTTATTGAAACAAGTTAGCTTGATATTGCTCATGGGATCAGCCCTACCAAAAAAATAAATAAAAAATAAAAAAACCCTGTGTTGTCAGTTGTTATTATTTTATTGCTCCCTCATGATATTTAATGTGTTTCTTCAAGCCTCCGATTCTGGAATCGAGTAGTTTTCATGAGACTCATAGCCTTATGTTTAAAATGAAAAGTTTGAAGAAAAGCATGAACTGAGTTTATGTGAAATGCTCAGATACCAGAAGGCAAGAGAAAAGAAGCACACGTTTATTATAACATCTTATGATTTTAATTCAGTAGCATCCTTTTTCTGAGTCTTGTCTCATGATTTTTGAAGGTGAGGGGTTGGCAAGATTGAAAATTCTCACTGCTGCTCTGAATAAATCAGATGACAGATCTTAGCAATAAGTAGAGAGGACTAACCCTGCAAATCCTTACTCACTTCACTCGTGCTGATCATTATCTTCATTGGGATGATTCACCTAGCTAAAGAGTTTGAAGGATCATGCCTATGATTTACCATCATAATTTGCTGATTACAGTAATTAGATTAAATATCCATAGCAAAAAATAAAAATAAAACTAGGGTAAGAAATGATCTTGACCATCAATATAAGGATGTCTGAGACAACAGTTACAGCAGCAATGTGGGAATCAAGTTTCCTTCATTCTTCACTTAGAATTGCCGTTATTTGTTGGGTTACCTTGTTCAAGTCACTAAAACAGATGACCTATAATTTTTAAGATTATGTAATTCAATTTATTTAAAAGAGAACAATGATACATTCACTTGTTAAATCTACCAGTTATTTGTATTGAGATAGTGAGTCTTAGTCCTAACATGGACCTGTCTGAATTAGGAGCTGTACACAGACAAACATAGAAAAAAAAAACAGCTCATGTCTCAAATAGTTTACAATCTTAGTGCAAGACAAAAAGATTTATAAAAAAAAAAAAAAAAAAGGATACAGACTAATGGGAGAGTACAAGGAAATGATGAGACAGTAATGACCAGCGTGAGTGGAGGTGGTCTCAGCACGCCAGCAGCCTAGCTGTTGTTATGCAAAGGAAAACTTTAGATTTGAAGGTGGATAGTGCACTAGTTTTATGGATTTCATGAGGAGTTCCTCCCAAATATCAAGGGCTGCATGGAAGAAAACACAAAGGTATGTTTTTGAAAATTTAACTGATGGGCAACTAGTGTCATGGACCGACCAGAGGCATTTAAATAATGATTATAATACAGCTAGGTTGTAACAGGCTGGGGTAGTTCAACAAAATTCAAGATGACAAAAAATGGTAATCAGGTTAATCACCCATACCTTTAAGAACTTGCAGATGAAAACTAACGAGCCCCTAAGTCAAAAGCTGAAACTTCTATTTGTCTATTTAAAGGGGTTTAACTCCAGTAATGGGTATTTTTAAAATAGATATGACAAGAAACCACACTAAGGCCACAATCCAGCAAATACTTTATACACGTTTCCCTTTCAAGGCATTTGTTCAAAAGGTAGAGCCTAAGCTTTCACTCTGATTCGTGCCATTTTGTTGAACTCCATTGACTTTAGTGTAACTCTGTATAGACGAAAGGATCACATTGTGGTGTCAACATAGTAGTGTTTTGCTGGTATGCCACATTTGCATAGGAGGAGGTTCCACATTTTTATGTGAAGGAAACTTTGGCCTTCATCTAAAATCTGGTGAATTACCTACATGTATGAAATAACTGGGAAGTATTTCCCTATATATACATAGGTCTGTGCCATTCCATTACTGTGCTGTAAAATGAGGTCAATCATGCATACTTCCCTTCTAAGTCTTTTGTGAAGCTTAATTAATATTTTCCAAGTGCTTTTAGATTTCTCTTAAGAAATTGGCTAAGAGTAGAATATATAATGACAACAATTATCTTAAAATACAATGCAATGAATGAAATGATTTCACAATCCCTGCCACGGATGACTTAACTCATTATGCTTTTTCTCCAACACACCAACCCAAAAATTGAGACCCTCTGACAATGCAGGAGTTGATTGGCTTCTGTTCCCAATCCACCATTTATATTCCACATGAGGAATGCAGCTTTTGGCTACTGCTGCAGGGGCTGACCAGAGGAAATAGTGGGAGTGAAAAAAATCACAGCTGTAGCCTGAAATACCTGAGCAAAGGAGGGCAGAACCTAGGTTGGAGAGTTGAAGTTGTAAGAAAAGCTTTTTGTAAGGAGGCATGTGAAATGGAAATTTGAGAAGGAGACATTAAGGGATTGGGAGTAGATTGCATTGCTGTATTTGCTCCTCACAGGCCAGCCAACAGGGATTTGGGGAGGAGGAGGGAGGCAGCAAGGGGGCAACTGCTCTGGGGCCTGGTCATTGAAAAGGCTTTGGTTGCAGATGCCACTGTCACGGCAGTGCCTGGAGTCCTTTAAATCACTGCCCGAGGGTGGCAGAGCATGCTCTGGGTGGCTTTCAGGGCTGCCTGGATTGGTAAACAGAGACACCATGCAGTATGCTCCAGGCAGGGCTCGGGGGATGCCATGGTCCAGGCAACACTGAGGTCTAGCTGCCAGTGGCCCTGCCTCCTCTGCCTGAGGCCCCCCTACTTTGGGAGCATGGAACCATCTCCTCTCCCCCCACCACATTGCCCAAGTGCCAGGCATGATTGTCAGTTCTGCTAGTTCCTCATCACTCGTTTGATAATTTACTAGTTTTTATATTTCGCTCCTTATGTGTGTGTGTGTGTGTAGTAGTAGTAGTAGTAGTAGTTGTTGTTGTTGTTGTTCCTTCAATACCATTAACATGAGAATTAGGACTATGGGGGATGCTGTAGCACTTCTAGGTTTTGTGCCTGGCAGCTGGCCCCAGGCCCATGTTGCTCAGGATGCAAATCACTGGCCCCACACCTCTGTTGCCTGTGCACAGGCACCAATCACTCTGGGTCAGGAGCATCCACAGGGAAAATTCAGTGGTTCTGAGCACCCACCGGCAGGCAAGTGTTGCATAAAAGCCTCTGCCCGAGTTATTACTGGATTTTACACATGGATTTTCTGGAAGTACACTAAACTGTAAGGTCCTGCCAACACATGACTTAGAGCATGACAAAAATCTCCTGCTGACTGCATTGCTGGGGGGAGGGGGAGAGGGCAGTTATTTTCTAAATCTCTTCATTACTGATGATTTGTAAATGATTCTTTGAAACTTTGTAATTGTTTCAGCTGCACTGCCTCTTAAACTCTGCAACTCCTTGTAATCTTAAACCTTGCAACTTGTAATCTTTGTAAAATCTTGCAACTTTGTAACTCTCAGCAACTTTGGTTTATAAATTTAGAAATTTACTATAAGCTTGGTGATTGTAGAGCCTTGCAAATTCGTAACTCTCAACCACTTTGCTTGTAACTTGCTCTAAACTGAATTCTCCCCTGAATATGAACGTGTGTGAGTGAGTGGAGACTATTGGGTGTTTGGGATTAGAAAGTGCAAGGCTGAGCATGTGGAACCAGGTGATGACTCATCAGACCAATTAAGGAGATACTGCTGCTCTGCTGGATCAAGGGAAGTCAGGGCATGCTCCCTGGTGAGGAATGTGGATGGGTCACAGGAGTTGTACAGAGGCAATAAAAGGAAAGCGCACATGGCAGTAGCTCTCTTTCTGCAAAGCTCCTCTTTCTGCAAACAGTTTCTTTCCTGATCAGCTCCCCAGCCATGATCAGCAGACAGATCTTCCAGGTGCAACATGCCTTGGCTGCAACCCATATGCCTGTGTAAGTGCATGAGGGCAGGAGTGAAGGGGGGTGTGTGTGTGTGTGTGTGGTTTAAACCTTTAGTGGCAGCTCTAGCCTCTTTAGTTTAACCATATAGTGCAAACAGTGGAGTGTTAATTCCTCAATAAATCCATACTAGTGTAACCCTGGGTGGTTTCCAGTGGGAATTTTTTTGGGGCAACAGCAAGCTCCCTGCTCCCAGCGCCTCTTGCAACCAGCAGCCCTGCTGCTACTCCTTCCCTCTCAGTGCCTCCTGCTTCCTTGAAACAGCTGTTTTTCAGTATTCAGAGGCTCTGGGAGGGAGAGGCAAGATTGATGATGTGGCATGCTTGGGGAGGGGGCAGAATCTCAGGGGAAGCAGTTAAGTGAGGGCACCATTGGGGCTGGTGGGGGGGGGAGGGTACTGCTGCCTAGAGGCTCTGCTGCTGGCCTTAGGTCCTACTTGACCACTAATCCCATGGACCCAGTGCTCCTCTGCCATCCCCAGGATCCCACCTGTCTTCTGACCTTGTAGCTGGGGGCTCCACTGCTGACTGTCCCATATGTGGGGTCCCAGCTGCCAGCCTGGGGTCCCTCCAGCTGCTGGGCCCGGTATCCCTGTTGCTGGGGACTGCATGCAGGATCCTGGCTGTTGGCCCAACACTTGGGGATCCTCACCTGCCCCTGCTGCCTTACTCCTGTCTATGTTTCCTTCTCCCAGAGCCACAGCCCTGCTTCCAGCCCCAGCTCTAGGGGATGGTGGTATAGAAAGAGATATGGAGGAGAGGGGGTGCCACTCAGCACCCCCACTCCAAAAACTGTTCCAGTGCCACTGTTCAATACATACATTACTTCAACTGTTCCTCTCATTTTTACTTTCTCCTCAGGTGTGTGCTCCTTCTGCAGGTCACCAGGGATGCAGAAAAGCACTAGACCCAGCATTGTAAAGGAAAACTTTATAACTGATCTTGACGTGATGGAATGAAAAACTCAGAAGATCAGAGACAAACACATCTAGTCTTGGCAATGCCCAGGAGGTGAAAGTTGACCTGGAATAAAGCAATGCATGTGGTATAGATGTTACAGCCTTACTCTAGATTATAGCTAGGAAACATTTATCCACAGGGGGAGTGAACTGAGATATAGTCAGGTAAAAGGATGGGGGACATCATAAAACAAGATCTTATGAAGCAAGCTGACAGTGGGATATAGATCAGACTAGGGCTGAGCATTTTTAATTATTCTTCTTTAACTTACAGGGGAAAATCCAGTAGACATACTCATATCATACACCTAGTTCCAAGTGTGGATGTAGCCTCAAGCTATGTCTAGACTGCATTCCTCTCTCGAAAGAGGAATGCAAATGAAGCAGATCAAAAATTCAAATGAAGTGCAGATTTACAAATCGCATGCTTCATTTGCATAATCGTGTGAGTGCTTTTTTGAAAAAGGTGGGTTTTTTTGGAAAAAAACCCCCCACAGTCTAGATGGGGTTGTTTTGGGGGGGAAAACCCCTTTTTCGAAAGAACCCATACACCTCATTTTTTTCAGGAGTACGGGTTCTTTTGATGTTGTTGTTTTTTTCCCAAAGAACCCCATCTAAATTGTGGGTTGTCTTTAAAAAAACAAAAAACAAAAAAACCCCTTTTTCAAAAAAAAACCACTTGCATGTGATTATGCAAATGAAGCATGCAATTTGTAAATCTGCATTGCATTTGAATTTTTGATCTGCTTCATTTGCATTCCTCTTTCGAGAGAGGAATGCAGTCTAGACATAGCCTGAGGCTACATCCACACTTGGAACTAGGTGTGTGATAGGAGTTCGTCTGCTGGATGTTAACTTTCATCTGAGAGAGCACACTTAAAGACAGCTGTGTCGCCCAGTGACATGGGCAGTGGCAGCGTATGTACTAGTCAGATCCAGGTGCATACTCCAGAAGCAGTTCATCAAAAGGAAATCAAACAATGACCATTTCAGTAGGAACTCTATGGCTATGTCTACATTGTGCTCTCTTGTGCAATCACATATGCAAGTGAGGCGTGGCAACGAATATCGCTGTGCCTCATTTGCATACTTAATGAGCTGCCATTTTTTCATGAGGGGCTTTTGCACAAGAAGGAGCAGTCTATACTGCTCTTACTTGCGCAAAAATCCCCTCTTGCGCAAGAGCAGTTCTGCCTGAAAATAAGTGGCAGAACAGCTCTTGCGCAAGAGGGGATTTTTGCGCAAGAAGGAGCAGTGTAGAAAATGGCGGATTATTAAGTATGCAAATGAGGTGTGGTGATATTCATCGCCATGCCTCATTTGTATACATTATGCAAGAGAGCACAATGTAGACATAGCCTATATGTTCCTCTGAGCTAGAAGACGCTTTTGAGCCAAGAGAATTACAACAAGAGCTAATTTGATTTTCTTGGCATATGTCATTTACACACTTCATTTGATGACATAAGAATGACAGGGAGCCACTCCAAGGTTTTGGAAAGTGGCGAGGGCTGCACTCTTTCATGATATGAATGGAGGACATGCAGAGTGTTGGATGGAGGTTGGGTGCAGAAGGGAGCTTAGGGTAAGGGATTGGGGGTGGAGGAGGAGACTGGAGTCTAAGAGGGAATTGGGATGAAGCAGGCGGTTGTGACCTAGGGCAGGGGACTGGAGTACAGAGATTTGGGATGTGACCTAGGGTAGGAGGGAATTATGATCTGGGGCGGGAGATTGGGGTGCCAGATCTGGGAGGTGGTATGGGTTTAAGAGGGGGATAGAGGGTTTGGGTATGTTGAGTGGGAGGGGGGGGGGCGAGGGCTGGGGTGCCAGAAGCAGGCTGTCGCCAAGAGACTTATTTGCCAGATGCCAAACTAACCTGCTTGCCTGAATAACTGAGCGGAGGAGAGGGGGCATGGTTATTCTTAACTGCCTGTTATTCCAACAAGCAGCTCACATTGGCTGGTTTCTGCCAGAAACCGGCCAACGGGAGTGTGGTGGGGGTGGGGCGACTCCTAAAACTTCCCCCCTCTGCTCCAGTTTTAACACAGAAATGGAGCCCTGCAACTGTGTTTCTGGCCAGCGCACGGGGCTGTAGGACAAGCTGGGGAGCCTGCCTGGGGCTCCCCTCTGCCTCCATGGGCCAGATCTGGTGGCTTGGAGGACTGGATCTGGCTCACAGGCTGTATTTTGCCCAGGCCTTTTTTATCTCTCTCTGCTTCTTTTACTTGGTTGCTAAGCCACGGTAGCACTTTTTTTTTGTTCTCTTCCAGTGTTTGTTTGTTTTTTAACTTGGGGTATGCATTTAAATTGGGCCTCCATTATGGTGTCTTTGAAAAGTTTCCATGCAGCTTACAGAGATTTTACTTTAGTCACTGTACTGTTTAATTTCTGTTTAACAAACCTTCTCATCTGTGTGTAGTTCCTGTTCTAAAATTAAATGCCATAGTGTTGGGCTGCTGAGTTGTTTCTCCCACTACAAGGATGTTAAATTTTATTATGTTATGGCCACTATTTCCAAGTGGTTCAGTTATATTTATCTCTTGGACCAGATCCTGCACTCCACTTAGGACTAAATCAAGAATATCCTCTCCCCTTGTGGGTTCCAGAACCAGCTGCTCCAAGAAGCAGTCATTTAAGCTATCAAGAAATTTTATCTCTGCATCCTGTCCTAAGGTGACATGTAGCCAGTCAATGTGGGGATAGTTGAAATCCCCCACTACTCTTGAGTTTTTATTTTGATAGCCTCTCTAATCTCCCTTATCATTTTATAGACACTGTCACTGTCCTGATCAGGTGATTGATAATATATCCTTACTGCTATATTCTTATTATTGGAGCATGGAATTACTAGCCATAGAGATTCTATGGATCATTGTGGCTCATTGAAGATTTTTACTTCATTCAATTCTATATGTCCTTGAATCAGATTCAGATATAGTGTAAATGGCTATAACCCTACTGACTTACATTGGCCCTCTGTTCCACACTATGTACTATATTTGAGCCTGTTGTGTTATACATGACATTATGAGCAAGCAGAACGAGAAAAGGATGATGTCTTTCTGCTCTTATATCTCTTATGATGGTATGGCAATGGTTCTTAGAGAATCCTTCTTCATATTGTCATGTGATTAAATCAGGGAAAATCCAAGAGTAATTAAGCTATTAGAAATGTATCTGAATTAAGGTAATGATTTCTAACTAAGAAAAGCAGAAAATAGCCATATTGTTACCCCAGCTCCACACAAGAGTTGGGCAGTACCAACTGACAGTCTGGCTGTTACAACAAAACATATTTTCACTGTGTGTATCTCTGTATGCCTATTTTGACATGTAACGTGCCTGTCCCATGCTAGGGCCATGTGTGCTTCTGTCCTGAATTACACACAAAATCCAGTCCAACCTACAGTGCTCTTTCGAAAAACAGGCGTTCTTGAATGCAAACAGGGCTTTTTCGCAAGAGAGTGTCCAGACTGCCTGGGTGCTCTCTTTCAAAAAAGTGGCTCTCTTTTTTTCGAAAGAAGTGGTTGCAGTCTAGACGCTCTCTTTTGAAAGAGGCTTGTAGTCTAGACGTAGCCTAAGATTAAACACATTCCAACTCACTCGTTCCCGTCAACCCATGTCTTCAAGCAGGGGCGGATGAGAGTGCCGCGGGGCCCAGGGCAGTGCCGCGGGGCCCCGGGCAGAGAAATTTCACGGGCCCCCCCCCTTTGACATGGCGCATGTGCTGTGGCGCCACGGCGCATGCGCCGGGCCTCGGGAAGCACAGGGCCCGGGGCAGCCGCCCCGCTCGCCCTGCCCTAAATCCGCCACTGTCTTCAAGTGAAAAACCAATGAAAACCTTGCAGCATGCTGTGAAGTTTAACAGACCTTGTTTTACCAAGCTATTTGTGGGGTATGTTCCACAACCAAGTAGTAATGATAGTGGAATCCATTGTTTGAACAGATGTAGCAGCACTTCAGGCCTATTGACTCACTAGTAGCAATTTTTGCATCTAAAACTGATTAATAGAATTGGTGAATTTAAAAATCATATTTAAGGTCTCATGCTCTCTTGTACATAAGCTGCAAGGGCAATAGATATCTAATTGAAATAGATGATTTGAGTGATTGCTAAGAGAAAGGTCAGATTTCAAATTTGGGATTTTTTTTTCTAGTTCTCAGTGTGTCTACATGCATGAGTCATCCTATTACAAGATTGTAATTTAACAGGAGGAATATAGAAATGAATTGTCAGTTAGTCTCCTGATACACACGTCTGCATCAGATAAATACTGTAATTTAAAAGGGTAAATTTAATCATCTTTATTTTGAATATTTATTTAATCTGGGTTCACACTTGTAATATACTTTCCATTTCTATTTTAAATACTGTGATGTACGCAGATAACCACATTGCTCACCGGTGTCACTTCTGTTGCCTAGTGCTGCAGTCAGAGCTAGTCACTGCTTCAGTGATTTGCCTCTGAAAGTTCTGATGGAAAAAGTCATCCCAGAGGTAGGTATTTTCTGGGGAGGAGTATGGCTCTATCCTCTCAGGAGAGATCTCAGGGGGGATACTCAAGCAGTACCTCAAGCAAAGCAATCTTAGTCCTGCCGCAGTTAGAATGGCAGAAGGAGTTGCTGCAGTTTTGTTTAGGTTGTGGCTCAGATTTAAAGTTAATTGAACTTACAGACTTTCTGTCTCTTTCAATAATACACAGAAAGTTACTTTGGAGCCCTTGTTCTCAACCTGCTCGTGCTCCCTCCCCATCAATGAATTTTACAACTAAGCTGGTGACCCTATGTGCTTCTGCTTCAAGCACCTTAGTAAAGAGACAGCTCTGTTAACCCTGCTGCCTTTGAGCTGCCACTTGCAGTCCACTGACTGAAAAACAGGGTGTAAAACAAAATGAAACCCAACCAGTTGTAGTTTCTCGTGGTGATAGACAAGAGCAAGGATTCCCAAGGGGTTTGAAAAACTTTGACATTCATGATTTTTTTTTCTTTTTTTCACAATATTTTGTCCAAAATTTTAATGTGAAAAAAAAAATCAGTTTATTGGTTTTTTACTGGTTACAATCCCTTTAAACTAAAGACCTTTTACAATTGTCAGTGGCACCAGCAGAAGTCAACTTCACTGGGAGTTGTAGCAAGATATAAGAACCAGTCCTGCTCTCATTGAATTGTATGACAAACTTGATTGACTGTTGATTGGTTTCATTAGGTACAGGACTGGGTTCCAAGTCAGACCCTCACTGAGTGTTAAAAGAAAAAAGAAGAGCATTTCATCTAGCTTTATTATGATAACAATGGCCAGGAGCCATGCAACAACACTATTGCAGACTGTGATATTTGGGGCTGCTATTGAGGAGTTCTATAATATTTCCCTAAGGGTATGTCTTGCTGCTGTTACTTTGGTGATTCCATCTAATGGGTTTCAAAGTAATTGCCAAGCAGAAGATTCATGTAGTGATGTATTTACCATGTAGTTAGTTAACTGAGAGATATTAGCTGTGGGACAAATCCTTGAAGTCTTTAGATCATCCCTTCCTGCAAGATGATGTATCAAAGAACAACTCTGGGAGTTTCCCCTAGCAGAATTCCATCCACATTGCTCTATAGGGAGAGAAAGGGTGGCAACATGTGAACAGGTTCTCCACTGGATTCAGCTGTCCATGATATGTACTGAAGGGGGTTACTCAGTATCAAAGGGTAATGCTCTCCCCCCCCCCCCCCCCAAAAAAAAAAGAAGTACTTAGTCTTGTAGTTATCTGAACTTTTCCACAGAGCCAGGCTTGGTGGGTCTGAAAAGGAAGGGAATAATGAAGATCATTGTAAAGATTCTCTCTAAGGTCATTACCCCCTATGCACTCCTAACATTTGTCCCAACCATGTCCTCCAGAAAAAAATTAAGCTGTGCTCATAGTGTTTTTAATTATTTTTTGGTCTCCTGAGCTTCTGTATAGGTTCTTCCCAGTTATTCCCCTGGTATTCTTGGTTGCTTTAAAACACATATACATATCTTCACTACAATGCTCACTACATAGCTAGATTTTTCTGTTTGCTCTATCGGAGCACCAATATACTTCCACAACTGATGGTCCCTCTTTACTCTACATTAGCCTCTGTCACCTGGAATTCTTCCCCCTATATGGGGCTTGGAGGCTCCTGGAATCAGGAATTCTCCGACTCTTTGTGACAGAATATTTTTGCTGTTAAGGGACCATCTATCACAAAGGCAAGCTTGTTTAGGTGACAAAAGTGACTGAGTAAATTCATGGTTAGGCTTTTAGGGCGTGTTTATCCTTACCAGAAGATTGATGCTCCAGAGGTCCATCTTCTGGCACTCAGTTTAGCAGGTTTAGTATAGACCCCTAAATCAAACGGTGAAGGCAGCTCCCACTGGCGTCTGATACTCCTCCTTTTGTGAGGAGTATGGAAAGCCGATGGGAGTGTTTGCTCCCGTCGGTCTCCGGCAGCGTAGACGGTGCCAAAGCTCAGTTAAGGTAAGTCAACTCCTTAAGGAGTTGTGTACCTTAAGCTGATCTTCCTGGTCTAGTGTAGACTAGGCCTTAGAGTGCTTGAGGAGTTCACACTTGATACTTGGCTGGTGAAATCTAATTATAGAATTCACAGGAAATGTGGGGGTTGTGTCCTGCTTCTTAACAGTCTGCCTAGAGGCTGGTACTCACATTTTTGAGCCACTACAGGACAACTTGACAGTCACATATTCAGAAAGATGAGGCACCAAAAAAGAGGAGCACGTGGTCTTCAGTTTTATAAATTCTTGGCACAGCTTTTCTCAGTCTTGAGATCAGGAATTTTCTCTTCAGTCTTTGAGTCCTGAACTGTTCTGCAGTACTTGTGATGTTTAAGGATTGATTAGTAGATTGCCTGAAATTAGAAAATATACCCTAACCACTGTATTTTATATTAATAATAAATAATAGTATTATATTAATGGTGGTAATTGTGACATAACCTGACTTAGAATTTAATTGTCTTCACTTATCACTGTGAACAGTAAGAATGGAAGTTAATTTAAATGGTATGTATTATTCAATGCATGTCTTTTAAACATCTGATGGTGTCATTAATATACATGTACAGAGCAATTTCAGAGACACGTGTTTGATATGGAAGGATTCTGAATGTGGAGAGAGTAATGATTCTTTCTATTGTGAAGTTGTAATTAAGTTATTAAAAATTCATTCTTCAAAATATAAAAATACTTATTTTCCTATGAATTGATACATTTTAAATATGCTGCATATTTTTTAAAAATTGCATAAAGTTGCATGATCTCCCGATGGATCCTGCCAGGCATAGTGCTGTTTAATATGGTGTACAAGAAGTCTGATGACGACAATTCATCAGTCAAGAATTCATCAAACTTATTTAGAGCTAAGTACCATTGTCTAGAATTACCTGCTGGTCAGACGTTGTGTGATTCTATTGGGATTGTGTGGTGACTCACAGTGGCTGAGCTCAGGAAATTCATAAAGTAGACACAGCACTCTAATCTTGAACACTGGACACTATACCTGCCTCATTGAAGAGCTGAAATATTGACTTGCAGTGATGGTATGGACACGACAGTCCCAATCAATCAATGGTGAGAAAAAAATGTGAAAGTTGCGGTTGACTAGTATGTAGTGCAGTAAGGTATGGTATTTCTTCAGACAGTGCTAGGAATCTTATTTTAAGGACATATGGGAAAGCAAGAATAAACAGAGGTAAATTACATCTTCTTTAGTCTACATTCATGGCTTGCATCTCTGGAGCTACATAAATTGCAGAATGTTGATTTCTGGAAATGGGACAAATTCCTATAGGCACTGCTTCTGTAAGTTCATTCCACGAGGGTACATGTGAATATTTTTATTTGCTTGGCAGATATGGGTTCTCATTCCCTAAGTGGTGTTTTGAAGTCTGCTCTTGAAGTAAACTTAAGACCTTCAATGAGATTTTTTGAAGCCAACAAGTTTCATGTGGTGTGGTATTGAAAGTGATAATATTCTCATCTTTTGTCCTGGACCAGAGAAAGGTTTAAATCTGATAGTTTCCCAGGGATAGAAACAAGAGTTTTAAACTGTAGGAGTCCTCAAAGACCACCTATTTATTGCTCCAAGGGGAGAAGGCTTTTGAGCTAGATCCTCCAAGGCATTTAGGCATTTTGCTATTGAAATGAATGGGGGTAGGAACTAAATTCACAAACTTAGAAAAGGGATAGACATTCTTTTAAGTGTGCGTATTGAAATTTATACATAAAATAATACATTCACTTTCACAATTCACTGTTTTAGTGAATATTATGGTCAGGAAATTCATTTTCTAGAATATTTGCATTAAGCAAACATGAAAGATCATGTTCCCTGTTGAAATAAATTAGTTTAAAATTTCAAATGAAGTTTCATTGAAAACATGTAGTGTTTTCCCTGCTCGATTTCCTATAGATTCTTTACTATCTGTACGATTTCTAACAGCATAGTCATTCAAACAGTTTTAATGAACACTCATTTTAAAAAATCTCCAGGCACAAGCTCTTTTCTCTCATTCCCTCAAATTTAGAATCCCCTCCCCCCCATTATGCCTTGGCCTGAGGCTTAAAACTGAATCTGTCTTAATGTTCAATACTTTATTCAAGCTCTGATGCTTCATTCTTGCTATATAAATGGAGATTCCTAGATTTCCAATAACCTATTTTAGTTTAAGTAGTTTTTGGCATTTTAGATTGTAAGGGTAGAATTTTCAACAATACTCGTCTTTGCCTAGATCTGGGATTTTCAGCCATTTTTGCCTAGCTCTGCTTCTGTTGAAAGAAGTTATTACTATAAATTAGTACTTAGAGATTTATAGTATTTATTATTTATAATTTTCTTATCTCAGGACAATTGAAAACATAGCTTTTAAAGTCTCTTGGCTTTAAAGGTAGAGAAATGTATAACTAATGTCTAGGTAGTATAACATACGTGATATCCAAATCACTATAATGTATTGATGCAGTAATCTTCTTATACAGGTTGAACCTCTCTAGTCCAGCATCTTCGGGACCTGACTGGTGCTGAACTAGAGAATTTTCTGGACCATGGGAGGTCAGTATTGTCTAACAGCATTATTAACACTTCCACTGCTTACTGGGCTTGTAGAAGACATTTAAAGGTAAATTAGAACTGAGTAGCAGTATAGAACAATGAAAGCCAAGACTGGTGGATGCAAACAAACTTTTATGCGGCCAAGGGAAACTTGCTCCCACCCATGATATGTGTTCATCAGGTGAACTAAATCATGCTGGACCACAGATGTTGCCAGACCAGAATGCCAGATTAGAGAGGTTCAACCTGTACTACATGTGGCACATACATAATGTATGGTAACTGATATGCCATAAAAGAATTATTGACATTAATACTCTTGTGAGTAATGTAGCCATGCCAAACTCCTACTGGTAAAACCTTCATGCTACAAAGCCATATATTCTTTCTCTATGTATAGATCTATGTTTCATTAGAGGCAGCCTTATTAATCCTCAAGAGCCAGATTTTATTAAGTAGTACTTTGTATGGTTCTATTGAGGTCTTTGGGAATCTTTTTGTTATAAGGTGCTATGCAACATTGAGTAAGAGTGTCAGAATCTGGCTCCCTGTAAGATACCTTTAGGACATGAATCCATGTTTCGTACACAACCAAAACCCTTACTGACTTCAAAAGGTAACGTGGCTGTTCAAGGATCACAGGAGTGGAGCTTTCTTTGATAACATGATACATGAAATGGTATAGGAACACAAGTATTGAGGATATTTCAGTGGAATCTCCCATTAAATATCCTGGAAACTGTTCCATGACCCAATATGCAAATCAGCTTTGGGAAGAGAGAGGACTATTTATTAAACATTATCAACTTTGGTTTTTCATCATTTGGGAAATTCTGGAGGGTATTTTGTTACCTTTGGGAAAAAGCTAAGAAGTAGGTCGGGCACCATAAATGTAAAGAAGCCACTCAAGGGAAGGAAAGGTTAAGTTCAATTATAATAATTAAAAAAGGACTAGAAGCTGGTGTCTCTTGTGCAAATAGAATCTCTTTCAAGTGATTGTTATAAATTAAACACTTTAATACGTTTAAGTTGTTGTTTTTTGAATACTTTAAAGGTTAACAGAGAAAGTACATTGTGTTACATGCTTCAAGGATGTTAATTAAAAGGGTATTACAGAACTCACATTATATGTAGAGTGCTCCTAAAACTTACTTTGTGTTTATTTCTGTTGTTTTGTAAATATAATGTTTTCAATGTGTATGATATAGGTAGGGAAGGCCCTAGCTAGTCTGTATTTCATAGAGTCTAAGGCCAAAAGAGAATATTAGATCATCTACTCTGACCTGCTGTTTATTTCAGCACATTTATTTTCATCTAGACACACCTTTATGAAGTTCAAAGACTAGTTAGACCAAAGCACTTCAGTCCTCAGAAGACTAAGCTATGAGCCACAGGCAGAGAATGAGTAAGACCAAGATGCCACCAAATCCTGAAGCCCTTGCAATGGCAGTGAATTGATCAGGTGAGAGACACCCAGATGATCCCAGCAGATTAACTGTATCCCTGGGATCCCAACCAATCTGATGTAGAATAAAATTCCTTTCCAGCCTCAGATCTGGCAGTCAGTATGACCCTGAGCCTGCAAGCAAGGCATACCAGCCAGACTTCAAGAAAGAGGATTGTCTATACCACCTCAGAGCTTTAATCTACTTCATCCCATGTTCCAAATCCATTGGTGGACAATCTCTGGTGCATCAGAGGAAGACAAGACAGGGAGGGGAAAACAAACAATACATCTAGCTAACTTTTTTCCTTCCTGTCCCCTGCATTTGAATTAACGAAGTTCTGAAAGATGAAATTTAATTATAGTAATTGTTTGAATGCAAAGCTGCAAGTTTTTATGAACATGTTGAGAGCAATATAGGCAATCCCATTCTCCCCAAGTCCCACAAAGGAAGACGCTAAACAGAAGGACTCTTGGACTCACTGCCCCACTTCTCACCACAGTCAGAAGTGACCACAATGTCTCATGTAAAGCAGTAAACATGGCTGTACGGTGAATGCAATAAACACTGAGGGTGGGGAATAGGGTTCAGAGTGACCTAGACACGTTGGAGGATTGGGCCAAAAGAAATCTGATGAGTTTCTACAAGGACAAGTGCAGAGTCCTGCACTTGGGACAGAAGAATCCTATGGACTACTACAGGTGGGGGGCTGACTGGCTAAGCGGCAGTTCTGCAGAAAAGGACCTGAACATTATAATGGATGAAAAGCTGAATATAAGTCAGCAGTGCGCCCTTGTAGCCAAAAAGGCTATGTGTGTATTGGGGTGCATTAGTAGGAGCATTGCCAGCAGATCTAGGGAAATGATTATTCCCCTTTACTCGGCACTGGAGAGGCCACATCTGGAGTATTGCGTCCATTTCTAAGCCCCCCTCCTCCCCAGTGCAGAAAGGATATGACGCTTTGGAGAAAGTCCAGTGGAGGGTAACTTAAATGATTAGAGGTCTGAAGCAAATGCCTTATGAGAGATTTGGGCTTATTTATTCTACAGAAGAGAAGAGTGAGGGGGGATTTGATAGCAAGCTTCAACTTCTGAAGGGAGATTCCAAAGAGGATGGAAAGAGGCTGTCCTCAGTAGTGACGGATGGCAGAATGAGGAGCAATTGTCTCAAGTTGCAGTGCGGGAGGTCTAGGTTGGATATTAGGAAAAACAATTTCACTAGGAGGGTGGTGAAGCACTGGAATGGGTTACCTAGGGAGGTGGTGGAATTTCCATCCCCAGAGGTTTTTAAGTCTTGGCTTGACAAAGCCCTGGCTTGGACAATTTAATTGGGATTGGTCCTGCTTTGGGCAGGGGGTTGGACTCAATGACCTCCTGAGGTCTCTTTCAGCCCCAGGATTCTATGATTTTATGAATAAAAAGTTGAGCTAAATTGTACTTTGATTTATACCTTGTGAAACTTCCTTTGATGTGGGTGATAATACAATAGAATAACATTTGACCTACAGTATAATCACTAATGGAAAAGGGGCATTCAGGAACAGGTTTTCCAAAGTAGAGGCTTGTATCCATAAGGACGTGTTGAGGGGCATGCAAATATGTATTTGTTTGGTGGTAAAAATTAATAGTAATTTCTAGGCAGATGTTTTTATTTTCCTCTTTTCCTGGTAGTTATGAGCAGAGTCATGTTCCTTGGGAATTTGATGGCAGAGTTGAATGGGAGCAGGACCTGGTTTATATGTGTAAGCCACAGGTAATGTCCAGCAAGTCTCCAGTTAAAGTGCTTATCTGGTATTTACAATGTTTTCTGCACCTCTGGGGCTGGGATGCAGCAAGCAATAGGTGAGGTCTTAGCCAGCAGCACTAGCTGGACACAGAGTTGGAGTATGTTTGAGGGTGTGTAGCTACTGGCATGCTCCCCAACCCCATGCGCTGAAGAGTTCCAGGCAACATTCAGGATAAATGAAGACACTTTGTTAGCAGAAAATAGACTCTCTGTTTCCTTGTGGCAAAATGAGTCTTGGAGCTTTCTCTGAGTTTCTCTGAGCATAGCTCAGTACTGACCTCCATATAGAGAATAAAGAGTGAGTGAAAAATGGGGAGGCAACCGAGATCAAAACAAGACTTGTGGTGCCCATATATACATCAGGAGTTTGGCCAAATTTTGGACTTGTATTATGAGACTCAAAGAATTTGGTGATTTCCTGAAAGCATAAGCTCTTGGAGTCATGTGATTATGCATGACTTTCAGCTTTTATTTTTTTTTTAAATAATAGTTTCTAGCCCTTTACATTATAGACATAAGTTTAAAAAAGTGACCTTTAATGCTCAGAAATGAGAAGGAAAATAAAAGATATATTTACATATATTCAAAACTCATTATTTTAAAGCCAATCTCCTGATTTGGGAGAGGGTCCTGACTCATGATTTTTGGTTGTTTGGATTTGGCAATATTGGACAAAACACAATACAAATCGATGCATGTATTGGACATGCCCCGTAATGAGAAAGCAGTTTTGGGCTTGCACAATACCACCTTGCCTTCTAACATGTCTCCTCTTTTTGTAATCCTCCTTTTTAGTGTGTAAACAGCTTCTAACAGATCGATTTTCTTCCTTGTTCAAACAAAGAATAGTCTTTGTAACCAAAAAGAAAATTTGGAACAGGTGGATCCTTATTTTTAATGATGCTGAGAACAAATGACTATTTAACTTAAGATCTCAACAGTTTTTTGCTAATCCCTATAATTCCCCACAAATATTAAAGACAGTTTGTGATACTTAGAGCTCTGATATGATTGCTTCTCTGAAAAAATTAAAAAACTAACTCTCTGTTTGCTTTCTTTGTTATTACCAGGGTAGAAATGCCTTTTCACATGACATATTAACCTTAACATTGAGCCATGCTCAGTGCCTCTGTAATATATGATGACTGTTAAGATTTATATAGCTAGGTATGACAAACCTTTCATATTCATCTGTCTTAAGGCCAGAAGGGCCCATTATGACCATCTAGTTTGACCTCTTCTATAGCAGAGGGCACATAACCCCAGCCAGTATTTTCTGCATCAAGCCCATAAATTCTGTTTGAGCTATAGCATCTCTTTTAGAGAGACATCCAGTATATTAACTAGCATGGAGTTATAGACTGATTCTGGGGTTTTCCACCCAGCAGTTATTTATGTTCTGCAACCAAGACTGTATCCTGCCCTTACAACACTGGGCAGTAGTGTCACAACATCGGTCACAGAACACAGTGAAGAGCAACTCTCATGGGGCTGCTATTTTTTACTCATGCAGGTAAGGTGGTTGCATGTGGTCAAAGGCAAGAAAAGGATGGAGCTCTACCCTCAAAAAAAATCACTGGACAGCAAACTAAATCAGCGCAGAGGATGGAACTAGTTTGCTACTGGTTTAGAGGATTAACAGATAACTTTCCCCTGAAACAAGATGGAGCCAGGTTTTTCGGGAAAGCGGGAGGAAGCTGAAACTATAAGATGCTTACTCAATACAGGTTGTAAAGTTACAGTCTAGGTCATATGGATAAGAGGCTTCTATAAAGACTGTGTTGGGGCTGGATGCTGCCTCCCTTAAGTAACACTTTATGAAGTTAATCTGATTGATTTCAATGGCACTGCTTGTGGAGAAATATGAATAAGACTGTCCAAATCTGACATTTAGGCCTCATGTGCACTGTTCCATTTCATGCTATATCCAATTTCATTTGCTACCTTCCCCATTGCCTATCCCTTTCTGTTCTATCCCCCCTTTTTAGACTTCGTTGTCAGTTTCTGAAGTTTACCTTTTAACTGTAACACCTGAAAGCAAAAGTCATTCTAAAAACAAAAATACATCTCTCAGTAGCTTGGCTTCCAGGAAATACAATGAAAATCATTACAAACAAGATGTTTCAATAATTCATAATTCTTTGTGGGCCTGATTCATGTCAAGTAGTATCTTCTTTGGTTAGCAGTCTAGGCTTACTATAAAGGAAATACTCTTGGTGTACGGTACTTCCCAGTATGAGTCATGGGGTAAGAATCTGCCCTTCTGAGGGGGAGTAAATAATTTGGTTCTAGAGTAAGATTTATGCCTCTAACTATGCTGTGAATTCTCTGCTTAGCTTGATGACTATTCCCTGCTTTCCAGACCCTCCCCACCACTGTTATCACTCCAAAGCTATGCCCACTTTTCCTCTGCCCTTTGGGAAAGTACTAGGTCTGTGTCCTGAACAGGGACAGCCCACAACATTTTGGTACCTGAGGCGGGAAGTTCAAATGATGCCCCCAGGCCCCCTGCTTGAGCCAAAACTTTGAAAGGTCTCAATTCTCTAGGTCCTAGTGGCACCCCTCCCACTGTCTGGCACTTGAGGTGGCTGCCTCAGTTTGCCTCATGGTAGGGCCAGCCCTGGTCCTGAGAAATTGCCTATTTAAAATGCTTAGTGTCATTTGAAGAAGTGGGTTGTGCCCACGAAAGCTCATGATACCATCTACACATTTGGTTAATCTTTAAGGTGCTGCACAAATATTCATTATTTCTTGTTATCTCAAATAGACATACATTATTTGATACAACTTAAAAATGATTTCTTAATGTAATACGTTGCCATTTAATTGACCATGGTGGACCAAATTATAGATTACATTCATTGAGTAGTACCTTACTGGGGCACTCCTATGGAAATCAGTGAGATGTTATGAGGAATAAGGGACAATTCAGGTGATTAAGAGTATCAGCTTCTGGCTCAGAGAAGAGAAAGAAAGTGAAGATTCAAAATGCACCCTACCGTCTCACTAATTTTAATTAAAAAAATAGTTTTCTCTTCATATATATTGATGCTGGAATCCCTTTTCATCTGTTTGCAGCTGAAAGTTGGGATATCCACAATGGAAAATTTTCAGCAATATTTTATTTTATTTTATTATTGTTATTTTATTTATTTATTTGTTTATTTATTATGTATTTATTATTAATTAAGGACCAAGTAAAACCTAGTGGAGGGGTAAAAATACTGACACTTTAAAATGTGCAGTTCAGAAAATCTCCTGCCCATGCTACTTTTCATTCCCACACTGCCTGAATACATTGAGCAGGGACTTTCAGGGCAGTTTGTGACATTGAAAGCTATGTTCCTGTTGTCTAGCTGCTCTGTGTCTGTGTCTGTGTGGGTTTTTAATCATTGTTACTATATCTGACTGAGCATTCAGAGCTTCCCTGTTGTTTCTCAGAGATTTTTTCCTGTTACCATGGGCAAAAATGTTTTAAATGGTGTCAACTGTGATCATATTTTCTCTTGGATAAACACAGAGTAGTTGGTGAAAAAACAATTCAGGGAATATATTTTAATTTTCTCAGTCAAGCTCAGCATTTAGACTACATTTTTATTCCAAAGAGAAGGTATACTGCTGATTGGATCATTATATTCCATTGTTAGACAGGTGGGAGAAAATAAAATCTAAGAAATAAAGGATTAATTTAATTTGAATGCCACAAAGTACAATAGATTTTAATTCCTCATAGAACTTATGTCACTGTGTACATGATCTGTTTTTGGATCTGATATCATAGCCTATGGCCGAGTCTGTGACACATTATCAATACTAATGCAGCATGGTCCTCCTTTCGGATTATCTTTCTGAGGATATGTCTACGCTCTTGCGCAATGCCGCTACGCTGATTATTTTCAGGAATAACGGCATTGAGCAAGAGGGTTTTTTCTTACACAAGAAGGGGCAGTGTAGACCCTCCTTCTGGTGCAAGAGCCTCTTCTGAAAAAAATGGTGGCTCATTAGGTATGCAAATGAGGCTTGGCGATATTCCACGCTTAACCTCATTTGCATATTTCTGGCACAAGAACCCGCCAGTGTAGACATAGCCCTGGATCATCCTTACATTTGTCACAATGGATTTGATCCCGGTGCTAATTTAGTGGAATGTCACACATTTAGAATGAAAACAAGAAATATTTCTCTAGAAGGTTGGAGTTATAAAAGGGCTAGTGGTTATTCAAAGCTTCTCCGAATTTGATGTAGTCTGACTGGACTTGGATAAGTGGGTAGAGTGCATGTGAGGTGCATGATCAATGCAACTAATATGACTTTGCAATTTATCATATAGATAACATTATATACTATATCTCCTGGTACAAGGCAAGATATAAATCTCCTGGATTTGCCACAATGCAACCAATTATATTGCACCAAATCAACACTTGCTAACATAAAATGTGACAAATGAAATATTTTTTAATAAGGCCTGTATTCCAGAATACATGCATTCATTGTTTAGATACTTACCTCAGGAGCGCAAGAAGTGTAACAGCTTGCAAAATGCTTGCAAGAAAATATAAGTAATGTCTAAATGGGTGAAATGTTGCCCAATTTGTTTTATATTGTCTGTAAAACTTTTTTCTTACAGCTCTAAAACTAATGTATTTTGTGGAAGCCTTTAACCAGCAGGACTGTCACATGCAAAGGATCATACAGCAAGGGGATGTATGGTAATGAAATATTGCGGAAGATGAATATTCAACAAGAGTAAAGGCGGGGGGGGGGGGAGAATGCATTTGGTCTACTATGTGTAGTGGGTACTGGACTCCTTTGGTTTCTTGATGTTAACCATAGGGACAAAATGGATTGATGAGGATGAAAGGAAATAAAGGGCTATAACTCAAATGGGGGTACACTGACATTGAAGTCAATAGAGCAATATCAATTTACACCAGCAGAGGATATGTTTATATCAGGTTTATATACGTAAACCAGGGGTGGGGAACCTGTGGCATGAGGGGGAGGCCGGAGTTGGCCCCCACGACTCGGGACTGTTTCCCCCACCCCCCAGCATCAGGGGGCTGGTGCTCCAGCCCTGATGCTCCCCGTGGCCCTCCCCCCACTAATGCGCTGGGCTGGAGCACCATTGTGGACTCCCTGGTGGGGTGTGTGGTGGGAAGCAGGTCCACTCGCTACCTCGTCTCCTACCCCTCCTCTTGGCCGGGGAAATGGCAGAGCAGCAAAGCACTGCCTGGAGGCTTTTACCCCACTGCTCTGATTGGCTGTAATCTTGGCCAATAGGAGGAGCAAGGGATAGTAACTAGGAGCAGCAAGGGACACGGGAAGTGTGTGCACCAGGTAAGCGTCCCTGATCGCCCAGACCCTGCATCCCCACCCTGCTCCTGTCCAGATCTCTACCCCCTCTCACTCTTACCCCACACTCCCATTTCACTCCTGCACCCTCCTCCTCCAAACTGCTCCTGCAGCCTACCTCCCACCCAGAGCCCCCATGCCAATCCACAGTCCATTCCTGAACCTCCTCTTGCCCAGACACCACCCTCACAATCTGCTTCTGCCTCCTACCTTCCACCCAGCCCTTCCAACCCCCAGCCGGCTCCTGCACCCCACCCGCTCCAAAACTCACCAACTCCCAACCCACTCCTGTACTCTCTCTCCTGCCCAGATCCCACACAGCCTGTTCCCTTTTTTTTGCTTATCACTTTTGTGTGTGTGGCCTCTGACTGATTTTTCCGTGGGTCAGTAGCTCCTGATCCAAAAAAAGATTCCCCATCCCTGGCCTAAGCTAATTTAGCTACCCACAAAGTCTTCACGATACGGATCCAAATTTTTTTCAAAGTCAGTGCTAGTCAGAAATTCTTTGGCTACATAAAGTTGGCTTCCTATTCAGGGAGTCTTGAATTCAAGAGCTAATCCACTCAGGCCACATCTCCACTTCCTTGAGAATCAACTCTCCAGCAATCAATCTTCCAGGTCCGATTTAGTGGATCTAGTAAAGATGCACTAAATTGAACATTGAGGGTACTCCCATTGACTGCTGTTGCAAGGAGTAAGGGAAATCGATGGGAGCGTTTGCTCCCATCGACCTCCCACTGTGGGGTCGCCCCAGAAAATTGATGCAAGGTATATCAGCTCCAGCTATGTAATTAACATAGCTGGAGTTGCGTATCTTTTATTGATTTTCTTCACCAGTGTAGACCTGGCCTCAGTTCTTCCCTTTTCAGCGAGATATCAATGGCTGAGATATGATGTGTGTAGGAACAGATAGTGAGGGGTACTCAAGAGAGACCAGATAGCTCTCCACAAACTGAATTTTGACCATTACTTATGAACTCTGTTTCTTCCTCTTCATTAAACGAATGCACTATAGGAATAGCAGACACCAAGTAACTGATTTAATACACTGCTTTCTCCAAGTTGTACTTGTGAAAGAATTTAGCATTCTCAGTGCCTCTTGCCATACTAGAATAGGGGTGGTGCAGATGGTGGAGAAACAAATTCTGTTGAAGTTGCTGCAGTAGACAATGTGAAATGGTTTGGGGGCAATGTTAGTATTGTTTTTCTAGCATTGGCATTCATTTAAATGGAAATTTAGTACATATCATATCTAATTTCATATTAACTAAATAAAATACAGGGGAGCACCCAAATTCCCTTCCATGCTTTTTTTTATTCCTAAGCAATACCTAAGACAATCTCCAGACACACACAGTTAAATCAGCCTGTTATGCTGATATGTCCCAGCACATGTCATTTTCTCCTCTTTCACTTTAAAGATAATTTTGGAGGTTAATGAACTTAAACGTAATACTTTAAAATAATCACTAGAGATAACAGCAAAAAAATGTCAATCAAATCCCAAGGCTAGAAGGGAATGTTTGATCCTAGGCTCACAAGCTCATTTAAATTCAGTACTGTAAGTCCATCACTTTCAACTATTGATCCATGATAAGACATTTTTATTAATTTTTCCTCAGAAAAATTCAGTAGCATTAGAGGGGATTCAGCATTATAGGGGGGGAACAGCTCCTTAATTTGACTGATTAGGCCAATTTACTTAGTCTTTCCTAAAAAGAACAGGCTATACTGTAAATCTTGTCTTTAAAATGTTTATTCAATCTACGGCATTTAATCTATACCTTACTACTTAGACTGACAAAGATCAAGCAATATTCTTTACAAGGACTGGTCATATGACTACATTTTTATTTTCTCATCAGATATGTCTACACTGCAAAGTTAATTCGAAATAACAGCCGTTATTTCGAATTAACTTCAATAGCGTCTATACATGCAAACCGTGATTTCAAATTTAATTCAAACTGGCAGAGAGCTTAATTCGAATTTGGTAAACCTCATTCTACGAGAAGTAACGCCAAATTTGAAATAGCTCATTTGAAATAAGTTCTGTGTATATGTAACCCACACACCTAGTCAGCTCCCGAGGTCCCAGGTTCAAATCCACCTGGTGGCGGTTACATAGACACTTAATTCGAATGAGCTGGTGTCAGCCGGTGGTCAGGGCAGTGAGTGGTGTGTGTGTGTTATACACCCGAGACTTCAACTGCTAGGACTGGGGTCCCTTAGTAGCGGGCAACCTGGAGGAGGTTGACGGGCGCCCCAAGAGGTTTACAGGGAGAGCTTATTACACCTCAGATTTTGACTGCTAGGATACACGATCCCTTCGCAGCGGGCAGCCTGGGGAGGCTGAGAGATGCCCCAATGGATCTGTCCCCTGGAAGCGACACGATCCAACGCTCAAGCTCTCCCTATATCTGTCCCTTATGACCGGCTGGAGTTCTTTTTAAAATTGTGCTTGGTTCTGTTACAGCAACTGAAGGATGGTCAGGTCACAGCTTAAACAGTTACTATTTTATTGTTACAGGGTAAACTTAGCTGTTAAATGCTACTACTGTGTTACAGATAACACAGCCACTACAAAGGACAGGACAGAAATTACACTAATAAGTCACTTACAGGTACCATGAAACCCTTTTGGTTCTCTGAGCTCTTACTAAATGCATGCAAAATAGACACCTAGCAGGTATATATTCTCATCCCTGCGTTCCAGACTTGGCGTGGCCAGCGTCTTTCTCTCAATCCCTCGGGAAGAAGTAGGGTGAGGTTGGGCATCCCACAGACCTCGGGAGACAACCAATACCTGCCAGCAGGTGTAGATGATTGGAGCTCAAATGGGGTGGGCTACTAAACCCCTCTTTATACCCCTTGGGTCACGTAGGCTTCTTCCTGGTCTCAAGTGGCCAATTAGGAAAAATGGCTTTGAATGCCAAGTTTCCCACAAAGGGTGCAAAGCATAATTCACACCTGCAAAAATGCAGACAATGGGCACTTCTAGTATGTGATGGGCGAAGATTCCTCTCCTGGGACAGTGTAGGCGTGTCAATTACTGGTGCTAGCCATCAGGGTGGCGGGAGGTCCCCTGGTCGTCAGCTAGCCCATTTACTGTCTGGTTTCTGTTTATTAGAGTCAGGGACAAGCAGCACCCCTGCGTTCCCAGGGCATCAAAGGCTGACTGCCTTTCTCTTGCTCTCTGGGGGGGGGGAAAAACAAGATGGGGTTCATGTCTGGCTACATTCCACCCCCTTCACACGCCTCACTATGTCCCAGAACGCAAGATGGCGGTGATGCCAGCACCTTTTTGCCCTCCTTGGAGGAAGCTAAAATCGCCCTATCGGCAGGGTCTGATCAGATAATTTTGGATCAAGGGATTGATTAGGATCGCTTCCCAATGCCATATACCGGACTTATGCAGAGGAGGTAGCAGTGTACACCAAACGCTTAACAATACATAGAAGCATGCAACAAGCAATTACAACAAGTAAAATGGTTAATATAGTATTTACAATAGAGTGAAGGAATGGAGTTAACGAAAATCCTAGGTGTTGGGCTAGCCAATCTAGCCATGAGGCTTTTCCGTCCTCAGTTACAGCGTGTAGCACCTTAACAGTGCCCTTTATAGCGAATGCATCTTGTTTAATTTGTAAGCAGCAAGATTGGTTAATTATCGCACATACTTCCCCCTGCTGGGCTAAAACTGCGTCTAAGGCTATTCACTAATGCCTTCTCCAGCTCAGCTACTCCAAGCCAGGGCAAGAATGCACGGGTGAACTGGTGAAAAATCTGTAGAGCGTTCTATAAGGGGGTTCAGGGTGAATCTTCTTGGCATCCGGTGCAGGAAACTTCCAAGGTTAGTGAGACCAGGAGCCATAATGTGGGGGTGTACAGTGAGCCCCCCAGGGGCAGCGTGCCCCAGTGAGCAGCGCCCTATTTAATTCAGTGGCAGATACTTGTAGGCTTTCTGCCTGCAAATGAAAAAGAGTCCTGGCTCTTCCTTTAGAATAGGGGAGTAGGGTCCCTTATACCACCCTGTTCCAGTGGGTCCTTTCTTTGGGGTATGGTGGGTAGCACAGTAACTATCATTAGCGGCTGTGCAATGCAAGGCAAGCAGCAAGTCCTGTAGGACCTGATCCGCTGGAAAAAGCTCTGCCCTAGCACACTGGTTTGGGAGTAGGGTGTTACTGGTTACCAGTGTGGGGTTGTATATTTGACCGGTGTTAGAAATAATGAATAATGACTGATTGTACCAGGCTTTTCCTTCCGGGTATTGGCTGAAGTTTAGGGGAATAATGGTAACATTGCTAGATAGTGGTGTGCCACCTTGGGAGATGTTATATCCCCAGCACCTTAAGGGTTTTTGGTCAAGGGTTAAGGGTTGCACTGGGATAGACATCCCAGACTTTTAATTTCTCATTAAACTTACAATGTGGGTACACTGCTGGTCCCCTAACCACCCGAGGTGGGGTCCAGTACCATTTTTGTTCTCAAAGCAGATGGGGTGCACTTCCCTGGAGCTTCCTCTTATATACTCCAGACATTGACCCCCATAGTGTAGGTTGCCATTGTCCATGCCACCCCCCAAGTTCCTTTCCCAGAGTCTTTTTAAAAGTTTGTAGCTGATGTCATCAAACCAGGCTGGTCCCCACTTGAAAAGGTTGCTCTTGTTCCACTAGCTGTTCAAGTTTAGAGGAACAAATTCAATCCCTAGCCCTGTGGAAAAGTTCAGCAGTGTACACGTCCAACAGTTGGTGGCGCCAGTTTGGATGGCATTCTGGAAAGGGTGTCTGGGAACAGCGGAGGCTGCTATGCCACAAGGAACGTTACAACAAGTCCAAACATCATGCTGTCGCTCGGATCGGGGTCTGCCACACAACCAAGTTTGATTCTAAAAGAAAGCACAAAGTCAACCGGTCTTGGATACAATCCAAGCCTTAGTTATAGTTATTGGCATCTTGTCGGGGTTTGCAATAATCCAAACGCCCTTGTCTTTATAAGACTGAAATACACAGGTATGTGTGCCCAGGCTGGGGTGTTTGACTACAACAGTATCCCCAGGGGCATATTTGGAGTCCTTATCTGATTGTATTACTTGGGGTGTTGGGACAAGTGCTGTTAAGTGGTTTAGTCCCATGATGGTTGACAACCCCATTGCTAATCGGGTCGGGTAGGCAAAGCCAATTCCCGAGACAATCTCTACTCCAGTCAAAACATATTTCCTTCTCTGTCTGGTGGAGGGTAATGGGCCAATGTAATCAATTCGCCAGTTTGCCCATTACCAGTTTTAGCAAGGAGGGTGGCCTTTTTCACTAAGCCCCACACCTCCTGGTCCTTTTCTTAAGCATATTCCTGGGGGGAAAAAAATAATCTGACAGTTGCTTTAACTTTCAGTACCCATCCTTAAGGGAATCTAGCTCTGTCTGGGTACTGAGGGACATGCATTTCTACCTCTCCACTTCTGCAGCAGAGGCCTTTACATTTTTGCAGTTTCATATTTACATTCTTATATTCAGTCAATTTGAAGAACACCTCATTACAGGTTTTCCATAGAAGTCAAGCTGCAGCTGCTTCTCCCTTCATTGGGGGCAACGGTTTACATATCCGCAAGTAGTTAGCCAATTTGTCTTCTAGGTCTGAAATTGTATGGACAGCAGCTAACACTTGATCAGACCAAGGGCTATGCCCGAACCTTTGCAAGATTTTGTTCAAAAGGGGTAACATCTTTTACAAATGCCAATTTCTCAGTCTCCTCTCTCTGGGAGCCTTCTTAAAAAACTGCTTACATTTAAATATTTTCTAGTATACCCAACCTCCTATTGGGACTAAAATAGCAATACCAATATCTCCTTTTTTTTTCTTTCAGGGGATAAGGCAACATGTCACATTTATTGAACATACATAGATCAATCAATACTTATCATATGCATATGATACATTACACTCATGTACTCTCACACACCCACAAGCACACTCCGTCTTGTTGTTACCAAAGGTTGCTCACCCTTCTGTATCTGTTCTCACATTTAGCATTGTGCAAACATAAATCCTTTTAGATTCTCATTTTTATGTTTGACTTCTTTTTCCATCTTTCTTTCTGGAGGGCTACAGTTTGAACTTTCTGATCTCAGGTAGTTTGCTGATCCAACTTAGCCATTACCTGCAAAGCTTCTTTGTGCTGCCAGCCAGGGCATTTGCATCACAAAGGAAATTACAACCTGTTGTAGCTCCTGGAGCCTCCATAGCATTTTAATTTGTTTGCAGTTTTTACCCCTTCTACAATATACGTGGCATGTCACAGGAAAATGTGCAGTCTTTGTTTACAACACTACTTAGCCACATTAAACTTTGCATAGGGTGTAACTCTTTCTTTATGCTTACAGTTTACCTGTACTTTCATTAAACAACTTGGACTGAAATGGTCTTACTAAAAGTAAACCAAACCAATTTGTTTTAAACCTACAATCAAGATTACTGGACCTTGAAAACCTCACTTATTTACACTCTATATATTATATACACACAGATACACATACATTCTCTCTGAACGTTTCTTACACTATTTCTACATAGCTGTACAACAATTACATTCCCTTTTTATTCATTGGGGTAGTTAAGTTCCAATAGAACCCCCTCCCTTTAGAGTTCTTTTAGCAGTATCTATAATCAAATGTATGGATTTGAGTCAAATTTGCCTGGATTATTTACAGACATTCCTTTGGAAAAAGGGCCCATTTTTCTTTCAGAATGGCTTCAAAGAAACCACAATTTTCTATCTACACCATTTTAGCATTTGCACAACTGCTCAATTCTCTCCATTCTCTGTAGAGTTAAATTCTCTGTGGGTTTTTCTTTTTTCTTAAAACACTTTCTTATCTCTAAAAATAAAAAAAAAAACTGGCCTTGTTTCAGATATTACTCTTGTAAGTATTGTTTTAAGGATTTAGATTTCCAGTGCATGTACTTACTGCCTTTTCTCAGTTCTACCACAAGGCCTTCAATCTATCTGTTACCTGCCTGCTTGTCTGGGCCTGATCCTGTTTTCCTTGCTAAATGGAAAGTGGCTCCTTTCCACAGACTCAGGCTTTGTCCCATTCTTTAACTTGCAGGTAGTTCTATACTTACAGAATTGCACCCACAACTCCTCAGGATTTCCCCAATCCTTTTCTAACATTTCTCTATCCCATTTGGGTTGCCCCAACTTTACTGAAATCAGTATTTACCATGACTAGCTTCATGTTGCCATATTTAAACCTATAACACAATCCTGCCGACTACGCCAATTCTGTCAGCCAGTGGTCAGGGCAGTGAGTGGTGTGTGTGTGTTATACACCCGAGACTTCAACTGCTAGGACTGGGGTCCCTTAGCAGCGGGCAACCTGGAGGAGGTTGACGGGCACCCCAAGAAGTTTACAGGGAGAGCTTATTACACCTCAGATTTTGACTGCTAGGATACACGATCCCTTCGCAGCGGGCAGCCTGGGGAGGCTGAGAGATGCCCCAATGGATCTGTCCCCTGGAAGCGACACGATCCAACGCTCAAGCTCTCCCTATATCTGTCCCTTATGACCGGCTGGAGTTCTTTTTAAAATTATGCTTGGTTCTGTTACAGCAACTGAAGGAGTCAGGTTACAGCTTAAACAGTTACTATTTTATTGTTACAGGGTAAACTTAGCTGTTAAATGCTACTACTGTGTTACAGATAACACAGCCACTACAAAGGACAGGACAGAAATTACACTAATAAGTCACTTACAGGTACCATGAAACCCTTTTGGTTCTCTGAGCTCTTACTAAATGCATGCAAAATAGACACCTAGCAGGTATATATTCTCACCCCTGCGTTCCAGACTTGGCGTGGCCAGCGTCTTTCTCTCAATCCCTCAGGAAGAAGTAGGGCGAGGTTGGGCGTCCCACAGACCTCGGGAGACAACCAATACCTGCCAGCAGGTGTAGATGATTGGAGCTCAAATGGGGTGGGCTACTAAACCCCTCTTTATACCCCTTGGGTCACATAGACTTCTTCCTGGTCTCAAGTGGCCAATTAGGAAAAATGGCTTTGAATGCCAAGTTTCCCACAAAGGGTGCAAAGCATAATTCACACCTGGGAAAATGCAGACAATGGGCACTTCTAGTATGTGATGGGCGAAGATTCCTCTCCTGGGACAGTGTAGGCGTGTCAATTACTGGTGCTAGCCATCAGGGCGGCGGGAGGTCCCCTGGTCGTCAGCTAGCCCATTTACTGTCTGGTTTCTGTTTATTAGAGTCAGGGACAAGCAGCACCCCTGCGTTCCCAGGGCATCAAAGGCTGACTGCCTTTCTCTTGCTCTCGGGGGGGGGGGGGGAAACAAGATGGGGTTCATGTCTGGCTACAGCTGGCCTCTAGCCCTTCCCAGTTTCCCCTGGTGGCCACTCTGGGCCAAACCAGGAAAACTCCTCTCCTCTCCTCTCCCCCAGCCCCAGAGCCCTTAATGGAGTAGACTCTGGCCAGCAGTCTCTGTCCCTGACCCAGTGGCCCCATAATGAGCCAGGCAGCCAGTGCCAGCCAGCTGTCCCCCGCCCAGTCCCCCGCCAGCCAGGGGCTGTAGACGGCGCGTGCCCACCTGGACTGGTGCGGAAATCATAGACCTCATAGAGGTTTGGGGAGAGGCCCCCAATGTCCATGATCTCTGCACCAGGTGGAGGAACATGGCCGCATAGCGGCCACCATGGCTAGAAGGGCCACAGGCGCACCCAGGAGCAGGTGCGCCTGAAAATTAAAGAGCTGCGGCACTGGTTCGCCGGCAGCACCACAGCAGGGGCTGACATCTGCCCCTACTTCGCCGCCCTCCGCCCTCGACTGCATCCTGGGGGGCAGCATCCGGGGGGGCGGGATGGTCTGTGCCAGCCTGGGGGGCAGCGAGCCAGGACCAGAGGGGCCTGACCCAGGCGTGGCAGAGGGGCCAGCACAGAGGGTGTCCAACCTGTCCCGGCACCGGAGTCAGCAGGGTTGTCAGGGGAGGCCACACCAGGTAAGTGCCATCACTGTCCCATCACTGTCCCCTACCCGGCGGAGGGGAGGGAGACCAGGGACCACGCGCGTGAGCCATGCCTCTCACGGATCACGCAGCCACCAGCCAAATGTGCACGTGCGGGGACATGCCATGCCACCCTTGGGCAGGTGGCTCCAGCTGTGTGCCACACAGGGCCGTGGCCCGATAGCCACACACGTGTGAAGAGACCTGACATGCTCCCGACCCCGGGGCGGGACCTAGCAGGATGCCCTCCCTTCACACGCCCCCTCTACACAGAGGCAGGGGACATCTTCCTCCCCCCACCCCCCGCCTTGGCTGCACTATACATGGTACAGGAACATGGGTGCAGTCTTGGGGCAGCTCCCACTCCCAGGGAGAGCCAGACATCCCGACCCTGGCCTCTGTGCAAGCACGTCAGCTCTGACGGTGCAGGTCACGGTCGTCCTCAACTCACAGGGGGTGCTGGGCATTATCCACTGCGTCCCCAGGGAGAACTGACCACTCCCCTTCTTTCTCCACAGCCGCACCAGCTGCATGTGCAGGCCGCACCACCCCGCCTGGGACATGCTCCCGCACCCGAGGGCTCCACAGGACCACTGCAACACGGCAGCGGTACCGAGAGCAGCAGCTGGGGGCCCTGCACTGTACCATCCAGGGCTGGGTGCAGGAGGACCTGCAGCTCCGCTGGGAGCAGCTTGCCCAGGACCGTGCCATGTGCTCACACCTGTAGGCCCTGCTGCAGAGCATGCTGCCCCGTGCTGCCCCAGCGCCTGCTGCCCCACCAGCTACTGTTCCTCTTCCCACTCCTGCCCCCCCCACCTCTCTCTCCTCAATCTGCACACCCCCCATCTCAGCTTCCACACCCTCCTCCCCATCCCCCCGGGGACGCTGAGGCCCCCACACCCGGCGTGCTGGGAGACATGTGGCCCAACGAGACCCCCACCCCTGAGTGCTGGGCTTCCCCTCCCACTTCCTCCCCTTGCTTCCCTCTTCCAGCTCCCTCCTCCCAGGTTTCCCTCTCCCACCTCTCCTCCCGTCTCCCGCCTCCTTTCCCCAGTCTCTCCAGAGTTTCATTCCTGCTCCCCAGTTGTGTTAAATAAAGACAGTTCATGTTTATGAAAAAACTTGTCTTTTATTTGACATCAGGAAAGGGGGCTAGGGAGGGGTAAATGGAAGGACGTGAGGGAGGAATGGGGCACGAACCCCCGGTGGGGAGGACTGGGGAGGCTCTGAGGGCTCCTCAGGGTGGACGCTCTCCCGCAGGGCCTCCTGGATCCTGACAGCCCCCCGATGGACCCGCCAGATGGCAGCCTGCAGCAAGTGCAGCCGGGCTGATGGCAACGACCCCACGAGACGCACCAGCGTGCCCAGGGGCAGCTCTGGCTCCATGTGGCCGAGTGCTGTGGTGTCCCGAGTGCAGGCACTCAGGGCACTCCAAGACAGGACTGCTTTGCTGTCCCTCATCGAGGTAGACAAGCAAGCGGGGAACCCTGAGAACTGTCTGTCAAGGGTGGGGGTAGGGTCCCTTTAAGCACGGAGCTCAGTTAGCCTCAGGCAGCAGCCCCACACACTAAATCCTAACCTGATGCCCTGCCAGCACTGGTTCCGGCCAGCCTTAACTTCGGTTCAGGGTTCACTCAGTGTGGATGCGCTATTTCGAAATAGCAAAACGCTATTTTGAAATAGTTTTTGTGTATAGATGCATTATTTCGAATTAGCTTAATTCGAATTAACTATTTTGAATTAAGTTAACTCGAATTAACGCTGTAGTGTAGACATACCCATCTAGATAAAAAGAATACAATGGCTTCCTTATTCTCTGCACCTTCTATCCATACTGTGAGTAGTTGTGCAGAAGGGGAGGCAGCCTCATGTGTCTCTCTCATTCATGTAGGTGGGAAGAGGTGCCTCTTTGACTCCTTCCCTGTTATCCCCACTGTACTAGCCGGTGCGTCTGGGGTGTCCCAGGTTTAGAGCAGGTAAATGTGTACCAGAGCAGCAGGAATGCAGGAGGCAGATTGACTCCATGAGACATGATCACTGAGCGGGCCACATCGCTATACACTGCCCATAGAAATTACTTGTGGCACAGCTCTGTTCAACAAAACTCTGTTTAACTTCAAAAGGGCTTTTCCTTGGTTAGTGGCTGCACGATCAGCAGAACTAAGATTGAATGATCCCATCCCTAGACAAGCGGAGTGTAATGCTTCAGCTTCTCTCACTCTTCATGTTGTCCAGACCCAGCTCAGAGCTCCATAAAACTCAGTTTCAATTCTCATCATTTCACACAAATCTTGTTTCCAGTTTTGGGTCATGTTAGGTTCATATCTTTTGAATCTGGGGAGTTAAACAAAACCAAAGTAAAATCATCAGGAACTGCTGAGTTTTGCTGAGTGTTGGTTGGAATATATGTTCTGTGAAAATTATCTTATGCACTATATATAATCCTTTGGGTTGTTCTCACTAGCCATTTTTGCAGAAACATGGTCTTCTTTATGGACATAGGCAGAAACGTCTATGAGCCTTTGGTGTATGGACACCAGGAATATTCCTGGCCCAAGGCCTGGCTCCACCAAAGTTTGGGCTGGGTCTCTCTCTCTTGGCTCCACCTGTCACCCCTGTGATCTCTCTCCAATGCTTGTCCCCCAGCCCTGGTGATTGAAAAAGGCCTGGGGGCCCCTGCCACCACCACTGGCAGTGCAACAGGGCTAAAGCAGCTTCCTACCCATTTGCTCGGTGTGTGGCCACCATCAGGGTGTGGGTGTGCATCTGAATGCAGCCCCTGCTTCTGCGGCCAAAGAGAAGCTGTGGAGGTGGTGTCTGGAGGCAGCAGTTCACAGAGACACCCTCCCCTCCTGAGATCCTGTCTAGGTGCCCTCCCGCTGCATGCACCCCAATCCCTCACAGAATGCACATACTCTCCCCTATCCCCTTTTCTTTCCCCCATACTACCCTCCATACCCCCTCCTCCAGTCCCCTCTCCCAGCACCCTCTCCTGCACCCAAACTCCCTCCCAGAGCCTGGAGTCCCTCCTGCACCCCCATTCCCTGCCCCAGCCCAGAGCCTGCCCACAGCACCCAAACTCCCTCCCAAACCTGTGCTCCAGATCCACTCCTGCACCTAAACTCCTTCACAGAGCCTGACCCCTCACTCTTTCCACACCCAAACTTGTTCCCAGAGCCTGCACCCATCCCCCACCCAAATTCCTTACAAGAGCTTTAGGCTCTGGACATTCTAGGCACCACCAAAATTTCTGCAAATCTGCCACTCCTGTCTGTTCAGTGACCTTGCCTTTGCAACCTTTGTCCACCAATGGTCCTTCAACATCTGAGCTCAGCAAGTTTCAGGGAACAATGCAAGACACACACCAGCAGTCTGGCCACCTCTGTCAACATATTTTATTTTAGTTCAATAAAGAGGAGCAGGGTGACTTGCTGGGAGCCCAAGGGTTTGGTTGTTGGGCCCTTTGTAACTGGAAAGATTTTCATGGTGTTTTTGTTTATTGATGCCTTACAACGAATACTGATATACAAATTTCTAAACAAAAGAGATGGGTCTGGATCTGAGCACTCTTCCACTAGGTTTCAGGAAAGTTTGACCCCAGATCTGAGCTTTATGTTCAGGCTAATCACTGTAAGTGTGGAGCATTCGCATAAGGCCTGTACATCCTGTGGGTTTTAGTGAGATTTATTCCAGCAACTCACTGTGTGACCTTGGACAAATCATGCTAACTTCTTTGTACTTGTGTGCCCCATCTGCGAGACTGTAGGATAATTTACAGTTATCTTCCCTACATGGGTATTGTAAGCAGAGACCTGGTAAAACAATGAGCAAAGTTAGTTGGCAAATATTGCATTCAAAATAAAATTACAGACTGTGCTAAGTAGACCAAGTCAACAGACGTGTGCAGAAATCACTTGCCCAGTTGCATAAATTGTGAGGTAAATAGTAAGTATTTAAAACATTAATTAAGTTGTCATTAAAAATGTAAAATTTGTCAAATAAATTATTCAGTGATATTATCTGACCAGCTGCAACTGTGAGGCTTAATTTAATTAATATATGCAGGCTCTTCCATCTTCTGGAGAAGCAGGTTATGTAAATTCACAGTGCAGTAGGTTGCCATTAAATGTCAGCATTTACCACACAGTTACCCTTTGTTAATTCTTATCAGAATATTTGAGGTATCTTAGCTGTCACTCTTTCTAATGGTGACCACTGAATTAATACTATTTGAGCATTTCTGTTTCTGGATTTTCCCTGAAATGAGGGAGAGAAGGGCAAGGAGACTTTTCCCCTTTTCTACTTTATGAATTCCCTGCTCAGAGACTTGGAAAAACGGAAGAGGACTACGACTTTCTCCCAACACACATCCTTTTCCTTTTCTGGTAGGATTACTGGCCTAGAGAACGGGAAGGAGGGGGGTATATATGATATGTCTTGTTTTTGGTAAGGCTTTTTACACAGTCCCACATGACTATCTCATAAACAAACTAAGGAAATATGTTTAGATGAAATTACTGTAACACATATGCACAACTGGTTGTAGGGCCATATGCAATGAATAGTTATCAATGGTTCACTATAAAACTGGGAGGATGTTTATAGTGGAGTCCCAAGTAGTGCTGTCCTGGGCCAGGTACTGTTCAATATTTTCAAGTAATTAATGCCTTGGATAATGGAGTGATGCTGGGAAGGGTGACAAGCACTTTGAATGACAGTATTAGAATTGAAGATGACCTTGACAAATTGGGAAATTGGTCTTATTTCAACAAGATGAAAGTCCATAAAGACAAGTGCAAAGTACTACACTCACAGGGAAGTAAAAATCAAATGTACAACTACAAAATGGGGAATATCTGGTTAATGGTAATACTGCTGTAAAAGACCTGTGGGTTATAACTGATTACAAATAAAAATGACTCAGCAATGTGATGACGTTATGAAGAAGGCTAATCTCATAAGGAGGAGTGGGCAATAAGAGGTTTTTGCAGTTTTAGCCTCTGGCAACCTGCTGGACACTTTATTTACCTGCTCATCCACAGGTATGGCCACTCGCAGCTACCCTTGGCTAGGTTCACTGTTTCCAGCCAATGGAAGTGGCAGGAAGTGATAGCCTGGCCTAATGTACTTCCTGAAGCTCCCAGTGGCTGGAAACAGTGATCCACAGTCAATGGGAACTGTGAGCATCTATACCTCCAGACCCATAGGGAAATAAAGTGTCCAGCAGCCTTCGAGGGGCTAATCCTACTGAACTGTGTCCGGCCCATGGCCACTTATTGCCCACCGCTGTCACGAATGTCATTAATCAGCAGGAGGAAATTTTCCTGCTTTATTCAGCACTGATGAGGTTTCCGCTGGAGCACTCTGTCCAGTTCTGGGCTTCACACTTTAGGAAAGATGTGGACAAATAGGGGAGAGTCCAGAAGAGAGCAGCAAAAATGATACAAGAGTTAGAAAACCTGACCGATGAGGAAAGGTTTAAAAAACTGGGCATTTTTAGCCTTAAGAAAAGGCGATGATGAGGGGTCCTGTTAACAGTTTTAAAATATGCTAAGGACAGTTATAAAGAGGATTGCAGTAAATTTTGTTCTCCATGTCCACTGAATATAGGTCAAGAAGTAATGGCCTTAATATGTAGCAAGGGAGATTTTTCTAGCTATATGGGTAGTTAGGCTCTGACTATGTTTCCAAGGGAGGTTGTGGAATCCCCATCAGAGAAAGGTATATAAGAACAAGTTGGTCAAACACCTGTCAGAGATGATCTAGGTTTACTTGGTCCTGCCTGAGCACAGGGAACTGGAATTGCTGGCTGCTTGAGAGCCCTTTGAGCCATATATCTGTATGATTCTGTGGTTCTGGCCATTCACTAGTGCCCTTCCTGGTGGTCTCAGTGAAAAGCCAAAGATTGAACTGGCACAGATATGGAGATATTTTTCTTACGCCTTCAGATACACTAGTCTCACCGGGTCAGAGCTGGCATATATGGCAACTCCAGTGTTACTAACATTGCCCATACTTCACGTCCACTTACAAACTGAGACTTTAGTCATTAGAACCACTGTTCTAGAAGCACTTTTTGTAAGCACTATATTCTTTTAGAAATTTAAAAATAAACTCGTTTTCTATGGCTTGGATTGCACTGACAGAGGTGTTCCCCTCCTCCCCCATTTGAAAATGTGTCACTTATTTCTGAAGCTGCATATATCTGCTATGCAAAGTTTTCTCTGGCAATCACAGATTTTAATTAACAGAAGAATAAGCAGCTGCATGAAAACCGTGAAACATCTTCATCCATTAGCAGCTATTGTTCTGATCCACATCAATAACTTATGTCCCTTTTGAAAGTCTTCAACATTTTTAAAAGTTCCTTTTTTTTTACATTCATTATGCAGACCCAATGCATCATCAGTGAGGAATGATTACTTTGTGTTCAGGTTGATTCCATGAATTTTGTTTCTGGAGGAACAGAAAGGTTGTGCTATCAGTTACTTTCTTTAATGTAGAATCATTACACTTGCTCAATAAGTTAATATTTATGTTGAAATTGTTTCCCCTTAATTAGGAACACACATACATCAGCTGTCAATTTGGTTTAGCTGCAAAGAGCTTTCCTCCTGGTTCAGTAAAAAACAAGGACTTAATTGTATTTTTCTGAACATAATGTGTAATAACTTTATCACGAAACCTAGCCACAGACCCCTTTTACATGGTATTATTGTGTATATAGCTGAGTACAAGTACCTCAATAGATTAAGTAGCATTCTCTCTCCTTAGCAAAACTGGAAGAATGGTACATGGACAGCAAAAAAATATGTATTTTTAAATTTTTTATCAGATTTGCTTTTTAATTGCTAGAGGACAATGGAAATTGTAATCTTTGGGGATGAAGATTTTGGCTGTTAGCAACCACTTATAGCAAGTGCACCTTTGGTTGCTTAGAGCAGTGTTTCCCATTTGGTGCTCCGCGAAACCCTGGGGTTCCGCGAAGCAAAAGCAAGGGTTCCGCGAAGAGCCGGCACTCCCCCACCCAATCTTAAAGAGGCAGAGCCGTGGGAATGGCAGGGCTTTTTAAAAATTTATTTATTTTGCTCGACGAAACACAGTGGGGACCTTTTTTTTTTTTTTAAGGCAGCCCTAGGGGTTCCGTGGCCAAATAAAATTGGGGAACACTGGCTTAGAGAATGGCACTGTACAAGCATTCAGACAGTGAGCCTACAGAAGTGTAGTCACACATCCTTAGGAATTTAGTTCCTTTAACAGAAGAATAACAAAGCCATAGCTGCTGCAACACAATAGAAATGTTTTCTGCATAGTGCTTAAAAACAGTCCAATCACCAAAGAAAACACAAAAACAAACATATGGATTAATCTCATTCAGGAGAAAGCAGAGTGCTTGAAACCTGTCTCCTCCTTCCCCCAACTTGTTTCTTCCTTTCTAATGCACATTTATTTTTCCTTCTCCTTTTGACTCAGTTCCTTGAGTTTAGGGAGTGAGTTTTCAGACTGTTGGCAGTACAGAGCTTCTTTGCCTTAGAATTCATGTGCAACTATATCAGTTATAATCCATGATAGATGAAGTGATAATGTACAATATGTCATTTAGGCTGGGCAAAATGGGAACTGTGAAAAATTTTAAAACTTAACATGATATCAGGTCTTTTTTGAAATACACAACATAATTGGTTCATTCTTAATTTAAAACCTAGAGCCGGGTGTATAAAAATTTAAAAATATTTTAAGCCCATTTGTTTTTAGCTAGAGGAAGATTCTGTTATCTTAGTGGAAAATAATATTCAGTCCACTCCAAAATTTCTTGTTATCAGGGATAAAGTTTTTATTTCCAAGTGGAAATTTATTTTTAATTGTTACATCTTATCTACCACATTGAGCAATAATAGCAATTCTTTCTCTTTGGGAAGTCATTAAGAAAATTGTCACAACCATATATACCAAAGGATACAATTAAAAAAAATGAACACATATGAAAAGGACAAATCAAATTTCAGAACAGAGGGGGGGGGGGGAGGTAAATGTCTGTGAGCTAATGATATTAGAGGTGATAATTGGGGAAGCTATCTTTGTAATGGGTGAGATAATTAGAGTCTTTATTCATACCTAAGTGTAAAGTGTCGAATTTAAGCATGAATGACAGTTCAGAGGATTCTCTTTCAAGTGTAGTCTTAAAAGGCCTTTGAAGCAGGATGCAGGTAATTAAGTCATTGAGACAATGTCCTTTCTGGTTGAAATGTCAAGAAACTGTTTTTTCTTTGTGATCCTGTCGAATATCTGTTTTGTGGGCATTGATCCTTTGGCGAAGTGTTTGAGATGTTTGTCCAATGTACATAGCAGACGGACACTTTCGGCACATGATAGCATAAATTATATTTCTGGATGCGCAGGAATATGTATTCTTGATCTTATAACTCACTTGGTTCGGTCCAATAATGGTATCAGCAGAGTGAATATGTGGACAAAGCTGGCAACGGGGTTTGTTGCAAGGGAAGGTACCAGGGTTGGTATTAGTGTGGTATGTCCTGTGGTTGTTGGTAAGAATCATCTTGAGGTTAGGTGGTTGTCTATAGGAGACTATGGGTCTGTCTCCCAGAGCCTCTTGGAGCTTAGTATCCTGTTCCAGTATAGGCTGTAGTTTATTGATAATGTGTTGGACAGGTTTGAGTTGGGGGTTGTAGGTGATGACAAGTGGTGTTCTATTGTTGGTTTTCTTGGGTCTGTCATTCATGCTTAAATTCGACACTTTACACTTAGGTATGAATAAAGACTCTAATTATCTCTAATTATCTCTAATTATCTCTAATTTCCCCCCCCCCCTCTGTTCTGAAATTTGATTTGTCCTTTTCATATGTGTTCATTTTTTTTTAATTGTATCCTTTGGTATATATGGTTGTGACAATTTTCTTCCACTATTTGATCTGAGGAAGTGGGTCTGGCCCACGAAAGCTCATCACCTAATAAGCCATCTTGTTAGTCTTTAAAGTGCTACATAGTCCTGTTTTTAGTTTCAGCTACACCAGACTAACACGGCTATATTTCTATCATTAAGGTACAGAGTTACTGTAGGATTTGGGGAGGGGGGAGGGGGGGGGAGGAATGGGATGGTTAATGGTATTAAACCATGACTAACTCATCCAGAATTTTTATCAAAGAACCCCGCTTGCTTCTCCCATTTCACTTTTATTAAAAACGGAATAATAATACATACATCTTAGAAGACCTGATCCCATTCACTTCTGTAGGCTTTGGATCAGGCACATGTAGCATAATGTATTTTCAAAAACTGCATAAACATGAATTCTAACACACGCCTCTGTGACATAGGTAAGCAAGAATTAATACTAGCAGCACTTAACTCACAATCTCCCTTCACACTTGTCTGAACTGCTAGGGGCTATCTTTTCCTGAGTACATATGAGCAAAACAGCTGTTGCCATCCAAAGGTGTTCTCTTTTATTTGTCTTTGCATTTTTTAAATAATCTCTTTTCTTGTTTCTTCAGCATTGAACTGAAAGTCAATTGACAGGATAGCACATTCTCCTTTCCTAATTTAATTATTATCCAATAGGCTGGGGCTTCTAAATTATACCAGTATTGATGGTGGTTTTGTGAAGTGGCCATCTACGTCTTGGGAATTGGACCGAGGCCGCTAAATAATTTCACATAGATCACCAACCAGCCATTACAGGATTTAATCTTTCCGGACCTAGTTCAGAGAATAATTTCACAATATGTTTAAATGCCTACTCATGAAGCCTGTGGGACTTCAGTGTATGCTTAAGTTAAGCTTGGGCTTTAGCTGTTATGATGGATAGGGATGGACTCCTGAATTGAGATCTTGGTAACTTTTTTATTTACATGTTTCAAACCAGGGAGCCAGAGATAAAAGTCTTCCTAACTCAATAACAACCCCCCCCCCCCACCAAAACTTTAAGACCCCTGTTTTGACTATGTGACACTGTCCACCCCCGTAGTCATACTCCACAAAATAATTTATATTATTTGTACAAAATATGCCTTATGAGGTGCCATTTGAAAACTAGTAACTCCCATCATTGATCTGCCCGCATGATGCATACACAGTGTCTGTACACAAAGTTATGAATATATGCTGGAATTATGACCAAGTGTGTTTAAACTAGGCATGTGGAGGGAATTGGTAAACACGACAAAAGAATGTATTAGTGATTTTTTGGCCAGCCCGTTCTTCAGACAAAAACAATTAACTTCTATTTTTACATATTAAATAAGGCAAGTCAACAAGTGGAGGAAGAAAGAGCGTGGAGCTTTCTGCACCACCAGATTCTATGTCATCTTATTCACAGCTTGAATAAATGTTTCTTTGAGAGATAAGCCTAAGAAGAATCCAGTTCAAAGGCAAAGGGTTACAAAAGTGCATAGAATGAAGTCTCTTATGAAAGCCTGTGACACACTGGTGAATTCTGGTGTGAATATTGACATTAGGCTTGCCAGTCTGTGACCAAACAAAGGGAGAAAGCAACATTTCCTGAGACAGGAGAGAAAGCAGCTATCTGTCTCCAATGAAATTAAGTCAGGTACAACCTGAAAAAAATGGAAGCCCCCATTTATATAGAAATCAACAGGGGGATGGAAAGTCTTCTAAAGGGGGGAAAAAGGATGAAGTCATGCTGTCTGTTAAAGCAGTCATTGGACTTCAGAAGATATAAACAAGACAGAAACCATCTTGGGCATCCATCACGATGCAGACACAATGGAAAGAGTTCTTGCAAGCAGAGAAAGATAAGTCCTTCAACCAAACGGGGATTGAAGCCTCTGGTAACTGAACATAGCTGAGAAACCAACTTTATCAAAGCCTGTGCTTTGCTAAATTAAATTTTAGATGCATTTTCACTTTTATGCTCTTGTAACCCGTTCTCACTTTATTCCTTTACTTGTCATCACGTAACCTATGTCCTATTGTTAATACATGTATTTTTATTTATTATATACCAGTAGCATTCTGCTTCTAAATAAAAGGGTGTATTTACTCCAGTTAAGTTAATAAGCACTGATGTGTTTTTGTGTCTTTAGGGGAACAAATGCACCTTGTTATTTTTCTGAAGTGTTCAGGAGAGGGCTGGACAGTTTGAGGGTGTGTCTAGACTACAGGGTTTTTTCAAAAAAAGGCTACACTTTTCCGAAAAAACTTCACCTGTGTCTAGACTGCAGCCGTGTTCTTTCAAAAGTAAATGGAAAGAACGTGGCAGTTTTTTCGAGCACAGTAAACAGTAGTGCTATTGAATGCAAACTGTGCATTTTCAAAAGAGAAGGACTAGACCTTCTTTTGAAAAAGCATCTCGCTTTTTCAAAAAATCTGATTGTAGTCTAGACGCTCTTTTTCAAAAGAGGCTTGTAGTCTAGATGTAGCCTGAGGAAAATTTGGTACTATGGGTATGTTGGGGTCACTTAGTAGGTAACAATCAAGGGTGATGGAAGCCAGAATGGGGTTGTACAGAGGCTGCTGGAGTCAGATCAGCCGGATCAGGGCTGTCTGGCACACAGATACTTCAGGATATAACCTGCATGCTTATAGACTGATTGTGAGTGCCCCAGACTTGAGCTACATCAGCAAGCACTATAAAACACCGAGGCTACGTCTACACTGCAGGCTTCTTGCACAAGAACTTTTTGTGGAAGAGATCTTCCGCAAAAAGTTCTTGCACAAGAGCCTGTCCACACTGCCATGTGCTTTTGCGTAAGAGAGTGTTCACACTGCCATGGACACTTTTAGTAACCGGTGTTTGGTTCTTTATAGGATTTGAAATGACAGACAGAGGAATACTTCTTTTTAGGGTTAAACAAATATTTTTATTTTTTATTTACTTTTTAATTTATTTCTCACTTAAATCAATTTACTGTCTTTAATTTTTCTCAGACAGCATAACATACAGATAAAAATATAAAAAATAAAACAATTAAAACAAATATAATAACTCCCCCTACAGCTATACTCTCCAGATTTACCTTTTGACAGTTTCTGAAATTCTCTGTCATACCTATATAATACTCACATTAAGATGAATAGAAACATTGTTTAGATTCAGGAGATATTCTTTTTCTTTATTTTTCCTTTCGGATTTTTTGTTGCAACTTACGACCGGTGTTCCCCTTTTGGAGCTTACAAATGGCAACGAGATTCAGTGCCAGGGAGAGAGCTACTTGGCTGATCAGACCTACCTTTTTGGATTCACAACTCTTCCACCTTCTGTCTGTATCGCTCAACCTTATTATATACACCTTTCTCTACTTGCCTGGCCATGCTGATGTTATTGTCTTTGCCTTTATTTGGGCTTGTTTTTAATTTTTGTGGTCTGTGCTGCTTTTGTTTCCCCTAAAGCGGGGGTTTTGGTAGGTCATCTAATTACATTTAGTTTTTTGCTTATGTTTTGTGTATTTGAACAGTGCTTCCTTTTCTTCACAGGTACATTGAACTTAGTGCTCATTTAACATTCTGTGGTTAAGCTCTCACCACTTCCTATTGACAGACACTCTTGCACAAGAAAGCTTTGATGGCCATTCACAGAATGGCCATCAGAGCACCTGTGCTTTTTTTGATAGGGGGTTTCTTATGCAAGAAACCCCTGTTGTCCACCCTCACATGCCTTTTTGTGCAAGAGCTCTTGCACAAAAAGGCTTATTCCTGTAGAAAGAAGAATAACTCTTGTGCAAAAAGCCCTGTTTTTTGACGATCTACTGTACTTTTTCTTACACAAAAACGCGCTTGTAGTATGGATGCTCTGCAAGTTCTTGCGCAAAAATGTCTGGTTTTGCGCAAAAACTCTGCAGTGTAGACATAGCCTTAGGGTTACAAGACAAATGGTGATACTGGTCTGAATTGCACCCTGAACACTGTAACAGACTCCTTGCTATTTTCAGTTAAAAATCTAACAGAATTAGAAAGAAAGGCAGGTGCAAGATGCAGTTAGCTCATTCCTGGGCTAGAAGGCTAGTCACCGAATGTGACACTTTAATGTAGCAGATGGGAAATTTGGAGGACTCCATTTTATTATGTTGTTTTAAAAATAATATTTTAGTGGAGTTAATTTACTTTTTGTCTCTTTGCCATTTGATAAAAAAGCTAGCTTTTCATATATTCAATTGCTTTGCCAAGTTGGTTCACTGCTCTGAACAATAACTTCATCTTGGTGTATTTTAGATTTGTCTTTTTTATTTGAAGTCATGACCTAAACAAGATGTAAGGAAAATATTTCTCGGTCTGATTCTTTTTACACTACTGCCATACTACAGTACTTTGGTTATGTAAAGGGAATGTGAATGGAATTTACTACTACTTCCCTGTCCCTTCATGCTGCCAGAGCAGTTCAGAGGGATAGAATATAAAGGAGAATCAGGCCTTTCTGGTTCTTTTTTTTTTTACTTATTTTTTAGCAATAACAATACAAGAAATATCTGAATATTAACTAAAAGGTGCAGCCTGACCTGTAGCATCAGCATGGAAGGGAGACTGCACTAGCCAGATGGATGGTCCTGAGTGGTTTCTAAACTAGACAGCCTATATGAAAAGAGATTAAGAGAAATGCAGCTGTTTAAGGAACCGTTAAATACAAATTGTTGAGATTACTACAATGAGCATTACTGTTGCCTGAATGTAATATATGAAGAAAAAGCACTTGAGATTTAAAGCTAAATTTTGGGCTCTCCATCAGTGCATGCCATACAAGAAAATGACGCAGAGTCAATGCATTTATTCAATAATCATCCAGCTGGCTACAAAGTTTTAACTTCAGCTTTATTCCTTTTCCTCCTAAAGCTCTGTATCAACAAATAAAGGCCCTGATACCCACTCCCAGGAATGAAGCTGTGGGTATGAAGTCTTTAAGTATCTATGGAGAAGATTTCAACTGCCCCCCTTCCAAGTCTTGTTTGAGTTATGCAATCTCCTTCTGGTGAAAAGGCCATGGAGACAACCTCCAGACCTGATGAATCTTTTGAGGTTCAGAGGGGTCCATGGTCTTTGGCATAGAGGAAGGTGTCTCATTGCCACTGGGTCTTAGTGTCCACTGTTCGGCTTCCTGGCAGCATGGCTTAATTGGAATTGTGCTTCCAGGACCTCACCCCAAGGATTGCCCCCAGGATCGTTGGAGAGAAGGAATATGTGGAAAATGCAACATAATAAGAAATGCATGCATAATTTCTTCTCTTTTCTGATTAAATGTAGAAAGGCTAGAGGGGGGAATGATATGCAGTCACCCAGTTCCCTTGCTCCTTCCCCTGATGTCTGAGTCCTCATGTCCTCAGTCCTGAGCTCACATTCTGCAGGAAAGGGGAAAGGTCCATGTGTGGAATGTCCTTTCCTTGCACAGCTGGATGGTGAAAAACATGATACAGGTCATTCTCTCTTTTCCTGTCTTCCTGGTGAGGTCTGGGGACTTTTCACTGTTTATTTATTTATTTTATAGCAGTGCAAGTAATCGGTACTAGCAATTGTGCAAACACTTGATACAGATATTTTTAAATCTCTGTTGTTGCATTCTACTCTGAGTAGCAGAGTGGTACAGGTCCTAGATAAATGGGATTCACCTATCATAAAAATAATGAATAGGTTTTTCTTTTCAGGGCAGTTTGACTAAGCCAAATATCCAAACCAACAAGCTGGCCACTAAACTTGCACCTCTGTTTTGGATGTCTAATAATTGATGCCTGCATTTTTCATTTGTGATAGCATTTCTGCCTAGAAAATCAGCAGCCCAGTGCTCAGTTTACTTGATGCATACGGGTTTGGGTTTTTTTTAATCTAGTGTGGTTTACTTTTACATGGGACGCATGGAAATTAGTTCCACAAGGTGACATTGATTAGGGAAATAAATCCTGAGGGAACATTGATAGAGATGCATAAAATAATGAACAATTTAAACCCCTTTATCTCATTATACCAGAAAAAAGAAAATTCAATGAAATTAAAAAGCAACACATTTAAAATGAATTTTCTTTAAACACAATGACTAATTGATGTATGGAACTTCTTCCCACAAAAACAGTAGCATTGTAGCTGAGAGCCTGGTAGGATTTAGAAAAGGATCAGATATTTCTTTCATTAAGAACATTTCAATATTAGGTAGGATAGGAAATACATGTGAGATATATAAACCCTTATACGTCAAGGATAAGCCAACCACTAGCTAACATAGACTAGGCTATGTCTACACTACACTAAGGTATCGGAAAAAGGTACGCAAATTGCGGAGCGCAATTTGCATACCTTTTTCCAATAGTTTTTTCAGAAGAGGCTTTTCTGAAATTTGGCCCATCTACACTGGGCCAAATTTCAGAAAAGCCTCCTATTTCAGAAGAGTCTTTTTATCTCGTGGAAGGAGGAAGACAAGGCTTCCAAAAGAGCATGTCTACTCTTCCACAAAAAAAAGCAGAAGAGGAAATGTGTTCCCTGGACGCAGCAGAGTTTTTATATCCCATAAAACCCCCATAGTGTAGACATAGCCTGAAGAAGAAATTTTCTCTAACGGCTAATTCCAATGTGCTCTTCTCTGACATCTTGTTGTCATAGCCAATCTCAAAGAAAAGATATCGGCGTATATGGACCAGTGGCATGATCCAGTGTTCCTAAACAAACGTAATTTAGTACTTCAGAAGTTTTCATAGAAAACTACCAGCCATCTCAGAACATCATCTAATCCTTGACATTAATGTAAATATAAAGCATTTTGCAGAAAGACTCATTTAAATAAATTACGTTTATATGTCTGATCATAATTTGCACCCCAACAGCTCTTAATTCCATAACTGATTATTTTTATGCTTTCCTGAGAGGCCTGCTGGTTTTTCAGCATTAAGCAATGCCTGTGCTTGCTTATTTTTCCTTCCTTAACCTCACACCCTCAATACAAGCTAGTGCTAAGGGCAATTTCTTTGGTTTGTCCTGTCAATTCCTAATTTAGGAAAATGTGTAATGAGGCAATCTTCTTGTCCTACTTATCCACATTCAATAGATTTTACCCTTTTACTCCCACAGGGGGATTTGAAATAGTTTCACACCTTGGTGTCACTTTCTGTTCAGTTTCAAGGCCATCAGAATTACAGTTAATCTACATTCTGGGCCTTTGTTTGCATCAATGTCACTTCCTGTGAAGTGCTGCATGGCACAAATAGGACAGACAAAAGCTCTGCCTCCTCAACTCTGCCATTTAATTAGGGATTCTAACTAATTATTCTTCATGTCCCTTCATATTTGTTGAGTCGGGCAGAGAAAAGTCCTCTTTATCCTAAGGACAGTGAGAAGCATTTGGTCAGGATTGGCTGCTTTTAATCAAGTGAGCAGGAAACTAGCCCTGTTTAAGTGAATTTAGTTTGATACTAGGATTGCCATCACCCAGAACCATCCTTACCCAGAAACAGAATATGCAGTTGTGTACGGCACCCAAAAATGTGGGGCCCTACTAGGTCTTAATGTCCACCTTCCCCTTCCGATCCCTGTACTGTGGCTTTGTTTCCTCAGGAGAGGATCTAGTTAACTTTAAAGTGAAAAAAAGCCTTCTAGACCTATTAGCAGAACATGGAACCTGTGAAAAAGCCATTCAAGTGGTAATGAAGCCATTTAACAGGCATTTGCAAAACCCTGGTACATCCTGTCCGTTCCTGAATTTACTGCATTAGCCTATAGAACCTTGGTTTAAAATTTGTTTTTAAAAATTTCATTAGTGTGTTGCTGAAGATTATAAAATCTCTAAAATATCATCATCCCCCCCCCCCAGCTGCCATCAGGCATAGGGGCACCAGTTCCATAGTACAGCACAGAGCCCCGTAAATCCTATAGATGGCTCTGCGATCATCATTTTATTTTCTATTTGAGCCATAATGAAAAGATTAATTACTGGACTGATGAAAAAATGTTGAGTTCTCTGGTAGCATTTTATTCATCTATAGCAGTGGTCACCAACCAGTAGGTTGGGATCTACTGGTAGATTTTGGAGCCTTTGACAGGTGATCCTGACAAGTTTGGCCAGAAGCTATCAAGTGTCGGCACTTCATCTGCCCCTCTCAGCACTCCCGGGAGCCTTCTGCTTGCTGTGCAGGGCACAGGAAGAAGAGGAGGGGGTGCTGATGTCAGGGTGCCCCTCCCTCCCTCCACCTTGTACCTCATCTCCACAGAGCGGGGGGGGGGGGGCGGTACACGGGGACAGAGATGGAGAGAGTCTGCTGGGTGCTTTTGGGAGTGGTGCAGAGCCAGAGTAGAGGTAAGCCTGCCTTAGTTCCCTGCACCACCACTCAGAATCCACCTATGATAAGAGGTGCCCATCTGGAGCCTGCATTCCAAACTCCAGCCCCAGTCCTGAACCCCTCCTGCACCCCAAACACCTGCTCTAGCCCTGAGTCCCCCTGCACCCTGAACCCACTCCTGCACTTCAACTTCCTGCCTCAGGCTCAGCTCAGAACCCCACCCACACTCCAAATCCTTTAGCCCAAGATCAGCATCCACATCCCCCTCCCTCACACCCCAGCCTTCTGCCCCCAGCCTGTTAAAAGTGAGTGAGGATGGGGGAGGAGGGAGGATGGAGTGAGCTGGGGCAGGCCATTGGAGAAGGTGCAGGAAGGAGGTGGAGCAAGGGTGTTTCGGTTTGAGGTAGATCCTGGATTGCACTTAAATTCAAAAAGTGATCTTGTGCTTAAAAAGGTTGGAGACCACTGACCTAGAGGGTCTGAACCCTGAAAAACTTTCATTGAACACAAGGGTAGGGTCTTCAGGTTAGTTCAATTGTTTAAACATCTGACCTTTCAAATTCTGACTATGCCACTTCATGATTATTTTCCTTTGTATAATTCCTGTACCACAATCTCTCTTATGCTAAATTGGTGTAATATTTTCGTACATCTGAGGTGAGTTATTTGATCTTTGGAGAGAAAATAAATTCATAATTTTTTCATCCATGTTGATAAGAGAAGGAGAAAAAAGGAGCTATTAATCAAAATGATGGTGATATGTGGAGAAGCGGTTGTCTGAGAAACTCAACAAACCACCTCGTATTTTCAGAATGGACTAGTTCGGATTCTGAATTTTGTATATATTCACGCACACCACATTAAGCATGGGCAAACTACTTTTGTCTAATTTCATATCCACTTGGCAATGCAATGCTGAGACAATCATCAAAGATGCCTAGAAGATATGGATGCCCAGTTTCCATAGGGGGAGCTGAAAATCTCAGCTCAAAGGTTAGAAAGTTCAGTTCTAATTTAAGTGCTTATTGGATTCCTTTTTCATTTAAGAGATTGCCTTAAAAGGCTAACATCCCCGCCACTACCCCTTTGTCATTGACATGGCCCCTGAACTGACGGCTGGGAGAGGGGTGATGAAGGAGCTGACACAGAAGAACCCCCCCAAAGATTGCTCTCAGCAGGAGGAATGGTCAGGACAGCAGGTAATTAATTTTAAACCTGCATAAAAAGCCTCACTGCAGGATGGCATCTGGGCCATTATGTTAAGCTTAAAGGAGACATGATGCATTTCTTTTCTTTGAAATGTCTCAAGACGATTGAAAAACAAGGAAGATAATAAGTTCAGCAATAATGAGTATTGCAACTATCTCAGATTTTTGCAGATAAAACCTTGTTCTCATCAAATATTTTAGATGATAGCAGATGGGTATGTGTGCATGCATACACATATACCTACATGTATTATGTACATATATAAAATGTACACATATTAAAAACATTAGAGTCAACTGAAACTGTAGATGAGCCAGAGTCAGCACAGTGTGAAACTATTTCCGTGAGGCAAAATCAAACAAAACACTGAAACAAATGATGTGACACACAACAGCATGAATATTAATGAACCTAACCACAATACAATGGAAAACTCTTAAATGTAGGTGTAGGGTCCCTCATATATAATACATATGCAGAGTTCACTCTAAAGATCCCATTTTTTAGTCATGTCCTAGTTTTGTTTTATGAAACACTGAAATAAAATTTACCCATGTGCAGTTTCTGCAATAATTCAGATGAATCCAGGGACAATATGGACAAGTATGAAGCGTGATTGCATATTCACAGATAGGTTTTGTGCTGTTACTTATTTCACTACTCTAGAAATAGCTGCTTTCAGGAATTTTCCCAAACCAGAAGAGACAAAAACACAGCTATTACCACTGGAGACACCAGCCATGACAAGTCTTTTCAATTTTAATCCTTTTCCTCTCATGATTAATGATGGTAGTAAAACACACTAAGTCCCAAATATTTTAATTGTTAAGGACTATAGAGTAGCCTAGTTTTGATCTTTATGTAACTTGTCTTGGGTGCAAATGGGATTTCTATGCGCAGGTTAAAAGTAGAATATCTCTTTAATGACATCTATAGTCCCCACACAAATTAGCAAGGAGACAGAGAGGCCCTGGTGGCAGGGATAGTCCCACACTACCAGCTCTGTCCATCATGCATGATAGGAAGGACTTTAAAAGGAAGGAAACTGCAGTTGTCAGGAAGGAGCAGTATCGTCCCAGGTTCCAGAGTGCAGGAGTGACTTTTTAAGCACAATATCACTTTCTGAATTTAAGTGAAATCTAGACTCTACCTCAAACACAAACAACCTTACCCCACCTCCTTCCCCACCCCTTCTCTGACATTCAGACATAGGAGCAACTGTCAGCAAGCTCCCTCCTTCCGAAGTCCTATCATGCTCCCCTCCCCTGGCTCTGTAGATATGGGCAACAGAGTTGTGGGAGGGGGACAGCCTGACATTAGTCATGGGTTCCTAAGCAGCTGAGAAGCCCCCTAGCTTCTTCTCAAGTCCAGGTTCTTCCCCCCCTCCCCCCCCCCCCACATCCCGCATGGCTCCTGCTGGGGGCAGGGCTGCCGAGTGCTTCCCTTCCTCCCCTTCACCCCACACATGAGGAACCTGCCAGAGGCCTCACTGCCTGGTGCTTCTGCCCCCCCCGCCCCCACCTTTATCCATGTGGTTCCTGCCAGGGGCCTCATTGTCTGGTGCTTCCCTTCCCCTCCCCAGCCCCCCGCAGCCTCCCGTGTGGCTCCTGCCAGAGGCCTGGTGCTTCCTCTCCCTCAAGTCCCCTTGGTGGCTTCTGCCAGGGCTGGAGCTTCCATCCTGTCCCCTCTGCACTCCTTCCCTCATCCTCCCTCCCCCAACAGCTTACCAGGACTTGGGGGCTTCCTTGGGGCCAGAGCAGAGCTGCAGAGGCTGGGGGACCCTCCCTCTGCTCCCAGTCTGGCAGCAGAGAGCCCTCGTTGGCTGCCTCCTGCTGGCCACAAGCATGTGTGTGGTGGGGGGGCAGGGACAGGGACACACCCTGCAGCAGCCATGGGCATACAAGCACATACAGATGCATAAGGGCATCTGAAAATTTGGGGTTCCAATTTTTTAAGTGCTCTGCGCAGCCATGTGTTTTGCATATGCCTAGGGACGGCCCTCTCATTAGAACTCCCCTCCTCTTTCTCACCCTACACAGAAAGCAGGAGGCTCCTGGGGGACAGTTCTAAGGTAGAAGGCAGGAGCTGCACAGCCGTGGGAAGGAAGGACAGCTGGAGTGCTGGCACTTGATAAACACCCGGCTAAAGCAGTCAGGATCACCAGTTAGAAGCTCCAGAATCTACCACTAGATCCTGATCTAGTGGTCGGTGATGACTGCTACACACGATGTCACTCCTAAGACGAGTCCCATATGAATATGAGTTGGCAGGATTGCTTCACAATGCTACTGTCTCTGATCTCACATTTTTGCCAATTTTATTGGCAGTGAGATTAATTATTTATTTAAATAAGCTATGAAAGTACAATCAGTGTTTCACCAATAGCAAGTGGGTTGGTAGCAATAAGTATAAAGCCCTATATTGACAGGCAGGAAATAGACTAGATTTTAAAAGGGGCAACCTAATCAATAGCTACATACATTGCATTAAAGCAAGTTTATTTTCATCTTCCCACTTTAAGAGCTTTCCTAGTAAAGGCAGAACCTATCTAGTTTGGCATTCTCTGGTCCGACAACATCTGTAGTCCGGCATGATTTTAGTTCACTGGATGACCACTTTCCATGGGTGTGGCCAAGTTTCCCACAGTCCCATAAAATTTGTTTACAGTCACCAATCCTGGTTCTCAGTGTTCTGTGCTGTTATTTAGCTCTAATTTACCCCTAAATGTCTTCTAAGAGCCCAGTGAGCAGTGGAAGTGTTGGTAATGCTGCTAGACAATATTGACTCCTGTGGGCCAGCAAATTCTCTGATTTGGCATTGGTCAGATCCAATGGGTGCTGTACTAGAGAGGTTCAACCTGTAGTGCTTTTTTTGGTGTGAATAAACACTATAATTGTTACAGGGATTGGAATTAGAGTTGGAAGCCTGAGAGAGGAAATTATCTCTATGAAGAGTTCTGTTTTAACAGATGCCATTGTTCATGGTATGAAAACAAGTTTGTGAACCACTGGACTCTACTGGCATTGCATAAAATCAAATACTATCCTTTTTCAGCTACCTTGAGCATATAGAAAACATTTGTCAGGTGCCAATCAGATACATAGAAGAGTAAGTGCACTGCAGTGGTTTAAAACCAAAATGAATTATGCTGTGGTATTCCAGGAAATTACAAATTAATCCTATATCAATCCTAGCCTAAACCTTCTCCGCAGGTACTGCTTTCTATAGTGTTTCTTCCCTTGTGACCTGCCTGTCCTTGACCACAGCTCCCTCTGCCACTTCCCTTATTTCTTGTATTAAGTTTGCTCCAGTGAATTAGCTATAATTAACATGTAGAGCTTCCTGCAGGGTTCCACCACCTGTTAACAAGGGCCCTGATTCAGCAAGATACGTAAGGATGTGCCTATCTTTAAATGCAGTAATATATCTTTTGACTTCAAATGTAAAGAGTCTGCTGTAGAGACATGATTTAGGATGGAAGATCTTACAGTCAGAGTATTGTAGATTGTATTGCTATTTTTTGTTTTTTTTCTTAATCTAAAATAAAAGTCACTTACACTAAAAACACGTATTTTCCTCATTGTATCTGGAAAACTTATTAACAGGAATGAAACGGGGCAGTTTCTAATGTCACTAGAATTAGTTCCATGTTATTTACAGTATTGTATTTTGTTGTAGGTTTTAAATGTGGATTTAATTCTTTTTTGTTTTTTGTTTGTTTTGGAAATTTATTTCATACTTAGAAATTTGTGATGCTTTGTTATGGTGGCCAAGTGCTGGAAATTGGATAATAGCCAAGGTAAAAATACGTTTCCTGGGTGGGACCAGTGCTGAAGCACAGTGAGGCTGGAGAAAAGGGACTCTTAGTCCAAACATAGACAGTTTATGGCTTGCTACTGAGGGTGAAGTGGAGTAAGTGGTGGTCCAATGTCCCTTTCCAACGGATGCTCCTATGTATGAACTCACTGGCTATGCTCCCAACAAGCCTGTTTCTTGCTCTCATCTGGCAGAGTTGCTGTTGAATTTCATCTGTCACTCTCCAGCTCATTCATTAGCATTGTTAGGCCTATCTGAATTTCCTCACAGCCTTCTCCAGTGCTAACATGCCTAAATGATTGTACACAGATTTTGCCATTTCACTGTTCATCCCTTTCTCCAGAACCTTAATAAACGCATTAAATAACATTAGTCCTGGTATGGCGCCGGAGGGGGACTATAAAGGAGAAGGCAGTAGTAGCTTGAAGGACTTGTTCACTGTGACTGAGCCAGCTGTAAGAGGAAATGTGGAGTAAATCCTAGTGACATTTGTGACAGGAGTGGACAAAGCTGGCATTAGTGACAGAACAGAGCAAGAGGAGGCCAAGGAGAGAAGAAGTCAGAATGGATAATTAGGAAGGGACGCAATTATGCAGCATTTCAAAGACACTGACAAGAAATTTAAACTGGATATGGTGTCAAAGGGGAACCAGAGGAAAAATTTCAGTTACCACTATATTAATTTGATCTGCATTCTCCTCAGTACAGCTGTTTTCCCGCAATCTGAGATTAAATAATCTACCACAGATGACAATTTTCTGTATTGTCCTGGTTCCATTTTGGGTAAGATAGAGCCCATTCTATCTGTGTGGATACCTGTACTTCAAACAGTGGCTAATGTTTAATAGATTTAAACTCTATCTACCCTTCTGCCAGGTAGCACTAGCTGAAGCCAGAGCCAGATTCAATATCTGGGGGGTAGTCCTCTCCATGCATCTATCACAGAACTGGCTTGACCTCCCACCCAGTAATCTAGGAAACTCACACAACACCTGTAGGCACCTCTGGGCAGCAATACTTCCCCATTCACAAGCACAGAGGCTGAGTGTGTAAAAGAAACTTTTAATAAAAGGGGACAGAAGTAACATGGCATTGATTTGGGAAAACACCACAAACACAAGTAAACATACCATTGGGGGCTATGCCTACACTGCGGGCTTCTTGTGCAAGAACTGTGCAAGACTTCGTCCACACTGCCATGTGCTTTTGCACAAGAGATGTTCTTTTCTCAAGAGAGCGTCCACACGGCCATGAATGCTCTTGCGCGAGAAAGCTCTGATGGCCATTCATAGAATGGCCATCAGAACACATGTGCTTTTTCTGATAGGCTTAGTCTACACTGCAGGGTTTTTGCACAAGAAGCCTTTTGCGAAAGAGTTCTTGAGCAAAAACTTCTTGCGTAAAAGTGCATCCAGACCTCAAAGCACATCTCAAAAGCGATGTGCCTCTGCGCAAGAGAGCGTCCACACTGCATGGACACTCTTGCTCAAGAAAGCTCTGATGGCCATTCTGTGAATGGCCATCAGAGCACCTATGCTTTTTCTGATTGGGGTTTCTTGTGCAAAACCCCCTCCGGAGCCTCCACACCTGCCTTTTTGTGCACGAGTATAGCACAAAAAGGAGTTATTCCTTATGGGGAAAGGAATAACTCTAACGGCACAAGCCCTCTGTCCTGGTGTTTTTGCACAAAAACCTTGTAGTGTAGACATAACCATAGGGATTTCTTGCACAAGAAACCCCTGTTGTCTGTCCACATGGCTTTTTGCACAAGAGCTCTTGTGCAAAAAGGCTTATTTCTTGTTGAAAGAGAAATAACTTTTGCATAAAAAGCTCTATCTTCTGACCATCTACTGTACTTTTTCTTCAGCAAAAACACACTTGTAGTGCGCTCTGTGAGTTTTTGCGCAAAAACTCTGCAGTGTAGACGTAGCCTCAGTTAGGTTGGGCATTGTCCTTTTCCTCTCTGGCTCTCAAGTCCAGCAATGTAAATGTCCCTTCACATGCCCAACCCTTCTCTGCACCCCACTCACAGTCACTGCCCTTGGTCAGGGCAGACCAGCATTCAGGAGTGCATCTGCAGTTTTCACCTCCCATCCTGAATGGGGGGGAGTAGAAGGCAGCTCACTCATTCCACTGGTCACTCACCATCCACCTGCTCGTTGCTTTCTGGCGCCGCTCTGCTGGCCATTTATCGCCCCTTGCTGCCGCCGCTCTGCTGGCTGCTCCTCACACCTCTTCATCACTGCCCTGCTGGCTGCTCATCACATCTTCTGCTGGCTTGTGGTGGATTTGGTTCTGGGCCAAACCTAGTGATTTCAGATTTCAGCTCTTAGCCCAAAACACAGTCCAGTCACAAGAGATTCCCCAGCAGCAGCCACTGGAGTAAATTTACATACAAAAGAGACTCCTTATGGAGCCTTTCTTTAACTCTGTCATTGAAACAGTGGAGAGAAACAGGTTGAATCAGTCTTACAGCTCGCACCTGGAGCGCATGCAGCCTGCTGACTCAGAGTCTTGCCCTCCCCAACTTAATCTACAGGGTTCTGGAAGATGAGCCTCTGTCCATCCAAGTGTATTTACACTGACAGGATCTCTCCTTCTTACTGAGTTAAACACAGTCTGACTTTTCTGCATTCCCACAATAACTGCAAGCATTGTTGATCATCTCTCACATTTCCTCCATTTATTAACACAATCTGTGACCCTACAACAGCCAAATTGGTTACCAGGAGCAAAACGCCATTGTAACAGTTGAATATCTGAAGCAGGGGTGAACTGCATTTACATAAGCACACCCAGGATTTCTCTCCCATTCCAGCTGGCTGTAATGGAAGCATGGATTCAGACCCTACTTACAGCTGAAATTGCCTTTATCTACCTAGTCAGCATGTGCAGTGCCGCTGAAACTCTTTTTAGTGTGTGGGTGCTGAGCTGCTGATGGCATCCAGTCTGTCCAGTCTGGGAGAGTTGGCAACCCTCACTGCCCCAGACTGGGCTCACAGCTGGGGGCAGCTGCAGAGTCCTGGGACAGCAGCAGGACCCTGGGGCTGTGGAGCTCCTGGCAGGGCCAGTAGGACCCTGAGGGCTGGTGGAGCCTATGGGGATGGAAGGTAATGGGACCCCAAAGGGCGGAAGGGCTGGCAAGTCCTGGGGGCAGTAAAACATGTGGGGTCAGCAGGATGCCCAGGGGCTGTCTGGAGGCCAGGACCTGGGGCTGGAGGATCTGGCAGTGGGCCCAGACCCCAAGCATAGTGAAGTCAGGTGCAAAACCTGAGGATACTGCAGCAGCTCCCTCCCGACACCTCTACTTTCTGCACCTGTGAGCATGTGGAAGCATTTCAGACAAAGCTACGCCAAATGTTTTGACATCTGGCTTATTTCAGATAATTTCTGAAATTTCAGGTGGTCCTCCAGGTATTTTCCATACCTCTTTTATCAAGAGATTGGTCTGGAAATCTCAAAAATAGCCAGGACAACTAAATTTTGATGGGATCAGAAATCTGGGAATATGGCTTTGTGTGGGCATGTATGCCTGCATTTCTGAATTTTCAGTTAAAGTCCTCACCAAAAACATGCACAATAAAGATGCAGGAACCTTTTTAATATTGGCTTTGATTGGGGTTTTACATAATAGAAGGTGAACAGTTCAGGTCACTTACCATTTTATCTAATCGAGTGGTCTCATTGCTATAAATGATATAACTATTGACAAAGAATGGTTTTACTTATTTTAGGGTGTCTAGAGGGAAGGGAGGAGAATTCTCTTCTATATGTCATTGTCACCGCCTTCAACATATTGGGTCCATTTTGGGGAAATACTTACCTTTTGCTTGAATTTTGCCCCAGATCCCTTTTCATCTAGCAAACGCAGAGGGGCTTTTTATCTTTAAGAGTGAAGGTTGTCCCATTGGGCCAGATATTATCCGGAGTACAGTGGCATCGTTTCATTTGATGTGAATGGAGCTATGCCAATTTCATGAAGGAGGATCTGACCCACAAGCATAAAGGGAACTACTCATGTTCTTAGAGTTAAAAGTTCTTAAGTGTTTTGCAGGACTGGAATCCTATTTATGGTCTTTGGATTAAGTTAACTGAACATAGTGTAAAGACTCCCATTCAGTGTAAAGGGCTTTGGATTAGGTGCCTATATTCGAAGAAGAAATTTTCAGAGAAATTTTGCCTGAGGAACTGTGAAAGGCAATTAGAGTTCTTAGTTCACAGGAGTTTCCATATATCTATAAGGGGCACAGAAAGGATGGTGCATGAGCTACATTCTCTTGTACTCATTGAAATGGCTTCCATTCTAGGGGAAACATTAAGCATTACAGCTGTGCTTAGCTGTTACTCATTTTTTGAGTAAGAGCGGCTTTTTGAAAAAGGGGGGGTTGCCAAAAAAACCTGCGTCCTGACAACTTTCACTTTTGAAAGCAGAGCTTTCAAAAGTGAGATCGGAAGAAGATATGCAAATTCCCGCAGAATTTGCATATCCTCTTTCAAAATTTCAGCGTAGTCGAGACGAGCCCTTTGGTATAAAGGGTGTCATGGGGTGATATGGGCTCTTATGAGTCCCTTCCTGACATCTCATTGTGGGCGTATCTAGACTACGCTGAACGTAATTAAAAAAGGAGATTTACGCAGCTTTTTGACAAAGGGGGTGTTCGCCAAAAAAGCCACGTCTTAATTACTTGCACTTTTGAAAGCTCCACGGGAATTTGCATATCCTCTTTCGACCATTCGGCACAGTCTAGATATGCCCTGTGTGTTCGTAGATCAGATGAACACACTAGGGCTCCATGCTGCACACATATTAACCACTGCAATTCAATATAATTTAGTAGATATTACATGGAAGAAATAGTTCAATTTAATGAAAACAAAGAGGAAAGATTACCGGAATTTAACAGGCAAAATGAAAATCTAATTAAGTAGCAGTAATACCTGGCTTTCCTACAGCAGTTTGTGTCTAAATGCCATTTCTTGCCAGTTATTCTCAGGAACAATAAGTGCATTTGGCACATATACAGGGCATGCCCCATCTTTCTGAGAACATGTGATCAGTCCTTTTACATTCATAAAATAATACTTCGTGATGGTAAGTTGGATAAATATATGGTATGGAGCCAATCACCTTTTTCCAATGTTTCTGTCAAACACTAGGATGTTTTTGTTGTATTGTACATCTGCTCATATTATCATGCAAGGGCTATGCTGTCTGAAACAAATAGTCTCAGTGTTTAGCTGGCCCAGACAGCGGAGATAATCCACAAAGGTAGTGTACAGTGATAAAGTAAAAGGTCTTCTTGAAAAACCTCACTGGGGAATAAAGTCTTTCTCTGATAAAATCTGTAACAAAAATTAATGGAATTGTGTAGAAAAAATTCACAAAGGGTGAAATTCACCTTGAGCAGCGATACTCCAAAGGCCTATGCAGGGCCAGATTAACCATTAGCCACAGTAGGCACAGTGCCTAGGGCCTACAAAAAATTTAGGGCCCCTGAAAAATTTAGGGCCTAAAAAAATTCATAATTGACTCAAAAATAAGTGCTAAATCACACTTAATAATGGTGTATTAAATCTTAGTCAACAAACAACCTACAGGTAAAACATACAATTAACACACAGAATTCATACAGGTTCCCTGTAAGCTGGGCAGCAGCGTGGCCTCGCAGCTGCTTGATGAGCCCCACCCAGGAGCTCAGGGGCTCCTTCACAGGGAGCTGCCTTATTGGGAGAAGGGTATTTCTCCCTCAGCAGCAGCAGTTCCATGCTGGAGATGGAGTTTGCCTCTTCCAGCTGGTAGGGAGGGAACATAAGGAGGAGCGAACAATAAGTGGCTGTGGTGAGGGCGAGGGCAAGGGGGGGCGGGGGAGAGTTTGGGATGTTCTGGCTGGGCTGGGAAAGGAGAAGATTGGTGTGATTACAGCAGCTGGGTTTGGCTGCAGTTTCATGTGAGATACTCAGCACTCTCCAGCCTGATGGGCTGGGAGAGGAGGGGAGGAGAGGGAGAGCAGACAGCATGGGGGTGGGTAGGTGGAGGAAAAAATGGGGGGTGGGGGTTGCTGGCTTTTATGTAGTGAGGTAGGGGAATTTGGTGGGTATCCTGATTCACTCCTGTCTGGGTTGTAACTGCTGGTGCTTGGCAGAGACATAGGACTCTCTCCTGGGCTGGGGGAGGGGCAGGGAAGCAGGCTGCATGGGGCAGGTATGCTGATATGCTGGGGTATAGGGGCATGTGGCTACATGGGAGATGGGGATGCTGCTGTGGAAACTCCATTGTCTCATTAATGCATCAGAGGGAGCTTAGTCAAATATATCTTCCCAGACTCAAGTGAGGAGGGGTTGGTATTAATTACTGACTGATTGGTGACATAATTACAAGATCTTAAATATCCCAGGAAAATATCATGGGGGAGAATAATGTAGCATCCACTTTTAGACTTGTAGAGCAAACACAAAATAGTGACTCCTCAGCAGTAGTAGACCAAAATATTTTTTTCACCTTATATCAGGAGGTAAAGATAAAGAGCTTGCTTTTGGCCATGTTGAGTATGTTAACAGGAGGCAATCTGCCTAGAGATTTTAGCCTGAGCTAAAAATCAGTTTGTTTGGAGGGAGGCAGATACGGAGCAGGCAAATAAAGAGGATGGAGAGATTCTGCATTAGCAGATCTTAATGCAGGATCTGACTTCACTTGTATTGGTATTTTCTATTGTAAAGTAGTTAGGTTGCTTTTGTAGATAAGGATTATGTGGATAGGCCTAGCTCATTACATTTACATGATTACATTTCAAAGAAAGTTTACATAGGTGTTAATGGCTTAAGTTATGGAAAGAAAAGGATTCTTTTAACAGATTTTATTGGAGTGTTGTAGATATCTGAAGACTCTTATCTTTATTTTTTTTAATATCCTATGTTACTAATTAATGCATAGTAAATTGTTAAAACTGGAAGAACTTTGCCATGGAACCTGTTTATTTGTTTGGCCTTTCAGCTAGAGTTGGATTCCAGACAAGTGATTTCCATTAAATTTTAGGATTTGTTTGGGGAGGCCAGAACTTTTCTATATGGTATAGTTCTGGCTCTTATGAGTCAATGGGCATACAGGTGTGATGCTGGGTGTGTTATAGGAAGAAGACTGTATTTGCAAGCTCTTTAAAAAATGAATCTGTCTATAAACTCTGAAGCCATGTGTTAAAGTGCTGCTCTGGAGCTTCTACTCCTTGAGTTGGTGACAAACACAACGTGAAAGTTTCAAACAAGGATAACTTTTATCTGTGTTTATAGATCTCTGTTTCACTTGCTAAACATTCATTTAAAATACCCGTCCCCAAACACCTGGTGTTTTACTTCCCTTCCTACATTTGTGGCTTTATATCTGATACTAAATAAACATCATAAGGATTCTTCCTTGTTAACTATCCTTTGTTTTAAAATGTTTGCCTTCCATAGCTACTAGCTGTTTAAAATATAGATTTATATCTAGGTATTTTGTTCGTACTGGTGGTGCACATAGGAAAATTCAACCCACCCGAGGATGGAAAATGTTAGAGAGAACACTGCTCATTACTACAGTGTTTGCATTTCACAGTTGTGTTTCAGAAACCCCAGGCTACTACTAAACACTGTTTCTGGCAGAAATGGCTGATGCTGGCCATATAATGTACTGTTATTTTGTAAATGATGTTGAATGATCTTGAGACACAATATTGCCAAGTTATCAGCTCTGCAGCACAATACGTTGCTCTGGGTACATCTAAGCTACATCCCTTTTTCGATAAAGGGATGTAAATTAGACGTATTAAAATTGTAAATGAAGCTGGGATTTGAATTTCCTGTGCTTCATTTACATAATGGCGGCTGCGGCTTTTTTAGAAAAGCCATTTTAAAAAAAAAACCCGCGGTCAAGATGGGGATCATTCGACAGAAATGCCCTGTTTCGAAAGATCCTATAAACCTCATTTTTTGAGGGTTACAGGATCTTTTGAAATGAGACATTTCTGTTGAACTATCCCTGTCTTGACCGTTTTTTTTCGAAAAGCGGCTTTTCAAAATAAAGCCGCAGCTGCCATTATGTAAATGAAGTGCGGGAAATTCAAATCCCGGCTTCATTTACAATTTTGATATGTCTAATTTACATCCCTTTATCGAAATAGGGATGTAGTTTAGATGTATCCTCTGTGGATTTTACAGTCATAGTGGTGGCAACATCACCTTACTTTTCTCCTTATCAGCTGATTAACTATCAGGTGAATCCTAAGTATAATTGTAGTATACAACAAAATGACTATTATTTTAGAATGAAGTACCATTAATTTCTCACATGGTGCACCACTTTCAAGAATGAAAATTAAAGCGGGTGATATTACGGTATATAGGGGCATTCCTCCCGTATATATTTCTATATAGTCTAAATTAAGGACCTATAATTCTGAGGGTGCTTAGGGACTACAAAGAGCTTAATTGGGCCCTGGACCTATGAGCTACTAAGGTCCAAATTTGACAACCATGTGGTACAGAAGGCATAGGTCTTATGTGGCTTCTTGCATCGGAGTAAATTTCACCCAAAGAAATCAAACAATGGAAAAGCTGTTATTTTTGTCTATAGGCAAATGCATTGCCATTAACTGAAAAACAGAGAATTTGTGCTTTGTTTGAATTTCAGAGAGGCTTTTCTTGGCAGTAGTGAGGTTTAGATTTCCATAGGGGGCCTTTTAATTGTGGTCACAAAGTTTGCATATGCACCTGTTGGAATCCATGCAAAAGTAGTTCTCACATGATGTCCCATTTGATCATGCAAATCAGAGATTTTACGGCATGTGTGTGCAAATTAGGTGAACGCAGCTTAGTTTACTTCTTTGAACCTGAAAGCAAAATTCCAATTCAGCATAGCAGCATTGCTTGGTTTAATTATACTAAAGTTATAAAAATGTTTAATTATGTCTTTGTGCATGTGTGCACACATACAGGTGACCAGATGTTTCAGTTTTATAGGGACAGTACTGATATTGAGGGCTTTAAATTATAGAGGTGCCTATTATACTTCACCCACATCCTGATTTTTTCACACTTGCTATCTAGTCACCCTAATAACATGCCTCCCTCCCCCACCTGCACTGTATATTCTCTCTTCAGTGTTCAGCAGAACAAAAACATAGGAATATTATATATGTATTAAAAAGACATAATATCATATGCAGTATGTTCCATAAGTAAAACACCACTCACTCCAGGCACCACCAAAGGCTTCTGACTTACCTAGAAAGGACCTAGGACTCATTTCAGATCCTACATAATACATATCAGACATGATCAGCAGCGTTCACTGTCACAGTTGAGGAATTTTGAATGGGGTGTAAAAAAATTGCTTAAGAGCTACCTAAGATACATGTATAATATGAGTGTATGCTGAAATGAGTGAGAAATCATCACAATAACCTAACAGCAATATACAGCCTTTTTTTTTTGCTCTGAATGTCTGTGTGGAGCAATGCCCAAAATTTTAGCCAAATCTGGTCACAAACATCTGGTCTGGTAAAAAATGAGACTATTAGTCCTTTGGGGACATTTTGGGAAACACACAACAAAGCTTTATGCACATTTTTACAAGACAGTTCTATCCTGCATTTGTGTAGGGGGAAAGGGGGTAATTATGAGTAGGATCAAAGAAATCTTGAAAAGAGAGATATAAAAGCTGTTCCTGCTTTATGTGTATGCCATTCCATCTACATTAATTATATCTTAAGATCACAGAACTTGCTTTCGAACAGCAATGATAGCAAGGCAAATTATATTGTGCAGTGGAAAGATGTTTCACATCCAGCAGAGAAAGAATAGATTACCTCTCTCAGAGGGCTTTAATTGGTGCATATGGCTTTCTGAAGACTCTCTGCACCTGTGTGGATTTCACCCTACTTGTCTTTAAAAACTACTCTCAAAATGTTGCATGCACATTCGCATCAGGTACAAAGACATACATGGGCATTTAGGGTCAAATTCATTACTGTTGTAAATAGGCATAGCTCCATTTTCAGCAGTGATATTTCACTCGTGCACCAGAGCTAAAAATAAAAGCAACAACAACATTAAACGTGCACTTGTAAATAACAGAAATTGTTGCAGTTCTCTGTATGGACAATACATTCGTGTTAACATTGACAAACTTCATAAAAAGTGAATTAAAACAACAAAGGAAAGAACATGTTATATTGTTAGGCCCCAGAGGTATTGTTTGTTTGTTTTAAATCATGGCTGTGTCATTTGTTCAAGGAAACTTTGACCAAATGCTTAGCAACTGCAGTAGCAGGGAGAGCAAATGTGCTTACTTTATTCTAAAATTTGTTAGCATTTGGAATTAGCCAGGGTTATGTGTGAATCTGCAATACTTTCAAAAGTACAGTTGGGAGGCTATTTTGATTCTTTTTGCACTTGATTACACTAGACTTTTTTCTTTATTCTTGGCTGATCCCTAAAGTAAAGAACAAATGTCTGTATCCTACAATAAATGTGGTGGGTGTCTTCACACTGGCCTTTACAAACATGATAGGTATCTTGAGTTAATTGGCAATAAATTATCTCAAGGTACCAAAGTCTAGTGTAGACATACCCTTTGGTTTTATGGTGTGAATGTTATAATGAGAAGGTTATATGACAGGGGTGTAAGCAGCAGATGCAGGAGGAAAATGTGAGCCTCTCAGATCTGCTTTGGAGCAGTTGTGGGGGCTGTTGGATACCAGGGTGGATAAATTATTTTATTGATTCTACTGTGCATTTTATATTTTCAAAGGGCATCCTTAGACTATATATTGTTAGCCTTTGGAATTATTTATTTCCTATTAGATATATAATTATATGTCTACTACAAAGGATAACATATTCAGACATACCTAAGGCTACGTCTACACTGCAGCACTATTTTGGGATATGAGAGGTATCCAGAAATAGTTATTCTGCATCCTTTAAGCATGCCCATTATTTCAAAATATAATTGGCTTGCTATTCCAATGTCTCTGTAAACCACATTCCATGGGGAGTAAAGGACATTTTGGAATAGTGATTTATTTTGAAATAAGTGCTGTGTAGACAGCACCAAATTTCAAAATAAGCTATTTTGAAATTGTCTCGAAATAAGCTACACAATTTGTGTAGCTCAATTTGCGTAGCTTATTTCGAATCACGAGTGCAGTGTAAATGAATCCTAAGTGACTAAAGCTCCTTTTCAGAAGTGATTTGGATACTTACTTTACTTTTGAAAATGGGACTAAGGGGAATGGGAATCTGGGCTAAGCAGTAACAAAGGCAAATTCTTGCCTGTGAGGACACAGTGAATGAAGACTGCTGTTATTCATTTTTAATGATTGTCATCATGACTACTCTTTCAGTTGCCAGATATAGCATTTAGATCTTTGTACCCAGTGTCATTCACTGAACTGTCAGCATCTGTCATTCAGTGCATATGCAGCACTATTACCGATAGTAGAGTTTCAGTTAATGCCCTGCTTTGATATACGGGAAGAATGCCTTGCTCTTTCAGCAGAAAAGCAATGCCTATGCATGCCAATGTGTCCTGGGAGAGGACCATTCTTTGAGTGCTAAACATGTCAGAAATCCCTGCTGCGGCACATCTTTCAATAAAAAGTCAGGCATCAGTGAATAGTTCTCTTTCGTATCTACACATTTATCAAATACATGACTGCAAGTCTAGTCATCAATCCATTTAATCTGTGCTCACCACTGTGGTGTGTTGCTCATGATGTGTCCTCTCCCTGAATACTTCTGGTTGCAGCTCTTTTTCCAGAGCACTCCTTTGCACTTCAGAAGATGACTAGGGCCCTTTTATTTTCTGTCTGATTCTTGAAGAGAACGAGAGACATGTTTTCTCACCAATGGAGCAATGAAGACTTACAGTCCCATGTTCTAAAAACAAAACAAAACAAAAACTAACAGTACAGATGCCTTGGAAGAAACTGTTATATGTGTGCTGTGTTTCTGCCTTTTCCATGGACTCACTATGGACACGTCTAGACTATGTTTTATTTTCGAAAGAGGATATGCAAATTCTGCGGGAATGTGCATATCTTCTTCCGATCACTTTTTCGAAAGCAGGTCTTTCGAAAGTGAAAGTAGTCTGGACGCAGGGGGTTTTTTGGGAAAAAAAACCTTTTCCGAAAAACCACGTAAACCTCCTTTTTTAAGGAAGAGCAGTTTTTCAAAAAAGGGGTTTTCTTCTGAAAAAAACATGTCCAGACTACTTTCACTTTCGAAAGACCCGCTTTTGAAAAAGCGATCGGAAGAAGATAAGCAAATTCCCGTGGAATTTGCATATCCTCTTTCAAAAATAAAACGTAGTCTAGACATACCTTATGTGACACCGATCAAGTCACTTCTCTTTTCCTCAGCTCCCCCTATCTGTAAAATAGGATTAATGATCCTCCTCCTTTGTGGAGATCTGTAAGAACATAAGAACATAAGAATGGCCGTACTGGGTCAGACCAAAGGTCCATCTAGCCCAGTAGCCTGTCTGCTGACAGTGGCCAGCACCAAGTGTCCCGGAAGGGTGGACCGAAGACAATGATCAAGTGATTTGTCTCATGCCATCCATCTCCAGCCTTTGACAAACAGAGGCCAGAGACACCATTCCTACCCCCTGACTAATAGCCTTTTATGGACCTAAGCTCCATGAATTTATCTAGCTTCTCTTTATACTCTGTTATAGTTCTAGCCTTCACAGCCTTCTCTGGCAAGGAGTTCCACAGGTTGACTATGCGCTGTGTGAAAAGAAGACCTTTCCTTTTGTGAGTTTTAAACTGCTACCCATTAATTTCATTTGGTCCTCTAGTTCTTGGGTTAGCAATCATACCCAGTTCCTGTCTCGACAGTGGCCATACCACTCATGATTTGATACCCTATCATATCCGACCAATATCATCTTTTCTAAACTGCCAAGTCCCAGTCGCTTTAAACGCCTCATATGGGACCCGTTCCTAACCCCTAACTCAATTTAGTTGCCCTTTTCTGGACCCTTCCAATGCAAATTTATCTTTTTTTAGGTGTGGTTATAGTTCTGTTCACAGCCTTCAAGATGTGGGAGTTCCACAGTTTTATACGGGGAAGTAAGATATTTCGGGTCTTATTTTCTAATCCCTTTCTTAATAACCCTTAGCATCCTATTTGCCTTTTGACCGCCTTGCACAATGAATGGAATTTTTCAGAGAACTGTCCACGATAACTCCATGATCTCTTTCCTGATTTCTCGTAGCCAATATTAGCCCCCATCATACTGTACGTATAGTTGGATAATTTTCCCAATGTGCTTTCCTTTACACTTATGGACCTTTAATCCATTTGCCATTTTGTTGCCCAATCACTCAGTTTGCAAAATCTTCTTGGAGTCCCTTACAGTTGCTTCTGTGTTGACTATCCTCAACATTTGGTCATCCGAATTTTACCAGGGCAGTGCTTTCCTTTTTCCAGATCCTTTATGAATAAGTTGAACAGGATTGTCCTAGTTTGACCCTTTTGGGACACCACTAGTTACCTTGCTTTCTGAAAATTTACAATTTATCCTACCCTTTGTTTCCTGTCTTTTAACCAGTTCTCAATCCAAGAAAGGACCTTCCCTCTTATCCCATGGCCATGTAATTTACACAAGAAAAGGCTATCCAAGTGCTAGGTATTTTCATCTACTATATATTTGAGAGAGTTTGTCTGTGAGCAAGTGAGCAAGTCTGTCTGTCTGTCCATCTGTTTGTTCAATATCTCCTCCTAAATTGTAAGTGGTAGGACCACCAAATTCAGTATACAGCTTCCTCGTATAACTTAAATCAAGGTAAGCATTTGGTTGTGCAAGGGGGTGGAGTAGGAGAATTATGAGGAAGTGGATTTTGCTCATGAAAGCTATATATTCCATTCCCCAGATGCCCTTTAGGGAGGGGGGGGCTGGAGCTCTCCCCCCTGATTCATATGGGAACAATGCTGGCTGGTCCCCTTCCTCACGGAGTGAGGGGAGAGTGCACCGACTCCTTCATTCTTCACTCTGGCTGGGGAGTGCCGGGGCCTGGGACAGATGAACCTGGACCTGCCCCAGGTGGGGTCATGTACCCTTCCTCCAGTTGTGCCCTCTAGAGCTACAGCACTTCTCAGCTGGCTCCAAGCTGCTGTGATGAGAGGCTACCTCTACACTGCCTCTTTTTTGCGGAAGAGGCAATGCAAATGAAGTGCTCATTAGCAACTTCTCATGCTTCATTTGCATAATCTCTTCCGATGCTTTTTGTGCAAGAGGTTTTTGCACAAAAACTAGCAGTGTAGATGGATCCATTTTGCGCAAAAAAAACCCTTTTGCACGAGATCCTAATGCCTCAAAAAAGGAGGTCTACAGATTTTGTGCAAAAGGGTTTTTCTGTGCAAAACAGACCCGTCTACACTGCTTGTTTTTATGCAAAAACCACTTGTGCAAAAAGCCTTGGGTAGAGATTACACAAATGAAGCATGAAAAGTTGCTAATGAGTGCTTCATTATCATACTATCTGCCGGCAAAAGAGGCGGTATAGATGTAGCCAGAGAGGGCTGGAGTTGTCCGCTCTTCCCAGGGCAGCCTGCACACTGAACCCCTCATCCGCACCCCAGAGCGATGATCTACATGAAGAAAAACAAAAATGTATTCCCTTAATGAGCAATGCTGGGTAAGCCTTCTAGTTATAAATACAATGCAGACAGAAAAAGAGCCAGGCTGGAATAAAACCTAGAGGTTTTTGTATAATCACGTCTAATCTGTAGGACTCTTGAACAACTTTGGTGATATTGATTTGTATTTTGTCAGTTCTACATCATCCACTCATGCATAGGCATCCTCATGAATTGAATGGAAAGCAATAGCATCTGAATGTCTCCTTTACGTGAGGCAAACAAGGGATTAATACAGTGATGTTTTTGTTTTATTTGGAATCTAAAATGTCTGGAATTCTTCATCCCAGTCCTCTTTCCCTTGCTCTGCTATCAGCCACTGACATTATAAACCCTTCTGCTATCAGCATGCTGGCTTGTAAAGCTCTTTGTAATTTATTGGAATGGTTTTATGGGAAAAGAAAACCGATTTGGTTGGTTGGTTAGTAGTACGTGACAGTCTAAACAAAAAAGAAATATGGCATCTACTACTTCTCTTCTAACATATATTTATTTTAACATTTGTTATTTATTGTCTCCTCTTGTTCCCCAAAGGAAAGCATTTACTTGTGTTCTTTGTGGGCACATTAAGGGTACAACTAGACTACTTTAGTCTGTCGAAAGAAGATATGCAAATTTGGAGCTAATTTGCATATCTTCCAATCACGTTATCGGAAGAGGTTTTTTCAAAAGTGAAAACAGTTTAGAAGGTTTTTTTCGAAAGAACCCTGTACCAGGAAGAAGGGTTCTTTTGAAAAAGGGGGGTTCTTTTGAAAACCCCCCATCTAAACTGCTTTCACTTTCAAAAAAACCTCTTCCGATAATGTGATCGGAAGAAGTTATGCAAATTAGCTCCGAATTTGCATATCTTCTTTCAACAGACGAATGTAGTCGAGATGTACCCTAAGTGGAAGGAAAATAATTCAAATCCTCATGAGAAAGTAGAGGGAAATAATTTGCATGTCTTAGGTCCATTTCTAGTGGTGGCCTTCTGTTCTTACTATTTGTACTACTGCACTGCCTAGGAACCCCAGTCAGAGAACAGAATCCCATTGTGCTAGACACTGTACAGACACAGAACAGAAACACTATCCTTAAGTGTAAGACAAGAGACAACTGGTAGATGCAGACAGTTGGGGGACTACAAGGAAACAGTCAGGCAATATTGTTCAACATGAGAGGCAATGATTTCAGCACAGCCACAGCCTAAGCATTGTCAAGTTTTTGGAGATATTATGGCAAATGGAGCTTTAGGTAAGGAACTGAGTAAGTAATATTTGTTTCTTTGTATGTTTGCTGATGTTCTGATGTTTAAGTCTGAAATAATTTTCACTTCACACTATTGGCAAAATGGAAAATAGTTGTGAAAGCCTTGGAAAATATTCATTTCTAATTATAATCTAAATTTCATTGTCAGCTATATTTTCCTACCAGCTCTAGAGCTATTTAGAAAATGGGGAGGGGAGGAACATGTGAAAACTTTTTTTTTAATCTCATTTTTCATCAGAATATTTGTTGAAATGTCCCATGAAGGTGTAATACTTATTACCTGTGTTAGTTTGTCAGTGGTGGCTTCGGGAAAACCATCTCAATCTGACCCTAATTTTACATGTACAGTCAGACATGGTTGGGATATACCAATATCTTCAATGAAAACAAAGATGTTGCAAAGTTCTAAAGAAATAAATCACTGATTAAACAATAATAATAATAATTTATAATAAAACAATGGATTTGCAAAGTCAAACTCAAGAGATGTGATTGCAATAAATTGCACAAATACAACATAGTTGGCCAAAATCAATAAAATCTGAGTGGGAATCTTTCTTTTCCTTCTGTAGCCTTTTGTCCCCAAAAGGGTTTCTTGTCATTTCCGCAATGGCTGACAGGCATCAGTTGAGTGCTGACATATACTGTGGCTCCTGTAAGCATTTCTGACATAATTGACATAGACCTGGAGGGTTTTGACAAGTTTGTCAACCTAATGAATGGGCAACTGAGCTTTAAAACCACACTTAAAGGTCATGTAACTTGTTCAATGGAGGATGACAAATTCTAGTAACCAAATAATGCTTTCAGACTTATTCTGCTTGCCTGAGAAAAAAAACAAACAAACCAGGATGTTGTTAATGACACTTAGCAAAGGAAAAAAATGCCTTTGAAGGAAAAATGTGTTTGAAAAATGAGGACTTGTCTATGTGAGAAAGTTGCACTGCTTTAACTACATTGATACAGTGACAACCCTTCTAGTATGGACAGAATTATATCAGTGTATATATAGTATCTGTACAGTGCTTTACAGCAGCAGAGCCCCATGTAGGAAGGAGAGAGAGTTACCTTTATACTTTTATAATGTCTACATAATAGATTGGACCAGTGTTATTTTTGTCAGTAGGGTTATCTCTCTCTCTCCCCCCCCCAAGAACCTAAATAGTTACACTGGTATAAAAATGGTGTATAGACCAGGCCTAAAAGCATTGAAATAGACTGAGCTTCTACTGATTTTCTTCGCTATTTTTCCTGATATTGGTTGCTCACTGAACTCAAAGGGAATTTTGTCTGAATGACTGGATCCTTAGCATTATCTTCTAATTGTCTTTCCTCTCTGCCCTCAGAAATACTCACCAAGGAGGGTTTATAAATGGTATATTCAGATTCAGGTGGGCATCTGTATCACTCCATATTCTTATTTTAGTGAGAAATAAGGCAGAATGCCCTTAATCAACATTTTTCTTCCATGAGGGGCAAGGACTTTAAAGACTAATTCCACTGAGACTGGAACATTGACTGTGCTCAGACAGCAATATAAACATCCAATCAGTGTGTTTTTGAGCAATCAGCAATGTGTTACACTAATATTAGTGGAGTCATCAGATCATCAAAAATAACAATCTGACTAATTTTTTACAAGACAGGATTCAAAATGCTTAATTGCAGCTGATACCAGTTTGTCTGGTAAATGCTGTGGTAATTTTTTTCTTATCGTCAGTGCCATTCTCCTTCACATTTGCAAGGGAGAAAAGCTAACACTACAACTCTGTGCCTGAATTCCTGTCCTTGCTGATTTCAACTAAGGCAGGATTCCCCACATAGGCTACATCTACAATGCAGGCTTCTTGCGCAAGAACTGTTTTGTGCAAGAATTCTTGCGCAAAAGGTCTTGCACAAGAGTCCGTCCACACTGCCATGTGCTTTTGCGCAAGAATGTGCTTTTGTGCTAGAGCATCCATGGCAGTGTGGACGCTCTCTTGCGCAAGAAAGCTTTGATGGCCATTTTAGCCATAGAGGTTTCTTGCACAAGAAACCCCTGTTGCCCGTCCACACTGCCTTCTTGTGCAAGAGCTCTTGTGCAAGAGGACTTATTCCTTGTGGGGAGAGGAATAACTTTTGCGCAAGAAGCCCTCTGTTCTGACGCTGTACTGTAAATTTACTTGTGCAAGAATACGCATGCAGTATAGACACCACAAGTTTTTGTGCAAGAATGGCCATTCTTGCGCAAGAAGCCTGAAGTGTAGACATAGCCCAGGAGTTTCCACTTCCAAAAAGGCTGAATCAGTCTCCCTTCATTGGAAGGAAATACTTCTGGGGATGTGTAGGGGTCAATTGCAGAAGAACTCTGTACTTGTGAAGTATAGGGGTGGTGAGGCCTGCATTCCCTCAAGCTTTCCCATTTCCCCCCCCCCCTTCCCTATTACTGATGAGCCAGAAGCAAGCCTCTAGGAATATATACCATTGTAGGAAGAACAAATTGTAGATAAGGGAGGGAACATAACAATCTTGTTTACCTAAATGTACCGGTCACGTAAACAAATCAAAGGACAAGCAGTACAGCTGAGCCGTATTGTAACAAGCAATGAGTAACCCCTGGATATTTCCAAACTGCCACAAACAAGGTAGAGACACAGTATTTAAAGCTGCACCAGAGCACAGCAATTTGGACCTCACTGATGGGCTTTGGGTACCGGCGCCTTGGAAGTTGAGACAGTCTCCCACTTCATCCGCAGCTGAAACGGATTCCCCGGCTAGCAGAAAGGATGTAAAAAATGCTGCTTTTCCTATAATGTTGTTCTTTTAGTTAAGGAGCACCGCTGATAGCTGTCAGGAAATAAACTGCTTGTGTTTGACAGATACCTGTGTACCTTTTTTTGTATTTTGAGAACCCAGTGTTGGACCTGAGACTCACTATTGCCGGCAACAGGATGCAAAAGGCAAGGCTACTTTGTTTTGGCTAATGGCCTATAAGGAATTCTGGCCCGATGTCTAGTTTTCCTTTGTATACACTGTACTTGACCTCACTTCTCTCTAGCAGCATGGTCTGGTTGGGGACATGCCAGAATATTATTGATTTTCTTGATTGTAGTTAGTTATATTCTCGCTCCATGGAGGTAGGATGAATACTGAGTAATGAAATGATGTGGATTTGATTTGAAAGCAACATCCAATACAATCTACTCAGCATGCCATTCTGGCCAGTCATACTCTTTGAATTCTTCAATACGCGTATAGCCTTCAAGGATAGGGTGTTTGCACACAGGCCATGACTACACTAGGAAACTATTTCAAAATTACTAAATTCAACTTAAGTACTCCCAATTTAACAAATTTGAACTAGTGTGTCCTCACTATGGGAAAGCATCAACATTTTCCAAGATAGACTTGCTGCCTCAGACTTAGAACCCCAGGGGGAACTATGGGAGGCCTCCCGGAGGACAAGTGTTTTGAATTAGCAGAACTGGAGTGTCCATACTATCATTATTTCAAAATTACTATTTTGGAATTAGCATTTCTCCTCATGAAAAGCAGGAGTACAGACTTCAACCATGGCCCATTATTTCGAAATAACAGGCTTGGTGGTGTGGATGCATCACTTCTAAATTCCAGTGTTAGGGGGGATGTATTTTGTAATAAGGTCCTAGTATAGACCAGGGCACAGGGTGATATTGGATAGAGGAGATATTGGTAGGAGGGGAAGCATTAAGGGATCTTTGTCACATAAGTCTTGTTCCTTGTTTTCCATTATTTTAGCCACATTTCAGTATATTTTCTATGATTTGTCCTCCCCTTTAGAGATGCAAAGCCAGATTCTCCACTGTAGATTCTCCACTAACATTTGAATCCTTAGCTTATGTATATGATAACTAAATCTGGTTGGGAAATGGTCTGTTTTCTATAGTGGAAAGATCTGACTTTTTGTAGAATATTGGAAACAAATATTTTGGCAGAAAAGTGAAATATTCAGTTTAGAAATGTTGCTGTGGTGTTGCAAGGAAGTTGTAGTTAAGGAACCTCTTGCTCCCATTCTCCTCTATAGCCTGGTCCTGGTAAGACTACATCTCCCATGGTGCACAACTGTCTTCTCTGCAGGGAAGTAAGTTGAATCATGGGAACCCGGGCTGTGGGGCAGTCGGAGAGATGTAGTCCCTCTGTAGATGCTAATGTAAGGAGGAAAATGGAGAAAGAGAGAACAGAACTGCAATTCAATCAGGTATTCAATTTGTCATATTTCAGTTTTCCACAGAAATATTTAGGTTTTACGACCTTTGGTTTTTAAACAAAAAACAAAACGAAAAAATCCAAATTTGCTGCAGAAAACGGTATTTACATGAAAATTTTTGTTTTGTTGAAAACCCAACTAAAATGTTTCTACCAAGCCTAATTATCACCTAATTATAATAATATCACCTATTATAATTAGAGGTATTTAAACTAACTGTGTGTTTCAACACCCAAAACTATATCCACATTTTCCTGGACTCTGCTTTTATTATGAATCATACCATCTTTTGATCTAAAAATGGCCAAATTCAGGGTTACCTGAATTACTGATGAGATTGAAATTTTGTGGCTTGAACCCACACGGAGGGTATGGGTAGGCTGCGAGGGGTTTTTGGGATACCAGAGCTATCCCCAAAATACTCCGCCGCATCCAGGGAACGCGTTCGCTCTTTCAGTTTTTTTTGCAGAAGAGCAAACATACTCTTTCGGAAGCCCCTGTATTCCTTGTTCCACGAGGAAGAATGGGGCTTTCAAAAGAGGGTTTTTTTCAATATTTGGCCCAGTCTAGATGGGCCAAATTTCGGAAAAGCCTCTTCTGACAAAAGTATCGGAAAAAGATACGTGGAGTGCATTTTGCATATCTTTTTCTAAAAAATCCTCACAATCTAGACGTACCCTTATGGAAATAGGGAAATAAAGTTTTTGAAATAAAAATACTTGGATGTCTGAAGATGGGGTATTTTGAAAATTTTGCCTTACTTGTTCAATATGGAGTGACTGATACGTATGTATATACCCATTATGAGGTTTACTGTTGTTTGAAGTCTTTTAAAATCTCAGAGGCATGAACCAGATTTTCTGTAGTGCTGTATTTCTAGCAATTTTTTGTAGTGTAGAGTTATAAACTAAGAGTTACTATACCGTTATGTTTCCCTTTCCCTTTCATGTTTTTAATTACATTTTCCACATGCAACTTCGGGTGATGTGACTCATATTTCTCTGTTAGATTTTAACAAAATATTCACTCTTGTATTGTCATGCAGATCCCTAATACATACTGTCATAACTCCCCTGATAATTTTGATGATACAACGGGATTAAAAATAAGGATAAACTAACATTTGCTTTACCTCATCATGAAGAGAATCAATGAAAGATCCAATGAGACATTATTTATTAGCCTGCAGCAGTCTCACAAGTAAATATACTGAGTATTAAAATATACATACAGTGTATATAACCTTCTCTGGCTCTATATTGTAAATAATTGACATCTGCAATGTTATTTTCTCTGTCTACCTTTTGTATGCATACAGGGGGTCTGTTGGGTTGGGGCACCTGTATAAATGTTGGCCCAAAAGGAGACCTCCATGCCTCAATTTTTCCTCTGAAAAATAAGGGTTGTGAAGAAACAAAAAGTTAATGATTACCACAGGCTGTGTGCAATAGAAAAGTCAACGAGGAAATAAAATATTCCATATTTTGTCTAGGATTTTAATTGTGTATGATAAGCAAGATATAGGGGGCACTTAATTAATTATTAGGATAACAAGAAAGACTTTCACCATGTACCTACTAAGCATAGGCAACATGTGGGGAGAGGGGCACGAGCCCCAAACTCTGTGAACTGAAGAGCCAAAGGAAAAAGGGGAAATGGGGAACTACACAAAAGTGTGGAGGTTAGTTAAACAGAAATTAAATGGTACAATGACAAAAGTAAAAACTCTGCAAGCTGAATGGAAATTTTTTAAAGACGCCGTAATAGAGGCCCAACTTAAATACATACCCCAAATTAAAAAAACAAAGTAAGAGAACCAAAAAAGCGCCACTGTGGTTTAACAATCAAGTAAAAGAAGCAGTGACAGATAAAAAGACATCTTTTTAAAAATGGAGGGAAATAGAAAGGAGCATAAAGATAGTCAAATTAAGTGTAAAAATATAATAAAGCCAAAAAAATTGAAGAACAGCTAAACAAATACTCAGAAAGTAACTGTCCTAACTGTCAGTGTGGTTAAACACTGGAATAAGTTGCTTAGGGAGGTTGTGGTATCTCCATCTCTGGAGATATTTAAGAGCAGGATAGATAGACATCTGTCAGGGATGGTCTAGACAGTACTGGGTTCTGCCATGAGGGCAGGTGACTGGACTCAGTGACCTCTTGAGGCCCCTTCCAGTTTTAGTGTTCTATGATTCTATGATTTTTTTAGACTTCTAGCGTTTGTGTATAAGCACTTTACAAATTTGTTACTATTTAGCTGTCTGCCCTTTCCTGATATGTTTGAATGGTACTCTTTTTCATTTGACTGTTTCTCATCTGATCTTACCCATATTTTATTATCTTCCATCCTCTCATCCTTACTAGAACATAGAAAATCTCTATTAATAGACTCTTCCCCTAAGAGATGTCTCTGTTGGATCCATGTGCTCCTCCATACCCATCGGCTTTCCCCCAGCCCTTCATTAAAAAACTGCTCTACGACCTTTTTAATGTTAAGTGCCAGCAATCTGGTTCCATTTTGATTTAGGTGGATCCCATCCTTCCTGTATAGGCTCCCCCTATTCCAAAAGTTTCCTCGGTCCCTAATAAATCTTAATTCATTCTCCCTACGCCATTGTCTCATCCATGCGTTGAGACCCTTTAGCTCTGCCTGCCTACCTGGCCCTGCGCATGGAATTGGAAGCATTTCAGAAAACACTCCCATTGAGGTCCTCTTTTCTAGCAGCCTAAATTTGGCCTCCAGGGCTTCTCTCTTATCCTGTTACTATTTAATTTATCAGTTTGTTCCAAAATCGCCTCTAATAATACCTCAATTTGGAGCAATTCCTTAGATTTGTCACCTAAAAAGAATGGCTCAGGTTTGGGAATCTTGCTTAGATCCTGAAGACAGATGCAAAGAATTCATTTAGTTTCTCCACAATGACGTTGCCATCTTGGAATGCTTCTGTAGTATCTTGATCATCCTTGGCCCCACTGACTGTTTTGCAAGCTTCCTGTTTCCGATGCACTTAAAAAAATTGCTATTACTTTTTGAATTTTTGGCTAACTGTTCTTCAAATTCCTTTTTGGCCTTCTAATTATATTTTTATACTTCTTTTGACAGAGTTTACGTTCCTATTTTCCTCACTAAAATTTAAGTATTCTTTTCTATTTTCCTCACTTTTTAAATGCTGCCTTTTATCTCTCACTGCTTCTTTTGCTAGGTTTTTAAGCCATGGTTGTTGCTGTTAATATGATTATTATTACTACTATTACTGCTACTCCTATTACTGCAGTTGCTCCTAGAAAACTGAGATACGGTCCTCCTAATGCTAGGTGATATATGTACACATAATAAGAAATGTTTTTTGTGGGGTTTGTGGGGATGGGGACTCCCCCTTTGTTGTTCCTCTTTGTTTATTTGTGTTGATGATGAAGCAAAGACACTTGAACCTAGCAGACAAAGGCATAACAAGAGCTAATGGCAGAAAGCTGAACATTGTTAAATTCAGCCTGGAGTTGATGTACAAGTTTTACTAGTAAGAATAATTAATTATCGAAACAATTTATCTATGGGTGTGCAGGATTTTCCATCTCTCAAAGTCTACAAACCAAGATTGGATGTCTTTCTAAAATATATGCTCATGCTCAACCACAAGTTATGAGCTTGAAACTGGAGCTACTGAGTGCAATTATTTGGCCTGTGTTTTGCATGAGGTCACCTACATGATCACAAAAGGTCTCCCCAGCCCTTAAATGTATAAATGGAAACAACATAATCCTTGAGTGACAATCTCCACTTTTGTTTTCTCCAAAGCTGTCAATCATAGGAGAGCCCACTTTATAATTTCTCTTTATCAAACTGACATCCAGTTTTCCAGGGAAGAAATTACCCAACTTCTCATCAGCATTAGAAATAAGTCAAAAGTTTTAATGCCCATTCTTGGAAGCACTTTTTCAGGTGACTTGTGTCACTTGCAAAAATAGTCACAATGAGATCTATGGGACTATTGATAGGCTTGAAGCAATACCCTCTGAAGCAGTGGTCTCCAACCTTTTTAAGCACAAGATCACTTTTGAATTTAAGTGCAATCCAGGCTCTACCTCAAACCCAAATACCCTTGCCCTGCTTCCTTCGTGTACCTCTTCTGATGTCCTACCCCTGCTCACTTCGTCCTCCCTCTTTCCCCCATCCTCTCTCCCTTTCACCAGGTAGGGGCAGTGAGTTGGGACACAGGTTCTGGTCTTGGCTAAGGGATTTGGAGTGTGAGAGGGGCTCTGAACTGAGCTCGGGCAGGGAGTTGGAGTGCAGGAGGGGGTTCAGGGTACAGGCTCTGTATGGGAGTTTGGTCCAAGTGGCTCAAAGCTAGGAGAAAGGCTTGGGGTGTAGGAAGGGATTCATGACTGGGGTAAGGGTTCGAGATTCTGGCTCCAGCTGGACACAGCTTATCTCTGGTGGCTGCAGGGTGGTGGTACAGTGAGGCTAAGGAAGGCTCACCCCTGCCCTGGCCTTGCAACACTTTCAACAGCAGCCAGCAAACTCCCTCCATCCCAAGCCCTGTGCCCCCCCCATCTGTTCTCTGGAGATAGAATACAGGGTGAGAGAAGGGGCACCCTGATATCAGCGCTCCTTCCTCTGCCTTCACTGCTCTGTACCGCAAGCAGGAGGCTCAGGGGAAGGGGGCAGGGAGGCAGCTCCAAAGCAAAGGGCAGAAGATGTGCAGCAGTGGGGGGAGGGGCAGCTAAAGTGCCCGTACTTGATAGCCTCTTGGCCAAACTGGTCAGGATCACCTGTCAGAGGCTCCAAGGTCTACCAGTAGACCCCAATCTACTGGTTGGTGACCACTGCTCTGAAGTGAATGGGAGATTCCCATTGATTTCAGTGGGCTGTATTTCAGGTAGTATGTGCATAAGGACAAGCTGAGGAGTTTAAGACTGGCCTTTCAGACGCAGGGGTACATCCAAACTACATCCCTCTTTCGAAAGAGGGATGTAAATTAGACATATCGAAATTAAAAATGAAGACGGGATTTGAATTTCCCGTGCTTCATTTGCATAATTGTGTCATGGCATTTTTTCAAAAAACACTATTTCGAAAGTGAAGCTGCGATCTAGACATGGTTCTTTCGAAAAGAAAAGCCTTTTCTGAAAGATCCTGTAAACCTCATTTTTTGAGGAGTACAGGATCTATCGAAAAAGGCTTTTCTTTTTGAAAGAACCATGTCTAGACCGCGGTTTCACTTTCAAAATAATGGTTTTCAAAAAAATGCCACTACACAATTATGCAAATGAAGCACGGGAAATTCAAATCCCGGCTTCATTTGCAATTTTGAAGTGCCTAATTTACACCCCTCTGTTGAAAGAGGGATGTAGTCTAGACATATCCTAAGACACTGCATGCTTATTTCGAAATAAGCTATTTTGGAATAGTTATTCTGAAATAGCTTATTCCAAAATAGCTCGTCTATACTGCAGGGAATCCTCAAAATTAGTCTGAGGCAGACTTCCCTAACATAGACGACCTATCTCAGTTTGGACCCCCAGGAGGCACTGGGGAGGAATAACTTAGAATGCCGCTGGTGAGGGGCTATTTTGAAATAGCAGCAGTGGAGAGTCTACACATGCCTTATTTCGAAATAGCTATTTCGGAATAGGCATTATTTCTCATAGAATGAGTTTTACAGATTTCTGAATAAGCCATCCATTATTTCGAAATTATTTCAAAATAACAGAATGGCTGTGTAGACGCTTGCATTGTTTTTTCGAAATAACACTAGTTATCTCAAAATAATGGTGTAGTGTAGACTCACCCTCAGACAAGGACACCCTCTGGCCTTTAAATAGTGTGTTTTAAAATAGGATATGAGAATGATAAATAAGGTAGTATAGTATAGCAAAAGCTATGGCATGTTGGGGGTATTGGAGGAGCAAGGTAATTGAATACTCTGGTTAACTGAGATTAATACTTTACCAATTTTCAACAAATTATAATACACTAAAATGAAAAAAAGTATACAATAATATATGGGTATCCACCAATCTACCAGTAGTACTGCACTGCTGAGTGGTTCCTAGAAGCAACTGTATGTATACCAGTAAAGTTTTCTATGCAGTAAATTATCTTATGACACTACATATCATTTTGGGCAGAGCATGGTATACACCCAGATCACCAAAAATACACTATACTAAAAGTATACTGGACATAATTTAATCTTTCTCTGATGATTTAGAAGAGACTTCAGGCTCTTGCAGTTGCTCACATCATCATTATTAACATCAATTATCATTGTAGATGCAGAATGTGCAAGAGTGTGCTCTGAATCTGTAACAATCCTATGACATGCCCTGGAAGCTGCTTTTTAAAAAATAAATCCCTGATATCAGTTTGCTTGCTTGTCTTCTGCCTCTTTTGCATAAAAGTAGAGTTCAGAATATCTGGTTCCATAACATGCTAGGCAATATTCTAGTCCCAATAATTAGACTGAAGGTTTGTATTGGGAGATAATAGAAATTCGGTTAATTGAACTTTCTGGTCAATTAAGTTCCAGATAACAGATCTTTTACTGTAGCTTGATAGTATTAATGACTAATTAATTATGTTAGTATCCCTCCTGAATATTAGTTTTTCAACCAAGGCAAAGTTCCTTGGATAATCACTAATTGCGGAGTAATCAGTCAACTATACACTATATTCCACAGTTTACTATTTAATAGACAAGTTCTTCTACTTGTGTAAGGGTATGGCTAGACTGCAGAGGTTTTCCAGGATAACCCGGAAAAACTCCGCCGCGTCCAGGGAACGCGTTTGCTGTTCCACTTTTTTTTTTGCGGAAGAGCAAACACGCTCTTTCAGGGAGCCTTGTGTACTTCGTTCTATGAGGAATAAAGGCTCCTCCAAAAGAGGAGGCTTTTCCGTCATTTGGCTCCATCTAGACAGGACTAAATGGCGGAAAAGCCTCTTCCGGAAAAGCAACTGGAAAAAGCTATGCAAATTGTGGAGTGCAATTTGCATAGCTTTTTCTGAAAAAAAGACTATAGTGTAGACCTAGCCTGAGACAACTTAAGCCAGGGAAGAGACTGTAGATAGAGGGATATTAATTCTAGAAGCAAGTGAACATCACTTGTATATATCAAAAACAGCTCTTTAGTGTCCTCAAGAAATGGTCTCAAACACTAATAAAAAGTTTTTGTTACACCTTTAACATGTGTTCAAAGAAGTTGTTGACGTTTGTGTAAAAATAACAGTGTTGTTATGGGGCGACTGAATTTTAATCACCACTTGGATAGGAAGGACTTTAGAGCCAGTTTATTCATCTTTTTCTCTTTCCTTCTCAGCAATTCCCCCTTTAATCTCCCTCTCAGTAGGAGAAATCATGCCTCTGGGCTATAGGTGGGAGGAGCAGATATCATGAAGACCCATGCAAAATCAGGATGTCTTCAGATAAAAAGGTCACAACCCCACATTTCTCTAAAACAAATTTCCTGCTACTGACTGTGCAATACTAAGGAATATGCAAGTGGATTTAATTTTCAGCTTCTTTCCCTCCCCTCCTCCCCCCACATTTCTTCTCTTTCTCTCTAGACAACAGATACCAATGTCTTTAAGCTGTTGATGATTAACTGCTAACACAGTACTGTTAAACACTCCCAGTCACATTTTTTAAAATCCTCAGAAGGGGAGCTGATAAAGCACGACCATAACAATTAGCATTGTATTATGGCAGAGCTTTTGAAGCAAGAATCTATTTTTTCCTTCCCCTTCTCCCTGGCTTATTTTACATAAGTTGAAATTGCTCCTAAAATGTGTGCAGCAATGTTGTAGGATATTACACACAAAGATTTTTGCACTTGACTCTTTCTTGGGTAGGGTTGTGTGTATGTGTATGTGTAGATCTGCCACTGAAGAGCTTTTTGAACCAATTGCTTTTGTTGCAATTCTGAGGTTTGTCCTTGCTACTAACTTACCTTAGTAAGAACCTAGTCAGAAAAGCTTTCAAATAAATGCACACGATGAAGTGGCTAGCCTATTGAGGATTGAAAGGCTAGTATCATCATGATGGGATAGTTAACTAGGTTTATATTAGGCTGTATTTAGACCTATAGATTTTAAACACAGAAGGACTGTCATAGCTATGTAGTCTGGCACATCATAGGCTGCAGAACTTCACCCATATCCTCTAGTTGAGTTATTGAAGTCCTTTTGATTTAAAGACTTTAAGATACAGAGAATTCACCATTTGCTATAATTCAAACTAACAAGTGACTCACATTGCCTTAATCACATTGCTGGCAGGGGAAAGTGATCCTTCCCTCTGTTCTGCCTCCCATTCCCAGGGTCTCTGCTAGTCTGACCTGGGAAAAATATTACTTCTTTAATCTTTGTAATGGAAAGGGCTCTCAGGGGCAAGGGCAATGGTTGGGGGGGGGGGTGACACTAAATATATGTGTCCCCCGCCAACTACTGTTGAGGGGGAGGGGCAAGGAGCCAGCAGCTGGTGGGGCCAGAGCCCAGTGTCCTGACTACTGTTAGTTAGAGGCTCTGCTACTAGTGCTAGCCCTGCACCTGGTGTCCTGACTCACCATTGCCAACCCTACACTTGTGGTTGCGGCTGCTGCCTGGGGCTTTGCTACAAGCCCCACTCTCAAGATGCTGACTGCTGCTTGGGGTTTAGCTGTTGGCCTGTGCCTGCTCCTAGCCTTGGCTCCCAGCCTTGTCTGGGTCCTCCCTCCCAGAGACATGGTCCTGATCTGGGTCCCAGTGTGGAGGGATGAAGATTTGGGGGATGGGATAGGGTCAAGCAAGGGTGGGAAGAAGTGGGGGTGAGGGGGGGAAGGAAATTGTCCCAGGCAGGGAGTAGTTTCTTTTCTTTTCTTTTCTTTTCTTGAAAAATGAAAGCTTCATAATTTCCCCTTCATTCCAAGGTCCATGGGAATGTTCCAACTGAATGTCACAGTCTTATATCCTGGTAAAATTTTCTAGTATGTAGGCATGTGTATGGTGTGTGTGATGAGTTGGTTGACATTTTTTTTTAAATTTCTGAGGCAATTCTGAATTTAAAAACATAAAAATTAGAAATTTAAATAAAAAAGGATTTTTGTGTGTGAATTTTTCTCTTTGCCTGAAGCTGTACTACTAAACTAACATCTTCTCCCTTTTTCTCTGTCATTGCAGCACTCTGTCATTTTCTCACATTTTCTTACAGCACACTAGAAAACATCCTCTTTTCTTTATTTTAAGAGGTATGCTAGATAGTGAAAAATAGCAACAGTTTCTTCTCCCCAGTTTGATTCAGAAGTAGTCTAGATCTGTGAAGCTGTCAGTTCTCTGACAATGTGGTCCATAGGTCTGGACCAGATCAGCTGTAGCTAATGTAAATTATTTGTAGGTGCGATAACCAGAAGCAAGAACTGAGGGATTATGGTTTATGCTGCTATAAAAAAGACTCAATGTTTGATCTGAAGGGTGGTACTTAAGAGCTTGATTCTAAAAGACTTATACTCGGGCTTAAATTTATGCACATGTGTAAGTCAATGGGGTACTCAGTTTGTAAAATTAATCATCCATATATGACTTTGCAGGATCAAGTCCTTAGAATGTAAGCCTGTGCAACAGGGGCTACTATTTTTTTTTTAACATAAAAACATCAGAACAGCTATACTGGATCACATGCTATATATATCTCTTGCGTAATTATTTATTAATAGTAGTAGTAGTAGTGTCTGGAGTAGGGGTGGGCAATAAAAAAATGTTAGCCTGCAGGGTTAGTCCCTGGTGGGTCGCTACTGCTATGTTTACCTGTGCCTCTTCAGGTATCGGAGGATCACCACTCTTGTTGGCCATGAATAACCATTTGTGGCTAATGCAAGTGGTGGGAAGTGTCAAGGACCGGAACACCACTTCCTGCTATTAGCATTGGCTGCGAATCGTGATTCATGGCCACGAGAGCTGTGATCCTCCAATACCTACGGAGGCATAGGTAAACTTGGAGGTGGGAGCCTGCCAGGGACTAACCCTACGGACCAGATCCAGCCCATGGGCCAGAATTTGCCCACCCTTGGTCTGTAGAGACTGATTTTTCTCAAAGCTGCATTCTGATAGCTAGGTGGGCATTTGCCAATGAAGTTGTAGCTGTGCATACCCTCAACAGTACACATCTGTGATCTCTTTACTCGGTCACATTCAAAAATGAATTTCCACATAATTCATGACAAATAGCTATGCTGATGGAACAATCCATAGAAATGGTATGGGACTGAGGAGAAGCAGGAAAGGGAGGATTTTCAGGGCAGATGGAGAAAGTGACAACCTTAAATTGCTTTTCCTTACCCCCCATTTGAGCAGTGGTCCATGTCATTTTTAACTTAATTTCTAGTGAATGGCTAAATTAAGAGATGTTAATTAATCCTAATTTGTATCAACCAGCATGAAACTTGGAGGGAGGAGCACAAGCTATGAGAGGGAAGTGTCTGGGGGAGGCACCTGGAAGGCAGTCTGTGTGCACATGACTTGAATGTGCAAGACTTAAATGCACACAGTTTCAGCATCTCTGTAAATAATAGAGACAGTTTAATGTTAGAAACATGGAATTCTTCCATGTTACAAACTAGCACATGATGCATGAAAGAGAAGACTAGAAAATCAATGTGCCTGCTATAATAGCAATTAGCCTCCTAGAGATATCTGTTAGTAGGTTACTGCTCTGCTCCTCAGGTGGCCAAAGGGAAAGTACTTGGCTTTCAGCCTCTTCCCTTACGCAACACACCTGAAGTATGCACAGATTGCCTGTTCTAGTTTAATGCTAGAGTACTCATTCTGTTTCAAGCTTCGGGTTGGTAGGTTAAGGAAATGTTGCAGTACAGTCTCAGGAGCAAAAGTCATATCTTGGGTGTGTGTTCAAGCACTGAAGAAATTGTAATTTGGTTTTGTTACAAAGGCTTAGTTGGCTTCACAACTTAAATGAAATTTCTCTGAGCCATCTCATCTTAGGATGTAAAGATCACTCATTCTTATCTCTTGCTGTAAGCAGTCTAAGTGCCACTACATAGGATAGCAAAACACATCCCGTAGGTGTGTGGGTTACATACTTTCCCTAGCCAGGCAATCATGTCCTGAGCTTCAGAGAAAAGGGAGCTCTACAGCCTACGCTGAGAGCCAACTTGCTTTATAACTCAAGCTGTAAAGGCTCCTACACTAAGCTCCGGAGGTGCCAGGTATGAATCTGCCTGGCACCTCAGGAGCTTAGTGTAGCAGCTTCTACAACTTGATCTATAAAGCCAGCTGGCTCTCAGCTTAGGCTGTAGAGCTCCCTTCTTCTTATCTCTGGCTGTAAGTGGTCTAAGCACCCGCAACCCCCCGGCCCTCACAGGGACCCACCCAGGGGGACCAAGAGGCAGGCACCCTACTGGTCCGGAGTGGAGATCCTGTCTCTCCTTGAGCTGTGGGGTGAGGAAGACACCTTGCATGATCTCCGCACCAAGCGGCAAAATGCCGACATCTATGAGCATATGGCCAACTCCCTGGCAGAGCATGGACACCCACCCTGGACATTGGAACAGGTCCGGAGTAAGGTGAAAGAGCTCTGTCAGGGATAAGTCTGGGCCAGAGAGTGCAGCTCGCGCTCAGGGGCAGTACCCCACACCTGGCTCTACTACCAGGAACTGCACCAGATCCTAGGGGGAGGGAACATTTTCCCCACCCATTGTCGTGGACTCCAGCCTCCAGACCCCTGTCATCGCCCGGCCAGAGGTCATGGTGGAGGAGGAGCAGGAAGACCAGGGCCAGCCGGAGAAGGAGGAGGAGACAGAGACCATCACCCTGTCCCTGGAGCTGGTGCCAGTCAGCCAGGACATCTCCCAGGCCTCCTCAGATGCCGGGGAGGGATCTTCAGGTGAGTGGTCTCAGTTTGTCACACACACAGGGTAGAGGAGGCAGGCACACAGGGGGCGGGGGCGGGGGCAAGTGTTGCTCAGGCTGCTCGGGCTGGACATCGTGCTGCTGTCAGTGCATGTGCAACCACATGCAGCGTTAGTGTGCAGCATGCAGATGCAATAAGCAGTCCCAAGCATGGGTGGGATCCCTTATGGCCAGTAAAAATGAAAACAGCCATAGCCTGTGTTCCCTGTAAGTCGAGAGCATGGATGGCTGCACAGGAGAGATTCAAATGCCATCCAGCTGATTAGAAGAGTGCCCACAGCCTCCACAGCATGTGTTTCTATTGGTGGGGCATATCCACACATGCTTTGGTGCACATATTCCACACATGGATGGAAAAATTAGAGGGAACATTGCCCGTAGCCATGGTCCCTCCCCCATTGCATTCCCTCGTAGGGATAACATATTAAAGTATTAAAAATAAATGATTCCCCCAAGTGGAAGTGACTCCCCATAATTTGTTCCCCACAACTGAAAGTCTAAGTAGTATAAGTTTAAGTAGAAGAAGCATATCAGTGTTTAGATTTATTATTATTATTATTATTTAAGATTGTTAAATGTTTAGATTTATAATTATTGCCCCTCTAGAATATAATTTGTTAAGAATATAATACTATGTAGCCAGAAACAGCTCCCCTCTCATGCTCAAACTTTTGCAAGTGGCTGCTTGTCAAGCCACTAACTCTGCTCTGGGAGCCAAGCCCTATAATTGATTAAGGGCATTGTTACACAATTGATGCCCATTCTCTTCAAAGCATTGTGAACCAATTAACCCTAATTGCAAAGTGAAACATTGTAACTATAACAGCAACTAACTCAGCACTCAGAGAGAATGTTTTAAGAAATGCCACCCAGAAACTTTTGTAACTTTTTGTAACTACAACTCTTGTATATGTAAAATTATTATTATACAAAATACTGTATGTGAAACATTAATTAGGGAATGTATGTAAGAGAGAGAGAGCTTGGACAATGAATGAATGGTTTAAGAGGTGCCAGCCTGAGAATACAGTATCAAAGGGCTGACGAAGGCGTCAGGTGCCAGTGCAACCAAAAGGTGTCAAGTGGAGAAAAACTGGAGACTGGAGGTCCACCCTATGAGATCACTGACGAGCACCTGGCAGCCACCCTGTAGACATCAGCATGACGCAGCAATTCCCATAGACTGGCATAAGAAGAAATTCCTATAAAGACTGGATCAAAAGACTATGGAGTCAGAGTCCAAGGTTCTGCTGCCAACCTACCAGGAGCTTCAGATGCGCATCTGATCAGGACTTCGCTCTCCACTACCATCACTTGTGTACAGAATACCTGGCCAGTACTCTGTCACAAGCAACTTCCAGGCTGGTAACTATAACAACTACACAGAACCTGAATGAATGGATGAATGATTGAATGAATGTTTATGTGTGTATATATATATGTGTATAAGGGTTAAGTAGTGATAGGAATAAGTAGTTAAACAATGTTGTTTGCTTCTATCTTTTCTTTATTATTATCTTTACAATAAATGTGGCTTTTTGCCTTATCCCCCTCATAAGATCCTGCTTGCTTTTATTGGTACAACACTCTCACCTGTGATTGCAATAGGACATACTGGATTTGTGTTGCCTCTGGATCTCCCTGTTTTTTTTCAACACTGTCTTTTTCCCATAGCAATACTGTCCCTGGCAATTGCTGGGCTGTCCTTGGCCACTCCCATGATCTCTCTCTGCAAAGCTCTGTTTCATTTTCTCTCTCCGTGCTCAAGTAGAGTTTCCCCTGCTCTGCTATTTTCATTTGTCATTGGGACTCTGCAATGAGGTCTGCAAATATTTCATCCTGAGTTTTCCATTTTCTCCCCCTCAGGTTACCCAGCTGCTCAGCCATTGATAAAGGCCCCGTCCTTGAGGGTCTGGCTGAGGGAGTAGGAAAAAAACAGCAGCAGCAGCAACAGCAAAAAATCACTGTGCCTATTCCAGAGAGGCTATGATAGCATTTTTAATATGCATTTTTTCCTTCCCCTCCCTGACATTCTTCGAAATCTAGGGGGAAGCTCTGAGAGAGGAATGGTGTGTGCATGAGGAGGGCTGCATTTAGCATTTTTGTCTGTGCAGTCTATGCTGTTTGGCTTTGCCATTGTATCTTGGAGGCCATGGGGTGGTGGGAATGAGAATTGTTTCCATTTTAGATGCACGGTTTTGCTGTGTCTTGGAGCTCTTTTATGGTGTCAGAGGATTAACCCTGTATATCCCTTTTAGGCCAGCAAAGTGCAGACAAGTGAGATATGCTGTGAATTTATTCATGAAGACACTGCCCCCCTTCCCTGAAGTGCTGCAGGACTGGTAATGAGTTATATCAGGAGAATGACTGTGTCGCTATCCCCCATAATATCTGGACCAAAAAATGATCAGTTTCTACATCTTATATTCTGCTTTAGTTTTCCTGGAGACATTGCAAAAGCGCAGAGAAGCAGAGAGAGAGAGAGAGTTCTGCAGTGGTTGTGTGAAACATTCACTGTTCTCAGTCTTCCTCTATAGAAGCCTGTGAAAAGGCATTCAGAGCTTTTCTGTCCCTAAGGGAAAGCTCTTTTCCTGTAAAGAGAGCATAGTATTGTGTATCTACACTTCTCTGGGGAGCTGTCGTCTTTACAGGCATGTGATGTCCATGTCTACCTCATATAAACTGGGAATAGTAACCAAACTTCCTGCAACCATTGCCTCAATAAACTGCTAAGTTGCTCACAAAATAATGTTTTCTTTATTAAAACTGCCATGGAGTGGATGTTGGAGGGTGGTGAGAGAGTCTGCACCAGCAACCACTGTTTTAAGCTGATAAACAGTGCTGGAGTGGGTTCACCGGGGGCTGCTGGGCACATCAGATAAAGGGAAGGAAAAGGAAGAAAAAAGGTATGTGGTGGACCTAAAAAATGGTCAATAGTTGGGTCTTTAGCATGACATGGAGGCTAATTGCATGGCTGGGGAAGTCACCACTTTGAAAATGTATCCAAGCTTGCTGAATGGACAGTGTGAGTAAGAGAAGGGAGCTTGACTCTCAGAGACTCCAAAAATGGCTGCAACCTTGAGACACCTGGAGCAGACGCTAATGCAGCAGGATAGCACAATAATAATGCCAGCAGTAATACATTGTAAAGATAGATACTTACATGCTGAAATTCCCTCTGGAGGATTAGCCTTTCTGGCCCTCGCCTGGGATAGTGGCTGGGACTTGGGCTTGGTTGCTGCATGGAAGGAACCTGGCTCAATTGCTGCGTAGCAGAAATTGGGTTCTTCTGCCTGGTCAGTTCCACAGTCCTGAGTGCCAAAGAGAGACTCTCTTTCCATGGACAGCTCTTCACTGGTCTCCTCATGCTCTTTATCTGGCCATCCTTGAGGCATGTGGGGGGAGAAGCGCAGACCGCAGGTTCCACAACCTATCTGGTTGAGGCTAAGAAAAATCTGGTCAAGGACAGGCCACATTTCCACTGTGAGACCTTTTCCCAAATTCGTAGTCTAAATGTAAATTCTGCTGAGCTGTTTGCTCTTTATCCCACACTGTTCTGTTCCTCAGCTATGACCCTTTGTGGTTATCTGCTTATAAAACACCACAGAGAGGTCTTTAGTTTGGTGACTCACCACAAGTGCTTTGTATGTTGATGCTTCTCTCCAGATGGTGATGAGATCTAGAGTGTCAGCAGAGCTCCAAGCAGCTGTGTGAGGTACACTACTGGGCTTCGGGATGAATATTGCAACAAGGCTGATATGCTCAAATCTAGGAGCAAATGGGAAAATTCAGGCCCTGCAGTGGTTTTTAAATAGAAGTGGGGACTGCTGGACAACTTGACACCCCAAAGGTGAGAACACATAGGTAAACAGATATGTTAGTAAAGGTCATCCACAAAACAGTGTGGGGATGGCAGTTGGAAGAGGGTCACAGTGGTGTGCAGCTGCCTTGTGTGAACCTAATAAATAGACTGAACAACTTCAATTTGCAGCACACTCAGGGCATGCCTACACTGGGGAGTTATTCTGAAATAACTCCCCTTATTTTGAAATAACAAGGTGAGTGCCTACACGACAAAGACTGTTATTTTGAAATAATGAGCTTGTTATTTTGAAATAACTCCTGCTTGTGAAAAGGAATAAGCTTATTTCCAAATAGTTATTTCAGGAGTTATTATTTAGAAATAACATATTTTAAAATAACCTGGTAGTGTAGACATAGCCTTAGTTCACTTTGCATACATCCACGCAGCAGGACTAAAGTTGAATTAAAGTACACAAGTTGAGCTATGTCAATTCCATAGCTTAAGTCAAAATAGCTTAATACGGCTTTTGGTGCTATCTACACAGCAGGAAGTTGAAAGAAGAACACTCTTCCTTCAACTTCCCTTAATCCTCGTAAAATGAGAGTTACAGGAATCGGAGTAAGAAGTCCTCCAGCTTGACATTATTTCGAAATAATGGCTTACAGGGTAGATACGCTCTTTGTTATTTCGGAATAACATCAATGTAGACATAGCCTCTGAACATGGATTCCAGAGCACACAATAAATGCAGAATTAATGAATTGTATCAGGTGTACATAAGTGTTTTAAAAGTAGATTAATTTAACATAGTCCAGCTTAATCTCCATGTTCTGAGAGGACAAGCCCAAATGCAACATTACTAGGCACTTACATTCTGCTTGCCAATGGTCCCATGGGTATCTTATTCATGAGCAGAAACAGGAGAATGTGGAGATATTATAGCTAAACCAAACAGTACACACCTCTGGCCCCTTTTCAAAATGACCCTTTCTTTTGAAACAGAATCAAGGTACAATACTTCTGTCCTCCACAGCATCTTCTGTGTATTGACTTCCCAATAAGAATCTGTATATAGTGTTCTGTCAAATATGACCTGCAATGTTATTTAGAAATCATTCATTTTGAGTCTCACAGTAGACAGAATTCAGCCTGTTCTACAAGCTTTACTACTGTGGATCATATTGTCGTTTCAGCTCTAGAGAGCAACAAAGTAGATAATTTTGCAGATGTTACTAAACAGTGTTTTGCACCAGTTGTAACAACCTGTTGTATCTTTATGGCACAATTAGTATCATACGATAAATCATACTTGTCTGAAAGAGCTGTGAACACAGTGCCCGTTATTAAAAACTTTTATAATTGTTTATATCAACAGATGTTCTCTAAAGAGAAAGTTTGGAAAACACATAGTTTGCATAGTGCTTGCTACTAGTGCTGGGCGGGAAATGGCTTTTGAGAGTTCCAATAATTTTCAAAAACATTTTGAGAGTTCAAATAATTTTCCAATAAGTATTGGGATGAAACTGAGTTCCAATTAGGGCTGACAAACGATTAAAAACTTGATTGTGATTAATCATGCAATTTAAAAAATTCACCATGATTAGTCACACTGTTAAACTATAATAGAATACCATTTAGTTAAATATTTTTGGATATTTTCTACATTTTCAAATTATTGATTTCAAGTACAACACAGAATACAAAGTGTCAAGTACTAATTTTATATTTATTTTTGGTTACAAATATTTGCACTTTAAAAAGAACAAATTGAAATAACATTTTTCAATTCACCTCATTCAAGTACTCTGGTGCACACTCTTTATTATGAAAGATGAACTTACAAATATAGAATGATGTCCCAAAATAACTGCATTATAATAAAACAATCTAAAATTTTAGACCCTAGAAGTCCACTCAGCCCTACTTCTTGTTCAGCCAATCGCCCAGACAAACAAGTTTGTTTACATTTACAGGAGGTAATGCATCCCATTTCTTTATTGCATGGCACTTTTGTAGCTGGCATTGATATGCCAAACATTCATATGCACCTTTGTACTTTGGCTGCCCTTTCAGAGTACATGGTTCCATACTGATGACTTTGTTTAAAAAATGCATTAATTAAATTTGTGACCTCAACTTCTTGGGTGAGAATTGTGTGTTCCTGCTCTGTTTTACATGCATTCTGTTATACATTTCATGTTATACCAGTCTTGGCTGATCACCCTCATGTAGTTCATTTTAAAAACACTTACCCTCATTTTGTTTTGTCAAATCTGCAGTGAATGTGAAATTTCTAAAGATAGCTACATCACTCAACCCACAGTTTAAGAATTTGAAGGGCTTTCCAAAACCTGAAGGATGAGGTATGGAGCATGCTTTCAGAAATCTTAAAAGAGCAATACTCTGACACAAAAACTACTGAACCCAAACCACACACACACACAAAAAAATCAGCTTTCTGTCGGTGGCATCTGACTCCAATGATGAAAATGAGTATGTGTTGGTCCATATGGCTTAAGATCATTATGGAGCAGAATTGGTCATCACCAGCATCTGGAATCTTCAATACCTCTGGAATGGTGGTTGATATATGAACCTATAAATCTTTAGTGCATCTGGGACATAAATACCTTGTGACACCAGCTACAACAGTGTAATGCAAATACTTCTTCTTACTTTCAGAGGTTGCAGTAAAAAAGAAATGGGCAGCATTATCTCCTAGAAATGTAAACAAACTTGTTTGTCTGAGAAATTGGCTGAACAAGAAGCAGGACTGAATGGATTTGTAGGCTCTATAGTTTTACATTGTTTTGTTTTTGAGTACAGTTATGTAATAAAAAAATCTACATTTGTAAAATGTACTTTTACAATAAAGAGATTGCACTATGTGTACAAGGTGAATTGCAAAACACAGTATCTTTTGTTTACAAATATTTGCACTCTAAAAATGATAATCAAAATATCAGCATAAAGTGAGCATTGTACACTTTGTATTTGTATCAATATGCCAGAAAATATAGAAAAGCATACAAAATACATAATAAATTTCAGTCAGTATTCTATTGTTTAACAGTGCTATTAAAACTGATTAATCGTGACTAATTTTTAAACCACAATTAAATATTTTGAGTTAATTGTGTGAGTTCACTGTAATTAATCAACAGCCCTCATTTAAATAGACTGGTGGTTAGTCCACTCAGCTGGCACGTTGGAGACTCAAATCCTTGGTCTACCTGACTCTACCTTTCTTGTTGGAGTTGTTCCACTTTGTATAATTGATTAAATACTTGTTGGGCTAGAGAGAGAGACTGACTCCTTGGCCAGGTAATAGGGCACTCACCTCACATGTGGGAGTCACAGTTTAAGTCCTTGTGCTGAATCAGGTAGTGTATTCAGGTAGTTCCGGAAGAACTTTTTCTTATGGAAAAAGAATTCTTCCTCGTAGAAAGAGGATTACCAATTCCAGAAAAAACCCTCTGTTCTTTTGATTTTCTTTTAAAAGAACACAATTGCAGTGTGGACATAATTGACTTTTTTTGGAAAAATGGCCATTTTTTCCAAAAAACCTCTGTCGTGTAGACATACTCTAAGATTTGAAAGCAAAAGTGGTTTCTCAACCAAAATCTTTCTACAGTTCATACTAACTGGAAATCCTTCCAGGCAGGACCAGCTAGTTCAAAGATGCTCTCTTTTGTCTTACAAGTAGTCTTGCTGCTGTGTGTAGAGGTGAGGGAGAAAAGGTAATAGACTCATAGACTCATAGACTTTAAGGTCAGAAGGGACCATCATGATCATCTAGTCTGACCCCCTGCACAATGCAGGCCACAGAATCTCACCCACCCACTTCTAGAATAATCCTCTCACCTATATCTCAGATATTGAAGCCTTCAAATAGTTTGAAGACCCCAAGATGCAGAGAATCCTCCAGCTGTGATCTGTACTCCATGCTACAGAGGAAGGCAAAAAACCTCCAGGGCCTCTGCCAATCTACCCTGGAGGAAAATTCCTTCCCGACCCCAAATATGGTGATCAGCTAAACCCTGAGCATGTGGGCAAGACTCACCAGCCAGACACCCAAAAAGTTCTCTGTAGTAACTCTTATCATCCCTCCATTGACCTATTTACCACTGATAATGAATGGTCAATTAGTTACCAAGATCATGTTATCTCATCAAACCATCCCCTTCATAAACCCATCTAGTTTAATCTTGAAGCCAGGTAGATCTTTTGCCCCCACTACTTCCCTTGGAAGGCCGTTCCAGAACCTCACTCCTCTAATGGTTAGAAACCTTTGTCTAATCTCAAGTCTAAACTTCCTACTAGCCAGCTTATATCCATTTGTTCTTATGTCCACATTGGTATTAAGCATAAATAATTCCTCTCCCTCCCTGGTATTTATCCCTCTAATATATTTAAAGAATGCAATCATGTCCCCCCTCAGCCTTCTTTTGGTTAAGGTAAACAAGCCAAGCTCCTTGAGTCTCCTTTCATAACACAGGTTTTCCATTCCTCTCATCCTAGTGGCCCTTCTTTGTACCTGTTCTAGTTTGAATTCATCCTTCTTAAACATGGGAGACCAGAACTGCACACAGTATTCCAAATGGGGTCTCACCAATGCCTTGTATAATGGCACTAACACCTCCTTATCCCTACTGGAAATACCTCGCCTAATACATCCCAAGACCGTATTAGCCTTTTTCACGGCCATGTCACAATGGCGGCTCATAGTCATCCTATAATCAACCAGGACTCCGAGGTCCTTCTCCTCCTCCGTTACTTCTAACTGATGTGTCCCCAGCTTATAACTAAAATTCTTGTTATTAATCCCTAAATGCATAACCTTACACTTCTCACTATTAAATTTCATCCTATTGCTATCACTCCAATTTACAAGGTCATCCAGATCTTCCTGTATGATATCCCAATCCTTTTCTGAATTGGCAATACCTCCCAACTTTGTGTCATCCGCAAATTTTATCAGAACACTTCCACTTTTGGTGCCAAGGTCAGCAATAAGAAGATTAAATAAAATTGGCCCCAAAACTGATCCCTGAGGAACTCCGCTAGTAACCTTCCTCCAACCTGACAGTTTACCTTTCAGTATGACCCGCTGTAGTCTCCCCTTTAACCAGTTGCTTATCCACCTCTCAACTTTCATATGAATCCCTATTTTTTCCAATTTAACCAATAATTCCCCATGTGGTACTGTATCAAATGCCTTACTAAAGTCGAGGTAGATTAGATCCACTGCATTTCCTTTATCTAAAAAATCTGTTACTTTCTCAAAAAAGGAGATCAGGTCGGTTTGGCACGATCTACCTTTTGTAAAACCATGTTGTAATTTGTCCCAATTGCCATTAGCCTCAATGTCTCTAACTACTTTCTCCTTCAATTTTTTTCCAAGATCTTGCATACTACAGATGTCAAACTAACAGGCCTATAGTTACCCGGGTCACTTTTTTTTCCTTTCTTAAAAATAGGAACTATATTAGCAATTCTCCAGTCAAATGGTACAACCCCGAGTTTCGAGATTTATTAAAAATTTTTGCTAATGGACTTGCAATTTCATGTGCCAGTTCCTTTAATATTCTTCGATTAAGATTATCTGCCCCTCCCCCCCCGATTTACTCCCATTAAGCTGTTCAAGTTTGGCTTTTACCTCGGATATGGTAATATCTACCCCCATATCCTTAGTCCCATTTGTTATGTTACCATTATCCCTAAGCTCTTCATTAGCCTCATTAAAGACTGAAGCAAAGTAATCTGGAAGCCATGCTCCTTGTTTTATATCCTCCTCTTCTCTTTGGGTAATACTCTCCTTTCCCCGTTGGGCATATGTGGCACATGTGAGATTCAAATGTCTTTTAGGTGAATTGTAAATTTCTTACTGATATCTATTGTGTACATGACATTTATACAGTCCTTTGTTATCACTGAAGAGCTAGTCTGTGGATGTTTCACAGAATGACAACATGCCTCAGTAACACATATATAGCAAAAGCTCCATACATACTGATGTATTTTAAAAGACAATGATGTTCAGTAGCTTATGACTTTTGAAATGATACCTTCCATAGCATACTTTGTACAACTTATAACCATATAAAAGTGGTGAATATGGGTATTCAGGGTGTTATGTGGGGTATCGTGTGCCATACCATGGCAGTACATGCATAAAATGTTGACCTTTGTGCTATAGTTTTCAAATCTACAATCTAGGTAGAGCCAGAACCTAGCTACAAAATATCTGCCCTTCATGGTTCCTTCTGTGGGAGGAAAATCCATAACAACAGTATTATTCAACATGATAATAGCTTTTGAAATGTGATTGCTTGCCATTTTGGTTCTGTGCATTAGCTCTCAGCCAGGAAAATCAGTAAATTATCTTTTCTGTCTTCTTTCCACAGGGTGCTGATTACCCACCACTTCTGGGTGGAGCCGTGAAGTGGCAAGAAAGTTGAGGTTTTATTAACTTGGTGAACTCTGTTTTAGAGTAACCTAATTCATGAACTATTCACTGCAAATTCTACCTCAGACAGAAAACAAACCTACAGATTGTTGAGCTTGATAAGGGCAGTGGGGAAGGGGAACGGGGGAGGGAGTGAGAGAGAGAGAGAGAACACAGAATTTAGAGCTGGGATAAGAGCCACATTTGTTAATATAATTGAAATGTTAGTTGTCATCTGCCCCATAATACACCTTTTCCAGCATCTGTCTCCAAGAATGGACATATATGTAATGAATATGAGCTTTTTAACGGTTGGTAATTTAGAGAGCTTTTGGTCTAAGTCCATAGCTGATATAAATGGCTGCAGCTGCATAGATGGCAATGGAGCTTCATTGATTCATACCATCTGAACTTATAGTGCTGTGTATGCAGGTCTTTTTTTACCTCCCTGCACTACCTGAATAATATGGTTATGGCATACCCGTGGCCCTGTCACCACTCCACAATCTCTCCATTTATTGTAACATGCCCATCATCATGGTATCTGAGAGCAGAGCACATTTAAAGAGAGCAGACTATCATCATGTATTGAATTCTCCTGGATTTTTCCATTTTCTTTGTGTAAACCCATGAGGGTGTGCTTAATAGAAAAGTATTTGTTGCTTTATCTATCAAAGCACAGTTATTGGGGGAAGCTAATGTAAAGAGGTAGGTCTTAATCTATCATGTATCTTTCTATTTTCTCATAGTAAATAATGTCTTCTTTTTTTTGCTAGATTATATCTGCTTTATTTAATTCTGTGCCTTGCATTGTTTCACTCCATATGTCATTCTTGTATGTATTATGTTTCACTTTAACAGACAGTGTTTTATAAAGGAGGTGCATAGTTCACTGCTTGGTCATTGTATTCTTGGAAATTTTCAGCTATCATTACCAAATCTGAACATAATGAATTTTTCCAATTCAAGGTAACTCAGATTATTATTTTATTGTAGAGAATTGCACTGATTTATAACAGAGCCATATACATTTTGGTCTTTTGTTTGAGACTTAGAATTAGTTATTTTTCTAATAAAATATTATACAGTATTTGAAGCCACATTATTCTCTGCTTTACTACTGAATAAAAAATACAGTGGGGGAAAGGAGTGTTTCAATATATCAAACTCATTCCACTTATTATCAGAATATGGTGAGATGGTGAAGGACAATTTTACCCTGGAGAAATCACTGTAACCTATTCCCTGCATAGAATTAAGCAATAAAGAATAAGTAGATGTATATGATAGTTGATTTCTGGATAGATGGGTGAGTATATGCATTTTCCCCATCTGTCTAGAAATGAAATGCTGTAACAAATGACTGGTGATTTACTGCTATTCCAATATAGCTTTTTTGCATGATTCCTTATTCACATAAAATAAATGTTCTTTCTAGAAATTAAAACTTTTTTCAACTTTAATAGGATCCCTATGGTGGAGGGTAGGAGGGGAGAGAGATAGTAAGGCAGCTGATTCTTTTTCACAAATAATTTAGACTTTCAAAGGAGCCCCTGGGACTTGGGCACCCAAACAGTATTGAATTCAGTGGCAGTTAGGCATTTAATAACATTAGATTTCTTTATAAATATGAGCTTCTTTCACTGTTGTGCTCACAATGAGAATTATAACACCATGATTAAGGAGCCCTATCTCAATGGAGGAATCTTTTTGTGGAACTGTTTTCATAAAAGGAGTAAGGGCTGTAAAATGGACCTCATAGTGATTACAGTCCATCTATTCTAAGATGCATGTGCAGGCCTTACATATATTTGCAGTATAGAAAGACCCTTAATCAGCCGATCCATATTTTGGAAAGTTATGTCCATAAATTCATCACTTCATTACAGTACGCAGGATTAGAGAGGGGTCTTACAAGTGTGTGTTACAGTTTAAAAAAGTGTCTGATCTATTGTGCCGCCTAGTATATCTTCACCATTAAAGAGAGGGAAAAGGGTGTGGTTTCTGTACTGCAAAGATCCCTTCTTCCATCAGCTGCCTACATCTAAGGTGCTTGGGTATTCATTGTCTTATTTAAGTTTCTTTATTATTCACTTGTCAGGGATGTGCCTAGTCCCTTAAATGGCACAGTAAAAGACTGAATTGACAAGAAGACTTTTCCAAAGGTTAATTATTTTATGAGAAAAGAAATTACTCCTATATTGCCTGTTAACCTTTGTTTTTCAGTTTTAAATTTATTTCCTGCAGTTATGTGACTTCTCAGGAACCATAAGAACTTTTTTTCACTTTCTAATTTAGCTTATCTCTTAAAATATTTTTTTTTCAAATCCAAAACTTATCTTGTTAATCTTGTTTGTTCTGGAAAGAATAGATTAAATTCTTTTAACTGTCCACTTTATTAAATCTCTGTTAGACCAATGCATTATTACAAAATCAGGCAAGTAGGAAATTTAATTGCCTACCCATTGCTACCAGAGACTCTTTTCTAATGCATGCTACTGTTTTGGAAGATAATTAAAATGATTTTTTTCCATTTAATTAGCATTTCATTATGACTATTTTACAGCAAAAACAATTAAGTTTTCTATTGACACATCTTTCTATATTTTTATTTAAAAATGTTGTGTATCTAAGGTACTTATCTGCCCCTCATTACCACAGTGCCTCACAATCTTTAACATATTAATCCTCACAACACCTTAGAAAGGTGAAGGAGTGCTTTTATCCCCATTTTACAGATGGGAAACAGAAGCAAAGTGACTTGCCAAAGGATGTCTATGAAAAAAAAAGCCTTAAGTTCAGGTGTCTTATATGCTACACTAGTACTCAAACTGCTGGACCGTTCTTCCTCTTCCAGAAAACAACAGAGAGCCTTCTTGAACAGATCTACTTTGCATCAATTTAAGGCTTCAGTCCTGCAGTGAATTCAGTCAGATTCAAGGGTCCACCCACACAAACCCTTACTGGGACTCTGCTGGTGTACAGGGTGCTAGTGGAACATTGTTCATTGCAGGTTTGGGCCGAAGCTTCTATCAACCCCATTGCTGGGGCATCATGTTGAAAAGGTTTCTTCAGAACTTTTCACTTCTTGTTTATTGTGGGCTGTTGAGAGTATTTAGTCATGTCTATTGTAATGTCCCAGGAAAATCTCCTTCCGGTTCCTGAGCAGGACTTTGAAGACCATCATTTTGGCTGTTTCAAATAAACGATTCTAGTTTTTTCCTGAAGTGCAGCGAATGCTGGAAAAGATTTCAGAAATTTACTCAGTGCTCTGTAGATAATACATGACAGAAATTATTAATAAAAGTGACAGTATATACCTCAATAATGAGTGGCTATGCTTTGATTCAAGGAGATCCCAGTAATAGGAGACATTCCCCTCTACAGTGCCCTCCTTAACCCAAATATTTAGCCTTCCAAACTTTACCTTCTCCAATAATATCAGACACAGTTGTTTTTTACAACTCTGATGCAAAGAACAATAAGGTAGTAGCTGACTTCTGGATGAATATATTATAAATACAATGGATTAGATCATCAGCTGGTATAAACTGATGCAGATTAACTGAAAGCCCAGTACATCAGGAGAAAACTTATATTAATGTTCTACCTATGCATTGTGTCTCTTGCTCTGAAAAAAATTGTTGCATATTATTTTATGTATTTTTATTTTATTTTTCCTACTATACATGAAAGTGAATGTATCATTTCTGTTTGCCTCACACAGCCTGAATAATAAAGACCACATTTTGTGTGTTCAGCGACTGGGCTGTTGTCAGCAATGATGCAAGAAGAAGAGGAAAAAAACCACTTGATTTTCATAAGCTGGGAAAACACTGGAGAGCAAAGAAATGTAATAAAAAAAAAACCTACCCTGCAAAATACACTAACCAAAAGAGAGACAAAAATTAAACTGAGCATGTAAGCATGTCCCAGAGATCACTTAAACAATGTGCTATTATGAGTTAAATACCATAATCATTAGCTTCCTATTGCTAATGATTAAGCAATGATTATTGTGGATTTTAGTTTTATATTGCATGAAGCTGAAGGATGAGTGACTTTAATCACTAAGGAAATAATCTTTCTGAATTGCATTTTCTGGAAAATGTTATTAAGGTGAAATTCACCCAGTCTTTTGGCAATCAAACATTCATCTGTCTTGTCCCTAAGGATGGAGGAGTGATGGGGTCCCAATTATTTATTAGGATCTCAGCCCTTGGGCCATGTCCTCACCTTTCCTGCATTTTTCCCTTCACATTCCAACTGATTTATTCGTGTATTGGAGGGATCAAGGATTGAGCAGACCTTGTTTACACGTATTGCTATCGTAATCTGCCCTTGTGCAGCCTGTGGATGCTATGGAGACCCACAATGCCAGGACAGACAACAAACAAGCTGAAAGTGATCACATTCCTTTGGAGAAAAGCTAATTGTTTGCTAGTGATTTTTGGAAGACTTGTTGCCTGATCAGCCTGTCAGAACAGATGGACCCAAGTGCCCTCCTTCCCCCCCCCCCCCCACTCCTCAAGCTCCGATTTTTTGCTCAGATAGAAAGGTTTTAATCTAACTGCCTGAGACAAAACAGTATCTTCTGAAGAATCAAATTCTCATAAAACTACAGTAATAGCTGTCACAGAATGAGTTTGCAAATAGAATATTGTATATTCTAGTGCTTAATTAGTGATGCATGCTCCATTTGAACAATAGACACAACTAAAACAGGTTGCCATATTTTGAAAGGGGCTTTAACCCAGTTTGTAATTTAGTGCTCACCATTTGGTGTGCACTGTCATTTTACCCAGGAAACTCTTTTACCCCAACATTTATACATGCAAATTGCATCTAACAATTTCTTGAGCAACTCCTCTGTGCATGTTCATATTCTATCTTCTGCAGAGGCAAATGATAGTCCATGTAAGAATGCTGGTGCAAACAGAGTCAGTTATTTTAATCTGGCCTAGACAGTTTTCTAACTTGCAAGAGACTGTGTTATATTTAAATATAATTTTTAAAATGGTGTGGCCAACTTTGCATCTTTTAGTCTGATTTGCAGAGTGTCTTGAGAACCCTAAACAACCATAAAAGTCAACAGAGGTCTGTGGATGCAAAGCACCTTTTTAAATAACTATGAAATTCACAGCATGAAAGATCTGTTTGGTGACAAGCCATAGCAAATTGGTATCTTTAATACTTAACAGTGTAATCCAAGGCACAGAGCCTGGACATCTTTTTTGTACAAAAGAATGTCCCCTATTTTTGTTTTCCTGAAGATGAGCTCTATGTGGCTCGAAAGCTTGTCTCTTTCATCAAGAAAATTGGTCCAATAAAATGTATTACCTCACCCACCCTGTCTCTCTCACTCTGGTCACAGCAGTTTCTCAGCTTCTGAGTCTGCAGGGATGATTACAACTAAATGGAAGCATTTTATGAATGGAGCCTCAAGTCTCACAGATATGTACTTTCTTCCCCTTCTACCTTATTTAATATTAAGGGCTGTCACCTCTCATGCAAGCTGTTGGAGAAATCTCCAGAAGCTACCTTTATGTGGTCCACAAATCTCAGATTTTTTAGCTACAGACTAACCTGTAGAGCTGAAGCAACAATAGCAGCAGCAACAACAAAAAGGTCACAGTTCTAGAAAGCAGAGAGGCTGTTGCACAAAATTTCAGTTGGAGGCTCACCACAGACTTTTTCTGAAGGTGGAGAAGACGATGATTATTTTTTTCTCTGAATTAACTAAACCTAGTAAATTAAATTACCTGAAATGTGTAATGTGTACAGTACCTCAGTTCTATACTTCTAGGAATTTATTTCATTTCATTTCCTTCATTTTGTGCTGTGACAGCTCTCTGCAGCTTTATGGATACAGTCATGAGGTGGCCCCATATATCAGAAGGTAGCATTGAAAGAAGGCCTATGCCTTCCTACACCTCCCCTGAAACTCAGTTAGGATTGCCCGAGATGTATGTCAGTGGATAAGATATTTCTTCATGATAAACGGAAAAAACAACAAATAGTCTGGTAGCACTTTACAGACTAACAAAACATGCAGATGGCGCAGCCCACAAAAGCTCATGATACCATCTACATGTTTTGTTAGCCTATAAAGTGCTACCAGACTATTTGTTGTTTTTTCAGGTTACCTGTGCAGACTAACTCAGCTACCCCCTGAAGCTTCCTCATGATATTCATCCACACCAATCTATTCTGATCTCTGCTAAATCCTTTTTTTCATAAATACACTTTTTTCATCCAAGTCTCTGCAGCAGGCCCTTTTCAGTATACCTACGGTACTGCTAGGCTCTGTGGTGCCTGTGTACTGTTATCCTTGGCTTATCACAAACATTTGCCAGTATTTACTACACTCTAGTTTCTCAGAGTTCTGATCACCTGATGTTGCTTATAACTGAAGGCATGATTGAGGAGACCTGCTGCTCCAATCACCTGGAATTGTAACAGCTTGAATACGTGCTCCTGTGGTTAGAGTATTATTTTATTTTGTTTCTCTATCACCATGGAATTGCAAACACATTACATACAGGCATTGCTATATCCATTCTTCAATTTTAACTAGCACTCCATGAACCTTACATTAGTTAGAAGACTGGGAGTGGTGATAGGGATTTAGAAAGGTGTCTTTAAGTAGCTACTATGCTTCCTTCCAATCTTAGGCTGTGTCTAGACTGCAGCGCTTTTCTGGGATACTGGAGGTAGCCCAGAAAAGCAATGCCACATCCAAGGAATGTGTCCACTTTTCCCCAAAAAATTTCAGAAAAGTGGACACACTCTTTCGCCATTCCTGTAAACCTCATTCTATGTGGAAGAGGGGATGTGTCGAAAGAGCAGGTTTTTCCAAAATTTGGTGCCATGTAAACGCGCCAAATTTAGGAAAAGCCTCTTTTGGCAGAAAAGCAGAAAAAGATACGCAAATTGCAATTCACAGTGTGCGTATCTTTTTCCGACTTACCTTTGTAGTCTAGACACACCCTTACAGCCATTACAATAGCCTGTAATGGGGCGGATTCACCACGGTGCCTCTTGCTGGTTACTCTGGGAATTAGCTTGTTGGTGCTGGAGTGCCCCCTTCTGGCTGGTGTCTCCCCATGTCTCTGCACTCTGCGTTCCTTCCCCCTCTGGAAACCCCCAGCCCCCTATGCCCTCTTGCCTCAGTGACCCACTACCAGTCTTCATCTAGCTCCTTACCTCAGGAGCAAACTGCAGTCTGAAATGGCCACTCATCATCGGCAAGACAGTGTGGACCTCTGCCTTTGCCTACCCTGGTTACCTCTCTGCAGCCCTAGTAGTAGTTTGCCTGGCCAAAAGTTTCCCTAGCTCTGCCTGCCTTTTCCCAGCCCTGCTCTAACTACAGCCCTGGCATTCTCAGGCCTTGCCTCTGGACGCCTTCGGCTTCCCTGGCAGCCAGGTCCCTCCTGCTCCCCAGCCAGAGCAAGAGTGTGTCCACCTCCAGCCCTGCAGGAGCCTTTGTTTATGCTGCCCTCAGCTGGGCCCTAATTGGCTCATTCCAGCCACAACTGCTGGCTCCTCAGCTCCACTGCTCCATACCTCTCCCAGAGCTGGGTGCGAACCCTTAAAGGGCCAGTGTGGAGCAAATGCCCCATCACATTGCCCTGTCCTTCTGGAAGATCCACAATCTGGGTGAATCCTCCAGGAACAAGTGTGGGTTAAGTAAATGGGAGGGCAGTTGATTTAAATCTGTCTGATCAGGTGTAGAATTGGTGCAAAAGGAACAGCCCCCACCTCCCTCCTGGCTCCTACCTATTGGAGGAGAGGAAGATGATGAGGAACAGTAAACATGGTTTCATTCAGGGCAAGTTATGCTTGACCAAACTGATTACCTTCTATGAGGAGATAACCGGCTCTATGGATAGAAATATTAGTCAATTTGATATAATTTGACTTTAGCAAAGCTTTTGATAAAGTCTCCTAGGGCTCATCTAGACTACGGGGAAAGGTCTAAAAGAAGATATGCAAATTCCGCGGGAATTTGCACATCTTCTTTCGATTGCACTTTCAAAAGCAGAGCTTTCAAAAGTGGAAGTAGTTAAGATGCTGCTTTTTTGGCGACCCCCCCCTTGTAGAAAATCCGTTCTTCCTCAGAAAAGGAGGTTTACATGGCTTTTCGACAAAGGGGGGAAGGAGTTGCCCAAAAAAATCACGTCTTAGCTACTTTCACTTTGGAAAGCTCCGCTTTAAAAAATGCAATCGGAAGAAGATATGCAAATTCCCCAGGATATCTTCTTTTGACCGTTCCCCATAGTCTAGATGAGCCCCTATGGTAGTACTGCCAGCAAGTTAAAGAAGTATGTATTGGTTGAATGGACCATACAGGGGACAGAAAGCTGGTTAGCTCATTAGGCTCAATGGGTGATGGCTTGATGTCTAGTTGGCTGCTGGTATTAAGTGGAGTGCACCAGAGGTCGGACCTGAGGTTGGTTTTGTTCAACATCTTCAGTGGATGATGGGATGCATTGCACCCTTAGAAAGTTTGTGGATGACTCTAAGCTGGAGGGAGAGGTAGATATGCGAGAGGGTAGGGAAAGGGTACAGAGTAAAGTAGCCAAATTGCAGTGCTCGGCCAAAAGAAACCCGATGAGGTCCAACAAGGAAAACTCCAGAGTCCTGCAGAGTGGCTAAGTGATCCTTCTTCAGAAAAGGACCTGGGAATTACACTGGACAAGAAGCTGGATATGAGTCAACAGTGTAACCTTGCTGTCAAGAAGGCATATTGGGAGGCATTAGTAGGATCATTGCCAGCAGTTTTTGAGGGCAGTGACTATTCTCAATTCGGCACTGGTGAGACTACTTCTTGAGTATTGCATCCAGTTTTGTCCCCATTCACTATAGAAAGGATGTGAACAAATTAAAGTGAGCCCAACGGAGGGCAACGGAAATGATTAGGGGGCTGGAGCATATGACTTATGAGGAGAGGCTGAAGGAATAGGGCTTATTTAGTCCACAGAAGAGAAGAGTGAGGGGGGGATTTGATAGCAGCCTTCAACCAAATTGAAGGAGGCACAAAAGAGGATATAGCCAGGCATTTCTCAGTGGTAGCAGATGACAGAACAAGGAGCAGTGGTCTCAAGTTACAGTGGGGGTGGTCTGGGTTAGATATTAGGAAAAACTATTTCACTAGGAGGGTGGTGAAGCACTGGAATGGGTTACGTAGGGAGGAGGTGGAATCTCCATCATTAGAGGTTTTTAAGGCCAGGCTGGCTGGACTAGATGACCTCCTAAGGTCTCTTCCAAACTTAGTCTTTTATGCTTCTATGATCCTATACTGTTGTTTGAGATGTAATTCAGATGTGTATTTTACTTTGCAATGGGTGCACCTACTGCACCAGAGCTAGAGAAACACCTGTAGCAACACCCATAGGGGCAGTGCTCATGCCTTATGGCCCTCACCCTTCCTCAGTACAAATAAAGGGGGTGCCACCCAAAGACCTTCAGTTCCTTCAACCTAACATTAGAGGTACACTTGGTGGTAACCCAAGAGAGGCAAGCAAGCTGAAAGGCATCTCAGCATATAGGTAGCGCCCACCAGCCACAACAAACTTGAGGAGCTTCCAGTTACTTGGAAGAATTGCTATATGGAAATAATTATCCTGAAGGTCCAGGATGGCAAACCAATACTTTTGATTTCATGCAGGGAGGATAGTTCCTAGGGTGACATATTTGCTGAGATCATGGAGGTAAAGGATAACTTCCCTTAACCTTCGGGATCAGGGAAAATGGGAGTAGAACACCTGCTCACAGTGCTGCAATGCTCGGAGACAGTAGGGATTGAAAATGCTTGAGGAGCAGTGTCTTGTGACAGAGGTCCCTGAAGAGGTATGGGGTGAACAGGTGGGAAGGAAGGATGGCGAGTAACTCTACAGCATAACCTGATTTGACAGTGCTTAGAATCCAGCTGCCCATGGTAATGGAGTCCCAAACACCATAAACACAAGCCAGGTTGTCCCATAACAGAGGATATGCTGAAAGAGAGGTCACCAAAGGATCTTTGTGCTGGACACAAGTCAAAATGTCTGGATGCTGTTATGGAGAAGTGGCTGACTAATTCAGCCCAGAACCAGAGGCCCTTTTCTTTTTGAATCTGTGCCCTTCCAGGAATTATTCCTGCTGCTGTATAAGAAAGGAGGCCTGTCCTAAGAAACACTGGAAGAGGTACTACTACTGTTTCTGCTAACTGTTGGAACGGCAGCTCTTGGGGACTCCAAAAGAATGCAAAGTTGCTCAGAAGTCTTTTAAAGAGTGCAGGGTTTCTTCTCCCTCCACCCCCTTCTTCTTCTTCCTGAAAACAAAACACAGCTAACAAAAGGTAAGTCCTCAATAGAGGGGTGAGTCTCAGATCTGACTTCAGCATCCATGAGGCCTTCCTCGTGGTCACAGATGATGTCATAATTCTGGTTGAGGTATTTGTCACATCTACAATTGACTGCCTATGATATTTGGCCACCAAATGGCTTACTACAATGTAAGACTTAAACTTTTTCCTGGAGGCTTCTGGCAAGTTGTCCATGAACTTGGATGTGCCTGATTGATCAACAAAGCCCTATTTAGAGAGCAATGCCTGCTAGTTGACAATGTGCATCTGCAGGTATAAATTTTCTCTCTATCAGATCTCTCCTTTTTGGATTCTTTGTCCTTTTATGTGGCTTTATACATTCCCTGCCATAGCCTTTCACCTTCTGCAGTTATCACCAGACAGGGGAAATAGAACCCCTGAAAACACTACATAGGGAAGAAGTATTGGTTCTCTGAATTTTTCACCATAAGAGACATTGAATGCTTCAGAAGACTTCTTCAGACTCTAAGGCTATGTTTACACAGTAGTTAGCTGATACAGTCTATTCCCCTGGTTGTTTGACTCTGACTTATGACTATTAGGCTGTGGGGTGCAAAACTGCTCCGTAGATATTTGGACTTAGTCTGATGCTTGAGCTTTGGGAGCCTGCAAGGGTAGCGGGTCCCAGTTCCTGGTCTCAGTTTCTGGTCTCCAGCCCAAGACTGAATATCTACACAGCAATTTTTAGCCCTGTGAGCTTGCATCAGCCTACTTAGGCCAGCCAATGGTCATGTGGTAGGTATTTTATTCCAGTGGAGACATATCCCAGGAAAGCCTCATGTATCAGGAGGGCTATTTTCTCCGTAGTTTATGACTGGAGAATATTTAGCAGATTTCCATGTATTCTGCTTCAGGAATTCTTCCTGGATGCCCAAGATGGAGGACTTATGCATCATGAGGTCCTGACATGACTTAAAGTTTTTGGACTCTAAGGACAGAAAGATTCTACCACAGTGGAGTAGCCAGTGGAGTAGTTTGCTGCACCAGTGCCAGGTCTTGTTCTTGTATCAGAGGATCTGATCAGAAGAACACCAGCAACTCAGAGGGAATGGGTTCAGTGGTTGCTTGCTACTAAGGTGATTTGGGAGACAGAACCCCTGTTGAGGGTGGTGATCTTGCTCTGGAGTATGTTGAAAAGTGGTATTTGAAGGACTGAAGAGTGTTCCCAGGAGGCTACTGGGCACATGGATAAGATATTGGTTGCCAGTAGGTACCAGGCCAACAACTTCCCCATTCCAATTGTGGGACAGATGCTCTTCTCCGTATTGATGGTGATCCGAGGGGCAATTTATGGCACATATTAGGAGATGATGAGGGAGAGGACAAGCCTGTTCTAGACTGTGACGAGTCATGGAGATTCTCTTGTGACATTCATTGGGGGAGCCAGCATCAGTGGGGCAAACAAATGGCCAGATTTATCTGAAGCCCAATATGGGAGCTGCATCAGTGCCAAAGAGGAATGTGGGATTGGCACGGGAAGTACCCAGTGAGGCACAGTGTCGCACTGTCACATAGTTGCAGAGGGATGTCAGCCACAAGACTAAGTGTAGCACTGAACTCAATGAACAGACAATGACTGTGCCAGAGGATGCACTAGCATCAAAAGGGCTGTTGGTGCCAGTCCCTCTATTGGCTTTAGTTCCATAGTCTGAGGCCCAGGCAGTGTGAATAGTGGTGCCAGAAATCTCCCAAACCAGTAGAGTCTGGAACTTGTCTGAAGTGACCTAGTATGCCATTTGTTTGGAGATAGTGCTGGTGACAATGCTATTCATATGGGACTCAACGGAGATGTGTCATGGCTGGAACTGGAGTCAATAGTGTGGGCTCTCACTGATCTTGGCTCAGTACATGTGAGCAGTTGTTGGACAGATCTGCTCCATCCCTTGGTCCCACTCAGAGCTCCTTTTAGATGAGGACTGTCCCTAAGTCCTGGAATGGTTGTGATTCATTTTGTGGGGCCTCTTCCTCGCTGTATCAGAAATAGATGTAGCACCTCTTTTTAGTGTGTCGCTCACTAAGACACAACAAGCACATGTGTACAGATCACTGTTGGGATTGCTCACCCACGGTGGACAATGCTTGAACCCTGATGAAGGCATCACATAGGGCAGCCAACTACTCTAATAGAGGTTGAACATCTCTAATCCAGAATTCTCTCATCCAGAAACATCTGTCATCCAGAATCATTTCAGTTAGCCACATGTCCACTTGTCATGGGTGTGGCCAAGTTTCCCATAGTCCCATAAAGTTTGTTTACAGCCACCAGCCCTGGCTCTCAGTATTCTGTTCTGTTATTTAGCTCTAACTTATCTCTAAATGTCCTCTAACAGTCCGGTAAGCACTGGATGTATTGGTAATGCTGCTAGACAATATTGACCTCCCATGGTCCAGAAAATTCTCTCATTCAGGTCCCAAGGGTTCTGGATTAGAGATGTTCAACATGTACGGTATTAATACTAAGCTCATGTAAGGTACTATTGCTGCTATATCAAAGAAGAATTGCTCAGAAAACAGAGACCAAAAGAATGATGTGAAAACAGCACGTAGAGCTTTTATTTTAGCCATGGGTGGCAAGAAGGAACTGAAGGGATTAGTGTGGCACAACCCTATATGTCCAGAGGAAGGGTTTGAGCTTCAGGGCATGAGTGTTGCCCTATAGGGACTGCTAGGCAAAATCCTCTGGCTCTGTTGTATTCTACATGTAAGTAGAATACATGGTTGCATCAACATGAAGAACTCATGGTTAAAAAAAAATCATTATCCATTGCTTTCTACCTTGAATAATCATTTACAATTGTGCAAAATAATGGTAAATGGTCACTAGCTCAGCATTGGATTATTTTATGTCTACTTTCCACAGGTGTAGATGACTACCCATTGTAAAAATTAGGTGACAATCAGGCCCCTTGTAACATGGGATAGCATTTTCTCTCCATTCCTGTGAGTTACAAAGCATTACGTGTCATCCCACTATGGAAGTAGCAGATTGCATGATGTGTTATGTAATGGAAAGCACTTTAGAATAAGTTAATGAAAGAAGAACTTTTTTTCCTCATGCTAATAAACTTCAGACTGCTTGTTTCAAGCAACAAATTCAGGCTTTGAACTGCTGAGATACACATAAATTCCGGTTATCCATATAGCTGTGTGAAAAATCTCCAAGATGAGTTCTTTATTAATAGCAGGAATGAGTCAGTCAGCTAGCTTAATGATCTGACCCATAATTTGAATTCATTGAAAGTTCTCTGTAAGCACCTTCGGGAGCAGAGATCAAGCATGACCTTGACTTACGGTAGCTTGAATTAAATCCTCATGTAATATTTTTGGTGCTAGCTTTGCTGACAGAAAAACAACTGGAACTAACACATAGCACAATTGTAATTCTGCAGTGTGCTTTTGCTTCCTTTCAACTTGCATTGTCTTTCATTTCTTTTGAAGGGTGTTTTTATTGTTGTTCTGTTTACCTCTAATGGAACACTTAGATGACCGTCTTAAATATGCAAAAGATCACAAAGACAGATTTGAAAGAATGATGCATGGTGTTTTGTATACTGACTTTCCTATTTGTTCTTTACTATGCCATTGATCTCAGGCAGAGTGGAAAATATGGAGCTGTGTCAGTCCCTATCACCGGGCTGAAATATCGAGAAAACACTTTACCTTGTCTGCTTCACCACACTGCAGCAATTCTGTTTTATTCTCTGTACCTCTACACTACTGTGGACATTTTTGTATGAGATACCTTGCTTTCTAGGGCTTTTTTCTTTACATTTGACAGATATATATTTTTAAAAAAATCTCGTTGATCTAAATGCTTTGGTTTTGGACATTTCTTGCTTGCTTGCTTGCTTACTTTCTCCACATACCTTAAATTTCAGTACAGTATGGCCTTCCTTGCTGTTACAGTGCTATCATTTACCATTCAGAGTGAAGACATGAAAAACAATACCCAGAGTCAGTGGTGACTAGTGGAGAGGGCTGCAAAGTGGGCGCCAGATAAAGGGGGCCAAGTGACCTCTCCACCCCACATGTTTTCTCCCTGCACCACCCCTAACTCAGGGCCCACATGCTTTCCTTTTCCAGTTCCTCCCCTATCCCACGTTAACTGTGTGTGTGTCTGTCCTGCTGCGCTGCCTAGGAATTAGGAGAGTGCTGCTGTGACACCCCCATTCCCTTCCCACCCTCCCCTCTCTAGGCTAGGGAGAGCGGGCTCTGTCCCTTTGTTGTTACACCATGCCAGGCAGTGTCTCCTCTCTCAGGCAGCATGGCCAGAGGTTGCATGGGAGAAGCTGGTCAGCATGGCTGGAAGAGGAGAGGATTTGGTACCGCTGGGTGCTGACCCTTGCCACTCTCATTCATGATATTTGGGGGGGGGGTGATTCTTCTACCCCCCCCCCCGCCATGTGTTGCCCCTTCCCAAAGTAAACAGAACACACCCTGAAGACCCCTTGGGATTGTTCCTCAGTATGATGATCATGCTACTGATACCTGCCTTCTTGCTCTCTGGATCTCCCCACCACCCTGTCTTGCTGGGCCAGATCCTCTGGTCTCCCACAGACAAGGCACAGAGCTGGGGTAGCCATCCTCCCTTGAAGAGAAATACAGACACTAAACCACTTCAGCTCTGGGAGAATGCAGTTCTAGGGCACAGCTCCCAGGAAACCAACCTTCAAATGGGATCTAACTCCCAAATAAATCTATCTTTCTCTGGGTAAGAGTTTTACACAATGACAGCTCACTCGGGCAAGCCCCCTTTATCAATGAAAGGAGAATGTGCACACTGAGTGCTCCCCCCAGGTAACAATTAGTTACACTGGGCTTGATAGTAAACAAAAGAGCTACGTCTACACTGTCAGCTTCTTGCGCAAGAACTCTTTTGCGGAAGAGTTCTTGTGCAAAAACTCTTCCAGAAGAGAGCGTTTACACTGGCATGTGCTTTTGCGCAAGAGATGTGCTTTTGCGCAAGAGCATCCATGCCAGTGTAGACGCTCTCTTGTGCAAGAAAGCTCTGATGGCCATTTTAACCATAGGGTTTTCTCGCACAAGAAATTTATGTTGCCTGTCTACACTGGCCTCTTGCGCAAGAGCAGTTGCACAAAAGGGCTTATTCCTGAGCGGGAGCGTCAGAGTTCTGGTGCAAGAAGCCCTGATTTCATACATTAGAACGTCCGTGTACTTGCGTAAGAACACGTGGCCAGTGTAAACAGACAGCAAGTTTTTGCAAAAGAGCGGCCGCTTTTGCGCAAGATCGCACCAGTGTAGACACAGCCAAGGGTTTTATTAAATACAAAGAGTAGGATTTAAGTGGTTGCAAGTGAAAACAATCAGATCAAAGTAAGTTACAGAATTAAAATGAAAACAAAATGCATAGCTAGTGCTGAAACACAACTTTTGGCAAATAGTCAATCTAAAACTGTTCTTATTTCAGGCTAGCTTTCAAGTCAAAGATGATCTCTTACTCTGACTTGGGTCTCTAGATCTCTTTGTTCCCCAACTGAAGATAAAGGGACCAATAGCTTTCCATTGCTTAAATAGACTTTTTTGGGGGGTTGGCAATCTTTTGTTCTACATCCCCCCTTCCATGGAAAATTATTAGTCAAACTGGTTCCCAGTGCAAGGTCAATATCTTCCTAGAGCCAACCACTGCTTAGACTTAAAGGACAAACAAAGCTATTTACAAGTCATTAAGGTGATCATCCAGACTTTAAGGTTTCCAAAAAATCATTGATGGCGCTCATTAGCACATTTAAAACCACAAACAGTCTCATATTTCATATTTCTAACTTTACATACAAGAATGACACAGGCACCAAAATGAGTTATACAGATCCAGCAGATTGTAACATTAGAATTGATAGTTTACATGAGGCATTTTGTCCAAAATATCTTCAAGTTATTCATATTTATATTCATAAGCCAATTTAATAAAGCACGGAGGGAGGGAAAACCATCATAAGTTCCTCAAGATAAGGGCAAGAAATTCAGAAGGAGGCAGTTTACACACTGAGGGCATCTCATCTTTTGTTACATGGCACTCCTATTTGGCTTTTATGTGTTTAATTTCTTATTTGCTATCTTGTTTAATAAGGTAGGATATCTCTGATCTCTGAGTCGCTCTTTTCTAAAGCAAGTGTATTACAGTAGGTTTTATTTTTGCATCACTTCAGAATCCAACATAAACTAAAAAGTCAAAATGTAAAGGTACTTACATCAGAAAGAAAAGATGCTGTCTTCAAAGACTGCCTAAAATAAGCAGGGGAACTGCCTATATATTGAAAGCAGGTAATTAATTTCAATCTGCAACACTTCATAACTTATACATTTCCATTGATACTTTAAGCTGGCTCTACACTGCACACAGTGATTTCATTTTATTGGATTGCTTCGCATTTTTCTAATTAACTAGCTAACCAGCTAACTAGCTAGCTAATTTACAGACGTCTAGGATCATTGGGCTGATCCTCTGTTTGTTTATAAATCAGTTTAGCTCCATTAAAGGGATCCATTATTTTGTTTCTGTTCAATAATGCTATAACATTCATGGTGTCTAGTTCTTCTTACTATTGGGATACTTGTACTGTGGAACTATATTATATTACATTCACTTGTGCACATGTGTGCACACATGCAAAAGTGAGTGCTACGTTATGGTATGTGTAATGTGTCTGTGTAAATGTATATGCACACACATCGTAGCTACAGCTGTTTGAAACAGATAGTGTGAATCAGATCTAGTTTTAAAAAAGGAAAATTGTAGTTAATGGCATATCTGCTGAAAGCAGGTAATTTTAATTATCTCTGATAGTTAGAAGCAATGAATAATTTATTACCCGAAGAACTCCTTTTTTTCATTCTTCTTCTTCAGGCTTCTAATCCTGGTGAGCCTCTGATATTCAGATCATGGTCCCCAATGCTTCTTTGTTTGAACTGTTACTCTGGAGGCACTGGTGGAAAACTGTATGTTTCCCTGTTGCTAGTCAGCACAGATTGAGTTGTTTTGGCAGCCCAGTATGAGGCTCTAGTAGTCCAACTAAAGAACTGAATAGTGTAGCATACAAAGTGGAAAGTTAACTAGTTCTTTGGAGAGGAGTAGCAATACAGTATTGTGCAATCAACTGCAGCACATACAATGGTTACATATAGTTATGGAGGCAAATTATTTTATTATATTAATAACAATAAGTCTTAACAATAATACCTAACATTGGCATATATCACAGGTACAGGGCTATCTATGCCTTTGTCCCCGTTCTAGTATCTTGAGTATTGGGTTCATACACACACCTATCTTAGAGTGGAATCTTGTGCTTTTTCTTACTTTTAGACTGGAACCTGGGTCAACTGCCCCACGTAAACCAGCCACTCATCACATTGGTTAGTATACATGGGAGACTTTCTCTCTCTCTTATGTTTTCAGTGCTTTTTCTGCTTGCACCAGGTGATGTGAAGGGCAAACTCACCTGACTCGGATCCTGGGTGGGAGACGGAGGCAATGGAGGGAATAAATTGGTGTAAGGAGCCAGGATAGTGGGTAAGAGGAGAAGAGTGGAACTGAAAACTGGTGAAGGGGGCTCAGGGAAGCATAGGTGGTGAAGCCTGGGACAGGAAAATTAAGTGTGTGTATATAATGGTGGTGGTAGTGAGGCTGTGATCCAGTGGGTGAGGGTGGAAAAGAGATTAGACAAGGAACTTGGGGAGGGAGGGATTAAAAACAGGTGAATTGGAGGGAGGCTATGCAAACACTTTCCAGTCAGTGGATATTATAAGGAGCGGCTCAGCAAAGCAGAGGGCAGTTGGGTCCTGACCAGTGAAGGGGAAGGACTGGTTCCCAGGGAGAAGCAGGGGTGCACAGGCTCAGGGGAGAGAAGAAGCTCCTGCCTTCCTGGACTGTAGGCCTTGGTACAAGTGTCAAGAAGGTGCCAGGGTCATGGGGAAAGGGCCCAGGGAATATTGTGGGCAGTTAAGGGGAGTGAAGAAGGGCAGGACAAGGTTGGTGCCAGAAGGCCCCTGAGCTAGGAATCAGAGTAGTGGGTGGGCCTGGTCCTCCCACCATTCTTTCTTGCATCACACCTGGCCACACTGGAGAGTGGCCTATATAGATTGTGGCTTGCCCCTGAGACAAGGGCCTAGATATTGGGGTGGCACTTGGCCTTGGTGACAGGTATGAGACTGAGGAATGTTGATACCTCCATAAGGGGTGAGAATGGAGAGGTGGGCACTGCCGGATGGCACTGTCCTGCAGAAGACGCTGCAATTCAAGGAGCAATGTGGGTATACAGAGATACGGTGGAGACAGGAACAGACAAGACACAATCAGAAGGTAGCATACTCCATAAACTGAGTTAATTCCCAGCATGACCAGCAGGAGATGTCATGGTGGTCCGTCAACACAGTTATATGGCCAAATTAGTTTACACATGCAACCTCAATTCTTGCATTTACTGGCTTCTGAGGACTAGACTTTGTAATCTAAAGATTCATTTTTGTGTATATGTAATGTATGCTAGTTTTAAACTTTTTTATTTAACAATAACATTGTTTTTTTACAATTTATTATATTTGTATACATATAACTTGTATTTTTATATTAACTTGAAGAGGGGAAATGAAGTAATAAGGGAACAGATAAGGAACATCTTTTGTGTGCTTAAAAATGGAACAAAGGACCTCTGGAGCCTTTGACATGGCTTATTTGTTGATGTTTTAAGCTTTCAACTGAGGATGAAGTTAAGGGACCAACTGAACAAGCTAATTAAGCCCATGCCTTACTTTAAGCAGATGTTTAAATACCTGGCCAAATTGGAGCATATGTTTGTGCCTGGGAAAGTTAGGATGAAATGATTCTGTGGTGTTTAATCCAGATCAAGGGGCTGTATTTCCCCTGTCCCACAACTCTGAATGCCTTGAATGCAATGCTGCAGTGGCCTATAGTCCTAACACCAACAGCCAGCTCCTATAAGCATGTGGGTCACACTGTGGCCTCCAATGCATTGTTACTTTTTTCAGGGTAACCCGCAACACCCAACAAACTTCCTGCCCTACGGTGTCCAGTCCTCTCATTGAATGCTTACAAAACTTGTTAAGTTCTCTGCTCCCTTAAAGAGACAGTCTCCAGGAGATGATTACCTTCACTGGAGTTTCAAATACTCATTTTTAACCAAAGCACTAAATTGGTTTATAGCAAAAGTAAAACAAGTTTATTCAACAAAAGATGATATGCGTAAATGATACCAAGTCTAAGAAACAAAAAAATAGAAATATTTGCAAGCAAACAAAACTCAAAATACATCTCTAAGATCAACATGAGTTCAGCAAGTTATACTCTTTGCCTAAGCATGTTTCTCATTTATGCTCTGTTTCCAGAGATTTTGACCACCTTGACTGAAGGATCCAACTTTCTATGATGGCAAGAACTCTGCACCCTTTAGTTCCTCAACCAACCAATGTCAACATAGATTTTTTTCTCTTTTCTTATATCTTCTCAAAGCTCACTGGCCCTGTTTTAAGAGGTGAGAAGGCTTCCTGGGGCTGCAGATCCCATCCTCCCTTGAGTCACCTTGTGAGAGTGCTTTCTCTTCACCCTGTCCTCTGGTTCTTCTCAGGCAGACAGAGAGAAGACAAGAAGTCCAGAGTGCAGACAATACAATGTTTATTGGGGTTAGTTTGCAGCAAAGATATGTCCCATAATTCTTATGCTGCGGAGTCCTGTTTCCCAGTGCTCTGTCTCCCTTTGTCAAGAGCCATAATTATATTTGAAAGACATGCCTTCAGCTCTTTCCCTTATAGTAATGTTCCATTTTGGAAGGTCATGGTTCTGGGGTCTTCGTTCTCACCCCCTTTGTACCGTATAAGAGGGGGAAGGATTGAGATTGTGCTATGGCTAGAGGCAGGCATTTTTCTGGTCTATTATCCCTTATTAACCCGCTTATTTCAAAATAATAAGGGGAACGTCCACACTGCCAAGCCTGCAAAAACAACGAGAAGTCCTGTCTGACATGCATCTGACGAAGTGAGTCTTTGCCCACGAAAGCTTATGCTCCAATAAATCTGTTAGTTTATAAGGTGCCACAGGACTCCTCGTTGTTTTTGCATATTCAGACTAACACGGCTACCCTTCTGATACTTACTACCAAGTCTGTGATTTCAAAATAACAGGCTGGTTATTTCAAAATCTGTACTCCTGCTTTCCATGGAGCAGAAAGCTTATTTTGAAATAGCGGTAGTGTGGAAGCTCCACTGCTGCTATTTCGAAATAACTACTCCCCAGTGTACTTTGAAGTAATTACTCCTCAGTGCTCTAAGTCAAGGTAGCACGACCACAGTAATGAAGTCTGCCTCTGATTAATTTCGAGGCATCCCCATAGTGGGGACATGCTATTTTAATTTTGTTATTTTGGGAGTTATTTTGAATTTAGTTATTTTGAAATAATTTCCTAGTGTAGACATGCCCTTAGTATTTTACCTTTCCTCTCCCCCAGAAATCTTCCTATGCCCATCCCGACTGGTTGGGTGACCTTTCCTTGAGATAAGTTTGAGGCCATCTACAAATGTACACTCATATATTGTACTCCCATTACACCCAGTAACACTTTTACTGTTCCTATCTGTTCCAATTATACTAATAAGTCCATCTGGCTTAGGTAAAAGCAGCACACAGTCTCTGTCTTTGTTCTTAGTAAGAAGAATGTATATAAAAAATAAAACAGGCAAGCAAAACTTAAAATACTGTTTTAGGAGAAAACATAGGCCTGGGTCCTAAACTGGCACACCTTTTATAACCTGCTCTCCTGATAGCTCTGCTTACTTTGCATGTAAATGTGCATTTACTATCTTTGGTCACACCTTCTTTAATTTATATTAGAGACAAATTTAAGCAGGTAAATTGCATTCCTTTGGAGCAGGCATGGCTTAGGGACTGCTTGCCAAATACATTTTAATATCATATTTGTAGCATATGCCTATAAAGTCCTTTGTGGGTTTACCATACATACATCATACAGGAATATTAATGGTCAGTGAGTTTGATGTAACACATAGCACATTTTGGGTGCATATCATGATAATTGTGTTTCAGCTTTCACTGGGGTGCTCTTAGGGGCACAAGAGGTGATTCTGGAGGACAGAGAAAGGAAGGTAGCATGCTGGGGGAACAATCTAGAAGCCAGAAAAGAACTGGTCATTAGGAGCAACTTTATGGAGGACAAACTACATGAATCAAGAGTTGGAGGGGAACCAACTAAGAGGTGGACTGGATTGAAGGGAGGATGAATCATAGAATACTAGAACTGGAAGAAACCTCATGAGGACATCAAATCTAGTCCCCTACTAGATTTAAAAATATTTTTAATTATTTGCTCCATTATCCTTCCTGGGACAGGAGTTAAGATGACTGGTCTGTAGTTTCCTGGGTTGTTCTTATTTCCCTTTTCATAGATGGGCACTATATTTGTCCTTTTCCAGTCTTCTGGAATTTCTCCTGTCTTCCATGATTTTTCAAAGATGATAGCTAAAAGGCTCAGATACCTCCTCTATCAGCTTTTTGATGATGAGATTATGGCAATGAACTGACCCAGCCAAAGGCGTGGATGACAGTTCTTAGATTAAAGAGTAAAATGTGGGACAGCTGGGTGGGTTATTTGAAGTGAAGAGGAATGCGGGAAAGAGCTATCCAAAAAGTCAGTGGATGGCAATATCTGGAGTTTAGGCAAAGAAGGAGAAAGCAATTTGCCATATGTTCTATTTTTTATTCTTGCTTAGTGTATTCTGTCCTTGTTAAATATATTTCTGCTTGTATGGCCAATTGTACAACCAACTCTTTTGACAAGGTGGCAAATTTAACATTGCTGCAGAAATACTGAGTATGGAAAGGTTTCACTTTTGCATGGTTAATTTCTCCAGTTCAGCATTGCATTATTGTTAACTTGTGTAGGACCTGTGTATGTGTCTGTATACAAAGACACACTGAGAGGGCCCTACCAAATTCACAGTCATGCAAAATGTGTCACAGACCGTGAAATCTGGTCTCCTCTCATGAAATGCCTTTCATGTGCTTTAACACTATACTTTTACAACTTCCATGGGGGAGATGAGTGTTTCTCAAATTGGAGGTCCTGACTTACAAGGGAGTTGCAGGGGGATCAGATTATTTTAGTAGGGCCACAGTATTGCCACCCTTACTTTTGTGCTGCCTTTAGAGCTGGGCAACTGGAGAATGGTAGTTGTAATGTTGACCATGTGCTCAACTCTGATGGCAGCACCCTTCCAGCAGCAGCCCAGAAGTAAGGGTGGCAGTACCATGCCATCCTTATTTCTGCACTGCTGCTGGTGGAAGCTCTGCCTTCAGAGCTGGATTCTTGGCCTGCAGCAGCCAGTTTCCTGCAGCAGCTGCACAGAAGTAAAGGTAGCAATACCGCAACCCCCCAACAGCCCTTTTGGGTCAGGACCCCTACAATTACAGCACCATGACATTTCTCATTTAAAGATGTGAAATCATGAAATTTACTATTTTTAAAATCCTATGATCATGAGATTGAGCAAAACGGACTGTGACTTTGTAGGGCCCTCTGTATAGACACATAACAGTGATTTTGCTGAATCTTTTAAATTTGAATTGAGCTGCAGTCTGTCCACCAAATTATTTTAAAAGCCGTGGTAGAGAAAAGCCTAGTTGTTGCTGTGGCACCCTATGAATAACTCAGTTGATCTCAATATATTTCCATTCACTCTTGCTCACAGTGACACTACCTTAAACACTCAACATGCCAGCACCTAACAGCAAAGGTTTTATTCACAAAGAAATGACATACTGTAAGGAAAACACATTTCGCTATCATTTTTCAGTACCAATAGCTGAGGCAGTTCAGGTATTACATGAACAACAATAATGCTATTGATTGTCTGAAATAATCTCTCTCTCTCTCTATAAAAAATTTTTTCCTGCTGTGCGACAGAATGGTGACATCATGCTCTCTGGCCATGAAAGCCACCAGAGAGAGGGGTGTTAGTGAGCATATCTAGCATGGGTCGCAGCCCCCTAGTTAATAAAAAAACCTCTAAATGGACATTGAAAAGGAGCCTGGTGGCAAAGCATGGGACTCACACCGAAAAAATGCACCCTTTTTTTTTTTGGTTTGTGTTTAATGATTGTTTTATGGGGTGGGAGTTTTGTGGATCCATTAGGGAATATTCTTTAGTGAGTGAAAAATGTATCTAAATCCATTAGGTGGAGGAATCTTAGATGCTTGGGTGATGAAACTGGCTGGAGATATGCAACCATACGATTGGTTGGACAGTAGGGGCACGTCTACACAGCAGGGGTAAAGCCGAAATAAACTATGCAACTTGAGTTACGTCAATTGAGTAGCTTAAGTTGAAATAGCTTATTTTGGCTTTTGGCACTGCGTACAAGCAGGAAGTCTGAGTTAGAACGCTCTTCCTCTGGCTTCCCTTACTGCTCATGAAACTAGGGTTACAGGAGTTGAAATAACTGCTTGTAGTATAGATGTGGACTATGTTATTTTGGAATAACGTTGATTATTCTGAAATAACACTTCTGTGTAGACATAGCTTAGGAGAATAAATTGCTTTGAATGGGGTGGGGAAGAAGATAAAAGTGGAAGGCACAAATCAATAACCATTAGCAATGCCATATAGTACGTGTGAACACCACCCCAGCTCCTGTATGCTCAGCCATGCTCATTGTTGTAACATGTCACGTTGCCCATCAAAACATATGCCACCACCAGGGGTAAGTGCATCAGGACAGTATGCAATATTGCATGTCCCAGCATCCATCAACTCATCAGGTGATGAGGAAACATGGTCAAAATAGAAGGCTGAAATTGTGAACTAAGCCTCAGTGCAGAAATTGCCAAACTCTGTACACAGCAGACAACAAAGGCATCAAGTCAGCAAGAAAATCCCTGTGCTTTAGTATGAAAATTTAGCAGACATGTACACACATTATTGACCATCAGTCTGTGTCAAATGTTCTGATGAGGCTGATTTTTAATGTTTCACTGAGCTAGAACATCTGCTTGATGGTTCCTATCTTGCCCTCACTACTTTCAGTTCACTTCTTCAGTATGTATCCTTTACACTGAGGGCCTGATTCTCTTTTCATTAAAACAGAGAGAAATTAGCAGTGAGTACTGAAGCCAGTGGATAGGTATAAACCTGGACAAGGAGAATCAGACCCCACATCCTCACACCACTTTTATGTGACCAAAAAAAAATAAAACTATCTGTATGGAATTTTTGGAGTGCCCAAACTCTGAAACATAAGGGAATGTTCTAGTATTGTTTTGATTATGCCACACCAGGGAGATGACTAGGGCATATTTATTCATAGATTTAAGACTAGATGAGAGCATTCTGATCATCCAGCCTGATCTCCTGCATGACACAGGCCATAGAACTTCCCTCAATTATTTCTTGTTTGAACTAGACCATATCTTTTAGAAAAAATAAAATAGAAATATAGGGCTAGAAGGCATCTTAAGAAGTCTATCCCCCTCTCATCCCAAGTTCCCTTCACACAGGTTGATGCAGGATAAAATACACCTAAGCCATTTTTGACACTTGTTTGTCTAATCTGTTCTTAAAATCACCTATGGACAAGGATTCCACAAATTTCACAGGGAACTTATTCCAGAACTTAATTATAGTTGGGAAGATTTTCCTAACATGCAACCTAAAGATCATTTTCTATGAACGAAGCCAATTAGTACTTGTCCTATCCTTAGCAGACATGCAGCACAAGTGATCACACCATCTTCTAATATTTTACATATTTAAAAACTGCTATCTTGTCTCCCATATTATTCTCTTCTGTGGATTACATATACTGAATTCTTTCAGCCTTTCCTCAGACCTGGAAATTTGAGCCTTTTGTGGGCGCTAAGACATGGGAACTTTGTATATGGACTAGTTTCTTTTACAAAGGGTTGCTGGCTTGCTATTGCTACTTTTGACTTTGTGCTATCATAGTTTTCATTATTTGTCATGGATGCCTAGAGCAAGATACCTTTTAAGTATTTTATTAGTGGAAATCAATGCATTTTCTGCAAACATAATTTATAAATCCATGACTATCCGTACATGTTGTTAGCACCCAGAAACCAATTAGGGCATGTCTACACCAGGAAATTATTTCAAAATAACTAAATTCAATTTAATAACTCCTGATTTTACAAAAACAAAAAGTATGTCCCCACTAAGGGGAAGCCTCAAAATCAGTCTGAGGCAGGCTCCATTAATGTGGACCTGCTACTTCGACTGAGAGCCCCAGGAAACACTAGGGAGTAATTCATATGAATTACTCTGGGGAATAGTTATTTTGAAATAGTGGCACCGGAGCATCCACACTAATGCTATTTTGAAATAACTATTTCGAAATTATCATTATTCCCCTAGGAAAACAAGAGTTCAGATTTCAAAATAAGTGGCCTGTTATTTTAAAATAAGGGGCTTGGTAGTGTGAATGTACTGCTTATAAATTCGACCTAAGGGTTTTTTTTTTTTAAATAATGCCCTAGTGTAGACCAGAGCTTAGACACTTAGACACAGATTGTGTGAGTAAGACTTACTCCTCAGTAAGGAGTACAGGAATAGGCTCTAATTTGACATGGCCCATGATGAATTTCACACACAAATTTTAGAGAATGATTTTGAAATTTTGATTTTATAAACTTTTTGGGCCAGATCCTCAACTGATGTAAACTGGATAGTTCTTTTGATCCAGAGTATAACTAAACCCAGAAATGTCTGCAGTGTAAAGATAAGGCAAACAGCAATTGATCAAGAAGGCCTTGACTTGAGGCATATTTAACTCCTTTCTTTGTATATATTCATTCTTGAGCTCTTTATCAATCTTGTTGTTAATAACTATATGCCAGAAGCTGTCATTCACTGAAATAAAAAGCGAAACAGTCTCTGACTTCAATTGGGCACAGTCAGGCTTAATATTAGAGGCATTTTCTTTGCAAATTTTCTTAATTGTCCAATCTACATTACTATACATGGGTACATATTCTCTTATGGTACACTGTGCTCTTGAGAAATCCTTCCCATTCAGTCTTCCCTGGTGAATTCATGCACATAATTTATTGTGGTCTCTGGAAAGATTTCCTGTTGCTTAAATTAATTGAGGATACATTTAGAACATTGAATCAACTATGAAAATGTGGTTTTAGGGTGAGAATCAGTCACTAGTTCATTTTAAATATCTTTTAATCTCTTTTAAACAATCTATTATTATTTTATTCGTTGGCTACAAAGTGGTTAAGTAATGCATTAATGAAAGACTGGTCTGTTACTACTACATATTACATCTTAGATTGGTTTTTGTTGATGGATATGAAAGGTGACAGATTTGTAGAAGGAATGTAATACATATTTTAATGATTTTTATATATTTTATCTTTAGTGCAGAATTTAATTTTGTTGTGTTTTGTGTATTTATGATGTGATTTTTGTTTCATCCAAAATACTGATACTGGGCTGCAACTCAGCTATGATTAAAAAATATATATCTTTTTCCAGCAGAAAATGTTCTCTAGCACCATGAGATGCTAACGGAAAGGGATATAAATTATATCATGTTGTTACAGAGATACATTTTCTTTTATTCTAGGAAAAGGTGAATTATTTCAAGTGACAAACTCTTAGTATCCCGTCTTCAAAACAAATGTTCTCAAAATGAACAAAGTAGTGGATTCATTAATAATACTACCAATAAATAATTAGTTCAGAGCAATTTGTGGTTGGCTTTTGGATTCAGAAAAGACTCAGAGCATGATTGAATAACTCTATCATGATATGGTTGGCTCTGATGTATAGTAAATATAAGCGTGAGTATGAGGTAGTTGCACTACCATTCTTAGCATGGGTTTTTGAGTCCCAGTGATGAAAGACTAAAAAGAGAACAAGTCATATGAGAGCCACCCCTTCAATTGTGGCTGCCACAATGAAGGGCACTTAGCTCTTCTCCAAGGCATCTTACCAGCATTCCATGCAGAAGCTGCCTAGATGAGGACAATGCTGAATCAGTATGGCTGCTCTGATCACGATGCTTCCTGGACCAGCGTGACAATTTATCTCATCTCTGTTAGCTACATTGGAATTGGCTTATATGTTGCATTTACAGGTAATCTGGTTGCCTCGATGCAGTGAGTTTGCATGTTTATATTTTTTTCATGTTTAGTTCCTTTGTAGTCCTATTGTATAGGTTACTGTGCATGTACTGTGGGATACTGGTGGGACACAGGATGCCTTATCTACTGGTGTTCCATAACAAACAACATCCAGAAACAATAACCATGCCCTTGGTCTCAGATTTGCTTTCCTCACTCTAGCTACCTATAATTCTAGTTTAAAGTCTCATGTCTCTTAGGTCATGTCTTCACCAAACAGATGACCAATGCTGCCGTGATTGATCTTCTGGAGTTCGATTTAGCAGGTCTAGTTAAGACTCACTAAATTGAACTAAGAGTGCATACACATTGGCTACCGTACTCTTGCTTCTGCTCCCATCTGCCTCCTGCTGTGGGGTTGGTGGGAAAACTCAAAACAAGGTACGTGAACTCCAGCTATGTAATTAGTGTAGCCGGTGTTGCGTATCTGGATTCAGCCTTCATCTTTAGTGTAGACATGGTGTAAACTGACATGAGCATGGTCAGGCACTTGTCCCTTCAGGAAATGGAACCGCAGAGAACATAAGCCATTGCCTCCTTTTGAACCCCTTTCTTCTTTTGTGCATCTTTGTATCTGAGCATAGATAAACAACCTCTGCAATCATTTTCCATTCTAAAATACTTTTTTATCCCAACCTATAATTTTGGCTTAGAAAATTACACCCTAATTCATGAAAGCACTGAAACACAATCTTAAATCCAAATCTATGGAGGAAAGCAATCTGACATGTGCTTAAGTGTAAGTATCATTATGTTGGTGGGACCCAAACATATGCTTCAAGGTAAGTACTCCTTTGAATAAAGATGCTTTGCTGAATTTGATCTTAACTTGCCTTCAGAATTGCCATATTTTATATTTTTCTATAAAATATGAAGACACTTTAACTAACAGTTTCTGAGTTATAGATCATATGAAAGTATGCTGAAGTCAAATTTGGAATTTTTTTTTGTCCAACTTTTCTTTGGGTTCCCAAGCTCAGAAATGACTTGACTCTCAGACTTTCTAATGTATATCCTGCGTTGTTATAATTTTGGAAGAGTGATTAAACCGGGCTTATGTACAATAGCTAACTATTAAATATCACAATAAAACCTAATGCACAGAAGCAGATTATCACAAATCTGTCTACTGTAGGGTTCTTATACCTTCCCTTGAAACATCTGGTACTGGGCTTTGGCAGATGGACTAAGGTCTGGTCCAGTATTTTGATTCCAATGTCCCTACATCTTAAATATAAATGCACTGTGTATGTTTGAAGAAAAAGGGTAATAATGAAGCAAACACAATTTTTTGAGGATAGATTTGGGACTTGATCCTGCTCCTGTTGATTGAAAGGGGGTTTATAGGTCACATAATAGTCATAGCTGATGTGAATGAAAGAGCTTTCTTATATCTTTGATTTCAGTGTGAGCAGATCCAGGCCCCATTGACCTGAACATGGTGTTTGGTGTTTGGAAAAAACATGATTTTTTTATACATAGCTAACATCTCACATATTCCTTTATCTGAAATGGAAAAGACCTATGTTTCTGGAGCCATCCTTACCTATAGAGGTGGGCTGGAATCTGTCGTCACATTTTGGAGAGGTTGCAATCTCTGCCTAAATTAGGAGGCAACCAGATTCCAATGAAAATGCTGATTTTGATGAAACAATTAACTGGGGGAAAATCCTTATATTTTCAAATTTCCTAGCTTAAGTCTCATTGCCAACAAAGACATGGGAGGAAAAAAAATTATAGTGCTGGAACATACTTTATTATCAGCCTCCTAGATGGTCAAGATTAATGTTCAAAGGGAAAGGAAATGCCACGCACTAATAAAAAATAATAATCTGCGAGCAGGAAGATGCCTCCTTGTTCAATGGGGGGGAAATGCACAGGTTCCTTTTCCAGGCAGAATGACTTAAGACTCTAAATAATTTGCTCACATCAGATAGCAAGTCCTTTGTGAACTTCTGACAAATTATTTTTCATGACTCTATACTTGTGCTTGTTGGAAGAATTTGGTAGTGGGGAAAAGAAGGCAAAGATAGTTTTAAGCCATCTTAGTGTTTTTTCCATGTTCTGCAGCTGTGCTAAGTCCTTTTTGGCTTCAAGCACAAGCTACTGCATCTTCATGGCTGCTTTAGCCTATATTTAATTTGCAGCAGCTCCCCATGTAGCCTCAGGCAGCTAAGAATGGAATGGAATGCAATGCACCCCTGCTGCACACTCTTCTGTCCCCAGCATTCCTACTACAATGGGGAGGTAGGGTAGGGTTGTTGAGATAGCACTGCACCACTGAGGATATACACTAAGGATAATTTTTCATGCCCTTCATTGCATTGGAGAGGCCATAAAACCCACAAATTTGCCACCCTTTCAGGACCAGGGGCCAGTAATTCAGCTGCCTTGTGCGTTAGTTTCCTAGCTGATGAATAGTTCCCTACTTCAGAGGGGCATTATGAGGTTAAGCTCATTCAGGTATGAGGTGCATTCAAACAACTTAATGAGTGGCAGTGGGAGGTCTATGCCTCAATAAATAGTAGCTTGCAAACTGTTTTACAGTCTCTCATATAGAGCTTCCACTGTCACAAATTATGTCACTTTTTCTTTTAGAAAGATACCATCAGCAGGAGGCTCAGTAATGTCAACTGTAATTAAAAATTTAATTTTCAAAGACATTTCACAGCTTATTCACATGGAGAATGGCTTCCAACCCTATGAACTTTCAGGCTGCTGAGCTGAGCTAACTAGTTAAATGTGTCCTTAAAATCCTTGCTCTCCCTCATGAGCATAACAAGGCACTTGTCAGATTAACAAGTTTGCTATGAAGGCTTGAAAGCATAAAAGGGCTTGTTCACCAGCGTTTTCCTCCCTGGCAAATTACGTACTGCAGCTTCTGTTTTGCTGTATTTTAATACTGTAGTCCCTGGTTCCTCCTTCTTCCAGCCTTCTCTGTTGAATCCTCCACTCTGCTCACTTCAACCTTGACTTGCCTATACAAATTCCACCCCATTAACTCTTAGCTCCAGCACACCTCCAATCTCTTCATTCCTCCAGTCCTCCTCTGTCTAAGGCTGTTTAACCTGGAGCAACTTTGGTGATTCCAGCTCTCCTGGACATGCTACCTATCACTGAGCTTGTACAATCAGCAGTGAGCGGTGGCATTAGCTAGCCACCCCAAGTACATACACACCCACAGGTTTGTAACTGGGCTGGCTAGCCCATGCTGCTGGCTTGCCGCTGTCTGTGTTACTGCAGCAGCACCTCTCTTTTTAGCATGCTAACTCCATGAGAGCAACAAAAGTACATCTACCCGAGCTGGGAATCACCCCCCTGCTTCCAGGGGTACATGTAGCCTACCTTACATATTCTGACAGCATCCAGTGTCTGAACACAGTTGAGAAGAAAACATGAAATCAGCTCTCCCAAGTTCCAGGCTAGTGCCCTATCTACTAGCCCACCTTTTCTTTCCTGTTCCCGTGGTTTGAAATTTCTCTGCAGACAGTCCCCTGATCCCTCAAACTTCCCTCAATTTGTCCCCCTGCTTGAGTTTTGCCATGTTCCCTGCCAAACAACATTATTTCCCCAACTTTACTGATTACCATTTCCCACAAACCCTATCATTTATGGGCAACCTTATCTTTCTGTAAAATCCCCATATCCTTTCTCCCAAGATCTCCCTTGACTTCTCCACTTCCCTTTCCCTTAGCCCAGGCCTGGGCAAAATATGGCCCACAGTCCATATTTGGCCTGCCAAGCCACCGGATCTGGCCCACGGAGGCAGTAGGGGAGCCAGGTAGGTTCCTTTTCTTCCCCGCAGCCCCACACACTGCTCAGAAACGCGGCTGTGGGGCCCTTTCTCTTTGAGTCAGGAGGGGAGGAGGGAAGATTCAGATGCAGCTCCCATCCCCAGCACAATCCTATTGGCCAGTTTCTGGACAGAAACTAGCCAATGGGAGCTGCCTGCCTGAATAACAGGCAGCCACCCTCCTGCTCACTCAGGTACATGGCTGAGCAGGCAGAAACATTTTAAGCTTTGCAAGCAGGCTGGTTTGGCTGCTAACTGGTAAGTCTCCTGGCCAGAACCTACCTCTGGCACTCCAGCCCCTCCCTTCCCAACCCTCTGCCCTACACTCCTGCCCCATTACTCCACATGCACCCATACCCCCTCCCAGATCTGGCACTTCAATCTCCAGCCTATCACAATCCCCTCCTGCCCTACGTCACATCCCAAAACCCTGCACCCCAGTTCCCTGCCCTAGGTCACAACTGCCTCCTTCATCCAAACTCCCTCCCACACTCCATTCTCCCTCTTGCACCTAAAGCCCTTACCCCAAGCTCCCTTCTGCACTCAACCTCCATCCCACACCTTGCACCTCCTCCATTAATACTATAGAAGAGTGTGGTCCTCAGCCACTTTCTAAAATTTTAGAGTGGCCACCTGTCAAAAATTATTGCTCACCCCTACCTTAGCCCTTTAACATTCTATTTCCTTCATTGCTGACACTGAAACCAAGAGTCTTTGCCCACATTCCCCCTTCAGCCTTTGCACCAGTTCCAATCACACCTAGCTCCCACGTTCACCTTGTGCTTTCTTTTTTCGCTCATCTTCATACTGTTCTTTGGTTCCTTCTCCCATAATTCAAGCATGTTCTGGTCTCCTTGGGTTGGCTGTCCTATGTTCCTTCTCATCTAGCTTCTGCATGCTCCATTCCCTGAAAGTGGCTCATAAAACAGCTATTTCATAACCACTTCCTGGGTCAGATCTCAGGGTCTCCATTTTATCCTCATTTTCTTTGTGCTCTTCACTGCTTTTGTCACTAGTGATCAGTATCTTGTGTATTAATTCCTGGCCATGCCTCTAAAACACCTCCATCCCACCCATTCTTTCTTGATATTAACACAACTGTCCTCCCCATCATTTAGACTTTATCAAAGAGTGTGGGTCTTAGTTAACTATTTCCACTCCCTTACCTCACAATATCCAACACTTGTTGCTTCTTCCCAGCGAGTGTTTCAAAGGGCTGTCCTATAATGAAATTTACTTGAGCATAGCTATATCTCTCAGGGTGGGAAAATCCACATCTAATCCTTAGTGTAGACACTGCTAGGTCTTCTATCAGCTAGCTACTGCCTTTTGGGGAAGTGGATAGGGATGGGAGAACCCCTCCTGTCCCTATAGCAAATGAACATGTAGAAGTGCTACAACAAAGCAGCTGCAGCATTTCAGCTGTGCTGCTGCAGAAGTTGACATGCACACATACCTGCAAATTTGACTTTCCCTTATTTGTTCCCACATATAAATCTCTCCTTCAGGCCCTCATTATCTTCTCTCTAACTGCCCTCCCTAACATTTATGTCACACACATCTCCTCCAGCGCTATCAAAGATCCTGGCCACATCATCCCATTTGTATACATTTATCTGTCTAAAGAACATGTACATAACATACAGCCCCCATTACAACTCCTATATATAGCTCCTTCCAGTCTGTGCCATGTTTATCCTCCCAGTACCCCAATGAGGTCAGGAAGAGCTATTAATTTCATTTCACCAAGGGGGTATTAAGGCCCATGGAGAGGCCCAGGGTCTCACAAAGTCAGCAGTCAAGCAGGGGAATTGAACTAGGGACTCCCAAGTCCCAGACGATTAGTGCCCTACATGCTGGACAATTCTTCCTTCTCAGCTTTTTCCCAACCCACCTTTGTAATAGTTCCTTGTAGATAGTGGCAAAATACTAGAATTTTAACAGAGTTTTTTGAGGGAATAGGATAGGCACCAGAGACGTGCCCATGAGGAGATTATTGCATAATTGGGGCCTAAAAGGAGAGTAAAAAAATTGTCTGCTCTCTGCAATGTATAGCTTTGTGGTCTTCCCGGGCATGCATGCATGCACACACACAAGGGGAGAACACAGTATTTGAACTTCACATCAATCACTGATTCTGTAAAGCAATTCAGCTTAGGTCTGGGGCTATCAATCACTCTGTAGGTACCTTTATGCATCAGATCATTTAATTAACTGGCTTGATTCATTAATATATTCTGCTAGTCCATTTAGGGTAAACAGCAGCTACTGCATTTTCTGTCATCTCAGCAAGGATGAAACATACCACATCAGCTATCCTTACTTGAGCAAAACACTGATTGCCCTCGATAGCAGTTTGGAGAGACGATGAAGGCTGAGTTGTATGCTGAGAAACAAAATATTAACATGACAATGCAAATTTTAAGTAATACCAATAAATAAATAAATAATAATAATATTTACTATTTGTATCCCAGAAAAAAGCACAGCCAGATAAAGGAGGAGTTCTTCCTCTCTCTGCCTCTGCTTCATCTCTCTGGTTCACTCCCTCTGTTAGGGCTTTATGAACTATTCATAAGTGAGTACTGAGATGGTTACATCATTTTTAGCTGAATGACACAACAGGTCTAAGGAATAGCCATGGAGGGGGAAACGTGATGGTAAATGTTGCTGTCTATTTTCAAATTAATACAATTTTAAACAAGCATAGGCCTGGTTCTGAGCTCACCTTGCTTTCACATCTAAGTAATTCCATCCGCTTCGATAGCATTATTCCTCATTCACACCAGCTTAACTGATAACAGAATCAGGCCCAGTCACACTGAGACAATTAGGTTTCTGAGTTCTCCAGCAATGCCCTATATTGATGCTGCAGAGGTCATAAAATTACATGGCTTTCTAAAAATTTAGAAAACTCTGACTCACTGACAACTTGTGGCAAACAGACAAAGCTTTGAGGGAAATAATTTATTTCTTCTGAGTTTCTGCCATCTTCTTTTCAGGACATGTGATAATGTAGAGGAGGGATGGGGCAGTTTTCACTCCCCTTTCCAGTTTTGAGCACCTTAGCCCAACACCTCTAAAATGGTGCAGGCTTAATAATCCTCAGGCCCATCAGCCATGACATTTTTGTAACTTTCCTCACTACAACAAACTGATAAACCACTCTGCGGTTTGCCCATCAAGTGCAAGCCTCATTCGCAATGACTCAGACCTCTGCACAGAACTGCTCAATCTATTTCATGACCCTCTAGCTCAATGCATTTACTGCTCAGCAGGAGTCCCCTAATTTCAATGCAGCTAGACTGCAATCAACTTCCATGAGGTGTAAGTAATATGTTGATTTAAAAAAAGCAATATTGATCTTTTAAATCTCATAATTACAATGCATTTAGTAATGTCTAAGCAGTGAGATTGCTCAATTAACGGAGCATCCTAAAGTCTATGTTCTCTACGCCCACTGATTGACCCTCCTCTCATTCGCACCACAGGGGTGTAAGTCAGGAGTAATTCCGCTGAACTCCGTGGGGTTACACCAGTGCAAACCCCATTTCAGAACCTGACTCAGTTCCAACTGAAGTCAATGGGAGTTCTTCAAGGCCCATATTAAAAAGAGATCAAGTCTAGGACAGAAATTTCTGCTCTGAATTACAGTTTGTCCAGTTTAGTGTAAGCAGGCATTAACTTCAGCGATGTAGTCCTTTGGGCCCTATTATTATTATTCATTTCTATTTATTCTTTGTGTTGCAGTAGCACTAGCATGACCCCATTGTGTCAGGTGTCATACAAACAACAAGAAAAAATACAGTCCTTGCCACAGAGAACTTACAATCTAAGTACAGAATAAGAGACAACAAATGGATGCAGAGTGATAGGAGGCGCCCAAGGAAATAACTCGATACTATTGGCCAGCATGCTAGGCTGATGGAATGCTGTTAACTTTATTGGAAGCATACTTTTTGCAAACAGAGAAGGGATTTGCAGAAATGCCTTCCAAGCATGCAGGGTGGGGCAGCATGGACGTAAGCACAAAGGATCTTATTAGAATTTGCCATCTTGATAATGAATGGGAGATGATAGGTAGAGTGGCAGAATGCTGTGAAAGGCCTTGAAAGTGAAGACTGGATACAAATATAGCCAGACACAGAATCTGTCCCAGATTGTTTTATCGGAATGTTTTTGAAATTTGCCTGAGGGGAAGTGAGAGAGAGAAAAAAAATAAAACTAAATATAATTGCTTTGTTCTGTTATTTTGTCAACCCTAATTGGAAAGTACACTTGTACAGTGCTCCCAGGGTACTTTGTTTTGTAATATGGGAACATCTCTCATCACAGTCCAGGCTTATTTTTTTACTTTGTAATCCTCCAGCCCAAACTGGTTCTCAGTTCCTCTTTAATGAAAAGAGAGGCTCCCTTAGGACAGCATAGGAACATGTCAGAATGTATTGCCACTTGAAAGGCTTCTACTTTGGTCACACTGTCTATGTCTTATGTTCAGTTGAATCTAAAAATAATAATAAATTGAGAACTACACCGTTAGTGGCCCTTCCGTGTTGTAATAAATTGCAGTCTGCAATGTTTTACCCACAGATAACATCCCTGCTTGAGGAGTGCCACTTTGGGAAATGTTAGACACTCTGGGCACTATAGTGTCTGGCTGGAAAAGATCATTTGCTTATATACACTTGTTGACACAGTCATCAGTACGCAGGGGAAGGCAAGGGGTTGTTTTGTTCTGAGCTAATACAGAAATTGCGATGGGATTTTAGTATATACGCTTCTCATCTTGACTCTAACATCATATATTCTACCCCCAAATGTATGTGTCTTTACATGCAAAATTGCCATCTGGAGACAGATTGCTGGGAACTGGCGTGTAATGTAGAAATGAGAATTAGAGTCAAGAGTCGAGGGGTCAAATGAAATTAGTGATGATCAGTATAAGGCAAAGCCAGCTCTTGTTTTCATGACCACTCTGAGGCTATATCTAGACTACATCCCTTTTTCAAAAGAGTGCTGTAAACTCGCAAACGAATGGTAAAACACCACAGAGGTCTCAGCTGCAAATACTGCATTCTCCAGTTGAGGAGGTAATCATGACCACTAGCAGTCTGGAGGTAACTCCACTGGGGGATGTAAATTAGGCAGATCGAAAGTGCAAATGAAGCGGGGATTTAACTATCCCACGCTTCATTTGCATAATTGCATCACAGCGTTCTTTTGAAAAAGGGTATTTCGAAAGTGAAACCGTGAAAATGTTTTTTTTTCCGAAAAAAACGCGTCTAGACTGCAGTTTCACTTTCAAAATACCCTTTTTCGAAAGAATGTTGTGACTGCTGTCTCCAATGGTAAAGCTCCTACTGAATCCTGATTAGAACCTAGTGCTGGCATTTCCTGCAGTCCTCCCAGGAGAGGTACTACCTCCTACTTCCCCACAACCAAGTGAGTCATGCCCAAAGGCTCTGCGCTGAAATGATTACTGTATTAAGTTCTTTTGGTTCTTCACATCATAAGTTCTTAAATTGTTGTGTCATCTGTGGATCTTTTGCTGGTGGCGTGCAGAGAGCTAGCCGGTCACAAGGTACTCCTCTCCTTGTTTCCAGTGCTAAATATCCCCTCTGCAGCGATTTCTTTTCTGTGAAAGTAATCGCTGGAGTTGCCACAGGCATGTTACTGGGAATGGGACAAGGAGTGGCTATGAAATCATCACTCCATTAAGATGTGTGCCATAGCTGCAAGAGGTTTAATAACCCCTGTTTTACAGATTTATACATTACTTTTTAATGTCCTGCATATGACTGTATACTACATTCTTCTTTGGCCATACTTCCTTTCCTGCATTGCTTTTGCATGTGAAATATTTTGTAGCTGACACATGAATCTCTGATTTGAATAAGCAAAGGGCACTAAATCATGTTCACTTCATTTTAAAATACAGGCACAAAAAGTGAAAGACATCCATCTGTCTAGCCTGCTATTGTAGTCTGCCTGAAGTTGTCTGAGATTTCCCAGAAAACTTCAGTCTTAAATATCACTCTTCTATAGAAGAAGCATAGATCCAGCCAAAGAATATATCCATCTCACTAGAAAGATAGGGGTGTATATATACACAATAGACACAGAGAGAAAGGTAGATCTTTAGTTATAGAAGTTTGAAAACAGACACATGCATCACATTTCCTGGTCAAAGCCAGATTCGTTGTACATTAATACTAAGTTTGTCATACTAATACCTGAATGTATTTATCCTCAGTTGCTGGTGATCACTGTAACTTCAGTTAATTAAAATGAGAGAAACTGATTTCCACCAGTTGCAGGTCTAGTCCATACACTATAATAAAGACTTCTGACCACCATTCCATGACTACAGTGGAACTCCAGAGTTATGAACACCACGGCAATGAAGGTTGTTTGTAACTCTTCAATGTTTGTAACTTTGAACAAAACAACATGATTGTTCTTTCAAAAGTTTCTAACTTAACTGCTTTGAAACTTTATTGTGCAAAATAAAAATTGCTGCTTTTAACCATCGTAATTTAAATGAAACAGTTTCCTTACCTGTCAAATCTTTAAAAAAGTTTCCTTTATTTTTAGTAGTTGATATTTAACACAGTACTGTACTGTATTTGCTGGGTTTGTATTGTCTTTGTTGTTGCTGATTGAATATTTCTGGTTCCAAATGAGGTGGGTAGTTGACTGGTCAATTTGTAATTCTGGTGTTCAAAACTCTAATGTTCTCCTGTAATTAATACATTTACACTGCAACTATGCTCAGTTGTTTAAGGTAATGTCAGTGTAGGAATTGCTAATGGTTTTGAAAATACAAAAATATAGCATGCAGTTCCATAGTGCAGAAGCAGATACTTAAGGGAAGGATGGGGCATAGGTACCTTTCTTTCTTTATTCTTTTGTTTTCAGGAATGGTGTTTGAGAGGAAGGGCAATTCTACTCCCAAATTTAAAGTACCATGGTGGGCTCCTTGCCTGCCCAGGAAAATCAAAATTGTCTCTGTTTCATGCAGGGAAACAATAGGCATCTCAGAACTGGAGCATTCAACTTATTGCTTTCAGTTCTTTTTTCCTTCTGCCACTAGCTGTACTTCTTGTATAGGCTGAACTTCCCAAATCCAGGACTCTCTGGTCCAGTAACATCCGTGGTCCAGCAGGGCCATGGATGTTGCTGGACCAAAGAGCCCCAGAGGCAGGAGCAACGCAGGGGCTGGGGAGTCCTGGTTGGACCAGGCAGCATCTGGACAGACCCTGCTTTGGCTCTGCCAAGACTCCGCCTCGGCCCTCCCAGCATCAGCGGGGCCAGGAGGCATTTTGGGCATTCCCACCCTGGCTGGGGAACCCCCAGTGTCAACGGGGCCAAGTGACCAGGAAATCCCAGCCAGGGAACCCCCAGTGGAAGTGGAGCTGTTGGTGGCTGGGGAGGGCCCAGTCAGGAATCCCAGCAAACCCCGGATGGCAGCAGGGCTGGTGGAGGTGGGTGGGTGGAATCTCCAGCAGCCATGGGGCCAGACCTAGCAGCAGGGTGAGGCAGCCAGGTGCCCGGGCTGGGAACCCTGGGCAACATCCTGTGGTAGCATGGACAGCATTGGCCAAGCAGTCCCCACCAGGGAAACCTGTGAGACCCTGGGGACAGTAGGTGGGTAGCAGGGTGGGGAGTCATGCTGGAACAGTGTTGGGGGGGGCAGTGGCAGGGCAGGGAGCCCCAAAGAAAGGAGCCCGGGTGCGGGGCAGCCAGCAGGGGAGCACTGACCTCCCGTGGTCTGGCAAACTCCTTGGTCTGAGACAACTCAGGTCTTGAGGGTGCCAGACCAGGGAGATCCAACCCGTACTCTGTTCCTACACAATGGCAGCAATGATGCCTATTGTAAACTATTGTCCTTCATATGAGCGGTAAATACTTGTGTTAATTTGTCAATTATAGAAAATTCTATTTTGCTTGATACTAAGCAAATGGCTTATTGGAAATAATTCTAGCTATTGACGTATCTATGTATGTTTTACACAGATACGTTTTACACAGGCACGCGCACACACACATACACAGAGCATTTCTTACATGATAGAGCTCAAGTTCTTTGAAGCAAGAACAATTAATAAGAATAAACAAAAATGATTCATTGTTTTGATTGATCTTATTTGTTAAGTGTAAGATCTATTTCTCCCAGAAATTCCAGCTGCTTGGGCTCTGATCATGACATGTAGGGATCAGGTGAGCGGCGGGGGATGGGGTGGGTGGATCACAAATTGGGATCAGGACACATGGCTACATAATAGTTTCCTAGGTTGTCATTCCAAACAACTTACAAAGGTTTTTGGAGCCACTGGCTCTTCAGAAACCTGGATCCTGTGTTTGTTTCTCCTGTTCTGCACCATCCTTGTCCTCTATTGCCAATTTATGCTCTCCTTCACAGCTGTAGTCCCCAATACAAGGCTTCAGTAGTGCAGGGACCAGCTCTTTACCCCACAAATTAATTTCACACAAAGGGGTAAATTATGGATTTGTCACTAGCTCTGGGTAAAGCATAGCATGCAACCATGTGGCCTCAAGAGGAGATCTGGAACCAGATTGTCCCAATACAGTTCCTGGCTTCCCTCTTGCTCTGGAAAGCTTGAGGGGGGAAGTAATTTGCATCAGCCCTAGAGCTGATGCCTCTTACTTCCCACCCTGTGCCAGCTTAGCTCAGCTGATCCGTGCATTGGGAAGGCACAGCTAAGCAGGAGGAGCAGGACCAGTTCTGTGAGAACTATTGTGCACTTGCATTGTGACCCATGTTCCTGGTAGCTTGGGCAGAGGATAAAGTAGTGCCTTATTGCCTTTCTTCTCAACATCACATAAAGAGCAATACATAGGAAGCCATTACAAGTTTTATGTATCTTCATTATTGCCAGCTCTGATTTTACTGAAAACCTTGTGATGTTTGGTGTTTTTCTCTGGAACCATGAGGACTGGACATTCCCCCTTTTAAAAAAATCAGTTTTTACACATTTAAAAAAAGGAAAATTTCTGGCCCGCCAGCTTGCACACCAGACCTTGAAAATGTGACCCCTTAATGGTTCAAAGGGCTAGAAGTCAAGTGAGAAGTCCCATTTCTTAACTTTGGTGGCAGAGGCTAGAGGAAGTATACTCATTATTGGGTTCTACAAAACCTACAAAAAGATGCTACAAACTCAGGCTTCCTTTCTACTGGAACCTTGTCCACTATTTACTTATGCACAGACAATTATTAGACCAGCTGCCAAACACCCCTGTACAGGCATTTAGGACAAAGTCACAATTTGCCCTTGGTTTATTAACACCCAGCATATGGGATCCCTGATCTAGTTTGAGGCCTTTAGACACTGCTCTAATACAGATAGTAAATAATATTGGTAGTAAATGGCTAATTCTTTCATTTTATAGCATATTATGGATTCACTGTTCAGATTAACTACTTGTGCATGACCCAAAATCTGAGCCAGTAAAAGAGCGCAAAAGCTGTAAATCCCATCCTACTCCTGGTCTGAGACAATGATGGTTTTTTTTTAAAATCCCCTCTTCAGACCCCACTCTATTCTCTAGGACTCCTAATACTGTAACCTAAACAGCATATATCCAGAATACATGAGTCTATCATCCTACCTGTGGGGAATGGTAATATTTTCCCAAAGGGAAAAGGGACACCACACAGGGCTGGCCCAAGGTGTCCCATCCCCAACAGAGTCAGCACCATAGCCAGGCCCTCTTGCTTGCCTCCCATCTATCTTCTGGACTGCGGGGCTGCTCCCAGCTACTCTCCTAAGCACTCCTGTTCAAGACTGGCATTGCTACTTCTTCCCTCCTGCCCCCACATATTCTTCCATGCTCTTCTAGACACCGCACCCCACTTATTTGGCAAAACTTTGTATTTGTTCTGTTTGCTTTTGCCAACTGTTGCTTGGCTGGCAAGAGCAAATGGGACAAATACCAAGTTTTGCCAAAAAAAGTCAGGATGACTGGGATAGGGCTTAACAAAGGGACTATCCTGGCCAAAACAGGATGTATGGTCCCTCTAATCACATGGTATACTTCTGCAATTAATTTGTCCTAGTGTGCACATGAGTAAAGTGGAAATGAGTGAAAGGTTTGTGTTGAATTTGTTGTGTGTTAACTACTGTAAGTCTGTTAAAAGACTTAGAAGCATGCAACATTTCTAAAAAAGGTCACACACAAAAAAAAAAGAAGGATGAATTAAAATATTTAAAGTAAATCTGGGTCACATCTTCAGTGATGTAAACTACTGTAACTCCACTGACTTCAGTTTCTATTGGGGCTGATTACTATTAGGGATATTGACTTAAGTGGAACGATGTCAATTTACCCCAGGTAAAAGTCTGTTTACTGTATTTAGATGTTAAAATACATGCACACATGCATACTTTCACAGGAATACACCACTCTCTTTAATATGTTGCTTGCAATTTTAGGTTACACAAGACAATTTTTTCATGGGGGGGGGGGGTCACTTCAGAAAAAGAAAACCCAGCAGCATAAGACGGGAGAAGGTCACTGTAGTGTTCCCAACAAATATGATCCGTATTTAGCAGAGGTTGAGCCCTTTCCTTCTGCTTCATTTGAGAGTTTCCAGCTGAAATGAATGTTCAACAATGGTCTCCAGATGCAAGACTTGTGTTGCTTTAAAAGGCTGCACACTGCATTCCTAATGGGAATTTCTCACTCGCTCTCTGTCAGGGATATTTAAATGCATCTGTCACCGGCAGAGCACAAATGAAATCAGATATTTACTGAAGACTCTAATGTTTCTCCTTTCTTTTAATTTGGAAGAGCTGTAACGATAACATACTGAACATGAAAAAAAAATCAGTTCTCTTGAAAACAATGCACATGGAAACTACCGAAGACAGTTTCACCATGGGAAGTTAGTCACAACTTTCCCTCTCTTTCTCCCATATTATTTTTGCTATTCAACTTCTTTATATGTTGAACAGAGTGTCAGTTTACAACACTGAGACTTAAGGAGCTATAAAGGCAGTTGTAATTCTTATGGGTCCTACATCCCACATTATCCAAAAATATAGTTACCCCCATCTGAATCAGCTAAGAAACCAAGATAACTGACTTGGGAATTTTCCCATTGTAACAGGAATCTCTGCAGAGACATAGCACTGGAGAAGTGTGTACGTAGAACCCGGTTTATGGCAAATGGAGAGGAGGAAAGAGAGGGGTTGATGGAGCACAAAAAATGGGAGAATAGTTGTTAGGGCATTAGCCTAGGGCTTTGGAAATGTCTAGTACCTGCTCTGCCACAGATTTTCTATGGAACTTTGGCCCAGATCCTCAAAGCTGTTTAGGCACCTAAATCAATGGGAGATAGCTTCCTAAATACATTTGGGAATCGGGGCTTCCATTTTCCATGTGTAAAATGGGGATGCTATAACTTTCCTACATCTCAACCTTTTGAAGATAAATACAGTTAAAGATTGGGTGGCACCTGGTAGTAGGATAAAGGGGCCATATGCATACCTAAGACATAGTATTATTGCACTGTTGCACAGCAGTCAGAATGCCCCATATATAGACTAGAGTGTGAGTTGGTGCAAATGTGACAGAATCCAGCCTGCTATTTTTAATTAGCTCATCTTAAATTATAAGAGTTTCAAGGGAAATTAAATTGGTCAGTTGCAAAACTGTCTTGTGCTTCCCCAATAAGAGAACAGCGTTGATTTAAAAAAATTAACAGCTACAAAAGACATGAATGATACTTAAGGCTACTGCAGTTTACACACACTTATTTTCTTTTTTTCTGGCTTTATTGTGTATCTAAATATTTCTTTACATGACAAATTGTAATGGTGCACAACAAGCTGTTACAGCCTGGTGAGTAAATGATTAGATATATTTATAAATTAATTTGTGAACGCTTACTTCATATATTATAATGTCTTTATTCTAATTTAGCTGAGATCCCATCCCATTTTTGTAACATTTATTAATTCCTTTTATTCCTGATTCAGAAGTATAACATGCCAATTAAGAACAGATTAAAATGCCTATTTACTCCAAGCCATTGCATGTGACTGAGTAGTTAAAATATTCTGTAAAAATAATTCATGACTAGGTATAGTGCAAGTTTATGATTACATATTGCTCCAATAGACCATAATGTTTAGCTCATTCTGGGCTGGATTCACTATCCTCACTGATGGCAGGTTGTGTGTTCAAACTACATCTTGTTGTGCCAACAGCAATAGCTTTACCAGGTGCGTCTATCACATTCTTTTCAGAGCTTTCTGTCAGGGAGGGCAACTATCATATGTGGTTGGGATTATGTGGGACTCCTGGCTGAGGGGAAATAATAGTGGTACTCCTGGATGCTCTGGCAAGCTACTGTCCTCTCCAGCCCCACCTGCTTTCTCAGGTGTTCCATCCAGCTCAGGGCCTCTTGCCATAGTGAAGGGCGTGGGCTCCTTAAGCTGCTAAAACCCAGCTCTGGGCAGACCTTCCCTGTATTGGATTTCTGTCTGCAGAAAAGCTGGGAGTAAGAGTAGGAGAGTGAGGGTGAATAGAACACTGTACTATATATAGATTTTCGTTTGCCTAAAGCATGCTTAGGTGGAGGAGAAAATGTGGCTTTAACCCACCTTTGTGTTCTGCTGATCCTGCCTCTAGGCAGAATCTAGCCTAGCCCGCAGCATAAATTAGAGCATCTTGTAGGTTATTTTGCCACTAGAGATTGCCAATCTTTAGGCACTCCCTTGTCCCCCCCAGGAGTGTGCACTGCGGGGACCCATTAAGCTAAGAGCTGTTTTGCCACCCAGAGACCCTTTTATACATTTCCCTAAATGTAGAAGAGAAAATAAATGAAGTATCTCTGGTAACAGGGTGCAGTAATAATTGGTAAATGCAACTTTTCAATGTCAGCAACTGCATATACCATGCAAAGGAACATACTGTATTCTAAGTCTCACACAGGAAAGGGCTGAGTGTGCACACTTGCAGAACAGGTAGTTTTCAACAGTAATATCCTCCCGGGAAAGAAAGCAATATGTTTTTAGGCAAACACTTTTGATAGCCATTACTGTAATAACCAAGAAAGCTGATGTGAGACCCCTGTGCCTGTGACTGTAGCTATCATAGGTTCCTCTCATAACCTCTCACACCCCAGCTAAGCTGTACTCTCTGCTCAGACATGCCACAGGATAGCAACCAAGGGGAAATGTGCATTGTTATGACAATACAAGAATATGAAATCATGTTGGCTGCCAGAAGCAGTGGGCAACCCTGTGACCTAAATCAACTCAACCAGAAATCCATTAAATGATTTAATTTTTGTCCATCCAGCTATCGATTGTACTTATAGTGCAGGAGCAGCAGTGGCAGCAGCAATGCTGAAAGCCTGAGTGGAATTATTAAAAGAAGCTGCTCTGCAAAGTGAATGGATATCTGCTATGAAGGACCTAAAACAATAAATCTTCAAGAAGGGCTGATTCAGTTTTTGTGCACTGAGTTACTGACTTGCCAAAGGATTTTTAATGTCAAAACATCAGATCATGCAGTTGTCTCAAAATAAGCAGGCCTGGGAATGCTTTCAGGAGCAAAGAAATGACTTCAGGTGTTTCATAAGATGGTGTGTGGTACGGAGAAAGGGGAATAACACACTGAGATACTTGAAGGGGAATGCTAATATGTTCTTAATGTAGGAATGACACAGGGACTGTGAGTTTGAAGCGTGGGCAATTTCTTTCCCCAACACATGGTCCAGGGACACACTAGACACTGTGAGTGCTGGAAGCATGCATCCACCCACATTTTCAAATGAGTTAGGAAGAGGGGTGTGGGGCTAGAAAATGAATCTGTAATTGTGGATGCACTGATTTGCCTCCCAATCTTTCCTGTGCATTAGGGCACAAGAAGGGTAGTTTGATCACAGCGAGGGCTGCCTGTGGAGTCCCCTTGCCATTAGGCCTCCTGAGGTAATGGTTCACTGGCTTATATCACAGAGCCAGATGGTGGCTTGGCCTACACAGCTGTGTAGGAGCATAAGCGATACACCCTTGAATGGCTTTGCCAGAGCTTGGAGCCAGGACTGTAACAATAAGTGCCTGCGGACTGCCTTCTACTTCCCTGCCTGAAAAGGTAGGTGGAAAGGGCAGTGAGTTGGTGGAATCTAGGAGCTGCCCACAGCCACTGTATAGGCTAGCTGAGCTAGCATGGGGTGAGGGAGAAGGGGAGTACAAGCAGGAAACTGGAATCCACTGCCAGTAAGGGCCAGTATCACATTACCCTTGGAGAAAGGGGCAAACATGTTAAGGTTATGCTTTCTAAGGTATCAGTTTTCCCTGTGTTGCTTCTGGGGCAACACAGCTATACAATGCCTCACCCAGGGCAGAATGCAAATGCACAGTCTAGCCCTAAAACTGTAAATTGTGTGTGTGTGATATTGTGGAAAGCTTAGTAGATGGCACAGAGCTAGACCGCTACAGGTTGTCCTCGCTGTAAGTCCAAGATACATTCCGAAAAACGTGGACTTATAGCGAAACAACTTAGAGTGGGGAATTTTTTTCCCGCAGCTGACTTCCATTTGCGCAAATTGGTGGGGTTTTTTGAGTGACTTAAGAGCGGGGAATGGGAGCTATAAAGCATCAGTTCCTGCAAACGTCAATGACTTTAGTGCAAAACGGATGTATACCAGGGCGACTTATAGTGGGGGATGCCCTGTATTTGACTGCAAGAGCTCAGCCACCTAGGAAGCATACAGAAATGGCTTCCTGGAAAATATATGTTCTGAAGGGAAAAAAAAAGAAATCTAATTTCCAATTTCTCTTAGGATGGTAAATAAAGGGAATAAAACCAGTCAGATTAATGTATAATGCCCCTTTAATACTTTGGATAATGCTTTGGAAACCATTATTGCAGTGACATCATTTGTCTTCATCAGTAATGAAGTTAAAAGTGGGGGGGGGGTTGTAGTGAATGAGCATGGACAGAAGGTGAGCACAGACAATTGGGATGGAAAAACCTGAAAAGGCTAAGAGCAGGAGACAGTGTGTTTGTGTGTGCATATGTAAGTTTGATCTAGTGACTCTGTACAACACTCGCTAAATTGAACCCTGGAAGATTGACTGCCGCAGTGCCAATTTTCTGTGTACTGTAGATGTGTCCAGCATACGCCTAAATCCTGGTCCAAATAAAACATTTGTGGAACGGATTGTCAAGAGGAGGAAGGGTGTGTGTGTGTGTGTGCAGAGGTAGACATGGAGCAGAGTACAGGGCCGGGGCAGATTCAGGGTGAATGGGATAGTGTTTAAATTCAAATCAATAGGCAACTCCTAAAAGTCATCATTGGGTCTTAGGAGGTCTTTAAAAGGACTTTTCAAATAGTAGTCATCAAAGCATATTAGTCTCAGAGGGGTAGCTGTGTTCATTTGTATCTGTAAAAATGCAGAGGTGTCCTGTGGCGCCTTAGAGTTAGTTGTTTTTTAAAGAATATTAGAATCTCAGAGTTATAAACACATCAGCAAGGGAGGTTGTTTATAACTCTGAACAAAACACTGTTGTTCTTTCAAATGTTTACAACATTGATTCAATATAGTTTTGCAACTTTACTGTTCAGAAAAAAAAGTCTTTTAACCATTCACCAACCAGTAGATCAAGATCAGTGGGTAGATCCTGGAACCTCTGACAAGTGATCCTGACTGGTTTGCCCAGGAATTTATCAAGTGCCAGCACTTCAGCTCCCCCTGTCCCCACTGCTGTGCCGCTCCTGCCCTGTGTCTTGGAGCTGCTCATCCCCCCATCCCTGGGAACCTCCTGCTTTCAGTGGCAAGGAGGTAGAGGATGAGGAGGGGCACTACCCTGGCCCTGTGTTGCTCTTGGAAGCAGCCAGCATGTTGCTATGGCCCCTGGGGGAGGTAGTTCAGGGGGTCTCCACATCTACTCTTCCTTGGTGGCACCGCCCACACAACTTCCAGTGGCCAGAACAGGGAACCATGGCCAGTGGGAACTGAGGTGGCAGTGCATGTGGATGGGGAGCAGTGTGCAGAGCCATCTGCCTCTATCCACCCCCCAGGAACTGGTGCTGGACATGCTGGCCACTTTTGGGAATGGTGCAGGGTCAGGGCAGGGGTGAATCTGCCTTAGCCCCATTGCAGCACTGCCCAGGAGACATCTGAGGTAAGTGGAGCCTGGCTGGAGCCTGCATCTGGAACCCCTGCCACAGTCCTGAACTCCTCCTGCACCCCTGTACCCAAACGTCTTCCTAGAGCCTGCACCCCAACCCTCTACCCAGGCTCAGCCCAGCGCCCTTTCCACAGTCAAAACCCCTTGTCCAAAGACCAGAGCACACCCCCCTGCACCTCAACCCTCTGTCTCAGGCTAGTGAAAGTGACAATGGGGGAGGGAGGATGAAGCGAGCATGGCAAGGCCTCAGAGAAGGGTGGGGAAGGAGGCAGGGCAAGGGTGCTTGGGGTTTGAGGTAGATCCTGGATTGCACTGAAATTCAAAAAGTGATCTTGTGCTTAAAAAGGCTGGAGGCCACTGATTTAAATGAAACTAATAATGGCTGCATCTAGACTGGCAAGTTTTTGTGCAAAAGCAGCCGCTTTTGCGCAAAAATTTGCCAGCTGTCTACACTGGCCGCTTGAATTTGCGCAAGAACACTGACGATCTAATGTATGATCGTCAGTGTTCTTGCGCAAATACAATGACTCTCCCGCTCGGGAAAAAGCCCTCTTGCGCAAATGCTTTTGTGCAAGAGGACCAGTGTAGACAACTGAGAACCGTTTTGCACAAAAAAGCCCCAATGGCGAAAATGACGATCGGGGCTTTTTTGCGCAAAACCGCATCTAGATTGGCCACAGATGCTTTTGCGCAAAAGCATTTTTGCGCAAAAACATCAGTGCCAATCTAGACGCTCTTTTCCGCAAATGCTTTTAACGGAAAAACTTTTCTGTAAAAAGCATTTGTGGAAAATCATGCCAGTCTAGACGCAGCCAATAGAGAAAATGTCCCTATCTTTGAACTTTATTTTTATAGTAGTTGACCTTTAACATAGAGGTGTGTTGTATTCGCTTTTGTTTGTTTTTGCTGCTGCCTGATTGCATGCATCTGGTTCCAAATGCGTTGACTGGTCAATTCACATCTCTAGTATTCATAACTCTGAGATTCTATTGTACAAAGCAGCTTACTCACCCATTCCTTAGGACTCAGGAGATATAAAGACCATACTCTACTGCTTCACCATCTAGTGCCTAGCTCATTGGTTTCACAGGCTGCATGTATTAGCCTTGGGATACAGAACATCATGCTTAGAGAACACAGGAAATGCAGATCCTGCTCCTTTTTCCCCCAGTTCCTTTCCCTGGTTATGTTGCATGACAAACCTCCCATAGCTTTTGCTTAGCTTGCAGGAGAGTAATGACATTCCCTGTCTAGCAAAGGAGACTGAAAATCCCATCAACTTATAGCACATTGCAGTGTGCAAATCACAGTTCTAGTGCTATGCTGTTAGTGTTATTTTTATTTCTTTGTTTTGGAAACAAAGTTTTACAATGTTGCAAACAGAAAGAAAACATGCACCCTAACTCAAGGTATCACTCAGTTTGCCTGGCAACATTTCTGCCAAAATTTCCTCCAGAAGATTTATTAGCAAAAGAAATTAAAGGACTGATTAATCTAAGAAAAGGATTCAATATCTGAATTGTATTTTACAACAATTTACTTCGTAAATGAAAATAAAATGGTTTGGTTTCTTCTCCAAGTTTTTTTTTTGGGGGGAGGGGGCTTGGATCATTCACAATTCCTCTACTCTACTGTTGACAAATACTAAGCTATATCTTAATACTTTTCCATTTGTGCAGCTAGAATTAAAGCCAAAGGGAATACAGAGTGCCCAGTGATGGCAGGTTTGGGTCCAGCTATTAGAGACCCACCTGAAACAAGAGCAGTGAGGCCAAGTAAAAAGGCATTTTTTCAATACACAGCGTAAACATGTTCATGTTAAAACAAAACAAACAAATACGGAAAAATGACAAATAAGAGAGCATACAGAGTCTAGTATTTACTATGGTGTTTAAATGTTATTGAAGCCCCCATTGCGATCAATAGGGAAACTGTTTGGACCTAACACTAAAGAATAGTTGAGTTTGATCAAATGCTAAAATGGAGCTGTGCTTATTGCAAGTTAGACTTTAATGACACAAATATTGTTCCTTTTCTACAATGAGATACAAAGATATATAACCCACTATGACATAAAATAATATATACATATATGTTTTCTTGCCTTGTTTTGCGGTTTGAAAGCCTGCAGTTCTGCATTGTCTTATCTTGAAAATCTCATTTTAATGAATGCCTTCTCTACATCCTCAAAGACATGCTCTTGTTAGGAGCATGGAATGGAAAAACAACAATATATATACTTAAAAATATGGGGATATTATATATACACATGAAGTCATTAGGACCAAAAAGCCTCCAAACACATCATAAACAAGAGGTACAAGAATTGTTTCCCACTTTTAACTTATTTTTCATTGTAAAGCATTCAGATACTGTGGTAATGAGTATAGTATTAGCATATAGATGTGTCTCCTGGAATGGTTTGGCCATTAACGATACATGATAGAGATACTTATTTCCTATAAAACTTTATGAACAAAATACTTAAGTAGTGTGCAACGTGCATCAGAGCCATGGTGAAAATGTTTCAGAAGGTTTGGTATATAAAGAAAAAAGGTTGGAGGAGACAAGGAAAAATCAGGTTAGCCTCTCTCTCAGAAAAACATCACTCTTTACCTATTGAAAAACATCACCCCTACCTAAGAGCTCATATCTCTTTTAATACAATGTTTTCTCTTAAACAATGAAATTGTCAATATTCTCATCATTAATGGAAAAAATAATCCCTTTCTGAATCCTATTGTGCTCGTGGCCTCAATGAAATCCTATAGCGATGAGTTCCACAACTCATCTTATGTGGCATGATGCTTCCTTGTCTCACTTTTATATTTATTGCCTTTCTTTGAATATGTCCTTACCTCTTTTCAGAAGTAGAAACAATAGCTCCCATTTCCCCTTTGTATGCCTGCAATGGTTTCACACATCCTTCTTTTTGGTCTCCTCTCTAAACTATGACTTTGTCTTCATACAGAGAGCCTTTCCTTGCCTCTTATCACTGATGTGAAGAACAGCTCTGGGCTGCTCGAAAACTTGTACTTTCTACAAACAAAAGTTGGTTTAATAAAAGATATATTACCTCACACTTATCTTGTCTCTCTCTAATCACTCATTACCACAGTTTCTGAACTCCTTGTACTTCTACTTTACCTATGAAATTTGGTGACCAGAAATGAAACTTGTATTGCAGGCAAAGGCATACCATTAATTTAAATACTAAATTGTAACATTTTAAATAGAAGTTTTTCTATCACTTTCTTTATGAATTCTAACAGTTAATTAATTTTTTAATCATCACTTCACAAACTCTCCATCTTCAATGCGTAGAGCTTGGCCTTAAGTATGTAATTTACAAAAACCTTGTACATTTGTTGCATGTGACATACATTTATAAAAAGATTTTCCTAATATAGGGGTTAAAAATACTTTGATATGAAAGACTAAATTCTGCCACTGGTATGTGTGTTAAAAATCCATTTATGAATATCTAAGGCCATATCCAGATCTTTATATATTTATATGGATGATCTTCAATGATGGAGTACTAATTGGCTTCATACCATGCCTCTTATCTAAAATCTACAGTCATAAAATGATTTGTATGAGAGTTTGGGGCCATGATCTATTTTATTCGGTGTTTTGCATATAGATATGGATGATACTGAAAAGAGGAAGTAGGGAAAGCTCCCCTCCTGTTTATCTGCTATGTATCATAATTCTTGGGTACAGTGCAAATAAATCTTTGACTCTTTATCAAAGCATGCTGAATTTAAAGAGAATTCTAGTAGATTCTTCCAGAATATAGTAAGGGCCAAGCAGAATTTCAGAGAAATTTTAGTAGGCCAGTCTCAGAGCTATTTCATGAAGATCAGTCAAGTTCACAGTATATGATTTTGTAGGTCAATTAAGTTTTCAGCACACAATTCCAAATAAGTACTGCAGCCAGCCTTCCCACGCTAATGGATAGTTAGAGTGCATAAGTCGCTTCTGGGGAGATCATCATAGCTGGAGCCCTTCAGTGCAAAATGAATTGGTATGGATGAAATTCTGCCCCCATTGAAGTCAATGGGAGTTTTGCCATTGAGTCAATGGACCAGGATATCACTCCTAGGGTGAGTCTACACAGCACCCTTAGTTCAAAATAAGTTACACAATTTGAGCTATGCAAATTGAGTAGCTTATTTTGATGCTATTTTGAAATAGCTTATTTCATAATTTGGCGCTGTCTACACAGCGCCACATTTTGAAATAACTCGCTATTCTGAAATTCCCCTTAACCCTCGTGGAATGAAGGATGTTGGAATAATCCACCTGTTATTTTGAAATCTATTTTGAAATAATGGGCTGCTTCAATAGACGTGGAATAGCTATTTCGGAATACTTCTGATATGCCAAAATAGCTCCGCAGCGTAGCTGTTCTACTAGTGCCCTGAGTTCCATGTGCTCTCAGATCCCAGACATAGGTGGAAATACCAGAAAAATAGTATTTCTCAGAGTATCTTGGCACGTATGCCTCTAGTTCAGTCAGGGAAAGGGAAGCATAAATATATAAAATAAATGAGCATTTAATGAAATATTTTGGAACTTCAAAATGTTCACAATTCATTCCCTCGCCCCCCCCCCCCCCAAAATGCAGCTTTTGGTCAGTTCTTATTACATCCAAACTCTTTTACCCATCCCTTCCTAAAATGTGCCCCTGCTCTCTGGGCCCAATTTTGCTCTCATAGGATTCACTGACAAACTCCCATCTGTGGTGCAGTTAGTAATGTATGATCAAGATCTGCAAAAATAACCTATTATTGTATTTTGTGAATAAGTGCTGAATAGCAACCCAGGACACATCTACAAAGCAAGGCTAAAGTCAACATAAGCTATGCAACTTGAGCTACGCTAATTGTGTAGCTTCAGTTGAAATAGCTTATTTTGAATTTGGGCATGTCTACACAGTACTTATTTCGAAACTGAGCACTCTTCCTCCAACTTCCCTTACTCCTCATACAATGAAGTTTACAGAAGTTGGAGTAAGAAGCCCGTTATTTTGAATTTATTTCAAAATAACAGGCTTGCTGTGTAGATGTGCAATACTGACGTTATTCCAAAATAATGCTGCTGTGTAGATGTACCTCCACTGTGGTTTCTAAACAGCTGAACAAGAACACCAAGGGTGTGTTCTGCTTTCCTCCTCCTATTTTGCTTCTTCATCACACTGAAAAAGAACAAGAGCAATTGCTGAGCCAAGAACACTGAACAAACCTGCAACTGGTGGTACCACCTGTGCCTGTCAAATTCCAGTCAGGAAGAGTGTCTTTTATCTGAATTGCCAGTGGGGGAAAGCCAAAGAAAGAGAATTTCACACTGACTCATGTTTAAAGGTATGAACTGAGAGTGCTTGTCTGGGCTCAAGCAGTGATTATTATTATTTATTCCTAGCAGTCCAGAACTAAATTAAAAGGGTATCAGGAGGCGGTGGTTTTGGAACAAACTGATAAACTAAACAGTAATAAGTCACAAGGACCAGATGGTATTCACCCAAGAGTTCTGAAGGAACTCACATATGAAATTGCAGAACTACTCATTGTGTAAAATAACCTGTTGCTTAAATCAGCTTCTGACCAGATGACTGGAAAATAGCCAATATGATACTAATTTTTTAAAAGGTTCCAGAAGTGATCCTGACCATTACAGGCTGGTAAGCCTAATGTCAGTACCAGGCAAATTGGTTGAAGCAATAATAAAGAATTGAAGACAGGATATTGGGCTGGATGGACAATTGTTCTGACACCCTGGTCATTCTTATATAAAGTCAATGGATCAAGCTTTGAACTGGAAATCAAAAGACCTTCTGTGGGATCTTACACAAGACACTTTACAACTCTCTGACTGTTTCCTTCTCTACCTATTTTTTTGTTTTGTTTCTTTGTGTATTATAAATTCTTTGATGACTGTGACTCTCTTACTATGTGCATCTCCAGGGCTTAGAACAATAGGGTCTTAATATTATTTGGAAGCTTGAGGCACTATCATAAAACAAATAATATTGTCAGTCTCAACCATTCAAAAATTACAAGTCAGCCCCCTTCAAAAAATCATGACATTGTCTTAAAAATTAGGAGATTAAAATGAGGGGTTTTTTCCCTTCTGGGTTTTAAGCCTTTAGGTCATTCAGGTCATGGTTTCCAGTTTCTCACCACAACCACAAGGTCTATAAACTTACTTAAAAGAAATCTGAGATTTCTATGAATTAAGACACTGGAGCTTTAAAAAGAAACCCCACTCTTTGCTAGACTGGCAATAAAATCACAAGAATCTGCAAGACTGGATATAATGAAAGTAATAAGTATGTTGGCATTCTTGGGAGTAATATTATCAGCGCAGGGACCAAAACCAATCATATTCTTGCTTCCTTTTGTCAAATAGCCATAACAGCCCTTATATACATCACAGGAATGGCTGAGGGTGAACTAGATAATATTTGTAATGTGGTTTAAAGATGAAAAGTGCCAATGAAGCTATTCATTATTATTATTACAAAGCTATCCAAAGCTTATCTGAATTGGGGTTTTGTTATAAGCTTGAAATTCAGTCTAGATTCTCCAAGGGTATGTCTACACAAGGCCCTGGTCTATACGAGGGAGTTATTTTGAAATAACTCCCCTTATTTTGAAATAACAAGGCGTGTCCACACTATCCAGTCTGTTATTTTGAAATAACGGGCTGGTAATTTCAAAATAACTCCTGCTTGTCAAGAGGAATAATGCTTATTTCGAAGTTGTTGTTTTGAAATAGCATGAGTGTGGATGCTCAGCTGCTGTTATTTCAAAATAATTGGCTTCCAGAGGCCTCTCACAGCTACCCTTGTGGTCACTCTGGCCACACCTGACAACTCGCCTGCTCCCCTGCTCCTACAGAGTTTAAAGCTGCAGGCAGAAGGGAAAGGGCATGTGTCAGCATATCGACCCTGCCAGCCCCCTGCCACATAGCAGCACCCTGTTTTTGAGGAGCCATGACTGAACCCAGTGCTCCCTCTGTGCCCCCTTTGGCTGCCAGCATGCCCACAGCACCCTCTGTTACCCCTGGTTGGGGTGAAAGAGGGCACTGGCCTGGACTGGTGCAGAGATCCTAGATCTCATCATGCCCTGGGGAGAAGAGACCAATATCCAGGATCTCCACACCAAGAGATGCTTGGACCAGAAGGGGCACAGCAGGACTCAAGACCAGGACTGTATAAAAATTAAGGAGTAACAGCAAGGCTACACCAATGCCAGGGGCAAAGTTCACACTCTCAGGTGGCACTGCTCACCTGCCACTATTATGAGCAGCTGGATTGCATCCTGGGAGGAGGGGCAGATACTTCCCCCTAGGGTTGCCAGGTGTCCGGTATTGACCTGGACAGTCTGGTATTTTCACCTCCTGTCCGGTAAAAAAAATTCAGAAAATACTAGACACCTAAAATGTCCGGTATTTTCTGTTTTTTTCCCCCTGCCAGGAGGCGAAAATACCAGACACCTGGCAACCCTACACATACTCAAGAACCAGGCCCAGCCCCCACCCCTCCCCCCGCCCCCCCCGGACTCCCTATCCCTCCGCTTACCTGGTTCCGCAAGGGAGCTGTCTTCAGGCTCGGAGCAGGGAAACAAGATGGCCACAGGCAAAAAGTCTCAAAGGCTGGTTGAGACTGGTTTCCCTGTTGTTGTTGTTTTTTTTTGGGGGGGGGGGGGTTCCTGAAGACTGAGGAAGACTGAGGGGTATAGTCAGAGAGAAATGCTTGCATAAGTCCCTGTGAACTAAAACCAGCAAAGTTGCATACTAGTTAAGGCCACAGAACCTTCACAAGCAATTTGTGCATGAAGTATATGCCTTCTGTTCAGGAGTGACGGCATAGGATAGGGCATTCAGAGGAGGCTAATATCTCCACAATGCTAATATCAGGAAGGCTAAGTTTCCTTCTGCCCCTCCCTCACTGTTTTCTGCTTCATGGATCCACAATGTCTTACAGAGGCAAGAGTGAGACCCGGAGGAGTGTCTGGAGTGGTCACTGTGTTAGATGAGATTCGGCCAGCCACAGGAGAGAGAGCCTGGTTCCTCCTTCTAGACATAGTGGGCTTTATGGAGGAGTCCAGCCTGGGGGAGGGGCAGGAGCACACACATCAACCACCAGGGTGGGACGGGGGAAAACATGGGGCACTGGCACCTAGGTGGGAGGCAGGGAGTGTGATCACACAGGACTACAGCCACCGAGTTGAAAGTGGAGAACAAGGAACCATCTGCAAAGGAAGTGCCATAGAAATGACAGCAGAAACTTCTGGGAAACCTCTTCCCAGCCTGGAGCCAGCTGGCCATTCCTGTCCTGCCATCTCAGTAGCTTCCCCCATCTCGTCTCCCAGCTTCTTTTTGAGCCCTGGCACACAAACAGCTCCTGTTTGTGGGCGCTTTGCTAATTATTGTTATTATTCTAGTCATTATTATGAAATGATATTAACATATGATTTCTATAAATTGTAAATATATGTGATAGTTCATAAAAAAACATGATGATCCCTGCCCTGAACAAATTACTGTCTTAACACCCCTTCTGGGATTTCCACTGGACTTTCCTTAAATTCTTTTCCTCAGTGTAATTCATTCCATTATAGGAATATCAATTGGCAATAGATCTTGATGGATTTTCCCTCCTAGTTCTCTAGACAGCACTAGTTGTTTTTATTTGTATTATTCATAAGCTGTTTATATTTTTCTTAACTTTTTAAGTGATTCTTTGCCTTTTAAGACTCACCTAGGCTGATGAGACAAAGCCAGAAGAATGTTTAGTTTAAAAGGGGAGAGAGAAGAAAAGAGTTTGCTCGCTAGGCAAATTTTCTGGAGCCTGCCCATCTCTGGCTTAAATTATCTTCATGAGGCTGTTGTTAGCAGTTGCACTGTTACATTATGCATGATTCCTGACTGTTCCTGGTATGAGCAAAGTGCACAGTGTTTGATTAGTGATTTTCAGTTTTATGATAAGCTTTGCAATTTGTTGGCATTATTTAGATTAATATCTTCTTATTTTGCATTTTATAAGACCCCATTACATTTTTATTAATAGTGATTTCAGGTTTGGTAGCGAGGATCAATAAGACGTCCAGTGGGTAATGTGTACAGATTTACGCTATTAGAATGCAGTAAGTCATTTAGGCAGCTCTCTTGCATTTGGGATCACTTTGTGGATGTACTTTTCAGGAAGCAGCACGCCCAGTGTGCAGGTTTGGATACCAATGATGCTCTGTGTTGAAAGTGAATTCTGAACTGCACCTGTGAAAAGGAATCACAATGGACAAGCCTATCCTACATGCGTATATTAGGAAAATAAATAATTATGCTTATGTCCATGTTCCAAAGATCTGCATGAACTTGGCTCTTACTGCTAAGATCCTGCTTGTACAATGCATTGTTCCTGTCCCTCAATAACTAGTGCTTCCCCAGCATTGCTCTGCGGGACACCACACAAACCTCTCCAACACTTTAAAATTGTGCTGTCCTTGGGAGGGAGGACTCTATTTCCCTGTTCACAAGCCCTCAAAATAGTGATAGTTTCTCTCCACCAACTGGAATCCCCCAGAGGGTGATACACCTTGCAAAACATTAATATAGTCATGAGAAAAGAAATAAGGAACTTACCTGCTACACATATGTAAAGCCGACAGACCCTGGTCATCGGCATGAACCCGTGACCATAGGGGCTAAAGCAGATGTGAGCAAATACTAGCCTGTGAGTAAGATTGAGTCCACCAGGATTAGCCCTTGGCAGGCCCTCACCATTATATTTATCTGCACCTCCTATGGTACAAGTGATTGCAGCTCCTGTTGGCTGCGGGTTGGCGTTCCTGGCTGTTGGGAGCTGTGGGAAGCAGTGTCCCAGTCAGCACCACTTCCCACTGCTCCCATTGGCCTGGAAAGATGATCTGAGGCCAATGGGAGCTGCAATTGCCATATCTGCCGAAGATCAGGTAAGTATAGTGGTGGCAGCGCCCCAGGAGTTAACCCTGACAAAACACCACTGTTAAACCTGACAAAACCCACCCCTAAGCTAAAACTCTCAGCTAAGGCTGCAAAGCAGATTTCACTCTCCCTTGTCAGTGGTCTCAGTGCTTCTGGGTTACACATAAGTGGATTTTTTTTCACATTCCCATGGTATTAAAAGGACCCTTGATAATTTGAACCCAGCAGCCAAGCTAATACGGAGGGGATGGCAAGCTGCTGGCAGTTATCACCATGGTGCTATTGATGAAAGCTATGATTGTGGCTGTATGTAATTATAGTTACTCCCACTAATAACAAGGATCACTGTAGTAATAATTAGTCTCATTGACTAATTATATAGTGCCAGATTATGCCTTGCTGCTTCCCTGGTATGCAAGGAGTGATAGGGTGCAAAGAGCACTCACTCCCGAGCCCCTGTCCCTCTGTGTCTCTATGCAGCAGCGTGCAAAATGCAGACAAACAGTTCACAGGAGATATGGAGGACGTGAAGCCATGTTCCTTCACCTCTGGCCATACTCTCCCCTCCTCGCCCCCCCACCCCCCGCCCAGGAAGTACTATGGTCAGCATAGCACTACAACCTCTGCAACAATGCTCTATGAGGCAGAGTTTCGCTACCCAGAAATCTTAAGCCAGTCCCCAAAAAACAAAAACAAAATAAAACCAAACACAAACAAAAACCCCCCAAATAAACAAACAAACAAAAAACAAAACAAAACAAAACAAAACATGAAATTGGCTTAGAAAATCTATGCAATTAAAAGTACATTTTTCATTCTCTCATTTCCTTTTTGAGGTTTGAGCTTTGGCCTCATTTTCAAGCATTTCTCTACAATTGTGAGACCTAGAAATTTTTTCCTCTTTTTTACATAAAAATTGAGATTCTCACACAATCATTTGATGTCAGGAACTGCACATAAAATATTGTGATACTCATGAGAAAACTGAAAGAGCTGGCAATATGGAACACAGCTGAGCCTTTATCGATTAGGCACTAAAGGATCATCTATTTGTTGGGAATATCCTGATCCATCAGCACACTTAATATTTTTTTTTTAAATTAAGCCTACACATAGTCTAAATGCTGAAACTCCATACTCCCTGACAATCCTCTCAATGGGGGGAACTCTCATGGTTGAAGACAGTATGGGTGTGTCTAGACTACATTCATCTTTCGAAAGAGGAATGTAAATGAAAGAAATTCAAAAAAAATGCAAATGAAGCGCAAATTTGCAAATCTCGTGCTTCATTTGCATAATCGTGTCCAATCGCTTTGTCGAAAAAGGTTTTTTTAAAAAAAAGCAGTCTAGACGTTCTTTTGAAAAAAAACCCTTTTTTGAAAGAATCCTGTAAACCTCATTTTTTCAGGAATAAGGGTTACTTCAAAAAAAGGGTTTTTTTTAAAGAACTGCATCTAAACTGCTTTTTTTTAAAAGAAAAACCTTTTTCGAAAAAGCGATCGGATGCGATTATGCAAATGAAGCGTGAGATTTGTAAATCTGCACTTCATTTGCATTTTTTATTTCCTTCATTTACATTCCTCTTTCGAAAGAGGAATGTAGTCTAGACGCACCCTATTGCAAACAATTTGCCTCACACTATTCTAGCTAGTCATATAATACATGAAAATAACATACATAGAGTTTATGCTTTGCATGCCTGAGATCCTGGGTTCAGGCCCCAGTTTCTACAGGCTTTTTGTTCACAGCTTCGGATTGGGGGACTGGATGAGATAACCTCTTGAGTTCCCTTCTAGCTCTGCATTTCTATGATTTTATGCCTTGAGTAGATCAAAGATTTGGAACATTTCTTATGAAAATTGTGTTGTCAAAATGGTCCTCTTTTTTATTGAAAAAACAATCTCAGCAGCCAGAGGTGCTGACTTCCTGAACTCTTGGGGTTTTTTAATCCCTGCTCTGCTCTAGGCCCTACCCCCACTGCACCCCATCCCCTGATTGCAGCATGTGGAAGGCGCTGGGGGGAGGAGCTAATTATCAGGGCCCACCAGGAGGCAGGGAAGACTGGTGGGCGAGGAGGAACTGACCCATGGGGTTGCTGGTGGGTGTTGAACTCTCACTATTTTTCCCATAATTGCTCCAGTCCCAGAACACCTACAGAGTCAGTGCTTGTGCCACCAGTTCTAAATTCACTATTTAATTTTGGTATTTAAATTTTGGCAGTGCCTAGAGGCCCCCAACAGAGATCAGGGCCCCACTGTGCATAGGCTATTACAGACACGTAACAAGAGTCTCTTACTGCCCCAAACAACTTACAACCTAAATAGGTAAAACCAATATAGTGTGGGACACGGCATGTATTATGAGACCTATTTAGAGACAGGGCACTGAATCACTCAGGTTAAATGACTTGGCCTAGGTCTTAGAGGAAGCCTATAGAAGATTGGGTATTTAGACCTAATCTTGTGAATTCTACTTCAGTGACAGACACAAGGCCATCCTTCCATTTGCACAGTAGCGGGATCTAGTGAAGATTCAAATTATTGATGTGTAATATAACCATAATTTTAAAGAAAATACACTACAAAAATAAACTAAATATATGACTAAAATGTCAATGTGATATTAAGACAAATACTGGTGATTTTTTTTTTTATTGGAAGAAAGTGGAAATTACACTGATAAATGGAGCTGTACAGGACTACTTTACAATACTCATCTGCAAACCCTGCCTTTGTTTCTCAGCTTGGTCCTCATCCTTTTGAAGGAGATAAAATGAATTCCATCCAGCATGTTCTTAATGAGTGTGATCTAAAACAGTGGTCCTCACCCTTTTTGGGCTCATGACCCATGTCTAAACCTGGAGTGCCTGTCATGCCCTTTAGTGCAAAACTATGTGATTTACTAACCCTTTCTTATTCACACATGTGAATGTAGTAGGTACTAAGGCCATGGCTGCTGGTTCACTACTCAGCCTTCCCCCTCCGCTTCCCCAGCCACTCTCAGTATCATCATGAAGGGATGGTTGGGCCAAATGTGACCAGTGCTGCTATTTTGTGCACAAGGTTGAAATGCCCAGAATGAGGAGCCAACCCCTGGCAGTGCTGTGGGACTGGACCACAGGAGCTACTCCAGAGAAGTGAATGCAGGGAAGGTTCTGCAACCCCAGCTGGAGGCAGTATTCAACCTCCCCAACCTACTACCGTGGGCTAAGACCTGACCCACCATCCCTTGGCCTCTCACCTAGCCCTTTGACACACTCTGGAGACCCAATTTTGGGTTGTGACCTATGGATTGAGAATCCCTGATCTAAAGTCAGTAGAAGTATGTAGATGTCTATTGGCTTTTGATCAGGCCCCAAGTGTTTTTCACATGCTACTTTAAAAAGCCAAGTTTCTATCTACTCATTGCGAACACCAGCGTTTCCTTACCCCAAATGTCTCCTAAGAGCCCAGTAAGCAGTAGGGCACTGTGCTAACATTCCTGGGCAAAAATTCTTTTCTCCTTTCAGTTTTACTGCACGTTCTCGGGCGCTGATCACCAATCCAATAGCATTTCTGTTGCAGATTTGTGGACATCAGTGGTTTCCAACCTTTTCAAGTACAAGATGCCTTTTTGAATTTTAGTGCAATCTAGTATCTACCTCAAAGCCAACCACCCATGCCCTGCCTCCTTCCTGATGCCCCGCTCCTGCCCAACACCTTCTCTAAGCCTCCCCACCCCATTCACTACATTCTCTCTCTCCCCCATCCTCACTCACTTTCACCAGGTTGTGGGTTGAGGTTCAGGACCTGCTGGCTCTGGTCTTGGGCCGTGGAATTTGGCTCTGAGCTGAGACTGGGATAGGGAGTTAGGCTGCAGGAGGAGGTTCAGGGTGCATGCTGTGGGAGGGAGTTTGGGTGCAGGACAGGCTCAGAGCTGGGGCATAGGGCTGGAGTACAGGAGTGGGTTCAGGGTAAGGGCAGAGATTCAGGATATGGGCTCTGTTTGGGCACCACTTACCTCAGGCCACTCCTGGATGGTGGAACAGTGGGGTCAAAGTAGGCTTACCCCGGGTCTGGCCCTGCCCTGCTCCTGAAAGTGGCTGGCATGACCAGCAGCAGCTCTTGGGGGAGAGGCTCCACATGCTGTTCCATCTCTGTAGGTACCTCCCTCAAATCTCCTATTGGCTGTGGTTCCCTGCTCTCAGCCAATGGGATCTGTGGGGGGCAGTGCCTGCCGACAAGGGCACTGTGCAGAGAACCCTGCCCTGCCTCCTCAGTGATGCAGGGATGTGTTAGCCACTTTCAGGAACGGCATAGGGCCAGGGCAGGGGGGAATCTGCCTTAGTCCCTCTGTGCTGCTCAACTGGTAATGACCGATCTCCCGATTTGGCTGCAGAAGCCTCCAGATCAAGCTTGATTGCAGGAGACTCCTGGCCAGTGTTCCACATATGGATGAGAAAATTAAAGGGAATGAATTTTGTCATGTGCAACAATATTAAGGTAATGTGCAGATGTGTACCACCAGAAGAAACCTCTCCAGTCTGGCACACTTGGTACCTGACTGGTGCTGAACCAGAGAATTTGCTGAACCACAGGAGGTCAATATTGTCTAGCAACATTACCAATATTTCTACTGCTTACTGGGCTCTTAGGAGACATTTGGGGTAAATGAGAGCTAAATAACAGCACAGAACACTGAGAGCCAGGACTAGTGGCTATAAACAAACTTTGTGGGGCTGCAGGAAATTTGCCCACACCCAGGATAAGTGGATGTTGTCAAACCAGAGAGTGCTGGACTAGAGAGGTTCAATCTGTATAATATTCATTTTTAAAAATTACCATAGGGATACCACGCCTGGTCAGGCATTTTAGAACTTGCTACTCAAAGAATTACATTTAAGCATAAGAGAAAAATAAAAATTATGAAATACACAGACAAGTCAAAAACCCAAATAACACACTTTGAAAGCAGTAAAAGAAGTAACACCACCACCAGCACCACAAGCATGTGTTGGGTTGGGTAGGGAGTGTGTTTGTGTTTGTGTGAGTGATAGAGGCACACACAGGGTGTGAGTATGACAGAGATTTGCATTGCCCCTTTTAGTATGTAGAGCACAGTCAGTAATAGAAGCAGCATCTTTATGGATATGGGGTACAGAGGTGCGGAGAAGGGGAAACCCTGACATCAGTGCCCCCCTCCTCATCCTCTATCTCCCTACCATTGAAAGCAGGAGGTTCCCAGGGGTGGGGAGGGAGCACTCCAAGACACAGGCCAGGAGCAGCACAGCAGTTGGGAGACGGGCAGCTGAAGTGCCAGTACTGGGTGGCCTCCTGGACAAACCAGTCAGGATCACTTGTCAGAGACTCCAAGATCCACCAGTAGATCCTGACCTACTGGTTGGTGACTACTGGTGTATATAGTTTGTGAAATGCTTTGGTATCTATCTATCTATCTATGCAAATGTGTAAAATTTTTCCTTCCAGCAGTTGGGTTCAACTAGAATAGTAAAATAGAATTTATTTCAATATCCTGAAAGAAACCCAATGTGCTTTATAAAGCAACAGGTCAAATTCAGATGTGGTGTCAGTGAGTAAAACTCGCTGGAAGCCAGTGGGTGTATTAACTGTTTTCACCATGTCAAAGATTATTCACTACTCTTTTCAAAACAAGTTTTGGGGAGCTAACTCTGACAATTCTAGTGTCACACTGAAGAATGTGTCAGCCCGAGTTCTGACAAGAACTGATCATGACAGCCTTTTATCCAAAAGGCCTGGAGCTTTATACTTTTGTGTGTGCCCAAAAACACTGCTTTCAGCTTTTATTTTTTCCCCCCTTGTCTCTAATAAGCTACACTGCATACACTGGAAAAAATAATCTTACACATGAGCAGCTGAAGGGATATATATCTTTCTTTTCAGACAAAGCTTTATCCGTAAAATGATAAAAACCCTTGGATTCTGTATTGACATGAAAAGGATCTTGCTCTCTATCTTCTTTAAAGTTTAGAAGTGTTCTTGTTTAAGAGAGATATTTATGTTCACTTTTGTATCACGGGCATACATACAACCAGTTTCTCTCACTCTGATGGGGGCAAAGGTGACCTCTTCTTCATTCAATCTGTGGGGCTAGTTATAAAAACAGTACCCAGTTAAAAAAGATACTTTTCTTATTTTTTTTTAAGTCAGTAAATAAAGGTGCTTTTGAAAAGCATTGGGTTGAAAGCAATGAAAACTGATGTTCTTTTTCTTTTCTAAATAGGACTATTCCAATTTAGCAGCCATTTGGAGGAGTGAAGGCCTCATGGACCAAATCCACCATACTCTTCATTTATCTATATTTTGGCTTGGCTTTGAATAATAGGAACTAAAAATAGAAAAGACATATGCAAAGAGTCATGCTCACAAATGCACATATAAAAACTCAAGCACATTGGTATGCCTAATTTAATATAAATTTATCACAAAAACAGTTTATTGGCTTGAGTCTCCACTCTGTCACACCTTTTTTATGCTAGTGTACCTCGGTTTTCTTCACTGGGGAAAATTTGATATAACAGAGAGAGTGGGAAAAAATCTTAAGCATTTAATCCTAGTCAATTGCACATGCACTTTAGCAAGTCATTGTTGTAACTCTGTGTGTGTGTGTGTGTGTGTGTGTGTGTGTGTAGATTTTTCTATGAGAATTGCATGACAGATTTTTTTTTTTAAATTTCAATGTTTCAGGTCATCCTTTTGTCCTCATGCTGCCAGTGAAGGCCTGATAGGGTATGTCTACACCACAGAGATTTTTTCGGAAAAACGGCTGTTTTTCTGAAAAAACTTCAATTACATCTACACTGCAATTGCGTTTTTTTGAAAGAAAATTGAAAGAACCAGAGGGTGCAGAAGATTTCTTGCACAAAAAGGTATGTGTGGATGGGAAACAGGGGTTTTTTCGCAAGAAGTATCCTCCAGGAAAAAAAACAGGTGCGCTGGTGGCCACTCTGTCCAAGGTAATCAGAACTCTATGGTTCCTGTCTTAAAGCTGCAGGCACACTGGACAAGCCTTGTGGCAGGAAGTCAGTCTGAGTACAGCAACCTGACCGTGTGGCTCTCCCTGCCACAAGAATTGCCACCCATGGCCCAGCTTCAAGCCCCCTGAGGCTCCTCTGGCCCTCACAGAAAGTAGCCCCAGGGGTGCCAGGACCCACCCAGGGAGACCAAGAGGCGGGCACCTTCCTGGTCGAGCGGAGATCCTGTCCCTTCTTGAGCTGTGGAGCGAGGAGGAGACATTGAAGGATTTCCGCTCCAAGCGGCACAATGCCCAAATTTTTGAGTGCATGGCCGAGACCCTGGCAGAGCAAGGACACCCATCCCAGACCTTGGAACAGATCGGGAGTAAGGTAAAAGAGCTCCACCAGGGATACATGAGGGCCAGAGAGCGCAGCTCATGTTCTGGGGCAGGACCCCACACCTGCCACTACTACCAGGAGCTCCACCAACTCCTGGGGGTGGGGAAATGGCTTCCCCACCCATCATCATGGACTCTAGCCTCCACACATCCATTGTTGCCCAGATGGAGGTCACGGTGGATGAGGAGGAGGACGAGGGACAGAAGCAGCAGGAGGAGGATGCGGACGGCATGGCCATTGTCATGTTGTCGTTAGAGCCAGTTTCTGTGAGCGTGGACATCTCCCAGGCCTCACCTGATGCTGGGGAGGGATCCTCAGGTGAGTGCTCTCAGTTTGTCACTCACACAGAGAGCGGGAAGCGGGGGCAGAGGGGGAGGGGTGTGAGCGTCACTTGGCCTGGACATCGTGCTACAGTCCGTGCACATGGAATCACGTGCAGCGTTAGTGTGTGTCACGCAAACTCAACAGGCAGCCCCTGAGCATGGCCGTGATCCTGCTCCCAGGCTCAGGGGAGGCCAAACACACATCTGGCTCCGGGGGAGAGTGGGGGGAGGGAGGGAGAAGTGGGCAGCATGATCCCCTGGGCACCTCGGAGCCCCTGTGAGGTAAGGCCTGCTGTGCAGCCCACACATGGCCTTGCTCCCGGGACATCCCCCTCCTCTGCCCCGAGGACTGTTGGTTGCTGCTCACAGAGGAGGGCACGGCCTCAGGGACAGTGTCTGCAGGGATGACTGACCACCTCTCCCTCTTTGTGTTCTCCACAGCTGGACTAGTCGGGACTGAGGGGTGAACCACACCACCCAAGCCAGCTGCCAGAGCCCAGGGGACCCGAAAGTGCGCCAGGGTCCAGGAAGACCTGAAGAGGCAGCATGTCAGCATCCTGCAAGACATGCAACAGACCCTGGCACAGAAGATCCGGGAGTAGGCAGAGTGGTGGAACTGCACATGGGACCAGCTCATGCAGCGGTGTGATAGCATGTACGTGACATGATGGCACACCCGGCTGCTGTTGCTGCTCCTGCCTACCACCCTCCTGCCTCCCCTGCTATGCCCTTTCCCCCTCCCCCTGCCCCCCAAGCAATGCCTATTCTCCCTCTTCAAGCAATGCCTCTGCTCCTTCCCCAAGTGATGCCTATGCCCCCTCCCTCTGCCCCTTGTCATCCCTGACCCCGCTCCAGCCCCCCCTCCTGCTCACCGCCCTGTGGTCCTAGGACCCACCCAACCCCAAGTCCGACAAGGTCCCTGTACCCAAGGTGGCACATCCAGCCACCCGCCATGCCACTCCGGGCCCCCCCCTCCAAGTTATGAGCCCCCCTCCCCACCAGGTTATGAGCCCTCCCTCCCGCTCGCCAGCTTTTTGTAATGAAAGGTCAATACACAGTTTTTTTTGTTTCAAACCAAACAGGTGTCTTTATTGAGAGGTTAGGGAAGGGGTGAAGGGGGGAGTTGTGGTGGGAAAGAGATATTGGAGCAAGTCAGAGGCCGCTAGGGAGGAGGCCTTGGGGAGAGTTACTGGGGTGCTTGAGAGAAACTCTCCCTCAGGGCCTCCCGGATCCGCATCCCAGCCTGATGGGCCTGGCGAATGGCAGCTGTCCACGGCTGTGCAAAGGGTCTCCTCTCACGGCCGGCCTCTGCCCCCCACCCTGGGAGGAAGGCCTCCCCCTTCCTCTCCACAATGTTACAGAGAACACAACATGCTGACACCACCTTGGGGATGTTGTGCTCTCCCATGCAGAGGTGCGGGTCAGAAGGTGCCTTGAGGTGGCCGAAGGTGCACTTTACCTATATCCTGGTCCGGTTCAGGTGGAAGTTAAATTGGTCCCTGCTTCCCATAGAGGCTGGAGTTTCTGAAGATGCGGACTGTCATGTGCCCTGCCCGACCACCCAACAAATATGTCCATGAACTGTCCACAGTGGTTGACCAGGGCCTGCAGTACCATGGAAAAGTAGCCCTTCCTGTTAGTATACTGGGCCGCTCTACGTTAAGGCGCGCGGATTGGGATGTGGGTCCCATCAATCACTCCAGCATAGTTTGGGAACCCCAGGGCTCCAAATCCAGCCATGATTGGGTCCAGGTTTCCCAGGCAGATGACCCTGCACAGCAGGATGGAGTTGTTGGCCCTCACAACCTGCAGAAGGAGACAAACAAACACAAAAAACAGAGAATGAGAGAGGGGGGTGCCTGACCCCTCGGGAGGCGCCTGCCCCCCTCTCCTCCCTTCCCCCTTCAAATATCCAGGAGCCCTATGAGACCACCCCTCTCCCCAGCAACAGGGCTATGTGAGGCTGGGGCAGCACAACCCCCTGGGGACAGGGCTTCCCCCCCACCCGCACTTCTTCCCCCACACCTCCCAGATCCCCCTTTCTCGAGGGTCCCGAGGGTGGTGAGCTTCCATACAGTGATGGTGATCCTCTTTTCTAGGGGGATGGTGGGCCGCAGGTGGTTGTTGCATTGTCAGAGGACAGGGGCGAGCCAGGGACACAGCTCCAAAAAGGTGGCCTTCCACATGCAGAAGTTTTGGAGCCACTGCTGGTCATCCGACTGCTCCATGACCAGCCAGTCCCACCATTTGGAACTGGTGTCCAGTCTCCAAAAATACCTCTCCACAGTGGGTTACAGTTGCAAGGGTATTGCTCCCACACCCAGGGAGAGGGTCCCCAGAATGAGCCTGGAGGTAAGCTTGGTCAGTACCAGGAAGGCAGCCAGCACAAAGTGCTGCAAAAACTGCAGCATGGCCGTGTGGGGCCATTGCATGCCCAGGGGCAGCTCTGGCTCCGTGGCACAAAGACAAAAGCTGTGCCGTCCAAAAAATCAGGGCAACCACAGCAGGCACTACATGAGCTTAGCTGTCCCTCAGAAAGGTAGGCAGGCACACAACAGAAGCAGAGAAACAGCTGTCCAGGGGGGTCCCTTTAAGCACGTGTCTCTGCTAGGCTCCAGCACCAGACTCGAAAGCAACTGGTGACCTAAAGTCCTGCCTGAAGTAGTCCTGGGTGGCCTTTTATACGAAATAGCATCCAATCAGTCTGGACACTCTCTTTCGAAAAAGCAGATTGCTTTTTCGATCCTCTTGGCCAGTGTGGACGCTCTCTTTTGGAAGGCGTTTTTTCGGAAGATCTCTTCCAGAAAAGTTTCTTCAGAAAGAAGTCTACAGTCTAGACTTAACTAAGTTTGCTTAAATTATATTAGTGTATTGATATATAGGACAAATTCAAGTCCTTGCTCTGCTGAGTTGACTGCTGGACTCACACTCAACCCTACTGAACTCAGCTGTCTGCACAGGTCACAATATAAGATTGAGGGCTTTTTAAAGACTTCCGCCTCCCCTGAAAGACTACTCTTGAAATTAGAGTCTAGACCACACTGTTATTTCATCTGAGGTTTCCTCTTCTGTTTCATCCCATTAATTCTCAGAAGCACCTTCTCACCAATTATTGGCCCTCCTTCGTGTTCGGAAAATAGAGCATATTTAGTTTTAGAGATGGGTCTTAGCTGATGCTGCTCCAGAATTAGTGTGGAATCTGAACCACTTTCTCCTTCCCTGAGATAGGGCCCTCATGTTGCATAGATGGGAGAGGCTTGAACTGCCACTGTCTGTGCTGCAATTGTTTTGTATGAGTGTGTCTATATAGATGTATTTTATATAACAGCTGCAGTAATTGAAATGCCCTGTCAAGCCACCAACCAGTCTCTTCACTAATGGTCAGATCTGCAAAAAGGTGGAACCTCCCGCAGCTTTCACTGAGAACAATGGGAGCTGCCAGGAGCAGAGTGCTTTTGAAAATTTGATCCTACACATACACCTACTCAGAAAAATATTCAATTAAAAACTCCTGTGAGGGTTTGAGCATACCTTTTGTTTTAGGTGGGGGCTTTGCTTATAGTAAGTCAAAGGTCAGTTCATCCCCATCAGTCTCAGTGGGGGCTTAATTCAATCCTACCAAGGTTTCACCCATCCCAATCCCATTGGATCATGAATCCCTCTGAAGGACTCTCCTTTAGGGTTAGGATTGTTGACACATTTTCTCTTTTGTTTCCCGTTCATATTATGAAAAGTTTTATTTTTTAGGCCTGATTTTTAGTTATTCACTTTCTTACTAAAGATGCAGGATTTTGCAGAAGGAAGTTATTTTACAGGCTCTCAAGAAGTTATTGAATAGTAATAGAGAGGTAGCCGTGTTAGTCTGATCTTGCTGAAACAAAAGGAAAAACTATGTAGCACTTTAAAGACTAACAAGATGGTTTAATAGGTGATGAGCTTTCGTGGGCCAGACCCACTTCCTCAGATCATATTCTGGAAGAGAACTGGCATGACTATATATGGTATGGTCAGTGCCCTTCAACATTTAAAAAGCTTTATGAGCCTTTAGCCAAACAACACTCATTGACTCTCACAGAAATTGTATGGTTGATTCCCCATACAAATCTTTCACTTTTTTTAAAGCTATAACTGGCCAATTTGTATTTGCTGAAATGTGGCCAAAGATCTCTGTAAGATGTCAATAGGGGAATTATAAACCTCTTTATACACTAACTCACTTTTTCGGAACTGAGCCCACATTGTTCTTATCTTCCTATATTAGGCTTGATATGTTGTGTCAAGTATTACAACCTCTAACTTCATCAAAAGATAAATGACAGCTGTCTCTGAATTAATGGAAAGTAAGAGGCAGAGCACAGCTCACAACACTCCAATCTTTGAAATGTTTAAATATGCACTCATTTGACCCAACCTTGCTATTTTCACTTTTCCAATTTGTGTTCTGGTGATTGATAAAGATGAGGGAAGAGTTCAGCATCTGTACAGATGTCGTCTGTCAAACTTCAGTGTGTCACTCCATTGGCAATTCTCTTCGAACTTCCAGAACCTGGCTATGTATTTTAATAAAGAACAGGGACCGTTTGAATAAATAAGTGTCCACTTTGTTAGGGAATCAAACATAATCTTGGGAAGTCCTAAGTCCATTCTCTCCTACACCTTATTCTTTATCTTTTCTTATTGAATACTCTGGCCCTAAATCTGTTAGTGTTAAGTTGGTGTAAATCAGAAGTTACAGCATTGCGAACACCTGGGAAGGTCAGAATCAGAACATCAGACTTTTTGCTAACACAGCTAATTTGTAGAAGAAAATGCTTTCATTTAGATAACAGATTTGGGGGGTCACTAACCCGGGGCACATCTATGTAAGAGGTAGCTATTTGTGTCTGAAATTCAGGATATGAAAAATGTAGGTGTAATATTTTTGTCTCATTAAAGGAATGTTGGACAGAAATCAAACTAAGAATCAAGATCCTTAGTGGACTAGGGTCTTTGACTATTCTGGATCCTCAAACTTGTCCATAGTGTGGAGCACAACTTAATAAAGAGAATATTGCAGAAACTTCTCATCTTTCTGTTTTCAGCTGTATACGCCATGCCCCCTCATTTGTGATCTGATAACATTGGTGTGCCAATTACATCAATTTCTTATCTGGAAAAGCAATACAAGGAAATTATTTCATGTATTTTAGTGTCCTTTATGCAGTTGATAAATTGCAAACAACAACAATAGGGCCAACTAGCTCTCTATGGAATGCTAATGAGCATTCCGCATACAATCCATTTTCCACTGACCAGATTTTGAGAATAACAGCTGTATATAATACATACTGTATTTCTGCTCTCATTTTTACATGCAGCTTTCCACATGAAATATAGTATAAGTATGTCTGAGGCTTCCAAATTCAGGTCTGAATTTTGAACCCAACCCCACAAAGATTGTGGAGGTCTCATTGGGGGTATCATTATTGAAAATTAGAAAAGAGGATGCTAGCGAAGAAACTGTGATCCAGACTTGGATTTGAATTCCAAACTACCAGACCCTAGGCAGAGGTGTTCAGATATGTGAATTTTCATTCAGCCCCATCTCTAGTATTACGGTGAGACTGATAGTTGCTGCTCTTACCTTATCTTTTAAGCAGCTCAAAACTTTCACTGTTTTGCTTCACATTTTCTATAGTTGGCTTTTGTCCAAAAGTGGTTGTTGCGTTGTTTTCTTAAGCTTTGAGTGAGAACTGTTTAACCATATTGGAGTCTGAGGAGAGTGGGGGTAAAGCACCTCTTCCCCCTAGGTAGATCTATCACTATAAAATACACTTTATAAAATCCTCTCTCCTGCCAAAACTGCTGGGAATTCACAGTTGAAATACAGCAGGGAAACAGACTTTTCTAAGCAGAAGTGCCTTTGATTGTAACAGAAAAAAAATAGTTTTGATTTGGCCAAGTTATATCTTTGAAAATAACAGTTTGAACATGCATCCTAGGATTGGATTTCTGGCTGCCTCCCACTGATTTGTGATTTTTTTTAAGTATTATGAAAGATGTTGCAAAACACTAATGCTGTAGGACAATCTCCCATACCTTTTAAAGATATGAAGAGGGTTAAGGAGGGTTCCTGTGAACTTTGTGACATAAGTGGGGGCCTGTAGAAAAAAAGCTCCAGCTTCTGCGAATCTTTTCAAGTGAAAAGGAGATGGAGAAGGTGGAACGTATAAAGTGAGAAGGAGCTGTAAAAGGGCTCCTGTGTATCTATAGAAAAAAAATCCTGTATAATGGTGATAGCTGAGAACGAGCATGTGACTGGGAAATTAGAGAATGCAGACTACATTGTGGCTTTTCCACAAGCCTTTTGTGAAGGTCAATGCACTGATGTATTATCCCAAGAGCAGTGCAGGTAGAAAGTCATGCTTCAGAAAGGCACAGTTCACCTCTGGTTTCCTCTTGCTTCAAGGGAAAACAATCAGCTGCAAATTGCTTCACACATCTGGCACAAGCTGCAGCTAGGCCATGGAGAGGTGTAACGGGTTTATGCGCCGAATAGCTAGCTATGCATTGAAGGGGGCAGTTTAGCCTATCGGAAGCAGCTAACATTAATGATAATACCCATGCAGCAAGAGGTTGATCCATGTCAGAGTGTTAGAATCTGACTGCAGCTTGGCTCTCAACTACAACCTACCTCAAACAGGGCTAGATTCTGTGAGGTCCTGCCATGGGAATGCAGTGTTTGAAGGAGGGAAAAGTGCAAGGAGCCTCTTCCTGCATGGCTCATGTAATTCCAGTCCCTGAGAGAAAAGGACTCAAAATGCCTGAGGGAGTAGAGAAGGTAGTGTGTGAAAGGGGGTCATCGCCTACCTCTGCCCGGCGGGACGCACCTGTAGCCAGACATGAACCCCATCTTGTTTCCCCCCCCCCGCAGAGAGCAAGAGAAAGGCAGTCAGCCTTTGATGCCCGGGAACGCAGGTGTGCTGCCTGTCCCTGACTCTACCATAAACAGAAACCAGACAGTAAATGGGCTAGCTGATGACCCGGGGGCCTCCCCGTCGCCCTGATGGCTAGTACCAGTAATTGACACACCTGCACTGTCCCAGGAGAGGAATCTTCGCCCATCACATACCAGAGGTGCCCATTGTCTGCATTTTCCCAGGTGTGAATTATGCTTTGCACCCTTCGTGGGAAACTTGGCATTCAAAGCCATTTTTCCTAATTGGCCACTTGAGACCAGGAAGAAGCCTACGTGACCCAAGGGGTATAAAGAGGGGTTTAGTAGCCCACCCCATTTGAGCTCCAATCATCTACACCTGCTGGCAGGTATTGGTTGTCTCCCGAGGTCTGTGGGACGCCCAACCTCGCCCTACTTCTTCCCGAGGGATTGAGAGAAAGACGCTGGCCACGCCAAGTCTGGAACGCAGGGGTGAGAATATGTACCTGCTAGGTGTCTATTTTGCATGCATTTAATAAGAGCTCAGAGAACCATGGTACCTGTAAGTGACTTCTTAGTGTAATTTCTGTCCTGTCCTTTGTAGTGGCTGTGTTATCTGTAACACAGTAGTAGCATTTAACAGCTAAGTTTACCCTGTAACAATAAAATAGTAACTGTTTAAGCTGTGACCTGACTCCTTCAGTTGCTGTAACAGAACCAAGCACAATTTTAAAAAGAACTCCAGCCGGTCGTAAGGGACAGATATAGGGAGAGCTTGAGCGTTGGATCGTGTCGCTTCCAGGGGACAGATCCGTTGGGGCACCTCTCAGCCTCCCCAGGCTGCCCGCTGCGAAGGGATCGTGTATCCTAGCAGTCAAAATCTGAGGTGTAATAAGCTCTCCCTGTAAACTTCTTGGGGCGCCCATCAACCTCCTCCAGGTTGCCCACTGCTAAGGGACCCCAGTCCTAGCAGTTGAAGACTCGGGTGTATAATACACACACATGCACTGCCCTGACCACCGGCTGACAGCACCCCCCCTGCATTCAGGGCTCAGGACGGGGGACGCATTCGCCCGACAACCTCATGCCGCTGCAGGCTTGCCGCGCATGTGTGCTAGCGACCCCACAAGGGGGAGCTTTAGGACCCCGGGGAGGGTTGCACCGTGGAAGGAGGTGCCCAGCTGCACAAGACAGCAGACCGGGACGTTTTTGAGAGAGGCAAGAAGGGAGGCGGGGGGGAGGCCATCGCATGAGTGACATCATCCCCAAGAGCTAGGCAAAAGACTGGCGGCGGGGGATTTAAGAAAAAGAGGGCCGACTCCCAAAGAGAGAAGGGGGGGACCCCAGCTGGGGAAGTTGGTTGTACTCTTTCCCCCCTCACTCCCCACAGGTGCCGCAGCTACAAGGAGAGAACTGAGGAGCACCAGGAAGCCAGTGGACCAGCATAGCAGCCTCGGGCAGTGACGAATGGCAGTTCTCGAGCGAGGTTCATGGGACTGAGTTTGAACTTTGAATGACCAGGAAGACTCAAGTATTGCAGAGGGTAAAGAAAGACTAAAAGGCGGTGCAGGGCCTATTCAGAACCGGACCGGGGGTCTCGGTAGAACCTGCCCTGCCACACTGGTGGAGAGTGTGGGTATATAAAAAAAGGGAGAATTAATCTAGGGGTACAGGGTTGTCGTGGGAGCTTCCCTTTTGGTTTTCAGTTGTTCAGAGGGACAGGGGGCGACCGGAACCGGATGGAGATGAATAAATTACCTGAATGGTTGGCCGAGACTCACAGACAGAACCAACAGCAGCAAATGCAGTTGCTGCAGCAGATGTCCAGCCAACAAAGGGAGCAGCAATAATTACTGTGAGAGATGGTGGAGCTCCAGCAAAGAGAGCAGGAAAGGTGGGCACAGCAAGCCACCTTGAGCCCGGGGGCGGGAGCCAGGGGAAACCCCTTGGAGGGAGTAGGACCAGGGGCGGCCTTGGCATTGCCCTTACGATTAACCAAGATGGGTCCAGGGGACGACGCGGAGGCTTTCCTGGTCACTTTCGAGAGGGTGGCAGCCACGGCTCGCTGGCCAGAAGATCATTGGGCCACTCTCCTGGCACCCTATCTCACGGGACCAGCCCAAATTGCGTATTGGAGTTTCTCTGCATGGGATGCCTTCCATTATCATTGGGTTAAAGAGGCCATATTAGACCAGATGGGAGTGACCCCAGAGAGTTACCACGGGAGATTTAGGGTGGAACGGTATCACCCCGGGGAGCGACCTTGGGCAGTCATTCAACGCCTGCAGGATGTGGCCTGGCATTGGTTGGAACCCAAGAAAAAGTCCAGCGAGCAGAAAGCTGAATTGATAGTGTTAGACCAGTTTCTCCAGATCTTACCTGATGAGAGTGGTAACTGGGTGCGACAACACCAACCCTCGACACTGGGAGAAGCCGTCACCCTGATGGAGAATTATATGGCGGCGGAGAGTGGGGAAACGAGAAGACCAGCGGGGTCTGGGGACCAGAAGGGCCTGACCGGACGAGCCCGTTCGGGGCGAGGATGGGGACATTTCAGCATAGGACCCATCTCACCCAGGAAGATGGAAGAGACAGTCCGGAGAACGGTGGTGGAGGGGACAAACCGGATAGGACAAGGACAAGGAGAAAATACCCCATGTGGGGAAATAGGGCTGGGCTGGGGCGTACCGAAGGCGATGCCCTGAGGGGCTTGCTACGAGTGTGGGCAGGAGGGTCATTTTAAAAGGGACTGTCTTTTTATGGATTGCTTATACGGAAGAGTATTGGCCGCCAACCTACGAGCCCGAGTACGAGACCCCACCGAGATTACCGTGCAGGTAAGGCTAGAAGGCAACCCAGTAGATGCCCTTGTGGATACTGGGTGTAGCCAGACTCTAATCCGGGCAGAGTTGGTGCCCGACAGGAGGCTGGGGGGGGGGGGCGCCCAGTGCATATGCAGTGCATCCATGGGAACATCAAAGCCTACCCAACGAAGTGGGTGACCCTGTCAGATGGGCTCATGGAAGTAGTCTGCAGGGTGGCCGTGGCCCCCACACTGGCCTACTCCATTCTCCTCAGCCGTGTTTGGACGTTTGATACAGCTAAAGATGGGGGAAGCGCGAGTTTCATGCCTCCAGGTTCCCCAGGACCCCACCGGCCGTGAAGGGCCGGGGAGAGACGGATGAGAAGGAGCCCCACCCCAAGTGGTGCAGCGTGGGGAAGAAGTAGAGGCACAAGAGGACTTCATATGGGAACAGAGAGACGACCCCACCTTAAGGCACTCATGGGAGCAAGCCAGCGTGGGAGGAGAAGGAGAGGAACCAGGTGGTAGGGGGTGCCCCACCCCCACTTCAAGGTAAGGATGGACCAGCTCTATCGGGTCGCGACCCGCCCAGAGATCCCTGAAGAGGTGTGGCAGCTGCTAGTACCGGCGAAATTGTGGAGGCATGTAATGGACTTAGCCCACGCTAATCCATGGGCCGGCCATTTAGGCCGAGAAAAGATTTTACACAGGGTCACCCAACAGTTTTTCTGGCCTGGCATCTATAAGGAGGTTAAGGACTTTTGTGACTCTTGCCCAGAATGCCAAAAAGTTAGACCGGGGGAGGTGGACCGGGCACCGCTAGTACCCCTCCCCATGGTGCAGATTCCCTTTACCAGGGTAGCAATGGATCTCGTAGAAAGAGCTAGATGGGGGAACCAATACATCTTAGTGCTCCTAGACTATGCTACATGCTACCCTGAGGCAATCCCCTTGAGGAACGCTAAGGCTGCCACGTTGGCAGCGGAACTAGTAAAAATCTTTTCCAGGGTTGGGATTCCTCAGGAGTTATTGATGGACCAGGGTCCTAATGTATCATGGCGTATAATTGCAGAGTTATGTAGGCTAATGAACATACATAGCATTCGAACCTCAGTCTATCACCCCCAGTCAGACGGCCTGGTAGAATGTTTTAATAGAACCTTGAAGGGAATGCTGAGGCGTTTCATAGATTTAGACCCCAGGGATTGGGATCTTTTCCTCCCGGCCCTGTTATTTGCGATTAGGGAAGTACCCCAGGCCTCTATGGGCTTCTCTGCATTTGAACTGCTTTATGGGAGACAGCCTAGGGGTATATTAGATCCGGTGAAGGAAACCTGGGAAGAGCAAAGCTCCGGGGTGAAGGGGAACGTCCCCTACATTATAGATCTAAGAAAACGATTGCAGGCCATGGGAGAAATAGCCAGAGACAATCTAATACGAGTCCAGGAGAGACAAGCACGATATTATGATAAAAAAGCCCGCATTCGTACATTCCAGCCCAGGGATAGAGTACTCCTCCTTTTGCCTTCAGCCGATTCAAAGTTATTGGCAAAATGGCAGGGACCCTATGAGGTACCGCGGCAAGTGGGGCCCATAGATTACGAAATAAAATTAACAGACAAAGGAAAGAAGTCCCAGATTTACCATGTTAACTTACTAAAAAAATGGGTGTCCCGTGAAGGAATGCTAATTACCCTTCAGCCCTCAGAGCCAGAATTGGGGCCATACATTGGTGATCTTGCCGAAACAGGGTCCGTTACGATGGGAGCGGAGCTGACCGAGCAACAGAAAACTACGCTGCAGTCCCTGCTACAGGAATTTACACACGTACTATCGGCTTACCTGGGAAAGACCGTATTGATGAGCCACCACATCCAAACCACCCCCGTCACAAGGTACGGGACCCCCTTCGTCCACTCCCGCGGAAGCTGTGGGAACCAGTACGCGAAGAGGTCCAGAAGATGCTTCAGCTTGGGGTGATCCAGGAGTCCCACAGCGAGTGGAGGAGCCCCATTGTGATGGTACGCAAACCTGATGGCTCGTGCCGCTTTTGTATTGACTTTCATCGGGTCAATGAGATCGCACATTTTGATGCTTACCCAATGCCCCGTGTGGACGAGCTTTTAGAAAGGTTGAGTGGCTCCCAGCATCTGTCCACTATCGACCTTACCAAAAGATATTGGCAGATCCCCCTTATACCAGCATCACGGGAGAAGACAGCCTTTGCCACTCCCTTTGGACTCTACCACTTTTTAACGATGCCCTTCAGGTTAAACGGGGCCGCTGCGACGTTCCAGTGATTAATGGACAGGATGCTCAGAAAACATCAGGGGTATGAGGCTGCATATATTGATGATATTATCATCTATAGTGCATCATGGGCAGACCATCTCCAACACGTAAAAGCAGTGCTGACATCCCTGGCCGAAGCGCATCTTACGGCAAATCCCAGTAAGTGTTTTTTTGGGAAAAGCAAGGTAGCCTACCTAGGATACATCATCAGGGGAGGTAAAGTGAAACCCCAGGTGGATAAAATCGAAGCAGTGAAAGCCTATCGCACACCCACAACAAAGAAACAGGTACGGCAATTCCTGGGACTTGCTGGATACTATAGACGATTTATCCCACATTTTTCCACGATTGCTGTGCCCCTCACGGACATCACGAAAGGAGAACAGCCACAGAAAGTGAGGTGGGATGAGCACTGTGAGCGCGGCCTTCTGGAGCTTAAAGCAGTGGCTAACCCAGGCCCCGGTACTGGCACAGCCCGACTTTTCAAAGCCCTTCGTCGTCCAAACAGACGCTTCCGATGTGAGGCTTGGGGTGGTATTATCGCAAAACCAAGAGAGCAAGGAACATCCGATCCTGTACATCAGCCATAAACTATTACCGTGAGAACAAAGCTACGCGACCATTGAAAAAGAGGAGTTAGCCATGTGTTGGGCAGTCGAGACACTACGCTACTTTTTATTAGGTAGTTTGTTTCACTTAGTGATGGACCACGCCCCACTACGCTGGTTACAATTGATGAAGGAGACCAACCCACGTATCATGAGGTGGTATTTGTTTTTGCAACTCTTTACATTCGAGGTGCTACATAGGGCCGGTAAAGCTCATAGTAACACAGATTTTCTCTCAAGGAACGTGTCCTTGGAGGACTACAACAAGATAAAGAAGGTACTGGGGGGGGACGTGTGGGACAGGGGGTCGCCTACCTCTGCCCAGCAGGACACACCCCCCTGCACTTGGGGCTTGGGATGGGGGAGGCATTTGCCCGATGGCCTCAGGCCTCTGTGAGCTTGCCGCGCATGCACTCTAGTGACCCCACAAGGGGGAGCTTTAGGACCCCGGGGAGGGTTGCTCTGTGGCAGGAGGCACCTGGACACACAAGACAGCGGACCAGGACGTTTGTGAGAGAGTCAAGAAGGGAGGTGGGGGGAGGCTGTCGCATGAGTGACGTCATCCCCAAGAGTTAGGCAAAAGACTGGCAGCGAGGGATTTAAAAGAGGGCTGACTCCCAAAGAGAGAAGGGGGGGGGACCCCAGCTGGGGTAGTTGGTCGTACTCTCCCCCCCCACACCCACCGCAGGTACTGCGGCTACAAGGAGAGAACCAAGGAGCACCAGGAAGCCAGTGGGCCAGCACAGAAGCCTCGGGCAGTGACAAATGGCAGTTCTCGAGCGAGGTGCATGGGACTGAGTTTGAACTTTGAATGACCAGGAAGACTCGAATATCGCAGAGGGTAAAGAAAGACTAAAAGGCAGCGCAGGGCCTATTTGGAACCGGACTGGGGGTCTTGGTAGAACCTGCCCTGCCACAGGTAAGTCAATGTCCCTGTTTCCATATGAGGAAGAGAGTCACACAGGCCAGCCAGGCACTGGCAGGGAAGGAGAGTAAGATAAACTTCAAAAAGAGAAATAGCAAGAAAGAGAAATTCCCTCTTCGAGTCTGAGACCCGGCAGTGTGCCTCTGAGCATGCCCCTTGGACCAGTGTTTCTCGACCCCATGCCTGGCAGCCAATTCTTAATGGCATAACTGAGTCCATAATGATATGCCCTTCTTCAGACCACAGCATTACTCACCAGGATGCTGCAGCCAAAAGTGTAGAGAGTATTAAGGAACAGTCTATTCAGTGCTTCTTCATTCACTTTCAAGATCTTGTGATAGACAAACTCGGCTTTTCTTTTGACACTGCTCTGAATGTGAAGTTGGCTTTGCAGCTTGAATTGCTGATCCACTCAAGCTTTTTAATTCAAATTTAATCTGAGATCTCATTGATCTTGCTGTTTCTAAGAGGGAAACAGCAACGATCCATGCCATTCCTATTCATGTTTTAAAAATATAGATCTGGAGTTAGGAGGAAATATCTTTTAGTCATAGAAAAATAACACCCCTTTCCCCCCTAAAAAAGGTTGAAAATAATGTTGATTCTTTCATAGAAATCCTGAGGACCCAATTTAAGGCAAAATCATGTCTGGCTCTAACATGGCCAGAATTCCCCTAAACCAGTGGTTCATTGGGCCTAAAATGGCTATGAGGCCCATTGGTTGTAAATGGTAGTAAAATTCTCTACTCACCATGTCTAGAACAATAAGGATACCAGAAGCTATTTGCCTATTTTTTTCCCTTCCCTCACCTTTGAATAAGAAGGAAGGGTGGGGACTCAAGGCTCTGCCAACCTACCCCATGACAATGTAGGGCAACCAAAATGATTACGAGGCTGTAGCACATCACCTATGAGCAGAGGTTGAGGGATCTAGGCTTATTTAGTCTACAGAAGTGAAGAATGAGGGGGGATATGATAGCAGCCTTCAACTTTCTGAAGGGAAGTTCCAAAACGGATGGAGAGAAGCTGTTCTCAGTAGTGACGGATGGTAGATCAAGGAGCAATGGTCTCAAGTTACAGTGGGGGAGGACTAAGTTGGATATTAGGAAAAACTATTATGCTAGAAGGGTGGTGAAGCACTGGAATGGGTTACCTCGGGAGGTGGTGGAATCTCCATCCCTAGAGGTTTTTAAGTCTCGGCTTGACAAAGCCCTGGCTGGGATGATTTAGTTGGGATTAGTCCTGCTTTGGGCAGGGGGCTGGACTTGATGACCTCCTGAGGTCTCTTACAGACCTCGGATTCTATGATTCTATGGTTCTATGATTCTAGTTGCTTAGCAGGGATTCAGTATGCCTCTGGGAAAAGGTCTGTAAGGGTACATCTATACTAGCCTCATAGTTCGAACTAGGGAGGCTAATGAGGGCGACCGAAATTGCAAATGAAGCGTGGGATTTAAATATCCCGTGCTTCATTAGCATGTTCCTGGCCGGTCGCCATTTTGGAAATTGACTAGCCCGGAATATCTGCCCACGTCTATACGCGGCAGAGAAGCGCGATTCCGAGATAACACCTTTGTTCGAATTAACAGTTAAACCTCATTCCATTCCATGAGGTTTAACTGTTAATTCCAACTAAGGGGTTATCTCAGAATCGCGCTTCTCTGCCGTGTGTAGACGCAGGCAGTTATTCCGGGCTAGTCAATTTCCAAAATGGCGACTGGCCGGGAACTTGCTAATGAAGCGCGGGATATTTAAATCCCACGCTTCATTTGCAATTTCGGTCGTCCTCATTAGCCTCCCTAGTTCGAACTAGGGGGCTAGTGTAGACGTACCCAAGCAGATTACTTCCTCCCTAAAAGAAGAAAGCCATGATTTCTTTGCTAGTGTGCTCTTGGGGAAACAGATAGCTGCATTACCCCTTACACAGGGCCGTGGCTCAACACAGAAGTCAATGGAAGCATTGGACCCCCTCATGCTGAATTTCTGTACTAATTATAGTACTGTTCCTGTATAGTATTAAGAAGAAATTGGGAATTAGACTGGCTAGAGGGAAGGTACCATGTATTTCACTAACTACATGAACAGCTAAATTAAGCCTCAAACTTAAAATGAGAAATTTGTTTCATTTGTGTAATTTTATTATTTTTAAGGCTGCAAATTGAGCAGCTATGAAATGTGTGCGTACATACATTCAGGGGCGAGAGAGGATGAAATGAGCCATATGGTTCTTAAAATTTTGTATGCTTGAATTTCATATCATATTTGCCATCCATATTCTTTTATTTATACAGATTGGAAAGGAACTGTGTCCCTATCTATACTCTGCAATCTTATTGTTTCCTTCAAATTATAAAAGGATCATATCATCCTTGTGCTGTCCTAGCTGAACCAGGAATTATATATTCCTGTTTCAAAGGCTACAGCCTGGCTGAGTACATTCACACCTAAATAAAAGCCTAGTGGACCACTTAACAGACAATAGTTTCCTGTATCCAACTGCTTACATATAGAAATCCAATAGGGTTTAGTTGACATAACTATCATGGGTCTCTTCAGGCTTAAAAAGATTGCTGTATCTTATTTTAGAGCATCTGCTGAATAACTCTTGGTCCTATGGTAGCCCTTAGGAAACAGTTCTCTATGGGGAAAAAACTTATTTTATAAGCCTCATACAATAACAGCAAGCATTTAAACTTCTGCTTACCACCTTCAGGATGATTTCTGCACACAGTCTCTCTCAATTTACATGTCAATGAAAACTTCCTGCCTCAAGAAACAAAGTTAAACAATGTGATTAAGGCTTTGTCTACACTGCCAATTGAATGACAAAACTTTTGTCATTCACAGATTATTAAAAAGTCTCTCCCCATCCCACCCCCGAAAAGGCAAAAGTATTGCCTGTGCACATGACAGTGAATGGCTCCTACTCAGCAGGTGGACTCGTGTCCACAATGTGAACCCTGCGCTCAGGCTACATCTAAACTACAAGTTTTCTCGACAAAAAATATGCAAATGAGGGACTCATTTGCATGAGTCACAATCTCATTTGCATATTTTCTGCCGATACGTTTTTGCGCAAAAACAAACAATGTGGACGTTTTCTTTTGGTGCACAAACCCCTTTTTCCTCAAGAGCCTTATGTCCCAAAAAAGGAGGTTTACCGATCTTGCAGAAAAAGGGTTTTTTTGCACAAAAAAGAAAACATCCACACTGTTTAAACCCCAGCGCAAAAATGGATTGGCAGAAAATATGCAAATGAGATTGCGACTCATGCGAGTCCCTCATTTGCATATTTTTTGCCAAGAAAACTCGTAGGGTAGACGTAACCTTAGGTTATATCTATATTGGAAAGTTTAGGCAACGAAAGTAAGGCTGACATGTAAAAGTCACAAAAAGAGAAACTCACCAAGTCCATTTTATGCTGCCACCCTCTGTCAACAGCTCATGGCCACACTTTTAGCTCCCTCATCCCACAGTGCTTGGTGTCACCTTCAGTCACTAGACATTGTGGAAATGTGTAAGGTAGCACTAGGCATTTTGGGAACATGAAAAATGTTCATCAGCCACTTCTTTGCTTCACAGCCCTGCAGGAGCATCTGGTTTACTTTCACATGACTTGAAACTGCTGGGCACTCACTCCGGCATCTGTTGTGAGAAATCATGGGTTCCAGTCTTCTCGCCTAAGCAATGTTCAATGTCGTTAGGACATCACACATTGCAGCAGAGCTACTATTGGACTTACTGTCAGAGGAAGAAGACTCAGATGTGGACAACAGTGTGAGTGACACAAACAGCAGCAACTTGGCAGTGCACTTGGTTGTCACAGAGTACCTGTGCAGAGTAGAACATCACTTTTGGGCTAGGGAAACCAGCACTGAGTGCTGGGATCACATTGTCATGCAGGTGTGGTATGAAGAGCAGTGGGCACAGAACTTGCAGATGCATAAAGCAACCTTCCCAGAGTTGTGTTGTGTGCTGAGCTAGCCCCTCAACTGTGGCACAAGGACACCTGAATGAGAGCTGCTATCTCAGTAGAGAAGTGTGCTGCCATCGTGGTGTGGAAGCTGGCGACTCCGGATTATTCCTTTTCAGTTGCAAATCAGTTTGGAGGGAGGAAATCGACTGTTAGGCCAGCACTTATGCAAGGCTCTGTCTAGACTGCAGACTTCTTTTGAAAGAACCCTTTTCTGGAAGAGATTTTCCAAAAAACTTCTTCCAAAAGAGAGTGTCCGCATCGAAAGGATGCTATCTCACACGTAAGCTGTGATTACTACGGACGGAGTGGCCACCAGATCACCTGTGCTTTTTCCTCTTCCTTCTTCTTTCAAAAGAACTCCCTCTTCCTGGTCCAAACACTCCTTTTTCCGAAAGAGCTTTTTCGCAAAAAGGCTTCTTCCTCTAGAAAAAGGATTACCAGTGCCGGAAACACCCCTCTGTTCTTTCAATTTACTTTCGGAAGAATGCAGTTGCAGTGTGGACATAACTCAGGTTTTGCTGTTTTTCTGACAAAACCCTGTAGTGTAGACATACTCCAAGTGGGCAGGGCAATAGATCACATTTTCTGCATACAGCTGTGACTCTGGGAAATGAGGATGAAATGAGGATGGCTGATTTTGCTGACATGGGCTTTCCAAACTCTGGCAGGGCAATCGATGGCACACACATTCCTATTATAGCGCTACCCCACCATGCCACAGAACTCATCAATCGTAAGGGGCACTTCTGACACTATGGCTCAATGAGGGGATTTCACAGACATAAATGCAGGGTGGTTTGGAAAGGTGTGTGATGCCTGCATCTTTATGAACAGTGGCTTGTACAGAAAGCTGCAGGGAAGGACTTTCTTTCCAGACCAAAAAATTACAATGGGAGATATGGAAATGCCCATAGAGATCCTAGGTGACCTGGCTTACTCCCTTATAGCCCTGGCTCATGAAGCCTTATGTGGAGCATCTGCACACAAGTAAGAAACAGTCCAAACCAGGCTGTTGGAGGAGCCCATAGGGTGGCCATCAGTATCAGGAAGGCTTTGAAGAACCACTTTGACAATGAGGATCTTATCAGCGTGTAGGGTGAGGAATCCGTTCAATCACAGCTGCAAGTGACCCAAAAAGAACTGGGACACATATGGTCACATTTCTCAATCCCTGTGGGAGAGGAGATAAGAGCGAGACACTTCCTCTCCATTTGCATTCACACAGACCAATTTCTTTCCATTCACCACCACATGGTTCCTGTGGCAACTACAATAGTTTCTCCCAATATGAAAAATATCACTAGGTAGCTGTTTAGCTTTTTTAAGCTGCATTCAATGTGATGAGTGTTTTGTCCTTTTGACAACAGTTAATCAAACTGGCTGCTGTTCCTCTCCATTTCAATACTTACTCAATACTCACTCAAGATTATGTATTAATTATATTGAGAACTTCAGAATCACCAGTTATCAGTATGAGGGTTGACAGTTTCTTGTTCCCAGATAAGGCCTAGTATTATTTAAATTATTATATGATGGGAATCCCAAAGTACACAGTTGCAACATTCTCATTATAGTAACGCTTCTATATTTATGTACATAGTTTATTAATACATTTAGCACTGTCACAAACATCCCAACTCAGTAAAACAAAGATACTATATAGTGTAATCTGCACATTCACATACTTATATCATGACTTGTAGAACAAAAATGTAAACTGTCATGGGATTAGAGGGAAGGTCCTTTCATGGATTGATAACTGGTTAAAGACAGGAAACAAAGGATAGGAATAAATGGTCAGTTTTCAAAATGGAGAAAGGTAACTAGTGGTGTCCCTCAAGGGTCCATACTGTGACGAATCCTATTCAACACATTTATAAATGATCAGGAGAAAGGGGTAAACAGTGAGGTGCCAAAATTTGCAAATGATACAAAACTGCTCAAGAGAGTTAAAACCAAAGCAGACTGTGAAGAGCTTCAAAAGAATCTCACAAAACTAGGTGATTGGACAACAAAATGGCAAATGAATTTTAATGTTGATAAATGCAAAGTAATGCACATTGGAAAAAATAATCCCAATTATACACAGAAAATGATGAGGACAAATTAGCCCTATTAGGCTGTTAGGCTATAAATTAAGGTATTAGGACTCAAGAGAGAGATCTTGGAGTCATTGTGGATAGTTCTCTGAAAACATCCACTCAATGTGCAGCAGCAGTCAAAAAAGTAAACAGAATGTTAGGAATCATTAAAAAAAAGGGCTACAGAATAAGACAGAGAATATTTTATGGCCTTTATATGAAACCATGGTACGCCCACATCTTGAATACTGCATACAGATGTGGTTGCCTCATCACAAAAAAGATATATTGGCATTGGAAAAGGTTCAGAAAAGGTCAACAAAAATGGTTAGGGGTTTGGAACAGGTGCCATATGAAGAGAGATTAAAAGACGGACTTTTCATCTTAGAAAAGAGGAACTTAAGGGGGAATATGATAGAGGTCTGTAAAATCATGACAGGTGTGGAGAAAGAGAATAAGGAAAAGTTATTTACTTGTTCCCATAATATAAGAACTAGGGCTTACCAAGTGAAATTAATAGGTAGCAGGTTTAAAACCAAAAAAAGGAAATTTTTCTTCTTGCAGTGCACAGTCAGCCCATGGAACTCTTTGCCAGAGGAGGTTGTGAAGGCCAGGACTTTAACAGGGTTCAAAAAAGAACTAAATAAATTAATGGAGGTTAGGCCTATCAATATTTATTAGACAGGATAGGTTGGAATGGTGTCCCTAGCCTCTGTTTGTTTGGAAATGGAGAGGGATCACCTGATGATCACCTGTTCTGCGCACTCCCTCCGGGGCATCTGGTGATGGCCACTGTTGGAAGACAGGGTACTGGGCTAGATGGACCTTTGGTCTGACCCAGTATGGCTGTTCTTATGTAACCTGAGGTGTTATCCATAATCTTCCTCATCACCATAACCTTCCCCCTCATCACCTGTGGACATCATTCTGGCACCTCCCAAGGACTTCATTTTTCTCTCCTACTACCCAAGGCTGGGAAGCTACTTTTATGTTATACCGGCACTGTTATGTTTGATGCATATTCAGTAGGGGATTTTCTTCTCCTACTGTATTTCCTAAGGTTAATAAATAAATGATCTCAGCTTATCACATACATCAATTCGTTACCATGGCCCTTTTTGGTTAGGTATTACATTTCTTGTTTCTGACCTAATTGGTTATTTTGGTTCTTTCCAAATTCTGGTATACCTGTTAATTTTAAAAAGGAACAAACTTACAAAGCCCCTTATGGCAACACAAATGCATTCTCCATGATAAAGTTTGCAGCCATATATGGATCTCATGCTTTAGCTTATCACAATTTATCTCAGTGAAATGACCCAATCAAATGTATGCTAACTCTGCCTTAGCTTAACATACAGAATGTGGCCTATCAGTATCTTGTATTACAGTCAAACTATAATAGAATATAAACTTATAATAAAACAAATAATCAAACCCATAGGAAACATAAGAGATATAGGTAAGCAAGAACACGAGCCTTAGAGGTATCTCATGTACTTGTTTATATATACCAGTTCATAGCCAAGACACTTCTGTCACTGATTCATGTCACTGATTCTGTCACTGATTCTGACACTAATTCTGACAGTGCTGGTGGTCAGAACTTCCCCTTAACCTCGATTTCAACCTCCCATATTCTTGTAGTTTTCTGTTGGGTCATTTATCTGTGCAAAGTTTATCTGATACACCCTATACAAAGTTGCTGAAGCTAATGTCTTAGAGGGTACAGGCCTGTAGGTTTCTTGCATTACTTCTGAATGTAATGCAATTACTTCTGAATGTATAATGCAAAGTAGTGAATATAATAAAGGCAAACTAACACAACTGAGCTATAAGGGATTGAGGAGGGATGCAGCAAAAGGCAGGGATCTCCAGAGAGGGGGTGTGGCGTGGAGATGGAAAGGAAGGATTCACCAGACAGAGACTCCAGGGGACAATGGGGGTCCTTAGGGAAGGGGTGTAGCAGGTAGGGGGAGAGGAGGAGTGCAGATGAGGCCAACAACAGCCTAGGAGTCCAGTGATGGGTCAGTAGTTTCTGTACCATGGGAGGCTGAGCCTTCCCTGGCTATTATACCTGCCACCCATGCCCTTTAGTTAAAGATAAGATATCCTAAGCTGGGGGCCAGGAGACCAGAAATTCTGGTTGCATGTCTACTGACCACTGTGCATGATTTTATATATTTCATACCCCCTGTAGTCAAGTCTCATTCCTCCTGTTTTATTATAACACAGTTAACTGACAGGTTGCACAAGGATACATAAGGTAGAGCTCAATATAAAATACAGTTATCTAAAATGTTAGACCCATGTGTCATTCACTTAGCAACACTGACTCTCTCTTTTCTAACCCCAGGAAACAGTGTATTATGCATGATTTTCCCTCTCAAGAATTAGTTGTTTTGTGTTACCTTTCTCTCAGACATGACAATAGATTTCTTGAAGATCTTTGTCTAGAGAAAGAACTTTCAGAGACTTTCCTACTCAACTTGTCCAATCATGCACCTTTCTATAAGAAAAGCTTTTGCTGCGGGATTAAACTAGCTGTCTCTGTCAATCGTCACTGGAATACAAAGTTAGTGGTACAAACTGATCATTGTGAGGTCCGGAAAGCTGATTAATAAGAAGTGAAATTTTTATTTCCAATCAAACCCATGCAACATTTTGCTTGTTTTTGAGGCATCCTTCTTTGTCTAAGAGAGAATTTCAGATTTTGACATTTTCCTCTCATCCCTAAGTAGAGCTTAGGTTGTGGATTGCCAGAAGTTTGGGTATTTTGAGATTTGCTGACCTTCCAGTTTGGAACAAAAGTCAATTTACTGAAATGTCTCAGCAAACTGCAAATTCTGTTATGGAAAGGCTGAAATGTGGTGTTTCCAAAACAAAATATGTGAAATTGATAATCTTGCCTGCTTTACTGCTGCTAATTGTACTCTTCATCAAAGGAAGTATAGTAACACTGTCTCCCAATTCTCCACTGGCTGTAATGACTTCCAGGGTTCCTGGTGCAGGGCTGGGAGCCTTGAAGTTCTCCATTGGCCTTTTCAGGTCAGCAGCCTTTATGCAAGCCCAGGGTGAGGAACCCAAGAGTTTCCAACTTCTCAGCCAGCAGACAATCCACTTGGGAGTAGGACAGCTCAGGGAGCAAGATGGCATGGGAGTCCAAAGATTCAGATTGCCACTGAGCTCCAGACCTTGGATGTCCAGGCCCTCAGGTCTTCAGCAGGGTTCCTAGAAGCCCTGAGAATTCCCGCTTGAGTGGGGTGCCTAGCAATGAGACCTGACCTTAGCTGGGACTCTGGGGGCTCACAGCTCCCTGTTCTAGGAAAACTGTGTTTTGATAAAAGTGTTGTCAAATCTGCAATAGATCCAGCGAAACACTGCACTTGACTGAGTCAACATTTTCCAGCCAGCTCTCCAGATAAGAGTTTTTTAGAGTGAAAAAGGTTTCTTCACTTGAACCGAAAGCCCCCTAATATCATGCATTTGGGATGTTTTTGAACATTCAAATTAAAAGCTTAAATTTGGGGAAGGGGTTGAATCACTCAGAATTCTTCACACACCTCCAGTAATAATATGTGCTTGACTCCCAGGGTCACAGTGAGTTTAAGGTTTTAAAAGCTGTTTGAGATCTCTGGATGAAAGGCATTCAGAAATAGCAAAGTAGTGCATTATTATATAATTATTGATGATTTTTTATATTATTCTGAGTGCTTTTTTTCAGGAGGGCGAAAAAACAACAAAAATGGATTCTCCAAAGGGTTCTTTTATTCTTTTAAATTGAAAACCTCTTGTACCTTTTATGTGACAAGCTCACTTTACAAAACAAAAAAGACCTTAAACTACTTCCCTGTCAGTTTAGCTGTGAATGAGTCCCATGACAAACGAGTACCCCAGGGACACCGTGGAATTAATCACCAGATCTCTCCCCTTGTGACTTCCTTGATTACTTCACTTTTGTTATTGCATATAGAGAACTATTTTTTGCTTTACAAAAGCATAATGGAAGAATGACTGCAGAATGCACCCACTAAATCCTCCCTTTCCCATACATACTAGAGAAATATAAACTTCATTAGGGCACCATTTGATAGGCGGAACAGTATGTATTTTGTTGGGTACTGCTATTACAGAGCTATATTCTACCATCGTTACTCAAATTAAGTCATATCTAAGGCTCAGGTCATACTTTCATGCATGTGAATAATCCTTCTGAGTTCCTATGGGACAACTAACATGAACAAAGTTAAGGGGGTTAGGTAAGTTCTGCAAAGTAATGCCCCAATCCTTTAAAGTACTCCCATTAGTTATAATGGGGCTACCTGTAGAAGGTACTGCTACTCAACCTAAGTAAAGCTGGCTGAATCTAACCCATAATACTTAATGCTCAGCATTGCTGTTATTTTAGTACATTTTGATTAAATGGTTAGATCCAGAAAGAAATTCCTATGTTTTTTTTAATGCATACATGCATACAATATCAATATCAAATCAAACCAAAAATATCCAGTAAGGACTAATGCTGCAAAACAGTAATTGTCCTATTGACTCAGTTCTGACTGTTTGTCTTGTCCAGTATCCTGTCTGGCAGTGGGCAACACCAGCTGTTTCCAAAGAAGGCAGAAGAATCCCCACAGGGGGCTTTTGTACAACAACCCCAGAAAACATTGCCATCTATTCCTCATTTTTAATTGTATTGTAATTTAAAATAGATTTTGTTTATATACCTACAAAACAAAGTTTTAATAAAAATGTATTTACTAATATAACTTCAGACATTCTTTTTAGCCACAAGAAAATCCAATATTTTTCTGAATCCCACTATACTGTCAGTGAAGTGTTGTGGCAACCTATCCTTGTGCAACTTGCTATGTTCAGGGAAGGCCTTGCAGGATGAAGGTCCATCTTCTCTGCCCATTTAATTACTTCCTCTTCCCTTTTTCTTTTGCATGGATGAGAAAGGACTGGAGCAAAAATTGGGGAATAGGGAGTTAAGAAGCAGTTGCAGGAAGTGATGCATTCTACAAACTTGACTATTTACATTGCAAACTTTGTTTCTAATACAGCTGTTTTGGTAAATACCTTATCTTTGCTATGTTGCTACCTATCTCAGCTTTTCCATATGTATGAAATTAATATATTCAGTACATTCTTTCAGTGGTACTTTATAACACAGTAAATGACAAAACAAACCAAAACAAAACTGACTTAACGTTTTAAAATCTTTTTTTTGGTGTTCATTTCTGGTTGCATTCATTTGGACAAAAAGTAAGAGTAGGGAGTGACTCTTCCATATACCAGTACTTGTCTAACACAAATCCATATGATTATAATGCATTTTGGACCAGATTTTTCATAGCCTTCCACCTTGTACCTTCAATTACACATGGACAAAGTTTGTGTCCATCTGTGCATGTATGACTGAACATAGAATTAAGTTGGCTACCATCTGTGCATGTATGACTGAACATAGAATTATGGTAGCATTTTTCTCCTTGCCACGATGGGTGTAAATGAAGCCTTTTATTTTGGTTTCTCTTAAGAGAGATCTGGAAAAAGAATAGCTAGCAGAAATAAGGCTGACAGGCCGGCTCTGCATACTGTGGGCAAGGGGTGCCAGAACAAAGGGTAGGCCAAGGGACCATGTCCCCCCACTTTTCACTGGCCAGAAGGGGGGGCAAAGAGGAACAAGCAGGGAGTGTGGGGTCTTGGGGGAAGAGGCAGCATGGTAGTGGTGCCTCAGGGGGAAGGGGCAGCACAAGAGCAGGGGTGTAGGGGCCATGGTTCAGAGCTCTGCAGTGGACCAACACAACATTTGGTACCCTCATATATTAAATCCCTTAACTGTCAGTACTAATCTCAGCTTCCGTCTTAAAAAAAGGTAAATTTCCAGCCTTTTTGCTGTGAAAATAGACTTCAGAATATAAACCAATTGCTAGAGTGGAAAATTTGCCATGGAGATTTTTCTTACATATTATTAATCATGTATAGTCACCTCACAGCTGCTGGGAAGAGCTTTGGTGAACTGTGAAGCCTGGTAAGTCCCTTAATTATTGTGAGGAACCTTCACTGCATCTGTTAAAATTTGATTAAAAAAACCTAGTAGGTCTAATGACCAAGATTGTAAGGACCTCAGTTTGACATCAATATCTTTGTTTTTCATGGTTTCAGTAGCACAATAACCATTCCTCCCAGGCATGAACATTTGTGTAAGTGATTCAATAGAAAGAAGGCTACCTGTAACCCAACAGCACTAGTTCTGGAAGCACTTATACCTTTTTGCTGGTCTACTACCTTCCAATTTCTGCCTTAGTCCATCTGAAAAAAACTTAGATAGACTTCTGAAAAACTTCCATACTGAACATTGCAACATCTCACACTAATCTTGCTATCTAGCTTCACTGCATTTCCAGTGCTGAAGGCAAGGAAGTTCACACATCAGGGAATTCCCTTCTTTCCTTGAACATCCAGTCTAGCTCCCTCTCCTTCCTACAGTCACAGTCTGGTTTCCCCTCTGTCCTCTACCAAGTCCATTTACTGTTGTCATTTTCCACAAGATGTCCTCCTTCCAGTTTCTGCTGCATCCTGCTTCTTTGGGGTTCACTGGCTGACCAACTTACAATCTTCTATCTTTCAGGGTATGTCTAGACTACAGAGGTTTTCCGGGATATCTCCCGTATCCCAGAAAAGTTCTGCCGTGTCCAAAAAATGTGTCTGCTTTTCTGAAAATTTTTTTGGAACAGCAGACGCGTTTTGTCAGTATCTCTGTAAACCTCGTTCTACGAGGAAGAAGGGATGTTCCGAAAGAGGGTTTGTTCCCAATATTTGGCCCCGTATAGATGGGCCAAATGTTGGAAAAGCTTCTTTTGGAAGAAAAGCGGAAAAAGATAGGCAAATTGTGGTTCATAATTTGTGTATCTTTTTCTGACTTGTCTTTGTTGTATAGACATAGACTTAGAGATGTCACCACTGTCCTCACAGTTGCAAAGGTTTCTGGGAAGCACCCTGGCTCACATATGGGCAGCATGAAAGGGAAACCTTCTTTTCCTGAAAAGCCAGGGGAACTTCATGAGGTCTGAAACAGCAGCTCAGAAATTCTGAGGAGCTCAGTAGCACCTGAAGTCCTATATTCCCAAGTGCCAAGCTGCCAAGGGTTCCAGCTTCCAGGTGAATTTCGTAACAATCCTGATGGAGCAGGTCTGCAATCCACCCTTCGTAAAATAACTAGCAGAGTGTAGATGGCAAACATCATTGTGAATAAAACTCTGCAGCTTTACCTGCAGGGTAAGATATTAAAGCTCATATGGAAGCATTTTGAGAAATACAGAGAAAAAAACTTGATAAAGAAAATACATAAAATTTAATTCTGTGAATCAGTCGTGAGTTGGAGAGAGAGCTCTTCTCATGGATTACCTCCACATGCAACATTCCAGTTCTTTCCCACCCTCTAGCTGGCTTCTCCAAACATTTCATTATGCACACCAAAAGGTTCTTCATGGATCCCAGTTTGAGAACAAAAATTAGTCTTAAAAATATGCATAAATGCATATTTGAACATTGACTTCAAAGTTGTGTTGTGCTTGACTGAGGCAAAATATTTTCTTAAATTTTGGGGAACCTTTTCACATGGTGTTTGCTTATGACATTAGATTCAATAGTTTTGTGCAAAAAATGACCAAAATTTTTTTTCAGTAGTTGATGTGTTCCTCTACCACAATAACGCATATTTCCCATTATGTTTGGACTTACATAAATAAAACTCTTGCCATATAGCATTGCTTTCAAATATTAAACCCTACCGCACAACACTGAGCAATTAGCACACATTATAATCCCATTTTATCAATGAGTGAAAAGAGTTAGAACAGTAAGAGAAAGATTTCTTTTCTGCAAGAGAAGGAGTTAAGTGTGAAACCTAAATTTGTAAGCAGGCTTACCTCCTATGCCTATGCTCAGACCACACCTGTTTCTCAGATTGTAACAATAATAATGCTCTGTTTTCTTGTTTGGCTTCAGGTCATTGCAAGGATTCTCATGATACAATCTGGAGAAAACAGAGAAGGCGTTCTGAGATTTAAATTTATGGAGTTTTTAATGAGAGCTCCCAAGGCTGATTCACAGTTCAAAGTTACGTAGAGGTATGTTTTTGTATTTCTTTTTATAAAAGAGCAGATTGTTCATTTTAGCTAAGGCAAAAGATATGATCATGGTTTATTCACTAGGTGAGAAGTGGGGCCTTCAGGGTTACTTACTAATGGGATTTAAATTTAAAAAAATAGAGGCCTAATATTTATTTCACTTCAGAAATGTAATAAGTCATATAGGAGGCCTTATACAGCTTCTCCAGGATACTGAACCATGATAACTATGACCTGTCCTTGTGCAATTTCACAATTTTCTCTGGTTATTCCAATAATATCTATATTTTATGAGAGGGTATTTAAATTCAAAACTTCTCTGAAATTTGTCATGTCTAGTTGTCATGATTTTTTTTCTGTGTCACCTTCAAGAACAGAGACAGACGCTGTGGTTACACTGCCGAGAAAAGTTGGAAAAAGATACACAAATTGCGAATCGCAATTTGCAAACCGCAATTTGCATATCTTTTTCCACTTTTTTTCCGAAAGAGGCTTTTCCAAAATTTGGCTAATCTACACAGGGTAAAATATCAGAAAAAAATCCTCTTTTGGAACATCCCTTATTCCTCTCATCGAGGAATAGAGGGATGCTGAAAGAACACGTCTGCTTTTTCGGAAAGGTATCCCGGAAAAGTTCTGCAGTCTAGACATATCCAGAGAGAGTTCCCCAGAATAAACACTGAAACTCCAGGGAAAGCACTGCCAGCACCTCAGTCCTGAGAGCTCCTAAGCACCCTCAGTCTCACTAGTAGCAGTAAGTAGAAAAGGGTGTTAAATTATGTTAAATTCAAGGTCTCAGACCAGAACAGTGGGAGGAACTGGAATGCTAGGACTAGGAAATTTTAGTGGCTGTTGCAGAAGCAACTGTGCCTTTAATGAAAACCTTCCCCTCATCCCCCATTACAGAAATATGCTGATGGTTATTGAAAAACAGTAAAATTGAAGAAAAAAAGCTGTGCTCCTGAAACATTGTCTCACCTACCCGGATGTCTTTAAAGGGGCATTTCCTTGTGTAGAGTAACAAAAAAATGGACACCTGATATTTTAAGAAACAGTTCTCAATTATTATAATACATATCTAACCTGCAATAAAAGTGATTATATATAATGTATATGATGGGGAGGACTAGGACTCAGATGGGAAGTACAAGAGGAGAGACCAGGGCTGCCTAAGCAAAGCCACTGGGATGAGGAACTGTAATGGGTGAGAAAAATTTGGTCTAGGATGAAAAGTTTGTACAGGGAAGGGGGAGAAGGAGGAATAGGACATGGACTGTATTGGATAAACTATGATATGTGAAATTGTAAATGAAGACTGCATCATCATGCTTTAGTAAAACAGATTTGGCTTTCCTTTTTGCTTGTGAACATCTAATGTTTAGCCTCAAAGTTAGGTTTGTATCCTATGAAGTGGTTCTGAAATCTATAATTCAGGAATGGTAAATCTATGGCCCATGGTCCTCATCTAGCCTGTGGGCTCTGCTTGGCATGGAGGAGGAAGCAACTTGGCACAGCAATGCAGAGAATCTCTGTCCCTGTGCTTGCTTACAGGCTCCGCCCCTGTTACTCCTCTGTCCCCTCCTGCCCAAACCCTGCACCCCTGACCCTGCAGCTGCACCCTACCTCCCATCCAAACCACATCCCCAGCCCACTCCTGCACCCTTCCTCCTGCCCAGACCCAGCAGACACACCCATACCTGCTCCCCGGCAGCACCTTCCTGCACACTAAACCCCTCATCACTGGCCCCACCCCAGAGTCTGGGAGTGTGTCTCACAAATCTATTAGCTCCAGGCCCCCAGAAGAGTTAATCTGCCACTGGTCCTGAACCAGGGTGTCCCACCCCCATGTGGGGCTAGAGCTCTAGGGGAGGGGAGTGTCTCTTTTTTTTCTGCTTCTCAGTTGGGGGCCACATCTTTGATTGTTTTTTTTTCTTCTTCTCACTTTGGGACCAGGTCAGTGAGGATTTTTTTTTCTTTGGCTATGTCTATACTGAAGAGCTTTTCTGGGAAACCCAAGGTATCCCAGAAAAGCTATGCCATGTCCAAGGAACATGTCCGCATTTTCAGAACAGTTTCTGAAAAAGCAGGTGTGTTCTTTCAGCATCCCTATATTCCTCATTGTATGAGGAATAAGGGATGTTGCGAAAGAGGAGGTTTTTCCGAAATGTGGCCCTGTGTAGATGGGCCAAATTTTGGAAAAGCTTCTTCTGAAAAAAATCTGGAAAAAGATACGCAAATTGCCATTTGCAATTTGTGTATCTTTTTCCAATATAGCTTTGCAGTCTAGACATAGCCTTTTGCTTCTCGTTTGTGTGCGGCCCCTGACTGATTTTTCTGTTGTTCAGTGGCCCTCACCCCCCCCAAAAGTTCCTCACCATCCTATAATTAGTTAAAATCACCTTTAAATCAAAGACAGTTTGCTTGATAAACAAAATTACTTTTTGATATATTATCCAACTGGTCCATCCTTGAGATAACAAAATTCTGCTCTCATTTAAGCTGATGTCAGTGTCAAGGGTGAAATCCTGGGTCTACTGAAGTTAATAGTCATTTTACCACTGACTTCAATGGGGGCTAACAATACACTTTGTGATGTTCCACCGTTGAAGTCTAGAGGTTCTGATTCTAATCCCACACTGGTTTTACATTAGCATTTATTTCTCTATTTACTTCCAGGGAGTTACTTATAATTTACACCAGTGTAAATTGGAGAAGTAATCCCCATTGAACTGTTATACCATGTGCCTAACTTGGAGCATGTGAGTAGTCCCGCTGTCTTAGAGGAGAAATAATTACATTGAATTCAGTGATGCTACTCACACGCTTACAATATGGCTAATTTCAGCCTACATATTACATATATTCACCTATATAACCCCAAAGTATGGATTTCTGTAACGTATACATGCTTTTAAAGTATTGGAATCAAGTGGAAAGTTATGAATTTCTGTACTTTGCAGACTAGTTTTGTGAGCTGCCTACTCTGCTCTGACACAGTGGTTGCCATTAAAATCTTTACAATTTTATCTTTTGTCTAATTAACCTTATCCCTGTATTCTGCAAATCCCCGGATAATTTTTACTTCTTACAAATGACAATTGTAAAGAGTTTAATGGCAATCACGATGCTGCATGAGTGATTTGTGAAAAGCAATTCAATATTTACTTTGAGGTTCTCTTTTGCTGTATGCAACCTCAGAGATTTTTTCCTCTGCACAACTCCCAAACCAATGAAGCCATTTATTACATTTTTTTTTTTTTTAAAAAACCTTGTTTTTAGCACACATTGGTTCCAAGTTGTCTGCATATTAATGTTATCACATTTGCCATTTGTGTATCCTGTTTTATACTACCTCATGTCTGTGGTAAATCCAGAAAGCAGTGGTGGATGCCAAACCTTTCATGATTCCCAAAGCCCTGATTATGATATACTATTAAAAAAAAAAAAAGGCCTCCAAAAAGGGGGTTGCTTCCTTAACCATGGAAGATTTTTTTTGTGTGACTGTTACCTCACCAGCAGGCAGCCCATATGGTATCAAATCCTGTAAACTAGCTATAACTAGGTATAAAATTCATAGAAAAAAATGTAATTTATCACAAGTGCACAGCTGGTGTCTCCTTCTAAGTGGTTGTTTCCTAATCTGATACCAACCTGTTCACAGCACTGCTCTGTTATTGAGCTATAAAATCAATAACAAATAGCATGCATGCTCCCTTGAGAGATTAACAATTTATTTCAGCTGTGAAGAACAAATGAAGGTCAAAACAAGGGACCTGTTTTTTTAAAAGTGCGTGTGTGAGAGAAGGAAGGAATGAAGGAAGGAAAGAAGGAAGGAAGGCAGGCAGGCAGGCAGGCAGGCTGGCTTGCTCTTTTAGACTAAATGATCCATTGGACTAAGTGCAATAAAAACATACCATGCTTTTTATGAGAGGAATTTTTACTTTTAAAGCAGCTGATTTTCAAGGTTAGATTTAAATTTAACATTTCATTGTGAGTATTCATAAAAGTGACAGGGTATGATTTGGGGATATATCAGTATTATGTTGCTGCTCTATCTAGCCGCCTCATATTCAACTGTTTGTAGAACACTGTGAGGGGCAAACTGATTATTAGTCAGAAACACAACTTTTAGCATATACAGAGATTGGCTCAAATTGTCTTACTGTCATTGGCCTTCCCTCCCTTTTGTCCCTTTAGTCTGCTGTGCAATCAGAAGAAGAAACACTAGTGCCTCATAGAATCATAGAACATTAGAACTGGAAGGGACCTTGAGAGGTCATCACGTCCAGTCCCCTGCCCTCATGGCAGGACCCAGTACCGTCTAGACCATCCCTGATAGATGTCTATCTAACCTGCTCTTAAATATCTCTAGAGATGGAGATTCCACAATCGCCCTAGGCAACTTATTCCAGTGTTTAACCACCCTGACAGTTAGGAAGTTTTTCCTAATGTCCAACCTAAACCTCCCTTGCTGCAGTTTAAGCCCATTGCTTCTTGTCCTATCCTCAGAGGCCAAGGAGAACAATTTTTTCTCGCTCCTCCTTGTGACACCCTTTTAGATACCTGAAAACTGCTGTCCTGTCCCCTCTCAGTCTCTTCCTTTCCAAATTAAACAAGCCCAGTTCTTTCAGTCTTCCTTCATACCTCATGTTCTCTAGACATTTAATCATTCTTGTTGCTCTTCTCTGGACCTTCTCCAATTTCTCCACATGTTTCTTGAAATGTGGTGCCCAAAACTGTACACAATACTCCAATTGAAGCCTAATCAGTACAGAGTAGAACGGAAGAATGACTTCTCGTGTCTTGCTCACAAAACTCTTAATGCATCCCGGAATCATGTTTGCTTTTTTTGCAACATCATCACACTGTTGACTCATATTTAGCTTGTGGTCCACTATGACCCCTAGATCGCTTTCTGCAGTACTCCGTCCTAGACAGTCGCTTCCCATTCTGTATGTGTGACACTGATTCTTCCTTCCTAAATGGAGTACTTTGCATTTGTCCTTATGAAACTTCATCCTATTTACCTCAGACCATGTCTCCACTTTGTCCAGATCATTTTGAATTATGGCCCTATCCTCCAAAGCAATTGCAACCCCTCCCAGCTTGGTATCATCTGCAAACTTAATAACGTACTCTCGATGCCAATATCTAATTCATTGATAAAGATATTGAACAGAACCAATCCCAAAACAGACCCCTGAGGAACCCCACTTGTTATGCCCTTCCAGCAGAATTGTGAACCATTAATAACTACTCTCTGAGAATGGTTAGCCAGCCAGTTATGCACCTACCTTACAGTAGCCCCATCTAAGTTATTTGCCTAGTTTATTGATAAGAAGATCATGCGAGACCATATCAAATGACTTACTGAAGTTTAGATATACCATGTCCACAACTTCTCCCATAAGACTCATTATCCTATCAAAGAAAGCTATCAGATTGGTTTGACATGATTTGTTCTTTACAAATCCATGCTGGCTGTTACCTATCACCTTATTGTCTTCCAGGCGTTTGCAGATGAATTCCTTAATTATTTGCTCCATTATCTTTCCTGGTCCAGAAGTTAAACTGACTGGTCTCTAGTTTCCTGGGTTGTTCTTATTTCCCTTTTTATAGATGGGCACTATATTTGTCCTTTTCCAGTTTTCTGGAATCTCTCCTGTCTTCCATGATTTTTCCAAGATAATAGCTAATGGCTCAGATACCTCCTCTATCAGCTCCTTGAGTATTCAAGGATGCATTTCATGAGGCCCTGGTGACTTGCAGACATCTAACTTTTCTAAAGGGATTTTTAACTTGTTCTTTTTTTATCTTATCTTCTAAACCTACCACCTTCCCACTAGCATTCACTATGTTAGGCATCCCTTCATCATCAGACTTCTTAGTGAAGACCGAAACAAAGAAGTCATTAAGCACCTCTGCCATTTCCAGGTTTCCTGTTACTGTTTCTCCCTCTTCACTGAGCAATGGGCCTACCTTGTCCTTGATCTTCCTCTTGCTTTTAATATATTTATAGAAAGTCTTCTTGTTTCCCTTTATGCCTGTAGCTAGTTTGAGCTCTTTTTGTGCTTTTGCCTTTCTAATCTTGCCCCTGCATATCTGTATTGTGTGTTTATATTCATCCTTTGTAATTTGTCCTAGTTTCCACTTTTTATATGACTCCTTTTTTATTTTTAGATCATGCAAGATCTCCCGGTTAAGCCAAGGTGGCCTTTTGCCATACTTTCTATCTTTCCTACGCAGCGAAATAGCTTGCTTTTGGGCCCTTAGTAATGTCCCTTTGAAAAACTGCTAACTCTCTTCAGTTGTTTTCTCCTTAGTCTTGCTTCCCATGGGACCTTACCTACCAGCTCTGTGAGATTACCAAAATCTGCCTTTCTGAAAACCATTGTCTCTACTTTGCTGTTCTCCCTTCTACCATTCCTTAGAATCATGAACTCTATGATTTCATGATCATTTTCACCGAAGCTGCCTTTCACTTTCAAATTCTCAACCAGTTCCTCCCTATTTGTTAAAATCAAATCTAGAACAGCTTCCCCCCAGTAGCTTTTTCAACCATCTGAAATAAAAAGTTGTCTTCAATGTAGTCCAAGAACTTACTGGATAGTGCCCTGCTGTGTTAGTTTCCCAACATATGTCTGTATAGTTGAAGACCCCCATCATCACCAAATCCTGCACTTTGGATGATTTTGTTAGTTGTTTAAAAAAAACTTCATCCACCTCTTCTACCTGGGTACGTGGTCTGTAGTAGACCCCTAGCATGACATCACCTTTGTTTTTTACCTCTTTTAACCTAATCCAGAGACTCTTAACATGTTTGTCTCCTATGTCCATCTCCACCTCAGTCCAAGTGTATACATTTTTAATATATAAGGCAACACCTCCTCCTTTTTTTCCCCACCTCTCCTTCCTGAGTAAGCTATACCCTTATATACCAATTTTCCAATTGTGTGTATTATCCCACCAAATCTCTGTGATAGCAACAATTTCATAGTTGTATTTATTTATTAGCACTTCAAGTTCTTCTTGCTTATTACCCATGCTTCTTGCATTTATATATAGGCATCTAAGGTACTGATTTGAGCTTGCCTCCAGTTCTGCCTTGTCCTTTTTCTCTGCTATTTTAGCACACGCTCCTGCCCATGCTCCCTCCCATTTCTGACCCATCTCCCAGGTTTCCATATTTTACACTTACCTGTGGTCTTTGGTCACCTGCCCCCATCAAACCTAGTTTAAAGCACTCCTCACTAGATTAGCCACTCTGCTTCTAAATACGCTCTTCCCCTTCCTCGAAAGGTGAACACCATCCCTGCTTAGCAGTCCTTTTTGGAATAGCATCCCGTGGTCAAAGAAGCCAAAGACCTCCTGGCAACACCATCTTCGCAGACAGGCATTCACGTCCAGGATGCAGCTATCCCTGCCTGGGCCCCCTACCTTTGACAGGAAGGACTAAAGAGAATACCACCTGTGCTCCAAACTCCTTCACCCATACTCCCAGAGCCCTGTAGTCACTCTTGATCCGCTCAGTCTCACACCTTGCAGTATCATTAGTGCCCACATGGATGAGTAGCATGGGGTAGTAGTCAGAGGGCAGGATAATCCTTGCCAATGCCTCTGTAATGTCTCAAATACGAGTCCCCGGCAGGCAGCATACCTCCCAAGATGACATGTCAGGGCGACAGATGGGTGCCTCCGTCCCCCTCAGAATATAATTGCCTCACCATGGTAATTAGGCATCTAAATATCTTTGAGAATCTGGGCCTATTACAGACTTGTTTCCTAGGTGAAGGATTCCTGATGTTTCCAGGTCAGTTAGGTTAATCATACCCTATGCTGATTAAGTCTCAACTGGAGTATTGTGTCCAGTTTTCTCCTCTCAGCTAGTGAGCAGAAGCACTTGGGAGAAATGGGGAAGATAAAAAGATTGCAGGTCATGCTTGTGAGCAGACAACTGGCGGAAGGTGATTTGTGGGTTCTGATATTTCAAATCTAAAGGACATCTCAGCCACACCCTCTCCCTCACTTAGCTACAAAAATGGCTGCCACGAGTTACACAAGCTGCTAGCATAGAATCATAGAATACTAGAACTGGAAGGGACTTTGAGAGGCATCAAGTCTAGTCCCCTGCACTTCCAGCAGGACCAAGAAACATTTAGATCATTCCTGACAAGGGTTCATCTAACCTGTTGTTAAATATATCCAGTGATGGAGGATGTGTCTGCACAGAACCCTAAATTCAAAATAAAATACACAATTTGTGTATCTTATTTTGACTCTATTTTGAAATAGCTTATTTTGAAATTTGGCATGTCTACACAGCACCAAATTTTGAAATAACATGCTATTTTGAGACATCCCTTAACCCTCATGGAACGAGGGTTCCTGGGATGCCGAAATAGTGTGCCTGTTATTTCGAAAAATATTTCAAAATAACGGGAAGTTTGTGTAGATATGGGGTAACTATTTCAGGATAGTGGTATCCCGAAATAGCTGTGAAGTGTAGACATAGCTGGAGATTCCACAATCTCCCTAAGCAATTTATTCCAGTACTTATCTACCCTGACAGTTAGAAAGTTTTTCCCTAATGTCCAACCTACACCTCCCTTGTTGCAAATTAAGCCCAGTGCTTCTTGTCCTATCAGAAGTTAAGGAGAACAATTTTTTTCCCTTCTCCTTTTAGCACCCTTTTAGGTACATGAAAGCTCCTTCTCAGTGGCCTTCCTAGTCCAACAAGGCACCTCTGTTCTCTGAAAGTACTCATTCTGTAACCCTTCTGCCAGGTGCAAGTTGCCAGCAACAATGGCCAGATTTAATATATAGGGGTTTCTCCTAACACTATATCACAGAATCTGCTCAAGCCACCATCCAGTAATCTGAGAACATTTATCATCCCTAGGCACCTTTGAGAGGCAATACTTCTCCTCTCCCAAGCATTAAGTCTGTGCATGGCAAATGAGCCCTTTTAATAAAAGGGAAAGAGAGCCAAGCATTAGTTTAAGGAAAAACCCACAAACAAGTTCAAAAACATATGATCATAAGCCAATCCAAGTTCCCGTGCATTAGGCAATGTCCTTTTTCTTAGTTGCCAATGAATGAACACCCTGTTAGCATACTATTTCCCTTTCCCTCCATTGCTCCATGTTCACAGTTGGCTGTCCTTGGTCTGAAAAGGGCCAGATTTCAGGGGTGAGTTGATGTAGGTTTATCAACCAATATTACAGTCCGGAGGAACATCAACCAGTGCCTCAGCTACTGCTCACAATTGGAGTCATTCCCACTACCAGCTCCACTGGCTGCTGTGGCCACCATTTGTGCCAGCACTGCCAGTTGCCCTGGTATTGCTGCAGCTTCATTGCTGTCACCTGGCACTCTGTGCAATGCCACCCACTAAGGTTTTATCACCTACCCCAACCCTCAGTGGATTCAGTCTGTGGTAGGGAATCTCACTGCTAGTGCAAGATATGTACTTTCTGTCACTGCAATATTGTCCTGCAGCAGGTCTAAAGCTTAGCAGCTAAGCCTGATTATTAACAATTGCAGCTCTACTTATCACTTCAACCAAAGGCTCTTAATTGTGTCTAATCAGCTGTCTTTAAACAGTTAGAGTTGGGGAGGGGATGGAGCAAATGGTGTTAAGGACTCTTAATCAGAGCCTACTTTACCCAATAGGAACACCTGCCCCCAGCTTTTGTCTCCTATTCACTGGAGTCCCTATCTTTTGCTTAGGGAGTGTAGTTCAGTAGAGGGAGAGCATGGGGGGTGTTACCCTCACAAATTTCTCTATCCCTTCCACACTTTAGGGACACACACCTTTACCCAGTTCCTAGGGCTCAAGACGCAACCCTGTTAATTTACACACCCACCCTTACCCAATTCCTAGGGCTCAGGGCGTAACTTACTGCAGGTTTGAAAGATCTTTTGCCACTGAAAGAGCCTTACAGAGTAATATTCTTATTTTCTATTTATTGACAATTCCCAGGCAAGCAGAATACACATGCTAAGCATACAGCGTCATGTTCACCAATCCTGATAAAGGCAGGCCGACTTCCCCTGTTGGTCATCAAGGTCAGTCTCTCTAGATCCTAGCTGCTGCACGTCATGGTCATGCAGAGGAGTCCTGGCAGCTCTGGTCTTAGGCTCTGTCTTGGAAGTGAGTTCTTCTTCCAGGTCTTCCCTCCTTCTTCTTGGTGTTTCTTTCCCTTTTTCTTCTTTCTTTTTCTTCTTTTTGAACCACAGTCTATAGTGAAAGCTTAGCTCTACCTTAACCAGTAATTTTAGTATAATTTTACTAACCAATCATAACATACTGTAACAGAATTACCTAACCAATCATACCCCATCACCTTTGTTGATTTACACCTAGCAAAATTAATTATACAGCAGACAGAAACAGTTACAAACCCGACAGAGATCATACAGACAAACAATAGGAAAGTGAGGACAATAATCATGGAATGCAGATTCCACAACCACAACTATTGATAAACAGAAGCTTCAGGGGGTAGCCCAGTTAGTCTGTACAGGATAAACTTAAAAAACAACAAATGGTCAGGTAGCACTGGCCATCTAAAGAAGTGGGCTGTGCCCACGAAAGCTCATGATACCATCTCCATGTTTTGTTAGTCTATAAAGTGCTACCAGACCATTTGTTGTTTTTTAAGTTTATTGGTAAACAGTTTCTTGCCAGACGAAATGCTGTTAACTAAGTTTTCTTTACCCATCTTGATATCTGTTTCTTATCTGGTGACAGTGGGGGCCATTCGGAAAGGATTGCCTTCTCACAGCCTCATGTGACACTATTTTAATGCAATTTAGATGGAATGTGAGTATGTTACTCCAGGCTTTACAGCTAATGGCTGCTGCTCTTCAGTCTGGCTGCAGAAGAAGTCTTTAGTTTAGGCCTTCCAATATGGCTACAGAAAAACCATACTGTTACAGGGGAGGCTAAGACTCTCAAAACTTCTGCTAATGCTCTTTGGGGCAGGCCTGGGGCTGGGCTCAAAGCTCTTCCAGAAGGCTGGAGCTCAGAGTGGCTTGGCAAGCAGGTAGACTGGGGCTTGAGGAGGCTTGGACAGGCGAGGGTGGGGATCTCAGGGCCCCTCTAGCTTCGGATGGCATGGGAAGGGGGGGAAGAAGGGGTGGAATGGGGCAGGGCCAGGCCGCCTACTGAAGGGTCTGGTTAGAGAAGGATCCTCATGCAGAAGAGGCAGGGCTTGGGGCCAGCCTCCCTGAATGGGGGATTCACATGCTGCCCATGAGAGTAACTCCCTAAATAAGGGCATGTGAATCACAGTTTAGCTTCATGTATTCATACAATAAGGTTAACAACATTTCATTACTCCCTTCAGTTAATTCTAAGGTGATTTCAACCCATCAGCAGCCAATTTTGATTAAATTGGCAGTGCAGCTCTGTCTGCTGACTACCTGGGCAGAGTAGATGTGTTATTCACATATGGTCTGGACGTGAAGTATTTTTCTCCCAGCTCATCACTAGAAATCAGGGGAGAGTTTATTCAAGCCCTGCTTACAATATATATGCCTGAGTCTGCAGATAGCCTGAAATAAAAGCATGAATTGTCCCATTCATCTTGATATGGTTTGTGCTATGATGCTTTATTATAAACACCTAGTTTGTTAACAGTCAGTGGATGCAAAAAAAGGTAGATGTAATGTAGAACACTACAGACTACTGTGTCATTTAGACATATCATTTTGTCATGAGCTGACAGAGCCTGAGTTACTCAAGCAGAGACTGGGACAGTGAGCCCACTTACAATTTTCTAGCTTGATAACTGGTGGCTGCTGTATAGCAGTATGGCTTGAATCTTTCTATTTAGCAATGGAACAGGCATAGCACAAGCAGGAACAGGTCACATTTCCTCTTTTTTGTTCCTCAACTTTCACCTGGAAGGACCTGTCCTGAGTTGAGAAGGATCTTTAATTGTTAAAATCATACATGGTTTTTCCATGTCTTCAAAGACTTTTTTTTTCTATTTTCTAGACATAAAATAAAAATAATCATCAGAATTTACTGAATCTGAATCTGTGAAAGTCATTCTCCTTTCATAGTGTTGCCCATACTATTAAATCATTCTTGGGATTGAAATGTACAGTACTTCTTTACTTGCTGGAGATTGTGGCATGTCCTTAGAAGAAATAAAAGCTTTATAAGCACAGAACAGCAGCTACCACATCCTGTGCTCATCAATATTGTGGTAGACTTATTTGAGAAGTTTGCTAAGTTAAGTGAAACCCTATGAATTGTATCATTTTTCTGTAACACAGAAAACAGCTCACATTCTGCCTGGCTGGATTCAAAGGTATTTCCCCTCAGAGAAGACCAGTTTTCACTGACAATAGTTGCTTTTTGCTTTGCAAAAAATGAAGGCATACAGATGTATAAGAGGAGTAAGTGAGATCATAATCAGATGTAGCCTTACAGCTCAGTAAGGGTGTACCTACACAGAAAGGCTTAACTCAAAATAAGTTACGCAAATTGAGCTATGTCAATTGTGTAGCTTATTTCAAGATAGCTTATTTCGAAATTGGAAGCATCTACACAGCACTTATTTCGAAATTAAGCACTCTTCATCTGACTTCCCTTACTCCTTGTATAATGAGGGTTACAGGAGTCAGAGTAAGAAGTCCTCCAGCTTGACAGTATTTTGACATTATTTTGAAATAACTTCCTGCTGTGTAGACATGGACAAAGTTATTTTGAAATAACGCTATTTATTTCGAAATAATATAGCTGTGTAGACTACCCTAAGTAGTACAAAAATATCTATAATTTTTGTTAGAACTTTTTAAATGAATAGAATAATAAAATACTAGAACTAGAAGGGATCTCTAGAAGTCATCAAGTCCAATCCCCTGCACTCATAGCAGGACTAAACACCATCTGATCATCCCTGACAATACTCTTTGGTCATATTGCCTGTTATACTTGCTTTCAACCAACATTAAAGCAACTGTGTTTTAGCATGAATATTCATTAAAGTCAGAAGTAATTTTTCCATTGGATCAAGCCCTGAGTGATGATTTCAAGTAGGTATGTATACGTTCAGAGAAATAAAATTTTACATTCACACATGTAATGGATGTGAACGTGCACTTCTAGTTATAGAAAGAGCTTTGCCATACACCTTTTTTGACCTATCAAAATAGTTCAAATTATAAAAGATGAATGATTATGGAAAACCATGCATGATCAAAACAGATTGGAACAGGTTTGCCAAAAAGCCTACCGACTTTGAGCAACAAATCTGAGGAATTTACCCTTTCAGAGCAGACTTTCAAAAAACATGAAAAGAACACTGAATGAGTTATATATCAGCTCTATGGAACATCCATTGTGAGAAACTTCTCACTGCAAAGCCAGTTCATTGAATGTCTATCTTTAAGCTGCACAACAAACCGGATGTTATACTTATATAGAGAATGATCATTATAAAACTGAGAACAGACTCCCTAATTCACCCAGTCCCCACATGAACAATAGATATTTCTGAGTACTGTGCATCCATATAATAGTCTGAAATAATGCCACTGAGGCAGGAGCACAGCAAAGCTTGTTCAGTAGACTAAACATAAATAAAAAGGATGTATGTATTCAATCTTACCAATCACAGAGCCATGAAAAATAGCAGTGAATGGGGGTGGGAGATCTTTTTAATCTTGTCTCCATGGGTATGTCTAGACTACATGGCTCCGTCGACGGAGCCACATAGATGAGTTTACTCGACGTAGGAAAATGAAGCGGCGATTTAAATAATCACCGCTTCATTTACATCAAAATGGCCGCTGCGCTGTGCCAATCAGCTGTTTGGCGACACAGCGGGGCAGTCTAGACGTGCCACGGTCGACAAGGGAAGCCTTTGTCGACCGCTCCGTTATGCCTCGTGAAATGAGGTTTACCGGAGTGGTCGACAAAGGCTTCCCTTGTCGATCGTGGAGCATCCAGACTGCCCCGCTGTGCCGCCAAACAGCTGATTGGCACAGCGCTGCAGCCATTTTGATGTAAATGAAGTGGCGATTATTTAAATCGCCGTTTCATTTTCCTATGTCTAGTAAACTCATCTACATGACTCCGTTGATGGAGCCATGTAGTCTAGACATACCCCTACTGCCTATCAGGACATATGTTGACTTTTAAGCAATTTAGTCCCTGTAAGAATTCTGATGTTAGGAACTGATTCCTTTGTCATCCTATAGTTTTATTGCTATAATTGTAATATTACTTTTACTTATAAAGCAACATCTACCAGGATACCCAGCATGATGCACAAACAATTAAAAATATAGTAATTAAAACATCATAAAATACAGATAATAAAGATCAAAAGTCACGAGGCAAAATATTGCACCATTGTTTTGCAGCTGTAGTTACCATGGGGGTAATCCTATGTTGTGAGGTAAGCAGACAGTCCATTAAGCTTTGTCCTTCTGCACACGGTCAGACTTCCACTCTCAACGTATTTTTCCTTTTAAGATAGAATCTTCCCTGTTTTCTAACATTCCCAAGCAGCATGGTAGACCTGATTCTCTTCCCACTTGCACTGGTTTCACATCTTTATAAATCCATTTACTTCAATGAAATTATTTCTTATTTATACCCATCTGAAATCGAGATCATGACCAATGTGTCCAGTGTTTCAGAACTGTAATATTTTGGACTCCTACATTCTACTCTCTGCCACAGTACTGACCCACTTTGTAACCTCAAGTAAGTCACTTCAGAGTAGATTCACAAAGGGGATGTGTATGCCACATTACAACACTTCATATTAGGCACTAGATCATCTAGTAGTCTAACTCTCCTCTCTCAACAGGTCCTAGGTGCCTTCGTCTATGTCTACATTACCAGGTTATTTCTTTAAATGATGGATTCTAAAAGTAATAGTAACAATCCAGCTTCTAGGCTTTCAAAATCAAATTGTACCTAAATTGTAGGTGGAATGTGGCCAGGGGAGGGAACATCTTGGGCATCTGCTATTCATTTTTTAACTTAATTTCTACAATATGACCACACAGATAGGTCCTCCGCACTCACAAAGCTTCCTTCCTGAACTAGAGAGAGATGCTACTGACAGATGAGAAAAAAAGCTATAGAAAACAGTCTTACTACAGGTATAAGCAAAATATGGTATGGTTTTCTAAGCACAGCACTGGGTATGAAGAGTTTCTAAATTTTAATGGAAGGCCATGGCAGATTTGTCACTTGATTGTCATGAGGCTAGTGTTTTAGCCCTCTTTTAAATGCTAAGTTATTCTTTTGTGCTGACACATAGCACTGCAACCATTCCCCGAGAATGCTATTGAGTGAATTCAGTTTGTATTTTAATTGTTTTCAGCTGATAGCATTCAAATTGAAGCAGTATGATCTCCCCCCCCCCCCCCACAAACACACCTGCCCTGAGTACAGTGGCTCATAGCTTCGAAATTGGAGTCAGAAATAATAATGAAGCACTTGTAGTTGGATTTGAATACCATTACGATGATCCATAAACAAAGTCTGATGGGAACTGCCCTTTGGAGGGGTGCTACAAGTGCACAATGGATGCATGAGGCAGAGATGCTGATTCCATTTGGACATCTGCCCTTGCACCTACAGTACTACAATTTGGGTATTATCTGCCTTTACTGAAAAGCTCGTTTCCATTTCAGCATCTGCCTATGTACTGAAGTCTGCCTCTGCCTCTTTTGTGGTATGTCTGGTGCAATTTCACTAATTATTGCTTGCTTGTTGTTCTCTTCTTGCTTTCTGCAACAGCCACACTTTCTCTTCTGATGCCCATCGTGCCAAGCCTATATCTGCATGCTGCCAGGCCCCTGCCTCAAGCAATTGAAATATCTATCCTAGCAAGGGATGGCCTTCATTTTAGGCATAAACTAATCTCCTTCTCACACAGGCAGTGTGTGATAATCCTACATTTTCTGCTGTCATTTATCCAAATCATAAATGCAGCATCATGAAACTGGAGGTAAGAGGAAATGTTATATATCATAAAGAAGTTAATTCCCTAGCATTTTAAGATCCCTGCATTCTTATTTTTCTCATACACAGTTTTGAGGGTCTTTCCTATTTTGTGTCCTCTAGTGGGAGATTAGAGCCCTGTATTTTCAGAGAATTTCATAGAGATTTAGCTACATATTGTAACTCCCATTGACTTTAATGGGAATCATGTCACTAAATCTCTGTGAAAATATTGGAACATGTAATGTTAATGTGGCTATGTTTAGAGGTTTTTTTAATCTTATCCTTTTGTGTTCTTTGAAAACTCTCTCTCCCTCCTCCTAAAATGACAAAAGTAAATGTTTGCTATAGTAAACTTACTGTAAACCACCTGAGCATGCCACTAAGTTCTACCCAGCCTACCCAGTCTATCCCGTTATTTGCTGTTCTAAGTGGACAAAATGCCTTTGGAAATGGCTTTGTAAAATGTATTTAGGATTGATAAGCTACAAAAGCCAAACATTGTATGTTGAGATGCAGTCATATATTCTACCCAGTCTCAGACTATGCTCAGCCAAGGTCCTGTGAATGTTAGAGCATGCTTAGTTCTTCCAATACCCTATTATCATGGAAACCAGGTAGCCATGTGTGAATTTCTGAAAGTTCCTGGCTCATGAAGTAAAAGATCCTCGATGACAAATCCTATGCCAAAAAAAACCTATTGGGCTAATGATTTCTCACTTCATAGCATAGGAAAAGAGAGCAGGTTTTGGTTATGTCTTTTTGACTCTGAGTCCATTCACTTTTCTTTAAGATATTGTTCTTTTGTGTATCTCAGGGACTATTGCTCAGTTTCAAATTGTAGATATATAAAAAACAGGACTATGTAGCACTTTAAAGACTAACAAGATGGTTTATTAGGTGATGAGCTTTCGTGGGCCAGACCATCACCTAATAAACCATCTTGTTAGTCTTCAAAGTGCTACATAGTCCTGTTTTTTGTTTCAGCTAGACTAGACTAACACGGCTACATCTCTATTACTATTGTAGGTATATGTGATTCCCATTTGTTCCCCAGTCTTTTCCAGTACAGTACGCCAATGTTGGAGCACCCAGGTCTGAATTCTTCACACAGATTTTCTAAATGCTGCACATTTTTAATTAGTGTAATTCATTCCTTGTTTGTGTGCCTCTGGTTTCAGCCAAAAAACTACCAAGTCCATCAGGTGCTGAGCAATGTTATATGGTCCTATCCCAGAAGAAAGATGAACTTTACTGGTACAGCTGGTTCCCGAGTTATGAATGCATCAACTTATGACCGTTCGTATTTACGACCAACCTCCTATACAGTCGGAACCCGAGTTACAAATGAAATCCACACTTACGAATAGTGTGGCCGTACGTAAGTCAATGTAATCAGACTTACGAACAGATCGAGTTATGACCTAGTGTTTGGTACGTAACTCATTCATAAGTCAGGGACTGCCTGTATTCACAGAATCATTGAATCCTAGGGCTGGAAGAGACCTTAGGAGGTCATAGAGTCCAACCCCTGCCCAAAGCAGGAACAATCCCAACCAAATCATCCCAGCCAGGGCTTTGTCAAGCCGAGACTTAAACACCTACTAGGGATGGAGATTCCACCCCCTCCCTACATAACCCATTCCAGTACTTCACCACCCTCCTAGTGAAATAGGTTTTCCTAATTCCAACCTAGACCTCCCCCACTGTAACTTAAGATAATTGGTCCTTGTTCTGCTATTCATCACTACTGAGAACAGCCTCTCTCTGTCCTCAGGAAGTTGAAAGCTGCTATCAAATCTCCCCTCATTCTTCTTGTCTGCAGACTAAATAAGCCCAAATCCCTCAGCCCCCTAATCATTTTAGTTGCCCTCCACTGGACCCTCTCCAGTCTCCCACATCCACATCCTTTCTATAGCGGGGGGCCCAGAACTGGATGCAACACTCCAGATGTGGCTTCACCAGTGCCAAATAAAGGGGAATAATAACTTCTTTAGATCTGCTGGCAATGGTCCTCTTATTGTACCCTAGTATGCTATTAGCCTTCTTGGCTACAAGGGCACACTGTTGACTCATATCCAGCTTCTTATCCACTGTAATCCCCAGGTCCTTTTCTGCCAAACAGCTTCTTAGCCACTCTGTCCCCAGCCTATAGCAGTGGTTGGGATTCTTCCGTCCCAAGTGCAGGACTTTGCACTTGTCCTTGTTGAAGCTCATCAGATTTCTTTTGGTCCAATCCTTCAATGTGTCTAGGTCACTCTGGACCCTATCCCTATCCACCAGCGTATCTACCTCTCCCCCTAGTTTAGTGTCATCTGCAAACCTGATGAGGGTGTAATCCATTTATCCAATCCATACTTCCTTAAGTCGCTGGCAAGAATACTGTGGGAGACCCTATCAAATCTAGGCTAAAGTATATCACATCCACTGACTTCCCCATGTCCACAGAGCCAGTTACCTCATCATAGAAGCTAATCAGATTGGTCAGGCATGATTTCCCTTTGGTGAATCCATGTTGACTACTCCTGATCACTTTCCCCTCTTCCAAGTGCCTCAAAATGGATTCCTTGAGGATCCCTTCCATGATTTTTCCAGGGACTGAGGTGAAGTTGACTGGTCTGTAGTTTCCTGGACTGTCCTTCTTCCTTTTTTAAAATTTTGTAAAACTGTTTTTACTCACACGAGACACCCAACCGATTCAAAGAAATAGGTATCATGGTATTTTAATATGCCTATTCACCTAGCATCTAGTTATAAGGCTGTCTGGAAAACAACATTTCCATTTTATGAAAAATTTTGAGGCTCTGAAATTTGTTTTGTCCTGCTTCTGAATAAAAACAATGCCTTTCAACATTGTTAATGAAAAACAAGACAAAATGACACCTCAGAATAGTCAACATCATGGGGGACAAGGGCACTCACTTAGGATGTAGGACACCTAAATTCCTGTCTCTGTGCTGCTAAATTAAGATTAGGAATTCAACCTTTGTTCTTCTACATGTCACACAGGTGACCTCACCACCAGACTGTAGTCAGTTTTTTTTCTCTTTGTGTTCTGTTAGAGCTGACCTCTCAGTGAATATTGAATGATTTATATAGAGACACAAAGAGGTGAGTGCCCTAACAACTGGGCTACTGGCTGTTTTGGGGCCTCTCTTTTCTCTCTCATCCTAGATTGAAAACACCTTTCCAGTGCAAATGTCTGCTATGTTTCAATTTCAAGCAATCAACATTTGCTGATAAAAAAGATTTGTCAAAGAGATAATATTCCTGACAAACTCTGCCCAATAAATTGTTTTAATATCTTCTGGCAAGAAAAGGTTCAGGCCAAAAGCCCAGGACTCCTTTTCCCAAATGGGCTGGAGTAGAGTTTCTCACACAAGTGACCGGGTAAACTTCTGGGCCATCTTCCACCTTCTGGCCTTATTTTGGTTGGGAAAAGCCTGGGACTTATTGGCAGTTTGGATTGTGCATTGAAGTTAATGTGTCTCTGGAACAGCTCCTTCTGGAACTATTGCTATTGGACTGCAACCTGGCTCTGCTACCATTCTTGTTGGGCTTCCTGTTGCTTCATAAATTGCAAGAAGACATTTGTCTTCTGCTGCTGCTTCTGGGTTGTTCTTAGGGTTTCAGTCAGAACATTTCTTTCTACACCTTGTTCCCACTGAACAGAGGGTATCAAAAACCATTTTCATGCCCCACTGGTATGTGAACAAGCCACATGTTCCAGAAAGAATCATTAGCCCTTACTCAGGAGCATTAGCAGTGCTGGAAGCCTGAATAGCAGGATAGATCAAGAAAAGAACCCTACATTTCTATCTGAGTTTGTATATCGCGCCACTTAGTTGCTGGAACTCATAGCTAATGCTGTTGTAGTGGTATGAAACTGTATAATTTCATACCACTACAAGATTTTCAAAGTTACTTAAGAGATTTGGATGCTTGATTCCCATTAAAATGATCATGTAGACCAAGATTTTCAAAGTTACTTAAGAGCTTTGGATACTTGATTCCCATTAAAATGATCATGTACCGAGTGTCTGAATCCCCTGGGCAGTTTGAAACTTTTCAACCAAATAAACTTCGGAGAAGACATTCAAAAAAGTAACATGTTTTTACCAAATAAAATCTGTTCAAGAAAAAAATTCTATGTTGTGCAACAATGGCAGAAAAATATCAAAATGTAGAAGTGCTCATACCTGTCACTTTAAAATAGATTGGATTTTTTTCCTGTCTCTATTTTTTTCTAAAACCTAGTGGAGCTGACCTTTGTGGCTCATTGGTAGGGGAGCACCACTGAGATAATGTTATTAATATCTTAGCACAGCTACATTAATAATCCAAATGAAACACAGTCACACATGTTCTTTCCAACTTGTCCAATAAGTTGGCAGTAGCAGCATGTGTAGTAGATGCAGGTGACCCGTTTGCAGCAGCTGCCTCAGATTTCCTGATTCCCTGTGGTGGAGTAGAGAGAAGAGGCGATAAATGTTGGCTGCATTGATGTGGATTGATACTGTGCTCAAGACAAGTTATTTCTGTAAGCACTTTTTGGGTCAGAAGAGTGAGCCTGATCTCAATTACAGTGAAGGAACCCAGAATGCTCAAAACCTCTGAAAACCAGTGCAATGTGGCTAGCATGGACACCAAACCCCAAATGCAGACATCCAAAATAAAGGATAGCTCTGAAAATTTGGACATAAGTGATTTGCTGATGGTCACACAGCAACTCGTTGCCAAAGACTGGGAAGGGAACTCAGAATTTTCTGGCTGCTAGTTCTATGCTCAGGCCATGAGATGCATTGTTTCTTTACGTTAGTGAAACATTATATTAAAATATGTCATTAATATATAAGCATCCCCTCCTCTAGGGAGTAATGCAACATTAATGAAATTGTTAAAGATTCAAACAACTGACTTCTGTGACACACAGTTACTCCCCACCTGGACATATTTTAAATTTATCATTCTCTGCTCCTTGTGCTTCATATTGAGAAACTATTCTGAGGAATGCCAGCATTTGATACTTAAAATAACATTAAAAGTAGCAGTGTTGAGAGCATAAACATCAGTGGTGCTACCAGAAGTTGGCCCACTAAACACGGCTGAGAGTACAAAATTATGTGTCCAGAAGTGTGAGGGAGACACCATGAATAAAACTATCCTTTAGTTTAGTCTGATTAATAATAGTAGTTCACAAGCCTTGCTTGAAATTTATTTATGTTCTCCATATGTGACAGCTTTAAGTTCCCATATAAATGCTGCTATGAATGGATGGGCCAGTTCACAGTAATATGGTTCTAAGTTATGGTAACCCTCTAGCCCAGATTGACTCTTCATTGCAGCTGTGAACCCATAGCAGGACTCAGAGGAATGACTTGATAAATGTGCTTTTAAAGCAGTTAAGCCAATGTGGCCATAAAACACCATGGAAGTATGCAAATTAGCTTCCTCTTCCGGACACTGATAAACTACACTATTTATTAACATGAATTAATTGTTTGGAAAAAGAATATAATTTTTGGTTGATATTATCCTCTAAACAATAATTGAAATGCTATAAACACTGTAGCAAGAGGAGACTGCTGCTCCCGTTAGAGTTTTGTGTTGGTTGCCAGGACTGGCATTATGAACAAGCCACACAGGGCACCCTAGGGTGCTGAATTCCTAGGTGAGCACCCCAGTCCAACTTCAGACCCCTCAGTTCTTGGGAGAAACAGTAACTAGACTGGGAGCTAATACGCCTGGACAGAATTGATTGGTACAACCATTGGTCTCCTAGCACAGATGTTGGGGGCTCTATTTTAAGGCATGCCCTTCCCCTAGTAGTAGCAGCAGTGGCTGACACTCAGGAGCCAGAGATCCTATCTGGCTCCAGACTGATTGCCCCCATGGCAGGTCTACTAGTGGGACCTGACCCCTTTTCCTGGTTACCTTGCACCAGTAACTTTATAGTTCTACAGTGTGGCATACTCTGATGGTTTGTGGAGTACCAGGAAGCTGAGTCATCTTGTTATCCCCTGTCCCCAGCATGAGGGCATTTTCCCATGTGTGAGCTCCCTAACACTACCAGCCTCTCAGACACCAGCCCTCAAGTCCCTTTGAATTCCCCCCTCTGATACCTAGCACATGACACTGGCTGCTCACAAATATTCCAAACCCTCTGCCCCAGTATCACCCTGAATCACCATTTGTGAATAATGCACAGTGCTTGTGGTATTTAAGCAAGAATAAAGACTTAACTTGAAACAAGAGAGTGTGATGGAAACAAAAGATGGCAATTCAAAACAAAATCATAAAATGTGAAACTGGGTCTATGCTTAATAGTTATCTTTCTGGTCTAATTAAATATGTTCCTCTGCCCCCAAATTAAGTCTGTGGTGGAGCTGGCAGACTTCACTAGAAGTGGGACCAGAGAGTTTATGAGAGCACCCCTCATCCTTCCAAGATCGCCTCAGTGAAAGGATTCTGATGACCTCTCTCTCCTCTGTGTTATGCAGACAGAGTTTTGTTTCTATTCATAAAGTCGGTGAACCCCTGTCTTCTGGCATTGTTCCTTTTTTTTAATAAAAAATCTCCAGGAGGTTTTGACTTCTTGTAGTTGCCTCAGATAACACTGGTCTACAATTTTTTAGAAGTCGTCTGCTTCAGAGATAAAATGTGCTATTTATTATGTATTTTGATGTGCTGAATTCAAATATGACAATTAAAACAACTGATCAGATACTGTTTCCAAGATATGTAAGTTTTTACATTTTACGTCTATGTATATTGTGTAGATAGTAGAGTTTTAATAATAAATTGTAAACCTAGGTCTTTTCATGTGTTTATGGTTGCTTTACATGATAATATTTCACCTGTCCTGTTTATGTAACACTTTAAAAATCAGCAAAAGGGTTATATAAATAAAATGTATTATGAAACAAAAGGCAAAAAACTATTAGGTACATAGTTTAGTCCTATTCAGTGTCTACTCGGCGCTTCTTGGCTTGTCTCTTGTATTCATTAAATGAAGGATCTCTTCTCAGTGTCCAGCAATAGTCTGCAAGCATTGATGGGCTCCATTTGCCCTGATAGCGTTTCTCCATTGTTGCAATGTCCTGGTGAAATCGCTCGCCGTGCTCGTCGCTCACTGCTCCGCAGTTCGGTGGAAAAAAATCTAGATGAGAGTGCAAAAAATGTATCGTTAGTGACATGTTGCAACCAAGGCTTTTGTATGCCTTGAGGAGGTTTTCCACCAACACCCTGTAGTTGTCTGCCTTCTTGTTTCCGAGAAAATGTATTGCCACTAACTGGAAGGCTTTCCATGCCGTCTTTTCCTTGCCACGCAGTGCATGGTCAAATGCATCATCTTGAAGAAGTTCACGAATCTGAGGACCAACAAAGACACCTTCCTTTATCTTAGCTTCACTTAACCTTGGAAATTTTCCACGGAGGTACTTGAAAGCGGCTTGTGTTTTGTCCATGGCCTTGACAAAGTTCTTCATCAGACCCAGCTTGATGTGTAAGGGTGGTAACAAAATCTTCCTTGATTCAACAAGTGGTGGATGCTGAACACTTTTCCTCCCAGGCTCCAATGACTGTCAGAGTGGCCAATCTATCTTGATGTAGTGGGAATCTCTTGCACGACTATCCCATTCGCAGAGAAAACAGCAGTACTTTGTGTATCCAGTCTGCAGACCAAGCAAGAGAGCAACAACCTTCAAATCGCCACAAAGCTGCCACTGATGTTGGTCATAGTTTATGTACCTCAAAAGTTGTTTCATGTTGTCATAGGTTTCCTTCATATGGACTGCATGACCAGCTGGAATTGATGGCAAAACATTGCCATTATGCAGCAAAACAGCTTTAAGACTCATCTTCGATGAATCAATGAACAGTCTCCACTCATCTGGATCGTGAACGATGTTGAGGGCTGCCATCGCACCATCGATGTTGTTGCAGGCTACAAGATCACCTTCCACGAAGAAGAATGGGACAAGATCCTTTTGACGGTCACGGAACATGGAAACCCTTACATCACCTGCCAGGAGATTCCACTGCTGTAGTCTGGAGCCCAACAGCTCTGCCTTACTCTTGGGTAGTTCCAAATCCCTGACAAGGTCATTCAGTTCACCTTGTGTTATGAGGTGTGGTTCGGAGGAAGAGGATGGGAGAAAATGTGGGTCCTGTGACATTGATGGTTCAGGACCAGAAGTTTCATCCTCTTCCTCTTCCTCATCTGACTCAAGTGAGAATGATTCTGGTGCATCAGGAACCGGCAGTCCTTCTCCGTGGGGTACTGGGCGTATAGCTGATGGAATGTTTGGATAATGCACAGTCCACTTTTTCTTCTTTGACACACCTTTCCCAACTGGAGGCACCATGCAGAAGTAACAATTGCCAGTATGATCTGTTGGCTCTCTCCAAATCATTGGCACTGCAAAAGGCATAGATTTCCTTTTCCTGTTCAACCACTGGCGAAGATTTGTTGCACAAGTGTTGCAGCATATGTGTGGGGCCCACCTCTTGTCCTGACCTCCAATTTTGCAGCCAAAATAAAGGTGATAGGCTTTCTTAACCATAGTGGTTATACTGCGCTTTTGTGATGCAAAAGTCACTTCACCACAAACATAGCAGAAGTTATCTTCACTGTTCACACAAGTACGAGGCATCTCTGCTCACTTTGGCTAAACAGAAATGTGTCCCTTTGCAAAATCAACCACTGACAAATAAGAGAGCACGGCACTGTATGATTTCTAGAGCTGATATAGGGCAATTTGTTCAGCAGAGTGATGTAAGATTCGTTATGATTGCATCATCCAGGACTTCTAGGAATAACATGATGCAATTCATATCATGTATGATGCAATACCAGCTTCAGATTGCATCATTCATTGTTTTGTCTAAAAAGCAAGTACTGTCCAAACCCAGTCATAGATTTATTCATAGATCCAGTCAAAGATGTATTTTAGTCATTTCTGGTTTAAATTGAGATCCCTTCCCTTTATAACTCACTTATCCTCCGCCATTCCCAAGTCAAGGGTTGTATATACTGACCTAATAGCATATCTTGAAAACTAGAGCCAATCAATAATTTTAAGCGTCATTTTCGTTCTCAGTGACCCAGAATTAGTAAAGTTTGACTACATTTATTTCAGAAGCATTTTGGCTGTAGAGCAGTGTAATTTTCTCTTGAAATTCTTGGGATGGAGAAAAGCTCAATAATTGCATTGCACTGGGACATATTATCCTCTGAGGGTATGTCTAGACTACATGCCTCTGGTGACAGAGGCATGTAGATTAGGCTACCTGGCATAGGAAAATGAAGTGGGGACTAATTTTTACTCCAAGTACATACTTTCAATAGCAAACATTATTCCTTAAATGTTACCAATAGCTAAAATGGGCATGAATCTTGACAAGTTACAAGCACTCTACAGATATCTTACAAGTTATTCTTTGTGGATAAATAGCCTATATGATGTGTTTGGTGTAGTGAATTTGTTTGTCTGGTAAGAGTTACTTGCAAAGAACACCCTTTATGAAGAGGGTTCTGTGTCACACACACATCTTTTACCCTCAAAATGAAGAACCATAAACTACTTGGCTGAGTCTAGACTGGCAAGTTTTTCCGCAAAAGCAGCTGCTTTTGCGGAAAAACGTGCCAGCTGTTTACACTGGCCACTTGAATTTGCGCAAGAACGCTGACGATCTAATGTATGATCGTCAGTGTTCTTGCACAAATACAATGACTCTCCCATTCAGGAAAAAGCCTTCTTGCGCAAATGCTTTTACGCAAGAGGGCCAGTGTAGACAGCTGAGAACCGTTTTGCGCAAAAAAGCCCCAATGGCGAAAATGGCGATTGGGGCTTTCTTGCGCAAAACCGCGTCTAGATTGGCTTGGACGCTTTTCCGCAAAAAGTGCTTTTGTGCAAAAGCGTCCGTGCCAATCTAGACGCTGTTTTCCGCAAATGCTTTTAACAGAAAAACTTTTCCGTTAAAAGCATTTGCGGAAAATCATGCCAGTCTAGACGTAGCCCTTGAGCAATACTTGTGGAAAGGCCAGTTTCCAAGTGTATGCATCAGTGGGTTATAGCAACTTACATAGAAATATAGAGAATTGCAGATCTGTCTCCCTTGATTTCTCTAAGTAATACTATGCTTTTGACATAAGTTTCCTGATTTACTAACTGCAGAAACCTCCCTTTTGGCACTAGATTGTTCTAGTTGGCAGTAAAATAGAAGAAAAATGACTGTGAGGTTCTGTTAAGATTCCTCATGAGCTGTGATTAAAGGAGTGGCAAGGTCTTATCAACACTCATATTTTTTATATTGATACTTTGATAACATTGGAGCAAATCCACTGGTGGCATGAAGAGCAGGAGATGTGTCATACATAAAGTACCAGCGGCTGCTGGTATTTTTAATCTGTTCAAAGCAGAGTATGTGCATGGGTGGTGGATTAATATTGGGCTGGGGGAAGGCAAGCCCCCAACCCCTCCTTCTGCCTTAGGCCTGCCCCCCACGGGATCCAAGTTCCCTCACTGTAGGGGCAAGTCTCCACCCTCCCCCTCCCCACGGGATCCTCCCCAGCTCAGAGCACAGGTGACATGCATTCCAAGCCTTCCTGGCCTCAGTGAATGGGGTGGTCAGGCAGCACATGACCCCAGGCTCTCCAGCCCCAAAGCATAGGGAGGGTGCACTGCCCCTGCAATCCCAGCTTCCTCAGTCCCCATAGGGAGGGTGCTATACCCCAGCATCCCCAGCCTCAGCATGGCTTAAGCCCTGGAGCCATGCTAAAGCAGAGGGCATTCTGGGGCCAGAGTACGGGCGGAGCCATGACTGGCAGATTGGGAAGGCTGTGAGAGTCTGTTAAGAAGGGGTATACCCATCACCCAGGAGCATGTGGCTGTTGCAGAAAGCACAGTGGTTGAAAGCTTGGCTGCTAGTCTGCACCAATGAGCCCACTATTGTTGGAGTCAGAGGTAACAACAGTTGGTAGTTTGAAAAAAAACTACTATAAACCAGGCTTTTACAGGTTACTCAATGAATTTTTCCATGGATTATCATAAAGCTTAAATTTGTAAAGTATAGCCAGTCACAGTTTTTTACACAAAAAGTAGACATTCAGTTTTCATAGTGAAGTGAAAAATTAGTGAAAGATGTTTTTAAAGTAAATATGTACTCCCCCAAAATGAAAACAATATTTTCCTTTTTTTTCACTCCCTCCCTTTCTTACGGGGTTTTTTCCAGTGGCAAAGTGCAAAAAAAAAAAAAAAAAAAGTGAAGAGAGAAAAGATGAATAAAAGTTTTGCTAAAAACTTTTCTAATGTTAAAAACAAATGAAAGATTAGTTATTTTCAAACTTCAATATGAAAATATTTTACATTTTTTCATCCCCTTTGTCACCCAATTTGACTGAGTCTACTGATATATCCCACTTACGCAAAGTCTTCGTTGACAAGTTACTGCACAGTAAATCAGCTTCCAGAGCTGTAACTCCTGAGGTGTCCACACCGGTTGTAGTTGCTGTGCTCTAAGTAAAGCACCTTGATGAGAAGCATAGAGCTTGCTGTGCACTAGATACAACACTGGGAGGCCAGTGTGGACATTTGAATTCATTGGTGTGCCTGAGTGCCCTCCAGAAATGGCCCATAATCCCTCAAGTCAATTTGCTCTTTGGAACTCGGCTGTCTGCCTTGCAGGCATGCACATATCCCCTGTCAGAGCACCATTTCTGACAGTCTGTATGTTGTGTGATTTCTCTGGCACACAGAGAAAGCCATTCAGATGAAATGCTCATGCAGTTGAACACAGAGCCAGGGGTATGTGTGTGTAAGTATATATGTATATATGAGAGAGATTGCTGTACAAAGATCCTTCTCCCTTCCTCAAGAGAGATTGTTTTCTGCCACTGTCTGAACTTACAAGACAGCACGCTGACATCCTGCACAACACACTGCCAGTGTAGACAGAGCCATAGTGTCTTGTACAAGCTCTTAACTCAATCCTCTGGTCTGAAGTGGCTATCATAATCATTCTCTAGTTAGCTCTCTCACTTTGGATTCTATGAAAGCCTGAACTATCTAATAAGTTTACTTTACTTATTAGCACTTGTTGCCAAGAAAACCTACTGTAAACACCATATTCTTTGCATTAGATTACATTTGTATGTAAGTGCTCCAAAACTTTACTTCATTAGTTTTATATAGAGCTATTAGGAATCACACTCCACATTCAAAGCATAGCTTTATGGTCTGAGGGGAGAACCCTGAGGACAGAATGATAACAAAATGAATCGGCTCAAATCATAGTTAAAAGAAAAAAAGTCTTCCAATGCATCGCTGGTGGAAAAACAATTTAAGTTATTAAAACATGTATTTCAAACCCCACCTTGTCTCCATCATTTGAATTCTTTTTTAGAGTCCTGTTGGTAGGGCTCCCAAAGAAAGTAATTGTGTCCCACTTTTATTAAACCTGCCCCCAAATCAATTGCTTGTGGGAAGAAATATGTTGACCAGGAGAACTAATGGGAAAAACCAGTCCCATTAGATTTAATGAATGCAATTCTTATATCTTCTTCCAGTAGCTTAGTATCTTTGACTTCAGTGAACTGCTGTTTTACTGTGGATTTCTCTATTGTTTTCATAGAATGCTTTCTATCTAATGTAGCCACCTTTATCTAAATATTTAAAATGTAGTTACCACTTTGCTATCTAGGCACTGCATATAAGAAATAATGAAAGGTAACGTTTTTATACAAACCTTTTCTAACTAGCCACTCATTAAGTTCTCTGGTCAAAGTGATCCAGATACTTAGAGATGTAAGTAGACTTAGCTGGGGGGAAAATGATAAAGCTTACACCAGCTGAGGATCTGGGCCATTATCTCTTTATGGGAACTATTTAAATCTGTGAAATTTTTAAGTCCCTGGAACTATGAGTCTATATTTATGGTTGAAGGGTAAAATAAAATCAGAAATCTATGGTAAGTGGTGTATAATATGCAGCAAGTAGAGCCAAGATTATCATAGCTTCTGCCTTGTCCCAGGGAAAAAAAATCTTCCTTTTGTTTCCTTTCATAGAACTGTTAGCTGTGGTTCACAAGGGTCTGTGCCAGGCCAGTAGGATGCCTGCATAAACAACCTGATACTGTGGTTGTCTGCATTAGCCTTTCTCCTTGAAAACATTCCTACCATTGCTGTTATCCATAGAGGTCCACTGCTGACAGTAATGGTGGAAGAGCTAATGTTAACAAGGTGCTCCTGGCCACTGCTGTTTTTCACCACCTCATGTAGACCTGATCCAAGCAGGTTTATTAATGAGGTACTTAAAACTCCCGTGGCCACCCAAAGCCTGTGCACATATAACATTATCTTTCCTCTTTTTTGAATCCTAAAGACTTTCATCGAACCAGAAATATAGATGGATTCCCCCAAAGAAATATGAATATGTCTAGCACAGAACAGAAATAATCTACTATATAATTGAGAGAGTTTGTCTGTTTGCTTGTTCAAGAACTCCTAAATGCTAAGAGCTAGGGCCACCAGATTGAATCACCAAGTGCAATCCTCAAAATTGACGTGAGTGAATGTTAAAAGAGGGCTCAGGGCAGGCTCAGGGCAGGAACACAGAGCATCACCTCCTCAGCTGCACTAGGTCTCTTCTTGGCCAGCAGGGGGCTGTGCCTCTCCCTCCCCGACCACGGACTGTGGCAGCAGGTTTGAGCTGGGATCATGGGAGTGCCTCACCTCCTCAGCAATGGCAGCTCTGTGCTGGAACTGTAGAGGGGGTCTCTCCCACACCTACAGCTGCATCTGGTCTATGCTGTGGTCAGAGGAGGGTGTGTCTCCCCTGCAGCCATGGCACCTAACCTGGAGCAGCCCGCTCTATTCACATGTTATGGAAAACAATCCTTTCCCCAGGGTTTCCAGTTGTCCTGGCACAACCAAACCCTGACCTTGCTTGAAGTTATGATAAGAGGAAGCTGCACACCAAATTTGGTGATTCTAGCTCTTACCATTTAGGAGGAGTTCTTGAACAAATGGACTCACAGACATACAGACAGACAGACAGACACACTCTAATATATAGATATAGATATGTAACTGTGTCTACAGTCGAAGAAAGACCATTAATACTAATAGAACCAAAATGTGACCCTTTTTCATCCTTAGCTTCATTTTCAAAGTCTACAAATTTGTGTAGTTAGATGTTTACAAAATTATATACATTTTTTCAAACAAAAACAGTGGTCTATAATGAAGACAGATATCAAGGTTTCAAAGGAAACCTGGCCAAAAAAGAAATGAGCTCAGTTTTAAAAATTATTAGAAAAAAGTTCTTGAAAATATTCTTTTAAAAGTATTTTGAATAAACTAAGGTCACTGAGGTAAATTCCACCATCAGTAAATATGGACTAACCCCATCTAAGCCAATGAAGCCTATACTAAATTTTCATAAGAATTAATAGCTATCCTGGGGCTAATTTAAGTTTCTTGTATGATTATAAGTCTCTGCCTAATACTGTACTCTTGTAAGCATTACATTGATTCACTCATTTCCTGCCTTTCAACGTGATTTTTAATATTTCCCCTTTGTATTCTGTATAACTTAGTTTGATGTGCCTATTAATTCTAGATAATTTGGATACTTACCTACTCTTTGATCTAATTAGAATGTAATAGGCTACATTCACCTTGTTGAAGTGAAGCTGTTGGTTGATCATTGCAGGTGAAGACTAAAGTGACTAATGTTTTAGGAGAGAAAAACTCAGGAATTCGAATGAAGACACTGGTTTTAGAACTAGTGATAGATTTAAAGATTATGTTCAAAAGGCATGCCCCTGATATACTACTGCATGAGTAGCTGTAAAGTGCCATTTTAACACCCATAGCATTGCAATGGATTTCATGCCATGGAATTACAACCTCCTAAGACTAGAGTAAATCAGTGGTGAATCAGGTCCCTGATTTTATATACAGACAGTTTTCTTTTACAAAAATATTGGTGACAAAACACAAGTCCAAGATGTCTTATCAGGTACGTTATTAGTATAGTAAAAAGATATTAATGACCTGTTATGTTATTTCTAGTCCTTCTCTTCCTAAAATATTGTCATATTGTGAGATATTCAGATGTTCATGTATATAGTTGGCCAATTTTTTCTGAATGAAAGACTTCTCAGTAAAAAATTATCTTTTTAATTAAAATTTTTGTGAATGTATTTAAATTTTCCTTTTATTTGCTTAAACTCGTTAGATTTATCATCCCTCCATTTTAGTGGCAAAATTGAAAAGGCAGAAAAGAAAAGGGCAGGAAAAGAAGATTAATGTTTAATAAAAAGATTCATGCAATCTTTTGAATAAATGGAAAATCATTCCCTTTTAAAAACCTGTGGAGTGAAAATTACTTTAAAATTAAAGGCAAAGCATGGCTTACATGTTTCAACCTGCTGTATACATAGTTCTCTTTTTTGTAGTGGGATGAAAGGGAAGATGGAGAGACATATGGGGATAAATTATTAGTGACAAAAATGTATCAGAAATTCCTATCTTCCCTATCCCCATCTGATGGAATTAGTTTTTTGTTATTACTGCTGTAGTTCCTTTTCTCATGGTCTTTGACTTTGTCTTTTTCTTGGTGACTGTCACTGTTTCCCTCTTCTCTCAGCTAGGCCTTAATGATTTTCTCAGTTAAAGCAAAGCAAAGCAAAGCAAAGCAAAAAAAAAAAAAAAAAAAAAAAAAAAAAAAAAAAAAAGTGGGGGAGGGGTAGGGGCAGCTCTATTATGGTGTGTGTGTGCACAAATATATATCATATAACCTTATTCTCTGGATACTTGAGACACACTGCCCAGTGGAAGCTTGAAAAAAAAGAGGTAAAGATTTTTTGTCATCCATTTTCCAAATGTTTTCCTATTTCCTCATCTGGCAGTTTTTTTCCCCTCTAATACTTGAATGATGATTCAAATGCCTCAGAAGCTGTTGTTTTCTACTTTTATTAATGTTTCCCAACTCTTGCTCCTGTTTTCTTGCTGACAGCTTGCCAAAAAATCACCCTCTGGTGAATTCTAAAAAGGTTTGGTGAGCAGGAATTGGACCCAAAATTTGTTGCAGATAATTAGTCAATCAGAACTATGTCACGGCAGATATTTTACAGCCTACACATCTCTATTTTAAACAGTCCATGACATAAATCTACTAGTAGTTTTCATTGTCTAAGCTCAAGAAGCACATCTTTAGATCAAAGATAATTAATCTTACTTCACTTAAGTAATACCCTTGTTTCTGCATTAATTCGTGTTCATTTTTGAGATAGGCCAAAGCTGGGATATCATGTCCGGATGCACAAAACATTCCCCCTTCCAGGAATGAAATGAAAACATTAATCAAAGCAGAGTCATTTGATCCCAGATGTCCTTCAAGATTATATTGCCTGTAATATCCTAAGCAATGGATATTCCTTCCAAATGCCTGACCAGATATTTGAAAGGAGAGACTAACTGAAAAACAGATTTGACAACGAACTCAGTGAATGCTGGGACAGGATTTTGTGAGTTTAGTTGGTTCTCTGTGAATATTCATGTAATGCAGATATACCCAATGAAGATCATGCTTACGTTCCCCACTTGTGAAATTCAATCAAGTTTGAGGTATTAGTTTCCCTAGTATTCTTGTCCATGTTAGTGATCAGTATGTTTTGAATTTAGAATGGATAGATGAAATAAGATATTCTTTTGTTTATTTAGTGACAGGGGTGCTATTCAAAAGTTTAATACAACCAAAAGTAAAACAAATCTGCAATCAATGGCAGAGTAAGCAAACAGCCACGTTGTTAAAAGAAAGGCAACGGGCGGGTGGGGGGGGAACTGGTGTAAAGTCAAAATGGGCAAAAATGAAACGATTAATATGGAATAGCTTTTGTTACTGAAGACAGTTACAGGGACATGCTGGAGTTCTGGCAGTAACCATAAAGGAGCGTGGGGATGAAGAGAATGAAATGAACATATGTCCTCCAAGCTATTTTATAAACTGCTAACACTGCCTCAAATTTCTCTTCTCAGAGTTGCAGAACTCAGGCTCTTTTCAGTTATAGTGCATAGTCCAAGGCAGGCTTCCCTAATGTAGATGTGCTATCTCGATTTAGAGCCCCAGGAGGAAGAACTTACTTAGAATGGCCCTGGTGAGGGGCTATTTTGAAACAGCAGAGGTGGAGTGTCTACACACACCTTATTTCAAAATAGCTATTTTGGAACAGGTGTTATTATTCGTAGAATGAGGTTTACAGAAGTCAGAATAAGCCATCCGTTATTTTGAAATTATTTCAGAATAATGGAATGGCTGTGTAGACTCTTGCATAGTGACTTCAGAATAACAGCCTTTATTCCAAAATAACTGTGCTGTGTAGACACACCCTCTGCGTCCCAAGGTCACTGCTCTCCAGCTTGCAACTCTCACTCCGTATCTACACAGATAGGGCTGGTAGTTCTCAACAGGTTTTTAAAGTTTAATGAAAGAAAATCCATTCATTGATATAAGTAATGTTTGACTTACACTGTGTAATAATCTTGTCAACACACACATTTATGTCCGACCTCATACATTTCCATGTGCAATTAGTACATAACTAGTATTCACACCTCTGTAGCATCTGATTAATTATCCACTGGTGTCATGGGATTTTGACTGGCCCTTATAAACATGTGGGTACCCAGAAGTCTGCCCCAAGGCTCTGTGCTTCCACTGACATTTTTCAACCTGTACAAAAATTATCTTCCAATTACAGAGTCCTGGAAATTCCTGTTCACGGAACAGATGCCATTTTCTTATGTATCCAAAGGCTGCCATTCCCAGAACTTGAAGATGTTCTAAATGCTGACTTGATAAAAATTTTGTAGTCAGTGGCATTTACAGCCAAGCATGACCAAGACTGTTTGGACTGTGTTCTATCTTTACAATGGCAAAGCAGCTCAAGAACTGAGTATCCTTTTCAATGGACAGCACTTGAAACACAAATCATACTCTATCTACCTCCAGGTAACCTTTGGTAGTTTTCTCACACATCTTAACCACCAGAAGAAAACTGCAGCTGTGTTGCAGGTATATAAACACACTGGCTAGCACTTCCTTGGGGGCAAATCCTTAAACACTGTTCTTCTGTTTTAGTCCTCTGTAGCTTTGTAGCAGAACACTGTTCTCCTTTCAGCTCCATTCATCTCATGTAAAGTTGATTGACACAACTATGTTCAGCCATGCATATCGTAACTGGGATGATTCAACCCACTCCAGTACTCTGGCTCCTTGTGTTCAGCAACATCACTCCTCCACACAACAAAAATGAGATTGCTATAGCCAAACTGGTTGAGAAGATTAAGACAAACCTAAACCTACCACTACATAGAGACCTTTGCAATCCATGCAAGAGCATTCCAGTCATTGCAGCACCCACTGCAGGTTCACTTCCCTTGCCTGGATTTCTCCAAGATGCTGGTGCAAGAAACAAATCTCTTATCACTGAATCAATCATATGTGAACCTGGCTTTGATTTGCCACACCACTTATAGGCTCTCCTAAAGTGATTTTGAATGGATTGGGATCAATATAGCGCCAGCCTTCACACCTAAGGCCAATGAGAAGATCTCTCATGTGGCTATGACCACAGGTAGACAACATCACATATCAGTGACGACTGCTCTCTGGACCAGATTGGCTGGCGGTCCGAGGGATCCTCACTTTGCTAATGAGGCTGCCACACATTGGCTTGGCAAGCTCAGAAATCAATAAATAGAACATGTGTCCTGACACCATTTTGATGTGTTTGCACATAAAATGTGCAAGCTTAGAGTTAAGCATATACAACTGCCGAATTCTGTGTGTGTGTTGTGATTGCGTTTAATGGAAATTTAAAGGGGCTTGTGAAGGTAAGGGGTCTGAGTGCTTGCATCATGTAGTATGTCAGTGTTAAGATATCTGTTTAAGGTGTGTTAACTGGTGATTTCCTTGATTTTTAATAATTGCATTAATAGGAAATGAACTAGACCAACCTGATCATTAACCTAACAAATATTTTTGTGGAGTAAATAAACTATTAGAATTTATATCTTCACATCACTTCAAACACCAACTAATGAATCCTCACAACAGCCTGATGAGTTATGAATGTACTATTATCTTCCTTTTTATGGCCAGAGGATATTCTTACTTAATGGACACAACAGTTCAAGCTATATAATATGCCTTTTTCAGGACTAATGTTTCTTTGCACTAGAAATACAATGCAACTCCTGTCAATTAAAATGTAGTACAGCTGTAGAGGCAGTAAAAATTAATACGTCCCCAGTGCTCCAAAAGTGCAGAAGAAAACTGACCTTTTAAGAAAATCAATGTATTATAAGAGCACTATTGTGTTAGCTGGCGAAATCCGTCATTTTATAAACAAATTAGACTTATTAAATAATACATGCAAATGAAATTGATCTAGTGAAAAAATATATTCATCTGGTAATGCTTCTGTAATGTTGCACTGCTATTTATTATTAGTTGTGTTACAGAAGTACCTACAGAACACAAAGACTGTTCCAAAAGTCTTACGATACAAGTAAGTCTTACAGTACAAGTAATTATTTCCAGTGAGGCTTGGATGAAGTCATAACATTAGGTAAAACCTCATATAAGTTCATAAAGTATGTCCTTATCTTATTCTTCCTATAACAACATAGTAATGTAGGTCGGAAAGGGACCTCAGTAAGTCACCTAGCCCATCACACTAAAGCAGGATTAAATATACCTGGACCATCCCTGACAGCTGTTTGTCTAACTGGTTTTTAAAAACTACAAGTGATGGGGATTTCACATCCTCCTTAACTAACCTGTTCTAGTAGTTAGGGCATCATTTCTAACTATAAGGATATTTAATATCTAACCTGAATCCCCTTGCTGCAACTTGTCCTACCGTTGGACACAAAGAACAATTAATTCTGTTGACTTCTCTTGTGGGAAGTAAAATATGTCCAGTTCTTTCAACTTTTTCTCATAGATCAAGTTTTCTAAACTGCCTTTCACTTTTGTTGCTCTCCTTTGTACTCTCCCAAATTTCTTCATTGTTTTAAAATGTGGTGTACAAAACTGGACACTGTACTCCAGCTGTAACTTTACCAGTGCAGAGTGTCATACCTTTGGTGGTCTGAACTGTCAGTGTCAGCGTCGTCTGGTCCAGATCATCCTGGCGCACTCCTGACAGGACCTCCACTCTGCTGGTGATGATAAACTTTCAGCTGCATGCTTAAAAATCGGCACTCCCTTTACCTAGAGTGTTAGACCTCGTACACTAGGGTCAACACAGGAGATCTCTGAGAGGCCCTGGAAATGACAGATGCAGGCAAGGTTTGAAATCAATCGAGCAGGTTTATTGTCAAATGCGAAGCTCTAACAGTTGGTAACAGAGATAAGTACAATGCTACATCACTGTGCATTATGGCCCGTGTTGACAAGGTACCAACACCGAGCAGGCCTATTGCCGTGTATCAGATATTAACAGCAGTTAATCAAAGTTAAGCTACTGTGCATTCTGTAAGTTTAGGCAATGACACCTGACGTTCAGGCGCCTAGTGCATTCCCCCCCCAGGTCGGCCGGAGACCACCCTTTGCGGTGTCCTTTTATAGACAGGTACAAACAACTTACATCACTTCTTTACATACCAGGTTGCCAACCTCTGTTGCCTAGATACCACCCCTGACCTTATGGAAGGGGGGCTTACTTACTATCCTTCATGCTGTCAATTCCAACCTGGTCCTGAACCTAGGTCGGTATGTACATTAGTTTTTGGGGAGTCTTTGTACCAAGACATTTCTTATTAAGATGTTCCATTACTCCCCTTTGGCTTACAGTCCGTACTTGGTGCCTCCCTGTGTCCTTCCACGCTCCACCTAACTTACACAATTATCAATAGGGCCTCTTTCTTGGCTCCTGTGTTACTGAACCAAAGTCTTGCTCACTAGATTGCAGGCCTGTTGCTGTTTTCATGTTACAGGCCTCTATTTAGGCCTGCTGACTACATGTTACTGACCTTCAACTTACTACACAGAGTAGTGTGGAAAGCTTACCTGCTATGTCTTACATGTAGCACTCCTGTTAATACATCCCACAATGGGATGGCCATTTTCTCCACAGCATCACAGATATTTCTTGCAAAAAACCCCCAAAATTACAGCTATTGTATGTCTTTGTGTTGCACAGAGTTTCAGAAAGGGTTCATGCTGGGTAAACAAGAGACACAGTTGGGACTATAGTTGTTTGCAAGCCTGTTTACCTGTATTTTAGTAGCGCTTTGCTTTGTAATAAATAGTTCCTGAATAAAAAAGACTGATTCATTATATCATAGAGAGAAAGTGGGTGAAGCAATATCTTTTGTTATACCCACTTTCATTTGTGAGAAAGAGACACACTTTTGAGCTTACATGGAGCTCTTCTTCAGGTCTGGGAACAGGGCTGGCCCTACCATGAGGCAAACTGAGGCAGCCGCCTCAGGTGCCAGACTGTGGGGGGGGCGCCACTAGGACCCAGAGTGTAGAAAATTGTGTCTGCTGCTGGTGAATATGTAGGTAGCAGAGCAGTACCATGAGAGGAGTAGAACAGGAAGAAGGCAGAATTGAGATCTTTCAAAGTTCTGGCCCAAGCGAGGGAGCCTGGGGGCAGCATTTGAGCTCCCCACCTCAGGTGCCAAAATGTTATGGGCCGGCCCTGTCTGGGAAACTAACCTATTTAGTAATAAAACTGAGCTACTTTCCTAGATCCTGAGACAAGTTTTGTGTAATAGACTCTGATCCTGAATTAACTGTGCATCCAAAATTCTCACTGAGTTCAATGGGAGGTATGCACATAAGGATTTGAGGACTAGAACCATTGCAGGGTGTCAACATTTTCAGCTAAACCTCATACAATGTATATTTAATAAAGGCTCTGAATGGAACATACAAAAGCAAGGAAGTTTACAGGACTGCATTTACCTTTGCTTCAGCTTGGCTGTTGAAGGAACCTGTGATCGGTGATTCATATACCAGGATTTCATCCAGTTCTTCCAGACTGTTACAATCAGTTGTGTCTGTGTATACTCTTGTGACTACTTAATCCACAAATAGTTGACACCACTTTCCATAGAACTGAAAGGTTGGGGCCCTTATGTCACAGGGAGATTATTCAGCATATTGTTTTTTCTGCTAATATGCAATCAGCAAACCATGCTGTGTATGCACAATAAGCCACTGATTATCTTTTTGTAAAGTTGTTGTTACTGGGCTTTCGACAATAGCCTCTTTTTAATCTTCATTATTTGCAATCATTTATCTATTTTAAAAGGCACAATGGAAATCAGCCACATTGGGGACCTGACGTTGCCAAAATGGGATGCTTATAAATTGCAACCATTTCTTCATTATAATTTTTAAAAGACTTTCAAAATCTTTTCTTACCTGTATTTCTGAAATGTAAAAAAACAGTCAAGTAGATGGAAGGGAAGTGTTTGTGGAGGGACCTGGGAAAGGGGAAAAGAGAATAATACTTGGTCCTTGTGTGACACGTTTGTGCTTGCAGACAATTTACTTTTGGAACTCAAGGCTGAAGAGTGAAGTGCTGATTAGATCTTTTGTGTGACCCAATCCACAGATCCATTGGACAATTACATGTCAAGGCCAGAGGTGCAGGAACATTTTAAAAAGTGGGGGTGCTGAGCCCCCTTCCTCCTGTCCATCCCATCCCCACCTGAGGCCAAGAGCAAAGCCCCAACACCTAGGCCAGCAGCTGAGTTCTCAGCTGCCAGCCAGCAAGCAGGGCTGGAAGATGAAAACCTGGTGTACCAGGCTGGCAGCAGTGACCCTAGGAGCACTACTTATATCCCAAGTTCCCACACCCATGGTCAAGGCATCTGATATCATACAGGGGCCCTGATTCTTCCTTCAGGCAGACCTCATAAAACGAGGTTTAACAGTTATTTCGGAAGAAGGGTTTTCTTTCGAAATAACCGCATCTACACAGCATTTTTATTTCGAAATAGCACTATTTTGAAATAGCGCCATAATGCGATTATGCAAATGAAGCATGGGATATTTAAATCCAAGCTTCATTTACAATTTTGAATGTCTGCATTTGCATCCCTCTATTGAAAGAGGGGGTGGCAAGTGTAGACATACTCTGTGATTTTTCAAATATGAATAGCAAAAAAAAGCACCTGTTCAATCATATTGATTTAAATCAGAGGGTTATTAGTTTTCCCATAAGCACCTGAATGTTCTGCCATCACGTACTTTCTAAAATAAATAAAATTGTAAAACAATAGCTAATAAAGACAGAAACTGGGAGAGAGAACCAGGAGCTGTGAAGGAGGGGAAAGCAGAGGCTGTGCTTCTGTTGTCTCATGGGTAGATGTGTCTTTGCTGGATGATTGCATTTGGGATTGATATACTGCCAGTGCTTGCTTGGAAGATGATTTTTTATTTCCTCCCAACTCTGTGCTATTTAAAATGTGCTGTACATGGATATCATATGAAACACTAATTAATGAGCTGGCCAGGGTAGGTTTTTTTTTATGTAACAAGAAGATACCCACACAAAAATCCCTCCAGTCAGTTGGCCAATTTCATATCAAACCTACCTTTCAAGTTCACCAGTAGTGAAACTAATCACTTTTTGTAAGTAAGAAAAGAACCTGAAAGGTTTTCCAGCAGGCCCACCTTCCCTGTGTTGATCTTGGAAGACTCACAAGGAACAGATTTACTTGTACAGCTAACATTTATCAGCTGGGAAGAACATTTTCCCTTTGGCCAGGTGTCTCTGGTCAGCCTGTACTCCGGCTATGTTTTTGTTTTCATACAGCCTCTGATTGAGTGAAGAATCTGATACCAAGCAAAGGTGGGAGTAAGGAAATTAAGATGACTAAGACTGATGTGTGAAGTTTCTATGCCTTGGCTGAGTACAGCAGATGGAGGTAACTACCCTGACAATAATTAGCAACTGCCTGGAACTGAGCAAATAACACAGAACCCTGTGTCTCTAATTTACTGGAGTCATGGGAATACACAATGCATAGTCCATGAAATGCTGAAGGAGACTGTGAGATGCTAATATGCTCATGCAGCCAAATATGTTTTGTTCATAGACAGTTTTTACTCACAATGTTACTTTATCTTTTCTCCCCACTCCCCAGTTTGGGGAATATGTCCAAACAACATCTTAACTTTCTTAAGGACAGACACTCCTTGTATCCTTGCCTTTTAAATACAATGATGCATTCCTGTGTTCTTTCAAGCTATGTTTAGAAGGATGATACTTAAAGGTATTTACAAATGGTGCATTTTTAATTTTCTTTTGCTTCAATGTTATTTCTTTGATGATGCACTACAATGAAAAGTAAGGAACAGTAGATAAGTGACTGCATTGTTCCCAGACCACTTATATTAGAGATGGTCTGATCTTTTGTGTCTAGATATAAGATAAACATGATTACCTGGCTTCAGCTGGCTATGTCTGGGTGGCTAAAGTTCTATTAAAGGAGATTCATATCAAATTTTCAGACATATCCACAAATGCAATATTCATGATCCACTTGAACAGATCTTTACCAATACATTACTTGCCAATACAATACAATACAACAGGCTCAACAGTAAATCTAACCACTTAAAAAGAAAATACATTCTGTGGGAGTGAAAGCCCAAAACAAAACAAAACAAAACTGGAGCTAGAATTCAGGATGTGGCCAAGAGTCTTCCAAGACTGATCAAGCCTTTGGACCACTACCTCTTCCTGTTTCTCCTCAAAGGAACTAACAATACTGTCAAGAATGACATTGAATGGGGCACTGAAGATTATGTAGCACTGGGAAGAAGGATCAAAGAGTTTGAGGCAGAAGTAGTCCATTTCTCCCCCAAAGGAAAAGGCCCAGATAGGGACTGTCGAATTCTGGAAGTAAAAGCGTGATTGCACGGGTGGCTTTGGACTCTTTGACCATGGGATTCTGTCCCGGGCACAAGGACTACTAGGAAGAGATAGGATCCACCTAACAAAGAGAGGAGAGAGCATCTTCTCAGGCAGTCTTGCAAACCTAGTGAGGAGAGTTTTAAACTAGCTTTGTCAGGGGACAGTGACCTAAGCCCTGAGGTAAGTGGGAAAGTGGGATAACAAGAAGAAAAACAAGGAGGAAGGTGCCACAGAGGAGGATGCCTGATTCATACTGAGAAAGTAGGACAATCAGCTATTTATCTAAGGTGTCTGTACATGAACTCAAGGAGCCTGGGAAACAATCAGGAAGAATGAGAAGTTCTGGCACAGTCAAAGAGCTTGATGTGATTAGAATAATGGAGACTTGGTGGGATGACTCACTTGATTGGAGAACTGTCATGGAAAGGTATAAAGTGTTCAGGAGGGACAGGAAGGGGAGAAAAGGTGGAGGAGTTGCACTGTATGCAAGGGTATGTCTACACAGAAAAGTTATTTCGAAATAACAGCCCTTATTTCGAAATAACTTTCCTAGCGTCGACACAGCCAAACCGCTATTTTGAAATAAATAACGAGGAATAATGCCAAATAACGAGGAATAACGCCAAATTCGAAATAGCTATTTCAAAATAAGTGCTGTATAGACACTTATATCGAAATAGGTGGCCTCCAGCCTTCCTAGGTGCCCTATTGGCCACTCCAGCCTCAACCAAGAACACTTCTCTCCTTCTCCCCACCCCCCCCCAAAACCCTTAAAGGGGTAGACTCTGTCCACAGTGCCTGTGCCAGCTCCAAGCCTGCCAGTCCAGAACCAGCAGTCGCTGCCCCTGACCCAGTGGCCCCAAAACATGAGCCAGTAAGCCATTGGCAGCCAGCCCTCCACCACTCCCCAGGAGCAGTCTGACAGCTCCCAGGAGCCTGCCAGGGCCTGGAGAAGGCGGGCGCCTTCCTGGTCCAGGGCAGAGATCATGGACCTTATTCAGGTTTGGGGGGGATGCCCCCAACTGCCATGATCTCCACACTAGATGGAGGAATGCGGCCATCTATGGCCGGAGAGTTGCTAGCCTGGCCACCAAAGGCCACATGAGAACCCAGGAGCATGTTTGCATGAAAATCAAGTTGGTCTGGCGAGACCCCCACCCTGAGCCCTGAGCTACCCCCCCTTTCTTCCCCTTGCTTCCCCCTTCCAGCTCCCTCCTCCCAGGTTTCCCCCTCCCCTCTCCCACCCTCTCTTCTCCCTTCTCCTGCCTCCTTTCCCCAGTCTCACCAGAGTTTCATTCCCTCTCCCCCCCAGTATTGTTAAATAAAGAGAGTTTGTGTTTATGAAAAAACATGTATTTTATTTTACATCAGGAAGGGGAGCTGGGGGACAGGTAAGTGGAAGGAGGTGAGGGAGGAATGAGACACAAGCCCCCAGTGGGGCAGACCAGGGACACTGTTAGTACTCCTCAGGGTGGAAGCTCTCCCGCAGGGCCTCCTGGATACTGACAGCCCCCAATGGACCTCCCGGATGGCAGCCTGCAGCAAGTACAGCCAGGCTTGCAGCAACGCGTCCAAGAGAAACACCAGAGTGCCCAGGGGCAGCTCTGGCTTCATGTTGCAGAGTGCTGTGGTGTCCCGAGTGAGGGCAACCAGAGCACACAGAGACAAAATGCTTTGCTGTCCCTCATCAAGATAGGGAAGCAAGCAGGGAAACCTGAGAACCAGCTGTCCGGGGGCGGGGGGGGGGGGGGATCCCTTTAAGCACAGGCCTCAGATAGCCTCAGGCAGCAGCCATACAAAGTAACTCCTGACTTGATGCCCTGCTGGACCTGGTTCCGGCCGGCCTTAAATGTGATTCAGGGTCCACTCAGTGTGGATGCACTATTTTGAAATAGCAAAACATTATTTCGAAACGCATTTTGTGTGTAAACGCGTTATTTTGAAATAACTTATTTCGAATGAACGATTTCAAAATAAGATATTTCGAAATAATGCTGTAGTGTAGACATATCGTAACTAAATCCATATTATGTTTACAAATCAAAATAAGGATCTTTTAAACTCCAAACTCTGCAAACTCATCTTGGAATATAAAAGCCAAGCTTTTCTAATTTGATCTAGTCTCAAATTTTCCAACAGATTATTTTTCTATTGATAAATGCTGATTCATTGAAATTAAAACATTTAGCAGGCATGTGTCAGATCCATTGAGTATTCCAGCCAGCTCACTCATCAGAGCTGGCATAATCAGGGTTCCTAAACTTCGTACCCCACCTCAGGGATCTCCAGCTAGAACTTTCAAATCCCCCAAGTTCTTGCTAGCCTTCCAGCTATCCCTCTTGGCAGCTTAGGGAATATTACCAAATTTATGTAGATGGAGGATATTTTTTGTAAAATTTCAGATTTTTCCATGGAATGTGAATTTCAGTCAGACCCACTTCTAAGCAGTAATCACAATTTTAAATCTGCATTCCGCCCCTCACCTCTGTTCTTGGCAGAATGTTTAACATGTCAGAATTTTCCAGTCAGTTCCAACAGTGCTGATGTTCAGGCCTGAAGTACACTAACGTCTGTGTTGGCTTTACATCCTTGTTGTAGTGTAATTTTTTTTGTTGGTATCCAGGAGTTCTCTTTCTACACATTTGTCACAAAGTCCAATCACTGATGGCGAACCTCCAGTGGAGAATTGCTCCACCCAGTCAGACCCCCCTTCTGTCTTTTGTTTTCACTGCAACCTTTCTCATGCTCCATGGCTTACAGTGCTTCCTGTGTGCCAGTTAAGATGCTCCCTCTTTACGGTATGACTGTTCTACCAGGCTATTATATAGTTTCCCTTTCTGGGCTATCAAAGTCCCACTGAACTAGAAGAACAGGTAGAATCCCCTGCAATTGTCAAGTGGTGAGGCAGGAGAACCCAGGCCTGCCCTCTAATTTAGGTTCCAGTCTGTGGTCCCTACAATCAGCACCCAAGGTCTTCTCCAGAATAATCCTTTTATTATTTCCCGGGTTGGCTTCCTACTCCATCTTTATCAGGCTTCTTTATTCACCACCCCTTCCAGGCCAAGATCTTGTTTTCTACTCTGCCCCTAGGGGTGCATCTACACTGCACTCTTACCTCAAAAAAAGCTACGCAATTTGCACTACGCAATTTACCTTATTTCAAGGTAATTTCAAAATAGCTTATTTTGAAATTTGGCTCTGTCTACACAGCACTAAATTTAGAAATAAAGTGCTATTCCAAAACCTCCCTTAACCCTTGTGGAACAAGGGTTTCAGGGACACCAGAATAGCTCACCCATTATTTGGGAATCTATTTTAAAATAACGGGCTGCTTTAAAGACTCAGAATAGCTATTTCAGGATACTCCCAATATCCCGAAATAGCTCCACAGTGTAGATGTAGCCTAGGTGTCCTCCTTCCCCTCTCTAAGCTGAGGGAGTCATTGTAGGCTTTCATGCTGTAGTCCCTTCTTTCCTCTATTCCTAACCTCATACAAGTCCCACTTGCTTTTGCTCAGATTAGCACCATTTTGAAACAGGAATCACCTATCAGCCTATCTTTCCCTGTGGCATGGCTTATCAGATTAATTAGCTCTTTCTGAGACTCATTAACCCTTTCCAGGTCATTATAGGTTGGACACCCATCATACCACCCTGAATGACCAAAAGGAAAAAAAATGACAATCCTGGACCAAATCCTATTGAGCAGTCCCATCTTCATGGGACTCCTTTGCTGTTCCTCAGACAAGTAAGAAATATATTTGTGTGTAAGGATTTTCAGGATCGGTCAGACTTCATTTAACAGTACACTACAAAGTATAATTTGTTCCCTCTCTTTTGTACTCTTTCAAAGGCCATAGTACTGCTTGCACTTAGATTATTTTGAATTTCACACACTATATGGGAATGCTTTAAAGCAGTGTTTCTCAAAGGGGTCTGCGGACCAACTCTGAGAAAGCTCTGGGTTGCTCTGGTTTGTTTAAGTACCAGTTCTGCATCCACAGAGCGTCACAGCTCTCTTGGCTGCAGTTCACCATTTGCAGGCAAGGGGAGCAGTGGAAAGCAGCAGCCCGTGTCATGTTGCTTCAGGTGGCTCCCCTTGGCTACATACAGCCAATGGGAGCTGCGAGGCTCCGTGGCCATGGCACCAGTAAATAAACACACAGTGGTGCAGCCAGTTAGCAGTTTTCTCAAGGTGGTTTTGCGGACCACTTTGAGACACGCTGTTCTAGACTGATTAATTTACAAAACATTCACAAGTCCTTGAACAACTGAAGAGCAAAACTCCACACAAGTGGTTCCTATCCTTAGTATAGATCTGTGCTAAACTTATATCTGAACCTTGTGGCTTCCTTTCTCTCTCACTTCTTTCTTTCTCTTGCTTGGGCACCATCATTTTTTTCTCTGGGAGTCTTCTTAGTCCAAATTCAGTAGCACTTCTCCATATAGAACCTGTGCTCCCAGAACTAGTTCAGGTGGGCCTGGTTTTAACCCTCCTTTTATGTAGGTGCTCTGTCACATAAAGTAACTTCAGACTCAATGTATTGGCGTGGCCAGTCCTCATGGGTTTCCCTAGAGCAGAGTGTCTAGGTGAAATCCTGGCATCAATGAAGTCAGTGGGAGTTTTGTCATTAAACCTCAGTGGGGCTAGGGTTTCACCCTTTGTTTAAAACTTTCTATGGAGAGTTTCATATCAAGCACGTATGTGAATAAGTTCATGTCCTCTATTGCCAGGATACATTTGAAAAGTGAAGACCTTCACATTGGTGAATTCTCTTGTTTGCTTGGTTTTACTTTCAGAGAGATTACAAATATATTATATATATATATTAGAGAGTTTGTGCATCTGTCCATCTGTCTGTCTGTGAGTCCATCCATCCATAAGTCTATTTGCTCAAGAACTCCTCTTAAACAGTAAGAGCTAGGACCACCAAATTTAGTATGCAGCTTTCTCTTATCTAACTTACAGCAAAGTCATGGTTTGGTTGTGCCAGGAGAATGGGATGTGCTTGGAATTTGATTGTTTTCTATAACATGGAAAGGGAGGGGTCTGATAGGAGGGACAGTTATGCTCTGCAGTGACCACTGGGGCCAGCAAGTGCTGAGGACAGTTACATTGCAGAGTGAACACAGTGGGGAAGCTGCACCAGGAAGAGAGAGGCCAGCTGAGGCTGGGGCTCTTCCTATTGCCAGCCACCATCCCAGGCAAGTGGTCCCCATATCCCCAAGCTCCTCCCCCTTAGCCCTCAACCACACTGCTAGCAGTTGGGGAAACCCCATTGGCTAGCAACCCTAGCCCCCACAAGGAGCTGCCAGCTGGCTGTGTGTGTGTGTGGGGGGGGAGGACAGACAGGAGGAGCTGCTGGTGGAACCAGGCACCCTGACCCCAGCTCCACCCTTCCCCCTCCAGCAAGGGGCCACCGGAGGCCAGGCAGCTCAGCCCTAACGTCCAGCAAGGAACACTGGGGAGGGCAGGCACCTGAGCCCCATTCTCCTCTGCTTTATGAGGAGCCACCAGCTGAGAGGGGGGCAGGCAGCCCACTCCATGAGAAGCCAGCAACTGTGATGTGGCTTGGCAGCATAGCCTCTCTCCTCTTTCTAGAGGAGCTCCAGGGTATCAGAGCCCCAGCCCTCCGGGAAGCACCATCATCAGAACAGTGCCACCCTCACCACCTCAGGCAGCCCTGGTAAGCCCTGTTGACTTCCCAGCCCCCTGGCCTGAACCCCCCCCTCCCATCCTACACCTCCTATCCTGAGCCCGGGGCTTGACCTTAATGGAGCTACATCACTTTATGCCCACTGATTGTTTGGCTCTTGGTAAGACAAAGTCAGCAATTGTTCTCAATTTTTAAGTACTTAGGGACCTTGTACTTCACCTTTATTTTGTACTTGAGAACCTTCTATGCAATAATCCAGATAGAAGGGAAAAATCTCTTTTTAATATGGTCCTTCCATGTAAAGCTGATTTCTGGTGGGAAGAAAAAACTACCGCACACACAAAACTGAGGCAAAGTGACAGAAAAGTTGGACGACATTGCCAAAATGACAGTAAATGTTAATGGTCCGATCACAAAAATTGTCCTTCAAACTCAGATGTGTAGTAAATAGTAATGAAGAGATGTACTTGTCAGGAAGATTTGATTTGTCTAGCAAATCCTTCCTGACATATACACTCATTTACTTCTATATAGCCTTTTGAAAATGCCATTCCAGCAGAGCATAAAAAAGGTTATTTAGATTAAGTATAGTTACAAGATGAGCTGTATACTGAATTCATTGGTCTACATGCACACTCATTTAATTTCCACTGCTCCATTACTCTAAAAACTGTGCCTGTATTGAGGGAAAGGCGGGGGGAGATGGGGGAAAAATAGGTATAAGAGCTAAAATCACAGAGGAGAGTAGCTTAAAAACAAAAGTATAGGATCTGCTGTACTGACGTCTAACATTAGAGGGATGATGAGCAAAAGGAAAAAGGTATGAAATATTTCCTTAATTGGATGGAATACTAAATAAAACTGTAAGGATTTAAATCTGCCATCAGGTGCTATAACTGAAAGGAGAATTTGACTTTGATTGCACATTTAAAGTCAGGAAATGTCAAAGCAAAAGTAGCACATTACTGATAAATCCACCTTACTTCTCCATATGCACTGCAATAGAGGGACAAATTCTGCTCTCCATTATACTACTGAAAATCCCGAGTAACTTAAGTGAAGCTAGTAAAAAAGAGCTATAGCTGAGAGTACTTTTGGTCCACAGGACTATCCTCAGCTGGTGCCAATCAGCATGGCTCTATAGACTTCACTGGAGCAATTCTGTTATACCAGATAGGAAATGGACCGACAGTTTTTAATTTAATTTTTGCATCTTATTAGATCAAGGGTGGGGAATCTTTTTAGGGACTCAGGGACCACTGACCCACAAAACAATCAGTCAGAGCCAGGCTAGTAGATTTTGGCTACATCGAGACTATAGGCTTCTTTCGGAAGAAGCTTTTTTTGGAAGAGATCTTCCAAAAAAACAACTTCTGAAAGAGACCGTCCACTCAGCAAAAATGCATCGAAAAAGCGATCTGCTTTTTCGAAAGAGAGCATCTAGACTGAATGGACACTCTCTTGCATATAAGCTGTGATTGCTATGGATGGAATGGCCACCAGGGCACCTGTGCTTTTTCCTCTTTCCTCTTTTTCTGAAAGAACTCCCTCTTCCCCGTCCACAAATGCCTTTTTGCAAAAGAGCTCTTTCACAAAAAGGCTTCTTCCTCATAGAATGAGGATTACCAATGCCAGAAAAACCCCTCTGTTCTTTCGATTTTCTTGCGGAAGAACACAATTGCAGTGTGGACGTTCCTCGAGTTTTGTCGGAAAAACGGCCATTTTTCTGACAAAACTGTGTAGTGTAGACATACCGTTTGTGTGCTCTAGCCCCATGGGGAAAACACTGGGGGGCTGGATCACCAGCACGGGCTCTCCAATGCTGAGGGGGAGCCCTGAGTCTCAGGGGCCAGATCTAGGAAAGACTTAGGTTCCCCACCTCTGTATGGGTATGTCTACACTACAAAGTTAATTTGAACTAACAGCTGTTAGTTCAAATTAACTTTCATAGGCGCTACACATGCAAACCGCTAGATGAACTTAATTCGAATTAGTGGAGCGCTTAATTCGAACTAGGTAAACCTCATTCTACGAGGACTAACACCTAGTTCAAATTAAGTAGTTCGAATTAAGGGCTGTGTAGCCACTTAATTCGAATTAGTTGGAGGCTAGCCCTTCCCAGCTTGCCCTGGTGGCCACTCTGGGCCAAGCCAGGGAAACTCTTCTGCCCCCCTCCCAGCCCCGGAGCCCTTAAAGGGGCATGGTCTGGCTACAGTGCTCGTGCCAGGTGCAAGCCTGCCAGCACCCAGCCAGCAGACCCTGCACCTGGCATGGCATGAGCCAGCCACCCACTGCCACCCAGCCCTCCGCCTCTTCCCAGGACCAGGCTGGCGGCTCCCAGGAGCCTGCCCGGGGCTGCAAGAGGCGGGCGCCTGCCTGGTCTAGTGCAGAGATTGTGGACCTCATCGAGGTTTGGGGGGAGGCCTCCAACGTCCACGACCTCTGCACTAGGCACAGGAATGAGGCCGTCTAGGGCAGGATAGCTGCCAGCCTGGCCACCAAAGGCCATATGCGAACCCAGGAGCAGGTTTGCATGAAAATCAAGTTGGTCCAGTGAGATCCCCGACCCTGAGCTTAGAACATAAGAACATAAGAATGGCCGTACTGGGTCAGACCAAAGGTCCATCTAGCCCAGTAGCCTGTCTGCCGACAGTGGCCAACACCAGGTAACCCGGAGGGGATGGATCGAAGACAATGACCAAGCCATTTGTCTCATGCCATCCATCTCCAGCCTTCCACAAACAGAGGCCAGGGACACCGTTCCTACCCCTGGCTAATAGCACTCCATGGACCCAACCTCCATGACTTTATCTAACTTCTCTTTAAACTCTGTTATAGTTCTAGCCTTCACGGCCTCCTGTGGCAAGGAGTTCCACAGGTTGACTATTTGCTTTGTGAAGAAGAACTTTCTTTTATTAGTTTGAAGCCTGCTACCCATGCATTTCATTTGGTGTCCTCTAGTCCTTATATTATGGGAACTAATGAAGAACTTTTCTTTATGCACCCTCTCCACACCACTCATGATTTTATATACCTCTATCATATCTCCCCTCAGTCTCCTCTTTTTTAAGCTGAAAAGTCCCAGTCTCTTTAGCTTCTCTTCATATGGGACCTGTTCCAAACCCCTAATCATTTTAGTTATCCTTTTCTGAACCCTTTCCAAGGCCAAAATATCTTTTTTGAGGTGAGGAGACCACATCTCTACACAATACTGAAGATATGGAGTACCATAGTTTTATACTTCCCCTCCTCCTTCTTCCCCTGGCTTCCCCCTTCCAGCTCCCTCCTCCCAGGTTTCCACCTCCCCTCTCCCACCCTCTCTCTTCCCCTCTCCCACCTCCTTTTCCCAGTCTCCCCAGAGGTTAATCCGCCCCTCAGTTTTGTTAAATAAAGAGAGTTTCTATTTTTGAACATGTGTCCTTTATTTTTTACATCAGGAAGGGGGGCTAGGGAGGGGTAAGTGGAAGGAGGTGAGGGAGGAATGGGGCACAAGCCCCTGATGGGGAGGACTGGGGTGGCTCTGCGGGCTCCTCAGGGTGGAAGCTCTCCTGCAGGGCTTCCTGGATCGTGACAGCCCCCCGATTGACACCCCCGGATGGCAGCCTGCGGCAAGTGCAGCCGGGCTGATGGCCGAGCACTGTGATGTGCTGAGTGTGGGCACTCAGGGCACTTCAAGACAGGACTGCTTTGCTGTCCCTCATCGAGGTAGACAAGCAAGCGGGGAACCCTGAGAACTGTCTGTCCGGGGTGGGGGTCGGGTCCCTTTAAGCACGGAGCTCAGTTAGCCTCAGGCAGCAGCTCCACACTCTGGGTCCTAACCTGATGCCCTGCCGGCACTGGTTCCGGCCAGCCTTAACTTCGGTTCAGGGTCCATTCAATGTGGACATGCTAGTTCGAATTAGCAAAACGCTAATTTGAATTAGTTTTTAGGTCTAGATGCACTAGTTCGAATTAGCTTAGTTCGAATTAACTAATTCGAATTAAGTTAGTTCGAATTAGTGCTGTAGTGTAGACATACCCTATTAGACAAATAATACAATATAACAAGGCATGTTTTCTTCAGGTTTGATTCAGACGTAACATATTTTTTTAATTCACATTGATTTTATTGTTATCCTTATACTGTGTACCTTTAATGACCTAAACTTTTTATATACTGTCTTTTATGTTTATATATAGATTTTAATAAGTTCATTTTCTTTTCATTCTGCAGCATAGCTTTTGTTAGGTGCAGTTTAGAGCATAAGACAGTTAATTATGAAGATGATTTAGCTGCACAAACAAGCACGGTGCAAATTTCCAGATCCAGCTTTGGGGCTGAAGCACAGAACAACAGCATCAAATTAAAAGCTAATATATGACTGACTACTACATATTTATTCATATCAGTAACACAACACACATTACGCCATTGTAATGATGTACTGCTTACTTACTAAAAATTACTAATATGCATATGGATTCATAAGAACAAGCCTTTACACACATAAACACACAACCATTTTCACTATTATTCTGTACTTTATACTTCATTTGTGATGAATTGTGTAAATATGCTTTGTTTTGTTTTTCACATAAATGTGCTTCATTGTTTTATTTTGTCCGCTGTATGCAAAGCAACACATACTACAAAGTTTGTAGAAGAAAAGTGCATGATATAGTCTATTGTGTTATTTAAGAAGTAGTATGATCATGTAATTAACAGCTATCAGCTGGAAATCAGCTTGCGTAAGTAGTAAAGTGCCAATAAAGTCAAAAGAGCTGTGCCAGTATACATCATCTGAGGGTCTGGTCTTGTGTCATAGCCTAAGGTCTACACTGGACCAGGCAGGTCAGTTTCAGATATGTCATCCACCTATGCAAAATGCATAGCTGGATTCGGCTTACCTTAAGCCAACCTGCTGCATCATCTACACTGTGGGAAGATGACAGGAGCACACACTCCCATTGGCTTCCCTTACTCCTCACAGAATGAGGAATACATGATGCCAGCGGGGGCTGCCTTCAGCATTTGATTTGGGGGTCTGTGCCAGATGCACTTAATCAAAAGCTAAATGATTGAACTCTAGATGGTCGATCTTCTCCATTGTATAGACAAGCCCTTAATGCATATATACAAAGGTAAAGAGACATAGAAAAAATGTATGTGTAATCTGACACGAGTTAAAATCACAGAAGTCCCCTTATGGTTGACATGTTTTGCAAAAAAACATCTTTGAGTTACACAACCTTATTTGTGGTATATCTTTAATTGTGGACACTTAGGGAATGTCTAGACTACAAGCCTCTTTCAAAAGAGATTGTCTAGACAGCCACAAGACTTTTGAAAAAGCTATCCGCTTTTTCGAAAGACAGCACCCAAGCAATCTGGATGCTCTCTTTCGAAAAAGCCCTGTTTGTGTTCAGGAATGCCTTTTTTCGAAAGAGCTCTTTCAAAAAAAGGTGTTCTTTCTCATAAAAGCAGGTTTACCGCCGTCGAAAAAACCGCCGCGTTTTTTCAATTTAATTTCGAAAGAACACGATGGAAGTCTAGATGCAGGTGAAGTTTTTTTTAAAAACCCCTGTAGTCTAGACATAGCCTTAACCAGGCAGGCTTGATCCTGCATTAATAAATGCCCAACTGCCCGGTGGAATTTTCTAATTATTTTTTAACCGAAGAAAAGAATAAAAAAATACATTTTTAAAAAATATTAAAAAGGATTGCCACTCTGGTTTGAAATATTCCATACTCTGGAGCTATTTAGCAAGACACCTGTGCTGTCAAAGCTCTTGTGCTGTCAGCCTTCAAGGTTGGGGAAAATGGATATTTGGGCTCCCTGTCTGAAGCACATTTAAAGGTACATCATTAAGAGATTATCCTGTGCGCCTGGCACAGTGAACCTTTCTCCAATCCTTCCCGCCTTCCAGGAGTCATTAGAGCTGAGGTGACTGAAGAGCTTGCGCTTAGTGCTTTGGTTTTCAAAAGCCATTTTTGGTAGAAATGTTTGTATATTGGTAAAGAAAAAGAAACACTAAAAATATTGAGTTTCCACAAACATTTTCACATTAGTCAAAGAAGATAAAGGAAGGAAAAAAAGGTTCCAACAATATTGTGAGCAGCTGTAGTTGCCCAGCCAGCCTTCCCTAGCCTGGGAAACTCTTATAATGACCTCACCACACATTAATCAGTAGAGGCCCTGTCTGGCTTTTTAGAGAAAGTGTGTGCCCCTTTAAGAGCTGGAGAGTCATTGAGTGACTTACTGCAGCAGCTTTATACAAAGTTAGTGTGGGGATGATGACCACGACCCTCCAGGTGACCAGAAGAAAAGGGTAACTATGTCCATATTGGTGCAGGAAAGTCCTCTTTTATCTGGAGCTCCCCTACAAGAGCTCAGACTGGGGCTCCATCCTATTCAACACTTGTGCACCTCATGAAGTCCACATGAGCCCTTGCTGATCCCTATGCACATTGCAAAATCCACAGCAGCCCTTCCTGAAGGTCCAGGTGTCCCTGGGAACTCACAGCTAAATATTTTTTATTGAGATGCCACTATGAATCTGAATTAAATGCATGTGTATTGAACCTTTCCTTAGCTGCACACTTTATGAACCTAATGGAGAAGGGAAGATTTGGCAAAAATCTGGAGTGCATTTCCTGTATGCTGTTTTCAAAGGATCCTAACTCAAGCAAATCAACGGCAATTTCCTGTGCAACCAGAGCAAAATGATTACCTAGATTCCTTCCTCTCTTTGGATTAAAATGAAAAGTGTCACCTTTACCATATTGCTACTGCTCCTAGGGCAAGAACTAGACAAGTAACAACTTGATTCAAAGCACATTGAAGTAAATAGGAGCCTTTCCACTGATCAAAGTGGAGGCTGGATTGGTACCAGGGCTGATGGCTTTAATTTAGATTCCTCCACATCTGCCTATCAACCTTACATCGAACCATGAATCACCACTTCAAAAGCCCTACATACCACAAACAAAATAGTATTCCATTGGGAAACTACCAGAGTAATAGGGGATCATTTCCCCTGTATGCTCCCGAATAACTTCAGTGACTAGACTCTACAAATTACTTGAATCTAATTGAAATTGAATAAGTGATTTTGCTTGTCAATTGCCCATTGTGAGAACACAAAAAAGTAAAATCTTATTAAACTATTAAGCAGAAACAGATCCTTTCAAAATCCCTGTTTAGTACTCTCAGTATGATGCAAAAGCCTTATTTCTTTTTAATTGGCTTATCTTAAAAAAATGATAATTTTCAGACAGTTGGCAGTAAAATCCCTCAGGACTGCAGGAAGCATAATTCTCTTTTAAAAATTCTCTACATTTATTAATGAACTTGAAAAGTAACACTTAAAATTGCTCAGTAGGTTTTCTCTCCTGTGTGTGTTGTAGTCTCAATAGAGCCTTCACAGTGAACTTCAGGCAATTCTTCCTAATTTTTACCTTCAGGCTAAGTTTCCAAAATGTTAACTGGCTAATTACTAGTCAATCCTGCCTATTATAAAATAGCATGGGGGGGGGGAGAGGGCGGGACTTGCAGATCACATATGTTTTGTCAAAAAAAGGCATATATTTTTGTCATATATTTCAGTCTTGGGCCTTGTTGTTATTTTCATACACTGAGTGCCACTATATTATTTTCACTCTGAATGACTTTTTTATTTTAAGAAAAATCAATAGGAAATAAAAGTGAAGTACCTGTCAATTCTCTAGGGACCATCTTTGTGTTCTGCGTTTGTAGAGCATCTAGAACAGTGGAGTCTTGTTCCATTATTAGGACTCCTAAGTGTTATTGCAAGACAAATAAATACTAACACAAGAGAGTGCAGTGTATGTATGTCCACCATTCATGGAGTGGAGAACAAAAATGTCTGCTGCCTCGGCACACAATCAGAGCCCTGAGACATTTAATGGAGGAACACACAGAAATGAAAGCATCTTATTTTTCCCATACCACAGATTAACTTAAAATCAACAGATTGAAATCACTCTGACCCCTGACAGAGATGCTGCAGTCAAAAACAGGTTAATATTTTGTGTTATAGAAGTGAACATAGCCTGATAGACTGATGACATTGTAAGCTAAATATCACTCATCACCCAATACTGCAAATTTCTCCCACCGTAGTCTGTCAGTCTAACTTAGAGGTGGGCAATAATTTTCTCAGGAGGGCCACTTAATGAATTTTTGTATGTGGTTATGGGCTGGCTCCATCCTGGATGGGGCAGGGCTTGGGGGCAGAAGGGCCAGAGCTGGGGACTAGCCTCCCCCTGGAGTTGTCTGGGGCCAGAAGCTTGGAATTAAAAACACAGCAAAAGGCTCGTGGCTCCTGGCCCCACCACTACTGCATTGCCTGGCAGCCACCTGGGGGTTATTAAATAGCCACCTGGGCTATTTAAAGGGTTTGTAGCTATGGCCCCTGCAAGGCTAGTGCTGTGACTGGGAGCTGCAAGCCATTTAAATAGGATCTGGCTGCCTGAGCCACTGCCTAGAAATTTGGTGCCACGGAGAGCAGGATATAAATAGAAAGCATCCAGATGCAGTCCACAGGCCAGATCAGAGTGTTAGGCTGGCCGGATCCAGCCCTGGGCCACATCTTGCTCAGCTCTTGTCTAACGCAACCTTCACCCACAAAGACCATTACCTTAGGGTATGTCTAGACTGCATCCCTCTGTCGGCAGAGGGATGCAGATTAGGCAGGTCGACATTGCAAAGGAGGCAGGGATTTAAATATCCCGCGCCTAATTTGCATAAAAATGGCCACCGTGTGTTGCCGACTCAGCACTTTGTCTGCAAAAAGCAGCAGTTTAGAGGGGGATCTGTTGAGAAAAAAAGCCTTTTTTGACGGATCCTGTAAACCTCCTTGCAGGAGGCATAAGGGATCTATCAAAAAAGGCTTTTTTTCCTGAACAGATCCCCCTCTAGACTGCTGCTTTTTGCCGACAAAGTGCTGAGTCGGCAAAAAGCGGTGGCCATTTGTATGCAAATTAGGCACGGGATATTTAAATCCCTGCCTCATTTGCAAAGTTGACCTGTCTAATCTGAATCCCTCTGCTGACAGACGGATGCAGTTTAGACATACCCTAAGTGACGAGAGGGTAGTTTGATCTCTGCAGTTTGCCAACTCAATCCTAGGTTTCTAATTCAGGGGCTGGTCTACACATATGAAGCTTCACTGTGCCTCTTGGTGGTGAAGACACTCCCTACAGCATAAGTGCAGGTAGTCCATCCTCCCAGGAGGCGGTAGCTATGTTGATGTGAGAAGCCCTCACATTTACATAGTGCTGCCTACACTAGGAGCTAGGTCAGTATAACTGCATCATTCTTGGGTGTGCAAGTAAGTACACAAGTCATTATCCTGGAAAGGGTGGATTTGCAGGGGGAAGGCATGAGAAAAACAGGAGCAATTTATGGGCTTGTCACTTGAGTAGAGCGGGTCTGAAAGGGTTGGATAAGGGAGGACGATGTAGGAGGTTGGAAAGAGAGTGAGTTCTGGGATTTTGAGTAGCTGGGAAAAGGCATGCTTTGGGTTTAATACAAAGTGGAAGGATCAAAGGCAATTATGCATCTGGGTTGTTGACTTTTGGGACTGATGATGTTGGTTGTTCTAGCTCAGGGGGCATTTCAAAGCATGCAAAATTTGAGCAAAGTATGATACAGCAGAGAGAAAGGGAATGGTAAAAAGGTTATCAGCCCCGCAGGGCCTGCATTATTATTGTTATGTTGGCATTAGTACCTATAGGCTTTCATCAGGATTAGGGCCCCATTGCACCAAGTACTATACAAACCTAGAACATAAGGTTGTCCCTATTTTAAAATGCTGACAATCTGAACAGATAGAAGAAAAGGGGAACTGGGAGACAGTGTTCAACATAGTAAACAGAGAGATGGGTGACACATGTCATGTTAGTTTCATATTTTTTTCTATGGCTATGGATTTTACTCTGGCTTTTCTTTAGATCGATACTTATCATTCTTGCTATACAACATGCTAAATTTCAATTCCAAATTGTGCATCTTACTGTAAAAACCAAGTCCACAGCTATATATCATCTTCAACGAGAGGTTAAATATAGTAACTACATAAGTGCAAAAAGGCTTAACTGTCCTGAGTCTCCTAAAGAGAAAAACGGTCTGATTCTGATCTAACTTATACCAGTCTAAATCAAGAGCAACTTCCCTGAAGCAAAAAGAGTTACAATGATGTAAAATCAGGATAAGTGAATGGACACTTTGTCTCAAATTATGCTAACTACTTTATTTGTTTCTTATGCGGAGTTCATTACCTGGACTTTATAGAAAGAATGCAAATTTGTGATTTTATTGCCTCTGTGTATGGATTAAAGAGCAACAAGAGATTTCTAATTATAGCAGGATATAAAACAGAATGGGACTTTTTTTTTATCCTGCCTAGTTAATGAAAATGTAAATAAAAAGCCGAAACAAAACAAACAAACAAAACTTTTGACTTATCACATGCTTCCTCATAATTTTAACAAACATACTTTTGCTAAGCAAGATTATTCTCTGCATCCTCCTTTCTTTCTCTTGAGTGTGTGACCTCCAGGGTAATTACAAAAGGGTGGCAATGGGAAACCTGTCTAAACACTGCAAGGAGGAACAGGGTGGTGGTGATGGGGAGAATGTGGAAATAAATACACGTTGCTGGCTGTCAAAACATGTAGACCTAGTATAACTCTTTCACAATTAGATTTCCAAAGGTGTTCACCAAACAGATAAGTATTAATTTGCTCATTTTTAGGAATTGAGGCACCCATAAGATTAGGGACTTGCCTACAGTTGCCACACAAGACAGTGTGCCTTATGCATTGAATAAATCTCTCATGTATTTCTGCTGAATAGATGTGATTGCTGAATAGATGTGATTGGCTAGACAATTCACTGGAATAATTCAGTATTATTTCTATTCCCTACTGGATGAACATATAACTATTTTAATCAATAATGCTGGAATTCATTTCCCCCAGACATTTGTATCAATAGACTCGATCATTCTAATGTTTGTGAAAAGTTAACACAGAAGAGGCAAACAGGGCTGAAGTGGATTCTTTTAAAAATGGGGACAAATATTTGCTGAAACAAATCATTAATTTTCCCTGGTCTACTCAGCATCCTCAGTTCCTGTTAGTCTCAATATGATTTTGAGACATGGATTACTTCGCCAGAAAGGGCTCAACAATTTGTAAGAAGAACTCCAAAACGAATCTGTATTTGGTTCAACAGCACCAAAATAAATTTCTCGTTTTCTACTGACATTGGTAAAAATGAATCCATGAATAGGAAACTATTGTGAATCTGATTAACTAATGAGGAACACTCATCTTACTGAGTGTTTCTCCATGCAAGAGGTTAAGTTCATCTTTGCGGTATGAATACCCATGGTGAGGGAGGCTCTACAAGAGCTTATAGTTCCTTTTTCAACATGTATTTTGAACCAGGATTTCAGGTGTAGTTTTCTTGAAGTCCCCCAGATAATGTTTTCTCCCCTCATGAGAAAAAGGACCATCATCATCCTGAAGATATTACTTTTTTATGAAAGAAAACAACAAGATATTCACTTCAAATATTCAACGAAGTGAGATGAACACACATGATGCAACTGCCCCACTGTGGCAAGGGAGGAGTTAAAAACCAGGCCAGACGGAGCCTATGCATACTCCTCCAATTAGAGAGAGGCTTATAGGGGGCCAATCAAAGAGAAGTTTGCTGGGGAAGCCCAGTTTATAAGGAACTGCACAACAGAGCAGAGGGCAGTTGTGTCCTGACCAGTAAAGGGGAAGAACTGATTCCCTGAGGGGAGCACTTTGGAGGAGCAGTGCTGGGCAGGCTCAGGCTAGCTGGAGAGTAAATTTTGCCTGATACCTTCTAAGCTGTAGGCCTTGATACAGGGTCCAAGAAGGTGCAAGGGTCACAGGGAAGTGGCCCAGGGAATGAGAGCAGACAAGGGGAAAGAGCATGATGGCCTTACCTGGAAAAAGATAAGGATGTGACAGTGACTCCTGTAAGGACAACAAGGGGCCCCAAACATGTTGGTCCTGTGGAGAGCCTAAGTACATGAAGATGGAGTTCCCCAAGGAAATCCACAGGACCCAGGCTAGCCCTGAGGGAAGAGCTAAGCCAAAACCAGACTGTGGAAAGGCTGTGGTAAAGGGAAGGCACGGGCCATATAAAATGACACTGCTCCCAGAAAGGGAGACAGAGGCTAGAGACTGGGGCTCAGCCAGAGAATACCCCAAAGGAGGTGGTGATGAAGGCTGAAACTTTGATTAGGAGATAGTCTGGGGCAGAGGGACCCCAGACAGCTGTGGGAACCCACATGGGAGCTGAGAGAGCTATGGGACCCAGACAAATAGGAGAACCCTCACAAGAGCTGGGAAGGCTACAGTGGGGATCCAAACCATCAAGAAGGGAAGCAGGCTGCTCCAGAGGGTACAGAGCCTGCAATAGGAGCAAGACACTCAACAAGTCCAGATGAGAGAAAAACTGGGCAACTCTCTTTTCCATGGGAGATACTTAAGGGGAGAGCGAGTAGTGGGATGACTTCTCCACTGTGGCAAGGGAGGAGTTAAAACAAGGCCAGAGGGAGCCTGTACAAACCCCTCCAATCAGAGAGAGACTTATAGGGAGACAATCAAAGGGCAGATTGCTGGGGCAGCCTTTTTTATAAGGAGCTGCTCAGCGGAGCAGAGGGCAGTTGGATCCTGACCAGTGAAGGAATGGATTGGTTCCCTGGGAGAAGCACTGTAGGTGGAACAGTGCTGGACAGACTCAGGGGAGCTGGAGAGGAGCTGCTGCCTTAAACCTCCCAGGCTGTAGGCCTTGATACAAGGGCCAAGAAGGTGCAAGGGTCACAGGGAAATGGTCCAGAGAACAGGAGCAAACAAGGGGAAAGAAGGAGGTCAGGAAAGGTTGCCACTAGAGGGTCCCTCTATGTCAGGGTCCAGAGTAGTGGGTGGGCCTGGATCCTCCCTTGCCTCTTGCATTGCACCTTGCCACACTAAAATATGGCCTAGACAGATTATCGCTTGCCCTTGAAGCAAGGGGCTAGACTTTGGGGCTGCAGTTGGCCACAGTGGCAGGTGTCCTGATAGACTGGAAGCAGGTGAGAACAGAGTGGGCACTGCCAGAGAGCAGTGTCCTGAAGAGGATGGTCCAGGGAGCAACATGGTCATGAGTCAGAGAGCAGAGACAGTGGAGCAGAACAACGACAGGGAGGACACCAGCCAGAAGGGTCATACTGCATATACTGAGCTAATTCCCAGTGTGACCAGCAGAAGGCTCTGTGGCGGTGAGTTGGCCCTGCTCCATGTTAGTGTTAGAATGCAATGGTAGTGTGGTTTTTTTGTGATTTTGTTTCCAATATGCTGTATAATTGTTTTCTCAGAAAAAGTTCTTTAAAATAAATTTGGCATTTTTATTTTTATTATTTTGATAACTGTTGATAGTAACAATTGTGAGGGTAAAGTATTTCATTGTGATAGTTTCCTTGTTTATCATAACAAATCCATATATAATATTTCCCATGGAAGTTTTGCAATGAATATGTTTGGTGTTGCATATTGAAGGTTTCTGAATTATGCAGAAGATAAGACCTTATACGTGATATCTACAGTGAATGATTTCATTTTCCTCTAAATCATGGTCAATCTTTTATATTTTATTTCTGAAATCTCATAAACTAAGGTTTACAATGAAATAAGGGCATGTTGTAGTGATTTCTAATAGTTACAACGGCTATAGAAATATTATAGGATATAGCCACAAAAGGGCTATAGGAATGGGAAGCTGAAAATTTTTCTGCTGACACTACTTGCAGAGAAAGGTTAAGAGACCCGACTTTACAAGAATAAGTGTGAAATTATGGTCTGGTCTCAGTTTCCAGATAGTTTTGCAATTTCAAAATTTTGCATGATTTCCGCACAGAGGGTACATCAACACTGCACAGTTATTTCGGAATAAACTATTCTGGAATAGTTATTCTGAAATCGCTTATTTCAAAACCACACATCTACACTGCAGGGAAGCCTCAAAATTAGTTTGAGGCAGGCTTCCCTAATGTAGACGTGCTATCTCGATTTAGAGCCCCAGGAGGCACTGGGGAGGAATAATTTAAAATGGCCCTGGTGAGGGGCTATTTCAAAATAGCAGCAGTGGAGTGTCTACATATGCTTTATTTCAAAATAGCTATTTCGGAATAGGCGTTATTCCTCGTACAATGAGGATTACAGATTTGGGAATAAATTGTCCATTACTTCAAAATTATTTTTAAATAACGGAATGGCCGTGTAGATGCTCACATTGTTATTTCAAAATAATGCTAATCTCAAAATAACGGTGCAGTGCAGACGCACCCAGAATAAAAACTTTCTCGCTGGTACCAAAACTCCATATAACTGTACTCTAAACTTGGCCTCAATTTCTGATCCTTGGTAAAATATATACATTATGCTACAATGCAAGAGAGATTCAGAGTATTATTGGACAGATCCTCACAGCTAGTTTAATTGCCTTAGCATCCTTGGCTTCATTATACTAGCTGAAGCTCTGACCCTCTGCATTCAGTCCTGCAAGAGTTCCATTCACAGTTGGAATAGAAACAATGCCCTCTGGATGATGATCTCATTGGTATGAGTTCTCAAGCCCAGTGCTGCATCTTGAAATTTTACTATCTTAATTTACAACCACTGATATTTTGTACAGATCTCCACAGCCTCCTTTCTCAAGTCAACCCATTAACTGAGATTCCATTTTTGACCTCCCCAATAATTAAGCCAACTATTAAAACAGCTAAAATGTTTGTTTGGGTAATATAACATTCTCAAGGTTAATAACCCTCAAATCTGACCTACGGTATCATTTTTCTTAACTGTTTGCAGAGTTCATTTTTTTCCCACCAGTATTTGTGAGATTTTGCTTTTAAAATAAACACTTCAATGAACTCCCTTAAAATATGCATCTTGTACCTATTTAATAGGTTTTCTCTGACTGTTGTTGTCAACATTAACTTTTCTTTGGGTAGAAACAGCAGATTTTCTGAACAAGGAGCTCCCTTTGGAAGATGGAAAAAAGCATATCCTGAAATGCTCTGTCACTTGAAATATCCCACTCTCTGGACATCAGTAATGGGGGAGCCCCTTGGAAGTGACAAAGAACTTAGTTTCACAATATGTATAGCAGAAGATATGTAACAGAGGAACTCACTACTGAAGAGCCTCCTCATGCCAGGATGTGGCATGGCTGGCATCCATTTACTCAAATACTCCTTATTGTCTGCTGTTCTGATTTTTGCAACTTCTGCCATACAACCAGTTCATGTTTTAAGTTCAGGCCACTTCAGGCAAGTCTACACAGCAGGGCTAAAGCTGAAATAAGCTATGCAACTTGAGCCACACCAATTGCGTAGCTTAAGCCAAAACAGCTTATGTCAGCTTTTGGCGCTGTCTACACAGCAGGAAGTCTGAGAGAGCACTCTTTCTTCGACTTCCCTTACTCCTCGTAAAATGAGGATTACAGGAGTCAGAATAAGAAGTCCTCCAGCCTGACAGTATTTTGCCATTATGTCAAAATAACTGCTTGTAGTGTAGACACAGACTATGTTATTTTGGAATGTTAGTTATTCAAAAATAACACAGTTGTGTAGATGTACCCTTCCAGGGTATGCATGTCCAGCTGTACCTTATCAAGCCTTAAACTGGTTTTCTCCTTGCTTCTTTGAAATCTCCTAATCCAGCAACAAAGTCTTTCCAAATCAAGCAGAACTCAGCAGCGTCACATTCTCCTCCCCCATCCCGGAGTGGTAGGTCTCAAGGCCTCCTTGGAACAGAAAACTAAAAACAAAACAAAACACTACTAATGCATTTTTTGATCCTCTCTGGATTAGAGCCTGCCATCTGTCTTAGGCGACTCTAGAGCATCCTATGTGGGAACTCCATCCCCCAGAATGAAGTGTCTCCAGCCAGAAAGCTCAACTGCTTTCTTCCTCAGGCAGGCTGAGCTTTTCTTCTTTTAAATCCAACATCCAGTCCAGGACTCAATCAACAGGCTTGGCTGGTCCATGGCCTCTTGGTTCTTAAAGGGACAGGATGCCCTGTAACACAGCAACAGAGGTTGTGTAGGGCTATGTCTACACTACAGGATTTTTCCAGGATATTGGAGGTATCCTGGTATCAGTGTCATGTAGACAGCCTGGAAACTCCACTAACTTGCACCAGAATTACTTACATCTGTTTAAATGGGAGGGAAATACGTCTCTGGCTCTCCACATGAAGCAAATAAAATGACCTTGTGGAGCAGGAGACTAAACTCTGGTATGTAAGGTTTAAACACTATGGGCAAAATTCTGGCTCCACTGAAGTCAATGAGAATTTTGCATTTACTCCATGTAGCCAGGATTTCAGCATAGGCCATTAAGGCCAACAGGACCCTCCATCACAGCTTTGCAGTTTGCATCTAGGCGAGTATAATTAATATTCAAGCTTTTCTTTCCTGTGATTCTATACATTTTTTTCCCTGAAACAAAGATTAGTTTCTTCACACTTATTCAACAACCTTTTGGATTTGAATGTAGGAGTCAGATGAGTGAAAACAAGGGTCCATGTCCTCCATTTTATGTGATTATTTATACCAGTGCTGCTAAATCCAAAAAGTAGCATTAACACTTGGCACAAGTTTACATGGCTAAATAAAGTTCAGGTCAATAGTGAACAGAGCCTTCAGCATGCTGGGGCAGGATGACCTTCTGTTATATTATATATCATATGTAACTGTTGTGGTAGGGTTGCCTAAGAATACTATGTACATATGCAAATACAGTGGAAATCCTTTCCAAACTTTCCAATTCTTTAGGCAACAAAATAACTTTGTCAGTATGTGCAAAATCATGGGTGCAACCTGGGAGCAAGCATTGGGAAGATTAAGTAAAACATATATGATCTTAAGGATACATGCTTTGGTGTCTACATGTGTACATGTATTTTATATAGAGAAATAAAATATGGTGCCCAATTCACTACATCATTGTACCTCTTAGTCTCTTTGTACCTCACACGAGTGCAAAGTGGATATAAGATACAACCAAATCAGTATATTAACAATTTACAAACGACTTGCACTGATATAGGTGATCACGCAAGATACAGAGCATCACATAGGCTATGTCTACACTGCAGGCTTCGTTTGGAAGAAGCTTTTCTGGAAGAGATTTTCCAGAAAAACTTCTTCCAAAAGAAAGCGTCCACACTGCAAAAGCGTATTGAAAAAGCAATCTGCTTTTTTGTAAGATAGCATCCATTCAGTGTGGATGCTATCTCGCATTTCAGTTGTGATTACTATGGAGTGGCCACAAGGGCACCTGTATTTTTTCCTCTTTCCTTTTCTTTCAAAAGAACTCCCTCTTCCCCATCCACACACGCCTTTTTCCGAAAGAACTCTTTTGGAAAAAGGCTTCTTCCTGGTAGAATGAGGATTACCAATGTAGGAAAAACCCCTCTGTTCTTGCGATTTTCTTTCAGAAGAACGTGATTGCAGTGTGGATGTAATTGAAGTTTTTTTTGAAAAACGGCCGTTTTTCTGAAAAAACATGGTCGTGCAGACATACCCATAGACATCAGAAGTCAAGCTCTCATCAGACTACTCTGGAGGTCAACAAAGTATTCTGGTTATACATGATACAGAAAACAAATACAAGGGAACAGATTCCTATTTCAAACTGCCATTATTACAAACAAATTTGTGTGTTTGTGGGAAATTCTGTTAAAAGTGCAAAAATATACATTGGACAAATTCTGCACAATAAAAACAATCACACAAAAGGCTTCAGACTTCTCTCCTCAGTGCCAAAAGAACTGAAATACATACTACCCAGTAATGCTTTTGGAAATACCTGCTGAATTCCCCGGACACCAACAAGAGATGAAACGCTGAAGTATGTCTTGCTGAACTTTCTAATTAGTATTCGTAGACTTTTCAGTTTCAGATGTACTGGTATCCAGCAGTTACACCAAAAATTAGCAATTAATTTAATAATATAGATTTTTAAATTGCAATACCTTATAAGCTACTGTAAAAATGTGTGTTAAGATCACGTCTGTAAAGTTTTGTATGTGCAGTATATTACACTCTGATGCCAAATGTATGTATGGAAGAACTCCAAAATAAAAATTGACATCATTTCACATGACCATGAAGAGTTGGACAACAGAATGTAATCAAATATGGGCAAATCTTCATGATGTAGCTAAATACAGTTGCAAAACCTCAGGCATTTCAATCACCACAGGGATGTAGGAAATCTCCAATTTCCTTTTAAGGAAGGCAGTATTTGTCCTGGAAGATCAATTTTACAGCTCTTGTTCACTTTGATAATAAAATGATTGTTCCTACAAAAGGACATTTGGATTTTATTTAATGTGCTTACCTTCACTGCCTTTAATTACAATGTATTACTGTGTGCAATTAGAGCACTTTGGGAAATAAAGTACAGATGTGCTGTGCTGCTACATCAACCTTTTTTCCTTTACATTGTGAATACAGACTGTAGAATGACTGAAAGAATTTGTCGGAATAAAATTTGTTTAATATCAACATACACAATGGCGTCTTTTCAAACATGAGACATTATATATTCTTCCGGTGAAGAACTGTGTTGCCTATTTAGGTAATATTTTATGGTTTTATATAAAGTCAGAGATTATAAAAATATGTCAGAAGGCATACACACAGAACTGTGAAGAAAGAATGCAAGCCAGTAGTTGGAGATAAATAGAGAACAGTGAAAAATGGGCTGAAAGATTAAGAAGGGGAAAGAGAATACATGAGCAAAAGGTAAATATGGAGAGGAAAAATAATACAGTATTTGAGGTTAGGTATCTCTTAAATCAATGAGAATGGACAAATCTCTAGTTTCAGCTAGGATCATAGATATAAACATATGGTGCAAGCCTGTGCCCTGCAGCCTCAAAGTAAATTTGAGGTTTTTGTGTTGTTTATACAATAAAGAAGTGGAGTGGGTATCTCTGGTGTTTCCATATTTTATGTCCTCCCCCCTTAGATTCCTATTGAACTTTGGATGAGAAATGGAGATAACTTCAGCTGTGAAAGTCTGCAACAGATATCAAACCTCTCTCAGTGGAGGGGAGGGGAGAAGAATGAATGCGGCAAATTTTTTGGTTTAACACAGTGTAAAAATGAGGAGGAGCAGCAAAATTTGGATCTGAATCCAAAGTTTAGTTTGGATTCTAATGCAAATATCCCCACATTACAGCTTCAGTTTCTGCCTGCACGTATTTCTAATTAAATTGCAACCTCAAATATGTACCATGCATGTCTCAGTTAACGCTGATCCAATCTCAGTGTAATAAATCTAATGCAAGAAAGCAAGCAGTTTACAATGAATATGTTACAGGTTTAACTTAAATCCTAATAGGAAAAAGCTAAGGATTTTATGAAAACTGTATGCGTCAAAGTAAGTAATGAATATTACAAAAAGGCAGTGTTGTCTACTAAAGTTAGATTAGTTGATTAGGACTCAGGAGTCCTGGGTTTTATTCCTCACTGTGCCACAGATTCACTATGGGATCCATTCTGAATAGAGCAGATCATGCCTGTGAGATGTTGAATGAGCTAATCAGTGGGTGGTAAAGATATTCATCACCCTGAAGCACTATGTTTACTTAGGAAAGTTGCTTTGGCTCAGTTTTTCCTAGTAAAGAATACCTCCCTCAGCAAATGATGCCCTCTTTAGAGTGGCATGAGGTGACTCCTTTTGAGAACTTTGACAGGAAACTGTTTCATAAGTGCAAATTCTTAGAAATTTTATTAGCCACCTCTGTGATACACTGATGGAATTCTAGTTTTAGGTCTGAAGTCTTTGACTTTTGCTGGTTTAAGTTAGCCTCTTGCTATTAACTTAATAGAATTGTTTTTATAGACCTTGATCTTTTACCACTGAAAGGAGCTGAGCAGTTGGCTTTGATAGATGCAGCATCAAATCTATACTTATCACTGCAAACAAACACATATAAAAAGTTAACATGTATCAAAAGCAGGGGGGCTGATGGCCACCTCAGGCCCCTGGACAAGGTAGAGGGAGGCTGGCTCTACACTCCCAGAAGGGGTGGGGCCTTGGGCAGAAGGAGCAGGGGCAGGGCAGAGAGCACACTATACCAGGACTCCCGCAGCCCTTAGTGATACAGAGTGCAGTGAACAGTGCTCTGATCACAATTATAAAGGCCCGTGGCTCCAGGTGCCACCGTTGCTGTGGCTGGGCCCCCAGGCCCTTTTGAATTGCCAGCCCTGAGGCAGTTGCCCCATTTGCTGCCCCTCCTCTGCTCATGGGCTGCGTCTAGACTGGCATGATTTTCCACAAATGCGTTTAACGGAAAAGTTTTTCCATTAAAAGTATTTGCGGAAAAGAGCGTCTAGATTGGCACGGACGCTTTTGCACAAAAGCGTTTTTTGCGGAAAAGCGTCCGTGCCACTCTAGACGCGGTTTTGCACAAGAAAGCCCCAATCGCCATTTTCGCCATCGGGGCTTTTTTGCGCAAAACGGTTCTCAGCTGTCTACACTGGCCCTCTTGCGCAAAAGCATTTGTGCAAGAGGGCTTTTTCCCGAACGGGAGAGTCATTGTATTTGCGCAAGAACACTGACGATCATACATTAGATCGTCAGTGTTCTTGCGCAAATTCAAGCGGCCAGTCTAGACAGCTGGCAAGTTTTTCCGCAAAAGCGGCCGCTTTTGTGGAAAAACTTGCCAGTCTCGACACAGCCATGGGGTTTACGGGAGTTAGGTGCCCCATGTCTTAGGTGCCTTTGAAAAATCTAAGCCTATTTTAAAAATATAATTTGAGTGCATGAGAGGTGCCAAAGTATTTGCCACTTCCTCTGCAACAGATGAGATAGGCCTTAAACATACATGTTCGAAAGCTTCAGAGGGGTAGCCTTGTTAGTCTGTAACTAAAAAAAACTTAAAAAATAATGAATAGTCTAGTAGCACCTTAAAGACTAACAAAATATGTAGATGGTATCATGAACTTTCATGGGTACAGCCCACTTCTTCATACTCCAGTCATCTGAAGAAGTGGGTTGTGCCCACGAAAGCTCATGATACTATCTACATGTTTTGTGCTACTAGACTATTCATTGTTTCTTAAACATACAGCAACTTATGCAGAAAGCTTGCCTCTGCATAGTAAAGCCAACACACAAGGAAGCAACAGGCTGAGAATCACAGTGATTATGCTGGCCTTGATTCTGCAAAGCATGGGGCCTTGCATCACAGAGAATGTTCTGAATGTTCTTAAGAACTAGGGCTCACCAAATGAAAATAATAGGCAGCAGGTTTAAAACAAAGAAAAGGAAGTTTTTCTTCACTCAGAGCACAGTCAACCTGTGGAACTCCTTGCCAGAGTTTAGAACTTTAACAGGGTTCAAAAATGAGCTAGATAGATTAATGGAGGTCAGGTCCATCAATAGCTATTAGCCAGGATGGGTAGGAAAGGTGTCCCTAGCCTCTGTTTTTCTGGAAGTGGGTAGCAGGGGAGGGATCACGTGAGGATTACGTGTTGTGATCCCACCCTCTGGGGCATTTGGTATTGGCCACTATCGGCAGACATGATACTGGGCTAGATGGACCTTTGGTCTGACCCAGTATGGCCATTCTTATGTTCTTATGTAAAGCAGAAACCATATTTCCACACATACATACAATGAAAGCTTCACAAATATTTTAACTGTTTCACAAAGTGCCCAGCTTTGACTGTAATTAGGCCTTATATAATCTCTTCAGGTTCTTCTCAGCCTCTTTTCTCTCCTGAGTGCTATTTGCTGTCCTTCTGACCTGGTGCATTGCTTCATCCTCACCATTTTTTTGTTTTGTTTTGTATCTTCTCAGTGATGTACTGCCAAATTGTAACATGAGGCTCCTCAAGAATGCTTGTGTCATTCCTTGGCAAAATATTGCTCTCCCTATAAAAAAAAACAAAACAAAAAACAACAAAAAACTTCATCAGTTCCATACCTTAACCTTTAGTTGAACACATCCCATAATTTCCTCCCCCAAATAAATTCCTCCTCTCAAGAAAAATCTATTAGGGTATGTCTACACAGCAAAGTTATTTCGAAATAACAGCTGTTATTTCAAAATAACTTTCTTAGTGTCTACACAGCCAAACCGCTATTTCAAAATAAATTCGAAATAGTGGAGCACTTATTTCGAATTTGGTAAACCTCATTCTATGAGGAATAACGCCAAATTCGAAATAGCTAAATCAAATTAAGAGCTGTGTACACACTTATTTCAAAATAGGGGGCCTCCAGCCCTTCCCAGTGTACCCTAGTGGCCACTCTGGGCCAAACGGGGAAAACTCCTCTCCTCTCCCCCCAGCCCCAGAGCCATTAAAGGGGTAGACTCTGGCCACAGTGCCTGTGCCAGCTGCAAGCCTGCCAGCACAGAGCCAGCAGTCGCTGCCCCTGACCCAGTGGCCCCACCATGAGCCAGACAGCCAGTGCCAGCCAGTCCTCCACTGCTCCCCAGCCCAGTCCCCCAGCTCCCAGGAGCCTGCCAGGGGTCGGAGAAGGCGGGCGCCTTCCTGGTCCAGTGCGGAGATCATGGACCTGATTGAGATTTGGGAGGATGTCTCCAATGTCCATGATCTCCACACTAGATGGAGGAACGTGGCCGTCTACAGACGGATGGCTGACAGCCTGGCTACCAAAGGCCACATGCGCACCCAGGAGCAGGTGCGCATGAAACTGAAGGAGCTGCGGCAGGCCTCTCTCAGCGCCACACGGGGAAGCTTCAACGCAGGGGCAGACACCTGCCCCTATTTTGATGCCCTGGACCACATCCTGGGGGGCAGGACGCTCCGTGCCACTCCGGGGGTCATCGATCCTGGAGCAGAGGGCCCTGACCAAGGCATGGAGCCGGAGAGCCAGGAGCCGCAGGAGCCCAGAGGGAGCGTGCCATGCAGCCAGAACCCCCAAGCCATCCCAGCAGACCCGTCACCAGTGTCATCCAGGGAGGCAACAACATGTGAGTGCCATCACTGTCCCCTTATTGGGGGGGTTGGGAGGGAGACCAGGGCCCGTGAGCGTGGGCCTTGCTGACCATGGATCACGCAGCAATCTGTGCACATGCAAGCATGTGCCATGCCACCCCTGGGCACGTGGCCCAACCTGGCTGCCACACAGGGGCCTTGGCCTGTTAGCCACATGCGTGTGTGAAGAGACATGACATGCTCCTGACCCCGGGGTGGGACACAGCAGGACGCCCTCCCTCCACAAGGCCATTCTACACAGAGGCAGGGGACATCCCCCCGCCACCCCACCCACACTATACACATCACAGGGGCATGGGTACAGTCTCGGGGCAGCTACCACTCCCGGGGATAGCAGGACATTCCGAACATGGCCTGTGTGCAAGCACATCGGCTCTGACGGTGCAGGGAACGGTCATCCTAACCTTGCAGAGGGGGGCTGGGCTTCACCCACTGTGTCCCCAGGGATAACTGACCACTTCTCTTGTTTCTCCACAGCCGCACCAGCTGTGCGTGCAGGGCGCACCACCCCACCCGGGACATGCTCCCACACCTGAGGGCTCCGCAGGACCACCCGTGCAGTTGAGGGGTACTGACAGCAGCACCTGGGGGCACAGCGAGCCCTGCACCGCACCCTCCAGAATTGGGTGCAAGAAGACCTGCAGCTCCAGTGGGAGCAGCTTGCCCAGGGCCGGGCCATCTGCCAACACCTTCAGACCCTGGTGTAGAGCGTGCTGCCTCCTGCCACTCCAGCGCCTGCTGCCTCCCCAACTACTTCTCCTCCTCCCATTCCTTCTTCCCCTCCTGCTTCTCCCTCCATCCCCTCCTCACCCTCCACCCCCCTCCCCATCTCCCTGGGGATGCCAAGGCCCCCTCATCCGCGATGCTGGGAGACAGTTGGCCCGGCGAGACTCCCACTCCTGAGCTCTGAGCTTCCCCTCTCCCTTCTTCCCCTTGCTTCCCCCTTCCAGCTCCCTCCTCTCAGGTTTCCCCCTCTCCTCTCCCACCCTCTCTCCTCCCTTCTCCCACCTCCTTTCCACAGTCTCACCAGAGTTTCATTCCCCTCCCCCCAGTTTTGTTAAATAAAAAGAGTTTGTGTTCATGAAAATACATGTATTTTATTTGACATCAGGAAGGGAGGTTAGGGAGGGATAAGTGGAAGGACGTGAGGGAGGAATGAGGCACAAGCCCCCCGTGGGGCAGACCAGGGAGACTCTTAGTGCTCCTCAGGGTGGAAGCTCTCCCGCAGGGCCTCCTAGATACTGACAACCCCCCGATGGACCTCCCGGATGGCAGCCTGCAGAAAGTGCAGCCAGGCTCACAGCAACATGTCCAAGAGAAGCACCAGAGCGCCCAGGGACAGCTCTGGCTCCATGTTGCAGAGTGCTGTGGTGTCCCGAGTGAGGGCAACCAAAGCACGCCGAGACAAAAATGCTTTGCTGTCCCTTATCGAGGTAGTCAAGCAAGCAGGGAAACCTGAGAACCGGCTGTCCGGGAGGGGGTAATGAAGGGGGGGCTTTAAGCACAAACCTCAGTTAGCCTCAGGCAGCAGCCCCAAACTGTAAGTCCTGACCTGGTGCCCTGCCGGAACTGGTTCTGGCCAGCCTTAAATGCAATTCACAGTCCACTCAGTGTGGACGCACTATTTCGAAATGCATTTTATGTGTAGATGCGTTATTTTGAAATAACTTATTTCAAATTAACTATTTTGAAAGAAGATATTTTGAAATACCACTGTAGTGTAGACACACCCTTAGTTTCATATTTTCCCCTTTCCTCTTACAAAGTCTATCAATTCCATTCTCTTTCTTTCACAAAAATCAACCACAGCCATACTGTGCTCTCTCACAAACCCAACAATTCTTCCATCTCATAAACATGGCTCACCTCTTCAGACCCACCATGTTTCCCTTCCCCACAGTAATTTACTGAGATTCCTTCATATGGCACATTCATATTCCTTCCTCCTGCTATTTTGGAGCTATTAGTATTTCCATGCTATGAACCGGACTGTATTGATTTAGTGAGATTATTAATTCAAAAACAGTGTACATTGACTGACTAATTTTACAAAAAAAATGGTAGGAGGGAGGAGGGATTTTTTTGGTTCTTGTAGCTCATGCTATAAACATGGATCCTTTCAAGTTTTACCCTCAAACCTTTTTACATGTGATTATATACTCCACAAGGAAAAGAGCTAGAATTTGTAGGGACTGACACAAAACTCAGTGAAATCTATGGCAATCTTTCTATTAACTTCAGTGGAGTTTAGCACAGGCCATTACATATGAATAAAAATGAAAGCTGAGATTCACTTTCCTAAGCCCCAAAAGGTCAACTCTGTTAATAAGGGGCTCAAGCACCATTCCTACAGCTCATCACAGTATTTTCCACACCTCCAGCATGTCAAGGTTTCATTGAGACTTGTTAAACAGTCCAAGGATACAAGATATCTATTGCCTTGCCTATGACAAGCTGTGTAGTCAGTTAATACTTAGCATTTATATAGTGGTTTCTGGAGCAAAGTGAAAACTGGTACGGGGACGGAAAGGAATTTCCAGAGATAGACTAACAAATGAGTTTCCAGGCAGGAATGTTAGCTGAAATTCAACAGTATGCAATAGTCAAGTCAATAGTACTGAACATGCTCAGACAGGCCCACTAATAGGGGTAAGGGGGGTGGGAAGAGAGGGCAAAGGGAGCAATTGCCCCAGGCCCCAGACATTCAAAGGGGCCTGGAGCCCCTGGCCACCACCACTGCTACTGTAGCAGCAGTGGCCCGGAGCCCCAGGACTCTTTCAATTGCCATGGGAGCACCATGCGCAGCTCCGCAGGGCTCTGAGGCCTGGGCAGTGCTAAGGGCTGGCTGCCTGAGGGCTGGCTTCACAGTCCAGACAATGCTAAGGGCTGGCTGCCAGCGGCCCTGTCCTTTCCACCAGAGGCCCTGCCCCTTCCAGGCTTGTGGAGCTGCCCCCCATCTTGCTCCGGGCCCTGTGGTTGCTGTTGGCCCTGCTGCCCACAGAAAGCTAACTCTAGAATTAATAATTGCAAACATTCCCATAGCCAAGCCTGGTTCTACTAACCAGGCAAAGAAATGAAATATACTATATGGCCTGTGCACCAGATGCTCAGTGGGTATAAATCTGTGAAACTCCATTGACTTCAATAGAGCTATGCCAGTTTACACCAGCTGAAGAGCTGCTTCAAAACTGTATCCCATAATTACAGCTGAGATTTCAAATATTGAATGCTTGTAACTGACTGCTCACAGACAAGCTGCAGTAACCAAGAATTACTCACAGAAATTAATCAGCAAATAATTTTGAATAATGAATAAATTCAAGAAAATCACGATCTTTTCCCTAACTATTCATTAACATAAAAAGGGAATAATCAGTGGAGTAAATTATTCACCTAGCTCTGGTGTTTTCCAACTTCAAAACAACTTACAAATGTGAATTAATCTTTACAGCACTACAAAAGATAAGCTCATGTGATTATTTTCATTTTATCACAAAGGAAATTGAAACAGTAGGTTTAGGTAATTTGCCCATGGCCATTAAAGGACTAGAACTCAGGAATTCCTGAATTCAGGCCATCACACCAAGATCCTACATTTAGCGGTGGTATATACTGCATAGCAGTACTTGCCATTTTCTGTGTTATTTAGTGAATAAAGATCCTGTCCTGCTGGAATGGAGCTCATTGAAATATTATGGGATAGCTAGAATGAAATCCCATGAAATACTGTAGTTAATAATGAGTACATGAACTACTGTAGCTGGGTGAAATTCTATGGTCTGTGTTATGCAGGTCAGACTAGATGATTATAATAGTCCCTTTGGGATTTAAAATATATGATTCTTAGTAAGATTGGTCCTCCAGAGGCAAAACTTACCTGCAGCAAATGGGCTATTCTTATGAGGCAAAAATGAGACTTATTCTGTTTGTAGCCTTCTATTTTATTTAAAGTGAATTCTGTAATGTGATATTGCCGTGGGTTCTGTTCTGGTGGCTACAGTTTCAAGCTCAACAGAGTGAAAGTTACCTCTCCTACTTGTTCCACATTTAGAGTCTCTAGGAACACATAAAGACCAAGGATGGCAGCCACACAGATGTTTCATAGGTACAAGGTCTAGGATGTTTTTACAACTTTTATTAAAGTTAATATTATGGTTACCCATGCACATAAAATTCTATGAAGACCTTAGATACAAGTTACAATATAGTCATACTTATGTCCTTAAGGATATTCTTACGGTGTGATGGCTGCCTTCCAATAAGGAGATGGTTCCTGTAAAGCAGTGGTGGGGAACCTTCTTTGGGTCAAGGTCCACTCTCCCACAGAAAAAAAATCCGTCAGGGGCAGGGAGAAACACAAGTGAGAAGAAAAAAAAACACCACACCACCCCTTACTGAGGCGGCCCCCAACTGAGAAGGAGAAAGACATTCTCCACATTCCCCTCACACATCAGAGCCTAGGGTGCCCCAGGCTGGTAGCTTTTGTGTGCTCTGCCCCCACGGGGGGATGACAGGCAGGTTGGAACACCAATGCAAGCTCTCCAATACTGGGGGGAGCCCCAAACCTCGATGGCTGGATCCAGGCAAGGCTGGGGGCTGCATCTGGCCCCCAGGCCTTATTTTCCCAACTCCTGCTGTAAAGTATGTCATTTTCCCAGTCTGAGCAGTCAGGACCCTCTTTTTTTTTTTATAAGGTGATTCTGACTATACTTCTTTAGCACATAATGCACCCTGCAGTTAGGGCATATGTTAGAAAAATGTGATCACTGGATGTCTCATAAGTCAAAAAATTATTCTGACTGTTAATTTTTCACATTATCACGCACTGGTACATCTTTTCCCATAATTTTGTTGCATAGGGTCAGTCTTTGGTCATCAAGTATTTTTTAAGCCTGTGACCTAATACGGCTGATGTTATGTCTACACTACAGAGGGTTTTTTGGAAAAATGCACACTGCAATTGTGTTCTTTCAAAAAAAAAATAGAAGGGTTTTTCTGACATTGGTAAACCTCTTTCTACAAGGAAGAAGCCTTTTCCAAAAGAGGTCTTTCGGAAAAAGGCGCTTGTGGACAGGGAAGAGGGAGTTCTTTCAAAAGAAGAGGAAAGAGGAAAAAGCACAAGTGCCCTCGTGGCCACTCCATCCACAGTTATCACAGCTTAAATGCCAGATAGCATCCACACTGAATGGATGCTATCTTTCGAAAAAGCAGATCGCTTTTTCAATGCGCTTTTGCAGTGTGGACGCTCTCTTTCAGAAGACCTCTTCCAAAAATGCTTCTTCTGAAAGAAGCGTGCATAAGTTAAAATCTTATAGGCCTCAGTCTGTAGATCTTGCATTTCAGTCCTACTTACATAGATGCCTAATTCATAATTATCCCATCTAACTACAGATCAGTCTTATACTTCTATAATCCTACAAGTTTGCTCTATTTAGCATATGATTATATATGACATAACATGGTAGTAAATCATAACATCACACAGTAAATGAACTATGACTAAAATTATTGGCTACATATTTATACATATAAAATGAGGTAGAAACAGTTTTAAAATGTGTGTTTCTACAGTGCTCTGCAGAATTAGGTACATCTAGATTACAAACCTCTTTCAAAAGAAGCTTTTTCGAAAGATTCTTTCAAAAAAGCCTCTTTCGAAAGAGAGTGTCAAGACAGCAGCCTCTTTTTTTCGAAAAAGACAGCCGCTTTTTTGAAATAAAGCACCCAGGCAGTCTGGGTGCTCTCTTTCGAAAAAACACTGTTTGTGTTTAATAATGCTTTTTCTTTGAAAGAGCATTTTCAAAAAAAGGCGTTATTCCTCTTAAAATGAGGTTTTCCATGGTCGAAAAAACTGCTGCGTTCTTTCAATTTAATTTCGAAAGAACATGACAGCAGTCTAGATGCACCCTTAGTTACCAATCTGAACTTGGGATTGTAGAGATCATAAAAGGTAAATAAATAAAACCATAATAAGGATAGATAGCATGATCTTTTTCAAAAAAGCAAATACCAAAAGCTTTTGTGACCAAGAAATCAGATATGCTTTCTGATTTTTTCCTCACAGTGCTTCCCCCACCAAAATATGATATTCTTTAAACAGTGTATAATGCACTCTTGAATTAGTCTTTACTTTCTTGTTCAAGTAAAGTATTCGTTTTCTTTTGAGACAGATTCCCATGTGGCTGTGCTACAAACTATGATGGTATGGAACCCTGATCAGCAGAATATATAGGACAATAAATGAAGACAGTGTAACTCCCGAGGGGCTTGGTTGATATCACAAACCATGAATGCTCAGCGTGTGTACTGCAGCTTCACCCTCAGAGTGAATTCAATCATGAATTTATAGATTTATGGGGTGAGACTATTGTTACTTATGTACTTTCAGATGCACAATTAGTTTAAAAGATTTTATCTTTTTCAAATTAAAATGTCAGGTTTTTTGAGGGCCAATACTAAGGAATATTAAATTCCTATATTTGAAAAAATAACTGCTTGTTAATAGGCAATCTAATTTAGTTTCACCAGTTTGTTTACTCATTGTGCTTACATTCACCTTAGACAGAAAAACAAGAGAAGGGGAAGTCACATTGTTACTTTGTATAGAGTACCATAAATTAGCATATAACTTGTGCACGTGTATTACCCGTACCCGTGCATAACCCATGGTTTTTCCTGATTGTGTAAAAAAAGTCTTAGATAACCTGTGCACGTGTATAGCCCGCGGGAGATGAACTGCGGGTACTGTTAATGAACAGCACCTGTAATTAAGTGTTGATGAACCACAGCTGATGATGCTGAGCAGTAAGTATGCTACAACCCTTATTGCTGGTATATAACACCTTTGAACCACACCGTTTTACCATTTATTTATTCCTTTAGTAGTTTTAACTTGTAATGAATTTAAAAAAAGTGTTAAAAACTTCTTAAAACTTTTTAAACATGCCTAAGCGCAAATCCTACACAGCTGATTTTAAAGTGTGTGTTGTGACATATGCAAAGAACAATGGAAACAGAGCAGCAGGGAGAAAATATTCTGTCAATGAAAAGTCTGTTCGGGAGTGGAGAAAGGAAGAAGCAGAGATTGAGAAATTACACCCTAGGAAAAGAGCGCGCCACTGAAAGAAAGCCAAGTGGCTGAATCTAGAAGAAAACCTGTTGAAGTGTGCTCATGCACAGAGAGAGAACAAACGGGCAGTGTCAACGGTAGCCATACAGCTCAAGGCTCGACTTATGGCTATGGAACAGAAAATCTATTATTTTAATGGGGGCTCGGGAAATTGGGTGTACAAATTTACAGCCAATCCAACTACGACAGCAATTCTGATTCAGCACCACAGACCTCAACCATCACCAAAGCTTGCCTAGCCTTGGTTATGGATTTTACGGATGTTTTCAAGACAGCAACAATGACGAAAGTTTTGATGGTTTTGAAAACTCAGATTCTGAGGAGGATGCTGCTACTGCTGATTCTAGTGATGCAGAATGATTGAACTTATGTACCGTATTTTATGACAATGCAAGGATGGCTTTTTAAAACTGTTTTACCATATATTTATTCTTTTATTATTAGTTTCACATTAAAGTTTTAACTTTTAATGTATTTTAACATCACTGCCGCTATTATTAAATTAAAATATGCTGCTTTTATCAAGTAAGAATCAGTCTTGTCTTCCTGTAATTTCAGTAAAAAAAAAACTTGTATAACACGCAGGCGAGTATAGCCCACGGAGGTGGTGGGGCGGGGGAGGAGGGGGGGGCGGGGATTGTAAAACCTTGCATAACCTGCGGGTTATATACTCTAAAAGGCGGTAATTTCTTCATATGGTAGTTTGCATGAATTAATGCAATGCTGCTCCAGTTGGGTGTAAACAAAAAAGGTAAGCTTACATTAAGCATGCTAATGTTAATGTTTCTTTTCATTTCAAAAAATATCTTTACAGAAAACTAAATTTCTGGTTTTTGTGGGCAATAATTTTGTTGGGTGGGCAGTAATTTTTGCAGGGGGGGCCACTTCATGAATTTTGGAATGTGGCTCCAGGCCAGCTCCAGGCCACCTGTAAGAGGTGGAGCCTCGGGCACATCTGATGGGGGCTACAAAGAGAAAGAGAGTGTGTGAGTGTGAAAGAGAGACACTCTCTGTGTGACAGAGAGAGAGACAGACTTTGTGACACAGATTGAACATTTGTGGCACAGAGATGGGAGTGTGTGGCAGTGTGTGGGCGTGACAGTGACTTTGTGAGTGTGTGTGTAGCACATAGACAGTGTGGCACAGACTGTATGTGTAGCAATGACATAGAGAGTGTTTGTGCTGGCTTTTGGGTAAGTTTCTGAGAGAAACCATGCACTGTCTCTTTAAGAAAGGGAAAGCTATCCTGCTCTGTTGTCTCCCCCTTCTCCCACTCTGTAGAGATGGGGCATGGGGGAAAAGTGTGTGTGTGTGTGTGACAGAGAGAGAGAGAGAGAAAAAGAGAGAGAGAAAACATGAGCACTGAAATCTTAGAAACATGGCATTGCCTCTTAAGACAGGCACTCCTCTGAGTCACTTACCATCCATGCTTCAAATTGGAGCAGCTCCCTCTCCCCAAGATCAGGTATAGGGGTAGGAGGACACCCTAACTTCAACACTTACCTCTCTCCTCCTCTCTGCACAGCTAGCAGGAGACTCTTCGGAGTAGCTCAGCTGCAGGACAGAGCAACGTAGGGAGAGGGGCAGCTAAACACACACTGCTGGCTATAAGTATTCACATTGCTAATCAGCTGGGTGGGCTGGAGAGAAGTGCTTGGTGTGGCACATATCCACATTTTCAGGTGAAAAAACAACAACCAAAACCCCATATTCTGCTTGCCTAGCAATCTCGTTGACAATATTCTTGTCAATTAATTAGCAGGCACAAGTCCAATGAAGACTATTAATTTTTGCCATACACATATAAAAATCATATTCTAAATTCAACAAATACTTGCAATATCTGACCAAAATTACTATTACAAAATTACTATTATTATTAGCCAATTTATCCATTTGAAAATACTGTCTTTGTAAAGAGTCGTATCTCTACAAGTGTAGATCAAATGTAACTTCTACTCTTCAATTATTAGTTGCCTCTTCTCTCCATTCAAGAAGAAGAATAAAAAGGAAAGGGGGGAATTAAAAGGTTACATTTGTCATGATTAGAACTAGTCAAAAATGGAAGTTTTTTCCCTCTCAGAAAATGAGTTTATTGGGATAAAACAAACAAAAAAAAGTAACATCTTAAAAACACAGAAATATTTCAAATCTGCAATGCTATTATAGTGCCTCATGGCAGTTGCAACTCAGGTTCCTCATATTCTTATTTTTCTTTAGCGGTCAGGCTTCTTGGCTGAACTATATCTCCCATGATGCAACACAGTTTACCCGTGTGGTATATTATGGGAGGTATAATCTAGGTACACAAGGAAGTTCAACTCCCATGAGGCACTGCAGCAATATTTCAGTATCAATTTTTTAAGATATTCGGTTTTTCAAAAACTCAAATATTCAGTTATTCAAATATTTTCTGCAGAAATCAGATACTTTTGCAATAAACAAAATTTAAAAATCTAATTTTCCACTGTAAACTAGTTTGACAAAAAAAAATTCAAATCGGCCCTAGTCATAAAGATAAAACTCCCAAGAGCTCTGAGTACAAAAATGGCAGCTGACATCCTCAACATTGGGGTGCCTTAGGCAAGGCCATATTGCTGAGGCAGTCATTACTGTTTCAGCCCTGTGCAGACTGATTCTCTGGGATCAGTGAGCGATAACCCATCCAAGCTTGATTGTGTTGGCAAGATACAAAGTCAAAGATAGTCCTACACATGTCTCTCTTCTATAATATTAGTCAGTTGAAATTACTTATCACATTGCACGAAGAATGGGCAATGCATTTACTAGAGTTTTTCTTTACCTTTCTGTAGAGATGGTTCTATAGCAGGACAATTTCAATTTCTAATTTGCCATTTTGGAAAACAAGTTTCATCCAAATACATGTTCCAGTGGAGTATCTGTAGGCATTTCTGGCAAGGTGAGGTTTGAAAGAGGAATAAAAAGAAAAACTAAACTCTCAATCAGTAGTTGACTACAGCAAGCCAGCTCAACTCACAGCATCTGGAAAGAAAATCAAAACCTTCTTGGGAAGAATTAAGACAGTAATAATGAGAGTAACAATAAAGCATAATGTACAATAAGATATGTTTTGGTCTTGTGTCATTGAGCATTATTGTCACTTCATAGCTAATGTGTAGGTAACAATATCCTCTTCCTCATATCACTAACCTTTAAGGAGTGCATGTGGAAATTGATATTTTTCCTGACCATCTGGCTACTGAGATCTCTACTAATAGAGACTGTAAAATCTGAGCCATGGCAAATTTCCATCAAAAATCTGGGGGGACCAAAACTTAAATCTTGCCTCATAAATGCTGCTGCTGTCCATATCTATTACTGTCAGTGACAGCACTTCAGCACTCAGCATTAACCTCTCATTCTCTTTCATTAGTGCCTATCAGGCAAAGAACGATCTAATTGAGCTGAGACAGGTGATTGAAACATGACCAAGGCACAAACACTCTGGGAGGAAAAGCTTGAATTAAATATTTTAAAAGATGCAGAGACACCAAAGTGAATTGTATATTCATTGCTTATCATTGTGATTTTTGCTAGACAACAGCATGCTGAATTGTTGTGGAACACTGGAACAGTAACTTCCTACATCACAGTTTCAAATTCTGCTCTCAATAGAGTGACAGACTTGCACAGGTGTAAATGATATTAGTATCTGTTCAAGGGCATCATTTCAGGAGAGCAGGGTGGGTAGCAGTGGTGCATATTGAGACATGGCTTGCTTTTCTTCCCATTCCCCTATCAGGTAGCAAGGGGAAAGTACTTGAATTCTGTGATTTGCTCCTTTGCCCCTGCCCATCATCTGCCAGGAGTGAGAGGCATGCACAGAATCCAAGTACTTTCCCTTTTGCTCCCTGACAGTAAGGGGAATGGGAAGAAAATCAAGCCGCGTCTCAGTACACATGGCTTCGTGCCCCCACTCCTCCCCCACTCTCACAAAATGGCTTCCTTGTACATGTTCCAAAGGGGTAACGTTCAACCCTCCCATAATTTTTTTCACATCATTGGAGTTACACTGGGAATTAATTAGGCCAAAATGTTTACTCAGGAGAGAAAAAATATGGATAAAATCTTAGCACCACTGAAGTCAATTTGAGGTTTGCCATTGACTTCAAAAGGGTCTGGATTTATCCTACACAGCCTGAAGAAAGAAAAAAAAGACAGAAGGAGAAAATAATTAGATAATAAATACTGTTTGTCATTCACAGAAGAAAAGCAAGCATCTTTATCTACACTTTACAGATTAGGAAATGGAAAGAGGTGAAAGGCTTTACTCAATATCATAGAGTCATTTCTGGCTATAGAGCCCACATCTTGGCCCGAGTCATTTTTTGTGTCAGAACCACAGAATATCCTCCCGGAAGAGAACTAAACAAAATATCTATGGGGATCTTTGTAGTATGTACCAATGTTTGCTTCAATTACATGGATGGAATAACAATTTCAATATATCTTATTCTATGTGTGAACACAAAATATTTTGTAATACCATGGTTTTCCCTCATCAGAAGTGTTTTTTGTTTCAAATTGCTTTTGCTACCTCACCACCTAGCACAGACTACTCCACAAAAATCCCTAACAAATTCCTCTCTTTAGAAAATCCCTATCCCCCACACTATTTGGCAGTCAGTGCAATCCATCAATGAGTGAATGGACCAGTTAAGTCTGCTGTGAAGCAGCACAGGAGTTTCAGGGCCAGGTACCATGCTAATGAAATAAACAATGAGAAACACAGGAAACTAAAGTGGAATGAAATTGGTTCCTTCAGCCAATAATCAGACTTGACCAGCAAAAATGAGTTCTGAGTAAAAAAGACAAGACCATGGCTTAATCCCAGGCCTGTGTTTATTTCAGACTTGATTGAACATCTATATGTTGTAATATAGTGAATTACCACAAATGATCAGTGGCATCCTGTTTTTAATGGTTCTGAAAGAACAATACTGATCATGGCAGTGGCAGCTGATAGGCAGACTGAAAGAGATCTTCTCCCTGTTACATGATCCAAGCTCCTGCCTTTCAGTCTGTCTCCAGGCTTCTTTAAAAGATACTTTAATATCCCCAGCTAGGAAGAGTGCTGAAGTAATTTTGTTTTCAAACAAGCAATAAATCAGATTTTGCCATAGGCCCAGAACAATTAAGAATTATATAAATGTTAAAAAAATAGAGTTTTGAAAATGTAAAGAGTAGGAAAAGATTCCCTATAATGGCAGCAGTGGAACAATTTTCTCTTTCAGAAGTAGCTCATCTGTTGCAAATCACACATATTTCTCCAGTGCACTTTCTGTTGTGAAAGAATGTGAGTGAGTTTCTGGGATAGGCATCCTGTAGCCTAGGCAGGGGAAGACTTTGCCTTCCCAAACCACCAGGCATGGCCCCGCCTACACTCTACCCCCAGAGCACCTACTGTAGGTGTTCTGGGGGTGGAGTGTTGCCTGCCCTTCCCACGTTCCACATGGCCTCCTCCCTGCCTGGTGCAGGGGTTGCACTGCATGCCTTCCTCCCTCTGCCAGTGCTTGGGGGGCCAGGGAGGCTGGGGGGGTGCATGTGTGCTTGCCCCTCCCATCTCTTCCCCTCCCGGGGGGGGGACCTCAACAGAGAGGATGGGGCTGTAGGTGGAGTTTCAAAATAAGTTATTTCAAAATAATTTCCTAGTGTAGACATGCCCTTAGTAACTTGGGACTCATCTACACTTAAAGTGCTGCAGCTGCACTGCTGTGCTGATGGGAGAGAATTTTCTGTCAGTGTAAGTAGACCACCTTGTCAAGAGGCAGCAGCTATGTTGATGGGAGAAGCCAAATCCTTGAGTGACAGTTATGCAGACATATGTTTGCAGAGTAGATCAAGGATAGGACTGGCTGGCCCCAACCCTCTAATCCTTCAAGGGGCAACCCACCCTGTTGCAGATGGGTTTCAATTCTTTCATTTTCTGAGAGTTGTGCAAAATTACTATATGTGATCTGCATGCCTATCTTTCTGGGCTAGTGTAGATCAGGATCATTGACCTTCAGGGGACGTTATACATTGTGAATCTATTTGTGGGGATTACTGCGGTGAAGGGTTTGATGAAGGTTTAATCAGTCAAGTTTTGTACGGGGTTGAATTGTGCTGGTTATTAGAACATAGGCTGCTGTTTAATTTTTGTGGGTTTTTGAAAACTTGTGTAGGAGGTACCACGAGCTTTCAATTAAATGTTCACAAAAAAGTGTTACCTATTTGTCAAGCAGTTAAAAAAGTGGTTGAATTTTTTTGATGTAATTATTTTTAATTGAGATTGTGTAATTCAACAATAAAGGGAGAAACTGGCACAATTTTGTGGCTATACCTTCCCCCTAAATTTTGGCCTTTTATTATTACAGGAGCTAGATGAATAGCTCTAAAAAATGGGGAAAATGATTTATAAATATTTCTGAGACTTCTACACTGAACTTCACCTCTGTGATGTTCTCAGGCTTTTCTATTGGCTTTTCACAAACATTCAAGAAAGTGAATTTCTATGAGTATGAATGATCATGGAAATAAAATTTTGTAACTGCAGATAAGATTCATTTAATCATTTGTTATGTCAAATACAAGCTATGAGCTTAATGAAAGAATTACTGGTAAAATTATAGGGCCTGTGTTACACATGAGGCTTGACTAGAGTCTCATAATGGTCCCTTCTTACCCCAAAACTTATGGAATTATTTTTTGAAATGTTTTGTTATAATATAGAATTCATTTGGGGGAAAGTAGAAGGATTTATTAAAGAGTTAGATCATCCAATGAAGACACAGGAACAATATCATGGCTTTAGACAACCACTCATCCAGCTCAAATATTGATTCCCCAAAAAATAACTACTCAAAGGAATACTCACCACATTCATGTTTGTGCAAAATATTCATCAACTAATTTTGAGGAGCAAACAAATTGGTAACAATCACAGTCTGCTCATGGACTATCTTCATAAGAAGAAAATGAGCTCAGTTTACTGAATAAATTTTGTGTTGAGGATTGTTTACCCAGTTGTATAAGCAAGTAACCCGAGAATAAAAGAGTAACTAGAGTTTCTGAAAAATAACAAAAATTAGTTTCCAAAACTTTCTCTTATTTTTTTAAACCTACCATATGTATAAATTGGATTGGACCCCAAACATAACTTTTTAAAAGTAATTTCTTTTGTATTTTTTGTAGAAAGGAATCTTTATATACTGTTGTCTCAGTCTAAATCCCATCAAAACCAATTGAAAGTCCACCAGTGATTCTAAGAGTTGAATTCTGTTCTCACTAAAGTAAATGTGAACTTTGTCATTGACTTCTGTGGGAGCAGGATCAAGTCCTAAATAAGATTTTATTTAGTTTTACAGTTTATTAGTGGTCATTTAATACATATGTACCTACATGCTTTTGAATATTTCCTTTTGTGAAATGAAATGTATGCACAACAAAGGAAAGCCATATTTTGTGATTACTTGGAAAATGTTTCCAATCATATTTTACAATCTAAACCAGGATTCACCTTATTTTCTTCTATGCTCAAGCAATTTACCTTGTAATTAGAAGGTTAGTTATGGAAGTACACTATAAACAACACACCCACATCCCTTAAAATTTAAAACTGGGGAAGGAAATACAATTATAATACATTGTCAAAACAGTAAGATTCTTCCAGCAATTACTCTCTAGTCTAACTCAGTGGGTAGCTACATTTATGGTCATATTTTATTTTCTATGCAGGTATACCAGAAGAGAGTTTTTTTCCCTACCAGTATATTTCATTAAATCTGAATTTCCCTCATTTAAAATGAATTTTTATCTCTTCCATACATTCTGTCAGGAAGCTGAGGGGCAGACTATTCAAAAAAGGGAAATGAGCAAGTCAGCTTTTCTTGACAGATACTGCAAGCACGAGAAACATTCACCATCCATCAGGGCTTTAAGTACAGTTGCATCAGACAAGAAATATAAAAGTTACAGCTAGTGTATATGCTGTGCCACACATATTCTACCATTCAAACTGCTAGTCAGGGAAAAGCTATCCCTAACATAGTTTACAAATTGGAGCAGCTATATATATATCATGTTTCCTGCAACTTTCCCCTTCTTTAGCAATTTAAAAAATCAGTATATATTGATGAACACCCTAAATCTAGAATCGAGATGAAACACACTTTGACTTGGCAAAGATCAAATTTATATCTGAAATTTGTGACTCAGATCCACTCTTAATATAAATCAGCTGTCAGTTATTACACCACATGCATTATATTAGTGTCTTTAAATACTCCCCTATTTTAGTAGATCATCTGACAATGACCAAGAGTAGCTTATTCATTATTTATAGTCCTGAACTGTTAACAAAGTGTAAGGCATTGTCCACAAAGACAGAAAAGTGTCTTCACAAAAACAGAATTGTGTCAAAATGCCTATTTTCAGATCAAAACCTGAGCCTTTCCATTCAGAAAGATTGGTAGGTGTGTCCTGCAGTGGTTAGGGCACTTGCCTGGGAGGTGGGAGACCTAGTTTCAAGTCCCTGCTTTATCTGATTCAAAGTGATCTGGGATAAAACAAAAACAAAAACCTCTCTAATGAAGCAAGTACTTGACCTTAGGTCTCCCACATCACAGGGACTATTTGATGGGGTGGTGGAAATTTAGTTCACTTCCCTGACCACTAGGCTATAGAATGTGAGAGTCAGTCAGTCACACTTTCCCTCTCCAGTTCAGAAACTTTCCTAAGAAAAACCTCATGGAAATAGATACCTCTCCATGAAACATTTCAACTTCAACAAAACTGTGTGTTTTGTGAGATTTCTGTTGCTGAAAATGTTCTGACTCCCATGTTCTCCACTTAAAAAAAATAGCATTTTGATGGCTAGATTATGAACCCGGTACTCACAATGGCAAGCACTGAAGTATTCCCACCATCTGCAGTGGGGCTAGTCTAGAGAGTAACTGTAAACAAGAGATTCACAATTAGAGAATTTCACAGTAAGAAATTTCACAACTTTCTAATTGCTGAAAACCAGACTCGGGAGGCATGTTCCCACCTTTTCCATTGAGGCCACAAACTGCTTTGCCTCTTCCCTTCTTTTTCTCTGTGGCCTTCTTGCTGCTCCACCTCTTCCTATAAGCTCCTATACCAACTGCTCGCTCTTCTCTCTCTTTCCTCCCATAGCTCACTACTCTCTCCCCTTGATTTTCCTTGTCACTGCATCATCTTATCACAGGCTGCAATTCCCACCTTAGACTCCCTGGGCTCTAGGGGTGGGACTGACAGTGCTGTCTGATTTGGAGTCTGCCTCTTTGCCTGCCTGCCTGCAGGTAGCAGGCAGCTGTAGCTGAGCAGGGGCTGGCATGGGCTGATGACCCAATGCTGTTGCCCCCACTCCCACTCACCAATGATAACTGCCTGGTCCCCTTTTCAACTGGAGTTTCCGATCAAAAAAGGGGCACATGGCAATCTTGTTCACAGTCTTCCTCTAAGAAACCTTTGCTTAATTCTACACATTCATTTCCAGTGCAGGAGTCTGAAGGCCCAAGCTACCCCTACTATCAAAACATGTTTTATAATTTTCAATTACCCATTGTTGAGAATACCAGCACAGACATTTTTAAAACATCATTTTATCATTGCTGATTTTTCATCCAATATTGCAGCCTATCGAGGGAGGAAACAACTTGGAAAGGCATTGGAGTTCTGCTCATGGACTGGATGCAGAATTAGGCTTTCTGTCTTTTGCTCTTTAGCAAACATTGATTCTTTTATATGTTTTCTGCTGCCAGATCAGAAGAAATTTACAAGAGTAGGGATTTCTTGATCCAGTGGTTCTGCTATTCAGAGATTAAAATCTAAATAGCATATTACATTACTAATCAGTAGCTTCAGAGACAAGGTGGGTGAGACAGTATCTTTCTTGGACAAGCTTCTGTTGGTGAGAGAAGCAAGCTTTCTAGCTAACACAGAGCACTTCTTCAGGTCAGTTCCTGATCATAGACTCTCACATCTGCATTGATATAGGCTATGAGATATCAGACACTAGTCTTGTGAGCAAACTTATGTAAAATGCTTAAGGCTTTTTGCAGGATGAGGGTCTGTAGTCTGCATTTCCACACATATTCAGAGAAAAAGCTATGGAGAAATACAGATACACATAGATAGCTATGTAATGAACATCACAGGTTTAAAAAAAAAAACACCCCTGCATCAAGTGGAAAGAATGACTGTTAATCACCTGGTTGTATAACATAGTGTGTCTTTATATAACTATTTGATTGGCAGATTTGCTCATCTCTTGCCAACGGTGAACTGCATTGCTAAAATAGAGCTGAGCAAAATTTTTCAATCAACTACTTCTTTGTTGTTAAACACAGATTCTGCAACAATGGATCATTTTGCGGAAGGAAAGTGCTGCGTCATTTATAAGGATTAAACAAAAATTGCAATCTCTGCATGAAAAAATAAGTAAATAAGCTTTGTTTTGGTTTGACCTCTTAGGACTGGGATCAAGGATGATTGTGAATATAAAGTAGCACGTGGAGCAGTAAGGTAACTTAGCACTGATGGGTAAAGAATGACACTCCCCGCCCTAACTTGTCACAGCAATAAGGTAAAGGGTAAACAAAAGTAATAAAAGGCAAGCGAACCATCAGAAAATGAAGTTATATTTTTTTGCTTTCCATGCCTTCCTCTAACTGCAGAAATGAAACCTAGGAATCGAGATTCTCTGCTGTGTGCAATAGGATAGTTACATTGCAATCAACACAGAGTTACACCAGCTAAGGCTGTGTCCTAACATCTGGCACTCCTCAGACTTTTCTTCAGAGAAGCCAAATGTCTGGACTAGCACCTTTCACCTTTTCCCCCCTTCAGTGTGTATCTTACGAAACTCTTTATCAGTTGTCAGCTTCCTTGCTCACTCATGCTAAAGCTGCTTTGCTTAACATGAACAAGCCTGTAAATATTTGATTTTGTTTCTCATTTATGATAGCTTAGAAAATCTCTATCAGAGATAGACTAAAAGGACAGCAAAACAATTGCACAGAATAATGAGCTCATAAAGGCATCTGGTGGGTGATTAAAAGAGTGTGGGGGTGGGAGAAGGCCATCGTAGAAATATGTCTGATAATTTTGTACATGACAGGGGTTTAGTTTGTGAACCACTGTTTCACTCAACATGTTCTCCAGGAGTTTCAGCCATGGGACATTTCCAGGAATATAAATGTGTGGTTGGAAGGGTATTATATCAGCAGCATGCTTTTGGGCCTTTTCCAGCAACAATAATTGTGGTCTTCCAGACCAGGCAACCTCCGGGTGCTCATTAGCAATACAGGGTTATAATTCTGCTCTCATTTGCACATGTACTCACTACTTGGCAGACAAACTATCTCGCAAGAGTCCAGCCTGCTGCAAATGGGCAAGCATTTCTGTCAACACCCCTCACGCTGGTGCCAAGTTGTTACCAAGCAGCTCAAGGAAGATGGGCTTATGTGTAATTAAATTCTCTGTCTTCATTGCTCTGCTGTTCTCTGTATCAAAAATGTCCTTGCCTCCCTCCTGCCCAAGGGTATAAAGCCAGTGAGAGTTGCTCAAGAGTGTATAAGAGGAAGAGCTGAGGCCTATAGGACAATTTTGAATGCTTAAATCATGCCTGTAAGATTGACAGCAAAAGGAGAAATTGGAGTCTCGTGGCCCTTTACAAATCTTTGTTAGCTGAAAAACAGAAAGATGTGCAGTAGTGTCTGTAATGCCTATGTGCAAGGTCAGAGTTCTTTGGAAGCTTAAAGGAGTTTCTGGATTTCGTTGACCACTAATATATTAAATGTTATATATTTATATATACACAGTCACACATATACACATATTTATATTTGTGTGTGCGTGTGTGTGTGTGTGTGTGTGACCAATGTTCCCCCAAAAAATTCCCACTGGAGATCACCCACAGGTTTATTTTTTGAGGAATTAGCACTCCACTGTATGCACTACAAAAATAGAGCTGCTACCAAAGGTTTAAACTAAAGAGGGAACCAGCTATCTCTCTCTCACACACACAAACACACACATAATCACACACACCTTCATTCATTCACACACATTCATTCCTGCCCTCAGACACTCACACACTTATACAGGCCTATGGGTTGCAGAAGGAGCCAAGGGTCTGTCTTCTGATCATGGCTGGGGAGCGGGCCAGGAAAGAGACTTGCTGTAGAGAGGAGTTTCTCAGGAGCAGGGGAAGAAAGAGAGAGAGTCTTACATGTGCTCCCTTTCCTTTATATTGTGTCTAGGGTTGCCAGGTGTCCGATATTCACCTGGACAGTCTGGTATTTTCGCCTCCTGTCCAGTAAAAAATTCAGAGAATACCGGACATCTAAAATGTCCAGTATTTTCTGATTTTTTCCCTGGCCAGGAGGCAAAAATGCTGGGCACCTGGCAACACTACAAACACTCAGTGCCCAGCCTCCCCCCGAGCCTCCTCCCTGGCTTCCAACACCCCCAGCCCCCTACCCCCATGCTTACCTGGTTCCACAAGGCTGCCGGCACAAAATGGCTGCCGACCAATGCTTCCCCTGAGTCTTAGTGCTCAACCTCTCCCTTGTTCATATCCCTGCACTCACTCTTAAAGGGGACATGCTGTTTTAATGCTGTTTTATTTTAATTTTTTTTTCCTTCAACAGAATTTTTTCCCGGTGTTTTTTTTTTGGGGGGGGGCATTCGGTATTTTTGTTTCAACCATCTGGCAACCCTAATTGTGTCTGTATGGCTTCTGTGACTCATCCACCTCGTCACCAGGGAGCAAGCCCAGACTTCCCTTTATCCAGAAAAGCAGCAGTCTCTGATGACTCATCACCATGTGCTCCAGCCTTAGCCTTGCTGCTTCAAACAAACACAAACACACACAGACTCATCACTTAGGGGAGAATGCAGTTTCGAGTAAGTTACAAGCAAGGTGGCTGAGAGTTACAAAGGTTACAAAGTTGCAGCTTACAGTAAGTTTCTGAACTTATAAAGCAAAGTTGCTGAGAGTTACAAAGTTTGACAAAGATTACAATGAATTGCAGTTTAAAACCTTAGACCTTACAATTTAGTGTATTTCCAGAAAATGCATGTGTAAAATCAAGTAAGCTCAGGTGGAGGCTTTTTTTTATGCAACAACCACCTGTGTGTGTTCATATGCATGTGATAGCAGAATGTGACCCAGAACATTTAATGTAGCCATTCAGACACACATGCTACAACTATTACAACATGGTCTGATGGAGAGGAAATTTGGAGGCACAATGTCATTCCTCTTTGCTGCTGAACTTCTCTGTAACTCAAGTCTCCTTCCCACATTTTGAAACAAAAGACAGGACTATGCAGCACTTTAAAGACTAACAAGATGATTTATTAGGTGATGAGCTTATGTGGGCCAGACCTACTTCCTCAGATCAAATTGTGAAAGAAAATTCGCATGACCATAGATACCAAAGGGATATATACCAAAGTGCTGCATAGTCCTGTCTTTTGTTTCATCAAGACTAGACTAACACGGCTACATCTCTATTACTTTCCCACATTTTGATAGCTTTATCAATTTAGACTGGAAATTTTTCAATTTCCAGTGACTGCAGTCACTGTTTCTCAATATGTGTCTTTTTGACTCCAAGCACAAGATCTCATAAATAATGGGAAGTAAGTAACTTGTATTTTATTTAATTAATCATAAGGCATTTAGAATAATTAAAACTTGTGGACTCTAGCCATATGTGCTTTTTAATTTAAAACAAGTGGCAAAAAACAGTAATGAACATTCATTTCAAATATCAGACACCTAATGGAATGGCTGAGAGGGTCATAGAAAGGTGGGCCTGAATTTGTGACTGTGTGTTGTGTACAGGTATAGTCTCATTGAGTTTAATGGCACTGTTTGTGGAGATATTGAGTTTAAGGGAGCTGTTTGTGGAAATACACTCACCTGTATTTTCAGGATCAGTGTCTAAACCACATCAGCATGGCTTTAGGACCTCCCTTCTGCCACTCATTAGGTGATCTCTTTGTACTTGTTTTCAAGATCAATTATGTTTGGGATTTGATAAGTCAAGTACCAAAAATGAATTTGGAAAAAAATCCCTGTCATTACTTTAAAAGTAAATGTTGTAAACAATGAAACTTACATCCCCACTGAGCTTCATGAAGATTCCACCTCCACCACATGACAAACTGCAACACACTCCACTAATGAAACAAAAGATTGGAACATGATATTAGTATGACTAGCTGACAATACAAGAACCGTATCTCCAATGGCTGACTGGACCTTGAGGGCAACAACTTGGCTGATAACTTCTTAGAGCTAATTAGCCCTGTAGTGAGTGTGGTAGAAACCATCATTTGACTTTATCTGTTTTTATGGCTTGTTCTGGATTGTGGTGCGTAGCTCCCCTGCTTCCCCCAAATTTCTTTTTCTATTGCCACCTGTCCTTTTTTCTGCCAGAGATCATTCTCCATCTTTCTGTTCCTCTCTTGCTTTCATTTTCAGGACTCTCTCACTTCTTGGTCCATTTCCCTGCTTACCATCAAATGCTCCTCTTTATTGTCAAGTCCCCTCCCACTTCCTTTCATATCCACTCTGCGGCTACATCTAGACTATGGAGTTTTCTCAAAAAAAAAAATACACAGATTGAGCCCCGCAATTTGCATACCTTTTTCTGATAGTTTTTTCAGAAGAGGTTTTTCCAAAATTTGGCCCAACTACACTGGGCCAAATTTTGGAAAAACCTCCTATTTCGGAAGCACCCTTATTCCACGTGAAACAAGGAATACAGGGGCTTCTGAAAGCGCGCGTCTGCTCTTCCGCAAAAAATGTTGGAGGAGCAGACATATTCCTGGGACGCGGCAGAGTTTTTCTGGGATACCTCCAGTATCCCAGAAAAACTCTGTAGTCTAGACATAGCCTGCATCACCAAGACTTGCTTCACCCCATTTCCATGCACTTATAGTGCTTTCAGTACCACCTCCATTTAGCTATCTACTTTCTGCTTCACTGCTTGGCCACCTGCTATAATTTGATTGACTACCTAGGGCAGATAGGGTTGAGTAAGCTACTATTTAAACTTCTTCTCCATGGCCCGACTTTAAAGAGCACCACAATAATGGAGATCATCAAACTTCAGCACTTGTCAGCAAACTTCAAACTCACTATGTTTAATTGGGTTTGAAAAAATAGCCTCCTCTGTGTGCTAAGACAATATTTCTACAGTCTCTCTCCAGAGACCTTGCAGTGAATTTACAATGCTCCGCTATCAGTCTGAAATTTTTCATTCTGCCACAGATTTTCAATACCACTGGAGTTTTGGCAGGGTGGCGTTATTTATAATTAATACAGATCACATAGCTTTTCATTTTTGAATACCAAAGATCCATGATTTCATGTTTCTTGGACATGAACTCTCCATCATAGATTAGGAGCTGGGGCTCTGTCAAGCATAAGCCTTGTTTTATAGGACTTAAGCAACCAGATGATGAAAAACAGACCTTGCACATAGGGGAATAAATTGTATGTGAATTTTTCTGGCTCTTGGAACAATATATATCAAAGCTTTCTACCTCACACTAAGTTTACTCTTAATGTTGACAGAAGTTAAATATTTAAGTCATGACCCATCTAGTAAAAAAAGTAATTTTAATTTTAATAAACATTGTCAGAATTCAAACTGAGAATTTTTTCTCAATAAATGATAAAATACATGTCTGAGAACAATTCTGTTGGGAAGCCTTTGTTCAAAGGCTCTCATCCTCCTAGTTTATTTTTTTGAAATTCAGTTGTAAGTCAGGTGTTAGAAACCAGCTACATTTTTTAAAAGGGAATAACAAACGGTCTTGTACATCATAAAACATTAGTAGTGAGAAAACTAAGGCAGAGAAAATAAAAATCAACTTGAAACTTTACTTAGACTTTGCTGTTTTGAAGCCAACCTGGTCTGAACCTCTTTTGAGAACTATAAAACCCCTGAATTAACTGTTTTCATTTTATACCTGTTTGTGTTTCCTGGACAAGATCCAAAGCATGGGTGAATCAGCATAGAAAAATTGTTTTAAATGGAACCGTGTTGGTTCCACAAGATCCACATCTAGTTGAATCCAGCCTGGACTGGGAGCAGCAGTGAGAAACCACTATTAGAAAAAGCAATCCTTGACATTTACAGTACAGTACAACAAGTAAAACGCTTTTTGCCCTTTTCCAACGGACAGTTTTACTGAGCTCCCCCACATTCTTCCATTAGCTACTGACAGAGTTCCCCCTTCAGCCCCTTAGGAAAAAGAAGGATTAACTCTCCAAGTCACTTGGATTCCCAAGATATGTCAGAAATTCATTCACTGACCCAATATACTATATAACAAGCTTGGCCTGAATTCTGCAGTAAACCCCCTGAATTCTCTGGAACACCATTACAATAAAATGGAGATTCTGCAGCAAACATACAGTATTCCCTCTGCTATGTAATTTGATTTTACATTCAGTTTATGCTGCTCCTGCATTTATAGTGTTCAGTGTTCTGCAGAATTTGCTATAGTTAATGCTTTATGTATAATACAATTTAACAGGGGGAAGCTGGAGGGCTATTTACTCTTCAGTGTCTCTGCTCGACATTTAAACTTCAGAGCATCCATTACTTGTCTTCAGTATGCTGATGACTATGTCATCCTCACACACACTGAGAATGACATTCAGTCCATACTGGATTTCTTCACACAAGCTTAATAAAGCCTAGGACTCTCACTCAATATCAAGAAGACCACAGTGCTCTACCAATCTTTTTCAGGCCTTGCACGTAGAATTATAGAACACTAGAACTGGAAGGGACCTCAAGAGGTCATCAAGTCCAGTCCCCTGCCTTCATGGCAGGACCAAGCACCATCTAGAACATCCCTGATAGATGTCTATCCAACCCGCTCTTAAATATCTCTAGTGATGGAGATTCTACAACTTGCCTAGGCAATTTATTCAGTGTTTAACCACACTGATGATTTGGAAGTTTTTTCCTAATGTCCAACCTAAACCTCCCTTGCTGCAATTTAAGCCCATCGCTTCTTGTTCTGTCATCAGAGGCCAAGGAGAACAATTTTTCTCCCTCCTCCTTGTGACACCCTTTTAGATACTTGACCCATCACAAATCACTATTGAGGGTCAGACTTTGAAGACAGTAGAGTACTTGTGCTCCTTCAACAGACAACTTTCTCAAAACACAAACATTAACAGTTAGATCCAGCACTGTATCCAGTGCACAAGTGCTTCCTCTGGGAAATTTCTCCAACATATTTTCAAGGCGTATGACCTACAGCAGGACACTAAGATCCAGATGTACAGTACAATTATTCTTATACTCCTTTATGGATATGAACTCTGGCTGATGTATTGACAGCACCTTAAGGCTATGTCTACATTGCACAATTATTTCAGAATAAGCTATTCTGGAACAAATACTCCAAAATAGCTTATTTCGAAATAGCGTGTCTATGCTACAGGAAGCCTAGAAATTAGTCTGAGGTAGGTTCCCCTAATGTGGATGTGCTACCTCGATGTAGAGCCCCAGGAGGCACTGGTGAGTAATTACTTTGAATGGCCTGGGGGTGGAGCTATTTCAAAATAGCAGCAGTGGAGTGTCCATGCTACTGCTATTCCGAAATAGCTATTTTGGAAGAGGTGTTATAGGTGTTATTCCTCATGGAATGAGGTTTACTGTGACGGGCCGCCACCGGCCCACACGGGGAACCACCCGGATTCCGAGGGGGTGGGGGAGGGTGAAGACGCCCGGGGGGTCCCCAACCCCGGATGCGGCGCGGCGGAGACTGGGCGGCAGGGCCGGATCCAACCGCCATGCCTACGCCGCCCGGCTGCCACTGACCCCGCCCCCAGGGTAGTGCGCAGTGGGGCGCAGCAGGAGGCCGGCAGCCGGACGGCTGCGGAGTACGCCGGCACGCCGCCGGAAGGGGGAGGGCCCTGAGCGGCGTCCGGCGTGGCAGGCCATTTTAAAAAGGCCCGCCATCTGAGTGGAGGGGAGGAAGCAGCCCGGGGCAGGGCCTTTTTGGCGCCCCTGGGTAGACGGGTCTCAGAGGGAATTACCCTCATCTACCGAGTTGGGGCGCGAGAGAGCCCCAGCGCTTAGGGCCCCGGGCTGGGACCCGGAGAGAGGGTGGGACCGGGTCCCCCTCCCCATTCCCCCGGAGGACTCGATTCCAGTGGGTAGCAGCGCATGGGAAGAGAGGGAAAGGGCGGATGAAGGAGTTCGCCGACCCCCCCCCGGGAGGGGGTGATTGCACCCCGAGGCCTCTACGCGGAGGAAGGGGTCGCTGAGCCCCCCTCCCCTCCCGGGAGGGGGTGATCGCCCCCGAGTCCTCTACACGGAGGAAGGGGTCACTGAGCCCCCCTCCCCTCCCGGGAGGGGGTGATCACCCCCGAGTCCTCTACACGTGGTGGAGAATGTGGGCACTGACCCCTTAAGGCCGAACCGAAAGAGAAGGGTACTTTATATCTGGGGGACGGACCCGTAGTGACGGAATGATGGATCCGAAGCAGTTGTTGGACTGGGTGGGGGAAACCCAGCGCCAGCATCAACAACAGCAAGCCCAGATGCTGCAGCAGCTAGCCGCACGGTTTCAGGATCAACAACGAGCGCTGATTCAAGAACTGGCCACGCAACAGGAGAAGTGGCTGCAGGCGGCCCACCCGGGGAGCGGGGTGACAGGTCCGCGGTTGGAGGTGCACGAGGGTGAGCAGGATCTCAACTCCCTACCACTGCGGCTGACCAAGATGGGGCCAGGAGACGACCCGGAAGCCTACCTAACAACCTTTGAACGGGTGGCCACTGTGGCACGATGGCCCACAAGCCATTGGGCCACCTTATTGGCCCCGTATCTAACAGGGCCTGCCCAATTGGCATACCGCGGATTGTCAGCCCAGGAGGCCCTGCAGTACGACAAAGTGAAGGCGGCTATACTTGACCAGCTAGGAATTACAAGCGATACCTACCGGCAACGATTCCGGAGGGAGCGGTTCAAACCAGGGGACCGGCCCCGCGCGGTCGCGCAGTGGCTACATGAATGGGCCTGGCGGTGGTTGGAACCCGACCAGTGCACGGGGGCCGAGGTAGCCGAGGCGGTCATCCTCGAACAGTACATCCACCTCCTGCCCCGGGAAGCACAGAAGTGGGTCCGGAGGCACCAGCCCACAACGGTGGCCGAAGCCATCATGCTCACCGAAGCCCATCTGGACGCCGAAGGAGGCAAAGGGGGTGAGCGGCGCGAGGTCCTGCCCAACCCCCCAGGGGGGAAGCCACACGGGAGCGGAGTAGTGGGCCGGCAGCCCTGAAGGTCGCCCCAAACCCCCCCCCCCCGTTGGGGGACGGTGGTTGGCTCCGGTGTGGCCCGGGAAACCGGGGGATAAACACTGGGAGGGAGGAGGCGAAGGGGAAGAGACAGCGGGCGAGGGCCGAAGAGCGGGGACCCGGAGTGTGTGCTATCAGTGTGGACAGGAGGGACATTTTAAGGGAGAATGCCCCTTAATGGACTGCACCCTGAGCCAGGCGGCCCTGGGAGGGCCCCAACCGTCTCCGCCCAAGCAGCCGCGGCCAACCGTGACCATGCGGCTGGGACAGAAGCTCCTGAGGGCCCTTGGGGACTCTGGCTCAGCGATCACCCTCGTCCAGGAAGACTTCGTCCCGGACACCCCGACCACCGGGGAGACGATCTGGATGAAGTGTGTGCACGGGGACGTGAGAGCCTACCCCACTGTGTGGGTATACCTGGCCGACAGCCAGCTCGAAAAGGTCTGGCGCGTGGGGAAAGCACCCGTGCTACCGTGCCCGATAGTGCTGGGCCGGGATTGGCCCGGGTTCTCCAGGTTGCTGCGCGAGGGTGCCGGGGCCTCCAGGGGAGAGCAACCGAGGGAGGGCACACCTGTGGCAGAAGGCTACGTCCATCCGCGGGCCCTGGGCGAGCCCGACGGGAGGCGGACAACCCCAGTGGGGAGGAGGCCAGAGGACAAGTCGACAGATGCCCCCGATTTTCTAGAGGAGCAGCAGGAAGATGGGACATTGAAATACGCTTGGGAGCAAGCGGCCGGCCCGGAGGAAACCGGAGAGGTCCGGCAGGGACCGCGTTTCCAGGTAATAGGCGACCGATTGTATCGTCTGACGGGGGCCGGGGAAGGGGGGGAAGGCCGAAAGCAGCTGGTTGTCCTGCAGGGCCGACGCCAAGAGGTCCTTGACTTGGCCCACACGGACCCCTGGGCGAGGCACCTGGGACGGGAAAAAACCTTGGCCAGGGTCCTGCAGCGGTTTTATTGGCCCAGGGTCTATAGGGCAGTGCGGGACTTTTGCGCCTCCTGCCCTGACTGCCAGAAGGTCTCCACGAGCAGGGCGCCCCGGGCTCCCCTTTGCCCCTCCCTGTGGTAGGGGTGCCTTTTGAGAGGATAGCTATGGACCTGGTGGGGCCCCTAGAACCCTCTCGGTCGGGGTGTCGGTTCATCCTGGTGGTCATCAACTACGCCACCAGGTACCCCGAAGCAGTGCCCTTGCGCAACACTAAGGCCCCGACCCTAGCTTCTGAGTTGCTCAAAATGTTCGCCTGGGTGGGGTTCCCTAAAGCCATCTTAACAGACCTAGGCACGAATGTAACTTCCCGTCTCATGAAAGAACTATGTGCCTTGCTACGGATTAAAATCCTCCGAACGTCCGTATACCACCCCCAGTCGGATGGCCTGGTGGAGCAGTTCAACCGCACCCTGAAGGCGATGTTAAGGCGGGTAGTATGGGAGGGCCCGCGGGACTGGGATCAGATGTTGCCGGCTCTCCTCTTTGCTATCCGGGAGGTGCCTCAGGCCTCCACCGAGTTCTCCCTGTTCGAGCTATTGTATGGACACCAACCGTGGGGAATCCTGGATATCCTGAAGGAGGACTGGGAAGCACAGAACGCCTGGTGCCAGAGTACGGTGCGCTACATTCTGCAGCTCCGTGAGCGGCTGCGCCGAGTTGGAGCATACGCCCAGCTGAACCTCTTGAAAGCCCAGACTAGGCAGGCCCACTACTATAATCGGACAGCCGTGGCCCGCCACTTCGCACCAGGGGATCGCGTGCTGTTGCTCTTACCCACCAAGGGATCCAAGCTCTTCGCGTAGTGGCAGGGACCATACGAGGTGATCCGCAGGGTGGGAGACGTAGACTACGAGATCCGCCTTTTGGGAAGACGGAGAGACACACAAATCTTCCACGTTAACCTCCTCAAGAAGTGGGTGGCCCAGGAAGGGCTCCTGGTGGCCCCCGCAGGATCTGAGGAAAATTTAGGGCCGTCCCAGGAGGAATGCGCGTATGAAGGATCGGCATCCCTGGGACCGGAACTCTCGGAGGAGCAGCAGCAGCAGATCAGCGCACTTCTACAGCGGTTCCACCTCGTCCTGACAGCAACCCCGGGTACAGCAAAGGTAGGGGTACATCGGATATGTACCGAGCCGGGGCAAGTAGTACGGGAGGCCCACCGACCCCTTCCTAGGAAGATATGGGGGACGGTCCAACAGGAAGTGCAGGCCATGAAACAGTGGGGGATGATCGAAGACTCCCGGAGCGAATGGAGAAGTCCCATAGTACTGGTCCCCAAGAGCGACGGGACCATGCGATTTTGTATCGACTTCCGGTGGGTCAATGCTATATCGCAATTCGACTCATACCCCATGTCCCGGGCGGAGGAATTGTTAGAGTGCCTAGGGCGAGCGAGGTACATATCCACGCTGGACCTATCAAAAGGATATTGGCAGATCCCGCTGGAGGCCCGTGATAGGAAGAAAACCGCCTTCGCGACCCTGTTCGGACTTTTTCAATTCCGACGGATGCCGTTTGGGTTACATGGAGCCACGGCAACCTTCCAGCGGGTCATGGACCAGGTGTTAGAGCCCCTTAGAGGTTATGCGGCCACCTACATCGACGACATCGTGGTCTACAGTCTGTCCTGGCAAGAACATCTAGAGCATCTGGAGGCAGTGATGCATGCCCTGCAAGAGGCGGGGCTCACGGCCAACCCCAAAAAGTGTTATTTCGCCCAGAGGGAAGTGTCCTATCTGGGCTATACCGTGGGGAGAGGCCAGATAAAACCGCTGTTGGATAAAGTAGAGGCATTGCGGAACTATCCGGCTCCAACAACCAAAAAGCAGGTACGAGGGTTTTTAAGGCTGGCGGGATACTACCGCAAATTCGTGCCCAACTTTGCCACGATCGCGACTCCATTGACAGAGCTAACTAAGAACGCGAACCCTAATAAGGTCCAATGGACGACCCAAGCAGACCAGGCCTTTCGGGAGTTGAAGCGCAGGTTAACCCAAAGCCCGATTTTAAGGCAACCCGATTTTGACAAACCATTTCTCTTATGTACAGACGCATCCGAGTGCGGACTAGGGGCCGTTCTAGCCCAGGAACATGACAGCGAGGAACATCCCGTCCTATACCTGAGCCGGAAGCTCCTACCCCACGAAAAGAATTACGCGACAATCGAAAAGGAGGCCTTGGCCGTAAAATGGGCCATAGAAACGTTGAGGTATTACTTATGGGGAAATAAATTTAAGTTGGTTACGGACCACGCACCTTTGGTGTGGCTGAACTCTATGAAAAATTCTAACCCCTGCCTTATGCGATGGTATATGTCGCTTCAGCCCTACCAATTTGAGGTGGTGTATAGGGCAGGGATAAAGCACCAAAATGCCGATTTCTTCTCGCGGGTATTCGAGCAACACGAGGAGGGGGGCGGTCCCACCGTAAGGGTGTGTGTGTGTGACGGGCCGCCACCGGCCCGCACGGGGAACCACCCGGACTCCCAGGGGGTGGGGGAGGGTGAAGACGCCCGGGGGGTCCCCAACCCCGGACGCGGTGCGGCGGAGACCAGGCGGCGGGGCCGGATCCAACCGCCGTGCCTACGCCGCCCGGCTGCCACTGACCCCGCCCCCAGGGTAGCGCGCGGCGGGGCGCAGCGGGAGGCCGGCAGCCGGACGGCTGCGGAGTACGCCGGCACGCCGCCGGAAGGGGGAGGGCCCTGAGCGGCGTCCGGTGTGGTGGGCCATTTTAAAAAGGCCCGCCATCTGAGTGGAGGGGAGGAAGCAGCCCGGGGCAGGGCCTTTTTGGCGCCCCTGGGTAGACGGGCCTCAGAGGGAATTACCCTCGTCTACCGAGTTGGGGCACGAGTGAGCCCCAGTGCTTAGGGCCCCGGGCTGGGACCCGGGGAGAGGGTGGGACCGGGTCCCCCTCCCCATTCCCCCGGAGGACTCGATTCCGGTAGGTGGCAGCGCATGGGAAGAGAGGGAAAGGGCGGACGAAGGGGTTCGCCGACCCCCCCTCTCCCCCCGGGAGGGGGTGATCGCACCCCAAGGCCTCTACGTGGAGGAAGGGGTCGCTGAGCCCCCCTCCCCTCCCGGGAGGGGGTGATCGCCCCCGAGTCCTCTACACGGAGGAAGGGGTCGCTGAGCTCCCCTCCCCTCCTGGGAGGGGGTGATCGCCCCCAGTCCTCTACATTTACAAACACTGAAATAATAAATTATTTCAAAATAACAGGCGAGCTGTGTAGACACTTGCATAGTTATTTTGGAATAACAGACATTATTCCGAAATAACACTGCTGCGTAGACATACCCTGAGAGTATGGAGAAGTACAACCAATGATGCCTCTGGAAGAGTCTTTGCATCAAGAGGGAAGATCTTTCCACTAACGCCAGCATCCTTGCTGAAGCCAGTGTCACCAACATTGAACCAACGATCCTCATGCTACAACTCTCACACCCCAAAACAAGTCCTTTACTCACAGTTCACTCATGATCAGAGATCCCACGGTGGTCAGAGGAAACACTACAAAGACCCATTGAAAGTGTATTTTAAGAAAACAGATGTGGTCATTGCAAGCTGGAAGGAGCAAGCCACCAAGCCGTCCCAACGGTGCAATATCTTCCCTCAGACAGTGGCCTGCTCTGAGGAGAAGCACCTTGCCCTCTCTCTGAAAAAAGAGTCGGCAGCTAGCCTGCCACGATATGCCTCTCCTTACTGTGGGCAGAGTTGTGGTTCCATGATTGGACTCCTGAGTCACCTCACCACCCATATGTAAGTCTGTGGTAGAGATCACCCTCCAAACAAGGGATCACCAGTGAATGAATGGGAGACAGCCCTGATTTGCGGAATAAGCACGTTAGTAAAGATGGTAAGGAGTGAAGTAGCTAGCAATAGTCAGAAAATGTGCGTACTTAGATGATATTACTGAACTGTTTCAAACACAGTACACCTTTAGAAGTTTTTGAACTAGAAATTACTAAAACAAACAAACAAATAAATAAAGCATAGACTTTTGAACGCAATCCTGTGAGAAGAGTGTATTTTGCAGCAATTTCCATCACTGGGAATCAAAGTACACAGGGCCCTGATAGTAAGGAATCCATGGGAGGTGTGGGAAGAGCATGGACCTCTACATTGTCACCTGGCACCTAAGACTCATCGTGTATATCTTAATTGCAAAGTAAGCCTAGGCTTTTAGCTGGCTCTTGTTTCTAATTTCCCTCCCATCTACACACAGACAAAGTTCCAGCAGAGTTTAGTGGTACAGGTTGGACCTCCCTGATCCGGCATCCTCGAGGCCTGACTGGTCCTGGATGAGGGATTTTTCCAGATCAGGAAAGGTAATTTCAGGCCCCCTGCTGCTGCTCTCCCCTTGGCCCCTTGCTGTCCCCACTGGGCTTCCTGGCTCCCCCACAGTCCAGATGAGCCACACACAGGCTCCCTGCCCCCCTCGCAACCCAGATTAGCCATGCACCAGCTCCCCTCATGCCAGCCCAACTGAGCTGTGTGCCATCTCCCAGGCTTCCGCCACCCTGCAGCGCACCGGAACTCTCTGATCTTGGAATCTCCGTGGTCATGCTGGACCTGAGAATCCCGGATTTTAGAGGTGCAACCTATACTTTCAGCTATGCTATCTGGCATGGCTGGGCATATGGGTTACATCCTGGGTTCCTTTCACTCCAGCCTGGGTTCTTTTCACCCCACAGCTGGTAACCCACCCACTTTACAAGGTTCCACCACTCAGCTTCTGATAGTCCCCCAATACCTGCCCACAATTCCCCTGACTACCTAGAAGGATGAACACGTTCCCCCATAATTCCCTGGGAAAGAATCATAGAATGTCTCAACTTACTGCATTGCTAAGAACCATAGCCTATGCCTCCCAGAGATCCTACATACACACAGGAAAACACAGCCTTTGTGAGGGCAGAGGAACTCGGTTATGATTGCTCACACCTGGGCTAGGCTAACCTGGGTGCTGATGGCATAGATTAATGCAGTGAAGAATACCCTCATCACGAAACCAGGCTGACAGGAATTAACATGATGACAGCTTCTCCTGGGACTTACATTTAAAACCACATGGAAGGGCTGCTGCAGCAAAGTTACAAGGACTGTTTTATTATTTCCAAGGACTCACTGTGAGGTTTGGGAAAAGCAGAGGGGGGTTATTGGCTTCTGGCCCACCCTGTTTGTAATCTGTAGACCAGGGGTAGGAAATGAGTGGCCCATGAGCCAAATGCAGCCAAGATTAGCTCCTGATGGGCTGACAGATGCTTTATTTACCTGAGCATCTGTAGGTACATCTGCTTGCAGCTCCCATTGGCTAAGGTTTGCCATTCCTGGCCAATGTAAAATGTGGGAGGTGGATACCCAGCCTGCACCACTTCCATAGCTCCCATTGTCTGGGAATGGTGACCTGTGGCCACTGGCAGCTGGGAGCCACTCTACCTTGGATGCTCCGGTATATAAACTGCCACACCAGGGCTAACCCTCATGAACGTGCATATAGCCCATGGAACACTTATTGCCCACCCCCACTATACACCCCACAACATGTTTCCTGAACTGATAATCATTGCCACAAATGTGGTTTCTTCCATTGCCTCATTTCTTGTAGAAGAGAGTTGTTCTCTTCATGTCTAGTTCTCAGGGGGGACAAGATGCAGTAATCAGGCCCAGATGCAGTAATCACACCACATCTTACAAGAAATCATGTGCATGTGAAATATCCAGCCCTGCTTTGCAGACAGAGAAGGTTTAGAAATTGTGTGAGGTTATCTGAAATGTTTAATGCTTACCTGAGGTTTGTGTGGTATCTGAAATGTTTAATGTATACCTGAACTGCAATGAACTTCAAAATCATTTTGATGTTCATCCATTATTACACACAGGTGTATGTGTGCATCACTATCTGTACATGTTTCTATATGTACAAATATGTCTTTGTACAAGTAGTTAAGAATGTATGGTGTTTCAAGCAGGCCTTATGGCATTTTTACCAGAAGAAATGATGCCACATTAATTGAATTTTAGCAAGAGAAAAAAATACTCCACATTTCCTTCATTCTACAGTAATTCAATTTCTGGTGCTGACTGCTAGAAACTACTTTAGGTTGACTACACACAGTAGCATCTGGCTGCTCTGTGGGAATTTTAAAAAATGATCTCCGAACTGTGAAAAAAAGGAAGAATTAATAAAAGCCAGCAAAGTGCTTGGTTAGTAGAGCTTCTCACAGTGAATACATCACAGTGTCTGAAGGAATCCTAGTTGTGGAGCTTCACATCAGAACAAACTTTATTAATTTCCAGTGCAGTCACACAATTTAATATAATTGCAAATAAAACTTCTTATAAATAAGCCTCAATGTTTCTTGTGGTCTGGTAATTTCCCAATATTGCACCTCAAACTAAGCAGGTAAAATGTGATAATCCCAATAGGAAGCAAAATCTAATTATTTCAGTCAAGCAATGCAAAATAAAACAAAAGCAAATTCTCATCAGAGTGTATAGGAATGGTGCAATTTCCAGATCACATCAATATAGGGAATCCAACCTAAAAGGCCAGAAACAACTTATATCCAAAAACCTGCTAACCATGTCTAATCATGTTCACTAGTTTATTGTGATTAAGACACTTGCATTATGTTTTGCTTTATTATAATCTTTTTATTGTCATTTAGTTTCCCCCACAGTTGTGAATGATTCACAACTTGATGGAAGAAACTGAGCTTTCCTCTATTTAGGGCCTGATGTGGCAAAAGTTTATTTTTCTGACTAGCTCTCCCTTATGTTCTTTGCATTGTGGGATGATGCCATTTTTCCACTGTATGTTCTTCAGGGAAGGGGCTGTCTCTTTATGGTATGTTTGTACAGTACTATGTGCAAAGGGGCTGGGCTTCGAGGCACTACTTCAGCACAAAGACTTTGCACCAGTGTGTCTGAGTTGGTGGTGTGATACAAAGGGAAGCTGTCAAATTCAGTTCATCGATCTGCACTCTACTGTGCAAAACATAAATCAATCAATTTTTGAGAAAAAACCGGGCTCACGTTGGCTTGCCAAATTCATGATGCTTAGTGACCCGTTCAGCAAACATTGCTTGAGCTCTGCGTTTGTTAAAATAAAAGCAAATCGGACAACGTGCATGAGATTTCATGTTTCACTGGGCACATTGCACACAGAGCACTGGCTCACATCACTACTTTTGCATAAAGGTGGCTACGTGTAAGTTGAAAGATATATTCAGACGATTACTAAGGCCCTGATTCAGAAAAGGTCTGGAAACACATGGTTAAGTACATTGCTCTTCAGGAGAGTATTTCAGCATGTGATTAAGTAGGGATGCTTTTCCTGAATTAGATGTTTTAGGATATGAGCAATTTGTGGCAGGGACCATCATTTTATGTGTGTTTACTGGACACTGTGGAATCCTGGTCCCCTACTGATGCTGTAGGAACTGCCTCAATACAAATACATAATAATAAATGATTGTGGAAGAGTTTTCAATTACTCTGATTGGCATCATTCCATGACAAATGTTAGCATATCCAAAACACTGGAATCAATCCAGGGATTCTTTTCAAATGAAGATACTCAAGTAAGCTTAGTCTTCCTTTCAAACTCTGTTTTGAGTTTTTCCTTTTTGTAGTAAGTGCTGAATGAGTGCAAGAACCACTCATATCAGTAAGGGTACAGAATCAGCCCTTAAACATCAATAATCAATAAAAAGGCAGATAGGGTCTGTTCCCACTCCCACTGGGGTGAATGACAGAAATTTCATTTGACATAACTCTCATTCCACGTGGAAATAAGAATAATTTTATTGATATCAAGGTAAAATGAGCATAAGTTCAAACTCCATCCCACTGATGTCAATTTGTTGGGCCACAAATGTGCATCATGCCTTACAGTGGTGCCACACAACTGCATTCATCCAACCAATGATCCCAGCTTGAGGCCTTGCCTGTATTACAAATTACTTGTGGCTGACAGCAAGTGTTTGCACATGGTTTGATACAGCTAAACAACATGTGAAGGGCAGCTTTAGGGACCAGAATGAGGAAAGAAGGATGACCCCATGTTAGAGTAACAATGGAGGACTCAGATTACGTGAGTTTAATTCCTTGCTCTGCTGCAGGCTTCCTGGGTGATTGGGGCAAGTCATTTAGCCTCTGTCTGCCTTAGTTCCTCATTTGTAAAATGGGGATAACAGCACTGCCTGATCTCTCAAGGATGTTGTGAGGAGAAATGCATTAAAAGTATTCAGATATTATGTTAATAGGTGCATATAAGTACCTAAAGGTTTATATACACATGGGGAAACTTAGAAAAATTAAGATTAATTAAATAAAGAAACATAAGCTAAAGTGCATTTAATTACCCCTGTGGGTACTCTTATTCAGAAGTAAGGTGATCTTAGTTCACTGTAGCTTAGCTCAAACTTGTGCACATTAATTTAAGTCTTTAGTTAATTCAGCATGACTCCCTGTGAAGACATGCCTTTAGATAGGAGCAACTTAAACCTAACCCCCCCCCCCAAACTGCCAAGCTATGCCTGGAAATCTTCTAGCTGCTTGAGAAAAGTGCTAGCTGTATTATGTATTATAATCTTTTCAGTTCTCAGATGCTCTGTTTCATTTGTTTTGGTACTGGTAGCTTGGCAGCCTGTACAGCCTGTATAAAGAAAATGAATGAAAACTGTACATTGGTTTCTGTATTATCAAAATGTACAAAAAGAAAAGAAAAAACACAAAAGAACAAAATAAAGAAGAACCATTTAAAGATGAATGTGTTCTACATCTACTTGGTTAGATGCATGATAGTATTTATGGAGCTATATCTTAATTTAAGAAAGCACTGAAGCACATACCTAGTTTTCTGTACATGGTGATGTCCCATTAGTATCAATCAAACTTAAGCACATATTTATGTGCTTTCCTGAAAAAGGAGGCTTTTCTGAATTGAGGACTTTGATTGTAAATATTTGTACCTATGAAACACACATCATTCCTAGAATTTGCCAATATATTTCAAAGCAAATATTTGGAGATCAGATTCATGGAGAGGGAAGGGAAATTGTTATCGTTAATGTACCATGACTCTCTATTTACCTGATCATATTAATTACATGAGTTACACTAATGGCAGGCTAGAAGAAAGTTGTGGGGATCCTGTTCTAACTAGATCAGAATGAGGATTTGGTTTTGGTGAAAATGTAAATCATTTTAATAGGGGAAACAATACACAAATCTATCAGTTAATGATATCAGCTGATTTATTATTAGGATGCCTCTTTCTCCTGGTTCACTATACATCCTCTGAGCTATTCAGTCCCTCTTTCTTTCTTTCTAAGGGTATGTCTACACTAGCCCCCTAGTTCGAACTAGGGAGGCTAATGAGGGTGACCGAAATTGCAAATGAAGTGCGGGATTTAAATATCCCACGCTTCATTAGCATGTTCCCAGGCGGTTGCCATTTTGGAATGAGGTTTAACTGGTAATTTGAAGTAAGGGGTTTATTTCGGAATCGCCCTTCTCTGCCGTGTGTAGACGTGGGCAGTTCTTCCGGGCTAGTCAATTTCCAAAATGGCGACTGCCCGGGAACATGCTAATGAAGCACGGGATATTTAAATCCCACGCTTCATTTGCAATTTCGGTCACCCTCATTAACCTCCTAGTTCGAACTAGGGGGCTAGTGTAGACATACCCTAATATACAGTCCTTACACTGATGAGTGGACACCAAGAAACACATACAAGCTCAGCAGACAGCTTCAGAATATTCAGGGACAAGGCAAGAACAATAGAAGGCATGAATCTCATTTTAACAGTGACTGGATATTTGTCCCTGTTATCGTTTACTTTTATATTAGCTCAAGTCTCACTTACTTTGACAGTGAGGCAGAAGACATGATGGCTGAAATGTTATTTTGCTGCAAAAACCCGAAGCAGATTTCCCCCCCTCAGGTTGAAAGATGGTTTTCTGTGGAAACATTAAAACAAAACAATCTGTCATTTTCTCCGGAAATTTGAAGCCAAAGTACAACATTTTTGCATAAAAAACCCAACCAAACAAAAAAGTAAACTCTGAAAATAGGAATTGTCTGTGATTTTACTGCCAGTGAATTTTTTTTCATAGCTCTAGGCATATATTATACACATGCAACTGAAGCAGAATGTGAGGCCAGCTTGGGAGGCAATATAAAAATAATATTTTGGGCAGAAATCAGAGATTTAGATATAATTTGAGCAGTAATTAATATTGGGTTCCAAGCCAGAACTTCATGGATAGCAAATATAGTTCTTCTAACCCACAGTGACAAAGTAACTGCTTCTAAAAGAGGCAACATTTAGGCTAATACACAAATCACACACATTCCCATCATACTTAGAGTGACAGCATGTCACACAAGACAAGGTAACATTGCCATCAGGTCTTACAGCGATCTATTTTTTAACTCTTCTTTTCATATTTTTTTAAAAGATACATGAAAAAGGGGTGACTTTCTGAGAGAACAAAAGCAGTTAGTGAGCATTCGGCTGCCAGCATGTCTCTGGCTTTGACTCTGCTTCTCTTCAGTTTTGTTTTGTCCTCTTGCATTTGGAAATATAAAGGGGGCCAGGTTCATTAGCTGAGAGTGGCAGCTCTACGAGCAGCCAAACACACTGTTAAAAGGCTTTATTTATTTATTTATTTATTTATGGGTGTTATTGTGAGCGTTACATAGCTCAGCTACTGAATGCACAGCAGCATGTTTCAATGCCTGGAAGTCAAAGTGACTCTCGTGTGTGTGAGCGTGAGTTTGTGTATGAGAAAGAGCGACTGTGAATAAAACATCTATTCATTATTCAGCTGTATCACTTGGGGTTAACTACCATCCGGTACCAATTTAGAGCTCCTTCAAAAACAAAAATTTCCCCTGGAATTCTTTGTACAAGGAGTGCGAGATCTGGCCCAAGGTAATAGAAATATCAACACATGTAAATAACTATGGTCCAGATTCAGGCACTTTAATACCTCATTCCATGAGTAGATCCACTGGGGAGTAAGGTACTGCTCTGGAGTATGGGCAAGATTGTAATAGCCTTTCTTATTACATATGTAACTCCCCACATTTAAAAAGTGATTTACTGCATTAATGACAATCAGTTATTAGAAAAGTATGACTGATGACATGTATGTAGTAGATGAAGCAAAGGTGATAAAATTATTAACTCTCAGGGGTCCAACATTTTTCAGACCATTAATGTCAGAGGGGTTTGTCTACAGTGGCAGATATAAAGCACTGGCAGTTACAGCGCTGTGCAAACTGCTGTTGTGTGTCCACACTGTCAGCTGCCAGTATCACGTCCCCACTTGCGGCACTTGCAGTGGCATTCAGAGGGGTGCACTCTGGGCAGCTAACCCACAGAGCACCTCTTCCTCTTCCGGCACTGAAGCTTGTGAGAAGGCGTTTTGTGTGTGGGCGGGGGGGGAGGGGGGAAGGGGCCTGCATCCTGTCCCAATATCCTGTGGTGCATTGTTTTGCATCCCAGCAACCCTTGTACTTCCGTCTGCATTTGGTGCCATCTTTCAACAGCTTTTGTGCTGTGAGGTCTGCCTCTGGTCTGTGGGAATGGATCCAGGACTGCGGGAAAACAATGCTGATACGTCTCACTAACATGTCACAAATGGCAGTCGAGTTATTTCTTAAGCTACAAAGTGATGATGGGGAGTTCAACACTAATCTTGCTATATATAAAAGCTGCAACATGAAATGTCTTGTCCCGGAGATGCTGACCACAGTGAAATGCCACTTTGGGGCTCACGAAACTAGCGCTACAGTGGTGGAGTCAGGCCATTATGGAAGTCTGGAGCAATGAGCAGTGGCTGCGTTCTTCCACATTTGTTTATGAATATTTCCCAAACAGTTAAGGAAACCACATTTATTGCACCGCTTGAATCGCATGTGATGTTGGGCAATGGACTGGGAGACTCATGGGACAGCCCAGTTATTCAGCCATTCTGCTTCTGATTCACATTAGCAGAGTGAAGTTAGGCCATAACATTCCGTTTCAGCCCCAACAATTATAGGATAACTTGTATGTGTCTTAAAAAAAGAAAAATGGGTATTGATAACAAGTGTGCTATTCACTAAGGACATGCCTACACTGCCCAACATGTCATGTCCAATGAGCTATTCTGCAACTCCCCCAAAGGACATGAACATACAAATTCCAAGCTCACACTAATATAGCCCTCTTTGACTACTAGTGACTGTTAGTCACACCCCCTTAGTCCAAACTGTGGGTCAGTCTAGACATATCCTTAGGTGTTTGAAAATGCCAGGGCTGACTAGACTGATGATCAATCCTTTGTGTAGAAAGTGAGTCATGGCTCTGTGGGGAAGTGAATGTGTGTTTGCATGCATGTGAGGGTAAAGTTGTCAAGAATGTTTCAAGTATTTGCACCTCCGATTTCAGAAAATGAATTCACCATGTCAGCATCCTGTGCTGCTATCATGTCATGTTCATTGGCCTGTTTCAGCTACAAACTTCTCAAAGAGTGACATTTTCTTCTCAGATTTTGCTCAATATAAAATTGTCATTTAGTTACAAAATGACTTGTTTGGTTGATGGAGGCATACATTCCAGGAAAGAAATAAGACAACAGGTAGCTGGCCATCTGGAACCAGCATGTCTAATGGTCAGGCAGCTGCCAAAGAGTCTATGCAAATCTTACAGCAGCTCTTCCAGGTAGTCTGAGGGGAATCCAGTGGCCGCGGCAGAATTTGTGTCTCCCATCACACCTAAGAGCCCTCCAGGATCTCTCATGCCTCTGGAGAAGGAAGAAATAGTAGGGGGACTCAAGTTCCCCCTCTCCACCAAGTCCAGGCACAGGTCCAAAGGGAGAAAGTCAAAGGATGGATCAGTCCTTTCTGGGTGTTCAGATCAGCCTCCCCTGAGCTGCTTCCACCTTTTCTGATTTCCCTACAGTTTTTGGCATGGACCCAACTTTCTCCTTGTACATTGTCAGTAATTCAGAGCCTCAAGTGGCAGGGTGGGAAGGTGTTTTCGAATCATTCTGAGTCTATTGGCTCCCGGCAATCAGGGTGAAGTGGGGCAAAGGTCAGCCCCCCAGAATCCCATCAGAGTCTTACTCAAAGTTCCAGTCCTTTCCAAGTAGATTTCTCTGCTTCAGTAACTACTTCCTCTCTGTGTTCTTGCATCTAGTCTTTCCTTCACGCTCCACCTACCTGACTGCAGTTCTCCATTTTAAGTAAGTCCTCCAGAGGAAGTGGGATTATAAAATGAACAGGAACTTTCCCCAATAATCACAAAATTTTACAGGTTACTCAGTCCCAAGAGATGAGTCACTCACCAAGGTTGATTTGTATGCTAGATGTTACCCCAAAGATAACACTAGGAGCCAATTCTATAAACAGAATAAAGGCTTATTAGCTAAGAAAGGGAAATGAGAGTTATTGAGAGATTAATGCAGGTAAAATGTATGTACAGGTGAGTCACAATCTATAATTTCATATATTACTTCACAGTTCCACCAATTCTTTATCCTTAGTGTGCAATCCCTAAACCCCATCACACATGATTCCCCTGAAGCTAGACACTGTAGGGTAGGTATGTGCAGATGAATTTCCTTCATCCCACAAAAAGAAATCCATGTTATTCTGGTCATGTCCCACTTGAGAGACATCAACACAAAACCTTTTGTCCTGCAAATAGATGCTTCCAACATAGGTCTGAGGGCTTTGGCATCCTAAGAAATGGAGAAAGAAGAATCCTTTACTTTAGGATCCTCCAGTAGCATCTGGTTAGATCAAATATAGTGATATATCTGGAAGCTCCTAACCTCTAACAATTCTTTGACTCTCACCATTGGGAGTTGTCAAGTTGGACATTGCATTGGTCTTCTGGAAGTCTAAGCAAAATCTGGTTGGCAAGTACTATTTAGGTACCAATACCACAGGGCTTCATCGTTAGCTGTGAATTATCAATCCCTCCCCCCACAGGTTTAACATAGCTTGCAGTTTCTTCCCTACTGTTTCCCATATGCCTTTACAAAACATGTTACTCACCTTTTTCTCTGGTTGCATCATTATGAGTTGGAACACTAAATTAAACTGTGCTGGAACCACAGAAAAGATCACCAAGAATGATTGGGAGATTTTTTGAATCTTCCATTTGTATTCTGCCTGCAGGTCTTCTCCTACTGAGACTTGGCCAGAGTTGGGAGTATATGGGGGCCTAGGCCCTGAATTCCTATTCAGGAGGTCTTCTCAAACTTTTTAGGCCTTTAGAAGATTGACATGGTATGCCTTAGTATCTTTCATCTTCTTGAATTGACTAATATCATAATTTACTGCTCCAAATTTATCTGATCACGTCAAAGGGGCCTTGCCATCTGGCCAACTATCTGGATTCTTATGTAGGAAGAAGAAGTCAAACTCAGTCCCTAGTGGGAACTCTTGGGCACAGGTTCCCTTATGCTTGTGCTTATCCCTGTTGCTTCTTGACTAGATTCTCTCTGCAAACTTCTATGGACTTTAACTTCCCTCTCAGCCTTGGCATACTCTGTACCAAGTTCATAGCCTTGGAAATTTGATCCTTCCACATCTCCAAAAGCAGCTATAGTATTCCTTTTGGCTGTCTCCCATATAGTAATTTGAATGGCAAGAACCCCATTGATGCCTGAAGTACTTTGCAGATGAAGAACAGGAGTGGCAGAATTAATTGGTCCCAGTGGTGAGGTTCTAAAGCTATGAACTTCTGCCGCATACTTTTTCAAGATCTTATTAAATCTCACTACTAGCCCATCAGACTGAGAGTGTAACACCAAGATTCTTAAGGTTTTTATTTTCAACGGGCTACTCATTTTCCTCATAAATTGCAACATAAAGTTGGTGCCCTGATTTGTGGTTATTTCCCAGATCCCCCATCCAGGCAAGAGTATTTTAATGAACTCTCAGACAAGGGCCATTGCCTTTGTGGAGCAGAATGAATCACCTTGATGTATCATATGACATAGTCTATTATTACTTGTATGTGCTGGAATCCAGTTGCACTTTTTTCCAAGGGGCCCACTAGGTCAATGTCAATGCTCTCAATGGGATCCCTACCCCAGGGACGGGGATCATTGGGGCTCAGGGTAACTTCCTTTGATTTGTCCACTGAAAGTCTGGACAGGTGATACAGTACTCTTGTACCTCCTAGTGGATGCCTGGCGAATACAAAAGAAGAGTCATTCAGTTGAGTATTTTTTCCAACCACCGTGTCTTTCACAGCTTATGTTGTGAGCCAGGCATAATCATTTCCTGCCGCACTTCTTTGGGAAAAGCAGTCACATTCTAATTTTCCCCATCTGATTGTGTTTATCTGTTCTCTATATTTTCTCTGCCTCTAATTCAACATGTGAACTGAGGTACCATCACTTCATCATTGACCCACTTGAGCAGTTCATAGGTTCATCCCAATGTTAGGGCTCGTCTTTGTGTTCAGACAACACAAAATCTGTGTTGTCTGAAAAAATGTCAGTCTCTGCTGGAATTTTTCCTGTTGTATGCCCTTCTGTGGGGAAGCCCATTCTGCCCCACTTGAGGTATTCTCTGTGGATTCTGATATTTCTTCTCCTGGATCATCTTCTACACCTTTTCCTGTTAACGCTTGCAGATCTGCTGTCTTTCCATCTCTACTGTCACTGTTGGTCCCTTCCAGTGGATCCCTATTCTCAAACCTCATCAAGTTTCTAAAAAAACCTTCAGTCTTGCCTAATTATCACGGTGTGTGCAAGCTTTGGGGCTGCCTCACCACACTGATCTCCTTATTGTGGTCTTGCATCCTCAGCTGCACCTTCTCTGTGGGTTCAAATAGAAGGTGCTCGTGGGAACTGCTTCAACCACTCTCTCCCTCACACACACCAGATTTGCTTTCTCCAACATGTGGCAGGATCCTGAGGCTACATCTAGACAGCGGGGCTATTTCTGGGTACCAGAAGTATCCCAAAATAGCAATTCTGCATCTTTAAATGCATCTATTATTTCAAAATATATTTTGAAATAACAGGCGCACTATTCCGGTGTCCCTGTCACCCTCGTTCCACAGCACCAAATTAGGCTATTTCAAAATACCCTTGAAATAAGGTACGCAACATGTTTTCTGTCCCTGTCAGAAGAAATTTTACCAGAGTCACAGAGTGGCTTCCAAACATATTACACAACCACAGATATGATCTTCATTGCACCACAGCTGCAAAAAAAGTTTTGAGAGCAAAATCTACCACTATACATAGCTTTCATTGAGCTAACTAAATCCTTTGACTCAGTGAATCACCATGGCCTTTGTCCTAAAGTTGCTTCATAACAACATGAAAGTGACTGTTCTGAGCAGCACTGGCTCCCAGAGTGAACATCAGAGAACAAATAGGTCTGCATCATTGCCCCAACAATGTTTGTGGTCTTTATTGCCATAATTTTTTATCTAATTGCTGGGAAGCTCCCAGCTGGCATTGAAATCATCTACAAAATGGATGGAAAGCTGTTTAGGCTTAGCAGGCTGAAAACTAAGAGTAAGATTTCCACTACATCTACTGTGAAACTTCAGTATGCTGATGTGACAATGCAGTTTTTGCCCATTCTGAGAAAGATCTTCAAACTATCTTGAACGTGTTTGCTGATGCTTCTGCATGTCTTGGTCTCACCCTCAACATCAAGAACGCCAAAGTGCTCCATCAGCCCCCTCCAAACGAGTTACCATATATACACCCTGTGGCAGTGCATTCACACCCTGTACCTGGAGTGAGGGTACCCAGATGAGCTTACTCCATCTGGCCCGGCCGCGGGATCATCTGCGGCCTTTTTTAGTCAGTAAAAACTAATACATGGTCTAGGGTAGTTTAGCATAATGGCAAAAGTCAATAATGTTAGCCCTTACCTCAGGGCTGTACAAACTAACAGCCAGACTCAATAGTTAGTCTTTGTCTCAGGGCAGTATTGCCTAACAGTCAGAGTCAATAGTTAGCCCTTGTCTCAAGGTAATACAGTCTGTCAGAGTTTATAACAGGGGATGGGCCTTAGTTCAGGGCAACAAGGCCTACTGTCCAGAGTCAATGGTATGTGGCCCTTTAACGCAGGCTAACACAGTCTAACTGTCAGAGTCAATAACAGGTGGCAACAGCCCTGGATGGGGTCCTGAGACCACCCTACTCCACTGGGTCCCAACCCAGGGCCCTATGAGTGGTAGAGCATTCTACCACTCACTTGATGGGGAATCCAGCCGAAACACACTGAGCTTACCTGGGTGTGAGATACCACTCCACTACCCTCCCGGGGTCACTTCCCACCGGTGCTGATGGGGCAGCATCCCATGCGGTCCCAGGGTCTTCTAGTTCCCTGGCACCTGCTTTTCCCTGGGGCTCCTCTGGTATGGGTAACTCACAGTGGTTTCCAGGGTCTCTGCTTCCCACTGCCTGGGTCGCTGGCTAGTGCAACTCTGGAGCTCTGGAGGAAGGTCCTTTTCTTTCAGTGGCCAGCCAAGACTGAGCTGCTCTCCTGTCTTTTATACTGCCTCAGCATTTCGAGCATGCCCAGTCTGGGGGACTGGGTGAAGGAGCGGGACTTCTTCCACATAAAGGGTTTTAACCTTCCCCCTGCTTCAATGTGGGATACGCACACCCCGTCACACCCTCCATCTATTAAAATCAATGGAGAGGCACTGAAGAATGTCAATCATTTTCTCTCTTGGAAGTTATCTTTCATCCAAGGCAGACATTGATGTAGAAATCCAACATCATCAGAGCTGTGCCAGTGCAGCCTTTGCTCATTTATGGCACAGGGTTTTTGAAGATCACGACATCTGAACAGACACCAAGCTTCTTGTCTATCAAGCCATCTCCCAACACTATTGTATGGGTCTGAAACCTGGACAACTTACAGACATCACTTGAAAGTCCTTGAGAGGTATCACCAATGCTGCCTCTGCAAGATCTGGAAGGTCAAATGGGAAGATAGGTGCACTAACATCAATGTTCTGGAAGAGGTGCAGACCACCAGTATTGAGGCAATGACCATCTGTCAGCAACTTCGCTGGACTGGTCAAGTTGTTCGGATGCCAGACCATCACCTCCTAAAATAGGTCCTGTTTTCTCAGCTGAAAGAAGGATACTGTAAAGTGGTTGGACAACAGTATCAGGACTTACTCAAGGATCACTTAAAGAAGCGCAACATTGACGTTGACACTTGTGAAAGAAGTCCTGCATGATGGCTCCCTGCATTTTGAATTTTCCCACCGACAAGCTGAAGAGGAGAAGAGGCTCAGGAGGAAGGGGAGATTGGCATCTAGTCATGGTCAACAGCATCCTGCAGTACCTGGAAATATCTGTCCTCATTGTAATAGAACTTGTGGTTCCAGGATTGGCCTTATCAACCACCTGAAGGTCCACAACTCCCATGGAAGATGCTCCTACTCAGCAACGAGTGATCACCCGTCATCATGAATTTCTCCTATCAAAAATCACTGGCTTTATGTCTTGATGGAAACATCACTGCATCACTGGCATCTAGGGTATCAGGCAGAAAGTAGAGGAGAATCTTGTGAAGCCACTTTATTGAGACCCCACTGCCTGGGTGACTCTTGTTAAGTAGGGTGCTAGTAGCATGGCAAACTGCCATGACAATCATTTCATAGGCTACCAGGAACTTCTTAGGTTCATCCATCTTTAGCTCACTATCCTTTTGCTTGGTTGCTTGAAGTTTCCATCACCATGTAGCAGGCTTCAACCTGGGGCCAGCAGGTCTCATGGTCAAGCTGTGGCCGAACAGTCTCTTCCAGGCAGTCTGGGGTGGAGAGCTGCTGGCTAATGCACAGTTCATGTACCTAGTACTACTCCCGAATCCTCTAGGATTCTCAGGTGACTGAGGAAGAAGTGACAGGTAAGAGTATCTTGGTCCTCCCTCTCCACCAGGCTTCAGCCCCAGGCCCAAGGGGAGAGAGGCAAGGGGTGTCTCAGTCCCTCTGACTCCAACTCCAGATCAGTCTCCTCCGGGCTGCTTCCCACCTTCCCTGTGTTCCTTTCATGTTGGGGCATGACCTCAGCCTTCTCCTTGAACAGGCAGTAATTTAGAACCTCAGTTAAGAGGTGAGGGCCTCCCAGCCATTTGTTCCCTGGGGTAAGGAGAAAGTCTCCCAGCCAAGTCTTACTGACAGTCCAAATCCTGCCCCTGTATATCATTCTACTTTAGCAACTACTGCCTTTCTGCCTTCTTGCAGCCAGTCACTCTTTCGTAGTCCTCCGCAGCTGCCTGCCAGGGCTCCCTTTTAAGCAGGTTCCCCATAGGAAGCATGCCCAGCAGTTATTGACAGGTGGGGCCTTTTTAGCCCAATGCAGTTCCACTACTCCTTTGTCCTTATTGTAGGTTCTGTAAATAGCGTCACACAATCTGATTATGTTACAAAGGCCCTGTTGCCACACTTCGTAGATAAGTATGGAAACACATTAGATTATTATTACTGCTACTAATTTTTCTATCACTTTGGCACACAGTAGAAGTCACTTCATACTGATCAAGAGTTTGTGACCATTTCCTTTTACAGATCAATAATTGTGTGGCTCAGACACTACATTTTTTATAGCATCCTGCAGTTCTGTGATACCACTGAAGATGCAAGTGCCTGAAGGCTTTAAAAACGATGAAATGTTTGGCAGGGATTTGATTTCAACAAACACTTTATTTTGTTGGGGATGTTTCATTGTTGTTTGAAACACTATCCGTTTTCCTGTTTCAGATTTTGACATACTGCAGGAGGTCTTATTTTTCAGTTCACTGTACTTTGAACATTCAAACACAAGAGGTGGTATTTTCAAAATTGCTGAGGGTTGGCCTAACTCTGCTGAATGAAATTGATTGTAAAAGTCAACAGCAGTAGAATTCACCAATTATGAGTGCTTTAGAAAATCCTACCCAAGTTGCACAACTTGGCCATAACTAGGAGTATGATAGGTAGCAGATGGTGATCATCATCCAACAGATTTATAGTTAGAGCTGTGGAAATCTTTGGATATCCACACTCATTTTTTGTAGATACGGATGTAGATACAAATTGTGTATATATAACCCTGTAAATTTGTGGATATCCACACATCATTTTTGCAGATGCAGGTGTGGATATCAATTTTGTATCCATTTGGGGCTCTACTTATGGTGGGTATTGAACTACCTACTCAATATTATTCTCCGAGGGGATATCATCAGACCCTCACCACAATGATCCCTGAGTCCTGAGTTCCCCACAACTTGGGAATTCTGCAGAACTTGAGTGAAGGCTCAGCAAGAGAGCAATGACAATCCTCTAGCTGCTGTGGACAAGGTAATAGGGGAGTAGCATCCCAATTGCTTCCTAATATTTGTTTTACTCATTTCAGACTCCAGTCCTGCAAAGAGCTGAGCACTTTCAATGAGCTGAGTTCTCTCAACCTCTTCTGACTTCAGTGTGAATTTCAGACACTCAGCCCTTGCAAATCTGTCCCTAGATGGGAGGAAATCGCTTAGAGGTCTAAGCCTCTGCTTTATTGAAATGCTTAGACTGCCTAAAAGCAGACATTCAAATCCCTGTATATTGTACTTGCTCTTTTATCTTTGTGAGATAAGTTGTTGTATTCCCCAGGTGTTTTAAAATGAGACCTTTCTATCAGGACAAGCAAATGCCATCGCACTTTTCACAGATGTCACGATTTGCCTCACTATCCTTCAACAAAATATTCTTGTCCTCACTACTGTTGTGTACTGTCCTTTATAATGCTTGACTGTTGCTTCCCAGTACAGAAGTGACTACATTTCAATAGTGCTATCTATACACTATGCCTTTAGTAGAGTTCTTTGGGAATAACAGAGCTGTATAAATATATTACTAGAAGTCTTTTGGGGTTTTGAGAAGCGTGGAAGAGGGAGCTTCTGCACTAAGGAAACTGCAAAAGCAGACCCATGGTACCTCATCATCACTGACATGAACAAATGATAAGAAGAACTAGAATGTATCTTATAGTGAACTACATACTACACAGTGATTCCCAATATGAGAAAGAGACGGTGTACCACCATTTCATTTGTACTTAAGGGAGCATAAGGTGATAAACTCCCTCCTTTCCCTCCACTATAAGACCTATTTTACTGTTTGGGCATAGCTGTAGTTTTTATTCTCCCTTGAATCTAATATTGCTTCTGGAGCTAGATTCTCCATAGGTATGGGGATTGCTGGTGTGACAGCTGAGCCCAGGCCTTCCTCTACAATGGCAAGCATCACAGGCTGCATGATCTGGAGAGGGGCAAAGAAATGCACATTGACCATCTTCAAAGTACAGAAGTTGCTTTGCTCCCTCTGTTACTGGAACCACTGACAGGTCTTGAAATGTCATTTTAGTCTCAGTATTGAGTGCTTTCTTAAATCCCCTGCTTCTGGAATCAGGTGACAATGAGGGAACATCAGCTTTTGTTTAAAATAACAATTAAATCTCCAGCCCTTATGGTGTGGGAGAAAAGCTGGGGAATGTGAACCTTAGGGACTCAGAGAACAGAAAGGAAATTAAAAATCTATGTTTTAAATGTCTAAGTCCCTCTGTGGTTCTGGTCCATTTCATTTGAGGAGCTCCTTAGATGTTGTACCTTTGGACAGCCCCCTGCCATAGGATGTGACTGTCAAATTGAACTGGATCCTCATCATCTACAGCCTATTGGACAGGAAAGGGGAACTGAATTTTTGGTTTTGAGTGTGGCAGCTTGAGGATACGTCTACACTGCAGGGGTTTTCTGGGATATTGGAGTTATCCCAGAAAAATTCAGCTGCATCCAGGGAACGCGTTTGCTCTTCCACTTTTTTTTTTTGCGGAAGAGCAAATGCGCTCTTTCAGGGAGCCCTGTATACCTCGTTCTATGAGGAATAAGGGCTCCTCCGAAAGAGGAGGCTTTTCCATCATTTGGCCCTGTCTAGATGGGGCCAAACAGCGAAAAGCCTCTTCCAGAAAAGCAATCAGAAAAAGCTACGTAAATTGCGGAGCGAAATTTGCGTAGTTTTTTCTGAACAAAATCTATAGTGTAGACCTAACCTGAGAGTGCATTCAAGTAATTTTCCCTTGTATGTCTTTTTATAGCTAAAGCAGTGGACTTTGCCTTCATTAGCCATACAAATGCATTTAATAAGGTATCTGTTAATTTATCTTTAAAACTCATGCTGTTAACTTGTTTGCAAACAGACTTTTTTTTTTGGTTGACTCATTAGCATTAAAATGCCATTTAAGCCCAAGGTTTAGGTATTTTCTGACAGTAAAGCAGATAATTAAGGAAGGGTTATAGATACAGCACATATTAACCATCACAGATCTTAAAATAGTAATAAAGGATTTGTTCTGGAAATGGTCAAGCTAGTTTGAGTAAAATAAAAACTAATTTACAATATCAACCAAAAATTGAACAGACTTTTCTTGAAAGTCTAAAAAAAACACATGAGACAAGCATGGCTACAACACTAAAATTAAAAATAAAAAGCATACATTTTATTTCTAACTTATGTGTATCTTCTTTGTTTTGACATAGCTTAAAGAAATTAATATGGCACCCTTGTAAACAAAATGCCTTGTAGGTTGTAATAAAGATGAAGCCAATGGGGTTCTACAGACTTTTACTCTAGCCTATATAGCTTAAACCTTTCAATTTCAAAGCAAAACTATTCCACGGAATTGTTGAGACACTCAGCAAAATTGTACTGCAGGGATATAATTCTCTAATAAAATATATCGGAGAGCTCCAAAACTAGAGAATGTTTGCCACTACCAGCGTTGTCCATTAGGTGTCTTTAATGAATTCAGCATTCACACATACATATAATTTATTCAACTCAAGTAATAGCTATCCTGTTGAAACCCTCCTTACTTTCAACTGTGATAGTCTTCTGCTTATAATAGAAGGCTGAACATCATCAGATAAGTCTGGATAGCCATACCTCCCCATCCATGGAAGGCACCCTATCAATGCCACCTCTGGGAATGTTTCCACTATGCTAACTGGCAGGAAGTGTTGCTTGAGGAATGGCTTTTTAAAAGCCATTCTGCTGAGAATAACTTGATCAAAGGTGCTAGCAGTGGCTTCAGATGGACTCATGTGGGAAAATTGAATGTTTTCAGGATAACTATTGGTTATCAAGTGGTTGAGGTATATCACAACTGACCTTTGCGAAGCTACAGATGAGTGTAAATCCTGGGAAGCGTTCTCAATATGAGCTCTGTTCTCAAATACAGAAACATTCAGACATCAGCTGCTCACATTCAATGTCCACATAGAGAAAGAAGAGATATATGAAGAAATCTATTTCTTATTTTGGGCAAAAGGAAAAAAGGAAACTACAATGATGATATGATCTTTAAAAGACACAGTTTTATTGATGCTTTTTTCTTACCCGTGTGAGTCAAGGTATGCTGGATAGAGACAATTAAATAAAAGGATTTAATTTGCAAAGAAATTTGGCACATAAAATACGTTTGGATATAAAATGTTTATGGAGTCTCAGGAGCTTTCAGAACTTCGGATAAGTCTTGGTAATAATGGCAGCATATATGAGTGAGTTTTAATTAGATTAGTATCTGAACTCTGTGAATGACATCATACATCACAGAGCTTTTAAACCACAACTTTTGTCCTGGAGGCAAGTTTTCATTCAACTGGCAGCAAGCAAATAAAAAACATAAATAAAACCAATAACAAACAAATACACATATTGATTGTCTCCAAGAAAAAATACGGAGTTACAGTTAAAGCACTGCTGAACTTTCTGCACCAAACAGGTCATGAATCAGAATATCTAACATACACTTTCTAACACTTAATACCTAATCCACCTGACAGGAATACAGGTGGTGTGATCTTTAAACTGAGCTATCGTAAAAAAAGATATTTATTATGTTGCTACACCTCTGGTGTACAAGCCTAAATCTGGCAGGCACTGCATATAATTAAGCATCACCTTATCTTTAAACATAGGAGTAGTCAATGAGACTACACACATACTTATATACCATACTGGCAAGTGCTACCCTTACATGGAAGGGTGGAGCAGCTGTTGACTGCCTCACAAGGTATTCTCTCATGCCTGCAAGAGAGGTTATGCTACAGCAGGGATGGGCAATAATTTTTTATAGGGGGGGGCGGGACTTCAAGATTTTTTTAAGTGGTCAAGGGCCTCACTTTTCTGTGGAGGGGCTGTGGGGTCTGGAATGGAGGGTGGGTGCAGACGGGAGCTCAGGATAGGGGATCACGTGTAGGAGAGGATGTGGCATCTGGGAGGGAGTCTGGGTGAAGGAGGGGGTTGTGACCTGGGACAGGGGATTGGGGTGCAAGGTCTGGGAAGTGGTATGAGTGCAGGAGTGGATTCTAGCCTGGGGGGAGGGGTCCAAGAATGGGTGGGGTGCCAGAGGCAGGCTTTGACTGGAGAAGTGCTTACCTTGGTGGTTCCTGGCCAGCAGCCCAGAAGGACCCTTAGGCAGGCTCTCTGCCTGTTGCAGCCCCAGGCTTAAAGTGGCTGGCTGTTCCATGTGGGTCTCTGGGCTGCACACTAGTGTGGAGAGGGAGGCTTTGCATGCTGCCCCCACTACTAGTACTGGCCAATGGGAGCTGAGAATTTGTGCTGGGGATGGAGGCAGCATGCAAAGCCTCCTCCCAGGGTTCAGCACAGAGCACCACACGGAGCAGCCAGCCACTTTCAGCAGCATGGGGCTGCTCTGTGCCTGAGGTTCCAATGGGATGGGCCGCTGGCCAGACTGAAAGGCTTGACAGGCCAGATCCGGCCTGCAGGCTAAATCTTGCTCACCCCTGAGCTACAACGTAATTATGACAGAAGCTGTAAACAGACTAGGTCCTTTACTGAAAAGGCCTAAATTATAGCCTGTTGTTTGTTATTAACAAGTCTGTAAGATTTAATAGAGAAATATAAGCTTGTTGTAGGATGGTTCTAAAGGCCTATAGAAAAGAAATCACCTCCATTAAAATCTAGCAGATTTTAAATTAAAAACGATTAGAGAATTCCCATAAAACCCTCTAGGTTTCATTCCTATTGAATTCAATTGGATTTTCCAGATGGTACTGTCCACACACGTACGAAACTGATGACCCTGCAATGACCCCAGGCATAATGTGCTCAAAGTTTATTCATGCCCTTGGCAGTGGTCACCCCAAATATGTGTGGGCTGTATGGTGGTGGGGGGGGGAAGCACAGCAGGCGGCACAGTGGTTCAGAGAAAGATGTGTACACTAACGTTTTAGAGAGAGCTCCAGCATAGGGCTCCATTTCTATTACTCCAAATAGTATACTTAGGTCTAGAAGTTTTGTTCTCCTTGCTTTTATTATTATTATTATTATTATTATTATTATTATAAATATAACAGAAGTTATAGGAACTACCAGTGAGCCTAATTCTGTTTTCATTGCCACTGCTTGTACACTGGCATAGCACCATCACTTGCAATGGATTTAGTCCTGATCTACTAATGTGAGAAGAGAATTCAGATCAACATATTTTTCAGCAATTAAAATGGCAGTGCCTCCCTACTGTATTTGAAGTGTAACATTTTCCAAAGTGCCTACATGACTTGTCAGTCTAAGTCCTGTTTTCAAAAGTGATAATAGGCACTTAGGCACCAGCGGGGAAATTTTTCAAATGCTCGTAAGTTCCTAGGCCACTTTTGAAAATGGAAATGAGTCTCCTAAGTTACTTAGGTGCTTTTGGAAATTTTATCCTAAATCTCAGAGCACAAATCCTATGATTCTTTCATATTTAACTTAATTAGCCTTTTACCTTGCAACAGTAACTCTGCAATGAAAGTATGCATTAGCAGTACTTTTGGGGTAAATTTTGCATCAGATTATAATGCCTTTCCTTTTATTCAGATACATGAATCGGATGATTAAAGAAGATGGATTGTACCCATATTTTAATATCAACCAACTGAAAACTAACTAATGAGAAGAGATCCTCCTCACCTGTTGATTTTGGTAAGCAATATTTAGAACCAACCTCAAAAAACATGGATTCCATTCAAAACTATGAGAAGATTCCTGATAATTTCCTTTTAAATAAACCATATTGTTTCAAATGAGGCTACCAAACATTCAGATGTTTTATTCCTGTAATGTTTTCAGTTTGGTTCTGAGATGTTTTAGAAGATGGAAATACAAACTGTAGCAATAAAAGAAAATCTCTGGAGTGAAATTCATAGGGAAATGAATGCATACATAGGGCAATACTGCAGTACAAAATATATCAGTGGGTGATTAACTGTAAATGGCTGTTGAATTTTAATGGTGATCACTGTTTAGCAGCATATTGGTCCAGATCTTTGGTAAACTGAGGACCTGCCCCATTGCTCAAAGTTTGTCACTATTTTGACCATTTTTCAGAAAAGTGAACTGTGAGGCTTATGGATGAGGGCCTGGGGTTGAGGAAAGAATTGTTATCTGTTACCATTGTGATGTGACAGTAAAAACTGCTCTTTACTCAATGAAAACTACTCAGTGTGTGTGTGTAGGGTGGAGTGAGATCTCTCTTGTCCTTACTGGTGAGAGTGTCAGAAACACCGAGGTTGGAACATCAATGTCTACTTGATCCAAAAGCCGTCTTATTGGGATTAATAGCTCAGAGAAAGCTAACTGTTGGAAATCAGCTTCCTGGTATATTTTACCATTGCCCTAAAATGGCAGTTCTTTGGCAATTCTGTCATGCCCACTCATAGATGGGACTGTAGTGGATCAATCTGGCCCTGCTCTTAGGCAGGTAGATTTAATTGAAGTAGGGTAGATGTTCTCCACTTCCCCTTAAACCATAGCCCAACCACAAAACAGAAGACTGGAGTTGTCCCTGAATGGTAAGTAGCACACGCATGTTCAGAAGACCAACTAAGCAAAAGGGAAGAAGAGAAACTGAGGAACAATGGAAAAAATTAGCAAAGTTACATAAAAATGGGCAAATTGCTAAAATGGTCCAATTTTTCAGATTTGATGAGATGTTGCAATGCAAAATTTAATGTGAAAATTACATCTCTTCTCTTTTTCTAGCTAAGGCCATTATTATCGCTCCTTGACATGGTGAGAGAAGGGATAGATACAAAATTCACGGCTATAGTCCTTGTCAAGAGAAATGGCAGATGCTGTCCTTTACCTATTGCTGGTGACCTTTAGAACTTCAATTATGGCACACTGTTGGTGACTGGTGGCTTTATGTGGGATGTGTTGATATCCCTAAGAAGTTTATAAGATTCTCAATTCCCATTGAAACTGATGAGCATTGAGGCTACATCTACACTGCACAGTTATTTTGGAATAAGCTATTCCGGAACAGTTATTCTGAAATAGCTTATTTCAAAATAGCACATCTATACTGCAGGAAAACCTCAAAATTAGTCTGAGGCAGGCTTCCCTAATGTAGACATGCTATCTCAATTTAGAACCCCAGCAGGAATAACTTAGAATGGCCCTGGTGAGGGGCTATTTCGAAATAGCAGAAGTGGAGCGTCTACACAGCCCCTATTCCGAAATAGCTATTTCGGAATAGGCATTATTCTTTGTAGAATGAGGTTTACAAAAGCTGGAATAAGCCATCTGTTATTTCAAAATTATTTCGAAATAACGGAATGGCAGGGTAGACACTCGCATAGTTATTTCAGAATAACAGCTGTTATTCTCAAATAACGTTGCTGTGTAGACACACCCTGAGAGTTCCAAGGACCTTAGGGTATGTCTAGACTACATGCCTCTGTCACCAGAAGCATGTAGATTAGGCTACCTGGCATAGGAAAATGAAGTGGCGATTTAAATAATCGCCGCTTCATTTAAATTTAATTGGCTGCCGCACTGAGCCGATCAGCTGTTTGTCGGCTCAGCGCTTTAGTCTGGATGCTCCGCGGTCGACATCAAAGGCATTTGTTGACCTCCCCGGTAAACCTCATTCCACGAGGCATACCAGGGAGGTCGACAAATGCCTTTGATGTCGACCGTGGAGTGTCTAGACTAGCGCGCTGAGCCGACAAACAGCTGATCGGCTCAGCGCGGCAGCCATTTAAATTTAAATGAAGCGGCAATTATTTAAATCGCTGCTTCATTTTCCTATGCTGGGTAGCCTAATCTACATACCTCTGTCGCCAGAGGCATGTAGTCTAGACATACCCTTACAGTAGATAATTTCTTCTTATTAATTAGTAGCATATTTATCCAGTGTTGCTGAGGTCCTTAAGCCAATTACTTTTTTGGAAAATAAAAGGAAAATATACATGTTTTATCTAAATTAGTGTATTTTTTAAAAAATATAGTGTTATTTTTATGAAATTCATTTTTATTTTAGATTTCTTAAGAAAGGGATTGTTAAAATTTGTCCATTTAATTTTTTTGATCTTGTTTTAAAATGGGAAACTCCATCAAGTGTATTTTGTTCTTCATCCCTATAAAGTCTTATCGTTCATTATGTTTTTACAAAGTAAGGACTAGAGTCAATTTGATATTGAGATGGATAGGAGGAGTGCTGGCCTTTTCTGAACCTCCCAGCATTCAGTAACCAAAGGGTTAAATTCAGGTAATTAGGAGGTGTTGGCAGGGAGCCAGGAGAGCCAATGGGGAAAGGTGTTGAGGTGTTGAAAACTCTGCTTGTTTTCTTCTCTGCATGAGGTTTAAGCTAGGAGTTGGGGGAACAACATGAATTGAACCAGGCAGGACTACCATGCCTACAAAGAATAATGGGCATGGAAATGGACTGGACCTTGAAGCATGGATCTGTGAGTAGATAGGGAATGTCAGATATGTGCTTAATTCTGTGCATTTTGAGACGTCTAACAGGATGCTGAGAAGAGTAACGGGAAGTCTAACGGTACAAGGTATTTCAAGCAGGTGTATTGAGTTGTCCAGTTAAAGGTAGTAAGGTACTGAGTACTTTACTGGCACAGAGCTTTGGCAGAGACATTTATTGTTGAAATTACACTGGTCTACAATTTTTTAGAAGTCGTCTGCTTCAGAGATAAAGTGTGCTATTTATTATGTATTTTGATGTGCTGAATTCAAATATGACAATTAAAACAACTGATTGGCTACTGTTTCCAAGATATTTAAGTTTTTACATTTTACGTCTATGTATATTGTGTAGATAGTAGAGTTTTAATCATAAATTGTAAACCTAGGTCTTTTCATGTGTTTATGGTTGCTTTACATGATAATATTTCACCTGTCCTGTTTATGTAACACCTTAAAAATCAGCAAAAGGGTTATATAAATAAAATTTATTATGAAACAAAAGGCAAAAAACTATTAGGTACATAGTTTAGTCCTATTCAGTGTCTACTCGGTGCTTCTTGGCTTGTCTCTTGTATTCATTAAATGGAGCATCTCTTGTCACTGTCCAGCAATAGTCTGCAAGCATTGATGGGCTCCATTTGCCCTGAATGCGTTTCTCCATTGTTGCAATGTCCTGGTGAAATCGCTCGCCGTGCTCGTCGCTCACTGCTCCGCAGTTCGGTGGAAAAAAATCTAGATGAGAGTGCAAAAAATGTATCTTTAGTGACATGTTGCAACCAAGGCTTTTGTATGCCTTGAGGAGGTTTTCCACCAACAACCTGTAGTTGTCTGCCTTCTTGTTTCCGAGAAAATGTATTGCCACTAACTGGAAGGCTTTCCATGCCATCTTTTCCTTGCCACGCAGTGCATGGTCAAATGCATCATCTCGAAGAATTTCACGAATATGAGGACCAACAAAGACACCTTCCTTTACCTTAGCTTCACTTAACCTTGGAAATTTTCCACGGAGGTACTTGAAAGCGGCTTGTGTTTTGTCCATGGCCTTGACAAAGTTCTTCATCAGACCCAGCTTGATGTGTAAGGGTGGTAACAAAATCTTCCTTGATTCAACAAGTGGTGGATGCTGAACACTTTTCTTCCCAGGCTCCAATGACTGTCGGAGTGGCCAATCTATCTTGATGTAGTGGGAATCTCTTGCACGACTATCCCATTCGCAGAGAAAACAGCAGTACTTTGTGTATCCAGTCTGCAGACCAAGCAAGAGAGCAACAACCTTCAAATCGCCACAAAGCTGCCACTGATGTTGGTCATAGTTTATGCACCTCAAAAGTTGTTTCATGTTGTCATAGGTTTCCTTCATATGGACTGCATGACCAACTGGAATTGATGGCAAAACATTGCCATTATGCAGCAAAACAGCTTTAAGACTCGTCTTCGATGAATCAATGAACAGTCTCCACTCATCTGGATCGTGAACGATGTTGAGGGCTGCCATCGCACCATCGATGTTGTTGCAGGCTACAAGATCACCTTCCACGAAGAAGAATGGGACAAGATCCTTTTGACGGTCACGGAACATGGAAACCCTAACATCACCTGCCAGGAGATTCCACTGCTGTAGTCTGGAGCCCAACAGCTCTGCCTTACTCTTGGGTAGTTCCAAATCCCTGACAAGGTCATTCAGTTCACTTTGTGTTATGAGGTGTGGTTCAGAGGAGGAGGATGGGAGAAAATGTGGGTCCTGTGACATTGATGGTTCAGGACCAGAAGTTTCATCCTCTTCCTCTTCCTCGTCTGACTCAAGTGAGAATGATTCTGGTGCATCAGGAACCGGCAGTCCTTCTCTGTGGGGTACTGGGCGTATAGCTGATGGAATGTTTGGATAATGCACAGTCCACGTTTTCTTCTTTGACACACCTTTCCCAACTGGAGGCACCATGCAGAAGTAACAATTGCCGGTATGATCTGTTGGCTTTCTCCAAATCATTGGCACTGCAAAAGGCATAGATTTCCTTTTCCTGTTCAACCACTGGGGAAGATTTGTTGCACAAGTGTTGCAGCATATATGTGGGGCCCACCTCTTGTCCTGACCTCCAATTTTGCAGCCAAAATAAAGGTGATAGGCTTTCTTAACCATAGTGGTTATACTGCGCTTTTGTGATGCAAAAGTCACTTCACCACAAACATAGCAGAAGTTATCTGCACTGTTCACACAAGTACGAGGCATCTCTGCTCACTTTGGCGAAACAGAAATGTGTCCCTTTGCAAAATCAACCACTGACAAATAAGAGAGCACGGCACTGTATGATTTCTAGAGCTGATATAGGGCAATTTGTTAAGCAGAGTGATGTAAGCTTCGTTATGATTGCATCATCCATGACTTCTAGGAATAACATGATGCAATTCATATCATGTATGACGCAATACCAGCTTCAGATTGCATCATTCATTGTTTTGCCTAAAAAGCAAGTACTGTCCAAACCCAGTCATAGATTTATTCATAGATCCAGTCAAAGATGTATTTTAGTCATTTTTGGTTTAAATTGAGATCCCTTCCCTTTATAACTCACTTATCCTCCGCCATTCCCAAGTCAAGGGTCATATATACTGACCCAATAGCATATCTTGAAAACTAGAGCCAATCAACAATTTTAAGCATCATTTTCGTTCTCAGTGACCCAGAATTAGTAAAGTTTGACTACATTTATTTCAGAAGCATTTTGGCTGTAGAGCAGTGTTATCACTGTCTGGAGTTTTTGGGTTTTTTTAATGAACATCAGAAGTGAATGATGATAGGATTAACAGCAATAAGGATTACAATTGCAGACACCTTCAGCCAGTACTTGCTAGGTCTCTTTCTTTTTGTTCCATAAACAGGTCTTAATTGTATTTCATTTGCTTGAGGATAGAAACAGATTGTGGTAACCCTTTCTTTTGCAAAAGTGCTAGAATATTGCACTTCACTTTCCTTACTTGCCTTCTGTTACTCTAGTGCAGTTACCTGGTTACATAGCACAGCAAGCATATAGCTGTTGTCTTCTGGAGATTTTTCTTTACTTTAGCTACTGTACAATTTATTTTGGACAACTGCAAAAGAGCTGGGCTGCTTGTTGTATTATTTGCTGACATGTCTCCATTATTCTATATCACTGGAAAGTAACATGCAGAAGGTTTGTTGTTGGTTTTTTGGGGTGGGAGGGGGTAGATATTTTAAGCTGTGACTTACAGGTTTCATTGGCAAGAGGGCAAAGTTTTAATAATTTCTTGCTTTTGGTGACGAACAATGGAACACTTTATTAGACACACCCACAAGGGATGAAAACTGCTAATAATAATGGAGACTTTTTAAAAAATGTGCAAAGAATTTTTTAAAAAAATGTAAACAGCTTCTACAGGATGCTCCTGCAGCCAAGTGGTTCTTCTTGCTCCCAAAGATTGAAGACTGGTATAACAATTTATCAGAAATGGCAGTTCTGAAAGACTCATGTGCAAAAAGAGCAAGAAATCAAGAGGTTTCAGGAAACAGTGTTTTATTTATTTCAGACACTTTTCCATTTTTTTACATAAGGGAATCATACAAAAATATCCTCAATATTATTTTTCAGTAAATGTGTGTATCTCCATGTTAGCAAATTTTGAATCAAACTTCCTGCTGTGCTTGGCATTCTAGTTCCACAACATTCCAGTTTTAATCTTGATATTAACAGGGGAAATGTCTGATTCATACCCTGTAATAAAGAATTTATATGCAGTATATAATCCATACATTGTGGACAAGATTATCAGCTATGTACATGTCAATATGCACATATATTTGTATGCTGCCATTTACACAAGCATCTGATGTATATGCAAAATTAGATATTTACTTATGCATAAGGTCAGGTAGCTGCATAATCAGTTATCTGCCTTCAGGGGCACCTGATTCATATGGAAATACCAGTCAAGTAAGTACATAAATAAGGCACAAGTTAAATACCCTAACTCTCACATTCTGCTTGGTATTTTGACTTCTTCCTTCATGTTTGCCTATCAGCTTGATAACTACATAACTCACTGGAAAAGGTCTTTTGACAAACATAGAGGCCAGGTCTACACTAGAGCCAGCATCTCTGCTTAAGGCATGCAACTCTAGGTATGTATTTCACTTTAAGACAAGTTGGCAGCATCACCACATCAGAAGGTTGATGGGGGCAAATGCTCCCATTAGCTTCCCTTACTCCTCACAAAAGGAGGAGTACTGGCTGTCAATGGGAGCACCCCCTGAATTTGATTTAGTGAGTCTTAATCAGACTCAATAAATCAAACTCCGGAAGATCAGTCACAGCAGTGGTGATCTTCTGTGTAGTGAAGACAAGCCCGGAGAGGAGATGTCAGTTCCAGAAACCCTTTAAGACCAATTCTTAGATGCTCTCTCTTGGTCAGGGATACTTATGTAAAATTACCCAGACAACAGTAATTGAAACAAAAACAAGGTTTATTAAAAACAGAAAAGTAATTGAAAGAAAAGAAACTGTTTTCTTAGCCCACGTAGATCTATACCTCTCAAACTAAACTAGATGAGACATCTTTAGCTTAGATCACTGTCAAAGCGACTAATGAACATCTCATGAAGCCAACTTCCTCTTCTAACCATTCTTTCATCGTCCTATCACAAACTCTTGATGTCCAAACATCAAGTCCAGATACTGACTTTATTCAGCCAAGGTGACAGAATCAACTTGTGTGATCATACAAATCTTTCACTTGCTGATCATTCCTCTCTCAGATGTTAGAGCCCATTATCCACCAGGAAGAGTGAAGTTTGCATGAGGGTCACATGAATAAGTCCAGAAATTTCTTCTAGTCTTCCTGTGTGCAAAATTACTATGTCAAAAGTCCAAGTGACTGTCATTTTTAGAAAGTTACTTTCCAATTAATGTTTCATGGCTGGATTATTTGGTTTTGCTCAGGGATCTTCATCGAACAATGTTAGATAATATCCACAATTGGAGAGATTTTGTGTTTCCTATCTTGGGAGTTCTCAGTTTTCTAGCATCTGAGTTTTCACATGGGATAGAAAGAATAGTGCAAAATATTTGTAAAGGGGACTGATATAGGACCTGTAAATAAATAAACTGGTATTGAATTAAGCAAGTGCTGTAAGCATTGAAAACCTGTATTGTATACTTCTCTGATAAAGGAGTGCATTTGCTACATACCAAAGCTTTCTCCTTAAGAGGACTCTTCTGTAATTTCCTCCATCCATTACCTAACTGAAAAGACACATAATAGAAAATAACCTTTACTGTTTGCTTTGGTTTTGATTCAGGGACTCCTGTGTTAGTGTAAACTGTCATTGAGATCAGCAGGTGGTAATTTTCCAAGGGAAACAAACAGCTATTGGACCAGCCACTTCTTATTCTTGAGAAGCATTGTGCAAGGGGTATTATAAACTGTGGGGTCTCCCTCATTTGTCCTTGCTTACAATGACATTGTCATTCAAGACTACACTGTGACTGTAAATGATGGTCTAATGTCACTTCTATAATTACTTGGCACCCTGTAATAAACTTTAATCTCACTGGGTCAATAACTGTTCTCAGCTTGACATTCAATAAACAAGAGTTTGAGGGGTTTTTTCTCAGTACATTTGTTGAAAGTTACTTGGGTTGGAGTTCAAGACTATGGAAAACACAAAGCAAAACCAGAACTCTGCATGTGGTTCAAAAATATCAAAGGAGTCATCCTTGGTTATTACACTAATTGGTGAGGTATCTGCTTTGGGAAAATCATATTGAGCGCAAGTAAATGGAATGATGAGTTCTGACCTAGGGTCTCATCCAGTTCTGTGTGAGTTTTGCCCAGGTCATAAACCAATTGAAACGCACTCTAAACACATCAGTGAGTTACATGAACCTGCTCTATGTTTAAAGGTTCACAGCAAATATTGTGACCAGGGTTGTTTTAGATGGAGGAAGAAGACAAAGCAATATTTTTGAACATACCATAAACTGAATAGTTTGTGGGTGTAATAGGGAAGGTTAAAAGCAACTTTTAAGAATGAACATAGGCATTTGTGGCACACTCAACTGGGTGAAGATGGCTTAGTAGTGTATGTGGAAGCAGGAAGCTGGAAATTCTTCCTCAGTTACCAATAGCATTACCTTAGCATAATGCAAATCCATAGAATGATAGAAATAGAGGATTGAAGGGACCTCAGTACGTTCAGTCTCCTGCACTGAGGCAGTATGGAGTATTATCTAGAACATTCCTGACATGTGCTCAAGTAAGCTGTTCTTAAAAATTTCCAGTTACAGAGTTTCCACAATCTCCCGAGGTAATTTGTTCCAGTGTTTAACTATCTTTAGGGGTAGGAACCTTTTCCTAGCATCTAACCTAAATCTTCCTTACTGCAGTTTAGGACCATTACTTCTTGATCTGGATGACAATTTATCGTCCTCTCTTTTATAAAAATCTTTTTCACACTTGAAGGCTGTTACATCTTCCCTCAGGCTTCTCTTCTTCAGACTCAACAGTGCAATTATCTTTCCTTGTAGGTCATGTTTTCTAGATCTTTAATCATTGTTGTTGTACTCTAGAATTTCTCCATTTTGTCCACATTTTTCCCAAAGGGTGATGTCCAGAACTGGATGCAATACCCCAGCAGAGGTCTTATCAGTGATAAGTAGAGGTGAAGAATTATTTCTTGTGTCTTGTTTACAACACCCTACTGATACATCCCAGAAGGAGTCTTGCTTGTTTTGCACAGTGTTACATGGCTGACTCAAACTTAGTTTCTAATCTTCAATAACCCCCAAGGTCCTTTTCCACAGTTCTCCTTCCTGGGCAGTCATTTCCCATTTTATGTTTGTTCAGTGGATTATTCCTTCCTAAGTATAGTACTTTGCATTTGTCCTTATTGATTTTCACCTCATTTATTTCAGATTATATCTCCAGTTTGTCAATATAATTTTGAATTCTAATACAGTTCTCCAATACACCTGCAACCATTTTCAGTTTCATATCATCAAAAATTTTGTACATGTACTCTTTAAATCACTAGCCAAATCATTTATGAAGATAGTGAATAGAACTGGACACATGAGATATCTGTGTGAGACATGCCCCCAATCAATATGCCCTTTCAGCTTGATTGTGAACCATTCATAACTACTTTCTGAGTAAGGATTTCCAACTGGCTGTGCATTACATAACTGGCTGGATAACTGTTCTCAGAGAGTAGTTATTAATGGTTCACAATCATGCTGGAAGGACATAACAAGTGTGGTTCTGCAGGGGTCTGTTTTGGGATCGGTTCTGTTCAATATCTTCATCAATTATGTTGGCATAGAGAGTACAATTATTAAGTTTGCAGATGATACCAAGATGGGAGGGGTTGCAAGTGCTTTGGAGGATAGGATCATAATTCAAAATTATCTGGACAAACTGGAGAAATGGTCTGAGGTAAACAGGATGAAGTTTAATAAGGACAAATGCAAACTACTCCACTTAGAAAGTAATAATCAGTTTCATACATATAGAATGAGAAATTATTGTCGAGGAAGGAGTACTGCAGAAAGGGATCTAAGAGTCGTAGTGGACCACAAGTTAAACATGAGTCAATAGTGTGACACTGTTGTAAAAAAAGCAAACATGATTCTGGGATGCATTAACAGTAGTGTTGTGAGCAAGACACGAGAAGTCATTCTTTCACTCTACTCTGTGCTGATTGTGCCCCAATTGGAGTTTTGTGTCCAGTTCTGGGCACCATATTTTAAGGAAGATGTGGAGAAATTGGAGATGGCCCAGAGAAGAGCAAAAAAATGATTAAAAGTCTAGAAAATATGACCTATGAAGGACAACTGAAAGAATAGGACTTGTTTAGTTTAGAAAATAGAAGACTAAAAGGGGACATGACAGCAGTCTTCAAGTATCTAAAAAGGTAGATACTCAAGGAGGAGGGAGAAAAATTGTTCTCCTTGGCCCCTGATGATAGGAAAAGAAGCAATGGGCTTAAATTGCAGCAAGGGAGATTTAAACTGGATATTAGGAAAAACTTCCTGTCAGGGTGGTTAAACACTGGAATAAGTTGCCTAGGGAGGTTGTGGAATCTCCATCACTGGAGATATTTAAGAGCAGGTTGGATAGACATCTGTCAGGGATGATCTAGGCAGTGCTTGGTCCTGCCATAAAGTCAGGGGACTGGACTCGATGATCTCTCGAGGTCCCTTCCAGATCTAGGATTCTAGGATTACCTAACAACAGGTTAATCAAAGCTATATTTCCCCAGTTAGCTTATGAGTCAATATCAAAACTCTTACTAGATCTGAGATATATCACACCAAATGTTTCCCCTATATCTACATATTAAATTGTTTTGACATGATTTTTTCTTGACAAATACACATTGGCTGTTATCACCTTATTATTTTCTATATGCTTACAAATTGCTTGCTTGATTATTTGCTCCATTTTTTTTTATTAGGTACTAAACTGAAGCAGAATGGTGTATCATTCCATGCTAGACACTTCTATCTTAGTTTCAAATAGATAGTCTGGCTTTAATGATTAATAGAACTGCTCACTTCTACCCACGGAATGGCAACAGAGAACACACCTTCAGATGATGAGGTGAGATCTCAGGTGTCAGACCAGTGTTCCATGTGATCTCTCTCTCTCCCCTCCTCCTTCACCAATGATGGGGATAGTCAGTGGCTTCATACCTCCTATCCTTCCTTTTTCTGCACTGGTGTGGAGAAGGCAAATGGGGAGGGGTCACATGCTTCCGTTGTGCTGCCAAGTGTCTGGTTTTTTACTCAAAAGTCCATTTTTTTCAGGACTTGTACAGTGTCTGCTCAGAACTATTGACTGGACACCAGAAGACTGGTTACCACAATTCTGTTGTTGCCTCCCCATCCCCACTAGACAGCTCAAGGCCATTTTAACCCCAAATGCTGGTACCAAAGACAGGGAGGAGCAAAGCTCAGGGAACCAACCCCAGCTGCCAGTCCTGGCTGGACTGGGGAGGGACATTTCCTCTTACCTCTGCACTGGCTGTTCCCGGGGCTGGGTCTCACACACATTTCCTGAAACTTCCACCAGCTACAGGAAGCTCCCCCCACCCACTTCCTGCTCCCATCACCCTCTGAAAACTCTTTGCCTTGGACTTGCTGTGGGACACAGCCAAAGAGACATGGTCCCTTTCAGCCTCAAGAAATTTGACATTGGCTGTAGTGTCCAGTTTTGAGAAATTGAAAAGTGGACAACCCTATGCATTCAGGACCAGGCTTAAGGGCTTGTACTGCTTGCTGCTATTTGGTGCTGCAGAGCTGGATTTTTGGCTCCCAGCTTTTTATGTGGCAGTTGATATAATTAGTTTAGCCACCACATACTCTCCATTTCTGTCTACTGCATGTAGTGGTGATATTGGTAGGATTCATTTTAAGTGATTTCTCATGGCAAAATGATTCTCAACCTATGCTTATTCTGCTATCTTTTCTAGAGAGAGTGTGGCTTCCTTTTTAACTGAAACAAAAGCAAACTCCAAACAGTCTTTACATAAAGAACTGTCCCTTCTTTTACATCACCCTCCGCCATCTTTTATTGGCACCATGGGAAGAAAAGTCTTAGAGGCAGCTGAATTAGTCTTAGTAGCAGTATTCCTCAGCCACTAGTCTATAATATTAAAGCTTGAGATCAAAGACACGATGCCAGTACTCATTCCTCGTTGCTTGCCTCAGGCCTATTCTGGCACAAAGATGTGTGAAAATAACTGAAATGGCAGTGTGGAGAAGCAAGAAACCTGAGATGACAAATCTTTCAGTGAACTTTCTTTGTAACCTGGAAATAGCAGCACTTTTCACTAAGATTTCTTACCGCTTACACTGACTGCAGTAACTATGTTGGAATTAAATTGCTGGGGGCAGAACATGATGGACTTTAAAACTGGAGAGTATGAGTTCCTATCTGGCCCAAATCTGCAGGAACAAAAAATTGTCATAATGTAATAGTTGTCTGCTGCGCTTGGTACAGTTAATGGTGGTTTCTGCCTAGTTCCTGGAAGAAAAATCAGATCACATAAAGGACTATCACACCTAGCAGCTTTGTGAAAGCGTTAGTAGAAGGACCAATGATTAAAATGTTTGAAGTAGCATAAGATCATATTAAGTCATTGATTATTTTAAAATCAGAAAAGTACCAGGCATTTTAAATGTAAATTATGGAATATTAGTCTCCATTCAATCTTATTTTCAATTTTCCACGCATTAGAAATTGCCAGGTTTGGATCCCAAATTTCTGGGCACCATTGTAAAACTGATGCATCAGTTTGATTCACCATGGTAGCACAGCTCTCCTCACTGATATATTCTGAAGAAAAACTGAGAGGATGGAGCCTGAACAGCAAACTGAGTTGTAGCCTGAATCTGAAGCTCCTGATTGCTTATCCAGTGATAGATGGGTTTTGTTTCTGTTTTTCAGAGTCTTCTATTGAAAGAGAAAGTTAATACACTATCCTCCAGGGAGAGATGATTCAGACTTTCCTTTATTGAAAAATCTTTTCCCCAAAGTTCTGAAACTAGATGTAAAAGAATATTCTGTCTACCTGGAAAACGGCTAACACATTTCTATGATGAAAACCTATGAAAAGTCCCAGGGAGGAAACACTGTCATCATACATATATTTGTCTGATCAGAAAGCCAGAGACAGAATTCTGCTTGTTGATTGTACTCAAAGAGAAATAGAATTTATAGAGGACTAACTGCTATTTTCCCCAGATATGAGCCCAGCCACGCGGGGAAAAAAGGAACTTTGCTATTGTGAAAAATAATTTTGAGGAAACAAATTTCTTATGCAAAACTCAATCACTTTTTAATGGAAAAATCACATCAATCCTGGTATTAAACCTCCAAGGACCCATTTTTAGCAAGGTATTTAACAAGCAGGTGCTTAACAAGCATGTCTAACTTCAAGAATATTAACAGTAGTCCCTTTGAAGTTAATGCTTCCCTCTTGAATGAGAAGCCTAACACTGCTTAAGTGAGGGACCATAATTCAGATGACATTGAATTTCTTGCATATGATATTAACCTTCCCCTTCTCTGAGACACTCCTCTCTGTCTCCCCTAGCCAGGAAAGACCTTGTTCTATGGTTTAACATTATTTGTTCTTGACAAATCCATGTTGATTCTTACCTATCACCTTATTTCTTCTGGGTGCTTTCCAACTGATTGTTTCCTTTCGATTACCTCACTGGGTACCAAAGTTAAGATGTCTTGTCTACAATCCATGCGAGACTCTACTACCTTAACAGCTAGAAATATCTGACTTTAATGTTTGGATGATTACTTGCACAAAACACAAGAATTGTTGATCTTCAATACACAATAAAAGGAATTTTCAAAAAGAAAAAATATTAGATTTCATTCAGAATATATAGAAGATCCTGCACCAGATTCTAATTTCACTCACACTGGAATAAATCCAAATAATGCCACTGAAAGACCATATACACCAGACTGGATTCGGGCCTACAGTGTATAAAGAGTCACATGGACTTCACAAACACTAGGGGTTGTGCATATCGCTTGGGCTTAACCCTGATAATTGTTGAGCTGCTACAACTCAGAATGAAGTTAACCGGGAGTACCAGGATCATCATCATGAGATTTTCAATAGTTTGCATGATTTTAAAAGGCCAGATTCCACTTCTCTGGGACTAACTTAGCAGGAGTTCAGATAATAGTAACTGGCACTAACTGACTTACTAAATTTCATGTATTTATGAGTAATTTCACTATGTTACCTAACAAAATTGTTCGGAGACTTATTCCTCCAGTTTCTTTTACAAGTCTGATTCACATTTTTCTAACCATTTGCAGCACTTCCCTTCTGTTGTTCAGCCAAGATCAACAGCAGTTTAAGACTTTTAGGCATTCATCCTTCAGGTCTCCACTCAATATGCAATAAAAACAAAAAAGCCCAATTCATATACTCTCTTGGTTTTGCTTTGATGCAGCAAACCTCAAAAGGCTGAGATGTTTGGTTTAATTTGGTTCATTCTAGAATCTGAATCCTTTGCCAAAGCTTGTTCGAAACACTCAGACTAGTTTTACAAATTATATTGGAAAACTCACAGGAACAGGTTTTTCTGCCCCCATACTCCAAAGATCTCTAACATTACCTGATTTTGGTCAAGTATAAATACTGCAAGAACACTGGTATGATGAATGCAAAGGAAACAGGACAGACACATAATATAAGATAAAATACATACCTCTTCAGTAACATTTTTCATCATTAGATCTCAAAGCACCTTATAAAGCAAGATTGTCTCATTATACGCATATTACAGATGGGAAACTGAGGTACAGAAAGAAAAAGTGACTTGTGGAGAGTCATTCACCGAAGCAGGGCCAGGAATTGAAACCAAGGCTCCTGAGTCCCAGTGCAATCTATCAATAAAAAACAAAGAAAACAAAAATAGTAAAGGAATTAATTTGACAAAAAACATTAATGTGGTCTCTAAGAGAAATATCAGTTAGTCTAATTTTACAAAAGGTAGAATCAAAACCCTAAGCACAAATATTGCCAATGCTACTTGTGCTCAAAATCCAAATCCAGGCTTTATAAATGGCCCCCATTTTAATAATGAAAAGACTAAAAACTCAGCTTCTGAACATTTGGAGAGTTCAAAATCCAGATCTAGATGCATATCTCACATTTCTTTTTATTAGTTAAATAATCTGCCTCTCTGTTTAATGCTATCACATCACTCTTGCCATGGACATTGGACTGTGTTTCTGTTGCTAGACTATTGATCCAGAAAGGGTCTTCAGGGTTTTGTTTGTTTGTTTGTTTGTTTTTGGGGGTTTTTTGAGTGAAACTTCTGAGGTAACAAGTTAAACAGTGCTGGTATCAAGCAGCAAGATTTATCTAATTTCAGTTGTTGGGGTTAGTGCGCAGATGGTGGGTGGTGTATAGAAGGTCAAAATAGATGATCTTATGGTCCACTCTGGCCTTGAATTTTATGACTCTTCTTAGCTTTATATAGCTTTTGAGGTAGGGGCCCCCAAACACTTTTATAACCATTAACAAGATACATTGCCTAATACTGGTGTCTGTAGGTAGGTGGTGGTGTACTCGTGTTACCACTGAATAAATTGAATCAGAGATTGGTTAGGTAAGGTCATTATTACACCTTTGTCCTTATAAATGTCTACTAGTTATTCTTTTAGCTTAAAGATTCTAATTGAGCTGGGCTCACAGTATTCATTTATATCAGACACATCTGTTAACAAACATGGACTTCAATTGAAATTAAAATTTGGTTCACTTATCTTTCCAAACAATTTTGTTATATTTAAAAGAACACATGTACCTTGTCTGCCAAACAAAATTAGGGCCTGATCTAAAACAAACTGAGGTCAGAGGAAGTCTATCCACCAACTTCAGTGAGGCTACAGCTACACTACAAAGGTAAGTTGGAAAAAGATACGCAAATTGTGAACCGCAATTTGCTAATCTTTTTCCGCTTTTCTGTCAGAAGAGGCTTTTCCGAAATTTGGCGTGGCTACATGGCATCAAATTTCAGAAAAACCTGCTCTTTCGACACATCCCTTCGTCCTCGTAGCATGAGGTTTACAGGGATGGCAAAAGAGTGCATCTGCTTTTTCAAAATTTTTTTCCTTGGACATGGCATTGCTTTTCCAGGATACCTCCAGTATCCCAGAAAAGTGCTGCAGTCTAGATGTAGCCTGACTTTTGGACCTTAAATTACTACTTATTGTTCTTAATGTTTTGCAGTTACATACATGTAGTCACTAAATATTTTTTTAACTTTTCCCAGACACCCAAATTGGGTATTGTTTTGGTTCCTTAGCTGCTCTGTATTTATTTTAGTTGTTCCAGAGAATCTACTATATATTTGAGAGAGTCTGTCTGTCTGTTTGTTTGTTCAAGAACACCTGCTAAATCGTAAGATTTAGGACTACCAAATTCAGTATACAGATTTCTCTTAAAACTTAAAGCAAGGTAAGGGTTTGGTTATGTCAGGAAAATGGGATGTGCCTGGAATGTGACTGCTTCTCATAAACCATAAGAAAAAGAGACAGAATCACCTGGCAGGTGAAAAGGACTGGCTGGGGGCATGCCCCTTCTATCTGGAACTGCCCCTTGCCAAGTTTCCCCCCCACCAAGCATCCTTTATAGATGAGGTGGGGCTGAAGCTTCCCACTGCCCAGATTTTACATGGATTTTGCTGGCTGTTCCCCTTTGTCAGGGAGCAAGAGGAAAGTGCACAGCTTGCTGCATTCCTCACCCTGGCTAGGGAGTGCAGTGGGCAGATCAGCTGTGCACTTTGCTCTCGCTCTTTGACAGGGACAGGAAGGGGAAGAGCAAGCAGCCTTGGTATGACTCTTGGGAGTAAGGGTTCCCAGCCCTGTGGCCCTTCTCACCCCTCCCAACCCTGACTTGTGCACCCTGCACACTCCCAGCCCCCTGCCCTGAGGCCCTCCTTAAGGACCCAAGCAACGCCAAGTAATGTGCAATTGTAACTATTAGCAGAGATGGGATTTGGCAATTTTTCTAGCTCAGAATATGTCTGCTAATTGCAGATCTGGAACCAATATTCAGACCTGGCAAGTCCTGGATGCAGTTTGGTAGAAAGTTCAAATGTGGATAAGGATTGAATAATAGAATCATAGATTACTAGAACTGGAGGGAATCTCAAGGGATCATCAAGTCAAGTCTCCTGCCCTCATGGCAGGACCAAGCACCATCTAGACCATCTCTGATAGATGTCTATCCAATCTTAAATATCTCCAGTGATGGAGATTCCACAACCTCCCTAGGCAACTTATTCCAGTGTTTAACCACCTTGACAGTTAGGAAGTTTTCCTAATGTCCAACATAAACCTCCCTTGCCGCAATTTAAGCCTATTACTTCTTGTCCTATCATCAGAGGCCAAGAAGAACAATTTTTCTACCTCCTCCTTCTAACTCCCTTTTAGATACTTGAAAACTGCTATCATGTCCCCTCTCAGTCTTCTCCTTTCCAACCTAAACAAACCCAATTCCTTCACTCTTCCTTCATAGGTCATGCTTTCTAGACCTTTAATAATATTTTTTGCTCTTCTCTGGACAGTCTCCAATTTCTCCATATCTTCCTTGAAATGTGGTGTCCAGAACTGGACATAATACTCCAATTGAGGCCTGATCAGTGCAGAGTAGAATGGAAGAATGACTTCTCGTGTCTTGCTCATAACACTACTGTTAATGCATGCCAGAATCATGTTTGCTTTTTTTGCAACAGTGTCACACTATTGACTCATGTTTAACCTGTGGTCCACTATGACCCTTCGATCTCTTTCTGCAGTACTCCTTCCTTGACGGTCGCTTCCCATTCTGTATGTGTGAAATAGATTGTTTCTTCCTAAGTGGAGTAGTTTGAATTTGCCCTTATTAAACTTCATCCTATTTACCTCAGACCATTTCTCTAGTTTGTCCAAATCATTTGAAATTTTGTCCTTATCCTTCAAAGCACTTGCAACCCTTCCCATCTTGGTATCATCTGCAAACTTAATAAGTGTACTTTCTATGCCACCATTTAATTTGTTGATGAAGGTATTGAACAGAACCGGTCAGAAAAACAGACCCCTGAAGAACCTCACTTGTCGTGCCTTTCCAGCATGACAGTGAACCATTTATAACTGCTCTCTGAGAATGGTTAACCATCCAGTTATGCACACACCTTATAGTAGCCCCATGTAGGTTGTGTTTCCCTAGTCAACTGAAAAGAAGACCATGAGAAACCATATCAAATGCTTTACTAAAGTCTAGATATACCATGTCCACTGCTTCTCCCCTATCCACATGACTTGTTATCCTATGAAAGAAATCTATCAGATTGGTTTGACATGATTTGTTCTTTACAACTACAGGCTGGCTGTTACCTATCACCTTATTATCTTCCAAATGATTGCAGATGAATTCCTTAATTACTTGCTCCATTATCTTCTCTGGCACAGAAGTTAAACTGACTGGTCTGTAGTTTCCTGGCTTGTTCTTATTTCCCTCTTTATAGATGGTCTCTATATTTGCCCTTTTTCAGTCTCCTGGAATCTCTCCCAACTTCCATGACTTTTCAAAGATGATAGCTAAAGGCTCAGACACCTCCTCTATTAGTTCCTTGAGTATTTTAGAATGCATTTCATCAGACCCTTGTGACTTAAAGGTATCTATCTATCTATCTATCTATCTGTCTATCTATCCCATTCCTACTACCATTTATTATGTTAGGCATCCCTTCACCATCAAATTTCTTGGTAAAAACTGAAATAAAGAAGTCATTTAGCACCTCTGCCTTTTCCCAGTTTCCTGTTGTTGTTTGTCCTTCTTCATGGAGCAATGGGTCTACCCTGTCCTTGGTCTTCCTCTTGCTTCTAGTATATTTGTAGAATGTCTTCTTTTTACCCTTTGGCTACATCTACATTGCGCATTCTTGTGCAAGAAGATATGCAAATGAGGGGCGGAAATGAATATCACCATGCCTTATTTGCATACCTAATGAGCCACCATTTTTGCGCAAGGGGCTTTTGTGCAAGAAAGAGCAGTCTACATTGCTCCTTCTTGTGCAAAAACCCCCTCTTGCGCAAGAGCCGTTCTGCCGCTTATTTTCAGGCCCCCTTGCGCAAAATGGCAGCTCATTAGATATGCAAAAGCCACCTTGCACAAAATAATGGCTCATTAGATATGCAAATGAATTGTGCCAATATTCATTGCTGTGCCTCATTTGCATATCGTCTTGCGCAAGTATGCGCAATGTAGATGTAGCCTTTAAGTCTCTAGCCAGATTGAACTTGCTTTGTGCCATTGCCTTTCTAATTTTGCCCCTACATAGCTGTTTTGTTTGCTTAGCCTTTGTAATTTGACCTACTTTCCACTTTTTATATGACTCCTTTTTGATTTTTAGATAATGTAAGATCTCCTGGTTAAGCCAAGGGGGGTCTCTTTCCATAATTTCTATCTTTTCTATGCAGTGGAATAGTTTGCTTTTGGGCCCTTAGTAATGTCCCTGGCTACGTCTACACTGCATCCCTCTGCCGACAGAGGGATGCAAATCAAGTACTTCGGAAGTGCAAATGAGCCTGGGATTTAAATATCCCGGGTTTCATTTGCATACTCATGTTCCGACGCTGTGCTGATCAGGCTCAGTGTTGAAAGTAAAAGTAAAGTGTAGCCACGGCTCTGACGACAGCAGGGAGCTTTTTCGGCAGATCCTGTAGTCCTCAAAAAATGAGGTTTACAGGATCTTTCGAAAAATGGGTTTATTTTTCAACAGATCTGAGTCTAGACTGCCATTTTTTTTTAAAAAAAGCTCCGTTTTGAAAAAAAAGCGGTGGCCATATTTATGCTAATGAAGCGTGGGATATTTAAATCTCTGCTTCATTAGCAATGTTGACGTGCCTAATATACATCTCTCTGTCAACAGAGATGTGTAGTCTAGAAACAGCCCCTTTGAATAACTGCCAACTCTCTTCAGTTGTTTTTCCTCTCAGTCTTGCTTCCCATGGGACCTTACCTATGAGTTCTCTGAGTTTACTAAAATCTGCCTTCCTGAAATCCATAGTTTCTATTTTGCTGTTCTCCCTTCTATCATTCCTTAGAATCATAAACTCTGATTTCATGATCACTTTCACCCAAGCTGCCTTCCACTTTCAAATTTTCAACCAGTTCCTTATTATTTGTTAAAATGAAATCTAGAACAGCTTCCCCCAGTAGCTTTCTCAACCTTCTGAAATAAAAAAAAGTCTCCAATGCAGTCCAAGAACTTACTGAAAGGGTTGAACTTTTCAGCATGGGCCCATCAATGAAAATTTCAAATGCTTAGATGAATTTGAACAAGTGAGAAAGTAGGGTAAATGATCAGGAAATACTTCCATGGAAGACCTAATAGACTTGTCCATCATTGTCCGAAAGACAGTGCTGGAAACCCTGTAATCACAGTAATTCAAAACTAGACAGAACAATACAGGGAGGAATGTCCCACTAAGGTTGTTTAGAAGATTCACTTTGTTATAACAGCGGTATTATCTCCCACAGTTCCTGGACTCGTGTGATCAGGTGATAAATACAGGTTTTGTGTACAAAAAAAAATAAATAAAAAAGTTCTAGCCCTCAGAGCTGTGGGAAAAAAAGCTTGAACATGTAAATCCTAAAGGCTTAAAAGCCACAATAGAAATAAAAACAACTCCACATTTATTTTTTTTAAGTCTCATGGCTTTTAAGCCAATCTCATGCTATTTGGGGGCTTGACTCATGGTTTTAGAATGCTTAACACTGGAAATAGCATGATAATAGCTGCATTAGCTTTACATTAGTTTTTTCTCAAGTATAGTTCCAATTCCATTCTATTCTGTAGAGGTTCACATACTGCCCTTGTCACCATGGTAGTGGAGAGCTTTTGAATAATGCATTAAGTACCATGACTAGTATCTGTCACGTGTAGCTCATTCTCTCTTACAGCCTCTCACCAGGAAGAGAATTGTGTGTGTGGTACAGAGTTGATATTGGTAGGTTGCTGATAATATTTTGCATGTCTGAAGAAAAGGCTGGGGCTAGTGACAGCCCCAGAGGGGAAGGAGTTCCTGGGGGACATTGTTCAAGATGACAGTTGGACAGTGGTTCTCAAGAGAGGGAGATCTGGGAATAATGGAGGGAATAAGGAATCAGGGCATTCAGACAGAAGGTCTGGCTAAACTTGTCAAGAGACCTGGTCTGACTGAAGAAGGTTAGCAGAGCTCTGAGAAGTTAAAACAAAAAGGCTGAACAGAGCTCAGTGTAGTGACCTTAGCTCCATAAGCTCCTCACATAGATAGATTACACCGGATTTTGGAGGGGAGAGATTTCTCAGATATAACAAGGGACTCACAAAACAATCCCCAGGATTTCTGCTGGAATCATAGAACTGGAAGGGACCTCTAGAAGTCAGCAAGTCCAGTGCCCTGCACTCAGGAGAGGACCAACCACCATCTAGACCATCACTGACAGATGTTTGTCTAACCTGCTTTTAAAAATCTCCAATGATGGAGATTTTACAACCTCCATGGGTAATTTATTCCACTGCTTAACTACCCTGACAGTTAGGAAGATAGAAATCTATAGCTATAGCCAGGGCTTGACAAACCCTGGCGAGAGCTACTCACCAGCCCCACACTGCGCATGTGCCAGACCAGCACTGCTCATGTGCGAAGCGCCGGTGAATGGGGCTCACGGAGAGACTGGCTGAAATCTACTCGCCACAGGCGAGTAGATTCAGCGGTTTGTTGAGCCCTGGCTATAGCTATGGATATAAAAATTTATACCTATACCTATATCTAGATAGATAGAGAGAATTAAGAAATTTGGGATTGATTGATAGGTAGACTAAAATGAGTGGTTTCTATGAATGAAACTATTCCTTAAATTCAATGTTACATTATATTTGTTCTGATCATAAGAAATTAAATCTGTTATTTTCACTAACTCTAAGGCTAAACATCATATGTATTACTACATTATTTAAACAACTGACTGATGCTTCTCGAAGATATGCCATATAATAATTACCATGTGCTAGAGTGCCTCTATGTTCTAAAGACCCTGGGGAAGGAAGACTTAAACATTTTAACTCTAGTCTCTTTAAGATTTTAAGTCTCAAGGAGCCAAGGAGCAAATATTAGATAATATCAGCAGTAGTTCCAGACACAGAGTCACCAGTGTCCACAAAAGGGAGAAGAGAAGGTCGTCACACATGTAGCAGAGCATGTCAGGGCCCCCTTTGGCGCCACAAAGGCATTTTGAGACCCTGAGGTTAGTTACCACTGGAACAGTTTATTCACAGACTTGTTCCTGCCACTGTTTCACCTATACAGTTGTCCCTTCACCATCTGCAGGCAATAGGGAGGAAAGATCTATCTCACTGCTTCCACTCCCTACCATTTTCTTTTTTTTCCCCTTCCCCTGGCTTCCCTCTCATGAGGCTTTTATACAGCTCCAGGCTAATTAGGTGGCTGCTGTCTCTGTTTCTCCAATAAGGGCCAGTGTATCTCCAGACAGCTCTAATTTATTCCCCTAAATGGAATCGGGCATGACACCAACCCTTTGCCCAGTCATAACGAATTATTCTCAAATAGGACTTGCCTGATGATTTGTGTTCGTTTGGTTCTCAACTTGGTAGTCAAGACTAGGGGTACGTCTAAACTACAGGCTTTTGTTGACAGAGGCTTTGTTGACAGATACTGTCGACAACGCTTCTGTCAACAAAGAGCGTCTAGACTACATCCAGTTCTGTCATCAAAGCAAGCCGCTTTGTCGACATGAGAGTGTAGATGCAAAGGACAGCATAGATGCAATAATGCCTTCTGTCGACAGAACTCTGTTGACAAAAGGTGTTATTCCTCGTAGAATGAGGTTTATCGCCGTCGACAAAACTGCCGAGTTATGTCGACGTTATGTCGACAGAATTCGGCGGTAGTGTAGATGCAGGTATAGTTTTGTCGACAAAAATCCTGTAGTCCACTTTTGTCGATAAAATCCTGTAGTCTAGACACACCCTAGGTTTTAAGAACTTGGAACCAGAGTGGTGGGAGACAAGTATTCCATTTCTCAACTGAGACCTTTCAAGCTGCTTTTTTTTTCAGGTGGGGGTGGGGGGGGGGTGGGGTTCAGAAATGTGTGCACATAACAGACACCAGAAGTGTTTGCTCTGCCTGATTCCAAACCTGGCTTGCCCTCATGTCAGAAAAAGACCCTAACCACCAAACAATACCAGTTTTTCTTCCTCTGTGTGAGATTCAAACCAGAAGTTCCATCTTGGACCTGATATATTTTCCCACTACAGATTTCACTGAAACTCATACATTACTGTGAGAAGTATGGTTTAGACAAATCAATGTTGTTCGATGAACATTTCATTGAAAATGTTCTGACCAATTCAAGTTGTGACCTCTATTCCTTTTTTATGTCCAGATGGTGGAGTGAGGAAAACTTTTCTTCTGTTGTAACATGGGGACACAGTAGATTAAGCGATTCTGTAAACTACATTTTAATTTTCAAGTTCACTTGCACCGATGTTGGGACTTCATTAAATGAAAAATTTTCATACCAAAAAATCAAGAGCTTGGCTTGTACTGCCAGCAAAGAAGCTTAAAGTCTCATGTGAATTTGTGCACACTGTTGTAAGGAAAAGGTACATTGAACCAGATTTGCTCAACTCCCACCTATAGTTCCATTACCTAAGTTTTTGCAGAAGTGTAACCTGCACCTGGTTTCAGAATGGCATCCCAGTATGGGATCAATTTTTAGTGTCGTAAGCAGGAATATAACCATTCAACTCCCATTATTTCACTGCTATGTGAATGTACTCCAGCATTATTCTGCATGAGTGAAATAGTCCTTGATTAACTTCCAATTACTTCTTTCCCAGTAACTCAAGCTTTTTTTTTTAACTTTTCTTTAGATTCTTCTATTTTGATTTTTTTTAGACGTGAACTAAGGGAAGAATAAAAGCCAAGCTGCTTCACCATTCTTCCCCTTTCCTTCTTTCAATGCAATCAGAATCTTCTCTTTTTCCCCAAATATTTCTGCATGATCCAGGACTCCCTTTCACTGCACACAGACATCTGGAATGACTGTGCCCAAACAGAACCTTGAATAAAACCTTTTATGCAAACTGATGGGAGCATTTTGTGAAATGAATCTGTTTATTATCAGAGGTTGAATTGTCCATTTCACCTCTACCCATGCAACAAATGGTACTTAAATCCTGTCCAAAGAATTTTGCTGAGAAGATAATTAAGTTTAAAGTAGCCATTTGCAAATATGATAAAATGGAACCCTGGACATTGTTTTAATGTAGAGACAGAGATAACCCTGTTCCAAAAACAGTAGTATAAGTGGGCATAGCCATTCCTCCACATCTATCGCCACTGGAGGCGATACTTCCTCTCAGTCTGGTCTGCTAGAGTATGCTCAGAACAAAGAAAGGGAGAATTAGCGGTGTTCGACAGATCATGGCCTTCAAGCAGGGTGGGACTGCAAACTGTCTGGGTTCTGGCAGAGTGGTACTAAATTATTTACCCAGGCCTCAAGAGGAGTGGGAGCAGTAAACAATCTGTCCTGAAGTCAGGTAGAGATGATTCAGTTTATACACCAATTCTATACGTAGGGCAGGGCAGCAAACAGTCAGGCTCTGGCCTACAATCAGGCAGAACTGTAGCCCCAAATACAGTCAATGGAGCTCTTGCAAGGGCTGAGTGCCAAATACGGTCTATAGAGCCCCACCGGGGATAGGGCCAGAGTATGATTTTCTGAGACTCTATGTTATGGCAGGTGTAAGAATCCCCACACCAGAAAAAATGAATGTATTATTTTCACAGAAAAGACGTTGAGTATATAAACACAAAAGCTTTATGTGCTTACAGGAAAAGAAGAAAGAATACAATTTTTTTACATCATAAATAAGGAAAATTATCCTTTTTATATGAAAAAAAGATTAATTTTGTTAGGAAAATACAAACTTTATCCCGACTACAGTAAATGCTCTTATATCTGGAATGTTGGTAGAATGAGGTGCGGGTCCTGGTTAATCAAATATTCTGGTTAACTGAGAATTATACTTTACAAATGGAATACACATTTTCAAAGGATTAGAATACAATAAAATGAATAAAACATAAATTAGTATATGCATATCCACAACCCATATGCATATCCATAACCACTGCAGAGCATTTGATTTCTTGAAGGACTTAGGTGTGTACAGGTAAAGTTTTGCTACATTTCTCTATGGGTAGGTCATGGCATTCATCCAGATCACTAAAAATACACTTAACACCATAACTATACTGACTATGAATCCATCTTTGATGATTCAAAAGGCACTTCATGACCTTACACTGCCTTAGGGTCAACATTATCAACATCAATTATCGCTGTAGTTGTAAAAGGTTTAGGATATAGGGTCATTACAAATTCAGCCCAGTGTCACACCCTGGAAGCTGCTTGTCTGAAGAGATCCCTGCTTTTTGCATAAATGTGAGTGAAGAATATGCAATTGAATAACGTGCTGGGCAATATACTAGTCCTGGTTACTAGATTGAAGATTTGTACTGGGAGATATCAGAATTATCAGTTAATAGTTTCTGATGAAGTGAGTGCAAGATACTATATATATAGTACAAATATTTATTCTGATTTAATTTTTGCTATGAAACAATGAATTGTTGGGATTTTTCTTTTGCTATATTATAAAAATACAGTGAAGGTTATTGAAACTGATGGAAGGAAGTGAGCACGTATTTAGCCTCCATAAGACCCGCTTGATCAAGTCACCTGCAAACTCAATCATGTGAGGCACAGAGAACACATGAAGCAGAATGCAGTGTGCACACTATGTATACAATTGTGCATATCTACTGCGGGGCTGACAGACTTTCCAGGTTTCTGGGCAAGGTGTGTGTGGCGGGGTGGGGGTGGCTCTGTGCTCCTGGAAGGAATGAGGTCTCAGGCACAAGGTGCAGGGCTGGAGCAACCAGCCTTCAATGCCGCCTAGAGCATGCCACACCATATCCCGCCCCTTCCCCCAACCAGTCCTCAGAACCATCTGGTGTGCACTGCTGGTGCTTTGGCAGTGAACTAAAGGGCTCAGGGCTCTGGCCACTGCCACAGTATCAGCAGCAACAGCCAGAAGCCGTAGACCCCTTTGAATCACCAGGCCTGGGAGGTAGTTGTCCCCTTTGCCCATCCCACATTGGCGGGCCTGATATGTACAGATCAAAAGAAGACACTAACACTTAAAAAAACAAAGTAAAACAGGAGTGAAGGCAATATATGACTGAGCATGCTGGACCATAAACAAAAGATGGAGGACTTCCCGCTATTATTAGCTAAGGGAGATGTTATATGTGACATCACTCCTAGGATGAATCCCATGTGAATATGAGCTTGGCAGGATCGCTTAACAATGTGCCATCTCCACCCTCACATTTTTCCTGATTTTATTGGCAGTGAGATTATTTGTTCGCTTAAATAAGTTATGAAGGCATGGTAGCAGCTGCCAACAAAACCCTGCCTTAGGAGACTGATAGCAAACTTACTTGTAGAAATATTAATTTTACAAGTGCAATTATAATTTTTTTCAGCCCTGGCCTCCCGCCTGTCAGTAATGAACAATGAGTGAAGGGTAAAGAGTAATTGTATAGCCCGTTGTGTATACTTTTATCATATTTGAATAAAAAATGTCTATATTTAAAAAGAATCTTCTTTTGCCTGAATCTTTTTGATCAACTGATTTTGATAAAATGTGATGGAGTCAGTTTTTTTTTTCTTTTTTTAGAGGCCCCTCATATTGTGAGGCCTTAAATTGTATCTTAATTAATTCAGCATTGAGCAGGGTGAATCAAGCACAGTCTGCGGCATTCAGGCAGGTGTAACCAATGAGTGAAGGCCTCCTGGCCTAAGGAAGAGAAGTTCTGCCAGTCCGGGTGTGGGGTGGTGGGACAGAAAGGTGGACCTGGGCTATGTGTCTGAACAGTGACTGACTGGTCTGCCACAGGATCAGTAGGGATTCCATCTACAACACCACTGAGTGTGTTTTCAGCTTCACCACAGCCAGACAGTGGCCTGATTCTCCTGGGCTGCTTCCTACTATCCCCATTGAAGGTTCAGAGCTCATCCTCAGTCTCCCCAGGATGTACTGCTAATGATAGCAGCATAGCTCCTCAGCACTGGGGTGGCAGGGCTCTCTGGAAACTTGTACTGGTCTTTGGGGCAGCAGCATTTCTCCATGTCATTTCACTCCAGCAGAATGAAAGAAGCATCTGTCTCCCTCAGCAACTCCCACCTAATATAGCTGCTGAGCTGGCCTTTTATACTTCTTCCTGTCCCTCCCCTCTGCTTCAGGCATGCAGGGCATGGTTCCAACCACCAGGGAGCTTCAAGCATTCTCTCCACATCCACCTCTGAGGGAAGCCACAACTCCTTGCCTGAAGGGGGATAATGTAGATGACTCTAGAGCAGGGGTGGGCAATAATTTTTGACAGAGGGACCCACTCCAAGATTTTGGAAAGTGGTTGAGGGCTGCACTCTTCCAGAACATTAATGGAGGGGATGTGGGGTCTGGGATGGAGGCTGGGTGCAGAAGGGAGCTTGGGGTAAGGGACTGGGGTGCAGGAGGGAGACTGGAGTCTGGGAGGGAGTTTGGGTGAAGGAGGCAGTTATGACCTAGGGCAGGGGACTGCGGTGCAGGGGTTTGGGATGTGACGTAGGGTAGAAGGGAATTGTGATCTGGGGCAGGGGACTGGGGTGTCAGATCTGGGAAGGGGTATGGGTGTAAGAAGGGGGACAGAGGGTTTGGGTATGTTGAGTGGGGGGGGGGATGGCGATTGGGGCAGGAAAGGGCTGGGGTGCCAGAAGCAGGCTGTGGCCGAGAGACTTACTTGCCAGCTGCCAAACTAGCCTGCCTGCTGAGCTTAAAATGTTTCCCAGCCAGCCTGCCTGCCTGCTTACCTGGCCATGTGCTTCATGAATAACTAAGCTGAGGAGAGGGGGCGTGATTCTTCTTGTCTGCCTGTTACTCCAACAAGGAGCTTGCATTGGCTGGTTTGTGCCAGAAACTGAACAATGGGAATGTGCTGGGGTGGGGCAGCTCCTAAAAGTCCCACCTTCCCCTCCAGTTTTAAAACTGAAACAGAGCCCTGCAGAGTTTCTGCACAGGGCTGCAGGGTAAGCTAGGAAGCCTACCTGGGGCTCCCCACTGGCCCTGCAGGCCGGATCCGGTGGCTTGGCAGGCTGGATCTGGCCCACAGGCCGTATTTTGCCCAGGCCTGCTCTGAGGTTCCCTTCTGGTCCTTCTTGTTCATGATTCCTGCTTGCCTTATTTGTGTTACTTTTTCTTATATATCCCTCATATGAAAGCGTATGGCTTTCTGGAGTAAGTGTTCCTTGTTACTGAAAAGAGAGATCATGATAAACTATAACAAGGAATTCTTATTCTGGGTTAAGAATGATCATACACAGAATTATTCATATCTGTTCATGATTCATTCAGGTAAGACTCTAATTATTTAGAGCAGTGGTTCTCTACCAGTGGTAAATGTACCCCTCAGTGTACACAGAGGTCTTCCAGTGGGGTACATCAGTGCATCTAGATATTCGCCTACTTTTACAAGAGGCCATAAAAAACACTAGTGAAGTCAGTAGAAACTACAATTTCAAACAGACAGTGACTTATTTATACTGCTCTATGGAGCAGGTAGGGCGATCAGCTGATTATCTAAGGTGTTTGTACACAAATGCAAGAAGCCTGGGAAACAAACAGGAAGAATTAGATGCCCTGGACCAATCAAAGAACTATGATTTGATTGGAATAACAGAGACTTGGTGGGATGACTCTCATGACTGGAGCACTGTCATGGAAGGGTATAAACTGCTCAGGAAGAACAGGTGGGGGAGAAAAGGAGGAGGAGTTGCATTGTATGTAAGAGAGCAGTATGATTACTCAGAGCTCCAGTATTTAGAGGGAGAAAAGACTGTTGAGAGTCTATGGGTTAAGTTTAGAGGTGGAAGCAACAGGGGTGATGTTGTGGTTGGTGTCTGCTATAGACCACCAGATCAGGTGGATGAGGTAGACAAGGCTTTCTTTGGACAACTGAGAGAAGCTTCCACATCGCAGGCCCTGGTTCTCATGGGGGACTTTAATCACCTTGACATCTGTTGGGAGACCAATACAGTGGTACACAGACAATCCAGGGAGTTTTTGGAGAATGCTGGGGATAACTTCTTGGTACAAGTGCTGAAGGAACTGACCAGGGGCCATGTGCAGCTTGACCTGCTGCTCACAAACAGGGAGGAACTAGTAGGGGAAGTAGAGGTGGGTGACAACCTGGGAAGCAGTGATCATGAGATGGTAGATTTCAGGTCCTGGCCAAAGGAAGAGAGGAGAGTAGCAAAATACACACCCTGGACTTCAGAAGAGCAGACTTTGACTCCCTCAGAGAACTGATGGGCAGGATTCCCTGATGGGATGCTTACATGAAGGGGAAAGGAGTCCAGGAGAGCTGCCAGTATTTAAAAGAAGCCTTATTAAAGGCACGGGAAGAAACCATCCCAATGCACATCAAGGAAAGCAAATATTGTAGGCAACCAGATTGGCTTACGGGGACATCCTTGGTGAGATTAAACACAAAAACGAAGCTTACAAGAAGTGGAAACTTGGATGGATGACTAGGGAGGAGTATAAATATATTGCTCCGGAATGCAGGGGAATTATCAGGAAGGCGAAAGCGCAATTGGAATTGCAGTTTGCAAGGGATGTGAAGGATAACAGGAAAGGTGTCTACAGGCATGTTGGCAATAAGAGGGTGATCAGAGAGGGTGTGGGGGCCCTTACTGGATGAGGGAGGTAACCTAGTGACAGATGATGTGGGAAAAGCTGAAGTACTCAATGCTTTCTTTGCCTCTGTCTTCATGGACAAGGTCAGCTCCCAGACAAATGCACTAGGCAAGGCAGTGTGGGAAGGCGATGGACACCCCTTGGTGGGGAAAGAACAAGTTAGGAACTATTTAGAAAAGCTAAGCATACACAAATCCATGGGCCCGGATTTAATGCATCCAAGGGTATAGAGGGAGTTGGCAAATGTAATTGTGGAGCCTTTGGCCATTATCTTTGAAAACTCGTGGAGATCGGGAGAGATCCTGGATGACTGGAAAAAGGCAAATGTAGTTCCCATCTTTAAAAAAGGGAAGAAGGATAATCGAGGGAACTACAGCCTTACCTCAGTCCCTGGAAAAATCATGGAGGGGATCCTCAAGGAATCCATTTGGAAGCACTTGGAAGAGGGGAAAGTGATCAGGAATAGTCAACATAGATTCACGAAGGGCAAGTCATGCTTTACCAATCTGATTAGCTTCTATGATGAGGTAACTAGCTCTGTGGATATGGGAAAGTCAGTGGATGTAATATACCTTGACTTTAGCAAAGCTTTTGATACGGTCTCCCACAATATTCTTGCCAGTAAGTTAAGGGAATATGGATTGGATAAATGGACTGTAAGATGGATAGAAAGTTCGCTAGACTGTCGGGCCCAACGGGTGGTGATCAACGGCTCAATGTCAGGTTGGCAGTCAGTTTCTAGTGGAGTGCCTCAAGGATCTGTTCTAGGACCAGTTTTGTTCAACATCTTTATTAATGACCTGGCTGAGGGGATGGATTGCACCCTCAGCAAATTCACAGATGACACTAAGCTAGGGAGAGAGGTAGATATGCTGGAGGGCAGGGATAGGGTCCAGAGTGACTTAGACAAAATGGAGGATTGGGCCACAAGAAATCTGATGAGGTTCAACAAGGACAAGTGTAGAGTCCTGCACTTGTGACGGAAGAATCCCAAGCATTGTTACAAGCTGGGGACCGAATGGCTAAGTAGCAGTTCTGCAGAAAAGGACCTGGGGATTACAGTGGATGAGAAGCTGGATATGAGTCAACAGTGTGCCCTTGTAGCCAAGAAGGCTAATGGCATATTAGGTTGCATTAGGAGGAGCATTGTCAGCAGATCCAGAGAAGTGATTATTCCCCTTTATTCAGCTTTGGTGAGGCCATATCTGGGGTATTGTGTCCACTTCTGGGCCCCCCACTATAGAAAGGATGTGGACACATTGGAGAGGGTCCAGTGGAGGGTGGCCAAAATGATTAGGGGGCTGGAGCGCATGACCTATGAGGAGGGACTGAGAGATTTGGGTTTGTTTAGTCTGCAGAAGAGAAGAGTGAGGGTAGATTTGATAGCAACCTTCATCTTCCTGAAGGGAGGCTCCAAAGAGGATGGGGAAAGGCTGTTCACAGTAGTGACGGATGGCAGAACAAGGAACAATGGTCTCAAGTTACAGTGGGAAAGGTCTAGATTGGATATTAGGAAAAGCTATTTCACTAGGAGGGTGGTGAAGCACTGGAATGGGTTCCCTAGGGAGATGGTGGAATCTCCATCCCTAGCGGTTTTTAAGTGTTGGCTTGACATTGCCCTGGCTGGGTTGATTTAGTTTGGATTGGTCCTGCCTTGGGCAGGGGGCTGGATTCTATGACCTCTTGAGGTCTCTTCCAGCTCTATGATTCTATGATTCTACTATCCATCAAAATGTAAATACAATATTTATATTCCAATTGATTTATTTTAGAATTATATGGTAAAAATGAGAAAGCAAGCAGTTTTTCAGTAATAGTGTGCTGTGACACTTTTGTATTTTCATGTCTGATTTTATAAACAAGTAATTTTTTAAGTGAGGCAAAACTTGGGGTTCACAAGACAAATCAGACTCCTGAAAGGGTTACAATAGTCTGGAAAGGTTGAGAGCGACTGATTTAGACTATTAGCATATAATGACATATGGTATTTACAGAGCCAGCCAGATAGTCAAGAACATGTTAAAAACAGTCACATAGGGACTATGCTGATATTTCTGACCCTACTGAAGAAAGCATTTTGCCATCAATATTAAGAGACCTTTCGTTTTTTATTCAGTGCTATTGTGCAGTTTACTTTTGAGACATATAACTAGTTTATATAAAATAAAGTCTGAAAAACAGCCTGTGAAAGAAATGCATTCTTATCAACTCAAAAGGGTCAGATCTCCCATTTCTGGTGTGACTGGCAAGGATACTGCTAAATGTGGTAGCAGGGAAAGGATATGGGTGTGGCCCAAAACACTCTGTGCTTGTCTCTAGGGTGCATTAATCTGCACCAAACGAGTGCAAATTCCAGTGCTCCCTCGTATATTCCATGCTACTTGCTCTGGATGGACCATTCTGGCTTTTTAATCAGCAATACATTAACTTGCACTACGAAGCTTTCAGCGGGGTCCACCCGAGCTAGTTACTAGGTGACATACCAATGGGCACTAGAATTTACACCGTCTGATGTTCCATGTAGACAAATCCTATGTTGAAATAATCTCCCAGGTCCCTTGGACACACTCATTGGGATAAGTCTTGGGCTTTATAGAAGGAGCTTCAGGAAGATGAATAGAGACTATTAAATAACTAGCTAATCAGCCCGTCATAAGACAGGATTTTCAGGTCTCTCCTCCATGTCGGTCTTCTCTCCTGAGCCTCTGGTCTCTTGCTCCATCTCTTTCTCTCAGCTCTCCTCCGCCTCCTGCCTTTCTCTCTGTCTCTCTCTTTCTCTTCTCCTTCCCCTCCTGCCTCTCACTCGGGGAACCACAGAGCCCAAACAGCCGTTTGGGCTCTGCACTCCCAGTGCTGCATGGGGAACACGGAGCCCAAAAGGCCGCTTGCACCACTTGATCCCACGCGGCGGTCCGGCTGAGCAGCGCAGAAGTCAGCCAAGCGCCACGGCGGGAGGCGAAGGGGGGTGGGGCAGTGATGTTCACAGCCAGGGGGCGGGGCCTGGAGCTGCTGTCAGGCTGCACGTCACCGCCCTGCCCCCCGTCCCCTCCCGCCGTGGTGCTTGGCTGACTTCTGCGCCACTCAGCCGGGCCGCTGCGGTGGAGCAAGTGGAGCAAGCAGCCGTTTGGGCCTTGCACTCCCCATACAGCAAGGTGCTGGATTCTATGACCTCCTGAGGGAACAGCCAGCATTTCAGGCAACAGCACCACCCAGAGGGAACAGCCAGCATTTCAGCATTACAGACTCACAGACATTAGGCTACTATATATATGATTACCCAGAGCAACCAAAACTAGAATCAAACTTGCAGTATAGGCCAGAGAAATCAGGATGTGGGGGGGTACTGCAGCACCCACAGGTTTTGCACCCTGGCTTCCCCAAGCCTGGGGGCTAACCCTGCTTCAGCTGCTTCAGCTCTGGGTCCTGGCCTCTAGGTGGCCTCTACTGGCCCCAATCACTTTGCTGGCACTCCAGAGTCCCATCAACCACAGTGGCCCTTGGAGTCCCATCACCCACCAGCCCCATAGGCTCCACTGGCCATCAGGGTCCTGCTGCCCACTGGCCCTGACACAGTCTCTACATTTTACCAGCTCTGCTGGCTCTGGGGTCCTGTTGCTGGCCCAGGGCTCTCCAACTGCCCCCAGCTGTGTCCCTAGCCTGTGTCAGTAAGGGTGGCCAACTCTTCCAGACTGTACAGACCGGACACCATTTGCAGCAATGGAGTCTGGTCCATCCAGTCCAGGAGAGTTGTCAATCTGATCTCAACAGGTCTAAGGGAGGGAGTGCAGCTCAGCACCCTCATCCAAAAATATTTGCAGCACCATTTCTGACAGCATATTTCAATCAACAGTCAAGTGGTAACTCCACAATTAGATGTAGAACCACCGCAAAAGGAAACCTGAGACTTTTGAACAGTAGCATATATCACTAAGAACCTTCACAAACCCAGAAGTTTACTTGCAATTGTTTCCCCCCACTCTAATCAGAGAAAGGGATGTAGGATTGTTATATTAAAATATAACTAGGGAAGTATGTATGTGCTACATTAAAATGTGACTGCGGCTGCAGAGACCAAAGATCATTGTCCATTGTGGAAAGTCTGTTTTACTGGACTACAGGGAACTGGAGGTTTGTACGCTCAGTACTAAGCTCCGATTTATATAAAATTTCAATAAATAAATTGTTTGGTCTGACCTCTCTGTGATTACAGATACCACCACGTTGCCCACCTATGCAACTGTGCTTTTGAAAGCACACCTACATATGGAGTGGCCATGAGGATTACCTGAGGACCTTTCCATATATAGAGAGTTGTCATAACTCCATTACTTTCATTAGTGCTATGACAATTTATAAAAGCCAAGGCTCTGCTCTTAATATCTAGAACAATCCACAAACTTTCACAAGCTCACGTGTACAGATATTATTTGTTTGGTTATTTTTTTATCATCCATTATGGAAATGTTTAAGATTTTCAGCTGAGTCCTTATAAGCCAAAATCTTTACTTTTTTTTCTCTTTCAGCCTAAAATGTTTAGCACCAACAAAGATTCTCCAGGCATTGAAGGACTGCATGTATTTGTGTGTGTCCTTTTCATCAGCAACATTCATAACAACTTCTTAATTTGTATTTTCTCATTTCTCTCTTCAATGCAAGCTCAGGTCAGGTCAGGTCAGATTGAAATTTCCCAACTGCTTAGCCAATTAGGATAATGCTTGTGGTGTATGTACATGGTGGCTACAGGTATAACATACAGTTTAAGTCAGCGTGCCAAAAAGTAATTGGTGGCAGTATTCCAGAAAGAATTAAATTCATTGAATTGATGTTAATAAGGTTTTCACTCAGAGGCACTTCTTCTCTTTCACACTCTCTGTTAGCAACACTACCAAGTGAACTCTCCCTAATGAATTAGTAAAACAGATTAGATAAAACAATATAAATAGAACATGTAAATATTTCTATTAAATGATATCAATCCTGAAGACTTTCTCCAGGTTCTAATTCATTATGTCAGCATATTTTAGACAGGCAAAGAATATAGAGATTGTGCTGAACAATATAATGTGACAATATATATGTGTGTTTCTGTCTGTGTACACACATGTAAATGTACATGTTAAGAGAAATGATGCACTCCTCTCTGGTTACTCTTGTGTCAATGGTTGTACATGAAGGCACACACACACACACACACACACACACACAAAACCATAAAGTAAACATTTGTGCCCATAATTGCATTGTAGGATTTCTAGGGTCCTCTCATCATGAGCATTAATGCTGGTCAGAGAATGAGGGGCAGGAGAGGGGGGTGAGTGTCCAGGGAAAAGTGGACAAATAAGAAAGCAATGTTTTCATTGAACCGTTCTGAGGATTATTTGGGCTTTCCCAGTCTTATCAGTTCATGGATGGATTATGGTCTGAAGCATGAATATTGATACCCTTAATTTATATTATTTTTTTCTTTTTCAACATAACTGTAGCTATTTAGGTTATCTATACACACAAATCCTACTAAGCTTTTGCACTAAAATGTATCATGAGGCAATGAGTTCCACAAGTTAGTGATGAACTCTGCAAAAAAAGTTTTTCCTTTTGATCAATTTTAAATGTTACCTTTCAATGTTATAGACTACTACATTGTAATCAAATAATTTTGCTTTTGACCAGTATCTTTGCCAATGGTATTGATTTTGATGAAGTGCCATCTCTACAGTCATAATTTCCAATCCATTTTCCACAAAATAATATGCAACTGAACCGGACAAAATGTGAGATTTTGCAAGCAAGAAGTTTATCATTCTGCGAGATTAATCCCTATAATGTAAATAGATCTTTACATAGCTTCAGCTAAAGAATTCTTTGCTTTTGATGTGAATAATTTTCTACAATGCAAGTGAGAGAGTTACTAAATTTGAGTGGCAAGCAAGCACCTTCAGGAACAAAATGGTATCATCTCTTCATACCAGGGACAATGGAAAAACGTAAAGAACAGCTTACTATTGTAGAGCATATGATAAAGTTATGAAAATAATAAATTCTTTAAAATAGCCCATACTTGAGATGACTGTAGCGAAAGAAAGGAGTCTATTTATATCTATAGAAATAGAGATGTAGCCATGTTAATCTGGTCTAGCTGAAACAAAAGACAGGACTATGCAGCACTTTAAAGACTAACAAGATGGTTTATTAGGTGATGAGCTTTCGTGGGCCAGACCCATGCCAATTTTCTTCCACAATTTGATCTGAGGAAGTCTGTGGGGTTCATTATCAATCAGGTTATCTATTACAGTGACTTAAGTAACAACCTGACTCAATCATTGCTATCTTTACTGCATCTACTGTTTTCAAAGCAAAGCTCATCTTAAATATAATGAATTGAAAGGACTGCAAATGTATCCTTTCTATTTAGCTCTGGATAGACAGACACTAGTTTGGGTGTGTGATTTTGATTGACAATCATGCCTGGTGTCTGGAGGTAGTGACTTTGAGTGACAGTTGCAGCTAGGTAAATAGTAAAAATGATCACAGGTGATCATTATTACTATAATGTAAGGTGATCCACTCTGGTTCACTGCTCCAGTAAAAAGGAGTCAGCAAGTGCTGGGGGGCTCTGCTTCTAGTGGAGGAGGGGTAGTTCACAGCATGCTCCTAGCTCTGCTCACACTGGCTCCAGGGCTCTCCTGCAGGCAGCCAGCACATGGCACTAAGCAGAAGACAGCCCAGTAGATTAAAGGGGCCAGCTGGGGGTGCACTGTAGAAGGAATGTGCCCTTCCAGATGGTCTCCTGGTGGGGTGCCCACATCCCAACCTATGCTGCCCCTCTTTTGCTGCGCTGGCTGGATGCTGAGCAACGCAGGCACAGAAGCAGCACAGGCCAGCAACTCTTCACCAGCCACATAACCCAGCCAAAATCAGGATTGCCCCAGACCAGCCCCAAGACCCCTCCCCCAGTCCAAGACTGCCCCAAACCAGAGCCTGCTCTGCATTCCTCTCTCTACATACCCACATGCCAGCCCCTTACAATGAGCCACCCACAACCCGCACCTGATGCCTTGATTCCTGCACCCCTTCAGACCTCCAGTTCCCTTGCCCTGAATGCCTCCACAGTTGCTTCTGCATGAAGGCCCCGTGCCATGCACTTAAATTTCTTACACATAGCATTGTAAATCAACCCTCCCAACTCCCTGTCTTGAGTCCCCCCACTCACAAAATGGGGTTACAATATAACAGAACCTATAAGAAATGTGTTACCTTTGATTATAATATATAATAAATAAATAAATCATCATTATCAAAAGTATTCGTGAATAATTTCTTCCAACAAAACTGACAGCATTAATTGGCTAAATTATTCTAGACAAACAATTCAACAAGCTCCACTGACAGTCCAGGGCCATCCTCTTAACAAAGGATTATAACATGTTTGTTAGAATATAGAAATCAGGACAATGTTTGTGAGAATGTAGATTTGAACTCAGCTGATTTCTGGAGAGGTGAGAATTGTAACTCTGGCTTCATAATACCTTCCTTCAAAAAAATGGAAAGAACAATGTAGATATTATACATAAATAAACAACAGCATGGGAAAGATTATCCAAAGTCTTTATCTTGTCTCTCTTAATCAAGAAATGTCTTACTTCTGAGGTCAAGAGTCAAAGACTGTTTGTCCACCTTATTGATTCATGGATTTTAAGGTTAGAAGGGACCATTAGATCATCTAACATGACCTCCTATATAACACAGGCCATTTCAACCAGTTACCCCTGTATTGAGCCTAACAGCTTTTGTTTGACTAACCCTCACCTTCCAGAAATGCATTCAGTCTGGATTTGAAGACACCAAGAGATGGGGAATTCATCACTTCCCTTGGTGTTTTGTTTCAGTGGTTAATTGCCTTCAGCATTTGTCAGCCGGTGGTCAGGGCAGTGAGTGGTGTGTGTGAGCTATACACCCGAGACTTTAACTGCTAGGAGTGGGGTCCCTTAGCAGTGGGCAACCTGGAGGAGGTTGACGGGTGCCCCAAAGAGTTTAACGTCCGTGTCTTTACTGCTAGGATCAGGATCCTTTGCAGTGGGCAGCCAACAGGCTGACAGACGCCCCAGAGTTTAACAGGGAGAGCTTTACACCTCAGACTTTGACTGCTAGGACACAAAGTCCCGTCGCAGTGGGCAGCCTGGGGAGGCTGAGAGGTGCCCCAACGGATCTGTCCCCTGGAAGCGACACGATCCAACGCTCAAGCTCTCCCTATATCTGTCCCTTATGACCAGCTGGAGTTCTTTTGTTTGTGTTCGGTTCGGGTACAGCAGCACGGGTTCAAGTCGGAAACTCAAACCACACTTGCTTATTTGTAGGAGAAAGAAAAGAAAGAAGAAAGAAAACTTGGTTCAATATATATATTTAAACTTATAAAGTGAATGAGGGCACAATCTTATTTTCTTGTTTACAATAGAAGTGAAACAGGTTGATTAGAGAAACTTATAATAGAGTAACTAAATTAAAGTGTACACATAAGAAACACATTGCAGGTATAATTCTCACCCCTGCGTTCCAAACTTGGTGTGGCCAGCGTCTTTCTCTCAATCCCTTGGGAAGAAGTAGGGCGAGGCTGGGCATCCCACAGACCTCGGGAGACAACATATACCTGCCAGCAGGTATAGATTGGAGCTCCAATGGGGTGGGCTACTAAACCCCTCTTTATACCCCTTGGGTCACATAGGCTTTTTCCTGGTCTCAAGTGGCCAATTAGGAAAAATGGCTTTGAATGCCAAGTTTCCCACGGAAGGGTGCAAAGCATAATTCACACCTGGGAAACTGCAGACAATGGGCACTCTAGTATGTGATGGGCGAAGATTCCTCTCCTGGGACAGTGTAGGCGTGTCAATTACTGGTGCTAGCCATCAGGGCAGCAGGAGGGGGGGCCCCTCCGGTTATCAGCTAGCCCATTTACTGTCTGGTTTCTGTTTATTAGAGTCAGGGACAAGCAGCACACCTGCATTCCCAGGGCATCAAAGGCTGACTGCCTTTCTCTTGCTCTCTGGGGGGGGGAAAAACAAGATGGGGTTCATGTCTGGCTACAGCATTAAAATGAGTGAACCTTATTTTTGCTTGTTTACCAAATGATCCAAGTGCAGATCCCTGATTCTTGTCCCTGGGCCTAGCCTTAGAGAAGTTTGGAGTAATTTTCATAGTCTGTAGAGTTTTGCGTGGGATTAGTGTAGAGACTTGCAGTGGGACCAGGATCCCACAGGCGCTGAATGACCCCTTGTCATAACAGCAGGGGTGGGTAGCGTGGGGCAGGATGGGAGCAGGATTAAAAATACTCTTCCACGGCTCTAGTACTATGAATATTGTTAGCCAATTATTTAACATTTATAATATGGTAGTGTTGAAATAACAACCAGGCCAGCGGGGTTCCTTTGAGTTAGGCACTGTACAAATATATAGTAAATGACAGTTCCCGTTCCGAAAGAGCATTCAGTCTAATAGAGCTTATGATCAAAAAGCCAGTTCTGACTGGCTGATGTGATGTAAGTTACGGATATGCCCCTAACAGAATTATCACATAAAATCATCTTAAGAGGAGGAAATTTGGAGGGGACCCATGATCAGTTGAAAGAATATCAAGGCAGAACAGTGTCCTCTAGGACAAATTCTAACTTCAGATGTACATGCCCTGAATTCATTGATCTCAGTGGGAGCCACTGCATATTTCAGAGGGCAGAATTTGGCCTTTTGTCTTTAGCAATTTAGTCAGAACTCCTAAGTGGAGCTTTGCAAGTTTAATAAAGCTTACAAGGGATGACAAAAATAACAGAGAGAAGGGGATTTTTACTCATCCTCTCTGGCTTTTTGCCAGCACATCCATTACAGAAACAAATTGCCCAACACATATCATAAGGATGAGATCATGTCTTGGAATTGGTTAAGAGATTGTGATGGAGTCCAAGGACTAATTTCCCAAGTGAATCAGAAATATATTGTTCATTTAGGGGATGATCCAATGTCCACTGAGGTCAGTGGCAGTCTTCAGTGTAAGCCCTTTATCTTACATTGATGTAAAAGAAACCAAAAACAAAACAAAATTCTAACCTCATTCTCCCTAAAAACAAAAACAAACAAACAAAAAACCTCCTTACCCACAGTGTTAACACAATAAAAGGTTGTATGCTAAGGGATCAATGAGACAATGCACAGCTGGAATTTACAACAGGGTTTTGTTAGGGTAAGTACTAATACTGCAAAAATGAAGAGTTCTTTCAAGCATGCTAGTATTCAAAATATTTTAAAATACCACTTTCAAATTGAAGATTATTTTAAAATGAAACTGTCACCATAATCAAAGTGATCAATACACCACTGAGATGTATCTAACTCAGGACATGCCCTTTGCTTTTGACTTCAGCAAGAGAAACAGTTTTCTGTCAGTCTTGCACGTTATAGTGAAATAGACATTAAACATGACTATGCCATTTGATTTATAAGTAACTTACTGTGTAGGATTCAGAGACCCTATTCTGTCCCCGTTAACTGAGAGGTTCTCATAGGATATATTTACACTGAAGCTGGGAGCATGCTTCCAAGCATAAGGAAACAGACATGTGCTAGATAGCAAGCAAAAAATAGCAGTATACCTGGGAGTAGCCTAGGCAACAGGTCAGGCAAGTTGCCCAGGATGTACCCAGGATGTGCAGCAGAATTTGTAAAAAGGCACTAGCTAGAGCCACTACGCGGGCTACCCCAGCTTTGCTGCTGCTTGTAGTGTGTTAGCTCAGGCAAAGCCTAATGTATGTGGCTATCCACTCATGTGAGGAAGAATGCTCTCAGCTGTAGACATGGCTCATGCTCAAATGGTTTCTACAACACTTGCCCACACAAGGATGTTCCCTAAACCAGGGTTTTTGGTTTGCATAAGAAACTCAAATCTGGGGAAGATTTGACTGTTACATTGGGGATATTTACACATGACCAAGATAAAGATGTCCTTGGTAAAGAGGACCTGACTGGCTGAGCCCATAGCTTTTCCGTGCTCAGCTGCTCCAGCAGCAAGACACCAAACCAAATGCATCCCTTGTATGGGTGTAAACACAGTGCATTTATCCCAAAGAGGAATTTGCCCAGAAATGGTTTAAGATATTTTGGCAGGAGAAGAGCTGATTGAAAAATATAAACCTATTTTCATGACGGGCAGTGGTGGTAGTTGACGGAAGATGAAACGTTGAAGTGTTAGAAATGGCACCATTTGGATTTTCTTTTAAAATATTAGATCTTGGAGCATGCTTTCATGACCAGAAAGTGCCTCACAGGCACCAGCCTCAGTTCCACCTCCCCTCTTTGTATACTCTCTAGGGCTGAGGACACTGTATCACAGGGTAATCTATTATTACATATCTCAATGGTATAAAGGAAGTTCAAAACACCTCAGTTTCTGCCAACTTTTGTCACTCTCTTCTTCAGTCCTCAGTCCTTCCTTTAAATAAAACAATGTCTGCCCACCCTGGACTTAATTCAGAACTTATGCCCCACACAGCTTCTTGCCTCTTGTATGGAACAGTGGCCATAGGATCCTCCCCTGCATTATCCTTAATATCCCTAAAGTTTTTCAAATAATATGCTCTGTTCATGTTTTAGCTCCTTTAGCTAGTCTTTGATGGACACAATGTGGTTTTGCCCAAGATCTCTCATGTGAAACCACCAACATGAAATGAAATTTCTGGGCTGTGAAGTCACAACCCAAGCTGCCAATAATGATTAAACCTTTCAAAAATAACTCTCCCACATAGCTATCCATGAGCAGTCTTCTGTAGCCATAGGTTTCAGAGTCACAAAATACAGGGAAAGGTTAACAATTATTCATCTTGACTTCAGCTGTAAAATGATTAAGTTCTCTGTGTATGGAGATAAGGAAAGTGGTTGCTGCTGTTGGTATTTTTGTTTGTGAGGCAATCAAAGCATAACCACTTCATACTTTGCTTTTGGACAAGTTGTTCAAAAACAAAAAGCCTTGACAATGAGTTACTTGTTATGCAAAAGGATTTCTGTACATAGAAATCATAGGCTCACTGTGTTGATCTGAATTTATATATAATTATTTTCAAACTAACTCCTGATATATATAAAAAAAAAGATTTTGTTTACTGTCACCAAACTTTTAGAGAATTATTTGGTCAGGTTTGCTTTATGAATTTCAGATTTCTGAAATGGGAAAGTTCAAGGGATGACATTTTTCTATTTAAGAATTGATTCTGAACAATTTTCAGAAGATGATGTCAATCGTGATAACATTTTTTAATTTTAGACTTTATTGTACCTGAGTTACACCAAGGTAGATTTAGAATAAACTGATAAAGTCAACAGATCTCTAACTTTGGGATTACACTATTTAAATATGGGCAGCAAAATTGGTGTTGTTAGTGACTATATAATATTTACACTATTTCAGTTTAAATGATTATTAGGGGTTATTTATTAAATATGAATATGCTTTTGAGTTATTAAATATTTTTTGTTATTAAACTTAAATTTCACTTCTCTCTTTCTTGCTCATGCATACAAACTTTTCTGTATCCAAGTATATATATATATATTATATATTACTCACTTTTGTAATTCTGAATGCCTGAAATTAGTGTCTGTCTGAGAGGTTTTCGAATGAATTCAGTTTATAATTTAAGGTGGAAGATTATGGGATCATATAGACTCAGGAACATGAAGATGTTCCTTTCTAGTATTATTTGTATTACCATAGCTCTTGAAGGAATTTAGTGATTTTAGAAGTCATTTTATACTAGGTTAAGTAGAAAGAATCATCTCTGAGTTACTTCCAAAAGATTTCATTCTGAAAACAATATCAATTTAAAGTGTTTCAGGATTACAACTAAATTTGCTTATGTACAGTAGCACCAAACTCAGCATAGTTTCCAATAAAAGGATAGTGAGAAACTTAAGACTGCCTTAGGTAGCTTTAAAATTATGCTTTGGCCATTTGTGTAGGTTTCATCTGACCATACACTATTAATTCTGCTATTCAATAAAAAATGAGTGAAGTTACTATAGCAACTACAGCAACATATTGCATATATAGTATGTTGCCTGCAAGAATCAGAACAGCTTCTTGCAGAATTGCAATTCCAACCATACATTATAAACTAATGCACAACAATCATCAAAATACATTAAGAGGAAGCACATTTAACAGACAGACATTGGCTGTCTTATTTAACCACTTCTTTGGTACTAAGCTGGTTCCATCATATCATGATTTTGACCTTTTCAGGTTCTTCTTGGGTTAACTGAACATTAGGCAGTAAGATTGCTACAACAGTGCTCTGAGTACATTGAGTTGTTTTTCTTGATGTTAAGTATAATTTAATTTTGAAATAAATGTTCATTTAATTGTTTTGTGGAAAGAGATTAAATAATCGTGATGTACACGTATTTTTCTCTAACTGAACATTCTAAAATATAAATAGGAGACTCACAAAGAAAAAGCTTAAGAAAGTTTGAGCAGACAAAGAAATCAGAAGGTGTTGTAGACCGATTTATACATTTGATGTGTTTTGATTGTACTGGCAGTTTAATTTCTTTGTAATTGCAATTTAATTGCATATATTTTTTATAAAATGAGAAAGTACTGCATTGTACTGGGTAAAACAATTTCGGCATTTCCTACAGATTTTTTTAAACAGTTCATATATGGAACAATTTCACAGGCATTTTTTTTATAAAGTATGCAAGTAAGTCCATCTTAGTTAGACATAGAAATTATAATATTGTTTTCCAGTCATCTTGCAAACTCTGAGTGAAAAATCCTATTGACTTCAGTGAGAGGTATTAGGTGCACTTTTGAAAACTGGACCACTTATTTTTTCACATTTTGGCAATTGCTTTTTATTACCTCTTGTTTCGCAATTATGTGTTACCTGTTTAGATAACAAGTTCTTCAGAGCAAGGAACCTAGCCAAGATTTTCTAAAGTAGGTAGTAATTTAGGGTTCTTCTGGGTTTGGGTTTCCAAAAGGAGATATTTTAAAATAATCTGAGTTTTAGAGTGGGCTGGGTCTCCATTTGTTGAAAATTAGACTGCCTTAAAGTATAAAAATCAGACACTGATTGAGGAAAAATTAAGGAACCCAAAATTACTAGTCATTTTAGAAAATTTTAGCCCTTGAGTCTTATGTGTCTCTAAGCTATCTAGCACATTGTTAGAATAATTAATCATACTGTGGTAGAGGTCATAAGTTCCATTAGGGAGTAGGTCCCCTTTATACAAGTTGCTGCTAAAGCTGTATGCTGGCTTAAAAAGGTTTACCGCATAATTTAAGGCTAGATGCAAAGTGAAAGTACAATACCAGAGTGAGGGTGGCTGATAATGGGAAGGAAGGGAGAGAGTGTTAGAAGACAGATAAAAATAAGAAACAAGAATTCTGTTGCATGTGGTATGTCTGGAGCTGGACTATTCCATCCATGTTATTGAAGAACTCACCTGCAGATGTTTTGCTTAAAAAGTTATGATATAGCTGATAACGTTTGGTCTTTTATTTCCTTCCTGGCCTGTACTTTGCGTTTAGTGTCCAGAATATGTTTATTAGACTTTTGGTCCTGCAAACAGATGCACCATTATTTATACAGATTAAGTATCAATGAATCCATAAACTGTTTATAGTCCATTGGTAATGAGAAGCATTTTTATTTTGTTAGATATTGACAGTGCCAACTTAGATTAATAAGCTATGTAGAGCTATTAACTTTCTCATAGATCACTAACATGCACCATTAGTGACTGGTGCTAAAACAGTGTGGGAAAAAAGTAAACAAAACGGTAGCAGATCATTACATCTGGAAACGTAAGAGAATGAGAAAGTGAGTGAAGGAACATTCCTTCTTCAATAAGTATAGTAGTGAGTATTTATTTACAGGGTGTCTTTGTTTCCATCACCACTTTCACAATATTCCCCTTGACTTGATGGGAGATTCCTACAGGATAGGATAGAGCTGCAAGACTGGATGCTCACTGGGATCATCTGTGCTTGTATCTTTCAACAGAAAGCTAGTTCAAAGAATACGTTTAAATATCTGTCTTTTTAAAGAGCTGTGTATGGTATAACGAGAAAAAAATAAGAAAAACCATTAAAAAAACTAGCCATTACACATTAGCTCAAACTTTAAGACATTACATACAGTACACAATAATAGCAACAGCACCTAGACTTTATATATTTTTCATTGATAGATCTCAAAGCACCATTTATAGAAAGTATAGCAAATAGCTCTTTGCCATCAAAAGAAGTCTATAATTCATCCATTGTTCTATTGAGAAGTGTCAAGGATACATAATGTGCATGATACGCTAATCCCAGAAAGCAGATGGGCTCCTACCTTATGCACTAACTCCATGAAATGAATTTATTCTAATTACAGCCCAGATTGGAGGGAATTGCAACAGCGAAGCTATAAGTGATCATGGCAAAGGCTTGAATGGTAGTGTCAAGATTTTGCCAAAAGAGTAGGAAGTGAAGTGTGGGCAGGAGATGATGACATTTGAAACATCTCAATCACCTCCAATACATAGTTCTCAATAGTAAGAGAGTGACAAAGAAAGATTCAAAGTTGTTGACAGCTCCTACCAATTCTGGCTGTGTTATGTCCACAAACCAGGATAGCGATGATCTCTGGAGGCCACGCACAACCACTCTCTCTCTCTAGTATGGAGATTCAGTGGACAAGAATATATAAACAAAATTGAAAATTTCTCATCAAACAGTTTTGATGAGGGGAATGGCATTTTTTTCAAAAACAAAGCTTTTAAACAAAAAAGTCAGTTTGGTCAGATTTTTTTTCCTTTGATACAACAATTTTCTCCTTCTTTCTTTCTATTTTTCTCCTTCTCTATACCTTTTTCCCAATATTTTTTTTCCTGTGCCAAAACTGCAAATTAAGGTGACAAAGGGGAAAAAAGACTCTCCCGCAAACTAAGTATTTTCAGGTTTTTCCACAGAAAGCAATGAACATTAAAAGCTAGTTTTAATTATCAGGTATTTGGGGTTAGGAACCAGGTCTTTGTTTGTGTTTCTACAGCACCCAGAAAACTGTGAGTGTCACTAGAGAGACCTAATAATAATTCTAAAGGCCAACAACAATTTACTTCCAAAAAAAATTGTATTGTGGTTGCCTCTCCATGGCACCATGCCTCTCCATGGTGACTGTCTGATGCTAAATAACTGTCTAGTAATAGAAAACAGGGAAGATCAGCAGTAATTTTACAAGTGTTCTTCTCTAATTTCCCCCTCTTGTAACTTATGTGACATTTTAAAGCAAATTTCCAATGATTCTTGTTTTGAAACAGTTCTAGAAAGCCAGCAGGTTAGATTTCATTGTTTCTTTGATCTCACTATATTTAAAATTAGAGAAATGAACAAGATCTTACATGTTTAGAGGCCAGCAATGTGTAAAAAGCAGTGCTTTATGTGAAGCCTGACACATTTTTATTTATTCATTTGGATGACAGGCCAAACACTTCTTTTGTTGTCTCCCTTCTATCTGATTCTTGCTCAGAGAGTGTCAGAAACTGTGGTGTTTATAAAAAGAAGAACCTTCATTACTAAAGCAAGTCTGAATAGCTAGAAGTTTCCCATTGCTTTTTATGGGGAAAGCTGACATGGGTATAGAACTTTCTGGCCATGTAGAACACATTGAAATAATTTCCCCTGATATGGGACTATGCAATTCATTCTAAGGTCAGCATAAAACGAATGGCTTCCCAATTGTTAGAGCTACCTCCTTATGTTATGAAATAAGTGTTAATAGTGGGTATGTGAGAGGGAAGGCCCACTACACTACTGCTTTCTAAACAATTCACATAGAGAGAGTAATGGATTGCTTCTCCCAATAAGGATCATGAGACACTGACATTTTCAAACACACATTTAGGATTCTACAAAATCACATGAGTAGTGCAACTAGCTAGACCCAGGCCTTCAATGAAAAGCATGACACAGTTGAGTTAAATTCTGTCCTCCAAAATAAAGTTTTAATTGAACTTACTTAGAGCTAGACTGTCTGTTGGTCTGCACACTGAGCCCTGGTCTACACTAGGGCATTATTTCGAAATAACCCCTTAGGTCGAATTTATAAGCAGAGCATCCATACTACCAAGCTCATTATGTCAAAATAACAGGCTGCTTATTTTGAAATCTGTACTCCTGTTTCCTCAGGGAATAACACTAATTTCAACATAGTTATTTTAAAATAGCGGTAGTGTAAACACTCCTGTGCTGCTGTTTTGAACTAATTACTCCCCAGTGCTTCCTGGGGCTCTATGTCCAAGGCAGTGCATCCACATTAATGGAGCCTACTTCAGACTAATTTCAATGCTTCCCTATAGTTGGGACACACTATTTTGGTTTTGTTAAATTGGGAGTTATTAAGTCGATTTTAGTAATTTTGAAATAATTTCCTACTGGAGACACGTCCTTTTACAATGGTATAAGGGGGAGTATGAACTATTTGAACTTGCAGTCTAGATTTGCAAAAATAAGTGAATACTGCACTCTTCTATTGCTTCTCTCCCAAGCACATAGGCGGGGAGAATCAGTGGATGGCAAAACCGATACCGGCCTGAGAAAGGGAGTATGAACCAGCAAAAAATTACAATGATCCTCTGCATTATAGGGGAACCAGAGTTAGCATCATACCCCAAACAAAGCAAAATCAAAATTAAGTCCCTATTTTTTCATTTCCAGATCTTACATTATTCTTTCTTTCTTTCTTTCTTTGCCATTTGTCACCATTATATGATATCTACTATTGCACAGGATATATATCTCAAATGACTGACTGCTAAAGTGAATAGCCTATGTTTAAAAGGACTGCGGACTAGGTAATTATCAAGACCATTTCCCTTAAGTTCTGGATACTATGCTACTGTCTCCAGCTTCTTCAGCAGCATCAAGTTGAGGCTCTAGCATGCGAACGTACATGAACAAAAGACAAACTCTTCTAGAGTAGAATTTAACCCTTGAAACTGAGTGCTGTTGATTAAGCCTTTGTTCCCACTGGAGCATAAGTACTTATTTGGAATGGAGAGAAGTTGAACATTTTTATCTGGCAATCATGAAATCTGATTGATGGGTTGTATTTTCACTTTGCTTGTCATTAATAAGCTTCTTTGTATCTGTCTATTTAGAATGATTACATCTTCAAAGCAGGTTAATTTAAAAGGCCACATTATCAGACATTGTGCTATTGATAAAAACCTGTAGTCAACCAATTATGCTTCATTTACTTGGCTCTCTAGTTGTTATCCTATGATTGAACATGTTGCTGTGTTCATATTGGGTGAGAAAGATGGAGAATAAGTTGAGGTGATGTACTAAAATATACATTATGTAACATAAAAAGAGAGGACATACATGGCCCATAAAACACAATTTATAAACTAAAACCTCTATGGTATTTGCTCATTACTTAGACAAAAATTCCATTAATTTTAGGCCTGAGCAGTATATCTGGGATTTGATCTAATGATGCCAGGATTTCACTCTGAATCACCAATGTTTAACAAGCAAGCAAACTTCCACATAAACCAAAGTAAAAGCTCTTAAATATATCTTGTATATGTTAGTTTTTTTGGCCTGGTCCAAAAATCAGTGAAGTAAATCAAGACTCCCATTGATCTTTAAAGACTTTGAATCAAGACCCAAATGAACATTCTTTTTTTTTTCTATACTGTTCTATTGAGCCTTCCTCATCTAAACCTGAAATGAATCAAAATGACTTGCAAACAGTTATAATTTGGTATTTAGGTAATGAACCTTATCTCTCTCCTTTTTATATTATTTGACAGGGTTCCAGGATGAGAATGACCCCCACTAAGAAGGAAAAATTGGTCACATCATACGGCAGTGCTCTAAATGTGAACTTCCCTTTACAGCTTCAGCAGGTCCTCTGGTTCCTGCATAGGATTTCTGTTTGGCTCACTATATATTGTCTCATCACAATAAAAAGTGAACCAGCAAGTCATCCCAGTAACTGTTTGGATAGCAATACCCATATGATCCATCAGTGGGATCTGAAGCAAGGACTTATATCACTAACGCACAGGCCTCTATCACGTCTAGTAAAGGAGCAACTCTGTTAGTAGGGAGAGGTAATTATAATCTAGTGCACTAACCATTAGAGAGAGACATGGTGCAATGTGCTGGGCTTGGAAGAGTTTGCTCATAAGGATTTGGGACTCAGAATTTGTAATAGTACTTTGTCCTTGTATTAGCCCTTACCAATGATAATTAATTCTCCCAATACAACTGAAAAAAGTAAGATATCTAAAGAGATATTTCACCTGCCACTAAAAATGCAGCTACCTCTTGGAAAAGAAGACAATTCATCAGTGCACACTTCCCAATACTTTAGCACATGATGTAAAGATGGATAGTGCATCCAAATGAAACAGCAGCGGTAATTTAGATAGACAGATGTAATAACCTGAGCTGGAATTTTGCCGGGATGCAGAAATTAAAACCCATGATTTTTTTAATGTTTGCAAGAGGCTTAATTCTTAGGGAAAAAGTGCCATAGAATTTCATAGGGAGGGTTTTTTATTTTAATGGAACTATAATAGAGTTCTATGGAGAATGCTAGAAAATGTAAGTTGGCTGTAGTTGTAGCCATGTAGGTTCCAGGCTATCAGAGAGAAAAGGTGGGTGAGGAAATATACTTCATTGGACTGACATCTGTTGGTGAACAAGACAAGATTCTGAGTTATACAGAACCCTTCTTCGGGTCTATACTTAAAATGCAGTTGTGCTGCTGTAGTGCTCAGATGCAGATACTTCCTCGCCAAAGGGAGAGCTTCTCTCATCAGCATAGTTAGTCCACCTCCATGAGGCTACGTCAACACTGCAGGCTTTTTCAGGCAGAGAGTATGATAATGAAGCGCTCAGCATTTGTGGGGCTGTCATTTGCATATCTCTGCCAATGCTTTTTGCACAAGAGGTTTTGGTGCAAAAACAAGCGGTGTAAATGGGTCCGTTTTGCACAAAAACACGCCACCCTTTTGTGCAAGATCCTTTGTGTCTCAAAAAAGGACTAATTTTGAGGCTTTCCTGCAGTGTAGACATGCTATTTAAAAATTAGCTATTTCAGAATAACTATTCCAGAATAGCTTATTTCAAAATAAATGTGCAGCGTAGACATACCCATATATGTCAATAGTTCAGCACTACCATGGTGAAGAGCAGAACAGATGTGCTACTGCGGCATTTTAATTGTATACAAGCCCTAAGTACCTCTCTCAGATCTGAAAATGAGTTCTGTGTAGCCTGTGATGCTGGAACAATTGTTTGGGTGAGGGGGCTGAACTGCACTTCCCTTATCCCCATCCATGCCCCTCAACCTGTGACGCTGGGCAGGAGCAGAGCCTCAGAAGACCCCAGACCTCAGTACCTCCACCCTAAACATTGTTCTAGCATATCTAGCTTACAGAGAGCTCTTCTTCAGGCCTGAAAGAGTGTAGATATGTGTTCTCACAGACCTGGGCAGCAGCAGGGCTGGTGGCTGCCACTGTGGGTGTCAGCTGGGCCAGTGGTCAGGATGCTGGCATGGGGCCAACAGTTGAGACATAGGGCATAAAACCTAGACGTACTGCCACAACCCCCACACCTCTACTTTTCACATCTATGTGTGTAACTCAAAAGCGTGTGTCTCTCACCAACAGAATTTGATTGAATAAAAGATATCACCTCAAGATATCACCTTGTTTCACTAATGAAAATGTATACAATTTTGGAAAACCTTTACTTCTAGAGAATTCAGTAGCTCTTTTTAAGTTTTTTTATGGCATCATCATTTTCAGTTTGATATCATGGGTATAATGACCTTGCATTCTTTAGTATGGTTAAAAAGCCAAATCTATACAAACACGATTTTCTATTATATTCTATAGGATTTCTCCATAAGATTGGAACTTCAACATCTTCAGCTGCATTCCGTGCCTTACCACAAAGCTGTGTCATTGGTGCAGAAATGATGTAGATGGAGATTTTCCAGTCTAAAAAAACTATTAAATTACTATAACTTCTTCCTTCAGCATTGAGGTGTTCTTAGAACTCACATCTGAACCCTGACTTAGCAGCATTTTATTTAACCCAGAATCTTGTAAACAGTTAAGCTTGTATGAAAACTTTGCACTTGCTAGTTGTGCTATGAAAGTCATAGCTGCAGTTAAAAGTTTGCAAGATTTAAGGCCACAGGTTTTCATCTTTGAGACATGCTCTTATTTTTCTTATCCAATTTCTAATGAAATTGACAGAAAATTCCACAATATTCAGAAGTTTGAGACAATTCAGAAATAAATACAATAGTAAACACACAAATTGAGTTCTGGAATGCAGACTCAGAACATGTCCAACACCAAGTGCTAAATTCACATAGCCTGGTAATATATTTCATCTTTGAAGTCAAACTTTAAAGTGAGTTATTATTCATAACACGTGTGTCTATTTAACATATACCTATTTGGAATAAATGCAAGCAAGCAACTTACGTCACTGAGTTAAGGAGAGTCAGCATTGAGCAAAACATATTCTACAATGTTTAGAACTTCTGAAAACTCAGAAATATGTTCAAAACCAGGCTCAAACAGAGATTCCTCAGTGATGCAACATACACAGAACAGACTATACACATTCCATTCGTAGAATACAACTTTCACTACACACACACATTTCAAGTTAGCTACATAAGATACATGGAAGAAGTAATAATGCTATATGTTGTGTTTGTCACTTCAGGATAAAAGCCACAGTTCTCATTAGTAATAAATCAAAATTTCAGACAATGAGCCTAAACTTTGCCCTCATACACACTAAGAGCACTTCCATACTCAATGAGGCAGGAGTCCTGAGAAGAAAGAATATGGCATTGTGACATTAAAGATTATATTATAATGTATATTTACAAAGGAGCTAAATTGAGGATGTAGAGACAATCCTAATTTTGGCATTTTCTAAATGTTCTGTGGTTTAGTTTGCAACCTTCATAATATTCTTTCAGTATAGTTTTCTGTGTGTAATTATAACTAAAACATGAGGTTAACCTCTGCTTAGTGTGAACTATCATCCTTGTTTGGTAACATTTATAGCTCTCTCTTCTATCTTGGATATCATAAGTGAAATAGCACTGGTTTTGGTTTATATCAAAACAGACAACTAAGGAAATAAAACTATTTGTTTCAAACATTTTTTTTGCAAAAGAAAAAAAGCTTTAAAAAGGTCTTTCATTTTTTAACGTTTCACTGAAAGTGATCTTTGTTTGAAAACATTTTTAGTTCCTACTTTTCATCTATCTATCTATCTATCTATCTATAATGAATTAATCAGGCAATCATTAATTTTTTTCTCAGTTATCTCCCTATCAGTCTTTCTCCAATTACTGATTTGTCCCAGATAGCCTACGGTTTCTCTTTCTGTCCAATTTCTGTGACAAAATGCCACAATGTGCTACTTCTCCCTGGACTCTTTCTATCACCCTTGAAATGCTTAAGCTGCTAAAAACTGGTTCTTGGCAGCAGTTGCTGACAACAGTTAAAATTTAATAACCTTTACTTATAATTACAAACTATGCCATGAAGAGAGCTATTGAGAAAAGTGGAGGTTTTTTAATGTCCTGTAAACTGTACAATGTTACCATCCATCCGGGAAGAAATAATGGAATTCCTTCTGTTTCATAATTATGTTCAGTTTGAAATTAGGATATGTCTAATCTATTTCTAGATGACAATTTGGGGCATTGGAATACTTTTTTGACATTTAAAGCTTAGAATCTCTTTACTAAGCTTATATCATCCGTACATTTGGGTTTTTTTTTAACACATGGCAGGGGATTATGACTCCCAACTGATGTGTGGTTAATTAATTCATGGTTTTTTTTCCTCCGAAGGCAATTTACACATCAATCATAACAGATTTTTAACAATTGGCAAATGGCTGCCACAAGACAATACCAGCTATAAAGGAAAAAAATCTCTGTGAATAAAAAGAATATACAAATATTATGACAATTACTGGTATATTACCTAACCAGCAAAGAGACCAGAATGCAAATTCAAGAATAGTAGCTTATTTTATGCATCCTCTGTTAGGAAGAGGAGCACATGTCTTGATATAAAAGGAAATTGAGATTATTCTTTGGTTTCTGTTTTAAATGTAGGTGCTTTGGTCCACTTGTTATTATTCTGGTACTAGGTGCTTTGGCCCACTTTTTATTATTCTTCCTCAACTTTCTAAAAATAAAATTCAAGATAAAACTGTCCAGATTTAAACAGCATGCCTCTTCTAATGACACTAAAAGCAAATCCCGCAATGTTCAGAAGTTTTGGAAAATTCAGAAGGAAATACAACAGCAAACACACAGACTGAGTTCTGGAATGCAGACTCAGAACAAATTTCCAGTGACTTCAGGGCAGAATTTGGCCCTCTGTATTTGTTCAGACAATAAAATCTTGGTTTCCTGAATCATGCAGTATTCTAGCTAGACCCAAGAGAAGAAAGATTGGGCTCATTGTTTGAAATGTTGATTTAGTACTAATGAGAACTGTGGCTTTTATCCTGAAATGACAAACACAACATATAGCATTATTACTTCTTCCATGTATCTTACGGAGCTAGCTTGAAATGTGTGTGTGTAGTGAAAGTTGTATTCTATGAATGGAATGTATAGTCGGATGTGTGTATGTTGCATCACTGAGGAATCTCTGTTTGAGCCTGGTTTTGAACATATTTCTGAGTTTTCAGAAGTTCTAAACATTGCAGAACATGTTTTGCTCAATACCGACTCTCCTTAACTCAGTGATGTAAGTTGCTTGCTTGCATTTATTCCAAATAGGTATATGTTAAATAGACACACATGTTATGAATAATAACTCACTTTAAAGTTTGACTTTCAGAGATTAAATATATTACCAGGCTATATGAATTTATTCCAAAATAAATATGCAACTGTCTACACAGTTAGCCCATTATTTCAAAATAATTTCAAAATAACAGGTGGCTTATTTTGGTTCTTGTAAACCTCATTCCATGAAGAATTACACCTTTTCCAAAATAGCAATTTTGGAATAGCAGTAGTATGGACGCTCCACTGCTGTTACTTTGAAATAGCTCCTCCCCCAGGCTATTCAAAGTAATTACTGCCCAGTGCTTCCTGGGGGCATTAAATCAATAAGCGCATCCACATTAGGGAAGCCTGCCTAGGACTAATTTTCAGGCTTCCCTGTAATGTAGATGCTCTATTTAGAAATAAGCTATTTCAGAGGGTTTCTTCCAGAGTAGCTTATTCCAGAATAATCGTGTTGTGTAGATGTAACCTAGATGTCCAGATGCCTATCTTTCCCTAAGTCCTAGACTGATTTACAACCCAGGAGAAAAAGGGTGTTCATCTTGACTTAAGTTTGTGGACCAATCCAGTAGGAATACTCAGACGCCACCTACCAGGTCAGGACCTATCTAAAATCTACAGAGAAGAGAGATGAACAAGGTGGTAGTACCAAGTATAACACTTTTATACCAGTGGTTACTGCAATTGTCTGGATCCCCGAGGATGTTGTAAGCTTCTGGAACCTGAGAGGAGTCCAGACACAGTCCTAATCTTTGGTTCACTCTTAGGGTACTTATCTTCAGTTTAACACCCTGTTCCAAGTTTTGTGAGCTGAAGGGATCAGAGCTGGCCCTGCAGGGTTTAGATGGCTGCACAGAAAGCCTAAAGCATAAAGTCGATAGATCAAACAAACTAGTGTGTATTAACTGTTTCACAACTACTGCCTGCCCCGAAGGAGTTAAACCATAAGTTTCACACCTTTTGGGTAGCGTCCCAGACAAAGTCCAATATTGTGTGTCACAGGGATATTCAGTTACCTATGCCCCTCTCTTGGAACATCCCCATAGCTAGTTCAGACTAGTTTCCAGTCCCTACTAATGTCAATTACTGACATGGTTAGGAGACAAATGGTGTATGTATGGATAGAAGACTCCCCCTGTCACTCTCCCCTTCCTATGTTGATTTTTTGTTTGGATTAAGCTTGGGCCCATTCCTGCTTCAGATCCACATGATAGTTCACTGCATTGTGTTAAATTCTGTGTGCCTGGCTGGGTAACTAATGGACAAGCTATAAACTGGGGCCACAGGGGCTTGCAGTTGTCAGCACAGTGATAAGCTAGTGCTTTATCATCAGAAACTAAAGAGTACTTAAATGATACTGGCTATAGTTGTGGTCATAATTTATTGGCCTCTAGAGATTCCTAGCTGCATGGTGTCCCTGCCTTTTCTCTTCTCAGTTTCTGTATTGCTGTTTTTTGCTACTCTATTTGCTGTAGTTGGCATTATAAAATCTCAGCAATTCTCTTGTACAAAATCTTTATCTCCATAATATAGGAAAAAGCCAGAAAAATTACACTGTAGAGAAGTGGAGAGACTAACAATACACTGACAAATTTTATTTAAGGCCTTTATAAAATACCCCTGTAAAAACAGAATGGACACTTTCCTACTCTCATGAAATACTGTCTTCTACGCATGCTTGTCTGATTTTTTACACTTTTTTTTTAAATTAGCATTTTATTATGCCTTTTTAAACAATAGAATTAACATTTTCAAAACTGCTCAGACACAAGACCTGGACAACAAAAAATGTTGGAGGGGAAAATAATTATGACAATGAAAATATTTTGTATTCTTTGTTGTCAAAAAGCCTCTTTTCATGAATTTGTTTTTCAATTATGTTTACCCAGCATTTCTCATTGAAATCAGGCCATTTTATTTAGGCACCTCAGTAGAAGGTTCTTTTCAGAATCTATGTTTTAATTATGACTTGTACCATGATAGGACCACCTACTGTAAATAAAGAGCCAGCCTTACTTACAAATCATGAAGGAACTCAAGAATAACTAGGAAATAGTCTGTCATTTTAAAAATAAGCCCGGTGATCATTGTTACTATCAGTTATGTTTGTTGCTATAGTGCATAGGAACCAGCCAAGAACGGGGTCCTATTGAGCTAGGCACTGTATAAAAAGAAGAATAGAAAAATCTATTTCCAAAGAGTTTACAATGCAAACAAACAGAACAGACAAAGGGTGGGAAAAAGAGATATGACATACGAGATTCTATGTGTTGTCCTTTTACCTGGAATTTTGTGAATTGTCTTAAAGTTTAATCATAAAGTCTATTGCTTCAGGTTTCATTGTGAAAGCATAATAAAGGCATCAGGAATGGTGAAATTTAACCCCTAAGACAAATTTGTGGAAATTTTCACTTGCAGAAAACCTGATCCTTACCCACAGCTTGCATTATGTTATTATTAGTCATGTCCAGAGGACTACTCTAAATTACAATCTGTTTCCAAGGAGCTCTTGGAAGCAGTATGTAACCATACTGCAATGCATTCTAGGCTTGTCTTCATCCTGCAAAATTCGATAGAACTTTCCATAAGGTGAGAATGTCTTAATCAACTCTATTTGTCCTATAGGTCTATCACCAATGGTCTCTCTTATTCAACAAAACACAAATTATATAATATTGTGTGTGTGAAAAGATAATGAGTTTTTTCTACAGAAATTCAGTGTGAATTGTTAGAATTACTTACAAAAAAAGATAGAGAAGTCTGCATATCATTCTAGAAAGAACATCTTGATGTACACTGGAATTTAAAGCAAACAATTTGGATTGAAAACATCATGTATCCATCCCAAGAGAAGGGAGATTTAGAGTAGATGCTGACTTGGGGATCAGCATCCAAGAGGAATATATCATCACTGTGGCTAATGTAACCAAAGATGGAAACATAAAATGCACAATTTCTCTTCTTTTGCATAAACAATAGCAAGGCCATCTCACACTCATGCACATACTAAGATTAAAGGCATTCTAAAGTTTGTTACAGGATAAATAAAGAAGACCTGAACATTCCAGTATATCATTTCTATTGCTACATAAATCTGATAGTGTTTTTCATGACTCAGATTCCTTGGCCAACAGATTGCCTGTCTGTCAGGATACCTGATTTTCTCTCACATAGATTATAAAGTGAAAGTTCAGCCTTTGTTTCCATAGGCTGTATTATTAACTAAGTTCCATTTAAAAGCTTTTTTTGTTTGTAAATGTAATACAAAAAGTAAGCAATTCCATGGGTGGGGGGTTTTTTACAATTATTTTTTTTAGATGAAACTTTGGGAAGCCCATTGACTTTCCTACTCCGAAACCCAAACGCCCAATCTACACATAAGTATTGCGAATAAAATACTGTACTTTGTATTCATGTAGTATGAATCCATATCCATTTATGATATTGCTTGTGCATATCCTTCCTCAGAAAATTTATTTAAAGTTGCATACCCAAATCAGCGATTTTACCTTTTAGGAATATTATACTTAATATCAAATTACCTTACCTCTGCTCCTACACCAATCTCCATATAATATCTTCCCTTCTGTTCATATAGAGAGTCAGATTTTCAGCTAATGTAAATCAGTGTAGCTCAGCTGAATCCAACAATGAGCCAAAACTGGCTCCTCAGACTTCAGCGAGTCAAAATCAGTCCCTCAGGTTTTAGTGAACCAAAATAACCTAACAAATCTATTAATATAAACAAGGGGACAGGAGTAATGCCTGAAGCGGTGGAAACAAAATTCAGGCCTTCCTGTCTCCTAACCTGGCCTCAGTCTACTAACCAAGCTGACAGATTTAAAATTTGACAATCAAATATTTTCTTGCCAAGGGACTTTTGTTTTGATTTCTTACACATTTGCAAAATATGTCTACCCTATCCAAATGTCTTTAAACATTGATTTTTGGCGGGGGGAGGGGGGAGGAGGCTGGACTGGTTGGGGAATGGGAAAATTATGTAAATGTTTGAAAAAAAAACCCACGCCCATCTGTTTTTTGTGGCATAGGATATATATTCTGGTAAATTTTGCTTTTAGACTGGTGATTACATGTCCAAGATGAAAAGCTTCTCTGCATTAAGACCCTTTTAAGATACAAATGAAGATTCCTTGATGCATATTGAATTTGACAAATTAACTCCTGGATGAACTGTTTACAAAGGGAGTTGCTTAAGCCTATTAAGATATATAGTGAAATGCTCAGTGCTATGAGTTAACATTACTCCAAAGTGTCTTTAAAATTAAAAAAAAAGTCTGGTTTAGCTTAAGTTTCTCTCTTTAATCATGCATACTCCCCCAGGCTGTCAAAAAAGCAGCCATCAGCATTGCGTACTGAAGGCAGCTTAGTGCTGTCAGCCATCTTATCTCCCCTGTTGCATGGACGATAGCTTTTATCTGTGAGTATAAACATTAAAATGGAACCATAATCCTACCTTAGTCCTATAGTAGATTTCTAGCTGCTTCTCAGATGTGAAGAAACTCCCCCTGTTACAGAGAATACACACACACACACACACACACACACACACACACACACATGCACATTTTTGGAGCATAATAAGGCAGCTAAAGGCAATATAATTTTGATGAACAGCATAAAACTATTTTGTGGAAAAAATCCCCTCAAACCCTAAAAAACTTTTGAAGACAGTGCGCTGAACCCGAGTATCAGCCCTGTAAGGAGCACTGATCTTACTTGTACTAGATCATTAAAAATCTCTAAGAATATTAATTTGGCACAGAAGCATGATCCTTTTTAAGCCTTTGCCTTCTTAATACACAGTACTTTTTGTTATTAAAGTGATTTTTGTACACTATACTTCAGAGCCTCAGTCTAAACAAAAAATGAGAAAGAGGAGAATAGCAATGATAACTATTATGAAATCTGAACATTAAAAAAGTATAAGTAGGCTTTAGCATAGGAGGGGTCAAAATGTGTAATCTGTTTGAGCAGATAATTCCATAGTTTCAGTATAGGAATTTAAGACTCTTTTATACCAGGTAGTTGGCTGATTACAAGGACATTTTCCTAAGCATGCATTTCCTGACCTCAGCAAGATAACTCAAAAGGGGAGAATATATAGGATCTCTCACAGACTTACTCTCTCTCTCTGCTGTCTAACTGCTCCCTCTTTATTCAGACCCTGCCTTATCTCTTTCCCTTTCTATAGTCACATCATTCTAAGAGCCTCTGTGGTATAGCAACTCCATATGGAGCAGATTCCCCCATATCTTTCTGCTGCAATGATTCCATATCTATTTCAAATCTTAGAAGCAAGCTTAGTTACTTCCCCTTAACTTTTCTCTTCCTCTTACATATATTTGGACAGCATTGCAACTGAGGACATTGTCTTTTCTGTGAGCCTGGCCGGAAGGGATGGAAGAGTGCTGCCTCTGTTTCAGTGGGAATTGAGCAGATAGGCAGAGATTGCTGAACATTAAGAAAGGGTAGAGAATGTATGATAATTTCTCCTTTGCTATCTCCCCAGCCTCTACTGAAGCCACTGGAAAGACTCCTACTGACTCTTATGGAGCTAGATCTAACCCTAATATTAGGCCTAAATGATGCAAATATTTATGTATCTCTTAACTTTAAGCAGATAAGTAGTTCCATTGAAGTAAATGGGGCTATTCCACATGCTTAAATTAAACACATGCATGTTTATGGATGGGATTTTCATTGCCATGTAAGGGATTTAGAAACCCATTTGTGAATGGAAATTAGTTGTAACTGGTTAACCAAATACCCTAAGCAGATTTAGAAATCTTAGTTCATGTGTAGTGGGCACTTTTTAAAAGTTCTTCCATTTTTATAGAATTGAATAACCCTAATGATATTCCTTCACTTAAGAATGAGGAAGTCTGCTGGAAATAATAGAGGCTAAATTTTCACATGTTAAATGTATATCTACCTGTATAATAGATAGATTGTTATACATTTTATAACATCTGCTAATTAACAAGCCAGGAACATTTTTCTCTATTGTATGTAGCTAAAAAGTATGTAAGAATATCTTATGCTTAATATGGTTTCTTTCCTTTATTTTAATATATTCCAAGAAGCTTTGACTGCAGTAGTTTTTAAGTCTCTGTATGAGCATTTGACATTCCTACCATAGGAGTTGATCCAGAACAATTCACTCAAATCAAAACACTTCCTAACAAAAATCAATAGTTCATACCAACCAGATTAGACCAGATTAGATATACAAACTGCTTCTGGAATCCTAATCATTGTCAACTGCATATAAGTAAAATATTATGACAAGAAAAATATATTATACAACTGTTCATTTCTATCTTCTTCTTACTATATATTTTAGAAATGTATATCTGTCTGTCAATCAGTCTATTTGTTCAAGAACTCCTCCTAAATGGGAAGAGCTAGGACCAACAAATTTGGTATGCAAAATTTGGTTGTGTCAAGCAGTGGGATGTTCCTGGTATCCAATTGCTTCCCATCAAATGGAAAGGGAGGGGTCTAGTAAGACAGTTATACTGAAGAATGAGCACAGAGGGGACAGCAAGGGGCCAGAAATGGAGACCAGGACAGCTGATCCCAAGTTGTAGTGGTGAGAGAGGGCTGGGGTTGTCCTCTCTCCCTGGGGCAGCCTTCCTACTGAACCCCTCATCTCTAGCCCCACCCCAGAACAATAATTTAAATGAAGGAAAACAAAACATATGTGATTCAAGGACCCAAACCATGCCAGGTAAATTGTTTAGTTGGAATATAATCCTTTGGTGGAAGGAATAGCACGCTACTGAATTACACACGCACACACACACACTCTACTGAATTACACACACACACACACACACACACACACAGAGGCAGCCTGTGATATTTTTGTTCGCTGGGCTTGTAGCCTACCAAGTTGCTTGCCTATCATGCTAATAACATGGTTGTATTGATTTAGATTAATTTTTTAATATATTAATGGGTAGATTTAATATAGAGGTAATAGTTAAGAGCTGTAATGCAAGAAATCTGCTAGAGGTCATTTGCAAAATCAGCAGAAGCTAAGGTTAGCAGATTTCTGTGGTTGAAACACTGATCTCACCCAGATACAGGTCATAGCTTATGTAGAGCTTCCCTGGACTGAAAAGGGGAACTTATGTCTGGGGCCTTTCGCCCACATAGAATGGTAGGGAAGATACCCTCAGATTCAGCAGATGCATTATTATATAAAAATTCCCAAAATAGCTGGTTCAGGCTGAGCTGAGTAATCAGGACACAGGCTGTGATAAATGACCACAAAGGCCCATGGAAACAAAATGATGTATATGATAATAAGTTGAGAGCAATGATACATTGACTTATAGGAAAAGGTCACTTCAGTGCTAGAAACATCCCCTATTGAATATGCATCAAACATGTCAGCATCACATAGTATAAAAGTGGGACCCCAGCGTAGGGGCGAAAGGGAGAAGAAGATGTAGTCCTTGGAAGGCCCAGAATGATGGCCCCTGATGATGATGGGGAAGGTGAAGGTAATGAGAAAGGTGATGGGCTAACACCTAAGATTGTTCTAGAAAGAATGATGTAAGTATATGGTATGGAAATATGGATGTACATTCCCTAGCTTATGAAATTGGGGTGTTTGTGACTGTGCTAACTGTATTAACAAATTATATTTGTAAATATACCAGAGTTTCTATAGTGAGAGTGTAGCAACTATTCACATCAGCAAATGTACGTATGGATTTCCATCCATAGAATAATTAAATACTGGGCCTGATTCTATGACAAAGAACCTGTCAACCCTAAAGGTGGTAATTAGAAATTAAAACAGAATCTTAGATCAGGCAATAGGCTCTACCACAGAACTCCCATTTACTTCAGCAGGCACTAGATCAAGTTTACACATACAGTCCCACTGAGGACCATGGGATTTATGGAATAATCTTGCCTATAACATTTAATAATTATTCTAATACTATCTAAAGCAAAAATAATATGATTCAAATTTAGAAGAGAAAGCTGTTATTTTCAATCAAACTCAGGGATTTCTTTGTGTTAATTTCTGTTCCATATAAATATGATAAAATGGAACAAATTGTTAAAATAGTTCCCAACTTTCTGTTGCTACTGAATCAGGAAAAATAACACACCAAAGAGATAATTGGCATATTTAGCTACTCTTTTATTAATGTAGCACAATTTTAAATGCTTCTTGTCTTGGAAAAAATCAGCATGGAAGTTTTCATGTCGATATGAAACAACTCCCCTTTCTCCAGAAGTCACATTTTCATGGCAAAATGAAAATTTTCACCTTTATATATACTGTATTTCATACAGATTTTATTCTGAGGAAAGTGGTTCCTTGATTTGAAAAAAAAACCCACTAAATACTTGACATATTATAGGGAGCTGTACAAAAATTTCAGTGATACATTTTAACCTGAAATTTTGTACTTTATACAGCTGAGATATAATGTACTACTTGATAGCAAATCATGTTCTTTTGAAGCATGTGAAAACAGTATATCCTAGATTATGGAGGGCCAATTCACTACCAAACAACAGCAGCATATCCCCCCAAAGCTGCACTCAAAGGAGTTGTTCTAGTGCTAAGTTCTCCAAGACTTATGTATGCTGGCTTCACCCCTAATACTGTTGTTTGTGTGGTTTAAATATCAAGATCTCACCATGTTAGGCTACGTCTAGACTAGAAAGGTAAGTCGGAAAAAGATACGCAAATTGCAAGCTGCAATTTGTGTATCTTTTTCCACTTTTCTGTTGAAAGAGGCTTTTCCAAAATTTGGCATGTCTACACGGCTCCAAATTTTGGAAAAACCTGCTCTTTTGACACATCCCTTCTTCCTCATAGAATGAGGTTTACAGAGGTGGTGAAAGAGCACATCCACTTTTCTGAATTTTTTTTCGGAAAAGTGAACGCATTCCTTGGAAGTGGCATTGCTTTTCTGGAATACCTTTGGTATCCTGGAAAAGCACTGCAGTCTAGACATAGCCTTAGTCTTTACCAGGGCTAAAATTGTGCATGCCATAAATTAATAGAAGTGGGATTTTTCATGGGGCACAACACACCTAATCAAGGTGTCAGGGCAACCAAATCCTATTCATGCAACTTTCTCACTTTTGAAAGAGGATCTTTTGAAAGTGAAAGTAGTCTGGATGCATTTTTTTAGGAAAAAAAACCATCTTTTTGAAAAAAACGCTCATCTTTAGAAAATGAAGTTTACGTGTTTTTTTCAAAAAAGGGGTTTTTCCCCGAACAAACCACATTGAGACTGCTTTCACTTTCGAAAGATCCTCTTTCAAAAGTGAGATAGGAAGAAGATATGAAAATTCCCACAGAATTTGCATATCCTTTTTTGAAAAAACCCCCCATAGTTTAGACATACCCAAAAAGGAGACCATCCTCATAGAATCTGTCTCAGGTTTTACATTGAGCCCAGTGCATTCTGGGACAGGGTTTGGGCAGGTTATTTAAAAATGCATGTATATTCCTGACCAGTAATAATGCTGATTTTACTATACCTTACCAGTAATTTTCAGCACTTTATATTATGAAACGCTCATTACTCAGTGTACTGAAGGATATCACTAATCAAGATACCGTTACTTTAAACAAAGGTTAGTTATTTTCTGATTGAAAAACTGACCATTACAGGGCAAAATTCTTCTCATTGAAGGGCTGACTTCATAAGTAGAACTGAGTAAATGATGGCAAAAGAATAATTTATAAACTTAGGTTATATGCTTCTGAAATACCCATTAAGGGTTTATAATTAATTTCAGTTAATAATCTAAGAAAAAGTTGGGATGACTAGCCCATGAAGTCACAAAAGGTCAGAAGCCAACTCAAGAACAGAGCTCAAGCCCCCCCCGCAGCTCACTGCCTTATCTCCCAGACACACTGCCTCTCTCAGAGCAAAGATTAAGGTGCCAGATCCACCCATGATGATCAGTGTCTCAGTGGTTTTATGTGTGTGTGTGTGTGTGCGTGTGTGCGTGTGTGCGTGCGCGCACGTGTGTTTAATGATTCCTTGTTCTATTTCTCAGCTATTTGATTTATTCTGCTTATTTGTAAGTACTTTACTAATCATTGACAATGGTCTGGTGTGAAGCATTAGCCTCACTGAAGTCAATGGCAAAGCTAAATTGACTTCAGTGGGCAAAGTTTTCATCTACAGGTCAACAGGAGATATTATGCTGAAAAGAGTTTATTTACTTACTTATTTAAAATGTAAACAGAATATAGGTTAAGTACTTTTATATATGACCAAAAATGCAAGGGAATATGACAGTAACGGCTCAAAGCTGTTTGAAATAGCACTAATATTAGAAAACATATACAATTCAACTTGAGGGGCAGTGTGGGGAATTACCCTTCCTATAATTGAACATGGAGTTTGTATATTTACTTGTTTGTCTATTTTGATTAATTTGGAATTAAATCCAAGCATTTCAATGTTTTGGCTTTAAAATCCCTATTCCACAAGGCACCTTAATCGTGGGCAGAATATGCTAGTAAAGTCACAGGTTTTCAAGGAGAAAAGCAAGAGGTAAATTTCTCAAGTCCCCAGGAAAGAAAGTAGATAAATGCCTTGAAAGCCATTCTTATGAAGTTAAATCCTGATGGGATTTTCTCCAGAGAACAGGAGAGATACATAATCCATAGGAAACAATATGGCTGCCCATTATCTGCCCTGTTGTAATGTCAATAGACAGAATTTAAACAGTTTCTTGTCAGGATTAAATTATTTACATTCTTTGTTACTGAATCTCTCTACCCATTTACATGCCATCAAAATGACTGGGAACATGTGTCTCTGTAAATTGGAAAAAAACCCCAAAAGATTATGAAACATATCTGTTCTCCATCTATCAAGAACAAGTTTCTGCTCTCAATTTGACTAGTGTAAATCTGGATATCTGTAGATTTACTCCAAATCCACATGAGTGGAACTGAGATCAGAATCTGGACCATAGGGTTTACAGAGTTAGATACTGGTAGTCTATGGGGTATATGCTCCCTTCTGCTGAGCATGGCAGACTGGCACAAAGGTGTTGAAACCCCACAGGAACGTTTAGAGCAGATGACTGACTGGAAACTATGAAAGGCCATTCTTTCTCCCACACCATGTATTTTCCTGTGACCTTTTTATGGCACCAATCTGACCAGGGCTCTATCTGGAAGAGGAGGAAGGACTGGATGGCTGGGTGGGAAAGTGCTGTTATGTTCAGCACATTCATTTTCAGGGCAGTTTAATTAATTACACAACAAGTAGCACAAATCACCTTTCTCCAGCATTTACACACTATAGAGGAGATAGATATGTGTGAGTAGCTGGTGTGCAGAGGCAAGGGGGAGAAGCTAGGGGTAAACTTCTATGGTCATACTGACAGTGCTATGGAACAATGCGTATGTGATAAAAGCCTTCAGAGAGCCCTGAAGCCACAGATCTTCAAAACCTGGGGCCCCTTAGCCCTCCTCCAATCCACCTGTCTGTCCTGGAATTGTGGATATTGGATGCCCTGGAGTTCCCAAGCCCATGGCAGCTCACCTTGATGGCTATCACAGGGCTACTACCTCTGGAAGCCCATGCTGCTGAGGAGCCAGGTAAGCAAACAGGCAAGAAACCAGGCAGATGTCCCATAAAACACTGATTGGTTTCCAGGAAAAAAAAAGTTATTGACATCGACTTTTCTCCACACAACGTTTTAATGTTGATGAATCTGTAAATTCTAAAACTATTTTGAAGAACTTTTCTGACTAACTCTCCTACTTCATCTGAAAAAAGTGGGTTGTGCTCACAAATGCTCATAATACCATTTACATTTTTGCTAGTTTCTAAGGTGCTGCAGAACTATTGGTTATTTTTAAAGTTTCTCCTAGAAACATAACTTGCATAGCTTGTAGTCTGCATAGACTCTTATAAATTGGCCCACTGCTAAATTTCCAGTTTTATAGGTTATAATGCACATAATAAAGCTTTGACTATACTTACAATCCTAAGGCCAGTAGTCTCCAACCTTTTTAAGCATGAGATCACTTTTGAATGTAAGTGCATTCCAGGATCTACCTCAAACCCAAACACCCTTGCCCTGCTTCCTTCCCTCCCCTTCTCCAAGGCTCCGCCCCTGCTCATTCCATCCTCCCTCCCTCATTCAGATTTGTCGCAGATATTTTTGGAGCAAAACAAATTAAAAGGAGCAATCTCAGTGTCAAGAGGATTACAACAATATTGTTAAAATGACTACACTTTTTAAAATTATGTTTACATGACTCCACTCATAATGAAAGCATCTATTTTGAATCCTATGGCCAGAGAGAAATGCGTGCAGTGTGGATTTTACAATTCTGTTTCCCATCTAGTAGATATGTAAATGGTCTGGCATTTGGAAAGTTACTGGAGTCTTCAGGAGCCACACTGGAACCTTCAATATAGCAATCTAAAGTTTAGGGTAGGTACTTGTCATACACATTTAAATGAATATATACATTCCAAATCTGCTTGAATTTCAGGCACATTTGCTTTAAGATTCCAAAACCACTAAAATATGGATCCAAAACTAAAATGGTATGGATGTGACTTGATTTTTTGATGATGAAAAATTCTCAAAACCAGTGGATTGAATCGGATTTGAAACTTTCAAAGATGCTGTGATAATCTTGCAAAAACGAACATTCAATGCCATCGAATTTGAACCAAAGCATTGGTCCCAATACATGTTTATATGTGGTCCTTTCTCCAAACCCAACGTGTATTCAGATTCAAACACAATCTTATTGAACTATTGCTATTTAAATCCTGTTCTTTTGAACTTCGGCTATGCAAAATTTTTCAAACACCATAAGTTCCAAACAATCTTTAATCCTGGGGACTACATCATAATCATTGTAGTATTGTTCCTTTTTGTGCCACCAACAATTTGCATATGTGCTTTCGATCTGAACCAGACATTCAGAAATATACTTTCTCTTATGTTTAAAAAAAAGGCCTGTGCTTAATTTAAGAGACTTCACACATCCGAATATAGTGTATCAACAGGCATATGTGGGATGCCTGTAATACTAGCCGTTGGATCCTTTGCGAGAAAATTACCCTTTGCACAACTGGCTGCACACGCATTGCATAAATTATCAGGTTTTACAAAAAACTTTTCTACTTGTTTTTACTGTGATGCAGGCTCCTGAGTTAACATAATGTGCTATACTGTTGTGTCTGCAGCACATTGCATTTAAGTGTGTATTTGATCAGATTTGTGCTGAAATGCCTTTTGTGCTTTTGTATTTTTCAAGCAAAGTGCCTGAATTTGTACTTGCATATTTTATTAGATTTTTTTCTTTAATCGTGCTTGCAAGCTGCTAGAGACAGACTGTATACAGTGTATTTGATTACGTGGTTAGACGCAGTTTAGTACAATGGCATTTAATCAGAACCACTCACAAAAAAAAAAAACTTAGCCTTGATCTTGTAATATTTTTATGACCTGAATGTACAACTTGCCCATTTCAAGAAGTCATTGTGTAGCTGTAGAGGTTTTCATTTTTCTCCCCTTTACTCCTATGTAGAGTAAATAGATTGGAATTAAAAATCAGCTATGTACACATGTTCTCTTTGAGGTATTGGATAGATTAAAAAATGCTTCTCTTTTATATATTTCTCACTGGGTAGATGAAGAAAGTTAGCAGTTCCCAGTGTGAGATTAGAGACTCAAAACTGGTGGTTAGAAAAGGAATCAAATCACTTAAACTAAGGAGGCCTGAGGGGTAGCCAGGGGACAATTATTGCTGGGTAAAGTAATTGATCTTTTGGTTAAAAAAATCAGTTTGGGTTGAACCAAACGGGAAATTAAAAAAAAATCAGCAAATTGAAATCATCCTTTTGAGGCTGACCTAAAAATATTTGTTTTCAGAAATTTTTAAAAGGTTAGATTCAGACAATGGCTGGAGAATATAATTTTTAGCCAGTAGTTAGGGCACTCACCGGAGAAATGTCACACCCAAGTTCAAGTCATTGCGCCAATTCATATTCAGCTGGAACAGCTTCACCAGGAAAAACAGAGAAAAATCCATCCTGAATACCCATAGCCCAGTGGTTAGGGCATGCTCCTGCAATGTGGGAGATCATATCCTTTCTTCTCATCTAGTAGGGTGGGAAGAATGAACATCAGGTGTTTCGCATTCTGGCTGAGTGCCCTATCCATTAGTGCAAAATTTATGAGTACCACCCCTTTTTCCTCCTCCCATCTTTTTGTGAATAAAAGCCCTATGACAGAATGTTGAAAGATGGCATTTCAGCCATCTCTGGTCATATTAGCACCTATTACCTTCCTCAGGAGAATGTTTACTTGCATGGGACCATAAGGGTACATCTACACAGCGTTATTCAGAATAACTGACATTATTCAGAAATAACATAGTCCACATCTACAGAGCAAGCAGTTATTTCGACATCATGACTGATGTCAAAATAATGACTTCTTACTCTGACTGCTATAACCCTCATTTTATGAGGAGTAAGGGAAGTCAAAGAAAGAGTGCTCTACCTCGGACTTCCGGCTGTGTAGACAGCATCAAAAGCCGAAATATGCTATTTCGACTTAAGTTCTGCAATTGACATAGCTCAAGTTGTGTAGCTTATTTTGGCTTTAACCCTGCTGTGTAGATGCACTCTAAGAGAGTGATGTTTGTGACAAACTGCAGGTGTCAGAGGCTACGTCTAGATTACATCCCTTTTTCAGTAAAGGGATGTAAATTAGGCACGTCGATATTGCAAATGAAGCCGGGATTTGAATTTCCGGCGCTTCATTTGCATAATGGCGGCTGCCGCTTTTTTTCGAAACAGGGCTTTTTCGAAACACCCCCCCGGCAATTTAGACGGGGCATTTTTGACAGAAATGCCCCATTTCGAAAGATCCTGAAGAGTACATGAACTTTGGAAATGGGGCATTTCTCTTGATAATGCCCTGTCTAAACTGCCGGGGGGGGAGGTTTTGAAAAAGCCCCGTTTTGAAAAAAAGTGGCAGCTGCCATTATGCAAATGAAGCGCCGGAAATTCAAATCCCGGCTTCATTTGCAATATTGACGTGCCTAATTTACATCCCTTTACTGAAAAAGGGATGCAGTCTAGACACGGCCAGAGCTATTTATTCAGGAAGGCAAGAGCAGAGGGCTACATGCCCTGTCACAAACCATATGTGTGTGTGTATTTATATCAAAATTCAGGCTGAAAATATCTGGCAGATGTATGTTAAATCCATGAATTTATGTTAGATCCATCCTTGAGGTTGACCCAAAGTGTATTTTTATTAAATAAGCTATTTCTCAAAAAAAAAAATTTTTTTTAAATTCAACTCTAGATTCTGTAGCATACAACTTCAAATTCTGTAGTAATACCATGTGGGGTTTTACAAAATTCTAAAGCCATTTTCCTTTTCATAGTGAGCATTTTCCATTGAGCTTAAAGAAGTATTCCAAATGTCTTTGCAGGTTATCTCATCCTCTTTTGTTGGAGTCTTGGTTGTATGTTTTCTTCAAAATACGCTTTGTATGTGGATTTTAGTTTAGTATTTCTTGCTGTAGGCTCTTGTAGAGCTATTTTAATATTTCTGCTCTTGGTCTTGGACAAAAACCAGATTAATTTAAAAAAATGGTCTGAAACACTACATTTTACCATTATTTTGAAATTCCAGCAAAACTTGAACACTTCAGTATTTGTTCAGTAACTTTCATTAAAAAAATTAAGCAGGGTCTTGCCCACTTGAAATAAAAAGGCCAGATCCCAGGACTCTGTTTCAGCTGCTTTGCTTTCCTCAGCAAGCGCAAAACACTGAAAAGGTCCCATAAAGAGCCAGTCAATATTTCTCTGAGACAATTCACACCTTGAGAGGTGCGTGTGCATGATAGATAGCCTGATTCAATCCGTTCCACCCAGATGGGAGCACACAATGGAGCATAGAAAGACAAGTAGTGCAGAGGACACCACTCCCTGGCTAATCCTCAGCCGGTGAACAGTTCCTAGGCGGTCTTTCCAAGAGAAGCAACTTAGAGTATCTTTCATTAGGTAGAGGCCACATCAGCCCTTGGCATCCCCAGGATCAGGGAAGTTGAAAGGTAGCATAGAGAAACATTCTCTCCTTTTGACACTAATAGAAATTGCATTGATTTTCTTAACCCAGTATATATATTGCACAATCTACAAAGACATAATCGGAGAGCAGCACAGGACAACATGTGGTAATGTCCCTAAACTCCAGGCAATTGAGTTCTCACAATAAATTATCTTACTGTTTCTAGGACAGAAATTAAACCAAACAGTACATTTTGTGAAAGTGTTAATGGCCTTTTCAGCAGCTCTCTAGCCTAGTGCTATAAATAGGGATTAACGTGAGAAGATTCTGCCTCTCTCTTGATAGCTGCATTTACTGATCTGGGCCATTTAAAACGCTCTACCATTGCAGTGGCAGCCAGCACTGGTTAGCTTGACTGAAATTTAGAACGCTTTAGGCCTTATCCAAAGCCCATTGTCTTCATTCGGCTATGCTTCTGTCCTTAATACAGCCAGTGCTAGGTATTTCAAATCCCTGCATCTTAAAAACACCACTTCTCCTTCACTTCTGAAAGAGACATGAGATTTTTCCAGTTATGTTTCTTAAACTACTAACATTTTAAACCATAAAATACTCCATTCTCTGGTAATTTCTCAGTGCCCTGTGTTCAACTCAAGAAACAAATTCATGCCACCACACCACCATTTCACAGAGCTAATAGAAACATGCAAGAACAGTTACCCAGCTGATGTAAATCACTACAGCGCCATTGAATCCAATGGAACCATGCCAGTTTCCAGCAGCTGATGATCTAGTGTGGAATCTTGCCTTCATTGCTGTCAATGGAAGCTTTGCCTCTGCTTTCAGTGGGGCCAGGATTTCAGTCCTAACCCACCACATCTTCCCAGATTGGTCCAACAATCAGGGGTATTAAGTATTTGGTCCTTCTTTAGCACAGCTATATTTTTATTTATCTGTCTATTTAGTTATTTATAACAATTGAGAAAATGTAATTAATTATGTTAGCATGTAATTGTGGAGAGCTCTAACACACAGTTGGTTCAGCCAGCCTTTGTACTTTTAACATTCTTTCTGAGAATATGCTTGACATCTTGTGTAAATGTACAGTCATGATCCAGACAGCCCATATGCTACCCACCACTTCCCAGAATGGCCTGCTATACCAAATTTGTGAAGTTCCAACTACATAGAGTCTCTCATTTATTTTAGTAACATATTCTCTCTTTGATGCATTATTGGAGCACTCTCAGTTGATGGTATTAAGCCATTTCCTCAGGCACAGGACGCTTTTTTCCAGACTTGTCCCTTTGAGATCTGGGCAGCTCTTTTGGGTGTAATCCACCTCCATCTTCATTGCAGTTTTACTGGAAGCAGCTGTTACCTCTTCTTTAATAGTCTGCAGGTCGCCAGGTAGCCTGAGGGACCCACCATCTGACATCCGTGCTCGATTCTAAATATACACCTGCACATCATGTTTTCTTGGGGCAATAGTATTGCAGTGGGACTCTCACTTCCTTTAGCACAGCTGCACTTTCATCTCTTGCCTAGGAAACTTTATTTAATCCCCACAGCTTCAATTTGTAGTTTAACTATTCTGCCCAAAATAGGACAAAACTATTTTATGGATATCTGTAAAAGTGCTGCAACCCATTTGTCTATGTCTTTGTACAGATAAATATTCAAAACTCAAATCTCCAGTCCCCCTTATGTTTCATTCCTATTCAATTGAAAAAAAAGCAGACTGTTTTTGGGTAAGAGGACAGGAAGTAAAACAAGTATGATTCCTGAGTCTCAGCTTAAAGCAATGTGACATTATTTGGGACAGGCACAGAAAGAACAGATGTAAAATGGTGTTATCAGTGAGAGATTGGCACATAGGCATTCACACTTAATGGTTGGAACAGAAGTGAGTAACCATGAATAGGAACCCACTGTCAGAGTCAGAGCCAGAGGACAGATGTCTAATGGTTATAGCTGGGTTACCAGGAGCAAATGGAAGCAGGAACAGGTCTGGGTGCTAAGTAGATGAGAACATGGTTGTGAACAAGAAAACACAGGAGCAATGGCAGCCATGGGTAAATGTTTGAACAGCCACCAGTTGCTGCTGCTGGGCTTAAGCATAGTCTGCTGACTCCTCCCACCAATCAGGTGGTGTAGCCAATCTTATAGCCTACTTCTAGCCAGTTGCATTTACTAGATTGCCTGGAAACTTGGATCTGCTTCAGGCCCCGACTCCTGGTAACATTCGACTCTTGTTCTGTGTTCTGTAAGATTAGGCTTGATGGTGGACAACACAGTGAAGACAATAGTGCTATGCAGTCAAACAAGCACAGAGAATTATACATCATATAAGCCCTGAACGCAAAGTATGTAATTGTCTATAAGAAACTTGTTAAGACATTTTTAGGCTTTTGTGTGCTACCTCTGATTAAGTGCAACGGAAATGACACAGATGTTATAGAAATGAGAACGAGAATGAAGGTTAGAGAAATGTCTGATGTGGAGAAGGGATATGATTTTTTTTTTACACTGCTAAATGAGAACCTCTGAGACACTAAGACCCATGACTCAGTAAAATAAAGTATTCTAAAACAGGGAAAATAAGAATTTGTAGAGCATCTTACTTGAAAATAGTAGTAGCATGGGTGGTGAGTTTAAGAAGCAAGGGAAAACATTCTGGGTACGTGTAAACTACACCCCTCTGTCGGCAGAGGGATGTAAATTAGACGTATCAAAAGTGCAAATGAAGACGGGATTTAAATATCTTGTGATTCATTTGCATAATGGTGGCCGCCGCTTTTTTCCGAAACGGGGCTTTTCGAAAAAAAACGGCAGTTTAGACGGGGCATTTTTGACAGAAATGCCCCGTTTCAAAAGATCCTGTACTCCTCAAAAAATTATCTTTCAAAACGGGGCATTTCTGTCAAAAATGCCCTGTCTAAACTGACGGGTTTTTTTCGAAAAGCCCCGTTTTGGAAAAAAGCGGTGGCCACCATTATGCAAATGAAGCATGGGATATTTAAATCCTGGCTTCATTTGCACTTTCGATATGTCTAATTTACATCCCTCTGCCGACAGAGGGGTGTAGTTTAGATGTACCCTATCTCCCCCAAGTCTTAGACTATGTCTAGATGGCAGGCTTCCTTCAGAAGAAGCTTTTCTGGAAGGGTGTGTCTAGACTACAGGGTTTTGTCGACAAAAATGGACTTTTGTCGACAAAACTATACGTGCGTCTACACTACCGCCGAGTTCTATCGACAGTAAGTCGACAGAACATGGAAGTTTTGTCAACGGCGGTAAGCCTCATTCTCATTTCAAAAGAGAGCATCTAGACTCTCTGTCAAAAAAGCGGCTTGCTTTGTCGACAGAACTGGTTGTAGTTTAGACGCTCTTTTTCGACAGAGGCTTTGTCGACAGTATTGAGTTTTGTCGACAGAGGCTATGCTTCTGTCCCTTAATACAGTCAGTGCTAGGCATTTCAAATCCCTGCATCTTAAAAACACCACTTCTCCTTCTATTCTGAAAGAGACATGTGAGAGGCAAAGCCTCTGTCGACAAAAGCCTGTAGTCTAGACGTACCCGAAGAGATCTTCGAAAAAACTTCTTCAGAAAGAGAGTGACTACACAGCAAAAGCACATTGAAAAAGTGATCTGCTTTTTTGAAAGATAGCATCTACACTGAATGGATGCTATCCCACATTTAAGCTGTGATTACAATGGATGGAGTGGCCACCAGGGCACTTGTGCTTTTTTTCCTCTTTCCTCTTCTTTCGAAAGAACTCCCTCTTCCCTGTCCACACAAGCTTTTTTCCAAAAGAGCTCTTTTGGAAAAAGGCTTCTTCCTTGTAGAAAGAGGTTTACCAATGTTGGAAAAACCCCTCTGTTGTTTTGATTTTTTTCTGAAAGAACGTGATTGCAGTGTGGGTGTAAGTGAAGTTTTTTCGGAAAAACGACCATTTTTCCAAAAAACCTCTGCAGTGTAGACATAGTGCCCAACATCTCACCTCTTCCTATCTCTGCTCTCACTGTTCCTGCAGGATACCCCACAGCAAGCTGTGGCAGCCTGGTTAGTCTTCCTTCAGATAGGACCTAGTAACTTTAAAGTGAAAAGCCTTCCAGCTGGCCAGACGTACTAGCATAGCACTGAACCTGTGAAAGAGCCATTAAGTGACAATGAAGCCATTTGACAAGCATGTGCCATCCTGAAAGTATTGTCGGTTTCTGAATTAGTGACAAAAACAGCCATGCTTTACTCTTATATGCATACAGGACCTTAGTTTAATATTTGCTTTAAATATTTCATTAGTTTGTTGCTGAAAATTATAAAATCACATCTCTAAGATAATCCTTGCATCGATTTTTAGATGCACAATTCAGAGTATTCATCTTTAGCTTTAACTGCTTGGATCTTCAGACACGGAGTTTTTAAAATGAATTCTTCAAAAAGACTACCCTTATCTAAGGTACAACCCCAACATTCAAGAGAGCCCTTAGAGTGACAACACCCTTTTTTTCCAGATAGCTGGAGAAATCAGTTTCTCTTACTCTGTTTCTGACTATTTGATTAATGCATTTTAAGAGAACCCTGCAGCAAAATCAGCGCCTTAGTAAAATATAAAATCTTTTATTATGCCTAAAATCTTTGGAAACATACTTTAATATAAACACATGGTGACATTTCATAAACATGCCTATTGTTAGAGAGATCACACAAAATAAATCAATGTTCTCCTTTTCTAAAAGCAATTAACTTTGTTATGAATCCAGTAAACCACTTTGACTGATTATTTTAAAATAATATCCCTCAGTGCGTTAAAAATGTAGTAATCTGGAGCAGTGGTCCCCAACCTTTTGGGGCTGCTGGGCGCCCGGGGCAGGGGCCGCACATGTGCCGCATGCCTGGGGGCGGCACCGTGCATGTGCTGCACGCCCGGGGCAGGGGCTGCGCATGTGCTGGGCACCCAGGGCCCTGGGCACAAGAATGGCTCGGGCCGGCCCTGGTCACTAGGCAGGTGCATATAAATGCCCTGGCAGGCGCCATGGCACCTGCGGGCACTGCGTTGGGGAGCACTGATCTGGAGTGATTACTTTATAAAGGTTTAAGAATACATTTAAAAAACAAAATAAGCTTAGAAATTTAAAAAAAATGTAAACCAGAGAAGAGATGCATCATATATTTCATAATATTCAATTTTGTATTCAGCAGGGCAGATGACTTGCCCTTACTAAAAAGTTTTTGCAAATAAATCTCTGATAAACTTCAGGGTACATAAAAATACCAAACTTGTGACTGACCTTTTGTATTCCCAAATGTAGTGCTCTTAATTAGTTATATTCTGCATGTCCAGTCTTCACAATCTGACATGCAGTGGAAAAGGTGCTCTATTTTCTTTAGAAAGAAACATCAGAGAAGTGGTTTTTTTTCCCCCAGATCTCATTTGATACATTTGGGTTCAGGGATTTGGCTCATCCCCCTTTTGGAAGGGGGATGAGCAGTGAGGGGAAGGGCAGGAGGAGGGAGACAGAGGGGACGGGCGGGGCAGGGCTTGGCAGAGTGAGGGCAGAGCTTGTGGCAGAGCAGAAGTGGAGTATGGGTGGGACCACAGGCTGGGTAGCATGCTTCCCAAGCTGCAGCTTCACCTGCCACCCATGAATACCGTTTCTCCAAAAATTACCACCAATTAGCTCCATGCTAGACAATGCTTGGTGGTCCGAATACAGTTTCAATTGGGAACATACTCATGAATTGGAAAAGCAAATCACATAGCCACAACAAATGTGGATACTTGTCAAGCTACTGCTCTCTCTATTTGTGCATGCAGCATGGGACTGTATATTGGTATCCTGTACATCATCTATGAAAGAAAGAAAGAAAGAAAGAAATTGCAGGTACAAATTTGTAGATCCTATCATTTGTGTTAAAGCTGGGTGTAAACTGCAAAAAGTAATTGAACATTCACTCAAATAAAGGCACCTGTCAAGAAATCTTGTTGACATCCCTTCTCCTGTTTATCAAAGATCCAGTCAGTGAACAGAAGCAAAGCCAGATGGCTTAGTTGACAAATTATACACCACAAAAATAATAGCCAGAGATATAGGCAAAACAAAGTATGAACAACCTGCAAAATCTAAACTAAAACATAACATGATTTAGACTCTGATCCTTGCATTTCTTTACTCACAGGCTCAAACATTTGCATAATATTGCTGGCCTCATAGTTCTGCAGATGCACCAAGGAACAGAGGTTTTACTTCTGTGTGAGTGAATCCCTTTGTGCAGGAGGTTCATTTTTAAAAGCCTAGTTAAGATCAGCTCTGATTTCTGCAATCCTAAAGGCACAAAGCATGCATTACCATCCTTTTGAAGGTTGATGAAGAGCATATCCGCTAATACAACAAAATGCTGCAAATGGGACACAAACCAAATTTACCAGACTGTATTTCAAAATATCTGAAATGGAAGCAATAGGCAATTTTAATATTCACCCTAATTTGTAAATGGAGGAAGCACAAAACGTCACAAACCCATCTTCCATTAAAAAATGACAGACTATACCTTTCAAGAAATTTCCACTAAACCAATCAAAACAACAAACAAGACTTCAAAGATGAATGATCACAAAGACTTCTACCCTTCTTCATAACCACTGTAAAAACAAAGGTTTTCTGTTTAGTCTCAAGGATCATGTCTAATGATCTGAAAGACAAAGCAGTGACTAAATAATCAATTTATTCCTTTTTTAATTTATAAAGAGGATTTATCAATTTACAGGATTTTCCTCTGTGTTCACTGCTCATCACTGTAGTATCTGTGCCACACAAGTTTAACCTCACAAAAGACCTATAACATAGGGAGAATAACTCTGCCCTATATTACAATTAGGGAGCTGAGATAATGGTAGCTAAGAGTACATCTACACTTCAGTTAAAATCCCATAGCTGGTCCATGCTAGTGGACTTGGCTCATGATACTCAGGCTAAAATGGTGTTTAACTGCAATATAGACATTCAAGCTCATGTTGCCCATTAAGTTTTTCATGACTCAGTATATTCCATAAAGAGATGTTTCTTAAAAAAAAAAAAAACAACAACCAATAGTGCTTCTCTACAAATTCAAACTATTTTCAAAAGTCAGGCTAGCAAGTTGATAAAATCCCAATACCCCTCAACAAAAAAACAGCCTTGTTTGGATATTAATTATAGACACATATGACAAACTAGGTGTAACTTACCACACCAACAAGTACAGGCCAGAAAAACAATGTAAAGGATAAGTTTTTGCAGTGGTGCAAGCTGGGCTGCCACTTCCCACAGCTCCCATTGGCCAGAAACAGCGAGCTGGGAGTGGCTGTACCTGCAGATGTGCAGGTAAACAAGGCATCTGGCAGCCCGCCAGTGGCTAACAATGACTAACTGTGTCCGGCCCATGAGGCAGTTATTGCCCACCTCTGATTTAGACTCATTATTTGAATTATAATGATAGGGATATACCTGAGCCTAGAAGTTCAGGTGTTGATTCAGATCGGAATTGGAAATTTTTCCAAATTTTACTGTCCTTTTCCATTTTGGGCTCAATGCTAGCTGAAATGAGCATACAAAATGGTATAATTAATTCCAGCATTTGTTGTCAATGATGTTGGTTTTAATAATCTAGTTGATTTTAAAGACTACCAGCATTATATTCACACACTTCATCGTTCTTCATATCTGTCTAAGGTCTTCAATTGATTTGTCCATCCATATGTCAAATGTGTCTTCTCTATTTTTTGTCTTTTTTTTCCCAAGAAAATACCATTTAAAACATCTTAAGACAATACATATTATTCACAAGGTAATCTCAGGGTATGTCTACACTATAGAGTTTTTTTCAGAAAAATGTCCGTTTTTCCAAAAACCCCTCAATTATGTCCACACTGCAATCGCAGTCTTCCGCAAGAAAATCGAAAGAACAGAGGGGTTTTTCCGACATTGATAATCCTCATTCTATGAGGAAGAAGCCTTTTCCTGACAGAGCTCTTTCGCAAAAAGGCGTGTGTGGACAGGGAACAGGGAGTTCCTTTGAAAGAAAAGGAAAGCAGAAAAAGCACAGGTGCTCTGGTGGCCATTCCACCCATAGTAATCACAGCTGAAATGCAAGATAGCATTCATTCAGTGTGGACGCTATCTTTCAAAAAAGCAGATCGCTTTTTTGATGCGCTTTCGCAGTGTGGACGCTCTCTTTTGGAAGAAGTTTTTCTGGAAGTTTTTTTCCTAAAGAAGTCTGCATACTAGACATAGCCTCAGTGAAAAGTAAATGCTCTCATGCGATGAGTTTTGTCTCTTTGGAATAATCTTTCCCTACAGATGAACTTTGCGCTTCAGTCTCATAAAAAAGGTATAATGGAAGCATATGAGGGAAAGCCACTTATGCAGCATGATCTTCTACATGCTTCCCCTGTGCAGCTGCCACCAATCCCTCTGCAAAATCTTTGTGTTGCAGATAAACGTCACTCAGTGCAACACATTGCCCATGTACGCAGCCACACAAAGCCTGAGACCTGTGTAGAACAGCATTATCATTCCCTCCATATTTTGAGATCACCACCAAGGCAGGGCTTTCTGGTGAAAGCTGAAGACACAAAGGCTTTCATAGGATGCATGGATGAGTGTATGCAAACAGCACAGAGCAGTAGTTCTCAAACTGCGGTCCATAGCTGTCTTGCAAGTGGGACAGGCTTGAGGCTCAGTTCCCTCCATCCTCCACAGTGGGGAGCCCCCTGCAGTGCTCCAGCCCCATGGCCTCACCTTGTGAGATAGGAGCACCAACAGCAGCTTTCCATTGTGGGGGAAGGGGAGAGAGAAAGCCCCGAAATTACCACAACATCCAGCCTGCAGGGGGAGCAAGAGAGCAGCTGGGAGAATGGCAGCACACGGATGCACTGCCTGGAGGCCTTCCCCACTGCTTCCATTGGCCTAAATCATGGCCAATCGGATCACCAGGAGTCAGTGTCTGGGAGCAGTGGGAGGGCATGAAGCCTTGTAAGTAGCCCCCCACTTCACTTGCTAAGACCCTATAGCCCCAGCCTGCTCCTTCATCTTTCCTTGCTGCTGCATTCTCCCTCCTGGCCAAACACTGCACCATCCTTACTCTTGCACCCGCCCTCCTGAGAAGAATCCCTACCTCCACCCTTCACCTGCACCCTCCCTTGCTCCTGCATTCTCCCTCCTAACCAGACACCTACTCCCAGCCTGCTCAGTCACCCTACTTCCCACCCAGACTTTGCACCCTCACCTGCACCCCATCTCTATCCCAATCCTTGGGAGCTCCCTCCTGCATACTGAACCCCTCATTTTTGGCCTCACCCCAGACCTGGGGAGCTCACAAAATCTACTAACCCAGGACTCCAGAAGAGTTAACCTGGCCTGTGAGAAGCCCTGTATCTTGGTCCTCCCTTCACCCTCTCCCTTTCCCCTCCCCACCCCCATAGGGCTAGAGCATCGGGGAGGGAGGTGTCTTGTTTGGGGGCCACATCAGTGAGAGTTGGAGTTGGGGGGGGGGTTGTGTGTGGGAGGGTTGCCTCTCACTTTTGCATGGTCTCTAACTGATTTTTTTGGTGGATCAGTGGTCCCCAACCCAAAAAATATTCTCCACCCCTGCTATAAATAAGGATAAGGTTGAAATCTTTTGTGTTGGACATAAATTAATATTTTACTTTATTTAAAATGAAGCTTGGTAAACTAACATGATAAAGATAAAGCTCTTAATCTGTTTAATTATTTTGATTTTAATTAATATTTCCAGGTATGTCTACACTACAGCACTAATTCGAACTAACTTAGTTCGAATTAGTTAATTCGAACTAAGCTAATTCGAACTAGCGCATCTAGACTTAAAAACTAGTTCGAATTAGCATTTTGCTAATTCGAACTAGCATGTCCACATTGAGTGGACCCTGAACCAAAGTTAAGGCTGGTCGGAACCAGTGCCGGCAGGGCATCAGGTTAGGGCTTAGAGCGTGGAGCTGCTGCCACAGGCTAGCCGAGGGCTGTGCTTAAAGGGACCCTACCCCCACCTCGGACAGACAGTTCTCAGGGTTCCCCGCTTGCTTGTCTACCTCGATGAGGGACAGCAAAGCAGTCCTGACTTGGAGTGCCCTGAGTGCCCATGTTTGGCACATCAGAGCACTCGGCCATCAGCCCGGCTGCACTTGCCGCAGGCTGCCATCCGGGGGGGGTCATTTGGGGGGGCTGTCAGGATCCAGGAGGCCCTGCAGGAGAGCTTCCACCCCGAGGAGCCCACAGAGCCACCCCAGTCCTCCCCATCGGGGGCTCGTGCCCCATTCCTCCCTCACCTCCTTCCACTTACCCTTCCCTAGCCCCCCTTCCTGATGTAAAAAATAAAGGACATGTGTTCAAAAATAGAAACTCTTTATTTAACAAAACTGGGGGTGGAGGGATTAACCTCTGGGGAGACTGGGAAAAGGAGGTGGAGAGGGGAAGAGAGAGGGTGGGGGAGGGGAAGGGGAAGCCAGGGGAAGAAGGAGGAGGGGAAGTATCAAACTATGGTACGCCAGATCTTCAGTATTGTGTAGAGATGTGGTCTCCTCACCTCAAAAAAGATATTTTGGCCTTGGAAAGGGTTCAGAAAAGGATAACTAAAATGATTAGGGGTTTGGAACAGGTCCCATATGAAGAAAGGCTAAAGAGACTGGGACTTTTCAGCTTAAAAAAGAGGAGACTGAGGGGGGATATGATAGAGGTCTATAAAATCATGAGTGGTGTGGAGAGGGTGCATAAAGAAAAGTTCTTCATTAGTTCCCATAATAGAAGGACTAGAGGACACCAGATGAAATGAATGGGTAGCAGGCTTCAAACTAATAAAAGAAAGTTCTTCTTCACAAAGCAAATAGTCAACCTGTGGAACTCCTTGCCACAGGAGGCTGTGAAGCCTAGAACTAGAACAGAGTTTAAAGAGAAGTTAGATAAAGTCATGGAGGTTGGGTCCATGGAGTGCTATTAGCCAGGGGGTAGGAACGGTGTCCCTAGCCTCTGTTTGTGAAAGGCTGGAGATGGATGGCACGAGACAAATGGCTTGGTCATTGTCTTCAGTCCATCCCCTCCCGGGTACCTGGTGTTGGCCGCTGTCGGCAGACAGGCTACTGGGCTAGATGGACCTTTGGTCTGACCCAGTACGGCCGTTCTTATGTTCTTATGTTCTAAGCTCAGGGTCAGGGGTCTCACTGGACCAACTTGATTTTCATGCAAACCTGCTCCTGGGTTCACATGTGGCCTTTGGTGGCCAGGCTGGCAGCTATCCTGCCCTAGACGGCTGCATTCCTGTGCCTAGTGCGGAGATTGTGGACGTTGGAGGCCTCCCCCCAAACCTCGATGAGGTCCACGATCTCCACACTAGACCAGGTGGGCGCCTGCCTCTTGCGGCCCCAGGCAGGCTCCTGGGAGCCGCCAGACTGGTCCTGGGAAGAAGGGGAGGTATGGGTGGCAGCGGGTGGCTGGCTCATGCCGTGCCAGGTGCAGGGTCTGCTGGCTGGGTGCTGGCAGGCTTGCACCTGGCACGGGCACCGTAGCCAGACCGTGGCCCTTTAAGGGCTCCGGGGCTGGGAGGGGGGCAGAAGAGTTTCCCTGACTTGGCCAAGAGTGGCCACCAGGGCAAGCTGGGAAGGGCTAGCCTCCAACTAGTTCGAATTAAGTGGCTACACAGCCCTTAATTCGAACTACTTAATTCTAACTAGGCGTTAGTCCTTGTAGAATGAGGTTTACCTAGTTCGAATTAAGTGCTCCACTAGTTCGAATTAAGTTCGAACTAGCGGTTTGCGTGTGTAGCGCCTATGAAAGTTAATTCGAACTAACGGCTGTTAGTTCGAATTAACTTTGTAGTGTAGACATACCCTCCTTTCTTACCATTTATATACAACCACTTATGTTATAGTTCCAGTAGCCTAATATAACTAATTTAGTATTTAAGGTATTTAGAGATAAGCAAAGGTATTTTGTCATCAGGGGTGGTTGGCTGGTGGTGCACGAAAAGGTTTGTGTGAGTGGGGTGGGCTGTCGGCCAAGAAGTTTGAGAACCACTGATTTAGAAGAAGCTCTTGAACAGACAAACAGATGCACACACACACACAGACAAACTCTCTCAATTATATAGTAGATATAATATTTGATAGTTTATGTTGTAATTATGAAACATTTTGATAAGACAATTTTGATGTTTCTGAAATTGAAATATCTTTGAATTTCCTTTCCATGGTAAATTTCAATATTTTGACTCTTCATCCTGGGTTAGGAAAAAAGGAAATCTGGACATGTTGGAATTTTCCACAGGACAGAGACTCCATTTTCTGATCATCTTCAATGCTGAGCTCTTGTAGCTTTTGTTGCTGCTCAGAACTTCTGAAAATTATACCATTAAAGAAAAGTTAATTTTGATGCCTAAATATGTATTTGTGAGCTCAGTTTTAGGCACTCAATTTTGCAAATGCTGGTTTTAATCTAATGCGATGGTACAAAGAGGGGAAAAGAGCTCAGGCAGAAGGAGTCTAATGAAAAGCAATGTAGAAAAAATAAAAAACACATTGAAGAAGCATGAATGTTTTCAGTTCCATAGATAAAACATTCCAATCAGCAAGATACAAATATGCAAAGCTGTATAACTTAATTTACACTGGGGACCACAAAGTATTTTCAGAAGATTTAAATTTCTAAACAGTGGTGATATTTTTAGAAAATGTCATCTCTAATCTTTAATGATAACATTTATGAGCACTTAAAACCCCACAATAAAATATATTTGGTGACACCTACTACAACCTACTGTTTCAAGACATTGCATAGGCAAATGCATGATGTGTCTATTTACTACACTATATGGAGAGACAGAAATATTTGTACCTCTTGAACAATGACAAATAATTGTCATGCAAAAGAGGTGCCAAAGAGTGGGAGAGAAAAATGCTTTATACAGTTCTACTCAGGTGAAGAGAGGCTTAATCCTATTGACTTTCTTATTTTTAGAGGAGCTTTAAAATGCTACATTCCAAGAAAACGTCTCAACACTGATATTACCAAATGATGACACTTTTTTTTTTCATAGGAGATTATCACTTATTTGCAGAAAGCTACACCACATAAAATGTCCAGGAGGAATTTATATTAATCTTTTGTTTAAAAATTTTGGGGGTGTAAAATTACGCTGTTCTATTTTACCTATTATCCCTTCCCCACCATTTCCATGCTTTACTCTCTGTTTTGTACGGTTGTCATTTTGTCACTCAGTGACTTGAATCCCAAAAGTACTGAATAGAAAATGGGTTAAGAAATGATGGCATTTCTTTCTGATGAACTCCAATTCTCTCCTTCATTTTCTTAACTATCTGTTCCTTCCTTGAGATTCCTTCTCCAAACCTTCTTCCTTCATCAGCTGCATAGTCAGCATCCAGTCATTGGTCTAACCTAAAGTTCACAGTCCTAGTTACACCACCCACTATCAGGAAATTCAACCTTACTGTAATTCACACTTCTGCTCTGAGCAGGTAAGGGCAGCTATCACTTCTATTGTGTTCTCATCTGTATCAGGCTCATAGGTCCCAAGAGAGAGGAGGCACTTTAAGCAAAAACAATGGGAGTCAAGTCAGATATGTTGATGTTATGAACCCTGTTAATTTCACATTCCATCTGAGTGTAGGAGAGACCAAATCTGACAACACACACTGAGACCACTACAGAAGACATGGACATCAATATAAATGGCCCTTCCTAGAGTTGCACCCAAATATGGAGTTTAAAGTTGTCAGTTCCAAGGTGGAGGGGTTGCCTGCACGGAAGGCTGCTGTTCTATCTGTCAAGAAAGCAGACAATGCATGCTTATAGCAGACACAAAAACAACAGCACCAAACATCCCTGGCATACACAAGTGCTGCAAACATCATTTAAGGAAATATATTTGTATTTGGTGAAAAACACTGTTGTGAAACACAGTGGTATAATGAAACATACCATGGCTCTACATGACCGAATAGTGGTAGCTTCTGTTTACAAACAAACAGGAAAATATTTTGCATGATCAAAGGATTTTTCCCTTCCAGGAAACCCATGCCATGCCCAAGATGATTACAACAATCACGATACCATCTGAGGATTCTCTAACAATGGCAATAATGGGGAAGAAATTGAGAAGTTAGTGGCAACTTGCAATTGGAGCCTGTTCCATGACTCCAATGACAATGTTCTCTCCCAAGTGGTTCATGGAAGAAGGGATATAAATCTGACCTAGCTTTCCTCATGTCTGAAAACATAGTCACCTTCAGAAGTTAGTCACGAGGTTTACAGGATCGGTCGGCAAAGGCTTCCCCAGCTGACAGATCCGCGTCTAGACTGCTGTGCTGTGCTGGATCAGCTGATCGTCAGCACAGCGCGGCGGCCATGTTTATTTTAATGAAGCGGGGATTATTTAAATCCCCTCTTCTTTGCCTATGCCAGGTAAACTAGTTTACATGGGTCTGTCGATGGAACCATGTAGTCTAGACATACCCCAAGAGAAAGACCAGTTGATTCTTGCCTGATTTCCTTAAAGATTGAAGTAGATGTGAAGTAACAAGCAAGAAACAGATTGTAGGGTAGGGCATGGGGTAATGAAATGGGATAATGTCAACTAAAGAAGACTGTTTTTGTCATGAAGTAGCAGAGAGAGAGATTTTTAAATGATCACTACATTGTTTTTTAAGATTTCCATCCTACATCAAGCTCCCTACAGGTAGAATCATCTGCCTGTCTTCAGTCTGCTGGCTTCAGTGGGGATCTGTATGCCTGCACAGAGCTCAATTTAGAGTCAAGGCCTTAATGAATGTCCTAGACACACCCCAAAATGGCATGCAAGTGAGCTGTCAATCAAATCATGTAATAACAATGAATGAGTTAAAGCAGTAACAGTTTGAATGGCTAGTGTGTAGCAGCAGACCCAGTCTAGTAACACAAAACCAATACTATATACAGGACCTGGAACACTGAATTTAGGGAGCAGAAACCAGGAAATAAATAGGAAAATGAAGGAAATACACACACACCCATCATCCTGGTAGTTTAAGGAGAATCTTGAATAAGGAGAAGAGGGGGGAAAGGCTCCTTTGGGATCAGTGCAGGAGACAGCATGGAAGAAATAAACAGACTGGCATCAATGGAACAGAGTGGATAAGGTATGATCCAAAAAGGGAACTCAAATATTTAGACTGGGGAGGGCAGAGTGACGGGGCTGGAAGAAACATATCTATGTAAGTGTGTATGTGTGTGTGTATGTGAGTGCCTATACATTCACAATATGTAAAAAGTAATTTGCCTTTGTCTAGATTTAAATAAAATAAGGGATTTTTAGGTGTATTTCACACATTCTGCTTTTCTGTGTTAGCCCATGACCTAACTGTCTGAGTCTGAGAACATCTTTGAGTCTGCTAGCTTCAATGCCCAGATACATATGCAGAAATGTGACACCTTGTTTGAGCACACAGAGTCCTTGTAGATGACTCATTCATGTAACACAACTGTCTCAAGTTCTACTATTAGATTTAGAAAGGTTATGCTTTTCTTTAGCAGAAATTGGCAATGAATAGATAAAGTACTTGAAGAATGAGCAACATTCTAAGGACATTTCTTCAGATAAGCAAATGACTGTTCAGGGGCACTTCATATGGGTGTGGAAGGTTCCATTGAATCTAATAGAAATGCATGTACTCAAAAATATTAAAAATATACTCTATTATTTTTGCTACTAAATGGATAATAAAGAGATGCACAAGCCAAAAAAGGAAACAAAATACAAACAGTGCTAAGATTAAAGAATGGCAGAGACCTAAACCCAACTATATATCCAGTTAACAAAAATAGATTAAATATGTTGTAGCAGAAATATATTTGTGCCAATTTGAAAATTGAAAGTATTCCTTATCATATCTAGAGCTATTGACACAATAATGAGTGCTGGAATATCTTAAAAAACAAAAACAAAACAAAACAAAACAAAACAAAAAAGCTCTTGCTTGCAAGGACCAATCTATAACAGATTTCACCTTTCGTAGAAAACCTCCTGTCAAAACTCTGTCTGTTTGACACACGGATATTGTCTCATATATCTCTACTCCAATACACAAATATACAGTTAGATTCTGAAAAAAGAAAATACTTTTAAAACACACTTTTGAAACATTACCTGGTTTACTGGGCATAAAAGAAAACGTGTTAAAGTTCTTGAAAGTGCAAAAGGGGAATAGATGTGAAACATATTTGTAGTAAATTATACCTTGGAAAGAATATTTGGCAGAACAGCCTCCACAGTCACATTCAGTGGCAACATGTAACTAACACTGCATTGATTTAATTGATGAAGACAATACACACCATTCTACTTGATGGGCCGTTAACAGCTGACACTTGGACCAATACAAATGTGTTCTCTGATACCTGCATTGAGATGATCATCCGCATAAAATCCCAAAAGGATGTTCCTTCCTGGAAAATTGGGCACCACCTGGATTATTATAGGTCAAGATACTGAAAATGGGCTGCTTATATATCCATTTTAAGTCTTGGCAATCTTGTTATGCCACTGAAACTTTTGATGCCCACAGTATCCAGTTATGTAGCAGCTGTCCTTGGTAAACATGTTCCGGGATTTGTTTGGTCTTACATTCTATTATGGCCATTTGAAGACAACTGCCAAAACCAAACCAGCACTGGTGGAGGCTATTGCTGGGTTCAACTTGTAATATCCTTGTTTCTAAACTTGTCCTGACACTTGATATGGAGCATTTGTGGAAGATGACGAGAATTAGAATGTCAGCCTGATGTTTTTCAGCCTTCTTATGTGGCTATGCTTCATTTCCACACAAAAGAGATGTTTTAACTGTGGTTCTATAGTTTATAGCAAGTTTGATGTCTTGACATCTCCACAAAGGCTACTGAAGGCCCCAAATATGGCAGCAGCAGCTGTTGGTGTTTGAGTTACAGTATCTTCTGAGCTATGTGCAGCACTATCCCTGACAACAAGAATATGGCAATTGTCATATAATTGGACAATGCCCCATTCATATAGGGTTAATACTGAGCTGGTTATAATCTGGAGCAGGTTATAATTGACAGGGATTATGTTCAATCTGGATTCATAGGATTTAATACAGTTTGGGCTGGTTATTAATATGACTACTTCTCCACCAAACAGATTAGCAAGCAGCTACAGCAATTCACCAAACTGCGCTGACAGGACAATATCAGCTAGGTATTTGAGATCTTGAGGTGGGATGGTGTTTAGCTCAACACCTGTGACAGCTCCCTTGGCACTTGAATGGGCTTCTTTCCTTTGTAAAACTGTGAAGGTTATTGTAGGATATTTTCAAGACACCAGCAGGGGACTGCATAAGACTATGCAAATGAATTTGTTTATTTTCCATGGGAGCAGCTAAATAAATAACTGAATTAGGCCACTGAATGTGCCTTTGTGAACTAGACATTTCCAGAAACTTGAGCAGGCTCAGTCTGAAGAGATCATGCAATTAATAAAACATGCAGTATCTTCTTTCCAGACAAACCTGACTCCCCAGGGCTCATACTGCTGCAGTCAAATGATGCAAGTGGGCTGGCTTCAGGATGGTGAATTTTCTGTAATGAGAAAATTGTTGGAATATGTTAGCTTTTTAAAAATAGTCTATACTTCTGTTTAACATCTACTAGCTCTGTTCAAATGTCTAATAAACTAGACTAGGATAATGTGTTATGTATTTGTGCCAGATCATCTCTGTCCTAACAAGAAAGTAACCCATTATCTTCTTTTTTTGTGATTGGTTTCAGATAGATTATTTATCCTCAGCGTGATCCAAGTCCACTTAGACAATGGAAAGACTCCCTTTGGATTAGGTCTTTACAATTCTAGTTTCCCCAGCTTTAACAAAACAACTACAGGTAACAATGTTGTTTTGATAGCTCAGAGACATAGGCTGATGAGTATAGAATGGAGAGTTCAGCCTGCTGATGACCCAATTCTGAGGTGTGTATAACTCTTTGATAAATACCCTTTTTCATTATATACAATAAAAAACTTTATACTGGGTTATGTAACATTTCTACTAGTTATTCATACATAGACCAAGTGTTTCAGGAAGGCACTGACCTCTGAGTCACAGTTCTGCAGTGTGCCTCTCGATAAATTAATGGGATCCCCTGAAATCCAAGCTTGCCATAGATGCTAAGTTTATTGCTAAGCAATCTTTTCCAGTAAAGGGAAATCCAGTGCAGACACCGGGATTACTTATATCAAAAAAGATTGCTGAGACCTCTGCTTGAGGAATGTCTTCTTGAAATATCTAGCATCCTTCCCTCCTGCAGAGAGAAGGCCAGAGGAATCTCCGCTAATAGTGGGCCTAATGTTTTCAAACCAGCTTTCACCAGCCATGAAGCATTTACCTTTAATCACTGGTTGCATTTCAAAGTCTTCCCAACTATCTCCAAAATCTCAATGGCAGAAGCTGAAAGGCTTTATCCCAAAGAGGCCTTGCAAACATGCTGATCTTATAAACAATTAAGATGGACCAAGAAAACAAATTCTTTGCCCAATCCCAAACCAAAGCAATGATCAGATCACAGTCGGATATAATTTCCAACAATCACCCGATCCCAGGCCAAACTCCAGATCCCCAGTATGATCAACTGCATGAATCAAGACAGAAATTATGTGGGCTAATCCCACTATTGTTAAACTAGCCATGGAAATGTGAACGAATCTAGGGAAGTTATCACTGAAATCTTCCAGATAAATTATTCTTGGCAACACAACCAATAGTTGAAAGAAGACCTTAATAAAGGGTATCAGAGAATCCTAGTTACAGAAGGGGGGGAGGCGTTTATACTATAACTAGATCCAGATGAATCTGTTATGATGACTCAATTAAATCTAGTTGGGGATTAGGAGGAATCCCGGCATTTAAGATACAGATACAGAGCCATCTTCCTGATACCATTTTATTTCATGTTAGACCATCTGCACTTCTAGAGCCAGTAAATGTCATCTAACTAGGGCTCAGTTGGACATGTAAAGGGCCACAAACTTAATTAAATAATGGATAGGGGTAACTTGATTGACCAATGGCTCTGTATTAGACAGCATAATACACCAGTCTACCCGTCCATATCGATATGGATCGTGACCCCTTGTTGTGTTGGAAAACTGGAAGACAATTGTATTTAGAGAAGTTAGTGAATCTTCCCAGTTCTCATGTCTGGAAACTAGAAAACAGGCTTTGGCCTGCTGTTAGCAAGGAAAATTCCCAGCTAGCTAGCTTGTTAGAGAGATAGGCCATGCCCAGCATGGCTGAGTTCATTGCATAGTTGAGATAAGCTCTGAGGTAAACAAGCCTGTCTGTGGGAATCTTCTCAAACAGGCAGGTTTTTGTTTTTGTTTTTTTTCTTTCTGCACGTAGTTAGTTGTCGCTTCTACAATTTTGTGCACAGGCTATATATCATTTACTGTTGCCAAAGCCCTTTGGACTTCCCTCAGGACCTGGAACTGTACAGAGATGCCTCTTGGACATGGCCCAGGAGTCCATCCTTTGCTGAGTCAGAGTCCCCAGCAAGCCAAAGGGATGTTGTAAGCCTTCTCTTGCCTTTTCCTTTTATATCACCTGTAATATCTAATAAACCTTGCATTTATTTGCATTAAGCGATTTATCTTTTTGGTTACCCTCCGAACCTGCAAGCAGAGTCTGTCTGGCCCAGCCTCTAAAGTAAGACATCCCTCCATTTGCGAGATCCAAGCAGCCACAAAAAAAAAGAAAAAAAGAAAAAAAAAGAAGAAGAAGAAAGAATGAAAGACAACAAGGCGACAGGCACTAACAGAATCTTCATTGAGATATTCAAGCAGGGAGGATCATCCCTGCTGTCATAGAATCATAGAGCTGGAAGAGACCTCAGGGGGTCATCAAGTCCAGCCCCCTGCCCAATGCCAACTAAATCAACCCATCCAGGGCTTTGTCAAGCCAAGACTTAAAAACCTTTAGGGATGGAGATTCCACCACCTCCCTAGGTAACCCATTCCAGTACTTCACCACCCTCTTAGTGAAATAGTTTTTCCTAATATCCAACCTAGATTTCCCCCACTGTAACTTGAGACCATTGCTCCTTATTCTGCTATCCGTCACTACTCCCTATGCCTATACTCCCTCATTCTGATGATCTGGAGAGAGGAAACCATATCCAGCAATCTCAGAGATGCCATCATAGTGACCATCTTTAAGAAGGGTGACAGGACAGATTGCGGATACTACCGAGGGATCTCCTTGCTCTCAACCACAGGTAAAATTCTTTCCCAAGTCCTTCTGTACCATCTCCTTCCATTGGCTGAAGAAGTCCTTTCGGAGTCACAGTGTGGCTTCCAACCAGGACAAGGAACGACCGATACGATCTTTTCTGCCCGCCTAATACAAGAGTAGCATTGGGAGCGAAGTCAGTCTCTTTATATGGCATTCTTCAATCTGACAAAATCATTTGACTCCTTCAGCTACAAGCCCCCTGGAAGATCCTGCGACACTTTGGCTGTGCATCAAAATTTGTCAGTATTATACATCTCTTACACAGCAAAATGCAGGCTGCAATACTCAACAATGGAGACACAACTGAACCAATTGAAGTAAGGACTGGAGTCAAACAAGAGTGTGTGATAGCACCTATATTATTTAATATCTTTTTGGCATCCATGTTCCAGATTATTGGAGATGACCTCCTAGGTGGAGTTTAAATAACCTACAGAATTGATGGTAGTGTCTTCAATCTGGGCCTCTTCAGAGCCAAGACCAAGACTGCTACAGCATCAGTGATAGAACTGCAGTACGCTGATGATGCCCAGGCCAGTGCCACCTCAGAAGATGGGCTCCAAGAAATCATTGATGTTTTCTATATGGCCTAATGCAGGTTGGGACTGACTCTCAATGCATGAAAGACCAAGGTTCTCTTTCAGCCAACACTCACCATACTGTTATCTGAACCAACCATCATGGCAGACAACCAAGTGCTGGAGAATGTCAACAGCTTCCCTTAGCCTGGAAGCTATCTGTCCAGCAATTCTGACATCAGTGGTGAAATCCTCCATCGAATCTGAAATGCCAGCACAACTTATGGACATTTATGAAGGTGAGTCTTCTATGACCGTGACATCAAGATGCAGACCAAGATCGATGCCTACAATGCTGTAGTCATCCCAACATTGCAGTATGGAGCTGAAGCCTGGACTCCCTATAGACGACATATTAAAGATCTGGAGAAATTCCATCAAAGGTACCTGAGGAAAATATTGGGCATCAACATGGCAGGACAGATGGGTTAATGTTAGTTTCCTCACAGAGGCTGATTCTTGAGGCAATATTTGGCCACAGGCAGCTACCATGGTCTGGTCAGGTGGTTAGGATGCCTGACACACACTTGCCTAAACAGATACCTGGGAGAGCCAGGCGAAGGATCGGGTAAGCTGGAGGACCACCATCAAGAATGGTGCCCAGCACTTTGAGATCAAGTGATGTCTCCATGAAGAAGATCAGAGAGCCCAATGTAAGAAGCATGCCCGGGCCTGCATCAGCACTGCTAGTGTCAGCGCCACTGGAGACAGAGACCTCACATGCAGCCAGTTCTAGAGAGTGTCAGAACTGGCCTAATTTCTCATCTACATACTCATCAGTTATAGGCATTCAAGGGGAAATCTTACTTGCTTCGAGGGATCCCAGAAAGAAAGAGAGAGACAGCATAACCTAAAGAGCAGGATCCCTGTTTACCAGCACCCTGTATTTCTTTGATAAAGCTGATGGCAAAGTTAATGGAATCAAAATTCAACATCTCAACTCAGGCTTGTATCTACTGCATTGCTTTTTCTTTCTCTGCCTTTAGTCAATTGTCAGTAGAGATAAAGAGGTGTGCCAGTTTCGAACCACTTAAATAACTATAATGAGAGAAGAAGCCCTATTACTGCCGGAGAGAGGAACTGTTCACCTAGCAAGTGCCTGCCCCAGCAAGCTTCTAGGCTCCATTTCAGAAGAGACCTGGGTTCTATAAAGCTGTGAACTATACTCGGCACTTATGTAACTTTTCCCCCTCCCTACATGTTCCTGTTTGTCAAAAGAACCCACATATACAGTTATATATACGGAAGCTTTGTCACATCATCTCACACTAATGTTATTTCTGTTCTTCTTCTTCTTCAATACTTAATTGAACAGTTAGCCATAGTGATCATTTGCCATTTGGTCTGTTCCTGAACAGCTGCAAGAGGCTAATGGCCTGAGAGTCCAACATCGGAACAGACATGATGAACCCATATAATAGGGCAACTGTCTCCACCCCTCAGTTAATGGAATTTTATCTCAAATGTTATAAGATTTCCAGAGAATGGCATTGTCCATGTTTTTCTCCCATACAACTGTATGGAGAAGATGCAACTCAAATGGAACCTGAACCTGTTTGCTGTACTGAGATGATGTGGATTCCATCTTTGTTATAATTGACCCCTGGCTGATACTGTGATGCCAGTTCATTGGAGAAGCTCTGTGACAGAAATGGAGTAACTGAAAATTATAGAACCCAAAGAGCAAAAGCTGGAGACTGCTTTGAACAATTGTATTATTGAAAGAGAGTGGGGTTGTGGATGGACCTGATCCTGCTGATTTTGCAGCTTTGTCTTTAACCATGAAACATGAAGGCCAATCTTATCCAATCCTTCCTCCATTTTCAAGAGCTTCACAAAACCTTTTGGGACTCTACAGTATAAGAACCATACCATCAGCATAGTCAAGGTCTGAGAGCAAGCGATCACCAATCTTAATGCCTGAATGAATGCTCTATTATGAAGCCCATTACCTGATAAAAGAGTGAACGTGCCAAGACACCACTTTGCCTGACATAAGATACTGATTTAAAAGATGTGGACATCCAATTGCCCAGACATACACATGTAATAGTTCCATTGTGCAACTTTCTAATCAAGTCCAGCAGAACAGTAAAGATACCTATGCTCTTTAAGGCCTTCCATAGTGTGACACAATCAACTGGATCAAAAGACTGATGTATGTCATATGCAGGGGCTTCCTGAACTCACAGTGTATCTCCAACAAAAAAACCAGGGGGCCAAAATGCCATTTAATGTGGACCTGCTTCTCATAAAGCTTGATTTTTGGGGATGACCCTTCTGCAGTAGCAGATGCAAAGTGCTCAGCCTGCAATTCTTACATTCCCTGTGTGGACCTTTGCTCTTATAAGGTTAGGTCATAATATCGTCCTTCTAAGGCCACATCTTCACTATGCAAAAGATCAACACTGCTGCAGTTGATTTTCCAGGGTTCAATTTAGTGGGTCTAGTGAAGACTTGCTCAATCAAACTCAGAGAGTGCCCCCATCAGTGCCTGCTCCTCACAAGGAGTAAGGGAAGATGATGGGAGCAAACACTCCTGTTGAACCCCTACTGTGTGGATGGCTCAGAAATACGATTTAAGATACGTTGACTTCAGCTATGTCATTAACATAGCTAGAATTGTGTATCTTAACTTGACCTTCTGCGGTAGTATAGACTGAGTGCAGGTCATTGTCAAGGATCCGGGCCTCCACACAAAACCAAAGTTGGCCAGAAGTGATTCTGCTATTATCTCTGTTGGGTTTCCAAAATGGCCCACCCAAAAAACTAAGGAAAAGTGGGGTTTTTTTAAATCCTGGTTGTTTTACTACACTTCTGTTGAAAAATAAACATTTCCCTAATATTTTGTCAAAATTGTCATCCCCTGTATGTATGAATAGCTACAATTAAGTCATTTGTACAATTAAGAAATTTATAACTGAGAGGGGATGTCCTAATTCCTAAAACTAATGAACGGCTTCATTTCCAACTTTCACAAATATTTACTCTCTTCCTTAAGGAAAAGTGATGTACATTTAAATTCAATCAGAATTTGTTCTCATGCTTTACACTGATATTTCAACAGTGTAGTTGAAAAATTAAACTCAACTTTAACTATGGAGTAGCTCGCAACACATACATAATATAGGTCACTATTTTTAGAGTTGGACATGTTAACTGAATTATAATAAGATATTATATCCTATCCCAGTGCTACATAAGAGTTAAGCACTGAAAAAAAAACATAATTCACAATGAAATAATAAATTTGAAATAAGCCAGAATCTGTGCAGGTGTGGTGTATTGTATGGTTGCTTTAATTGTCAGCAATTTCATTAAAACTACTCATTACAAAAATGTCGTATGTCTTCCTTAAAAATCTGTTTTACTGGAATGACTTGTTATGAATCACATTTTATGAAAGCAATGATTTTTATCCTTTTGCTGTTCTTTGCACATGAAGAATTTAGTGGAGAATATCACAATAATTAAATAATACTGCACATACATAACTTTTATTAGCAGTATCACTCTATAAAAGTGGAAATCACACTTCCTTTTCTACTATTACAGCACAGAACTGGGAGCACTCTAAAAATAGCTGCTTTATGAGCTTTTTTTTTTAAAGGCTTTATTGGCTAATTCCTGGTCACTTTACTCACACGCGTAGTCCTATCTATTTAAGTGGGAATAGTTTCATAGGAAAGACTTGGATGATTTGATCCTATATTTATTTTGCAGCTCTGTCTGTAATGAAGACAACAGGAGACAATCTCTTTTACAATCATATTCATTAGCATATTCTAAGCTTGGCGTCTACAGTGTTCCTATTACAGCATCCATACACGAAGGTGCTTCCCAGATGACTGACACAGTCTATCCAAGTCCTAGAGGGCTTCTAAAATAGGAGGCTGTGCTTCATGAAAGCATCCATATTCTGGAGCTAGCACATGCTTAAGTGCCTGCCAAGATGGCACATGAATAAAGTGCACACGTAGGCTAGTGGTCTAACTTCAGTGGGATTATTCATGCACTTAACATTATACATCTGTGTATTCATGGTCTACATACTTCTGTAATCATCTGTGCATAAAGTATACTTTGTGAAATATTATTTGAAAGCTAATAGCTCATGGATCAATAATACCATGGAGAAATTTGTTTAGTAACATTATATAAAAAGTTATAAACATACATTGAAATTTGGTCTGAAATGTGTTTACAAGACAACCATGGGTAAATCAGTTTGCCAAAGACAAAGAACAAACTGACAACTCTAGGCAGGTGTCATCATCATTGATTGGCAATCACCTGTCTAATGGCCATTCATCTGCATACTAGCAAACAAAGGGCGATACTTCTTTCACCACAGGACTCCCTGCCTCCAACCTCACATCAGGAATGAAACTTGTCTAATGGTAACCCTCAGGAAAATGCATTTCAGAGAGTAAGTGGACTATAAATTGAGTGACAAAAACACCCCACAGTTGTTCTGTCTACACCACAGAGTTTTGTTGGAAAAATGTCCATTTTTCTGACAAAACTTGAGGAACATCTACACTGTAATTGTGTTCTTCTGCAAGAAAATCGAAAGAACAGAGGGGTTTTCTGCCATTGATGATCCTCATTCTAGGAGGAAGAAGCCTTTTTCTGAAAGAGCTCTTTCACAAAAACACGTGTGTGGACGGGGAAGGTGGAGTTCTTTCGGAAGAAGAGGAAAGAGGAAAAAGCACAGGTGCCCTGGTGGCTACTCCGTCCATAGAAATGACAGCTTACATAAGAGAGATCATCCAATCAGTCTGGATGCTCTCTTTCAAAAAAGCAGATTGCTTTTTCGATGCACTTTTCATTGTGGACGCTTTCTTTTGGAAGAAGTTTTTTCAGAAGATTCTTCCGAAAAAAGCTTCTTCTGAAAGAAGCCTTTATCTAGACATAGTCTGTCTCTCTTTCACCTAAGAATACAAAAGAAATAGTGGCTGAACTTTGGGAGCAGATCTTGATCTGAGAATTTGGTTGGCAAAATTACTAGGAACATTTGGTAAGGGACTTCCTCTTGAACCAATCTACTTTGGCAAGTTTTAGTACTAAGAAGTGCGTTAGCTTTATTTCTCTTGTATCTATTTCTGGTTTTAATGCTTTATATTAGTACTCATTTAAACCCTCCTCATTAGTACTAATTTAAAATCTCCTTTTAGTTAAATACACTTTTTTTTCTCTTTTAATAAAAACTAATTCAGTGTTATGAACTGTGTGGATAATTCCATTTAAAATACCAAACTGTTGTATAGTGATCACCTGAAATGAGCCAGGGACTGGACTGTCCCTTTGGACAGTCCAGGAGAAAGCAGGACAATATAAAACACATCCTTTGGGGGAAAAGCCATGACTGGGAGTGTTGATGGAAGGCAGAACGTGACTGATGGGGCTGGAAGTCTTCAGTTATAAAGACACTCAGGATGTTACCTGCAGGCTGAAAGGCTGTGGGTATGTCTACACTGCAGACTTTTTCCAGAAAAAAAAGGCCATTTTTCTGGAAAAACTACACTTACGTCCACACTACTATTGTGTTCTTGTGACAGAAAGTTGAAAGAACGGACAGGGTTTTCAGACAGCGGTAAACCTCTTTCAACGAGGAAGAAGCCTTTTTTTGAAAAAGCTTTTTCAGAAAAAGGCGTGTGTGGATGCAGAAGAGTGTGTTTTTTCGAAGGAAGAGGCCTCCAAGAAAAAGCACAAGTGCCCTGGTGGCCACTTTGTCCACAGTAATCACAACTGAAATGCGGGATAGTGTCCAATCAATGTGGACACTATCTTTCAAAAAAGCAGACTGTTTTTTCGTTGCACTTTTGCTGTGTAGACGCTCTCTTTCGGAAGAAGTTTTTCCAGAAGATCTTGTCTAGAAAAGCTTCTTCTGAAAGAAGCCTGCAGTCTAGACATAGCCTGAGTGAGAGTGGCTCAGGTAGGAAACACCCCAGTGTGCATGAGAGGGGTCAAACAGTCCCTCTCTGGATTGCACCATGGGATGTTATAATGTGCTCAAATACCTTGCTCAATTAGGACTGGGTAAGGATAAAAGACTCAAGGAAGAAGATGAACTGTAGGCAGATGGGGATGTAGTCTAGACATACCCCCACTGCAGAATTAGGTCCCAAGGCAAGGCACAGTACGGGATCAAATCACATTGCCTCATTTGTCATACTGACAGGCGCTTTGTCTCAGTAGTATGTTCAAGACAGTATAGCTTGGAAATTTAGTATAATTTTTTACATAAAGATGCTAAAGCAGTTTTCTTTTAAATGAGGGATCTCTAAAAGTTGCCTTTTGAACCCTGGATTCAATTTAAGTTCAGGCTTTAAAAATATTGATAGCTGAAATCCTTCCCCATCACCTTCTCTCCACTCTGCCTCTTGCTGTTATTCATTTTGATTACTGGATCCTGGAATTCTGAACTGTATATATTCCATAATTGTGACAGATTCATTCTGATGTGGAGTTCAAATAAAATTGGGAAGATATTTAGGCATGTGTAAGGAGAACCTTCTATACATGCATACTTGCAAATTAGAATACTTTTGACCTCAGGCTTCCCAAAGTGCCTAAGGGAGTTAGGTACCTAAATTCAATTAAAAGTCAATGAAATTTGAGTCTCTAATTCCCTTAAACTGCTTTGAGAGGAACAAGAATATTTTTTGCTTCAGGGAATTATGGGACAGCTCCTTGAGACATGATACAGAGAAGGGAGTTTAATTTCTCTGAAGCAGATGCACTTCAGAGTCTCGGCTTTGTTAAAATTCAGTGTGTTAGTGCAGCTTTGTAAAAGAAATGCTCAAAAATTCTTGTGTGAACATACCTAATGTGTCACATGCCTTGCAGCCCAAATATGCTGAAAGGTCAAGTCATTATATATATATAAAAAGATAGATTGCCCTTACCTTAACTAAATTTTAACCACTCTACAGTTCCAGGATAATTTTTGGTATCCCGGGGTCCCTTCTTTCTTAACTGTCAACAAAATGACACTCTCCCTTTTTTTTTTCTCTGATAACATTTATCTTGGGTCTAAATCCAAGCAGTGTACCTAAGTTTGAAACGAGCTACTTGTGTGTTACCACCTTTTGATAAATCATCTTCTCTCTCATCCTTCACAAAGTTTTATCCAAGTGATCCCTCTGACGTTAAGACGATGAAAAACTGATAGCTTTTCTCTTCAAAATCTTTCAGTCCTCACCTCAATCTTGAGTGCATCAGGAAAACAATAAATTCTCCAGAGGTTTCTATTCTTTCAAGCATCGGGACAATTCAAATGTCTCACAGGAATACTGCAGCAACACAGCGATGCAATCCAATCAAATATTAGAGCTCCAGATTTTATGTTTGAGGTGATGTCATTGACACAGACTGCAGTGGACTGAATTGAATACCACATTAAAAAATGCACAGTGCAGACTTTTAAACCATTGGAAAATCAGAGCCAAAGTCATGCTTGTTAAATGATTATTTATCTGTTAACAACACAGAGAAAATGGGACTGAAGTGTCAAAATATTGGCACGCCAAGAACGACCTCATTATTCAAGCACAATTTAAAATATAACTGTCATAATGTGAAACAAGTATATTGCTTCCTTTTTATATCTAATAGAATGTAAAGTGAACTATACAATTTTGGAGGTTTCTCTTTAACTGGCTTAAGCTTGAGTTTATGGTTCTCTTGTTTCTCTTGCAACAAAAAGATAACAGTAGTACTTAAGTAGCACAGTGAGCTGTATTCATGAAGCTGCATTAGATTTAAGGGAGGTCAGATTTATTTTTGGCTCCACAGGGACCAAAACATGAACTCAGGTCTTGACAGATTAGTAAAGGAAGAAATTCTCAAATCTTTACTATTTTGGTACAGTTAATAGCAAATGTGTCTATTGGTAACTCCAAGGTCTCTAAAAGAGTTATATAAAAAATCTGCAGTGAAATTGAAACCACATGAGGGTTGGTTGTGTTTCTGCATCTTGCTGCAGAAATTGCTCTATTTTATTCATAATTAATGCATTTTGTTTAAAATCCAAAAGGGAATGCTTTTGTTTAAATCCATTCATAAATAGGCAGAATAAGTCTGATTTACTCATTTACATACTCATACTCATACCCACACAAAATCAAAACATGGCAGATGTAAAGCTGACCAAATAAAAAATGTAAACATTTGCACATGTGTAAGGGTTAATTGCAGAAGAACTTTGTATGTGACAGTATAGGGGTGGTGAGGCACGCATCCCTCCCCCCATATCTGATGAACCAGAAGCAAGCCTTCAGGAACACAGCCATTTAAGATAGGCGGTGGTGCCATTGTAACAAAAACAAGTTATAGATAAGGGTAGGAGAAAGGGAAGGAACATATAACAATCTTGATTAACCAAATGTATTAATCATGTAAACAAGGTCAAAGGACAAGCAGTACCAGATCGATAGTCAACAGCTAAGCCATACTTTAACAAGTGATAAGTAACCTCCAGAAAGTTCCAAACTGCAAAACAAGGTGAAAACACTGTATATAAGCTGCACAACAACAGGGCTGGCCCACAACATTTTGGCACCTGAGGCAGGGAGCTCAGATGATGCCCCCATACTCCCTCGCTTGGGCCAAAACTTTGAAAGGTCTCAATTCTATGGGTCCTAGTGGCGCCCCTCCACAGTCTGGCACCAGGGGCGGCCGCCTCAGTTCGCCTCATGGTAAGGCCAGCACTGCACAACAATATAGCAATTTGGACTTCACCAATGGACTCTGGTACCAGTGCCTCGGAAGCCTAGACGACCTCCCACTCGTCCGCAGCTGACCGGGGTCCCCAGCTTACAGAAGGGACGTAAGAGCCGCTATTCCTATCATGTTGTTCTTTTAGTTAAGGGGTACAGCTGAACTCTCTCAGGAAATAAACTGTGTGTGTTTGACAGATACTGGTGCAGCGTGTTTTGTACTTAAAGAACCCAGTGTCGGACCTGAGAATTACTCTTGCTTGCAACAACATGTTCATTTACAAAAGTAGATTCACAAATCTGCAATTTAGAAAGGCCAGGCTCTAGTTATCATTATAAATCCAGAGAGACTCCATTAATGCCCATGGAGTGACCAAGGTGTAAGTCCTGGCCACATTTAAGCACAGATAGCATGGCACCATCTCCACTTAGATTAGAAGTAATACAGGATCCATCCTAGTGGCACTGTGGTAACATCAAATGGTTGCTTTAACTCCTGAAGGGTAACAGTGTCCTCCCTCCACATGGGATAACAGGAGCTCACTTCTCCCTGAAGAGACAGAGGTGACAGAAGAGATTCCTCAGAATTTACACTGAGCGAATGGGATATCTGTTTGGATGAAGGACTTGGCCTACTGCTATACATCTCTTACCAAGTGCACTTGAAGCCCTAAAAGCTGTCGATTTCAGCATTAACACCATGTTGACCTTCATGGGGAACTTCATACCTCTCAGAGCTATTATTCCAGGTTGTCTACAGACTCTGGTAGATATCATGTAAATGCTTATGTAGTCACATTATTCAAAAAAATCAGGCCCCTATGTACAAAGCCTATGGAGCCCCCTGAGGAGAAGGAACAAGAATGGTTGTTGTGACTGGTTTTGTTTGTATCTCTTTGTATAATGTTTTAGAAATTGATATGATGAGCACTCAGAGTTAAGGACAGGCATCCTTTTATTTGAAGTTAAAATAAATAAAAACAAAAAGAAATAATAAATATTTGGCTGAAAGCTTTTTGTTTTCATTTGGTTTTTTGTTTGTTTGTTTTTTTTCCTTTTTCCTTTTGTATTCAGACTGAAGATCCTTTATTTCTGGTTCTGGCTGTATGGACATTCTATATAGTATGGTTGTTTTCTTTATATAATAGATAGATGCAGACACGAAATAATGTCGTGTAGTTTAAATACTTTCAGTCAGATCCTCAGTTGGTGTAAATTGGCATAGCTTTAACGCATTCAATGAAGTTATGTTAATTAAATCAAATGAGGATATGGTCCATATTTGAAAGTCCCAGAACATATACATAACATCTAAATATCCTTGTTTTCATGCTGATTTATTCTATGTGCCTAGGTAGCACTTCATACTCTGTTGAAAGACTTATACCTTTCCCTCTTGTGGATCTATCAATCCTTAAGAGGTATAATAGTTAATAGCCCTCTTCTATCCTGAATAAATGAGAAGTGGTAAATGAACTGCAGAAATTTTCAGATAAATCAACTCAGCAATTTTTAAAGAAATTAAACGCTCCCCCAAAAAATTCATTTACTGGAATGAACTGGATGTTTGAACACTATTTCATGGTGTCATTTTATTATCTAAAAATTATTGCTCTGTTAAGTCAAATGAGGTTCTCAAATGATCTATGTAAATAAGAGTTAAACTAATGTAAGTTCTGTGTTCATTCCTAAGGGTCCAGTTCATAACATACAAGAGAATTTATGTGAAGGAATTGTTCTGAGGGGCACATTGACATGAGATAACATGATTTATGATTCATATCCATCATACTGACAGACTTTGGTCAGATATTGTTTGAGCTAAACTGAGCAAAATAAAGCAAAACATCTTTATCAGATAAAGAATATTTCAAGCTCTGTCACAATACACAAAAATGTACTCTATCATGGTACACCCTGGAAACAACAGAAACAGGAGGCAAACTGACCCCTTCATACTGGTAAAGAGGTAAGAGAAGACTGAAATCTGCAAGATTTATTTTATAGAAATTGTTCCATCTAGCAGGAGGGGTCTGATAAAGGGTGGGCCCACACACTTTGGGGATCTATATATCATTCAGACCTACAGATACACCAACTGTTCTATATACACGTCTTCATCTCTATGTGGCTCTGCCAAGACTTCTCTGCCACTCTCCTTTGCCTGCCCAAGGGACAGATAAGAAGGAAAGAACCCAGATGGGGAGCTAATGCTGCTTGAAGCAGCTTTAACTCCTGAGCATATTTCCCACTAGAAAAATCGATAAAATAAATTCAGCCAGGAACAATGCTGCAGAAAGTCACGTGTCCCCAGTACCATCTCATACAACCTCTATTGTCACTTTCTGGAACATTGCTGATCCACTGCTATAAAGTCCAACTGGAGAGACTTCAATGGGAATGAGAGGGAAATGTGCAGTGGAAACTTATCTCCTTCTGTAGAGATTTTCCAGAAGGGATATTCTGTTCTGCATCAATATACTCCTCCTTCCCCCGTTACCCCTGTAGATACACACAGTTTTGTTAGGTATGTTTTTTCAGTTAAATACAACACTATCAGTAAAATAATACTAAATAAAAATAATGCTATATATCATTATTAGTTTGGTCAGAAAAATATGGTGTATATTTTCATAAAAATGGTTAAGGCTAATATTTTCAAAGGAGCATAAATTTCATTGGTATTAAAATATAAATATTTTTTAAAATTGTACCCCTTGTGTGCTTTACTTTTCATTTTCAAAGGGACTGATTTTCAGAAAGTATTGCACACCCATCCTCTGAAAATCCAAATGTTATAAGGCATCTCAAACTAGGTACCCAAAACACTGATTCATCCACAATCCACTAGTTCCTTCTGCAAAGATCCTGAAGGAACTCAAATGTGAAATTGCAGAAATATTGTATTATGTAACCTATCACTTAAATCAGTCTCTCTACCAAATATGGTGATGCCAATTATTTAAAAAAGCTCCGGAGGTGATCCTGGCAATTGCAGTTTGGTAAGCCTAATTTCAGAACCAGAGAAATTGATTGAAACTGTAGTAAAGAACAGAATTATCAGACATACAGCTGAATATCATTTGTTTGGGAACTGTCAATGTGGCTTTCATAAAGGGAATCACGGTTTACCAGTCTATTAGAATTCTGTGAGGGAATCAACAAGTATGCGGACAAGGATGATCCAGTCAATATAGTGTACTTCAATTTGAAAAAGTCTTTCACAAAATTCCTCCCCCAAGGTTTGAAGCAAAGTAAGGCACCATTGGATAAGAGGAAGGTCCTTTCATGTATCAGTAACTGGCTAGAAAATAGGAAAGAAAAGGTAAGGAATTGGAAAGAGGTTAAAGCCGGGTGTGCCAAGGATCTATACTGGCATCAGTGCTGTTCAACATATTCATTAATTATCTGGAAAAAAGACTGGCAAAGATTGTGAGTGGCAAAGTTTGTAGATGGTACAAAATTTTCAAGATAATTACATCCAAAGGTAATTGTAAAGAGTTACAAAGGGATCTCTCAAAACTTGGTGACTGTGCAACCAAATGATAGATGATATTCAGTGTTGATAAAATGCAAAGTAATATGCATTGCAAAACATAATCTCAACTATACCTGCAAAGTGATGGTCACCTGAGGAAATTAATAGGCAGAAAATTTAAAACAAACAAGAGGAAGTATTTCTTCACCTGTAGAACTTCTTGCCAGGAGAGATTGCGAAGGTCAGAAGTATAACTGGGTTCCAAAAAGAATTAGATTATTTCATGAAGGAGAGATCCATCACTGGCTGTTGGTAAAGATGGTCAAGGGTGCAACTTCATGTTCTGGGTGCCCTTAAATCTGTGACTGCTAGAAGCATACTGAATGACAAGGCATGGTGCACTTAAATTGTCTTAGTTGGTAACACCCTCTGAAGAAATGGGCACCGTTATCTATCAGAAGACAGGTAGGGTACGTCTACACAGCAACGTTATTTTGAAATAATACCCGTTTTTCTGAAATAGCTATGCGAGTGTCTACACAGCTAGCCCATCATTTTGAAATAATTTTGAAATAATGGGTGGCTTATTTCAGTGTTTGTAAACCTCATTCCACAAGGAATTACACCTCTTTCAAAATAGCTATTTCGGAATAGCAGTAGTCTGGACACTCTACTGCTGCTATTTCAACATAGCTCCCCCCCAGGCCATTCAAAGTAAGTACTCCCCAGTGCCTCCTGGGGCTCTAAATCTAGGCTCTAAATCAAGGTAGCATGTCCACATTAGGGAAGCCTGCCTTGAACTAATTTTCAGGTTTCCCTGTAGTGTAGATGTGCTATTTCGAAATAAGCTATTTTGGAGTATTTCTTCTGAAATAGCTTATTCCGAAATAATCGTACAGTGTAGACACAGCCATTCTAGTCAGGATGGTGAATTGTTATGGCCCAGTTTGGCCATTCTTATATTCTTATATACATAATAGTTTCTTTTCCTTTGGCAATCTCGTAGGTCCTGATACTACAATGAACTCCATGCTGGAGGACTTCAGTTTCTCGTGTGGTCATTCTGATGTTGCTATGAATGCTACATTCAATTTAAAAAGAAAAGAAGTTTGTTTTCTACTGCTTATTCTGAAAAGATAAACATTTGAGAGTCTTACCCTCTTTATTTTCATTGGTGTCTTCAAAACATAGAGGCTATGTCTAGACTACATCCCTTTTTCAGAAAAGGGATGTAAATTAGATGTATCGCAATTGCTAATGAAGAGGGGATTTAAATCTCCCCCGCTTCATTAGCATAAAAATGGCTGCCGCTTTTTTTCCGCACGGAGCTTTGCCAGAAAAAAGCGCCAGTCTAGACGCTGATCTTGCGGAAAATAAAGCCTTTTACGAAAGATCCCTTATCCCTCTATGATTTTCCTGCTGTACAATAAAAGACACCTGTGTTCATTACAACAAAGCCTCTTTATTGAACAAAACTGGGGTGTAGGGGGAATGAAACTGAGGTGAGACTGGGGAAAGAAGGTGTGAGAGGGGAGGAGGGAGGGTGTAAGAGGGGAGGGGGAAACCTGGGAGGAGGGAGCTGGCAGGGGGAGGCAAGGGGAGGAAGTGGGAGGAGAAGCTCAGGTCTCAGGGTTGGGGCTCCTGCCAGCCTAACTGTCTCCCAGCACCACGAGTGCGGGGGCCTCGGTGTCCCTGGGGGTGTGGGGAGGGTGGGGAGGAAGAAGCAGGAGGGAGAGAAGGAGTGGGAGGAGGAGCGGTAGCTGGGGAGGCAGCAGGGGCTGGAGCAGCAGGAGACAGCAAGATCTGCCCCAGGGTCAATGAAACACCTGGGGGGCACGGACCAACCCAGGATGCGGTCCATGGCATCAAAATAGGGGCAGGGGTCTGGGTCTTCCCCTGGTTGGGAGCTGCCCCCTGTGGCCCTGGCATACGTCTGACGCAGCTTTTTATTTTCAGGTGAACCTGCTCCTGGGTTCTCATGTGGCCTTTGGTGGCCAGGCTGGCAGCCATCCACCTGTAGACGGTTGCATTCCTCTGTTAAGTGCGGAGATCATAGACATTGGAGGCACCCCCCCAAATCTGAATTAGGTCCCTGATCTCCCTACTGGACCAGGCAGGCACCCGCCTTTCCTGGCCCCTGGCAGGCTCCTGGGAGCTGGCAGACTGGTCCTGGGGAGCGGTGGGGGGCTGGCTGGCACTGGCTTCCTGGCTCATGCTGGGGCCACTGGGTCAGGTGCAGCAACTGCTGGCTCTGGGCTGGCAGGCTTGGAGCTGGCACAGGCACTGTGGCCAGAGTCTACCCCTTTAAGGGCTCCAGGGAGGGAGGGAGTGAGAGGAGTTTTCTTGGTTGTGCCCAGAGTGGCCACCAGGGCACCCTGGGAAGGGCTGGAGGCCCCCTATTTCGAAATAAGCATCTACACAGCGCTTATTTCGAAATAGCAGTTTCAAAATTGGCACTATTGCTCATGGAATGAGGTTTACCAATTTCGAAATAAGCCCTCCGCTATTTCGATTTAATTTTGAAATAGCGGTTTGGCTGTGTAGACACTGGTAAAGTTATTTTGAAATAACAGCTGTTATTTTGAAATTACTTTGCTGTGTAGACATACTCATAGACTGCAGTGGTATTCTGGGATAATTAGCACTTCTGAAAAATCAATTCAGTTTTATGTAGGCGTGCCTAACTTTTGGCACCTGACTCAAAAATCATTTTGGACATGGTTTGGACAGAGATGCAAAAGAAAGCAGAAAAGAGTTTCTGCTATACAAGAGCATATAGCTTTTGATGCCTGAGTGGGTACATGTGCAGCTTCATTAACTTCAGCTTGTGGAATTTGGCTCTATAATGCTAGGAAGATCTCACAGGGAAAACAATTGCAAAACTAAATATGCAGTGCTTTGATTGCATAAATCGATATTGATATGAATCATAGACTATGTATATTTTTCTTTTAACTGCAACTGTTTCTTGGCTTTTGTGGTGAGGAGGGGACTACACTTCTATTTTAACAGCTAGCTAGAAATCAAACCAAGCAGACTTGGCAGTTTCACTGCACAGACACAAACAGTGGAAATAATCTACGTGTGTGCGTGTGTGTGTGTGTACAAAAAACCATCAATCATTCTGTGCTAAGGACAAAGCAGACCCAGTACATGATATTCTTTGGAATGGAGTAAGGCTTACATTTCTCAGATTTGGTTGGTTTTATTTCAAAGGCTTTAATGTTATTAAAGGAGTTTTTGCATTGAAAAAAAATGAATCTGTTCATATTTGATACAAAGCATGATGATATGGGAAAATGAAGTTTGGAGACCCCAAATTCATTTCCAACTTAACCTCCTCATTTCTCATGCCATATACTTTGTTATTCTCTTTTTGTCATCTTCATGTTTCTTTGCAGACATCCCAGAGAGGTTGAATGGTATCTTCAGAGATCATAATTTTTTTCTATGTGGTACACAATTCAAAATTGCTCCTTGTTGAAGTCCTGCCTTGGATTTTTCCTGTGTAAATGCTAAGGATGAATTTGTTTATTCTCCTGCTCTCCCATAGGCTTGGGGAGATTGTGAGGAAGTGCAACATAAAACAATTAAGAGGGATAAATTTTCTATCATTTGGGAAAAAAAGCACAAGATTTAATGGCGGAAATGGCAGGTGCTGCCAGCATTGTCTATTCTTACTTGTCTCTATTAGTGCCGCACAGATGTGAGTAGCTTATGACCTGGGTTAGCAGAAAACTGAGGCTAAACTGAGGCTAAACGACTTCCTTTCAGCCTGTCTAAGCTCTCCCAAGCTTTTTAAAAATCTGTTTGAAGCATAGTTCCAAATATTAGCTCATCCTTTGGTAAGCAAGGAGGCAGAGACATACCTGTAATTAAACTCTGCTGTCCTGATAAATAAAACACATGGCTTCTTTCCTTATCTAAACTGGGGTGTGGGTCATTTGTATCCTATTTCTCTTTCTTTGACTTACTGAAACACACACACACACACACACACAAAGCCTGCTAACAAAAGTTCTGAGGCAGACAACTGGTTGACACCTGACTAAGAGAAAAAGTGAAAGTAATGTCTTAGACAAATACTAGGAAAAAGGTTGGGAGAGTCAATCCATTAGCAGGGCATGTTTTTAAAGAACTTGTTTTCATGAACATTCTGTGTCTTGCACATAGTTAGCAAGTTAAAGTTTGTTGTGGAGTTCATATGTCTGAATCTAGAAGAAAAATACATTTTAATCTGGTAGATATACATAGAACTAGAGAATTGAATCACTATAGGCAAGTTTCAGGAAGGAGGGGGCAGAAAGCCATAATGTTCATTTGTGACACCTCCAACTACTATTGCTATAGGAAAGGAAGCCACTAATTTTTCTTCAGCTTCTCCATCAGTAAACTTGAAATAATGATATTAATCACCTTCTTAAATCATGTTAAAATCTACTGATGGAAGATGTTATTATTATATCACCTCCAAAGGCAGCATAGAATTAATGTTCTTAAGATGATCAGAGAATTTCTTAAATTTGACAAAATTCTTCAACTAATTGTTAATCATGTACAGTCAGGAAAATATTGACAAAACATGTTTTGAAAATGTACATAATCTTCCCCCAAACATATGAAATGGAAACTATTATTTTCAGTAATTTATCTTTGAGCCAGTTCCACTAATGTAGTAAAAATGGCATTGATACATGGCAACCTAACCAGCAGTAATACTTAGCCCATGTACCTTTAAAGTATATTTTCCCTGGCCAGAAGATATAGTTCCTATATTTGGAACTAAACACAATTTTGAATATCAGGATGCAACATTTCAACTGTCTATTGTGTTCTAGGGATTGTTCTGGATTTGTACTAGTGTATTTGGGATTAGACTCTGACTTCCTATTTATGTCTTATCTCCCTCACTTGGATGTGTCTACAGTACAAGAAGCTAGCTATGATCTAGCTATATGGGATAACAGGAGCAGTGGGGACAGGATTTTTCTCAATTGTACTGTTTCTCCATCCATCAGAATGCAATGTTTACTTATCTAAATCAAGGACAGGTTAATTAATGCATATATTTGTACAAAGCTTTGAGAGTGAATAGTGCCTGGTTTTAGGCATTCATACCTTTTGGAGATTTTTAACTTTCTGTATGACATTTTTCATGCCTTGTCTTTTTCAGATCACCCTCTGATTCTTGGCTGCTCCAGGGCCAAACTCCTCTGGCATAAACTGGTCAGCATGTGGAGTGGGAGTGCTCTAAATTATGACAGCTTCCTCTTGAATGCCTGAGGTTTCCAGTATGAATCAGAATGCCCATAGCAGCCTGAACTTCTGCTCTGGTTTCTGACTTCACTCCAATATTTGCAAGGTGTGTAGCGCGGGCAGGGGAGGGGGAAGGGGGGGGGCTTATGGGGGGGAATGGATGGAGTAGCTCTGTGTCTACCTACAGACACATGGGGCTGGAACAAGCAATCTCTTCATAAGTTTTTCTATTGTATCTTTGTCATATATATATTAAACAGTCAGTATTGATCCAGGTGCCTACATACAAACAACCAAACTGATTACATTCTAACCTACTGATCTCAAAGATTGTATCTACACTGAGGAACTATTTTGGGATACTGGAAGTATCCTGAAATAGCTATTCTGCATCTTTTGAGCAATCCCGTTATTTTGTTTCAGAACAGTGTTCTATTTTGAATTTGGCACTGTGTAGACAGTGCCAAATTTTGAAAGAAGCTATTTCAAAATTAACTTGAAGTAAACTATGCAATTTGTGAAGCTCAAATTGAGTAGCTTATTTCGAGTTCTGGGTGCAGTATAGATGTACTCGAAGATTATAGATTCATAGAATTATAGAAAGGTAGGACTGAGAGGGACCTTGAGAGGTCAAGTGCAGCTCCCCTGAACTAAGAAAGTATCAAATAAATCTAGATGACTCCCGACAAGTGTTTGTCCCCACCTTTGAAGATTTTTAAGTACAGATTGTGTGTTCAAAATCTCCCTTAAAATTCTATGACAGATCAAGTACATTAGCTATGACACACATATTATTATGAAGTGTTGGTGCTTACAGCAGCAACAACAACAAAAGCAGCAGAAGCAGTGAAGTGAGGAAACAGGGCTGAAAGCGAGGAACCTTTAATAACTATGCCATAGCTTTGGGATAATAGGCCAGGAACGAAAGCCCTTGTCTATACCCACATTTTGTACTGATACTATTTTATTTAGGGGCATGCAGAGTTTTTTAACCTGAAATAGTTCAATCAATGCAGCTCTAGTGTGGCTGTGATTATGCTTGTACAAAATGTTTAGAGCGGAATAGCTTAATAGGAATAAGCAATACTGGCATAAGTGCATCCACACTGAGGATTTTACCATTTAAAATATATCAGTTTCAAGATGATATAATTGAAGTGCTACCAAAACTCTGTCTAGAAAAAGCCCTTAAACTTGCTTGGTGAAATCCTGACTCTTGGTTTCAGTAGGGCCAGGATTTTTCTCAGATGTACTGTTTCTCCATACATCAGAGTGCAATGTTTACTTATCTAAATCAAAGGGAAGATTAATTAATGCATATATTTTTACAAAGCTTTGAGAGTGAATAGTGCCTGGTTTTAGGCATTCATATCTTTTGCAAATTTTAATTTTCAGTATGAAGTTTTTCATGCCTTGTCTTTTTTAGGTCAGTTTTTAAATCTGAACAAGAGTTACTCAGTTGCTTTCCAGCATGCATAGAGTGCTGTACTTTTACCAAATGTTTTGTCTAATTATGTTATATCCAGCAGTAAATTGACAATTTTATGAAGAGGCAAACTACTTAGGTCCTTCCTTTTCAGTTTTTACTGACGTTCATCTGAAATTTGGACCACTGAAGTACAAGCAAATATTAATTATGTTAAGAAAATCCAGTACATTACATTAGGTGGATGTGTTTATGTTAATAATACATTAGTCAAAGTGTAAATGAGAGGTTGTTAAAGTAAAGTGATATACATCTGCACACGTATGTGTCTGTGTATTGTTAATACACATTCATGAAATAAACCACTGAATTAAACAGTGTTCTTTTTCAATACTCGTATCTATTTTTGGCTTTTTTTCTGCCCTCCCATCCCCCACTATTAACTCTGATATTTACCTGGAAAACTAACAGATAACTTTTGCCCTGTTTTTCACCCTTCCGCCACCCCACCCCCCTTTTTTTTAAACAAACACTAATAAACTCCAGGGAAACTTTAAACAAAATAAATAATGAAAAGGAAGGGCCTTGTGCAGAGCACAGTTAAGTTTTGTCTGGCTATGGATTACAATTTGTGTTCGGAGATCATGAGGCCAATTTAATTCCAGATGTAACACGACTGAAGACAATGAAATTTCATTGCACCAGGAAAGGAAGAATAAGGATAATCTATCACAGGCCTCTTGTTTTGCCTTGCTCAAGTCATTTAGGCTATGTGCACTCTTAGAGCTGGGAGTGTGATTCTCATCTTGAAGAATTAGCTAGGCTAGCTCTGGTGAAGCTAGCATGCTAAAAATAAGAGTGGACTAGTAAGGAGATAGAAACCAAACTGTGTATGTGCCTAGCATCTCAGACAGGTATGCACAGAAGTTAGTGACAACTCACAACACTGTAACTGCACTCTACTTTTAGGTACTCAGATTTTATGGTAATGGGAGCCAGACAAGCACTTAAGGTAAATAATTATATTTGGTTTACTGTGGATTGGATTAATGTTCTTTTCCTCTTAATAGATCTGATAAACTGTGAGACTTATCTACTGAATAACACATATTGGTATGCCTTTTCTCCCATTATTCACAGCTGCCAAAATACACTTTCCTCCACAAATAAAAAAATAGGCCAGATTTCCAAAAGCACTCCGCACCAGCAGTTTCCACTAAGTAGTATCAAGCAACTACACTGCAATTTATAACAACTGTTATGTCGAGAATAGTGCTGGATGCTAAGAGCTTTTGAAAATCTGTCCCCAAATGCCTGTGTCCACCCTGTGCTATACTTTTAGTTTATTGCTCTGCAGTATATTCTTTACAAAATAGTGTGCCAAGATGACTTAGGAAAGTCAATGAGACTTGTACTCCTGCAATGAGGAGTAACGGTAGTTCGAATTAGGAGCTTTAATTCGAACTACCTAGTCCATGACTTGTGTAGCCGCGGGCAGGGAGTTTGAACTACGGGGCATTTAAAAATGGCGGCACCCGGGAATATGCAAATAAAGCCCAGGATATTTAAATCCCGGGCTTCATTTGCAAGTTCGAATGCCTACATTAGCCACCCTAGTTCGAACTAGGGTGGCAGTGTAGACATACCCTGAGAGTGTTAGGGGGCCAGAAGAACCAATTGGGGATACAGTGCTGAAATTTAAATTGTGTATAGATACCTTGCCTGTGCTCTTTTTGTGTGAGTTTAAGCCAGTAGTTGGGAGACAGAGAATTATTTAAACCCAGGTAGGACTATCATGCCTCCAAGGTATTTGGGGCATGGAAGTGGACAGAACCACAAAGGCATCATGAGTAAATAAGGGACATAGTGTATTTAGTCATGATCAGGATATTTTTTCTTTGTTTTGGTTGTTTGGTTAAACTTCTCTGTGTGAATCTATGCCTTCCCTCCCCTCACTCACCGTATTCAAGCTGCAGCCCAAAAAGCTATGATTATTTGTGTTTTGATCTGTTCTTTTCTTAGTTGCTCTGAAAGGCCTAGCAACCAAGTATGCTTTATCAAATATAACTTTTTGTTTTGTTAATAAAATCACCTTTTTTTAAGGCAATGATTTGATTCTTGTTCCCTGGAAGGTAACAGGTCTCTGTGTGTGTGTCTGCCTAGCCTCAGAGGTCAGCTATCAGAGATACAGTTTGTTTTCTGGGTTTTTTTGCTTCTTTTTTTCAAGCTCTCTAGTGGCAAAGGAGCTTGGGGTACCTCTGGGGAAGGAATTCAAGTGTTCCTTCCTGGTTTTTCAGGGTTTTTTAAAATCACTTCATGATGGCAGCCTATCTTCCAGAGTCAGTGCATCTGTGACTCTGGGGAGAGGGTTGTTTTTTTTTTTTTTTAAGTAGAGACTATATAGGCAAGGTATTTAAGATCTTTTGCAAGTCCCCAACTTCTGCACTCAGAGTGCCAGAGTGGGAAACAGCCCTAACAAGTCATGAGGAAGAGAAACGTATAAGAATGATGGGTTCTTAGTCTCACACTGAAAATCAGAGTCTGAATAAATAAAGCTCCAGAAAGTATCAGCACACAGCTAATACCATCAACTAATATTGCTTTCTGGCATGCTCCAATTCACATCCTGAACAGACATGTTTAATCACCTCTACTCATGGTCATTTTGACAAAATAACTAAATTCTGTGGAAAGCATTTTTGCAGAAAAAAAAATCACGTATTCTAGTGACCAAGAAGATGAGGCAAAGTACCAGTATTTGTGTTACAATTCTTTGGAAAGAGTCAAAATCAGGAGTCAGTTCTGAAATTCAATTATATGTTAAAAACGAAAAATAAAACCAGTACAATTTGCCTGCTTTCAGGATTTTTCTTTTTTTCTCTCCAAAAAAGGCTTGTTTAAACAAACCATGTTGTTTTTGGAGTTTCCCATCGTATTTGATGGATGAGAATCAGTTTTTTCCTGGTCATAAAGATTCATTATTTGGCTCAGGAGCTTTGCTTATGGGAGGACCTGAGTTTTCCTATGGGTGAGGAGAAATTCAAAGATGAACTTCTGATTCTAATCACCTCTCTCTCCAAAACTTCTGTTGACCTCAATGTTCTTTTTCTTTAGAGTGGAAGCTGAAAATCCCAAATGACAATCTGTCCTTGTGGACAAATGAGAAGAACAGCATAAGACACAATTCTGTATGTAGTGTCAGCCTAGATTTTCAGGTTTTACCCAGGATTTCCATGCTTTTGTTGGTTTATGAATGCCTTAAGTGAATGCCTTAATGCTTTATACAATACAGATATTGGTGGTTCAACACCCTCTTTTTTAAAAAATGGTTTCTTTTTCTTTTGTAAAAGCAATAATTTTAGCTTGGGAAAAATAAGACAATTAAATGTAAATTCTCCTTTATAGCTATTGTGGGCTATTGTTTCAGTTGAAAACTGCAGTCTTTAAAATACTAATTATTTACTCCTTTGTATCCCTTTGTAAACAGTTGTGCTATTAAATTATCCCAGTCTTGTTCAAAATTGGATGTTGTTGGCTACCAGCATATAACCAACTAATAAAATGTGCAGTCTGTGAATTCATACACTAATGGAATATAATGACTCATCTGAAAAAAACTACACAGAATATTCATTTTGAATTAGTTTTAAAAGTTTAAATTTTGATTGAAGTCAGCGGGCATGAAAATGAAGGACTAAAACAACACTGGCTTTAGGCACACATAACACCTAATACGGTCCTGACTGAGCTTGTCTTCCTAGCTCTATATCACAAATATATATCCAAATTTTTTACTCCCTGTTGATCCAGGCCTCTGCTACTTCTTGGTACATACTGCTAATTGTATTGGGAAGATCGTCCACTGAGGTAAACTGTCAAGTCAATGGAACTGTATGAAAGAACTTTTCTGTGAATAAAAAATAAGAATATATGAATTTATATAATTTATATTTAGCTAGGATTTCTGTATTGTCTATACATATATTTACATCAGCTAGCAGGTCTTAAAATCATATTTTCAAATACTTTGTTTTCCTTCATTTTGATTCTTGTTAAATAATTTTTCTGTTTCTGAATTTTTATTTGTCTTGGTTATCTCTATGTTGTGATGGACTCTGGCTTCAACATGCCCATCGTCGCCTGGCCAGAGGTCACGGTGGAGGAGAAGGAGGACCAGGGACAGCATGAAGAGGAGGAGGCGGTTGACACGGCCACTGTCATGATCTCCTTAGAGCCGTTTTTTGTGAGCCTAGACATCTCCCAGGCCTCCTCTGACACTGGGGAGGGATCTTCAGGTGAGTGCTCTCAGTTTGTCTCACGCACAGAGTTGGGGACTCAGGCACAGAGGGGGAGAGGTGCGAGCGTCGCTCGGCCTGCTCGGGTTGGACATTGTGCTGCAGTCGGTGCATGTGGAACCACATGTAGCGTTACTGTGTGCTACATGGACTCAGCAGGCAGCCCCTGAGCACCCCAGTCTCCTGCTCCCAGGCTCAGGGGAGGCCACACAAACATCTGGCCCTGGGAGGGAGTCAGGGGGGATGCCCTCCCACCACCTGCCAGGGCTGGAAGCAGGCTAGCCACAAGGGCACAGGCACGACCCCAGACACATTGAGGAGTGCTGCACACAGAACATGGGCATGCTTGCACGTGCAAGGCAGCACCTGCTCCGGCAGGCAGCGCTGCAAGGTGCAGGGATGTGTGTGGGCCCCAGGGAGGGCCAGGATGCTCCTGGCTCCTTTGCTGTCCATGGGGGGATCCCACTGTGGCTGGACACTTCCCTTGCCTGCTTGTCCGTGGGCCGGGGGGATGAGAAGTGGGCAGCATGTTTCCCTGGGAACCTCGGGGCCCCTGTGAGACACAGCCTGCTGTGCAGTCCACAGATGGCCTTGCTCCCAGGACATCCCCCTCCTCTGGCCTGAGAATTTTTGGTCACTGCTCACAGAGGAGGGCACAGCCTCAGGGACAGTGTCTGCAGGGATGACTGACGGTCTCTCCCTCTTCGTGTTCTCCACAGCCAGACCAGTCGGGACTGAGGGGGGGGAGCCACACCACCCTAGCCAGCTGCCAGAGCCTGGGGCTTCTGAAAGCGCGCCAGGGTCCATGAAGACCTGATGTGGCAGCATGTCAGCATCCTGTATGACATGCAGCAGATCCTGGCACAGAAGATCCAGGAAGACACAGATTGGCGGAACCAAGCATGGGACCAGCTCATGCAGCGGTGCGATAGCATGTGTGCCATTATGAGTGACATGATGGTACACATGGCTGCTGTTGTTGCTACTGCCTACCATCCTCCTGCCCCCCCGCTATGCCCATTCCCCCTACTCCTACCCCACAAGCGATGCCTGTGCTCCCTCCCTAAGTGATGCCCATCCCCCCTCCCCAAGTGATGCCTATGCCCCCCCACCCTGTCCCCTGCCATCCCTGACCCCGCTCCAGCCCCCCTTCCTGCCCACCACCTTGTGGTCCCAGGACCCATCCAACCCCAAGTCTGATGAGGTCCCTGCACCTGAGGTGGCACACCCAGCTGCCCCCCCACACCACTCTGAGCCCCCCTCCCACTCCAGGTTATGAGCCCCCTCCCACTCGAGTTTATGAACCCCCTTTCACTTCCCCTCTTTTTTTTCTAAAACACAAATACAAAGTTTGTTTTGTTCAAAACCAAACAGGTGTCTTTATTCAGAGGTCAGGGAAGGGGCAAAGGGAGGGGTTGTGGGAAAAGGATAGTGTAGCAAGCCAGAGGCCCCTAAGGGAGAGGCCCTCTGGAGAGTTACTGGAGTGCTTGACAGAAATTCTCCCTCAGGGACTCCTGGATGCGCATCCCCAGCTGATTGGCCTGGTGGATGGCAGCTGTCCATGGCTGCTTGAAGGGTCTCCCCTTGCGGCTGGTGTCTGTCCCCCACCCCAGCAGGAAGGCCTCCCCCTTCCTCTCCACAATGTTGTGGAGGATACATGTTGTGACCACCTTGGGGATGTTGTGCTCCCCCATGCTGAGGTGTGTCAGGAGGCACCTGAACCATGCCTTGAGGCAGCCAAAGGTGCGCTCCACCTGAATCTGGCCCAGCTTAGGTGGGCATTAAATTGGTCCCTGCTGGCACAACCCCCTGGGGATGGGGCTTCTCCCCCCCCCACGCCAACCTCCCCCACTCCCAATCCCCCCTTTCCCAAGGTTCTCCCTTTTCCAGGACTCCCCCGCCCCTGCAGGGACTGCAGCCCCAGACTGCCTTACCTCCATGAGGAGGGCCCCGACAGTGGACTTCCCCATACTGAACTGGTTGTCCACTGACCAGTAGCTGTCTAGGGTGACGAGCTTCCATACGGTGATTGCGACCCGCTTCTCCAGAGGGATGGCAGGCTGCAGGTGGGTGTCACATCATCAGAGGCCAAGGGCAAACCAGGCACACAGCTCCAAAAAGGTGGCTTTCTGCATGCGGAAGTTTTGGAGCCACTGATGGCCATCCCACCGCTCCATGACCAGCTGATCCCACCACTCAGAAGTGGTGTCTGGCTTCCAGACACGTCTCGCCACAGTGGGTTGTGGCTGCAAGGGTGTTGCTCCCGGATGCAGGGAAAGGGTCCCCAGAATAAGCTTGGGGTCAAGCTCGGTCATGACCAGAAAGGCAGCTGGCACAAAGAGGTAGGCAAGCATGCAGCAGAAGCAGAGAATGGCTGTCCAGGGGGGGTCCCTTTAAGCGCGTGTCTCTGCTAGGCTCCTGCACCAGCACTCGGATGTAACTGGTGACCTACAGCCCTGCCTGAAGTGGTTCCAGGTGGGCATTTAAGTGATGTAGTGTCCAATCAGTCAAGATGCTATCTTTCAAAAAAGCAGATTGCTTTTTCGATGTGCTTTGGCAATGTGGACGTGCTCTTTCGGAAGAAGTTTTTCCAGAAGATCTCTTCCAGAAAAGCTTCTTCTGAAAGAAGCCTGCAGTCTAGATGTAGCCTTAGGGAAAAACCAAGCAGATATTATAACAAAGTTTTCCTTTATTCACTGTTAATAATTTGCTTTTTTGGTCTCGAGCCATTGACAACTCATTTTAGATATGAAGCCGAAGAAGAGTGTCAGGGGGATATTTCACAAAAGTGTTTTCATGGATAAGAGAAAGCACAACAAATCATTATCAATTGGATATTTGTCTATATAAGGCATGAGTAAAGTACCCACTGAAGTTGTGTGTCTGAAAAGCTATTAGAATACAAAATGTCAGTCCTACAGGAATCCCCATGGATTTTTACTTTTCCTACTTATAAACAAAAAAGTAAATATGAGCATTTTATTTGTTTTATTTCTATTTCTAAAATTGAACTGTTTGTGGGAAGGAGTTAAGGTTGGAGTGGTGAAGAAGGGGCTGCTAGAGTAAATGTGGGGAATATAAAAAGGGTCAGAGAAAGTGAGGGGAAAGGACATAAAAAGAGGAAAAGAGAGAAGGGTAGAGACATATCCATTTAAGGGATTTAATCCTCATTTTACAGATGATGAAAACTGGAGAAATAATACTAAGGCCAAAATTTCCAGACCTGGAAAACTTAAGAGAAACATCTGAATTCATGGTTAGGAAATTAAATATTTCTGATACTCAGGGATACAAGTCAATAGGATTTGTAGGAGTATAAGCAAGTATGAAAAGTGAGTCATAGCAATGTAAGACTGGAAAGACCTTGACAGAACATCTAGTCCTTCCCCACACAGTGAGGCAGAAATAAGTATACCTAGATCATCCATGAGGGATGTTTGTCTAACTTGGTCTTAAACACATCCAGTGATTATCAAAGACTTGTGCCATGTTCAAAACCACAGAGAGCCACTGCTCTCATTACTCCACCATGTCCCTTCCTCTCCTTTTCATTTCATAGTTTTACCACCCTTGGAACAGTACAATCTCAAAATAAAGAACATTGACATGTAGGCCATGTCTACACTAGGAAACTATTTTGAAGTTACTAAATTGGACTAAAGAACTCCCAGTTTAACAAATTGGAACTAGTGTGTCCACATTATGGGGAAGCCTCAAAATTAATCCAAGTCAGGCTCCGTTGATGTGGATGCAACTCCTCGGACTTAGAGGCCCAGGAAGCATTGGGGCTTAATTAGTTCAAATTACTCTGAAGAGTAATTATTTTGAAATAGTGGCACCGGAGCATCCACACTACCATTATTTAGAAATAACTATTTTGGAATTAGCATTACTCCTGATGAAAAGCAGGAATAAAGATTTTGAATTCTGTGGCCCATTATTGTGAAAAAATAGGCTTGGTGTTATGGACACTCCACTTATAAATTTGACCTGGGGGGGGGGTTTATTTCAAAATAAAGTCCTCGTGTAGATCAGGGTGTACTGACCACTTCATATTTGCATACTACTTCTTTTACTATTAGACACATTTTTTGTCTTACTAATGTCATGTCTTCCATTGGCATATGGCTTTCAGAGAGCCATACGGAGAGTTTCCTTTCAACCACAAAGGTATTCAAAACAGTTAAATGAGGAAAAGCAGAAAATAGAGCAGAATGTGAATATTTCAGGATCCAAATTGGGCATTTAATATAATCTTGCTTCTGTGCAATTATAAAGAAAACTAACCCTTTAGTCATGCCCAGCTGAGGATACTAACTTTCAGAACCATTCTTAGAGCTAACTATTTTGTTACCTTTATAGAAAAGTGCATGGCATGCACTGCACAGTCTTGGTCTAATCAAAAATAATTTAATTAAAAAAATGCTGCATAGTTCTTTTTCCCCCCTTAGACTACATATGCATTTTAAGTTATCTTTCATTTTTCCCCCTTTGGACTTTAATGCTTACAAATGGAGTTTCATGCTTCATGAAACAAAGATTAGCAGGCCACTTGGGCAAACCACTAGCAGGTAAGGTGATAATGCCAAATTCTGGATCTGTTATGGGACCAAAGATTCCTCAGGCTGAGAGTAAAGGGAAGGCTCTCCTTATGACACACTGTAGTGACCCTCACTTTTGTCACCCCAGGTCAGTAATAACACTGCTCTACAGCCAAAATGCTTCTGAAATAAATGTAATCAAACTTTACTAATTCTGGGTTACTGAAAACGAAAATGATGCTTAAAATTGTTGATTGGCTCTAGTTTTCAAGATATGCTATTGGGTCAGTATATACGACCCTTGACTTGGGAATGGCGGAGGATAAGTGAGTTATAAAGGGAAGGGATCTCAATTTAAACCAGAAATGACTAAAATACATCTTTGACTGGATCTATGAATAAATCTATGACTGGGTTTGGACAGTACTTGCTTTTTAGGCAAAACAATGAATGATGCAATCTGAAGCTGGTATTGCGTCATACGTGATATGAATTGCATCATGTTATTCCTAGAAGTCATGGATGATGCAATCATAACGAAGCTTACATCACTCTGCTGAACAAATTGCCCTATATCAGCTCTAGAAATCATACAGTGCCGTGCTCTCTTATTTGTCAGTGTTTGATTTTGCAAAGGGACACATTTCTGTTTAGCCAAAGTGAGCAGAGATGCCTCGTACTTGTGTGAACAGTGCAGATAACTTCTGCTATGTTTGTGGTGAAGTGACTTTTGCATCACAGAAGTGCACTATGGTTAAGAAAGCCTATCACCTTTATTTTGGCTGCAAAATTGGAGATCAGGACAAGAGGTGGGCCCCACACATATGCTGCAACACTTGTGCAACAAATCTTCGCCAGTGGTTGAACAGGAAAAGGAAATCTATGCCTTTTGCAGTTCCAATGATTTGGAGAGAGCCAACAGATCATAGCAGCAATTGTTACTTCTGCATGGTGCCTCCAGTTGGGAAAGGTGTGTCAAAGAAGAAAAAGTGGACTGTGCATTATCCAAACATTCCATCAGCTATCCACCCAGTACCCCACGGAGAAGGACTGCCGGTTCCTGATGCACCAGAAACATTCTTACTTGAGTCAGACAAGGAAGAGGAAGAGGATGAAACTTCTGGTCCTGAACCATCAATGTCACGGGACCCACGTTTTCTCCCATCCTCCTCCTCTGAACCACACCTCATAACACAAGGTGAACTGAATGACCTTGTCAGGGATTTGGAACTACCCAAGAGTAAGGCAGAGCTGTTGGGCTCCAGACTACAGCAGTGGAATCTCCTGGCAGGTGATGTTAGGGTTTCCATGTTCCGTGACCGTCAAAAGGATCTTGTCCCATTCTTCTTCATGGAAGGTGCTCCATTTAGTGAATACAAGAGACAAGCCAAGAAGCGTCAAGTAGACACTGAATAGGACTAAACTATGTACATAATAGTTTTTTGCCTTTTGTTTCATAATACATTTTATTTATATAACCCTTTTTCTGATTTTTAAAGTGTTACATAAACAGGACAGGTGAAATATTATCATGTAAAGCAACCATAAACTCATGAAAAGACCTAGGTTTACAATTTATGATTAAAACTCTACTATCTACACAATATACATAGACGTAAAATGTAAAAACTTAAATATCTTGGAAACAGTAGCCAATCAGTTGTTTTAACTGTCATATTTGAATTCAGCACATCAAAATACATAATAAATAGCACATTTTATCTCTGAAGCAGACGACTTCTAAAAAATTGTAGACCAGTGTAACCAGCAACTTTCACCATTTTATCACGTCTGATATTTGTTAGTTTTTTAAAACTACAGCTCCTAGACTAATATTATTATATGAGAATGATTATTTTCAATAAAAAATCCAGTTCTCCAGTGGAGAAAAGTTTGAACCCTAAAGACTCAAAACACAATAGAAAATAAAAGTAATTATTCAAATAAAAAAATCTTGATTTTTGGAATGCTTTGTTTTAGCAATACTGCTAGCACCAGAAACCCATCATACACTGAAGGTTTCACTCTTTTGAGAAGAAAACAAAGAAGATACTTCAGGATCATATACCTAAATATTTCCTCTTTCCTCCTCCCACACAACCAACCATTCATCACCACCGAATCTGGAGGCAAAGTTGCAATGCAGACTTTGACACCAAAGAAAATACATTTACCATTTATTTCATAGAAGCTCTCCCCTGCCACATCTGTTTATTCCCTCTCACACCAACACAGCACCCTCCCACACCCAATCCACACCATCACTTCATTCCTGATAGAATAATTTATGCATAGCAACTTAATCTGAATATTGCATTTCCTGTGAACAAATCTCTCTACTCCATTTAGCAAAGCAGAAAAGTCCTTCAGTGCAGCCGCAAAAAGTCTTTTGAATTTACATTATCCATAAAATATGCAACTAAGTCTGTTCTACAGTCATGCACAACCAATACTGCTGAATTCGTTAATACAGCTTCATGTGAGAGGAACACTATAGCAATACTTGTACCCAGCACTTTTAAGCTCTCAGTGGACCACACGAGACCAATGCATTCAGGATAAAACAGTAATTAAAAATCATGTAAATAAGGTAACCCTGCAAGCCTGCAGTCAGAGAGAAAAAAACCTACTCATACAGATAGGAAGTACAAAGAAGAATATATCTTGATAGAAGATACACAAAGATCAGGCTCACCAGGAGACACAGGTATGTGTCTGACATAGCACAGGAATTACTGTATATATTAATTTGTAGGATTCCACAGAATATATATACCTAAGGTAACATGTTTCATAAGTATCTGTTAGTTTAGTGCCTTGACACTGCTAGTTCTCATCTGGACACTGTCTCATAATATCTAGTATTTCTGGATGGCAACAATGTTGAGAATGTGTTGGCCCACTGGCTAATCTCTTTCTTACTGATATAACTACACTACCAGTGCTTATCCAATTCATACACCATCACCAGAGCACTTATCTCTTCTCTCTCATAACCATAATTATTTATTCTTATAGCACCAATGACTTAACTATACCTTCATAGCTGTCCAAGCCCATGAATTCAGCTTACATTCTCCTCTTTCCCATGCCTTGCTGACAAGAGCAACCCAGACCCTAGCCATTTTCCTGTCCAGACAGAAAACATTGCATTGGCTGTCTGCCACCTCTGAGTACCAAAAAATATCACCATGGTGGTGTAGTGGTATCCCTGGGTGTTAGCACCCAATGCAACAATTTTGCCCGCCCATAGAACAAGCTTCAATGTTAACCTCTTGAAGGTCCTGGACATTATCCTATTCATACATGATGAATTTTTCTTCCATAGCCCTGATCCAATTCCCCCTATTTCCCATTAAGTTCACTTAGTTCATCCTGGAAAGACATCATATCCCTTTTCAGAGTTAATTAGTGGCCCTCAGGCTGACATAATTAAAGCTCTTTTGCCCATGGAGATACATTTTCAAACCAAATGGAAGAATCAAATGCCACTCATAACCTTGCTATTCAAGTAGTTAATTTTTCACAGCAGTCAATCCAAGAGACACAACGGGTCCCCTGTTCTTTGCAAACTGCTTGGTTGTCAGTCCTGACTATCTCATTATATTAAACACATGCCTTGAAGCATATTTATCTTTAAGAGGTAACATGTAAGTTGTCTTCAAAAAGTTTATCACTTATCAATACTAATTATCACTGTGAGATGCATGGATAGGAATATTTAAGGAATAATGTGATTATACTGAATGTATACGCTGAAGTCCTGAAGTAAGAGTTAATCACAAGAGGATAATATATCACAGCGGTGGCCCTTTGAAGTAGAAGGCAGTTGTCACCCCTTCCTGGTTAGCCAGTGTTGTGATGCAGAACTAAGTTCTCTAGCCTTGATCCATCTCAATGAAAACCATAAGAGACCACTGGAATTAACTGAAACCATGTGGAAATAAAAAAAGAATATTGCAATAAGCAGGAGATTGTCCTATCCATAAATAGACACAAAAGACTGTTTCAGTAATACACAGAGTGGGGAGAGGCACGCTGTGCCCCATCCATTGAAGAAACAACTTGTGCAATGGGGTGTTTTCATGAAAGTTTGGATTTTCCTTTCTGTAAAACACTCAGCTGACCAATGGACTAAACTTTGAGGAGAAATCTACTGTATACGATAGTAAAGGTAACTATTAATAAATAAAGGACCTCATTCACTTGTTAAAATGCTGTTTTATGTTGTAATCATTTGCTTCTGATACACTCTTGTGTTTTTAGTTGAAACTTTATTCTTAAATAAATCTTCTCTTGTTCAATTACAAGTTCCAAGAGATATACAGGAGAAGTGATATAAGGTAAAACTGGAGACTCTGCTCCTTTGAGGGCAGAGGATCTGAGATTTCTGTGAGTGACCACTGTGAGGGAATGGATATCACAGAAGAATGTTTCAAGGGAACTTGGAGATTGGGATGCATGTCCTGTACAAAAATATGCATGGCATAGCTCAGAGGGGAGTGATGATAACAGATTTCTGATGCTAGGGAGCTAACGCCTAGCCAACACAGGCAAGGCTACCTCTCGCTAGAGGCAAGAGGTGTAACAAGGTAGCAGTCCTTGGTATCTCGAGACCATTACAATTAGAATGCTCTGTTTCCATGAATCTTTGACCCACCAGAAACAAGAACAAATCAATCTGTCTCAACACAGTTGTTTTTGGTAATCACTATCAATTTTCAGTCTTACTTCAGTGGCAGAGATTTCCTGAAGATGTTTACTGGGAGCATTGCAACATTCCCTCAGAATGAGCAAATTCCAGGTGTCTAGCTTTTTGCTCTCCCAGAAAAGTCTACCAAGTCACTGAAAATGTTCCAAATGCCTTGGATGGCTATGTGGTATTCTCTGAAATAACCAAAGTATTTTCAATAGGAAACAAAACTAGAGCTTCATGAATTTTTTCATCCCATTTTTTTTCCTGTGAAAAATGCTGACTTAGTGACACTAAATCATTTGAGTTTCATCAAATTGTCTCTGTTTAGGGACAAAAAAATAGAGAAAATAATTGAAATGTCTAATTTTTATGTTTTTGAAATGAAATTATCTGAATTTCAGTTTGAAAAGAATTTATATTTCAAAATATCATTCAAATGGGCTTGGTCAGCTCTCTGGATCATAGAGAGATAGCCTGGGAAGTTTTGGATTTCTACTTAAATGTTTCATCCAGTCTTTGTCATAACAAAAAGTAATACTATGGAAGGAATATTGTTGTACAGAAGAAGAACACATACACATCAACAGATTTCTTTTAAATGACAGAAATCTTATATACGTGGGGAAAGGTAGGGTGGTGATATCATAGATATTTGATCAGGTAGTCAAGAAAGTTAGCTGTATGGCAGGTTAAAACCCAAAGGTTTGGGTAGTCTTCAGTATAGAAGCTAATATCTGAAAAATTTCTGGACATTACACAGCCTTTTCTGAAATGGAAAGTGGCAGTTCTATCAAATCTAGGCAGAGGAAGTTATAATACTAAAAAATAATCACGAGTGTTGTGATCCATACACTAAACCTTCAGTTTTCAAATATTACAATAGTCATATTCAATAATGTATTAACATTTTAACATTAGCATTGTTATCTATTCAGGATTATCTCTCCATTCAATAGCAAATTTCATAAGTCTATCTCAATCTCTTTGTTCCAATGGTCCTTGACACCAGAATCCTCTAAATAGTAAGATGAATACATTTTAATTAAAAATCTGCAGAAGATTACTACATCTATACTTGTTGTTGATCTGGTTATCTTAGGCCAAGGTTGGGGTAGGATGCTGTTATATCGGATATTATTGTTATTCATTCAGCATGTTGTAGTTCCTCCAAATTTGGACCTTTTGCATAAGGAAAACTTGAACTTTGAAGCTAATTAAAAAGTCTTCATTTTTTTCTCTTCCATAAACCTGGTGAAATCATGTAGCTTAATACTCTCCTTCAGTATATAGCCCCATTTATTTCTGAAGCAAGTTTTCCTATATGGCCTTGATGCTTAAAAACAGTCTTCGACTTTTTACATGCTATTTTGTACCCACTAATAATACTGGGTGCAGTTCTGTCATTGGAAATGATGGCAGTTAGGTCTGCAAGATTGTGCTAGCAAAGAAGTTAGCTAGTGGTCTAAAATAACAAATATTTTCATAAAAATTTCCCATCAGAAAATGTGATTTTGTTGAAATTTTCCATGGCAAATGTTGCCAGATTTTTTTTCTAATTTTCTGTTGGGAATATTAAAAATTTTAAAAAATGGTTCAACATTTTGAAAAATAATAAAATTTTCATTTCACTTAACATTTCATTTCAGGTACTTGAAAATGAATTTATCCGTGTTCCATTTTCACTTTTTAGATTTGAAATTTCATTTTTCCATTTCCCTCTTCTTTCCCTCCCACTGGAATAAGCTGGAAAACAGTGAAAACTGTGGGAAACTAGGCTCCCCTAATTTCTAAGTTTTCTTATTGTTTTCCAAATGGAAAACAGTAACTATGAAAGGTGGAGTTTTCAAATTTGCCGTTGTGTCCTGCATCATTCCAAGTTCTGTGGTAACAATAACCCATTACACTAAATTTATTCTAGCAGACTAGTGAAATTCAAAGTATGTCCTATGGACAGCAGTAATCTGACTGCTGATCTCTTATTACTATTTTTAATAAATACAAGGTTTGAGAAGGAACAGCAGCTAAGAGAACACATAAGGTCTAGAGCCATAGTGAGAAAGTACCTTAGTATATTAAAGTTTGTGGGGCAGAGCCTCAACTTTTGTAAATTGCCACATACCTATTGAACTCAATTCATTGACACCAGCTTAGGATCTGCCTCTTATTGGTCATGTTTACTGTGGTGGGGCCTAAGAACAAACATATAAATGGGACTCCACTGTACTAGCTACTGTACAAATAGAGTAGCAGATGATCCTTGTCCTGAATAGTTTGCAGTCTAAATAAGCATAAAAACAGCCATACTGAATTAGACCATTTGTTCATCTAGCCCAATATCCTGTTGTCTGACAGTGGCCAAAGCCAGATGCTTCAGAGCAAATGAAAAACACAGAACAGTTATAGAGTGACCCATCCCATCTTCAAAATTGGAGAGACATAGCATTGGGGAAGGGGTATGACACCCAATAGAATGAACAATAGAATGTTAAGAAATGTTGTGTAAATGCCACTATTTTGGGGGAGGGTGGTTTCTATAGCACGGGGGGGGGGAACCATTTTTGGATCTGGGGCCTCTGACCCACAGAAAAATCAGTCAGGAGCCACACACAAGTTAGAAGCAAAAAAACAAAATAAAACAAAACAAAAACAACCCACACCTCACTGAGGCAGCCCCCGACTGAGAAGGGGAAAGACACTCCTCACATTCCCCTCATACACCAGAGCCTTGTGGGGCTCAGGTTAGTAGATTTTGTGTCCTCCAGCCTTGTGGGGAATGGCGGAGGATGGAGCACCGGCATGGGCTCTCCAGAGCTGTGGGGGAGTGTTGAGGGGCTCATCCCCCCCTTGGCTTCGCCACTAAGTCAATGCCCCTCTAGCAGGGTAAATACAATTCTAGTAGCTTAGTCCCAAAGTCTATGCTCCTGTAGCAGGGTAAACATGGCTCTTGAGGCCTAGCCGCCCGGAGAAGCCTCTCCTGGGTCAGGGGTTGATTGCCCAGGGTAGGGAAAAGGGTGCTAGGGGGACCCAGGCCCTCCCTCTCCACCGGGTCCCAGCCCAGGGCCCTTTAGGCAGGGACTATGGCTCCTGCCCACTCAGCGGGGAATCCGGCCGATACACACTGAGCCGCACTATCGGTCCTTTGCCCTGGGCCGCTTCCTACCGTGCCCTGGTACCCCCGTAGTCCGCTGGCCTCCCAGGCCGGTCCTTACCGGGGCTGGCGCTGGGGCTGCGGGCACTCCTGCCTCCTGGGGGGGGCGGCTGCTGGCTCTGCTCCAGTGTCGGTCGTGGGCAGTGACTTGGGTCTCAGCTGCTGCAGAAACACAGGCACGGCCTGACCTCCTCCTTCCCCCGTGGCCTCCCTCGCTGCAGAGCTGTCTTTGCTTGTATACCCTCGTTCTGCTGGGAGCATTCCCAGCAGGCCTGGAGGGGCAGGGCCTTCTCAACCAGCTGGGCCTGGGCTACTCCCTGCCCTTCAGTGTGGGGCCTGTCTGCCCCGTAACAAGGAGCCAGATCCAGGCAAGCTTGGGGCCTCATCCAGCTCCTGGCCTTAGTTCCCCACCCCGATGTAGGAAGTTATAAGCTACGTGGAAGGAAAAAGAAAGGGAAGGAGGATGACTGGAGCAGAGCGGTTGAGAAGAAAGTTAAGGGGCACCAGGATGTAGTCAATTAGTTCATTTTATCATCCCTTTATCATTATGTTATGTGGTGGTGGACTCAATTCATTTGCTATTTCATAAATGTCTGTTAAATAAATTTAAATCATAGGATTATAGAAATATAAGATTGATAAGTATTTAGAAGTGATGCCTGTGCATTAGGTAAATAAGTAAAGCACATGTGAAATACAGGCCCAAGGCTGAGACCTGCAAGATTTTAGCTTAGCCATATGAGGTCATCGACTTCAGAATGCTTGACATGAATGAGTAACCGAGGAATAATCCTATGCCACTGGAGTCATAAAATATTGAAAAGATGCCCCAGCAGAAACATGGATCTCAATAGATAGCAATGTAACATCTTTGAATATGTGATTCTAACTGCAGAGTATATATTATGCTAATGAAAATAAGAGGTACTAAGACAAAAGGGACACCCAATTTTCATGGGGTGGTCAGGTATAGATAAGGAAAAGAGGGCTGACAAATTTATGTATCTGCATAAGGTTTTAGATGTAGTCAGAATTACAAAATAAAAGAGGAACTTGTCTGGGTAAAAGTGGGAAGAAATAAGAATCACTCTCAAGGGAAACCATCTCAGGAACTACCCTTATATCAATTATTATCTATTGTGTGCTCCTTCAGATCCTAAGATCTCTTTGAGGATGTATGACTCCAGTTATAATGATTGAATGGGTTTTTCTCGTAGTTCTATATACATGGTTCATTGTAACTTCACTTGTTGCTTTAAGAAAATTTGTAACATGGAGTAGACTTTGTCCTTATGATTGTGCCTATGGTCATTTATCTTTGGACTTTGTGTGTTTCTAGAAGCTCCAAATTGGAGAAAAGCACCAGAGGCAATTTTCACTCTGTTGAGCCTGAGACTGTAGCAACTAGACATGAACATATGGTGATGTAATACGGCATCCCTAAGTTCACTTTAAATACAATAAAAGGCTGCACATTAAGCTAAAGTAAGGTGAGAACACTGAAGGAAATTAAAGAAGAAGAGTTGGAGCAAACCACCAATCAGTACAGAGCAGAGAAAGCCCTGTCAACACTGAGGCTACGTCTAGACTGCACACCTTTTTCGACAGAGGCTTTGTCAACAGATACTGTCGATAAAGCCTCTGTCGAAAAAGAGCGTCTAGACTATGATCAGTATTGTTGACAAAACAAGCTGCTTTTTCGAAAGAGAGTCTAGACGCTCTCTTTCGAAAAAGCACAGTTTGCATGCAATAGTGCCTTTTTTCGAAAGAGTACCTTCAAAAAAAGGCGTTATTCCTCATAAAATGAGGTTTACCGCTGTCAACAAAACTGCCGCATTCTGTTGACTTACTGTCGACAGAACGGAGTGGTAGTGTAGATGCAGGTATAGGTTTGTCGACAAAAGCCAACTTTTGTCGACAAAAGCCTGTAGTCTAGACACACCCTGAATGTCTAAAGGTCCCTACTTAGGCTGTGTCTGCAGCTGCTCCTCACAGCGAGGATTCCTCTCTGGAGTTTGTCCCTAAGGCAATGTGGCAGAGGAGTCCCCACCTGAGGCTAGGGGCCTCTCAATTTGTAGGGAGTCTCCCCTTGCGGATTCTTGGTTGGGCATAGGAGTTGGCCCTGGTTGGGCCCAGTTTTACTTTCCCCTCTAACTGCCGCTGCTCTTGACTGAAGCCTCCATGAGTGCAGGAATTATGCAGAAATATAGAAAGACAAAAAATGGTTTACTGCATGGAAACTTTTTTAAAAAGGTAGTAAGTGAATAGTATACAGCCACAGAATGCTGAAAGTACTGAATGACCAGGACATCTATTGTTACCTTCCACATTATGCACACAAAATACAATTTAAAAATAAATCTAATCTATACTTGATCTGGCATTTTCCCTTCAGATAAATTATTCCTGATTAGGAGTTCTGTGTTTTGGCAGTGCAGAACCACTGTATTCAGTAAGAAATTCAAAAGTTTTTTCTACATTCTCCTATTTTTGATATTCTTCTCTTCAAGCAGCTATCACGCTTGTGAAGATAAGTCACCCCCATCACTCAACCTTCAGGCTCCTGAAAGCAGTTTAGGAAATTGTCAGTATCTAAGAGTGAACCTCAGATGAGTAGTCTGCAGTAGGGAATGCAATATTGGTTTAAGCTGTGCAAATTCTTATTCATCTGTTCATACAGTCTCTATAAAACAGAGAAAAAATATGTGTATGATACTGTTACAAATCTGTGGTCACATAGGACTTGCTAGTAGATCCTAATGCTGGTTAAGCAGAAAATTTAATGAATTATAAGTTCACATATAAGCTCCAAGTAGATGTGGAGAGCCATTATTCCCTAGTTTTAGAGCAATGTAATCTGAAAGTATCTGTGAATCCTGACAGTGTCATCAGTTTAGCACAAGTTATGCTAAAAATTTGCCAGAAGTTATTATTTTTGTTATTTTAGAGGTTATAAAGGAGTTTCAATCTGGGAACAGAAACAATTCCATGAGTCTTAAATAGTCTGATTTGTTCATAACCCAAGTACTGCACTTTTTCACTGAATACTTCTGGAGATCACATAAGAAAGTAAAGTATTTGCAGAAATCTTTATGAAATTGCAACTAGTCAAAAGACGGGCTATATTCACAACCGATCTTCTAAATAGTTCAACAAATTATAGTCACCAGTGTGCTATATATTAAAACTACTTGAAGTTTCATGGGACTGTAGAAACTGGGTATAGAAATCAGATGCTTCTGCTGTAAGAATACAACCTCTCTCTATCACTTGAGGAAAAAAAGAATCTACTGATTACTAGCAATAAAGAACATATGACAAACAGATCAGAAGTTCTGATCCTATCCAGCAAGGGGCATTAGTTAGAGCGAAGGCTGAGGCCGCATGGGTGTGTATACACAGCAAAGGAAAACCCTCCACTGGCTCTTCCAGTCCAGTCCAGTTCCCTGAACTCATAACAGGATTAAGCATCATCTGGACAATCTAACCAGCTCTTAAAAATCTCCATAATGGACATTCCACAACCTCCCCAGGCAATTTATTCAAGTGCTTGACCACTCTGACAGTAAGGGAGTTTTTCCTAATGCCCAACTTAAACCCTCAATGCAATTTAGTCTACAGCTTCTTGTTCTATCATCAGAGGTTAAAGGAGAGTGGTTTTTCCTCCCTCCTGCTTGTAACAAAGTTTTAGAATTTGAAGACTATGATGTCCCCTCTCAGTCTTCTCTTTTCTAGACTAAACAAACCCAGTTCTTTCAATCTTCCCTCACAGGTCATGTTTTCTAAACCTTTAATCATTTTCATTGTTCTTCTATGGACTTTTCTAATTTGTCCACACCTTTCCTAAAATGTGGAGCCTAGAACTGGACATAATGCCCAAGGTGAAACCTAATCAGTGTGGAGTAGAATGTAACAATTTCTTACAACACTGCTACTAATACATCCTAGAAAAATGTTTGCCTTTTTTTTTGCAACAGTGTCGCATAGTTGACTTATATTTAGCTTGTGATCCACTATGACCCCTAGATCACTTTCTGCCATACTCCTTCCTAGACAATCACTTCCCATTTCATATATGTGCAACTGATTGTTCCTTCCTAAGAGGAGTACTTTGAATTTGTCCATATTGAATTTCATCCTATTTTCCTCAGACCATTTCTATACTTTGTTCAGATGATTTTTAATTATAATCCTATCTTCCAAAGTATTGCAACCCCTCCCAGAGTGCTATCATCAGTAAAGCATATGTATATATGCCATTATCTAAATCATTGGTGAAAATATTTTAGAACAGAACAGGAACCAGAACTGATTCTTGTGGAACACCACTCACTGTGTCCTTCTAGCATGAGTGTGAACCATTGATAACCCTTCCCTCTGCATCATTATCCAAACAGTTATGAACTCACTTGATAATATCTCCATCTAGTTTGTGTTTCCCTTGTTTCTTAATGAGAAGATCATGAAACACTGTATGAGAAGTCTTACTAAAATGTAGCTATATCTACAAAGCTTGTTACACTGTCAAAGAAAGCTTTGAAGTCAGTTTGACATGAATTTTTCTTGAATAATCCTTGCTGTTACTTATCACCTTATTATCTTTTAGGTGTTTACAAATTATTTGCTCCATTATCTTTCCTAATACAGAAGTTAATCTGGCTGGTCTGTAATTTTCGGGGTTGTCCTTCTTTCCTTGTTTAGAGACAGCACTATACTTGCCCTTTCCCATCTCCTGGCATCCCTCCTGTATTTCATGATTTTTCAAAGAAAATAGCTAATGGCTCAGATATGTCCTCAAGAAATTCCCTGAGTAGTTTAGAATGCAGTTCATCAGGATCTGGTGACTTGAACACATCTAATGTATCTAACTTGCTCTTTCCCTGTTTTAGCTTCTGATCCTATCCCATTTTCACTGGCATTCACCATGTTAGATTTCCAATTCCAACCAACTCAGTGAAAACCAAAACAAACAAGTCACTAAACTCCTCTGCCATATCCACATTTTTTGTTATTGTTTTTCCCTCTTCATCGAGTAATGGTCCTAACTTTGTATGGTCATCTTCTGGCTTTTAATGTATTTGTAGAATTTTTTTTTTCTTCTTGCCTTTTATGTCTCTAGCTACTTTGATCTGTTCTTGTGCCTCGGCCTTTATAATTTTGCCCCTACGTACTTGTGTTATTTGCTTATATTTATATATTTTAATTTGTCCAATTTTCCATTTTTGTAAGACTCCTTTTTGATGTTTTAAATATTCAAGATCCCATAGTTAAGCCAGGGTGGTCTCTTGCTACACAGTGGAATAGTTTGCTCATGCACCCTTTAATAATGTCTCTTTAAAAATGAGCCAACTTTCTTCAGCTGGTTTTCTGCTTAGACTTGCTTCCCAGGAGCTCTTACCTACCAACTCCCAGGCTGCGTCTAGACTGGCAAGATTTTGCACAAAAGCAGTCGCTTTTGCACAAAAACTTGCCAGCTGTCTACACTGGCTGCTTGAATTTGCGCAAGAGCACTGACGTTCTAATGTAAGAAATCAGAGCTTCTTGCGCAAATACTTTGACGCTCCTGTTCGGGCAAAAGTCCTTTTGCGCAAAAGCTTTTGTGTAGACAGCTCAGATTTGTTTTGCACAAAAAAGCCCCGATGGCTAAAATGGCAATTGGGGTTTTCTTGCGCAAAACCGCGTCTAGATTGGCCAGGGATGCTTTTGCGCAAAAGCATCCGTGCCAATCTAGATGCGCTTTTGCGCAAATACTTTTAACAGAAAAACTTTTCCGTTAAAAGTATTTGCACAAAATCATTCCAGTCTAGACGTAGCCCCAGAGTTTACTAAAGTCTGACTTTTGAAATCCATTATCTTTATGTTTCTGTTCTCCTCCTAATATTCCTTAGAATTTTTAACTGTACCATTTCATAATCACTTTTACACTAGCTGCCTTCCACTTTCAAATTCTCAACCAGTTCCTCCCTAATTGTCAAAATGAAATCTCCCCTACTAACTTTATCCACCCTCCTGAAATAAGGAAAAAAAAATCTCTCCAATACATTCCAAGAACTTGTTGGATAATCTTTGCCCTACTGTTCTGTTTTCCCAACAGATGTCTGAGTTGTTGAAGTGCCCCCCATCACCACTCGTGTTCTATGCTTTGGATGATTTTGTTAGTTTAAAAAAAAATCCTCATCTACTTTTTCTTCCCAGTTTGTTGGTTTGTAATAGATCCCTAGCATAACATCATTCTTGTTTTTTACTTCTTTCAGCCTTACACAGAGGCTGTGTCTACACTGGCGCGATCTTGCGCCAAAGCGGCCGCTCTTGCGCAAAAACTTGCTTCCTGTCTACACTGGCCGCTTGTTCTTGAGCAAGTAAACTGACGTTCTACTGTATAAAATCAGGTCTTCTTGTGCAAGAACTATGATGCTCCCACTCATGAATAAGCCCTTTTGCACAACTGTTCTTGCGCAAGAGGCCAGTGTAGACAGGCAACATGAATTTCTTGCTCAAGAAAGCCCTATGGCTAAAATGGCCATCAGAGCTTTCTTGCTCAAGAGAGCATCTACACTGGCATGGATGCTCTTGCGCAAAAACACATGCCAGGGTAGACACTCTCTTCTGGAAAAGTTTTTGCACAAGAACTCTTCCGCAAAAGAGTTCTTGCACAAGAAGCTGCCATTGTAGACATAGCCAGAGACTTTTAACAAGTCATTTTCTATTTCCACTTCAACTTATATAAGGCAAAATCTTCTCCCTTTTTCCCCTGCCTGTCTTTCCCAAACAAGCTGTATTCTTCAATACTAATATTCCAGTGATACATATTATCCCACCAAGTCTCTATCAAGGTAACTATGTCATAGATGTGTTTATTTACTAGCATTTCAAGTTCTTCCTGCTTATTTCCCCAAACTCCTCCCAATAACATACAGATATCTAAGATACTGACTTGATTTTGCCTCCCCGTTGTGTCTTGTTTTTCATTTCTACCTGCTATTATAAGCCCAGAGTCCTCCAAATTCCAAACCTTCTCTCAGATCTCCATGTTTTTCTCTTACCTCTGGGCTTTGGTCAACTGCCTTCTTTGCCTTAGTTTAAAGCCCTCCTCAATTAAGGTATGTCTACACTACAATGTTATTTTGAAATATCTTATTTTGAAATAACGCATCTACACACAAAATGCATTTCGAAATAGCATTTTGCTATTTCGAAATAGCACGTCCACACTGAGTGGACTCTGAATCTCATTTAAGGCTGGCAGGAACCAGTTCCAGCAGGAATCCAGGTCAGGACTTACTGCATGGGGCTGCTGCCTGAGGCTATCTGAGGTCTATACTTAAAGGGACCGCCCTCCCCCCCACCCCCCCAGACAGCCAGTTCTCAGGTTTCCCTGCTTGCTTGACTACCTCAATGAGGGACAGCAAAGCATTTTGTCTCTGCATGCTCTGGTTGCCCTCACTCGGGATACCATAGCACTCTGCAACATGGAGCCAGAGCTGCCCCTGGACACTCTGGTGCTTCTCTTGGACACGTTGCTGCGAGCCTGGCTGCACTTTCTGCAGACTGCCATCCAGGAGGTCCATCAGGGGGCTGTCAGTATCCAGGAGGCCCTGCTGGAGAGCTTCCACCCTGAGGAGCACTAAGAGCCTCCCTGGTCTGCCCCACTGGGGGCTTGTGCCTCATTTCTCCCTCACATCCTTTCATTTACCCCTCCCTAACCCCCCTTCCTGATGTCAAATAAAATACACGTATTTTCATGAACACAAACTCTCTTTATTTAACAAAACTGGGGGAGGGGGGATGAAACTCTAGTGAGACTGGGGAAAGGAGGCGAGAGAGGGGAGAAGAGAGAGCTGGAGAGGGGAGGTGGAAACCTGGGAGGAGGGAGCTGGAAGGGGGAAGCAACGGGAAGGAGGGGGAGGGGAAGCTCAGAGCTCAGGGTTGGGGGTCTCGCCGGACCAACTTGATTTTCATGAGAACCTGCTCCTGGGTTTGCATGTGGCCTTTGGTGGCCAGGCTGGCAGCTCTCCTGCCATAGACAGCCCCATTCCTCTGTCTAGTGCGGAGATCATGGCCGTAGGGGGCATCCCCCCCAAACCTGAATAAGGTCCATGATCTCCATCCTGAACCAGGAAGGCGCTCGCCTTCTCCGGGCCCTGGCAGGCTCCTGTGAGCTGGCAGACTGCTCCTGGGGAGTGGTGGAGGGCTGGGTGCCAGTGGCTTGCTGGCTCATGTTTTGGAGCCACTGGGTCAGCGGCAGTGACTGCTGGATCTGGGCTGGCAGGCTTGGAGCTGGCACAGGCACTGTGGCCAGAGTCTACCCCTTTAAGGGCTCCAGGGAAGGAGGGAGGGAGAGGAGTGTTCTTGGTTGAGGCTGGAGTGGCCACCAGGGCTCCCTGGGAAGGCTGGAGGCCTCCTATTTCAAAATAAGTGTCTACACAGCACTTATTTTGAAATAGCTATTTTGAATATGGCGTTATTCCTCGTAGAATGAGGTTTACCAAATTCGAAATAAGCACTCCGCTATTTCGAATTTATTTTGAAATAGCGGTTTGGCTGTGCAGATGCTAGGAAAGTTATTTTGAAATAAGGGCTATTATTTCAAAATAACTTTGCTGTATAGACATTCCCTAAGATTTGAAAGATTTGGGGGCCAAATATTCAATATGCTCTTTCCCTTCAAGGTGTTTAATTCAAACTAAGTCACTAACACAAGTGTCACTTCCCCTCCCCCCCACCTTTTCTTAAACATTTGTACCTCAATTAGGACCTTTATTGAAAACCAAACACAAAATCTGGCCTGTTCAATACTAAGTGAATATTGTACTGAAAGATACATAATACAGGTTGAACCTTTCTAGACTGGCACCCTTAGGACCTGACTGGTGCCAAACCAGAGAATTTGCTGCCACGGGAGGTCAATATTATAGCAGGTGAGTCTCTATTTTTATTTCACTGAGGCAAATAAATGGAACAACACTTGCAATCTGCTTAATAATGTATGGCTGTAATGATACACCCTATCTAAGCCTACGCCTAGCCAAAATTTATAAGCTCTCTTCATAACAAAGTATTAGTGTTGTTACATAAGGAGATAAGAACGGACATACTGGGTCAGACCAAAAGTCCATCTAGGTCAGTATCCTTTCTGCAGACAGTGGCCAATACCAGATGCCCCAGAGGGAGGGATCACAACAGGTAATCCTCATGTGATCCCTCCCTTGTCACCCACTTCCAGAAAAACAGAGGCTAGGGATACCATTCCTACCTATCCTGGCTAATAGCCTTCATGAACCTTCATGAATCTAGCTACCTCTTTTTTAAACCCTGTTAAAGTTCTACCCTTCACTGAATCCTCTGGCAAGGAGTTGACTGTGCGCTGAGTGAAGAAAAATGTCTTTTTGTTTGTTTTAAACCTGCTGCCTATTAATTTCATTTGGTGACCCCTAGTTCTTATACTGTGGGAATAAGTAAATAACTTTTCCTTCTTCACTCTTTCCATATGAGTCATGATTTTATAGACCTCTATCATATCCCCCCTTAGTCCCCTCTTTTCTAAGCTGAAAAGCCCAAGTCTTTTTAATCTCTCTTCATACGGGACCCGTTCCCATATGGCATCACGTTTATTGGCATCACATTAGCTATCTTCCAATCATTAGGTACGGAAGCTGATTTAAAAGATACGTTACAAGCCATAGTTAATAGTTCTGCAATTTCCCATTAGAGTTCTTTCAGAACTCTTCGGTGAATGCCATCTGGTCCCGGTGATAATTTTACTGTATTGGCACAAGGAAATAAGTAGATAAAGCATAGAAAACATGAGTAAACCTAGCAGCATTACCAACACTTCCACTGCTTGCTGGTCTCTTAGAATGCATTTAGGGTTGATTTAGAGATAAATAATGTCACAGAACACTGAGAGCCAGGACCGGTGGGTGTAAAAACAAAACTTGATGTGTCTGTGGCAAAGTTGACAACACCCACGATAAGTGGACAACTGAGTAACTAAAATCATTCTGGATCACAAATGTTGCCACTCCAGATGGTATCGGACTAGAGAGGATCAACTAGTCGGACTTTTTTGAAAACAATGAAATTATGATTTTCACAGATTATCATCGCTACAGGTTTGCTCCTGCAAAACTTTGAGACCTTTCAAGAGAAGCTCACCATCTTGTGGGATCAATCCCTAGACGACAAGGTTTCCCCTTAATGGAACTTCACTTTGCATATTGCAATACACTCAGACAAAAGGAGGCAGCACTGCCTAGACACCTGATTTCTAATGTTGCCACTGTCACTACATTGTCAAAAACAAAACACAACCAGTGGCAGAGAGTCTCAGAGCCCAGTCCACTGACTCAGGCTCACTCTACAGGGCTAAAAATAGAATGGAAGACATTTCCATTTGTGCTGCTGTCTGGGCTTTGCAACCTGCCCTCTTCAGCAGTGTTCAGAGTTTGGCAGCAGAACCAATAGCCTTGCCAGGCCCCTTGCCAAACTCCCAGGAGGGGAGGGCCTGGGCCTAGGCAGCCCTCAGTGCTGCTCAGGGAGCACTGAGCCTCACCCATGCAGCCCTCAGTGCTGCTCAGAGTACTGCACTCTGGCAGCAATTTAAAGGACCTGGGGCTCAGTCTGCCATCTCTGTCTTAGTAGCAGCTGCCTGGTGCATAGGGCCCTTTTGTATCATTGGGCCCTGGGTAATTGCTTTCTTTGCCGCCCCCTGTTGGCAGGACTTGAACCTGGGCTCTGAACAAATGAGAACAACTACACTGATATATTATTATGGCCCTGTAGCATGAGTGAATAAGTTTACCCAGACTCTAAGAGTCAGGGTTCTATTATTATTTTTATTTTGCTCTGTAGACATGTGCCTCTGGGATAAGTCACTTAATTTGTCTGCGCTTCATTTCCCCTTTATTTAGAAGGATGATAATAATAGTTCCCAATCTTGCTGAAGTGTTTTAAGAGCTCTGGCTAAAAAATTCTGTATATGTTCAAAACATTCATTAATTATGGTTATTAATTTGAAATGTTTGTGTTATTTAATGCAAGTGGAGTATCACTATAACTATGTTCCATTGTATCATTCTCTTTCTTTTGCACAGAGTGTAATACCCTACATTAACTAACAGCCTTGGGAATTGCTTAGTTTCCATAGTTGTGGGGTCTGCAGAGGTGAAACTGCTGTGGTACAAAATAGCCCTAACACTTTGATCTTTGGGGCATGCTGTACAGCCCATGCCTTTTCTGAGGTTTTCAGGACAGGCAGCTGTAGTAGCTGGGATTATTTATATATATTTTTTTTCTTTCTGGCTTCTGAATTTGCTTTTGTTAACACTAGTACAATTACATTTTTAACATATGACAAGGTATATAGAGCCCTAGATATGGGCTTTGTTTCTAGTACATAAATCTAAATTAATAAATAACTTCTCTTTGTGCTTCCTATTACTGCAGAGATCATAGTCATACTTTGTTTGGCACATGTCACTGAAATGTTTCTGAACTGTAATTTTTATACAAACTTGAATTCTTCTCCTGTTTGCATCTGCTGTTGTCAAATTCCACAGAGGCCTCTGAATGGACCTAAAAAGCCTGGAGGTAGCAGAATCAACAGCAGAAGGTAATGAGAAGGGCTACACTCTGGGCATTGCTCTGTGCATACAATGCACAACAGATGATCTTGTAACAGCAGGGAGGAAACAATTAGCATACCAAAGAGACCTGTTGTGGTGTCACATTGCATAGTCTTGAGCAACCAAGACCTTAGGCTTGAAATATCTAGACAATGGATTTAAAGGGACATTGGCAACCTGAAATCTAGTCAATAAAATAAAATAAATAAAATAAAATAAAAAGTCGTTTCAGAGTCTGTAGAAGTCCCCAGACAATTTTGCTTTTCACGTCATTTGACAGCTCAAATAGATTTTGGAGGTGAAAGGACTAACTGATAGAAGAAATACAGTGAAACACAGGACATTGAGTAGACAGAATTCCTTTTTTGCCTTATTTAGCTGATGATATTGTGTGTTCTGTGAACCAGAGTTACAGGGAACATGAAATGAAACAGCACTAGGTAAGTGATAAGTTGTATTGTATTTAGCAAGTAAGCATGCACTTTCCATTGGCTTCAATCAGCTTTGGATGAGGCCTCCACTTTTTTTAAATGGCTTTCCTTTCAGGCATCTAACACCTTAACAGGATTCTCCTGCAATACTATTGTTGGACAGAAAGAAATGAAGGAATATTTCCTTTTCATAATCTTGCATTCTTTGTAGTTGGTAGCTTTATTTAACCAATGCTTCACTTGGTTGTCTACTAGTCTCAGCAACAAAGACTTTATTTGGAGGCTCAGCAGATTTTTTGTCAGTAGCCCAAAGAGAAATGCTTTTTAAAATTAATGGTCATTTTATTTTTCTTATTGCAATGATCCAATTAAAATAACCAATAAATAATCAAATAGCTCTAGCACAATTAAAAGAGGTCAGCTGCAACTATCAGCCAGCAAACTACCTGAGCTCTGCCACACAGAATGTGAAGCTGCAGAAACCAGATGTAGAGTGACTACAGTTCCCTGCAACTCCTTACAATTAAAATGTCCAGCTGTCAATACGAGACAACTAATTCAAACTGAGAGGGGCACTCCGGTCAATGCCAACAGTACTGCTTCCATGAGGAGTAAAGGAAGTCGAAGGGAGAGTGTTCTTCCTTTGATTTCCTGCAATGTGGGCAGGGCCAAAAATCAAATTAAGGTACTTGGACTTCAACTATGCAATTAACATAGCTGAAATTGCGTATCTTAATTCTACCTTATCCCATAGTGTAAACATACCCATATAGTGGGTGGAGTGATCTTGAACAGGAAGATCAAACTACTAGTGCTGGTTGGTGAAGACACCAAAAGCAACATCTGACATTTGCAGGCAAATGGCAGATCATGAAAAGCTTATCCAAACTTTACAGAAATGTCACAATTTTTTGTTTCTGGTTCAGTATGAAGGACAATTAAAAGATTGTTGGGAAATCTTATCTAAAGTGAACCACTTTGTTCATCCCCACTCTAGTTAACTATACTTTTTTTCAGCTAAATTCCCCATACTTTTGCCCTGGAATTAACAATGACCCAAAAGAGATAGCACATATATTATTAATAGAACATCGTGTACCTCACTGACCAGGATTTAAAGGTTATTATAGAAAAATCCCTAAAGCCATCCAATGCTGCAGGTAGAAGAGGCAATTGGGATAGCATACAAATCTACACACACACACTTCTGTATATTAAGCTATAGCTAGGCATTGTCTAAATTGCCATATTAGGTTTTATTTTACTAAAACATTACAATGCTGGAGAGTACAGAAGGAAAAATAGGAGAGTTCAGGTTTTTGGAATATTTGTTCTTAAGAAAAAACAGGTTAAATTTATTCCCTTTGGAAAAGAGAAGACTTTGAAGTGACCTATTTAGCTTCACTGGCCTTTGTTACTTGACAATATATGAAATAAGATGGCAAACAGAATAAATGTGTTAAAGGCATTTTAATGGACAAAGGGGTTAAAATGATATAGTTACAGAGAAGAAAGGTGAGTTTCAAATAAATCTAAAGAACACAATCTTACTGAAATGTGCCCTTTTCCTGACCAGCAAGTCTTTATGCCATAATGGTATTTTTATTAATTGAAATAAAAGAGAACATTTCACATGTGCTAGCTCTTGCAGACGTGTGTAGCATGTAAATGTGTGTTGGGCTAGAAACGTGTGTTAGGCTAGAAAAATTAAACCTATGTGAACAACTTGCTCAGAATATTGCACATTTTGCCTTCAGATGTACCACATGATTTCCACAGATTTGTAAGGATGTTGTCAATATCTGAGCACTGATGTGTCCCAGACTATTTGAGCCAACCCTAACTCTACCCTAAAAGATTATTACAAGGATGAGGGGAAAAATATTCTCCTTAACCTCTTAGGATATGACAAGAAGCAATGGACTTAAATTGCAGCAAGCAAGGTTTAGGTTCAACATTAGGAACAACTTCCTGTCAGGGTGGTTAAACACTGGAGTAAATTGCCTAGGGAGGTTGTGGAATCTCCATCAGTGGAGATTTTTAAGAGCAGGTTAGACAAACACCTGTTAGGGATATGTAGCTGGTACTTGGTACTGCCATGAGTTCAGGAATGGACTTTATGATCTATTGAGATTCCTGCCAATTCTTGTGCTCTGTGGTTTCAAGATTCTACCCAATTCTCCATTGTATGCAATCATTTCTAGCATTTTCCCAGAAATTTGCATTGTTGTAAATAGCAGTTTTCAGAATTAAAAAAAAAAAAAGTAAAAGAAAGCCAAATGGAAGATTTTCAATGGCACAAAAAACAGCTACATCTAAATCTAAATCTTCAAAAAAAATACATCAAATACTAGTGCTTTCCTCTCTTGGGAGGGAAAAAAACTATAGTAGGTAAAAGCCATTAAAAGGAAAAAGTGGTAAATAGAAGATATTGCCTGCCTTCTGATCTTATTGTAAGTCCTTGCCTCTTTCTCTGGGTGTTTCACAGCATTCTGCTCATTCATCTCTCAGTCTGCAATAATGCCAGTAGATGTAACAAGAGACTGACTTCAACCTCCACATATATTGTGAGCAATTCTTTCAAAATGCTTCATGTATGACTGCTGAGACAGGAGCAAGAGTGGAGTGAATTCTGGAGGCACAAAACTTCACTTTAGCATTATGGACACTGTAGTGAAATTTTGTTCCTCTACAGTGCAAAAATGACACTAATCTCACACCAAGCTCAGGAAGGACTTAAGGGTGCTGTCTCAGGAAATTCATGGCAGAGGGTGACATCTAAGAACAACTGGTGTACCCAGCATGTCATGGCCTTTGCCCATGATTTAGAGACACAATCAGTTTACAACCTAGTAAGTTTCCTTCACACATGTAGTTACTGAAAATTATTACACAACATCCTAGGGTGACCAAACAGCAAGTGTGAACAATTGGGTCACATTTTTTTCAGGGCCATATAGTTGCCAATATAAGACAAAGACCCTAATATTAAGATGTTTCTAATAATATCAGGACATCTGGTTAATGGTTAGTTTGTGCCAGGGCTTGGCAAGGTTGAGACCCAGAACCTCTAGTCTTGGTAGTTCATACCACCAATGGGCTTGCTGCATCAGTTATGAAAATAAAAAAAAAATCCTTGAGCCATGGCACCCAATTGCTTGTTCCTGTTATCTTTTTTCATTAGAAATTAAGCACTATGTCTGGGTCACCCTATAATACACCCCGCTACAAACCTTAAGCAGGATCCCATGAGCATGAGGTACAATGTTTAGATAGGTGAGAGTAGATTCCCAGGGCATGTCTACACTAGGAAATTATTTCAAAATAACTAAATTTGAAATAATAACTCCCGAAATAACAAAATTGAAATAGCATGTCCTTACTACTGGGGAACCTCGAAATTAGTCCAAGGTAGGCTCCATTATTGTGGATGCACTACCTCAACTTAGTACCCCAGGAAGAACTGGGGAGTAATAACTTCAAATTACTCTGGGGAGTAGTTATTTTGAAATAGCAGCACTGGAGCATCCACGTTACCACTATTTTGAAATAACTATTTCAATATTAGCATTATTCCTCGAGAAAGCAGGAGTGCATATTTTGACATAACCAGCTCATTATTTTGAAATAATGGGTTTGGTAGTGTGGAGATTCTGCTTATTATTTTGAAATAAGGGGTGTTATTCCAAAATAACTTCCTGGTGTAGACCAGGTCCCAGGTGGCTTTGGAAGGGGCTAAATCTCAGAAAAGTGTAAGACTAGGGACTCAACAGAATTTCATCCAATCCCAAATTTCCAAAGAAATTTGAACAGAAACAGAAAAATATTTTACTTTTCTTAGAAACAATTTGAGAAGTTTTCAGGACAAATTTTTCACCTGCCATGAAACTATCTCACCAATCTATTCAGGATTACAGGTGCTGAATAATTTGACACAAAACTCAGTTCTTACATGTAATTCTTAAAGGCTATGTCTAGACTATATTCTATTTTCAAAAGAGGATATGCAAATTCTGTGGGAATTTGTATATCTTCTTCCGATCTCACTTTCAAAAGCAGAGCTTTCTAAAGTGAAAGTGGTCTGGACATGGTTTTTTTGGGAAAAAAACCCTTTTTTTGAAAAAACCTCTCTTCCTTAAAAAATGAGCTTTACATGGTTTTTTCAAAAAAGGGTTTTTTTCCCAAAAAAACCACATCCAGACTACTTTAACTTTAGAAAGCTCTGCTTTTGAAAGTGAGATCGGAAGAAGAAATGCAAATTCCAGCAGAATTTGCATATCCTCTTTGGAAAACAGCACATAGTTTAGACGTACCCAAAGTGTGTGTCAAGGAGAAAGGCTACTTCTAAATCCCATTCTTTATTTTCCCAAGATCTAAAGTTAAAATAAGTCAAAACACCAAGGATTTTAAGTTAAATTCCATCTAATGAGAATGAATTTTTGGATATTGGAAAAATATTTATTTAGGAGAAATATTACATTTTTATTTTGATTTAAATCCTAGAGGTTTCATGCAGCTGTGGTAAGTGATAATTATCCTAAAAAGTGATGCTGTAAATTTAGACTGCAAGGATTTCAAACAAGACAACCCATGGAGATGCTACATTACTGAAATACAATGTGCCTGTATAAAATTAAATCAAGTTGTTTTTGTACTGTTGTTTGCATCCGATCCATTCCGGATTGGCCTGTGATTTTTTGACTGTTTGAAACAAATTGCCAGAGAAGAAATCTTAATGAATAGTAGGAAACATTCTGTTGTATTTCCACTAGGGAACAGAGAACTAGCAAATAACGACTGTTGCTTTATTGATCAACAGTTCAAATGAGAGGAAGACTAAAGCAATGGAATGGTCTTCCCAGAGGAGAAGGAAACACATTTTAATAAATATAAGTAAATCTTGATTGCACAAACCTTTATTATCCAAATTTCAGTTTATTCATAATTTCAATGAATCATCCATTCCCCCAGTCTGAAACTGAGGCTTTATCTACACTGCCAATAGAACAACAGAATTTTGTAATTCATAGGTGCTTATCACCCTCTTCCCCACCTGAAAGACAAAAGTTTTTGCCCTGGCAAGTGACAGCATAAATGGCTCCTTGTTAGGAGCAGCACTCTCCTGTCCACAACACAAACTCAGCTCATGGGTGTGTGTGTGTGTGTGTATGTGTAATGTTTTTGTCAGCAAAACGGCCAATAAACAGCATTTACACTGCCTGTGTTTCAGTGACACAGCTGTGTTGTTTACTGTTTAATCTGAATTCCAATGATTGTATTTGAAACATTGATAATGGAATATCTGTAGGTAGCTATGAGCTTATGATACTATAAGGTATAAAATCAGTAACTTCCACTGAGACAAGACTAATGCCACTTAATGTTGGTTCAATGTACATATCTCCTAGATGTTCTGGAGACTAAGGGGGGGATATGATAGAGGTCTATAAAATCATGAGTGGTGTGGAGAAAGTGAATAAGGAAAAGTTATTTACTTGTTCCCATAATATAAGAACTAGGGGGCACCAAACGAAATTAATGGGCAGCAGGTTTAAAACAAATAAAAGGAGGTTCTTCTTCACACAGCGCACAATCAACCTGTGGAACTCCTTGCCTCAGGAGGTTGTGAAGGCTGGGACTATAACAGGGTTTAAAAGAGAACTAGATAAATTCATGGAGGTTAAGTCCATTAATGGCTATTAGCCAGGACAGGTAAGGAATGGTGTCCCTAGCCTCTGTTTGTCAGAGGGTGTAGATGGAGAGCAGGAGAGAGATGGCTTGATCATTACCTGTTCGGTTCACTCCCTCTGGGACACCTGGCATTGGCCACTGTCAGCAGAGATGATACTGGGCTGGATGGACCTTTGGTCTGATCCAGTATGGCTGTTCTTATGTTCTTATGGCTTTTGAAGAGTTTGTCTTCAAATCTCAGCTGTGTGAATATGATAGACACATACAACTAGATTTCAAGTTAATGTATATCAATGCAATTCCACTGATTTAATGGAGGTACCCCATGTAGACCAGCTACATCAGTTTGCACAAGTGGAAAATTTGTCCCACACTCACTAAAGCCAACCAGTAGTCTGTGGAAGTCTCTATTACTTGGTTAAGTCCACTCTAATAGCTGATCATTATTAGGCAGATAAAATCTGCACGTTTTTGGATGTTTCTGAAATTTTCAATTTGTAATCTATCTACTCTGATGTCAGTTAAAATCTGAAATGTTTCATTTAATTGGAATTCAAGTTAGGTATTTTTAGCATGCCATTCGTGATACATATCTCCCCTTTTAGCTTATGCATGCAAGTCCCCAAGCATGATGGGATTTATGATGAAAATGTCAAAAAAGACAAAATGCTGAGACAGATCTTAAGACCCCTGAAGGGCAAATTTCTAGTTCAGCAGTAGAAAGCTGTGGCAAGAATTGGTATTGCTATGCTGAAAAACCTGACAGATATGACTCATGCTTGTCTACTTACTAAAGTGTTTAAACTAAAATGTCAAGAACATTTTATAATATGCATTGATGCAATGTTTTCAACTTACACACATCTAGAAATATATTCTCTACTTTCAGTATTTATGATAAAAAGTTCACATTCACTGTTATTCCCAAACCTTTCATTTACTGGTTTCTAGGATAATCATGAGCTATGTTGTTGCACGGCAATGTGCATGTGCATCTAAATTATACATATGTATTCACACACTCATATATTTAGAGACAGAGAACAAACACACTATGGGGTATTAAGATTTCACTTGCCTGTGTCTGGCTGAAAGTGGCAAAGTGTTTTATTTTAGCTACCGAATTGGTTGTTTTAATTGTCCTTCTCTCCAGATCTTGTTTTAAGGTCCCAGTCCCACTTCCGTTGATTTCAGTGGTGCAAGATCAATCATGAAATTAACAATATCAAAACCTCAGTGTATTCTATTAGCAAAAAACAGCACTCTCCTGAGAATACACTGTACCATAGCTGCAGTACCTCCCCTCCCCCCCACATAAAATAGCAAACTGGACCATTGATTGTGGTTTTAAATTTCAAGATTATCAGTGAATTCTTTGTGTGTGTGTGTGTGTGTGTGTGTGTGTGTGCGTGCGTGACCATTCATATACCTGTATCTGCATCAGTTATGGTCATTGATCATGCTTTTCTGCTATATGAATTTACAGGTTAAGAAAAATATGTGCAGAATGATCTATCACAAAATGTGGACATAAAAAATATGCGCAGAATTAAATATTCTGTTTTGGTGGAAGGAGAATTAACAATCCTAGTGATTTACCTATTGTACAGGCCTGAAGCATCATTTTCCACTGTTGTTGTTTTTTTAAAAACAGGAACACAAAGCTATTCAATAGAATGTAGCTTGCAGAGCAAAAAGTCTCCTCCAAGACAGGAAAATGTAAGGCTCAAGAAGCACAGCAGCTGCTAATACTAACAACTCTAAGAATCACATGCAGTAAAACAGAATCTGATGATTTTTTAATAGAAATGAAAAGTGAATTGTCATCTGAAATGGATTAACTTAAATCTTTAATCTCTACATTTAGCCAAGTGGAAATGACCACCCAAACAGTTTCTTTAAAAAATTATGAGGAATCATGGCAATATTTTCCCCAAAAAGATTATTTTTTGCAGCATGGTAGCATTATCTTGTAATGGAAGATATTTTAGCAGTATTTTTATGGTTCCATTATCTTCTAATTGTAAATTTACTCACTTTTTTAACTCTTTTGGTGTAGAGGAAAGGGGCATGCAGAAATGGTAGTATGTTAGCACATTTCCAGCACTTGCCATGCTGTCACAATACTGAGAATAAATAAATCCCAAATGACCAGAGCCCTGCAGGCTCATCCTGCAGAAAGGAGTCTGAGTTTTATCCGTTAATCATATGAGTCCAGTTCTGCTGCATGTAGTCTGGCAAGTGCATGTCAGCACAGTAAAAACATTTGGCTGACAAGCTGCAGTTTAAACAAAATGCTTTTTAAAAGCTTTTCCCCACAGTTTCATGATTTTCTGTTAAAATAATCAGAATTTAATATCAAGAGCCAAAAAGATATATGTTATCCTGAACACCAATTAGTTTCATGGACCCTATTTACTCCACAGTGCAGAGGAGACCAAAATTGAAGGCCAAAAAGGACAGAGGCCAAGAGTTTCAAATACCATTCCATAGCACTGGGCAGTTGTCAGCCACACTGTGTCCCTCCATGCTGACTATACATTAAAAAAGCTGCAGAGAGCTATACTCTGCACTAGTGGTTTCCCATACAAAGCAATGTTATTAGAACTACTATTACACATTATTTATAAATGCAGCAGTGCAAAGAAGCCATGACTAAAATCTGGGACTCATTTTGCTACACACTAAACAAATACGTTATGAAAGACAATCCCTGCCCTGAATTGTTTAAGGTCCAACACTTTATCTGAGGCAGTGTAGCGCAGAGTGGATTCTAAACTACACTGACTCCTCTAAGGAGTGCTAGATTGTAATCCCTTCTCTGCCACTGAACAATTTTGTGACCTTGAGCAAGTCATTTCACACCTCCATGACTCAGGTTCTGTGAAATGGGGATACTGATACTGATTCATATTTTGTGATGAGATATGGCTAAAAAAAGCTCCAAAAAAGCTATTTAGTATTTACTATTTAAAAGAAAAGAAGTGGTTAATCATGGAATAGTAAAAATACACAACTGGAAGGGATGTCAGGAAGCCATCATATCCTTTCCCCCTGTACTCAGGTGGGACCAAATAAAACATAGGCCACCCCTGACAGTTGTTTGTCTAACCTATCCTTAAAACCTTCCAATGATGAGACTCCCCAGCATCCTTTGACTGACTAGTTCAGAGCTTAGCTATGCTTGTAGTTGGAATTTTTTTCTAATATCTAACCAAATCTTCTTTGCTGCACATGAAGCCCATTTGACATGCCTTCGGTGGCCATGGAGAACAACTGATCACTGACCTCTTTATAACATCCATTAATATATTTGAAATCCTCTATCAGCCCTCCAACATCAGTATTTTTTCTCAAGATAGAACACATCCATTGTTAAACTTTTCCTCATAGAGCAGGTTTTCTAAAACTGTTTAACATTTCTGTTGTTCTCCACTGGACTGTCTCCAAACTATTTGCTCATCAGGGCCAATTAGAGCAGGATAATTGACTCCCATATCACAACTCTCGCTTTAATACATTCTAGAATGTTATTAGCCTTTTTGCACCTCCATCATGTTGTTGACTCCTAGTCAATTTGTGATTCACTATAACCACTGGTGCCTCTTCAGTAGTATTCCACTTAGCCAGTTACTCCCCATTCTGTAGCTGGTCATTTGATAGTTTCCATCCTAATCAAAGTACATTGCAATTATCTTTATTAAATTTCATCTTGCTGATTTCAAATCAATTCTCCAATCTGTCAAGGTTATTTTGAATTCTAATCTTACTATCAGAGCGCTATCAATCCCTCACAGCTTGTTGTTATCTACAATATTTTAAGCATTCTTTCCAATCCATTAGCCAAGGAATCAATGACAATATTGAATAATATTGTGTCCTGTGAGGTGACAATTGATAAGCCCTCCTAGTCACACAGTGAACCATTTATAACTATTCTTTCAGTATGGTCTTCCAACCCGTTGTATACCAATCTTGTTGTAATTTTATGTAGACCACATTTCCCTAATAGTACTATGAAAACTAACACCACACTGGTTTTTAACAGCATTATATATGAAGCTACATATTTTCTTCCTTTGATATTACTAGAACATGCTTAAGAGGAGGCAGCCTGCTGTTGATAAAGACAATAAACTGGTCTGTCCTGGACTAAAGAATGTAGGTTTACCTCAACTAATGTATTACCAGTAAGTAACCACTAGGGTTAATTCTGAACTCAGGAGAGAAAGAATTAACATGGCTCCTCCACCACAGAGAAAGACAAGAGAGAGAATCCCTAGCAGATCTTCCTGATTTTCCAGACAAAGGCAATTTCTTTGAGGACATAAGGAAGAAAGAAAGCCTCCCTCTTTATCCTTCACCTTTATCAGAGAAATAAACCAAGGAATTTGATCTCTGTGATGTGTCCTGGCCAAGCTGGCCAGAAAAAGCTTGGAAGGCAACTATAGGTGAGAGAAACACTCTAGAATAAAATCTGTCTTGCTATATTAAGCTTTAGGCTTTTAGATGCATGTATTCACTTTTATTTGTTTGTAATCATTTTGATCTTTATCCCTTTTTAATTCTATCAATTCTGCTGATATCACATACCCTTTGTTTATTAAACTTTGTCTTTAACTTTTATTATAAACTAGTTCAGTGCTGTGTTTGAAGGGAAAGGTACATTATAGGTGATGTGCTTTTCCAATATTGGTACTCTATAACCTTATGGTCTAAAATCTGTGCAAGTTATTAAGGCAGAGGAAGTTTGTTTTCATAATCTGTTAGAGATGGGCCTGAACCAAAACTCTGGATCTGAAATTTGGAGTGTTTGGAATCTGGATCTTAATTTTACAGTTCACGTGCATCTCCATAATTAATTAGATATTTTGTTTCTACATACAGTTAAGCATCATTCATTCAGTGCCATTCATCTCTCTAAACCCATTGTGTTCCCCTTCAAGCAGTAGCTTTTTTAATAATTCATATGTTAATATTTCAATATTTTTTCAAATTTGTAGTTTAAATTTCCTAAGAATAAGTTTCCTTGAACAATCTTCCAATTTTAAATTCTCTGTTAAACTCACCTTTTAGTGTAACCTTCCTCAAAGCCAGAAGTACTTGAACAAACACCAACTGAAGTCAGTGCAAAGATTTACCTTGTCATTAACACCAATAGATTTTGGATTAGCTCTATAGACAAGAAATATTCTGACTGTAGTTATCCTGTGCATCCCTTATGAGTAACATTGTTACATCTCAATGTATAAGATCTTCCTTTGAAATTTGTTCAGCATTCCAGTTTCCTACCTATCAGTATCTTTTGATGCCACTTAAATCCAAAGCCGTTTGGAGAAGAAATTTGTTTAAAAAAAATCAAAGAAGCAAAATGAGAATTTTCCAAGATCCAGATTCTGCTATCCTTACTCACGGAGTATTTTAGCAGAAATGTTGTAACATTGAAACTTGAACTACATCTTCTGTAGATGTTTTATTCAAAGGGCCAGATTCTGCTCTGGTATACTGCTTTAAATCTAGAGTAACTCTGCTGGTTTTAGGTGAGATACAGTAGTTTTATACCAGTATCACAGAATTTGGCCATAATTACAATCAAAGAAAAAAATATACAATGCAAAGAACACTGTCACTTGAGGTGTAACTCAGTTTTGTTATATGTCTGTGTTTAGTCACTTTTTAAATCTAAATCCAAGGGCCAATCCATGCGTTGTAGAATTTCATTGAAGAAGGCAAGAAAAAACATAAATAAGAATTGAGGCATAATTATGGTGATTTGTGGTCTTATGCAAAATACAATTTTTTCCGGGGCATATGGGAACCAACTTAGAGAGGACAGAATTTCCACTTCATATAGAGTATTGAGCTGGGATTAATTCATTAGTCTCAGGCGGTCCTATCCCATGCTAGATTCATTGTTATTGCAGGTACTGATAGATTTTCATCCCTCCCATCTTATTTTGCATGTTTCCACTACAGCATTTTCATTACTTCATTCATAGTGTCATTTCATTATGTTAGCTGTCGGCATTATAATGATGAACCCTGTTTTTCAAGGGTTTATTATTATAACTCATCTTTAAATGTACGTTGAGCTAGAGCATACTCTGATATTTCATTCTGAAAGCAGTTTTTTGAACAGGTTTTAAGAGTGTCTTTCTGGCCATGTTTCATAGCAGCTTATACCGTGAGTTGCGATGTGAACAAGAAAGAGCGAAGTTAAACGTGAAGCTTTCACTCTGAATATCATTGTGCCATTATTTTCTACCAAAAGACAATCAACTTCTTCTGCTTAGTTTTGAATCCACTTGAATGGTATGCATTCAGAAACTGAACTGGGCATCTGTTAGGCTGATGTTCCACTTAGGAATACTGGAGACAAGAAAAAGGGAAAGTTGCTGAAAAAAATGAATTAAATATGGGTAAGAATCTGCCCTTGGTGATCTCATTTGTTCTGGACAGAGTAAAATGAGACCATGTTGTGGCTGGAATTCCAGGAGGAATTTTATTCTCCAAGGGCACCCCTGGTATTGGAGATCTGCCACGGATTGCTGAATTGGAGAATCTTAGGAGGCAGAGAGGTACATAGATGAGACTTTCTGGGACTCCATAAAATGGTCCTACCTCTGGTCAGAGAGCCTCCATGCTGCTGAGGAGGGTATAAGTCTCCGGGAAAGAGAGCATCCACTGGAGCAGAGGGAAATGATCCCATAGTTGGAACCCTCCTTCCAGAGGATGATGTGGTATCCTCTCACACAGATACCTCTCTGGGGGATGAAACTCCAGTTGTTAGGAAAAGATAGGTGTTAGTATTGAGGGACTTGGTCATTAGAAACATAGACAGCTGGGATTATAATGACTGGGACAACCACATGGTTACTTGCCTGCCTGGTGCAAAGATAGTGGATCTCTCAAGGCATCTAGGCCTGGCCTACACTACACCAGAAGGTCAAATTAAGATACACAATTTAAGTCGACATATCTTAAATCACATTTCCATGCCATCCACACAGCAGGAAGTCAACAGGAGCAAATGCTTACATCAGTTTCCCTTACACCTCATGAGGAGCAGGTATATCAGTGCCAACAAGGGTGCCCTCTGAGTTCGATTTAGCAAGCCTTCACTAGGCCCACTAAATTGAACCCCAGAAAGAGTGTTGATCTTCCATATAGATAGAAGACTTAGCCTTAGACAGATATATGTGTAGTACTGGGGAGGAGCCAGAAGTTGTGGTATATGTAGGTGCCAAAGACAAAGGGAAGGATAGGAGAGAGGTCCTGGAGACCAAATTCAGGCTTCTAGGTAAACGATTGAAAGCCAGGACCTCAATGGTAGCATTCTCTGAAATGATTCCAGTTCCACGTGTAGGGCCAGAACTGCAGAGTCTCAATGCGTGGATGAGCTGGTGGTATGAGGAGGATTTATGAGGAACTGGGAAAATATTTGGTAAAATGGGAGCAGGAAGGATGGACTCCACCTAAAATGGAAACAGATTACTGGCACTTGAAAATAAAAAATACTGTAGAACAGTTTTTAAACTAAGGACTGGGGGAAAGTCGACAGGTACAGAGGAGCACATGGATTGGACAGAGACATCCCTGAGGGGAAGATCTATTAATAGAGATTCTCTATACCCTAGTAAAGAGGAAAGAATAGAAGATGATAAAACATGGATAAGATCTGATGAAAAACAGTCAAATGAAAAAGAGTTTCATTCAATCATATTATATAATGGCAGACAGTTAAATAGTGACAAGTTTTTAAAATACTTACGTACAAATGCTACAAGTCTAAATAATAAGATGGGTGAACTAGAGTACCTTGTATTGAATGGGGATATTGGTGATATTGATATAATAGGCATCACAGAAACTTGGTGGAATAAGGCTAATAACTGCAACACAGTAATACCGTATTATAAAAAGTATCAGAAAGACAGAACAGGCATGCTGGTGTGGGAGTGGCTCTATATGTGAAAGAAAGCATGGAATCAAATGAAGTAAAAATCTTAAATGAACAAAATCTTATATGTTCCAGAGAATCTCGATGGATAGCAATTCCATGCTCCAATAATTTGAGTATAGCAGTAAGGGTATATTAGTGACCACCTGACTGTAATGGTGATAGTAACTGAAATTCTAAGGGAGATTAGAGAGGCTATAAAAATAAAAAAAACCTCAATAATAATGGGTGATTTAAACTACCCCCACACTGACTGAGTACGTCACCACAGAATGGGATGCAGAGATAAAGATTCTTGACACTTTAAATGACTGCTTCTTGGAGCAGCTGGTTCTGGAAGCCACATGCAGAGAAGTAATTCTTGATTTACTCCTGAGTGGAGGGCAGAATCCGGTCCAAGAGGTGAATATAGCAAAAATTAGGTTAGTTAAACAGAAATTAAAAGGTATAGTGGCAAAATTAAAATCCCTGAAAACTTTATGGCAACTTTTCAAAGACACCATAATAAAGGTTCAGCTTACATATATACCCCAAATTTAAAAAAAAATAGTAAGACAACCAAAAAAGAGATAAAAGAAGAAGCAGTGAGATAAAAGAAGCAGTGAGAGATAAAAAGGCATTATTAAAAAGTGGAAGTTAAATACTAGTAAGGGAAATAGAAAAGACCATAAACACTGTCAAATGAAGTGTAAAAATACAATTAGAAGGCCAAAAAGGAATGTGAAGAATAGCTAGCCAAAAACTCAAAAAGTAATAGCAAAAAAACAAACACAAAAACATAAAAAACTACGTACATCAGAAGCAGGAAGCCTACTAAACAAGCAGCGGGGCCACTGGATGATCAAGATGCTAAAGGAGCACTTAAGGATGATACGGTCATTGCAGAGAAATTAAATTAATTCTATGCATTGGTCTTCATGTACGAGGATGCAAACCTGAGCCATCATTTGGTGACAAATCTGAGGAACTGTCTCAGATTGAGGTGTCATTGGTGGAGGTTTTAGAACAAATTGATAAACTAAACAGCAATAAGACACCAGAACGAGGTGGCATTCACCCAGGAGTGCTGAAAGAACTCAAATGTGAAACTGTGGAACTATTAACCATGGTTTGTAACCTATTCTTCAGAGCATCTTCTGTACCAAATGACTCAAGGTAAGCTAATGTGATGTCAATTTTCAAAAAGAGCTCTAGAGGTCCTCCTGGCAATAACCGGCTGGTAAATTTAACTCCAGTACCAGGCAAATTGGTTGAAATTATAGTAAAGAACGGATTTGTAAAACACGTAGATTAACATAATTTGTTGGGGAGAAATCAACATAGTTTCTGTAAAGAGAAAGCATGCCTCATCAATCTAAAAGACTTCTTTGAGGGGGCCAACAAGCATGTGGACAGGCGGGGTCCAGTGGATAAAATGTACTTAGATTTCCAGCCAGAAAGCCTTTGACAAAGTCCCTTACCAAACACTCTTAAACAAAGTAAGCTATCATGGGATGAGAGAGAAGGTCATCTCTAATGTTCCTGTAATCTTTTTAATCTATGTGTGGGTTTTTTTCCATCCACGTGTGGAATATTTTTTCTACATGCACCAAGGCATGTTCAAACAAAATATTAACTGTGGGTACTCTGCTAATCACCTAGGCAGAATTTCAATCTATCCTGAGTGGCCACACAAGTGCACAGCTTACAGGAAACACTGTTCCTCTCATGATTTATGAGGTTAGACTATAGGAAACAAAGGGTAGGAATAAATGGTCAGTTTTCAGAATGGTTAGAGGTAACTAGTGGTTTCCCCCAGGGTTCTGTACTAGGACCAATCCCATAAAATATAGGGTACGTCTAAACTACTTTTTTTCCTAAAGAGGATGTGCAAATACGGCATGAATTTGCATATCTTCTTCTGATCTCACTTTTGAAAGAGGATCTTTTGAAAGTGAAAGTAATGGACTTTCACTTTCAAATGGACACATTTTTTACGGGAAAAAATCCCTTTTCCGAAAAAACCACATAGACCTCTTTTAAGGAAGAGCGTTTTTTATGAAAAAGCGTTTTTTTTCTGAGAAAAACGCATCCAGACTACTTTCACTTTTGAAAGGTCCTCTTTTGAAAGTGAGATCAGAAGATCTTTTGAAAATTCTACATAGTCTCGATATCCATATTTATAATTGATCTGGAGAAAGAAGTAAACAGTGAGATGGCAAAAATTGTTGATAATACTAAACTGCTAAAGATAAGTAAGTCCAAAACAAACTGTGAAGAGCTTCAAAAAGATTGCACGAAACTTGGTGACTGGGCAACAAAATGGCAGATGAATTTTAATGTTGATAAATACAAAGCAATGCATATTGGAAAACATAATACATAATTATACATATGAAATAATGGGGACTAAATTAGCTGTTACCATTCAAGAAAGTGATCTTGGAGTCATTGTGGATAGTTCAAAGTGCAGCAGTAGTATACAGTATATAAAAAAAAGGCAAACAAACGCTAGAAAAGGGACGAGAATAAGACAGAGAATATCTTAATGCCTCTATCCAAATCCATGGTACACCGACATTTTAAATATTGTATGCAGATGTGGTCACCTTATCTCAGAAAAGATATGTTGTCATTGGAAAAAGTTGAGAAAAGGGCAACAAAATGGTTAGAGGTTTGGAACGGCTGCCATATGAGGAGAGATTAATAAGACTGGGACTTTTTCAGCTTGGAAAAAGAGACTATTAAGGGGGTATATGATAGAGGTCTATAAAACCATGATAGGTGTTGAAAAAGTGAGTGAAGAAGAGCTATTTATTCCTTCCCATAACACAAGAACTAGGGGTCACCAAATGAAATGAATAGGTAGCGAGTTTAAAACAAACAAAAGGAAGTATTTCTTCACACAATGTGCAGACAACCTGTGAAACTTCTTGCCAGACAATGTTATGAAGTCCAAGGTTATAACAGGGTTAAAAAAAGAGGTAGATAAATACGTGGAGGAGAGGTCCATCAATGGCTGTTAGCCAGGATGGGCAGGAATGGTGCCCCTAGCCTCTGTTTACCAGAAGCAGAGAATGGATGACAGAGAATGGACAACCGCATGATGATGACCTATTTTGTTCATTCCCTCATTGGCCACTGTCAACTAGATGGACCTTTAATCTGACCCAGTATTGCTGTTCTTATATCTTATGCCTAAATTATGATACAGACTTTGTTTTACATGGAGAAACATTAATAATAATAATAATAATAATAATAAATAAATCTAGAGTGTGATCCTGCAGCTCAGGCAGGGGCACCTCGTGTTTTTTTATTCCACAGAGCCAAGGTTCAGTTTCTAGAGCTGAGCCAACTATGAGCACTTTTGAAGTCCATTTCGAGTATCTAATAATCCATTCTGTCCAGAAAATCTATTCATGTTTCTTGAAGGAGAAGCAGGGTTTAAATTAGATTGTGACTGGGGTGGCATTTCCATATCTGACATTAGTTTTGTGAATCCAAATAATCAATTGACAGGTTAAGGACTCCCTGAACTCCTCATGGTTTGGCCATCTCTAATAAAGACACATCGTACTTTAAACAGACAATAAAAGTATACTTAGATCTATACAAAACAAATAAATGGGTCACAATTTTAAATATCTTATCCCTCATCCCAAATTTAGGGGAGGACACTTTTGGCTCCTTGGAGGACTCTGCTATAGTTCTGGAATTATGAAACATTATAACTACAAAGTAGAAGAGGCTCTGCCTCATAGGAAAATTATGGCTTGCAATTTTTCATAATAAAAAAGCCTCACATTTGAAAGATTTTGAAGTTTTGCTATTTAATATGTGAGTCTGTCTCCATCACTTCATTTACCTGTCAGAGTTGATGCTTGTTTTTCTTTCTTTAAAGCTTTTTCCTTTTCCTACATTTGTTTTTAAGTAAGTGTTTAGCAGTAAAGTGCACAGTCAACCATGGATCAATGTCACCATCCAAGGCTCTATTACACACAATATTACAAACTGTGCAGAACAGACAGTTGATAAGCAACATCTTATGTATGGCTCTATCCTCACAAAATATAAATGTGGGAACAAAGATGCTACTATACAGAAACAATTAATATTTTATGGGGACCAGTTCTTATTGGACAAAATATCACCCTTATATATGTATGGCAACTACTGCTGCCCTTACCCAGAAGGTCACTATGCTGGATCGCGTATTTATCCCCTTACAAAGAGACTTCTCCTGGAGTGATAAAGTTATTTCAATCCCCCATCCAGAGTCTTCTTCTGTGGTCTTTCCCATTCTGCGCCCTATTCCCATGACGGGCATTCCAGGCACCAACTACCTCTGAAGTGAGATTTTAGTCCTTCTCAGAGGTAGAGGCAGGGAAATGTTACCAAAGATATTTTGAACAATGCCAGAAGCCAGAGACTTTTCTCCAAAGGGAAGAGAAAGAGCAATTGTGTTTGGAGCAGTACACTGTGGAATTTGGAAGGGAATGGATGTCTCAGCTAACTCCTTAGCTTCTCCTCTTCAAACTCTTGTTGCTGTGGCCCTGGCATAAGAGCCAAGTAACCCTGCGTGTTGTTTGTCAGGAGTTTAGGAGAAGCACCAGACCAAAGACCAAAAGGCCAGATTCTCTTATTAGGTTAGAAGGACTGCCATATCCAGTCCTGCTCAGAAGTACCAGAGTCCCAGTCAAATTGAAATAAAACATGAGTGATCTGAGTAACTTCCAGCAACAGTATAATTTGAGTAGATTCCACAGGCTAAACTGTATGCAGAGACTCCTTTGTTCCTCAGCAATCTCAACCCTCTAATACTATTTTGTGCATCCCTTCCTTTTACTTACAGCAACTGAACCACTGTCTACAATCTGGTTAACGATCATGCCTTTCAGACTTTATTTGTTTTGTTTTAAACTGAACATGCAGCCCTAGACCACACACATTATGGACAGGGAGTCATATTTCTCTCCATATTGTAGTCTGCCATGTAGACAGACGGAAAGGAGAGGCTGAAAAGGCGATGAGAATACCACACTGATTTAAATGATGGTGAAGATTCAACTGTCATGTGGTGTTCTTAAGAGCCCCAGGAAGAATTCAGGTCTATGCCTTTAAGCCATGAACAGGCTGGCATATTTCAATGTTTTCAAATTAAAGTTATTACATAAATGACATATTTTAAATGAGGAGTGCAACACATTCAAAAAATGACTACATCCATAGATCCTGTCTCCTAGGAAGCCTATGGTCATAGGTGTATCAAACATAGTCCAATGGATATAAGATTTACTGTTATCATTGTCATCACTCCTTTCATCTCACTCTAGCAAGCTGTAGGCAGTGAAATACTCTGGATTTGTTAAGTTTGTTGCAGGTGTACCATGAAGTATTTGTAACTGTACTAAGTCAGGCAAAAGGAAAACTGGCAAAGTGATCAGAATTCCACCTGCTGTTCACCCTAAGGATGCCCTTGGGGAGGGGGGGAAATAAGGCTTTTGACCTGACCATTTGAATTGCTTGCTTTGAGCAGGTTGCAATTACAAGCCACATGTCATTTCCCCATGCATAAAGATAAAGATTTGGAGCGCAAATATATCTAATGAGAGTTCAGAAGCAGATGTTGACTTTCCCAAGCTAATACAATGCTGGAGTAATTTTCACAGCCAGACTGCATAGCACTTGCTCTAATGTTAATGCATTTTGGAGGCACATATGCCAGAAGGGTAAATGTAGTATTAGAAAGTTCACTTTTTAGTTGAAAATACTAGTGTTGTGTCTGCCAGCTGGTGGCCAGGCGCATAGGGTGAAATCCTGAAGTCAGTGGCAAAACTCTTGTTGACTTCAATCTTACTAGATTTGCTTTGGGCATATCTATACAGAAGGGCTTAAGCCGAAATAAGTTACGCAACTTCAGCTACGTCAATTGCATAGCTTAAGTCGAAATTGCTTATGTAGGCTTTTGGCACCGTCTACACAGGAAGTCCGAGTTGGAGCAGGAAGTCCGAGTTGGAGCACTCTTCCTCAAACTTCCCTTACTCCTTGTAAAAATGAGGGTTACAGGAGTCAGATTAAGAAGTCCTCCAGCTCAATGTTATTTTGACATTATGTTGAAATAACAGCTTGAAGTGTAGACATGGACTATGTTATTTCAGAATAGCATCAGTTATTCTGAAATAACACTGTTGAGTAGACTTACCCTTAAAAAGATAGCTGAGTCTATTTCCAATGTGTGCATCCTGCCTGTGTCCTTATCTCTGATCACGGGTGATGTATTGGGCTGGGGAGGCCAGCTGATAATTTAGAAGTGAACAGGAAGAAACTAAACTACCCCTAGTAGCATGTAGGCAGCATAGCCACATAGAAATATTTCAATTCTTGTTTTTTTAATAGAAAATTGATTTTTTTCCCATGAAGACAGATACTTTTCAGAGCAAATTTTTCATTTAGATTAAATTAAATTTTCCATTCAGAAAAAAATATTTAATTTGAAAATTTTTGGCCAGAAGTCATGTTGAATGTGTCAGGTCATTGTTGGAGGGTTGGGTGTTCCATATATTACATTTTAAGATACGTGAGTTAAGCCAATCTTAGGGACTGCTTTAGAACTGTCTTAGGACTCACATGCTGTTGCTTGTTAGTGAACAGATTCTCATTATGGAAATTGTTTTTTCTACTGATTTTATTTTTAACTAAAGAAGTTACTTTTAAAAATCCACATTAAAAGAATATTAAAGTTGAAAAATCCTCAGAAGTCAGGAAATGCTAAAATGTAAGACAATCATAGAGTTTTGATTCTTTCTGTATTTCCAATGGCAGCCTTTAATTATGTGATTGCATACTATTATTTACGCAGGTTCCCACCATTTGTTTCTATTAGTGAGTTGAACAAGTGTGGACAAATTACATAGTTATGCAACAAGGCTTAAAATGAACTTTGAAAAATGTTACCAAGAAAGTACATCGAATAGTCTTTAATCAGATATTATTCTCATTACATGAATAAAGAGAACAATTAGCACCAAAGCAAGCTGAGGAACCTACTTGAGTTATTAAAGCTATATATCTTAGTTGTTCACCTGAAATTCTTCTTTTAAACCCATTCTTCTTTTAAACTTCAGCAGACCAGTCTGAGGGAGTAACAGGCACCTAAAACTGCTGCTTATTTTGGTGTGCAGAATGAACTGTGATCTGACTCTCAGATATTTTAAGGACAGTCACTGCAGTGTGTTAAGTTCTTTCCTCTTCTCTGCCTCATTTCTAGCCCATTTACCCTTTTCCCCCCTCAAATCTCTGTTGTCTCCCCTCTTAATTTCATTTTCAAAAACTCTCTTCCTCTTGTTTCCCTTTTTCTTTTCATGGTTGGAAGAACAGGGTGCACACATAGGATTCACACTAGGAAAACTAAAATGATCATTATTACTTCATGTCCTATGCAAATTCATTCATAAAAATGACAAATCTATTGGAAACCAGTAAATTGTATTGAAAGCGAATGGTTCACACAACAAGCCAAAACTAAGAAGGAAAACAGATACTTTGTAATTATTAGCACAACTGAGCAAAAAGGATGGGTGATTCCATAGATATCTTGCACTGCAGTTTATCCTATTTTCTTTTCCACATGTTTCCCTTTTCTCTATCCATCATTCACCAATATTATTAGGAACAAATAAAATATGCTCTGGTCCACTTTCCTCCTCATTCCCTTGCTTCCCCAAGAGTTTTAACAATACAATTACAGAAATCAAGGAATGCCTGAAAAATCCCACAACAGAAGTTACAATTTCTTTATATGTGAGGCTGTGTACCTCAAATAAAATGCTGAACACACTGTGAAATTATAGTGAGGAGACTACCACAGTATCATCCTACAGCCCCAACAGAAAGTATCTTCCATATCCCAAACATCACTGCCTGGAAGGTATTGGCAGATGCTGAATTTTCAAAGGCATCCACTATATATAATCAAGCAAAAAGCTCCATCTGTGCAAACAAATGTGTATCATTTATACTGATTCAGGATCTAGCCCATGATTTCTGTCTATAAAATTGTCCTTTGATTTCACTTACTAGATTAGCTAGCTTACTTCACTTTTGACCTTGAAAATAATATCCAGCCATTACATGCTTTTCTTTGGCATTCAGTCTAATCTTACTAAGGATTGTGATGTTCAAACTGGTGACTTTTCCTAGGCTTATATCCTATCTACCTACCAAATACCTTAGAGCCCAGCTCATTGTTTGACACCACTTTATCATTCAGTAAACACATCGATTACATGTCACACAAGATTCCAGACAAACTGAGTTTTTTATGTCAATTTAGATTCTGTCTCACTATTGGTCCAGTCAACACACTTGTAAGTCAAATTTATTTTCCCACATCCAGGCTGTTAGTCTGTGATATATTTTAGTCTGGTTTCTTGGACAGCATTTAAAAACTATTCAGTGTCCATTATAATCAAGCAGCCACAGTTATATGACAATAAGTATTGTCAGCATGAGTTCTAAGATTAGAACTCATCTAGAGATTGGATGATCAGATTGTATTTATAATATAACACATTAGAAGGTCTATGGCAGTTGGCAACTTTGTGGTGGTAAAAATATTTTTGTGTGATTGAATGTAGTAAATGAAGAAGAACAATAAGAAGGAAAGCACCTACAATGTGAAAAGAGCAGAAGAAATCTCTTCTAAGCCAACAGTTACAAGAGATGTAGGAATCTTTCAGTGTGTCTGGAAGAAATATTTGTAATTGATGGGGAAATAAAGGATAAAGTGCCATTGCTCTCTAAAGTTTGAAGAAATGAAGGGAGAAGAGGGAAAGTCAACATCAAATTGTAAAAAGGCCTTTTCAGCAGATTTAGGGCAAGGAAGATGGGGTATTCAATTTTTCTGTCCCTTTTGTTCCTTAGAGCCTCCTACTCTCTTCTTTCTCGAGTCCAGAACATTAATCATTATAGTTCTAAAATTTTAGCTAAGTTTGCACATAACTTTTGTTATGAAAGTAAAGGAGAAATTCAAACTAACATGTTTCCAAGTTTTGGGCTTACCAGCAAAAAATAACGAACAATAATGTAGAGTTAGCAAAGAGAATGGCTTTGATGAAAGGTTTGGCCATACTCTGAGGCTATGTCTACACTACAAGGTTTTTGTGCAAAACCAGCCATTTTTGCGCAAAAACTGGCAGAGCGTCCATACCTCAAGCATGTTTTTGTGCAACACCCCCCCCCCCCAGGACAGGACAGAGGGCTTTTGCCAGTAGAGTTATTCCTCTTCCCACAAGGAATAACTCCTTTCTGCGCTACAGTTCTTGTGCAAAAAGGCATGTGTGGACGCTCAACAGGGGTTTCTTGCGCAAAAAGAGTCTATCAGAAAAAGCACAGGTGTTCTGATGGCCATTCTGTTAATGGCAATCAGAGCTTTCTTTCGCAAGAGCATCCATGCAGTCTAGATGCTCTCTTGCACAAAAGCACATCACTTTTGCGATGAGCTTTTGAGGTGTGGACTTGCTTTTGCGCAAGAAGGTTTTGCGGAAGATCTCTTCCGCAAAAAGCTTCTTGTGCAAAAACCCTGCAGTGTAGACAAAGCCGAAGTGTTTCATGTTATAGTTTGGTTACAAAATACCTGAATCCCACCCATTTAATATCAATAAAGATCTAATTAAGTGGTTCTGTGACAGATGTGTTGAAATTTGCTGTCTTCATTCTGGTTTTGCATGGTGTGATTGGGTTTCAAGAACATACACACACACACAAAATCGCACCAACATAGTGGTTCATAAAACCACAAAGAATAAAACAATTGGAAGGAATGATCAAACCAAAAATGAAAACCTGTATAACTGTTCTAAATTAGAATTAGAACTGGAAGCACAAACTTCCAAGGTTTCTGACAATCCTGGTTATAATGCAGTTTTCATAATCATCTTTGCAAAACATAAATGGAACATGTTCTGATCATCACTCGGAAAAAAGCACCGTTGCATCACCCATTATTGTTTAATGTGGTAGAGTTAATGATAAGATAAATTAACTAGAGCTATTTTCCCCATCCTGTGATGATAATTGAAATTTTGGAATTTTTTCTATCCCAAATCATGACAAAAAGTAAACATCTAGAACATTTTCATAAACTAAAAATCAGTAAAGAAATTTCTATTTGAGTCAAATTAAAACACCTTATTTTAATACTTTTCAAATGTGTCATTTGATGTGGCCATTAAATATGATACTATAATCACCTTAAATTCCTAAACAAAAAGATATTTTAAACTGGAAAACATAATTTAATAACATTTAAACATTTTAAAAATGTGAAATCATAATCTAAAATATTTTTCAGCTTTTTTCAACTTCATGAAAATGGGTGAAATCTATCCTTTCCCCATAAAAAGTTTGTTTTACAAATTAGCATTTTCCAACAAACAACAACAAAATGTTTCATCAAATAATTCTTGACCAGATCTAAAATTTCCTTTCCAACAAACCACCCTCTGTAGTATCAGGCTGAGTTCTAATATGAAGTAGTTTCCCTGATTTTCTTTTTAGAGAAATTAAGCAACCAATAATTCACAGAGATGAGTTCAACTTTCTCTCTATTGAAAATAATAACAAATAAAATACAAATAAAATAAATAATAATAGCCTTCATATATTTCTTCAATGGAAATATAATGTAGTAAGAGGTGAGTGAATTTCACACAACACAGAAGGTTTGGTTAAATAGTCAAAAGACGTACTCCTGATTAATTGCAGTTAGTGTACATGTTTAACTCAAAATATCACAATTTAAAAAATTATCCATAATTAATTGCACTGTTAAACAATACAATACTGATTAAAATTATTAAATATTTTTGATGTCTTTCTACATTTTCAAATATATATTAGAACACATAATACAAAGTGTACAATTCTCACTTTACATTATTTTATTACAAATATTTGTACTGTAAAATGATAAAAGAAATAATATTAATCAATTAACTTCATGCAAATACTATATGCAATCTCTTTATCATGAAAGAATAACTTACAATGTAAATTTTTTGTTACATATCCACACTCAGAAATAAAACATTATAAGTCCACTCTGTCCTACTTCTTATTCAACCAATTGCTAAGACAAATAAGTTTGGTTACAATTTGCAGGAGATAATGCTATCTGCTTCTTGTTTACAATGTCAGATGAAAGAGATTGAAATGGAACTTTTGTGGCCAGTGTTGCAAGGTATTTATTTGCCAGATATGCTACACTTCTTTATTCATGCTTTGGCCACCAATCCAGAGGATAGGTTTCCATGCTAATGATGCTATTTTAACTGCTTGTGGGAGAATTATAGGGCTCCTATTGTCTTTTTGAATACTCCTTACATTTCATGTTATAGTAGTCTTGCATGATGACTCAGCACATGTTCATTTTAAGAATATTTTCAATGCAGATTGTCATCCTTTTGCCGGTGGTATGTGATTTAGATGATGAAAATGAACATTCTTAGATGTGTTCTGCTTTGGATAGTTATCAAGCAGAATCCCTCATCACCATGGATGAATGTGCTCTGGAATGGGGTTTGAAGCATAAAGGAAAATCAATCTTTAGCACATCTGACACATAAATATCTTGCAATGCCAGCTACATCCGTGGTATATGAACACCTGTTCTTACTTTCAGGTGACATTGTAAAGAAGAAGTGGGAAGCATTATCTCCTGCAAATGTAAACAAACATGCTTATCTGAATCATTGGCTGAACAAGAAGTAGGACTGAATGGATGTGTAGGCTTTAAAGTTTTACATTATTTAATTTTTAATCAATTACTTTTTGTACCTAATTCTATATTTTTGAATTCAACTTTCATGACAAAGAGATTGCACTATAGTATTTGTATTAGATGAACTAAAAAATATCATCTATTTTGTTTGCACAGTGCAAATATTTGTAATTAAAATACATATAAAGTGAGAGCTGTATACTTTTTATTGTGTTGTAACTGAAATCAATTTACAGGTTGTACCTCCAAAATCTGGGACTCTCTGGTCCGGCAACATCCGTGGTCTGGTAGGACCATGGATGCTCCTGGAGCAGGGACTCCAGGAACCTAAAGGCAGGAGGACCAGCTGGGTGAGACGGCAGCTCAGCTGGGGACAGTGCAGAACTGGGGCTGGAGCCCTCCAGCAGCCCCCAGGAATACCGGGCCAGGGCTGGAGCCCGCGTCTTCCCCTAGTTGTGCTGGGCCAAGGCTGGGGCTGTGCAGGACCAGGGTCAGAGACCCAGCCCTGTGGTTTCTTCTGGCTGCACAGGAATGGAGCCCTGCAGCAGGATCTACAGCCTGCGCTGCCCAGAGAACCAGAAGTAGTTGGGCAAGCAGTCAAGCCAGGTTGGTGAGGAGGGATGGGTGAGGCAGGATTGCCTGCTGGGCAGCCTGCAAGCAGCGGATGACAAGCTTGGGGGCCGGTGGCAGGAGACCTCCCCTGGTCCGGCAAATTATCTTGTTCAGGACCAGTCAGGTCCTGATGATGCTGGACCAGAGAGGTCCAACCTGTATTTGAAAATGTCGAAAACATCCAAAATATATTAAGAATGCAATTCTATTATTGTTTAACATGTGATTAATCATGATCAGTTTTTTAATTGCTTAACAGCCCTATTCAAAAGACAACCAAATTTAAAGTTTCAATTTGTTAAATTTAAAAGACAGGACCACCCATGGTGATATGGAAGTGAATATGTTCTACACTACATACGCATTCCTTCCTTTGCCTTTCCCACTAAGATAGTAAACTTTATCCTCTGCTGCTGGGAGTACATAAGCAATTAGAATACTATGGTGATTTCCATGACATTATGTCAAATAATTTTCAAATATGAATGACCTGAGTTTCCCAATATGCCTGCTAAATAACATAATGATCTTGTTAGTGTGTATGGCCATGTCTACACTACAGATCGGATCGAAGCAGCCACAATCAATCTTCCAGGGTTCGAATTAGTGGGTCTAGTGAAGATACACTAATTCAAACTGAGAGGAAACCATTGTCAATGCCGGTAATCTTGCTTCTACAAGGAGTATGGGAAGTCGAAGGGAGCATGTGCTCCCTTCGTCTTCCCACAGTGTAGACAGTGCAAAATCTGAATTAACTTACTTAGACTTATGCTACATAATTGACATAGCTGAAGTTGTGTATCTTAATTAAAATTTATCCCCTAGTGTAGACCAGGTGTACGTGCACAACTTCTTCTAGTATATTCATCACAAACATGTCACAGATTGTACTCTACTCTACTAACAGTGAAAAAAAATTCTCCTCTTATCTGTTATGTTCTAAGTGTTCACAGTGACATGCAGTGCTATTTCTGGTAGCCCTGTAGATGTCACAGTACATTTCATATTTGAAGAATTAGAGACAAATCTATGCAGAAGTGGTAAAATAAAGGAATATGTTTATGGAAAAGAAAATCAATGTATCGTGAAAAGAAATGTTAGAATCATAGAATCATAGCGCTGCAAGAGACCTCAGGAGGTCATCAAGTCCAGCCCCCTGCCCAAAGCAGGACCAATCCCAACTAAATCATGCCAGCCAGGGCTTTGTCAAGCCGAGACTTAAAAATCTCTAGGAATAGATATTCCACCACTTTCCAAGGTAACCCATTCCAGTATTTCACCCCCTCCTAGTGAAATAGTTTTTCCTACTATCCAACCTAGACCTCCCCCACTGTAACTTGAGACCATTGCTCCTTGTTCTGCTATTTGTCACTACTGAGAACAGCCTCTCTCCATCCTCTTTGGAACCTCCCTTCAGGAAGTTGAAGGCTGCTATCAAATCCCCCCTCACTCTTCTCTTCTGCAGACTAAATAAGCTCAAATCCCTCAGCCTCTCCTCATAGGTCATGTGCTCCAGCCCCCTAATCATTTTGGTTGCCCTCTGCTGGATCCTCTCCAATGCATCCACATCCTTTCTATAGTAGGGGGCTCAGAACTGGACACAATACTCCTGTGGTTTCTCCTGGCTGCACAGGAATGGAGCCCTGCAGCAGGATCTACAGCCTGCGCTGCCCAGAGAACCAGAAGTAGTTGGGCAAGCAGTCAAGCCAGGTTGGTGAGGGGGGGATGGGTGAGGCAGGATTGCCTGCTGGGCAGCCTGCAAGCAGCGGATGACAAGCCTGGGGGCCGGTGGCAGGAGACCTCCCCTGGTCCGGCAAATTATCTTGTTCAGGATGAGTCAGGTCCTGATGATGCTGAATAAAGGAGAATAATCACTTCTCGAGATCCACTGGCAATGGTCCTCCTAATACAACCTAATATTCCATTTGCCTTCTTGGCTACAGGGGCACACCATTGACCTCATATCCAGCTTCTCATCCACTGTAATCTCCAAGTCCAGTTCTGCCGAACTGCTACTTAGCCATTCGGTCCCCAGCCTGTAACAATGCTTGGGATTCTTCCATCCCAAGTGCAGGACTCTACACTTGTCCTTGTTGAACCTCATCAGATTTCTTTTGGCCCAATCCTCTAATCTGTCTAGGTCACTCTGGACCCTATCCCTGCCTTCCAACATATCTACCTCTCTCCCTAGCTTAGTGTTATTCACAAACTTGCTGAGGGTGTAATCCATCCCCTCATCCAGGTCATTAATAAAGATGAACAAAACCAGCCCGGGAACTGATCCTTAGGGCATTCTGTTAGAAACCGACCACCAACCTGACATCGAACCATTGACCACTACCCATTGGGCCCGACCATCTAGCTAGCTTTCTATCCATTTTACAGTCCATTTATCCAATCCATACTTCCTTAACTTGTTGGCAAGAATATTGTGGGTGACCGTATCAAAAGCTTTCCTAAAGTCAAGGTATATTACATCCACCGACTTTCCCATATCCACAGAGCCAGTTACCTCATCATAGAAGCTAATCAGATTAAGTCAGGCATGACTTGCCCTTGGTGAATCCATGTTGACTATTCCTGATCACTTTCCCCTCTTCCAAATGCTTCAAAATGGATTCTTTGAGGCTCCCTCCATGATTTTTCTGGTCACTGAGGTAAGGCTGACTGGCCTGTAGTTCCCTGGATTGTCCTTCTTCCCTTTTTTAAAGATGGGTACTACATTTGCCTTTTTCCAATCATCCAGGATCTCTCCCTGTCTCCATGAGTTTTCAAAGATAATGGCCAAAGGCTCTGCAATGGCTTTTGCCAACTCCCTTAGTATCCTCAGATGCATTAAATCCGGACCCATGGATTTGTATATGTCTAGCTTGTTGAATTTTCCAAAAAAAAAAAAAAAGCCAATGTTCTTTGGTTCTATGATTTGCAAATGATCACCTATGACATCTTTGGAAAAGATAACAGAATTGTTCTCTCATGATTTCTAGTTCTGTGGTTTACCCATGAGATTGTCCTTATGCGCCTTGAATGGCAAGAGGGCTACTATTCATGAGGTCAAAAAGCAAGGATACTGTTGTTTCTGTACCACCAAGGATTGTTTTTCATGGCACTTTAATCACAGAAATGAGTTTCTTATTCAGTTATTTATCTGTCTTTGGAAAGTAAAAGGGATGAACTGTGGGAATTCTAACTTGTATGGTGAAACCTGGGAAGTTAGAAAACATATTAATATTTGTGTGTACTATCTGGTTAGTATGATAGAAAGCCAACTGAAAGAATAGAAAACAGGGCCTCACAAACCACCAAACCATACAGTTCAAAAGCACTTTATTATAAATAAATCTAGGTAAATAATTATTTATTTGCTAGAAATGTAAACAATCTCACCCAACCACTGCCACCTTTATTGGTTGAACCAAAGTTAAGTTCTGAAAATTTTTGGTGTATTGAAGTGTTGACCGAAATTAATGTCAGTTCAAATGAAATATTTTGTTTCAACTGTAAGCATTTTTTTCAAAAAATTGAAAATAAAATATTAAAAGAAATTTAAAATGAAAAGTCATTTCAAATAAGAGGAAAAATAAAATAAAAAATTCACTCTTCTGAATTCTTAGGGGATATTTCTCTGACTCAAAACTATTCAATGAATTCTGCATGAACGTTTCAGGTGATGCAATGCATTTTTCAATTTAAAAAATCAGCTGTTCATCCCCACTGTAAATATATATTCTTAGAAAAAATATGTAGGAAGAAAGGGAGTCTAAATAATTCAGAAAAAAAGATGAACAAGAAAAAGAGACCTGAATACTCAATGCCTTTATTCTCAAAAATGTAATTACTTATATCATAGATTTTTACAAATGTTTAATGTTTATGAATCTTGAATTTCTAATAGTTCTGCATCTAAAACTTCGAAAAATCCAGAAGCCATGTTAATGTTTCTCAAACAATATTTCATGTGTAGCTTCACATAGCTTACCTTTCTAATTTCATTTTACAATCCTCTCAGCCTGGGGATATTTATTATCTTTTTAATTCAGCAAATAACCTTACCTGGAATATATAGGTTCTCTTTGAACTGCTGGTTTGCATCAGTGAAATTGAGCTACTTTGCAGACAGGTCTTAAATAAATTCCTTAAAAGTGGTAAAAAATAATGATTATTCTAATACAGCAAATTGACTTCATCCATCTGAATTGCAAACCAATTGTAAAGCTCATGGCAACTAATGCTTCTAATGAAAAAAAAGGAGAGTGAAACTACAATCAATGAATAATCTACACTTAGAAACACTCTAGTCTATATCTTTGTGCAATCCTGGTGTTTAAGAGTTCCCTTGTTCACATTCTGACAATTACACACATGCGAACACTTTTTTTCCTCGGGCACACCAGCACACTTTTCAGGCTGATCTAACATTAAGTAAAATTTATATCAAATACAGCCAAGTGCTCTTCTCTAACTACCAGTAACATTTGACTAAAGATTAAAAAAAAAAAGGTTTAAAGAAACAGCATCTATACTATGCATTCACTTTGAAAGTATTTTACAGTTTATCCTTTTGCATCAACAATAATTTGCCATGGTCACAGAGTATAAAGACGATGTGTTTAATATTGAATGAGGACAAGAGCATTATACACTTCTGGCCAGTAGGAGCTGAGAAACTGTGCTGGAGGCAGGAGCAGTATGCGAAGCCACAAGGAACAGCCAGCCATTTTGAGCGGCATGGGGCTGCAGCAGGAATGGCGGCTACCTTGGGGTCCTGCAGGGCTGCTGTCTAGGAGCCATGTAGGTAAGTGCCCCCGAGCCAGAGCCTGCCTCTTGCACCTAATCTCCTCCCACACCCCAACTACCTGCCTCAGATCACCACCCAGTCTTGTCCCAGATCAGTACCCAAAGCCTTTGCACTCCCTTCCCCCAGGTCCCTGCATCCCCTCCTACAATCCTTCCCCAAGTCAGTATCCTCTCCTGCACCCACACCCATTCCCAATCCCTGTTCCCCATTCCCTTCACCCAGAACATAATTACCTCCTTCATCTAAACTCCCTCTCAGACAACCTCTCCTGCACCCAGTCCCCTACTCTGAGCTCCCTTCTGCACCCACCTCCAATTTACTAGTCGAATAGTTGATGGAATTTCCGTTGACTACTCGACTAGTCGATAGGCACGTCCACATTCCTCCTCTGAAATGCATAAGAGATTCCACTCTTGGGGCTCTTGTGCATTTCAAAGGTGGAATGTGGAACTCCATGTGTAGCCTGGGGCCATGGGAAGTCCCACTGACTCCGGGCTGCAAATGGGTGTCAGCTTTGAAATGTACAAGAGTCCCCATGGAAAGCTCTTGTTCATTTCAAAGCGGAAGCACCTGCATGGAGCCCAGAGTCAGCGGGGAACTCAGAGTCCCCCGCTGACTCCAGCCTCCATACTGCACTGCTGCTTTGAAATGCCACGCAGAGCCCAGGGTCATTTCTGCAGAACTCGGGATCGGCTGGAGATCCTCAGCTGACTGTGGGTTTCGCACGGCATTTCCCCAGAACCTGGGGTCATCTGAGGACTCCCCAGCTAATCCCAGTTCTGCTGATCTGAGGATATGTCTACACTTGCTCCCTAGTTAAAACTAGGGATGCAAATGTAGCCGACCAAAATTGCTAATGAATGAGGAGTAACGTTAGTTTGAATGAAGGGATTTGATTCGAACTAATGCGTCCCGGAGCACACTTCCTGGTTCGAATCAGCTGGTGAGCGGAATAGCATGTGGGCAAGATTATGATAATGAAGCGTGGGATATTTAAATCCCCACTTCATTAGCAATGTCGGTCGGCTACATTTGCATCCCTAGTTTTAACTAGGGAACAAGTATAGATGTACCCTGATAGAGTCAGCAAGGAGGGTGGAATCGACTAGTTGACTCAACTATCCAATAAACATTTGCTTATCGGATAGTCGACTAGTTCTTAACATCCTTATCCCAGACCCTGTACTTTCTCCTTAGAAAAGTGTAGCCCTTGACCATTTATCAAAAGCTTGGAGTGGCTCCCCATAAAAAATCATTGCCCACCCATGAGCGATCCACAGCGTATACTTACCAGACCATGTCACTGGTGGGTGAGTCGAAAGGAGGGAAAAGGTGAAACTCTCTGTCACTACCAGTTGCATAATTCTCATGATCTGGTCTGTGCTGGCTGTCTGCCCACAGTTTGGGATCTGAAAACTTTTCCTGAGCAGAAGAATGATTCTTATTAGTAGTCTAGTGTCTCCAACTTTGATCTATACTGGTTGTCTTAGGCGCTTGGGTTCAAGAGAACCCAAGGGGAGTTACCGTTCCCCTGTCATGTAGTTACTTTTCCCTTATCATTATGATACCAAACAGGAAAACTTTCTTCTGCACTCATTTCTAGATTCCTACTACTTTTGTGATTTGAAAACACACATTCTCCCTATGTGTAGCTCCACCAAGCAGAAACTATCTTTCTTCTGTGTCTTGTTCAGCACCCAACCGCACTGCTAGCCCTTAAGTAACAATAATCCTGTTCCATGGCTCAAAGAACTGAGGCCCCTGATGGAAAAATCAGGGGGGAATTTGTCAAAGGGATCCTCTCAGAGATTTCCTTGCATGTTAGCCCTTTTCTGTGGTTAATGCTGAGGGAAGAAACAGTCTGGTCCAGTAATAATAACCATGCACTACCTAGTTGCAAGCTACTTGTGCTCTTAAACACAAGAGTGGGTATTTACTGTTTTATCTATTGTAACTGCAAGTGCTGGTCTTATGCACACAAGTATTAAATCTTGTACAGCAAGGATATTCAGCTCAACAGCACTCAGCAACAGTGTATATTCCTTATTTATTCCTTATTAACTAATTCTGAATATAATAGGTTTAAAAGTTTTATTTTCATTTTGCATTTGTGGTCTCTTTAATTTTAACAAATGCCCCTGTGCATGGTCTACACATTTCTTCCTCTGAATTTTGTATATAACAAAATTTGAAGCATGCTATACATTTAATGAAACCAAAAATTATCAGAGGAGGAAACACTTCTAGCTGTGTTTGTGTGTGGTACCTACAGAAAGTACCTGCAGTTACAAAGCCAAAGTGAATATCTTCAGATGATGCATCAGTTAGCATGTATACTCTTAGGGTATGTCTAGATTACATCCCTTTATTGAAAAAGGGATGTCAATTAGACATATCGAAATTGTAAATGAAGGCAGGATTTGAATTTCCTGCCCTTTGTTTACATAATGGCGGCCACGGCTTTTTTTTGAAAAGCCGCTTTTCGGAAAAAAAAATGATTAAGACGGGGATCTTTTGAAATAAATGCCCCTTTTCGAAAGATCCTGTAAACCTCATTTTTTGAGAATTACAGGATCTTTCGAAAAGGGGCATTTATTTCAAAAGATTCCCGTCTTAACAGTGGGAGTTTTTCGAAAAGCGGCTTTTCAAAAAACAGCCGCTGCCGCCATTGTGTAAATGAAGCGCAGGAAATTCAAATCCCACCTTAATTTACAATTTCGATATGTCTAATTTACATTCTTTTTTTGATAAAAGGGATGTAATCTAGACATAGCCTTAGACACTGCTCAGCTATAGTATATCTTGACTATATATATCAAGAGCAAAAATCGTGAGCCTGCTTTTTCATACTCAGGTAAACTGTCTATTGGTAGTTGTAGTGTGAACCTCGTTCATTACAGTGATTTGTTACTTATGACTGGTTAATCTGCTTTATTTGGCTAAGTTTTCTAGGTAATTAATTTGCTTCTGGACAGTTCAGAATTAAACGTCAAACTCTTACAGCAACACCTTTTTTTTTTTTTTTTTGTTATTTGACTTGAATAGGCTTGTTATGAAGCAGATGAAATAAGGAGGACTCCACCCCCAGATGCATGTGCTACCTGCCTAGTATGAGTTCATCTATCGAGTCACCTCCCTTCAAGTTAATAATTCAATTGATGGCATTTTTCTGTATGGTTGCTTGCACCAAGCTATGATGGGCCCTAGTTTTCAAATCTGTCTCAAACCAATGTCCATTTGAAGTTAAAAAAAATAGGAATTTTACAATAAGATCTTCAAGATCGTGTCTGATTTGTGTTTTGAAGATCTCAGTAAGAGGCCTTTTAGTTCCTCATGATTTGGTTATATTTAAAACTTTCCATGTGGTCTCAATCCAGAAAAGCTTAAGTAAGTATTTAAATAAGTGAGTTGTTCCAATAAGGTCAATGGAACTACAACTTACTGCTGATAGTTAGTCAAATGCACAGCTGAATCAAGGCCTGTCATGCAAAATGGATGGTATCAGTGTCTCCCAAATGATATTTTTACTTTAATGATGGTACAATTATACTACATATACTAAATGAAACCCAAACAAAATTACAATGAAAAAAGGACACAAAATGGAAGACAAATAGAAGGGAAAATAAAGTGTAAAACTTATCAGCATCAATGTATTCAATTAATGGCACTGAAAAAAGTCTAGGAGAAGGCAAAAGTAAAAGGTTAATATGAGGTTCAGGACTGGAAGAACAGAATCAAAGGGATAAATAGCTGTTAGCTGGACACAATAATAAAAGTCTAAATGCTAGCAAATATCACAAGGGAAAACATTCATCATGTGCAACCAGATAGCAGGACCAAATACCTTTGAATGTGTTCAGCTTGGTGGAATTTCACAGGAACATTGCAGGATGGAGTATTTCTGCAAGTTTGGAACTTTGCCACTGTTAAAACCCCATGAATCAGAACTATTTTGCAGTAAAGAAGAACCTGTTTCTGAAGTTCATAGCCCTGCTGGATATCCTCTTATATCTCTGGTTCACAGGCAATTTTGTTCTCTTCTATATGTTTTATTCTTTGCAAGGTCAAGGATTCAAGGGCTAGACTGCTATTGAAATTTCAGGAGTAGACCATGAACAATCCTCCTGTGAATTTAAGTGTCTTCCCTCCAGTATATTAATGTTAGCAATCGTGAACGTATAATACATAAGAGTACCAACAGCCAGGTATTGTAGAACCTGCCCCTGAGAACTCTGCTAATGCACTGTACTGACCTCCAATAGCCTTTTTTTCCCTTTAATAATGTTCCTCTGCAGAGTAGTGTCCATCATGTTGCTAATTGTGTGCACGTGTGTGTGGCCCTCAGAAATGGAAAGTTAATGCAATAAATACTATGGAATCTCAACGAATGGAGTATTGGTGCCACGGTCATCATTTTGGAACTACAGTGAGTTAGTACAGTTATTTACTACATACAATGACTAAAATGTGTACTTTCCTCTCCATGATTGCAATGGTTCTGGTAATCACCCACACACGACAAGATCTCCAAGTAATCTCTGGTTCCTCTCAAATTATGGCTAATAGAGCAAATAGTTCACAACCAGAAACTTACATGATGGATTTAGCCTATTTTTCTGGTTACAAAAACCACAGTGAAAAAAATCAGAATTGTCTGTTATTAAAAGTTATCAGTACATTTCTTCAGTGGTCTGCAGGTCCTTTGCAGTTAATTGCAAATGTTCCCAGTTTACCATTGAGACTATGAGGTTATATAAATAAATTGTCTCCTAAAATTCCATGTAAAACAGTCATCTTCATTTGGCAAACAGGAAAAGATAAAAAAGTCTAACCTCCAATTCATCCAGTGATATCAATTCTTGCCAAATTCTGGTTCCTCACTCACTTCTTCCTAGGCTATGTCTACACTGCTGAGAAAAGTCGGGAAAAGATATGCCAATTGCAAATTGCAATTGGCGTATCTTTTTCTGCTTTTTTTCCGAAAGAGGGTTTTCCAAAATTTGGCCCGGCCAAATTTCAGAAAAAAACCTCCTCTTTTGGAATATCCCTTATGCATCTCACTGAGAGAAATACAGGGATGCTGAAAGAATACGTTTGCTTTTTCTGAAACTGTTCCGAAAAAGTGGACACATTCCTTGGATGCAGCAGAGCTGGTATCCCAGAAAAGCTCTGCAGTCTAGACATAGCCCTTAAGGGGACCCTGTTCCTGTACCTATTCATTCCCCTCCTCCCTCAAAAGGATCTTATCCACACCTGAATGAACCAGTGTCACCAGGCATAAAGTTTTCGATGGACTCCCCAACATTCTGCTGTACAGGGCTTGACTCCCCATGCACAAGGTCTCAAAACCATTTGACACGGTCATCCCTCCTTCTGGATGAAAGGGTAGCCAGGCCAAATTTCAGTGGCATTGTGAATCCTATACCAGGTCACAACAACACTGAAATTTGGTCCAGCTGCCCCTATATACACATGACCAGGGGCTAGGTCAAATTTTAGGGACATAGGGTATATCTACTCAAAGATTTTGAAAAATGGGGTTACCTAGTTTAGCTGACCCTGGATCATAACCTCAGGCACCATGGGTGGAAAAATCTCTGTGTAGCTAGCTCTTATGTGGTACTTTTTATCAGTAGACTTCAAAGCACTTTGCTAAAGGGATCAAGTAGAGAAACTGAGTAACAGAATGGTCATATGGCTTATCCAAGGTCTTCCAACAGGTCACTAGGATAGTCGCCAGGTCTTCTTAGAGGCTCATTCCTGTGTTCTAGACAGCATGGTCTCCATCCACCTCAGAACAAAATGTTTCATTTTGGTTTTTTTTCTAAATGAAAAATTGCATCTTTCCCAAAAGAGCATTTGGTTTCTATGAAACATCATGAAATTGTTGTGTTTGCAATTTTTTAAACTGCCCTAATTGTATAAATGGCTGGACTTTCTGATGCTTGCATACTACTAATGAAGTGTGATCTCTAAAAATATATTCAATTAAAATCAAATTTTATTTAGAATTTTGTGGTGCATGTACACTATTATAGCAGTGTCATAAAAAGGTCTCATGTTTCATCGGAACATACCCAAATGATTCTTTCTGCTTTGTACTGAATGCTGTGAGATTGCCCTCAGTAGCTACTGGAGAACATCAGGGACTAATTTGGAAATTCATACATGACATCAGCTCACTAGCTGACATAAAGAGCATTGTCTAGATAATCTCATTCTCTTATTCTGATTTCATAATGGGTGGATGTCACCAGAACTTCACACTAATAAAACAAACTGCAGTGCTTTGTACATAAGTTATACCTATTGATTAGAAAAACTGCATCACTTTTAGTGGAAAATAAGAATGGTCAGCTAGTCTAAATGAAACCTGAGTTTACTTGTAGCTTTGTATGCAGGAGTATGAACTTTCTGTGTTGGCTTGTCCTTCAGAATGTTGCTTCATGCTTGAGAGTACCCTAGAAATCACTTCTATATATCAGAAGTCTATTGAGATTGTAAATATTCAGGATGTATGTCACTAAGGAATTTAGCACTCATGAAAGGTGCCAGATGGAGGGATCTAGTGAAATTTTCCCTTTATCCACAGAAAAGCTAAATGGCAGAGCAGATTTCTCTGCACTGGCAGTATATTTTTATGATACGAATGCTTCTTCACTAGGAATTGGACTGAACTATTCCCAGGACCACTGATGGGAGGAGTAGGGGTGGCGAGTGGAACTTGGTGATTTAAAAAGGCCTGGGGTTCCCAGCCACCACCACTACTGTACCTTGGCTGCAGCAGTGACTAGAGTCCCAGGCCCTTTGAACTGCCAGTGGGGGCATGCACTCTCTGCAACCCTGGTGTCTCTGAAAGGCTGAGTGGGGGAGGCTAACCGGAGTCCTACTCCTTCCACCTGACACCTGACCCTTCTGTGGGGCCCAGACCCAGCTGCCCCCAGAACCCGGCAAAGTCTTTTGCCATCTCTGATTGTTCCTGAATTGTTCAAACCAATCCTGCACAAAAAATGTTGAACTTACAGTCTGGAGATACATTTTCAACTTCTGGGCTGTATGTAGACTGTTGAATTCAGATTATTTGCTACTCATTATAAAGATTGTGCAGTAGGTGACATGGTATTGTTTGTGCTCCATGCCTATATGAATGAAATCTTCTAAATGGAAAAATAATGAAAAGCAAATACTCTTGTTCATGCATGAGTACCCTTGTTTGCATGTAAATTCAGAAATTTGTGTAATATTGTATGTCAACCATTCAGAAAACATTAGTAATCTGTCTTCATTCCTTGAATCATATTACTGACAAAAGAGTCCCTATCCACCCCCACTCCAAAAAAGCATTGATTTGCTGATAGGGAAATATTAGCTTACACTTGTTTCTTTTATTTTGGGATGCCACAGGTATTCATTTGTGAATGTTAGCAAGTTTGTACATTGGATGATACAGATATCAGCATTGTGTTATTTAATGTTTAAAAAAAGATCAGACAAATATGCAGTTTACTAGCAATGTCAGTTATTTGTTTAAATGATCATACATTATCTTTGGATCACGTTAAACAGTCTGATTTAAAAAAAAAAATTCTGAGCCTACCCACAATATGTAACATTCATGTGACAAACTACAATTTTAAATAATACCTTATTCATCCACTCTACCTTGTATTTTTATATAGGCAAAAGTACATACACAGATGCATATCATGCATATGTGTGTACCTGCATGTATGGATAAATATATTACAAGTTTGTTAAATAAAGATGGACTTAACAATACGTTTTATGTTAAACCTGTATTTATAGATCTCATATATAAAAACCACACACAAACATATATTACATATTAAGAAAACAAAAGTTCTTTTAGGATGTTGGAAGACTTTATATTTCATTTCTTCAATACTCTAATCAATTTTCCCCTTTTTAAAACAAAGTACATAGGCATGTTTAAGTCCATCACTATTTAGCAAATTCTTAAAACACACACTTAAATTCAAGCATGCTCTTAGTGCTTTACTAACGAAAAACAACAACAACAAAAAAGATATTGTCAATTGGGTGCACATAGACAGCACCCTATCTTGGAATAAGCTACACAATTTGCACTACGCAAATTGCACAGCTTATTTTGAATATATTTTGAAATAGCTTATTTCAAAATTTGTTGCTGTCTATCCACTACGAGGGTTACAGGGATGCTGGAATAGTGTGCCCATTATTTCAAAATCTATTTTGAAATAACGAGCATATGTAAAAGATGTGGAATAGCTATTTTGGGATATCTCCAGTATCCCAGAATAGCTCCACGGTCTAGACATACCCTCAATGTCTTTTTTCCTTGGGAAAAAAAGTTTTTAAAGGGAGGTAGTTACACACTTAAGCTTTTTGAGCTTCTGCAGCTTTAAACTTCCCAGATACAGGATTGGATTGATTCCAATAAAAAAAAGAAGAAAATCTCTAATTTTATTATCACATATATGTTACACACTTAAAATGAATGAATCATTTTTCTGTCTCTGCCATGGATTCTGTTTGCAAAAAACCTTAGGAAATAAAACATGAAAATTGTATCCTTTTGCATCTCTTGCCCCAAAAAGTTGCATGCAAGGCAACTGCTTTGTTACTCTGTAAAAGAATTTAAATTAAATTATCATCTTTGGAAAAAAGGAACTATGATTAATCAATTAATTGATTATACATCAGAGTGCTTTAATTATCTCACTAAGATGTCTAGAGCAGAGCCATTAGTAATTGAATAATCTATTATTCTTGTGGAATTTATCAATCCCAAATATATACAAATGTATTGAATTTTCTTTATTTTTGGCCAGACATCTTAAGTGAGGGTATGTCTACACTGCAGTTTTTTTGGAAAAATGGCCATTTTTCCAAAAAAACTCCAATTACGTCCACACTGCAATTGCATTCTTTTGAAAAATATCGAAAGAACAGAGGGGTTTTTCTGACAATGGTAAACCTCTTTCTATGAGGAAGAAGACTTTTTTCCGAAAGAGCTCTTTTGGAAAAAGGCGTTTGTGGACGGGGAAGAGGGAGTTCTTTCGAAAGAAGAGGAAAGAGGAAAGAGCACAGGGGCTCCTGGTGGCCACTCCATCCATAGTAATCACAGCTTAAATTTGAGAGAGCGTCCATTCAGTGTGGACACTATCTTTCGAAAAAGCAGATTGCTTTTTCAATGCACTTTGGGAGGGTGGACGCTCTCTTTTGCTTTTTCAGAAGATCTCCTCCAGAACAGCTTCTTCCGAAAGAAGCCTGCAGTCTAGACATAGCCTGAGTGGGAATCAGAAAGGAAGGACTGGCTTTCAGTTTTCTAAATGACCTAATTTTCAAGAAAGAAAGACTAAAACAATATTAGAGAGTAGAAGACACATTCTATAAATCTAGATTAATGACTTTGAAAGCAATAGACATACTCCAAATTTATAGTATTATAACTGGGAGAAGACAGACTTTGGTTATATTTTTTCAGCATCCATTTGGCAAAGTAGATGAACCTAATTCAGATATCTGCTTTGATGAAAATATATCCCCTACGAACCATGTGAAAAAGCAACACAGTTTAGCAAGTTCCAGGCTACAAACTCTGCACCCTTCATGCTTCTGCTTACCTGGAACAGACAACTGATTTCTTTAAATTAAAGTCTGATCCTTTGAAGTTATTGGAAAGACTCCAGTTGGCTTCAGCTCTGAATCAGGTTTTAAGATGTTTTAAGTTTCTTCCCTTAGTCCCTCCTTAAAGCATCCATCTTTTTGTACAGTACCATTAATTACTACTCTCATGCTTGTTTTACTGCTAAAACACAACTCACCCAAACCAAAATAAATCTGAAATGCAATACATAAGATCTCAAATATATCACATACAATATTTCCCCACTGAATTCCTTCACTCACCTTCTTTGACTATTGCCATTGCGTTCTGGGTTATGTCTCATTTGTTTGGAAATTCTTTGGGCCAGGACCAAACTTCCTCAATGGCATTAATGCACTATGCACACTTTTGGTGCTGCAGAAGCAATAAACTATGAATCATAAACTCACTCCATGTTTCCTGTGAGGAATGTGAAAACTGGTTTGAATAAAGAATTGACCTGAATCAATCTTTTTTTTCTGAACGATGACAAAGTTTGGGATAAAAATATTTTCCCTGTTCTTTTTTCTTTAGTTATCCATGGATTAACTATTTTTAAAAATGAAACTACTGAAATGGAAAGACTGGTATTACAACAGATTCAAACCTGCCATAATACAAACATTTAGCCTGAAAGACTTAATCTAGATAAATTACCCTGTGGCCATCCAGCTATAGCAGACAAGATCCATCCCATAAGCCGGATCCAGCCCATCATGCCTTTCAGTCAGGCTCATTGGCCACCCTGCCAGAACTTCAGTCAGGGCACAGAGTGGCTGGCTGCTCCATCTGCCACTCTGTACCAGAATTAGCCAATGGGAGTTGAGAGAATGTGCTTGGGATGGGGGCAGTTAATGTGAACCAGCCAATGGGAAGCTGACAGACTATACTGGGGCAGGGGCAGTGCATGAAACCTGCCTTCTTCTCTGCTCGCCTCTTTCCCCACCCATGTGGCACAGAGAGGCACATGGATTAACCAGATGCTCTGAGCCCATGGACTGCAGCAGGCAGAGAACCTGACTGAGGGTCTCATTGGACTACTAAACAGGAGCCATTTAGGTAAGCACCTTCTGGCCATAGCTTAAGACTTGCACACCACCGCCTCCCATACCAGATCACTTCCCAAACCCTCTGCATCCCTCCTCCCTCAGGTCACAATGCCCCCCCAGATCCTACAGTTCCTTCTAGACCTGTTCCACAGGCCAGATTCCTTTCCTGCACCCATACCCCCTTCCTGACCCTGCATACCAATCTCCTGCTCCAGGTCATCACCCAAACCCTCTGAACCCACACTTCCTAGGTCACAACTTTGTCCCAGACCCTCCTACACTATTCCTCTGAGCCAGAATCCTCTCCTGGCCCCCTACACCCTCCCAGACTCTGTACCCCAATCCCCTGCCCCAGGTCACAACCCCCTCCTTCATCCAAAACCACTCTCAGACCCCACACCACCTCCTGCACCTCAATCTCCTACCCCAATCTCCCTTCTGCACCCAACCTCTGTACTAGACCCTACACCCCATCCATAGAAAAGTGCGGCCCTTGACCACCTACCAAAATCTTGGAGTGATCACCCATCAAAAATTGTTGCCTGACCCTGAGCTATATGAGAAGCTAGAAACTAAGATGAGGAAGTTGGAAATGGTTTCTAAATTCTTATCTACACCAATCATAGCGAAAAGGGGAGGATTTGCTGTTCTGAGATCTCCCAAAGGTAATCATTGGATTAATCATGGCTTGCTACCATGTTTTTTAAACACAACATATCCCTCTGTACACTATTGTGCAGAGTCCTGTTAAACATTACATTAACAACACCTTTTCCCAACATGGTCCATTTTCCTGACTGTGGATAGAGGATACAATTTTCAAGAGGGCCGGTGCAAGTTGGATGCCTAAGTCCCATTCACTTTCAGTGCCTTTATTTGGCACCGGTGAGTCCACATATGGAGCACTGCATCCAATTCTGGGGGCCCTCATAAGAGAAAGGATGGGGATGCATTACAGAAAGTCTAGCGGAAGGCAACAAAAATGATTAAGAAGCTGGGGCACATGACTTACGAGAAGAAGCTGAGGAATTTTGGCACAGAAGAAAAGAGTGTGTGGGGATTTGATATCAGCCTTTAACGACCTAAAAGGAGATTCCAAAGAGGATGTAGAGAGGTTGTTCTCAGTGGTGATAGATGACAGACGAAGAACAAAGGTCTCAAGTTGCAGTGGGGCGGTCTAGGTTTCATATTAGGAAGGACTATTTCACTAGAGGTATGTCTAGCCTACAAGCCTCTTTCAAAAGAGATCGTCTAGACCACCACATGACTTTCAAAAAAAGCAATCTGCTTTTTTGAAAGAGAGCACCCAGGCAATCTGGACACTCTCTTTCAAAAAAATCCTGTTTGTGTTCAAGAATGCCTTTTTTTGAAAGAGCTCTTTTGAAAAAAGGTTTTTCCTTGTAAAATGAGGTTTACCTGTCAAAAAAACCTGCCGCGTTCTTTTGATTTAATTTTGAAAGAACGTGATGGCAGTCTAGATGAAGGTGAAGTTTTTTCGAAAAAAGGACACTTTTTTAAGAAAAAACCCTGTAGCCTAGACATACCCTTGGAGAGTGGTGAAGTACTGGAATGGGTTACCTAGGGAGGTGGTAGAATTTCCATCCCTAGAGGTTTTTCAGCCACCGGTTTGGATGATTTAAATCTGGGTGGGATGATTTAGTTGGGATTGGTCCTGCTTTGGGCAGGAGGTTGGACTCAATGACTTCCTGAGGTCTCTTCCAACCCCGTGATTCTTATTCTATGATTCTAGGAGACTAAGTGCCTAAGGGCCAGATTTTTAAAAAAGTACTGATGTTCTTAACTGTTACTGAAATCAACAAATACTTTTAAAACCTATCTCTAAGTCACTTAGGCATTAAACAAAAATTACCCAAAGCCTAAATGAGACATGTAAGGTTTTCTTCTTTCTGTTTCTAAATGGTTAAAGGGTATGTGTGTATATACCTTTATATAAACCCTTTATAATGGTTAAAAGCCCTTATGTTTGGATGGATTTGTATCTATAAATGCTAGTGCTACTAACCTGATTTCTTTGCTATCCTGTAGAAAACCTGTGTCCGATTCTTCTCTTTTTCTCACTGACAAATAATTTAAAAACTGTGAGTCGAGAGATCAAAAGAAGCTCAGCTTGTGTATCAAGGACAGCACTAAATTAAGAAGAGGAACCTGTATAAGAAATTAATTTTAAAAGCCCCCACTCTGCAATGTATGCCAGGAACAGAATGGATCATTTGTTTCAATCATTTTTATTTGCTCAAATACAATAGCCTGAGAGGATGTTCATATTCAGGTGAATTATTACTCTTCTTAGATATCATAGTCCCTCTTGACTCACTTTACAAGACTCAAGATTGTTGATTCTTGAGAGTGATTCACCATCGTGGCTTCTTTCTGCTGGGTTTATTATGTAGCTGGAGATTATAGTAAATGTACATAATAGTTAAAAAACTCTGGACATTAAAGGGGTGGTTTTGTAAGATGCAATAGACTCAACATGGAAACAAATGTTCTCTATTCCTATTCATTGTATTGGTGAGCTATTGCTTATCTTACTAGTCAGTATTTCAATTGCAAATGTGAAGAGTAGAGGAGAGAGTCAATTCCCTTGCTTAGAGCTCAAAAGTTTGTGAATTTAAGTCATTCTGTTCACTGTGCAATTTATCAGACTTGGCCATCCCAGCAAGGCGTTCAGTAAATAGTGCTTGATCCCAATCCTGCAGTCATCAGGCTACTCAGCTGGCTGCTTTTAACTGCCCTTGGAACGTACCAAGGGAACAAATAAGTACTCTATGTACTGTGGAATATATTTTCAAAGAGATGCATGTGGAGTTGCTGTATGTGCACAGCTTGTTATTGTCAACGGGATTTGTGTGCATAAGTCCCCCCAGCTCCCTTTACTGCTCTGTAAATGTAAGCCAGTGCAGAGAATGGTTACATAGAAACAGCATGGATTGTACAGGAAGGTGACCTTCTACTTCAGGCAATAGATAATCATGAGTGTCTACTTCTTTCCTTTATTTTTTTTTTAAACTAAGAATAACCTTACTTTAAAACAAAAGCAAAACTATAAGGAAACTGATTCCCACTAAAAAATACTTTATTAAGGGAAAATGAGGAACTGAAAACTAGTAGAAAAAAAACCCCAGAAAGGCAAAATAACATTGGCTACATCTATACTGCAGGCTTTTTGCATAAGAATGGCTGTTCTTGCGCAAAAACTTGCGGAGTGTCTACACTGCACATGTGTTCTTGCACAAGTAAATTTACAGTAAAGCATCAGAAGACAGGTCTTCTTGCACAAGAGTTATTCCTCTCTCCATGAGAAATAAGCCCTCTTGTGCAAGAGCTCTTGAGCATGAAGGCAGTGTGGATGGAAACAGGGGTTTCCTGTGCAAGAAATCCCTCTGACTAAATGGCCATCAGAGCTTTCTTGCACAAGAGAGTGTCCACACTGCCATGGATGCTCTTGCGCAAAAGCACATGGTAGTGTGGACGCTCTCTTGCGCAAGAACTTTTGCGCAAAAACTCTTGCGCAAAAATTTCTTGAGCAAGAAGCCTGCAGTGTAGATGTAGCCAATAAGTTTTGATTTTCAAAGAAAGAAAAACTATTTTCATATGAGGCCAGGACGATTTTTAAAGCTGTGAATTCCAGTTTTTAAAAGTGTTTCTCAATGGAACCAATATCTACTAAACAAACATCCTGACGTTTCTATTTCAGGTCTTTTGTTGTACTCGCCCGGACCTGAACTAGCCCTCCTGAGCTGATTAATACTTATGTGTTGTGAGTGAATTTATTTCCATGGATTTAACAACTTCAGCTGCCTGCCACTGGCAATAGATATGGATGACCCTCATTCAACTAATTATCCAAATGCAAACTTGTTTCTGTGTCATTAATGAATCTTCCACTCTGAGATGAAAGTAAAATTAATCTTCTTGGATTAACTGATTGGGTGCTTAGCTTAAGGAGTCTAACCAGTGCATAGCAGGACATTGTAGTTACATCATGATTTACTGCGAAGTTCCCATTTGGAGAACTGTAAGAAACATTGATACCTCTTCCTGCAGTACAGCATGTGTTAAGAAATGAAAAAAGGAAAGTGGAAAAATCAATTTCACCATGGAAGAGAAGTACACAGAGACCCATAAGTCAGCTATACGGCAAAAGAGTTAATTGGTGTCATAAGTGAAATTAGTGCAGAGCCTCCTATTCTTTCCTAAGTCTCCTGTTTAGCAAATAACTTAAGTACAGATTTAACTTTAAACATATGATTAAATAGTATACACTGAAACACATGTTTAAGTGATTTGCTGAATAAGGACAGACTTAAGCAGTGTTTCTCAAACTTTTTAAGACCGAGGAACATCAAGGATTTTTTGTTGAGCCAAAAAAAAAAAAAAGGTTGGGGCGGGGGGAGAGGAAGGGTCGGGGGAAAGTTATTGAGAAAAAAAGATCGCCTGCCTGTTTAAGGGCAGCAATTTTGAATTCGGTTGGTCGCCGCTGCATACCTCCGCGGAACATAGTTTAAGAAACACTGGACTTAAGTGTGTGTTGTTGCTTTGCTGATTGGGACGCCTAACCCAGTACATGCGAGGGAAGATGTTAACAGTTTTCAGACAATCTTGGTTTATCCCTGGAATTTCTGTCCTTGGCATCTATGACATGGTGCTAGATAGACACCTGTGGGATGTCACAGGGCACCAAAACAGCAAAATAAATCTAAAGACAAAGAAAAGAAATAAGACTAGAAAGACTAGAATTAGTTCTCTCCTTCATCTCCCCTCCATGGCCACAACTAAAGTAAGTAATGAATGAACAAACCAGTTTAAATGATGCAAGATCCCCTGCTCATGCCCACAACCTCATGACCAAAAGGTCTTATTGAATCCCCTGAAAAACATCCCCAATTTTTGCAAGTTCTGGTAGGTGTGTGGATACATTAAAAATACATAAAATCACCCAGCTCTTACATTGAGCTTTTCACCAATTGATCTCAAAATGTTTCAAAGAGTCTTTTTGGATTTGTTTTTCTTTATAGTAATTTAAAAATATTTTAAACTATTGTATATTTATAACATTTTATAGCAGAGACTACACTATGTGGTATACAGGGATGTAAGGGGCCAACTAGCTTCAGGCTGCCAACACTTTTGTGTAGAGATATCACGCTATTAACACATGCTCTATTATATCTTACTCCTTATATCATCACACAGCATTACTTGTGCTTAATATTTCAAGTGAGTTCTGTGTTATTGCAGAGATACTTTGCTTTCTATTGTTCTGGGAAGGCCGACTACCCGCACACTAAGAAAAATCAATAATGTACAGTACTGCAGTAAAAGTATAAATGGCAACACAGTCTTTTTGTTCAGCTGCATCACAATCAGGATCATTTTTCAAGAAACATGCTAATTCAAGGCAAATCTATGGGCATTTAATATGATAGATGGCTCTTGGAGAATAAACATAATCTCTTCACAGTAAAGAGTGATTATGATGTTTCTTCAACTCTGGAGAACATTCTTAACATTGCCTGTGAGTTATAGGTCTTTTATACATGTGGAAAAAAGATAATGGCTACAATAATCCTTCTAGTAATACCACAAGCTGAATTTCAACTTTCAGCCCTCTCTCTAAAGTTAAACGTAAGCTTCCAAAGCTTTTAGGAGGATGCTGCCCTTTTCAAACTACATTTCAGGTGCATCACTCTTCCTGATTTATTCATGCTAAATGTTATGCTTCTTCTCTTTGCGTGTAAAGCTAGAGAAGGCTGTATAGCTTCACTTTGCATCCTGGCACCCTGCTCAGATGAAGCTTGGATTTACTGTGAATGCATCTTTTGGCTAGTTAGGAGAATATTAGTTATGGCCCTAACTGAGCATATCCACACACACATAAAATAGAGAAAAACTCTTTTTCTCCCCTGCGCAGTTGGAAAATTCTATTGCCCCATAGACCAAAACCATGGTGACATAACTTAAGTTACTTTTCCTGAGCAGAAGGGAGTTGCAGGGACAAGAACAGGAGGGGGCAGTAAGGCCATGTTTACACTAGAAAACCATTTCAAAATAACTAAATTTGACTTAATAACTCCCGATTTTACAAAATCAACATAGTGTGTACCCACTATGGGGAAGCCTCGGAATTAGTCCAAGGAAAGCTCCATTATTGTGGATGTGCTACCTCAACTTAGAGCCCCAGGAATCAGTGGGGAGTAATTTCTTCAAAATAGCAGCACCGGAGCATCCACACGAATGCTATTTCGAAATAATTATTTTGAAATAAGCATTATTCCCCTAGAAAAACAGGAGTACAGATTTCAAAATAACCAGCCCATTATTTCAAAATAACGGGCGTGGTAGTGTGGGCACTCTGCTTATTATTTCAAAGTAAGGGGGGTTATTTTGAAATAAATCCCTTCTGTAGATCCGGCCTTTAGGAGCTAGATCTGAAGAAATTCAATGCAGTGATTTAACAGTTTAAAGATATATAGAGTGGACTAAACCCCTTCCTAAGATTACTCAGGTGATTGGATTAGGATTGCTTGGCGGTACAGGTGTGCCTGAACAATATGCAAAACATAAAAGAGACAATTAAACAGAGCTTTACTGAGAGGCACATGGAGCCCTGCAGCTTTGTTACAGGAGGCCACTGCAGCTCAGAACCACATTGAAACAGAAAAATAAGTTGCCTATACAAAATGAGAGCTTCAACAATGTCTGCCTCTTAGAGTATGGCTACACTACACACTAAAATCAGGTTTTTACTCTGGTTTGAACCCAAGCCCTTCTTCCATCCTCACTCAAATCAGTGTGACTTTGGTCAGCAAGCATCCAAGGGTACATCTACACTGCAGCGTTTTTCTGGAATAATGGCCGATATTCCAGAAAAACAATACTTGCATTCACACTGCAATTGCCTTATTTTGACAAAATGTGGAAAGAATGGAGGGTTTTTTCTGATGGCGGTAAACCTCTTTCTAAGAGGAAAAAGGCTTTTTTCAAAAAAGCTTTTTTGGAAAAAGGCATGTGTGGACGCGGAAGAGGGAGTTCTGTCAAAAAAAAGAGGCCTCCAGCAAATAACACAGGTGCCCTGATGGCCACTCCATCCAAACTCATCACAACTCTATAGTTCCTGTCTCCTGCCAGCTCTTAAAGCTGAGGATAGCCAGGACAAAGCTTGTGGCAGGAAGCCGGCCCTGGGAGCTGCACCTCAGACTGCCACACTTTTCCGGAGCCATGGCCCAGCCTCAACACCCCCAAGAGCCCACTGGCCCTCGCAGGGAGCATGCCCAGGACTCCCAGGATCCTGCCAGAGGCACCAAAAGTCATGCGCCATCATAGTCTGAGGTGCAGATCCTGGCCCTCCTGGAGGTATGGGGTGAGGAGGAGACCCTCCAGGATCTCTGCAATGCTGATATCTATGGCCAGAAGGCTAAGGCCCTGGCCGCGAGAGGCCACCACCCCAGGAGCCTCGAGCAGGTCAGAAGCAAAGTGAAGAAGCTGAGGCAGGGCTACAGCAGGGCCAGGGAGTGCAGCTCTCGCTCAGTGGCAGGACCCCCATTCCTGCCCCTACTTCAATGAGCTGCACCACATCCTGGGTCCGGGCCAGCCCCTTTCCCACCTCTGGTGGTGGACTCAGGGCTGGAAAGTATTGTCCCCTCGGCACCTCTGGGCCCCTGTGAGGCAGGGCCTACTTTGCAGGTCACACATGGCCTTGCCCCCAGGACGTCACCATCCTGTGCCCCGAGGAATGTTGCTTGCAGCTCACAGAGGAGGGCAAGGCCTCAGGGACAGTGTCTGCATGGATGACTGACCACCTCTCCCTCTTTATTCTCCACAGCTGGAACTGCTGTGACTGAGGGGCGATCATCACCAGCTGAGGCAGCTGGCTAACCCCGGGGGAGCCGCAAGCACCGGAGGGGCCATCAGCACTTCATGAGGGAGCATGTGGCCGTCCTCTGGGACATGCAGCAAACCCTGGCACAGAAGGTGCGGGATGACTCCCAATGGCGGATCCAAATGTGGACCGAGCTGGTGCAGCAGGGCCGCAACATGTGTGTCACCATTCGGGAGATGATGGCATACCTGGCTCCTGTCCCTGCTCCTGTAGTGGTATGCCACCACTCCCTCTGCCATGCCTGTCCCTTCCCCCCGCCGTGCTATGCCAGCTCCCCCTCCCCCTGCCATGCCTGACCCCCCACTCTAGCCCCCTCCTGCCTATCCCCCTATTGTCCCTGCCCTCCCATACACCCGAGTTCACCGAGGTCCTCAGACCCAAGGCAGCACTTCCAGCTGCACCACGCACTGCTCCCAGCTCTGAGCCCCCCTCCTCCCTGCCTCTATCCAGGTTCTGAGCCCCCCTCCTCCCCAATTATCTTTATTATGAAAAAATGCAAAGACAAAATTGGTGTCTTTATTGACTCTACAAGGAAGGGGGGATGGGAGGGATTGTGCTGGGAAAGTCATAGGGGGCAAGGCACAGGCCCCTAATGGGGAGATCCTGGAAAGATTGTTACGGGGGTCCTTGAAAGAAACTCTCCCTCAGGGTCTCCTGGATTCGCACCCCCACCTGATGGGCCTGCCAGATGGCAGCTGTGCACAGCTGCTCAAAGTCCCTTCCCTCCTGGCCAGTCTCTGCCCCCCCCCCCCCCCGCGGTAGAGAGGCCTCCCCCTTCCTCTTCACAATGTTGTAGAGAACACAACAGGCCGAGATCACCTTGGGGATGTTATGCTGCCCAACATCCAGCTGGGTCAGGAGGCACCTGAACCTCACCTTCAAACGTCCAAAGGTGCATTCCACCTGGATGCAGGCCCTGCCCAACCAGGCATTGATATGGTCCTTGTTCAGGTCCAGGTGACCAGTGTATGGCTTTATCAGCCACCGCATGAGGGGGTGGGTCGTATCCCCCACAATGCACAGTGGCACCTGAATGTCCCCAACCATGATGTTGTGGTGGGGGAAAATGTGCCAGCCTCCAGCTTGTGGTAAAGGCTGGAATTCCTGAAAATGCGGGTATCATGTGCCCTGCCCGACCACCGAACAAAACTGTCCGTGGTGGTCGATCAGGGCCTGCAGCACCATCGAAAAATAGCCCTTGCGGTTAATGTACTGGGCGGCTCGATGTTCTGGTGCTGTAGGCGAAATGCGCAATCAGCACACGATTGGCACCCCCGCCTCCAAAGCCCTCAATGGCCGTTTATGTTGGCGCCCTAGGTGACCGCCCAGGTCGCCTGTATTGACGGGCCGCCACTGCCCAGAGTGGCTACCAGGGCACCCTGGGAAAGGCTGGAGGCTCCCTATTTTGAAATAAGCATCTACACAACACTTATTTCGAAATAGCAATTTTGAAATTGGCGCTATTCCTCGTGGAATGTGGTTTACCAATTTTGAAATAAGCCCTCTGCTATTTTGATTTAATTTCAAAATAGTGGTTTGGCTGTGTAGACACTAGGCACAAAGAAGAAAACTTCTCTCCCTCCCCCTCTTCCTGGAGCCCTTAAAGGGGTAGACTCTGGCCACAGTGCCTGTGCCAGCTCCAAGCCTGCCAGCCCAGAGCCAGCAGTCGCCGCACCTGACCTAGCGGCCCCAGCATGAGCCAGGCAGCCAGTGCCAGCCAGCCGTCCACTGCTCCCCAGGACCAGTCTGCCAGCTCCCAGGAGCCTGCCAGGGGCCGGAAAAGGCGGGCACCTGCCTGGTCCAGTGCGGAGATAAGGGACCTAATTCAGGTTTGGGGGAATGCGTCCAACATCCATGATCTCCATACTAAACAGAGGAACGCAACCGTCTACAGGTGGATGGCTGCCAGCCTGGCCACCAAAGGCCACATGCGAACCCAGGAGCAGGTTCACATGAAAATAAAGGAGCTGCGTCAGACGTATGCCAGGGCCACAGAAAGCAGCTCCCAACCAGGGGCAGAGCCAGACCCCTGCCCCATTTTGGTGCTGTGGACTGCATCCTGGGGGGCAGGATGGTCCGTGCCCCCCAGGTGGTCATTGAACCTGGGGCAGAGCTTGCTGCCTCCTGCTGCTCCAGCCCCTGCTGCCTCCCCAGCTACCGCTCCTCCTCCCACTCCTTCTCCCCCTCCTGCTTCTTCCTCCCCACCCTCCCCACACCCCTAGGGATGCCAAGGCCCCCGCATCCATGGTGCTGGGAGACAGTTGGGTCGGCGAGACCTCCAACCCTGAGCCCTGAACTTCTCCTCCCCCTTCCTCCCCTTGCCTTCCCCTGCCAACTCCCTCCTCCCAGGTTTCCCCCTCCCCTCTCCCACCTTCTTTCCCCCGTCTCACCTCAGTTTCACTCCCCCCCCACCTCAGTTTTGTTCAATAAAGAGGCTTTGTTGTAATGAACACGTGTCTTTTATTATACAGCAGAAAGGGGGGGTAGGGAGGGGTAAGTGGAAGGACATGAGGGAGGAATGAGGCACAAGCCCCCAGTGGGGCACACCAGGGAGACTGTTACTGCCTGCAGACCGTGCTGCCAGGCTCACAGCAACACGTCCAGGAGAAGCACTAGAGGAGAAGCACCAGGGGCGGCTCCGGCTCCATGCTGCAGAGTGCTGTGGTGTCCTGAGTGAGGGCAACCAGAGCACACAGAGAAAAAAATGCTTTTCTGTCCCTCAGTGAGGTAGTCAAGCAAGCAGGGAAACCTTAGAACCAGCTGTTCGGGGGCGGGGGGGGGGTCTCTTTAGGCAGAGGTCTCAGATAGCCTCAGGCAGCAGGCACATAAGGTAACTCCTGACCTGATGCCCTACCAGAACCGGTTCCAGCCGGCCTTAAATGCGATTCAGCATTCTATCAGTGTGGACGCACTATTTCAAAATAGCAAAATGCTATTTTGAAATGCATTTTGTGTCTAGATGCATTATTTCAGAATAAGCTACTTCGAAATAACTATTTCGAAAATAAGATATTTTGAAAAAACACTGTAGTGTAGACATACCCTCCACTTTTTTCTGTCTTCCCTATGTTAATTGTACATGTGTAGGGGTGGGAACTGTCTCTTACAACATGTTTGTACAGCACCTAGATCAATAAGGACCCAGTCTTGCTTGAGGCATACAGGCTGCTCATGTAATACCAACAGTAAATAAAATGGCTAATTAGCTAGGACAATATTGGTGTAACATCTAGTGCATTCCATGGAGGACGAATTTGACATTTTAGGAGAATTATGTGAATGAACTCGTTTAGCTCCCATAGTGTTTCCTGGGAGGAAAAGTGTGCAACACCTAATAGGTTTGGCCCCACCCTGGCAGGAAATTAGCCCTTCTGGTCCTGAGTCAACAACCATGCTATCAAAAAAATAATTAAGGAAAGTATTTAGCAGAATAAACTTGACTTGTCCATACCTATGGCCTTGTTAATACTCAGAACCAGCTTGAATGTCTAGAAACAGCCTTTCATTCTGCAAAGCGGCTGAGGTTGGAGTAGTATAGCAGTGACATGCATAACAAGCAAGGAATTTATGTACAAAGCAAATCTTATTGGCCACTTTATTTAGTGGCATTGATTGGCTCTGAAAGGAGCATCAATTCTATCATGTCCAGCTTTATTGAAAATCAGAGTCTGCAATTCAGAGAGCTGTGGTTGAAGAGCCTGAAAGAGGTTACTAAAAGGGATCATTGTTAGGTTTCCTAGCACTTGATTTTGATCAGGAGACAACCATCTTTCTGTCAGTACTAAAACTGGTTGTTATTTAAGAATGTCCACAGCATACTGGAGTTATAATAATCTCTTTCTCAACTATGAGCTGAAGACAATAAAATCCTGGAGTAATGCAAAGTAGCTTTAGCAAATACAATATCTTGAGAGGCAAAGAGTGAGTCCTTTCCTATTTGTAGCCTCCACCTTTGATTTGTTTTCAATACTTTGAGGACTCAGTCCCCATTTAAGTCAATAGATTTCCCCCCTGTAATAATTGCAGGGCTGTCAAAGCAGGGGTTGCTCCTTTTCTGTGTTTATACAGTGCCAAGAACAAAGAAGCCCTGATCCCCATTCAGGTCTTTCTTTGGATGCTATCATGTATTACATATTTCACATAAGAAGGCCAAAGATCCATCTAGCCCATTATCTTGTCATCTGACAGTGGCCAATTCCAGATGTCCCAGAGAGAGAGAATAGAACGGGGAATCATCAAGTGATCCCTCCCCTGTCATTCATTTCCAGCATCTGACAAACAGTGACTAGGTACACCATTCCTACCCATCCTGGGCCATAAGCATTTAATGGACTTAACCTCCATTAATTTATCTAGTTCTTTTTCAAACCCTGCTAAAGTCCTGGTCTTCACAACATCTTCTAGCAAGGAGTTCCACAGGTTGAGAGTGCAAGAAGTACTTCATTTTGTTTCTCTTGGAAACTTCCACAGGTGGACTGTGGGTACTGTTCTTCCAAATCTCAGAACTAGGTCCTTGGTTAAACAAGAACAGCTGAGATCTTTGCTAGCCCTGATTTTGAGTGACAGACCTACCCCCTCTCCCTCAACTCTAGCCCTCCACAGTTTTCTTTCATGTAGAAGTTAATACCTACCTTGCATAAAGCACAACATAAATAATATGCAATTCCCTAAAATAGCAGCCAAAAATGAAAGGGGGTGAGCTTGGCGAAGAGAGTTGTTTTTTAAGCCTTTTTAGCACATTCTAGGACAAAGTCCCAGTCAAAAGGAATAGACATTTTTGGACAAGCGAGCACATTCCTCAAATGGAAAATCCCAACCAACCGTGAAATCAAAGAGAAAACAAGTTCCTTCTACAAAAACACTTTACTAATTATCCTGCTTGGGATCAGCATTCTCTCCCTTTTGCCCTCCCACAGACATTCTTTCTTGTGATCTTTCATCAGATCCTTATTCAAGGAAGACTATCAGATAGAAAAAAAAATAAAGACACATATGCACACACAAATGCAACACCTATCTCACTGAAGCTGACCTACAAAATGAACATTATTCTAGTTTCACAGATGAAAATCTCTTCTGACTGAGAAAGTAACAAAATAACATTTCAGATCAAAGAACTGCCAAAGAACACATAGTCTCAGCACCAATTAATAAAATGACACAGTCAGCAACCATCCACCCTGACACACTGATTAGGCCCCATATTCTCTTGTCAGTTATGGACTGTACATTCTGGTTTTCTTATAATTTTAGTAGAGAGCTAATGCAACCCCTTTTCAACCACAAATGTAATGTTGTGCAAAGAAATGTGTAGTGATACAATATGGAATATCTTGAAATAGGTTATTTTCTTCTTTTGGAATATTTTGTTCACTGAGTGCACAAACGTCTATTTAATACTGCAAGTATAATGAATGTATAATATCAGTAAATGAGCTTAAAATAGACTCAGCTCCAAACAGTAACCTCAGACACAGGGTGGAATGGTTACATATCAATAAGGTGTGAACTGAAATAGTATTATATCAGTAAGTAAAGACTTCATTGTATCTCAAACCACTTAGCAAAGACATGGACTCATATTAGAACAATCCATGCCAATCCAAAGAACTGCAGACCATTCTCTTCTCAGCTGATAAAATAATATTGTTTTTATTATTTGCATCACGATCACCTTGAGGCCCCAGCAGAGATAAGTGCCTTACTGGGCTAGGTGCTATACAAACACAGTAAAAGACAATCCCTGAACCAACCTATTACAATCTCAAAAGGCAAGACAGTTTGAATGCTGGGGGAAAGAAGGAATATCATTTCCATTTCACAAATGAAAAACTGAGGCACAGAGAGATTAAGACAAGTGATTTGCCAAAGGGATGCTAGAATTCTGCGGTTGAAAATTAACTCTGATCTGAATCCTAGTCCAGTAACTTAACACAAGTTCATCCTTTATCTCTAAGGCTATGTCTACACAGCAACATTATTTCGGAATAACTGACACTTCCAAAATAACAAAGTCCACGTCTATTCACAAGTAGTTATTTCGACATAATGTTGACATAATGTTGACCTGGAGGACTTCTTACTCCGACTCCTGTACCTCTCATTGTACAAGGAGTAAAGGAAGTCGGAGTAAGAAGTCCTCTGTCTATCTCAAACTAACTGCTGTGTAGACAGCACCAAAAGTTGAAATAAGCTATTTCAACTTAAGCTACGCAATTAGCATAGCTGAAGTTGCATAGCTTATTTCAAGGTTAGCCCTGCTGCGTAGACATACCCTAACTTATCTTTTATTGCATAAAAGCATTTGTGATGGAATTTGGTGTTTCATGTATTTATTCTTCAACATACATTTCATTTTTCAAGATGGATATATCCTTTGACTACCTGGTCCAGGTAAAGCTAGAGTTAAGATTGAAGAGCCTGTTTTTTGTTTGTTTGTTTGTTTGTTTGTTTGAAGTTTACATTTGCTTACCAGCTCGGCGTGTGTGTGAGTAGTCTTATGATATGCTACATGTCATGTGAGATGCATTAAGAGCTCATCCTTCTGCCTCTCTCATATCCCTGTGTGATCAATAGTGAACTTTAGAATAAGATTGTAAGAAACTGATGCCGTGATTCATTTTCACCACATGTAGATATTGAAGGGAAATGTTCCCGATGTGAGACTCAGATGGCTGAATCCTGCACCATCCTAGAAAAATGTACCTCTGTTTGGGTGGAAACTTAGCTTATCTAGACAGCAAGCTTATATAAGGGTTGACGAGCTGAACTTTTATACTCACATCTGATATTAAACAGGCTGTGTCCGATGATAAGTTAAAATATTTTAAAGTCACAGCTGGTTTTTCTCAGATTTATGCCAAATAAAGAGTACAGCATTCCTGATGTTAGCAATACTCACATTACCAGTATCAAAACCAAAGTATTAGGTCCAAATAACGTTCCTCTCTCTCAGGGCTGATCCTGGACTCAGTGGTAGATTTGCCATTTATTTATCATAGATACTTATATGGCCCCCATTTCTGAGCATCTTCAAGAGATGACTTAATTACAGTTTCTAGGTCACTCTCAGCATCATTGGGCTGTTCAAATTTTAGTAGGGGTGAGTGATCTGTGCATGTTATAGCTGGGGAGGGAAAAAGTGACTTTAGGGGACTACTGACCCCTCAACCCCACATAAATGGCATCCTGACAGAGAAATGTCCAGCAGAAACCAATGACTGGAAGTTGAAACTAGACATATTCATATTTGAAATAAGGTGTACTTTAAAAATAATTAATCTCTGGAACAATTCAGCAAGGGATGTAGTGGATTTACCATCACTGGCAATGTTAAGTGAAGTTGTGTGAGCAAGTGTAAAGATCAACTCTAGGAATTGACTTGTGGAAGTTCTATGGCCTTTGTTGTACAGGAGGTCAGAAGAGGTGATCACAGTGGCCTCTTCTGGTCTGGGAATCTATGAATTAAATGCATTTATCCTTATCACAACGCTGTTGTGAGGTAGAGTAAAATTTCTATTCCAGTTTTGCAAATGGGGCACAGAGGTGTAGAAAGACTAATGGCCAGATTTTTAAAGGTATTTCAGTGGGATTGTCTATAGCAACTGCTGTCTAAAACCTATTGATTTCAATATGCCTTTGAAAATTCATCAAGGTACCAAAATACCTTTAAAAATCTGGCTTTAAATAACTTGGCCATGAACAGACATAGTCTGTGGCACAGCAGAGACTTGAAGCCAGGTCTCCCACTTTGTCATCTTTCCTCTTTGGTGACTCCGGCAGGGTCAGGTTTAGATTCACAGGAAGGAGATTGGAGCCCATATTTTCTAGCATATGGGAAAATTTTGCTCTGTTATATTGATACAAGTCTGAAATGACTCCACAAAGTCATGGCAATACTCCACAAAGTCATGGCAAATAAGCTAATTTGAAATACAACATCTAGACACAAAAACTAATTTGAAATAGCATTTTTAAAATTTGAAATAGTGCATCCACATTGAGTGGACCCTGAATCGAAGGTAAGGCTGGCCGGAACCCGTGACGGAAGGGCATCGGGGTCGGACTTAGTGTGTGGGGCTGCTGCCTCAGGCTATCCGAGGTCTGTGCTTAAAGGGACCCTACCCCCATCCAGTACAGACAGTTCTCAGGTTTCTCTGCTTGCTGGTCTACCTCACTGAGGGACAGCAAAGCATTTGTGTCTCGGAGTGCTCTGCTTGCCCTCACTCGGGACACCATGGCACTCTGCAACATGGAACCAGACCTGCCCCTGGGGACTCTGCTGCATCTCGTGGACACATTGCCAGCAGCCTGGCTGCACTGTCTGCAGGCTGCCATCCGGGAGGACCATCAAGGGGCCGTCAGGATCCAAGGGGCCCTGCGGGAGAGCTTCCACCCTGAAGAGCGCTAACAGTCTCCCTGGTCTGCCCCACTGCGGGCTTGTCCCCCATTCCTGCCTCTCATCCTTCCACTTACCCTTCTTTAGCCCCCCCTTCCTGATGTCAAATAAAATCCACTTTTGTCTCAAAAATACAAACTCTGTTTATTTAACAAAACGGGAGGGGGGGGGAATGAAACTCTGGGGAGATTGGGAAGGGCGGCGGGAGAGGGGAGGAGAAAGGGTGGGAGAGGGGAGGGGAAAACCTGGAGGAGGGAGCTGGAAGGGGGAAGCCAGGGGAAGAAGGGGGAGGGGAAGCTCAGCACTCAGGGGTGGGTGTCTCGCTGGGCCTGCCAGGGGAGGTCATTATTCCTCTGCTTGCTAGTCACTCCTGGGCTCCTCTCCTGGGTGCTCTCTGCCCTGCCCTGGATCCTCTAATGCTCCTCAGCATTTTCTAGGGCTTCCAGCCAGGACACCTGGCCGCTGCCGCAGGGTGATCCCCAGGGTTCTCCGGAAGGGACCACCCAGCCACCCCACCCCTCTTTTAGGGACGGCCCCCATTGGAGCCAGCAATTCCCTGGGGTTCCCTGGCAGGGCTGCCTGCCTCTGCCAGACCCGCTTCAGCTGGGACGCTCTCGGCCAGTGCTGCCCAGTCACCCTACCTTGCTGCCATTGTGCGGCCACTGGGTGAGGGGCTGTGGCTGCTGGCAGGCCTGGCTCTCGCATGTGCCCAGTGGCCAGACTCTACCCCTTTAAGGGCCCTGGGGCTGGGGGAGAGGAGAGGAGTTTTCCTGGTTTGGCCCGGAGTGGCCACCAGGGGAAACTGGGAAGGGCTGGAGGCCCCCTATTTTGAATTAAGTGTCTACACAGCACTTAATTAGAATTAGCTATTTTGAATTTGGGTTTACTCCTCGTATAATGAGGTTTACCAAATTCGAAATAAGCGCTCCGCTTTTTCGAATTTAATTCAAAATAGCAGATTGCATGTGTAGACCCTATTGAAGTTAATTTGAAATAACCACTGTTATTTCGAATTAACTTTGTAGTGTAGACATACCCATAGAATGATTGTGTTCCTTTTATAAACCGGAGAACAGCTTCATTGCAAAAAAAAAAAAAAACCTCAGATATTTAGCATACCAGTGTTCAATGAAGTGTAATAAAAATGAAAACCTCCAATAATATTATTGTATGTCTGTTCTTATAGATATTTCTATCAATTGCACAGAAGTTTCCTTTACTCCTTCCGCTGCTTAATGTAATTTAACTCATTAAACAGGCAACAGGTTTGCTATCTGAAAGTTGGCAAATTGCAGGATCACTCTAGTATGCTTTCAAATGGCACTTGCTTTCAGGCACAGCACTTTGTAAAAGGCATATACATGACTGTACTATTGTAGGAGCACCTTTGGGCAGAAATTAATTTAGGCTTATAGTGTATAATCCATCTGTTTGTGAGACTTCGGACTTATCTATACAAATATTTACTTTGTGGAAAACTGGGGTGCAAATCTATCCCATAGCAGCCTGTCACCCACTGAGTCGACATGGATCCTGCTGACATGCACGGACAGTTCCTTACTATGCTTTGATCTATTCCTTCTTCAAAGCAGAATAAATCAAAGCTTCTAGGGAACTTTTAGTATCCATCAGCAGGGTCCACGTGAACTGTGTATATCAGGTTAACACAGGATATTTTGCTACAAAATGGGTGTTCACGTACACAAGGTCTAACACACATGAGGAATCCTATTGGTTTCAGCTGAACCGCTCCCAAGTGTTAGAAAATCTAGCCAGAAAATCATAATTCCTTTCTTAATTCCTTCTTTGCCTCAAAAGGAAAATTAAGGTTGAACCTCCCAAATCCAGGACTCTCTGATCCAGCAGGGCCACAAATGTTGCTTGACGAAAGAGCACTGGAGGTGGCAGTGGGAGACAATGTGGGAGCTAGGAAGCTCAGGCTGGACCAACAGCAGCTGCACCAGACAGCAGCTGGGGAGCTCCTGACCCGGCTGGGGAAACCCCAGCATTAACGGGGCCAGGCGGCTGAGGAGTCTCGGCCCCAGCTGAGAAACCCCTGGTTGCAGAGGGGCTGCCAGTGGTCGGATGCCCTGCCAGGGAACCTTCAGCAGCAGCAGGGCTGCTGGCAGCCAGGAGGCCCCTGCTGAAACCCTGGAAAAACCCTGGTGGCAGCAGGGCCGGGTGACTGGGCAGCGCTGGCCGAGAGCGTCCCAGCTGAAGCAGGTCTGGCAGAGGCAGGCAGCCCTGCCAGGGAACCCCAGGGAATTGCTGGCTCCAATGGGGGCCGTCCCTAAAAGAGGGGTGGGGTGGCTGGGTGGTCCCTTCCGGAGAACCCTGGGGATCACCCTGAGGCAGCGGCCAGGTGTCCTGGCTGGAAGCCCTAGAAAATGCTGAGGAGCATTAGAGGATCCAGGGCAGGGCAGAGAGCACCCAGGAGAGGCGCCCAGGAGTGATTAGCAAGCAGAGGAATAATGACCTCCCCTGGTCTGGCAAACTCCCTGTTTCGGGACAGCTTAGGTCCCAAGGGCACTGGACCAGGGAGGTCCCACCTATACTAAGGATGTTAAATACAGGGTAATTTACTAGTCAAGTAGTTGATGGAATAGGAGGGAGGTCCCACCTATACTAAGGATGTTAAATATAGGGTAATTTACTAGTCAAGTAGTTGATTTCCATCAACTACTCGACTAGTCGATAGGCACTTCCGAATTCCTCCTTTGAAATGTACAAGAGTCCCTACTGGGGCTGTTGTACATTTCAAAGGAGGAATGCAGAACTCTGTGTACAGCCCAAGGCCAGCAGGAAGTCCTGCTGACTCAAGGCTGCACAGGGGTGTGCCAGCTTTGAAATGTGCAAGCAGGAGTGGCCTGAGGCGGGCTGCGGCAGCTGATGCCCCAGGCGGAATGCGCAATCAGCGCCCCCACCTGCATGGCTGTAAATGGGGTGACGTCATCATCGGGCGCCCTGGGCGCCCTGTGATGTCATCATCGGGCACCGTTGAAGGCGGTCAGCCTATAGCCACTGGCCACCCCTGTGTACAAGAGTCCCCAGCGGGGACTCCCCAGCTGACTGTGGGTTCTGTGTGGCATTCCCCCAGAATGAGGCGTCAGCTGGGGACTCCCCAGCTAACCCTGGGCTCCACGCGGCAGCTGCCCCTTTGAAATGCTGAGGTGGCATTTAAAGGGGCAGCACTGCACAGCTGAGCCGGGGATTAGCTCTGCGGCACTGCACCTTTGAACACCGCCTCGGCATTTCAAAGGGGCAGCGCTGCACAGATGATCCCGGGCTCAGCTGTGCGGTGCTGCCCCTTTGAATGACACTTTGGTTTTTCAAAGTGGCAGTTCTGCCCAGTTGATCCTGGGCTCAGTTGTGCGGTACTGCCGCTTTGAAGTACCCCCTCTTCCCCCACATGGGACAGAGGGATTGACTAGTCGACTAGTCCTTAACATCCTTAACCTGTACCTGTAATTTCAAAAAGCCCTAAAAAATGAAAATTACTTAGCTCATTCCACAGGCTGGCACACAGGAAACACAGGAGGAAACTAAGGCTCTAACCATTCTCCAAATCCTCAAAGCCACCTCTGTGCTCAGTGCGGGAGATCAGCACAGTGCACATGAGTGATACCTTATAGCCAATAGCTCATTCAGTAAGATATCCAGGCTATGTCTACACTGCATAGTTATTTCAGAATAAGGTATTCCAGAATAGTTATTCCGAAATAGCTTATTTCAAAATAGCACGTCTACGCTGCAGGGAAGCCTCAAAATGAGTCTGAGGCAGGCTTCCCTAATGTAGATGTGCTACCTCAATTTAGAGCCCCAGGAGGAATAACTTAGACTGGCCCTGGTGAGGGGCTATTTTGAAATAGCAGAAGTGGAGCATCTACACACGCCTTACTTCAAAATAGCTATTTCGGAATAGGTGTTATTCTTCATAGAATGAGGTTTACAGAAGTTGGAATAAACCGTCTGTTATTTCAAAATTATTTTGAAATGATGGAATTGCTGTGTAGATGCTACACTGTTATTTAGGAATAACGGCCGTTATTCCAAAATAACTTTGCTGTGTAGACACACCAGATGAGGGAGACCCAGCTTCAAATCTTCCCTCTAGAACAGCAATTGGAAAGCCAGTGTTGCCCTCCCATGTAAGTGCCCTGACCACCAGGCTAACAACATTCTCTCTCTTTCACTTACCCAATTACTTTTTTAAAATTTATACCAAGTGGAACAGCTTCAAGATAAGAAAACAGGAGAATTTGAAATGCCAAGGACTGAATTTTTAAATGTCATGAAGGATACCTCCAGCCTCAGGGTATACTCTTTTTTGACTCTAATACAAATAAAATACATAAATGCAAACATCCAAGGTGTTGGAAAGAAAATATATAAATAAATAATTATCTCAGTGTAGTTTCCACGCACTTTTTTTCTGTATTCTGCACTTTCTACTAATGCTCTGAAAATTATACCGCAGCCTACAGTATTCCAGCCTATTGACACAGACACATATGAAATTCTTGTAAATTCTTCAGAGGACCTAAGGGCCCCTCTGATAATTCTGCTATTGATTTCCTTGAATATCATGATCAGCCCCCAAATAATGTGTTTGTTAGAGAAAAAAAATACAGTGTCCAATTTTTTTTTTAATACAAATTGCAGTTTTGCAGTTAGCTTTTTTTGGATTTGGTAACAGATTGTTGGCCCTTTATCTTGTAGTCCTGAATCTCTCATGAATATGTGCCAGCATCACACAATATCTAGAAATTGAGACTACGGTCTGGTAGTTAGGCTCAGCAATATCTGCTATTTATAGATAAACTGATCTGCTAATTTTCCTATGTAAGTGGTTAGGTCCTGTTGTATTGTCTCCTCAACATGAATAAAATAAAATCATGTGGAATAAATATGGGGTTTTGTTTGTTTGACTTTTCCTAAAATTACAGGTGTTTTAGGCTGTATTTGATCATTGTTGTGCTGAAGGTAGAACTGGATTTCAAAGGATAAAGTTTGACACAATAGGATACAACCAGAATTCAGAACAATAAACTCCACTCTTCTTTTGTGCTAGGTTGTGTTAGGCAGGAAGTGAAACAAGATGATCATAACAGTCCCTAACAGCCTTAAAAATATATAATTCCTTCCAGATAGAGCTAGATTTGATTTAACAAGAACACTGCTACTGTATCTGAGTTGGGGCAGGGGTAGTTAGAGAGCTCCCTCCTGACCATATCCTTCTGGTCTCGGAATTGCAGAAGGAACTTGTGACATACAATAGTTTCCAAGAGAAATCATTTGCAAAAGCAGACTATGGGGGCACCATGCTTTCCACCAACAATGAAGGCTCTTACTAAAGTATGAAAAAAAGAAATAAACCCACCCATGGCTGGCAAGCAACACATCGATTTGAGACATAACAATTATCTTGATTGTCAAATAATGCCAGCAGCCAAAATAATCACAATGATGGAAACTCTTTTTGATATATTTAATAGCTTCTGCCATGTTAATAGCAGCACATTATGAAGAATTAACTATTGGATTGGCTCGCAGAAAAAAGACAACTTATCATATAGCTTAACAACCTGGTCACTGCATCACAATTTGATAACAGGATCACTCAATATACCTTGAAAATGACCTTCTGCAGCAACACTGTGTGTTGTGATCAAACTCCGGCCTATCTCAGAGTGCAGCGTCCACAAATGTAGCTGCCAAGATGAAGACAAGGATCGACCTGGTCCAGAAACTGGCAAGCACAAGGTGAAGAGCATCAGCATGTTGTGTACTCCTTAGCTGAGTACTGTGTTCTGGTATGGACCAGAAGTACTCATACTCAATTTGTTGATGTTGAACTAAACACTGCAACGTGGCACATCACCTTGGCTGATGTTTCTTCCCCATCCATTCACTGAAATGCTGCAACACTTTGGGAATCTCAGAGGATACCTTTCCATCCACCAGGGCCTGAACATCATCCCTCACCACCAAAGTCATGTGTGCCCTTTTGGACCCAGGCATTTAACCTTCAACAAAACAACATCACCCTCCAACCCTTATTCTCGCATCCCCATGCCATAGCCTCCTTCCCTGCCCCTGCCCCTGCCCCGCATCCCCAAGGCCCTGCCTGATTCCTGCACCCCCCACACCTCCAGGTCCCTGCCCTAACAGACCCAGGCAAAGCCGGCTAAGTCTTCTGTGCTTTTATAGCCCTGATTCAGGAAAGTAATTAAGAATGTGCTTTATTTTAAGCATGGGTTGAAGTTCCATTGACTGGTGCAAAATTTAGCAATGCTTAACAGCTTTCCTGAATGGGGACCAAGGAGCCTGAAACACCTTTCACATTAAGGATTTTTTGATACTGGGGAAGACCATACAATGTTTGTGGCTGAAGCAGAAGCCAGTGTTTCCCCACATACCAGCGCTATCATTTTTTTCTCAGTGGAGGATACTTTTTAGTGTATTAAAATCCATACAATCAAGAAAAAAAGAAAAGCATTTTTTTAAATGGATGCTGTGTGCAGTCTTACTGCTTATTTTCTCACTTCAGAAATGCCAGGCAGCTAATGCCTGGCTATCCTTTTGGCAATGAGGGATCAAACTCCTGTTGTGTTTAAAGCTTTTCTGGCTTGCAATCTTTACTGACTGGAATAACAGACAATGTTTATTGCTCTATGCTCTTCAGAACAACAAAAACAACAGCAACAACAAAATCCTCTCTCTCTAAACCCACTCTCCATCATACCGCCTCAATCCTAACCTGTATAAATGATAACAAGTTCTTTAAAAGCTCTACAGTTCTCTGTGACAGCTCTAATAGCGCTGTGCCAAATGTCTGAAATGTCCACAATACCAGGCAGTTGCAGTGCAGTGACCTCCGGGGTTTCCCATTCAGTAGAAATAGCTGGTGATGTAAACATAATTATAGTGCATTCCACTTACAATGGGCATAATTATAATATAGCAAATAAAAGCATTTGCAAAGCTAAATACATTAATACATTTTTTTCTTTATAATAGACACTCTCTGAATATTATTAGTGCCTCTAAAAAAGTGAACTGCTAAGGTGATGAGAGAGAATATGTCTGAGGTAGAAGACCAGTTGTAGTTTGCATTAATTTCCACACAAGTCCGGTAAAACTTTGAGTTAAAATATTTAAAAGGCCAAAAAAAAATCATTTTTCACTAACCCATTGCAACAGCAAATTGTATATATTCTTACTGTCCAGAGACCTCGACAACAGGACCAAGCCTTAGGGAAACTGGCATCCCTGACCCCCACTGCATCTCCAGGCTCTCCATCCCTTCATCGGCTCTTGTTTATGGATCCTTACACCCCAGGCCTGCCCCACCCTCTGCTTTTTGACCATGGCACCCCCTGCTGACCATAGCATCCTGAGCAGCTGCTCACATCACCCATCTATAAGCCCAAACAGCTAAAGAGTGCTGGTTTCTCTTTTTTACATTTGAGAAGCAAACTTGGCATAAAATATCACATTCCCGCCTTCAGAATTAATTGAAACAAGTATGCAGAAATATGCTTAAAGTAGGCAGCCTAAAAAAAATCACTGCCAGCAAAGGAAAAATAAAACACCTTCACAAGGAAAAGTGGCATTGTACCATTCACTTAAAAATACATGTACTGATATATAAATCTGAGGATCTGACCCCAAGCTCAGCTCATTATTCTTGCTATGGCTGCTTTATACTTTTCTGGTGATGCAAAAGAAGGTGGTCCACTTTCCCTGGTGCAGGGGGATCTTCATATGTTGTCTAACCATCACCCCCACCTTATCTGCTACTGATGCATGGAATGTGGCTGGAGAAAAGAGGTTGAAGCTATCCTTGAACCTGGTTGCTGTCCCTGAACCCCAGGGCTGAGAGCAGCTTGGCATGGTATAGAGCAACATTAGAGCAACATGCAGACTTTGAACGAAATGGATGTCAAAGGCAATGTAAATTAATGCTATTAAAATGAGAGGTGAACTGAGGAAGAGGTGGTTGGACACAACCTTGGATGAGATGTGTGCATATGTATAAAAGGTAGGGCAGTGAAATAACGAACAAAGAAAAGATACAGTGTTACACTTAATGATCCATATTCAGTGCCAGTGGATGGATCCCACATGTGTAGATTCTACCTAGAACAGAATTTTGATGGATCCATCACCTCATCTCAGTTGAAGGACAAACACTTCCCCCCTTTTATCTACTTTTTGGGTTGCACTGGCCCAGAGTAGTCAGTCCATGAACCAATTCAGCTTATCCCCTATGTATTTTCTTCTTCTCTATGCAGCCTCATTTGAGAGTTACAGCTGCCCTTACCTAGGGTCACCCTCAGAAGTCAGTGGTAGTTCAAACACAATGTGGCTTGTTTCCTGCTGCATCCCTCCATGCATTTTATTTCACCCAGTAAGGACTCTGTTATGGTCCAGATGCATCAGTGTTTTCTCAGAGAAGCTCCTACGCTCATACTTCTAAATAGTCACTTTTAAAAAAAGGTTTTGAACATAGATAGCTACTTTCAGCATGGGAGCCTTTTCATCTCATCTCAGTCCCCGACAAGGATGTGGTGCAGACCTCTTTGCCTCTCTAATTTTACTATCTTCCTAATATCCTGAATCAGAAGGGTGCCAAAGGGTCATTCCCCTCCCCCTCTCAGCTGTCTGGCTCATTACACAAAGCATTCACAAGTGACCTACTAACCTCTATTCTCCAGATCATGAATCTCTCTCACATGCCACTAGGGCATTTCCCCCCTCCCCCCGGTCCGGGTAACAATTTGCTCTTTGTCAGTCTGCAGTGACTCACTCAATGCAATTATTCCCTATTTAGACCAGGGTAACTGAGAGTAGGATCTGGTACCTTACATTGTGTTAAATAATCAAAAACACAAATGGTTCTCAATAATGATCTTTTTTGTGTGAACAATTTCAGTGATTGTGTATAATGCTGGATTGACCCGGGGGACCATCATATACTTTTTCCTGAAAGTCAAAGGACAGGCAGGTTGATAGCATGAATAGTCAAAAGAGCAAACTCTCTCATGCTGCTTGTCCTGGAGGGACTATCTAAAGAACAGTATGAGGGTAGTTCAGAGTTGATTCCCATTAAGGAGAGGATCCTTCAAAGGACATCTTCAGCTCCTGTTGTTATACCTTGCAGCATCATGCCCTCAGTCTGTAGCCTTTGACAAGATCAGCCAGGGTTCTAGCTGTTATTGTGGTTTCTGTAATATGGATAATGGTCTATTTGGAAGTGGGCTGAGACCACAAACTCATTCCATAGCTTACGAAATACCTGATAATACATTTTAATTCCAATTCACATTTTTCCTTAGTCCCCAAGATAGATATTCAAAAGCTAAAGCACAAGAGAAATGCTGTAGACAGATTGATCACTCTAAAATAAAAATAACTTTTAATAATCAGAACTGTCATCAGTTATCCTGCTCCCATGGACAACTCTGAATTCTTTGGAAGAGTTACATTTTGGAGGAAAAAGCTTTTTAAAAATACATCGATAATCTTTTATTTAATGTATATGCCCACAGCTGTCAACTGCCCCCAATCCCTGTTAGTGCAGTGATATGGAAACACTTTTACTGAAAACTTGTTAAGAATACCTCAGAGAGTTCACATTCATATCCATTTAAGCGAGTAGATGAACAGAATCTACCTAACCTAATTGGGAAAAAATCAATATAGTTTGCTTTCTGCTTATCAGCTGTATCCCATTTCTTGCTGGTTATTGCTTGCACTATAAGCTATTTGGAGGAAACCTTTGTTTAGACTTTAATTTGTTCTGTTCATTCCATGGTCACATACACTTGTTCAGTTCAATAATAAAGGAATAGCACATGGGAATAACACATTCTAGAGGATGTGTTATTGCTGATACAGTATAGATCTTGCAAGCACATTTTTATTTTTATGACTGCAGATACTAAAATGTTTTATAGCAATGGGAACATTTTAACTCTTTTGTTTAGTTAATAAATGTATTAGAGTGCAGCAGGGATAAAATGTAATGGTATGTAATACAACAATATTAAAAATTAAGATATTTTGGTTACTATGGTTTGAATCCAGTTTATTCTCAGTATATAACAAATTAACCTGTGTGTGTGTGTGTTGTGCCTTTCTTCCGAAAGGATTACAAACGTACATGACAACATGGGTCCTGATTCTGCAATCCTTACCCAAATAAGGGATAAAATATCAGACAGATACACTAATTATTGTCTTGATGCTCAATAGGTGAATTCTTGGGCCTACATGGAGCCTATGATGTCAGTAGGGCTTGATGTAGATTTAGGGGTGCATTTGCATGAGGCCAGTTTCAGGATCAGGGACTAAACATAAAGGATTTGAAAGACGAGTAGGTGCTTATGTTTTTGTCTTGCTGAATCTCCTTGTTACAACTTCTCTGGAACTATCTGCTAGTGGAGAGTTCCCCTAAACTGCACAAAGTAATCCATAAATCCCCTAGGGTCTAAAGGAAACCTTAGGCCTCTACACAGCCAGCTGACTACACCAGCATTCTATTGCCCATTACCAACACGGCTCCTGTAAGAATCATACTACTGGCATTTTCTTTGTGAGTCCCTGTCTCAGGGAGCAGTCATGGGAGACAACTCCATGGTATCAAGGAGGACGTTATACACGTTACTTTAGACTCAGTCTGGAGTTGTGTACCCTGGACTAAACCAGAGTTTTGGGTCAGGAGCAGGCATCAATTCACTGTCTGCCCTGCCAAAGGAAGATCATCCAGAAGTCATAGACAAACCACAGAAGTGGCACTCACCCTTTCAATGACTCCATAGGCCAGATCTATAGGTGCAGACTCCCTTAAACTCATGAAAGTAGGGAAAACCATGGGGCTCACAGGCATGATACAATCTATAAATAGAAGTTGCATGACTCTATTACAGTCTGGAGAACAGTGTACTACAAGTTTAATAGACATACTAGTTCAAGTAACACATTATTAAACCCAGAAATCTAGTACATTGAATGGGAGAGACCTAGCTCATATTCTAAACTAGATTCCTGTAGGGAGGGAGAAAACTCTGATATTCTAACCCAGGTGATGTCTTTGCCACCAAAGATATTAGTGATCAAGCTACGGTTGAAGTGTAGTAGCAGATGTCCTGAATATTACTACAGATCTTTATCTCTCAGGGTATGTCTACACTACAGCATTATTTTGAAATATCATATTTTGAAATAGCTAATTTGAAATAAGTTATTTTGAAATAACGTGTCTACACACACCATGCATTTCGAAATAGCGTTTTGCTATTTTGAAATAGCGCATCCACACTTAGTGGACTCTGAATCGCATTTAAGGCCGGCTGGAACCAGGTCCGGCAGGGCATCAGGTCAGGAGTTACTTGGTGTGGCTGCTGCCTGAGGCTATCTGAGGCCTGTGCTTAAAGGGACCCCCGCTGGAAAGCCGGTTCTCAGCTTTCCCTGTTTTCTTGCCTACCTCGATGAGGGACAGCAAAGCATTTTGTCTCTGCGTGCTCTGGTTGCCCTCACTCGGGACACTACAGCACACTGCAACATGGAGCCAGAGCTGCCCCTGGGCACTCTGGTGCATCTCGTGGACATGTTGCTGCAAGTCTGGCTGCACTTTCTACAGGCTACCATCCGGGAGGTCCATTGTGGGGCTGTCAGTATCCAGGAGGCCCTGCAGAAGAGCTTCCACCCTGAGGAGCACTAAGAGCCTCCGTGGTCTGCCCCACTGGGGACTTGTGCCTCATTCCTCCCTCACGTCCTTTCATTTACCCCTCCCTAACCCCCCTTCCTGATGTCAAATAAAATACACATATTTTCATGAACACAAACTCTCTTTATTTAACAAAACTGGGGGGGGGGATGAAACTCTGGTGAGACTGGGGAAAGGAGGCAGGAGAGGGGAGAAGAGAGAGTGGGAGAGAGGAGGGGGAAACCTGGGAGGAGGGAGCTGGAAGGGGCAAGCAAGGGGAAGAAGTGGGAAGAGAAGCTCAGGACTCAGGGTTGGGGGTCTCGCCGGACCAACTTGATTTTCATGCGAACCTGCTCCTGGGTTCACATGTGGCCTTTGATGGCCAGGCTGGCAGCTCTCCTGCCATAGACGGCCGTGTTACTCCATCTAGTGCAGAGATCATGGATGTTGGGGGCATCCCCTCGAAACCTGAATAAGGTCCATGATCCCCACCCTGGACCAGGAAGGCACCCACCTTCTCCGGGCCCTGGCAGGCTCCTGGGAGCTGGCAGACTGCTCCTGGGGAGTGGTGGAGGGCTGGCTGCCAGTGGCTTGCTGGCTCATGTTTTGGGGCCATTGGGTCAGGGGCAGTGACTGCTGGCTCTGGGCTGGCAGCCTTGGAGCTGGCACAGGCACTGTGGCCAGAGTCAACCCCTTTAAGGTCTCTGGGGATGGGGGAGGGAGAGGAGTGTTCTTGGTTAAGGCTGGAGTGGCCACCAGGGCACCCTGGGAAGACTGGAGGCTCCCTATTTCAATATAATTGTCTATACAGCGCTATTTCAAAATAGCTATTTCAAATTTGGCATTATTCCTCGTGGAATGAGGTTTACCAGATTTGAAATAAGTGCTCCGCTATTTTGAATTAATTTCAAAATAGCGGTTTGCTGTGTAGACTCTAGTAATTTCGAAATAAGGGCTGTTATTTCAAAATAACTTTGCTGTGTAGACATCCCCTTATAGTGCACCACTAAAGACTCTAGTGCATATATGCTAGCTTTACAAGTTACACACTTTTCCCAGTGTGAGATGAGAGGAAGGAAAACATGGACAAATGTTTGTGAATTGTGCAGCTGTGTAAGTGCTGAACTGCCAGGCTGCTTAGTTGCATTTTATGCATTTTAATTATAAAGGCATTTATTTGTGCTTGACTCTTGTATTTAAAGCAGAAACTTCTTCACCCATTCTGAGATTTATAAAAGGAATATCCATCGTACCAGAGCAATATATAATTATTATTCTCAGTGTTCCCACTAAGAGTTAAGGTGATCAGTGCTTGTATCCACCTCAACTCCTCTAGTGTTGCCAGGATACAAATGACTGTTCCCCTCCCTGTTTTTATTTTTAATTGAAAGCAGGTAGAAGCAATTCCCAGCATAATAAATTACAACCTTATTCCCTCATTGGTTATTCCTATAATTCAAAAAATGACAATCTGTCTGACTTTCATTAAATTTATTCACAATTTCCTGCGATGACAGCTGATAGGAACAGAATGTTTGTAGGGGTCAAATAGTGCTAGAGTGTAAAGGTTCAGAATTTGCAAACACAATATACTTTCACCCCAATTTTGAAAATAGGATACATTGCAATCTGATTTCATGACATTAAAAAAAGGCTACATAGAACTCTTCATGACTGACAAGGCATTTTAGTTAAAAGGGCCTAAATGGGTCTCAGTACTATTAAATTTCTGAAAGAGCGGTGTTGTTAGCTCACATAGGACACTGCTTATAAAGGATCCTGAACAATCCCCTGTTTTTACACTAATTTAATTGCTATTGTGCAGGTCTGAGCTCTGCATCAGAAGCATGGACTCCGGGGCACTGGTAGCACTGCTAATTCTTTGAAAGGCTTGGCTGTTAAAGTTACTTGTTCCTACTATCTGCATAATGAATTGTCCTCCTCAAGGTGATAAATTATTTATCAGAGTAATGAACAGATCAATCAGTGGAACCTGGTAACTGAAACACACAGCTTTCGGCAAAGCCTGGTCTGCATGTTTGCATTTTTCACAGGAAAGCCTTGACTTTGATGTAGACCTTTGAGGACATTTATTAATCATGATCTCATTACAATTTTGGGGGGAACTAATGTCTTTTTATTTGGTAGTGCCTTTGTCCATATTTTTGCTGTTTAGCATATATATATATATATATATATATATATATATATATATATATATATATGTTATAGCGTTATAGCTCTATAACTCTCAGGTATGATATTTGAAAACATCTGGTGGATTAGGAGCTGCATACAGCAGTGACTCATTGTAAAACTGAGACTACTACTCTGGGAAAAGGTCCAGTTCCCGCAGAATATGGCAGTCAGCTGCTAAATGTGAAGAGATGCATATTATGTACAATGAGTGTCTTGTACTGTTTATTGGTGAGAGATTTTAGGATTTAGACTAGAATGTGCTCTAAAAGTAATCTGAATACACATCTACTGAAGTGTGAAATGGCACATCCTGTACCCCATGAAAATACTAAGTGTGAATTGGTTTCTGAACTATGGTCCTACAAGTTATTCAGATCAGGTTTGGCAGAGCACTTGATCATAAAGGGAGCACATTGAGAGTCATGTAAGGATTTTGCCACAGCTGCCATTACAATCAGCTGGACTCTTGCTATTTTGAAAGTTTGCTTCTGCTCTGTCCAATTAAAAATGATAGATTGCAAACTTATTTTCCTTATTTAAGTTTCTAGTGGTATCTCTGTAGACCCACTGTCATAAGGACCTCCAAATATGTCTCTACAAAATGCTGTTACAAAAGATGATCTTGGAAGACTAAAAATGTAGGAAGAAAATAGGTGAGAACTTTTGATCTTTCCGTCCATCAAGTATTCAGCATAACTTAACTGCATGTCCAATTGATGTATCCAGTTGGTTAATTGTGAGAAAGATATATATTAATCATGAGAAACTAGCTCTATTAATGCATTCTACTTTCCCAGTCTATCTCTATTTTTAGTTTTAATAGAGAAGGCCAATAAGTTTGAACACATTTGACCATATAAATAATTCATTACAAACCCACCAAACGTTAAAAACGATGGATTTAAACATTAAATGATCCTTGTGGCACATATGTTATCAATGATACAGAGCACTGATAGGTACCTGATAGCCACTAACTGCACTGGATATGTAGAACAATTTGCTTCCTTCATGATATCCTATGCTGAATTTCAAATTAATATACGTGTTACATTGGAAAGAGGCTATCCAATGTGAGTTCCTGGGCAAGGCACTGTCAAAAGTTAAATGTCAAAATGAAGCATTGATCAATGAAGTGACTGTTCCTCCTTAAAAAAACAAAAGTCCTGAAGCAAAATATGCACTCTGTGATAATGGCATGTACTCACACTTTTTTGAATCCCACTTTGAACTGAATAAAATATATATAAAAAAACTCTTTAAAAAGACAATCTTTCTAAAAGCGCACCAAAAGAATAAAAATAAAGTTTTCAGCTACCAGTTTTGGAGAAAGGTTGGATGGCTAAGTACGATTGAAAGTAGTTGCAAACTGTTCACCATCCCATCATTCTCCTAAATTGGTAGCTGAAAACTTTATTTTTACTCTTTTGGTGCGCTTTTAGAAAGATTGTCTTTTTTTAAAAAGTGTTTATATATATGTCTTTTTGGTCTTAAATATAGTGCGTTTCCACTAAAAAAATCTGAGAAAAACACTGGCTGGATTTGATCCAATAAAGCTCTGGCACTATTGTCACAATGGCTCTGAGGCTGCCCAACTCATTCTGGGGCTATTTTCCCCTCTGGCTCCAGAGCTGCTGTTCCCCCAGCTTTGGGGCTGCAGCCCTCCCCCCACCTCTGGGGCAGCTGTTTCCCCCACACACTCTGGGACTGCTGTCTCTCTCTCTCCCCCCGCCCCCGACAGGACTGCTGCTCCCCCATTCTGTGGCTGCTGCTCCCCAGCTCTGAGACTGCTGTCTCCCCCTCCACACACACTCTGGGATTACTGGCTTCCTCCCCCCCACACACACACTCTGGGGATGCTGCCCTCCCCCCAGCTCCGGGGCTGTTGCCCTCCTGGTTCTGGGGCTGCTGCCCCCCTTTGGTCTTGGTCTGCTGCCGGGAGGCCGTGAGCCATGCAGCACGGCACGGAGGCAGGCGGGTCGCCTGTAGGAGCTGGAGGGGGTGGCCTGGCCGGGAGCTGGAGCTATCAGGGGCAGCCTGCCATGTCAGCAGCCTGCCGGGGGGGGGGGGGGGGGGCGCGGGATGTGGAATTGACAGAGGCAGAGGGGGGCCAGGAGCCAGAGGCTAGGAGCCGGAGCTGCCAGCTCAAAGCCAGGTGGAGCTGAAGCTGTCAGGGGCGGCCTGCCGCATCGGCCACAGCAGGAGCCAAGTGGCAGAGCATGCACAGAGCATGCCTGCAGGAGCTGGAGGGGGTGGCTGCGTTGGTGCGTGCGCCGGAGGGGCAAGTTGAAAATCCCATGACAGACAGACAAGAATGGTGACGGCTTAATAGAAAGATTGTCTAATAAAAAGTAGATCAGATTTATATGCAGGTACAAGTCTGCACCTTGTCCCCAATCTTCATTGCAAGAAATGGAGACCTGACTTCAGTAGGGGCAGGATTTGACCTATAAAGCATAACAAGAAAATTTCTTTGCTCGCTATTTTCAGAAAGTTTAAAACATATTTAACTATTTCGCCTGTTCCAGTGCAGAAGATGGCTGTGTGAATGCTTGCATATTGTCCTTTTGTATAAAAGTACAACGAGAAGGGAGATACATGTTCATGGGTAAATATTGGGATGCTTTGAAAGAAATATGGTATAACAAAAACATTATTTCCTTTTCATTCTTATTTTGCTTCTCCCTTCTGTCCATCTCGGACACCAAATTAAGTCTTCACTTTTGGCACAGCTGTATTCAGGACTGAAATTAAAGTGCATTCTCATGGCATCAACACTGGTGCCAAAATACTTACAGGAAATACTTCAGAAGCTAGTGATTGGCTCTTTCCTTTCACTCAATTGTATATTGTGTTCCCTTTAATAAAATAGAAGGCCTTTTTATTATCTGCATTAATAGCTTGTTTAGTCCCCAGGAAACAGTCCCTGACTGAAGAGCTTAGAGTCTAAATGGATACAAGCTGGTAAAAAAGAAGAAATACCTTCCAGAGTTCAGAGATAGAGAACTGATGTGCAGAGAGGTTAAGCGACTTGCCCACGGTCAAAGTTGGTAGCATAGCTTACATGACTCTAGCTCTCCTGAGTCCAACTCCTATTCCTTCCACTCTTTAAAAATATATGGTACTATTCCACTTTGATTTTCAGAGATGCTGAGCACCCAAAACTCAAAATCAGCAGGAGCTGCAGCATTCTCTGAAAATCAAGCACCACCAACAATCAGGCTGACAATGGATAACTGCAGGTTGCAGCACAACTGTTTCCAATTCCTGCACACAACAAAGACTCGAACTTACTTCAGATTTCAGACTTCACCTTTGAAAACCCCTAATGAGACATCACACCATCCTTTTGCCCTTTATTATCTCATGCTGCAGTCACTTTATCCATTTAATACACCTCATCTTTGCAAGCTACTACAAAGAGGATTAAATAGGAAAATATGAGATGGAAAGAATAACACTTGTTTGCAATCCTGATTCTGGGCTTCATATAATCTGTGCGTAAATATTACAGTTATAATTAATGTTAGTGCTCTTATTAGAAGCAAGTACTTCTTTGGACCATAACCTTTTCTGATGTTTAATTTGAGCATATTTTGTTTCTGCTTCCTGTTTGTTTGTTTATGAAACACTTGGAAAGCATGAACAATGTGTAAAATAAGTGTTTTGTCCTTAGTCAATGTGCTTATCTAAGAGAGCTGAAAAAATGGATTTAAAAGGATTTGCTTACTTCTTTTTCTCACACTCTCCCATTCTTTGCCATATCAGGGAATTTTCCTCTGAGTAATCAGGAGATTCTTTTCTTCTCTGGTAGAGATATTCTTCTTTGTGGTTCTTTTGCCTATAAACTCATATTATTAAGCATATTGCCCATGGTAAATATGTTGATTTTTTTCCCCTTGGAGCATACAGTAAGATAATAGAATGATAGAACTGTAAGGGACCTCTAGAGGTCATCAAGTCCAGTACCCTGCACTCATGGCAGAACCAGGTACCATCTACATCATCCCTAACAGGTGTTTGTCTAACCTCCTCTTAAAAATCTCCAATGATTCCACAACCTTCCTAGGCAATTTATTCCAGTGCTTAACCACCCTGACAGAAAGTTTTTCCTAATGTCCAACCTAAACCTCCCTTGCTGCAATTTAAAATCATTGCTTCCTGTCCTATCTGCAGAGGTTAAGCAAAACAATTTTTTCTCCCTCCTTCTTATAACCTTTTAGGTACTTGAAAATTGTTACCATGTCCCCTCTCAGTCTTCACTTTTCAAGACTAAACAAACCGAATTTTTCAGTCTTCCCTACTAGGTCATGCTTTTTAGGCCTCATTTGTGTTGTTTTTCTCTGGAATTTCACCAATTTGTAGGCATCTTTCCTGAAATGTGGCACCCAGAACTGGACACAGTACACATTTTGAATTTTAATCCTGTCCTCCAAAGTTCTTGCAACCCTTCTCGGGTTGGTGTCATATGCAAACTTTATAAGCATATTCTTTATGCTATTATTTAAATCATCAATGAAGATATTGAACAGAACCTGTCCTAGAAATGATCCCTGTGGAAGCCCACTCGTTATGCCCTTCCAGCATAACTGTGAACCACAGATAGCTACTCTCTAGGAATGGTTTTCCAACCAGCTACAGCTGACTCAGTTGGGCTATGGGGAGGGGGGCTGGAATCGATGTGCAGCTGAGTTGGGCTGAGTGGGGAGGAGCTGCCTCATGACTCAGTTGGGCTACAGGGGAGGGGGAGAGCCAGTGCATGGTTCAGCTGCACTGTGGGGGCAGGGAACTGGTGTGAGGCTCAGCTAGGCTGCGGGGTGTAAGGGGGGAGAGCCAGGAGGCCCAGTGGGGGGGCCCATGAGGGACCAGGCAGCAGGAGGCCTGAATTGATTTACCTGGTCTGTAGAAATCCCTCATCTGGGACCAGTCAGGTCCTGAGGATGCTGAACCAGGGAGCTGTTTCTCTCTCTTCACTGAGAAAAGGGGCTACCCCATCCTTGGTCTTTTTCTTGCTTCTAATGTATTTGTAGAATGTTTTCTTGTCACTTCATACTTCTAGCTATGGTAAGCTTATTTCTGTGCTTTTACCTTTCACATTTTGCCTCTACATACTTTGGAATTCAACCTAGTTACCACTTTTTGTAGGACTCTTTTTATTATCATTATTAATGTATTTATTAATTATTGGTAGTAGTATTAGTAGTAGTAGTATTTAAGATCTGTTGAGTTGACCAGGGTGGTCTCTTGCCATACAGATGCTCTTTCTTATGCAGTGGAATTGGTTGCTCTTGTGCACTTAATAATGTCTCTTTGAAAAACTGCCAACTTTCTTCAATTTTCCTCTTACAGTTCCTTCCCATGGGTCTTTACGTACCAACTCCTGGAGTTTTGTAAAGGCTGCCTTCTTGAAATCCATTGCCCTTATTCTGATGTTTTCTGTCTATCACTTCTTAGAAGGATTAACTGTATCATTCCATGATCACTGGTTGCTTAGCCTATGTTTTTTAAATCCTCCTCTTCTTCAGTGACCCCTACCCCCCTGTTAACTACACAAGGGGAGGGCAATCACAAGGCTGATTCAGGCTGAGGAAAGATGATCAAGGGTAATCAAGGTCACAAAGGCTCAAACAGTCCTCTAGAGACGCAATCCCAACTGCCCCACTAACTGAAATAACTGAAGTAATCCCAGGGTTAGCACTCACAACTTGTTCATTCAGCACAGGGATCTCCTCCTCTCCCTGTCAAACTCCCCTGTTTGCCATCCCCTGTTCGCCAGATTCCACATTATGTAGTAAAGGAAAGTATTGTAGCCAAACTAAAATATTTATTCTTAGTTTTAAAATTACTTAAATTTTGCAATAATACTTAACTATAAAATACATCCAAACATCTCAAAGCACTTTACAAAACATTATTGTAATTATGCAGGTGGAGAAACTGAGAAACAAAATGCAAAGTGACTTGCTCAAAGTGACACAGCAAGTCGACGAAAGACCTATGAATAGTATCTGGACCTTTTTCTTCCCATTCTGGTGACAAATCTACTGGAAAACACTGCTTCCCTTATGGACCTCCTTTGCTTAAACGTTTGGCAAACAAACATACTTCATCTTGCAGTTCTGTTCTCAGACAAAATTACCATTGCCTTCAGCAAAAGACTTTGCTATAAATAACTGAATTCAGGTTTAACATACAAGGACCATTTGGTCCATCATTGAAACACAGCCACACATGAAGTGAAATGTAGCAGCTGCTTAACATTGCATAGCAATGCCATGGAGATTAAGCAACTAGAAAAATTATAATTACATGAATGGACACTGGAACAATAGATAAACAAGGTATGGTAAAGGAAAGATACAATGCTTTTAAAATATACATAATTCTCCACAAGACACAATTACTTTTCTTGCAAGAATATAATAAAATGGTTGCACCATGATTATTAGCATATTGTAGTATTATCTCGTACAAGAACTGATTTCAGTAGTTGTAAATTCATGATGCAAAAGAAGGAGGACAATATAATGCAGCCAGATTTAAGGTGGGCATTTGCAGTTAATGGAATACCCATGATCCAGTGTCTGAGTTGTCTCCCTGTGAAAAAGCACTGTTTTAGTGAAAATACCCAGCAGTTAAATAGGTGTAAAACTCATACACACATTGTTAACACTCTTGCATCTGAAAGATGAACAGTGATTTCGGCAGGCTATGTTTAAGGTGGTTGAGGATTGATGCACTTGTAACAGAAACACATCCCAGCTGACTAGTATGAAAGGAGACAAGGGGTGAGCCAGGGAATGGCTTTTATTGGATCAGATTCTGTTGGTAAGAAAGGCAAGCTTTCACAGAGATCTTCTTCAGATAATATATTCCACTAAGTAACGACAAGCCAACACTCTAATTCTGCAAAAAGTTTGAATTTAAGGATTTAAGGCTTTTTGCATGTGAGTAATCCTATTGAACCTAATATTCCTACTCACATATGGAAAATTATCCATATTCATAGAGTCCTTGGCCAGAAGAGTCTACTGTGATCATTTAGTCTGACCTACTGTATGACACTAACCATAGAACTTCTCCAAAATAATTCCTATGCCATGTCTTAAAAAGACAGTCTTGGTTTTAAATTATCCAGTAATAATCCATCATGACTCTTGATAAATTGTTCCAATGCTTAATTGCTCTCACTGTCTAAAATGTAGAGCTTATTTCCAGTCTGACTTTGTCTAACTTCAACTCCCTGCCATCAGATTGCATCATATCTTCCTCTGCTAGACCAAAGATCCCATTGTTCAATGCATTTGCAGGATCAGGACCTAATAATTCACTGAGCCATTGTATAAATAGGTTGGCAACAGAGAGAGATACTACAGTTTGTTCCTGTTGGGCAGAATGTCACAGACAAAAAATGGTGCACTCCAGTTCTTAATACGTTTTATTAAAGTTACTCAACACCACTATTGTGATGACAATTATAATGAAAAAGTCTGTGTTAAATTAGCCACTAGGAAAGTGTTAAGAACCAAGTTTATTTTGCATAATTTGGTTGGGAAATCAGGAATTAGGTAGTAGAAATCTACCAGAAAGTTTAAAAAAAAAGTAATTACATTCTTAACCCACAGTAAAGTAGGAAGTGCCTTATGATTTCAATATATTGACCTGAGAATCTCAATGCTTGGAAAAATCAATAATATAGCTATGGTGTGAGCCTTGGTTAATATTTGTATTATTAAAACTTGATCAGGAGAGTAATGGAATAAGAAGTGCAGTTAAAGACCTCTACCTTTTAAATAAACAATCCACTGCTCTACATATCATTTTTGGCTATAAAAATTCCAGCTCAGACTAATAATCAACACACCATATCCTTCAGTGACTATGGATGGCCCAGAGGGACCTTAAGAGGGTTATAGAAGCGATGTTGTGGAGTCTGCGGAGCCAGAAATTCTGATCAGTATCATAAAGGAAATAGGGTATGGAGCTGATTTTTAAATAAACTGATTTCTCCTCCTTCCCTAAAGTCCCTAATATTTAGGGGAGGGGAGAAATGCTTTCTCCTGAAATTCCCCATCATTTATGCTCCACTTTGCACACTTTCTCAAACAATCAAATTCATATGATCTCTTTAAAGTGGACTGTTTGATGACTCAAGGGTTCATCATGCCTGATGAAAGCTTAATTATCTATGGAACATATGAAGGACTATTTGCAAAATTTGTTATACAGTTCCTTATTTACCAGATTTTAGATTCTGCACACTTCTTTCCATGATTAAATACGATCAGTATTACTTCCTAATCCAGTGTTATCATATGTATATTATATACATTTTTCATAATTAAATATTAGAAATTGTATAGACAAATGTGTACATGCATTTCCATATGTATGTTCGATATAAATGACTAAGAATTCATAAGTTTCAGAGGGGTGCCCGAGTTAGTCTGTAACTGGAAAAACTTAAAAAACAACAAATAGTCTAGTAGCACTTTATAGACTAACAAAACATGTAGATGGTATCATGAGCTTTCATGGGCACAGCCCACTTCTTCAGAATCCACAGTAATTCTACTAGCATTGCCTGTTCCATTAGCTCACTTCCCTTTCTGCATAAAAATCCTATGGAATGAGGTTCTGAGGGAGGAAAATATCTACATTGATTGCCTGGGGAAATCTAGGGATCTGGGATATACTCCCATGCACACAGAAGAGGCACATGGGAACCACTTCCATGCTTAATTCCCCAGGAATGAAGAGAAGAGGCCCATAAGGCTGTAAAGAGAAATGTGGGGCATGGTACGTAGTGTTTACTGAGGCCAATCTGCTCCCATTTCACCTCAGCTGCAGATATTTTGCACCTCCTGTGACATTATCTGATTAAATGGAGCCATATAGATCATTGTTGCAACCTCTGTTCTGTGTTTGCATACATTTTGTACAAAGTGTGCCATGAAAAGCTATGAAAGTGTGCTATGAAAAGCTTATAATTCGTTGGTTATGGTTATGCCATTTGTATGTGTGTATCATTTTTGTATGTAAAGTGATGAGTATTGCTTTGGGGAGACACCAGCAGGAGGACTGGCCAGCCTATTGTGAAGGGACTATTTCAGGTGGAACAGAACAACTTGATTGACATTGGTCGTTCAAATGTACCAATCCCCATGTAATAAGCTTTCCTGTGAACATTCAAAAGAGCATGGGAGCAATGGCTTCTACCTGTAAGTAACCAAGTCACTCATGGACAGGTGACTTGCTCATGTGACAAATTCCATCTTGGGGTAGGCTTTTCCACAGTAGGAATTGTGAGATTTCCTCCACATGGCTGAGGATAGACAAGCTCTGGAAACTCCTCCATGTTGCCTTCAGTCCTGCTTATTATCCTGGAGGATCTTTGCTATAAACTGAAAGTCTAAACAAAGGACTGAATGACCCATCGATGCTGTGGATGTGCTCCAGAGATTTGATTTAGACCAGTAGTTTATTCTATCTCTGTTACAAGCCTGAACCAAGAACTTTGCAATTGTTGTGCATATTTAATGTCTTTAACCAGTTCAATTCTCACCCTTTCTTGCTTGCTTTCTTGTTAAAACCTTTAAATTTTAAATGATAAAGGAGTGGCACTCGTGTGCTCTTTGGATAAGATTTTTCATTATCAATTGCCCTGGGAATGTGGCTGTTTCTTTGGGATTGAAAGATTTTTTTTTTTATTTGATGAGATTGGTTTTTTTAACCTCGCATCTACACAAGGAGTTTTATGGGTGGTACTGGAGTGCCTGAGGGAACTGCTTCTATGACTTCTTGCTAGCCAGTGTGGTGAAAGAGAAGTTCTCTTTGGTTTGGTGTGCCTTAGAGTGGAGGAACTCCAGTCTTGAGCTGTGGCAGCCTGATCTCTTAGCAATTCGCTCTGAACTGATACTTTCAGCAGTGTCCCTCTCAGGATCCCCTTGTTATACCTCCCTGCAAGTTTAAGTTCACAGTACATTTGTCCCCCTTGTCTCCTGGGCCTATCTACAAAGGAAGCTTTGTGCCTTAGGATGACCAGGTATCTGGTTTTCATTATGCGGTGTCTGTCTGTCTGGCAGCACCATTCAGTGGGGCTAGTAGACCCTCTACAAGCCTCCATGCTGCATGGATTCTGGGAAACAGCCGGCATGTCCCCTCTCGAGCTCCTCTGTGTAAGGGCGGCTCAGGGGTTCCACAAGCTGCATCACCCAAGTGCCAGCTCTGCAGCTCCCTTTGGGGCCTCCACATAGGCAGCAGGGCCAACAGCTTCACCGGGCTCCTGGCCAAAATGGTGGGTACTCTACTCAGCACACCTGGAAGCTGGGGCCTTGAGCAGAGGGGGTGGGGCAGAAGCTAGGCCACCATCAGTGCCACCCAGAGAGTGCTGCACAGCACTCCAGCAGCAATTTAAAGGGCCCAGTGCTGTAGCCACTGACACTGCTGCAGTAGCGGTGGCAGAGGCTGGGAGCTCTGGGCCTTTTTTTATTGCTAGGACCTGAGGCAGTTGCCCCCTTTAACCTCTCCCTCCCCCCTTGGCAGGCCTGCATGTAGAAATCAAAGGTGGGACATATTGGTTGCATCCAGGAGCTGCTTAAGGTAAGCGCTGCTTGGAGTCTGTACCTCTGAGGCCCCCAGCCCGCAGAGCCTGCCCCAGCCTTGATCTCCCTCCCACCCGCTGAACCCTTCGATGCCAGCCCAGAGCACCCTCCTGCACCCCAATCCCTCATCCCCAGCCCCACCCAGAGGATGCACACCCACTCATCCCTAAATTTCTTCCCACCCTCCAAACCCCTCAGTTCCAGCCCAGAGCCCCCCTTATCACTCTTCGAGCCCCTCATTCACAGACCCATCTGTCAGCCGGTGGTCAGGGCAATGAGTGGTGTGTGTGTATTATACACCCGAGACTTCAACTGCTAGGACTGGGGTCTCTTAGCAGCGGGCAACCTGGAGGAGGTTGACGGGCGCCCCAAGAAGTTTACAGGGAGAGCTTATTACACCTCAGATTTTGACTGCTAGGATACACGATCCCTTCGCAGCGGGCAGCCTGGGGAGGCTGAGAGATGCCCCAACGGATCCAACGCTCAAGCTCTCCCTATATCTGTCCCTTATGACCGGCTGGAGTTCTTTTTAAAATTGTGCTTGGTTCTGTTACAGCAACTGAAGGAGTCAGGTCACAGCTTAAACAGTTACTATTTTATTGTTACAGGGTAAACTTAGCTGTTAAATGCTATTACTGTGTTACAGATAACACAGCCACTACAAAGGACAGGACAGAAATTACACTAAGAAGTCACTTACAGGTACCATGAAACCCTTTTGGTTCTCTGAGCTCTTATTAAATGCATGCAAAATAGACACCTAGCAGGTATATATTCTCACCCCTGCATTCCAGACTTGGCGTGGCCAGCGTCTTTCTCTCAATCCCTCGGGAAGAAGTAGGGCGAGGTTGGGCGTCCCACAGACCTCGGGAGACAACCAATACCTGCCAGCAGGTGTAGATGATTGGAGCTCAAAGGGTGCAAAGCATAATTCACACCTGGGAAAATGCAGACAATGGGCACTTCTAGTATGTGATGGGCGGAGATTCCTCTCCTGGGACAGTGTAGGCGTGTCAATTACTGGTGCTAGCCATCAGGGCGACGGGAGGCCCCCGGTCGTCAGCTAGCCCATTTACTGTCTGGTTTCTGTTTATTAGAGTCAGGGACAGGCAGCACCCCTGCGTTCCCAGGGCATCAAAGGCTGACTACCTTTCTCTTGCTCTCTGCGGGGGGGGGGAAACAAGATGGGGTTCATGTCTGGCTACACCATCCCAGAGCCTTCACCCCAAGCCAAAGTCATCACCTTCCCTCACAACCCCGTGCCCCAGCCCTGGTCTCTCTCCCACCCTCTCAGCCCCTTAGTCTCAGCCTGGAGTGGCCTCCTACACACCAAACCTCTAATCCCCAGCCCCAACCCAGCTTTACATCCAGGCCTATCCACCCATAACACTTCAGGGCCTTCCTCATGCCCCAGCACTTGTCCTGATCTGCCTGTTTGCTTGGTGCTGCAGCTGGGGAACAGGGTCGAGGCACTTAACCTCTGCCCACTATCATTGCCCATCCACCCAAAGTCAGGGCCTGCCAAGTGGGCCCTCCTGGCTAGCTCACTGCTCCACAATAAAATAGGCATATGTTCCAGAAGGCAAGTGGATAATGCTGGGCAGACGCTGAGTCCCTCTTCAATGCTAAGGAAAGATCTACCTACAGACCTATTTGATGCAATAATAGAGCCAGGCCATGAAAACTGTTCTTCACAAGAACAGCCCTTATTTGCCTGTGGAATTTCACTGACTATGAATAAAGACTATTTGCATAAGGGATTGAGTGATGATAGCTTATACAAGTAATGATTTGCAGCACTGTACCTTTATTACTTGCTTGAAAAGCGGAATACAGAGACACCTTAACCCCTTTAGGCCAGATCTGTACTTGGTGTAAATTGGCATATCTACATCAAATTCAATGGTGCTATACAGACTGAAGATCTGACTTATAATAACATGTCTTTAAGTGACAACATCCCTAATGTGCAGGACACTCAACTTGGTTTAAAATACACTGACCTTCAACACTGATTTTTAAATGGGAAAGGCAGGAATTTGTGCAAGGAAAAATATACTTTTAGTAAACTCTGAAATCTTTTATTCAATCACACAGGTTTTTTTTCCTTTCCCCCTCTTTGGTTGGTTGCTTTTTAGGGTTTTTTTTTAATCACTCTGGAAGTATCAGCTCCTACAGGAATTATGTCCTGCTGACAACCTGATTCACTTAACCTGCTATCCATAGAAAGTAAACAAGACTAGCCTTCATCTAAGGGTTTGAACTGCTATTTGAAGAACAGGAGGCTGCGATCTTGTAAGCCTGTGGATTTTTCCTGTCTCAGTGTGCTTAGGTAAACAGCACCAAACTGTTTGCTTTGTCTGAGAAATGGAAGGACTGCAGAAATGCTTTAAACTCTGTTTGGATTTCATCCAAACTGAAGAAATAAAGTTTCTGTCTGTAGCAAAACTGACTTTTCTTCCCTCAGACCTTCTCTGAAATGCCAGCAAGAGTATCCCTCCCTCGCCCTCTGGAATTTTATTAGTGCAGTTATCAGAACTGCCTTCATTTGTAGATGCCTGATAAATCCTGTGGAGGAGGAGGAATACACACACTGCTTATAAGCTGCCATTCATGAGGGTTGATGTGCAGCTCATAAAAGTAACAAATTCTCATGCACTCCCACACCTTGAAAAATGGTTCTTTTTTGCACCATTTCCTTACCCCATTCCTCCACGCCTTTGTTCACCATAAGAATCCTAGGCTTTATTCTACCACAATATAGTATGGGGGAAGATGAAACAGTAACAGCATACATAGATTACCTTTTTTTTTAAACAGAAAGCAATTGTATAATATCTCAAACATCAGGTTTTCACGAGGCTTTAAAATAATAAAAATGACACAAACAATTTCAGACCCTCCTGTCAAGATGCAAACTGAAGAACTATAGTATGTGAGCTGTTGAGTTAAAGTAAGAACATTGTAAAGCCCAATGTTTCAAAGAGCTCCCAGTTTATATTGGGGACAAAGCAATGTAAAAACAGCAGAATAGTAGCAATAGTACATGGAGTGGAACTAAAATTCTTCCTACTCTTTAACTTTCCAGAGAGCTGGTCACCCAGAACACCCATAAGCACAGGGTTTCTAATTCTCGCACGTAGTAATGTACAAATATGTATGTGTTTGAGTCCATGTCCCTCACCTCCCCATGCATTCTTGTAAGCAATAGTCACACCTAGCTCTTTTATTTGTCCATGAATCACCACTGGTTGTTGGGTGATAGGAAACTCTAAAATGCAAAGAGGGGGACAGCTCTCTCCTGTGCCAGACCTTTGTTCCATGTAAGAGAGAGAGAGGAATATATGAGGGAAGCAGTTATGACTTCCTGATCGCAGTCCTAGTCACAGCCCCAATGCAGTTGTGAAGCTGTTCTACACTGGACCATTGGTGTATGGAGCACTGGGTACTGAAAAAGGGTCACAACACAGTACAGAATCTGACCCTGTGCTTTAATGAACAACTTGAAAAAAAGGGTAACCATGTTAATACCTATTAAAACATGCATCCTCTCTTAAATCAAGTAGCCCACTTTGCTATGGATTTAAATAGGTCTGAATTGTCTCACTTTTTTCCTCCTCTGTATTACTGTGGCATCATTCATGTGCACTGTGTGGCCAACAATGTGCCAGCATTGTCATTATAAAGCACTCTCTCTGGGGATTTAATATTCAGCCATGAAAATTCATTTCAGGCAAAAGCTTTGCATCTAAGGCCTTAGCATAGAAGATTAGAAAAAAACAATAATTAATCTATGCATTTTAAAGTTATTCATCAAAAAATAAATTGCCCAGTCTCAGGAATCACTCTTAAACACAGTTTTTGCATCTTACAGTGGGAGGACAGAAAAAAGTACAGTAGGAACATTTTAAAGTTTCATTCTAACTCTATGAGAAATTATTAATTCTCATTGTATTTCCTATTGTAAGTATAGGGAATATCACCAGTAATTTCTCTCAACAGAATAAATATTTTAAGTACATCTTCTGTAGGTACCATGTGGCTAACTGTCAGTTGACAGTCCCATACAAGCACAGAGTGTGACTTACACATCTATGTCCCCCGCCTCTCGGAATCATGAATTATTTTTGTGCTTGACAGAAACAGTATGTTGAAAAAAAAAAAGACTGGCACTGGGAGAACTGAGACATTTTCACCTATAATGCAACTTTTAAAATTGAACGTTTGAGGAAGGTGTTAACTGAATTATGATTTAGTTTGCTGAATGGTGCTGAGATACAATTCTTATGACTAAAATTCTTTAGCTACAGAACAGGCACCGGATGATCAGTGGCTATGCAAACATCCCTCAGACTTCCTCAGTGATATACATCAGGCCTATTCTGCAGTTCTAGCTGCTCTAATAAGCCGGCCAACAAAGATAATCAATTCCATGTATCATGGCAAAAATTTGAGAAGCTGATGGTCCAATTCATACTGAGAAGGTGAGATGGAGAGTTTCAAGGGGTTAGTTTTTAAAAGAGGTGCATGTGCAAACATTCAGTCTGCATGCAAAATAATGTTAGCGTATGTCTACGCTGAATTCCTCTTTCAAGAGAGGAATGCAAATGAAGCCGAGCAAAATTGCAAATGAAGTGCGGATTTGAATTTCCCGTGCATCATTTGCATAATCGTGTCCGGCCACTATTTCGAAATACCCAATTTTGAGATAAAAAACGCCATGTAGACACGGTTATTTTGAAAGAAACCCCTTCTTTCGAAATAAGCATTAAAACTCATTGTTTAAGGAGTAAGGGTTATTTCAAAAGAAGGGGTTTCTTTCAAAATAACCATGTCTACACGGCATTTTTTATCTCGAAATAGGGTATTTAGAAATAGCAGCCGGATGCCATTATGAAAATTATGCACAGGAAATTCAAATCCGCGCTTCATTTGCAATTTCGCTCGGCTGCATTTGCATTCCTCTCTCGAAAGAGGAATGTAGTGTAGAAACACCCTAACATTCACATACTGTTGGACAATTGAACATTTGAAATAGCCAATTGACATGCACAGTCACAGTAAAGGTACACACAATTAGAACATGGTATTGCATGTGTATTTGTATCTGTGCAATTTCACATGTTAATTCTCACCATAAGGTTCTAATCCTTTCCATTAAAATTATTTGCTTTTTATATTTTGACTGGCCTCCTTTTTGCTTAAATATTTGTTCAGTGTCTAGCACAATGCTCCTTAATTTGGTCCTTTAACCAATCATAGCTTCAAAATTCATAATAAATAATAAAGTTTGCCTGTTCCTCTGATGAGGAAAGATATATCTCTTTCAAAGTATATGCTCTATTTACAAACAATCAATGCTCATCCTCCTATTTTATTTTTTTTTAGTTCCATCCACAACCATAAGATTAAGCAATTGCTGTAATTATCTGAACAGTCGCTACTCATTATTCCTCATCTTTGCTTCAGACACCATTTAGCCAGAGTGGTGTGCTTTCTTTCTCAGCCATTTAAACAAGCTTAGTAGTTCTCTAAATGCTATTGCTGCTGAAATGATACATAAATCATGAATGGATTGATCAGGTATAGATTGAGCCCCTCCCTCCATATTATAACTATCAATGTCTATAATCAAGGTGACCCTGTAAATGTTAAATGTGTCTTAGAACACTGATTAAAAAAATCACTGCTAACAGAAGTGACAAGGAGTCTGACAAAGTGTGTCTTTGCCCACGGAAGCTTATGCACCAATAAATCTGTTAGTCTATAAGGTGCCAGAGGATTCCTCGTCGCTTTTGCAGATTCAAAGTAACATGGCTACCCCTTTGATACTGCTAACAGAGTTATGCATGCAACTATTTAGAAGCATAGAAGGGAAGGTACATTGCGTATAATCCAGGATTTATGAAAAAAATCATTTCTTTGATTTTCTCATTTGACCATTTTGATGTTAGTACTTGAGCCATAAGTGCTACTGCTTATACATGTGCTTAATTTTAACCAAGTAGTCCCACTGAAGTTACTAGGCCTACCTATACAAGGGTAAGTATACACTTCACTACACTTTTGATATAAGCAGTTCTGGAAGAAATACTCCAAAATAGCTTATTTTGAAATAGCATGTCTACACTACAGGAAGCCTCAAAATTAGTCTGAGGCAGGCTTACCTAATGCAGATGTGCTACCTCAATTTAGAGCCCCAGGAAGCACTGGAGAGTAATTACATTGAATGGCGCTGGGGAGGTACTATTACTGCTATTCCAAAATAGGTGTTATTCCTTGTAGAATGAGATTTACAAAAGTCTGAATAAGCCGTCCATTATTTTCAATTTATTTATTTTGAAATAATGGAATTGCTGTGTAGAGGCTCGAATTGTTATTTCGGAGTAATGGCCATTATGGAAGTAAGCATGAGCATAAAGCCATGTCTACTCTGGAGAGCCTACAGCAGCACTGATGCAGCTTCACCATTCCCCATGTAGCTGCTCTATGCTGATAGGAGAGAGCTCTTCTAATAACACTATTAAACCACCTCCACTTACTGTGTCAGTGGGACAGCATCTTCCACCAATATAGCTCTGCCTGCACCAGTGTTTTGACTGGTGAAACATATTACTCAGGGGGATGTGTATTCACACTTCTGAGAGACACAAGATATACTGACAAAAGTACTAGTGTAGATATAGACTGAGCTTTTCCAAGATTGGGGTCTAAATTAATTGTTGTGTTTTGATGTATCTGCTTGTGCGTCCATTTCTGTATTTTTAATCTAATTTATAAATTATAGACCCTTTAAATAAAAAATCCAAAGAATTGCTGATATTTTGAATGGTGCATCTGGTGAGTAGACTCTCAATTTCTCATGAGCCCCACATGTTTAGGTTTCAAATTGATGTGGTATGGACATATCCTGGAATGGACTGGGTTTTTGTGTGTGGAAATCCCAGGGCCGTCAGCCAAAACCTGTGGCAAATTAAAGAAAATTACAGGAATTCACACTGTAGGCTTTGCAAAGTATATATGGCACTCAGAAGATATGAAAAGTACATTGGGTGGGAGATCAGTTTAAGTTCCAAAGGGAACCTCATTTTTCTTATGTCTTTCCACCATTGCAACCAGGCAGGAAAGGTAACTAGGACAAAGGATAAATGTATTGTCATGTTTTTTATCCCAAGAATCCTTCTACTTTTTGGCTGATAGCAACACTACAGATTTTAAAGTTAGCAATTGCACTCCCAATGGCTCACTTACAATTGTTTGGAGTAGAGTGAGTACAATAATTTTCTTTATTGATATCTTGACATGTTTTCAAAGCTTAAATTCATTTAAACTTTATTTGGTTATTGAATTATTGCTGGGAGAAAACACAAAGATAAAGAAGAATTGCTTCTGAAAGCAATTTCAAAACCATAAAAATTCCAGAGCCTTCATATGCCTTTGCCATCCCTCTTTGGAATGGATCAACTTTGCCATTTTGCTGTGAGGGTGCAGGTTTAACCTTGAATCACAAGACAAAATCTGTCTTTCTGAAGAAACTGCAAGTTTAAAAAGACTTGATTTTGGAGCACTTGTGACAAACAACTCCCCTTATTTCAACTGTCCTTTTCCATGTTTAAGGACACAAGGAAAAGGTTAGGTAGGTTAGGAGAAGAAAGGGAAAGGAGTGAGTAGAAACCCTCAAGTGTGAACAAAGCAACACAACTATGAAATTTTGGACTTTAATTCTATAGCAGTTTATGCCAATAAAATTCCACTGAGGATTAGAGTTAGTCCAGTTCTACATTAAAAACTTACATCAGTGTAACTATAACACTGAGGCAAAATCCACACCTCTGAGCAAAGCAGTTACAATGACCTAATCCCTGATGTAGGCAGAAGTACCTTGATGGAATAGCTTCTTCTGTTGACTTTGTTTCCAGCTTTCATAGATGTGCGTTAACTACACTGATGAAAAAAGCTTCATCTCTGTAGCTTTTTAAGGGTAAATCTGCCCTAACTCCTATTTGTGCAGTGGTGACACCTGGATCAGGCCAGGGGTATCTAATGTAATGTCATATAAAAGGTATTGCACATATTTAAACTGTTTTTTCTTCTCTCTCCCCATCCTCCTCCATCACTCCTACAATGGATTTTAGGAATGTCCTTGTTGCTGGGATAATTTTCAAATGCAGAGGAAGCCTTTGGTCTTTCTTTGCCAGGCACCTTATATTCTGTTCATGGCCTTTCTGTGTACAATTATTTATTAGACAAAGACAGTTAGCAATAGAAAGAATGCTTAGCCCAGCTCAAAAAAAGAAGGTAAACTTCCATTGAGCTTTATTGCAAGTGGGCAGCACCAAGATTACTTATAACTTTCAGATAGCACATATGTCAGGGCTATTCCCCACTCTGGCAGTCTGAGTTCTGAAGATGGGGGCCCGCAAGAGATCATAAATATTTTGCCTCTATAGGCTCTGCTTTACAAAAACTCTTCAGAATCAGAGATTAACTGACTTTTTGGGAGGGCGGGGGAAGGGGCTGGCTACCACCACCAAGTGAAACAAAAGAAAAAAAAACTTTTCTTCTTGAACCCAGGAAGGAAGCATTTGGACTTCTTCCAGAGGGGTACCCCCAAGTTCCTTTACCACAAGAGAGCTTGAAAAAACAAAGAGAAAACAAACTGCAGTCGCTGGTAGATGACCTCTTAGTCTTAGGCTTGCATACACGCACACATACACAGACCTCCTATTTCTTTCAGGGACACAAGACTCAAATCATCTCCTTAAAAAAGATTATTTTATTAACAAAACAAAAAGATATACTTGATAAAGCATATTTGCTTGCTAGGTGTTACAGAGCAACTGAGTAAAACAAATTAAAACGCAGAGATCATCTCTCGGTACTCTCATAGGATATATCTAAACTGCATCCCTCTGTCAGCGGAGGGATGCAGATTAGGCAGGTCGACACTGCAAATGAGGCAGGGATTTAAATATCCTGTGCCTAATCTGCATAAAAATGGCCACCGCGTTTTGCTGACTCAGCACTTTTTCTGCAAAAAGCGGCAGTCTAGAGGGGGATCTGTTGAGAAAGAAAGTCTTTTTCGACAGATCCCTTATGCCTCCTGCAAGGAGGTTTACAGGATCTGTCAAAAAAGGCTTTCTTTCTCAACAGATCCCCCTCTAGACTGCCACTTTTTGCCAACAAAGTGCTGAGTCGGCAAAACGTGGCAGCCATTTTTATGCAGATTAGGCACAGGATATTTAAATCCCTGCCTCATTTGCAATGTCGACCTGCCTAATCTGCATCCCTCTGCTGACAGAGGGATGCAGTCTAGACATACTCATAGATAGTGAATGGAGGAGGGAAGGCATAGATTCACACAGAGGCTACATCTAGACTGCAAGCCTCTTTCAAAAGAAGCTTTTTCAAAAGATACTTTTGAAAAAGCCTCTTTCGAAAAAGAGCATCTAGACTACAACCAGTGCTTTCGGAAAAGCAAGCCACTTTTTCAAAAGAGAGCACCCAGACAGTCTGGATGCGCTCTTTTGAAAAAGCAGAGTTTGAATTACATAGCACCTTTTTTCGAAAGAGAACTTTCGAAAAAAGGCATTCTTCCTTGTAAAACGAGGTTTTCCACTGTTGAAAAAACTGCCGTGTTCTTTCAATTTACTTTTGAAAGAACGCAGCAGCAGTTTAGACTCAGGGGAAGTTTTTTCAAAAAAAGGCTCCTTTTTTCGAAAAAACCCTGTAGTCTAGACACACCCTAAATGTCTACACTGCAAAGTTTTTCCAGAAAAACTACACTTATGTCCACACTGCAACTGTGTTTTTTCAACAGAAAGTCAAAAGAACAGAGTGGTTTTTCTGACAGTGGCAAACCTCTTTCTACGAGGAAGAAGCCTTTTGCTGAAAGAGCTCTTTCGGAAAAAAGCTTGTGTGGACAGGAATTCTAGGCATCGACCAAGACTCCTTTTGTGCTAGCTGCTGTACAAACAGAACAAAGAGACAATTCTTGTCACAAACAGCTTATGCTCAGCCCCAGGCTTCCCCCCAAAATCAGCAACATGAATTACTCATGTGCCTTGACATCACTGGATATTTACCAGTGATAAGCATAGGTATGTCTTACCTTTGAATCTCTAGAGGTCAAATTAATGTTAACACCCTGAGCATTAACTAATAAAAAGGTCTGCTGCATCTTAAGTAGTATTTCAAGAAGGAACACATCATTCTTCATAAAAAAACAACAAATGGTCTGGTAGCACTTTATAGACTAACGAAACATGTAGATGGTATCATGAGCTTTCGTGGGCACAGCCCACTTCCTCAGATGACCGGAGTTATGAGTTGGGGACATGAAAACTCGAAACAAATAGGAGAGGGGAAGGGAGGGGGGAGAGAAAGAAAAAGGGAGGGGGTGGGAGACAGAGCATCATTAAGTATCTGGAGAATGGGTACTGAAACCTAAGGAGATAAAAATCAAAGGGTTTAAGTACTCATTCTCCAGATACTTAATGATGCTCTCTCTCCCACCCCCCTCCCTTTTTCTTTCTTTCCCCCCTCCCCTTCCCCTCTCCTATTTATTTCGAGTTTTCATATCCCCAACTCATAACTCCGGTCATCTGAGGAAGTGGGCTGTACCCACGAAAGCTCATGATACCATCTACATGTTTCGTTAGTCTATAAAGTGCTATCAGACCATTTGTTGTTTTTTTTTGTAACAGACTAACTCGGCTACTCCCTGAAGCTCGTTATCATTCTTCATGTCTTCTTTCCAGGCCAGGATCTTGACAATCACATTTTCCTGAATCCATTTATTGGGGTGATGGTAGTTGTTACCTAGTTTTATTTCATATGATTGCACATATCTAAGCAGCACAACAGAGCACAGATGTCACTTAGCCTGGATGCAGAAAAGAATAGGAAAGGAGGAATGGATGGGTGATAAACAGTGAATAAAATGCCTTTTTCACTAAGACTGTTCAAAGACCTTCTCCTCTGTGAATTGCACCCGAATGTAAATCTGAAGAGCCTGGCTTTGGAAACAAATGATCCACTGCTGAATTCAGTTTCTCTGACATATGCGAGAAATAACTCCACCACCCACCAATTTATACCAATGAAGTAAGATCAGAAGCACCAGACCTTATTGACAGTAAATGCTAAGGAAATAGAATAGCTGAAATTCCCTTTGCACTCCTACTCTGTTGTTTGCATTGATGTAGCTGGGTTTTTCCTTCATTTTTCAGCCTCATCTCAAATGTATTTATGAATAATAAAACTTATCACTTATATTGTAAGTGTCATCCATAAACCTTAAACACTTCACACAGAAGACTATCATCCCCAATTTACAGCTGGGAAAATTGAGGCAGAGAGAGTGTTGAAATTATTTGCTTAAGGTAGCAACCAAGCCTGTAGACTCCCAGTCAGTGCCTTAACCAATGGGCCATACTTGGCTCAAATTCAAGTTGCAAATATCCTTGAGTTCATTATTACTGAATCACAGAAGTTTTAGAAACTTATTTTGCAAGTACTTTTGTTTGCTACTCATCTGATATTCCTCAATCTTCTCTTTCAAAGATTCACTCACCCAATCAGGGACTAAAAATTAAAAAGCATTGGAACCAAACACCACCGAGAAATAATGAATAAATGAAATGTTTAATATAGACAAGTGCTTTTTAGCATACTGTTCAACAAATAATAAAGACAACTGACACAAATCTGGAGAATACTGTGAATCAAAGACAAATGTATGGAATTTTTGCTCTGGTGAACACTAGCTCTAAAATCTGATCATTTTTGTCATTTTGTCTTAGAAGGGACTCTGCAGAAACTGATGTCCAGCTCCCACAATAATTCTCAGGAACTTGCTTTTAATAATACAAATTAGCCAGTTTTATACCTCACACAAAGGCTGAGGCTTTCCTTTCCACCTTCAATTGCAAAAAATCATATGGCATACTTGTGACATCTGGCATATTTTGTACAGTAATGGGCACTCAGGCACATTTTTTAATTTAAGTCTGAAATTGGGGATGCTTAGTGCTTGTATAAACTGAGCACAGGGGGTAGATTTTCTGCTGGTGCAAATTTTTTTCCTCTCTCCCTACTGAGGATGAGGCTTAGTTTAAAAACCGTCAGTGCCTTCACAATTATTAACATGAATCAGGATTTAGCTTTGGAAACTTGACCCCATTCACTTCTTTGAAAGCTGCTGTGTATAGAAATGTGATTTTTCTACTTTTTTTCAAGAACGTTCTTGCTTTTGCCTGCCAGCTCTTAAAGAGGAGTAAAAAAGTCATGAAAAAGTAGGAAATTCCTTCCTAAAGTTGTCATGTTATCTTTTTGACCACCTGGCCTGAAATTCTGACACAACAGAGAACATTTCAGTTTAGTATTCAAAAGTGAACATATCAAGGTAATGCAGGACCTTTTAATTTTTATTAGGGAAGTCAAAGGGGGCAGTAGCTCATAGTTAAGCTCCAGGAATAAGTAATTGAATGAAGACAAGCAATTACTCTGACCTTGACTGTGCATTTCATTAACAGTGAACTATTTTCAGTTCAGATGCCTTTTCATATCAAAGCAGCAGGTCATGCTGAACATAAAACCCCACACTGATATGCAGACAACATTTCACGGACTTGTCATTCCTTACTAAATATGACTTTTGAGAGTTAGTTTTGTTTCTTCAGAGTAGATAAGAAGAATTTCACATTAGTAACACCAATGTATGGTAAGGCTAAAGAAACAGACCTTATATTTTAGTTCATTAAGGAGTTGCAAAAAAATGGACACTGATTTAGGGATATTTACTTTCACTGGACATAGTTCTGTTCTCACCCTGGTTTTACAATGACTTTAGCGGAGTTACTCTTGATTTACACTCATGTAAGGAAGAGGAGAAACAGTCCCCTATTGTTTTAAAACAACAGAATATTTTTCCATTTTCCCAGTGTTACTTCTCTGTATCAACAAGCTGATGAAGCTTATTCTCTCTTTGTTTGAAATAATGTGTTTTGAAGCAAGTCACATATAAGACCAGTTTTTTGGTCTTTGCTACAATAGAGTAAATTTCCAATGTAAGCACCTGATCAATTTGAATTAAGTATTTCCACTGGATCAGGCCTTTAGCCTTCTGAAATCAATAGAGTTACTTTGCATATTTCCCAATGTAAAAGTGTGTCTAGACTACAGGGTTTTTTCGAAAAAAAGTGGCCTCTTTTTGAAATAACTTCCCCTGCATCTAGACTGCTGCCATGTTCTTTTGAAAGTAAATCAAAAGAACGCGGCAGTTTTTTTGACGGCGGAAAACCTCGTTTTACGAGGAAGAACACCTTTTTTCAAAAGTTCTCTTTCAAAAAAAGGCGCTATGTAATACAAACTGTGCTTTTTCGAAAGAGAGCTTCCAGACTGGCTGCTTGCTTTTTTGAAAGTACTGGTTGTAGTCTAGATGCTCTTTTTCTAAAGAAGCTTTTCGAAAGTATCTTTCAAAAAAGCCTCTTTCGAAAGAGGCTTGCAGTCTAGACATAGCCTAAGAGATTAAATTTTGCTCCAATAGCTCCAGCCCATAAAGAATTTCCCGACTGCTCACCACTCCTACCTCTCTGACTAATAGTGAGTAAGCCGCTATTGTGCCAGCATTCTGCCTGTTTGTTAAATTTTGGCTGTCTGCCTGAAAAAAAAATCTCAAATGCATACTTTTTCTGAAGCTACATGCAAATAATATGGATAGCACAATTAAAATTGAGTTCAAAACCATTCTCACTTCCCACACAATTAGCTGAAAAAGAAACATTCAAAATATTCAAGAGGTTGATGTAAAAGTCTGATATAAACTGTTCAGACTCAGAGTATGATGCCCTTAATACTTACCAAAATGTAATTGTACCATAAATTGTTCTACAAACCAGGGCTATAATTAAAAGGTGATCCCAGACAATTTTTTGGTAATTGGTTTTCTCAGGTTTGGGGCATGAATATCCCTGAAATGGGTGTTTCATTTGTCTCAGACAGAAGAACACCTACTAAAAGAGACAGTTTCTTCTACAATGTTAAACACTGTCCTGGTAATTGGAGAACCAGCAGCATTAAAAAGTTACACTCCTGCATTAGTCAGAATGTAAAGGGAAAAATAAGTGAATGGGATTTCAATTAGAATTCTTTCAACCTAGCTAATCAAAAGGAAGACAAGTGTGAAGCTATCCACGCTGCAAAATGGGCATTTCCTTGAAGAGCCTGTATGCTGCCATTCTTAAATTTGCATATGTGGGACTTGTTTATACTTTCAGAACACTAGAGGAGGCTCAGGAGTCAGGATTATTTTTCAGTTAGGCTGAACAAATTAAAAAAGACCTATTGGACGAGTCTCTAAATGACTCTATATAAAGTTCTGTAAAACTATTCAGGGCCAGGTTAATTCTTGATGTAACTCCAAAGCCTTCATCAGACCTCTGTCTAGCCTTGTCTGATTGTACTCAGATAGCGAAGATTTAAGGAGTTTGATTACTGAGTTAGAAAAAACCCTTTCATTTCCTGGCTTGCTGGTTTTGTGGGGTTGAAATTTTTAAAAATATAGTCTTAATTATAGTTTTGATTATGGATTCCTCTCCATCTCCAGATGGCCATGTCTCTGGAAGAGATCCTAGAATGCTGATACCTGCCTTCTCAATATTAGAATTTACATATGAAGTCAAAAGAGCAAAGTCTGAGTGATGCTGATGCACATTTCTAATAACTCCGCTGATTTCAATGGGATTGCTCCCAATTTACATCCTTGTCAATCACCACATTTTCACTCATATAACTCTTGTATTCTGACAGAGAATAGCGTTTCACAAGAGTCTTTCTTTGATAATATTTGAGCTCTCATTCATTATGTACTCTATTCTTGGTATTACTGTGGAATTTTAGCTTATTGATACGGCTTGATTTCTTGAAGTTTTAGTTGTTTGATTTTAGTCAGTTAAATATAATTGTTGTGGTAACTGCACCAAACTCAGTACTTACACCAGTGTAAAACTACAGTGACACAGGAGTGAATTAGTGCACAAGAGGTGGAGAGGAGATGTGATAAGATGTGATATTTTATTAAGGTTGCTGTACACTTCCCATGATAAGATCTTGTGTTTGATTCTTTAAAACTTTAAAAATTTGGGCAAAATTTTTCCATGAATGATGTCTGCTTCAAGCTGATTTTTTTCCATGAAAACAGTTCAGCCATTTTCAGAAATAAGACTATAGAAAATACATTGTTTTGCGAAAGTTAAATACATTCTTATAACCTTTTGTTCAAAAAACGGTATTGCCCTATTCTTTGGAACAGGTATTTACAAAAGAGTTTCACTGTTAGGAAGTTGCCTTTTTTTCCCATTCTTCTGAAAGACCACTTTCATTTAGCCAAGTTCTAAGCCTTTGAAAACTGCAGTTTGTACATGCTCAGATGAGACTTGTTAGATTTTAGCAGCTAAATTCCTCAAATATTCAGTCCACGTTGGGCATGCTACAGCCCAGGACTGAGCAGGATTTTCCCTACAATTACCGCTTTACTGGGTTGGGCTGAAATGAGAGTATGGATTTTATTCCTCCTTTCATTCGAGACAGAATGAGCCCTCTGCTAGAGTCAGGCACGGTGGAGGAAGAACCTGCCTGAATCCAATGCAGAAGAGACAAAAAACAGAGTTTAACAATGTTTTTATTGTAGGGGTTTTTTCTTCATGTAAAATATATGTAAAATTAATTTAAAAATTAAAAATCACTTTAAATAAACAGAAGTCACCTGCTTTCTCCATTTACTGAAATATAGATATCCCTTCCCTCTTTCCCAAAGTTATTTTCTAGTTTAATTGAAAATGGCATTCTCCAGGCTTTCATGTATATTTATATATTACATATACCATATATGTCTATGTATATCCATGCAAATATCAAAAAAGTTTTTAAATATGAGATCAAATTATTCTGAAATATTTTTAAAAACACTGGTATTTTCCTTTCAACTGTATTACCAAACCCATTTGAAAATCATTAGTCTGATTTAAAAGTCATGAGCTTTTAAAAATAATATATTTGGGGGTTCACTTGAACCTTTAGGGTTCATTTTTTCACACTTTTCTCCACAACCAACATAGCTAGAAAGATATTTTTCTTTTGTTTTTTAAGAATGCAAACTCAATTTTTCATCTAATAACCTGTGGGCTGATGAGAGTTTAAGAGAAACAACAAGTACTGTGAGAGATGGCAACACTGTTTCAACATAGAAACTGAGAAGCAATTTGAGTTTCAGAAATTAAGATCCTGAAAAGACATTCACGGGTGCTTAACTTTAAAGCATAGAATACTTAGCAATGAAGTAATAGTAGACTACCTCACCAAACAGATGGAAAGTGTAATTTTGAAGGCTACTGAACATTATGAATCTTCCAATGTATCTCAATTACAGAAACACCTGTGTTAAATAACTTTGAGCTGATTCTTTATGAAAATACACAGTGATCAATAGCCCTTAGAATAAAAAGCGTTGCCAACAAGCCACAGGTGTACACCACAGGAGCACATGATAATGTAATTGTGAAGGATGTGATGACAGTTCTTGATCCATAATACATTCATCCCAAGATGCACTCATGCATCTATTATATATTTACGTATTTTGTAACTGGTAGCTTTAGATTTATTTAAGCAGGCAACAGCAATTCCTAAAGGACTATTAAACAGGAAATAAGTAACAAAATAGTGTTTGGCTTAGATTTAAAACTGATGGAAGCCAATCCAAATAAGGAAAACAAAGTTTAACCCTTTTAAATAAAGAAGCAATTTCAATATTTATTGCTTCTAAATTGAAAGCCTTCTGAGTTTATTTCTTGTGGGAAATCCCAGAAAATGTAATAGGCAATAAATCTTTTTGTAGGATGTTTTAGATCAATATATAGAACACTATAGCAGAGTTATAAATGTCTCTAATTCTACAGATTAAACATTCAGTAGAAATTGTATCGTTATCTATTCAATTTGATAGTGTTTTAGAATAATTTTTGTAGAAAGTATTCATTTTCTATACACTCATACTTGCTATTAAGATCAGGGTCATAACTAATGGAGAATGATCAAAGAGATTGGTGGGTAAACATCCTGTTTGCTCTGAAATTGAACATGGGAATTTTGACTCATGCTTTAATGTGTATCTACAATTGTACCTATTTACAGGAATCAAAAGTTTGTTGCTAATTGCATTAAACCCAGGGATGCAACCTACAGTTAAACACAGCCAGGCACAAACATTTGTATTCTGTCTACACTAGAGAGTACAAGTGTTTTAATCATTGTGTGATAAAATATAACTGATTCAATATTCATTTAGATCTTTAACAGCTGCCTCAAGGAGGCTGGGTTTATTCAGCTGTCAAAATTCATGTAGGGTGCTGGTCCATTTGATCCTTATAAGTGGATCCTATAGCCTTCTCCCCCACATTACATCTAATGCACCATTAGGGATCAGTCTAAGTAAGTCTAATATAAACCTTCCTCCACAAAATATGGGTGGTATTAAGTTCTACCTCCTTAGGTACCTCTCCTTCTCCCCACCCCTGCCACAATACTATAATATAGAAGAGAATATTTGTAGCTTCAGTCTCATGGAGTGCATCTACTCTGCACCATAGCTCGAAATAAAATTGTGTATCTTATTTCGATCTTATTTCAAAATAGCTTATGTTGCACTTTGGTGCTATCTACACAGCACCAAATTTTGAAATAACCCACTATTCCCAAACATCCCTTACTCCTTGTGGAATGAGGTTTACAGGGACATCAGAATAGCAAGCGCGTTATATTTCAAAATAACGGGCTTGCTGTGAAGACACGGGATATCTATTTCGGGATACTCTGGAATCCTGAAATAGCATTGCAGTGTAGACGTAGCCATGGAGTCCTTGGCATTGCCCCTAACGCACACACTAGGTCTCTGAACAATAGATTATTTTCCAAGTTACAAAGACAATATATTATCTAAAGTATTACAGTGAACACCAGAGACAAAACTGAGACCTTCAGAACTAAAAACATGGGTCTTTAGAGCTTGAGTAAAAGAGTCAGTTCCTTTAGCTGAGAAGCATAACATAGTCATATCCTCAGTGGATCAAGCACAGAGGACACCAAACACACTGCTTGGAAACTTACACGATCACCTCCCTAAGGGAATTAATGTGAGAATTAATACAACATGGTAGTTGCTGGAAAATACTTGCTTTTAATAGGGATTGCAATACCTATGCAATAACATTAATTTAAAGCACAATAACTATTCCAGAACAACTCCATGAGTAGTTAGGCCCTACGATGTAACCAATTTTGTTTATTTTAAACCAGTGCTCTATAATTACTATAATATCCTCAGATAGGACCTGATAGAGAAGGGTGCTGAGCACTTCCACTGGGAGAAAAAGGTTTTCAACATGTTCCAGAGAATAGATGGTGCTCATCTATGTTCCCTCTAAGCTGGGTGGCTGCATGACTTCGCAGCTATTTTCTGAGACCGCTCAGAGGTTCAGAGCTCCCACTCAGGCAAGGAATTCAGCTGACCTGCGGGGGGGAGGCAGGACGACAGGGCTCCATTGCTTGAACTGAAGAGCTCTCAGAGCGGATAAGCAGGTGAGATAAGGAGGTAATAAGTGGCTGGGGGAAGGGAAGGAGTAATTAATTGGCTTGTGGGAAATCCGGGGGGAGTGAAGTGGAGTTTGGGGAGTGTGTATGTGTGTGTTTTGTTTGTGTTTGTGGTGCACATCCACACACTACCTCGATGTTGGTGTTGCACATAAGAAATTTCAACCTGATCAAAAGATAATTCAACCTGCCGAAGGACAGAAAATGTTAAAGGGAACACTGGTGCTCATGCTCGGTACCTTTCAGAATTGGATCCACCATTCGCCCTTGTTCAATGATAGTATATAAATACATTTTTTAGGGAAATGCCGAGGTGATTTTGTATGATACAACTTTACTTGCCTAGTCCCTTTCACGGTGAAGTAAATTTGAACAAAAATAAAATTTACTCACACAAATGGTAGATATTTTTTTCTGTTCTTTGTTCCTGTTGATATTTTTGTTTAATACCATCTCCCTCCCAGCCCAGCTTCTACTTCTGCTTGATATTGCAATCACATGAGACTCCTGTTCTTATGAACACCAGAATGCAGTTGATTCAGTATTATGCCTTCACTGCCAAGTCACAGAGAAAGCATGGATAACTTTGATAATACTATTAAACATGGTAAACAATAAATGAAAATGACAATACAAGTTAAAATTTACATCTAATTATTTATACTGCATGGAGTTCCTGATTAATTACAAATGCAGTACTGCATTGCAGTCCTAGACAAATTAATGCCCAGGACCCAGTCCTGCAAGCAGCTATTCTTCATGTTTAAATTCACAGGGTTGTCCCTTTACTTGAACAATACTCCTCACAATATGTAATGTTAAATATATATATATATAAACTGATGGGGTTAAAATTAGCTATTACCACTCAAGAGAGATCTTGGAGTCATTGTAGGTAGTTCTCTGAAAATGTCTACTCAATGTGCACCAGCAGTCAAAAAAGCAAATAGAATGTTGGGAATCATTAAGAAAGGGATAGATAACAAGAAAGAAAATATCATATTGGCAATGCAGTATGGACTACTTAATGTAAATTCATGGTAAACCCACATCTTGAATACTGCATGCAGAAGTAGTCACTCCATATCAAAAAATTATATTGGAACAGAAAAAGGTTCAGAAGAGAGCAACAAAAATGATTAGGCATATGGAATAACTCCCATTTTAGAAAAAAAAAGATGACGGGAGGGAGGATATAATAGATATCTATGAAATCATGGCTGGTGTGGCGAAAGGTGTTATTTAGTCCTTCTCATAACACAAGAATGAGGGGATCATCAAATGAAATTAATAGACAGCAGATTTAAAACAAACAAAAGGAAATATTTTTTTCACTCCACACACAGTCAACCTATGGAACTTTTTGTCAGAGGATTTTGTGAAAGCCAGTAGTACCACATGGTTCAAAAAAGAAATAGATAAGTTCATGGAGGATAAGGCAGGATCATGTCTCTAGCCTCTGTTTACCATAAGGTGGGAATTGGCAATGCAGTATGGGCTACTTGCTGATTACCTCATCTGTTCATTCCCCGTGGGGCACTTACCATTAGCCACTGTTGGAAGACAGAATACTGGACTACAATGACCCATATGGTGTTATATTATGGAAAAATGAGGACGAACGACCAATCTCAGTGGATTAACACCACTGTAAAACCAATGAGAGTGAGAGGAGAATCAGGCCAGAGGAATATTTTTTTAGCTTGCAAATTTGTTGCCCAGTGACATAGTTACCACAGAGATATAGTTGCAGTATCCTGCAGTAAGAAGAGATGGGCTGAAGCAGTACTTGACTTGGATCTGATCCAATTAAGTTTACACTAGTGCTTTGGCGGGGGAGGGGCTGAAGAGTGAATCAGAGCTAGAGTTTGGATTAAACAATGTGGTACTTGGATTTTTTGCTCAAAATATCAACAATATCAAATAAAGCTGTAAGATATTTCCCATCAATGGTGGGAATCTTACAAATACCCATGACTTTTTCAAGATGTAGACTGCATCAGTGTCACAGGCCAGGCTTTTCTAATTTCGTATCCAAATCAGACTCGAAACAAGACAGTTTTAGTCTGGATTACCTCTTCTGACTACTCCTATATCACATTTGATTTCAGATTTTACCAGGCCCACTGACAGTAGAGCAAACTGGGCAATTGTCCCAGGGCCCAGTGCTCCTGCCACCATTGTGGTGGCAGTGATGGTGGCAGGATTCCTGAGCCCTTTAAATTGCCACCAGAGTGCATGGGGTAAGGGGTCCAGTGCCATGCTCTGGTCAATGCTGAGGGCTGGTTGGCCCTGGCCCCACCCCTTCCACCTGAGGCCCTGTTCCTTCTGGGAGCCAGAGCCATACTCATCTGCCTTACCCAGGGGTTGGTAGAGGCTGTTGGTTCCCCTGGATTTGAATAGATAGTAAAAAGTACTCAATAAAAAGAAAAATATATTTTTTGCAAACAGGCATTTTATAGACCACACACATGTAAATATCAAATGAACACATTTGATAGTCAATATATTTATCAGTTAGATTGAAAATAATATTTGTCAATCAAGTTTCACAATAGATTGACATTTTATGCATCTCAATAGCTGTGTTATGATCAAGGGTGACATGCCATTTCTATGGAAACAGATGCTAACGGCTTTACTGTTCTTGCCTCATTGCTGAATTCAGTTAATGGATGTACTTACCTCATTTCAACAAAAATAGGAAAGTTCACATGCTAGAGAAGATACAAGTGCGGTGAGAACTGAAGATTGTGTGAAGAGAGCGAAGAAGCAGGAAATCGCTCTGCCTGTAGCCTTTGGTGAACAAATCCAGCATATTATCCCCTTTTTTAACCTTCGTAAACAAAGAGGATAATTTACAATGAAAAAAGGCCTGGGCTTTTTCTGATTGTTTCCCTCATGATTTTTAAAAACAAATGGTCATGCTGATGTAAAAGGTAGAGATTTGGAGGGCAGGGTGAGATTCATGCACTATGAATATGCATTGACAGTTATTTTGTTCCTACTGTTAACTGAACAATAATTTGGTTTGAAGAAGGCTGACAATAGTATATACAGCACTGATCAGAGATTCCTGAATGGAAGAATGGTCAGTATCCAAATGCAATTGGATCTGCTGGCCAACATGCTTGATGCACAGTGTGCATTCATCATAGGGCCTTCTGTCCCACATCATACGCAGAAAAACTATTCATTCCAGCCTCCCATTATCTTCCATGGGAGTCCACCTAAAGAAACTGTGCAATCAGTCCATGTGAAAGCATCATTCCATTTTTTGGGCCCAAATTTGGGTCAAATTCCTGAGCAGCATAAACTGTCACGGCTACATTGACATCAATGGTGCTTCACCAATTTAAACATCAAGAATTTGGCCCACCTTGTCCAGAACTGGGCAACAAAGCATTCCCAAAGTTTTGTCAGCACTATTAGAGAAAATGTGTAACCTCCCATCAAAACTTATCATGCATTCTTTCTATACTGCAAAATCAACTCTGACTGGGGACTCATTTGTAACTTGTCCTGGTTAGGGTTACAGTGGTGACTAAACATAGCTGCTCTGTCATGATGTATGACTCTATCATGTTGACATGGTTATCGAGATGTTTACTGTATGAATACATGGATTTTCTTCAGTAAGGAGCTATAAGGAAAAGCAAGAAGGAAGAAAATAGAATGGCTCAAGATAAGCCACTTTTCTGCAAACAAATGAGGACAGGTAATAAGACAATACGAATCTGTTAGCTTGGAAGATTTTACCTCTTCCCCAGCCAATCTGCAAGACTAGTTTTAACCAGAAGGGCAAATCTGGGAACATAAGGCCTGTAGTGGTTTTAGCAGGTCTCTCTCTAAAGAGATGGGGGGGGGTGTTATTTAGGGAAACCACAGTGACACACAGGAGCCTACTGGGGACTTGAAGAAGCCAGCCCATCCTTTGTTACTAACAGGGCCCTATAGGACATTAGATAAGACAGACACATGCATTGACTGCTATTTTGTTCCTACTGTTAACTGAACAATACTTTGGTTTGAAGAAGTCTGTCAATACTTTATACACCACTGATCAGAGATTCCTGAATGGAAGAACGGACAATATCCAAATGCAATTGGATCTGCTGGCCAATATGCTTGATCCACAGGGTGCAGTAACCAAGATCATGGTCTAATCCTGGGAGAACTGCAGAGTTTCAGTCTGGGATAGATAAAGATACATGGCATCATATCTAAGAGATACCCTCAGAGAAACCAGAAAGGGGGCAAATGGGCCACTGTGACCATGACAGCAGATTAAAACAATTTAATTCACACTACAAGATTATAACTAATTATGTTAACTGGATTCTATGACATGGTTATGTAGTCCCCTTACTAAAGGTGCCTCTGCTTATTTTCTGGGAAGATCCTGTGTGCTGCAATCTAGCCCCAGAGACTACAATTCCCATAAGCCCTTGAGGAAATCAGGAAGGAAGTTTGTTCTGTTTGGATCTGAGTCTCTCCACATGTGTGGAGAGACACTCTCAGCATCTGTGGACTCTTCCCTTTGTTTTTGGAAAAAAGAAGCCAGGCTGCTGTGGAGGAGTTTTAGCCAGTCCAGGATCTGTTAGGTTGCAGCTACAGACTTGAATTCAGAGCCTTTGGGACTGGAATCTAGCAGGCTGCTTCTGATTGCCCTTTGGCTGTACCTGTGGCTAGAAGTATTACCCTGCACCCTAGCACACAGAAGGAGACTAGAATCATCCACTCCAGTTGCAAAATCTTCAAGCTCGCCCACACAAGCAAGTGTATGATATTGTGAATCCTGAGGAGTGCACACTCTGGAGTGTGATAAACGGTGGCAGTGCAAATGCCAAATAGATACATTCCTATTATTTCTGTGTACTTTGTTACTGTTATTCACTGTTAATCTGTTAAACTCTGTTTCTTTAAGTTGTTAAGTAAAGGTTGTTCTTTCTACTGTAATCTATCAGCTGTATAATATTTATGATTTGTAATTGTTGTTCTGGAGCTAGATCCAGATTATTGCTGGAATAATTTTATTCCTGGAGGCTCCCAAGGCACACCATTAAGTGTGTACAGGGCCAGCCAGGTGGAGGCACCGCCATTAGATGTTCCTTATGAGCAAGGGACAGCAGCAAGGGGGTGGATAGGGTTTCCCCAACTAAACAACATCACTATTGGGGTACTCAGGATCTCCTTTTACGTTAAAACCATCAGGCTCCCAGGCACACCTGTGAGTGTGACCTGCTCCTGAGTAACCCGGGGAGGAAAAAGGAGGTTACAGTTACATTTTGTAATGCAAATATTCAGGCTATATCTACACTGCCGTTCTTTTTTCACCAGAAGATATGCAAATCGCACTCTCATTTGCATATCTTCAGCCGATCTTTTTTGCGGAAGAGGTTTTGCTGCTAAAAAGGCCCATGGAGATGGGGCCATTTGTTGGAAAGAAAACCCTTTCTCTCAAGATCCTGTAAACCTCATTTTTTAAGGACTAAGGGCTCTTGCGAAAAAGAGTTTTTTCTGACAAATGGCCCTGTCTACATGTGGCTTTTTAGTGGCAAGACCTCTTCTGCAAAAAGGATCAGCAGAAGATATGCAAATGAGAGTGTGATTTGCATATCTTCTGGCAAAAAAACCCCGGCAGTGTAGACATAGCCTCACACTCATCTTTAATTCAGTAATTCTGATTTCTCCTTCCCTCCCCATTGGATCTACAGCTAAAAGTAAATAGGAATGTGTTCTTCATTCCATTGTAAATCACCTCAGTTTGGTTTAACACTGTTCCTGAAATATCATTTTTCAAAGAAGTGCCACTGTTTTCACATGCCTACTCCTGTTAAAATGTTTACAGCTGTTTCTGAATGCAAAAAAAAAAAAAGGCACATGGGGTGTGAATAATATTATGTTGGCAGTGTGCCTAATATTTATCAGTAATACCCAAAAGATTGCTTCTCAGGATATCCCTCTTTGTCTGCTTTCCTGAGCAGTTTGTGATCTGAGATAGGAAGAGGGGGGAACCTACCTGGTGTGGTGAGGCCAGAGGTTAATGCACCTGCCTTACATTCTTGTGATTTGAGTTCAATTCCTGTAAGTGAAAATAAGTTTGATGGTTTCTCATGTTAGTCTTCATTTGAAGATATCACAAAACTGCCATGGTTGGCTGATTCTTCCCAACAGATGTCCAAGACTAGAATAGCAGGAGGCTGTGTAGGTCAGGGCTGAAATATAGAGGCACAGCTGGGTAAGGAAGTTTACAGTGTGCTAGCACATATAGTTGGCTTAAACTAGTGTTATTATTTCCTCCTTTCATGAGCTCTATATTCACACACACACAGTCATATACATGTTTATTTTTTATAAAAGGGAGAGACAGAGACTCAACAAGGGGAAAAAAATCTCTCTTGCTGCTCTACAGACTTACATGCACATGTTTTGACCATAGTGAATTGTTGTAAAATAGCAAGAAGCATTTTGCTTCCACAGGATATTCTTTTGCACGCTAACTCTAACTGTAACTCATGGCAGCAACAGTTACACACTTAATCCTATGGATTTAAATTCTTCCGTCCATATCACCCCTGTAAATATACACTGAATTATTTTCCTTTATAAAAGAATGACAAGATAAATTCCAGAGAGAGAAGGGACAGTCCTTTGTTTAGGGCACTAGCCTGGAATTCAGGGGACCCATTCAATTCTCTACTCTGCCCTAGCCATCTTGTGTGACCTTGGGTAAGTCTCTGTGTGCCTCAATTCTCCGTCTATAAAATGGGGATAACAGCATTTCCCTACCTATGAACTGTAGCAAAGATAAATACATTAAAGATTGGGAGGTATTCAGGTACTATCATAACTACTTTAGATAGCAGAAACATTTCACTACAATATCACATAAATCTGTTTATCACTTTTGCCTCCAGATACTGTTCTATAAAAATAGTATATTGAAGTATGTATGTCATAGGGATGTAAGTGACTAGACGACTATCATGACAATCATGTAGGGACTTGACTAGTTGCTTCCCCCCCCCCCTTGATACCTCTATCAGAGAGAGCCAGCGAGGGAGGGAGCAACCCCCTAGCACAATCTCCAGGGTGTCTTTTGCCCCCATCGCTACCTCTATCAAAGGCATCAGGGAGGGATAGGGGATGCTGCAGTGAAGGAGCCCCTGTCTGGAGGGATCCCAGCGGGGAGCTGGGTCCTCCCGCAGACAGGGGTTGTTGCCACCAAGCAACCCCTGTTCGCAGGCAGCCCTGGATGCCATGAACAGGAGATGTTTGGCAGCACCAGCCCCTGTTCGTGGTCGTCCACCACAAACAGGGGCTGCTGGACTCAGCATGAGCTGGGACCCAGTAATCCTGATTCACGATGATTGCTGCGCCTCTGCATTTTACATATAGCAAGAGCCCAACGGCTCTTGCTACATGTAAAATGCAGAGCCACAGCCAGGTGACTCCAGAGCTGGCAGGAGCCAGGACTGCTCAGTCCCGGCTTGAGTTGGCTCCTACCCCTGTTGCAGGAGCTACCCCTGCAGGAGCTATCTCTGAGTTGGAACTATCCCTGCTGCAGCTCTGCGGAGAAGCGCTTATCGACTAATCAAATTGTATCGATTATATGATTAGCCAGATAATCACGTTTTAACATCCTTAGTATCGTATATCTGCCTGATGCCATTTTATAAAATCAAGTGATGCAGAAGGTTTCAAAGACAACACACACTATGCTCTCTCACTTTTCTTTTGCCCTTCTTGTTTTCCTTCAATCTAAAAGAAAAAGAAATTCAAAACAGATGTCTGGTCCTTGTATGTGGAAAACGATAACATGTATCATGGTAACATTCATGTAATTTGTATGTGTCAGGAGACTGAATGCAATTTTTGTGATGATTTTGTAATATGATGATTTTGTGTCTTGCTGTCTTCTCTAGAAGCAAATGACTTGTGGCTGTAAGATCTCACCGTGTTAATGACATTATGTTATTTACTGGCCACAGAACAAGTAAACACAGGACCATTTTAACTATATCTACTTTAGTCACTTTTAAGGACTTCATAGTGCTAAACACATTAGACTCAATCATGTGAATGTATTTTGAGCTCTAATATGTACAATAAGTATATTGTAGTTTTTGATAGATACTGAAAAAAGCATCAATATTTTCCTGTTAGCTCTGTAATTATCTAAGGACTTAATCCAGTGAATGTACTAAGTCGAGAACGTCCTTGTTAAAGCCCAACCCCCTGTTAAACATAAGACAGAACTGCTGCAATTCTCAGGAATTCCAATTTTCTTTATATATTTGTTGCACCAAATGATTCTGGTCTTCATGAATGTTATGGTTACTCCCCTAATTAATGTTGTAGGAATTGTATAAATCCTGAAAACATAAGCTAAGCTTCAAAAGTTTATTCATTCATCCAGACCTTAAGAATTATTCTTTTCTCTCCGCAGTCACACTCCCATTTTATTGCTTACATGCTTTATATTTTCACAATAGGAAGGGTTTAAAAAGTTAGGAAAGAGAAGGAATATTTTGATTGTCCAGTGTAATGAAACAGGCCAAGATAAAACTGAAGCTTTCAGGGCCTATTTCCTAAAATGAAGTCCAGTGTTTCACTCTTGCCACAGGTGACTACATTCCCTGGTGTGTGAAACTGAATGACCTTTGTGTATATAATTGCACTTTGCAATTGTGTGAAGTATTCTGAAGTTTGTGAAAGATTCAATACAAATTCAAACACATTAGCAAATCATACTGCAACAATCACCCTCAAAATAGGATAGAAACTCCATTTCTGAGGCATTTCAATGTATACAAGACAAAAACACTTAATATTTTATAAGTATCTATCCTATTTTAGGAATAGACAAATGACCCGATAGGTTATTTCTACACTTAATTTCTTAGGGTACATTATTTCAAAATAACACAGTCGGCATCTACACACCAGACAGTCGTTACGAAATACTTTCAAGCTAGAGGACTTCTTACTCCGACTACTGTAACCCTCATTGTACAAGGAGTAAGAGTGCTCTATTTCTAAATAAGTGCTGTGTAAACACTCTCTATTTTGAAATAAGCCACACAATTGACATAGCTCAATTTGTGTAGCTTATTTTGAGTTAAGCCCGTTGTATAGACTCACCCTTAGGTTTCAAGTATTGACCATGTGGCAAAACATTGCCCTCTCTGGTTTCTGAAATTTTAAGACCAACCTGAGTAAACAGCAATTTATCCTTAGTTAAGATTTATCAATTATTGGACTTGAGGCATTATGTATGAGTTGACTAAACAGGAAAGCAGTGTGGATGACCAGACGATAACCATGGATAGAAGTTCAGCACCTAAAATTGAGAAATGGGTGAAGAATGTGGAGATATGGCTTATATTCATGGAACAGAGGTCCATTTGTACCAGGAAAATCTGAACTTCTAATATGAAAAATTACTCATATATCACATCTGCATAGACCCACGACCTTAAAGTTATTGCAGTTTTTCAAACCTTGTATTTCCCTAGCAATTAAAATTAAAAAAAAAAAGCCTCAGGGACAAATCAGAATCTATTCTATCTCTAACCTGTATATATGAGAGCATGGTATTTTTCACAGGTTTTTTAAAGTTATTTTTTCCCCAAGGAGTCACTCACCTGATAATGTATTTAAATGGTTTGTCTGTCAACCACCTTAAAGGAATACCAAGTAAATAAAGAAAATAAAATTTCTAGCATTGGTGAAACAAGATTCCTGAAGTGCTCCCAAATACATGAAAATGGATGTTAATATTAAAAAGGTTAGGATGATGGAAGGAAAGTTCCCAGGCAGCACAAGGTAATGAATGTTCAGGAAGTAATCTAAAAAATATGAGAAGTTCTTAATATTTGGAAAATAAAGAAATAACAACTAGATTTAAACAACAAAGAAAGATGAAGAACCATGAAAACTTAAAAGTCCCTTGATTCACTCCCTTCCCTGACACACAAATAATTTCAGAAGCTGAAACATTTTTTGTCAGAAAAATGGCCGTTTTTCTGACAAAACTTGCGGAACGTCCACATTGCAATCGTGTTCTTTCAAAAGTAAATCGATAGAACAGAGGGCTTTTTCCAACATTGGTAATCCTCTTTCTATGAGGAAGAACACCTTTTCTGAAAGAGCTCTTTCAGAAAAGGCATGTGTGGACAGGGAGGAGGGGTTTTTTCGAAAGAAGAGGCCTCCAAGAAATACCACAGGTGCGCTGGTGGCCACTCCATACAAAGTAATCACAACTCTATAGTTCCTGTTTCCTGGCCCTCTTGAAGCTGCAGGAATGCTGGACAAGTCTTGTGGCAGGAAGCTGGCCGTGGAGCAGCAACTCACCATGTGGCTCTCCTTGCACAGGCCTTGCCACCCCTGGCCCTTGCAGGGAGCAGTCCCAGGGGTCTCAGGACCCACCCAGGAGGACCAAGAGGCAGGCACTCTCCTGGTCCAGACTGGAAATCCTGTCCCTCCTCAAGCTGTGGGGCAAAGAGGAGACCTTGCAGGATCTCTGGGCCAAGTGCCACAACACTAATATCTTTGAGCACATGGCTGAGTCCCTGGAAGAGTGTGGACACTCACTCTGGACCTTGGAAGAGGGCAGGAGTAAGGTGAAGGAGTTCCACCAGGGATATGTCCGGGACATGTTGCTCGGGCTGCTTGGGGTGGACATAGTGCTGCGGTCCATGCACGTGCAACCACTTCCATAGACAGCATTGCAAGTCTCACCTGTGTGTGTGGGCACCAGGGAGGGCCAGGCTGCTCCCAGCTCCTCTGCTGCCCATGAAGGGAATCCCACTTGCCTGCTTGTCCGTGGGCTGGGGGTTGGAGGTGGGAAGTGGGCAGCACGGTCCTCTGGACACGTTGGGGTCCTTGTGAGGCATGGCCCGCTGTGCAGGCCAGAAAGGGCCTTGCTCCCGGGACATCCCCCTCCTCTGCCCTGAGGACTGTTGGTCACTGCTCACAGAGGAGGGCATGGCCTCAGGGACAGTGTCTGCAGGGATGACCTGACCTCCTCTCTCTCTCTCTGTGTTCTACACAGATGGACCAGCCAGGACTGAGGGCAGAGGACCGCAGCCCGGGGAACCTGAAGGTGCGCCAGGGTCCAAGAAGACCTCATGTGCCAGCACATCAGCATCCTGCGCTACATGCAACAGACCCTGGTGCACAAGGTCTGCAAGGACTTGGAGTAGAGGAACCGCGCATGGGACAAGCTGATACAGCAGTGTGACAACATGTGTGCTGTCATATCACGCATGATGGCACACACTCCTAATGCCACTGCTCCTGACTTCCACACTCCTGAACCCCCTGCTATGCCGATTCTCACTCCACCTGTCCCCCCTGCTATGCCTCTGCTCCCTCCCTGTGTGATGCCCATGCCTCCTCCCCTAACAATGTCCATGCCCCCTCTCCAAGTGATGCCTATGCCCCCTTCCCCTGCCCCCCTGCCAACCCTGACCGCGCTCCAGCCCCCCCCTCCTATCCACCTCCCTGTGCTCTCCGGACCCACCCAACCCCAACTCCGATGAGGTCCCCGCACCCGAGGTGGCACATCGAGTCATCCCCCATGCCCTTCACAGCCCTGAGCCCCTCCCTCCAGATTATGAGCCCCCTCCCCCACCCACCTTTTCTTAATGTTACGTCAATACAGACTTTGTTTTTTTCAAAACCAAACAGGTGTGTTTATTGAGAGGTCAGGGAAGAGGTGAAGGGAGGGAAAAAGGTGGGGAAGGGATAGGGCTGCAAGCAAGAGGCCCCTGTTGGGGAGGCCCTGGGGAGAGTTACTGGTGTGAAAGTAGACTAAAATATATTGTAAAAGTAGAATGAATTAAAGAAATGTTGTGTGTTCCTCTAGCAGCAAGAGAGATGTTCAGGTAAAGTTGCTTGTGTGTAAGCAGGAAGAAGGATGTTAAGGCAGAGGACAAATGTTCCACTTAAGGGTGACAGTGAGACATTAACAGGAGATTGGTAAGAGTTGGTAAGGAAATGAGATACTTGACTGACCCCCAGGTAACTTTGTCAATTCACGCCCTTTTTCAATCCTTTGTCTGTTCTACTCTTTTATCTGTACAAATAAGGTGACTTGGGTTTGTGTGGGGGTCTCATTTTTTCTGGTTGTATTAGCAAAGCGCTTTGCTAATAAAACAGAGTGGTCTACGAAAATTGTGAGTCCTGAGTCAACTTTGACACTGGGTTCCTTCAAAGAACTTCTCCCACAGGGCCTCCCGGATGTGCACCCCGGCCTGATGGGCCTGGCGGATGGCAGCTGTCCTTGGCTACTCAAACTCTCGCCCCTTGCTACAAAGAACAAAGCTGTGGTGTCCAAAAAAGAAGAGGGCAACCACAGCAGGCACTGCGAGAGCTTTGCTGTCCCTTGAAGAGGTAGACAAGCACGCAGCAGAAGCAGAGAAACAGCTGTCCAGGGAGAATCCTTTTAAGCGCATGTTTCTGCAAGGCTCTGGCACCAGCACTCGGAAGCAACTGGTGACCTAAAGCTCTGCCTGAAATGGTTCCGGGTGGCCTTTTATGTGAGAGCGCATCCAATGAGTCTGGATGCTCTCTTTCACAAAAGCACATCACTTTTTCAATGAGCTTTTGTGTGTGGACGCGCTCTTTCGGAAGAAGTTTTATTGGAAGAGCTCTTCTGAAAAAAGCTTCTTCCGAAAGAAGCCTGCAGTCTGGACGTAGCCTGAGTGGTTTAACTTCAGACCTAACTAGTTCTGTATACTGCAATCAGATCAAAGAATAAAAATGTCATGCACTTTATGCATGAAGTCCCTACATAACTTTTCTGCTTAGAGTAAACGGGAGGAGAAAGACAATATGACAGTTACCTTAGGGAAGATTAGCAAGACAAAAGCCTTCTTAGTCACAGGATCAATAAACTGAGACAACAATAATTAAAGAAGACAGGGCTACAAAGCATATTCTTGAATTGAACTACTGAAATATATGACTCAAGCCAAGCACTTGCATGTTAGAGAGGTTATTCATGAAAGGTGAAAGTTTAACTTTATTTTTGGTCGGGAACTATTCATTTACTTTAATCTGTCATTTGCAACTGACTCATGGTTACTGATTTTAGAGCCTTAAATTGTTCAAGCGGGCTGGGGGGGGGGGTGGAAGAGAAGCAAGGGTTTGCTTTTCTTTGCTTTTTTTGTTTTGGCAACATTCTTTGCTCTCCATTCTGATCAGAAGTTTCTTGGTTCAGTTGCATTCATCCAGGAATGTATTGACTTAATTGGTGCGGCAGCTGAGTGTAACAAGAGGCCGGGTTTGTTTGTAGTTAAAACACAATGAACAAAGCAGACATTTCTGATTGACACAATTATCCCAAAGATATGTTTCTACCTAGATCACTTTCTTTTGTTCAGTTGCTATACCATCCATAAGAAGAAACACTATTAAATAATCCATCTTCTACTTTCTATAAAAGTAAAAAAAAAAAAATCAAGTTCCTGAACAGTTGCCACAGTAAAAACAGAAAAAATCTGCAAACCAAGAATGAGTTCTGATCACACAAAAGACAATAAACTAGTAGCAGATTGGATATTGGTGATATCTCTATGCACTGCGAGATCTTTGGAGTTATGCCAATTTACACCTGCAGAGAATCTGACCCCTGGGTTTTATCTTTATATAAATAAATATATTAACTCTCACCAGTGTAAACTCTTTGTAATAGATGAGTGAGCTGGTTTAGCTTGCTGGATGAAGCTTTGGACTCCAGGCCAATTTTTGAGGTCTTATAGATTCCTAAAGAGATTGAAGTCTGTAGTTTTATCGAATTCCCTAGTGGACAGAATTGAATAGCACAAAACTCCATAAGTAACTGACCAAATTTCTCTGTCAAGTCCAACATTGTAGACTGAATTATCTTTCACTCAGAGAAAGAAGACAATCCCTATAGATCAGATTTGAATCATGGACAGAATAGAGATGTACTGAAGCTGCCTGCTGGCAGTACTAAGCCCATGGATGTATAAAAGAATTCCATGTCCAGAGATTTTGTAATAGCAGGGATGCAACATGGTTTAAAAAAATCACATTTTAAAATAATAATGGACATATGTGTTACGAGTCTGACTTATTAGCTTAGCCCAAATTTCATGGTAAAAATTTAAAATGAAAGGGAGGAACAAACATACTATTCAAACACACTTCAGGGTAGGAAAGATAGTTTTGTGGTTAAGCTTGAGAATTAAGAGACCCAGAAATTATTTCTCACTGTGAAACAGATTTCCTGTATGATCTTGGGCAAATTATTTTATTTCTGTGCCTTAACTTTCTTATCTATAAAACAAGTAAAAAGGGTGGAGTTCCTCAAATTATATTTTTCAGGTTTTCTTTACATTATATTTGTCTATACTTTCCTTGTTATAATAAGAAACTGAAATCCAGTGCTGAAAATATTTAAAGAAAAACTGACATTAAAACAAAGTTGTATTTTTTATCAAAAACCCAGAAAAATTAAATGCAAACAATTTTTTTATTAACACTTTCATTGGCTGACAATTCATCAGACTTTACTATAGTATATATACCTTACTCCTAAAGTATAAATCAGACCCACTTGGTCTTCTTGGTGACTAGGGTATCCAAGATTGATGGCACAGGCTTAAGTAAACAGCATGGACTTTTTTTTAGACTGTAGAGGCTTACATATTAAGATCCACAGATCTCAGGTTTCATCTCCACTGTTTAGAACTCACCTTTTCATGACAATTGTAAATCTTTATATATTTTTACCTGAGTTTGTGAAAGTGCCAACATGGTATTTTTAGACCTGAATATAACAGCAAGCAAGTTCAACTTTAATGAGCAAGCGAAGTAAGTGAGATGTAAGAAGCAACAGGAAAAAAAAAAGATATTTAGATTGGCAGGAGAAAGTCTGTATATGGCAAGACGAGAAGAGAAGTCAAAGGAAGAGGGCAGTGGTAAGTGGAACAAGGGGGAAAGGTGATAGAGAAAAATAATGAATTAAAAAAAATCTTGCAAAGATTTGAATGTCAAACCTGTAAAAGTTCAAAGTCAGAGGATACGCTGCATCGAACAAAGGCTTAAGAAAGAATCTTAAGTAATTTTGGATCACCGTAATTCCAAATATGGAAAGTGACAGAGCAAACAAAAGTCCTTAAAGATAGGGGCAATGAAATGAGAGTGGGAAAGGCAATGGCAGTAGAAAGCCGGTGTTCTTATATTCAGAGGGGAAAGAAGACCTAAAGAGTGGAAGAAGTGCAGTAACAAGACAAATAATCACAAAATTGTGTAAATGCAAAAAACGACACAAGGAAATGTCTCCGTTTTGTGTCCATGCCTTCAACCTTCCTCCAAGCCTACTGGAAAAAGAGAGGACAGGAGGGAGGGAAGAAACAAGGGGGTTATGGGAGGAAACCTATCTGTGGGGGCCTGAAGAGTCACTCCCTACACATAGTTTACGTAGCTATTGAAAAAGTGAAATTGGCCCTAGTATGAGGACCCTACAGGAGGCCTAAGCCCCACTTAAGCCCTCAGAATAATTTTGAAGCAGTGCGCTTGCACTGGCCTTCTGCTCAGTGGGTAATGCCTCAACCGTGAGATTCATTGTCAGGCAATGCTGTACCCGTTCATAAAAACTCAGGCCTTTTTTTAAAACTGCAAAGCAACATTAACACTACTGAAATTTCACACCTAGAGCAGAACTGCGGACAGTCTAAAATAGTTATTCCTTTGGGTTGATATTCTCTTGGGCATGAAAAAAATGTGCACAACACATTTTCAAAGTGGTACTTCAGAAAGTTATAAGGATCACTTTAAAAGATTGTCAGTCTGCAGAGGGATATTATGCGTTGCACCTCCAGAAAGTACAGCAGAGAAGGAATTGTTCAGGGGGTTTTGCATGAGGAAGGGAACAGGGAAGCAGGCAGCAAACAGGGCAGGGGAGCATAAACATGGCTTTTGCCTGCCTTTGCATCCTCTTCCTTTTGTGTCTCCCTGCCTGATTGACATGGGCTTTGCTTGAGCTAGTTGGATGATGCCAAAATTCAGACAGGCCAAGGGGACTCTCACCTCCGGGGGTTGGGTAAGATTAGAGTTGGTGGCTAGTCAAAGCCTCTGCTCCTTCTAGAAGAGTGAAGCCAGCCCCTCCCCATTCCCCCCAACACATACACCTTGCCCAAGGGCCTGTGGAGATTGTCGGCAACCCTGCATACTGTCATAGTTCAGGACAACTGCTCCTGTAATCCATCTTCAAGGACTAGTAGATACCAACTTGAAGGGCTTGTCTCCACGTCCAGTGTAAGTGTATCTACTGAGGCTGAGACGTGCTCCCAACTGCAGCATAGACATAACCCAAAATGTACTTGCTCGCTTTCAAGCTGTTCCACGGTTGTAGGAGATGAGGCAGAGGGCAGGCAATCCACCCTCCTTCTTGTGGATAGCACAGATTGCTGCCTCCAGTACCCTGGCCACATTCAGGTGAATGACAGGGTAAAGGGAGCAACAAGCCTGTTCTTATCTCCAATTCAGAAGAGAAGGGGAATGGGGCATCTCTCAGACCACAAGAAGTTTGAAGTAGCTTCTTCTTTAACACCTTAGTGAATCTGCAGATGCCATTCATGATTAGAACTATCTAGTATGCAGATTCCTAAAACACTTCTCTTTTCAGCAAGATTTTGTGCCCTAGAACTTATCTAGTGGCACGGATAGTAGGTTTATCATGAGTGAAACCGAACTAAATTAACCTTCTAATTATTCACGTCAGAAACAAAAACAAGAAGCGCCAACCTCAGATACCTCTGTGGCACTACTTTCCTTTTAAGCACTTTCCAGGTTCTTTTTTTAATTGAACCTCTCTAGCAGTTGACTCAGGTTAGCTTAATCTTGATGTTGAAATGAAAGGGTTTTCCTAATGGAGTTGAACTGTGGTAATTATATTATCAGCCTCTGATAGTATAATTATAGTAGCTTGGTTAAAAAAGCTCATTTCTGCCGTCGTGGATTTTAGAAAGGTTCGTTTCTGCACAGGGATTGAAATGAGTCATATCCCCAAACATTCAATGAACATGATGCATTAGTGTAGAATCCCTCTCTCACCTCCCCAGTTTAAGAGTTTGTCTTGCTGGTCAGGTTTGTTTCATTGGTGGGTTGTTGTGGCAAACACTTACCGCAGGGGCTCATTACGAAACCACAATTGTGTCACTCTCAATTGCCCTTTATCAGTGATGCTTGTATACAGTGAGCCGTGGCTCTTCAAGGACCTAAGTTATTTAATAAAGGCCAAACACAGTATGCCATCACTTGTTAACTTATTAACTATTGTGGGAAGGGGAGGAGTAGGATTATCTTAGGCAGCCTACTTGCTACACAAGGCCCTCCTCTTCCATCCAGGCTTTTCACCAGTAAGGCCATCTGGGATCTTCCACTGGAGTCAGTCTTCCCAGGGAATGGTTTCCTTCCTAGACTCTGCAGCTTTGGAGTGTTGTACACTTATCCAGTGACACAGAACTTCCATTGTTATCTGCTTATATCCTTTTGCTTTGACTGAGCTTCCCTAGGGCTTTGCCCTTGCCCTTCATAGCCCTTTTTGATTCTTTCCCTACATCTCCTTTTCTGGTTAGCTTTCTAACCAGCTCCCCTAAAAATTCCCTCTCTCTTTCAGCTGTCTCTCTGTGTTGTGGAACCAGCTACGTGGTGACATAGTTACTTTATTTTTTCCCATTATTTCTTTAATAATACTGATTTAGGTGCTTTCATTTGGCCTGGTTAGTTGAATCCTAGAAGATTTTATTAGTAGTAGAGTCGATTGGAAATTTTTGGAAGGAAGTTTTCTGCTGGAAAATGCAACTTTTTAAACCCTGAAATATTTTATGAGAACACATTGACTATGATGAAATTTTCTCTGGGAACAAGTCTAAATTATTAGACTTTCCCTACCTATTCAATAATATTGATATATTCTGGTTATTTTTACTTTTATATATATTGAATATTGATTTTAACATTATAGCTATATATTACACTTATTATAAAATATATAAATTATATGTAATAACTTCTGTTACACTGTAATTTTATACATTATTAAAACAAATAATTTTTATAATCCATTTTACAGTACAATTTGGATTTTTTGAATGTTCATATTACAGAAAATTTCAAAATTTCAGCTTTTTGTTCAAAAAAAAAAAAAAGAAGTCCAAGTGTTGGATTCTCCTAGGAAGCCAGAATTCTGGTTTCCAACTAGTCCAATCAGAAGCAATGTGGGAACCTCAAAATATTCAGTGTCAGTTGCATACCACTGAGCTTCCATTTTTTAACTCATAATTACATGTTACATTTAACCCGTTGGGATTAGTTCTAAGATAAGAAGTAGGAATGCATAATGCTACCACTTCCAGTAGCCTTTAAAGTACAGTCTGTTTTTTTTTCTTGCCTTGCAGTCTGTGTATGGTCTTGTACTTGGATAGAAAGAGTGCACAGCTGGGATAAAATATCAGTATTTTGATCCAATATTGTTTTACTTTCATTGGGTGCCGTTTTAAAATATGTGCTTCACCCACTGCTTGTTTGTGCTTTGCACAGATGAAATGGTGACATGAGATACAAGGCAATGGAGAATTAGATCCTGTGATTTTGATGCACTGAACATGCTATAACACTGAAGAAAATAAAAACAAGTATCTCCAAAGTCCTTCTGACATGCAAGCACAAGTTTAATAACTAAAACAAAATATACACATTTGTTAAAGGCAGTAACTTGGGCTCAGTCTGCTCCAGTGAAGCACCAATGAGACAGGCAGACAGCTCCCCAATGATATAATCCCTGATTGCACAAACTCAGCTCACACAAAAACATACTTTGTTATCTTGCCACCTTCAGATGAAGTTCAAAGAGCGAAGACAGGGTTATCTCCCAAATGGCACAGGCCAACTAAAATGAAAACACACTTTTTTCATGTTGTTCTTTCCACTACTCAAGAAAGAGATGTTTTCTCAGAGTTAGAGCCTCATAAAGCAGAAATGGAAAAAATAATTTTAGCAAGAGCCCCCTACCAAGCAAAAACTGAAGATGCTGCAGCAGAATGGCCAGGACTGGTGGTATGTTCTCAGACCAAAGAAAGAATCTGAAATTTGAGGAGTTTCTCCAAAGCAAGCTGTATCTTCTGACTCTTTTGAGGTTCACCTATTGTTTAGTTTTCTTGAGTGTGAGGGATGTGGTTTTGTCTTTCCCACAGCGAACACCCATAAGTATTCCACATCTAAGGGTATGTCTAGACTGTACCCCTCTGCCAGCAAAGGGATGCAGATTAGGCTGGGCGAAATTGTTAATGAAGCGGGGATTTAAATATTGCGTGCTTCATTAGCATAAAAATGGCTGCTGCTTTTTTCCGGCACGGAGCTTTGTCAGAGAAAAGCGTCAGTCTAAAGGCTGATCTATCTGTAAAGAAAGCCTTTTCTGATAGATCCCTTATGCCTCGCAATTTCGCCCAGCCTAATCTGCATCCCTCTGCTGGCAGAGGGGTGCAGTCTAGACATAACCTAAGACTCCTGAATTCAGCATAAGGAAAATGATCAAATCCCAGAAACATAAGGATATTTGCATTTTGGGAGAACCTCAAATTTGCTTTGGATAAATACAAGCAATTTTTTCACTTTCCTCTGAACCTTTTTGAGACACCAGAAGTTGAATGACTGACAGGGAAAATATGCAAAAGTAGTCCCTGATTTGAAGCTGATTGCTCCCTCTTTTTTGGTTCCATCTGAAAGTGGTGAAATAGGAGAGAATAAAGAGAAAAAAATGGCCCCAATCCTGCAAAGACTTATCCACATGAGTAATTCTAAATGTAAATAGGACAGAGATGGGTAATAAACTGGAGACAATTTGCCAGGGTTAGACCTTGGCAAGCTGTCACTGCTTTATTTATCTGCATCTCTGCAGGTACGGACACTTGCAGTTCCTGTTAGCCACAGATTGCCATTCCCGGCTAATGGAAGCTGTGGGAAGCGGTGTTCCAGTCCACGTTGTTTCCTGCAGCTCCCATTGGCTGAGAATGGTGATCCATGACCAAGGGAAGCTGCACGCACCTGTACTTGTGGAGTGCAAGTAAATAAAGCAGCAGCAGCCCACCATGGGCTAACCCTGGCAAACTGTGTCTGGCCCATGGGCCAGTTATTGCCCACCAGTGGAACAGAACCAGTGACTTCACAAAGTTGCTCATCCATATAAGATTTTACACATTGATAGCCTAAACTTTTAAGAGGTTAACAATCCCTTTTGAAAACTTAAAATGAAGATCAGTTTCAAGTTTGTAACAATTTATTTTATCTAAACCCAACTCTAAATGCATCTAGATTTACCTGAGCCTCTATGGTCTCTCACCAAATTATGTAGATAATATTGTAATGACTTCTTCTTCTTCTTCTTTTTTTTTTTTTTTTGCTAAGGGCTTCTATTACTTTGACCTACCCCTCCAATGACACTTAGTTCTGGAAAAAATAAATTAGTTTAAATAATAATTTATCTGGTCAAAAACTAACAATGAACCAAGCATATATAGTATTGGAATTACTGTCAAAAAGTCTGTCCTTAATACATAGACCCCTCCAGCAACTATCAATGTGAGGATCATGAGTCTGGAGGGGAACATGTCCCTGACTCTTTTGTCCATCTCTGGATCAACAACTTGATTATTCTAAATAGCAAAAAGATGGGTTTTATTCTCAACCAGGTTAAGAATGTTCCAGCAAACACAGACTGCTATTCTTGGGGATTTCAGTGCTTGTGCAGGTAAGAATGGGAGGTACTAGGGACACATCACTTGCCCAGGTAGCCTCAGTGAAAGTGGCCAGCATGTTCTTGAGCTTTATGCCTCTTGTGAGGTGATAAACTCTACCACCTATTTAGCTGGCAGGAGTCATGGCACGGTCACACGGAGGCACCCTGGATTAAGAAACTGGTATCATCTTGACTTCGTCCTGAGTGTCACAGAAACATTCACTGTGCTTTCATGCTTGATGAATGCATAGAGCTGATTGTGATACTGATTTTGCTGTTGTTAGAGGAAAGCTCCAATTATATATTTAAAAGTTCAGTTATGCAAAGCTGCAAGGCAAACCTCACCTCAACATCACTAACATGAAGGACTGATACTTGTCCAAAGTTTCAGCATGCACTCGAGCATTTTTTAAAATGATCATCCTGATTCTCTGGAATCTGACACCCTGTAGGAAAATGTTAAGAACAAGACACTGGCTACTGTCACAGATGTCTTTGGAACAACAAAGAAAAAAACATTATGAGTGGTTCTCAGCAGCTGAACATCTGCTGTTTCCACTTATAAAAAAAGCAAGCTTCATTTAATTCTACTTCAACAACCATTCAACCTCAGAACTCTCAAGTTTAAAGAGGCTAAGGCTGCATTTCAGAATGTCATCACACAATGTGCCCGGAAGTACTGGAAAGACCTGAAAGATACAGAACTGATTTAAAAGAGGGGACCTTCATGGTACCTGTAATGGAATCAAAGAGAAGTTGGTCTAAATTGTAAAAAACTGCAAATCTGAACTCAAAAGATGGTACCAAAGAAGTGGGCTGTGCCCATGAAAGCTCATGATACCATCTATATGTTTTGTTAGTCTATAAAGTGCTACTAGACTATTTGTTGGTTTTTTAGATTCTCCTGTACAGACTAACTTGACTACCCCCTGAAGCTTTTGATCAATAAAGTGAGCATTACAAAAACTTCTATTCAGAGAAAGCCATCAAATGACACTGCTTTAGTTGCCATTTCCCATATTCCAGTGATGCAGGAGCTAGACCAAACACCAGTTCTTGAAGACGTAGAGAAATCTCTTGAAGAGATTGCTCCCGAGAAAGCAGCAAGCAATGGTCAGATACTTCCAAAGGCAGGGGAAGAGGGAGCTTGTAAGTGACACTATGGACTTCTCTGCACCTGTTGCAAAGAAAGCCACAAACCCCAGGATGCAAAGATAATTACATAAAAATAAAGGGGACAGAGCAGACCGTTTAGCAAATATTTGGGGATATCTTGGTTCAGCATGGCCAGCAAGGTGCTTGCAAGGGTCCTTCTGCAAAGACTCCAAGTCCTTGGTAAGAGAATCTGTCCTGAGAGCCAGTGTGGGATCAGAGTTGGACAGTCCATGACTAACACGTTCTTTACACTGTGCTTGTTGCAAGAAGAAAGCCACAAACGACAGGCACCTCTCTACATAGCATTTGTTGCCTAACAAAAGGCCTTCAACACATTCAACAGCAATGTCATTTATACCTGTTGAAAACTGGCTATCCACAAAAGATGCTTTCCCTAAGGAGTTCTACTAGAGAAGGAAGACAACCATTATATGAGTTTAGCATTGATACTGGAATGAAGCAAGTCTGTGTCTTAGTGCCCATGAGCTTTGAATTGAAGATGGACATCTGCTTGTTTAATATCAGATTACTGCACAGCAGAAGACATGTCAATGTTCAGCATCTGCTTTTCTCAAATGATGCTGCATGCCTTTCTAATCCATTTGATGACTTGTAGGTCATAAGGAACAAATTCTGTGATGCGGGCACCAAGTTTAGCATAGTAATCACAAAGTACCAACATTTCACCTAAAATCTATGTTAATAATGAAGCTCTGGATAACTTTTGCTATTTTGGCTCAATTCTTACTAGCTCACTTACCCTTGAGACAAAACATAAGGCTAGAATTGGAAAGCTTCTGTTTTGGAAAATTTAATAATTTCTTTGGAACAAGTTGCTAATCCATCTATCAGTCTTGTGTCCGTAGTACTTTCCTTTATGGTTTTGAAAGCTGGGTTACATACTGCAAGCAGGAGTTTTTCTGCTGTCTTAGAAAAATCTTTGGAGTTACTTGGGACCAATGGATCACTGATGATTAAATCCTTGAGAGAACTAACCAACAGTCTATGCAGATTCTTCTGGACATTCATAGGTTTCACGGGTTGGGACATATGGAGCACATAGCTCAAGATCATTTGCCAAAGGCTGTGTTTTATGGCTAACTTAATAACTGCCAGCAACTCAAAAAAAGGCCAAAGCTTTGATACAGTGACAAGGTCAAGCAAGATCAAAAGAAATTCAGCATTCCCACTGACAACTAGGAAAATCTTACCCACAGTCACTCTGTCTGGAGAAACTAGTTTAAAGATGGTTCCGTCAGTGAGGAGAGCCATCAGAGAGCCCTGGCTAAGGAGTGCAAGCAAGCCAAGAAGCAAAGTATGCTTCAATTTTCATCTGTCCATTGGGAAAGCTTGCGATTTGCACAAAGGACTCTCTTCCTATACCATTGCTAAGTACCACTGATAGACTGACTTTGTCACATCTCCTTTCGTGTGTCAAGATGTTTGATGGCCATGGAGTAAAGTAATGATGGTGAGCTTGTTCTAAGCTAGCAGTATTTCCAAAATGAAGTCAGAGTTTTGCCATTGACATCCTTAGAAACTGTATCCAACATGGAGGAGGAGTATATACACTTGTCAGAAAGCACGCTCCTTAACTAAATAATTTGTAATTTAAAGAAGTGTTTGAATTATATTTCAAAGAAGAGGAGGGCAAACGCTGTTAGACTATTTTTAATTAAAATTCTTAGTCTCTATTTTATTTCAGTGTCAAATGGATTATTTACATTTCCAATACAATTTCCTTTAACATACAAATGTATGAACCATTTAATGAAAGTATTTAAATAACATTTTAATGACAAAATGAAACAAGGTATATAGTATCAAGTCTAATTTTCATAACTTTCAATATGTGTATGGACTATTGTATGAACTAGGGAACATTTCTTGAACTTTATTGACTATGAATTATATTCCTCAGCATATATTCAAATTTTAATTAATCTTCTTAGTAATCTTCAACATAATTCTAATGCATCCATGCCAATATTTTAGATGCCCTGAAGTGAGCAAAATCATACCTCTAAATTCCCAGGTTGTGTAGCAAAAAGCTCCAGAGCCTACAGTAGTAAATAAAGCACATGATACATTTCAAAAGTAAAGTATTAAAATTGCGTTTAGGTGGTTGGCTTTTTTTTTTAAATATTCCCCCTCCATACAAACATGGTTGTAGTTCTTTAATTCTTATCAGGAAAAATAGTAGAGAAATATATCTCTCCCAATTCATTTTGTATATTAAAAGCTCACATTTGAGAAAAAAACACATGCAGTGATTGGACTAAGAATGTATTATCTACCAAAACTGACACATTACCACATGAGAAAACAGTTAGAATTTTTAATGGCCTAGATAGAAGAATCATAATTAGAAATAACTCAGTTTTCTTGTCAGTTCAGAAATAATCTCATAGCAGGAGGCTGTTAGGCCTAATTGCATTTTTTTTTTACTAGTTAACCATCTAAACAATGCTTTCATTTCTAAAGTGTTTTAAAAAGATATCATACCTTTGTAGGACAGAATTCTTAATAAATGTTTTAAATTATGGATTATGACCAGTATTTCCATACCTTAATACTGTTCTTGGGAGCAAGAAGAGGTACATGGAAAAGAAGACCGCATAATAGAATTAATTCATTCATAAGAGCATTTTTTTCTAAATCAGAGAACACTCTACTGTTTACGCAGTACACACTATATACTGATATTCCCTATAGATTATGTGGCATGCTATATAGTTCTATATTGTATTATACTCCACTTTTTTCCATGCACTGAAGTGTTAGTATGTTTGCAATGTATCTAGAGCTCATTAGTAAGAGTTCTCACCCAGTACAATTCACAAAGGCTACATCTACACTGCACAGTTATTTTGGAATAAGGTATTCTGGAATAGTTATTCTGAAATAGCTTATTCAAAAAAGCACATTTACACTACATGGAAGCCTCAAAATTATTCTGAGGCAGGCTTCCCTAATGTAGACGTGCTATCTCAAGTTAGAGCCCCAGGAGGAATAACTTAGAATGGCCCTGGTGAAGGGCTATTTTGAAATAGCAGAAGTGGAGCATCTACACAGCCCCTATTCCAAAGTAACTATTTAGGAATAGGCATTATTCTTCGCAGAATGAGGTTTACAGAGGTCAGAATAAGACATCCACTATTTTGAAATTATTTTGAAATAACGGAATTGCTGTGTAGACTCTCACATAGTTATTTTGGAATAACAGCTGTTATTCCGAAATAACTTTGCTGTGTAGACACACCCTAAGATTTTCAGGCTATCTTCACATAACGACATAATTCCAAATGAATGGCAATGTGAACAAGTTTCATCCTGTTTTGGATATTCCATCACAGTGCAATGCATTCTGAGATGTATTAGATGCAGGTAAATAGCTTTTGAAATGCCTATAGCAAGACTGGAGTTTCTCTTTTCCTTTGGTTGCTTGATGGGTAGCTGAGCAGACTGATGACCTATTACATGAAGGTCTTTGGTACTAATTTATATGTATGATGGTAGGGATAATGGATAAAACTTTCAATCAGTTCACCTCAATCTGTTACGAGTGGAAGGAAAATGAAATTTTCAAGAAAAACTTTTTTTTCAGTGAAAAATGTATGTTCAGGTTGATTAAAATATAGTGCACTTTTGTGTAGCTTTTGATTTTTTTTTTCAATTTCCTCTTCCAATAAAAAAACTTGGAAAAGTCCAAACATTTTGTTTAGATAGTTTTAAAAGAAATGTTTGCACTTCTATATTCAAAACAACTCTTTATTTGAACATTTCCATTAATTACATTTATTTTTAATATGGAAAATGAAGCGAGGCATTAAAATAAAATGTTCTATTTCAGATCAAACCAATTTTGGGGATTTGCCAAAAAAATTGAAAAACAAAGTTTAGGATCAATAAAATTAATTTCCATCCCTCAATATTTGAAAATTACCAGCAAGCAAAAATATTTTCACAGTTCTATGTAAAAGCATAAGACCTATTCATTTTCAGTGGGAGGTAGGTTCCTACATGGGGTAGGTGCTTCTGACAATTTTACCCCATTGGATGATAAAAGGTGGCCCTTGAAGATTCCAGGCAGTGGAAGAGATCCATCTAGATGCTCCTACAGAGCTGTGAGTAGAGCATGGCTTTCAAGCCACACTCCAAGAAGCTGGGAAACCTGTAGTATGAAGACTAATGAGCTACATCTCCAGAAATATTAACGCATGAATGGGGAATCTTTGTTCTAGAAAAGTTGTCTCAGGTCCTGGGACCTTCTGGAAGCGGAATGGTCAGTTCCACACTTTGTACACTCAGCAGTGTTTACTCTCTCACTCTTCATATGTTGCTGAAAAAGTGGGGTTGCTTTCTTGATTTCCTGTATTTTAAGTTACTTCTCTCACTTCTCTGCTCTGCCATTGTATTTCCAAAGCAGCTTTACTGTTGCTTTGTAAAAGACTTTAATATACCAGGAGACTGCTCTTCTGTCTCTTCTGTTATGTTTGTCACGCAAAAAGATCAATCATTGAATCTGTATGATTTATTTCATAATGTGAATAAAACCCTACAAAACTGGAAATAAGAATGTAAAGTCAGCAGAACGTGCAGATCCCTCTGTAGCATCAGACTTCTTCTACTGAAACTGCTCTCCAAAGTCATGTCAGACAAACACAAACTCCATAGCGTTATGTTCTTAACACACACAGTGAAAAACACACAGTACTCTTTATGGAGGCTGCAATATAACATATTTTATTTTTGGAAGGCAAAATAACACCATAGAGCCCCAAAATGAAAGGTACCAAGCAGTCTGCTCACTAAGGTAGAGAGGAACAACTCATCCACCTTGCTCTAAGATGGCACTCTGCAGGACACTGCTTGCCCAGAATGTATGGTTCCCTACAAACCCCCTAGTCTGTAGGCAGGACTAGGAAACCACTTACAAACTTAAACTGATAGTTTATCATTTTAGTCATTTTCAACATCTCGCACAGAAATGTCAAAGAATTGAAAAAAATAAATTATATCAATTGCAGCATATTCCGTACCTGCAGTTCCATCTTTCCACCTTCTTTCCAGCGATTACCTTCTACATTCTTTTCTGTCAAGGGATTGTCAAAAGCGTTATCAGAGTTCAAAGACTTATCCATTCTACAAGTGGAAGCAGGATTTATTTTGTGTGGGGAGAACCATATTTTAAGCTTGATACAGTTTTTATTTGCAGAACATTCAGAGTCTGTGGTTTTCATGCCCCCAACCTCACTGAGCCCAGTCAGCAGGCTAGCTCCTAATTCCTTTCTTCTGTTTTTCAATTGGTCATTTATAAGACTTTCAGTTGTAAAAATGACTAAATGAAATATGAAAATGAGTAGTCCTGCGGTACCTTAGAGATTAACAATACATTGTTAGTCTCAAAGGGTATGTCTACACTACAAAGTTAATTCGAAATAACAGCCGTTATTTCGAATTAACTTCAATAGCGTCTATACATGCAAACTGCTATTTCAAATTTAATTCAAAATAGCGGAGCACTTATTTCGAATTTGATAAACCTCATTCTACGAGGAGTAACGCCAAATTCAAAATAGCTATTTTGAATTAAGTGCTGTGTAGACACTTAATTCGAAATAGGGGGCCTCCAGCCCTTCCCAGGGATCCCTAGTGGCCACTCTGGGCACAACCAGGAAAACTCATCTGCTCCCCCCCCCCCCAGCCCTGGAGCCCTTAAAGGGGCAGACTCTGGCCACAGTGCCTTTTCCAGTTGCAAGCCTGCCAGCACACAGCCATCAGACCGTGCACCTAGCATAGGATGAGCCAGCAACCTGCTGCCACCCAGCCCTCCACCGCTCCCCAGGACCAGGCTGGCGGCTCCCAGGAGCCTGCCAGGGGCCGCAAAAGGTGGGCGCCTGTCTGGTCTAGTGCAGAGATCGTGGATCTCATTGAGGTTTGGGGGGAGGCCTCCAATGCCCACAATCTTTGCACTCAGTGCAGTAATGTGGCCGTCTACAGCCACATGGCTGCCAGCCTGGCCACCAGAGGCTACATGCGCATCCAGGAGGAGATGCGGAGTAAAATCAAAGAGCTGCGGCAGGCCTATGCCAGAGGCTCCCAACCAAGGGCTGACCCAGAGGCCTGCCCACACTACGAGGCCCTGGACTGCATCCTGGGGGGTCAGATGGTCCGTGCCCCCCTGGTGGTCATTGACCCCAGGGCAGAGGGTCCTGCTCCTGACACAGGGGAAGAGGAGGAGGATGACAGCCAGGAGCCGCAGGAGCCTGCAGGGAGTGTGCCCTGCACCCAGAACCCCCGAGCCGTACCGGAAAGCCCATCAGCAGCCTCATCCGAGGCTGGGGAGGCCTCCACATGTGAGTGTAAATCTCAGGGACCGTGCGCATGGGCCTTGCCAACCACAGAGCAGGCGGCAACCTGTGCATCTATGCATCTGCTGTGCCAGCCAGGACATGTGGCCCCAGCTGGGTGCCATGCAGGGTGCCATGCAGGGGCTCTGGCCTGTTCCCCACACGCGTCTATGCATGAAGGCGCATGACAGGCTCCCGACCCCGGGGAGAGACACTGCACACTGCCCTCCCTCCAGACGCCCCCCTCTACACAGATGCAGGGAACATCTCCCCTCCCCCCCTCCCCACACTATAGGCAGCACAGGGGCTGGGGTGCAGTCCTGGGCCAGCTCACACTCCTGGGGATAGCAGGACGTGATGGTGCGGAGACCTGCCGACCTCGCCTTGCAGAGGGGGGGCTGGGTTTCACCCACTGTGTCCCCAGGGAGAACTGACCACTTCTCTTGTTTCACCACAGCTACAGTATCTGCGAGTGCAGGGCGCACCACCCCACCTGGACCATCCACCTGCACCCGGGACAGCAGGCTCACCCGCAACCAGAAGGAGTACCAGCGGCAGCACCTGCGGTTACAGGGAAGGCAGGTCCACAGCCAGGAGCAGTGGGTACAAGAAGACCTGCAGCTGCAGTGGGAGAGCTTGCAGGAGCTGCAGAAGCAGGACCAGGCCCTCTGCGAGCACCTGCAGACCCTGGTGGACCGATTGCTGCCTCCTGCTGCTCCAGCCCCCGTGGCTGCCCCAGCTATCGCTCCTCCTCCCACCTCTGCTCCCCCTCCCGCTTCTTCCGCCCCCCCCGTCCCTCCTGCCCCACCTTCCATACCCACTGCCCCCCGGGGACGCCGAGGCCCCTGCACCCGCAGTGCTGCAAGATGGGAGGGCCAGCAAGACCCCCAACCCTGAGCTTCCCCTCCCCCTTCCTCCCCTTGCCTCCCCCTTCCAGCTCCCTCCTCCCAGGTTTCTCCCCTCCCATCTCCCATCCTCATTCCTCCCCTCCCCCACCCCAGTTATGTTAAATAAAGAGAGATTTTCGGGGCAACACGGGTGGTTTTTTTGTACATCAGGAAGGGGGATTAGGGAGGGGAAAAGGGAAGGAGGTGGGGGTGGAATGTAAGGCACAAGGCCCCAGTGGGGCACGCCAGGGGGACTTCAGTCCTCGTCCACCTGGAAGCTCTCCTGCAGGGCTTCCCGGATGCGGATAGCCCCCCAAAGGGCCTCCCGGCTGGCAGCCATGCAGGGCCGTGCGTATTGGCCAGCCAGGTGGTCAGCCTCTGCATCCAGGCTGGCAGGAAAGCCTCCCCCTTCCTCTCACATAAATTGTGGAGCACACAGCAAGTTGCCACCATGTGTGGAATATTGTGCTCGGAGAGGTCGAGGTGGGTGAGGAGGCATCTAAATCGGGCCTTCAGTCGGCCGAAGGCCCCCTCGACCACAATGCGGGCCCTGCTGAGCCTGGCATTGAAGGCCTGCCAGGAGGGGTTCAGGTGTCCTGTGTAGGGCTTCATGAGCCAGGGCTGTAGGGGGTAGGCTGCATCCCCCAGCAGGCACACTGGCATGTCCACGTCCCCGACCCTGATGTGGCGGTTGGGGAAGAAAGTCCCGGCGTGCAGTCTCTGGCACACGGAGGAGTTGCGGTACACCTGCGTATCATGTGCCTTGCTGGACCAGCCCACACTGATGTCTGTGAACTGACCCTGGCGGTCAGACACGGCCTGCAGGATCACAGAGAAGTACCCCTTGCAGTTGATGTAGAGGGAGGCTTGGTTTTCCGGGGCATGGATGAGGATGTGCGTCCCGTCGATTGCCCTCCCACAGTTGGGGAAGCCCAGGGCGCCGAACCCCTCGATGACTGCGTCCAGGTCGGTGAGGCGGACGACTCTGCGGAGCAGCACCCTGTTGATGGCCTTGACCACCTGCAGAGAGACACACAAAACCGAGGGTCACTGGGGTGCCCAAGTGGCTGGGAGTGTTCATTCCCCACCACTGCCCTGCAACCCACTCCCAGGAGCAACCCCCGCTGCAATCCTGGCCACTGCGGGTGGTCTGTAGCGCAGCTGGGACAGACCGAACCCTCCCAGGGAGGGCACTTACACCACCTCCCCCCTGTTTTCCCTGGGGCAGCCCATCTCCTCCTTGCAGTCCCCCCTCCTGTCCCAGTGGCCGGTGACTGCTGTACCTCCATGAGCACCACTCCGACGGTGGATCTCCCCACGCCGAACTGGTTGCTGATGGATCGGTAGCTATCCGGCGTGGAGAGCTTCCAGAGGGCGATGACCACCCACATGTGGAGGGGAATGGCGGGCCTTATGCGTGTGTCCCGTCACTGCAGAGCAGGGGCGAGCCACTCGCAGAGCTCGAGGAAGGTGTTCTTTTTCATCCTGAAGTTCTGGGTCCACTGTTGGTCTCCCCAGAACTCCAGGATGACGTGGTCCCACCAGTTGTTGCTGGTGTCCAGACGCCAGATGCAGCGGGGCATGCTGGCATCTGGCCGCTGCTCCTCCACGGCCCCCAGGAGGGGCAGGAGGAGGGCCAGGGGGCTGGCCTGCAGCAGATGGTGCCAGGCCACCTCCAGCAATTGCTGCCAGGCTTGCAGCAAGACATTGAACATGAGCACCAGAGTGCCCAGGGGCAGCTCTGGCTCCATGGTGCTGAGTGCTGTGGTGTCCCGAATGAGAGTGACCAAAGCAGGCAGAGAGGAAAACGCTTTGCTGTCCCTCAGAGAGGTAGGCAAGCAAGCGGGAAAGCTGAGAACCGGCTGTCCAGGGGGTCCCTTTAAGCATGAGCCTCAGATAGCCTCAGACAGCAGCCACACAAAGCAACTACTGACTTGATGCCCTGCTGGAACGGTTTCAGCTGCCCTTAAATGCGATCCAGCGTCCAATCGGTGTGGACGCACTATTTTGAAATAGCAAAATGGTATTTCGAATTAGATTTTGTGTCTAGATGCGTTATTTCAAATTAGCTTAATTCGAATTAACTATTTCGAATTAAGTTAATTCGAAATAGTGCTGTAGTGTAGACATATCCTAAGGGTATGTCTAGACTACAGGCTTTTGTCGACAGAGGCTTTGTCGACAGATACGGTCAACAAAGCCTCTGTCGAAAAAGAGCGTCTAGACTAAAGACAGTGCTGTCGACAAAGCAAGTCGCTTTTTCGACAGAGAGTCTAGACGCTCTCTTTTGAAAAAGCACAGTGTGGATGCAATAGCGCCTTTTTTCGACATAACTTTGTCGAAAAAAGGCGTTATTCCTCATAGAATGAGGTTTACCACCGTCGACAAAACTGCCGCATTCTGTCGACTTATTGTCGACAGAACTCGGTGGTAGTGTAGACGCAGGTATAGTTTTGTGGACAAAAGTCTAGACACACTGAAAGGTGCCACAGGACTAGTTGTTGTTCTTAAAGTTACAGACTAACATAGTTACCCTTCTGAGACTTCTGAATGAAATATGGTTAGAGCTGCAGTATCAGATTGGTGTTGGCTATATCCCACTATATAAAAGGTGACATTAAAATGTCAAAATTGGTTAGTTAATTGAGCTCTCTGAAACCTTAGGTCTACCCAGTAAAAATGGTAAGCCTAATTTCAGACTTCATTCTGAAAAGACTTAAACATGTGATCATTATTATACATTGTAACTGAGATTTTTATGCCTGCTCCAGACATTGTATGGTAGGTAAACATGTCAGAATGAAATGGTCCCTAAGGGCACGTCTACACAGCAGGTCTAAACTCAAAATAAGCTATGCAACTTGAGCTAAACTAATTGTGAAGCTTAAATTGAAATAGCTTACTTTGACTTTGGTGCTGTCTATACAGCACTTATTTTGAAATAGAGCACTATTCCGCTGGTTACAGGAGTTAGAGTAAGAAGCCAAGCCTGCTATTTTGAATTTATTTCAAAATAATGGGCTTGCTGTGTAGAAGCTCACTGTGTTGTTTCAGGCTGCTGTGCAGACATAGCCTAAATGACCTGGTTCTAGCACAGTATTTTCCTGGTGCAGGATCTGCAGGAAGAAAGATGTAATGCTGCCCTCTGAGGACCCCCTCACTAGCTATGACATAGGGGCTTGGGGAGCGGGGTATGGTTAGGGGTAGGAGTGGCATGGTAGAGCTGTTGTATGTAGTTCTGCAGCGATTCCAGGCAGTTCTGTGGCTTATTGGATAACAAAGGAAGTCTACTGAAGCTTAGAAAGATAGATCTGGAGAGCTAAATTATACTGGGAGCCTCATCAAAGTAGCCCATGATCACGAGGAAGCAAAAGTGGCTCATAAGAGACACCTTAACTCCGCCATTCCCTGGAATGTGAGTCCTGTGATGTGGCTCTTACAGGCTCAGCACAGAATCTCACCCCCTGAGTCCTCTCATTAACTGCAAGGAGAGTACTCACAACATTTTAAGGTTAAAACTTGGATGGATTGGGTGGGGTTAAGCCCCAATGAGGGTTTAAAGTTGTAAATTTATTAAGATGAGCAGGGAAGCTTCGCCCTACTGATGCTTAAAACAATTTTCTGTGAAGTTAGTTTAACAATGCATTAGCACATTTCCTTTTTGTGTCTTTGCAATAGAAAAGGATGGAAACAATTACTTCATCCGGACTACTCCTCAGGGCTTGTTCTCGCCACATCAGTAATGGGTTTCAGGATCATACCCTAAAACTAGAACAGACATACTATTAGCCAACTTTTCTCCATTGCTGTTTCATAGTTATAATTCTCAAAGCAATTTACTAATAATATTCCATACCTGGTCATCATTTAACAAGTTCCACTCAAAATTGCTTTAATAATCCACTACTGTTGTTGTTACCCCTACATTTCCCATATGTTAGCATTTATTTTTTTGCTGATATTAAAAAGACTAAGATAATAAACCTTCTGAAAAAATACTGATTTTTTAAAAAAATGTTTACATAAACAATTTACTGTGTGTAATCAGATGTAGAGTTTGCCACAGGAATATTATATATGTGAAGGTGGCATTTACTATACTAATTTTAGATTGTTCCATTATAACTCCCCTTTACAGTTGTTAAGATTTTTCTCAAACTCATACCTTTCAGGATTAAATTTTCCAGAGCTGATCTCTGACCAAAGAAAATTAAAAATCTCAGCAAACTCTGATCAGCTATTTTTTAGTTCTGTATGCCATCAGTACTTGTGAAGAACTTTGAGGTCATTAGATAACAGGCACTGTGTGAGTATAAAGTATTATTTTTATTATGAAGACACCTCAGGTTCAATTTACCCAATGGGAATTTAACTGGAATAAAGCATGTAGGATAGATAAAATTCTTTTGATCCCTTTGTTTGATCATATCCACTATGTAACCCATTCACGTAGGCCCTCATCCTGCACTGAAATAAAAGGGAGTTTTGCTCTTGATTTTAGTGGGAGCAAGTTTATATCCTTTATTACTAAAAATTGAGCAAAACTATTCCATATTAAAATGCTGTGATTACACAAATGTTCTTTGATGTGGTTAAGGCTCTGGTATAAGAAAACTGTGTCAAAGCAAATGAGTATTTACATCAAAGACAGAGATTTTACTGAGGCAAGAGGAGTCAAAGAAAAAAAAAAATCTTTTGAATAAAAAGACAAATGCTTCCATTTCACTGTTTATATTAGTTAGAGTTTTATCAACTTTGTAAAATCATACTTGTACTAACAGTTGCACAAAACAATGCAGGTTTGCATATGAAGTTTATTTTTAACGCTTAATTTGATCTGAGCTGAGATAAGTTCCTGCCAGCCACTTTGGAATATTTCTATTAAATGTCAGGCATAATTATATGAAATTTGTAAAAATTTATAATCATCATACTTTTGGAAGCTTTCGAGATTTTGGAGAACCTCTTAAGTATTACTAGTCTCATATTTAGCTTTCCTGTTAAGCATCCAGCTGCCTTGGATGTCATTAAAAATGTTTATCATTCATTTCCCAAGTAATCAATTTAAACTTGAATAAAAATATTGAATTGACTATGAAGAAATATGACTGCTACTTTTGTAGTAAAGATGGTATTTTGACATGCTTTCTCTAGTTAAGGTATTTTAAGAAAATGGCTTATTGTAAAAAAAATGAGGACCATAATTTTTTAATTGGCTTCGTACAAAGAGAATCTTCAGCTAACCCTTGATGTGAGGATGTCTGCCAAGGGGATGCATTGGTGGGGTTGTAAGTGGCTGAGAAGCCCAATTCATGAGTTGCAACTTTTCCCAAAGAGATGACAGGCATAATGTGGGAGGAGACATAGTTGTTGGCTGGACTGTGGTTCCCTTTCTTTCCTCCTTCGTTGTTTCTCTGTCTCATGAGTATGTAAATAACAAGAAGCCAATATACACAGTTCTTAGAAAAATGGACTAATAGTTTTGCCAATGTGTTACTGATTTAAATGCACATTTATGCATATGAAATTGTAGCCATTCATTCCACTCCTTTCCTTGTAAAAATTCTACAGGAGTTCTGTAGTGTTCACCATTCTTAAGCATGGCTCCAGAGTTCTAATACAAAGTGTTCTTATAGCTGAGAGAGCTCTTGCAGCGGAAAGTGCAGTAGGAAGCATGTAGCCCTGAAGCCTTTCACTTTCCTACCATATCAGCACATTAACCGAACAATTCAGATGAAAGAGAACTAGAATTCCACATTGGTGTCAGTACAAATATTTTAACCTTGCCTGATATACTGTGATTAAGGACCATAAAGATCATATTAAATCTGAAGATTTTTTTTTAAATGGATATATCCAATTTTAGAGTATTTGTTAAATGCAGGGGGAGGGGAGAAAATATGATTAAGAGTAGCACCAAGACTCAGGTCTCTGGAAATGTGTTCCTGTAACTGTTGCAGTCTTATAAATCACATAAGTGTTATTCTGGTAGTAGGTTCAGCTGTGTAATCCTTCACCTCCTTTCACAGGAGGTCTGAAATGGGATTACATCAATGTGAACTAGGTATCCTTCTAGTGCACTTTGCTGGCATTGTGCTTAGAGAGCACTAGGATTTCTCAATAGCTAGGTACTCAACAGTGTTGTTAGGAATAAAAAAAACTCTCAACACCTATTTGCAAATACCCCTTGAGACATTATGAGTCAAAGACATATTTTTTCATACATACAATTTCACAAGCATATGCCACAGATTGGTTTTGTATTGTGCCTCTTGCATTTGTTTGGAGACTGGTCACTTTCAGAATGAACATGTTGTAAGACACATCCTCTGTGAGGCTTCCCATTAACATCAGATTTTGGAAATCAAATCCTCATCCAAATGAAGTTGATGGCAAAACAATGGCCAGGTTTTCATTCATGGTTGTTAGGGTTCAGATCTTCATGAGTGTCTAACTCCCATTGAAATGAATGGCACCTAAATACCCATGAGAATCTGAGCCTAGCTGAGTAGGTTCTCCCCTAGGCAACACTATGGGAAATTGTGGACAGTAATTCCTCCCTTCTAGCCTCATCCTCCACTCCTTACTTATGTGAGTAATCACTGAAGCCATGTGACTGCCCAATTGAAGGCAATAACATTATTAGCATGAAATAGAATAGCAGAATCAGGCCCCATATTTAGGAAGTGCTACTTCCTCACAATACAAACTCCATGAAGCGTGGCTAGTAAATGTATGAAACAATAACACAGTAGAACCACAGAGTTATGAATACCAGAATTATGAACTGACCAGTCATACACCTCGTTTGGAACCAAAATACACAGTCAGCCAGCAGCAGAGATAAAATAAAATAAAGCAAATACAAAGACCGTGTTAAACTTAAACTCCTAAAATAACGTAAAAAATATTTGAAAAATAAGAAAACTTTGTACTTGTTTCATTTAAAGATGGTTGAAAGCAGCATTTTTCTTTTGAATAGTAAAGTTTCAAACCTGTAATGAGTCAGGGTTTAGTTGTAACTTTTGAAAGACCAGCCAGCATAATGTTTTGTTCAGAGATACAAATTTTTCAGTTACAAAAACCATCTTTTCTCAAGGTGTTTGTAATTTTGAGGTTCTCCTCAAAATACAGTGTATATGTCAATCCTCATAATCAGTACCTTCCCGTGCACCATCACAAATCTATTGTGGCTGTATAAAAGCTGAGTAGCCTATATTTCCTCTTTGGGAAAGTCTGGTGATCTTCTCAGAGAGTAGTTACTAACGGTTCACAAACATGCTGGAAGGACATAACAAGTGGGGTTCCGCAGGGTCAGTTCTGGGACCAGTTCTTTTCAATATATTCATCAACAATTTAGATATTGGCATAGAGATTTCGCTTATTAAGTTTGCAGATAATACCAATCTGAGAGGGGTTGCAAGTGTTTTGGAGCATTGGTTCAAAATTCCAAATGATCCGAACAAACTAGAGAAATGGTCTGAGGTAAACAGGATCAAGTTTAATAGGAAAAATGCAAAGTACTCCACTTAGGAAGGAAAAATCCGTTTCACACATACAAAATATAAAATGACTGTCTAGGAAGGAGTGCTGCAAAAAGCGATCTAGGGGTCATAATGGACCACAAGCTAAATATGAGTCAATGGTGTGACACTGTTGCAAAAAAAGCAAACATGAATCTGGGATACATTAACAGTAGTGTTGTAAGCAAGACATAAGAAGTCATTCTTCTGCACTACTCTGCGCTGATTAGACCCCAGTTAGAGTATTATGTCCAGTTCTGGGCACTACATTTCAAGAAAGATGTGGAGAAATTGGAGAAGGTCCAGAGAAGAGCAACAACAATGATTAAAGGTCTAGAAAATGTGACCTATGAGGGAAGACTGAAATAATTGGGCTTGTTTAGTTTAGAAAAGAGAAGACTGAGAAGGGGACATGACATCAGTTTTCAAGTATCTAAAAGGGTGTTATAAAGAGGAGAGAGAAAAATTGTTCTTCTTGGCCTTTAAGGATAGGACAAGAAGCAACAGGCTTAAATTTCAGCAAAGGTGGTTTAGGTTGGACATTAGGAAGAACATCCTAACTGTCAGGATGGTTAAACCCTGGAATAAATTGCCTATGGGGGTTGTAGAATCTCCATCACTGGAGATATTTAAGAGCAGATTGGATAGACATCTATCAGGGATGGTCTAGATGGTGCTTGGTCCTGCCGTGATGGCAGGGGACTAGACTTGGTGTCCTCTCGAGGTCCTTCCAGTTCTAGTATTCTATGATTCTATGTTTCTAACTATGGCTCCTTTAGGAGGTAATGAGCTTATTAGGGTGTGGTGAGAACCCCAAGGAGCCTTCCAAAATTTGCAGTATAGGGGTTCCAAATTTCTTATATATTTAGACCTTCAAATCATCGAGGGGAGGACCTTTGCCATACACAATTTTTTGAGAGTTTTGGACCTGTTCAAGTTTGAACATTTGTTGTCTCTACGCTGGTGGTCACTATATTGTGACTGTGACTCATTGCAACCTTAACTCTTTAGTGTTCTTGAGAGGCGATATATACTCTGAATTCTGACATGAGCTTGCAGCCTTAGCTCTGCCCTCACAAAACTTTTTTTGGACAGAGGATAATTATTTTTGTTAATTGTAAAACATAGTAATAATAGAACTCACATTCCAGTCACTGGTTTGAGAAATCTTGTTCTGTTCCATAGCACTGCCATTCAAAATCATGCTGAAACATATGTCAATGTGACGTTTTCACTTACTTCATGCTAAAAATACAACTATAGCCTTGACCTATCTTCCATATGTTTATCTATATCATCATCATCACCATACCAAGCTGTTGGGCAATAATACAAACCAGAAAGGAGCATGAAATGCGCGGGTGCTACTTGTACTTCAAAAGCTGCAAGTTGAACTTTAATGAGATAGAGCTACAGATTTAGAAATCCCAGCTTCTATTCCATTAAAATAATGATTCTTAGTCAGTTTTGCCAGCAATTTCATCACCTGACATCAAGTGCAGAAATTGGCCCTTTTCTTGGGAATATCACATTATATGTCAATGTAAATTCAAAACAGAATAAAAGAGAGTTTAGATGTGTGTAAAGCAGATTAACATCCTACAAAATTAAGCATGGGGGTTCCAATAATATGCACAAAGATTTCAGCTAGCAACTTGTTTTTGAGGGAAAAGTTTGTTTTCTGAAATTTCATTGCCACTAGTAGATTAAATATCCAGACTATGCAAGATCCTAAAACTGAGCACCAGTAGGGACATTCAGTACTGTCTTGCTGAACTTCTCAAGTTTTCTATTTGAGCCTAGGGGAATTCCAAAGTGTCCTTACCACCAATGGTACACTGCTCACACATTTTCAGTCTGCTTGACATCTGCAAAACATTGAGGCTATGTACAGGCTATTTGGAGACAGAATCATATTAAATCTGAAAGCAAATTCGATCTCTTCCCAATTTTGGAGTTATGTTGAATCATAATATGCCATGTGGAATCACAGTATGTCACTTCATGTCAGTTTGTTGTGTGATATAATTCCAAATAACCATGTACTTCATAGCTGATGTCAATTACACTGACTGTTTACATACAAAGCAAGAAACATACTAGTCATACATCAGCTGCCATGCATCCAGCACTCATAGGAAGAACTGTGGTGGAAAAAAGGCAAAAGGTGACAAGGGAAAGAGAAATATTGGGTTGGGGCACAATTTTATTAGAATGAATAACTTTTGCAGGAACATAACTTTAACAAAAACTATGATTGGAAAAAATCAAAACATTTTATTTTGACTGTGTCGTTTCCTTTAAATAATGTCAGAATGTTTTATTGAGATAATGGAGATTCATTTTAGTTTGGCTTGTGCATTATATTAGAGTATTAAATTTTTTATTGTACTTAATATTTTAATTTACTATAAACATTAAAACAAAATTAATTACTGTTATTAAATTAAAAGCATTTGATATTATTGACACAATATTTTTGTGAATAATTTTTTTAATTTGAATTTCAAAGGAATATTTGAAATTTTGGCTTTTCAATTCTCATTGGGAAAATGTAGAAATTTTAATTTCCCAATTTCTTGATGATCCGAAAATCCTGTTTCTAACTAGCACCAATGAAAACATTTGCAGCGTGCTTCATGTGAAATGTTGTAAAGAAGTTTATGTACCATTAGAAAATATTTGGTTGTCTTTAGTTTGATTAAACTAGAAACAACAGATCTAGGTTAGTTCATATGTATTTCACAACTGGTTTGCTCATCTATGACATCAAGAGATACACTCAAATTTCTCTATGTCCATCATTTTCCTTTTTTGCAACTCTGAATTCTGACATTCACAGAGGTTCAGCCATCAATAAATAAAAAAATATCCTGAATTTTGCTTTGAGGTTTAAGTTTACTCTGGAAGACCAGACTCTGAAACTGGTGAAAGTTACCCTAAAAATGAAGGATAATGAAGGACTACATGCCTTGAAATAAGGGACACAATGGCTACACCTAGACTACAGGCTTCTTACGCAAGAAGCTTTTTTCGGAAGAGATCTTCTGAAAAAAACTTCTTGCGCAAGAGAGCGTCCACACTGCAAAAGCGCATCAAAAAAGCAATGCACTTTTTTGAAAGACAGCATACAGACTGCCTGGATGCTATCTCACATGTAAGTAGTGATTGCTATGGACAGAATGGTCACCAGGGCACCTGCGCTTTTTCCTCTTCCCTCGTCTTCCAGAAAAACTCACTCTTCCCTGCCCACACATGCCTTTTTGCGAAAGAGCTCTTTCTCAAAAAGGTTTCTTTCTCATAGAAAGAGGAATACCAATTGCGCAAAAACTCCTCTGTTCTTTCAATTTACTCTCAAAAGAACACGCTTGCAGTGTGGACGTTCTGTGAGTTTTGGAAAAAAAAAAGGCTGTTTTTCTGACAAAACTCTGTAGTCTAGACATACCCAATGTGATAAACCTTTTTAAACAAATGAGCACACTGTTATATATCTGACAGATATGATAATATCCAGAATGAACCTTAGTGAATTTAAGATTTGCTGAATTAAATTTAAGTATGTTTAGGAATTTACTGTATTTAAAGACAAATATATATATACTCTTGAGGAACTGTATGCATTTCCATGGGGTTACAGGTATACAGTCCTCCAGTAACTACGGATAGTGAGGGGTAGTTAGGCAAATTCATGAAGGTTGTAAACCTCCAGAGAATTATGCCCAGCTGGAGAGAGGCTGGTTCTGAAACAATTCTCCATAAATCAACAGATAAACAAAAGGACTTCTGATTATATAACCTCAGTTAAAACTGACTCAGGGTTTTACTTCTGATCCAGCAAACAGATAGGACCTTTGAGGCAAGTGGGAAAGGGAAACATTCAAAAGGTTTTGGCCATCAGAACTCCCAATATTAAGTTAGTGCTTGTTCTGAGCTGAAGCTGTGATGAACTTTTGTTAGAGTTCGGGAAAGGGAACATGATGTGGTAGTCTTCATACCATGTGTGTATGTTCATTTATGGGTATTAATACATTTTCTCTGTAATGCCTTTCCCTTAAGAATAAATGTGATTGCTTATAAAGAGTTGTGCACTGTAACTTTAAACTATGAGCAATTACACTCTCTGTGGGTATGTCTACACTACAGCACTAATTCGAACTAAGCTAATTCGAATTAGTGCATCTAGACCTAAAAACTAATTCGAATTAGCGTTTTGCTAATTTGAACAAGCATGTCCACATTGAGTGGACCCTGAACTGAAATTAAGGCTGGCCGGAACCAGTGCCGGCAGGGCATCAGGTTAAGACTTAGAGCGTGGAGCTGCTGCCTCAGGCTAGCCGAGGGCTGTGCTTAAAGGGACCTGACCCCCACACCGGACAGACAGTTCTCAGGGTTCCCTGCTTGCTTGTCTACCTCGATGAGGGACAGCAAAGCAGTCCTGTCTTGGAGTGCCCTGAGTGCCCACACTCGGCACATCACAGCACTTGGCCATCAGCCCGGCTGCACTTGCCGCAGGCTGCCATCCGGGGGTGTCAATCGGGGGGCTGTCAGGATCCAGGAGGCCCTGCAGGAGAGTTTCCACCCCAAGGAGCCCACAGAGCCACCCCAGTCCTCCCCATCGGGGCTCGTGCCCCATTCCTCCCTCACCTCCTTCCATGTACCCTTCCCTAGCCCCCCTTCCTGATGTAAAAAATAAAGGACACGTGTTCAAAAATAGAAACTCTCTTTATTTAACAAAACTGGGGGGGGGGGATTAACCTCTGGGAAGACTGGGAAAAGGAGGTGGGAGAGGGGAAGAGAGAGGGTGGGAGAGGGGAGGTGGAAACCTAGGAGGAGGGAGCTGGAAGGGGGAAGCCAGGGTAAGAAGGAGGAGGGGAAGTATACAACTATGGTAGGCCATATCTTCAGTACTGTGTACAGATGTGGTCTCCTCACCTCAAAAAAGATATTTTGGCCTTGGAAAGGGTTCAGAAAAGGGCAACTACAATGATTAGGGATTTGGAACAGGTCCCATATGAAGAGAGTCTAAAGAGACTGGGACTTTTCAGCTTAGAAAAGAGGAGACTGAGGGGGGATATGATAGAGGTCTATAAAAGCATGAGTGGTGTGGAGACGGTGAATAAAGAAAAGTTCTTCATTAGTTCCCATGATAGAAGGACTAGAGGACACCAAATGAAATGAATGGACAGCAGGTTTAAAACTAATAAGCAAAAGTTCTTCTTCACACAGCACATAGTCAACCTGTGGAACTCCTTGTCACAGGAGGCTGTGAAGGCTAGAACTTATAACAGAGTTTAAAGAGAAGTTAGATAAAGTCATGGAGGTTGGGTCCATAGAGTGCTATTAGCCAGGGGGTAGGAATGGTGTCCCTGGCCTCTGTTTGTGGAAGGTTGGAGATGGATGGCACGAGACAAATGGCTTGGTCATTGTCTTCAGTCCATCCCCTCCTGGGTACCTGGTGTTGGCCACTGTCGGCAGACAGGCTATTGGGCTAGATGGACCTTTGGTCTGACCCAGTACGGCCGCTGTTATGTTCTTATGTTCTAAACTCAGGGCTCAGGGTCGGGGGTCTCACTGGACCAACTTGATTTTCATGCAAACCTGCTCCTGGGTTCTCATGTGGCCTTTGGTGGCCAGGCTGGTAGCTATCCTGCCCTAGACGGCTGCATTCCTGTGCCTAGTGCGGAGGTCGTGGACGTTGGAGGCCTCCCCACAAACCTCGATGAGGTCCATGATCTCTGCACTAGACCAGGCGGGCGCCTGCCTCTTGCGGCCCCGGGCAGGCTCCTGGGAGCTGCCAGCCTGGTCCTGGGAAGAGGTGGAGGGCTGGGTGGCAGCGGGTCTCATGCCATGCCAGGTGCAGGGTCTGCTGGCTGGGTGCTGGCAGGCTTGCAACTGGCACGAGCACTGTAGCCAGACCGTGCCCCTTTAAGGGCTCCGGGGCCGGGAGGGGGGCAGAAAAGTTTCCCTGGTTTGGCCCAGAGTGGCCACTAGGGAAGCTGGGAAGGGCTAGCCTCCAACTAGTTCGAATTAAGTGGCTACACAGCCCTTCATTTGAACTACTTAATTCGAACTAGGCATTAGTCCTCATAGAATGAGGTTTACCTAGTTCGAATTAAGTGCTCCGCTAGTTCGAATTAAGTTCGAACTAGCGGTTTGTATGTATAGACGCTATGAAAGTTAATTTGAACTAACGGCTGTTCGTTCGAATTAACTTTGTCGTGTAGACATACCCTGTTGTACCTGAGGAGTAAAGTAGAACAGATCTGCTTAGGCAGTCTGTCTTTTCACAGGGGTAGCACAGTCAATAAATAGTGCAGCTTGGAATTAACTCTCTTAAGAAGAAGAGAGATGTATGTCTCTACCCAAGAGAAAGGACAGCTGAGGAGAATGCTGCTTAGGGCAGGTCTACCCATGGGATAAACTAAATTATGCAACTTCAGGTATGTGAATAATATACCTTACGCTGATGTCATGTGTTGTATCCACTGCAGTGGATCAACAAGAGAAACTCTCTGATCCACTTTCCTTAAGCTTCTCATTCTGGTGGAGTTTTGGAGTTGATGGGAGCAGTTTATTCAACAGGTCTTCACTAGACTCTCTAACTCAACCCCCAGAGATCAATTGCTTTAGCTTCAACCCACCGGTAGTTGGAGACAAGCCCTTAAATTGGGTTATCTACTAGACCTTGAAGATGGATTACAGGTGTAGTTGCCCTGAACTGTGACAGCATTCAAGGATGGTGACAACCTCCATGGGCCCCTGGGGGGCTGGTTCCATGCTTCCAGAAGAGGCCAGGCCTTGGGTGGAAGTGGCAGGGGCAGCAGACGCCAACCCCAAGCACCACCCAGTGAGTACCAGGCTGACCCCCAGGCAGCCCTCAGCACTGCATGGCAGGCTTTGCACCCCCCTGCCCCAGGCCTCAGAGCTGCATGGAGGGCATGGCACAGCACTCCAGCAGTGATTTAAAAGACCCAGGAATCAGGCTGCTGCTCTACCACAGTAGTGGCAGCAGTGGCCAGGAGCCCCAGGCCCCTTTGGATAGCCAGGGCCCAGGGCAACTGTCCCCCATCCTCCCTGTCAGTGGGCCTGACAGTATGTAAACACATCCCAATAGCCTAGAACTTATTATAACAGAATTAGACAAGGATTCGCATTCCTTTTTAAACCTCCTTTTCTAAAGCCAAAGCAGTAAGTGTCTGAAGAGAACACTTGGGAGACATTAGGAGTGAATACAGAGGTACCTTAGGCTGTGCCGCTGCTGCTGCTGCCATCACCTCCAGCCGCTGAGCTCTGTTGCTGTTGTTGCTGCTGCTGTTAAGCACTCTGATTTACTGTGCCAGCTGCCATTCCTTGTACACAAACATGACACTTCTCTGAATGAAGCTATGATGATGCTGCCAGAACATTATATGCTTGGGGTGTACCAACACATATCTCTGGAGGAGCAGGGGAATATTAGTTAGTTATTCCCTCACATACACTATACAATAGACTGATCATTATGATACCTATCTGTGTGGTGTCCTTTGTGGAGACACTGCGGATTGGTAATTTCCCACTCCCCATACTCTCTCTCTCTCTCTCTCTTTCTCTCGTGTGGTGGTATCACCAGGACTTTGCAATGGCAATAAGAACCATGGGACAACTTTAAAAACCATTGTCAGATGTGGCATGTGCCACCCAAAGCCATCTATGCTTGAGAGGTGTTGGTCTGAGCTCTAGTGCACCACTATTTTCAAATGAAACTCATTCCAAAAGAATGCTCTTTCATCAGTCCCTGGGTCAAATCTAAGGGAAATGATATATTTTGAAGGTTTTGTTGGTATCTGTGAACTGAACCGTATTTGCTTGGAAGGTTGGCATACCTTTATAGTGTGTCACACTAGCAGAATTATTGATGAAAATCTACTAATGCTGATTAAACTAAGTACTGCTGGTTTGTTCCTCCCCTCCTCCCCCCAGAATTGCTGGGTTTGCTGGTTTGTTTTTTTTCAAAGAAATCTGTCACATCACATGAGTTACCTGTGGTAAATTACATTATTTTTTGCTTTGGCATCTACTTCCTCATAATCATTTATGTAAAATGTTCCGTATTATATATGTTTCTGTAAATGGAAAAGTTTTGATTTTATTTTTTTTACCTTATACACATCTAATCACCTGAATACACACACAGACACAAAACCAGCCAAAATAAAATAAAACAAAAAAAGACAGCATCAGATATAAAGATTCTAAAGTGATCTCCATTTTCTATGACTCAAGCAATTATGGAGATGGTGTTCAAGTGTATGGCTATATTTAAGAGTGACCATTGACCCGTGATGCCCATGAACTCTTCAGTGCAGACATGTTTCCTAAACCTTTTGTTCCATTTAATCTGCCTCAGTTCTTCTACAAAGATCTCCCCTGACAGAATGGCATCAAAAGAAACAATGGCCTTTTCCTAAATAAAAAGGATGCAGCTTTGGGCAGTCTGCCTTTACAAGCGCCAACAACATTTCTTTCAAAGGCACCTGCTGTTACACATCAACCAGAGCCTGAAAAGGACAGAGACAATGACAGCTTTCTTTTTTTTCCACTGTGTGAAACAAGAGTCATGAATTCTATTTAGGCAGCTTTAATTTACGGTGTGCATGCAAGCACTTGCTTCCTTAACCTTCTAAATCATGAATCATAAACATTACCTAAGAGGGTGAGGGAAATGAGTCATTTCTATAGAAATAACCTTAAAAAGAGCTTTGATTTGAAAACATTCAGAGTTTCACATGTGTGTAGCTGGGCATGAAGCATCAAGTTAAACACCCACACAGAAAATATACAGCTTATATTAACACATTTGTGTATTCCTAATTTATACGGGGTTAAGGCTATTGCCTTTTTTAGGGGTGAACACAGTATGACTGAAAAAGGAGAAAAATACACCATGGTATTGCTCTTAAATAATGCCAATTTCCATGATAGCAAGAAGTAGTGACTGAAAAAATAAACACAAACTGGGAAGACTCTCAGCAGTTCTGCTGGCAACTTTAGGGTCATGAATTGCATTTCATGGAAATTTTGGGGGGTTTCAATACGTGTTTTCATTTGGAACACAACTATGATTTAGTTGGGGTTGGTCCTGCTTTGAGCATGGGGTTAGACTAGACTAGAGCTACTCAACTATGGAACCTTGGGGGCCACAATGATACTCACAGCACATGCTGAGGGCCACAACTTAAGTGTGGTTTCATATACATGTAAATATGTGCAAATAGCTTCTTTCACACTGATGGGCATGAATACAAAGATTAAGGCAAGACTACCAACACCAGCCCCCATTTAAGTCAGTTCTGCTGATATTAATAAAATGCAATATTTATCCAATTTCCACCCATGTGACAGCACTTTTAATGAGCAATGACAGTCCAGGAATTTAACTACTAAAACACCTATCAACAGAAGACCATTATACTGACTCATCATTGTGGAGTGTGTTCCCAGTGGAGACCATGTTCAAAGGATCCCACCTGTGGGCCACGTATTGAGCTTCACGTAAACCCAAACTGCACTGCGGGCCGCAAATAAACAGGCCGTGGGCCACATGCAGTCCACGGGCCGCGTGTTGAGTAGCCCTGGACTAGATGATCTCCTGATGTCTCCTCCAACCATAATCTTCTGTGATTCTATGATAATCCTTAAAGTGTTCACAAAACCTATTTGTGGTAAAATATCTGTTTTCAGATAAAAAACCTGTGCCTTTCAATTCAGATTTGAAGTCTCTCTCACACACTTGCCTTCTGATCAGAAGAAACCAAAGAGCCCTGGATCAAAATACTCCCCCTGAAGAAAACTTATTGAAGCCAATACATCCCCACTAAATGTTTTGGCTTCCATGAAATGGTATGTTTTGGTGATATTTCAGGTAGTTAAAAAGTTCTGATGAGATGATTACTATATATTACTATTGCTTGTATAGGGCCAAATTCTGAACCCCATTCTTATGCTGAGAAGAACTTTATTCCTTGAGTAGTCTCATTAAATATAATGTGGAGTGAAGTACTTCTCACAATGAGAAAATGTATCAGACTCTAGGTCATAATACTGTGGATGTGTAGAGAGCTCAATATAACAAAAAAAAGTGAGGTCCTTGTGTTGCAATGGTCTGGCTAAGATTTTTGAAACACAGGAGTCTCTCTTTAGGCTCCTAACTGTATATTTAACACCTGAATAAATTTTAAAATGCTGAGCACCTGTCATTTACCACTGCATGCATCTTGAAGGTCATTCACAGTCTTAGAGGGTTTGGGTTGGGTTTTTTTTAGGATATTGTTTTTGATTTTTTAGTTGGCAAACAAGGTCAGGCTGTTAGGAAATTGTGAGGGTAACTTGAATGCCTTGCCCTCTGGATGCTATTTTCTCTTTAAACTCTTCACTGATCCTGAAAACTGTATATACTTGTCTGTCTTTGAATAAGCATTTCTCTTAAGCCCTCTTGAGAGAAAGATTCTTTCTTTAGATAGCGTAGAGCTGCCAAAAGTTTACAGCATAAATTCATGTTCTGACCCATCAGACCACCCACCAGAAACATACACATCAGTCTCTTAGAGCACCAAGATTGGGTTTGCTTTGTATCTTTCTTTGTGAATGAGCAGGAAAGTGCAGTCTTTCTGCTCCCTATTAAGAACACATTTTCTCTTTCCTACCTCAGAAAGAATATCTTTCAAGATAGATTCCCCCATATCATTAGGAAATAATATTCAGGCTGTAAATAAGAAGCACATGTTTAACAGTGAGAATAATTAACCATTGGGAAAATTTACCACGGTTGACCCTCTATACTTGACAATTTAAAAAACAAGATTGTAGGTTTTTTCTAAAATATCCTTGCGCAAAAAGAAACGGCAGAAAATATGCTAATGATGTTGTGACTTCTGCCAATGAGTCCCTCATTAGCATATTTTCTGCTGAAAAAAATGTAGTGTAGACATAGCCTGGGGAAAAACTTAATAATTAAGATAGACTGATTATTTAGCATTGTTAAGGTTATATTATATAACTCAGAAATACATGGAATACCTTGATTTACAGTAACTATTATATAAATATACCTTTTTGTTTTGTTATTCAGAAGTTGGATTTGTGTATATGATTGTAGAAAAAAATATCCAAAGAGAGCTATTTTTTACCTTGGGTATTCTCTTTGTAGTTTTAAGCACTATGCAGCACAAATGTAGTTTGTTTTAACTTAGAAGGGAAGTTTTCACTTTAAGTTTCATGGTTAAGTTTCATGGTCCTCTGGAAAGTTTAGATGAGTCATTTGTTGCAAATAGTTTTGTTTTCTTTCAATGGCTCATTTATCCAATTTTCAAAATGAATAACATAATTTCCGTAAATTTTGAATTATCATGGAGGGAAAAGAGTAAAATCTATTTTTAAAATTTGTTCAAAAACTAATCTAAAGTGCTAGTTTAAAATTTCGATCTAGTTATGAAACTAGATGAAACTTCCTAAATGAGGGAACACTTTGTTATATTTGAAAACAATTAGCTTGGTTATTTACAAGTTAGAAATATTTCTGCACAGGGCTGCTGGAACAATTTGTGTAGTTGGGCTGCCTAAGAGCCATTGAATCAAACTGCAAGCCCTGTACATAATGGAAACCACTTCAAGCCAAAGGATGCGGCAACACATTCAGAATGCCTAGTTCTTCCATCTGTTTGTACATTATATTCACAAATAGGTCCACCATGTGACTCCCTTATTTCTTGATAATTGAGGGCCCCTACGTAGGAAAACAAGCCTCTTCAAGAAAGCACTCAAGCACCATACTTAACTTTTAGTACATGATTAGATTCTACTGAAGTCAGTGAGATATAAGCACATGCAACCTGAAATAGGACTTGTCTTATCCTCTATAATTGGTACAAAACTTGTGGGGGAAAAAACCTTATGCAGTAAAATGAGGACAATTGTTTCTAAAATTTAAAGATAATCAGACCTGGACTCAGATGCAATTTTTAAAAATTGTAACAATCTCTATATTCTGAAATGGACCATGGAGAAAATTAGAATACCTGGTTCAAAGTGGGCTTAGATTTGGATCTGAGCATCGTGATTCAAACTAAACTGTATAAATAAGGACAACATTATGGCTACATCTACACTGCTGAGCTATTTTGGGATACTTCCAGTATTCCAAAATAGTTATTCCACATCTTTTGAGCAAGCCCGTTATTTAGAAATATTATAGGCTTGCTATTCTGACTTCCCTGTAACCCTTATTCCACAAGGAGTAATGGACATTTTGGAACAGTGCTCTATTTTGAAATTTGGCACTGTCTACACAGTGCCAAATTTGGAAATAAGCTATTTCAAAATTAACTCAAAATAAGCTATGCAATTTGTGTAGTGCAAATTGTGTAGCTTATTTCAAGCTCTGGGTGCAGTGTAGACGTACCCTATGTGTCCTCAGAAACTTAACAGCACAATTCAGTATTGGCACAAAATTACATTTACCAACAGAGACTGCAAACAGTGGGAAAGCAAGCTATTACATCTGTAATGCAAAATGATTTTTTCCACACTGGTCTACACAGTTCCATTTCTGTGCACAGTTGTGTCTGTCATTGTGAACAGCTGCATAAACAGTGGAAGTAGATTGCTGACATTAATTAAAACAGTTATCCCTACTGATTGACTGGCATTGTTCCATTATTTGGCCAAGCAATGCTGGTAGACAAAATCTTGTACTAATGTGAAATTGTACATTTGGATTGTTTTGGTTATACATAAAGGAACAAATTCATCCCTAATGTAATTCTATTAAAGTCATTAAGGTTGCATGGGATAAATTTGTTCCATCTATCACTTTAGGTTATTTACTATAATGTATCTTACATTAGACCTTATAATTTATATAATGTTCTTTAATCTATCTATATATTTTAGAAATGTGTGTCTGTCTGTCTATCTGCCTATGAGTCTGTTTGCTGAAGAACACCTCCTTAACAGTAAGGGATAGAACCCCCAAATTTGATATGCTGCTTCCTCTTTAGCCAACCTAAAGCAATGTCAGGGATTGGTTGTACAAGGAAAATGGGAAGTGACTGGAATAGGATTGTTTTCCCTAATGTGGAAAGGGAGGGGGCTGACCAGAGGAAGAACTATATGCAAAGTTATATGCAGAGTGACTACTGAGAGCAGTGAGTGCAGGGGATAGCTATACTGGGGGCAGCCACACCAGCAGGAGAGTAGGCAACTGGGAATGGGGCTCCACATGGCTGGTCAGTGGAGCAAGAAAATGATCTCCCTCTTTCAAATCCCTCCCCCAGCCCAAAGCTGCAGCACAAGATGGGGGGGGGGGGGTGCTGCCAGACAACAGCCCCACTGTGCCCCACCACCAGGACAACTCCCAGGGCTGGGCAGTGCAGCCCCAACCACTCCTACCCCCAGGATATGTGAGGTATTGCCACAAACCAGAACCAGTGCCCTTCTAACCCCCAGGACATGCTGGGGGGGGGACCCAAAAAGTACAGACCAGTCACCCCTACACCCCTCGAACATGCCAAGGGGGGCCACGAACCATGGCCCATCACCCCCACACACACCCAAGAGATTCCAGAGGGAAACACAAACCACAGCCTGATGCCTCCCCCAACCACAGGAGACCCCAAGAGAGGATGAAGTGGTGCATTTAATCTGGTTATTTTTCTCTATATTTGAATCCATGGATTACCAGCATACTGTCCTTTGCAGTGTCCGAGGAGGCCTTGTTCATTGATTAGCACAAATCTCATACAAGAAAGAATTCTGCCAAGATGTAACATGTGAAAAAGTGATTGAAAGAGGCTTTGGACTTAATTGGGCAGATCACACACGGATGACACTACTGTGACAGTTGCTGTGGAAAGCTGACGTGACCTAATTAATAACAAAGAACTAGAAATACGAAAGGAAAAAATTGAGAAATGAATCCAAAATGGTATGGAGTCTTCACTTAGCCAACATGACCGAGTCAAAATATAGGTCATAGGTTGAGTCTGGAAAAGGAAAAGGAGATGGAAGTGTTCCAGATAAGACAATATACCAAATTCCAGATACATGTATTTACTCCAAACCTGACTTCTTGAAGAAGTGGTGTCACAGTCCATTGCAACAATGGAAACTGAGACATTCTGAAGAGAGAAAAAAATCATAGGACAGTTTAATTCAACATTTTGTCAATTTTTAAATGACCTGTATTCTTGCCCTGGCAAATGCCTAGTTGTAGCATACTTGGAGGCTGTGTCTAGACTGGCAAGTTTTTCCGGAAAATCAGCCGCTTTTCCGGAAAAACTTATCAGCTGTCTACACTGGCTGCTTGAATTTCTGCAAGAACACTGACTATCTCATGTATGATCATCAGTGTTCTTGCAGAAATACTATGCTGCGCCCGTTCGTGCAAAAGCCCTCTTGCGCAAATGCTTTTGCGTAAGAGGGCCAGTGTAGACAACGTGGTATTGTTTTGCGCAAAAAAGCCCCGATGGCTAAAATGGCGATTGGGGCTTTCTTGCGCAAAAGCGCGTCTAGATTGGCCAGGGACGCTTTTCCGCAAAAAGTGCTTTTGCGGAAAAGTGTCCGTGCCAATCTAGACACTCTGTTCCGAAAATGCTTTTAATGGAAAACTTTTCCGTTGAAAGCATTTCCGGAAAATCATGCCAATCTAGACGCAGCCTTGTTTTGGCTGGCAATTCATGAAGTACTAGATGCTTATGTAAGCAGGGTCAGGATAAGCTCTACCCTGACATCTGGTGGTGAATTGTGGCGAGTGGTGCAAAAAGACTTCAGGGGCTGATCTCGTTTGCATAGGCACACCCACCCCGCCTAGTATGTGCTCACAGCAGCCCAAATGGTCACTTTGGCCACTGTGGGATCCCCAGTCTCTCTGTTATTGAGGCAGGGGGGATAAAGTGTTGTTACCCTGATTATGTGAATCAAGGACAGTGGAATAGTGGAACTGTTTTATGACAGAAGGATTCGCCATAAACTACGTAGCACTTGCTAGACAAGGGGCATGGGTTCCAAACCCAGTAAAGCTGAGAGAGGCTGGAGACAGATATTTGTATGTGGTGGTGCAGCAGCAGCAGCAGCAGCAGCCGCCGCCGCCGCCGCCGCCGCCGCCGCCGCCGCCGCCCTGTCTGAGGGCCTAAAAAACACCATGTGTACCCCCTTCTCTCTTCACTGTGGAATATCAGAGTTAATTTGGATTCCGTTAGGAGTCTAGTTGCAAGCTGCTGAGCTGACTTCACTGTGGGCCAATGGTGCACTAGCACTGAGGCTTCTCTACTATGAGCTGAACTTGCTGAAGAGCTGAAATCGCTGTGGGGAGCCTGAAGCTATACTGCTGAGCTACTAGCAGAGCAGTTTGCAGGAATGACTGGTGGGCACAGGCGGCCAGCAGAGCGGCTGGTGGGGACGACCGGTGGGTGGCTGGTAGGAGCGGCAGCGGGCAGCCAGTGGAGTAGCTGCAGGAACAAGCAGCTGGTGGCCAGGGGCATGGATTGAGACGGCTGGCGGAGTAGGGCAGTTTGCGGGACGGCTGGAGTGACTCACGGGACAGCAGATGGAGTGTGGTGGAGTGACTCGCGTAAACGGTGGCAGCAGAATCCTACAGAGAGGCGGAGCCGTCAGTGGACCACGTAAGGTGTATCAACCCCCGTCCCCTCCATTCCACCCAAGCTGGGATGGGAAAACCCTGCCGGTGAACTTTCGAACCCTGGGGCGGCACTGACCCGGGGCAGAGACTTTTGGGGTATTGGACTTTGGGACTTTGGGTGATTTTTAGAGACTCAAGCTGGTATTGTATTACGTTGTTGGGAGGAGACCCCTAGATACTGAACCCGGCCCTTGCTGCTATTAACTTGGCCTGGCAGAAGGGTTACGCTTACAAAAAGCAAATGTATTTGTGGAAATGTATCAGTATCAGATACTGATGGGCAGATACAATAGTGTTGCAGGCTAACTAGTTAGGCACTCAATTATTGTGTATTACAACACAGCAGAGGTGGCAAACCAAAGGCACAGAGTCCAGATGCGACCCTGGCTTGCCTGGATCTGGCCCCTGATGTTCGGGGTTTTCTCCCAGCATTGGGGAGCCTGCAGTGGTGTTCCAGCCCTCTTGTGTGTTTCCCCTCTCCCCCCGAGCCCATGGGGCTGGAGAACCAAATCTACTAGCCTGGGCCTGGTGTGCTTCTTACTTGTGTGGCACCCCCTTGACTGATTTTTCAAGTCAGTGTCCCCTGACCCAAAAAAGGTTCCCCACCCCTGACATACAGCATAGAAAGTTGATCATTTTGGACAACAAACTGGATGACTTTTTATGTTGGGAGAATAAACATACTTATGAAATGAATTACATACTATGAATTTTGTTTTTCATTAAAGAAAATATTTGAGTTTTTACACCAAGATTGGTCTCTCCTGCCATAAGGTATGTATTGTTTTTTCCTTCCCTAAGCACCTGCCTGCTTCTAGCTGCTCTGGTTCCTTTCTGGAGCTGTCCTATCCTCTGCTAGAGGTCCACCACTCATCCAGCTTCTTTTCTTTGCTTGGCTTCTGTAAGAACCAAAGGAATATGGGGATAATATTTTACGTAAGCAGTGAAGTCCACATGTGACGAAGCTGTTCTGCACTGCACTTACATTTTGGGGGCATATTCTGGCATGTTACCAAAATTATGGTTTTCTTGGGTTCATTCTAAACAATCAAATAATTGTATCAGTTTTTCCTTTATATCACACTTTACTTATTACAAGCCTCTCACATAATGCTTTCTTAGGTTTATTTTCTGGAAAGTTTATTCACATTCTAGAAGGGAAGGATAACAACTTAGAAACAGCCACAGCCACCAGCCATGTTCAACAGACATTTACCATTCCCTTCATTCTGCTAATTAACAAACTGACTTGGTCAAATTCTCTTCTCTTTTGCAGTAGTTCAGCTCTACTGAATCAAGAGAGATAAGTGCATAAGCAGGGATTGTACTTGGTCCTGCTGTGAGGGTAGGGGACTAGACTTGACGACCTCTCAAGGTCCCTTCCAGTTCTATGAGATAGGTATATCTCCATATATATGTAAATCAGAAAAAAAATTGGCCCTATGTGCATGTGGCTGTTTCTGTGTCCGTACAAGTAAATAATAAATCATTTGAAAAAATCATCAGAACAGTATTAATCTTTTTGTTATGTTCTAAAAAGGGACAAGCTTTTTAAGGATCTTCTGTTCATTAATTATTATGATGATCTATTATTTATGTGGTTCACAGTGTGTTAGCCATAGAATTACACTAGATAATGTGGCCTATGAGCCAGGTACAAGGCCGCTTCTCTTTAGGAAAAGGAAAGCATAAAAGCTACAGAAATGCAGTAGACATGACCAGAAAAATTTACTTCCAGTCAGGTATTACTATTGATTTTTATAGTGTTTGCTCTGCCAGGATTTTGTAGTCAGTCCTGGCAGCAATTCAAAATCTGCATTTAAAAAGAATTTTTTAAGTGGTGATCCTGAGCCATTTTCTCTGTGTCAGAAATAAAAGTGTATTCTTAATGAAAAAGGCACTCTAGATATAAAATATTTAAAGGCTGCATGCTAGAATACTTACTGCTTTTTCTATAGGGGGACCCTCACATTTGCTTTTGTGTACCAATGCCAAGCAGCATCTTGATCAGGATGAGAGTTAAAATTGGTGCTGCACCTTCATCCATCAGACCCATATCTTTTATTGAAGTTGATGTCTGAAAATTATTGATGAGTCAAGGTGGAGAGTATGTATAAGCTTTAAGATTCTAGCTCACATGATGAGAATATCACCCCAAAGCTGGCTGTTCGTTGATTTTTTTTTTCCAAGAGAACTATTAGCTGATAGTGCGCCTTGCTGCTGATGGTGTGCTAAACAAGAGATACAGCAGCTTACCAGAACTATCAAGCTTTATTGTTAAATATAATCTTTATTTCTCTGCTCTCCAAATATTAGAGCTTTGCACAGGCTTCTCTTAAACTTTGTTTCATGTCCATTCTTATACATTTCCCCCTCTTTGGCAGTTCTACTAGCCACCTTGACTCATCAAAAGGAAGTAAAAAAAGTCATTTTGCAGACCTGCTTGTAATATTTGTGTCCAGTTTGGGGTTCCATGACATGAGGTTCAAGCTAAAAACTCAATTCAGATTTGTCCAGAGATTGATTTATTGTTTCAAAGCAAACCAAGATGGAGGGATACTAAAACACTGCATGATCTGATTGTACTCTCACCTTAATATAACACTTTTGGGTGTTGCAAATAATAGAGTAGGAAATGGGGGGATTTATAGTCATATGTTTTGCCTGCAGATAACTGGGATAAGTTCAGATTACTGAGGCTATCTCTACTTGCTAATTTAGCATTGATATATAAGAGGAAGAACCTTAGTTGAGTTCCTTCTCTGAGCACAAAAAGAAGTGATTCTTCTTTCTAGCTGGAGTACGAGATAGGGGTGAGAGATATGCATTTTCACCTCTAAACAGTTCATCCTTCTCTCCTTCTTCCTCCTCCCACCTATCCCCTACCCACCTCCAAGTACTCCAGTTCCTCTCTGAAAACACCCCAATAGAAATTTATCCTTAAATATCCCACTGACCTAAACAAACATACAAACTCAGGAGACCCTTAAAACCTGTAGCTGCTGGAGAACTTTTATGGAAAAAGGCCTTCAAATTCTGGGGTAAAGTCAGAAGCATTAACAATCTGGTTGGTTTAGCTCCCTACTCTATTAGGGATCCAGACTCTGACATCACTATCATCTTCCTCTTTCTCTACCAGGATGCTCATTTTTATTTGCTAATGTTAATGTTGAGACTGTTCTGCCAGACACTATTTTGTGTAAACAAAACCTGGAAAGAGTAAAATACCACATATCTATACTGGCTGTGAATTTTAGAAAGCAGCCAATGCAAGAAACAGTGGTACCTGAAGTGTTGCCAAAACTCAACACAGCCATCCAAGCCAATTTTACTGTAACTGAAGGTTCCTGGGCTCCAGAATATGACGTCTTCACACATAAAACAGCTACCATTTTTTCTGAATCTCTTAATTTAGATGAGAAGAGATGATAAAATAAGAAAGAAAATACAAGATTCCGTGAGAGGTACAGTATGTAGTACTTTTCCAACTTGCTGCATAAGGTCTGCCTCACAAAATACCAGCTGCCCCTGGAAAATGGCCAAACCTTTAAGAATTTAGAGCTACAGAGAAAATAAAGGAACCCTGATTCATAGATTCCAAGGGCAGCAGGGACCACTGTAATCATCTTGTCTGACCTCCTGTATACCTCAGGCCAGAGAAATGTCCCCAGATAATTCCTAGAGCAGAACCTTAAGAAAAACATCCAGTCTTGATTTAAAATTTGTAAAAGTTAGAAATTCAACCACAAACGTTAGTAAATTGTTCCAATAGTTAATTATTCTCACTGCTAAAAATTTGTGTTTTATTTCCAGTCTGAATATGTCTAGCTTCATTTTCCAGGCACTGGATTGTATTATACTTTTATCTGCTATACTGAAGAATTCATTGTCAAATATGTCTTCCCAGTGTGGAGACTTCCACATTGTAATCAGGTTGCTCCCTCGCCTTGACTTTGTTAAGCTAAATAGATTGAGCTCTTTGACACACTATAAGGTATGTTTTCTGATCCATTGATCATTCTTGTAGTTCTTCTCTTCTCTGAACCCTTTCAAATTTATCAACATCTTCCATTAATTGTGGACAACAGAATTAGACAAAGTATTCCAGCAGCAGTCTCATTAGTGCCAAATACAGAATAAAATAATGTCACTGCTGCTGCTCAGGATTCCCTTTTTTATGTGCCCCCTCAAATTGCATTTTAGCCATAGTGTAACATTGGAAGCTCATGTTCAGCTGATTATCCACCATGATCCCCAAATCATTTTCAGACCTTTTGTGCCCCAGGACAGAATCCCTCATCCAGTAAATATGGTCTTCATTCTTTGTTTCTATATGTATACATTTGTATGTAACTGTATTACAATGTATATTATTTGCTTGTACCCAGTTTACTAAGCAATGGGGATTGCTCTAAATAAGTTTTTCATGATGTACCACTTCTTCAATTTTGGTGTCATCTGCAAATTTTATTAATGACGGTTTTATTTTTTTCCAGGCCAGTGACAAAAATGATAAATAGCATAGAACTAGAACCATTCCTTGCAGGATTGAACAGGAAATTGTCACTGGATGATAATTCCCCATTTATTATTACATTTTGAGATCTATCAGTTAGCCAGTTTTTAATCCATTTAATATGTGCCAAATTAAAATACAGAATAATATAAAATTAATCAAAATTTTGTGTTATATCAAAGCAAAAGTCTAGTTAGATTACATCAATACTATTACCTTTAGCAACCTAAATCATAATCTCATTACAAAAAGATAAATTAGTTTGACATGATCTATTTTCCATAAACTCATGTTGACTTACATTAATTACATTACCCTCCTTTTTTTTTAATTACTCATATTCCTTATCAGCGGCTCCATTATCTTATCCTAAATGAATATTGGTTAACAGGCCTACAGTTAACTAAAATCATCCTGTTAACCTTTTTTAAAAAAAATTGGCACATTATCTTTCATTCAAAATTCTGAAGCTTGTCCAAAATCAACATTAAAAGTTCAGCACGTTCCTCAGCCAGCTCTTCTAAAATATTTGTATGCACTTCATGAGGACATGCTGATTTAAAACTCTATGGCTATGTCTACACTACATGGAAGATTAATACTGTCGCAGTTGATCTTCTGGGGTTCGATTTAGAGGGCCTAGTGAAGACCTGTTAAATTGAACTCTGTCAGCACTGGTACTCCTGCTCCTCACAAGGAATAAGGGAAGCTGACAAGAGTATTTGCTCCCATGGGATCCCTTTGTGTGGAAGGCATGGAAACTCAGTTTAAGATACGTCAACTTCAGTTATGTAATTAAAGTTATTAACCTATCTTAATTAGACCTTCCACTTTAATGTAGACTAGACCTAACTTTGGTAGTTTCTGTTTAACATGCTCCAGAGTTACTAGAGGAATAGAAAAAATGTGATCATCACCACAGGATAAGACTGTATAGTCTGTTCTAACTGCAGATACAGAACAGAAATATTTATTGAACATGTCTTTCTTTTCTGTGGTATTATTGATAATTCTACCATTTCCATCTAATAATGTACCAACACCATGTAAGGATTCACTGTGTTCCCATATATTTTTTTTACAAATCCTTTTTATTGTTGTCAGCTGTGTTATACATAGATTTCTCTTTGTATCCCTTGGCTACCAATATCAATTTTCTATAATTCTCGGTTTCTGGTTTATATTCATTACTATCACTTCTCTTTTCTCTCAGTTATACACACACACACACACACACTCTTCTTTATAACTGCCTCCATTTCCTCTCCTATCATAGTCTTCTTCCTCATTTGTAGGATTGTGGCCTTTGGGGCATCTAGTAATACATTCTTAAATGATTCCCAATTACCTTTGATATTTTGCTAATTAAATCCTTCTGAATTAGCTCATAATTGTTTTCAGTTTTGTGAAATTGGCCCTATTAAAGCAGCAATAATATATATTTGTGGTATGGACTTTATTCTATTAGTACAGTACAAATGTGATCAAGTCAGGATATTTGTACCTAGGCTACCCATTTAGGCTACAATATGTTTTAAATTAGGAAATCGCCATCTCTGATGTTTAGAAATTCCAAGGATGTTTTATTACTGACGGTATGAAACCTATACTTCAGTATGTGTCGCTCAGTTCCCATGACAATGCAGGGTTTGGGGGGGGTTGGACACATTATATACAGGTACATATGGAGTCAGTCATCCTGTTTTGTAATCGGTGGTCTGTAATACACACTAACTGCTATCGCATCTTGTGGTTTTTGCCATCCCTAGGAGGGTGCAGGGCCTGTGGCAACCCCCTCCCCCACCCCGTACCACAGACACAGGACCTGGGACAACCCTCTGCCCCTGGCTCCATTCCCTACTCCTGTTCCACCTCTTCCCTAAGCCGTGCCTCTACTCCACCCCTTCTGTTCTCCTTCCTGTCCAGCTCCATCCCCTTGCCTGCTTGCACACATGATGCAAGTTGGGGAATTACTGGAGGCCTGGTTTGGGCTGGCAGGAAGGGTTGCCCCCCATCTTGCACTTACTATGGTGGCAGGAGCTGGAGCATCCCAGAAGCCTGTTCCTCTCCACACCACTGTGCTCTCTCCATTCTTGCTCTGCTTCACTTCTTGCAGCAGTAGGAAGTGGAACCCCCAGAGTCGGGGTGCTCTACTTCTTGCTGCCACAGAGAACCAAGTAAGGCAGTCTGGGAGAAGGCAGCAGGGTACAGCAGAGCAGTGCAGCTCCTGACACCACAGAGAGTATGTATATGTGGATGGCCACTGATTCCACTCCGTGCCAAGCCACTGTTATCCCACCAGGTCCCTCACATCCATAGGATGGTTGAGGCAGCCCCCATGGGGGCCTGGCGCAGTCACCCTAAACCATCCTACGGAGGGACAGCTCTACAAACTATTAGGACTTTACTCCATAAGCATTCAAGATCATTTTCTTCTGAGAAATCAGTGACTCAGGAACAAGGAATGTGTTTTTGATATTGGGTGCCATTCTTCTCCCGTTTTGCCTACTTGAGCTTTCCAATATAGATTATAAACATTTATTTTAACATTCCAATCATGCAAATCATCCCACCAGGTTTTGTTAATACCACCTCGATTGAATTCATGCTAATAAATGAACAATTCTAATTCATTTTGTTTGTTACCCAGGTTCCTAGCATAAGTGCTTAGATAATTCAAGATTTTTTTCTGTCCTTGTCCCTTGGTTTCTTGATTTATTTTGTTCTCAACAACTCAGTTTTGTGCTAAGTGTTCATATCTTCCCTCTTTTTATCTTTCCTGTTTCTTATTTGGTAGACCTGATCCTGGCTACTTTAGCTTGCCACAATGGAAACTGATCCCCTTCTACGAAGGTAGAACCCTTCTAAATTATACTGTTCCCTGTCCCCGTAGAAGATGGACAAATGTCCTACAAAGCTTTGCACCCTATACCTCTTACCCATCCAGCAGTTCACTACCAGAAGCTACTGCCTCCTGCTTTCCTTTACACTTCTGAGTTGCCTGTAGTCATCTACTATCTGTTGTCCCACCAGACAATGTAATTAGTGTCCATATCCATTCACCCATCACCAATGGATCTTGGCTCACTGGCTTCAGGAGACCATCAAATTGTGTCTCGGTTCTAGGAAGGCAGCACACTATCCTTTTGTCTATCTATCTCTTGCATAATGTTCTTTTGGTTCTTCTGACTACTGAATTTCCAACAAGGATTGTCTGTCTTCCTAGAATGCTACCTTAGTAGATGGGGACCAATGTCTATTAGGGCAAGATGGCTAGAGTAGCTAGGAGTGGGTCTACAGTTGCTGGATCCAAGTATCAGAGTCAAGCTAACACATCCATACCGAGCTATATAGACCTTCTAACTCATCCCTGAAGCTTGAGGTGTGTCCACACTGCAAAATGACAGATCCTGGACTCATCGTGAATTACAGCAGAATCTAGGGCCTGACTCAAACCTCTAGCAGGCTCCTAGGACGTGGGTCCTGGCTTGAATTCTTGCTGAACTAAGTCAGACCAATTTATGTGTGGCTGAAAGTAAGACTTGGGCTCAAACATGAGTCAGAACCCCAGGCTACCTTGCTGTCCAGACATGCTCATTGGGGCCTATGTGTGAAGCTACCTATATATTAAAAGTCAAGCATGTGCATATATTTTTGCAGGATTGGGACCTAAAGTGTCCACATAGAGATTTTCACTTGTTTAGCTAGACTGATTTAAAAAACAATTTTAGTCACAGCAATAAAACATCAAGTCTTCACTTTTTACTGTCTGCAGTGGGACATTTTGCCTAAGTGAGGCTTTCAGAATTTGGCTGTACTTGCTTAGAGAAAGAGAAATCTATCATTCTCCACAAGGCTCAGTAACTAAATTTAAACTCTTTTTTTATTCCACCCCCCACACACATACTCTTCTATTATGCTCCCATGCAAAATTATGCATATCTTTCTCCAGGAGATGGTAGAGTAAGGAGATTGTGTTAGAACTAATGACATGGTCATAATTACTATTATTTGCAATCTTACTGTTTATTTGAGATATGTGCATTGGTCTGCCTGTCTGTCTGTCTGTCTGTGAGTTCATTTGTTCAAGAACTCTTAAATGATAAGAGCTAGGACCAATAAATGTGGTATGCAGCTTCCTCCTACCATAACTTAAAGTAAGGTAAGGTTTAGTTTTGCCAAGACAATGTGCTGTTCCTAGAATCTGATTGTGTATCATACAATGGAAAGGAAGGGCTCTGGTCAGAGGGAATTATACTGTAGAATGACCATGGAGGGCATCAAGGGGCCAGAGATGAGACCAGGACAGCTATAACTCTGTTGGAAGAATAGGGGGCAGGGGTAGTGAAAGGTACAGCTGTCAACTATGTATTTCAGAGAGTTTCTCTGTATGTCTATTTGTCTGTGTGTCTATCTGTTCCCCAGCTGGGGGACACGCACCCCTCCCCCAGCTGTGCCTGCTGGAGCTACTATGGACAGGTGCTTCTCACATGGCCCCAAACTGCTGTGGTTGGAAAAGGCTGCGGTTGACCTCTCTCCTCAGGGGATCTGTATATGGAACCCTCAACCCCAGCCCCACTCCAGAACAATGATTTAAATGAAAAAAAAAGAAAACTTATTTGAGTTTGGGACCCAAGAAGCTCCAGGTAAATCTTCTAGTGTGCTATATTTAAAACTCCTATACACAACTTGCAATAGGCTTTGGACTTTTACTCTTGTCAGGTGGCTTAGTGGAGCACAAGGGAGGGCAAGAAAGATGTACTGTTCAATGTCACTGTTTTCTCACTTCGACACTCAACACTGATAACATATTTTTTTTCCTCAGTAGGTGGTATCTTTTATGCCAAACAATGTAGTAGTGGCAATGTGATACACAAGCAGCAGTGGTCCTTTCAAGGGTTGGGCAATGTTAGATGGCCTGCAGCTGTGATGTCTGTAGAAGTATATTTTCGGCCTTAAACGGTAAACAGCAAAGATGTGCTCAAAACCGAGGGGGAAAAAAAACAATGAAAATGTTTTTCAGGCTGTTTGGGAAGGGGAAGTGGGGCACAAAATGTATTTATTATTTAGTTTTATTGTGGTTACAACTAGGAATCCCAGACTTGGACTAGGACCCCCACTGTACAAGGTGCTGTACAAATAGAGAACAAAAAGACTGTCCTTATCCTGAAGCAATTGCAATCAAAGTTCTGAATAAATATTAATGCCTTCTGTCTAAGGATCCCATAGTGCTTTGAAAATACAAGTGAATCAAGCTGTTGAGTGTTCACATTTTAATAAGAAGAATACAGGATGTCAACAAACCCGGCTCATTTGGAATTTATTAATCCAAGATTGTTTGTCAAATATGTATACGGCATAGTCTAGAAAATAAGGTAATACTTACCAAACCAGGCTGGAGAAATGACTTCCCAATTCAGTTCATTCCCAGATAATACTCAGGAATTCTTCCCCTTATATACCATATGAAAAAGAGAGAAAGTAAATGACCCATGGGGTTCTTTTCATGATATCTAGTTTACCTAACTAAGGGCATTGACACAGGCATAACACGATGCACACACAGGTACTTTGGCCACGCTGTCAGATTTATCCTATGATATTAACACTACCACTTGGGGGACAGAATCCCAGGTTTCTGTGCATCACAGGGAGACACTCTACTAACTGCCTTTTGTGTGTTGTTCATGCTATTATCTGCATTCGCCCATCTACTAATTGTAGTTCTTGCTTATGTCTCATCAACGATGGGCAAGTGAATATGTGAACTGAAAATTGGTCATGTTCTCTAAGGCTTAGTTGATGACAGAGGCATATTCAGGAATACCAGTGTGAGAAAAATTGGAAAGGCTGACCAACAATTGTTATATGTATTTAATTCCTTTTACAATGTTTTCCGTTCCTTCCTTCCTTCTTTCCTTCCTAGTAAACCTTTAGATTTAAAAAAAACACTGAAGAAGTGGGTTGTGCCCACTTAACAGACGCTGTTAAGACGCGGTTATTTCGAGAGAAAACCCTTCTCTCAAAATAACCCTTATTCCTCATACAATGAGGTTTACCAGTTATTTCGAGAGAAGGGTTTTCTCTCGAAACAACCATGTCTTAACAGCGTCTGTTATTTCGAAATAGCGCTATTTCGAAATAGCACCATAACACGAATATGCAAATGAAGCCGGGATATTTAAATCCCGGCTTCATTTGCAATTTCAAATGTCTTCATTCGCATCCCTCTCTCAAAAGAGGGTACAAGTGTAAACATACCCAGAGGAACATACTGCAACTTTATTTAGTTTCATCCAGTTTCAGCTAAGCATGGCAAACTCCTCACCTCTCTATTGCAAAGGGACACCACACTGTGTTTATCTAACTGCCAGACCAGATCCTTCTCCCATTTCCCCTGGATTGTGTTGGATGGCTTGGAGCAGGAACAGACTAGACTACCAGGAACAGGAATGATAAGCAACAATCCTATACCTAAGTAGGACCTTTCCAAGCTTGCCACCTTCCTTGTGCTGGTCCATATGGCCCCTGAACTATTGTTGCCTGCTTGCAAAATTAATTTCATTGTCATACGAGCATCTTGGCTTAATGGCATAACTGATCTGTTTTTTGCAGGTCAACAGGCTCAAAGCACTAACACCAGAGGTCAAGGGAGTGCCAGAAAATATGCTGACAGTATTTGTGAATCATGTTTGCTAACAGTAGTATCCATAGACAAGGGTGCATTTGCAACAGGAGCGTTTCTAGCTTATACACTGGTGTTTGACCAGAATTCCAAAATTGTGGCTACGTCTAAACTACAAAGATTTTTTGAAAGAGGATATGCAAATTCCCCAGGAATTTGCATATTTTCTTCTGATTGCATTTTCGAAAGAGGATCTTTCAAAAGTGAAAGTAGTCTGGATGCGGGGGGTTTTTGGGAAAAAAAAACCTTTTTCGAAAAAACCTCCACTCTCCTAAAAAAAGGTTTATGTGGTTTTTCAAAAAAAGGGGTTTTTTTCTGAAAAAAAACACATCCAGACTACTTTCACTTTCGAAAGATCTTCTTTCAAAAGTGTGATCGGAAGAATTTGCATATCCTCTTTCGAAATAAAAACGTATGAATGAAGTTCATCTGAAGAAGTGAGTTGTGCCCACAAAAGCTCTTGATACCAGCTACATTTTTTGTTAGTCTCTGAGGTGCTGCAAGACTATTAGTTGTTTTCTAAGTTTTACCTGACAGGAAAATGATGTATAATTTGACTAATAAAATTGTGGCCTGGTTAAAATCCATACCATGTGTCTTTACCTTCTTCCACACACTGGGCACACTAGACAATCTTTAGTGGAAACCTATATGCTTCATAATAGAACAAATATGCAAAACAAATCTGGTTTCATGCAGTTTCAGAATGTCACCACTTTGAATAGCAAATAGCTGTGATCTGGATGTCTCCACAATAAATCTCCACTAAAGATTTATTTTTTTAGATGCTTTGATCTCATAACATTAAAATGACACACACACTATGGAAAAACCAGGAATGCTCACTTTACACATCTCGTTTATCTCTCTGGATGAAATTTCTTATTTCTTTGAAGCTTTTGCTTTGTACTTTATATATTACAAGAGTAACAGTCCAAAGCCTATTGCAATTCTTGTACAGGTGTTTAATATATAACACACTAGCACATTTACATGGCATTGCTCAGGCCCTTAAGGAGGAGCTCAGAGCTGGGCGAAGTACTGGAGTCAGGGTTGTGTGGTAAGGAGAGGCTCTAGGCAGAGGATTGTGTGTTTGTGTGTGTGTAAGAAGATGGTCAAGGAGGGCAGAAGGGCTGAAGTCCCCCCCTCCGAGATTCATATCAGAAGCTGCTTGCTCTTCCTTTTCCTGTCCCTGTCAGGCAGTGAGAGCAAATTTCATAGCTTGTCTGTCCCCTGCTCCACAGCTACAGTGAGGAATTCAGCAAACTGCACTTTCCCCTCACTCCCTGATGAAGGAGAAGTCATCAATGTCCTCATATGAATTGGGGGCAGGGGGAAGACGAGGAACTTCAGGCCCCTTTTTACCCTTCCCAAAGGACACCTGGGAGATGGCAGGCTTGGGGACTAGGGAAGTCTCCGACGGATGGATCATTTGGTGATTGTCTTCTTTCTATATGGTTTTATGAGAAGCAATCCCATTCCAGGCACATCCCATATACTTGGCACAACCACATCCTTACATTGCTTTAAGTTCTGATAAGTGGAAGCTGTATACTGAATTTGGTGGTTCCACCTATTGCCGTTTAGGACAAATATCTGAACAGACAGACAGACAGACAAAAAGACGAACTCTCCCAAATGTATAGTAGATCAATCATTTTTCTTGTGGATGGTCAACAGCTAATTCTTATTTTATAGAGTATTTTGTGACATTAAAAGGCAGGTAGGGTCAGACATTATAATCAAGGTATCTCTTCATTTGCAGCACTGAACAGGAAAAGAAACTACCCAGAAAGCACAATTTGATAGGTGTATTAAAGACTCACTAAGACAGTGCTTAATAGGAAATGAAGCTTTATGCTTTTTAATCTTTTGATTTTAAACAAGCATAATTGAAATTCTCTGTCTGGAATACAAACAGACCATGTTTTACCTCAGTAAGCAGACATGATTACTGCTGTACTGCCAAAGCCCTGTTGCTTAAACTGTCTTGGGCTTTCAAATCAAATTATACATCCTCTCCCTCCACTGTACTGAAAGACGATAAAATAAATAAGGCAGTAGCAAACACTGTCTCATTTTTTTCTTTATTGGTCAAGTAGAATCAAGGGAAGATGAGGTAGAAAAAGACAGTGGATAAATCCCCTCTGGACTCTTTGTATTCGATAAAGCAACCTAACAGAGAGAAAAGTGATCACTTTACAGCAGAGATGAACTCTTTGCAGGAAGTTTGATAAATTGACATCATTCCAGGCAATTTGAGGTAATACAATCTTCATGTCTGAACAGTGTAATTACTAGATATGTTTCCAGCTCTCAGAAACACTCTATATCAATCACTATGAACAGCGCTAGCAAGATCTACAACTATTTGCCTCAGGAAAAAAAAAGAGAGAAAGCTAGTGAAAGGGAAAAATGCTAAGCATTGAGTTAACAGTCTTGCAGTATTAAACAAAGAGCACAATTAGAGAAAGAATACAAACATTGTCTCTAATTTTTTCCTCCATTTGATGCAGTGAGAGAAGACCCAAAGTCAGTGAGTCTGGTTTAGCAGAAACAGTACATATATGGGATGGGGAAAAACAGTTGTGCCCTATTGCAGCATAATCTCTGCTCATTTCCTTGGACAGATTGCAATAGACAATACTGTTGTTACTGTCAGTGGCATGTGAGACCGTTTTCTCTGTCAGTCAATTAAAGTCTTCCATTGAAGCTGTGGGGACTTTGGTCAGTGGGCTGTGAGGAGAGTAGGGGATCACACCTCATAAGAGAGATCTGGTGTGATGCCAGAAAGGAGAAGGATGCTGTGGGAAGCTGTTGTGGAAATACTGCTGCCAACTGTAGTTGTCCCAAGAGCTGGTGGCTTGGAAAGCTCTGCTCACTACCTTCATGCAGTGTGGGTCATATGCAGTATGGGTGGGAGTGGAGAAAAGCCAGGGATGGGGGGTTGTAAAAAAAATTTGTAATCTTCCAAGGGAGAAAGGACTGCCATGACTAAATTTTCCTCATAAAATATGCTCCCTTGCACTTCCTGGATCTAACTTCCTTATACCTCAACCGCATCCATTCCTTGTATTTTCCTTTTTAAGGGGACAATAAGATCAGGGTGAAAGGGAGGAGGTGGGGAAACACTGAATCTATATAAACTCTCAAAGAACAAAGACAGCTGTTACTAACATAAGACAGATAGCTATCAGTTTCTGCAATTGCCCTAACCTCAGCTGAAATCTTTCTAACCCTGACACTTCCCTTTGCTTAGTCCACATGGTCCCCAGACCATCTCAGACCACCTGCTGGCCAAGAAATGCACAGTTGCCGGGCCACAATGATTATAAATGTATAATCTGATTGATATAAAAAATAGTGGTTTATGGGAAATCAGTATAGTCTCTGACTGCTGAAAATGATACAGTCAACAGAACACGGTGATGCCACACCATACACCAGGCCTCTTTGAGGAGAACAGAATGGAATGAAATAATATATACATCTTTTAAACTTTTCAGAGGTAACAACTCTGCAAAATATACTCTTGTGGCTTATGTGAAGATAGTGTGGGTTACATGACAGTCCAATCTTTGTTATGGCACCATAGCCATCTTTTCCAAAGGACAGGAGACACACAGCTCAATGTATTCAGCATGTTACCGTTTGAAAGCTCATCAGATTATTTTAAAGCTGTTTAAAACATGACAGAAAACTTTCTTTGGTGGGGGGGGGGGAGAAGAGGAATTGAGAATAGATAGATAAAATACCCATTGTGATGCTGAAAAAGTATGTTAAGCTATTACTTCAACTCTATTACTCTGCCACAGGCCTATTACGATGGCTCCTCTTTGTGGAGCTGATTAAATGCTTCCAACTTGACTTCACTTAAAAGTTTAGAGATTTAACCTTAACATACACAAAAATCAGGGAAGGAAAATTTCAGTAAAGGCACAAAATATGTTTGAATTGTCACCCAAATTATCCCATTGCTAATCTTTGCAAACATAATCAAATTAAACATTGGGAAGGATGGGAAGTCGTGGAGAAATTTTCTCTCTTATATTTATATCAGGCAGGCTTATCGATTACCTTTCCATCTTTACAGAATAAATAGCATACAAGAGCTAACCACAGAAAAGATTTAATGTGGTCGAAGAATATCTATGATACATGTTTTCCTGAAACAAGTGAGCCAATCCACACTGATGTTGATCTCTTGATATTAAAATATACATCATCTTTCTTCTACTCTCAACACCTTAGGCAATATTACACAGAATACCTAGCATTCTTCACATTCTGGAAGAGAGGTATGAAAATGAATAACAAGTGTGCTCTGATAGGAGGCAATGTTCACATATTTCACACAAAGTACAGAGAAAGTCTCCACAATTAAACTACAGCCATTCCAAAGGTGTAGAAAGAAAGCTTTGGAGTCAATTGATTAAATGTAGCTTGCAAGATACAATGTGTGAATTGGGAAACCAGAGCAGAAATTAAAAGTTAATTATTTTCCTATGTCCAAATGAATGTGTGGATGTATGCACGCGCAAACACCCACATACTCTGAACAAATATTCTAAATATATATAAAATATAATAAAATATAAGCTACTACATAAACTTACATATTAGATGGCACTTACCTACTTTGCAACTTGTGAAATTACAAGAATAACATTAGAATTGTACTATTGGATTGTCTTTTTCTTTGGTTATGCAGAATGTTTCACTGTAACAAAATGGTAATATGTATATACTCCAGTCTTAAAGGATTAGCATTTTGAAAGCAAGTATACTACATCACATGAATAGACTTAGATTGCAAAACTTGCCTATGGGTTTTCACATCAAAATCCCTTAGGCACCATTGCAAAACTCAGCTCCAGCATCTAATGTTTAAGAGAAAATGTAAGATTTCTTATGGGATGTTTCTATTTACATTGTGAAAAATAGATATATAGATATGCATATATGCAAAAGTTATTTGAGTCTGCAAAAAAGGTATAGCTAGGTACGTGTAAAAGTTTAGACTTTTGCTTGCAGCTGATTATTTCTATTGTTAAGGGACTATAAGCCTGATTTTGATTCCCTCTTTAATTTTGATAAATCCCAACCAATGTGCCATTTCAGTTTGTATGTGCATTTATCTGTCTCAAGAGAAGTATGATTTATGGGGATGAGGGAAGCTCAGGTAAAACACTGATGAGACATAATAGTCTGAGCACTATTTTAACTCTCCTTGGAACTTTCGTGTTTTTTAGCTAAAATTTCCACACAATCCTCAAAATTTGCTGGCTTTATTTTTCATTTTATTAATCTTTTAAGCACATATTATGTAGGGCATTCTGTGATGCTCCTCCTAAAATTCCCCATAGTTCTGTGGCACCATGAGGAAACTTTTCCTGTGCCTGCCAGGGGTCAGCTACCAAACTCTACTAGCAACACAAACACTTCTGTCTACGTTCACAATAGTCACGGCCCAACCCGAAATTCCCATGAGCACCTCACTGGAGCATTCAGCTGCTGAGCTACCAGACGCGCACAATAGTCATAGATTTTCTGCTTCCAAAGTACTCCCCAGTTTACTAGTTTCACCTCAGATCAACATTCTTTTTAACACATAGAACTTAGACATGTTGAGAGTGAAATCGGTTAGAAATCTATTTACAGTACACAGAGATTCAGAACAAATAGTAAGGATAAGTATTAAAAACAAATCATAACACATTCTATAGACTAGACTTAATTAACTAGATACTATCACACCTATGAGTGGGCATTGCTCACCTAAAGCACTTGAAGTTCTTTATATCCAGGCTTGGCTGTGATTCTCTTTTCAGAGACAGACATGCTATCAGTTTGTCACCTAGGTGAATGACACTATGTGTTTCTTTGCTTCCGAAGGCATACAAATCCCATCTTTTGTCTTCATTCATAAACAGGACACTGTTGTCCTTGCAGTTCTTATGTTTCTTCCCAAAGGTATTTTTTCTTGTACATTTCACAACCTTTTGACTGGCACCTAGCTGAATATATAAATAGGCCTCCGCTGTGAGGCAAACAATACACATATGATCAGAGAAGGAGATAAAGCATCTATTGCCTTCTGCCAGAAAGGACCATGTTTGAGGCATGTCACCTGATGGTGCATGCCCAACCTTAACTTCAAGATTTTAACATACTTTTTAGTATCATATATGACTCTTTAAATATTATTTCTGCATACATTTTGCAATGATTATGACTATTGGCTCTTAGTAAAGATTTTAAATGCCACCTGAAATATTATGCATAATTCTGGCCCAGGGAATTCCTTCCTGTACGCCTTTTTTTTCTGCCACTTGGCATCAACAGGTTATTGGGTCATAGTCATTATGATGAGCCTTGTAAAATATAAACATATGCAAAATGAGAGCAAAGTGATTTGTTTGGGGGATAAAAAGTTTAAAATTTTACAGATATCACAGCACATGATAAAAGGCTGGTTTTATTCCTACTTTTTTTTTCAAATGTACAGAGTTCATCCTTAAATAAATTGTTAAAATGCTCAAAAATATAATTATGTTTTTCAGACTGTTAAGCAATTATTACGTCTTAATACTTTACAACTGTACCATGCTTCAGGCACATACTCTCTGTGTTCATGAATATTAGAAAGAGCAAGTCATAAATCTATAATCTGAACATAAACATCTTCCAAGTTGTCTGTAGTCATGGGGTTTTACTAGTAGTCACATATATTTTAATCTGTGTACTGCTGTGTTTATTTGCCTCCCTCCAACTTTTTGTCTGTCTACATGGTATTTCTACCTGCTGTCAGTCTACCAACCCATTACTTTACTAATTAGTAAAGATTATTGTTGATGACAGAGAAATGATGAGAACACCCACTGTTCAATGTCACTCAGTGAAATAGCTACAGAGTAGATAGTGTCACGCGCTTGCCAATGACCCTTAAAAGGTCCAAAGCACAAAATAAACTTCATCCTTGCTATTCTGTGCAGGAGTCATGGACAGTTGCAGCTCTTATGCTTTCCTGGCTGCCAGCCACAGCACCCAAACACAACTCCAGTACTATCATCTGAAGAAGTGGGTTGTGCCCTGGAAAGCTCACGATACCATCTACATATTTTGTTAGTCTTTAAGGTGCTGCTAGACTATTTGTTGTTTTTTAAATTTTTCCACAGACTAACTCGGCTACCCCTCTGAAGTGTCTGATACTATCTGCAGCATTAAGCAGAAGAATAACAGACAGGCCAGGAAAAACGATCCCTGTCATTAGAGTAGGCACAAAATTCTGGTTTTTCAAGATAATACAAGGTGCATGTGTCCTACACAAGAAAACACAAATCCTTTTACCCAAAAGTCTCCACAAAAGAGTTGAACAAAATAAAGGAGATTGCAGGAGCTAGTCAGGCAGCATAGTCATGAATACTGTAATAATTGTTCCAGACAATTTCTATGACTCCCAGGACACCAGAAACACAGGAGTAGTTGCTGAAATGAACTACAATGCTTTGATCAAGTTTCTGCGGTTCTCACATACCCCTTAGAAAACTGTAGGGAAGAGAAGGAGAGGACAAGGACTCCCTAGAATCTTTCTCCTGAGCGTGTAAGTGGAGTAATAGTAGTCATCTCTGAAGTTAAGGACATTGCTGGAGATGACAATCTAGGGAAGGCAGATTGGACTTAGGGTTGTGGAATTTTTGATACCCATTCAAATGTTTTAAAAGATAACATCAAATGGATGTTAGGGAGGGTGGTAATGTGGTGGGAACAGTCAAGGTATCTCTTCCTATACTTTGTTGAGAGACTTGGTGAGAGCCACCCTATTGGTCAATGGAGATGCTGCCATTCTGGCTGTGACTGATACCAGCTGTGAAACAGCAGCTTGCACTGCACTCTTGGGCTTTGTCTACACTGATGGCTTCTTGCGCAAGAACATCTTGCACAAGGGTTCTTGTGCAAGAAGTCTTGCACAAGAAAATGTCCACACTGCCATGTGCGCATTGTGCTTTTGTGCAAGAGTGCCCATGGCAGTGTAGACGCTCTCTTGTGCAAGAAAGCTCTGATGGCCATTTTAGCCATAGGGCTTTCTCGCGCAAGAAATCCCTGCCGAGCGTCCACACTACCCTCTTGCGCAAGAGCTCCTGCGCAAGAGGGCTTACACCTATTAAAAAAGAGAGTAGCTCTTGCGCAAGGAACCCTCTCGTACCACGCCGTACTATAAATTTCCTTGTGCAAGAGCAGGTGGGAAGTGCGGACGCTCTGCGGATTCTTGCGCAAGAACGGCCATCCTTGTGCAAGAAGCCGCGAGTGTTGACATAGCCTTGATGACTCAGCTCAGTTCAATGGCAACAGCTTAAGTGGGGCCTGAACTCAGCTGAGCCATGGTAGTTGCTGAGTGGTACAGATGGGAATCACTGGAACAACCAAACCAAGGGCACGGTGCAGCAACACTAAACAAGACTCTGAGTCTGCCCAGCAATATTTTAACATTACTTTTATAGTTTCATAAGGGCTGGGCTGGTGGGAAGGCAGCAGCTGTTCCAGGTCTGCAATAGTCAGGAGGCTTGGATTTTGGAAAAAATGTGGGAGGCAGCAGGGATCTGGCTCTGATTCAGGCTTGGAATGGAGGGTACCCAGTCCAGGATGGCTGGTGCGAAGGGAGGCTTTGGGGCAATTGCTCCCTGAGAATGAAACTGGTTTGTGGTTGAATAGGGGCAATCCACAAGATTCGGGCTGGGTTTTGTGGGTGTGAGGGGCACTTGGGGAGGAGAGGTCCTTGTGACTGTCTGGTAGATATGAGTGCCCCCATCCTAAAGAGGATTGTGTTTTCACATACAGCAGTCCACTAAGATGCTGGTCCATTTTCGAATAACCTCCCACCCATGCCTAGCCCCAAGTCTATTTGTAAATGATTTTCCTCTCTTCTCCCATCCCCTTTTTAATTCTAGTATGATGTATGACCATTCAGGCCTGATCTACATTAGCAAATTCAGTCGGTATAACGATGTCACTCATGAGTGTAAAAAATCCATACTCCTGACCATTGAGTTCAGAATATTACAAGCTTTCATAAAAGAGCTTACTTGACATATTTATTCACAGAAACATTAATTGCAATCAGTTAATTCAATGATTTACTCTTTGGGATTCATACCTCTTGATCAAGGGGTTCATACCATGTGAATTTGTTGCTTATTCAGTATTAGGACTGCACCTTGGACAGGAAGGCTATATAGAGCCTGGAGGGAATCTGCAAAAATATATAAAGAGACAAACTCATTCTCAGATTATTTTGTATTAAGATACAGTTGTTCAAGAAAAGAACCATAAACTATTGAAATGCACCAGCAGTGAAGTCATGGAACAATTAAAGTTGTATGACTATCCAGGAAGCTAGATTAGCTCTGAGAAGACTATCAAGAATGAGGTTAACAAGAGATTTGTTTTAGCTAGAAGTGCGTCACAGAAGTTGATGAAATTATGGACTGATAAAAACATGACCGTCTTTTCGGGAATATACCCCGCACCCAAATATACCCCGCAGTTTTTGCCGTTTGAGTTTAGAAATCCCTGTATACCCCGTGCACAAGTACAGCCCGCGGGGCGGGGTTTATTGGGGTGCGGATATATTCCTGCCTGCCCCCGCTCCTGTGCACCGTGCCGCCTGCAGCCTCCTGCTGCTGCTGCTGGCCGCGGAGCCCCACGCCGCAACTGCTCCGAGGTGTGGCAAGGGGGCTACAAGGAGGGTTTGCAAGGGGGCACAGGGGAGATTGCAAGCAGGTTGCGGGGGGCGTTACCAGGGGGCGCGGGCAGTTTGCAGCGATCCACGGCGTGGGCCACCCGCCACCCGGGACAGAGCTCCGGGCTCCTTCCCTTTGTCAGCCAAGGCTGGGAGCCTCCCGCCTTGCGCCTCTGCTGGGGATGCCTTTGCCCTGGCTCCGGAGCATTCCCGGCGAGCAAGCCGGGTTCCCGGGCAGACTTTGTCCCCCGCCCCTGCTTCTGGGAGAGCCATGCTGGGAAAAAATACTGGGCTGCGCTCCCCCCCCCCCCCCCGTAAGTTTCCCCACGTTTTTCAGCCACGGGCTGTTCAATCCGGCCCCAGCTCTCTGAGGGGGAAAAGGTGTTTGCAGCTCTCAACCCCAGCCTGGCAAAGGCTCAGCCAGGAGGGGCTCTCAGGGTATGTCTACATTAGCCCCCTAGTTCGAACTAGGGAGGCTAATGTAGGCATTCGAAGTTGCAAATGAAGCCCGGGATTTAAATATCCCGGGCTTCATTTGCATCTTCCCGGGCGGGCGCCATTTTTAAATGTCCCCTAGTCTGAACTCCGTGCCCGCGGCTACATGCAGCACAGAGTAGGTAGTTTGAATTAGGATCTCTAATTCGAACTACCGGTACACCTCGTTCCATGAGGAGTAACGGTAGTTTGAATTAGAGATCCTAATTCGAACTACCTACTCTGTGCCGCGTGTAGCCGCGGGCACGGAATTCGGACTAGGGGACATTTAAAAATTGCGGCGCCCTGGAAGATGCAAATGAAGCCCGGGATATTTAAATCCTGGGCTTCATTTGCAACTTCGAATGCCTACATTAGCCTCCCTAGTTCGAACTAGGGGGCTAGTGTAGACATACCCTAAAAATTTTGTATACCCCGCACCCAAGTATACCCCGCAGAGGGGGGGTTGTAAAAATGAATATAACCCGTGGGTTATATTCACTAAAATATGGTAAGTTTGGTATCAGAGTGCAAATGTATCAAACTAATGTACTAGCAGTATTTCTCCATGGTCTTGAAACAGCTGCATAGCATGAAACAGACATCAGAGGGCTGTAGGCAGTGCAAATGAGAGTTCTTTGGAAAGCGAAAGGTGTAAAGTGAAATGATTTTAAGATAAATGACGAAGTTCAAAGGAGAGTGGGGTGTGACAGTAGGGAATGTGAGTATCAGCAAATGAACAGATGATGATGGTGAGGTGACTGCAGAAGACAAACATGACAAAGTGCCAAAGAAAATAAGGCAAAGTCAAATCAGACCTAGAGGCTGAAGACCAATGGAATGGTGGGACATGGTACATTGGCTAGGCTAGACTTAGTGGAGGAAAATGTCATGGAGTGTAATGAATGGTGACACTGTACTGCTCCCCATGCTTGTAAGGATTCTTTGAGATGACACGAAGAAGAAAAAGTACAAGGCAGCAGATGTATGTTTTTTAAACTAGCTTAGCACCTGTTTTATTTACACATTTATTATTATTATCATCACAGTGCCTACAAGCCCTAGTTATAGACCAGAACCACATTGTGCAAGGCTCTGTATACACAGAACAAAATGTCCCTTCCCTAAAATGCTTACAGCTTAAGTAAAATGTTTACAATCAGAATAGTGTATCATTAAAGCAATATTTTGACAAAAAGCTATTTGTAAATTTTATAAGCTCACAGAGTTTTTTCAGGGCGTCTGTTTCTCATGCAGGTCAGAAAACAGGCTTTCTTTTGTCTAAGACAGAAGACCAGTTAGCACAGAGGAAATGAGTGGCTTGATATAATTCAGGAGTCCAGGCAGATAAATGATTCACTCAAACGCAAATGCAGGCATAAATAACTACCATATTTTAGAAATGGACAGAAGGGTGAACAAAAAAAGAGGAGAGTCTCTTAATCCACATTCAAAGCTCACCTGTCCCACAGGGAAAAAAGAATTCTCTCTTCTACTTCATTTTAACAGCCCTGTTTCCCACAAACACATGCACCTTATTTGTCCCCCCTCTGTGGATCTGGAGTTCTGTTCTTATGCTGGGGTTAGGGAGTGTGGTTGCACTCCCCTACCTCTCAGGAGCTAAGGTGGGCTAACATACAACATTATTATTTAATTGAAAAAATAACTACCTCAAGCTGCATAACCTTTTCTCTCCTCTATGCAATGTACACACTCTTATGGAGGATCCAGCACAACCTGTGAAGAAATTCTGGTGCTGCACCTAGAGAAAACCTACTGATAGTGAAATGGGAAGATCCACCAGAGATTTTGGTGCTGCCACAGAGCCTCCTATCAGAAGACACTGTTCTCCCAGAGATACATGGGCTAAACCTCATATATTTTATGGAGAGTAAGTTGAGATTAATGTCAAAGTCTGCCTCTTGCAGTTTTCCCCAGCAGAAATATTTAAAGGAAACTGACAAGAAAAAACTCAAGGAAATTTCCTCTTCCTATGTTCCATCACCCTGATCTATCTCTGTAGCAACCAAGCAAAATGCCACCTCACCATGTATTTAAAGAAGGTGAATACTTTCACTTAGTTTCCATATGGAATATATTAATGCCTTAGAGTAAACAAAATCAGTTTATAAAGCAAGTATTTGCATGCTGTCAACTATGTGAATTTAAGATGACCTATGAACATATTTCCATTACTACAGGATCTCTGTTCAAAGACTGTCTTTCTTCCAGCTCCACTGGAATGAGTTTCTCTGAATGTCAGCAACAATTGTGAGTAAGAAACTTACGTATGGCAAATAAAAGGAAGAGACACTGGGATTTATGTGATTTTAAATGATTTGTAATAAACATATAGATAGTTTATAGTCCACACATGAAAACCCTCATTGAACTTGGACAAGCTCAATAGTGCCGTTTGACCAATGAAATGTGACATATTGACACTTAATAGTTCAATTCACCACCTATGAAAAATTGAAGCTGATCTTGGTATGCCAGTTATGCCTCTAATAGAACTATTTATTTGTTTAAAAATATACAGATTCATTCTATATAATGTTTTGTTTGCTCCCTGGCATTATAAAGGGCTTTATGAATGAAAAACTTGTAATTCAATGAATGTGCGCAAACACCTCAGCTGTTACATCTGCAGCCTTGGATATCAGAACTTTGTCCAGTGCAGATAAAACAAAAACCATTGTATGTTTTTTTCTGTACATAAAAAACAACCTGTTATATCATATCTGAATTTCAGATTTAAAGAAATAGCACAACAGGAAAGAACAAAAGTAAAGTTACAATAAGTGCGCAAAAGGTGTTGCTCTTCTGTAACATGCTACAGGTTGAACCTCTCTGGTCTGGCACCCTTGGGACCTGACTGATCCCAGATGAGGGATTTTGCCAGACCAGGGGAGGACATATCTGACTCCCTCTGCTACTTCCTCCCAGCCTCGGACTGGCCACCAGCCTCCAGGCTAGCTCCCATCCCCCCCACTGCTGCCAGCCACACTGCCCTGCTAGTCCCCACCCCCTCTTCTCAGCTAAGTCAAGTAGCTCAGCTCCAGCCCAGTTCCTAGAGCATTAGGCTCCTGTCTCTGCTGGGCAGTCCCCTGCTGTGCAATAGGCTATGGCACTGCTGGATCATACCAGGCAGCCTAGGTCTGGTGAGCCAAGAGCCAGGCAGCTCAGCTGGGAGTCCAGCTGCCAGCCCTCCACCAATACTTTCTGGTCCTAGAACATCTGTGGTCCTTCTGGAGCATGGATATTGCTGGACCAAAGAGTCCCGGTTTACCAAGGTTCAACCTGTACATCAGCTCTGCCTCACAGAACACCGGCTGCCTCTCTGAAAAGGGGTTGATAGAAATGGAATAGTACTGTCATAACAACCAGCAGATACTTTTAGTATGTCGATATCAGATGACCATTTTATATAAGCACAAAATTTTTTGAAATTTGATTTTTTTCATAGCAGTTCCTTCCTTACTTCTAGAAACCCAAGTTGACTCTTACCCTTTCTATGTCTTCTTTTATTTTTATCATCACCTATCCCATTTCCCTCATTAATTCTTACCTTGTTTCAGAGGCCAGGAGTCCAGTTATTCTTTCCATATCTGGTGTCCTCTTTCTGAGGCAACCATAAGCTATTCCTTTTCTCAATCAGTTTCCAGGACACAATCAGTTGGTCAATTGATTTCTCCTCCTTTTGACTGCAGTAAGAAGTGCTGTTTTTCCATCCTCATCTGGGGGCTGGCTGGTAGGCCCGCTTTTGTTGAAATCCCTAGTGCAGATCAACTTAAAAAAGCCTTGCTGAGACCTACTGCTGTTCCTACTTAATATGCTCTAGGATTAAAAAGCCAGAGAGACCAAGAAACTATTTGGCAATAGTCAAACTTGTTGTGTTTCACCCTCTGCTTACTCTGGGGCCCAAATTTTCAATGGATTTTTAACTGGTGTGCACATCAAATTTGCAGATGCAAGTGCATCAACTATATGTACAATCTGTACTTTAGAGTATAGAATACTAACAACAATAAAATATATTAATCAAATGTTATCATAGCTTCATGTACATAGTACCTTTATGGCTAGCCTTTGCAACAGGAGAGGCAGACATGGGGTTTTTAAGTTCTTATTGGAACAGGGTACTTCAAATGTCAGCTGGAGGGGAGGATGTGTCAGACAGAGAAGCTGGCAAATCTCTCTGCAAAGGACATTTATTCCATCTGTTTTATCTGTTCTGGGAGAACATGGTGTTCTGTTGCTTTCAAAGCTGCTTCTTGGCTGGACAGCATAGGACTGTCTTTTCAGGCTGCATGTCAGACACGTCATCCCTATGCCAAGTTACAATAACAAGTGCTATTTACATGTGTAAGTGCTTAGCATTCTCTTCCCAACCAAATGGCATCCTGTACTGGTGAATTAGAAACTGGATGAGGAAAAAAAGTCCCCACTTTCCCTTCTTTGATTTAAGACATATAGAATTTAATTCTTCTGTTATGATATGCTTTAAAAAAATAAGGGTGTGTGTGAGAGAGAAAGTGCTTTATATAAAAAGGTCATGTGTATGTTAATGCTTTTAAACTATTAAAACTGCATCCTGAAAACCTTAGGCATCCTATATTCCCACTGAAACTATGGGAAGTTTTGAGTATGCAACAAAATTAAGGATTTGGACATTAAAAGATAAACATAATGATGTTTATATTTTAAGGTTCAAGCCTCAATATTTAGATCTGAAAATTTGGTTCTGAATGTTTGTAAATTCAGGTTTTGACTTTCAGTCTAGCTTTCAAAAGTCTAGGGCTACGTCTACATTGGCATGATCTTGCGCAAATATTCTTTAACGCAAGAGTTCTTGCGTTAAAGTATTTGTGCAAGAGAGCGTCTACACTGGCATGTGCTTTTGCGCAAGAGCATCCATGCCAGTGTAGACGCTCTCTTGCGCAAGAAAGCTCCGATGGCCATTTTAACCATAGGGCTTTCTTGCGCAAGAAATTCATGTTGCCTGTCTACACTGGCCTCTTGCGCAAGAACAGTTGCGCAAGAGGGCTTATTCCTCAGTGGGAGCATCATAGTTCTTGCACAAGAAGCACTGATTTCACACATTAGAACATCAGTGTTCTTGCACAAGAACTCCCCGCCAGTGTAGACAGGCAGCATGTTTTTGCGCAAAAGCGGCCGCTTTGGCGCAAGATGGCGCCAATGTAGACACAGCCTAAGAGTTTGAAGGTGCTACGACCCCTTGTAAGAGGACATGCTAGTTCTTTTGGACAGATTCCAGATCAAGATCTCACAGGCCACAAGAATGCTCGGAAATCCCAAAGCGACCATGTGATTATTCGCTACAGCAAGAGCTACTATAAAATGGGACAAGGATATTGTTAATTTGGACCCAGCAGAGACAGAGATAGATACAGAGTGTATAGAAACACAGGTGCCTGCATATGGTGGCAGCTTTATGGTTCAGACTGCAAAACTGAAGCCAATATGAAAATGAGGCTTTGCACTGGGGAAGGACAAGAGCTCAAACAGTTACAGGGACCGTACATCACCTTCCTCCATCTTACTTTTGAAATTTTCCAATATATATATATATATATATATATATTATATAACTAACATGAAATGCTTTATAACTTAACTAAGTTGCATATGGACTACTACAGACTTTCAGCTTGTAAGGGATTTTTCTGCTCTGGAATAGCAGCCCACTAGGGTGTCTAGACTACAGGGTTTTGTTGACAAAAGTGGACTTTTGTCAACAAAACTATACCTGCGTCTACACTACCGCCAAGTTCTGTCGACAGTAAGTCGACAGAACGTGCCAGTTTTGTTGACGGCGGTAAACCTCATTCTACGAGGAATAACGCCTTTTTTCTACAGTTATGTCGAAAAAAGGTGCTATTGCATCCACACTATGCTTTTTCAAAAGAGAGTGTCTAGACTCTCTGTTAAAAAAGCAGCTTGCTTTGTCGACAGAACTGGCTGTAGTCTAGACGCTCTTTTTCGACAGAGGCTTTGTCGACAGTATCTATCAACAAAGCCTCTGTCGACCAAAACCTGTTGTCTAGATGTACCCTATCTGAACAACTTTTTAAGTTAAGGCTCACAATTCTTTTTTGCAATCTTGTGATAAGGTGGTGTACTGAATATCAGGAACAGTTGTTGGGTTGGTAAGGAATCAACTAGACCTGATAGCAAAGTTTCTTCCACAAAATAATCCAAATTAGGAGTTCTAATAGAACCTTTGATCAGAAGAACAGAATTTCCTACTGGAACATTTCTAAACCCATGTTCTTGTGATGACTGAACTGGATCACATGTGGTTTCCATAACATACCATTGGATAGTTCTACTGCAAACAGTATGGCTGTAACTACACAACCATAGTTGCAAGTTCAAGTATTCCACTTGAGAAGAGTGATAGAATCTCAGACTGATCTAGTGCATAGCTTGGGATTGGGCTACATGTGTGTTAGCATGAGGGCAAAGATTGCTTCCAAAATCTGAAACTGAAGCAATTTGGAAATGATCACTCACATTGCAATAAGACACAACTGTGATCCATAGATAAATCTCATTTATAGGCCATGAATATTGTAAAGTGAGGATTCTAAACAATTAAAAAAATGTTCTCTGTTGAACCATTCCTTTCAAAAGAGAAAGCACGGTACTTTTCCTTAGTGGTATGTTTATTAGGTTTGTGCTTATGAGGGGTGAACTAGCTATCAAATTCAGATAAAACAAACTGCAATGTTTCTTCAGGTTGACAGGAGATTGGATATGACAGACATTTGGCTCATCAGCACTGATGTGCTGAGTTCCCTTACAGAAATGAATAGTATAGGGCTCAGGATGAGAGTTTTGGGATGTAGAAGGGGGCTCAGGCTTTGGGGGAGTCAGGTCTGGGAGCTCGATCTTATGTTGAGTGGCTCCTAATCAGGAGTGCGGGGGGGGGGACGGGGGCTAAGACCATGATGCATCCTAGAAGTAGCCAGCAGCAGGTTCCTAGCAGTTAGGAGTGCAGAGCTAGTGCTCAGGGCAGGGGCAATGCACCCCATGAGCATTTCTCCTACACACACACACATCTTGGAGCCAGGCCTGTTGCCAGCAGCTTCTGGGGTGCAGCACAGTCTGCAAATCCAGGACAATCAGGTGGCCTGTCTTAGCACCCTCACTGGTCTCCTGATTGCCCTGCAGCAATTAGACCTAGTGGCTGACATTCCATATCACAATATTGAGTTCCAACCTTAGTTTGAAAACCACTGGTCTAGTCCACTATGTTCTAACAATTGTGAGACAGTATCCAAATTTTGAAACTGATCTGTTTGATTCTTTCCTGTAATCAGTTTGTCATCTGAATAGCACTGAACTTCATCTAGTCCCTTCAGAATCTCATAACTGGCTTTCTAAAAAAGGACAGGAGTTGATGTGATACCAAAAAGCATCACGTTGTAACAAAATAAATCTTCTTGCATATTGATTTTGAGATATTTGTGAGATGATGGATCATTCTCTATTTGTACATATGGGTTGAGCTCTAAGAGCATCAAACTAATATTAAGAACACAAGAATGGCCGTACTGGGTCAGACCAAAGGTCCATTTAGTCCAGTATCCTGTCTGCTGACAGTGGCCAGTGCCAGGTGCCCCAAAGGGGGTGTACCGAAGACAATGATCAAGCAATTTGTGTCCTGCCATCCGTCTCCAGCCTTTGACAAACAGAGGCCAGGGACACCATTCCTTACCCCCTGGCTAATAGCCTTTTATGGACCTAACCTCCATTAATTTATCTAGCTCTTTTTTAAACTCTGTTATAATCCTAGCTTTCACAGCCTCCTCTGGCAAGGAGTTCCACAGGTTGACAGTGCGCTGTGTGAAGAAGAACTTTCTTTTATTAGTTTTTAACCTGCTACCCATTAATTTCATTTGCTGTCCTCTAGTTCTTATATTATGGGAACAAGTAAATAACTTTTCTTTATTGACCCTCTCCACACCACTAATGATTTTATATACCTCTATCATATCCCCCCTCAGTCTCCTCCTTTCTAAACTGAAAAGTCCCAGTCTCTTTAGCCTCTCCGTATATGGAACCCATTCCAAACCCCTAATCATTTTAGTTTCCCTTTTCTGAATCTTTTCTAATACCAAAATTTCTTTTTTGAGGTGAGGAGACCACATCTGTATGCATGAAGATGTGGGCATACCATAGTTTTATATAGGGGCAGAAAGATATTCTTCGTCTTATATTCTATCCTTTTTTAAAATAATTCCTAGCAACCTATTTGCTTTTTTGCCTGTTGCTGAACACTGTATGGATGTTTTCAGAGTACTATCCACAATAACTCCAAGATCTCTTTCCTGATTAGTTGTAGCTAAATTAGTCCCCATCATATTGTATGTATAGTTAGGGTTATTTTTTTCCAGTGTGCATTACTTTACACTTATTCACATTAAATTTCATTTGCCATTTTGTTGTCCAATCACTCAGTTTGGTGAGATCTTTTTGAAGTTCTTCACAGTCTGCTTTGGTCTTGACTATCTTGAACAGTTTAGTATCATCTGCACACTTTGCTACCTCACTGCTTACCCCTTTCTCTAGATCAGTGGTTCCCAAACTTTTCGGCATCGCGCCCCCTTTTTGATTTTTGAGAAACCCTCATGCCCCCCACCCCAATAGCAGCAAAAAAGGAACTGACCGGGGCCGAATAACAAAAATAGCAGCAAAACTTGTGCGGGGGGGGGAGGGGGGGAAGGCTGGGTCGCCTCATGCCCCCCCTGGAATTTCTTCATGCCCTCCCAGGGGGGTACGCCCCCCAGTTTGGGAACCCATGCTCTAGATCATTTATGAATAAGTTGAATGGGATTGGTCCTAAAACTTACCCTTGGGGAACATTACTAGTTACCCCACTCCATTCTGAAAATTTACCATTTATTCCTACCCTTTGTTTCCTGTCTTTTAACCAGTTCTCAGTCCATGAAAGGATCTTCCCTCTTATCCCATGACAACCTAATTTACACAAGAGCCTTTCGTGAGGGACCTTGTCAAAGGCTTTCTGGAAATCTAAGTATACTGTATCTACTGGATCCCCCTTGTCCGCATGTTTGTTAACCCCTTCAGAGAACTCTAATGGATTAGTAAGACAGGATTTCCCTTTACAAAAACCATGTTGACTTTTGCCCAACAAATTATGTTCTTCTACGTGTCTGACAATTTTATTCTTTACTATTGTTTCAACTAATTTGCCCGGTACTGACGTTAGACTTACCGGGCTGTAATTGCCAGGGTCGCCTCTAGAGCCCTTTTTAAATATTGGTGTTATGTTAGCTGTCTTCCAGTCCTTGGGTACAGAAGCTGATTTAAAGGATAGGTTACAAACCATAGTTAATAGCTCCGTAATTTCACATTTGAGTTCTTTCAGAACCCTTGGGTGAATGCTATCCGGTACTGGTGATTTGTTACTGTTAAGTTTTTCTTTTTGTTTCAAAACCTCTTCTAATGACACTTCAATCCGGGACAGTTCCTCAGATTCATCACCCACAAAATATTCCATACATGGTAGTGGATGCTGGTCTGTACAGAATTATCTTCTTATTGTGAAATAAATGACAAGATTCTGATGTTCACTAAACAGGGCCAAATCCGTTTACTCCAGAATCTTCAGAGTATAAAGGCACACATTTAGACATCCAATATTTTGGTTGATTGTAAGATTTAACAATCTGTTTCATTGAGACACTGCTCATTTTTGCTAGTTATTTTTCAAAACATTTGGAATGACTCCAATAATTCTGGAAAATTTCAAGGTGTCTTTGTGATTGCCTTGATCTTGGTTGAAACTTGGTGTGAGCTTTGCAAACCAATATCTATCAGATAATGGTAGATACTTTTCTTCAATCACATTCAAGGGTAAAATTATTGTTCATATGGTTGAACTTTCACCTGGAGTATCTCTACTGAGACTACTTTTCTTGAGTACAATTCCTTAAAACTGTGGTGGTTTCTTCCAGAAGAAATTTGTGATTGATATTGGATTTGCCATCTCACTGATTTCTGCACATATCTATCAGCAGAATCAAGAAACATTCTTGTAGAAACTCCTTTAATCAAAGGTGTGATCCAGATGCCATTTCTGACTTCTGATAGCATATGTGCTAAGTCTTGATCAGTTTCACTAGAGCTCATCTTTTTTCCTGATTTCTGCCCTTTGTTAGGTTCAGTCTTCATAAGTGGCCTCTTGACTGTATGATTATTTTGTATTGCTGGGTACCTATCACTGTCAGAAAGGTAGAAACTCTGCCCATCTGTAATGGAGTTGCAAGTTACAAATTGCTGAAAATATTTGGGTTTTGTAACTCTGCGACCTATAATTTTTACTGGACTCACCTATGTTGCCCACAAAATTACATTTCTCTGTTCTCCTGTTGGACTTCACACTTCCTGATTGCCTTCTCTTCAATATGGGGACACCCCTCCCCCATTATATATTACTATACACTTTGCCTTTTCTGGCTGTGTGGGCTTATACTACAGAATTCTTCCTTTGACCACACTTGGGCTCCCTTGGCTAGGTATAGACTCTAGTGCAGACTCTGGGCTGTTTCTCTGTGCCTACTTGCATGTAATTGGGCAAGATAGCTGCTTGCTTCCCTCTCACTGCTTTGTTTGAAGACCTCTGGCAGTAACTGCAGAACCCATATAATTAATTCTATTTATTTGCCTACTTCCCCCTCTCTAACTGGCTTGCTCACATTGTCCTTGCAACAAAAACAGAAGTGTGTTACCTTATTCCTCTAGGCAAACTTCCCTCAAGCATCCTGTCCTAGTCTTTTTATTAATTATTATAATATTATTATTATTATTTTGCTAATTGTTCTCAGATTATTCATTCTTGTTTTTCAAACAACAGGGCACTGTACATTTATGGGATATATATTTCTCATCACCAGTATATTCTAGTTGAATGCAATAGATAAGGACAAAGAGGGATCTAATAGAAATAGCTGCCTGCTGTGCTGGTAGTTTCAGCTTTCATGAACAATAACATGAAAATGAGGCTTTTCTTTAGGAACCAGGGAGTCTTCAAACATTTACAGGGGCAGGACATCATTGCTGTGATAAGGCACTGCCTCTTAGGGTATGGCTAGACTACAAGTTTTTGTCGGAAAAAGGTACACAAATTGTGCTACGCATTTTGCGTACCTTTTTCTGATTATTTTGTCAGAAGAGGATTTTCCAATATTTGGCCCATCTAGCCTGGGCCAAATGTTGGAAAACCCTCCTCTTTTGGAAGTCCCCTTCTTCCTCGTAGAACAAGGAATACAAGAGCTTCCGAAAGAGCATGTTTGCTCTTCCACAAAAAAAAGCAGAAGAGCAAACGCGTTCCCTGGATGCAACGGAGTTATCCTGAAAACCCCCTACAGTCTAGCTGTACCCTCAGAGAAGGTGGAAATAGAAAAGAATCAGCTTCATCTCTTGGAGTCATTTTTGAAAGAAACCAGAAAGGATCTAAGTTGATCTAAAGCCACATGGATATGGTAAAGGAGGCAGGAAATTGTTAGCCTGGTGGAAGAGGCATTACAGATTGAGAAAGTGGGATTTTGGCAATCCTATAGGCAAAGGACTATATTGGGACCGTGAGACTAGTTTTGCCTCAGGAAAAATGCCTTGTGGGGACTCACCAGTGCATGGGTTACTGCATAATTGCTACACCCTTTCTAATGATTTGTTCTCTGAAAGGAGCAAAGACTAGGCACTGTGTGCTCACAGATGTTGCTAATCGGAAGCATTGCTAATACAGTGTTGGATTCATTGTGAAAGTAGTGGCAGAGAGATTGCTTTTTCAGGGTTCCATCCTGTGCACTGCCCAAGGCACAGCACACTCTTGCTCACAGCTGATATACCCTGCATTACTATATTCGTATAATGTTACAGCTGGACAGACTGAAAATAGCAGTGGCCTTCTTTTGGTTTTCAAAAGCAACCCGAAAAAGTCCATTGTTATTCTGAATTAGAATATCTGCATGGGAAGTTTTACCGGTATAATTATAGTGATATAATTATACTTGTGTAGTAATGCTAGTATATTTCCCCATGAGGACAAGCCCCAAGGTGCCTAGTTCAAGTTGATTTTGCCACAGTACCTGCAGCAGAGACAAGATATTTTAATAGAATATTTTGTCCTCTCTGCTGTAGCAAACATAGCATAGAATTTTTTTAGTAGACTCTATGGTACTTACAGCAGAATTACAGATGCTCTCAGTAGCAGCCCATGAAACCGAGCTCTGTCTAAGCTGCAAACAAAATCTATCAACCTCCTGTTAGTATAGCTGAGAGATAGAGCTCCCAATAACTATATTGCAGTGATTCAAAAATTATAAATGAAGAGTGTAACACCATGATCACTCTTTCCAAACAGTAAATTTGCAACTTATTGTGTAGAGCCTCTGCAGCAAATATTTAAGGGTAGGAATCCTGGCCAGGATTTAAAGCATCAGACCAGAAATCAGGAGACCTAGGCTCTATTCTCAGGTCTTCTGGTGATTTCTTCAATAACCTTAGACAAGTTTTTTGAGACTGAGTTTTCCTGTCCATTCAATAAGGACAACATTACCTGCCTCAGGCTACATCTAGACTGCAGGCTTCTTTTGGAAGAAGCTTTTCTGGAAGAGATCTTCCAAAAAAACTTCTTCCGATAGAGAGCATCTACACAGCAAAAGCGCATCGAAAAAGTGAACTGCTTTTTCGAAAGATAGTGTCCACACTGAATGGATGCTATCTTGCATTTAAGCTGTGATGGATTGGCCATCAGGCACCTGTGCTTTTTCCTCTTTCCTCTTCTTCCGAAAGAACTCCCATTTCCCCGTCCACACACACCTTTTTCCAAAAGAGCTCTTTCAGAAAAGTCTTCTTCCTGGTAGAAAGAGGTTTACCAATGTTGGAAAAACCCCTCTGTTTTTTCAATTTTTTTCCGAAAGAACGCTATTGCAGTGTGGATGTAAGTTACATTTTTCAGAAAAATGGTTGTTTTTCTGAAAAAACTCTGCACTGTAGACATACCCTCAGATGGATATTGTGAAGTTTAATTCATAAATAAAAGTTGCTGTAGAAATCCAAAATAATACTGACCATCCCTATTATGCAGAGCATAGCTGTTCTTGATTCACAGAATATCTTCCTCAGCCTCTTGATTTTTATACCACAATCACTTTTCTGGATCAGGACTGAGCAGTTTGCAGAAACAAACACATTTTTGATCAGATGTACAGCCTTGCTGCTTTCACAACTGCCATGTCGCTGCTCTGCTCACTACACTCATTTCCTTGTATTGCTCTCTGATCCACCCATTGACATAGCCTGTAAAAATGGTTACTTTTTTAATGGGTGTGCACACTTAAATCTTGTGGAAAGTCCCATGCTGAATGACCACCCTGAAGTCTAAAGCTCTCTATTTAATCAAAACAGCAGCAGTGGCACAAGCTTTCCTGCCCCTCCCCAAAACATAACTCAAGCTCAGATCAGAGGTTATCACTTGAAAAACTGAGAAAATGGTTCCCTCGATATGCCCTTTATGTAATCTCTTTATGTAAACTCTTTATGTAATCCCTTCCCAAAAAGTCCTCCGATGAGAACAATTTGTGTTTACTGACAATTTAGAATGAAACTGAATCAATAACCTAAATTCAAAAAGCTATGAATCCCATTACCAATCCACTGGGACTCTTTAAACGTCATGACAGGTACCTACATTTCCCATTGAAAGAGCTGCTTTTTTTTGTCTGTCAGTTTTATCATCAGAAGCTTGATCACACTATAGTTACAGTAGCTGAGTAGGCCCTCAAAACAGGAATCAATAGACCTGAGTTGTTTCTCCCCCCAGCTCTGCTGGTGTCCTGCTGTTTGCAGTATTGTTGTAGCAAGACGGGTCCCAAGATATCAGAGACAAAGTGTGTTGGTAAATCAGAGACAATCTTCTGTTGGTAAATGGCCAGATGGATGATATTTGGTAAGTCACTTCACCTCTGTGCTTCACTTCCCCATCTGCAAAATGGAGATAAAGAGCCTTCAGTTGTAAAGTGTTTTGAGATATATTGATATAAAGTGTCATATAAGAGCTAGGTATTATCATCACTACTCTTGATTTCTTGTTTTTTCTTAAGATAACAGGTTGACTTTACTGGATGCCTCATTTCAGGAATCTGTCCTCTTTCATTTTGCTTCACCAGCTTTCATTCTTCTAGTCTATTTCTTTGATTGCATGTCTGTATATATTAAGACAGTGTTACCTTTTTTTTAAGGCACCAAATGGGGAAATGCAGAAGCCAATGAAAAACTGTGTGTTCTACGTTATTTTTAAAAAAACCAGTTTGTTTACTTTCTGAGCTTGAGGCAGGCTGTGTCCCAGCCACCAGAGTTGTCCTAGTGTCAGGGGGAAAAGGGTGCAGAAGCTTCCTTCATTCTCCCCAACATAAGGAGACCATTCTTATGCATAAGTGTTTGCAGGATTAAGGATTAAGGATTTGTCTTGTACTTATCATAAAAGCTGTACTGATGTCAGACTATATCTTCCCAGCTGCCATTGCTATTAATGAGAGTTAGCCTTGTATATTTGGGGGCAGAACACGGTTGCATCTTGTTTTGCTGTCTTTTAAGGGATAGGTAAGAAGACATTATGAAGTACAAGGAAATACAAAAATCAAAACACTTAGGAAAGGAATACAGACTTAGGAAAGGAAAGGAACACACTTAGGAAAGGAATACAGACTTGTAGGCATGTAAGAAAAGTTAGATGGACAAAGAATGAAATAAAGATTTTTGTTTCAAATGGGAAAACATCATAATAACTGCATAGAAGTTCGAGAGATCACAAACACTTACATAAGTGTTTGGCAATGGGTGTGTTTAAATGGAAGGTGAGGTGTCGCACGATCTTAAATTAACAGGTGGAATATTAAACTCATTCTTCCACAGAGTTCAAAGAGAAAGCTAAGTAATTTCAGTGGGAATTAAAAAAAATTGAGTCTGATGAAGCAGCTGAAATGAGTGAGGATTTTCTGGATAAGAACAGTTAATTGATGGATTTTTTCAAAGGATTTGCTACTGCCATATATTCCACAAATACTGAGGTCACAGAGGCAAACTTAAAGTTTTGAGAATATGCTGGTGTTTGATCATAAAAGGGCAGGGGAAACAGTGCAGTACAACTTGGGAAGGAAACCAATATTGAGCAACATGGGAACAAATACAAAGGATAGGCTTAAAAGTAATGCGTTTGGATTGGTACATTAAGAGAATGAAAGATTATGCAATGTCGGAGTTAGATTTCAGCTTTCAAAGAGAAGAACCATGCTAATTAGAGACAGATTAATACCAAGAAATGGTTATTAAGAGTTGGATTCACAAATAACAGATCTTGAGTTTATCTGATAAGTGAATGAAAACTTAGTGCCATCTGCTACTACTATTAATATTATTTTTCACCTGATATTTCCATACCTTGAATGGACCCTCACTGTCCTTGGTCATACACAAAATTATCAAATCTGTCCTCACCCACAAAATATTACAATTCAACCTTACAAGATAAACACAGGAGGGTATTGTTATCCTCAATTCACAGCTGGGAAATCAAGGTGCAGAGGTTAAGTAACTAATAATTTATGAAAATAGGACAGAGGACCCTAAGTCACGTAGGTCCTTCTGAAAAATATGTTAGGACCATAGGAATTCGCATAGTGCTGAAACAATAGTGTGTGGAGAAAATATTGTTCCTTTGGATGTGTTCTTCAACACTGGGAGTTACCCTGAGAAGATGGCAGAATTTCTCTGGTGCTTTACTCCTGAAACAGAGATCATTAAACACTTATACTTCCATCACAACTGTGTGTATGATGATAAGGGGGTCAGAGGGCAGGGAACTTAACATGAGAGAGCAGGTACAAAATATTCCTTTAGAGTCAGGTTAAAATTAGGTCATACTTCTTTAACCCAGGTGCATCTTTGACATTCAAGGGAGCTATTTGGTGTTGGAAAGGATCACTTGTGATGGACTGACCATCAAAGAATTTAGGTGTACAATTAAACACTTGGAATAGAAGTCCCCTTTGCAATCAGGTCACCAGAATTAAATAATTCCTCTTTTGTCCTTTACCATGGATAAATTCTGTGTAACAGAGATATTAGAGACAAGGCAGCCATTAAAGCAAATATCCTTCTGGACTGACCGTGAAAATATCTGATAGTGAAAAAATTTGCTCTTGCATTTCATACTAGCTGCAATATATTGCCAAGGAGAAGTTTTCAGGAAGTGTCAAATTGGTCTTCCAAAAATTGGAAGGCCTCCACCTTTTCTGCCCACCTCAAGAAAAACCTGTAGGTCTACATACTTCATTTATATAGAAGATAGAATTAGATATCTCCCTTGCTTTGGTATAGCAAGAACAGAGAGAAATGGCAGAAGGCCATTAAGAGTTACAAAGATTAAGAGTAACATTTTCAAAATGGCCTAAGTGACTTAGAAACTGAAGCACCATTAAAATATTTTAGTGCTTAGGATCCTAAGCTTTTAAGGAGTCTTAAGACAAGCTTTTAAGACTATGTCTAAACTGCAGAGCTTTTCCAGGATACCGGAAGTATCCCAGAAAAGCTCTACTGCGTCCAAGGAATACTTCCACTTTTTTGGAACAGTTTCCGAAAAAAAGGGGAGTGTTCTTTTGGCATCCCTGTAATCCTGTAAGTGAGAGGAATAAGGGATGTTCCAAAAGAGCAGTTTTTTCCAACATTTGGCCCTATGTAGACAGACCAAATTTCGGAAAAGCCTCTTTTGGAAAAAAAAAGCGGAAAAAGATACACAAATTGTGGTTTGCAATTTGAGTATCTTTTTCTGACTTTTCCTGGCAGTGTAGACATAGCCTAAGTATTTGTTTGCACAGCAAAGAAAAACAGGTGGCTGGTACAGATTTTTCTTTGCTGTGCAGATCAACCCTTTGTACCCAAGGTGTTATAGAAAATTATGCACTTTATGAAAATGTTGTTGTGAGTATGACACCATTAGCATTTATAAACATATTTTACCTAATATTATTTTCAAGTAATACCTAAAATTTCTATAAAACAAAGATCAACAAAAGAGACTTTTTCTGGTTTACTTTGAACATTTGACAGTTCTTTGTGTATAAATACTGAAGAAGTACACTGTTCAGATACAACAGAACTTGTACAAATGGAATGTAATACATTACATTAAGGTAGATATTCATATAAAGCAAGGCGTGCATTGATTTATATGAAAAGGGCCTCAAAATACAAGGCACAGCTAAGTGAAAACCACTGGATTTACAAATCTATAAATTGGTCTAGGTTTACTGAAAAGGTTTTCAAAGACTGGAAAATTTTTAAATGAGCCTGATTTTAGTTTCAAGTTTGAATGAAACCTGAAACCATGTCATTTTTGTATATTTTGGGTTTGACTACATGTGGAGGAGAATTAGGCAATCAAATAGGAACAAATAGTATGCCATACTTTGTGAAGTGCTTCTTCTATGTATGGATGGATAGTCATGATAAAAATAGTACTATAGAGTTCAATTTTTAATGTCTGCCAATAATTCAAGTCAAATTTGCTCAGCTTATGAGTTAAAAAAGGATTTCTTTGTAAATACTAACTCTAAAACCTTAGCTTGGGATAGGAGAGTCAAATGTGGACCTTTGTGACTGACACATCATCACCAATAATACAGACATATGGGGTTTTTCCCAGTGATAACCCTAAAACATAGGCAGATAAGCCAGGGAAAATGAAGTGGAACACACATAGCAAGAGAAGGAAGAGAAATTATATAAATCAATGTGGGTATGTCTACATTACAGAGTTGATTTGAAATAACAGACGTTATTTACAGAATTAACTGTAATAGCTGTCTACACATACAAACCGCTATTTCAAAATAAATTCGAAATAGCGGAGCCCTTATTTTGAATTAGGTAAACCTCATTCTACGAAGAATAATGCCTAATTCAAAATAGCTAATTCGATATAAGTGCTGTGTAGACACTTATTTCGAATTAGGGGGCCTCCAGCCCTTCCCAGTTCCCACTGGTGGCCACTCTGGGCCAAACCAGGAAAACTCCTCTCCTCTTCCCCAGCCCCGGGGCCCTTAAAGGGGTAGACTCTGGCCAGACGGCACTTGCCAGAGCCAGGCCTGCCACCAGTCTCTGCCCCTGACCCAGTGGCCCCACCATGAGCTGGGCAGCCAGTGCCAGCCAGCTCTCCCCCGCCCAGTCCCCCAGCACCCACGGGCCAGCCAGGGGCCATAGACGGCGCATGCCCTTGTGGACTAGTGCAGAGATCATGGACCTCATTGAGGTTTGGGGGGAGGCCCCTAACGCCCATGATCTCCGCACTAGGTGGAGGAACGCGGCCGTCTACGGCCGTATAGCGGCCACCATGGCCAGAAAGGGACACAGGCGCACCCAGGAGCAGGTGCGCCTGAAAGTTAAGGAACTCAGGCAGGCCTACGCCAGGGCCACCAGGGGCGGTGCCGCAGCAGGGGCTGCCACCTGCCCCTACTTCTCCACCCTTGACCGACTCCTGAGGAGCAGGGCGGTCCATGCCATCCTGGGGGGGCAGCGAGCTGGGACTGGAGGGCCCTGACCCGGGCACACCAGAGGGGCCACCGCCAGCTGTTCCAGCACCGGAGTCAGCAGAGTCGTCCGGGGAGGCCATACCGGGTAAGTGCCAGCACTGTCCCCTTCCCGGGGGGGAGGCAGGGAGGGAGACCAGGGACTGCGCACGCGGGCCATGCCTCCCACGGATCACGCAGCCACCTGTGCATGTGCGACCACATGCCATGCCACCCTTGGTCAGGTGGCTCCAGCTGCGTGACACCCAATAGGCACATGCATGTGTGAAGAGACCTGACACGCTCCCGACCCCGGGGCGGGACCCAGCAGGATGCTCTTCCTTCACATGGCCCCTCTACACAGAGGTAGGGGACATCTCCCCCCCGGCCCCGGCCACACTATACATGGCACAGGGGCATGGGTGCAGTCTTGGGGTAGCTCCCAGTCCTGGGGAGAGCCAGACATCCTGACCATGGCCTCTGTGCAAGCACATCGGCTCTGACAGTACAGGGCACGGTCACCCTCACATCGCGGGGAGGGGGGTGGGGGGACTGGGTATCATCCACTGTGTCCCCAGGCAGAACTGACCACTTCTCTTCTTTCTCTACAGCTGCACCAGCTGTTCGTGCAGGGTGCACCACCCCGCCCAGGACATGCTCCCGCACCCACGGCCTGCTCCAGACCACCAGCACGCGGCAGGAGTACTGGGACCAGCACCTGGGGGCCCTGCGAGCCCTGCACCGCACCATCCAGGCCTGGATGCTGGAGGACCTGCAGCCTTACCTTCGATTCAGGGTCCACTCAATGTGGATGCGCTATTTTGAATTAGAAAAATGCTATTTCAAATTAGTTTTTGGGTCTAGCTGCGTTATTTCAAATTAGCTTATATTTCGAATTAACTAATTCAAAATAAGTTAATTCGAAATAACGCTGTAGTGTAGACATACCCTGTCATTGTTGTTCAAAGAGAAGCAGACAAGTACTAAGTGGTTTTCCTTTTCTCTTCCCTTTGGATACAGTTGCAGCAATCAAATATGGGAGTTCATAAACCATCAGAAAAAAAATGCTAAAGGAAAAAATAATGGAGTCTCAGAACTGTGATGCTATTAAATACCAGGAAAAATATTTAGCTGGTTATATTCATGCTTACTGTGATTGTTATAGATCCAGATGGTAGTGATTATATTCCTCTCCCTACGTCCTTTTCCTTATAATTGTATAAGTACACTCTTTGGATCAGGGATCATGTCGTTATGTATATTTTTACAGAAGATTTCCCCTTTAGTTTTCCATTCTCTTCTGTTCATCCCTTCTTCTGCCTGTCCTTTGCACATATCCTACTTGTTTTTTCCAGGACTATGCTCTCCCATTCTTATTAGCATCAATGGATATGTTCTACATTTCATCAGAAGATGGCTTTGGCATACTGGCCCCTATGCATTAATGATTTGGCCATATATGTTAAACACATAAGAATTGTAATTAACATCTGTCAGTGCAGATTTGTTGAGCAAAAGAACAAGCGGGCTAGATATATGGCAGTATAAAACTAAATTGGGAGAGGGTTTAGAGCACAGGAATACATTTGAAGGGTAATGTATTTTGCTAGAAATATTGGGGTTGACAGATCTGACAGCTGCTCTGGACATGTTTAAATATAACAGAAACTGACTTGTGGAGTCAGCCACATATACAAGATCTTCCCTGATTGCTACATGCCAAGTATGTTTAGAGCATTTTGGATTAAAAACCACATATTTGTCACATATTTGTTACATTCCGTCTTCAAAGCTAATTTCCCAACATTGTTACACTTACTATAAATTGTTAAACATGGATCAAGGCAACTCGACATCTGAAATACTCTCACTGTGGCTATACCAATACTGAAGAGCTAGTCTACATTTGCAATTTCTGTAATAACCATGGCAATTTACCATTCAAAGTCATCGCCTCTTATGGTTACTGAGGCCACAGAGACATAATTGAAGCAAGGACCTTAGAAATAGCCAAAGATCAAATTGAGTAGTGTAGGTTATAGTGCTTTTAGAATCAGAGTGCATGTACACTATTAGTTTGATCCATCTTATCTAGCTCTTATCAAGAGTTTAGGCCGCTGTTTCGGCTATTCAGACTGCTTAATTTTTCCTTTAGTTGTAAAGCTTGAAAAACTAGTGTGTGGGGAAGAAGGATTTATAGTGAAAGTGACTGGGGCACAAGTCCCTTACAATGTTAATGCTGTTATGGTAATAGTTAATGCATGCATATGGAATCCTGTTCCCCATAACAGTAGCAATGAGAGTTGATACAGGTACTCCCTCCTGAATGTTTTTGTCCCGCTTAACTCCTCAGGAAGGACAGAATTAAGACCACCACTTTGCTATACTGGGCTTTTGCAATGATTTTCAATAGACAAAGATGAGTGGGTAGAGTCCCACTTAGGGTTTTGGGGAGAAGAAAAGTGAATTTTTAGTGTTCTTTTCCAAATATTCTTTTTAGGGCTATTAATTAATCATGGTTAACACAAGTGATTAGCTCAAAAAAGTAATCATGATTGATTGTATTAAACTGTACAATACCAATTGAAATTAATATTTTGGATGTTTTTCTACATTTTCAAATATATTGATTACTATTTCAACACAGAATATGGTACTCAGTTAATATTTTTATTATAAATAATTGCATTGTAAAATGATAAAAAAGAAATAATATTTTAATTCACCTCATACAAATATTATGCTGAAAACTCTTTATTGTGACAGTGCAACTTAAAAATGTAAAATTTTTGGGTTAAATAACTGCACTCAAAAACAAAACAATATAAAATTTTAGAGCCCATAAGTCCATTGAGTCTTATTTTTTTGTTCACCCAATCGCTAAAACAATTAAATTTGTTTACATTTATTGGAGACAATGCTGTCTGCTTCTTTATTGACAATATCACCTAAAAGTAGGAACATATGTTCACATGACACTTTTGTACCATCATTGCAAGATATTTACATGCCAGATATGTTAAATATTCATATGCCCCTTCATACTTCAACCACCATTACAGAGAACATGCTTCCATGCTGTTGATTCTCATTTAAAAATTAAATTTTTTACCTTACATTTCTGATTGAACTTCTTGGGGGAGAACTATGTGTTTCCTGTTCTGTTTTACCCTCATTCTGCCATATCTAATATATAAAGGAGAATGTTTGTATGTTTGTGCTCTAATAACTTGGACAATATAAGAGCTACCACAACCAAACTTTGCATGGGATAACTTTTCTTCCAGGAGAAGGTTTTAAGGTACTTTTGGACCTGATTGGGCCCAATCTCAACCTGTAAAAATAAAAAATAACCCTCCGTGCTGTGCTGCAGGGGCAGCCCCGCCCACCCTAGGTCACGTGCCTGCCACCTGCGGCCCCCAGCACTGTCTGGGACTTGCCCCACCCCCAGGCGCACAATGGCTCAGGCACCCACCCTGCCCCCTGTGGCTACGGTTACCAGATAGTCTAAAAAAAACGGACATACTTGATTCGGGGGGGGGGGGGAGCGGGGCTGGCTGGGAGGAAGGAGGGGGGCGGGAAGCAGAGCTGGCGGGGGGAGCTGGGGGCAGGGGGCTGGCCGGGGGAGATCTGGGGAGGGGTGGTCAGCGGGAAGCAGAGTTGGTCGGGGAGGGGCAGCAGGGCTGGCCGGGGAAGATCGGGGGGGCGGCCGGTGGGAAGCAGAGCTGGTCGGGGGAGATCGGGGGGGGGCAGCTGATGGTAGTGGGGCTAGCCAGGGGAGATTGGGAGGAGGAGAACCAGTCAGCAGGAAGCAGGGTTGGCGGGGGGTGGGGGGTGGGAAGCGAATCGGCCGGCGGGGAGCAGGACCGAGCAACGCCGGGTAACTCCAGCTAGTATTTCATATAATAGCAATCTCAGATGATGACCCAGCATGTTTTGTTTTAAGAACACTTTCATGCCAGATTTAACAAAATGCAAAGAAGGTACCAATGTCAGATTTTCTAAAAATAACTACAGTACTCAACCTAAGGTTTAAGAATCTGAAATGCCTTCCAAAATCTGAGAGGGAGGAGGTGTGGAGCATGCTTTCAGAAGTCTTAGAAGAGCAATATTCTGAAGTGGAAACTATAGAATTGAACAACCCCCCCCCAAAAAAACAACCTCCTTTTGGTGGCATCTTGACTCAGATGATGAAAATAATCATGAGTCAGTCCATTCCACTTTGGATCATTATCAGGCAGAACCCATCATCAGCATGGATGCATGTTCTCTGGAATGGTGGTTGAAGCATGAAGGAACTCATGCATCTTTAGCACATCTGGCACAGAGATATCTTGTGATGCTGGCTACCACCTGCCAACCTTTCAAGGAGCTATGCCTGTTCTCACTTCCATGTGGCATTGTAAACAAGTAGCATTATCTCCTGAAAATTGTAACCAAACTTGTTTATTTGAGCAATTGTCTGAACAAGAGGTAGGATGGATTCGACTTGTGGGCTCTAAATTGCTTTATATTTGAATGCCGTTATTTTTGTATATAATTCTATATTTGTAAGTTCAACTCTCATGACAAAGTTATTTCAATACAGTACTTGTATTAGGTGAATTGAAAAATACGATTTCATAGAATCATAGGACTGGAAGAGACCTCAGGAGGTTATCAAGTCCAGCCCCCTGCCCAAAGCAGGACGAATCCCAACCAAATCAACCCAGCAAGGGCTTTGTTAAGCCAAGACTTAAAAACCTCTAGGGATGGAGTTTCCACAATCTCCCTAGGTAACCTTTTCCAGTACTTCATCACCCTCCTAGTGAAATAGTTTTTCCTAATAGCCAACCTAGATCTCCCTCACTGTAACTTGAGACCATTGTTCCTTGTTCTACCATCCGTGTTTCTTTTGTTTCTTTACAGAGCAAGTACTTGTATCCAAAAGTAAATGTAAAGTGAGGACTATGCACTTCGTATTCTTTGTTCTAAAAGTAAATCAATATATTTGAAAATCTAAAAAACATCCAAAATACTAAACATAAATGATACTTTATTATTATTTAACAGCATGATTAATCGCAATTTTAAAATTTTTAAATTGTATGATTATTCGTGATTAATTATTTTAATCACTTGACAGGCCTAATTCCCTTGTTTTGGAGGAAGAGGATTTGGATGTAGGGTACTGTATTTTGTTCACCATCTGAACCCAGGCATAAAATTCTCCATTGTCTTGAAACTATACAATCAATAGAGAGCTGTAGAGCCAGGAGAGTCATTTTAACTCATTGTACGAATAGCATCAGTTTTATTATCTACTGACCTGCAATTAACACAAGAACTGAAGAACAGTGCATTCCCAAGTGTTGTTTAATGAAACAAAAAGATCTGAGCTTAAACATCTTAGCATAGGTTTTTTGCCTATAGCACAGTTAGTGAACAAAAGTTATTATTTTCCCTCATCTACCCAGGCCTTTTATCACAGTGTGCGCTTGCAACCTCCTCACCAAATACTCTGTGTCACCAGCATGCACTACATTGTTCTATTCCTAAGGGACACTGCTATTTAGTTGCCCAATATGAAGCTTACAGTACATCCTGATTATCACTGCCCAGTTCCCAAATAGCTCGGACCAACATCCACCAAAATAGTAAAGATCAACCAAAAAGCACCTCATTCTACCCCCAATCCATTACCTTCCCTACCCCATGTTCCTTCCAAAATAATTAACCTACCCATTCTAAACTACCTCTAAACAAACATATGGGTGCTACCCCCAGGTCTTTCTGGGTATCTTACGCTTACTTCAGGAGGTGCTGAGATAGTATTGCAAATACTTGGATTTAGTTCAGCAACAAAAACAGCAATAAAGACAGACCTTATGTAAGCTATTATCAAGACTGTTTATCTATGCTATTATAGTTGGCTGAAGCCAGCCACATCCTTTGAGATCTTTATCTCATTGTCTCCATTTTCATGGTTACACATGCTTCTAAGCTACTGAACAATATAATCAGATAAGAAATCAATAACTGTGAAAAAAGATGTATTAAATTTGCATATGTATTCTAACAAGCAACTTGTAGAAAAGATATAACATAACACCTGGAACATGGATACCATTTGTTCTAGGGTATTTTGAAGTTTTCTGTCATCTTTACTTTTTATCCTTCATTTATAGTTAATATATTACCATAAAATATATCTAGATAAGAAAATAATTGTTTCATCCTTGTTAGATCTTATAAAGGATCACTGCCTAAGGAAAAAAATACAGAAACCTAAATGTTTCTGCAGTTCCAACAAGATCAAAATAAGACTGCATAGCAGATAGTGTATCTACAAGTCTAAAATCTTCATTTGTTACAAAAGTGTGACTGATGCAGCACTTAAGATCACAACAATACATACACATTAAGAAACTCCATCTGTTTCCAAAATCTTGTGCATCACTCTACAGCACGAAGAAATGAAAATGTGTCAGAAAGTTATCAGAAATGGTGGGGAGCTTATTAAAAGGATAGTAAAAAATCTGGAAAGTGCACTATCTAAAGTTTCTATCACAAAAACAACCAAAAAGTATCCAAGTGAAGATGTTGTAACAATACCATTCCACAGTAGTCTTCAAGACTGCATTGTTATTTAAGAATGTATTCTAAACAGAACCATATTAGTCATTTGTTCTCTCCCCACCCCCCTTTTTTTCTTGCTTTTCTTGTGTGATGCAAACAAGAATTTAGGGGAAGGGGAAAGTAGAGAGACTGTATGCTGCATTAATCGGCAGGATATAGTTTTACTTTACAGTAGTATCTTTCAAGCAAAACCTGGGAACCAAAGTTGGAAAAACGTGTCTCTTACTGCCTTTGAACTGGCAATACTTCCTCAGGCCAACCTCTTGACTTTTTTCATAGCATGAAATCCTTTCACCCATGTAACACACCCATCGGGTGTGATAGCTCTTTGTAGAACACTGTCAAAGAGAAGAGACAAGACTTTACATACTGTTTCTATCACTCAATCCCTTTCTTTTTATTTTATTTATTTATTTATTTATTTATTGACTAATATGTCATAGATTAGGGGTTCTGTAAAATGCATGGTGCGGCCTGCCCCTGAAAGCCATTGCAACTGGTACCTTACAGATATATGTCCTTATAAAGCTGCAGAGCATTCTCCTGTCCCACTGTCAGAGAACACAAGCTAGTAGGTTTGCTGTAGCCTCTTTGACCTTCTCTATACATTTCTTCTGTGAAATCAATTCATCTTTTTTCCATGAAGCCTGCAAGCAGGACATTACTGAGCCGGTTGAATGATGTCAAGAATGTCCCTAGCTAGCTACACCCTTGCTCTTTTCTCAGTGCTGTCACCACAGAGAAATGACTGTATGACAAGGAAAAACTTATATTTTGTGATGAGGGGTACAAATGGAATAGAAAAAGAAAAATATGCAGATGTATGTGTGTATTTGCAATGAAAATATTTTCAATCTACAGCAGGTCAATATGAGCTTTTATTTTTAAACTGTGCAAATTAAGATTGGTGTATGAATATACATTATTCTATGTCAATACATTACAACCTTCAAAGTAATATTGTAATTGTGTGGGCCTTGGCAGGTTTTAATCTTAATGTTTTTGCAGCAAAATTAGATTGCTATATTGGCTAGACATGGGCATATAGCTGTTAGGAAATGTGCTACACATAAATGGTACTGGAAACAGAAAATATTTAGATAAAGTATATTGCTTACATATGATAAACAGTCAAGCAGCAAGCAGGACATGATAAATTATAAAGAGTGTAGCAAGCTTCAACTGAGAATCAGCAGTCTAGAATTAGATCTCTGTTTTCTAAAACAAACTTTGATGGTATGCACTGTGTGGTATATTCCATATATTTTTTGTTTTGGGGTAAGCTATAGATTCAGATTTCGATTTACTAAGAAAATGGTATGAAAGTTTGCAGAGTGTGTGTAGATATTTGCAACCAAAAAGTCAATTTGTAGATGTGTACAATAAACTCCTCTAAGTGCATGACAGACTAAAGGGCTCTGTAATGCAGTTCCTTTGTCAAGCATCTCAAAAAGCTGCCCTGGAAATGCACCATGCTTGGCCAATGTTTGTTCAAGAGAATAAGATTCTGTTAATCATGTCCTCAGTAATTACCCTAATATCAGGGCTGAACACATAACTGATCTCAAGAGGGCTTCAGTTTCTTCCATCTCGAGATGCTGTTTAGAGAAGAATGATAGCATCCTATATAGTACCTAGCTACAGTAAAACTCCAATAGTCCAGCATCCAATTGCACGGCACTCCCAACAGTCCGGCATCAAAATGGCAAGAGCCTCGTGCGTGAGCTTTAGCAAAAAACGAGTCACAAGGCAGCAGCGGCAACAGCTGAACTGAGTGAAACCAGATGGGACCAAGTTAGTCTGCCACTGGCATTGTGTGATGCTGGACCGTGCTTGTGCTACAATAAAAAGGGTTAAAAACACTTTATATACAGTATATACGGTATATATATATATAACCAGCTTATAGTACCTCCTGATTGTCTGGCATATCCGATAATCCCGGCACCACCTAGGTCCCAAAGATTCTGGATTATCGGAAGTCTACTGTATTTAAAAAAAGAAGAACTATGTACAAATCAGGGAATCATAAACCAATCATCTTATCTGTAATACACAGAAAACAATGAAGAATAAAATACAACAACTGATTTTTAAGCACCTAGAAGTTAAGATGATAAATAACAGTCAACATAGATTTGTCAAGAACATGTCAGCTCATCTGAAACAAACCTGATATCCTTCTTTGACAAGGTAACAAGACTTGCAGATTGGGAGAAAATGGCGATTACTTACTGTAACTGAGATGTATCTTCCATATCTGTATTCTACACATGGATATGAATGTGTGCCATGTACATCGACCTACACAAGCTTTCACACAGTTTGGAATGTCCCATCGCTGAGAATGCTTAACTCAGGGCAGACTGTCAGAAAACAGGGAAGACACCCAAACTGGTGGTTTGCTCTATGATTTATTTCACCAACACAGTAACAAATGTGAACTTATGGATCACAGTACCATGTAGTCACATGCAGATCCCTTCAACTCTCCAATGCATCTTGCCACCCAGAGAAACTTTATTTTGTGATTGGTCACTTACACCAAAAATTATACCATACTAGGTTGTACCTAGTACCAACACTCCAGTCAGTCACTTTCCCCAGATCAATTGGTAACTCTAGATCTTACATCAAAAACATGACTGGTAGTCAATTCTATAGTAAACTAAGACTAGTTAAGAAAAAGAAATGAGAACATAAGAACAGCCATATTGGATCAGATCAAAAGTCCATCTACCCCATTATCCTGTCTTCCGATAGTGGCCAGTGCTAAAGATGACCCCAGAGGGAATGAACAGAACAGGGAATCTCAAGAGATCCCACTACTATCACCCATTCCCAGCCTTTGACCAAGAGGCTAGGGACACCATTCATACCAATCCTGGCTAATAGCCATTGATGGACCTGTCCTCCATGAATGTATCTAGTTCTTTTTTGTACCCTGTTAAAGTCCTGGTCTTCATAACATCCTCTGGCAAGGAGTTCCACAGATTGACTTTGTGTTATGTGAAGATGTACTTCCTTTTGTGTGTTTTAATCCTGCAACATATTAATTTCATTTGGTGACTCCTAGTTCTTATGTTATGGGAACAAGTAAAATACTTTTCCTTATTCACTTTCTCTACACCAGTCATGATTTTATAGACCTCTATCTTATCCCTCTTGTCTCCTTTTTTCCAAATTGAAAAATCCCAGTCTTTTTAATTTCTCTTCATATGGCAGCTGTTTCAAACCCCTAATCATTTTGTTGCCCTTTTCTGAACATTTTGAAATGCTAAGATACTTTTTTAAGATGAGGCTACAACATCTTTTTGTAGCATTCAAGATATGGGCGTACCATGGATTTATACAGAGGAAATAAAATATTCTCAGTCTTATTCTCAATCTCTTTTAAAATTATTCCTTACATTCTGTTTTCTTTTTTGACTTCTGCTGCATATTAAGTGGATGTTTTCAGAGAATTATCCACAATAACTACAAGGTCTCTCTCTTGAGTGATAATAGCTAATTAAGTCCCTATAATTTTGTATGTATGTATAGTTGGTATTATGTTTTCCAATGTGCATTTCTTTGCATTTATCAACATTAAAATTCATTTGCCATTTTGTTGCCCAGTCATCTAGTTTTGTGAGATACTTGTGAAACTCTTCATAATACTCTTTGGTCTTAATTATCTTGAGCAGTGGTCACATGCTTTGAAATTTGCACTTTTCTTCATTTGCATTACACAAGGCTTCTTTCGGTTGATGGCTTGTTTAATAGCTTTTATTAACTACAGGGGCATACACAAAGTGTTTGATATTATATTACAACATGATCCAGACAAGTAAAAACAATATATGCAGCATTCCATTAGTTTTCATGAAGAACCACCAAGTAAACTCATATATTCAACTACTAGCAGATTTACCTGGTGTTGCTTGGATCCTTTATCATTTTTTAAATAAAAGGAAAATATACATGCTTTATTGAAATGATTGTATTTTTTATTTTTATGAAGTTAATTATTATTTCAGATTTCTTAAAAAAAGAATTGCCAAAATATGTCAGTTGACATATTTGTAGTATTCTTTTAATGCGAAATCCATCAACAGTATTTTTTATTCATCCCTATAAATTCTTATGTTATTCACTATGTTTTAACAAGAAAGGGCTATGGTCAATTTAGTTGCCAATAACATTGTCTTTTAGTTTTCAAATCTTGAGCTTTGATTTAGTTGTGGCAAAACAGAGCACGACTCCAAATTTCTCCACTTTATCTCTTTTCTGTAAGGTTTATTGAGAAGCAACACTGTTCCAGGTTCACCCTATTTTTCTGACTCATCTTGGTTCAGTCGCTTTCAACATTCAGCTCAGTTATGTCAATTTTGAGAACTGTACTTACTTTGGTGATTGTAGAAACTATATAATTTCTATATTATTTTATGTAATTTCCCCTTATTCATTAAGTCAGATCCATTCTTTTTTTTCCACTTTGTGGACATAATGAACACGTGTTTAAGAATATTAAAAATAAAAATAACTAATGTTGACATGTCTTTTTAAATTAAAGGCCTGATCCTTTATAAATATATGCACTTGATTAAGAGAGGCATAAAGAGTCCCCAAATCCCTTGATCACAAATGAGAGAGGACAGGCACTGCAGACATAGATATAAGCGTGTTTTCTTAAGTTCCCCTCACAATCCCCAGTGTAGACAGTATGTCAGGGTCAGGGACACAGCACCCTGTACTGCAGAAATTCTAGGAGACACTGCAGCTCATAGTATTTAAGGCTACCTATATTACTCTAGATGCAGACGCAGGACGATTGAAGAGTGGTTTAAAGCCAGCTTTAACCACCATTTTTTCCCCACTGGATTAGACCCGGGCAGGCCCCCACCTCCATGTTTACCTGCACCTCCATGGGTACTGGAGGATCTCAGCTCTCGACCCAGTCCACAATGCTTTCCGCCACTTGCATTGGTCACAAACAGCAACTCGCAACCAACCAGAACTGTGATCTTCTGCTATCTGCCTAGGTGCAGGTAAACATAGCGTCAGGGCCCCCCCCCAAGAACTAACCCTGTGGTCTGCTGTTTTTTCATCGCCAACCCCTGAATTAGAGTCACAGAACAGAATCAGACCAAATGACTGTCTATAAGGGTATGTCTAGACTACATGCCTCTGCCGACAGAGGCATGTAAATTAGACATAACGACATAGTCAATGAAGCGGGGATTTAAATATCCCCCGCTTCATTCGAATAAAAATGGCCACCATGTTGTTCCGGCTCAGCTGTTTATCGGCACAAACCGGCAGTCAAGACGGGGATCGGTCGACAAGGAAAGCCTTTGTCGACCGATCCCTTATGCCTCGTGAAATGGGGTTTACAGGATCGGTCGACAAAGGCTTTCCTTGTCGACCGATCCCCATCTCGACTGCTGCTTTATGCTGACAAACAGCTGAGCTGGCACAACGCGGCGGCCATTTTTATTCTAATGAAGCAAGGGATATTTAAATCCCGCTTCATTGACTATGTTGGTATGTCTAATTTACATGCCTCTGTCGGCAGAGGCATGTAGTCTAGACATACCCCAAGATTCCCATGCTTCAGTGCTTTTCTGAACTGAAATGAAAGTGCATCAATTTAAGCACTGGGGCCTGTTACTGTAAATTCACAGTAAATGGAAGAGTGGCATGTAAGCATATAAACACTACTACTGGCATATAAATACTTGGGTGGGTTGACACATTTTCTGTCTGAAAGCTTCTGTCGTAGAAAATTGGATTTTTGAGTAAATGAATTTTTTCATGAAAGGTGCCACTTTCCATGGACAACTTCTATATTTGGTTAAACAAGCAAGCAAACAAACAAAGAAGAAGCCCCCAAACTAAAATATTTTGATTTTGGTAAGCTCCTCATGGGAGCTGTAGTTTGCTGTCTCATGTCCATGGGTGGCCAGTACTATAGGCAAGGGAAGGCATAGCCTTCCCAAAATTGCCTGCATGCCTACAGTGTGGCAACACTGCTTCCCTAGCCACTACGGAAGGCTGGGACTGTGCCGTGGCAGACCTGCTCCCTTGCTGCTGGGGAGGGCTGAGGCCCTGGGTCAGGGCCACAGCATGGCAGCCCTGGCCCCTCCAGGACTACATTAAGATGGCAGGCTTTTTGCACAAGAAGCTTTTGTCAGAAGAGATCTTCGGCAAAAACTTCTTGCACAAGAGCGTGTCCACACTGCAAAAGCATATCGGAAAAGCAATTTGCTTTTGTGAAAGAGAGTGCCCAGACTGCCTGGATGCTCTCTTGTAAGTAAGCAGTGATTGCTATGGACAGAATGGCCACGAGGGCTTTTTCCTCTTTCCTCTTCTTGTACAAAAAAAGCCTCTTCCTTGTCCACACATGCCTTTTTGTGCAAGAGCTCTTGCGCAAAAAAGTGTTCTTCCTCGTAGAATGAGGATTACCAATTGCGCAAAAACCTCTCTGATCTTTCAATGTACTTGCGCAAAAATGTGCTTGAGATATGGACACGCTGCGAGTTTTTGCAGAAAAACTTCCGTTTTTCCACAAAAACTCTGTAGTGTAGACATAGCCCAGGTGGTCAGGGAGGATTGGGCTGGGGGTAGGCAGGGCTTGGTTCCAGGGGAGGGCCTTGTGTGGAAGGAGCAGCTCTAAGGCTTGCCTTCCCCAGTTTCCTCCCATACTCTTTTCCACATTCTTTTGTATATCCACACTGACTTTGTAATAACTCATCATGCCCAGATGATGTGTAAGGGGAAATATAGTCTGATCCGGGAACAAGGTCCATAGGGTATAATGGAAACATGAGGCACTTCAGCAGTATATCTGAATCAATAGCAAGGTTTTTTTTCAGACTCTGATTTTTCAATATTTGATTTTTTGCTCAACATCTGAAATTTTCCATGAAAAAAAATTAACATTTTCTGACCAGTTCTAATAAACTCATTTCACTTTAACATAAAGTCATTGCCAGACCTAAAGGAGAGCTCTCTGTAGCCTGAAATCTTATATCTCTCCCCAACAGAAGTTGGTCCAATAAAAGATTTTTTTTAACCCATCTTGTCTCTCTAAAGTCATTCTAACTCACTCAGAATCACCACTGGCTCCTACTCTTGTTAGGCTTTGTTGAGCTGACACACTGGAGCATATGGAGACTGGAGTCTTCAGTTACAAGGTTACCATTGATTGTAGCAGGGACGATAGAGTCAGAAGCAAAAGCAAAGCATTTATGCCTGTTTACCTCCTCAACATTCTGGGGAGTGAGCCCCATGGTCCTTTTGTATTTCCCCTTTATTGCAATCATCAGCCTCCTCGCCTCACGAGGGCAGTTCTGGTCTCAAGTCTTGGCCCAATAATCACCCTCTAATTTCCCTGCTAAGTCCCCCTTTCCTATTAATGTGTACCCCTGCCATGAGTTTTATTCTGATATAATTTGCTCTTTTTGAGCACCTTGTTGTCTCTTTCAGTGAATGCTTGTAGGCCTGTGATTCTCCATATGCATCTTCCGCCTGAAACTTACCAGCGTCAGATAGAACCAGCCACCCACAAGCTCCTTTGACTTTGATATTGAATTTGATTCATGCAACTAAAACAGGGAGTGCAAGCCAGGACATCACGTTAATTAATTTTAGTATTCCTGTACATTATTTTAAAATGTATTATTTTTCATTTTTATTGGGAAAACACATACAATCCAGATTCTCAAACCTGGCTCCAACTTTTTTGCTCTTTCCCCTGCCAGGTCCAGGAGAATGGAAATGTGGCTACAACTCTCTTCCCCTTTGTTTTCCTGAGATGCATATGAGGAGAACCCAGAGCAGCTGAGGACCCAGCCCTGTTACTCAACAAAGACATTTATTTGCCAGGTTTTAGCCTGAAGCATACACAGAGAGCTATCAACTGGGGCTCTAAATAAAAGCACAGAGACTACAAACATTTCTGATTGCTTTTCTATTCTTAATCATTATATTGCCATGTAGTAATTAAAAAAGCTTTGCTCAGTAAATGTCACACATTGAAACAGATGATATTTTAAGCTTCAAACACCTGGTGATCCTGCTTCCTAGCTGTATGTTAGATATTGTCAAGGTTTAATCGACTGAAGAAGACAGAGGGAGTCCCAAAATATAAGAGAAACTCTAGGTCATGTATTTAAAATATTTCAATCAAGTATTTTTACTTCTTATACACTCTGCTGTAAAGCCTTTTATGCAGTTTGCATAGATGTCCTTCCAAAACATGTACAATAAATTATAGTAATTATGTCTCTCTCTGGAAAGTATTTACTGTTTGTGTAAATATTAGAATGAAATTTCTATTGCATTAACTTCCTCCATCACATAGAAAGTGATCTGAGGTACCGATCTAAGAGGAAACTAGCTATCAAATGTGATTTTAGCAAAAATAAGAGAACATATTTACACCTACCAAAGAGTAAGTGAACAGTTTGCAGACAATCATTTCAAATGGAGACAGCAGAAAAGGACTGAAGAGCAGAAAAAAGGTTATAAGTTGTAGTTATATTACACTGCATTATCATGAAGTTCTCAAATAATAAACTATATACTTTTGTTTTTATATTTAGATCCATTTCAGATGGTTTCTGAAATGGTCACTTTATATACGTATTCACACACCCAAATCTAAACTTAAAGGCAGAGTCAATGACTAAGGCTTGGTCTACACTTAAAACATGACATAGGTATAGCTGAACACCCCTGTAGCACCTTAGTGTAGAAATGTAGTACAACAATGGAAAAGGCTCTCCCTTTGCTATAAATAATCCATCTCTCTACGAGGTAGTAAAGAGGTTGATGGAAGAACTCTGCCATTCATGCAGCACTGTCTACATTGAAGTTTAGACTGGTTTAACTACATTTCTCCCACAAGACACTAATACGCAGATGTAACTTTCAAGTGCAGACCAGACCACGGTCAATAGGATTTAACGATATGTTCCATTCCCGGGGGAGCGGGGGAGAACCTTCAAAAACAGACTGCAATAAGAAACTGCTATGCTGGAATTCATATGCCAATATGACACTCTGAGAAAAGGTTTAAATAGAAAAATGGAATGGTTCTCACATTACGATAGGTAATTTCCCATGCAGGTACTCTCACCTTCTCATCACTGTTGGAGATAAGCCATATCCACTCGCATTTCAATAGCACTGATGTCACACTTCCATCTCTTTATCTCTCCTTTTTTCTTTTCTCTTCTGTCATCTGAGGAAGTGAGTGGTAGCTCATGAAAGCTTATGCCCTAATAGTCGTTAAAGTGCCACTGGACTCCTTATTGTTTTTATACATATATGGCATTTTATAGTATATACACTCTGACTGTGTCTACACTGGTGTGATCTTGCGCAAAAGTGGCCGCTCTTGTGTAAAAACTTGCTGCCTGTCTACACTGGTCGCGTGTTCTTGAGCAAGTAAACTGATGTTCTAATGTATGAAATCAGGGCTTCTTGTGCAAGAACTCTGACACTCCCGCTCAGGAATAAGCCCTCTTGCACAACTGTTCTTGCACAAGAGGCCAGTGTAGACAGGCAGCCAAGAGATTTTGCTTAAGAGCCGTCCAAACAGAAAAAAGCCCTAGTGGCCGCTTGGATGCTCCGTACGCACAGTCACCGCTCTGGACTTCCTGGTAACCTGAGCCCCCTTAAAGGCACATGCAGCCTGCAGAGGCCACGCGGCAGAAGCACCTCTGCCACCGAGGTCTGCCACGCGGCTCTGCTCCTTCAGCCACCAGCACCACCCAGGATGGCTGCTCTGGGGGGGGAGCAGCAACCCACACCCCCAGCGCAGGAGGCCCCAAAGGGCACAAAAAGGCGTGCCCCTTCCTGGTCCCCAGGGGAGATCGAGGCCCTGCTGGATCTCTGGGCCGAGGAAGAGGCCCTCCATGACCCACGGTCCCGTCGGAGGAATGCAGGCATCTTCCGCCGCATGGCCCAGGCGCTCTCCCACCAGGGCCATCCAGCCCAGACCCTCTAACAGGTCCGGGCTAAAGTAAAGGAGCTGCGCCTGGGCTATGTCCGGGCCAGCGAGGGCCAGGAGGCAGGAGCCGACAGCTACCCCCATTACCAGTGCCTCCATGCCATCCCGGGTGAGGTGGCACCCCAGGGACCCTTGGTGCCCATTGATACCAGCAGGTGCCCCCCCGTCACCAGGCACAGCGAGGTGGGAGATGAGGCGGAGCTGCCCACCATGTCAAAGGAGGACGAGGAGGACCAGGGGAGCACTGTCACCCTGCAGCTGGAAATGCTGTCAGGCAGCCCGGATATCTCCTGTGTGTTGTCGGAGGCCGGGGAAGGATCCACTGGTGAGTGTTGCACTTTGCACTCACAATGGCGGCGGGGAACCAGGCACCCAAGGGGGAGGGGGAGGGAGCGTCACTCAGGCAGCGTGAGCTGCACGCTGTGTACCATACCCAGTATGCAGCACGTGCAGCCACGTGCAGCCTGGTGACCGAGCGGCATGTGGCTGCGGCAGGCAGGTCGGTCCAGGGCACGCCTGGGACCATGTTGCTCGCACACATCCGGACCGGGGGGGAAAGGGTGGATGCCGGTTGTAACTAGCCAGGGCCCCAGGGGCTCAGGCCAGAGCCCGCACCTCCCGAAGGGTGCAGCACACAGACAGCACACTGTCATGCCTGGCTGTGCGACATAGCCAGCAGCTCCTTGGAAAACTGCAGTGACACAGCCCTGTGAGCATGGCCCCAACTGAGCCCCTCACCTGCAGCCGGTGCCTTGGCTGGCCCCACCGAGGGAAGTTCCGCACTGCAGCCAAACATGTCCTGGGCTACGAATGGGGAGGGAGGAAGCACTTGGGCCAGCCCTAGGGCCACCTGAGTTTTGCTGCAAGGATGGTATATTCCCCAGTCACCCCTGGTTCCGTCCAGGAGACATCCACGTTATGGGGATCTGAGAGCCCAGACCATGTCTGCCATATGTGCTCCCAGGCACTGTGTGGGGATTCATTTTGCTCCCTGTCAAACCTCATTGATTAGCCCAAAGCCTCACAGCCTCCCCCGGCAGGGAGTTCCACAGGTTAACTCAACACACACCAAGGAGCCAGGACACAGACCGGCGGTTACAATACATGGAGGAGAACCCTACTCCGGTGGCGGTCCTGTATGCAAACATACAACACAGCAGGGGAACGAGTGGGCCCAAGCCACAGTACTGTGGTGTCACCTGGGCTCAGGGGTGGAAGGCATGGGGTGTGGGGATGGTGGTCGGACTGCTTGACTGACCCATCCTTTCCTCTGTTCCCTGCAGCAGGACCAAGCAGGAGCGAGGGACCCTCTAGCCCTGCGGCAGCGGCAGCACCCCCAACCGCCCAGGCACCAAGCCGGCGGGTCCGGCAGCGGGACCAACGCCTCTGGCAGCACGTCCAGGCTGTCGAGAGGATCGAGGCGGCCATCACACGCCGTGTTGATGCTGACCTAGAGTGGCACCAGCAGTCCTGGGGGTGCTTCCAGGCTCAGAGTGAGCGCATCTGTGATGCTGTCACCACCCTCACTGGGCACATCGGGCATGCTGTGCACTATGGGATGGCATTGCCCCATGCACCCACCATCCCTCCCATGCCAATGCCCATGCCCCCTCCTGCTGCCCCTCCTGCTCCCGCCATGCCCCCTCCTGATGCACCCCATCCTGCCCACCTCCCTGTACTGACTGCCCCGATGCGGCCTGAATGCCATGTAGTGGCCCGCCCCTGCAGAGGCGGTCGCAGGGGTCACCCCTCCCAGTAGTAGCTCCCTCCTCCCCCTCCCAGTTCAGAGCCCCCTCTCTCCTCCCACCCTACATCCCCATTGTAAATAAAAAGTCCAATGCATTGTTTTCCACAAAAAACTGTGTTGTTTATTGGGAGGTAAGGGGGGGGGGGAAGAGTTGGGGATTAGAGGAAGATGTAAAGGGAGACAGAGGCAACCCTACTGTGGGACCTGGGAGAACATCTCCATCAGGGCCTCCCGTATGCGCACCCCATCATGGTGCGCCTGGCGGATGGCAGCTGTGCGGGGCTGTTCGAAGGCCTGGCCCTCACCTGCCATCCACGCCAGGAGGAAGGCCTCCCCCTTCCACTCCACAATGTTGTGGAGCACACAGCAAGCAGCCACTACCTCGGGGATGTTCCGCTCACCCATCTCAAGACGGGTGAGCAAACAACGAAACCGGGCTTTCAGACGGCTGAAGGTGCACTCCACCTGGTTGCGGGCCCGGTTGAGGCGGTCATTGAACCATGCCTGGTCGTGGTCTGTCCACCCCGTGTAAGGCTGCATCAACCAGGGCAGCAGGGGGTAGGCCGCGTCCCCCACAATGCATGTGGGCATGGGCATGTCCCCAACAGTAAATTCCCGCTGGGGGAAGAAAGTGCCCACCTCCAGCCTGCAAAACAGGCTGGAGTGTTGTAGAATGCGGACATCGTGTGCCCTGCCTGGACCAGCCCGCATAAATGTCTGTGAAGTGGCCACGGTGGTCCACAAGGGCCTGGAGCACAATGGAGAAGTATCCCTTGCGGTTTATGAAATGGGCCGCTCGATGCTCCGAGGCATGGACGGGGATGTGGGTTGCATCCAGGACTCCCCCACAGTTGGGGAACCCCAGGGCAGCGAAGCTGGCCACTGTACGTCTACGTCCCACAGGCGGATGACTCGCTGGAGCAGGACGCCATTGATGGCATGGACGACACAGGGGAACGCATCACATAAGGCAGGGTGAGTGCATGCTCCCTTGGGGGGTTCCCACCCCCCCTGTGATGCCCTCTGTCCTCACACACACCAGGGCCCCCTCGCCCCACGGGCCAACCCCCACCCCACCAGCAGGCCTGTGCAAGGGAGGGATGGCCCAAACCCCTGGGTGACGGGGCATTCCACATCGCCCCAGCCTGGAGTCTTGTCTGCCCCTGGGCATGGAGTGCAGCACCCTTCCCCCGCCCCCCAAGGACTTACCTGCATGACGACGGCACTGACGGTCGATCTGCCCACCCTGAACTGGTGTGCCACCAATCGGTAGCTGTCTGGGGTGGCCAGTTTCCAGATGGCAATGGCGACCCTCTTGTCCACGGGGATGGGTGCCCACAGCCGGGTGGTGCTTCTCTGGAGCGCAGGGGCGAGCCAGGCACATAGCTCCAGGAGTGGCCGCTTTCGCATCCGAAAGTTCCGGAGCCATTGCTGGTCATCCCATTGCCACAGGACCAGCTGGTCCCACCAGTCGGTACTAGTGTCCAGTCTCCACAATGGTCTCTTCACGGTGGGGTGGGGATGCCACAGGGACGCCACCGCCTCCCTGGTGAGGGAGTCCAGAGCGACCTGCGCCTCGAGGTCCTGGACGAGGAGTGCAGCAGCATGGAGCACCAGCTGCAGGCACTCCAAAATGGCCGGAAGGGGACAGAGCAGGCACAAGGCCACCCCTGGCTCCATGGCACAATAAAAGAGCTGATGGCAAAAAATCACCAAATGACACTAAGGCACAAGCTGTGGTGTCCAAGAAGGCAGAGGGCAACCACAACTAGAACTGCTATGGCTGTCAGTCCCTGCAAGAGGTACTAAAGCTCGCAGCAGGAGAGAAACCGCTGTCCAGGAAGATCCTTTTAAGCACGTATCTCAGAGGAGCTCCAGCCCCCGCCCCAGGAAAGGGCTGGTGCCCTTTTGCCCTCTCCAAAGTGGTTCCAGGCTCATGCTTTTGCCGAAGAGCGTCCCGCCAATGTAGATGCTCTCTTGCGCAAAAGCACATCTCTCTGATGATGAGTCCCGCCCAATGTAGACACTCTCTTGTGCAACTACTTTAACGTAAGAACTCTTGCGCTAAAGAGTTTTTGCGCAAGATCGCGCCAGTGTAGATGTAGCCACAGTGTTTATTACTATGAAAGCTACTAAATTATATAAAAACATAACAATGAGAGATTAAAATGTGTGACGTACTTGGCTGGATTGCTATCAATGGAGAAGAACTGGGTCCATGGAGTATAAAGTCCATGACAAGTGCCATCGCAAAACTATTTTTCTTTTATAAAAATCACGTTCTTCTTGAAATAAAACTGGAGTTATCTTAACATAAGAACATTTTTCACCACTAGTGATGATATCTAATAGTGAATTTGCAAGCCAGATACCATGATGGGGTATGAGAACAAACAAGGAAATTATCAAACATTCAGCTAATATGGGTACCCAGAGAATTAATTTGTAAGCACCCAGATGAAAAATAGTGATAAGTAACAGTCAACATGTATTTGTCAAGAACAAGTCATGTCAAACCAAAACATGACCTACAAGGAAATACTAAAATATGGGTTTATTTAGTCTAGAGAAGAAAACTTGGAGGGGTGAGGTGGGAGACAGCACAAGGTAACTCTTCAAGTACATAAAAAGGTAGTTATATAGATAATAATACGAAAATGCCCTTACTGGGTCAGACCAATGGTGCTTCTAGCCCAGTATCCTGTCTTCATCTAGTAGCCAATGCTAGGGAATGACACAGAAGTGAATCGTCAAGTGATGTATATCTTGTTCTTCACTGCCAGGTTCTGACAATAAGGGCTAGGGACATCCAGAGCAAGGGGTTGCATCCCTGACCATTTTGGCTAGTAGCCTTTCATGATCCTATCTTCCATGAGCTTACCCAATTCTGTTTTGCTCCCTGATATAGTTTTGTCCCTCACAACATCCCATGGCAACAAGTTCCATGATTTGTTTGTGAATTGTGAGAAGTTCTTTCTTCTGATTATTTTAATCCTGCTGCCTGTTAATTTCATTGGGTAACTTCTGATTCTTGCATTATAGGAAAAAATAAATGGCACAAACTTCCTGATGCACTTTCTCTACTCCAGTCACAATTTTATAGATCTCTATCATATCCCCTCTTAGCCCTCTCTCCAAGCTGAAAAGTCCTAGTCTTTAAGAGAAGAGTGATTAATTGTTCTTCTTCACCTCAGAGGACAGGACAAGAAGTAATGGGTTTAAATTGCACCAGGGAGAGTAAGTAAGTATTTCCTACTATCTAAGCTAACTGTAAGAGTAATTGCACACTGGAACAAATTACCTAGCGTGGTTATGGAATCTCAGTTGATGGAGATTCTTAAGAGTAGGTTAGACAAACAGGTGTCAGGGATGATCTAGATAATACTTAGTCCTACCTCTGTACAGATGACTGGATTTGATGACCCATCAAAATCACTTCTAGTCCTACATGGCTATGACTTATGGTGTTTGGCATACTAAATATAATGTATATATAGAGGCTGTGATTCAGCAAAGCACTCAAGCAAGCATTTAAACATGTACCTAAACTTGTCTCTTTCCCCAACAGAAATTGGCCCACTAAAAGATATTACCTAATCCACCTTGTCGCTATCATTTTAACTCATGTGAGCTGAAACTAAGCAAGTTTTGAAGAGGCCTGTTTAAAAAAATCTATATTTTTTGTACCTGCAATGCATTAATCAACAGTCCTATTTCCCAATAAACTGGTAAAAGTGTAATATCAGTATAATTATTCCAAGAGAAGCAGCACTGAATTTTACAAAAACAAAATATTTTTAAAAAGTTATATGTTTGGAAAATGGCTCTTTTACTTCCACATATAAATTACAAATAGTAAATCTTCCTAGAATATTTTTCAGGCTCAGTCTGAGATGTATAGCCCATCCATTTGATGGTAAAGAACAATATCCAATTTATATATGTATGGGTATGTCTAGACTGCATCCCTCTGTCGGCAGAGGGATGAAGATTAGGCAGGTCAACATTGCAAATGAGGCAGGGATTTAAATATCCCGTGCCTAATTTGCATAAAAATGGCCGCCGCGTTTTGCTGACTCAGCACTTTGTCAGCAAAAAGCGGCAGTCGAGAGGAAGATCTGTCGAGAAAGAAAGCCTTTCAGATCACTTATGCCTCTAGACTGCCGCTTTTTGCTGACAAAGTGCTGAGTCGGCAAAACACGGTGGCCATTTTTATGCAAATTAGGCATGGGATATTTAAATCCCTGCCTCATTTGCAATGTCGACCTGCCTAATCTGTATCCCTCTGCCGACAGAGGGATGCAGTCTAGACATACCCTATGATATGTCACGTCATTGCCATCTATGATTAAGCTCCCATCTTGCAAGAGCTTTGCAGATGTATTAGTGGCCACCTACATAAAGCTCCATTCAGAATTTGGCCCTTATGTTACAGTAACATCTCAAATCTTTCTGAACACAAAGCCAGATGTACCCCTTGCCTCAAAGACTAAATTATCTAAAAAGATATCTGCTGTATGCGAGCATGTGGCACACAAATCACATTCTGTCTTTGCAGCAACTTCTTTTGACCTTTTTCACAACATGTGGAATTCTTAACACTACAAAAGACATTGCAATGATTAACTAACATTAAAATAAGCTGTTAGATACTTTCCATCAAAGAGACTTGATGCAAGGGTCTGACATAAACTTTATTGTGACAAAGGCATTATGCCAAAAGCAATGCACATTCGCTGTCCCAGTGTCAAGTAAGATACATATTCTTACAAGAATTCTGTCCAGTTTCCTGGCATTTGAAAAATAGTGGGAAAAGTTCAATGTGTCTTTTGAGTCACCCAGTAATATTTTATGATTGGTGATGTTTAGTTCAGATTAGATAACCACCAAAAAGTTCAGTTGCTTGTGTAAAGTTTGCTGGAATCTCAGGCAAGCGATTTGAGGGCTCCCTTTACTTTTCTCTCCTCTGATCATTTGTCACCTCTGTTCAGCTCCTTCTTTCTCAAACATCTTTTGCCAAACTCCATATTTTCCTTTCCTTCTCTCCCCCCCCCAACTTATGCCTTAATCAAATTGGTCTCTTGACCATTTTCTCCTCCCAGTTCATAACAAGGCCTTCTAATATTCTGATTTTTCCTTTATTAACTGGAACAGCCTATCTTACTTTTGACAAGACTGAATCAGAATGCCAAGGACAGATCATCACCTGCTGTAAAAATTGTTATTTTTTCACTGACTTTATGCCAGCTGAAAAGCTGCCCTGTCAGATATGATCAATTGTTCTAGTAAAATCCTGCTAAGCCTCCTGGGAGTCAAAATACAATGCCACTTCCCTAAAATCAGGGAAATCCCATCCCCAGATGTGCTGAGTCACTACACGTGGTTTAAATGACATTAGGGGAAATTATTCTCATCCCAAGAAAAAAATGGTTAATTACCTTCATAATTGTTGTGCTTTGAGATATGTTGCTCATCTCCATTCCATGTAGGTGTGCGTGCTGCATGCAAGTGTTGTTGGAAGTCTTTTCCTTTACCAGTACCTGTTGGGGCAGCAGGGGACCACTTTGGAATGGCGCTGCCATATTGGCTAATATATACCTCTGCTGGCCCACCACTCCCTAGGTTCCTTCGGCCTCTGAGACAGTGAAGTATTCAGAAACTGCCCAAGATGGTGCCGTTGTGGTGGCAGCAAGCGACGTATGTCTGGGGGCATGCCTAGCCGTAGATTCAAGCTTCCTGTGGTGCTGAGGAGAGGCGGTGGCATAGGGAGCCCCAATGGCTGGCCCGGTGGCAAAGGTGGTGCTGTGTGCCTTGCCAGAGTTGGCAACGGTGTCGTGGAGGGCCCAGGTAGGGGCACTGGTGTTATTATTGCCCAATTCTGCACAGGGGTCAATGCCGGTGTTGGCGCCACAGGAGCTGGTGCCAGGGGTGTGTCAAAGTTAGACTCAGGACTCACAATTTTCGTAGACCATTCTGTTTATTAGCAAAGCGCTTCTCTAATACAACCAGAAAAGTGAGACCCCATCCCAAACCCAAGCCACCTTATTTATACAGATAAAAGGAGAATGAAACAAAGGATTGAAAAAGGGCATGAACTGACAAGGTTACCTGGGGTCAGTCAAGTACCTCATTTCCTTATTAACTCTTACCAATCTCCTGTTAATGTCTCACTATCACCCTTAAGTGGAACCATTGACCTCTGCCTTAACATCCTTCTTCCTGATTACACACAAACAACTTTACCTTAACATCTCTCTTCCTGCTAGAGGAACAAACAACATTTCTTTAATTCATTCTACTTTTATAATATAATTCAGTCTACTTTCACAATCCTTCCTTTTGGTCATGCTACGCCATGACCAACAATTACTGGGTTCCACATACCAACCGTTCTTTGTCTCTTTGTTCATCAGCGATATTTAGAATCATCATATTAGCACTCTGGTTTGGGGCAACGACCTGTGTGGCGTGCCTTACACAATTTTGGATACAACAGGAGATTAACTGAAAGCACACAAATATTATTAAGATTCCAAACAGGATAGTCAAGACTCCCTGAAACAACCAGCTTCCTATGCCACAGAAATTGAACAGGTTACTTAGCCATTTCCATAGAGAACTCAGCTCTTTATGGGGAAGATATGTGATCTGTTCTAAGTGGCTAGCGCGATCTATTACATCATTGGGATTGTCAGGTATATATACACAACATTCTTTGCAAATGAGAGCACAGGTCCCTCCTTTGGTTTCCAGCACTATGTCTAATGCCTGACGGTTTTGAAGGGCCATCTGTCGGATCGGCCCTGTTTCTTTGGCCAGGGCTCTTAAACTTTCTCCAGTTTCATTTGCCATTATTTCAACTACTGCTTGTAACCTCAGGAGCCTTTTTGCATGGTGTATTACTCCCTCAAATGGGACAAAGGAACTGCCAATAGCCTCTTCCCTGGTTAAGGGGCTTATATTATTTACTTACCATTGGGCATCTGATAAGTCCCTCCTTTTTTTCCTGAAATTGCGGAGGCGATCTCATGGAAAGGACTCTAGTACTCGAAATTGTGGGAAGAGTCGGGAGGGATAACAGATACCTGACCAGTTAGCTGGTAATACGGTACAAGCTTTGGTCCCGCAGACCCCATGATGCCCTATCAAGGCCGGGAGTGGTCGGTTGCACCCATTTGTCATATAGGTGACTGCAAAGGAGGAGTAATATCCCCCAAAGGGCACATGGTGATTCTCCTTACGAGGAGTGGTGTTATTAGCATGACATTGAAAGATTGTATTGTTCTCATTAAGGTTACCGAAGGGGGAACATGAGATTGATTTCTCTGTTTGATCTCAAGTTGAGAGAAAGGTCATATCCCCATACCCGGCCCGCCACTCTTTAGTTTTGTTCGAATAATCCCATATACCATTGGTTACAATATGCTGAAGACAACTGCTCCTCCCCAGATTCAGCCCTGTCCCATTACACACCCAACACCAATGATCTTTTCCCTCCACCACACTTATCCATTTAGATACATTTATTCCCACCGCTTCCCAAGTGTCATTACTGTTCCATGTTTTGTTAAATGGACGAGGTCCTCCAGTGAGGAATTGCCAGGACAGGAACACCAGCTTGAGAGTGGGCTGGGATGTGGCTGCAGACCCAGCAATTAGAGATATTGAGAGTCTGCGCTATCCACACTTGCTGTTGGATAGAAGAATTGTCATTGTGGATTCCCCAAACCTTAAGTCACCAACAACCGAGGAACAGGCACCACCAGAGGCACATGTTGGAGGCAAGGCCCTTCTGGTTCTGACAACCTCAACTGAGGGAACCTCAGTCGCGATTTTATGTCCACCAGGCAGCAAGCGCTAGGCACGCTACTGCTTCTTCTTGGGCCTTGCTTTAGGTCGTCGTCTGCTTCTGGCAACCCTTACGAGAGCGTAGATTGTAAGGTATTGCAGGCTATTCCTCTGTGTTTCCTTCTGGAGTCAAACTGACTCTGCAAGGTCCTAAGGTTGGTGGTTGATTCGCTGGGGGCAGTGCCTTCTTACACTGCGAGGCATGTATCCACGCTGCGATGCCAGATAGTTTGACAGCTGTCTGGGTAGTAAGTAGAACCTGATGAGGACCCTTCCACCGGGGCTCCAAAGCGTGTTTTCGATGGTGGTACTGTACGTAGACCCAGTCACCTGGCTCGAGGTTGTGGCAAGCGTCAGAGGTGGGTTCTGTCGGCCAGGCAGCTCAGACCTGTGAATGGAAGTTGCTAACAGCTTGCATCAGTCTTTTGCAATATTGGAGGAGTGCACTGTGGGTCAAGTTCAGGTCTGGGACTGGAGTAATGGTGGCCATAGTTCACATAGGGCATCCCGTAACTATTTCAAAGGGACTTAAATTATGTCTTTGGGATGGGATGGATCGCATTTCCATAAGGGCTAGTGGTAAGGCTGCTAGCCAGCTTAATCCTGTAGAGTCACAAATTTTTGCAAGCTTATTCTTTAGTACACCATTTTGTCTTTCAACTGCACCTGCACTCTGAGTGTGGTAGGGACAGTGCAACAGGTGTGTGATATGTAATACGTGATCCAAGTGCTGAATAATTTGCCCGGTGAAATGTGTACCCCTATCACTGGACAGAGTGGAAGGAATTCCCTTGGCAGGCACAATATGATTTAACAAACATTTGGCAACAGACAATGAGTCAGCCTTGTGACAAGGAAAGGTTTCAATCCAACCAGAAAATAAACATATCATAACCAAAATAAATTCATATTGTTGACACTTAGGCATTTGTACAAAATCAAGTTGTCAATGCAAGAATGGTGCTTGGGGCAGGCCCCGGAACCCCTGAGCCACTTTTACAGGTTTACCAATATTGTGGCTTTGGCAAGTGGCACAGGCTGCACAGTACGGGCTGCAAAAGAGCTGAAATGAGCAGAGACCATCCCCTCCTTTCCGACATGCGAAACACCGAGGAGCAGGGCAGCCAGAGACGGGTAGAGCAAAAAGGGGGCCACAAAGGCACCAGTAGTTGAGCACCAAAAGGAATCAGGATGCAGAATGCAGCCTCGGGCAGCCCAGGAGTCCTTTTCGGCTTCTGGGGCAGAGTCTTGGAGCAGGGCGAGATCAGTGAGGGACGGAAACAGAAAGAGAACCTAGAAATGCATCCGGGAGGGTTTTATGGCTGCAGCACGTTTAGCAGAAGCGTCAGCCAAGGCGTTGCCCTTAGCAACATCCGTATCAGCTGTTGAGTGGCCAGAACACTTAACAATAGCTAGGGCAGATGGAAGTAAAACTGCGTACAGGAGAACTGCGATATAGGGACCATTCTTAATTGGGGTGCTGGTGGAGGTAAGGAAATCCCAAGCTTGTCAGAGGGTGCCAAAGTCATGGACAACCCCAAAAGTGTATCGAGAATCAGTATAAATGGTGGCGGAGTGTCCCTCATCCAGAAAGCAAGCACGGGTGAGGGCAACTAATTCAGTGATCTGTGCTGAGGTAACAGAAGGTAAAGGTGCAGCTTCTAGGGTTTCAGAGAGTGACAAAACAGCGTATCCTGCAAGGAGACGACCTTGGTTGTCTTGGAAACAGGAACCATCAGTGAACAAAGCAAGCTCAGAATTAGGGAGAGGGATATCAGAAAGGTCGGGGCGCGGGACAGTGACAGAAGAAACAGTTGCAAGGCAGTCATGGGGTTCACCGCCATCAGGCAGAGGAAGGAGAGTGGCAGGGTTTAGGGGACAATAATGCCTTGCTGCTGCAGGGCAAATACGATTGGGTCAATACCGGCTTCCTCCTCGGGGTTCAGTGGATATTGTGACAGGTGGGGTAAAGGTTTGGAAGAGTCGACAGTAATACAGACAGGGTCAGTATTTAGGCGGCCGACCTCGGATGGATGACTTAGCCACAGGGAAGAAGGTACTTGAGAAAGAAGAGGTTTGAGGGACGGAATTAGTGGACAGAGAGGAGCTGGATTCTGATAGCAGAGAAGCGGTAGAGTCAAACAGAGAGGACTGAGGAATTTGCAGATACACAACATCTGGAGAACAGTAGATGGCACAGCCGAGCTTGCATAGTAAATCACGACCCAACAGGTTAACAGGAGTAGAATCAGACAGCAGAAATTCATGATCAGCTGAGAAGGGGCCAACTTGAACAGGCAGAGGTTCAGAGAGGGGATAGGGAATTGGAACCCCCGTGATGCCTACAGTGGGTACAGTTTTCCAGAATGGGAAACCCACAGGCAAATCGGCGGTACGGACTGCAGAGAGTGAGGCTCCCGTATCAACAAGGAAAGGAAGTGAAAGGTAACAAGGGAGCCAAAATTTCCTGAGGTTCCCCTAGATCCCGTCATTGCTGGGGAGCAAAGTCTGGTTGGGGACCAGCATGTGGCATGTAGCCTTGTTGATCGCTTACAGGGCCATTAGGTCGGCTCGGACACTTGTTTTTCCAGTGTCCAGGTAGCTTACAATAATTACAGTTACCTCCAAAACCCAGTCCCACAGCCCCTTCCCCGACCTCGTCCCCTTCCCTGGAAATCCCTGCGGCCCCTGTATTGCCCTCCATTCCCCGAGTAATACTGTATCTGCAGGACCATTAACTTTTGGGAGGACTATTCCTCCTTTCCTTTTAGAGTGTGGTGGCAGTGCTCTGCCACTGTTTGCAATTTGTCCATGGTCTTGGCCTCCCACCCAACACTTATTTGCTTTAGCATACTGCCAATAGCAGGTAGGAGGCCATTAACAAATGCATGCACCAGGGCACTGTGTCCATTTTCACCCGGTCGCTGTATACCAGAATGTTGCAGAAAAAACATGTTAGCCAGGTGAGATAGTCGCCCGGGCTTTCTCCCTGTTGCTGTTTACAGCAATGTATGGCCGTCCAATTGGTTTTTGGAGTCCATACGTGGGGAATGGCCTCATGCAGGTGCTTAGCTCGATCCTTACATTTGCTACGGTAGGCAGCATCGGGACCAGTGTCTGGCAAATTAGAATGACGCTCAGCGGTGGGCCAATTTGCTGTCGTGAGCCATTTTTTGTGCTTGCTAGGGGTTACAAGTAGCTTACACAGTTGCAGGAGGTCTGCCTCAGAGGGTTCATAAGCGTTGCACACTAGCAAAAATTCCTCTGAAAATTTGGTAGGGTTTTCCTGGGGCTTTGGAAAGCCTTTTACAATTGAGTGGAGCTCCATGCAGGTCCAGGGTTTATAGCTCCAAGTGGGACCCCCTTCCTTGGCCCCCAGTATGCAGGATTCGAAGGGGAGCCTGGATAATCGTATTGCCAGAGTGCAAGCGCTGAGCCCAATCATTATCGGGGTGGTCTCCATGGGGAGTGGAGTCAGACAAACTGGGAGATTTTGAGGGAGCAGCATCGGAGGTATGGGTCTGGGCAGTGTCGGACGATTCGGACTGGTCTGAACTGGAGACCACTGGGGTTTGTCCCTGAGCCAAGGAGGTGGTGGCCATCTATTGATCCGACGCAAGGCTGCCAAGCCAATCAAGGCGTCTTCCTCATCATCGTCACCAGAAATTAACAAGGGGGCTCCTTCGTCCTTTTCCACAATGGGATGGGAGTATGGAGGGGGGTCGGGACCGGTCTGGGTCTTCTCGGAGGACGGGGAAAAGGGGAGTGCTCGGTCTGGTGGTGGGAGAGGAGGTTTCCAATAAAGCTTTTAACTTATTATTAGAATCTTTGAGAGAGGCAAGTTTCGATTCTGTCCACCTACGATTTGCCTCTTCCCACCACTGCATGAAACAATCGACCTCTCCTCTAGCCAATTTAGGTTTTGTTTGGCCGAGTTTGTCTTTTAAGATGTTCACTCGGTCTTTGTCCCAACATCCTAACAGTGGCCACTGAGTTTTGGGATCCCCCGAGTTTGCCTAGATCATTTCTCCAGAAATTTACAGGAGTCTGGACCCTTTCTAAAATACATAAACTGAGCTTTGAGTACCCGACACAGGGCTTGAAGCCTTGGGGCCCGGGCATATTCAGGAAGCAAAAGAGCACTGGCCCTGGATATACTAGAGACAGAAGGGGGGAATAAAAATAAGAAGAATGGCATAGGTGTCTGAAAAGAGATATGGTGTATTGTATAGTGTCTACAGCAAGAAAATAGAACAATGATTTACACAATTCTGTGTCACTGTATTGTGCTCAACATAAATTGATGTGATAGGTGATCTTATATTTTCTTGCATTGTTTAATTGTAATTCCTACTTTGATAGCACTTTAAAGCTATTAAAGCATCCTGAAGTTTTCATTTTTTGAAATAATATTGGGAGGTTAAATAGTATTATAAGTAGTTAATCTGTGCTGTGTTGGAGAGAGAGAGAGAGGGAGAGGGAGAGGGAGAGAAAACTGTTTTCCCTGTTCTGCAAAATCTCACATAGAGGCCCTTACTTTACATCCACATAGCACTGATTGAAATTACTGGGGGTCCAACTGTGCAGATTTAGTAACATTCTGGATGCAATCATTTCAACATTTATAGCCAAGCTTTAACAAAGGTTTCTGAGCAGTTTTAGGCACGTAAATTAGATTAATTTGAACTGCTCTAACATGTGATTCACTGTCAGAAGGGAAGGAGTCTAGCTTACTCTATTTTAGGCATCACTTCTGAATTTGATCCAGTCTATCAAGTCCAAATCATGTTAACAAGAAAAAAGAACCCAGGGGTTTTTCTTACAGTATGCAATCTTTTTTGGTTTGGGGGTGAGCAGGGAGTAAGATAATCCTTTAACCCTGGAGGTTTGCTCTATAGCAGCATTGAATACTCTATAATTAATCCTCTCAGTAGACATGAAGTCAGAGAAGAGTTGCATTTCAGTATTGAACTCTTATATCAACTTATCAGAGGAACAAGGTACTCAGAAGTTAATAGTTATTTGTTTGTTTTTTTAGTTTACATGATAATTAATATAATCCAGAACTTGGTAGAGAAAGGTGACACGCTGGTATAGGGAGGTAAGAAGAAAATTAGTGAAAAAGGTTAAAATGAGAAAAATTTGAGATGTGAGCTTCAAGATCTCTAGCGTGAAGGGGCTTAACAATAAAAACAATTTGTAAAATGAGCTTGAGGTAGAACTGAAAGACACTTGAGAGTGAGCTGCTAAAAACAACATGGTGAGGGCAATCTGGCAGTAGCGTCAAGCCTGTCAGGAAGTCCTGGGCTACACAACACAGTTAGTTGGATGTAAGGCAGATTTCGTCAACCAGATTGTTTGTGCATCTATACTCACACTGGTCTCCCACTGCTTGAGTGGCCTGTTAGGCTTATATTGAAACACCACCTCCACAATCGGGACTGAACCATGGTTGACATACTGGGATCGATACAATGTGAGTGCAGATACTGTGTTCCTTATGTCAACCCTAACTGTCCATTGTAGTTCAGGAATCCCAGTGCTGCAAAACCATCTATTATGTGCTGCACATTGCCTCATCATGGGCACAGGATTTGGGACAGGGGGAGGGGGAAAAAGAGGCATTTCTCTTCCAAACAGGTCTGGCTTATGTGTGGGTGACCACCCAGGGCACTATGTGTCAAGGGGCATCCATGGTCAGGGGAATGAGACTTTGTGCATTTAACTTAATGCAGTAGGCTGGGCCTTGCCAGAAGGCTCTGACCTGACTACTTCCTCTTCTTCACCTCATCATCCCCCAGCCACACAGAGCGCTGGCTTTTTGTCAGTCCCAGTGTTTCCTGGGCTGCCACATGTCTTTGTGCCATGTGGCAGGGAAGTGGAAACCCCATGAAATACAGTCGGGGCTACAGCAGTCCCAGCAGGAATGTGGCCACATTAGCACATGTAGGAACCAGAAAAGTGGCGCTATCAAGTCCAGTGCCAGAGTGGCCAAAGCTGTTGCACTCAAATCATCACAGTGGACAACAGCAGGTGGGCCTCCCTAATTAATCCCGACCAGCAGCAGCAGCTCCAGTAATGTACAGGAACAGCGAGGCACAGGAGCTCCCATCACCCCAGGCAGTGGGGGGAGAGCCAGTGAATGAGGGGAACTGGCTTCAGCTTGTACAAGATGTGCCATATGAATGCACACATGACTGGATCAGCCCTCTCAGTCTTCACATTTCTTTCACCATCACAGAAAGGGAACAGGACAAATACACAGATACACACGCACAGCTCCACTCAGTTACCCTGTCTTGGCATGACAAGCGACACCCACATAACCACACAGGAACAGAGATTAAGTGTTCAAGGTTCCTGTATGAGGCCTGGAGAAACAGTGGGAATGTCAACTACCCCACCTCCCCCGGGCCAGCAGTAACCCCATGGTAGGCCCAGTCCTCTGGCAAGCATAGAATTTGCAACCCACAAGTAGAGCTGGCATCCTGGCTGGGGCTGTCCCGCACCCCAAATATAGCTGTCAGAGTTCACCCATGATTAATTGCCTGCACAATAGCTCTCCTCTCAGGTGGATTTCCTTACTCCAAATTGATTCCTGTTCAACCGGTGGCAACCTGGGGTTGCAGGTTTCAGCCTTATGCATTCAGTAGTTCTGCAACTACTGCTCCTCATCCCAAACCTGCATCACAATGTGATCCCATCAGTCAATGCTTACTTCTCAGGCCAAGAAGCTACCCTCCACCATCTGCAGCTGCTCTGTGAATGTCACTATTGACTTGGTTCTTGCTATGTCCTACCAAGATCTGCCTTCCAAGAAATCATCATGTTTCCCTCACATTTGGTTCTTCTTTAGTTCTACAAACACTCCAGGGTTATGTGTCTCCATGTTTGTAGTATAGATGTGGCCTGAGTGACACGCAGTCTGTGTCATCGTGAAGGCTTCTTATTGCTTGTGCTAAAATGAAAAAAAAGAGACAGACAAGATAAAGACTTCAGACAATGAACACCAATTTATTCCAGAATTTGTAGTCCAGTGGTGAAGCCAATATGAATATGATCACATCTGACTAAAATTGTCAGACTTACTTCTGAGAATTGCTAAATGATGGCTTTTGAAAAAGGGAATTTAACTGTAGGAGTAACTATCTGTAATAATAATAATGTAACCTAAGCACAATTGTACTTTAGTGTTTATTTAGCTGAGAATGAAATTAAAGACACTGCATCACCAAAATGGAAGACATTAAAGAAAACATTCTAATTGTTATCTACTTAGCACCAACTGTTCATAGCAGATGGAAGTGAAGTTTTTTAAATAGAATTTTTGAAATGTGTGAGAGTGAAGAACCTTAAACATTTCTAAGTTTCTAACTGTTCTAGGTTTTAGCAAAAAAACCATAAATGAAAAAAACCCCACAGAATCATCAAAATATGCATGCAGCACATAAGCAGAGTGATCTTTCAAGATTCTTATTCTTTATTACCCTTTGTAGGATTCCTTGAGATCAAAAGCATAAAATATTTAACATAATTGCTATGGATTTCTACCACTGTCTCCTTCTCTTTTTTCATTTCTGAAAATTTTCCTTCCCTCTAACCCTTTTTTCCTTTTTTTTCCCAAGCATTTTTCCCCATCTTTCTGCATAGTAGCTTCTCTTTTTGGGTTTCAGTGTTCTGATATTAAACACATTTGCAAGGCTCTCTCTCTTCCTCCAATTTTTCTGCTTGATACTGAGAATGGGAGCCACCAGGGATGAAGAGTATGGGACTGTTAACTAGAGGCCAGGTTTGGGGGGAGACACAGACTGGATAATCATCTGGGAGTGAGTGACTGGCATTTGGATACTGGGGTCATGATGACAAGCTCAGGAAGCAAACAGTGGGACTGGCTAGATAATGAGAATGGAATTGTGATAAGGAGAGAGGTGTGAAAAAGAGACAGGATGGAACAGATGGGTTAGAAGTGACAAGGCAGAAGAGTTTGTGCCCACTGGAGAACACTCCTCTTCAGAGCCTGGAATTGAACCTTAGATTATTGAGTATCACTATTGCTCTGCTGTCAGCAAACATCTGATATACACACAGGCAAAAGAGTGTCCCACTTCCTTCTAGTGATGGTGCTTATAGAGGACCAGCACTACCAATAATATCACTAGTTCAAGTCAAGTCAACATATTTCCACAATAAAAAACTAAGGAATCTCTCTCTCTCTCTTTCTTTCTCTCTCACGTACACACAGAATTAAAAGACCAACCGTTATTAAAGTTGAAAAGTCAATCACCCGGGAGTTAGAAAGTGCCAGAATTAAGATTGCCTGTGAGACCTTAATTAAATCCCATAGAATATATATGGCATAATATAGTCTTTAATGACATGATCACATACTATTTTCTCCCACAAGATCCCTGTGCAACAGGCATGGCATTTTCCTACAATATCTTAGAAAAATATTACTGAGTCAATTCAAACCATTTTGAATTAAGTTTATGTATCTTAGGACCTCATAGCATTAGACATGCAAATGTTTATGTGTGATTTATGCAACTTCTTGAAGACGTATTAATCCCAAACTTATGAAGTATTATGAGCTTCAAAGGACATTTTGAAATAATTGGCTCTAACAAGAATGATATGTTAGTTCCTAGGAAATATTTGGAAGGAGGGGAATACAAATGCCCATCTCTGGACCTTACCATTTTAAGTTTTGTCCTTCAAAAGGAAGGGATCTTTGGTTTATTAATTATCTATTACCAGGATCAAAAGTTCCAAATAGACTGAAGGAAATATCTCTACAATGCATAACAGTTCATGTTCTGAGAAAAAGGAATTATGAACTTCTAACACAGGAAAACAATATACTGTTTGAAGGACTGTTCGTAGGCCAGAACCCTTACTAGAGATAACCCCAATTCCAGTAAGTTTATTAGAATGAGCTGTGTGGTAACTTAACAGTGGCAGTTACTCTGTTTACTGTTGTGGGGGAGAAAAGATTAGCAGGCCTGCTTAGGCAGTCTACCCCATTGGGGAATTCACTGCAAGAAAATAGCTTGCAGCCCTGGAAATACATTTTCTCCTGGACAGAATCACAGAATTGGAAGAGATCTCAGGAATTTGTCAAGTTCAACCCCTTGCTAAAAGCAGGACCAATCCTATCTAAATCATCCCAGTCAGGGCTGGGTCAAACTGGGACTTAAAAACCTCTGGGGATGGAGATTCCACCCCCCACCCCCAGATAACCTATTCTGGTGTGTCAGCACCTTCCTATTGATACAGTTTTTCCTACTGTTCTCCCCCACTGTAACTTGAGACCATTGCTCCTTGTTCTGTCACCACTGAGAACAGTCTCTTTCCATCCTTTTTGGAATGCCCCTTCACGTAGTTGAGGCTCCCCTCACTCTTTTTTTCTGTAGACTAAATAAACCCAAATCCCTCAGCCTCTCCTCATAAGTCATGTGTTCCAGCCCCCTAAATATTTTTGTTGCCCTCTGTTGGACTCTCTCCAATGTGTCCACATCCTTTCTGTAATGGAGCGTCATTGGTCCCCAGCCTGTAGCAGTGTTTGGGATTTTTCCATCCGGGGGTGCAGGACTCTACACTTGTCCTTTTTGAGCCTCATCCAGTCCTTTTTTTTTGGCCAGTCCTTCAATTTGTCTATGTCACTCTGTACCCTATACCTACCCTCCAGTGTATCTTCCTTTCAACTTAGTTTAGTGACATCTGCAAACTTGCTGAGGATGCAATCCATCCCTTCATCCATGTCATTAATAAAGATGTTGAAGAAAACCTGCCCCAAAACCAACCCTTGGGGCACTACACGTTATACCAACTGCCAACCAGACACTGAGCCTTTGATCAATACCCTTTGAACCAGATTATCTAGCCAGTTTTCTATCCATCTCACAGTCCATTTATCCAATTCATACTTCTTTAACTTGCTGACAAGAATATTGTGGGAGACCATATCAAAAGTTTTGCTAAAGTCAAGGAATATCACATCCACTGCCTTCCCCATATCCACAGATAAATTACGTTGTCATAGAAGGCAATCAGGTTTGTCAGGCATGACTTGCCCTTGGTGAATCCATGTTGACTATTCCTGATCCCTTTCCTATCTTCCAACTACTTCAGAATGGATTCCTTGAGGATCCCCTCTATGATTTTTCCAGGGACTGAAAATAATCATGTGCATGGACTTTCAAAAGCTTGTTCTTATTTCAAAAGGTGTTCTTTTGGGTTCTTTTGGAATTCTGTCCTTTGGAAGATAGGCAGTGGTAACTGAATTTTTACTAGATTGGCATGAATTGATTTCGTTGTGATTCTGCCTCCTAAAGATGCTATATAATGCTATCTGCTTGTTTTTTCTCTCCCTGATAATCTCATTACTTTAGATATTTCAGATAAGATCAGTGCACTCCTGTCTCAGTCCTATAAATCAAAAAAGGTCTTACAAGAAAGAAGAGGGCCTGTTTTCACTTCCACTAGTCTGAACCCAGCAGCATCTGCTCAGTGTTTACAGGGTTTAAGTAAATAACCATTTAAGCCTGTGACAGGCTTTATATAACAACATGTTAAATTATAGCAGCTATCATACAATGGTTTCTATGGTTTTGGAATTTTCATTACTCTAGCTAAACTTACTTGGACTATGGGAAGATTACAGCATGGTTTTGCATTCTTACTTTTTGCTCAAAACTATTATTGATCCTCTTCCTTATCTAATTACATATTTCCCATTCCAAATTGAGGTATGCATGTGCGTATTTATAACTGCATATGTATCTATATCTACCTGCCATTGGATTTAATTTTTCATTCATTCATTTTACACACAATGTGAAATTATTGCTGAAACACTTCACTTTAAAAAGATAAACCAGAATTCCCTTGAAATAATTGCTACACTGTCCCACTGTAATTTATCACTGCCAGCAAAATTAGCCAAAAAGAATATGCTGCAGATATTCAGGATTGCCTTCAGTTGATACTTAATGACGACTGCTGGTTGAACGTGCAAAACAGTAGCATTAAGTGCTCCATCCCTCTTTCTTTATCTGTTGTTTGTATTAATGATGGTATCACTAGGAAAGATATGAGTCTCATATACAGTAATTTTATGAAGTTAATATACATTGTTAAAGCACTTCTAATAATAACCTCTGAAGGAGATATCCAGTTCCCCTTGCAGTTCACACCCTTTTCTTCATGGAGATTAAGGAAATATCCATTTAAGCTGCTCCTGAATATCCTATTATGGACCACAGTTTATGATCTAAGACCAGATTTTCCTCTCAGGATACTTTGTGCTACCCTGATAATGAAGTCTGGCCCCAATACTAAGGGAATAACTCCAGTATAAGGATTAACTCCGAGATTTGTTGGTCTCTCAGGACTGGTCTACACTTACTTGTGCTGTCAATCTACTTCAGCTATGCAAATAGAGTACCTAAAGTCAACATAATCACCACAGCATCTTGTGTGTGGTAAAGTTAATGGGGGCTGCTCTTCTATCAATGCTGATTTTTCTTCTCATATTGGTGGAGTACCAGCATCAACGGGAGTGTGCTCAGAGATCAATTTATCACATCTAAGCAGACACAATAAATCAGCTGCTGGTAGATTGACTGCTGCAATGTCAATTCACTGTGTAGTGTAGACAAGACCTTAAAGGACCTTACTCGACTCCCTCCTCTTCCACCTGTTCCAATACCGCACAGAAGGACTAGCCTTACACAGAACAAACCTGGGAACACCAATGGTGAGCTTTCAGTCATCTTTGCACATACATCACCTCTGCCCTTTGCAGATCAGCTACAGCCAAGAACTTAGTCTGTGTTCTCCACTTTCAACAGAGAAGAGAGTGCCATTTGTCACTGGCTATTGCCGGCATAGTAAAATAACAAAATTAACTTGCGCTTATATACTGTAGCAGGCATGCATAGTGTACAGTAAAGCTAAGTTGGATTTTCAACTTCCTTTTAAATTCCCATCCTTTTCCAATTACATATATAACCTCATTGTAACAAAATGCCTTCAGAGTCAAGATTACAACCAATCCAAAGATAATTATTTTTAAGTTTGAACACCAAGTCAAGATCAGTATCATTCATAATGGATACACAGAATTTTCTGAACATGGCAAACAGGCTGATTTGCTTTCCCGACTAGCTACCAGATCTTTTTTGGATAAATAAATTGAAAGTTCAAGAATTACAGATGTTTAAAATACAGGTGGAAGAATATCCTTGTCAAACTCTTGTAATCTGAGTAGAGCTGAATGAATTTTTTTAAATTAACAGTTCACTGGAAAAAAAAACCCACATTTTCCATTGATCCCAAGGTATTTGCAAATTTAAACTAAGCTTCAGTTGGGAAGAAAAGATGCTGAGGGTTAGCTTCGGAAAAGTGTGTGTTTGTATGTGTATAAATACTTCAAAATTTATTTGCATGGAGACTGAAATTAAAGAATCTTGTTATTAGCCAGGTAAGTACCAGGCTGGGATCAATGAATAGACTTGAGAGAGGGATAAAACTATGAGGCAGCTGTATTGTTTGTCCCTTACATGGAACTGGGGGATTCTAATGGCTGATTTGCAACAAAGTGAAGGATATTTACACAATACACAATTATTAATAACTGTGCTGTTATAGGACACAAGTTCCCTTCACTTTAACAGAATCCAACCATTCATTCAGTTTCAATATAATTTCAATTATTTGTGTGCATATTTCCCTATTGCTATGGCTCTTTTTTTTCAGGTTCTCTAAGGCATGGATTGACTCTTTTTTTTTGTACAGTATCAAGCACAATGGTCACAATGATTGAGGCTTTGAAGAACTAACACAGCACAAACATATAATAAGGGTAGTTAAATACTAAACCCTATTCCCAAGGTAACAAAATGAGATTAGCCTTTTAAGGCATACTGATCATTAAGCCAAATTTTCATAGAAAACAAGGCAAAACACAGTAAGACTCCATACTAGGATGTGAGTAAAATCTTCATATTATTGCCTCTTTGAAGTTGAAAAAGTTGTTTTACTTTACTGCCTTTGTGAGAAAACATCCTGTATTTGGGTTAGTCTATTTTTTTCCAAAGACGCTTTAAGACATAGAAAGCACTTTGACTCCAAAGTCCTAAAGCTCAATTTTTTTATATTAATTCTAGACAAGTGTGATGTTCACCCATACTTATGGGAACTGGCTTGTCAATATGAATATACATATCTAAAAATGCTTTATGAAAAACAGGTCATGTTACATATCAATTTTACAGTTACAATCTGCTGGATATGTATATCCTATTTTTGTGTGCATGTATCATTCTTGTTTGTGAAGTTAGAAATATGAAGCATGAAACTATGTACAGTTTTAAATGTGCTAATGAGAGCCAGAAGCCTAATGATTTAATGGTCTACTCAACGACTTTTGAACAGCCTTGTTTGTCTTAGAAGCCCAAATGGTGGTTAGTGCTAGAAAGACATGTGACCATAAAACATGGTATTGAAATCCATTTTGAACCTGGTATTTTTCCATGGAAAGGGAGGGTGGGGTGATGAAAAACAAAGGATTCCTACCCTGGGGAAAAGTCTGTTTAAGCAATAGAAAGCAATAGGAAGCAATCCCCTTCTGTCTTCCTCTGGCTTTTGAAACTGCCTAGCATACTCTAAGAGGAAACAAAGAACTTTGAAGAGCTGGAGACATGGATCCAGTTGGGAGTAAAAGACCAGCTTTCATTTAAACTGAAATAAGACCAGCTGTTTAGGATAAGAATTTTCATGTAACAAGTTTCTTAGGGTACATCTACACAGCCGTATTATTTTGAAATAACTAACATTATTCCAAAATAACATAGTCCGCGTCTAACCTACAATCGGTTATTTCAACATAATGTCAAAATAATGTTGAACTGGAGGACTTCTTACTCCAACTCATATAACCCTTATTTTATGAGTAGTAAGAGAAGTTGGAGGAAGAATGCTCATTCTTGGACTTCCTACTGTGTAGACAGCACCAAAACCCAAAATAAGCTATTTCAACTTAAGCTATGCAATTGATGTAGCTCAAATTGCGTAGCTTATTTTGGCTTTAACCCTGCTGTGTAGAAGTGAGAATTAGAACTAGCTATGCATTTCAATTCATTTTAATTTAGTAACTTACTTTGATCTGTCTCTTTTTACTTGCAACCACTTAAATCCTACTGTTTGTATTTAATAAAAACACTTTTGTTTCCTATCATGCCCAGTGTAAATTATTTGTTTCCTGGGGTGGGGAGCAACCACTATGCATGTCTCTTTCATTAATAAAGGAGATTACCTGATGAACTTCCACTGGCTACATCTAGACTACAGGCTTCTTTCCGAGGAAGCATTTTTTGGAAGAGATCTTCTGGAAAAACTTCTTCTGAAAAAGAGCGTCTACACTGCAAAATGCATTGAAAAAGCAATCTGCTTTTTTGAAAGAGAGCATCCAGACTGAATGTACGTACTCTTGCATGTAAACTGTGATTGCTATGAATGGAATGGCCACCAGGGCACCTGTGCTTTTTCCTCTTTCCTCTTCTTCTGAAAGAACTCCTTTTTCCCCATCCACACACGCCTTTTTGTGAAAGAGCTCTTTTGCAAAAAGGCTTCTTCTTCATGGAATGAAGATTACCAATGCTGGAAAAACCCCTCCATTCTTTCGATTTTCTTGCAGAAGAACACAATTGCAGTGTGGACTTTCCTCGAGTTTTGTCGGCAAAATGGCCGTTTTTCCAACAATACTCTGTCGTGTGGACATATTCACTATGTAAAAGTTTTACATAGAAAAAGATGCATTTATTTGGATTTTGATTTCTTTTGGGAACCCAATTTTCCTGGATTCTATGCCCTAGAATTGTGTCTTTCCAGAGCTGAAGTAGTTTAATATCTGCATTGCTCTGCAAGGAGGTAGTTACCCCAACTCTGTGCTTTGTTTGGGAGAAACCAGAGGTTCTGGCCCAGAAGGACAGGATGGTGGGGATTCCCAGAGAGCAAGAAGGCAGGCTTCAGTGGCATGATCAGTACACTAAAGAATAATCCAAAGGGGTCTTCTGTGACTGCACCCTATCACAACAAGATTCTCAAAAGTAGCATGCTAAATCCTGAGTTTGATTTCTAAATAAGAGAGGCTGATTCTGAGAAGTGCTGCATATCCATCAGTTCTCACCCTGAATGAGCTATAGTGTGCTGCAGGAAAACAATGCAACTATGGGGTTCTGGTAACTTTATAAATTTTCCAAGCTTCATTTGTGATGCCAGAACCACTACAAAATGTTTTTTCCCTGATACTCTTGTGCAAGCATAGAATCTAAGATTTAAAAAGGAGAAATACATATTTAATAGATGTATAGGTTTTAAGGGCAGAGAAAACCATTTGAGCATATAATCTGACTTCCTACATAACATATACCATATAATTTTGCCAAATGATTCTGACATCAAAGGTCAGTGATGCTGGAACATATCTTTTGGAAATATACCGAATCCTGATTAAAAGATTTCACATGACAGAGAATATACAACGTGCCAAAGTAAATTGTTCCAACAATTTTATTACTCACAGTGATTAAAACTGTACCTTAATTCTAATCCATATTTTTCTAGATTCAGCTTCCAGCCAATCTTGTTATGTCTTTGCTGGACATCCTATGTGTAGACTACATTCTATTTTCGAAATCATATATGCAAATTCTGTGGGAATTTGCATATCTTCTTCTGATCTCACTTTTGAAAGCAGATCTTTCGAAAGTGAAAGTAGTCTGGACACTTTTTTTGGGAAAAAAAAACCTTTCAAAAAAACCACTCTTCCTTAAAAAATGAGGTTTATGCATTTTTTTAAAAAAAGTTTTTTTTCCTGAAAAATCCGTGTCCAGACTACTTTCACTTTCGAAAGCTCCCACAGAATTTGCATATCCTCTTTCGAAAATAGCACATAGTTTAGACTTACCCTCATTGAAAGGCAGGCTTTTCAGGTTTCAAAAATGATTTTTGTAGCTCTTTTCTAACCTCTCTCCAATTCATCCATATCCTTTTAAAATTTAAGACATCAAATTTGCAGTTTTCCTGTAATGGCTGAATTATTACCATATGCACTTGTAATCCCATTTACTTTCTTCTACTTTGTTTCCCCATTTATACATGCAAACACTGCAATCATCTTTCAGCCATTGCTTGCCCAGGGCTACGTTCATTTGGGCTTTGTCTAGACAGCAGGGCAATTTTGGGATACTGAAGTATCCCAAAATAGCAATTCTGGGTCTTTAAATAAGCCTGTTATTTCAAAATATATTTCAAAATAATGGGCAAGCTATTCTGGTGTCCCCGTAACCCTCATTCCACAAAGGTTAAAGGACTTGTCAGAACAGCATTTTATTTTGAAATTTGGTGCTGTGTAGACAGCGCCAAATTTCAAAATAAGCTATTTTGAAATTACCTCAAAATAAGCTATGCTAAGGGTGCTGTATAGACGCACCCTTGGTTATCCACCATGACAATGAGGGTACGTCTGCACAGCTATGATAAAGCCAAAATAAGCTACGCAATTTGAGTGATGACAATTGTGTAGCTTAAGTCGAAATATCTTATTTTGGCTTTTGGCACTGTCTACACAGCAGGAAGTCTAAAGCAGAGCACTTTTCTTCCAGCTTCTCTTATTCCTCATAAAATGATGGTTACAGGAGTCAGAGTAAGAAGTCCTACAGCTTGACATTATTTTGACATTATGTCAAAATTACTGCTTATAGTGTAGATGAGGACTATGTAATTTCAGAAGAACTTTCAGTTATTCGAAAATAACTCTGCTGTGTAGACATACCCTAAGAGGCCCTTTCACAGTAACTGCTTTTAAAATACAACCCCTCATCCTGAAATGTGATTTGTGACTACCCACGAATCTCATGTGAATTTGTTGTAAAACTATACATTAACCAAAAGGCACTTTTTGACAAAGAATCTAAGGTTTGGGTTTTTGAAGGTATGATATCATGTGACTTTCCCAATTCAGATCATATTGTAGAACTGACCTGTCTTTATTATCATTTACCCTTCTACCAATTTTTGTATTAGCTGTAAGTTTTACCAGTAATGGATTTTATGTTCTCTTCTAGATTGTTGATAAATATATTGAATAGCAGCAGGCCAATAATAGATCTCTGTGGGACTCTGCTAGGAATTCCCACATTAGGAAATGATTCCACGTGTATAAGTGCTTATTGAGTCTGATTACTTAGTTGTAAACATGTTGAATGAGCTGACTTTGTACAGTGCTAATTTTTTCATCAAAATGTCATGCAGTCTTAAGTCAATTCCTCACTTAAGAGCAAGGACTAGATTCACATCAGGATTTTGCTTAAATGCCAGAAAAGTTCCCATTCAGCTACCTTTAAACCCTGGAGGTGCCCAAATTCACTCAGCACCTAAAAAATATTATTTTAAAGGGACAGTTGCCTTTTTAAAACAAAACTAACCTCAAATAAAATTATAACTTTTATTTCATAAGATCTAGTTTCCACAAAAAAACCACATTGAATGGAATTAATTACGCCACAATCCTTTTTTTCTCCCCAGTATCAGTGTCTAGCTAACAAGCCTATAGTTACCCAGTTCATCCACTTTACAATTATTAATACTGGAACAACATTAGTTTTTCTCCCCAGTCCTCTGGAATTTCCTCACTGTTCATGGATCCTCAAATTCAGGTATTGAATTTTGATCCTCAAAGACACATTTGTATCACATTTTCTTCCCAAAAAATTTCAAATCATGGGTGTGGAAATTGTTCCTCAAAAAGGTTGTAAGAGAATCTTAAGAGGAAAAATAGGTTTTTGATACATACCAGAACTGTCTTGTCCATCAGATGGTTTGGGGCAATGCCCCCAGAATCTATGTTTTGGTTGGGCCCCACAAAGCTCATGACAGTCTGGGTGACTAGCGGGGGGCCTAGCGCTGGCAGAAGGAGTCAGGCTTATACTTTCACTCACTGGCAGCGGTAGGAAGTGGGCTGACCCAGCTCAGCTCACTCTGTTCCTCCAGCTCCCAGACATGTCACGGGGATTATGGAGGTGGAGAAGGGATGGAATCACCCCTCCTCCAGCAATGACTGGAAATAGGAAATGGAGTAACGTGGTTGGGAGCCGGTAGAGCAGAACAGGCTGATGTTGGGTCACTTCGCTTCTTGCCACCATCAGTGAGTGTACAGGTAGGTCCAATCCCTGCTGCAGGTGCCAGGTCCCACACTAATCCCCTGGCTACATCACCTGGGGGAAGGGACTTAGGGAAAGAGAAGGAGTGGTGTAGGGCAGGAGTGGAGGAGGGGCAAGGGCAGGAAGAGATGGGTGGGAGGGAGCCTGAAGCAGAGAAAGGGTTGTCCTGGGCCACACACTTCCCCTAGGGGTGGCTCTGTATGTACTATTAGGGTTTTTTTTCCCAAAATATTTTTCAAAATATTTACTATACTACGTAATTGATAGTGCCTATAGGTCACTACTCTCGTAAAATCTCTCAGTTGATGATTGAATACTGCAAAAAGTGTTCATGCCTTTTCATTTGAATTCAATTTTACTAGGTAGTGGACTCATTTTATTTGTGTTTCACAAAGACTCAGCGAAGTGGGATTTGTTCATACAGAGGGGTGTTCCTTGTATAAATACCTCTATTCTCAAGTGAACAAGGATATTTATGCATATATTTCACCTAAATTAGTCACAATTTACAATTAATTACTTTCCTCTTTAAAACGTTTCACTCCTCAAAACCACAGGGATCTGATTCCTATCATTCTCAGAAGAGATTCCTCCTACACCAACCCAACCCACCCAGAGACAGACTGAGGCAGCTTGTTATTAATACAGCCAGTAGAGCAGAAGGGCAATTGCAATATATATGTGAGATGGGGAAGGAAGATAACAAGTATTTATGGAGTGGGAAATGACTACGCAAATGACAGGTGGGATAAAGGACAATTTAATACATGGAATACTACATATATCACTGAATAAGTTAGGAAATTTGGGTAGGAAATTATGTCACAAAACTCTTCCACACTCTGCTTGGAAGGATTTGCATAGTTCTCAGGGTGTTGTTGGTCATACAGGCAATGTCTACACTACATAAAAGATTGAAGCTGCTGCAGTCGATCTTCCGGGGTTTGAATTAGCAGGTCTAGTGAAAACACACTAATTCTTACTGAGAGGGTGCTCCTGTTGATGCCAGTAATCCTGCTCCTATGAGAAGTAAGGAAGTCAAATGGAGAGTGCCTCTTCGACTTCCTACATTGTGGACAGCGCCAAAATTCAATTTAAGATACTTTGACTCAAGCTACACAATTAATGTAGCTGGAGATGCATATCTTAATTCGAACTTATCTTCTACGTAGACCTAGCCACAGGGAATGATACACGTAAACTGAGAAGTGAGAATAACCTTGAGCAAGAATTGTTTTCACGGAAATGTGCTAGTTACCTGTCTGCCATCGTCATCTTTCTTAGGAAACTTAATACGGATCTGCTAAGTCAGAGGTTCACAAACTGTGGTCCATGGTCAACCAGTGGTTCATGAGCTCCAGTCACGTGGTCCATGGATCATAGAATCAAAGAACACTGTAACTGGAAGGAACCTGAGAGATCATCAAGTCTAGTCCCCTGCCCTCACAGCAGGACCAAGCACTAACTAGATCATGCCTGAATGATGTCTATCCAACCTGCTCTTAAATATCTCCAGTGATGGAGATTCCACAACCTGCCTAGACATTTTATTCCAATGTTTAACTACCCTGTGGTTGGAAGTTTTTCTTAATGTCCAATCTAAACCTCCTTTGCTGCAATTTAAGCCCATTGTTTCTTGCCCTATCATCAGAAGCCAAAGAGAACAATTTTTCTCCCTGCTCCTTGTAACACCTTTTTAGATACTTGAAAACTGCTATCATGTCCCCCCACAGTCTTCTATTTTCTAAACTAAACAAGCCCAAATTTTTCAGTCTTCCCTCATAGGTCACATTTTTAGACCTTTAATTATTTGTATGGTTCTTCTCTGGACCTTCTTCAATTTCTCCACATCTTACTTGAAATGTGGTACACAGAACTGGACACAATATTCCAACTGGGGCCTAATTAGCCAGAGTAAAGCAGAAGAATGACTTCTGATATCTTGCTCCCAACACTCTTGTTAATGCATCCCGGAATCATGTTTCCTTTTTTTGCAACAGTGTCACACTGTTGACTCATATTTAGCTTGTGGTCCACTACGACCCCTAACTCCCTTTCAGCAGTACTGCTTCCTAGACAATCACATCCTGTTCTGTATGTGTGAAACTGATGGTTCCTTATTAAGTGGAGTACTTTGCATTTGTCTTTATTAAATTGTATCCTGTTTACCTCAGACCATTTCTCTAGTTTGTCAGATCATTTTGAATTTTGACCCTATTTTCCAAAACTCATGCAACTCCTCCCAGGTTGGTATCCTCTACAAACTTAATAAGCATACTCTCTATACCATTATCTAAATTGTTGATGAAGTTATTGAACAGAACCGGTCCCAAAACAGACCCCCTGTGGTACCCCACTTGTTATGCCCTTCTAGCATGATTGTGAACTGTTAATAACTACTCTCTGAGAATAGTTATCCAGCCAGTTATGCAACCACCTTAGGGTATGTCTTCACTACAGTGTTATTTCGAAATAGCTTATTTAGAAATAACGCATCTACACACAAAATGAATTTCAAAATAGCATTTTCCTATTTTGAAATAGAGCGTCCACACTGAGTGGACTGCCCCACTGGGGGCTTGTGCCTCATTCCTCCCTCACGTCCTTCCTCTTACCCCTCCCTAACCCCCCTTCCTGATGTCAAATAAAATACATGTATTTTCATGAACACAAACTCTCTTTATTAAACAAAACTGGGGGGGAGGAAATGAAACTCTGGTGAGACTGGGGAAAGGAGGCGGGAGAGGGGAGAAGAGAGGGTGGGAGAGGGGAGGGGGAACCTGGGAGGAGGGAGCTGGAAGGGGGAAGCAAGGGAAGGAAGGGGGAGGGAAAGCTCAGGGCTCAGGGTTGGGGGTCTCGCCGGACCAGCTTGATTGTCATGCAAACCTGCTCCTGGGTTCGCATGTGGCCTTTGGTAGCCAGGCTGGCAGCTATCCTGCCATAGACAGCTGTGTTCCTCTGTCTAGTGCAGAGATCATGGACATTGGGGGCATCCCCCCCAAACCTGAATAAGGTCCATGATCTCCACCCTGGACCAGGAAGGCGCCCACTTTCTCCGGGCCCTGGCAGGCTCTTGGGAGCTGGCAGACTGCTCCTGGGGAGCGGTGAAGGGCTGGCTGCCAGTGGCTTGCTGGCTCATGTTTTGGGGCCACTGGGTTGGGGCAGTGACTGCTGGCTTTGGGCTGGCAGGCTTGGAGCTGGCACAGGCACTGTGGCCAGAGTCTACCCCTTTAAGGGCTCCGGCGGGGGGGGGGAGAGACGTGTTCTTGGTTGAGGTTGGAGTGGCCACCAGGGCACCCTGGGAAGGCTGGAGGCCCCCTATTTCGAAATAAGTGTCTACACAGTACTTATTTCGAAATAGCTATTTCGAATTTGGCGTTATTCCTCGTAGAATGAGGTTTACCAAATTCGAAAGAAGTGCTCTGCTATTTTGAATTTATTTCAAAATAGAGGTTTGGCTGGGTAGACGCTAGGAAAGTTATTTCGAAATAAGGGCTGTTATTTCGAAATAACATTGCTGTGTAGACATACCCTTATAATAGCCCCAAGTAGGTTGTATTTCCCTAGTTTATTGATAAGAATGTTGTGCAAGACCATGGCAAATGCCTTACTAAAGTCTAGGTATAACATGTCCTCCACTTCTCCCTTATCCACAAGACTCGTTATCCTATCAAAGAAAGTTATCAGATTGGTTTGACATGATTTGTTCTTTATAAATGCATGCTGGCTGTTACTTATCACCTTATTATCTTCCAGATGTTTGCAGATGGATTCCTTAATTACTTGCTCCATTATCTTCCCTGACACAGAAGTTAAACTGATTGGTTTGTAATTTCCTAGGTTGTTCTTATTTCCCTTTTTTATAGATGGGCACTATATTTGCCCTTTTCCAGCTTCTGGAATCTCTCCTGACTCATGATTTTTCAAAGATGATAGCTTCAGATACCTCTTCTATAAACTTCTTGAGTATTCTAGGATGCATTTTATCAGGCCCTGGTGATTTGCAGACATCTAACTTTTCTAAGTAGTTTTTAACTTGTTCTTAGAAGGATAGTTCCCTCTAAGGAACACACTTGGGTGCCTGCAGTCAAAGAAATGAAGGGATGCCCACCTAATTAGTGGAGATGCATAGGCATTGCTCCACTAGTTAGGTGCTCGGATCATGAAGAAGATGCACATATAAGATGAGCTGGTGACCTTGGGAGGGAATAGGAGAGTAGGCGAGAGGGTAAAGTGGGTTGGGGGAGTGGGAAATAGCAGGTTAGGATGGCAGTCAGGTGCGAAGATGCAGTATGGGGAATTTGGGATGTGTAGAGACACGATTGCCAGAGAGATGCAACATTCCCCAGCTACAGGTCTATGGCTGCCAGAGAGGCCCCGCCTCGCCTTCCCAGTCTCAGCTTGGGGGCAACCAAGGGATGGAGAGATCCTCCTTTCCCAGCCCCACCTCGGTAACTGCTGGGGAGGGTGGAAGAGACAGCTCTCTCTAAAACTACTGATGAAATTTAATCGAAATCACTTGTCCAGACAAATTATTTCTATTATGGTTGAGGAGAGGTATGGAAACCATCAAGGCAGATCTTTATCTGGTATAATTCTGGCTTTTCAGAATAGTCCCATTGACTCTTAAGTAGCAAGCAGTTCTAGATTTGGTGGGAGTACTGCTAGGTATTTCATAGAATAAAGACCTTATTTGAAAGCTCTTTGAAGCAGAGATCTATGCAAACTCCAAACCATGTGTTAATGTGCTCCAGGGCATATAAAAACTCAATTCCACTGTAAGTTTTTGAGTACCGATATTAAAATATGAGTTCTGTGCTTTTAATTGTAGAACCAACACCTTAATTAATAAGGCTTTTTTTATATAAGTGCTTTAAAATAGTTGGAAAGATCATTAAGTGGACTCCTGAGACCCTCAGCAATTTTCAAGTGGTCCATAAAAAAAGAAGACTGAGAACCACTACTCTAAATAATAATAAATATAAGGTATAAATCGTGGAATGAGGTGTAACAGTTAACTCGAACTAAGGACTTAGTTCGAGTTAATGTTTGACTGCCGCATGTAGCCGCGGGCAGTTAGTTCGGACTGGGGGATTTAAAAATGGCGCCCGGACGGGAAGATGCAAATAAAGCCCGGGATATTTAAATCCCGGGCTTCATTTGCAACTTTGAATGCCTACATTAGCCTCCCTAGTTCGAATTAGGGGACTAGTGTAGACATACGCTGAGATAGGGGCTACCACAATACAAAAACTATTACTACTACTACTTTAAGGAAAATCATTTACAAACTGAAACATACTAATCTTATTCCTGGAAAATCATGTATGCCACCAGCAAACAGGCAAGAGCAGAATTTCTGTAGACTTAAATAACACTAACATAGTACTAATAAGGTGTTCTTGATTTTGGTTCCATTTCAAGTTAAAACATAAAAGTTAAGTGGCAAAAGGAATGTGTGTTACAATATACACTGTGCTACTGAACTGATGAAGTGCAATTATGCCATGGTGCTCCATTTTGCAAAGGTGAAACTATGGGAATACGTGAAAATGACAGTCTTTGTGTGACTGTACATGGTCTAATGCTTCCCTGTGTTCAGCTGACTGACTCTAGAATGATCACATTATGTAGGTCAGGGAAATATGCCACGGATGATTAAGTAATAATATGATCATCATCATGGAGTACATTTTATTCACATCCATAATTAATAAAGCCGAAGAAGGAAGTAAAGAAATGTTTGTGTATTAAGATGCATGAAAATGGTATCTTCCAGGAATGTGGACGGTTTGCATGATTAATTTCTGATCATCAATAGCTTAAGTTTATATTTTATTTAATTAGATGGGAATACTGGGTAATGGATTGTCCATAGTTAAAGTGCCCTCTAATATCAGCCTCAATTTTGAGTATCACAAAGTAGTCAGAGACACTCACAGTTATTACCTTAATGTTCTTTCTTCCTGAAACTCCCTTACTGTCTCTTCTAGGGCATAAAGGTTAGATTTCAAAAGTGACTTGCTAACAAAGTCTGGTTGTACCATTTTTTTCTATCTTGTTTTTCTGACTTTAAAAAGCCACTATAGTATCTGGAAATCACTGAAAAATGCAAGTGATTTGACTTTCCCTCATAAGATTTCAGTGGTTCTCTTGATACCTATATATTATCGTGTTTTGACAACAAATGCTATAAAAATGAAATAGCTAGGGAGAATGCCTGATACACAATTTTGTTTAAAGGAAACCAAAGTGAATTAAGATATTTGTCTGTTTATAAAAAGTTTGCATAAATTCAAAGGTAGGTCACTGTGCAGGGATTCCAGGGAAGATCCTCAGTAGATCTTCAACTTCAAAGCCTGAAGAGAATACAGATATGACAATTTACACCAGCTGTAAGTTTTGCCTTCCCACTTTTAGTCCCCATGATGAATTCTCTACAGGAATAAATTATACAGCACTCCAGCATAGTTTGTACTATAATCATTGTAGTAGGTTTTTTCATCCTCGTTTGCTAGTTTATCTCAATTTCCACCACCCTGCATGAAATATGCAAAACCCCAGTGAGGCCTCAAATCTAGTTGTTTTCCGTGACCTTTGGAAATACAGGAATTTCTCACAATGACAACACAGATCTATCCCAATGCTTTTAACAATCACGACTATGACAAGTGATGACAATAGGGAATAGAGTTACAATAAAATTATACAATTTATTTAGCTATGCAAGTGTCTTGATGCTGTCTATTGATGAGGGCATATTTTTTTCAATTTCAAGCTGTGTTGCTAATAATTTGGATGCATGAAGGGAGTTCAAGAGGTGTAGAGGAAATGGTTCTGAGAATAAACAAGTTCTTCAAAAAAAGACTCTCTGGTTTCATATTTTAAACTAAATACATGAACCATGGCGATGGTTGCAAAAAGAATAGGAGTCTCCAGTCATTTTATGATACCAAAATTTTTGAAATGGCCAGGCGGTCTAATGCCCAAAGGCCTATAAATCAAAATGAATACAATTCAGAGTGCAATTTGCAACACTAACAACTTCATTTCTGCTCTCATTTCTTCTAGTTGTCATTTCATGCATCATTCACTGAGAAACGTAGTAATGTTTAGAAAACTACTATGTCTAGTATCCTGTTATAAGCACACCAGAATTTACCATCTCATTTTCTTTTGCCAAATGAAAATCCGGGAAATATTAGTGTTTTGAGTATTCTGCATTTCACTGGTGCATTGGTGTCAATATCACTGAAAATATACTGCACAGTGGCATAGACTCATAGAATACTAGAACTGGAAGGGACCTTGAGAGGTCATCAAGCCCAAACCCCTGCATTCATGGCAGGACCAAGTACTATCTAGGTCATCCCAGATAGATGTCTATCTAACCTGGTCTTAAATATCTCCAGTGATGGAGATTCCACAATCTCCCTAGGCAACTTATTACAGTGCTTAACTACCCTGTCAGTAAGGGATTTTTTTCTTAATGTACAACCTAAACCTCCTTTGCTGAAATTTAAGAACATTGCTTCTTATCCAATTGTCAGAAATTAAGGAAAATAATTTTTTCCTTTCTCCTTGAAACACCCTTTTAGAAAAAAAAAGCTGTTCCCTTTTAGTCTTTTTTCGAAACTAAACAAACCCAATTCTTTCAGTCTTCCCTCAGATGTCATGTTTATTAGAACTTTAATAATTTTTATTGCTCTTTTCTGGGCTTTCTCCAATTTGTCCTCATCATTCTAGAAATGTGGTGATCAGAACAGGACACAATACTACAATTAGGGCTTAATCAGTGCAGAGTAGAGCAGAATAATTACTTCTTGTGTCTTGCTTACAACACTCACGTTAATGCATCCCAGAATCATGTTTGCTTTTCTTTCAACAGTCTCACACTGTTAACTCATGTTTAGCTTATGGTGCACTATGAACTCTAGATCTCTTTCTGCTGCACTCCTTCCTAGACAATCATTTCCCATTCTCTATGGGTATGTCTCAAAATAACAGCGTTATTTTGAAATATCTTATTTTGAAATAGTTAATAACGCGTCTACACACAAAATGCATTTCGAAATATCGCGTCCACACTGAGTGGACACTGATTCAGAGTTAAGGCTGGCCGGAACCAGGTCAGGGTTAGGGCATCAGGTAAGGAGTGTCTTTGTGTGGCTGTTGCCTGAGGCTATCTGAGGCCTGTGCTTAAAGGGACACCCCCCCCCCCGGGCAGCCGGTACTCAGGTGTCCCTGCTTGCTTGCCTGCCTTCAGCGTACCCTTCCCTAACCCCCCCTTCCTGATGTCAAATAAAATACATGTATTTTCAAAAATATAAACTCTCTTTATTTAACAAAACTGGGGGGGATGAAACTCTGGGGAGACTGGGGAAAGGGGGTGGGAGAGGGGAGAAGAGAGGGTGGGAGAGGGGAGGGGGAGAAGAGTTTTCCTGGTTTGGCCCAGAGTGGCCATCAGGGGAAACTGGGAAGGGCTGGAGGCCCCCTATTTCGAAATAAGTGTCTACACAGCACTTATTTCGAATTAGCTATTTTGAATTTGGCATTATTCCTCGTAGAATGAGGTTTAACTAATTTGAATTAAGTGTCCCGCTATTTTGATTTTATTTCAAAATAGCGGTTTGCCTGTATAGACGCTATTAAAGTTAATTTGAAATAAGGGCTGTTATTTCGAATTAACTTTGCTATGTAGACATAGTCTATGTGTGAAACTGATTGTTCCTTCTTAAGTGGAGTACTTTGCATATGTTCTTATTGAATTTCATCCTATTTATCTCAGACCATATCTCCAATTTGTCCAGATCATTTTGAGTTATGACCCTATTCTCCAAAGCCTTCGCAACTACTCACAGCTTGGTATCATCCGCAATCTTTATAAGCATACTCTCTATACCATTATCTGTTGATGAAAATATTGAACAGAATCGATTCCAAAACTGATCCCTGTGGAACCCTACTTGTTATGCCCTGGCAGCATGACAGTGAACCATTGATAACTACTCTTTGAGGCTATATCTATGCTACCAGGTTATTTTGAAATAAGTTATTTCAAAATAGTAACTCCTGAAATAACTATTATGAAATAAGCATATTCTTCTTCACAAGTAGCAGTAATTTCAAAATAACAAGCCCATTATTTCAAAATGACCGGCTTGGTAGTGTGGATGCTTGCCTTGATATTTTGAAATAAGGGGAGTTGGGGAAACGAAGAGTAGAAGTATTAAGGGACTTGTTCAAGGTGACATGACACAGGCATAGAACTCAGGCTCACTTCATTGACTCAGAAGGTTTTTGTTGAAGTGGCCTAAATTTTGAAGGTGTCTATCCTCTTTCCACTATTATTTATTTATTTATATGAAATATTTTTACCTCACCTCTCTATTTAAAATATTCGAGGCAGCTTACAATTTTTTAAAACACAGAGATATAGATAGAGATAGAGATAGAGATAGAGATAGAGATAGAGATAGAGATAGAGATAGAGATAGAGATAGAGATAAAGTAAAATACAGGACCCCAAAGGGAGGGCATACAACCAGCTAAAACTCCTCAAGAGGAGGGACACACACACACACACACATATATATGCACACACAACTAAACACCAATAAAATCACAGGTAAAAAGTGTGGCTTTAGCCTGGTGCAGAAACAATGCGAACTTTGGCACCGGGCAAATGTCCTGCAAGAGAGAATTTCATAGCTTAGGACAGGGATGGGCAAAAGGCCTCCGCAGGCCTGGAGGCAGGGGGAAGTGCATAAAGTTTCCTCCACCCTGTCCCCACCCTACCAGGAGCACACAGCACTTAGAAGCGCCACGTGCTCCTGACAGGGCAAAAGGAGACTTCACAGGCTCCCCTGCCCCCAAGCCCTGGTTTGTCTGGGGCCAGAAGGGGAAGTGCGCAAAGTCTCCTCCCACTGCCAAGCCATGGGCACCTAGGAGGAACCTTCGGGAGGGAGGGGGGCCAAACACTTCATGCACTCCCCCACCACTAGACCAATCATGGTCTGTGGGTGGGGAAGCGGGGAAGTATCCTGGCCCTACCACTTCCTCCTGAGACCCAGTAAAAAAGTGGCCCTGGTAAAAAATTATTGGCCACCCCTGGCCTAAGGGCAAAGGCTTGAGAAGGCTCTCCTCTGCATAGATGTCAACCTTATCTCCATAACTAGGAGCAGAGGCTCCCCAACTGATCTCAGTCCCTGAGCAGGTTTGTATGGCAGGAGATGGTCCTTCAAATACCCTGGTCCTAACCCATTTAGGACTTTATAAGTCATAACCAAGACCTTGAATTGTGCCCAGAAACATACCAGAAGCCAGTGTAGCTGCTATAGCATTGGCATAACGTGCTCTGTATAACGAGTGTTAGTTAAAACTCAAGCAGCCACATTCTGGACCAGTTGAAGCTTCCGAAAACTCTTCAAAGGCAGCCTCACATAGAACACATTACAATAATCCAATTGGGATGTGACAAGGGCATAAATCAACATAGCCAGGTCATTCTTATTCAGGAAGGTTTGCAGCTGGTGGATCAGCTGAATCTGCCCAAAAGCACTCCTGTCCACCAAGTAAATCGGGTTCTCAAATGTTAGAAAAGAGTCCAGGATGACTCCCAAGCTGTGTGTACCTGTTCTTTCAGGGGGAGTATGACCCCGTCCAGAATAGGTAACACAGCACATTCCCAGACAGATGGCTTCCTGATCCACAGGACCTCGGTCTTTTCTGGATTCAGCTTTAGACTATTCAACCTCATCCCATTCATCACTGGTTCATCTACTTCATCATCTCCGGACACTGGTTTAAATCAGTCATTGCCATACCTGGATCCAATGTCACAGAGAAATAGAGTTGGGTGTCATCTACATATTGATGGGACCACCCTCCAAATCTCCTTATGACCTCTCCCAGCTGATTCATGGAGATGTTGAACAGCATAGGGGACAAGATGGAGCCTCGCGGGACCCTGTAGCACAATTGCCACAGGGCTGAGCAGCAGCCCCCTACCTCTACCTTCTGAAAGCATCCTGACAGGTAAGACTGGAGACACCCCAAAACAGTGTCTCCGAACCACCAGGTGCTCCAGAAGGATATCATGGTCAATGGTATTGAAAGCTGCTGAGAGGTCCAAGAGAATCAACAGGGAAGTACTTCCCCGTCTATCTCCTGGCATATGTCATCTATACCAGGGTTTCTGTTCCAAAGAAGGTTTCTGTTACAAAACCAGGCCTGAAACTGGATTGAAATGGACCTAGATAATCTGTTTCTTCCAAGAAAGCTTGGAGTTGCAATGCCACCTTCCCACTCGAGTACCTTGCCTGAGAAGGGAATATTAGCAACTGGGCGATAGTTATTCACATTGCATGGGTCCAGGGAAGACTTCTTTAGGAATGGTTTTCTCTCTACCTCTTTCAAGGTGGCCGGAACTGTCCCAGAACTAGAAGACACATTAATAATCCCTTGGACCCAACCAGTCATCCCTTCTCGGCTTGATAGAATAAGACACAAAAGGCAGGGTCGAGTGACTGCATGGTCAGTAACACTGTTCCAAACACCTTGCCCACACCCCCAGTCTGCAAAAGCTGAAACTGATCCAAAGAAAAATGACTGGGCAGAGCGCTCAAAAAATTCCGTATCCCGCTTACATGACAGCCAGAGTCCAAATCAGACCGGGTGCAAGTAATCTTATCTGCAAAGTGCTTTGCAAATAAGTCACAGTGGATTGCTGAGGATGCCTCCATTTCATCACGAGGGCCAGGCTGTAAGAGGTTCTGCACCACTCAAAATAATTCCACTGGAAGGCACTATGCAGATGCGATGTGGGCAGAGAAGTAACTTTTCTTTGCCATCAGCAGTGCCACAGAATAGGCTTGCAATTTGGCTTTAACCAGTAATTGACTGGACTCAGCTTGAGTTCTCCTCCAGCAGCACTCTAGCCATTGGGCAGACTGTTTCACCAGCAACTCCCCAGAAAATCAGGGAGCCAACTTGATTTGATTAGCCTGAAAAGGGCACTTAGGAATAAGCATGTCAACTGCCTAGGCTACCTTGGTGTTCCATAATATCGACCAGAGCATTGATAGGACCACTAGCTATAATGGCCAAACAATCGCTCAGCAGTCTCAGGAAACCCTCTGGATCCATCAGCCTCTGAGGGTGAAACAACTTAAGTGTCCCCCCCCCCCCCCGCTTCTGTGGAGGGGAAGGTTAGCAAATAGTTTTAATTTGACCAAGTAGTGTTAGGTCCATGACATAGAGAATATAACCACATCCCTTATCTCAAAATCTCTATCAGCCTTAGTCCAAAAGATCAAGTGTATGATCGGCCACATGTGTGGGGGCAGTTATTTCTTGGGATAGTCCTATGGTCGTCATGATGGCCATAAAGTCTCAAGCTGGACCAGAGAGGACAGCATTGGTGTGAACATTGAAGTCCCCCAAGACCAAAAGATTCAGGGTCCTCAATGCCATGTCCAAGATCACCTCGGTCAGCTCGAGCAGACCATCTGCTATTCAGTGAGGTTGGCAGTACACAAGCAGAACACCCAACTTATCCTGACTAGCCAACACCAAGCACAGACACTCAAATCTAGTGCTTTGTAGGACCAGGACCCTGGCCAGTGAGATGGTATCCCGATAGACAATCACCACCTCCCTCCCCAACTGTCAAGATGAGGCTGGTGCTGAACCAAGAACCCAGCCGGGCACAATTGGGAGAGGTCAACGCCTCAGGCAGGTCTCAGTGATACAGGCCAGGTAGGCCCCTTCATCCAGGATTAAATTCGGGATATAAACTGTCTTGTGGGAGACCGACCTAGCATTCAACAACAGCACCATCAGGCCTGACAGCCAGCTGTTAAGATTCCCAAAGTCCCTGATATGGAAACAGGGCCAGAGTGAGGAATAGCCTGTAACTGTCTAAACCATGTTCCCCCCAGCTGGCCTGTCCTGAGCTTACCGACATATTGCCCCATGCCCATCACAACTTCCACTATTCCATCTGAACCCTCCCTTTTAGCCACCCTGCCCATGCTGCAACACAATGGGGAGGGGAGGGAGGAAAAAAAAGTCCGAAGCACACTTACACCCCTTCCTTGACTTTCAGTACAGACAGGTAGGGGGAACCTTCTCTCACCAAGAACCCTCCTCAGCCCTCCCTGTTCTCACCAGGCACTGAATAAGCCACCACACAAATAACAAATGTGCTGCTCTCACCAGCACAAAACAATAATAATAATGAGAAGCTACACCATGCACAAAAAACCATTCACCACAGTCCAACATACCTCCTCAGTCAGCCCCGAATAGTTGCCCCAAAGGGCAGCCCCCTTTGGAGCAGCCCACTGCCAGCGGTGGCTTCCTAGGTTTAAACACACCCCTGGTAATGGCTGAGGCAAAACCTGCAGCAAATGATCTTAGTCTTAAAGGGACAGGCCTCTCACCCAGGCAATGGTGCAGCAGCAACAGTGGCAGCAGCAGCAACAGCAGGGCAAACAACATTACCTTTTGTACTGCAATCCTGTCAGATTTCACTGGCAGGAGTTAGTCTTTGAATGAAAATATAGTATATACATTCTGTAGGAGCTAGTGCTAATAATGAAGTAGGTAATTCTCTTTCACCATGGCCTTGCTAGTTTCCATTTTGAATAACCCTATTCTTACAAGCCACCATAATTCCACATCTATAGCTAAATATATGAGTTGTCCTAAGTTTTTTAATAGCATTATTATGTACCTATAAAAATTCCTATGTTTCATTCCAGTGATTGACCAAGTTTGCTTAACAGTTTACATTTGTTAAAGCTTTGGAATCTTTGAAAAAAGAGACATTATATAATAGAAGTCATCTACCTCTCCCATATGTAGAAGTCCCCAGGGGACCATAAGAAGGATTTCCAAAGCTATTGACGCTTTTGCATAGAATTCTGTGGAGTTGTGCCCTCTGATTTTGAGATAACCTGCAAAGTACTTCAAGGAATTCAGACATTAAAAAATGACTGCTTCCATCATTCTCCCAGAAAAGTGCTAACAATTAGCAGGAGAAACCTTTAAAAATAGCAACTATAGAATAATGGAAAGCAATGAAAAAAAAAGAAGAAAGAAAAATGATTTTTTAATTAAAAAACAATGAATTGCATAAAATGGAACTAAATTTATCTTTTAAAATTAAATTTCTGATCATCAGAGAGAAAACCATTAGTATAATGAAATAATTTTTCCACTATATTTTATTATAAAAGGAATCTCAATATTGTGAGTCACTGTATTAATTATGATTGGAGCAGATAAAAAGTTTCAAAATAAATATATTAGAACTCATTATATGAATATTCACCCCATTATTTTTTTGTAATTATTATAAAATGAATCATATTGTCTGCCTGTGAACTTAGGCTTCTAATGAAATGTGCAGCGCAGCCTTTGATTTCATGGACCGATATCACAAGCAAAATTGTACAAACCCTTCAACCAAACAATAAAATATTTCAAAAAAGTTTAATCACAATAGTGGTATCCTAAACATTCTGAAAAATTTAGAGATAATTGAAAGAAAATTGAAAAAAAAAACCCAACCCTGGAAGCTTTGCTGTTCTCATGGACATATGGCATTATCAGTGTCTGAACTTTTGTGTGTGTGTGTATGTGATCAGATCTGTAAGCAGTAATTATATATTCGACAGCAGGATAATAATTATAAATATTGTGCAGTGATGTTAAATCATTGTGCTCTTTCTTATACTTGCAGACCTTTAGTACACAAATGATTTTTTGTGACATTCAAGAAATGTGTTACATTTTCTATTTATTTCTTTTATTTTGATCTTCATTTTGATTTTTAGAGTTGTCAGTAGACTATACTGAACCACTATGCATATGTACTTGCCACAATGGAATGACTCAATCAGTGGGACATTTCCAAAGCCCCCTAGGTCATACAAAGGCTGTCCCCCCAAGACACCACTTTATATATAGGTACAAACAACTCACACCTCACTGCTGATGTATCAGGTTGCTACCCTCTGACATCGTCAGGTTACCCTCTGACGCTACTTAGATGCCACCCATCACCCTGCACCTCGTGGTTTAATTAGATCATCTCTATCCATCATGCTGTCATTTTAGACCCATGCTGAACCTGGGTCTGTATCTGTGAGGAGTGGGTACCAAGGTCTTTTTTAATGAGCTGGTGGTACCATGTGATTTCAACTTGTGACCTGTATCAGTTATTGTTCTGCACCTGGGCCTTTTAGTGTTTTGCACTCTCAGCACTGCTTGTGTTAAGTTCTGTGAGCAGGGGCCTGCCTCTTACTCACAGCGTAGCTTTGCTTTATGATAGCCATGTTTTGTCCATTGTTAGCTAGGCCTGTGATGTATGGGCTCATATTTTAGGCACTCACCAGCCACTGCCACTTTGTTTGCAGCCTGCGCTGGCTGGAAATGGGATGGGGTGGAACTGAAGGCAAATACACAATGGGAGCTTCAGGGGGAGAAGCCATCCCTATGCACTGCATCTTCGTTCAGCTGCATGCCTTGCACACATACTCCCATCATCTTCCACTGGACCCCCACACACTTACTGCTGGCAGGCAGATGGCAAGCAGGGATTATGCTAGCAGCAGGACCAGCCAGTACTGATGGGGTGCAGACAGCAAATACAGGACTATTTCCCCTTTTTTGAGAAAAAATCAGGACACTTGCAGGAAGGCTTAAATAAGGGATTATCCCTTTAAAAATAGGACATCTGGTCACCAAATCCAGAACCATTAAAATGATTTCAGATAGTGTGATACTTCTCCAGGGTGTCTAGTTTGTGAAGCACATTGTTGTCACCTGCCCTTAGTGTGAAGAAGCCTTGTGCCCACTTGTAGGTCAGTTTCCCAACTCTGCCAGCCTCTGGAAACACAAACAATGCCTTCCAGACCTCCACAGGCCCTCATCTCTTTTCTCTACATAAAGGTTAATGATACATCCATTCTAGCCCTCGAGCCTTCCAAGGAAATGGCTAGCTCCTGATCTACTAGACTCCTCACAGAATTTCCAGATTCTCTCCTTCCAAAGTAATGGTGTGCCCCAGCTTACCAGTTACACCTTTGGCACAGAGAAGTTTGACACTAACTATACTGTCAGTTTACTGCCTAGGTGAAGGGTTACATACATGCAGTTAGAGTACAAAAACCCATTTTCTTCACTTGCAGACATGACTCTCCTATTGGTTTATTTTTTTCTGTACATTCTCTCAAAGATTTTAGAATTCATTCATTAGCATTTTGTGGGTATGTCTATACTACAAGGGTATTTAAAAAATAAGTTATTTTGGAATAATAGCTCCCAAAATAACTATTTTGAAATAGCACATCCACACTATAGGGAAGCCTTAAAATCAGTCTGAGGCAGGCTCCCCAACGTGGATGTGCTACCTTGATTTGGAGTCCCAGGAGGTACTGGGGAGTAGGTACTTTGAATGGCCCTGGAGAGGAGCTATTTTGAAATAGCAGCAGTGGAGCATCCATACTAAAGCTATTTCAAAATAAGCATTAATCCTTATGAAATGAGGGTTTATTATTTCAAAACAAGAAGCCTGTTATTTTGAAAATATTTTGAAATAACGGGCTTGCTGTGTGGATGATCACCTTGTTATTTCAAAATAACCCATCATGTAGACATGCCCTAAATGGGTGTCTGTTGTGTATCGCATAATACTAAATTTACATGTAACCGGGCAGATAAAAATCTCTTGTCTGAAAGAAACTTATTCATCATCTTTTCATGATCCCTCCCAAATGACAGAAATTAATTTTCAGTATATATACACAGTTCCTTACAAATCCGTACATTCACGGCACTATGACTATGAGGACTGGTGGGAACCAGTCTTTCAATAGAGAGCTTCCATGATGCTCTTTGGTGATTGAATATGTAGGTACTAGATACTAATATCTAGATACAAGAGCCAGGGGATCAGCGGGGATCACCAGGGGATCACTGTAATCCTAAGGCACCCCTATACCTACTTACTGCTCTAAAGAGGTCCCTGAATCACAAATAGGCCACTGAACAAGTCATTAAATTGATCAGAATTTTCAACCACTACCAAATCAAGATCAGAGTGAACCAGTTCTTTAGAATGACAGTGTAGATATCAGTTTGCACAAAAACACACCCCCATCACAAAAAAGGGGACAACAGTCTGAGAGGAACTTCCAGGGGAAGTTCAAAGGGAGTCCTGGAGACACTAAGGAAAAGTGAAGCTCAGAAACAAAAGGTCCAGGGAGAAATTAAACAGGGAAGAGGACAACATAGAAGTCCTTCAGAGGAGTTTAGAGAGATGCTTGTGTAACACAGGGAGGCAGAACCCAACCTGGGACCTCTGGAGCCTAGTGCATGAGCCTCTACAGCTTGAGCTAAAAGACAGATGGCTCAGCTAAGACTATAGAGCAAACTCATTGTCTCTCTTTCTATAAGTGGTCTAAGTACCAGTACATAGGACAATACGCCACACCCAGTAGTTATGTGGGTTACACTTGAAGTGATGGGGAGGGAAGTAAAACCAATGTCATTATATTGTAGAACATGCTGAGACACCAGTGACTAGATCAACTCAGTAATTAACAGCTGACAAACTGTTGAGATTTGTCCGATCTTCTTATTAATACAAAAAGTCCATTCACTTTATGGAATTTTTAAACACTGATTTTAATAAGGAAATAGATAATGAAATATACAAAGAGATAAATAACGTTCAGCTTGTTTATGATTCCAAACATTGCATGCATCACGGGATCTCCAATAGAATTATGAAATCATAAAATTGAACAACATTTTCAAAGTTGAAAGACCACATAGTTCAAAATCAGATCATGCTACATAGACATAACATGTTAAGGTAGGAACAACAACAAGAAAATGGGAGAAGACATGCATCAAATGTGAAGACAAAAGGAGACTGAAAGGGTGGAGAGAAAAATGAGGAGTTAAGTGGAAGAGAGGTCTAGTATTCTAAATTTTATCCAATGTATCTAGAAACAGGTGCCAAATTCTTTAGAAATTTTGTTACTCTCTGGCAAATATAGAGTGAATGCACAGTATATGAACTATTGTAGGCAACAACAAAGATGCTCCTGAAAAATAATGTAGCCTCACTCATTTTTGTTTTCAGAGCCCTTCTCAGTTTTGTGTTCTCTACAAACATGAAGAGTGTCTTTGATGTATATGCTCTCTTTCCCTCACTGCAGCCTTAAGGGGGGGGGGGGGAAACAGTTTTAAAAGGTATCTGCAGAAACTCTCCTGCTTTACAATGAGGTAAGCCCAGCATTCTTGTGCATGTTTGCAAATGTGTAATGTAATAACTTAAACTGTCCTATTATATAATCTGGTTATCTGAAAAATTAAAATAAAAGTATGTCTGCTCAAAGATTTTATTATCCCCAAAGAAAGTAGAGTTGATGTGAACAGGAATAAGTTAAAAGCTTATAGACTTGACCAAGCATAATTCACTTAGCAAACTGTTAAGAACATCAAATACAAGTCTCAGAAGGGTAGGTGCATTAGTATTTGCAAAAACAGCAAGGAGTCCTGTGGCACCTTGGGCTACGTCTAGACTGCAAGCCACTTTTGAAAAAGCCTCTTTCGAAAAAGCACATCTAGACTACAGCCAGTACTTTCGAAAAAGCAAGTCACTTTTTCAAAAGAGAGCACCCAGGCAGTCTGGATGCTCTCTTTCGAAAAAGCAGTTTGCATTACATAGTGCCTTTTTTCAAAAGAGCACTTTTGAAAAAAGGCATTCTTCCTCATAAAACGAGGTTTTGCACAGTCGAAAAAACTGCCGCATTCTTTCGATTTACTTTTGAAAGAACACAGCAGCAGTCTAGACTCAGGGGAAGTTTTTTTGAAAAAAGGCCACTTTTTTTTGAAAAAAACCCTGTAGTCTAGACACACCCTTAAAGACTAAGACCATGTCTACACTGCAGTCTTCTTGTGCAAGAACAGCCGTTCTTGCGCAAAAACTTGCGGAGCGTCCACACTACAAGCCTGTTCTTGCTCAAAAAAGTTTACAGTAGATCGTCAGAAGAGAGAGCTTTTTGTGCAAGAGTTATTCCTCTCCCCACGAGGAATAAGACTTTTGCTCAAGAGTTCTTAAGGGGTTTCTTGCGCAAGAAACCCCTATGGCTAAAATGGCCATCAGTGCTTTCTTGTGCAAGAGAGTGTCCACACTGCCACGGATGCTCTTGCTCAAAAACACATGGCAGTGTGGACATGCTCTTGCGCAAGAACTTTGCAGTGTAGACATAGCCCAGGGGTATGTCTACACTGCAGAGTTTTTCTGGAAAAACATCTGTTTTTCTGGAAAAAACTATACTTATGTCCACACTGCTATTGCGTTCTTTCAACAAAAAGTCAAAAGAATGGAGGGGTTTTTCTGACAGCAGTATACCTCCTTCTACAAGGAAGAAGCCTTTTTCCAAAAAAGCTTTTTCAGAGAAAGGCTGTGTGTGGACACGGAGGAGTGTTTTTTCGAAAAAAGAGGCCTCCAGGAAAAAGCACAGATACCCTGGTGGCCACTCCATCCATAGTAATCACAACTGAAATGCGAGATAGCGTTCAATCAATGTGAATGCTATCTTTCAAAAAAGCAGATCATATTTCATTGTGCTTTTGCTGTGTAGACGCGCTCTTTCAAAAAAAAGTTTTTCTGGAAGATCTCTTCCGGAAAAGCTTCTTCTGAAAGAAGCTTGCAGTCTAGATGTAGCATAACAGATTTATTTGGGCATAAACTTTTATAGGTAAAACCCACTTCGTCAGATATATCTACAAAGTGCGATGGGTTTTTGTCAGATACATGTGATAAAGTGTGGTGGGTTCTACCCACAGAAGCTTATGCCCAGATAAATTTGTTTCTTGTCTGAGTACTTCCTTCAGGAGAGAGGGGACTCTAGGGAAAAAAAAGAGATGAGGACAAAAATGTTCTACAGTTTTGTAAACGTGCCAATACTCATTTGTTTCATGGTTACTCTCTGCAGTTTGATTATAATTTATTATCAAAACTTCATTCAGCATTATGAGTTGCAAAAGATAGGAAGGGACCATTTAAAGCCTTTTTCAGCTTGTTTGAAGTATAACTCAAGTTGTATGAGATGTGTTTTAAGGAGCCTTTTCTTCAATTTTTACATTATCTGTCTTTCTAATATACATAGCTTTTTCTCATAAGATTCATACATTTTTTTCTTGCATTAAAAAAACAAATATGCACACATATATGCTCTCTAACCCACCCACAAAGTCAACCATCAGTCCTAAATTCCCTCTCCCATTTGGCATGTGGCATGTGGCATAAGGGATAGGATTTTCAAAAGCATTTAAGCAATTTACATGCACAAGTCTCACTGAAAGCCTGGGGACTTATGCCTCTAATTGATAGTTTTGAAAATTTCAACTAAAAATCCTTAACAAAAGACCAACAATATCAAAGTGAAAGCAAATCAACCAATACAGAATCTTTCATTAATCTATAAATAGCTGTCATATTTACACAGGGAAAAAAATGAGCTAAGGAAAAAAGTGCATACCTGTTGCATTGACCTGGATATGAAACATCTTGCAACAATTTTCAATATTGCAAAGTCAAAATCTTGATTTTTTTTACAATTTAGAAAAAAATCAGAGTTAATAAATTTTTTCAATAATTTTGAAATGTTTCATTTAATTATTTACTATAATTAAATTTAATTATTGACTATAACAATTTGAAATGTGAAAGCAGAACATGATAATTTCTATACTTTTTCCCTCAGAAATATTCTTGAAACCGGTCCTTTCCTGTGAACAATTTATTTCTAACCAAAAAAGAAACCTTTTTACTGAAAAATTCCTGACCAGCTGAACCCAACAGATACAGATATGGTCCCTTTCTCTTTGCTTACATTTTCCCATACTTTAAGTATAAAACTTATTTGCAGCCAGGAAAAAAACCTTATTTTTTGCAGAAGAGCAAACACGCTCTTTCAGAAGCCCCTGTATTCCTCATTCTACGAGGAAGAAGGAGACTTCCGAAAGAGGTTTTTTTTCTGACATTTGGCCCAGTCTAGATGGAAAAGCCTCTTCCAACAAAAGAATTGGAAAAAGGTATGCAAAATGTGGAGCATTTTGCGTACCTGTTTCTGACAAAAACTTGTAGTCTAGCCGTACCCTAACTGGAAAAACTTAAAAAGCAGTTAATAGTCTAGCAGCATCTTAAAGACCAACAAAACATGTAGATGGTATCATGAGCTTTCGTGGGTACAACCCACTTCTTTAGATGACTGGAGTATTAAAAGTCCAGATCCAAGAATAAATAAGGGAAGAAGGGGGAGGGGGAGGGAGAAGGGAGGGGAAGAAAAAAAGAGAAAAAAATAGTTAATTGGATTGTTCAAGTAACAAGAGGCTGATAAGATCAATGTTCACCTCTGTGAGTACCCATTGTTTGCTTGGTTGGTTAAATCATTAGGATGTGGAAGATACTGTGGGAGCCAGCCAATATCCTTGTTCATTCCATTCTGATAAGAATCAAACTTGTAAATGAAGTTAAGTTCCAACCCTTCCCTGTGTATTTGGCTTGTGGAATTGGCCTGAAATAACACTGTGACTTAGAGATCCATTAATGAGTTCCCCGGGCAGGTTAAAGTGTTCTCCAACAGGTTTCTGTGTGTTGCCTTTTCAGATATCTGATTTGTGTCCATTAATTCTTTCCCGTAGAGACTGTCCAGTTTGGCCAGTATACATGGCAGAGGGAGATTGCTGGCATTTGTTGGAATAGATCACATTAATGAATGTGCAGTTAAATGAACCCGTGATGTAGTGGCTGATGTGGTTGGGTCCAGGGATGAAATCGCTTGTGTAGATGTGTGGACAGAGTTGGCACTGGGGCTGATTGCAGGGGTGGATTCCTGGATGATTATGATGGAGGTGTCTTGCTTGGTTACTGGAAAGAATTTGTTTGAGGCTAGGGGGTTGTCTGTAGACAAGTACTGGCTTTCCCCCCAAGCCCTGTGAGAGGAGGGGTCATTTTCCAGCATAGGTTGTAGATTGTTGATAATGTGTTGGAGGGGTTTAAGTTTGGGCTGTAGGTGATGACAAGTGGAATTCTGTTGTTTTCTTTTCTTGGCCTGTCTTGAAGTAGTTCATGTCTGGGTATTCTTCTGGCTCTGTCAATCTGTTTTTTTCACTTCTCCAGGTGAGTATTTCAGTTTTAAGAGTGCTCTATATAGCTCCTGTAGGTGTTTGTCTGTCTGTGGGATTGGAGCAAATCCAGTTGTATCTTAGGGCTTGCCTGTAACCAATAAATTCAGAAATGTGTCTGAGATGGAAGCTAGAGGCATGAAGGTAAGTGTGGCAGTCAGTAGATTTCCGGTATAGGATGGTGGAATTGTGTCTATCATTTAATTGCGCTGTGGTGTCAAGGAAGTGGATTTCTCATGTGGACTGGTCCAGGCTGAGGTTGATGGTGGGGTGGAAGTTTCTTGAAATCCTTGTTTGGAAGGAGCTTCTAAAGGTTTGAAATCTAGAAGCCTCTGTTAATTGGCTGAGCATCAGTCAGGGGGAGGGGCTACCAGGGCTTTATAAGCTGTGAGTCAGCGACCAGGGAGCTTGCGACCGGGAGCAGCTAACAGGGAGTTTGGAGAGGGAGGTTAGAGGGTGCTAGTGACTTCTGACCTTTTTTAAACATAACTTTTATAATAATCTATATTCCAGACATTTAATAAGAAGCCCAGTTTATACTTAAACTTATTCATAAGAAAAATGCAGACAGAAGCCCAGCAGCAGAGTGGGGGCTATCCTGTTTATTGCATCGAGTGTAACATGTATGATTACCTGCCCTGTGGGCGGGTGGCGTATGTGTGCACCCATTGCAAGGCGCTCCTGACCCTCAGAGACCGAGTTTGGGCTTTGGAGGCCAGGGTGGCTCAACTGGAGGAGCTAAGAGAGGTAGAGAGCTATGCTGATGAGACTTTCTGGGACACTGTAGTACTGTCCCACCTCCAGTCGGAGAGCCCCAGTGCTCTTAAAGAGGATGAAAGTCTCAAGGGAACAGAGCATTCAATGGAAACAGAGGGAAACCGTCCCGTAGTTGGGACCCTCCTTCCAGAGGATGTTGCGGTATCCTCTCGCACTGAGGATACCTCTGAGGAGGAGGGAACGCCAGTTGTTAGGAAGAGGCAGGTGTTAGTAGTGGGTGATTCGATCGTTAGGAACATAGATAGTTGGGTTTGTGATGACCGGGAGAACCGTATGGTCACTTGCCTGCCTGGTGCGAAGGTTGCGGATCTCTCGAGCATCTAGATAGACTTATGTGTAGTGCTGGGGAGGAGCCGGTGGTCGTGGTACATGTAGGTACCAATGACGTAGGGAAGGGTAGGAGAGATGTCCTGGAGGCCAAATTTAGGTTGCTAGGAAAGAGACTGAAATCCAGGATCTCTATGGTGGCATTCTCAGAAATGCTTCCAGTTCCACGCGCAGGGTCAGGTAGGCAGGCAGAGCTTCAGAGTCTCAACGCGTGGATGAGATGATGGTGTAGGGAAGAGGGGTTTAGATTTATTAGGAACTGGGGACACTTATTTATTGGGACATTTATTGGGAGATGGGGAGTCTATACAGGAAGGATGGGCTCCACTTAAACCAGGGTGGAACCAGACTGCTGGCACTAAACATTAAAAAGGCCGTAGAGCAGTTTTTAAACTAAGAGATGGGGGAAAGCCAATTGGTGCGGAGATGCACATAAATCGGATGGAGACTTCTCTTAGAGGAGAATCCATTGATAGATATTCTCTAAGCTGTAGTCAGAAAGAGAGGAGGGGAGAGGACAAACCATGGGCCAGAGCAGACAAACAACTGCATATAAAGGAATCCAATGCATCAGGGAAGGGCAGACACATAAGCAGTGTCAAATTTTTAAAGCGCTTCTACACAAATGCTAGGAGTCTGACTAATAAGATGGGTGAACTAGAGTACCTCGTATTAAAGGAGGAGATTGACATAATAGGCATCACTGAAACCTGGTGGAATGAGGAAAATCTGTGGGACACAATCATACCGGGATATAAAATATACCGGAAGAATAGAGCAGGGTGTGTGCGTGGCGGAGTGGCATTGTATGTGAAAGATAATGTAGAATCAAATGAAATAAAAATATTAAATGAATCAACATGTTCAATAGAATCGCTATGGATAGCAATTCCATGCTCCAATAATAAGAAATTAGCAGTAGGGATATATTATCGACCACCTGACCAGGACAGCGATACTGACATTGAAATGCTGAGGGAGATTAGAGAGGCTACCAAAGAACTCTGTAATAATGGGGGATTTTAATTATCCCCATGTTGACCGGATACATGTCACCTCAGGAAGAGAAGCAGAGATAAAATTTCTCAATGGCTTAAATGACTGCTTCTTGGAGCAGCTGGTACAGGAACCCACAAGGGGAGAGGCAATTCTCGATTTAGTCCTGAGTGGAGCGCAGGATCAGGTCCAGGAGATAACCGTTACAGGACCGCTTGGGAATAGTGACCATAATATAATAACATTTAACATTCCTGTGGTGGGAAGAACACCTCAGCAGTCTAGCACTCTGGCATTTAATTTCAAAAAGGGGAATTACACAAAAATGAGGAGGTTAGTTAATCAGAAATTAAAAGGCACAGTGACTACAGCCAAATCCCTGCAAGCTGCATGGAAACTTTTAAAGACACCATAATAGAGGCCCAACTTAAATGTATACCCCAAATTAAAAAAACATAGGAAGAGACCTAAAAAAGAGTCACTGTGGCTTAACCACCATGTAAAAGAAGCAGTGAGGGACAAAAAGGCATCTTTTAAGAAGTGGAAGTCCAATCCTAGTGAGATAAATAGAAAGGAACATAAAAACTGTCAAATCAAGTATAAAAATGTAATAAGAAAAGCAAAAAAAGATTTTGAGGAACAGCTAGCCAAAAACTCAAAAAGAAAAAACAAAATGTTTTTTAAGTACATTAGAAGCAGGAAACCTGCTAAAAAACCTGTGGGTCCCCTCGACGATCGAGCTATAAAAGGAGCAATCAAGGACGATAAAGCCATTGTGGAGAAACTAAATGATTTCTTTGCTTCAGTCTTCAGGGCTGAGGACGTTAGGGAGATTCCCAAATCTGCACCGTCCTTTGTGGGTGATGAATCTGAGGAACTGTCCCGGATTGAAGTGTCATTAGAGGAGGTTTTGGAACAAATAGAAAAACTTAATGTTAACAAATCTCCAGGCCTGGATGGCATTCATCCAAGGGTTCTAAAAGAACTCAAATGGGAAATTGCTGAACTATTATCTGTGGTTTGTAACCTATCCTTTAAATCGGCTTCCGTACCTAATGACTGGAAGGTAGCTAACGTGACACCAATATTTAAAAAGGGCTCTAGAGATGATCCTGGCAATTACAGACCGGAAAGTCTAACTTCAGTACCGGGCAAATTGGTCGAAACAATCGTAAAAAATAAAATTGTGAGGCACGTAGAAGAACATAATTTGTTGGGCAAAAGTCAACATGGTTTCTGTAAAGGGAAATCATGTCTTACTAATCTATTAGAGTTCTTTGAAGGGGTTAACAAACATGCAGACAAGGGAGATCCAGTAGATATAGTATACTTAGATTTTCAGAAAGCCTTTGACAAGGTCCCTCACCAAAGGCTCTTGTGTAAATTACATTGTCATGGGATAAGAGCGAAGGTCCTTTCATGGATTGAGAACTGGTTGAAAGACAGGAAACAAAAGGTAGGAATAAATGGTAAATTTTCAGAATGGAGAGGGGTAACTAGTGGTGTCCCCCAAGGGTCAGTCCTGGGACCAATCCTGTTCAACTTATTCATAAATGATCTGGAGAAAGGGTTAAGCAGTGAGGTGGTAAAGTTTGCGGATGATACCAAACTGTTTAGGATAGTCAAGACAGAAGCAGACCATGAGGGACTCCAAAAAGATCTCGCCAAACTGAGCGATTGGGCAACAAAATGGCAAATGAAATTTAATGTGGATAAGTGTAAAGTAATGCACATTGGGAAAAATAACCCCAACTATACATACAGTATGATGGGGGCTAATTTGGCTATGACAAATCAGGAAAGAGATCTTGGAGTTATCGTGGATAGTTCTCTGAAAACATCCACACAGCGTGCAGCGGCGGTCAAAAAGGCAAATAGGATGCTAGGAATTATTAAGAAAGAGATAGAAAATAAGACACAGAATATCTTACTGCCCCTGTATAAAACTATGGTACGCCCACATCTTGAATACTGTGTACAGATGTGGTCTCCTCACCTCAAAAAAGATATTTTGGCCTTGGAAAAGGTTCAGAAAAGGGCAACTAAAATGATTAGGGGTTTTGAACAGGTCCCATATGAAGAGAGGTTAAAACGACTGGGACTTTTCAGCTTAGAAAAGAGGAGACTGAGGGGGGATATGATAGAGGTATATAAAATCATGAGTGGTGTGGAGAGGGCGAATAAAGAAAAGTTATTTATTAATTCCCATAATAGAAGAACTAGAGGACACCAAATGAAGTTAATGGGTAGCAGGTTTAAAACTAGTAAAAGAAAGTTCTTCTTCACACAGTGCATAGTCAGCCTGTGGAACTCCTTGTCAGAGGAGGCTGTGAAGGGTAGGACTATAACAGACTTTAAAGAGAAGCTAGATAATTTCATGGAGGTTAGGTCCATAAAAGGCTATTAGCCAGGGGATAGAAATGGTGTCCCTGGCCTCTGTTTGTCAGAGGCTGGAGAGGGATGGCAGGAGACAAATCGCTTGATCATTGTCTTCGGTCCACCCTCTCTGGGGCACCTGGTGCTGGCCACTGTCGGCAGACAGGCTACTGGGCTAGATGGACCTTTGGTCTGACCCAGTACGGCCATTCTTATGTTCTTATGTTCTTGTGAAATTTGTCAAGTCTCTTTTCCATGGGCCCATATGATGAAGAGATCATCGATGTAGTATAAGTAGAGTAAAGGTGTTAGGGGGTGAGAGCTAAGGAAACATTGTTCAAGGTCAGCCATAAAGATTTTGGCATATTGTGGTGCCATGCGGGTGCCCATGGCTGTGCCGCTGACTTGAAGATACAAATTGTCTCTGAATCAGAAGTAGTTGTGGGTGAGGACAAAGTTACAGAGCTCTGTAACTATAAGGGATGGTGTTCCTGATAGCCTGTAATCCATCTTCATGTGGAATGTTGGTGTAAGGAGCTTCAATGTCCATGGTGGCAAGGATGGCATTTTCAGGAAGATTGCTGATGTTTTGTAGTTTCCTCAGGAAGTCAGTCGGTGGTGTTTTGAAGATAGCTAGGAGTGCTGGTAGCATAGAGTCTGAGGAGAGAGTCAATATAGCCAGATAATCCTCTTGTAAGTATGCCAATGCTTGAGATGATGGGTCGTCCAGGATTTCCACGTTAGTTTATCTTGAGTAGCAGATAGAAAACTCCTGGTCAGGCGTTAGGGGATTGTTTGTATAAATTTGGTTCTGAGTAGTATCAGGGAGCTTCATGAGCAGTTGTTTTAGGGTTTTTTTTTTTTTTGGTATTCTTTAGTGGGATCACAGGAGAGAAGCCTGTAGAATCTGGTATTGGTGCGTTGTCTGGTCGCCCTCCTGTTCATAATCTGTTCTGTCCATGATGACTACAGGGCCCCTTCGTCAGCCTCTTTGATGATGATGTTAGGATTGCTTTTGAGGCTGTGTATAGCATTGTGTTCTGCATGACTCAGGTTATATGTTATATGTTGTTGTTTGCTGACAACGTCAGTCCGCACACGTTTGCGGAAGCAGTCAATGTAGAAGTTAAGACTCTCATAAGACCATTAGTAGGGGTCCACATAGAAGCCTTCCTCTTGTGGGATTGGTGGCGGGGGGGAGCTGCAAGGTCAGTGTGTTGTGCATCGGTGTGTTGGAAATATTCCTTTAGGCAGAGGCGGCGAAAATAGGCCTCCAGATCTCCACAGAACTGAATTAAAATAATGTAGTCATAGATTCTATTTAAAAAGAAAAATAACAGAGTAATTATCTGACAAATACACCATTTCTCCATTGTCGGTTTACTTAAAAAAACCCAACAAACCAAAATAAACAAACAAACAAAAACCTTTGTAAGCTTCACGACTACAAAAAGCTCAAAAAAGAGATAGTCAGGGACTATGCCTGTGCTTGTGTTTCTGCAGAACCTAACTGATCATGAAACAGATCAGGCTCTGTCATAGTAAAATAATTTAAGACTCAGTTTCTGAACTATCTAATGATCAGTTTCCTATTCTCCCCCCTCTTGCCAAGAGGGGGGCAAATGGGACGATTGCCCAGAGGGCCAAGCAATTTAAAATGGGCCAGGTGCTCCCAGCCACTGCCAGCAGCACAGCACAGGCATAGGCTTCCTGCCTGCTCTTACTCTGTGCCGTTCCTGGAAGTGGCCACCATGTCCCTGAGGCCCTAGGGGGGACAGAAGGGCTCCACATGTTGTCCCCACCCTTAGCATTGACTCTGCAACTCCAACTGGCTGGGAACTGCAGCCACTAAGAGCTATGGGGGTGGTGCCAGTGGGCTCAATCTCTTTTTATCCATATTTTACCAGACTTAATGGATCTCTACTGATTTCATCCGTAAAATCATTTTGGAAGATAAATTTAATTGTGCTCTAAACCCTGCAAGGAGATAGATAATTCCCAGCACACTTAACCTCGGGTTTCTTTTAACTGCTACAAAAATCAGTCTAGAAAGATCATTATTGTGGCAGAAATTCATTTTGCCACTTCAGTGGTGAAATATGACAGACCTCTGGATTATAGTAGTTGTGCTAGTGCATGAAAAAGAGTGGTTTAAAAATTTAAAAAATATTGTCCATAGTGAAAAAATATGTATTGTAGTATTCTTGTGCTAGGAGCTACAATGAAAGCATGAAAGGCACATGACTTTAACCTGAAAAAAATATATTTGAACTGGTTCAAACAACTTCAAAGTGACTGTAACAGTTACTGAACCATCATTCCATTAGGGCCTGAGCTGGGACCAGACTGCAGAGTTACAAAATATTGATGAACCCAGAGTAGAACTGAACCAAAAATTTTGTTGGTTCAACCTGCTGGCATTAAACTTACTTTGCAATCTAATAAAAGAACTAGACCTAACAGAAACCTGACAGCAATGCTGAAGCAGAAATTATACCTGTTCCTCTATTGCAAACTACCCCTGTGTGTATGTGCGCAGTGTAAACCTCCGCCCTATTCTGAATGTGATAGTACAAGTCAACTGCTAATACTCCTCTCTCTGCAATGGATATTGCTGTGTGACCTTGAGCAAAACATTTGAAGATGTTTAGATGTCTAAGTCACTCAAGAGTTCGGTGCCTATTTATCTTTAAAAGTATTTAAAAGTTTGTCTGTATAGGTATGTCTACACTTGCAGCCTAATTCGAAATAGGGCTGCAAATGTAGGCATTCGAAATTGCAAATCAAGCCCGGGATCTAAATATCCCGGGCTTGATTTGCATGTTCCCGGCCGGGCGCCATTTTTTAAATTGACAAGCCCAGAATAACTGCCCGCGTCTACATGCAGCAGTGAAACGGGCGTTTGAAATAAAGCCCTAGGTCGAAATACCTGTTATTCCTCCTGCAATGAGGTTTAACAGGTATTTCAAACTAGGGCTTTATTTCGAACGCCCGTTTCACTGCTGTGCGTAGACGCGGGCAGTTATTCCGGGCTTGTCAATTTCAAAAAATGGCGCCTGGCCGGGAACATGCAAATCAAGCCCGGGATATTTAGATCCCGAGCTTGATTTGCAATTTCGAATGCCTACATTTGCAGCCCTATTTCGAATTAGGCTGCAAGTGTAGACATACCCTATATGTCTACACTGCAGAGTTTATCCAGAAAAACTATACTTATGTCCACACTGCAATTGCATTCTTTTGACAGAAAGTTGAAAGAATGCAGGGCTTTTCCCACAGCAGTAAACCTCTTTCTACAAGGAAGAAGCCTTTTTCCGAAAGAGCTCTTTCGGAAAAAGGCGTGTGTGGATGGGGAAGTAGGGTTTTTTTTTTCTAAAGACGAGGCCTCCAGGAAAAAGCACAGGTGCCTTGGTGGCTACTCCATCCATAGTAATTACAACTTAAATGCGAGATAGCGTCCAATCAACGTGGATGCTATCTTTCAAAAAAGCAGATCGCTTTTTCGATGCACTTTTGCTGTGTGGATGCTCTCTTTCAAAATAATTTTTTCTGGACTATCTCTTCTGGAAAAGCTTCTTCTGAAAGAAGCCTGCAGTCTAGACATAGCCTAAATGTGGATAAAAATATTTCCTCGCCTCATAGGTTTCTTTAATTCTTAATTAACATTTGTCAAGCACCTGGATGCTTGACAAATGTTGGTGATGGAGAAATATATTAAAAGACAGTGCAAGAGCAATAGTCAACATTTTGCTTTCAAAACAGAATGAAATAAACAGATCAGAAGTCTCTACTAACCTTATTGTAACCTTTCAATGAATCATAGAATCATAGAGCTGTAGGAGACCTCAGGAGGTCATCAAGTCCAGCCCCTTCATCTCACCACAACAATGAGGAATTTCTAGTTAGGGGCCAAATAATTCTTTCTGAAAACAAAGTCACTGCTTTCTCAGAGAATTTTTAATGCAAGGAATAGATGGTTATTGAGACCCTGGGTCCATTAAAGAAAAAGACTGCTTATGTGCTCTGCTGGATAAAAGTCTTAGAACACAGAAAATTCTGATAAGTATTTAATAAACATCTAAAAAAGCCTTTTCAGAAACAAATATGTAATTCCCTGTGTGGTGCACCCATATATCTTTGTTTCAGAACAAATCCTCCATAGGTGTAAAGCAGCCTTTCCCAAACTATGGGCCGTGGCCCAGTACCGGGCAGCAGGAAAAAATACCGGGTCTCAGTGTGGCTGCCGGGAGGGGAGCAGAGCAGGGCAGGCTGGGAGGAGGGGTGTGGGGGTGTACGCGCAGAATTGTATGTTATATGAAATATTATTATTATTATTATGACTGTAATTTGGTAAGAGCAAATGTGATAAATGTAAAGCCTGAGTTCATGCGTTGTCTAGACATCCTATGCCAAGAAAACGGAAAGGGGAGCATTAGAATGAAGTAAGATCAAATGTCAATCAATGAGGTTGTCAATCATTGTAAGGTTACCATAATGACAAAGTATTTTGGCACGTAGCTCACGTAAGTCACATCCACCAACTTACCTGTTGGAGTTTGAAAAATAATGTATGCGCTTGTTATGATTCTCCTTAGCCAATCATTGTAAAGCTATGCAAATTAGCATTTTGAAATGAGCCAATTGATTTAAAGTAAAATATTATGAATATTCATGAACCCATATTATAAAAGCCTGTACCACGCAACAGTTGGCGTTGCGTCGGGGCGTCGGGCTTAGGCATAGATCTAGCTTAGGGAAAGAGAGTGCGAGAGGTCTAGCGTCTTGTCCCGGGTCGAATGAGTGAGGGTTAAGCACCATCTCAGAGTTAAGACAGGCGGAAGGCTTGTTCTTATATTCTGATAGTCTTCATTTAGTTTAGGTTTAGTTTAGTTAGTTTAGTTTTTAAGTAGATTAGATTTCGTCTTCGTGTTTGTCCGTCAGGCAGCGTCGGTCTATGCATATCGGCCGTCGTCGTGTCTGTTCGGCGGGCGCGTCGCGAATTAGTTAAGGTTTTCTTTTAGGTTAGGATAGGATAGGATTATTAGAGTCTAGCGTCCATCGTCTGCTCCGGCCGCAACTGAAGAGCGGGAAGAGGACCGAAGACCAAACACATCTGCGGAAGGTAGATCGGCCGTCTTCGCAATCTTCCCCAGCGCTTCGAGGGATCGCACAGGCTGTTCCTCTCCAAGGGCTTCAAATTAGCCTAAGGATTGAGGTCGCCTGACCAACGACCCTGTCACCGAGGGACTCCTGGTTGTTCCTCGCCCGAGGCTCTCAATCAGCCAGAGGCTTGAGGTCACCAGCACCACCACCATCGTCCTGTTTGCGCCGAGGACTCTGGTAATTATTATTAGGGGTAACCATAGGAGGACTGCCCTCCATGGTTATTCGATGTATGTTATTTAAATTTGCATTATAATATAGTCCTGTGGTTTAACTTTAACCATTTGCCAGTTTTTATTGACTGCGCCTAAAATCTCCTGATATTACGACCGGTGATAGATCCGAGTAGTGAGGACCTTAGTCCATCCCACGAGGATGTGAATCAACTGTAGCGTTCTCCGCTAACAGGGGGGGGGAAACCGGCTGCCGGGAAGCAGGGTTGAGGGCAGCAGGGCTGTCCCGTGGAGATCCGGGTGGGCGGCGGAAGCAGGGTTGGGGTAGCGGGGCTGTTCCATTGAGATCGGGGCTGGAGGGCTGGCAGCTGGAGGAAGCAGGGTTGGAGGCAGCAGGGCTGTCCCGTGGAGATCCGGGTGGGCGGGTGGTGGAAGCAGAGTTTGGGGTAGTGGGGCTGTCCCACGGAGATCGGAGAAGGCAGGTGGCGGAACCAGGGCTGGATGGGGGGTGGAGGGGCTGGCCAGGGGAGATCAGGAGGAGGAGGACAGGAGAAGCAGCTGCCGGAAGCAGGGCTGGACGGGGGCAGCGGGCTGGTCGGGGGGGTCGTCGGGGGAGTGGGGCTGACTGGGGGAGTTTGGTGGGGGGCAGGGGGAACCAGCTGCCAGAAGCAGGGCTGGACGGGGGCAGCAGGGCCTCCAAAAGCTCGTGAATGGATTTACTGGTCCCCGTGTCAAAAAGTTTGGGAACCCCTTGTGTAAAGTAACCATTCTAGTACTGCTAAAAGGGAAGCAGGGATTTATCTCAATGTACATTTCACAAAGACATCTTCATTTTAGTAGCAGATTATAAAAATATGCACCAATAAAAATACTGGTTGCCCAACCACACAAGTGAATTACCTCATGTTTCAGAACCAAAACAGGGAAACTAAAATCTCACTATATCAAGCATGTCAAACTCAAAGCCTACTGAGGGCCACACAAACGAAAACTGATAGCTTTCAGGGCCACCAAAGAAAATGTACTTCTATCGGAAAATCATAATTATTTATTATTATAGATTATGTTTTAGGTATATTTTATAATATTTTGTCAGGTCTTGCTTGAATATAATACAATCATTTGATGTGTAAAATTATTGTTATTTGCCTCCATGAAGACTTGAGTTTAAGGTGCTTCAGCCTCCCCCCCCCATGCCCACTCTAACCCAATCCTCCTCCTCTCCCCCAGAGCCAGGCACCCTCAGGTCCCCATCCCTCCCCTGCCCCAACCTAATGCCTGTGTCCCGGAGCCGCCGCCGCCATGCGCTTCTGCCTCCAGGGTATGGGACACGTGTGCAGAGCAGCCGGCTATGAGCAATCCTGGTGCGCGGCTCAGAACCAACAGTAGCTACATTTCTTTAATCAAAGAGCTGCATGCGGCTTGAGAGCTGTGGGTTGGCCACCCCTGTTATAAACAATGTCATTGGGTGGGATACACTTAGATAATTTAAAAAGATGTAGTCGTGGGCCGCTAAAAATTTCAATCGGGACGCATGTTTGACATGACTGTACTATATGCACCCAAATGATATATTTGGCAAATGGCCTTTTTGATCTATTACTGGATGGAGAAAAAAGCTTTTGGCGGGGGGGGGGGGGCTGGACATATCTGTTTGCAGTGCTAGAACACATGAGCTATAAATATCAATTTTATGGATTAAATCTCTTTATGTTAAGACCCTTCATCCAAAAGTCCAGACAAATGGCTTAAATTCAAAACCTTGTCAGCCGTACAACGAAACCAGACGATGGTGCCTTACCCCCCCACTATTTTTTTTCACTAGCAATCAAATCACTTGCCATTATGCAGTACAATGACTCACACATATAAAACACAGATTGTAGAAGGATGTGGCAAGTGGCTGTGTTCAGTCCTCTTGAATCACCGAAAAGTGATTTATCTTCAAGGGGCAAAGGTGGAGGTAGAAGAGTTACAACAAATTCCTCATCTCAAGAGAACTCTGCATTGGTTCAAGAACAGGAGCAGAAAACATTAACAGCTGCCTAAACCCTCAGTCTTTGAGGAGGTCAGACCAATAATCCAAATGAGATATTCTAAGGTGAACCATGTAATGTTCAAATATAGTAGGAGGTTTTCCTGGAAAGATTCCCCCATTTTATCTTTTTCTGTGTAAAGTTCTGATCTTGTAAATCCCCTTGAACAAAGAGTGGATACCTTTATTACATCAGGCCCTACTAGAAACTCAGCAATCTTCTTTTGGCTTGACTATACCAGAGGAATGTTTTCATAGATCATAGTTTCCATTCTGGGTACATCTACACTGCAATCTTATTTTGGAAAACGCTATTCTGGAACATATCTTCCAGAAAAGCTTATTTCTAAATGGAGCGTCCACACTACAGGGAAGCCTCAAAATTAGTCTGAGGCAGGCCCACCTAATGTGGATGTTCTATCTTGATTTAGAGCCTCAGGAAGCACTGGGGAGGAATAACTTAGAATGACCCTGGTGAGGAGCATTTTGACATAGCAGCTGTGGAGTGTACACACACACCTTCTTCCGAAAGAGCTTTTTCGGAAGAGGGTTTATTCCTTGTGGAATGAGGTTTACCAACGTCAGAAAAAACCCATCCATTATTTCTGTTTTCTTTTGAAATAACGCAATTGCTGTGTGGACGCTAGTATTGTTTTTCTGGAATAACTGCTGTTATTCCAGAATAACAGTGTAGTGTGGACTCACCCTCTGATTTTCAAAATGAAATCTGCCTTACCAGCCATGCAACAAGTACATTTCTTATTGTGGTCCTGGGATTATGCATGCCATTGCCATCTGGAATGTTCTTTGTTTTCCAGAAGTCTCATGCATTTCTATCACAAGGGAAAATAATTTTTTTTTTCCTGTAGGAAGAAAACATTTTGCACATCACAAATCCCAAACATATCAATGACCCCAGGCTTATATCTAAGATAAAAATTCAGCTTAATCTTTGGTTCCTAATAAGACTTTTCAGGAGTTTCCCCATCAATATGATCTTCCAATGGGAAAAGGCAATTTTCACAAAAATCAAAATTTTCAGAGCATCAACTGTGTCTGCATTGCAGTGGAGGGAGATTTTACTCTTTGAGGGATCTTGGATCAAAATATGGAAATATTTCATTCAGATGTTTCTGAATAAAAATTTTCAGTTTCCATTCTGCAAAAAAATATGACTTTTCCCTTTTTCTCCCATTTCAGGATGGAAACAAATGTTGAAATGTCATAAATTCCTGAGGGAAAAATACTAAATTTTGCTCAGCTCTAATAAATATGTCCTTGGCCAGGGATTCCTACCTTCAGAAATAATGTTCCTGAGTTTTGAAAAAATAGTTTCCAAATACATTTGAACAACTATAAATCTGAATATAGATATGCAAGTGGATAAAATTTACCTCACAGTATTAATTTTTTAAAATATTTTTAAAAGATTATTAATTAGGCCTCTAACCCTGAAATTGTTATATGCAGTCTAGTTATATCCATGTCCGTCCAAGGATTTTACTCCACCTTGTTTCTCTGGGTATGTCTACACAGCACCGTAAACTTGAAATAAGATATGTAATTTGCGCTACTCAAATTGCCTATCTTATTTCAATTCTATTTTGAAATAGCTTATTTTGAAATTTGGTGCAGCTATATTTTGAAACAGCATATTATTTTAAGACATCCCTTAACCCTTGTGGAACGAGGGTCACAGGGATGCCGAAATAGCATACCCATTATTTCAAAAAATACTTCAAAATAACGGGAGGCTTGTTAAGATGTGGCTAGCTATTTCAGGATACCTCCAGTATCCCAAAATAGCTGCCCAGTGTAGACGTACCCAGATCTAACTATAAAAGATCACGTAAGAACCACTGAAACACATTTATTAACATATTTTATTTTTGTATCCACCTCTCAACTACCTCATTTCATGACACATATTTAGAGGTTGATAGGGCATTGCAGTCAACATCACAAACATGCTTCTCAAAAACAGAAGAAGATTCTTGGACATTATGTTGTTCACTGTTCACATATTACCCTCCTTACCATCATGACAAGAAGAACTTTGGCTAAAAGTAATCACAAATATGCTTCATCCCACCACAATGATTGCACATAAAACTAATAACTCATCCAAGATCAATCTTTGCTCCATGGACAGTAGGCCACTAAATCACACCTGAGACTCTTCAGTGTACATTTCAAAATAAAACCACCCTGTAAGGCATGCCCTTAAATATACAAAAAAAGCAAAAAATATATGGATTCAGAACACCAATAATACAAGCAAGAAAATATTATCACCATAGAATGTCTCAGAAGAGAAAACAGTCACTGGTACTAAACAATTGAAATGTTTCAGGAGGTAGTCATATTTGTCTCTTTCAGCAAAAACAATAAGGAGTCCTATGACATCTTAAAAACAAACAAATTTATTTGGGCATAAGTTTTCATGGGCTAGAACACACTTCATCAGATGCATGACTAATTAAAAGGAATAGGGGATATGGAATCAAGAGTAGTTTGAATTGAATTGAATTGTTTTAAGAAAGATTGGAGGAGAGTGCAGCCCTAGCCAATAAATACACACACCCATAAAATTCCAAAGATAATAATGACCTCAAACTCTATTACATTTAAAAAGATGCCAATTGTTTATATTGTATTTTTATCAAAATGCATTCTGAGTATTTTAATGAATGTACACGGCTATGTGTTGCAAGAATAATATATATATATACACAAATAACTCCTACAGATACACTAGTAGTAGAGCCATCCTGATAAAATATTCCTGTTCTTTCCTCTCTATAAACTCTGCACCAGTTATTTGCAGAGCTCTCCAATTATGTTCAACACATTCCTTTGTATATTCTTAAACAGAATGGAATTGTTCCAATTACCCTTGGACCTGTTGTTATGTGCACCTGACTCTAAATATCCTTATAAACAATTTTAAAAACAGATTTCACTTCTCCTGGTTTCAGTCTATTCTGAGATTTTAAACATTTTAGATGAGAAAGGTTTCCTTTTGCTCACACTAGTCCACTGTAGAAGCAAATACTTTTTAAATGTGTGAGTTTAGACCAGAGATTTTCTTGTATTTATGGCTAGACTTATTTTCTATGTAGAAGAAAGCTTTGATGAACCCAACTACAAAATAGAAAGTTGCCCAAAGCCCCCTTTTCAAACCAGAGTGGAAGCTCTGGAAGGATGAGAATATAGACTTTGTACTCTGTAATACTTAGCCTGGGAAATAAAACTAAACTTGAGTTCCATTATATTTGGGATACTGATGTTTTGACAATATGTTTCATGCCTCATTTGCCAGAAAAGTTATTAGATCTCATTCAAGGCCCAAAGAGCAAATCCACATATTTCATGCCAAATGGGCAGAATAATTTGCTTTAACCATTGATTTGCTGGTTATTTATCCTTACTGGGTTGGCACATTCTAATCTGAATCACTAGCTGTTGCAGGATATGTAGATATTTCAATAAAAGCAGTTGGTGTTTTAACTCAGTCTCCATCTGATCAAATAATATCCCACTTTGCCAGTGAAATCAGTGCAGGCAAGGAATATCCATGAGCATTTATTTCAACCTAGGGGAAAAAAATGGGACTGAAAATACTAATCAGAAATGTCAGAAATGCTGAATACTCACAACACCGACTGAAATTAATGAGAGCTGTGGGAATTAGAATAAAAAAAAAAGAAAAAGAAAAGCTGTATGGGATTATGTGACCTAAAATTTGTGCACTCAATTAATGAATAATACAAAAATTGCCAAAACATTCAACATGAAATTAGTTCACTGGCTTGACTTTAAAATCTCCCAACCCTGGTCTACACTTAGGGTATGTCTACACTACAGTGTTATTTTGAAATATCTTATTTCGAAATAATTATTTCGAAATAACGCGTCTACACACAAAATGCATTTCGAAATAGCATTTTGCTATTTTGTAATAGTGCATCCACACTGAGTAGACTCTGAATCACATTTAAGGCTGGCTGGAACCAGTTCCGGCAGGGCACCAGGCCAGGACTTACTGTGTGGGGCTGCTGTCTGAGGCTATCTGAGGTCTATGCTTAAAGGGACCCCCCCCCCCAGACAGCCAGTTCTCAGGTTTCCCTGCTTTCTTGTCCACCTCGATAAGGGACAGCAAAGCATTGTGTCTCTGCGTGCTCTGGTTGCCCTCACTCGGGACACAACAGCACTCTGTAACATGGAGCCAGAGCTGCCCCGGGCACTCTGGTGCTTCTCTTGGATGCGTTGCTGCGAGCCTGGCTGCACTTTCTGCAGGCTGCCATCTGGGAGGTCCATCCGGGGGTTGTCAGTATCCAGGAGGCCCTGCTGGAGAGCTTCCACCCTGAGGAGCACTAAGAGCCTCCCTGGTCTGCCCCACTGGGGGCTTGTGCCTCATTCCGCCCTCACGTCCTTCCACTTACCGCTCCTTAACCCGCCTTCCTGATGTTAAATAAAATACACGTATTTTCATGAACACAAACTCTCTTTATTGAACAAAACTGGGGGGGAGGGGAATGAAACTCTGGTGAGACTGGGGAAAGGAGGCGGGAGAGGGGAGAAGAGAGGGTGGGAGAGGGGAGAGGAAAACCTGGGAGGAGGGAGCTGGAAGGGGGAAGCAAGGGCAAAAAGGGGGAGGGGAAGCTCAGGGCTCAGGGTTGGGAGTCTCGCAGGACCAACTTGATTGTCATGCAAACCTGTTCTTGGGTTTGCATGTGGCCTTTGGTGGCCAGGCTGGCAGCTCTCCTGCCATAGACGGCCGCATTCCTCCATCTAGTGCGGAGATCATGGACATTGGGGGCATCCCCCCCAAACCTGAATAAGGTCCATGATCTCCACCCTGGATCAGGAAGGCGCCTGCCTTCTCCAGGCCCTGTCAGGCTCCTGGGAGCCAGTGACTGCTCCTGGGGGGCGGTGGAGGGCTGGCTGCCAGTGGCTTGCTGGCTCATGTTTTGGAGCCACTGGGTCAGGGGCAGTGACTGCTGGCTCTGGGCTGGCAGGCTTGGAGCTGGCACAGGCACTGTGGCCAGAGTCTACCCCTTTAAGGGCTCCGGGGAGGGGGGGGAAGGAGAGAAGTGTTCTTGGTTGAGGTTGGAGTGGCCACCAGGGCACCCTGGGAAGGCTGGAGGCCCCCTATTTCGAAATAAGTGTCTACACAGCACTTATTTTGAAATAGCTATTTCGAATTTGGCATTATTCCTCATAGAATGAGGTTTACCAAATTTGAAAGAAGTGCTCCACTTTAGAATTAATTTCAAAATAGCGGTTTGGCTGTGTAGACGCTAGGGAAGTTATTTCGAAATAAGGGCTGTTATTTCGAAATAACTTTGCTGTGTAGACATACCCTCAGGAACTTTATTTTGAAATAGCCCCCCTAAGATAAGGGGTTTATAAGCAGAGTGTTCACACTACCAAGCCCATTTTTTTTTTCAAATAACGGGCTACTTAATTTGAAATCTGTACTCCGGCTTTTCATCAGGAATAATGCTAATTCTGAAATAATGATAACGTGGACACACTGGTGTGACACACCAGGACACACCGGTGCTCAAAATAATTGGCCTCCAGAGGCCTTTTCCACCAGGCATCTCCACTGCTCTCCTCCCCCTGCGAAGCTCTCAAAGTCCCAGCAAGAGGAGAAGGGATTCTCACATGTGGCCAGCTTTGCAAGCCCTGTGCAAGAGACCAGGACGCAAGGCAGAGATGAGTGACTCCAATGATACCTCTGATGGCTGCCAGCACTTCTGTTGCTCCCACCGCTTCCACTGCCCAGGGGCACAGGAGAGCTCTCGCCTGGACTGGTGTGGAGATGCTGGACCTCATCAAGGCCTCGGGGGGAAGAGACCAACCTCCAGGATCTCCATACCAGAAAAAAAAATTAGGATATCTATGGCCGAATCACTGCCAGCCTACCCAAGAAAGGTCACACCAGGACCCTTGATCAGTGCCACATGAAAATAAAAGAGCTGTAGCAGGCCTACCACATAGCCAGGGAGCAGAGCGAATGCTCTTGGGCAGCACCACATACCTGCCACTACAATGACCAGCTCAGTGCCACCTGGGAGGGGCCCGGTCACCTGCCCTACTGTTGTTGCTGAATTTGGCGAGGATATGCCTGGTGTCAGTCTGCAGGCGGGCGGGGTAGCAGAAGAGGAGGCGGCCAGCCAGGTGACCATACCCACCAGCCAGGAGCTGATCCTCATTTTAGAGCTAATCCCCCTCCCAGGGTGTCTCCCAGGCTTCAAGGGGACCCAGGGAAGGCACTTCAGGTGAGTTCTATCACTTTCCCTGTCTACAAGAGGGGGCAGGCAATGAGGGGCTGTGAATTCCTCTCTTGGCCTACTCGGCCTGGGGTCACACAACAACTTGTTCATGTGTATGTATATGGAGTACCAGTCCAGAGAACATAGCTCCATGATGCTCTCACACAGGATCCCCATTGGTCCTTCTCACAAATTTCCTGGAGAGACCTGTCTTATTCTGGCCTCTGTGGTGGGATACCTTCCCATACCAAGCCACCACTATGTAATCTGGGATCATGGAACCACACAGCAGTGCTGCACACAGCACAGGGTCATGCCCACAGTCAGGCAGCATTCACTCCCATTCAAGGGTAGTGATGCAGATGAGACTGATACCCTGCATGGGAATCTACCAGGAGGAGGCAGAGGAGGGAAACCCATTAGAACTCTCTCTGGCAAGCAGCCTCTGCCACTCACACACACCTCCCCCAACTCTTCACTCACCACCCATCCAGTAGACAGTGACAGAAGGTCTCTCTCTGTGGGACACTGCCAGTGCTGGGCCCGGCATGTGTGGGACACAGAAGGAAGCTGAGATGCCCCATCTCCCCTTCCTGCCTGCAGGTTCTTGACCAGGCTGGCATCTTCCCATGCCTGCTTTTCCCTGGGCCGTGGGTGTTGTGATGCTCCCCTGGAATATCTGTGACCCTGCTGAAAAGTACCTGCTGTCTAGGCAACATATGGTCTTGCCTGAAGCACATCAACATCGTCTGAACTGAGACTTTCAGTGTCAGTGCAGAGATGAGGGCTAGGCTTCATACAGAGTGTCACCTAGGATTACTGCCCTTGTAACTTTTCTTCACAGCTGGGACAGCTGCAAGATTGGCGCATCTCCCACCTCCCATTCCATCGACCTGACTGAGTGAGATCTGCAGACAGAAATGAACCTGGGAGGAACTCATGAGGGAGCAGATGGCCTGCCTGCAGTCCCTCATCCAGGGACTTGAGGAAGAGTGCCAGAAGCAGGCTGCCGACCAGAAAGAGTGACAGACCAACCAGAAGGAGTGCTGGGATGACCAGGAACAGGGAAAGGTCATCTGGGATGAGCTGGCATGCCAGCTTGATGCCATGTTCACTACCCTCAACCTGGTGCTGGAGCACATGGTGTTGTTCATGGAGTGGGCCACTAGCTACCTCCCTGCCTGCCTGCCTGATGGCTTCCCCTCCAAAGCTCCTCAGGGGCCGCTGGGGACAGGGCAGTGGACCCTCTAGGGTGGCCAGAGCTTCCAGGCCACCCAGAGACAGGTGCCACTCCCAGCCTCGCCCCCCCCCCCAGCCCTCCTTCCCTATTCCAGGTTCTTTTCCTATTCCCTCCCCTATTGTATGTCCCCCAAATAAAGTGTCCTATTTTTTTAAAACTCAATGGCTTTATTGTTTGCTCTGCTGGGAGGGGGGGAAGGTGGAATGGGAGGGCAGGTGAAGGGTGTAGTGGGGGATGAAGGGCACACAGGGAATGCAGAGTGTCCTTGTGGAGAGCCACAGGGGAGAATCTCAGAACTGGCCTTGCGTGAAACTCACCTTCAGGAGCTCCCTATTGAGCACTGCTTCTTGCTGTGCTCTCCAGATGGTGTTGGTGTCTGACTGACTGCTCAAACTCCCTGGAAAGCCATTCAACCTCAGACCCTGGCCCCCACGCCCCCATGCTGGCAGAAAAGGCTTCCCCTTGCTTTTGCACAGGTTGTGGAGTACACAAAGGCCACCATGATGAAGGGGATGTTGCACTTGCTGAGGTCCAGTTAAGTGAAGAGACTCCTGAACCTCCCTGAATGCACATTCCATGACCATGTGGCATCTGCCAAGCCTGGTGTTGAACTCTTCCCTGCTGGGGTCCAGGCTGCCTGTGTAGGGCTTCATAAGCTAGGGGAGCAAGGGTCAGGCTGTGTTGCCCAGGATCACTATGGGCATGTCCACCTCCCCAACTCTGATGGTGCAGTTGGGGGGAAAAAAAGTGCTTGTGTGTGTCTTTCAGAAGAGGCAAGAGTTCTGGAAGATGTGGGTGTCGTGTGCCTTTCCTGACCATCTGACACTGATGCCTGCAGCACCATGGAGAAGTACCCCTTCCTGTTGATAACATCCGAGGCATGGTGGTCAGGATGGGGATGTGCATGAGGATGGTCCCCAACTGTGGATTTCCCCGTTCCGAACTGGTTCCCGACTGAGCGGTAACTATCTGGCATGCCGAGCTTTCACAGTGCAATGATAATGTGCTTCAGCATGGGGATAGCAGGTCTCATTGCCTGAGGGCAGTGGCAAGCCACTTGCAGAGCTACAGGAAGGTGGCCTTCCACATGTGAAAGTTCTGCAGCCATTGCTGGTCATCCCATCCCTGCAGGACGATGAGGTCCCACCAGTCTGAGCTCAAAAGCGACACTCCACAGTGTCCAGGGGATTGAGGGGCATGCATGGCAGCAGGAGCACCAGGACCTGGCTGAACAGGGCCTGCAGGCCAGGCTGGGGGTGGGGGTGGGGATTGTGCTGCTGGTCCTCATCCTCATCCTGCTGAAGCAGCACGTGGGCAGTCTGGAACTACTGCAACATGAGGCACAGCATGAGGCCAGTGAACCTGGCACTGCTTTGCAGCAGCTCTGGTTCCATGCTGTAAGTTCTGTGGCATCCACAAGGGCAACTAGAGTACAAGAAGGTGCGTGTCCACTGCATCCCTTTTCTGTCCCACAAGGGGGGAGGCAGTGGAGGAGTAGCTTGTGAGATGTGGTTGTAGAGAGGAGTGTCTGAAAGCAGATGTCACAGCTTGCCTAACCAAGTAGCTACAGGAAGTATCCACCCTCCAGGGGCCCTCCCCAGAGTGCTTCCGGGGCTCTAATTCCAAGACAGACTCTTCAATGGGGGATGTGCTATTTCAGACTAATTTGAACTAATTTCAATGCTTCCCTGTAGAGAAAAACAATAGTTCAAATTTGTTAAATCAGGAGGTATTAAGTTGAAATTTTCTAATTTTGAAATAGTTTCCTTGTGTAGACACGACCCTACTGAATAGCAGCTCTGAAAATAAGGCCTCTTTGATTTGGGAGTCTAACTACAGATTTAAAAGCCAAACTCAGGTTTAAAAATGTTGGAAAATGTCCTCCAAAATGATACAGTATATGTCAATGTCAGTGGTAAAGGGATTCTTCCAGTAACACTTGGTAACATTTTTAAAAATGGTTAACTGAAGCCTAAATCTCATTGCTCAAGGGCTGGAGCACCCACAGAAAAAAAATAGTGGGTACTTTGCACCCATCAGCAACCAGCTGCCCATTCCCTCTACAGCACCTCCTGCCCACCTGTGCCTTATTGATTAACTCCTCACCCTACCTCCCAGCACCTCCTGCCTGCCACAATCCATTAGAGGAGGAAGTATAGGAATGGGGCATGCTCGGGGAAAGGCAGAACAGGGCAGGAAGAGGCAGAGTGTGGGTGGAGCCTAGAGTAGAGCAGGAAGCAGTGGGGAGGGACCAGGGAAGAGCAAAGGGTTGAGCACTCTGAGGCTGGGTAGAGGATAGCACCTGTGTATCACTCCATCAAGCTTCTGTAATGCCTGTTTTTTCAATATCCTCATTTAATAGTACCAGGCATATAAGCTCACCCATCTTAGCATTTAGACTTCTAGCATTTGTTCAGAAGCACTTACCAAATTTGTCACTTTGCAGTTGCCCTCTCTTATATGATGTAACTAAATGGGAATTTTTTATTTTACTATTTCTCTTCAATTCTTACAGGCATTTTAGCTCCTCCTTACTAGGATATGGTGAATCCTCATTAATAGATTGTCCCCTAAGGGAGGACATATGTTGAAGGTTCATAAACTAAAAGAAAATTTGCTTCTTGAGGAAAAAGAAATCTGAAAGACAGAAAGGGAGTGCAAAGATTTTCTAAAACCCCTTAATCCCAACATACACTGAAGAATATTTGAGGTATGTGCTCCTTCTGAGATGAGAGAACAGAGAAAAGGAAGAAAGTGCAATTTTAGTTACCAGAGGAAATTTTTTTAACAAATGTAAAAGGGGTCCCAAGAGATAGTTTTCTTTTCCATGAAACTGAGAGTTCTCTCTCAAGGTTAATTTTCTCTCTCAAGGTTAATTACTTTGAAAGTAACTTTATTAAGCATGAGTGAAGTAGCTCACTGGCCCCTCAAGTTGATAGCATCTGATTCTATTTAAAATGTTGTCAATTTTTGTAAAATCTTTGCTAGAAATCAGCAATATGATCAAGCTAAGAGTTTAAAACGGAATTTGATTTACTATGCTATTATTGCTATGCCTGAAACTGAATTCCTATTATATATTCTTCTTAATATATTGTGCACCCTGAATACAACTCTAAAGTTTCTCTACCCTTTTTTACTTCTCTCAGTGCTGTTGATCCTTATGCGAAATCTCTACCATGGTCATTTTAAAATACATCTTGAAATGTTAAGTCAAATGTTTTCAAAAAAAGAAAAAAGAGCAGCAAAATGATTCATCTGCTTTTAGAAAGTGGGGATTGTCTCTGGAAGAGGCAATTTCTCAATCTTCGATTAAGCAAAATTTCTTAGCTAATCTAACCTACATTTCTGAACCAAGAACTCCAACTTGAAGAATATTTTTCATATATAGCCAATATACTTTTAGCATGGGATATTAGGTTTCTTGGAGGCACAATAATTTCACTGATTTTTTTAATTCGGGTAGAAATTTTTTGTTTTGTGCCAAGACATATATTAATCCTCAGTACCATTAAAGATTATTGTACATATTGTTAGTGAAAAATATATTACTTGGATATATCTATATCTATATCTATATCTATATATATCTCCAATATATAAAGGATAATGTTTGTACATTTGTGTGCTAATAACTTGGATACTATAAGAGCTACCACAACCAAACTTTGTATGGGATAACCTTTCATCCAGGAGAAGGTTTTAAGGTACTTTTGGACCCAATCGGGCCCGAGCTCAAGCTGTAAAAATCAAAAAGTAACCCGCCATGCTGCGCTGCAGGGGCTGCCCCGCCCACCCTAGGTCCCATGCCCGCCACCTGCGGCCCCCAGAGCCATCCGGGACTCACCCCCTCCCACCCGTGAGCTTACATAAGCGACCCTCTTCCCCCCCATGCCGGTACGCAGTGCCCCGACCCCCACGTGCACAATGTCTTGGGTACCTGCCCTACCCCCCGCAGCACCTGCAGCCCCAAGTACGAGCTGGGGCACCCCTCCCGCGTGTAACCTCCCCTCTACCCGGGGTCGCACCCCCCTGCCTCCGGGGATGACGCGGACCTATATTTTAATCCCTATAGAAATCAGTGCAACTTTTCTACCATTCAAAAAAAGATAATGGACTACTGTTTTTCTACATTTTGTTCCTCCGGTTTCCCAAGCAACGCTGGGTAACTCCAGCTAGTATATGTATATAGATATAGATATAGATATAGATATAGATATAGATATAGATATATACACACATGATTAGTATATAGTTATTCAACTGAATCAAAAGATGCTATAGGGCTTCTTTTCACCAAACTGCATGAGCCACTTTATTGAATGAAAGGCATAGATATCAAATTAGTGGCAGAAATATCAACAGAAGTTGAAAACTTCATAGCTTTGTGTGAGTATTTTGGTTCAGAATGTATCCCATAGTAGGACTTTTTTACAGAGAAATATTCACCAAGTTTGACAGGAATTTTGATTTATAGATCAGTTGCACAATATGGACCCAAGGATCTCTTCAAGATATATATATGTGTGGTTTTCTGGCATAACTTGCTTGTGTCACAATAAATTCATTACTGCAAAGTGTTGTGCTGTATATTTTCACGAAGTCTATCTTAATAATAACTAATAATAACTCAAGGTCAACCTGGCTTCTTCTCTCCCTTCTTCATTTAATATAAGCCTGTAGGCAGAAAAAAGTTCAACGTTATGATATGTATGAGACGGTAATGTCAAAAGTGCAATCATATTAAAAATAAAATGCAGGTGGAGCATAAAAAACCCTTCAACCACCTACTGATCAAATAATTACTAGGCAAGTGCTGTTATTATAAAGTGGTTGAAAAAAAAGAATCAGACTTCAGGTGATTATTTTAAAAGTTACTATTATGCGTCCTGTAATTAGAGGAAACATTGGATGCCTCATTTCTGATCAAATCTATTTCTACCTTTTGAGCTATAGGCTATGGAGTCTAGGCCCTTGTGTGGGAAAAATGTCAGTCCAAGCAGTTGAACCTTTCTGTAAGGAATTGAAGGGGTTTTTGTTTAAAAAAAATCTATAATTCACTGAGGCTATGTCTACACTACAAAGAAAAGTCAGAAAAAGATACACAAATTGTGAACCGCAATTTGTATATCCTCTTCTGCTTTTTTTCTGAAAGAGGCTACATGGCGGCAAATTTTGGAAAAATCTCCTCTTTCAGCACTTCCCTTATTCCACGTAAAATGAGGTTTACAGTGATGATGAAAGAACACGTCTTCTCTTCTGAGTTTTTTTTTTCGGAAAAGTGGATGCGTTCCTTCGAAAAGCACTGCACTCTAGATATAGCCTTAGAAGCAGGAGAAGGTTTTGAAACACAGGCATGAGAGAGTTAATAAAGCAAATGCAATATATAGCAAGCAATGCCAAATTTTACACCGTTATAAATCCATGTTCTTAATGGAACTAGTTGATTTACAATGAATATGTCTAAAAAAGTATGGAGAAGAGAGTAAGGATATCCTTTATTCATTCTTCTAATACAAAAGGAGTCAATGAAATGAAAAATGACCCATTTCAAAACTCATATCAGTACAGGGGAAAGCTTTCATAAAATATGCTGTAGAACTCCTTGCCACACAATTTCATTCAGGCTAAGAGTTTAGCAGGATTAAAAATCAGGATTAGGATAGAGATCAGAATACAAACTTTAAAAAAGGAATATTTGGGACATAAACCAACCTTACTGGGAAACAGGACAGGAAGGAGGAGAATAAAGCTTTCACTGGTAGCAAGTTGTCCTATCGCTACTACTTAACAGGATATCTATCTCTAAAGCATCTTCTGCTAGCCACTGTAAGATAGGATACTGGACCAGATGAACTACTAGTGTGATACTATATTCCTAGAACAGGGGTGGCCAACCCGTTACAGATGAAGAGCCAAAATAGTGGTGGATACAGTGCAAAGAGCGAGGGAAAAAAGCCCCGGCCGCTGCCCTTTTAAGAGCAGAGCAGGCATTGCCCTTTTAAGGTGGCCATTTTGAAGTCTGCATGGGACGCTGCAACTCCAGCTCTGTCTCTTTCAGACCGAAACACGCTGCCCCTTACAGAGCCGTGAACCGCAGGTGCGGGTGCGGGAGCGGGAGCCACAATTTTTTCTTTGAAGAGCCACATGCAACTCACGAGCCGTGGGTTGGCCACACCTGTCCTAGAAGAACTGGTCCCACTTTACTGTAGGATTTCCAGAAAAGGTGATGAAATAATGTAGATTTAGAAAAAAAATTACAGATAGAGAGAGAAAGAGAGAAAGAGAAATGTCAGGATTTTTATTCTATATCACTATTTGAAAAATGAAGGGTAGTTTCTTAATAAATTATTATACAGATGAGCTGACAACACAATCATTCAAATTATGGATATTTCTCTGTAAAATAACCCAATGTATTAGTATTTCCACACAAGTCATATTCATAACCATTTCACGTTTACTCTCTTATTTAATCTGAATGAATTAAGATAATATCTAACTTCTTTAGCCATGAATAACACAAAAGCAACTTGTTTAGAAGATCTAGTCAATAGTCTGCTACAAGGTAAGTTCAATACTTTGAGAAACAGCATTGCATACTTAGGTCTAATAAGCTGCAGTTTAACACCTTCTTAAATCTAAGTGCTATGATTAGAGGACATCATTGTTTTCTCTGGAAACACAGATATGGATTACATAGACTCATTTTTACACAGGATGGATTGTACTAAACTACTAAATCCAAAACTTGCATGCCTTTTTTTGGGAAGTGGGGGGGACATAGGTTTGACAAAACAAGGTGAACTTGACTGAAATGGTACCCAATATTATTAAAGAAAAAGCAAAAGATTGAGTTATTCTGAAGTACAGACAAAAAAGTAAAACATGTTCCAGAGCTTGTCTTTAGAGGATGCTGAACATCCCAAATCTTATTTGCAAAAGCTAGAAAGGCAAAGAAAAATCACAATGGGAAAAAAATCTAGCCTTTCAAATATACAGTGATATAAATTGACAAACCAAATAATAGGTTTGTGTGCTCACTACTGTTTGTTCCTGAAGATTGCAGGTTATTCACAATCTCCTCTGTAGCTCCCCAGAGCTGTCTGTTACATGTTGTGAAAACTATGGCTCTCACCACTTGAGCAGACCCTAGGTTAATTGTGGCTTTTGTGGTGCCTCTAACAACACTTAAGACCACCAAAATCTCCCTCCTAATTGGCTTCCAACAGATTCCAGTGTCTCAAGGGGCAGTTCAACAGTATTAGAAGCAGTGTGAACTAAGTGAACTATACACAGTGCTGAAAACAAGTAACTCCTGCATTCATCCAATTCCCCTTGTAACATTATGCAAGTTAATTTTAGTCTGTTTTATTTTCCTCATCTGCAAGGCAGATAATAAAGGCCTTCCCCATATATGAGAGGGAAGAACACTGGTTGTTAACTAGATGACTCTTGATAAACACTATGCATGCTAAAATGCAACACAATAGATAGAAATAAGTTAAATGAATGCTCAATTTTTAGCATAGCAGAAAGTTAATATAGGGTGCCTCAAAGTTCCAAACTGGAATAAAAAGGATGTACAGTAAAACTGCAACATTTAAAATTGACCATTTAAATTTAGACTGGTCAAGCCCTGATGGACCTGACAAAGCTTGTGATTGAGCAACACCATGGCAAATGAAAAAATGCTGACAAATGTAAAGTAACACATTACTGAGTTCTAAATTAACTGTAGCTTTTTTAGGGTGTTTGTGCAGAGAGCACACTCAAAACATCTGTTCTGTGTGGAGCAATAGTCAAAATAGCAAACAAAATATTAAAATGTGTGAAGGAATTGATCCATATTGTAATATACATCTATAATGCACATTCATCTCAAAAAGTTCATTCAGCTCAACACTCACCATCACAAAGAAAAACAGAACAAAACAGGTAGAAGGAATTCACAAAGGAGAGATGACAAAAAAAGCATGTAATCACCTCTGTATGGGGGGAGGAAGAAAAGAAAATTATGGCAGTTTAGAGAGGCGACAAATTAGAGGGGAAACAACTTTCTGCTTTTGGGTGGTGTTCCATAAAAAAGCTTAACTTGAAGGAATGGAAAAAATTAGAGAAATAGAAAGAGTACCACTAATAGAAAGCGTATAATTAGTTATCTATCTCTTTTTTTTCAAAATAGGAGGGAAAACCAATAAAAAATGAAGGGAATGAAATTTAAAACTAAAAAAATATATAAAGACAATGTTGAGGAACTCACTACTAGGAGCTTAGTATGATTCAGGAGGGGAAAAAATGACACATGTTTATTGGAGACCTCCACAGTGACATTCGACTGGTTCTTGACATAACAAAGCCCTCCAGGTTCAGGACATAATGTAGCTAAATGACAGGGGCAAAGAAGAACTTTCCCCATAGGCTGCTTATTTCATGGCTTAATGCATCTTGCTCAGAAACACTTGGTCTCTAAGCTTCAACCTCACATGACCAGTTCAATCCCACAAATTGATACAATGTATAAACACATTAGCATCTAAGCTATTTCAGTAAGCTTCCTAAGACACCCAAGATTGGCCCAAACCTCATTCTTCACTACGCTTACATAGTTTTTTACAAACACATTGCTCTCTCTGCACAGGTATAAATACTACTTCTGTTTTCACAACTGCTTTTCCCATCACTCTTCACTAGTATAAATGACCACCCAAGGTGCAAAGCAATAGAGAGTCAACTCTGGGTGCCAGTATTTGTTAAGTGCGATAGAATAAAAGAAAAATCAAATGGAGCTTCTGCAGGCCTATGCCAGTGAATTTCCTCTTCTCTCGCTGTTGGGAAGGTGGTGTCCCTGTGTTTAGTTTCACTGGTGACAGATTGCCAAGAAAATAACTTATCGTTTGTCATCCACTTTTAAGAGCTGTACACATACTGTCAGTGGGTACAATTTATTGACCTCTTCAGTGCTTTAGAAAAATCTTATCCTTTCACCTTCCTTATAAAAAAGAGGAAGGAAAGACTCCCCCCCACCATTGCCCTCCAGCAGTGTGGTGAGACTTGCCTGAATCATTTTAATCTTTAACTCTATCACCAAAGGCCAGGAGAGGCCAATTGTGCCTTGACAATAATTCCCTTCCCTGAAAACACAAATCTTTTCTAGGGCTGAAAATGAAATTCTTTCCTGTTCCTCACTTATCATATTGATTCCTTTACTTTATGAAAGCAACCTTATTCTTTTTGATTCATTTGGAAAATAGTTTGATAGAAAAAAATAAAGAAGTGTCAGTTTTTGAAATGGGAATGGACTGGAGCACAGAATATGAATGTGCTGGCAGAACATTTTATTTTAAGGAAACCTTTGCACATTAAACTTTGAAGGTGGCATGGACAGCAGCTTCTGTCTGGTAAGTTGGTGCATGGGGATACCCCTCTCCCTTTTTTCCTGCACATGCTGACACTTGTGACTTGTTTGTCTGCTCAGATCAAACCCTCTTTTAGTTAACTTACAGGTCCCCAGATCTCCAGCTGTTTACCCTTATTTTACCATCTCTTATTTATGAGATGTTGTCACCCACAAATATGACATTTCTCCTAACTCTCTACACTTGAGGGAAAAAACAGTCCCATGGCTGCCTCAAAATGGAGCAGGTCCTGATTTTTTTCTTGGAGTTAGGTACCCTTAGCTTATCTGCCATGGAAATTCTTGTTAAATGAATAATTTGAAACATTGAGAGTCTTGTAAGCTTATTCATTTTCATTTGGAACATTTTGCTCAAGGTCATCCTGCATCATATTTATTTTTTCCATGCATGAAACTAAACCATTTTGATTATGTAAGATTTTCTCCTCCTCCTTACCTCACCAGATTATAAGCTCTTTTTTTCAGTAGAGAGAAACTTTTGATTTCTACCAGATGGGCTTTTGAATAACAATCACATTCTATCATACATGCACATTGATTCAGAGAACATTGAGATCCTGCTTCACAAGTATTTTCAATAAAAACCAACAACTTTCTCCATTAAAAAAAACAGTTTCTTTTGTTAGAGAATCTTTTGTTTGTTCTTCACACACACAAATGAAGGGCTAACATTCAGTGTAAGCCTTCCCATGTGCAGATATTCCGGAGTAGTGAATCTCAACCATTCCAATCTACTGTATCCCTTTCAGGTGTCTGATATTTCATGAAAACTCCAAATTACACCTCACTTAAAATACTTGGTTACAAAATCAGACCCAAATATACAAGTGTCACAGAACACTGATATTGAAAATTCTTACTTTGATTTTACTATATATTTATAAAAGAAATTGGAATATTAAATATTATACTTCTATAATACACTGAAATGCAACAGTGTGTGAAATGAGTCGCTGTATGAAATTTAACTTGTACTGACTTTGCTGGTGTTTTACGTAGCCTCTTGTAAAAACAGGAAAATATCTAGATGGTGTTGGAGTTAATGTGTCTCTTGGAAGATCTCTACGTTCATCCCCAAGACACACATATGTAAGCGAGGGAATGGTCCCGCTATTGTGAGGAGCTTTCCTGGCTTCTACAGTACCCCCGTGAAATGGACCAAGGAAAGGATCTGAGTCCCCACTCCCACTTCCTTTACCCAATGGCCTCCCTGACCCTGAGGGCTCCCCTTCCACTCTGAGTAGCAGAGTCCTCGAAATCCCAACAAGGCTGGGCCCAGGTTTCCTGGAGATTAATCCCCAACCTTGTAGTCACGGGGCAAGGGCTAGGGTGTCCCCACTCCGGGGTGATCTCTTCACACTGCATGCTTTCTTGACCCAGTGATCATTTCATACAGTTCAAAGCAAATACAATTTATTAAACATCAACTGATTAAAGAGAAAAGAATAAGAAAAAAATGAGAAAGGTTAAATGAGATTACACATTCCTGCTCTGTAGCATGGGGACATCACAAACAGCAGTCTGCAGAGTGTAAGGACAGTTCACAGTCTGTTCCTTATAGGTCCCAGGGCTCTCTCTCAGGCCCTGGCTGTGCTGCAGGGGGGCTGCAGGCTGGACACGTTTGCTCTGGCAGTGACCACACGGCCTCAGGCTCTAGGTGGCAGGACCCCTCTCCCAGTCTGGCCTGCAGGGCCTCTTGGCTGGTGGTGTCTCCCTGCCCAGAGCCTCTCTCCCCACTTTGCTGGTCCCAGCTGCTCACCACACCCAGCTGCAGGCTGTGCTGCTTTGCCAGTCTCCAGCTCCTCGTGTTGCTTCTCTGTCCCCTTTGGCTCTCTGATCACTAAAGTCTGCTGCTCAACACAGGGTCTGCGCTCCTTGGGCTGTATGTGTGTACCTGGTTCTGTTGCTGCAGGACTGCCCCTTAGCACAGCTTGCACTCCTTGGGATGTGTGTGCTTGGATCTGTTGCTGCAGGACTGCCCCTTAGCACAGGGTCTGGGCTCCTTGGGCTCTGGCACTGCAGGTCTGTCTCTCCACACAGCTTGCTCTTCTTGCTGCTCTTAGCTCTCTCTGCTTTCTCTCAGAGAGACCCAGAAAATCCCAGTTCACACGGAGGAGAGGACCTGGCCTCTTAATTTTCTCACTGGCCTGCCCAACCTGTCAATCAGGCTGAGCTGTAGTGTTGGCTGCTTTCCATTGTCTCTGGGGTCTGTCCATCTCAGGGCCCTGATTTCTCATGGACTCTTCCCCTTTTGCTACTGGGAGCTGGCCAATCAAAAACTCCCACTGAGTTTTAGTAAGGGACTAACAGTCCCCTTACACATAGCACTGGTTGAGAACCATTGATCTGGAGGAGAGACACACGCCCAAGGAACTGGAATAACTGAGTGTCTGGGGCAAAGTGCTAGCTACGTTTGTTCTCTATTCACAATTCCGATCCCAATCCCGATCCCGATCCTGATCCACTTCTGCTGTGATCGCTATCTGAAGGCTTTAAAAGAGTGAGGCAGACCAAGAACACATGAGCTTGCAAACAGGACTGGACACAAAGCAAACAAGCAAGCAATTTCTTTAAACAGCATATTTCAAGAGAGAGAAAACTAAGGGTGCGTCTACGCTGCACTGTTATTTCGAGATAACAAGCATTATTCTGAAATATCAATGCAAGCATCTACACAGTGTTAAGACTCACAGACTCCAAGGTCAGAAGGGACCATTATGATCATCCAGTCCAACCCCCTGCACAATGCAGGCCACAGAATCTCACCCACCCACTCCTAGAATAATCCTCTCACCTATATCTCAGATATTGAAGTCCTTGAAACAATGGTTCAAAGACCCCAAGATGCAGAGAATCCTCCAGCTGTGATCTGTACCCCATGCTACAGAGGAAGGCGAAAAACCTCCAGGGCCTCTGCCAATCTACCCTGGAGGAAAATTCCTTCCCGACCCCAAATATGGTGATCAGCTAAACCCTGAGCATGTGGGCAAGACTCATCAGCCAGACACCCAGAAAGTTCTCTATAGTAACTCCTATCATCCCTCCATTGACCTATTTACCACTGATAATGAATGGTCAATTAGTTACCAAGACCATGTTATCTCATCAAACCATCCCCTTCATAAACCCATCTAGTTTAATCTTGAAGCCAGATAGATCTTTTTCCCCCACTACTTCCCTTGGAAGGCCGTTCCAGAATCTCACTCCTCTAATGATTAGAAACCTTCGTCTAATCTCAAGTCTAAACTTCCTACTAGCCAGCTTATATCCATTTGTTCTTGTGTCCACATTGGTATTAAGCTTAAATAATTCCTCTCCCTCCCTGGTATTTATCCCTCTAATATATTTAAAGAATGCAATCATGTCCCCCCTCAGCCTTCTTTTGGTTAAGGTAAACAAGCCAAGCTCCTTGAGTCTCCTTTCATAACACAGGTTTTCCATTCCTCGGATCATCCTAGTGGCCCTTCTTTGTACCTGTTCTAGTTTGAAATCATCCTTCTTAAACATGGGAGACCAGAACTGCACACAGTATTCCAAATGGGGTCTCACCAATGCCTTGTATAATGGCACTAACACCTCCTTATCCCTACTGGAAATACCTCACCTAATACATCCCAAGACCGTATTAGCCTTTTTCACGTCCATGTCACAATGGCGGCTCATAGTCATCCTATAATCAACCAGGACTCCGAGGTCCTTCTCCTCCTCCGTTACTTCCAACGGATGTGTCCCCAGCTTATAACTAAAATTCTTGTTATTAATCCCTAAATGCATAACCTTACACTTCTCACTATTAAATTTCATCCTATTGCTATCACTCCAATTTACAAGGTCATTCAGATCTTCCTGTATGATATCCCGATCCTTTTCTGAATTGGCAATACCTCCCAACTTTGTGTCATCCGCAAATTTTATCAGAACACTTCCACTTTTGGTGCCAAGGTCAGCAATAAGAAGATTAAATAAAATTGGCCCCAAAACTGATCCCTGAGGAACTCCGCTAGTAACCTTCCTCCAACTTGACAGTTTACCTTTCAGTATGACCCGCTGTAGTCTCCCCTTTAACCAGTTGCTTATCCACCTCTCAACTTTCATATGAATCCCTATTTTTTCCAATTTAACCAATAATTCCCCATGTGGTACTGTATCAAATGCCTTACTAAAGTCAAGGTAGATTAGATCCACTGCATTTCCTTTATCTAAAACATCTGTTACTTTCTCAAAAAAGGAGATCAGGTCGGTTTGGCACGATCTACCTTTTGTAAAACCATGTTGTAATTTGTCCCAATTGCCATTAGCCTCAATGTCTCTAACTACTTTCTCCTTCAAAATTTTTTCTAAGATCTTGCATACTACAGATGTCAAACTAACAGGCCTATAGTTACCCAGGTCGCTTTTTTTTTTCTTTCTTAAAAATAGGAACTATATTAGCAATTCTCCAGTCAAATGGTACAACCCCTGAGTTTAGAGATTTATTAAAAATTTTTGCTAATGGACTCGCAATTTCATGTGCCAGTTCCTTTAATATTCTTGGATGAAGATTAACTGGGCCCCCCGATTTACTCCCATTAAGCTGTTCAAGTTTGGATTTTACCTCGGATATGGTAATATCTACCTCCATATCCTTAGTCCCATTTGTTATGTTACCATTATCCCTGAGCTCTTCATTAGCCTCATTAAAGACTGAAGCAAAGTATTTGTTTAGATATTGGGCCATTCCTAAATTATCCTTAATCTCCACTCCATCCTTAGTAATTAGCGGTCCTACTACTTCTTTTTTTGTTTTTTTCCTATTTATATGGCTATAAAACCTTTTACTATTGGTTTTAATTCCCTTCGCAAGGTCCAACTCTACCTGACTTTTAGCCTCTCTCACTTTGTCCCTACATGCTCTAACCTCAATAAGGTAGCTTTCTTTACTGATCCCTCCCATCTTCCACTCCTTATATGCTTTCTGCTTTTTCTTAATCACCTCTCTGAGATGCTTGCTCATCCAGCTTGGTCTAACACACCTACCTATATTTTTTTTCCCTTTTCTTGGGATACAGGCTTCTGACAGCTTCTGCAACTTTAACTTAAAATAATCCCAGGCCTCCTCCACCTCAAGATCCATAATTTCTTTAGTCCAATCAACTTCCCTAACTAATTTCCTTAATTTATTAAAGTTAGCCCTTTTGAAATCAAAAACCCTAGTCTCAGATTTATTTTTGTTTATCCTTCCATTTAATTTGAACTGTATTAGCTCATGATCACTCGAGCCAAGATTGTCCCCTACAACCATTTCATCTATGAGGTCCTCGCTACTCACCAAAACCAAATCTAAAATAGCATCCCCCCTTGTTGGTTCAGCAACTACTTGATGAAGGAATTCATCAGCTTTCACATCTAGGAAAATCTGAGCCCTATTATTATTACTAGCACTTGTTCTCCAATCTATATCTGGAAAGTTGACATCTCCCATGATTATGCAGTTTCCATGAGTATTTACTTCATTAAAAACATTAAAGAGGTCTCTATCCATATCCAAATTGGATCCTGGTGGTCTATAACACACCCCAAGCACTATCCCAGGGGAGGATCTGATAGTTTTCTTCCCCAATGTGATTTTTGCCCAGACTCTGTCTTCTCCATTCCATCATTTTTTATTTCTTTACAATCTACCTCATCTTTGATATACAATGGGACTCCACCACCTTTACCCTTATTTGTCTTTCCTAAACAGCACATACCCTTCAATACCTGTACTCCAATCATGCCTAGTATCCCACCATGTTTCTGTTATTCCTATAATATCTGGTTTCACTTCCTGGACCAATAGCTCTAGTTCCTCCATTTTGTTACCGAGGCTCCTCGCATTGGTGTACAAACATCTTAATTTTTGCTGTTTGGCCTCACTCACATTCTTTACCCAATTTGGCACGGACGTTGTACCTCCAATATGACCTATTAGACTAGTATCCACCCTACCCTTCCTCATGTACATTCTCCTACCCCCAGCTATATCCTTTCTTCCTTCGTTTTCCTCCCTGTCGGTGTTAAAAATCTGGCGTAGAGATTACTTGGACATCTCCCAACAGTCTCCCCCAAATTCCTAGTTTAAAGCTCTCTTAATCAGTTGAGCCAGCCTCCATCCTAGAAGTCTATTTCCCTCCTTACTTAGGTGAAGTCCATCCCGAGAGAACAGTCCTCTGTCCATAAATGCCTCCCAGTGACCATACATCCCAAAGCCCTCCTTATAGCACCATTGCCTAAGCCATCTATTGATCATCATAATCCTGTCACATCTTAGTTGCCCTTCTCTAGGAACAGGCAGAATGCCACTAAAGATCACCTGAGCCTCAATTTCCTTGAGCGTCCTCCCCAGCCTAACATAGTCTCCCTTAATTCATTCCAGCGAGAATCTAGCCGTATCATTTGTTCCTACACGAAGGATGATCAATGGATTCCTTCCTGCTCCCTTAATAATCCTCTTCAATCTCAGTTCCACATCCCGTATCTTAGCACCTGGCAGACAGCACACCCTTCTATTCTCTGGATCAGCTCTGGTTACAGGCCTATCTATTCTTCTCAATAAGGAGTCCCCAATCACGTAGACCTGCCTTTTCCTAGTGACAGTGCGATTCTCTGGTCTATCTCTTGCTTCCTCTGGCTGCAAGTCCTTGCCATTCCTGTTTTCCCTCGTAATCCTCTTTAACCCATCCTGTATCCTCCTGATGCTCATTATTGGTATTGTCTCCATTAACTCTTCCCCTTTATCTATGGGACTAGCCACTCTTCTCTTCTTCCTTCCATCTTCATTATCTACCTGCTGTACCCCTTCTTCATTCTCCAACTCCACATACCTGTTCTTGAGCTCTATTTTTCCTTCACTGACCCATCTTTTCCTCTGCCTGGTTCTCTTAATCACATGCTTCCACTGTCCATTTTCTTCACCCAGCAGTCCCCCCTCTGAGGCCCTTGATCCTGCTTCCATCTGCATATCTAAACTTTCCCCTTCAGCCACATCATGCCTTTGCTCCATCATCTGCTCAAACCCCCTTCTAAACTCAACCAGAGTTTCCACCTGCATCTCCAGTCCTCGGATCTTTTCTTCCATCAGCTCTATCAGGCGGCACTTCATGCAAACAAAACTCCTTTCAGGTAACCCCTCCAGAATCATGTACATACCGCAGCTACCACATCCAGTCATCCTCCTTGTGTTCTCTACTACTTAGGCCGTGGCCACTACTGCCTCTATGTTTTATCTACTTTCTCACCAAAATCCTATTAGTCCGGTGAACACAAAACCAAACCAAAACACCCCCTCCACAGCAAAAACAAACCCCAAACAAGTCCCAATATCCAAACTCCCTTTACAAACTCCCACTCCCACTCCCCTGTTTACAGCTCTGTTTGCTGGCTCCTGTGCCGCTGCAGCTACCTATGCCGCTGCCTGACTAGAAGGCTACCTTTATAGGACCCCTAATCAGTGAAGCCCCGCCCCCTAATCAGGGCTCAGCTTCTCTCCCAGCACGCTACCCCTACAAGCCTCTACACATACAAACAATACAAATACAAACTTCTCCTCCAACAGAACTCCCACTCAAACTCCCCTGTTTACAGCTCTATTTGCTGGCTCCTGTGCTGCTGCAGTCCTTCAGTTATTTTGAAATAATTCTGAAATAACAGACGGCTTAATCCAAAATCTGTAAACCTCATTCTCCAAGAAATAAGATCTATTCCAAAATAGCTATTTCAAAATAAGGCATGTGTAGATGCTCCATTTCTGCAATTTTGAAATAGCCCCTCACCAGGGCCATTCTAAGTTATTCCTCCCCAGTGCCTCCTGGGGCTCTAAATTGAGATAACACGTCTACATTAGGGAAGTCTGCCTCAGACTCATTTTGAGGCTTCCCTGCAGCATAGATGTGCTATTTCAAAATAAACTATTCCGGAATAAATATTCCGGAATAGTTTATTTCGAAATAAGCATGCAGTATAGACATACCGATGGATGGAAATGTGTCTGTGACAGATGAGCTTGGTGAGAACAGGAAAGAAACCTCTAATGTGGAAGGTAATGTTGTGTTATGCTTAGCACAGAGGCCTAGGTATCTAACAGGAGATTAGATTTCTACTGCCAGCTCTAAGCAGGATTCTGTATGACATCAAGCAAGTGATTTAATCTGGCTGTGCCTCAGAAATGGTAATATTTGTTCACCTTTATGAATTGCTTTGAGAGCTTCAGATAAAAGGCACCATATAAAAATGCCAAGGTTTTTTTTTTTTTTTTTAAGTATGAAGTGTTGTCTCTTCCTCTAAACTGAAAGATGAAGTGGTTGCTATGAAGAACATGGCAGGGCACTGTCATGGGGGTTCAAAGACAGCCAAACTTTCTATCTCCTTAAATGAACCTGCAGAAATGAAGGGCAGCAAGGATCCCTCAGTGGAAGGGAGACCTAGCTTTTGGGTAGCATCCCATGAAAAGCTTAGCTGACCAATGCAATCTGGCTTTGTGGAGGCACAAGACCTTCATGAGGGTCTTCAGCTCAACATGAGTGGAAATGCACCATTCTTGTCACCCTGCTTATCTGCCCAGGCAGGTATAAACTTTCTTTTGTGGTATATTATTGTGTGAAGGGGGAAGATAGGTAGAGGGGCATTCCAAAACCAGTATAATCTATCGGTTTATTGAACTCCTACACTGGGAAGATATATACTGGCAAGAAGCAGGAAAAACGTGTCGTGCTTAGGAACATTAACTCTTTTAGCTTGAGGACAAAGACACTCCCAGCTATAAAGAAGGCATAATTATGGTATCTTGGCTAATCCAACGTCAAAGGACAAAAGAGACAGTGGGGAATTAATTACATCTTGAAAGAGACAGAGACAAGATATGGCTATTAATGCACTCTATTTACATAGAATCTGTGCACCTTGTAAACAACAGATCTATTTCCACAATACAATTCTGTGTTCCCATTTTCGGTAAGGGGGAAGCTAAGGTACAAGCAGTGAAATCATATGCCCATAACCACACAGGAAGTTTACTGAAGAGAGTTCTGAATAGACTCTACTTGCTGTGAGTCCTCATCTAACGATTTAACAAGAACACCATTTTCCTACTTTCAATCTAAAATGTGAACATGATATATTTCAAAAGTAACCAATGAAAATGTAAAGCAAAGAGATCTGTTAAAATTGTATAATCTTGGAAGAAGAGAGAATGCAGGGCGACTGAATAAAATTGTATTATGTTCTCCCTGAAGACTCCTGTAAGTATAAAGCTGGTTGTTGTATTCATCAGGATGAGATAGTGGCATAAATGCTGCAGCTAATCATGGCTGTTATCAGCTCAATGAAAAATGTGACTGATTAGTTAATAGGGTCTAAAATTCAAGAGTAGGCTTTAATTTGGTGTTCCTTTTTTTCCCTACTGTTCTCTGAAATGGTTTTGGCCATCCAAACATATTGCTTTATCATAGTTTTGTTGACTTCAGTGGGGTTACACAGCATGTATGTCAGAGCAGATTTTAACCATATAAAGATTCACTAAATACAATTATATACCTGGATATAGATCTGTGTTAGAATGGAGCAAAGAGCAAATGCTGATAGAAAGTGAAAGGTGATAGACCTAAATGTGTAAGGCAAGTCTACAATAGAGAAAAGCAAAAAGCCAAAAAGTGAAAACTTTTGAAAAAAACTAAAGCTACCCCTGGTTTTGTTTATCTCTAATTTGCATACCTGTTTTCAAAGGAGTGGTGAAAGGAAGGAAATAAATTAAAATGGATTAATCAACATCTCTGTGTTTCTAGATAGGTAGGGCTGCCCTCCCCCCCAAAAGTGGATAAGAATGCATGATATATATGTTAGTGGAAAATATATGTATAGCCTATGAAAAAGACCACAGTTTCAATATGAAATCACAGAAACAAAAGTCTTGCCTGGAGGTATCAGAAAGAAAAATTGGGAATTGTAAAGTGAGCCCTGAGGCACACTTTAAAGGAGATGAACATAACTGAAGGGCAACAGTTTAACGGTCTCTCTAAGCCTAATAAATGCTATATTGTTGCAGTCATCTGAGAATGACATATCAGATATTCAAACCAGATGGCTCAATAAAAGGATATCATGAGTACAGTTACCAATCTTTAGGATACACATCTGGGGTTCAACTCATTGGAAGATCACAGCCAAAAGGATGTCTGTGCTGAAGTTAAGGAGACACCATGAATGTAAAGGAATCTGCTTGCTTGGATTCCATTATAGGCCTGAGGTACCACTTCCTAAATCTGAATCAGAAGCATGAAAAAAAAAATTGGCCATTAGGTTCAGAGCAGTCAATGTATTAACATTTTCTGAAGTTACTAACATTTGTCATATGCATAGCATGGATATAACTCTGTCATGGAATGAATATTACCTTCTCCATGAGGCAGTGTAAATATGAGGAAGTGTGGGTATTACTGTACTTGTAGACATTTCTATAATGCTTTCCTCAAATATGTTAAAGCATTTAGAGTCACAACACTCCTGCAAGGTAATTATCTCCCTTTTACAGGGGAACTGATTTTGCTCAAGGTCAGACAAAGTTTGCTGTAGAACCCAGATCTCCAGTATTCCTATCCAGTATCACAGCACATCAGCCTTCCTTTCACATACCAAACTTGGATTAGTACATGCCAGTGAAGATACCAAGGAAAGTGTTACTGCTGACAGCGTTAATGGCTCCAAGATGACAATGCTTTCTTGCCTGCTAACACTAATATCACACATTTGATTTAACACAGATTATCTTTTAAAATCTCTGTGCCTCTGGCTTCAAATATAAGGAATATACTCAGGAGTTGTTCATTAAAAAAAAACCCAGAGAGGTACATGATTGAACTTCTTGGAGTAATAAAAATAGCAGCCACAGCTTGAATCTGACAATAGGCACGAATCATGTACAAAACTTCCTCACACTGCCCTGACAGCATGACTCAGTCCTGACCTTCAAGACATCTGCTAGTCCAGTGTTAGGGACTCTGTAGAGCAAAGCTTGTCAATCATGCCCTTTTGCAACACATGTTTGGTTTGTTATGTATACAAATGGGGAACAGAATGAGATCAGTGAACATGCAAGTTGAACCAAGAATTAAATCCAGGTCTCTTGAAATGAAAAGCTAATGCACAAGCCAACTAACCCCTATGATCTCTGTGGAAACAACTAGCATGAATACATATTTTACAAGCTTAAAGATAGTTGTAGATATCTCAGGTAAAGCACAAATATTTCAAGACAATACCTGTTGATGAATTTCAAATATTTTAACTTGAATATTATCTGTATTCTCACTATTTTCTTCATTTATAAATCAGAGTACATGTAAAAAACCACAACCAACCACATTGAACCAAATCCCTCTATTTAAATAAACCATCCACAATGAGAGCTGGTAGGACATCTTTCTCTGACTTAGGACTGTCCACACTGGTGCTTCTGTAGGTGACACATAGGATGGTCAGGGGGGAGTTTTTCCTTATACCACTGACATAAGCTATAGAAAAACAAAAAAATTACTAGTATGGGCAGGGCCAGAGTCTTAGTTTTAGGATCTATTCACTGAGGGTATGTCTACACTGCAGCATTTTTCCGGAATAACAGCCATTATTCCAGAAAAACAATACTTGCGTCCACACTACAGTTGCGTTCTTTTGACAAAAAGTCAAAAGACCGGAGGGATTTTTCTGACAGCGGTAAACCTCTTTCTATGAGGAAGAAGGAATTCCAAAAAAGCTTTTTCAGAAAAAGGCATGTGTGGATGCGGAAGAGGGAGTTTTTTTCAAAAAAAGAGGCCTCTGGGAAATAGCACAGGTGCCCTGGTGGGGCACTCCATCACAATTCTATAGTTCCTGTCTCCTGCCAGCTCTTAAAGCTGGAGGAACCCAGGACAAGCATTGAGGCAGGAGGCCAGCCCTGGGAGCTGCACCTCACCGTGCAGCTCACCCTGCCACACATTTTGGGACCCATGACCCTGCCACAAGCCCCCTGAAACCCTTCTGGCAATCAAGAGAAGCATGACCAGGGCTCTCAAGGCCCAACCAGGGGCCAGAAGAGGCATGTGCTGTTGTGGTCTGGGACAGAGATCCTGGCCCTCCTGGAGGTGTGATGTGAGGAGGATACCCTCCAGGATCTCCGCTCCCAAGGGCACAATGCAGACATCTACGGCTAGATGGCCGAGGCCCTGGCCACAAGGGGCCACCACCCCAAGAGCCTCAAACAGGTGCAGAAAAGTGAAAGAGCTGTGGCAGGGCTATGCCAGGGCAAAGGAGCACAACTCTCGCTCTGGGGAAGGATCCCACTCCTGCCCCTACCACACAGAGCTGCACCGCATCCTGGGGGGTGGTTCAATCCCTTCCCCACCCATACTGGTGGACTTGGGGCTGGAGACAGCCTTCGTAGCCCACCTGGGGCTCTCTGGCCAGGAGGAGGAGGACACTGATGACGAGCTAGAGGAGGAGGAGGAGGAGATGGCCAGCACAGTGACCCTCACCCTGGAGCCAGTACCCCAGGGTCTGGATGTCTCCCAGGCATCCTCTGAAGCCAGGGGGGATCAGCAGGTGAGTGCTCTTAGGTTTTCACAAACACAGGGCGGGGGAGGCGGGTGCTGAGGGCATGGGGTGCAATCATCACTCAGCCTTCTCAGCATGGACATCATGATGCAGTCCATGCCATGCGGCTACACAAGGAAGCCCTGGAGCACCCCCTGGTTCCTGCTCACAGGCTCTGGGGAGGCCACACACACATCTAACCCCTGTGGAAGATGCCCTCCCACCAATAGCAACCACTGGAAGCAGGCTGGGGACAAGGCCACATGAACACCTGTACACAGACTCTGTAGTGCTGGACACGGGCATGCCTGCATATGCAAGGCACCGACCGCTCCAGCAGATAATGCTGCCAGGTGCAGGTGTGTGTGCAGACCCCATGGAAGCCTAGGCTGCTCTAGGCCCCTCTCCCGTCCATGGGATCCCGGTGTATATAGACACTTCCCTTGCCTGCTTGTCCATGGGATGGGGGGTGGGGGCACGTGGGAGAAGTGGGAAGCATGGTCCCTTGGGCACCTCGGGGCCCCTGTGAGGCATGGTCCACTGTCCAGGCCACACATGGCCTTGCTCCCAGGACATAACTGTCCTCTGGCCTGAGGACTGTAGCTTGCAGCTCAGAGAGGAGGAAAAGGGCTAAAGGATAGTGTCTGCATGGATGACTGACCACCTCTTCCTTTTTATTCTCCACAGCCAGACCAGCCATGATTGAGAGGCGATCACCACCAGTCAAGGCAGCCACCTGAACCTGGGGAAGCTGCAAGCACTGGAGCATCCAGGAGTACCTCATGAGGGAGCACGTGGGCGTCCTCTGGGACATGCAGGAGACCCTGGCTCAGAAGGTCTGGGATGATGTCCAGTGCTGGACTCAAATGTGGGCTGACCTGGTGCATATGGCCTTGCTCCTGGGACATCACTGTCCTGTGGCCCGAGGACTGTTATTTGCATCTATGGCCCCTCCACAATTGGGAAGCCCAGAGCGGCAAATCCAGCCACCAGGGGGCCCAGGTCTCCCAGGTGGGTGACCCTGCACAGCAGGATGGAGTTGATGGCCCTCACCACCTGCAGGAGACAAAGAAATACACAAAACAGAGAATGAGAGGGGGTGCCTGAGTCCTTGTGAGGTCCCCGAATCCGCCCCTCCCTCCCCGCCTCAAACACCCCAGGAGCCACCCCCTGTAAGTCTGCCTCTTCCCCATCGTAGGACTGTGTGAATGTGGGATGGCAGAACCCCTGGGGATGAGGCTTCCCCCCACCCCCCTTCTTGTCTGCTCAGCTCCATGAAACTCTTAGATAGGAACTGTTTGATCCTTCTCACGAGGTTTTTGGGGAGGCCAGCCTTATGCCTTCCTCAATGACAGGACACCTTCCCATGTCAAGCCACGAGTAAATGGTCTGGTGTCATTGAACCACAAAACGTTGCAGCATAAGGCCCAGGTTTATGGCCACATTCAGTCAGCATCTGCTCCCAATCACCCAATGTGTGGCAACCTGGAGGGAGAAAGAGGGAAACCTATTAACACTCTCCCCAGGAGGCTGTGTGTGCCAGACACAAACCCTTTCCCCTGTAGGCAGGAAAGGAAGCAGTATCCCTGGGAGGCTGTGTGTGCTCAACCTGGCATGTGCCAGACATGGTGGAAGGCTGCCCTCTGCCGCCATCCCTCTCCCACTTGCAGGCTCCTGCACTGGCTGGCCCCTTACCATGCCTGCCTGCCTCCAGACCGAGAGCATCCCAATGCTTCCCTGAGAAGTCTGGACGCCTGCTTTAAAGTGACGAGGAGTCCTGTGGCACCTGATAGACTAACAGATTTATGAGAGCATAAGCTTTTGTGGGCAAAGACCCACTTCGTCAGATGCATGTAGTGGAAATTCCAGAGGCAGGTATAAATATACAGGCATAAGAAAAGAGTACCTCATTTTTTGAGGAATACAGGATCTGTCAAAAAAGGGTTTATTTTCGACAGATCCGTGTCTAGACTGCCATTTTTTTTTAAAAACTCAGTTTAAAAAAAAGCAGCAGCCATGTTTATGCTAATGAGGCATGGGGTATTTAAATCCCTTCTTCATTAGCAATTTCAATGTGCTTGATTTGCATCCCTCTGTCGACAGAGGGATGCAGTCTAGACATAGCCCAAGAGAGGAGAAACTGCTTTTGTAGTTGGCTAGCCATTCGTTAATTAGGGAATGGCTCCAAAAGCAGTTTCTCCTCTCTTGGTGTTCACATCTCCACATCAGCTGCTAGGAGTCGGCCTCATCCTCCCTGACTGAATTGACCTCGTTATCTCTAGCCTTACTCTTGATTGGTACTCTTTTCTTATGCCTTTATATTTATACCTGCCTCTGGAATTGCCACTACATGCATCTGACGAAGTGGGTCTTTGCCCACGAAAGCTTATGCTCTATAAATCTGTTAGTCTATAAGGTACCACAAGACCCCTCATTGCTTTTGCAGATTCAGACTAACACAGCTACTCCTCTGATACTTGACTGCTTTAAAGTGCCCACTTTAAAGCAAACATTTGACCTTGCATGGAACACATCTCCATTATCTTTACACAGACCTTCGGTGTAGGCTAACAGATAAGGGGCAGGCTTCAAACAATGTATCTCCTGTAATGTCTGCCCATGTAACTTTTCTTTGCATCTGGGACAATAGCCAGCTCAGCCTGAACTCCCCCTCTCCCAACATCTGTCCACCTGGTGCAGATCTGCAGGTGAAAGTGGACAAAGGAGGAGAGAAGATGTTCTGCAAACAGATAGACTACATACACCCCCTTGTGAAGGAGAGAAGGGTTGAACGGCTGGACTGGATCACCAAGCACCAAGAGAGATGAGCTGCCAGGGAGAAGCAGGCCAGAAAGGTTGAAATCATGTTTGCCTCCCTGACTACTGTTATGGAGCGCCTAGTAGCATGCATAGAGAGGGCCACCTCCCTGAACCCTGCATGCCCTGATGTTACCTCAGGTCCCTCCCGCCCCAGTCCTGTGACTGCCACCCCCATGATACCCAAGGGCTGTCAGAGCCCCAGGATACTGTGTGCGGGGAGACATCAAGGACAGCCAGATCCTCCAGGACCTCGGGAGCCAGAAGGCAATCCCATGGCATTCCTGAGCCCCCACCCACCCTCTTCAGTTTCCCACTTCATTCCTTCCCCTGCAGTTTTCCCCAAATATAAGCTCCTGATCTTTAAACAAAGGTCTCTTTATTGCTTTAACTACTGGGATGAAGTGGCAGATTAAAGGCACACACAAAGAATGCAGGGGCAACTTGTTGAGAGCCACTGGGGAGAATATCAAAACTACCTTTGCATAAAAATGTCCAAGACATGTCTGATTTGTGCTGCCCTGTGCTGTGTTCTCCTTATGGCGCTGGTGTCTGGCTGCTCAAAGTCTCTGGCTAGATGCTCTGCATCAGCCCTCTACCCTGGAAGAAAAGTCTCCCCCTTTTTCTCATGTAAGTTGTGGAGCACACAAGAGGCCAACCCCACAAAGGGAATGTTGCATTCACTGAGGTCCAACCAGGTCAGAAGACTCTAAACCTCCCTTTTAAATGTCCTAACACACATTCCATCACTATTCTGCACCTGCTCAGCCTGTTATTGAACTCCTTCTTGCTGAAGTCCAAGCTGACCATGTAGGGCTTCATGAGCCATGGGAGCAAGGGGTAGGCTGGGTCTCACAGGACCAAAATGGACATTTTCACCTCTCTAACTGTGTTTTTCATGTTGGGGAAAAAAGTTCTGGCATGCATCTTTCAGAAGAGTCAGAGGATCTGAAAGATGTGGGCATCATGCACCTTTCCTGGCTATTCCACATGAATGTCAATGGAATGGTCTTAGAGATCCTGCAGTTCCATGGAGAAGTATCCCTTCTGGTTGATACACCAATGTTCAGGGGCCAGGATGCGAATGCGTTTTGTCCATGATGCCACTGCAGTTAGGGAAATCCATGCTGGCAAAGCCATCCACGATTGTGCCCATGTTTCACAGAGTCACAACCCTCCTTGGCAGAAGGGTATTGATGGCCTTGACTATATGTATGACAACAGCCCCCACTGTAGTTTTCCCCACTCCGAATTGATTCCCGAATGACCAGTACCTGTCTGGCCTGGCAAGCTTCCATAGGGCAGTTGCCACACACTTCTCTATGGTCAGAGCACACTTCTCTATGGTCTCATGCGGGTGCCCTGGAGTCTGAGCACAGAAGAAAGCCATTCGCACAGTTCCAGAAATGTGGTCATGCATATGCAGAAGTTTTACAGCCACTGCTGATCATCCCATATCTGCATCACAATGCATTCCCATCAATCTGAGGTTGTCTCATAATGCCAGAGCCGGTGTTGCACTGTGCCCAGAGGGTAGACCTGAGGGTGTTCTAGCATGAGCGCCAGGCCTTCCATGAGCAGGGCCTCCATGTCATGCTGAGCTTTGTCCTTTTCTTCCTGGAAAGACACCATCCTCTCTAATGCTCTCCAAGTATTGCGCCTGAGGTGCACCACTGCACAATGAATATGGTTTGCTGCAAACTGGGCTCCATGCTTGCAATGCTCTGGCATTTGTGCAGGTGACTAGGGCACAAAAAGGCACTATACTGCCTTCCCTTTCTCTCATGTGAGCGGGGAGGGACTAGAAGAGTGCATTATGGGACATTGAGGACACTGGACATGTATGCTGCCCAGTTTTGGTCCCAGTGACCATTGGAAGCATAGCCCAGACTGCAAAACAACTCATGACGCATCACTCTCTGAGTCAAAGGCAGGCTCCCTAATAGGGATGCGCTACTTTGGACAACAGTCAATTCTTCCCTGCAGTGAGTGACTTCTCAAAATCGGGTGGTAAGAAATCGACCTTATTAGATTAGACCTTACCTCTTAGTCTAGATGTGCCCTAAGGGTATAGAAAACAATTTGGGTACTTCACAGAAGATATTTGCCATGGGTAAAATTCTCACTTTTTAAAATTATAATTTTACCAACAAAAAAATTGAATCTTTTTTTAGATTTTCACTGTGCAACTTCAAAAATGTGATTACTGCGTATAAGGGCATCTCCTTATTTCTTCCCATCATCTCTTTTTCTTAGATAGCTAATCACTTACTCCCTGATCCTACAAACCCATATGTACTTGAAGTTGATCAGGAACTTTTTTGAGGGAATAGCACTTAGCTACAAATGGACACGAGAGATTTACTTGTCAAAAGATATTGTAGGGCAAATCAAAGTACATTTACTGCCCTTTCATCTGACATACAGCAAATGTCCCAAGCAACCAGATAGAAGTCTTTTTTTAATTCCAAGTTTTAACCTTTCCTATTATGATGACTAATTTTTGGAAAAGGAAAAAAGATAGCATATCTGTTGATACAGATGAAAATATTTTCTTTACACACAAATTAGAAGCTGGACAAAAAAATGCCACCAACTATCCTACTGTATGAGCCATTTAAAAATAGAAAGTGCACTGGAGAATCCCTTATTGACTTTTATATGTATAGTTATCTAGTCACTGAAGTTAGCTCTGAGCAACTATTATTTTTGCTTGAGGGAAACAACTAGACAAGAAATCACAAATAAAGGAAGTGTCATGAGATTGCCCCATATATAATTCCTCTATAACAGGGTGTATCAAATCTGCCTCACAAAATTAGAGCTTCCCCTGAAAACAGACAAACTATTTGGAAGTATAAATGTTCAATACAGAGAAAACACAATTAACAATGCATAGGCAAGTGGTAGACTGGAAGATATAAAAATATATTTATCACTGTTTCACAGGCAGGCCATATGGAAATTTTAACACACTAGCCCCATGGTCTTTCCTTAGGTAAAAGTGCATGGAAGGGCACAAACTAGTTCAAGACTTAGGAATCTCACAAAAACAACAAGGAGTCCTGTAACACCTTAAAAATTAACTAATGTATTTGGGTATAAGCTTTCATGGGCTGGAACCACCTTCATCAAATGCATCATGAGGCAACATGGAGGGTGACTTATCTGGGACTTCTCAGCAATGCTATCAAGCCATGTTCCTGTTGGTTTCCTGACTCCCAGCTACAATTGTGACTTTTCAGATTGGAAAGGGCATGTCACACAGTAATAATCCTTACTGTACATCCTAACACTATTTACTAGTGCTTTATGGCTTCCCTTCCATGTGTAGTATGGAATTGGTTTAGAGTAAAATATGGTTATTCATGCAGACCTGGTCTACACTAGCATTTTATTCTGAAATAACCCTGCAAAGTTTGAATTTATAAGTGGTGCATCAACACTACCAACCCTGTTTTGAAATAATAGGTTGCAGAATTCAACTCTGAACTCCTGCTTTTCATGAGGAGTAATGCTAATTCCAAAATAGTAATTTAAAAATAACATTTGTGTGGATGCTCTGATACTGCTTCCTCAAACTTTTTGGCCTCCAGGAGGCCTCCTGCAGCTCCCCAGAATGCTTCCTAGGGGTCTAAGTATGAGACAGCACATCCACATTAAGGGAGCCTTCCTTGGACTAATTTCAATGCTTCCCTGTAGTGAGGATACACTAAATTGGAAATTCTTATGTTGAATTTAGCGATTTCAAAATAGTTTCTTAGTGTAGACATGGCCACATAGAATAGCTGTTCCCTAATTACACCTCTCTATAGCCCACCAAAGCATCTTGTGAAAGTAGCATCTTATGTATTCATCTTTCCTCTCCACACACTGCTTCCCTGTTTTAGTCTCTATGGGTATGTCTACACTAGCCCCTAGTTTGAACTAGGGAGGCTAATGTAGGCATTCGAACTTGCAAATGAAGCCCGGGATTTAAATATCCTTGTGGAATGAGGTGTAACAGTTAATTCGAACTAAGGACTTAGTTCGAATTAACTTTTAACTGCCGCGTGTAGCCGCGGGCAGTTAGTTTGGAATAGGGGGAATTAAAAATGGTGCCTGCCTGGGAACATGCAAATGAAGCCCGGGATATTTAAATCCCCGGCTTCATTTGCAAGTTTGAATGCCTATATTAGCCTCCCTAGTTCGAACTAGGGGGCTAGTGTAGACATACCCAAAGGGAGGGAGCAGAGCACTATATAAGAGCATCCATTTTTAGGGAAGAGGTTAATCTTTACTTATTTTGGAAAGCTCAGGCAATAGAGGAGGATTATTTTAGTACAGTTCGCTAAAGCAATATGTAAAACTACGATATTCGGACAGCCAAAACAACAACAAACAAAACAGGTACTAATATTGTGGCTCTTTTTTGTTGAGAAGATCCTTTACCATCACCCTTTGACCCAAATGGCTAGTTGAAATTCACAGTTCTGGAGATGTACCTGTTGGGACTAAAGTTGATGATGCAGTCTTGCTTTTTTTATAAAGGGGTGAACAAACTTGAGCTTCTGTGAATGCAGGAAGAATCAGAAGCAAAAGAAGTGGTTTTAGTTTACAGGGCCAACCTTCTTTCAACCAGAACTCCCCCAACCAAAAATCGGTCTCATCTCTAGACTTCACCTAGTGTCACAGCATGCTTAAAAGTTGCTGGTTCATTCTTTCTGCTTTAGCAGAAACCCGTCACTTCCCAAACACTTGACCCATATGATGCTTGTCTCTGGACAGACTATTAGGTCATGTGGTAGATGTGACCATTTAACTATCTCTTTCAACAATCTTATGCATAGATTGCATTCATATATCAGTTTTCAGTGTCTTCTGCAGTATCAGCTGTTGTGGCAATTTTATTCCACTCTCAAATTGAAAATGAGCACATTGTTGGTGGTAAAATTCTAAAGAATCCCATACTGAAACAGAGCTGCAGATTCTCAGCTGGTTTAAAGGAGCACATGAGGTTTACATAAGCTGAAGACAGGACCAAAAAATAGCTGCTATATTACTGTTTCTAAGTGAAACACTATTTTATAAATACCCATCATAGAACCACTCTTTGGCTGTGTCTAGACTGGCCAGTTTTTCCGGAAAATCAGCCTCTTTTCCGGAAAAACTTGCCAGTTGTCTAGACTGGCCGCTTGAATTTCCGCAAGAACACTGACGATCTCATGTATGATCATCAGTGTTCTTGCGGAAATACTATGCTGCTCCCGTTCGGGCAAAAGCCCTCTTGCGCAAATGCTTTTGCGCAAGAGGGCCAGTGTAGACAACGTGGTATTGTTTTGCTCAAAAAAGCCCCGATGGCTAAAATGGCGATCGGGGCTTTCTTGCGCAAAAGCGCGTCTAGATTGGCCAGGGACGCTTTTCCGCAAAAAGTGCTTTTGCGGAAAAGCATCCGTGCCAATCTAGACGCTCTGTTCCGAAAATGCTTTTAACGGAAAACTTTTCTATTAAAAGCATTTGCGGAAAATCATGCCAGTCTAGACGCAGCCATTATATTTTCAAATACAGTTTACCAGAATAAAGGCCAACTTCTACTCATGTAAGTGAAGAAGAAAATCATATTGGAGTCAAGGCTACTGCACCCATTTGCAGCAGCAGATATCTTGCCCCGGTGTTTCTCTAAATCTAGACTCTTTCATGGCCATCAGAAAAAGAAAAAGTATATTTTTTATTTGAAAATCTGAATTTAAGATGCACACACAATTTTACTGATGGTTAGTGTATACTACAGACAGGGTGCCAACACACTTACCGGGTTCCTGGGCAAGGCGGGGGAGGCAGCTCTGTGTTCCCAGAAGGGGTGGGGCCTCAGGCAGAAGGGGCAAGGGTTGGGGGCCAGCAGCCCTCAGAGCTTCCCAGATCTCACAGCACTGTATTCTAGTGGTTATTTAAAGGGCCTGGTGCCCAGGCTGCCACCACCCTTTTGAATCGCTGGGCCTTGAGGCAACTAACCACCTTGCCCCTACCATCGGTTGGCCTGACTACATAGTGAGACTGACAAAGGCAGCTTATATTGACCTACTTTTATGTCAGGCTACATCTACACTGCAGGTTTCTTGCGCAAGAACTGTTTTGTGCAAGAGTTCTTGTACAAAAGGTCCTGCGCAAGAGCGGGTCCACACTGCCATATACTTTTGCTCAAGAGATGTGCTTTTGCACAAGAGCGTCCGTGGCAGCGTGGACACTCTCTTGCGCAAGAAAGCTCTGATGGCCATTTTAGTCATAGGGGTTTCTTGCGCAAGAAACCCCTGTTGCCTGTCCACACTGCCTTCTTGAGTAAGAGGGCTTATACCTCATGGGGAGCGGAATAACTCTTGCTCAAGAAGCCCTCTATTCCCACGCTTTACTGTAAATTTACTTACGCAAGAACACGCGTGCAGTGTAGATGTGCCACAAGTTTTTGCTCAAGAACAGGCATTCTTGTGCAAAAAGCCTGCAGTATAGGCGTAGCCTCAGTGTCTACACTGCAGCCTTCCTTCCATTGATGTAAGTGCCCTGGTATACCTACATAATAACTCCACCTCTAAACGAATCATAAGAGTTATGTTGCTGTAGTTAAGGCAAAGTAGTTTCTGTGCAGCCACTACATCTCTTACATTGATTCTCTTATCAATTTCATGGCAAGAGCTGTAAAATTGACAAGAAAGCTCCAGCTTCCATCCAAGAGACTTCTGATCCTTCCCCTGGTTGGGAGCCATGCTGCCTTCTCAGTTTCACTGCTCAGCAAGCCATGAAATTGACAAGGCTGTACAGTTTAAGCTGGTAGGGGATTGTCAGTCTGTCAGGACTCTGGGAGTCTGGGGAGCAGCCAGGCTCCTCATACAGTTCTGCCAGTGGAGCTGAGAAGCAGGGCTCTCAGGTCCCTACACTGCCCTACTTGGATTGGTGGAAGTACTCCTGGTGAGGATGTGCACCACCAACCCATGATTAGTGCAGACGTGCACCACGGCAGTTATTACTGCAGTGGCAATAAGGGTATGCCTATACTATATCTTGAGTTAGGCAGTTTAAACAACGGAATTTAAGACACTTCTGCTGGGTTGGAGAAAAAAAGTTAATTTGCCATTACTGTCAATGCTTTATTAATTCATTTATGCCTTTAGTGATACATTTTATTTCAATGATCATCTCTACATTCCTCTTATAAAGCTTCCATTAAAAAGAATCACATTTTGATGTCTTGACTGTATGCTTGTCACAGCCCCCGAGAAAGATCTAAGCGAATGGTTTCCTTTGATATTTGGCTCTTATGCTATTGTGCCATACATATCTAACAGTATGAAAATAAACTAGTCAACATGCTCTGAGTCAAAGAGTCATTTTCATACATTGGAATCAAATCCAAATACAGTAAAACTCCAATAGTCCGGCACCCAATTGTCCAGCACTTCCAATAGTCCGGCATCAAAATGGCAAGCGCTTCTGACGGAACCAGGACAAAACCCAGAACCGTTCAGGTCAGCCGCTCTCACGTGGGTTACAGCAGGGAGGGGAGGTGTGTTACCTACCAGCCCTATGCTCTTGGGAGCCAGGGAGTGACATTCATGGAAAACCATCCCCCCCCACCCCCTCCGCTAAGCCTTTGCTAGAATCAGACAAAGCAATGAAAAGGCCAGGGAAGACACACCTAAACTAATTAAGGAAACACCCCAGCCTCATCTGCATTGAAGATAGAACTCATTAGCATACAGAATGGAGACCAGCTCTTCCAAGGCAGGAACCGCAGTGAACTATGGGATACCGAAAGCAGAGAAGCACTGCCTGATAGGAAATCTCTACTCCAGATGCTAATGAACCCAGGCCTGCTCACACCCAAATTAGTCATTATCAGACCAATTCTATTAAAGATCCTATTGACATCTAAACTACTGAAACTGCCTAGTTGCATTGTGAGCTCGTTCAAGGAACATCACCCATAACCAGGGGTGATCAGTCTCTATTGTCTCGCCTTTTTCTCTTTGAACTAGTGTCCTATCCCTATAAAAACTCCTATCCTTGCCCCAAGAAAAACTGTTCTGATACCTGGATTTAAACTGCATCAGTTCCATTGAGACTTCTTCATCTCCTGTCTGATCATGCTGGGGGCTCTACTCTGCTTGTCTCCTGCCCTCTGGCCCCCCAGCTACCATCATCATCTGGGAACTCCAATCAGTGCAAGCTCCATGGAGTGGTGAGGTCTCTCTCTCTCTCTCCCATCAACTACCTCTCTAAGCATAGCCTCCTGACCCTGCCCTATGTAAACTGTTATATGGTTAGCTAGCCCTAACATTTGTAATCAGTTCCAATTTAGATTTAATATTGTAACTGTTTTGTGTTTGGCTCCCTATATATATAAAATAAATAACTTTCATTGTTAAGCTGGTTGCCTCTCTCTCTTTCCTTCTCTTTCCTCAAGGGGTGTTGTTTTGGCTTCCCCATTCGCTCTGCAACAATGCTTCTTGTACCCAACCTAAAGATCCCTGTAGTGCCCAAAGTCCTGTGGGGTTTGCTCATCGTGTGGTGTGAAAGTGGGGATAGGGAAGCGCTGAACCTAGGGGCATATGAGGATGGCAGCTTAAAGTGCTGTTTAATCCAGCCCATTGAGTCCAAAGGCACAGGAGAGTGCAGTGTGGCATTGCTGTTAAACCCAGCCAGCTGAGTCCAGGGATATATGAGGGGGTCAGCTTGTGAGTGCTGATTACCCAGTCCTCTCAGACGTGCTCTGTTAATGGGTATGAGTGTCTGTGTGTGTTGCTAAGGTGGTAAGAACCCCATCCTGAGGAACCTAGTTCCTGCAGGAGAGCTCCAGTGGGAGGGGGAATTGGCAGCAGGGAGAATTCAGCTCCATATGAGAGCACAAGTAAGCACAAGCAGCACACTGATAGAATTGTTAACCTTCCCCCAGTCCCATAAGAGTAACCCTAATAAATGAGCATACCCCAGAGTATTGGGCAAATCTGGTAACAGGTGTTTGGCTCTGGGGAATGGGAGGGGAGGGGAGAAGGATTGGGTTATGCACGGCGTTCCAGCCAGCTCATTGAAAAGCCGGCCGCTCAGTTCACGTGCCCCAGCGCCTGGAGGGAGACGTGCGGCTGTACTGGGACCCGAGCATAACGTTGGGCAGGGGGAGTGGGATCGGGTTACAGCAGGGAGGGGAGGTGTTTGGCTCTGGGGAAGGGGAAGGGGAGGGAGATTGGGTTACGCATGGTGTCCCGGCCAGCTCATTGAAAAGCTGGCCGCTCAGCGCATGTGCCCCAGAGCCTGGAGAGAGACACGCATCTGTACCAGCAGTTCCGGGACCCAAGCATAAGGTTGGGAGGGGAGGGGGAAGAGGGATTGGGTTAGGAGTATGCAGTACCTCCTGATACTCCAGCATATCCAATAATCCGGCACCACCTAGGTCCCAAAGGTGCTGGATTAGTGGACATCTACTGTATTTCAATTAAAGTTTTATATTAATTTGAAATTAGGCAAGGAATCTTTGCATTTCTGGTAAGGAAATGAGAAACTCTAGGCCAACTAAAACAGACATTGGTATGAATTAGATGAACACGAATAATCCTCACCCTTGTTGAAGAGGCATCCCTTATTATTGCACTACTGAGCCAAAACAATATCCAGAGCACCTGCAAAATGATCATATGATCAGGTTATGCTATAAGCTACAACAAGATGCAAGGAAGGGTGATATCTGTCCATGCCTTTTCCCCATCTTCAATCAGCTCCACTGACTTGCTAACACACACACCTGTGGTACTAAAGCTCAGTCTCAGGTACAGTTAAAAAAAGTGCATGAACTTCATGTTTCCTCCAGTTTGTTGAGAAGGCATCATTTGGCATCTTGAGCCCAATCACACATTTTCCATTAAGTCAGTGGTAGCTTTCTCCGGATAAAAAGAATGCATGATACGGCTCTATAAACAGTGTCTCCTTACCCTTTATCAACGACAGTAAAGTTCTTCTGCAGTATCACTTCCACTCTTAGAATGTAGATAGTTGATGAAAAACATACCATGGCTCTTGAATTTTCTCCCTTGAAAGGGGTTTAAAGGATTAACAACTATTTGATGTATCCCCATTGTGGTAGGCACTGTACAAATGAAACAACAAGTTGGGTTGTCGAAGCATAAAGCCTCGCTCAATAAAGAAGACTGTGACCTGGCTTCTGTCATGTGGAAACCTTGCTCTCTGCCCCACTAACTTTGAGAAAGCCAGGGTATGTCAACACTACAGCACTAATTCGAACTAACTTAGTTCGAATTAGTTAATTTGAACTAAGCTAATTCGAATTAGTGCATCCAGACCTAAAACCTAATTCAAATTAGCGTTTTGCTAATTCGAACTAACATGTCCACATTGAGTGGACCCTGAACCGAAGTTAAGGCTGGCCGGAACCAGTGCCGGCAGGGCATCAGGTTAGGACTTAGAGCGTGGAGCTGCTGCCTCAGGCTAGTCGAGGGCTGTGCTTAAAGGGACCCGACCCCCACCCCGGATAGACAGTTCTCAGAGTTCCCCGCTTGCTTGTCTACCTCGATGAGAGACAGCAAAGCAGTCCTGTCTTGGAGTGCCCTGAGTGCCCACACTCGGCACATCACAGCACTCGGCCATCAGCCCGGCTGCACTTGCCGCAGGCTGCCATCCGGGGGTGTCAATCGGGGGGCTGTCAGGATCCAGGAGGCCCTGCAGGAGAGTTTCCACCCCGAGGAGCCCACAGAGCCACCCCAGTCCTCCCCATCGGGGGCTCGTGCCCCATTCCTCCCTCATCTCCTTCCACGTACCCTTCCCTAGCCCCCCTTCCTGATGTAAAAAATAAAGGACACGTGTTCAAAAATAGAAACTCTCTTTATTTAACAAAACTGGGGGGGGGGATTAACCTCTGGGGAGACTGGGAAAAGGAAGTAGGAGAGGGGAAGAGAGAGGGTGGGAGAGGGGAGGTGGAAACCTAGGAGGAGGGAGCTGGAAGGGGGAAGCAAGGGGAAGAAGGAGGAGGGGAAGTCTAAAACTATGGTACGCCATATCTTCAGTACTGTGTACAGATGTGGTCTCCTCACCTCAAAAAAGATATTTTGGCCTTGGAAAGGGTTCAGAAAAGGGCAACTACAATGATTAGGGGTTTGGAACGGGTCCCATATGAAGAGAAGCTAAGGAGACTGGGACTTTTCAGCTTAGAAAAGAGGAGACTGAGGGGGGATATGATAGAGGTCTATAAAAGCATGAGTGGTGTGGAGAGGGTGAATAAAGAAAAGTTCTTCATTAGTTCCCATAATAGAAGGACTAGAGGACACCAAATGAAATGAATGGACAGCAGGTTTAAAACTAATAAGCAAAAGTTCTTCTTCACACAGCACATAGTCAACCTGTGGAACTCCTTGCCACAAGAGGCTGTGAAGGCTAGAACTATAACAGAGTTTAAAGAGAAGTTAGATAAATTCATGGAGGTTGGGTCCATGGAATGCTATTAGCCAGGAGGTAGGAACAGTGTCCCTGGCCTCTGTTTGTGGAAAGCTGGAGATGGATGGCACAAGACAAATGGCTTGGTCATTGTCTTCGGTCCACCCCCTCCGGGGTACCTGGTGTTGGCCGCTGTCGGCAGACAGGATACTGGGCTAGATGGACCTTTGGTCTGACCCAGTACGGCCATTCTTATGTTCTTATGTTCTAAGCTCAGGGCTCAGGGTCGGGGGTGTCACTGGACCAACTTGATTTTCATGCAAACCTGCTCCTGGGTTCGCATGTGGCCTTTGGTGGCCAGGCTGGCAGCTATCCTGCCCTAGACGGCCGCATTCCTGTGCCTAGTGCGGAGGTCGTGGACGTTGGAGGCCTCCCCACAAACCTCGATGAGGTCCATGATCTCCGCACTAGACCAGGCGGGCGCCCGCCTCTTGCGGCTCCGGGCAGGCTCCTGGGAGCCGCCAGCCTGGTCCTGGGAAGAGGCGGAGGGCTGGGTGGCAGCGGGTGGCTTGCAACTGGCACGAGCACTGTAGCCAGACTGTGCCCCTTTAAGGGCTCCGGGGCCGGGAGGGGGGCAGAAAAGTTTCCCTGGTTTGGCCCAGAGTGGTCACCAGGGCAAGCTGGGAAGGGCTAGCCTCCAACTAGTTCGAATTAAGTGGCTACACAGCCCTTAATTCGAACTGCTTAATTTGAACTAGGTGTTAGTCCTCGTAGAATGAGGTTTATCTAGTTCGAATTAAGCGCTCCACTAGTTCGAATTAAGTTCAAACTAGCGGTTTGTATGTATAGACGCTATGAAAGTTAATTCGAACTAACGGCTGTTCGTTCGAATTAACTTTGTAGTGTAGACATACCCCCAGTTATTTATGTGTTCCATAGAAAAGATATTTTCCTAGCTCTAGTCAGTTGGCATTTCTCCATAAGCATGTATGTTTTGTTTTAAAAAGCACATTCTCAAATCATTCCACCACCACCCCACCACCACTTGTACTTCTAGAAATGCTCATTTTAAAAATCTTACAAATTCTCAGATATTTAGAGGTTTATTGGCATTTGTTCTTAGGATGATCTGAGGTGACCCATCTGGAGTTCTGTGTGCATTAACATTAAGTAATCGATTTGCTATTGTTTTTTTGCCTGTGAAAATGCAGCCTACAAGTAGAACACAAGCGTTAATATTTTCACATCAAGTTGCCAGTGAAGAGATGTTATGCATGTGACACTTTAAATTTGTAATACTGAGGTTTAATTCCACTTACAAAAAGGTACGCAGTACGTCAGTCTTCTGCTGTCAGAGAAGAACCATCCTAACAGAACCACTGTGCTTATGAAGAAGAGTGAGGAAAATAAAACTGCCATTCACCAATTAAGATTTGAAAAGAAAAGTCTGACAAAAGTGGTGCCACAGATCTAACACTAAATTTAAAGTGTGCTAAGCCTAATAGTAAGAAACACTGCAAAAATCAGAAGGTAACTGATAGGTCTCGCACTTATATTCAGAGATTTTGGGGCCATGTCATATTACAGCTATGAATGGTTTATATAGGATAGTGTTACACTCCATGAGGAGGTGGGTATTAAGGTGAATCACTGTGACTACATAATTATAAGAGGCATTACCCCTTAGAGTGGTTCACATCTGCTGTGTGAGCTGGGTTTTCCAGAGACATATGAAAGGACTGTCAGTGTATAAGGATGAGATTGAACTGACTCAGGGACTTCTTGCTGATCCAGCAAACAGACAGGATCTTCTATCTAAGGCTGCTGCTTCTCCCTCCCCTCTGCATCCTCTGCCATATAGAAGGTTTGAAAAGTACTATTAGGGCCCCCAATTCCGGGAATATTGAGTGTGTGTTTATGGTTTTATGTTTTTCTTCTGTAATGCTTTGAACTTGTATCTGAGGTCAATACACTATTCACAGCTCTCAGTGAGAAAGAAAAATGCAGGCACTGGCTGTTAAGCAGACAGGGCTGCTGAAGTAATGGTAACATTAGGCAGGGAGCTGTGCATCCATAACACCCTTCTGTCAGAAAGGAATGGAATAAAGTCCCCTATCTAGACTTAGGAGATGGCTAGAGACCTGACTGGGCCTTCATGAAGTGGACTAAGTAGTGGGTAATACAGGTGTAAGTTCCTCTGAAACTGACAGTTTTGGTCTAATTTCATATTTAATAAAAAAAACGTGGAGGGAAAAGTGATATGTTAAAGCACGTGTAGTTTCACAATGTGGGTATCATAACTGATGCAATTACCAATGTACTCTCTATTGTCAAACTTCAGGATGTATAAACATCCTCACATCCAGTTAGGCAGCTAAATAAGTGTCCTAATGATCAGATGGGTTTCTGTATTCATTAAATATCAGTTCAACTCAGTGCCATAGGCTACTTATTTGGAACAAAACCTAGTGGAGACAAACTACTTTAAAAAAAAGAAAAAAAAGAACAAAGAAAGATACCTATCTCATGGTCACAGCCTCTGCTATTACTACTAATTGCACAGCCTATGCAGGTTCTGGGTCATAGAGCTATGTTACAGAAGCATGATGTGGGCAACCACTGCTGTGGCATGCTGCTTGGGAACCATCCAAAGAAAAAAGCCAGTCTCTTGAAGAAAAAAAAAAGCATGGTATCTGTACTGCATCTAAAGATAGCAATGCATATTGCAAGTTAGGATAATAAATTATTTTTTAATGAATAGAATAACCCAGATAGATGCAATGCAATCCAAAAGGGGAAATACCCACGAACAAATACATGTGGCACTACAGATAAAGAGAACAGGGATGCACGTCTCATCTCTGGTTCTAATGGCTTTATCATAGCTGTAAGCATCTGACCATCACTGTAAGAAAAACGTCCTTATTCAAATACTTACAATGCCTTTTACTGCCCAATTTATCACTTTGTCTTAGTTGGACTAAACTGCTGCCTCAAGGCCCCATTTGGGGATCATAACTAGATCAGGGAAGGAAAAGATTTTCCAACCTCATGACAATTTGACACTGAATGTTTCCTGTACGTAATCAGGATGAAAAGTTAGTATCTTGGGGTGAGTCTAGACTACATGTCGACGGAGCCATGTAGATGAGGCAGGACAACAAAGGGAAATGAAGCAGCGATTTAAATAATCGCCGCTTCATTTAAATCAAAATGGCTGCCACGCTATGCCGATCAGCTGTTTGTGGGCACAGCGCAGCAGTCTAGACGGTGATCTGCCGACCCCAGAACCCTTTGTCAGCAGATGCTGTAAGCCTTGTACAAGATCTGCCGATGAAGGGTTCTGAGGTCAGCAGATCCCCGTCTAGACTTCCGTGCTGTGCCGACAAACAGCTGATCGGCACAGCATGGCGGCCATTTTTATTTAAATGAAGCAGCTATTTAAATAATCACCGCTTCATTTCCCTTTTTTGAGTAAACTAATCTACATGGCTCCGTCGACGGAGCCATGTAGTTTAGACATACCCTTGAGTGTTCTCCCAAAATGAAATTCCAAACTATGACCAGATCTTTTTTTCTGGACAATTTCAAAACACTGCTGCAATTTAATCCTATTAATTTATACAACAAAAAGTTTAGAATTTAAATTAAAATTTTGGTTCAAGTTGATATTTGAAAAGTGAAACTTTGTATCCTGAAGATTTTGGGAGACGCCTCAAATCCTCCCTTTTTCCCCATAAAGAGTTTGGGGTTTAGCCAATCAGATTTTTCTCCAATAAAAAGCATTTATTGAGAAAGTTTCCAATCAGCTCTCTTCGGAATTTTTTGTGCGAGGTGCTGCACACACACGTAATAAATAGAGACACTCCTCTCCAAAAAGACCACAGTAGGAGAAAAAGAAAATAGAATAGGAAAAGTAACATAACAGTTAAATTAATGGTTTAACATAACTTCAGTTTCCATCTCACACACTAGCCACTGCAAGGTACTGAAGTCTGCCGTTCATTGGTAAAACAAGTCCCCCTACCTCCTCCAGAAACACAAGTACACACAGACCAAATCTCACTACTGCAACTTCCCACAGCAGCTGTATTCCTGAAGAACTACCAAATGGTCAGCTACAAGAATTAGATTCCCAAGTATGAATGGCAGCACTCAACAGTCACTGAGGAGGAAGTGATAACAAATATTATTAGGACACAAAACTACTGGCATTTCTTCAATCTACCTTTAAAACAATGTCACAAAACACTTAGTAAGATAGGAAATCTGGATAGAAATAGCTATCCCGATCCATTTTATCCTTACAATTCTTAAGGCCCTCCATACCTTGATGTTTGGAGGACCGTTAGGGTACATCTACACAGCAGGGCTAAAGTTGAATTAAGCTATGCAATTTCAGCTACGTCAATTGTGTAGATTTAGTTGAAATAGCTTAATTTGGCTTTTGGTGCTGTCTACACAGCAGGAAGTCGAAGGAAGAACACTCTTCCTTTGACTCTCCTTACTCCTTGTAAAATGAGGGTTATGGGAATCAGAATAAGACATCCTCCAGCTCGCCATTATTTCAAAATAATGGCTTGCAATGTAGACACTCTCTTTGTTATCTCAAAAGAATGTCAGTTATTCTGAAATAACGCTGTTGTATACACATAGCCTTAACAACTAAATAACACAGACAGCTGAGTAATTCACATTTTCCTGTGCCTTCTATAAGGAATTTTTATTTAAAAATAACTTGTTTATTAGTATTTACCTATATAGCACTTTTCAAGCATAGGGTCACCAAATGCTTTACAAAAGAGGTACGTTTTATTATCCCTATTTTACAGGTGGCAAAACAGAGAAGTGGGGAGGTAAATTATAAATATAAATAATATTTAGTGTAGCCATTATTGCATACTAATTTTATGTAGAGTGGTAAGCTCACATTAAAGCTTAGATAGTCGTAGTGTTAATTTTGTTTTTAGTGTAAAAGTTGTCTATCTACATTCATTATCAATTTCAAAAGTACAGGGGAGACTCATTTGCCCAATTTTATTTTTTAACTTCTATCCTGAAATCTTAACAGAAAGAGAAAGAGCCATAATAAAAATGTTGGCATCCTTTAATTATAGCATCATCCTGAACTATTCCACTCATGATGAGTGCCAATGTTAGGAGAAGCTACCGAAGCAACCAAAGCAGGGATGGCCTCACAAGGGAGAAGGGGATAAAAATGGGTCCCAGCCTGAGCCTCAGCTTCCACTCTTCCCCACAGCCCTAAATCTGTGCAGGGGACATTGCCATCCTCTGTGGGAAGGCTACAACTCACATGATAAACTACAAAGAGTAAGCCAGAGACACTAGTTAGGAGGGGCAGCTGCAGACACAGCTAAAGTAAGAACCTTTAAACATTCAGGGTATGTCTACACTGCAGCACTAATTCGAACTAACTTAATTCGAATTAGTTAATTTGAACTAAGCTAATTCGAATTAGTGCATCTAGACCTAAAAACTAATTCGAATTAGCGTTTTGCTAATTCAAAATAGCATGTCCACATTGAGTGGACCCTGAACTGAAGTTAAGGCTGGCCGGAACCAGTGCCGGCAGGGCATCAGGTTAGGACTTAGAGCGTGGAGCTGCTGCCTCAGGCTAGCCGAGGGCTGTGCTTAAAGGGACCCGACCTCCACCCCGGACAGACAGTTCTCAGGGTTCCCCGCTTGCTGGTCTAACTCGATGAGGCAGAGCAAAGTAGTCCTGTCTTGGAGTGCCCTGAGTGCCCACACTCGGCACATCACAGCACTTGGCCATCAGCCCGGCTGCACTTGCCGCAGGCTGCCATCCGGGGGGGCCAATCGGGAGGCTGTCAGGATCCAGGAGGCCCTGCAGGAGAGCTTCCACCCTGAGGATCCCGCAGAGCCACCCTAGTCCTCCCCATTTGGGGCTCGTGCCCCATTCCTCCCTCATCTCCTTCCACTTACCCCTCCCTAGCCCCCCTTCCTGATGTAAAAAATAAAGGACACGTGTGTTCAAAAATAGAAACTCTGTTTATTTAACAAAACTGGGGGGGGGGGGGATTAACCTCTGGAGAGACTGGGAAAAGGAGGTGGGAGAGGTGGGAGAGGGTGGGAGAGGGGAGGGGAAAAACTGGGAGAAGGGAGCTGGAAGCGGGAAGCAAGGGGAAGGAGGGGGAGGGGAAACTCAGGGATCAGGGGTGGGGGTCTCACCGGGCCAACCGCCTCCCAGCACGGTGAGGGAGGGGGCCTTGGCGTCCCCGGGGGGATGGGGTGGAGGGTGCGCAGGTTGAGGTGGGGGGTGTGGACATTGAGGAGGGGGGTGTGGGGATTGAGGGGGAAGAGGTGGGAGGGGGCAGGAGTGGGAGGAGGGACAGTTGTTGGGGGGGCAGCAGGCGCAGGACCGGCACAGGGCAGCATGCCCTGCAGAAGGGCCTGCAGGTTTGCATTTCTGGCTCCATCCACAGCCAGCTGCTCCCAGTGGAGCTGCAGGTCTGCCCGCATCCAGGCCTCCACGGTGCGGTGCAGGGCTCGCAGGAACCCCAGGTGCTGGTCCCAGTACTCCTGCTCCATGGTGGTGGTCCGGAGCAGGCCTCGGGTGCGGGAGCATGTCCCGGGCGGGGTGGTGCGCCCTGCACGAGCAGCTGGTGCAGCTGTAGAGAAAGAAGAGAAGTGGTCAGTTCTCCCTGGGGACACAGTGGATGATGCCCAGCCCCGCGACGTGAGGGCGACCGTGCCCTGCACTGTCAGAGCCGTTGTGCTTGCACAGAGGCCATGGTCGGGATGTCTGGCTCTCCCCGGGACTGGGAGCTGCCCCAAGACCGCACCCATGTTCCTGTGCCGTGTATAGTGTGGCCGGGGCCAGGGGGAGATGTCCCCTGCCTCTGTGTAGAGGGGGCGTGTGAAGGGAGAGCATCCTGCTGGGTCCCACCCCGGGGTCGGGAGCATGTCAGGTCTCTTCACACACGCATGTGCGTATTGGGCCACGGTCCCTGGGTGTCACGCAGCTGGAGCTACCTGCCCAAGGGTGGCATTGCACGTGCTCACACGTGCACAGGTGGCTGCATGATCTGTGGGAGGCAGGGCCCACGCGCTCAGTCCCTGGTTTTCCTCCCCGCCTCCTCCCCGGGAAGGGGACAGTGCTGGCACTTACCCCGGACGACCCTGCCGACTCTGTTGCTGGAACAGCTGGCGGTGGCCCCTCTGGAGCGCCCGGGTCAGGGCCCTCCAGTCCCGACTCGCTGCCTCCTGGGCTGGCACGGACCGACCCACCCCCCAGGAGTCGGTTGAGGGCAGGGAAGTAGGGGCAGGTAGCAGCCCCTGCTGCGGCACCGCCCCTGGTGGCCCTGGCGTACGCCTGCCTGAGTTCCTTAACTTTCAGGCGCACCTGCTCCTGGGTGCACCTGTGTCCCTTTCTGGCCATAGCGGCCGCTATACAGCCGTAGACGGCTGCGTTCCTCCACCTAATGCGGAGATCATGGAGGTTGGGGGCCTGCCCCCAAACCTCAATGAAGTCCATGACCTCCGCACTAGTCCAGGACGGCACGTGTCATCTACGGCCCCTGGCTGGCCCCTGGGTGCTGGGGGACTGGGCGGGGGATGGCTGGCTGTCACTGGCTCCCTGGCTTATTGTGGGGCCATTGGGTCAGGGGCAGAGACTGCTGGCAGGGCTGGCTCTGGCAAGTGCCGTCTGGCCAGAGTCTACCCCTTTAAGGGCCCCGGGGCTGGGGTAGAGGAGAGGAGTTTTCCTGGTTTGGCCCAGAGTGGCCACCAGGGGGAACCTGGGAAGGGCTAGCCTCCAGCTAGTTCGAATTAAGTGGCTACACAGCCCTTAATTCAAACTACTTAATTTGAACTAGGCGTTAGTCCTCGTAGAATGAGGTTTGCCTAGTTTGAATTAAGCGCTCTGCTAGTTCGATTTAAATTCGAACTAGCGGTTTGTATGTGTAGCCGCTATGAAAGTTAATTTGAACTAATGGCTGTTAGTTTGAATTAACTTTGTAGTGTAGACATACCTTCAGAGTGTTGACTAGACTTGCTCCAACCCTGTCCCTCTTCTTCCTCCCCCCAGAGGCACTTCATACCAGTTTCATTCAAAAATTGCCTCTTACCCTTTTCTCCCTGGCCCTGGTCCTCCCTCAGTTCTTTCATGTGCCCTCTCCTGCCCCATTTAGCTTAGCCTCTAAGCCCACTTGTTCCCAAAAAACTGTAACACTGATATGGTGTTTGCTACCACCATATTATTCACTCTGTATGCTTGTTCTATCCAATCCAGACCTTGTAGGTGTATGGTCTATTTAGATCGTAATTTCCTCAGGGCAAAGGCCACTAAAGACTTTCACTAGAAGACCTAGAATTAATAAAACAGGTTTCCACTTAATATTGCTAACTTCACAAGAATGACACATGAACACAAATAGGACATACACAGAGGATTACAGATTCTTGCCCTGTTTTACATAAAGCATATTCAAATTATGTTTTGAATATAAATATGCATATCTTCATAAAAAATATGGGGTATAGCATCACAGACCCTACTACACCAATAGGAAATATTCTTTCATTGTTGAGACGGATTACCTTCCACACAGGCAGTAGCTAGGTTGATAGGGCGAGGTAATGGAAGATTTTTTTCTATCTACATGAGAAGTTAGGCAGACTCAAATTCATGTCTCAGGAGTGTGGATATTTCAAGCCCTTTGATCCACGCAATTACATTGGCTTAATTTTCTTGAATTTCTAGGAAGAGAGTGTTTCTTGAAGTGACTACAGTTGTTCGCTCACTCACTCACATAGAGCAGAGACTATCCTATTTTGCACTTCTTGATCTTTACACAGTTTGCCAAGGGTGAACTTAGTTTCCCAGTAGCCCCCTCTCTTTTCCTCACTATCGCTACTTTTGCCCTCTGAGGGGTGCCAAATATCTGGGCAGTTCATGAAGGTGCATCCAAGAAACTTGCCATGCTTCCAGATTGTCAAGAGGATCAAGCCTTCATTCTCTTCATTCATTCAGCCTTCATTCTCTTGTGTGCTTTTTGAAAAAAAAATGTACTGTTGGGAAGGAGGGGCAGAAAGCTTTAGGCATAATTCAACAGTTTTGTTTCTCCACCATCCTGAGCCTCAACAACTCATACAGACTTCCCTCTTTCCTTTGTCTTGGAGAACTTTTTTTTTAAATGGGAGAAAGCACTCTATTTTGAATAAGGGTTATTTTTCACCTTCCTTTCTCCTCATTTCTTTCTCCTCCTCATTTTTTCTTTCTTACTTTCAGGAGGAAGGGGAATGAAAGATGCCTGAATTTTATCTGTCCCCTTCCTCCTTCTCAGGTTTCAGTTTCACCCTGCCTATGCCCCTCCAAAAAGCTATCTGTAGGACTGTAATACATTGATTCTGTTGCTGATTCAGATGTTCCAGGGCTTTTGCAGTTGAATCTCATACTAGTTCTGCTCTGATTATATCTGAGGTTTATTGTGGGGTTTTTTTATTTTATTTTGTTGGTTGGTTTTTTGCGTGCCTCCCTATTCATCAGGCATCTACGAGGCACTTTCAAGTTGATGATGAAAAGTGAGCTGTGCAGACAAACATCATTAAACTTGTGACCTTTAGGGCTTTGTTCATCACAGTTTGAGACTCTGGCAAACATTTTCCTGCACAGATAGATAGATAACGATTAATAAGTCTTGAAATTCAGCAGCAAGATGGCCTGCTGCTCTGCGATTAAGGGAGGTTGTGTCTCAGTAAAACTCTCTCAGAAGCCCAAGGTGACCGAGGATAAAAAATAGAATAGTATGGGGTAATCCCTATGATGGCTGAGGATGCAATTTAATAAACATGATAATGGGCTAGTAATGGAGTAATGGTAGTGCTTTCTATGATATGTGGGTGCAGATGCCTACAGATGCACCTTCATGTGGTAGGACAAAAGGACAAGTGATACTGAGTTATGTCAGGATGTGTCTCCCGGACATCTTGCAGGTTCGATGACATTCAGCACCTGTGATATGGCTGGTGTTCAGCAGAAATTGTTAAATGCATGCAGATCAAAGATGAGGTGAATTCTTTTTTGGTTATGCCTTTTACATTTCTAAGCTTCCTCCCCAGAGAAATTCAGTTCTTTACTCCGATTTGTCCTTTATAATGAGCAGGGTGAGTAGTAGAGATCAGTGGATGGATGCTAATGTGGGCAGGAGAATAAAGGATGTCTGCTTGCTTGGGGATACATTCTTTGAATGAAAAGATGGTATGGGGAAGCGTGAGCCTGATCATGGCTTTGAAATTGGGCCCAGTCGTAAAGAAAAATGACATCTGAATGAGAAGGTGTGACTTATTCCCTTCTATCAGAAATAAGAAGAGATTATTCATGAGGAGAGATGATTTTCAGAAGACAGTAAGTTTTTTTAGTCTGCTCCACTAATTACATTGCTCAGGGGACTGAAATATCCACAATCCTGAGACATGTATGTGAACCAGACTAAGTCCCCATATAGGGTATGTCTAGACTACAGGCTTTTGTCGACAGAGGCTTTGTCGACAGATACTGTTGACAAAGCCTCTGTCGACAAAGAGCGTCTAGACTACAGCCAGTTCTGTCGACAAAGCAAGCCGCTTTTTTAACAAAGTCTAGATGCTCTCTTTTGAAAAAGTACAGTGTGTATGCAATAGCGCCTTTTGTTGACAGAACTCTGTCAACAAAAGGCGTTATTCCTTGTAGAATGAGGTTTACTGCCGTCGACAAAACTGCCGTGTTCTGTTGACTTACTGTCAACAGAACGCGGCGGTAGTGTAGATGCAGGTATAGTTTTGTTGACAAAAGTGAACTTTTGTCAACAAAACCCTGTAGTCTAGACACTCCCACAGATAGAAAAAGTTCTTCCATTAGCTAGCCTCATCAACCTAGCTACTGCCTGTTTGGTAAGTAATCCATCTCAACAATGAGGGTGCACATACATTGCAGAGCTTATCTCAAAATAAGCTACGCAAATTGAGCTGTGTCAATTGCATAGCTTATTTCAAAATAATTTATTTCAAAATTGGGAACATCTACACAGCACTTATTTCGAAATAGAGCACTCTTCCTCTGACTTCCCTTAGGCTATGTCTAGACTGCAGGGTTTTATCAGAAAAAAATACGCAAATTGCAAACTGAAATTTGAGTATCTTTTTCTGCCTTTTTTTTGGAAGAGGCTTTTCCGAAATTTAGCCTGTCTACATGGGGCCAAATGTCAGAAAAACCTCCTCTTTTGAAACATTCCTTATTCCTCATGCAATGAAAACTACAGGGATGCCGAAAGAACGCATCTGCCTTTTTTGGCAACTATTCCGAAAAAGTGGACGCGTTCGTTGGACATGGTACAACTCTGCCGGAAAATTCTGCAGTGTAGACATAGCCTTACTCCTCATACAATGAGGGTTACAGGAGTCAGAGTAAGAAGTCCTCCAGCTTGACAGTATTTCAACATTATTTCAAAATAACTGCCTGCTATGTAGAAGCGGACTAAGTTCTTTTGAAATAACACTAGTTAGATGTACCCTGAGAGAATATTTCCTGTTGGTGTAGTAGTGTCTGTGAATCTGGTATTTTTCTATGGGGATGGGGAGAATTGAAAATAAGTATTCCTGACCTGGAGAAATTTTATTTAAAAGAGGAAAAGCAAACAAGGATTGTCTTAGTCTGGATTATAAACTGCCCCCCCCCCCTCCAAAGAGGACACATGAAGAGATCTTCCTTGAAGAATTTTACCTGAAATAAGGACGTGGGTGAGGAATTTTGTTTTGTAACAATTTCTCTTAATGTGCTAGGCTTAGCTGGTGTGTTTTGTTTTGTTTTTGCTTAGTTTTGCTTACTTTGATCTGACTGTTTTCACTTGCAATCCCTTCACTGATTTCACTTAAATCCTTCTTTTAATACTTAATAAAATAAAAACAATAGATTATCAAACCCAATTGTTACTTGGGTGGAGGGATCAAGAGCTGTGTGTCTTTCTCTTTCATTAAAATAAAGGAAGCAATCTCCATGAGCTGTCTCTGCATCAAACTTTTGTACAGAGTAAGATGAATTCAGTGGGGTTTTGGTCTTATTTGGGGCTGTGCTCCTGAGTGTTGTTTCTGAGGCTACCCTGAGATGAGTTGGTTCAGTGTCTGTGTTGCTCTGCTAGGAGCTGTTACCCCAAATCTGTGCCTTTGCTGGGGGAGACCAGAACTTCTGGCTCAGCAGAACAGGGTGGTGGATGGCAGAGGGCAGCTAGATGGTTTCAATGGTCTGATCATCACATTAGGTGACAGCCTCAAGAGGATCTCTGTGATTCAACTCATCATAGTGTCTGCGCTGAAGTGGTACATCCTGAGTGTAGACAAACCCTGAGAGTTTAATCCCTAAGGAGGATATATATATATATATATATATATATATATATATATATATATGTATAATGATAGAAACATTAGCATGCTGTAGAAAATTATATTAGCTGCTGACTTTTTATGGCATCTCTTCAGTATGCTGTCTTTCAACACTAGAATCTTGCACCAATTAAATGCTGACTTAAAGGAAGTGTATCACATGCTGAATGATCAGTATCATCACTTCCTGAGTTTTCTTTGATGCTTTCCCAGTCAGCCACTGATATTGCCCTTCCCTCAATACCTTTGTGAGATTTGACCATTGCATTTTGTGATTCCAGTTTATTTTTTTTAATTAGTAAATAAATTCCTGTGTATTTCAGGGATCAGTTTTGGCTTATCGCAGATGGTAAAACCCAGCACTCCATGGAGACTTTTGGGGGGGCTTTGCCCACAGATTGTATAGGAATGGGGCAGGAGGGAAAAGGTGCACCTAGCACTGGAAGACTTACAGATGCCCTGAAGCATGCACTGTGTGTTAAGGATGAGGGGTAGAAAGAGCCTACAGGTTATAACAGATGCTGATTGGGCAAGGGATAGCTTTAAGGGGTCATGATCCCTTTGTCACTCATAGTGAATTCCCACAAACCCACAACCTATGATCTGGTTGTGCATATGATTGCTAATAATGGTGTAGACCTTAAAATATCTTTATAAAATGGGAATCCTGAGTAGAATGAATAAGCATTAGCTTGAAAAGTGATTTAGGTATCAATTATTTATCAAAATAGAGTTTTGACTATTTGTGTCCCTTCAAGGTCATATGTTAATAACATGCAATAATGAAAACAAGTTCAAAACATTTTTAAACATGGATTAAAATCTAGTTGTCCCATTTTGCAGAAAATAACATCCATTTATTGGAAAGAGCAGGTCAAATTTAGTAACTTTCTGCTGTGTTTGAAATGTTATGCAAATTAGCAACAGAAGCCCCGAAAGTCAGCAGAATTTTCAATATTGAATATAATTTCAAACTTATTAAAACATTGTTTGAGAAATGCCTGTGATAGTCTGGAGACCAGTTAGACACCTAGGAGGATTTTACCTTAGGAAATGTAGGTATTGTTTGATTCACCAACCTGACACAGGGATGACTCTTCAACTTGAAGGCAGAGTTCCAGAGGAGCCCTGCTTCCATCAGGAGAGGAAGGACACCACATCCTCCCTAACAGCAGGATAGTTGATCGTCACTTGAGACCTAGAGGTATGTGTAACTGAGAAGTCACTTTGCCATGCTGTGTTTCTGTTTGCTCACTCTTTATCTGTTTTCTCTCTTTAGATAGAAACCCATCACCCTAAATAGGTGAATAGGTTGGACTTGTGTTTGCTCAATGTCTAGTACATTGTGGTGCCAGTCCTGGTCAGGGACTCAGTCTGGTTACCATAATTCAAGCAAATACTAAATAATCTTTCTGCGTTTGTTTCTATATTCTTCTCTCACATACCCCTCCGCCCATTTCACCCACCCAAAAGCCACTCTCCACAACTTATCTGGAATAATTAAAATATTTTGTACCCAGTTCTCTTTTACTTTATTGAAAAGCACAAGGGAGAATTTAAACGTCAAAAAAAAAAAAAAGAAAAAAGATATGTAACTTTTCTCCTTTTGTAAAACCGTTGTCACCAAGAACAGGCTCAGATCTGTAATTACAACTTTAGGATTTTATTGTCAATACATTTCCCAGATAAATGCTTCTTACCTTTTCAAACAAAAAAATGTTTTTTGACTGATGGGCTGAGCAAAGTTATCTTTTAAAAAGGCTCAAACATTCAAGGGAATGCACATTCTTTTGCCAGACAAAGACTCTTTAAAAACATTTTTATTTTAGAGCTTCTCTCTTATCTGCATGGCTTATTTTACATAAATCTGCATTGCTTTGCAACAAATCAGATTCAAGTGTATCATCGTGAGCTACATAGAAAGACAGCGGTAAGAACATTAATCTGTTCTTTTCATAATATGCTGGCTCTCAAGAAGTTCCCACCGTCTGGTATTAACCAGCCCTTCATTTCATTTATGATTTTAATGACTAAAGAAAAAAATAATGAAAACGATGATTGCTTGTTTGTTACCAAAGGAGTGCTGTGGTTAACCACCGGAAAGACAATTAAGCATCATAAAATTGCCCTTGAAATCTGACACTCTCTCTTATGATGTGCTATGCTATAAGTTCACAAAGAAGATAAAATAAAGGTTTTACTCATTACCACATTAAGAGTCTGGTTAGATAATTTCACAAGGTTGGTGAGGAAAAAAGTGTCCAGGCAAACAAACCAATTAAAGATACAGGAGGGTTAAATTATTCAACAGTGAAAGCTGATTTAGATCTAATTTTTATTCTTTGATAAATGCTGAATGCCTAAAATTACTTGCTTTATGAAAACATATGGTCTATGAATGTATGCATTGTTTCCGTTTTCTCCTGTTTGGTGGACTTGCAGGCCCTAGCTATTTTTAAAAGAAACAACAATAACAACAACAAAAAGACAACAAAAAGCTCACTGCTATTGCTGCATTCTTGATTTATGCTAAAAAAAATAAAACCTGTGCCAGTAGTTGCTAATACATTCTCCTCTATTTTTACCCTGTCTCTGAATCTAATGGACAATTTCTTTCCCCTTTTTTCCTTTCTTTTTCCTTCTTCCCGCCTCCCATCCCCTCTCTGTGCTATTTATTTGAAAACTGGACCCCTTAAACTCCATTCATCTGAAGAAGTGGGCTGTGCCCACGAAAGCTCATAGTCTCTAAGGTTCCGCAAGACTATCTGTAGTTTTTTAAGTTTTTTTCTGAATCTATTCTCCTGCTCATTCACTTTTGCTAGTAATGGCTGGACCAACCAAATGTGAATGCCAAATGGCAAATAGCTAGCCCTACTCTTTTAGTAAGTGTTATATAGACACATCAAGCACAATTTTAAACCCAAGACTGATTTTGTTGAAAATATTTTGTAGACAGGGTTCCAGGGGAGGCCAGCTTCCAACAACCAATGGAGAGGCAGAAAAGCATGTTGTCCCTATAATCAATGGATGGTCACTTGAGACCTAGGCTCTATTCAGGGCTCTGCTATGTGTAACTGGGAAATCACTTTGCCATAATGTGTTTCCCCACTCTTTACCTGTTTTATCTCTAGACAGAAGCCCATCAACATGAACAGCTTACACTTAGATTGTTCAATGTTAAAAAAAAAGACTATGAAGAAGCACATTCAAAATGGAGTTGGTTATAAAGCATTTTAGCTCCCTAGATATTCAGTGCACGTCTACACACAGGACTAATGCCAAAATAAGCTTCTCAACTTGAGCTACGTTAATTGCAAAGCTTAAGTCAAAATAGCTTAATTTGGCTTTTGGCGCTATTTACACAGCAGGAAGTCTGAGAGGGAGCATTCTTCCTCCAGCTTCCCTTACACCTCGTAAAATGAGGGTTGCAGAAATTGAAGTGAGAAGTCCCCCAGCTTGAGATTATTTTGACTTCATGTCGAAATAACTGCTTATAGTGTAGATGCGGACTATGTTATTTCAGAATATCAGTTATTCCAAAATAACATGTTTGTGTAGACATAGCTGCACAGAGAGAGTTTAAAGGTCATATGTACATCCTGTTTCTTGTGCAGATTCACAGATCCTGTCTGAGCAATCCTTTCTGGCCAGTCACCAGCCTGCTGTGAAAGTCTTTGAATCGCTGGGTATTTTAAACCTCTCTGGATTTCAGCAGAGTCCTGCACTGTTTCCTCCCTTGGCACATTTCCTGGAGACTCTCCATCTACTACTCCTTCATGAAGCAGAGCTCTTTAGTCCTCTTCTTTCCCTCTAGGACCAGTCTTTATTCTCAAGCTATCCCAGTCACTTAAATTCAACTTTGCAACACGAAAGCCTTCTGTTTTACCATTAAACTCTCTTAAAAGGAATGTAACAGTTGAGGAATGGATAAGATATTTTGCCTGAAGTCTCACAGTAGTTCTTTTGAACTTAATCACATAAACCAGACGAGTACAGATGATTTAGTAAGCAAATAATATCTTATCTTCAATGCCTCTCACTATGTCACCTTTCCCTTGGGAGACTCTCTGGGCTCAGGAAAGTTGAGGTAGGGGGATTCTCCCTCAGATAGGCTCCTGCACTCTGAAATGTTTCTGAGTCTCCTAAGCTTGAGAAGTTTGGCTAAAGACCCAGATATAAAAAGTGAGGAGCTCACTTAACTTCTAGACCCTCTTTTGTGAGTTAACTGCTGCCTTTTCCAGCATCAACAAGTGATCACAAATCCAGCCAGGTCACTGTTGCCAACCCAACTTTTCCCCTGACAAACCAGTTCCCACCCAGGAGAGCCATTCTATTGTTCAGGGCTCTCCCATTAAAGTGGGACAGCCCTAAGAATCTAACAATCCTTGCTTGTTATTCTTTTGCCACCAGCCTTTGGAATGTCATTTTAAAATGATAGTATCACGGATCTAACTGGTCAATTCCTTCCAGCAACACACCCGACTAATGTGAGGTGAATCCAAGCTTTTTTTGGCCCTAGATCCTTAGGTGGGTTCAAGCTAACTGAGCCTGAATGGACTCCATCTACTGCTCCAATCTCTGGGGCCCATAAGCATGCTGTCAGAGTTCAGCCATCTCCTGTACCCCATCAGAGGTGGAGCCAACTGTCCAGGTGCCTAGGTTCTCAACTTTCAGACTCCCTTGTATTTAAACATACACTCTCTTCCAGAACTCCACCCCAAAAGGGGTGTCACTTTTGGTTTACAGCTTACTTCTCTCTGAAGGAACATAGTAATTACAAATCATTTAACATGCAGAGACTGTACATGAAATGTTCAAATACCCCTATGTTCTTATACAAGAAGACGTAACCAGCATTGCCTCGGCATGAGGCAGGGACCATACACCCCACCCTCTTGTTGTCCCTGGAACTGACCTAGAGTGGGAAAAAAGCTGTGCATCCCACCTGCTGGTCTCTCTCTGGGGTGGCCCAGGGGCAGTGCTGCTGGCTAGTGACTGCTTATTGGAGTGTTTGCTGCTCCCCTGTGGTCATTTGTCAGTATAACTGCCCCTGTTCTCACACCTCTCCCTTTCCATTTTATACAAAACTATTGCATTCCACGCACATCCCATTTTACTAGTACCACCAACCCCTGACCTTGCTTTAAGTTATGATAAAAGGAAGCTGCACACCAGATTTGGTGGCCCTAGGTCTTACCATTTAGGATGAGTTCTTGAACAAACAGACTCATGGATGGACAGAAAGACACATTTCTAAAATATAGAGTAAAATCACATAACACAGAGAAGCGTTTGGATCATACACAAAAGCAAAACTTCTCAAACCACAATATGCCTCACTTTCATGTTCACTCTTCCCTTTGAGTTCTTGGGGAACTATCTGGGTCCAGGAAGGCTGCCTCATGTCAGCTAGATATTCTCTCCCCTTCCTGGAGTGGAGAAAGTGACCCTATCACAAGACACCTTCTGCCCTTTTAAAACTTTTGTTGTGTGTTTGGATTTAATAAACCATGTCAAATAAATAAAACTTCTCCTGAGTTAGTTAAGATAATCAGGAAAGAATTAGCACTTTACACAACACAGAAAAGGAAACATACATACCAAGTCCAAGAAGTGAGACAGCTTGCTTGAGTTCACTTTTAATTTCCTCATTAGCACCTCATGTGCTGTTCAGAACAAAGGGAAATCCTCTTATGGTTGGTCTGATTTTGAAACAAGATGTTGATATTTATCAATTTATCACTTCTAGAACTATCCATGGCTACATTTAGCTTGTAATGCCAAGATATTAATCCATGCATTAATGTTCTGTGGATACATTTGTGATGAAACCCACCTGCTATACTACCCATTCCTTGTCTATTTTGTCAATTACAAACCATTTATGAGTCTCCAATTTGCCTATTACAACCTATGATTTCTTTGTCTTTTTTTTTTTTTTTGAGAACTAATGACTGTTACCTTTTCATAGTATCTGGCTTATTGAGTATGTAAACCAAAGACATCTCTGTTCAACCATTCACTAGTTTACAAATTACGGAAGATACTTATAATCAAGTCATTATGATAGAATGTATAAGTTACAGTAATTCCAGATAAGCTACAATAAAAGCAGCCTTCAATTATTAATTACAGAAGACACCTGACCCATACAGGTTTCAACTTCTAGCAAGCTGTTCCTTTCTAGATATTTTCCTAATAATCAAGAGTTTAGAGTGAAAAGGGGACACAATCCATTATTTAACATGCTAAAACGTCCAGCTAAATTTCAGAGTATTGATAACACATTAGGAAAAGCGAAAGTTCAGAGTGGTTAATAAAGTACAGGCCTACTAAAACAAAGACATTCATTCACCCAAACCATAGCTCTCTGTCAAGGCTGTTCCCCATTCTGGCACTTTGAGTGCAGAAGGTAGAAACCCGCAAGAGACTTTTAAAATACCTGTCCACTACAGGATTATGTTTAAAAACTCCCCAAGGTCACAGATTTCCTCAACCTCTTTAACCATCCCTGTGAAGAGAGCTTAAAAAATAACCTGCAATTTTCTTAATAGCAAACCTTGCAGTCTTAGGCACGTGCATGTGGAACCTCCTGCTTTAATGGGCAAAGGAATCAGATAACAGTCTTTAAAGTCTTTAAAAGGTGATTTTTATTAACAAATAAAAAAAAAATTTACTTGGTAAAATATTACTTGGTTGCAAGGTTTTACAGAGCAACTGAAAAAAGAAAGAAAGATTAATATACAGCAAATTGCTTCCCTGGGATTCAGTTTGGAGAATTACGGTGTAAAATGGGTAGGCGGGGGATTACATGTTCTCAGCACAGAGAAGTCCAACAAACCCAGAAATAAAGAAAGTAACCTGATCTCATCTGATTAACCATTCCCAGTTCTACTCACATACCAGTGGTTTCAAGGTTCAGTCCTTCCCTGGGCATGGATGTTGCTGAATATTCAATGACTTGCTGAGTTCATGTCTCCTAGATCTCCTCTGGTCACACAAAGTCTGCAACAGGAAGGTCACAGCTTCCAATTAAAAAATCCACACCCTGTTTTCACTATCTCTCTGGCTTCCTGCCAACATTTCCTGTTAGCATTCCTGGAGACTCTCTATAACTCACTGGCTATGGTTTTAACCCTTACAGGCAATTTAGTTAATTGAATGGCTGAAATGTCCAGAAAAGAGCAGTATTCCTCCCACTCATCACACCCTGTTTAACATTATACGTTAGTTAGTATAGCCTTTGGTTAGCACAGAAGAGATTTTGTGATGTTTGGTCAAGAAGTCCTGAATTTAATATAAAAAAAATAATTAAGAGATTAATAGTAATCTCTTCCAACCTTGTCTGTTGGAGACACCCATGCAGTTTTCCCTGTAAGCACAAACCCTTGCTAGGTGACTAATTTGACAAAACATCCTTTCTGCCTGCTAAATCATTTCCAGTGGGTTGGAATCAATGTTTTGGCAGAGTGGCTCGATTTTACTAACAATTGGATATTTAAAGTAAACTACCCTCTACTGTCAGTCCTGTATTGGGACTTCAACCCAATATGGAGGGGAAAAAGACAAAGACTATGAAGAAATACATTCAAAGTGGAGTTGGCAGCTTTATTTATGTATGTGTACCAAGTTCATAATTTCATGCAATATTTATACAATGTTAGAATAGTATCAAATCACCAAAAAGACAAACGGACAATAGAGAAGCAAAATCATCTGCACCTTCAAAAGTGGAACTCGCAGCTTGGATGAGAGATATATAAATTTTGTAACCCATGTCTGTTAAGTGTGACACTCTGGACTGCTACAGCATTAGATCATGCAGTACAGACTTTTTCATAGAAGTCCCTGGTTTGATCTCAGCCAATGATGACCAGGGCCTGTCCATCCTATAGTGTCACGTGCAATACAGCAATTTGGATAACATTTCAACCAGAATTTATAAGTGTGTATAGATAAATTACAGCATTTGATGCTTTAGCAAATAAGCATCCTACTTGAAAAGCCTAAAAACCCCTTGTGTCTTTATTGTCTATTGTGAATATGAAACCTGCAGAGTGTAAGATGTGCTGTTACTATGATTGAGCCCTCACAACTCTGAGGAGGCTGGCATTTCAAGGATTGTAAAAGCTAACCTGTGTCTGCGTGTCCTGTAATTTCCATATGAAATGCCAATATAAATTGGAATGTAATCACCATTTAGGAGTTTACAAGCTCTTCCACTAAGCTTATGGGCTTTATGTTCTCCATAAACACTTTATTTCATAGCTCACAATTTTTACAAGACACAATAGAATTATGGCCGTGTTTAACTCACAGGAGCATCACATGTATGATATGACAGATGAAATTGCAATCATAATGAGCTGTGTCCTGATCCCCAAAATAGACTTTTTTCAACATTGTGTGTGCCTTGAGCAATCACCACCAACCTCTCCTATTTTTCAAAGCTCAAGTCTGAGTTAGAGTAGAGCCTGACCTAAGAAGAAGTGATTTGAAATCCTCTGATAGAAGGCACTGTAGAAATGTAAAATATTACTAGCACACTGAACTAACTAGAAAAGAAGCATTCGGAGATGACTTAGGGTATATCTAGACTGCATCTCTCTGTCGGCAGAGGGATGCAGATTAGGCAGGTCGATGTTGCAAATGAGGCAGGGATTTAAATATCCCGTGCCTAATTTGCATAAAAATGGCCGCCGCGTTTTGCCGACTCAGCACTTTGTCGGCAAAAAGCGGCAGTCTAGAGGGGGATCTGTCGAGAAAAAAAGCCTTTTTCAACAGATCCCTTATGCCACCTGCAAGGAGGTTTCCAGGATCTGTCGAAAAAGGCTTTCTTTCTCGACAGATCCCCCTCTAGACTGCCGCTTTTTGCCGACAAACTGCTGAGTCGGTAAAACGTGGCAGCCGTTTTTATGTAAATTAGGCATGGGATATTTAAATCCCTGCCTCATTTGCAATGCCGACCTCACTAATCTGCATCCCTCTGCCAACAGAGAGATGCAGTCTAGACATACCCCTAGATTTGTTAGAGACTGTATGCTGATGCTTTGTAATGTTAAAACATTTATAATGTGTGTATGAATTTAACAGGAGTTTAAGTCTTTTTTATACTGTGATGTTTAACATTTATAAAGGACAAAGAAAACCAGATAATATTATTTGAAAAAATATTGCTTTTCCTATTCATTATATTAAAAAATTCTGGTTATGCAGATGCTGTTTCGGAACATAGGTCCAATCTAGCAAGCCTTCCAGTGTGCATTTAAGTAGTCTACCATTGGTTTAGCTTCCACATTCTTTTTCAGATAGATTTTATGACTACAGTGAGAACTCTCATTTGAGTAAAATTATAGATGAAGTCATATGTTTTAAGGTCAGGGCTATAGTGAAAGAAAGGGGGAAGAGAACTCAAAGTTTCTCCTTATTATACCAGTAAAATGGAAGACATACAATAGACCTGTCTGAGTGCATAACAGCTAAAGGGAGACAAAAAGCTAGAGTGTACCACAGAACTCCACGCCTCAACCAATGGGCCAATCCATCACTGGGATTAGATGCTACCACAATACAAATAATAAAAATTCCATGACATGAAACTAAGCCCCGATTTTACCAGTAATCTTTATTTTAAAGCAAATAGTCATTGCAAGAGGAAAGTAACCATATGCAACTATGTAGTTTACATAAAAGCATCATTGGTGACATCAAGTTACTGTTGTAATGTAACAAAAACTGTAAAGTAAGAACTTTGCCAATGGCACAACAATTAGTATAAACAGGGCTTTTCAAGAATAGCTCATTTGGAATGTGCAGAAGGTTCTGATAAAATAAGAGCTGATTTATAGCTTAAATCAAAAATCCAATCACTGCTAAAGAGGATCTTTTATGAAATTTTGAAAAATCCTAATTGTCTTGAAATTATATTTTATTTGCTCCTTCTTCCAATTCTTGTGCACCACTTCACTTCTTGAACCTGAACTGAAATGGGAAAACACCGAGAAATACTATTCTTGCTGTATTTCTGATCTGAGTACAAGTAAAAATCCAAAAACCATGACAAATGACACACACAACAGAGAAAACGACAAAACATGAAGACAAATTTTTGATCTAGTTTGCAAATTAAGAAGGTTATGGATAAAGATTGCACAGAAGCATATCCAGAGTCCGTCAATCTCTGCTCATAAGAGTAAAAGGATTACTTGCTGAGTAGTCCTAGTGATTTGAGGCTCCTGGGGTAAGAAATAAACTAATAGGACTGGTCACTTGAATATAGATCACTCACACTAATAAAGATTGCAATATTAGGTGAGTTTTTGCTATTCATTTGCCATGACAGTTGGAGATCTCTCTGATGTAATCATAATCACTGTGGGAAAGCACGAGGGAACAGAATATATGACTTTTCTTGTTCTTGCCCTTGTCTCTGTCTGGAGACACCAGCTAGCAAACACTCCCCTGGTTTCAGCCTTCTTCCAGAAACAATCTTCTCTCCCTGGTAGCTCTTATCTCCTACACTCATTCAGCCCTGGTCCACACTAGAGTGTTAATCTGAAATAACTTCCCTTATTTTGAAATAACAAGCAGAGCATCCACACTACCAAACCCGTTATTTCGAAATAACAGGCTGGTTATTTCAAATAGTAACTCCTGCTTTTCATGAGGAATACCACTTATTTAGAAATTATTATTTTAAAATAGCATTACTGTGGATGCTCAGCTGCTGCTATTTTGCAATAATTAGCCTCCAGAGGCCTCTCAGAGCTGCACTTGTGGCCACTCTGGCCATACCCCTTGACAACTCCACTGCTCCTCTTCTCCTGCAGAGTTTAAAGTTGCGGGCAGAAAGGAAAGGGCTTGTGGCAACAGGACAACCTTGTCAGACCCATGCCATACAGCACCCTTTGTAGGAGCTATGGTTGATCCCAGAGCTCCCTCTGCACTCCGCCCCCCCCCCCCCCCAGCTACCAGCACTCCACAGCACCCTCTGATGCCTCTGGCCAGAGATGAAATAGGGCACCAACCTGGAGTGGTGAGGAGACCCTGGACCTCATCGAGATGTGGTGGGGAGGAGTCCGATCTTCAGGATCTCTGCACCGGGAGGAATGTCTATGGCTCTATGGCTGCCATCCTGGCCAAGAAGGGATACATGTGGTCCCTCAACCAGATCCACATGAAAATAAAAGGACTCCAGTAAGCCTACACCACATCCAGAGAACAAAGTTCATGCTCTGGGGTGGCTCCTTACACCTGCCGCTATTATGAGCCGCTGAATGCCATCCTGAGATGGGAGGCTCCTCTCTCCGTCCCTCCCTTACCCCCATCGTAGTCGACTCTGGCCAGGACATGCCCAGCATCAGCCTCCATGGGAGTGGGGTTGTGGAGGAGGAAGACCAAGCAAGCCAAGACACCATGCCCACCAGTCAGGAGCTGATCCTCACCCTGGAGCTAGCTTCCCCCGCCCCCCCGGATGTCTCCCAAGGCTTGGACTATCCTGGTGAAGGTGAGTTCCATAACTTTCCCTATACACACATAGGACCAGGTAGAGGGCTACGAGGGACTGGGTGCTCCTCTAATGGCCTTCTTGGGGAGTCGCACAACAGCTTGTGCATGCCGTGTGAGCATACGGAGCACCAGTCTGGAGCACTCAGCTCCATGATGCTCTCAAACAGGAACTTGGTCCTTCTCACAAGGTTCCTGGAGAGGTCTGCCTTACTCCAGCCTCCAAGGTGGGAAACCTTCCCATAAGAAGCCACCACTAAGGAAACTGAGGTCACGGAAAAACATAGGAGTGCTGCACATGGCACAGGGTCATGCCTGCACCCAGGCAATATCTGCTCCCAGTCAAGTGCAGCGATGTGGAGGAGACCAATACTTGCATGGAAACTTGCCAGGGAGAGAAAGAGGAAGGGATCCCAGTAACACTCTTTCCAGCAAGCGTTCTCTGCCGCTCACACACACCTCTCCCAGCATGCCCTTCTTCAGCAGGCAGGGATAGAAGTTCTGTCTCTGGGGGATGCCAACACTGTTGGAACTGGCATGTTCTGGATATGGAAGGAAGCCAAGCCACCGTATCCCATCCCACCACCCCCAGGCTCCCAGCCTGGCCAGCACATTCCCATGCCTGCTTGTCCTCAGGACAGGGGGGTAACAATGTTCCCCGCAGATGTCCATGCCCCTGCAGGAAAGTGCCCACTGTCTAGGCAACATGTAGCCTTGCTTGAAGCACATCGCCATCGTCTGAACTGAGACCTCCAGTGTCAGCTCAGAGATTAGGACTAGGCTTCATGAACAGTGTCTCCTGGGGTAACTGCCCTTGTCACTTTTCTTCACAGCTGCCCCTGGCACTGCTTTGCAGCAGCTCTGGCTCCATGCTGGAAGTGCTGTGGTGTCTGCAAGGGCAACTAGAGCATGTGGCATGAGTTTGGTTTCCCATGAGGGGGTAGGCAGTAGAGGAGTGGCGTGTGAGATGCAGAGGCCCCTTTAAGCACATGTCTCTGCTCACCTCAGCAAGCAGCTACAGGAAGTGTCCATCCTCCTGGTGCCCTCCCCGGAGTGCTTCTAGAGGCTTTAAATTCAATGCAGGCTACAATCAGTGTGAACACAATCTTTTCAAATAATTCTGTGCTATTTCAATGCTGTGTAGTGTGGATGCGCTATATATAAAAATAGTTATTTCGGGAGTTATTATTTCTAAAGAAGAAATAATTTCCTAGTAAAGACATGGCCTTAGTGTAACAGTCTGCTCTGATTTCCTAGTTCTTCTTCTCACCAGGTCTCTTACAATAACCCACGTGCTGCCTCTCTCTCTTAATTGGCTCGACTAGGAGCATGTGGATCAGAAAAAGAAAGTTGAGCCCTGTTACCCTGTTTATTGATTCTCAGAGCAATGTACTAAAGAACTTTGACAGTTGGCATTTTGCAATTTTCTGGCAGCAGCGACCTTTATTATTGGGATGTGACACCATCACCATGCATTGCATAAAAGGTCCTTGACTGTCCAGGATACAAATTAGGGTAATAATGAACATCCAATTCTTGATTTAAGGACACTAACAATACTTGAGACCCTATTTAAGAAGAATTGACTAATTTTTAAACATTACAATAATGACTCTGGAGGCCTGAGGTTTCCCATGGGCAAGTTTTATGGGAAAATATGTATTGTGATTTAAACTGATAGGTCACTAAATTTTAACATTAATTGATTACTGTTTTTGCCTTAAAGCTTTTTATCATTCTTGCTGTGAACTTACATTCCCTTAATGTAGAATTCAGTGAGTATCTCTTGCATAGGGAGAAAAATATAATCAGATTTAAATGACATTCTTTCCTGAAAGAGAATAAACATATGAGCTTATTATTGCTTTAGTATGGAAGGTGGAACATCACCTCCTACTTATATATTAAATTTAATTAAGGTCATTGCATGATCATTTACAAATATGGAGTAAACATAAAACCACTGGTGTGCAATGTTATCCCTTCGCTGATTTGCATCTAAACAAAAGAAAAAAAACCCTAAAATATTAGAACTGAGAGTATGTCTACACTACAGAGCTATTTTGAATTAACTTATTTTGAATTATTTAATTTGAAATAAACTAATTTGAAATAACGCATCTAGACACAAAAACTAATTCGAAATAGCGTTTTGCTATTTCGAAATAGCGCGTCCACACTGATTGGACGCTGGATCGCATTTAAGGGCAGCTGAAACCGGTTCCAGCAGGGCATCAGGTCAGTAGTTGCTTTGTGTGGCTGCTGTCTGAGGCTATCTGAGGTTCGTGCTTAAAGGGACCCCCCTGGACAGCCGGTTCTCAGCTTTCCCACTTGCTTGCCTATCTCGCCGAGGGACAGCAAAGCGTTTTCCTCTCCACCTGCTTCGGTCACTCTCGTTTGGGACACCGCAGCACTCAGCACCATGGAGCCAGAGACTCCCCTGAGCACTCTGGTACTCATGTTCAATGTCTTGCTGCAAGCCTGGCAGCAATTGCTGGAGGCTGCCTGGCACCTTCTGTTGCAGGCCAGCCCCCTGGCCCTCCCCCTGCACCTCCTGGGGGCCCTGGAGGAGCGGCATCCGGATGCCAGCGTGCCCCGCCGCATCTGGCATCTGGACACCAGCAGTGACTGGTGGGACCGCATCATCCTGGAGTGCTGGAGAGACCAACAGTGGACCCAGAACTTCAGGATGAAGAAGGACACCTTCCTCGAGCTCTGCGAGTGGCTCGCCCCTGCTCTGCGGTGATGGGACACACGCATGAGGCCCGCCATTCCCCTCCACAAGTGGGTGGCCATCGCACTCTGGAAGCTCTCCATGCCGGATAGCTATCGATCCATGGGGAACCAGTTCAGCGTGGGGAGATCCACCGTCGGAGCGGTGCTTATGCAGGTATGGCACTCACCGGCCACTGGGCCAGGAGGGGGGGCTGCAAGGAGGACATGGGCTGCCCCAGGGAAAACGGGGGGAGCTGGTGTAAGTGCCCTCCCCGGGAGGTTTCGGTCTGTCCCAGCCGCGCTACAGACCACCCGCTGTGGCCAGGATTGCAGTGGGGGTTGCTCCTGGGAGTGGGGTGTGGGGCACTGGCGGGGAATGAACACTCCCAGCCACCCAGGCACCCCAGTGACCCTCGGTTTTGTGTGTCTCTCTGCAGGTGGTGAAGGGCATCAACAAGGTGCTGCTCTGCAGAGTTGTCCGCCTCACCGACCTGGACGCGGTCATCCAGGGGTTCGGCACCCTGGGCTTCCCCAACTGTGGGGGGGCAATCGACAGGATGCACATCCCCATCCATGCCCCGGACCTCCAGGCCTCCCTCTACATAAACAGGAAGGGGTACTTCTCCGTGATCCTGCAGGCCATGTCTGACCACCAGGGCCAGTTCACAGACATCAGTGTGGGCTGGTCCAGCAAGGCACACGACGCGCAGGTGTACCGCAACTCCTCCGTGTGCCAGAGGCTGCACGCCGGGACTTTCTTCCCCGACCGCCACATCAGGGTCAAGGACGTGGACATGCCAGTGTGCCTGCTGGGGGATGCGGCCTACCCCCTACAGCCCTGGCTGAGGAAGTCCTACATGGGACACCTCAGCCCCTCCCGGCAGGCCTTCAATGCCAGGCTCAGCAGGGCCCGCATCGTGGTCGAGGGGGCCTTCGGCTGACTGAAAGCACGGTTTAGATGCCTCCTCACCTGCCTCGACCTCTCCCAGCACAATATTCTGCACGTGGTGGCAGTGTGCTGTGTGCTCCACAATTTATGTGAGAGGACGGGGGAGGCTTTCCTGCCAGCCTGGATGGCAGAGGCTGCCCACCTGGCTGGCCAGTATGCGCAGCCCCACACAGCTGCCAGATGGGAAGCCCTTCGGGGGGCTGTCCGCATCCAGGAAGCCCTGCGGGAGAGCTTCCAGGTGGACGAGGACTGAAGTCCCCCTGGCGTGCTCCACTGGGCCCTTGTGCCTTACATTCCACCCCCACCTCCTTCCCCTTTCCCCTCCCTAACCCCCCTTCCTGATATACAATAAAGACACTTGTGTTGCCACAAAAAACTCTCTTTATTTAACATCACTGGGGTGGGAGGAGGGGGGGAATGAGGGCGGAAGAGGGGAAGGGGGAAACTTGGGAGGAGGGAGTTGGAAGGGGGAGGCAAGGGGAGGAAGGGGGAGGGGAAGCTCAGGGTTGGGGGGTCTTGCTGGCCCTCCCATCTCGCAGCACTCTGGGTGCGGGGGCCTCGGCGTTCCCGGGGGGGAGTGGTTGTGGAGGGTGGGGCAGGAGGGACAGGGGGTGCAGAAGAAGCAGGAGGGGGAGCAGGGGTTGGAGGAGGAGTGATAGCTGGGGTGGCCGCAGGGGCTGGAGCAGCAGGAGGCAGCAATCGGTCCGCCAGGACTGCAGGTGCTTGCGGAGGGCACGGCCCTGCTCCTGCAGCTCCCGCAAGCTCTCCCACCGCAGCTGCAGGTCTTCTTGCACCCACTGCTCCTGGCTGTGGACCTGCCTTCCCTGTAAGTGCAGCTGCTGCCTCTGGAACTCCTCCAGGTTACGGGTGCACCTGCTGTCCCGGGTGCGGGTAGATGGTCCAGGTGGGGTGGTGCATCCTGCACTCACAAGTGCTGCGGCTGCAGTGAAACAAGAAAAGTGGTCAGTTCTCCCTGGGGACACAGTGGATGAAACCCAGCCCCCCTCTGCAAGGCGAGGACGGCAGGTCTCCGCACCTGCTATCCCCGGGAGTGTGAGCTGGCCCAGGACTGCACCCCAGTCCCTGTGCTGTCTATAGTGTGGTGTGGGGGGGAGGGGAGATGTGCCCTGCCTTTGTGTAGAGGGGGCGTCTTGAGGGAGGGCAGTGTGCAGTGTCTCTCCCTGGGGTCAGGAGCCTGTCATGTGCCTTCACGCATAGACGTGTGTGGGGAACAGGCCAGGGCCCCTGCATGGCACCCAGCTGGGGCCACATGTCCTGGATGGCACAGCAGATGCACAGGTTGTCAAGGCCGACGTGCACGGTCCCTGGGTTCCCCTTCCCTCCCCCCCCCGCCCTGCATAAGGGGACCGTAATGTCACTCGCATGTGGAAGCCTCCCTGGCCTCGGATGAGGCTGCTGACGTGCTCTCTGGTTTGGCTCGGAGGTCCTGGGTGCAGGGCACACTCCCTGCAGGCTCCTGGCTGCCGTCGTCCTCCTCTTCCTCCTCTTCCCCTGTGTCAGGGGCAGGGCCCTCTCCCCCGGGGTCGATGACGACCAGAGGGGCATGGACCATCTGACCCCCCAGGATGCAGTCCAGGAGCTCATAATGCAGGCAGGCCTGCAGGTCAGCCTCCGGTTGGGAGGCCCTGGCATAGGCCTGCCACATTTCTTTTATTTTGCTGCGCACCTTCTCCTGGCTGAGCATGTGGCCTCTGGTGGCCAGGCTGGCAGCCATGCAGCTGTAGACGGCCGCATTCCTGCACCTAGTGCGGAGATCATGGGCATTGGAGGCCTCCCCCCAAACCTCAATCAGGTCCACGATCTCCGCACTAGACCAGGAAGGTGCCTGCCTTTTGAGGCCCCTGGCAGGCTCCTGGGAGCCGCCAGCCTGGTCCTGGGGAGCGGTGGAGGGCTGGGTGGCAGCGGGTTGCTGGCTCATCCTGTGCCAGGTGCATAGTCTGCTGGTTGTGTGCTGGCAGGCTGGCAACTGGCACAGGCACTGTGGCCAGAGTCTGCCCCTTTAAGGGCTCCGGGGCTGGGGGGGGGGAGCAGACAAGTTTTCCTGGTTGTGCCCAGAGTGGCCTCCAGGGCTCCCTGGGAAGGGCTGGAGGCCCCCTAATTCGAAATAAGTGTCTACACATAACTTATTTTGAATTAGCTATTTCGAATTTGGTGTTATTCCTCATAGAATGAGGTTTACCAAATTTGAAATAAGGGCTCCACTATTTCTAATTTATTTCTAAATAACGGTTTGTATGTGTAGACACTATTAAAGTTAATTCGAAATAACGGCTGTATCTCATACCCTGAGATAATATTTAATGCTGTACTATGCAGTTGTGTACACAATTCTTTTACATTTGCAGTCACTGAAAACAGGAGTTCTCTACAGTAGGTTTGATGCAATTGAATTTTATAAGATTCACTAAGTGATGGAGAAAAAGTTATTCTATGTCATGGGAAATTCTCCCTTTTGAATTAATTTCTAAAAGTCTCTGCAGCATGTCTGAAGCATTATCACCATTTCATCAGAGGTACTGAAAATTGTGTTTTAGTTCGGTTGTATCATGAAGAGGCACATGTTCTGTTTCTAAAAAGGCACACTATCACAGACAGTACAATAAATAATAAAGAAATGTAAAATGTCTAGCCCTGCCATTGAAAACATCAAAGATGGGTAAATGTATGAACGAGTATCTGATTAGTAAATCTCTTGCTGTGACAGTATAACAATTTTGTAATTCCTTCTTGGGTAAATTCAACAAAACTCCAACAATAGATTATCTTAAAAGCAACTTTTATGCTGCTCTCTTTCTACTTCCTATAGGCCCATCTTAAGCCTTAAAATAGTGCATTAAAGTAGAATCCTCAAGGGAAAAATTAGCTAATTATTATCATTTATTTATAGCAGTGTCCACTATATGCTAAACATAGCAGTGTGAACAACCTATTTTTGATTAAATATCAAATATATATTTTTACATATTAAATAAAAATCAAACACAAAATTCAGTTTTGTTTGACGTAAAACATTTTTTTTTTCAGCAAGCCCAACAAAAAAATTGCTTGAAGTCCTATAAAACATTTCAAGGTTTTGGGGATTTTTTTTCCTCAAAAAATGAAAATGGAAATAAATGCTAAATTAAAAGTTGTTTTGAATAAAAAAATTGAAACATTTCATTTTTTACTTTTTCAGATTTTTTAAAAGAAAAATATTCAGTGAATTCCATATGAATTGATTGAATCTGAAGCTGGAAATCATCTGAATATTTGATTCCCCTTCCTGGTCTTTAGAATGCATTTTAGGATGAAAACTTTAGAAAAAGGTCACTGTGCTTTAGTGATCAGTATATAAGCCATTCATGAATACTAAAAAAACAAAAAACAAACACCCCCCCCCCAAACAGGTGTTAATGGAAACTGTCTCAAGCATTACAGTATCATACTGGAAGCAAAACACTTTCACAAAATCTTATTACAACTAAAGCAAACATAAAAATCTGAAAGTAGCATTAACGAAAGATTTTTTATTAAGTAAACAGTGTATATTAAAACAATATGTCATAATAAGCATAAAAATAGTCACAGAAAAGTGGGAAAACAAAACAGCAGGGACAGGAAATTATGCATGAATATTATGTGAACCTCTCAGTGTGTCCTGATTTTATATTTAGATGGTTATAGCTATAGTTCAAATATATGGTACATTGCAAAATATATTGTGAACACTGTGGTATTATTTATCGAACAAGTGATAACTTTCACTGCACCTTACTATGCTTCATTAACTACTTTAAGAATGCAAATTACACTGGCCATCTATTTTTGTTTTTTTCACAGCAATGCAATAACATTAAATTATGAAACCTTTATGAGGTTTTTTTAGAGTGTTTTGAAGTGCCACTCTGCATTTTAAACTCATTTTATGAAGGGCTAGGGTACTTGGAATTGTACTGTCTCTCTTACAGATGTAATCAAGCTCCCCTTTGTGGACACCCACCAGATAACTGGATTTAAATACTGGAGTCCATCTGCTTCTAAGCCCACTGAGGGTGCATCTACACTGATTATTTAACTCGAAATAAGCTATGCAAATTGAGCTACGTCAATTGCGTAGCTTATTTTGAAATAGAGCACTCTTCCTCCAACTTCCCTTACTCTTCGTACAATGAGTTACAGGAGTCGGAGTAAAAAGTCTTCCAGCTTGACAGTATTTTGACACTATTTTGAAATAACTGCCTGCTGTGTAGACATGGACTAAGTTATTTCAGAATAGCACTAGATATTTCAAAATAGTGTTGCAGTGTAGACGTAGTCTGAGCAATAACCCAGGAACTTTCTTGTTCTCTAGCATCTCCAGATCACTCTTGTGGTATAGAGCAGTGTTTCTCAACCAGTGGCATCAGTACCCTTAGGGTACTTGAGAGAAGTCTGGGGGGTACATTAACACAACTGAAACTTGGAGAAAACTGAATTTGTGTTTTAAGTTTTACAGGGCTTTATTATTTTGTACTTTTTACACCCAAAAATTTCATCCCCGCCCTGCTACGATTAAGTTATTTAAACAAATTCATTGAAATAGTAGAAAAAACTTGTGTGTGTCTGAAAACTGTAGGTAGTGGGGGTACTTATAATTTTTTTTTTGAAAAAGGGGTACTTTATAAAAAAAGGTTGAGAAACACTGGTATAGAGTCCCTGCCTTGTACATCTTTTTAGAGGTGGGTCCCTGCAGTCTAGCTGCCTTCACCCTAAGCCCAGTGCTCAACTCCCCAAGTTTCCCCAATTGCTCATTTACCCTCTTTCCCAAAGCTTCACCCTTTTGGGTTCTCCAACTGATTTTGGAGATAAGTGAGAATGGCAACAAGGAACTCAGAGGCTCTGCAATTTGCAAAGGAACTTGAAGACATACACACTCTTTTCCTAGAGCCTTGCATATCGATGCAAAAATAATAAAACCTGCACCATGCCCTTCCCTCCATTTTCCTCTGCTCTGAGAACCTTTTAGGTACTGGTTGGTCCTTGCAGTGTCCATAGATCCTTCTCTCCTGCTCATATTCTGTCTCTCTGTCCTTGCAATAAGCTCTGTTTAGCTTGTTCTGGGGGATAATTTGCAGGTTCCTTTAGGCTCAGCATATAACAGCAACTTCTAACACTTTTCCTTTCTCCTTCTTTTCTCCTGGGGAGCTTTCATTGCTCCAAACTTGTCACCTTGCAGATGACCTGCAATAACCTTTTTTCCTTCAGCTTGGTCATTTTAGCATATTGATTGTTCAACCAGAGCAAAAGCATTCCAGATTAACAACTTCTTTGGCTGATTCAGTACCCACTGAGGGTTCAAATTATACATAATACCAGTCAGAATTCATTTAGACAGATTCACCAGTCCTTCACAATCAAGTAAATGCCACAAACTATAAATAAGAAGGCAGCTATCAATTTTCAGCAGAACAAGTCCCTGTTTATTTGATTTATCCCATAGCACTTCCTTTTGCAGCACCAAAACTTTCAAGTTTTATGACTACAGAAGCCTTAGGTGTGCAGTAAGTATTTTCCAACTAGAATGTAGTCAATATTGTTATTTCAAAAACAAAAACTTTCATAGGAGTAGCCACGTTAGTCTGTGTCAGCAAAAACAATGAGTAGTCCTGTGGCACCTTGGACACTAACAAATGTATTTGGGCATCAAGTTTTGTGGACTATGCATCTGACAAAGTGGGTTCCAGCCATCTGATGAACTGGTTTCCAGCCCATGAAAGCTTGTGCACAAATCAGTTTGTCAGTCTTTAAGGTGCCACAGGACTCCTTGTTTCCTTTTTATAATTTTGACTATTTTTCTCAGGAATTAACTTAGCAGATGTAGGCTAAAATTTCCAGAAGTAATCATTTATATTTTGTGCCTCAGAATTGAGGTTCCTAATTATGAGAAATACAATAGCAAAGTTCCACTGGTATTTTGGTCTTATCCCCTCTTATGACTGGACATAATTTTCCCTACTCAGCATTCAAAAACAAGCACACATTGATTTAGCAAACATTCCTGGAAATTTAGTAGCAGGAGATTTTGGGGTCCCCCCCCAAAAAGATTCAGATAAAGAGCATGCAAATTCCAGCAGAAATATGACCAAACTACGTGACAGCACACAGCAAATTAGCCTCTCCTGCAAAACTCCATATAAAGCTTGCAGTGGAGCAAACCATGGGGAATTTGAGTGCTTACATGAATTTATTGAAGAACTTCACCAGGCCGTGCAGCTTTCTGTGCCCACACATTTCAGTTTTCAACAAACACTCCAACGGTCAACCATTGTAGATAATGTCATCATTCAGAGTATGACGAGTTGCCTGCTAGCCCACTTTGAAGGTCTTTCATGGATGGTCTGCTCTCCCTTCCTGTATTTTCAGGAACCACTAAATAGGGCAATTTCTCCTCCAATCCTGGATAATTAGGAAGGAGGGAGGATGAGAAATCAGGAAGATAAGCAAGATGCTAAGGTTCTTATGGACTTTTATTTTACCTTTGTTATCTCATTCCAAGATGATATCATTAAAAAGAGTCAGTTACCAGACTCTTCCTGGTCTGGATCCAGGTGAGATCATGGTACAGTTGATATCTGTAGCAATACTGATGGATGACCAGCTTCAAGCCAGGAAGCTGCTAGCTCACATGTCTCAGCTGATCACATTTACCATGGCAACATAAATAGTCTTTCCAGTAACCAATACTCAAATCAAGGTTTTTATAGGATAAAACCAACATCTTGAATTTCCCCTTGGAATCAACTGGTAGCAAGTGCTGATCACTAAGCACTGATGTAATATATTTCCTTTGAGAAAAATCACTTACAAACAGGTGTATTCTGGACAAATAATTTAATATTGTTTAGAATAATCCAATTTCATCATGATGAAGTCATGGAAAGCTGGAATAAAAGCTACATCAGAAAGAAAAGGTCACAAGATTCTTGTCTTGAAAAAACAAACAAAACAAATACAACCCTTGACAATTGTTTCTGCTATAAGTTTATTTTTTCCCCTTTTAATATGTACCTTGCTCTCAAATCATCATTGACTTACCTCCCCTTCTAAGCAAAGGGAAGTACTACTGCCATTGACAGAATACAGTCTAAGAAGTATGAGGAACCTTTTAGGAGAGTACTATCTTCTATCTTCCTCAGAGGAAGAATTAGAGAGATATTAGAAACAAAAGATTTAATGAGATCATTCAGTGAATGTTCTCCTAATTCATTGAATAATGTTTAGCAATTTGTAATTTACCAAACTAGACAGCAGTTTCTCTAGTGCCCATCTTTTAATTTTATTTACTTTCCTGATATGCTTTTAAACGAGTTCTCCACATCCATGTAAATAGGAGTGCTAGCAGAAGGCACTCAAAAGCTGACCATTTTTCCTGGGTTTGGCAGAACCAATAAAACTTGATGTTGTGCCCTGCAAATAGCTTCCTTTACAATCCCTTAACATCAGCTCTTAGCATGTACCAAGCAAAGTGTTTCCTGCTGTTCAGTCTGTATTGACCTATTTGAAGAAATGTGTCATTTTTCTCCAGTTTTAAATTAACTCTCCGAGCATCCATACATGAACCAGTTATATAGGTAGTCTAGACTTTGAAAGAGGTAATAATCTAAAAGAATGAACCAAATTTCTGTGTAATTACAATGCCACTTTGTTTCAGACAATTACATCACGGAGCATGCATATGCTGCAGGATCACTGATCTGTAGCTCTAAGGTCAGAGTTGAGAAATGCTGCAGCAGAATGACACCTTTGTTGTAGCAAAGGACATGTTGCTATGGATGCTGATGGGTCAGAGAATGAAGAAAGAGGGATAGCAATATTATAACAATTCTTGTGACTCAAACACTTCCAGACAAAAATTCTGGGAGAAGCTGAGTTAATCCTTCCTTCCTGTCACCCACAGCTTGTGTATTTGAATCAGCTCCATGACGCCAAACTAAAACTAAATCTAAAACTACATTTATCAATGAAGCAAGAATGATATTTCTTAATAATAATAATAATAATATAATCTATTTAAAAGAGTGAAATAAGAGGATGAGAAAGACCCCTACATGGGTCTTTCATATAATTTGTGCAACATAAACAGAGACTGTTAAAAAAAATAATTCCAATTTATTGGGACAGGGCCTCAGGCTGGTGCAAAATGTTAGTGCCAGTTGACTCTACGCGTACGTCTAGATTACACGCCTCTGCGAACAGAGGCATGTAAAATAGGTTACCTGACATAGTCAATGAAGTGGGGATTTAAATATCCCCGGCTTCATTAAAATAAAAATGGCCGCCGCACTGTGCCGGCTCAGCTGATGGTTGGCACAGCGCGCGAGTTAAGACGTGGATCCATCAACAAGGGAAGCCTTTGTCGATCGCTCCTCTAAACCTTGTTTCACGAGGCATAAGAGAGCTGTCGACAAAGGCTTCCCTTGTCGACCGATCCGCGTCTTGACTCGCGCACTGTGCCGATGATCAGCTGAGCCAGCACAGCGTGGCGGCCATTCTTATTTTAATGAAGCCAGGGATATTTAAATCCCCGCTTCATTGACTATGTCGGGTAGCCTATTTTACATGCCTCTGTCGGCAGAGGCATGTAATCTAGACGTACCCTACCTGAGGTAAGGATGAGGTCAAGTACGCTTACCTATGTAACCAAGAGCAATATTTTAAATGATTAACAATTTGACTATAAAATTGTATTTATTTTCACTAGTTATAGTGTGTTTCCTTTTGGTTTTGTATTTTACTTAGCTTGTACGGTAAACTATCCAGGTCCGTTTTTCTTGGTGGCAGAGTCATTCTGATTTCTGATTTTAGTGCACAACTGAAGTGCTGTTGTATCTAGGACCACAACATGCAGGATAATGTTAGGATGACAGAAAATTCTGTATGCAAAGTATAAATAATAATTAGAAGAGTAAATATTAAATTTATATACACATGCATAAGTGTTTGCAGTCCCTAAAAAGAATTTAGATCATTTATACAGCCCAATCCCTTTTTCTAACAATTTCCTAATTATCATCACTGTCAATGCTTCTTGTGTAAATCTGATTACCAACTTCGGCCCTTATTGAGAGCACTTCCTATTCTCTTTGTTGTGAGAAAGCTTAGGCAGAGTGAAAGGACTGCATAAGAAAAAATATTAAGGGCCAGTTTCTATTGATACTCTTTTTTTCTTAGTCATTAAAATTTTCAGTACCTCAATATCACACATGCATTTCTAAGGATTCAGTTCAGTTGGCCAGGACCAAGAAACCCATAAATATCTATGGAAATTTTTTTCTTTGATGAATTTAGAAGTAATTCATTAGGCAGTCAATTAACTAGAGCTGGAAAAAATGTTGAAGCACTCATCACTAGAACACTGCACTCTCCCTTCCAAATCTAATTTATTAATTAAACCCTAATGAAAACTAGTATGCAAACCCTCCTCCAATGTCTGCAGATTTTGCAGGAGTTAGTGGTTTTTATGTCTTATTGAGGGTTACTTTAGTTTGATTTAAGATTATAATAAATGTTAACCCACTTACATACAATAGGTATAACCTCTGGGGTTTTCCACTTAGTCTAGCACTATCTACATTTATTAAGAATAGCTTCTCTTAGGCACTCTTTGTATAAATAACCACTCCAGATTTCCAGATGCAGTTATTATCCATTTTACTTCACATCTGCAGAGCTATAGTTAAATAAAATGAGTGAATTCTGTCTAATTCAAATTAATTATTTAACAAAGACTTGGGCAGGGGTAGAGGGAAAACAAGGTTGAGGACAACACACGTTTCACTATGTGTAGAACAAGCATCTTTCCCACTATTGACTTGGATGCTTTCAGGTAGATTCACATTCTGCATGAAATAGAACAGGAGATTGCAGTTATGTCTTTCTCATTTCCCATTATTAATTAGGCTTTTTAACAACCTTTTAGTGGTATAAATAGATCAAAATTATAACAAAAATGTCCTTAAGATACAAACATCTTGGTTCTTTCCCACTGATAATCTCTCTATGTCATTCTGAGAATAACTTCCTTTATCTCAATGGTCATACCCTCACTGGGTGCCTTTGGGACAAGAATTTACTGACCATACAACTAAATGATCTACAGTTTTTTGGCTTATAAATCTTAAGCTTCCAGCTAAATTTGTTTTTCTATGTGTGTATTTGGTTTTTGTTTGTGTGTTTTAGCACAGTGGAAAGTATTCAGTCAGCAACAGCTGCACACAGATGAAAATTCCATTTTTATAAATGAGGCATCATGAAAATCATACTGTACTTTTTTTCCTATTGTAGCAAATATTGAATGTTTTCCTCCTCTTTTTTTCTCTCACACATGGTTTCCCTGGGTAATGGGGATGATATGCTTTGCTTGACTAGAAACCTCCCACAGCAGTCAGCATCTCTAATGTCATTAATGCAAAATACTGCAATATAATTCCCTCAGACTCTGAGTCTTTATTTCTCATAGTGTGTCAAAAAGGAACAAGTAACAATGTAACAGGAAACAATATCTGAAAATATGTAAATTTATCATCCAACAAGGGAGTATATATTTACTTCAAATCTTTTTTAATCATAGATTCATGAAATGCTAAACTTTTGAGAAGTAAACAAAAAGTACCCTTATTTTAACCAGTATTCAGTATTAAAAGTCAGCCCTTTCAATTTTCAGCACAAAATGCTGAAATAAATTATATTATTTCTTCTCATTTATACTCACACTTTAAAATTTAGAAATGTTTGTCTACAAATAGATTGAAGACGAAGGGTGAAAAAAATCGAGCCCTCTTTTATGGCCCAGTCCTGCAATGTGCTCTGCTCAGAGAGGTCAATACACCCACAGAAATTCCCATTGTGATACTCAGTGGATGCATGGGTCTTCCCCTGTGGATTTAGGTTGTAGGCTTTTGAAACCAGAACTGTGTTTTTCTTTATACAGAACCTAGCACAATGGGACTTTGATCCTGAATGGGGCTTTCAGAGCCATCAAGCTGTATCATAATTGCTTTGAGTGGTTGCAGGTAATTAGAATGTAAAACAGGTACTGCACCAAGATTCTCTGAGCTGGGCCTCAGACTAGAGTAGATTTTTACAGGAAAGGACAGAAATATTGTTAGCACTTTTTAAAAAAATAGCTACCATTCAAAGATACATAGACATGTGAAAAGCTAGAAGTAGTCATTCAAGGGAGAGATATAGACCACATACCTAGTCTATATCTATATATATTTATTGAATATATACAAATTCCTATTCTTTTGAGAGATCAACTTTTTTCTTATTTAATGAGGGATGAATACACTTTTTTTTTTTGCATGATGTATATATGAATGAGCTATTTCACTCCCCTCTAATTTTCATTACGACTTAAATATTGTGGGTTCAAATGTTTCACTCAGATTTAAATATAATTAGGTATACATTTTGATTCAGTGATGCTATGGGAAAAAGAAAATGACCAAAAATGGAACAAAATACTGGGAAAGTGAAAAATAGAGAAGTTATTTGCAAGTTATTTGCAAGACAGATTAAAAAAGCAGACTAATTAAAATCTTTTAAATGATTCTTATCTCAAACTAACCATACATACATGAAAATGTATTGTGTTTTTAAGGAGTAAGGATCCAAATTTTGAGGCTGGGACTTTTCTGACATATACAATGGGGATAAGGGAGATTGTTAAGTGTAAATTTCAGTGTAGTCTTAACAATGGAGCTGCTATATCACTCCCATAATGCTACATTTGGACAAGTCATTTCTGTCAGTCTGCCTCTGTTTGGGGGTCAGGACTCATAGAACTGGGCAGCAAATAGATATCTGATTGTCTCAGATGTCTGAGATTTTACCATTTCATAAATAAAAGGGATTCCCAGCCCAGATTAGCTAGTATCCCAGTAATTAGGACACCTATCTAGAGTATTGGAAACTCAGGATCAAGTCTCTCATTTGTCAAGCTAACTTTTGGCAGGGGCATCTTCTATCCTTAATAGGTAGCCCAAATTTGTATTTAGTTAGACAATATTTTTTATTTAAAATTAGCCTACGGTGAAACCCTGGCCTATTTAAAGGAGATGTCAACATTTCTACTGGTTTTGATGGGGCCAGGATTTCATTCCTAGTTTAAAATCTAAAAATAGTTTGGCACAGTTGAGTTTCCAATTAGCTCATCCCTAATGTACAGATATATTAGAGATGGGCCCAAATTCAAATCCCTCCAAATTGTGGGAACATTTAGATGTAGACCTGAATGCCATGGGTTACATTAGTCTCTAAAAATGAGTCTTAACTGGAAACCCACATTTTGGGAACATTTGGATCCAGATCTTTGCAGCTCATGCCAAGCTCTGTTTGCCCAAAATAGTACCATCTTCTCTGTTTAAGGGGAATTTGTGAAATCATTTGTGTGCCATCTTCTGATCCATTACACTATTGAAGATGTTTCACACAGAATAAATTTTTGAAGCTTTGGAATTAACACGTTGGCAATTCTTCATTTTCCAAAGATGACCTCCCTTAATATCAATTTTAGATAGTCTTGTATGCATTTGTAAATGCACAGATGCTCACAGTAAACATGCTTGTCATTTCCCTCCTCCTTTTAATCCTTATCTTTTCTGACCAAATTTATTTAATGCAAACATGTTGCCCACTCTGTGCCATTGGCTTCTGTTCCAACACTATGAAGTCTCAGAATGTTAGTATCTGAACATGAAATGTTTTGCACAGATAAAGGACCAGAGAGACCTTGCAGAATGAGGCTGCAATTTCAAATAAAGCTCTGCCAAAATAATTACAATTGCAGAAAAATCACAAAATAAGAATTCCCTGGAGAGTCGATAAGCATTGGGCATTGGGAGTTAAGGTTTAAATCTGGTAGAAGTCACAAGTGAAATGAATTTAGATAGCACCAATTCTTATGGGCCCTTTATCAGAATCCACATGTGATCAGGAACAATCTTGGTCCTAGAAAATCAAAGTTCTAGAATATGAAGAAGTTTGGCAAATTGGACTAAGCTGTGTTTACCAGTATACATTTGCAGTGTTATCAGTCTCTCACTTTCACAAGTGCTAAAATGCCCTAAATTCACCTTACAAAAGCACCTCTGGCTATTACTAGCCGCAAATTACTAGTTGTAAAGTACTACTATTTTAAGAATGTCAGCTGAAATAATGGTTGACCTTGTGTCTAACCAAATGGCAGTGTATAAGATTAACAAGATTTTCAAATGGACTTTGTATTTTCAGCACTGGTACATCTTTCTATAACACTACATAATATCAAGGGACTATGACTTGATGCAACTATCTACCAGAATAACTTGCAAAATATCAAGTGAAACACTGGAGGATTTTTTTACAATTGATCAGATATATGCTATTATTTTGCATATTTGGGAAGAAGATTTTTGCCTTTATATGACTGCTTATTAACTAAATTAATACTAATAACATATTAATTTACTAACATAATTCCCTTTGTGCATTTTAAGAACATATAAAAAAGCTAAAAAAACATGATGCTGAATGAGGTATTGACTTAACATTACCTATAGAAATAACATATACAACTTAGTGTGCAATTTTGTTCTTGGTATTACAGACATTAACACGGAGCAATAATGAAGTAAGCAAGGAACCATTCTGACAAGAGTTCTTTTTGATAATGATAATATTTCAGAGTCTCTGCAGCATCCATTCTGAAGCACCTGGTTGCTGTACATGTACAAAATAGCTAACGATCCTTACTCAGTCAAAGCTGACAATCAAAAACAAATTCATTGGGAACTTTGAATAAGTACAACGGTGAGATTTCATTTGGCCCTGCGGTATCCAAATGATAGCAAAGATAGCAAAGTTGCTGCCTACCAGTGACCCTCATATTAGTTAGATAATAATTAGTTAAAAACTCAGTAAAAAACAGATGAGCAGTACAATGCGCCTTTGTCTGGAACGTGATACGGTTCAGATTTCAGAGGTTATGTCCCTCCTATTGAGAATGCTCTTCCACCTGACTTGGAATAATGAGGCCATGGACCAACAGCAAGCATGCTTTAGCTAGTCTTGGTTGAGTGACATGAAGGAAAGGAGGAATCTTTCAGGTAATTTTTAAAACTAATAACCAGAATTCCGAACTGATTATTTAGAGCAGAGCTATGCAAAATCCAGCTCTTGGGCTGAATCCGGCCCACCGAACTGCCAGACCTGCCCCCTATGTGCGCTGTGAGCTTGTGGGGAGGGAAGGGAGAGACCTTGTGTGCTGCCTCCACTCCCAGCACAATTTCGCAGCTCTCACTGGCTGGTTTCCAGCCACTGGGAGCTGCCCATTTGCAGGACAGGCAGTATGCTACGTGCCCCTCCCCCAGGCTTGCAACATTCAGAGCAGCACGTAGCCTCTGTAGCCAGCTATTCTAAGTGGCTTGTGGGGGCTGCATTAGGCAGGGAGCCTGGCTGAGGAACCTGCTGGGCTCCTGGCAAGGAGCTGCCTAAGTAAATGCCTCCCAGACAGAGCCTGACTCTGGCATCCTAGCCTTCCTGCCCCCTCCAACCCTTTTCCCTCCCATCTTGCACCCCGACCCTATGTAACTCAAACCTCCTGCAGCCCCATTCCTATACCCATACCCCATCCCAGACCCTGCACCCCAATTTCCTATGTCTGGTCACAACCCAAATCCCTACACATCCTTCAGCACTTGTACTCCAGGTCACCCCCTAGATCCTGCACTCCTCCTCCAAGTCAGAATCCTCTCCTGCACCCATATTCCCTCCCAGACCCTGCACGCAAGTCCCTTGCCCCAAGTCACAACCCCCACCTTCATCTAAACTCCCTCCCAGATCCCATACCCCCTCCTGAATCCCAGTTCCTTATGCCATGCTCTCTTCTGTACCCAGCCTCTATCACAAACCCCACGCCGCCTCCATTAATACTGTGAAAGAGAGCAGCGCTGGTCCACTTACCAAATTCTTGGAGTGCTTCCCCCCATCAATAATTATTGCCCACCCCTGATTTAGAAGCAAATGGGTGACTAGCATGAAGTACTGTTATCCTACATTTGGGTCATGATTATGGAGCTATCTGCTTGTACATTTCTACCATTGCCTCTAAGTGCAGTCCTTCAGGATGTTCGGGCTATCGCCTTCACTTGTCCTGAAGAAGTATCCCACAATTCTTCCGCTCCTAGAGCAGGTGTCAGGCTACAGCTCCCTGAGTACTGTGATTGCTCAGCAGGTTGGACTGAACTTGGCACCTGCAAGTCTTCCTTTCAGGAGCTGTGTCCAAAAGTTAACACGATGACAAGGTCACTTTCTTAAAATGAGACATGGCTTAATCTTTACAGGAGGAACACAGCACCACCCCAAAGAAACTTAGGAAGATCTAACTGCCTCATGTCTCTCTGGAACATGATTTGTTATCCATTTTGTGTCTCTCTGATCTGTTGCTTTGCCACAGTAGGAAATTAAGTCTTATAATCTGCTGATGCTTGAAAGTAGCATCTTCAGAGCTTAATTGTGTATGCTTTGTTTCTTAATGGCCACTGCAGTGTTCATAGAGAGGTTACTTATCCAGGAACATTATTTTGCCTTCTTACAGGTCTCCATGGGTATGTCTATACAGCAAGTGGCAGCCCAAAGCAGTGAATCTCCAAGCCTGGGTTGACAGACTCTTGCTTGAGCTACCATGTTAAAAATAACCAGGTAGACAGTTTGTATCAGGCTGGCTCTTAGGGTACATCTAGACTACAGACTTTTGTCGACAGAAGATACTGTCGACAAAGCCTCTGTCAAAAAGAGTGTCTAGACTACAGCCAGCTCTGTCGACAAAGCAAGCCGCTTTTTTGACAGAGAGTCTAGACGCTCTCTTTTGAAAAAGCAGTGTGGATGCAATAGTGCCTTTTTTCGACATAACTTTGTCGAAAAAAGGTGTTATTCTTCATAGAATGAGGTTTACCGCTGTCGACAAAACTGCCACGTTCTGTTGACTTACTGTTGACAGAACTTGGCGGAAGTGTAGACGCAGGTATAGTTTTGTCGACAAAAGTCCACTTTTGTCGACAAAACCCTGTAGTCTAGACACACCCTATGACTCTGAAGCCTACCCACTCCCACAGCCCAACTCACACCATCTGCAAATCTGTTTTAGCACAGTAGCACCAGTGCAAGTCTGTCAGCCCAGGCCTGGAGACTTGCTACTGTGCTGTGCAGATGTAGTCCAGCCTTGCTGTTGAACTAAATCGACCTATTACTATGGAAAACAGTCCAATAAACCAGTTTAGCTCTGCAGGAACTATACGTATAACCATGTCAGATGCAGTAATCATAACTTATTACAGCTTACTCGCAAGTCCTACATAGCTTCTAATATACAATCCCTCATGTGGCAAACTACACTGTTAGCTTCAACAGTAGCTCTTTATGGAATACTGAAGTAGACCAGACTGGAAGTGAAAAAAGCATGAATAACAGTGTTGAAATTAAAATCTTCCAAAATAAATAAGTAAACAAACATTGTGAAGGAAGTTGGAAAAAAAAGGGAAATAATGATTTTTTTAAAAGCAAAAGCAATTCCATTTGGAGGGGTCTGAAATGGACCCTTTGGCTACATGTACATTGCAGGGCTATTTCGGGATATCGGAGGTTTCCTGAAACAGCTATTCTATGTCTTTTAAAGCATGCCCATTATTTCAAAATATAACAGGCTCATTATTCCGACATCCCTCTAAACCTCATTTCATGAGAAGTAAGGGATGTTTCAGAATAGCAATTTTTTTTTAAATCAATGCTGTGTAGACAGCACAAAATTTTGAATTAAGCTATTTTGAAATTGACTTGAAATAAGCTATACACTTTGCATAAATCAAATTGAGTAGCTTCTTTCAAGCTCTGGGTGCAGTGTAGATGCACCCTTTTCAATTTTTTTTCGGAAATAGCCCATGCCAATTTTAAAATCAATATTTTCACTGAATGTGTTTGATTTTTTTCTAAATTGTTTAATGAAAATTGTAATTTATTACTGAAACCAGGATATTGGTGAAGGAAAATTTAAAAAAAATGACTTATAATGTATCAATTAGTCTATTTAAAACATCCCCAAAATCATAAAAGTTGATGTCAACAGTTTTTCATAAAAGCTGCTTTTCTAATAAAACTGTCTTTTTGACAACAAATGTTTAGCAAGAAAAATTTCAATCTTATCAATCGTCACAAGATTATGATAAACTGAGACTGAATGTTAACATCAATAAACCATAAGGGCATGACATTAACAGACTATTATTGAATTCAACTAACCAGGAAGTAGAATACTTATCTACTAATGACAACCTCTTGTAGTTTATTGGTATCGGACAGCTTATTTGTATATATTTCTCATATTTTAACACATTTTTAAATAAATGGTGAAACAGTAAAGTCCAATGTATCCTTCTAATATGAATAACAATTCCAGGTAGAACAACGTAAAATAATGGGACAATATTGTAAAGTCCCCTTCTCTAGTATTTTGAACATATCCTATTTTTTCTACCTCCTCTATCTCTCTTTTTAGAAGGTTTGTTGACTTTATGTATAGATCCTTTTTCTATATTCTTGTACTCTAGTAATAAAGCTTCCCTTTCAATAAGGTCATAGGCCCAAATATTATCTTTAAATTATACCTACATTTAGAGTAATACATAGTCCCTAGTTTAGGGTTATGGTTAATGTAGCTTTAAACTACTGCCAGTACTATAGTGTGTGAGTTGAGAAATTAGTGTGAGCAGCCAGATTCCATGTGCTTAATCAGAGAACATGAGTGACCTCCTACTCAGAACTCCTGCACTTTAAGGGCCTCCTACGACATATACAGGTCCACACTTGTATTTGGAAGATCAGTTGAATGCGACTCCGTAAATGGAGAGTTGGAGAAGGTGAAGAGGTGCTGTCCACTGAGTAGTAGTTCTTAGAGGGATTGTACCTGCTGCCAAGATTTGACTAACTGGGAATTCCTCTTGCATGAAAGAAAAACCTAAGGATACATATCTGATCAATTGGCTCTTTGCCTCTCCTAATCTATGACATAGGGGGAATGATCAGAGAACAGGCAGAAAATTTGAAGTAATCCTATACTTTCACAATGCCTCATTGCTGCAACAATTCTTTAACCTTTCCATTTCATGATAGGGCTACTCTCCAGACCTGCAGTACAAGATTTGAGAATTTGCCCTTGTGACCTTATATAATAAATACATCAGGAACAAATAAACACTTTGTGGCAAATGCTAGACATTGGAAGCCTGGAAACTTCAAAAGACTATTATAGGCTCCACTACTGTAGTCCCTGAGATTAGTGACAAACTTTTGTATCTGTAAATGGTATCTTTATCTTTGGAAGCTAGCATTGTAACTGAAGATCATGAGACAGATAAACAGTTCCAGAGAAGTATCATCCCAGGGGCTGAACTGCATACATGCTGGTTCAGACCAGCTTCAAGAGGCCAAGAAGACAAGGAAAGAGCTTGTGGAATAAATGGCCAGCATGAGCTGGGTAACAATTCCCTCATTTTGAGCTAAAAACTAACCTAATACTGTAACCAAGAGAGCCAAATTCTGCTAAAGGACCTGAAGGACTGTCACATGCCAGAGTCTCCTTATGAAAGGTAGGTGCCACCGGGTACGAACTGCATGTGTTTAGACTGTTTATTGTATGTTTTTATGATAATGCTTCTGTCCTAAAATAAATGTACTGTGCTTTGTGAGAAACAGTTGACCACTGGTAGACATTGTCATAGTCAAAGGGAAAGAGCTGAACATTATTTGCTGGACTATGTCAGACCTGCTGGGATAGTCACAGTAAATTCCAAGGGACTGAAAGACTAAATCCCTTGTCTGGAGAGAGTCATGGGTCCCTGCCAATAGAGATGTGACAGCCAGAGACCTGAGATATGAACGAGCACTTTTGATAAGATCAAGGTGTAGTTAACCCTGAAATTTTGCCTCTTGTTTTCACAGAAAGATCCAGTTTTCATGCTGCATCACTTTCTTGGTGCATCTAAGACTCTGAGGCTACGTCTACACTGCAGGGTTTTTGCACAAAAACCCGTGGAGCATCCACACCTCAAGTGTGTTTTTGCTCAAGAAAATTTACAGTAGAACAGCAGAACAGAGGGCTTTTTGCAGTGTAGGTATACCTCTTTCTACGAGGAATAACTCCTTTTTGCGCAAGAACTCTTGCACAAAAAGGTGTGTGTGGATGCTCAACAGGGGTTTCTTGCGCAAAAATAGCCTATCAGAAAAAGCATAGGTGCTCTGGTGGCTATTCTGTGAATGGCCATCAGAGCTTTCTTGTGCAAGAGCATCAATGCAGTATGGATGCTCTCTTGCGCAAAAGCACATGGCTTTTGCGATGCGCTTTTGTAGTGTGGACGTGCTTTTGCGCAAGAAGTTTTTGTGGAAGATCTCTTCTGCAAAAAGCTTCTTGTGCAAAAAGCTGAACTCCTCAATGTGTTGCTCTGTACCATCCAGCCCCTGACACTAGGCAGTCACAATAATGACTAGATTCACTATCTTCAAGGGAACATTCTACGGCCCTGACAGTCAAGATCCAACCTTCATGAATGCATAAATATTCCTCTGTGAAGACCAACAAATCATCTTTTTGCTTCTTCTTAAACATCCCAGAACTCATTGTCCCCTCCATCAGAGTCAAGGTAGCACCTGTTCCTTTCCTGGGGTGCTGGCTCAAAGGGGTCTTCCTCTGTTCCTGCTTGTTCTGTATGTGTTGACTTATGGTTTACATGTGACAGAGAGATACAAAGCTTATCTCCTACCTGGGAGAAATCTGTGCATTCGCTCTGCATTGGACATAGGTTTTAACAAATAAGTTTAGTACAGTCACCCAATTTCTTAAATATCATTAATGCATACATCTTACAAGTACTATGAAGATTAATATGATATAAGCTTTTATTAGACATTTTACACAACTCTTTATGGATAAATACTATGAAAGCTGAATGTTGGGTGTAACAAGTTTGTCATGTATGTTGCTGTTAGAGAACAGTGAACTTTGCCCAAAAGGCATTCAGAGGTTCTTAAGATCACACATGCAAGTGTCTGAAAACTAGATGATGTGTCTAATATGAAGGAATATATCATGTAACTGAAGAACTCACAGAAATCCACATTGCTGCTATATTTATCACCCCAATATTGCCACCTTTAATTAGAGCCTGGGAGCTGTGACACACTCTTGCATGAGACCCAAAGATAATTTTATTTATGATATGTAATGACTGATCTGTGAAAATATGTAAGTGTTTTTCCTTTTTCGGGTTCCTGTCACCTGTTACCATTGCGATCTACTTTTTTCATTTCACTTTTGCTTGCTCTTAGTTTAAAGCATTTCTGTTCACTTTACTGTCCCTTATCTTACCGGTAACACTTCTTTCATTTTCCCATAGGTCTTTGCATTGCACTATTCCTATTGTTTGTCCTTCTTAGAATGGCAAGTGTAAACACATATTCTGAGTGATTCATCATTATGAGTCCAAAAATAAAGTAGCTTTGAAAAAAAGCACAGAATATACTCACCTATTTCTGCATCATCAGATTTCCTAATTTCCCCATTTCACTCTATTTTAAATTTACACTTTCCACTTTTACAGTGCAGGATTCCCTTTTTTTCCCAAATCAGGCTGTCTCATTTAGCCTGTTCCAGGTTTTTTGCATTATTATTATTTTGGCTTTTCCTATTTTCCTGTTGCCCTTTTTTAGTTTCTAAGGTAGCTAATGCCTCCTATAGTATTTTCAATGGAAATAGTGCAAATTCAGATTCACTGAAATTGTGTGTGTTAAAGTGTAAACCAGAGGACTGTAAATATTAACTCATTTTAATTTTGTAAATAGAAACAGAAAAGTGCCCATGCTTATGTATGATTACTAAATTATCAGTAAAAAGACTAAGACTTCTCAGACATTAGGTGATACACTTACCCCACCCTTACACATATACTTGTAATTATAGTACATTTAGCAAAACTGCACCCAGGACTACTTCTAGGCTGCATCTAAACTGGCAAGATTTTGCGCAAAAGCGGCCGCTTTTGCACAAAAACTTGCCAGCTGTCTACACTGGCCGCTTGAATTTGCGCAAGAACACTGACGTTCTAATGTAAGAAATCAGTGCTTCTTGCGCAAATACTTTGACGCTCCCATTCGGGCAAAAGTCCTTTTGCGCAAAAGGGCCAGTGTAGACAGCTCAGATTTGTTTTGCGCAAAAAAGCCCGGATGGCTAAAATGGCGATCGGGGCTTTCTTGCGCAAAACTGTGTCTAGATTGACACGGACACTTTTCCGCAAAAAGTGCTTTTGCGCAAAAGCGTCCGTGCCAATCTAGACGCTCTTTTCCGCAAATGCTTTTATCGGAAAAACTTTTCCGTTAAAAGCATTTGCGGAAAATCATGCCAGTCTAGACGTAGCCCTACTGTTAAGAGAGTAGGCTGATTGCCTTGGCACCAATAGATGTGTTATACTGCTCCCCGACCCTGCTCCCGATTATCCAGTCTTGTTTTGTTTGTTTTCAGCTCTGCTCTCAGTTGGCTCAGGGTTTCACTGAAAACTTTTTTACATTCTGGCCAACAAATGGCTAATCTGCTTTGGTCTGCACCATGCTTTTTTCTCGCTTTTTTCCTATTATTTGTTTTGTGGGATGTGTCTGAGTAAGAACAGCTTTCCTAATGTAAAGAGGTTCTTATATTATTTTGCAATTTTAAATAAAGCATAACACAAGGGGTGTTGTATTATCAGAACATCTTCTAGCTCTTTACAAATAAATGAGTCTCACAAGCAACATACTTGGTATTTAGCTGTTTTTGCTTTATGATATAAAGAGGAAAAGTAACGCACTAGAGAGGTTCAGGGACTTGCACATGGTCACACAGGGTATGTCTACACAACAAAGTTATTTCGAAATAACAGCCGTTATTTCAAAATAACTTACCTAGCATCTACACAAGCCAACCGCTATTTCAAAATTAATTTGAAATAGCAGAGGGCTTATTTTGAAATTGGTAAACCTCATTCCATGAGGAATAGCGCCAATTTCAAAATTGCAATTTCAAAATAAGCGCTGTGTAGACTCTTATTTCGAAATAGGGGGCCTCCAGCCCTCTCCAGGGTGCCCTGCTAGCCACCCTGGCCACAAGGTATCTTCTGACCTGATGCCCTGCCGGAACCAGTTCCGGCTGTCCTTAAATGTGATTCAGCATCCAATCAGTGTGGACGCGCTATTTCAAAATAGCAAAAAGCTATTTTGAAATTCATTTTGTGTGTAGACACGTTATTTCGAAATAAGATATCTCGAAATAACTATTTCAAAATTAGATATTTTGAAATAATGCTATAGTGTAGACATATCCACAGTTAATAGATGACAGTCATGCAAGTCCTAATGCCCAGTTCCCTGTTTTTACCATCAGAACCACTAGATCCCAGTTCCCCATTCTAACCATCAGACACTACTGCCTCATTAAACCACTGTATATAAGAGCTTTAAGCTATGTGGATAAGATATCTGATTTAAAATGACAGTAGAGCTCCTATTTTTGAGTATGCTTTCAGACTAAAACAAATCCATCGAGCATGGTACATTTATGCCAGGAGTATGCTGAATTATACAGAAACCTGCAAAGTCATAACTATGTGGAAGGTTTTGACATTTTTCATATTAATGATCATTATTTCATCCTGTTATTGCTATGGTGAAAGTTCCACTGACATCTTCAAAAAAGTTTTTTTTCCCCCATCCCAGAACTTTTTGGATTAATTAGCAAAAACCTGACCTATAATCCCTCTTTTTACCCATAACTATCATAAAAATGCAGTCTGTGTATATTTAACATAAGAATTCCTAATATGAGCTAGTTAAAGCTATACCAGTATAACAGATAGCAAAGCAACACTACATTCCATAGAATAGATATCTTAAATATGGTAGCAAAACCTGGAACACATGCAGGAAATCAATTAATTTTGCTACTGCTTCTTTGCAGGGATTCATTAGTGGGGGAAAGAAAAATAACAGCAGGCATGGGACATACAATCACTGCCTGAATCTTAAACCAGAGGAATTTGAGCTGACAAAGAAAAATTGACTTCCAACTAGGTTTTCCTATTGGTTTTCTATTGTTGCCTAGTTATCTTTAATAATAGCCAACCCTTAGGAAAATAAAACAGCAGGAGATAGCATTCCTGTGAGTCAAGTCAATCTTTGCTGAAGCTCTAGCCACCACCTGACTGCCTATTCCTGGCACCAGAAATCTCAGGGACTGAAAATAAAAGACAAACAAAGTTAAAGTACGAGCCAGATTATATTAATTTTGTTAGTGCTTCTTTAGAGGGCTTCAATAATGGGGAAAGAAAAAACAACAGCAGTTTTGAGATAATCACTTCCTGAATTTTAAACCCGAGGTTTATGGGGTTCTCAAAAGTTTAATCAGACCTAAGCCCTCATATGCCTCATGGATGTGTCATATTGTGATGATATCCAAGTAACATTCATAGGCATGTGAATTCACATTGTTTTAGTCTTGGCCTTTAAAAGCCTTCCGCAATCTGGCCAGGAAACCACTGTCACTTCTCGCAAAATAACTGAAGCTACTTTTAAATTCCTTCAGACAAAAAGCAACAGAATGCCCTACGCAATTTAATTGTCATGTTTAATGCTTCCTTTAAAACAAAAGCTTTCTTTTGCTTTCTTGTTCAATATCTCTACAACACAGTAGTCACATCACACTGGTATTCAGAATTAAATATTTATCGAGAAAAGACTGTCAAAAATTCAGAATCAGTTATCTGACATCTATAATAGTTGTTCTTTATCAGGACTGAAACAAACAAACAAACAAGACAGTGTTCTCGTTATAGAAAAAGTAACATCTGAAGCTTATACAGTGAATACAAGGGTTTTTTGTGTAAACTGAGGAGAAAAATTCCAAACTGAGAATGATACAAAATTAGTTTAGGCAGAGTCATAGTCAAATTTCATAGGCATTGTCTGAGAACAAGTGAGATTTGTTAGGTGGGCTCACAAAACTGCTCACCACTAGCTGTGGTGGGGCTTTGGTGATGCAAAGAGCAATGAAGACATCCTAGAGTGGGAGGAAAGATCTTGGTCTGGAGGAACTGAGGCAGTATTCCATATGCCCTTTATTTCCCTTCGGGCTCCATATGCCCTCTCTTTCCTTTTGGCAAGTGGGGTCCTATTCATATCCCTTCCTCTTCTTTTCTTCTATCCAGTTCCTGATGCTGCTTAAACCTGAGGTAGGGAGTTACATGTTGAACCCATGTCGATATTCTTCTTTGTGCTACTCACTGTTGCTGTCATTGGAAGGCATAGTCACCTGGTAAGTGGATGAGGAAGGACAGAGTTTGCTTTCTGTGTAGGATAGCTATTGTTGACTTTCTGTTTCAGCCTAACACTTCAGCTAACTGCTGGATCTTTGTCTCATCCCTGGGACACCCATCTTTCCTCAAAAGTTTAATGTCTCCAAAGTTAAATGCAGCTTTCTCAGCTCTGTAATACAAGTGTCTACTTCATTTTTATCCCAAATTATGAAGTGGAAAACACAATCTCTCTCTAGGACTACAATACTCAAACATGTGCATCAGCCATCATTCCTTGCAACAGTGTCATCACCCCAGCTACTGCCACTCATTTTCTTTTCCTCATCATTATCTCCCATCATTGGCTCACATTTTTCCCTCTATGTTTAGTCAGGAACTCCAGAATTCCTGGTAGTCTGGAGTCCCTCCATCTTACCTATTTCTAGGTGCTGCTTAATTTTCCTGTCAATCACACTCTCTTCCTTGCTGTGGGTCACAAAAGGCTGATAGGTGCCACTATGTTTACTCATGACACAGGTGCCAACTGTGGATGTACCAAGGCTGGAGTACCCCCGGAAAAAAAAAGGCAGTGTTGAGCACCCACCTGTGGGCCTCTCCCCCAGAGCCTCCCACCAGCAGTGGGTCCCACTGATCAGCTCGTCCCGTTCCTCCGCCCCTCCTTAGATTGAATTCCTGGTATCTGCAGTCACATTTCACGGCAATTCTTCCTGTGTTTCCCTTCTGTGGTCCAGCAAGGGAACACATTCTAGGTTCCAGGCTCAGGAGTATGGATGACTGAGTAGAAGAGACCACAACTCTCTCTCTCTATTGAAAGGGGTTATTCCAGGCTACACAGATCCCTGACTATACTAAGATATTTCGAGTAAAAGACAGACTGTCTAAGCAGACCTACCTTACTTCCATCCTCAAAAGTCCTAAACTGCATAATTGCCCACAATTACAAGTTAACATGAAACTCTTTCGAAGCAAGCACATTTATTCTTAAGGTAAAAACATTACAGAGAACACACATTAAAACATGAAAATTACCTAGATGCCGGATATTAAGCTTACCTGAGATTGCCCAAACTACAAATGTAAGTTCCCACGATTCAAATTATGACAGGAGACTTAATTATGGGTTCCTAGTTATTTTGTTTATTAGTTACCATTTTTGTTTACCCAAAGAACAAAGGTGTTAATCAAATTGGACAGTCTTTGTTTTCATTAAGGAGAAAAAAGTCAGGAAAACAGTCAGAAAGAGTGGGAATCCTAGTAGCTTGTTGCTAGGAGATGAAAATTATAAAATGGACTAGGGGCAGAGTCAGTGGGCAACTGGGACTGGACTCTGTCAGTGACAGAGCTCCTGGGCTTTTTATCTCAGGCCAAAGGGAGAGGTACAGCAGAACTGTGGCTCTTTTAGAGCAGACAACAGCTCTTTGCCTAGATAGCAGCTCACTTTTAATTGGGAAGGGGGAGATCTTATTTCTTGTTGGGAATTATTAATTTTGAGGGAAACATACTTGCATACACGGGGTCTCAGTCTGCATAGTTAGGACACACATGCAGCCAAGACATCACAAAGGGGACAGGGTGGGAGACTAGGTAGGATACTTACCTGACTCTTCCTCCTCCTCTGGAATGGTAGTCCTTGCATTGAAATGGAGTTTGGAGAAGCATCAGTGGCATCAGACCTCAGAACATGATATGGACCAGTCATCTTTTCCTCCGAATCCATGTGTGAAAGAGTATATGAGTGTAAGTCTGTTCAGTATTGTTAATCCTTCCCTCCATTCCCTTCCTTCCTGTTTCCTATTCCCTAATTAATAAAGAACCGTTTGTTTTCATCTGTGGTCTCTTTCTCTTTCTCTTTCTGGTTTAAGCTCTGATAGATGAGCATATCTTGAGGGGATCTTAGGAGATTTGTTAGCTCCATGGAATTCATCTAAAACTAGGGGCCTAAAATAGAAAGCAGGAAAACTAATATGATAAGGATGCCAGCTGATTATTACTCCTTGAAATCTACATGATATTTTTCCTCCCCCCCTTTGATCACAAGTCCATCAGACCTTTGGCTCAGAACAAGCACAATCACGTGTCAGTCAGTTATTCCATTATACAGTTTGGCTACGTCTACATTGGCATGATTTTGCGCAAATACTCTTTAACGCAAGAGTTTTTGCGTTAGAGTATTTGCCCAAGAGAACATCTACATTGGCATGTGCCTTTGTGCAAGAGATGTGCTTTTGCGCAAGAGCATCCGTGACAGTGTAGACGGTCTCTTGCGCAAGAAAGCTCTGACGGCCATTTTAGCCATCGGGCTTTCTTGCGCAAGAAATTCATGTTGCCTGTCTACACTGGCCTCTTGCGCAAGAACAGTTGAGCAAGAGGGCTTATTCCTGAGCAGGAGCATCACAGTTCTTGCACAAGCACTGATTTCACACATTAGAACATCAGTGTTCTTGCGCAAGAACTCCCCGCCAGTATAGACAGGCAGCACGTTTTTGCACAAAAGCGGCTGCTTTGGCGCAAGATCGTGCCAATGTAGACACAGCCTTTGTCTTTGAACTATGCCGAAGTAATGGGTTATGGTCCCTCTAAGCTGTGTGACTACATAGCATCTTATCAAGGGCTACACAGGAACTCAGGGCTGTGGCAGGGAGAGGTGCCTCTCCACTGGACCCAACCTCAGACCTACCACGGTGGGGAGATGCCTTTCCACCCAGATCAGATGGGAAGAAGGGCTGGGGGTATTCCTTTCTCTCTGCCACAGCACTGGGTCAGTCTGCATCCCAAACCTCTCATTCTCAGCACCACTCTGAGACAACACTTCTAGATGGAATCTTCATCCCCCCATCTCTCTACACAAGCTTTGAGCCCCCTCCCATAGTTTGAAACCCTCATCCATGGCCCCACCTCAGAGTCTACACCCCTTGCCAAATCCAAACCCGATGTCCAAGCCTTGAGCAAATCCCAAACTCCTTGTCCCCACCTCTGCCACACATCACCTCCATATTGGTACACGCCACAAAAATAATGTCGCACATGCATGGGAAAATTTAGAGAGAACATTTCTACACTACAGCGCTAATTCGAACTAACTTATTTTGAATTAGTTAATTCAAAATAAGCTAATTTGAAATAACGCATCTAGACCCAAAAACTAATTCGAATTAGCGTTTTCCTAATTTGAAATAGCGCGTCAACACTGACTGGATGCTGGGTCGCATTTAAGGGCAGCTGAAACCAGTTCCAGCAGGGCATCAGGTCAGTAGTTGCTTTGTGTGGCTGCTATCTGAGGCTCGTGCTTAAAGGGACCCCCCCTGGACAGCCGTTTCTCAGCTTTTTCGCTTGCTTGCCTACCTCACCGAGGGACAACAAAGCGTTTTCCTCTCTGCCTGCCTGTGTCGGTGGTTCTCATTGGGAACGCTGCCGCAGTTGGCACCATGGAGCCAGAGCTCGCCCCGGGCATTCTGGTCCAGTTTTTGGACTTGCTGCTGCAAGCCTGCCAGCAATGGGTGGAGGCTGCCTGGCACCATCTAGTGCACGTCAGCCCCCTGCCCCTCCCCCTGGCCTCCCTGGGGGACGTGGAGGCGCTGCAGCAGTGCCTGGATGCCAGCGTGCCCTGCCGCATCTGGCGTGTGGACACCAGCAGTGACTGGTGGGACCGCATCATCCTGGAGCGCTGGGGAGACCAACAGTGGACCCAGAACTTTGGGATGAAGAAGGACACCTTCCTGGAGGTCTGCAGAGACGGGATACTCGCACGAGGCCCACCATCCCCCTCCAGAAGCGTGTGGCCATCGCCCTGTGGAAGCTCTCCACACCAGACAGCTACCGATCCGTCGGAAACCAGTTCGGCATGGGGAAATCCACCGTCGGAGCAGTGCTCATGCAGGTACGGCACTCACCGGCCACTGGGCTAGGGGGACAGGGGGGCTGCAAGGAGGGGATGGGTCGCCCCAGGGAAAACGGGGGGGGGGGAGGAGGTGAAAGTGCCCCGCATAGGAGGGTTCGGTCTGTCCAGGCCGTACTACACGCCGCCCACAGCAGCCAGGATCACAGCGGGAGTTGCTTCCGGGAGTGGGGCGCGGGGCAGTGCCAGGGAATGAACACTCCCAGCCACCCGGGTACCCCAGTGATTCGTGGTTTGGTGTGTCTCTCTGCAGGTGGTGAAGGCCATCAACCGGGTGCTGCTCCACAGGGTGGTCCGCCTCACCGACCCGGACGCGGTCATCCAGGGGTTCGGCGCCCTCGGCTTCCCCAACTGCGGGGGGGTGATCAACGGGATGCACATCCCCATCTGTGCCCCGGAACACCAGGCCTCCCTCTACATTAACCACAAGAGGTACTTCTCCGTCCTCCTGCAGGCTGTGTCTCACCACCGGGGCCAGTTCATGGACATTAATGTGGGCTGGTCCGGCAAGGCACACGACGCCAGGGTGTTCCGCAACTTCTCCGTGTGCCACAGGCTGCACGCCGGGACCTTCTTCCCCGACTGCCACATCAGGGTCGGGGACGTGGACATGCCCGTCTGCCTGGTGGGGGATGCGGCCTACCCCCTACAGCCCTGGCTAATGAAGCCCTACCCGGGTCACCTCAACCCCTCCCGGCAGGCCTTCAATGCCAGGCTCACCAGGGCCCGCATCGTGGTCGAGGGGGCCTTCGGATGCCTGAAAGTCCGATTCCAATGCCTCCTCACACGCCTCGACCTCGTCGAGCACAATATCCCTCCCGTGGTGGCAGCATGTTGTGTGCTGCACAATTTATGTGAGCGGAAGGGGGAGGCTTTCCTGCCAGCCTGGATGGCTGAGGCGGAACACTTGGCTGGCCAGTACGCGCAGCCCCACACCGCCACCATCCGGGAGGCCCAGCAGGGAACCATCCAGATCTGGGAAGCCCTGCGGGAGAGCTTCCTGGTGGAGGAGGACTGAACTCTCCCTGCATGCCCCACTGGGGCCTTCTTCCACCCTCACCTCCTTCCCCTTTCCCCTCCCTAACCCCCCTTCCTAATGTTAAATAAAGACACCTGTTTTGACAACAAAAATCTCTTTTATTTTACATAACTGAGGTGGGGGGAGGGAGGAATGAGGGTGGGAGAGGGGAGGGGGAAACCTGGGAAGAGGGAGCTGGAAGGAGGAGGAAGGGGAGGAAGGGAAGGGAAAGCTCAGGGTTAGGGATCTTGCAGGCTCTCCCGTCTCGCAACACTGCGGGTGCGGGGGTGTCGGGGGGGAGTGGGTGTGGAGGGTGGGGCAGGAGGGATGGGGGGCAGAGGAAGCAGGAGGGGGAGCAGGGGTGGGAGGAGGAGCAAAAGCTGGGGCAGCCGTAGGGGCTGGAGCAGGAGGAGGCAGGAACCTGTCCACCAGGGTCTGGAGGTGACCTCTGAGGGCACGGCCCTCCAGGGCCTGCAAGCTCTGCTGCCGCAGCTGCAGTTCCTCACGGACCCAGTGCTCCTGGTTGCAGAGCTGCTGCCCCAGTAGCCGCACGTGCTGCCGCTGGTACTCCTCCTGGTTGCAGGTGCGCCTGTTGGCCCGGGTGCGGGTGGCTGTTCCAGGAGGGGTGGTGCGCCCTGCAGTCCCAGGTGCTGCGGCTGTGGTGAAACAAGAGGACTTAGTTCGAATTAACTTTTAACTGCCGCATGTAGCCGTGGGCAGTTAGTTCGGACTAGGGGGATTTAAAAATGGCGCCCGCCCGGGAACATGCAAATGAAGCCCGGGATATTTAAATCCCGGGCTTCATTTGCAAGTTCGAATGCCTACATTAGCCTCCCTAGTTCAAACTAGGGGGCTAGTGTAGACATACCCATGGGTACCATGATGGCACTCACATGTGGAGCCCTCCCTGGCCTCAGACGACACAGCAGATGTGCTCTGTGGGATTACTCGGGGGTCCTGGGCAGGCTCCCTGCAGGCTCCTGCAGCTCCTGGCTCTTGGCATCCTCCTCTTCCTCCGTTTCTGCCCCGGGGTTGACCTCCGCCCGGGGGGCATGGACTGCGTGAGTCCCCAGGATGTGGTCCAGGGCCTCAAAGAGAGGGCAGGCCTCTGGGTCGGCCCCTGGTTGGGAGGCCCTGGAGTAGGCCTGCCACAGGTCCTTAATTTTGTAGCAGACCTGCTCCTGGGTCCGCATGTGGCCTCTGGTGGCCAGGCTGGCAGCCATGCGGCTGTAGACGGCTGCATTCCTGTGCTTAGTTCAGAGATCGTGGACATTGGAGGCCTCCTCCCAAACCTTGATGAGGTCCACGAGCTCCGCACTAGACCAGGCGGGCGCCCGTCTTTTTCAGCCCTGGGCAGGCTCCTGGGAGCTGCCAGCCTGGTCCTGGGAAGAGGTGGAGGGGTGGGTGGCTGATTCATCCTGTTCCAGGTGCAGGGTCTGCTGGCTGGATGCTGGCAGGCTTGCAACTGGCACAGGCACCATGGACAGACTGTGCCCCTTTAAGGGCTCTGGGGCTGGGAGGGGGGCAGAAAAGTTTCCCTGGTTTAGCCCTTAATTCGAACTACTTAATTCGAACTAGGCATTGCTCCTCGTAGAATGAGGTTTACCTAGTTCGAATTAAGCGCTCTGCTATTTCGAATTAATTTCGAAATAGCGGTTTGCATGTATAGCCACTATGAAAGTTAATTCGAACTAACGGCTGTTAGTTCAAATTAACTTTGTAGTGTAGACATACCCTAATAGGTTAGATCCAATAGATCAGCTAACAAAAGGAGCCTTTTTTCCTGCCAAATTTTCAAAGACTTATAAATTTGACAAAATGTGGGTAGATTGTCTCTAGCATGTGAAATGATGTCTCTGAGAGACAGATTGCCCTCTCTCACTCTGACAAATTTCAAGCACCAGATCTAAAAGTTGAGAGTTCCTGAGCCTCTCAAAGAAAAGGTTACCACAATATTTGGACCTGGGGAAAACATTTTTTCTTGCCTTATTCTCAGCAATGGCTGAATTGTTTTTGATGAGTTTTAAATAAATATCAGCCTAAGGCAGACACGTGACATTGAATAGTTCACTCCAAATCATTAGAAATTGGCAAATTTACAAGCTCTGAAAATGGACTAATATTGGGAAGCGTTGGGTAACCTTAACAATAGGTTGTGCTGCAAGTCCCACCTATGAAGTCATGGTGTCTAGAGTTTGTTATGCACATATACACTTTAAAAATAAATAACTGAAAAAAGACACTTAATACTGATACAAACAATGTCTCTATTATCTTATATATTTCTTTGTATTAGTCAATTTTGACATTTTTCCCTTTCATTGAAAAAAGCATTTGATAAAAAATGTGCAATCATAGAATCATAGAATACTAGGACTGGAAGGGACCTTGAGAGGTCATCGAGTCCAGACCCCTGTCGTCATGGCAGGACCAAATACTGTCCAGACCATCCCCGATACACATTTATCTAACCTACTCTTAAATATCTCCAGAGATAGAGATTCCACAACCTCCCTGGGCAATTTATTCCAGTGTTTGACCACCCTGACAGTTAGGAACTTTTTCCTAATGTCCAACCTAAACCTCCCTTGCTGCAGTTTGAGCCCATTGCTTCTTGTTCTGTCCTCAGAGGCCAAGATGAACAAGTTTTCTCCCTCCTCCTTATGACACCCTTTTAGATACCTGAAAACTGCTATCATGTCCCCCCTCAATCTTCTCTTTTCTAAACTAAACAAACCCAATTCTTTCAGCCTTCCTTCATAGGTCATGTTCTCTAGACCTTTAATCATCCTTGTTGCTCTTCTCTGGACACTCTCCAATTTCTCCACATCCTTCTTGAAATGCAGTGCCCAGAACTGGACACAATACTCCAACTGAGGCCTAATTAGCGCAGAGTAGAGCGGAAGAATGACTTCTCGTGTTTTGCTCACAACACACCTGTTAATGCATCCCAGAATCATGTTTGCTTTTTTTGCAACAGCATCACACTGCTGACTCATATTTAGCTTGTGGTCCACTATAACCCCTAGATCCCTTTCTGCTGTACTCCTTCCTAGACAGTCGCTTCCCATTCTGTATGTGTGAAACTTATTGTTCCTTCCTAAGTGGAACACTTTGCATTTGTCTTTATTAAACTTCATCCTGTTTACCTCAGACCATTTCTCCAATTTGTCCAGATAATTTTGAATTATGATCAAATTCATAATCATCCAGGTAGCAGTCAGCCAATAGAAATGCAGGTAGGAATTTCAAACTGGGACAAAGGAATATTTGGTTTTTCCCTCCTTTGTCCCTGGGCAGTTGACTCTCCAGATAGTGTCCCTCTCCAAGAAAAGACTCTTCACCATCTGTAAGTAGGGCAAAGTCTAGTTAAATCTGTTTTATTGTTTTGTGGCTTGGGAATGGGAATCTAATGTCTGTGCATTTAGAAATGGGTTTTCCTCTCCTTTGTAACTAAGTTTTGGCCCATGGGAGTCCCCCGTCTGTACATTAATTGGTGACTTTTCCATCTAGTCATTATGCTTGAAATAGAAGTGTTGTTTTAAGAAATAAAGTTCTTTCTTTTTTATTACTGAACCTGGTATTGGTTCATTTCTGCGTCCTGGAACATCTGTCTGTGGGATCTGCATGCCTCTGATTAGGGGATAGCAATCACAGATGGCAACTTGTATTTTCTTTTTTCTTTTCAAGCTCTTTTGAGAAAGGAGCTTGGGGTACCCCTGGGGTTGGTTTCAAGTGTCCAACCCTGTTAGTGGGTTCAAAACTAACCCACTGATGGTGGCAGCGGATTCCGCAAAGTCTGGGGATTAGGATTTTGGGGAGAAGTTTTGTACCAAAGCCTGTGGAGATCAGGTTTTGGGGTTACTTTTGTGGGCCCCCACTTCTGCATTCATCATGCCAGAGTGGAGAATCAGTCTCGACAACATGATTTAGAAGAAAATACATTTCAGTATTGAGGTTTTTCTGTTTGAAATTGTGGGGCAATACTTTCCTTCTCTTAGTTTTTGTTTCAAAAAATGCTCTCCTAGAAAAATAGTGAGGGAAAGTTAGAGAAGATGTAACAGTTCATTCTGAAAACAACACTTTTTCACTGTTTAAATGAGACAGAATGTAACAATGTCTCTTTTGGAGTTGGAATGTACTCAACACCTTTAAAATTAGGGAAAAACATCATGCTTTGTTACAGTTTTCCCAGGTATTGGAAAAATTCTCACTAGAAAAATTCCGTTTCCAGTTTTCTCTAAGTTTTCTTCTACACAGCAATCTTTATGTCATTGTATACATCTCAATTTACTTCCTCTACACTTTATTTGCAACAGTATTACTCATGATTCTTGTGCAAGCCAGAAAGAACTCAGGGCTTGATTTTCAGATTCCCAAACACCAAGTTAAATGCTGACAGTTTAAAAAAAAATTTTAAAGATAATCTGGGAATGGCCCCAAAACAAAATAAATGCTTTGTCTTGGTTTTCAGTAAGAAAGATAATATAGAACATGGGCAAGAAGGCTGACGGAAATGGATGTATAAAATTGAAATGACCAAGACTGAAATAGAAGAAAAATTCAAAAAGCTTAAAGCACTCAAATCAGGAAGTATCAGATAAATTCCATTCCAGAATGTTGAAAGAACTAATACATCAGCTTACTCATTCCTTAACAAGAGTTTTAAATAAGTCTATCTGTTTGGGGGAATACTGTATGTCTTGAAAATATTAAAGAAACTAAAAAAAAGTTGATCTATGTAATTATAGATCCATTAGTGTGACCTCAGCAGCATACAAGGCTTTAGAATAAATTGTGAAGAAAAGCATAATTACATTTGTGAAGGTAAATAGAAAAGGGGATGCAATGCAACATGGATTTATCAAAGGTAGACTGTGCAAGACTAACCTGATTTCCTTGAGAAAAATAACTGCTATATTTTTAGTTGAGGGAAATGCAATAAATTTAAAATACTCAAACTTCAGTAAAGCATTTGACATGGTGCCACATGGGAAATTATTAGTTAAAGTAAAGAAGATGGGGTTTAGTACATGAATTGAAAGGTGGAAAAGGAACTGACTAACAAGGGAAAAGGCAGCAGATTATGCTGAAAGTTGAATTATTGGTCTGGTAGGAAGTTGCAAGAGGAGTTCCTCAAAGATTGGCTTTAGGGCCAATCTAATTCTATATTTTTATTAATGACATTGGCAGAAAAAGTAGGAGTGTGCTAATAATATTTGCTATGATACAAAGTCAGAAGGCACTGTCAATACAAAAGAGAATCACAATATTATACAGGAAGATCTAGATGACCATAAGATGACTAATAGAAAAGGGATGAAATGCAATAATACAAAGTACAACGGCCAAATAATATTTTCTGCTTGAAGCTGGAAGCTTATGAGTTGGAAGCAACAGAGGAGGAAGAAGGACAAAATGGGTTGGCCAGTCATTGGCTGACTTTGAGCCATAAATGTGATGCAGCTGCAAAAAAAAACAACAGTAAAAGTGCATCAGGTGACGGATTGCCAGCGAAGATAGAGAAGTATTAATGGCACTGTACAAGGAACTGGTAAGCCATTATTTGGAATATTGTGTAGAGTTCTGGACCTCTATGTTCAGGAAAGATTAATTCAAAATGGAACAAATCCAGAGAGGAGCTAGTAGGATGCTCAGCGGTACAAAGGAACTCTCTTATGAGAGAAGTCTGAAAGCTAATTTTATTTGGCTTAGCAAAAAAGAAGACTCAGAGGGGATAGGACTGCTCTCTATAAATGCTTCAGGAGAGTAAGCGCCAAGGAAGAAGAATTATTTGAGAGAATCAATGTTGCTACAGGAAAAAAAATAGTATAAACTGCCCATCAACAAATTCTGGCTGAAAATTAGAAGATGGGGTCTAACTATCAGAATGACAAAGAACTATTTTTAACAAAGAGCAAGACAAATTTATTACTGGGATTGTCAGATGGGGTTGCTTGTGATGGTGAGGGGCAGGGTTTGCAGCCCTCGGGTCCTTTCAGTTTTATGTATTATATTCTTAAAAGCTCATGCTTCAGGGTTTCATTTCGTCACTTGCAAGGGTCAGAAAGAAATTCCAAAATGTATTCTCTTTCTTTCTTTCTTTGCTTGTTTTTCTCTTTCTTTGGAAGCCTCGGAGATGGCTACCACTGAAGATGAGACACTGGACAGGGTAGAGCAGTGCTCTGAAATCACACTGAACATTTTGTCTCGCGTGTCTCTTGTGTGCTTTCCTGGCTAGTTTTTGCTCACATGCCCGGGGTGTGACTGATTGTCATTAAATTTTCTTCCAGGCCAGACTGACAATGATGACCATGAAGGGTTTTCACCTTCCTCTTCAGCATGGGATGCAGGTTAATTGCTGGGATTTTCTGGATATATCTCATTCAATCAATTCCCTGCCACTGCAGGGGCATCAGGTATTAATGCATCTCAGTCTCTCCTATTCTCTTCCTTTGGAACGTAAGTCTACTCTCTTGTGGGCTGACCAATACTTTGATCTAATTTCAGTTGTTTGGTTTAGTGTGCAGGTGTGGGGTTGCGATGGTGGTCTGTGATATACAGGGAACCAGACTAGATAATCTGTTGTTCTTTCTGACATACAATTTAGAAAAACTGATTTTAAAGGCAAAAGCCTTTAATCTAGAAGCCCCTGAGATAGTGGGGTTTCCTGTTTCCTTCGTATCTCATTTCCATAGCACCTTTCAGAGGAGAAATCCTCTTGAAGGGAATATATAGCAACTAGATTAATTTGTATAAAAATGTTTTCAATTCCCACTCTGCTAGTGAACAAACCTTTTTTCCTTTTCCTTCTTTCACCAGGTGCTCCTTTTCCTCTAAACCTTCTATGTCTCTTTAAAAAAAGACAGGGAAAGAGGAAATAAAAGGCCACCCCCCCTTAGTTGCTGTGACAACAGCAGACACAATAAAATACACTGATCTAGCCTGAGCATAGGACAGATACACAGATAAAGCAGCACAGGTGTGCCAGAGCCCATGCTAACGAGCAGCACGTGTTTTCAGTTAAAATCCTTAATTTAAAGCCTTCCCAGAGCCAGGGGAATCTTGGGAATGCAGATAACAGGAGATTAATGACCCTGCCAGCCTAAAAGCTCAGGATTTGAATTGAGTTTTATTGCCAATAAACTGCCAGGCCAGACATTTACTCCTGTATTTATATATTTCCAATTTTACTAGAAAAAATATATATAGTTACATGAGATAGAAAAACGTCTTGAAAGAGGTAACAGAATTTAGGGAGGCTTTTAACTGGTGGAAAGAGTATAGTCACAATTTGTCACAGTTAATCAAATTAACTTGTCTATTGGAGTGGGTAAGTGAAGTATTGTATATTGCTGGGGTAATGATTGGAAGCAACAGAACTTTATCTTACCCATACCTGCCAGCTGTCCTATCTTGTCCACACCCTAGCTTTTTAAATTCAGTGTAGGGTGTCCATAGTGTCAGCCAAAATCATGGTCAGCTGGTCACCAACAATATTTGAGCTCAAGCTTCTGTGGAAAGAGGCCAAAATCCTATGGCAGCTTCCTGTCCCCTATCCTAGATTATAGTATTTCATAGCTGAACAGAAAATGGAAATGAGAATTATATACATCACTGGACCATTTCACTATATTAAGTCATCTCTGTCCAGTTTGGTCATTTCAAAGATGGGAAGGAAAGACAGGGAGAATAGGAAAGGGGAAAACAAAGATGGAGAAGAAAGAAGAGGCATGGGAAATCTGAAATCTTTTACACAAACAGGGATATGATCTACATAATCTATCTTCTAGAAAAGAGAAAGGGGCAGTGTAGAGGGAACACGGGGGCTGTCCTTCCCTAAGAGTATGTCTACACTACAGCGTTATTTCGAAACAGCTTATTTTGAAATAACGTGTCTAGACACAAAATGCATTTCGAAATAGTGTTTTGCTATTTTGAAATAGAGCATCCACACTGATAGGATGCTGAATCGCATTTAAGGCCAGCCGGAACCGGTTCTGGCAGGGCATCAGGTCAGGAGTTATCTTATGTGTCTGCTGCCTGAGGCTATCCGAGACCTGTGCTTAAAGGGACCCTCCCTCCCCGGACAGCCAGTTCTAAGGTTTCCCTGCTTGCTTGCCTGCCTCGCTGAGGGACAGAAAAGCATTTTTTTTCCTGCGTGCTCTGATTGCCCTCACTCAGGACACCACAGCACTCTGCAGCATGGAGCCGGAGCCGCCCCTGGGCACTCTGGTGCTTCTCCTGGATGTGTTGCTACGAGCCTGGCAGCACGTTCTGCAGGCAGTAGAAGTCTCCCTGGTGTGCCCCACTGGGGGCTTGTGCCTCATTCCTCCCTCACGTCCTTCCATTTACCCCTCCCTAACCCCCTTCCTGCTGTACAATAAAAGACACATGTGTTCATTACAACAAAGCCTCTTTATTCAACAAAACTGGGATGGAGGGAGAATGAAACTGAGGTGAGACTGGGGAAAGAAGGTGGGAGAGGGGAGGCGGGAGGGTGGGAGAGAGGGAAGGGGAAACCTGGGAAGAGGGAGCTGGCAGGGGGAAGCAAGGGGAGGAAGGGGGAGGAGAAGCTCAGGGCTCAGGGTTGGGGGTCTCGCCGGCCCAACTGTCTCCCAGCACCATGGTTGCAGGGGCCTTGGCATTCCTGGAGGTGTGGGGAAGGTGGGGAGGAAGAAGCAGGAGGGCGAGAAGGAGTGAGTGGAGGAGCGGTAGCTGGGGAGGCAGCAGGGGCTGGAGCAGCAAGAGGCAGCAAGTTCTTCCCCAGGGTCGATGACTACCTGGGGGGCACAGACAGTCCTGCACCCTATAGGGCTGGCCCGAGCCATTCGTGCACCCTGGGCCCTGGGAGCGTGGCACCGCCCCCGGGAGTGCGGCGCATGCGTGGCGCAGCGCCCCTGGGCCCTGGGCGCCCGGTGCATGCATGGCCCCGCCCCTGCCCAGTCTGGCAGCCCCATGTGGCGCCCCCTACAATGGGGCGCCCTGGGCAGTAGCCTGGTCAGCCCGTAGCTTGGGCTGGCTCTGGCCCCCTAGGATGCGGTCCATGGCATCAAAATAGGGGCAGGGGTCTGGGTCGGCCCCTGGTTGGGAGCTGCCCCCTGTGGCCCTGGCATATGCCTGCTGCAGCTCCTTCATTTTCATGCAAACTTGTTCCTGGGTTTGCATGTGGCCTTTGGTGGCTAGGCTGGCAGCCATTCGCCTATAGACAGTTGTGTTCCTCCATTTAGTGCGGAGATCATGGATGGTGTAGGCATCCCCCCAGACCTGAATTAGGTCCCTGATCTCTGCACTGGACCAGGCAGGCACCTGCCTTTTCCGGCCCCTGGTAGGCTCCTGGGAGCTGGCAGACTGGTCCTGGGGAGTGGTGGAGGGCTGGCTGGCACTGGCTGCCTGGCTCATGCTGGGTCCACTGGGTCAGGTGTAGTGACTGCTGGCTCTGGGCTTGGAGCTGGCACAGGCACTATGGCCAAAGTCTACCCCTTTAAGGGCTCCGTGGAGAGAGGGAGGGAGAGGAGTTTTCTTGGTTGTGCCCAGAGTAGCCACCAGGGCACCCTGGGAAGGACTGGAGGCCCCCTATTTCGAAATAAGCGTCTACACAGCGCTTATTTCGAAATAGCAATTTTGAAATTGGCACTATTCCTCATGGAATGAGGTTTACCAATTTCGAAATAAGCCCTCCGCTAGTTCAATTTAATTTCGAAATAGCAGTTTGGCTGTGTAGATGCTGGTAAAGTTATTTCAAAATAATGGCTGTTATTTCAAAATAACTTTGTTGTGTAGACATACCGTAACTGAACATGTTTCCCTAATGATAGGGGTTTGTAGAAAGGGAAGAGGCTTGCAAAGAATGCTTGCATCTACTGATATACATCTGGACCACTTCGCTAGCTTCCCAAATAAAAAGAATGTATTACAGGTCCTGATAATCACATTTATGATAAACATCCTAATGCAAACACAGCACTCCTTTTAGCTAGGAAAGTATTTCATATGCTTGCAAGTGTGCTCTCTCATTCTCCTTCTGGAACTCAGGGCTACATCTGTGCTGCAGGCTTCTTGCGCAAGAACAGCCATTCTTGCGCAAAAACTTGCGGAGCGTCTACACTGCACCCACATTCTTCCACAAGTAAATTTACAGTAAAGCGTTGGAACAGAAGGCTTCTTGCACAAGAGTTATTCGTCTCCCCATAAGGAATAAGCCCTGTTGTGCAAGAAGACAGTGTGGACGGACAACAAGGGTTTCTTGCACAAGAAACCCCTATGGCTAAAATGGCCATCAGAGCTTTCTTGCACAAGAGAACATCCACACTGCCATGGATGCTCTTGCGCAAAAGCACATGGAAGTATGGACGCGTTCTTGCGCAAAACCTTCTGCGCAGGAACTGTTGTGCAAAACAGTTCTTGCGCAAGAAGCCTCTAGTGTAGACGTAGCCCAGTAGTGTCATGTGACATGGCTTAGGTTCCATAAGGGAGGTTGCTGAGTATTTGCTATTTTTTGCTGGTTGATCTGTTGTATAATTGCCTATTTTATAGAAGGCGGTGGCTTTCCAGATCAAAGGTTATGTTTTATTTTGGTAATTTAGAAGTGGGTAGTAGCTAATGGGATTCATTTTGAGCTTGACAAATCCACAAAGATTCATCTCAGGTTTGGTTGTTGAATGCAAAATTTGATGAACTCAAACTCTTTGTGGAATGAAGTGTTGGAGCTCGATGTTTTTTTGAGATGGCTGCACAAACATGGCTCGGACTGCACAGGGTAGTCAGCAACCTATTTTAGAGATTGCTGAATCCAGGCCAAGACTTAAGGAGGTTCTGTGTTATTACATTTGGCACCACAGATAGTTCGACACTGTCTGGGAGCCAAAGAAAACGACAAGTCCTTGTCTGTGCACAGCAATCTTAAAAAGGACTCACCTTTATATTCTCAATGTGCAATGCTAACAACAATATTTTAAGATGTTCTCCCAAACTAGCCATGCAATAGCTGAGTCAACAGGGTCTAAAATAACTGGTTAGGGTACATTTGCATTTACATCTCCTGGTGGAAAAATGGCTATCCTCATAGTGAATTTCTAGTAGCTCTTAGTTCTCCTTTCAGCGGGGCCTGGAAAAAGACTCCTCCTTGATAGCCATGAAGAAAGTGCAGCAAATTATATAGCAAGGAGATATTGTAAATGAATGCAAAGATTTAATAAATAGAAAATGAATTCACAATTTTAACAAATAGCAAGTGAATTCACAGCAAGACTCTTAAAGAATGTGTTGTATTATAAAGTATGTGGCCTTTGTTCCCCCACACCTTCATTAAATATTTACATTAGAAATCCACTGCAAAGAGCTTCCTGAAATCCCAGGGTTCCGACTGTTGATGTTTCGCATACCAATGCATAATGTGAGGTTATTTTTTGTTAAAGGGAAGAAGCAGGGAGATATACCAGCAACTTACTCTCCAGTTTTAACTTTTAGGTAAACATTTTTTTAAAAAGATGGATTACTCTGTATTGGATATATATTAAACGCCATAAATCTTTGTCTGCAGAGATCATATATTTTAAATGAATAGATTTTATTAATGTGGGGAAATTTAGGCTAGTCATGATGAAAACTCCAATACATGTTTCTGAGCATTAAGTATTTTAGAGGAAAAATTTATGTTTGACAACTCTCCCCTGGTTCCTCATAATATCCTTTTTAATAGACATTGGAAGGAGTCTGAGGCTGTATTTTTAACAAATACCAAAAAAATCTACTGACATTAAATATTCATTCAGGGAAAACATCGGATTTTACATCTCTCACCTGTTCATTCATCAGAACACTTAGCACAAATGTACTCTGGATTTCTAAATAGGAAATGACCAAGGTTGGTTACTATTAAGATGAAGATAGATGTCATTAAAATCTCTCCAGGTGCAGAAAGAAATACACCAATGAGAAATGCAAACAAACATGATTGGGGAAGATGTAGCTGTTGAATGAAGCACTTATGCAAGTAAATAATAAATCGGCTGGCTGAGTATTCTGACTGAACAAGCAGGTGGCAACTGTAAGACCTAATAATTCTAAATTTGATCCTTTAAAAAAAAACTTTTGAGGGAACAATAGAGTGCAGTGACATGTAAGATCTCAGACTGTAAACACCTCACAATGAGACACTATGATACTGCTCACTTTAAAAGAGAGTAGTGTGTCTGAAAATCATTTAACTTCACCAAGTGGTTTGATATAATAAAAGACAAAGAGACCTTGATACTTTGGTCTAAACTAAGCCCCCAGTCCTAAAAAGACATACATATATGCTGAAACTTATGCAAGGTAATCAGGCATAGTGAATAGTTTGAAACAAGTAAGTTTCTATGGGTTATTAGCTGAACACAGGAAGACCTTTGCTTTATTTTTTTTAAAAGACAAACTATGCTTGAAATCTGTAAGGGTAGGATATAAAAATCTACCTCATTTTTAGCAATCATTCCTGTTTCTTCAGGGCAGTTCATTAATTAATTCAGTTAATTCATCTCATTTAGTTACCTCCTCTCCCCTACCCCCCACAGTCAGATACCGCTATTTTGTGAATTGTCTGCTTACAGACTGATATTTGAGTGAATTTTTGCTTTTTCTAGTAAATAATTTTTAGGTAATGCTTTTTTTCCCACTGTGAATATTTCCAGTTGAAATGATATTGACAATTAGTTTTTATTTGACACAATCTTGATTTTTTTAACTCAAGTGGCTGAGTAAAACTCTAAGATTTAAACTCATACCTCATGCAAATGAGTACATTTCAGGATGAAATATGCTTTCCTTTAATATTACCTTAAAGTTTGTGTTTTCCCTAAACATTTTTTGCTATGCAGACGTTCACCAGAAGAGTCATGAAAATCGAATCATATTCACAGAAAATAAACACTGGCATGCAGACCTAGTAGAATCAGGATAGGTATTTTTAACTTAGTGGTTTCTGGATTATTCTCAGCTATGTTTTCTGTTCTATTTATCATGGATCTTCAGTAAATAAAAAATAAAAAATTAATATAACTCCCCCCACACACACAAATGTGCTAAATCTAAGTTAGGCTTATTGGAAATTCCTCTTTAAAAAAAAAGGCTTTATTACTTACTGAGCTCCTGTTGGGCATAAAATAATTTAGTAGTTTAATAACCACAAATTATGATTGAACGAAACACAAACACAGAGCCTTCACTGATTTCTATCAACAGCTAAACAGAAAAGGAAATGCAAACATTTGGAGTTAAGTTGTCATGAACATTCAACATGCTGGGTAAAAATGTGTGTTGTCCTCTCCTCCCAGAGACAGTCTATACAGAAGATAAGAATCTACTACGAACTATTGGTGTTACTTGTTTTACTTATATAGTAAAGAGGTCTGTCCTTTGGAATGCAAATTTCAACTAAAATCCATATCCCAGCCTTTTTAGCTGCAATAAAGCAGTATGAGCTCCTCCTGATCCTCCATTTTTTTTTTTTTTTTTTTCTTAATGCCATAGAAAAGAGCCAAAACAGCATAAAGGTAGGAGGATTTTCTTTGTACATGTACTGTGGAAGACAGCCAAGGTTGTGCACAGGAATTTAAATTTGCCAATTTTAAGGGGCACATTGATCAGACATCAATTATTCACATTGAACATGGACATACATCATATGCAGAGAAATAAACAGCAATACATTCACCATTTCCACCAAAATACATGTACTGTGGTACCCTAAGAATAAATGTAACTACAGTACTTGCCTATAGCAGGTCACAGAGCTCTTCCAACCCTGGGGCCAGATGAGTTCTCTCTCTTTCTCCCCACTGTGGTCCTAGGGCCAAAGGAGCTTTGTGACCCCTCCTGAGCCCCAGGACCAGAGGAGTTCTGTGACCCCATCAATTATTGTTGGGTCCCAAGTTCTTTTTGCTCAGTTGGGAAGTATTAGATGTTCTTTGACTTGGAAAACTGGACCATTTATTTGGGAGCCTAAAATCTAGATTTATGAAGCAGGCCTTAGTTACCCACATTTGGAAGGGTTGGCTCTAGGGTTTTAAAGATAGACGCTGCAGAGCTGCAACTTTCCTCCAGCAAACTCAGCAATGTGGAAACATCAGACCGAAACAAGACTACATTCTAAATAAGTTTCAACAACTTTTTAGCATAAATAATCTCTAAACATGGTTTTGGTTAGCCTGGTTTGACTCTCTCTGTGCCAAGGAAAAAAAAAAGATGGAGAAGCTTTTTGTCTTAGGGTATGACTACACAGCAGGGTTAAAGCCGAAATAAGCTATGCAACCTGAGCTACGTCAATTGTGTAGCATAAGTCAAAATAGCTTATTTCAGCTTTTTGGTGCTGTCTACACAGCAGGAAGTCCGAGTTAGAGCATGCTTCCTCTGACTTCTCTTACTCCTCGTAAAATGAGGGTTACAAGAGTTGGAGTAAAAATCCTCCAGGTCGCCATTATTTCGACATTAGTTATTCTTGAATAACGCTGCTGTGTAGACATAGCCTTAGTGTCTTCTTGTGCTCAAAACTAACCTATTTTACAGTGTTACATAAGGGATTATACAGAACACTCTGAATGTGTTTGTTCCAGTTCTAATGTAGATGATATTGGAAAAGTTAGTACAGTGCTCTGAGATGTGTCAGTGAAAAGTGCTATATATAGTTCAAAATAATTACTACTACTATGATAACTTGTTTGAAGAGATTAAATTTTCCTTTTTTTGATAACTGGCTATTAAAAATCTCAGTCATTAGTATGTAACTGAATGTTTGAAAGAAATACAAACATGGTGCTTTGTTATTTTTGTTTGTTTGTTTATTATAGCTGACAAGACAGCTTTGTCTCATCCTGCCTTCAGGAAGGTAATCCATTATCTTAACTTAGAAATGTATGCCTAATATTTATTCAGAGACCAGCAAGAACATGAAGCTTCTGAATTATTTCTTTTAAATACAGAACGAAGTGAGCCAGAGAATTAAGCCTTTGTGCTGTGAACAAATGTGCTTTTATTTCCTGACCACCTGAGTTGAAAATCCTCCACATTATACCATAATTACAATTCTGGGATGCAAGTGATATACAATATCACATAATTCAGTGTTTCTGCTATTTACAATGTTAATGCTGAGCATTGAAATGTCTTTCAGAATAGTAATTAAATAAGCCAAACACGAGCCAGTAATTCAGGGAAGGTTATTCAATAATCATGCAATGAAACTATAGCGCAATCTAGCTAGAAGAAAGCATTACTGTAGCACAAAGAAAGGAATAATAAACACTAGAATTTTAGGTCTGATCACATACCTACACATGCATAGCACTTAAAATTGATAATTCATGTGTCTGAAGCCTGGTCTACACCTAAAACTTAAGGTGATCTAGCTACATGGCTCAGGGCTTTAAAAATGTCAAGCCCTGTGTGACATAGACAGGTTGATTTAACCTCTCTCTCTACTGTAGACATAGCTAATGACAACAAAAGAATGCTTCCATTGACCTAGCTTCCACCTCGTGAAGGAGTTGATTAACTACAGCAATAGAAAATCCACATTCATTGTTGTACTGTCTATGCTATAGCATTGTAGTGACATGGCAATGAAACTGTAGCACATATAGCGTAAGTGTACCCTGTGAAGCTAAGAGGAGGACATATATTAAACACTGGGAGGTTTTTTTTCCATGCATCCATTTATTTTCATATACCGTTCTGGATCTAGGCCAGTGTTTCTTAAACTTTTTAAGACCGAGGAACACCAAACAATTTTTTTTATGAGGAACACCAAGGATTTTTTTTTTTTGAGCAAAAGAGTTGGGGGGAAAGTTATTGACCAAAAAAAAGGTTGCCTACCCCTTTAAGGGTGGCCATTTTTAACTCTGTTGTTCTCTGTGGCACACCTCCAACTGCCTCGTGGCACACCGGTATACCGCGGAACACAGTTTAAGAAACACTGATCTAGGCTAATGAAAAATACTCAAACACATTCTTAATTCTCATTGATTTCAAATAGGACTTAAGCATGCACTTCATTGATGCTTATGACGAAGGGCTAAATATTCGTCATGTATTTGGGCAACTAAAAATGGGCATAAGCAGAGGAAGTGCCTCAATTCCATTCATTTCAGAAGTACAAACAAATCCCAGTTAAGTCTGTTGGGAACTACTGGATGTTCTTTACCTTTGAAAATTTGGGCCACTTCTGTTTGGGAGCCTGAACTTTAGATTTATGAGCCAAGAGTTAGATGCCCACATTTGCAAGGGTTGGCTCTAGGGTTTTGTAGATGGAAACAGTAGAGCAGGAACTTTCCTCCAGCACACACAGCAATGGAGAAATATCTGACAGAAACAAAGTTAAATTGTAGCCAGGTGGCCAATGCATCACAAAGAAGTGCTGGTAGAACCACAAAACCTATAGAAATAGACATATATTTCCTTGTTAACTACTTTGCCCTTGGAAAAACCCTAGCGCTCAAATACAAAGTGTTCTTTAGAAACTGCACAAGCAGCTCAAAGGAATTGACTTTGAGGTTGCCATTAAGGTCACACAATATTACAGTTCACAGTGATCATATGAACAAATTAGGGATCTAGATATTACTGTTGTATTTGGAGCTGGTCAAAATATTTTCACTTAAAGCAGTTTTAACAAAAATGGCTTTTTTTTTAGAAAATACAAATTTTCACATAATTTTTTTCTTTTGATTAAACTTGATATTTTTTCAAACTTAAGAAACTAAAGACAAATTAAAAAGTTAACATTTTTTCTTTTCAATAAAAATGGGTTTTGGTTTCAGTTTTTCAATAAAAAAAAGAAAAATCATGAGCGACTGTAATGAAAAACAAACAATTTAAAACATTTTTTTTTTACTAGCTGGATTTATATTACCACAGTCAAAATTAACCACCTGGATAGATGAAGGTTGAGGTCCATAGCATTTGTTTATTGCATAAACTGATTAATATCAGAGTTACTGAGTTAACTTTTTATTACTTCCACTATCCTATTTATTTTCTGATTAAATGTCTTGCTTTTTTTAAATACCCATTAGTAGAAGATGAAAAGATTTGAGTATCTCAAGCCACGAGGAGATGACAGCTTCAGTCATGCCTTCAAGAACAATAGTTAAAGAAGAAAAGCCTTCAGCAAAAGGAGAATGTAGAACTATTAAAGGGAGAAGGAGAGTAACTATAAGCACCAATAAAGCAGTGATAGGAGGCAAATGCAGAACAATGAAGAAAGTGAAACACCTAAGGGAGGGTTTGGAACGGGTCCCATATGAAGAGAGGTTAAAACGACTGGGACTTTTCAGTTTAGAAAAGAGGAGGCTGAGGGGGGATATGATAGAGGTATATAAAATCATGAGTGGTGTGGAGAGGGCGAATAAAGAAAAGTTATTTATTAGTTCCCATGATAGAAGAACTAGAGGACACCAAATGAAGTTAATGGGTAGCAGGTTTAAAACTAATAAAAGAAAGTTCTTCTTCACACAGCATGTAGTCAGCCTGTGGAACTCCTTGTCAGAGGAGGCTGTGAAGGCTAGGACTATAACAGACTTTAAAGAGAAGCTAGATAATTTCATGGAGGTTAGGTCCATAAAAGGCTATTAGCCAGGGGATAGAAATGGTGTCCCTGGCCTCTGTTTGTCAGAGGCTGGAGAGGGATGGCAGGAGACAAATCGCTTGATCATTGTCTTTGGTCCACCCTCTCTGGGGCACCTGGTGCTGGCCACTGTCGGCAGACAGGCTACTGGGCTAGATGGACCTTTGGTCTGACCCAGTACGGCCGTTTTTATGTTCTTATGTAGGGTAGGAGGGGATGGTTAAGTCCATTAAATAAGATGTTAGAATAGAATAGGTGGTGATGAGTCAAAAAGGAATGTAGGCAGAAGTCAAATTAAGAGTGGCTGGGGGGGGGGGAGGTCAATAAAAACAGAAAAAACTTGAAAAGGAAAGTAAACGTGTAAACTAGAAAGAGAAATAGAAAGAGAGATTGATTGAAGAGGTAATAAAACTAAATCTCAACTAATCCTGGGAGCTGGAACCAGCTCACACAAAGATGTTGTTTTGCATTCAATCTTGTTCAAAATGCTTTAGTTTAACTAGCATTCCTTCCCCAAAACAAATCTAGTGGAAGGCACAGATAGATCATGAAAGTGAAGTAGGCCATCACTCTGTCCCATGTAGCTACCAGGACTTTTTGTGAAAAGACTGTAATTACTGTACATTGTGGTGATGTTTTGGAGCTCAGTTTCAGAGGAAGTTAATTTTCCCAGTATCAGATTTTGTAGAATGCCAATACCCGATGGATGAAGTAATTATGAGCTTTAAAGGAGATCTGGCATTTTAAATTCTGCTGTTTAGAAAGGGGAAAAAGGCATTATTATACAAATATTTTACAGTAAAATAACATTCTACATGAGTAAGACTGTGATGTTTAGGGACATTTATGTAGATGTAAATTTATAATATTTGATTGTTTCCTTCCAAGAGTTTTTCCACTTGGCTTACCCAGAATACCTGATCCAGTTCTCTGGGATCCACAATGCTCAAACACCAGATTTCAGTACTCCTTTATCTGGCACACAGCAACACTCTTGTGAGTTGATCAGGTTCAAGTGTAAGGGGTGGGTATAGCGTGTATCACACATCAAAGTTATACAGAAAACTCCTCTTCATAAACATTTATATGTCTTATTGCATTTACTATATGTTACATGACACATTTTGGGCTTGGCTTTGCAGGAACCAATCCCAATGCAGCATGTTCTGTTCATACTTGATGTCTCCTTTATGTTCCTAACACATTTTGTCCATTGTTAATAAAGGGTGCCTTGGGTGTTGTTCCTCTTATCTTAGCTGGCTGAAACTTCCTGTTTTATTGGCCTACAGACTGACTTACTTCAGTCTACTGATCTATTTCTCTCTGGAATCCTATTCTCCAATAAATAAGGTCTCTCTTCATGTGTTAATTGTTCATGTTAGGCCAGTGCTCAGCTATAGTTATGTATTTAGATGTGTAATACATTAAACAAAAGTTTCATCATAATCTCTGGGAACATGTGACATTTTCTTAGGCTTGTAAGAGCCTTATTTCAAAATAACTAATGTTTTTGGGAAATAACAGAGTATGCATCTACACAGCAAGCCCATTATTTCAAAATATTTCAAAATAATGGGCTTCTTATTCCGACTTCTGTAACCCTCGTTTCATGAGGAGTAAGGTAAGTTGAAGGAAGAGTGTTTTTCCTTCGACTTCCTGCTGTGTAGACCGCACCAAAAGCTGAGTTTAGCTACTTTAACTCAGCTATGCAATTAATGTAACTCAACTTTAGTTCACAGTGTAGAAGTGCCCTTGTAAGTATAATTAATGACATAGACAGAATCCCCGGGTACCCAGAAATCACAATGTACTAGCAGCAACATAAATATAATAAATTAAATAAACTGCACCAATAAAATCACTAAGGGCATGCCTACACTAGGAAATTATTTCAAAATAACTTATTTGAATTAATATCTCTCAAAATAATTATTTCAAAATAGTGTGCCCACAGTACAGGGAAGCCTCAAAATTAGTCCAAGGCAGGCTCCCTTAATGTGGATGCACTATCTTGAGTTAGAGCCCCAGGAAGCACTGAGGAGTAATTACTTCGAATGACTCTGGGCCAAGGAGAGAAGGCAAGATGCATTGAATGATCTGAGGGTTAAGAGACATGAGTGTTATAGACTGAGGGTAGGCAAGCTCCAAATGGTCAGGGCTGTAACAGAGAATGACCCCTCTCTTTTATATTCAATGGAGCTTCAGTTCTCATGTCTCCACTGACCATAACTACAATCATTCTCTCTCAGAGGAGGGAAAATTTCCAGTTGCATCATGCAGATTTCAAGTCATAGATTTTCCAAAGGCATCTATGAGAGTTAAATCCCTAACTTTTCTTGGAATTTTAATGGGAGCTAGGCAGTTCACTGACACAGGCACTTTTGAAAATCTCAATCTCCCAAAGAGCCTTAGAACCAGGCACATTTTTTATCCATTATATATGAATTCACAGCTAAGGGTGTCAACTGACAAATACAAGGATTACCATTATATGAATCCATTTTTCTACTTTGCATTTCAGAATCTCATCTTTTGTACATATTCTCCACCCTAGAGTGTTTTGATTTCTTATTTTTTCCTAGTCCTTCATTATGTATGTCACAAATATGCAAGGAAAACCTTGTCTACATTTAAAAGTTTAACATTAAAAATATATCGTGTTCTATAGTTGTATTACAGAGACTGCTCTGTCTCTGAAAACTCAGTACATGGAAGATACTTTACTGTTATTAATCTGTATATTTCAAGAACATCCAGTTGCCTACTTCATGACCACTGGTCTGCCACCACACTTTGCATTATACCAACATAGGGTAAAATCCTGGTACCTTTTCAGTCAGTGGCAAAACTCTTGTTGAGTTCAATGTAGAGAGGATTTCACCCCAAGATGCAAACCCAGATTTTTTACAAATTTAAACTATAAAATTACAAAATTAAGATGAATCCAGATATTTGTTGTGTCCTTTTGTGAGTCAGTTTCTCCATCATCACAGTCTCCCAGACTTTATTATACTAAATGGCTACAGTGAGAATTTTTCACTTTTTCTAGTTACTATAATAAAATGTGTATTTTGGCAGCCCCTAAAGGTCAGAATAAGATTTGGCCCCATTCTTGTGGGTACTGTAGAAACAAATAAAATTTCATGCACGGTCCCAAAGAGCTTACGGTCATATTGCCCAGAGTGGCTCATGATCATGAGTGCCACCCTGAGGCCAAATTGTCAAAAGGCAGGGCAGAGACTCCAAACTGGTTGTATGGTCTATAACGAGATTTCACCAACCCAGTAACTAATGTGAACAAGCACTTTACAGTTTTACCAAAGAATCATAGAATCATAGAACCATAGAGCTGGAAGAGACCTCAGGAGGTCATCAAGTCCAGCCCCCTGCTCTAGGCAGGACCAATCCCAACTAGATCAACACAGTCAGGGCTTTGTCAAGGCGAGACTTAAATACCTCTAGGGATGGAGACTCCACTACTTCCCTAGATAACCCATTACAGTGTTTCACCACTCTCCTAGTGAAATAGTTTTTCCTAATATCCAACCTGGACTTCTCCCACCACAACTTAAGACCATTGCTCCTTGTTCTGCCATCCGTCACTACTGAGAACAGCCTTTCTCCATCCTCTTTGGAACCTCCCTTCAGGAAGTTGAAGGCTGCTATCAAATCCCCCCTCACTCTTCGCTCCTGCAAACTAAACAGACCCAACTCCCTCAGCCTCTCCTCATAGGTCATATGCTCCAGCCCCCTAATCATTTTGGTGGCCCTCCGCTGGACCTTCTCCAATGCGTCCACATCCTTTTTGCAGTGGGGGTCCAGAACTGGACACAATACTCCAGATGTGGCCTCACCAGAGCTGAATAAAGGGGAATAATGACATCTCTGGATCTGCTGGCAATGCTCCTCTTAATGCAACCTAATATGCCATTAGCCTTCTTGGATACAAGGGCACACTGTTGACTCATATCCAGCTTCTCATCCACTGTAACCCCCAGGTCCTTTTCTGCAGAACTAGTACTTAGCTGGTTGGTCCCCAGCCTGTAACAGTGCTTGGGATTCTTCCATCCCAAATGCAGGACTCTGCACTTGTCCTTGTTGAACCGCATCAGATTTCTTGTGGCCCAATCCTCCAATTTGTCTAAATCACTCTGGACTCTATCCCTGCCCTCCAGCGTATCTACCTTTCCCCCTCTCCCCCTAGCTTAGTGTCATCTGCAAACTTGCTGAGGGTGTAATCCATCCCCTCATCCAGATCATTAATAAAGATATTGAACAAAACCGGTCCCAGAACCGAACCTTGGGGCACTCTGCTAGAAACCGACCGCCATCCTGACATTGAGCCGTTGATCACTACCCGCTGGGCCCGGCCTTCTAGCCAGCTTTCTATCCATCTTACCGTCCATTTATCCAATCCACGTTCCCTTAACTTGCTGGCAAGAATATTGTGGGAGACCGTATCAAAAGCCTTGCTAAACTCAAGGTATATCACATCCACTGACTTTCCCATATCCACAGAGCCAGTTACCTCATCATAGAAGCTAACAGATTGGTCAGGCACGACTTGCCCTTTGTGAATCCATGCTGACTATTCCTAATCACTTTCCTCTCCTCCAAGTGCCTCAGAATGGATTCCTTAAGGATCCCTTCCATGATTTTTCCAGGAACCGAGGTAAGACTGACCGGCCTATAGTTCCCTGGATCATCCTTCTTGCCTTTTTTGAAGATGGGCACTACGTTTGCCTTTTTCCAATCATCCGGGATCTCTCCCGATCTCCACGACTTTTCAAAGATAATGGCCAAAGGCTCCTCAATGACATTTGCCAACTCCCTTAGTACCCTCAGATGCATTAAGTCTGGACCCATGGATTTGTGTACATTTAGCTAAATAGTTCCTAACCTGTTCTTTACCCACTAAGGGCTGTCAATCTTCATCCCATCTTGCGTCACTTAGCGCATTAGTCCGGGAGCCCACCTTGTCCGTGAATACAGAGGCAAAGAAAGCATTGAGTACTTCAGCTTTCCCCACATCATGTGTCACTAGGTTACCTCCTTCATCCAGTAGGGGCCGCACACCTTTCTGATCACCTTCTTGTTAACATGCCTGTAGAAAGCTTTCTTGTTATCTTTCACATCCTTAGCCAGTTGCAATTCCATTTGCGCTTTCGCCTTCCTGATAACCCCCCGGCATTCTCGAGCTATACATTTAAACCCCTCCCTGGTCATTTGTCCAAGTTTCCACTTTTTGTAAGCTTCCTTTTTGTGCTTAAGTTCACCAAGGATTTCCCCTGTAAGCCAATCCGGTCTCCTACCACGTTTGCCTCTCTTGCTACGCAATGGGATGGTTTTTTTCTGTGCCTTCAATAAGGCTTCTTTAAAATACTGCCAGACGTCCTGGACTCCTTTCCCCTTCATGTTAACATCCCAGGGCATTCTGCCCATCAGGTCTCTGAGGGAGTTGAAGTCTGCTTTTCTGAAGTCCAAGGTGTGTATTTTACTACTCTCTTTTCTTCCTTTGGTCAGAATCCTGAAATCTACCATCTCATGATCACTGCTTCCCAGGTTTTCACCCACCTCTACTTCCCCTATTAGTTCCTCCCTGTTTGTGAGCAGAAGGTCAAGCTGCGCACGGCCCCTGGTCAGATCCTTCAGCACTTGTACCAAGAAGTTATCCCCAACATTCTCCAAAAACTTCCTGGATTGCCTGTATACTGTCGTATTGGTTTCCCAACAGATGTCATGGTGATTAAAGTCCCCTACAAGAACCAGGGCCTGCGATCTGGAAGCTTCTCTCAGTTGTCCGAAGAAAGCCTCATCTACCTCATCCACCTGATTCGGTGGCCTGTAGTAGACACCAACCACAACATCACTGCTGTTGTTTGCACCTCTAAACTTAACCCATAGACTCTCAACAGGTTTTTCTCCCTCTATATACTGGAGTTCAGAGCAATCATAATGCTCTCTTATGTATAGTGCAACTCCTCCTCCTTTTCTCCCCTGCCTGTTCTTCCTGAGCAGTTTATACCCTTCCATGACAGCGCTCCAGTCATGCGAGTCATCCCACCAAGTCTCTGTTATCCCAATTAAATCATATTTCTTGAACAGAGTCCCATGGTCGAAGAAACCAAAGCCCTCTCTGCGACACCATCTGCGCAACCACGCATTTACTTCCTCAGTTTGATGATCCCTGCCCAGTCCTTTCCCTTCAAAAGGGAGGATGGACGAGAACACCACTTGCACTCCGAATTCTTGGGTCCTTCTTCCCAGTGCAGTAACCCGCTCAAGGTCATTCTTGGCCGTATCTTTAGTTCTCACGTGGAGAAGCAGGAAGGGGTAGCGATCCGAAGGTTTGATCAGCTTGATAAGCCTCTCAGTCACATCCTGAATTCAAGCTCCTGGTAAGCAGCACACCTCTCGAGATTCCAGGTCCGGACAGCAGATGGATGGCTCAGTCCCTCTTAGGAGGGAGTCCCTGACCACCACCACCCGTCGTCTTCTTTTGGGGGTGGTGGTCGTGGAGCCCCCATCCCATGGAGTCACAAACAGTCTCCCTTTGGCATTCTTCTATCTTGCCACGCAGGCAAACTGGATTTCATGCTAGATAGTTTTTACACCAAAGATCACAGAATATTCAGGATACTCCTAATTCCAAAGGGCCTGGAGTAGATCAATTTGTATAGTAGATCTCACACTAAAGATGCCTGTCGAAAAATTCTATAGTAAACTTTCTAAAGATTTATTAACTAAAGAAAAGACATGAGATGTTTTTTACAAACTTAAAGGAAGAATACATATACAGTAAAACTCCAATAGTCCGGTATCCAATTGTACAGCACTCCTGATAGTCCGGCATCAAAATAGCAAGAGCCTAGCGAGTGAGCTTCAGCAGAAAACGAGTCACAAGGCAGCAGCAGCAGCATCTGAACCGAGCAAAAACGGTAAAAAAGGGGTTAAAAAAACTAAAACATTACAATATACTGTATGCTGTATGTACAATAAAAAGGGTTCAAAACCCTTTATATACAGTATATACTGTATACAATATATATATAACCATCTTATAGTACCCTCCTGATAGTCCGGCAAATCTGATAATCCAGCACTACATAGGTCCCAAAGCTTCTGGATTATTGGAAGTCTACTGTATATTAGGAATATATATTGGCAATTTTGGCACATAGCCCATCAGGCTAATCTGCTGGCCAGCTGTGAGACATTTTGTTTACATTGACCATCTTCAGGCACGGCCTCCCCACAGCTCCCAGTGGCTGCAGTTTGTTGTTCCTCACAAGTAAGAGCTGCAGGAAGCAGTGTGGTCCATAAATAAAATGTCTCATGGCCCGCCAGCAGATTACCCTGATGAGCCATGTGCCAAAAGTTGCTAATCCTCCACGTGTACAAAAATGAGTTACACTCTATGGTTTTAAAATGTGACAGACTTATAGTAATCTGTCAGCTTTGAAAATCTTTTAGGACTAACCTAGGATGACAGCAGGAATCTCTGCTTCTGTTTCATAGCTCCAGCCCTGTGAGAATCGAAACAGAAAAAGAGATGAAAAATGTTCATGTCAATTATTTTTATTTTTCTTCCAGAATTGAAGTTGATGGGATGAACCCTTTTACACATAGCCTCTTTGTGGATATTCTGTACTGTGATGTTCCACAATGGCCCAATTAATTTTGATAGGCCTATTTGATGGGCAGGAGATGATCTCTCCTGACTTGGTTCACAGTTTCAGCACAACATTTTTTACAGATACAAAGCAAAAACTTAAATGTTACTTAATTGCATGTCATAAAGAAGTTACATGAGCTCAATGCATGTATTAATTTATAAGGACTTCATAAAATATAAACACATTGACAACTGTATAAGTCTGATGCCCAGCTTAACCATATGAACTCATATAGTTAACTGGACTGGTTTCCAGCACTGAATTTGTTAGTGTCTGCTGAGGCCTAAAACACTGTTCTGCCCGCATTATACTGACAATTGAATACACAGCTACTAGAATTATGGACCATATGCAACATAGTCTATTCATTTCAAAGTCTACATTGTCATTTGGAAATACACAGATTCACCAAGCAGTTTTCATTTAATCATTGCTGAATTGGTGTTCTGATGATGGTCCCAATATTTCTGAATATAAATATGGAATACATGGAAAGACATCACTTCCTCCAATACATGTGACTTCCTATGTCATCCATGTGATAGTTTGTACCCCTATATGTACCCCTTGCACGCTATTATGATACTCTTTATCCACGTATGCCTTCTGGGGCAGTGTTTGAAAACTCACAGTTCTCTGGTCAATACTGGCCTGATAAAATGTGTGTGACAACATAGCATATAAAGCTATAAAGATTCTAATATATGGCATAACTAAGACCAAGTCCAAGTCTGTGAAATGAGCAAACCAGTTCCTCAGAGACAAAAAGATAAGCAGCTGCTCAGCCAGGTGTAATTAGGCTAAATGGTCCATTACCTACTTATGTGGATATTTATTGGTAGGAAATGGACATGGGAGAAAAATGTACATCTTAAAAAGAAACTGTTTGATGTTTCCATCTGCATAGCCATTTTACCTTCTGGACATCAGCTGGCAATGAATCTCAGTTAAGAGAAAGACATGCAAGAAAGGAGGGCAAATACAAATCCTTCCTCTCTTTCTCTCTGGCTATGGCATCTACAATATCTGAAGACCAAAGGATGCAGCATTAGACAGGAGGAGGAATCCTGACTGAAAAAAGTTGAACCGATAAGGATGCTGAAACATGCAGAGAGAAAGACCTGGCCTTGAATTCACTCCAGTTTGTTAAGTTAGACATTAGTTAGATTTTACTTTTATTTTTCTTGAAACCAGCTCTGGCTTTTATGCCTCTTCACTTGTATTCAACTGAAATCTCTTTAGAGTTAATAAACTTGCTTTGCTGTTTTATTTAAAAATGTGTTTAGATAGAAATATTTGGGATAACAGGATTTGTGAATATTATTTCCTATTAATGCAGGTGTGGGAAAGAGGCTGCCAGCAGGCTGGATCCGGCCCGCCAAGCCAACGGATCCAGCCTACGGCTACCTCACTGCGACCCTTAAGCACAACGCAGTGGCAGCCACTTAAAATGTGGCTGTTCTGGGAGTGAGGAGGGAGGCTTTGTGCTCTGCCTTGCCCCTCAGCAAAATCTCTCAGCTCCCATTGGCCAGTTTCCGACCAATAGCAGCTAAGATATTTTGCTGGTGGCAGTGGCAGCCAATGAAACCTCTTACCTCCCTCCCTCTCCCTGAGGAATTAGTTTTCAATGAGTCAACATTTTATCAACAGTATACAAAATAACCCATTACTGATCAAATTTACAGGTTTCACAAATATTAGGGTAATGGCAAATAACAAGGAGGACAGGTCACCAACATAGTGCAGACTGGATCTCTTAGTAAGGCTGGCATCTGTGAACAAAGACTGAAGCCCCTACTACTTACAGAAAGGGGAAATCTATCCCATGGATAATTAGCTGAGCATGATCTCTCAGGATATGTCTAGAGACTGCAGGCTTCTTTCGGAAGAAGCTTTTCTGGAAGAGATCTTCCGAAAAAACTTCTTCTGAAAGAGAGTGTCTACATAGCAAAAGTGCATCGAAAAAGGGATCTGCTTTTTCAAAAGATAGCATCCACACTGAATGGACGCTATCTTGCATTTAAGCTGTGATTACTATGGATGGAGTGGCCAGTAGGGCACATGTGCTTTTTCCTCTTTCCTCTTCTTTCAAAAGAACTCCTTCTTTCCCGTCCACACATGCCTTTTTCTCAAAGAGCTCTTTCAGAAAAAGGCTTCTTCCTCATAGAAAGCGGTTTACCAATGTTGGAAAAACCTCTCTGTTCTTTCAATTTTTTTCCAGAAGAACACAATTGCGGTGTGGACATAAGTGAAGATTTTTCGGAAAAATGTCCGGTTTTCCGAAAAAACTCTGCAGTGTAGACATACCCTCAGGGTATGCTGTGGCCAAAAGCACTAATGTGAATGCATAATCAGGGGAATCTTTTGTGGGAAAAGAGAGGCTATGTTAGCTCTGCATTTGGTGTTCATGTACCAAACTATTGCTGGGATACTGTGTCCATTGTTGCCCACAACTTAAAAAAAAATCAGATAATAAACTGAATACATTTCAGAGAAATGACACAATGTTTAAAGGAATGGAAAATTTATTTTAGAATGATAGATTCAAGGATCTCAATTTAGTTATCTTAACAAAGACAACTAAGGAATGACTTAACCAGAGTTTCATAAGGATCAACAAGGGGAACAAAAATGTGACAAGTTGGATCTTCAATCTAGTAGTCAAAACCAGATTTCAATGGCTGGAAGCTAAAGCTAGAAAAGTTCAGATTAGAAATAAGGTACAAATCATTAGCAGTGAGGGTATTTAATTATTGCAACAAATAACCAACAAATGTAGTGGATTCTCCATTAAGATCAATTTCACTTAAGATTGGATGTATTTATAAAAGTTATGCTCTACCTCAAACAAGACTTAATTCAAGGAAGTCCTATAGCTTATATTAAGTTAAAGATCCACCTAAATGATCATAGTGATCTTGCCTGGCTTAAAAATCTATACATTACAAATTCAAAATGTTTATTCTCATATTGCAAGAAAATCTGTCTGGGAGTGCCATAAAAGCAAGGGGAATGCCTTTACAGAGTGGTTTGCAGGAGGAGGTACTTTAATGGCTTTGTATGTAATATTTACTTAAAATTAAGGCCATCGAGTAATTAAAAAGTTAATAATGATTAATTATGCTGTCAATAGAATAATATTTATTGAAATATTTTGGATGTTTTCTACATTTTCTAATAAACTGATTTCAATTAAAACATAGAATACAAAGTGTACAGTACTCACATTATATTTATTTTATCACAAATAAGTGCACTGTAAGAACATATAAAAAAGCATTTTTCAATTCACCTGATACAAGTACTGGAGTACAAATGCTTTCTTATGAAATTTGAATGTACAAATGCAGAATTATGTACAAAATATAACTGCACTCAAAAAAAAAAGTACGCTCCAAAGTTTAAGTCAAGTCCATTCAGTTCTACTTATTGTTCAGCCAGTCACTCAGACCAACAAGTTTGTTTACATTTATGGGAGATAATGCTGCCCACTTCTTTCTTTAAAACATCTCCTGAAAATGAGAACAGGCATTCACATGGCAATGTTGTAGCCAATATCCCAAGATACAGTAAAACCTGCGTTATCTGACACGCTCGTGGATTAGGGCATTCCGGTTATCTAAAAATTCTAGTTATCTGAGGGTCCCACCAACCTAGGAAAAACCAATGGACAATAATAGTAAAACTCAAGTTTTTAATATTGGTAGTTTTGTAGTGTGAGGCAGTTGGTCTCACATTTCTATTTTGAGTTAAAGATGATTAGTACTTCTTAAATAAAAAATTCATAAGCCAATCATGGTAAACCAAGCCAGGCCTGTAAGCTGAAGATCTGACAGAATTGTGGCTGGGGGCAATGCTGCTTAACAAAGTTTTCTAGTTAACAGAGTGCCAGATAACAGAGGTTTCACTGTATTTGTGTTCCAAACGCACTGAAGATTCATATGTCCCTTCATACTTCAACCACCGTTCCAGAGAACACGCATCCATGGGGAAGATGAGTTCTGCATGATAAATGTCCAAACAGTATCGTGCACCACATATTCATTTTCATCATCTGAGACAAATACCACAGCAAAAGGACATAGGAATACTTAGCATATCTTGCATGTAAATATTTTGCAGTGCCAACTACAGATGTGTCATGTGAACACCTATTCCGACTTTCAAGTGACTTTGTAACTAAAAAGTGGGGAGCAGTCATGAGGCAGGACTCACGACTACAGTGCCTCCTGCTGGTAGCTCCATGGAATTCTGTCATCAGCAGGGCATCTACTTCTGGCAGTTGTCTCCCTTGACCTCACTCCATGCTTGCATGCTGGATCTATGTCACTCTCAGACCACAGTGTCCTCTTTGGGACACTGCCCTCCAGCAATGCCCACTACAATGGTCTCGTGCCCCTTTCCAGGGTTGGATCAGCAGTCTTTGGTTTCTATTGCCACTGTGGCCAACTTTGGCCTCCAAGCCTAGTTCCTCTGTCCCGGGGCAAGCCACAGTCTATAATATTTTCCATGGTTTTGTTTTTTGAGAGCTGTTATGTAACAAAAAAATATATAAATTGCACTTTCATGGTATAGAAATTGTTCAACAATATTTGTGTGAGATGAATTGAAAAATACATTTAACATTTTTACATTGCAAATATTTTTAATACTGTGAGCACTGTACATTTCGTATTTTGTGTTACGATTGAAATCAATATATTTATAAATATAGAAACATATCCAAAATATTTAATAACATTTCAGTTGGTATTCTGTTGTTCAACAGTACAGTTATAACTCTGATCACAATTAAAAGATTAATTGTGATTTTTTTTTAAGATAATCACATGGGTTAACTGGGATTAATTGACAGCCTTACACTGAAATAATGAATTTTAAATATTTTCTCACTGTAAGCTCAATTGCTAGAATATTCATGGCAAGTAAGCAAAAAAGGGCTATGAATGCAGTCTAAAATTTGTTTGAAAGCATAGAGCATATTCACCTTATTTCTTGCAGCATTCACCCAGGTCTATATGCCAATGAACAGAGACTACTTAACAAAGTATATTTACCCACAGAAATCATTAAGAGACAATTTGTTTTCAAAGATGGCAGACAAGATAAAATACCCAAGGATGAATTTTCCCATAACGGATGTTTTCATTTAGAGATTTAGCTGAACACAGTTTTTTGCTGACTTTGCTAAGTAAGTTAAAAATGGATTGGAGAGGGAATATTACAGAGGACACAAGCAGTAAACATAGGAAGAGTTCTTGAAAAGCCTCGGCATATTTCATTGCCTCAATTCCACTTTACTTTCCTGAAAAACGTGGGGGTGGGGTAGAGGAGGAGCAGAAACCTTTATAGTGGTGTTCTACTGCCAAACTATACTTCACTCAGCATGTTCTGTTTTATACCTACGTGAGACCACCAAATAATCCAGTTTGTGATTTCAGACGCAGCAACGGAGCTAAAAGGAATGCACAAACCCTGCAGTCTTCAACAAAATGGATTGACTATAGGAAGAAAGTCTATTGGATTTTCCCTGAAAAGGTGAAGTTACGCTAACAGGAAATGCTGCAGGGTAAATGGCTGTGGGTGATCCCCATTTTAAAATTTGAAAGGCATGTTCTTTAATGCTGAACTACCCCAAACTTTCACAAAGTTCTTTATTCGGCTTTCGGTGTGTAAAATAGACAACATTCAAAAGTCACTTAGGTTAGTCATAGCTAGAGGTATGTGGGGGGTCTAGTAACAGTGTTTGTTTTCCATACATCTAAAAATTTCTCAGGGAGCTTCTGATGTGGCCAGAATTATAAAAGAACTAGGTCATCTCATGATTTCCTAGTATCTGGATAGCAGGTAGAATGGGAGAAAAAACAGATCTTATTTTATTTATACCTAACAAATGGATTCTAGAAACAAAATAAAGCACATTAAAACATTGAAAAAAGTCAAGATATCCAGATTTCACATATCCAAATATCAAGATATTCACATTGCCATGGAATAAAGTATGCTTTCATAATGATATATGTATATCCCTAGGTATATCCTAAAGGCATGAAATATTCCTTGGCCCATTTTCTTTGCCCATAGTGTCCATCTGAGATGAATCAACTTCAAAAGGTTCTGCGGTTCTATTCAAATCAACTGCTAAAAGAATTGGTGCTCAGAGACAGGCAGCAAAAGGATATAGAAGCAGGTTAAGTGTTTTGGGAGACTTGCCAATAACATACTAAGGAACTTGATTATGGTAGAATGGATGTTACAAGTACGTCTAGTAACTTGCATTATTGGGAATTTCACACTGCATTTATTGCAGAATATGGGACTAATAGAACAAACATTATCTGGGTTTGGCCCATTATCATGGACCTCTGACTAGAGAAGAAGAGTCAGAGTTGCTGTAACACTCTAGATGATTAGAGTTACATTGAGTGAAAGTACTGCTGGAGGTAACACCCTCATTCTTGTGAAAGATGTTAAGGGTTCCTCCAGTAGAGGGCTACCTAGATCTGCCTTATAACATGGAAGAAATTCAAGGTGTGTGTGTGTGATGTATTTATGGGAAAGAGATTTTTGGAGCTTAAAAGAGAGGAGAGAAATGAAGGGTTCTTACTTGAAATTTTTACCCCAGGAAGGATTTTACAAGTAATTAACTATTTGAGAACTATCTGTGTGCAATATGGGCAGTGATCTTAGACCTTACGTGGATGATTCAGGCTTATGAATTTGGGGCTCAAGTACAGTGAGGAGATGGAAACCTTATTTTTGACAGAAAACTTCTTGTAGGATGAAGATAAATGAGAGGCAAAATGTTTTCTGACATTGAGGAACATTTTTAAAGCATCTAAATCTCATTGATTCAATGGGACTTAAGTGCTATTGAATATTTTCCTCCAGGACCTGTCTACACTGGGAGTTTAGGGTGAACTTAGCTGCATTTGGCTGAATTTCTAAACGATAAGTCCACACCACCAAGCCCATTCCATTGATTTTAAGGGACATTAAAGTCAACTTTCATACTCCTGCTTTCACAAGGAGTAATGCTAAATTCAACCTTCCATGGTGGATTTTACAGTAGTTCAGCCACAGTGCTGTGAAAGTTGACATTCTTGGCCTCTGAGAGGTGTCCCACAGTGTCTTCATGTGGCCAGGACTTTCAACTGTACTGCTGTCCAGGGGTATGTCTACACTTGCCCTCTACTTAGAAGTAGGGAGGCAAATGAAGCATACCGAAGTTGCAAATCAAGCGCGGGATTTAAATATCCTGCGCTTGATCAGCATATTCGCGGCTGGTCACCATTTTAAAATGCCGGTCACCCGATGTAACTTGCCACGTGTAGACGTGGTAGTCCGATTTAAATCCCTTCCCTCAAATTAACTGGCATGAGGAGTATTACACATGGCAAGTTACATCGAGCGACCGGCATTTTAAAATGGTGACCGGCTGCAAATATGCTAGTCAAGCGCGGGACATTTAAATCCCGCGCTTGATTTGCAACTTCGGTATGTTTCATTTGCCTCCCTACCTCAAAGTAGGGGGCAAGTGTAGACGTACCCCAGCTGAATAAGAAAAGCCCCAGGAAAAATCAGATTTTGATTCCTGTGAGGCTAGTATAGCGAGCAGACCTCAGAGCAGACATCACACCTCTGCAGCACATCTGTCCATGAATTCCCAGGGTTTCAGACAGGCACTGGCATAAAGCACACAGGAGATCCTGGACCTCATTGCTATGTGGGGAGAGGAATCTGTTCTGGCAGAACTATGAATCAGCAAAAGAAACACAGATATCTATTCCAAGATCACAAAGGATATGGGGAAGAAAGGCTATGTATGCCAGAGTTGCCCAACAGTGCCATGTGACAATAAAGGAGATGAGGCAGTTGTACCAGAAGACAAAGGAGGAAAACACATGGTCTGGATCGGGGTGGCCACCCATTAAACGAAGAGAGCTGAAACAGTGGCAGAAAAAATGCGAAGAGACGTACCAGAATTGTTGAGAGGAAAAAAAAAAGGATGTTGCCCCTTTAAAATCCATGGGTTAGGCTTTTTGGCTACATCAGGCTCCTGTCAGCCGATGCCATCTTGCCGCGCTGGACAGCTCTCCTGCACCCAGTGAGCACAGGGGGCTGGGGGCCATTTGTAGGAGCACATGAGGGGGGGCATTGTGAGACGTACTTTTTTCAGGGGTGAAGAGCCGCATGCGGCTCGCGAACCGTGGGTTGGCCACCCCAATCTGGATCATCACTGCAAACTATGCCACTTCTATGAGCAGCTGCATGTGATCCTGGGAGGCAGGGGGATGGGACCCGACCATGGATCCTCCCAAGGTGTTCCTCAGGCAGCCTCGGACAGCAGCATGGAGGACAGCGTGGATGAGGAAGAAGAGGAAGAGGAGAATGATCAGCAAGTGAGTGGAGCAACCAATTTGACAGACAGCCTGGGCCTTTTTATAACTTTGGAGACAATTCCCTCCTCCCAGGATGTCTCACAGTTGGGCCCTGATCCCAAGGATGGCACTACTGATGAGTAATTTCTCCTCCAACTGCTAGGGGCACAAGTGCCTAGAGGGAACAGCTCTGAACAGCTGGTGGTTCTCTCTGGGAGGACAAAGACTTTGCATGCTCCCCCACTCCCAGACCAATCAGGGTCTGTGGGTCAGGAAACACAGGAGTATTCTGGCCCCACCCCTTCTACTTGAGGCTGCACCCCTTCCAGGGTGGCCTGGGGTCACTTCAAAAATTTCTGGAGTGGCCCCTGATCAAAAATTACTGTGAAGTGGGTACAGCATCAAACATGCCACACACTCCCCTAGCTTCACCAGCTGTCTGGATAGCACAAATCTGCAGGCAAAATTGCTCTAAGGATATCATGTTGTAGTGGGGCGGAATGGTTGCCCACTGACCTGGGAGGAAAAGAACCCCTCCTGGAACCATCTGGACAGAGCCTGGCCCCACTCCCCCACCTCACCGGAAGTCAGGAGGTGGGGCCAAGACTATAAAAGGCCAGCCCAGGAGAGCAGTAGGGAGCCAACCAGCAGAGGAGGCAGATGTCGGCCCTGTGCTCCCAGGCTGTGAGGCCGAGGACCGGCCTGAACCCTCATGCCTGCAAGAGGCTGAGGACTGGCTGGGACCCTCATGCCTACAAGAGGCAAATAGTTGGCCTGGATCAGCAGACTTGTAGGGATAACATATTAAAGTATTAAAAATGATTCCCCAAGTAGAAGAAGCATATAAGTGTTTAGATTTATTCTTGTTAAAGTATTTAGATTTAGTGTTATTAAGCTTGATAAGTGTTTAGATTTATTATTATTATTATTATTATTATTTGTTAAGATTGTTAAATGTTTAGATTTATAATTATTGCCCCTCTAGAATATAATTTGTTAAGAATATAATACTATGTAGCCAGAAACAGCTCCCCTCTCTGTGTCCCAGGGCACACTCAAACTTTTGCAAGTGGCTGCTTGTCAAGCCACTAACTCTGCTCTGGGAGCTGAGCCCTATAATTGATTAAGGGCATTGTTACACAATTGATGCCCGTTCTCTTCAAAGCATTGTGAACCAATTAACCCTAATCGCAAAGTGAAACATTGTAACTATAACAGTAACTAACTCAGCACTCAGAAAGAATGTTTTAAGAAATGCCACCCAGAAACTTTTGTAACTTTTTGTAACTACAACTCTTGTATATGTAAAATTATTATTATACAAAATACTATATGTGAAACTTTAATTAGGGAATGTATGTAAGAGAGAGAGAGTACTTGGACAATGAATGAATGGTTTGAGAGGTTCCAGCCTGAGCATACAGTATCAAAGGGCTGAAGAAGGCGTCAGGTGCCAGTGCAACCAAAAGGTGTCAAGTGGAGAAAAACTGGAGACTGGAGGTCCACCCTATGAGATCACTGACGAGCACCTGGCAGCCACCCTGTAGACATCAGCATGACGCAGCAATTCCCGTAGACTAGCATAGGAAGAAATTCCTATAAAGACTGGACCAAAAGACTATGGAGTCAGAGTCCAAGGTTCTGCTGCCAGCCCACCAGGAGCTTCAGATGCGCATCTGATCAGGACTTCGCTCCCCACTACCATCACTTGTGTACAGAATACCTGGCCAGTACTCTGTCACAAGCAACTTCCAGGCTGGTAACTATAACAACTACACAGAACCTGAATGAATGATTGAATGAATGTTTGCTTCTATCTTTTCTTTATTCTTTATTATTATTGTTACAATAAATGTGGCTTTTTGCCTTATCCCCCTCATAAGATCCTGCTTGCTTTTATTGGTACAACAGACTCGCCGGAGCTGACAAGCCCCAACTACCCTGCAGGCCTGCCGGAGCCCCACGTACCCAGGAAGGGGATATTGGAAGTAGCTCAGAGGTAGCCAGCCACAGATTAACTGGGCCATGCCAGCAGTCAGCATATTGCAGTCTGGATTCCCTGCAGACCTAGCAGCAGATTGCTTGGCTGCTGTCAGAGCACTGGGCTGGAACACAGAGGAGTGTGTGGGCCTGTGTCCCCCCTGCCACCCATTTTCTGGGTGGCAGTTTCCCCCCCCCCCCCTCACTATCTTAGGCAAGCTGATTAGTGCTCCAGATCTCCACCTGAATCAGGGCTTCTGAACTCTAACCTGTGTTTGTTTGCTGCCCCACCCGGGACCAGGGCGTGGGCCACCAGACTGTAACCGGTGACTGTTTTTGTTGGGTTGCTGCCCCACCCTGACCCAGAGCCAGACTGGAAACTGTGTGTATATAGCTCAGCCTGAACCAGGGCCAGGGTTTCAGATGACCCATTGAGTAGGGCTGACCATTGGCCCGAGGCTCAGGACTGAAGGGGCTCTGGGGACTTAGGTGGAATGGCCGTCCACTAACGCAGGAGGGGAAGAGACCCTCCGCGAACTCCTACACATGTCCAAGGAGCAAACGCAATCAACCCACTTGGATAGGGATATGCTACTACTGGAGATGCAAGCAGATCATGAGGATAGGAGAGCTGGAAGTGAGGACCAGGCAGATGTGATGAAGCACCAAGATACCGACATGCACAGGCACTCCTTCCAGCCCCTGCAGACACACATTCCCTCCTCAGAGTTCCATAGCCTCCTCTCCCAAGGGCCCTAGAATGTGGAAGGTGGGAGGGAAATCGAGGGAAGCCTCACACATGCATCCCGAAGCAAAAGACTGTCCTTCTCACACCTGTTTTCAGCTCTCCCTTCGGAAGCTCATGCCCTGAATTCCCTCCCATTTAAGTGTACAGTTTAGAATGGAGAGGCATCCTTTTCACAAGATACCCACATTCCCTCATGCTTAATTATTTTCATGAATTGTTTCATTATGACTTGGCTTGGGATTTTTGTTTACCGAGCTTTACCTTTCAACACTGACTGTGAAACATCCTGTGTCCATTAAAATATTTTGTACATGTGATAAGTAACTTATTTTTATATTTCTTCTGCATGATTTTTTAACTCAGTGAAAGCACTATTCCATAGTATTTGATAGATTACAACAAACATGACTGAGCTAAAATCAAGTTAATGCCTCAACAAGTGCCTACAAAAGAAAACAGTGAATTACTGAAATGACAACATAATAATTTGGAGACATCTGCCTTCTACTACACACTACGCTAAGTATCAAAAGTATCAAGTCATTAGGAGAACTTTGAAATGGAATTCAAATTGTACTAACTCCTTGTCATTACAGGTCGAACCTCTCTAGTCTGGTACTTTCTGATCTGGCAACATCTGTGGTCTAGCATTATTTTAGTAAACCAGAGGTCAGTGGCTAAGTTTCCCACAGTCCCATGAAGTTTGTTTACAACCACTAGTCCTGGCTATCAGTGTTTTTTGCTGTTATTTACCTCCAAAAGTCTTCTAAGAGCCCAGTAAGCAGTGGAAGTGTTGGTATTGCTGCTAAACATTATTGACCTCCTATGGTTTGGTAAATTCTCTGGTTTAGCATTGGTCAGGTTACGAGGGTGCCAGATTGGAGATGTTCAACCTGTATTAATTTTTAATGTTTCCACTCCTGGCAGTATGTTTAGTTGAAAGAAACAAAAAGGTCAAATATAAAAGATTTAATCCAAAATTGCTATTATTAATGGGACAAAAAATTAGCATGTACAAAGCAGGGAAGACAAAAGATGACTGTAAACAGCTGGTTATGATTACACATATGCTAGACAATTTTGTGTGTGGGAGAAGGAAAGAATCTTCCAATACAACCAAGATTAAAACATTTACAAGTTGTAAATAAAAAGATATACATCTTGTACTAAACAAGTTTAGCAGCACTATAAGAATCAGTATCAACTAAAAACTGACATGATCCCCTTTTTGTTTAGTCTCAAATTATGTTGGTTTTATACATTTCAACATGACAGTCGGATAGGGTATGTCTACACTGCCACCCTAGTTCGAACTAGGGCGGCTAATGTAGTCATTTGAACTTGCAAATGAAGCCCGGGATTAAAATATCCTGGGCTTTATCTGCATGTTCCCGGGCGCCGCCATTTTTAAATGCCCGGTAGTTCGAACTCCCTGCCCGCGGCTGCACGCGGCACGGGCTAGGTAGTTCGAATTAAAGCTCCTAATTTAAACTACTGTTACTCCTCATTGCAGGAGGAGTAATGGTAGTTCGAATTAGGAGCTTTAATTCGAACTACCTAGCCCGTGCCGCGTGCAGCCGCGGGCAAGGAGTTCGAACTACCGGGCATTTAAAAATGGCGGCGCCCGGGAACATGCAAATAAAGCCCAGGATATTTTAATCCCGGGCTTCATTTGCAAGTTCGAATGACTACATTAGCCACCCTAGTTCGAACTAGGGTGGCTAGTGTAGACATACCCATAGGGACCAGTATGTTAACTACAAGAAAAACCTAATATTTGGATCTTGAAAATTAAATTCATTAAATGCATATTTTACACATGAGTAGTCTCATTAAAACTTGTAGGATAACTCATGCATATAATGTTACACCTGTGTTTAAGTGATTGCAAGACTGGTACTTTCGGGCATGATCCTTCTTTTGTTGAAGTTAATGGGGCAAAATTTCTAGTGTAAGCTGGGCCCTCTTCAAATGATATTACTGGTAGGGATTTGAAAATTTGTTCAACTGCTTCATGTGTATAACTCTGTTACATATAGCCAAAGCAGTGCTATGTATTCCATACAAATGCCAGCATACAAGTTGGAATATTCCAGTGGGCGGGGAGAAAATATGTTGCTAGGATTAATTTAACTAGATAAGGTTTATATGCCCTCATTACCATAGCATCTGAATGCCTTATAATTTTACCCTCACAACACTGATGTAGGGTAAAAGTAGGGTAGTAGTATTATCCTATTTTATAGACGGGAGCTGAGGCAGTGGGACAAAGTGACTTGCCCAAGGTCACATGGGAGGTCTGTTGCAGGGAAGACACTTAAACTCAAGTCTCTAATGTCCCAGCACAGCACACTAATCACTACACCATCATTCCTAGAAGTACCTGTACTTCACAAGCCTGTAGATATTCTGGCCATGCAGTTCTTGAGTGAAGGCCAAAATGGAATCCAGGCTCCCCTCCTATCACTCTCTTAAGGAAGCCTGTTGCTTTTGGAGGAGGAGCCCCAATCTATTCGCTTCTCTTCTGTCTTTCCCCATGCATTGCACTGAATAGTTCTATGCTATAACATAGAAGATGCATGTGTACATGTCTTAAGCACAGCAAATAGAACACCCTATCACATTATGACATGCTTCTCACAAATTAAAAATCTCTCCCACCGGCATCTCTTCCTGGAACCCAAAATAAGCTGGTCTTAGATCAATTTAAACTGTTTCTTGATTTTCCACAGTAATTCCTTATTATCATGAGTTATTTCAACTGAAACATTCCAGTAATGCTGGCATTATTTTAATACGTTCACACTGTCTAAAAAGGGTCATGGATAAAGATTTCATTTTTTTAAAGTAGATATTTACAACCTTGATTATGGAGGACACAATCTCCATGAACTGTAGCATTTTTGTTAAACTAAATGTGATTTTATTTTTTTCTTTCCTCTTCATTATTCTGTATTTTATTACTCAATTACTCCTGCATTGTAAACTACTTCCACTCAGTTTCATTATATACTACACAATAATACTTTATGAATATATTATTTGTCACTGACAGTTTTCATATCACAGCAGTGGAGTTTCTATAAAAGTGCAGCAATTGCCTGGCTATTTTTGGAGCATCAAGCTGAACTTGTTTCATATTGGAATTAATTTTCTTTGTAATGTTTTCCATGGAGTGGCTTTCAATGTTTCGATCTTTAATGCAAGCACCTGTTGATCTCTCCATTCCCGTTTTTTTTTTAATTTTGCATAAAATCATGGAATTCCAGGATTAGAAGGCACCTCAGGAAGTCATCAAATCCTGTTTTAAGGTAGGTACAAGTAAATCTAAACTATCACAACAGGTATTTGATTAACCTGTTCTGAAAAAAATACCAATCATGGGATTTCCACATCTTCCCTTGAAAGCCTGTTCCAGAGTTTAATGTCTTTTATATTTAAAGTTTTTCCTAATATCTAATCTAACTCTCTCTTGCCTCAGATTGAATCTTTTCCCACTTTCACTGGACATGGAACCTCAAACAATTCAGAGTTAGTCATATTTGTGTAACAAACTCACACATGTTGGTCCACCAACCCTCCTCCACACAGCCTTCCATAACAACAAATGTAGTGATGAAAATAAACTTCCTGGGACAGAGACTGTGCTCTCTATGTGCTGTACTGCACCAAGCACTGCCAGGCAATCTAAATAATGTTAGTTAAAACAACATTTTAAGAAATTAATTCCCCCCCCTCATTGAGGTAACACTTCAAAAAAAAAAAACCCTTAAAAATACCCACTTTACCCACAATGTCTCCAGAAACTCCAATCATTTCCCCATCTGAGGTTTATAAAAATGTTTACCTAATTTTCCCTACCTTTGCAATGCTAACTTCTGACAAGGAGTATGATGTAAAGTGCTGACATACAAACTGTTCCACTATTCTAAGATTTCCAAGACCAATCCTTCAGTATCAAGGGCCTCAAACACTTTAGATAAGGAAATATATAGATAAGCAGGAGGTCTTGTTTGGCTCATTTCTTCTTTTTTTCTGATACATGCTGCTTGTGTACTTTTTTCCTGAAAGACTACTAAAACTTTTCACCTTTCTCTTATTCTATTACTTATACCTTTCTTTTATTACTCATACCACAGTAACACCCAAAATCTAAAAGATATATTCTCTGTCCTGATACACTTAAAATCTAGAACACAAAAAAAGCAGATCAAAGTTGCCAAAATGCACCATAATGTACAGTACAATTAGCAGAGGCAGGTTAACCACTGGCATCTGTATTGTTATTTCCATATTAATGTATTTATGGTTAGGGAACTTGTTTTGGAGGATTGAGCTTGTTTATGTTATTTTTATTTTATGTTGCCCATCTAATAGTGTCCTAACAGCCCCTCTTCCTAGTCCTATTTATCTAGAAAATTTCTTTTGGGCACTACAGCAGAGTGGATCATCAGGAACTTTTATTGAATTTATTAGTATGTCTCAGCACAGCCTTGTAGAACTTTAGGACCAAATTTGATCTCAGATGAACAAACTGTCTTTCACAGAACTCCCTTTGAGTTGTGTTCCCTGAAGTCAAATTTGGCCTGGAGTTTTTAATGTACTTGCATGACAGAGCGTTCAGCGTTCATATATATTGCATGCAAACAACTCTCTCGGCGCTCAAAAGTTAAATTTTGATACATGCTTTAATAACTTGATTACATTCTATTTTTTCCATGTAGGGTGAACATTTTAACCACTTTGGGTACACAGTTAGGTCATGTCTACACAGCAAGGCTAAAGCCGAACGAAATAAGCTATGTAACTTGAGCTACATCAAGCTATTTCGACTTAAGCTCTGCAATTATTTTGGCTTTTGGCGCTGTCTTCACAGTAGGAAGTCCGAGTTAGAGCACTCTTGCTCCAACTTCCCTTACTCCTCATAAAATGAGGGTTACAGGATTTGGAGTAAGAAGTTCTCCAGCTGGACATTATTTTGACATTATGTCAAAATAATTGTTTGCTGTGTAGATGCAGACTATGTTATTTTGGAATAATGTCAGTTATTCCAAAATAACAGTGCTGTGAAGACATAGCCATATAGACTTGCAAGTTGCCATTCTCAAGCAAAAAAACCCTTCAAAAACAGGCTGTAATGTGAAACTGCTGAGCTGGAATTCATATGCAATTTTGACACCATCAGAATGGGCCTGAATTAGGGATGTTAACTAGCGATTAATTTACTAGTCAAGTAGTTGATGGAATTTCCATCGACTACTTGACTAAGTTGATAGACACTGCCACATTCCTCCTTTGAAATGTACAAGAGCCCCAGTGGGAAGGGCCAGCGGGAAGTCCTACTGACGCCAAGCTCCACCTGGGTGCTTCTGCTTTGAAATGCACAAGAGCCCCTACTGGGGACTCTTGTACATTTCAAAGCTGGCATGCTGCCTGGAGCCGGAGGTCAGCTGAGGAGTCCCTAGTTGATCCTGGGCTCCAGTGGCATAGCGATGGGAAAGGTGTGGGGGGGGCACTTTCCCCCAGGTGGATGCCAATTTAGTCCCCCTCCACTCCCTCTGTCATCCTTTGCCTCTCCTGCTGCTCCTCTTCTGTCTGCCACCACCGGATGGAGCCTCCTCCCTGCCTCTCCGTCCCCAGCCCGACCCTCTTCCATCTTTGCTGGCAGGTTTGTGCATGTGGGGGCCTGTCCCCAAACTGGAGGGGGTGGGTAGAGACGCGATACAAGCTCTCTTCCCATCCTCCCAGGGTCAGGCTCAGCTATGCACCAGGTTTGGGGCCCCATCACATGGCAGTGGCAGGGTGCAAATTTTGCCTTTGCCCCTGGGCACATAACACCCTCACTACACCTCTTCCAGGCTCCAAGCTGCTTTTAAATGCCCTCAGATCCCAGGGTCAGCTGGGGATTTCCCAGCTGATCCCAGGCTACACCCTGCATTTCAAAGCGGCAGTGCCGCACTGAGCCCGGGATCAGCCGTGTGGCGCCGTGGAGTTTCAAAGAGACAGCACCGCACAGAGCCTGGGACTGGCACTGCCACTTTGAAGTATCCCCTCTCCTCCCCCTTGCTGCCTCTATCTGATAGAAGCAGCAAGGGGGGAGGTGACTAGTCGACTATCCTGTCGACTATCCAAAAAGGATTTGCTTATCAGATAGTCGACTAGTCGACTCATCTTTAACATCCCTGGGAATGGCTCTGTCATAACAAAAAATAATTTTTCCCTTTAGGTATTCTCACCTTCTTATCCATATCAATTCTGAAATTAGCTCAGTTGTTACATTCCCATCTATGTATTCCTACCATCTGTTTCTTTTTTCTTTCACTTCATTCATCTGGCAAGTGAGTTGCAACTCATAAAAGCTCATACCATTAAAAAAAAAGCCACTGGACTCCTTGTTTTGTTTTGTTTTTCCCAGAACCAAGTATCAAATCATATGCCTGGAAAACAAGAGGTCACCTGTAAAATGTTGATGTGACTTGCCTACAATCACACAGAATCTCTGTGGAAAAGCCAGGGATAGAATACAATATTCAAGGACGACATTCAACAACTTGAAACAGATGACACCATCTTTCTATTGAAGCAGGTCCCCAGCTTATTCACACCACTTTCAGCTTCTTCTGTACATGAAGAAGGGTGTAGTCACATTAACTACACTGCTCTGAGCACCATCCATCCTATGGATAGTGACTGAAGTGAGAATCTTATTGAAAATAGTTTATGAACATGTAATTAATATATCATAATATTTATGCACAGTTAGGCCTCTTGAGCTATCTAGGGTATGTGAAATTAAAAAAAAATTATAATCTGGGGGTTAGATTGCAGTTACATTTCCAACATTCACCCCATTTCTTTTTAACTGAATGTTTCCATTGATCTAGTCTCCTTCACTGCTCGTTTCAGAAGTCTAGGTCTCAGTTAATTGGAAAAAAGCTGGATTCAGACAGCAATAGGCAACTAGTTTGGAAAAAGTAAACAGATACCAGTTGGACAGTTACATTTTAGTTGTGTTCCTGCATTTCTTGTTATATTTGGAGTTAGAACTACTTGATACCAAGACAGCATATTCTTCAGCTATCTCTACTAACCAGAAATAAAATTATCAAAACTGTTCAAGAAGATTTTTTTTTGGCTGAGATTTCTAGCCACATTCTTCAGATTGAAGAGATTTTGAAAGGATCTGTTCTTAAGGATCTAAACTTTTGCCCAATTATCTGACCATATCCATCACTAATTTAGATAAAAATCAGCAACTCATCGTGAACCACCACCAGTTTTGTTTTTTGAACAAAGGCAAAATTTCTAAAGAAAGCACAACTAAAAAAGTGTTCAGGAATATAATATTGGAAAAGTGTCTTCCAGGAAAGGATATGATAGCTTTAAAAGAATCTTTGCACAATTATCTTTGCTTCCATTTGTGGGGGAGGAGGGAAACAGGTGAGGGTTATAGTACAAGGGATAAAAAGGGGTTTGGGATATATCAAAAAGTTTAAAGGAATTTAGGCACTTCTAGTTCACTGAGCTCAGAAATTTTTGAGTAGAGGTGCAAAAAGAAATCCCTTTTTTCCCCAAAGGTCTTATGCAGTGATTTTGCAACTTGTTGACCCAAATGTATAAGGCTGACCTCAGGACAATGGGTTACAGCAAGTGTAATTCATCCATTGACCATTTTTCCTCACCATCCTTCAATGTGCACTGCTGATTGAGTTTAATTTGTGCCAAATGAAAGAATTTTGTGTACTGGAAACTTCCTTATTTCTAGCAGAGTCCTGAAAATAAACCTGCTAAGAGCGGACGATTTTAATGTACTTGGTGGAAAGCCAGAATTTGATGGTTTCCATAGTAACATTTTGGGATGGGAAGCCAAGCGGGAAGGTCTGTTCACCTACCTAAACTTTTCACACAATTCTACCTTCCACTTCACTGAAACGGTATATATATCTCAACTCACCGGGTAAGTACAATAGACAAAAAAGAAAACAAATGCAAAATACCTTAGCAAAGCTCTAGGCAGAAGATTACTATCCCATTAAAGCACACAATCTCAAGTGAACGGAATTAATTTCTACTTTAAAGATACTCACTGACATTACATAATGTTTGAAACGTCTTGATTCCCCCCTCCCCTTTTCTGTCCTTAGTATGGATGACATACGACATAGGATATCTTAGTTTGGGAAAGATGGGGGTTGGGGGAGTGACGCCAGACATTGATTATGATCTGTATAAAGCTATAAAGCTACTTAGTATTGCTACTCAGTAAAGCTACTTAGTATTGCTAAGACTATTTTATACATACTTCTATTCTCCCAGGGAAGAGTCAGAGAACTATATTATATCTTAGGTTTGCAAAGGAGCTGGAGTTGTCATTGGATATTTAGAAACACACATTGAAAGCAGCATTCATGGAAGCTTCAATTTTCATGGATACTTCTCATTCTAGATTGATCATAATAATATAAAGCATATTATTCTTATTGAAATGAAGACTGTGTAATACAACAGTAGCTGTGACTGACCATATTGTAACAGTTCTGGTCAGAGGGAGGTCACAATGACTCACTATAAGTCACCAAAGTTTGGGGCCTTAGGCCTGACTGCAGGCTGAATATCTGTTCTAGAGGCCACACCCTTGTTCGGGGCAGGGCAGCAAATAGACAGTTGAGCAGTTTATGAGCCCAGGCCCTGGGTCAGGACAGGGCAGCAAACAAACAGGTAGTTTACTGTCTTTAGAGCTCAGACCTGACTGCAGGCCAAGCCAGAATTTGGGAGTCCAGACCCAGCGTGAAGTGGGCCAGCAGTTTATAAACAAGTGGTTCACACACAGTTAAATAATCCAAGTAGTTCAAAAACCAGGCCTGTCTACAGATTGAGCCAGGGGTTGGGTCTCCTTGCTGGCAGAGAGCTGACAAGTGCAGGGGTTTCTTCCCTTACGGGGAAGCTGACACCTAAGGCAAGGGATGACAGAGGGGATGCAGGCCCATCGGCTCCACTGCATCCCAGACCAGGGCCATGACAGTGGCTGCGCAGCGGCCACTGGGTCAGTGGGGATTCAAACTGCAACACGCCAACCAGGTCTGTGGGTCAATGGGGATCCATGCCACAACATACTGCCCAGCTGACCTCCATCTCCTCAGCTGCCCCAGGGTCGACTATCCCTGGGCCACTTCCCTGTTCCCCTTGGGGGCCTACCTAGCTTAGCTACTGCTCCTTGGGATCAGCTGGAGATGGAGGTGCCAGCAGCATGTCCATAGGCTCCAGGTCCTGTGCAGGTAAGGGTCCCAATGGTCCAGCCCACTCGTCTGGGCCTCGCAACGGTCCTGAGGGTCCGGGTAAATCTGAGGGCCTGGGCAGCAGCCTCCACAGCCTTGACCAGTTATCCGGGTCCAAAAGTGGCAATGGTGGCCTAGGCCAATGCTCAGGGCCTGGCAGTGGCCCGGGAGGCCCAACCTCTGAGGGCTGTGTGGCAGGACCTTCCTCCTCTGGGGATGGGGATGAGCCTCTGTCCTGCTTGGCAGCCGAGCTCCAACTGAGCTTGGAGCTCCTCTCTTTATACCTCCGACTCCACTTTTCTGTTTCTTGTGGGCGGGGCTGTGTGGTTCTGGCACTACCCACCAAGGGGTCTTTGGGAGAGTTTCCTCCTCTGGGTCAGTAGGAGGTCATTCTGAGTCACTATACATACAAATATCTTATTTGTTCCCTAATATAAAAGAACAATGAAGACAACTTTCTATGTATGCTCTAAATTAGTTAACCTCCACCTTTAGATCTGTTTGCTTTAATTCCTATTTTTAATATTAAATTACATATTTACTGTTGCATTTAGAGACGGGCTATAATTCTCTCCTGTAGAGGTAATACCAAGTCAACAGACAATATGGACAGCATATAAAAGGGAAGCAAGTTATGGAAACATCCCCACACTCTTGGAAATGACCTTGGAAAATATTTTTGTGAGGCACTCGTAGGCCTTATTAAATTGTAATTCAGAGAAAAGTATCACAAACTAACAGCAATGTTGGAGCATTTGTATCCTTTGAAAAATACTCAGCATATGATATGGTCTTTTAAAAACATATCCATGCAGTAATTTATAGCATTGTTATATAGGCATGTATTATGTTGATAAGGAAGAAATCTGAACAGACCGTTTTTCTAAATCCTGATTCTATTATCCAGTATACATTTCTCATCTCTAAAAGTTTGTGTGTTGTTTTTTTTTTTTCCATTTTGAATCACAATTATACATGTTATGTGTCTGGAACCAGGACTTACCCTTCAATTGTTTTAAACCTGTATCACTAACATTAACATGACATTTCCATTCCCCTCCTTCTAATCAATCTATTGATATCAATTGCTACTCTGGATTTCTCTTCAAATTCACATGGTAAAGACCAGGAGAGAAATAATGACATTTACAGACTTTTTTTTCCCTTTCTATTAGTGCTGATGTATGTCAGGGAATATGTGAATATGAAAGAAGAAGAATCTATTTGTCGAACGCTATTATAGTTGCACGTGTGCACACACACAATTTGTATTGGCAGTGCTGATTCAAGGAACATATTTTAAAGCAACTACATTCTGTCTTGCCATCTACCTTGGCACAATTGCTACAAAACATGAAAAGTAGTCTTGAAACACTAAGATTGATGGTGTGGTAGTCTGAACAGTTTTATATGCATTTTTCTAAATATAGGATCTTTCAGATTATGGAAGCCAAGAGCAGTGTGGCTGAGAATTATTCATTTCTCTCAGTCTCTGAGGTGAATCTGCTGATCAAGAAGGAACTAATACAAGACAGACCTCTGTTCTGCTAGAGTAGGTTCCTAAACAATTGTAAGCATGCTAATTCCTTCATATGCTTGCAGTGAAATCTGAATGCTGCAGGACAGATCATTTCCAACATTTTGGAAAATTTCCAGCAATCTTGTGTGATTGGACAGCAATAGCTCAGATTAACTGCTTCAATCAATTATCATATTCACAATAGGATCATGTATTGAGTTAAAGGGCTAGTTTTTTTTCTAATTGAAAATGTCTGATTAGGAAGTAAACTCTGTGGGATGGGAGACTGTTTCGTTCTCTATTTTATAGATGTCTACGCACATTGACTGTACTCAATAAATAGCAATGTAAATAACGACTAACATTTTATTTTCATTACTCATTTATTCAACGTTATTCATTACTCATTTGTTTAACATTTTTTACTAGCTCTCATGATAATTACCTGGATTCAGATGTCCACTGGAGTTGTGGAAGTGGTCTTATTTTAATGCTGCATTAAAAGTTCACCTCAAAATAAACAAAAAGGTTTGACACTAAGAGTGGGCCAGCCCCAGAGTAGCAAAACGTTAACAGGTATGTATTGAAGTATATTGGAAGAATATTAAAGAAGTTCCCACTCACAGGGGAGGGCAGGAGCCACACACCCTCCCACCTCCCTGCAGGGTCAGATCTGCGAGGTCTCCACCCCCACAGGGGGGAGGGGTGACCAGGATCCACACCCTCAGCCCCATCACACACACCTTCAGCTGAGACCCTGCACCCCAGCTCACTCACTCGTACCCCCCAACCTGAGACTCAAGGTTTATATTTAACTTTGGATGCAAGCAGCAGTCACTTTTTTTTTACTATACTATTCAAATGAACCTAAACTAATAGGCCAATGAAATCAGTGAGACTCTCACCATTTATTCAATGAGATGTGCATCAGGCTCATAACCAAGCAGCTTTTCATCAACTAGGAGGAACTGTATGGGTGTTTGTAACTGCCTAGAACAAAGAATGATTGTCACTAAACTTAAACTGCCAATACAGATATTAACACTTTTTTTTAAATCAAACCTGAGAGCTGACCTCAGGGCGGGTATTTAGGGGGAGGAGGAGTGATGAAGAGATGACTTCTCTTCTAGGCAAGAAGGGAGGTCCAAATTTGAAATGTGGCCAAACTGTGACCTCAGACACATGAGGACACATTCAGGATAATTCCAGTGAGTGACAGTAGAATTTAGCTCACTGTGTTAATATAGTGTGGAATTGCAAAGCTGGAATTCATATGCAAACTTGATACTCTCAGACTGGGTCTGAATAGAGACTGAGAGTGACTAGCTCACTACAGAGAGTAATTTCCCCTTTTTTGGTATTCTCACCTAATCAACTAATGGGAGCGAGCCACATCCACCCTGATTTAAGTGGCCTAATTGGCACTGATCCTCCACACAGTAATGTAACCCCCTTTTTCCTCCCTGCGTTACTCAGGAGCAGGCCACGTTCACCTGTATGCCTGGGCGCCTGATTTTTTTGTCATAAAAGGAGATCCTGGGTACCCCAGTGGTGATGACAGACTTCAAAGAGAAACTGTGGAGCTACAATTCATTTGCAAATCTGACACTATCAATTTAGGATTAAACAAAGACTGTGGATGGCTAGCCAACTACAAAAGCAGTTTCTCCTCTCTTGGGGTACATCTAGACCACAAGCCTCTTTCGAAACAAGCTTTTTTGAAAGAATCTTTCAAAAAAGCCTCTTTTGAAAGAGAGCATCTAGACTGCAGCCAGTACTTTCGAAAAAGTGAGCCGCTTTTTTGAAAGAGAGCACCCAGGCAGTATGGATACTTTCTTTCAAAAAAGCACAGTTTGCATTACATAGCGCCTTTTTTCAAAAGAGCACTTTCGAAAAAAGGCATTATTCCTCATAAAATGAGGTTTTCCGCGGTTGAAAAAACTGCCACATTCTTTCGATTTACTTTCAAAAGAACTTGGCAGCAGTCCAGATGCAGGGAAAGTTTTTTCGAAAAAAGGCTACTTTTTTCAAAACCCTTCCCCCCCCCGTAGTCTAGATACACCGTTGGTGTTCACACCTCCACATCAGCTGATAGAAGTGGGCCACATCCTCTCTGAATGAATTGACCTTGTTTCCTCTGGCCTTCCTCTTGATTGGTACTCCTTTCTTTTCATGTGCCTGCATTTGGAATTTCCACTACATGCATCTGACAAAATGGGTCTTTGCCCACAAAAGCTTATGCTCCAATAAATCTATTAGTCTATAAGGTGCCACAGGACTTCTTGTTGTTTATCCAGTGGTGATGCTGGATAGTTGGGGATCCCCTGTCTACCCTTTCCTGCCGTCCCTTGCTTCTAAAGGAATACACAATGCAGTGCCTCCACCTGGCTGGCCCCTGTACACACTTAGGCTACGTCTACACTTCAGGCTTCTTGCACAAGTACTGTTTTGCGCAAGAGTTTCCACACAAAAATTCTTGCAGAAGAGCGTGTCCACACTGCCATGTGCTATTGCGCCAGAGATGTGCTTTTGTGCAAGAGCGTCCATGGCAGTGTGGATGCTCTCTTGTGCAAGAAAGCTCTGATGGCCATTTTAGCAATAGGGGTTTCTTGCACAAGAAACCCCTGTTGCCCATCCACACTTCCTTCTTGTGCAAGAGCTCTTGCACAAGAGGGCTTATTCCTCGTGGGGAGAGGAATAACTCTTGTGCAAGAAGCCCTCTTTTCCAACGCTTTACTGTAAATTTACTTGCGCAAGAACGTGCGTGCAGTGTGACACTCGACAAGTTTTTGCACAAGAACAGCCGTGGTGTGCCTAGGGAGCCTCCAGCAATAAACTTATTCCAGTAATAATCTGGATAGAACTCCAAAACAACAATTATAAACAATATATATCTAACTGATTAAATTAGAATTAACTTCACAACTTAAAGATACAAGGTTTAACAGACAAAAAGTGAATAAAATCAATTAACAAAGTACACAGAAATAAAGGAAATTTATCTAACTGGCATTTACACTGCCACCATTTATGTGTAAACTGGCATTTACACTGCCACCATTGTAAAATCCCTCTGCCACTGGCCCAAGCCCCACCAAATATCCACAGGTCTGGTTCACTGGGCAGATTATTCTGCGTCCCTTTGGATAATCACCAACAGCCCCTGAAGCAGCCTTCTAGATCCAAGCACCAGCAGGCTCTCAGCAGCAGGCTCTAGCTTCCAGCAGTAGCTGCTGGACTGGAAGAAGCTTCTCATCAGCAATTTGGCTCCCCTTTCCAAATTGGAGCCCCCCAACTCTCTTGATGTACTGTCTGAAATAGGGCAACAGTTTCCCTTCTCCTTTCCCAAGGGCTCATGGGAGTTCTAGTCTCTAGGGCTAGATTGCAGCATAAAATAATCCTCCCAGTAAAAGTCAGATGCTCCAATAGTAAAGGGAGCCTACAGTATTGTAACACTCCCATCTTTGCATATCTTATATATGCCTGTCAAACTGAAGTTTCCACTTCGTGCATCTGACAAAGTGGACTCCAGCCCACAACTTATACCCAAATATGTTTCAGAGGGGTAGCCGAGTTCATTGTTTTTTAAGTTTTTCCAGTTACAGACTAATCGTCTAGCAGCACCTTAAAGGCTAACAAAATACTGTATGTAGATGGTATTATGGGCTTTCATGGGTACAACCCACTTCTTCAGATGACTGGAGTATTGAAAGTCCAGATCCAAGAATAAATAAAGGAAGGTGGGGGGGGGGGAGAGAAAAAATAGTGAATTTGATTGTTTACATTACAAGAGGCTGGTAAGAACAATTTGCACCTCTATAAGTACCCATTGTTTGTTTGGTTGTTTAAGTCATTAGAATGTGGAAGGTAGTGTGTAAGCCAGTACATATCTTTATTCATTCCTCCCTGATAGGAATCAAACTTGTAAATGAAGTTAAGTTCCAACCCTTCCCTGTGTATTTGGCTTGTGGAAATGGAATTTATTCTTGGATCTGGACTTTCAATACTCCAGTCATCTGAAGAAGTGGGTTGTATCCACAAAAGCTCATGGTACCAACTACATGTTTTGTTAGTCTTTAAGTTGCTGCTAGACTATTTGTTGTTTTTTAAGTTTTTCCAGATACATTTGTTAATCCTTAATGTTGCCACAGGACAACATTCTTGTTTTTATATTACTGTAATTGTTCATTACTTCTTTATATTTATTGCCTTTGGTATTTTCTCTCTTATATATGTCTGTTGTTTAGTATCATCCCATGCTTGAACTGTGGGATATTATCTGAATAAATTAATAAAGGTTTACTTCAATTAAACTGTAAACAAATTGCATACATCCCTGACTCCTTTTCATTAACAACTGAACTGAGGACTTAATTAACACCAACACAAGCTGTTTTCAGAATAAAGTGAACGCTACTATGAAGCAAACATATTAGTTAAAATGCAGGTTATTACAATAGCAGGGTTTTAAATATATCACATTTTGATATCCAGAGGCTAACTGAGGATTATAGTGTGTCAGATATAACTGCATAGAAGTTTCACAGTGTTTAGTGTATCCTTTTGCTTTCAGTAATGCCATTTATCTGTGTGTATACTTAACCATAAAAATAAGAAACATGATCATGTAAAAATGGACCTTCTGAGTCAACAGAACTACTATTTGGATTATATCCGCTCACTTTAGTGTAAAATAGTTTTCTTCTGTTCATTTTAGCACCGCAGAGCAAAAATAACAAACGGAGTGTTAGTTTGATTCCATTCCATTTTGAGTATCAGAATTCCTACTTAAATTTCAGTTACAGAATATACATTACTGGTTATAATGTGTAAACTCCCCTCCCCCACAAAAAAAAGAACAATAATAATTTCTTAAATATTAGATGAAAATATTTTGCTCAACACTAAACAGATTAGTGAACTTCAAACATATATTTTAGTCAACAAAAAACATCTCCAGGTTTTCCCATTCCTAGATGGAAGCATGTCATAGAGGCACATTTCATGCTATTGCATATCAGAATACAATTTTGAATCTTTCACATCTTCAGGATGTTCTGATGAGAAATTCTATGGTTTAAACAAAATTGTAGGACATCCCATAACTTACTTCTTTTTCCTTAAAAAAAAAAGCCTTTCAGAAAATTCTTCATACATTCAGTGAACAATATGTGAACTTTACAGAGGGTTCTCTTCATCCATCAGTGAAATACATTCACATTTGTAAAATAAGACAACTCTGAAACAGTGCACACTATTTTAAAACAGGAACTGGATAATATTAATATCCAATTGATTCTGAAGGAAGAATTTTATTTGGTTAGAAAATAATTAATCAAGTTAGGCAGTGCACCAAGAACCCTATTCATGCAAAACGTTTTATAATGATCAGTGAACCAGTTAATCATACTTGTGCTGAAATCCAAAGAAGGCAACTCTAACAACATATTACTCTTATCTATCTAGGTTTGTTCTGGCAAGAGTTTCCGGATGGTGCAATTATACACAATGTCTTACAAGTTTTATTTCTTAGCAATTGATTTGTGAACAATTTTTAAAGGCAAGCGCTATTACTGTTAGCTCTGAGATGTAGAAATCTCCTTGAAGGAGATGTTACAAGATGTTACAATCTTTCTTTCTAGAATCAATTCTTGAGTTATAATTGTTCCTTGTGATGCAAGTAGTGGTATTTTGGTTGAGATCTCTGAAGGAGGGGGTGTTTATGCATAGTTTGTGATCATTTCAATTTAAGAACACATGTAAATAAGAGTTATATTATGAAATTCCAAACTTCACCTCAATGAATTCTCCTCCAATGGGGAGCCAATCTGCAAGGCCTCCTCTTCATACTGTGAAAAAATATATGTGTGTGTGTGGGGGGGGAAGAAGCCCTTTGTTTTGAAGCATTTAGCACTGGAAAAATTAGACAATTATCATAGAGAAGGCTTTTGAAATAAGAATGATTTTACCTTGCTTCTTTAAAGAAGGGTGAGGCCTTGACCTCAGGATGGGAAGAAAGAAATGCTACTTGCAGAAGTGTCCCTGAAGAAACTAGGTGTTGACTTGTGCTGCTTATCCAATGCTACCATCCTCCAATTATACTTAGCTAGTGAGCAGTGTTCCCTCTAACTTGTCTGGCAGCACATCTTCACAGGTGATTAAATCAGCCCTACCCAATCGGTCAGCTCTGTGAAGGGAGCCCTGAGCCTCTGACTGGTTGGGGCTGAGTAATCACCTTTGAAGCTCTGCTGGCCTGCATTTTAGAGGGAACACTACTAGTGAGATCTAACAATCTCAGGATTGGGTGATAAAAGTGCATACTGCATCCCCCTCCCCCAATTAATGCATATCAAAGTATCTAGGGTCCTTTTGCTTTCACACTTTAATGATAAAGACCAAATACCCTTCCACCCCAGGTGTAATGTTTTTTAAGATATTTGCTTTCAGGCAGGATATCAGGTCACTAATGCTAATCACAAAATGAATAGTTCTTACTCCAGGGCTGACTGACTTTAATTTTTCTTTGTGCTCTTGTTCATAAGAAGATTCAATAAACATTCAAGTTTAAAAGCTCAGTTATTTGCAGTAATTCTTGATTTGTTTTTATTTGTTACACATGTAATGTGCCATATGTCACTTACCATACATGTGATTAAAGATTAAAGTTTTATTTTTGCAGTATGTCAACATTTTAATATAAAGTAAATGACAAACATAGTCGGCCAGATAATCAGCTGCTGTCAATGGTTAAATTCCAGCAAAGTAACTGAGGTCCTTAGCTAAAAATCTACTTTCTTAAAAAAGAAAAAATATTTTGGAAATCTTGTTTTTGTTCACATTAAATAAATATATCAAAATATGTCAGGCAGTTATGCATTTTTCACTTGGAATGATTAGCATAATACATTTTTAAATAAAAGTCATGGTCAAATGCAAAATACTTATAAAATAAAATGAAAAGCTTTGGGTGCCATGTGTGAATGAATGAAACAGAAGAAAGAGGAAGGATCAGTATTGGTGAAGAACCACAGGGTAGCAAATGCAAATCTGAGTCTTGCTGCAAATAGACATATAACACTGGCCTTTCTTCATATTCAGTTATGTTTAATTTCTTCCATTTCTCCATCACTTATTCAGCAGTTCCAGATAGGGATGTGAAAGGTTAACCAGTTCCAGTTAACTGGTGGGGGCTAGAGTAACTCCCTGCCCACTGAAGCAGCCCCTGTCTGTGGTGGGTCTGGCTGAATCATGCTTCAGGCAGGGCCTGCTCTGACAGGACCAGAGCAGCCCCCACTCACTGCGGGAGGGAGGATTGCTCCAGCCTGTCTGTCGTGGATGGGGGCAGAGGCTGCTTCAGCCCAACCAGGCTGACGCTCTACCCCTGCATATCCGCCCTTTATTTGACTAATGGGTTAAATGTTACATTTAACCGGTTAACCAATTAAACAGAATTTGACATCCCTAGTACGAACACCACAAGCTCAGAAATAATGAAAAATAAGGAAATTAAAAATAGAATAAACCATTAATTATTATTTATTATTATCATCATCATTTTATTTGCTGATATAGTACAACATACTGGGGTCATGTGTTTTAGTTTCTCTCCACAATCATGAATGCTAGAAATTTACTCCTCACTCTCTCCTCCCCCACTCTCTACATTAAAGCTGAGATATGGATATAATCACATGATTTCAGGAGCATGAGTTTTCAGAAAAAAAAATCATAGACACTGTGAGACTCATAAAATCGTAAGATTTAAAACATTGGCTAATGTTAGTGAAACATAGTGGATGAAGGTTTTTCAGCTAGGTTTCTCATGGTTTATAATGAATAAAAAGAGCTACATAATTTTAAAATTATTTTATGTCTCTAAAACTGAAATTGATTTTTTAAAATAAAGGAATGCAAGGCAAGAATTAAAATGAGTAATATATATCAGACAATTTTGGCACTGTTTACACAGCAGGAAATATGAGGAAGCACTCTTCCTCCAACTTCCCTTACTTCTAATAAAATGAGGGTTACAGGAGTCAGAGTAAGAAGTCCTCCAGCTTGACAATATTTTGACATTATGTCGAAATAACTGCTTGCTGTGTAGACACGGACTATGTTATTTCAGAATAACACTGCTGTGGAGACATACACAGAGAGATGTAGCAGGATTGACCTAACATTTTATTGTAGATCAAGCCTAAATTTTATGTAAGCTAGCAATGGAAGAAATTCTAAATCTTACTGGATCTTCAAATTAAACTTCTCATTTGAAGATTAGTGCTTTTCTTTTTTCTTTTTTCCACTTCTTTCTGATTAAATAGGTTGTCAGCAGATCAGCTACTAAAAGGTTGTGTCCAAAACCCACAAACCTTAATTACTGGGTTGAGGCAAACCTATCTAAGAGCTAATATTCAGCATGAGAACTAATGAATACAGAACTTGCTAGTCAGAGACTGGGGATGAGGTGTAGGGGCACACATACAAGCTGTCATCTGTGTTTGGAAGCTAAAACTGACAACTCTACCATATCTGTTCCTAAGCAGCAGGCATCAAAGTGAGGAGGACAGTCTGGGGTGTTGAATGTGGGAGAAGCTGGTGTCTGGAATAGAACCTCTGCAAGGCTGTCATTTCTTTTTCTTTCATTTACAGAGCTGAAAAATCTTTTGAGCCACATTTAAAAACAAATCAGGGAGTTCGGTGCATTTATAAAGTTCCTTACTAATGTCTACGAGAAGTGGAAGGAAAAGTATTATCTCTGATGCATTGCATTAAAACTTAAGAAATAATTGTTCTCATATAGAAAAGTGTGCAATTTTACAAGACTAATTTATGTGTTTATTTATGCTAGATAAGTAATATGACGTGTCTGCCATTCAGCAGGATGTCGTGGATAATTATAAAAAGAATTTGAAAACATTCCACTGAATAAAACCAGTAAGTTCATTTGTCTGTCATTCTTTGGATCCTATTTATTTTTCTGCAGCATTTTTCTGATGACTGTTTTATAGATCATCAGAGGTAGATGTTTTGAAATTCTAGTGGGAATCACTCTCCCTAATATCCACCACAGCTGTTTAAAATCTCTCTGGAGGTTAGGCATCAGAAAGGGGGTGAGGAGTTGTGAGTGTGTGAAGAGGAAGGATGTGAAATAAATACACATAATTGTAAAAGCCATTCAGTTGCCAGATGTATGAAATATGATAGTTATGGGGTTGGACACTATCACTTCAGTAAAACAGTACTTCTCAAAACCCCAGGTCAGAGAATTGTCTAAAACTAAATATATTTAATACAGCTTGACAGACAAGGTGCTGTGAATGCAATCTTTGCAAATAGAATCACGTACAAATTTGAATAATGACTGTAGTGATGGAGTGGTAGATGAATGACAGCATAATATGAAATGGAAGACAATGAATTCCAGTCCATGCTCTTGGCAGATGTGTTGGAAATTGCATGCAGAAAAACACCAACAGTTTCTCTGAAATTCTACCAGTGTAGCTCTCTGGTACTCAAATAACTAAATGAGCCACACTAAGATTTAACTTTCATGAATAGCACCTCACATATACATGCTCTCACAATTACTTGGTTTCAGAGTTCCATGAGAAAAGTGAATGAATGTAAAGTTTGTTATATGGCCAATTAATCAGTGTGATTTTTTTGGCTTTGTCAGAAAAAAAAAAAAAAAACCCAGACAACAGTACATTTGGGCTCCACAACGTAGCAAAGTATCATGCATTTCTTGTACAAAGGAGAACAGGAAAAGTTCCTCTTTTTCTGCAGCAAGGTCCTTTTCCTGAATTTTTCAAACCCCAAGTCATTTGTTCAAGAATACTTCCTACTCTAAATTTTAGAGTATGCAATCAGAAAACAGAAACTATACCATGTGACTTAAGTGACAAACTATATACATTATTCTGAACAAGAAACAGACAAAGGCACACCTCTGGAAGTAGACTGCAATCCTCTGTAGGCTCTGCCAATCTTTGTTGAACAAACAGGACCAACAATTTCAGGAATGTATTACATGGTTTGATAATAGGTGCAAAAGGACCAAATTCAATGGAGAAATTATGTACAACACATATTTTAGGCTTCAGAGTCTGCTGAATTTACACAAAATTCCAAACACATATATTGTCCAACTGCCTTTTGTTACATTCCACATTAAGAATGCTCTTGTTTCTCTCTCTCTTTTTGGCAGAGCAATGGAAACCTCAGAAAGCTGTTCAGACTTTCTGCTTGCCTCTTCCTCTGACCCTCTGTGATAAAATAAATTTTAAAAACCAACAAAAAACAAAACACACTAAGATTCACCATTTCCTCCTTGAGGAGCAGGCATTCAAAAGTTACACCTTTTTACTGGTTTTAAAAAAATAGTCTGTGTAGATTACTGGGAAATATCACAACATGTGTTGTGCAAGGACAGCCTTAACTTCTATGTCCTGGTATTCTAGTAGGGTTCCATGTTAAACAAGAAATTAAAGCAACACGATCTCTGGTAAGAGTTCAAGGTCCTCAGCAGCTCTTGCAGCTATTTAAAGGCCTGTTGGATCAAGCCTAGAATGCCAAGATCTTTTAATTTAAGAGAGACCCTAAATGTTATGGTATGCTAAGCATAATTTTCCTACTCTGTACAAAAAGCCTCAGGTATCTTGGGGCTTCCAGTTCCAAAGTAAGGCTTCTCCTTACTTACAATAGGATCCTTGCGCTGAAGAGATTCATTACAGCAGGGTTGTCAATGACCAAAGTATCCCTTTCTCAATACTATATGAAGTTGGAGTGGACCATTACTTAAGAACCCCTGAGAAAGTATCTCTGCAGTTCTTTTTTGGAAAAAGGTACGTAAAGTGCTAACCACAATTTGTGTACCTTTTTCCAATTCTGTTTTCGGAAGAGGCTTTTCCGACATTTGGCCCGTCTACAAGGGGCCAAATGTGGGAAAAACCTCCTCCTTCAGAAGAGCCCTTAATCCTCATAAAATGAGGAATACAGGGTTTCTGAACAAATGCTCCTGCTTTTTCAGAAACTGATCCGAAAAAGCAGACTCATTCCCTGGGCACAGCAGAGTTTTTCCAGGATTCCTCTGGTATCCTGGAAAAACTCTGTAGTGTAGACATAACCTGATCTATTTCTATCTGTTAAAGCAAACTAAGGTTGAAATATTTAATCTGATAGTGCCAACACATCTTGCATTTCAAGTTCAATGCTCACCAAAAGAAATTAAAACAACCTTTTCACTAGCTACTGAAGGATATTTGGCCTACAAATGAATAATGTAGCATTCTAGGAAAGGATGCATGTTTATAAATTCTTGCTCCATTAGAGCCATGATGACTTTTCTGATATGCCTAAGGAAAACACAAAAGTACAATAGAGTATGTATTTCATGTCTTAGAAACACAAACGGAGAGACTCTTTTTCATAGACAATTTACATTTATAATACTGTATACTTTACTGGAACACCTTTGTCCAAAAGTAAGTGACAATCCATAAACATGGAGGAATGAGAAGGCCCATTACATACTGATGGAGATTAAGGGAATTTTGCCCTTACAAAAGATGTTGTGCTATAGGATCTTTGCTATCCATAAAAAACTACAATTTAAAAAAGCTCATGCCCAGTAAGCAACACAGCACAAAGAAGAAGTGCTGAGACAATCAAGTCAGAGTCTGAAGACCCTAACGTTTCAGGCAATTCTAGATATTTAAAGTCTACATCCTTCTGATTTTTCTTCAGAGTAGTGGGGCCTAGTGGGCAGAGAATGGAACTGGAACTCAGGAGACATGGTTTTTCTGACAGACTCTTTCACTAGCCTGCTGAGTGATCATGCATGAGGCACTTCAATTATTTATTCCTTGGTTTCCCTTTCTGTAAAATAGGGTTAATGGTACTGCAAAGCAGTTTGAGAACTGCGCATGATGAGCCTTGTGCAACAGATAGATAGTATAGATACAAACATGTTACTAGACTGGTGTAACTCTATTGATTACATTGGAATTACAGAAGGGATGAATTTGGCTGTTTTCATCGTAAGTGAACAGAATCCATGCAATAAGTTATGGAGCAATTCAAGGAAACAGGTTTTAAAAGGGTAAGAAGAAGAGAAAAATATGTTGCCAAAAAAAGCTGATTTGTCAGTGACCAGCTGTTAATCTGTAAATTAAAATATATAAACTGTCCAATCTCTACCAATAGGATCCAGTGCTTTAACCCTTACTGATGCTATGTAACTCTGATTCTTGTGGTCTGACCCATTAACTTCAGTGTGCCTTGTCATAGGAAAAATAATGTAATGCTCAAAGTCAGAAAGATGCAGATTGCAGGATCCATTGTAAAGTATCCCTATGAAAGAGCATCTCAGTGGAAAAAAACTTAGAAAGTGTTATTTATTTCTCTTATTTTTAATGGCTGGTTGCATAGAAAAAATTGCTACTTATCAGCCCAATGACAATATGCCTAGCATAATGTAAGCATCAAGGAGAAACAGAAAGGAAAGAATAGGATTGCTATAAGGAGACTAACCATGAGTTCATGATTTTGTTTTAGACATATGCAGCAGCTCAAATGTGGCATTAAAAATGGTTGTTGTGCAAGCAACAGAGTGGAAAATGCAGGCATTAAGAAATGCCTATTTCTACCACATTTCTTCCCCCTGAGTGTGCCAAGCATGAATGTATGAATCTATATTAAAGATACATAAAGGTACTTGTTTATGAAGTATGACAAAATATTTTTTCCTGGAGACTATTTGCTGAAATATAACAGCACAACTTTTTTGCCAGCTCAGACAATTGAATTATTCAGTTATTTTCTTTCCCTTAAAGTAAAACATTTGGGACATGTTTCTATTTTGCAGGCAAGCAGGGTGTGTGTAATGATAATTACAGAGGAATGAAACTTCTAAAATTGACTTTGATCCAAGTAGAATGAAATGTAAATCACAGAGAAAGAGATATGCAGTTCGCTCGAAGAGAAGAGGTGTTTGGAAAAGCCTTTAATGGAATAAGCCAATGGAGTATCAGGTCCATATATTTCTTTACAAACCAAACCAAATAAAAAGCCAACCAGTCATTTACAACCAGTGACAACTGGTGATGGGGAAGGAGGAGGGGCACTGGCCACTTCCACCAGGCACCCACCTCTCCCCACCCCTGCTCTGTCCTCTTGCTCCCCTCTGCCCCACCCTTGTTCCATCCATGGGGAACAACCTGTGCTTACTAGCAGCAATGGGGAGGGTGCAGGTTGTGCTGGAGGACGGCGCTGCTTTTGCTTCTGAGGAGTGCTAGGTTGGTCTTGGGGTCTAGTGGGGGACAGAGGTGCAGATGCTTGGGCTGTACAGAGCATCACAAAGGACTCGATGGGGTCAGGTGGGGGGTGGTGCATGGTGAATGTTGCACTATGGAGGTATGAAACCCTATCAAATGGTTCGTCACAGGGACTTCATATTTTATATGTTAGATTTCCTCAGGTGATACAATGCATTTACTAATTTGATGTAGTGTGACAAAGTCAGACCTTTCAGTTCTGAAAGCATGGCTGAAAGCATGTATATCAATCTAAGAAGGGTTAAAGCCTTTTTTTCCTATGAACTGAAAGAGGTTACCTCAGGTTAATTATGTATACCTGAGTTTAATTAAAGGTAGCCTGGGACCTTTAAAAAACTGATTACAGTGAGAAGGAGAAGAGAGGAGAGAGAATTAAGCTGCAGCAGTGTTGTTTGCAGTAAGGGTGAAAGGCTTCTCTTTGTTGAAGAGCTGTTTTTCTGTATGGTGGGGATTTTGTTTTTACTTCTGTTTGGAGAGGGGCCTTGACTGCAAGGAGAGCCAGGCAAAAGTCAGTTATAGTGGGTGTCTGGTGAATGATAGCTAGTATAAAAGGCAGTGCTCAATGGGAATTCAAAATAACATTCACTTGCTTCTTATTGTTTAAAGAAGCCCTCAGGCCCACCCTAAGGCCAACCCTGTGAAATACAGAAAATAAATCAATCTGAAGTTTGAAACCTCTGGACTAGAACTGATTTACCACAGGCTCCTTTGATGCTGGAGTCAGAGAACTTGAGCCCTAAGATGATGAAAGAGGTGCATTGTTAAACATGGGCTTGGAGTCATAGGTAGGATCTTGGGACTACCAGATATCCTGAGGTGAGGAAACCATTCTAGAGAATGGGCAAAGTGTTGAGGGCACTTTTATACACCAGGGCTGTGTCTAGACTACATGGCTCCGTGGACGGAGCCATGTAGATTAGACAGATCGGCAAAGGGAAATGAAGCCGCGATTTAAATAATCGCGGCTTCATTTAAATTTAAATGGCTGCAGCGCTCTGCCGACCAGCTGTTTGTCGGCAGATTGGGGCAGTCTGGACGCTCCCCTGTCGACCTGAAAGCCCTTTGTCGACCTCCCCGGTAAACCTCACCCTACGAGGCATAAGGGGAAGGTCGACAAAGGGCTTTCAGGTCAGCGCTGGAGCGTCCAGACTGCCCCGATCTGCCGACAAGCAGCTGATCAGCAGAGCGCGGCAGCTATTTAAATTTAAATGAAGCCGCGATTATGTAAATCGAGGCTTCATTTCCCTTTGCCCATCTGTCTAATCTAGACACACCGGTGCAGGAGGTTACAAGGGTCCACATGGCTGCGCAGCAAACATGTGTATGACTATAGCAGATGAATCACATGCTGAAAAACCAAGTTGCACAGGAGTGAGCCACCCCACAGGAAGTAGTAAGACAACTCACAAATCTGACTAGTATGGTTTGTGCCCAGGGTTAATCTCAATCCCTCCAGGCTAATAGTTGTCCAAAAAAAAAAAATGACAGAGGATGACGCTGAAGCATCTGTCTGCACTTTTGAAAGAGCAGCCTTATATGTGTCCTGACAGCCTTATATGTGGTCTCACATCAAGATCAGTGGGCCTGTACCCTCACCCATTTGGAGATTCAGAAGGTGTACTACAATATGGTGGTGGAAAGAGCTAAAGACTACTCCCAATGAAAAACCTGTGATACTGGCAAGATCCAGATGATTACAGCTACAACCGCCCTGAGATTCATGAGTGGAGCATCTGTGTGAACAAACTGCCAAGATCACATCTTTTTGTCCTGATCCCTCTACCATTGAATTGTCTGTATCCTGAGACTAACAGAATGGAAAAGATTGTAGAGCTCTTGAATTTGGATAGTTTCATAAGACGACTACTATCATACCTATGTGAGTGGATTGGTCAAAATAACCCCACCTCTTACAATGATTTACTTACACTCTGTCATGGCTCAATTCCCCGATCTGACACTTCGAGTGTAGAGATGGGGAGCCGGCTAGTAGAATAAGCTCTGTAAAACCTGTCTCTGTGACTCCCAGAGATAAACTTGCCCAGTGTCCCTGAGATCCAAAAAAGACAAAGACTGATTCACTCGCTGCCACACTCAAGTGAGTAAAAGAAAATATAAAATAAACCCTTTTCCAGGGAAGAAATCACTTAGGAATCTCCTTCCTAAGGCAAAGTTCTCCCCTCTGCCCCAACCTCCATTTTGCTTGAAGTTGGGAAAACAAACAGAGGGAATCCACAAGAAAAATGAGCTCTGTTCCTCCTGGGCAATTTAAGCATCTAGGCTTAAAGACACAACAATTAACCAATACCAGTTAATCAAAACAAAAAGAAAAAGACTTTTATTATAAAAAAAACAACAACCCTATGTTGCAAGCATAGTAAATGACTGCATGTTAAAAAGCCATGGAGTGAAATAGACTCAGGGGAAATCCATGGGTTAGTTACAAAGAGAAAAACAATGTACCAGCTCACATATGATTTCCAAACCATCAAACAAGGAAAACAGTAAAACCTGACCGGCTATCTAAACTTTTCCCTACTTACACATTTCAAGAAGTCTATTCCTGGGAAAACCCATCTCCCTCCATATCTGGAAATATCTGCTCTGATCTCAAACAAAGAAGAGAGGAAGAAAAACCCCTCTTTCTCGGTTTGAAATTCCTATCTGCATTTTTATTGGCTGACTGTCTAAAGCCCCCTCCCTCAGGTGCATCGCCAGTTGCTTAACCCTTTCCTCACTCTCCAGGTAAGTCAGACTCTCCTTAGCCGCTCCTATTTATGACACCCTCATAAAGGTCAGAGCGCTTTCTTGGACAACCAGAGAAGCTATGTGCTGGACCAAGATGCTAGTCCCTGTCCCAAAGGCCCAGATCTCTGAAAGTTTGGATAGGACTATGCTGGAGAAGAGGGATGTTGAAGTGTGCTCTGCAGCCATGAACTGACCTGATGAAAAAAAGAAAAGAAGGCTTTGGGGGCCAAAGAACAGTGACATGGACATATCTACAGGTATGTATAGATGTTATACTTTGTAGCCTGCCAAGCTATATCTTTTCCTATGCTATCCCTTTTTCCATATTTTAATAGGAATGCCAGTAATGCAAGGTCTACAGGACTTTTTAGAAATTATGAATGACCTTGTGGCAAAATTTTCAGTTGGGTCAGTAAACAGATGGGGTCTGTCACTCACTGCCTCATGAGACCTAAAATAAGTCCAAAGCTGAAAGACGCAGCTAACGGACATTGTGGATTAAGAAAACAGGAGAAAGCAGGCTCTCTTGCATCTAACTGCAAAATTTCCCACTTTTTCCATGTGTAGGAATGAGTTAAAGAGGACATCTGGTGATTTTATTTATGTATATTCAGAAGATGTTCCCATATCACCATCCAATCAAGTATGTGTGGGTGCAGAAATCTGTTTTTTGGTCTTCGGAGACTGGGTATTATGATGCAAAAAGAGGGATATAATCTGTGGGAATGTGGAAGCTCGGGGTTCGAGCACATGGTCTATCTACTTTCTCATCAATTTTCTTTCATTTAAACTCTTTGCTTCACTTTATTTATTCTTTCTAAGACTTTTCTTGTAATTTTTCCATACTTCACCTTGCACCAGAGGCCTACATGTGGAGGGAGGCTGGTTCTTCTATGCCCAGTATTCTGGGAGAAGGGGGATATGAGATATGAGTATGGCATTATATTAGATAATACTATCTGTATACTTAGATAAATACAATTCATATAACCAGATTTTGTTAATGTTTTGCTCAGAGGTAATTGAATCTAACTGTGTAATTGATGCTGTAATGCTTTGTTTTGTTTGCCATTTGAATGCCTATCATAATAAAAATTGTTTTAATTTGGTACTATCCTCATTGTGAGCATGGCTGCTGTTGTGGACCCCCAGATCCACCTCCAGAAATAGCTTTATAGTTTTCTACTTATGTAACCTGGGGTAGGGAGGTTGAAAACCTAGAACCTTCTAATCAGATTGGCAAGCCTTACCCACATAAATTCTATTATACTTCTTCCCCAGTCTACAGCTTGTGGGAGCTATAGTAGTTCAAAGTCCTAATAAAAAGTCCATGAAGTGTAACTAGAAAAGTAGTGACTCAAGATGGGAAAAATTGGGATACCTTGCTACCTTACTTGATGTTAGTTATAAGTATTCTAAGCTTCCACGAGGTTTTCCCTGTTTGAGTTTGTTATATGGTCACCACACTCTTGTCTTATTGGATATTGCCAAGGAGCAATGGGAGTAAAAACTTAAGCAAGGAATATGCTAGGCAGATGAAGGACAGAAATATCCCAAATAACCTCAATAGTGCAGGAACACCTGCAAAAAGCACTGAAGGCCCAGCTAGCATATTATAATTGACAAGTCAGGATATAGCCAGGCTAGGGCTCACCACTGCAGCACATGCTGCTGGTCAGTCTGGGGACTAACTCTTCTCTAGCCCCAGAGAGTCACTTCTGGTCGGTGTCTCACCCACTGTTACCTTCCCTGTTGTCAGTTCTCCACCACTCATCAAGACTCACACCCCTGCCAGACCATGGAACCCTTCCCTCAGTGTACTGCTCCACAGGAGCACCCACACTCTGAGGTCCTCTCCTCCCAGGGAACTCTGCAAACCCCAACCCACCATTTACTTCAGTAACCCATTGCAAGTCATCATCTAGCCCCTTCCTTCAGGAACCGACTGTAGTCAGAACTGGCCACTTCATCATTGGCAGAGGGTTGGACCTGCTGCCTATTCCTGTCCTAGCTGCTTTTCTGCAGCCCTAGTAGTTGCCTGGGCCCTGTGGTTGGGCCTCCCCCTGGGATTTATTCAGACCTGAGATCCCCTGACTTGCTCTGCCTTTCCCCAGTACTGATCTGCCCAAGGTATCCCTGATAACAATCAGCTAGGTCTCTCTCCCTCCAGAGCTGGAGCAAGAGTGAGCACCTCCGGGCTACCCATCTTTGTATACAGTTCTGATGGGCTCTGGGTGGCTGCCTCAACCAGAGCCCTCTTCCAATTGGTTCCCTACCTCCCCTGTCCCCCCACAGGGCTATTTTAATCCTTTCCATTCCAGGGCCAGGCCATTACCCCAGCACAGGCTCAGGTGTCCATGATGGAAAGTCAGAGACCATACGAAGTAACTGAATCCATTGGGAAGTATGACAAAGCTCCTTCGCAACCTTGATGGGTCCTATGACTTGAGGCAGATTGCTTGCCTCAGAAACTCACAGTACCCCTCAGTTTAGACACCAGCTTGTTGTTTGCTGAGCTACTCTGATCATTGGCCAGTATGGGGAAAAAAGGGGACACCAAATTTCACAGTCTCTGTGGCCTTTCCAAGTGGTACAAGGCAGGACAACCCCTGTGCCAAAGCCAGTCTTTTCCCCATGCAGAAATGGGGAGTTGGTGGTGGGAAGAACCCAGGTCCACCCTCTATTCTGTGTTCTAGCACAGGGACCCCATGGTAGCACATATACAATGCAACATATCTACCAGCATACCCAGCTTTCCTCACTGATGCAAATCACTGTTTTCAAGTGATGAAGAGTTGGGGTAAGGATCTCCTTATCAATTAAATCCCACAGTGTAATGAGATGGCGAAAGTAGACCTCCATACAATCTGCATTCTATTGAATAAGACTTCACTTTATTTGAAAAGCAGACAAAACAACAGCAAACATCACAGATTGTGGTCTAGGATGGACCAAGGAAGGAACCTGTTGAAACTATACATCGCATCAATTGCTGGGAATCTTTGCATAACACTGATGAGGCAAAATGACAATTATTCAAGCCTGTATGTTGAAGTAACAATCACAGAGAGAAAGCATGGGCTATATATGCACAGAGAGAGTGAGAGTGGGGGATAATTACAGCTACTCATCCTCATCAGAGTTACATGCATTACAGATTTGTCCTGGGAAAGGAAATCAATTAACCCGCAGAAAGTAAAAGTTGTTTAAACTAATGTTCATGTTGTATTTACATGAATTCATATAAACTGATATTAACAAACTGCATTACAATGTGCTAACTCTTATAAAGGTCTTAGTTAGATTCACACAGTTTTCAAACCCAACTATTAGAATAAATTTAAAACATGAAATACATTGAAAATCTCTATTTCATAAAGTTCTCCACTTTAAACTTGTTTTTCAGCCAGTGAAGGTTTTCCCTTGTCACACATCGCTCAATACGATCCAACTTATCTACATTTACTCTGCATATACACAGTTATATTTAAGAATATGTCTGCCAGAATTTCCAAAATACTAAGAAACCCATCTCTACTTTAGTCCTAATGTTGTCCTAATTGAACTGTAATCAGTTCACTAGTGTATGAAATAGGAGACTGGCACTAAAATTATCCAAAATGCTACACCACAGACAGAGGAGAAAAACAGCACTCAGCAGTTTATGAAATGTATATAGAATACACGCAGATTAACATATTTTTCAGGTGATATGTTTGAAAAAGATGAAGAATATGTCCATGACAGTGATGGCTAAGTTAGAGAAACAATCACTTCACGGAACTTTGAACATTAAGGTTATGTAATGTATTCTAGAGAATAATGTCACTGGGGGCATGTCTACACTACAGAGAAGTTCGACCTTTTGAAGGCTGATCTTCTACCATTCGATTTAATGGGTCTAGTATAGACCCCCAAATCGAAAGCTGAGGGCAGCCCCCACTAGTATCGTGTAATCCTCATTCTGTGAGGAGTAAGTGAAGATGTTTGGAGCATGTGCTCTCGTTGTCCTCCTGCAGTGTAGATGTTGTGGCAGCTTGTCTTAAGGTAAGCCAAATCCACCTACACATTTTGCAGAGCTGATGGTGTACCTTAAGACAACCAGCCTGCTCAAGTGTAGACTAGGCCAGAGACAGCTGTGAAGAAATGGTTGTGCAAATGAAATGGACACTTGCTAATAAAAGGGCCAAGATGATAAACCTAAACATTTGTGCATATTCTTGTCATATATCATTTTAGAATGTTCCCTAAAGAATTATACAATCAAAACAACCTTTTCAAAAAATGTGTGCAGCAGTACCATTTGTCGCTGCATTTTTAATAAAATGTTCCATATTGAAGGTGTCTAAGTGATCAACGGAGGAAAAGGTTTAAAATGTATTAGCTCTGGAAAGAAAATAATTGACATAGACCAAAGAACTAATGGAATTAGACCTATACATCATAACTAAGAACCACTGCCAGTCCAAATAGGATGAATTAGATGACACTCAGAAAATACTGCAACAAGCATTTCAAACAGAGTTGGAGATTTGACAAAGGGTCATAATTTAAAATAATTGGATCTTCCTGGCCTCCCTAAGAATAGAGTGATTTTGCAGATATATAATAGAAACTGACACATATGATGTAACCAGCTCAGGCTACGTCTAGACTGCAGGCTTCTTTCGAAAGAAGCTTTCTGGAGATCTTCAGAAAAAACTTCTTCCAAAAGAGCATTCAGACTGGCGAAGCAGATTGAAAAAGCAATCTGCTTTTTCAAAAGATAGCATCCAGACTAATTGGACACTATCTCGCATAAAAGACCACCCGGGACTACTTCAGGCAGGACTTTAGGTCACCAGTTGCTTCTGAGTGCTGGTGCTGGAGCCTAACAAAGATAAACTGGACACCCGTTTCACTACTTCTGCTGGATGCTTGCCTACCTCTTGGAGGGACAGCAAAGCTCTTGCAGTGCTTGTTGTGGCTGCCCAGCTTTTTTGGACTCCACAGCTTTTTCCTTTGAGCCATGGAGCTGGAGCTGCCCCTGGGCATGAGATGGCCCCACACAGCCATGCTGCAGTTTCTGCAGCACGTTGTGCTGGCTGCCTTCCTGGTCCTGACCAAGCTTGACCCCGAGCTCATTCTGGGGACCCTGTCCCTGGGTGTGGGAGCAACACCCTTGAAACCTCAACACTGTGGAGAGGCAAGGCTGGAGGCTGGACACCAGTTCTGACTGGTGGGACCGGCTGGTCATGGAGTGGTGGGACAACCAGCAGTGACTCCAAAACTTCCACATGTGGAAGGCCACTTTTTGGAGCTGTGTGCCTGGCTCACCCCTGCCGTCCGACAATGCAACAGCCACCTATAGCCCGCCTCCCCCCTGGAAAATCAGGTCACCATCACCATCTGGAAGCTTGCCACCCCAGACAGCTACCGGTCAGTGGGCAACCAGTTTGGCATGGGGAGGTCCACTGTCGGGGCCCTCCTCATGGAGGTAAGGCACTCTCAGGCTGCAGTCCCTGCACAGAGAGGGGGGAGGGGAACGTTCGAGAAAAGGGGGTAGAGGGAAGAGGTGGGGGGGGTGGAGTGGGGGTGGGGGAAGTCCCGTCCCTGAGGGGTTGTGCCATCCTGCCCTCACACAGCCCTGCTGCTGGGGGGGCATGACCTCATAGGGTGTGGCTCCTGGAGTGTTTGGGGGAGGAAAGAGATGGAAGGGGGACAGGCACCTCCTAAGGACTCAGGCACTCCCTCTCTCATTCTCTGTTTTGTGTTTTTATTTGTTTCCTTCTGCAGGTTGTGAGGGCCATTAATTCCATCCTCCTGTGCAGGGTCATCCAGCTGGGAGACCTGGACCTGATTGTGGCTAGATTTGCTGCCCTGAGGGTTCCCAAACTGTGGGGGAGCCATAGATGGGATCCACATTCTGATCCATGCACCACAACATCGAGCGGCCCAGTACATCAACCTCAAGGGCTACTTTCTATGGTGCTACAGGCCCTGGTCTACCACCGTGGAGAGTTCACAGACATTTTTGTTGGGTGGTTGGACAGGGCATATGATGCCCAGATTTTTTTCAACTCAAGCCTCTACGGTAAGCTGGAGGTGGGCACATTCTTCCCCCACCGTGACTTTGCGGTTGGGGACATGCAGATGCCATTGTGCATCGTGGGAGATTAGGACTACCCCCTGATGAAGTGGCTAATGAAGCCATATACCAGCCACCTGGATCCCAGCAGGGACCGATTTAATGCCCACCTGAACCGGCCAGGATCCAGGTGGAGTGCACCTTCTGACACCTCAAGGCATGGTTCAGGTGCCTACTGACCTGCCTGGACATGGGGGAGCACAACATCCCTAAGGTGGTGTCGTCATGTTGTATCCTCCACAACATTGTGGAGAGGAAGGGGGAAACCTTCCTCCCGAGGTGGGGGGCAGATGCTGGCCATGAGGGGAGACCCTTCATGCAGCCACAGACAGCTGCTATTCACTGGGGCCACGGGGGATGGGCAGGAGGGAGGGCTGGAGCGGGGTCAGGGATGGCAGGGGGGTGGGCATAGGCATCACTTGGGGAGGGGCATGGGCATTTTTTGGTAAGGAGGCATGGGCATTGCTTGGGGAAGGACCAGAGGCATTACTTGGGAGGCAGGGGGAGGGGGAATGGGCATAGCAGGGGGGGCAGGAGGGTGGTAGGCAGGAGCAGCGACAGCAGCCGGGTGTGCCATCATGTCACGCATGATGGCACACATGCTATTGCACTGCTGAATGAGCTAGTCCCATGCTCAGTTCCGCCACTCTGCGTCCTCCTGGATCTTCTGTGCCAGGGTCTGCTGCATGTCATGCAGGATGCTGACATGCTGTCTTACCAGGTCTTCATGGACCCTGGCGCGCTTTCGGGTCCCCCAGGCTCTGGTGGCTAGCTCAGGCGGTGTGGCTCCCCCCTCAGTCCCAACTTGTCCGGCTGTGGAGAACACAAAGAGGGAGAGGTGGTCAGTCATCCCTGCAGACACTGTCCCTGAGGCTGTGCCCACGTCTGTGAGCAGCAACCAACAGTCCTTGGAGTAGAGGAGGGGGATGTCCCAGGAGCAAAGCCATGTGTGGCCTGCACAGCACGCTCTGTCTCTCAGGGGCCCTGAGGTGCCTAGGGAACTATGCTGCCCACTTCCCACTCCCCCGACCCCAGCCTATGGACAAGGAGGCAAGGGAAGTGTACGGCCATAGAGGGATCGCTCCATGAGCAGCAAAGGAGCCGGGAGCAGCCTGGCCCTCCCTGAGGCCCACACACATCCCTGCACCTGGCAGTGCTGCCCCCGGGAGCAGGTACTACCTTGCACGTGCAGGCATGACTGTGTGCTGTGTGCGGCACTCCTCGGTGCACCTAGGGTTGTGCCTGCACCCTTGTGGCTAGCCTGCTTCCAGCCATGGCAGGTGATGGGAGGCAGTCCCCCCTGGGGCCTGATGTGTGTGTGGCCTTTCTTGAGCCTGGGAGCAGGATTGCAGCTGTGCTCAGGGGCTGCCTGTTGAGTTTGCGTGACACACACTGCTGTTGCATGTGGTTCCACGTGCACGGACTGCAGCATGATGTCCAGCCCGAGCAGGTCGAGTGATGCTCGCACCCCTCCCCCTCTGCTCCCACCTTCCTCGCCCTGTGTGAGTGAAACTGAGAGCACTCACCTGAAGATACCTCTTTGGCGTCAGAGGAGGCCTGGGAGATGTCCATGCTCACAGGAACTGGCTCTAACGAGAATGTGACGGTGGCCACATCGTCCATCTCCTCTTCCTTCTGCTGCTGTCCCTGGTCCTCCTCCTCCTTCTCCACCGTGACCTCCGCAACGACAGATGTGTCAAGACCAGAGTCCACAACAATGGGTGGGGAAATGGCTTCCCCAACCCCCAGGAGTTTGTGCAGCTCCTGGTAATAGGGGCAGGTGTGGGGTCCTGCCGTGGAGTGCGAACAGTATTCTCTGGCCCTCATGTATTCCTGGCAGACTCCTTTACTTTACTCAAGACCTGTTCCAAGGTCCAGGGTGGGTGTCCGCTCTCTGCCAGGGACTCAGTCATGGGCTCAAAGATATTGGCATTATGCCGCTTGGAGTGGAGATCCTGCAATGTTGCCTCCTTGCCCCACAGCTCGAGAAGGGACAGGATCTCCACTCCAGACCAGGAGGGTGCCCACCTCTTTGTCCCCTTAGGTGGGTCCTGGGACCCCTGGGGCTGCTCCCTGTGAGGGCCAAGGGAATTTTGGGGGGCTTGAGGCTGGGCCATGAGTGGCAATGCCTGTGGCAGGGAGAGCTGCATGGTCAGGGTGCTGCTCTCAGGATGGCTTCCTGCCACAAGGCTTGTACAGGGTGCCTGTAGCTTTAAGAGGTACCAGGAGATAGGAACTATAGAGTTGTGATTACTTTAGATGGGGTGACCACCAGGGCACCTGTGTTATTTCCTGGAGTCCTCTTCTTTCGAAAGAAAACCCTCTTCCCCATCCACAGATGCCTTTTTCCAAAAGAGCTTTCAGAAGAAGGCTTCTTCCTCATAGAAAGAGGATTACCTATGCCGGAAAAACCCCTCTGTTCTTTCTATTTTCTTTCGAAAGAACATGATTGCACTCTGGACGTATTTGAAGGTTTTTTTTGAAAAACAGCTGTTTTTCTGAAAAAACTCTGTAGTGCAAACATACCCTCAGTAGAACCTCAGTATTATTGACACCAGAGTTATGAACTAGTTGGGCCGCCACACACCTCATTTGGAACTAGAATATGCAATCAGGCAACAGCAGAGATAAAGCAAACAAAACAAAACAAAAGCAAGTACATATTTTGCTAAACAAAAATAAAGGGAAAGTTAGAGAAATATTTGGCAAGGTAACAAAACTTTGTGTGCTTATTTCCTTTAAATTAAGATAGTTAAAAGTAGCATTTTTCTTCTATATAATAAAGTTTCAAGTGGTAACATGTAACTGCTGAATGAAATTTTGAAAGAACTACCATAACATTTTGTTCAGAATGAAAAACAACCTCCATTCCTATGACGTGTTCATAATTCTGAAGTTCTATTGCATTACAATTAAGAAAAACATGTTACACCTACAGTAAAGACAAAGGAAATGAAATGGGAATTGTGAGGGCCAAAGACATCTTACTAATTATGACAGAAAATTTCTGCATAACACAATTTCATATTTGGAGTTTTGGATAGAAAAATAGATAAGAAAAAGAAAAAATTCCCTTCAGTGTATCTCCATGCATTTCTTTAATCAGAACATGTTAGGAACTCACCTATACTGTTTAATGCTTCCTGCAGTGGGAGTTTTATTTTGACTTCAAAGGGGCTAAAATGTCATACTTCTGGTGGGTGCAATATTTCCCTCAAATATATTTATTAAGGTCTCTCAAATTTTATCATGAGTTTATTAACTTTATTTGGTGTTTTATCCTGAAAGCCACAGGTTCTAAGATCAGGTTATTAGATGATAATATAAGCTTCCATTTTATAAAATAAGGTGGGTTTTTTGGGGGGGGTTGCTATTATGGTTGCAGAGAGAAAATTGAAAATATGAACCAACTGAATTCTATAAACTCAAATGAGAAAGCAAACATTTTTTCTTTAAGAAACCTCATTTTAAGCCCATCACTTGATTTTCTGACTCGTGATATTTTTAGCATTTTAATTTGGAAATACTATCAGTAGAGTAGCTGTGACTGTTATGAAAGAATATTAGGTGTGCCAGCAGAGACCCAAGTTCACCCTCTATTTTGGAAAGTATTGTCCTGGAACTGCAGGGGACAGAAAAGATTGGCTGGCTGCAGCTAACAGCATAATGTCATTGCTGTGCTACAAAATCTGTACTTAAAATTAATTAAGATATTAAATACAGGCTCTGATTCTTAATAAGAAGAACACACCTAAGGCACAATCATACCAATAGAACAAAGAGTGTTCATGATCAGCTTATCTAGCACTATCTGCATGAGCTGTGGTCAAATTCATCTGCATCCAAAAAGTTCCAGGAATTCGTAAGAACCTAAAGTGACCATGGAAGTGCAAAAGGCTGTTTACCAAATGCAGAATATTGAATTATACAGCCCATGGCAATAACCACTGTGGATGACAAAAGTTGCTTTTGTTTACCAGCCACTGACTAAGAAGGACTTAGGAGCAGAGGTCATAGATGCAGATGATAGAGCTTAGAGTATTTGAGCATCAGGAAAATATGAGAAACTGAATGGAGATGAAGGCCATGATAGCATAGCCCTCATCCTGAACTACCTTAATAGCTCCTACTCGTAAGTGTTGTGCCCACAATGTGCAAGGCAATTGAGCCATTGTCAGACCTCACACACAAGCACACGCGTTGCTTTACGCAGTCAAGTGGACAGTACAATCAGCCAACTTGTTGTTATGTTATAGAGCCATCTAGCTAGTTTCCAAGGTAACTCATGTGTGCATATTCTCTTCTTTAAAAAAAGTTAAGAAATGTTCACTTCTCTAGCAAAAAAGAAAACCCCACAAAACCTGAAATAACTGATAAAATGTTCACATAAGATTAGATACTACACAAATTAGCCAAATAATAGTTTATATTATTAAAGCACACTAAAGCAAAGGTAAAAAATATAGCATACAGTAAAGCAGACAGATAATTCATTATGGCTGTGTTACTAATCAAGGCTGGATTTAGATTTTTACAGGTTCCATTGATACATGAATAAATTAATTCTCCACAGTTACTGTTCAGAAGAAAATTGAATTTTCTTTGGCATCATTTGGATAAGTCAGCTACTAACTTTTCAAGAGGAAACTGCTACAAATCAGTCACTTTTGAAATTTGACCTTAAACACTCACCGTTTTGTGGGGGCGGAGTGGTCTTCATAGATATTCTGCCATTGAACATGTTTGCAAGTTGGAAGCAAAAGTGAGCTAGATGGGAGAACTGAAAAGTCTGTGTGTTTGGCTGGTGAGGTGTCTTTAATGTTACTTTAGTTGATGGCTGGCCAGACAGAAAATGCTCTTGAGCGTCCATAACTATAATGTCACTAATTTTGTTTGAAAGAGGGGAAAGTGCTAGCTGCCTCATCCTGAATGATCTCTGATCCCGGCAGGATCATTAGTGCTATGGCAACCTGGCAAGCTTCATTTCTGTGGGGAACAGCTGTTGGCAGTACATAAATAAAGAGTATAGTCCTTTCTGTTCAGAGAGTCAGGAGCATATATCCTGGTGCTCATGTGTGAGGTATATCAGCAGTTTGTGCAATTAGTTCTGTCACAGCATGATTTGTAACCAGGAGTATCTTATTTCATTAGAATTTCTCTCCCCCCTCTATTATTTTTAGCAAAATTCCATCTTGGTAATATTAAATAATGTGAAACCTAGTTTCAGATCAAACCTCTTGTCCCATCTGTGAATTTTCTTGGGAATGTTAAATAATTAGATTCTATGGATCAAATTCTGCCCTCATTCTGCCCCAAGGCAATTGGACCACAGGTTATACCTCTATAATCTGGGATTCTTTGGTCCGGCAACATCTGTGGTCTGGCAGAACCACAAGTGTTCCTGGATCAGAGTCCCAACATGCTGTGGAGCGTGGGGAGGTGGCCAGGAGCTCAACCCCATATGGGGGGGGGGGGGGGAGCCCTGCCTGGTGTGGGAGGCAGAGGGGGTGGGAAGCCTGGCACCCATCTCAGCTGGACTAGAGGGTGCCAGGAGCTGGAAAGCCAAGCCACACAGTTCAGCTGGGCTGCCCGGGGGAGCCAAGAAGCTCAGTGGGGCAGCAGGGCAAGGGGTGGGGCTGGCAGCAGGGGGGCCAGAAATGACCTCCGGTGGTCCGGCAAAATCCCTCATCCAGGACCAATCAGATCCCGAGGATACCAGACCAAGGAGGTCCAGCCTGTAATATTGATGGTTGTTATATGGTGCTGTCCAAAGGCAAAATTTGGCCCTGTATTATTTAAAGACATCAGAAGTTTTTGGGGTATCTTTTAGGCATCCTCTTCTAATTAATCTCCACAAAAGGAGCCATGTACTGCTTCCATCCTTTCAGCCACACTAAAAAAAGGATAAAAACCTTATTCCTTTCTCTCTCTCTGCTCTCATACATCACAAGCATTTATAGCTCTTTTCACAGTACCTTTTACACCCTGAACAGCCATTTCACAACTGTAAAACCTTGTCGTGTATGAAATTGTAGGAGAAACAGAAATATGATATAGATTATGCATTATACAATAGGGTGGAGAAAACAGACTGAATTACTGTACAAATGGAAGGGTATTGCAGCCTGAGGTACTCTAAGAGCATGTCTACATGAGGAAATTATTTCAAAATAACTAATTTTGAAATAATAATTGCCAAAATAAGTATTAAGAAATGGTGTGTCCACACTACAGGGAAGCCTCAAAATTAGGCAGGCACTCTTAATGTGGACATACTACCTCGACTTAGAGCCCCAGGAAGCACTGGGGAGTAATTACTCTGAATGACTCTGAAGAATAATTATTTCGCAATAGCAGCAGTGGATCATCCCCATTACTGCTAATTGGAAATAACTCTTTCAAAATAAGCATTATTCCTCATGGAAAGCAAGAGCTATTTCAAAATAACCAGCTCTTTATTTCGAAATAATGGGCTTGGTAGTGTGGACGCTCCACTTGTTATTTCAGAATAATTCACTAGTGTAGACCAGGGCTTAGGGGACAATGAGGCAGACAGGAAAAGGGATTAGATATAGCTAAATAATCCATCTAAATGTTAAGGGTGAAATTCCCCAGTGGCCAATATTTTCCACACTAATGCCCTGCGCGATGAAGCCCAAAAGGGAAGGATGGCCCAGTGAGTACTAATCTATAATTAACAGAGCCAAATTTATTGTCCTTCTCCGCCACAGACTTAGACATATTACCTTAGACTAATCACTTAGTTGCTCTGGGTCTCTGTTTCCCAGCTGTACAGTGGGGATAATAGCTAATTCACAGGGAGGTTGTAAGGAAAAAGTACATTAAATATTGTAGATGCCAATAGTGGGATGCCACAGGGAATTGTCTGGCTCTATAGGGAGGTCTCCACAGTCCCAGTGTCTCAGTGAAGGGGACTCTATGCTGACAAGAGGATATTTGAGGACCATTGGAAGCCAGACAAGAGATAGCCTAAGGCATCTGTGAGTACTACACCTGACTCTAATATTGTGCATAAGTGTTGTAGAGCTGTAGCAGACAGCAGTGACTGCAGAAATGTTTCACTTCAGCACCATAATCTGCTCATAAATTGAGGGAGCTGAAATTAATTCTAACTCATCTGCAGTACCCTGAACAGAGACCAATTACCTAGAATTTGTGACAATGGATATATTTCACACTTTAATCATATTTTTTCTCTCCTAAGTTTATGGGCTCAGTTGTTCCATATAACACAATCCTGAGTAAGGGACTGTCCAAAAACCCCTGCGTTTTTCCTGTAAGAGATCAGAAAGTAAACTGCGTAAGCCACGTCTACCCTACAAAATTGGCAACCTAAGTTATGTCAGCATTACACTTGCTGCAGTTATTACATCACTTGGGTGTATGTGTGCGCTACGCTCCTTGTGTCTGCAGTGCATGTCTTTGCCAAAGGAACACTTGTATCTAATTGGAGGTGAGTGTGGGACATTGTGGCACGGCTCTCAGAAGCTAGTAACAGTCAATGGAAGTTAACACACTGTCTACACTGACATTGCATTGACATAAAAACATCAACCACCCCCACACTACATTGCTCAGAGATGTAATGTTATTAAGACAGTATAGTAAGGCAGTTACATCGATTGGAGAGAAATTTGAGTGTAGACACACACAAGTAGATTGACATAAACCGCCTTCATCAACTTAAGTATGTAGCATAGACTGACCCTTACAGCATAAAAATAATCTTATAAAATGAATCTTAGGTGAAAATTTTAGGATTAAATTTTGCGATAAACTGTTTAATTGATACATTTCCTTATGTTAATTACCATGATGTTTGGGAAACAGAAGGTTGCATCAAAAATCTAATGTTATCCCAGGACTGTATGGTCAAGAGGCTGCCAGGAAATGGTATCTTGGGTCCTGATCCTGTCATCTCAGATCTGCCTGAGGTTTCCTGCAAGGGGAGCCTAAACCATAAGGATTGAGATCTCAGTCCAAATGTGGTACACCCTGAATATGAGATTGGACTATAATCTATGGACTAACTTCTAAAATAACTGTTTGCAACTACAAAGCTCATCATCTTTGTCATGAATCTGATCTTAGAACTGTACTCACATCTGTATGTATACTGATCTTTTAACAAATACTTTCTTTTATTTTTAATAAATTTCAGTTTAGTTAATAAGAATGGGTATAAACAGGTATTTGTGATAAGAATTGAAATATTCATTGACCTGGGAGGTAATGTGTCTGATTCTTTGAGATTGGTAGAACTTTATTGACTTGGGTGTCTGAATGGAAGCCTAAGGCTGGGTTGCTTTAAGGCAGTGGTCCCAACCTTTTGGGGCTGCCGGGCGCCCGGGGGCGGCACTGTGCATGCACCACGTGCCCAGGGAGGGGCCGCGCATGCACCACGCGCCGCACGCCCAGGCGTAGCACCGCGCATGTGCTGCGCGCCTGGGGCAGGGGCCGCGCATGCGCCGGGCGCCCGGGGCGCAAGAATTGCTCGGGCTGGCCCTGGTCACTAGGTGGGTGCATATAAATGCCCCAGCAGGTGCCATGGCACCCACGGGCACCGCATTGGGGACCACTGCTTTAAGGGAACTCTATTGTTGGCTTCTGGATAGCCAGTAAGGTGTCATAGAGGCTGTTTTGTGCTGGCCTGGTAAATTTAGGTATTGGAACAACCACCAGGTTTGGGGAATGGCTGCCCAATTCTTTTCAGTTTAGCCCTAATTGAGTGACCTAGATGGATCCTCTGGGGCACCAATCACAAACGGTTTAAAATTCAAAGGTAAAGTGTTTTTGGTGATCTCAGTTTTTTGACTGTGTTCAAAAACAACATGATCAAAACTGTAAGTTTGCATAGTTGTTTCCCCCACCCTCCTCAATGCCAAATACTCACCTATGTAACCACAGTGATTTTACTGGCAAATGAAGAACCTAGAATTAGATAGATGGAGGTATTCGATAGGTGATTTTAAAAGATATTACCACAGCCGAGCAATAGACACAACTTATTTGGACAACTTAATGTATCCTCTCTACACACATGCACAGAACCTTCAAATGACATATTATTATGCCTGTTTTCATGTGAGGTATAATGTGGAGCTGTCAAGTTATGTCATTACCATAGAAACAGGGATAAATAATGACACCATAAACACATTAAAATGACCACTTTGAAATACTTGCATTAGTCGCTGTTAGCGTACTGACATTTGAAGACATAAAATTGTATTTTTGTGACTTCAAAGCCTCACAACAAGTCAAAGAGTGAAAGAAAATACATTCGTACAGTTATCATTGAAATGTAATTTGGTGGCATTTCTATTCAAAATTATCACCACCAATTTGTTCACCATTGTCATCTCTCTTTAGAGTTCATGGGTTGCCAGTCTTCATTTCTTGGCATGTACATAGTACTGAGCAGTTCTAACTACAGACATTGAATAAGAGTCTTTAATTACCAGGGAAATGAATGACTTTTCTGTCCTATGCCTCAGTAATAATTCTTGTGGTGCCGGATTATCTCAGAAATACCACTCCAGCCATTGAATGGAAGACACTGATGTTGTGACATACTGTACTTCTAAGCAATTCCCCGGAACCCTTATATTCAACACTGTCATATAATTATATCTTTTGTGCAAAGTATACCTTGTGAGGTATCATTTTAAAAGCCTCAATTAGTTAAACATTGATATCCTATTAGATTGTGTGCACTATCATTGCATGTGAAGTTATGTGATTGTGTGTTGTATGCGTTACTGAAATAAGTTGTGAGGTTGGAAACACACACAGCTAACATTTCTGGTCCATTAATAGAGTAGTTAGACAACAATTAATGGCTCATCAGCACTCATCCAGGAAGGAATGCTCTATCCCATGCTCTGAGGCTCCTAAGAGAGAACACATAGACAATGGAAATTGCTTGATTAATGGGGATGGCCACCCAGACTGTGAATTTATTTTTATTTATTAGATAACCAACTTTGACCTATACACTTGTTACTTATAATCGTTTACAGTCTTTTTGGAACTATTGGAGCACTTCAATATTGTACTTAAAACAGTGTGTTTTGTTTGAAGTGCTTGGGAAATTTCAGCTCATTTTACAAAGGCTAGTGTGTTTCTTCTCCATCTTGAGGGAATGACAGACTGGGCAGTGTACTTACACTGTCCAGGCTTCTGACCAGGCAAGATGGTACAGTTCTGAGGTGCAAGGCTTGGGAACTGGGAGGGAATTGGCTGGAACCTCATCATTAATGGTTCGTTAGTGGCTGGGAAACCACGCATGCAACTCAGATGGAAGTATTCCTGCCTACTGATATTTTTGTAAGTCGAGTACCTGCCAAAGATTTGAGGCTTTACACAGTAGAATGCTGTGAGAGGAATACCCATTACCCCAGGTTAGTGGGACAGCACCATCTCACGGTCCAGGTTGCACCCCAGGGCCTCACAGATGTTGATGTCATCTCTTCTCCCAGCATAAAGTAGTACAATTCCATTTGAAATTAACACACCTTCCTGGAGTCTTTTTACGTCACTTCTTGAAGCACTAATGATAAAATGATTCAGCTTATCAGAAGTGATGTAGAATCCATGGATATATATTAAATAGACCCAAATGCATAGTATAGCTATGCAACAAGGCTTATGTGCAGCAGTGAAACAATTGTGTAATTCAAATGCTATGCATTCCATAATTCAGAGGCACCTCCATTGAATGTCTTCCGAATTATATCTTTCTACTAGAGGACAAACTCATTCACCACATTGGGTATAAAAGTAGCTGATCTTTGTAAACTACAGTCAGTTGTATTTGTATAAATATCCTGCAACTTTCATTTTGACTATTTCAGACCACAGGATTGAAGCCCTATTACACGATACCACTTATTCATTTGAAAGGGTTTTTTTTTTCCATGTGTCTCACTGGACAGAAGAACATTCACAAAATATCTGAATGACTTCAGATCACCAGGAGCTTGGATATCATCAGCTACTGCTGTTGTACAGCATAAAACAATGCTAAACTTGCCTTTTCCATTCTGGCATGAAATAGCACAAGCATAGTGTTTTAGTAATCTTGCCTGTAATTTGCTACTGGAATAGTTTGTAGTTTCAACATCTGCAGAAAATAGGGGTTCATAGCTCTGCAGCAGTTGGCCAGGAGAAAAATCTTTGTTCTGTACGTAAAATAATTATCTCATTCTTCAATCCACTGATAAAATGCAATGTGCAAGATGATAGTATTATTGCAAGGTAACTGGATGGTTTTGTTTTAAGGTTTTACTGTGACAAGAAGAAAGACAAAGATGAGTGAGAAACTACATCTATAGGAATCCATACACATCCTGGGCAATGTCATCTCCTTTTTGAAGTGCTGCATCCCTTACTTGGATTGCTCTCTCAAATGTTTCTTTTTTATTTGGTGTCTTGTCTTTTTTCTAAGTTTTTCCTCAAGCAAACTGAAGCAGTCACAAGAGGACATGCTTGCTCTGGTGCCCACAGAAGCAGGTGAACATAATGCTTTCTGGTTAGATTCTGACACAACTCTGTCATGCCAAATTTGACTTGCTTGTGCATTTCTGAAAGCAACCCCTGTGACAGAGTACTGGGGAGCAACTCACCTATACTAGAAAAGTCATCCAGGAGGTGACAATATATTAATTAATTTCTCCTGACTTCTTCTGCCAACATCAGAGAATTATATCTAGAACTGGTAGGTTTTGATAGTTTTGCATTCTTTTGATTTTGTAAGCATTTCCCCCAAAAAGTTTATGTACAGTCTATTTCTCTTTGATGTTAAGTTTTAAGTGATTTGTATCCACCATATACTGTAATTTCCCTGTAGAGGTAAAATTTCCAAAATATTGTGTTTTGTACAATTAGATAGGCTTGTTCTAAATTGACCATAACATTGATCTATATCTTATCAAAATTGCTATGTTCATTTAATGGGAACTTTTATTGAAGCCCAAGCCTAAACTATGTATTGCCTTTGTTTACATCAATACTGACCTTTACATGCCATTGAATGAAAAACCTAATTTTTTCATTCTATAATATTTTTAGACTATTTGAAAAAGGATAGTATCACATACATAGTCAGTTATAAATTAAAACCTTCTACCAGGCACAGTAAATGTTACATTATATGCACAAAAGCTTACAAAAGGAGAAGCATTACTTTGGGAATTCACATACATTTCTATCTACACCCCACTGCAGACACACAACCTACTGCCATTTGTGCACAATCTTCAGTGAGAGATTGATCTGGTCAACAAATTTCAAATGAAAATATAGAAATGTATTTTAATCAATATGAAATACTTTGTTAGTTGAAAATATGTGATGTGGAAATGTTTCATGCGAGTATTTTGCAAAATGTAGAAGTTTGACATTTTTGCCCATGCTAAACATCACCATCATTTCTGGAAAAAAAAATTGATGACAAAAAAATTACAGATCTGTTCATATAATTTTGTTTAGTAACACTGACCAATAAACACTGCATTAAGGAACTGGAATTAATGAAAACGGTACATTTCAGGCGAAGTCATGTTGCTGTGTTTCTGTAAATGCAAAAAAAAAGGGCACACATTTTAGATACTGTTGTTTCACCATTCCTCGTGGCTTTTGGCACCACTGGACAGCTCCACATTATACTCCATTTAAATGTATATAAAATGTATTCTCAAATGATGTACATATGGATGTGCAGGGTAAATACATTTAAACTCCAAAGATGTGACCTTTGATAAATTTGCTGCATGCAAATTGTACTGTATTGGCACCTACTGGATGAGTTTTCCGTATAGATGATTTGACACCTAATGCTCTGTTACAGGGGTTGCTTTGCACAAACAAAGCACAAACAAAGCTTCAGTAAGAACCATTTAAACTGTTTCACTGAAATCATGTTGAATTCAAAACACTGTGGACTGCATCAGTGCAAGTGTTTCATATAATGTGAAGTAAGATACAATAGGTTGCACTGGTAATGCATCAAGTCTGAAGGGAGTGTGGAAGCATTATAAGAGAACAATTGACACTGACAGTTGAGTCCCTGGCACTGTAATAGCTCTTCAGGGCATCATAACATTCAATGGAGATTCTCCCCAGAATATTTATTCTTATATTTATTTTTTATGAGCCAGCTTTTCATTGTCTAGGAAATGCCACCTTAAAATAATGAGAACATGGTTTTGTCTTAAATCTACAAAGGATCAGACTAGCAGATAAAAGACTGAAATAGTCTAAAAGAGCCATTATAGTCCTCGGAAAGACTTCCATTTAATTCATCAGACTTCAAATCAGGCCTTTAGTCTACATCAGCTTTCTCACTAATCAGTATCACCTTAAGAGGTAATGACAGGGAAATGAGGGGCAAGTTCTAGTAATGTTTTTAAAGAGATTTATTTTTATACAAGTTAGCTTGGTATTATAACCATTTCAACCTACTATCCTACTATCTTTTTAGTAGATTTCATCTGCTGAAGGCAATTCCTTGTTTTTCATTTAGCAGATTGATATACACTGTAGTAATGGTTTAGTTGTGTGCAGCTAGGCAAGAATGTACACATAACAATGATATTATCTTCTAGGTCACTCTGGTTTAAAATGGAATTTCCATCCCCAGGAATACTTTAGGGATTTCAAAATTCGGTTTCCTCCTGAACTGGGGTGCAAATTTGCAATCTCAGAAGTGTACTGATAATTTGAACATTCTAAACCCATTTTGATAAAGTAAAAATATTTTCTTTAAAGTAAAAAGACACATTTCATACTTATGTTTGTTACCATAATCTAGGATAGGTAAGATTTTGCAAACTTTAAAATTTTGACAAAATCTTTACATTTCTGCAAATTTGTTTAGAAACTGCTCAAAGAAAATCAATGAAATAATGTTCTATTAGAAAACTGTCAAATCATTCTAGTTACAAATAGTTTATACATTTCTGTGGATGACTCTACATATAATGAGTTGAAAGTTATGTTAATAAAAGCTTTATAATCCTCCTATAATTTGTTTGTTTTTCTTAGGTGTAAATTGACACAGGTCCACTCATTTCAATAAACATGAATTAATTTATATCAGCAGACAATTTGATCCAAAATATTAATTTGAATGTTCACCCAGTCATAATAATCATACCCCAAATAAAATCACATATCGTTCTAATTAGTCATTTGGTTTACAGCAGATAAACTTTTATTAAATTGGTTCTGTTAGAAGTGGCAAACAGCATCAATGTTAGTGTCTGGATGAATTTTGGATATGTTTAGATGCATGTGTTTAAGTTGTGAATAGATCAGCCCTATCATGTCATGCAGTTGTTTCCAAGGCAGGAAGCTCATAGGCTCTAGCTCAGGGGTGGCCAACCTAAACCTGAGAAGGAGCCAGAATTTACCAATGCACATTGCCCAAGAGCAACAGTTCTATGTCACCAGCCCTGATCATCTCCCCACTACCACTTTCAGCACATCCTGCCTACTGTCAGCCCCACCGGTCAGTGTCTCCTTCTCCCACTGGGATCAGCTCTTTCTCAGTGGGAGACACTTGAGGGGGGAAGCATGGGTGTGACAGGCTCAGTGGAGAGGGGAGGAAGTGGCAGGACCCTAGAAGGAAAAAGTGGAGGGGGACAGTGCCTAGGGCAGAGCTGGGGGTTGAACATGAGCACCCTCCGGCCCAGTGGAAAGTTGGCACCTGTAGGTCAAGCCCTGGATTTGGTACCTATGCAAGGAGCCACATATTCACTTCTGAAGAGCCACATCTGGCTCTGGAGCCACAGGATGGCCACCCCTGCTCTAGAGTAAGAGCTAGATTCTCAGAAGGAGTAGACAACACAACTTTAGTGACTTCAATTTAGTGTTGCCAGTTTAACAGCTAAGAATCCCAACCTGAATCGTGACATTCCCTTTGGCATCTGTCTGATTGTTCACTACTTTCCTCAAAAAAACGTGGTCTGGTAGGATTCCTCTAAAGGGTTTATGAGATACAGGCAGAACTACCCTCCATCCAGAAAGCATTCACACATCTAAATGGATGGTCAGTGACTAATCATGATAATCATGCACCACAGACTGGCAGGCTTTGTGCAGATTCATCTTGAAATATGCAGATCTCAGGGAATCATCATAGAGATGATGAATATGTGAGCAACCTAGGCCCTTCCTTGTCTGCTTCAGGACTAACATTCCATCTTACACTTTTGTTCTGCCATCCACCACCATAGCAGTTGTGGAGAAATGAGGACCCTCAGTGGACTTGATAGAATTTCTGACTCTTCTTCCTTTCTCAGATACAGAAATTCAGATGGGGTTGGGAAAAAATATATTTGGAGAAAATCTTCACTATCTAGTATATATTTGAAAGTGTATATGTGTGTGCCTGAGTGTTTGTCTGTGAGTCTGTTTGCTCAAGAACTCCTCCTTAAATGAAAGAGGTAGGATCACTGAATTAGATATGCAGCTTCCTATTATCCTATTTGAAAGCAAGGTAAGAATTTGGGATGTGCCGAGAATCTAATTGTTTCTCATACAATGGAAAGGGTGTGCTCTGATAACAGAGACACTTAGGCTATGTCTAGACTACAGAGATAAATTGGAAAAAGAAACACAATTTGTGGTATGCAAATTGTGTATCTTTTTCCAATTTACTTCCGAAAGAGGCTTTTCCAAAATTTGGCCCATCTACATGGGGCCAAATTTCAGAAAAAAAACCCTCTTTCGGAACATCCCTCCTTCCTCATAAAATGAGGTTTACAGGGATAATGACAAAACATGTCCACTTTTCCAACTTTTTTTCGGAAAAGCGGATGAGTTTCTTGGACAAGGCAGAGCTTTTCCGGAATACCTCTGGTGTCCTGGAAAAGCTCTGCAGTCTAGACATATCCTTATACTCCAGAATGACCCTTATACACCAGCAAGCACCCTTGTCTCAGGTAGCAATTACCAGCTGGGCAGTGTGGCTGCCTGCCCTATGCAGCAACTGCTGGCCAGGCAGCATGGCCCCTGCTACCTGGGCCGACCCCAGGGAGCAGCTGTCAGCCAGCCCCACCCCTGCCCTGAGTCTTCCACCCCTGCCTTGACTCCTGCACCCTGATTCCCTGCCCTGAGCTCCCCACACCTCCCAACTTCTGTCCTGACTCCTGCATCCTCCATATCCCTGCCCCCTTCCAAATCTTCCAAACTCCACCCTGAGCCCTCCACACCCAACCTCCTGCCCTGACTCCTGCATCCCACACATTTATGACCTGGTGTCCCTACTTCCTGCCCTGACTCTGTTCAGGTCTGGACTCCCAGCCAGCAGCCATGGAGCCATGGAGGTTACTGCAGCCAGGGAGGCCAATGATGACGTCATGCCATTGAGGGCTATGGAGGAGGGGGCGCCGATCGCACATTCCGCCTAGGGCGCCAGTTGCCGGCAGCTCTCCTCGAGCCACTCCTGCAGGGAGGTTCCCAGAGCTGATTGGGACTGGACCTTGGCAGTGGCCTGTGCAGCAAAAGAAGAAATCCTGTCCCTGTCTAGCCCTTTACAGGCTTATCAACAGTAGCCCAGTACTTAGGAGCAGGGGTGGCCCATACATATAGTCAAACTAGGCGGTTGCCTAGGGCGCCAAATGGTGGCACAATATCATTGAGGGGTTTGGAGGTGGGGGCGCCAATTGCATGGTTTGCCTAGGGCGCCAGTTGCTGGCAGCTAGTCTAGGGGTTAAGTTAACCTCTAGACTAACTTAAGGCAGCCTTTGGCGGGGTGTGGGTGAGAGGGATGACCAGGGCACCCTGTGACCGATTGGCCTTGGGCTTTGATAGCTGATTGGTTTATTTATTTGTCTGTTTGTTTGAAATATTTTACCCTGCCTCTCTATTTAAAATATTCGAGGCAGCTTATAAATTTTTTAAAACACAATAAATATATATAAAGTAAAAATACAGGACCCCAAAAGCGGTTGACTATATTATAAAGATTGACGAGTCTTGTCTATAGTGCAATGGTATCCAGATCATGAAAACTGTCATACACATTGCTACCAAGTAGAACCCTTTCTGGCAATCTCAGCAGAGAGGCTTTTGATTAGTTTAGCCACCATCCCCATTTACTCTCTCAGATGTGGGCTTCCCAGAGTGCTAGGGACAGACTGGGCATTATGAGAAAGCTTGTGCTGTCATTGCACAAGATCTCTGCAGTGATCAGGAATCAATTTACACTTCTGTCAATATAGTGCTAACAGAAACAAGGAATATAATTTGAAAATTTATAAAACAATGTTTGAGATTTTGGACATCTTGGGTGAAATCCTGGCCTCCTCAAAGTCATTGGCAAAACTCCCACTGACTCCATTAGGAGCAGGATTTCATCACAGATATCTGTTTCTGAAGAAGTTTTAGTAAATGCAGACTCTCTTTCCAGCTCTTTTATTGTGTGCAGGCTGCACTGATGCTATATAGACATTTAACTACCTGACTGCACCAGAAGAAGTAGACAGACACGGAGATGACATCAAGTTCCACCAGCACAGAGGTAGAGGTGTAAAAATGGTGCAAACCCAAAATGTTTCCAAAATTAAATATACCTGAATGCTGCTGTACTTGTTTCATTTGTTGATGTGAATGTAGCTCTTTTATGATGAGAATTGCTCCAGACAGTAAGTGCTATATACACTTATAGCAAGCTGTGCAAAATGACCCATTTTTGTTTCACAAGTATACACACGTGAAAATGGCAGTTTTATGCCTCATGTGCCTTACTTTCTTGCCAAAAGACTTAAAGCAAAAATAAAAATTATTACTCTCTAGTAAACATGTAAAATATATATATTTTCAAAACACAGAATGTTTATGCATAGCTCTAATGCCCTATTTACTACTGCTAGCATTTGAGGTCTACATGAGCAATCTTTTCAACAGGAGAAGCTGAAACATAGACCAGCAACCACTCCAGTAAAATAATATATTGCATCAATGGTGGAGATAGCATGAAAAAAGGTGGTAATAACAGGTGCTTTGAGTGTACCCTACAAATCTGCCCATTTGGTTCAATTTTCAAAAGAGTGATTTATTTTCAGAATGAAAGATGTTGGCTCATTTACACCAGTACATACAGATTTGGTGGCTCGGTTAATCATTGAAAATCTGTGACTGATATGGAGCTGTTGTGTAGTCATTTATGATTACCTTATGTTGACCTGGTTATTGGGATATTTACTACATGAATATATGGATTGAGTTTCTTAGGGGATATTGGGAAAATGGGTAGGAAAGAAAAAAAGAGATCTAGAATATGCTACTTCTCTGAAAACACAGGCAGGCTGTTAGGAGACAGTGTCAAGACAAGAAAAGGCTCAGGAAACCATGAGATCAAAAAACTACAGAACATTGAAAAGGGGACAGTCTCTCAAAAGAGGTGGTTCAGAGAAAGAAACTGACACAAGCACTGGCTGGCAGTGTCTGTAGAACATAGGTCTGCTTAAGTTACCATCAGTGGATGATAAGTCTTTTAGGTAAGACGGATGATTGTGTGATTAGAATACTTTTTTTCTCCAAATGTTTTGCTTCTTCTGTTAAAAAAAAGTCAATTGGGCCAACTGGGCAAATATGATTGACACATAGGATATTGATTGTTGAGGGCCTGGTATAGGACTATTCCATGCCATGCTGGGTAAAAGTACAAGGCCTAAGACCTAAAGGGATGTATTCAGACTAACCAGAAAGAGGTCAGAGGTGGACCAGGTCATGTAACTGTGACTACATCCATTAACTGCAGAAGTAAATGGCTCTATGATGAAGAGCACCAGCTCTGCACTGGGCTTGATGGGATTAATGAGCGTCTGTGGGTATACTCAACCTCACTCCACTACACCTACGAGTGTCAAGATTGGATGGAAGAGTTAGAAGCCTGCACCTTGCTCAGGTAGGGCCCAACCAGGAAGGAGAGAAGCCTGGCTAGATTCAGGGAGCTGAGTTGGACAAAGCTTCCCTGAAGGGAGGTAGGCCTGAACAGGGACCCTAAGCTAGCTGGAAAGGAGTAGTAGAAGCACCACTGGTGGAGAGATCTGCAGGTAGCAAGAGGACTCCTGCTGAGTCAGAGGACTACTCTGCTGGAGAGTAGAGAAAACTCTCCTCCAGCAGAACCAGCCAGGTAGCAGACAGTGCTAAGAAACTCTGCAGTGGGTGATACACTGGAATCTCAGAAAGAATCTGAGGTAAAAGCCCGAGAGGTTTAAAGACACAAATACTGTATCTTGGTAGAAGGTTAGACTAGATAATCTTTGCATGCCCTTCCAATCTTACGGTATTATGATTCTGTGACTTAGGTCACACAGCACAAACAGTGAAATAATAGTCCAAGAAATAATCACAATGAATATGTTGCATGATTTCTGTTCACATTAAACAATTTCTTATGACAAATAAATTCACAGAAATCCAACTCTGTTCATAGATAATCCACAAACAAACAAAAAAAGGGTTATTTTTGTCAGAAAAGATTGTAGGTAGAACTAATAGCCTAACACTGTCCATTATGTAACATGTAATTTTCAGTTGTTTATAGTTTTACCAATCTTTAATTTTCCTTACATGTTCTCTGCTCAGGCTTACATTTCTTTAGGATGTTTCAACAAAACTAGACTGCCTCTTTCAGAGAACAAGCACTTAGGGTAAGCTGTGAATTTGTCAAATTCTTATTTTGTATTTTGGTTGATGGATACTTTAACAGGCTAGCAAGGTCCTTGTGCTGACCTTCCTTTCTAGTATGTGTTAGGTTTGATCTACTGACAGGGCTTTTCTTAAAAAGAGAACAAAACTGCATACACAACACACCATAACTATTTTGGTTAGAGGTCTGATATTTTACCAGCTTTCAGCACGTGCTGCCGCACCCAGTCCAAGTCAGGAACATTTATCTTTTCTAAGAAAGGTTAAAACAAACAAATAGAATGTAGCCTTAAGTCAATACCTGGCCCCCAGGCTTTAAGGCCATCCCTCCCACTGCTCTCTAGCACTCCAGATCTTGGCAGCCTCCTAACCTCCACCAGTTCTGCTTTCTTAACTGTCCCCCGCTGTTCCTTGGAGCCAAAGCCATGGAGTGGTTTTCTTAAGCCCCTGCCTCCTCCTTCCTGGGACCAAGCATAGGAGCTAGGTTAGCCTGGGGAAGGGAGGAAACAGACACAGGCTATCTACTAGCAACCTATTATAGACCCAGGTGTAGCCAAGGCCTCTGTAATTAACTGGACTAGCCCACATACTCCAGTCTAAAGGTGCTGGGCTCAGTCTGTGCATAGAGACTAGCTACCCTAAGACACTGCATTTTATGAAATTTGCTAATGCTTGATCTCCAATTCTCCACATTACAGTAACTGATTCCTACAAAAAACTTGACAACTGCTAAGCTCTCGGTGGGCTGAGGCCATTACTTTTCCTGATGACTCAATAATGTATCACTGTTTCCTTGTATTCCTTAGTCTGTTTGGGTATGTCTACACTACCACCCTAGTTCGAACTAGGGTGGTTAATGTAGGCATTCGAAGTTGCAAATGAAGCCCGGGATTTAAATATCCTGGGCTTCATTTGCATCTTGCTGGGCGGGCACCATTTTTAAATCCCCTTAGGTCGAACTCCGTGCCCGCGGCTACACGCGGCACGGAGTAGGTAGTTCGAATTAGTATCTCTAATTCGAACTACCGGTACACCTTGTTCCACGGGGAGTAACGGTAGTTAGAATTAGAGATCCTAATTCGAACTACCTACTCCGTGCCGTGTGTAGCTGTGGGCACGGAGTTCGACCTAAGGGGATTTAAAAATGGCACCCGCCCGGCAAGATTCAAATGAAGCCCGGGATATTTAAATCCTGGGCTTCATTTGCAACTTCGAAAGCCTACATTAACCACCCTAGTTCGGACTAGGGTGGTAGTGTAGACATACCCTTTGTCTGTTAACTCATGTCTTAGACTATAGGCTTTCTGGGCAATGGCTGTCTCTTTTTCTTCTGTGTTTGTAGAGTCCTAGAAGAATGGGATCTTGCTCATTACTAGGGACAGGACTAGGGCTCATAGGGGTGGTGGTGGTAATGGTAATGATGACCTCACATGACAACAGTGCATTAGCTGACATTAACTAGCTAGCAATACACTACCAAATATGAACTCAAAATTTCTCTTCATACTAAGAAGAGTAGTATGCTTTGTATCGCATTATGAAGTTTGACAAATTGGTTTCTGAAGGATCAAGGTGAACAGTGAAAATACAAGCCAAGGAATCTAGGGTCTGGTCAGCACTGTTCTGTACTGTTGGGTTAATGCACAAGGTCCAAGCCTTAAAAGATTTCATAAATCAAACTAATCACCTCTGACTGAACTCAGATGACCTGAAAGCCAGTGCAGCCTCATGAGGACATATTTCATATTCTCTGCATAGAAAACAGAAGTTGCATCCACTCAAAAAGTTGCCAAGTGCAGATAAAAAAAGCATCCAGGCCCAGTGTTACTATCTGGGCATTCAGAATCAAAGATTCAATACAAAACCCAAATTACAAATTTACATTATGAAGACATCCAAAATTATTAATAGGATAAAGTGGGTAGATCAGGCTCCCTTCCTTCACCTAATAAGAGAAAAAAGGAGCTATTCAACAAATTTGAAGGCAGTAGGTTGAAACATGAAATATATTTTTTTTCTTTCACAAGACAAAATTAGCCTATGGAAATCTTGTCACTCAAAAGATATCAGTGATGAAAAGCTTGGCAGATTTTTTTTTCCTTTTTCTTTTTTTTAAACAGGACAATGATGTGGACTTACAAAAGTAAGGAGTTAAAATAAAAGACTTTTGGAAGGGATATAAAACACAATACTCCAGGGCAAAAGACAACTGCCAGCTAAGGGGGGTTAGAAAAAGGCTTTACCTGTGGGGAGGTGATTCCATAACCGTCTGCTCCTGAGTTTTTTGTAACTTCCTCTGAATCAGCTGGGACTCGTCACTGTTGAGACAGGACACCAAATTAGATGGACCTCTGGTGTGATCCAGTTTTGCCCCGTCTTTGCTCTTAGAAAGAAATTATAATCCAAGACTTGAATTAGTGTGCAAACACATAGGTCTGACATACTAAACATGCTAGTATTAAAACTGGAGACTCACGGTTTATCAAATCATTAACAATAAAAATAGGTATCTTGCTTTCTTGCCAGAAAATTGTATTCTGTGAGCTGAAATATAATATATATCTTCATTAGAGGAGACAGGTTTACTGATCTCAGAATATAATTAGAAAACAAAATCAAATGATCAAATAATGTAATGCAAAAAAGGTTAAAATATTTGCTAAAAATGCATATGAAAATAATGAATAACTATAGAGCTAAAAATTATATCTGTGTATGTTTAATGCCAAATATTGGAATTTTAAATTGCTAATTAAAGACATTAGTGAATGTCAATACAGCAATATTTTAATGACTCCAAGATAATCCCACAGCAATCAATTTAGATCAGAATGAGTTTATTGTAAAGAGCCAAAGGTGGAACAAAAATGCTTCCTTTGCATTACAAAGTAACGATTTCTCAAATGAATAATGCCTGTTCAAAATTTAACTAGATAATTACTTCATTTGCATTTGCTAAGGTGATAAGAGGAATGGAAAAAAACAGCACAGTGGGAAATGATGTTAGTGTTAAAAAGGTGACATGGAAAAGACAGTGTTACTCAAAATTTTGGCATTTGCAACAGAGACCATTTTAAGGGAACACTTTTATTAACCTCAGTGCCCTGGTGGGAAAGAGATAAAGAATAAAAATATAATAGAAAAATACATTGTGTCATTCCCAGCTCCAACATGAAATTCTGAATGGTTGGAGGCTGAGGAATCCAGACCTACCACAGTGCCCGGTACCTTGGGCAGTGTCCTTGTGGCTCTGGTTCTTGAATTCAGGACCAAAAGTTCCTTTATTTGGTCCATTCCTTCTCTGGACCCCATTTACCTTTTAGCCTTTGGTCAGAGCTGAGTTCAGAATGGATCTGCGCAATTCACCTCCCACCCTGGAGGGAGGGGACAATAAGGCACCTTGCTTGCCCCACTACACAGGCATTCCCTTATCACTCCTCTCCACTGGCCTCTAGCTGTACATCTCCATTGGTTACCTTGCTGACTCACTACTCTCTGTTGAGCGCCCTATTGGCCACTTGTAGCCCTGCTGTAATAACATCAGGTCCCACCACTTAACAGCGCTCAGAAATTTCAGCTGAGCATCCTTGCTGACGCACATTGATCAGTCTTTTGCATCAGAGCTTATTTCTGATTATCAATGGTATCAACTCTGTGCTATGTAGAAAAAGGCTCCCCATTGAGTCTTAAGCTAAGTTCCCACTAAACTGCACAGCCATGTGGCTGCACAGCTTCCCATTAAGCCCCAGGCAATGAGAAGAGATGCCGCTCCCCAAGTCCCAAAGCTGCCATGGCTGGTGGGGAGGTGACTCTCCCCACTGACTCCAGTATGGAGCAGCCATGGCCAATGGGGAGGCACACCTCCCTGCTGCTCCCAGAACAGAGCAACCACAGGTGGGGGAAGGGAGCCTTCCCCATTGACTCCAGAGGGAAGCTGCTGTGGCTAGGGCAGTGCAGGCTTTGGGATGGGGCTGGGAATGAGGAGTTTGGCATGCAGGAGGTAGCTGTGGGTTGGAAGTCTCAGGGTGGGGTGGCCTGAGCCCCAATGTGCCACCCTACCCTGGGTCTCCCAACCCACAGCTACCTCCTGCATGCCAAATTTCTCATTCCCAGCCCCATCCCAAAGCCCGCACTCCCAGTCTAGAGCCTGGACCCCCTTCTGTACTCAAAGCCCCAGCCCTGAACCACTCTTCAAACCTGATACCCTCTCTTGCATCCTGAGCCCACTTCAGAGCCCTCACTCCCCTCATGTTCCAACCCTCTGCCTCAACCCAAAATTCCCCTATTGTATTCCAGCCCTATCCCTCAGCTCTCCCCCCCCCCCAGGCTGAAACTCCCTTGTGCACACCAAATCCCTTGTCTCCAGAGCCCTGATACCACAACTCTCTATCTCAGCCCTGAAGCCCCTTCCACACTTAAAACCACTTGGCCCCATTGCCACCACGTGAATTTTGTTATGTGCACTGATATGAGTGTGATGTGTTGGATATCACCTCCTCATTGGTGCACATAAAATTTATTCTGCCCACATGAGGGAAAAATTAGAGAGAACACTGATTCTGATCAGCTGTTTTATTACACAGTGAAGAGATGAAGGGTCAAATCATGCCTAGTATCCTTAGGCAGGTCTCTCACCACCAGATACAAGTACCTGTCCTCATCATCTCTCAACTCAATGGGCTTTGGCACCCATGTCACCTGCCTGATAAGTGCTGATTAGCTGAGAGCCTTCAACCAGTGTAGGCCAAATACAGTTCTGCTGATCTTGATTCACACAACAAAGATAACAACCTTTGCCCCCACAACAAAGACATTTTGGCAAAGCAGTCCCATCATACAGAGCACATTGGCAGATTGGGCAAGCCCACGCAACAAAGAGCTGAATGCCGTGTTCCTCAGGTCATCATTTGATATCAGAGAGAGATCATTCAGACTCCACTTACACAGAAGTGAATGCTACAGCCTAACTTATTTAATAAATAAGTTATGGTGAGTTACAAATCAATCACGGTCTGTTTGAAGAAAGAATGTTAACCTTAACCCATTTTGGCTTTCTCCATTAATCCCTTCCTGCCATGGAAAGGGATCTATGGTTTCTGGGAATTCCCTAAACCCACAAAAGTACTGAATAATGCGTAACTTTAAGCATCTGACGTAATTAGATTACTCGCATGCTTAAATTTAAAGTACTAACATGCCTTGCTGCACTAAGGCTTATGCCATCTGTATAGCTAATCACATGTTTTTGAAATTATTTCCAGGTAGATGAGGCTTTCTTCAGATAACTAACAGATGCTTCCAGACACAGTCCCTAGTTCTCATAGGGGACTTCAATCACAGTGAAATCTGCTGGGAGACCAATGCAACAATACACAGACAATCCAGGAAGTTTTTGGAGAATGTTGGGGACAAAAGGTAGGTGACCAGCTTGGTTTAAACAGTGAAATCTTTGGCAAGCTTAAATACAGAAAGGAAGCTTAAAAGAAGTGAAAACTTCTTAAGTATATAAATATACTGCTTGACCATGCTGCTGTGTAATCAGTGCACTGGAATTGCAGCTAGCAAGGGAGGTGAAGGGTAACAAGAAAGGTTTCTACAGGCATGTTAACAATAAGAAGGTGGTTAGGGCAGATGTCGGAACCTTACTGAATATAGGAGGTAACTTAATGAATGATGTGGAAAAAGTTAAAGTATTCAATGCTTTTTTGCCTCTGTCTTTACAGACAAGATCAGCTCCCAGATTGCTGCCCTGGGAAGGTGGAGAAAGAACGGGTTAAGAAATATTTAGAATATTTTAGCGTATTTAGACACACACAATCCATTTGCTAGATCTAATGCACCCAAGGGCGCCGAGGGATTTGGCTAATGTGATTAGAGCCATTGGCCATTATTTCTGAAAATTCATGATGATCGGGCAGGTCCTGGACCATTTGAAAAAGGCAAATGTAGTACCCATCTTTATAAAAGGGAAGAAGGATAATCCAGGGAACTACAGAAAAAGTTCTTAGAAAAATCATGGAGGGAAGCCTCAAGGAATCCATTGGAAGAATGGAAAAAGATCAGGAATTTTCAACATGGATTCACCAAAAGGAAGTCATGCATCATCCACCTGATTGCCTTCTATGATGAGGTAACTGGCTTGTGGATATGGGGAAGGCTGTGGACATAATATACCTTGACATTGGCTAAACTTTTGATATGGTCTCCCACATTATTCTTGTCAATAAGTTAAAGAAGTATGAATTTGATAAATGGACTTTAGGGTGGATAGAAAGCGGGCTAGATTTTGTTTTGCTCAACATCTTTATTAATGACCTGGATGAGGGGATGTTTGCAGATGACATTAAGCTAGGGGGAGAGGTAGATACATTTGAGGGTAGAGATAGGATCCATAGTGACGTAAACAAATTAGAGAATGGAGCCAAAAGAAATCTGATGAGGTTCAACAAGGACTAGTGCAGAGTCCTGCAATTGGGATGGAAGAATCCCAAACACTGCTACAGGATGGGGATCAATTGGCTAAGCAACAGTTCTGCAGAAAAGGACCTGGGGATTACAGTGAATGAGAAGCTGGATACGAGTCAACACTGTGCCCTTGTAGCCAAGAAGGCTAACAACATATTGGGGTGCATTAGTAGGAGCACTGTCAGCAAATGTACGTAAATGATTATTCCCATTTACTTGGCATGGATGAGGAGTATTGCAGCCAGTTTTAGGCCCCCCCCCCCCATTACAGAAAGGATGTGGACATATTGGAAAGAGTCCAGAGGAATGCACAAAAATGATTAGGGGACTGGAGCACATGACTTATGAGGAGCGGCTGAGGGATTTGAGCTTATTTAGTCTATGGAGGAGAAGATCGAGGGGGGATTTGATAGTAGCTTTCAACTACTGGTAGGGGGTTTGTAAAGAGGATGGAGAGAGGTTGTTCTCAGTGGTGGCAGATGACAAATCGAGGAGCAATGGTCTCAAGTTGCAGTGGGGGAGGTCTAGGTTGTATATTAGGAAAAACTTTGTCATGAGAATGGTGGTGAAGCACTGGAATGGGTTACCTAGGGAGGTGGTAGAATCTGCATCCCTACAGGTTTTTAAGTCCTGGCTTGAAAAAGCCTCGGCTGGGATGGCATCCATCTGCTGGCATCCCTTTTCATTCTGTCAGGATATGGGAAAAGATACCAGATGTATGTAAGAAAAGTATATTGGTATTGATATATAAAGGAATAGGTTACTCTGGCAACTCTACAAATTACAGAAATATAATGCTGATGGGTCATAGAATGGGAGACAGCCATCAGTGAGACTAGGGAGTGAAGTAGATATTAGTACAACTTAATATGAGTTCCTGAAGGGAAGATTAGCAAAGATGCCCATTTTTGCACTGAGGAAGCTGGAGAAAACAAAAAAAGAAAAAATATTAATGTTGTGTTCATTGTTCTGAAAAAGGATTTTGCTAGGATTCCAAGGGAAATTGTCTGATGATGTACAAGAGGGAAAAATGGTACCAGAACTTTGTGCTGAAACAAATTATTTGTTTGTGGCTTATTCAAGATATAAAAGTACGTGTACCATCAATAGCCAAAACTTCTAGTGATGAAACAGATGCACTATTGATAAAGGTGGGAGTTCATCAGAGATAAGAATTGAGCCCTTTCATGTTTATCCATGGTACTTTGGTACATGTTGTACAATTCTTTGTGGTGATGATAAATATAATCTAGAAGAGGATCTTGATGAATGAAAACATATATGAGAGAAATATGGTCTCAAAATAAACAGAAGAAAAATATGTTGTTTAACTTCCTTAATGCAAGCTTGAAAGAATTGTCCTTGAAACTAGCTGCCAGACAAAAACAAAAATGCAGTTTCATATACCTGGATTCCAGAATCCAGGAACATGGGAAAATGGAGAAACAAATTAGACCTAAGATAATACATGCAGCTTGAATGGAGAGAGACAAAGGTTGTAGCATTATTGTTGCTCGTTTGTATTTGCAGTTTACAGTATTACAAAGCTGTCACTTGACTGATTAAGGATTGGAGGAGTGGTTGTAATTGTTGCTTTGTGTGAGGAGGGCATGAGATGGGGATATTATTAAAGATGTGTATATATTATTAAACATTTAATTGAGCTCCTGAATCCTGACTGTAGCAGTGATAAATTTGTAAATCTTGTAGTATTATGATTAAAATCTAACCACCTCTCTGGATATAAAGCACAGAAGACTGATACTTGTCTAATGTGAGGGTGGTGAATAGGAAAAACAAAATTGCAGAATTTATTAACTGACATGACATGTTTTCATCACTTTTGTTTACAAGAAGATAAACCTGGAAACAGGTAAAACAATCATGCTCTATAGCACATGATGAGGAGATTACTGTTATTTACTGAAACTCGTTGCTTGTCTTTAATAAGACAAAATTAAAAGGCTTGAAAAATAATTTGATCCTTTCTGACAAATTTCTGATTTTTTCTCACATTATTAAAGTAGTATTCAAGTTAATAATGCTCTGTAGATAGTCAAACAGTCATGAGAACTTTTGGGGGGAGGGTGTAGCATCTCACACATTTTTTCTAATCTTGAAGTAAGGAATTAAAAACAAACAAACAAACAACAAAAAGCAACAACTGTTAAAGTCATTAAGAATTTGTTTTATGTATTTATTTTTAAGCAAACTCATATAAAGACTAATTATGGTCAATGAGGAATGTCATAATTGTGAAAAACGAGCAGCAAGAAATAAAACTGAAATGATGACTTGATTGTCATCTTGGCGAAAAAAGAGAGATTAATATTGGTCATTATTGATGTGAGGGATGGTAACAAAGATAGAGAATGACATATCAAAAAGTGCCAATGTCCATCTTTAAAGAAAAAATAGTCTTTTATATATGAATGATCCAGATACAGGATAACATTCTCATATTGTATAGTGTTTTGCACCACTGCTGTCAGATATTGTATTTCTTGAATGTAGGATTGCAAAAAATACAGAGAAGCTACCCAGTTAAAGTATAATCCTGCTACGTTCCCAAAAGAGGTTCCTTGTTTATGGTTATCTCTTGCTTGATATTACTGAGTAGAACATAATATATGTTTTCCTCCCAAGTGTCACTTTCTTATATATTTAGTTATATTGTAGAGCTATGACTGATAAGCCCATATACATCCTATGAAAAACTGAGAATAGCCTGGACAAACCTCATGGTATTAAGAAACTTTTCTCAACTAATTTAAACCTTATTGAATTAAGGTTAATACCTTTGGGGTCCATTTTATTAAAATACATTTGCATATGTGGTACTGTAAAATTTTATGTAACTTCTCTGGTAAGAGGCGGATGCTCTATTATCAGCTTTTTGAAGCCACCCCCTAGAGAGGTACTCAGACTAATTCAGACTGGATTTGCCAGGTACCAAAAAAGAAAGAATTTTCTTTTAGATAAATAGCCTGCTTTTTAACTGGCTCAGGGCCTCCTTCCTTATCCAGCACACAGAGGAGGGCCCCAATCCTGAGGGAGTGGATGGAAGGACTTGGCCTACTGAGGCTCCATAAGACTGAACACTTGTTCTAAAGTGAAGCTGTGTTGAACTTGTGACCACAAAGGACACCCCTTGGTGGTAAGGGTAGAGGGGGTAATGTTGAAGGCCTGCCAGAGCTCATGTTAGAGCTAGGCATGGTGTCTTAAGTTTATTAGTATGTGGGCAGGTTCTTTTTTAACGTTTTTAGTGTTTTATTTGTAGTGCTTTTACCTTAGGCGTAAAAGAGAGCTGCATTAAAACAGCTACGCGGTATCAGGAAGTGTGGGGAGTCACGTTGTTAATTGCCTCTGAAGAGAAAGCAAGCAGCTAAACTCAGGCAGCCTGCATCTGCTGGTAACAGCACACAGAAGACAGGGAACTGTACAGCCTGAAAATATCCTGGTGAAAAGGAAGTGAGACAATGGCTAGGGAGCTGAAAGCCTGATGGTAGGTGTCCTTGCTGGACTTCTGAGGGGAAATGCACATTCAATTGCCCTGAACTGCTACATATTCATAACCTAGTAATGATTTAAATGATTCCTGCTGCTAAAATAAATATAACCCAACATCAAGGGAGTAGAAGAACCAACATCTGCATTTTCACATCAAAAGCTATGAGTGGGACACAAGCAGCCCACTTAATTAGCCTCATTAACACAGGTCCTACAATTGACAAGTACTTCTTTTGCTGATATATACATCTTGGTTTCTATTATTTCTTCTCCAAGTCATCTGATGATGTGGGTTTTAGCCATGAAAGCTCATGATTCCATACATTTTTGTTAGTCTCTAAGGTGCCAGAGGACTACTTGTTGTTTTTCAAATCCAACTAATTTGTGTTGTGAGAAAAAAATATCACATTAGCATGAATTGTTTGCACTTAATGATCATGTCAAGGCTGTACACTCACTGAGCTCTGGCAATTGGGAAAGGCAGGCATGGGCAGATAAATGCCTCCAGGATAATATAGGTTTCAATATATAACAGGAGTCAATGCTTACATTTTGGTTTATATGGATTTTTGCAGAGAATAGGAAGACAACATGACACTTCCACTGCTGTGGACAGACTGCACAACTGCTAGGTGCCCCTTGTGACAATTCCCCCTCCCCCAATCTTTCTGAAAATTAGACTATGAATAAAAATATGCATAACTGGAAAGTGCTATAGATTAAAATACCTCATGTTACCCATTAATTTTAATTTTACAGTCTGCTGGATCAGTGTATCCTATTTTTGTGCATGAATCATTCTTTTATGTGAAGTTAGAAATATGAAGTGTGAGTCTGTTTATAGTTTTAAATGTGCTAATGAGAGCTATTTCCAGTGTGTCAGAAGCCTAATGACTTAGTGATCAAGTCCACAAGTTGTAAGCAGCTTTGTTTGTCCTATAAGTCTAAGTGACGGTTGGTCCTAGGAAAACATCAGACCATACTACCTGGTACTGGGACCCATTTGAACCTGGCATTTTTCCATAGAAGGGGAGTGTCATGGGGCGACCTTGACTGCCCCCTCCAGAGGATGGGGGTAGGACCCCATCTCTCTATGTACAGTCACTGGTCGGTCCTTTAAAGCAGGGCTCGCTGGCCCACTGGCTGGAGTCTCTATACACAGCCGGTGACTGTTCCTTTAACACAGGGCCTACCGACTCAAGTCTCTATACACAGCTGGTGACTGTCCCTTTAACACAGGGCCTACCGACTCGAGTCTCTATACACAGCCGGTGACTGTCCCTTTAACACAGGGCCCCCCAACCCGAGTCGCTATACACAGCTGATGACTGTCCCTTTAACACAGGGCCCACTGGCCTGAGTCTCTATACACAGTCAGTGACTTTCTCTTTAATGCAGGGCTCACCAGCCCGAGTCTCTATTCCCAGATGCTGGTTGGCCCTTTAAGGCAGGGCTGGAGGGCCTGTGATGGCAAGTTGCTGGGCGGGGGCGGCATCCCTGGTAGGGGGACCTGCACCCACCCTACTCCACCGGGTCCCGGCCCAGGGCAGGATGGCCCACCACTCCCTCGGTAGGGAATCCGTCTGAAACGCACTAAGGTTCCTGGGGTGGGAGAGGCTGCTCCTGCACCCTCCCTGGGCCACTTCCTACCAGGTCCGATGGGATATCTTCCCACATTCTCGCAGGGTCCTCTACTTCCCCAGGATCTGTTCCTTCCACGTAGGAAGCAGTGGAGACATCCCAACTCGCACAACCAGCTCCGTTGTGTCCCCTCCAGGTGGCTGGCTGGTGCTGGTCAGGAGCTCTCCTCTGAGGTCCTTCTTCAGCAGCAGTCAGACTGAGCTTCTCCACAGGCTTTTATAGCTGGGCTACAAGCTGAGCATGCCCAGCAGGGTTGTGGGGGCAGGGCTCTTTTAGGCAGCGTAACCTGGCTAAACCCTGGGAATTCAGTGCCGGGCTGGCTCGTCCTGTCACAGGGAGATGTAAAACGAAAGATTTCTGCCCTGGATGAGGGTCTGTTTAAGAAATGGGAATCTATTAGCCCTTTGGCTCTTGAAACTGCCTGATCACACTCTAGCTATGTCTACACCATGATCTTTTCCCCAAAAAAGACACGCAAATTGCAAACTACAATTTGAGTACCTTTTTTCGCTTTTTTTTTTCCTGGAAGAAGCTTTTCCAATATTTGGCCCATCTACACGGGGCCAAATGTGGGAAAAAACTCCTCTTTCAGAAGATCCCTTATTCTTCATAAAATGAGGAATACAGGGCTTCCGAAAGAATGCGCCTGCTTTTTCGGAAACTGTTCTCAAGGGGTGGAGACCCAAGTCAAAGACCAACATTGAAGCTAACTACCTGATTTAAAGACAACCATTTAGGGTAAGAATTTATATGTGACAAGTTTCTCAGTGAACTAAAACTAGCTATGTTTTCTCATATTAATTTAATAACTTACTTTGATCTGTCTGTTTTCACTTGCAGTCACTTAAATCCCAGTGTTTGTCTCTCTCTATATATTGGAGAGTTTGTGCATCAGTCTGTAAGTCCATTTGTTCAAGTACTTCTCCTAAAGGGTAAGAGCTAGGGCCACCAAATTTGGTAGGAAGCTTCTTGTTACTTTGACTTAAAGCAGGATCAGGGTTCGTTTGTGCCAGGAAAATAGGAAATGCCTGGAATGTGAATGTTTTCCCTAATATGGAAAGGGACGGGGGAGAGAGGATGGACATAAGACTGCAGAGTGACCACTGGGGGCAGCCACACCAGCAGCAGAGTGCCCAGCTGTGGAGGGGGGTCTTCATATTGCCAGTGGACAGAGTAAGTGGCCCTCCTACACCAAACAGTGCTGGATGGGGCCAAATGTGGGAAAAACCTCTTTCAGAAGATCCCTTATTCCTCATAAAATGAGGAATACTGGGCTTCCATAAAATGAGGAATACAGGCTGCATGGGGGGGAGGAGCCCTCCTGCTGCCCAGGCTCCCATCTCAGTCCCCCATCTGCAGAAGACACCTCCCTTAGAGGACAGGGTGCAACCTGGGGGAAAGGGGTAGCTGCAGACTGGGGCTTGCCCCCAGAGCCTCCCCCCCAACAGCTGCAGGTCTGAGCCTTTCATCCCCTGCCCTGACTGCCGCACTTCCCATTCCCTACTCTGAGCATCTCCACACATCAACCCCTTACCATGAGCTCCTCCACACCTCCCAGTCACCTGCCCTCATGCCAGGACTCCCCCTTTTTGCCATGAGCCCTCCTGCCACCAGTGGTCTGAAGTGGTGTGGCAAATCTTGTTTTCAAAGGGTTTCTTTTCACATATTTGAAAATGACATTACATATTGCTCATTTGTTTCAGAGCCAGCATGGAAACAAAGAAGTCTCAGCATCTTTGGAATTAAATCTATCTTTTAAAAAGGTGAGTCCTTTTACATTTTCAAAATTCAGGCATCAGTTAGCTCGGACAAACACAGCATCACAGAAATATGCTTGTATACAGGTGAATTCGGGAATCCGGAGAACCAGACCTTCGAGAAATATCTTTCCTGCTCACCAGCTACTCCACCTTACATGCTGCAAGACTCCTGTTTACCAACTCTCTTCATCTTAGCAGATAGTCATCTGAACAGTGCCACAATTCCTTTAACAGCAGCTTGGGCAGTCATTCATTCCACTCACAGACAAAAAAATACAAGCAACATTGGCCCATACACAAAATATGAGTGGTCTGATAAGTGACCAACACATCTGTTTTCAGATATATTATGTTTCCTTCAAACCTCAAACAGCTAGCAAATTACAAGGGCAGTTCTTGTAAATCAAGTGCTGCAGTTTTGTCAGGCTGGCATTAAACAAGAGGGTCACGTAGTGGGTGGAATAAAATTTAGATTGGGTGTGGGAACTAGTCCATAGCAAATAGGAGCAGCAAAAGGAGCAAAAAAGCTACTGACAAGAAAAGTAAAGTGGAAATACAACTGCAGCCACACAGCTATTATTAGCAATGTGAGATCTTGACCCTTGCTCCCCAAAAGGACCCCTCTGTTAATATCAGAAATAATGAATTTGACATAGGAATTGCTTCTGTATAGTCACCGGGCTGAAGATAAACATGTTTCCATCTCTACGCTTTTGTGGCCTGGTGTCATCATGACATTAGTGGTGATCAAATATTATAAAGAAGAGGACTCACAACAGTAATAGTAATAGTTTCAGTGTCTAATTCTGTTGTTTTGTTGCCTGAACAGAGGCATTTGCCGTTGTACAACATAGTGGGATCTGCCACCGTTACTTCTTCCTGTCCACTAACACTAGGGTGTGTCTAGACTACAGGGTCTTTTTTTTAAAAAGTGGCCTTTTTTCAAAAAAACTTCCCCTGTGTCTAGACTGCCACCACATTCTTTCGAAATTAAATCGAAAGAAAGCAGCTGTTTTTTCGACAATGGTAAACCTAATTTTACAAGGAAGAATGCCTTTTTTCGAAAGTGCTCTTTCGAAAAAAAGTGTTCCTGAATGCAAACAGGGCTTTTTCGAATGAGAGCATCCAGACTGCCTGGGTGCTCTCTTTTGAAAAAGCGGCTCCCTTTTTCAAAAGAAGTGATTGCAGTCGAGATGCTCTCTTTCGAAAGAGGCTTGTAATCTAGACGTAGCCATGGTGGCCACTCATTCCAATTATGTTCTGGTCCACCATAAAAACACGTAGGTTCCATGGCACCATTCTTACCTATTTCCATAAGATTGGGCACTTCAAACTCATCCCCCCCAAATACGATAGCAGCCAATTCCTCCTTTTGTAAGGAGTGGACCACCTTCTCCCTGCTTTCTGGCAAGTGCCTTTCTCAGGTGCTTGAGATGGCAATTCAGATTAGTGAATCATATTTAAATTTATGGACACCATCTGTCAGTGATCTGCAGGCAAAACAGTTTATTTGAGTTATGGCTGAGGGTGAGGAAGCTATGATGCATGCCTAGGGGATGGCCCCACATTTTTTGCTCTGGTCCTTTGATAGGACAGTAAACTTCCAATAATCCAGCACCTTTAGGACCCAGGGGGTGCCGGATTATCAGATATGCCGGAATATCGGAAGGGGGGACTATGAGGGGTCTGGGGTGGAGTTGGGGGGATGCGCCCCTCGGCGCTGCGGGACCAACCCGGCAGCACCCCAGCTGCTCTGCCCCCGGCTTCCCCGAGTCAGCTGCTGGTCAGTTTCAGCAGCGGCTGAATCGGGGAAGCCGGGGGCAGAGCAGCTCCAATTGTCCGGCTGCCCGGAGCACTTCCGGGTTCCAGATGGTGCCGGACCATCAGGAGTGCCGGACCATTGGATGCCGGACCACTGGAGTTTTACTGTACTCTCTGGGGAAAGTGTCTGTTCTTCATGTAAAATCTCTTCCATTAAATTAGTGGTAGCTGCTTCTGCTGCTCCTGACTCTTCTTTCTTATGAGGACTCTCTCACAATAGAACAGAAGGAACTCTAGCCATTCTTAGGAGTTTGGGTTGTCTTTAAATAAAATGGTATGTTAACAATGCGGGTGAAGCTTGTTTAATATCACAAACACTAAGAAATAAAAAAAAGGAAGAAGAAATTGCAATCAGTTCATTGACTTAAATCTGACACATTTCAGCATTTCACAGTGTTAGTAACTTTTCTGAAATAAGACTATAGGAAAATGTGCCAATCATAAACCTCAGTCTTTCATAACCAAAAGTCTCAGAAAATCCTGAGTTGTGAAGCGTGTCCTCAAGGTCAAGAGATAAAGATAATTTAAACCCAGAGAGAAGAATAGAGTAACTTCTGAAGAAGAAACCCTGCTGCAGTTCCTTATTTTTTATATCAGGTGGTCTCCAGATAGATCACTCCCCCTAAAGGTACGTCTGCACTGCAATACTATTTCAAAATAATTAGTGCTATTCTAAAATAACTTATTCTGTATCTACACAGTAAGCAGTTATTCCAAAATAGTGTCAAAATACTGTCAAGCTGGAGGACTTCTTACTCTGACTCCTATAGCCCTTATTGTACGAGGAGTAAGCAAAGTTGAATGAAGAGTGCTCTGTTTCAAAATAAGTGCTGTGTAGTAGCTCCCTATTTGAAAATAAGATACGCAACTGACATAGCACAATTTGCGTAGCTTATTTCGAGTTAAGCCCTTCATTGCAGATGCACCCTAAATATGTCAACATCATATTGGGCAAGAGGCATTCTAATGATCCATACCATTCATTTACACATTCCTTAGTGTAATATTTGACAATAGCAAGGAATTAGGAGATCAAATATCTTTGTAGATCTAGTCCTTTGTTACTAGAGTGAAGAAAATGGAGATGAAGAATAATCTAGTGTTAGGGCATCAGAAAGATTTGGGATCTGGATTCCCTGCTCAGCACAGTTCCTCTGTGATTTTGGGCAAATTTGTTATTCTATCATTTGTCTCATTTTCCAATGTATAAAACAGGATTAATACTTTATATTGATGCTATAAAGATAACATCTATTCATGATTATAAGTTGCTCAGACAAACATGATGACAAATAGTTGTGTGAGAAGAATTAAACCCAACTTGATGTTCAAACCTCAAGATCAATTTGCAGCAGAGGTTCTTAAGAAAAAGGACTTCATTTACTGTAAACTGGACAGATTTGATATGGTGGCAGAATCAGTTTTCAGACTAGAACTGTAATTTACGAAATACCCCTTGTTAGATTTTTTTTTAAAATAGCCATATGTAATGGCCTTGTATTTAAAGCTGGTTTGTTCATAAGGCATGTATCTATCACAAATAAGGATGAAGAGGGTGTTGGTAAAATTGGCCACAGCTGATCAATAAATAATTGCCTAAGAAAGAGCACAGCGTGACTGACCCTCATCATGCATTCTAATTAAGGGGTTTAATTTCCTTTTTAATCCTGTACAATTAGTAGTCTAAGTCTCTGCCTGCTTTTTCTTAGCTGCACCCACTGTGCCAGCATTTATCTATTGTCTATAAAACACCAGAGGACAGAGTGTCATTCAGCAGAGATTCCAAAACTCTTATTAAAACCATACAGCCTTAAAATGTCCCTGCATTTTATTCTAGGTAAGCTTAGTTGGGTAACAAGAGTCCATGGAAATTTGAACTGTTAGTAGTAAAAATGAAAGAGAAATTAAAAACAATACAAAATCAGAACAAACCATGGCAGCCTGAAAAAAATGTACATGAATCTCAGATCCTGTCAGTCGTTATTTATATCTTGTGATGACAACTTAATAAATAAAAAGGAAAGCAATTTTTTTTAAAAAGCCTACTTGTTTTATAGAGCACAACTCTAATGGTCCCTAAGATCTTTTTTTATTATATAAGAGGCCTTTGATTTGTCGAAACTCAAGGGAGTTAATTCTGTAATATTAAAGATGCAGGTTAAATTGTGACAATTCAAAGCCTCTCCAGTGTGCTACACATCCACTATAGAACTAATTTCTCATTCATTATGTGAATGAAATGCAATAATAATTTCCTATTTTTGTAAAAATGCATTAATATGGTTCTGATAAGCTTCTACAAAAGATTATGAAAAAGGTTCCTGTTCTGGCAACTTGAATCTCATTTGTTAATTTTCCATATCAAAACCAGGCTCAAGATCAGATGCTACCTTCTTTAGGCTTCACATTATTGCAGCTCTTTAGTTCTAACCCTGTGCATTTTTTTATTTTCTCAGAAGTTATACATTTTGATTCTCAGTTGCATGTGTCATCCCATCAGATTGCCTTACAGTGGCAGGTGGCTTTTAAGAAAATATGATTGTAAAGCACTTTAATGAGATTTAAAAAAAAAACCTGATGAGAGATTCTAGAAATTGGGATGGCAGTGATGATTGGAAAGAGATAGGCAAAAAACTTAAAGAATTGGCTTGGATAAGATAAGTCCCCTAGTCCACAATCCAAAATCCAGAATGCTTATCCAAAGTGTACACGTTAACATGCGAACCTGTTGTGCCTAATACTTATGAAAACGAAAGATGGCTGATTTCTTGACCCATCTTTGTACTTTGTGGAGGCAAAAGGAACGCTCATGTGACGCCTAATGTTGGAGCAAAGAGACAGAAAACACAGGCACGTGCTTTAGTGGAGAACCCTAGGATGACCTGCTGCTCAGTAATCCCCCACTTAAAACTGAGAGAGAAACTCTGCTGAATTTCTCCCATAAGACATTGTGGCCTGCTCAACAAACCAGAGGACAAAAACACTATGAATGTCATTAAATTCCACAACTCCATGACCAAGAATTCTAAAGAAGAATTATGTCATCATTTGTTTGTACATCGCATCAACATTTCAGGATAACAGAAAACCTGCATCCCCGCATGTTCTCCTGTGGTCCACTCCAGGAGTGCCCAGCTAGGTCTCAGGTATCCAGCTGTCACCCTGTCTGTATGAAAGGAGCTTTGTCCAATTTCCTTCTGACTGGGCTTTAAGGCTACAAAGCTCTTTGCCTTACACTATGATAGTCCCAAGAAGTCAGTCTGCATAAAATCCATCACCTGTGTTTTGCTTTCTTTAGGAGGGCTATGAACAGTGTTTTGGCAGCAGTTACAAGGTACCATGTAGCTCCTTCTAAGCAAGGACATTGAGGGCATGTCTACACAACAGTGTTATTTCAGAATAATGCTCGTTATTCCGAAATAACTTTATGAGAGTCTACACAAGCCCATTATTGTGAAATGATTTCAAAATAATGGGTGGCTTCTGTAATCCTCATTTTACGAGGAAAGGCACAGAGGGGCAATGCACAGGCCCCTTGTGGAAAGGCCCAGGGGAATGTGTCACTGGGGTCCCTGATGAGTTTGCTGGATGGCAGCCATGTGCGGCTGCTCAAAGGCCCTGCCAATCTGGTCAGCCTCTGCCCCCCACCCAGGGAGGAACATCTACCCCCCTGCTTTCACAAATATTATGAAGGACACAATACGCCACCACCCCTGTATGTTCTGCTTCCCAATATCCAGGCACCTGAGGAGGCAGAGGAACCTCCCCTTCAGATGCGTGAAGGGAAGGCACCATCCACCACAATGCAGGTGCTGAGCCTGGCATTGGAGTGTCCCTTGCTTTGGTCCAAGTGTCCTGTGTAGGGCTTCATTAGCAAGGGGAGCAGAGGGTATGCTGAGTTGCCCACAATACAGACTGTCATGGTGATGTCCCCATCCCTGATGGGGCAGTCAGGGAAAAAAGTGCTGGTGTGAAACTTCTGGTAGAGGCTGGGGTTGGGGAAGACATGGGTGTCATGCACCTTCCCTGACCTCCTGATATAGATGTCTGAGAACTGCCCACGGTGGTCTGTGACGATCTGCAGGACCATCAAAAAGTACCCTTTGCAGTTGATGTAGTTGGCTGCCTGGTGGTTAGGGTCCCGGATGGGGTTGTGGGTGCCATCACTAGCCCTTCCTCATATGGGAAAGCCCATGGCAGCAAAACTGGTGGTAATGGGTTCCACGTCGCCCAGGTTGATGATCCTGCACAAAAGGACAGTGTTGGTGGCCCTTATCACCTGTGGAATGAGACAAACAAACAGAGAATCACAGACGTGCCAGGGTCCTTGAGAGGTTCGCGAGCCTATCCCCCCCAGTATGTTCAAATGACTCTAGGACTGGTTTCTCTCTAGTGGTGATTACAATCTCAGTGATCCATCTTAATCATCCCCCAATTATTTCAGCTGCTGGAGGAGCTTAAAAGCAACTCTTGTCAGGAGCTGCATACAGTCCCTTATCCACAGAGATAAACCATTCATCACCTTAATAGAGTATATTTCCACAAGGATGCTTCATGTGGCTGCAGTCTGTCACAGAGCATTTTGAAGATATCAAAGTTTTGTGTAAATAACAAAATATCCAGTGGCACCTTAAAGACTAACAATTTTATTATGGAATGAGCTTTCATGAGTTACAGTTCACTTCATCAGATGCATGAAGTGAAAGAAAAAAAATGATAATAGGGTTACAAAGATGGAAGTGTTATATCAGAGCTAATTCAATAAGGTGGATATGGATAAGAAGGTGAGAATATTTAAAGTGGAAAGTATCAGAGGGGTAGCTGTGTTAGTCTGAGTCTTCATAAACAACAAGAAGTCCTGTGGCACCTTACAGACTAAGGGTATGTCTACACTACAGCATTAATTCAAAATATCTTAATTCGAAATAGTTAATTCGAAATAAGTTATTTCAAAATAACGCATCTACACACAAAATTCATTTCGAAATACCATTTTGCTGTTTCGAAATATTGCATCCACATTGAGTGGACACTGATTCGGATTTAAGGCCGGCCGGAACCAGGTCAGGCAGGGCATCAGGTCAGGAGTATCTATGTGTGGCTGTTGCCTGAGGCTATCTGAGGCCTGTGCTAAAAGGGACATCCCGCCCCCAGGCAGCTGGTTCTCAGGTGTCCCTGCTTGCTTGCCTACCTTGATGAGGGACAGCAAAGCATTTTGTCTCTGCATGCTCTGGTAGCCCTCACTCAGGACACCACAGCACTCTGCAACATGGAGCCAGAGCTGACCCTGGGCACTCCGGTGTGTCTCGTGGACACGTTGCTGCGAGCCTGGCTGCACTTTCTACAGGCTGCCACCCAGGAGGTCCATCGGGGGGCTGTCAGTATCCAGGAGGCCCTGTGGGGGTACGGCTACACTAGCTTGTTAGTTCAAGCTAGGTAGGGTAATGAGGGCAAGCGGAGTTGCAAATGAAGCCCGGGATTTAAATATCCCGGGCTTCATTTGCATCTTCCCAGGCGCCGCCATTTTTAAATCCCCCTTAGTCCAAACTCCGTGCCTGTGGCTACACGCGGCACGGACTAGGTAGTTCGAATTAAAGATCCTAATTTGAACTACCATTCCTCCTCATTCCACAAGGTGTAACGGTAGTTCGAATTAGGATCTTTAATTCGAACTACCTAGTCCGTGCCGCATGTATTCGCGGGCATGGAGTTCGGACTAAGGGGGATTTAAAAATGGCGGCGCCCGGGAAGATGCAAATGAAGACTGGGATATTTAAATCCCAGGATTCATTTGCAGCTCTGCTTGCCCTCATTACCCTACCTAGTTCGAACTAACGAGCTAGAGTAGCCATACCCTGGGAGAGTGTCCACCCTGAGGAGCACTCAGAGCCTCCCTGGTCTGCCCCACTGAGGGCTTGTGCCTCATTCCTCCCTCACGTCCTTCCACGTACCCCTCCCTAACCCCCCTTTCTGATGTCAAATAAAATACACGTATTTTCAAAAATATAAACTCTCTTTATTTAACAAAACTGGGGTGGGGGGATGAAACTCTGGTGAGACTGGGGGAAGGAGGCGGGAGAGGGGAAGAGAGAGGGTGAGAGAGGGGAGGGGGAAACCTGGGACGAGGGAGCTGGAAGGGGAAGCAAGGGGAAGAAGGGGGAGTGGAAGCTCAGGGCTCAGGGTTGGGGGTCTCGCCAGGCCAACTATCTCCCAGCACAGCAGGTGCGGGGGCCTTGGCATCCCTGGGGGGATGGGGAGGAGGGTGTGGAGGTTGAGGAGGTTGAGGCGGGAGTGGGAGGAGGAGCAGTAGCTGGGGAGGCAGCAGGCGCTGCAGCAGCATGAGGCAGCACGCTCTGCACCAGGGTCTGCAGGTGTTCACAGATGGCACAACCCTGGGCAAGCAGCTCCCGCCGGAATTCCTGGTCGTTCTGTATCCAGTGCTCCAAGGTGTGGTGCAGGGTTCGCAGGGCCCCCAGGTGCTGCTATCGGTACCCCTGCAGTATTTGGGTGGACCTGCTGAGCCCTTGGGTGCCAGAGTATGTCCCGGGCAAGGTGGTGCGCCCTGCATGCACAGCTGGTGCGGCTGTGGAGAAAGAAGAGAAGTGGTCACTTCTCCCTGGGGACACAGTGGGTGAAGCTCAGCCCTCCTCTGTGAGGTGAGGATGACTGTGCCCTTTACCGTCAGAGCCGCTGTGCTTGCACAGAGGCCATGGTCAGAATGTCCAGCTATCCCCGGGAGTGGGAGCTGCCCCGAGACCGCACCCATGCCCCTGTGCTGTGTATAGTGTGGCTGAGGTGTGGGGGAGATGTCCCCTGCCTCTGTGTAGAGGGGGCTTGTGAAGGGAGGGCGTCCTGCTGTGTCCCGTCCCGGGGTCAGGAGCATGTCATGTCTCTTCACACATGCGTGTGGCTATCGGGCCACGGCCCCTGTGTGGCAGGCAGCTGGAGCCACCTGCCCAGGGGTGGCACTGCACATGCTCGCACATGCACAGGTTGCTGTGTGATCCGTGGTAAGCAAGGCCCACGCGCGCGGTCCCTGGTCTCCCTCTCCGCGCCCTCTCTTTCCCCCAGGAAGGGGACAGTGATGGCATTCACCTGGTGTGGCCTCCCTGGACGACCCTGATGACTCCGCTGCTGGGACAGCTCGGGGTCCTGTCGGTATGGCACCCTCCGTGACAGCTCCTGCGGCTCCTCCTCTGCGCCCTGGTCAGGGCCCTCTGCGCCCAGATCGGTGCCTCCCAGAGTGGCACAGACCATCCTGCCCCCCATGATGCGGTCCAGGTCATCAAAATAGGGGCAGGTGTCTGCCCCTGTTGAGGAGCTGCCCCAAGTGGCTCTGGCGTACGCCTGCCACAGCTCCTTAATCTTCATGCACACCTGCTCTTGGGTGCACATGTGGCCTTTGGTGGCCATGGTGGCAACTATGCGGCCATACACGGTAGCTTTCCTCCATCTAGTGCAGAGATCATGGACATTGGAGGCCTCCCTCCAAACCTCAATGAGGTCCATGATCTCCACACTAGTCCAGGAGGGTGCCTGCCGTCTCCGGCCCCTGGCTGGCTCCTGGGAGCTGGGGGAGGGGGTGGGGGACAGCTGGATGCTCAGCTCATACTGGGGCCACTGGGTCAGTGACTGCTGGCTCTGTGCTGGCAGGCCTGTAGCTGGCACATGCATTATGGCCAGAGTCTACCCTTTTAAGGGCTCTGGGGCTGGGGGAGAGGAGAGGAGTTTTCCTGGTTTGGCCCAGAGTGGCCACCAGGGCTCCCTGGAAAGGGCTGGAGGCCCCCTATTTTGAAATAAGTGTCTACACAGCGCTTATTTCAAATTAGCTATTTCGAATTTGGCGTTATGTGTAGACGCTAGGAATGTTAATTTGAAATAATGGCTGTTATTTCGAATTAACTTTGATGTGTAGACATACTCTAACAGATTTATTGGAGCATAAGCTTCTGTAGGCAAAGACTCACTTCGTCAGATAAGTGGAAAATTATTTCTTGTAATGAGAGAGTCATTTCTAGTCCCTATTCAGACCCATTCTGATGGTGTCAAATTTGCATATGAATTCCAGTTCTGCAGTTTCACATTGCAGCCTGTTTTTGAAGGTTTTTTTGCTTGAGCAACTTTTGCACTTTTCAAGTCTGTAGCTGTGTATCCAGGGAGGTTAAAATGTTCTCCCACTGGTTTTTCTATGTTGCCTTTCTTGATGTCTGATTTGTGTTCATTTATTCTGTGGTGTAGGAACAGTCTGGTACATGGCAAAGGGACACTGCTGAATTATGATGGTGTATATCACATTGGTAAATGTGCAGGTGAATGAGCCTTTTATAGTATGGCTGATGTGGTTAGGTCCTATTAGGGTGTCATTAGGGTAGATGTGAGGACAGAGTTAGAAATGGGGTATTAGCATTTCTGGGGTGGGGTGTGTGGTTGGTGGCATGTATTTCAGGTTTCAGATAAGTGAGGAATGGCCTGCTTCCTAAGGTTTGTGAGAACAAGGGATCATCATTCAGTTTTCTTTACAATACACACCCTTAAAATTTCGATATTCACTGTTCTGAGCAGGTAAATTTATTGCAGTAATCTTCATTCAAAGTTATGGGGAGTACTGTCTAGTGATAATCCTATGGATTCTAATGGTGGCAATGGTCAACATATTTTATGTACATTACTAAACAAAATAAAATAGTCTAGTTCAGATCAGTGTAGCCAACATAGTCAATGGCCAGACATATATTTAACTATATAGGAAAAAAAGTTGAGTAACATTATTCTACTTGTGAAAAACTAGAATAATTGAAGAATGGATAAGTGAATGTTAAGATTCATGGTGTAAGGGAGACACTATGCCTTCTCACCTCTTTCACACATGGATAATGGCCAGAAACAATTGTTCCTGTGACCATCATATATGTCAAGTCCCCTCAGAACTTCATATACTGTATATATATATGATGTTCATCATCTCAAACTATTGGTTGACAGAATGATGGAATTATGGAATTTTGAAAGAAATATTCTTTAGGTCCATATATAACCCCAAGCCAAAATTAGTATCATCAAAGCACCTGCTCTATCTGCAAACTAGCTAATACTTCAACAGCTGTTCTACACTGATTTGGATAGTTCAGCATATCTGTACAACAGAATGCATTCTGCTCTTTTGCACTGTCAATCACAGTTTCTAGTTGCTTTGTCTGAGGGTCACACAACTATTAATTCATCTGCTGTGATAAGGAGGAGAGAAGGATCTCATTATTTTAATTTTTTTTCCATTTTGCTTCCCACTGTTAAGCCTTTCCAGGTATTTAACATTGTAGATTGGAGTAAAAATAAAATTTAACATACAGCTTCCTTCCCTGCTTAGTTTTTTCTTTCTTTTGTGCAAAGTCACTTCGTAACTCCTCAGTGTTATGAAAATAATGACACATGAGGCAGTGCTGCTTCCTACTAAAAAGAAAGCTGGTGCTTTATTGGTAAGCATGGCAAACCAACTAGGAAACATATTTGCATATTGAAGTACAGGACAAAGTCTAGCACAAAGAAGTTTGTTGCTGTATTTGAACAGTCAGACATCAGTTTTTAACTGCCACCAGCAACACAGCATTCAACATTCTGTTTTACTGGCATATTTTATTAGAATCTGAAGTTTTCAACAGTTCTGGTTTCCTGAAGATATGTATTAATGCTCTACTGGAACTAAATTTATAATTGTCCAAGTTTCCAATCATTCTACCTCAGTCCTTCCCTGCTTTACTAGTCCTATAAACTGAATGTATTATCATTTATAAGCAATATCTCACATAACTTCTGGTATTTCTATACATCCTAGTCCAAAATAATATATAGGGGCCAGTAATGGACCTCAGAGTTTATGGGTATATTCATTAATGTGAGCAATTACATAACTGGTATTTGGAAATGGAAATAGAGTATTTAGGCAATTTACCCAAATGCACATATCAGGCATTGTACATACAAATATAAGTGCCAACTTATGTTGCAGATAAATTAAGAAAGCCTGAATGAACATTTGTGCCTTCTTTTGGATAATGTGATGGATGAAATTCCAAAAGCTTCAAAAAGCAACTATTTTTGCAAGATGTGCAAGAATGGATTTTGTGGAACTGTGTTTGTTTGGAGAAAGGATGCCCCTCACTATTCAGCCCTTTTGTTTCCAGGAAGTTCTTGCACATGTTATGTTTTCTTCATAACTGAATATATAAAAAAAAATATTAACACTTTCCCAAGCTGCAGGAGGTTGATATGCTCCCTTCCTCAAATGACAGTGTTCTACCACCCAGTCATACCTTTACCATAAGGCTGGTGTTTAGTGCCCATCACATAAGTATAGAAAAAAATCTGATGTCAGAGGGAACATAATCAAAACTCCTTATTTACCCAAACCTCCCCACTCTAGCAGATTATTATTTGCAAAGACTCCTTGTCAGGATCGATACTGGTGCAGATAACCATAGACACAGAGGCGAATGATTATCTGTCAGGGTATGTCTACACTACAGCGCTATTTCAAATTAACTTAATTCGAAATAGTTAATTCAAATTAAGCTAATTCGAAATAACATATCTACACACAAAAACTATTTTGAAATAGCGTTTTGCTATTTCGAAATAGCGCGTCCACACTGCGTGGACCCTGAACTGAAGTTAAGGCTGGGCGGAACCAGTGCCAGCAGGGCATCAGGTTAGCACTTAGTGCGTGGGGCTGCTGCCTGAGGCTAACTGAGCTCCTTGCTTAAAGGGACCCTACCCCCACCCCGGACAGACAGTTCTCAGGGTTCCATGCTTGCTTGTCTACCTCGATGAGGGACAGCAAAGCAGTCCTGTCGTGGAGTGCCCTGAGTGTCCGCATTCGGGACACCACAGCACTCGGCCACATGGAGCCAAAGCTGCCCCTGGGCATGCCAGTGCATCTTGTGGGGTCGTTGCCATCAGCCCGGCTGCACTTGCTGCAGGCTGCCATCCGGGGGGGTCCATCGGGGCGCTGTCAGGATCCAGGAGGCCCTGCAGGAAAATGTCCACCCCGAGGAGCCCTCAGAACCACCCTGGTCCTCCCCACTGGGGGCTCGTGCTCCATTCCTCCCTCATGTCCTTCCACTTACCCCTGCCTAGCCCCCCCCTTCCTGATGTCAAATAAAGAACACATATGTTCAAAAATAGAAACTGGGTTTATTGAACAAAACTGGGGGGGGGATGAACCTCTGGGGAGACTGGGAAAAGGAGGTGGGAGAGGGGACGAGAGAAGGTGGGATAGGGAGGGGGAAACCTGGGAGGAGGGAGCTGGAAGAGGGAATCAAGGGGAAGAAGGGGGAGGGGAAGCTCAGGGCTCAGGGTTGGGGGTCTCGCTGGACCAACTTGATTGTCATGTAAACCTGCTCCTGGGTTCGCATGTGGCCTTTGGTGGCCAGGCTGGCAGCTCTCCTGCCATAGACAGCCACATTCCTCCGTCTAGTGCGGAGATCATGGACGTTGGGGGCATCCCCCCCAAACCTGAATAAGGTCCACGATCTCCACCCTGGACCAGAAAGGCGCCCGCCTTCTCCAGCCCCTGTCAGGCTCCTGGGAGCTGGCAGACTGCTCCTGGGGAGCGGTGGAGGGCTGGCTGCCAGTGGCTTGCTGGCTCATGTTTTGGGGCCCCTGGGTCAGGGGCCCAGGTGACCACTGCTGGCTCTGGGCTGGCAGGCTTGGAGCTGGCACAGGCACAGTGGCCAGGGACTACCCCTTTAATGGCTCCAGGGCTGGGGGAGAGGAGAGTAAGTTTTCCTGGTTGTGCCCAGAGTGGCCACCAGGGCTCCCTGGGAAGGGCTGGAGGCCCCCTATTTCGAATTGTCTACACAGCACTTAATTCGAAATAGCTATTTCAAATTTGGCATTACTCCTTGTAGAATGTGGTTTACCAAATTCGAATTAAGGATTCTGCTATTTTGAATTAAATTCGAAATAGTGGTTTGCGTGTATAGATGCTATTAAAGTTAATTCGAAATAACGGCTGTTATTTCAAATTAACTTTGCAGTGTAGACATACCCATAATGCTTAAATTCCAGTTGTTCTGTTTTGAGGAAATTCAATGTATACAGATTCCCTGATCACACTATATGCAAAGGTAAAAAAGTCACTGAAGAATGAAAATCTATTAGCATAGCCAGAAACCTTATGTTTATTCATACATGAAGTACTCAGAAAATGTTCATTAATGGCAGTCATTGCTCACTAGGTTATGATCTGGGGTCCTTAGGTTGAAGTGTGTGTTGTACCTTTCTTTCCCTTATTTTTAATTAATCTTTGAATGAACTTAGTGTGTACATAAATGTAATATACATAAATTTGAAGAAATAAGGGTAACAGAGTATTCAGTAATGTGCAAATTTTCCTCTAAACAGCTGAATGTCAGTCAGCCAGCCCTTTGACACCATCACTATCCTGAGGTTATTAGGCAATTGTATAATTGTTAAGGCCCTGATCCTACAAACTTCCCTACGTGGGCAGACCCTACATCCCACAAATTGGGGGTGGTCCAACTATGAAGAACAACTTACAGGATCAGGGCCTTAAATGACATTTCATGGCACAGGGAAATGACATAGGGAATAGCCATTGTAGTTGTCTAGTTAGGAAGGTCTACTCTGTAGACAACAAAAGTCACAGAGGCTGCCTTTCCTGGAATAGGGTTGACTATCAGCACTCAAAAGCACTTGATTCAGTATTCAGATGTGACAAGAATACTGTGTAAGGGGTTGTACCTGGCTTTTCAGTGGAGATGGGCCTATACTAAAATCCTATGCCCAAAGATCCCCCACCAGGGGATGAGGTGAGGATGGGGAATTTACGATGTAATCTGGAGCTAGAAATACTGGCCCCATTTAAACCAATAGGAGGGTTTTTTTGACAGATTTCAAAGGGATCAGAATTTCATCCTAATCATCAAAGTTGATGATTATCTTTTGAATGAGCCAAATCCATGTGCTAATTCTCCCATCCCCATATGTTGGAAAAGTTCTGCTCTGGATCTGAATTTTACTTCTGGGACTAAGTACTGCTCCTAAGAATAGAAGAAGAAAAAATACAACAATCCTAAAGGTGAACGCTAAGTCATGTACATGACATATTTTTCTTCTTGCCATTTGTAAGTAGAGAGCATTGAGCAATAAATAACCAAAAAACAAACTTTACATTTATTTTTACAAATTGAAGCACAAGATGGTTATTCAAATCTCCATCTCCCTTTTTACCTCTTTAGAATATATTATGTTATATTATATCAGAAAAGAAAAAAAATCTCGGAACTGAAATGAAATGATTTTAATTAGGCCAAAGGCAGAAGTAGAACAGGCAATGTCTGTACTGTCAGGAAAAAAGGAGGGTTTCTATCACCTAAGATGGCTTACACAGGTGAATCACAACTACATAAGAATGAAGCCTTGAGCATGCAAACACAAAGCAAAAGGCAATTTCTTCCTGCAAATGAGGCTGGCTCTAAAATTAAAATTTCTCTTTATGTTCATCATTGCTCTGTAGTTTTCTATTAAAGTTAAAATACAGTGCATTTTGCTAATACAAATTCTTCTAATCTGTATTGCTTGAAGGAATTTCCACTACTAGTGCCTTGCTATCCAGAGCTATTGATCAAATTAGTTGTCTTATAGGCTGATTGCATGAACATATCTTTCATGTATCTTTAATGGAGTTAATGTTACCAATAATGGCAACAAACTAATACTTAATGAGAAAGTAAAAACTCATGCTATTGCTCATACGCTGCTTGACTATAGTACAAACAGTAGTGTGTTACTAGAATCTGCAATGAAGGCTGACTTCAAGACCAATGTCCATGTGGACAGGGCAGGCTGGGCTGAGGGCTCAAAGGGTAGGTCAGGGCCACAGTGCTATAAAGAAGAAGAGAAATTACTTTATTAAGTGGAGGATCAGTACCCTCCACTCGATAAGGTAACTCCCTTCATTTCATGTGTTAGTATATTTATGCCTGTCTCTGTCATTTCCATTCCAATGCATGTGACAAAGTGGGTCTTTGCCCATGAAAGCTTATGCCCAAATCTTTATGGTGCCACAGGACTTCTCATTTTTTGAACAGAAATGCTTTCTCTAATCAGGTGAATAAGCCACAACACAGAAATGAATTAGCCAATTGTGATCTTTCATGCACAGTATATTAGGGGTCTTTCCCCTTTAACTTCTTTCACTCACAGCCCATAGCAATCTGTGCATGGTGAACTGTAATGACGAATTGGAGGGAATTTAGAAAAGAACATCAAAAGTGACACACTTGAAAAATAAGTATGCTACTTGTACTTTTTACAGGATACCATTTTAATACAGGTTTCTCTTTATTCTAGAATTCATAGATGGAAAACATAGACTAAAAAACCTCATTTTTAATTTGTGAATTAGCACTGGAATAAAATCAACTGCACTGTCTACAGGTGAAAAATGTAGAATCGTTTTCCAGTTGCAATTCACATTTTCACCCTTAAATTAGGAACAAAGTAGGTGATCATACCTCTCTGTTTCTGACTTAATCTGACTAACAATGTTCTGGTTTAAGCTACACAATACTACATTTCAAATACACATTTATTTTGCAGTAAAACAAATGCATAAAAACTTTTTGAAAGCATTTTAACAGCTGTACAGTCCTGTTTTGAACAGTTCAGCACACTTTGTCAGCCACCATAAACACTGCATCATATCCTTCAATAATGAGGAACAAAGCTGTTAAACAAAATACCCATTTAGGAGCTATAATAAAAGACTACTTTACATTCCATTTAAGGACTTATTAATTAAAAATATTATATAGTGGGACTGTAACATTTCTATTTTTTTAACTGACATGCTTGCAGTTTCAAAAGTAAAGGGTCTGATTTCCACAGGGAACAAATCAGCATGTAGAAGGGAAAACAGTTTTTTTTTTCTGATTTGCTTGTGGAATATAAATACATGAGGATTTCTTTATGTAGAGAATGCTCAAAAATAAGGAAATGCAATAACTGAGGCAAGTAGCCTACATTATTTTGTTTTTGTACAGAGGTGGGACACAGAAATGTATAACAGCTAAGGATGTATAATAATAATTATTAGAAATATAAATAATTAATAAGCCCTTATGTGGTGATTTGTGCCTTAAAATATTTACAGTCCTTATCTAATTAAACTGAACTATACCCATGTGAAGTACTTAAGTGAGTATTAATATCTTCCTGTTTATTTTCTCCCTTTGTATTAAACATGAAAAAAACAAATGATGAATGACTTTCCTTAGGCCATCAAGTGTGTCAATGCTAGAGCTAAATTTAGAACAAAGAATTAAGTAGGACTCCTAGGCCTTTGCTTCCAATGCTCCTACCAGCCAGCACAACTATACCGACAATGTCTACTTTTAAATAAATACAGTTGTATAATTAATTCTAGAATAATTAAAAATAGAAATGATAAAAAAGACCATTTGATCATTTTGCCCATCCTCTGCCAATAGAATATTGTCCTCTGCAGAGTAACCTCTTGGGCATTAACCAATCATTAACTGGAAATAATTCTTCCATTTAAGGGACTACAAAATCAGGCCCAATGGAATGCTAAGCAATTCATCCAGTTTGGCTTTTTAAAAAACATTTTTGCCAATATTATCCTGCTCTATTATTGTCCCATTAATACAGAGTTGTGGGATTTCCCAACAGAATCCACCAATGAAAATTACCATTACATAAAGGGTTTTGCACAACATATTTTCACATTCCTCTTTAAGACCCAACTCAACTATGGCATCTACAAAAACTGAGTCAATGAAGGTTGTTTTGTTTTTCTTAATTAGATTGATGATTTCATGTTGATTATTTCTACAAAATAAAGTTTATCCACCATGCCCTTCATTATACATGTCTGGGTAAGAGGCAATTGCTTTTTCTTAAATCTTATCCATTAACTATTTCCTGATGTTTGCAACCCCTTGGTTGCTTATATCTAAAACTATGCCTAAGATCCTGTCACGTGAGGCACACAGGTGAAACTATTTACATGTGCTCGTGCCATTGCCTAGGATTGTAAACTCTTTGGGGCAAGGAGCAAGTCAATGGGCATTGGTCTTCCCATTGGCTTATACATGTACTGGTTCAAGCTTCATGGTGCCTTCTAATTTGTACTTTGAACCTATTTTAGTGTGAAATAGAATATAATGCTTAAGTTGTAGAAACATTCATTTTCAGAATATGTTTGGTTTTATATTAACATTTATTATTAAAAATAATTTTAATCTCTTAAATTGAAAAGGCATAATTTACCAAAGCTGAATACAAATGCTAAGGAGAATTGAATGGGAAGAAAAATTAATCATAAGTATGTGAATAATAATTGGGAATTGTTTAAGAATGAGTTATTAGCTGTCAAGTCTCCTGCCCTCACCCTACCATGCACTCACTCTTCTACAACTGTGTAAGAAGTTTTGGTTGGGTTTTAAAAAAATTATTAAGAGTGGAAGCAAAAGTATCAATTATTTAAAATGAATAACTGTAAAGAATTGGGAGGTTGGTAGCTATTAGTATACATCACAAATTAGGAAATGAGAATAATTGATATGGGAAGCTAAAAATATTATCGTAAAATCTATGATCTACTATGGTTATGGACAATAAGGAATTCTTCAAATATACCAGAAGCACATGAAATCCTAGCAATGGTGTCTCTTTGACAGTAGCTAAGAGTTGTAAAATTGTAATTTATGATTCACAAAGGCAGAAGTAGTCAATAAATATTTCTGGTGTGTATTTGAAAAGAAGCAAGAAGATGTATTTATATCTTATAGAGATAAGGAAATACATTTTTATTCCAAAGTAACTGGGAATTATGTTAAAATAGAAGCTATTAAAATGAAACTTTTTTAAACTGGCAGAAATTGTTCACTTGTACCCAAAATTATCAAGGGATTTTTTGAACTATTAATGCTGATTTTTGACAACTCGTATATGATTCAGACAGGGCCAGAGAATGGGTGATGTGTATGGGGGGGTATAATATTTTGCCAGGATTTAAAACAAAGTAAACAAGATAAGCCAGTCTGATATTGATCCTGAGCAAAATCATGGAAAGACTAATATAGGATGCATCCTATCAAGAATTAAAGGATGATGTTACAATAAATCACAATCAACATAGTTTTGGAGAAAACCTGTCTTACAAAATAAACTTCATATTGTTTTTAGATGAGATTACATGCTTGGTTGATAAATGCAATTGTGTTGACATAATATACTTAAACTTCTGTAAGGCTTAGTTGCACATGACATTTTGATAAAAAATCATTATACAATATCAATGTAGCCCATACTAAATGGAATTAAAAACTGGTTAACTGTTAGATATCAAAAAGTAACCACAAATGAGGAATCATCATTTTTTAAAGTGTCCCTACTGTAATTCCGAGATCTTATTCTTGGCCCAAAGCTATTCAATATCTGGAAGAATACATACTATTATTGCTGGTAAAATTTACAGATAACAAAAGTAGTAGTAGTCATGGGGACAGATCAGCTATAAAAGGCGATATGGATTGCTTGTTAAGGAGGGCTCACTTGAACATGAGTTTTAATGCACCCAAATGCAATATCATACACACAGAGACAAAAAATGAAGGTTACACTCACAAGATACGATGGGAGTGGTCAGTATCTGGAATGCAGTGACAATGAAAAGTAGTTGGGGTAGAGCTGGGTGAATCTTTTTTCCATAAATAGTTTATTTACTGAAAAATAGCCATTGGCTCAGAGAAAGTGTGTCAGAGAATTATTCCATAACCTAGTGACTACGGGGAAGTGGAATACACAGCTATAAGTCCCTGATCCATTGAATATTTAATTATCCATACACAAGGTAGAAGTTTCAACACAACAGAATGAGGCTATGTCTACAGAGCAGATGCTATTCCAAATTAACATAGTACGCATCTACACAGCAAGCCTTTATTTTGAAATAATGTCAAAATAATTTTGAGCTGGAGGACTGCTTACTCTGACTCCTGTAACCTTCATTGTACGAGGAGTCAGGGAAGTCAGAGGAAGAGAGCTCTATCTCAAAATAACTGCTGCGTAGACAGGACCAAAAGTTAAAATAAATGTAGCTCAAGTTGCATAGCTTATTTTGAGTTTAGCCCTGCTGTGTAGATGTGCCCTGAAAGAGCATCACTTCAGAATAGCCTAAATCCTCATGATTATGGGAAGATGGGAGATTCAATTTCAAGTCCCTGCTCTAGTGATTATTTTATATTAAGTGCAACAGTTTCAACAGCATTGACTGAGATAGTGTTACCACAAAACACACCACACAAAACACACCATAGCCCAATGATTAGCAGGACATCTTTTGGGAGCTAGGAGCAGATCCATCTTCAAATCCTGCTTCACATGAGACAAAGGGGAGAATAGAACCTGGCTTTTCCCTGTCCTGGTGATTGTCTTTACTATCGGGTTCAAAATTATAGACACCTCTATTGCTGTCCTTTTTGTGAATCTAATTCTTTAAAAATGACCAGAAATAATTTGGGTTAAAAAAGTGTTTTGTGCAACCCAAATAGCTCTCTGCTGATTTTCTAAGAATTCTGGAATTTTTGAGTTTCAGTTTGACATGAAACAAAAGTGTTTTCAGTTACTCACCTAGCCCTAGTCAGAGGTTACTTTGATCCCTGCCCCAGAAAATCTTCAGGTTCAGTCTGTTGTAGCTGATTAAAAAGCACTGGTAAGCATTTTTGCTAGCAGGAGTTTTAATGCAAACAATCTGAGGAAAACACTGGTATAATCTACAGTTCTGCTGTTAGGCAATCTTATTCACATATGTACCAGTCAGTAAAAACCTGGTGTTACACTATGAAATTTTATACATACTGTAAATTTCTGTAACTCTTAAGAAGAAGCTGCAATGAGCAGTGGGGTAAACTAATAAACAATTGGAAGAGCCCCACTGTTTCTCTTGACAACACAAATATAAAATAATTGCTAAATTCAGGACTCTACATCTCTCTCATAAATGAGACTTGAGTTGTCTGCCTGTGCCCACTGCTAAAACTATACAGAAATGACAAGCAGATTTAAGGCTACTTGCTAATAGACACCATTGCATGAGGAGATTTCAAGTTCTTAAGCTGTGGTTATCTCTGTTGAAGCAGGCTCTGTTGATTTCGTACTCAAGAAATCATAACAGTTGCTAAGATAAGCCTTCAGTGAACTGATATGCTGGTAACTTGTATCAGTACACAGTACTTCTGACAGATTTTAAATTTGATTTAATATCTTTTATTTTATCACTCACACCTTCTGGTTTCTCTCAGTCTAATTAAGGTGGCCTATCTTTGTTATCAATAAGCAGTTGCTATGCTGTTGGACAAATTTTACAAACAATAGATTCCCTAGTGCTTTGCTTTCAATAGCATAATACATAAAGAGAAAAATCTGTCAAGAAGAAATGTCAGTTCTGAAAGTTAGAGGGGAGTAGTTGCCTACCACTTGAACCAAGAGGAAAAGAAAATGCTGGGGGAAGCGGAGCTAGCCACATCATTAGAGAGCCCAGATCAAAGCAACTTCTGTGAGTACATTAGTTTTAAAAAGGTAAGGATTTCAGTGAGTGAATGCATACTTCTGAGCATGTTCTCACATATATGTGCACCAAGGGGAACTCATCAAATCTATGCAGGCAAAGAGGCTCCGAAATAAATAAAAAAGATGTATGCAACAGAAAGAAAAGAGAAAAATAGGAAAGAAAAGTTACAGAACTGTCAGTGTGTTGTGAAGAAAAATGGAAACAGAAAGCCTAAAATGTGCAACATATTTTTAGTGTGCCAATCCCCAGCAAAAAACCAAAAAAAAGGCAGAGGTTATATGGATGTAATCTGATAATTTAAACGTCTGATACCTTTTGGTGTGGTGTGGGTGGAAAAATAGAAAGCAGGTGGAAAACAAGCACACTTGAATAGGCAGGAATCCTTGAGAAAGGCATAAAAGGAGAGCCCTATAATATTTCTTTGGTATATCTGTATATGTCACAGTTTCTATTTCCATGAATTGAAAAAAAAAAAAAAAAAACCTTGTGCTGCTCTTATTACTTTTATTACTTGGAAGCTTGACAAGGAAATAGCTGCAAGGTTTATACCTAAAGTGATAACTGTGATCTTATAACTCTGATAATTTTCCTTCTGTCACTTGTGCTATAAAACCTTTTCCTCAGCACAACACAAATACAATTTGGGATTCTCACCACAGGTCCTTGCCTTATCTGCCCTTAAACATTTCATTTATTTGGTGTAACAAAGTTTAGTTCAGGGCAGATTGAGATCCATAGGGATCTCTATATTTTCTGTCACATAGCATCCTTCAAACTAGGTGCTATAGTACCAAATTTTAGCATACAAAATGAATTGTATTTAATCAAATACTACACGTAAATCTTTGAAACACAGATATTTAATTTGGCCCTGATCCAGCAAAGCACTTGAGCACATGCTTAACTTTATTCACATGCATGTGTTCATATCTATTCAGCAACATATTTAGGCACATTCCTTTGTTTTAAAATGATTTGGTTAAATTGAAACCACAGCCACTCAAAATTATCATGCATTCCTTGTTATGATAAAACTAACATTGACACTAAAATAAAACTAACATTTGAGCATTGAAGGACTGAAGAGTGGTCAAGAATGTGTAGGAAATATGCATATGTCATAGTTTATTACAGGGAACAAGGCAGTGCCACCATAGTTAGGGTTATATTATTCCATCTGTTTAAAGGTTGATCATTCTAAGTCCTCTAAAATCAACATGTCTGCTAAATTCCTTTCAAATTTGGTGTACCTTAGGCAGATCTAGGAGAAGATTAGTGATTCAAATATGGAGTCATCTGAGGTAGGTCTTGAAGAAATATAATCCCTTTCCTAAGACAGTCATTTTTCAAAAAAAGTTTCTTTTTTTCCTCAGAGCTAGAATTCAAACTACTGATGTAATGCTGAACAAACTGGACTCAATCTGTCATTTTCCCCCAAGGTCGTACATGGCATCTACTACATTTTTGGAGGAGCAAAATCAGTTGAACATGAGCTCCCATTCCAAGCTGTTACCAAAAAGCCTAACAGCATGCTGGCATGAATAAACAGGGGAATTTGAATAGGAGTTGAGAGGATATTTTACCTCTGTATTTGGCACTCATGTGACGGCTGTTGGAATCCATCTTGAATCTGGTATTTTTCTATGGGGATGGAGACAGTTAAATAACGGGTTCCCATCCTAGAGATATTCCATTTAAGGGAATGAGAAGCAATCATCGATGGTCTTCAGCTGGTTTTTGAAACTGCCTCTCCCACTTGAAGGCGACACACATGAAGAAACCTGAAAACAAAGAACTCTAAGAACAAGACGGTATTAAGACCCAGGGCAGAGAAAAGATCAGCACTGTCTTGAAGGATTTTATCTGGATTAAGGACTAGGGTGAGAATTATGATCTGTAACAAACTCTTTTAGGGCATGTCTACACTAGCAAATTATTTTGAAATAACTAAATTTGAAATAACTCCCAAAATAACAAAATGAAAATAGTGTATTGCCCACCACTAGGGAGCCTCAAAATTAGTCCGAAACTGGCTCCATTACTGAGAATTCACTACCTCAGCTTAGGCTCCAGGAAGCTCTGGAGAATAGTTACTTCAAATTACTCTAGTTATTTTGTAGTTATTTTGAAATAGCAGCACTGGAGCATCCACACAAACGCTATTTTAAAATAAGAAAAGCAGGAGTACAGATTTCGAAATAACCAGCTTGTTATTTCAAAATAATGGGCTTGGTAGTGTGGACGCACTGCTTACTATTTCAAAATAAGGGGGGTTATTTCAAAATAAGACCCTAGTGTAGACCAGATCTTATTAGCGTATTAGGATTGGCTGGTGTTCTAGACTAGCAAACTTGCCCGGCATTGTGGGGAGGGAGGGGGGAGGAGTCAGGGCAGGAGCTTGGGCCCTGCAGCTGGCCTGGGGTGGGTATGGAAGACTCTGGGGGCCAGCCCTGACCGCCAGCTAGCCCCCTGCTCTGCCACTGGTCGGGGAGGGGCAGCCTCTGGGAGCTGGCCCTGGCATCCACCTACCCACTCTGCCCTGCAGCTTGTCTTTGGGGGAGCAGAGGGGAGCCTCCAGGGTATCCACATGGGGGACAAGGCTCTGGGGGCTGGTCTCAGCCTCCAGTGGCTCCTCCAGCACCTGCAGACTGTCAATGGGGGGCAAGCTCCAGGTGCTGGCCCCAGCCTGCAGTACACCCAACGTGGCCTGTAATCCAGCAAGCCTGCCTGGAGCCAGGCTCTTATTCCTGACCTCTCTTTGGGGTGTTTTCTCCATTGGGGGGCTGGAAATAGTTCCTGGCCTCTCTTCTGGGGTGTGAGTCTCCTAGGTGGGGTCCAGGGAGTCCACTATGGGGGACCCAAAGGTGAGGGGCAGTCCAGGGACAGGGGTCAATAGTTGTTGGGGAGCTCCTTTGAGCACTATTCGGGAAAGGAGGGCCACTTACCCACTCTGTTGGCCGGTGACATTCAGATCCCGTCCACAGCTGACCGCTGTCTTACTGGTGCACTGCTCCCCTGTGGTCACTCGGTAGTATCGCTGTCCTCTGTGCTTGCTTCCTCCAATGACTATTGAGTCCCTCCTCTCTGCCTCCTCTTTTTTCATGTTCTGAAAAACAGTCCCATTCCCAGCACTTTATATTTTCCTGCTGTTAGCTCAGCACAAGCACATACATGAATCCTTTACAGAGTTTGGGTTCTGATCATGGGACATGGGAACAAGTAATCAGCAGACAGTTACCCTCTGCTCCCCAGATAGCTTCAAACATCTGGATTTTGATAAGAGGAGGTAAGAGATGGATATGAATTTGGATCTCAGTATTTCCAAGGAATTCCACTATATGCATAGGCTATGCCTACACTACAGGGTTTTTTCGGAAAACCAGCCATTTTTGCGCAAAAACGCCTGGAGCGTCCACACCTCAAGCTCATTTTTGCACGAGAAAATTTACAGTAGAACAGCAGAACAGAGGGCTTTTTGTGGTGTAGATATACCTCTTTCTACGAAGAATAACTCCTTTTTGTGCAAGAGTTCTTGAGCAAAAAGGTGTGTGTGGACGCTCAACAGGGGTTTCTTGCGCAAAAAAAGCCTATCAGAGAAAGCACAGGTGCTCTGATGGCCATTCTGTGAATGGCAATCAGAACTTTCTTGTGCAAGAAAGCAGTGTGGATGCTCTCCTACTTTTGCGATGCCCTTTTGAGGTGTGGATGCACTTTTGCGCAAGAAGTTTTTGCAGACGATCTCTTCCGCAAAAAGCTTCTTACACAAAAGCCCTACAATGTAAAAAAAGCCATATTGTCCTAAAAGTTCACAATTTTGTCAGCTACATCATTCAATATAATCCTTTAATCATCCAGGCCTACAATAAAAATACACAGATATTTAAACATAATTGAACAAGAGCTCTCAAAGTTATTCCCTTGTCTGACCAATGGACTCTACTATCTAGCAGAAAAGGTGAACATAATCCAATGAATGGAAGCTGATATTGGAAATAAAGCATTGTTTTTTAATGTTGAGGGTAGCTAATCACTAGAACAGCTTAGCAAGTGTTGTAGAGGATTCTCCATCACTGACAATATTTTAATCAAGATTAGATTTTTTTTTAAAGCCTGTGTTGGGAAGTTCTATAGTCTTTGTTATGCAGAAAATCAGAGTAGATTATCACAATTGTCCCTTTGGGCCTTGGAACCTATGCATGGCAGAGGGGTTGGTGCTATAGGCTTATTTGACTCAGTCTGCAAATTTGGGGACCTGATTACTAATTCCTACCTCACTATATATTTTCCTGTTAAAATATGTGAAATTATATTGTAAAAATAAAACTATCTGAATTCAGAGATGAGATTAGTTGGTTGGTGGCATGCTGGCCACTTACAGAACTCTGAATTGAGAAAAACGGAAAAATTCCATAAACCAGGAAATGCAGAGAAAAGGTTATAAAAACAACCTTAACTGTGCCCTCTTGTGGCAACCCACCATGGGCCCCATTGACACATACCTTTTCTTTGCAAAGTCCATGGGTGCACAGACTGTTCACCACTTTTTGTATTCCATTCACTGTCATTCACAGGATGCCTGCAATAGCAACATGCAGACTTCCCCCCACCACCACCCCTGGGACAGCAGACTTACAGTAGAACCACGTGAGATGAGTCTGGCAGGGCTACCCTGAGGAAGGCAGAGTTGTCAATCAGAGCTCCCAAGAGCAGGAAACAGCTCCCAATTGGGCTGCCAGACAAGTGCTCCCGCCCACTCCCCAGCGGCCCCCTTGCTCCTGGCATCGATAAGATCCTTGCAGTTTCCAAAGTTCAGTTGCTGAAAGGCTCAGGGTTGCTCTTGACAACACTGCAATAGCTCCTGGGACTTGCAACACAAACTTAGCAACTCACCTGGCTCCATGTCAGTGCCCAGACTGACCTCCTGTTCCACACATGGACCTGGGCCCTATCCCAGCTGCCACTTCAGCTCCACCATGTCCAGCCTCTGGAGGCACTTCCGTTGTCACTGCTCCAGAGGAATTGCTATGAGCCTTCCAATGAGCAGCTCAGACGGAAAAGTGCAAAGGAGCAGACCAAAGTGTGTGGGGCACTGGGGGCCTGCTAGTTGGCGTGGAGAGGGATGAGGAATGTTGGGGGTATGGACTGAAGTTTAGGGCTGGTTTGTGAAGCAAGGGGCTGAGATTTAGAGCTGGTTTGGGGGTGCAAAGACTGAGATATAGAGTCCCTCACCTCCCCCAGTGCAGGGGATCAGTACCCTACCAGTACAGATGGCTTTCTGTGGGACAGAAGAATCCATACTGCCTAATAATGGGTCCCTATGGGCTGGGAAATGCCACTGCTGGTGCTCAAGTGTCACTGTGGTTGAGCTGAGCTGGTCCATGGAAAGGAGCTGCCACTGTCCAGTGGTACTGAGCTTGGCTTCACTCCCCTCTTGATTCCCAGGCAGCAACCATCTGGAAAGGGTCATTGGGAAGTACAGATCTGTCTGCATCTCAGCTGCTTGCAGGGCCTAGAATAGAGTCCAGGGTGGGAGTGAAGGTGGAACAGGACTTTCAGTCTGGTCAGACCATAGTCTAACAAGACAAATTGGAGGACTGGGCCAAATGAAATCTCCTGAGGTTCAGCAAGGACAATTGCAGAGTCCTACACTTGGGACGGAAGAATCCCAACCACCGCTACAGTCTGGGGACCGACTGGCTAAATAGCAGTTCAGCAGAAAAGGACCTAGGGATTACAGTGGATGAGAAGCTGGATATGAGTCAACAGTGTGCCCTTGTAGCCAAAAAGGCTAATGGTATGTTAGGGTATGTCTACACTACCACCCTAGTTCGAACTAGGGTGGTTAATGTAGGCATTCGAAGTTGCAAATGAAGCCTGGGATTTAAATATCCCGGGCTTCATTTGCATCTTGCCGGGCGGGAGCCATTTTTAAATCCCCTTAGGTCGAACTCCGTGCCCGCGGCTACACGAGGCACGGAGTAGGTAGTTCGAATTAGGATCTCGTGGAACAAGGTGTACCGGTAGTTCGAATTAGAGATCCTAATTCGAACTACCTACTCCGTACCTCGTGTAGCCGCTAGCAGAGGGGCTAGCAGAGGGCAACCAAAATAATTAAGGAGCATATGACCTATGAGAAGCGGCTGAGGGATTTGGGCTTATTTAGTCTGCAGAAGAGAAGAATGAGGGGGGATTTGATAGCAGCCTGCAATTTCCTGAAGGGAGGTTCCAAAGAAGATGCAGCAAGGCTGTTCTCAGTAGTGACAGATGGCAGAACATGGAGTAATGGTCTCAAGTTACAGTGGGGGAGCTCTAAGTTGGATATTAGGAAAAACTATTTCACTAGGAGGGTGGTGAAGCACTGGAATGGGTTACCTAGGGAGGTGGTGGAATCTCCATCTCTAGAGGTTTTTAAGTCCCGGCTTAACAAAGCCCTGGCTGGGATGATTTAGTTGGGATTGGTCCTTCTTTGGGCATGAGACTGGACTCGGTGACCTCCTGAGGTCTCTTCCAGCCCTGGGATTCTATGATTTTATAATTCTATGGTCAGTCTATTCCCACCTGTGACAGGGTGTACCAACTCCACACTGGCCCAGGAGGGGATAACCAGGCCTACTGGGCTGAGAAGGCTCCTGCCCCATAGTCCTTCTGGGCATGCTCCAATTGCTGACCTAGTATAAAAGTCAGACAGCAGTGGAAGGAGCTCCTGCCCAAACAAAGCAGCGGCCACTGCAGCAGCAGCAGCCACTGTGGCAAGCGGATGACCGGGAGAGCAACTAACCTGGAGGACGCAGGTGGGGAATACGCTGGCTGAGGTAGGAAGTTGCCAAGGCTGGGGAGCTGGAGACCTCCCAGCAGGCTTGGCGTGTTTTGGGTGGATTCCCTGCTGAGCCAATGGTGGGATATGACTGATAGGGCCCTGGGCTGGGGCCTGGTGGAGAGGGAGGGCCCGGGCCCCCCAACCCCTGCCCTTCTTGATCCCCGACGGGTGGTGAACCTATTGCAATGTGGACTTGGCCACTGGGCCTGACTGCCTCCCTGACAGAGGTGCTAGAGATTTGGCCACTGGGCCTTACTGCCCTGCAGACTAGGGTACTATAGAGTTGGCTGCTGGGCCTTACTGCCCCATGGACTGAGGTGCCATAGACTTGGCTGCTGGGCCTTACTGATTGAGGGGTCTAAAGACTAAGCCACTGAGCCGTAATGCCCAGTTAATTGGGGCTACAGCCAGGGCAAGATTATGAGGTGAGGCACCCTGCCCAGTCTCCCAGTGGGGATGGGCTACCCATCCTGTGACACCACCCCATGGAGTCTGTCACTGGGGCTCAGGAGTCTACTCAGCCCTAGACCAGGGTATACACTGTCCACTCTGGCCCAGGTGCAAGTAATTGGTGCGTGGTGATCTACTCTAATATTCTGATGGGGTAGGAGTGAACCAGCAGGGTGAGGGTTTGCTTAGGGTGGCACATTGTGTTGAGCATCCTCTAGTCACTGGAGTCTACTACTATCAAAGGGGAGGAAAAGGTTGGCCACACCACCTTCCTTTTACCTCTTTGAGCAATACCTGAATATGCACTTAGGACGTACATGGGCTGTTGGCACACTGTAGGCATCAGAAGGTTCCACATTCTGGCATGCACTCACACTCTTAGCCAATTCCTGAGAGAAAGAGACAATAACACATTTATATCTCTTCACAGCCTTGTATGGCACCCTTATACTCACTCACAGGATATCACCTCAACATACATACACTTTTACTTAACCATCATTAAAGTATTGAAGTCCTCTCATATTGCACCTCACCACTGAGATTATCCTTTGTAATAAAAGTTCTGTGCCCTCCTACTAATATAATTTACACTATTATGCAATGATGATTCATACTTGATCCTGAAATGCATCCGCCTCCCTTTCTTTTCACACATGAGCAGGTGCAAAACATAGATCTACTCATATCATAATCACAGCTGTTACTCATGTGAAAGAATTCCCCCGATGTCCTCATATCACAAAGATTACCTTTGCTAAGCAGCTGAACTACTGCCTCCACCATTTCATGTAGGTACACCTAGTACCTAACACATTGCAACTGAAATGTATTCAATAAATCCAAATGGCTGCTGCCAGGTCCAGATGAGCAGAGGGAAGGTGGCATGGACAATATTTTCTTTAGTCTTTTTAACAATGTTAACTGGAATCCTGTGGGTGAGAATGAATGTAGCTTGTGCATTTCAGTAACTGCATGGTTGAGTGAGTACAAGTGTGTCTGTTAATGAGGAATATTGTGATGTTCTGAAAAAGGGCAGAGTTATGTTTGCATGGGAAACCATAACTGTCCTTTTCTTATTTTCAGAAGTTTGAGTTTTGTTCAACACAACACTCTGCAAGAGAACAACATTCCACCATCATCCTTAATTCTCTGTTAACAGAGAGGGTTTTTTTGCCATTGTTATATTTAAGAATCCAAACCTGCTGCTATTCAGATGATTAACAATAATTACCAGTGACTTCATTTGGAAATGGACTGACATCTAATAGCTTTATAGAGAGCAATTGGCTAGGTCAAAAGCCAATAAATGGTAGCAGTAATATATTGAAAAAATCATCTTCTATAATGTTGCTTTATATATAATTTCAATGACAACAACATAAAAAAAACAAATAAATAATAAACAAGGCAAAATAATACCTAAGTAATGTCAAGGGTTGCAATGAAAATTAAGAAGTCAGGCCATCACTTTCTCAGAGTTAAGGTTGTTTTGGCCATTAATTTGGCCAAGCACATTTTCTGATTTCAATTGTACAATAGTACAAAAGTTTACATCTAAGAAGAGAAAGAGGAATAGAAAGTAATAGAAATCCACAATATGGATGAATTAGAGACTGCAATCTTAACAGTTGTAACCAACTAGCTTTGGGATGTGTTTGATTTTGGATAATCTTCCATTCTGTAATACCACTACATATCTGTATTGAATTTGATGTTTATTCATAAAAGACAGAAAAACTAGAAGTACTATAAATGGTAAAGTCTCAGAGGGGTAGCTGTGTTAGTCTGTAACTAAAAAATATTTTAAACCAACAGTAGTCCTGTAGCACCTTAGGCTATGTCTACACTACACGCTTATTTTGAAATAACTCATGTTATTTCAGAGTAACAGAGTGTGTGTCTACACAGCAAGCCTGTTATTTTGAAATTATTTCAAAATAATGGGCTTCTTACTCTGATATCTGTAACCCTCATTTCACACAGAGTAAAGGAAGTTGAAGGAAGAGTTAATCTACTTCGACTTCAGCTATGCAATTAACATAGCTGAAGTTGAGTATCTTAACTCGACTTTAGTCCACAGTGTAGATGTACCCACAGAGACTAAGAAAAATATATAAATCGTATCATGAGCTTTTGTGGGCACAACCCATTCTTCATATGACAAATGGTTCAGGCACCTCACCAGTTCCACTGGTGAACACAGCAGAGATTTTAAGTATCTTGCTCCTGATGTTTAACCTATCCACAGTACAAATACTTTACAAAAATTCTTATATTGTAAGTTTCTTTGTCTGCAGCTATTTGGTTTCCTTAATTTATTGTCTCCTGGCTTTGCCTGAAAAGTTCCTAATCCATATTGAACCAACCAGTGGTCTTGTGGTAACTGCACTGGGATGAAAACCAGGGATGAAATTCTGATTCCTTTGAAATCAAGTAGGCATTATATGGATACATTTACTAATAAAGACATGGTTTTCAGATGTTACAGTGATGGGAGGATGCCTTTCTGCCTTATATGCAGAGGTTTAGAAGTTAACAAATGAACCCATTTTAAGAGAGCAGGAGTCTATTCATCATCTCCTTTGAAATTATGGTAGTGCATGTGTCTGTATCAATAAGAGAGAGAGACGGGAACAAGTGATCATGATGATTGTTTTAGGGAAGTGGGATTTGAAGGATGATCAGCACAGGTTTGTATGAATTGCAATTTACCCTCCAAGCAAGAGGCTATAACTGTCAAAAAAAGTTCCATTTTTCTAATTAGCAAGCAATAAATGCATGTAATAAAATCTTAATTAGTAACTATAATATAATTTGCTTTTGATGAATAATCTAGCAACTAAATCAGCCTTCTGTACATCACTAACAACTCTCCCTTTTTCCTTTTTAGGACCATTACGTTGAGTTTAATGTGAAAGAAGAATCTCCCTTATGATTGTCCCTCATGATATTTGTTTATCAGATTGCTAGCTTGTTTGTTTCTATCAAGGAAATTGGTTTAAAATCAAGTCAGCCTGGAAATGAAAATCTAATTTTGAAAGTTAATTCAAGTTTTCTGAATTATTAGACCATTTAAATGAGGATTATAGTTACTTTCCATAGGGTGAAAAATTACCTTATTTGTAATAAATGTGCCAAGAATTATCCGAGTGTTTCTTTCAGTTACCAAAGGCAATAATGAGAATCTAGATACTGGTCCAGAAAGATTAAAGGCAGTCCAAATAATTACTTTTGACCCATCCTATTTAGCTTAATCTCATTAGGAGCCCCACTGAAATCAACCGGATTTCTTGTGTGAGTGAGGAATTTAGATCTCTCTCGAGAATAGAAGGCTCGAGATTTATTAAAAGGTGTTTTCTCCCATGAGGTATTGTCTGAGCTACTGGGATTAAACATCACAGAATAGAGAGTAGCCATGTGAGTAGAAACTAAAAAAATTCTAAAACCTAAGAAGGGCATTAACTATGTCTCCATGGTATTCTTTTTTTCCTTTCAAGGGATTCCTCTGCAAAGATCACATGGTTGGAGCTTTATAGATAACTGGAAGGGGCAGGACTGAGGGGGCATCTGCTTCCATTCTGTGGAGACATTTCCCTATAAACCAATAAGGCATAACTATGTAGAATACATGGGTGGCTCCTCCTGCTGAAAGAATTATTCCCATCAATGGCAATGGTCAGTGGCCAGGCCATGTCAATAGTGTTTATGTGGAAGATGTGCTGACATGGGATCCATAAACCTGTCTTTAGGCACTTGCCTTCAGCGTGAATGGCACCAGCTTCTGCTGGTTTTCCAGAGATTTGTTTAGATTGTTGGACATCTGTAAGATTAAGAATCTCCCAGATGAATGATTTGAAGAAGGATCCCCAAATGGAAACTCAGACTTAACAAGAGGTTTCCCATGAGACTATGCTGTACTTTATCTACCACCAACATTAAGCCCTATTATAAAATACCCTGACAGCTTTAGAACTTGCTCAAATTGTGAGTGCTACCACTTACAGTTAAATTATAATGAATATGTAGTGCTGCAGTCTCTATCCTGTAATTAAGCTTCCATTAGAGTTTCAGATATATATCTTCTTCTCCAAGGTATAATATTATAGCTCTAGCATGCTTTTGTAATATTCCGTGGCACCATAAACATACTCCATAAACCACAGTTATCCACATAAACTGAAGCTCAGATCTTTAGTACCAAAGCACATGCCATTGCCCCTTGAGTTAAAGAACTCCTTTAGCTGTGAGCTGATATGTAGTCTCTGGTCCAACCATCAGAGATGTAGGCTAGAACAGTATATGACACCATATCAAATGTATTCACCTAGCACACTTTTGGTTCTATGTAAATATTTATAACTAGCCAATTAGCCCCGTCATAAGACGGGATTTTCAGGTCTCTCCTCACGTCGGTCTTCTCTCCTGAGCCTCCAGTCTCTCGCTCCGTCTCTCTCTCTCTCAGCTCTCCTCCGCCTTCTGCCTCTCTCTCCGTCTCTCTCTTTCTCTTCTCCCCCTCCTGCCTCTCACTCTCTCTCCTCTGTCTCCGTTGGGAATGCACACTCATCCATGCCCCGCCTCCTACCTGTGAACGTCACCGCCCTGCTCCCCTTCCGCTCCCACTGTGGCACTCGGCTCACTTCCGCGCTGCTCGGCTGGGCAGCCTCATGGGAGCAAGCGGCCGTTTGGGGTCTGCACCGCTCCCCATGTAGCACCCCCATGCTGCGCCGCTTGGCCTCCCTCGTGGCAGCCTGGCCAAGTGGCGCAGAAGACTGCTGACCGCCACGGCAGGAGGGGAAAGGGGGGGTGGGATGGTGACGTACATGGCTGGGGGCGGGGCCGTGTACATCACCACCCTGCCCACTTCCCCTCCTGCCGTGGCGCTCAGCTGAGTGCTGCGCGCTCAGCCAGGTCGCCGTGGGGGAGGGGGACAGGGCGGTGATGTACACGGCCAGGGGGCAGGGCCATGTACATCACTGCCCCACCCCCTTCCCCTCCTGCTGTGGCGCTTGGCTGAGTGCTGCGCGCTCAGCCGGGCCGCCGCGGGGGAGGGAGGTGGGGTGGTGACGTACACGGCCGGGGGCGGTGCTGTGTACGTTACCACCCCGCCCCCCTTACCCTCCCGCCATGGTGCTCGGCTGAATTCTGCGCCACTCAGCTGGGCAGTGGCGGGGGAGCAAGCCCCCTGCATGGGGAGCGCGGACCCCAAACGGCCGCTTGCCGCCACTTACTCCCCCGCCACCGTCCAGCTGAGCGGCACAGAACTCAGCCGAGTGCCACGGCGGGAGGCAAGAGCACCCCCCGGAGGCGAGTCTGTAACGCTACAGCGTTACAGACTCACAGACATTGGGCTACTATATTTATAATAAGCAATATGTACTTTTAGTGAAACTTGGTATTAATATTAATACTATTATTTTTACAAACATTAGTTGAATCAATTTTCTGTCTTAAAGTTCATATATATTGCTAAGAATTACAAAGCGTATATATGTGAAGGAACATGAAGAGGGGTTCAGTGCAGAAAAATTGGTTCCATGAAGCCATTCACCATGTTCTGTGTGTTAGGCTATAAGATTTTTTGGGAAAGGACTCTTTCATTTTTATGCTCAATGGAGGTCCTAATGCTGGTTGGGCTATTTTGTAATTCATTATTGAAATATATGAATATATTAAAAGAAAGGGTGGGAAGGATAGGGCATGGAGCAGAAGTCAGGATTCCTAGTTTTCTCACTGATTTGGAGTGTAACAATGTCACCTCCTCTGTTGTCTAAATGTAAGCTCATTAGGGTACGTACTGACTCTTACTGTGTGCTGGTACAGAGCGCAGCATAATGCCCAGGTTCTGGGACATCATCCCAAAAGCCGTGCCATCTGTCACTGAGCATATCCATGGATTGCAGATAGTGCACTGCTGTCCAGATATGAAGGGTAACTGTGAGATAAGCAGATAAACCTGGTGAATAAGCAGTCATAGACAGTAGCAAGAGTGTGTGGTGGAGCAACAGCTGATATTGCTGACCCTATTGAATGCCATATATGTTCCAGCCTACTACGACAGATGGAGACATGTGATTGGCACACCAGAATTAACTCTGGAAAGGCAGAGGAATTCACTGGAAGAAACACCTCTAAGCTGAAATTTGTTCCCATGTTGCTCACAGCTTGTTGGACAAGACAGTGGATCTGAAACTACACATTCCTTTCCCACTGTAATCCAATCACAGTGCAAGTGATTTAGCAAATGCAACATTGACTCTACAACTTCACCATCAGCTGAAAATAAATGGAGGTAGTGTATCATCTGTTGTAGTTTCTGACTTCTGCTTGCTTTGGAATGTACCATGGAAAGTAAGCCAAGTTATTTTCAGTAAAAATGTTTATAATCAGGTGTAAAAGAACCAGATAGAGAAAATAAATCAGTCCAAACATAATAGGCCACATTAATATGATTTGATGACTGTGTTAAAATCATGCTTGTTTAGAAAAAAAAAGATGATGTAGAACTGGAAATTAATTAACCAAAATTGGCATGTCTGATATTATACTTTACCAGCAGACAGAATAATGATGGCATAATGATGACTTTCTTTTAAAGACCTTAGAAAAATAGAGAAAAATAAACTGAGGCTACTGGATCAAGCTTATCCAACATGTCTACAACCCCTACACCATCTTTTGGCACCCAAAATCTTCTTTGCCTTAATCCCGAGGGATGTCGAGACCACTCAGGTCAGAGAGAGGGATCCAGATGACATTGGATCCCCATCAGTTCTGACTAAATTCAAATAATCACCTGAAATGAATTGGAGCTGGACATTAATAGCAGCAGTAGCAACACCAGCTTTCACTCACTCAACTAACTTCTCTTTTTGCCCAAAGCACAAAAGATGGCATCTTTGATATCATTTAAGAGGCTGTTGAACAATAATTTTTTCCTTTTTCTCCAGATAAAGAAAAAAGAACAAGAAATCTTGTTAAAATAAGTGCTATACTTAATACTTTACATTTCAAAGGCTTTAACTCTTTTCTTTTTTCTGTATTTTAAATAAAAGATTAAAAGGCTTTTTAATGGTGTGTTTGCCATAGCACTACATAGACTGAGGTCTCTACCAAACCTCAGACCTTATTTAAGATTGTTTAATATTGGGCTGTGACTGAGTTATGTTAACACTTTTGAACCATTTATTCCATCTAAATTATTGCAACACAAATTATGATGGGGGGTGCACATACCTATCAAATTACTAAGATGAAAAATGCTCCCCTCAGGTTCATAAAATTATGCAACATAGGATGTCACAGAATGTCATGATGGTGATATTACCCCTTAAGTAGCTAAGGTCAGCTCTGCATTTGGGATGCCACCACACCCATTTTGAAATGGCAGGGACATCTATTGAGCCATCATGCTTACAAAACTTCTCTATGAGATACGGACAACATATCACTGCCACATTAATCAATTTGACCTGTTCCCTGTGTGCTGTCTTTGGCCTGTTTGAGTGGTTAATTGGTGGGCCAAGATTCCTGAAGTTTAAATATTTAACACTTGTCAGATGTATTCAAAGTATGCTCATAACAACTCAGCTACACCGGTCTGGGCATTTCATTCTTATGGCTGATTTGAGAATACTCAAGGTCATATTGTATGGTCAGCTAAAGCAGAGCTCTCATTTTCATGGTGGCCAGGACAAACAATATAAAGACATATTGAAGTCAATCTCAAAAGTATGTCAGGGTGCCCCTAGAACTTGGAAGCAATAGGCCACAAAAGAGCTAGAAGGCTGCAGATTTAATATGTTATCATAAATCACTTTGACATAAAGCACTTTAACACCTTCTGTGAAAAAGATGAACAGTGCAAAGCAAGCATAAAACAGTCTGTGGTGGTCATACACAATTTGGTTTGTCCCACATGTAACCATATTAGTCTGACTTCACATATCCATGCTCAGCTATATTTGATGAATCCTCATACATCGACATCAGTGTGAGACTTCATCATTATCAATATAATGTGGTCCAGAGCTGAGGTGGGATCTTTTGGTATTACAGGAATATTACTCTTCATAACAATTAATAATCAAAGAAAGAAGATGACACTTTGTCCGTTTATTACTGGATGCCAATACTTTCCAGTCAAGAATTCCAATCAATGGACATTATAGCACTTACTTTTTATTATGTTAATACCGCTATGTGTATTTTTTTAAACATATATATTGTGACTGCCAGGGATTTATCAAGTTAATTATACTTGTAACTGTGCAGATAATTGCAGTTCCTGATCTGCAGATTAAATATCTTCCTTTGTGGTACTTTTCTGTGTTGCTTTCATAGCCATTTGTTACTGTATCTTAATGGAAAATCTAAAATAAGGTAGCTGAAATTGAACCTAAAAAGAAGATTTATATTTTAACCATTCTCCTACTGGTCACCACTACAACCACACCAGAAGAATAATCTGTTCCCATGCACATCAGACAGTGCTGGGTGTCGCATTTGCCCAGTGTATTCAGTAAGTGAAGAACCAAGTAAATGAAGACTTGGCTCCAGACTTGTTTATTTCCTTATTCATTCATGCAATAAAAGGGATAGGAATTGAAGCACATAGGCACTGGAGGGCTGATAATAGTGCAATCATATACATTATTCTTGATTCAAGAAAAGGACAGAGTAATATGAATTAAGGACAGGGCAGATAAGCCTGGAATAATTACTCTTATCTGGGAAATTAGTTAGATTCTGAAACATATTTTAATATGGATGTGGCAGTTACCCTGGGATCATTTGGTATAGCTGCAAATCTAAGCTGCCCTCATGGGACAACATATCTGCTACTTTTGCTATATCTCCCTTCTCCAATGTGTATTGAATATGACTGTCTTTTTCACTATTCATGTTTTAAAATGCAGCCTTTGCGCTGAAATACAACGCAACACCAAGCTTTGAATCACAATGTTTTCAGACTAAAAGCTAAACATTTCTGCATATTAAAAAAAAATAATATTCCAGGAAACAACAAGAAAAGCTGGACAAATATAATGAAAAAAAAATCTTAAAATATGAATATGGATGTTTTATTTAATTTACTTTGCATTCATGACTCATGTTTCCTTCTTGAGAATTTTCTAGTGAATGTGCATAATGGTAACATAAATTCTTGCTCCAGATCCTCATTCTAAGGTACAATCATTCATTCATTCAGTGAATGGGAGCCATATCATGTGATCTATTTGTCAAATCAACTAACTCCAAATTTTGCATATCCTGACTCTGAGCAAATCTAAGTGCTCAAACTTCCATACCTCTGTTCATCTTAGCACTTTGTTAGGAAGTTTTGTCTACTCCTCTGAAATGAAGCTCTTGCTAAGGGCTTTCATTGGCTCAAACTTGAACAGTTGAAAATCAATATACCTAGGGTAAGAAGAAACTGTCCGTCTGTCTGTCTCCCTGCCCCCCCCCCCCACAGTATAGCATCGATATCAGCAATAATGTTCAAGACATTACAGTAGGTTTAAACTGATTCTAATTTGCTCTTTGTGGATGGAGACCTAGCTACCACAAATAGCTCCTTAGCCATCACAGTTCCCAAAGACTGTAATACTATCTTGGTGCAATGTAGCTGGACCTACTACCTGCCACTGGAAGTCTTGACGGAGGAAGTCAGCTCCAGAAACAAAATCTTGGTGGGATTCAGGAAGGAAAGATCTGAAAAATCTCCAGAAATGATATTCTTAAAAAAATGATATATTTTACATGTGTGTGTCTGGCTGGCTGTTCATCTGTAAGTCCGTTTGTTCAAGAACTCGTCCTAAATGGCAAGAGCTAGGACCACCAAATATGGTATGCAGCTTTCTTTTATTATAACTTAAACCAAGATCATGGTTTGGTTGTTCCAGAACAATAGGATGTGCATGGAATTTGATTGTTTCTTATAAAATGGAAAGGAAAGTGTCTGGCAGGAGGAAATGATACCTCAGAATGACCACATGGGGCACCAAAGGGCCAGAGATGGGGACTGGTACAGAAGGGTGACAGGGGTGCAGAAAGAGACAGCTATTTACTGTATATTTCAGAGATTTTGTCTGTGTGTCTGTCTGTCTGTCTCCCCCAGCCTCTCCTCCAGCTGTGCTTGTTGGAGCTGCAGCAGCCATGGACATGTGAATCTCACCTGGCCCTAAGCATACCTGGGGCAGCCTGCATACTGAACCCCCCATACCCAGTCCCACCCAATGATTTAAATGAAGAAAAACAAAATTTATTTGAGTTAAGGACCTGAGCAATGCCGGGTAAATCTTCTGGTAAATTATATTTGGCATTCAGAATGTTACACTCCAGTGCCCTGAACAGTAGGGAGGAGAAAAATACTATTATTTTAGTATTTACTATTATATAGTCTGGTGATAGGTACTATATGGGAAACATAATCAATTGATTCCCATAATCACAACAAATTGCTCGGGTAAAATCTAATGATAAAAACTTCTTTAAGAAATTAACTGGTGAATAATTTCAAATAATGAATAAATAGAGGGTGAATGTTCATAAACTGCTAGTGCTAACAGAAAGTGGCTAAAAAAGTCATTTGATATATTACCGTGTATAAATTATTCACTGATTTCTAGAAACAAGTGTTTTGGCATTGATTATAAACTGAAGATACCAATAACATTCCACCATATCTATTCCTCCTCCAAAATAAGGCTAGTTCATTTGTAGATTTATGAAAATGCAAAGTGCAGTCAGCGAGTTTTATTATATTTTCAAATATCAGCTGTGTTAAATCTATTGCATGTAATTATATAATAAACAGGAGATATTTCCTAAGAAATTTAATGTATCCTTGCAGTCCATATCATCAGACCATACCCACAAAACGTACAAAATGCCTGTGTGTGCATATTTGTTGCCAATACAATGCTATGACTAAAGGAGTTGAAGGAATTTAAGTATAATCTGTTAGAGGGACTCTAATGTTATAATGTTGATTTGTTCATAATGGTTACAGTGCAGTTGTTGTGTACAGAATTTGGGTATGGTGCACACTTAAAATGGCAGTTGTCATCAGTGACTGGAAAACAAAATGGAGTTGTAGACAGTTGAACTTTGGACTTTTCCCACCTTAAATGTTTGCACTTGTTCTAAAATTTCACATGGCATGCTAGAACTGTGCACACGACACTCCATCTTTGCACCCGACACACATGCCAGTTTCCCGCCAAAGGAAAGATAAAAGTGCCACACCGTGTGAGAGTGCGTGCACCTGTTTGTCGGTGGTCTGTGAGGACAGCGCCTGTCGCCTTGGGACTTGTGCATTGTGTGTCACCTGTGCCGAAGGGTCAGGATCCAGGGATGTGTCTCTGCACCGGTTACCTCAGCCTGTCATTACTAACCAGGATTACACTGATGTGGTGAAGACCCAGTAAGGACTATAACCTGTACCACCATTTACAATCATCATGCCGCTTTGGTTCCTGTGGGGGTCAAGCCAACCAGCAAGAGAAAACTTTCTGTTCCTCCCCAACGGCTAATCACAGCCTAAGGGTCAAGGTTGCAAGCACTGCTTTACCATCAGCATGAATTTTGTAACGTATACCTACCCTTATTTGTACCGGGAATCTTTCTATCTTCTTTCTCTTCCATTTTGGGGTGGAGGTTGGGATTGTTGGTTGTTGTTTTGTATTTGTTTCATGCAAGTGTCATCCTCACTTTCAACAACATATGTTGTTTAACTTTAATCTGGACTCTGAGTTTTTTTGTGTGGGAAAATCACCGGTGATAGATACGGTGTCAGGGGATCTCCCTTCTGGTAACCAGATCATTTAACATCTTCGATCAGATCCTTATCCTAAATTCTAAATTAATTCAAAAGATTTTATTTGTTACTGATACTCTGGGGTTACAGATCAAATATGACAGAATGAATGTAGAAACAAATATGTTGGCAAGGGTCCACATAATTGAATATGCATCTGACTATCAGTTAGATATTAATTTTAAAATACCCCCCCCCCATTTCATTTCTACACTGCACAATTAAATGGTATCATGATACATTATAAGTTTCCCCAAAGATTCTTACAGGGTGGTCCACAAAGCAGTTAGAAATCAGGATTATGATTCTGCCAACATGTCAGCACATACTGAACTTTAATTATATGAGTAATCCCATTGACTTCAGTATTAACAGATAAGTATGGACATTTGCATGCATAAGTATTTGCAGGATCAGGGCTAGTCAATATGGTACTGGCTGTCCTCCAGATGGTAAGTCAAATTACATACTAAATATATTAAATACTTTCCTAATATCATTTTTCCACATAAGCAATTTGCTGTAGCTGCTGCAGAGATGTTAAGCAAGCAACAGACCAAGCCAGGCAATAATGTGAATGAAGAATGATTAAAATGTGGTTTTCTACAAGTTCAGGAGCAAGATTCTTCAATCATAAATGACCCCAAAAGATAGGGTTTCCATCACCTAGTAGACAGCCTCTAGTAGGAAGATTCTTTTGCTGATACTGAGCCTCTTGTGTTCAATTTTGTTCCATTGCTCCTAATCATAGATCTTTGTATTTCCCACACTCACTGAACCAATTCCACTTTCTCTGATTATTTCATTCTTCTAATGCATGCACACAGTTGTCACATACTCTTCTTTGATCTTTTCTGCATTCCTGTTGTGGACAGCAACAATTGTACTCTTAAGTCCCATATGTAATAGAATCCACATCACTTTGGCTCATTCAGGCTACGTCTAAACTGCAGGAATTTGTCGGCAGAGGCAATGCAAATGAAGCTCTCATTAGCATTTCTCACGTGGTCACTTGCATAGTCTCTTCCAATCCTTTTTGCAGAAGAGGCTTTTGTGCAAAAAAAAGTAGTGTAGACGGGGCCATTTTGTGCAAAAAAACCCTTTTTGAGCAAGATCCCTTATGCCTCAAAAAAGGAGGTATACAGGATCTTGTGCAAAAGGGTTTTTTTGTGCAAAATGGCCCCATCTCCACTGCATTTTTTTTGCGCAAAAACCTCTTCCACAAAAAGGATTGGAAGAGACTATGCAAATGACAGCGAGAGAAATGCTAATGAGTGCTTCATTTGCATTATCTCTGCTGACAAATTCCTGCAGTCTAGACGTAGCCTCATGGAGTAGGATGGTTTAGAATTGATGAACAAAATTACCAACTATGATTTTTACCCATGCCCATTGTGCCTACTTAAGACAAGGCTTAGAAGAAACTTGAGACTGCCAATATCTCATTTGAAAAAGAAAACCTAATATCCACCTAATTGAATGATATATTCTGGCCAATTCTTAAGAAACCATCTTTGGATCCAAAAGATATGGAAAACAAGCATTGGATATCAAAAATCCCATTTTTGAGCAGGATCATCAAGATATAAGTGACGACCCACCTCAAAATTACAAATATCCTCTACCCTACTCAGCTGGAATCCAGACCAGACCAGGTAATTTAGAAAACATTGTCTCAGAGGGGTATCCATATTAGTATTCATCTGCAAAAACAATGAGTAATCCAGTGGCACCTTCAAGACTAACAGATTTATTTGGGATGAAGATTATGACCAAATAAATCTGCTAATTTTGAAGGTGACACTGGACTCCACTTTTTTTTAGAAAACATTGTTATAGTTTATGAATAAACAGTCCTCTTCCTCGTGCTTTCAGAAATCCTTACCAGTAAACATAGTTTAGAAAGCAAGAGGCAACATGATAAACATCACTAAAATAGTAAATGGCATAGGGAAAATAAGACCTATAATTCCTAGTTACATTTTCTCATAATAGAAGAACTAGGGGAAAATACATTTAATGAAATGTAAAAGGAAAAAAAAAGTGCTAAAAGTCAACATGATTTTTGCACATATCTAAATTAACCTCTGGAATTAATTGTTACAATATATCATTACGCTTAGTTAAATTCCAAACAGTACTGAACATTTACATGGATAATGAGAGCAGCCCCAGTTTTGTACAGAAGATAGGACAAAAACAAATTACACAAGGAATATAAACTCTCATACTTTAGATTATAAAAAAACCACTAACTGGAGTCAGAATAAATCTTTTCCTCTTCAAAGGTTATACTGTAATTGTCCATTATGATATTTTTTATGCTTTCTTTTGGAGCATCTGGCATTCAGCAGTTAGTGACAGGATACTGAGCTCGATGCATCATTGGTCCCAAATGGGATGCCTACATACATCTTTCATATAAACATTACAGTATGGAAGCATCCATATCATTTTAATTGGCAACGTCCAATTATGTTACCTCAGCCAATTAAATTAGGTTTGCATCCCCCATTGATATGATGTTTCCTTTCTTCTCTCTGAAGCATCACTTACCTATTGCCTCCTTTTTTTTTTGTTCTACTTATTTGTGGTTCCCATTCTACTATGACACTCTCTCACCCTATGGGCTTCCTATATTATGACTACTTATAACTTACATTATTGTGATATCTAAGTTTCCCATGGAAGATAGATCCTCATTGTGCTAGACATTGCACAAATACTTTGTATGAGACAGATTTTACAATCTAAATGACCAAGTCAGAGATGAAGTGATTTGCCAGAGATCATGCAGCAATTCAGTGGTAGAGTCAGATCTGAGAACCAGAAGCTAATTAGTGGTAGCTGGTCAGACTTTGAGACTGACATCCCCACAAAGGTCTTAGAATGGTTCTGGGCCCATATTACTTATCTGACTTATTTTTGCCTTGGGTATTTATCCAACTCCAGTAAGCATTCTATTCCAGATAATGGCAATGTTCTTATTACCACTGGGACAAATGTTTTCATATATGTTCTCTATATAGGATTATAGTATATTGACTAAATGCACGGATATGATGTTTTTCATAGCATTACTCAAAGTACATTGTGTGTTGAATAAGACTGGTCTACACATAACAAACCTCAATATGAAGTCACAATGGCTAAGAAATAGCAAGTTAAAGTATTTTAGTATGTATCTTCTTCTCCTCTATCCAGTGACACACATATCTCACCATTAGAGAAACCACCATAAAGAACAAGCTTTGCATGAATAGGGATGCCAACTTTCCTATACCCCCATTACCTTGAGTTCCCATAACCACCACAAACCAGCCAGACTTCCCTCATGCTATTCTTTCTGCACAGTTCTGCACAGAGGTGGGGGAACACACTCACTGAAGTTTGGGAAAATGCATAGTAGTTGGTGCCAGTGAGGTTAGGTAGACAGACGCAACTAAGATAAAGTGTGAATAATAAAGTAGATCAGGTTAGAGCAACAACAGCAAAAACAAGTTATTTATTACTAGTTTGCCTTCATCTTACTTTGGAGGTCATTAACAGTGTCAGAAACAATATCTAACAAAAGGCTTAATCTTTATACATCATTAAATAGAATTTCAGAGGGGCTCAAATGCCTGTGGGAGAAAGAACCTACTGAGCATGTGGGAGTTACATATATAATTGTGGTTCAGTTCAAATGCATGGTTTTATTATTACCCATTCATTAAGCTGGCTGAAGTCTTCAGTACATAAATTTAATTCCAGCCCAATTATCAAAAGACATTATAGTTTATTCTCACCATGAACTCTTTCTCTCAAGAAAAGACAGTGTGCCTGCTCTGCAAAGAGCAGAAGTATTTTCCATAAACTGTTTTGCTGCTCCCTCTTGAGCTCTCTCATCTTGGATTTTAATAAACTATTTCAGGTTTCTGAGATCACCTATCATAAGCCTGTTTTTACTCAACCTCTGTCAGAATCAATATTTATTTTCCACCCTGAACTGAATTTTCAGAAACTACAAGAATTATGAATAAGCTTGGATTGTTAAAAGACTTCTCAAAATTTGTAAAAGTGGTAGCGTGAAACTAGGTTTCTAAATCCATATAAAGATTTAGGAGCACTACTGAATCCAAAAGTAATTATTTTCATTTGCACTCACACTTACATTAATTGTAAATGGAGAATCATGATCCAATGGGGATATTTCTAGTGGAGTCGGGCAGTTCTTAGCCCAACTGATATTTTATCAAAGATCTGGAAGAAAACATACAATCATTGCAGGTAAGGTTCATGGATGATACAAAAATGGAATACTGTATCTGTTTCCAGTGTCTGCACTTAAAAAAGGATAATGTAAAATGGGAAAGAGATTGGAAAAATAGCTACTAGTGAAATGTGTAAAACTTGTCTTGTGGTGAAAGATTTAAGATCACTCTCTCATCTCTTTAGTTTATCCAAGAGAAGAGTAGGAGGTGACTTGATCGTGGTCTACACCAGTGGTTCTAAAACTTTTTGGTCCGTGCCCCTCCCCCCCGCTCAATGCAAATCTTTCCACAGACCAGCAGTTGCTAATGGAAATTTTCCATTAATTATATAATTGCACCCAAGCCATTTTGCAAGTGCTGCAGTTAGGAAGAATGGTTTAATTTAACCAGTAGGAAAGGAAATATTAATCAAATTATGACAGATTAAGCTCTTTAACTTTCTCATGTTAGTTTACTTTAATTCAAGTAAAATACTTATTTATGTCCAATACAAAAGGTTTCAACATTGTCTTTATTTATGGTAGGGGTGGGGAACCTTTTTTCGATAAGGGGCCACTGACCCACTGAAAAATCAGTTGAGGACCACACAAGCAAGAAGCAAAAAATGCCCTCCCAAACCCCCCAGGGGCGTTTGAGAGAGGAGTGGGGCTCAGGGTATGAGGAAAGGGAGGAATTTACTTGCCTTTGTGTCCCCCACCACTCCTAGGCACCATGTCCCAGGCACAGCCTCCTACTGATCCTATTGGCTAGATTCTGGCCAATGGGAGCATCAGGGAAAGCCTCCATGCAGCATATCCATGCACTGCTGTTTCCCCAGCCAGGGGAGGGGGAACTTCTTCCCCATAAGCCAAATTCGGAGGGAAGGCTCAGGGCTCTCTTCACCCGACACCCCAGTGAGAAGCCGATGCTCCAGCCTCATGGGCAGTGGGGCAAGGCTGGAGTGCCAGCGCGGGCTCCCTGCTGCCAGGGGTGGGAGGGATGGTTGAGCTTGAGCCGTGGCTCACTGGGAAGGTGGCTGTGGACCACTAGTGGTTTGTGGACTATAGTTTGAGAACCACTGGTCTATATATACATACTGGGGAAATACATTTATGAGAGTAAAGGACTGTATCATTTATCAGACAAAGGTATAATAAGATCCTGTGTCTGAGACTACATATGCACTTCTGAGCAGATCAGCTCTCCAGAGGTGGATCTTCCATTTTTTGATTTAGCAAGTCTGGTAATTGTGAGAGAAGAGTCAAATACATGGTGGCAAGTATGATATTATGAGAGAAGTAATTAATGTCAAGGAGGAAGTAGGCTGTGTCTTGAAGGAAGCTGGCTGGGTTCCCTTGCTTGTGCATATTGGAAAGCATGCAACATTTTCACGGGGTGTATCCTTGGTGGATTAATTTTTTGAGTATTGTATTTATTAATGACATATATAATACCCTTCCCAGACCTGAAAGAACACTGGAGCTCAAAACCTGGTCTCTCTCACCAACAGAAATTGGTCTAATAAAACATATTAACTCGTCCATCTTTTCTCTCTATTATCCTGGTGCCAACATGGGTACAATAAATCAACATGCATGGGAGGAGTTAGTTTCTTGAAATTTTTGCCATCATGAGTTGTAGCTGAATTGGATATTAGGAACAGTCCATTTCTGGGTTTAGACCTGATAGATGAATACTGAAGACATTTGGTATATGTTCAGATCTAGGTATTTAATGTGAAAATATTCAAGATGGGGATAAGTTTGATTAATTAATTGTAGCTCTTCTATATGAGTATCATTTTATTTACTATTAAATAGCTATTAACGGAATAAAAGATGGTTAATGTGTTTTCCACAAAATTAATTTGTTTCTAATATACAAAATGAAACATTGACATGCCAATCTCCAACATGAAAAATTGAATTGCTCCTTTCTATTATGACTTCCTTTCTTCCCCTTTTATTGATTTTAGAATTACAGACAATGAGATTACATTTTAAAGCATTTACAGAATACAGCATAAAGACAAGACTATAACAAAACAATTAGATTCATATAAATGAGCCTCTAAAAACTCCAGTTGACATTTTCTTTGCACAGGAAGTTACTCAATTTTTGTTTTTATCCATCCATCAGTGTGTGTGCATGGAGGGGTGGGGGAGGAGTGGTGGTGTGATGGACAGCATTATCAATAAAAAAACAGCTAAAGTTTTAGTCCCTCAAAGTAGAGAAATAGTCAACACATATGATGGCCTCACCATGAGGCATTCTCTAATATGGAAGAAAAATGGGCTCTATCCAGCTGAACTTATTTTAGACAATGGCCTATCATTGGGTAACACTCTCAATATAGCATGAACCTTTCTATCAGTTACAAACCCAATTGTTCATAAAAAAATTATCTTTTCACTTCCCATAATTTAGTATTCAGACATTTGGGTCAACAGAACCATAGAGAGAATATAAAGTAGAGAGAGAAAAGGTGATCTGGATAAAATGAATTTTCCCTCTTCCCAAAATTGAATGAGGTATGTGCTAAATTTATTTTGATATTAAGAAAACTCATTTTGTTACTGAAGACAGAAAGTATATGCATGCCACTGCATTTCCTGTTTCTTTTCTGGCCACATTAGTAAATGAAAGTTCTGTATGTGGATGCTTTTCACCCAGGAATACTAGAAATCTGGGAAGAAGACTTATTTATGGGAAATCTCGAGCTTTATATCTAGACTACAAAACTTTAGATATTTATAGAGAAACACACATTGCATCTCAATCGAGCCAGATGCTAATCTTTTTTAATGTTTGCCCTTCAATGATCATTTATCACTGTCATCTTATTAGGATAAAAATAGGTAATGATTACTTATGCTTTGATTGTGTTATACCTCTTTTGAGTTTGCAAAGAGCATGAGATGGCAGGGAGAAGTTGCAAAGAATCGTCTTGTCATCTATGCCCATCTGCTCATGCTTTTCCCTATAGCTTGGGCACACTGGGGAGGTAAGGCAATTCTCTGTGCTTAGCAGGTTAGTAGGCAGGCTAGTACTAGCAATATGAAAGGGGTTGAAAAGTAAAAGTATCTTGCCACTATCTGGTAAAGCGAGCTGATCATGGAGGGATTCCAAATATGAGGATGTATTTGCTGCCAAATGTTCTCTAAGAGCACATCTCCACTCCAGTGTTATTTCAAAATAACAAGGTGAGCATCCACACAACAAGCCCTTTATTTTGAAATTACATTGAACAGACAGCTGCATGAGGCTGCCACAAAGGAACCTTTCTTTCCTTCTCATAGGGATTCTGGAGAGGCCTGCCTTACTCCCACTTCTGTAGTGGGACATCTTCCCATCACAAGCCACCACTAAGGAGGCTGAGGTCAGCAGTGCTGCACATGGCATAGTCTGATGCCCGCACTATTGGGGCAGCATCCACTCCTGGCCAAGCACTGCGAGGTGGAGCACCCCAAACCCCTGCATGGGAACCTGCTGGGGAGAGGAATTGTAGGGGACCCCAAAAGCACCCTCCCCAGCAAGTGGCATCTGCCGGTCACACACACCTCCCCCAATACCCTGACCCTTCTCCTCCAGTGGCCAGGGATAGAAGACCTCCTCCTGTGGGATGCTGCCACTTCCAGACCCAGTGTGTGCGTGGCATGGAGGGAAGGAGAGCCACCCCTCACTCCCTTCCTACCAGCAGGCTGTTGGCCTGGCCAGCACCTTCCATGCCTGCTTGTCCCCAGGGAATAGGACTAGCAAGGCTACCCTGAGACATCTGTGCCCCTGCAGGACAGTGCCCACTGCCTTGGCTACAGATAGCTTTGCTCAAAGCACATCGCCTTCATCTGAACCGAGACTTTTCAGTTTTCGCTCAGAGATGAGGGCTAGGCTTCATACACACTGTCTCCTTGGATGACTGCCCTTCTCACTTTTCCTCACAGTCAGACCAGCTGCAAGTGAGATGCATCCACCACTTCCTGCATCATCCTCCTAACCCTGCAAGAGCCGCTGCCACAGATGACCCCATGAGGATTTGTATCAGGAACACATTGGCTGCTGCAGGCCCTGCAGTGGTGTCTCAAGTGGCAGGAGCAGAGGTGGGATGCCAATTTGGAGCTGCGCCACACCATCTGAAAGGAGCAGTCCCAGTAGACCAGGAGCATGGGTGCGACATACACCACCACTGTTGACCGTCTGCTCATTGCGATTGAGCAGTCCAGCAGACGCCCCCCACAGCCGTTCTTTCCCCAGTCCCCCTGCACTCACTCCTACTCCTGTCCCTGTCTCTGCCCATGCCCTTGCCCCTCTGGCTTCTCCCTCCTCCATGGCTGCTAAGGGCCCCACACACAAGAAGGTGGGACCACCTGAGGCAGAAGCCAGTCCCAGCCCCATCCCTGAACCCTTCCCACCCAGCTTCTTTCCCCAGTCCCTTCCCAGTTATATTTACTGCAAATAAAAAAAGACAGTTGATTTGGGTATTTGGTCTGGAGGGGAGGGGAGGGGAAAAGAAGGGAAGGGAGGGCAGGGGAAGTGAGGGGTGTGGGAGGCAAGGCAAGGAGGGGCAATGCAGAGGCCCCTTGTGGGGAGGCCCAAGGGAGAGTGATACAGCTGGACATATCTGAAACTCTACCTTAGGGACTCCTGGAAGCACACAGCCCCCCTGATGGGCCTTCTGGATGACAGTGGTGCCTGGCTGCTCAAAGGCCCTGGTGAGCCGCTCAGCCTCTGCCCTCCACCCTGGCAGGAACATCTCCTACTTTTTCTTGAATTGGTTGTGGAGGACACAGCAAACTGCTACCAGGGGGATGTTCTGTTCGCTGAGGTCCAGGTGGGTGAGAAGACACCAGAACCTCCCCTTCAAATGGATGAAGGTGCCCTCCACCATGATATGGGCCCTGATGAACCTGGTGTTGAACCATTACTTGGTGGGGTCCAGGTGTCCAGTGTAGGGCTTCATTAGCCAGGGGACAAAAGGGTAGGCTGTGTTGCCCACAATAAAGTTGGGAATGTCCACATCCCTGACCCTGGTGGTATGGTCAGGGAAAAAAGTGCCAGCAACCATCTTCTAGTAGAGACTGGAATTCCTAAAAATGCAGGCATTGTGTGCCTTCCCCGATCAGCCAACGTTAATGTCAGTGAAGCAGCCATGGTGGTCCATGAGGGCCTGCAGCATCATTGAAAAGTACCCCTTCCAGTTGATGTAATTGGAGGCACGGTGGACAGAGGCCTCGATGGAGATGTGTGTGCCATCAATGCTCACGTGTCACATAGTTATAGAAGTCCATGGTGCCAAACCCAGCGATGATGGTGTCCACGTAGTCCAAGATTAATAGCCTACACAGCAGGATGGAACTGATGGCCTTCACCACCTGCAGAAGGAGACAAACAGAGAATCACAGGGTTGCTAGAGCCCTTGTGCGGTCCCCTGAGCCCTTTCCCACATCAGGAGCAATGCCAACTACCCCATCCCTGGTAGGGTTTTGTGAAGGCAGGACTGAAAATCCTCCAGGGAGGGAGAGTCCAGCCCTCTCACCCTTCCCTAGGAAACCCCATCCGAATGCTTCACCACCCTTATGGGAAAGAAGTAAGACAGTCATACCTGAATGAGCACGGCCCTGATGGTTGATCTCCTCATGCCAAACTGGTTCCCGAAGGAGTGGTAGCTGTTGAGCATGGTGAGCTTCCAAATAGCAATGGCAAGACGCTTCTGGAGGGATATGGTAGGTTGCATGTGGGTGTCCCATTGCCTGAGAGCAGGGGCAAGCCACTCGCACAGCTCCAGAAAGGTGTTCTTCTGCATTTGGAAGTTCTGGAGCCACTGCTGCTTGTCCACCTTCTCCAAGTCCCAGCACCAGAAGCAGCGGTGAACGGTGTGCAGGGGAGGGTGAGAGGAGCTGTGCTGCATGAGCAGCACACGGAAAGAGGTGAGGAGGAGCCCCAGAGCCAGCTGCTGGTCATAGAATCATAGAATCCTAGGGCTGGAAGAGACCTCAGAAGGTCATCAAGTCCAGCCCCCTGCCCAAAGCAGGACCAATCCCAACTAAATCATCCCAGCCAGGGCTTTGTCAAGTCAAGACTTAAAAACCTCTAGGGATGGAGATTCCACCACATCCCTAAGTAACCAATTTCAGTACTTCACCACCCTCCTAGTAAAATAGTTTTTCCTAATATCCAACCTAGACCTCCCCCACTATAACTTGAGACCATTGCTCCTTGTTCTGCCATTTGTCACTACTGAGAACAGCCTCTCTCCATCCTCTTTGGAACCTCCCTTCAGGAAGTTGAAGGCTGCTATCAAATCACACTCTTCTCTTCTGCAGACTAAATAAGCCCAAATCCCTCAGTCTCTCCTCATAGGTCATGTGCTCCTCTAATCATTTTGGTTGCCCCTCTCCCCCCTGCTGGACTCTCTCTAATGAGTCCACATCCTTTCTATAGTGGGGGACCCAGTACTGGACACAATAGTCCAGATAGGGCCTCACAAGAGCTGAATAAAGGGGAATAATCACTTCCCTGAATCTGCTGGCAATGCTGCTCCTAATGCACCCTAATATGCCATTAGCCTTCTTGTCTATAAGGGCACACTGTTGACTCATATCCAGCTTCTCTTCCACTATAATCCCCAGGTCCTTTTCTGATGAACTACTTAGCCATTCAGTCCCCAGCCTGTAACAATGCTTAGGATTCTTCTGTCCCAAGTGCAGGACTCTGCACTTGTTCTTGTTGAACCTCATCAGATTTATTTTGATCCTGGTCTTGAGATGCCATGTGAGCAGCCTGCAGTAACTGCACCAGGAGTTGCAGCAGCAGGTCTAAGAACTTCTGGCTCCACTACAGAAGTGCAGTGGTGTCTGCAAAGGCAACAAGATAGAAGAGTTTGCTGTCCCTCAAGGAGGTAGGCCATCGGAGGAGAATGGGACACGGTTGTAGAGGGGAGCCCCTTTAAGCAGGACCCTCAGATAGCCTCAGGCAGCAGCTCCAGGAAGTGTCTGCTGTCCTGATGCCCTGTCTGAAGTGCTTCTGGGGGAGGGGGGTGTTAAATGTGATTCAGCCTCCAATCAGCGTGGACATGCTATTTCGACAGAATTCTGTGATATTTCAATGGGCATTTATAGTGTGGATGTGCTATTTCAAAATAGTTATTTCAAGAGTTATTATTCCAAAATAGCTTTTTTCAACATAAGCACGTAGTGTAGACATAGGCTAAGAATGAATTCTGCTGAGCCATTGTTAACTTCTCCCTAAGGTTCCAGCTATAAGTCAACTCCTCCCCTCTCTAATACCAGCTTTTATATTTAAGCTACCATCTGGCTGTGTAGGTATTGGCTTGAGTTGTGAACATGAGGACTAAGAAATATGACTGTTATCATCAAGTGATAAACTTTTATGGAAATGTGATTTCATTCACGGGGTTAAACTAAAGCTCCAAATTCCTTAGATAATTTACTAAAGATGCCTCTTTCTGCTGATTCCATTTTTATTTCTTTTGTTCCCGCATTAAGGGATATAAAAGAGCCAAAAAAATCTTACAATAAAAGGTTTTTTTCAAATTTAGATAGCTCAGTTGAGCATCCTCAGATATGTTCATATTTCTCTCACACCTGTTTTACTTCATTCCTGATGCTACCTATGCTCTGGTTGTCAGAAACATGCAAGTTGACCGTTAGCAGCATACCAATTTAGGTACAGAAATGAAACATCAGTGCAACAGAATCAACTTGCACATTGATTTTTACAATAATAATAATAATAATAATAGTAGCTACATCTCCAAGAATTGCTCACAGGACAGGGAAACTGTGAATAAATCAGCCTAGTTCTGTGTGTGTGTGAGAGTAGACCCAAGGATTTGGAAACTGTCAATTTTCAAGTAATAGAGATATTGTTCACTAAATCCTCATTCTGCTTATTCACTTCCCCCCCCCCTGGAAACTGCATAAATAGTCTTGCCTGTCAGTTATATTTTCCTACATTGGCATCCTCATTAACAATAGTCATTACAACAATATTAGAGAAAGCAACAAAATTATGACCTAGAAAAAGATATTGGACTGGAGGGTAGGAGTTTGTAGTAGCATAGCAAGAATATAACAATAGTCAGTCATATTGATCTAGAACACTACTGAAACAACACTTTCAGCTCCAATGTCTTGGATCATTATAATGGAATGTTTACATGACTCATTAGAACCTTTCCATCCATGCTCTTCTGTTATGAATATTTATGGGCTAGATCCTCAGCTTCTGTGAATTAGTGAAGGCCATTGACTTCCAAACATGTTCAAAATAGACAAAAAAAGTTTTGAAAATTTAAATACCTATTTCCACAGGGTAAAGTTTTCACTTGATTTTTAGGTAGTTTTGCCCTAATTCTTAGTTAAACTACTTAATAAGATGTTGAAGAACAATAATGTGCTTCTGTTGCTTATGCCTCCATTCTCAATAACTACATGAATTCATAGAAGTAGAAGACATGCTGGTAAATTCTCTTAGTCAGAATAATATTGGGTGGGACAGTCAGATACAAAAAGTACTACCTTCTTCTTTTATATTTACCATCAAACACCAAAGCAAAATGCTCATTATTTCCAGAATAGTGTACCAACAAGAAGACTAGGAATTTCCAGGTAATTCATAGGAATGTCTCTCTCTTTTATTCAGGTCTCCCATTTCCTTTAATCAGTAGTTCATGAATTAATCATTTTAAATATTGTATCTTTTAGGCTATCTATTGGTTATACACATAAGTGTAAGATTGCTTATATTTCGAACGGAAATCAGTCCTGCTTTCTTTTCCACAACAATTTGCACCACCTACCATATTTGGAGTTAGATTTATTATCATCATTACTCATTGTTGCATATCATCTTTCAAGTGCACTTTTATATGTCAATTTCACCTACTTATCGTCAAACACCAACAGCCTCCACTCCCTCCATTGCTATACAGTGTCATTACAAGCACCACTGCTGCTAGTTATTGAGCAAAAATCAGAGAGAGTGGCTTTGACAGACTTCAGACACACTTTACTTGTATGTCAGGGTTTCCCTACCAATAAAACATTTTTGAGAGGTAAATGGGTCTGCCCTACTCCCTCCCTTTCATTGTGTTAGCAGCACCTGCCATTTTCACAATCCCGCAGGACTAAGCACTTTTCTTACATGTATAAATCTCAACCTGACAACTTGTTACAATGAGCATTGGGGAACAGGTTCACTTGAATTAGATGTGCCACTTTGCTCTTTAAACAAACAATAGCAATTAACCATGGACGTGGTATGCTGTTGCACAGTGTTTTTCCAATAGGATAAAATTTTTATCCATGTATAGTAAACCAAATGTTATTGTTATTTTAAGACATTTATTTCTGAGAAACAAAGGCAAATCTTTTTTTTTTTTTAAAGTAAATGTTATACACAGATTACTTAGGTCCCAAATATATTAATACGCTATAAAATTTGATTATAGTAGAAAGTTGCTCTAATGATTTTCCATTTTATTGGCATAGCAATTGTTACTAAATGTTGTTTATATTTATGTGTAAAATTTGCATTAGCCTTTGCTCTAAGCATTATATTATTTTAAAAGTATTAATTCTGGAATTATTGTTTTAAGAAAGGGAGATTGGATAGACTACTGTTGGCACTCCCCTGATTTAGGGGCATGACCCTGACTTATTGCCAGTAATCCTCTGTCTAAGGAACATAACATTGACTTTTTGTAGACACTCTCCAGTTGCTATGACTGGGGCGTTACACCCCCAGCTGTTCATTCCCCCTCCACAATGATGGGATCCCAGCCATTTAATGGGTTTGTGTGGCATCCCTCAATCCACTGGAGGGCTGGCAGACCATTTGACCATTTGCTGGAGAATTCTTGATTCCACCCTTGTGATAAGGGGTTGAAGTGCGGTACCCAATGATCCTCTCTGACATATGGATGGAGATGGACAAGCTCCCTAAGTTCCTAGCAGAGAATCAGCAAAAACAGAAGCAACAACTAGTACAGCAGCTGACCACTCAAGAGCAGCTACACAAGCCCTTAGAGGCATAGCACCATGAGCAATAGCAATAATGCCTCTAGGAGTTAGCAGCCCACGGGGGGGGGGGGGGGGGAGGGGAGGAGGGAACTGGCCAACCCCTTCTTTCCCCTACCACACCAATCCACCTAGGCAACATGGGGACTGAAAATGACCCTGAGGCCTATCTAGTAATCTTTGAGCGGGTTGCCTCAGTGGTCAGCTGGGCACTTGACTTTTGGCCCACCCTTATTGCCCCACACCTAATTGAGGCTACTTAGATGGCTTACTGGTATCTTCCAAATGACAAGGCACGTGATTATCCTTGGGGGGAAGCAACCATTCTTGACACCCTGGACATCACGCTGGAGACTTTTCAGCAATACTTTCAGGGGAAAGTTTACTCACTGTGTGCCCGACCCCTAGGAAATGAAGGACACCAGCTGCAGCCGAAATGATGGACAGAAGGCAAAGTTATCTAGCAGATCATATTTGTGCACATCCTTCCAACCTGAGGGAGGGTGTGAGTCTTGCAGCATCAACCCATGACCTTGAGTGCAGCCATCATGCTCATGGAGGGTTTTCTAGCTGCAGAGTCTCTGATAGGACTGCTAACCCTCACCTCACCCCCAGAACCTAGCATGCCAAGACTAGACAAGGGGCACATGCTCAAGGCTGATTGGCCACCCAGAGCCCAAAGGCTGGAGGATGGTGTGACCAACCTCCCACAGGGCCAGAACCTGCACCCCACACAGCAATTGGGTGTCTCAACAAGAAGGCCTGGGAACTGTGCTCTGGACCCCTGCAACCTGACTCTTGTAGTCAGGGCACCCTGAAGTAGTACCTTGCTTTACATGCAGTGAGTATGAACAACTACAGTAGGACTGCATCACGATGGACTAAGGCTTTGACTGGGTCTACACAGGGGCATGTTACTGACTATTACCAGTATTCCTCTGTTGCTACAACCAGGGTGTTACAAGTCCCTCCACTAATTTCCCAGCCAGAGAGGTGTGATCCCACCCATTTAGTGATGCAATGTGGCCTTCCTCCACCCCCTGATGTCCAGTAGATGAACCGACCCACTACAAATGCAAAGCACTTAGAGAAACAAGAACAGTGGAAACAATATAAAACAAAAATTGGGTTCCAGGGGTTCCAATAGAAGCAAGTCTCAAGTGTCTAGATACCAAAGGGAATCACTTCAAGGGGACTCAAACACTGAGATGTACCTCCTCTTAGTCTGCAAAGCAAAAACAGAGCTGGCATGTCCCAGATGAGAACACTTGAGTTGTTAGAAGTTTGGTAGTGTTAGGGAATTATCACAAGCGAGATTCCCTTATGCAGGAAGCAGGGAATAACAAGGTCTCTCACAGTCCTGAGTATTCTGAGAAATGTCACAGAAACATCTTGATGAGAAGATGGTGACTTGACCAGAATAGGAAGGATTTCCATCTGCTGGAAGCAACATAACAGAAGGCATGGAGATGGGAGAAAATAAATGAAAGGTGTTTTGAGGTTGGCATCATGACAGAGCACAGTGGGTAGGAGTGGTGATAAGAAAAAAGCTGAATAAACTGACAGACAGAGGGTTCTGTAAAGCATTGAAAATAAGGACAGGAAGTATATATTTGATTTGATTTGCAGCAGACAGCCAGAAGAGATAGTAAAAAAGGAGGATGAATCTCAGACAATTCAACAATGATTAAAAGAAAAAATGAGAATGTTGATTTCAAGTAAACCACATTTTGTCAGAAATAGGTGTTGAGTGATAATGAGTTGGAAGTAGTCAAAAAGGGCAAAGAGTGGGATTGCCAAATACAGGTTGAACCTCTCTAGTCTGGCACCCTCGGGACCTGACCTGTGCCAAACCAGAGAATTTGCCAAACCATGGTAGGTCAATATTGTCTAGCAGCATTACAAACACTTCCACTGCTTATGGGCTCTTAGAAGACATTTAAGGGTAAATTTGAGCTAAAGAGCAGCACAGAACACCAAGAACCAGGAATGGTGTCTGTAAACAAACTTTATGGGACCGTGGGAAACTTGACCACACCCACGGTAAGAGGACATCTGGCTAACTAAAATTATGCTCGGCCCCAGATTTTGCTGAACCAGAGAGCCCTGGACTAGAGAAGTTCAATCAGTATTTGTAGATCAACAAATCCATTTGTAAAGGGCTACATTTATGTTATGCTAAAGATCCAAAGGAAAGCCTAAAGGCAGGAAAATGCACAGGTAGGTGTTAAATCTCCACTTACTCCCCTGCATGTTATGCTACTGCTTAGAGTTGCTACTTAGATTCCATTTGCTGAACAACCAACAGCATCAGGAGAGGGAACTCATCCTTACATTCTGGAAACTTTCCTCCATTCCCATTTATCAGAAGTCCCAAGACAGCATTATTAAACCATGGAGATGGTTTGAGGGAAGGCAAAATATTCTCTACCGATCGTATTTTAAATCAGGTATAACAGTTTAAATTTACCAACTGCTACATATTGGCTGTTTGTGCACTTTTAATTGTAATTATCAGTCATCTATTTTCGGATGCCAGCAGATTATGCTACCACATTGAAAGCTACTATGGCTGTGTGTTTCTCAGACGGCATCAGAGAAAGTGGCTTTGACATCCTCTCCACAGCAGAACCAGTACCTGCCATTTTCACAACTCTCCAAGGCTAAAGATTTTTCCCAGTTCTTTCATCTGTTATCTTCAGTCTGACAACCTGTTACAGTAAACAGGACTGTGCCCGCCTATAAAAGAATTGCCATTTTTCTTTTTAAGCAAACAAAAATTATTGTCTGTTACTGCTGTCATGAACATGGATGTAATCAAGAGAACTCCATTGATCATAGTAATACACTGTGTAAAGTTTGCGCAAGAGCAAAATCAGGCCCTATGTGTTTCTATACATCTCTTCAGACAGATGGAAACAAATAGGTGATGTGTTTAAAGTGGGTTTCAAATGTTAGCCCCAACACTTTCAAACTTTTAACTCCCTATCAAAGATGGATGTGTTGAAAATTTGGATTTTGAAGTTATTACTTCAAAACATTCAGGGATATTTTCCTCAAGGGTCAGGAAACTCGGTGGATGTCACTAAGCTGTTGGTGTGAAGAGACCTTATGTAAGATGGTTGTTTATAAATGTGCTTCTTTGGGGGAATTAGGATATGTGTGTGAGGAGGGCAAGGGGGATATTTCAAGTAAAATGTCATAACAAATATTCTTTAACAAGAGACCAAGAATTTGCTTGTACTAGTTCCTACAGAGTTTGATGAACCATAATACATGTTTTCCCTAAAGAACAAGGGTGAAAGAAACATGTTAAAATTATGGTACACCTATAGCAATTGGAGCAGAAATAAGAATATTTGTTCATATTTCTGCTACTAATATACAGAAATCAAAACACTTTAGCAATGATAGCTTTCTGCCACAATTACATCTACCTTTCATGATCAGCCCTCAGTACAAAATTACAGTAATAGCTTACTGTATTATGTATCTCCTTCTTACCACTGAAGAAAAAGAGCCATAACTCAGAAACAAGCCAAGATGCTGTGCAAAGCTTGGAATCAAAAATTTCATTAGCTTTCCTGCAATGAAGTATTCATTTATTCTACCTAGTATATGAACTTTTCCCCTCAACTTCTATCATAAAATGTGACAGAGGAATGAAACTAACATGACATTTTCTTGTCCTGCCGGTAAAGGAATTCTCTTTAGTATTCATACATAATTTTTTGTGGATTTAATGTTAAAGAGAGTTTATATGACTGTTATGAGTTAGATCACCCTGTTTCATTACAAATCCTTTTCTTTCTTTTTTTAAAGTCTGCCTGTGTATTGCTTTTGTCAGTCCAAAGGTTATCTTGCTGTGCTGTAATATATCTATTAAATATGTTTTCTGTGCAATCATTTTCACTCAGATTCAACCAATTAGTGGGATTTTTATATGTGATACAGTACTACCCAGGTAGATAATGCTGAGAATCCATAAAGAGATTCAAAATATCAGTTTGCAGGCATATAGGGGAGTCCCAGAACAGTCTTGCTCCCATTGAAGTAAATGGGAATTTTGCTCCAACTTCCATGAGAGCAGGATTGACCCCTTGGTTTATAGTGAATAGTGAATAAAATGGTCTGTCTTGAATAAAATAGGTACAGAGGGCAAAACACTGTTTTCAGTCTCCTGAGCTTGTTAATAGAGCTTACTCTATTAGCTTCATTTAGCATGGACATGCTAATTGACAATATTTTCTTCCATTTTTCCCCTTCTCATTCCCTCCCCATCCTCTCTCTTTCTCTGCAATTTATTGGTACCCTAGACCCCTTAACTCCATTCATTTGAAAAAGTGGGTTGTGCCCACGAAAGCTCATGATATGATCTACTTTTTTTTGTTAGTCTCTAAGGGCACATCCACACTTCAGGGCAAAAGTCGAATTAAGCTACGCAACTTCAGCTATGTCAATTGTGTAGCTGAAGTTGAAATAGCTCAATTTGGCTTTTGGCACTGTCTACACAGCAGGAAGTCGAAGGAAGAACACCCTTCCTTCGACTTCCCTTACTCCTTGTGAAATGAGGGTTATGGGAATTGGAGTAAGAACGTCTTCCAGCTCAACATTATTTTGAAATAATGGCTTGCAGTGTAGATTCTCACTAGGTTATTTTGAAATAATGTCTGTTATTCCAAAATAACACTAATGTGTAGATGTAACCTAAGGTCAGAGTTCCCCTCCCAGGCTATGTCTACACTGTAGCCTTCTTGCGGAAAAGCTTATGCAAATGAAGCTTGGCGTGGACTATAGCCATGCTTCATTTGCATAATTAATGAGCAGCCATTTTTGCACAAGGGACTTTTGCGCAAAAAAGAGCAGTGTAGACAGCTCCTTTTTGTGCAAAAAACCCCTCTTGCGCAAAAGCCGTTCTTCCTCAAAATCTTCATTTTTTGAGGAAGAACGGCTCTTGCACAGGAGGGGTTTTTTGCACAAAAAGGAGCCGTTTACACCACTCTTTTTTGCGCAAAAGCCCCTTGTGCAAAAACGGCTGCTCATTAATTATGCAAATAAAGCGCTTCATTTGCAGAAGCTTTTCCACAAGAAAGCTACAGTGCAGCTGTAGCCTCAGTCACAGAACTGTATTCTAACTAGTGTTTGCATATCACAGTATATTCATGAAGTTCACACAATTAGAGAAACATTTATGGCTGTGTGAAGAAAAAGCAAGCTGTTCCCTGATCCAACAGCAATCTCAACCCTGACTAGAAAAAAACACCCAGGACTAAAACATTAAGACCTCATTTCTCACAGTCTGCCCCACACTATACCCAAAAGGTCTCTCTAAACCTTTCCATATCAGCAGCTCCTTCATGCCAGCCTGTTTCCCTTTTTGGTTCCTTCCTATCCCATCCTACTCAGACATCCCCACTATTCTTTGTGTTCTCGGTCCCTCTCCAAGCTGTCCCATACTCATTCTCTTTGCAGGGCTATCAGATGAGAGAAAGAAATTATTCTGTGCTATGTTCCTCAAGTCCAGTTCTGGTACTCCTGCCTTATTAATGCCTCTTAGTCATGTAGGGGCATAGCTGAAAATCAGTGCTGGCAATCTCTCTCTCTGAGGCTACATCTAGACGACAATGTTTTATCGGAAAAAGGTACACAAATTCTGCTTTTCAATTTGAGTACCTTTTTTCTGATAGTTTTGTTGGCCCTTCTACACTGGGCCAAATTTCGGAAAAACCTCCTGTTTTGGAAGAGCCCTTCTTCCTCATGGAAGGAGGAAGACAGGGCTTCTGAAAGAACACATCTGCTCTTCTGCAAAAAAAAAAAAAAAAAAAAAAAAGGAGAAGAGCAGACACGTTTCCTGGATGCAGCAGAGTTTTCCGGTATCCCGGAAAAACTCCATAGTCTAGACATAGCCTGAGTGTGTTTGTCTATCTGTGGGTCTGTTTGTGTTTGTTCAAGATGTCCTTCTAAATGGCAAGAACACAAAATTGGGTATACAGGTTACTCTTCTCCTAACTTAAAGCAAGGTCAGGGTTTGGTTGTTCCAGAAGAACCGGAATCCCCTGGAAAAGGGCTTTTTCTGTAACATGCAAAGAGAGGGCTGCTGTTCAGAGGGACACATTATGAGAGTGGCCACTGGTAGCAGTATGCCCACATGTGAGCACTATCCTGCAGAGTGTCCATTGGTGACAACCATACCACCAAGGGAATGGCCAGTGGGGCTGGGGCTCTGCCATTTTGCCTGCCACTTGAAAAGGTAAATTGGATAACCCTGCCTGGGAGACAGCCCCTGCTGGTCCCCCCACCCTCAAAGGGGAAAAGGAGGAGGGAGACAGCCCCCCACCTCAGGAGGGGCTAGCAGGAGGGAGAGAGCCCTCCCGGCCTGGGAGAGGATAGTGGCCTTGGGTGGGACAGGGGGAGGGAGAGAGCCCCTGCTTGCTCCCAGGGACAAGCTGGTAGATGGGGTGTGCAGTCTGCTTTGCCCTGGGCCTCCCCTGGAGAGAAGCCAGAGGTGACACTCTGCCCTGACTCCTGCACTTCTCACTCCTTGCCCTGAGCTCCTCTTCACCTCCCCAACTCTCTCTCTCACACCTTCCCACCCACCTGGCCTCAGCTTCCCTCATTACCAAGGCCGTGCCCTGATTTCTGCATCCCCCCACACTGCAAGCTCCCTGCCCTGAAGAACCCAGGCAATGGTGGGTAAGTCTTCCAGTTATTGTGCATAGCATGCTACCTCTGATATTATTAAAGTCTACCTTTTTTTAAACATTTTGACTTCAGTAACATTCACTACAGGTCAAAGGCAGTAAAAGATAATTTTTAACGTCTAAGAACTTCATGAAGCATAAGAACATCACAAAGAATGGTTTGGAGTTGTGTTATTTTTGAGAGAGTGAGGAAATGGAGCCATTGAGTTTGTATATGGGACTGATGCAATCAATCTCTCATTTTTTGGAAAGACTATGCAGTTACTGAGAGTGCTTATTGCTCACCTCCATCAGGATGTTCCATCTTAAATTTTCTACTAAAGTCTGTTGCGGCTAAGAAGCATCATAAATCAAACCACCTACTATATCTGACCCAGAATGAGTCATTTCAGCTCTCAGTTAAAATTAGTGATGCTTTCCAGCTCTTCTCTTTTACCTTCTGATAATCCAGCCTCTCTCAGATGACTATGCGGAAGTCAGCTAGATAGCAAAAATGTGTATAATCTCAAGTCTGTATCAAATACAATTACTATTATTTAGCCACATTCAAATTAGGATTTCAATAGTTTCTGATGTGCCCACAGTACTTGTTTATTATTAAACATTTCCCATAAATGATATGGAACAGTCTTTCCTTTTCAACAATAAGCATGTACCATTCCTAGGAAATTTCTGAGTGAGGTCCCAAATTCAGGGTCAGCTGATTATCTCCTGAGAGAAATCCATAGAAGGAAAATATAACCCTACCACAGTATTATCTGGGGACAGGGTCACTACCAAGCCCCTGCCACAGAATGAGTGGAGAGTTCAGCTATCTGTTCACACAAATCTTAGGGGACATTCTGGAGTTGCTATGCTTCACTATGTCCAGAGCGCTCTGCTCCTCCTCCTCCTGGGCACTGTCCTTCCACTGGTTATTTCCAAGGACATCCATATTGATTGCTGTTCCTTGAAGCAACTTCCTTTCTGCATTAAAAGGGGTTCACTCACTTCAGAACAAAGGGTAGGATGCAGGCCTCAGGCTGCATTACCTTCTTAGAAAATTAACTGCTGCTTCCAGAGGGTGAAAAAGGATCCCACCCTAGTGCCTTAATGTGCCAACTAAAACTTAGCCAGGCTTGCATCTGTTTAATAAATGTTTTATATTTACCTGATACAACCAGAAATACAAAGCAGAAGTCACTGTTTCTTCTAGAGGTCATATTTGTCATTATGTAATAATATTTTTAATATTATATTATACTATTTTCACTACAAACAACAGAAAATGAGGAAAATAGATGAAGCAATGACAACAATTCATTAAAAAAACTGTAACTAAAACAGCACTCTGGGAAAAAATTTCCTGATTAAGAAAAAAACATAGAAAATGACCCACAGAAACATTTAATTTATTTTAAAATAATCCTACAATCAATATGCAAATAAGATTTCCATGACAAAAAAAAAGAATGCTAAGCAGAAGATGAATGTATCTGTTAACATGCTGTACACATTAACTTGATTACTTCAGACTGAATAAATTACTAAGTAACAAGAATATTAAAAGAAAAGACATAAGGCCCAATCTTGTACCCTCCATTCCCCCTGAAGTCAATTAAAGGTAAAAGTATCAATATCTAGTGTTCAAAAATTGTCAGTTGTGGTTTTGTGGGCCTAAGAGACCTGTAGAATCTTGAGATTTTTAAAATAAGATTTTTTTTGTTCTTTTTCTTTGCTTTCTGGTTTTGGACTCATCATGTTTTCAAGCTTTTCTCTGTTATAAAGAGACCTAAAAGTTTACCTTTGAAAAAAGAAAGAGAGATGTGAAATTCTTCATACTTTCCCATTCATCTTTGCGAGTCTAGCATCCTTCAGTCACACTAGCACAGAGTGGTAGCTCAGCTCCCCAGACACATTGGCTACATCTACGCTGGTGGCTTCTTGCGCAAGAACAACTGTTCTTGTGCAAAAACTTGCCGGGTGTCTACACTGCACGTGCGTTCTTGTGCAAGTAAATGTACAGTCTAGCGTTGGAAAACAGGCTTCTTCTGGAAGAGTTATTCCTCTCCCCATGAGGAATAAGCCCTCATGTGCAAGAGCTCTTGTGCAAGAGGGCAGTGTAGACAGGCAACATGAATTTCTTGTGCAAGAAAGCCCTATGGCTAAAATGGCCATCAGAGCTTTCTTGCACAAGATAGCGTCCACACTGCCATAGACGGTCTTGCACAAAAGCACATCTCTTGTGCAAAAGCATATGCCTGTGTAGATGCGCTCTTGTGGAAGTCTTTTTGCACAAGAACTCTTCCGTAAAACAGTTCTTGCACAAGAAGCTGCCAGTGTAGACGTAGCCATTGTGACTAGGGCAGAGACTTCTAGGAGAATGGTTCTAGTAAGAGCTGGTAGAAAAAAATCCAAAGTTTTGTAATGAAGCAAAAGACTGGATTTAAAAACAAAAGGAAAAAAAGGTTAACTTGTCGATTTATTTAAACAGCTGTTATCATAGTGCCCTCTTCCCCCTTGACCACTTACACAGGGACACTCACAGCAGTCCCCCTGTATTTCTTCTTTGTATAGCTCTTGCCATTTTTATTATTAGTATTATGATATGCCCTAGAGGTTTCAGTCAGAGTTCATAACCACCAGTATGCCAAGCAATATACCTATGTGAAAAAACTACACGCCTAATCCCCAAACGTATAGGCAGTTGCACTGTTCATAAAAAATGCAGTGTTTAAATTCAAACACAGTAATGATATGTACAGAAGAAAAACTTAAATAGACTTGAATATCCTAATTCAAACTGAAGACAGGGAAACCTGAAAAAATATAATTGAAACGCAAATAGCTCTAAATAGACTAAGATCAGACATGTCCCTTCTGAAGTGGTAACAGTAACCATTAGAAGTCAATATGCACTGACCTCTGCTTTGTCACCTTCTGTAAGTTGGACCTACATCATGGAGCTAGATGAAGAAATAATAGGCCGTCTTTGACCCATATTCCTGATACTCAGGATTACACTGTATGAAAACATCCCTATCAGACAACTAAAGGCAGTTACAAATGTATATGACTACTGCTTCTGTCCGTTCAGAGGGTACCATCTCCAAGTAAAGTTTTGTTTCATTCTCCTCTATTATAAACACAAGCTAGAATGACCTATACACTAACAGCACACCAACACAGCAACATTATTTCAAAATGACTCATGTTATTTTGAAATAAAGTGAGTGTCTACACAGCAAAGCCATTATTTTGAAATAATTTTGAAATAACAGGCTTCTCATTCCAAATTCTGTAACCCTTATTTCTCGAGGAATAGTGCCTATTTTGAAATAGGGTGTGTGTAGAAAGATCAGGTATGGTTATTTCAAAATAACTGGCCTTCAGGGATTCTTACAGGTGCCCTGGTAGCCACTCTCTCCACACTCATCAGACCTCTATAGTTCTCCATCCCCTCCATCCCCTGTAGCCCTCCATCCCCTGTAGCCTCAGGGGGAAAGGGATTGTGGCACAAGGAAAGCCGTGCTAGCCCTGTGCCACATGCCAGCAGCCTGCTCTGCCTTCCACTCCACCATGAGCAACCCCGGTGCTTCCACCAAGCCTTCCCCAGCTGCAAGGAAGCCGGCAGCCACCTCTCAAGCCCCTGCCCTAGGGTGAAAGAGGAGCTGAACCATTCTGGTCTGGTGCAGAGATCCTGAATCTCACTGAGATCTGGGGAGAGAAGGCAAACCTCCAGGATCTCTGCACCAGATGCAGGAATGCTGATATCTACAGCCAAATGGTCGAAAGCCTGGGCTAGAAGGGATACAGCCACACTAGAAGCATGTCAGGAAGATGGTGAAGAAGCTGAGGCAGGCCTATGCCAAGGCCAGGGAGTGCAGGTCCTGCTCTGGGGCAGCACCCTAGACCTTTCAGTACTTCAACCAGCTCCACCACATCCCGGAAGTGGGGTCGGTCCCTTCTCCCCACCTTGTTGTGGACTCTGGGCAGGAGACACCTGTCATCAGCCTCCCTGAGGATGTGGCTGTGGAGTTGGAGGAGGAGGAGGAGATGCTGGAGGATGAAGATGAGGAGGCCAGCACTGACACCATGCCCCGTGTCTCCAGCCAGGAGTTCAGCCTGTCCCTGGAGCTGTCCTTCCCCTCCTCAAGCCCACAGATGTGTCCCAGGGCTTGGATGAGGCCCGAGAAAGCCCATCAGGTGAGTTCCATTACTTTCCCTAGACACATAAGGGGGAAAGCGACGGATTGTGAGGGGCTGCACACTCTAAGCCCGGCCATCTCGGCCTGAGGATTGCACAGCAGCCTGTGAACATGGGTGCATGTGGAGCACCGGTCCAGAGCACACAGCCCCAGGAGGCTGCCACAGAGGAACCTTGTGCTCCTGCTCACTGGGTTCCTGCACAGGCCTGCCTTAGTCCTGAACAAGTGGCAGGACACCTTCCCACCACAAACCACTACTGAGAAGGATGGGATCAGGGACACACACACCGCATTGCTGCACAAGGAACACAGGCATGCCCGCAATCTCAGGGCAGCATCAGCTCACGGGCAAACACAGCAAGGCAGAGGACATTGGTCCCTTTCCAGGGGAGCCTCCCAGGAAGGGGAGGAAGTGGAGGGAGTCCCAGTAGCACCCTCCCTGGGAAGTGGTGTCTGCTGCTCACACACACCTCCCCCCACACCCTAATCCCCTCTCCTTCAGAGGGCAGGGATATAAGTACTCTCCCTGTAGAGTGTCACCACTGCTGAACCCAGCATGTGCATGGCATGGAGGGAAACTGAGCTGCCCCATCACCTCACCTCTCACCCATAGGTTCCCAGCTTGTCTGCTTCTCCCTGAGACGTGGGGGTAGTGAGACTCCCTCCTGAGACACCATGCCTCTGCAGGAAAGTGCCAACTGTCCAGGCCTGAGATGGTCTTGCTCCAAGCACATCACTATCATCTGACCCGAGACCTTTCAGTGTCAGCTCAGAGCTGAGGGCTAGGCTTCAGGCACTCTGTCTCCTGGGATGATTGCCCTTCTCACTTTTCTTCACAGCTGGACCAGCTGAGAGTGAGGCATGAACCACATCTCTTGAACCATTCTCCCAACCCCATGTGACCCACAGGCACTGCCAAACCTATGAGGACCTCCAGCAGAAACACATAACCTGACTCTGTTCCCTCCAATGGTCTCTCGACCAGTAGGACTAGAGACAGGATGCAGACCTGCAGGAGCACCATGCTGACTGGGAGCTGCACTGCTCTACCTGGCAGAAGATGTCCCAGGAGGCCTGAAGCATGTGCAAGGCATACAGTGTGGTCACCATGACTGAGCAGTCCAGATGCCCCCCCCATCCGCTCCTTTCCAAAGCCCCCCCGCACCCATTCCTGCTTCCATCTTCACCCCTACAGCTTCTCCTCTAACCCCCACAGCTGCTGAGGGCCCCACACAATCCTTATCCCAGCCCCATCCCTGAGCCTCTCCTTCCCCTTCCATCTTTCCCAGTTCCTCCCCTGTTATATTTACCCCATGTTTTTTTTTAAAGAGTTTATTGTTCCAAAACAATAGGCCTTGTTTATTGTTTCTGCAGGAGAGGGTGGAGAGGAAGGGGTGAAAAGGGAGGTCAGGGGAAGGGCACTGCAGAGGCCCCTTGTGGGGAGGCCCGGGGAAGAGTGTCACAGGTGTTCTTGTGTGAAACTCTCCTTCAGGGCCTCCCAGATGTGCACAGCCCCTTTATGAGCCTGCCAGATGGCAGCCATGCAGGGTTTCAAAGACCCTGGCCAACCTCTCGGCCTCTGGCCCCCACCCTGGCAGGAATGTCTCCCGCTTTCACAAATACAGTGGAGGACGCAGCAGGCTGCTTACTGAGGTCCAGGTGGGTGAGGAGACAACAGAACATCCCTTTCATATGGCTGAAGGTGCCCTCCACCACGATGCAGGGCCTGATGAACCTGGCATTGAAACATTCCTTGGTGGGTCCAGGTGTTGAGTTTAGGGCTTCATCAGCCAGGGGAGCAGAGCGTAGGCTGCATCCCCCATGATGCACATCAGCATGTCCACGTCCCCTACCCTGATGGTGTGGTCGGGAAAAGAAGTGCTGGAGTGCATCTTCTGGAACATGTTGGAGTTCATGCACCTTTCCTGACCACCTAATGTTGATATTGGTAAACCAGACTCGGTGGTCAACAAGGGCCTGCAGGACCATGGAAAAGTACACCTTCTGGTTGATATAAACAGAGGCTTGGTAGTCCGGGGCCTGGATGGGGATGTGGGTGCCATCAATGCCCCCCCCCCCAGTTGGAGAAGACCAGGACAGCAAAGCCAGTGAACATGGGGTCCACATTGCCCAGGATGATGACCCTGCACAGCCCTATCACCTGTTGCAGGAGACAAACAGAGAATCACAGGATTGTCAGGGCCCTCGGGAGCTCCCCAAGCCCAACCCCCTTTCCCACACTCCTGGACCAACCTCCAACTTATCCCATCCCCCAGCAGGGCTTTGTGAAGGAGGGTCTGGAAAACCCACCAAAGAGGGAGCTTCCATGCCCCCCCCTTAGGAAACCCCATTCCAGTAGATCACCACCCTCCTGGGACAACAGCACAAGAGCACAATACCTGCATGACCACAACCCCAATGGTTGATCTCCCAATGTCAAAATGGTTCCTGACAGAGCAGTAGCTGTCTGGCATGACAAGCTTCTACAGTGCTATGGTGACCCTCTTCTGGAGGAGATGGCAGGTCGCATATGGGTTTCCCATCACCTGAGGGCAAGTGAGAGCTACTTGCACAGCTCCATGAAGGTGGCCTTCCACATGCAGAAGTTCTGGAGCCACTGCTGGTCATCCCACTGCTCCATGATGATGTGGTCCTACCAGTTGAAACTGGTCGCCAGAAGCGGTGGTGCACAATGTGCAGGGGACAGTGGGAGGGGCTGTGCTGCATGAGCAGCACATGGAGAGAGATGTGGAGGTGCCCTGAAAGGAGCAGTGGGTCCTGTTCCTGCAGTGCCATGAGGGCAGCCTGCAGTAACTGCACCAGGAGGTGTGGCATCAGGTCTAAGAGCTGACGAGTGCTTTCCAGCAGGTCCATCTCCATGGCAGAAGTGCTGTGGTGTCCTCAAGGGCAACCAGAGCAGGCAGTGAGAAGGCTTTGCTGTCCCTCAGGGAAGTAGACAAAGGAGAAGAGCCTGAAACATGACTGTATTGGGTGCTCCCTTTAAGCATGAGCCTCAGCTAGCCTCAGGCAGCAGCTCCAAGAAGTGACTGCTGTTCTGATGCCCTGCCCTAAGTGCTTCTCAGGGGCTTTCAATGCGATTGAGGCTTCAATCAGTGTGGACGCATTATTTCAAAATAGCTTAGCGCTATTTCTATCGGCATTTGTAGTGTAGAGGAAATAAACTATTTCAGAATTTTTATTTGGAAATTGCTTATTTTGAAACAAGCATGGAGTGTAGACATAGCCTAAGTGAGTTCTGATTCATAATTGATAGACATTTGATAACACCATAATATATGTGTCTTGATCTCAGCCAAGTTATTATTTCCCACAGCAGCTACAGAGTTCTGCAGAATAAATACATATACTTATATTAATTCACAAAGATTTTTTTGTAAGGTACAACATCCCACCACTGTGCTGTACATGAGGTCAGGATGCACTAGTTTCTCTCCCTGCCAACTTGCCTTCAAACTGAAATTCCACAGGGAAAGAGGTTAGCATGGGACAGTGTCTAGTGCCAGGGGACATGAATTCTGAATTCAGTGGCTGACATTCATCCTCTGAGAACAGTCACATAGGTTTAGTGAGAGATGCAAGGTCTAGCAAACCAACAAATCCCTTGGGTAGGCAAAGTAGTGAGCCTCTTCAGCCACTCTGAGTCTATTCCCATTACAAAACCTCAGTCTTTTATGTAATATTGCTTTCTAGGACCTTTATCCAAAGCCTACAACAACTTATCTTTATCACTAGTCCTACAAGTTCATTACTGCTGGTGCTGCAATCAAAAGAATGATATTTCTCTCATTGATGCTGATCTGTTGTCCTTCTTAGTAGCAAAGAGACGAATTGCAGAGATGATCCAAAAAGTTAGGGGGGAAATAATCATGAAAAATGTAAAATCATCAATGTTGTTTTAAACCTGTAGTTTTCCCAAAAATAACTTATTTTTCATTTAGTTGATTTTTTCCATCTAGATTGCCTTTTTTTCCCCCGAAAAAGCTCCATTTTGAAAAAAAAGCGGTGGCCATGTTTATGCTAATGAAGCGCGGGATATTTAAATCCCTGCTTCATTAGCAATTTCGACATGCCTAATCTACATCTTTCTGTCGACGGAGTGGTGTAGTCTAGACACAGCCATACATAGTAAGAGCTAGTTCATGCCCCAAAGACCTTATAATCTAAATAACCAAGACAGAGTAATAGTGGTAGAAATGAGGTATAGTAGCAAGGTGAAATTAAGGATAAAATTTGCAGAAGTGCCTAAATGAAGGAAGAGTCTAGGTTCCATTGACTTTCAAGGAGACTAAGGGTATGTCTACACTCTGGGACAAAGTTGAATTAAGATACGCAACTTCAGCTACATTACATGCATAGCTGAAGTCAAAGTAGCTTAACTCAGCTTTGTTGCTGTCCACGCTACAGGAAGTTGAAGGAAGAACATATGTCCTTAGGCTTTCCTTACCCCTCATGAAAGCATGGTTACCAGAGTGCTCCTTTCATTTTGAATTAACTATCTTAACTAGACCGCTAATTTGAACCGGGCTCCATGCTTGAGCTGCTCTGGTGTCTGCGCGGGTGACCAAGGAACCAAAAGGTACAAGCACACTGCCTCCCCTTTATCTCATGTAAGGGGGGAGAGACTAGATGAGAGCTTTATGGAATGCTGATTACATGAATCCATAATCAGACACTGCACAGTTTTGGTCCCAGTGGACACTATGAGCATAGCCCAGAATGCCAACCTACCTTGGTGCATCGCTCTGTTAGTCGATGATAGGCTCCCTAATGGGAACATGCTACTTCAGACTATTTGATTTTTTCCCCATAGTAAGGACACGGATCTTCAACTTCTCAAAACTGGGTGCCCAGAAATAGACCATAGTAGATTTGATCTTATCTCATAGTGTAAATGTGCCCATAAGGCTTAGTTTTAGCCTTGCTTGCAGTCAGACCACACCCTAGATTGTCTCTTATGGGAGAAACACACTCTTGTAGTGAATCACCTGTTCTGAGTCAGCTGAACTCACCTACCATCTTCCAGGAAAACCAACACCAGCAAACAGGGTGAGATTTTTCAGGCAAACACTGACAGCTTGTTATATAGTTGCTCCACAGAAGGTTTCCCTGCCATCCTTTTGGTGTCTGCTTCCCACAGATTATCTGCTCACTATGGTATCACCTTTTCCATGGAAATAAGCCTGTCTTCTCTTGACTTGTTTGGTGCTACTTATGACTAAATGTACAGCATCACTACACACAACAATGGACAAGGGCAAAGAGTGGAACATACCCGTTCAATGTTGACCCATCTAGTCTGCCACTCATAGGAGAACTATGACCAGAATTATGAGACCGGAAAGACTCTAAGCATGAATTCAAGTGACTTGCTCAGAATCTACTACCCAAGGGCAGTCATGATTGTACTAAGCCCACTAAATATCTTTGTGCACCCTGAGGCCACTAGACCATGCACCATTCTCTGTTCTATTTGTACAGTTATATTACTTTCCCTGGCCCCACAAGTGCAAACTTTGTTGTAAATCAGAAAAGGGTGACAAAGCTTTTCTATTTGCCCCCCTTTCATTTCTCTTTCAAGTACTAGGCCACAAGAGGGACTGAGGGCTTCCCTCCAGAGTCTCGGGAGAACTTTAATAGGTTATGGCATACATAGATTTTTTACCTAAGAAGCACCAAAATGAAGTATTTTTGGTAGAAATGTATTATATTAAAACTGTAATAACTAATGGCACCCTTGGTGAACATAGTGGTAACCTTTAATGTAGATATAAACCCTCAATATAGAGGATATACACTCCTGATAAAATACCCACTTTAAAATTGCCCTTGGCTTATATAAATCTACTCATTATTATAGATGCTACCACTGACAGCATTTGTACCATGAATTCAGATTCTTTTTCAGCAACGAAGAGGGAAAAAAATTGGGAAAGAGAAAGAAATGGAAAGGAGAAGAAGGAGGGGAATGGAAATGTGACAATTGGCTAGCTGCTTTAAAATCTTTTATCTTTCATTTTCAGCATGTTGTCTTGATGCCAATTACACTCACTACGACTCGGTAAATGTAAGGTTTACAAATCAAAGAAAGCTGTTCAATAAATGCTTAGCAATGATGATATTAATGGGCAAACATCAGAGGAGCTGTGAGTGAAGCAATGTATTTTGTCCATAATCACTTTTCTGAGACATCCAAACATGCACAGGAATATTATCTCTCCAGCCTCTGAATTCTGAAAAAAGATAGGCAGACCATCTTCTTCTCCCTCTGCGAAAAGGACTCTCAATAATGAAATGACTCAGTGTTCCATGTTCCCATTTTGAACAGCACAGATGTAACCATCTTAGACTTGAGGAAAAAAAACCAGATAGCCTTTCTGCTGCGTATAAAATACTGACAATGAATATGTGTCAGATATGATTCATGGTACAAGGACAGGTTTATATTCAGCCCTTTTTCACTTTGAACACTAGACAAATATCTGTGTTAGGGGATGTCTCCTGAAAAGGCTGTGTTTTATATGAAAAATAAATAGTTACTTGTTGGCTTATAGCACCTTTCAGAGCAAAAGTATTTTGACAAGTAGCTTGATGGATGTGTCATCAAAATTCTTAGGGGCAAAAGAGAGTGTTGTCTTCTAGACAAAAATCATGCCTTTATGGGCTTTCATCTCCCAAAGAAACATGCATTTAATTTTGTGTTTCATTCTAGACACACACACAAAATATATTAACTCACATGTTCGCTTAGAGGTTCAGTGGCTATACACTCACAGTTAATACTTAATTATAGGAAATAGCACTGCTATTTTATGGCAGGACTCAGTCAGAACACTGATTAACTTTATTGCAGCCTACACTACTATTTCTTAAACTTGTGAAAGCTGAGACCCTCCTTGGGAAAATTAAATCAATCTTGTTGCTAACACCCTGTCATGTGTTGTTAAAGACCTCCCCATCTTAATTGGTACATCCTCTGCACACCCATCCCTCCCAGGCCTTCATGCTCCACAGGCTGCTCCATCCCTTAGGAAATGCTGGAGTAGATTAACTTAATATAATATAGGATCTTCTTTTTTGTATTTTGAGCTGTGAAATACTTACCAGTACTGACATTTTAAAAATCATCTGTGATCTCTGACTTACCATTCATTGAAGCAAATGGAGATATTCATTCCTCAGAGCTATTGTTTCAGGATATCTGACAGATATCACTGCCTTGACTACACATGAGTCACATTTTAAAGATTTCTACATACTCCTAATAAACTCTATTCTTCTTTTTAAAGAGAAAGTTAATCAAGAAATCAAACCATGCCAGTGAGCACAGTTCATTCGGCACATTTTATTGCAAAACACAATAGTCCAATAAATGCCCAGGTGATTGCTAAGGGTAATGAAGAAGTAAATAGGTATGATGAGAGGCACTACAGAAGACAGCATCATTGATTGATTTAAAAATTTGAGAAAATGAATTTCGAGTTTGCAGAGCTCAATAAGATAATTGACCTGGAATATCCAATGGGTACTGAAATACACTAGCAACTAACTCTGAAAAAGCCAGTGATAAGTTACATGACTGCCCAAAATGTGGTACCTACATTGTTACTTATCCAACAGTATAGTAGGATCAGGGAGCTGACAGCTAGCACAGACAAGGTGGGGGAGGGATCTGCTATCCCTGGAAAGGGGCAAGACCCCAGGTGGAAGGGGCAGGGCCTTGGGCAGCCAACTCTCAATGCTGCCCAGAGTGTAGCACAGCCACGCGCCCTGCCCTAAGAGCTGTTTGGAGCATGGTGTGCCCATCCCAACCCTCTGAGCCACACAGAGTGTGTGTCATCATGCACCAGAAGTCATTGAAAGTCTCCGAGACTCCAGCCACTGTCATTCCTGTGGTAGAAATGGTGACAAACAGGAGTTCCAGGCCCTTTGGAATCACCAGGCCCCTGAGTAACTGTCCTCTTTGTCTGCCCCCCACCCTTTGGCAGGCCTGAGTAGGATGTGTGTTCTCTATGACAAGTCCAATTGTGTGGTCCTTATTCATATTGGTGAAATCTAGTTCAGGTTAGTAGCTCCACAGATCAATGGGATTATTCACCTCAGAGTAAGGGGGTTGAAAACCAGGCCCCAAATGTATTTACTAGAAGAGTTTGACTGGGTGTTTATTCAATCAAATTAATCCTCCCCGATTATAATGGAAGCCAAAGAAGGAAAACAAGAAGAAAAATAATTGGAAATTCCTCCCTTATTCATTTCAAGAGACATTTTATGGTATGTAATTCATATAATTAGTAGGATAGGCTGCTTATGAAGAGGTATTCTCATGTGGCAAGTTGCAAAGCCTGGGGAAGACTGTCTCTCGAAAGAGGCAAGAATAGCCCTGCCTACATTCTACCTGCCCACATACTTGGCTCCATGTACCACTGCTTGTGTGGCTTCTAGTCTCCCTGTGCTTTAACCGGAGCTTAGGGGGACTGGGACCAGGTGCAGACCACCTCTGACCTTCACAGCACTGGGGGAGGGAGGGCGGGCTGCGGCTACACACCACCCGATTTCACTACACTCTGCAGCTAGGGAGGCTGAGGCTGCATGCTGCCCCCTTCCCTGTGCTCTTAGGCTTGGGGGTTGGGGCCACATGCTGCCCACCACCCATCGTCCTGGCACAGGGGTGGAGGGGGCTTCAGTTGTGCACCAGCCACCCTCCCTGTTCTCCTTTGGGCTGAGGGGCTAGCCTGTGGTGGGGGCCAATGGGCACAGGACACTGAGGGGTGTCTTCAGTAGCGGGAAGGGGAGTGGTTGTGGGCCAACTTCCCCCAGCCAATGGTTCATGCACTGCCCAGAGGGGTAGTTTTACTGCTGTCCAAAACCTAGTCACAGTGCAATTTCTGTTCCTTTAGTCTTTCTAAATGTGTTATTTGGTTACGTTTCAGTAACTGAGCCCTTGGGAGAAATAAGCATCAGGGCTGAAGAAGCCAGTCCTCATGCTGCTGTTTTTCAGCGATCTGATGGAGTTAGATACAGACCTTCATTGTAGTCATGCTTCTCTTTAAAAGATTCTTATGTGTCTGAATGCCTGTCTCTACCATTACGTTATTTTATTTTTTTCTTTCAGAGGAGTTGTGTTCAAAATCAAATGCAAAACTTAACGTTGTTATCATGAGCTTTCATCCCAGGCTAGAGTAAAATATCTCTTGTCCTTGATTACATTTGTAATTCCTGTACTACTGCTTTGTATTTTTGTTTGGAGCCCGACATTTCAGAACAGAGTTATCTGAGATACCATATCTAATACAACATCAAAAATACATCTATAACACATCATAGTCAACCCTCTACGGTCCCATTTTTGAGGCTAGTTATAAAGCATGTACAGAGAAAGTGTATTTAACACCATCACCCCCTCCCCATACACACATTTCTCCTACAGACAAGAAGTAAAATGCATATTGAGGTTGTTTTTAAAGTTCAGAATGACATGTCAGCTCAGGACTTACCAGCATGTTCAGTTTTCCCAGTGCACCGTAATTATTCTTGAGAGTCTTTTGCAGTGTACAGCTGGATATTAACTCACATAATGGGCATTAATAATAATCTCTCTCTGTATATATATATATTTTTTTCCTGTGGTATGACATGTCATCACATCACTCTGTGTCCTGCCCCCTGCCTCCAAACTCAGCTGCATGGCTGCCTCCCTCCCTTCCAGTGCTGCAGGGGGAGAGAGCAAGGGCTGCCATACCGTGGCCCAAGCCTCCCTGGCAGTGCTGCCTCGGCCTCAGCCAGGGTGGGGTGGAGAGCCAGGGCTGGAGTGGCTTGGTTAAGTGACCAGGGGGACAAGGCCTGGGAGAGGAAGAGAGACAGGGCTGCCTACCCCCAAAGAGAGGGAGGGTTGGCAAGCGTAGCAAGCAGGGGCACAGCCCCCTAGTATAAATAAAAATAGAAAGAGATGAACAAAATATTCAAATAATTGACATCTAAGTAAAAACAAGTTGCATAGCGGTAGACTTCATTCCACACATGACAATTTGGCTCTTTTGAATTCAATGGCAAAACTCCCATTAACTTCAGTGGGACTAGGATTTCAACCATTATTTCTACATCTTAGAGGGAACTCCTGTTAAATCTCAGAAATAGACTTCAGAATATATAGAAAAAACTTTAAAAGACAGGACATAGCTGAAAATGACATGAGCCAGCTTTTTATACGTTTAAAACCTTTTATGCAGAAAAATGCTGCATGGAACATTATACAATCACTTCTATTTCAAGTAATGGTATATTTATCAGACAGTGTAACTTAAGATTCCACTGTTATATTTGGCAACTTACTATATTTTATTTGGACTAGATTATAACAGCAGTATTTTCTATTTTGAAATATAACTTTGTATACAACTGTGAGCAAACACTTAAAATATTATGGTGATCCCTGTACATCATTTCTTGTGGCTTCTGAATAGACACCATGTAAGATTTTGTTCATATGTGTACCTGTTCATACATTTTGCCTTTCACTCACTCTTCCCACAAGAAGAGAGGTAGCCGTGTTAGTCTGATCTTGCTAAAACAAAAGGAAAAACTATGTAGCACTTTAAAGACTAATAAGATGGTTTAAGTGCTACATAGTTTTTCCTTTTGTTCCAACAAAAAGACTCTGACATTTCACATCTAACCAAAAATGCCCTGTATAGATTTAGTCTACATTACTATTTATTTCTGCTCTTTGAAAATCTTTGTTTCTGCCTCCTAAGTCTCTGTTTCATATTGTCTCCCTAAGAATTTAAAGGTATGATTCTTCCATGGGAGATGCTTTGATTCCTCAAAATGTAGACAGGTCTTTGCTATGCTAGGGAGAGAAGTGATGTATTTTCATATAAGAGGAACTGGTATCTTATATTCAACTTCACGAGGCATAAGGGAGCGGTTGACAAAGGCATTCCCTGTCGACCGATCTGCGTCTTGACTGCCTTTCTGTGCAGACGATCAGCTGAGCCGGCACAGCGTGGCGGCCATTTTTATTTTAATGAAGCGGGGGATATTTAAATCCCCACTTCATTGACTATGTTGGATAGTCTAATTTACATGCCTCTATCAGCAGAGGCATGTAGTCTAGACATACCCTCTCGGGCCTCCCTGCCTGAAGAAATTTCTCCCCCCTCCTGCTTCTTCAGATTTTATTCCTTTTAATTCAGGGCTCTTCATGAACCTTCTTGCCTTCTGCAGAGTCTACAGACCTAACTACAATTTCCCAGGCTTCCTGACTTCAACACAACTTCTTGCTCTTTTATCCTGGAATCAACTGACTCAACTTCAGTGAGGCTCATATTGTGACTAATTGGGGCAGGCATATCCCAGCACCTGGGACAAACCACCATGTTACAATTCCATTTCTAGCACCTGGGACAAACAATTCCAGCACCTGGAACAAACCACCATGTTACAATTCCATTTCTAAATAAATGGATTGATCATGGGAAGAGGGAATCAACTTGAAGGGCAAAGGAATGTGGAGAGAATTATTATTTATATTACAATAGTCCTAACTGGTCCTGGCGTTAGGGTGCCCCCCCCCCATGCTATGCATTATACATATTTATAGTTAGACTCAGTCCATACCCTGAAAATCTTGAAATCTGAATGAAAGACAAAGGAGGGATTATCATCTCCATTCTACAAGAGGGAACTAAAGCACAAAGAAATGAAGTGACTTGCCTAAAATCTCAGCGAAATATCCATGACAGAGCTAAAAATTTAACCAGTGCTTCAGTCTAGGCACCTAACCCCCAGTAGAAGGATCTTGGCCTAAAAGTGTAATATTTAGTGATGGAGGGAAGATTTAAAGAGAATATTAGTCATTTTAGAGCTTGTAGAGGTGTTTGATTAAAGGGAATTGCTACAGGAACAATGTGGGGTTGAAGCACGCACAGTAAAGAAGTCCTATTTTAGGCAATGGAAGAGGTGTTTTAACAGCTATTTGCTAATCAGTCTCAAACAATAAATAAAATTTCCACCAAATGTTGATAGAATCATTTTCTTTTCATCCAGCATAATAAAGAGATAAAATAATTTACTATTCATGTGTTTCATTTAAACATAAGTTTTCTATTTATGAAACTGACATTTTCTTGGAGAACATTTTCAAAAGAGCCTGATTCTTGTACAGTGTAAAAAAATTAGCATGCTGGCTTCTTCAATTAAAAGCACTTACTACATACAAATACTATATATTTTATATATAATGTAGAACATGCAGTATGCTATGCTGTCATTCATCACTGTAAATGTCATGTCATAACAGGCCACACAACTGGTGGTCATAGCACAAAGTAATGCAGTGTTTCAGGTAAAATGAAGTTGAATGCATTATTTTTAATGAAGTATCTTCCATAGGTGGTAAAATGCCTAAGATGACTGCAGGTTGGCTTGTGCTTTATAAAAGGCCATTGACTGACTTACAAATGGATAATTCTGAATGACACTATTTTATAGCTCTCTCATGCAAAGTATTTTCACCATTGTAAGAGGCAGTAACAGTAAAATTCAGGTTTCATTGCATATGTAAATGTATTCACTCTAGTTTTCTGATGTACTGATGATATTTTATTGGATTGTACTTTTGATTTTGTAAAGGGGAAAGTGCATGTTTATGAAGCTACCATGAAATGGAAATGTAGGCTGCCATATATATCATGAATAAATGCAACTAAGAGCGGTTAATGGTTTAGAAACAGATCTCAGTACAAATGTCTCCACTGAGAGGACCTCACCTACTTTCTATCCAATTGAGGGGGAATTTGTTATAAATTAACATATAAGAAATTAGAGATATACAGAAAATAAATTCCCTATTCATTCAAACATCAGTTTGTAGTGTTTTAGATTGACGATTTTCTTACTGACCTTTACATGCAATAGAATTTGAAGACAGAAACTTGGCTAAAAATTAGTTTAGGCTGAAAATTGTGTGGAAGTAAAGACCAAAACCAATATAACTTTCCTTAGCAAAAATTCTGCATAAGACATCCTCAAACACAGTCCTAGTGCACACCACATTATAATGGAAAGACTATATCAGGGAAGCTTTCTTTCCCTCATTTATGATCACATGGCCCCTCCACTTACCATTTTCAATTGCATAACAGCCATGTGGTAACCAATGTTGTCATTATGGAAAAGGTGAAATTGCAATGTATCTAATGTATTTGTGTGTGTCTTGTAGCAAAACTGGAAAGGAGGATAAATGTTTTGTCCTGATAGCCCAGAGCTCCATGAACTCCTTTCTGCCAGTTATCCATGGCTGTGGCTTGTGAGCTTTTGTCCTATACCTTTTAAAAACCCCAGCAGTAAGAATGCTTGAAATTAACAGTAATCTTCAGTCACATAGGCTTTATTATGAAGGCTATGTCTACACAGCAGTGTTATTTCGGAATAAGGTATTCTGGAAGGGTATATCTACACTAGCCCCCTAGTTCGAACTAGGGAGGCTAATGAGGGCGACCGAAATTGCTAATGAAGTGAGGGATTTAAATATCCCGCGTTTGATTAGCATATTCCCGGCCAGTCGCCATTTTGGAAACTGACTAGCCCTAAGTAACTGCCCACGTCTACAGGCAGTAGAGAAGCATGATTCCAAGATAAACCCCTTAGTTTGAATTAACAGTTAAACCTCATGGAACCAAAGAGGTATTCCGAAATAGCTTATTTTGAAATAGCGCATCTACACACAAAATGCATTTCGAAATAGCTCTTAGTTATTTCAAAATAGCGCGTCCACACTGATTGAATGCTGAATCACATTTAAGGCCACCCAGAAACAGTTCAGGCAGGGCATCAGGTCAGTAGTTATCTCATGTGGCAGCTGCCTGAGGCTATGTGAAGCTCATGTTTAAAGGGAACCCCCTGGGAAGCTGTTTCTCATGTTTTCCTGCTTGCTTGTCTACCTCTCTGAAGGACAGCAAAGCATTTTCTCTTCTTGCTCTGATTGCCCTGACTCAGGACACCAAAGCATCACGAGCATGTCCATGTCCCCAACCCTGATGTGGGGGAGTAGGAGGGGAGAGGGGGAACTCTCAGGCACCCTTGCACCCCTGTGATTCTCGGTTTCTTTGTCTCCTTCTGCAGGTGGTCAGGGTGATAAACAGCATCCTGCTGTGCAGAGTCATCTGCCTTGCAGATGTGAATGCCATCATCAAGGGGTTTGGCACCCTGGGCTTCCCCAACTGCTGGGGGGGCGGAGAGGGGCTATTGATGGACACACATCCCTATCCGTGGTCCAGACCACCAGGCTTCAATGTACATTAACCACAAGGATACTTTTTGGTGGTTCTGCAGGCTGTGACTGACCACCGGGGCCAGTTTACAGACATAAATGTTGGGTGGTCGGGGAAAGCACATGATGCATGTGTGTTCAGGAACTCTAGCATCTATCAGAAGCTGCAAGCTGGGACTTTCTTCCCCAACCGACACATCAGGGTTGGGGACAGGGACATGCCTGTATGCCCAGTGGGGGATGCATTTTATCCACTGCAGCCATGGCTCATGAAGCTGTACACCGACTACCTCAACCCCTCACAATAGGCAATTAATGCCAGGCTGAGCAGGGCCTGCATGGTGGTTGAGGATGCCTTCAGCTGCCTGAAGGTGAGTTTTAGATGCCTTCTCACCTGCCTGGACCTCAGGGAGCACAACATTCCACATGTGGTGGGTGCGTGCTGTGTCCTGCACATGTGCGAGAGGAAGGGGGAAGCCTTCCTGCCAGGGTGGGGGACGGTGGTGGACTGCTTAGGGAAGGCCTACGAGCAGCCGTGCATGGCTGCCATCCAGCAGGCCCATCAGGGGGCTGTGCGCATCTGGGAGACCCTGAGGGAGAGCTGTGACACTGTTCCCTGGTATGCCCCAGTGGGGGCTTCTGCTTCATCCCTCACTGCTGTCCTTCCACTTACCTCTCCCTTCCCCCGTTCCTGATGAACAAATAAACACAAATTTGGCCAAGAAAAAACAAACTAAGTTTCTTTATTTTATAGAACTGAGTGTAGAGTAGAGATAGGGTGCTCTGGTGGCCACTCTGGTCTTAGTGAGCCAGGATGCAGCCTCAAGCCACTCACCTTTCTCCCTGTCTGCCACAAATTGTGTTTTATATATATGGATGGGAGAGTCACACAGGTCAGCAGAGAATCTGACCTGGCCAGTGTGTTGTGGCCGAGCCACCGCTTCCCGCTGCTCCGCTTGGCTGCAAGGAGTGAAATGGAGCCAATGGGAGGCACAAGGCTCCATGACCGCGGCGCCAGTAAATAAACAAACTAGGGTGGCCAGTTAATGTGTTTCTGAGAGTCATTCCGCAGAACACTGGTCTAGATAATACTCTTATCATGAGAGCAGTGGACAGGACTAGATCATAGGTGAAAGTCCTTTCCAGACCTACAAATCTATGATTTTCAAATGAAATTCATGAAGTTTCAATTCTCATTTGCTCACATATGTGGGAAGAATCACAGCACAGCACAGGCTCTTCAGGCCCCCCGTATGAGAAACACCACAGCAAGAGTGTAACCAAGAAGAGCAACAGATAAAATGTTTTGTAGAATGCAATCTTTACTATTTCACCAATCACATAAATTAACTCCAAGAACTGAAAAAGAGGCAGAAGTCTTGGGGTACATCTACCCAGCAACATTATTTCAATATAACTAGCATTATTTAAAAATAACTTAGTCCGTGTCTACACAGCAGGCAGTTATTTTGAAATAAAGTCGAAATACTGTCAAGCTGGAGGACTTCTTACTCCGACTCCTGTAACCCTCATTGTATGAGGAGTAAGAGAAATTGGAGGAAGAGTGCTCTATTTCAAAATAAGTGCTTTGTAGATGCTCCCAATTTTGAAATAAGCTATTTTGAAATGAGCTATGCAATTGATGTAGCTCAATTTGCATAGCTTATTTCGTGTTAAGCGCTGCTGTGTAGACGCACCCTTGGTATTCTGACTGACCCCCCCCCAAATTATAGGAGAATATTGCGAGATATTATTTGTTTTCATATGAGAATGCACCAAAAAGTACTGCTGCTAACATCTACTGAATCAGAGATGTCATGGCAGAAAGGGACTCAGGACTGATAATACATGTATTTCGATTATTTATAATTTCTCAAGAATCATTGAAGTTGCCAGATTGCTTAATACAACATCAAGTATAGTTGTGAAGAGGATAAAAAAAATAATCTTTGTTGTTTTGAAATTCTAAGTCATCTCCGATAATGGTCCTTTACTTCCTCTGAGACCTTTAAGAGGTTTGTAAATACACATGTGGCTTATGTCAGATCCAGGCCACAGTCCCCTCTGAGTAATGGTGAATCAGAACATGACACAAAGAAATAAAGTAACTTCCTTTTCAATCTTCAGATCCTCATCTATACCTTGACGGCAATACCAATAACCATCACTAGAAAATGAATTCAGCCCTGCAGAACTGTTAATGGGAATTTAAAAAAAAACCCAGCGAATAGTCCTGCAGCACTTTAGAGACTAATAAAAAATCTAGATGGTATCATGAGCTTTCGTGGGCACAACCCACTTCTTGAGATGAAGTGGTCCAGGGTACAAATAAATAGCAAAGAAAATGAGGGAATGTGGAGGGAAAGAGAAGGAAACAAAATGGGAAAAACTATGGTCAATTAGAGTGTCCATGCTAAATGAGGCTAATAGAGTTAATTAATAGAGTTAATTTGTAAATTAGGCTAACAAAGAAAAGAACAGAACACCACCAGTCATCACCTACAGCCCCCAACTTAAACCCCTTCACTGGCAATCTACAGCCTATCCTGGAAAATGATCCCTCACTCTCACAGGCCTTGGGGACAGGTCAATACTCACTTATGGACACCCCCCCCCCAACCTCAAACAAATTCTTTCCAGCAACCATGCAGCACACCTCCAACATACTCATCCAGGAACTCACCTTTGCAATCAATTCCAGTGCCAGCTCTGTTCATGCATCTATACAAATGACATCATCACAGGACCTAACCACATAAGCGGCCATATCAGAGGCTCATCTAACTGCACATCCACCAATGTGACCTGTGCCATGAAATGCTAGCAATGCCCCTCTGCCATGTATACTGGCCAAACTGGATGGTCTCTATAACAAAGGATTAATGGACACAAATCAGATATTCGAAATGGTAACACACAGAAACCTGCTGGGGAACATTTCAACTTGCCTGGGCACTCACTAATGGATCTAAAAGTGCCTGTATTATTACAAAGCAATTTCAAAAACCAGCTTGAGAGAGAAGCTGCGAACTTGGTTTCATTTACAAGTTTGACACCTGGAATTGAAGTCTGAACAAAGACCTGAACTGGATGGACTGCTACATTCCAAAGCATAATGAAATAAAAATCTAAGCACCAGATACTTAGAGCCCACTCTATTCGATTCATTTAGCATGGACACTCTGGCAATATTTTCCCAATTTTTCCTTCTCTTTCCCTCCACATCCCCCCCCTCTCTCTGCTATTTATTTGTACTATGGACCCTTAACTCCATTCATCTGAAGAAGTGCATTGTGCCCACGAAAGCTCAGGATACCATCTAGATTTTTTGTTAGTCTCTAAGGTAAACAGGACTATTCACTGTTTTTTGTTTGTTTGTTTGTTTGTTTGATTTTTAATTTCCCATCAATAGTTCTGCAGGGCTGAGTTCATTTTCATTTTAGTTACAGACTAAAATGGCTACCCCTCTGGAACTGTTGATGGGAAGTAAGTTGAGATGCTATTGCATTAACCCAACCATCCCTTCTCAGCCACACTCTTGATGGGCTGTATATCCAAGACTACTGAAGAAAGAAGATAAACATAAAGCCTGTCCAAAGATGGACATCAATCAAACTGTTAGGGTACCAGTAGGAATCATACATCAGGACTCCTGGCATTTGTTGGCCCTCCAATAAGCCCTAAGACTGAACCTGTGAACATCTCATTAACTCACCGTAGCTGGTTACTCCATGAATTACCTCTGTCAGAGGCATTCAGTGCCTTCAGGTTGGTGGTCGCTTGTCATCACTCCACCCTTCTCTCTCTACCCTCTGCAGCTGGACCCACATGACTCTCTGGACTGCAGCATCCTCTTCAGGACACTGCCTTCTAGAAATGCCCATTACTCTGTTCTCACCCAAGGAGAACAAGGAGGAAAGTGGAGGGGACCGAGGCCCTCCCATTACTCTGGGTCTCAACCCAAAGATCCTCTGGCAGCAGCCATGACTCGCCCTCCTTCACTTCCCTTATCTGCCGGTGTTCCCTGAGCCAATTCCCTGTAGCCCTTACACCTTCTTTGTGGCAGGGGCCACAATGTAGCAGGTATCAGTTTGGAGCCTCCCTCTTTCTGCTCCCCTGATCTGCCCAGTATTGCCCCATCCAAGCTGCTGTGTCTTAACTGGGAACCAGTCCTTCATCCTCATTGGTCAAGTCCCAACCTTCCTCAGCTCTGCTGAGCAGCTCCTTATATCTGGGCTGCCCTAACAAGCTGCCTCTGGATTGTTTCCTAATAAGCCTGTTTCAGCACCAACTCTTTCCAGACTACTTTAATCTCATCCTCCAGAGTGGGACATCTGCCCCACTACACCCACACAGAACTGTCAGCATGTCAGCCAGATCCTGTTCCTGCTAGAGATATCCAGCAAGAGAAAGGTGGCTCCGTGCATTCCTGGAGGATTACATCCATTCTTGAGAATTCAGGAAAGAGGACTAGGAGCAGAATATTTTAAAAGTGCAGAATAAATTCCTGACACAAAGCTGGAAGTGCAGACAGTCTATCCTCTCCTTGATTAAGGCTACATCTAGACTACAAAGAAAAGTCAGAAACTTGCATATCTTGGACACAGAATTGCTTTTCTGGGATACCTCCGGTAAAGCGCTGCAGTCTAGATATAGCCTTAAAGTGACCACAGTGGGCACTCAGCAACATTGTAAGAGCCAGTACAAACAGGAAACAAAATCTGACTGGAATTCACCTCACCACAGTGGCTCTGTAATCTCTGTGGGTTCTTGGAAACGTATCCTTTGAATGGAAAATGAAGTTTTATTAACCTCGAGAGAAAAATAGAGAAAATAAGTATTTTTCTACAAAAGGTAGAAGGGGAAAAAAATCGCCCTCGTGACCTCTCTGCTGTCTGCTTGGACACACATAGCATGCTTGTGTAATAGGAAGCAAAATTATCCCCAATGTGCTCATCATCATCATAGCTTAGTGTGCCAAAATCACAGGCTAGAACTGGTGTTGTCACTTGTCTCAAATAGGTCCTCAGGAGTACAGGCTGCTGACAGGAGGAACAGCATCAAGCAGAATTCAGTTGTTTGCCTAGGCTCTCTGCATTCCTTTCTGGGGTCATTCCTCAATTTCCAATTGGTCATATTGTTACCAAGTTTTGCTAACCCAATTTTTATTTAATTTAGAGTAAAACAATGTTTTCAGTTGTGGTCAGTATCTGAAGAAGGTTTTGAAGGAACTAGGTTCTCCAAAATCGCTGTCTCTTCCCACCATTTTTGTTACTCATCACCCTTCTACAGTGGTATTTCAGAATAAGAGACGTTCAGAAGCAAAAGTGTTTGCAGACTTTAGCATCTCAGCTGATGAAATGTGTCCATGCATTGGATAGCTGGGATCATTCACCTAATATTGTCTCTTTTGTACTGAAGGCACCCAACATAATGATGAGGAAACCCCTTCGAGGTAATATAGCAACAGTGTTTGAGTCAGTTTCAAAGTCCTTGTAATGATAAAGTAGCATGGATCCTGTAAACTTTTCTCATGCTGAGAAATACCTGCACATGTAGTCTCCTGTGAAATCACTGGCACTATTCTGAGGGGAAGATGCTTGTGATGGATACCCATATATTCTATCCTGTTTATTTCACATACATGGCTCACAGATCCTCTCTTGTGTAGATACCACCAGGAAATTTATTTACAATGTTTCACTCCACCAACTTCTACATACTAATGCAGTCACACTAGCTCTGCAGTTTTAGTTCCCATTTTCCAAAGGTGTGTGTGTGTTGGGGGGGAGATATTTCATCCACATAACTCCCTTCTCTCAGGTCTTACTAGCCTTTCTCTCTGGCTGTGTCTACACTGGCACGATCTTGCGCAAAAGCGGCTGCTCTTGCGCAAAAACTTGCTGCCTGTCTACACTGGCCACGTGTTCTTAAGCAAGTAAACTCACATTCTAATGTATGAAATCAGGGCTTCTTGCGCCAGAACTCTGACGCTCCCACTCAGGAATAAGCCCTTTTGCGCAACTGTTCTTGCGCAAGAGGCTAGTGTAGACAGGCAACATGAATTTCTTGTGCAAGAAAGCCCGATGGTTAAAATGGCCATCAGAGCTTTCTTGTGCAAGAGCATCTACACTGGCATGGATGCTCTTGCACAAAAAGCACATACCAGTGTAGATGCTCTCTTGCACAAATACTTTAACGCAAGAACTCTTGCTCTAAAGAGCTTTTGCACAAGATCACGCCAGTGTACACGTAGCCTCTGTGTCTTATTTCTGCCCTTGCTCTGTCTTCCTGTGAACTTTTATCTAGTCTCCTTCTTAATAGGTTAATTAACTACCAAGCCCCAATATGATATGGTATTTAGTAAGTCCTTTGCTTACTTATGCCCTCTCCAGGGCCTAACTGGTAACCAGAGTGCTAGTTCAGTTGCTATTTTCTAGCACTCTGACACATCCTTCTGATATGTAAGTGTATCATTTTTTAAGCATAAGTAAACAGTGAGCTTTAAATATGATTAAAACTCATGAAAGCTTCAAGTGTCCATTTGTGAATAAGACTGAGTTCCATTTAATAAAACATGAGAGCTGAATTTAAGTGTGTCCCCAATGTATCTTTAAATCAAAGTTTCCTGGTTTGAATTGTAGATGTGTCAGCATAAGTACATTAGGTCTGCATGTTAATATATTTAATTATGATGGTATGTATCTGGCATTCTTTTGTGTCACCTTGATGGTCCCAAAGATATTACCCACATTCAGACCCCCTACCAGTTGTCCAATTTCTAAGTTACTACTGAGAGAATGTGTTCAAAACATTTGAATGAATACTGAACACAATGAAAGTGAACAGAGAAATTCCCATTTCATTGGTTTAGAAGAAATGGACTTGTGATAAAACACCTCTTTATATTTCCATTTATATTTCCAGTGAAGTATTGATGTTATACAAAAACGTTAATATTCACATTTCTGAAGTTTTATTTTTGATTTCATAATGTTTTCTATTTTTTGATGTTCTAAATGTCTGACCTATATCTATTTCTTGCTCTCAGTACTTCCCATACTTCCAGAAAATAAGAGACTGTATTAGAAGATAGTCATGCTACAAATTTTCTAATTAAAATGAACTAATAAGGGATTAGTTGAACACCATCATTGTGATAGAGATTTTGTCCTTCAGCATTTAATGCATTCCAAGTTCCCCTACATATAACTTTCAGCTTAATTTTTTTCATAGGATCAACCATTCTTTTGTATGCATTATTTTATCTGGGTGGCTATTCACTTGCTTTTGTGAGTAATACGGTTGACAACTTGTGAATCTCAGGCATTTGTGGCTCTGTTACTTGAAATGAACTCTTGTATGAATGTCCCCTCTGTACTAGCCTGCACCTCCTCTGCAATATGACTTTTATGTTTCATTCTATTACCCACACTTCTATGATTCTTCCTAGTAAATTGCCAGAATTCTCAGATGAAATGACCCAAATCTGTAGTACAAATACACTGAGAGGAAAGAACTTTGAGCTAAAACAGCTGCAGTAGGTAATCTGAAGACAATATTTCCAAAAAGTCAAGTGTTTTGTGAATGCAGTATTCCTTTGTTATGCTGTTTCAATTCTTAAAGAGGAATTAGAAAGAACATTGCTATAGTGCAGCCCTCTCAACCACCCTCCCATAGCTTTCCAATGTCCGTAGGTATAATCATGATTGTTATTGTCATTACTCATTGCACTATACTTGCTGATATGTGAATGTACAGAATAGACTCTTCAAATTATTCCAGAGCTTTATTTAAACCTGAGGTCACTTATTTCCTCACTCTCTCTCCCCATTTTCTTTTCTATTTTAGTTTCAAAAACACTTTAGAAGTCAGGCTTTTAAAAGTCTTCTAAATTCCCAGCTAAGATTCCAGTAGATAGGCCTGTTTTTTCCATACCTCTGGAGACTTTGCTGCCTCCTGCAATTTTCTCTTGCATGAGTTTTAGCTAGACCAGTTGCACTGGACTAAATGCTGTCCTGATTTCCACTCTGTCACTAAGTCTTCCAGAGCTGCAAGTCATGGAAGAATATGGCCAACAGATAACTGAGTTTAGTCATCCTCATTGCCTCTTCGTTTTTCTGTTCTGCATAGGTTTCACCTCTCGCCAAGTAATTCTTCCCTCAGTGATGCTGCCATCTCTCACCAATTTCATCATGAGTCTCATTAAAATATTTTGTTTAAAGCCTCTTTTCCTAGATTTACGGGATTACATTAGAATCTCAATTTTGATTGCATAACTGGACATGTGACCTGAGTGCCCAATGAAGGCTTAAAACCCAAAAGGCAAATCCAAAGAATCCAAGAAATATATGGTTTTAAAAATGTCGTTATATTTGAGACTAGACCCCCTGACTTTTCAGCATTTGGGGATGGAATACTGCTCATTTTGCTGCAGGAAAAAAAAGCTAAAAATCCCATATTAGTTCCCTGGTCCTTGTCTTCTATGGCACTTCTGTCAATGATATGCTGTCCATTGCTGAACTGAGATTCTCATAATCTCTGCTCATGTTACAGAAGCTGCATGTTCACTCCCCCAACGTGGAGTTGCTGTGGGATACCAATTGGTTCTTCCCCATCCCTAGCATGCTTTTCAGTGCAATCTGCCTCTCCATGAAAAGTATTGACCTAGGAGAAATGCCAGAAACAGAAAGCGGATAGATTTAGGCAGGGTGCCTAAAGACGGAAGGGCTTGTCTCAGTCAAACTCCAGGGTTATAATTTATACTTCCTAATACCATGGGAGGTAGAGGACTATTTACACAAAAGATGATATTACAGACTTTCTTAAACTTAATAAAATGAAAATAGTTATGGATTAGAAATGGATTTAATCAGAGATGATCACACACTGAAGGATAATAAGAAAGGAAGGGGCTTTAAGGAGTTATTCAAAAGAGTTTTGGCACGTGACTCATCATACAGACACAAGTATAATGAGCAGGGTGATAAAGGTATTCAGATTTAAGTCCAACGAAAGAAAAGGACTGATCATGTGGCTTATTGACACACAGAGCTCTTCTGATAGCAGTGGAAGTTTCTAATATCATTGGGAGTGCCACATGTGGCTAAGTTGTACAAGAAGGCCTAAAAGAAACCTTAAGGCTTTGATTGTTCATGATGGTTCATGCAAGTGGCCCAGTACAATCATAAGTGGCTCTAGTGATTGGGCTGAAACTTCCCAACAGTTTGAAGGATCAGGACCCAGTGAGAATAGTATATGCTGAAGAGGAGGGAAAAAAGGAGGTAAAAGCAAATGAGTGCTGAAATATAAACTTAGGGTGGGATTTTCAATAAGAGTCAGTTCTGGCCCAATTCTCAATCCATCCACTTTAATAAAAACAAAGTTGGGCCATTGCAGAGAAATCCCTCTCTAAGGCCTGATGAATAATTACATCAGCATAAATACATGTAAAAAACCATACCCTTCACAGACAGACCTATACTAACAAACTCCCCATAATACAGTTATAGTAATGGAAGCTTCTATCTAAATAGATAATTTTATTTCTACACTGACAGAAAAAAACAAACAAGGTTTTGTTTGTGTAGACTAATTCTATACTACGCCTACATACCTATCTACTAGTTTAGCTCTCGCTGCGTAGACATATCCTAAGTATGCATGGTAACTCTTTTTTGTGTACATGCAGTTAACCACTCATATAAGAACAAGTAATATAGTGCTGACAGTGTGCCAGAACAAAACACACAATAAAGACAACTTCCATCCCAAAGGACATTTTGTCTAAAAATACTCAAAATTATTAAACAAATGCAACAGATTTGTTAAGTAACCTCTATATAAGGTTGTGTCTTATATAGTTTAACTTCAGTAGCTATTACTCTGTTCAAGACAATAAATACTAAGATGACACAGAAACCTTATAAGAAAAAGTGTCCGGAGATTAATGCTCTTTGCACACAATTAAAAAAAGTGAGCAACGTGCAGGCTGTATGTTTCCAAAACAATTAAATTTTTTTGAGATGTCTTTCTCCAATGTTTCAGTCAATTAAGCCAGGGCTTAGATCAGCATTCATGTTACAGACCCTGTCAGTACCTGGTCCAAACCAGGAAAGCAAATGATCCAACCAGGAGACCATATTTCATGATGAATCCTGGTAATGTACCACCTAAAGTACATTACGCATAGGCTAAGAAAAAGAATCACTTAGTATATGTCAGCTGGCTCCTTCTCTTATTAATAGAGGACATGTTCATCTAACTCTGTCTCTCTCTCAAGGTTTTTATAAGGTCGTCCATGCACCTGGTCGGGAATTGGTTGGAATTTTTCAATGATTTTTACTGTTAGAAAATGACAATTGATCAAAACTATCCCAGTAGATATTACCCAGTTGTGTTTAAAGAATAAAAGTTCCATCCTTTATTTTTATCTTAACAAAAGAATATCTATCTAAGCTGGCAGAATTTGATTGTTTAAAAAACATAATTTTGAAAGCAAAAAATCAATGTTTATTGTTAAAGATATTTTAAATATTTAAATTGAGTGTGAGAAATTATGGGAGGATCAAATAATACTTACTGATTGTATGGTGAGATTCAAAAAGTTAAATCTCTAGAATTATTAAACACAAATACGATGTCAAATATGTAGCTGTGTAAATGAATGCATTTAATATGATAATTCATGCTGGAATTCAAATTGTTCCACTATATATATTGATACATTTATGCATAAATAAATATTTAAAATATTTTTCTCTCAAAACTAACCATGTGTTAAACAGAAATAAAATCAAACATTTCTGTTACATTAGTTTTCTAGGTATGATCAAAATGGGCCAGCTACAGCTCTCATACAAGCTTATATTTACCTGTTTTCTGTGTCTGTTGAGATATGTTAAAAGAGTTCAGCATCATGGCCTCTATTTGTCTAATTCAAATGAGGTCCAAAAAACTATTAGATACCATACACTGAATGTTAAAGAATAATCTTTACAAAAGAAGTCCAAGGTAAAATAAACTAAACTCACCTGAATTGGTCACTAAACCAGAACATATTTCATTGATAAATTGAACCCTATTAAAAACACATAATACAAGATAAATTTATTAAAATAATGCAAAATTACTTTTGCTCCAATGAGTTAAAATATAAACAGGTAGCTCTCTACATGATTTTTTAAGGTTGGGTAGTGTCTGGTAAACACCTGCATATTACCACATTATCTATGTCCATGAAATAGAATTGCATTCTCTGTCATACACAGAACATTGTTTGCTCGTTGTTTTTATTAAAACCTGAATTCATATTCAATTTGAAAAAAATGAGGACCAATGTTTAGCATTTAATCAATTTTGTATTTTTATTTTCAGTTGTTGGAAAAGAATGTATGAACCAACCAAAATGCCATAATTTTTGGTGCCTCTCCTATGAATCATTCTCAGTTGATGATGCTGTAATAATGCAAAGCCACCCCTCTTTGCCCCATAATCTGTGTTCATAAGCCAATATATTATGTTTAACTGTAATACATGAACAATGAATAACTTGTCTCTTTTCTGGGATCAACAGTTCTTTCTTTCAGATGGCAGCTCACATTTTCTTACAATTTTCTTTCCTTCTCTCTCACTTTTCACCATTATTGCAAACAGTCCACAAAGTTCAAACATGAACACAAGATGAGACCCGAAATTCTATCTTTAATTCTAAAGATGATGAGATATTTCCTATGTATTTGGCAATAGTGACCCCAAAATTGTATCCAGGGATTTTACAATGCCTAGAGATACCATGGTTTATTTGCTTATATTTACTGCTTGCTTTCTAGACTGAGCCCAACAATGTATTGTCAACTCCTGAAACCAAAGTAATAATAAAAGAGTAGGTTTTAGACATATGCTATCTATGCTTATTGATCTGAGACTATAGCCTAAAAAGATATGAGAAACTCCCAGACAACCTAGAGAGTCTATGATATCCTGGCCTCATTTTTTAATTTCCTCTTTCTTCTTCCGTCTTTCCAAGCTTTGCTCCAGGCTCACCAGTGTCTACTTTGCTATGCTAAAGGAGTTTCCTGTTTAATCAGGATATGTATTTACTTCTGTGTCCTGATCAATAGTTTTCCCAGTTCTAACACAGACATTTTTCATATAAATGTTACTGTACTATTCAATTGTTCTACAAATTTCCTTTCAAGAAAAGGAATCCAAGGAAGTTTTGAGGCCAATACAGATCTTAAACATGGATATACTGGCGAGGTAGATTCTGGAGCGACAATGGGACAATAGTAAGTGATCAGGGTGAAAACCTGGGGCCAGTAAAGTTAATGGCATAACTGACATTCACTTCACGGGAGTTTTATTTCAACCCTGACAGATAACTGTCAGGAGTTGTACAGTTGTACTCCAGAAGAGGAGTGTACAGGCCAGGCTACTCTTACCCAAGGGTGTGTGTGTGTGTGTGTGTGTGTGTAACTCTAAAAGTCGCCTGACCAAAGGTCATGAACTTCAGTGTAACTAGCTGAAATAACAGAACATTGCATGAGAAGTTAGAATTCTACATATAGGCACTAGATTTGTCCCTGGTGGAAACTTGTTGACTTCTGTGGAATAAGCCCTGGCTAGAATGCCGAGCCCAATGGGTAGTGATCGATGGCTCGATGTCAGGTTGGCAGTTGGTTTCTAGGGGAGTGCCCCAAGGATCGGTTCTAGGACTGGTTTTGTTCAACATCTTTATTAATGACCTGGGTGAGGGGATGGATTGCACCCTCAGGAAGTTTATGCATGACACTAAGCTAGGGGGAGAGGTAGATATGCTAGAGGGCAGGGATAGGGTCCAGAGTGACCTAGACAGATTAGAGGATTGGGCCAAAATATATCTGATGAGGTTCAACAAGGACAAGTGTAGAGTCCTGCACTTGGGACAGAAGAATCCCAACCATTGTTACAGGCTGGGGACCGAATGGCTAAGTAGCAGTTCAGGAGAAAAGGACCTGGGGATTACAGTGGATGAGAAGCTGGATATGAGTAACAGTGTGCCCTTGTAGCCAAGGAGGCTAATGGCATATTAGGGTGCATTAGGAGGAGCATTGCCAGCAGATCTAGAGAAATGATTATTCCCCTTTATTCGGTTCTGGTGAAGCCACATCTGGAGTATTGTGTCCAGTTCTGGGCCCCCCACTATAGAAAGGATGTGGACGCATTGGAGAGGGTCCAGCGGAGGGCGGCCAAAATGATTAGGGGGCTGCAGCGCACGACCTATGAGGAGAGACTGAGGGATTTGGGTTTGTTTAGTCTGCAGAAGAGAAGAGTGAGGGGGGATTTGATAGCAGCCTTCAACTTCTTGAAGGGAGGTTCCAAAGAGGATGGAGAAAGGCTGTTCACAGTAGTGATGGATGGCAGAACAAGGAGCAATGGTCTTAAGTCACAGTGCCGGTGGTCTAGGTTGGATATTAGGGAAAACTATTTCACTAGGAGGGTGGTGAAGTAGTGGAATGGGTTACGCAGGGAGGTGGTGGAATCTCCATCTCTAGAGGTTAAGTCTTGGCTTGACAAAGCCCTGGCTGGGTTGATTTAGTTGGGATTGGTCCTGCCTTGGACAGGGAGCTAGGCTAGATGACCTCCTGAGGTCTCTTCCAGCTCTATGATTCAAGAACATGGCCTTCGGGGGTATAATTTCAACTAGTATGCATCATCTGACTTCACTTAATTATGTCAGCTTACATCAGCTAAGGATCCTACACTAAGTGTTTAAACTAATAATAAGGTGGTGCAATTCTTTAAACACAAATTGGATGTTCAATGTCTTGTCAACCACACTGTACAGACACACAAAAACATATATCACCCTTCCCTCTAGTCCTGTTATTCTTACTCTTATTGAGTAGTCCTTACTGTACAAATGGCCCCAGTGAGACACAATCTAAGGAAAAGTAAGGCATTTTGCAAATGAAGAGATGTAAACTAGAGTTAATATTGGATTGAGACACACTTCTACTATAGAAAGATGGAACTGCAGCAGCACTTGCAGGTCCTGCAACAATCTGTATTATAATGAATCAGCACTGCCCTAAGAACCTGCAGTACTTGCAGTAATTGGTGCCCCTTTTAACCTGCTCTCATTGTAAATAATGTAAAATCATTTTCAAATCTTGGTTAAAAAACAAATCACATGTAAATTAATGTAAATCACCTGAATATATGCACAATGGAAACTACTTAAATCTCATTTTTTAGACAGTGAGGAGGGAAAGAAGATATAAAATGAAAGAATATGACTAAGCCCACCTTTGGAGATCTCAGAAGTGTGCCAGGAAATGAGGGTAGAAAAAATCTAAACTGAAAAATATGATGGCTATTAGCCAGAACAATAGAAATAAAAATAAGATTGGCCTGTTAAATAAATAATGATTTGCAATCTCCCTGTGAGCTATGTAATTATTTATTTACTAATACCATCCCGGTGGTATTGGTCGTTCAATATAATATGTTTAAACTACTTTTGCTCCTTTCTAAAAACAACTATTTGGAACAGAACTAGTTGTGCTGTTATGTTCAGAGAGTAAAAAATGAGATAGGGGGGTTTAACACAATATAATTGAGAACTGAATTTTGCATCATGTGTTCTGTTAACATCTATCGTGATTAGAGTTTGTAAAAACAAAAACTCAGATTTCTGTTAATTTTTTTCTGGATCTAATTGAAAAGGGTTTATTTTTTCTAGTTTTGTTAACCATTTTATACAACTGATCAAAATTTTGATTTTTTTTCTTCAAAAAAGTCACAATTTTTGACCAGCTCCAATTGCACTATTAGAAATCTGGGTGTCCTTTACACTAAGAGCCTTTATACCACTCCTGGAAAGTAAAGGAGGAATACAATATATTGAAGTTAATTTTGTATTAAATGTAAGGTCCTTTTACATTTCAAGAGTGGTGACAAGAAGCCTTTATCTACACAGGATTAAGAAACTATGGGCATGTCTACACTAAGAAATTATTTTGAAATAAGTAATATCGACATAGCTCCTGATTTAACAAAATCGTAATAGCGTGTCCTCACTACAGGGAGGCATCAAAATTTTTTAGAATTATTTTGAAATAATGCATGCATACTGATTGGAGCCTGCCTCAGACTTAGAGCCCCTGGCAGCACTCTCGGGAGGGCACCAGAGGGCAGACACTTCCTGTGGCTGCTTGGTCAGGCAAGCTGCAACACGTGCTTTCAGGGGCTCCTCTCTATGGGAGCATCTCCAAGCCACTCCTCCACTGCTTCCCCCCTCATTGAACACACAAGGGACACAGTGTGCTCTGGTTGCCCTTGCGGATACCACAGCGCTCATACCATGGAGCCAGAGCTGCTGCAAAGCAGTGTCTGGCTTCCAGGCCTCGTGTTGTGCTTCATGGCACAGTTCATCTAGCCTGACCGCATGTTGCTCCAGGAGCACTTCTGCTGCTGCACATAACCCTCAATCCCCTACACACCATGGAACGCCGCTTCTTGTGGGACTGGTGGGAGACTGCATCATTCTGCAGGTATGGGAGGAACAGAAGTGGCTGCAGAACTTCCACATGCAGAAGGCCACTTCCTCAGGCTCTGAGTGGCTCACCCACATGCAACTCACCATCCCCATGCAGAAAGGCATCGCCATAGCCCTATGTATGCTCGCCACGCTGGACAGCTACCTCTCAGTGGGGAACCAGTTCGGTGTGAGGAAGTCCACAGACAGGACTGTGCTCCTGCAGGTAGCCAAGGCCATCAACCAAATGCTGCTACAGAGGATCATCACTCTGGGCAACACGGACATCATCATGGATGGCTTTGCTGCCATGGGCTTCCCCAACTGCAGGGCGGAGGGCATAGACGACATGCACATCCGCATCCTGGCTCCAGACCACCATGCCTAGGACTACATATACAGGAAGGGGTACTTCTCCATGGTGCTGCAGGTGCTCATGGATCACAAGGGCCACTTCACCGACATCAATGTCGGATGGTCCTGCCTGTTCTTAAAGATGCACACTGGCACTTTTTTCCAACTGCACCAGCAGAGTCAGGGAGGTGGACATGCCAATTGTATCCTGGGTGAAGTAGCCTACTCCTTGTTCTGCTAGCTCAGGAAGCACTACATGAGCAGCCTGGACCCCACCAAGAAGCAGTTCAATGCCAGGCTGAGCAGGTGCCACATGGTCATTGATTGTGCATACGATAGTTTAAAAGGGAGGTTCAGGAGTCTCCTCACCCACCTGGACCACATCAAGCACAACATCCCCTTTGTGGTGGCAACTTGTATGATCCACAACCTGTGGGGAGACTTTTCTGCCACGGTGGGTGCTGAGGCTGAATGGCTGGTCAGGGAGTTCAAGCAACCGGACACCAGTGCCATACAGAAAGCACATCAAAAGACTGTGCTCAACAGAGAGGCCCTGATGGGAGAGTTTCATGCAAGGCCAGTTCTGAGACTCTCCCCTGTGCCTCTCCACAAGAGGCCCCTGCATTCCCTCTGTGTGCCTTCCCACCCCCTTCCCCCCGCAGAGCAAATAACAATGCCTTCTTTTTTGAAACAACAGGACTATTTATTGTGGGGGCATAGAACAGGGGAGGGACTGATGAAAAGGACCTGGAATGGAGGAGAGGGAGAAGGGGGGAATGAGCATGGTGTTTTAAGGGAGGGATGTTATTGATATTGGCAGACAAGATGCCAGCTCATGGCAAGGCCCCTAAGTCTCACTGAACACTTACAAATTCATAGCTGAAAACCAGTCTGTCTCGCCTGTGTGGAATAGTGCGAGGATATCTCAACATGTATAAAGTTTAGCTGATGAAATTCTTGAAAGTTTCTGCATCTCACTGACAACCTCTCTATCCCATGGTATGAGGAAATATGTAAGAATTTATTCCATAACAGACAATGTTTGTTTTGAAACTATGTAACTCACCAAATAGAAAGAAATTAACCAAAAAAAACCCCCCACCTTCACCAAATGCAAAATGCTAGATTCCTAGAGAAGGTGTTGTCTCCTGCCTATAGGGAAGAACTACTGGATTCAAGCAGACCATTGTAGGACAAAGACGAGAGAGGATTTGCCAATGGTCAGCTGATGTGGTCATTTATTAACACACAAAAGTTTAGATTCTTCCCAAATGGTCTCTCATATTTCTACATTGCCCTTACTGTGTGATAAACTATTACAGCTAGATAATGCCATGCTGTCAACCTTTTAATCTCAATTCTCTCGCATGGGCATTTTGCATTTCACTTCATTTGAATTTTTATATTCAAATAACTTTAGGAAAAAAGGAAAAAAATATTGAACATACAAACAGAAAAAAGGCATACAGAAAAAATACACATACTTCAATCTCCCTAGACTCGTTCAGTAACACCCCTTCCCCCCCAAAAAAAACCCAACAGAATAGAATAGTATGTCAGAATTGTGTCAAGCATCATTCTGTCCTTCTGGGATCTACCCATCTCTCTCTTCAAGGGTATATGTCTATAGTCTTTGATCCCTTGCCATTTAAGCATGATCTTTGTTCACTAGCATCCAACATTATTTTATACCTTTGTCCCCTCTCTGATCTGAGCCATTAGGAGTCTGTCTGTCCCTGATGTGATATCCGTTCATGTCCTGTAATCTTCCAATCTTACATTTACTGACTTGGACAAAATGTGTTGGATGGCTGTGTAACCCCAGAATTTGACCAAATGAAACAGCTAGCTAGCATTGGTTAAAAGCAGAAAACATGTAGCTAGGGATAATAGTGAATAGGCAAGGCCAAATTGCTGCAGTTGCAGTTTTGCTAATCAGAATGGTAAGAGGAGAGAAGAGTTAACAGACTATGAGAATGGAAAAAGAGTAAAGCTATGTCTAGATTGCCCCTTCTAGCTCAAAAAAATATGCAAATGAGGAGAAGCGTGGAATATTGCCATACCTCATTTGCATAAGTAATGAGGCTCCGTTTTTGTACAAGAGGCTTTTGCACAAAAAGGAGTCATCTACACGGCTCCTTTTTGTGCAAAAATCCCCTCTTGTGCGGAAGCCAGTCTTCCCCATTTTTTTCAGGAAGAACGGTTCTTGCTCAAGAGGGGGAGCCTAATTAATTATGCAAATGAGGCACGGCAATATTCCACACTTTGCCTCATTTGCTTATTGTTTTGCGCAAGAGGGGGTAGTCTAGACATAGCCTAAGTGCATAGCAACCTTGGATTTCAGTGCCCCAGACATATACATGTACTATGACTAGAAATACTAGGAATGTTTTATTGATAAGAGCTAATGAGTAATTTGTTAAAGTTGAGAGAACTGGTGATCTATTAGAGGTTACTCTGAGATATGTGTTTTATAAGAGTCAGCTATCAAAGATTAAGTAAAAGTAAACATCTTGGATCAGGCCAAGGGAGCTTCTCTTTGAGCAAGGAGGTGATACCTAAACTTCCCATCATGTGAACAGAAGGAGGGTTCCCAAAAACCTAGCTGGTGAGCCGTGTTCTCTCTAAGATCTCCCATCCATGAGAGAGAGAGTGTGAGAGAGAGATTGTCATACAAAAATATACTAAACCAGGGAATAATTAACAAGGTTCATGACTCTGCGATATAGGAATCAGGGCAGGGGATGGGAAGTGGGGGGGGGCTCAGACTGGGGGTGCAGGAATCAGGGCAAGGCGGGGCTCAAGATGGGGGACTGAGAGGTCAGGGAGGTGGCAGCTCCTCACTGCGGGAAGGCTGAAACTGGGCTAACCATTCCTCCAGTAGTTCCTTGCAGGGGGTGGGCCCAGGACTGGGCTGCGCAGCCCCCCAGGAAGCTGCTCATTGGAGGGGAAATAGAACTGGGCTGTCCAACCTCTTGCCAGAAGGCAGCTCTTTCTGGGAGGAAGGGCTGGGGCTAGGTTGCCCAGCTCCCTCAACCAGTGAGCGAGGGGGAAACTGGGGCTGTGCTGCTCAGTGCTCCTAGCCTGTTGGCCGGCAGCTCCTGCAGTAAGGGGGCCAGGGATGCTGGCTGATGACCACGCACATGGCCAATGCTGCAGCCAAGAGCCAGCGGGATAGGTTTGGGGGCCATACAGCAGCTCCAGACCCCGCTGCCAGAGCTGCTGCTGCCACCACATGGCTCCAGCCCCAGCTGGGGCTGACAGAGCAGCCTGCACCCACCACACAGCTTTGGCCCTGGCCATGCCATGGCATCCTATCTGCCATTGATGGAAGTGGGGCTGGTGAGGCTGCCCCAGCAAGGTCACCTTCACCACACCCCAGCTCCAGCAAGAGCAAATGGGGGCAGGGCAGCAAGCCAATGCCACATGGCCCTGACAGAACCCACCAGACCACCACTACCACCACCACTTACCTTCTGGTCCAGCAGGAAAGTGAGCAGTGGTGAGGGCTGCTGTGAGGCTCTGCAAGTGAGGTGGGCAGGCCTAAAATTTTTTGTGCATAGCCAAGCAGGCATGCAGGTTAGATGAAACTCTGCTTGTGAGCCATCAAAACCAACTCCGATGATGGGTATCTAATTTTGGGGTACTCTGAACCTATTGAAATAGCATGTGTGTGTGTTTGAGACCTAATAAAAAGTATTTTAAGTAAAAGCACTCTGATTTGTATCAGTTATTTAGCAGATGAAGGAGTTGTGTCCCCTTTGATTATTCCTCATGCCACCTGCAGAGAATAAGTTAAATTACCATTGCTTTGGGTTCAGAAACACCTAGATAACAGCTATTTCTACTTTCTGTAATAGAATAGAATAGATGCATGCCTTACAATCACAAACTTAAGTACCAAGTTGTGCACACCCACCATGCAGTTTACCATTTCACACAAATAGGTTCTGTGTCTTATACCAAACTAACATCCTTCTTCCACATTTTCAAGGAATATTATAGTAACTCTACTCTGTGGAGGGAGATCAAAGGTAAAAATAAGATAGGTGACTTCAGCTACCCACATATAAACTATAATTAAGTTCAATACCTTTCTAAACTTCAGGAAGAAGTGTATTTTGCTTTGTTCTTTTTTAACAAGGATGTTAGTAAAAACATTTGAAATTTAAAAGAAATGAGAGAAAAGTAAAATTCTAATGGATTTTGCATAACAGAATCACAGGAATTAATGTAAACTCATGAACAAAAATCAAGAACATAAGAAGTGGAAAATCAAAATATAATCACCCAATCAAAAAAATTGATCAGTGAGAAGATACAAGAAGTTAGTCAATTTAACGGGTATCTTTCAAAAATGGGTTCAGCCCAATGAAAGGCAAATTAATCTAACTCAAGTGAATAGAAAAGAACATAAGAGCTTGTCTACACTATGAGATAAGCTTGACTCTACTATGGATTGAATTCTGGGCTTCTGATGTTGAGAAGGCGAGGGGCCTGGTCCTCACTATGGGCAGGATTTGAATGTTCTCTGAGGTATTGCATCCACATTGATGGCGCTTACCTTGGACTCAGTGAGTGAGGAAGCACCCTGGGGAGCTTGGGAGGATGGCCTATGCTTCCATTTTCTGCTGGATCCACAAAGCAGCAGTGGGTGCTTACAGGGACTCCTGTCCTTGCCCAGATACCACAAGAAACTCCTCTATTCCCGCCCCCAATGTGTGGCATAAATGGGCCACAGTGGGCACATGCCTTTCATGCCTGGTTGCCCCCATGGACACCACAGCACAATAAGCATGGCGCCATAGGAGCTGCAAAGTAGTGCCATGCTCATGGTTCTCGTGCTGTGTCTCATGGCGTACAACGTCCACAGGGCTGCATGTTGCTCCACCAGCAACAGGACGAGGAGTGGGAGAAGGAGAACATGGAGGATTAATCTTGGCATGGCTTGCTGGCCCTGCTCAGGCAAGTCCTGGCATTCATGCTACTGTGCACAGAACTCAGTTCCCTAGACACAGTGGAATGGCACTTCTGGCAGTGTGAGATGTGCTCAGACTGGTGAGATTGCATTGTCATGCAGGGCTGGGACAATTATCAGTGGCAGCACAACATCCACATGCACAAGGACACCTTTCTCAAACTCTGCAAGTGACTCGACCCTGCCCTGAGGCGATAGGCTGCCCACTTGAAACCCATTCTCACCATGCCGAAGCCATTGCCCTATGGTAGACAGACAGCTACCACTCAATTGAGAACTAGTTCAGGGTGGGGAAATCCACAGTCAGGGCTGTGCTCACAAAAGTAATTAAGGCCATCAATAACATTCTGCTATACAGGGAACATGGACAACATCACAGATGACTTTGCTATCATAGGCTTCTCTAACTGCAGGTGGGGGGCAGGGGCATAGATAGAACACATATGCCTTTCTTGGCCCCCGATCATCTTGCTTCAGAGTACATCAGGACGGAATGTATTAGGTACTGGGAGAGGGAGAGAGGCACAGGAACAGGAGTGGGACTAGTGCCTGCCTCCAGATGGTCTGGTAGTCACCACTGCACCCCATGTTCCAGGGCCCTGGCTGCCTCTAGAAACCCTTGCCGTGGAAGCCAAGGGTCAGGTGAGGTTCTGGCCAGTGGCCCGTTCCAGGCAGGTCACCACACAGTCCATCACCAAGGTAAGGTTGAAGAACATGGTCTCTTGCTGGCACGCTAGCTGCTCCCAGTCAGCCCTCTTCTCCTTTCTCTCAGCAACCCCGTTGAAGCACTCCACCTCCACTTCCTGCATGAGGGAGTGCTAGCATTCCATCTGCTTCCTCATGAGCTCATCCCTGGTGTGTTTTTGCCTGTGGATCCCAGGCAGGCAGGCAGATACATTGGGAGGTGGGGGACATGCCAGGCTCACATCTGACCGAGATGTCAAGAAAAATTACAAGGGCAGGCATCACAGGAGATACTCTGTATGAACCCTACCCCTAATCTCTTATTGTACACCAAAGGTCTCATTTCAGACAATGGAGATGTGTTTTTAGCAAGGCCACATTTTATCCTTAAAAAGGGCACTTTAAGACAGGTGAACAGATGTTTCAGGGGAGCATCAGAACTCACATGGCTGGAAAACAAGGAGACATGGTAAGGGTCCAACCAGGCAATGAATGAACCTGCAGGTGGGAGGGAGCTCGTGACAGTGGGGGTACACCTAGACTACATGGCTCTGTCGAAGGATCCATGTAAAATAGTTTACTCGGCATAGTCAAAGAAGAGGGGATTTAAATAATCCCCGCTTCATTAAAATAAAAATGGCCGCCACGCTGTGCCGACGATCAGCTGATCCAGCACAGCGCGGCAGTCTAGACGCGGCACGGTCGACAAGAGAAGCCTTTGTCGACCACTCCAGTATGCCTTGTGAAGCACTATGCATACCGGCATACCGGAGTGGTCGACAAAGGCTTCTCTTGTCGACCGTGCCGTGTCTAGACTGCCGCGCTGTGCTGGATCAGCTGATCGTCGGCACAGCGTGGCGGCCATTTTTATTTTAATGAAGCAGGGATTATTTAAATCCCCTCTTCTTTGACTATGCCGAGTAAACTATTTTACATGGATCCTTCGACAGAGCCATGTAGTCTAGGCGTACCCTGGGTGGCGACCCACTGGGAGACATCCTGGGAGGTCAGGACTGACTCTAAGGTGAGGAGCTGCTTCTGGCTCTTGGGCATCATCGCCTGGCTGGTCTTCTCATCCTCCTCATGTCCCTGTGCTTCCCTGCCCTCCTGCAGACTGACTCCAGATGTCTCTTGGCCAGAGTTGACTACCAGGGTGGGGGAGGCGCCTTCCCCAACAAAGGCATTCAGTTGTTCATAATAGGGGCAGTTGTGAGGTGCCACCCAAGGGCATCTGCTCTGCTCCTTGGCATTCTGATAGGACTGCTGGAGCTCTTTAATCTTGAGCCTGCTCTGCTCCAGGGACATGGAATAGCCTTTGGCCATGAGGCTGGTGGTGATCCTGCTGTCGATGTCTGTGTTCCTTCTCTTGGTGTGGCAGTCTTGGAGGATGGATTCCTCTCCCCACACCTCAATGAGGTCCAATATCTCCCATGTAGTCTAGGAGGTCTTCTGTTGCCCTGGGCAGTGGAGGCTGTGGGAGCAGAACTGTTCGTAGACATCTGAGTGTCCGAGGGAGCGTAGGGGGTGCTCATGTCTCGGTGTCCTGGTGACTTGCACAGGTCTCACGAAGCTGCCTATGTGGGACAAGTCCTTCTCCAGTTCCCTGGACTTTTAGAGCTCCACAGGGGAAAAGCAGCGGAGATGCAAAGTGTGGTTATAGCGGAGAGCTGCAGGAGGTCTCCTGGAGGCCAAGGGGGTCAATTTTTTGACACTGCTTCATCTACGCTACTGTAATTTTGGACATGAATGGTGAGGAATAGTGTTGCTCCTCGTGAAAAGCAGGACTACAGGGTTCAAGTTCTGCAGCTCCTTAGGGTGGAACAAGAGGCTTGGTAGTGTGGACACATTGCTTAGATAAGCAACCATGGGGGGCTAAATTTGGGGTGATGACCTAGGTAGACCAGGCCTAAGTTACTGCAGATAACATGGATATAGAGGTAGGAAGGGATTTGAAATAGTCAAAGAGAGAAATGAATAATGAAACATAGATTCATTGATTTTAATGTCAGAATGTATTATTATGACTGACTGGTTGGATCTCCTGCATAAAACAGACTATGGAACCTCACTAATAATTTCTGAATGAAGTCCATAACTTCAGTTTGAGCTGTAGCAACTATTTTAGAAAGACACCCAACTTGGAATTAAGTATCTGAGAAGCAGGAAGCCTGCAAGACATTTGTTAGTTTGATGAATGAGCAGAGGGTAAATGGAGTAACTAAGGAAAATAAAAACACTGCAAAGAAGTTAAATGATTTCTTCACCATATCAGTGTTCACCACAGATGATTCTGGGGAAAAAGACTGTGAACCATGAGGTTTAATATGGACAATATACAATGAAAAGAATAATTTGAACAACTCGTATACATTGTTGGGTTCTAAATCAACTGTAACTACCAGGTGAGCCTTTTGGAAGATTCCATTAAAACCTAAGTACAAAATTCAGCAAGAGTAAAAAATCAAACAAATATTAAAATGTGCAAAGAATAGGATAAAAAATAATACCAAAATTGTAATAATAATAGTCAATAGTACAGCTTCACTTGCAACAGAGTACACCCTGCGGTGGGTGACAAAAATCATATGGACAAAAAATGGATATTGGAGACAAGTTTCATAAAAAAACATAAGCACTTAACTGCCACTTTAGGCTATAAATTCTAGAATCAGGCCCCACGGGGTTTCAAAACTCCCCTCTCTACTGTCTGCAGTCTCTGTAAGCACCTATAGTAATTTGAAAACAGTAAAAACTCCCAAGGTGCTTTTGTCTTCTGCCTACACATACACTGCCTCTCCACTCTAGGCCAGTGTAATGCATCAACCAGGGAAGACAGACGTTCCTCCATCGAACTCACCTGCAGGGTCAAATTTCATAAGTGTGGTCAGAACTTACCTACTAATTAGGCTCCTATAGGCGAACACACAAAGCAGTGAGACAGAAGAGGAGTTTCCACAGAATTTTAAGCCTAATGGTTAGGGAACTTCCCTATATGTTTGAAACCCCAAGTTCAAGATTCTCCACTCTTCACCTGAAAATGAAAAGAGTTTTGAACAGGTATCAGGCACCTCTTAGGTTAGTGCACTAAATCCTGGGCTAGAGAATATTCTGGTGCAGGGATCCCTCAGCCTCCCTGTTGAAGTAGTTCTACTGTGGGTATATAATTTTAAAAGTCATCTGGACAGTTTGTAGGCAAGCATAAAGTCTGAAGCCTGGTGGGTAGAGTACTTACTTGGGAGGTTGGAGACTCACGATCCAGTGATTAAATTCATTAGATCATGGTGGCCAATGATTTTTGTAGGGTAATGTTGGTAATGGCCATGGGCTGACCATGGAAGGGGCGGGCCTTAGGCATAAGGGGCAGAGTCTCAGGTGGAAGGGTCAGTTCCCTTTAGGCACCGTGTCCGGGAGGAAGACTTTGTACGCTTCTCCATGGAGCAGGGCAGCACTGGGAGGTCTCCCCATCCCTGCCCTGCCAGGGGCATATGGTGCCCAGAGAGAACCACAAGCCATTTTGAACAGCTGGCAGTTCCTTCTGGTGCCGCACACCACTGGTGCGGGGAGGAGACTTCACATATTCACCCACACCTGTGTCTCGATTGGCATGGGGGGTGCAGCAGGGCGAGCTGGATCAAACAGCTTGCTGTTTCTTGCCCCTTGCATTAGATGCACAATAGCTTATAATAACTAATATATATGTGAAAAAGTTCAAGACGGAGACAGACTGAATTAGTCCAAACTAAAAGGTGCACTCATATAACTCAAGGACTTTGTTAAGATCATGTTTGTTAAACAAGAATTGAATGAAACTGGTGAACCAAAATGGGTGTGTAAGAAACTTGGCCGAATTGGTGGATAAAATAATAAGGGAACAGACTATTCCGCTCACGCTCCTTTTGTGTGTTTTTAAAGACAGAGCTTAGGGCAAGCTTCACCCTCACAGTTAGCGCCCCCACCATCTCCTGGAACCTTGGACCTTTGTCATTCTGATCCTGAGAGATGTCTCAACCAAATCAGAGCAGAGAAAAGGCCCCAGATGATATCACCCCTGTATCAGCATGAGATATTTTCCAAGCATCACCTGCAATGAAACAGGATCAGACTTTAACATTAGCAACAGGAATCTCTGTATATCAAACTCTAAACAATTTTATGTTGAAGCCAGTTATTGCATTATATTAATTTTAGCCTGCATATTAAATCCACATTAATAAAGCAGAAATGTGAACCCACAATAGAGTTATGTAGCTGAAAATCCACAGCAGAGACATCCCAGTATTCTGGATTTAGGGACTAGCTTCCTGACAGGGAATGGGTTTATGATACACACCCTCACTTTGGCAACTTCCATTAGCTAGCTAACGTGGGGGAGTTACCTATTGTGCTGGCATTTGTGAATCCCCATCTAAGCTTCATATCTCTTTCCATTCACTGTATAGGGAGCTTTGCAATTCCCAGTTCAAGTTTAGGAGCCTAAAAGTTAGGAGGGACAATGGTCAAAACTTCATACCTAAATTCCTTTGTTAATCTCTCCCTAGAACTCTTTAGTTTGGAGAGTGGAGGCAAAACTCTCGCTGATTTCAATAGAGCCAGAATTTCATTTAAGATGAAGAAGAGTGGACTTGATGGGTGTACTAAGTTGAAGGTCAGTAACATGGAGTCAGCAGGCCTAAATCAAGACCTATAACATGAAAACAGCAACAGGCCTGGAATCTAGTGAGCAAGACTTTGGTTCAGTAACACAGGAGCCAAGAAAGAGGCCCTACTGATAATTGTATAATTGTGTAACTTAGATGGAGCATGGAAGGACACAGGGAGGCACCAAGTACAGACTGTAAGCCAAAGGGGAGTAGCAGAACATCTTAATAAGAAATGTCTTGGAACAAAGACTCCCCAAAAACTAATGTACATACCGACCTAGGTTCAGGACCAGGTCGAGATTGACAGCACGAAGGATAGTAAGTAAGCCCCCCTTCCATAAGGTGAGGGGTAGTAACTAGGCAACAGACGGTGGTAACCTGGTATGTAAAGAAGTGATGTAAGTTGTTTGTACATATTTATGATGCACACCGGCCAACCTTGCAGGGGGGCGCACTAGGCACCTGAACAGCAGGTGTCATTGCCTGAGACTTACAGAATGCACAGTAGCTTAACTCTGACTAACCGCTATTAATATCTGTTATATGGCAAAAGGCCTGCTCAGTGTTGGTACCTCGTCAACGCGGGCCAAAGGCGTAGTGGTGTAGCATTGTAGGCTCTCTGCTACCAACTGTTAAAGCTTTGCATTTGACAATAAACTTGCTCAATTGATTTCAAACCTTGCCTGAATCTGTCGTTTCTGGGGGCTCTCAGAGATCTCCTGTGTTGACCCAAGTGCACGGGGTGTCACGTGACTGAATTTTAGGGAAACAGCCAGATCACTGCTGCACCCGGGGGGGGGGGGGGTTGGCCCCGAAAGTAGTACAAAGGGGGCCATGTGAGGTGTCAAATAGAAGCTTACTTTCTTCTGATTCTACATATGCTATTCATGTAATTGTATAATGTCTGTGTGTGAAGTTATAAGCATGTACTTTGTACGGGTACTGAATGTTTCTCTGTATGGGTTGAGAAATGGGCAGAGCTCAGCCTATGGACATGCTAATGAGCAAGTCTCTATGGAACAATAGCCCTCCACAGGCCAAGGATACACCTCAAGAATGGAGACTGATACCTAAGAGCTACCAGCAGGGAACACGGGGATAGGCTGCTGCAGCCAAGAAGAGATGGGGAAGAAGGTATAAATATGCCATGTGGCCGACTCCATCTTGGTGCTCAGCTCAGCCATTCATCCCAGAGGCAGCAGTGCAGGGATCAAAGAGCCTGAAAGAGCTGTGGACCCATCCTGATGTAGGATGTTCACCAAAGACTTGTAAGCCAGCAGCTATCACATCTCTGCTGAGAGCCTGCATCGAGAACTGGGCGATCCGATGCATGTAATGTATGATACTTTAGCAACCTTACTCTCATGCTTTTCTTTCTTGCAGTAATAAACCTTTAGATGTTAGATTCTTAAGGGCTGGCTCAGCGTGATTTGTGGGTAAGATCCAGAGGGTAAATTGACCTGGGATCTGTGGCTGGTTTCTTGGAACCGGACAGAACTTGTTCAGGGAAGGTGAGTTTGGGCTCTAAAACCCCTCACGTGTGTATGAGGCCCGGGGCCATCTGGGGCACGGATATTGCTGGGGTGTCGGGGGGGTTTTGCTCACGAGGCTTCAGGCAGGCAGCTGAAGTGCTCTGGGACTGGTTTGTGGCCTATTTGGGAAGGTCTCCAGTCTGGGGGCTATAGAGAGCCCCGAATTTGAGCAATTCGCTCTAAGCAGACACCCTCAGCGGTGCCTAGACCCGGCCCAGTCCGTCACATGGGGTCTAACCCTTTAGATAAAGGGAGCACTGATAGTTACGCATGCAGCCAAAAGTTTATCATCACCGACGGAGTAGAGGTCCTGTCAGAAGCACGCCAGGATGACCCCGAGATCCCTGACCAGACGATGCTGAAACGACAACAGTACGGACCACCAAAGTACGACAATGGGGAATACAATATACTAAATAGTACACTAAATGTAAATTGGAAGGTCAAGGAAAATATATTTACTCTATCTTATAACACAAGAACAAAGGACAGCCAATGAAATGAAAAGATAAAACATTTAAGTGAGAAGGGTTTATTAAAACAAATGAATAATTAGCCATGGAACTCATTGCCATGAGACAGAGGTCAAGAGCTTAGTAAGATTCAGTAGAAGAATTACACATATATGTGGATGATGATAATATCCAGAGTTACATTAATCAGAATGTGAAATGCATATAAATCTAATGCTTCTGAGCATAAGCATAGTGGTAATTTATGGTGTCTCAAAAGACATTGCACGTAGATTATCCCCAAATTGTCCATTAAGTAGACGCTTGCAGCTCCCTCAAATGCATCTGGTACTAGCCACTGCCAGGACACTGAACTAGTTGGACAGCTGCTGAACCAGTCAGCGGTTGACATATTTTTAAAATATGAATCTTCTCACATGAATATTATTCTCTCTTTTCTGAATCTGCAAACAATGTAATGATTGCCTAGCCATTACCCAAATAACAAGCAGCATATGTGTCTATGAATTACATGGCACCAACCTTGTGTTTAGTCACAAAAATATTTTTTTTGCCAGTTCTTCTCATCATAGTGTGTTACTATCAGCTGATTATTTTTAGGGAGGATAATGCAAGCAATAAATAGAAAAATAGCATCTTATTACTTCTGCTTGGTGAGTAAAGTTGGGTCAGTTCATAAAGCCAAGCTATATTCTTGTCTTGGCTAGGTAGTTGACAAGGAGTTAACACATTCCTAACACACTGTATTCTAAATTACTTTTGGAAAGTAATATCCATATTGTACCTTGAAGGAAGGCCTAAGCAGTAAACTTTAATGGCTGCCTGAGTTGGCAATCATTTCATGGAGACAAGACACTGCACTGGAAATTGGTCTATAAATAAGATCCCTTACAGAAGAATTAAAATGGAATTCATATTATTGATGTTCTCTAGTGGCCATAAAAAACATCAGACAGCCAGGAAGTGGCACTTGTTTCAAATCGCTGTCTGAAGCACCTGAAGGACACCCTCAAAGTCAGCTTTGATCAATGGTGATAAATATGTTCATCCAGCTTTCTGAGTAACAGTAATGCATTTGGAAGCCTTGAAGAAATATGCCTGGGAAATGGAAATAGGATAGATATTAGCTACACCCACAGCAAAGCCTTTTCTGTGAACATTAATTCATTTCAATGGAATAAAGTCTTTCTAAACTCTCCCTACCTCCCACTTTCTTGTTGGGTATGCTTTGATTTGGTTTGGTTTTTTTCCCCTTCCTCCAGGGGATAAGATCTCTGAGGAGTGACCACCTTCCCTGGCTTGAAGAGAAGATCTACAGTCATGCTGTCAGTATTATCAGAATTAGAATCTCCAATGCTAAACCATGTATTTTGCTAGTGGTGTCAAAAAACAAATTATAGTGTGGTAATTGCACTACATCTCTGATTGCAATGGCTGGTCACTAATATTCTATAGGCATTTCCATGGAGTTGTGAGAACTGGAACATGTTACATACAAGTTTAACTGTAAGAGGGAAAGGAGAGACGGAAGCAAAGAGAACACATCCTTTTTTCAAAACTGGTCTTTTCGCATATAACAAAAAAGAAGTAAAGCAAAATGGCAAAGAAACCAAATTGCACTAGTGACAGTAAAAGTTGTAAGGAAAAAAGATCCAAAAGAGAAAGCAAGAAATGGAATAATATCATTAGCTAAACTGAATTTGATTACTGAAGCCCTTCCATGAAAGGCATATGATTTCTTCTCCTCTGTAATTAAGATTTTCCTTCAGACAGATATGGCAAAAGCTGAGCAAGATGTTCCTAAACTACTATAGCATATGGTACTTTGTATGAAGGATGATTGATGCGCAATAGTTTGTTGTGACATTGATGGGGCTCTGTACATAGCGGATGCTGGAAATGCTTGAATGTCATTTAAAATAAATTTATTTTTATTTGCAACTTTTAAAAATTATTTTTAATCAAATTAGTACCTATGAAAACTGACAGATTGACAATCTTAGCATTTAAATCTGCTCTTATTCAATATAGCAAGTACAGCATGGGTGGAAATAACATAAGCTGCCCCAGTGATGTACTTCTGCTAGGGTATGTCTACACTGTGTGCTAAATTCAAGTTAAGATACAAAACTTCAGCTACATTAGTTGTGCAGCTGAAGTCAAAATACCTTAACTTGGCTTTTGGTGCCGTACACAGCAGGAAGTCAAAGGAAGAACACTCTTCCTTTGACTTCCCTTACTCCTCATGAAATGAGGGTTAGAGAAGTCAGCGTAAGAAGCCTGTTATTTTGAAATTATTTCAAAATAACAGGCTTGCTGTGTAGACACGCACTCTATTATTTCAAAATAACATAGTTATTTCTAAAGCAGCGTGCAGTATAGACACAGCCCTAGTTACTAGCAAGGTAAAAAGACAGCATACTCTCCAAACCCATTCAGATCTTTCCTTTATGCTTAACTAGCACTCTGGCAGATTCTTTAGGAATATCATTGATTGAGAAGAGAGACAGAGAACTGGAATAATTTTCATATTTTTGAGCAGTATACCTTGTCCAATTATTTTTGAACTCATAATTAAAGAAATGCAAACAATGGGGTTGATGTGAACATTTCCATCCAATCCCCCTTTTTGAGGAAAAGGGTAGAAAAGGGGGAGAAATGTTTTTTTTCAAAACAGATTTTTTTATTGACAAATCATTTTATTTGAGGTTTTCTGGGATTTCAACAATTTTGAAAAACTGAATACCAAATTTTTTATGTATTCCAGTTTTTCTTTGCAGATCCAGGGAAATATCCATATATAATAGTGATATTTTTTCTTTAAAACACTTTTTGTGGACAATAGTTACTGTTTTCTGATCAGTTCCAGTCTTATAAGTGGATGCATTATTTCTTAGTTTTTCAGGTGAATCTAGCCCTCATAGAAACTGTAAAGCCCTAGAACCCAAATGTTGGCCATGGAATTGACACTACCTGCACAACAATATTACATGATTTCCCATGGTACCCTACCAATATACTTCAAGTTTGACTTGGAGGTACGTTAGGATTACATCTCAATTCAGTGATGTACTTAAGTATATGCTTACGGCCTGCTGACTTATAAATTGGTTTTAATGGGGCTTAAGTACATTCTTAAATGTATTGCTGAAGTCTACCCAGTCTTTGGACTCTAATACAATAGTCAGCAAAGGTGCCAGTTAGTGATGATATGCTAATTATGGTAATGTGGTCAATGAACAGCAATCTAGGGCTACTAACTTCAAATCACATACCAACAAGCCACCCAATATCCATAGGGTTACAATCAGGGGAAGCAGGTTTCCAGAAATTTTAGTGGTGCCTAGAATATCCAGAGTCTGCACTCTACCTGCACCCAAATTCCCTCCCCACCCCCACCCCCACCTTCCTAAGGCTCTGAGAGGGAATTTGGGTGAAAGAGGGTGTGAGGGTGCACGTTCTGGGATGAGTTAGGGGCTGGAAGAGGTGTGAGGGAGGAAGGTTCAGGGAGGGTTAGGGCAGCACATCGATGCACATCCAGTCCCTGGGGTCACACAGGAATCTGCTGGCAGCCACGCATGGAGCGAGTGGCAGAAAACCACTCTAGCCCTGCTGCACTGCCACTAGTGGCAGCAGGAGGCGCAAAGGCCACTTTAATTCACCCCAGAGTTGCAGGAGGGCCAGGGGTTACACCATATGTAGCACACATGGGGTGGCAGGTGGGGCCAAGGGAGAGACACACCCCTGAACTTTGCTGCAGCCAGGCTCTGGGCCAGGAATATTCCTAGTGCCCTGGCATCATGGACCAATATAACTCACCAGCCATGGCTAAAATAACTTTCAGTCACTCTTGATTTGTAGACTGATTCTATAAACATTTGCAACAGGCACAACGCTTCCAATTATATATTAAATAATATGTACCAAAATCCATTGGTTGGAGTTCAACAAGAAACTAAGCCACCCCAAAGCAGCTACTGCTGATGGGAATTAATAAATGAATATATACAAGAAATGAAAACCAAGCCATTTCAACTGCAATGTGATGCACCATTGCAGCAAAAACCAAAGACTCGTTATTGACTTTACACTTTCTAGTGTTAGAATGAAATATGTCATTCACAATTACATTTCTTTCTGTTCTGACACACGAGGGAAGTGGTAGCAGTAAAGAGTGGAACAAATAACTTAATAATTAACGGTGAGTTCAATGATCTGCATTGACAGAGTCAAGACTCATTCGTGTTCAGAACATTCTTACAGAGCATTTCATTTCTTCAAGAGGAAAAGTTGACATGAGTGACAGATTAGCTAGGATCAAGCGCAGCACTCATCACCATGCTTCATTACCTTAAGAATAGTAAGTACTGTGTGCAGTTTCCAAAGCTGGTTTAATTTTGTGCATTAGTTACATCCATGCTCTTTTATATAGGATCATTAACTAGACCGTTAGTCATTTTATAGGATATTTATTCACCGCTCACAAGGAAATGGTTACTGTGCTCTGAGATGAGCTGTGTAATTCCCTACTCATAAAATTAGAATCCCTCCAGACACATGTGCATATCCGGATAGCCACCTTTTAATTAATTCTAGCAGCATGGTTTATTACTGCATGCTTATGGAGTCTATAGTGCCTACACACTTAGTTCCTCGCAGCTTAGTATTAGATCAGTTGTTTGATAACAGAACCTGTCTTCAGAAAAAGGGAGGGGGCAAAGGGGACTGCTGCCCCGAGGCCAATGATTTAAAAGGGCCTGGGGCTCCAGGCCACCACCTGCTACTACGATGGCACCAGCAGCAGGGCCCTGGGCCTTTTAAATCACTGCCAAATAGCTAGCCAATAGCCACAAGGTCCAGGAATCTATGTGGGTGCCTTGTTCCCTTGCATCTGAGTCCCCACCCCTTCTGGGGGTCCCAGAGTTGCTCCCCCCCCCAATCCTTGCCCAGTGAAGTCTGTTGCTAAGCCTGCCTGTTTCTCAGAAAAGACAGCCTGAAAGCTGTGTGCAAACCAGGCATAACCCCAACCTTTCTTCCTTGCATTACCCAGGAACAGGCAACACTCATCCGTCTCCCTGGGCATCTCCTGTTGTTGACATTAAAGTACCATATTTTAGTGAATATAACCCGCGGGTTATATTCGTTTTTACAAACCCCGCACACCCCCTGCGGGGTATACTCGGGTGCGGGGTATACAAAAATTTTTTTACTTACCTGGTGGTGAGCGCTGCCCCGCCCCTTCCCCCGCTGCACAGCTGCCAGCCTCCAGCCTCCGGGCTGGGGAGCACTCATCTCCCGGTTCCTGGGCAGGAGCGCTCCCCCTGCCCCTTCCTGCAGCTGCGCAGGAACCGGGAGATGAGCGCTCCCGCACCCGGAGGCTAGAGGCTGCGCAGCCACAGGAAGGGGCAGGGGAGCACTCTCATTCCCCCACCTGGAGGTTGTGTGGCCACGCAGGACCCAGGGGGGTGACTACTCTCCCGCCCGGAGGTTGTGTGGCTACGCGGGAACCAGGCGGGGTGAGTGCTCCCCTGTCCGGAGGGTGGCTAATTCCGCCCCCCACCCGTAGAAGCCCCCACTCCCCCGCACAGTTTGAAAAAAAGTCTTGTATACCCTGCGGGTTATACTCGTGAGCAGGGTATACAAGATTTTTTTTACTCAGACTGCAAAAAACATGGCATATATGCGGGTGCGGGTTATTCTCGGGTGCGGGGTATATTCGCTAAAAGACGGTAGATCCTGTGTATCCCAGTGATGATGTTAGATAGGTGGGAATCCTTTATCCACCCCCCTGCTGCAGTCCCTTTACTCCAAAATGACTTTAACATTGGTTGTGTCTTCACTTGAATGGCCCCTTTACACACTCAATGGTGTGCCTTTGAAATCTTCAGGAATAAACCCATTCTAATCATAATCTTCATCATAGATGTATCTCATTGTCTAATCTATGCTAGATGTAACTCAAAAATAACAATTATAAATAATATGTGCACAATAGACTTACATTGGAATCAACACACCTTTTATTTATCAATTTAGAGTGTAACAGACTAAGATTAAACATCATTACTAAATGTAACACTACATGAGGCAGATTAACAAATACAGTATTCAACAATACATTTATCTAACTGACTTTTACTCTTCCTCCTCTCCCCCAGAGTGTACATGTTCCTGCTTTTCAGAGTCCTGGGCCCTTGCTTACATGGGTGTGCTTCAAGATCTGCAGCTGAAGACATTCTGCAGATTCTGTGTGTTATTCCAGCCAAGGCAACAAGCTCCACAACCCCTCTGAAGATTGGGGTTGGCCCCCTCAAATGTCAATAGTAGTTGGTCCTGGTTTGATGGGAAGGTCAGACCCCCAGTCTTTATGCTGTGCCTTTTCTCCTCTTGCAAGTATGTTCCCAAATCAATAAATTGGGATTGCTGTCAGTTCCTTCACTGCAGGTCCATCTCAGTCTGTTCTAGGCACAGCAGCAGGCAGTCCTGGCTCCAATGAAGCCACCAGCACCCTCTGAAGCGTCCTGCTTGATCAAAGCCTCAGCAATCTCTCAGCAGCAGCTTCTGGCTTCCTCGCAGCACTTAGCAGCCGCACCTGGTATGGACAGAGCTCCACACAAGCAAACTTGGTTCTCTCTCAAAATGGAGCCTGCTCTCCCTGAATTCTGTGAAAGAGAAAGCCTCCCACTCTTTCCCCAAATCACGATAGGGTCTAGGTTGGATATCGGGCTGGGAACGGGAGTGGGGATGAGGGTAGTGGTGGGGGCTGGACTAGTAATGGGAATGGGGTCAGGACTAGGGATATGGACAGGAATGGGGGAAGGATCGGGACAGGGAAAGGGACCAGGGCTTGCCAAGGGGGCAATGGGACAGTCCCCCAAGTCTGGGCCACCAGGCTATAGTGCCTCCCAAATGGGGTTGGGGACCAATGGGACAGATGTGGGGAGAGGACCCGTGCCGACGCTGGGCTTGGATGGCTGGGTGGAGCTTGTGTCTGAATCCATGACGTCAGTTATGATTGTTGCAGTTGCTGGGCCCCCAGCAGGGAGGGAAGATGACCGCTCCTCCTGAACCCGGCTGTTCGGCGCCGGCCGTTGCCCCTAAGGGCTCAGTGGCCTCAGATGAGGTGTCTCTGGTGGCTGGGCTGACGGGCAGTATTAGGGGTGCCGCGTGGTTGAGGATTGGGGCGGTCGCCTGGGGCATGGGAGGAGAAGGAGGGGGTGGCGCAACTGTGTTGCCGCCCAGACCAAGGCCCATTGGCAAAGGGTCATCCTCCCCCTGGGCAAGTGGGGTCGGACCCAGGGCATCAATCTCCTCAAAGATGGAACTAAAATCCATCCCCACAGTCCTAGAATCCTACCTGCCAGCCGCCAAAGCAGCAATTGCGTTGGTGGTGATGACAGGGTGTATGGGGCAAAGGGGCCAGGGGAACTCTATCTGAGGCCTCCTCGGGGATGAACTCTGCAAGGGGGACAGGGGCATCCCCTCTGTTGCCATGGCAACCTTGGCCGGCGCCTCCTGCTGACGCTCGTCGGGAGTGATGTTGACAGCAGTGACCCCCGCGGGGGGCCTTCCCACCAAGATTGAGCCTGAAGTCCATGGGCTCTGCGCTTCTCCCGAATGAGCGTCCTGCCTGCTCTCCCTGAATTCTGTGGAAGAGAAAGCTTCCCACTCTTTCCCTAAAGCACGATAAGGGTTAGAATCTCTGAGGCAGGATTCCTAATTAAATTCAGAGGCCCAGCTAGAAACGGGTACCCACATGGGTATTACCTCGCTTAAGCGGAGTTCTTCCTTTAGTTCAAATAGGAAAACAATAATCTGTAGAAACACAGGATCTAGCTTCCATAGATTCCTGTTTAAAAATGGATGGTAGCCTGAAGTGATACATGTATAGAAGGGAAAAAAAACATGCGTTCACAGATTTTGCTTTATACAGTCTGCCATTGCAAGCCCAACCATCTTTTTTGCTTCTATGCTGCTGCAGAGCCTATAGCAAACAATATCCCATCAGTGAAAAGATCATTAGGTGTACCGGACAGTCTGTGGCCCAGATTCATAAAGGAATTTAGGTATGGTGATTCTGAGCTTCGTCATGCCTATCTTTTGGGTGCTGAGGCCTGAGTTTGGCACCTAGTATCCCTATAGAATAAATGGAGACAAACATGTTTCAGAATGGGATTCACAAAAACCAGAACACTAGGTGGCCCTTGCTTAAGTTAGAGACAATGAAAGGTCTACATTGACTGTGGCAATATCGCTCTTCCACATAGTGTAAACATGCCTTTAGTGCTTTTAAAGGGCCAGTTACAGAAAGCTGAAAATGGGAAGAACAAGGTAACAGAAGATGTGAATGAGAACTTGGAATTGTTTCAGAACATTTTACTAGATGCCCCAAAAGAAAGATGTAATGGTTGAATAAACAAACTTGTTTAGAGAGGAAGTGAAGGCAGCTATAAATAATAAACAAATAGTAATGCTATGTATAATGGAAGAAAGAGGACGTTGACAGTAATTAATATAAACTGGAAGCTAGGGATTTAGAAAAATTATAAGGGAAGTCCAGGGATAAAAGGAGAACTCTAGAGCCAGGACAGTGAAGAACAATAAATTTTAAAGTATTTTAGGAACAAAAAACAACCTAATAGTGGTATTGGACCATTACTATATAGAAATGGTAGAATCATCAATAATAATGAAGAAGGCAGAATTCAATGTTGTTCAATCAATATTTCTGTTCTGTATTTTGAGGAAAACAGATGATTTAGTTCTCATTTGGTCATAACTCTCTTTCTATTGCACAAGTTTCTCAGGATGATACTAAACAACCTCTACTGAAGTTAGATATTTTAAATCAGCAGTTCCAGATAACTTTTCCAAAAGACTAACAAAACATGTAGATGGTAGTCTTGTTAGTCTATAAAGTGCTACCAGACTATTTGTTGTTTTTTTCAGTTTACCTGTACAGATTAACTCGGCTACCCCCTGAAGCTTCTTTTCCAAAAGAGTTTTAAAAGAGCTAGAAGAGACATTCACTGGACCATTAATATTGACTTTCAATAAGTATTGCAACACTAGGAAGTTTTAGAAGACTGAAAGAAAGCTAATATTGTGTTTATGTTTTATAAACATTAAACAAGATGACTTGGGTAATTATAGGCCTATCAGTATGATACCAATCCCAGGCAAGATAATGGAGTAATAATGGAGTAGTTGATATGGAACTTGATTAATCAAAAATTAAAGGAGGGTATGAAGGAACTACTGTAATCTGGTAGGCTGGTGACATTACCAGCAGTGACATCACAAGAAAGGGTGGAGCCTCTGGAGGAAATTGGTCAAGCTGACAATTGGAGAATGGAACCCTGGAGAAATACGGGAATAATGGCAGGATAGCCACAGGGAATAAGGAGTCAGAGTAGGGGTGGTCTGACAAAGTCTGGGTAGATGTGGAGCTGAGCTAACTGAAAATGGTTGGTAGAGAACTGAGGAGAAAAAGTAAAGAGAGCTGAACTTTGAGTTATGAGGTCAAGAAGCTCCCTACATAGGTAGATCATGTTGGCTGTCAGAGGGGAAAACTTCTACAGAGAAAGTGAAGGACTTGCAAAACCATCTCAGTAACCCAGCAGCAAGAGTTCTTGTTAGGAGATGACACAGGCACAGATATGTCATAGGGTGATATGTCTGTGTATAAATAAGAAAATAAATAAATAAGAGGTTCACAATTGATGATACAGATGGGGTAAAAGGAACATTTTCTGTGAATAAAACTATTTTAATGTTTCCAGTTCCATATTAGAGTATATTTGTCCTCAGTGTAATTAATGAAGTAGACTTTGTAAAGTCTGATACACACTAAGTTATTGAGACACCAGAATGCCACTTCGCACAGTGACACCACATAATAATTATCACATACTAGGACGTACTTCAAGATTTTCCAGTTCCTGGGGAAAAAAAGAAAAAAAAAGATTCTGATATGAAGAGACTAGGAATGAATTCTGGATGCTGTCAGCACTAATACTGAAGAGGAAGTTACCAAGTCTACATGTGCATATGTGGCTGCTCTTCATCAAAGGGACAGCAGGTCTTCACACAGGATAATTAACACCAATCAACATTGTTTTATGGAAAATAGATCAAAAAACTAACCAGATATTTTATGAGATTATAGGTTTGTTTGATAAAGGTAATAATATTGATGTAATAAACTTAGACTTCTGGAAGGCATTTGACTTGGTACCTCACAACATTTCAATTTAAAAACTAGAACAATTTAAAACTACCATTACACATATTAAATGGAACAAAAATTGGCTAAATGTTAGATCTCAGAAGGTATCTGAAAATGGGGAATCATAATCAAGTGAGTATATTTCCAGTGGATTCCTGCTCAGATCAGTTCTTGGCCCTACACTATTTAAACATTTTTACCAATGACTTGAAAGAAAACATAAATTCATCACTGATCAATTTGCAGTCAGAGTAGGGGTGGTCTGGGTAGATGGAAAAGGACAGGTCACTGATTCAGGGAGATATGGATCATTTGGTAAACTAGGTGTAAGCAAATGATATGCAATTATACATATAAAATTTTCAGGGGTGGGGAACCTCAGGCCTGGGGCCCGGTTGTGGCCCCCGGCTTGCCTGGATCTGGCCCCCAAGGCTCAGGATCTCCCTCCCCCCCAACATTGAGCAGCATGCGCTGGTGCTCCAGACCTCCTGCCACTCCACCACAGGGCCAGAGCATATAAAATCTACTAGCCTGCTCTCCCCCCTCCCCCCCCAAGGTTCTGGCATGTGAGGGGAATGTCCAAAATTGTCACATGTGCACCCAGGAACAGGTGCACATGAAAATCAAAGAACTGAGGCAGGCCTACATAAAGGCCAAGGAGCAGAATCCTTGCTCAGGGGCAGCAGCCCAGCTGCACCGCTACTTTGACGAGCTACAAAGCATCCTGGGAGAAGGGTCGGTCCCTCCCTCTACTTGTCATTGACTCCAGCCTGGAGGTCCACAAAGGCCTGCAGCGCCATTGGAAAGTACCCCTTCCAGTTAATGTAATTGGAGGTCCAGTGGTCAGAGGTCTGGATGACGATGTGGATGCTGTCAATGTACCCTACCCGCCGCAGTTGGGGAAGCCCATGGCAGCAAAGCTGGAAACAATGAGAGTGAAGTCTGCCAGCATGACAATCCTTCATAGCAGGATGACATAGATGCACTTGCCACCTGCAGAAGGATAGAAAGGAGAATCATAGGGTTGCCAGAGCCCTCAGGAGGTCCTCGAGCCCAAGCCCCTTCCCAAGTACCCCATCCCCTGTAGGACTTTGTGAAGGTGGGACTGAAAAATCTCCAGAGAGGGAAAGTCCACCCCCCTTTCCTAGGGAAGCCCATTCTAGTGCTTCACCACCCTCCTGGGACAATAGTGAAAGAGTCATATCTGCATGAGCACAGCCCCTATAGTCAGTCTCCCCACGCTGAACTGGTTCCTGATGGAGTGGTAGCTGTCCGCTGTGATGAGCTTCCAAACTGAGATGGCAACATGCTTCTGGAGGAGGATGGCGGATTGCATGTAGGAGTCCCATTGCCGGAGGGCAGGGAAGAGCCACTCATACAGCTCCAGGAAGGTATCCTTCCAAATGAGGAAGTTCTGGAGCCACTGCTGCTTGCCTCACTTCTCCATGATGATCTGGTCCCACCAGCTGGAACTGGTGTCCCAATGCCAGAAGTGGCGGTGCACGGTGTACAGGGGAGGGGTGGGCGTGTCTGTGCTGCATGAGAAGCACACAGAGTGGGGTGAGGAGGTGCCCCAGAGTGAGCTGCTGGTCCTGCTCCTGCAGTGCCATGAGGGCAGCCTGCAGTAACTGCACAAGGAGGTGCAGCATGAGGTCTAAGAGCCAGTGTGTGCTGTGTAGCAGGTCCAGCTCCACAGCTAGAGTGCTGTGGCAACTTCAAGGGCAACCAGAGCATGCAGTGGGAAGAGTTTTCTGTCACTTGAGGAGGTAGGCAGTGGAGAGGGGACTGAGACATAGCTGTAGAGAAGAGCCCTTTTAAGCTCGAGACTTAGATGGTCTCAGGCAGCAGCTCCGGGAAGTGACTGCTGTCCTGATGTTCTGCCTGAAGTGCTTCCAGGGGGCTTTAAATATGATTCAGCCTCTTATCAGTGTAGACACAATATTTCAATATAGCTCTGCACTATTTCAATGGGCATTTGTAGTGTTATTTCAAAATAGTTATTTCGGGAGTTATTATTCCAAAATAGCTTATTTTGAAATAAGTACATAGTGTAGACATACCCTTAGTATGATACTTGGATGCATAAACTTGGATGATACTTGGATGCATAAACAAGGGAATTCCATGTAGGTGTGGGAAGATTTTTTTACCTCGATATTTTACTTTGGTGTGACAGCTGCTAGAATATTGTGTTCCATTATGGTAGCCACAGTTCAAGAAAAATAAATTGAAGCAGGTTCAGGGAAGAGCCATGAGAATGATTAAAGGACTAGACAATATTACTTATACTGATAGACTAGTGATAGACTAAATAAGCTCCATCATTTTAGCTTAAAAAAGGAGAAGGTTAACGGGTAAATTAATTACAATTAATACTTATCTATAGGGGGAACAAATATTTTATAAAGGAGATTTTCAGTTTAGCAGAGAAAGGCATAACTCTATCTAATGACTGGAAGTTGAAGCTAGACTAATTTGTACAGAGAATAAAATACATATTTTTTAACAGTGAGTGTAATTAACCATTGGAGCCATTTAACCAAGTTTGTAGTGAATCACCACCACTATTTAAACATAACAGATGTGTGCTAGATATTATTTTGGGGAAGTTCTATGGCCTGTGTTATACACAACAGTGGTCAAATTACTTGATCGTAATGGCCCCTTCTGACCTTATAATGTATTAACATATTTTTTCAGACAGGCTCTGAAGGTGAGACAGGCAGAGCAACAGCTATCTTCCCCCGATCTCCCTCACCACCCCTGGTAAGTAGGCAGACCATTGTGCTTCAAGTTATCATAGAGGTCCTCCTCCTCATCCCCTCTCAAGCATTTTGTGTAAATGCCTTTGTATGCAAACTCTCACCCCATGCACTGGATCAGGACCTACAGGAGCACCTGTGTAATGCCTTTTTGTGAATTGCTCTGGGACTTAGGCATCCAGACACTGGGTGTGAGGCTGCTGTGCATATGTATACCTGCAGAAATATAGGTGCTTATGGCATTTTTGCTGCAAAAATTTGGGCACCAAGTAGTTTAGGCACTTTCGGGTTCAGCAGCTGCTGAATGGGGGTTTTGTCAGTCCCAGTAGGGATGGATTATAGGATGTGGGCACCTAACACGGCCCTTAGGCAGCTAAGTCCCTTTGTCTGTTTAGCCTTTTATTTCTTGCTGAAAATGAAAACATTTTGCAAACCTGCATGTTATTCAGCACAGCAACAGATCTGTTCCTGGCTGGTATGGCTGTTTCACTTTCACCAAGAAACTGCACCTTGCTCTATGAAATTTCTGTAATATCACTGAGCAGATGAACACATTCAGAACTGCAGTGAGGTGGAGTGGCTGCCCACTGAACAGGAGGAGGAAGAGTCCCTCTGTGAGCCCTCTTGGGCAGAGCCTGGCCCCAGCCGATCACCTGATTCGAACACAGAGGGTGGGGCTGATAGTATAAAAAGCCAGCCCAGGAGTTTAGTCAAGCCCCAGCCACAAGAGGAACCAAACACCTGTCCTGTGCTCTATGAGTTGGGAGGCTGCTGAGGACTTGCGGGAAGCCTGGATCACTGGGACCGCAGACATACTTTGACTGGGAGGTACTACCAACCATGCTGGAAGCTTTGAGCCCCAATACCCCAGAGGAGCTGCTGGAAAACCAGGTATGCACAGAGGAAGAGAATGGAAGGAGCCCAGGGATAGCTGACAGTAGTCTGGCCAATCTAGACCACCTGTCAGCATGTAGCGGTGAGAATCCCTGCTGACCCAGCAGTAGGCTGTTCTGTGAGGGCTCTGGGCTGGGAAATAGTGGAGCGGGTAGACCTGCGTCCATCCCTGGGCGGCAGTCTCTCCCCTCTGACATTTTAGAACAACCGCCTGCGCTTGCTGGATCTCCGCTGGAACAAGGAGACCCGATTGCATTTGTCCCACTGTGAACTACTAACTGTATAGATTAACTGTGCTTGTTCGCCACCCCGCTCTGATCCCGGGCCTGATAGAGCCTGAACTGTTGGGTTGGCTTGAAGCCCAGAACTAGAGTTGCAAGCCTGGAAGAGGACAATTGGTCCACTAACTGTTTCTCTGATCTGACCACAGGCCCAAGAGTAAGAACTACGGAGACTCTGTGTAGTAAAGTGGAGTGGCCACATACTGACCCCGAAGGGGAAAAGCTCTTCCATGAGTCCCGATGGGCTACAAGAACCCTATGGCTATGTACAGTTTGCACTGATTAAAACAGTGCCAAAAAGAACAATTTGTTTTGAATTTTCCCCTAGAAAGATGTGGTAACAAATTCACCTAGCTTTCAAATGCAGTAAATGATGATTAAACAGGTCATTTAACTTCACTGTCCAGCCTCTGCTTGAATTTACACAGCAAGGTTCAGTGTAATAATTCTTATTACTTTTAACAGGATTGCACATCCAAGTTCCTACATAAACTGAAAATATGCATCTACCTGGTTCTATAAGGGAACTCAAAGGCACTATGCTAATTTACACCAGTAGAGGATTTGGGTCTCAGAATTTAGTCAGTGATATGCTTTAGTATGTGCATTGGAAGGAGGTGGTTGGTAGCAGGAGACTATTTTGGGAGGAGATTTTTCTGTCTTTTCCCTCTTTTAGCATAGCATGCCTACTCTACACTGGCATGTTTTGTCACCAAAATCTGCCTTTTGACAACACAACAGTGAGAGCATCTACACTACAATTATACTTTTGTCAGGAAAAACAACCTGTTTTGGTGAAAAAAACTTCCACCCCTCCAAGAGACTTTTGTCTTTTTCCCTGCCTTTATTGTCTTCAAAGAGCCAGTGTGGACTCTGCTGTTTGTTTTGTCAAGAGAACTAGCTTCCACCAGTATCCTACACTGCCTGCTCTGATGAACCTGCTCAGTGTTTTGTGCTCTCTGCTGCCCTGCAGGCATGCACCCCTTTCCTTTCAAAGGGAAGTATCTGACAGCTGAGTGAGCTGCTCTATTTGGGGAACAAACAAAAATAAATAATCGGAATGATTGTGTTATGCTGCTGCATCAGGAGGGCTGGGGAAACTGCTGTGCTGCTTCGACTTTCCTCAGCATGTATTGTACGCGCAGAATTGTATGTTATATGAAATATTATTATTATTATTATTATTATTACTATGACTGTAATTTGGTAAGAGCAAATATGATAAATGTAAAGCCTGAGTTCATGCGTTGTTTAGACATCCTATGCCAAGAAAACAGAAAGGGGAGCATTAGAATGAAGTAAGATCAAATGTCAATCAATGAGGTTGTCAATCATTGTAAGGTTACCATAATGACAAAGTGTTTTGGCACGTAGCTCACGTAAGTCACATCCACCAACTTACCTGTTGGAGTTTGAAAAATAATGTATGTGCTTGTTATGATTCTCCTTAGCCAATCATTGTAAAGCTATGCAAATTAGCATTTTGAAATGAGCCAATTGATTTAAAGTAAAATATTATGAATATTCATGAGCCCATATTATAAAAGCCTGTACCACGCAACAGTTGGGGTTGCGTCGGGGCGTCGGGCTTAGGCATAGATCTAGCTAGGGAGAGAGAGTGCGAGAGGTCTAGCGTCTTGTCCCGGGTCGAATGAGTGAGGGTTAAGCATCATCTCAGATTTAAGACAGGCGGAAGGCTTGTTCTTATATTCTGATAGTCTTCATTTAGTTTAGGTTTAGTTTAGTTAGTTTAGTTTTTAGGTAGATTAGATTTCGTCTTCGTGTTCGTTCGTCAGGCAGCGTCGGTCTATGCATGTCGGCCGTCGTCGTGTCTGTTCGGCGGGCGCGTCGCGAATTAGTTAAGGTTTTCTTTTAGGTTAGATAGGTTAGGATTATTAGAGTCTAGCGTCCATCATCTGCTCCGGCCGCAACTGAAGAGCGGGAAGAGGACCGAAGACCAGACGCATCTGCGGAAGGTAGATCGGCCGTCTTCGCAATCTTCCCCAGCGCTTCGAGGGATCGCACAGGCTGTTCCTCTCCAAGGGCTTTAAATTAGCCTAAGGATTGAGGTCGCCTGACCAACGACCCTGTCACCGAGGGACTCCTGGTTGTTCCTCGCCCGAGGCTCTCAATCAGCCAGAGGCTTGAGGTCACCAGCACCACCACCATCGTCCTGTTTGCGCCGAGGACTCTGGTAATTATTATTAGGGGTAACCATAGGAGGACTGCCCTCCATGGTTATTCGATGTATGTCATTTAAATTTGCATTATAATATAGTCCTGTGGTTTAACTTTAACCATTTGCCAGTTTTTATTGACTGCGCCTAAAATCTCCTGATATTACAACCGGTGATAGATCCGAGTAGTGAGGACCTTAGTCCATCCCACGAGGATGTGAATCAACTGTAGCGTTCTCCGCTAACAGTATAGCTCACAGACCTAAGAGGGAATCCAAGAAGCACAGGGATTCTGACCCACTTTGCTTTGCTCTATTGGTTGACAGGGTGCTAGCAACATGGCCATGAAACCTCAACAATGAGAGGCAGAAAAACTGGCTTGACTGGTTTTCACTTTTGGTGACATTTGCATGTCAACAACACTTTTGTCACCAAGCCTTCACAGCGCAGACATAGCCTTAGTTCAGAAAAGTAGATTTTTCAAATGTTATAGGTATATATTGGAAAAAAAATCACATAAATCTAAATAAGAAATCACAAAACCATATTTAGCTCATTTCAATAGCTAAGAGACAAAACACCTCCTTCAGGACAAGGGTTTAAAAATCCATTTATATGCCACACAAACATGATTACTCAGTTAAGATTGCTCAAGAGCATTTCCAATCAATATAATTACATTAACATCACTGGTTAAACCTACAATCAAATCTATATCAACCTCAATAAATCTCTTTTATCATCCAAACATCGTCCCATACAAACACACTCACTGGTGATGCAGCTCTGCAAACACTTTTTTTTCCAGTTCTAATATAGAACTGTCCATTATGCATTTTCCTAAAGAAAAATTTTCACAGTACTGGGTCATAACCCTTAGTTTGAAAGTCACTGGTTTGGGACACTGCACTGATAAGTTCTGGGCAGGGATTGCCAGGGGTATACACCACTTCATTCTCACTCAGTGTGGATGTAATACTTCTGAGAACCTACAATCTGAGTTCTGTCAGTTTGTACTGGAGGAATCAAGAACAATAAATCAAGTCCCTGATTCTTAGATGGTTCATTTATTCACCTGAGTTCCCACGAAAATGAAAAAAATGAATACCTAAGCATTATATTTTGAGTTACTGTTCATTGGGGTGCAAGGATCACTTAAATAAATGCATATGTTTTTATGGTCCAAGCAAGCCTCACGAAATTTAATATTGAAAAATGTATAATCACAATGAACTTGGGGTTATTATATGCATTTTGTAGTACAGTGATAATTGCCACCATGCAATTTAATTGTGTGCCAGATAGCACCTCCTTCTCCACAGTCCTAGTTACTCAACTGAACTTGTTATGCTCATATAAGTGAATAATGATCATTCATGTGCATGTTCTGAGAAAACTGTCACGACGTCCACTGCCAGCAACAGGAATTAAGCCTCCAAATTCCATTTTGCGCAGATGAATCTCTGTCCTCAAAAATCCAACATGCTCTGTGCAGTATTTTATCTTACTACTTTTTCATGACCCATTGAGTAAGCAATTCCTAGCAATTCATAGCACTTTTTTCTTAGACTCTCCAGATCTCTGGCCCCAGTGGCATCTTCCTGTGCCATTTAATGTCTCCACGCTTCAGATTTGTTTTTATGTACACTATCCCCTAGCTGTGATTAAAAAAAAAGCATACTCGTGAGAGTGCAAGAAGCGGGATAGGCTTCCTGTCCAAATTCATGCCTAGCATCTCAAATGAGTGCATACTTGGAGAGGAATAGACCCACTCCTACACTCTGGTGACACTTTATTTTAAACTTTTTTAGTTATATGAAAGGTAGTACAGAATGTCTGCTCATGCAAAAATATGCACTGCCAGCTCAAAGAGTATATGTATCCTACAGCACCAGCCAGTCCTCTAAGTACTATCTCTGTTGTTTCTTTTCCCCCTTATGGGTAGGTCTACACTGCATGCTTTTTTTGGAATAAACTATTCCGGAATATATCTTTCTGGATCAGCTTATTTTGAAATAACTTGTCTGTACACAAAAAGTGCAGTGAAATAGTGATTTGCTATTTCAGAATAGAGCGTCCACACTGATTGGAAAATATCTTGCATTTAAGGCCACCCAGAACCAGTTCATGGGGCAGGGCATTGGGTCAGCAGTTACTTCCTGGAATTGCTGCCTGAGGCTATCCGAGACACTTGCTTAAAGGGACCCCCTCCCCCAATATAGCTGCTTCTCAGGTTCTTCTCCTGCTTGCCTATCTCTCTGAGGATACATTTAAACTGTAAGCCTCTTTCGAAAAAAAGCGTCTAGACTACAACCAGTACTTTCGAAAAAGCAAGCCGCTTTTTCGAGAGAGCGCACCCAGGCAATCTGTATGCTCTCTTTGGAAAAAGCAGTTTGCATTACATAGCGCCTTTTTTCAAAAGAGCACTTTCGAAAAAAGGTGTTATTCCTCATAAAACAAGGTTTTCCACGGTTGAAAAAACTGCTGTGTTCTTTCGATTTACTTTTGAAAGAACGTAGCATCAGTCTAGACGCTGGGGAAGTTTTTTCGAAAAAAGGCCGCTATAGTCTAGACATACCCTGAGGGACAGCAAAGCATTTCCAGTGTGTGCTTTGGTTGCCCTGGGTTTGAACACCACAGCATTCCCAGCTATCAAGCCAGAACTGCCTCTGGGCACGCAACAGCCCCTGGCTGTCATGCTGCAGTTTCTGTAGCAGTTTCTGCAGTCTGCCCTCCATGACTTGCAGGAACACGATCCTGAGCTACTTGAAGAAACCCTCAACATGTGTCTGGGAATGCAGCTATTTCAGATACACCCCACTGTGGAGCGCCACTTCTGAAGGTTGGACATCAGTTCCGACTGGAGCGACTAGCTCATTATGGAGCAGAGGTTTGACCAGCAGTAGCTCAAGAACTTCCGTATGAGGAAGGAGACATTCCTGGAGCTGTGTGACTACCTCATCCCTGCCCTCATATGATGGGACACCCAGATGCGACCTGCCATCCCCCCCCGGGGGAGCACGTCACCATCACGATTTGGAAGCTTGCCATGCCGGCCAATTACCAATCTGTCGGGAACCAGTTTGGCATGGGGACGTTGAACATTGGAGCCCTCATCATGCAGGTATGTGTACTTTTGGGTTGCAATCCCAGGAGTGAGGGAAGTACTAGAAAGGGCGACCCTAAGGAAAGGGAGTGCTGGGGGTGCAGAGGGTGTGTGTGGGGGTGAAGCCCCCATCCCCAAGCGGTTCTCCAGTCCTGCCCTCGCACAGCCATGCCAGGGATGCGGGCTACATAGGGGATGGCTCCTGGTGTGTATGGGGGGCGGGTGGGAGGGCTCAGGGACCTCCCAAGGACTCTGGCACCCCTTTGATTCTCTTTTTTGTTTGTTTGTCTCCTTCTGCAGTGGTGAGGGACATCAACACCATCCTGCTGCATAGGGTCACCCACCATAGCAAAGTGGACCCTGTCATCGCAAGCTTTGCTACCATGGGCTTCCTTAACTGCAGGTGGGGCTATTAACAGCACTCACATCCCCATCCAGGCCTCCAACCACTGGGCATCTCAATACATCAACCTGAAGGGATACCTTTCGATGGTCCTGCAGGCCCTGGTCAACCACCGTGGCCAGTTTTTGGACATCTTCATCAGCTGGCTGGGAAAGGCACACGACGCCCATGTCTTCAGAAACTCCAGCATCTTCCAGAAGCTGAAGCCCAGCACTTTCTTCCCTGAGCACAGCATCAGGGTCAGGAACATGGACATGCCACTATGCATTATGGGGGACGTGGCCTACCCTCTAATGCTGTGGCTAATGAAACCATATACTGGACTCCTTGACCCCAGAAAGGATCACTTCAATGACTGCCTGGTCAGAGCCTGCATGCAGTTGGAGTATGCCTTTGGGTGTCTCAAGGTGAGGTTCAGGTGCCTCCTGACCTGCCTGGATATGGGGGAGCAGAACATCCCCCAGGTGGTGTCTGCATGTTGTGTGCTACACAACATAGTGGAGAGGAAAGGGGAGGTCTTCCTTCCAGGGTGGGGAGCAAAGGCCGGCCAGGAGTGAAGGGCCTTTGAGCAGCCATGCACAGCTGACATCCAGCAGGCTCATCAGGTGGTGGTACACATCCGGGAGGCCCTGAGGGAGAGTTTCTCACAAGGACCTCACTGTCACTCTCTCCAGGGCCACCCGACTAGGGGCTTGTGCCTTGCCCCCTCTGCCTTTCCCACAACAAGCCCTCCCTTCCCCCCTCTACCCTACAGAGATGATAAAAAAACTGTTTGGTTTATAAAAACAGAACTGTGCTGTGATTTATTTGGGGTAGAAGTAACTGGGGAGGGACCAGGGAGAGAACCTTGGAGTGGGAGAGGAGAGGCTCAGGGCTGGGGCTGGGAGTGACATGTGGCTCAAGTGCTTCCTCCACCTCCTGTGTGGGGACCTCAACAACCTCAGGGATGGGGGGCGGGTCCAGGGTGACTAGGGGGATAAGCAGGAGGCAGGGCAAAGCAGGGTCAGGCATGGGAGGAGGGACAGGACCAGGAATAGGGACTGGAGCAGGAGCAGAGACAGAAGCTGGCTCCAGATGGGTCAGGAGAGCCTCACTCTAAACCTTCTGAGCCAGCATCTCCTGCAGTTCCTGGAGTATGGAGACGTGCTCACACATCAGGTCCTCCTGGGTCCTCTGGTGCCTGCAGCTCCCCCAGGGTCAGGTGGCTGACTTGGCTGGTGTCGATTGCCCCACTGTCACAGCAGGTCTGGCTGGGGAGAAGAAATAGAGATGGTCAGTCATCCCTGGAGACACTGTCCCTGAAGCCTTGCCCTCATCAGTGAGCTAAGAGCAACGGTTCCTGGGTTAGAGGAAGGTGATGTCCTGGGAGCAAGGCCAGTGGCCTGGACAGTGGGCCCTTTCTTACAGGGGCCCAGATCATAGAATCATAGAACCATAGAGCTGGAAGAGACCTCAGAAGGCCATCAAGTCCAGCCCCCTGCCCAAGGCAGGACCAATCCCAATTAAATCAAGCCGAGACTTAAACACCTCTAGGCGTGTCCCCAGTGGACCATGCTTCCCACCCTGCCACACTCCGGGGACAAGCAGGCATGGGACATTGCTGGCCACACAGGGATCCAATGGGCAGGAGGGGGGCCTCAAACTGCCTGGCCTTCCACTGGCTCCGGCATGGTTGTCATCCCAAGGGGAGAGACCTTGTATCCCTGGCCACTTCAGGAGAGGGTGGAAGGAGGGTTTGTGAGCAGCAGACACACCTGTACCTAGTAGCACTGTCCCCAGGAGTGGGTGTTGCCTTGAGCATGTACAGCACTCCAGAGTCTGTGTGTGTATGCATGTATGTTCTTATCCCAAGCCTCCTTCTAGTGGTGGTTTGTGGTGTGAGGGTGTCCCTCCTGGGGGGACAGAAGTGTGACCAGCCTTTCCAGAATGTCTGAGCAGGAGCCTGGGGGTGCTCTGGTGCTGCCTCCTGGGGCTGTGCGGCACAGACTGGCACTGCACATGCATCCACATGCATGGACCGCAGCGCTATGGCCAGGTCGAGCAATGATCACACCACAGCCCCTCAGTGCCCACCACCCCCACCCTCTCTCTGTGAGAAAATTAAGACCACTCACCTGATGATCCTTCCCCAGCCTCAGAGGATGCCTGGGATACATCCACGCCACGGGGTACCAGTTCCAGCATGATGGTGGTCACTGTGCTGGCTGTGTCCTCCTCTTCCTCCTTGGCAGTGACCCCCAGGTGGGTGATGATGGGCATCTCCAGCCTTGAGTCCAGAGCTGCACCACCCCCAGGATGTGGTGCAGGTCTTCAAAATAGGATTGGGGTTCTGCCCCAGAGCAGAAGCTGCACTCCCTCACCCTGGCGTAGGCCTGGTGGAGCTCTTTCACGTTACTCTGGACCAGCTCCTGGGTCCGGGTATATCCCTTGGTGGCCAGGCTATCAGCCATCTGACAGTGGATGTCGGCATTACGCTGCCTGGAGTGGAGATCCTAGAGGTTCTCCTCCTTGCTCCACACCTTGATGTGGGCCAGGATGTTCACCCTAGATCAGGATAGTGCACACCTTTTGCAGTGCCTGGTAAGTTCCTGGGAGCCCTCTGAGTGCTCCCTGGGATGGGCAGAGGACTCTTGGGGGGCTTGAGGGTCTGCCATGGTGGCCAGATGTCAGGCTATGGCAGCTGCGGTGTGACTGGGGTCTGTGAGGGTTAGCCTCCTGCCACAAGCCCTTTCCCATGTCTGCACCTTTAAGAACTGCAGGAGAAGAGGAACTGAGGCACGGGGATGGAGTGGCCACCAGGGCAACTGTAGGATTTCCTGGAGGTCCCTTATTTCAAAAAAGCTCCCTGTGCCGCGTCCCCACGTGCCCTTTTTCGATAAAGCTATTTCGGAAGAGGTGTTATTCCTCGTGGAATGAGGTTTACAAATGTCGGAAAAAGCCATCTGTTATTTCAATTTTCTTTCTAAATAACACAATTGCTGTGTAGATGCTAGTATTGTTATTCCGGAATAACTTCATTGTAGACGTAAGTGATAGAGAGTAGTACAACTTTTAGCATAGCTTCCCTAATGAATGAAGAGAAGTTCATTATGAGAATAATAGTACTTTTTTTTTTAACAACAAAAATTCTATGTTTTAAAAAATTCTTAAAAGCAGCCATTTTTAACAAAGTGGCCTCTCTATTTTGGTAAATTAGGAGGTTCTAAAACGTATGTAGTAGAAGTGTTATTTACAGAAAACAGATTCATTCCTTTGACAAATATTGGATAAAGAGTGTTCTTCCATTTCAAAAAATATATTTGGGTCTGAAAATGAGCATTTGTCTTCTCACCTCATTCTCAAGGCCATTGCTTCAGCTTGCTGCCTGTTGCTTCTGACCATGCTGAGTTGATAAGCTATTAGTTAACACTTTCTAGGGTATATTATTGGTTGTTACCTTATGATTATTTATGTTACAGTAGTTCCTGAAGGCTCCAACCAAGATTGGAACCCTAGTGGTCTAGGCATAATGCTATCATATAGTTAAAAAAAAAAGGTACTTGACCCAAAGACTTTACAATCCAAACAGATGAAACAGACAAAAATAAGAAAATGTGTTCTTTCCCCTATTTTAAAGATGATGCCTGCAGGAAATGTCTCTATCTGCACATTTCAACTATAAACTCCAACAGTCCTACCTTGGCTCCTGTGAAATATATGGCAAAGCTACCTTTGATTTCAATGGGACCAGGATTTCACTCCAGCTGTCTTGACTCTTCAGTTTTGTCAGCTATCATGCCAAAGACTCTCCGCCTTCTTTGTTCCTAAAATTAGCTACTATTTTTCCTCTTAAAACTATTATACATCTGTTCTTAATTGGCTTAATTGTTCTCTACAGAATAACCACCTAAACCTTACTAACTGTACATAGTACTTGGTGCAGAATGAATGTCAAGTGGTCTCCATTTATGAGCTATGGAGATTTGAAGTGGTGGTATCCCAGTTACTGACATTTCCAAAGAATGCTGCTGATTGTCACTGCAGCACAGAAACTGCTGTTGAATATAAGAGAAAGAGGTTACATGAATGGTAATGCTAATCAAACATGCATGTTTGACAGCATGGGAGAATGAAGTTTTCTATTCATAAACAGAATAGGTACCCAGCATGACAGCATAGTGGTGGTTCCTACGACTTCACATAAGCCATTGAAGAATGATCATAGTATGGAAACTTTAAAATACACCTACCTGCTTTAACAGAGCTATTATAATTGTTTTTTAGGTCTACACAATTCCTCATACTTTCCCTTACATTAATACACACTTGAAAACAAAATAGAAATTTGTGATTGCTCATATAGGAGGTTTTTTATGTCCTACCTTTTAAAAAATTATTAGTGATTTTGGTTGCCTCATATTTTGACTTTCCAATTGAGACTCCTCAAGGGGGCCAACTTCTTTCAGATAGGAGGAGTCAGATGATGCACAGAAATGACAAGCACTAAATGCTAGTTTTAGGCACCACTGTAATCCACAAAACTCCCACGCTGCTGCCTCCTAAGCCATTAACACCTATGTCACTCAGAGCCCACATTTTACTGTAAAAATTCCATAGGTGTCTAAATTTCTGCTTCTGGGAGTACATACTGTTGCTTCACTGTAGGTGACCAAATGTCAGTCTCATATCTAAGCTTCACTGCATTCCTCAGATGTAGGCAAACATTGGTATTCCTCTCCTTGTCTTCCCTGTGGTGACTATTCCCACAGGTGTGCTCAAATCAAACCTAGCTCCACACAAAAGAGAGGGGAGGCAGAAACTGATCTCCCTTATAAAACTTTTATCCAGTGATTTTGGAACTCACCTGAGATGTGGAAGACCCTAATTCAGTTCCCTTCTCTGCCTGACAGAGATGGGAGTTAAATAGGTGTTTCTCACCTCATAGGGGAATGCCCTTACCAGGTGGCTATGGGATATTCTGATTAGGTCCCTCACAATCTCTCTTTTGGCTGCCATTAAATTAAATAATTTACATTTTAATCAGGCCAACATCAGCATGAGAAACACTCTATAGTCCAAAGACAAAAGCACTGAGAGTGGTGGGAGGATTCCTTGTTCAAATCCTTTCTTTCTATCAGGCAGAGAGAACTGGTGTCTCCCACATTATAGATAAGTATCCACTGAACTATGAGTTTTATGTTGCTTTAGGTGAATTCCTAACTCAGTCTCACAAGAGGGGCTTGGGCACCTATGCCATCTGACTCCAAGGGAAGGGTTAATGTCTATGGATCACAAGCAGAGCTATGCACTTCCTGGCACATGGCTTAAGATACACCTTGGCTGTGTCTAGACTGGCGCGATCTTGTGCCAGAGCTATGCAAATGAGGCTCAGCGTGGAATATCGCCGAGCCTCATTTGCATAACTAATGAACCGCCGTTTAATAATGGAAATAATCAGCATAACGGCTTTGCGCAAGAGGGTTTTTCTTGCGCAAGACGGGGCAGTGTAGACAGCTCCGTCTTGCGCAAGAGCCTCTTCCGCAAAAATGGCGGCTCATTAGTTATGCAAATGAGGCTCGGTGATATTCCACACTGAGCCTCATTTGCATAGCTCTGGCGCAAGATCGCGCCAGTCTAGACACAGCCCTTTCTTGTTAGCATCTTCCATTGGCTAACTCAGGAAACTCTGTCTAGACCCTGGCGTTTATGGATCCCATTCTTACGCGCATATCACTCCTCATTCATCATATGTGGAGCCTAGACACTTAATTCAGATTTTGTGAATCTATTTGTTGTTCCAGTGATTTTTTTAGTTGTCAAAAAGTTATTTGTTGCAATGTGGAGTGTTGCCTTGCCTAAGCCCGTTTTTTGGATCCAAGCCTGAGTAATCTGTACTTTCTAAAAATCAAGTCCTTATGGTATTTCAAATGTAAACCCAAATATTGAAACAGCCCGTCACTAGTGTGTCTTGAAAATGTATGTTGTATTTATTAGAAAGTATTAATAATTATAAACAAAAATCATTTTAAAAAAATTGTAAGCTTATGGACATCTTACTGCTTTGAGAAGTCTAAAGTTTTTACAGATCATCTATGAATGTTTACTGCTATAGTAAAATAGAGTCACATGACTCAAACCTCTTTTCCATTTTAATAAAATCTAGGTTTAGATTTTGAACATTTTTTTTCAAATGTATAATCCCTCTGTCAGGTGTCAATGGTAACAACAAAGTCTAAAGTCAATATTTTTAAGAGTTCCTTCTCAGAAAAAAATTAAAAGAATGTCTTGAGCACCCCCAGCAAATAGTTGTATTGATATTTCAGATGAGCATTGCAACACCAACAAAACTAAGTCCTTGCTTCTTTCAGTCAGGCTTCTTATGCAGGAGCGAGACCATTCTCTCATTTCATTGTCTGGCCTCAAGCTTCACTAAAATCCCCTTCTGGTATAATTTGTGTGACTCGGCCATCACAGCATGTAGGACACAACTTCTTTGCTCCTTTCCTTTTACCATTATCCTGAAAACAAAGTCCAACCCAAGCTACCAAACTTATTAGCTGAAATTATGAGTAAATAATGGGTATGGAATCACCACGGGTGCTTTTCCGCCTTCTCACCAACAGCGAGAGTAGAAAGTTTTGTCTCTGTAGATTAGGGGTGGGGAACCTTTTCCAGTTGGGGGCTGCTGATCCATAGAAAAATTGGTTGGGGATCACACACAAGTGAGAAGCAAAAAACCAAAACAACAACAAAAAACACCACACAACCTAACTGATGTGACCCCCAGCCTCCCAAGTGAGGAGAAAGACACTCCCCACATTCTCCTTGCACAACAGATCCTAGGGGCCCAGCCTAGTAGATTTTGTGTGCTCCAGTCCTGCAACGGGGCAGTAGGGGGGGGGGGGGGCTGGAGTGCTAACGTGGGCTCCCCAATGCTGGTGGGGGCCCTGAGCCTTGGGGGCCAGATCCAGGCAAGCTGGGGGCTACATCCAGCCCCCAGGCCTGTGGTTCCCCACCCCTGCTATAGATCTTCAAGCAATTGGAGTTGCACATGAAAAAAATCATGAAATTTTATTTCAAACTACTTCAATAATGTACTGAATTAAACAGCATGAGAGTGGTGGGAAACACATGGGAAAGAAAAGCAGCAGGAATGTTTTAAATGGCAGGATTAGTCAGATATTATGAAAGCCATGGAGAAATTACACGAGTCTTTCTTGCCTTGGAGGCTGTAGAAGGATTTAGCTGTGAATGAGACTGATAAAAATAATTAAGAATAAAATAGGACTGTGTTGGGGAGGGGAACTAGAAGGTAGGCTACTGAAGCAGATTGCATCGAGGATCAGAATTTTCAGGTGTAGGAAGTGACTTTGAAAATGAATTATATATATTAATTTTCTGTACCAATATACATTTCCCGATTACTACTGGTAAAGATTCTTTAAAAATGGCTTATTTACTCTGCAAACCAGAAGGAGCAGGCTTGCATGGAGGCAGCAAAGATAGTAGTTAACTCTTGCAACAACTAACCTAGGGATGTAATGGATTCTACTTCATATGAAATCTTTACATTAGGTTTAGATGTCTCCCAAGAGATGCTCTAGCACAACCAGAATTTATGGGCTTGATGCAGGAATCCTGGGGTGATATATTTGGCTTGTATTATGCTTGTGGTTATACTACATCATCATAAGAGTCCGTTCTGACCTTAAAATCAATCAGTACGTACCATTGCTTTGCAAGCAAAATTTTATGAAACATTTTACGTTTTTCACTCTGTGCTTTCTGTACATCTCCAGGTTCCAATGTTTGTGACAGTGCTAGCTTTTTGGCCACCAACAGTCAAAGTTAATGAGACCCCCTCGCCACTGGCTTCAATGAATTCTAGATGAGTCTCCCTTTCTCCATAGAACATTAATGCCTTCGTTAGTGGGGGGAGAGGGGAAGTAAAATCAATAAGTTATCATGTTCATGTTATACATAAAGTTACACACCAATAACGGAGTCTAAACAGAATTCTACAACTAAATTTGGCTTCAATATAAATAATGCTCAAAAACAAAAAGCACACAAAAAATCACAACCTCTCATGGATGGAGAGACTTACTAGAAGTCTTTTTAAAATTATGTCCCAGTGCACATCAGCTCCTTGTCATTGTCCAGCCAGTCCAGGCTCTGGAGAAGACCAGACATTTCTGAGACTCAGGGTATGTCTACACTACAGAGGGTTTTTTCAGAGAAATGGCCGTTTTTCCGAAAAAGCTTCAATTACGTCCACACTGCAATTGCATTCTTTTGAAAGAAAATTGAAAGAACAGAGGGGTTTTTCCAACATGGGTAAACCTCTGTCTACAAGGAAGAAGCCTTTTTCCAAAAGAGGGAGTTCTTCGAAAGACGAAGAGGAAAGAGGAAAAAGCACCAGTTGCCCTGGTGGCTAGTCCGCACATAGTAATCAGAGCTTACATGCGAGATATTGTCCATTCAGTGTGGATGCTATGTCTCAAAAAAGCAGATCGCTTTTTCGATGCACTTTGGCAGTGTCGACACTCTTTCAGAAGACGTTTTTCTGGAAGATCTCTTTTGGAAAAGCTTCTTCTGAAAGAAGTCTACAGTCTAGACATAGCCTCAGTTTGGTGCAACTTACTTCCTCCTTCACCATGCTAACCTACGTGGGAAGTATAAGCATTTCCATCATTAAGTGTGACATTTGAACCTACTAATTTTCCTTTGTCAATATACATGTTCCAACCCTATATGAAGAATGAGCAAACTTTAGAAAGTATGAAGAACACTTTACAACATAATTCCTCATATTTATAAAGAGCTTCAAAGTGCTTCTCCACTCCACCCAACTTCAATCACAACAGCAGCATTTCCCAATGAGAAAGAGCAATTTCAAATACAGTGAGAAAATGTTGTATTTCACTCAGGTTGTATCTAGTCAGCCAAAGCAACAATATACTGTTCCAGAAAATTTAACTCTGGGAAAGTCAATTCACAGTGTCAGCAACTGGCATTATATTGGAATAATTAACACAGTGATGACTGTAAATTAACACATATGAATGTAGGCCCAGATCCTTCACAAGCCTAACTTTTCACATACTTTGAGCAGTCCCGCTGAAGTCAAGTTAAGCACAAACTTACATCTTAGAAAGCTTAGATGTGAAGGAGGCAACTGGGTATCAGAGAAATTTTGAAGATATTATTGAATGTATTCTCATTGTACTTTTCCAGATCCTGAGTTTTCTTATCTTCAGGACAGACAAAGGGTTTCTCTCCCCCACCCCCCAGTTCACCTATTTGTTTGACCTTTGGCTAAGGTTAAAGAACTAAATTTATCAAATGGGTTTGAGTAGTTAATAGTGGGGTGACTATTACTGCAGCTCTTTCTGGAAACTATTGGTTAATGTGTTGTTTTTGTTGTGTATAACTCTCTCGGTGTCTACAGCAATGAATACATATTTTGTTTGTAATATTAATTTATGCAGTGATGTACATTTACATAGCACTTCATATTATAAGACAGAGGATTCTTTTAGTTTCAAATACTAACACTAATATTTTATTTAAAAGAGGCAGTGTTTCTGGTGACACTTTGCTCATACAATGAAATAAAATGCATTTCAAACACTTCCAATAATGCAAGACACTTCAAGAGGCAGTACTTCAAATATGCCTGATCAAAGGAATTTTCAGGTGCTTATGACTGACAACACTTAGTGGACACTCAGAGCTGTGCACTTTTGTAACACTTCATCTTGCCGAAGTAGTAATGCAAGCACTTTAAAAAAAAATTACAGCTCCTATGCTCATACTTTATAAACATTCAGTAGTATTCAAAACTGTTATGTTCAAACTGTTCATGCCCCCTACACTCACAGAGATTAGTATGCCACTTGAATCATACTGAAATTCTTTCAGGTACCATTAATGATGAAGAAAAGGATGTTGACTTTGTCAATGCTGTCACATCTTCAGATGTTCCCCTTCCTGTATCAGATGGTGCTGAACTATGGTTTGCCCTTGTCAGTCACTCTCTGGAAATGCTCACCTCAGAAGAATTAGGCAGAGCATCTACTTTCCCTTCGTTCTATTTTTATCATTTAAAATAAAACAAACAAACAAAAAAACCATAACAAAACAAATCAGTGCCACTGTGGTAGAAAACACACTGAAACATGAATTTCCATGCACTAATGCAAGAGGTAGAACACCTTTTGACCAGCTAACATTATGTATGTACAGATGTATTTATTTGATGGCTCTAGATCTCACTGCATGTTGGGAACGGCTAAGCAAATCTTTGTGGGTGACTGCAGCTGGAGTAGAGGAGTAGAATTGTTTTAACTAATTTCTGTATGGATAAGAATTTGACATGTTATTAGCATCTGAAGCATATTTAACTGTTTGTACAAAACAAAAAAAAGTAAACACCTGAAATGACCAGTTATTAGCGGTCTTCTGTGAATAACAAACTAGCTCAATTCCAAGATCTAGAAATCTACTCCATCTCTACACAAACTATTGTGAAGACTCTGAAATGTTGCTTTAACTCCAGTCTGGAGGTAACTGCCCCAGTTTTATTCTGCACAATATATCTACTGTATGGAAAGCTAGTTTTTTATTTTGAGAGTTTGGGAATAACTACATATTCTCTCTGCAGTGTTGATGGTTTGACAAATGAAGAAAAAAAAAGATAAATAACTAGAATATGCTTCTCCTAACCACCATTGTTGTATGTTAGTGAAAACTTCCATAACGAAAACTAAAATCTGTCAAAGTGGGTTTTCAAATTGTTTTGAATTTCAGCCTGTGGGGGCTATGGTTTATAGGTGTTGGGGTTAATCAGAGACAGTGGGACATTTCTCGGTACGCATGTCACACTTCCCATCAGTACTCGGGCCAGGCTAGAGAAGTTAACGTTCCAACTTGTAGAGCAAATTCAGTGCAGAATCTTGGTCATGAGCCACCTGAGACTTATTGCATATAAGCTAAGCAGAATCTGAGGTAAAACCCAATTCAGTAAAACACTTGATGATGTACTGAAGTTTAAGCACTTGACTAGTCCCATTGACTTTAAAGTTAAATTTCTGAGTGCTTTACTGAATTGTGGACCAAGTTTCAGGGATGTATTTATGTCTTGTGGGGGGCGGGGGGGGGGGAGACATAACACTTAGCAGTTCTAAAGGATTTTTTCTCCAACCCAAGCTATATTTAGTTGTTTTACATATTTTCACTTTAAAAATATTAGCTTAATTGGAAAAGAAAACATATCTACCACTGCATTAAAAGGTCTGCTGAACTGCAAGAAATGAATCTTTATTTCACAAAGGCTATAACTCCTGATAAGTGGTTGGGTATTTTTAAAAACTACTCTATGTTTTAAAATTGATGGACATATGTGACCCTTTATGGCTGCGTCTCGACTGGCAAGTTTTTGCGCAAAAGCAGCTGCTTTTGCGCAAAAACTTGCCAGCTGTCTACACTGGCCGCTTGAATTTGCTCAAGAACACTGACGATCTAATGTATGATCGTCAGTGTTCTTGCGCAAATACAATGACTCTCCCGCTCGGGAAAAAGCCCTCTTGCGCAAATGCTTTTGCGCAAGAGGGCCAGTGTAGACAACTGAGAACCGTTTTGTGCAAAAAAAGCCCCGATGGCGAAAATGGCGATCGGGGCTTTTTTGCGCAAAACCGCGTCTAGATTGGCCACGGATGCTTTTGCGCAAAAGCACTTTTGTGCAAAAGCATCCGTGCCAATCTAGACGCTTTTTTCCGCAAATGCTTTTAAGGGAAAAACTTTTCCGTTAAAAGCATTTGCAGAAAATCATGCCAGTCTAGACGCAGCCTATATGTTTATTTAAATTTCTTCATCACTTCTCTGTTAATTGGTGGGGGAAGGGGGGGAGTGGAGGAAGTCTCAGGACTGATGCCGATTTAAAATATAAAAAGTGCTATAATCCAAATTTAATCACACAATAAATATTTCACTGAACTGAGTAGATCAGGTATCTTTTCAAGTGCTAGCTACTAAGTAATGATGCAATTAACATTAAGGGACATTTTAAAAGTAAAAAGGATTTTTAAAGAAAAACAAAAATCTTCAGCAATCTGCAACACACTGAGTATATATTGCATCAGCCTGAATCAGCCATTACAAAGAAACCAGTTTATAGCATTAAAGCCATTCACAGTATAAAGGTACTTTTCATAGGTTATTCATGAATAGACTATAATAATTATACCATAAGGCCTATAAATCAGAGCTAACCTGCTTGTTTTAATATCTCAACATAGGTGAATCAGAGACAGCTATTTTTCTTAAGTGTATTTCAAAGAATTCCATACCTTTCATTAGAACTAGAATATTATCAAATTCTAGTAACATGCACTGTACAAGAATCTATTTTCTTCTTCTAAGGATAATAATTGCAATGTCAGGATAGAGGGGGACCAGTGTGATTTTTAGCTCCGTATGTTATGACTGCCAGGGAAGTCCATTCACCAACAACCTGAATAATTTTCTTTGTGTTGTTCAGCAATCAGCCATCTCTGGAAAAAAAAAGTAAATATGGAAACAAAACCCCAAGGACTATTACACAGAAAAGAAAGGCTTAATAGCATCTCTATAGACTGTTAAAATCACAGATATATAAGTAGCGATTTAGAACCATACAGTCTAAAAAACCCCCAAAAATATGTGAGGGAAATCTAAAATACCCTCTTCCCCAGGACTTGTGATCTGATTATGATTAAACATATGTGGGAAGGGACTCATACTTATCTTCAGGTAGTGTAATTTGAAACCCTTGTTTTGGTGTATTTTATCATATTCTTAGTATTGTCAATAACATTACCTTGTTATGGGATGAGACTTGGAACAATAAAAGAGAATAAGTTCCCAACAATCTTGTTCAATTCACACACTTGCATAGAAAAGAAAGAAAAAACAACATAAATACTTGATTCCAATTATTTTTTGCAATCACAGTTTGGGTTCTATATGGGGCTGGCTAGCTGAACAATGTATTCTGCATGCTCTTTGACTGTGGATTATAGATGTATGTGGTTTCATACTGGCATGGATACTGATTTGGAGTACTGATATATGAAAACAGGATTGTACAATACAGTATTGAACATTCCCAATTACTAGGAAGAAACATTTTCCAACATCTTACTTCTGCTATGTTTCTTGCAAGTAGCAAACTATACTTAAAAAAAATAAATAAAAGCTAGTTTAATGGAAACATCAGGATGTGTATGTGCCTGTAACATAGCATGACTCACCACTGCAGCACTTCCAGCTGGTCATGCTAGGAATCTGCTCATTTCAGCCCTAGTGTGCCCCTTTTTGGCTGGCTATTACCTTTTATCCTCCACTGTGTTATGTTAGGATCCAAGCCCCTCCCATACTGTTGTATCCTCCCCTCAGAGCATTGACCTGCTGCAGTTCCCGCACACTCTAGAATACTCCCTCTGGGAACCCCCAACTCCCTGTACCCACTTTGCCTCAGTGACCTATTGCCAGTCTTCATCTAGTCTCTGCCACAGGGGCAAACTGAAGTCTGAAATGGCCACTCATCATTGTCAATGGGGTGTAGACCTACTGCCTTTGCCTACTCTGACTGCCTCACTGCAGCCCTATTACTCTGAAGCCTTGCTTCAGACCCTGCTGCCTGGGAGCTTTCCTGTGCAGAGTCTCCCCAGCTCTGCCTGCCTGCCTGCCTTTCCCTACCCATGCTCTGTGTCAAGAAGCATCTATCTTGCTTGGTCTCTAGGTCCCTCCTGCTTCACTGCTGGAGCAAGAGTGAGTGACTCTCCCTACCCCTCCAGGAGCCTTTATTTATACTGCCCTCAGCTGGGCCCTAAGTGGCTAAAGTCTGCCACAGCTGCTTGCTCCACATCCCCAGCCCTCTCCCAGGGCTGTTTTTACCCTTAAAGGGCCAGTACAAGACAGGAGCCCTGTCACCGTACCTTATGGAGTAATCATGCATTTTCATTATTCTAACCTCTGCCATTGTCCCCCTTGCCTAATAAGTCATATCCACATGGGTAGACCATAGAATCATAGAATGCTAGAACTGGAAGGGACGTCAAGAGATAATCAAGTCCTGTCTCCTGCCCCCATGGGAGGACCAAGTACCATCTAGATCATCCCTGATAGGTATCTGTCTAACCTGCTCTTAAATATCTCCAGTGATAGAGATTTCACAACCTCCCTAGGCAATTTATTCCAGTGTTTCATCACCCTGACAGTTAGGAAGTTTTTCCTAATGTCCAACCTAAACCTCCTTTGCTGCAATTTAAGCCCATTGCTTCTTCTCCTATCATCAGAGACCAAGGAAAACAATTCCCCACCCCCTCCCTGTGACACCCTCTCAGATAGCTGAAAACCGCTATCATGTCCCCTCTTTGGCTATGTCTATATTGGCATGATTTTGCACAAAAACATGCTGCCTGTCTACACTGGTGGGGAGTTCTTGCGCAAGAACACTGATGTTCTAATGTGTGAAATCAGCGCTTCTTGTGCAAGAACTATGATTCTCCCACTCAGGAATAAGCCCTCTTGCGCAACTGTTCTTGCGCAAGAGGCCAGTGTAGACAGGCAACATGAATTTCTTGCGCAAGAAAGCCCGATGGTTAAAATGGCCATCAGAGCTTTCTTGCGCAAGAGAGCGTCTACACTGGCATGGATGCTCTTGTGCAAAAGCACATTTCTTGTGCAAAGGCACATGCCAGTGTAGACGCTCTCTTGTGCAAATACTTTAATGCAAGAACTCTTGCATTAAAGAGTATTTGCGCAAGATCATGCCAATGTAGACACAGCCTTAGTCTTCTCCTTTCCAAACTAAATAAGACCAATTCCTTCAGGCTTCCCTCCTAGCTCATGTTTTCTAAACATTTTCAAAACTGGCAATATATATCTATATAGAAATACAGATATATACAGGGAAGTCTTTTGTTCAGTTTTTTCTGCTTATTCAAAAGCACACTTTTAATTTGCTTATCAGCAAGCTAGATCCCTTTCTGCAGTTCTCCTTCCTACACAGTCACTTCCCATTCTGTATGTGTGAAATGGATTGTTCCTTCCTAAATCGAGTACTTTGCATTTGTACTTTTTTAAACTACATCCTATTTACCTCAGACCATTTCTCCAGTTTGTCCAGATCATTTTGAATTTTAATCCTCCAAAGCACTTGCAACGCCTCCCAGCTTTGTATCATCTGCAAACTTAATAAGTGTACTCTGTATGGCATCATCTAAAGTTTTGATGAAGCTATTGAACAGAATGGATCACAAAATAGACCCCTGTGGAACCCCACTTGTAATGTCCTTCCAGCATGACTGTGAACGGTTAATAACAACTCTCTGAGAATGGTTATCCAGCCAGTTATGCACCCACCTTATAGTAACCCTATCAAAGTTGTATTTGCCTAGTTTATTGATAAAATGGTCATGTGAGATTGTATCAAATGCCTTACTAAAGTTTAAATATACCACGTCCACTGCTTCTCCCTTATCCACAAGACTTTTTATCCTATCAAAGAGAGCTATCAGATTGGTTTGCCATGATTTGTTCTTTACAAATCTATACTGGCTGTTACCTATCACCCTATTTTCTTCCAGGTGTTTGCAGATGAATTCTTTAATTACTTGCTCCATTATCTTTCCTGGCACAGAAGTTAAACTGACTGGTCTGTAGTTTCCTGGGTTGTTCTTATTTTCCTTTTTATAGATGGGCACTATATTTGCCCTTTTTCAGTCTTCTGGAATCTCTCCCAACTTCTATGATTTTTCAGAGATGTTAGATAATGGCTCAGATACTTCCTCTATCAGCTCCTTGAATATTATAGGAAGCATTATAATGCCTGCATGGATCCTCACTGATTTCACTGAAGCTTCACTAATATGGACTTCAGCCCCATGTGCTGCCCCAGTTAATAGGGATGCATGTGGGCACAGAGGTCCATTTTGGTTATTGGGCTTACAAATTTACTACTCTTCTTCCAGATCCCAAGAGAGATGATTAGAGTGAACCAAATATCAAGATGCTGTGCTTAATTTGTAATGAAAGAGGTGTCAGAACTCCAGTAATTAGGACATGTCAAGCCCAGATGTGCCAGGGCTCAACCCTGGCAAGCACTGGCACAAATTAAACACTTCCCAGATGACACCTTCATTGGGGTTAGCTAAATCCTGAACATCATCTGGGTATGTGAGACTTCATCTCCCCTCCTACGTCTGTATGGCACTTCCCTTCTTCATCTTTCTATCCCCCTTGTTTGGCTTTATGTTTAAGAAAAGTCCAGCTGAGCCAGCCCATCCTGAGTATTTTGCATCACTGTTGTGAACTTATGACTAGAGAGACAACTAAAAGCAATGTTCTACACCACCTATGCCGGTGTCAGTTCACTAGCTCTTGGGCTGATTACAGTATGCGCTGGGATTCTCTTTCTAGCATTCAGATTGCTAGTGAAAGTCAACGTGAGACACAGAAGCTGCATTTTCTATTTCTGCTGATATTTTCTCCTCCCTTCTGTATTTGCCTTGTTTTGTTTTCTAGGAAATGGGTTTGAAAACTAACCACCACCACTACCGAAGAGTGGCAGTAGCTCCAATCCAATTCAACTATCTTCTTCTCTTTGCCCTCCCCCCAAAAATATTATTATTTTGATACCATCTAAAATACTCTCAAACAAGTTCTCCCTTCTCCAAGAAATCTCCCTAACTAAAGAGAAAAGGAACCAGGGCTAATGTAAAATAAATCTCATTTGCTACTAAGATTACAAATGCTTTTCACTACTTTTTTTCTTTTTGTTATCTTTAGTAAAAGGATAATTCAATGGGATTTTTGCTGATACTAAGCACACTGATGTCTCTGTATGCAAAACCCCAAACTTTGTTTAAAACTGGTTAGTGTTGGATAGTTTCAGGGTCATGTTAAAACTTTTGAGTCATTGGGTCCCTTTATTCCATCTACATTAAGGCTGTGTCTAAACTGGCGCGATCTTGCACCAGAGCTATGCAAAGGAGGCTCAGCGTGGAATATCGCCGAGCCTCATTTGCATAACGAATGAGCCGCCATTTTTGCGGAAGAGGCTCTTGCGCAAGACGGAGCTGTCTTCACTGCCCCATCTTGCGCAAGAAAAACCCTCTTGTGCAAAGCCATTATGCTGATTATTTTCCGGCATAACGGCTTTGCGCAAGAGGGTTTTTCTTGCGCAAGACGGGGCAGTGTAGATAGCTCCGTCTTGCGCAAGAGCCTCTTCCGCAAAAATGGCGGCTCATTTGTTATGCAAATGAGGCTCGGCAATATTCCACGCTGAGCCTCATTTGCATAGCTCTGGCGCAAGATCGCGCCAGTCTAGACACAGCCTAATAGACTAGTTCCAGCTAGGTAGAGGCAGTGTCAGTTTTAGACCCATAAATTCTTTAGCCTACACACTGACATCACACAAACTTACGATGCCTTCCAACACTCATATAATTAATAGTGATGAAGAAATTTGCTCTCTGAGAGGTAAAAAGACATGTGACCAATCACATAGTGCAAAACAATCAATTAATAGAAAATCTAAGTATTAAATCAACTGACAAGTTCATTCCATTTCTAGTGCTATTCTACTTATTTATTACTTGGCCTTGCCCAGATCCTTCAGGGCAGTGGCCTGGCAGTGTGGGTGATGCAGGAGTCAGGGCAGGGCCTTAGGGATGTGAGTAAGTCAGAGTAGGTGGCCAGGTGCAAGAGTGAAGGTTGAGGAGAGGCTCAGGGCAAGAGACGGGCAATTTGATGGCCGTAGCTCTTCCCATTTAGGAGGAGTTCCTGAACAGACAGACGCGCAGACAGATACACTCTAAAATATATAGAGAGAAAGGGATAGGAGAAAGCTGTTCAAATCGCTAATACCTCAAAAACAAGAATCAACTTTATTATAAGTTATTCACTGTATATACCACTAAGGCTGCATAAAGAATTGTTTTTCTATGGTAGTCACGACAAAAAGAGGTCTGAATCTTCCATTTTAAAAAAAATTGGGTTTTCCATAGGCAACATCCTGTAGTCAAACCACTAAACCATGTCACCTACTGATGAAAATAAATTTGCCCATTGTCAAAAAAGACCAAACTAAGGAGTTCCCATTTCCATCTCCCTTTTTCCCTTTTGTTTTTCAGTCTGCCAGCATTTTCTTCATTTTTTCTGTACACTTCTCTGAACCATTTTTAGTCTCGCCTAGCTGAAAATGTGAGTTCAGTGTGAGTTCAAATATTAAAGTGGAACTTCTGAACCCATGACATTCAAGTGGACTACAAGTATTAAACAAAATAAGTGTGGATGCCTCTATTTTTAAAGTGTTTTGGGCTGTGGATGAAAAGTGCTGCTAAATATTATTGCCTTGGAGGCAACCTTTTTGAATTGGAATGTCTGCTTATAATAGATTGTTTTGCAGGAGGAGTGCAGATATAAAAATATTTCATATCAGGGGAGTTCTAGTTATTAAGATAACAACAGACAGTAACATTGTAAACTGCTTCTCCTTTTGGATAAAGGTACAACTATAATTGGTGCTTCATTAAATTTCTCTTACCCACAAGAGGTTCAATGAACAGATTGTCAGATCATATTTCATGCATTGAAGAATTAGTCCAAGACAACTGCTGACTCAAATAACTCTATGATTATAACATAGCAGGACATCTATGGACAAGGTTTAGGATCAGAACTAAAATATAATTTAGAAAACTCTAATAGGTTTTAAATAGAGCTGGGCAAATAACTGATTTTTTGGGGGGTGGAGGAGGATTCTGGTGGTTTTGAAAAAGAAAAAAAAAGATTGTTTTAAATGGGGTCCACATAAAAATGTTAGAGATTCAGAAGAGTTATTTTGGGGCAAATGAAACATATTTTTTAAATCTAAAACAACTTGTCTCTGAGCCTTTTAAAAATGCTAGATTCACAAAACAGCCAGAGGAAGTTGTCATTTTATAAGGTTTAGTCCAGCAGTAAGATGACTCGTCTGAGAAGCAGGAGACCCACTATCAAAGCAATGAAGGAAGGATTTGAATCTCTCTCTTCCACTCCAGGTGAATGTGTAACCATCAGGCCACATGATATTGTGGGGTAGGTAGCTCTCAGGGTCTCCTGTTGAAGCTATTACATTTTGTGTAAGTAATTAAAGAGGACATGACCATGGGTTAAATGAGTGCACTGTTCAATTGAGTGTTCTCTCTTGGACCCAATGACTATTCAGGTAAGTGGAATAGCCTGAGAGAGAGAAAGAGAGAGACCCCCACCCCATAGTACCCTACAGACTGTTGTTTAGGGCACTCACCAGTGTTCAAATCACTGCTCCAGATGAGTTGATTTCTAACCTTAGTCTCTCACATCCCAGCTGAGCCATACCACTGAGCTAAAAGTTATAAGCACCACTGATGTCTTCTGCTCTGGCTGTATGGTTTTTTTTATTGTAGCCTGAAAACAATGTTTGTGGATGTAATTATTTTGATCTATACAGCTCTGTAGAGACCCTCACCTTAGCTGTCCAAAAGCAAGGAGGACAGCCCCATTCTCCATTCCTGTAGTGCCAACTTCCCTTTACGATGGTAGGGTGGAAGCAAGACATTAGTTAATGGGCCACCTGGCTTTTACCAGCATGGTAAGCAGTCTCCCATTATCACAAAAGACAAGTGATTGACTACAGATGACCTAAGTTCAACTGAAGCACTTCAAAATAAAGATAGCACATTGGCTATAGGTTACATGCCTGATTCTGGGCACAGCCAGCTAAAAGAAGCTATTGCAGCTGCCTGAAATTTTATTATGTTCTGGGAGAGAAGAGGAACAGGAGATCAGAGATTGGCTCAGCTAAAACTGTATCAGAGGTACTAAGCCAGGCAGGCAACTAGAAACAGCAGGATGCAACCAGGAAGCAGAGACCAACCAGGCAGCAAAGGGATCAGAGTCAGCCTGTGTAGCAGGAACAAGGACTCATCACTCTGAGTATACTCCACACCCCAGATTGTACCACAAAAGGATTAGAAAGAGGCTGAGTCAGTAAGGAGGGGCTGAGAATCACCTGGCTCTTTGGACACCTAGTCAGGACAGGAAGCATGCATATGTATATTTAGGCACAGGACGTAGAGCCCTGTTGCTAAAGAAGGAGTATGTGTAACTCCACTTAGTTTCTTTCTGGGATCACCCCTGGTATTGACTGAGTTCTCACCCTTACTCTCATAAAGGAATTGCTCTGTGGTGAAACAATGTCTGTTCATAAGGGATAGCCAGTCTTTCCAAAAAAAGGAATGTACAGTAATTTTCAGATGAGTACTCCATTGACTGCAGTGGGGCTATTCATGTGCCTAAAGTTACACACACACACACACACACACACACACACACACACTCTTTGCTATATTAAAGCCTAATTCATTTTACTTTTACTGCATTGCTGAAGAAAAATAATATATAATATACTATCAGATTTCACCAGTGTTGCTCAAGTCTTTAACCCGATTATATTTTAATAACACGAAAATGTACATGCTTTATGTAAACAATTATATTTTTCAAAAATAGTGCATTCTTTTTGTGAAGTTAATTTTTTATTTCAGATTCCTTAAAAGGGGGAAAATGATTACATTTTTCATTTAATTTTTTTAGCATTTTTAAATGGGGGCTCCAGTAAGTGTATTTTTTCATCCCTACAACCCTATCATTTGCTATGTTTTAACACAAAAAGGGCTGTAATTAATTTATATTACAATAATATTTATTTCAGTTTTCAAACCTTAAGCATTCATTTAGCTTGCCAAAACAGAGAACTGCTTCAGATTTCTCCATTTTACCTCTTTTCCTGTAAGGAGAAGCAATCCTATTCCAGGTTCATCCCATTTTTTTTGGCTCATCTTAGTTCAAACTCTTTCAACATTTACTCAGCTATGTCATTTGGTGATTGTCTCTTTTTTGTTTGGTTTTATGAGAAGCAAGCCCATTCCAGGTATATCCCATTTTCCTGGTATCACCAAACCCTTATGTTGTTTTAAGTTATGATAAGTGGAAGCTGCATACCAAATTTGGTGTTCCTAAAATCTAGATCTCACCATTTAGGAAGAGTTTTCAAATATCCAGCATTGATTTATCTGTGCCAAAACAGGGCATTACTCCAAATTCCTCCATTTTATCTCTTTTCTGTAAGGTTTTTTAAGAACCAATCCTACTCCAGGTTCATCCCATTTTTCTGGCTCATCTTAGTTTAGTCCAGAGCTGAAAGTAACTTAAATTTCTTCCACAGCAGGAGATTGTGGGAGAGGTAGTGATACAACAGGACCTGTAAGAAATTTAGGTGTGGCATGGGAATCAAGGGGCTCACGGCTGGGGATCCAGGAGTCTTATGGTATGGGGGCTCAAGGCAGGGGGTGAAGATGTGGGGGGGGGGCAGAAGTCAGAGCAAGGGTTTGGGGATGTGGGGAGATAAGGCAGACTGCTGTGGTTAGGGAGGAATGGAGAAGTCAGGGTTGTGGGTGTAGTTGGGCTCAGGGATGGAGGTAGGAGAGTGCATGAATCAGGGTTGGGGGGGGGGGCAGGGAGGTGCAGGAAGGGTGGGGGAGCAAAGTCCTCCTCCTCAAGATTTGTACCAGGCCCCTGCCTGTCCTTGTCCATATGAATCGGGGGGAGATTTAAGCTTCCTGCCCTCTCTAAAGGGATTCTGGGGGCAGGCTCAGGCTTTGGGCATTCGTGGATGTGTGTGGCAGTATGCCCCCAGCCAGCCTCTTTCATATATCTGGCAATTCTATCTCTGTTTTGTTTTATGAGAAACAATCCCATTCCTGACATCTCATTTTCCTGGTATTTACATTGCTTTAAGTTATGAAAGGCAAGCTGTATACTGAATTTCGTGATCCTAGCTCTTACCCTTTTTTGAACAGACAAACACAGACAGATAAACTCTCTAAAATCTATAATAGATGAAAGAACTGATGAGTTTAAACAAATTTCTGTGATAATCCCCTCAAAGCCTGGTTAAAGGGATTATTCAGAGTAGAAATCTGAATTTATATCCATGTTTCTTTTTACTCTACACTTTGTCTTTCATGAATTCAAATAAAGGGGCATTCCCACCAAAATATAGCTCCTCAGAACATATTAACATTCATTTGGGGTAATATGACTGATTAAACAGTAACGGATTTGAACAAAATAGTTAAGATTAACTCTGTTATAAAATAATCTACCACAAGAATCGGAGTGCTGGTGTCATTGTAGTTTGTTTGAAACACATACTTGCAGATTCAGAGCCTGTCTTTCACTGTTTTCCCCTGCAAAGTCACTCCTCTGATAAAGGTCTTCACTGTGCATTGTTTCCAGGAAAGAGATTTCAGAAACACATAATTGCCATTGCCAGGAACAGAGAACCAATAGGAGGGTTAGAGGCCATCATTCTAATACAATGTGGTTCCATTTGATAGTCTTTCATAGGGTTCCATAATGCTTCACTCGGTTAAATAATGCAGTTAAAAAGAGGGTGAATCACTGCCCCCGACCAAAATAAAGAAGATTATTTTTAGTCATATGATCTCAATGTCAAAAACCAAAATGGGGAGTGAAAAACCTGCAACCGTTTGAATACTGTAGGTAGGTTTTGCATAAACTTTTGCCACAGCTTTATCTATTCGCTGCAGACCTTACCCGTAAAACTCCTTGATTCTCAGTCCTGCCTGACAGGGACTCTCTCATTCTTGCAATATTGAGGACACAATGGTTGTTCAGGCATGACAGAGTTTGACAGCAACAAATCAATTTCACATTCTGTGGGAGTCCTTAATTATTTTTAAACAGAGAAGGAAGATTTATGCTGAAGATACATTGATTTATGATGATCTGTAGCATACAATCATGGTAAACAGTATAGGAGATGCTCACAGTGGCTGCATCTTTGAGGATCACTTGTGAAAGCTTCTTCTGAGACAGCTCAGCCTCGTCTCGTTACTGGTTTTGACTTCAGTTCAGAAAAGCACTGAAACATTGGCCTAATTTTTAGCATATGTTTAAATCCTACCGTCTTAAAATGGTTTACACATGAGTAAGTGCTTCAGTGAGTAGGGATGGATTTAAGAACATACTGAAGAGTTTTGCTGAATCAGGGCTTGAGAATTGTTGGTTGTGAAAATGCAAAGCCAACTCAACAGCAGGGAGAAGCAAAGAGGTTGAAAGCATCAAAGAAAGCAGAGTAGAGGACTAAGAGGTAGGTAACTAGTTCAGTATTAAAATAACTACATGTGTTTCCTTTTGACTTAGTAACAGCCATAGGCTGAGCCAGTTTATTTCTTGAAAATACAGTACCTCTAGCCAGGTTTACACATTAAATGCTTTGCCAGTATCCCATACAGCTGTATGTTCCTAGTGGGGATGCCATATCGACCCAGCTGCATATTGTAGCACCTCAGTAAACCTCCCATGATCTGCACCAGGAGCAAAACCAGCTATAACAGTAAGGCTACATCTACATTGCACTCTCTTGCCTGAAAATAAGCAGCGGAACAGATCTTGCGCAAGAGGGGGTTTTTGCACTGGCAAAGTCCCTTGCGCAAATGGCGGCTTATTAAGTATGCACCGTGCCTCATTTGCATATGTTCTTGCACAAGAGACCGCAATATAGACATAGCCTAAATGTGCAGTTTTGCTGTTATAACAACATCTGCAATAGTGTTTTTTGTTGACCCAGCTACATTGGTCAGGGGCCACATTTCATGACATCTTTGACTGATGTAGCTATGGCAGCAAATGTTTATTGTGAAGACTCTGGCCTCAGGCTTTGGGAGAGTAACTCAGGATGTAGTTACTACCTTGTAAACAAGAGCACCCGCCAGTGACAGCATAGTGACTGATAACACTACACCGTGGAAATACGTGAGCTTTTACAAAACACTTTAAAAGTTTAAATCCTTGTTCCAGGGAACTTAGCCTGAAACCATATGTAACATAAATCCAATGCATTTAACCAATGGGAGTGAAATTCACTCCATGCACAAGGCCTCCTTTTCCAAAGGAACTTAGCCTGAAACCATAATGAGTTACTGAAGCAGAGATGGGTCACTCACATCTACAATATTTGGGGATATTTAGAACCTGAATGCAGGTCTGAATTTTGCTGGCAACACTTGCCTTCGTAAAAGTCTAAGCCATTGAAGCTAAATTTCTTCAACAATATGGGTATTATAAAGGTGCATCTGAAACCTGTCACTGTAGTTTACATGCCACATTTTATTCAGCTTTTAAACAGGATCCTTTATTGACTTTGGTGCTGAGGCTCTGTTTAAAATTTACTGTCACCATGGTCTGAACGCTCTAAACAGGTCTGGTTCCTTTGCACCCCAGTTTAGGATGCATAAAGGAACCAGAAACTGACTGCAACTAGCCAACAGGATATAATTGCTTTCAGAGAGATTCTAGGCCCTATTCCTACTGCCCCTCTTTTCCTTGCCCCCACTCATACTCATGCCTTGGCATAGGGGGCAAGCTGTGGAAAGCGTGTTTTTGGAGCGTGCAAAAGCATGAAGTAGTGCAGTGGGGATCCACCTGTCTACCATTGGTAAAAGGCTCTATAGACATAGCGCTAATGGCACACATTGGAACTGCTCAAAGCAGCCATTCTTATCAAGCCTGGTGAGGGCCCTCAGAACCAGGTCACTGACATCTGCCTCCATAACTCTGTGCTCAGCAGAACTCAGATTCAGAAAATCAGGTCCACTAAAATGCAAAGTATAGTTCGATTGGAAAAGGTGCTATATAAACATGGCTTCTTCTAATTCAATATGTTAGTGATACAAATACATGCCCTGCCCTAAAGAACTTTCAAATTATTATCTAAGGCTTAGACTCCCCGCCTCCCTTTCCCCCCGCACCCATGGATAGGGGCTACTGCTTTGCAGCAGCCTCTCCTGGCCCCTCCCCACCCTGCAGCAGCCTCTGTCTGTGGGAAGCTTCTACCCCTGCCCTCAGGATCTGCTGCCAACCCACACTGCTGCCTCTATATCAGAGGCAGCAGCATGGGGCAGCAGGTAGCCAGTCTGCAAGGGGAGCTGTTTTTTAAACTGGCTCTAGTCATGGACCGGCTCCCACCTGGCACTCCACGCTGCTGCCTCTGATACAGAGGCAGCAGAGTGGGGGTGGCAGGGGGTTCACCAAGAGTGGAGCCACAGAGCACACTGGCTGCCATCCCCACCCTCGGGGACTATAGAATAATCATGGAACTGATAAAAATTCATGCAGTTACATGACTATTCAATTACCCAATATCTAACATCCTTACTGTATATAACTATCTAAATGCGCATTTGTTTAATCAACCATACTGGTGCACGTGGAATTAAGATTCTGCAATGAAGTTATTACCAATATCAATACCAGAAACTATGCTAGTAACCATATGTAACATAAATCCAGTGCATTTAACCAATTAGAGTGAAATTCACTCCATGCACAAGGCCTCATCTAAGTCCCACAATGCCTTCCTTTGAAGATTTAAGAGACAAATGGTCCTGGTACTCATCCTCTGTAGACAGTTTAATTTAATCCAGAGGCAACTGATAGCTTTGGAACTATTTGATTTTGACTGGATTTGTAAAGCACATTTGTTAACATTTGCTCACAATTTAGAAGAATTGTAATTTGTGTGGTTTTTTTCCCCCGAGAACCTTCTGTCAAAAATAATTGAACAATGAAAATTATGAGATGACCCCAGTTTTCAAACAAATTTAATATGTACTTAAAATGTACCCTTTTTCATTCTGAAGTTTGCCATTATATGTTGTAAAGTGTCAATAATTACATAGGAAAAAAGTAAATACCTTGACAGTTTTCACTTAAATGAAGTGAGAGCTGAGCTACATGCTTAAAGCTAAAACAATTTATGAATGTATCTTTTCATATGCTGCAGACCGTGTCTTGGAAACTTTGCAAAAATTATTCCATCTGGTTATCCATTTGCTCATTATCAGTCACACAGTAAAGGAGAGGTGGGAAGGGGTAGTTTGTTAGGCCTCACTAGATTCAAACTAAATCAAAAGTGCAATTTGTTTGATCTAGTATAGTAGGCTATGTCTTCTGGGATTGATTAAAGTCAAAGGTACACAGTGCTACATTCCCAGAGTATATTTCATCAAAGAATTTTCATTTAGCTCTTGGAATATAATATGAAGGTAACAGATAAAGCTTGTTACTCATGAAATCCTTCAAACCAATATTTATACAATCTAAAATCAGGAGAACATATGGAATTGCCTTTACATTAACTTACACACACAATAAACCATTAGTCTAGATAGCCTTGCACTATTTGGAAGATTTAGGGAATTTATTTTAAACACTGATATAAAGTATTGTATATAATGTAAATATATTTATTTTTTCTTAATTCACATTTCCATAAGGATTAGAGAACAACTGCACTATGATATACATTACCATGGGAGACAATTTATTGGCTGATATTGTGGGTCAGACTCCTGAAAGAGTATAAAGCAGAATATTTCCATTGACATTAATGAATCTATGACAATTTACACAAGCTGAGGATCAGGCTGGGCATCATTAATATATGATTATTTTAAAAAAAATCTTCTAATGTTGAATTCTTATTAAAATCAATGGGATTTTCACATTCAGACTATCTGATCTAAAAATTGCATTAGAGTTTGCTATAGTCTTTTATTTTTTTGTTGGTCTGTAATCAATGGGGCTACGTCTACACTGCAACACTATTTTGCAATATTGGAGTATCCCAAAATAGCCATCTCTCATCTTCACAGCAAGCCCATTCTTTCAAAATATAATGGGCTCGCTATTCTGATGTCCCTGTAAAACCTCATTCCAAACCTCATGTCTAATTTGGTAGACAGCACCAAATTACAAAATAAGGTATTTGAAAGAAGATTGAAATAAGATACGCAATTTGCGTAGCTCATATTGCTTATCATATTTCGAGCTGTGGTGCAGTGTAGACACACCCTAGATTGAGGGTGTTACCTTTTGGTCAGTAAGGGCATGTCTACACAGAAGGTCTAAATTCAAAATAAGCTACGCAACTTGAGCTATGCCAATTGCATTGCTTAAGTCAAAATAGTTTAGTTTAGTTTGGTGTCTACACAGCAGTTATTTCAAGATAGAACATTCTTCCCCCAGCTTCCCTTACTTCTCGTACAATGAGGGTTACAGGCAGTCTCAACATTATTTCGACATTTAGTCAAAATAACTGCTTGTATGTAGACATGGACTATGTTATTTCGGAATAACTGATATTATTTCAAAATAACGCTGCTGTGTAGACATAGTGTAAGGGAATAGCTTGGAGAGGGCCTTATGGTCTGAATATTACTGTTCCCTAGTTGACTGCACCATTATAGTCCTGGGCCGGGAAGAAGAAAAGGGCTCAAGGAGACAAAAATAGTTCTCTGTAAAAGGGGTCTAGGAAACCCATAGGAATAAAGTGATCAGGGAGCCATCCCCACTGTGACAACTGAATGGCTAGAGTCCCACATGCCTCTCCTCCCATAAACACACATGCTTTGTTTTCATTCTCTGTACTATCTACTTCAAAATCAACAATAGAGAAGGTGAAAATATGACAGACAGGTAGTTGAAATGCTTAATGCACTATTGGAAAACACTCATACTACAGTGATGAGCACAATATAAAACCCTATGTAGACTAAAACAATCAGAGACACATTAAGATTTATTGGGTCCCAGAACACAATGAATATTTGGATCTCCCACATCCCATTTAAAACATGAATGTATCAGAAGACATTAGTACAAAAGTCCCATTCAGTGCTTACACACCACATTAATAATAAAGCAATTCATTATGCCCAAATTAACTGCTCAATTTTTCTACATTGAAAATTAATTTTGCTAGATTATCCATACATACCATTAAACAAAGGTTTTATCTGCTAATCTGGGCAACACTGTTCTCACAAGAAATAGTTGTTCATCAGCCAACAAGTGATTCCTTTATTTTCTCAAAAGTTCTACAACCTGAACATTACACCTTTTTACCCTCTATTGACACTGTTACATTCTAGTTTCTGTACTGTGGAAGCAAAGCTCTGAAAGACAACAGTCACAATTCTAGAGAGCAATTTAATTAAAAGTGATAATTCTAACCTGAGGCAACAGTACTCTATTAAGAACTTTAAGTTTCAGACAATGGTGAGAACTGGTTTAAACAAAGTTTGCAACTGAACACATAAGCTATAAAAAAAAAATATTGTAAGTATCTGATGTGTGCCTAAAAGACTCTTTTGGCTTTCAAAAAAAGACATTCCAAGCTACACCATGGGAAAATTGACATTTTACTAATTATATTTTAGGACTAATTATTTCAGCTAATCAGAAACTAGATTATATGTATATATTAAATCAAAATTTTAATAGTCCAGATTCTTATTAACACAAAGTGATGTTTGGTCATTGCTAAGCCAATAAGCATATAGCTTTTTCAAATAACATTTCAAAGAGAATATTTACCACTCAATTATACCAACAACTGGGATTGAGGGGCGGGAGAGAATATCACTGGAATTCAAGCTCCTCACAAGATAAATTTCTCACCCTTCTATAACTATCTAGCTTTGCCCTTTATGTTTTATCCCCCAGACAGGGTTGGCTTTGCCATTCACAAAACAAAAGATGACCATTAGCCCATGATAACAGTTGACTTACCATCTTTGTTAAGTAAATTTGGGTGAGCCACAATTAATTTGTGAAATTCATAGTTGAGTGAGTTGGATCTGGAAGGTGTAGCTCAGTGTGAAGAGCCACGTCAGTACATACTGGGAAAGGGAAGAAATACACACAAAGACCTTAAAAGTATTGTCTGTGGAAAATAGCACTATAGTAAGAGGTAAAACTATGCTGTGGAAGGCCTCTTGTCCACTGAGCTAGCAGATATGTCTTTTTCCGATGTTCATGGCAAGAAGCCACACTAGGTCCTTGTCTATACTTACCCAGAAATCAACGCTTCAGAGAACAATCTTCCAGGATTTCATTTTGCAGGTCTGGTAAGGACTCACTAAATCAACTGCTGATAGCTCCCCCATTGATCCTGGTACTCTAGAGGGTATGACAAGTATGATGGGAGAGTTTCTCCTATTGACCTCCCACAATGGGAACACTGAGGACATTCAACTTAATGCTATTCTCATAGCTTGAGTTGTGTATCATAAGTTGACTTTCTCCCTTAGTACAGACTTGGCCTAAGAGCTCAAGGCTCTGAACAATGCGCATGGGGAGATGGGATTCACAAACATCTCAGGGTGCTGTTGAGAACAGAGCTACATCATGACATATTAGGAGAAGATAAACAATGCTGCAATGTGAGATGCAAGGATAGGAAGGGCAAAACCTTGGAACTGTGGATGGAGGCATAAAAAAAAATTCAAACAAAGCTTCTCTCTCACCATATATTTTGCAATCACAAAGACAGAGAGGGTGGGGGAACTGTAAGAGCAGGGGAGAGAATAGGTCATGCTTGGGAGGGAGAAGTGATTGAACTTTGTGAGGTACAGAACAGGTAACGGGGGCTCCCACAGTGTGTGATATCGGGTAGAAGTGTTAAAGGTTTCCATATTTTCACTCTTAAGGAGGACATCAGAAAATCATAGAATCACAGAAGAATCAGAAGATTAGGATTGGAAGAGATCTCAAGAAGTCATCTATCCAATCCCCTGCTCAAAGCAAGACCAGCCCCAACAAAATCATTCCAGACAGGATTTTATCAAGCCTGGCCTTAAAAACTTTTAAGGATGGAGATTTCATCACTTCCCTAGGCAGCCCATTTCAGTTTTTCACCACCCTCCTAGTGAAGTATCCCCCCTCCTGCCTCACTATCCAACCTAGACCTCCCACACTGCTACCACTAAGAACAGCCTAGCTCCATCTTCTTTGGAATCCTCCTTCAGGGAAGTTGAAGGTTGTTATCAAATCCCTCCTCATTCTTCTCTTCTGCAGACTAAATAAGCCCAGCTCTCTCAGCCTCTCCTGATACATCATGTGTCCCAGATCCCTAATCATTTTTGTTGCCCGCTGCTGAATATTCTCCAATTTGTCCATATCCTTTCTGTAATGAAAGTCCCAAAACTTAATGCAATAATCCAGATATGGCCTTACCAATGCTAAGTTGAAAGAACGACTTCCCTTGATCTGCTGGCAATGCTTCTACTAATGCAGCCCAATATGTTCTTTGCCTTCTTGGCAACAAAGGCACGCTGTTGACTCATATCCAGGTTCTCATCTACTGTAATCCCCCAGTCCTTTTCTGCAGATTTGCCGCTTAGAAAGTCAATCAATGGCCTGTAACAGTGTATGAGATTCTTCAATCCTAAGTGCGTAGACTCTGCACTTATCCTTGTTGAACCCCATCAGATTTAATTTGACCCAATCCTCCAATTTGCCTAGGTCACTCTGGCCCCTATTCCTATCTTCTAGTGTATCTTCTTCTCTCCCAGCCCCAATCAAATCTTAGTGCAATCTGTGGATTTGCTAAGAATGCAATCCATCACATCATCCAGATCATTAATGAAGATGTTAAAGAAACCAGTCCCAGGACTGATCCCTGAGGCACTTCACTTGATACTAGCAGCCAGCTAAAAGTTTGAGCCATTGATCACCAGCCAGCTAAAAGTTTGAGCCATTGATCACTACCCCTTAAGCTGGACAATCTAGCCAGCTTTCTATCCACCTCTCAGTCCATTCAACCAATCCATACTTCTTTAACTTGTTGGCAAGAATACTGTGGGAGACGGTGTCAAAAGCTTTGCTAAAGTCAAGGTATATCACATCCATCACTTTCCCCATATCCGTAGAGTCAGTTACCTACTCACAGAAGGCAATCAGGTTGGTCTCCTTCAAGTATTTCAAAATAGATTCCTTGAGGGTCGGCTCCATGAGTTTCCTAGGGATTCGGTGAGGTGACAGATCTGTAAGTTCCTGGATCCTCCTTCTTCCCTTTTTAAAAGACAGACATTATATTTGGTTTTTTTGCATCATCCGGGACCTTTCTGGATCGTCATGATTTTTCACAGATAATGGTGACTGGCTCTGCAATTACATCAGCCAATCCTCTCAGCACCCGTCAATGCCTTAACTCATTCTCATAGACTTGTGTATGTTCAGCTTTTCTAAAAAGTTCTCAACCTGTGCTTTCACTTCTGAGGGCTGCTTCCCTCCTTCCCATACTGTGCTGCCAAGTGCAACAATCTGGGAGCTGACCTTGTCTGTAAAAAACAACAACAAAAGCAGCATTGAGTACTTCAGCTTTTTCCATATCACCTGTCATTACATTACCTGCCCCATTCATAAGGGTCCCACACTTTCGCTAACCACCTTCTTGTTGCTAACATGCCTGTTGAAACCCTTCTTGTTATCCTTCACATCCTTTGCTAGATGCAACTCAAATTGCACTTTGGCTTTCCTGATTACATCCTTGCATGCTTGAGCATTGCTTTTATATCTATCCCCAATCATCTCTCCAGGTTTTCACTTCTTGTAATTTTCCTTTTTATGATTAAACTCTGAAAATTTCTCTTCTCTTTGCCTCCCCATGTTCTTGTGGCATTTTCCTTGAGGCTGCCCTATAGGCTGAGAAGGCAAGGATTTTCTCAGCTCTCCTGGCTTCAGGGAGTGCCCCCTCCCAGCAGCCCTCCCACCCCCTTTGCCAACACACACAGTCCTCTTACCATGTATATTATCTGGGTAAATCATGTGGTACAGTTTGCAACCTGGGTATGTCTAGACTACATGGCTCCGTCGACAGAGCCATGTAAACTAGTTTACCCGGCATAGGCAAAGCAGCAGGGATTTAAATAATCCCCACTTCATTAAAATTAACATGGCCACCGCGCTGTGCCGACTATCATCTGATCCCTGCACTGACACATCCTAGAAGACTTGCCCCTAGCATACCAAGCCTGGCCAGCAGAGAAGAGCACACATTGGCTAAATAACCCTCCCCTATACTCAAGAGATCTTTCCATGAGACCTACAATTTACTGGGGCCCCTGAGCATAGGCCCACATTAATCCACCACTGATTCTTTACAATCCACCATAGTTCTTTACAATGGAGAATCCTAACAAAAATCTTTTGGACAGACTGTTTATTTCTCATGTAATGACATTCAACTAACTATACTGCCAAATGTGAAAAATGCGGCTTCTTTCTCCATTTAAAATTTAAGTTTATTTTATTTCTAGCCACTTTCATACATTGTGCCCATCATCATTGTATTTAGTGTGACAAAGTGTTTGATAGTGATTGCTCACTATATTGTGCCCAAATTAAATCAAATAGACTATACATCTGACCACATCCATCCATCATGCGTGGACATTATTTTATACAACTACTTATAAGTTAGTACCAGGGGAGAAGAGTCATTGAAAAATTTCCAATTTTTGGACAAGCAACAAACATACTGCGACAAAGCTCCTGCAAAAACTTTATGGGTCCTGCGCTTCCTCGTGGATTTGCTTGCCTCAGAGGCTCATGGCAGCCCACAATTTTAGGCACCAGGACCAGGGCTTTAATTTGCTATTTGTAGAGCTCTTTTCATCATTGGCTGGCATATGGTAAAACAGAGAATAAACTACACAGTCCTTTTCCCTAAGTGGAAATGAGGAGATGGGTGTTAGGGGGAACCCAGGCCCACCCTCTACTCCAGGTTCCAGCACACAGTCCTCCTGTGATAGTAGCTGTTCTTGTGAATCCTTGACATCTGCTATAAGACAACTCCAAGACCCCTTGGCTATTTCCCCACACCTCTCCCAGCACCTTCCTTCTCTCCAGTTCATTCTCCTAGTTGTGATCCTTCCTCCCAGCTGCAGGCAAGCTTCTTTTATAGCCAGTCTGAACTGGTTTTCTTAATTACCCCCAGGTGTCCTAATTGGCTTGGGCTGGCCTGACTCTGTAAGCCTGGTCAATTAGCCCCAGGTGTTTCACTGCTCCTGATTATCTCTGCTGGTTCTAAACCAGCCCCTTCCTGTTACTCTGGGGGTAGAGATTTCCTCAGTCTGAGGCTTATCTCTCTCCCCTCCACTACTTTTTTTTATAGCCTTCTGTTTTGATCATGTCACAATAACTACAAACATAACTGCATACCCAGTTTTCAGCATTTTTTTTCAAGCAAAGCTACCAGTGGACTAATAGATGAACAACACTTAAAAAACAAAGAATGGTCCTGCAGCACCATTCTAGCATCAGACTAACAAAAAAAAAATGTCGATAGTATCATCAGCTTTCATGGGCACAACCCACTTCTTCAGATGGATAACAGCTACCAAAAGCCTGACTTGCTCAAGTGAGCCTATTTCCTTTTGTGTCTCAGTTTCCCACCAGAAAATGGGGATAATATTTGACTGCCTATATCATACCAGTTTTGTGAATGTAATTATCACAAAATTAGTCCCCTCAGTTTATTCAAACTTCACAACATCTGAAGATTCAAGTTAGTTTTGTTTATTTTCTAACATTGCTTGCTTCATTTCATTGTGGATTAACTTTGGTGAGCTGTTTACTCCATCTCTATATCCTATTGGATTTTAAGGGTTATTTACTTTTTAGGAAGCACTGATACCCCCTCAGGGCAATGTTATCTCTGGGTTTGTTGACATGGAAAGGTCAAGCCTTGCACCTTGAATACAAAACCCAGTTGATATTCATTAATGGCTGTGCGTATGGGGCTAAGGAAGGAAACAGAATATCAATTTGTTGCCATTTACATTTAAAGACAGCAAAATAACCATTGTCTGAAGTCACCTAACACTTAGAATTAGAGCACAGTTGTCTGTTGAAAAATGCATCCACATCATCTAAATCAAAACATTGTGCTGGTACATGTTGATTTTGACAAAGGTTTCAATGGGAAAAATTGAAACTATTTTGACTCTCTCATTTTGATCATATTGAATATTTAATGTTGATCCATTGCCATTGTATATTTTGTTTTGATATGATCAAAATGAAATATTTCCATAGTTCCAAACTGATTTGGGAGGTGGGGATTTTTTTTTAAATTTTGATCTGTTCATTCTGATTTCTAGTGATAAATTATGAAATGGCAGATGTTCCTGTTGAATGGAAATTTGGGCTTCCATCAAGCTCTAGTCAGTGCATAACATGTAAATAAATTCTTTTAAAAAGACACTGCTGCTTCCACAACTAGCTTATTTCACCTAAAACACTTTTTCTTACATTTCTTTCCATTTTCTTAGATGCATTCAGGCTTTTAATATTCTCCAGTGTGATAATGAGGTCCTCATTCCTGACCAGTTTAGTCAGAGTCTCAGTTCTGCTTCCTTTCCACATCTGATGAGATAGGAGTACCATATTTGAACTTTCAAAAATGAGGACATTCCTGAGAGGGAGTGTATCTGTATCAGTATCTACCAACTCACATTATATTAATGTGTTACATATACTAAATAACACATTAATACAATGTGAGCATATACAATGAGTAACAGCAAGGATACAATGTGAGTACAGAAAAGAAAAAAGTGAAAAGCAAATTCCAAATCCATTACCCTCTTGAGTCCTTTCCAAACTTTTTTTCCGAAAAGACTATTTAATCTTGGGATCCACATGAGAGGTCATTCTACTACTTTAATTCTCCAGTTATGAATTCCACAAAACTAGTTTATGACTTGGGAGGCAGGGGAAATGAAGTGATCCTTCCCAGGTCAAAAGGAAAGCAGTGGAAGTTTAGATTTTGTCAAAGGCTTCTTTTTCAGCCTCCTTCAATTCTCCCTGAATTTGGATGTAAACTTTGTGTCACTCTTGTGTTATCCTTTTTAGCAGTCCAATGAAATTGGCAATCTGGCAAATAATGGGTTTACTCAATTAGGTGGAGCTCAGTCCCTCTAGGGCATTTCCCTTTTGTTTTTGCAGTATCCAAAGGATGGACACAAACATCCAAAATGTCCTTTCATCCCATATGCCATTCAGAAAAATCTTCAGGCAAAAAAAGTAAAATGAGGAAGCAATAGCAGCAAAAGTTTCTTCAGGCACCCAGAAGGATAATCCAGAAGATGAAGGAATCTCATCACTACATCAAATTTAATGAGGAGACGGCTGATTTTCAGAAAGATCTGAGGGGGTGGTTACTGATTTCTGGAAGAAGAACAAGTTAAGTGACTTGCTATGGTCAAATTTTGGGGAACATGCGTTTAAGGATTATTTGGTATTTAGGGAGAGAGGAAGGAAGTCGGGATTAGAGGAAGTGCTAAGTGGAGTCAAGCTGAAGGAAAGGCATGGGGGATTGGCTGGACTAGTCTGGGGGAACTAGAAGAGCAATGTTTGGAAAAGTGGGGTGAATTATTGAAGGCAAAGGGCTTTCGGGGGGTAGGTTCAAAGAGAAGTGGACTGGAAGAATGGGAGAATCAGGGGACAAGTGAGTTGGGGGGAGGTCAGAAAGGAATCAGTCACGTGTAGGGAGCGGACCTGAGTCAGTCAAGAGGTGTCAGTAGTGAAGAGCGGCAGTTTGTGAATAAGGACCAGGGATGTCTGCACATGGCGGCTGTGGTGACCTATGAGGAACCAAGGGGGTGTCAGGGACAAGGCCAGGGTTGCTTGGGGAGGGTCATGCAGAGGGGCCGTGTCAGATGGGGGGGGCACAGGGATCAGGGAAGCGGGTCCATGGTGGGGAGAAGGCCTGGTGAAGGGAGCTCCAGGGGGTTGCCACTTCCCCCTCGCTCACCCAGACAGTGGGCTCCTCCATGGGGCTCTGGGCTCTCAGCTCAACGGCAACACTCAGGGCAGAAGAAGTTTGAAAAAGAATAATCAGGGCAAAATCCCAGACATTTTTAGATATTTAAAAAACCTGGTTGGAGAGAGATTTAAGGACCGCAAAGGAGGACATGTCAAGGAAAAACCAGATGTATGATAACCCTAGATGAGGGATCATAGGGCCAAAGAGATGGCTGGATTCTCCCATTGGAACGGTGCATGTGATTATTTTAATTGCCACTGCCCCAATCTCAGGATCCCCGAGTCACGCCCAAAGGACATAGACCTTTTACCTGGTATCCCCTTCTGAGAGTTGGAACCTACTGTCCAACTTGGTAACCCCGCCGAAAGCAGTGATGAACCTTTTGACTACCTTGTATTTCGGTACACTTCTCAAAGAACACTAATTAATGTGGGAAGCTTCTGGCTTCTAAGTTTTACTCTCTCAGAGGCACACAGCATTTGTGAAGCAGTTATCACTTGCTCATGCCCTTTGTGCAAAATCTAATAATATGAAATATAAAAAAATAAACACTATACACTGTCTCAATTTCCTCAAGCCTTGGGCCAGAGCTTCTTGAGTTGTCCATTGCTCTTCTGTTTCAGTGCATGGCTTCAATATGCTGGATCGTTTCCCCTTTGTGGATTGTAGCTTGTGGCAATTGGGCATAGTAATGTGTCCCTTTTAAAACCTTAAGTGCCCCTTTGTCAAGTGACATCTGTGCCCACTTCTTCACCAGTGCATAGCCCTCTGCCAGGTGATTTCATTACTAAGACAGCTGTAATGTCTGTTCAACCATCACTTCTGGACAGAGCCTGTACTATAAAGTCCTTCAGGAAGTGTATTCTTCAAGCAGTTTTCCAGTCTCCTGTGACATATTTCCTATTGGGGCAATCACAATGAAGCCTAGGACAGGGGAGCTGAAGGGAGCAGTTATACAGATTATTTGGAAGGTTGTTACCTCAATTCTTATCATAATAGATGATTTATCTTGACACTGGTTTGTGTTGGTCAGTAAAATACAACATGGCCCCAGAAACGGAAGGGGGAGTGTACTGGAAAACCCAGAGAAAGATAACATTACGATGGCTGCTATAGAGCCTGTGAAATTGCATGTAACTCCTCACAGCCCTGAGAATCAAGGAATGCTAATAATCTGGAAAAGGCTCAAACAGCAATTTGTACTGTATACAAAAGCTATAGGGGCAAATAAACTGGAGGCTGAGCAAAGGATTGCTCTACTGTTACGAGGGACAAAAGCCCTGGAGAGAGAGAAGCATTCTATAAATATGGTGGTGTGAAAAAAGAGGAAAGCTTTGAAGATATAATGAAAATATTTGAGGAGCCCTGTGTCCCTAGAAAAACATTACTTTTGAAATATATATGTTCAGGATGACAGCACAGGTAAAAAAAAAAAATAGCAGAGGAGTCTGTCTCAGTCTTAAAATTTACAGAGTTAATCCCATTAAAATACACTAATTGAAGATCAGATTATTTCGGGATGTAACTTTAAAAAGTTTGTGACATTACCAAGGGAGATGACTCTACAAAGGGAAACACATACATGTCAAGCAGCAGAATAAAATCACAAATAAAAAGTCCACAGAAAGATACAGATCATACAACTGAAAATCATAGCTCAACTGGCACGGGAAATATTCACAGAAGTTAAATTAGCAAAGTGCAGAAAAATAGAAAGTGTGAAACAATGCCTTTGATGTGGAAATGACTAGCATTTGAGAAACTATGTAGAAATTGTAATAAGACCATCCATTATGCTAAAATGTGCTAAAAAAGCAGGGAAGTGCATGTATTATGTGAAGAAAAAAAAAGATTCTTTGAGAAGTGAAGAGAAAGCTGTTCTTAAGCACAATAATGAAGGAAATAAAAAACTAAAGAAAAAAAGACTAATTAAAATTTGCACAGTGAAACTTTTGTGACACACAAGATAGATACTGGGGCACAAGGAAATGTATTAAACAGAAACTGAGGTTTAAGGACCACATAAAAATGAAAGATTATAATGTAGGAACAATTCCAAAGTGGGGTGAATGCACACTAACACTAAAAAGAAAGGGAAAGCAATAAAACAAGAAGTTTTGGTTGTAAAATGGGCAAGCAATCAGTTTTAGCATATACCTGTAGTGAAGAGCTTGGTCTTGTTATGAGGATGTATAGCAAAGAGAAAGAAAACGATAACCTTGAACCAGATATCAAAAGTATCATATGAAGATTTAGTGACAGGAAATGGATTCCTGCCAGTAACATATAAAGTAGAATTATGAGAAGATGCAGAATCTGTGTTAACATGAAAAGTTCTCCAAGTCCCAAGAAAGAAACTACAAGAGTGGCAAAACATTGTAGGAAATGGATGTATCATTTGGAGAACAGAAGAACAGATTGGCTTCACTCCTTAGAAAGTATAGAGAAAAAAAGGGGGGGAGGGTTATATCTGTGTGCGGACCCAAAGGAGATGAGCAAAAACAAACACTTCCGTTTGCCCATGAGTAGTAAACTATGCTCTGAGCTTGCAGAAGCCAAATTCTTGCAAAAAATTAGGTGCATCTATAGGACTTTGATGGATTCCCCAGGACATGGAATATGAGATCTGTACTTACAACACATAATTTAGCTAATATTCCTTCCTATGACCACCTTTTGGAAAATGTTCAGCTCCAGCAGTATTTCACCATGGAGTGAGCCAGATGCTAAAGCAGGCATGTCAAACTCAAAGCATACTGAGGGCAGCACAAATGAAAACTGATAGCTTTCACAGCCACCAAAGAAAATTTACTTCTATCGGAAAATCATAATTATTTATTATTATAGATTATGTTTTAGGTATATTTTATAATTTTTCAGGTTTTGTTTTAATATAATACAATAACTTGATGTGTAAAATTGTTATTTGCCCATATAAAATAATTTTTAATTTAAATATAAATTGAATGTACTTTTTAATTTTTTATATGATACATAACTTGTTTTGTTGAAATAAAAACAAGTATAGACCCTGGTTAATCAAATAGAACAGGCTTCTGTGAAAATTTCAGATACTTTGTAAGTTTGAGATTTTACATAAACATATAATATTCATGCAATTGCAAAAAATTGACATTTATTTATATAAAATTAATATACACTTTGTGATTTTATTTTGGAATAAATAAATAAAAAGCAAAATATTAACAAAATATTCCCTTCCACTCTCATACCCCCATTCTAACCCAGACCCCCTCCTTTCCCCCAGAGCCAGGGACTACCATACCCCCGCTCTAACCCAATGCCTCCCCCTTCCCCCAGAGCCAGGCACTCTCAACCTAATGCCTTCCCCCTGCCCCAGAGCAAGGCACTCCCAGCCCCCCCTAACCTAATGCCTGGGTCCCAGAGCCACCACCACCACCATGCACTTCTTCCTTAGGCACTGGGGTGGCGTGAGCACAGTGGTCAGCTGTGAGCAGGTGCTTGATACCTGTGCAGAGTGTCCCAGCCGGCTGTGAGCGGTTGTTGGAGTGCAGAGTGCAGAGTGCCCTGGCTGGCCGTGAGGACTCACTGGATCGCTGAGCGGCCTGGCCGGCTGTGAGCAGTTGCTGGAGCTCAGAGCAGCCCGGCTGTGAACAGTCACTGCAGTGCCGTGCGCAGAGTGGCCAGTCAGCTGGCTGTGATCTGCACTCGGCCATGTGCTCCAAGTGGCCAGCGGGTTGCACTTTATTCTTTTATAAAAATGTAGTGGCGGGCCACAAAAAATTTTGATCGGGCCTCATGCAGCCTGCCAGAGGCCTGTTTGACATGCCTGTGCTAAAGTATCTAGCAGTTATGAAAGCACATACATTGATGACATGATATTTAGGGGTGGCAGTGCTATTAAATATCAAGAACAAATGAGAAGAGTAATGGAAATTATGACAGTTGATAACCTTAAATCTAATAAGGTCAAACATCAATTTCATACAATGAATGTAATATATTTTGGGGGAGAGATTGACCAAGATAACCTTTCCTGATTAATAAAAGATTCAGGCAGTACTAAACATGCTGTGAAAAGTGAAGCACGAGCGGACCCACAACATGAAAACAATTCACAAACTGATTCTGTTAATGTCTGTGAAATTGAACAGTCTGTTACAGAAAAAAACTTGCCTAACAAGAATGTGGAGTCGAAGAGGTAGTGAAGATTTCTCAAATGTCCTAAACAGATTCGTTGATTCATGTCCAGATTGCTTTAAAACAATGTAAGTGTTAAGTCAGTTATTATATTTGGTATAGTTTGTTAGATTCATAATGTTGCAATTAAGTAAAGGCATCTAAAAAAGGGAGGATGCACTATAGTGTAAGTCCTTCAGGAGATGTAGAAATGCAACATTTCTTTGCATGTTGTAGGCAGTCTTTGGTTTCTGGGGTATTTCTTGATGTGTGTGAAACAAAACAGCCAAATATAGGGAAGTCACACACTGCAGTTACACAGAGCTGTAGGAAGTTTGTTACTTTGTTCTATACATAGCTCTATCCTGGCCAGCCGTTGTAAGGGAGCGGCAAAGGGGATAGTTGCCATGGTGGCCAGTGATTCAAAAAGAGACCAGGAATACTGGATGCCACAGATCGTGTTGCTGCAGTAGCAGCGGCAGCAGCAGCCAGGAATCCCAGGCCTTTTAGATCAGTGTTGGAGCACTGGGCAGTGTGGTCCAAGCATTGCTGAATGCCTGGCAGGGCGAGGCTGGCCCCCACCCTGACCCTTTCACCTGGAGCTGTACCTCTGCCAGGACCATTAAGACATCCCCTCCCTCCCATCTTACCCAGGAGCCTGGCAATCCTGTCATCTCTCCTGGCTCTATTAACAATGTTGGGTTTACTTGGACAGTCATCTGTTCAACTGTAAGACAGAACAGAGCAAATCTTTTGTTTAGAATGAACAATTTCCAGTGATTGGATACTTAAAGTCAGCTACCCTCTCTTGTCAGTTCTGAATCTAAGGCTATGTCTAAACTACATTCCTCTTCCGAAAGAGGAATGTAAATGAGCCCTATTGAAAATGCAAATGAAGAACGGATTTACAAATCTTGCGCTTCATTTGCATAATCATGCAACAGCGTTTTTCCGAAAAAGGGCTTTTTGAACGTGAAAGTGCAGTCTAGATGGGGTTCTTTAAAAAAACCAAACTCTCTTTCTAAAGAACCCTGTCTAGACTACGGTTTCTTTTTCGAAAAACCCTTTTTCGAAAAAGCATTCACACAATTATGCAATCATGCTTCATTTGCATTTTCGATTGGGCTCATTTATATTCCTTTTTTGGAAGAGGAATGTAGTTTAGACGTGCCCTGAGTGCTGGGACTGAGTGCTGGGACTGCAGTCCAACATGGGGGCAAACGGGTAATAGAGAAAGCAAAAAGCTGCAGATTCAAAATGGACTTTACAACTTGACAGATACATAAAAGTCACAATTGTTAAACTGTATAGACAGATTCCCAAATCATCAATTTGCTTTTGTTGGGTTTTTTTTCCATCTCTTCTCCTGTGTACCATTTGGGAACTGATCCCATTTTCATTAGAGTGGGTAGCCTGAAGATACTGACAAGTTTGGTGAGGTAATATGTTTTATTGGATCAGCTTCTATTGGTGAGACAAACTTAAGTTAGAAAGCCTGCCTTTTTTTCCCCAACAGAAGTTGGTCCAGTAAAAATATATTACCTCATCTACTTTGTTGTCTCTTTAATATCTTCAGACTGATGCAGCTACAGCAATACATGCCTTAAGAAGTTTCAGGCTTTATCCTGAACATTGTCTGGATTCAACCTGTCTGTAAGTGTGGGCTGTTTGCTTCTTTTATACAGATGTTACATTCTATGTTTTAGTTTTCATTACTTTGCTCAGATTCCTTTTGATAAACATCCTACGAAGGATTACATAAACAAACATGCTAAATTCTTCTGTAAGTCAGTTTGTTAATTACTTCCTAATAGTATACAGGTCAACATTTAAAAAGAAACAAAAAAATCTGTAGATTTGTAAATTTAAGTGATGTGTTATGCTGGAGAGAGGCTGATAAAGAGTTGAAACACAAGCTACCTTTAATAGGTTGAACCTAAACTTGCTGTTTTCACCTGATACATTTAGATGGACTCACCTGAAGGATCTGCCCTTAAATAAATGCCTCCTGATAAGAAATCCAGCTGCTCAACTGGGTGCTTTTGCTCCTAACTTAGCAGCTGCAGGTGGCTCTTGTCACCTCCGATACACTAGCTATGTTGCAATCCTGCTCTTAAAGTATCAACAATTGCCTGACAACAATGTGCAGCTGGGCACATTTTTTTATCAAAATTTATTTTGGCAAAATATGCAGAGTTGGTGACATTGAAACATTTAATTAGTCCATGTCAATTTTGCTGAATTGTTTTGGTTGAAATAAATTTGAAAAAAAAAATCTGAGAAACAGTCAAAAATAGTGTTCTAATGCTTTCAGAATGAAATGTATCTTTTTTATTTGAAATGTCTTTTCATTTTGATTTTTTTACTTAAAAAAATAAAAACAAATAAAATGCTTATAAATGAGAAGAAAGTTTTTTGAAAAAAAAATCCATGCACCAAAAAGTTTGAAAAATTTCATTTGCAGTTCAATTACAGCATGAAAATAAAAGATTCAGAATTACCAGAGAACTAAAATAAAAATCCATTATTCATTCAGCTTTATTGACAACTATATTATCAGTTCCCAGGAAAAGAACATGCAATGCAGGTGCTATGCTTGAGCATGCCTTCAATTATTAAAACTCCTGGAAGCAGGCTACAAGGGAGGAAAATAATTCCATTAAGGGTCATGATTTGTCCCTCCTATGGCATAGTACCTCTGTTTCCCCCCCAGATTTATGATCCCAATGTCATGGCTGCCTCTTTAGTCCTTGTAATGTGTGTTCTCTATGGTGGAAAGACTATACAGTCCCAGGATGTGTCACCTTTTCTTCCAAGCCACACAAAAGCCATTGGGGAAACTGTCGCCTCAACTCAATGCAGTGCTACTCAATCCTCTTCCCTTTCTGCCATGGTTTCTAATCCCACAGAGTCCTCTACAGTGTCCTGTTGTGCTTCAGAAGGAACAAAGTACTGCTTCACAACACAGTGGATGAGACCTGTACACAGCAAGTCCCTACTGAGACTGAGATTGAGATCTGGGATTGGTGCACTACAAAGTGTAGCACAAGGGTTTTCTATAAACAAATTAGGGACTTAATTTCACAGAGATTTGTGGGGTTTAAGATATGAGATTTTCATTCAAATCAAAGGCAAAAATCACAAATAAAGCCCCATTAACAGTATAATTGAAAACTTACCCCAGGATATTTTAATGAGAGTTTACAGCCCAATATAAAAATAGAAAATGCCACTATAATTTATCTAAAGCATTATAAAGTTATCTAAAAAGCTTATCTAAAATATTAGAATGTTGAAAAGGTCTATAATATTGGTTATGTTTGACTGTTCATTGTAAGCCAGTATGTTCCTCTTTATCCTAATAATGATTCTGTACCAGCTATACAGATTTGTTTTTTGTACTAAGGGTTCAGTATATGGCAATAATATATAGATAAGAAAATAAAGTAATGGTTTGTTTGAACATATTTGGTCTAAAGTTTGGGCCATTTGTACATTGTAATGTGAAACAATAGGGTGGATGTTATGCTAGGCAATTCCACTTCTTGGTTCATTGAAGGAATGAAGTGAAAACACAGGAAGTGTTCTGTACAGCATTATGGATGCCTTGTCATCCCATCTGGAGAAAAACACTATTTGCCATCTAGCCAGGCAGAATCTAGGAAGAACTTTAATCATGCTTAAACACTGTAAATGGCAATACCATAAATGCAAAGAAAACATTAACATTACAATTAGTTGCTAATAATGCCTTCAAGTAACAAAGCTATATTTTCTTTCAGTCCTCATCCCCCTACAAATGCATTTCCTTCCTAGCTCTTGCTCACTGCAGAAACAATCCAAAAAGAAAATGATATAGAATCACAGAAATGTAAGGCTGGAAGAAAACTCAAAAGGCTATCTAATCCAGTCTGCCTGTGCTGAGGAAGGAATACGTAAATCTAGACCATCCCTAACCATATAAATAGTTTTCAGCACAAATTAGGACTGACCTGAAGGTTTATGTTTAAAGTTGCAATTTCTCTCCATCGTGGGAACTTTGTTATTTTGGACCAGGTTTGTGCATTAATTCCTCACATAGAACAGCTGGTAAAATATATATAATGAAATCCTGCTCCACTGAAATCAATGCAATTAGGAGAGTTGGTATTGACTACAATGAGGTTAGGACTTATTGGGCCAAATTCTCTGTCTGGAACATTTTTGAGGCAAAATTCTCACTGAACTCAGCATGTATTTTGTCTGAGAAAGAAGTAGGAGTCAGATAGCTCTCCTTCATTTATATTTGTGAAGGGGAGGGAATAGCCATTGGTAATAGGTGAGATGTGTGGGGGAAAAGAACTGTGTAGCATGCTGCTCCTCACTCAAGCTCTTGGAAGACTCTTCAGGACTGGTACATATTTAGATCTCTGTAGGGGAAATGCCAGGTCAGGAGCATGTTCACCCTTTCTACATGGTATGGTCTCTTCTTAACATTGCAGAAATGCAACAAAAAGGGGCAAATCCAGTGCTAGTGGAATGATATTAGGTGCAGCTTGAGATGCTATCATGACACTATGGGAGGCAGGGTTCCATCCAGAATTTATAGAATTGCAAAAATTATAACTCTAGCTTCCTATACAGGTGCGTAGATAGCATCCATAGAACCTCACCAAAACTAATTTCAAGACCAGGAGACTGGGAAACAAACAGGAAAAATAATGTAATAATTACAGGCAATGCCTCAGTTAAATACAACCAATGAAAATAAAGCACCTGAAAACACACCTGAGAGCAAAATATTGGGCTGTTAACAGTTCTGATGTTGGTAGAGACCTAAATCCTAAGCAATGTATTATGCAGATTAAACAAAGAAAATTGTCAGCCACAGTGAAAAGCAGATTGCAATGAATATATAATAGAAAGTTGCATTTCATTAAGTGTTAGAATAAACAGACATTCGAACAATTCACTAGTCTTGACTCACAATATTCCTTCAGTAATAATGCCTCTCCATCCATAATTAAAACACTGAAAAGAACTTGCAACATCAAGCTCAGTGCCATTCAGCAATCTCAGTATCAGATTTGATAAACCCCCTATTAAAAGACTATTTAATAGAGAAAAAAAACTTGAGAGAAAGCTGTCAAAGGAATAATTCTGTCTGTCACCAGCCTGTACAAGCTCACATTCATAGTGAAGAAAAATTAAATAAAAGCTCTGAGAAAATATGCTGGTAACTACCTGTAGTTTTCAGTATAGCATCTGATTGATTAAACATATTTGATTTAATACTAATACAGCTTATTTTACTCAGAGATTTATTTAATGTTATAAGGCATGTATTTGATCCACTATCTACCAGATAGTACATGAAGTACCTGCTGTGACAGATGATATATCCAGTTCAATAAGGCAAAGTTTAATTCCACAAAGTTTTGTTCTTTTCTAATAAAGATGTACTTTATTTCATCACAGAATATATCCATTTCAGTTTTAACTATATTAGTTCCACTGCAGTGTGCATTAACTATCAAGTAAATCTGGTTGAATAATGAAAGAAAACAAGTTTTTAAATACACAGTTAATAAACTGGTTGACTTCAATACCTGTTCTTCATGGATCATGCTTGTAGTTTGGACAGCTGAAAATTTTTATGAACACATCCGTGAAATCTGGAAGTGTCATGAATTGATACTAGAATTGCGCTGTTTATTTTTTAAAATATGAGTGAACCAATAAGGAGCAGAAACTTTATCACACAACGGGTCATGCAGAGTTGAAAGTTAACCTATTCCATTTGCAATTCATCTGTAGTCTGAAAATGGTTCTTCTAGGAGGTGAACACTTAGAAATAACACATCAGGAATGGTAAATAACAAAAGCCTAAAAGTGTAAAATGTGTTGAATATTATTCCATAGAGCTTCACATGGGGGACTATTTATATTTTCTGCATTATTTGTAATTAAATAGGAGCTGAACCCCAAACTCTGGAACTGAATATCTGGAAAGATAAGAACTGGATCTTGGCTGTGTAGTTCCACCCTTTCTGGATGATCAGCCATTTGCATAATCAACTTTAGTTCTTAGTCCTCCTCCCTCCCCCCCCCCAAAAAAACAGTTAAAATCTATCACTTGAATCTGTCTCTAATTTAAATATGCATATACAGAGTTCTTTATAGTCCCAAACTGGAATTAAATGAAAGTGCATGCAACAAGAAAGTGCATGTTTCACTTCAACATACGTTGCACTGGTAGAATTACTGTTGCTTGCAGAAGAGAGAAAATATGTCAGCAAAGTTGCTGTGCATAGGAGAACATGCACGGTTCTATAAGTCAGTAAAAACCCTGTATCAATTTAGTGCAGGTGTGGGGAACCCATAGCCTTCATGCTGGATCTGGGCCACTACTAGATTTCATCTTGCCTGCAGGAAATATCCACACTGTGGGCCAGAAGCCCCGAGCCTGCCCCTGTAGCCCCCGCATGCCACAGTCAGGGAAGCTCCACACATTGCACACAGTGCCACTTCCACAGATCCCAATGGCCAGTAGCTATGGCCAATGGGAACTGCAGGAGTGATGTCTGAGGGGGAAGGCAGCATAACACACACAGAGCTGACTGGCACCTCTGTCTAGGAGCCAGACATGTGTCTGCTTTAGGGAGTAGTGCAGAGCCAGGGCAGGCAGAGAGCCTGCCTTTGCCCCTCTGCACAGTCAACTGGGAGTGCCTGAAGTATTCACCTTCTCCCACCTTCTAAGACCCTGCCTCTGTTCAGAACCCCTCCCACACCCAATCTCCTTCCTAGAGCCTGCACCCATATACCAACCCCTTGCCCCATCTCTGAGTCTGCTCCCAAATTCCAGCTCCCCTGGCCCAAGATCACATTCCCCTGTTGCACCCTCCCAAACTGTTCACTCCTAGCTAAAACCCCTCACCCTTTCCTACACCCCAAACTCCTGCCGTAGTCAGTAGCCTCCTCCTGCACCCCCACCTCCTCAGTTCTGGCCTCAGTCCAGGGATCTAGGGGAAGCCCAGAGCCTGTCTCCCACAGGAGGCTGCGTGTTGCCTGCAATTGATTTTTGGTGTGGGTCAATGTCCCTGACAGAAAAAAGGCTCCCTACCTCATCTTAGTCAACAGGGAAAGAATATTTAACAAAACATTGACATAATCTCTCATTTTTTCAGGTAATCCCTTTAACTTTTCAAACCCGCCTGAATTCCTCATTTACTATGACATTATTACATGTGAAATAAAGCTGCATTAAATTATGACATTTGAGTTCACGGTCTATTTGGGCCAAAGGCAGAATAAATTAGAAATCACTTCTCCAAATAAGGGCTGGTTTTGATACAAATGTAAATTTCTGTTTGTTCCCACCGCTAGTACACAAAGGTTTCATGACATTTCTTTTTCAGATTTCATTATATATATGTTGGTTTGTTAACTCCCAACTCCTGCAAAGCAATGGAAAGAACGCCAATTAGCTGTGCTCTCCATCTGAAGGAGAAGAGGCAAAGTTAGGCTGTGCAAGTAGACTAAGGGTACTCAGGACTAAGGAGGCTACAGAAGAGATAGGTCTTCCTGGCAAAGACATTAGGTTTTAACCAGAAAAGATAACAATAGAGGAATAACAGTACAGAAGCAGGTTTGATCTCCTCGGGAGAAGCCTTGAAGTAGAGTCTTCAAGGGAACTATACTGAAGCCTGAGAGGAAAATCCTAGTTTGAAAGATTGTTCAGACTTTTTATTTCAACTTGTTCATGCTCCCCAGAAAGGGTGTAGAATTTCCATGATTTAGCTAGAGGGCTAAGTCCTTGAATACCCAGAAGGACAGGCAAGATAAGATGGAGTCTGAGAAAGCTCCATCATAGGTCTGTGAGAGATTCCAGTAGTGGGTTTCCAGAGATGAGGTCAGCATGCAGTGCCATATCCAGGCATAAGGAAGCACACAAGGAGTGAGGATGCATGCTCACAGGAGACTTCAGCTAAAGAAACATTTTGTTTAATAAGACAGGGGCTAACACAGACTCCTTTACACTTAAGAATATTCACCAGCCACAGGATTTCATTCCATTTCTTCACAGCTACAGCTTAAGTTCTTCAGGGAGAAAAACTGCTCAACACTCTAATTATATCCTTTTTTCCAACACAGAGTCATCTTCTGGAGCTTGTTTTCTCCTTCAGGCTCTTAAACTCCTTTCTAACCTGTCCCCTGTAGCATAACACTCAACAGGCCACATACCCAAGAACTGTATATGAACTTCCCCTAATCCAGGAACTCCTGCAGGAGTTTAGGTACTTCCCACAGATACTCCTTTACAGCAAAGGTGCTATATTTTTTTTATGAGGTCCTGGTGATATTCAAGCTGTCAGCTTGTCACACAACATAGTCTGGAAGACAACTGGGTACTCACTCTACTCTCAGATGTTCCCCTAGTTTGAGTAATTTCATATATGTTAGAAATTGTTTTAAATTACTGCTAGTTAGGAGTTTCTTATCAGTATGGTTTTCTGACAGATAATGCAGCTTTTGCAAAATTTCATGTTTCCTGCAGGAAAATTTCAAGATTCCTGAAATATTGTGTTTTGTTCAACTTCCATGAAAAGTTTACTTTCAAGTTATTTTCAGGAAACTTTATATTGCATTTCCCTCTTGGTACACTCGCATATGGCCATTTTTGTGCAAAAACTCGCTCAGCGTCCACACTACAAGTGCGTTTTTGCACAAGAAAATTTACAGTAAATCAGAAGAAGAGAGGGTTTTTTTGCACAATAGTTATTCCTCTTTCTGTGAGGAATAAGCCTTTTTGCGCAAGAGCTCTCATGCAAAAAGGCGTGTGTGGACCAGCAACAGAGGGGTTTTGCGCAAAAAGTGCCAATGGAAAAAAACACAAGTGCTCTGGTGGCTATTCTGTGAATGGCAATCAGAGCCTTCTTGTGAAAGAACATCCATGCAGTGTGGATGCAGTCTTGCGCAAGACGTTTTTGCAGAAGTTCTCTTCCAGAAAAAGCTTCTTGAGCAAGAAGCCTGCAGTGTAGATGTAGCCTGGGAGTTGTAATTTGGGTGCCCATTCTCTCTTATTGTCAGCCTCCCTGGAGAACTGTTTCTTATAATGAAATGTGGACTTTCCTCTGACCAAATGGCAGTATTTTCATCTGAGTCACATGACTCTGGGTAATTCATGGGAACTGTTGTTCCGCCCCAGGAGGCTGGTGTATAGATAGTATCAAGTTTCTGAACTACAGCTCCTATGAGATAATGTGACACAGTGGGGAAAATACAAATAATTGTGAACTGGCTTGCAGTATCCTAAGTCAATTCAGGAAACCAGAATGAAACCTATGGATTTGGGGGATGATTATAAATGCTGGAACAAAATATTTTTATATTTCCAAATCAAAACTTGGAACTTCCATTCCACAAACAAAAAAACTCAAGTTTCATATTTTTGTTCAAGTCAACTGATGAATTTTGAGAATTTTTCATGCTATAGGAATTCTGAAATTTTCTCTTCTCTATTTTTAATGATTTCTGAGGCAAATACATGCTAGTATTAGTCAGCAAAGTTTGCATCAATTATTTAGTGATGGTCTGTGGATTTTCTATGCCTCATTGCCTCAATAAGTATCACGTGTTGCTGACATTTGTATAAATTGGAAACATTTTGCTTGATGTACTGTGTAATTTAAAGAATTGTGTAAAATGATTTTCATTGTGGTAACAATCTAACTTTGATTTTATTTGTCTCAGTGTTCTGAGTCTTAATTTTTAATATATTCATTCAATGTTCATTCTAGGAGACGATGTTGATGTCACAATTATCTGTTAAAATGCTGTTTTAGGACATCACGTGTCTTAGACTTTGAGAATCAGGGGAAGTTACATTAGTGCTATTAATTTTTTTAAAAAATCTACAGTGCATTCTTATATGAGAATTTTAAATTACTGGGTTTTCAACAGATATCTGGGAATCATTAATTTATGGGTGTGTTATGGGCATTCATACATAGTGCAGAGGTTATTTCTACAATCCCCAAATACATTGTTATATGATATGTGATTAAATAGGTCTCATAACTGAGTTGGCATTCATCCATAACTAATATGGAAATTACAAACTATGTAATTTACAGTGAGACAAGTGAATCTAAAGGGTTTTTAAGGAGGGGTTAGGTCCTGCTCCAGTAAAGTAGTTAATCACACATAAAGTTAAGCATGTGCTTCAGAGCTTTCCTGCTCTGGGACTTTAAGCATCACTGACTATCAATAATCTGATATTTATTCAAAGTAGATATGAAAGAAGATACTTCTAATTCTTTCATTGAAGTACAGGAACACTTTCTATTTTGGTGCTCAGAGCCAGTCTAATTAGGTATCCAAACTAGTATTGAAATCCCCACAATAAATAATTAGGCCAGTTGGATGCAAATTTAAATGAGATTAGATTTTACACAACATGTTGAAGGTGCTGTTAGGGGGTAAATATGAATTTATTATATTTATCCTGGTTTCATATAAATACAGAGGCCAAAATATCTTCCAAATACTACTACGTGCTTAAAAAAAAATCATAGACCAAAGTCTTCTTTCACTTACTTTGGGTACAACTTTTAATGTAGTCTCAGAAAAACAAGAGCACAATTTGTCCCTTTTGTTCTATACTGAAAAAGAGAATTACCTCTCTCCGCACTGAAGAGCACAGTTGAATATCATTTTACTGGGGTGAAATGTCAGAAACAGTTCTGAGCAAGTTAAAAAATGAAATGAAGGGTGGATATGATGAATTTAGAGTTAGCAGGAAGTATTTACACAAATTAGATTTTTGATTATATAAATACAACCTATTTGTACACAAACTGCCATGAGATTTTGTATGCTGATGAAGGGTTTGAATTCTGATGTTCCATGTAAAAAAGATGACATTTCTGGCAGTCCAGTGTCTTCCTATAATTACTGATGTATGTTGTGACTTAAGCCCTGCCCAGCAGAGAAGATAGTCACTTATTGAATCACTGGTAGCAGCTGGTTCCCATGTTCTAATCATGTTCTGATCATCATGAGAGACCTGATAGCAGTTTAAGATATTCTTAAAAGCCTGAAGATATATTATTTGATTTTTCTAAACTCTGGCATTTACTGAATTTCTTTCTATTTTCTGTTTGGCCCCTTTAACTGGCTCTCTCAAGAAAGAATTTAAACATAAGCATTTTCCAGTTTGCATAGTGCAAGAAATCATCATTCTGGACATCATTATATTCTAAAGCCCTTTTACATTTTTTTTTCTAGAAATAAGCAGGGTACTGTTAGTTCTCCATAAAATTCCATCTTTAGTCCCAAAATGTAACATAGAAGAAAAAGTACATACTGGTGGCAGAACATATTGTATCTTTTCTTAGAAGAACTGAAATGTTAAGAAGTCATTGCTAGATGGCATGGTGATTTGGATTTAGAAACTCCTTTCATTCTCTTCTGTGGCCCAGAAAGCTTTGACTCTATTTCACTGATTTTTTTTTAACATTAGGGTTTGCACAAAATCTAACCAGTTCAAGAAGAGCTTTGGGACTTGTTACAAATTTAACATTCAGGCTAAGACACAGAAGTCCATTGGTGGGTTACTACTCTGTGCCAGCAGCTTGTCAGTCTTGATATACTCACTAAACCTAACGTAATGTTGTCATAATCCATATCTAACAGATGCTTATGTTCAAATTATGTTCAGATAGGTTCTAGGGCCGGTTTTGTTCAACATCTTCATTAATGACCTGGATGAGGGGATGGATTACACCCTCAGCAAGTTTGCAGATGACACTAAGCTAGGAGGAGAGGTTGATATGTTGGAGGGCAGGGATAGGGTCCAGAGAGACTTATACAAATTGGGGGATTGGGCCAAAATAAATCCGATGAGGTTCAACAAGGACAAGTGTAGAGTCCTGCTCTTGGGACGGAAGAATCCCAAACATTGTTACTGGCTGGGGACTGAATGGCTAGGAAGCAGTAGAGAGAAAAGGACTTGGAGATTACAGTGGATGAGAAACTGGATATGAGTCAACAGTGTGCCCTGGTAGCCAAGAAGGCTAATGGCATATTAGGTTGCATTAGGGGGAGCATTGCCAGAAGATCTAGAGAAGTGATTATTCTGCTTTATTCGGCACTGGTGAGGCCACATCTGGAGTATTGCATCCAATTCTGGGCCCTCCACTACAGAAAGGATGTGAAAGCATTGGAGAGGATCCAGCAGAGGGCAAACCAAAATGATTAGGGGGCTGGAGCCTGGACCTATGAGTAAAGGCTGAGGGATTTGGGCTTATTTAGTCTGCAGAAGAGAAGAGCCTTCAATTTCCTGAGGGGAGGTTCCAAAGATGATGGAGAAAGGCTGTTCTCAGTAGTGATGAATGGCAGAACAAGGAACAATTGTCTCAAGTTACAGTGGGGGAGGTCTAGGTTGGATATTAGGAAAAACTATTTCCCTAGGAGGGTGGTGAAGCACTGGAATGGGTTACCTAGGGAGGTGATGGAATCTCCATCCCTGGAGACTTAAGTCTCGGCTTGACAAAGCTCTGGCTAGAATGATTTAGTTAGGATTGGTCCTGCTTTGGGCAGGGGGCTGGACTAGATGACCTCCTGAGCCTAGGAATCTATGATTCTATTATTCTAAATTCTTTCTTGAGAAAGAAATGGAGTCCCCTGCCACTCTGATAAAATTGATTGTCTATGTGAGACTGAAAACAGACTTTTCTTTGATCATGTAGTCACTGAGCTCCATTAGAAAAGGGAACAGGAAGAAAGTGCTTGGAGAAGTCCACTAGTACCCAATTGCCCAAATATGGAAAACTGTGACATCCCATTTGGATTCCCACCAAAGAAAAAAACTTTTATGAATACTCCGGACACTGTTGCTAATCAAAAGGAAAGGACTGAGAACTAATGATGTTCCTGACATACCAGGAACTGAAGAACATTTCAGTAGGATTAATGCATATCTTCTTTAAATAGATGTTCTTCAAGTAGAGAACTCTAAACCCCTTTCCCTCCTCTAGAAAAGTGATTTTTGGTGCTACTGTAACTATGCTGATTTTTTACTTTTGAGTATTGATGTTCAGTTATCATAGGTCTAGACTTGGTCTTCAGCTTCCATCTTTTTTGGGAGACTAAGAAATATTGGGAATAGAGCTCTCTCTTGATACTGAGATGGCACCCATTCTGTTGTCCTTTGCTGAAGAGAATGTGGTGAATAATCTTCTTGGAAGAACCGTCTCTGAAAAGGAATGAGGTTTGAGGGGGCGGGGAGGAGAGAAATTCTTGAAGTATCTATGGTGGATAACTCCTAGAACCCAGCTATTGTAATAAAAGTGGACAAAAGTGAGATGGCCCTGAAGATAAAGGCATGAGGAGGTAGAAGTGGTTGGCATAAATAATAGTGAAGAGCTCCTGTTGGAGGCATCAGAAGTAGTGGATTAAAAAGACTAGAGATCATGATAATAAAGGGTTGCTGAAAATTTACTCCTGTGGGAATTCTATGCCAAAATTGTGTCAAAAAATGAAAACGCATGATATATTAAAATTCTGCAAAGTTCTGCATATTTTATTCCTTAAAATAATGTGATATAAAGGACACACTGACTTTAATGATTTTGATCATTTTATTTAAACTACAGTACAGTAGATGAAGAATGGAACTGGGGATCATTGGAGGAAAACCCCAAAACCCTTTCAGTCTTGTAGCAATATAACTAGTATTGACAACAAATATATGTGCAGCTATAGCCTGAGTGTTACATCACAGGCAATTAAAAAGCAAGTGAGTGCTGAGGTCTCCCTATTTATATTGGCTACTGACCATCTCCAGAAAAAGTCAGTAGCAAATAGTTCATGCACCACATAGGAATTTTTTTTCAGTCCAAAAATTTAGACCTGTTCTAAACACTCAAGTACACTAAACATATATTAAGCCATACTGTCCTTTATAGCAATCTGGCAATGTAAAGAAGCCTTAATTTTTTTACACCTGTTTCATACTCCTGGGGACATTCACTAAGAGCAATGGGAAAAATTCATTAATCAGGCAGGCTGCAACATTCTGCTCTGCCTGAGGGGATGCTGCCAGCACCACTCTTACCTCTTCAGAAACACTCTCCAAAGTCCTGCCTCTTCAAACTTAGCATTCTGCAAGCACAGAGTGTCTCTCACATGCATAACTTCCAAGCCCCCTGTCCCCCTCCCGGCAGCGATTTTAAATCTCTACCACCTGCTCTGGGTGCCCAAACCAACCTGCCTACACTGCTTTTGTGGCTTCCCTAATTCTTCTTCATGAGAAATCATTTTTCTACACATAAGCAAAAAATCTGCAGGGGCCATGAATTCTGCCCATGTGCAGTGATGCTGAATTCCCCCTGGAGTAAAAATTGAGTCCTCAGTTGCTTGTTTGCAGGCTCAGCAGGACAATAGTAGTAGAGGGTTCATGAAGGGGGTGCTGTTCTGTACACCTGCCTGTGATGTTCTCTTTGGGTTTTAAATCTCCAGGGAGCAACAGTCAATCGAGTTGCTCAAATCTTAAGCAGAGAGGCATAGGAGGCTGGGATATCCCGGACAACTCTGGCTGATTCTATGATGACTCCATTTACCAGGAGTAATACCTTGCCTTACGTCATCTGTAAGTAAATGGGAAGGGGTTGGGAATCCTGAATCTCCTCCAGTGGAATCTGAAGATCATTTGCTATCATCTGGAGAAGCTCCTGGCATGACCTCTGGTTGCCCCACAGGGAAGGTGAGGACAGGGTTATTGTGTCATTTGGAAAGGATTATAAAATCCTATTTTGATATTCCCGAGACAAAATACTTCAACTTTGTTTTGAAATTTGAGTTGATTTATTTTAAAGAGTAAAAACAAGTAAGAAGGTCAAAAGTGAAAACAAAAGTTTTGAAAACAAACATTTAATTAATCAAATTTTATGAGGGGGAGGACTATAACTGCTTCGTTAAAAATTTTCAAATTTGAACATTTTCTCCCTATATGAGATCAGGAAATCTTGAAAAATCTCACAAGTTTCTGATGTAGCCATATTATGGAATTATTTATTATACTTTATTGCTTATTTCAAAAACATAATAGAAACAGATAGGGAAAAATCCATTGCGCTACCAGAAGTAATATCATACTGATTATTGGACAGTTGTGTGACAATAGCAGGGTGCTATTAATGCAATTGCATTGTTTAGAAATCTCGAAGGACATAGTATACTTTAAATAAGCAGGTGGAATACATACACATAGAGGGTATGTCTACACTACAGGACAAAGTCGAATTAAGATATGCAACTTCAGCTACGTTAATTGCATAGCTGAAGTCAAAGTACCTTAATTCAGCTTTTGGCGCTGTCTACACTGCAGGAAGTCAAAGGGAGAACACTCTCCCTTCAACTTCCCTTACTCCTTATGAAAGCAGGGTTACTGGCATTAACCGGAGAGCCCATCTCAGTTAGAATTAACTGTCTTAGCTAGACCCGCTAATTCGAACCCTGGAAAGTCGACAGCGGCAGCTTCAATCTTCCTCCATAATGTAGACATACCCAGAGAAGATTATATATTCTGTAAATTCATTGTTCCAGCAAGAAGTCATTCCTGCTTTGGTATCTTTTAATTTGAAATGGCTACAGCCATTTCTGATACGGCCTAAAAGTTATTTTTTCACCATCACCAAATGCAATCCTCAGCCTCCAGCTACAATACTTCTACATCAATGGTGTTAATATTCTGCTACCAATCCAACTAAAAGAGGATATGCTTTTATTGACTTTTCCCTTTGAAGTGAAAGCCTAAAGCTTTCATTTTATTAATGCAAATCCCTGCTAAAATCTCTTCTATCCTTGGTCACATATGACGCAATATAAGTTATAAAGCCATTGTTACTTACAGACTTTAATATAAAAGAGCCATTGCCTGTGGCCATACCTCTTCAGCTCTTGTGATCTAAACAGAATGAGAATAATTGATACTTGGAAAGGAGACCTACAAGAGAAAGCCAGAAGCTGCTGGTAGATGACTGATGGTCAACAAAATACTTTAGCTTAACCTGAATTTTGCTAAGTATTTATAAACTTGGTAAAGATTTTAAGAAGGCTTGGATTCTACAAACCCAAGAGCAGAGAAGGAAATGACAGTTTCCTAGTGCACACATAATCTAGAATAGAGATTTATAAACAGTGGCCAGAGAATTGTGATCCCTTTCTATTTCCCATATTGCTAAATAGCAGGTGGGGTCCAGGGAATGTGAGATCCTATTATTATGTAAAAGAGGACTGAGGTTTGAGAAACACTGAAGACCACTGTCTGGATAGAGCACTGGCTATGCTTGCTACAGAGACTAAGGTGGGGGCTTAACTGCAGGGGATGGCAAGCCATACTCCATACTAGGTGCTATTGCTGTTACATTGTAGCAATGCAGTACTGAAATAAAGATAGTTTAATTTAGTAGTTATCTATAAGATATCTGTCTTTAGAGGCCTTGCCCCACAACACTGGCTTAGATAAATGAGTGCATGCAAGATTAGGAGCCTGCAACAGCTATTTTTCCACATCTGACAGTCTGACTTCTATATCTATGTATAAGCCATAGAAATTCTAGAAAAGATTTAATGTTTCAGATAATACAAATGTAAAAATAAAAGGGAGGACAAAATTAGCCCTTTAAAAAACATTAACTCAAGCTAGTGAACACTTACACATGAAAATATTCCCAGTAGAGCCATTGGAATTAATAGGAATACTCATGTGAACTAGTAACTAATCAATGAGTGAAACAGAGCGATTTACCTGGATTGTGCATCAGCTGAGGCCTATTTTAAAAACTTCAGTATATTGTCAAGGGTTGCGTAAGAGTGCTGAGTGTTTATCTGAGCTTCTTTCCACAGGAAACAGCATGATGTGGTTGTTAGTCTATTTCCCCCCTATAGTTCATAGCTTTTCCACAGATGTTGCATCATTTAATTCCTTTCTAGTATAAATGTATGCTGAGTTTTACAAACAAGTAATTAGAACTTAAAATCTCTGACAGTAGTAAGCTATTTTAAGGTATCATAGCAAGATCCAGGTGGAGGAATTACCCATTTCAGTATTCCTTTGCAGGACATATTATAGCATAAACTGAAATGATCTCCTAGCAGGTATATTAAAAATGTTAGACAATAGCATATTTTTACATGAGGCAATTAATACATGCTTATGCTATCCAAGCACATGCTCATTTAATATATTCACATTTTTGCATTTGATGTAAGGTTCAAACACGACACAGTGCATCCTATACAACCAATTTTAAATATAGTTTTCAGAGAGGCATTTGAACGTAATACATTTTGCCAGTGTGTAGTGGATGAAACTAAAGTTTAGCTAACTTGATTGAAAAACATCCTTGAGATCTGTAATAAGTCAGACATGTGTTATCATAAATTTGGAAACCAAGTCAAATTGAACCTTAAGATATACTTGGAATATTATTGGTTTCTTTTTCTAACTGATGCTTAATGATTGGAAGACCTAGTTTAGCACCCTGAGTTATTGGTAGACAAAAATTAACAGTGCAAATATTTCCCTGCAATAATACAAAATCTTATTCTCTCTCTATTTCTAAGATGACTTTGCAACTGTTTAAATTAAACTTGAGCCTTAAATTTCTTTTTGCTTACGTCTAAGTCAAGATGTCTAAATGAATCAAATGTACTTTGTAATGTCTAAAAATAGCAAATGTATCCTGTTTTCTTAATGGATCACAACATCAGTACACATGGAAAAGTATTCAATGGAGCCACAGTTTCACTCGAGATATTCAAATTTCAAGTCACTCAAAAAAACCCAAAACACTATTATAATTATGCCAGAATGCTCAAATTCCAGAATATGCCAAAATAAGTTCTTGATCGGCTGTGTGGCCGCGGAACCTGGCAAGGAACCTGCTCAGGGACCTGTTGTAGCCGGGGAGGACCTCCACATCTCTGTCTCCAACCTGCTCTGGCTGAGGGAGAGGCCTGAAGTCAACACAAGCCTGAACCAGTCAAGGCTGGGGTGCCTCTCACCAGCCTGAATATAGCCACTGCTGGGGCAGCCTGAATCCAACCACAGCTGGGGTGGCCCAGCCCCAGACTTGCTGCACTGGCCTGGCCTGACCAGCCCTCTCCTAGTTCTGAACCAACCCCAGCTCAAACCTGCCAGGGGAAGAATGCCTATCCTGCTGCCCCAGTCTCAGAGCTACCACAGCGGAAAGGGAGAGTTGCTGGAAGTCCTCCCTCCTCCCAGTATCCCCTGAGCATTCTCCTTCACCCCAAACCATACAGCCTGCACCCCCAGACAGAGCTCCTGCACCTCACTTTCTGTTCCAGCTGTGAGCCCCTCAACCCTGACACCAACCCAGATCCTACACCCCCAGCCAGAGCCTTCACCCTTGCACTTCAATACTATGCTCCAGGTCTGAGCCACCTTCCAAACTCAGAGCCCTTTGGCCCCACCCCCAACATATGAATTTTGTTATGTGTATCAGTATGGAAGTGATGTGTCCATATTGGTGCACAGAAAAAAAAATTCTATTCTGGTATGGGGAAAATTAGAGGACACAACTCTTAGTAAGTGTCAAATCAGTTGATCTATGTATTTTCTATTATTCATTTGGGTGAAATTATTATCTCTGAATAGTGCCAGCAGAATGTCCATGAAACATTGAAGTTCCATTAAATGTTTCTAATCAAACCTTATTTTGTGGGCTTTGGCTTCTGAAGGAATTTGACAAATTTTCAAATATAACTAGGTACTTAAAATAGGCACCAAGTGCAATTTGGAAAAGTGCTTAAGCAGGATATGCATCTAACTTCCCCTAACAGTCAATGGAAATTAGGCACCCAACCTGCTTATTTATCTCCATTTGACACCTAAATGCCTTTAAAATCTTGTTCTGGGGCTTCCAGTGTGGCATAGACTATGTGTTGTCCGCATAAGAGGGAATATTAGGAAATATTTATCTTTTGGAATTTGGTCAGAAAAAGCTTGGTGTAATTTTCATTTATATGTGAGAGATATATGATTGCATAACCATTGGCACCATCAGCCCGTTTAAATAAATGCACCTTTAACAACTTTGCATTTCTGAATAAGAAAATGATTTCTTTGTTCTATTATAGAGCAATTTGTGGCACACTCTGCTAAACTTTTTGTATCTTTTTTATCTATATCTTTTCATTTTTATCTGTATTATTTAAAAAACAAATACATTCATTAATAAATCCATGGAAATTTATTTTAAATGCTGTCAACAGCCAAAACCCAAAAAAGATAATGACTGAACAAAATCTTTGTGCTCTTCTAAGTACTGATCAATAAAGTGTGTCAGCACCACATGAAAGACAGTTAAAAATGGAATATTACGTAGGCTTGTTACAGTTAGTCTGAAGCCAATTTGCCATGGCTAGAAAGCAGGAATATAGTGTGTGTGTGTGTGTGTGTGCACGCGCGCATGCACATTTGAGAAATACCAGGCTCGGAGTTGACATTTTTTCAAGCCTTCTTTATTATTCAGCACCTGACTGTTTAATACAAATGTGGACTAAAGAAGAAGCAAAGATCTTGTTAAGACTGCACTGTGAATGCTAACCATTAGATTAGCCAATAAATAATGATTCTCCCTATGGAAATCACATAAAAGAATAAGGGTTTGGGGGGGGTGTTATTACTTTTCAAGATTACACCATCATCATTTGCAGGTCACTGTCTCCTAGATCATATGTCAGATATTATTTGTGACTTGAAAATCAGTTGTGACCTTTTCTCCATATTCAAATCCTTAGTAAATACTTTGTTCATATTTAGCTGCTGGGGAGCTTTTATTAATTTAAATAATAAGATATTCACTTATCTTTCATTCAGAATAGAGTATCTTAGAAAACAAAGCCAGTATCATGACAGCTTGAATTTATGAGTGCAAAAATACATCTTAAGCCATCCTTCAATCTTTGTTTTTATTTCTTATATGAATATGTATCCTGGACACTTTTTGCCACTTTAAATACATGTTTATTGTAATGGCAGAAAATACATTCTTTTCAGATAGAAAATGCAGAGGCAAATCAGAACTTAATGAGCAATTAGGATTAATTTGAAGTTTGTTTGTTCTAAATCACAGGACCAGAGATGGAAAGATTTTCCTCACAACTAGAATGCTAGAAATAAAGAATTCAGCAGTGATGAGGAAGTTTTGAAATAATCAACTTCAAGCTCAGAATGCCAACATGTAGTTACTACCTTTTTACGTTGTGTTGGTAGATAGATTAGATTTAGGGTCTGAAACCCAAATTCCTGAAGCTGAGGAAGAAACTGAGGAACAAGAGAGAGGCAGAAGCACAGAGCCCACTGACAGAGCCCCAAAGCTGAAGGAGAATTGGGGTGTTAAGCCTGCCTTTGGAGCCCTGCGGCTGAAGCTGTGTTTGGGACTTAAGCTAGCCGTTGGACCTAAAAGAATATCCCCGGATAGCCTCATGTGGCTATGGTAGCCACAGTTGGGAAACTGATCAAGTCTAACCCCTGCCAAGACTAAATATCAAATCTTCAAACAGAAATTGGGAAGATTTCGTAATTTCAGAAGTGAAATTATCAAAGACTTCATAGCAGGCAGCGAAGAAGTTAAAAAAATCTACTTCAGTTCTTCTGAAACTTTTTTTCTTGGAAACCCTTCCATAATGGGGTTTTCTATTCATCCCTGGACACCTACTTGTGTCTGCATCTCAGGATAATGTCTAAAACCTCCTCCCTCCTATCATGGCCACTTTTCACTCTACAGGACTTAGTACTCCCTCCTCATGACTCAGCCCTCCGGTCAGATCACCAGAGAATCATCTCCTTTTCCAACTCAAAGTACCACTGGATCACCTAATCTCCTGCCTTTCCAAACAGTCTTCCACTTCAGGTTCTCTGCCACTTTTCCAGCAGCTGGCAGAAAACCTGAGCTCACACACTCCTCCAGGTTTCAGTCCAGGTGGTAATGTGGGCTTTTTTCTTTGTTTGTTTTATTAATGTTAGCACTATTTAGTAATCAATTCAGCTGAGATGGTTTAAGTTGTTTATTTGTGGGTTCTCCATTTTGTTTCATTCAAAACAACAGGGGAGCCTTCATGTTGGACAGCCTTCTCCCTTGCTCAGGGAAAAGGCGGGAAAACAGGGAAAGGGAGGGGAAGTGTTGCTAGGGAACAGAAGTGCATAACTAGAGGGCACTCAGAGTGCTCTGGGCTCTCTTTCTTCAGCCTTCTCACTGACAGGGTGCAGCAAGTGCTGCTCAGACAACTGATCACTGTCTTGGAGTGTTAGTTGTTATTAAGGAGGGGTTACATCTAACGGCATTTGATTATTGGGGAGCACACTCGCAAGCACAGATAGTCTTGATTAGACAGAGCTAACACACACACATTGGATGATGCAAAGGGGCTAGGGTGGGTTCTGAGTTAGGGTCTAGCCTAAGCTGCTAATGTCACACTGAGTTGTTCCTGATTCTCGTCATCTGGACAGACTTGAAGTCAGCTTTCCCTATAGCGGGGCAAGACAGAAGACCTAACACCCTCTTCCCTTCCTTGTTGCACATGATTGATTGTTGTGTGTGACTCCCTCAGTTTCCGGACCCAGTTATTCTATCCTTTCCTAGTCCTTTTCACCATCTCTATCCTATAGATAATAAAGTTTAGTTTCCCTTATAATTTTGCTTGTGGACTTCTCATTTGGTGCCCTGATAGATGGGTGAAAGTGTAAGAACCAGATAAGAGCTTAGGTAGATCTCTCTGGAGTTCTCCTTTCTCTTACACAGGGACTTTATGTCCTATAATTACCTTCTATTTGCTTCCAGTTCCTGTTGCCTTTTCCCTGGACTCCTTCCTACTTTCCTGTTCTATCCTCTACCCCACCCTCCTTGAGTTTACCAACTCGAACTCCCTCTTTTCAGAGAGTAACTGTAAGCTATTTCCCTTTTTGCCTTCTTGCCAGAGTCTGTGGGCTCAAAATATACTTCCCTTCCACCAGGGGGTAATTTCAGACTACTTCAACTGCAGTCCTCTTCCGTTCTCCTCTTGCTGTCTTTAACTTCCCTATCAATTAGCTTTTTCATACCTTATCTCCCCCAGATGCAGACTATTAGGTGCCCTAACAACTTGTTCTACCTTGTGCAGGGGTGGCATGGACACCCATTATAACTGCAACAAAAATATATTTGACATTTTGACATTGTTCGGAACATGTTTTACCAAAAGAAAAAAAATTCTCAGGAAAGGATTTTCCTTGTCTATTCATTTCTGTTAGGAAGATCAATCTATTTAGCTTAACAAAGATGAGATGATGAGATTAAGGGGGCCTTGGTGATGCTGTATGAGTAGATATGGAGGAGAAGATTATCTGATGGTAGGATACTCTTTAATGTAGTGAACAAAGACATGAGAAAGAGGGAATGTTTGGAAACTGAAGTTAGAACAATCCACAGTAGATATTCAGATGCAAATTTCCAATAGAAAGGGTAATTCAACAGTGGAACAGCTTCCCTATGGATTGAGGTCTTGAAGTCTTTACATCAAAATTGGATGTTTCTAAAAGTCTAACTCAGATCACTTATGGGCTTTATGCAGGAATTACTGGGTGAAATTTTATGTCCTGTGTTGTGCTGGAAGTCTCACTAGACACTGATAATTGTCCCTTCTGGGTACAAAAATCTGTGAATCTATTAAATTAATTATATTTTATAGTTTGCAAACACTACAGTTACAAAAACTAGATTAGTGTTCATGAATTAAAGCAAAATTCATACTGAAATTTCATAGCCACCTGGTCTGCCTGTCACAAATAGAGTATACAAGTCATTCATATCTTCCTAAAGACACCTTCCAGCATTTTTACCTTGACTACTCTGCTCCCTTGGTAGCCACTTGTTATTATCAACCTTTCTTTCTCAATTTGTGTCTGCCTTTCTTGGCATAGCATCAAATGGAATGACATGATATATAATTCAGCCTTCTTGCCTTATGTGTTGCAAGTATCTAGAACATTTTTTCTCTTTACAGCATTCATATGCAGTAGATCTCTCCTTCCTAATTTTCTGTTATTTTCATTGTTTGTGTCTAACTATCTGGCCAGACTTCACATTTTATATCTCTAAAACATTTTCAAATTAACTGCATTTCCCACTTTACTCTTTATGAGCTCTGTTGTGTATAGTGCTGAGCACTGGGGCCCATGCCAGCAAAGCACTAAGTATTTGCTTAATTTAAAGTCAATGGAATTACTTATGTACTTAAAATAATGCTGACACATAAGTGCTTTGCTGGACAAGGATCACACTGCTCAATACCTTGCAGGATTGAACCCTAATGGATATAACCATTTTTTCCCCAAAGTTTGTATAGAACCTAGGCCACAGCAGGACTCAAACTACTATGTGGGAACTATAAACTCTATTAACACTCAGCTAAAACACAGGTTTCCGTGGAAGTTCTGCATCCAGAACAAGAACAAAATAACTATATGGGGCCAATAATTGGAAACTATAGAGAATTTCACTCTGGTACTTTTCTACTAATACTATGAATACATTGGAAAAAATAGATGTGATAGATACACACTCCATGAATCTCCCTTATTCCCAGAATCACTAGCTACACCATGATATGAGCTGTCAAAAGAGCCCATAACATCCTCCCCTGGACTATGCAGACTTTAAAATGGATTGCTTAATATATTCCACTGTTCTGTATTAAACAAAGAATAAACCAAATTGCAAAATGCAGATCCAGATCCGGATTCCAGCTTCCCCTCCCTTCTAGAGTGCTGATGTGCTCACACTCAGGGTCTTGGCTTGGCTCCTTATAGACAGGTGTCATCCATAAAATCCAGCTCTATTTGTGAATTCAAGCACACACCTTATTCCTTCCACATATTTGTGTTTTCCAGATTTGTTCTCTTATCTTATCTTAAAGCACTAACTCTGAGTGAGGGAAACTACTACTATTGCAATTGGGGAAAAAAGTGGCAGCTAAGATTAAAAAATGTTGGTAGAGTGAAGTTGAGGAATAATTGCAGGGAGTATTTTAAGACACAACTGTCCACTTGTTCTGCCAACCTGCTCACTACTCAATGGCTTGCTACACTTCCAAGTTCATAAATTCTTTTCCATCTCCTGGGCAACAGTAAAACTGATATGCTTGAAAGCAGAATGGATAATAAGCCTGTGCTGCTGAAGCTACAATTCAAATGAAAGAAAAGTCCAATAGAAGGGCTGGCATATCTCAAAACCACCACGTTATCCAGACCATAAATTCACAGCACTCAAAGATTGCAGAGCTTATCTTTGGCCATGAGGATTCAGGACATTATACATACAGTTTCCTACACACTGACACATTTTAATAAGTAAAATTTGCAACTTTTTTAAAGGAAATTTTAATTTTGCAAAGAGTTACTGGTTTCTCATTTCCTTAAGTATTTTGGTTTCTCCACACAATGAATATGGGAGCTAAATATCCTGGTACTAGAGATGATTGTGCTTCCTTACATTTATGTAAATTAAGAGTGTCTTCACTCAGCCTATGTTGTCTTCACTCACAACTACAGAAAATTGACCTCATGCACAGAACTCCAGCGCTGTGCATAATGAAGCTGGAGTCAACCTACCTTAGGTCAAATTATTGGAAGTCTACACCACAGGGGGTCGATGGGAGAAATTTCTTTTATTGACTTACCTTAATCTTGTCATTGGTGGTAAAGTACAGAGATCATCTGCAGGTTTCTAGGGATGATTTGGCAGGTTTTCACTAGATCAGCTAAATTGATGACAAGTGAATCGATCTCAGAGTGTCAATCCCCGCTTTAGTGTACAAGTAGTCTTAAGCACACAATAAAAGAGTAAAACCAATTAATAATTTTATATTCATCTAGTATTATTTATTTTCTTACATTTGCAAAATACATGTGATAATTTATGTGTATCGAGGTAGCACTTACCCCATCATGCTAGTTACTATACAAACTTTAATAAGACAGTTCATGCTCAAAGAGCTTTTGATTTATTGTAAGACAAAAACATCAGACAAATATAATCAAAAGAAAATTATAGAAAATAAAGAAAGCTATGCCACCATGTTGGAAGATACTGGTACAATATTGAAGCAGCATTGACTTAAACTTGAGGGAATAAAAAATTGCTTCTGAAATTTAATTGCCTACATGTTTACCCATTTATCTTGTGCCTCAACCAGCAGGTGGTTACAGACACCATTTACATTAACTGCTCCACTATAACCTGCTGAAAATTGGTCTATTTGGATGATTTCTGTTTCATAACTCATGATCATAAAGTGCAAAGATAAGTGGTAGCCATATCTGAGTTAAGTAAACTTAAACTTATTATAAGACAATTTCATTTGAATTATGCAAAAATAATTATTCTAAAAGTGTATAATACAACTTATTACATGTAAAAGTACATGAAAAGAATGTTAAGGTTGCAAAGTCAAGCACTAGAAAATTAGGAAATGCTAGACATAAGGTTCAATGTGCATTGCTGATTTATCCCTCTTATGCAGCTGCATTATGATTGCGTGACCAAATACTTCTTCCCTAATTGGACCTCAATGGATGGTCTTCATGAACGAGCAGTAATCCAATATTACATTTTATCTAATTTAATTAACATGTTTCTTTATTTCACGTACATCATTCAAAATCTACTCTGAATATAGAATGGTTTAGTTGATAGCAGAATCCAAGCCAATAAAAATATCTACCTTGGAATATCGAGTGGGCTATCAGTCACACCTCCTACAGTTAAGGTTGCATCAAATATTTGTATTGCAACACTGTTTTTCCTCACTGTTTTTCCCCATGAAATTTCATGATTTGGCCAGAAACCTTCCATATTTGGCTCTACTGGAATTTTTTCCTCCTGGAGACTTTGAACTTGTCTCTTCAGTCATTATTATTTTATATTTTGGTAAATGTGGAAAAATATTTTCCTTGATTTATTTAAAGATTCTAATTGTCTAAATATGGCTACAAGAAAAAATTTCATCCCTCCCCTCAGTTTGTGTCAGGAAGCAGAGGAAGTTCATCTGTGTATTATATCATAATGCTACACTGTGGCACAACAGAATTTATGCATTAGGATATAGCATGCAGTTCCTTTTTTGCCTAAATGCAGTTGTGTAGCACAAAAGTAGGTATAAGCCCATCATGTCAGAATATGTTGCGTCACATTGTCAGTTGGTCTAATCCCTGATCTTGCAGTCATTTACACATGTGCTTAATTTTGCGCACCATCACGCAAATCCCCAAGGGCTGTAATTATCATAGGTTCTTTTAAATCAGCGGCTATGGTAATTTATATCTGCTGTAAATCTGTCCTGTTAACAATTCACATTGACTTCACAGTATGTAAAGTTAAACAAGTGCCTAAAGGTCTTTGCAGGACTGGGATCTTGCATTTGCACACCTCTAGAGGTTTAAAAGATAAATTCTCTTTCTCCATCTGTATACATACTTCATAAGGAATTTTAGACTTTATAAGGTACATAACACTTTGGAATGAGAATGTAACTAATGTTATGGTAAAAATCTTCCTGTAATCATCTAATTATGTTTCGCTTTTGAAATACGTTCTGACACAAAACACTGTTCTCGTTGACTATTTCCAGTGACTTTGTCACCACTTATTTCTAAATTCTTGGAGAGGGGGATTCACTCCCACTCAAAGCTTACTAATAGTTTGGTTCCTTAGTATGATCATCAGCTGGAAGATGGCCCTTTCAAACACCTAAGGGAGAGATTTTTCAAAGTCTCTAAGGGGGCATCTACACAGCAGCGTTATTTTGGAATAATGGCCATTGTTCCAAAATAACAATGTGAGTGTCTACACAGTAATTCTGTTATTTCAAAATAAATTCAAAATAATGGATGGCTTATTCAGACTTCTATAAACCTCATTTCATGAAGAATAACGCCTCTTCCAAAATAGCTATTTCAAAATAGCAGTAGTATGGAGGCTCCACTGCTGCTATTTCAAAATAGTTCATCCTCAGGGCCATTCAAAGTAATTACTCCCCAGTGCGTCCTGGGCTCTAAATCGAGATAGCGTGTCCACATTAGGGAAGCCTGCCTCTGACTAATTTTGAGGCTTCCCTGTATTGTAGATGTGCTATTTCGAAATAAGCTATTTCAGAGTATTTCTTCCAGAATAGCTTATTTCAAAATAAGCATGCAGTATAGACATACCCTAAATGACTTCAGCATCCTTTAAAACTTTCACCCATCAAATATGTGACTGGCTGTCAGGAGACAATAATTCTCAACCATGCTTTGCCCCGGAATTGCAGTGTAATGGGCAAATCAGGCCCTTATCCAAATCTCAGTGAATTCTTCAGAGAGAGTTGGATCAGGGGCCTTTCTCTCTCTGAAGTTCTGGCTCAGTTTCCTTATCTATTACAGTTATAATCAGTGCTCCAGGGGGAAACTGTTGAGCAAAAAAAAAAAAAAGTTGTGCCTTTAAGAGCCACGTGTCCCGAGCGGGCTTTTGGGAGCCCAGCTGTCCCAGGAAAAGAGGTGCCAGTACGCCAGAGGAGAATGCAATTCATTTAAGTTATGCAGGGAAAAAAGCACTGGTTATAATTAGGAGTGGCCTTAATTATTATTGTGATTCCCCACCAAGAGCTTTTTCTACTCAGCTTCCTGGGAACACAGTTCAACTCCAGATTTCCTCACTTAGGTATTTTTATTTCGTATACAGAAAAAAAATATGCTGAGTCGATCAGACTCAAGTGTGGGGCTGGGGACAGAGTCTAACACACATCTACCATTACACAGCAAACATTTGCTATATATTTAATATACAGCACTTACTACACATTGCATCACATGCTTTAGGACTGGCTTTGTAGGAACTGTCCCAGCACAAAACACTGTCTACATTGGCTGTTGATGCATTATGTGACCTCAGACTTGTTTTACGAGTAGGACTTAAAAAAAACCACACTAAACCCTGCTCTACACTTGGACTTTATTTTGAAATATGCCCTTGCCCCGGTCAAATTTATAAGCAGAGAGTCCACTACCAAGCCCATTATTTTGAAATAACAGACTGCTTACTTAAAAAAAATCTGTACTCCTGCTTTTCTTGAGGAATAACGCTAATTTCAAAATTATTTTGAAATAACAGCTGTGTGGACACTCCAATGCTGCTATTTTGAAATCATTACTTCCCAGAGTAATTCGAACTAATTACTCCCCAGAGCTTCCTGGTGCTCTACATCTAAGGCAGTACATCCACATTGATGGAGCTTGCCTCGGACTAATTTTAAGACTTCCCTATAGTATGGGGAAGTCTAGTTTGAATTTGTTAAATTGGGAGTTCTGAAGTTGAATTTAGTAATTTTGAAATAGTTCCTAGTGCAGACATGGCCTAATACCAGAACGTTCCTCCTGATTTTCACTAGTCAATCTGACTTCAGCATATCGTTTGTTGTGACAACTTAAACTTCCTTTCATCTTCTCAATCATGCCCACTTAGAAATGAGACAAGTTACTTATGTCAAGTTAGGCTTATTGCTGTTTGCAGGCCAGGGCAGAAAATGTTTTCATTGCCCCCAAACCAAAAAAAACCCCAAAATCCGTAAACAAATTAGGACCACTGGGAGCACTTACACCTAGAACTGGCCCACCCTGGATATAGTGGGCCATTACACATCTTTGTAAAATTCTTTTTGATCCTCACCAAAAAGAGGATTTTAAATTGTATAATGTTGTTAGTAACACAAAATTGAAAAATAAATATAAGCTTTATGACATACATACTTTAGCTGTTTAACCATTTTGGCATAGGACTGGGTAAATTCATTCTGATAAAATAAGAAATGCATCCATATTTCAAATCCAGAAGTTTGTGGTCTGAAAAAGTTGTGTTAACTTCTTTTACTGTAGTTTTGTCCTAGCATATTAGAGAGACAGGAAGGATAAGGCAATATCTTTTATTCGACCAATTTCTGCCAGTGAGAGAAAGACAACCCTTTGAGTTATACAGCACTCGTTCTGGGAAAAGTACTCAGGGTTTGTTAACACTTTAAATGTTGCAACTGTGCAGCTGCTCCAGTATACCTGTGCTGCAATAGTACTTTAGTGAAGACTGTACTTACACAATAAGAAAGTTTTAGTGTAGGTACGCCTCTTTACTCAGAAGCAGTAGCTAGTTCCACTGGAGCATTGTCTATACCCGGGGCTATGTCAGTTTAAATGTGTCTTTCAGAGTGTGGATTTTTCACACACTTTAGTGATGTAGTTATATTGACCTTATTTACTAGTGGAGACCAGCCTCAGAATGTCATGAGTAAATACAAAGTAGAACAGTATATTGTATAGTGCTTTATCCACTATTGTTTTAAAAAGCTTGAAGCATGGGGGAGGGGGGTTCCAACACTTCCTTCAAAAGGAATTTCCCATTCTTAGTCTATAGATCTATCTAACCATTAGGAAGTTGTGCCTGGACATTCAATCTAATTTTACTTCTTTCTTAATCCATCACATTACTACCAATTTCACATCCTTGTGTTTTCCCCTATAACAAATTCATCCCCTCATTTGATTTCAAATACTAAACAGTTACCATGTCCCAGCATTAGCCATTATTTAACAATGTTCTATAACAGATTTATACTTAGCTCTTCTATGTTGCTTCTCCAGCACCTGACTCTTTTTGTGTTCCTTCTATTTAATTTCTCTCCAATTGCATAAATAAAATTGAATCCAATGTCTTTGCAGGACATTCACCATCAGTCCTTTAATATGAGAATACTGAAGGTTACATAAAAACTTCAGAGGAAAATGAAAGTTTTAATATAAAGTACTATAAAAGGGCATTTTCAACAAACATATTAGCACACTGAATGTATTTCAGCCACTAATCTCTGTCCTGATGTACATAGTCTCTGAGATATCTAGTAGACATCTAAGTCTGTCCCTATTCACAACTGGAGAGTTTCATTAAGATGCAGCTGACGTGGTTTTCCTTGAAATTAATGCAGAGATAATGAGAAGTTTAGGACAAGGGAACTGAATTCTACTCTCTAATACTGGCATAGCTGGTTGAAATATTTTTATGCTCTACCGGAACTGTATTTTGAGAGCATTTTTCTATCTCCACCCTTCCAATATCTCATAAGATTGTATTTGCCTTTTTTGTACCTGCTGTCAGAGATTATGTTCATAGGAAGCACAAGTAGAGCTTCTTAAATTAATTCATTGCACAGCATAAGCACAATTACATGAGGATACAATGCTTTTACCCTTTGCACTGACAGGAAATCTGTTTCTCTGCTATTGTAAAGAAATGTTATCTTATACTTTTTTTAAAAAAATTAAATAATGCTCTCCTAAAATTGTCAAAATGTCAGTTGGATCTGTGAAACGAGCAGAATTTATGCACTCTTTGCTTTTAATTAATCAATATTCTGAGGTGAAATGTGTTTTTAAGAAAACCTGTTAAAAAAATTAACAGCAATCATAAATCCATCCTTCCCACTAAATCTTGGAACTGATAGGAGTTAATGTATTTGTTCCTTTTCTCACTAAATAAATTGCATCCCCTTGGATGATGGTTCCCATTTCTTAATTAAGAATCCACAGAAGTGTCATGCAAATGTACATAATTTATTTCCATCATATTGTTGGACTGGGAATTTTGCCAGCGTATGAAACATCTTATTATTAAGGGAAAAAAGAAACTAATACTTCTATGTCTGATGAGAGGAATTCATTCCTTAAACTGGCATACTCGTAAATCTAAATTAGAGCAAATGGCAAAGTCAGGCTAATGTCTAATCAGTCTTTCTGTGCAGGGCTATTCAGAAGTCTAAAATGGTGGTCACTCACTAAAGCAAAGCATGTCATAATCTTTGAAGGTAGATGTGAATATGCCTTGTGGTCACCCTACTTTTCCTCTTTTAGACAAAAAAATAGTGCTGCTGCTGCTAATCTCTGCTTTGTGTGTAAACACAGAGACACACACCAGAAGGTAAATGTTAGGCTTTGATGACTTAAGAGGTTTTATTTGTCAAGTTAGGAATGCCAGCAGCAGCTTTGGCGTACAGCAGACATGGTACCAGATGGAAGCAATTTCTCAGGAGGTTTGACCTCACATAAATAAAGAGTGACTCAGTATCTCTTTGGTTTCTGGCAATATGGCCAGAGTGTTACATGCATGCTTCCTTCATAACTAACTAACAAACAAAAAACAACAAGGTCTTTGGATAGTCCTTAATAGTATGAAATGCCTGCAATACTATAGGGGCTGCTGGAGCCATTTTGTAAAATGGGGGTGCAAAGAGTCACTAAACCAAACTGTAAACTCTGTGTTTGATGGAAACCATTTCAAGCAAAGGTGTGATACAGAAACCCAAGCAACCCATTCCAGCACCTATGAAATAGTGATGATTCCACTATCTGTCATCATGGCCAGGGTCACTCCTATAGGGAGAATTAGAGCATTTTCTGCATCTTTTTAAAATAATAATATAATGGGTGGGCAATGCATAAAGAGATAAATATAAGGCATTTTGGAATTCTGAATCTTCACCTGTTTTCTAATCCCTTCATTTGTTAACAAACTAGCTTTCTATATTCTTTCCTCTCATGTGTTTGAAACAGTGCTGGAGGAAGTCAGAAGAATGAGAGGAGCAAAGATGGCAGAGTGAAAGGCTTATATTTAAGCATTCAGTGCAATTACAAAAGAAAACCAATAGGGCCCAAAGAAGCAAGGCAGTAACAGTCAGTCATGCTGGAACTGTGGGTTAATCCTGGATCTAGTCCACACTAGCAATCTATATGAACTTTTTTTTAAACTTCCACCTTTCAGGAAACAGAACTTCCTGGAAAGAGTATTTCTCAAATTTTCCAGTAGGGACAAGAAGGATCTTCTGGCCCACTCCCCTCAAACTGAAATGATCACAGGTTTCCCCTCCACCCCAGAACTCATGGATCATCTGCCACATGAGTTCTTGTCCTCTCTACCTTATATTGTACACATCTACTGAGAAATGCCAGTTCATGTGTCAGAAGATCCAGATCAGCCACACCATCACTGGTTCATTCTCCTGCACATCTACCAATGTAATATACACCATCATGTGCCAACAATTCCCCTCTGCTATATACATCGGCCAAACTGGACAGTCCCTACGTAAAAGTATTCTTATGGACACAAATCAGATATTAGGAATGGCAATATATAAAAACCTGTAGGAGAACACTTCAGTCTCCCTGGCCACACAATAGCAGATCTAAAGGTAGCCATCCTGCAGCAAAAAAACTTCAAGACCAGACTTCAAAGAGAAACTGCTGAGCTACAGTTCATCTGCAAGTTTGACACCATCAGCTCAGGATTAAACAAAGACTGTGAATGGCTAGCTAACTACAAAAGCAGCTTCTCCTCTCTTGGTATTCACACCTCCAGATCAGCTGCTAGAAGTGGGCCTCATCCTCCATGATTGAATTAACCTCGTTATCTCCAGCCTGATTTTGGCCTGCATATTTATAGCTGCCTCTGGATATTTCCACTACATGCATCTGATGAAGTGGATCTTTGCCTGCGAAAGCTTATGCTCCAATACATCTGTTAGTCTATAAGGTGCTACAGGACTCCTTGTCGCTTTTGCAGATCCAGACTAACATGGCTACCCCTCTGATACATCTCACGGGTGGTCATTCACTGATCAGCCAATATATGCAGGTCTTTCTATTCCTCTGTTACATCTAACTAAGTCCCCATCTTAGAGCAAAAAATCCTGTTGATAGTTGCTAAGTGAATGACCTTGCACTTCTCACTATTAAATTTAATCCAGTTTCTGTTGCTCCAGTATTTAAAGTCCACCATGTCTTCTTGTATGTTATTCTCTTCTTCCTCCAATACTTCCGAGTCCCAGCTTTTCATTATACACATATTTTATTAGTGCTATCAAAGCTATTCCCCCATTGGCACTCTGAGTGGGGGCCCAGAAGAGACCTTAAAATAGCTTGCCTCTATAGGCTTCTGCTTAAAACTCCTCAAGGTCACATATTCCTGGCCTTGGGTGATTGTTTGTTTACTTGGGCAGTCACAGACTAACAAACAAGCAAACAACCTTCTTCTTGATCCCAGGAAGAAAGCACATGGGAATTTCTTCCAAAGGGGCTCCCTAAGTTTCTTTATCACAAGAGAGCTTGAAAAAAAATAGAAAACAAACTATAATCTCTGATAGCTGACATTTCAGTCTTAGGCATTCATACACAGACCTCCTGTTACCTTCCAAGACACAAGAATCAGATCATAGCCTTAAAAAAAGTGATTTTATCAACAAAATGAGAAGGTATGCTTGGTAAAACATACTTGGTTGCTAGATGATATAGAGCAACTGAGAAAACAGATTCAAACACAGAAAATTGCATTCCTGGGATTCAGCTTTAAAGTTACAGTGTATGGGGGAAGCATGGACTTATCACAGAGAAGTTTAATAAAAGAACAAAACTTAGAAAATAACCTGATCACATGTTTCCTATCTACTCACATATCCATACCTCCAAGATCCAGTCCAATTCTAGGCCCAGGCATTCCTTTTTTAGGCATGGTATTCATGCCTGGTTCAGTTGATCTTTTTTCCCCCAGCTCCTGGTTTAACCTCCCACAGAGATAAAAACAGGCAGATTCCCTTTCAGTTCAAATCTCAACACTTCTCCCCATTGATTCTCCTGGCTCCCTGCCAACACTTTCTAGCTACCTGAGTTTAACCATTTAGTTACTGAATGTTGGGATGTTTAGAAAAGGAATGCACTCTTCCCATCCATCACAAGTGCACTCCCACTTTCTCTGCTAAGGTCATTAATGAAAACGTTAATTATGATTGGACCCAAAAGTGATCCACTGATTATCTCGCTCTACCTTTCAGCATGATGCATTGTAATTGCTACCCACCTTTTTATTCTTGTACGCTTTTCAAATATAAATGAGGATTTCCATGTGGAACTCAATATCTTTTACTGAAATTCAGGTAGATTAGAAATAGCAGATTACCTTTTTCTAGAAAATTGGCTATCTTCTCAAAGACAGAAATCATGCTGGTCTAGCATGAGACCTACCTTTTGTAAAATGATGCTGTATTTTATGTAAATTAATGTTTACACCTTTATGTCCTGTGGCAAAACTCTGGCCATGTTCCGAGGGTCCTGTGCTTCCTGGAGATGAGTGTTTACCTCTGAGACTCACTGTGACCCTCCACACAGACTCTGACCCTTTACTAGAGGCAAAGGCCATAACTTACCAGCCTATGATGATGATGGGTCAGTCCATAGTTTGGGGTGAAACCCCTCCCTAGTCCTGGTACCCCCTTTCAAGGGAGTCTCTGTAGTGGCATGGGAAGGTCTGGGGGGAACTCAGATCCACCCACTACTCTGAGTTCCAGAACAGGGACTCTAAGGCAGTGGCAACTGACAGCATTTCCTCCATTCCCAGTCTTGCAGCCTTTCCCTGGATCATTTTTCCAAAAGATCCCTCACAGTACCTTCTCCCTAGTGCTCAAGCAATCCTCCTTGCTCCTCCACAGTACTCTATCATACTCCCAGTGTTTACCTCTCTCAGTGCACATCTTCACTCTCAGTCCTTGGTCTCCTCTCCTGCCCGACTTGAGAGGAAGCCTTTTAAACTGGTGCCAGCAGGCCTTAATTGGGGGCCGGTGCCCTGATTAGCCTGCTGCTTCAGGCAAGCTCTCAATTGGCTCCAGGTGCCTGCCTGCCTTAATTATGTGAGTTCACTCAGGGAACAGAAAACTATTTACCCAGTTTCCTGTATATTTGCCTTCCTCCAAGCTAGTATAGCCAGCTGCCCTGAGTCTATCACAGTCCTTACAAATTCTTTCAAAAATGTGTTCTAAGATCTCACATACAAGTGAGTTATCAAGGTCTATACTTTCCTTGATAACTTTTTTCCCCTTAAATATAGATAGCATATTTGCAATTTTCCGGCAATTGGGTATGACTACAGATTCATTAACACTGGTATCGGGCTGGCATTTTCATGAGCCAGTTTCTTACATATTCTTATATGGAAAGTATCTGAGCCTCTCAGATTAGGGTGGTTGAGCTTAGCTTCCAACTCAGATGTAATTTCTACTTCCATATCTTTATTTTGTTAGCTGTAAGTATTCATTTAGGTGTTGAGTGGTACTTAGATGATTTTTAATCTCCACCCCACTGAGCAGTTCTATTTCTTTCCTTGTTTTCTTTTTATGTATATGGCTAAATAACCTTTTGCTATTGATTCTAATATAGTTAACAAGGTAAAATTGTTTTGGCTTTTGTCAGTTCTTACATTTTCCGTATACTTTCTGACCTCCAAGAGATAGCTTTCCTTGTTGATCCATTCCAACTTCCATTCCCTACATCCTTTCTGCTTTTTCTTAATATCCAGCAATCTAGCTAACCTTGGAGTGAAAAGTAACAAATAAGTGTGATGAGGATGACCTCCAAAAGGTCACAAACTTCCTGCCAACCTCAAATGATCAAATACTATCTTGGCAACTGCTGTACTACCTGCACATAACTAGACAAATATCCATTTAGATCACACAGTTTGAAAATAAAGATATTGGCTTTGAACAGACATACTTTCTACTCCTATTAAAAGACATAAGAGGGCCCAGGCTTATGAAAGGATAAGTGTCTTCAGTGAAACTTCTCCTTCATAGTGGGTTTGCAGTTATCCTTTTCCCCTCTGGCTCAGTGGGAGACAACTCCACCTCAATATGTCTCTGCTATACCACCCACTATCAGGGAACTAGCAGTTGAGTGCAAGGACCTAAGGTCCCAGTAGTGGAACAGTGCTGAGCAATGCCACAGTCTTGGTTCCTCAGGCCCCACAGGTAGGGAAGAGCTACAAGCATGGTAGGAGCTTAAGTCATTAGGGAGGCCAAAGCAAACAGGCTTAGGGATCAGGCCCTTCGGTAGGGCAGAGCACCAAATCGTCTATGGGCTCAGAATGTTCTCTGCCCCTGGAGATGATCAATTGCCTGGTGTTTTGTTTCAAGTGGACAGCAGACAAATTCAGGCTTCCTTGCCTAAGGTGGGGAAGCAGCAAGTGATCCAGTGAGACAGGCCTACCCTTCTCCACTGAGTCCCAGACCAGAGCCTGAACATTGGCAGGAGGCTCCACCACTGGATCAACGGGATGCCACCATACTATGCTGACACCGGCTGTAATAGCAAAACTAGGACATTGTCTAGTTTCCCTGGGCTACTTCCAGGCTACCATAGTCTGGGTGATGGATACCATAGTCCAGAGGTCCTCTGTCTCTTTGGGGTATATGGTGGATGGTAGTCCCAGCAGCTCTTCTCTTGGGTCACTCTCCTAGGACAAAGTGCGGCACTGTACAGGTCCACTCCCAATGCCATTCAGTGAACTGGAAATGTCTGATTCCTTCCATGGCTCAGATTCAACTAGCTAAAGGGCCTGTATTTTATATGTCCTGTTCCACTCCATAGATTCCAGAGACAGGGGCAGACCCACCCTGGCTCTGCTGACCAGGGATCATAGAGCATATCTTCCCACTTCTGACCACTACACCCTAACAAAGACTCTCTGTTTTTATCAAGGACAAGATTTTCAGGAATGGACTGTGATTTGGGGTACTTTCATTTTTGGGTATTCAACTTGAGACACTTTAGTAGGGCTAGGGAACCTTTTGTGGGTCAGAGCCATAGAACCACAGAAAACCCAGTCAGGGGCTGCACCTAAGTGAAAAAAAACAATCCTGGGGGGATCCCCAAGCCTTGGGAGCTTGATCCAGGAAAGTGGGGGGCTGCATCCAGCCCCTGGGCCTTAGGTTCCCCAGCCCTGCTTTAAAGTGACCTAATTATCAGAAAAGTGCTGAGCTCCCAACATTTAATAATCAGATCTATTTTGATCATTCAGAACATGAGATACTCCAAATCACTGGCCACTTTATACAATCTTGGCCCAAATTTACTATAAACAAAAATAAAATTGCAACACCTGCCCCCCCCAAAAAACAAACACAAACCAAAAAAAAAAAAAACCTCCAACAGAGATTACATTTCTTCAAATGCAGAGCGATGAGGCAACAGAATACCACTCATGAAGTTATCAAAATAAACTAAACATTGTTCATAAATAAATGTAAATATGTATGCCGTCCAATAGATGACTTGGAGTGAAATAAACGTAAGTTGACCTAAGATGATGTATGAATGAGAAATTATAGAGGCAGAAGATTTAGTGATATAGATGTTCTTAAGATTCTGGATGCTACAATATTATGTTTCTCAAAGAAAAAATATCATCCAAATATGTACTTCTGTCTAGTGAAAATCCAATAAAAAGGTTGTTTATTTCTATCAATTTAATTGCTTGTAAAACTGAATCAATATTAATCATACTAGCTGGCAAACAGGTTAGTGGCATCAAGGAAATCTATTGTAGAAATAGCAGTACAGCATTAAATTCATACAGCTGCAAGCTTGACAGCAGTCATTGCATATCTGAAAATCCATTTTACTTCCTCTCATATGCATATGGTTATGGCTTGCTTTTCAAATAAATCTGATCAACATTTTGTGGTATGTGAACATTTTCCCATCTGGTGGATTGTTCATAAAACTCATTTTCTCTGATTTAGTGAGGCTAGGAACATACCAGCATGAATGGTTTTAGATTCATATTTGGAACTTGTGTGGATTTCTGCAATCCCTTATATAACTGATAATATGTTCCTAATTTTACAATTGATTAATTTATGTTTTAAAGCTAATAAAGCAGGTGTCATGGTGTTTGGTTATTATTTGCTACATTAAGCTATTTCATTTTAAGTGTCATGATAGCCAAGTCTCTGCATGTCTCAAATCAAAAGATGAAACTGAATTTTACAAGCCATTTTCTGTCTTTACGATTAAGTTCACCTCTTCAGAATGAGTCTCCTCTTCGGAAGGCCTCTAGCAGCTCTTACTGGCATTTCATAAAGTATTGCAGGCAACTGACTCAAATGGACCATAGCAAGCATTTTTAATTAAATTTGGACTCTGTAGTTAATATGAATACACACCTGTACATGTACTGTTACATCTCCTCCAGCTTAGGGCTCAGCTCAACAAATAAACTCTATAGATGAAGGGGTCAGAGAAAAAGTCTCAAATCAACTGCGCAGAAACCCACACAAGGATGGTCACTAGGGTTTACCTAGCAGATAAGCCAAGCACGTTTAATGCTAAATGTAAGCATGAAGAAGAAATATTTAGTGTCAATGGTTGCCAATGGTTGATCAGACACAAACAGATTTAATAAATACATGATCTCTCCCATCTGGGACTAAGCTTATATATGCATCCTACACATTACTCAGGCCAGGTCTACACTATAGCCTTTTTTCGGAAAAAGCTACGCAAATTGCACTCTGCAATTTGGTAGATTTTTCTGATTGCTTTTCCGGCATTTGGTCCCATCTAGATGGTATACAGGGCTCCCTGAAAGAGCGCGTTTGCTCGTCCGAAAAAAAAAAAAAAAAAAAGGAAGAGTAAACGCGTTCCCTGGATGCAGCGGATTTCAGAAAAACCCCGCAGTTTAGATATACCCTCAATCTCGTACTTGAACCCAGACCCTCGTGGTCATTCTGCTGCAGTTCTATCAGGAAATCCAAAATGGAGCTTTTCCTACCAGATCGAACAAGAACTATGCTCCACTTACTGAGCTTGAAGCCACTCCACATAGCTAAGATTTTCTTCCTGTTTTGACATTGCACATGGGATCTAACAACACTGCCCTCTTTGGTAACTGGTGCACCCACCAAATGATGGGCAAATGTTAGAGCAGATTTAGACTCGTAACATAATAAAACTGGAGAGGTGATCAAGACAAGATCCCTGCACTCATAATAGATCCAAGCACCATCTAGACCATCTGTCATGGCTCCTTCCCCACTATGGCATGATAAATGCAGGAGTGGGGCCAGCAAAAGTACCCCAAAAACCTTATCTACCAGGCTTTGATATAAAACTTCCCCCCAAAATCTTAACAACCTAGATTTTGGGGATAAAATCCTGCTGCCACCACCCAAGTATTGATATGAAAATCAGGGAGAGATCACTTGGGAAATCTTACCCCTAAAGTACAGACCAGGACACAAAAATTAACCAATGCCAGGTTAAGAAAGGAAAAGAGAAAGAACTTTTATTATCGGTACAATATTCCTGTTGCAAGCATACTGACTAGATGGAAAAGTAACAAAGTAATATACTCATGGAGGAGAAACCCACCATGGGCCAGGAACTTAGTTACAAAAGAGAGCAAAAAGCATTTTTAAATGCATAGACATCGATCCCATTTCCCAAACCATAAAACAACGGATTTATCTAAACTTTACCCTACTTATAGAAGTGTGAAAAGTCTATTCTTGGAGGGAGACATTCTGTCTGTCCCCTTCAGTAGGCGGAGAGAAAATGCCCAGGAGCAAAGGAGGGAGAAACCAAATATTCCTTTGTCCTAGTTTGAAATTCCTACCTACATTCCTATTGGCTGAATCTATCTGACTTAGTTAATGTTAACCCCTTAGTTCCCAGGCTGCTGGCTAACCCTCATGATCATGACACCATCCCTGACAGGTTTTTGTCTAACCTGATCTTAAAAATCTCTAATGATGGAGATTCCACAACCTCCGTAGGCAATTTATTTTGTTGCTTAACCACCTTGACAGTTAGGAAGGGTTTTTTTTTCTAATTTCCAACCTAATATCTCTTGCTGCAATTTAAGCCCATTGCTTCTTATCCTATCACGAGAGGTAAAGGAGAATATTTTTCTCCTTCCTCCTTGTAACAACCTTTTATGTACTTAAAAACTGTTATGTTCCCCTCTAAATATACCCAATTCTTCCCATTTTCCCTCATAGGTCATGTTTTCTAGACCTTTAATAATTTGTGTTGCTCTTCTCTGGACTTTTTCCAATTTGTCCACATCTTTCCTGAAATCTGGAGTCCATCATCATGGAGTAGAGCCTAATCATCAAGGAGTAGGGCAGAATTACTTCTCGTATCCTGCTTATAACGCTCCTGATAATACATCCCAGAATGATGGGGTTTTTTGTTTGGTTGGTTTGGTTTTTTGTTTTGCAATAGTACCACACTCTTGAGTCATATTTAGCTTGGGGACCACTATGACCCCTAGATCTCTTTCTATAGTACTATTTCCTAAGTAATTATTTCCAATTTTGTAAGTATGTGATTGGTTATTCTTTCCTATGAGGAGAACTTAGCATTTGTTCTTACCGAATTTTATCTTATTTGCCTCAGATCATTTCTCCAGTTTGTCTAAATCAGTGTGAATTATAATCCTATCCTCCAAAGCTCTTGCAACCCCTCCAAGCTTGGTATCATCTGCAAAGTTAATAAGCATACTCTCTATGCCAATGTATAAATTTTTGAGAAAATATTAAACAGAACCTTTCCCAGAATAGATCCCTTTAAAACCCCACTTGTTATACTCTTCCCGTATGACTGAACCATTGATAATTACTCTCTGGGAACAGTTACCTTATACTAGCTTTATCTATATATTATTTCTCTAGTTTGTTAACAAGAAGGTCTTGCGAGTCTGTATCAAAAGCCTTACTAAAATCTGGATACTCATCTACTTCTTCCCCAATAGCCAATAAGGCCTGCTACCCTGTAATTAAAGCAATTAGATTGCTTTGGCACAATTTTTTCTTGACAAATCTATACTATTACTTATCACCGATGTTTCCAAATGGCTTCCTTACATGTTTGCTCCATTATCTTTTCTTGTACTTATTTCCTGTTTTATAGGTTGGCATTATGTTTGCCCTGTTCCAATCTTCTGGAATCTCTCCCATGCTCCATGCCTTTTCAAAGATAATAGCTAATGGTTCACACATCTCCTCAGTCATCTTCTTGAGTATTCTAGGATGCAGTTCTTCAAGCCCTGCTGACTCAGGCTATGTCTACACAGCAACATTATTTCGGAGTAACTGACATTATTCCTAAATAACACAGTCCATGTCTACAAACAAGCAATTATTTCGACAATGTCAAAATAATCTTGAGCTGGAGGACTGCTTCCTCCAACTCCTATAACCCTCATTGTATGAGTAATGGAAGTCGGGGGAAGAGTTCTCATCTTGAAATAACTGCAGTGTGGACAGTGACAAAAGTTGAAATAAGTTATTTCAACTTAAGATACGCAATTAGCATAGCTCAAGCTGCGTAGCTTATTTTGTGTTTAGCCCTGCTGTGTAGATGTGCACTTAGAGATATCTAACTTGTCTAAGTAATTTTTTACTTCTCCTTTCCCCATTTTAGCTTCTGATCCTATACCATTAGTATTGGCATTGCCTCTGTTAGGTACTCAATGGCCACCAACCTTCTTGGTGAAAACCAATCCGAAGAAGCTATTAAGCATCTCTCATTAAGCATTTCCACATTTTCTGTTATTGTTTTTCTCTCTTCATTGACTAAAAATCCTACCCTGTCTTTGGGCTCCTTCTTGCTTCCAATGTATTTGTGGAATATTTTCTTGTTATCCTTTTTTTTCCACTTAGTTTATTGCTTGGGCCTTTTTAATTTTGCCCATACAGACTTGTGTCATTTAATTTCAAGTGTCTGAGAAATTTGTCCAATATACATAGCAGACGGACATTGTTGGCACATGATGGCATAAATTATATTTCTGGATGAGCAGGAATATGTGTTCTTGATCTTATAACTGAAATGGTTAGGTCCAATGATGGTGTCAGCAGAGTAAATATGTGGACAAAGCTGGCAACGGGGTTTGTTGCAAGGGAAAGTTCCAGGGTTGGTATTAGTGTGGTATGTCCTGTGGTTGTTGCTAAGAATCATCCTGAGGTTAGGTGGTTGTCTATAGGAGACTATGGGTCTGTCTCCCAGAGCCTCTCGGAGTGTAGTATCCTGTTCCAGTATAGGTTGTAGTTTATTGAAAATGCGTTGGACGGGTTTAAGTTGGGGACTATAGGTGATGACAAGTGGTGCTCTGTTGTTGGTTTTCTTGGGTCTGTCTTCAAGAACACCACTTGTCATCACACTTCGCCAAAGAATCAATGCACACAAAACAGACATCAGACAGTTTCACAAAGAAAAAACAGTTTCTTGCCATTTCAACCAGACTGGGCATTGTCTTTATGACCTGACTACCTGCATCCTGCTTCAAAGAGACTTTAACACAAGACTTCAAAGAGAAGCCTCTGAACTGTCATTCATGCTTAAATTAGACACTTTACGAATGGGCCTTAACAAAGATGCTAATTATCTTACCCTTTACAAAGATAGCTTCCCCAATTATCACCTCTAATATCATTATCTCATAGACATTAACCTCCCCCCCCATCCCCCCTTCTGTTCTAAAATCTGATTTGTCTATTTTGTATGTGTTCACTTTTTTTGATTGTATCCCTTTGGTATATATGGTCATGCCAATTTTCTTCCACAATTTGATCTGAGGAAGTGGGTCTGGCCCACAAAAGCTCATCACCTAATAAACCATCTTGTTAGTCTTTAAAGTGCTGCATAGTCCTGTCTTTTGTAGTTAGAGAAGGCAATGGCATATTAAAGGAATATTTGTACTTTAATAGCCCCCACACTCAAAAGAAAGGCAGAAACTAAGGCAAAGGACACCATCCAATGTACACTGAGATACTGAACTGTTCCAAGGCTCTGTTTTCAAGGAACCCCTAAATATCAGAACTGGCTCTTGTTGTTGACACAGCCTTGCAAAAAAGATACAGTTGGGACATACTAGAATTATGGCTGCTTTCAATGCACAAAGCAATGTTTAATTCCATCCTAATGTTGTTGTTATTTAGTTTAAGTAATATATCTTTTATACTTCTTCAGATATTTTCAGCTAATCATTTATCAGTTACATTAAAAGTCATTGTACTTCATTATGCATTTTACTCACATCCTGATAACTAAATATGCTCAATTTGAGACAAAATTTAGATATTTCAATAAATAAATTTAACATCCCCAGGAAAACAAAATAGTTCTGTTTTTTGTTTACTATCCACAGGTTATGCAATAAGTATGTTTATAGTAACTTCCATGTATTTGTCCATGGCAACAAAAGAGATTAGTATATTATTAAATCCAAAGTCTCTTGGTAATAACACTCCACATTACTGTAATGCTTTTCATCTGAAGTTTCAAAGTGCTTTACAAACACAAAGTTGAGTCTCAGGTCATCCCTGTGAATCAGGTAAACATTATCATCTCTGTTTTATACTTCATAGCTACATAAGGCATAGATACACAAGTTGAAAGTGTAATTTCTGGTTATATATAACTCTGGTAGTTCTGACCAAACTATCATAATAGGAATACAAGTGTAGTTGAGGTAGCATGAGTGGCAGAATAGGCTAGCCACCTAAGTACTTACCTGGGACAACTGTTCCTCCAGTAGTTCACTCTACTGCAGCCACACTTGTATTTTTTAGCACAATAGCTCAATTAGAGATAACACAAATAGATGTATTCAGTCTGGAAATTGCACCTCCAGCACCAATGTAGACATAACCTTTGGAGTCATAGGGTATGTCTACACTATAGTGTTATTTTGAAATATCTTATTTCGAAATAGTTAATTTGAAATAAGTTATTTTGAAATAATGTGTCTACACACAAAATGCATTTCGAAATAGCGTTTTGCTATTTTGAAATAATGCATCCACACTCAGTGGACTGTGAATTGCATTTAAGGCTGGCTGGAACCAGTTCCGGCAGGGCACTAGGTCAGGACTTACCTTGTGTGGCTGCTGCCTGAGGCTAACGGAGGTCTGTACTTAAAGGCCCACCCCCCCGGACAGCTGGTTCTCAGGTTTCCCTGCTTGCTTGCCTACCTCCATGAGGGACAACAAAGCATTTTTGTCTCTGTGTGCTTTGGTTGCCCTCACTCGAGACATCAGAGCACCCTGCAACATGGAGCCAGAGCTGTCCCTGGGCACTGTGGTGTTTCTCTTGGACGTGTTGCTGCGAGCCTGGCTGCACTTTCTGCAGGCTGCCTTCCAGGATGTCCATCGGGGGGCTATCAGTATCCAGGAGGCCCTGTGAGAGAGCTGCCACCCTGAGGAGCACTAAGAGCCTCCCTGGTCTGCCCCACTGGGGGCTTGTGCCTCATTCCTCCCTCACGTCCTTCCACTTCCCCCCTCCCAGTCCCCCTTCCCGATGTACAATAAAATACATTTTTTTTTCATAAACATGAACTGTCTTTATTTAACAAAACTGGGGGGGGGGGGATGAAACTCTGGTGAGACTGGGAAAAGGAGGTGGGAGAAGGGAGGAGAGACGGTGGGAGAGGGGAGGGGGAAACCTGGGACGAGGGAGCTGGAAGGGGAAGCAAGGGGGAGTGGAAGCTCAGGGCTCAGGGGTGAGGGTCTCGCTGGGCCAACTGTCTCCCAGCACTGTGGATGCGGGCGTCTCATCATCCCCGGGGGGATGGGGAGGTTTTGGAGGGGGTGGAGGGAGAAGCAGGAAGGGGAGCAGTAGCTGGGGAGGCAGCAGGGGCTGGAGCGGCAGGAGACAGCACGCTCTGCACCAGGGTCTGCAAGTGTTGGCAGATGGCACGGCCCTGTGCAAGCTGCTCCCACCGGAGTTGCAGGTCTTCTTGCACCCAGTGCTGGAGGGTGCAGTGCAGGGCTTGCAGTGCCCCCAGGTGCTGCTGTTGGTACCCCTCCACTGCACAGGTGCTCCTGTGGAGCCCTCGGGTGCAGTGGTGCGCCCTGAACATGCAGTTGGTGTGGCTGTGGAGAAACAAAAGAAGAGGTGAGTTATCCCTGGGGACAGTGGGTGAAGCCCAGCTCCCCTCTGAAAGGGGGAAGAAGACCGTTCCCTGCACCATCAGAGCCGATGTGCTTGCACACAGGCCATGTTCGGAATGTCCTGCTATCTCCGGGAGTGGGAGCTGCCCCGAGACCACACCCATGCCCCTGTGCTGTGTATAGTGTGGCTGAGGTGGGGGGGGGAGATGTCCCCTGCCTCTGTGTAGAATGGCCTTTTGGAGGGAGGGCATCCGGCTGTGTCCCACCCCAGGGTCAGGAACATGTTATGTCTCTTCACACACGCATGTGGCTAACAGGCCAAGGCCCCTGTGTGGCAGCCAGCTGGGGCCACGTGCCCAGGGGTGGCACGGCACATGCTCGCATGTGCACAGGTTGCTGCATGATCCATGGTCAGCAGGGACCATGGCACGGTCCCTGGTTTCCCTCCCCGCACTCACATGTTGTTGCCTCCCTGGATGACACTGGTGACAGTCTGCTGGGACGGCTCAGGCATCCTGGCTGCACGGCACGCTCCCTCTGGGCTCCTGCGTCTCTTGGCACTCCTCCTCCATGCCCTGGTCAGGGCCCTCTGCTCCAGGGTCAATGACCCCCGGGGTTGCATGGACCGTCCTGCCCCCCAGGATGCAGTCCAGGGTGTCAAAATAGGGGCAGGTGTCTGCCCCTGTGCGGGAGCTGCCCTGTGTGGCCCTGGCATAAGCCTGCCTCAGCTCCTTCAGTTTCATGCGCACCTGCTCCTGGGTGCGCATGTGGCCTTTGGTGGCCAGGCTGTCAGCCATCCGTCTGTAGATGGCTGCATTCCTCCGTCTAGTGCGGAGATCATAGACATTGGAGGCATCCCCCCAAACCTCAATCAGCTCCATGATCTCCGCACTGGACCAGGAAGGCACCCGCCTTCTGACCCAGGGCAGGCTCCTGGGAGCATGGGCCCGGGGAGCAGTGGAGGGCTGGCTGGCACTGGCTGCCTGGCTCAAGGTAGGGCCACTGGGTCAGAGGCAGCAACTGCTGGCTCTGTGCTGGCAGGCTTGCAGCTGGCACAGGCACTGTGGCCGGAGTCTACCCCTTTAAGGGCTCTGGGGCTGGGGGGAGAGGAGAGGAGTTTTCCTGGTTTGGCCCAGAGTGGCCACCAGGGCACACTGGGAAGGGATGGAGGCCCCCTATTTCGAAATAAGCATCTACACAGCGCTTATTTCCAATTAGCTATTTCGAATTTGGCATTATTCCTCACAGAATGAGGTTTACCAAATTCAAAATAAGCACTCCGCTATTTTGAATTTATTTTGAAATAGCGGTTTGGCTGTGTAGATGCTAGGAAAGTTATTTCGAAATAACGACTGTTATTTCAAAATAACTTTGCTGTGTAGGCATACCCATAGAGATTTAAGTTACTCACTCAAGATCCTTTTGCCATAAATAATACTTTATTCTTATATAAATACTTTTAATCAGTAGATTGCAAAGTCCTTTTCAAAGGACATCAGTACAAGTAGCCCTATATGGCAGAGAGGGAAACGGAGGCATAGGGAGGGAACTGATGTTCATAGCAGAGCAGTGGAGGAACTTGGACTACAACATATGTTTCTCCTTAGTCCCTGTCCAGTACTCTAAGGGCCTGAACATGCATCAGTGAAGTACACAAGAACTTTCCATTCCTTATTCCAGTGGGTTCAGGATCAAGCACTTCACATTCACAAGGTTACTTATGGACACAGGTTCCAGATTTGGGTTCCATTGTGATTCACAATACTTCTTCTAAACCTTGTAGGTTCCTAAACTCATTTGGACCCTAAATCTTTCCCTCTCAACACATGTACTGCAGCATTACTATACAAGTCCAGTTGCCAACACCTACCAGACAAATGGTCAGAGGAGAGAGAAGAGGTGGTGGTGATAGTGTTCTCTTCATAAGTCTTAGCTCAGGAATTAGAGCAGGGATTTTCCAACTCCAGGTCAAGGTTTGTAAAGGCAAGCCACTAGCTGACCACAAGATACTTTGTTTACCTGCACCTTGGCAGGTACAGGCGAGCACAGCTCCTGTTGGCCATGGATAGCTGTTGCTGGCCAATGGGAGCAGTGGGAAGCAGTGTCCCAGTCCGTACTGCTTCTCACAGCTCCGTTGGCCGGGAACGGTGATCTATAGCCAACAGGAGCTGTGATCACCTGTACCTGTGGAGGTTCAGGCAAACAAATTCTGGTCATCTGAAGAAGTGGGCTGGGCCCATGAAAGCTCATGATACCATCTACATGTTTTGTTAGTCTATAAAGTGCTATCAGACCATTTGTTGTTTTTTAAGTTTATCCTGTACACCCTAACTTGGCTACCCCTTAAAGCTTCTAGTGACCACTAGCAGCTTGTCCTTAGAGTACTCATCTCAGATATGAGACACCTATGTGAAATTCTCCCCTCTGCCTGGGACAGTATGGGTTTTTTGGGGTTCTCTCAGTTTCTCCTTTTGAAATTGTTCCACTTTGGATTAAATAATCAGACCCATTGGACTAGAGACACAGTGAGAATGATTCCGTAGCCTGATGGTTAGTTTCCCCTTCTCCTTGGATGGCACAGTGTCCCTGCTGCAATGGCTCTCTTTAGTCATTATGGAATGACTTCAACGGGAGAGGCTGAAGAAGGCTCCCTGCCCCATCAGAATATCCTATTGCACAGTTGTAAAAACACTATCCTCAAAGCTGGGAGACACAAGTTCAAATCCTTCTTTTCCGTTAGGCAGAAAGGGAGAATTGAAGCTGAATCTTCCACATCTCAGCTGAGCTGCATTTAGGTGGGCAACATTCCTCTGACCATTCTGTGTGGACCTAGGCAACTTCATTCTCAGAAAAACAGAAAACACTAGCAGAGATTAGCGCCTCTTTGAAGCCTGGATTAAGTTCCTGTGTGATAATGGCAGGGCCTAGGATATACTCATCTCATCAGCATCTCCCATCGCATATCTGAAGAAGGGACAGCAGTCTAAGGCAGATATCTCTGCAGCTTCACCGTATAAATGTCTAGGTAAGTCACGTAGCCATTGTAAATCACAATGTTGTTCCTGTGATTTTTCTAGGCACCTAGAAGTTAGGCATTGCCTAAGTCCCATTGTGAATCCAAGCCTAAGTGTTTTGGGAATGCCAATGTCACTGATTTTCACTTAGATGTTTTTTGAAATTTGTATGCTTTATCTATTTTTAAGGGGCAGAACCATTGTCCTATAAGAAAAGCACTTTGTAGTTACATGGCACTTTACACTTTCAAAGTGATCTAGTTTCCATCTGTTCACAGAGGTGCCTCCCTGGGCCTTTGGTGGAATGACAAGTGTTTGCTTCTCCTTCTGCTCCTGTGAGCTCAGGTGCCATTTAAATATGGATTTATGGCATCTCAATATAAAAATAAAAAACATTACATTTAATTTTCCAAATTTAGAGGAGAGCAATGGAGGGATTCTAACATGAACAACAACTGATGAACAGCTACATTTAGATCTTTGCTTGTGTTCTTATCAGCTCTGCTTGTAAGACAAACAAAAACATTAAAGGAGAGAAATAAATTCAAAAAAAGGCAACAAACAATAATTGAATTAGTTCTGTGAAAACAGAGGTGTGTTTTCTACAGCACGATCCTTTGCTAACCTATATTTCACCTTTCTGTTCATGGGAGGGTGCCAGTTTTACATCCAAGAAATTCTTGGCATCACTGTGAAGCATAAAAGTCAGACAATTAGTTCATATCAAGGCCAAATGCAATATAGCAAGATTAAGAATTAGAGAATTACTGGGCTACCCCTCTGAGTACTTTTCTTCCTTTTGTATGTCAAACTTAAGGAAATAGGTATAAGATACACTTGTTGCAAGATCACACATTAAACATGAGACCTTACTGCAAATCTTGGGGACCCTATTTTACAATAGCATATGGCACGTCCTTCAATTTCTCATATTGAAGAGGGAGTTTGTATCTGTGCATGCATACCGAATTAGCAAATTACATAACAAAATTTGTGCTAGTGAACTAGGGTGATCCAAATCATTACCAAACACATGCAGACATCTTTCTACATAGCAAGTCCACTGTCTCTGAAGAGTAGCACTTTGTAGTGATTCCATTGCACCTACAGAGGTGCCTCTTGGGCTTTTGGTGGTTTAGCAAGTTTTGATTTATCCCTCTTCTCATGTGGGGGACTGGCTCCTCCAATTCGCAGTGTAGAGACCTGACTGCCAAGAGGGCACCAGGACTAGATCTGGGCAATAATTTTCACACACATTTTTCTCCAGAGGAAAATGCAGATTAAGGTCAATCATCTAATTGTTTTGGTAAACCAAACTAAAAAAAAACCCTCTCCAAAAATTAAAAGTTTTATTTGTTACATTTTCAAAGTAAAACAGACATCAAACTGAAAATGAAGTTATTTGCACAGCTCTAAATTGAAACAATGCTCCAATGCTGACATCTTCTTTGATTAGGTTTCATCCTATCTAGGCTAGAAGAATAAATGAAGAGCTTTAGCAATGTCTTACTAGAGGTTTCTGGGGCTTTCAATCATAGTAAACTTAATTAGAAAACTGAAAACGAAAAGTCACAAATTCCCGCATTAAAAAAAAAAAACACCACAGATTAAAATATCATGGCCAGAGGTGACAGACCTAGCTGAACTTCCCCTTGTCAGTACTCACTAATCTCACAGACTGGACCCAATTCTTTGGATCCCACAGGCTTCTAAACTTGAAAGTGTTCAGACACTCTCTCTATATTAGTCCTTTCAGGTGGGTACATACCCTTTCTTTGATGTGGGACCCTGCAGTCTAGCTTCCCCAGTTCTCAAGATCACGGCTGACTCCTGTAGCTTATGCAGAATTCCATTGGAGCTGAGAATCTTCTGGATTTCTGTTTTTCCCTCTTTTGCCTTGCAGTTAAAGCAAGGGATACCCTGACTTTGTAAAGGAGTTCTAGAATCACATACATTTTCTTCTTAGACACAACACAAAAGATACATAGCTCCATGGGGAAATTAACACGTGCACACAAAACTCTACATGAGTTTCCATTATCCCTCCTGAATGTCCTTTGGGTGTTGGTGTCCTCCAGGCATCTAGAAATACTTCTACACTCTGTCCTCTCCTTCCCAATTTTGTCTTCATGTTCTAGTGTGCTCTCTCATGCTGGTAAGAGTCTTCCTTTGAACAAATTCTTACACCTTTCTCTCCTCCTATCTTTGCCTTAGGATTTTTTTTCAAGCTCCAGTCCTTTGTGGTTGTTACAGGTCAGTGTTGTTAGTGTTGTTAGCAAACTCTTCAACTTGGCTGTGCCCCTTGGACAATATAAGTACTTTTCTTGACACTGGGCTATCTACACCCATTATCTTCATTTAAGGTCTAAGTAATTTTTATACCCATGTGTTAGGCATCATGATAGTAAACTAAACAGACAATGGTACATAAAATATTCAGAAAAATTATACAGATATCTCCCACATTCTTTACACCGCCTCTTGTTACTGGCTCACAATTGCTAAGGAAGTGTAAGGGTTTCATAGTGACTATTGAAGGACTAAGTGCCAGCTGCATGTGCTCTTGCAGGTTAGAGTTCAGTCCTACAAGGTGCTGAGCAATCTTGCATTGGTCCAACAAAGTGGTTAACAAACACATGGGTAGTCCAATTTAGTTCAATGAAACTAGGCATGATCTCAATATTAAGTAATCAAAGGGGGCAAAATGCTCAGTACATTGTGTCAATCTTAGGCTATATCTAGACTAAGGGAAGGGAAGATTCGAAAGAGGATATGCAAATTCCATGGGAATTTGCATATCTTCTTCCGATCTCACTTTCGAAAGCAGAGCTTTTGAAAGTGAAAGTAGTTTGGACGCGGCTTTTTCAGCAAATCCCCACCCTTTTTTGAAAAGCCGCTGTTCCTCAAAAAATGAGGTTTACATGGCTTTTTGAAAAAGGGGGGGGGGGGGTCACTGAAAAAGCTGCATCCAGACTGCTTTCCCTCAGAATTTGCATATCCTGTTTCAAATCTTCCCCATAGTCTAGATGAGCCCTTGGTGTAGAATTGAGCTTGGTTTCCCACTTCTGCTGCCTTACGGGAAAATCATATGCCCCACATGAAGATCTTTGTATTTTTGAGGAATCAACCTGGCAACCTCCTGAAGATTCAGAATCAGGGTACATTCATCTACAATCATCTATCTAGTCCAGCACCCTCAGGACCTGACCAGTGCTGAACCAGAGAATATGCTAAACCACAGGAAGTCAATACTGTCTAGCAGCATTACCAACCCGATAAACAGAGGAAGACATTTAAGAGTAACTTAGAGCTAAATAACAGCACAGAACAGTGAGAGCCATGACTGTTGGCTGTAAACAAACTTCATGGAACCACAGGAAACGGCCACACCCATGATAAGTGGACATCTTGCTAACTAAAATCGTGCTGAATCAGGGATGTTGCCAGACCAGAGGGTGTCGGCCTAGAGAGGTTCAACCTGTAGTAACATTTTCAAGACTCCTGCAATGACAAGCATCACTAAGCAAAAGTAGAAGATGGCACTTCTCTCCTTCCCTTCCTTGATTATAGCAACAGTGAGTATGGTCTTCTTTATGACAAGAAAAGCAAATATAATGACACTAGCCAATTAGCCCGTCATAAGATGGGATTTTCAGGTCTCTCCTCCACGTTGGTCTTCTCTCCTGAGCCTCCTGTCCCTCGCTCCGTCTCTCTCTCTCTCTCTCCTCCTCCTCCTGCCTCCCCATCTCTCTCTCAGCTCTCCTCCGCCTTCTGCCTCTCTCTCCGTCTCTCTCTTTCTCTTCTCCCCCTCCTGCCTCTCACTCTCTCTCTGCTCTCCTCTGTCTCCGTCGGAGATGCATGCTTATCCAGGCCCCGCCCCCTAGGCTGGTACGTCATCACCCCACCCCCCTTCGCCGCCTGCTGTGGTACTCGGCTGACTTCTGTGCCACTCAGCTGGGCCACCATGCAGGAGCAAGAGGCGTAAACGGCCTCTCTCTCTCTTCTTCTCCTACTGCCTCACCCTCTCTCTCTCTCAGCTCTCGTCCGCCTCCTGCCTCTCTTTCTGTCTCTCTCTCTTTCTCTTCTCCCCCTCCTGCCTCTCACTCTGTGTTTCTCTTCTCCTCCTACCACGTCTCTCTCACTCTCTCTCTCGCTGTCCTCCGCCTCCTCCGTTCTCCTCTCTGTCTCCTCCTCATCCTCTGTGTCTGCTCCGCTTTCCTCCTTTTGAATCCGGCGCCCTTTCCTGATGTCAGAGACACACGCTCGTCCAGGCCCTGCCCCCTGGCTGTTCCCTCTGGGCAGCGCTGTTGCCTCCCTCCATGGCGCTCGGCTGACTTCTGCACCACTCACCCCTGTGCTGCATGGGGAGCGCGGACCCCAAACAGCCGCTTGTGCCACTTGCTTCTGCGCGGCAGCCCAGCTGAGCGGTGCAGAAGTCAGCCGAGCACCACAGTGGGAGGCAACAGCACCACCTAGAGGGAACAGCCAGCATTTCAGCATTACAGAGTCACAGACATTGGGCTACTATATATATATATATATATATATATATATATATATATATATGATATAGAGGGCTGGTTATAGGAACAGAATGATGCCAGCTAATCAAAGAACAAAGCCAGTGGTTCACAAATCTCCCCACTGAATAAACTTTGCCTGCCATCCTAACTTCAGAAAATATATCAAACCTTGGATCCTGGTTTATGAGAATTCAGGGCTTAATACAAATACTTCACATTTCTCAAAAAATACTCTCTGGAGTTAAACCAATTTAACTGGAAGAACAACAGAATATTTAAATGGGCCAAATATTCTACCACCCTATATCTGTGTCTGTAACTTCTTCCTCTGCCTCCCCCCCAGTACGTGACTTGCCAGCACAAGAGTAAGTAAGTACTGGGATTCCTCTGAAAATGTATTTTAGCCTAAGAGCTTTTTGTTTAGGTCATTCAGCATTTCATCATTTTCTCCCTAAAGTATTCATAAACTCATCTACTATTTGCATCATATTAGTGTTGCATCCTTTATTCTGTATATTCAACTGTTTGAAATCATTTCAAGGGATTGATGCATTGTCTGCTTTAAATTAATTTTCTAAAATGACACAAACATATTTTTGCATCTAGGGAGCAAATTGCCTCTCAAAAATTTATTATTGTTGTCATCCATTTAGCATAGGATAAAAGATCTATCTTATTACCAAACAGTAGTCTAATGTAGTTCAACAGTCATTTAATTACAAAGCTTTGAAAGCAAGAGAGAGAACAAAACAGACTCATAAAAAGCATATAGCAGAATCCCAAAGAACCAAAGTCATAAAAGACTGATGATTCCAAAATGGGGAAGCATTATCCCATACAGATCATTATACTATGCCAACAAAGTAATTAAAGAAATCATTATAAGTCAAGTGAATCTCAAACTGAAGGAGATGGCAGGATATCGAGCTAAATTCTTTTCCTAGCGAATCATTATCAAATAAATGTCTCTGATATAGTTAAAGACACAAGTATTTTCATGCCTAAAGCTAAAGTACTACTCTGTTTATTTAATGAAGGCTTTAATTTTGATCAATGACTAAAAACTTTTGAAAAAATACTTACACATGAAAAACATGTAACCGAAAAAATATCTCTTTAGAACAAGAACTACATGTCTCTTATAATACAATAGCTAAAATGTATATCTGTGTCAAGTTCAGGGTGAGAAGAAGACATCATTAATTACAGAAGTAGAAGTGTTTCAAGGTTGTCTGTTGCCTGCAGACTTGTTAGTTCCTTCATGGAATATGTCACAAGGGAATGATTTCTGAAGCACTACCAGCACTCTACAAAAAATATCAACATGATGCATGACTGTAATCTCTGCTTTGCAGATGTTAATACTATGCTTGCTGCAGTAAGAAAAAAAAAGTCAAAATATCTGGAAAAGCCAAAGCCGGTCAGTTTACAGATCAGTATTAAAGGAAAACTGTTGTACAGCTGAGAAGGGAGGACTTTGCTTGAAAAAGTTCAAAGCTTCAGGATTTAACATTTTTTATACACATAATCAAACCTTTTGAGGCTTGTTCATGCTCTCTGAACAGGTTGCAGTGTAAGAAGGGCAGATAGAATGGCTAAAAAAAAAAAAAATACCCGGGATTGAGAAGGGTGGGATACATGCAAGAGAATTAGTGCTGGGAAAACAGCTTTTATGAATTGCTGGAAGCAGTGCCATGCATGAGGTTATGATCCTCCAGAGAGAGTTTGTTCTTATCCTGTAATGGTTTTAAAATAAGTATTCCTTCATTGAGTCTATTTTCTATGCTGAATAAGATTCCAGTTAAATCTCTGAAAACAATTGAGCATAAGCTTTTGTCTTTGACACCCTTCCCTACCTTGTTTCTTAATAATTTTTGTTTTATTAAAGTAAAGCAGTGTGGTTCAGGGACCAAGCATTGGCTAGAAGTCAAGAACTCCTAAGTTCTCAGTTCAACTCTGGAACAAACTCATTTTCTGTCCTTGTTCAAGTTATTTTGCCACATGCTCTCCATGTGCAATTTGGGGATAATCACACTGTCAATTGTATTCAATATGGTTTATCTAATTCTAGTACCATGTAGATATACAGGTTTTATTGCGGGGTGGGATTGGGAGAGAAAATGCCTTTTGCTACAGATAAAATTCACGGGGATCTTTTGGGTAATGTTGTAGTCAAAAAATTTATTCAAATAAATACATGCAAATTCCCCCCTCCCATTTTGCCAAATCTCTAATGCAAAAGATGAACTAATACACAGTAATTTGCAAAGATTAGACTCCAACAAATCTTTGATATGTTGAAACAGCATATCAAAGATTGATCCTCTGTGTTAAACTGGGTCAAGGACTTTACTGTTAACAAAGAAAACAAAATGTGCAGGTTATAATATAGACAAAGAATGACGAATTGCTCTGATACTCACCTGAAATGGAAAATGACAAACAACTAACATTCTCACTGAAAGAAAAGGTTAAAGGGGAAATATACCCCAGGCATGCAGCAAGATGACAGTATGATGGAAAGCCTCTTTCCCTCATTAGACGGGTTTAGAATTAGGGCTGTGTGGAATACAAGAAAGAAATAAAAAGCTAACTTCAAGGACTACCTAAAGGATTTATTTTCCCTGAGTACTGGTGAATGAATTGAATGGGGCTGAAAAGTCAAATACAGAAGAGCTAACTTTTGGAGAATGTTCAATTTCTTTTTTCAAAGTTCATCTGAATTTTCATCATGTGGCCATATTTGTAGTTAATCAGCACAAAACGAGAAGCATTGCATCATCAAGACAAATGATCATTAGATGACCATGACCTGACTTCATGACACTGTTGCTGGCAGTTTATGCCTTTTCTGTCACATTCTTGGTGCTCACTGCACTCCGGGTGGTGAGCTGTTAAACACATTCCCAGCCTGTGTGTTTTAAGTACTACATTTTCCTGAAAATTATCAACATAATGTTATACAGTAAAATGGACCTGTCAATGTTTATCAGAGTTTGAAAAAAGATGCCTGCTAAAGTTTTCATCTTCCTAATTGAGAGTATATAATCCATGGTAATTAGAAATGTATCATTTTACATCATGTTAGAGGAGCTTAATGTATATGTCATACAGAGTTTAGGGTAGATACTTTTATACTATCTGCTTTTCTTTATTGTGCTGTATTTCTTTGTTTTTACATTTAGCAACATCAAATAAAGAAGCAAATATAATTATTCACAAGTCTGTCTAAATCCTAAGAGAAAACAGTCATTTCCAGAGTACAGGAGAAAATGTTTCACTAAGCTCATCTGAATTCAGATACCTACCTACATTAGTGTGAGATTCTCACAATGGGACAAAATACAGTGCCAACAAATGGCAGATGGAAACGGGTAGAGATGAAAGCTTCTCAGTAAGGAGTCTGATCATGTCAGTGTCCACCATTTCTAATATATGCAATCTCAAGGTGTACATCTGTTAATACCACTCTCCTTCATTTTTGAGGCTGTATGAGAATCACATAGAACATGCCAGGTAGCTGTCAAAGCACCCATATATTAGGCCATGTCTACCTTACACTAAGAATCTACTTCAAAATAACTAAATCTGACTTAACTCCGATTTCCACTATGGGTAAGCATCAAAATTAGTTCAAGGTAGGCTCCATTATTGTGGATGCACTACCTCAACTTAGAGCCCCAGGAAGCACTGTGGAGTAATTAGTTTGAATTACTCTGGAGGGCAGTTATTTCAAAATAGCAGCACCAGAGCATCCACACTAATGCTGGAGTACAGATTTTAAAAAAAGCGGCCTCTAAATTTGAAATAATAGGCTTGGCAGTGTGGACCCTCCACTTATAAATTCGACCTCAGGGGGGTTATTTCGAAATAAAGCCCTAGTGTAGAGCAGAGCTTAGAGTTGAAGGAGGGTCTTGTATTAAGCTGATGGAAAATTTCCCACTGAAGATTTTCTATTGATGAATGCTATTTTTTAAAACTCAAAATTTTCTACAAAATGTGTCAATTTTGGTAAAATTTAGTGTAGACAAAATTTGAAGTGAAGCACAAAAATTTAGTGTAGACAAAAATTGAAGGATTTCAAAATGAAATGCTTGACCTACTCGAACATTTACACTTTTTGTTTCTAAATTACTATTTAAAACCACCATTTCTGTATTTATATTATCATATAAATTAACAACATTTTTTTAAAAAGTTTAATTCAAACAAAAACATTTCATTTTTATCAAAATTGAATGTTTTGACTTATCCAAAACCTTTTTTCCCCATATTTTTCTCATTTCATTTTGTGAAATTTCAAACCTTTTTGATCTGGTTCCAATTTCGAATGAAACTAAATTACAGAATTACAGTATTTCCTTTTTAAAGGAAATTCTGGCTCCCACACAATTGTTAGTCTTATGGGAACTGGGACCCAAGAGATCTGGGTTCTGCTCCAGTTCTTCCTATGAAATCTTGATCTTTGTGTCTCAGGTACACATCTGGGAAATGGAGATAAGTATTATCCTTTCTCCAGCTCATTGCAATAAAAATCACTGGGACAGAAGTACCTTTTTTATTATGGGTGGGGGGAATTAAGCAGATGAAGAGAAACATCTAGTCGTCTTTGCCTGCATTTCCTACAGACGGATTAATAAGATTCGTATATTTAATTAGAGTACATTTGAAATGTAATCTGAACAGTTGTTAATAGTATTCTGTGACTCTTAGTGAAGGCACCAAATTAGTTTTTCTATTGGCTGTACCAAGCTGCTGTTTTTTCTGATACTATGTTGATATACCAAATTTTGCTTCATCAATGTCCCATCATCCTACAGAAAGCAACAGGGGGAGGGGTAGTTATTTCCTGTACTAGCACACTAATTTTTTCATTACAAAAGTTGGCTTCATCTTCCTGGCATATGAGAACCTTGACCACTGTCACTGAAACCTTGGGGGCCACTGAACAGGAGTAGCAACAGCAGAAGTGCCAAGAGCAACAACAGATATTTTAGTAACAGCTGTCTGGCTTTGCATCCTCCACTTGGACATCAATTTGAATGCTGCTGTTTAGCCAGCTTGTGGTGTTTGTCCCCAACATGCATCACAGAGCCAAGAAAGAGTAAGATGTCCTTTAAATGAAGCAACAAGGGCTGTTGTCTCATAATACCTCAGCAGATTGTCAGCATCCTTCTACATTCCAAATGGTACTGAAAGAGGAATCGGAGATGATACAGGAATGCATTGCTGTGAACCTAAATTATCCTAAAATCATGTTTTACTTTTTTGCAGAGTCTTTTAACTGAAGTGTTAACATTAATTAACCCTCACAGCATACCTGACAGGTAGTTAAGCATTATCCACCCCATTTTTCCAATGGAGAAACTGAGTCCGAGAGCAATTAACTCTATCATTTGACTTCTGTCACAAAGCCAGCGAGAGGCAAACCTGGAAACAGAATCCAAGTCTCTCAACAACCCGTCTAATGCCCTGACTACTGGACCAATGAAGTTGGCTGATGGACCATTTATTCTCCAACTTCAGTTTCCACTTGAGTAATTATATGCAGCTATTGTATACTGAAGGAAATTAGAAACTACTTGCATGTTTATGACCCCTTAGCTTATTCATCTTTAGGAAGTTAGTTGTCTTATTCAGCTGCGTGTAATTATGCATAACAATAGTATCACTTCAGATATTCATCTGATCCTTCCTTGTAACTCTGTGATTGGCAAAATTGGGCTGTGATTCTCATGAAATATCTGTATTTCTGCTTCTGCTTCAAGAATGATAAAGATTAGAGGAGCATAAAATATATACATAAAATTATTAATACATAATAATAAACAAAACAAAAATGATAGTTAATACTTCTTTCTGTCCTCAAACAAGATTTGTTTCTATACCTGGAAATGGTTTGATTTTATTTTTCTATGGGCTCATCTAAACTGTGCTAGAGTGTCGAAAGGATATGCAAATTCTCTGGGAATTTGCATATCTTCTTCCGATCTCGCTTTCGAAAATGGAAGTTGTTTAGATGTGACTTTTTTGGCAACCCTCCCCCCCCCCTTGTCGAAAAGCCGGGTAAACCTCATTTTTTGAGGAAGAGCGGCTTTTCAACCAAGGAGGGGTGGGGTCGCCGAAAAAGCTGCGTCTAAACTACTACCGCAGATTTTGCCTATCCTCTTCTGACACTCTAGCATAGTCTAGATGAGCCTTAAAAGTCCAATCTTCCTCCCATCTAACTCAAGGAGAGTTCCAGCAAGTTCTTAGAAACTTATTATTGTTTATTAGTTCTTTAAATATTCTGAAACTTCACATGATACCAACCCAAAATGACATCATTTAGCCTGAGTCTGACTGCTTTGTTAGATTTCTTAGTGCCCAATAAAGCCATGTTCAGAAGAGGCATAACCATGTGATCCAAATTTCTCTCCTTCCCTGCAGAAATAATTCAAGCACTGAGTTTCACACAACTCTAAAATGACAGTTCTTGTATTACACAGAATCCTGCACAAAAGCTGATGACTGAAACATAGAATACTTTATCTAATAAATGTCTCCATAATTTCTACCCCTTGACAATGATGAGCGGCCAATTCAGACTGCAATTTCCCCCTGAGGGAAGTGGCTAGATGAAGAATGGCAGTGGGTTATTGAAGGAAGATAGGCCTAGGGCTATTGGGGTTCTCAGGGAAGGAAGGACCCCGATATGAGCACCATGAGGAGGATAGTAACCTAAGGGAAGGGGTACCGTGGTTTTGAAGGGATGTGGAGCCTGAATTTATGAAGACAAAAGGGCAGCAAATGACATGCAAAATACTAGCCAAAAGAGGGGGCACCATGGTGGTGATTCCAAGCAAGTTACACTTCCCTAACATTTTTACAACTCAGGAAATTTTTTGAACCTGTCCTTGTTTTATATAGTTTTAGATTTCAACAAAACAGCATTTTTGGACCCCCCAAAAAATCCAAACTGTTCTAATAGGAATCTTCAAATACCTAGTCAGAGGGTGAACATCTCACAAGAGTTTATATGTTAAAATACAATCATGTTTAGTGTTGAAATACACTGTCTAGCTATTAATTTTTTTAAAAAAGAGATGACCATTCAGATAGCTTGTTAATGGGGGGAAATGTGATAATGGTCAACAGCTGATCTGGATCCGGATAGAATCTATTCGGTCTTAGGATCTGGATAGAATGACACCAGTAACAAGTATTCCCTATCATCATATAGGGGACTTGATTTTGGGTAAGCTATGGTCTACAAAATGAATCACCAATGTCATCTTCTATAGTAGCCTCCATTTTGTTTGGGGGTCTTCCTTCCAAGAATTATGAACCAACCCTATTTAGAACATATGTTCATGGTTTCAAGTAGTACACCTGTATCAAAAAAACACCCTGAAGACAGAATTAGAGATTGATATGTCCCTGTTCTTCTGAATATAACTTATTTTCACCCATGGGCTTCCAGTCCCTGTATCTATAAGCTTTTTTCTGCCAGAAAGTGGCAATTTTAATGGAGGAAAAAAGAACATTGATGGACAGGTGTTGAGATATCATTTCCATGCTGCTATCTGATACAGACTGTACACAAAGATCTCCTTCCCCTTAGCCCTACTTTATTTTGTACTCTTATGTTGTGACTATTGTGCAACTTAGGAGAATCAATTCTTCCAGAGGCTGTGCCATGTCAGTGATCACCTAGTTATAATAAGAGGCAACACACAAAGCACAGGAACTGAACTGCATCAGTCTTAATACAGAACAAATTAAAGAAGGGAAAGGATCCATAGACTCTAACGACATTGGAGGGAGGAATAGGCAGAGAAGTGTCAGTATTGAATAAAACAGATGCTCAGGTCAGCATCTGTACATGGACTATTCCAGAACAAAATACATGCAGGCAACATAAGCTGCTACGAGACACAGCCAAGCTCAAAATTTGCTTCGATTAGCACTTAGGTTCATAATCTGAATTAACATAACTTTCAGGTCTGTCAAATGTTAAGAATATATACCAGAGAAATTAATACTATTCTAGTCATTTAAATGTATTTCAGTAAGCCAATGGAATTAAAGATGAAAGAAATCACCACTGACCAAGTTTTCATACTATTCTCTAACTGCTGGCGCCTACTAAAACAGACTGAAAACTTAATTTATTAGGCTTATATAAATCTAAGTGCACTTAAAGAAACAGAGGGCAACTAAATTATGAATGCTAATATTTAGAACTCATATCTGCTACCTGACAAACAAAATATATCTGGATTTCCTGGAATGCCAATGGGCTTTTATTAGCTCAGCCCATCAATCTGTTGTGGAATGGAAAAGAAAATAGGAAAATATGTTGTCTTTCTCCAGGGATCACTTCAGCTCTTTTTTCTCTTTACTTTATCAGACTTCTTGTTGCTCTAAGGGTCTTGGAGGCCTATTATTAAAATACCCTGCAGTCCTAAGGGAAGAAAAGCAAGCTGGTGATGCAGATGGGAAAACTGTGAATAGAATAAGCTATAAGCAAGAAAAAAATACCAATGAAACCTTATCACAGTAAAACTTATGCAGTGCTCCTGTTTTCCGTTCTGAATCCAAAGAGATATTTCTGGAAATCCTCATTTTCATTCCCCACAATTTATTCTCCAGGCATTGCAGCTTACTTGCAGGATCACTCACATTTCAAAAAATGACTCTGGAAAACACTATTTTAGGATTATTTTAAAGGATTCTTTGGTATAAAACAAATTAAAATCAAATGGTCCTATTCGGTTATTGTCACATTTGCAGCAGCGCTGTGACTAATATAAAATATTTATGTGAACAAGGATACATTTATTATATAAAAATATTTAATACCTTCAGTAGCCAGGTGACCATCAACATAGATAGGGGGCAGGACAATCAAAAATAGATTTTTCCATATGAAAATTCATCATCACATGTAAATAAATACTGCACAAAATTGTTATCCCTTAGTATGTTATTTACTGCATGTCCTTTGAAGTTTAAGCTCTCAATATAGATTAAATGCCATAAGGCTTTTTTGGAATTTGATTAAAATAATACTGTAGTTTATATTAATACCACAGTCTATTTCCTGTCATATGCAGGATGCACTAGGTGCACAATCCTGCAATCTATTGAGCAACCTTTTATTGCATGCAAAACATGTTGTAAACCATCTGGAGTGCTTGTGCCTTAGCTGTAGGGCTTTTCCTCAGACCAAAAGACATCACGTGAACTGAGTCAACCTTCTCTATTCAAGTTCATAGCATCATTTTCAGAGGCTATTTTGGAACCCAAACATTTTGTGCATCTCAAGAAAAGTATCCTCGTCCATACAAAGTTAAAAAAAATTCTCTACTAGCTGAATAAATCCCATTTTCATTGCCAATGATAGCTTCTGGAGATAATGAAACAATTTATGGGAATAAACTGCAATAAATGGGAATGGAGGGTGCACAGCATCTCCCAGGAGATATGTGGCAACTTACAGATGGATTTGAAGCTTCAGGAGGTAGACGAGTTAGTCTGTACAGGATAAACTTTAAAAAACAATGAATAGTCTGGTAGCACTTTAAAGACTAACAAAACTTGCTCTTCACCTTGAAGAAGGACTTGTGTGTCAAAGAATTGTTCCACTCATTGGTTTTCTTCTAGAAATACATTAACTCTTATTGATGTGATATACTGCTTTCTTTTCAAAATCAACATTAGAGTTTCTTCTAAACATTAGTTTTGCTTAATGACTGGGACCAGCCTATACTCTGTCCTTCCATAGTTGCTCATAGAACTCATTTGGTACTATTTGCTTCCATTGCTGAGTTGGCAGCTTGTTTCTTATTCCGGCTTGTTTTCCTGCCAAGAAACTCTACCTGAATCATATTCAGTGCCATCAGCTATAACGTGCTGGATCACTATGGTGTAGTTGGAAGAGTTTTGTTGAACTGTCCAGGGAATCACACAAGAGGGAGACCCATGCATAGGTAGGAGTTTAGGATTTTTGAAAGTAGCTTATTCTGCAGCTGCAGATGCTTATAATTTTGTTTTAGGAAATGATTTCAACAGCACCTCCCTCTATAAAAAAACTATTGCTGTTATTTTTGCTACTGCTTTATTCTCAGAAGGACTGATTCCAAGATGATGGTCTGAATGCCTTCCAGATAACTAAAAAGATGCAATTGGAAAGACTGCTTGGCTTACAAAACTGTATAGTTGAATGAGCCCATAACATATGTCTAAATATGCTTTTGTGTGGGCTGGGTATTTTTCTTCCCTAAATGTCTCTATTGAGTCTATTAAGAGAGGCCCAATGGACATCAGCTTAGAGGTCTGGTACAGCAAGATTCTGGTGCTGCTTACCTACCTATAGCATACTTTCCAAGTGATGGCCATGCAACAATTCGGAGGCACTCTCACTGATACTTGCAGCACCATTAGGCACAGGGCCCAAGGTCAGGTTTTGCAGGTTCAAGTGTTTTATAAATGTGGATTTTTAAATGTATTAAATGGTATCACTCTGCTGCTTCCACAGCACATAAATGCTGACTTAATAGGGATTTTTAAATTTATTTATTAAAGCAAATAAGGAGCCTGTGGAATGCTGGCACTGACATATTGTTCAGTTCCTCCCTGCTGCAAACATTAGAAAGAGAGAACCTAAAACATGGGATCTAGTACAAGGTCAACAAAAGTCAGGCATTACTACTATCAAGCAAAGCTGGCAAAAATCAGGCCCCTCTATAAAGCAAATACCTGCTTCCAAATCACTGTCCAGTACAACAACTTGGCCAGGACGTGACATTGCAAAAACATAGGCACTCTTGAGAGTTTCTGGCACTACGTTTTCACAAACTCATTTCAAAGTGGTAGTATCAAAACATGTTGTTTACACCATAAATGTGTATCAAACTCCTCAAAGATTAATAGGTGGACAAACTGACCCTTCTTCCTGCAAAAGGTATTGATAAGATGATAGGAATTTTTTTGATTGAACCAACAGGTACAAGGTAAAGGGTGGTTACTAACCACATCAGAGAGGAAATACACAACTTTTATCAGTGTATGAAAGAGGTGCTGCACAAGAAGTTTCCTTGTCTGGCAAAGGGAGGGGGATCAGAAAGTCCTGCTACTTACTGAGCTGGTCCATTATACTGGGAATACATGTCTTTATAGAATCCTATGGCATGCTATTACTGTGCTTCATTGACGATAAACCTGGCTGAGTATCCAAGTCTTTGGTCTTTTTGGGCAGTTTGATTGAAGTCTGCTGTACAGGATAGCTGACCTAAGCCAGAAGACCATGCAGAAAGTACACATACACAGCCAACAACTGACAACAGCCCATATGGAGGAGAATTCTTTTCTGGCTGATTGAGAAATACTATCTGAAATAGGTTCCTGAGAGTCATAAATGCTGTAATCTAGCCCAAGAGTCACACAGATTACATTCATGGTACATATCTGTCATTATGCAGTACTAAATGTATCAGAATAGACTGATTTTATTATCTTTCTTGGAATCTAAACTGAAATAGATAAAATGCTTAGATACCTTTATCATTGGAGTAACTTTTTTGCCCTGAATCAACCAAAAGCTTATCCTTCATTTGCACTGGTATGGGGTTCTTTTTTGGGAACTTATCTACCATTATTTCAAGTGAAAGGAAAACCTGGATCTGAAGCTAAGTATATGTTCTATCAAAGAGACAGTAGCACAAAAAAATTGCTGGTGGTTTTTACAGATATGTATTCTAAGACAGAAGAAAGTAAACATAATCTAGCTCTTTATGCATGTAACAGAAATGCATCATTAGAAGTCTCTGAAGTGGTTTTATAATATTATACCCATCCTTAACCTACCATCACCATCACAGGCATTTGAACTTTAAATAAGATCTTGGAAAAGCAATGAAGACCAAAATATTTTGTCTCAAAATATATTCACTGAGGCTAAAAATATAAAATTGGAGAAAAGGAAAAACACATAACAATAAGAGAAAGTTAAGAACAGTTTAGCAGAATAAACAGAAATTCCAGTGCTTCCTTCAAGATTATCTCTACCTTTGCTGCTATATGATTATTCCTTTCTCACATGTATTCTACCTGTAGGCATGGATGTGGATTGGGAATAGGAGTTTCAGTTAAAATACTATGTAGTCTTTCATGCCTAGAGCTATGGATATGAACATGAGAAAAATGTAAATTTTTCAGCACTTCTCATTTCTTTTAGATGAAGAGGTGGGCAGCCCATAGAGCCAAGTCTACAAGTTCCACAGCCTTATACAGAATCTTGCATATTTCAGATGAACTGAGTACTCAATTATATCTACACACTAGTCCTTTGTTAGTATTTTTATGACTTATGAGATATTTAAAAAATCAGTTTAAAAAAAGGGTGGAAGAGAGAAGGCTCTGAAACATGCTGGTGACAAAAGAATGTTCTATGTCAATTTGAAGCAGCAAGAAAAAAAGAACATATTGCACTTGACTCAAGACAGGATAAACAAAGAAACCCTGAATTTCTATTTTCCAGAATCTGACATTTAAACATTATTTTCATTCAGAATGAAAATTAAAAGCTGAAATTTAAAATTTCCTGAAAAATGAAAACTCAAACAAAGTGGAACTATCAAAACATAATATAATATAAAATACGTAATATTACCTCTATAATATTTAATGATTTATATCTAGAAAGAAAAGTAATTGTTGCCTGCCCTTGGAATCAGCCAAGGAATAAGCCCAGACAAAGGGTGAACTGAAGCAGCACTGAGGCTTGTTTATTAGTACAGGTTCTTAATGGTATGGCAATACTCACATTACATCCATGCTGACAGTTTGGAGGCAGGCTGCAAGCATGGCGAGAGTTAGTTTCAGTTTCTCAGGTGGCTGAGGCTGGCCAGGCAACAACTTCTTGGAGATTGGCACAAGGTGATCAGAGTCCCTTGAGCAGTGTTCCCTCTACGTTGCGTGGGCGCATAGCTTCACAAGTGATTAATCAGCCTCACCCAGCCGGAGGCTCAGGGCTCTGTGCATGGAGATGACTGACTGGGTGGGGCTGATTAATCACCTGTGAAGCTATGCTGTCATGCAATTTAGGAGGGAACACTGTCCTGGAGTCCCCAGCCTGGCATGCTGTTACATCTTTCCTGAGGAAAAAGACCCCACATGGCTGCCCGTCACATAAATTTATGCACTTTGAAGGAGTTTTCTTTAGCCATACTGCCAATACATAAAGCAGCACAGCATCTCACTCATACTTTGTCATGCATATACTGACAGGTTACATATTCATAAGCATGAATACAATTGATTCTACTAAGGCAATGTGGTTTTAACAAGCATCTAACATTATGGGGATTTCTGTTACTCACATAACAGGAACTGATCATAACATGAAACTTGTTCAAATTTCAGCTGAAAGGGCAGATGGAGGAGGGGACTGTGTCCAGTTATAGTAATAAAATCAGTATTTTGCATAATATAAAATCTGAAAAAATAGTCATAGGTATAAAGATAAAAGGACATATTTCAGCATTATTGAATCAAGAAAATAAAACTGACCTTTTCCCTTTAGGAATTTCATCAATATTAGTTTGTTCTCACAAACTGTTTCAATTTTGTCTAAACTGCACTTTCCAGCAGAAGAATATTCTGTCAAAAATTGATCAGTTTTATAAATTTCCATGTTTTTTTTAAAGACACAAATGCACCTCTCAAAGTATGTTCAGACACTATTCCTGTTCAGAGAGCAAGCAATCTATTTTTCAACTTGACTCATCAGGAGAGGGAAAGGTTGGAGGACAAAAAGGTCTTGATTTCATTTGGGTATTTAATATTTTTTAAATTAAGGGTTTTTTATTATAGTGGTGTGGGACAGCTACTACACTTAACATCACAACATCTATTTAAAGGCTGACATTTATAAGTTCTCTAAAATAACATTCAGATGTCTTTGGCATTCAGATTGTCTCCAGAAAGGGTCCCTGGACATACAAGGCCAGAGTAGTTTGGTCTCTGCAGATAAAACCCCAGAAAAAAAAATAGCCACTTTTAAATTCTTTTGTTGTTGTTATATTTATTGCTTTTTCACTCAGAGATCAAGATATTGATAATCTATGGGTCAAAATGATCACAAACTAAAGTAGTGACATTGCACTCAAATATCTGGAGTATCCAAACTGAGTTTTTTTTAAGAATATATACATTTTTGCTCTGTGCCTGAATCAAAGACAAAAAAATGGCAAAATGGATTCCATTCCCACAATCTGACAATCTGACAAGTTTTAAATCTCTAGTCTTTAAGTACTCTAAAATGCTAACAGTTAATCAGCGGCTTTGAAATGTGCCATGCTTCATTCAGATGCTGCATATTGTTAGTAATCGAAATTTGGAATCATTTTTGACCAAAATACTCCTGAATTATAGCCCCTCCTCCCCTCCAATATTGTTCTCTTCTGTTACCTGGCTTTGTCAAACTGACAATTACTAATGACTGGATGAATCACAGACCTCATTGAGATTGATGGCTGTGAATTCAGCCTTTAATTAGTATGACTAAGGATAAATTAATCCCCACCCCACAAAACACCCACCCCCTAAGACAAAAAGTTTTTAACTAAGAGACTGGAAGTTGCTACAATTTATGAGTCATGGGTGGTAATTTTACTTTGGGGATGTAATTATAGTCTTTGGGTGAAAAATTAGATAAGTGGGAGAAGAGTTTGGGGCTGCAGTGATGGGTTATGAGGAAATATGATGAACAGGGAAAGATGATAGGGGAGTTGAAATAAATTAGTGACCCAGTGTTTGTGATATGAGGAGAGCTATGGTTTTCTCCTTCACGTGTGAGCAAAGGGAAGAGGTCCATGCATAACTTCAGAATCCGGTATTCACCATCTTAATGTAATTTTGTGTTATACAATTTCCAGGGCACTGATGGTGGGGGTATAACAAAGGGTATTGTCAGTAAGAAGGTGCAGTAAGAGGGCATTCTAAGTATTTATTATTTGCATGTGCTCTAAGTAAAGTGAGTTTGATTGGTCTTAGGTGCTGCTGTACTGAATAGCGGAGACAGTAGTCAACTCTAGTTGATAGAGCTGTGTTGGTGAGATCTGTGGATTATTTGAGGTATGTGACAGAGCTGATGTTGCGATATGAGGTGATCTATGTTTTCTGTGCTCTCATATATGTGAGGAAAGGCAAGACGTACACATGCAACTTCAGGAGGCAAACTGTATCATACCTATGCAAAATTCTGTAGGTTATGCCAATGGTAGAACATAGGGCTTTTAAAACATGTCAGCAACGAGGTGAAATGTGAGGATACTAATGCTTTAGTGATGGTTAAATGAAAGTGAGATGGTATGCTGTAAGTGTAAGGGAGTTGTCAAAAGCTGTGAAGTGTTTCCTAAATGGGATTTCTGTGACATTCCTCCTGCATAGTTGGTTAAGACCATGTCTACTCTGCCAAGTTTTGTTGCCAAAAACTCCCTTTTGGCAATTAAACAGTGAGAGCGTACATACTGCAATGGAATTTTTGTCACGAAAACGACCAGTTTTGGTGACAAAACACTTCCATTCCACAAGGGAATTTTTTCTTTCCTCCTCCCTTTACTGGTGACAAACATGCAATGCAGGCACCAGCAGGCACTTTTTCCCCCACATTTCTTGTCCTCCGGGAAGTTTCTCACAATTCCCAGTCCACGCAGTTGCTCTGGTCAGCGCTCTGAACTCCATTGTGCTACATCCAGTTAAACAGCCATCTGCCCCTCTCCCTTGCAAACTCTGGGAACTTTAAATTCCATTTCCCGCTGGGTGACTCAGTATGGAATAGTCTCATAGCATCTTTCCAGATGATCATGGCTGGCTGCTGCACCAAACGCTCTCCAAATTGTGCTGCCATGGATCCATGTAGGAGGAGACGAGTCTGTGCAATCACAGCTGCAATTGACCCTAGGAATTGGGACATTCCTAAGATCTCGGTGGAATCCTGCAGATGCCCTGGATATTTTGACTGAGGTACTTGTTAATCCTTTGCCACTGGTTCCATGGTAGTGCAGCCATGTTTTTTCCCCCACTGTTGGACTCTGTCCCATACCACTCTGTAATCACTGGTGCAGGGACCAAAGCAACTCACAGGTGAGCTGCATATGGAGCAAGGTGAAATCTGCTATCATTCAGTAGTTGAGCCCTAGTTTCTCTGCTTATCCTGAGCAGTGAGATGCCTGCTAGAATGATACCCTCCCATCTATGCAGAAGTCTGAGGCACAATTAGAATGATTTCCCTGCAAAGCTGCTCCACAAGACATGGGTGTCCCTATGCATACTCATCAGTGCACCGATTAAAAATTTGAGCATGTCTGTTTGCTCTTCTATTACCTTTATCATGCAGTCAGTGTTGCAAGGCACACACATCTCTGCATGCACCCTCAGTGCACAAGAAACTTAAGGTGGCCACAATCTGTTGACAGGAAACAAATGTGAACATGATTTTTGTGGACTTTTGGTGTTATCTGCATGGCAACATTAGTTTTGGTAGACATGGCCTAAGTGTGAAAGTGTATGCCAGGATCTGGAACCACCTGAATATTATGTGACGGGCCAGTGTGAATATGAATGTGAATATGGAGACATTGCTCAAGAGAAAAGAGGAAAGGTGATTTGAGCTTCCTTTCCTCCTTTTTTTCTCCTTTAATAACGTTACATAAAACCCTGTGAATAACAGTGACCAGGCTATAAAATGAGGTGACCAGCTTGTATATTCCAGTAACTATGGGGTCAGTGGAGTAAAGGTATATGTCTTAAGGAGGAATATTAGACCATTGCTGAAAAGAGGGCAGAGTTAAGGTTACTCATGCATGGGTAAACTTAACTGCAATTCCTAGTTCTCAAGGAAAATGGAGAAAAACTGAATATAGTTGCTGTCAAAGGAAACAGCTGGGATACTCTGCATCATGCTGACCCTTGAGCTGAGGTTCCAGCCTCCCATGGCCATTTGAAGCAACTTGTCCTAGATAGCATAGGATAGGGTTGTGTGCAGAGGCAGCATGATAGTCCCAAAGAGAGAAGTACCAGGATAAAGAAGTACGAAGGTGAGCTTCAACTCATTTTTGCACAGACACCTCCCACTTGTGTTGATCAGTCACATCCTGAGATCTGAGCCAATATTATTTTGCTTTTTATTTTGAAAGCCTTGAAAAACATTGTGTCAGCTGCTTAACAACTTTAGTTTGCGGTCAAAGTTAAAGAAAATGATTTTGGGAAAACAATCACACTCATTCCGTGAGGAAAAATATGCAAATTAGTAATATTTCTGTCATTATTCCATGTATCTCCTGTATGCTTCTTATTAAATACTCAATATAAAGTCCTATAAATTATTTTGTTATTTCCATTCAGTGACTTCCAATGCATTTGGGAATCCAGTCATTACAGGGAAATATTATGCAAAAACAATAATCTCTCTCTTTGTTCTAAGAAGTTTGAGCATGTTCAGCTAAATGATGTTCAAGGGGATGACCTATGACAAAGTAAACTTAACTCAATATAAAACAGTTTTTGTGTCATTTAAAATTGTTATATATATATGTAATCAAATATGTTAAATGGCACAAAAACTATTTACATTGAGTTAAGTTTACTCTGTTATAGGTCATCCCCTTGAACAACATTCCCCCCATACTTTGTATACATAAGACAGAAGTAGTGGATATTTTAGAAGCAATGATAGCGATGTGTTGAATAGATTTGGGGACACAATAAATGGAGGTTTGGAAAGAGTAAGATGGTAAGATATTTAATCATTGGCTCAGCAAAGTGGGCATATGGGACATGAAAAGAGAGTATGTCAGAGATTTTGCATGATGTAGGGACCAGAACATATAGACAAACTTCATTTTTCTCCGCTTTGCAACTGGGATTAGGAAAAGTGAAAAAACTTAAGCATGATCAAAGCAACGGGTGAGAAAAATGACTAAAAAATAACTGAAGCGTTTATTGCTTGTTTGTTTTTTCTCCCTTGATTTGTGTGTTTGATGCTGTGTGTTTGTGTGGGGGGCAGTGGTTCTTGTTTAAGCATCTTTTAAGTATTCTGAAACATTCTGGGACTGAATTTATTTATTTCTAATGCTGCATCCACTTTAATTTTCCAACACATAATGCAAACTATACAGAAAGTATAAGAAAGACCAGCATGCACTGATGTCAAGATAAAACCATCTTATCTTATCCTTCTCCTCCTCAGCCTGCTGGAAAAATATAGCTCCAACTATAGGCCATTATTTTTCTCTTTTTTTGTGGATGACTAGGGAAAGAAATCTTTTAAGTCCTTGATACTAACTTCCTGCACCCGTGCCTCAGTTGTTTCCTTGCCTCATTCTCCACATCTTAAAACATCCGCTTCTAAGAACTACACAAAGATCCCTAAAGAGGAATAAAGTTCTACATATGCCAACTTTGAAATCAACACTGGGAAGGTTTCAGGCTGTTGGCCCTCTTTATAAGTGTTCTTAGTATCAATTTGAGTAAATTTATATCTCTCTGAATCGTTACCCATTTCAGCAATACAGTGTTTATGAACAAGATACGACCGCTGCCTAAGTAAAAAAAGAGACCTCTCACTAAGGCAGATTTGCACAAGAAATCACCATTTTGTTTTGCTGTTGGTTAAAAATAGTGGAAATATCTTACATTTTTGCAGTTGAGTATTTCATTGTGACAGCTGTTTCACAGAACCATTACAAATATATATTTTATTTTTTCTAATGCACAGTTGTAACTTTGCTATAACTTAACTTCATTAACACTTTAGGAAATGGGAACATTTACCCCATCTGGTAGATGGCTTTTAAAACTAATTTACTTTGATTCAGCAAATCTGAAAACAGCTGGCAAAAATATATTTTTATTAAGTTCTTCAAATTCATATTTGCAAGATCTCTGGCTTAGCAATTTTTCTGAAAGCCTGTAATGTGGTTTTTATTTCTCAATTTCTTTCAAATGACAATAAAACCTGGTGATGAGATGTTTAGTTATTCTGCACATTAACCTCTCTCAGCTTAAATGATTATAGCTGATAATTTGAATTATCTGCTTAGACATGACAAAAATGGTTATTTCAATTTTTAAACTGCTGCCTTTTCTCTCATTTTACTTTGAAGTTTGCATGGGTTACAAAGAGGGGGAAACTAGGTTACCTGCCCTAAATACCTGTGCTCAGGTCTGCCAAAGGGTGTTTGGAAGAACACACTGTGGACTCAATTTTAAGCTATTGCAACTCCTTGGTGCTTTACTACTGATTAAAACATAGGTGTGATTTTTCAGTGCCCTAGAAGTCATGCACTTTTTTGTGAACCTATCTAAAAGATTCTAGGCCATATTCTTTTATATGCTACCACCATTTTGAGCTGTACCAGAAGTGGAAACTCACCTAAAACTGGCTTAAGCAGCTCAGGAGTAGAGTAGGGGTCCTCCAAAAGGACAGAAATGAAGAAGCATATGCCATGCCACTTTCCCACAGTATTGTCTAGAAAGCAAGGAAAATGAAGAAAAACTGAATATAGCTGCTGTCAAATAGCACAGATGGGATGTTCTACACCAGTGTTTCTTAAACTGTGTTCCGTGGCACACCGGTGTGCCGGGAGGCAGTCGGAGGTGTGCTGTGGAGAACAGAATTCAAAATGGCTGCCCTTAAAGGGGCAGGAAACCTTTTTTTTTTTGGCTCAGTAACTTTCCCCTGACCCTTTTTTTCTTCAATAACTTTATAACTTTTCCCCCCGCCCCTTCCCCTGCAGCTTTTTTTTTTGCTCAGCAAAAAAATCCTTCTTGTTTCTCTCAAAAAAATGTATTGTTTGGCGTTCCTCAGTCTTAAAAAGTTTAAGAAATACTGTTCTACACCATGCTGACTCCTGAGTTCAGGTTCCAGCCTCCCATGGCCATTTGAAGCAACCTGCCCTAGGCATCCCAGGGTGGGATGTAGGCAGGGGGCAGCATGCTGGTCCCACAGAGAGAAGCACCAGGATAAAGAAGTACAAATGTGAGCTTTAACTCATTTTTGCACAGACACTTCCCATTTGTATTGATCAGTCACATCCTGAGATCTGAGCCAATATTATTTTGCTTTTCATTGTGAGCGCCTATTAAAAACATCGTGTCAGCTTTTTAACAACTTTAGTTTGTGATCAACATTTAAGACAATGATTTGGGAGGGGAGGGAGGGGAAATCACATTCATTCCTTGAGCAAGGATATGTAAATTAGCAATATTTCTGACAATATTCCATGTATCTCCTATATGCTTTTCATTAGATGCTCATTATAGGCCTAGAAATTCTTTCATTATTTCCATTCAATGACTTCCAATATATTTGGGAATCCAGTCATGGCAGAGGAATTTTCTCTTATTTAGTTGATGGGGTTGCCTTCCTTGAAATGAAGGAAATGTCTGTGTTCCAAAATAGCATCTGAAAATGTCACTAGACACTTGGACACAAAAGATTGCCTCTTTTTAGTGATGTCTTCAAATGAGTGTCTGGAATATTCATTTGAAGACACATCTGACATTATGCAACATTTCTATATTTGGAACTTATAAAATGAGTGCAATTTTAGCAGACAACTTCCACCACCCCCATTTGCCTTGCATCCATAGTTGGAGACAGAATAAGATAATACATTTGGCTGAGAGAGATGATTGTTTTTGTATAACAGTGAATTTTTGTCCTACTGATTTTGTGTTCAAATCATGCATATATTGAATTTACATGGCATGTATATCCCACCAGAATAAAGCCATAAGTCACTAAACATGAAGATGGGAAGACAGTCAGCATGAATTGCTAAACTTTCGTGGACACATCTGTCAACTCATATCCTTATCATTTTGTTTAAGTCATTTTGATACACTCAGCTGTAGCAATTAAAATTTCATTCATGTAAGTCTGTACAGTAACATGTTTAATAGGGTACTTTATGAGTACAATAGTCATTATTGATGCACTGTACTTAAAACACATTTGTCATGAAAAGCTTAGTATACAAGACTGCCAGCGTTTATATGAAAATACCCCACTCTCTCAGCAGGTGTTTTGCTGAGAAAAGGGGAAGAGGTTTTACTTCTTCACTAACATAGTTACCCACCTGGATATAAAGGATGTGGCAGTGAGAAAAGATCCATAGGATGGGCTCAGAAGACTTAGGTAGGAAACTTAGCAAGAGCCAAAAAACATATAGAGGAGGTTTGATTTGAACTATATATTTTACTTAATGTGTTAATAAAGTGACGTTTTAGGAAGCAGATCAAATTATACATGGACTTTCTATAGAGAATATTGGAAAGGCACTTTTTCACACTGGGAACGTGATAAAGATGTATTACCAGGTCTTAAACCGGTGTTATGTTCACATACAGCATGTAAATCCACTGATAATAGAAAAAGTATTGACTGTCCCTATTCTGATCCCTCTTAAATCAGACTAGGATGCCAGTCTTAAGGTCTTCCCAGACAAACAATGGGATGGTGTTATAAGATATAGCCAAGGAGTCATACGGCATGGCCTCCTATTTAAAAGTTTGCTATCCTTTTTCATAACACCACATTTTCTACTGAGCACACTCAATACAGACTATTCCTACCATGAGTGGTGGGTGAAGGCCCAGTAGGATAAGGCAAGCCCCAACCCCACTCCTCCTGCCTGAGGCCCCGCCGCTGGAGCCAAGCCCCGCTCACCCATAGCCCCATCTTTCCTGGCCACCTGGAGGCCCAGCATTGCCATGCTGCAGCCCTGGCTCCAGGCCTCCCCAGTGGCCAAGGAGAAGGAATGCCCTGACACTGCCCCATCCCTCCATGGTGGCTGGGGAGCTGGGCTGCTGCACCACAGCCAGAGCCTTCCCCTGTGACTGGGGAGCCAGGCTGCTGTGCCATGGCCCCAGCCCACACCGGCCTCCAGGGAAGCCGGGCTGCTGCACCATTGCCCCAGCCCTACCCAGCAGCCAGGCATGCAGACACTTTTGTGAAGGCTGTGCCCTCCCTTCCCGACATTACCAGCTGTCCATGATTCTTACACCTCATAAGAATAGATTGCACATAGGTTATTTGCATGAGAGTGGCTTGACAAACATTCATGCCAGTTTTAGGGGTGGGTAGCGTCATTCCTATTTTCAAATATCAGCTCAAATATACTGTAAGGCTATGTCTACACTGGCGCAATCTTGCGCAAAAGCAGCTGCTCTTGAGCAAAAACTTGATGCCTGTCTACACTGGCCGCGTGTTCTTGCACAAGTAAACTGACGTTCTAATGTATGAAATCAGGGCTTCTTGTGCCAGAACTCTGATGCTCCCACTCAGGAAGAAGCCCTTTTGTGCAACTGTTCTTGCGCAAGAGGCCAGTGTAGACAGGCAACATGAATTTCTTGAGCAAGAAAGCCATCAGAGCTTTCTTGCTCAAGAGAACATCTACAATGGCATGGATGCTCTTGCGCAAAAGCACATGCCAGTGTAGATGCTCTCTTCTGGAAGAGTTTTTGCACAAGAACTCTTCCGCAAAAGAGTTCTTGTGCAAGAAGCTGCCAGTGTAGACGTAGCCAATGAGTTTCCCACACAAGCCAAAAGCAAGGAGGTAGAGAATGGTTAGGTTTGCTGATTATACCTGATTTTCTATCCCAGAAATGCAATACTCAAAAAAACAAAGTCACAATGCAAAGACTCACTGAAGTTGAAAATTTCCATGCTTATTCTCCTTGGTGACTTCAGTAGCCGAACATTCAATGGTTTATAGAATCATAGAAACATAGAACTGGAAGGGAACTTGAGAGGTCAATGAATCCAGTCCCCTGTACTCCCAGCAGTACCAAGTATCTAGATCAGGAGTGGGGAACCTCAGGTCCGGGGCCCGGCTGTAGCCCCCCGATTGCCTGAATCCCACCCCAAGGCTCATGATCCCTCCCAGTTTTGGGGAGCTCTGCCTCATGTCAGCCTCCTCCTGCCCCACTGTGGGACTGAAGCACCCAAAATCTACTAAGATGGGCCATCCCTAGGCTCTGGTGTGCAAGGGGAATATGGGGAGTGTCTTTCTCCTTCACAGTCAGAGACCATGTCAATGAGGGTGTGGCTTTTTCCCCCTTCTCACTTGGGTGTCGTCCCTAACTGATTTTTCTGTGGGTCAGCAGCCCCTGATTCAAAAAAGGTTCCTCATCCCTGCTCTAGACCATCCTCAATGGATGTTTGTCTAACTGGCTATTAAATACCTCCAATGATAGAGATTCCACAACCTTCCTAGGCAATGTATTCCAGTTTATAGCATAAGAACTAGGGTTCAGCAAATGAAATTAATAGATAACAGGTTTAAAACAAAGAAAAAGGAAGTTTTTCTTCATGCAGTACAGTCAACCTCTGGAACTCCTTGCCAGAGGATGTTGTGAAGACCAGGACTTTAACAGGGTTCAAGAAAGAACTAGATAAATTTATGGAGGCTAGATCCATCAATACTTATTAGTCATGATGGGTAGGAAGGGTGTCCTTAGCCTCTGTTTTTACAGAGGCTGGAAATGAGAAGGATCACCTGATGATTATCTTCTCTTCATTCCTTCTGGGGCATCTGACATTGGTCACTGTCAGAAGATAGGCTACTGGGCTAAATGGACCTTGGGTCTGACCGAGTATGGCTATTCTAATGTTCTTAACCACCCTGACAGTTAGGAAGTTCTTTCTACTGTCCAACCTAAACCTCTGATGCTGCAATTTATGCCAATTGCTTCATGTTCTATCATCAGAGGTTAAGGGGAATAATTTTTCTCCTTCCTCATTGTAACAAACTTTTAGGTACTTGGAAACTGTTATGTCCTCTGTCAGTCTTCTCTTTTCCAGGCTCTACAAACCCATTTATTTCAATTTTCCTTCAGAGAGCATGTGTTCCAGACCTGTAATCATTATTGTAGCTTTTCTCTGGACTTTTTCCAATTTGTCCACAGTTTTCCTGAAAAGTGGCACTGAAAACTGGGCATAATATTCCAGTTAAGGCTAATCAGCATGGAGTAGAGCAGAATAATTACTTCTCACCTCTTACTTACAAGACTCTTGGTAATACATCCCAGAATGTTTGCTTTTTTTGCCCTAGTATCACACACTCTTGACTAATATTTAGCTTGTAGTCCACTATGGCCCTTAGACCTTTCTGCAGTACTACTTCCCAGTCATTTCTCATTTTGTATTTGTTCAACTGATTGTTCCTTCTTAAGTGGAGTATTTTGCATTTGTCCTTATTAAATTTCACCCTATTAACCTTAGATATTTCTCCTGTGTTGGTTATGCTTATTCCTCTTTTTATAGATGGGCATGGTATTTGCCCTTTTCCAGTCTTGCAGAATCTCTCATGTAGTGCATGGCTTCTCAAAGATAATAGCTAATGTCTGAGTTATCTTCTTGCTCAGATCCATCAGTATTCTAGGATGCATTTCATCTGGTCTTGGTGACTTTTAAATATCTAACTTGTTTAAATAATTTTGTATTTGCTCTTTCCCTATTTTAGCTTCTGAACTTCGCTCAGTTTCACTGACATCCCATCTATTAGGTGTCTAGTTGCCACCTATGTTCTTAGTGAAAACCAAAACAAACAAGTCATTAAGCACCTTTGCCATTTCCACATTTTCTATTGTTGTTTTTCTCTTTTCTTTGAATAATAGTTCTACATAATCTGACATTTCTTTTTTTTCCCCCAATATATTTGTAGAATATTTTCTTGTTAGACTTCATGTTTCTAGTTAGCTGGGCTCTTTTTTTTTGCCATGGCCTTTCTAATTTTGCCTGTACATACTTGTGTGATTTGTTTATATTCATCCTTTGTAATTTGAACTAGTTTCTACTTTTTGTTGGACTCTTTTTTATTTTTAGATAATTCAATATCACCTGATTAAGCCAGGGTGGTTTACACTGTGGAATAGTTTGCTCTTGTACTTTTAATAACATCTCTTTAAATAATTGCCAACTATCTTCAAAAGTTTTTCCTCGTAGACTTGCTTTCCATGGGATCTTATTTACCAACTCCCTGAGTTTGCTACAAGTCTGCCTTTTTAAAATACATTGTCTTGACCAATCCCAACTAAATCAACCCAGCCAGGACCTGGTCAAGCCGAGACTTAAACACCTCTAGGGATGGAGACTCCACTACTTCCCTAGGTAACCCATTACAGTGCTTCACTACCCTCCTAGTGAAATAGTTTTTCCTAATCTCCAACCTGGACCTCTCCCACCACAACTTGAGACCATTGCTCCTTGTTCTGCCATCTGTCACTACTGAGAACAGCCTCTTTCCATCCTCTCTGGAACCTCCCTTCAGGAAGTTGAAGGCTGCTATCAAATCCCCCCTAACTTATCTGATTACATGACAAGATCATTGTTTTAAAATCAATGGGGGACATTCCACTGCTTCTAGGAGCTGCTTGAGGGAGTAAGCACACCTTGTACCCCTGAGCCCTTGCTGTGCCCCGACCCCAGCACTGATCCCCCTCCCATCCTTGGTCTCATCACAGAACACCCTCCTGTATTCCCAAACTCTTATTCACATCCCCACCCCAGAGCCCTCACACCAGCCAGAGACCTTGGGTCCCCAGCCTAATGGGCCAGGAGACAATTTTTTTACCCCTGATTTGTCAACCCCCCCCCAATCTGATACTTTTTTACAACAATAACAAAAAGCTTACGAACAAGTAAATATGATAAATTTCTAGTTCTAGGGTAGCAGAGAAAAACTTGAACAATGAAACACGATAGGCCCAAGAGTCTGCAGGCATATAAGGAGAACCCATAATGTATTACTTGTTTTAAAATAATAATTTAAAAAAATCTCAGGAATGATGTACACCAAACTCATGGAATAAGGAAACCAAGAATCAAGCCTCTCCTTTGCACATTAGTGAAGTAAATCCATAAGAACATAAGAATGGTCATACTAGCCAGGCCAAAGGTCCATCTAGCCCAGTATCCTGTCCTCCAACAGTGGCCAATGCCAGGTCCCCCAAAAGGAATGAACAGACAGAACAGGCAAGCAGAGGCTAGGGACACCATCCCTGCTTATCCTGGCAAATAGCCATTGATGGACCTAACCTCCATGAAAGTATCTAGTTCTTTTTTGAGCCCTGTTAAAGTCCTGGTCTTTACAATGTCCTATGGAGCTAGAGAAGGCACATGCCACTGCTTCTGGAAGCCACATGGAGCCATGGCACTTGTGGAGCAAGGCAACTCCTTACATTATTCCCCAGAAGGAGTTTGAAGGCTAGATTTAAATTGCTAATGGGTTGGATGGGGCCTGTGTGCTGTAGTTTGTCCATCCCTGCCATAACTGCCCAGAATTGCAATGTAAAAAATCACAAGCTTCCTTGACAATTGAACGGTGTTCCTTCTCCTGGATAGGTTCCGATTCCACTTCTTAAGAGAGAAAGATAATTGTTTATATTTGTTCTTGTTTACGAGTGGTGCGGAGGGGGACTTTTGGTTTGTTGATCTCTCTCTCCTGTTTTCACTTATCAAGATGAAATAGCTTGTGGAGAGAAAATGGCTGCCATAGACCACTGCTGTTTAATAGAGTTGGACAAAGAACTGATTTCTTAGTTGCTAGACAATTAAAAAAATGGAGGGAGTGGGGGGGGGGGGACTGAGATCAAGTTTAACACTAACTGAAGGTATTTGTGTCAAATTCACTAAAAGCTTGGGGTTGGTTGAAACTCCATTTTCTGTCAGAAACTACTCTTCCAAAAATATTCATCCCACTTACGTGTTTAATTTAAAATATTCAATTCCATGAAGTTTTACATGTCAACCTGCCAGTAATCTGCGGCAATCTGAGGGATACTCAAAATATTAGACAAAATGGGATTTGTAGTAATTAAAGGTGAATCAATTTATGACAATAAATGCCATATTTCATTAAGGAAATGTTTTTATCAATTTTACCCAGCTCTCATTAACTAATTAGTTAAAGTTAAGGATTTCATTTTCATAAAGGTTTACTACATGACACTAGCCATCCTCTGACTGCAGATCCAGACCTTATATCACCTCCTTGCGGTCCTGGGACAGGGATGATACTGCTGAAGATAAGGCTGAATTAGTCCTCCTCTTTTCACATAGGACATGTTTACACTGTGAAATTATTTCAAATTTACTAAATTTAACTTATGCACTCCCTATTTAACAAATTTGAACTAGTGTGTCCTCACTATGGGGAAGCATCAAAATTAGTTCGAGACAGGCTCCGTTAATGTGGACGCACTACCTTGGACTCAGAGGCCCAGGAAGCATTCTGGAGAGCTGTGGGAGGCCTCCTAGAGGCTAGTAAGTTTGAATTAGCAGCACCAGAAAGTCCACACTAAGGTTATTTCGGACTTCTAGTTCCAAATTAGCATACAGAGTTCGAATTTCACAGCCCCTTATTCTGAAACAACATGCTTGGAGGATGGATGTATTGCTTACTAATTCAGACTTAGGTATTTCGGACTAAGGTCCTAGTGTAGACCAATCTATAGAAAAAGCAAAAGCCATCTGCAGGGATCATGATGTATAACTGAGCCCTTTGGCTTTTCCACACAAAATTGGCTATGTCCATTAAATCAGAAATTGGGTATGAATGGTCCTCATTCTCAAAGGCCTCATCTATGTAATAAAGGGTCGTCTTCTACATTTCTGGAGCTCTTGGAGGTCACTTCCATAGAGCCAGGTCCTCTTTGAAACTTATCTTCTTAATCTCGTATTAAATCACATATTGTGCACTGTTCCAATGTTGAATCATCGATAATATTATTCTGCTTATGCACAATTTGTCGGATGTGCTACAAGCCTCTCTGCCTAATCGTCATTAAATTTACATTTGTACGATTGTATCTGTAAAGAAGTTTTAATATTTATTAATGTTTTACATTTATGTCAAAACAGTATACTAATTAAATTGTAAAATGTATTAAATTACAGCTGCGAGCCTGTGCTATTTTCACAAGCTACCAGATGGCATGACGCAGATAATTATTCACCTCTTCCAACCAAAACACTTTAAATAAGTGTTGTAATTTGCACAGCTTTGTTGTTCTTTTTTCGTAAAGGTTACACAACAGTGTGATTCAGTTGATTTCTCCATCAAAGGAAGAAAGCTTAGTAATAAACCAGTGGAACTCTTTGCCCGACACAGTGCCAATTTCAGTTAGGCCTTCTAACTGACGTGTAGCCCCCCCAAAATGGTTTTTACGACTATCTTAAGGATGCATTTACACACTGGTTTTAACAAGATTTTAGCTCAATCCATAATGAGGATTCATATAGCTAACATCATCTGTCATTAATGGTAAGTATCCAGATACAGTCACTGGTGTATTACATTTGTGCTATGTGTAGAGTTAAAGACTCCTGGTATTGCACTCAGTGAGTCAAATTCTCTTCTGAGTTATACCCTTGAAGTTTCATTAAAGTAACCGATGCCCTTGATGTTGCATGGATACTATGAAAGAAGAGTATTTAGCACAGCAATGTACACGAGGAGAAGATAGTTTTTAAGGGGCAATTGAAGGGTTAAAATCTGAAAGAAACATCAGAGGGGTTACCTCAGGAATCGGGGAAAATGATTCTGCTGAGGAATATTGGTCTTAGTGTTTGACTGCTGCCATCTCAATAGTGGTTTTTGGCTAATACGTAGAGAAGCCAGGCTATGTCTACACTACAGGGATCTACCAGAAAAAGGTAAGCAAATTGTGCTCTGAAATTCTACACTGGGCCACATTTCAGAAAAGCCTCCTCATGGGAGGAGGAAGACGGGGATTCCAAAAGAGCACAATTGGTTCTTCCACACAAAAATAAAGCGGAAGAGCAGACACATTCCCTGGACACGGCGGAGTTCTGGTATCCCGGAAAACCACAATAGAGTAGACATAGCCCCAGTGTTTAACCTAACTGGATGAACTACTTTTCTCAAACATTAGGTCTAGTAATTCTGTATATCTTTTTCCAGCAAGATATAGGTCTTCCTCATCCAATTGCTATGGGAGACATTACCAGGTATTAGCACTGAACTCTGTGGTTTCAGTTAATTTTATTTTTTCCCTCTCTGATTTCAATACTCATAATAGTAAAAGACTGTTTGTGGGTCAAGTTCTTTCTTAACCTTAACTACACCATCCACTCCCATCACAAATGTGATAACATTGTTTGGCCTATCAAACCCTTTCTAACAATGAATAATATTATGCAGGAAAAGCATTTAAGCCACCATTAGAAAGTTATATTCCCCACTCACATGAAGTATTGTTTGCTATTTGTAATACTATAGCCCCTAAAGGCCCCATCCAAGAGCACAGTCCCATTGTGTTAGGCACTGTACAAACACATAGTAAAAGACAATCCCTAGTCTGGAGAGCTTATAGCACAAATGGAACAGGGAGAAACAAAAGCACGGGGAGGTTAACTGGCTTGCCCAAGGTCCCAAAGAATATCAGTGGTAGAGGTGTGGCTAAAACTCAGCTCCGCTGACTTTCAGTTCAAGTGGCCTATGCTAGCTTCAGTTGCAGCAGTAACAGTTAAACATTCTCATTCTGTCTCATGCATAATACCACAAATAAATAAATAAAATGAATATTCTTTAAAACAGAGAGTTATATTAAGCCCAAATTCCACAAAAGCATTTCCCACTATCACCAACGGGACCTGTACTTTCTAAAAAAGGAAGAAAAATATACCTTAACATTTCCTCCAGTATTTCACATTCAGTGCCTAAAAATAAACTTAAGAGCCAAATAAATTGCAGAGGACGTCCCTTTAATTGATCATTAGATCTTACAACCAGGAAAGAGAATCAGCATCATATGAGTCAGGTAGCCAATCACACATCTCAAACAATGAATACAGAATATTCAAAGTAAAGTGTCCATAGAGAACAAGATCCAGGAATACAAAGAAATTTGTTCATACAATGTATTCAAACAATTTTGATTAACACAGACATCTACAAGAACTGTTATTGTGGGGTGGGGATGCTATATTCATCCAGTAAATTGTTTGCACTGAATAGTTTAATCAAATTTAGTTGGTATCTTATGAACAGTAGAGAAGGAATATCTTTGTTTATATTTGAAATTCAGATTCAATCACATACCCAAATATAACCCAGATGTCTCTATACAATCCTCACGCATGTGTTAAATGGCTTTTCTTTGTTTCAGTTTTTTGCTGTTCACTAAATAATTAAATCACTGCTGCTACCCTATATTGAAGATTTTTCTTTTTGCATCAGTGCTGAATATGCTAACCATGATCTGATGTTTGCTTTAGTAACTTTCAAAATATTTCTTGGAGAGCCTCCATTTTTCCTTCCTAGCATTATAGAGAAGATTTATCCCTTTGCTTTCTATATTCATAGTTTTATCTTCAGTATATGATACATTGTACTCTGTTTCTATTCTCCTGAAAAATAACATTAACCCATTCAGCAGAATCATTGAATGGTAATGAAGAGATCCACAATTTCAATATTATTTTCCTGTAGTTTTCTATTCATTTAACCACTTTTATCAAACCACACCAGAGGAATAGATTTACTAGATTTACTATTACTCTGTAAACAGATCAGCAAAGTCTCTTTGTGTGTACAATATACACAAATATATTACATGCATATATGATACTTTCCAACAATTATCCATTACCTTTCATCTTGTGCCATCTTTTACATTCTTGTAAAGTCACTGTAAAATATTACCAGATCGGAATGATACATCATCACAAATTCCCTTTCATGTGTGTAAATAATTATGCAATATGCAAGGTAGCTGAGAGAGAGAGAGAGCACTGCTGTACTCAACTTTAAAGTTCTACTTCACATGTCCACCCTTTTACTGACGAGTTCAGACTGAGATTTAAATTAAAAACTGTAAATGTACCAAATTTCCTAGAAATTAGAAATATTCTAAAATAACCTGTGTTTGAAATTCTGAGTTGGTTTTGTGACATTTCTCTAAATTTTTCTGGCTTAGGAGTGAAAAAGCGTAGCGACCTACATTTTCCCACATTTATATATCTTAATATTGTTTCCAGTACAAGGTATGTATGAAATTTATTTTTTACAGTTTTACTTACAGATTTCTCTTTCTTTTTTTATCATAGGTATTTTAATTTATGCCATCATTTTCCAGCTTAATAAATTTTACTTCAATACAGCTGATGGAGAATGTACGTGAACAGGGAGAATTCCTACACTGCTCCTAACACAATGCATATGTACTAAATATGGTACTACTGTACCACTTTCCTAGGATTTGGCATTTATTGTTAATTTAAATAAAAAGAGTAATATGCAACATAAATTACTATATAGGAAAAATATAATCACTTACTGTTTAAAAGTAGAGAAGTATTATGTTGAACAAATTTGGCATCAGAATTGCATCTTTTTAAAAATTATAGAATGACACTGTGATGGACTCCTCTCCCATGCTTTATGAAATGGACTTATGGACATGAACAGGGCTCGACAAATCATTGAATCTACTCGCCTGTGGCGAGTAGATTTTAGCCGGTTGCCCCGTTCACCGGCGGCGCGCGCATACACAATGCGGGTCTTGCGCATGCGCAGAGCGGGGCTGGCGAGCAGATTTCACCGCCGTTTGTCAAGCCCTGGACATAAATACACATAGCTCAAAGGTGCTTTGAGCAAATTATTTCATGTAACCTATCAATCTTAATGTCAAAAAGTCCAGTAGCACCTTGTGCCCAGGAAAACTCACGATACCATCTACATGTTTTGTTGGTCTTTACGGTGCTACCAGATTAATTGTTGTTTTTTAAGTTTTTCCTGTTACAGAGTAACTTGGCTACTCCTATGAATCTTCATGTCATGATCCACTGGCTCTGTTTATCTTACTTTGATGTATGTATCCTTTCTGTGTGTAAAATTAGACATATGGAGTCGGGAATACTTTGTGGGTTTTAAATGTGTGAATGAGGCATCCAGGGTGTTACCCTGGATGTCTTGATGAGAAACTGTTAAACAACCTCTTTTGTTCTTAAATCTGAGCAGCAGTTTGTAGGGAGTGGCTTCAATTCTTTAAAAAAGAAGAGGAAAGCAGGGGCCTGGGTCTTTTGGCTGGGCTGCACCCAAAGGAAGGAGCAAAAAACTCCAAGGTGGGGAGACAGATGTGGTTTGGAAGGGCAGCTGAAAAACAGGTTTTAGGGTGAGTTTGAAAGAGTCTGTACTGAAGTTTCAGGATAGAATTACTAATAAGCAGGGCTCAACAAATCCGCTTACTGGCAGCTCGCACATGCACAGTGCAGGTCTCGCGCATGCGCAGTGTGGGGCTGGCGAGTGGTTTTCGCCGCGATTGTCGAGCCCTGCTAATAAGTGTTTTTGTTTATTTTGATTTGTAACCTACTTTGCTCTGCCTGTTCTCACTTATTATCATTTAAATCCTACTGCTTGTACTTAATAAAATCACTTTTATTTTCTATCAAGCCCGGTGTAAATAATTGTTTCCTGCGAGGCCAACCAGTGTGTACATTCCCCCTTTTCATTGCTAAAGGGGACTTACCTTTGGTGTTTGATTCCATTTAATCAGTGGTATCCCAGGAAGCAGGGCCCAAAACTGCACTCTACTTGGACCTGAAGAGGTTCAATGTCTGTATTCTTCTTGGGGGCAGGAATCTCAACTCAGGGTCTTGGCTGGGGGAGACCAGTGGAGCTGGCCCAGCAGGACCAGGTGGTGAGAAGCCCCAGAGAGCAGGAAGGAAAGTGGCAGTTGACGTGTTAGCACTCTGGGAGGCACCCCATGACAGATACCAGTTCTGCCTAGAAAATAGTGCACATATAGACATGAACTAGCAAAATCATGCATAATGCCGCAATCAGTATCCATATAGAACATCTGGAATGCTGTATTGATTAATCTTTAAAGGACAATATACATTAGTTTTTCAAACTATGGAGTTGGCATTTTGACATAAAACAATTGAGGACTTTGAAATTCATGCTGTGATTACTCTATTTTTGGACACAAATAAAAATTATGAGATATCAAACTTGAAGTTAAAACTATCTGAATAATAAATAACTAGTATGTCTATCTTTATGTCAGGAGGACAGTGTGATAGAGAGATGTTTTGATCAAACCAACATATACAAAACAATAGATGGGAATAAATTATGTCAGGGGACAGTAACTAACTACATCAGAGAGGCAATACATAACTTGTCTGCATAAAGATTTATGCCAGAGGAAGTATATTTGGCCAGGCTAGGGGACAGTAACAAGTCCTACCACTCACTGAACTGTGTCCATTGTCATAGGCATACATGTATTAAGTGTACTTGTAGCACATATAGGGCAATAAAACCATGCTACATCAACTATAAACCTGACCAAATGCCCTCAATACTAACATGTCTGTGGTTACTGAGCAGTTTGATTGAAGCCTGATCTATGGTCTATCTGGCCAAAGCCAGTGCGGCATGACAAAAGAGCCAACATCTGATCACCACCCTTAATTCATTTCCTCAAAAAGTGGCTTAAAGACCTAAACCACATAACTCCAGGGTTCCCATTCGTAGGTCCTAAAACTGACAGAGGTTCTTCCCAGCAGCCTGGATGTAGGCACCTATTTCCAAGACAGAAGCAGGGCTTAGTATACACTGTTCTTGCCAGCATCCCCTTGCCTACAATATTGACCACTGTGGATCACATTCTCAGGCTCCTCTCTCCCCCCAAAGCATTTTACATGGAGCCTAGGCAATGAAGTCAGCTCTGTGGACTGTGATTTTTCTAGGTGCCTAAAAGATAAGCACTGTGAAATAGCCTCACAATGACTAAGTCCCTTCATAGATCCCACCCCAAATCCACTGAATTCCATATACTTATGGTGGTATAAATGAGAACAGGTTCTAGGTCATTTTTAACTTATAGAGGCTTGTGCTCCCACATTACCAAATTAGAAAATGTGACAGCACGGTTAACAGCTGAATTCAGTACTAAATATGCTCTGTGGCCTTGATGCCAGAGCCTTGACTTTCACAATGGAAAACATCCTTGGCTACACCACTCCTGTTTTAAAATATAATAGCATATGTGATGGCAATCCACAAGAAAGGTCACCTCACCTCCAACTCCATCTTAAGTATCTTGGTAAGCTTGTAATAGAAATTTGAAGAACTCAGGGAAGATTATTCTTCTCACATAACTTTCCAGTGTTATAGGAGCTATAATTCATAGCTCAGGCTCATGATATGAGTGTGGATTGTATTCAGGCTCTGAGCCATGACTCAGACAACTAGATTAATCCACTGAAAGTTCAATTGGCTGACAATTTAGGGACATATTTCAGGGTTCTTGCTTGCTTACGGTAACAGAAATTACTTTTGTTTTGTTCAGACCTGTCAACAGAGGGACAAAAGGGACAACTGCCCCAGGGCCTGATGATTCAAATTGGCCCAGGGGTCCCAAATGCTGGCACTGCTATTGTGGAACCCTGGACTCTTTGAATTGCCCCTGGATGCCTGAGAAGTGCTAAGGGATGGCTGGAGAGACATGGTGTGGTCCAGGTGGCACTGAAGGCTGGCTGTCCCCAGCCCTGCCCTTTCCACCTGAGGCCCCACCCCATTTGGGAGTGCGGACCTGAGCACTTCCCCCCTTGCCCAGGGACTTGTCAATTCTGTTGGCCCCCCCAATTGTTGCAAATTATTTAAAAGTTTGTCTATCTGAATGGTCCATTTTGTTTGACTGCTTCCATTGTATTATCATAGCACGTAGGGGGCTTCCTTACACCCTGGACCAGCTGCTGTACAAAGACAGAACGAAATATGGCCTCTGCCCCAGAAAGCTTACAACTAAAAGACTCCAGGTTGACACAGACAGATGGGGAGTAGCAGGACACAGAAGTAGTCAGTACTGGCCAGCAAGATGGGCTGTGGTCTGTACAGATTGTCAATATAGCCATTATCGAGTGTTTTTTAGGTATTATGGAAAAAGAGTTTTAAGGAGTGATTTGGAGGACAGCAAGGCAACTTTGTGGGTTTTTGCTTCTTCCAATGTATGAGCACACGTAGATTAGCAGTGGGAGACATTTTCAAAGGCAACGCAATGGGAGTGCAGCACTTGGGTCCTTAGTTACCTGAGTCTCTAATGTTCTCCTTATGTATCATCTTAGCTGTTAAAGTGAGTGATAAAGCTCCCTAGCCAGAAGTCTTCACATTTGCAAGTTTGGGACTTACAGGATGGAGAGGTAGGGGGGTCACTTAACTGAAGTTTGCTTCGCCTATGAACAAGTTAACCGTTCTATTGAGGTAGGTGAAAGGTGGTGCCATTTTCCTACCTATCCACAGCCTATGGGTTTAACCTCCACATGTCCTTTTGCAAATGAAGCCTTGGGTCAAGAGGCAGGGCCTCCAAATCCAGTGCATCTGTCATACTTTACACACGTTACTTCTGATGGGAATAAGAAGAACTGGGACAGCACACTGTCAGTCTGCCAGTAGTAACGCTGGATTTGGAGAAATAATATGCAGATTTGCACTTAGCTGCTGAGTTTTGCCCATATAGTTTACATGAACTAGTAAAAAAATGATACCTATAATTTATCAGAATAACCATAAAAATCCTTTGGTCAAAAATAATTATCAACATTATTAAAAATATAAAGAGTCATCTACACAACTAAATCCTAATGGCAGGTATTTTATAATTCCCTTCCAACTAGAGTAGGTGGCATATTATTTCACTCAGCTTTTTATTGATTTTTTTTTAAATATTGTGCAAAGGTAATTTGGAGTAAAGTTTAATAGAGTTCACTCTATATAGCTCATCTTCATCTAGGTCTTTTATGCAAATTTTTCTTTATTTAAAGTTATGCTTGAGGGAAAAAAGATGGCCTGTTTTCATTTTTAATGTACAATGTTAATCCCAATGCATATGAGCTGATAAAGTGGAAAATAAATTCATGCTACAGTTTTAAGAGTCTTACACACAAGGTTAAAGTAATGAATGGTACCACTGTTCCTTAATTTGCCAAGAGGAACAATACCACAGTGGCTTTTTTTCAGCCAGAAATGCAATCAGCAGAGGGAAGACAGACTGGCTACATCTACACTGGCATGATTTACCACAAGAACTCTTTTGCGGAAGAGTTCTTGTGCAAAAACTCTTCCAGAAGAGAACGTCTACACTGGCATGTGCCTTTGCGCAAGAGATGTGCTTTTGCGCAAGAGCATCCATGCCAGTGTAGATGCTCTCTTGCGCAAGAAAGCTCCAATGGCCATTTTAACCATAGGGCTTCTTGCGCAAGAAATTCATGTTGCCTGTTTACACTGGCCTCTTGCGCAAGAACAGTTGCGCGAAAGGTCTTATTCCTGAGTGGGAGCATCATAGTTCTTGCGCAAGAAGCACTGATTTCATACATTAGAACATCAGTGTTCTTGTGCAAGAACTCATGGCCAATGTAGACAGGCAGCAAGTTTTTGCGCAAAAGCGGCCGCTTTTGTGCAAGATCGCGCCAGTGTGGACACAGCCACTACGTTTCAAAGGAGAAAGTTCAGCCAAACATTTTATTACTGAACTAAGAAGTGTGCAAGCCATAAAAGGTCCCACATCATGTACTCCTCATGAAGTCAACAGAGCTTTGTCTGAGGGAAAAAAGTAGCAAAATATGGGAGGCATATAGTCATCTTCCCCAGTAATATCATACACAATGAGAAAAACTATTGATTGCATTTTGCCTGCACCTGCTTAAACCTTCAGGAGAATAAAAAAAAAAAATGCAATTAACTCTGAGTTGGAGTCAAAGTTATGTTAGCCAAAGAAAGAGGAGTTTGATGCATCTGAGGTCAAGGAAGTGAACACAGACAGTAAAACTCCGGTCATTGGAAGAAGTGGGCTGTGCCCATGAAAGCTCACGATACCATCTACATGTTTTGTTAGTCTATAAAGTGCTACCAGACCATTTGTTGTTTTTTAAGTTTATCCTCTTACAGACTAACTCGGCTACCCCTCTGAAGCAGTAAAAATCCAGACATTCACTAGGCAGTCCACAAAAACCACAGGGGCACTGTAGACCATCACCAAAGTTTCCTCTAAGGTGCATGCTTGTGTGGGTGTGCAGAGGAAATTTCAATCCTGTCCACCTTCTGAGCAGAGCCACGCAGCAGTGTCCCAGGGGAAGGTGAGCTGCTGCTCTACTGGGGTGGTGGTGGGTGAATGGGGGCTCAGCCAGGCAGCTCTTTGCTGTCCCCGACTCTGCAGAAAGTGGCAGGCAATGGATGCTCTGGTGACCAGGGCTGCATGGCATGCGGTGACTTTTCCAGTGGCCATGGTCAGGGCTGCCACCCAGGAGCAGCTGGGAAGTCACCATGCAGCCCTGCCCCCAGCTTCAGTCCTGGGGAAGGGCTGGAGCTAGGGCTAGGGCTACATGGTGGCTGCTCCCGGAGCAAACCATGAGGTGACTGCTGGAGCTGGAGCCCATGCTGCAATGAGCCTACTCCGGGGTCCAGCGCTGGGGTGCAGCATGGGAGTGCCAAGGAGCTGCTGTGATGGTGACTGCTGCTGCAGTGGTGAATCAGGTTGCGGTTCTTCCGCCAACATCGCCAGCAGAGAGGTGCAGGAAAGGGAACAGGCATGGAGACATTAGGCTTCACTTCAGCCACCAAGTGAGTTGCCTTTCCCTGCTGCCTTAGGGATGGGGAGCCTACCCAAGGGGAAGGTGCATCATAGCACTGCTCAGTGCTCTGGGGGTCACTGCAAGCTCACTGCCCCAGCACCTGGACCTGCTGCAGCCTGCACAGGGATGCCTGCTGCTGCTCTGCCACACTGTGCAGACAGCAACAACATTGTTCAGACACTGAGGGGGTACCCAGAGCAGGGACCCAGCCAGGGGGAGGGGGCAATGTCAACTCCTGCAGCAGCATGCCACAGGCTCCCAGCACCACTGCAGGGGGGGAAGGAGCACCCTGCCCCAGATTCTGCCTGGCTGTGCCCATGCTATTTGTGCAGCATTATGCAGTGTGGCCATTTTGCAATGCAGTGGCACAAAGGTACCCTAAAGGCAGTGGTCTCACTTCCCTACTTGGGTCTTACCCCAGTGTAGGTAGGGGACTCCGTGTCTTGCTTAGAGCCAATGAAATGACTCTGCAGTGCCTCCCCCACACTCCTGAGTTAGGAGCATTCTGGAGGAAAACTAGAGCAGTGCTGCACTGTGCTTATTCTTGGCCTCCTATGACTTCTATAGAAGTGTGGGCAGTGCAGACTTAGAGAAGCCTTGAAGCCAATCAAACATACAACAGCAGCTGGATTTGCTTCTAGCAAGGTGGAAAATACAGAAAACACAAAGGGGACTTAGATGCATCTTTCACTCTTTTAGCATTTCTGCATTGATGCACTGTGGTCGTGCCTTGGTATCCTAATAAAAGTTGAGATGCTGTAGTTCAAACATTTTTGCTGGAGCTCATATTGCTGATATTGCTAGCAAACCCTCCAATATCCTTTTGGTTTTTTTTAATTCTGACAGTTATCTCAGAATCATGGGACTGTAAGGGAGATCATCTATCTTGTCCAGCTGGGTGAGGGCTGGGAGAGGGCTATTAACAGAGGAAGTTGGCAACTGAAATTTTTGCAGTATTAATTTTCTTTTTATTTGACATCATATTAAATAAACATTTAAAATCATGCATTTTGTTAATTATCCCTTATTTTAGTATTCTTTATATGATTAGATAGATAGATATTTGTAAGCAATTTGGGTGCCACAGTGGAACACATCTGAACAAGTGCACATGACCTCAATATTGGTAAAGAAGACAAATGGATGGAAAATTTTAGAGGGAACACTGACCATCACCTCCATAAACATCCTGTTATTCACTTGGTGCCAACACTCACAGGGAGCTGTGTACAGATAACTTTTATATCTACACATCTGTTCTTTCAGACATTGTGAGCTATGGAACTTCTAGTCTTGGATGATTTAAGAAAGTCAGCAAATATATCTATAAAGCAGATACCAACTTGGACTTCAAATCTGTCTTTTCTCTCTTTTTTTTCTTTCCCTCTAAGTGCACAGACACCACAATGCACAAGAACGGTGAATTGAAAAACTAGCAAGTATTATTTAAAGCAGTGTTTCTCAACCAGTGGTTTGAGTGCCCTTAGGGGTACTCGAGAGAAGTCTGGGGGGTACATCAACACAACTGAAATTTAGAGAAAACTGAATTTTTGTTTTAAGTTTTACTGCACTTTATTATTTTTGTACTTTTTACACCCAAAAATTTAATCGCCCAACCAGCTACGATTAAAATGTTTAAACAAATGTGTTGTAATGGTAAAAAAAAAAAAAAAAAATTGTGTGTCTGAAAACTGTAGGTACTGGGGATACTTTTTTTTTTTTTTTGAAAAAGGGGTACTTTATAAAAAAAAAGTTGTGAAACACTGATTTAAAGTACATTACAAACAAGAGCTTTAAATTAAAAAAAAACCCACCTTACTTCCTAGTTTGACACTACATTCTGCCCATAGAAAGGGGCAACATATAGTTGCAGTCCTGAAGGAGCAGAGTGGGGACTGAATTGGGACTCAATCAAATTTGGAGCTTGTTTCTCCCTTGTATCTTTCTGGTACAGCTTATTTCTCTTTCTGGTCCCAAGTGGGAAATGGAGGAAAGATTTGGTCTCCTGTCTGACCCCTTACACAGGAGTAGGAATGAGGAAAACTGTTCTTTTCCTTATAGAATTATTTGCAATATAAGTAGCAAGCCCAGGGAAGGTTTGGGCTCTTTACACCCCCTCTACTCTGAGTGCACAGCAAAGGTCACAATCTGGCCCTCCAGGGTGGTCCCTCAATATAAAATTCTCTCCCCACAGAAACAATTTAATTTACTATCACACACATCATCTTGTGCTTCTGTCAGTAAAATAACTCCTGCACCCTTAGTATAAGATCTCAGGGTTTCATCACAGATCCAAATTGTCACATCCATGGCTCAGAAAAGAAAGCTGTCATATCACAAAGCATGCTGAACCCTCAGCAACCTGCTCTGATTGAGGGTTGCATTTTTCAAGATTAGGTATAACTACCACTTTGTTCAACTATTGCAGTGAAAGTTGCAAACCAATGCTGCATTCCCTGAACCTCAGATACATTGCTACCTCTGTATGTATTAGCTCTCTCCACTGTCATGCTAAATGTTTTAAATGGGATGTTCCTATTACCTTTCCACTTTTCTTTACCAAAAGCCCAAACAGTTTTTGATCATATCTGTCTGGCTTATCTCATTAAAACCATCTGATTGGAATTACTTTTCCATGGCTTTGCTCAGTCCTGGTATTTACTTGCCTGTAGGAATCTGGAATCTAGTCTGCCCTCCTTCTTCCTTCCTCTGACTTTTAAAGTTAGCTTATTGGAAGGATTTAGGACTGAGATTCTCTTATCTTCCAAGTACTGAAGTTGGCTTTATCATGCCTCTGACTGTGGCTGCATACAAGCAGTACCTTTGCTGGCAATAATAAATATAAATACAGTTTTTAAGCACTCTGCTCTCTTGCATAGTTAAGTAGACCCTTTTTGTTCAGTGGATGGCACCTATAAATATTTATTTACTTTAGAGCTTGTCTGTCAGGTAATAACGGTTTAATAGTTTTTTAAAATAAACTTAGTAGGTGTTGGGTAGTGTTGCTAGCCTGTTAGACTAGGGCTGTGTCTAGACTGGCCAGTTTTTCCGCAAAAGCAGGTGCTTTTGCGCAAAAACTTTCCAGCTGTCTACACTGGCCGCTTGAATTTGCGCAAGAGCACTAACATTCTAATGTAAGAAATCCGTGCTTCTTGCGCAAATACTTTGACGCTCCCGTTCGGGCAAAAGTCCTTTTGCACAAAACCTTTTGTGCAAAAGGGCCAGTGTAGACAGCTCAGTTTTGTTTTGCGCAAAAAAGCCCTGATGGCTAAAATGGTGATCGGGGCTTTCTTGCGCAAAAGCACGTCTAGATTGGCCACGGACGCTTTTGCGCAAAAAGTGCTTTTGCGCAAAAGCGTCCATGCCAATCTAGACGCTCTCTTGCGCAAATACTTTTAATGGAAAACTTTTCCGTTAAAAGCATTTGCGCAAATTCATGCCAGTCTAGACACAGCCTAGATGTTCTTGTGATTCCACCCTTTAACTTTAGGACTGTTATGCCAATATGTTTTTCTCTAGATTCTCTCAGGGCCTTGTCCAAAGCCCATTGAATATGAAGGAAGATCATCCATGGGCATCATTAATGGGCTTTGGATCAAGTCCCAAGTGGTTACATGCATATGAGCTGAATCTTGAGGGTTAGTTGCAGGTTCACATTTCACCAAATCTAATAAAACAAATAGGTAATACCTTCATAGTCCTTAATCATTCTATCAACATTGTGCAGACTGCAGAGTCAACTGCAGTATTGGAGCTGCACATATTTAGTAGGTTTCAGTGCCACACTGTGTTGACTGGCACATGAGTGGAAGGATACCATATTGGTACCATAATACCACATCAAATGGTATTATATATTTAGTTTATTGGAGGATTCCTCCCCTCCCCACCCACCCAAATTGTCCTGTGGCTAATGAATTTGGCTTCCTAACTACAAACACTGAGAGATGAACACCCATCTCTGAAAATCAGGTTCCTATGAAGTGTCTTAATTTAGGGCACCCAAAAAATGAGTCATTCAAAATTAGCAGTTACTTCAGACAATTTAAAAATGAGTAGTCTGAGTGGTCCTGTGGCACCTTAGAGTCAAGTGAGAGAGATAGTCATGAGCTTTTGTGAGTAGAACCCACTTCATCACATAATTTAGTATGCCTCACAAAGAGACAGCACCTAAAAATGTGTGCATACACTATATTTATAAAGATACTATATAAAATGCTGCTTACCTTTAAAACAGGGATGGGGAACCTAAGGTCCAGGGGCCGGATGAGGCCTCTGGCTGGCTTGGATTTGGCCCCCGATGTCACACTGGTACTCAAGCCCCAAGCCCCCCCTCCCATTTTGTCCACGAGGTCAGATCACACAAAATCTACTACTCTGACACCTCAAGGCTTCTGTTGTGTGAGGGGAATGTGTCAGTCAGGGGTCCATGTCCATGAGGGTGGGGTTTTGTTTTGTTTTTTGTTTTGTTTCTGTCTTGTGTGCAGCCCCCACCTTTGGGTTAAAATATCCCCAGAAATTATAAAGAAAGACCCACAACAAATAATGAAGGGATGCCATTAGAAATTGAAGCTATCTGTACAGTGCTTTGGATGCATATTTTGTGGAATGTATCGCTGAGTTTGGTTATTTATAAGACATAAAATGCATGAAAAACAAAGTGTGGCATGGCAAGTCAATCCTAAAATTAAAAAATGTATTTTGTTTCTGGATCTGCTGCTTTGAATAATGTCTAATCAAAACACAGTCAAAGAATGGAATCATAAAATATTCAGTGTGTTTGAAATGTCAAGGGTTGCAACTGGTCAGAGAAGAGATAGAGAATTTGGCCTTCTGGTTTTTAAGAAAAATAAAGAAAGAACAGATTTTACCTTTCTCTGGTCTAATTACAGCTTAGAATAGAGTTACTAAGGCCCTGAGAGTCTGAGTTCAATGTCATTTTAGGTAATTGTATGGCCCCCATTGGTTATCTAAGTATTTTTAAATCCTTATTGTATTTATCCTCACAATATCCCTGCTATTGTTGCCATTTTCAAAATGGGAAACTGAGGCACAAAGAGGCTGTGTAACTTGTCCAAAGTCACAAAAGAAGTCTGTAGTAGAGCACGGAATTGAAAATGGGTCTCCCAGATCCCAGGCAAATGCCATAACTGCAGCAATATCCTTCATCTCAGATACTACATTTAAAAAAAATTGAGGACAGAGCAGCACTTCTAATGTGCGAGGACAGAGGGGAGCAAACTACAGCCTGAAGGCTGTATCTGGTCTATTAGATCCTTTAGTCTGGCCCTTGAGATCTTGCCAGGGAATGGTTCAGGACAGTCTTGCTGGGAGGAGCCAGAACAACTCCCAGGCAGCATGGCAAGCAGGGGCAGCCAGTGAACCAGCTGCCTGCGAAGGCCCAGCTCTTCCTTTCTGCCTGCTTCCCCCTCAACCTCAGCTTCCCTGGGTGACATGGTCACTGTGCCACCAGCCCAGATGCTCTGGGCAGTGTAGCTACAACCAGGGGGGTAGGAGGTGGGGAAGTCTGGGTGGCAGTTAGGTGGTGTGGAGAATGGGGCTTTTGATAGTGGATGGGGAGGCCAAAGTTGGTCAGGGGGTGGGGAGCAGTGAGGAAGGATAGGGGATAGTCTTTTATACAATTTCCATACACAGATGTGGTCCTCAGGCTGAAAAGCTTGCCCGCTCCTGTACTAAATCCATGATTCATCCACTAGAGCAGGGTGGGCAATAAGATTAATCCCAACAAGCCGCTGCCACTTTACCTACCTGTGCCTCCATAGGTACAGGTTCTTGAAGCTCCCATTGGCTATGGATCACCATTCCCAGTGGCCACAGATCACAGTTTCCAAACAATGGGAGCTGAAGGAAGTGGCACAGACTAGGACACCACTTCCCACAGCTCCCATTGGCCAGGAATGCCAATTTATGGCCAATGGGAGCTGCAAGCAGCCGTATCTGTGGAGGCACAGGTAAATACAGCCCATGGGCTGGTTATTGCCCACCACTGCACTAGACCAACAAAGTCTTAAAGTGTAAGAATATATCAAATATATGGCTCTGTTCTTGCCTTCATGCAAGTCAATATGAACATTCCCCTTTGCTTGACTGAAGGATCAGGCTCACAAGTGAATGGTTATACCAGCTATAAAAGGAGTGACTCAGGCATACCCAACTTTACCAAGCACTCTGAGATATGCAGATGAAAGATTTATGTAACTGCATTAGGCTAATTTTATAGATAGAGAAAATAAAACAAAGAAAAATTTTGGGACTGACACCTATTTTCTGTGTTAGTTCACACAAGTCAGTAACCTAGCCATGGCTTAGGGACCATAAAAATTAATTCACACAAGGTTATCTGTTGATTCACCCTGTTTAGCAGTGTTGAAATCCCCAATATAAGGAAGGTGAGAGAGGCCACCTAAGATGAAGACTATCCTATCTTGAGCTGAGGTCAGCAAGCTCTGAACACACATATTACATCAATAATCAAAAATAAACAACATCAAAAATCATTATTAATACAGGCAGCAATATATTGTCATACTGTAGACCTGGAATCCAAATACACATCAAGACATTGATTTAAATTAAAAAAGCTATTAAGATTATTTTGAAGTACTTTAGCCCATTACTAATTCGAACCTTGTTTAATTCTTACTTGGCCATGTAGACAGGCTCAAAAAGCATGACTAGATTTAACAGTGTACAGAAAACAACACACACAAGGGACATTCTGATGTTAGTATCCTAATTAGAAAATGAAACAGTTAATCAGAGAGAGAGCATGTTTTCCTTCCATAATACCAGAATTAATCTAAACAGACACAGAGGTATCATTAATCAAGGATTATTCAGTGAAGAAGAAATTATGATGTCTTATAATTTCCCATAGAGATGTTAAACTCTTTCCTTTTTAGCAACAATGTGGCTCCACACCTATTAATTTTATTGTGGATTAGAGGTACAGAAAACTAAAATGCAAAAGGCAACATTTAAATAAGATTAAAGGTCTGAGTTAAACTGACAAGATAAGGAATACAGTTAATGTGACACTGAATTTGCACATCAGTGTAAAGCATACACATACATGTATATATTTCCTGATGTTTGTAATTTAACAAAGACTGTTCATATTGTTTAAACACTGTTTGGTTACCAAAATTCCTTTTTTAAAAAATCCTGTAAGATTAAAAATGCCTATTTCCCTGAGGCTGAAATACACACAGCTTTTCATGCTATTTTCAACCTGCTTATTACACTGATAATCCACATATTCTTGGCACATATTATGAGATCCCATGCAGCTCATTTTATTGAGATATGACAGGCTGCATTAGCTAGTGGGATGTGCATAATTACTAATAACGAACACCAAACTACATGAGTACGGTGCTACTAAAAACTCCAGGAAAGCTTTGTTGTTATTCTTCATCTAAGTGGTAAATTTTTAAAAGAGGAAGATGTTCTTTTTGAAAATGTATGAAAAATTATGTTATGCATCTCTACCACAATGCATTTCTTTGCTGCTTGTGCTGTGAAAAAGCAAACTTACTAAAAATGCCCTATCCAGCAAAATGTAGAGTCCTTCCTATATTTTCAGTAGCATTAGACATCTCAGTATAGAATATTGCCCCGTATCTCACTAGAAAATGTTCTATTCCTTATATAGTGTTAATGATAAGTGATGGAAAGGTTTCCTAACTCAGTGCTAACACAGCAGAACATGCACGTATCATTTTAGGAACAATAAGATGTACATCCTAAACCAGACAAAGTGACCAATAGTCACATTACTTAAATTGTAGGCTCTTTGAGTAGTGATTATTTTTGTATGATGTGTATTTACAGTACTCAGCAGAATGCAAACCCAATTCCTAATGGTGATACAGCCTTGACTAAAGTCACCAAACAAATCGTAATAATAATTGTGGGGTTTAATTAAAGCAGGCTTCCAAGACAGTTTCTTGTCTTAAGAGAAAAAACAAAAACAACAAAACACAACTCACCACATTGTATACTCCAGTGATTTGCCCTCTCTACAACTTTATAGCCCAGTGATTTGGCCACTCACCTGAAAGATGAAGGCTCCTGTACCTACTCCAATGAAGCATTTCATATGCAGTGGAACAGCTTTGAAAGGAAATAGAAAAATCCATGCCAAAATATCCGGTAGCCTAGTCATTAGGAAATTTATCTGAGTGAAGGAAAACTTCTGTTCAAGTCTCTGGCTCCCTAACAAGCAGAACGTGGATTTGAAACAAAGTCCCTCTAATTCAGTGCTCTAAGTGCTGGGGTTTTGGTATAATGGAGATGGCAACACCACCAAATTATTGGCTATATTTATGCAACACCCAATCTGGCAGAGTTCCTCAGTGTACTTCTACTAGATCAAGCCCCAGGGGTGAGATAGGAAGGAGGCGGCCTAGTTTGAAGATCCTGCAGGGCCTGGGCATTGAGTAGTACCACAATTTAGCATGCCTAACATCAGAAGATTAGGCGCTTACATCATTAGGTGGAAAGTTCAGTGGCTGTTTTGAGGATCTTAATTTTGGATTTAGGCTTTTACATCCCTTTGTAGATTTAGCCAATTGTCAATATTGCTATTTGATACAAAAATATTTATAATCACCTAATTTTAATCTATGAATGAAGATACTCATCAACCTACAACAGAATGAACTAATTTATAAGTTTATATTTATATTTATAAGTATCTTTAAATTTAGATAAAGTGAGTTCATATATCCTTGACATTTAATTATAATGCAAAACCGTTATAAAAAATTAGATAAAGCTAGAAGTTAAAGATTCATGTGCAATTTTAATTGTATCCCATATATACAATTTTTGATTCAATATTTAATTGAATGGTCACATGCTACTAATATAATCTTGTATTATGCCTTCCCCAATCCCCCCCTCAGGTTGGGCTTCTTTTGAATTTTGGAGCTACTTTTGAGGAAAGATTTTGTATCTTCATATGCAGCTGTTTTCAAGGATCTAGAAATTATAAAAAAACAGGTTATTAAACAAGACTATTAGAAAACAAATTAAGGTAAATATTTTTTTACCTTCAGTGAACAAGACGGAGAGACCAAAGGCAAATGGAAGAATAGAGAAGTTAATCATGTAATTATTGTAAATATCACCAATGGACACAGGGTTATGATTACTATTAATGAATGTGTATAAGACTAGATAATTTTCACTTGGCTAATACAACTGGACAAAGCTTACAGCAGCAGAGATACTAGAGTTATCTATCTGCATTGCAGGAAATCTAATACATTTCATCATATTTGAAAACATGTTTTTTTCCATAGACTCACATCAATGGATTTATATCAGTGTGAGGAGATGAATAGGCATGTAACACCATTTTTATGCTTCTTAGCCACCAAAAAAATATTCAGGCATATCTAGAATTCTTGAATGGTATGCAGTATTAAAATTTACCATTTTTACATTTATTGAAATGTATTTGAGGAGTGCATCCTAAAGTTCAGGATGCATGTCCTGTGGGCAGACCTCTCTAGTGTTCTTCAGAATATCAGCTTTCATTTTTGAATAACAGACCTGGTCTGCACTATGAAATTAGGACAGCTTAACTACAATACCCAGGACTATGAAAAATTTCACATCCAATGCCATGTGGTTAAGCCAACCTAAACACCATTATAGCCCATACCCCACGGTCGAGAGACAATTTTGGAAGCTGGACAACAGTGCCGACTGGTGGGACAGCCTCATGATGGAGCGGTGGAACAACCAGCAATGGCTCAACAACTTCTACATGTGGAAGGTCACGTTCTTGGAGCTTTCTGCCTGGCTCGGCCCTGCCCTCCGACGACAGAACACCCACTGGTGGCCCGCCAGCCCTCTGGAGAAGAGGGTCGCAATTGCTATATGGAAGCTCGCCACCCCCAACAGCTACCACTTGGTGGGACACCAGTTCGGCGTGGGGAAGTCCACCATCAGGGTTCTCCTCATGGAGGTAAGGCACTCTCAGGGTACACTCTCTGAGGGGGAGCTGGAAAAGGGGGACCGTTGGGAAAGGGGAATGGGAGTGAAGGGTGGAGTGGAGGTGGGGGCAAGACCCATCCCCTGGAGGAGGAGGGGTGCTATCCTGCACTCACACATGTGTGCCATCCTGCCCTCACACAGCCCTGCTGCTGGGGGAGTGCCCTCATAGGGGTTGGCTCCCGGGGTGTTTCGGTGGGGTGGGGAAGCAGGCTCAGGCACCTCCCAAGGGCTCAGGCACCCCCTCTCATTCTGTTTTGTGTGTTTCTATGTCTCCTTCTGCAGGTAGTGAGGGCTATCAACTCCATCCTGCTGTGCAGGGTCATCCACCTCGGAGACCTGGCCACAATCATGGCCGGATTTGCTGCTCTTGGATTCCTGAACTGTGGAGGAGCGATCGATGGGAGACACATCCCGATTTGTGCACCAAACAATCAAGCAGCCCAGTACATAAACAGAAAGGGCTATTTCTCCATGGTGCTGTAGACTCTGCTTGACCACCAGGGATAGTTTTCGGACATATTTGTTGGGTGGTCGGGCCAGGCACACGATGCCCGCATATCTAGGAACTCTAGCCTCTACCGCAGGCTGGAACTTTCTTCCCCCAGCGGGACTTTGCAGTTGGGGATATGCAGATGCTGATTTGCTTCATGGGTGATGCGGCCTACTGACTGATGCTGTGGCTTATGAAACCCTACACTGGCCACCTGGACCCAAGGAGGGAACAATTTAACATGCACCTGAACTGGGGGTCACATGCAGGTGGCATGCCCACTACCAAGAATCTGGAGGAGCTCTTTGTAATAGGGGCAGGAATGGAGTCCTGCCCCGGAGCAGGAGCTACACTCCCTGGCCTGTGCTTAGGCTTTGCTGCAGCTCCTTGACCTTGCTCCTCACTCGGTCAAGAGTGAGGGGGTGGTGTCCTCTCTGGACGAGAGCCTCGGCCATCCAGCCATAAATGTCTACATTTCTATGGCACAACTGGAATTCCTGGAGGGACTCCTCCTCACCCCACAGCTCCAGGAGGGCCAGTATCTCAACCCCCAGCCAGGATGGTGCCCACCATTTGCTCCCCCTGGATGGGTCCTGGGACCCCTAGGACTGCTCCCTGGAATGGCCAGGAGGGTCTTGGGGGGCTTGTGACTGTGACATGGCTCCTTCTTTGTGTGGCAGGGAGAGTCACATGGTCAAGGTGCTGATCTGAGGCCAGCTTTCTGCCACAAGGCTTGCCCTGGGTGCCTGCAACTTTAAGAGCTGGCTGGAGACAGGAACTATAGAGCTGTGATAACTGTGGACAGAGTGTCCACCAAGACACCTGTGCTTTTCCCTGGAGGCCTCTTTTTTCAAAAGAGCTACCTCTTCCGCATTCACACATGCCTTTTTTCTAAAGGAGCTCTTTCGGAAAAGGCATTCTTCCTCATAGAATAAGGTTTACCAATGTTGGAAGAACCCCTGCATTCTTTCAATTTTCTTTTGAAAGAATGTGATTGCAGTGTGGACATAGGTGAAGTATTTTCAGAAAAATAGCCATAGTCTAGATGCACCCTAAGAGAAACGGAAAAACCCTGTAGTCTAGATGAACCCTAAAGCTACATCTACACTGAAGGTTTTTTGCGCAAGAACAAGTGTTCTTGCGCAAAAACTTGCAAAGCATCTACACTGCATGCACATTCTTCCACAAGTAAATTTATAGTACAGCATCGGAAAACAGGGCTTCTTCTGGAAGAGTTATTCCTCTCCCCCCGAGGAATAAGCCCTCTTGCGCAAGAGCTCTTCCACAAGAAGGCAGTGTAGACAGGCAACATGAATTTCTTGCACAAGAAACCTCTATGGCTAAAATGGCCACCAGAGCTTTCTTGCGCAAGAGAGCATCCATACTGCCATGGACGCTCTTGCGCAAAAGCACATCTCTTTCACAAAAGCACATGGCAGTGTGGACGTGCTCTTGTGGAAGACCTTTTGCACAAGAACTCTTCCGCAAAACAGTACTTGCTCAAGAAGCCTGTAGTGTAGACGTAGCCTAAGAGAAAAAGATTCGCCACAGCAATGGAAGAGCCTCTTCCATCATTGCAGCGGGTGCCTATGCTACAAGGCTGCAGCTGCTGCTTTTCTCATGTAGAAATATCTTTGGTGCCTGTCACATTATTGGATTTTAAGGGGAGTAGCCAGATCACTGCTGCACCCATGGGGGTGGGGGGGTGTTAGCCCCGAAGTCTGTACAAAGGGGGCCATGTGAGGTGTCAAATGAAAGCTCATGTTCTACTGATTCTATGTATGCTGCTCATGTACTTGTACGATGTCTGTATGTGGATTTATGAATATGGACTCTGTGCTGGTATTGTGAATGTTCTCTGCCTGAGACAGAGAAATAGGCCTGGACTGCCTGTCATAAGGAAGGCATGTCCAGTGAATGACCGTGCTAATTAGCGGGGCCTCGAGGACAATGGCTCTTAAGGTGCCCAATACACACCTGAGGAATGGGTCTGGAAACCTGCAAACCAGTCAGTATCTAATGGCTGCTGACACGGGACACAGGGATAGGTCACTTGACCATGTGACCTGCTCCAGCTTGGAACGTACCAGGAATGGATATAGTGTGCCATGAGGCAGACTCCATCTTGTCTTCAATTCTGCTACTGATCCTAGATGGTGCCTTGTGAGGAACAAAGAGCCAGGAAGGATTGTTGACCCATCCTAACATAGGATGTACACCAGAGACTTTTAAGATAACAGTTTGTAACATCTCTGCTGAGAGCCTACATCAAGAATTTGGTGATTGGTGCATGTAATGTATTCTCCTTAACTTTACTCTCAACCTTTTCTTTCTTTTTTTAATAAACATTTAGCTTTTAAAGGATTGGCCCAGCGTGATCTTGTGGGTAAGATCTAAAGTGTAAATTGACCGGGAATCTGTGGCTGGTTCCTTGGGACCTGGAGAATCTGTTTGGGGTAGGTGAGATTGGGTTCTATAATCCCTCACCTGTGTGTAAGGCCCGGGGCTGATTGTGGCACAGGGGAAGCTGCGGCGTCTGAGGGGTTTTGCTCATGAGGCTTCCTGCTGGCTGGATTGGCAGCTGAAGCACTCGGTATGACTGATTTGTGACCTGTTTGGGAAAGGTTTCCAGTCTGGGGCTCTAAGCAGCCCCGGTTTTGAGCAATTTGCCCTGAGCAGACGCCCTCAGTGGTGCCCAGACCTGGCCCAGTCCGTCACAGTGCCAAACTCTTAGAGTTTCAAGGAAACATTCAATTCATGCTTTGAAATTTAACCAAAGGGAAGTGTCTACCTGAGTTCGCAGAGACCTTGGAACAACACTTCTGAGATATAAATCACCCTGCTCTTTTCAAATGGTATTAACAGAGATGCCCATGAAGATACTCAAAATGTCAGCATTGTTAACTCTTTAACTGAACAGGAAGATATCTAAATTTAAGAAAGGAAGTGGTTTATGAAGATCTACACCATCTTTTCCCAAAGTAGAGTCTGGGGGAAGAGCAAATAAAATATGGAGCAAGAACAGGGGGTTCAATATTGTTTTTATATTCCCAAAGAGATGATCAGCATGAAAATATTTGCACACACTGTATTAAGGGACAATCTTTTTAGTTACAACTTGTTGAAAACATCTCTCTCTCAATCACTTTATCTCCTTGCAACGGGGCCGGCACTCCCGCCAGGAAAGACACCGAGCCTCTGAATTCTGGCACTGACTGCCCCTTCAGAATGACCCACTGGCCGGAGTCAATGAGCCTCAATAAGTCCAGTCCCAGTATGGCCCTTCAAGGCAAGTCCCTCTGGCCTGAGTCCACAAACACAGTCTCGATATAGTCCTTTAAGGCAAGGCCCTCTGGCCAGAGTTCACAAACACAGTCTCGGTACAGCCCTTTAAGGCAAGGTAGGTCAGGGTTATAGTGGGAGTGCACCCCTGGTAGGGGGGCCCAGGCCCACCCTACTCCACTGGGTCCTGGACCAGGGCTCTGTGAGTGGCAGGACGGCGTGCCACTCCCTCAGCGGGGAAGTCCTGCCAAAATGTGCCAAGGTTCGCGGGACAGGATGTTGTGCTTAAAAGCAGCACCCGGGATGTTTTTCAGGGGATAAAGCAACATGCTACATTTATTGAACATACATAGATCAATCAATACTTTATCATATGCATATGATACATTACACACACACACACACACACACACACACACACACACACACAAGCACACTCCATCTTGTTGTTACCAATAGTTTGCTCCCCCTAACTGCACTGGCCAGGTGAGTTAGATGGGGGAGGGGTGGAGCCAGGCTTCTGTCAATCCTGATCGACGCTCCCATGTTGACAAGATGAAAAACCCGGGGTGCCTCTGCAAGATGCCTCAGATTTATCCCTCTCATGCAGCCAATTAGTCATCACCTTGCCTTTCTTAATGTTGCTTCAAAGAGAGTTCTTTCAAGGGCAGGCACTTGCTGCTTCACTCCCAAGGCCGTCTGTATGTCCAATCTTCTTTCCAATGAGCTCACTTCACAGGTATTGTCTTGGATCTGGCTCCCAGACCCTCTCCACCCTTGCAACTGCTGCTGGAGTTGCTCACCTTTTATTCTCCATTCACACCTCATTCATTTCAATAGGGCAATCAAGGAAAGGAGAGAGATCTATTCTACTTCTAGCAAAAGACATTTTTCTTTACCTTAACTATTCCTAAGACCTATAGCATAAAGAGCTTGATACAAAGTTTCTATGGAAAAGACTCGATACAAGGTTTCTCTTAATACAAGGATTCTATAAGAAAGCTTAACATAGAGATATATCTAAAAGAACAAGATATGTATATATAAAATCTCTTAATACAAAATTATGAGAATGATACATAGTTATATGGACATGTTATAGAGATTCATCTACAGGAAGAGGCGGCTCCCACTCCTGCCCTGGGCCACTTCCTACCTGGTCCCCTGGGGGCACTTCCCTGGTACTTGTCCGGCTGACTGCCTTCACCTGTGTGGCGTCTCCGCAGTGGGCGATTGCGGCAGTTCCTTCCCTTGCCTTGGCATCCCTGCTGGCTTCTCTCGGGATCTCCGGTTGCCGCTGATCAGGAGCTCCCTTTATAGGTCCTTCTCCTCCGGCTGCCAGCCCAGACTGAGCCCTTTCCCAGGCTTTTACAGCTGAGCTGCAGTCTGGGCATGCCCAGTAGGGTTGCAGGGGAAGGGCCTCCACAGCCAGGTAACCCTGGCTAGGCCCTGCAACTTCAGGGTGGGGCTGCTTCACCCCGTCACACTCCTAAATCTAATTATCTTCTCAACAGATAACGTCCATTGTTTTATGTTTAGAATCCTAGTCAATATCTGGTTCACTTTAAATTGAAAGAATGCAAATTTTGTATTGCTGAATAAATGTCTCCAAGGAGACCTTGTCTTGTAAACTATGTGTTAAGAAAAAAGAAACTGGGCTGCCAACTTAACAGCATCCAGAGGTGAAGCAGCAAAGAGAAACCCTGTAAGTTTCTGGACCATTTCTTAAATTCCCAGTCTACAGAGAAGAAAATTTGTGCTTCCAGGATTAGTTGAAACAACACGGGCCTCCCACAGTCCCATCTGATATGCTATTTTCTTCCATTTCATCATCACTCTCTCCCATCGTAAGTTTATAATAAAAAATAATGCACAGCTGCAAAAACATTGAGAGAAGCATGGAGAAGAGGAGGGGATTAGAGACAAAGAAGGAAAGTGACATCCTGGTAGCAACCAAGAGGCACTGAAACTGCTTCAGTCAAAGATAGCAGCATCATCCAGACTCCAGTAACTGGATCCCCAAAGAAGGACAGACAAGCCAGCAGACAAGACACATTATCCTCAGACTCAAAATTAAAGATCTCCACGTCCTCATGGATGTCACTGGCTCCAAAATGACTGGGCTTAGTCCCTGAGGTGGGTCCTGATTGGCTTTTTCCTAAGGTCTGCCAGGTGTGGTTCATCATCCATTCCGTGTTGACCTGCAAGAAGAATGCTGAGCAAGGCTTGAAACATTTTCCCGGTGTCTGCTTGCTCAACAATTATATCTAATTACATCAGTGAAAAATAATTCTCCTACCAGTCCCAGAAAAGTCATGCCCTCCAAAACGATGCATATTGTTAATTTCCAACAACATGTATTAATTCTCTAATAAATAAGTCACAGTATCAATAGATTCTGCTTGCCACCCCCCCAAAAAAAACTAAATAAAAATTCTCTCCTCTTGCTTTTCTGCTGCTGCAGGAATGTCCACTTCTGCCAACACTAACACTTTCCCCATAAACAGTGTCAGCTTTGATGAACTGTCATTTTCCAATGGAAAAAAAGAAACATTTAATCAAAAAATATCTGGACATTGCTACTTTGTTGGCTTTTATCCCTTCCTTATGGCTGCCTATGGAAGCACCAACTTCAGGTAATCTGCTCGTTGCATTTATTAGGCTTTGTCTACACTATGAAGCTTTTAGTAATAGAGCTGTGTTGACACAGCTGTGTCACTAAAATTCAGACAGTGTGTAGCCTCTGTTTATCATCTCTTTTGCAAATAAGTTGCTTTAGCCGCACCCACTGAGCAGTGTTTCTACTGTTCACACAGGCACTTGCCATGGCAAAAGATTTGTCTTGGAGAGGAGGGGTAGTTTTTGTTGTTCAATTGCCAGTATAGACAAAGCCTTATACTAGTGAAAAAAACTAGTGGTGCTTAGTTAGGTTTCCTTATGCCTCCTCACCTCCTGTTAAAGAAGCAGTAATATTTGGGTAATGCTGACAGGTCAAAGGCAGGAAAGCAAGCATTACCTAAGAACTGACAATCTGACAGCTGGAGACCAGACCATTCACCTGAATTTAGTGAATTTCTGCATGCATCAATCTCATTTGTAATGTCTGTATTCTACACTATAAAGAATCACAGAAGTTTTGCTTTATAACCTTGAAACTGTTTGTGCTGAATTTGTGAACTCAGGCTTGGCATGATCCTCTCCCCCATGCAGAAAGACTATCAAAATCAATTGGATCATCAAGGCCCATTGCAGTACAAAGTATTAGTTAATGGTCTTATCACACCTGGGAAATGCTATGTGAAATGAAGCTTCACCTTCATTCAGTTTAAGCTGAATGGAGAAGTAGAACAAAGACACAGGAAATTTTTCCATCTTTTTGGCTGTTTGAAGTGTGACAGGGCCAGAGACTGTAAACTGAAGTCAGACATCCCCAGGGCTGCCTCCAGGGCCCTCCTTAAAAGACACTTTGAATTGACAGATCACTTTAACTCTGTCACTCTTAGGATTTTGGTTACATTTGTGTGTATACCTTTGCTTGCTTAACCTGTAAATAATTCATATCTTATTTCATGTTAATGAACATTTAGATAGTTTATTACAGAGTATGGCTTTTTCTTCAGTGTGAGATCTGGGCTGCCAATTAATCTCAGGTTAAGTGATTAGTCTCCTCAGAATGGAAGCAACCATAATATGGTGTGAATTTTGGTGCAAGTTACCATTTATCACTATGTCCAATTTGTCTGAGTGTCAAAATAGACTGGCAAATGTAAAGGGGATTTCTGTGACAGTTATTGTGATGCAGGAGTACATATTTGTCATTAGCTTGGTAAAATCTAATTATAGAACTTATCACAAGTTTGGGGTCTCTGCAAGGCAGACTGCCCTCCCCCCCAAATAGTTCAAAGGGCACTCATGGTTGTGAGCCAGTCTAGACAGCATGACAATGTGCTCTCTTCCTCCTCCTTTTCACAGAAGCTATATCTCTGCCTTTTTACAGAATTCTTTCCCATCTCAGCATCTGATACCCTACGGTTCACAGCCTATGTGAACTAGTGCTGCTGCCTCCTTTTGGATGGCATAGTTAGGTTCTGAAAGGGAAGTAAGGAATTCTCCACAAAGTCAAATAATGAAGGGAAAAGAAAAAAAATCTTGCAAAGAGGTTAAGGAGGAAATACCCTCCCCAGGAAAAGCTATAGAACAGTGGTTCGCAAACTTTTCGGCATCATGCTCCCTTTTTGATTTTTGAGAAACCCTTGTGCCCCCCTCCCCCCAAAAAATAGCAGCAAAACTTGATGAGCAAAAAAAAAAAAAAGAAAGGAACTGACCAGGGCCGAAAAACAAAAATAGGAGCAAAACTTGGGGGGGGAAGGGGGGGGCGGAGGATTGGCGGGGGGGGGGGGGGCTGGGTCACCTCACGCCCCCCCTGGAATTTCTTCACGTACCCCCCAGCGGGGCACGCCCCCCAGTTTGGGAACCCATGCAGAATATACCCTATAGTTTACCCACATGATCCTATTTAATATGCACAAACATACAGGGAGGAAAATCTATTACTGCTTCTTAAAGTTAAAAAATAAAGTCAAATTTAAAGTACACCAATTCTGAGTCTATAAAAAACAATAAAGAAAAGCACAGCTAGGCAATAGCAATTGGGATGGCATTTGTCAGAGGGCCAGAGACACAGTACAGTTTAGAACAGATCTTATGCTTTTGTCTAAGACTAGATAATGAAGAACAGAATGCGTGTTGTGAAAGAAAACAAGACTTCACTCTGCGTTTGTGAGAAACAAGTAGTCAGGGACAGTTTATTCAAGCAATATTGCAAGGGAAGAAGCTGCTGTAAGGCAGATCCTCGAATACAAACAATTATGAAGCAGTTTATATACTGTCCATTAGCTATAACAACATTAAACAATTAGTCTCCTTCTCATTACAAACATCAATGGCTAACAGTTATTTTAGTTCCACCCAGATGCTCCTTATCTCAAGGTCCCTACCAGAGTCAGCATTCTATCCTTATCTCTGTATGGAGGCGAGAGGCGAAGGCAGTGTCTTATTACAGCTCTCGCGTTGTCAGGCCACAAACTTAGCCTGACTCTTGCTCTCTTGCTAACAAGACCAAGATGGCTGCACACAAATTCCCTTATTCCCTTTTCCCTGCTTCCACACTCCTCCCTTTTGTGCTATTAGCACAACTAACTTTCTAAACCTCTATTTCCATTAGGCATTGCATTTCTATTTCCAAATTATAACAATACATATTTAGGCAATACATAAAAGCTATTTCTATTATTACTTTTTTTCAATAAAATATTTCTAAAATAAACAAAAGCAATATAATCATTATGTTTCACACATACAGAATGGGAAGCGACTGTCTAGAAAGGAGTACGGCAGAAAGGGCTCTAGGGGTTATAGTGGACCACAAGCTGAATATGATTCAGTAGTGTGATGCTGTTGCAAAAAAAAGCAAACATGATTCTGGGATGGATTAACAGGTGTGTTGTGAGCAAGACACGAGAAGTCATTCTTCCGCTCTACTCTGCGCTGGTTAGGCCTCAGAGTGGGGTATTGTGTCCAGTTCTGGGCACCTCATTTCAAGAAAGATGTGGAGAAATTGGAGAGGGTCCAGAGAAGAGCAACAAGAATAATTAAAGCTCTGGAGAACATGACCTATGAAGGAAGACTGAAGGGACTGGGTTTGTTTAGTTTAGAAGAGAGAAGACTGGGTGGGGGGACATGATAGCCGTTTTCAGGTATCTAAAAGGGTGTCATAAGGAGGAGGGAGAAAACTTGTTCATCTTGGCCTCTGAGGATAGAACAAGCAGCAATGGGCTTAAACTGCAGCAAGGGAAGTTTAGGTTGGACATTAGGAAAAAGTTCCTAACTGTCAGGGTAGTCAAACACTGGAATAAATATCTCTGGAGATATTTAAGAGTAGGTTAGATAAATGTCTATCAGGGATGGTCTAGACAGTATTTGGTCCTGCCATGAGGGCAGGGGACTGGCCTCGATGACCTCTCGAGGTCCCTTCCAGTCCTAGTATTCTATGATTCTATGATTAATATCCCCAATGTAATTCTATGATTGGGCTGTTCTATAATTTTAGTGACATAACACAACATATCATAATTAGCACACAAAAGAGAATGGGCTATGGATTAAACGGAAAGCATGCTTTTCAATCTAAAATATATTTTGGGGCACATACATTTGACCTTGCAATTCAGAGATTTTCTGGACCTCTGGGTAAGAGTGAAAGCAATTTTTTTTTTTAATCGGTCGGGTACTAAGGTAATCCAATTAAAGGGTATTTGGAACTTAAGGGTTAATTGCATCTAAAGACCAATTAGGGAGGGCAATACATGCTGATGATAAGAACAGAGTCCAGATCAAAGGGAGAAACCCAAACCACTCCCACAAGTTTCTCCTTGACAATATACAATACTTCGCTTCTTTCACCAAGGTCAGTTTTTAATGTCCTTTTGTAGTCAGAAATCTCTGGGTTTTGGCGGTGTCAGCAGAGCAGACATTTCTTCTTCTTTCCTGAAACAGTCGTGGTTCAGCATTATGCAGGGGAGAGGTTACTAGCATGTCACCCTGTAATATTTTGGTTGTTTTGGTGTCCAGCAGGTGGGAAAACAGGACCAGAAGGAGGGAGATTTATCAGTAGTCAGGGTAGACTCATCTCGAGGTGGAGGGGTCTTTTTTTCCCCAGTGAGAAACATGGTTCCAGACAGTCAGTTCTTGGCACTTCACAGTGGTGTTGGTGGTTAGCAAAACTTGATAAGGGTCTTTTCAGCATAAGGTTAGAGCGGTCTTTTGCTGATGGACATAAGAGTCTCTACTCTATGAGCTAAAAGCCAGTTGGCTTCTTTGAATCCAAGTTTATTTTCTAGGAATAAAGCAAACAATAAAAACAATCCCGCACGGTTGTTTGGTACCGGCCTTATCAAAAGTGAGGCCCTTTTGGAATGTGGTTGCCAGGGAAATCAGGGTCAAATTAGCTGTTTTGTCTGTGTGAAGGGATCTGTGTATTCTTGGACCTCAAATTTTTTAGTTGAAAGTTCTCAGCAAGATACCATGGACTGCCTCAGTTTACTCCTGTAGTTCCTTTCTCTTGACTTTAGGGTTCTCTTTAACCCACCAGGTTAAATACAATAGTTTCGGGGGTTTTAATTTACTTTGGAAGCGCCAGTACAGCACCAGCACTATTATAAATGTTAAAATCAAAACTCTCCACATAATTTGGCAAACACTATTCAAATCCATCCCCAAGATATTTCATCACCTTACTGGAGCTGCCCATGATTATAGGTTTGACCTCTACTGCCTGGTTGAGTGCCTCAGAATGGGCTGGCATGGTCTACAGTGTTCCCTATCTGTGTGTACCTCAGAAGGCCAACCCTAATATGTCTTTGAGCATCGGCCACCAACTCCTCGATCTCTGCCTGCAGGGCCAGCAGACCCTCCTCTAGGTATTTACTTCCTCCATGCCACTCAGGATCCCATGGTAGGTTACCTGTCATTGCCAAAGTGCAGTAGAGCCGCGTCCCGTCAATGGTCAGGATTACCCGGCAAGGGACCGTTATGCACACAGACAGATATGTAGAGGGGCAGGGCCTTCCATTTAGTTCATTTAGTGATTTGTCTGGGTAGTCAAACACCAGTAGGTACCATTTATTTGGACCAGCTCGATGTTCATTTGTTTCTCTGTGACAACCACATCAAATCTAGACAGATTCGTCATGATGTTAAATGGGCAGGTACATAAGATTTCCTTATCAAAGTGGGTGCAACAATCCCTGGGTACAGGGAGGCTCCCACACCTTCAGAATAAGCGATGCCCTTGACTGTATCTATATGCCCCTGCTTTGGTACAGGCAGGGAGGTTACCATTCTGCTCACTGTGAGTGAGGAATCCCCAGAGGGGCTAAAAAGCAAAAGGTTATACTATGGCCTGTCCAGGTGGGCCTTTGGGTCCTCATGGATTCTCTACTTCCCCACTCCCATGGATAGGTATGGGGGAGATGGGGACTCACCACCATAAGGGCTGGGTGGTCAAAGCTTGCCCTATCCTCCAACATTGCTCTTCTAATTCCTTTGATTTAGTTTCATTAATTAGCAATTCAATTGGTCTCTGGTCCAAATATCTGGTTATATCTAGTGAAGTGGACACAGAGCTGGACAGATCCTTCAAACTATTCAGGATTAATCAGTTGGCTTGGCTGGTGTCTAGGCCTTCACAGGCACTGGATATTACTGCATCTACCAGTCTGGATTCTATACAATTTCTGGGCTATGACATAAGTGTTGCTGACAGAGTTTCCAGGTCCAAACTAATCTGCGATGTTATCTGCTAAGCCCTGTCATCGCCTAATCAGGCGCTTGCCAATTTGATTAGCCAGTCTAGCACACAGCTGGTCTATACCAGTGTGGAACATCACCAAGGTAAGGACCAATGACAATTGTCCTGTTTCTGGGACAGGGGTCTGTTCAGGGCATGATGCACAATTGGGAGGCTCTATTTTGTCCTTGTAGGCCTGGTTGATGATATCCAAATGAGGGAAGGTTAGCGATGGCCATTGGTTAACAACTAATTGCTATGCCTCAGGGGTTACCTTTGTTTGGGCTTTAAGTGGTAAACCCCAGTGGGAGTCAGTAGGTCCAGCTTCAATGGCCTGATGTTAATGTTTAGCTTCTTTCCCACAATATTCCATACAAACTTTAACAGAGGACTGTGTATATTTTTTTTTTCCTCATAGTGTTTGTGTTGTTACAATAAGCAAAATAATTATGTGTGAATGAGGGGCGGCCCAAGGCCATGTATTCCCCATCGTTATTAGTGTGTATTTGTTCTATGTATGTGACTTGAAGTCAGGTTACATTGACTAGAGTCACTGTTTCTTGTATGGGGGAACATCATGGTTCCAGAATGTTTTAATTATTAATGGGAACCCATGTAATTCCACGATTCCTGAGGCCTTTTAAGGCATCAGGCTCCAATGAGCAGCAGGGCAAGTGGCTATTATTGCAATGGTGGGGTTGCTAGTTCCCTCGTTGTGGGCATCGATGTTGTGGGCATCTTTACTTAAATATTCTGATGTCCCACTTGCCTGTATTGTTTCACTTACAGATTTCTTATTATCTTTGTCCAAACCACTTTTATGCAAGTTGGTATGAAAGTTGCAAAGCTAAATATTTCTTTAGTGTGGCCATTAAAGCAAAGGCAATCTGGTGGGGAGGGGGCTGGTACCCCACTCCCAGTCCTTCTGTTCACATGGCGCACGCCTTGCTTCCTTCCAGTTCCTTTTTGTTCACCTGTGGAGATATTGTTAACATTTTTCTAGCTTAAAAAATTACAACACGATTATGCTTTCACTAAATTTTAAAGTTGCCAGTTGATTAAGTTTAGAGTTGCCAACTGATTGGGCCCGATTATTAATTTTGTTTTTGTTTAAATTCATGCTTCTGCTTTACTTAAAATATCCTTTCATTAAAAACAATATTCTACACGCAACAAAGTTTGCAATACGTATCACAATTAAAACACAAAACAACACAAAACAGCAACAAACAGATCACAAATAACATTATGTCATGACAGAGAGAACCATGGTTTTTCTTTTCTTCAGCTGGCACCAGCATTTTCTGATGATCTGAAAGACAAAGAAAACATTTCTACTCCCGTCGGGGTGGCACATTATACTTTAGAAATATTTTTCTTTTATAGATGTTCCTTCCTAATTTTTTTTTGAACAGCCTGCTGTTACCCAATGGTATGCTTTTATTTTGCACGCCAGCTTCAGAGGACTTGAGCGGATTACTTCACTGTTCAATTATTAAGTTAATGGTGGCATGCCTCAGTTTCCCTCTTGTACCGCAGATCAGGTTTAATGTGTGAAGCTATAAAGCTTTTTCTTAGCACAAGGTGTTGGCCAGTTACTGTTCCAGCAAGCAAAAAGCTTTTCTTTTCCTGAAAAGAATCATATTCAATGTTACAGGCTCACTCAAGGGGGGGGACAGCGGGCCCCACACCCCTCCTGAACAGACAGGCAGTCTGCAGCCACACACAACCTTGGATCTGAAAGCAAGCCAAAAGTATTATCAACTCAGCCTTGAACAGAGACACCATGAAGTTTCAGGGCTTGAAACAATGATTTGTTTTCTTAAAGAGTAAATTTAACCTTAAGGGTGCAGCTTTACAAATTTACAATGTATAGATTTCATTCTTTTATGTAGTTAACCAATTAATTTTCAGTGGAATCCCTAATTTCCCTTTTGCAGATTTAACAAAGTGTCTGTAGCCAAATGTTTAAATTTGATTGTTTCTTTGCCTGGATTATTGAAAGAGGCTGCAAGAAACAAGGAGTCATTTTTAAAGCAGGTTTCCTTCTCACACATTACGACAATTGCTTAATTCCTATTAATTTATCTTTCCAATGACTGTATTACTGCTTTCCTTATTCCTTCTATTTTGCCCATCGGGCTCCAAACCTCTTACCCTCCCCTTTCACATGCTTTTTCCTTCTTATGGTCTTTCTTGATTCCTGCTAAATGACTTTTCCCGACGACACAGGTTTGTCCAGTAGTAATCTGGTAAGGACTAAGGGAAACAGGACTAGGGGAGAGGGGATTTGTGTGGCCATTTCAGGGTTTGTCAGTAGCAGAGCAAGAGTCTGGTTCACTCTGAGTCTTGCTAACGTGAGAGCTAGGAGAGACGCTGCATTCGCCTCTCTGCCTCGCTCTCCAAGGTAAGAATGGAATGCTGACCTCAGTGAGAACCTTGAAGATAAGACAGTATCCTATGGGAATTGAGTGGGCAGGGAAGTAAGTGTTTGATGTTATATGTAACGGAAAGGTATATATATTGGGTTTTAATTGTTTTGTATTTGAAGATCCACTTATGCTGTCTTCCCTTGCAATATTGCTCGAATAAATTGCCTCTGGCTACTTGTTGCTTACAAACGCAGAGTGAGGACAATGTTTTCTTCCACAGTGTTAAGGCACATATAGCAGGAAAGATGGAGCGGTTCCTACATTTCACAATTTGAGTGTACTTGGATTCTCTAATGTAATGTTTCACTTTTTATTCATTACATACAATTTATGCAGCAATCAGTATAAAGGTGCCTATATTAAGATTTACCTTTTGTAACATTCAATTTTTTTTAATTGTATTAGATTGTTATTTAACTGGCCATTCCCTACCCCCAGCCCATCAAATGAAAAGCAAGGAATGACATTACTTCTTTCAAACCAACATCCTTCAGAGAGAGCTCCAGAATATGCCCTTTCTCTTGGAAGCTATTAGTGTTCAATAAATGCACTTTTATCACCTGATCCACTGTATGATATTTGGTGCTTCAAGAGACATTCAAGGAAATATTCCTTGTCTATCTTGTCCTCTGCAATATTACATGACTTCTTCTATATTGATTTGTGTTATGTCATGGGGAGTTTCACAGTATAGGAAGAAATCAGTGGAAATGCAGAGAGCTTGAGTAGTTGCAAGTGTCCATTTTATTGCATAGCACAGAACTAACTAGAACAAGCGCAAACTAGCTGGGCTGTCCCCAGTGACTTAACTTAGTTACTATCACAACAAGATCTATATCTACAACCCAATACACAACATATTCCTCCCCCCTTAATAAAAACATCCCTTTAAGAAAACAAAAACTAACTATGAAATGATGGTGGACCGCCTCAAGTTCCCAGCTAACCCTGGGGATTATTTTGCCCCATCTGTGAGTTAATCTCAACTAAAGGTCTAGCCGTTGAGGAGGCCTCCTTTCTCTAGGTGGATTACAGCGGATGTCTGGCATTCTTGCACCCAAAGATGTGATGGGTGCGGGCCTGACACTGGGCTAGGAACTTGAAGCGTGAACAGGTGAGAATGTTGGATCAGCCTGCTCAGGGAGGGGATTATTGTTCGCCGCTGGTGGTGTTGGAGGAGGAGAGTCAGGAGCATGTGATTCTTGATACGGTAGCTCACCAGCAGTGGGAAGGATGGGCAACTCAACTGGAGATGTGCCTTGGAGGCAGGAATAACCTGTCAATAACTGATCTACATGCCGCCACCAGATGAGATCCTTCGCAGTCTGGACAGTATAGGAAACAGGTCCTCTTTGAGCAATATTAGTGGCAGGGACCCATTTAGCTCCAGGAGCATAGTTCCGAGCCAAAACTGGCTATCCAGGACTAAAGGTTTGATCTTTTGCTCTGGATGCACGCCTGATGACTTGGCCTTGCTGCTGATGTTGCACAATTTATCTGAAGGTTTCAGCAAATCAAAGCACATGCGCAGCTGACGTCCCATCATTGGAAAGGCGGGAACACTTTGGTTGTAGCATGAGGAGTGTTTCTGTAGAATAGTAAGAAGGTGTCCAGACTCTTTTGTATGAGTGAATGTCCTCTAGCTGATTTCATAGCTTGTTTCATTGTCTGGACAAACCTTTCAGCCAATCCATTTGTGGCTGGGTGATACAGTGCTGAAGTGATGTGATGGATCCCGTTTGCTTTCATAAAATTTCCAAACTCCTGAGACACAAACTGTGGACCGTTGTCACTCACAAGTTGTTCAGGAAGACCAAAATGACAAAAGATTCCCCGTAGTTTTTGGATATTACTCTCAGCAGTAGTGGAAGGTATTATACAGACTTCTGGCCATTTGGAATGAGCATCTACCACCACCAATAACATGCTACCTTCAAATGGGCCAGCAAAATCAACATGAATATGTTGCCAGGGTTTTTCAGGCCAGTCCCATGGGTGTAGAGGTGCCAATTGAGGTGCATTCCTCACACCTTAGCAAGAAATACAAGCTCTTGCCTTCTCTTCAATGTCACGGTCCAAGCCAGGCCACCAAAAATAGCTTCGTGCAATTTCTTTCATGCGCACCATTCCACAGTGACCTAAATGCAGCTCCTCTAACATCTGTTGTCTCAGTATTTTTGGAATAATGACACGCATTCCCCACAACAACCACCCCAAATGGGTTGATAACTCCATTCTCCTGGACATGTAGGGACAAGGTCAGATGAGACCTGAGTGTTCCATAGAGATGTTCCATGCATCACTAGTTCCATTACTTGGGACAGTATTGGGTCAATACGAGTTTCTCTCTTAACTTGCGCAGCAGTGATGGGCGTGTTCTCTACCTGTTCAAAGTAGAAGATTTCCTTCTGGCCACTATCTTGATGTTTTACTGGCAAAGGCAGCCTAGAGAAACCATCTGCATTGCCATGCAGAGTGGCTTTCCGATATCTGATCTCATGTGTGTCCTGAAAGCCACAATGCCCATCATTGCATACGACTAGCAGCCATTGGTGGAATACCTGTGTGTGGACCAAAAATTGCCGTCAGAGGTCGATGGTGAGAAGTGTAAACTTCCATCCAAACAGGTACTGGTGAAATTTTCGAATCCCAAAAACAATTTCCAATGCTTCACATTCAATTTGTGTATAGTTAGTTTCAGCCTTGCTTGAGGTGCATGAAGCAAAAGCAGTTGGTTTCTCCCCTCCTGAAGGCATAACATGTGACAAAACTGCTCCCACTCCATATAGGGAGACATCACAGGCCAACTGTAAAGGTAAGGATGGATCAAAATGCGTCAGGACCTCTGCATTTAGCAATGCACATTTAGCCTTGTTAAATGCAACATCACAGGCGTCAGTCCACTTCCAGACCTTGTTCTGGCCAAGGAGCTCAGGAAGTGGTTTTAATAGTATGGCTAGCTGTGAAATAAACCTTCCATAATAGTTCAATAGTCCTAGAAATGAGAGAAGTTGACTAACATTTTGAGGGGGTGGAGCCTCCACAATAGCCTTAACTTTTGAAGGGGACTTATGAAGGCCAGGAGCATCAATGATGTGCCCCAAATATTCAACAGAGGGCTGAAAGAATGCATACTTATCTTTACAGACTCGTAGGCCATACTCTTCCAGCCTTTGCAGGGTAGCCTCTAAGTTCCTAAGGTGATCCTCCTCATTCCTGCCTGTGACCAGGATGTCGTCAAGATAGCACTGGACTCCTGGCAAGCCACACAAGATTTGGTCCATAGCTCTCCGGAACAAAGCTGGGGAAGAAGTTATTCCAAAGGGTAAACGACAGTAACGATAAAGCCCTTTATGCGTCACAATAGTCAACAGCTCTTGGGATTGCTCATCAACTTGCATCTGTAAATATGCTGGACTCAGATCAATCTTGCTGAACTTTTGTCCCCCAGCCAGGCCCTTAAAGATGTCATCGATGCGAGGAAGGGGGTATTGCTCTGCACGTAACACAGGGTTAACAGTGACCTTAAAATCCCCACAAATCCGAATAGAACCATCTTTCTTCAATATTGGAACTATTGGAGTTGCTCATGGACTATGGGTAACTGGTATTAGGACTCCATTTTTTATTAGGTGCTCCAGGTCTGCTTCAACTTTTGGCCTGATAGCATATGGCACAGTTCTGGCCTTCAGAGATTTTGGTCAGCTACCGGTTTAATGTTCACTTTCACTGTGATTCCCCTCATACTTCCCAGATCCTCTCCAAAAATAGCAGCATGTTTTTTTAATATATCCGTCAGACCTGTTTCTTCTTTAGCCATCCGGTGCACTTCTGCCCAGTTCAGCGGGATCTTCCTAAGCCATGATCTCTCCATTAAGGCTGGGTAATGGCTTTTCACCACTAACAGTGGTAATTCCGCAGTCTGTCCATTTAGTTCCACCTTAACATCAGTAGTGCCCAGTAGGCGTATTGCTTCTCCCGTATATGTCTTCAGAACGATCTTTGTTGCCTTAAGTGGAAGATGCTTCAGCTTTTCCTTATATACCATGTCTGAGACCAATGAAACTGCTGCACCAGTGTCCACTTCCATGCATACAGGTTTGCCATCCAACAGTGGGGTTACCCAGTATTCATGGGAGCCCCCTTCCAAAGATAAAACATAACATGGCACTTCTTCAGACAGGGCGTCACTTTGATCATCAGGCATCTGCTCGATGGTATGCAGATTTTCCTTTTTGTTCCACCAGCCCACAGGCCTCTTTTTCTTTTGTTTGCAGGCACACTCAATGTGTCATTTTTTTCCACGCTGTCGACACACTAGGTTCTTACACCAGCATTCTGATGCATGGTGACCTGGCTTACCACAGCAGTAACATTCCTGGCTCCCCACTGTTATAATCGAAATCAATATACTTTAAAACTTATGTTATCTGGCACACTCGGGGATTAGGGTGTTCTGATTATCTAAAAATTCTGGTTACATGAGGGTCCCATCGACCTAGGAAAGAACAATGGACAATAATAGTAAAGTTATTATAAAGGTTCACAAATATCACCCTTTGACACCCATTCTCCTTTGACATACTGTCCCTGGAAGTCATGAATGATATTATTTCAATTTGTTTGTAGTATTGTTGTATACATGCTGGTCCCAAGATATCACCAAGACTAGGTGGGTGAGGTAATTATTTTTATTTGACTCCTTCCCTTCAGTGATCCAGAAATCATCCCCAAACAAACCAAGAAATCTGTTACCTACAGCTAGGCCTTCAAACACCCATGGAAAGGGCCACCAAAATACTTCAGGAAATCCTGCTTCAGTATGGGGGTGGGGCGAACCAACCTCCTGTTGCACACACCCCCCATTGGAACCAACAAGGGGGATCATAAACAGTTACAATCAGCATTCCTTCAAAAGGATTCAAAAGATGATCCTGGGAGCTTACATTTGTAACTTTTCTCAACATTAAAAATCACGGTCTCAATAAAGCCACTGGATTTCTGGCCTATTGCAACAGTCTGTAATCTACTGACTCCCTCGTCATCTTTTTGTCTTATGACATTGAATATTCACTTAGTGTTCACTGCTTTTGATAAAAAAAAGTACTTCCATCTTGCATTTAGGTGTGACACTGAATACCTCTCTTATCTGAAGAGCAGCCCTGCAGAGCTTGAAAATTTCTTTCACCAGCAGAAGTTGGTTCAATGAATGACATTATTTCACCTGCATTGTTTCAGCTGTCAGAAAATGGAAACGGTAAAACAAAGGCAGATAAAATCATGGCATCAACTTTAAAAATGAAACAAAACAATAAATTCCTCACCCGTCCCAAAGGAACTCCATTCCTATAAAACATATGTAAAATAAGTGGAACACTTAGATAGAATTGTGATGAAAGGGCAAACAAAGAACCTACTGTTCAGTTCGTCTATCTGAAAGTAACACACAAAAAGCAATATTCTTTCTAGAAATAGAAGTCTGTTTGGGTATGTCTACACTACAGCATTATTTTGAAATATCTTATTTCAAAATACTTATTTCGAAATAATGCGTCTACACAGAAAATGCATTTCGAAATAGCGTTTTACTATTTTGAAATAGCGCATCCACACTGAGTGGACGCTGAATTGCATTTAAGGCTGGCTGCAACCAGGTCTGGCAGGCCATCAGGTCAGGAGTTACTTTATGTGGCTGCTGCCTGAGGCTGAGGTCTATGCTTAAAGGGACCCCCCCCCCATCCCTGGACAGCCAATTCTCAGCTTTCCTTGCTTGCTTGTCTACCTCGATGAGGGACAGCAAACCATTGTGTCTCTGCGTGTTCTGGTTGCCCTCACTTAGGATACCACAGCACTCTGCAACATGGAGCCAGAACTACCCCTGGGCACTCTGGTGCTTCTCGTGGACGCATTGCTGTGAGCCTGGCTGCACTTTCTGCAGGCTGCCATCCAGGAGGTCCATCGGGGGGCTGTCAGTATCCAGGAGGCCCTGAGGGAGAGTTTCCACCCTGAGGAGCACTAAGAGCCTCCGTGGTCTGCCCCACTGGGGGCTTGTGCCTCATTCCTCCCTCACCTCCTTCCACTTACCCCTCCCTAACCCCCCTTCCTGATGTCAAATAAAATACATGTGTTTTCATGAACACAAACTCTCTTTATTGAACAAAACTGGGGCGGGGGAATGAAACTCTGGTGAGACCGGGGAAAGGAGGTGGGAGAGGGGAGAAGAGAGGGTGGGAGAGTAGAGGGGGAAACCTGGGAGGAGGGAGCTGGAAGGGGGAAGCAAGGGGAAGAAGGAGGAGGGGAAGCTCAGGACTCAGGGTTGGGGGTCTCGCCGGACCAACTTGATTGTCATGCAAACCTGCTCCTGGGTTCACTTGGGGCCTTTGGTGGCCAGGCTGGCAGCTATCCTGCCATAGACAGCCACGATCCTCCATCTAGTGCAGACATCATGGACGTTGGGGGCATCCCCCCCAAACCTGAATAAGGTCCATGATCTCTGCCCAGGACCAGGAAGGTGCCTGCCTTTTCCGGGCCCTGGCAGGCTCCTGGAGAGTGGTGGAGGGCTGGCTGCCAGTGGCTTGCTGGCTCATGTTTTGAGGCCACTGGGTCAGGGGCAGTGACTGCTGGCTCTGGGCTGGCAGGCTTGGAGCTGGCACAGGCACTGTGGCCAGAGTCAACCCCTTTAAGGGCTCTGGGGAAGGGGGGAGGGAGAGGAGTGTTCTTGGTTGAGGCTGGAGGACCCCTATTTTGAAATAAATGTCTACACGGCACTTATTTCGAAATAGCTATTTCGAATTTGGCATTATTCCTCATAGGATGAGGTTTAACAAATTCAAAATAAGTACTCTGCTATTTCGAATTAATTTCGAAATAGCGGTTTGGCTGTGTAGATGCTAGTAAAGTTATTTCCAAATAAGGGCTGTTATTTCAAAATAACTTTGCTGTGTAGACATACCCTTAGACAGTCTTTGGCTCCTTTATATTCATGTCATTTTCTAATGCTTCAAGTTTGCACATGTTTAATTTTGAAAGTAAGCCATTGCTCATACTTTCATAATATAGAATGATCACTTTTTTCTATTGTCATATTTTAGTCATTATTTGAGTCAGTGCCTGATATAAATGAAGTTACACACACATACACCAGTGAAATACCCCTTCCACTATTTTTATGATAATACCACTAAGACAGGTTCATTCCCTTGTCGTGCATTTGCTGTCTTTTTCTTTCATGATATTTGAGAAGCATTAACATCCCTTGTATTTTTTTTTTTATGTGAAGACTGAATATCCAGCTGTTACCTTAATTAAGGCTGCCACCAGCAAGGAACTGGCTTTACATACCTGCAGAGAGAACCTTCAGGGTGTTTTAATGACTAGCAATAGTATGAGGAAGGTGACTCAAAAGCTAAGCACAAGCCAGTTCAAATGAGTACCAGAGTTTTCAATTTCCAATTAAGAGATTCGTTTGTGTCTCATCTTATTGAACCACTGCAGATTACGTCTTTTAGCACTGTTGGTTAATGTTTTGCCTCCTGACAGATGGAAGTAAATCAGTTGACTTATATCAGTCACTTCCAGGAAGTAGATATATTGAAATCCTGGTACAATTTTGCACCTGTGAGGGACAATATTAAATCACAAAAGCAAATTACATTTTCAGACAAAATGGCATCCAACATTTAGGGTGCATTTATGCTGCACCTTTGTTTTGAGATAACTTGCATTATTTTGAAATAATGTGAACATCTACACAGCTATTCCGTTATTGCAAAATAATTTCAAAATAATGGACGGCTGATTCCAGAATCTGTAAACCTCATTCTATGAGGAATAGCTATTTCAAAATAAGGCTTGAGTAGATACTCCACTGCTGCCATTTTGAAATAGCCCCTCAAAAGGGCCATTCTAAATAATTCCTCCACGGTGCCTCCTGGGGCTCTAAATCGAGATATCACCTCTACATTAGGGAAACCTGCCTTGGACTAGTTTTGAGGCTTTCCTGCAGTGTAGATATGCTATTTCAAAATACAGCTGCTCCCCGAGTTGCGAATGGTCGAGTTACGACCATTCGCACTTACGACCAATGCTCCCAAGGAGCGGTCTTAAAGGTAGTCCCCGAGTTACGAATGCGACCCACGCTTACGAACAGCGTGGTCGCGTGTAACTCAATGGGATCCGAGTTACGAACAGTTCGAGTTACGGACCAAGTGTTGGTCCGTAACTTGTTCATAACTTGGAGAGCGGCTGTAAGCACTTCCAGAATATCTTATTTCAAAATTAGCATGCAGTGTAGACATACTCTTAGAAACACACATTGAGGGAATTTCTCAAATCTCCTTCCAAAAAAAGTGTGTGTGTGTGTGTGTGTGTGTGTGTGTGTGTGTGTGTGTGTGTGTGTGTGTGTGTGTGTGTGTGTGGTGTGTGTGTGTGTGTGTGTGTGTGTGTGTGTGAGAGAGAGAGAGAGAGAGAGAGAGAGAGAGAGAGAGAGAGAGAGAGAGAGAGAGAGAGGTTGGGGGGGGGAATTGGGAAATGGAATATCACAGAAGGCAGAATCCTAAGGTTTAGGTAGAGAGATCATGCTTATTGTTGTGTGACCTCATGATCTCCTTCTTGGTGAGTTAGCATAAGTAAGCCAAATCAGTAGCAACAGTACACATATTTATTACTGAGAAAAGACACCTCCCTTGCTTCTGATGTAGCTCCAAAATGCCCTTCTCTTTCCCTCCAAGCAGGAAAAACACCACCTCCCCCTCATTTTTCTAAGAGCTAGGCCATTCCTTTCTAAGAGTGTCTGCAGATGTGCCACACATACAGATCCAGGCAGCACAACAACTTTGGTAGAGTATGATGATGTGCAGAGCCTGTTCTAGGAGTGAGTGAGCATAGTGGTTACTGTAGCTATCAGCTTCTACAAGACACCATACCACTGTGCTGCTGGGATTTCCCTCCTACCCACCATCTGCTTATTGTCTGGCTGTGGCATTGTTAGTTGGCTTTGTGTTTTGTTTCTTAGGGATGCTTTTGTTTGTTTTCGGTTCAGCTGCTCAGAGTATACATCACCAAAAGTATTTTTCATCTTGGCAGGCAAAACATCAAGGGCTGTTCCTGGGTGTCTGTACACTGCATAGATAGCTTGAATTATAACTTGAGTGAATTATTATTTCAGTAACTGGACTCCCAAACACACAAAGAAATCTCTGGTTTAAGTTTTTCTTATGTCCTCCCAGAACCACCACAAGATTTTCCAGCTCTGGGCAAATGATGTGGCCTGGTCTGTAAACCTGCCAAGATCTTCCAAGAACCAGCAGATGAACAGATTTTTCATGGTACGTGTTTCACTATAGTTACATGTGCTGGGTCATTGGAATAAGCCCATTTTTTGCACATTGATTTTTAACCTACCGACTCTTGGTGATATAAATATCTCCAAGTTAGCCAATCGATCTTACCACCTCTGGGAAGGCATTCAGCAATATCAATATGCATTTTGACTCACTCATCAAGTATTTCAAGTAATGTGTATCTTATTTCCTGTTATGTAGCCATCGGTGATTTTTTAACGTGGTGCTGTTCCAGTTACGAAACTGTCCCACAATTTCAGGCATCTAACTGTTGCTGTGTGGCTGATAGTCTGTTATCTTTGATTTGTTACAATTGTTCCATTTTGCTTGTGACCATTCTCCTGATAGTTGATGGACTAATTCCAGATTGCAGTTGTGGGTTTCACACTTTCTGTAATGTAGCAGCAGATGTCATTTCTCAGCACAAGGGTAAAGCTTCTTTACATGAGCCAACATACATATTTGATGTGAAATAATTAAGTACAAGGGTGGTGGCTCTTACTGTTGCTGGTTGGTTCCCTAGTTTTAAATTTTAGCTCAATTTAAATGTTGATTGAAATGCCTTAAGTTAGCTGGGCCAAAACAAATACGTTGGGATGGAAGTTGAAGCTCAAGTGATGCTGATGTTCCTGTTGGATAAGCAGTGGCAATGCAACAGCTCAAGTTACATCTTATTAGCTCAGAGTGTAATTCCCATGTTGTTTTGATGCTTAGCTGGAGTGAGAGTGGCCATTCAAGCTCAATTGTAGTAACATGAATGGACCGACTCAAATGAACTGTTACAGTGAAGAGGAGCCCTACATGTAGCAGAACTAAACTCAGAGGAACCACACATAGAAGCTCTACAGAGGTCACCATTTAAAAAAAAATTACATTTATCTTGGCCATTTTCTTACTCAAAATAAGATCATTAGTACAGCATCACAGAAGCTTTGAGTTGATTATGACAACTGGACAATGGCTATTTAATGATTACTTCAGTGAGAGAACACAGAGAGCCAATTTCCAAATATAAAGATCAGTCAACTCTCTTTTTTGTTACACATTTGCACAGCACCTACCACAATGCAGTCCTCATCCTGATCCATGGCCCTATGTGCTTGAATAATAGCACAACCAAAACTAGAAGTGTGTGGCCTTTGTCCTTTTCTAGGTTATTTCTACACAGCCTGTGACAATGAGGTTCCCACAACTGGTTGACATACCCTAGCGAGCAGGACAAACATAAGGGTTCTACAAATAGCTGCATGGGCTCACAAGCCTCAGTTCCAGCTGAGTTACAACTTCAAAGCCCTGCCTATGCAGCTATTTTGCAGCCCTAGTGCAAATCCACTAAGCCTGAGTCTCTTGACACAGGCTGGGAGGCTCAATGCCGCAGGCTATGTCGGCATCACACTAGTGAATGCTCCACAGAAGAGGTTAATTAATCTGCTACGCTTGCAATAAATGCTTTGCTGGACTAAGGTGTTTGGACTGACACTGCTGTCCCTCACATGAGATCAGTTACACATTATGCACCGAATTAGAAAAGAAAGGGGGTAAAGAACCCGAAGCAGTCTTTCACCATAGACTACAAAGGAACCAAATAATTTGGATTTTCTGGGAGATCTTGACAGAGGGAATGATCAGCCATCTTGTTGCAAGGTGGTGTGAAAAGAATCTTACACTGATGCAAGATTGTAGATTTGTACAGTCTTAATCACCAGAAAGTATTTTTCATTTGTATTTGCTTGTAACCATTTCTTCCTCTTTAATAGCCAACCTTACTTAAAGCCTCTCTCTTTTAGATTACATAAACTTTTTATTCTAAAGCAGCCCAGTGCTATGTTTGACTTGAAGTGATTATTAACTTCATTTAAAACAACAAGCTGTTGTGCTTTTGTCTCTTTGAAAGAGCAACAGATCTTATTACTCCTCCGAATGCTCCAGGAGAGGGCTGGACATTCCAGGGAAAGCAGTTTGGGGAAAATGTGTTGGGGCTTCCTTGGCTAGTAAAGTAACCAAGGCTGGTGGAGCTCACAGTCAGTTTCTGGTGTGACAAGCATGCCACAGGGGACAGAGCTGCTAAATCAGGGCTGCTCAAGAGACACACATTCAGTGCTTGTTTATATACCATCTCTGAGCTTCCAGACAGTGGCAGGCCATTCTATGACACTCCTGGTTATAGGATAAGTAGTGACACTAGCTCTCACTGATCTGGGTTGAACCTCAAAACACGATTAATAAATAGGTAGACTGTGTGTATTAGATCTACCGTTCTCATGCTATGCTATAGAGAACCTGGTGGCAAACTCTATATCTAGATTGCCCGACATTTTCTATTATTAAAAAACGTGAAAGAATCTAACATCTTTGCAGCAAAACTTTCAAATGTGACAAAGGAAAAGCCTTTTAGCTCGGTGAAATTCCACTAAGGTCTTGCTGAAATAACAATTGTTGAGAGTCATTTCCCTTCTGTGGCTTGTTTTCCTCAAGACAATGTGGGTAGTATCCAGAATAATAAAAGTACACAAACCTTCTAAAAAACCTGAGATCATGGTACTATCATCACATCAATACACACTGTTTTGGGAATGCTTGGTACCTGCCAGTGCAGCCGTAGCAAAGTGCTGGGAAAAAAGCTGGCTGAGCTGTGGGGCTTTTTTTCCTCACCTTTCATTAGTTTGAAAAAAGAAATTGCACACACAATATGTTAAAACAACAGTATCTAGGCTTCAGGAAAATTAGAAAGTGCTGGATTAATAGTTTTTTAGATAAACTTAGTTCTGTCCCCTCTGAAGGTACACATCATGATGTAGGCTTTAATGCCATACCATTTTAGCCACAGGACCCCTTCCTCAGTCATTGCATAAGATGTAAGCACAGGGGGTGGAAATGAAGTTCCAGGGCCAGATGCATACAACAAGATCCTCCTGACTTTTGCAAATGTAATTTAATAAATTTCTCTTTGCTTGGTTTCCATTGGAAAAGGCTTGCATATATCACTTGCACTGTTTTCTCTTAGTGCTGTGCCATGTGCCACAATCAAATACCCTTAGCCATAAAAAGAGGACTCAAACCCACTAATTAAAGAGACCATGTCCTTGATTTTTGGGACAGAGGAGATTGTAGCAAATCTTCATAAACATTTGACTTTCCATTTTTTAAATTTTTTATTCATTTATTTTTTCTTCTTGTAATACGTAAAGGCATCTTTTAGAGGGGTGTTTTGACTCCAGCATATTAGTTTCACTTGCTTTGTTTTACTTCAGAGGCAATGGTTTTGTACAGTGTTCTGACTGATCCACTTTAAAAACACACCTGGTTAATAGCCATTCATACTCATAACACTCAGCAAGCATTCCACTTGAATGGGTGAAGTGGATTCTCAAGTGATATTTAACCAAATGAGATGGCCATAGGAAATCATTGTGTTAAGATCACTTCCCAGCTAATTGTGCTTCAGCAAAATTTTTATGTTTTACTTTGAACTGGATGTGTATTCTGTACAGAACATTATGCCTTTCAAAAGATAAATGAGCATTACATATTGCAGTATGTTTATCTGATCATTTGTTTACATTTAGGATTTCTTTTCTAGCACACAATAAATGTTACTTTTAAAAGTATTAATTATCACACCTGAGCCTGTATCCTCTAAAGCAGTGGTCTCCAACCTTTTTACACCCAAGATCACTTTTTAAATGACAAACCAAGCCAAGATCTACTGCCCCGCCCCTTCCTTGAAACCCCGCCCCTTCCTTGAAGCCCCGCCCTCTCTATTCTCCTTCTCTCCATCACTTGCTATCCCCAATCCTTATACTGCTGCTTTTTTTAAAAAAATTCTTCTGTACGAAGAGGTTTTTCCAACATTTGGCCTGTCTAGACTGGACCAAATGTCAGAAAAAAAACCCTTCTTTTGGAAGCCCCCTTATTCCTTGTGGAAAGAGGAATATAGGAGTGACCGAAAGAGCATGTTTGCTCTTCTACTAAAAAAAGCGGAAGAACAAATGCAACCATGGATGCAGAAGAGTTTTTCTGGGATATCTCCAGAATCCTGAAAAACTCCTGCAGTTTAGCCGGACCCTCGCTGGGTTGAGACAGGATGTGTAGTCTCTGGGGTGGGAATGAGGGATTTGGGTGTGGGAAGGGGTGAGAGGTGCAAGCTCTGGGAGGAAATCTGGATGCAGGAGGAGGTGGAGAAGGGGACACTGGCTCGGGGAGGGGGCTCCAGGCCCAGCAGTGTTGGGGTACTAAGCAAGCCACAGGCTTGTGGATGTGAGGGTGCAGGAATTTGGGTTGGGGTATGTGAGGGGCTCAGGGCAGGGGGTTCCAGTGTATGATAGGCTCAGATCTAGGGTCTGGGTAAGAGGGAATGCAGGAGTGGTTGTGCCCAGATGGGGGCTTGGCCCCAATTGGGGGTTTGTTGGCCAGGCTTCATTCTTAAATAAAATACTATGTTAAACACAAAAAGTTTCTGCATTGTCTTTATTTATGAGAATGGCAGGGAACCTGCCTTGAGTCAGGGGTCAATGACCCATAGAAAAGTCATTTGGAAGCAGGGGACACAGTACTGGGGAGGGGTGCTAGTGGGTTCTGGGGCAGGGAACAGGGTGCCAGTGGGTGCAGGAGAGAGGGGGCAGGGTGCCAGAAGGACAGGTTTCTGCAGCAGGGGCCAGGGTGCTGGGAGGGGATAGGTTTCTGCACAGGGGAGCAGGGGGACAGGTTTCTGTAGTGGGGAAGGCAGGGGGACAGGTTTCTGCAGAGGGGCGGGGGGGCAAGGGAGAGGGAACAGGGGGGCAGGAGGGTGGGGGACAGGTTTGGGGCAGGGGAGAGGGAACAAGGTTCGGGGGCAGGGAGTCCCCTACACCAGCCACGGAGGGAAGCCTCTGTCCTGTGCTCCCTCCGGGCTGAGCGCAGGGCAGCCAGGCGGAAGCGAAGAGAAGCGGCTTCTCTTCGCTCCAGCCTGGCTGCCCTGCGCTCAGCCCAGGGAGGCTAAGCCTAGCTCCAGCTGTGCTGGAGCAAGCTTCCCAGGCTGAGCTCAGGGCAGCTGGGCTGGAGCAAAGAGAAGCAGCTGCCTGGTCAGCTGGCCATGGCGCTCAGCCAGGGTGCCCCACGCTCCACTTGGGCAGGCGCAAAGGAGAAGCTGCCGATCAGCTGGAGCGTGGGGAAGCCTCTTTCAGCTGAAAGCCACAGCCAGCTGGCCGAGGTGTTTCAGCCCTCCTGACCTCCCAGCTCCCACCATTTTGCGCAGCTACTCACCTGTGTTGTTGCTTGGTGAGTAGCTGCTCCTCAAATGAGGAAATCCAATGTAAATGTGCTGCGCAGGTGCGCAGTTCAGAGAGGGCTCAAGAGCGACTCTTAGAGCCCCTTAGAGTCTACCAGTTGGTGACCACGGCTCTAAAGTGAAGGGTGAAAACCATTCACTTCAAGTTATGATTTAGACCGACTTCTCTTCATATAAGTGGAGTTAATTGTATTTCAAATCCAACATACTACATTAGCATTCTACAACATTTTTAAAAAACAATTTGTAATTGTTGTACTGAGATTATACCCAAGATTCTTTATTCAGTAGATAGGCACCTTATTAATGAATTGATGGCATTATTATTAAGTAATTCCTTGCAATTTTATTACCATTTCCTTCACAGCTCTGTCTGTGCTGCAATACATTTCCAAACAAGACTATCCCCAGTACCTACATTATATTTACATCCGTGGGTCCTGATTATCTTATTAATCCTTGTATTTCATATTAAAGATAAAAATAATCATCCATAAGTGCTGAGTTCTGGGGCATGATCATAAATTGGCACATATACCACATACTCCTTCAGCTACATTCCATACTCCAACATAAAACTGACTTTTTAAAATACTATAAATTTCTATTACTCCATTATTGTATATGGTTCTAGTCTCAAAGAAAAATAAGCAGTGAGGTTAGCATATTAAAGATGTAACAGACTTTTGCAGTTTGAGAAAACTCTATTTAGTTTAATTTGATTACATTTATGTATAACACAGCCTTTATAGACACAGCAATGTGCTTTCTAACAGTGCATTTGTAAATAAAAATTGTGCTTTCCAGACGAGAAAGTTAGGCACACAGCATTCAGTCTTAGCCCCCTTTTATCAGGACAGTTTCTGTGGCTGTGGATAACACAACAGTAGCTCTTTGGAGGTCATCTACATTCTGTCTCTGCTGTGATATCATCCCATAAAATAGCCAAATGCACACCATACATCCCACAGTCCAAGCAGAGACTGGAGCCTATAGGTACAGGCTTCTCTCTTCCAGCACTCATTTAAGCTACAAGTGCACATGTGACTTGACCCCAGGAAAGGACCTCCACCCAAAATAGTATGTAGGTTTTTGCCAGTAGGAATCGAGAAGGAGAGCAACAAACAAGAAAATAAAAATACGTATGAGACCTTAAATGAACAAATATTAAAAGAAAAAAATGGAGAAAGTAAAATCCTGTTTGAAAAGAAAAGACGTTTGAGATAAAAGGTATTGGCAACTCTACTGGAGCACAGTTTTAAGGGTCCTGACAGAAGGGAACCTGCCCATGTATTGTAAGTGGGAGTCCATTCAAAAAAGAGTATGGAAACCACTGTGTTAGTCTCTGGTTTAAAGCTTCAGCCTGTGGGACAGAGGAGCTGTGCAGCAGAAAAAAATCCTATTTTACCAAGCCTAATCTATACCTAACATTTAGGTTGACTTAGTTACCTAAATGTCATGTCATGCCATGCCCTCCATGTCATGTTAGGTAGTTCTAACCCGCACCTGTAGAAACAGCTAAGTCAAAAGAAGAATTCTTCCACTGACCTCACTATAAGGCCAAGAAATGGGTTTACTACTACAATGAATTAACCCTTCCATCACCGTAGTAAGTGTCTACATTACAGTGCCAGAGTAGCATCGCTATAACTGTGATGCTGAAAAGTATGTATTGTAGTCATACCCTTAAGTAGCAAATCTCTCTGAACAGCACATACTGCAGCAACACTTCCATCTTCCTGGGAAAAGGTGTAACACACACACACCTTTCCATGTATGCAGAAAAGTTTACATTCTTCATCCATCTAGAGCATCATTGGCAGGGCTAGCCATATGCAAGACCTGTCTCTCTCTGCCACATTATGGCTGGCCCATTGTCAGCCAGTGGTCAGGGCAGTGAGTGGTGTGTGTGTATTATACACCCGAGACTTCAACTGCTAGGACTGGGGTCCCTTAGCAGTGGGCAACCTGGAGGAGGTTGACGGGCACCCCAAGAAGTTTACAGGGAGAGCTTATTACACCTCAGATTTTGACTGCTAGGATACACGATCCCTTCACAGCGGGCAGCCTGGGGAGGCTGAGAGATGCCCCAACGGATCTGTCCCCTGGAAGCAACATGATCCAACGCTCAAGCTCTCCCTATATCTGTCCCTTATGACCGGCTGGAGTTCTTTTTTAAAAATTGTGCTTGGTTCTATTACAGCAACTGAAGGAGTCAGGTCACAGCTTAAACAGTTACTATTTTATTGTTAGAGGGTAAACTTAGCTGTTAAATGCTACTACTGTGTTACAGATAACACAGCCACTACAAAGGACAGGACAGAAATTACACTAAGAAGTCACTTACAGGTACCATGAAACCCTTTTGGTTCTCTGAGCTCTTATTAAATGCATGCAAAATAGACACCTAGCAGGTATATATTCTCACCCCTGCGTTCCAGACTTGGCGTGGCCAGCGTCTTTCTCTCAATCCCTTGGGAAGAAGTAGGGCGAGGTTGGGCATCCCACAGACCTCGGGAGACAACCAATACCTGCCAGCAGATGTAGATGATTGGAGCTCAAATGGGGTAGGCTACTAAACCCCTCTTTATACCCCTTGGGTCACGTAGGCTTCTTCCTGGTCTCAAGTGGCCAATTAGGAAAAATGGCTTTGAACGCCAAGTTTCCCACAAAGGGTGCAAAGCATAATTCACACCTGGGAAAATGCAGACAATGGGCACCTCTGGTATGTGATGGGCGAAGATTCCTCTCCTGGGACAGTGCAGGCGTGTCAATTACTGGTACTAGCCATCAGGGCGGCGGGAGGCCTCGGGTCGTCAGCTAGCCCATTTACTGTCTGGTTTCTGTTTATGGTAGAGTCAGGGACAGGCAGCACACCTTCATTCCCAGGGCATCAAAGGCTGACTGCCTTTCTCTTGCTCTCTGGGGGGGGGGGGGGGGAACAAGATGGGGTTCATGTCTGGCTACACCCATGTGAAGATGGGAATGACTTATGCAAAATATTACAAAGTCCTTGTCTTTAATGTTGAAATGCAAAACATCTTTAGCAAATTGAACGCTTCTATAAAACAATCACATACAACAGTAAAAAGTTCTTCTTTTTAGTAACTCTCTCAGATTGTCTTTTTTCACATTTATAGATATTGCTATTGGGGTACAAAAAAGCTATATATCCTGTAGTTTTCATTCAAATTTCTCAATAAATGGTAAGCTACAATCTTAAACACAGAAAAAAATACTGCAAACTTATGTTCTACCAAATAAAATGGTGAGGAGAAAAAACAATAGTCTTCTAAGAACGATAGAAAGACATAGTAGGATGATAGAAATTGCAGTATATATTCTCTATTTCAGTTTATAAAACCACAAATCTTGATGGACTGACTAAATTGAACAGATTGCTCAGTTGTATAGAAGGTAAAGATTAGAGTTAGTATCTGTAGATAATTCTTGAAATAATTAGAGGGTAAGAGATTCTAAAATTTGAAAGTATCAGGATTTAAAATAACACCCAGGGCAATTTTAAGAAGGACCGAAGTTCAGAGAGAATTCATTTTTAGAAAAATCACTCTGTTCACTAGAGATTCCTGAAGAATGCAAGCTATAAAAACAATATTTAAGTAAAGATTAGAAAGAAGACTGTTCTAGATCACACAGGCTAGAGTTAATACTTTGACATTTCAAAGAAAATATTATGAAGCTCACTCAAGAGCATACTTCAAAAATCAAACATACAAAGCGGATCCAGTTTTTCACCTTCGACTATAAACGTATGGATTTCTACCTTTATTCTACCAATATAGGATACAGAAAGAGAACAAGAGAAGAAATATAGAATAAAGCAGAGAACTCAAAGATCTAGATTTGGCTAAACTGAATAAAAATGTCTTTGCTTACAGATGAATATACAGTGGCTAAATCTTTCCATAAAAAACTAGAACCACTAGACTGAAAAATGGTCAGAGAGGCCTGTCAAGACAGTGACTTGGGAGTGATTGCTGAGAAATCCCAAAGTTTTCAGTCAGGTTTTAGCCATAAAATGTACCCACATTACTGTAACAAATGTCAAGTTAACTGGCAAGTCACAGAATACTGTGTTGACTCTCACCTTTCACTGAAGTCAAAGATAACATTCCCATTAACTTCTGCAGGGTCAGAATCAAGTCTTTTGTGATGTTGGGCTCACTTTGTAACTACAATTAAGAAAGCAAATATATGACAAGCAAATATAATATAACATATGACTTATCTGTGCTATTTTATATAATTCCAAAATGTTTATAGTCCTAATTTTGGGGCAACAATACAATATAAAGAGAAGTAATACAGAGATCAGTATTGGGACTTCTTTTAGTTATTTAATGTTTTCACAAGCAGCAAATCATCTAATTTCTTGATGAAAGCCCAAATCCAAGACATGCCAAATATTACAAGTACTGAACCACACTAAGTGCATAGTTGGGTAGACTGAAACAGTGGCCCATGTACAATTAACTTGCTTTAATATCAATCAGTATAAAATCAGACACTACATCTCTCTGTCACCAGAGGGATGTAAATTAGACATACCGAGATTGCTAATGAAGCGGGGATTTAAATATCCCGTGCTTCATTAAAATAAAAATGGCCGCCGCTTTTTGCTGATGCAGCACTTTGCCAGCAAAAAGCGGCAGTCTAGATGGGGATCGGTCAACTAGGAAACCCTTTTCCAATCAATCCTGTAAACCTCAATGCCCATAAATACCTCAAATGGTCTGCACTTACCTTCAAAGTAAGAATACATACAAAAAAGGGAATTATTTAGAAACTGAAAACATGGAGCAATGGCCCAGACATAAAGAAGGAAAACATTAATTCATACATTAGGAATAATGTGTTATCAGTAGAAACTGAATTGTAACTTACACTCTTAAGAGAAATGGCCAGGAAATCCACAACTCAGATATTAAAGAGTAAATTAGACAAGACATTATTTACAATTGTTAGTACTATTCATTCAGTCAGCAGGATATCAGACTTGATGACGTGTCAATGATGAAATTTTTATCCCCTTTAGAATGTTACCAGGGGAAAATGGAGAGCCAGAACACTTTAGGAATTAATTAGGAAGAGATCATGCCTCATACTAGAGTTTCCATCTGCAAACCAGGACTGGAGCCTCTCTCCACCAGGATAGCTGGTTAAGAGGATAGCATAATTTTCTGGATCCTTAAACACTCTTGCTGGTTCACTAGATAACTTTGAGGACTCTGATCCCCATGGGCCGGTAGCAGAGGGCTTCCCCTGTTCTGGCAAAATTCTCTCGTATGGGACTGGTCAGGTCCAGAGTGTGCCAGACCAGAGAGGTCCAACCTATAATTAAGCACTGAAATAGCTTCTACAGAAAACTGTATAATTGTAGATTTCACATCACTAGGTTTTTAATAAACTCATTAGACAAATTCTTGTCAGGGGTGTAAGTTTACATGGTCACGGTGCAGTGTCGGGACCCTGGATATCTATAACTGTTTGTAATGAATTTAACAATATGTATATATAAGTAAGTGTATTCTTTATTTTTTAATAAATGAAAACTTTTAGATGCTTACCTGTTGTCATAACTTAAAAACAGTATTTATCAATCTATGATATAAAACATAGCTTTAGTTTCCTATGTCAAATAGAGGATAAACATGGTAAAAGTGCTATTAAATGTTGACCTTTTAACAGTCAGAAAATGTATCTGATTTTTGGATACGACACAGCTACAGAATGAATGTCTATATGTGCAAATGTGGCCCTTACTGTATAGATTTCAATTTCTGAACATCTGAAGGATGAAGTGTTGCCTGAGTTGATCCCATTGGTATTAGAACTTCAAACTAGGGATGTTAAATTTTGATTAATCAACTAATCGAGTAGTCGATGGAATTTCCCACCTTCCTGCCTTCTGGAGGTCCCTTATCTGCTGTTGGCTGCTCCCAGAGTGGGTGGGGATGGGCCTTGAGCTGTCTAGGGGGATTGGATTTGAACCCTATTACCACTGAGCCTCTGCCTTTTAAATGTGGTACTGCCCGTGGTGGTAAGAGCCGCCACGCAATGTCCCCCGGCATCTCTAGAGTCCCTTTTCTGTTTCACAGAAGGATCTGCTCCATACCTCTTACACCAATGGTTCTCAAGCTTGGGCATGTGTACCCCTGGGGAGTCCTCAGAGTTCATCCAGGAGATACTCAAAATCATCTAGATGAGTGTTTCTCACCCTGTAGGTTTCAGTCCCCAGGGGTCACAGGATATGTTTAGGGGAGTTGCAACTGAAAGGCCAGCTTTAGGGGGTGGCAAGCAGAGCAACTATCTGGGCTCCCAGAAAGCTAAAGTTACAAGCTTCAGCCCAGGAGTGAGGCTTCACCTTCAGACAAGACTCATAGCTGAAAAATAGCTCAAGTATCACACTGAAATGTGAGTAGAAGTTGAACCTCTCTAGTCTGGCACCCTCCGGACCTGACCGGTACAGAACCAGACAATTTGCCAAACCTCCGGAGGTCAATATTGTCTAGCAGCATTACTAACACTTCCACTGCTTACTGGACTATTAGAAGACCTTTAGCGATAAATCAGAGTTTAGTAACAGCACAGAACACTGAGAGCCAGGACTAGTGGCTGTTCACAAACTTTATGGGACTGTGGGAAACCTGGCCACATTCATGATGAGTGGACATCCAGCTAACTAAAAATCATGCCAGAACACAGATGTTGTCAGATGAGAGAATGATGAACTAGACGTGAGAGGTTCAAGCTGTACAATATGTATATTGAAATTGATTTTATAATTATATGGTAAAACGAGAAAGAAAGCCATTTTCAGTAATTGTGTGCTGTAACTATTTTTATGTCTGATTTTGTAAGCAAATAATTTTTAAGTGAGCTGAAGCTTGGGGTACTCAAAGCAAATCACACTCTTGAAAGGGGTTCAGTATTCTGAAAAGGTCGAGAACGTCAGGCTTATATCACTAACCTAATCATCTTAAAATTGATTGAGTTAAGTGTAGTGCTCCCACACACTGAAAAAAGGGTCTCTAATGGATTAGGATCAAAGCATGGTGAACTTTAATTTCTTAATTTTAACACAACTCTTGTTAGGATGACAGCTGTTCTAACAGGGCAAATTTGTTACATACATACACATTATGTATATTAATAGGTGAGTAATTTTCATTTTCTCCATTGCAAGGAGAATTTATATTTAATCGGAAAAAGAATCAAGTGTTGTGGAATACAGAAGTTTTGTTACTATGTACCTCTCAGGATCTACAACTTTGATCTTTATAATTATCCAGGCTTTTAGAAGGTGTACAAAACAGATTGATCTTTCTTCTGCATATAAGGTGTTCTTGTGAGAATCCAGAATCCATTACTACCTCAGGTTTTTGAAGCTCAGAGAGGTTATGAAAGGTACTTCTCTGAATACAGCACTCTATGAATAAGGCATAATTCCAGTCTGAGATGGAATATATACACTGTGTCCTGTATTTTGTATATTGAATAAATATAACAGATAATAAAATCGCAGAAATATAGTTCTGGAAGGTACCTTGAGAAGTCATCAAGTCCAGCCTCCTGTGATGAGACAGGGCCAAGTAAACCTAGGCCATCCCTGAGAAGTGATTGTCTAACCTTTTTCAAAAAATCTCCCAAGACAGGGATTTCAGAATTTCCCTTAGAAGCCTTTTGCAAAGCTTAACTATCTTTTGCGGAAGATTAAGCCCATAATATATCTGCCTACCTTTAGCAGACATGGAGAACAATTGATCACAATAATCTTTATACCATAAAGACTTTTATATAACCTTTTACCTATAAATGACTTTTGTTCTCCTTCATTCTTCTTTTCCTCAATTTTAAACATGCCCAGGGTTTTTTATAACCTTTCCTCATAGGTCAGGTTCTCTAAATCTTTCATTTTTGCTCTCCTCTGATCTCTCTCTACTTTGTTGACATCTTTCCTGAAATGTGCCATCCAGAACTGGGCACAATATGCCAACAGAGGCCTCACCAGTGCTAACCAAACTGGACTCCTCTGTTTTATATACAACACCCTCACTAATTCACCCCAGGATGATAATTGTATTTTTCACAGCATCAACATGCTGTTGACTTGTATTCAATTTGTGATGCACTTCAACCGTCAGATCTTTACCCTCATTATTGTCTAACCAGATATTTATCATTTCGTAATTGTGATTTGATTTTTTCCCTTCCTGAGTGAAGTACTTTGCAATTGTCTTTTCTGAATTCAATGATGGTGAATTAGGACCAAGTCTCTAATTTGTCATGATCATTTTGAGTTCTACTCATACCCTCCCAAATGTAAACAATGCTTCCCACCTTTCAGTCAGCTGCAAATTTTAATAAGCATAATTTCAACTCCATTAGCTACGTCATTAGTAAAAACATTGAACACTGTTGGTCCAAGGGCTAATACATAAAACAATGCACATTTAAAAGTCATTAGTCAAATGGAAAACTAAGCCATCTGCTTTTCTATTAAAGTGTTTGTTTTTATTGTTCTCTCATTCTTACAGTAGTAAAATCCACCCCTCGAGTCCTGAGCTAGATCATAAGCATGATGGAGCAAGGATTGAAATCTTTGTTACTTTTCTGTACATTGCCAACACTATGGAACTTGGATCTGTGATTGGTGTTCCTGGGATCTGTCTAAAAATAAAATAAAATAATTAAGCATTACTTATATAGAAAATTAGAGGTTGTGCCAAAAAGAACACTGTTAAACCACATAATTGAGGCAAGAGTATGAGTCAATAGGAACAAGGTCAACTATCTATTAAAAAAAAAAAAAGCCTGTCCATCTTTAAATAAATAGGTGCTGAAAATATCCTAAAGAGCAATAAGTATAATCAATTTACATGTTTGCATCCTATATTTTTTAGAATGCATCATAGAGAAAGTTTGGATTTGAAATGTAAGAGTGACACCTTGAATATTATATAATGTTTTAAAAAAAGTAAATGTTTTATAATTAGGATAAAAATGTAAGTAAAAGTGATCATTGACATTAGGACTTCTCCGCAAGTTGAAAGAGTATTTCCTTTAGCAGGAGTACAACATATTGCATGATGCCAACTTAATTTAATTGGATTCTCTCAGAGACTGCAGAGCAACTGAAGTATGTTTAAAGTGGAAAGCTGTATCATAAAAATACCACTAATATGTTTGGAAAATTAATTATAGAAAATATACTTTCAGTTAAGAAAAAAAAAACATCATAGCTACTTCTTTAGTGCTATTGTTTTAGATAATGGAATAAGAGAATCTGGATGAATTGTGACAATCCGTAAAGCATGTAAGAGAATAATACGCAGTAGAGGAAAAGTGAAATCATTTATACTTTTACCTTAGAAATATTGTACTAAATACTCATCCAAGCAAAGAAGAACTGTCTCTTCCTTCCAGCCAAAGCATGAGACATAGTCAGTACTTCAAGGAACTGCAAACAGGACCCCCTCCCCTGGAGTCTATCACATATGAAGGGGAGCTGATGGTGTCCTGCAGCCAATATTTCCCCCAGGAAAGAAAAGCAATGAGGCAGGAACACATTGCTTGGGACAAAGAGCAGTTGTCACTTGTGAGGGAAATGGTCCCATGTAATTATACAGCAGAGTGGTACTTCTAAGTCCCTGCTTACAACAGTGGAGGCCCCAAGAAACACGACTGAGTCCCTGAGGGAGTCTCCATAGCTACAGACTTTCTCAGTGAAGTCAGTCAGCTATGAGCCTCAGTATCTAGAGCTTCATGCCTTCAAAACATAGCAGAAAATCATGAAGGGTCTGATGAGTCCACCTCCTGCTCTAGTGGGAGCCCTAAAAAGCCCCAATTCCCTGTCCCCACTGCAAGAAGTGCAAACTAACCTAACACTTGCACAAAATGTAGGGATGATTGGACACATAGGGTGTGTCTAGACTACAGGGTCTAGACTGCAGCTGCGTTCTTTCGAAAGTAAATCGAAAGAACGCAGCAGTTTTTTCGATTGCGGTAAACATCATTTTACGAGGAATAACAGGCACTATTGAATGCAAAGTGTGCTTTTTCGAAAGAGAGCATCTAGACTCTCTTTTGAAAAAGCGGCTCGCTTTTTTGAAAAATCTGCTTGTAGTCTAGATGCTCTCTTTCGAAAGAGGCTTGTAGTCTAGACATAGCCATACACCCCCCCTGCAATCACTAGAAGTAGGAAAGTCTAGTTCCAATGTCTTGCCTCTAAAAGACTTGTGAGTATTTAACTAAGGTATATATGGGGGATCATCACCATGGTCACTAGGACAAGAGTCAGAAAGCTATGTAATAAATGAATAAACAAACAAACAAATAAATAAATATATAAATAAATTATGATGATAATCAATCATCATCATAATCCAAAATATCAGTCCTACCTATGTTCCCTTTCTTAAATTAAAGTCAGATCTTTAAAAAACTCCCTTTTTTGTATTCTCTTCCTTGTTCTTTTACTACATAAAAAGTACCTTAGCTTCATACACACCTTCACCTATGTTGTTTTATACTTGATAATGAAGGAAGTTTGTCAGTCCTCCCAGAAACCATCTGGGCCAATGACTTGGAATCAAGGAGTAATGTGTATTTTGCACCTGTATTGCTTGTACCTTGACTAACAGATATACTGCTAAATGTTACATAAGACCCCCCCCCCAAAAAAAAAGAGAGAGAGAGCTTCCCCTTAATGAAAAGATTGGTTAGTGTTCAGCTAACAGTAGTGTGTGCTTTCAGGAAGCTCAGAATATCACGTAAAAGATCCTAAGGATAGTTCCAGTGCTGAAGTCCCTGACTATTGAAGCCTCAAAAAATTCAGAACTCAATATAAAAAACTTAATTATTAAGAAAGCAGGCAAAGGATAATAAAGGGTGCAAGTGGTTAAGCAGGTAAATCATAATATTAAGGGAGACTTGTTTGAAAAGGAGTTTGGTAAAACATTTCAGAAACTCCCAATGGAAATATTTCCTGTACAAGTATGGAAATACTTCAAATTAAAACAAATATATATGAAGAAAAATGCAGGTGCTACCTTCTACATTCTGTGTACTGGCATACTTAATGTCAACCAAACATATAAAATCTAAAACACAAACTCTTGTGTAAAGACACACTGACATGCAGTTAAAGATTGTATAGAAACATGACATGAGAAGGAAGACTGCAAAATGAAAATAGAATCTTACTCTAAACAATATAAGGCAGCATTGATGGATCTCAAACAGCCTTGCTCTCTAAAAACCGACATATATACTTGACACAAACACCAAACTAAGCCTCTCAGAAGAAAATCTGTTTGCAAGAAATGTTATAGCACTGAAGTTATCCCTTTCTCCCTGTTGTAGTACTACCCAAATGTCCCACTCATCTGAGCCAATGACATCACCAATTTTAATTATGTACTAGATCACGATCAACCCCAAATGGAATGTGAATTTGTTACACTCCAGCATCTTTCAACTAGACAACCAGAATGCCATCACCCACTCCCATCTTACAGCCTAATTTTCATAAGAACTTCATGTACATCTCAATGAAAAAGATAGCTCATAGCTTTGGTCTTTAAAAGAAAAAAAAAAGGAACAAACCTATAAAATTGGTAGGGATGAATGAACACAGTTGTACATTTCACAGAACAGCTATGGCCTCTGGTTTCACAGGAGCTTCCATTACCATTTTTCTCTTTAAGTGTATTAAATTTAAAAGCAGAACTAATGTCCTAGAGACCCCTGAATGCTATGAAGCTACATGACAGCATACTAGCTCACCAGGACGTAAGGGCCTTAAAAAGGACAAGTTAAGAATCAAGGTTATTGTGATATCGTAAGGTAACAATGATACTGTGTCTGCTAAATGGAGTTAGAAGACTAAAAAGACCAGAAATGTGCAATTTTTCTGTTGTCAGGGACCAAGGATTTGATTCAGAAAGTTAGTGTTAAACTGCAAAATGGATGTTAAATGCAGCAAAACATTAAGCATTTTCCCAGTTTGGAGAGTGAAATTTTGCAATTCTTATTTTCCATTGTGGCTGGAGGTATGACATATAGTTAGTCACAGAGGGTATATGTCTATACCACAGTGTTATTTCAAAATAAGCTATTTCAAAATAGTTAATTCGAAATAGCTTATTTTGAAATAACACATCTACACACAAAGTGCATTTTGAAATGGCGTTTTGCTATTTCGAAATGGCTTTTTGCTATTTCGAAATCCACTGAGTGGATGCTGAATTGCATTTAAGGCCGGCTGCAACCAGGTCCAGTAGGGCATTACGTCAGGAGTTACTTTGTGCAGCTGCTGCCTGAGGCTGACGCCTCTGCTTAAAGGGACCCCCCCCGGACAGCCGGTTCTCAGCTTTCCCTGCTTGCTTGCCTGCCTCGATGAGGGACAGCAAAGCATTTTGTCTCTGCATGCTCTGCTTGCCCTCACTCGGGACACCACAGCACTCTGCAACATGGAGCCGGAGTCGCCCCGGGGCACTCTGGTGCTTCTCTTGGATGTGTTGCTGCGAGCCTGGCTGCACTTTCTGCAGGCTGCCATTTGGGAGGTCCATCAGAGGGCTGTCAGTATCCAGGAGGCCCTGTGGGAGAACTTCCACCTTGAGGAGCACTAACAGTCTCCCTGGTCTGCCCCATTGGGGGCTTGTGCCTCATTCCTCCCTCACATCCTTCCACTTACCCTCCCCCCCCCCTTCTTCCCGATGTAAAATAAAATAGATGTTTTTTCATAAACACAGACTGTCTTTATTTAACAAAATGGATGGGGGGAATGAAACTCTGGTGAGATTGGGGAAATCAGGCAGGAGAGGGGAGAAGAGAGGGTGGGAGAGGGGAGGGGGAACCTGGGAGGAGGGAGCTGGAAGGGGGAAGCAAGGGGAAGAAGGGGGAGAAGAAGCTCAGGGCTCAGGGTTGGGGGTCTCGCTGGACCTACTTGATTGTCATGCGAACCTGCTCCTGGGTTTGCATGTGGCCTTTGGTGGCCAGGCTGGCAGCTATCCTGCCATAGACAGCCACATTCCTCCATCTAGTGCAGACATCATGGACGTTGGGGGCATCCCCCCCAAACCTGAATAAGGTCCATGATCTCCGCCCTGGACCAGGAAGGTGCCTGCCTTCTCTGGGCCCTGGCAGGCTCCTGGGAGCTGGCAGACTGCTCCTGGGGAGCGGTGGAGGGCTGGCTGCCAGTGGCTTGCTGGCTTAGGTTTTGGGGCCACTGGGTCAGGGGCAGTGACTGCTGGCTCTGGGCTGGCAGGCTTGGAGCTGGCACAGGCACTGTGGCCAGAGTCAACCCCTTTAAGGGCTCCAGGGAGGTGGGGAGGGAGAGGAGTGTTCTTGGTTGAGGCTAGAGTAGCCACCAGGGCACCTTGGGAAGGCTGGAGGCCCCCTATTTTGAAATAAGTGTCTACACAGCACTTATTTCGAAATAGCTATTTCAAATTTGGCGTTATTCCTCGTAGAATGAGGTTTACCAAATTTGAAATAAGCGCTCCGCTATTTTGAATTTAGTTCGAAATAGCAGTTTGGCTGTGTAGACACTAGGAAAGTTATTTAGAAATAAGGGCTGTTATTTTTAAATAACTTCGCTGTGTAGACATACCCAGAGACACTAGGCCAAACTTATCCTTGATGTAATTCCAAGAAAGTCAATAGAGGTATATCTTGGAGTGCATTTGATGTTGAATATTCACAAAGACAACTTGTGTTTCTCAGAAGCAAAATATTTACAAATACTTGTGCTATTTCATGGGGAAAATCTGCATAGATTTGTAACTGTTTTGACATTAAACAGTCTTGAAATGCTGAGCGTTTTGGTACCTTTTAAAGCATTCAGTTGTAAACTGGAGTAGATTAATCTAAGGTACTTACGTAATGTGTTAGAAGTTGTGTAAATTACAGGCTTCAAGAAACTCATACTTTATATTCCTTTGGTAGGTTTTGTCAGATGCATTATTAGAGAGCTTCTTCTTTTCCTTATATAAGTTTGTCTTGGATATACACTGAAATCCTCAAGTGTTTCCCTACAGCTATCTTCTGAAGCAAATAGTATATTTACATTTTCATTCCAATAAATAATGTTGTGGATTTGAGTGAGCAAACCTGCTTCTATGTGCTCTTTAAGAAAGGTGCAACAATGCATCAGATATTTGCATTTTCATATTTTGTGTCTCCTTTTAACCATTTCACTGCTCTGTGTATTTTCACTACACTTTTAGCTCATGAATAGAGACAATGAAGAAGGACTGAACCAAATTGTACTAAAGACTGTGGAGGAGGAAGTATAGAGGCAATAACCTTTCTTTATGCATAAACAACATAGCAAAGGTATTAGTTGCCATCTTCAAGGAGCCAATTCATCAAATCATTTAAATTCATGCTTTAAGTTAAGCATATGCTTAAGTCCAATGGGCTTAAACTGTGTTTAAGCACATACTTAAGGATTTTACTGAATCAGGGACTGATGGAACCAAATAATTCGAGTCTTCCTCTTCTTCCTTTTATGTTCTAGCAAAGAAATTATGAATACACTATTTTTTATGTCATAGTCTGGAATTCTACAGCTAATGTGAGGGTATGTTCAGGGTGTGGTTGGTGCAATTTCTCTGAACATTTTATGACTGACAAGCTTTAGTGAGCTTCACTCCACAGGGCAAGATTGACATCATTGGTCAGGCTTTTAGCTGATTTGTGGACTATCAGAATGTCAGCAACTGAAATACCCAGGATACAACCTAGATTAGAAAGTACCTGCGCCACTTCTGCCTTCTCACCTGAGGTGCCCTTTAGATTTTTTTGTTGACTCCACTTCTGGACTGCTCACAATCAGTCTATAGCACACACATCATTCCCAGTTAAGTCTGTGTACATATCCAACCTGCCTGGCACATCTAGGCTTCTACCAGCCTGAGAGATACTGAAGGTGATCCCAGCAAACTCCCTGTCCCAAATTTTGCCTCTGAAACCTAGGTCATACTGCCAAGCTTTTTACTAGACAATACACGGTCATATAAAATTCATCATTTTAGTAATAAAAGTATATATGCACAAACCTTGTGATCCAAATGGAGTTTCCCACACGTAATTCCAAAGACACAGGTTGAGGTAAAACAACACAAGTTTATTAACCGTTAAGAAATAGATTGTAAGTAAATACAAGTAACAAAGGATAAAAGTAAAAAATGTTTAAAAGAAAATAAAGATAATACACAAGTAATGACTAACCTAACAAACTGTTAAATGCAAATAAAAGTGTTTTTTTCCTCACCACATGATCCCAAGTTGCCAAACTTCTAGGCCAGGACCCCTTGTTCCGTGTAATGGCTGCTTCTTTTGCTCTGTCTGCAGCAGTAAACCTACTGGGGGGTGGAGGGGGGGGATGGGACGGAGGGAGGAAGAGGGGAAATCGTCCCTTGGTGTTCTTCCCTTTTCTTTTTTATAGTCACGTCCTCATTTTGATATGTATCTCTAACTGGAGATGCCTCTGTGGTCTCTCATGCTGGTTTTTTCCCTAAGATGCAGATTTTTCACCTACGCCCCTTCCTGCAAAAGCATGGTCTTTTAGCAAGTAAGGGTCTAGTGGCATTTTTTAGATATGGCTGAGGTACCAGCTTGCCCATTGTGTCTGAAGAACTGCTTTGGCCACTCACAGATTTTGGAAAACATTTTAGTAACATTAGCATTAACAGTGGAAATCTTATTAACCTTTCATATTATGTTGCTTGCCACATACATTGTACCATGACAATAATGACAACCAAGCTATGAATTTTCAAAATACCACCTCACAAGGACTGAAGATCATTACAATAGTGTGCAGAGGGTGAATATAAGTGCACATGGAATTTTTATTGAAATTCTATTGTTCTTGGAAAACCAATGTTTTGAAAAGTTGACTAACTCATGGAATTAGTGTGTAAAAGTAAGTAAATATGGATGATTTCAGAATTTAAAATGTAGATGGTGGCATCTGGCAGTAGGAACTCATTTGTTTACAAATCAGCCTATAAGCAAAGAATGAGAAATAAAACAGACAAAATGTTTCTTTTTTGGTGTGGAATCCACTAAAGAGTTTTGTCTGAAAGGGGCAGACATAAAAAGGCAAAGACAACTATAAGGGTACGTCTAGACTACAGGCTTTTGTCGACAGAAGTTTTGTCGACAGAATAGGCAAAACTTCTGTTGACAAAGAGTGTCTAGACTACATCAAGCAGATAGACAAAACTATTCGCTTTGTCGATAGAGAGCGTCCAGACTGCTGGATGCTCTGTCAACAGAAGAAAGTACCCGGAACTGCTTCTGCCAGGTCACAGGGGCAGCATGTACTTCCTGGTGCTGCTGCCTGCCCTTTGCAGAGACACGTGCTAAAAGGGACCCGCCCCCCGACTAGCTATTGCTCTGCTGCTGCAGCTGCCTTGCTTACCTCCTAGAGGGAAAGCAAAGGTTCTGCAGTGCTTGCTTGGAGTGCCCTGCTTCCTGGCACAGCACAGCAGTGTGATTTTTTTTGTGGAAGGTTTTTCCAAACCTTTGTTTGCCATGGAGCGAGAGCTGCCCCTGGGCAGGTGCTGGCCCCACTCCACGGTGCTTCAAAAGCTGCTGCAACTGCATGAGACTTTCATGCTGTTAATGCCTGGTCCGGATCCTGAACCCAGACTGGAGCCCCTCCTTCAGGATGCAGCAGCACTGTTTCTGCCTCTGAACTTTTTCCCGGAGAGGCGATTTTGGAGGATGGAAACAAGTACGGACTGGTGGGACCGGCTCGTAATGGAGCAGTGGGATGATTAGGCTTGGCTCCAAAACTTCAGGATGCGGAAGTCCACCTTCCTGGAGCTCTGCAACTGGCTTGCCCCCACCCTGCAACGACAGGACACCCACCTTTGCCCTGCCATCCCTCTGGAGAAGAGGGTAGCTATTGCCCTCTGGAACCTAGTCACTCCTGATAGCTACCAGTCAGTGGGACACCAGTTTGGTGTGGGGAGATCTACTGTTGGCACCGTGTTAATGGAGGTAAGTCCCTTGGGGGTGGGGGTGGGGGGGGGAGTACATGAGGGGTAAGGGGACTGTAACAGAAAAAGGGTGGGTGGGGGGCAATGAAGGGGAGGTGGTGGAGGGCTCCTGTGCCTTACACTACCATACTGCTGGGAGCAATCACTGGGGGGGGGGACTGGGGTCTTGGGCGGGGGTCTCCCAAGGACTTGGGCAACCCCTCTTACTTCGTATTCTGTGTGTGTTTGTATGTGTTTATTTCTGCAGGTGGTGAGGGCCATTAACTCACAGCTGCTGAACCGGATTGTCCGCCTTGGAGACCTAGACACCATCATGGCCGGTTTTGCAGGGCTGGGATTCCCAAACTGCGGAGGAGCGCTCGATGGAACGCACATTCCCATCCGTGCACCACTCCATCGAGCCGCCCGGTATAGCAACAGAAAAGGGTACTTTTCCATTGTGCTGCAGGCCCTGGCTGACCACCGTGGACTATTTATGGACCTTTGTGTGGGGTGGTTGGGCCGGGGACATGATGCTCGGATCTTCCGCAATTCGCACCTGTACGAAAGGCTGCCGATAGGAACCTTCTTCCCCCAGCGAACTTTTGCTATTGGGGATGTAGCGATGCCGGTCTGCATTGTGGCCGATGCGGCGTACCAGCTCATGCCCTGGCTTATGAAGCCATACACAGGGCATCTGACCCTGAGCAAGGAAGTGTTTAACGCGCACCTGACACACGTACGTTTACAGGTGGAATGCGCATTTGGCCGGCTGAAGGGAAGGTTTAGGTGCTTGCTAACTCACCTTGACATGGGGGAATGCAATATACCAGAGGTGGTGGCAGCATGTTGCATCCTCCACAACCTGGTGGAGAGCAAAGGGGAGGCCTTCCTCCCACGTTGGGGGCCAATGGCTGAAGTGGAGGGGAGGCGGTTTGTACAGCCTCAGACAGCTGCCGTTTGCCAAGCCCATCAGGTGGGGGTTCGCATCCGGGAGGTTCTGCGTGAGCGCTTCTCAGCTGGAGCCCAGTGACTCCCCAAGGTATCCCCAATGGAGCCTGTGGGCCTGGGCCCCCCGTCCCAAAACCTTCCCTCCCATAATCCATCCCTGCATCAGCCTCCGAACAGTTAAGACATACACATCATGTTAAATATGAAAAATATAACGTTTATTAACAAGTAACGTTAGAATTAGGAACTGTTATAAAACATAGAATTGTTCAACAACTGTTAAAAAATAAACTATTTTTGGAACTATTAACCTGTGTTTATAACTGTGGTAGGAGGGGGGATTTCAACCTGGAGGGAGGGAGGGAGGGCGGGAGGGCAGACAACTTAAGGGTAATGGCGGTATCGCCTGGGTCGCAAGGCTTTGCCACCTCTTGTCTGTGGACCCTGCCATCCTCGGGCTTGAGTCAGGGCTGCAGATGACTCTGCTCTAGCGGGGGGGGGGGAGGGAGGGGCAGGGCTGGAGGGGTGGCAGGGGCTGAGGGAGAGGAAGGGGGGGTCAGAGGGGGCTGGAGCTGGATGGGCAGGAGTCGTCCCCGGGGGAGAGGACCTGGCATAGCCAGGGCCTCCCGGACGGTGGCACACATTGTGCTCCACTGTGGTAGGAAGTCTTCAAGCAGGCAATTATGCCAGCGAGCCTCCTCCCTGGTTCTTTCGGCCATGGTCTCCTGCATTTTGGCCATGGTCTCCTCAATGTTCTCCATCACCTTCACGTGCCTCCGCAAGAGGTCATTATAGGCCCTCCAATGCCTGCGGGTTCTGTAGGACTGGGTGGGTGGTGGCACAGGTGTTGCTTGGCGGTCAGCAGCAGCAGGTCCAGCTGTGGAGGAGAAGAGGAGAACCGATCAGTGTTAGGAATTCACACACAAGTCCTTACAACAATGGGAATGTTGTAAGGATGGGATGGGATGGGAATGTTGTTACTGGTAGGCCATGTCTGGCCCTGCCAGCTGCCTCGGGGCCCCGTTGTGGCTAGGACAATGTTCACTTCCACCCCCTACATCCTCCCCCCCTCCACCATGGCCGTCCAGGCCAGATCAGTGTGCAGCCACAGTAGGACAGGAGCCTGCAGCACCTTGGGTCTCCCATGGCCCCCACCCACATACCCACCACCTGCCCGCCTGCTTGCACATGCACAGAGAAATGCAAGCTGTCCAGGAGGACCAAGACGTGAACATTGCCCTGCTTCCTCTCTGCTCCCACCTCCCCTGTTCTGTGTCTGTGACCTCGACTGCACTCACCTGATGTTCCTTCACCAGCGTCGGAGGATGCCTGCGAGGCTTCCTGGGTCCCCGGGACAGGCTGCAGAGTCAGGGTCAGGGTGTCCTCCGTCAGCTCCTCCTCCTCCACATCTTCCCTGGGGACCTCCTGCCGGCTCTGCTGCATCGTGTGTGCAACCCAGTCTGCACGAGCACCAGTGCAGACATAGGTTCCTGGCCTTCCAGGATGCGATCCAGCTCATTGTAATAGGCACAGTGCACCGGGGCTGCACCTGATGCTGAGCTCTGCTCTCGGGCCTTCACGTATCCCTGCCAAAGCTCTCTGACTTTTGCCCGGACCTGTTGCAGTGTCCTGGGGTGGTGCCCTTTATTGGACAGCCCGAGCCATGCGGCCGTAGATGCTGGCGTTCCTGCGCCGGGTGTGCAGGGCCTGGACTACTTCCTCCTCCCCCCACAGTTCAAGTAGTGTCAGGACCCCCGGCCCTGACCAGGCTGGGGCTCTCTTTTTCTTGCCTGAGAGAACTTGGGCTGGCTCCCTCGAAGGTCCTTGGGGGCCTCGTGGCTCTGGAGATGCACACATGGCCACGTGCAAGTGAAGCTGGGAGAGCTGTGTGCTGACAGGCTTCCTCTGTGGCCAGCTTCCTGTCACAATGCCTGCCAGGGATGTCTGTGCCTTTAAAACATGGCTACAGACAGGAAGAAGAAGAGGTTTTTCCTGAAGAAGGGCTGTCCAGCTGGGGGTTTCCTTGGAGGTCTTTTTCTGTCGACAAAAGAAACCCCGGCGTCCAGACTGCCCTTTTTGTCGACAGAACTCTGTCGACAAAGGCATTATGCCTCGTAAAATGAGGTTTACCTGCATCGACAAAACTGCTGAGTTCTGTTGACGTTATTTCGACAGAACTCAGCGGTAGGGTAGATGCAGGTACAGTTTTGTCAACAAAAGTCCACTTTTGTCGACAAAACCCTGTAGTCTAGACACTCCCTAAGTTACCACTGTGGTATAAAATTAGTTTTAAAAAAAGGAAGGTGCTAGATTACTCAAAGTAGTGACCAGATTGACATGAAAACTGATAAGAAACTTATCTGCATCCCAGAGGGTATGTGTACACTACAGAGTTTTGTCGGAAAAATGGCCGTTTTTCTGACAAAACCTGAGTTATGTCCACACTGCAATCGCATTCTTCTGAAAGTAAATAAAAAGAATAGAGGTTTTTTTCTGGCATTAGTAATCTTCCTTCTAGGAGGAAGAAGCCTTTTTCAAAAGAGCTCTTTCTTAAAAAGGCGTGTGTGGACGGGGAAGAGGAAGTTCTTTCAAAAGAAGAGGAAAGATGAAAAAGCACAGGTACCCTGGGGGCCGCTCTGTTCATAGTAATCACAGCTTAAATGCAAGATAGCATCCATTCAGTCCTGACGCTATCTTTCGAAAAAGCAGATGGCTTTTTTGATGCACTTTTGTGTGTTGACGCTCTCTTTCAGAAGAAGTTTTTTCGGAAGATCTCTTCCGAAAAAAGGTTCTTCTGAAAGAAGCCTGTAGTCTATACATAGCCATACTGATTTGTTGTGCACCCACTCATTAGGGAGATTGTTGAAATCCCTCATTATTACTGAGGGGTTTATTTTATTTTATAGCCATAGAATCATAGAACCATAGAGCTGAAAGAGACCTCAGGAGGTCATCAAGTCCAGCTCCCTGCTCTAGGCAGGACCAATCCCAACTAGATCAACACAGTCAGGGCTTTGTCAAGCCGAGACTTAAACACCCCTAGGGATGGAGACTCCACTACTTCCCTAGGTAACCCATTCCAGCGTTTCACCACTCTCCTAGTGAAATAGTTTTTCCTAATATCCAACCTGGACCTCTCCCACCACAACTTAAGACCATTGCTCCTTGTTCTGCCATCTGTCACTACTGAGAACAGCCTTTCTCCATTCTCTCTGGAACCTCCCTTCAGGAAGTTGAAGGCTGCTATCAAATCCCCCCTCACTCTTCTCTTCTGCAGACTAAACAGACCCAACTCCCTCAGCCTCTCCTCATAGGTCATATGCTCCAGCCCCCTAATCATTTTGGTTGCCCTCCGCTGGACCCTCTCCAATGCGTCCACATCCTTTTTGTAGTGGGGGTCCAGAACTGGACACAATACTCCAGATGTGTCCTCACCAGAGCTGAATAAAGGGGAATAATGACTTCTCTGGATCTGCTGGCAATGCTCCTCTTAATGCAACCTAATATGCCATTAGCCTTCTTGGCTACAAGGGCACACTGTTGATTCATATCCAGCTTCTCATCCACTGTAACCCCCAGGTCCTTTTCTGCAGAACTACTACTTAGCTGGTTGGTCCCCAGCCTGTAACAATGCTTGGGATTCTTCCATCCCAAGTGCAGGACTCTGCATTTTTCCCTGTTGAACCTCATCAGATTTCTTGTGGCCCAATCCTCCAATTTGTCTAAGTCACTCTGGACTCTATCCCTGTCCTCCAGCGTATCTACCTCTCCCCCTAGCTTAGTGTCATCTGCAAACTTGCTGAGGGTGCAATCCATCCCCTACTCTACTCTTCCTTAGCATTTCACAGTCATTATCACTATCCCGGTCAGGTAATCAGGAATATGAATACAGAGTATTGATGTATTATTAGAGCATGGAATTATATCCATAACGATTCTATGAAACAGTTTGGTCCATTTAAGATTTTTAATTCAGTTGATTCTACTCTTTCTTTCACATATAGTGCCACTAGCCCACCAATTAGTATGACTGCTGTATAAGCTTGCCTTTGGACCAAAATCTTAAATTCTTGATTAAGCAAAGCCAATTGAAACCAAGGTAAAATTTAACTCTATTAGAGTTCCAATATTGACTCAAGTCCATAGGCAGAACTCAATATTATTATTTATGTATATTCCAGTAGCACCATAGGCTGCTGCTGAGATAGCAGCACCAGTAAGCTCTACATTCCTAGAGTGAAAGACTGTAACCCCTTCATAACAGAAACTGTTTAAACATGTGAAACAGACAATGAGGTGAAAGGGAAACTGAGGTGCAATGACTTAATCACAGTTATAAATCAGGTCAATGGCAGCACCGAGGTAAAAACACAGGTCTCCTGACTCCCAGCCCAGTGCCAGATCCACAAGAGCATGGTATTCATACAAAATATCCATTGACATCACTAGGGTTTAGTTCAGGCCCAATGGAGTACAGAATTTGACTGATGATGACTATTTATTGTTTCTTAGATACCAACAACATAATTGATGCTGTATAACAAACAAGATGAAGGCAATTGCCTGCTTCAGAGAGAGCTATAGAGTAAAAAAGCCATAAAAATGAAAACAATTATACATGTATCATGCTGGCTTAGAATCCGTTCAGTCACAAAAAATAATAAAGTTAAATAATAAAGTTGCCTGCAGGCAATCTACAAGGGATTTAATTATTTCTGAATTACCCGTCTTGGATGAAAAATCATTTCCAGTGCCAAAGGAATTAAGCATTCTTTTGACCCGAGTATGAACCATATTTAAAAAGAAAACTTATGTAGCACAGTAGTGTTTTCTTGCATTGTTTATAAAATGTCAGAATTCCCATCAGCCACAAATTAAAGACTATGAAAATGTATTTGTAAATACAACATGAAATTCTGATGTGTTGAATAGTAAATACAATGTGCTGTAACTGATCATTAATTTTAAGTTATGGCATATGGTGTTTATAGATTTTTATGAAAACAGAAATTGTGCCAGTGTTTGCTTTGTTAGCACTATTGTATTCTCCTCTGCTTTACACACTGTGTACAAACTGTGGAATAGATTTTAAAACAGTTATTTTACAACAATTGAAATGTCTGACACGACTGCTAGTGTGAGGTCCATCTTGCTGATAAATGGCAATTTGAGGTTCAGCTATAAAAAGGAAGCCAGGGCAAAAGATTACCAAGCCTTTTTGGAATCCATTTTTCTTTAATGCTAGTTTAACACCAATGAAAAATGCTTTAGGGCTAAATTATTTTAAGCTCTTCAGTTAAGACTCTATATTTGGCATCCAAATGTGTACACTCAGTATCCTGAGCTGAACTACTGTTAATACACTATGACTTCTTTTCTACCGTGACAAGACACCTGGCAACCCTGTGCTCTGACTTTTGAGCAGAAGGTTTGGCCATGGCTGACAAGGCTATTAAAAGTCCAGTTGGCAGTGCTGGAAAGCTCCCTGTGTAGCTCCTCATGTCTCCTGGAAGTAGGTCCTGGGCAGATGTGTAGCCACAGGGGAGTCACACACTGTTCCACCCCGTGCACAGCCTCCGAAGCACACAGATGCTGTGAACCAGTCAGTGGGACCTGAGGTAGCAGCACTTGTGGGAGCCACCTGACCACCCATAGATCTAGGATTTGATAGGCATGTTGTTCTGAGCCCCCTCCTGCACTCTGAACCCTTCATTTTAGCTCCACCTCCAGAACCCATACCCCCAGTCCAGAGCTATCACCCCCTCTCACTCCCTAACTCCCTGCTTTAGCCCAGAGATTCCTCCTGCACCCCAAACCCTTGTTCCCCCACACCAGAGCCCAAATCCCTTTCCCCAGCCCAGTAAAAATGAGCAAGTGAGTTGAAGGTGGGATGGAGTGAGTAACAGAGGGAGAAGGGATGGAGTGAGCAGGGGGCAGCGCTCAGAGAAGGGGCATCATGGCACGTCATTTTTTGAGGAGTACACGATCTTTTGAAAAAGCGCCCCGTTGTCAAAAAAAAAAAAAAAAGTGTCTCAACTGCGGTTTCAGTTTCGAAATGGCGATTGTTTGAAACAGCGCCATGATGCAATTATGCAAATGAAGCATGGGATATTTAAATCCCCACTTTATTTGCACTTTCAAAGTGCTTCATTTACATCCCTCTGCCAATGGAAGGGTATAGTTTAGACGTAGCCAGAAATAAGATCTGCAGTATAGCACAGACACTGAAATCAGCTCTGCTCTGGGAAGGCTCAAAGAAACTTGCTTCAGCACCCAAATCCACAGCCCCAGTGGGACCTGAACCCTAGATAAATCCATCTCACTACAAAGTTTTATGTAATATAAGCTCATATAGTTCACCCTCTCTCTCAGATTAAAAGTAAAAGTTACTTACATGGGGTTTATTAATATTAATTACTAGAAGACTTACACAGGTCCTTCAGGAGAGGGGACTAGCAGTGTGGGGGGAAGGAGAGAGATGCAGCAATCAGGGCAGGGCCCAGGGGATGTGAGGGAGCAGGGCAGGATCCTGGATGCGAGAGAAGCTCAAGAGTGAGGGTTTGAGGGTGAGGAGGGGCTCAGGACAGGGGGGTCCCATCTGGCAGAGCTTTCTTTCACTCTCCTCTGGCCGGGGTGGGGGGGGGGGTTCTCCTTTTGCAGCATCCCACTGGCCACCAGGGGCCTTCTCTCCCCCCTAGCCCTCCCAGCTGCCAGGGGCCTTCTGTCTCACTCCCCCACCCACAAATATTGTGGCCAAGGTCAGGGGGAAAGGGTATGGGGCAGGGATACTACTCGTGCCATATGATGACAGGCAAGATTGCAAAGCCCCAGTCCTGCTGGCCACTTTTGGTGGTGCAGCTGCCCCCAGGGTCCACACTGCATATTGCTCTCCCCTGCAGGGCCACTGCCCCCAGTGGCCACTCTTAGTATTGCATCCCTCTCTCTGCCCCTTCCCTTTCCATGTTATGGAAAACAGTCCCATTCTCAGCACTTCCCATTTCTATGGCACAACCAAATTCTGACTCTGCTTTAAGAACAAGCCGCACACCAAATTTGGTGGTCCTACCTCTTACTGTTTAGGAGGAGATCTTGAACAGAACAGACTTACAGAGGACAGACAAACATTTCTAAAATATAGACAGATAGATAAAGGTAGGATTTAAGTGGTCATAAGAGAGAGACAAAGTAAGTTACGAAACAAAATAAAACAGAACACACAAGCTATGCTTAATGCAGTAAAGAGACTACTTACATGTAACATCTCACCCTCAAAATTGTTCTGCTCAGTGTCTTTAAGGGTACCTCTACACTACAGTGTTATTTCGAAATAGCTAATTTCAAAATAGTTAATTCGAAATAAGATATTTTGAAATAATGTGTCTTCACACAAAATGCATTTTGAAATAGCATTTTACTATTTTGAAATAGCGCATCCACATTTAGTGGATGCTGAATCGCATTTAAGGCCGGCTGGAACCAGTTCAGGCAGGGCATCAGGTCAGGACTGACTTTGTGTTGCTGCTGCCTGAGGCTATCTGAGGCCTGTGCTTAAAGGGACCCCCCGGACAGCCAGTTCTCAGGTTTCCCTGCTTGCTTGCCTACCTCGATGAGGGACAGCAAAGCATTTTTGTCTCTGCGTGTTCTGGTTGCCCTCACTCGGGACACCATAGCACTCTGCAACATGGAGCCAGAGCTGTCCCTGGGAGCTCTGGTGCTTCTCTTGGATGCGTTGCTGCGAGCCTGGCTGCACTTTCTGCAGGCTGCCACCCAGGAGGCTGTCAGTATCCAGGACGCCCTGTGGGAGAGCTTTCACCCTGAGGAGCACTAAGAGCCTCCCTGGTCTGCCCCACTGGGGGCTTGTGCCTCATTCCTCCCTCACCTCCTTCCACTTACCCCTCCCTAACCCCCTTCCTGATGTCAAATAAAATACACATTTTCATGAACACAAACTCTCTTTATTTAACAACACGGGGGGGGGGGGGGTTGAAACTCTGGTGAGACTGGGGAAAGGAGGCGGGAGAAGGGAGTAGAGAGGGTGGGAGAGGGGAGGGGGAAGCAGGGGGAAGGAGAAGCTTAGGGCTCAGGATTAGGGGTCTCGCTGGGCCAACTGTTTCCCAGAACCTCAGGTATGGGGCCTTGGCATTCCCAGGAAGATGGGGAGGGGATAGAGGGTGTGGAGGAGATGGAGGGGGAGAAGGAGTGGGAGGAGGAGGAGTAGCTGGGGAGGCAACAGGCGCTGGAGCAGCATAAGGCAGCACGCTCTGCACCAGGGTCTGCAGGTGTTGGCAGATGGCACGGCCCTGGGCAAGCTGCTCCCGCTGGAGCTGCAGGTCTTCTTGCACCCAGTGCTGGAGGATGCTGTGCAGGGCTTGCTGTGCCCACAGGAGCTGCTGTTGGTACCCCTCCACTGCACAGGTGGTCCTGCGGAAACCTCGGGTGTGGGAGCATGTCCCGGGTGGTGTGGTGTGCCCTGAATGCACAGCTGGTGTGGCTGTGGAGAAACAAGAGAAGTGGTCAGTTATCCCTGGGGACACAGTGGGTGAAGCCCAGCCCCCCTCTGCAAGATGAGGATGACCGTGCCCTGCACCATCAGAGCCAATGTGCTTGCACTCAGGCCATGTTCGGAATGTCCTGCTATCCCTGGGAATGGGAGCTGCCCTGAGACCGCACCCATGCCCCTATGCTGTATATAGTGTGGGTGGGGTTGGGGGGAGATGTCCCCTGCCTCTGTGTAGAATGGCATTGTGGAGGGAGGGTGTCCTGCTGTGTCCCATCCCGGAGTCAGGAGAATGTCATGCCTCCTCACACACGCATGTGGCTAACAGGGTAAGGCCCCTGTGTGGCAGCCAGCTGGGGCCACATGCTCGGGGATGGCATGGCACATGTACAGGTTGCTGCATGATCCATGGACAGCAAGGTTCATGCACGCAGTCCCTGGTTTCCGTCCCCTTCTCGGCCCCCGCCCGCATAAGGGGACAGTGATGGCACTCACCTGTTGTTGCTTCCCTGGCCTCAGATGACACCGGCAACAGGTCCACTGTGGAGGCTCAGGGGTCCTGGATGCTCAGCACGCTCTGTCTGGTCTGCTGCGGCTCCTTGCTCTCTTCCTCCTCCTCCTCGATGCCCTGGTCAGCGCCCTCTGCCCCAGGGTTGATGACCACTTGGGGGCCACGGACCATCCTGCCCCCCAGGATGCGGTCCAGGACATTGAAATAGGAGCAGCTTAGTGTGTGTGCCCCTGGCATATGACTGCCAAAGCTCTTATTTTCATCCGCATCTACTCCTGGGTGCGGATGTGGCCTTTGCTGGCCATGGTGGCAGCTATCCTGCCATAGACAGCTGCATTCTTCTGTCTAATGCAGAGATCATGGATGTTGGAGGATTCCCCCCAAACCTGAATGAGGTCCATGATCTCCTCACTGGACCAGGAAGGAGCCCGCCTTTTCTGGCCCCTGGCAGGCTCATGGGAGCTGGCAGACTGCTCCCGGGGAATGGTGGAGGGCTGGCTGCCGGTGGCTTGCTGTCTCATATTGGGGCTACTGGGTCAAGGGTAGGACAGACTGTTTGTTGGGCTGGCAGGCTTGGAGCTGGCACAGGCAATGTGGCCAGATTCTACCCCTTTAAGGGCTCCGGGGAGTGGGGGAGGGAGAGAAGTTTTCTTGGTTGAGGCCAGAGTGGCCAGCAGGGCACCCTGGGAAGGGCTGGAGGCCCTCTATTTCGAAATAAGCATCTACCCAGCGCTTATTTCGAAATTGGCATTATCCCTTGTGGAATGAGGTTTACCAATTTCAAAATAAGCCCTCCGCTATTTCGAATTAATTTCGAAATAGTGGTTGGCTTGTGTAGATGCTAGTAAAGTTATTTCGAAATAACAACTGTTTTTTCGAAATAACTTTGTTGTGTAGACATAACCTAACAGATAGAAAGCATTCCATCTTGGGTCTATCTCTTCCCCCAGTTCTGTTTCAGATGTTTCTAGTAGTCATCTTTGTTGGGGGTAGCCAAGGAGAACTGACAACCTAGGATTACCTCATCCACTCCCCCCCTCCGTGAACAGATTTTGCCTAAGGCAGGAATCCTTTGTGTTCAGACTTAGCTTTTCTGCTCTTGTGGATAAAATACAACATTCAAGATGGATCCCAGCATCAGGTGACAGGGCCACATGTCCTGGTAGGAGCCAAAACAGCCCCTCATCCCAAGCTTACAGGAAAAACAAGTCTATTTACAGATCGTTTTCTAGAGTATTGGGCCATTAAGACTGTTGATTGTTATTAATGGCCTTTACTTAGCATGAATGAATTAGTCAGGTTTATACTTCATACTTCTAACTTCAAATACGGAATGATACTTGCATACAAATGGGATAATTATACTGAGTAGATTACAAGCTTTCCAATTATATTTCACATGAAGTATTTTGCATAAACGTATTCCAGTTATGTCATATGTATAAGCATATTCTGATAAAGCATATCAAATTCCCTGTTACAGTAGGGCTTCTAGCACTTATGAGATACAGAATGTCAGGACATGCTGGGGAGTAAGCATTGACTTGCTTGATCTCCCAATCATTTGAAAGCCCCTCTAAAGTGCTAGCCAATGTCCAAAACAGACCAACCCCAAATAATCAGACAATTCTTAATGTCTTCCTCCTAAGAATAGATCAATTTTCTTTGTGTCAAAAAGACAGACATAGAAATGGAAATAACCTGCTGATAACTGAAGAACAAGATTCTTCCAGGCATTTATTGTTTTCTGTGTAGGTGTATTTCACAATGGGAGAAGAACGGTTGACTATTTTGAATGCTAAACTAGTGGTCTTGAGCTGTTGGGTAAGACACCTGACTTTCTGCTTCAGTTTTCCCCTTTATAGAGATATTAATATTTACCCATTTTAGTCAGTTTTTTTCACGTTTTTAAAAAGACTTTAACATGAAAAAGACACTATGGAGGTGTTAACATGATCATTATTCCTGAGATTCTCTCTAGAAAAAACTAAAATCTTTGGATGCTGATTCCACACTTATCTGAACATGCAAAGTCTTCATTATGTGAGGAAATCTTGCAAGAATAGGCTTCTTGGAAAAGATCCAATATTGCTTCAACCTAAAGTATGATCTTTTCATGGCACCTTGAGACAAGACCCGCTAATTAGAGAAGTGAAGCACAGATATGCAAAGCAATGATGAAAAAGTGACATGAACTTTTTCAAATCTTCAAAAGTTTTAGGCTTATGTGTGAAGGTTCAGAACAGGTCTCACTTTATCAAAAGTGATTTGCCTATCCTCAATAGAAGTATAGATTCAAATGAACCTTATCTCATGAATACTATTTTTGAAATATATAGACACCATTTAGTTACCTTATAGTGTCTCATGTGAAAAATAAAGAAGCTTATCTAATCTTCCTGTAATAAATACTTCACATTCTGAAAGGTAAATTTCATGTCAAATCATTTTATGAAGTTTTTCCATGGTCACTCATTTTAAGATACATTCTCTACTTGCCCTGGAAATATCTTGACAGAACTTGAAACTGCTTTGATGATCTTTGACTATTGGTTCAGAAAAGAATTCCTCCATAAATTTAATAAAACTGAAAAGCTTAAATAAATATTCTACAAAAAAATATTTTGCTTGACCATTTTGATACAAGAGTCCTAAAATTATTTCTTTAACCAAGCCATTACAAATGTATAGCCAAGAATGTAGATATTTAATTATGTGTATATGTGTGTATGATTATGAATCTAAATACACAAAGATAATTTTGCAAAAGTGGTTTCAGAAATTGTATGACAATATCTAAAATGGCCTGTAATGGGGTCAATATTCACCTCTGTTAGTGCCTTCTCTGTGTGTGTGTGTGTGCCCATGTGCTGTATCCTCTGATAACCCCTTTAATGATTTTTTTTTTTTTTGGCTGCACCTGGGGCTCTGACTTTACATGATCTCTGCCCTGGTATGGGGCTCTATCCCCAGGGCTTCCCCCTTGCAGACACTATATTCCTGGGACCCTCCCCAGGTTCAATTCTCACCCAGTCTGAGGAACTAGCCAGAAGATCTTTACTCCCGTGGTCCCTGTCCCTCATTTAGCTCTGGTTATGCTGGGGTTCCCTTGAGTAGCTGGGCATTCAGTCCATCTCTTCTCAGTAGTAATAGCTCAGCCCAGTCACTCACTCTTACCAACACTCTCCCTTGCTCTGTTCTGCCATTCCTTTTTCTATGGCCTTCCTGGGCCCTGATTGGTTGCCTTCTATGCAGCCACTAGTCTGATTGGATGACCTCTCCATTGCTCCTTTTCTGGGATGGGTGCAGTAGAGTCCTGAGGTTGCCAGCAGGGGCCCTCTTGGTACAGTCCACCCCTTCACACTGCTATCCATGCATTTTTTATTAATATTATGTTCTCAGATTAATATGACAAGTTCACCCATATACATATATAAGGCAAATCAACTCTAGAAAATGGGATTAACAAAGGTTTTAAACAAGGGTGAACAAAGAGGCCCTTTCCTATACTAGTGTGGTGGAAATACTTTATAGGACCAGCAAAGGAATCAGCATCCACCTATGTGATCCTGATGAATAGGATGTTGAGCTCTCTCTGCTCATACCCACAATGTATGTGGGGATTGCTCAACTTGAGTAAAGGCTGAAGGAGAGTAGAGGAAAGTGTCTGTCTCCGCTAGCATTCCAGTATCCAAAGCAGGGATGGTGGGGGCGTCTATTAGGGTTGAGCCGATCCTGCCTCCTTCTATGTTAAAGCTGAGCTTTCTGCTGAAATTTACTTTGCCCTTCCCTATAGATGTTGCAGTTGTCTGAGATGGGATTCCAGACTTGCTATGGTTCAAATCTGATCACCTCTGTAGTAAGGAAACATTTTTTTGTCTTTGTTCAAGACAGGCATGATGTCAGATGTGGCATGTTTCCTCCCCTGTTTTTCCCATAACATCCTGAAGGCTAAGTAGATGATGATAAAAAGGATTTGAGATAATATTAAAATAAACAACCACCACCACTCCTCCCTCAATCCCCCTCACTGGATCAGGAGAAAAGTAATTAAACAGCAGGGACAATCATGAATTCGAGAGTATTTTAGCTAAGGAGAGCAACCCTCATTTCTTAGATTCATTTAGTGCCTGATAGTTTGTGGATTATTGAGGTCATTGAGACTTAACGTATGCTCAGAATTAATATGTGATTAAGAGAATTGCTGGAGGGAGGACAGAGATTCAGTACTTTTCAGAATTGAGTCCAATATGTGGATGACTTAAAGGTTAGAAGATAAGCATGAGTTTGCATCCTTTCAGTGGTGCATTTAAGATGCAGTAAAGATGCACCCCAAAAAGCCAACATTTCATAGATACCATTAAATGCCTAGTACAAATGAAAATTAAGTATATTGCATGTTCAGCTGCATGTTTAACTGTGCATTCAGTTGGATGCACAATGATGCATGCCAAGTACCACATTTTCAATACATTTGGAAGAAAAAAAATTGTTCTGACAATCACACACTGATCATTTCTCCCTTGTCATTACCTTACATATACCTTTCTCTTTGTGCTACCATTTGGCATTACAAAATGGCTTCCTATCATTTTCTCTATCTACCAGAACTTAAATAAAAATAGAACCTTTGTAACTCAAAGAAAAACAGTGGTATATTAGATAACAAATAGATGCTGTGGCAAAAAATAGTTAACAAAAAATGAAATGGTTAATAAAATAAAATTTTCCCTTTCAAATCCTACCACGTCTCTGAGACCCTGAAGACTCCAAAGGCTAAGACTTATCCTACATTCCTTATTAAAAATATTGCCATCGCTCTTTCTCAATAAATATCATGAGAACACACACCGTACTGCGATTTATACACTTACATTTCCTTTCTTAAAAGTCTGCCTTTTCCTGACTTCAAAAAGCATTTTACCTGATCCCCACAGTGATCTATTAAAAAGATGGACATTTATGTATTTTGGTTTTAGTCTACACCTATTAAACACTGATATGCCACATAAAGAGCTAGGAAATTCTCATGAAGCAATAAATAACTTGTTTTCTGGATTAATCCTCCAGAACACATCAGATATCTCCAATGCCAGAAATTTGTTTCTCTATCTGAAAATACTATACCTGTGTGTTATCGAGAAATGATTTGCCTCAAATGGAAATGTGGACCCTCCACACAACTCAACATGTCTGGCAATCTCCAGTTGGGAGGAGGGATATGACGACATCTGAAATAGCAGAAGACGTAACAGGTCAGGGCATAACTGAGATGAATTTGAAGATAAGATTGGCAAGAAAGCTTGCTATATACTTGGTTGTGGCTGAATGCACCCATATAATCAGACCTTCCACACTACAGTAATACTTTTTGTATAAAATATGCGTTGGTAGTCATCGTTTCAAAACTAATAACTCACTGAGCCATAATATCATAGAGAAATGTCATAAGCAACATTAAGTTATTTATGAATTCCCACACCGCAATACTGATAACACATATTTAAACCCATGATTAAGCAGCAATGGTTAAGCATGTCTATCTTAAACAAAGGCATGTGTAAAAACAATGGGGAATTCTGTGGCACCTTAAAGATCAACAGGTTTATTTGGGCATAAGCTTTCATCGGCAAAAACCCACTTCAAGGTTTTTGATGATGAAAGCTTATGCCCAAATAAGTCTGTTAATCTTTAAAGTGCCACAGGACTCCCTGTTGTTTCTGTGGATACACACTAACATGACTACCACTCCAATACTTGTCAAAAGGCATGTGTGTTTATCTCAGTTTACATATAAGCAATCAGGTCCTTGAAACAATAAAAAGAGACAAGGCAAGTCTGCATTTCTGCATAAATAGGGAAGAAGAAAGAACCCGGGGGTATCTTTACTCTCAAACTGCATGTCACCTTCTTTACTTGTTTCAATAAACTTTGTTTTCAGAACTAATCCTCAAAGGAATCCACTTGAAATGGGGACTGACCTATAAACACCCTAGTTTCTCTCACATGTGCAATATTTCACCCAAGATGACAAAGAAACCAACCCTTTCAACTTTGAAGGCAGATACTAACTTGAGAAATTTGTCAGTTATGTTGCAGGGAATATGGGTTAATATACATCAAGGTAAAATCCTTATGTCTTAGTTACTAGTAAAGTACCTTATTTTTATCTCTCTCATAACCATTCTTGATTTTAATACCTTGTGTTCTCTTAAAAGCATAGATTAGGGCTACATAAGACCTCAGGATGTCATCCACTCTGACTCCCCACTGAAAGCAGAACCAACCCAAACTAAAGCATTTCATCCAGGGCTTTGTTAAACTTAGTGTTAAAAACATCAAAGGATGGAGATTCCTCCAGCTCCCTAGGTAACCCATACCAGGGCTTCACAATCCTCCTTGTGAAGTAGTTTTTCCTAATATCCAACCTAGGCCTTCTGGTGAGATCGTTGTTTCTTTTTCTGTCATCAGCCACTATTGAGAATAGCATGGCTCCATCCTCTTTGGAACACCTGTCTTCAGGTAGTTGAAGGCTGCTATCAAATGCACCCCCTCTTTTTTCCCTTTTGTAGATGAAATAAGTCCAGTTTCCTGCCTCTCCTCATAAGCCATGTGCCACAATCCCTAATTATTTTCACTATTCTCCACTGGACTTGTTTCAATTTATCCACTTTCTTTCTGCACTGTGTATGTGGGGAGGGGTGTACAAAACAGAATTCAGTACTCCAGATAGGGCCTCTCCAGTGCCACATCTGCTGGCAATGCTCCTAGTAATACAATCCAACATGCCCTTAGCCTTTTTGACAATAAAGGGCACACTTGTTGGCTCATATCCAGATTCTCTTCTACTGTAATGCCCAAGTTCTTTTCTGCAGAATGGCTGCTTTACTAATCGGTCCCCAGCCTGTGGATTCTTCCATACTAAAGTACAGAATTCTGCACTTCCCTGTGTTGAACCTCAACAGGTTTCTTTTAGCCCAGTCTTCCAATTTGCTTAGGTCACTCTGGCCTCTATCCCTATCCTCCAGCACATCTACTACTCCCTCAAAATCAGTGTCATCTGCTGAGACCGCAATTTATTGCATCATCCAGATCATTAATGAAAATGTTGAACAAAATCAGATAAGGGGGGAATATAAAAACATCTTGATACTATCCGCCAATGAGACATTGAATCATTGATCACTACCTGAAGATCTAGCCAGATTTCTTTCCAATTTATAGTCCATTCATCGAAGCCAAGGGTGGGCAAATACTGGCCCGCAGGCTGAATCCCATCTGCTATGATTAGATCCTGGCAGGCCTCCACACCACCGTATTTACCTGTGCCTCTGCAGGTAGGGGGGATTGCAGCTCCCTTTGGTCACAGATCACTGTTTCTGACCAGTGGGAGCTGCAAACACCTGTACCTGTGGAGGTGCAGGTAAATATAGCAGCAGCAGCTCATCAGGAGCTAACCCTATGTTTTATTGCCCATCCATTATCCAAGCCATTCTTCTTTAACTTGTTGGCAAGAATACTGTGGGAGATCATAGCAAAAGCTTTGCTAAAGTAATGCTATTTCACATGACTTGTTTTCCTCATATCTACAGAGCCATTTATCTCATCATAGAAAGCAACCAGGTTGCTCAGGCATGACTTGCCCTTGGTGAATCCATATTGACTGATCATGATCACCTTCCCCTCCTCCAAGTGTTTCAAAACCAATCCCCCAGGGACTGAGGTGAGGCTGACCAGTCTGTGGTTCCCTGCATCCTCTTCCTTCCATTTTTTAAATATGGACACCCTCATTTACCCCTTTTCAACCATCTGGTACCTCCCCCAGTCCCCATGAGTCTTTAAAGATAATGGCCCACAGCTCTGCAATCACATCAGACAATGCTGGCAGCACTCTTGGAAGCATGAAGTCCGGTCCCATGGACTTTGTACATGTCCAGCTTTTCAGAGTAGTCCTTAACCTCTTCTTTCATAATTGAAGGCTGTTCACCTCCTCCTCATACTGTGCTGCTCAGTGAATCATTCTGGAAGCTATTTTTGTTTCAGATAGGGACAAGAAAGCACTGAGTACTTCAGCTTTTCCCATGTCATCTGTGACTAGGTTGCCTTCCCCATTCAGTAAGGATCCCACACTGAGTATACCCCTGCATGCTTGTGCAATGTTGTTATAGTCTTCCCTTATCATTTGTCTAAGTTTCTACTTCTTGTAAGCTTATATTTTGTGTGTAAGCTCACCAAAGATTTATCAAGTCAAGTCAAGCAGGTTACCTGCTAAATTGTATATTAATTCTGCACATGGGGAATTTTTTTCCCCCTGAGCCCTCAATAAGGCTACTTTAAAATATAGCCAGCTCCCTTGGACTCCTTCACCCCCTCATATTAACCTCTCTATGAATCCTGCCCATCCCTGAGGGAGTCAATGTTGAAATGGTTGTATGTGGTTAAATGAACTTATTTTATTCTTTAATCAAAACTAATTTAGTGTTTTGTGTAAAATGAATGGTCTGCTGACTACAATTAAAGTAGTGAACTATTGTATACTGGTACCTGTAATATTTGAACAGTCCAGGAGAGGGCTGTACAGGGAAGAACACACTTTTTTGAGGGAGCAGGGCGAATGCAAGACAGAGTGTGTTGGTGTCACCCTGCAAGTGGTAACCAAGCCTAATGGAAGCCAGAGTATTGACTAGAGTGTTGCTGGCAGGCTTCAGCTGTACACTGGCACTCACTGTGTAACCTGCAGGCTGCTCATGAGGGGCCCAGGGTGGGAGCTATTGCAGAAAACGTTGTGTGGCATCCAAGGTTGCAGGGCAGGTGGTGACAACACTTCACTGAGCTTAAGAGCACAGTGGAATGTGATAGTTGCTCAGTACCACATTATGAATCTTGCCCTTTCAGAAACAGTACATTTCAAAATCAGCACCCCTCCCTTATTTTTAAATCAATGTTCACTCAGAAATTAAGAATTCGACTACCTACGTTCCAATCTATAAATCAGTTTTTCCCTACCTCATCAGTGCATAGCATTAAGGGAATTTGCATGTAGCTGGTAAATATTTACCACAATGTCTTCACAGCATATTAACATCTTGATGGATGTTGATTTGTGTATCCAAATCCCTCCACACTGAAATGAAATATTTCTCTTTTTCACAAAATCACTTAAAGTCTGCAGTTGAGTTGCTTTGCTTTGTTTTTCTTTAACCTCTTTGGTCAATTTTTGTATTAATTACAACTTTATATTTTACAAGACAATAGTACATCATTAATAGATATACTATTTTCAGCAATTAGGGAACACAACAATCTAAAAGAACTCATCTCCTATTCATAATTTTTTCCATTTCAGAGGTGATTGATAGGCTAGCTTTATTCATTAATGGGAAAACTAATTTACATATGAAGAGTACATTTCTTTCCTTAGGAAGCTATAATCTTTAATAAAGAATACCTCATTAACTACAGAATGATTTTTTCCACAATAATCATGAATTAACCAAAATACAGAAAAATAATACTTTAATATTTTAAACTCCATATTAATTTCACTTATCTCCCCTGACTAGCTACATTATTTGAAATGCAAATCTTATACCATTTTCAGATGGTTAAAGCTATGTCCCCTATGCTAAATATTTGAAAATATTAACAATAGAACAGGTGTCTGTTTAAATGAGTTTTTATTATTGCTTATATTCAATCAGGGATGTAACAAGTAAACTTTTTTTTGGTAAAAGTAGTTGCTTGCATTTTCACATTATTTCCCTTCTTTCTATTTATAAAACCATTCACTTGTAGAAACGGCCACCCAATGAACTACAGGAGAATAAATGAATAGTACTACATATCGCAAGGATACACCAAACATATTAATTAATGCACCAATTCTTGATACCTCAGTTTGGGCTCCACACTGCAGTACGCTGTGCACTTTGGCTCCAGTCTGGCACAGCACTCAAGCTTATTCTTAATGTTAAACATCAGAGTAGGGCCATTAGAGCGAATGAATTAGAATTGTGCTCAAAGTTAAGCATCTGTTTAAGTGCTTTGCCAGATCAGAGCTGAAGTAGTCAGGTTGGAATAGGACTATCTTAATTTGGAGATTCAAGATGGTCTCTTCTAACTTTTTGTTATTGTTTTTGGATACAGGTACAGCAACAAAAAAGTGCCAAACTAAAAGAAGGAGGCAATAGTGGTCAGCTGCAAGCAGGATTGTCAGAAGACTCTGCTTCATTAGAAGATTTACAATTTTAAAGTGCTCTCAGATAGTTTAACATTCAGAAGCAAACACCATTAGTCAAAGTAAAAACAAAACCTCAAGTTCTCAAAAACAGAGTCCCTTCTCCTGCACTGATTAGCTGTGTTCTGCTGAAGTAATGGATCACCCTCAAAGAAGTTCCATGACCCACAGGGGCCCTTATAATACAAAAACAGAGTTTTAGGTTTTACTTTCACAAGTTATAAACAATGTATTGTACCAGAGCAAACACCACTCCTATTTATTATTTATTTACTTTAGTTTTATTTTCGACAAAACCTCAATTTTTATTGTCATGCAAGGTGGAAGTCATCTCACATCTCAGTATCACAAAGTACAAAAGCAAAGAGTATTACACACATTCCAAGTTTTCTCCAATCTCTTTCATTGGAAGTGAAGGGTTTTAAAAAAATAATAATTCCTTCCAAGACTTTATCACTATGAACATTATAACGAAGCATGTCACAGCAAGAATACCAGGGAACAAAGCCATTTTGAAAGGAAATGGGGAAACAAAAATTATTTCAAATAAAAAAAAAACCCTAAGTTACCACTATCATATGGTTTTGAATCTATGGGACATTATTCAATACTAGCCAATTAGCTCGTCATAAGACGGGATTTTCAGGTCTCTCCTCCACGTCGGTCTTCCCTCCTGAGCCTCTGGTCTCTCTCTCTCTCTCTCTCCCCCCTCTTCCTACTGCCTCGCCCTCTCTCTGCTTTCCTCCGCCTCCTGCCTCTCTCTCTGTCTCTTCTCCTCCCCCTCCTACCTCTCACTCGGGGGACCGTGGAGCCCAAATGGCCGTTTGGGCACCGTGCTCCCCGTGTTGCATGGGGAGCATGGAGCCCAAATGGTTGCTTGCGCCACTTGCTCCCATGCAGCAGCCCGGCTGAGCAGCTCAGAAGTCAGCTGAGCGCCAGAGTGGGAGGCGAAGGGGGGCGGAGCAGTGACATACAAGGCCAGGCCCTGTCCCCTGGCCATGTAAGTCACCACCCCAGCCCCCTTCCCCTCCCACCATGGCACTCCGGTGTTGCATGGGGAGTGCGGGGCCCAAACGACCGCTTGCGCCGCTTGCTCCCCCGCAGCGGCCCGGCTGAGCGGCGCAGAAGTCAGCCGAGCACCATGGCGGGAGGGGAAGAACATGACTCAGGCAACAGTGCCGCCCAGAGGGAACAGCCAGCATTTCAGCATTACAGAGTCACAGACATTGGGCTACTATATATATGATGTACAGGGCATCCTGGTTCATAAGCTATTGAGGACAAGGGGTAAACATTGCATTCATGTGTATTCTTGTAATATTTACAATAAATACAGTTTTTAAAAAGTGTGTCAAACCACATTATCAAAATAAAAATGCATTGAGTGTGGCCCCTTTTCTATGCAGGCTTCCCCATCACCTCCACTTCTCAGGTACTCTCTTCATGTCTTACCAGCCCCACTTCCAGGCCTCCTACACAGGATAATAACCTGCTTCCTATAGGCCCTTTTCATGATGTTTTCACCAGGCCCGAGAGGGGCTCTCTAGTTCCTCTGTGATGTGTCTTACAGTATTTTCTGCTTAAGAATTTTACCAATCACACTGGTAAAGATGGTACTATATGAACAAAACAAATGCTGTACAATTAGTACTAGCACAGACAACCAACAAATTATGAGCACTTTTAAGATTAACTTTTTACTATTTGTGGGTTCGTCCATTAATAGGTTATCTTGCAAACTTAACAGTTAAAATCTATTTTGGTCCCTAAATATATTCTTATTCTTGAGATTTTATTTTATAATGGAAGCACACTTGTGGGCCCCTGTGATTGACACATTGATTTATTCCCAGCAAGGGTCCTGTAATTAATGTGACCTTTTGATAGGGTGGCAGATATAGGGGAGACAAGGGCTCTCATGAGAGCTATTAACAACTTCTGAGCGACTTCTAATAGTAGAGAACTATCTTTTAAAAAAATACAGCTTGGAAAATAATTGACACACCATGACAACGAGTATGTGCAGGGAAGGAAGAAGAGCATAAGAGAGGCAGAGTACCATTAATTACTCAAAGTGAGACATGTTTTCAGCACTAGGTAAACTGTGCATTTTGGACTCTGGCCTCAGGAATACAATTGATAATGACAATAAAATGCAAGGATCAAACAATAGGTCTACGAGAGCTGGAAAAAAAAAATTCAACTTCATCCTTCTTAAGAAGCTTTTGTACAACATAACAGGTGGTTTTATTTTTTCTTGTCAGATGGTATTTCCACCAAGGGAATTGACGTTTTCCCTAACATCTGGTTCCATATCCAGTGATTCTATAACATAATACAGAGATGACAAAGTTCTACTAATGTTACTTGAGGCTTACTGCTCTAAAAGGATAACCATCTTGTCACTTGGTACCTAGAAATTACACTGTATTCATGACAACAGTTTGATAAAAATCATGGTCAATATACCACTTTACCTTGAAGCAACAATACAAGATAAGATTAAGATGACTCCAAAAGAAACGAAACATGAATCATTTGTGTTTGAACCATTATCAAAGCATCCACAATTAGTTGAGCTAACAATCATGTCGGATATTTGGTACTCAAGAACATCAATGCCTGATGATGGAATGATCATAATCACGTTTCTGTTCTACATCTCTGTCAAATGTGGTTCCCCATCATTGACAAAGTGAAACAGAGAAAGAAAACTTCAGACAGAAGAGGAGATACTAAAGGTGTATAAGAGAAGCAAACTCATTTGAAGCGGGGAAAAAAAGATAGATAGATAGCAAAACTTATTAAAGAGGTCATATGGCTGGACTGGATGGAAATGTCATAGAATCATAGAACCATAGAGCTGAAAGAGACCTCAGGAGGTTATCAAGTCCAGCCCCCTGCTCTAGGCAGGACCAATCCCAATGGAAACGTGATATTGGCAGGACCAATATGGAAATGTGATCCATAAGAACTATTCTTTACATTTTGAGTATTGCATCCAGTTCTGGGGCCCCCACTACAGAAAAGATGTGGACGCATTGGAGAGGGTCCAGTGGAGGGCAACCAAGATGATTAGGGGGCTGGATCCAGGGCCGGATTAAAGGGTGGGGCTAGCCGGGCAGCTGCCCGGGGCACCAACCTATGGGGGGTGCCTGATAGCATCTGTAAGGGGCTCCGTGCACCCGGGGCCAGGGGCTGCACGGCGCCCCTTAGAGCTGCCATCAGGCACCGTGCACCCGATTGCAGCTGTAAGGTGCGCAGTGCACCAGGGGACGGGACCGCGCATGCGCCGTGCACCCGGGGGAGGAGCCGCGCATGCGTTGCGCGCCCACTGCCTGGGGCACAGGAACAGCTCGAGCCAGCCCTGGCTGGATCACATGACCTATGAGGAGAGGCTGAAGGATTTTGGCTTATTTAGTTTGCAGAAGAGAAGAGTGAGGGGGGATTTGATAGCAGCCTTCAACTTTCTGAAGGGAGGTTCCAAAGAGGATGGAGAGAGGCTGTTCTCAGTAGTACCAGATGGCAGAACCAGGAGCAATGATCTCAAGTTACAGTGGGAATGGGGGAAGTCTAGGTTGCACATTAGGAAAAACTATTTCACTAGGAGGGTGGTGAAGCACTGGAATGGGTTACCTAGGGAGATGGTGGAATCTCCATCCGTAGAGGTTTTTAAATCTCGGCTTGACAAAGCCTTGGCTGGGATGATTTAGTTGGGATTGGTCCTGCTTTGGGCTGCGGGCTGGACTCAGTGACCTCCTGAGGTCTCTTCCAGCCCAATGGTTCTATTATTCTATATGTTGCCTAGAGCAAAACTGTCATAAGCAAACTAATTTTCATTAATAGAGAAGTCATGATGGACTAAGCCAGTACTACCATACTGTATTGCATCTATTTTGCTACTTGTGTTTTCACTAGGGCTGTCAATCGATTAAAATTAATCAAGATTAATTGTATGTTTATCACAATTAATCATGCCGTTAAATATTTTGGATGTTTTCTACATTTACATATATATTTATGTCATATAATATACATTTACAAATCTATTGATTTCATTTACAACACAGATTTCAAAATATACATATACAAAATATACTATTTCAAATATTTATATTGTAAAAACAATAGTATTTTTCAGTTCATCTAATGCAACTTTTGTAGTGCAATCTCTTTATCATAAAAGTTGAACTTTCAAATATAGAATTGTCTACAAAAAAAATTGCATTAAAAAATAAAACAAACATAAAATGTTAAAGCCTTCAAGTCCACTCAGTTCCACTTCTTGTCCGCTCCAAAAAAGTTGGTTTACATTTACAGGAAATAATGCTTCTTGTTTACAATGTCACCCGATAGTGAAAACAGGCATTCATATGTCATTGTTTTAGCCAGCATTGCAAAATGTTAATGTGGCAGATGTGCTAAAGTTTCATATGTCCCTTCTTGCTTCAACCACTATTCCAGATGATATACATTCATGCTGTTAATGGGTTCTGCTAGATAACAATCCAAAGCAGTGAGGATCAATTCATGTTCATTTTTATCATCTGAGTTGGACAACATCAACAGAAGGTTGATTTTATTTTTTAATAGTTCAGGTGCTTTAGTTTCTGCAGTAGAATGTTGCTCTTTTAAGACTTCTGAAAGCATGATCTGCACCTTGTCCCTCAGTTTTTGGAAGGCCCTTCAGATTCTTAAAACTTGGTCCAAGTGCTGTAGTTATTAGAAATCTCACATTGGTACTTTCTTTGCATTTTATTAAGCTTTCAGTGAAAATGTTCTTAAAACGAATATGTTTTGGATCATCATCTGAGACTACTATAGAGTGAAATACATGGCAGAAGGTATGCAAAACACAGAGCAAGGATTCGAGTCACAAATTTAATGTTTGCATTATTTTTAACAAGAGTCATCTACGTGGAAGTACGACCTAAAGGAATCATGGCCTGAGCATTAATGGGCATTCAAATGTTTAATATATCTGGCATGTAAATACCTTGCAATGCCAGCTACCAAAATGCCATGCAAATACCTATTCTCAGTTTCAGGTGACATTGAAAACAAGAAGCAGGCAGCATTATCTCCCACATATGTAAACAAACTTATTTCCCTTAGCATTAAGCTGAACAAGAAGTAGCACTGAGTGAGCTTGTAGGCCCTAAAGTTACACATTATTTTAAGTGCAGATATGTAAAAATCTACTTGTGTAAGTTCCACTTTCACAATATAGAGCACACCTTACCATACTTGTGTGAGGTAAATTAAAAAATACAACCTTGTCAGTTTTACTGTTCAAATACTTGTAATAAAAGTACTATAAAGTGAGCACTGCACACTTTGTTATGTATTGTAATCGAAAATGTAGCAAAATATCCAAAAATATTTAATATAATTCAAATGTTATTCTATTGTTTTGCAGTGTGATTAAAGTTGCAATTAATCATGATTTTTTTTCAAGTTAATCACAGGACTTAACTGCAATTGACAGCCTTAGTTTTCATCGTTGTTTGATAGAATGCTTTCTAATGGAACAGTGGACTCTCCATTTCCTGTGTTCCCTCTCATCTGCCCTAAAGAGAGACAGAATGTTTTCCTCTGAAAATAAACCCACACAAGTGCACGTTAAAGCATTCCTCATATCTGTTCCTGCCTATAGTTCAGTGCTCTGCCAACAACATATGATATACACCGTAATTGACACAAAGCAGGTTAGATTCAGTATATTGAATATATATATTCAATATACTACTAGAAGATTTACATAGGGTTTCTCAGGTCCTTAACTCGATTTTTGTTTTTCTTCATTTGAATCATTGCTCTGGGATGGGGCAGGGGATGAGGGGATTTAGTATGCAGGCTGCCCCAGGGAAGAGAGGATTACCCCAAACCTCTCTCATTGCAGTAACTTAAGGCCCAGTGAGAAGCGCCTCTGTGTAGCCACTTCAGGTCCAGCAGGCACAGCGGGGGGAGGGGTGAATGTCCCCCAGCTGGGGAAGGTCCAGGTTTGTCTGATTCCTGCACTCCCCAGCCAGAATGAGGAATGCCACAAACTGTGCACTTTCCCCTTGCTCCCTGATGAAGCGGAACAGCCAGCAATGTCCTCATATGAAGCGGGGGGAAGAAGTTTTGGCCCTTCCCAGCCGCCCTGAAGGGCACCTGGGGGTGGGAGGCTCAGGATTGAGGCACTCTCAAAGGGGGGAGGGTGCAACCCCAAAGCCAGCCCCTTTTTACTTGCTTGGTGATTCGGTCTCTGTTTGGTATGGTTTATAAGAAGCAATCCCATTCCAGGCACATCTCATTTTCCTGGCACAACCAACCCCTGACCTTGCTTTGAGTAATAATAAGAGGAAGGTGTATATCAAATTGGGTGGTCCTAGCTCTTATTTTGGAGGAGCTCTTGAACAGACAGAAAAACAGAATCTCTTACATATATGGTTGATAGGTCAGATTCTGCACTCTAATACACTGTTGGTGAGTACCAAAAATCAAAACGTAGAATTCCTGAAGACCTTACCCAGGCAAAAAACCTCAAAACACATCAATGACAGTTTTGGATGAGTAAAGTTGTGCAAACTTCTGCTTCATATAACAAACCTTCTCATACTTCTGAAAATCCAGCTGTTGAGTTCATTTGTAAATTAATAGTCAACATTTAACTACATGTATAAACCCAAGCAAGACTTTACATGGCTAAACTTCTGTGTGGTATACTTTGTCAGCATTATATCATAATACATTTACTTATTGGTTGGTTGTTAATTGAATTATTGACATTGTGTAGTTCTTGATAAACTGAGAACATAAATCTCATGTACCCAAAATTCACCCATTAACCATACCAAACTTGTAAGTTTAATGGGAGTTTTGCATATGTAAAGAATGCAGGACATGTGATTACAAAATAACCCTTATTCATAGTCCAGCTATATCTAAAAGTAACAGAAAACGCTAAATATGGTCCTAATTAGCTATAACTTTATTATTAGATGTCTAGGACTATCCAGCAGATACAGTGTACAGTGCAAGTTACCTCATGTTCATTCCATTACTACCTCATGCACTTTCATCAGTCTTCCCTTTTTTATCCAACCAGGTTCCCCAGTCAACATTACTGGGACCTTGTACCCACCCTGTGTCATGTGGTTCAATTTATTTTAGATCCAAGGGAAACTAGGACATTCCAGGGCTATTTAATCACTTTCTTATATATTGCAAGCTTTAAGCAGTTAATACAGTTGTTTGAGTTTTACAAGCCTTAAAAACAATTACTATAGAATTTAATACTATAAACTCTAAAACAATTAATACAGCACAAAGCAATGCAAAAGCAATTACTAAAAGATCTACTATATACAATAATAAAGCCTAATTCACTTACACTTCACCCATATGCTACTTACAGTACTGGGCAGGAGGTCATGGTTCCTTTTCTTCTCACACAATGGAACACCATGCACTGGCTCACCAGTGTGAAGGGCCTAATTACTTCTAGTTACATTGAGCAGGATGTGTGGGTCAATCCTGCCCATTACCTCCCTCCAATTGTTCTTACTAAGCCCATTTTATAGTAGAGAGAGACTTGTCATTCTAATAATATTTACCAATTGATTATGTATTGTGTGGGATACATAAAATGCCCAATGCCCCTATCTGGGGTACATCCTGCTACCCAGGATGTTACCTAAACTATGTGCATAGTTGACAGTTTCATGGCTGCATCTGTACTTTTTGCTTATCAGAAACAGAAGTACCAGTACAAGGTTGCTTGTCCTGAGTTCTTGACGTGGTCTCGCGTACCATGCTTAACCTGTTTTGTTATTCATACCATTTCCTGACTCTCACAGCTTCCCTTGACCATGCCTGACTGCTTTGGCACACCGGACTTGAGACAAGCCAGAAATCTGCACTGTGGACAAGGCAGACATCACCATATATTGCTAAAGCAGGGTAGTGACGACTCCCCTACAGTCTCCCTCTCAGGAGCATTAAGGAGGGCTGTAAGAAAGGGGAGGTATGGGTCCCTGCCATACAGAAGCGGCCTAAGGTGGGCTGCGGCAGCTGGTGCCCTAGGCGGAACGTGCAATAGGTGCCCCCGCCTGCACGGCTGTCAATGGAGTGACATCATCGGGCGCCCCAGGCGCCTCATTGAAGGTGGCGCCCTAGACGACGGCTGAGTCGGCCTATAGTCATGGGCCTCCCCTGCTGCCATAGCATACACAGAAGTCCCACTTGCCACTCCACCCACCACATTCCATTCCTTTACCAACACCTCATTTATAAATCCTTTACCAAGTCATTTATCCAGCCACTATATACTTTCCCTATGGAGAGTACCTGCACTAGCCATCTGCTTAGGGACATCTGCTTAGATTGCACTGACTATTTGATTAGCCAGTTAAATTGCTAATCGATTAGTCAATAAGCCTCCACCTTTGACATGTAGCAACACCCAATGCTGTCGGGGTCAGCAGGGGCTCCATGCAGCCTGGGGTTAGCAGGGGCTCCACGTGGTGTTGCTGCTTTGAAACATGGCATGCAGTCCAGGGCCAGCTTGGAGTCCAGTCCCCAGCTGGCCCTGGGTCACGCACAGAATTTCCAAGTGGCAGACCGTGGGCTCCACACAGCGCTGCCACTTGAAACACCACATGGAGCCTAGGAGCTGCCATTTTGAAGCACTCCCTTTTCTTCCCTCACCCCCACTGCCTCTTTCTGATAGAGACAGCAATGGGAGGGGGAGGGAGGAAACGACTAGTATATCAAATGGCAAGACTTTGTCACAAATGAGGAGCTTTGGAACAGGACAAGAACCACTTGACGATCAAATCAAGAGAAGAAAGTGGGGATAGCTAGGCCACACTCTCAGAAAACCATCATCCAGAATAGTCCATCAAGGTCTCACATGGAACCCGCAAGGAAAATGCAAAAGAGGAAGACCTCGAACAACTACTGAGATTGAAGGACAACAACTGGGGTATGACTGGAGTCAGCTACAAGTTTTGTCTCAAGACAGAGTGAAGTGGAGGAGACTTTTAGATGACCTATGCTCCACTCAGAGTACGAGAGTTTAAGAAGAAGATCCATCTGCAATAGAAGGGCTTGTTGTTATATAGTTATAGTGGTAAAAGCTATTCCAGAAAAATGTTTAGCTCAGACAAGACCTTGCCCATTTGCCATTTGCTTACACTGTTGGCCCAAATTATTGTCTGGAGCTCTGAATACAGAGATTGCCCTTATGTACTTTCCTTTTCATTACAAACTAGACTTTTACCCATGTTTAAGAAAACTTTTTCTTCTGAAAACTAAATGTGTTTGGCTTAATACATCTGCCTCCTAAAACAGTGTGCAATGCAGAAGCATTAGGAGTCTTTAGAATGTCTAGGCATCGACTTTCAGTATCCATGGACAGGAATGGTGACTAGCTGAATTAGAAAAGTACCCTGTTTGAAATAGGCAGGATGCCACTTAATAGTTGCGTTAATGTTGGTGACACCCAAAGAGTGTGGCCAGAACCAAACACAGTGAGAGAAATGTAAGATTATACATAGATGCACAATAAGCTCCTTCCCATATAGGAAAGAAAATTGTACTGACTTCAATAAGGTTCTCTCTGGTGATTAAATATCTTTTTGGAATTCTTAATTTCTCAGATTGTTTGGAATAATAATAATAATAATCTATATTTGTAGAGGCTCTGTGATTAATACTTTCAGTTTGAAATGATTTGGCAGACAGCGCCGCATTACTATAATTTTGGAAAATTAAAATTTGACTCACTCTCATAGCTTTAAAGACACTGCACAAAATGAAACTGACATTTCAGTGTAAAATATCTTTTCCCAAGTTTTGGAGCCACCTATTTGAAACTTCTCATATTATTTTCTGCATGTGATTTAACACACCGCAGACTTCTAGGCAAATTTAAATAGTATTAAAGTGTCATGAGAAAAGAAGGTTAAAGGTGTTGGCTAAAGTCAAAATGAGACTGTTCTATACCAAGATTCTTATACATTAATCATTGTTTGAATCATGCTTTTCACTTGTTTTCTTGTTTCTCTTTGGGTATCACATTAACTCTTTCCTATTTTATTTTTAAAATCCATTTTATTCAAAGACAGTGTAACTTGAGCCATTAATATCTGCTAACACTAAAGAATAAAATATTGGCTACTACTGAAGTCAGCGGAAGTTTTGACACTGACTTCAAAGGGGACCAGATTTCATCCACTATGTTAAGTTAAAGCAGTGGTCACCAACCAGTCAATCAGGATCTACTGGTAGATCTTGGAGCCTCTGACAAGTGATCCTGATTAGTTTGGCTGGGAGGCTATCAAGTGCTGGTACTTCAGCTGCCCCTTCCCATGCTGCTCCTGGCCAGAGCCTCAGAGCTGCCCCCCTGAGAGCCTGCTGCTTGATGTGTAAGATGAGGGGAGATAGAGGTAGGGGGCACTGATGTCACTCTGTCCCCCTTTTCTGTACCCCATCTTCACAGAGTGAGGAGGGTAGGGCCTTGGTGAAGTGGTGGGGCAGGGACAGGGCTTTGGAGAAGGAACGGGATGGTGTATTTGGGTTTGAGGTACACCTGGACTGACTTGAATTCAAAAAGTGATCTTGTGCTTGAAAAGGTTGGAGACCACTGAGTTAAAGAAACATTTGGTCATGCTATAGTTTGGAATGAGGAGTTTTCCAAGGAATAATCTGAGGATTAAGTCATTTTTTTCTTCTTTTTTCACTTTTTTTGGTTGTGGTGTGGGGAAAAATGCACACAAAATGTGCTGAAACAAATTAACATGAATCTACTGTATATTTTAGAGAGTTTTTCTGTCTGCATGCCTGTTTGATCCAGAACTCCTCCTAAACGGTAAGAGCTAAGACCACCAAATTCAGTATACAGCTTCCTCTTATCATAATTTAAAGCAATGTAAGGGTTTGGTTGTGCCAATAAAACAGGATGTGCCTGGAATGGGATTGCCTCTCATAAAACCAAACAGAAAAGAGACACAGTCACCAAAACAAGTACAGTCCTCAAATTGACAACTGAGACAATTTTGAAAGACTGAATCATGATGAGCCACAAAAAATAGGATGAACCTGGAATAGGATTGCTTCTCAATAAACCTTACAGAAAGGAGATAAAAAAAGAGACATTTGGTGTAGTGCTCTGTTTTGGCACAGCTAAATTGACACTTAAGGTTTGAAAATTACAAGAAAATGTTAGTAGATATTAAATTGACCACAGCCCTTTTTTGTTAAAAAATAGTGAATGATTGAATGTACAGGGAAGAAGATACACACTGATGGAATTCCCATTAAATAAATTACTACAAAAAGTTAAATTTTTTCAAGAAATAAAGAAAAAACCCACCATAAAAATAACACCATTTTTGAGAAAAAAATCATTTAAATAAAGCATGCACATGTTCCTTTTATTTTAAAAAAAGAAACTAAATTAAGAACCTCAGAAACACCAGGTAAATCTGATAGTATTACTATGGCGTTCCCAGAGCAATGCTGTTCAAGCTGTTTCTGGAGGCTGCACTGGATATGATCACCCAAAGCAAAGACTCTGATATTGTTATATACTATTAAGAATAACTACACTGCAAGCTTTCAACTGTTTTTTAATGACACCAGATTTGCTCAGTTTGCAGCATCTGCCAGACTTGTAAACTCACACTGGCCTCTTTAAACCAAGCTGAATTCCTGGCTCCATCATTAGTAAACTGTTGCAAATGAAATGATAAGAAGGCTGTTAGGGAGCAACTGAAAAAGGCAAAAATAAATGCATAAAATAAAGGGAAAATATTAAGCATTTCACAATCTTCTTTCCATAAATACTTTGATAAACATACTTATCAGTAGAGTACTTATGGGTCAAAAAAATGGGTCAACATTTTAATTAACATTTTTATGAAAATGTCATCTAATTTTTCCCACTGAAATTCTAAAATGGCAATAAAAATCTAAGGGACATTTTTAATCTCAACATATTTTGACAAACTCTACACTAATTTTTCACTAAACTTTGCTCACTAGTAGTTGGAGCAATTTGTTTTATGCTAGAAACAGATTTAGAGCCTCCTTCCACAATTTTCCTTTAGGAGAGCATCCTCTAAAAAAGAGATGAAATTAGCTTCCTTATCTGAATGGCGAAAGATTGGGCTCAACTTCATTTCTCCTGATAGTACATTCTGCAGCCAGGAGAGCCATTGAGGCCACCCTGTTGCTTTCACTGCCATCCTGAAAATACTGTGACACTATTTTCCATTGTACTTTCAGTCACTCTGATTTCAAGACTTACATAAATCCAACTGGGCAAGGTAGAGTAGATTCTCCTTAGTTCACAGCTCTGTTTTCAGCAGGGTAGAGAGGTGGCTGGAGGCATATCTCCTCTTTCTCACAGAGTAGGAAAATATATTCTCAGCAGGAGGTATTGAAGAATGGAATTGTGTGAAGGCAGTGAAAGTTAATGAAACTGCTCCAATGGGAACCACTCTATTTGCTGAGCCTTTGCTATGTTAGAATTTGGCTAACAATTCTCTTCAATTATGCACATGATTAGAGAGATAGACAGACACCAACTCATTCTATCACTCTAGTTAGGAAACAGTCAAGCAAAGGCAGCTATGATGTTTGGCACTACATATGATACGGCTCAAAATACGCATGAGAAGCAGATCTGTTGAGTAAGCTGAAAATGTTCTCTCTCTCTTTGCTGCATAATCACTCTTTAAGGAAGCTGTTTGAATTGCCGTGGAGTCAACTCATATATAGTTGTTCCAGAGAAAACATGAAGCAGAGGCATGGGGCTGTTGAGGGAACTTCCTTTATTATCTGTCAGAGCTGTATGATTGCATGGGACTGAACAAATGCAGACATTGTAGAACTCACTGAAGGATAATAAGGCACAGGACTAGAATGTGATTGGTGGCAGTGAGCACTGTAGAATTAGGAAATGAGTGCTAGTGAGAGCCAATGAAACTGCCACTATTCAGCAGGTTGAAGTAGCACCGTCCTTGCTTGGACAGCTCCATGCACAGGTGATGTGCAAGTCACGATCCTTATTGACCAAGCCACAGTTAACATCCATGACTCTTGGGCACAATACCCAGATCACAGAAATGCAAGTTGGTGTGCAACAGCAACAAGAAGTTCTAAAATGTATTGTAACCCGCTTCCCTTGAAAAAAAGCAAGAAGGGATGAATTGTTGAGGCTTGAATCATATCACACAGCCACGCTTCATATTCAAGTGCATTTTCTAGTGCATTACCTTCCCTCTGAGCTCCTAGGGGGATACTAGTCCCATCCACTATGCCTGGAATTTAACTGCTGCATAATCTGCAGTCAACTGTTTCTTTCCATGGAGGAGGTAATGCATTGCATGACACTTCTCACTATGGCCCTGTGCCCAAGACTCCTGTTTATAATGAGAAGCTACAAGTCTTCCTTTGGCATCTCAGTAACTACCTCTTATGTAAAAAAGCAGTAATGTATGAGGTTTGAAGACAACAACCAGGCAAAGCATTTGAGACCTTAAGGTTTTAGAAAAGTTAATTAACAAGCCTGCTTGAAGTTGGAGTTGGGGAGAAGGAAGAGTTGCTCTACTGGACCAGTCTAAGCTCTCCCTTCTCCCCTTCCACTGCCCCCCAAATACACTAATAATAATTCAGCAGTGTGGCTGAAGTCTGAGCTGGGGTTTGTTTTGCCCCTACGATGAGTTTCCTCATTACTATTGGTCTCTCTAACCTTTCTTTCCTCTTCCTCAATTGACTTTGTCCCTGTGGTCTTCTACTTCTCCCTATATTGTGTGCAGTTGCGCCAATAAAATGTCTGAAAATTAACAAAATATCACAAAGTGAGGTCCTCAGCTGGTGTAAATCAATTTAGCTCCCATTAAAGTAAATGGAGATACGGCAATTTACAGCAGCTGAACATCTAGAGGCAAGTCTCTGTGCCAGTGCTTCAGAGCCTGCAATGTTTTGTAATTTCACTAAAATTGTAGCTACTGCTAACACATGCAGTGCAGCTGGAGACAAATGTCGAATATGGGAAGAGAAACACCAGGGGGAAGACCTCTGAACCTCTCCCCGTTTAAGCAGGGAATAGCAGGAGTCTCCAGACAACTCTGCATGTAAGAACTATTCATGCAGGAGTCACAGGAGAAATCTGAAACTGTTACTCATTTGTAGTGAAACTAATCTGAGTCTCATTTTCAAGTCTTTTTAAAGTATCTCTCTCTGGTAGCATGGAACTTGAGACATTTAAACTCTCACCCCTATTTTTCAATAATACTTATTTTAATATGATCACAGCTTGGTACCACTTAAAGAAGACATGTACATCTATGCTTGGTAAACAAAAGCATGTAAAAATTTCACTTCCATTGATTACAATGTTCAATAAAACTAATTAACGAGTCACGGTGGAATAAGCTACAATTTCAGTAGGAGTCATAATAAAGAGAAAGGGGAAGACAATTCTGTTTCTTGTCAAAAGAGCAAAAGATGATGTTGCTTCCTAAATCTGATTGTGCCTAATATGCCAGAAACAATTAGAGCAAGGTCAAAGATGTGGTTAAATAAATTGAACTTACAATGGAAGATGTGCATCAGATAGTGGTCACCTATTAAAGACATTTTTAAATCAGAAGGTCTAAATAACTTGAATCCAAAAGTTTTAGAAGTCTCAGAGAAGCTCAATGGACCATTAATATTGATTTTCAACAAGTCTTGAACCACTGGAGAATTTCCAGAAGAATAAAAGAAAGTTAACGACACAATATCTCAAAAGGGTAAGTGGGTAATTATAGGCCTGTCAGTCTGATATTAATCCGTGGTAAAATAATGGATAGGCTGATATAAGACTCAAAGTATTAAAGGAGGATAATAAAATTTATTCCAATTAACATCTGTTAATTTGACAAGATCTGTTTTCTATAAACTTGATTTTATGATATTACAAATTTGGTTCATAAAGGTAATAGCATTGATTATACCTATACCTAGACTTCTATAAGGCATTTGTTTTGGTACAGAAAAACTCTTGATTAATAAACTATAATACAGAGTTAAGATGACACACATTACATGAACTAAAAGTTGTCTAACTGAAAGGATTCAAAAATGGAAATGGAAAACAGTAATCTTCATCTAGCAGGTATGTTTCTAGTAGGGTCCTAGCAGAATTACATCTTGGCCCAATTCTCTCGCATTTTTATCAAAACCCCAGAAAAAAACATTAAATTATTGCTGACAAAGTTTGAAGATGACAAAAATGGAGGGGGCGGGAGGATAAATTACAAAGTAGATACATAATTGATTTGGAGTAATCTAGATCACTCGGTCTGCTTGGCATTAACAAATAATATATATTTCAATATGGCTAAAAGCAAATAAATATATCTAGGAACAAAGAATATAGGCAATTCTTACAGAACAATAGTCTCTATCCTGGGAAGCAATGACTCTGAAAAAAGGTATCAGAATGGTGTAGACAATCAGCTGAAAATGAATGCCCAGTGTGATGCTGTGGCCAAAAATGCTAATGTTATTGCATAAACAGGGGAATCTCAAGTAGCAGTTGAGAGGTTAATTTACCTTAGTATTTGGCATTGGTACAACTGCTGCTGGTGTACTATGTCCAGATCTGGTTTCCACAATTCAGGAAGGTTGTTGATAAAATAAGTGGGTTCAGCAGACTCATAAGAGTGTGAATAAAGGATTACAAAGCATCCCTTACACAGTGACATATGAAGGAACTATGGGCTCATCCACACTACGGGGAAGATTCAAAAGAAGATATGCAAATTCCACAGGAATTTGCATATCTTCTTCCGATCTCACTTTGTGAAAGTAGTCTAGATGTATTTTTTTCAGCAACCTCCTCCCCTTTTTCGGGAAGCCGCTTTTCCTCAAAAAAAAAAGATCAGAAGAAGTAGTCTATTTGGCTAAAAGAGGAAGTTGACTTGTTAACAGTCTCTAAGTACCTACATAGGGAACAAACATTTAATAATGTGATGTTTACATCACGTTATACCCTATTCTGCTAGAATAAAGACTGGGCCTTGAAATTAGACAAATTCTAACTGAAAATAAGTTGCACATTTTGAACAGTAAGCAATTAACCATTGGAACAACTTATGAAGGGTTGTGGTAGATTTTCCATCACTGACAATTTTTAAATCAGGATGGGATGTTATCCAAAGAAGATGTGATCTAACAACTATTTTATAGGAGTTCTTTAGCCTGTGTTTTAAAGGATGTCAGAGTAGATAATCACTTCCAATCTCTGAATTTATGAATACACCATTGAAACCACAGCCCCCATATGCTTCCCCAAGAACATTAGCATGGGAGGTAGAGCTGTGCAGCCTTCCTTAGAAGCATGGCTTTTGGATCTAGAAGGGGGTGCATGGACAGAGGCAAGACCTACTCCATATATTACCTTCAGCTGTTCATGGAAATATGGAACATTGAACAGTTTTAGTATGCCTTCAGAAAAGTTGCAGTTCAATCAGAAGACACTAAACATACATAATTATTATTATGGTAGCACTCGAGGAAAGCCACAGTTAAAAGTACATCAGAATTTTTCATTTAATGGGATGTTTGCAAATTTCTAATTCTGTTCTCATTTGAATGATTCCAAGGAAAAAGTAATCATAGTGAACCTTCTGGCTCATCACTGGGCACTGTGTTAACTCTAGAAAAACATCCAGCCAGGAGAGAGCTCCAACAACCAGTACAGGCAAGGAGAAAAAGGTTAAGTAGGGCCCTGGCTGAGGATGAAGCCATAGGCTACATTTCAACAGGAGCAACAGGGTGGATGAAGCAACCTAGGAGCTTGCTGTGCCAGGATAGCCAGATGGCATATTACCTGGGCGATGGGGGGAGACAGGAACTAGAGACCATTAATAGCTTACCTGAGATTCATCTTGTTGCTGGTAGGAGCACAGCAAAAAGCTTCAGCACTAAGATATGTGACCATGGCTATAGCAGGATGAAGTTTTTTGACAAATATTTTATTTTTTCTGAGAGTACTTGTAAATCTATTCCTTCTTTTCTTTCATTTTATGCTAAGTGTTCCCTGGAACTAAACACAATATTTTGTTCAACCCAAAATGAAATTTGCCAGCTTTTTTTATTTGTTTGCTTTGTTTGTGTATTGTTTTGTTTTTAAATTTTCAGATAGTTTGTGCCAAATCAAATATTGTCCTACTGAGGTGTCTATTTCATAAAAAGTTCATAAAAAGGGAATCCTATACCTATTGTCCCTTGCATATCCTTTCAGAAATGTTTTGTGAGTAACCTCCCGATAAATCAATGAGTAACATTATGATACAGGAGTTTTCCTAGAGTACTTTCCACATGTTTCTCAGATAAGGAACATGACATTACATCTAAATTGGCTAGTGGTAGGTGTAAAAATGATGTAGGAGAAGTGAGCATTTAATCCGATTATCCCCATCCACCTGTGACAGTAAGGCCCATTGATGCCTAGTATCAAAAGCTTCAGGGGGTAGCTGAGTTAGTATGTACAGGATAAACTTAAACAACAAATGGTCTGGTAGCACTTTATAAACTAACAAAACATGGAGATGGTAACATGAGCTTTCGTGGCCACAGCCACTTCTTCAGATAAGAAGTGGGCTGTGCCCACGAAAACTCATGATACCATCTCCATGTTTTGTTAGTCTTTAAAGTGCTACCAGACTAGTATCAAAAAGTTCAGCATTCCTTATAGGCAACTCCTTTCAAACCTGGCACACTCCTCACACCTAATATATCACTTTCAAGGTATTTATCCATGCAAGGTAGCATTTGAGTTTGTACTGAAACTGAGAATACTTATCAATGTTAATAATCACTGTGATGTATGTGTTGGTATATTAAAGGAATAATGGAACTATAATGAACATTATACCTGATGGTCTTACAGTAAAAGTTAGTCATCCAGAAAACCTAAGTTTCAGTGAATGTCCATTCAAGCAGGAGGGAGTTGTCATCTGTCCCCTGGTGAGCCAGTGACTTAGTGCTAGGCGCAATTGTCTACTCATGTCCCATCTCTGAACAATCAATGAATAGCATCAAAGACAACTTCAAATAATCAAAACCTCTTGGAGGTAAAAAGGGAATATAACAGACATTAGCTTTCTCTCTCTGTGAACAAAGAAAAAAAGACTGATTCAGTACATCACAGAGTAGGAAAAGATACACTGCATCTCTTCACTGAGGAGACAACTTGTTGAGAAGCATTGTTTCATGAAAGATTGGATCCTGGTTTCTAGGGAAGCTAGACAGGTCTGCAACAGACTAAACTTTGACCAGCAAAACCTACTTTATTGGATAGGAAAAGCAAATCTCAATAAGTGTAGGGCATAGTTTGTGTAGATTTTTTTTTAATTGTAACCATTTGTTTCCACCATTTTTGTTTCTAGTGTAGTCATTTTTCTTTCTTAAATACACTTTCTTGTTTTATTGAAAGTACTCACAAATGCTGTGTATCATACAGGGCAGTGGTTTTAGGTAAAACCCAAATTGTAGTACACCTATTCGTTTGGGAGAAGAGACCTGGGGTTTCTGTGATTAGCCAGTGTTCCACTTCAAGGGGACATGGGAACTGTGGTGTACCTGTTAACCTGCTAGACAAAGACAGGACTGACATAGCCATTCAAAACACTCTCCTCTAGGCTAACAGGTTGGTGGTATTAGGAAGATAATTGTCTCTATGGGCAGGGTTATTTGTTGTTAGAGAGACAGGGATAAGCAGCTTTAGAGGGGTAGCCGAGTTAGTCAGTAACAGGAAAAACTTAAAAAAAAAAAAAAACCAAATAGTCTAGTATCACCTTAAGACTAACAAAACATGTAGATGGTATCAGGAGCTTTTGTGGGCACAGCCCACTTCTTCAGATGACAGAAAGAATGTCAGATAACTGTCATCTGAAGAAGTGACCTGTACCGACGAAAGCTCATGATACCATCTACATGTTTTGTTAGTCTTTAAGGTGCTACTAGACTAGGGATAATAAGGTGACTCAGTTCTGAGTACTCCAAAAAAAAAAAAACCCCTTCAAAAAATCCACCTCCCCACCCACACATGTGCTACAATCAGATACTCATCTGAGGGATGGAGTGTTAGGTCTTTTTTTTCTATCAAGGATGAACAGTAAGGTTAAGAATTACTAGAACCATGATAAAGTCATTTAAAAGGAAGCATCAACCTCTTAAATTGTACATTACATTCTATAACTTTCAACCTCTGGGGCAGATTATCAGCTGGTAAATCAGTGTAGCTCAAAAGATTTAAATGGAGCTGTGTCAGCTGAGGATCTGGCCCATACTGCATTCTCCTCTCAGTCCTAACAGGAAAACTCTGACAAAGAAAACAAAAAGGTGGTTGAGGCCAAGTGTTGCCCACGGACACATCCATCGATTTCAAAAGGGTTTCATGGAAAAACTTTAATTGAGCAACTTTAACTTATTGCTTTAAGTTTTTTGGCAAGTGTGGAGACATCCACAATCCTAAGCAATGATCAAAAGGAATGCAAATGAGAATAATATTGCGCCATTAGATCTTTAGGGATTAAGTTAAAGTAATTAGTCTTCAACTAATAGTAACTATAGTATGCAGTTTAATTAAATCAACACAAGATCTGAAGTCTTAATAAGGGGAAGATCAAGGACTTATCGTTTTAACTCTGAAAGATGAACAACAGTGTAGGTGGACATTGGTTAGAATCTAGAAGTCACTTTTTTTAACATCAATAAAACACCAGTATGACATTTTGTAGCACTAGCTAAGGTTGGTGTATGAACATAACTTACAATCCACTCTTCCCCTGAGATCCCCCAAAACACACACTAACATTTGAAATTTCACATGCTACATTTGATCCAGGGTAGAAATTTTCTTCAGAGGAAAAATAAGTATATCAAAATGAGTATAAAGTTAAAGCAATTTCTACACCTTTCCATCTATTTTCTTGAACATGTTGTGTCCCCCATCAGGTCTCCAAAACTGCGGCCTACAGACCCTCATTTTATTTGTTAGCCTTGCTAAGAATGGGATGAATTAAAAGACATAAAATAAAGTACTATAACCTTCATTAAGAGACTCGGATTAATATAACCCTCACACTTGGATTAACTTGAAGTCTGGAAGAACTGGTATATAAAAGTAGAGGTCACAGGAAAGCTATGATGGGGGGGGGTGGGGAGAGAGGAAATTTTTTCAAGTCTCAAGCAAATGGGAACTAAACATGTTAAATTGCCAAGAGATTTAGTAAATCCAGGAATGGTTTTATCCTTTTACTTGCTGTTTTGTTTCCTTTTTAACATCAGGATGAAGGGAGAAATGCTCTGTGTGAGGATCTATTTTAATGTGAGTACAAAGGACTGTTCAGATTATGTCTAAAAGGTTTATAAATATAAATGTGACTTGCTACTGACTGCAAAGAAATTCCAGACTGTTTCCCCACCTCTAAATCTTCTTCACTAACTACTACTCCATTAATGTATACTACCCTCCAACCTTAACATTGCCCCTTAAACTTTGCAGAATGTATGCAAAGTTAAAATTCTTTTCTAAAATCCATTTTAGTTCAAAGGATCCATATCCAATATGCTAAAATAATATGCTGCAATAATACTCAATGAATGATTTATTTGTTATATCCTTACCTAAATATATTGATACATAAAGGGCAAAGTAAATATACACCTCAGATGAGCGTGCAACACCGTATGATAGCACACATCACAACACTAAATGGATCAGTCATTCTTAAATATAATTATATTCCAAATTCATTGCCCTGTGAAAGCATATGGAATGTTCGTGGTTTACTGTATGCTGTTGTTATATTGTTTGTGTTTATTGCTCATCTGTAACATGATCTACAGAAAAATCACACTGAAGACAGTAAGTCTCTGGGTAGATGCAAAATCAGTTGCAGGATTAGGACTTTGATACATAAATCTGAGTGAGAGTGAGAAACTTACCCTGTTCCTAGTGCAGGAGAAAATAATAATGCAATGTTAACCTTGATTGGGTAGCATAAGTCAGGTGAGTAACATTACATGAGGTATGTTAACCAGGCAACTGGGTGGATCCCTTACTTGCACATTTCCAGACAGAAATTCCAACATCTGGATTTTTAATTGTGCACTTTTTTGTAAGGAAAGGTGTACATTTTTAGATATGTCAGCCAAAGTCCATTGAAACACACTTTTAACCTAAATGCTAAAGAATGTTACTGTTGGTTTGTGATTTGATTTCAAAAAGCATATTGACCATCCAGAATATATGGCAGACAGTGAGATGTTCTTGCAAAATACCTTCAGCCCTTGTTAAGTTGCCCTGCTTTTATGCACAATAATACATTAAAAGTTCAGATACATCACATATGGAGCCTTTTACCATGCCATAGTATATAGTCCATAAACTAACATGAGTAATGAAGATGTTCTTATTGTGTTTGTGTGATTATTGCTGCTTTGGAAAATTACTTTGGTATTGAATCTTTTGGTGACATTTACTAGTACATTTTCTGCTTTCTAGACTTCTTAATCCATCTCTCTTTAAATACCTAATTCTGAAGGGAACTAATACTGAATACAATGCCAACCTGAATTCACATTTTATAGAAAAATTCTCTTCAGACTTTTTGAACCTTACAAGAAAGTGACATTCACTAGTAAGATTTGCTTTCCATGTAGTAATTCAAACTACTATTTGAATAACTCAATCAACAGAAAATGCAAAAGCCTCACTCTGGCATAGATACAGTACAGTTTTGTTTGCTTTTAAAGCATATTTCTCATTTCATGCAATTCTACTGATAAAGCAGAAAAAGAGCCTTTATCAGTGTGGAATCTACAGCATTTGAGTTACTATTATAAGCAACTAGGCACAGTTTGCCATTTTCATTAGTAAGAAGAGATAGTTCTCTGTATAGCAAACAGATTTACATGATAACAATTAATCAAAAGAGTTACTATTTAGCAGAATGATTTGGGCAATATATCAACCATCAAACATACTATTTTCTGATTTTGTCCTTTGCTTAATAATGCAAAAATATTTTCTGACAAGATATATCTGAACTTCATTTTCACCTCCAGAGTCATTATTGCCTTGATGTAGATCAGATATGCCAATGACGTTCCAAATCATCATCAAGATTTAAATCAGTGTAAAAACAGCACCTACAAGGTGCATAAAAATAATAAAAAACTCTTCCATATATTCATTTTATGTGTAAGTAAAAACAAAAAATGGCTAGAGGCAGCACTGAAGAGTAAAAAAGGAATGAAAAATTGTTTCAATTTAACTGAAATAGACATTAGGACATCTCTAGGTCAAGCATTTCCTGCATTAGCTTTACCTGACAAGCTACTCTTGCTGGAGCTAACTTTGCATGCATAATTAATTGTTCAGGGCATTTTTTCCTTTCGAATTTTACTAAGATACTAAAAGGGAGAATTTATTCATGTGTCCTAGTTCACATCCGGGAAACTTACTATAAAGCTGAGATTACATTAACTAATTACAAATCCTATAAGTCTCCATGACTCCCATTTACGTGCTCTGATTTTGAAATATTTGATTTTACTCTTTCTTGAGGAGGAAAAAAAACAAACATTAAATCTTGAAGAGGGTCTGTTTGTTCTCTACACCATGTCTGACAGATTGTCAGGAAAGCTAAGATACACAGGATCCACTCAGGACCCTGGAGATGAAGTCTGCTTGGAATGTCTCAGTTTAGGGGAACTCTTGAAAATGTTGAATATTAAAAGTCCCATTTGGATGTGGAAATTAATAAGCATAAGGTTTCCTTATAACTATGACAATTTCTCCTCAATCCTATTTTCTAATAAAATAAACTTCATATTCTTGTCAGATTAAAATGTTATTAATCTGCAATCAAAGTCTCTGAGATTTCCTGGTATCAGACCTGAGGTAACATATACTTAAAGGTCAGCAAGGGATACTTTTTAGAAATGTCCATTACTGTCAGCTTTAATGTTAATCTATCTGTTTGTCTGATTTTTCCCTTGATCACCTTCTTTTCTAGGGCAAATGTATACTGTAGATACGTACCAAGAACTGGAAACTTTTTGTTCACTGGCCAGCTCTAGGAATTAACCATATTCTTAAACTACTGAACTTTAACTCACTGAAAATTACATAATTAAAAATCCAATTCAGTACAAGTGTGCAGTTTTATTAGACAGCAAAAAGAACGTATATTTTGGCCTTGATTAAAAAATACCCAACAAATCATGTGCAAAAGCCTTCCCTATTTTGATTTGATTGCTCAAAGTGATACTCGGGCAGCCATAGACAATGTTTGAAGTAGAATATGTGGATGAGGAAATACTCCACCCATATAACCAAACATAAGAGAATCTTATTACCAAATGATCTCTTCATTATTTTAGCCATATTTCCCCTCATTTATATTAGACTGAAGACTAGGCACATCCACCGTAAGATATGATGCTGCATGAAGACAGCTGTGACAGCATGTCATGCTCAAGTTTCTCTCACAAAGAGCTGTTGGAGTCCCTTCAGTTCATTCCCTCCCTCCTCCCCCACCTTGAAATGGCTGTCAAATCTTACTGCCAACAGTACAGAGTGCTTTAATGTCAAAACTCTCCTTAAATTGCAAAGTCAATTAAAACATAGTAATGGACAATATAAAGCACGACAAAAATGTTTGCACAAGGAAGATACCTGCAAATATTTTCAGTAAACTCAGATGATAAATATTTTGCTTTCATATACATAAAATTGAATAGAGGAAGGGAAGAATTTCCTAAATTTATTCCTAATTGAGAAGATTTTTTTTAAAATCTGAATTCAAATTAAACTTCTGTTCATCTCCAATGACTTGTAGTATATCACAGCACCATAAATGAGAAAGATGGGGGCCAATTGATGACACTGTTACTTGCATGGAAATTCAGGTTAGTTTCTCTGAGGGCAAAATTTGGATCCATGACCTTGAGTTGAATCCCTTTGGAATGCCTAAGTAAACAGGTTTATTTAAGAATATACCATAATAGAATCCTGTACCAACATAGATTATAGTGGGCTCATTGTTGTCTCTCTTGGCTCGTAACTTCTCCATCTCCAAATACTTTTTCTCTCTATGCCATGAAAGATACCATAGATAGCACGGTGCAGAATATGTGTAGCTATGGCAATGAGGTATGGCTTACCTTCACAAAAGAATTTAGGCATTGAGACACTCAGCAGCACTGTTATAGGCTGGGGACCGACTGGCTAGGCAGCAGTTCTGCAGAAAAGGGCCTAGAGATTACAGTAGATGAGAAACTGGATATGAGTCAACAGCGTGCCCTTGTACACAAGAAGGCTAGTGGCATACTAGGGTGCATTAGTAGGAGCATTGCCAGCAGATCTAGAGAGGTCATTATTCCCTGTTATTTGGCATCGGTGAGGCCACATCTGGAGTATTGCATCCAATTCTGGGCCTCCCTCATTATAGAAAGGATGTGAACACATTGGAGAAAGTCCAGTGGAGGGCAACAAAAATGATTAGGGGGCTATAGCACATGACTTACAAGGAGAGGCTGAGAGATTTGGGATTGTTTAGTCTACAGAAGAGAAGAGAGGGGGGATTTGATAGTCTAACTATCTGAAGGGAACAATGGTCTCAAGCTGCTGTGGGGAAGGTATAGACTGGATATTAGAAAAAAAACCTATTTCACTAGGAGGACGGTGAAGTACGGAATGGGTTACCTAGGGAGGTGGTAGAATCTTCATCCCGAGAGGTTTTTAAGTCCTGGCTTGAAAAAGCCCTGGCTGGGATGATTTAGTTGGGGTTGGTCCTGCTTTGGGAAGGGGGTTGGACTCAATGATCTCCTGAGGTCTCTTCCAGCCCTAGGATTCTATAAGAATATATCCACAGGGGAACAATTTCAATGGGAGGGAAAGAGACTAGAGAGAAAGAGTGTCTGTATGTTGATGTTTAGCCTTCCCTACCTCTGAGGTGGGAGACAAAGGCCCTAATCCTTTTATTCCAATGGATTAATTTATTTATAAAAAGAGACTTCAACAGGAGAGACTGAGGGAACCCCATCTCACTATATCAAATAACTCAATGGTTAAAGCACTCATCTGTTCCAATCAGTTCTTCCCCTCTGCTTTTGAGGGAATTGAAATTGGATGTTCCCTAACCCAAGGTGAGTGGTGTTAACGGACAACCAATGGAAGAAAATGTATAAAGTGGGCACCTCCTCCTTCAGGCAAGATTTTGCATCTGACAATCAGGTAAGCAGTCTCTGCCAGATTAGAACCCCCTCCCCCAAAATGTTGGTGGGCAAACATCTCTTTCCCAGTTCATCAATCACTTGGATTGGACTGGATAGGAAAGAGGCATCCAGGTTCATAGAGGGTGATGCCCAGGGAACTGTTACTCTCAAAACTTAGGCACCAACTCAGTTTAGGTGCTTACATCAGGAATTTAGTGAATTGCAGAAAAGCCAGCAACATGAATTTAGGTGCCTAAATCCCACATGCTTCAATACATTTTTTAATCTATGCCTTTGTATTTTACCCTCCCTATACACATGCAACAAAACTGTAGCACTTAAGATACATTTAGGTCTTTCTGAACCTTCAAGGTGGGAATTTACTAGTTCATTTACATAAGTCCCATATAAGTAGTACATTCAAAGTTATATTTTGGGATAGTAAAAGATGACTCTAATGTAATAATTGTAATAAATCTCCTCTGACATATCAAATTCAATAAAAGACTGGCATCCACATGCACAAATATGATATGGATGTTTCAGAACTTTTCTTAATAATAAAGACAGTTTTAATATGATAAATTACTAATACGGCAGTAACCTAACCTGAATTATTATATATATGATGCAATATAAAGCAGCTAACAAGATAGAAAGTTGACAATGCAGGGCAATGAAACTCCTGTGGAAGAAAAAGGTTAAAGCTCTTTGGTACTTAACATATCTCTATACTTGCAGGAAGAAGAAGAAGAAAGATATTACTGCAGAAACTAGTCTGTTCTTATTGCCACTTTGTCTGATTGCATTGTTTCTCCAAACAGATTTATTGCTATGGTGAAACAGTAGCTTTCTAGGTTTGTGTTTCATAGAATACATTGCAGTTTGTAAACTTTTTATTAATATCATTTATGCAAAAGGAGAAGCTGTATTAGACAATTTGTACTGTATTGTGACTATTGCAGAAGTATATATTACCATAAACAGCTCTGCTTGCTTGGGACCGACTCTCTCATGATTGAGGTTGAGTAAATCTCTCCAATTATTTGTGTGCTGAAAAATGAGCTGACACAAATATCTTTGCAGTTGTGAACACATGCTTGAATTTACAAACAAAAGTTTATTTTCTGTAAAAGAGATGGTGTTCTATTTATTTTTGGGGAAAAGTAGATACTATGTGCAGCTTATTTATAATGGTTGTGATTTTCAATACTAACTGGGGAACTAAACTCCACAACTCCTATTAATTTATTTCAATGGGATTTTTTTTTCATTAGAATATCTTATCCCCATTCCCATCCTTATCACCAGTTTCTCTACACCTTCTCTCCATTTTGTTTCTCTCTGAGTTAGCTTCTGCCATCTCTAGACTCTAAACGGAAAGTTGCCACAGTAGTGTCCAACTTAGCCCAACTTTGAAACTACATGTATTCGTAATTTGGTTTAAAACCAGGCAAAATGAGTACATCCTTTCTATTATTTAAAGCAGCATTTGCACAGTCCGCAGTAGTGACTACTATGATTAAGAATGGAAATCAGATGCCATTGTAACTCTTACTTCTCATAGTAATTTCACATATTTGATTTCTGACTGATGGTAACTTAAAAATCTGCACCTCTTTACTCCTGAATTCATTTTTCTATCTTGGTGATATAGTAGCACACTTAAAAAAAATCCCTTAAATTTAACTACACAGACTTAAATGTGTAGTTATAAGAATCTGTTTTCCTTTATTGTGAAATATATTGTATCACAATGAATAACGCTATTGAAAGAAGAGTATATGTACTCTTTAACAATGCCACCATGAAAGACGTTAACTATGATTTATTTCCTGACTATTTCACAAGCAGCTTTAAATTAGTTTCAGTGCTGATCAAATACAGTGCCCATTGTTATGGAGAGGAAAAAAAATGTTTATCTTGTTTAAAACTACAATTGTCAATGGGATGCTACAAAATAGTAATCAACTCCATATGGAGTAATTTACATGCCTTTTCTGTTTACATTTTCAAAGCCTTTGCTTTAATTTTTGTTGTCGCCCTTCTCCCTCAGTCATGACTTTAATTCCCCTAAGGTATACAGAAGAGAATGGGGAATTTAAGCACATAAATAGATTTAGGTTTTGAAGTTAGACAATATAGAATTTGTATAATTTGAAACTGCAAATAGATTAAGTTTATATAACATGTGCACTTTACATGTCCTTCGAGTGAGAATCAATTTAATTATATTTTGAATGTTTTCCTTTTGGTTATTGCCTGCTACCACACGGAAGTGTGTCTTAATTAAGCATATTGCCTATATAGAGCAGGAAGCCAAAAGCCTAAGAATTCCATAATATATATATATATATATGGACAAATTCTACATAGTGTGAAAGGTCACGGCAGCCAGCTGTAAATTACACTTTATTAGATCATGATGAAGAAGTTTGACTGGTTTGTGCTGCACCTGAGCCAGGAAGTACTCAGCAGATACAACTGTGATTGCCAGCAATGAGCATGGGGGTTTCTCAGGTTCAAACCTATTGTCTACTTTTAGACTACACAACAGCCATTCATCTTGTGAAGATGCAGATTAACCCTATTCTAAAAAATTGTCAAAAATGCAAATATACATTTTTCCTAGCTAAGTGATTCTGCGCTTCCCATAGTCTTATAGACCTGATTGTGACAACATTTAGAATACAGAATTCTGGTGAATTCTCTTGTTAAAGTAAATAAATTAGATAAAGTATCTGATGAAATCCTTATGGATAATATTCAATTTAACGCTATTTGAGTTTCTGATTATGGCCTACAGGGGTAAAGAGATTTTTATGTGGGGAAAGCAATGAAATGCTACAGTTTTTAAGTCTGATTTTGTTTTGCTAAATTTAAAGTGATTAACTTTTCTGTGGTGGAGGGGCAGCACAGTTTCTTTATTCTTTTGATAAGCACACTATACACCATGCAGCAGTCGATAATTACCATATATACAGTCATTCAGAAGCTGATTTTGTTATGGTAAAAAAGTGAATCAAAGATAGGGGGTCAGCTTACCAATGGGTCTACGTTGTCATTGTAGATCATGAATCAATAAACTTTGGCTCACAGCCGATCAAGGTGAGTTGCTGATGTGCTGGCACATTGTGTTACCTGGACCATCCACAGGCATGCAACCCCTCAGCTGCCGGTGGCTGAGGTTTGCTGCGGAGGCAATGATTACTGCAAGAAGTAATGTGGGCCAAGGGATGCACTGGCTGCCACTTCCCAGTCAGTGCAGCAGGAACAGCGTATTGCAGACACTTGGAGCTTCATGATTCCATGCCTGGATATGCTTCAGGTAAACAAAATATCCTGGCACTCCAGCAGTTTTCCCCAATGGGCTGGAACCTAGGTCTGCCAACCCCTGAAATACAGGCTGGCTTATGAAAAAACTCATAGGGTTTTGCCAGTTTTACCTGTCCTTCTTGGGATGGGGGAGAATCTGCTCATAAACAAATGGGCTAATGAATATGGTACTTCAATAATAGCTGGTCCTGTCTGCTATGATACTGTCAAACCTCTCAAATTATTTACATAATACAAATTAGATGAAGAAAAAGATGAGCCAGAATTAGAACTCCTAATTTTATAGGTAAAAGTTACAATAGATTTGATTCTACAGTCAATACAAAACTGGGGGAAAAACGTAGACTATTTCTTTAATAAGAAGGCTTAAAACTCCAGAGGATAATTGATCTATTGATGCTTGTACCATATTTCATGGTGTTAAATATAACCCTGTGTCCACTAGCATCATGAGTTTTCTGCCAGTTTTGGCTAAAAATTTGCCAGAATAATAAGCACTACAGAGATGACAAATTCAAATATGAACCCTAGCCCCGATTTAGCCTCATAGCTGATCCTAAGCCTAATTCTGATCCAAACTCTACAGCTTTGACCCATCTTGAGAAATCAAGTTGTGTGTGTTTCAGTGTTATGTGCCAGTGGAGAATATTAAAAAGTTTACAAATAATTAAACCAATTTTAATATCTTTATGAGAAAAATAAGTATTAGTTGTTAGTTATGTGAGATTGTTGCTGTTAACACTTAGAACCCACAGGGGCAAAAACTTCGGATCATTTTGTGAGAATCATGTTCTGCAAGAAGGAACTGCAATTTGAGTTCTCTCCTCAGATTAGCCACAGTCCCTTGGAACACTGATTTTGCAAGGTGTATTGGTGGGGACTTCTGACAGCAACATTGTGGCAAAAGACAATTGTGTAGCCCTATTTCCCCTACATTTATCTTGCTTATGCCTTTACTATTTAACTAAATGCCCCTCTAACTCACTTAAGCTCTTAATAAGGGTTTATTTGGGACTGCATAATTAAATAGGTTCCAAAGTTTTAAAGCAGAGGAGCAAAAGAGGGAATAAGAATCCTTGTGATACATAGTAAATTTGTTTTGATCTAATGCTGCTAGCTTCTGAAATTAGAAGTAAGTAATAGACTATCCCAGAGAACTGGAATAGTATTTTTCAAGCAATTTTGTCTGCAATCCTGGTTATTTCAACAAACTTGCATTTCTCAAGCATATCCAACAGTCTTGCATTAGGATACCTAGCATTGTTCGACTGACATCGATATTTTCATAGTAAATTGGCAGTGGTCTAGCATCTGTACCCTTAAAAAACAAAGGCTTCTGAGGATAGTGTAAATTGCTAAAATCTATAGTCAGAAAGCCAAAGGCAATATTAAAACAATCCTAAAAAACAAAAACAAAAACAAAAGAAGAGGCCCTTTTGATTGATAAAATAATCCTCCCTCAGCTTCTCCTCAGTGTTCTATGAATAGTGTCCTCTTACAAGGGAAGGCAAGTAGTGGCCTCAGTGACTCTTACTCCTGATTGTGCATCAGTAGGGTTTTTTTTTTAATTTGAGGGGCAAAGCAGGGGTGGGGAGAATAACTCCCCCAAAGTACCCACTGTGCAGCACTTGTACAAGGAAACAATTTTTCATTTTCCTACACTTGCCTACAGGCTTCAATCATTGACATATCCCTGCTGAAGGTTAACAAGCAAGCCCAGGCTGAAATTTTGGAGGTGAGGGAGGGGGCTCCCCAATACTTATGCATCCAAATTGTGTGCTGCCTTGATTCCAGCAGCATACATTGAGGGCTGGTTTGGGAAAGTGTCATACCGACCTGGTGGGGCAAAGACAGCCCAGACATGGAATCTCTGTGAAAAAATTAAGTACATCAGGCAAATCTTCAACACCCTTTCCCAGGAAGATTCTATTGCTATCTCTGCATGTGTTGATGCGGTATTTGGCCATAGTGAAATGATCATGCTATACTTCACACCCCTTCCCCCATGACTGCACAGACTGCCCAGCATGGCCGCCGATGGTCACTGCCCACTCAGCCCCCAACCTGGTGTGCCTGTACAGCAATGTACCTTCGTACCTTCTGTCAACATGCAGCATCTTGTCCACAAAGAGTTGCTGAGCATTTTCAAATTGTTTGAGAACTATTCCTCACCTCCTGGCTTCCTTCAGTCTCTTCATCAGCTTGCGTCTGTGTATCTGGGACAAGAATTTCTGGGTCTTTTCTCTGAGAACTATCCACGGTGACCTTGGGTTTGGTCAGCATTATAGAAAATGCTGCATGGAAAGCCACCTTTTAAGATTATTCCTATATCTGAAATCCAGAATAACTTCTTTGGATGAGACACAGATCACGTCTGATCTCCATATGCGTGTGATGCAGTCCCTTAGCTGACGCAGCTGTTTTTGTATCCATTGCTGTCTTGGAACATATTGATGTCATGTGTCCTGCTCTAAAAGAGGCAGAAGCACCATGGAGTCAAGGGCAGCGCCTCATCTACTAAGACTTGCGGGCCACATCTTTTGCTGGTGTAAGTGTCCATGGCTGGGTTTCTATCAGCTGAGGATCTGGCCCTGCACTGAGCATGAATGTAATTAATGCTGTATATTGAGCAGTCCAGTGTCAGGTTCTTGACGTCCTGAGTGAATGGAGAAAGGAGAGAGCAGTACATGTTTTGCAATAACAATACTTCTCCCCTGTTTCCATTAGTAGAATTAACTATTTTCAATACAGTACAATATTTCCCTAAATCACACAAAATGACCTTTTGGCTCTGGGAGTTCAGATACTGTCGTCAAGGACTCTAACCCTTCAGTCTTATGTCAAACATTTAGTACAGCTGCATCTGCATAAAATAAGTTTATGTTCCCTTTGTGACTTCTCTATCCAATCTATGAATTTCAAAGAAAAGTTTCTCTTTTTGAATGTAGTTGTCAGAAATAGGTCACAGTGACTTCCAGAGGGCTTAGCTTTAAGAAATCACTTTTCCTTTAGGAGATACAAATCTTAATGAAGACAGCCAAAAATGTCTTACTCTTTAGAAAAGGTTTATTACAGATTTATCAGTTCATTATCCTCCTAATTTCTCCATTTATAAATCTGGAAAATCTGATTAACTCTTGAACTATCCTTGTGTCACCATCTACAGTATGTTGCATTAAATCCACTAATGACTTTCTAAGCTCATTTGCCTGACTGTATTGAATCCTTTAGATACTCTATATGCACTGTAGGGAAAGGGTTTTATAGTATAGGATCAATACAAGAAAACCTTGAACTATTTTATAATAAATAGAAACTTTTCTTCACTTTAAATAATAACCACAATCTAGTCCTTAATATGTTCATACACCATTCCCTACAACTCGCTGAATTAGCACTGATGTCTATGTAATATATAAAATGTTATCAAAAAACTGGCAAGAGCTGTAGTTCCTCTGATTTCATTTCTTCTTTGATCACTTACCTGAGAATTACACTATATGCAGGTACAGAGGAGAATTTAAAGACTTGTAAGAAGTGGATTGAAATCATAAGATTTTTTTTTTTAAACTAAAACTCATATTTTACAAAAGAAAAATCACAGCCATCAACACCTATTAGCTATCCCTTAATGTAAATAACCACATGAAATACTACTGTCACCTTTATATTTCCAACAAACTTCAGTACATCAGTTTCAGAGTTACGTTACGCAGCTTTAGACATAAGAAATTAGAATTGTGACAATGTATTTAGATTCACCTAAAGGGTACTAGTGTGCCTTGCCAACTTTGCCGTTTTCACCATTATGAACAGTTAATTGTTTTAAACGCTACTTAGATTTTTTTATTAAAATAAATGCTTAAAATTCATAAATTGTAATCCTGCATAATTTGTGCTCCAGTTACTTAAAATACAGTCTTTTTGAATGCTGTTTAATATATACCCTAAGAAATTATTGACTAGAAATATATAAGTGCATGATTATGATTTTTTTTCTTCCTTTATTAGAAGTACATATTTCAATCTTGTCTTCATTTTGCAGTTACTAAAAAAAACACAAATTATTCAATGATCTCAAAAGACTGACTGTGAACATTTTATAGCACAAGTTTCATAACCAATATACACTTTAAAATATATCTGGAATCAGAGTTTGCTCTTAAGCATTCCAAAGCAGATGTTAAAAAAAGAGATGATTTCCTCTCCCCTCCCACTTTGATTTCTTGGAATTGAATTGAAAAATTGCAGCCAGATTAGAAAATAGAAGCAATAATGTTATTTTGTTGCTGTGGACTCCAGTCTGTATTATTTAATATAATAATGTTTTATAAAAAGCTATATTTAAAAAAGTTTTAAATAAAGTGGTGCTTCTTTGATAGGAATGTATTTTTTCCTGTTATAAACTACACAAGTTCAAGTTGCACTGCTGACAGAAAAGACACCTCTTCACCCATCCAGATACCCAGGTCATGACTTTAAGCCTACAATCATGTTGTTGCAGGGCTCCAAGAGGCTAAGCAGTTATGAAAGTCCCTACGTACTGTCGGAGTTCAAGCTTTAAATCCATGGATCCAAATAATAAATCTGTGACAAAATAGCATATACTGGGTAGACACTGTAGTTATTTTCCTATTCTATTGGTAATCCCTCATATATACCTCTATTAAACATAATGCTTCATACATTTTATCAAATAAGTGTACTTTGATAAATGCAGTGGACCATAACCAGTAAGTCAAGGCATCTGACCAATTATATTTATATCATTTCCATAATCATCATGGTGTTAATTCACTGGACCTACCACAGGGTAGTGTCAATCAACCCAATCTGCACTAGCCCTTCCACGTTAAGTTGGAAAACAATTCATCATTAGGAGGATTTGATGGTTGCTGATACCTGCCTTTGCTTGGAGATTCCACCACACATAATCAGTTATACATTTGCTGGAATCTCTCACATGATCCCAGCTAATGAAGGATGAACCAGCAACACCTTTATCACCCTTTATTCATGTAAACCCTGGCTGTATTGGTCTCCTTTTTCCTTTTTTTTTTTTCCATTGCTTTTAGGAGACTAGTACTTGGGTAGGAAAGAAATCTTATTGGAAATAAGCCAGGAGTCCAGATACTGGGTCAGGACATTTCTAGATAAGATATGCTATACAGTATTAACTGTCAGCCTGTGGCAAGTATGGCTCATTTCTTTGACTGTTTGGTTAACTGTGTTTCCCAGCAATTCTATTTATTTCAAGTAATTGTAACTGCTGATCAAATCATATCTGACCTGTCCATTATTTGGTCAGTGATTAGTGATTTTCACTGTGGATGACATTAAAATTGGAGGCTTCAGCTATCAAAAGCTTTCTAGTTACAGAAGTCATGAACAGGATAAGGTCTATGTGGTTGGAGCACATTTTGCCAATACCCAAAAAGGGCTGGGAGCTGTTTCTTCACCAGAGAAACCATAAGCTGAACATTGCACAAGGTGGCATATGGAGGTTCCTACTTTAAGGCTATCCCTCCTTTTAGAAATATGTTGAACTTCCCTCACCAGTGGGAATTAGGCCATTTGAGCAATTCAGAATATGTGTTTTCAACAGCTAGTATCCTACATATAAGTTTATATTTTCAGAAGTGTTAACTGATGACAACCGGCGGTCACTCCCTTTATTACCTAAAAGTGGAAGCACCAAAAGGCAGACACCTTTTTGAAATATATGTACCGGTCAATTGAAAACAGAAAAAACAGAAAAAAAAACCCCACATATATGGAGATTTGCCACACTTCTTAGCATGAGGCAGCCCTGATTCTCATGGGTGTGTTTTGGTATTTTTCCAATGCAATTAAAATGAAATATGGGTGATCTTCAGCCCATCTTCACCTTTTTAAATTTTACTTTCCTCTAGCTGCTCTAATGTATGTTTCACTCTGTTTTTATAGGATTACCCACAACACGGCAACAATTAGTCATAAATATTACTTAGATCTGAGAGAACTGATTTTTTCTTTTACTGCACTTTCATCAAAGACATTAGGATTCTTTAATAAATAATTCTGTTCACTAAGGATATTTTTGGAACATGTCATAGTATCTGAATATTTGCTGAAGTGTTAACAAATGAGAACTGAATGTTGGAAAAGGGCTAGAAGCAAAGACATTCGTTCTCACCTGTCCAGCTGGAATTCAAAACATTAGTCATAACATGAAAACATGATTTTGTTAGCTCAGTTAGGAAGCTTCAAAAGGTGATGTGAAGAACATCCTACTAAAACATGTAATTGGCAATCAGATTGTAAGAGAGCTACAGGTGAATGAAAATTCATTTTAATTTAGTAGGCTGACAGGAAGACAATGCATGCTAAGAGCAATGTAGGGCAGTATGGTTTTTATTTCAACATGGCATCTGAGAAAATGATTTATTTATATTTGGCAGGTATGTGCCAATAAGTTGTAGAGAAGAAAATATAATTGGAGTTATCAATGATATTATCCATTGCTGAATTATGTTGGGTGGTTTTTTTTTTTTTTTTTTTTTTTTTAAGGAAAGGGGAGTTAAAAAGAAGCCACAATGTATCTACTTGAATTCTTGTATCTACTCATGTATCTACTTCAATTCTTATATTAAATGATGAAATATAACTGGCACTCACAGGCTAAATTATTTTAATTCGATATTTAAAAAAATTGAAGACAGAATTTAAATCCATCTTTATAATTCTATAAGAACAAAAAGTTTCTCCACTGTAATATACTGGATATCTATCAAGACTTGAAGCAATTTGTCTCATATTTTGAATATGAAATGCCTATAAGTTTAAAAATGTACTTTTATTTTTTCCTTAAGTTAAAATGCCAAAACAATTATTAGAGAAAACTAACCCATCTGAAACTTCAACTTGAGGATGGAATTTGTTTACATCTGAGCATCTTCTAAGATCCATTGTTTCTCCTAGTAGCCCTTCCCAGCCAGTCATTTAGACACTTCATTCTCTCTAGTTAGCATTCCCCAGGTGTAAACACATTTGTAAAGTATGCATAGGCAATATTCCTACTTTAACGTAAAAATGACACATGCATACAAATAGGATAAAAATAGGATTCTCAATGAGCTCATATAACCTCTCATATAACATACATCATAGTTATAACAATCACATCATAATAATATTTTAATGAAGAATATGGGGCACAATGTCAGAGAAAGAAAATCTGAACTGCAGATTCCATCACCCTATCTTTACCAAACTTTTGGTTTCCTGTTAGCTGCCTGGTGTCAAGGTCTTGGAGAGATGGGCAAATGGAAGGGAGAATAGGAGGATTTCATGCCTTTTTCACTTTATCCAGGGATCAGCCACAATTGTTCTCTACAAGGCTACTTCTTGTTATCACCCACAAGCAGTATAAAACAATAAGTGTCAGCAGAGGGAGTTGAGCCTAGTCAGGGGTATACTGCACTCTAAGTCCAAGTCTAAATGATAAGGAAGATCCATGCTACCACAATCAAATCTCCCAAAGTTCAAATTAGTGGGTCTAGTGAAGATCCACCAATTTGAATGGACAGGGTACCCCCATCCTCTCCTCATGAGGAGTAAGGAAAGTCAAGGGAAGTGTTTGCTCCCATCAACCTCCCACTGTTTGGATGGCATGAAAACATGATTTAAGAGATGTTGACTCCAGCTATGTAATGAATGTAGCTGGAGTTGTGTATCTTAAGTTAACTTTTCCCTTAGGTGTAGACCTTACCTAAGGAACAATAAAATGGAAAATGGAGACCTCTGGGGTATAAGGTTACCTGGAACTCCTGCTGCAGTTTGTACATCTGTATCATTTGGAAGTGGTCATAATTAGTTGTCGCAAACAAAGTCATCATCAATGAAAGCACCTACCCATTGCCCTAAATCACTAAATTCACTAAAAGGTGTTTTACTGCTCTTAAGTCTTGCAGTTACCGATGGAATTATTTAATAAAAGATCCTGCACAATTTTAAAATGTTTATATTTTAATGCAAACTTATGGCACTAGAAGAGCCTACATTCTGAATCAGACAAACTGAGGAAATAAAATAAAGAAAGCAGCAGTGAAAATTAAGATACAAGTGGGCCATGCTTACATAGACAACAAATTGTGGTAGTACTGCAATAAATTCTGCTACTCTAATTCTAGCAGGGACATATTTGCAGCAAAAAATGGAGGAGTAAACATCACATCTTTGTAAGTCATCACAAGAATATCCATATTTGTACAGATGCACACAACAGACAACAACATTTCATAGGTTGCAATGCAACCAATGAGATAATTGCATTCTTCACCACATAGCAAGATTTACTCTGTGTACATATATAGTTTCCTTATTGAAACCATGGACAACTCATTAAATCCAGAGTTGCAGACCAATTCAGAATAATAATTACATTGTGATAGCAAAGAGCATATCTCAATTTACATTTTACAGTGAGTCTTATTAACCTGAACGCAGTGGGCCTTTCATATACAGCACACACCATTTTATAATATTGATAATGCTGGTATATTTATTTTGCAAAGTAGGAAATTGATTAGTCCTCAGTGATCTAGCTACCTGGAATGTTTCATCTTATACCAGTTCAATTCTTTTGAAATTCCAGGATGTGATTTTAATGAGATCCCCTAATTCTTTTAATTAGTTCTCCTGCTCATAGATCATAGACTGAACACTTTGTATCACCTGATACCAGAGTGTCATTATTGCAGCCTATTCTGTGTTAACAGAACAGTGAGGTCACGCCACAAGCCATGACATCTCTCCAGCATGTGGGTTGTTATCCACACATGCTGGAGGGATGTGGAGTATTCTCCATTAAGTTTTGTTGGTATAAGTATAATGAGGAGTTGGCCAAGTCATCTGAGCTGGTGCTCGGTTATTTCAGAAGACATATGAGTGTTGGTCTGGAGCTTGACCTCCTCATTTGTAGCATGTTGGCCCATCATATGCCTTCAATACATAGTTACTGTTTCTTGTTGAAAGTGTTCACATGGCACATTTGCATCTCCGTGGTAGCCCAGGTTCCAGAGTTTTGCAAAAGGATAGAAACCATTCCTGGCTGATAGATATGCATCATAGTCTGGGTTCATATGTAGTACTGAAAGTGCAGAGGCTTCTGAAGAGCATGCATACCTCCCATATTCTTGCTGATTCAAATGTTTCATGTGAGCAAGGCAACTTCCCTCCTAGGTTACAATGGTACTAAGATACTCAGATAAGTTGCCAAATCTCTGGTCACAATGGGTAGGGCAGGGTAGAGTTTCAGCAGCCACTTTTCATCAGTTTGGACTTCTTACCATTGACTTGAAAACAAAGCTTGCTTCTTCCATAAACGTATTCATGGTACTGGAGAGATTAGTTACTAAGGATGTGAATATAGCTGTGTCATCTACATATTCTGTGTCTTATGCAGAAGTCATGGAGTACTACCCTGGTAAGCAGCAAGTGAGAGCCTTCATCATTTATTCAATAAATGCTTTTGAACAGATTGGGGCAGACACAGAGCTTTGGCAGATGAAGCCGTTGTACTCAAATCAGTTGGACATCCCAGTATATAAAATAGACAGTTCTCACGCTGGTGATGTAGTGCTACAAGAAGGTTGAGGAGCTTTCCAGGAACACCTGCAGATTGCAGGCATAGCCCAAAGAGAGTGGTGGTTAATAGAGTTTAAGGCAGCTTTTATATCCATAAAGGCTATATAAATGCCATTCTTCCTACATGGAAACTCATGGACTTTTTTTGATAATTTGTGTAATGGTAAAAACCTGCTCCATAGTTGATTGGTCAGGCTGTAGATATATTTCCTATGGTAGGCTTAGCACACACAAGTATCACCAGCATGAACGGGTGGATTGGAGTAAAAACAAAGGTACATTGTGATGATTCAAATATGTCAAAATATCACCCTGTCCCTTCTAAAATGGCAGAAAAATCCCAAGGCACCAGTCATCAAGTAGCTCTTCATGAATCTACTTTGTTGGGAACATGAATCAGCCACTCCAAGATGGAATTCCCAGCGTAGCTGAACAGCTTTTCAGCTATGATATAAGTTCAAAGGTGGAATTTCTAACCTCCTTGTCACAGACATCTCCTACATAACATGGAGGTGTCAGTCACTCTACTCTTCAGAGACTCCCAGTTAAGAAGTTCCTCAAAGCATTCTTCCCATCTACTAAGATACCGCTTTGGTGTTCAATATGTTGCCACATGCATCTTTGATGAACAATGATTTGTTCCATGGGTGGGGTGTTGTGGTGTGGTGTGTGTGTGTGTTTTTTTTTTTTTAAGGTGAGTAATTCTCTATAAAGAATGCCCTAGTAATTTCTGAATGATGCAGCTTCCATGAATTGAACCTAATTTACTCAAAAGATCTCACCATCCTGCTTTTCAGTGTGTTACATGAGTCAATGAGGCATCAGTATTCTTGATTATTCCTATTTAAATGATTCACACATTGCTTTTGCAGGGTGTCTGGTGACTAATACATTGAGGTTTCGAGCTAGGCTACCTGTTCCCTAGTACTTTGATACTGGCATCTATAATAGAAGACAGGAAACAGTCGAACAAATTGTTGATTTGCTCAGTTTTCAATTGCAAGGACTAGAGCAACTGTTTGAAGATTTCAGCCTCATGTTTCATTTTGACCGAAGCAGATAGCTTGTATAAGTCTAAACAAATAATAGAAAGATTGGTTTGAGTTACCTTCAGCTTCTTTTTTACCATGGCCACAAACAGACTGTGGCATCCCATAACACTATTGGTGGCACCCCATAACGCCCAACATTAATATACACAGCTCCTCCACCAGTCAGATATGAGACTACAATCTAGTGCTTTACAGGTTTGTTCATCATTTAAACACAAAGTCTGTTCTTTCATTGTAGACTGCTGTCAGAAAGATGGAGTCTGGTTACAGCACAACATTTGCGCAATCACTCACTGTTATCACTCTCACCCACAAAAAAGTACCCAGTGCTTTTTGGCAAAGCTCTTCTAACACTCCTAATTGTGGTTTGGCATCACGTAACAGAAGGTCTGGAATGGATACTCTGCTGATAATAACGTATGTGGCTCATGTGTATTTCCCTTTTTGGCAAGTGTATAAATAGCGATGCTGCTATGTCTACAGGAAAGTCTTGATGCTAAAATACATTCATGTTGCATAAAAAGCCTCTGCCTGAGCTTACTTGTTTTTTCATATGCATTTTCCAAAAATACATTAAACTGTAAGGTCTAAGGTTTTAAAATGCAACCCATTGTAATCTGTCCTCAAAATTTGCAATTTTGTAACTCTTTGCAACTTTGCTTTATAAGTTCAGAAACTCACTGTAAGTTGCAACTTTGTAACCTTTGTAGCAGTCAGCCACTTTGTGACTTGCTCTAAAATGCATTCTCCCCTGAGTGATGGAGAGAGAGAGTGTGTGTTTGTGTTTAAAGCTGGAAGGCTAAGGCTGGAGCACATGGTGATGAGTCAGAGACTGCTGCTTTGCTGGATAAAGGGAATTCTGGGCATGCTTCCTGATAATGAGGTGGATGAGTCACAGGGGCCATAGAGATACAATATAAAGGAGAGGGAGCACATGTGAGAGTCTCTCTCTTTCTTCCCCTGCTCCTGAGAAACTCCTCTCTACAGCAAGTCTCTTTCCTAACCAGCTCCCCAGACATAATCAGCAGACAGACCCTCCAGGATCTCCATGCTGTGGCTCCTTCATGGAGTGCTTATACTTAATAAAAGTATTATACTTAATAAAATCACTTTTATTTTCTGTCAAGCCCACGTGCCTGAGGGCAGGAATGAAAGTGCGTGAGTGAGTGAATGAATGGAGGGGGGTGTGTGTGTGTGTGTGTTTGTGTGTGTGTGAGAGAGATAGCTGGTTCCCCTCTTTATTTTAAACCTTTGGTGGCAGCTCTATCTTCTTTGGTTTACACCTAGTGGCAATAAACCCATGCCAGTGTAACCCTGGGTGGTCTCCAGTGGGAAATTTTTGGGGTAACAATTCAAAGATGGGAATTCAGTTTATATGGATTTCATGAACATCCTTCAGGAAGGCCAAGGGCTGCCACAACCCACCACTCTCACCACTGACCATAGATGATAGTGATTAAGAACGGTCTCATCAGTACAGCTCCAAAAAGGAGGACTTTACAAATTTATGAGCAACTGGGAAAAAAAGGAAGATACTTATAAAAATTGAAACAAGATATTACAGTGTGACACCTGCTAAGGAATGCCACAGTAGTTCAGGGAAATACCCTAGTGACAAGTCTCACTGAAGCATCTAAGAATTATGCGCACACACAACATTTTTTTTTTTTAAAGTTTAGAGTTTAAAACAAATATTCTCCCATGGATATTAAGAGGACACAAACCTCCTTTGTTTTGTTACAAATTTTCTATCATTCTTGCAACAATTCACCAAAACATTTGAGTACATGGTTAAGTTATATTGAAGTCCATGGAACTTAAATGTGTTTAAATGCTATGCTGCTAGTCATGGTTTTTTACATTGGGGTGTCTGTTGCAGGCTGATTGTTAACCACATGAGTCGAGCATTTCACTCTTGCTTATATCAGTTTAAGAATCAATATGAAGAGACCTGCTACTGCAGTAAATACAATTTTGTCAATGTATAATATAATTATCATATGAAGTATTCCTGAAACGTAAGTAGTTGATGCATTTTGCAACCAACATTGCATAGATTCCACTTACGTTGTACTGAATGATCCTGTCACATGCCATTATCTGTTGGAAAAGTATTTCATTATACTTCAGTTCCACTGAACTGTACTCCATGCCATATAAAAAAGGAAATGAAGCTATAAGACGACTCTCTACATCAAGTCATGAAACGCAACAAAAAAGTTAAAGTGAAATATTGCTACATTTCTTCCATGCTACAGACCTTGGGATATTGTGTCTAACTACACTAGACAGGATTATAAATCATGCTATAGAGATTAACTAAGTCTCACCAATCATTCACTGCTTTAGAGCATTTGCTTGCCTATGGATAAGATCCCATAAGTAACAAGACTTACTGGGATATAAAAAATTGCATTAATGCATAGGATAAGGTGAATGTTCACTGTTATACATAATGACATTAATGCTGCAAAATCCATATCAGCCTAGCGTACATCTAAAATTCTATTACTACATTATTGATTAATCACTTGAACTTTAAATTTAGTTGAGTAGGACTTGAATGATATGAATACTTTATCCATTTTTTTCTAAAATATCCTGCCTGTCAAAATGAAAGAATCAGAAGGTATTCTTTACTTGAGCGGTATTTTCTTTTTTTTTTTTTTTTGGTACAGTTGCCCTTGAAAGTACCAACACTAATAAACAGCATAACCTCACTTGCACTTAGACAAAGGAAAGTTGCTAGAAGCAAGACTGAATGGCATACTAATGTATTTTAAAATGTATGAAATATAAAGTTAAAGTTAATGAAACATGGCTCACTGATATGTAACTACATTATTAAGTAGTGCTGAAAAACCAACACTCTAGATCATAACAGAAGTTGAATTTCACAATATACTAGTACCCCTCTTCTTGATCTACTATATATTTTAGAGTATTTGTGTGTGTGTGCTCAAGAACTCCTCCTAAACTGTAAAAGCTAGGATCACCAAATTTGATGTGCAGTTTTCTCTTATAATTTAAAAGTAAAATAAGAGTTTGGGTGTGCACGGGGGGGGGGGGGGGGGGGGGGAGAAGGGTGAAGCTCCTCCACTCCTGATTTGTATGGGGACACACAAAAAAACCCGCTCCTAAACACTAAGATCTAGGAACATTAAATTTGGTGTACAGCTTCCTCTTATAATAAAGTAAAGCAATTACATGGCTCATATGGGGAGGCATAAAACCATACAGAAAAGAGATGGATCATCAGGCAGGTGGAAGGGCCTGGTTGTGCCCCCCCTGCCCCCCCACATCCAAGACTGCCCCAACTCTGAGCCTCCCAACCCCCAGGCACTTGTTAAGGAAGGGCTGGGTGTCTGCAGCTTCTCCCCTGTTTGTAAAGGAACATTACTGGCTGTTCTCCTTCATAAGGGAGTGAGGGGAAAGTGCACAGATTGCTCCATTGTTCAATCTGGCAGGGGAACACAGTGGGCAGACAAACCTGGACCTGCCCCAGCCAGGGAACGTGCACCCCTCCTCCTGCAGTAGTGGCCATGGAGAGATACCTCTCACCTGGCCCCAAGCTGTTCCAATGAGAGAGAAAGAGCTGGAGTAGTTCTCGCTCCCTGGGGCACCCTGCATACTAAACCTCTCATCCCCTGCCAGCTATGATTCAAATGAAGAAAAACAAATATTAATTCAGTTAAGGACCCAAGCAATGCTGGGTAAATCTTCTACTGACATTATAAAGTATTTTGAGCTTTGGGAAGAGATGTTAGTAAAATACAATATGAAAAGTCCTTTATTATGTCTTTAGCTCAGAGAACGTGTGCTTTGCTAATGTTCAAACTTTAACTGTTGTAAGATTCAGACATACTGGCAAAATTAAAAAAAAAACAGGCATATGGCATTGGTACAGAATATATAAAATATTTTGTCTTTGTTTTCTGTAAGTATACTTGTATACATACATACATACATACATACATACATCTAGAGAGTTAAAAGAGGGTCTCAACTGTAAGGTGGCAAAATCTGCAGAGGACATATTTAGGTTAGCAGATTATGCTGAGGAGGCCAAACAAAAAAAGGTACTAAGCAGGGGAGCTGACAGCAATGTCAAGTCTCTAGGATACATCTAAACTATGCTCTATTTTTGAAAGAGGATATGCATATTCTGTGGAAATTTGCGTATCTTCTTTCAATCTCACTTTCAAAAGTGAAAGTAGCCTGGACGCAGTTTTTTCGGGAAAAAATGTATAAATCTCATTTTTTAAGGAAGAGCGTTTTTTTCAAAAAAGGTTTTTTTCCCCCTCAAAAAACCACATCCGACTACTTTTGCTTTTGAAAGTGAGATCGGAAGAAGATATGCGAATTCCTCTTTCAAAAATAGAGTGTAGTCTAGACAGCCTAACCAAAATGTGTGTGTGGGTGGGGGGCTCTCTACTTCCAGGAATAGGATCTCAGGCAGAAGAGGCAGAGCTGGGACAGCCAGCCCTCACCACCAAATAATTGAAAGTATTAGGCCAATATCATTTAGAAGAAGATGGGACATGGAACAGATATGCAAGGTACAACCAAGGTAAATTGAAGACTTCTAATTACCCTGTCCAAATATAATAGCAAGAGGCCATCCAATACATTTTTTTTTAAATTTGTTGCCAAGGAAAAACTTACTATATACAACAGTTAGTTAATCGGTGGAAGTCATTGCCACAAGATACTAAGAGTTTAGTGTAGTTTAAAAAAGGATTAGAAATTTATGTGGATAAGAAAATCCAGGGTACACAAGACTGATTTTTCCCTTGAGATATAAACTCACATGCATCAGCACTTAAGCCAACCACTGACTAATGAAACTAAAGAGAAGCTTTATCACAAAGGCAGCTGGTTTCACAATTATCCATCAGATTTCATGCAACTCCCTTTGAAGCATCTGGCAATTGTTTAAGTCAAAGAAAGGACACTGGACAGACCACTTGTCTTTTTTCCATCTGACGAACACAAAGTAACCTCAGTTTAAGCTTCCACCTCGAGATCAGCTCTTCCACAGTTTCCACTACAGACATTTGCCAGGAGGATAGAATGGAGCAGAAACTACCCTGAGTCTTAATGAATTTACAGTTTTAGAATGAGAGTTCAGAGTGGCCTAGCAAAAGAGCCTCAAATTCCTGCATATGGTCTAAACTTACCACCATCAAGAATATATTTAGGAGTAATTCCTGTGTTGCAAGGGAGCCTCATACACAGGATAACTTTGTTACTGATAAGATTTATTATTTTTCTAACTTTACTGTTAGTCACAGCTTCATTTGGAAGTGATGGCACGAAATTCCCTGGTTTTTCCATTGATTGGTAGATATGAAGTTTCACATTCATACTGGAATGGTGTGTGCTTCAGAACTAGACATGTACATATTATCAGAGCATAAAGTAAAGTTTAAATAGTTTTATCGATCTGTTCTTCATTCAAATTAGAAAACAGAGATCACACATTCATTTTATTTAAGATACATATTTAGCCTATACATTCTCATACAGGAAGGACTTCGTTTTATCCCCTAAGTTACCTGAGCTCATAAATAATGACAAAATAGATTAAGATATAATTAACCTATAGGACATTAATAAGGTGACTGTTCTCAATATAAAATCTGGATATCACCAGTCTGTACATCTCAGCATCTCCTTGATTGAGAAATAATCCACCATTCAGAGATGACAGAACAATAGATGCAAAAAAATAGAGATGCCACTTGAAACATTATGACCTTGCACACAAGTTACCGAGAATAAGCGAGAAGTATTTATAGAGAAAAATGAGGTGATTACCGGAACTCCAAGGAATTGGGTTCCAATCAAAACTAGCTACAAGGACAATTTAACATCAGCATCTTTTCTCTAATGCAGGGGTTCCCAAACTTTTTGACACGGGGACCAGTAAATCCATTCACGAACTTTTGGAGGACCAGTAATGTTCATTTGCATATTCATTAATCAAATGATGAATATTCAAATAAGTTGTTTCTGGTCCTCCCAAAACCCCCGGAGCCAGCTTTAGCAAAGCTTTTGATATGATCACCCACAGTATTCTTGCCAGCAAGTTAAGGAATATGGATAAACGGACTGTAAGACAGACAGAAAGCTGGTTAGACCAGGGTTTCCCAAACTTTTTACTTTAGTTGGAACCCTTTTTTTTCCCTAGTACTGTTTTTTGCAGCCCAAAAATATAAACACATAAAAAACAAACTGAGAAAATACCAGACATATAACACATATAGTATTTTCTCATTAGGTAAGTTTTATTATTACTAGATGTATCAGTTTGTAGTTTCGAACTGCCTGGCTAGTAAATGTGCTCAGGCTGCATGAGTGTGTCTACCAGCCAGACAGTTCACAACTACTCAAGGGAGTGTGTGTGGGGGGGGGGGGGGGGGAAACAATAGACTCCTCAGGCCGGACTAACTCGTGCTTTGCGGGGGGCAGCGCCCTGAGATCTGCATATGGCTGGGTCAGTCCCACTCCCCGCCGGCCGATTCACTCCACCCCCCCCCCCCCCGCTGCACCTCTGGCCAGCCCCACTCCCCCCAACCCCCTCCTGGACAGCCAGTTCTCCCCCGCTTCTTCTCCCAATCTCCCTTGGCCAGCCCCACTGCCCACGTCCAGCCCTCCTTCCAGCAGCAGCTTCTCCCCCCCCCATATCTTCCCCGGCCAGCTCCCTGCCCCCAACCTCGCACCCCCCCGGCAGCCCTGCTTCCACCAGCCCCCCAATCTCCCCGGCCCACCCCGATTCCCCCATCCAGTGCTGCTTCTGGTGGCCGGCTCTCCCCTCCTCCTCCTCTCCCTCCCCCCGCCCCCCCGACCTCCCCTAGTTAGGACTCTGCCTGGAGCCGGAACATCAGGCTGCAGACTCCGCCCAGGCTGGCCAAGGGCTTAGGGGACCCGGTGCCACACGGACACTCCGGGAGCATAGAACACCCCAGCAACCACGCTGAGGCCCGGTAGTTTTTTCCTGCGGTCTGGTACTGGGCCGTGGCCCATAGTTTGGGAAACGCTGCTCTAATGCATACTGTGAAAAATGTCAACCAAATGATCCCAAGCATTTTCATTTTGCATCATTATTTGTTACTCCACTTTGTCAGGTGTAGCTGTTTCAGGCTTTTGTCTGTAATCAATAAATGCAATAAGTATCATGCAGAACTGTTCTGCATTTGAAAATATCAAAACTACTTATAAACTCTGAGTCTGTGCCTATAAGGACTGCAGTTCCTGTGAACTACCACCATTACACTCAGAGATGTGAAAAGCCAATGTGTCTATGTACACAGCTTGTGTGTGTTAAAAATTGAAATGATGGACTGAGGAATCCTTACTACCCCAGAACAAGTTTTTGGTGGCCAACCAATTTGGAGGCATTTCTGATGAAGCTTCCTCAATGTAATAACTGCCACAAAATATATTCAATGTGGCACTTGCTGTAATAACTGACCAGTTTAAAGCATCCCTTCTTATCTGCTGCCTTTCAGGAATAGTGGATTTTCTGCTCTCTTATAAAAATATTTTATATGGATTTCCTCTTAATGAAAAACCCCACACACTATCTCCCCTTCCCACCAAACTAGGCCCAGAATTGTTTGCAGATATAACTCTTTAGTTGGTTAAGAACTTCCCTCTTATTTAGTCAGCTTCTGTGTAGGCCGTAATTTCTGGGTAAATCTATACTTAGATGCTGTCTCCAAATCTTTTTCATCTAATATCTGGTCACAGGGAGGCAGATTTAAGTAAGACCATCTTTGAGAAGTGTTTATCTGTTCATTAAAAACAAAACAAAAAAAACCCTTTCAGTGACAGATTCCACATCTTTTTAAAGTATTTTTCCTCTTAAAAGCAACCTGAACAAATGGCATTTGGTGTTCCCTTTTTGTCTCATTTTTCAAAAAGAGACAGAAAGGTTTACATGTGTTTTCTTCTCACATTTGTCACCCCAAAAACAACTTAGGACCTGAAATCCATGCTTAGTACTTGTTTCTAATGCATCATTCACCACCAGTAATTAAAAGGATTTACAGGCCAAACTGAACCTTCAATACACCACTAGTGTCTATAAATATTTTCACTGACAAATATGTATGCCCTATGGTTTATCAGTGTGTTACACATTTATATCTGATTGGAACTTAGCATATTACTGTTAATGCTGTACAAGAAGGGATTCTAGATCATCATCTTTTGTTCTAATTTTGCAAAGCTAGCAGTAGTAAAAACCCTGTGAACAGTTATTTTAATCAGTAAAGGCAGCAGATAGGGGCCAGTTACACAAAATGAGCAGAGCTGCTGTATTAGAAGGAGACATTTTTATTTGGTCACTTTTCAGAACTGAACCATGTTTTCAACTTAAATACTACACTGTTGTATAAAGTGAAAAGAAATAATAAAAACGTAGAATCAAACAGAAAGGAAAGTGCCAATAATATATAACCAGAGATATAGACAATTTTGGAGACAATTCTGCAGTCTTTCCAAAACATCCACTGGATTATAGAATCAAACCTTAATCTTTGAGGTAAAATAGGAACAATACATTTTAAAAGTGGTCACAGAGCACTGATAGAATTTTCTCCAACCAGATATTGATTTGATTCTATTGTATGCAAAGTAATTGTCATATTGATTAGAGCAGGGGCTCTATCTTGGACAAAGTCTTGAGGTAAGAGCAAAGATGGACCAGGGAATTAGAATAGCAGTGGAACTTGAATTAGTGGACACAGCAGACAGCTACTATCTACAGCAGTGGTCACCAACCAGTAGATCGGGATCTACTGGTAGATCTTGGAGCTTCTGACAGGTGATCTTGACTAGTTTGACCAAGAGGCTATCAAGTGCCGTCACTTCAACTGTCCCTCCCCGCACTGCTCCTCATCTCCTGCCCTTTGCCTTGGAGCTGCCCCTCCCAGTGGGGAGCCTCCTGATTGCTGTGCAGGGTAGGAAAGGGCAGGGGTGGGAGAGGAGGAGTGCTGATGGCAAGGTGCCCCCTCCCACTCTGTATCCTCTCTCCACAGAGCAGAGAGGGGGCACAACAGGACCTGGGATAGAGCAAGTTTGTTGCTGCTTTAAACAGTGGGCCAGGGCAGGGGTGAGCCTGCCTTAGCCCCACTGCACCACCACCCAGGAGCCACCAGCAGTGCCCAGCTGGAGCCCACATCCTGAACGCCGACCCCAGTCATGAATCTCCTACTGCGCCCCAAGCTCCTGCCCTAGCCCAGAGCACTCCTGCATCTAAACACCGTCCAGAGCCTGCACCTAGAACCCCTTCCTGCATCCCAGCTGCTCCCCCTGAGCAGCTCAGAGCCCTTCACACTCCACATCCCTTAATCCAAGACCAGAGCCTGCACCCCAGCCCTCTGCCCCAGCCTGATGAAAGTGAATGAGGATGGGCAAGAGAGGGAGAATAGAATGAGCAGGGGCAGGGCCTTGGAGAAGGGGCAGGAAGGAGGCGGGGCAAGGGTGTTTACATTTGAGGTAGATCTTGGATTGCACTTAAATTCAAAAAGTGATCTCACGCTTAAAAAGGTTCAAGACCACTGATCTACAGGGTCCCCAGGCCAGGACCCAGAGTAATGGATGGACCTAGGTCCCCACCATTAACCACCAGTAGAGAAGAGACCTGTAATTAGGAAACCCAGAGAAGGGAACTGAAGCTTAGTGGCCTGGCTAGAGAAATGTTACAAGAGGACAAGGATATTCTCTGAGGCAGGAGCTCTGGGACAATGTTCTATCCCAGAGCAGGAAGAAATGGAGAATATAAAGGCCCATGCCCTCAGGCAAGGGGGTGCTCATGAGAGAAAAGCAAACCCTGTCCCACTACCTAACCCATGCATCACTAAATCTCTGAGAATTGTTTGTAGAAGTCACTACTACAAAGGAGACTGAATTTTCCATTGAAATCTATTCATTTTGCTGAGGATACCATAGAAAAGAAAAATAATTGATTCCACTCTTGTAATACAGAGTTTACTAAAGGATTTGCCTTCCTTTTGGAACATAAAAACTAATAAGAATGGCCATATTGGGTCAGACCAAAGGTCTATCTAGCCCAGTATTCTGTCTGCTGACAGGGGCCAATACCAGATGCCTGAGAGGGAGGGATCCCTCCCCTGTCACCCACCTCCAGAAAAACAGAGGCTAGGGACACCATTCCTACCGATCCTGGCTCATAGCCATTGAAAGATTTGGTAGAAAAGGAGTGAAGTTAGACCTAAAAATGGTTTTGGATTAATTAATTGTATATTTTACACACACACACACACACACACACACACACACACACACACACACACACACGTTGTCATGAGCCATTTCGACATTCAAAGCAGATTTAGAGACCTTACTGCATTTCAAGAATGTCTTGATTAGAGCTGCAAAAAATTTGATTTCACAGAGGATTTTGATGTTTTGAAATGCAATTTCATTCCATTTACAAATGGGGGGTAGGCTAGAGCACTCCAGGCAGTGCTGAGGGCTGGTTGTCCCAGTCCCGCCCCCCACCAGGAGCACAGAGACATCTCCCATGCCACCTTACCCAGGGGCCTGGCAAATCTGTTGGCTCCCTTGATCAGAATTTTATAGATTTTTCATCTCGATCATATTCCTCATGGAAGAGATCATCTTGCTCATTTCCCCAAATCTTCCAATATTGCCTGGATTTTAGCAATTGCAGTTTGCTTTTTATAGATTTGGGATTGTCCAGCAGATTCTTCATATACAGTGCCCACAATGATGCTTTCAGCTGAAGAGAGTGCATTTCACTAGCACCCAACACTGTAGCTCCTACTAACCTTATGATTTCTTCAATCCAGGTTCTTCATCTTTACAATCCCTTATATATAGGTAGGTGTGAGTGTGAGAGAGAAATTAATTCCAAAAGTCTGCCTTCCCACCCTAATATGCTGATTTTTGGTTAGTAAGCACATGGAAACTATCAGTCTATAAGATAAACATTAGAACAAGCCTGCATCTAGTCAGCTTTAGTGCATGGAGACTCTTCCACTAGTAAAGTTAGATAGCAGGGCAACAAATATCAACCAGGAAGGTAGCCACAACACATGATCCAATTTGTCTTTTCAAGGTAAGCATCAGGAACAACTTCCTTACACTGAAAGTCATGAAATTGTTGACATCTCAAAGATTAGATTGGGCAAAATACTAACACAAATACTGGAAGGAATAATCTTAGAATGGCCCACAGGAGTTGGACTAGCTAACCTAATTCTTTTTTTCTTCCCATTTGTATGGCTAGTTTTCAAAATGGGCTGATTTAAACCTAGTTTATTGGATTTTCATGGACACAGATAAGGTAAAAGAGTTTGGAATCATGAGCTTGGAGTAAATAGTATTCTCCTATAAAAGTCAGAGATTACTCTGACTCTTATAATGCAAGTCTAAGCTTTTACTCTGTCTGTTTCTTTTATTAAAGGCTGATGTAGAGTCTGTTCACCTTTCATAGTCGGTGAGAATAAGCCTAGCCATGGTTGCATTTTTGCAGAGGCTGCTGGTATCTGCAAATATCAGTGAGGGTTACTGAAATTAATTTTTATTTAATTTTGTAAGTATTTGTTTAAGCAAGTTTATACAACTTAGGATAATTATTTAGAAGGAAATGAAATCGCCCTAGGTCTTCCATCTCACTTTTGCACTTGTCAGCTATTCCTATTAAGCTCCTACCTTTCAGCTCATTGCTAATTCACATTAAAGTCAAAGCTTTTGTTTATGTTACACAAGGTTTTTGTCTGCTATGATTTGAAGAAATATATTTAATACATGCATCTAGGAATTTGCTTTTTTCCAACTATATCATAACTTACCTATGTACTGTGATTTTATGCTTAATGCTATGTAATACAAGGAAATGTACAATTTCTGCAAAGCAGCATTATAAGGTTAAAATGTTTTATACTGATATTCTTTCAGTTACTTGATCACTTAAAATGTAATTGCCAAATAAATCACAGAAAAAGTCACTTCTATGCTGTTGCATGGGTTTTAGCCAACTAATCACAAAATAGCTACATAGTGATTAACATTATGTCAGATAAAATGCAAAATTAATAAGGCATGTGGAATGCAGAATTCTGAAACTTTTACAGTTCAAATGATGCTGAAATACAGTTAATACTCCACCATATAGTGTTCAAAAGAATGATGAATGTAAGGCTTTTCTTAAAGCTCTCCAACAATATGGACAAAACCAATTCAAATGGGTAAATAAAACAGGCAAACAACTTTAGTTTCTTATTATTTACTTTCAGGTGGTGAACTAAAGGAGCAACCCTTCAAAGAAGTTAGTAATGGGAAAAGAAATATTATAGTCAAAGCATGGTTTAATACTGGACCAAGTGAAAAATTCTCTGATCACAGTAACTGTTAAGGGATTGCTTCAGGGGATTTTTAATGTTTTGTTGGCAAAATAAACAAACATAGTCCCCAATACTGACAATCTGAGATTTTCAGTTTTGCATAGTCTTCTATGACACAATTGAAGGCAGAAATGTACAACCCATGTTAATACAGAAGTGAATCTGAGAGTAATAATTTCTGGCAGTTTGGAACATAAGGTACTACTTCCACAGACTCCAGGATGAAAATGAAGCAAGTTATAAAGTGACCAAAACCCACGTGCTGCAAATTGCAACTTGATTATCAGAATTACATATGTCAAGTAACGTAGACCCAGATAGAATAAGGGAAATAATTATGCACAGCCTCTTCCTTTATAATGCCACAGTAATATTTTTTTATTTGAAAAAGTTAATTTTCCCCATGAAAAGATAACAGGTCTTAAAGTGAAGCAAATGACTAATTGGTGAAAAGGGTAGCTTCCATAAAACACTACAATAATGTTAAGAGATCCTTTAAAATAGATTCCCTCATAGAAATATGATACAATCCACATTTAGACACAGAAATAAAATACTCTAATATAGCTCTGCAGCCAACGTGTACATACTGCAGTGAGTATTACTCACACATATGGGATACAAGATTAAAGAAAGTGCAAGCTTTCCAGCTCAAGAATATCATCTTGCTCCTGGAAAAACAAAGACAGGAAGAGTAGAGAAAGAGGAGCATGCAAAAACTGCATGTGGGAGATATGTTAGAATATGTACTTTGTGATGCATCTGCCTATTATATACACTTTCATTAAATGCTTTTTAGCTGTGGTTACAACTCAGAATCTGCAACTTGGGCAGCACAGAAGTTAAGGGACAAAAGTCAACACAAACACATCAGTATTCCAAAACATCCACTGGGTTCAGGTTTATTTTTTTGTCAAATTCAAATCTCTAATCCTAATCCACATCACTTCTTCTGTTACTGGCTTTGGCCAGGTATATTTCCCATACCGACCCACCCAATAAACAAACTATTCCTCTTGAGGACATGGACTCAGCTGGCCTAGACAGACTCTGAAACAGTGGGGTAGACTTCTAAGATGAATTTAGACTAAGCCTGGAAATAAAGTGCTCCCCCACTCACTTTTGTATGTTACCATTCTTGTTGTCGCATTTGTGTCCATTTATTAGTTTGCGTAAAGAGAGTCCACTTTGTCCTATATAAATGGATGCAAATCAGACATCAAGAATAGTAATTTACAAAAAAAAAAAAACCACACCAGTGGGGGAGCACTTTAATATCCCAGAACACACACGTCTACACAGCAGGACTCAAGTCAGAATAAGCTATGTAAATTAAGCTACATCAATTGCGTAGCTTAAGTTGAAATAGCTTAACTTGGCTTTTTGCCTTGTCTACACAGCAGGAGGTCAAAGGAAGAACACTCTTCCTTCAACTTCCCTTACACGTAAACTGAGGGGTACCAGGAGTCAGAGTAAGAAGTCCTCCAGCTCACCATTATTTTGAAATAATGGCTTGAGTGTAGATGCGCTCTCTGTTATTTCGGAATAACATCAGTTATTCCAAAATAATGCTGCTATGTACATGTACCCGCAATTACTTACTTGCAAGTTGCCATACTTGGGGGGGGGGGGGGCAGGGAACCCTTCAGAAACAGAATGCAAAGTGAAACTACTGAACTGGAATTCAAATGCAAATTGGACTCTGTCAGAAGGGGTCTGAATAGAGATATGGAATGGCTTATTACAATAAGTAATTTTCCCCTCAGGTAGTCTCACTTTCTCAACTGCAGGAGATGAACCACATCCACACTGATTTAATTAGCATTGATATTACGCTCCTATCGCTGCCTCCCTGCCTCTCTTTCACTTCAAGCATCTAAGGAAGTGAGTTGTATCTCACGAAAGATTATATCCTAATAAATGTTAGTTTTTAAGGTGCCACTGAATTTATTGTTTTTGCTGACACAGACTAACAAAGCTACTTCTCTAAAACCAGTGTTCATACTGAAATGTAAAGTCCAGCTCTTTCATAAATTGTTCCCAAATGAGATGTCTTTTCATGACGTCTTATTTGGGCACCTCTCCAGTACTTAGAAATCACAGCAATGGCTTAGAGAGAATAAGTATAGAGAAAAGATGTGTGTTAGTTTATCAAATATTAAATAATAGCACCAGTATATGGTCTGTCATCATATTTCTGAATTAGTATTATATCTATGGATCACCATTCTTTAACTCAGGACTTTTTTCCCCTTATAACTTAATATGAGTATCAAAGTTCCTATTTGGAGGCACATTACATTAAATATAGGTAAGTGATGGACTGCTATAATTCTAGCTCTGATATAGTTTTAAATTTTGTTATAAATTCTTCACCACTTTACATCTTCCTATAACTATTTAGCATATTTAACCTTAAAACTTATAATGAATAAAATACCTTAAAAACAATACTTGCCAGGTCCTGGGACCAATCATAGTAACACAGTAATATTCAGGCTCCTGGTGAGCATATCTTTGGCCACTAGAACAAGGGATGGGCAAAACAACAACAACAACAACAACAAAAGTATTTTGTATCAATGATCAATGTCCATTTTGGAGAACTAGGATACAGAACTGGATATGGATTCTGAGGCCCATTCTCCAAATTTCAGGGGTGTTTAGATCCAGGATTTTGATTCAGATCCATCTCTAGCATATGGAATATGTATTACCATTTTTGAAAGAGACACAGAGAGACTGTTTTTCTATGCATAAGCCACAAGCATTTAAACATTCGTATCTAAAAAATACTTACCTTTATGTCCAAGAGATGTTTATGTATCATACAACATAAGATATAGATATAAAACAATTTGGTATGAGAGCTCTGCAGATAGTTCAATATAAACTATTTCAGATTTTTAATTACATTGAATTTTAATAAGTAAACTGTTTTTACCATGGAGGACAAACTACATAATTCACTCTTAAGTAACTAAAAAGAATAGTTGTGCCATTTCATGTGTTGAAGTCAACCAATCTATTCAAAAAGGGAAAATTATATTTAGGAGCAAAGAATGTAGGCAATGCTTATAGGGTAGGAGACTTCATTCTGTGAAGTAGTGACTCTGGAAATGATTGAGATGTCATGCTGATAATCTGTTGAACTTCATGAGCTTCAAGGGTAACATTTCAGCGAAAAGAACTAATGAGATCCTGTGATGTGAATAAGGAAAAGTTATTTACTTATTCCCACAATACAAGAAGTAGGGGTCACCAAATGAAATGAATAGGCAGCAGATTTAAAACAAACAAAAGGAAGTTTTTCTTCACTCAGCGCACAGTCAACCCGTGGAACTCCTTGCCAAAGGATGTGGTGAAGGCTAGAACTTTAACAGGGTTCAAAAAAAGAGCTCAATAGATTCATGGAGTTAGGTTCATCAATGGCTATTAGTTAGGATGGGTAGGAATCGTGCCCCTAGCCTCTGTTTGTCTGGAAATGGGTGACAGGAGAGGGATCACATAAGGATTACCTGTTGTGCTCCCGCCCTCTGGGGCATCTGGTATTGGCCCCTGTCAGCAGACAGGATACAGGGCTTTGGTCTGAACAGTATGGCTGTTCTTATGATGTATAAACAAGGGAATCACAAGTAGGAATTTTGCCTCTATATTCGGAACAGATGTGACTACCTTTGGAATACTGTTACCCATCAAGGTACCCATGCTAAAGAAGGCTGCCAATAAATTAGTGAGGCTTCAGAGAAGAATGCCAAAAATGAACAAAAGAATAGAATACATCCCAGATAGAGACTGAGCTCCTGGAGTCTATTTAGCTTAAAAAAAAAAATCCAATGGCTGAAAATTGAAGCTATAAAAATGCAGACTGGCAGTAAAGTATTTTAATCATTCAAACAATTTACAAAGGGTCATGGCAGATTCTTCATAGCTGAATCCTTAATTCAAGATAGGAAAAAAAATCCAAAGAAATCTGTATTAGGAATTATTTTTGGAAATTATATGGCTTGTGTTACACAGGTAGTCCGACTAGATGATCACAATAGTCTCTTCAGTCCTTGGAATCTATGAATTGTACGGAGTAGGGCATTCAAAAAAAGCCTAAGATGTTGATGCCCAAATGGCATTATAAAAATCGTATAAACTGCAAGATACTTTAAGAGGTCGCAGTTCTCAGAACTCACCCCTTGTTGTCCTTTCCATTGGTTCAGAGACTGTTACAGTGGATGGCTAAAAACAGCCAGAGAATTTAGTTTTTCCCCCCAGTTTTCATTAATGCAATATGAATTGCCTTCTCCCACTTACAGAATTTTTTCCAGCTTATTTGACTTTCTTGTGAATTCAGTTATGGGATTTGGAAAGTATCTGTATTACTTTAAATTCATTTAGTAAACCCCAAGAGGGTTTCAGAAGCAAAGCTTCTTAGCAAGGGATTGCAGGCTTATTGATGAGAAAAAGTTCATCACAAAGTCTCACATCACCTCTGATCCAATGCAATTCAATTGCTCCAAAAAGTTAGACTTCTTTATTTAACTTTTATTAATACCAAGCAATATGCTTCTATGATTAACTCTCCTCATCACTCTGCGTAAGAGAAGCTATGCCATATATATAATGTCTTCATACATATGCACATACATTTTAATGTATGCTATATGCAATGATCTCTGAATCATCAAAAAGCAATCCAACTGCATGCAGCATTGTGCACAAAACCATTATAAACGTGGGAATTATTTGTCCAATAATTAACTTAGAAATTATTAGCATTAAATAATAGAAACATGAGGCCCTCCACTGAAAGAATGTTTCTCGTTATAAAGAAACTGAATACTTTCCAAAAATATAGAAAAACATTTCACTACTAAAAACAATTCCTACCTTATTTACAAAACAAATGGCTGGCTATCCATGGGAAGCAAAGTTAAACTGATTCAAAAACAGGAAATTCCTCTTCAGTTTAGGACAGAGCGTTCTGCTCAAACAAAATTTGCAAAGTCTTCTGGAGTTCTACCCCACTCTAGATTTAAAAAAAAAAAAATCCCTCTGACTTGTCTTAGGTGCTGCATTACAATAGTATCCAAGTGCCTTACAACATTTTTCGAGGTTAGGAAATGCTATTGTCCCCATTTTACAGATACAATGAGAATTAGTGACTTGCATAGGGTCACATAGCGGTTCTGTGGCAGGCCAGGTCAGTTTCTGCCTCTCAATTCCTAGTCTAGAGCAGTGGACCATCCATTCACTACTGTCTACGTACATATTCTAGGACTTTATTGATGCCAGTAGACAAACTATCAGAGTCCTGCTGAAAAGTAGGGTGTGTTTGGTGCATACAGTGCCTAAAAATAAGCACTACCTAATATAAGCAATATTTTGAAGAGAAAAAAAATTCTTTGCAAATTATTTGACTCAAACCACGGAAGTATTTTAAACCAACTTTGGTTTGAATTTGAACAGCATCCAGGAAGTGATTAACTCAAATGTTCTTCATATCTGCAAACATTTTCCACAAACATGGAATGTTGTCTGCCTGCCTCTTTCATCCTGCATTTTTATTGGTGATCTGTGTTAATTCTTCAGACAGCTTTTAGTAGCGGCATTTCATCTTTACACCTGGGTTGGTCAGATTGGATACATGGCTCAAGGCACAAGATCATACTACAGCATTTATCTTGTTGAACCTGAAAAGGGATCATATATTCTCTGCATATTTCCAAAGAACTATTAGGTCCATTTCTAATTTACTGTTATTGGTAACTGATAATATTTAATACTTGTATATAATCAGAGACAAGGTAAATGAGGTAATATCTTGTATTGGACCATTTTAGCTGAGACCAACAGAGTAACAACTACACAACATTCAATAATGATCATAGTTCATTTTGTCTTGAGAAAATTTTTCCTCGGAGTTCTAATATGTTTTCAGAGGTGACATGTTTGTCAAGCTCTGACAACATGAACAGGAAGACTTAAAAAAAAAAAAATCAACCCAACCCCTTCTCATGCTTCTCTGAGGTCTTTAATTGGACAGTAAAATTCTTCCTCAGAAGAGAGAAGTTTTAAATGAGAATTTTTTTCTCTCTGGATACTGATATTCTTGGCAGAGGTTTGTCAATTCCCTACTCCCTATTTTCCCATTTACCTGAACTGTACCTGTACTAAGATTTTGGCTCACAAATAATAAGCGCCACTTTTTACAAGAGAAATCTGCTTGTTAGAGACTGGAGTTCTGATGTTCTATCAGATCTAAGGTCTATCCTTACCTTTAGTTCAGCAAACCATTGATTGACTGTTTGCAATGGAATCAGCCATGTTTCATTTGAACTTCAAGCACTGTCAATGCACGTGACTTGAACTTGGCACAATATTTCGCATCCCTTGTGAAGTGAACATAAGTTTTTGTACAGCTCTGATCTTTACCCTAGCTACTTCCTGAAGCAACAGACCTTTTTATTTTTGCTCAAGATTAACCAAGTAAGTGGCAAGCATTAAAAATAGCCTAAGATGTTTTTTATATATATATATATATATATATATATATATATATATATATATATATATATAAACAGATCTTCACAGAATCGGGCAAGTTATTGATGGAAAGACCCAAATGATTGGTTCTCTTTGGGAAACATCTCCACAGTCTAATAGAACTCACTGTTAAGATGTTTTTTCATGATAACCTGTCTTTTCTCTTTCCCGATGTCATCATCACATTATTTCATTGTACTGCACTAAAATAATTCCCATCCCTTTCTGGTGATTTATCCACCCACCATCACTGCAAAAAAAAAAAAAAGTTGTCTCTATTTAACAATTTAAAACTTTTCATATTCTCATATCAATTTCACTAGCCCATCATTATTTTTTACTCTTTCTGATTCTTACCCTACATTGTAAAAATGTTTGTAGTAATATAGTATCTGGAAACCATTGAAATATAGACGATCTTTGAGTTCTGTGCTTTATTATACTAGGACCTTGTTCATGCTTTTTTCTTTTTTTCCCATTTATCTCACATTGAAAACTTGTAACTTATTTGCTTCTCATTAATTTTCCTGACCATTGGGTTACATAATTCAATGGTATCCTTTTCCCCTCTGAAAAAAACCTGGATAGATCTGAAGGGCTTGCTGGCTTGTGACTACCCTCTAACACACATATGATTTTTGAACTTTCCATTTGCAAATCAATTTAGTCACAAGTGTCAATTATTTCCCCCCACATTGAAACGCTTGCTTTTTGAAGATTTTCCATTTCAAAATGAATATTTTCACAATTTACCAAATCTAAAATAAAAATAATTGATATAGTCCATGGAATATTTTGGAAAACAAAAATTGATTTTTTTAAACAGTGACTTCAAGGGTTTTTTTTTGTTAAGATTTATTATTTTCCCCCAAACTGCTCTGTATGCAGTGATCTCACCAATAGTTCTCTGTTTGACACAGATAATGCAATTACCCCATCACATTTCTGACTCCTAGAATCAACTCTGACCTCTGATGGTGCTAAAATGAGAGATGATGTAAATAGTGAGGTACAGTTATTTCTTGTGTGATTCTTGTCCTGAGATGTTGCTGATTCAAGAAAAAAAAAGAAATGGATCGTCTCTGATACTTCTTTTCCTAAGAACTCACTCTCCTTCCCTATTCCATTACCTCTCTCCCCACCCCTCGTACCCTATTGTCCAACCTTTTGTCTTTCATCTCTCTCCTCTGCACTTTCTATCCTTTGTTTGAAAAATGGGATACCATGATTGTTTCCTTAAGTTATTTTTTCACAAGAGAGGAAAAAATACTGAATAAAGTTCAGAATACAAAAATGTTTTCTGACAGGTAACTAAAATGCCAGAAGTTATAGTAAGTATCTCAAAGGGGTATTGGGAGGCTTAACTGATATTTGCAAGTACTTTTATTTCCTTGGATGAAATATGCAAGTATGTTGCAGTTAAGTATTTTATTGCAATCCTGAGTATAGCAAATGAAGTGAATTAAGGTTTCAATAATACTGTAGGTACCATGCAAACACATCAATCAGTTTTAAGAAGCAGATTAAAACACATTCCTGACACACTATTTTAATCAGAGACAATAATGGCACAACTCTCTTTTTTTTTTTTTTTTTTTTTTTAAAGGGGAAAAATAACCCCAAAAGAGCTTTCTAAAGGTATCAAGTACAGGAAAGATTGAACCCTGTTAATGCCATTGACAAATTCCAGAATCACTTAAATCAGAGAAATTATTCCACCAAATCAACTACTCACTTACACCATTTGTCTATGTTATTCCTAATGCTCAGTTTGCATTCATTATCCTTTATTTTCAAACTTTGTCTTCAAAGTATTTTTGTTCACTGGTTTTAATAATAGTTTGTTTTTCCTGTCTTAATAGACATTCATCTTATGGCTAGGTTCACTTGAAACATTTTGCATGAATTGATCCTAGAAATTAAACAGGATAAATCATAAGCTTCAGAGGGGTAGCCGAGTTAGTCTGTAACTGGAAAAACTTAAATAACAACGAATAATCTAAGAGTACCTTAAAGACTAACAAAACATGTAAAAACGTATAGCAGACAAGTTAAGCACAAATTTCTCAATGGCTATGAGAGCTATGCTAATGCTGTTGTACATTGCTGCTAAAGAACGTCACAAAACTAGTTGTCACATACTAAAGTGCATGGATTAATCCAAAGAAAGTAAAGAAGTCTGACCCAAAACACAAAGTGAGCAAGTATTTCTTAGCTGTGCATTGTGTTTAGAGATTTTTTTAAAGCGGGGACATCTGCCTGGTTTCTTGCCTGTTTGCTTACCTGGCTCCTCAGCAGCATGGGCTTCCAGAGGTAGTAGCCCTGTGATAGCCATCAAGGTGAGCTGCCATGGGCTTGGGAACTCCAGGGCATCCAATATTCACAATTCCAGGACAGACAGGTGGATTGGAGCAGGGCTAAGGGGCCCCAGGTTTTGAAGATCTGTGGCTTCAGGGCTTTTATCACATACACATTGTTCCATAGAACTGTCAGTATGACCATAGAAGTTTACCCCTAGCTTCTCCCCCTTGCCTCTGCACACCAGCTACTCGCATATATCTATCTCCTCTATATTGTGTAAATGCTGGAGAAAGGTGATTTTTGCTATTTGTTGTGTAACACTGGTCTACAATTTTTTGTGATGGAATGTTTGGATAATGCACAGTCCACTTTTTCTTCTTTGACACACCTTTCCTAACTGGAGGCACCATGCAGAAGTAACAATTGCTGCTATGATCTGTTGGCTCTCTCCAAATCATTGGCACTGCAAAAGGCATAGATTTCCTTTTCCTGTTCAACCACTGGCGAAGATCTGTTGCACAAGTGTTGCAGCATATGTGTGGGGCCCACCTCTTGTCCTGATCTCCAATTTTGCAGCCAAAATAAAGGTGATAGGCTTTCTTAACCATAGTGGTTATACTGCGCTTTTGTGATGCAAAAGTCACTTCACCACAAACATAGCAGAAGTTATCTGCACTGTTCACACAAGTACGAGGCATCTCTGCTCACTTTGGCTAAACAGAAATATGTCCCTTTGCAAAAATCAAACACTGACAAATAAGAGAGCACGACACTGTATGATTTCTAGAGCTGATATAGAGCAATTTGTTCAGCAGAGTGATGTAAGCTTCGTTATGATTGCATCATCCATGACTTCTAGGAATAACATGATGCAATTCATATCACGTATGACACAATACCAGCTTCAGATTGCATCATTCATTGTTTTGCCTAAAAAGCAAGTACTGTCCAAACCCAGTCATAGATGTATTCATAGATCCAGTCAAAGATGTATTTTAGTCATTTCTGGTTTAAATTGAGATCCCTTCTCTTTATAACTCACTTATCCTCTGCCATTCCTAAGTCAAGGGTCATATATACTGACCCAATAGCATATCTTGAAAGCTAGAGCCAATCAACAATTTTAAGCATCATTTTCGTTCTCAGTGACCCAGAATTAGTAAAGTTTGACTACATTTATTTCAGAAGCATTTTGGCTGTAGAGCAGTGTTACCCATTTCTCCAGATGATTTTTTAATATTATTTTGAATAGTATTTATACCAATACAGACCCCTGCAGAACACCACTATTTATCTCTCCAGTCTGAAAATGGACCATTTATTCCTACCCTTTGTTTCCTATCTTTTAATCAGTTATTATTTCATGAGAGGGCCTTCCTTCTTACCCCATGACAGCTTACTTTTCTTAAGAGCCTTTGTTAGGGGGTCCTTGTCAAAGACTTTCTGAAAATCTAAGAACACTAGATCCACAGGATCCCTATTGTCTACATGCTTGTTGACCCCCTAAAAATTGTATTATATTGGTGAGGCATGATTTCCCTTTACAAAAACCATATTGATTCTTCCCCAACTAATTATGTTCATTTATGTGTCTGACAATTCTGTTCTTTACTATAGTTTCAACCAGTTTGCCTGGCACTGAAGATAGACTTCCTGGCCAGTATAACCTCTGGAGCCATTTTAAAAAATTAGTGTCACACTAGCTATTCTCCAGTCATTTGCAACAGAAGATGCTCTAAAGAATAGGTTACAAACCATGATTAGCAGTTCCTCAATGTCACATCTGAGTTCTTTTGAAAGTCTTGGGTGAATGCCACCTGGTCCTGGTGACTTCTTACTCTTTAATTTATCAATTTGTTCCAAAACTTGTTTCTCTGTTTAAAGAAAAAAAACTTCTAAGGAAGACTGAAAATTATAGGTTACATTTGGAAAGGGCAATTTGATAGATTCGAGTTAACACAGGTTTGTGAAATAAGAAACATCATTACGATTACAATAAAATTATTTATATCTACAGATAGGTACATAGAGTTCCTAGATTGTGATCTCTTCTGTGCAGGAACATTGTCTCCATGTGCATTCATACTGCATCTAGCACAAATGGGCCCCCCTATACAATACAGATCTGCATCGACTGCTATATAAATGCTTATCAAGGAAATAAATATTCATTTTTCCATAAAGCTTTTGAGAACATTTCATATGGGTTACTAGGTCATGTTTTATATTAAGAGTGCTTTTATAGTTTTTGAAGAGCTAAAACATGGATTTAGAAATGGTTCAATAAACACTCAATTCATTAAAGATGGCTAGAGCTCAACAAGTTAATATTTCTTATAATCATGCCTAATAATCCTCTTTAACACCTGTTGATATGCCGTAAAGCCATCTCTAACAAATACTGAGCATGGTCCAAGCATGAGTAGAATGTCTAATTATTTAACAACCCTTTCACAAACTATAAATATACTTTCAATAGCTATCACCCTATGTTTCCAAAATATCACATTTCTGTTCCCCCCTGTAGTGTGAAGAAATAATTAAGGAAAAACTTTTTCTCGCCATTCTGTGTAAAAGAGCGAATTTTGCTTTCTTTTTCTTTAAATGATAATTTTGCAGCACTTTTTTCTGTATGCATCCCTTTGCATTTCATTAACTTCAACCACAAATGTCTGCTTGATTCTTTTAATGCTTACTGTAAGCTCCTCTAGTTCTGATCTGCCTAAAACCTCAAGCGTCCCCTCTAGCTTAGTTTTATAATAAACCTTAGAAGGTTTAATATATCAATCACGTTGAAATATTAATTGTCTCTTCTTAAGACAATGTTGTCACTTTCCTCCTACATAAATACCTTCTCCATGATTCATCTTTTTTCTAGGTGCTGTGCTTTGTGTAAGTAAACTACACCTTTAATCCTATGAAGCAAACAAGCCTGGATTTTATGCTCAAGATGTGTTCCAACTAGAGCTTTATTAGCATTAACAGAACATCCTCCTATTTGTACATCCTTCTTAATACAAACTGGCAGCCTTTTACCCTTATGTACTCAATCAATCATTTAAGTTTAGGGTTAGGACAAACAGAGCCTCTAATTTATTTTCAACTATACTAGCCTTGGGCACTATTTCTGCTCAAATCCATCACTTTATACTTAGATTCGTCACATTCTACTTTGCAGTCAATTAATTTAATTCTCACAAGACTACCTATATAAAACCAGAAAGGGGCAGATGCTTCTGAGCCTCAGCTATTCATCCTAGTATGTGGACTTGAAACATGCTAGTATTATCTGATTTTAGTGAAAATACTAGTACAGGCTCCCAGTATAGAGAGCTGTGATGATTCCCTTTTAGTGAGGGGTTAAACACATGGCTGCTGTTTGGCTGTTTTTACCCAGACACACACAGAAACACACACACTCTCCCTCACTCATACAGGCCCCTGCACCCAGGTCACTTTCTCTACCTGGCACTCAGTACATAGATTGGAAATCAGTGCACTTTGCTGATATGCAAATACAACAAAAGCTTTGGAAGAAGACTGTAAAAGTCATTATCCCCAAATATGGAAGTGGCAAGGAAGACAAATAAACTGTATTAACCTTAGCAACTCCTGGATTATAGTTCCAGGTCTGATGAGAAGCAGTGGGAGAGCTGCAGTGGTCAGAGTACAGGATACAGTAAAAGATTCATCACTGCCTTGCCCCTTACGTATTTACAAAATGAGTGTGAAACACATTTTAATGGAAGTGTTTTACTCAGGCCTAAAGAGGGTGGAAATATGGCAGCTGGTTCATTGGTACCTTTTGACCAGCTTCTATTGAAGCTCTGAATATAAAGAAACATGGTGGGAGGACCAGGTCTATGTGATCCTCTGATAAAGGAATCCAACAAATTGAAGGGATGCTGCTGACTCCATTTTAGTTCCCAAATACAGATTTTGGAGAGGAAAATAGCCCAAGCTGCCACCTGTCCTCAAACATCTAAACTGTCTAAACTGCAATTTTTAGCTCTGTAGTATGAGCCTGAGTCAATTGACTTGGGTTCAGACTCTCTGCCACTGTTATGAGCAGGAGGGGTGGCTGGGTTTCAGTTTAGATTTACTTTAGTATCTCTGAACTAGATTTTCAAAAGCATGTAAATACTTAAAGATTCAAATGGGTGTGTCACATGGTCTGGAATGACTCACAAAAATGGGTGATAAACTTGGAGCAGTCTGTCAAGAAATAGGGCACAAATCTCAAGTTGGTTATGTGTACTATAACTAGAATTCACAAAGCATATAACAAATCTGAATTCCATAGTCACTGTACAGACAGTCCGCTTGAGCATTTTGGTTATCTTTCCATCCCCAGCCCTTTTTTGTTTTAAATGGAAATCCACAACAATGTTCATGTTACTCCCATTTCCAGACCACCAGTCACTTACCCCTAGTCAATTGTACCATAGATCTCTCAATGAGAATGATTGTAGCCAATCTTGTAATAAATTAATTATAGATCTATTAACCAGGAAAGGGAAATAAGAGTGATTTACAATGTTAAAACAGGTTGCACATACACAGAGAAGAATTAGAGTTAGATTCCAACATTTAATAGAAACTTCTATAAATAGGATGTCTCCATGTATCCTTTAGGGCTAAGCGAAGGATAACAACTAGGAGTTTTTGCTTATGCTTCCCAAATCTTCCCCTTTAGAATCAAGGAGAAAAAAAAAAAAAAGTCTCTCCTTCTCAGGGATTTTTATCCCCTTCACCCCAGAACTAAGCTGATTGAATAAGTTCATGAGATCTCCTCTTCCTGGAGTGAGGAATGCAATTAAAGTCTTTGTTCTTAATAATGTCTCACAATGTTTCAAAGTCATTCCCTAACTTCTCTCAGAGGTCAGTATTTTCATTGGAGACATATTCTCATCTGTTTTCTGATTTATACACTTAAAGCCTCATTTAAACACTGTATATTTCATCTGTACAAGCCTACAATGAGTTAAATAAATGTTGCCCTCATTTTGTAGCTGCAGAAACTAAAGTGGGGATGGAGTATAAATTTAGAAAAATTTACAATGCAGACATTTGCTATCGCTTTGTAACAGAATGCAGATAAATGAAACCAAGGTCAAATCTCAACTACAGACCTATATCAATATAATTATGTTGCCCAGAGTGGTGAAAAATCCAGTTCTGAACTATGTAGTTTTACTGATCTAATAACCCTATGCACATGCTATATCAACAGGATAACTTCTCCCATCGACTTATTTAATGCCTCTCTGGGAGGTGGCTTAACTGTGATGACAGGAGAACTTCTCCTATTGGCATAGTAATGTTTTCATCAGCATCTGAATATGAAGACAGCATCTGAATATGACTACGTGTTGTAGTTTTAGCTGTAGCTTCACTTCTCAGGGAGGTGAAGTACCTACATTGACTGAAGATCTGTCAACGTAGGTAGTAGCATCTTCATTAAGCAATTCAGTGTTGAAGGTGTGCTGTAAAGGCAAATGGGGCCTAATACACCCAGCATGTGACCACCTATTCATAAATGTCTAAACATCAAACACTGTGACAAGGTAAGGTCCCCTGGGATGACCCCTGGGGTGCTTCCTGGAGTGCTGGCAAAGCCACTGTCACTCACCTTCCTGCTCTCTGGGGCTTCTCACCACCCAGTCCTGGTGGGTCAGCTCCCTGGTCTCCCCCATCCAAGGCACAGACCTGAGAATCAAACTTCTTCTCCCCCCCCCACCTCCCCCTCCCGAGGAGCAACACAGACACTGAGTCTCTTCAGGTCCAAGGAAAATGTAGTTTTGGGCCCAGGTTCCCAGAATACCACTCCCCAAATGGGCTCAAAACCCCCAATGAATTATTTGGGTAAGCCCCCTTTAACAATAAAAGGGGGAATGTATACACTGATTGCTCCCCCGGTAGTAATTATTTACACTGGGCTTGACAGAAAATAAAAGTGATTTTATTAAGTATAAGCACTAGGATTTAAGTGAGAATAGATGAGAACAGGTAGCGCAAAGTAGATTACAAACTCAAATTAACAAACAATGAGTAGCTACTAAAACTTCAGTACAAACTTATTACAAACTTACTACAAACTCACCCTAAAATGGTTTCTTTCATGGCCAAGCCTTCCAAAACCAGGGTTGTTCTTCACCCAAGGATCTTTAATACTCAAAGTATTCCCTACTCCATATGTCTAAGTTTACACACAAAAACGATACATACACCGAAATAAGAAATACAGCAGATTATGACATGAAGATTGATAAATTACATGAAGCAATTTGTCCAAAGCACTTTTGAGTTATGTGCATTTGTGACCATAAGTCCATTTCATAAAACATGGGGGGTCCGTCAAAAACACATTCTTCCAACTCTAATATATATCTTAACAACATACGGGCAAGCCATGCCAGTTTTCAGCTATGTCAGAGGTCAGTGAGGCCTGGGACCCTGACAAACTGATATCTCGTCTGCCAGCATTGCATAATTACTAAAATAATGAAACTGGCATGATTATATTGTGTTGTTTTGACAAATAAAATATGCAGAATTTTGTAAAATTAAAAAAAAAATTATAGAAGCAATCTAATCCAGATAGGGGTTTAAACACTTTTGAAAATCTGACTGACTGTTCCTCAACCGTAAAATGGGGATAATAGTATTTCCTTTCTTTACCGGGGCATTGCAAGGAAAAATGAATTGCAGAAGGTGAGGTACTCAGAGAAGTGGAATCATACCTGTTTCTAATTATCCCAAGTGAGGAATGGCACAAACATATGTTTTTCCTTCTACTTTCCTTTGCTTATCACAGTTGATTTTGCAAATATTACTACTCCTCGAGGAATTCTGTGCATTTGTGGATGTACAGAATTCATCTGTCCCACAGTTTTGTTTCTCTCTCACCACAGAAAGTAATGCTGCCCAAGCAGTACTGCAATTCTGCATTTTTGCCCACAAAAGACCACTGTGGTGCCAGTATGAACTAACGACAGAGTAGCGTCTGGTGAGTAAATGTGGAACTGCAACACTTCTGGGGCAGAAAGTATTTTCTGTGGGGAAAAAAAGTTCTGCTCCTGTGCAGTGCAGCAGAATTCCCCTGAGTAGAAAGTCATCACGGCACCCTGACTGTAGAACCAGGTTAAAACAGAGTGGAGCGCATGGGGCTGATGGGTGGTCACAGACTGGGGGGGGGGGGGTCAGAATTAGTAGTGAGGGGATAAACTGGGGCATAAGCTAGTGGGATGACAGCGTTGAGTCTGGGAATTGGAAGAGGACCAGAATGTACACATGGGATGGGGGAGAGGGCTCCAGACACCTATGGGGGTGGGATGCAGGGACAAAGGCTGATATGTCTCACTGAATGGGAGAGGTTTCATGAGGGGCTTCCCAACTCCTTAATAATCCTCCTCCTTCCCCCACCCCACCCCCAAAAAACCCAAAACACTTTTCACACCAAAAACCTTCCAGTTTTATTCTTGGGCTCCTACCTTCTCCCTCCACTCCTCCATTACTCCTGACTCCCCTAAGCCTTTGCACTACTACAGAAGGGGCAGGAATTATAATTCTATGTTGTAATTTAAATTATGTACTCAACGTTTTGTATTAATATGCCTTGTAAGAAATCTGTCAAAACAAAAGTTATGAGGATTTTTGGGGGGTGTGGCTGTATCATTGCAGACATACTTGCTGACAGATACTTTGAAATTCATTACCACAATAATCAAACTGATATGTTTGAAAATCAAACTGATATTATGTTATTTTGACAAATAAAATATGAAAAACTTTGTAGGATTTTTAAATTTTGGTACAATTCTCTAATGAGTACAATATGTGTTGCACAATATATAAATAAGGAATCTGGCTAGTAATTAATATCAGCATTAGAAATGAGAGCAGCATTAATACACAGTTTCTTACCAGCAAATATGTTGGAACATTTTTAAGTTTGGCAGTTAAACCATCTGAAATATATTTTTGTATTTACGTTAAATAGCCTGCATGCATTTAAAAATGTTCAAGTGCCAGAACTGGTGACAAAACATTGACAGCATGTATCCTATCCAGAAAAAAAACACCCTACCACATATCTAAAACTTTTTATCCATGGCTGGCTAATCTAAAAAAACACCGTCAAAATAGGGAGCTGATACATGTTGAACCTCTCTAGTCCAGCACCCTCAGGACTTGACCGGTGCCAACCCAGAGAATTTGTTGAACCATGGGAGGTCAATATTGCCTAGGAGCATTACCAACACCTCCATTGCTTAGTGGGCTCTTAGAAGACATTTAGAGTAAATTAGAGCTAAATAGCAGCATTGAACACCAAAAGCCAGGACTAGTGGCTGTTCACAAACTTTATGGGACTGTGAGAAACCTGGCCACATCCATGATAAGGGAGCATCTGGCTAATTAACATTATGCCAGACCACGAATGTTGCTGGAAGAGAGAGTGTGGTGGATTAGAGGGGTTCAACCTGCATTGTTGGCTTTGTTTTAGTATATGCAAAAATCAGTAAATGTTTGAAGTGTGTGATCCGCTAATGGTAGTTGTAGTGGGAATTTTGATAGTACAAAGCTAGTAGCCTCATGCTAATTTGACAAAAAGCATTTTTTATTAAAAAAATCAAAGTTTCATTAAACAACACATTGTGTTCTCAATTTTACCAGTTTTGCTGTTTTTTCAAAGGCGTGTAAAGGATGACAGAAGTTATGGCAGGAAGCTGACCTTGGAACCAGTTAGCACCACCTCCCTGGTGGACTTTCTGCTGCAGCCCAACTGCCATTTACCCACTCAACTTATCAGATAAATCAGAGGAGCTCTTAAGACCAGCAACAGCATTAGGGAAATGGTTTCCTCAGTGCTTATACCTCTAACTGCAATCTCTGGTGTGCCCGTCTTACTCCCAGCCTTGCATCAACCATTACGTCTGACTTCCCATGCTTTAGTCCATCACAATAGAGATCAGTGCCTAACTATATGATTTTAATGGAATGTGGGGGCCTAAGTCTCTTATACTTCTCAAAATCCCTGTCTGCACCATTAAGATTTAAATGTCAGCTGACATTTGTGTCTCAAGATACATGAGGGAAAATGATCTGATCCTGATATATTGATCTTTTTAACTACATTGATGTAGCTAAATCGGTACAAACTCCTTTTTTGGTAGAGTTACACTAATATAGAAGTGCTTATGTGCATATAGCGTATTCTCGTCAGAGTAGCTAAATAAAAACATATCAATATAAGCACATGTATAGGAGGTTTAGCTTTATCCAGACTAGAGTTTTATTGACTGTTTCAATAAAGAAAACAAAATTAAGCTAACCTTAAAACAACAAAAAACCCCACAGTTCCGCTCTAGCCAAGATAGCTACAGTGGTACAGGAAGCATGGTACGTAGCATGATACAGATATTTTCAAAATTCTATGGCAGACCAGAGCAAATAATAGTTTCCCTTCACTCAAACTGGTGTAAGGAGACAATCAAAATGCCTTTTGTACATGAGTTGAGACTGAATTTCTGATCCCATTCTTTTTAAAGTCTTGTCAAAGTGATGCAATGATCTCGGTCTTTGCACTGATTTTTAAACTTAATTAAAGGTTATAGGCCTTGGATCTATTCCCTATGTTCCCAACTTGGGACATTAACCTGCATCAGTATTAGATTATACTTCAGTCTGATTTCATCATTCAGGAGTTCTACATGAGTCTCAAATAACCAAATCTTAAGGAATATATCCAGTTTCTGATATTTGTGTGGGTTTTGGAGGGACATAATATTTGGTCTTCCTCAGAAGATAGAAAAAAATCAAAAGGCTGGGACTTCAACAGTGAAGGTATGCAGTGTCAGAGGATAATACAGTTTCCAAAAAATCTCCACCATCTCCAACTTCATTCTGCATACAATGATCTAATTGATAATGTGGTCTCAACTTCTTGGCCAACTTATTCTTCCTTAGAGCTATAATACCAAAAGGAGGAAAATACACCTAAGAAGCTGAAATAGTAAGATAGCAAACTGATAATATCACTCCTGTAACAGAGAGAATAATCACAAAGCTATTATGAAAAAAGAACTCTTAAAAATGATGGCATGGAAAGTCTAATAGTTTTATAACTCTTAGATAGATGTAATAATAATTTCAAAGCAATCATAAATACTGACATTTAAACAGATGGATTCAAGGGCCATATTATCAACCGTACTCAAATGCCTTTGCACCACTCTGGTAGTGCAAAGGGTCTATGAATATGGTTTAACTGGCCTCATGAAAATTTCCTTATGGCAGGATAAATTTCTGGGGTAAGGCTGTGCTGACACAATGGCTTTAGACCATTCCAACCTGGTGCCCAATGCAGGAGGCGTGTGCACTACTGGATTACTAGGTGCACCCTGAATTCTCTCAATGAGTACACAAAAATATCTGAGATGAGGAAACAGTCAACTCACACCAGATAACGGTCCCCACAAGGAGATGAGAAACAATACATCATGTCCCTTATTTAAGAGTCCTAGAGAAAACCACAAGAAAATGACAACCTCTCCAGAGTGTATAACCCAACCCACAGAGTGCAGCTATTTTTGTTGAATGATCTAGACTTTTAGATGACTTGCCCTCCATACCTATTGGTTTCATCCCTATCACAATTTCCAGGATTTCCCCTCTATGCGGCTGCTTTTTGTTTGCCACGGATTTATCTAATGTAGCCTACTGAAGACACATGGCTATTACTGGGTTGTAATATTGGCAGTTCTACATGTTACTATGACTGGATAATATTAAAATACCGGAAATAAGAAAAAACGGCAATATAAGAAGTCCATTTTTATTTTAGAATTTCCTCCCCAAATTTTGTCTGCTCTGCTTTCAGACTGCTGATCTAAGTAAGTGTTCCTTGAGTGGTAGAAGAATGCAGCAACCTAAAAAAGCCACCTTGTTCAAAATACAGCCTACACTGAGGTGCAACTTTTCTTTTCAGCAATTATTTAATCTTATGAAAGATCAGCCCATAATGATCCTGAACAACAAGGGATGACTTCTATGTCTGTGAATTGGGCTCTGCACTCAGAAAACTCATCCAGTAGATCTCACCATATGAGCCAGGAGACAAATGGGCATTTCCAACCCAATGCAAATTTATTTCTTATGTACTTGCTTCTCACATCATTAACATTAAATGAGATCACCAGACACTGACTGGCATCCATTCCAACCAATTTGTCACTTCTGCTTGAGTTGATGATACATAAAAAATTCCTGATGTTGATTGAATGTAGCACTTTAAAGCACTATTAGCAGTAAAGCAGTCAGTCACTAGTCTAACTATCAAACCCTTCATCTTTTCAAAGACTTGCAATTAAGTAAGGTGCAATTAAATAGGCTATACAGGAGCAAGTCCAAATTCCAAATTTTCTAGCCAGGGTTCCAAATTCTGATATGTTATGCTCATTTAAACATCTAGGAACTGCACTGGATTGAACAGAATTACTTCAAATTTATGCAAATTGAATTGAAAGTCTGGGGGTAGTGATTTAAAAAAGAGCAAGATATAATAGAGTAATTATTATTAAAAATTGTGTGTGTGTATATACACACAGTATACACGAAAGAGAAAAAGTATAAATAATCTGTATATAAAATTACACACACACTTCTCTGTGGAGATTCTTTACATTCAGGATCACTTGATGAATGTCCTGTTTTCTGTATGCTATGAATGGTTGTCCATTAAGTTTACAGAAATAATAAGCCTACTCTTTTAATAACATCATCCCTCCAAACATGCTCAGACTTCTCACAACTTAGTGATCACTGAAGTAGGAACTGCAGAATCAGAGTGACTTTGTATGAAACTCTTGTGCTGGAATATATGAAGTAGTCTTACCTCAGAGGTAAGATTTTCTGGAAAATTCTAATTTAATTCCTTAAACTCAGCCTCACCGCTTTCAATTCCCCTGAAAACTTTACAGTGTTATTACCCCCCCCCCCCACACACACACAATTGATAGATCCTTGAAATCCACACTCCTGACAAAACAGTTGGTTCACTATGCTAAATTTAGTTTTTCCATTGCTGCAGGTAAGAGGCAAAACAGCATACCGCAAAGTATTTCTGTGCAAGAAAGTATTTCTTAATCTTTATTATTTCATTACTAACACCATACTCTCTCACACACACAACAAAGGCATTTTTCAATAGAGCATATTAGCCATGAATAATGAACATCTCGAGCCAAGTGCTACAGCAACAAATGGAGCCCAAACCATTTCACCACTATCTTGGGACATTTTCACAGGGAGGCAGCACTTTGTGGGGAATGTTGTGCAGTATACATTCAAAAGCCTCTGAAGCAATTTCTATGCTAGTTTACGTTGACAACTGTAGCTATTAATTATATTAGTACACTGTATATCTTGTAATGAAAGGAAATTTTACCATATCATCATAATATTTTAAGATGTATTCAGGGATCATAGAGTTACAAATGTGTCAAGTTAAGGGCTAAAGTGTTTGTGTCATGCAGAAAAAAAGCGGTAACATTATTACAGATTACAAGCTTTTTGCATCTATTCTTTGTGCAAGACATTTGTGATCAGATAATTACATACCTCTTAGGCAATTGTTAAGTGCTTTTATGTTGACAGCAGTGATGCCATTTTTATGAATTTGAAGGATACACAATAAGGACATCCTAAGTGACTGAGATGTATATTTTATAGGAAACTTCCTAGGGAGGCATATTACCCCTCAAATTTCATAAAAAAGAACATTAAAGGATTGACATAAAAGAGAAAAAATACTTAGTGTTCATATGAAAAAGCTGAAGTGTGTGAATAAAATATCATAAAATAAAAATGAGATGTCCTATAGTTATTACTCCCTGGGTACCTCTTGCCTAGGCAGTAGGTTACCAGAAGGACAGAGTTAGACAACTTTTTTTCCCTCTTTTATATAGTTAACTGAAGAGTACAGCAAAGTTGTAACCCAAGAAAGATGAATACTGACAGGCCTTTAAGCTGAAGACACTTTATTAGATATAAAAGCACTTCAACTAGTAAGGGATAGATTGAATAACAATTGGGTAGCCAGCATTAACTTAGATTAAACCATAAACAGTTTTGTAATTTCAATGTAAGTTGTAGTTTTAATATTTTGGAATTTGAGCAAAATTTAGAGATTCCATATTTCAGTGGCTGGATATTTAGGCTTGATCAATGCACTGGATATGATAAGAAGGAGGATATGATATGGGGCTTTTTCTGTGCTTTTAGTAAGTGATTAGTACAACTAAACTGGTGTAAAGGCATTTTGAGTTGCACAAACTTTCCCTCCATTGCCCTGCCTGATTTCTATGTGGCGACTTGCTGCTGCAGAAGAAATCCTGATTAAAAAAAAAAAAAAAAAAAAAAACAACCCACAGCAAACAAAAAAAACCCCTTTACAGTAGAATTAAAATTCCCAATACTCAGATATTTCTAGCTTGAACATAAGCAAATGTGCTGTGTTAATTTGTCTCTAAGGTGCAACAGGGCTACTCCTTGATTTTTAAAAATTAATGAGATAAAATTTGGAGCTGAGTTTCAATAAGCAACATCATTTCTGACTTTGCACTATTACACATTTTCCTAAAGAAGAAATGGATATCAAGTATGACAGCACCCAGAATACTTCCCCTCTCCCCCACTGATGACTCAGCTTCATCTGTTGTAGCAAGGATCAGAATACTTGTTGAGAAAAAGTGCTAATGGTGGCTGACATTTTTTACTACCCTGCAATTTAGACCTGATATGAGCAAGGTTAGACGAAACAGCGATAAAATACCAGCTGAAAGTAGTAGTTCTCACCACTACAACCATTATACATTCAATGATGGAAAGTTTCAGGGCTAAGGACAAGGAAAAGGAAGTTAAATGAGTCATATTGGCACAGCCTTTGACTCATGAGACTGAAATCACCCATCACTGATGATCAAGACTTATATTTCACATTTTTGCTGTGTTAGAAATGAGGATTTCAGTGTTCATTGCTATTTAAAAGAAACAAAAAAAGGATTCAGCAAAGAGCTTTTTTTGGCAGTGATTAGCATTTCTAAACTCAGTTTTTTCCCCAAATTTTGGGGCTGATCAAATTAGTGCACTATACATGTTTCATGCCAATCTGGTTAGCCTTTGTCATACCTGGAATAAAAGGCCCCTAAATAACAAGATATAGTTAATCAAATTAATGTAGTTCTAACACAATAAAGATTTTAGGGGGGCCATTTTAAATGAATAACATAGCTATAATCAATATATTTAAAACAAAGAAAGGTGCTTCTAAGTCTAAAGAAAGACTGAAGACTACATTTGACTTGAATACACATTTTTCTCTTTTTATGAGCAAATAAAGTAGTGCGTGTTAAGAATTTTTCTTCCAGTTTCCATATGAAGTTTATTTGCAACAAAATACAAACAAACCTTACAATAGTAACCCACATGCAAATGTAGGCATGCTTATTTCATGGTTTCTATCAGATTTAAGAACAGAAATAAGTTGAGGGACCTGATGGGCAGGATCCCCTGAGACACTAACATGAGGGGAAAAGGAAGCTGGATGTATTTTAAAGAAGCTTTATTGAAGGTGCAGAAACAAACCAACCCAATGTACATTAAGAAAAGTTCATATGGTAGGCGACCAGCTTAGCTTAACAGTGAAATCTTTGGCAAGTTTAAACACAAAAAGGAAGCTTACAAGAAGTGGAAACTTGGACAAGTGACTAGGGAAGAGTATAAATATATTTCTTGAAACTTCAGGGGCAGAATCAGGAAGGCCAAAGCACAACTGCAATTGCAGCTAGCAAGGGATGTAAAAGTTAAGAAAGGTTGCTACAGGGATGTTAATAAGAGGGTCATCAAGGACATAACCTAGTGACAGATGATGTGGGAAAAGCTGAAGTACTCAAATGCTTTTTTTGCCTCTGTCTTCACATACAAGGTCAGCTCCCAAACTGCTACACTAGGCAGCACAGTATGGGAAGGAGGTGGGCAGCCCACAATGGAGAAAGAACAGATTAAGAGCAATTTAGAAAAGCTGGAAATGCACTAATCCATGGGGCTGGATCTAATGCATCGAGGGTGCTGAAGGAGTTGGCTGATGTGATTGTAGAGACATTGGTGAAAACTTGTGGCAATCGGGGAAAAAGGCAAATGTAGTGCCCACATTTTAAAAAAGGGAAGAAAGAGAATCCAGGGAACTACCTACAGACCGTTCAGCTTCACCTCAGTCCCTGAAAAAATCATGCAGGGGATCACCAAGGAATCCATTTTGAAGCACTTGGAAGAGAGGCAAGTGATAAGGAACAGTCAACCTGGATTCACCAAGGGCAAGTCATGCCTAACCAACCTGATTGCCTTCTTTGACAAGGTAACTGGCTCTGTGATTCTGGGGAAGGCAGTGGAGGTGATATACCTTGACTTTAGCAAAACTTTTGATACAGTCAGTCTCCCAGTGTTCTCCCCAGCAAATTAAAGAAGTATGGATTGAATAAATGGACTGTAAGGTGGATAGAAAGCTGGCGAGATCACTGGGCTCAACAGGTAGTGATTAATGGACCAATGTCTGGTTGGTAGTCGGTAAGAAGTAGAGTGCCCCAAGGGTTAGTTCTGGGGCAGGTCATCTTTATTAATGACCTGGATAAGGGGATGGATTGCACCTTCAGAAAATTTGCAGATGACACTAAGCTACGGGGAAGAGGTTGATACAGTGGAGGGTGGGGATAGGGCCAAAGTGACCTAGCCAAATTGGAAGATTGGGCCAAAAGAAATCTGGTGAGGATCAACAAGGACAAGTGCAGAGTTCTGCACTTGGGAAAGAAGAATCCAAGCACTGCTATAGGCTGGGGACCAACTGGCTAAATAGCAGTTCAGCAGAAAAGGACCTGGGGATTACAGTGGAGGAGAAACTGAATATGAATCCCCCATTACAGAAAGGATGTGGCTGTATTGGAGAAAGTTCAACAGCAGGCAACAAAAATGATTAGGGGGCTGGAACACATGACTTGTGAGGAGAGGCTGAGGGATTTGGGGTTATGAGAATAAAAGAGTGAGGTGGGATTTGATAGAAGCCTTCAATTACCTGAAAGGGGGCAGGTCCAAAGAGAATGGAAAAAGGCTGTTCTCAATGGTAACAGATGACAGAACAAAAAACAATTCTCAAGTTGCAGTGGGGGCTGATCTAAGCTGGATATTAGGAAATACTTTTTCATCAGGAGGGTGGTGAAGCACTGGAATGGGTTACTTAGGGAGGTGGCGGAATCTCCATTCCTAAAGGTTTTTAAGTCTTGGCTTGACAAAGCCCTGGCTAGGATGTTGAAATTGGGATTTATCCTGCTTTTATAACAGAAGGTTGGACTCCATGACCTTTGGTCTCTTCCAACTCTATGATTCTAAGTGTAGTTTGAAAGTACTGCCTGAAGTGTAGGAGAGGTAAATTCTCCTAGGCACATGATGCCTATAGTTCAAAGAACTTAAAATCAAAGCACAGATGGTGTTGGGAAGCTGCTAAGCACACACTGGGCTCCTGAACTTGTGCAGTTCTCAGAAGCTGATATTGTGTTTTGGTAACAACCTTTGAAACCTGTGGAAATTGTGTACTTCCCCACAGCAAGACAATGATATTCCTCTTTATATATAATCAGTAGTCCTGTGGCACCTTAGAAATGGACAAAAATATATACGACCATGAGCTTTCGTGGGTAAGACCCACTTCCTCAGATGAGTTGGAGTGGTCATACCCATGAAAGATTATGATCCTATATATTTTTGTTAGTCTCCCAGGGGACACAAGACTACTTATTTTTAAAGTTACAGACCACCACAACTGCCCCTCTCAGCCTTTTTATCTATGTGCTCCAAGTTGAGTTCAGGTGTGTCAGGAGTAGATGCTGCTTTTACTGAAAGAAACTAGAGAAGTATGTAGTTTTGGAAAGGGAAGGCTAACGTATATTGAAATGAAAATATATAAAAGGGCTGCCCTACCACTAGATTTTTTTTAATGCTGATATGAGTCCTTCGATTTCATCAGTCACAATAACTGGTGAGAGTATTTGAGTATCTGACTGTTTGAACATGTTGATGACATATTTTAAGCCATTTCTGATGGGGGAAAAGCCTCAAAAGTATGAAATGCTAATGGGATTTAACAATTTATTTAAATGAATATTCTTTAGTCACCTAGCTACATGGAATTCTCATTTTAAGTGCAATTGAAAATTAAATACAAAAGGGTCAAGGGAGATTGGAAACATTGGTGTTCATTTGAATTTTAGATTCAGATTCAAAAGTGGTCACTCAATCCCAAAGTATTTGAACTGTATCCTTCAGAGATGATCCTATACACCATAATAAATCCTGCAGTATTAGTTTCCGTTATCCCTGTGATCTGGGCCTGCCTAAGGAAAAAAAAATCACTACCAATGTGGTTGTGATGTATGATGACTAAATACAGTTAAACTCTGGAAGCAGCCAGTTTTATTTGAATTTATATTTAAGTTGGAGAAATCATAGCTCTTCAGCTCTTAGACATGGAGTTGGACATACTTTTAAATGTGAATTTCTCCCTAATGACCAAAAATGGGGACACGAATTTTGGATTATTTCAGAATAAATTGATGAGAATAGATATTTGGGCTGGTTTTCAAATACTCTGATTTCTGCCTTTGTAATCAAAAGGCCAGATTCACTATCTGGTTTGCCCAAGCAGATTCCAGTACAACTCATGCACAAGACCCCTGCCACTTCCTGCTGTAAGAGAACACAAGGCACTCTTGAAAACCAAGGACAGTAGAAAGGCACACATGCCTGTTCTTCACCACTGCCTAAAATTATCTTTCTGCCTGACATGCATGAGATCAAGGAACTAATGACATTAGCTCTGTTGCTTTGACAGGCAGCACACAGGCAATTGTCCGTGCAGAAAGCTAAGCAGGCTACCAGAACTAAATCTATTAGTCTGAGACGTCATCCTCGTTACAAATGCGTGTCCTTAATTCACAGTGACTGCTCAATGGTCACACCTAGTTACAAATTACCTGAATGGTCCACTGAATACAGTTGAATTACTAAGTACCATCAATGCTGTGGCATGTTAAGTCTTCTGGAAATGACAGGAAAGTGCTTAGGATCCCGTCTTTCCACAGCTACCATGAACATAGCTACTAGTTTAATTTATTCTGTTCATTTTGCTGTTTCAGTTTTCTGAAAACCACCCATTTTCTCTCTGAAATATTGGAGAGGTGATCCATTGAGCACTTCGTACCTAAGCAGTAAATAGAATGTTAGCATTTTTTAATGGACTTTAATATAACTCCTAAATTAAGGAGAGTATTAAACACATATACTTAGCTCTCAGCTGATTGTGTAACATCCAGAGTAAGAGCCATTATGCACTAGCAGTAACTGTCTAATAGCCACACTATTACTTTGGAAGAATAGGCGTGAGGGGAAATTTTGTACGGAATGATGGAAGTGTTACTTTAGACATAGTGATGCTTTGGAATTATTTCACAAAATTTCAGCAACCTGGAGATCCATCATTCTAAAGTTTTCAAATTTCAGAATATTTTGATTCAAAGAATGGTGAGAGTTGAGAATAATATTTATGTTATCAGAACATTATCCTTTAACACACACATTTGGCCAAGCCAAACATCTTCATTGTGATGTCCGTGAACAGGTGCCAGCTCTTCCCCACACCGCAGGCATTAGCTGAACACTGACAAATTCATGGCTGTAAACCAACTGCTGCCCAGCCCAACTGTAGGTTAGCAGTCTTCAAAATACACACTAGGACTTTGTCTATACTGCAGGGTTTTTGCGTAAGCAGCTTTTTGTGGAAGAGATCTTCCACAAAAACTTCTTGTGCAAAAGCGCATCCACACCTCAAAAGCACATTGCAAAAGCCATGTGCTTTTGCGCAAGAGAGTATCCATGCAGTATGGACACTCTTGCACAAGAAAGTTCTGCTTGCTATTCACAGAATGGCCATCAGAGTACCTGTGCTTTTTCTGATAGGCTCTTTTTGCGCAAGAAACCCCTGTTGAGCATCCACACGCACCTTTTTGCACAAGAACTCTTGCGCAAAAACGAGTTATTCCTCGTAGAAAGAGGTATACCTACACCGCAAAAAGCCCTCTGTTCTGTTGTTTTACTGTAAATTTTCTTGCACAAAAACATATTTGAGGTGTGGACAGTCTGCGGGTTTTTGTGCAAAAACCCTGTAGTGTAGACGTAGCCTAGATGTTAAATTGATAAAAATAGACAGACTTTATGAAATGCTCATAGGATTGCTCTCAGGGTTTCCCCACTCTGTCACTCCAAGTGCAGAAGGTGGGGGCCCACAAAGACCTTAAATACTTAGCTTCTATAGGCTCGGCTTACAAAAACTCCCCAGTCTCATAGATTTACTGACTTTGGAGGGTAGCTGCCAACGCCAAGTGAAACAAAAGAAAACGTCTTTCTTCTTGAACCCAGGAAAATGCACTTGGACTTCTTCCAGAGGGGTACCCCCAAGCTCCTATAGCACAAGAGCTTGAAAAACAAAGAGAAAAACTGCATTGTCTGGTAGCTGACCACTTCTCTTTGGCAGGCAGACACAGAGAGCCCCTGTTCCTCTCCAAGACAAGAATCAAATTGTCACCTTAAAAAGTTATTTTTATTAACAAAACAGAATATATACTTGATTGCTAGGTGTTACAGAGCAACTAAGTAAAACAAATTAAAAAACACAGAGAAAATCTCTGGGAACAACTCTTAGATAGTGAATAGGGGAGAAAGGCATGGATTCACACAGAGAAGTTTAAACCAAACAAACAAAATGGAGAAAAATACCCTGACCGTGACTATATACATTTTTCCCCTCTATTTGCTCATGATCCCTTCCTGGTTCAGCCCACTTCCATGCCCCAAATTCCTTGGAGGCATGGCAATCCTGCCTGGGTTTAAATCATTCTGCCTCTCAACTCCTAGCTTATCTTCCCCACACAAAGAAAGCAAACAAGGTCTCTTATACGATTCCAATTTCAGCACTGAAATACCCATTTGTTCTTTTGGCCCACTGCCAACACCCTTGCTAGCTACCTGAGTTTAACCCTTTAGTCATCAGGTACTGGCCAGCACTCCTCTGTGTCATTTACAATCTCTGTAGCCAACGGTGTCAGATGTTTGCTTGTAAAATTTCAGTAGTCGTAACTCAAACAGGAACTGAAGCATTAGTTTAGGGAAAGGATGCATCCTAATACAAGATGGCCCACAGAAAGAATTAAAGGAGAGACTCAATTGATTGCATTCCCTCCAGGAAGGGGAAACCTATGTATGAACTCATCCCATCAGTTTGAGCTCTGGAAAGGAGGAGATAAAAATCCCAAAGAACAAGAAACAGCCTGTCTTGGTGTTTAGAATCTTACTCGGGTTAGAGCTAAGCAACAAAAGGTAGAGCTCCCCAGGGTCAACATGGGTTAGTCCTAAAACGCACTCAGTAGATATATTAGCATTTCTCATCACTTTTTAGACCTATAGACTGACTTATTTGAGCTTATATCTTACCTGCTTTATCCTGTTCATTTCTTTTTCCTTGTTCATAAACCATTAGATTCCACAGTAAAAAAATGCTAGTAGCAAATCCTATAGTAAATAAAAGATACAAATTGATCTTGGATAAATGACTGTTCTTTTGGGACTGGGAACAACCTAAATATTTTGTGGTATTTGGTGTAAGGGACCACTTATCACTAAGCCCAGTTTATGTGTATGGCAAGATAGGCTAGAATGCCCAAGAGCATTGTCTGTACCTCTAGGGTTACAGTATTCCAACAGTTCACAGGTATTATCAGTTCAGGGCATCTGCCCTGAGTTTGGCAGTCACGGTCATGAACCACTCCAGACAGTGTGACACTCATCTTTTGATGTTAATTTACCACCAGTTCACTCCATCAACTATGAAGAAATCTAAGAGCTAGTCACAATTTAAATTAATGAGCAATATCCACAAGTAAATCACATTGCATACTAAAAGAATCTTTTTAAAAACTTGATGAACACTTGAGACATTGACTGTACAACTTTTCTTTTATCTTTGGCAATTTTGACCTCAGGTAACAGAGCTAACTTGCTCTTTCAAACTGCTCTTTAGGAAATATAGGAAAGCTCACAAAGATCATCTGTTCTTCGGCTGCACAGCATTTCTTTATAGTGTATAAAATCTGCAACCATGTGCCATGGTGAAACAGCAGCCATATGAGGGGCAAGTTACTGATATGATGACTAGCCTGGACTCAACCATATGGAGAAATAGTCCTAAACTATCCCATGTCTCCAAGGAACAGGTATGTGATCCAGAACGTTATCTATAGACATCAATAGAATGTGGTGATAAAATGCCAGAGGTCTGAGCATGAATGAATAAATAATCAGTCCTAGATAATGTGAATTACCACTGCTTAAATCCAACTGTATCACTAGATTACACGTTAGTGATCATATATGAAAAGCCATTTTTTTCATATCACCATCTCCTTAATCATTCTAAATCCAAACCTTTCCCCTTGTACAGGAAGAACAAACAAGTAACCCAATTCCAGTCCTGGAACTTTTACTTAATGAGAGTGGCCCTAATGAAAAACCAGTGATTCAATTATCAGTAGTGACAGTAAAAGTACACTCTACAACTTTTGAGGATCCACTCATATTTATAAGCCATAATTAATTGTCTTGGCTGCTTTTTCCCTACCTTTTAGCCAATTATGCTTAATTCTTGGTACCATTCCTCGTAAAGCATTCTATGTTAGTTCACACTTAGCCAAGTCTTTTTTTTCCCCTTTCTGAATACTATCTGCCATTTGGATGTTCTTTTGAATCTTGGCAATTAATATAGTACACAATGTTCAAAATTAAACTTGGTAAGTTTCTTATCTAGTGTGATCACTATGTCCTTTATGCTTTGCAAATAATCCCCCTGCTTACAAGGCCAAGCAATGCACCCTACAATGCTTTTATTCTTGTTGCCATCAACTGGATTCCAGCCTTTATAGCAGGTACCTTTGCCCTGGTGATGGATAGGAGGAGTGCTGGCCAGCACTCGGTAACTAAAGAGTTAAGCTAGGAGCTGGGTGAATTAAGGTGAAGTAATCAGGCAGAATTACCATGTCTACAAGAAATACTGGGCATGGGAACGGACTGGGCCTTGAAGTACGTATCAGTATGGATCATGAGTAGATAGAGAAATGTATGTTTAGTCACAATCAGGTTATTTTTCTCCATATTTTAATCTGTGTTTTAATCTGTTTGTTTTTCAGTTGCTCTGTAACCCCTAGCAGCCAAGTATGCTTTATCAAGTATGTCTTTTTGTTCTGTTAATAAAAATTCACTTTTTTTTAAGGCGATGATCTGGTTCCTGGAAAGTAGCAGGAGGTGTGTGCATGCGTGCCTAAGACTAAGAAGTTAGCTATCAGAGATTGCAGTTTGTTTTCTGTTTTCCTCATGTTCTCTTCTGGTAAAAGAGCTTGTGGATACTCCTCTGGAAGAAGTTCAAGTGCTTTTTCTGGGTTTTAGAAGAAGGGGTTTGTTTTTTTACAGATGATGGCAGTTACCTCTCAAAGGCAGAAAACTGAGCAACTGAGAAAAGAACAAATTAAAACACAGATTAAAACACGGAGAAAAATGGTATTTCTGGGCTACAGCTTAGATACAGTGAGTGGGGAGGTGCTCTTGGATTTAGCACAGAGAAGTCTGACCAAACAACAAAACACAGAAAAATAACCTGATAGAGAAATATTTATTTAGTCACAATCTACTCGTGATCTGTACTGAGTAGATTCAAGGCCCTGTCCATTCCCATGCCCAATATTTCTTGTAGGCATGGCCATTCTTTCTGATTACTTCACCTTGCTTCCTCCAGCTCTTAGCTTAACTCATCAGTCAGAATGCTGGCCAGCACTCCTCCTGTCCATCACAGACACATGGGATTTTTCAGCTATGTTTCACTTAAAGTACTCCTAATTCTATTACTTCTTTTCAAATGAATGGCCATTAAATTCCATCTCCCACATATGACCTCATTAGCAAGTTCAGATACTTCTGTACTTGAATGGAATATTCTCACATTCTCTTTTAAAATGTTGAATCCCAAATAACTTACCTTTTAACAGGAAGGAATTGTGATTCAGAAGAGCTACCTGCACTCAGCTCCTGAGAACGTGGGGCAGGGCCCGAATGCAGCATGCTCAACAGTCCATAGCCAGCCAGCTTGTGGGATGGTGCAGAAGTGCCATTGCTCCACTTCCTGCCTCACCCTAACTCACCTTATCCTCCACTAAGTAATTTGTGTTCCCAGAAATAGATAAAACCAGTTGGGAGAACCCACATCAATTTCCTTCACCTCTTCTCTCCACCTGTACACCGACAATCTTCCTCCAATATGCAAAATGGTCAGGTCTGGACCTAGTAAAACTAAATGGAAGCCTTTCATTCTACATTTATAAGTTATTTTGAAACACTATTACTCACATACAGTTGTATAAAGTTTTCATGCAATAATTAAACAGTACAGCTTTTTCAGACAGTGGAAAATATTTACTTACATGTTTAAAAAGTGAAAACATTAATATAGATTTAGGATGTACATGAACAAAAGATATTAAATCTAATCATACCATTAAAAGCCAAGTAAGATTCTACTAAATGCTCAAGTTCATTGTCCTATTAATGCTTTTCTTCAACATCTTCTAAGTTGGAGAACCATTTAAAAAAATTTTTGAAGCCTATGCGGCGGCTAAACAAAATAACTTCATTTATCTTTGGCAATGCTGCCATTTAATGACATCAACTATTTTCATATCATTAGCAGAATCCATGTAATGGATCTCTGAAAAAGCATGCTTCAATTTACAAGCAATAATTTATAGCAGCTCAATGTTGTTTGTGTTCTGCTTAATGGGAGCATGAAGGCACTAAGGCAAATTAAATCACAAGTCTACTTTAGATTCTGCTTTTGCCCTTGTTTTGCTGCTTAATCTACAAACTTTGTATATGTACATAACAGTAAGACAAGTATTTATATGAGCAAAATTGGGGAGATCTAATTTTTTATATCAGAAGAATTGAAATATTAAAGCAGATGTGTCTTGGTAATTGACATGTGTCAAGAAAAAAAACTTTTGATTTTTTTCACATGAAATAGTGTCTTTTGTAATTTTCTTAATGATTTGTTAATAGCCTTTATGAGTCAAGATACTAACAATTGTCTGCCTTTAGAGTTATATGTTCTAAGAGATTCCAGATACTTTTTAGCATTGTGTTGCACCCCACAGCTACTTTCCCATGTAAAACTAACTGACGAGGATGACAGATTTTTTTCGAAAATAAATCTGTCGTACCTAGAAATAGTTCATGAGATCTCTTTTTATTACTTTAAAGTAACTTATGAAATAAATGCTGTAGTATACAAATTCTGTTGCAACTAACTAAGATTAAGTGAGTTCATATTTTATTAATGGAACTTTTGGTCACTATTCACATAAAACAAAATTCGATGTTTCATACGATCAGCATTCAATATTGCCTGTGTACCAATTTGTAACAACTCAGTGATTCTCCTCTTCTGCTATGTCTACACAAGGCTTATTTCTATAACATCTCTTACCATTGTTACCCTATTCAGCTCTACTGGCGTTGGCAATGGTGATGGTACTCATTTAGACAGAGCATGGTGACCATCTATATTTCCAGCATCATCTCATGTAGAACTCCTAGAAGGAGGATGGACAACATGGAGATCAAAATGTTATCCATGTGAGATGTCAAAGAAAGACACTGCTCACAAAAGACTGTGCTGATGGTGAAAATATGATCCTGGTATGCTTTGAGTTCTGTGGCTTTGGTTCTCCCCAAATGGGCTTCAAATACATCCATAAGCTTGCTCCTTGGGAACTGGACTCCCCCCTCAATGGGACTCAGATAGTCTGTTGGAATTCTATTATGCCACATTGTTGTAATGCCAAAATGAGATTTCATGTTATTATGGTAAAGATTTCCATAGTATAAAAGAGTTTCTAGTCTCTTCTACTGGCTCCATTAGTTCCACTTGGGTTGCATTTTCAAAGTTTTCTTTGAAAATTGTCTTTCATAACAGCATTTTCATTTTCTAAATGAAAACTTAGATTCTGTAATACAAGATAATGCCTTTGTGGAGGTCCTGGCACACTGATAAATATGTCAGTAAAAAAGCCTAGGGCAAACACTTACATTAGGCATATTCCTGTAGTTCTAACAAAGGCTTAAAAAAAAAAAATCAGTCTTCAATGTCCAGTGCTAGGAGTAAATATGCAGGCCCTATACAGGAGCAACTGACAAAAATCAAATGTCAGTCTGCATAGGGTTAAGCTCTAACAAGATTACAGTCATTTTTAACTCTGAAGATTGCTAATCACGTTACTTCAAATTAAATATTGAAATGTCTTTCGCAGTTCTGAAGTAATGAGATCATTACATTCACCTAAGAAAAATTAAATGCAGAATATTAATTAGGCAAATAGCATTTAGGGTCTAGCACATCATACCCGCTACTGTCTCCACCAGTTACTTCTCCCTAAAAATTGACCAAAAAAAATCATTGTTAAAGCTAATACAATACATCTCTCTGCCTCTGAGCCTGGCCAAGTTAGCACATATATTTTTTAAAATCTGATATCAAATATTTTGAGTGTCTTTTCAATTTGTAGAAGAGATATTTTTCTGTAATCTGTGCTTCTTTCTGCTTGTGTAACCTCACTGACTACAGTGGGGCTGCAGAGAAGTGGAGACAGAATTTGGACACTGTATTTACATCAATTCATAACTTTCAGCTATAGAACATCAGTGTTTGAGTCCTGAAAAAGGGAAAACACCAAAGTTACCAGTTTTTGGAAGTCAGCCAGTCAGTTCTGATCAGATACAAAGGTGCATCTATAACTCATACTCAGTAATGGGTTACATAGACACAGAGCATGAAACTACAGGTGTTAAGTGCACCTAATGTGTCATAACTGATCTGAATGAAGTCATGCTCTACTTTTTATGACTGATAAAAACATCACTGAACTGTGGGTCGGCAGCCCCTGACCCTGTCAAGGCTGTTCCCCACTCTGGCATGACAAATGCAGAGGTGGGGGGGGTCCACAAAAGCACCCCAAAACCTTGTCTCCACAGGCTTTGGTACAAAAACTCCTTCCAAAATCCTAACACCCAGACTTTGGGGAATATCCGCTACCACCACCCAAGTATTTCCATGAAAAGTCAGGGAAGAGATCACTTGGGAAATCTCCTCCTTAAGGTAAAACTAGGACACCAAAATGAATCAATACCAGCTAACTAGAAAAAGAAACAAACTCTTTATAATCAGAATAAAACTACAGTTGCAAGCATAATAAAGTGCTATATGAAAAAGAGACAGCAATTTATTTAGACACTCAGGGAAAAATTCCCTGGGTTAGAAAGCTTCCATCACAAAAGAGAGAGAGGGGGGGGGGGGGGGGGAGAAACACTTAACAGCTCAGATATCAATTCCAAATTCTCAAACCAGAAAACAATAAAACCTGATGGACTATCTAAACTTTGCCCTACTTACACATTATAAGAGGTCTTTTCTTAGAGAAGAGACGGTCCTTCCATCTCCTTCAGTCTTGGAAGAAACTGCTCTGACTCAGTTGAAGAAGGGAGATCACTACTTGCATTGCTATTGGCTGACCAGATACCTGGCTAGGGACAGGAGACATAGTTAACCCTTTAGTCCCCTGGTTCTGGTCAGCACTCCTGATTATGACAGACCCAAAAAAAAAGGTTCCCCACCCCTGCTCTAAAACCATGGAGATCAATCCCACTCATGAGGAGTGCTATTCTCTAGAGAAAAGTGCATACCATGGATTGGTTAAGAGGTCTACATATAGTCTTCTTGCACTAGATAACACATACAATATGAAGGCAACATGCACATATGAAAATGAAGGAGAAGCAAGAATTCAAACCTCTTAAAACACAAGAAATCCTAGGAAGGAACTAAGGTAAATGTTAGACAATTTATTTTAAAAATTCCTGAGAGTTCTAATCTCAGATACTGATTACCAAATTAAAGCCCAGGAGACTTCTTTATAATAAGCTACCAACTACTCAAGATGGGAAGCTATAATGAAAATGGTGACAAATATTTGGGTATGGCATCTTGAATAGAGCTGTTATAATATTATTTTGAAGAATGCTGATTGATTCTGCCTAGATTTGGCACTTATCACCACTAAAACACATTTCTGCACATCTAATACATGGTGTCAACTATCTAAGTCATTCTTAAACAAATGCATGTTTGTCAGATACCTTGATGTATTTAGCCAAAATAACACATTTGGTTACAAAAAACAGTCAGTCAAGAGAATTATTTCTTTTTTCCAAAACCTTTATCTGTTCAGCTGGCACAAATTAAATTCTGGCACCTCGTTCAGAAACCTCAGGCACCAGGATTGATGATCTGAAGAAACCAAACTATTCCAAGGAGCAAGAAATATTTGTAGTCAGAGCTGATATTTCTAGGTACCAAAAAACACACACCAAACCAAAAAAAAAACCCATGCACACCACAGTACACAAACCCTAATCTTTGGCCCTCTAATTTGTTTTCATACTGATGTAGGCAGGATCTTACAGATAGGTGGATGGGGGAGGGAGAGACTGGGTGTATCTATGTCAATACAGTTTGCTCCTATTTTGTTTAGATGTTCAGCAGATGGAGTCATGTTCTGATCACTTTAATTTGTGACCCAACACCAGCTATTAGTATTAAATATAGAGCTAGATGAAATATAGCTACCAATGCTTGTAATTTTGTGGGAATACAGAAAAGCAGGATAATGTGAAATCTGCTCCAAATATAGGGCTCATAGCAGGAAAAAAAACATACATGTTAAGTAAGGGCTAGACTTTCCAGAGCTCTCAGAGTAATACAGGCTTAAGGGAAGGTTTTTTTGGTCAGGAAGCTATAAACAAACCCTCCCTTGCATGGACTGGTTTGACCTGTTTCCTCCTCTCCCTCCCCAACACAAGTTCAAAGAACTGAGTTAAATAGACATCATTAGGAAACTTTTTTTTTTAATGTAAATTGCATTGGAGCTGTGTTTCATCAATCCTGCCTGCTAAGAGTTGAAATCACTTGAGACTGATGAGCAGAAGTCACAGCCAAGAGATGGATGGCAATGGATGATGACTGACAGCCAGCAGGACTACATCAGAGTATCTGTGGCAAAGTGCAATGAGACACAACAGGGCAGAGGAGGAGAGCAGTGGGCAGGCGGATGGTGAGCAGAGTAAGGAAAATGCCTCTTTACCCTCACACACCCAGGGTATGTGTACACCACAGAGGGTTTTTTCGGAAAAACAGCCATTTTTAAAAACAAACCCCTTCAATTACATCCACACTGCAATCACGTTCTCGTGAAAGAAATTCTAAAGAACAGAGGGGTTTTTCTGACATTGGTAATCCTCATTCTACGAGGAGGAAGCCTTTTCCAAAACAGCTCTTTCAGAAAAAGGTACGTGTGGATAGGGAAGAGGGAGTTCTTCCGAAAGAAAAGCTGTAAACGTGACCAGCTCAACTGTAGGTTAGCAGTCTTCAAAATACACACTAGATGTTAAGTTGATAAAAAACGGACATAGACTTTATGAAACACTCGTGGGATGCTGTCAGGATGTTCCCCACTCTGGCACTCCAAGGTGGGGGCCTTCAAAGACCTTCAATACTTTGTCTCTATAGGATCTGCTTTACTAAAACTCCCCAGAGTCACAGATTTACTGAATTTGGGGTGGGGGGTAGCTGCCATCACCAAATGAAACAAAAGAAAACCTCTTTCTTCCTGGACCCAGGAAGAAGCACTGAGACTTATTCCACAGGGGTACCACAAAGCTGTTTTACCACAAGAGAACTTGAAAAACAAAGAGAAAAACTGCAATTTCTTGTAGCTGACTGCTTGTCTTTGGCAGCAGAACACAATGCCCCTGTTCCTTTCCGAGACAGAAGAATCAAATCACCACCTTAAAAAGTGATTTTTATTAACAAAACAGAAGATATACTTGATAAATCATACTAGATTGCTAGGTATTACAGATCAACTAAGTAAAACAAATTAAAACAGAGAAAATCTCTAGGAACAACTTTTAGATAATGAATGGGGGAGAGAGGCATGGATTCACATACAGAAGTTCAAACCAAACCACCAAGACGAAGAAAAATATCCTGATCGTGACTAGATATTCATGATCCCTTCCTAGTTCAGTCAACTTCTATGCCCTGAATTCCTTGGAGGCATGGTAATGCTGCCTGGGTTTAAATCATTCTGTGTCAACTCCTGGCTTAACTTCCCCATACAAAGAAAGTAAGCAAGGTCTCTTAGGGTATGTCTAAACTGCAGAGTTTTTCTGGAAAAACTACACTCATGTCCACACTGCAATTGCGTTCTTTTGACAGGGTTTTTTTCTGATAGCGGTAAACCTCTTTCTACAAGGAAGAAGCCTTTTTCTGAAAGAGCTCTTTCAGAAAAAGGCATGTGTGGATGGGGAACAAAGGGGTGGTTTTTTTGTTTGTTTTTTAAGAAGATGCCTCCAGGAAAAAGCACAGGTGCCCTGGTGGCCACTCCATCCATAGTAATCAGAGCTGAAATGCGAGGTAGCATCCACACTGAATGGACCCTATCTTTCAAAAAAGCAGATCACTTTTGCAGTGTGGACACTCTCTTTCAGAAGAAGTTTTCCTGGAAGATCTCTTCAAGAAAAGCTTAATCTGAAAGAAACCTGCAGTCTAGACAAAGCCCCAGGATATGAGCTGAACTCTGGATGGACCTCTGAACTCTGGGTCTGCCCTGACCAAGAATTTTGATTCTGATTTCAGGTGACTTCAGTTTCAGTTACTGTGGCAGTTGGGACTGAGTGCCTGACCTTTGTTCCCTTAATTGCCTTTGATCAGCCTTCCCCTAGGCAAGCAGGCTTTAAAAGCCAGAGGCAGAGTGACCAGGGGAGCAAAGTGGACAGGAGGCTGCAGATAGGGGAATTTGACAGAGGGAGGCCTAATATGGTTAGGAAGACCCGCAACGTCTGTGCCAGCACTTCTTGTCTCCTCCACCTGCGCCTGTAGCCAGACAGAACGCCAGAGCATGAATGCCTCTACCCAGAACCTGGTGTGGTTTTGCAGGGACTGTGGCTTGCAGTTCTCACTTACTGATATCCAGACCTGGGGGGAGGGAGGGACATCCAGTGTGGAAGGTGCCTGCTGGTGTAACCTCTCAGGCAGCAGGTGGGAGAGCTACAGGAGAAGGTGTCTAGGCTGAGGAGCATCCAAATCCATGAGCAATTTGTGGACAGACAACTGATGTAGCTGTCCCAGTACACAGGACTGCTGACACACCACTGGTGGAGGAGGAGATGGTTCAAGGTGGACACTGGCAGCTGGTTACTTCTGGCAGCAGGCAGTGCTCCACCCCTGCTCGGAACGCTCCCACCATGGTACTAGGAAACCGTTATGCTCTTCTTGATACAGGAGATAAAGAATCACAACCTACAACAGAGGAGGAGAAGCCTCGTACCCCCAAGGCTGGGAGGTCTGCTGCCACCACTGTGAATAGGAAACGTAAGGTAGTGGTGGTCGGAGACTCTGTTCTGAGGGGGACAGAGGCACCCATATATCACACTGACATGTCATCTCGGGAGGTATGCTGCCTGCTGGGGGCACGTATCCTAGATGTTACAGAGGCATTATCAAGGATTATCCAGCCCTCTAACTACTACTCCATTCTACTCATCCATGTGGGCACTAATGATACTGCGAGCAGATCACTAATGATACACTGAGCAGATCAAGAGTGACTACAGGGCTCTGGGAGTACGGGTGGAACCAGACTGCTGGCACTAAACATTAAAAAGGCCGTAGAGCAGTTTTTAAACTAAGAGATGGGGGAAAGCCAATTGGTGTGGAGATGCACATAAATCGGATGGAGACTTCTCTTAGAGGAGAATCCATTGATAAAGATTCCCTAAGTTTTAGTCAGAAAGAGAGGAGAGGAGAGGACAAACCATGGGGCAGAGCAGACAAACAACCGCATGTAAAGGAATCCAATGCATCAGGAAAGGGCAGACAAATAAACAGTGGCAAATTTTTAAAGTGCTTCTACACAAATGCTAGGAGTCTGACTAATAAGATGGGTGAACTAGAGTACCTCATATTAAAGGAGGAGATTGACATAATAGGCATCACTGAAACCTGGTGGAATGAGTAAAATCTGTGGGACACAATCATACCGGGATATAAAATGTATCGGAAGGATAGAGCAGGCCGTGTGGGTGGCGGAGTGGCACTGTATGTGAAAGATAATGTAGAATCAAATGAAATAAAAATATTAAATGAATCAACATGTTCAATAGAATCGCTATGGATAGTAATTCCATGCTCCAATAAGAAGAAATTAGCAGTAGGGATATATTATCGACCACCTGACCAGGACAGCGATACTGGCATTGAAATGCTGAGGGAGATTAGAGAGGCTACCAAAATAAAGAACTCTGTAATAATGGGGGATTTTAATTATCCCCATGTTGACAGGATACATGCCACCTCAGGAAGAGAAGCAGAGATAAAATTTCTCAATGGCTTAAATGACTGCTTCTTGGAGCAGCTGGTACAGGAACCCACAAGGGGAGAGGCAATTCTCGATTTAGTCCTGAGTGGAGCGCAGGATCAGGTCCAGGAGATAACCGTTACAGGACCGCTTGGGAATAGTGACCATAATATAACAACATTTAACATTCCTGTGGTGGGAAGAACACCTCAGCAGTCCAGCACTCTGGCATTTAATTTCAAAAAGGGGAATTACACAAAAATGAGGAGGCTAGTTAAACAGAAATTAAAAGGCACAGTGACAAGAGCCAAATCCCTGCAAGCTGCATGGAAACTTTTTAAAGACACCATAATAGAGGCCCAATTTAAATGTATACCCCAAATTAAAAAAACATAGGAAGAGACCTTAAAAAAAAGTCACCGTGGCTTAACCACCATGTAAAAGAAGCAGTGAGGGACAAAAAGGCATCTTTTAAGAAGTGGAAGTCCAATCCCAGTGAGATAAATAGAAAGGAACATAAACACTGTCAAATCAAGTGTAAAAATGTAATAAGAAAAGCAAAAAAAGATTTTGAGGAACAGCTAGCCAAAAACTCAAAAAGAAATAACAAAATGTTTTTTAAGTACATTAGAAGCAGGAAGCCTGCTAAGAAACCTGTGGGTCCCCTAGACGATCAAGCTATAAAAGGAGCAATCAAGGATGATAAAGCCATTGCAGAGAAACTAAATGATTTCTTTGCTTCAGTCTTCACGGCTGAGGATGTTAGGGAGATTCCCAAATCTGCACCATCCTTTGTGGGTGATGAATCTGAGGAACTGTCCCGGATTGAAGTGTCATGAGAGGAGGTTTTGGAACAAATAGAAAAACGTAATGTTAACAAATCACCGGGACTGGATGGCATTCATCCAAGGGTTCTAAAAGAACTCAAATGGGAAATTGCTGAACTATTATCTGTGGTTTGTAACCTATCCTTTAAATTGGCTTCCGTACCTAATGACTGGAAGGTAGCTAAAGTGACACCAATGTTTAAAAAGGGCTCTAGAGACGATCCTGGCAATTACAGACCGGTAAGTCTAACTTCAGTACCGGGCAAATTAGTCGAAACAATAGTAAAGAATAAAATTGTGAGGCACGTAGAAGAACATAATTTGTTGGACAAAAGTCAACATGGTTTCTGTAGTAAGACAGGATTTCCTTTTAATCTATTAGAGTTCTTTGAACGGGTTAACAAACATGCGGCCAAGGGGGATCCAGTAGATATGGTATACTTAGATTTTCAGAAAGCCTTTGACAAGGTCCCTCACCAAAGGCTCTTGTGTAAATTACATTGTCATGGGGTAAGAGGGAAGGTCCTTTCATGGATTGAGAACTGGTTAAAAGACAGGAAACAAAGGTTTGGAATAAATGGTAAATTTTCAGAATGGAGAGAGGTAACTAGTGGTGTCCTCCAAGGGTCAGTCCTGGGACCAATCCTGTTCAGCTTATTCATAAATGATCTAGAGAAAGGGGTGAGCAGTGAGGTAGTGAAGATTGCGGATGATACCAAAAACTGTTTAAGAAGTCAAGACAGAAGGAGACTGTGAGGAACTCCAAAAAGATCTCACAAAACTGAGTGATTAGGCAACAAAGTGGCAAATGAAATTTAATGTGGATAAGTGTAAAATAATGCACGTTGGGAAAAATAACCCCAACTATACGTACAGTATGATGGAGGCTAATTTGGCTATGACAAATCAGGAAAGAGTTCTTGGAGTTATCGTGGATAGTTCCCTGAAAACTTCCACACAGTGTGCAGCAGCAGTCAAAAAGGCAAATAGGATGTTAGGAATTATTAAGAAAGGGTTAGAAAATAAGACACAGAATATCTTACTATCCCTGTATAAAACTATGGTACGCCCACTTCTTGAATAGTGTACAGATGTGGTCTCCTCACCTCAAAAAAGATATTTTGGTCTTGGAAAGAGTTCAGAAAAGGGCAACTAAAATGATTAGGGGTTTGGAACAGGTCCCATATGAAGAGAGGTTAAAGTGACTGGGACTTTTCAGTTTAGAAAAGAGGAGACTGAGGGGGGATATGATAGAGGGATATAAAATCATGAGTGGTGTGGAGAGGGCGAATAAAGAAAAGTTATTTATTAGTTCCCATAATGGAAGAACTGGAGGACACCAAATGTAGTTAATGGGTAGCAGGTTTAAAACTAGTAAAAGAAAGTTCTTCTTCACACAGCGTGTAGTCAACCTGTAGAACTCCTTGCCAGAGAAGACTGTGAAGGCTAGGACTATAATAGAGTTTAAAGAGAAGCTAGATAATTTCATGGAGGTTAGGTCCATAAAAGGCTATTAGCCAGGGGATAGAAATGGTGTCCCTGGCTTCTGTTTGTCAGAGGCTGGAGAAGGATGGCACGAGACAAATCTTTGGTCCACCCTCTCTGGGGCACCTGGTGCTGGCCACTGTCAGCAGACAGGCTACTGGGCTAGATGGACCTTTGGTCTGACCCAGTACAGCCATTCTTATGTAGGAATTTGGAGCGCAGGTAGTATTCTCTTTGATCCTTCCAGTCAAAAGTAGTGGCCCAGGCAGAGACAGGTGCATCCTGGAGGTGAATGCCTGGCTGCAAAGATGGCGTCACCAGGAGGGCTTTGGCTTCCTCAACCACGTGATGCTATTCCAGGAAGGACTGCTAAGCAGGGATGGCATTTGCCTTCTGAGGAAGGGGAAAACCGTATTTGGATATAGACTGGCTAAGCTAGTGAGAAGGGCTTTAAACTAGGTTCAACGGGGACAGGTGACCAAAGCCCCTGGATAAGTGAAGAACATGGAGACCTGGGAGATGGGTCGGAAATGGGAGGGAGTATGGGCTATAATAGTAGAGAGAAAGGATGGACAAGGCAGAACTGGGAGGCAAAATCAAATCAGTATCTTAGATGCCTATATACAAATGCAGGAAGTATGGGTAATAAGCAGGAAGAACGGAAGTGCTAATAAATAAATACAACTATGACATCATTGGCATTACAGAGACTTGGTGGGATAATACACGATTGAAATATTGGTATAGAAAGGTACAGCTTACTCAGGAAGGACAGGAGGGTAAAAAAGGGAGGAGGTGTTGCCTTATATATTAAAAATGTACACACTTGGACTGAGTTGGAGATAGACGTAGGAGACGGACGTGTTGAGAGTCTCTGGGTTAGGCTAAAAGGGGTAAAAAACAAGTGTGATGTCATGCTAGGGCTCTACTACAGGCCACCTACCCAGGAGGAAGAGGTGGACGAGGCTTTTTTAGAACAACTTAGAAAATCATTGTAATGGGACGGAAGAATCCCAAGCATTGTTACAGGCTGGGGACCAACCAGCTAAGTAGTAGTTCTGCAGAAAAGGACCTGGGGGTTACAGTGGGTGAGAAGCTGGATATGATTCAACAGTGTGCCCTTGTAGCCAAGAAGGTTAATGGCATATTAGGTTGCATTAAGAGGAGCATTGCCAGCAGATCCAGAGATGTCATTATTCCCCTTTATTCGGCTCTGGTGAGGCCACATCTGGAGTATTGTGTCCAGTTCTGGACCCCCAGTACAAAAAGGATGTGGACACATTGGAGAGGGTCCAGCGGAGGGCAACCAAAATGATTAGGGGGCTGGAGCATATGACCTATGAGGAGAGGCTGAGGGAGTTGGGTCTGTTTAGTCTGCAGAAGCAAAGAGTGAGGGGGGATTTGATAACAGCCTTCAACTTCCTGAAGGGAGATTCCAAGGAGGATGGAGAAAGGCTGTTCTCAGTGGTGACAAGGAACAATGGTCTCAAGTTGTGGCGGGAGAGGTCCAGGTTGGATATTAAGAAAAACCTATTTCACTAGGAGAGTGGTGAAGCCCTGGAATGGGTTATCTAGGGAAGTAGTGGAGTCTCCATCCCTAGAGGTGTTTAAGTCTCGGCTTGACAAAGCCCTGGCTGGGTTGATTTAGTTGGGATTGGTCCTGCCTAGAGCAGGGGACTGGACTTGATGACCTTCTGAGGTCTCTTCTAGCCCTAGGATTCTATGATTCTATTATCATCCAAAGCGTGGATTTGGTGGTGATGGGGGACTTCAACTATTCAGATATATGTTGGGAAACACAGCAGGTCATAGACTATCCAACAAGTTCTTGGACTGCACTCAAGACAACTTTTTCTTTCAGAAGGTTGAAAAAGCTACCAGAGGGAAGCTGTTCTAGATTTGATCTGAACAAATAGGGAGGAACTGGTTGAGAATTTGAAAGTGGAAGGCAGCTTGGGTGAAAATGATCATAAAACCATAGAGTTCGTGCTTCTAAGGTATGGCAGAAGGGAGAACAGCAAATTAGAGACAATGGATTTCAGGAAGGCAGATTTTGGTAAGCTCAGAGAGCTGATAGGTAAGGTCCCATGAAAGGCAACACTGAGAAGAAAAACAACTGAAGAGAGCTGACAGTTTTTCAAAAGGACATTATTATGGGCCCAAAAGCAAGCTATTCAGCTGCATAGGAAAGATAGAACATATGGCAAAAGACCGCCTTGACTTAACCATGAGATCTTGCATGATCTAAAAATAAAGAAGGAGTCCTATAAAAAATGGAAAGTAGGACAAATTACAAAGGATGAATATAGGCAAACAATACAGGCACAAAACAAGCTCAAACTAGCTACAGGCATAAAGGGAAAGAAGATGATTTTCTATAAATATATTAGAAGCAAGAGGAAGACCAAGGCCAGCGTAGGCCCATTGCTCAGTGAGGAGGGAGAAACAGTAACAGGAAACTTGGAAATGGCAGAGATGCTTAATAACTTCTTTGTTTCGGTCTTCACCAAGAAGTCTGATGAAGGAATGCCTAACACAGTGAATACAAGTGGGAAGGGGATAGGTTTAGAAGAAAAAATAAAAAAAGAACAAGTTAAAAATCACTTAGAAAAGTTAGATGTCTGCAAGTCACCAGGGCCTGATGAAATGCATCCTACAATACTCAAGGAGCTGATAGAGGAGGTATCTGAGCCTTTAGCATCTTTGGAAAATCATGGCAGACAGGAGATATTCCAGAAGATTGGAAAAGGGCAAATATAGCGCCCATCTATAAAAAGGGAAATAAGAACAACCCAGGAAACTACAGACCAGTCAGTTTAACTTCTGTGCCTGGAAAGATAATGGAGCAAGTAATTAACAAAATAATCTGCAAACACTTCGAAGATAATAAGGTGATAGGGAACAGCCAGCATGGATATGTAAATAACCAATCATGTCAAACCATTCTTTGATAGGATAACAAGTTATGTGGATAGGGGAGAGGTGGTAGACGTAGTATACCTAGACTTTAGTAAGGCATTTGATACAGTCTCGCATGATATTCTTCTCAAGAAACTAGGGAAATACAAGTTAGATGGGGCTACTATAAGGTGGGTGCATAACTGGCTGGATAACCATACTCAGAGAGTAGTTATTAATGGTTCACAATCCTGCTGGAAAGGTATAACAAGTGGGGTTCTGCAGGGGTCTGTTTTGGGACTGGTTCTGTTCAATATCTTCATCAACGATTTAGATATCGGCAGAGAGAGTACGCTTAAGTTTGCAACGGATACCAAACTGGGAAGGATTGCAACTGCTTTGGAGGACAGGGTCATAATTCAAAATGATCTGGACAAATTGGAGAAACAGTCTGAGGTAAACAGGATGAAGTTTAATAAGGACAAATGCAGAGTGCTCTACTTAGGAAGGAACGATCAGTTTCACACATACAGAATGGGAAGCGACTGTCTAGGAAGGAGTACAGAAGAAAGGGATCTAGGGGTTATAGTGGACCACAGGCTAAATACGATTCAACAGTGTGACGCTGTTGCCAAAAAAGCAAACATGATTCTTGGATGCATTAATAGGTGTGTTGTGAGCAAGACACGAGAAGTCATTCTTCCGCTCTACTCTGCGCTGATTAGGCCTCAATTGGAATGTTGTGTCCAGTTCTGGGCACCACATTTCAAGAAAGATGTGGAGAAATTGGAGAAGGTCCAGAGAAGAGCAACAAGAATGATTCAAGGTCTAGAGAACATGACCTATGAAGGAAGACTGAAAGAATTGGTCTTGTTTAGTTTGGAAAAGAGAAGATTGAGGGGGGACATGATAGCGTTTTTCAGGTTTCTAAACCGGTGTCACAAGGAGGAGGGAGAAAACTTGTTCTTCCTGGCCTCTGAGGCTAGGACAAGAAGCAATGGGCTTAAACTGCAGCAAAGCAGGTTTAGGTTGAACATTAGGAAAAAGTTCCTAACTGTCAGGGTAGTCAAACACTGGAATAAATTGCCCAGGGAGGTTGTGGAATCTCCATCTCTGGAGCTATTTCAGAGTAGGTTAGATAAATGTCCATCAGGGATGGTCTAGACAGTACTGGGTCCTGCCATGAGGGCAGGGGACTGGACTCGATGACCTCTCGAGGTCCCTTCCTGTCCTAGTATTCTATGAAGGGCAGTGACTGAGTGGGGTGCAGAGAAGGGTTGGGCACGTGAAGGGGACATTTACTTTGCTGGAATTAAGAGCTTGAGAGGAAAAGGATATTGCCCAGCCTATTTGGGGTGGGACTTTTACTTATGTGTATGGAACCTGTTTGTAGTGTTTTTCCAAATTAATATCAAGTTACTTCTCTTCCTTTTATTAAAAGTTTATTTTCTAACCTGCCCTGACTGCTGCTGGCTCCACCTGGTAGAAGGGTGACACATAGTGGGCAATGACAGTACAGACTTGTAAATACAATCCAGCAAAATGGACTATTCAACGATTCACTCTCAGAAACCAGATATCATTGTTCATTGCTGCACAATTCAAAATTTGGAAAGAAACCTCTCTCAAACATCTCATGTTCTTAGGCTAGGTCTACACTGGCAGATAAAAATCATTGTTTGCTACAGCGCTGCTCACAGGGTAACTACTGTTGTGTTTGCACACTGTGCTCCTTTTGATGGTGGAGCCTGTCCACATGAGCAGCTCTTGCAATGCCACAGACAGCAGTGCATTGTGGTAGTCATCCCACAGTGCAACTGGCTGCAAGGTGCTTTGGGAAGTGTTTGCAATACTGCATGGGACAATCAGCATCACATGATTCAGGTTTCCCAATGCCATTGTTCCATGGTTAACCTACTACATTGACAGCTGCTTTACAACTGAAGTAGAGGAAAAGGGGATAAGTATGACATTGTCTGTGTTTGTGTGTGTATGGGGTAGAGGGGAGACAGCGTTTTGGGGGATATCAGCATGCTGTCTTGTAAGTTCAGACAGTGGCAGGAAACAACCTCTCCTGAGATTGGGGGAATACCCAACATTTCAGGCCTCCTTCCCCCATCCCACTGCCTCCTTCCCTGACTCATTGCAAAACAATCTCTCTCTCTCTCTCTCTAACACACAGAGATGTGCAGATGCTTGCCTTTGTGTTGAAAAGCATGAACATTTCATCTGAATGGTTGGCTCTGTCCTGCAAAGCAAATCAGCATAGCATATAGGCTGTCCAAAACAGAGCTCTGAAGGGGCATATGTACATTTCTTCAAGGCAGAAAGCTGAGTTCCAAACAAGGAGCAGAGGGGATTTGAGAGATTATGGGCTATTTCCAAAGGCCAATCAGAGTGCAAAAACAAATCAAGATTCAATACTGACCCCCCCAACGCTGTATTCAGAGCCCTGTGCTTCTCGTGGAGGGGAGTAGCGCAGCAACTGCAGAATTAGTGCATACTAAGTGCCTTGCCAATCTGGACACCCCAGGAGTTGCAATGCTGGGAGCTGATTTACTACACTGTAACTTGCCAGTATAGACTTGGCCTAAGTAAAAGAACTGTCATTACCACTGGTACCTAGGTGATGTACATTGAATTTTTTTTTGTTGGATTCACGAAAGGTTCAGTGTCGTATTTTTAAAAGCAGCATCTACATTTACATCCACATCTTGATATTAAGTGCCTACCCACCTACCAGATCTGCCAACAATATGCTCTTTGTGCTCATCTCCTGGCCATAGTTTATACGCTGTGCTAAAGAACCCTTGGAAGTTTGACACATGGTAAGCTATTCAGTACATTCACTCATGCTCAAGTAGATTAAGTGTTCTAATAGGAAAACAGCACCACGCAACATTTTCAAGTCAAAAGTAGCGATCTGGGGGGGGGGGGGGGGGAAGAGGGCTGTCAGATTTAAATACTAAAAGAGGGAAACAAAATCTGACTTAAAGAGCATTATAAAAATATAAAAAATTGGGTTGTGTACCTGAAAAAATGCTGGTGTAATTAAACCGATGAAAGAGCTGACATTACTAACATTGGTCTATTCAGATAAAGGGGAAAAGTGAAGCACAGTGTTGAAAATAAAAGAAAATTCATTATTAGCACAGGAGACAAAACACTGGTCTTTATACATGCTGAAGTAATGGATATGGTACTTTTATGCTGTCATTAGGGATATTTGATTGGCAGAAGAGAGAATGAAGTTAGAGAATCCAGGTCTCGTTCCTAGCTCTACCACTGACTTCTGATGTTATGTAAACTCAGTGCCTCAGTTTGTTCTTTGTAACCAGATAGACCGGGGGATGGCAATAAGCTCCCCACAAGTCAGAAGCGGTTTGCCAGAATTAGGCAGGCTGATAGATGCTTTATTTACCTAGACATCCACAAGTACAGCCACTTGCAGCTCCTGTTGGCTGTGGATCACTGCTCTTGGCCAATAGGAGCTGCAGGAAGTGGTGTCCTGGTCTGTGCTGCTTCCAGTAGGTCCCATTGGTCAGGAAAGATGATCCACAGTCAGTGGGAGCTGTGGGCGACTGCATCTTCAGACACACAGATAAATAAATGTCCGCTGGCCCAACAGGGGCTAATCCTGGTGAACCACATCTGGCCCATGGGCCACTGATTGCCCACCTCTGAGATAGACTATTCTTCCAAGGAGTGTTGTGAAAGATTTTGAATCAAAATATTATTTAGATGGAATCTTGTATCCATTAATCACCCATTCGATACCTCTACAGCTCTGTGTTTTTCATTATATGAATAAAAAAATAACTAGATTCATCACTGATTTCTTCATGTAACAAAGAAAAATAGTGTGTCAGTTTTCCTTTTGTTACTAGCAGGATTGTAAATATTGCAGCAGGCAGCATGACAAAATGCTGTAGGCTACTTCATATGCTGCAACATACCAGATTTTTAAGAGTAATATGGATAATCAAAGAGGATCTGAAGATTTAGACAATGTTTATTCTTACACTATGAGACAATTTAGCAGTTGGAATTACAGGAGAGAAATAATATTTCACTCTTCTGGCAACATTGGAGAGTTGGTGTAGCCATTTATGTATTTATCTCTGAGGGTGGTATGTTCACAGGAAACCATCTTGCTTAGGTGCTGTTGGGATTAGTTGAATTATAGTTTCCACATTATTTTATGTCCTAATATTTAATGTCTTTTACAATCTGAGTTGCAGATGGCATATGTGACAATGCCACTTTGTTTAAACATCCTGACAATGGAGAATATAGTAAACAGTTAGAAGAATCAAAATCATTAATAAATTCAGCCCATATTATGTCATTTGACTTGCAATATCTGTTCCAGAGACTAACATAAGGGCCAGTAAAGTTCTGTTATACCTTGATCATATTTGCAGTGTCAAATAAATACATAAATAAATTGTAAAATGCATTCAATTCTCCCCCTTTTGTCCCCCCCCACTCACCCCAGCCTCCCAAAAAGGAACTGAAGCTAGTGTCCAAGTGTTTGTGAAACTTTAGTAACTGCCTTATGTTGCAAGGATAGAATGATATGAAGACTGAGGGGAAAAACAGCTGAGGAGAGTTGGCAGTTTTTCAAAGGGACATTATTAAGGGCCCAAAAGCAAGCTATTTCGCTGTGTCGGAAAGATAGAAAATATGGCAGAAGACCACCTTGGCTTAACCACGAGATCTTGCATGATCTAAAAATAAAAAAGGAGTCATATAGAAAATGGAAAGTAGGACAAATTACAAAGGATGAATATAGGCAAACAACACAGGAATGCACGGGCAAGATTAGAAAGGCAAAGGCACAAAATCAGCTCAAACTAGCTACGGGAATAAAGGGAAACAAGACGACTTTTTATAAATACATTAGAAGCAAGAGGAAGACCAAGGACAGGGTAGGCCCACTGGTCAGTGAGGTGGGAGAAACAGTAACAGGAAACTTAGAAGTGGCAGAGATGCTTAATGCCTTCTTTGTTTCGGTCTTCACCGAGAAGTCTGAAGGAATGCCTAACATAGTGAATGCTAGTGGGAAGGGGGTCAGTTTAGAAGATAAAATAAAAAAAGAACAAGTTAAAAATCACCTAGAAAAGTTAGATGCCTGCAAGTCACCAGGGCCTGATGAAATGCATCCTAGAATACTCAAGGAGCTGATAGAGGAGGTATCTGAGCCTCTAGCTATAATCTTTGGAAAATCATGGGAGACAGGAGAGATTCCAGAAGACTGGAAAAGGTCAAATATAGTGCCCATTTATAAAAAGGGAAATAACAACCACCCAGGAAACTACAGACCAGTTAGTTTAACTTCTGTGCCAGGGAAGATAATGGAGCAAGTAATTAAGGAAATCATCTGTAAACACTTGGAAGGTGGCAAGGTGCTAGGTAACAGCCAGCATGGATTTGTAAAGAACAAATCATGTCAAACGAATCTGATAGCTTTCTTTGATAGGATAACGAGTCTTGTGGATAAGGGAGAAGCGGTGGATGTGGTATACCTAGACTTTAGTAAGGCATTTGATATGGTCTCGCATGATATTCTTCTCAAGAAACTAGGCAAATACAAGTTAGATGGGGCTACTATAAGGTGGGTGCATAACTGGCTGGATAACCATACTCAGAGAGTAGTTATTAATGGTTCACAATCCTGCTGGAAAGGTATAACAAGTGGGGTTCCTCAGGGGTCTGTTCTGGGACTGGTTCTGTTCAATATCTTTATCAACGATTTAGATATTGGCATAGAAAGTACGCTTATTAAGGTTGCAGATGATACCAAGCTGGGAGGGATTACTACTGCTCTTGAGGATAGGGTCATAATTCAAAATGATCTGGACAAATTGGAGAAATGGTCTGAGGTAAACAGGATGAAGTTTAATAAAGACAAATGCAAAGTGCTCCACTTAGGAAGGAACAATCAGTTTCACACATACAGAATGGGAAGCGACTGTCTAGGAAGGAGTATGGCAGAAAGGGATCTAGGGGTTATAGTGGACCACAAGCTAAATATGAGTCAACAGTGTGATGCTGTTGCAAAAAAAGCAAACATGATTCTGGGATGCATTAACAGATGTGTTGTGAGCAAGACACAAGAAGTCATTCTTCCACTCTACTCTGTGCTGGTTAGGCCTCAGTTGGAGTATTGTGTCCAGTTCTGGGCACTGCATTTCAAGAAGGATGTGGAGAAATTGGAGAGGGTCCAGAGAAGAGCAACAAAAACGATTAAAGGTCTAGAGAACATGACCTATGAAGGAAGGCTAAAAGAATTGTGTTTGTTTAGTTTAGAAAAGAGAAGACCGAGGGGGGACATGATAGCCGTTTTCAGGTATCTAAAAGGGTGTCATAAGGAGGAGGGAGAAAACTTGTTCATCTTGGCCTCTGAGGACAGAACAAGCAGCAATGGGCTTAAACTGCAGCAAGGGAGGTTTAGGTTGGACATTAGGAAAAAGTTCTTAAATGTCAGGGTAGTCAAACACTGGAATAAATTGCCCAGGGAGGTTGTGGAATCTCTATCTCTGGAGATATTTAAGAGTAGGTTAGATAAATGTGTATCGGGGATGGTCTAGACAGTATTTGGTCCTGCCATGAAGGCAGGGGACTGGACTCGATGATCTCTCGAGGTCCCTTCCAGTCCTAGTACTCTATGATTTTTTTTTAGCATCAGCACACAGAAAGCCGTAGTGTTGGTGGCTAGATCACAAAGATCACATATAGCAGCTCATGGTGAACCAGATGGTAAAAGACTCAGTGTAGCAAACAACATTCTGCACTGAAGTAGATTGCAGTGACAAAGACAGCCCTAGTTCATAGACTCCTAGACCGGAAGGGACCTTTAGAGGTCATCAAGTCCGGTCCCCTGCCCTCACAGCAGGACCAAGCACCATCTACATCATCCCTGAAGGATGTCTGTCTAACCTGCTCTTTTACATAGAACTCTGCAAGTGTCAAGCAATACAGACTAGATGTAAAAGAGAAAAATAGAAATATACCACTATAACTTCCTTTATTATTCATATTGCATCTTTATGTATCAACCACATGCAGTGTCCCATTGTGTTTCAGATTGTAAGAACTCTGGGGTAGGGACTTTCCCATGCTAATTATATATACAATCTAAACAGCCAGTTTAAAGGATTCAAGAAAGCCATATTTAACACACACAAATCTGAGACAGACACTGTAAGTAACTTGCCTAAGTTTGAAAAGTTCTGCAACAGACAAAATTGAATCTTAATCACATCATTCATATTTTAACGCCTTTGCTACAAATCCAAATTTCCTCTCTTCATATTGCAAAGCTTTTCTTTCCCAGAATTTTTCAGAACAAACCAGAGCCAGGTACACTTTATTTCTAACCAAGCTATCAGAAACTGGTTGTTTGTGTCTGTAGTGATTATGAAAACAGGTTGTTGTAAGCATCTTAGTTTTCAGGAAAATTTATGTAGTGCCCCCTTTTCCTCCCTTATAGAAAGACATGTTATGAGTTTACTCCAACTTGCTGTTTAAAAATAAGTTGCTATATTTACAGTGAAAACTTTCTATGCTAAAGTGACAATATTCTGCGTTAAGAAACTTAATTCTGCCTTACATGTTATTGTGTCTGTGAACTCTTGCAAAATATGCTTTGTTGGGTTCATGTGCAATAATATGTATTTTGCATGACTCTTGTCCTCTGTGTTCTCCCACCTGTGATTTAGCAGTACTCTACATGTGCAGGCCTAAGGGCTAGTGTCAGGGAATTTGAGGGATGATCTCATATCTACAAAGAAATTTCATCCCTTGCAAATTGTCCATTAAAGCCCAAGAACAAAATTACCCAGTATCATGAACACAGTTTCTGCCAGAAGTGCAAAGTGACTGTAAAGGGATCTTAACGGACACCAGAAGGATCATGAAAGGATAACCTTCAGCATCAGAGAGAATATCATAGGGGTCTTATGCCACTTGCCCTTCTCTGTTGCCAATACAGCCAGGAAATGAGATACTTGTACTGTCCCCGATATGAACTTACATGATGTTTTTGCCCCCTTGTTTGAGTGTTGTGGTTGATAAATGAATTTCTCTCTCAAAGCCATAATAAGAGCATGGGGACCCCAGCATCAGTGGACTCTCTTCCTGCTCCCTCACTTCAGAAAAGTAGCAGTGAAAGCATTTCCCTCAGTAACTGGCCTAGAATCATAGGGATAGAAAGGACTACAAGGGTCATCTAGAGGTTGTCTCTGGAGATTATGCCTAGAACAAAAGCAGCTCTTTACAGTAAGACTCTGCTGCGATAAGTTTTTTAGTGAATCAGAACTAACTATGCATTTTATTTTCATTGTAACTTAACTTACTTTGATCCATCTGTTTCCATTTAAATCCTACTGTTTGTACTTAATAAAAACACTTTTGTGTAATTAACTGTTACTGTGCATGGGGAAGGGAGATGGCTAGTGTGCATACCTCCCTTTCATTGATAAAGAGGACCAATATCCTCATAAGCTTTCTTTGTATAAAACTTTTACTCAGTGCATGACAGATTTATTTGGGGGTTTGAGAGCTTTTGAAGGTTGGTTTCCTGGGTGCTGTGCCCTAGCATTGCATTTTCCTGGACCTGAAGTGGTTCTGTGTCTGCATTGCTCTTCAGGGTTGAGGGATGATAAACCCAGCTCTGCCTGATCTGGGGGAGACTGGAGAACCTGGCCCAGCAGGACAGGGTGGTGGGGAGCCTAAGAAAGCAAAGCAGCGGATTTCAGTGGCATAATCGGCACACTGGCAAGCAATCATAAGGGGGCTTCTGTGACTGCAGCCAGTCAGAGCTGTTTGTGAATTTTCTTGAAGAAATATTTGATTGAAACTATTTTCAAAAACTGAGTAGTGAAATTCATAGAAACTGACCCTTTTCCACCCAAAAGTTCTGAGACTAAAAAATTGGCATTTTTTCAGTCTCAGAACTTTTAAGTGGAAAAGGGTCAGTTTCTATGAATTTCACTACTCAGTTTTTGAAAATAGTTTCAAAGTTGTAAAACTGATAACTTCAAAACAGAAAATTCAGTTTTTCTGGTTTAAAATAATTGTTTGGAATTACAGCTAATTACAGCAAAATGGTCATAATCAAAATGAAACATTTAGAAAATATTAAGTACTAATCTAAACAAAATACTTTATTTCACCTGACCCATTTCCCGCCATCCCCACAGACTTCAGTGTACAACACTGAGATTTTGACTGTTCGTTCCTATTTAAAAATTTGTCTTTTTAAAATCTCAACAAATAGTGCAAGGCAGAAAAACAGTTTCTCACCTAATTGTAAGATGAGAGGAGGGCTAGTTCAGGGGGTGCTAGCATTGAATTTTGGAAGGTTTAATTTCCTGATTCCTCACATGCTTCCTATAGGACACTGGGCAAGTTGCTTAGGATATGAATGCATTGCAGCTCAGGCAGGAGTACCCGTACTCTCTTTACTTTACCTAGCAGAGTTAAAAATAGCAGTGAAGATAAGGCAGCACAGATCCAACATGGGCTAAACAAATCAAGTCTGTACCCAGGATTCCAGATGAGCTTGTTCACTATTATTTTAGCCAGATACAAGCTTTTACACAATACCTTAACACTCTCATTGCCTCAGTTCTCCATCTGTAAAATAGAGATAATAGCACTTTCTGCAGTGTGTTGTGAGGCTAAATGCATTAAAGATTGTGAGATACTCTTGTAATGCAGGTTTTATAAGATAGATACAACATTTAGGAGTTTATCTGGGCTAGATTCTGATGCCTTGTGCTTATATAATGTTGAATAACTCTCCAGGAGGTATTGGAGTTATTTCAAATTTACACCACCATAGCTGGAAGCAAACCTCGATTTTCATTTTGTGTCTAAGAAGGAAATATCAGAGCAGTTTTTAAGGAGGTTAACCTTATATGTCAGGAAGTTTCATACAAACTTTGCCTCTAATTTAAAATCAGTGAAGACACATCCACAGCTTATATTGCACTGGTTGGTTTGAGGCAGTGCTGACTGCCTCGTTCGGGTATGACCCCTCCTGAGAATACTAAATGGAATGAGAGAAGTAATGATTGATACATAAATGACGCTTGGAACTGGAAAAAAAAGTCAAGTTTCCCCACTGAAGACAAATTCTCCTCTCTCCAGCTTGTTTCAAGCTGAACGTATTTACACTGCTACTGATGCATTGTTTAATTTTAGTACACAGTGCTCAGTCAAAAGGAATTTGGATTTATAGCTACCCAGTGCTACAGTATTTTAACAGAGTAGGGCAAGGCATCACACTTGGGCTTAGCAGGTCATGAAGTATTACTGTCATTCATATGGGAAGGAGCAGCACTGTGAAGTGGAATAAGCTCTTCCTTCTCTGCCAAGATTTATCAAGGAAGCCGTGAGAAAAACGAGTATTCATGCTTAAGCAGCATAAGAACAATTCAGCCTGACACATAGGTGAAGACCTGATAATTAGAAAAAACAAGAAGCTTTGTTCATTCCATGCAAGCATTTCTCAGGGGTAATATCTTAGACTTGAATGTTTATTATGCAAGTTTTGCAGAAGCATAGAATCATGTAGCCATTGAATCAGGAAACAAAACAGGCCCCTAAATTCGTGTCATGTACGCACACAAGTGGAGGCAGAAGAGAAGCATAATGTTGGACCTGACTTGTATTTAGACTTTGTACAAATCAAATCCAAATACAACTCCTCTCCTGTTGTCATTGTAAACCTATGTATAAATTGGGCTGCTGTAAGATCTCTCATGTAGCAGCTCTGTGCGGATGGGAGAGAACTGGCCATGAGATCTCTCTGTGGCCCCTGCCTCTGTTTGTCCCTTTTTGGAACCCTTTAACAACTGACAGTTCAGAAGAAGGTTTAAACAATCCCCATGTGGAGTTCCAAGTATTTAGTCCTTTGATAGATGCTTGCCCTCTGGGCCCCAAGCAACCCTGGTTAACCCAAAATACCACAAAAGTTAGTCTTTATCCCAGATGATCTGTGTACTCTCACTCAGGTCTCCTTGTCTGGTGAGATTCTCCTGCTTCTTCAGCTTTCCTCTATCACTTGGTCCCTACCCTCCATTGACTCATAGCCCTGCAAGTAGGTTTTCCCAACTTCTGACCAAACAAAAATGAATACCTTTGCCTGGTCCCTTCTCTGATGCCCAATCCCACTCACACCATTCCCCCTCCCTCTCTCGCTTGCCTGTTTTCCACCCCTTTCCCTTGCTTGCTCACTCACTCTCCATCCCCCTCCCTCTTTCCCTCCCTCACTTGCTTGCTCACTCATTTTCACCTGGCAAGGAAGGGTCGCTTTTCAACCCAGTGTTCAGTTGAGAACGGGACACTTGGCCATCCTACCTGCAGGGGCTTTCTTTCTGTCTCCAGTGCCTACAGAACTTCCTGCTCCTTTTATCCTGGGATCACCTGATTCAATGCAGGTGTGGCTCAACTATAATCAGGGCCTGGCTTAGTCCCTGGCTTTCCAACCCTGGGGAAAAGTTGTGATGGAATGCTCAGTTGTATTATCCCCTTCATTTCAGTGTGCAACACACTTTATTAAAGCTAACTTCCATTGTAGCTGTCAGAACATTAAAAGGCTTTATACTAAACACATGTAGTATCTCTCTCAGAAAAGAAAGCTCTGTAGAGAGTCCATGTGTGCTACCAGAGTCTAACTTGCTTTTAGCAGTCCTGCAACCAGATACAAGTAGTAATCACATGACACATGCCATCTTGTCACAGACCTTCCTACCCTCCAACCCCCTAAAACACAAAGGTCAATAACACCAACAGCAGACTTCAACTGAACTAACTTCCCGAGTGTCATTGTCACAAAGATATGCAGTGTGATTGTAGCAGTTTCGGTGGCAGGACACCAGAGAGGCAAGGTGGATGTGGTATATTTTTTAATGGGTCAACTTTTACACGTGAGAGGGAAAAGCTTTCAAATTTATGTGGCGCCATGCCTCCATTTCCCAGATCTGAAGAAGAATTCCATGTAATCTCAGAAGCTTGTCTCTCTTACCAGTTGAAGCTGGTCAAATAAAAGATATTACCTCACCCATTTTGTCTCTCCATTTGTCAAGTGGCAGTCAAGGATTTGTTTTTAGTAGATGGCAACGGGGTAGGAAGGGAGATGGCAACTGGGGTATGTTGCTATTGTGTTTCTGGTGGGAAATCATGGTTCTTGATTCAGACTGGAAGTGTTATTAATTTATTGCACGTACAGTGCAGGCCATAGACAAACCCAGATTTTTTTTAAAACACAAGATAAGCAGAAAAGGAAGGAGTTCATATCAGCTTGCAGCAGGCACATTATTATTTCTGTAGTGCCACAGTCTTGGATCTGGATCCCATTGTGCTGTGAAAGCAGAACATAGAGACATGGCCTACCACACAGAACTTAGGTAAATATGGCACTCAGAACAGATCCTGTTTTAGTCTTCCATAGGATTTAAAAAAAAAAAATAAAAAAAATCTATACAACTGCTCCAGTTAATGTATGGCAAGCTGAGTACTCTAAACGTCAGACAAATTAGATGTATGTGAAAGACCAAACCATAATAATTTAACACACACACACACACACACACACACACACACACACACAAAATCAGATTTGCAGTAATATTTGTATTTGTGTGTTTACTAATCTCTTATCTTTCAGGTGGCAGGAATGTAGCCTTGTCTTAGGCATAGGGGAGACTATGTTCCAGGGAGAGCAAACTATGTCACTTATCACTCACTCTCCAGGGAGACAGATTCCCACAGTTCCAGTTTAGTCCATAGGCCAAACACAAGAGTCCCCCTTCAAGAAATAGTAAATTCAATCTAAAGACATCTAGTGTCTGTGTCCTCCAATGGCACAGTCTCATTAAGGGTTTGCTTGGTTTTCTCACTTTATGCAGAGTATACACACAGCACCTAGTGTTCACTTTAAGAAGCTAAAACTTGCATAGCCCCAGTGCTTGACTTCCTACTCTATTAGCTACAAAATGAAGAGAGGACAATTGACATATCCCAGCTCAGATATTCTTCTCTTTATAACACCTGTGAAAGAAGGTGATGCTATATCTATTTATTGTCTTGTACCAAAGAAGAACAAACTCGGGGATTTTGTCTGCTCCATCAAGTGAAAAAGAAAGTAACAGCTTCACACCCTAATCCTCATTTTGGGCGCCTACAAAAGTGAAATTGGAATAGTACCTGGCTCTCTGTAATGGCAGGGACTCAAGCAAAGTTTGTTGAATCCCTAATAGTGTTAAACAAGTATCTAGCAATGAAACAAGAATGTAAAACCTTATATGCTGCATTTTATACCTTCAATACATTTTACAAAATATTTATGAGCCATTTCATTTTTGCTGATAAAATACAATTTTAACCTTTCTTAACAGATTGTAGATATATATCTTGAACAGAATTTACACCCTATGCTATCTACTTTTGTAACAATTTTAATACATCTTTGTAAGTACAGAAGACCGTTTTCATCAATGAATAAGCTGATTCATGTCAAACATTCATTTCAATATAAAATTGTGTTAAAAGATATTTGTTTAATAATGCGTCTGGGAATCCTATTCAGGTAGCTTGTTTGACAGTACTATTTTTAAGTAGACTGTGTCGTCTTACCTAAGGCATAGGTTAAAGTACTACTGAATATTGCAATCAGCTTCTTTAAACAAACATACTCCAATGTTCCATTGTGTTATTTTAAGCCCTCTCAACAGGGAGACAGAACACACTGAGTCTTCCTTCAAAAATGTGCCTTCTAGCCATTTTTCTGAGTATACATACAGCATCAAATTCTGCTCTCAGTTACCTCAGTGTAGATCCAAACATAGCTCAGGTAAAGCCAATTCAGCTGCATCAGATTTCTACCAGCTTAAATGAGATGAGAATCTGGTTCAATATTTCCAAAAAGGAAAACCAAACAAAGCAACAACAGATGTAATAAAGTAGGTCACTTATTTTTTCCTATATAGGAGACTTTCAGAGTATGGTAAAACTATCATCCCAACCAAAGATTTTTTTTTTTTTCTGACCCACACTTACCAAAATAGAGCAAGCCAATTTTGGAAAAAACAAACAAACAAACCCTGCTTCACTGAATATGACATATTACAGCTTTTTGCTAGATGTGAAAGAAAGATCACTATCCTACATGTATTGTCTTTAATGCCTTAATCAAATAAGTTGTTACTGGTATTTCATTTTGGAAATATTAAAAATAAGGAAAATGTGGAAAAATAAAAGCTAACACACTAATAATAGACATATCCCCCATGTTTTTCTTTGCTAAAATGACAGTTGTCATTGATTTAATCTGAATATAGCATTTTAATGTTTTTTAATCTCAGCTCTGTCCAAGTGATAAAGTTATTATCTATTCTGTTACATGACATGTTGGTTGACACGTTACATCTTGCAAAGCATAATTTGAAAGTTTTCCCTGAAGGTTTGAAACATTAAAGGATTCTGTGACAACAGACAAGCAATCAGCAATGACTCACAGTTGAATTGTCACCTTCTGACATTTCTAGAAGAGTCATGGATCCATAATTTCCCTCTGTTGGATAGGAAAACTGCCAATATCTTAATTATTGATTAGCATCACAAGGATCTCTAGTGGGATCCAGCCTCTGCACTACTCAGGGAATATGACCTAAGGACTGGATGCCCAATGAGGAATTAGTAGACAATTCCACAAACTTACTGCAATGCATAGAATGGTGGTATTAAAAAATATAAGTCTTTGTCCATGCCGTTAAGAAAGCTTTGATATTGTATGCTTGGTGCATAATTCCATATACTGAAAGAAGATTTAGTACTGGAACAAAATATCCCCCCAAAAACATATCTTGAAAACATTTTTTACAGGTTGTTTTCTTCCCTTACAGATGTCAGGGATGCATTTCTTGGAGCAACACAATTTAAGAAGAAATTATCATCCAAGTCTAGGCATTCTTACTTGTACATTCTTGTGTCCCTACATTTAAGGGAGCAATCTTTTCTGAAGTCAGGTGCCACTAAAATTTCAAACTTGTTGGTCTTTGAAATAGACTTCCTGTTTTTTAGGCCCTGAGAAAAGTGTAAGCTCTTGCCAAATTCCTTTCAACTTCAAATCTGCTGAAGAATTGCATTCTGAGTCCATTTGCCGTCAACCCAAACAGTGATATGACCGTATCAGCTCTCCCAAGTTAAGCAGTGTGTGATTGGAAGACTTGAAGAAAAATGTAGGCGTTGTAGGATGTGGTGGTGATGCTGATATAGTTGGGTACCTTTCTTACCCATTTCTGAATCAATTACTCAGCAATGTGCATTATGATGGAAGTGCTGTTTTTCAGGAAAGGGAAAGCAAGATCCTGATCACTTGTTTTCATTAAAGATCTAGGAGTAGCTTTATTAAAAAATAAGAGATTAACTTTTGTTGACCTAACCAGATTCTGACTTGGATCATACTATTCTACCTTCTCTGATGTCTTCAATTTTATTCCGGTGCAGCATTCTTCACCATTTATTTTTGCATACTTTGCATGCTATGCAACGGTACACAATCACTCTGCTAAAAACTCCTCAATCTTTTTCATGTCTGCTGAAAACTAGATTACAAAGAAACAATGCAAGTTACAACTTTTGTTTTTAACCTTTTGAGACTTGTTTTAAGAAAATATGTCTCATTTCCCATATGTGTCATTCCCACTAGGTAGCTTTCTTTTCCATAGAAATAAAGATCTCTTTACTGTTGCATTGATGACAAAAAAAATTTATTTCTCCCACAGGATTTGAAACATACATTTTTTGAGATCCAGTCATGGAAAAAAAATCTTACCTCTGACTGTATTTGCCCAATTATGCTCAATGAAGATGAACCATATATATGTAGTTAGTTACTTATTTATTGTCTTTTACCTCTAGGAGTCCCCTTTTCATGCACTTATCTTAGGTTTCCTTTCTCTTTGTAAATTCTCAGGTCAGCACCTGTCCCAGACAATAAATTTAGTCTGCCTCCATGGATGTTCCCTGTTTTACATGCTAATCAAGATAAGCCTCAAGATCTACTCAACTTGTGACAAAGTTTACTTTGGAACCTAATATTTTACATATCTTGTAAATTATTTCCTGCAGAAACATTTTTGATGACCCATGAAACTACTGACTTCTGAGAGAGACCTCAAATGGCACTCTTTGGTGAATTTAATAGCATTAAGTTGACCTCAAGGTGTACCTGAGTCACAGAAACTGACTGTGACCCAAGGCATAATCCCTATGCGGGGCTTTATCACCACTCACATGATGACAGGTTATTAATTCCTGCTTCTTGATTGCTCTTGCCCCACCATTAGAGATTAGAAGAGGAGGAATTATGTGCAGTTTGAGGCCAAGCTACCACTGACAATTTGACTCCAAGTGCAAGTGGGAAAGGGGTAGAGTGCACAGAGAATGGTTCATGTACCACTATGTTAGGTATGGTATGTATATATACTTTTGGATAAATAAGCCTTGCATAGATTCCCTCAAGGTCTGCATCTCTCTCTGGAGATCTTGGATTACTCACATACTTACTAGAGGATTGTATTCTCTCCCTCTCTCTGGCAGTAAACCCATCCCTTGCAAGGGAAGAGGTAGTACATGAAAAACACTACACTGTGACATGCATAGGAACTCCCCTTCCTGTGTTTTTTTTCCTCTTGTGGGAGTGGGTGGTAGGTCCCTTTATTCAGAAGCCAAACACAAATGGAGATGAAGTTCCTTCCAGTTATAGGTAAAAGGAAGGGCTGATTGATGGGTTGTTTAAATTTTCTGTTTTGCTAATCCACTGTGTGAATTCACATCATCTTTCTTTTGCATTTGAACATCATGGGATGTTGTCCCTGTCTTTTAATATGATTGTTCAAGGATGTTCAAATACTTTAATAATTCTAACACAGTCCTACTTCCCTAATTAAAGTACTTCACAGTAAAATAACTGCTGGCATAACAAACCTTAATTTAACTGAATGGAAGAGCTCTGTACATTAGCTTCCTTAAGAACCAGACAGAATAATTCATATCTTATTTCACATCGAGAAAAGACTACATCATAGTTGGGGAATGATGGAACTGTAGGATTAGAAACCACACACACACACTTTGTAGACAGATAGATAGATATACTCTTATAACATATGGTTGTTGACTTATTCTTAAAGAGGTGGCATGATTTTATCTTTTACTTAGGAGAAAAAACTGACAGCACATCTTGTCTAATGAAGAGGAGATCATAGCCTGGCTGGCAGGAAAACACTGGTGAACAATATTTTAGACATGAGAGTATCTTAATTCTATCTGGGCTATACAATAGGAACCAGAGATAAAGTTCCTTGTATCTCTATACTTCATTCAATAAGTGATAACTTATTTTCACTATAAAAACTTAGACAAGTTCTGTGTCTTCAGGAGAACCGTGATCTGAGGTGGAACTGCTAAGTTGTGGAGCCCTCTTCCTTTAGAAGCAGCAAACCTGTAAGTACTGTGAATGCTCAATAGAACAGCATCTGGAAATGTCTGTTTTGCTGGGGGGGGAGGGGCGAGCAGAGAAGAGGGCAGTGCCTATCTCTAATTTGTAGAGTGAGTATGAACCCTGTGTGGGAGTGCTCAAGTCACCTGTGGTGTTGGGAGCTGACTCCTAAGCAGGTCTAGACAAGTCTTCCTCATACTAAGGGAAGGCATTAAACTGTTCTTTGCAGTCCAGGATACCCCTAGGTAGCTGTCAGCTCCCTACTCTCTCACTGCTCTAGGTGGCTGTGTACTCACAATACAAGTCTTCATCAGTGTGAGTGGGGATAGGCTGCTACCCCTCCTTGTGTCTACTGGTTGGGCACAGTTAGTGTTAAACTAGTTTTATTTCCCTTGTATTTTTTAGCAATGGAGATATGACATTCTGTCGGAAATGTACAGTAAGCCAAAACAGAAATGTGATGAATACTGGCAACAAAAACAGCAACATGAATAGTTTGTTATGGTTTGATAGTTGCACAGATTCTAAAGGGACAATCTTGACCTGAGAATGAAGACAATGACAGTTTTGCCATTGATTTCAGTGAGGTTCACCAGTAGGAGTTTACTTCAGGGAGTGGGCAGTGTTTTTCTGTGTGGGAGGTACAAGTGGCCTGCAGACAAAGAAAGGGTAGGAAGCTGCATGCAATTGTTTTCTTAAGATTCTGCCTTTCCCTCCCCCAGTTTTTAAAGGCTGAAGTTCCCAATGCCTTATAGTTTGGGGTTTAATTAAAATTTAAAGACAGGGAATGATTTAGCAAGACTGAACTGCTGGGCCTCAAACTGAATTAAACTACAAAATTGGAAGAGTGATGATTTCCTTGTTCTTTACTATAATATCCCAGCATGAAATCTGCATATTTAAGTTATAGGGTGTGCCAAAACAACCCTCTCTCGAGTATTCATTAAAGAGTGCTGTCCCATTCCTTTTCATTAGATTGGGGAAATTTTCTATTTTATGTTATTCTGTTTTGAAATGAAAGCATCTCCTCACTGAAAATTAATTATTGAGTGTTCCAATGCTTTATAAGATATTTATACAGTATGTTCTGTTAAGCTCATCTCTTTTGTATTATAATGTAATCTTGACCACATTTGGGGGTAAGAAATATGCTCAGTTTTAGAGTCCTCTTACCTGAACTGGCTCCACAGACCAATAATATATTTTATGTCTTTATCAAATGAATGGGTGATTCTTAACAATAATGAATATAGGACTACAGTGATCTTAAAGTCCTTTCAGATAAATGCCACTGTAAAAGATCACCACAGCTGGTAGATTTATGTTTCTTTTAAGGTCAGCTCTTCCAAAAGATGCATAAATATTTTTCTTCATACTCAAAGTGATTATTAAATGAACAGCAGAGTCTTTTTTGTAACTTTCTGATTCAGAACACACCACTTACTCTTGTACCCCCATGTCAAACTTTCTAAGCCAGCCTCAGAAACTGAACCAGTCATGAAAGGTATGAATATATTGCACTGTGAACCTTGGTCTGTGTGACCCTACCTGGGTTGTGGACTCAGTATTTTCACGCCAAGGTTTGAATATCCACACTACATCGTAAACTGGTGACAACTGCTGGATCCAGTCCTCACAACCATGCTGACACGTTCCTGCTACACTATTACAGACCTTCTGCCTCAGGTCTGTGGTTTTGAGAGTGCAAAAAAAGTTACAAAATCTGTTGTTACATGAGTGTTACTCTACAGTTCAGCAAATGGTATGCATCACAGTCTGTTCATGATCTAGACATAGAACACTAACAGCTCATGGCTATAGGAATTAGTCTTTTAGTTTATGTCACTGAGGTTTATGCTTTCAGCTCTGAAGGATCCCTACTCCAATCCTCAGTCAATCAACACGGCAGGAAACACAAGTAATCCATATTTACTTCTGCAAGTGATTGTGCATACAACATAAGCAAACTCTCAGTTAGTGTGACAGAGTTCCATATAAGCACAAGGATGCAACCGGCAGAGACCCAATTGCAAGAAGATGACTCTTTTGGTAATGCTTGTATAATAGATTTGAAGCCAGTTAAAGGTTTAGCTCAAAAGCTCATTGGTGAAATAAAGACTAGATATTGCAACTTCAATTTTATTTGTTCTACATTTTTACTATTCCAGTTTATTTGGTTTAGGCTTTGCTGACAAGTCCTGATCTACTGAAAGGTTCTTCTCATTGATAGTTATTGGAGCATTAGGTATATAAAATTGGTTAAAATGAAGAAGGGGTGTAAAATTTCATGTTCCAGGATATATTAATTAATGGAGTTTAGGAAGAACTCCCTCTTCCCATGGGCAGTTTATTCCATAATTATCCATTACAAGGTATCTTGCACCTTATGGTGAAGCATCTGGCATTAGTCACTGTCAGACAGGATACTAGATTAGATAAAAATCAATGATCTGATCCAATATGGCAATTTGCTGCCTCTGTGATGTAAATGTATCTATTGGCACAGATTAATCTCTCTGTCCAAGAGCTAAATCTGAATTTTTCAAATAGAAAAATAATATTGCTGTAAAGTTTTAAAAGTAGAGAATTGTTTATCAAGAAGAAAAAAGCCAGCATTATGCACGTTTATAAAATGCTTATTTGTAATAAATATAATTTTTTCCCTGAGAATCAAATGTAACAAAAAACTGTTTTGCAGTTGGCTGATTTTGCCATCTCACTTTCATTTACTAATATTAATAAGCAAGCATTGCATGAAAACACAAGTATTGCAGACAAAGGATTCCAAAATCATTTGAGTGTACTGCAGTAATTACATAAAGTAAAATACATAATCCATCTATTTGGTGCATATACTTATGCACTTGAGATGGAGCTAACAAACCACAAGATGGCAGATAAAGGCAGCTAACGTAACATTGTATGTAAGTACAGGAAAGTGGACAGGTCAAATCAAAGTATATCTTCTTAGAATCTAAAAGATTGTATTAATTTAGGAAATCCAGGGAACAGTAATACAAGTGTAATTTTGTGTACACACACACACACGTACGTCTGCCCCATCTATGTACTTACATAGCCTTTCTTCCACAGAATCTGAGCTCCTCAAAATACACCAATACATTTATCCTCATGAAACAGGAAAGAATTGTACCCATTTTTACAAATAATGAACAAAGACACAAAGAGGTTAAAGGACTTGCCCAGAGTCACACAGAAATGGCTGATTCTGTCGGGAAATGACCCCAGAAAAACCTGAATTCCAGTACAGCATCTTACCCCAAAAGAAATCTTTCCACTCCAGTGTTTAATATTAAATATAATAGAAGTGCATAATTTAGGTTTAATTCAGCAACAGGAAGAGCATACTGTGGATTGGAAGTGTATCTGCACTTTACATGCTGGATTCACGAACACATCAACTTAATCATGTGACTGTTACTTCATCACTTCAGTCTTTAAAGAAGAAGAACATTACTTTTGAGATAATATAACCAGAGTTGTATAGATATAAAGAAAAGAATAGTGTCTCTTCTAGTTCTGCACTTTCCAATTGTGGCTTTGAGGATTGCAGGAGTCAGATTGGCAGCTGAAAGGGGGCTCCAGAACTGTAGGGATTGTTAGGCAATGTCCATATCAAACAGAAGGTAGAATTGTTTCATCAGCTCACAAGGCCGTCATGTTAATAACTGTACAGGAGGGCCATGAATGTATGGTATCTATAAAGACCATTTGAGAGCAATTTGGGGAAGAGATAAGGCACACCCACCCATGCAGCAGCAGACAATACAGCTTTCCATAACTGAAATTATGGCAGGAATATCTCACTACATTTTTTCCTGATTCAAAAGTTATATGTATGACAATGCCTATATCTAATATTCAGCAAGAATTTTCCCAAGCTAAAATAATAAAACCAACCCCCAAAATTCTTAATACTTATTACCACCACTACCAAAACTACATGCAATCTATTTCTGTGATCAGGCGATCTACAGAAAGGTCCCCTAACTTTGGTTTCTTATTAATACCCCATCCCTCACCTCACAAATTGGAAAGATAATTTTAAAACACAAAACAGAGAAAAATAGCATGGCCAATCTTTCATTAGTATGGTTTCAGGTCTAGAATTGTTTTGCTTTTAACAATCCTCCCTCTCTCTCTCACACACACACACACACACACACACACACACACACACACACACCCCCCCAATAAAATAGAGCATAAAGTGTTGTCATTTAAACCTCTCTGAATACATGTGAATTTCCAAAGAGCAAATAATAGAATTGTCTCAGCATCTTAAGGACAGCAAGATAAAAACAAGACCAATATTATAAAAAAAAAAAAAAAGATTTGTTGATATTTCACAAGCAATATAAATTGACTCAAAATAATCAGTATGACATATAGCTTCATTTTCATTTATTAGAATTAGTAAGCAAGTATTACATAGAAATCCTTTTACTGTGCACTGATACTTGCAAAAATAAGAGGTGGGGCTGAAGTGCTATTATTTCAGAGTATATGGAGTGGAAATGGTAACTGAATTGTCTGTTACTGCTTTCTATTATAAGTACCTGCCCTAGACTATTCCATTACTGGGCTCTAGCTTCTCTCATTAGGTAATAGAGACAAAACATCACAGAACCTGAAAGGATACTTTGTCGCTACAGCCCTTCAGGGCTGTGAATTTTAGTCATCTTTCTGAAATAACTAAATTGAGTTACATGCAAATTAGTGTGTGGGATACTTCATACATTCAGACAACTGCTCGAATTCTTAATTCATAAGAGAAGGAGTTTTTCCTGGTATTCTGTATTTAGACAGATCACGATAAAAATACTTTCATTATAAGAGTTATTTTGCGTATTGACAGTGTCTAACACAGTAGGCCTGATCCACCAACATGCATCCACAACTTCTGAAGTTTGAAGAATAATTATACCAAGTATGGGGATACAGCAAAAATGTGTTTAACAAATATTAAATTACATTATACTTTTTCATGTAATAGGAAATAGTCTAAAAGTAGGAAATATTTTATATATGTGGTAGTTAAAAACTCCTCATAGAAAGTTTGATTAAAACAGTGTTACTGTCAAGATTTTTCAGAAAAAAAAATTGACTTGAAACATTGAAAACACAAACCTTGGAGGAAAATGGTTTTCAAAAACTGAAAACCAGAAGTTTTTGGCCAAAAACTGGAGTTTTCTTTTAAAAAACTGGGGTGAGGAGAGAAGAAGATGATACAAAAAGACCAAATCTGCCAATTTACTAAATATGAAAAATTCTGCTCAATTTTTTTCCAGAGTTTGGCCAACATTTATTTTTAAAACCTCTATTTTCCATGAAAACATTTTTCACTGAAATTTTTCAACCAGACTCAGTATATTTGCTATAACAGCACTGAAAGTAGTGGACATAGTCTACAGAAACCCACCCTTTCCCTCAGTTATACCCCCCCTCTCTCCACTTACTATCCATTTCCAACTGATTTCTGTCTTCAGATTATTCCTTTTAACAGTCATTACTTCCTGATTACTTGAAACAGAAGGAAAGATAATCCTCCCTAACCTCCTATACAGCACTAGTGGCTCGTACTAGTATGGCTTGCCATAAAATTTTGATGAAAGTCATTAAGGGCTGGACGATTATCCCTCACAGTAGTTACCCCAAAGATCACAATAAATGCTGTTCCTATTACAGATGTAAAAAACAACAGATATGTGAAGAGAGAAGTTGTTACACGTCATACCATACCTTGCAAATCGTCGTGCATGGAGTTAGGTATTGCTTACATTTTCCATTGAAAAATAGATACTGTTAGTAATTATAATAAAATCTAATTTCCTTTTTCAGCTTATTAGCGTCTAGCTGAGGTTTCAATGAAGCCTGACATTGGGTTAACAAGGCTTCACTGTTAGAAGCTTTGCAAGATAAACTTGCCATAGTACTTTTGGTTTGCTGTGGATAACACTAGGCAGCTAAACCATTAAGGTAATTACAGAAAGAAAGAAATGAAGTGAGGTAGTTTGTCAGAATAGGAAAGTGTAGCTCCAACTTAATTGAATTCTCTGAATAAAAAAATGTATCAACTAAGACATTAAGATGAATTCTAAGCAGCCCACTAAACCACTATAGAGGTCTCATTAGAATGGAGAATATTAAGCAAAGCAGAAATATTTGAATGTTAGATTTAAAATTTCACTTAATACATGCACAGTAAATAGTGTAAATTTAAGGGATCATTATCGTATCAATGGCAAATCTAAATGCAAATTCAGATATTAGCCAAACCTCTTACCCCCAGTCATTAAGAAATCTTGAGATAACGTATGGGTCTACACTTTCAGTAATGCATGGCAAATTTATGCTGAATTCTTAAGACACATGCATATGGATACCTGGAATGGATGAGACCCATGGATTGTAGGACAGTTGTTTTCAACTGCAACAAGGAAGAGGTATGTTTTAATTCTTCTTTGTCTGCACTGCAAGTGTTCTGTAGAATTACAAAAGATTTCAGTCTCCAGCCACCTTTTATGCATGAACACCCCTCTATGCTTCCGGAGGTAATCAAAGTAATCTGTGGGACCCCACCCAGGTTGTGGATCCCAGTAAGGAGGAGACTGTCCCTACCAGCTGGGAAAGACTCACTGCTCTGTCCTTAGCAGGGAGCTGCTGCAGTTGCTGATGGAGAAGTGTCTATCCCCCAGCCAGGCAGCTCCTAGTATGGAGCCCTGAGCCCTTGGCTGGGTGGGGCGCAATAAGCAGCCATGGGCTTTGCTGCGGAGCTGTTTATTTTCAGTCATTTTGGAGCACAGTGAGAATTCTAGAAGAATGGAAGAATGCTAATATTGTACCAAGTTTTTAAAAGAGTAAATGGGATTACTGGATAATTATAGGCCCATCCGTCTTATGCTGATCCCAAGCAAGATAGTAGAGCAGCTGGTACAGGCTCTATTAATAAAGCATTAAGGGAGGATAAGGTAATTCATGAAGTAAACATGTGTTTATGGAAAACAGATCATGTCAAATTAACCTGATAATATGATAAGTTTGGCAATAGTGTGGATACAACAGACTTCTGTAAGATATTTGCTTGGTACTGCATGACACTTATTAAAAAACTAGAATATAGAATTAATATAGCATACATTGCATGGATTAAAAACTAGCTAACTGATAGGTCTCTAAATATAGGTCTCTAAATATAACTATTAAGGGGGGGAATTACCATTGAGCAGGTATATTTCCACTGGGATCCTGCAGGGAACAATTCTTGGCCCTACGGTATCTAAGATTTCTGTAAATGACTTGGAAGAAAATAAAACCACGACTGACAAAGTTTGAGGATGACACCAAAATGAAAGAAAGGATAAAATAAAAAAAGATGGGTCACTGCTGAATCAGAACAATCTGCATCACTTAGGGTACGTCTACTCTACAGGACAAAGTCGAATTAAGATACGTAACTTAAGCTACGTTAATTGCATAGCTGAAGTCGAAGTAGCTTAACTCTGCTTTTGATGCGGTCTACACTGTAAAAAGTTGAAGGAAGAACTCTCTCCCTTAGTCTTTCCTTACTCCACATGGAAGCAGGGTTCCCGGCATAGACCAGAGTGCCCCTCTCACTTTGAATTAGCTGTCTTCACTAGACCCGCTAATTCAAACCCTGAAGATCGACAGCAGCAGCTTCAGTCTTCTCTGTCGGGTACACATACCCTCAGTGAGTTAGGCAGAAAAAAAAGTGTATCTTAATACAGATAAATCTGAATGTATAATCTAGGATCAAAGAATGTAGGCCATACGTATGGAATGGGGGATTCTATCTTGGGAAGCAGTGACTCTGAAAGGTTTGGGATTACAGCATGTTAACCAGCTCAACGTGAACTCCCAAAGCAATACTGTGGCCACAAAAGCTATGAGAGTCTTGCATGCATAAACGTGGGAATCTTGTAGAAGGGTAGAAAGGTTATTTTACCTATGTAATTAGAATTGGTGCAAGTTCTTCTGAAATACTGTGTCTAGTCCTGATGCCCACAGTTCAAGAAGGATGTTGATAAAGTGCAGAGAATTCGCAGGAGAGACATAAGAATGATTAAAGAGTGAAAAAAAACCATTCATTTCAGTGAAACTAAACAGCTAGAGCTCTTTGAGTCTAACAAAGAAGATTATAGACTAATAAAGTCACCCTTTAGCAACCTAGTTGGGAAACAAATATTCAATAAGACTTTAATATAGCAAAGAGAAGTAAAATAATCCAAGTCTGGAATTTGCAGCTAGAAAAATTCAGACTAGAAATGAGGCACATAATTTTAACAATGTAATTAACCATGGGAACAAATTATCAAAGGTCATTGTGGATTCTCCATCACTGACAATTGTTAAGGCAAGACTGGATTTTTTTTTTCTAAAATATGTTCTCGGAAATTATTTTGCGACAGTCCCATGGCCTGTGTTATAAAGGAAATCAGAATAGTCCCTTCTGGTCTTCAAATCTTTGAATTTTCAAATCACAATGCAGCCTCTCATTTGCTTTGTGAATGTGCCTCAAATGTACAGACATGTAGAGAATGGCATGTCATTCTGAAAGATATAACTTGGTCAAACTGAAGCCAAATTTCACATTAATACTAAACAGTTTTTCTTTATTAGGCTATTTTAAGCTAAATTTAAAGATGTTTACACCTATCCAGTTAGGCTGCAAAAATAATTAGTTTCTCTTTACACACGCATGCACACACTTTGCCCCTATTTTCCCACTAGAAAAAGGTTAATCTGTTTATGCTTTGACTTTCAAAAACATAGCATTTGGGCAAAGACTAAACTTGAAAATGTTAGAATATGTGGGAAAAGTTTAACAATTATAATTAGCACTTGGGACTAGAATAGAAACTTTACACAACTGTAACTAGCAGCAACAGCTGCTTTACAGTTCATTCCACCTCTTTCCAAATTGCATCTTCCAAATTGCCCCCCCCCCATTTCTATTTAAACTCCTCATTGTGTTGTCTTTGTTAATTCTCTCAGATAGTAATTTTCCTCCCTTCCTGAATCTCTACTATTTTCTGATATATTGTACTTGTTTCTCCATCTGATATATTAACAATATTGTTTTGACTCATGTCAGATGTATTATGCCTCCTGACACAATTAACTGATTGCACATTCCTTCCAAGATGAAAAAAAAATGCCATCACGATGCTGCATTGAAAAGACTCTAGGTCATGTGATGCAGTATATGATTTATCAGTGTTTTAGGGACTGTAATTTTAACCTCATTTTACATTTATAATGTTACCATACATTACCACAAGTTTCCAAAATTACTGCTTTTATAAATTGTCAAATATCTAGATCATATAAATCATAATTTTATACAAAACAATAATACCCTTTTGACTTATGCTGTTCTTCTTGTGCGTTCATATATATATATATATATATAGATATAGATATAGATATAGATATAGATATAGATATAGATATATAGATATATAGATAGTAGGAGCTATGTCTGCTTTTTAAATGAAAAGTTGAAAAAAAACGCACTTTTAAGAGATACAATCCACTCTTCCGCTCTGTTTCCCATAGCAACATCCCCTGTAGGAAAAAAAAATATAGGCTAAATGTTGCAGTTTGTGTGCAAAGCTCTCGCAGTGCTAGGCTACTATTGATTCCAAGGTGTTGAGAAATCCGTGACTGTATCCCTAATTACTGCACTGGCAAGTCTTAATGCAACTAGCAGAGAGGAAAAGGAAATCTCTTCACCCTTCCTTTTGATCTTTAGTTTAGGTGTAGCCTGTAAAACTACAAATAACTATCGCTCAATGAGGTTGAAGTTGCAGAAGGACTGTGAGCACTGTCTAAGGTCCATGGTAAAGATTAGCCTTGATGAACTGAAATCAACATGAAATTCTATCTTTATGGGATGGGGAGAGGGAGGAGCAGTAGGTCTTAAGTGATCTGAGCCTTGTGCAACTAATTCATCATGGCAAGAACTTATTTACCCAATCATTTAACTATATAGCTACAAACATCTCTGTTATTGTAGAACTGTCCTTTTATCAAATAAATATTTTATTCTATTAGACCCTATCTTGAAAATGTGAAATTAATGTTCAGTATCAATGGGTATGCTATTCTTTTATTTAAAGAAGCCTTAATATTATTGACACTTTGGGGTTTTTGATTTCTTAAAAAAAAAAGATCTGATTTCATCACATACACTGTCTTTTATATTTCACTCCTCTAGTCAAAGAAAATACACTGCTGTTATGAGAGTTACCCTTCCAGTTATAGTTGCTTTATTCATTCCCTAGCAGAATGCTACAGCACTGTGCTTACTAACAATGAGGAGGCTGTTAAGATTTTTTTTTGGCTTTTAAAGTATTTTAAAATCTTAGGATTAAATTAAAACACTTGATGTTTAATTCACGTAGGCTGTGTCTAGACTGGCCAGTTTTTCCGCAAAAGCGGCCGCTTTTGTGCAAAAACTTGCCAGCTGTCTACACTGGCCTCTTGAATTTGCGCAAGAGCACTGACATTCTAATGTAAGAAATCAGTGCTTCTTGCGCAAATACTTTGACGCTCCCATTCGGGCAAAAGTCCTTTTGCGCAAAAGAGCCAGTGTAGACAGCTCAGTTTTATTTTGCGCAAAAAAAGCCCCGATGGCTAAAATGGCGATCGGGGCTTTCTTGCGCAAAAGCGCGTCTAGATTGGCCATGGACGCTTTTGCGCAAAAAGTGCTTTTGCACAAAAGCATCCGTGCCAACCTAGACGCTCTCTCGCGCAAATACTTTTAATGGAAAACTTTTCCGTTAAAAGCATTTGCGCAAATTCATGCCAGTCTAGATGCAGCCTTTACGTTTAATACATTTAAAACACTTTAATGTTATTCATGTTCAAATGCAGAATATAGCCATAGGCAAACACTTTGACGGTCTAATGTCAGCAACTGCCATTTACTATTGTACAACACAGCGTTTGTGTGCCTGCAAAAAACAAAACACACACGCCCATAAGCATGATTTTTAAGTGAATCCATGATTGTACATGGGCCTGACTCATGATTTTTGAACATTCAAGGTTGGCATCACTCACACACACCAATAATAAATATTTATTAAGATTGGTGGATTTCAAACTTTTTTTCTCATGACCCAGTTGAAGTAAATTGCTGATGCCTGTGACCCAGAATCATTTGACTTGAGTGTGTGCTCTGGGGCAGAGCTGAGAATGAGAGTTTTGGAAGGTAGAAGGTGACTCTGGCTTTGGGGGTGTCAGGGCTGTGGCGGGGGGAGGGGAGCTTTACCTTGAGTGGCTCCCATTCAGCAGTTCAGCAGGGGGTGCTAAGGCAGCTTCCTGCCTCTCCTGGCGTGCAGATCATGCTGCACCCCAAAAGCAGCCAACATCAGCTTCCCAGCCAATGGGAGTGCAGAGCTAGTGCTTAAGGCAGGGACAGTGCGCGGAGTCCTGAGTACTCTCTCCCCACAACACACCTAGTAGCCAGGCCAATTGCTGGCCGCAACAGGGATGCAGCATAATCTGTGGTAGCCTGCCTTAGCACCTTCCACACACTGGTCACCTGATCACCTTGCAGCAATGAAACTCAGTGCCTGACATTCCATCACCCAGTACTGGGTTGCGACCCCTTGTATGAAAACAAAAGAGTATCACATTGAATAATAGGGGGTTTGTTTTGTTTAAAAATGAATTCAATTTGATTCCATCATCAATTTGGAAAAAATGTATTATTTTTAAGGCAGAGGTAACATGGAGCAGAGGAAGATATCAAATAGTTAAATTAGGCCAAAATTAGTATCTAAAATAGCATTAACACCTAGATCTTTTCCCATGAAATATTAACAGTCCTGACCAATTAGTTAAGTCAGAACTTGAATCCAAACAAGCCTTCATTTTAAGTTTATAAACATCTAAAAATATGTAAACAAGTTTTGAAAAAAAAATGTATCGCCCTAGTTCTGACCATCTCTAGTAAAGCCGGAAATAAATTAGAGATTAATTAATTGATTGTGTAGATGATAGAGTTAACTGGTTAATACATTTTATGCTTGTCATTTAATCAACGGGTTTGGCCCCTATGGATCTGTAACTTGTGGTATACACACAGTAAACTAATTAATGTATGCGAGATATTCCAAACTGTTACTTTGAAAAGCAAAGCACGTACACTTTGGTAATCGAATCAGCCTTTCCAAGCCAACTGTCCTTTGCAAACCCAAGAACTCCCTACCAGCTTTCAATAATGCATTCCAAACTTCCAAGTCAGACCCATCAAAATGATTTGTGTGTTTGCCATCTGATTTGAGCTGCTTAGAGAAAGCCTTACCAGCCTATCAACCCCTCATCATCAATTTGTGATTGATCATTTCAGGTTAAAAAAATAGCAAACTTCAACAAACACCACACGCATATATGGAAACCTTCTTCGTTCTCTCTCTCATCTGTTGCTAGGAGGAGGACTCTACCTCATCTCTCTAAACCCTGGAATAGTGGCCTGGTAATTTTTCTTTATCCACATCCTTTTAAGTTTTCTAATTCTTTCCCTATCCTTCCTGGGCCCTTCCTTCCTGTTTCTATTTCCCTCCATTCTCCAGACCTTCTCAAATTCTGTTTCTTTGCACACATTTGCAGGTTTTTCACTCTCACTTTTCCTCTCTAGGTATTCCCACAGAGTTCTTTCCCCTTACCCCTCCACTCCATAATATACTTACCTCCCACTGTATCCCAAGTTTCTCAGTTTATTCTCCATCATTCCCAACACACCCTTTTTTCCCCCCACACTGTCTCCTGTCTCAGCTTACACATTGAGGAAGAGGGTCATGGAGGCAACCATTTATACTGAAAGTAATATTAGACAATAACATTCTGAACACAGGCCAAAGTTCAGAATGTTATAGGACAATAAAGATCATAAAATACTTTAAATACCCTAAGCACATGAAGTACATTTAAATATTATTGTGAGAAAGATGCAAAGTTATACCAAACTACTCATTATAAATATAGGGAATGTATCACATATGGGTAGATTTCTTTTTCAAAGAGCAATTACTGGATGACCATATGTCACTGCCTGATAATATCAGTAGAGCTGGTATTACCAATTGTATACTACATACTCTATAAGGTCCCTTCTGCTGTGAACATGCATTATTAGAGGGGCTGTTAAAGACAATCAGCTACAGTACCTTTAATATATTTATAGGGATTTGAAAGCAACACTTCACTTCTGAGGCATGTCATCTAATTATTACATGGAATGTTTGATTGTTCAAGCTTCTGTAATTTACTATTTTATATAAAGTATCAGAAGATTAGGAACATTTAAATACTTGCAGAATTAGGACATTTTTGCTTAGATAATCAGCAAGTGATAGTCTGGGGTAAAACATGAAATATTATGTTCTACCGATTATAGGCCTAGAAGAAGAAATTAACTGAAAGCCTTTAATGAAATTTATTCTTCAAAATTACTTTGGGAAGATTAGTTTGCTCTATCAGAAGTTCTCACTACTTATCTAGTGTAGCTTTTAAAAAAAATCTGATGAAAAATGTAATTTCACCTTTTAATATTACAGAACAACTCATTTAAATTTTTAAATAACATGAATATAATTGCTAACCAGATTCTGCAGGAGAGACATTCAATTTCTGACTATTTGGGAGTTCCATAAGTCTATGATTTTTCATGAAACACCAGAAATACATCTGTGTTGCATTCAGAGTTGATCTACACGACATATAGCTTTAGTGGCATGTGGAGGATGTCTGAATTGTTTGTATAGACATAAAAATATACATAATAATATAAATCAGTTAAGCACACACACGATGTATAGGAGATGTATTAGTGCATATGACAGGAGCAGACAATAAGCGGCCCACAGACCAGATGTGGTTTGGCAGGATTAGCCCCTGCCAGAGCTTTATTTACCTGCATGTTTTCAAGCAGTTCATCCTCAAGCACAGCTGCTTGCAGCTCCTGTTGGCCACAAATCACTGTTCCTGGGCAATGGGAGCTGCAGGAAGCAGTGATCTGGTATGTTCTGCCTCCTGCCACTCCCATTGGTTAGAAACAGTGATCCGTGGCCAACCAGAGCTGCAACCAGCAGTACCTGCAGATGCACAGGTAAATATAGTGCTGGCAGCCCCATGAGGTGCTAACCCTGGTGAATCATGTCTGTCCCACAGGCTGCTTATTGCCCAACCCTGAGATAATTGATATTGCTTATTTATGTAAATCCCTATGTTTGCTGTGCTCCCAAGTGTCCAAAATGTACCCTGACTCTCATTCATTTATTCACCTAGCCATATGCCTGACCCAAATTGATCCATTCCCTCCTTCTGTTCCATTGATCAATTGGACCACCACTGCCTGATCCCCTTCTTTAATCTTGAAGGAGCAGCAGCTGCCAGGCTGCTCCGCTCCTATGCTTGCCCCCTTTAACTGAAATGAAGAAGCTAGTAGCTTCAGACTCAGTCTGCTCCCTGACCGTAGTCACTCAACTTGCCTGCTCCAAATTCCCATTCATGCAGGGAAAGAGTATTTTTCAAGCCCTGACAAAAAGCCATGAATAACTCAGGACTTGCCAGATTACCTAGCTGCAACTATATTGCAGTTTTAATATTTTTTAGCAATTTTTAGTAACTTTAGTAACATCTTTCAGGGAAGTGGATTTGCTTACACCAGTGTTTCTCAAAGTGGCCCATGAAACCACTTTGAGAAACCTGTTACCCCCTACAGATTACTGGTTAACAAAGCACTTTGCCAAAGGGGAAACCACAGCGCACAATGGTGAAGCAATTTGCCTCTAACCATGCGGCAAGTTTGTGGCAGCATGGAAAAAATAATCCAAATCTCCTGCCACTCCTGTGGCCCAAGATCATCCCTTCCTTTTAGAGCAGGGTTCCTCAATCATCATGACACCAAGACCCCCTTGTGACAATAAGAATTAATACACAACCCCAGGAGTGGAAGGGAACCCAAATCTGAATTCACCCCAACCCCTCTAACCCAGACTAGAGGCTGAATCCCTATCCTGAGGCCCTACTTGACCTCAGCTGGTGGGACTCGGGCTTCAGCCCTAGGCACCAGCAAGTTTAACATCAGCCCTGTCAACCTCATTAAAATGAGGTCACAACCTACTTTTGAGATCACAACTTGTAGCTTGAGAATCACTGTTTTAGAGCAACAGAAAAACCAAAAAGAAAAAAAATATGATCTTGTGAGGAAGCTGCACATCACTACAATAAATGTTCCTTTTTCATGGAAACACTTTCTTCAGATGGAGAAGAGCAACAAGAAAATGCTATAGTTTAATGCCTTCATCCATTCTCATTTGACAGCAGATTTCCTCATCTCTACCCATCTCTCCCCCCAAAAACCACCCCACTCCTGATGGTTTGAATCTCACCATCCAAGAGGAAAAATGAAGGCTTTGCAAAACTGCCAATGGATCCTCAGTTCATTTTGTTTAAATGACTAATGAGTTCATTTTTGCTTAATAACCCTGGTGTAAAGAAGACCTGATCAAAATCACAGCTTTCTTTCAAAAAGAGACAGGGATTAGCTATGTCATACATGTCCAGAACACATTGCATAGTTATATGACATTATTAATCTATTTTAAACACTAAAATGGGGGAATTTCCCCCAGCTCTGCAGAAGATCGATGAAGATTAGTGCCATTCAAGAAGCCAATAGATCTTACAGGGGGGGGGGGTATCATAATATAGGAGTACTGAACAAAGGTGTAACCTATCACAGCTATAACTGAAGAACTTCAGGGCCATCCCTATAGGTTTCTGCTGAATATCTCAATTGAAAAGCATTTTCCAACCTGGCAGGAAACCACACACTCTTCAGCACCTGAAGAAAAAAAAAATCTTGCCACTATTCTGTCATTATACTACTGTTTCTTTTAACACCAAGTGCAGAACGTTGGCTTGCTGACAAATAGGAACTTTATTTCTATGACGGAGTCAGAGACCTATTAAGAAATCCTGCCCCTTTCTGTAACCAGAATTTTGTGTATTTAATATCTATAGTAAAAGCACACAGAAGAGTATGGTTTTGGTTTTCCTACTTGACTAGAGTAATTCCTGGAAGGTAATTACCATGTGGTGTGCTGGCAATCTACCTTGCCTTTTAACAGAAAGGCTGGAGTATTATTCTGCCTGGAAATGGTGGCACTAGACTTTAAAATTAGTAGAATGGTCTAATGAGATTAAAGTGACAGATTTAAACTTTGAGAATGTCATACAGCAAAAAGTTTAGTAGTTAGATTGTGACAATATGAGATGCTCAAAGTGACAGCAAGTGAGAACAGGGCAGCCTCCTGTCAAAGGAGGAAAGAGGAAATTTGTCCAGAGTGTCACAAGGGAGACAAAGTAGTAATAGGAGCAGAAAAAGGAGAGAAATCAGACATCCTCTTGAGAGCTAGACTTAGAGAGAAAGGAGGCATTAAATGTACAGTGATTGTAACACCAGCATAACACTAGTGCAAATTTCCAAAAGATGTTAAGTTAAACAAGGAACAAGCAAATGTAGAAGCAGACCTGGACTGTTGTCCTAATCATGTGACATTTCTTTCATGTTCCACCTTAGAATGAAACCAGCACCTTTCAACTCAGGCACTCACCCAGGATGCCTAATTCAGACCAATAGATTTGAACCAAGGTATCCCACATGCATTCCAAGTGAGTCCTCTAATCACAAGGGTACAAGCAACTCTGTCTGATGTGGTGTGGTATCTCCCTCCTCTTTCCCATCCCCAGAAATCTTGCTGACAAAAGTGGAATCAAAAGTGACCTGTTCCCAGGAAAAAATTGTTTTGAGAAAATGACATTGTCCAATATAAAAACTTTCAATGGAAACTCCCTGATAAGCTTTATATAGGCTTCAGATGAAATGTGCTTTTTGAATTACTGGGGGGGAGGGAGAAATTTAGCAGAAAAGACATGCTATCCTCAGCTGCATTGCTGGCTTGTAGTCCCTAATTTTTTCCTGTCTTATTTGGATGCTCAGAAACCCTTCCTTTACCCATTCACAATTATGAGTTTCAGCTTTCAAAAGACTCTGCTCAAAAACACATTATACATCACATTTTTAATGGCAATGCCATGTGAAAACTCATAGAAGAGGATCTGCAGGAAAAAGCAGCTCAAGAACCAGATTAGTAGTTCTTTCAAATGAAGGAGATCTGACAATACAGTAATGTAAAGTACTGATGATGGTGTTGCATACTACCAAGAAATGGAGGAGTGCATCAGGAAACCGTCCTAATACCATTATGATCCCCCCCACATGCATGTAACAAATTGGGTAGCACTGAAGGGGCCAAATGGAGGAAAAGCCTCCTCTTTCAGTGGAGCCCTTATGCCTTGTGAAACAAGGTATATAGGTCTCCCCAAAAGAGTGCATTTGCTCTTCCATGAAAAAAAAGCAGAAGAGCAAATGCATTCCTTGAATGCAATGGGATTTTTGCAGGATACCTCTGGTATCCCAAACAAAAACCCATAGTCTAGACGTAGCCTCAGAGCGTATAGATTGAAGAGGTCGTACTTGATCTTTACCATTTTTGAGAGATTACCAGTAACCAGCAAAAGTGCATTTTTCTAAACATTTAGTCAGTCATCAAAGGGTGGGAAGACATACCAAACTGACATTCCATTTTTCCAGTGGCATTGATCACTCATGACTTTGGGAGTTGTTTTACCTGATATAAAAATTGTGTGAATGACTAAATGCCTGATGACTCTCCAAGCAGAAAATTACCCTGCATTAAAAAAGGTTTTCCTTCCACCATAGTTAGATTCAAACTTCCCAGTTTGAAGAGCGTAGAGCTTGACTTTACAAAATGTTTAGCACTTCATTTGTTCAAAGCCACTTCCATTGCAGCTGCCAGTGCTCAGCATTTCTACCAATCAGATCCCCAGATTCTCATATTTGGGCACCCAGAGTGGATGAGACAGAGAAAGGGATAGAATTCATTTTCCATGGAAGACTTCCGCTGCCTTATTCTTCACACGCTTTACATCTCCTATAAACCAATTATATTTCTCTTTAGTTTCTCAGACTGTTGGGGATATCAGCTGGCAGACCTCTAAATATATGGGCTTTCTGGATTGCTGAAAAAACTTTTTGGAAAAGAGATTCTCTAGTCAGTTGTTTCATGGAGCCAGGCTGTATAATCCCCTGCCTCATGTTGCTCGGGGAGACGACAACAGGGTGGAGCAGGAGTGGGGCTTGAGGAAGGATAGAGTAGAGGCAAGGTCTGTGGCAGCAGGATGCCATGGGCCTTGTGCCTGGAGGATGGGGGCTGGGGGGGGGTGCCTCAGGCCATGAGCCCCCTAGGAATGGCCCTGGTGCAACCACTGTCATAAACTCAAGAGGGACAATATAGACAACAGTGTCCTTTACTTTTCAACTATGGCCCATCCCCAAAGCAAAGCTATCCTACGCACTGAATGAAACATGGGTCTCAGGAAGAGTAGTATGTGATCATATCATTTCAAAAAAACTGTTGTGCAGTCATACAAAGGGACCAAACTAAGGTAATCTTAATAATGTCATTTCCTGTTGATTGCTTGGTATTTCATTCCTAATATTTTCATTTTATGTAAGTGGGAATTTCCAGATTTTAAAATGGTAAACTAAAAAAAAAATCCATCATTTGGTATAGTATTGACACACACACACACACACACACACACACCCACCCGACCGATCATTTTAGGAGAGCCTGCTGGTTTGAAAAATTTCAAAAATTAAATAAATTGTTGTTTGCATTTACCAGTTGGTCTGACATATCCCATGGAGAGCGTACAGTTTCTACATAGGTCCAATAGAACTCAGTCAGGTCTCAGCTGAAACGAGTCATGTTTCCTGCTATCTTGCATAACTGGCTCCTTGGCAATCCACCTGCCATACCACCTCATAGCTGGGGATGCCAGGGCTTCCAGGGACCATCGCTTCATGGCAGCTCACCAGACTGACTGTCCTGGATCTAAGATTCCATTACTTTTCATGGAGAATTTAAAAATGCTTGGTTTTTGTGCCAAATTAGAATGAAACTAAGTTTCGAAATATCTAAATCCTCCATGAAATTGAATTACCTTTCTCTGCACAACTCCAGTTGGAACCTTAAAATCCTCAATAGACTTCTGCCATTTGAGCAACAAAGTACCTGACTGCAGCAGTAGGTTGTCATCCTCTATGTGGGTCACTGTGAGACACAGGGATGACTAAATTATTCCATAGTCACAGACATTCTGTTCATGTCCCCTCCAACATGCCCCTTTCCCAGTCTTGTCTCTTCGCTGAACCCTCCCATTGCATTCATCCCAGATCCAGTCTATTTGTCCATGCAGTCTTAATCTACCCCCACTTCCAGACTCCCAGTGTCCCTCCTTTCCAGCTCATTGTTGGATCTTAGTAACCCCTTCCCCTTGATGCCTTATACTAACTTACGCCTAACTTACTGTCATATGTTCAAGATATCAGGTACAAAAGGAGCCAGTAGACACCAAGGATAAACGCTCTCTAACTTTATTAGACACAGAACAGTAAAGAAAAACAATGCAAAGTTACATATATCTATTCCAGTAAATGGGATAGTTAGCACAGACAACATAACACCACCTACACCTAGGACAATACACAAGATATTCAACTTTAAGACTAAAGAAATAAGTACATGTATATCCATAATGTCTCTTTCTTGTCCCACACACAAGGTGTCCACATGCATTGGGCAGTAGGAACAGGTTCAACTTCTAGTTGCAGCAAGTTGGATAGTGAGGACACCTTATCCAATCCTTCCATCTTTTCTACACCTATATTTATACTTGACTTGGTCGTTCTAATAATATCTGCCAACTGATTACATGTTGTGTAAGATATAATTATGCCCATACTTGGGGTACATCCTGCTACTCAGAGTATTTCAAAAACTATGTTTTTGATTAACAGTTTTATGGCTGTATCTGGATTTTTGCTTATCAGAAACAAAATATATCAGTACCAGTTTACTCCTGTTTCTTGGTGTGGTCTCACTCTACTATGCGGAATGTGCATGGTTGTGCAAAGACATTTCTGCCTCTCAAAGCTTCTCCCCACCCCCACCCTGGCCTGCATGCTACATGCACCAGACTTGAGACAGGCCTGGGTTTTGCTTAGAGATCCATACTTTGGACAAGGCAGACACTGTTTTTGTCAAGACAGGGCCATCCAGGCTCCGGTACAATCACCCGTCTGCCCAAGTCCAGCTTTTGTTTTGTCTTCATTCAATTCTGTCTGATTTCTCTTCCAGAATGCTAAGGTAGCAGCACCAGGAGCACTGAAAGCAAAGGGCAGATATCCTTCTTGCTATCAGTTCCAGAGCAGCAATGGCTGGGAAAGTCCTGCTCAGCCCCTGCACCAGAGCATGTCCCATAGAAATGGACTCATCAGAGGAGTTAGTAGCCAAACTCCACTCAGTTTTTAATGAGCATGTGCAAACAGATTTTTTTTTTCAAAACCATAAAATGCTACCAAATTTGTGAAGATATTTGTAGGGTTGGCAAAAGGTGCATCCCTGCTGTAGAGAACATTCACCACTCAAATTCACATTCCCTGCTCTAAAGCACAGAGGTATTAGAGTTTCCTAATGAAGCTGGTATAATAGGTATTTAAACGCTGACTAAACATGTATTTCCCTAATCTCATTATTGCATATAGCTAAATCCATTTCACAGATACTTTCAAAAAAAAAAAATCAATAAAAAGAATAAAGTCAACCTGAGGCACACTTCACAATGAGAAATTCCATCCCAAATGACTAAATTCTGGCAAAGTTGTAAGTATCTGGGAACATGCGAATTGTCAAGAAATCATATAGGTAAAATTACCAGTACCACCTGTAATACAATATTCTAGAACTTTAACAGAACATTTCATTTCAATACAGAACTAGAACTGTTATTTTTAAAGAAATTACAAAACCCTGCTAGAGCTCCATTAAATGCCACATACATATTAGGTTGCAGCCTGAATAATAATTGTGCCCAAATAAGAGTCTATGGTGTTCACTCATCTATACACTACAAAAGCTTCAGAGGGGTAACCGAGTTAATCTGTAAGAGGAAAAAATTAAAAAAACAACAAATAGACTAGTAGCACCTAAAAGACTATTTGTTAAGTTTTTCCTCTACACTACAGTTACTCAAACTTTCACAGCACCCACAAAGATAAAACTCCTCCTCTTCCAATAGCAAAATCCCTTATCTCATAACAAAGTAGAAACTCCCTAGAAAGAAATTCAGGTGACCAGTTTTAATTCCATTGTGTAAAGGACTACAATAGTGTTTATATATATTATAAAGTATCACTACTTTATAATTCTGATTGCAGTTATTAATGTTTTTGAAACTGGACAATGTATTGGTGTAATTCACTTCTGATTTTTTTTTTGTATTAATTCATTCAAAAAGATGTCTTAAACAGGAGAAAAGTTTTAATGTTTAATTTTATTCTGAAAACAACAGTGTAATTACTTAAATGACATGGTTATTTACAATCTGTACATTACATGGAAATTGGATTGGAGTAATCATATAAAAAGGAGCTTTTTACTATCTTCTAAGTACCATGTAATTACAAAATAATTGCCTATTTCTGCACCCTGTGAACAGAAAGGCTACCAAGATTGTGTTTTATTAATTATAATGATTAAAATATGGCCATTACATTCCCAATTCTATGTTTAGGAATTTAAAATAATTTGAAAATCATTTTCCCAAACAACTGTGGGAAGCTTCAACAGTACCTTATATACGTATAAGACCTTACTTTCAAAAGGCTCTGTAAGCCCTTTGCTAACTGTATACACATCACTGAAACAGTCACTTATTAGCAGTCAGGCAGATAGTTGATACATTATTGTACACAATAGAAAGGGAAAGGAAATTATAGCCAGAGACTCTGGATCAACCCCCTACACCTACTAAAAAAGCTATGGGACTGTTAGGATACATCTACACTGCAAAAATAACCCATGGTAGTGAGTCTCGGAGCCTGGGTCAACTGACTCAGGAATATGGTGCACACATGATCTAAAAATGGCAGTGTCTATTTTCCCACTTGGGCTCTATTAGCCCACCTGCTAGCATTTCCCATGCACTTGAACTGTATGGGTCCATATGTAATAACACCATTTCAGTACAGCACACAAGAGAGAGACAGTCATAGGTCAAATCTCACACTTAACTCCATGTGAAAACAGAAAGGCAGCCAGTGTGGATCACAGAGCACTGAGATTGTATGTATAGGGTGAGACACTCAACTTAATACATAATCTACCCCATTCTGCACTTGTATAAATGTGCATTATAACTGCATATAAAGTACACTGAAGTGATCTAATCTCAAGATTGGGAAGATGTATTCGTCATGCTAGCAAGGCCATAGCTGAAATAAATTACCACAATCTTTTGGTACAAATGGTGATCTTATACCTTCAGCTAAAGGGCAGTTGTACCTTTCAGTGCTTCCTCTATCCTACCTACATCTAGCTAGTATTATTCTCTCATTGACTGACATTCAATCCTTCCGTCTGCATTTGAGGCATTCAATATCAATGGTTTGGTGAGATGAAACAGAGTCTTTAGATGGTATACTCTTTGGGGCGGGAACCCAGACTCTAGACCATGAACTAGTTCCTAGGCACTACAGAAACACCAACAAAACTTAATAGAACTTCAGTGCCATCAGCACTTTGAAAACCTGCTAGTGGCACCAAAAGAGAGGACAATAAGATGGCTTTGTAGAATTCTATGTCTTCAATGCCTGAACCTCAGCATGTTCATGTTGATCACTGACTTTGTATCTATGTACACCAGTGTTTCTTAATGTGTTCCGTGGCACACTGATGTGCTGTGAGGCAGTCAGAGGTGTGCCACAGAGAACAACAGAATTCAAAATGGCAGCCCTTAAAGGGACAAGGCTACCTTTTTTTCCCCCCTCAATAACTTTCCCCCCCGACCCTTTTCCCCCAACTTTTTTTTTGTGCTCAACCAAAAATCCTTGGTGTTCCTCATTAAACAAAAATATTGTTTGGTGTTCCTCAGTCTTAAAAACTTTAAGTTTTTAAGTTTAAGTTTAAGAAACACTGATGTACACCATGCTGCTCATTCACTTCTCCAAGCTACAATTCAATGCTGACAGTCATCTCATATGGCATTTTTCACTTTCAGCCATACAAGATTCTCATAATATATGTCCTGCTGGGTTCATATTTAATCTTCACTTTCACCTGCCTTTTTAACCAAAGCTAATACTTTGTTTTTTCACTATGACAACAGGTATTGTTAAAGTTTTTCACAACAGACATATTTTTTCCATTTGCAGCTACAGAGCTAGAGCCATTACACCTCTCTCATCTTCCCATTCTTCTTATTTACAAGAAGTAGATGTAAAATAACACCTCCCATTGGTAGCAAGAATCAATACTGAGTTTGGCATTACAGGGCTATTGCCATATGTAAATTACATTTGTTCTTTTGTGCAGTTTTGTACATACCTGTTTATTTTACATGCTTTTAGAGACCCATAGGATAATTGGTCATATCGGTTTGGAGTTAGATGCAAGTGGATTCTTTTCTCTACCCCAGTGGTTCTCTCAGAAGAACTGTACAATTACTAGATCTTGATAAGAAACTTAAGTGATTTGCAAATAGACAAATCTTCATTGAAACAGCGAAGCATTAGCAAAAGTGAGCTAATTTTGAGAGTTCAGAGCTCATTATCTATGACTATTTGTTTTATTTGTTATAGTCATCAACTCTAGCAGATGTGCAGTCACTCCTATGCAGGCATTCACATTCCTAAATCCTTGCATAGAACATAGAATTGTAAAGAGACTCAATTAGTCAGAGCAATGACAATACAAAAAGCAGAGAGTCTACTACAAAGATTATTAAAATATTGACTCCTTTTCTCCATTAAAACAACTGACACCCCTCCAATAGTCACATGGTGCCTGGGTGTTTAACATATGCAAGCCATTATACTCACATCACACACCACCTTTGAAATGTTTAAACCAGCTCTTAAATCATGTTTTACCCCTCAGAAGGGACTGAAAATATTCTGAACAACTCTAAATCAAATACCCATGAGGAAATATTGTTAGCTATATAAAGTCATCCACCTGTTGCTAAAACAATTCTTTAGAATGTCCAAACAATATTTTTACGTACTGGCAGAGAGACGGCCTTTCACCTCTAATTTCTATCAACTGAGAGTGGGGGAATGATTTCTGATATTCAGTACCACTGTTTTCATTCTGCCTCTTCTCTCCACCTTACACACAATAAAACAGCCCAATAAACAAACTAGTGTGTCTCATTTTCTTTGCTATTTGAAATTAACCTACCAAAATTTTTGGGCTATCCTAGAATATTATAAACTAAGACTCTGTTCCTGCAAAAAGCTTACATGCTTAACTTTATGCTAGTGTGTACGATTATTGACATCAAGCAAACTACCGTAATTACATACATGAGGAACCATGTGCATAAGCACTTGCAGGACTGTCCGTATGGCTACATCTAGACTGCAGTGTTAAATCAGAAAAAGTTACACAATTTGAGTACCACAAATTGCGTATTTTTTTCCGATTTACTTTTGAAAGAGGCTTTTCTAAAATTTGGCATATCTACAATGGTGCCAGATTTCAGAAAAAAATAACTCTTTCAACACATCCCTTATGCCTCATAGAACAATGTTTATAGGGATGGCAAAAGAGCACATCTGTTTTCTCAAAAAATTTTTTGGAAAAGCAGACGCGTTTCCTGGATGCAGCATTGTTTTCCGGGATACCGCTGGTATCCCAGAAAAGCAATGCAATCTAGATGTAGCCTATGACTGAAACCAGCCTTGATCATTCAGTTCCACCCGTACAATAATTTAAAACTAGTTGAGGCAACCAGAGTTATGCCAGTAAGAAAGAATGAGAAAATGAGGGGAGGAGGAACGGTGTTTAAACAATTGTGGAAAACATACTCCAACTATTAATAAAAGTGCTAGCTTAAGGGAGGCTTATTTTAAAATAAGGTTATAGATAAACATAAGCTCTAATTTGAATTGGTTCTAAGAAAGTAGCGAAGGTCAGAATTCCAGAAGAGAGGCAAAAATTGTTAGATTGTGCTTGTGATTTCTACAATTGTGCATAGAAGGAACTCATGTTTAATTATAAGTGAGAAGTTGAAATTGACATTACAAAACGTGGCTTTTAAATACCTTCATTTTGCATTTGTCAAATAATTTCTTCTTAGACCAGGATGGGACAGCACATATCAAGCAAATTAAGTCTAAATTGTATGAAAGAATGGATATTGGCCGTATCCGCTTACTGGTACTACTCACTCACTTTCTAGTTTCAGGCCCTAGATTCTTTACCCAAGTGTATGTTTAGGGCACACATCTACTGCTTCAAGATACTGCAGGGTTTTCACTATGCTAAATATATGCTTAACCATTTAAATCACTGAAATGAATGCAAAGCTGCCACATGCATATGTAACCTAGCAAGGTGAGCTATCCATTCAAAACTATTTGTTTTCAATGGCTTTCTTTCTGTGTGAAAATTATCCAAGAACAGATTATGATGCTTGCTGCGCTAATTGTTATTGAAATGTATTTGTCAAAGGTTGTTTTTACAACTATGTTCAAACCTATAAGTTACTTCTAACGATGTTATGAATTATCAGTACAAGCAAGCTATATAGATACATGCTATAGAATATTTGGAATGATCTATGCAATCATTGATCTTGTATAGCACATGTTGTGTTCCCTAGCTGAATGACTTCGCTTTCAGCTATAAATGAAGTATTTTTGGGACACTGAATCACTCAGAAGAAATGCGGAAGTGCTTTTGGAAGGAACACACAGCAGAAGTTACTATTATACAGAAGTTTCTTCTATTACCACATTGTAGAAGATAAATACTTAATGACTAAAAATCTCTATATGCACAAATGCCCACTTCATGTCCTATAAAACCATGATATATTTCTAAGTAAGAAAAAAATACAGCAGAAGTTGTGGATACTCACCAGTTAGAAGAGATGAAGATATAACAAGAAAAAGTCATTTGCAAAAGGACCTCTTTAGAGCTGCAACTGTTTGTCTCTGCCCAATTTAAAGTATCAGCCTGGAGACAAGCATGCTGGGAAAATGTTTCTAAAAGAGGGCAAACTTTGCCTTTGATCACCTAATCATCAAGAAAGGAGTGTTCAGGAGAAGAGGCTGATTCTCATATGCTCTCATCTCCAGCCTCATTTTTCTGTAGGGCTGCTGACTGGTATTGAAAGAGAATGCTTAGTCTAATACAAGATAGTTTCCTTGGCTACAAAATAGAATTCCTATAATTCTATTATGTAGGAAAAATGAGCAATAATAAAACAAAGCAAAAAAAAAAAATACATGGGCCAATTCTTAACAAACTGATCAAATTTCAGCCACTTTTTTCTCTAAATCTCCCAGCTTAAGGTCACATTTTCAAATGATTTAATTGATTGTGAACCCCTCCTCCCCCCCCCATTGGCTGCCCTGAAGGTTGAGAGGTTTGCAGTCAAAATGTGTGATCAGTTTTCAAAATGTGTAACACCTGTGTTTGCATGTTTTCCTATCCCTTGACAAATTGTAATATTTTCAGACCATAGAATGTGTATTAAATGTCTTCTCAGTGTATGAATTAAATCAGTTGGGTATTTTATACACACTAGGACAACAAACTCCCTCACTAACAACCATAAGGAGCTGTGGACATGTGCATGGGTCACCAAAAGGGTTTAAATCAGCAATGGGCAACCTAGATTAGCGAGTGGGCTGTATGAGTGGCCTTTCTTTCATTTCACTTCTCCTGGGATAGGGTAGTTTTGCTATTGCATCTGTATTCCTGTAGTTTGGGTGGTATTTTTGTATTCCTATAGTTTGAGTATCAGCCTCAGGGCCAAGGAGATGTTGGTTCAAATCCCCTCTTTGCTTGTTTTAATAGGTAGCAGGTTTAAAACAAACAAAAGGAAGTTTTTCTTCACACAGTGCACGGACAACCCGTGGAACTCCTTGCCAGAGGATGTTGTGAAGACCAGGACTTTAACAAGGTTAAAAAAACCTAGATAAATTCATGGAGGTTAGCTCCATCAATACTTATTATCCAAGATGGGTAGGAATGGTGTCCCTAGAACAGGGGTGAGGAACCTAAGGCCCATGAGCCAGATGTAGCCCCTGGCTTGGGGAGCCCACATTGGTGAGGGGTGGGGATTGTTTTGTTTGTTTCTCATTTATGTGCAGCCTCTGACTGATTTTTCTGTGGTTCATTGGCTCTGACCAAAAAAAAGTTCCCCACCCATGCCCTAGGTTCTATTTGTTTGAGACTGGATATGGGTGACCCATCCCCCACCTTGCTCCCACTCCACCCATTCCCCTCATACACTACTCTTGATCCATACCTTCCATGCCTTTTCCTGCCCCTCCTCCACCACTTCCCACCCAATTGCATCCCTTCCCTGAGCGACGTCATTCAGGGATTAGCACAGGGGGAGGGGAGTGTGTGGTCTGGCATGGGGTGGGAGCAGGGGTTCCTCCCCTCCACAGCAGAGGAAGGTGCTGGAAGTGGAATGGAACCTAGCACCCTGCTTTGTTCTGCCACTCATCTCCTAGACAGGTGGCTCTACTTCATAGCGATGACAAGAAGCGGAAAGCCCCAGGCCCAACCCTAACCCAAGGTGGCTCCACTCTGCTCCCCCAAATGATGTTACTTGGCAGAGCAGGTTGGGGCTGGGAGTGGAGCCACAGAGATCTGCTTCCTGCCACCACAGTGAAGCAGAGTGACCCACATGGAGATGGTGGCACAGCGGAGCAGTCTACTGGGTTCACTCTGCTTCCTGCAGCTCCCACCTCCATGGTGAATGTTGCAGGGGCCAATACCCACTGCCGCCCTGCACCAAACCCCCCAGGTAATCCCTCAGGTTGTGGTGGAGGCGACTGCCGCAGGGACCCCTAAAGCACAGGGCCTGGGTTGGTCATCCTGAATCATCCTATAGACAGGATGGCTCTGCTTCTATCCACCAAAATTTGCAGTGTCCTGCAAACTCCACCACGTTTGAGAGCTCTGCTTGGCTCAGAAGGGGAATATATCTATCAGCCTTTAAGGTGGCAAAGCAGCTGCTCTGCTATTGAGTCCCAAAAGAATACTTCATACTAGTCATTCAATATTAGCAAGATAAACTCAATAAAATAGATTTTCCAAGTCATGGTTCCAATACGCCCTTTAATTTTTTTTATCCTCATGCAGAATAAATTTTGTTATGTTCACCAAGGCATGCGAGGAGGTGCACCACCTGTAGAAACACATGCAGCTGATGGTGAATGCTGTGGGTGCTCTTCTCATCAGCTAGGTGTTTTTTTAATCTCTTGTGGGTGGCTGCCCAAGCACTCAACTTACAGGGAACACTAGATGGGTCTGCACTATTTTGCCTATTGATAACAATAGAGCTCCTTCTGATTTTTCCCAGTGTGAGCTTAGAATTAGACCTCTAAGACTAAAAGAACAGTATGACCCATACCAAAATGTTATAAAAGATTCTCATTTTCAATCACAAAATTAATTTCTCCATAGGCAGGCTCAAAGCATTGCTGCTTATCTAATATTTATCTTAAAAGCTGTGGGGCTTTTGCCTCAAACAGACAAGTTTCTGAAACACCATCAATAATTTAAAGCAAGGGGAAAAATAAAGGGTTTTAAATGTTGATTTTGTTGTGTGATCATTTAGCATGAAACTGTACTATTCTCACAATTATGCCTCTTTCAAAATCAAGTTAGGCAGAATAAAGTCTTTTCATAGAATGCTGATGTAAAACACGTCCTGCATGCTTTTATCTTCCTCTTCTCCCTTCCGTGAATGGAAACACAGCACAATTCAACTTAGAGCTACATTTATAGGACTGGTTTATGTAAAGAAATGTAGTTTCTTTGTTCAGATTTACAGCTGGTTGTATTGATGGATTACAAGAAGTGAGCATGTATTTCCAATACTCTATGCCACAATGTTATGATAGAAAGCTACCAGAGTTCAGTTTTAACACAAGTGTATTGAAGAGAAAGCATTTCAAGAAAGTGAAATATATTCTGAGCAAGGTATGTTTCACCCAGTAAAATCTAAAATGGATGTAAAATACCTCAAGTAATCTTCCTGGCTCTCTGAAATCCTTGTACGAAAAATCCTTTATAAGGGCTTTTTAAAATGCTAATTATAATTTAGCTCAAAACTAGTGATAGTAAAATACTAGAGCTTTTGGATTTTGAAACTCACTCAAGGAAACAGTTTCATTGTAGCTGTGTGAATTTGTAAATAATTCATTCTATACATTTTACTTCATTATTTTCCCCCTCCCGTTCAGATTATGCCTGGTCACAAAATTCTCAATAAATAATTCTTGGCCTGCAGATCACTGGCAAACAGTTTATTGTAAATATTTGCAAGCTGAGCTATTATAGTTAATTATATAAAGCACATATCTGGGGTCCATGACTGGCTTCTCTCTTATGTGTAACCAATCAGCGTGACTGACTTGTGAATTTTACAGTAAAATATACAACTTAAAATTCATCTTTGTGCAGGTATTCATGCTAGCAAAGTTTATCTGCTCAAATGCTTGTTAAAACAGAACATAATGCTCCCTATTTTACACTTGCTTTAGAATTTGAACATTTACTGACACTTTTCCCACTACTCAGTCAAATATAGGATGAGATCCTCATCTTCCACTCTGGCCACTTTACTTGGGAAAAAATAATAAATGGTATAAAGGGGCATTAGAAGCCCTGTATCTAGCCCAGGGAAGTTTCCTCTAGTTCACATAGACTACGTCTACACTGCTGGCTTTTTGCGCAAGAATGGCCGTTCTTGTTCAAGGAGCATCTACACTGCACACATGTTCTTGTGTGAGTAAATTTACAGTAAAGCATCAGAAGAGAGGGCTTCTTGCGCACGAGTTATTCCTCTCCCCACGAGAAATAAGCCCTCTTGCACAAGAGCTTTTGCACAAGAAGGCAGTGTGGATGGGCAACAGGGGTTTCTTGCGCAAGAAACCTCTATGGCTAAAATGGCCACCAGAGCTTTCTTGCACATTGCCATGGACATTCTTGCTCAAAAGGCACATCTCTTGCGCAAAAGCACATGGCAGTGTGGACGCACTCTTGGGCAAGACCTTTTGCGCAAGAACTCTTGCCCAAAACAGTTCTTGCGCAAGAAGCCTGCAGTGTAGATGTAGCCATACTGTGCATGGCAGCCATAAAGCTGCCCTCCAGTGATACCCTTGTAGACCTGGCTTTAAGGTATGCATTGGAGCAGAAGGAGCATGTGAGCAATGAGGCCACAAAAGACAGCACTATAGGGAAGCACTAGGGAGATGACTGTAATTTAGACAGGGCCACAGCAAAATCTCAGTTACTCCATGGGTCTCACCCACAGAATTGATACAAGAAATGTTGAACTTCTCCCTTCTGTTTCCTAAACACAGGACTGCAAACGTTATTTTGCCACCATTCACTGAAAATAAGAAAAGAACTAAAATAAAATTAACTGTATTGGTAAGAAGCAGAGTGGCAACAGTAGACCTTAACTTTAAGATTAATACATTAACAATTGGATACAAGGGAGATTTACATTTTAATAGTCTTGGTAATTTGATATGTGTAAAATGTTAGCACATCGCCAAGGAGCGTGAGATAGCAATTTCAGGTTAGGCTATGGCTAACATGTTGACAGGCAGACAAATAGATTGTACAAAATAACGGTCACTTCAGAACTTCAGGAGGGGAGGGGAGCAATCAGGCATGCTCAGTCCAAAGCTAGATGAGAATCACCTGACCATACTACTAAGCCTAGTCTTGTGACAGGTTTGATTGACAGTTACATTTTGTCATGCTTGGTCTATAAGTATGGTTCGCTTAGGGAGGAGAGCATGGACTAATGTCAGGATTGGGAAATAAGCTAAACTGTAGTGGGTGGTAAAACTGAATAAAAGAAAGGCTGTCAGCAGGCAAGAGACAGTTGAGCCTGGTTAATCAAGATAGTTGGAAGCAGCAATAGAAGAAGAAAAAGGAACAAGAGGAAGCAAACAGAGAGTTGTAAAGTGGTAGTGGTGGCGGTGGCATCAGTGTTGGAAGAGAGCAGAAAAGGGCCTTGCAGGTTACAGATCCCTGCATGAAGAATGGAACTGCTTAGTATTGCTTTAACTATCTCTCTATGGTTTGGGTACTTTTAACCTGTACTCAAGAATTGTACTAAGGGGTTTGTGTTTATGTTTTGATTTATGTTTATATTGTTTGCTACAGGAAAGATTAGTTACACTAAATAAAGAAAATACTTTGTTGAAGGACTGAAACAGTGATTCTAACAGACCAGTCATTGCAGGGAGACCAAACCACTGTAAGGGCATGTCTACACTGGGGAGTTATTTCAAAATAACTCCACTTATTTCAAAATAACGAGGCAAGCATCCACATTACCAAGCCTGTTATTTTGAAATAATTGACTTGTTATTTTGAAATAACAACTCCTGCTTGTGAAGAGGAGTAACCTTATTTCAAAATATTTATTTTGGGAGTTACTAGTTTGAAATAACTTATTTTGAAATAACCTGGCAGTGTAGACATAGCCTAAGTAGGCTAGATCCACTATTTCCACTCATTTATTTATCTAGCATCCATAAGATGTATAAGACACTTAACTGTAGAATGAGAATACAATGTGAGTATGATGAAAGGACATAGAATAGGATGAGAGAAAAACAGAGATATCAATAAGTAGTTTTAATCTCCTTTTTCTCTTCTCCTATCCTGCAAACATATACTGTTAGTCAAAGTTACATATGACAAGCAATGGCAAAAGCTATACATTGGTAAATTGGTGTGAGTGTTAGGAGACAACATTCTTTATTTCACACCACATTTTACTGCTTTCTTGCTATTCCTGCACCCTTTCACTCCTTCAAAATGTACCTAGCAATCAGGACAGGAACTTCTCTTCAAGTACCTCCCTGAATTGTTTTGCCACCAAAAATCATCCTGCTGCTGAAAAGCAGAGGTCTTACTGAGAGCAAGTAAGTCACATATAGATAGAGCATCCACGGATCTGATGAGGATATCCGCCGTGCTTCATTTTCGCAAATATGGATGCAGATTCAAATTTTGTAGGCCTCTAGAATTTAGATGCAGTCAATACTGTTTAGTCCCAATGTCATGTTTCAGTTGGCTCTGCCGAAGAAGTTTCAGGACACTTAGGGTACATCTAGACTGCAAACTTCTTTCAAAAGAAGCTTTTTCGAAAGAGATATTCTGAAAAATCTTCTTTCGAAAGAGAGCATCCACACTTCAAAAGTGGATCGAAAAAGTGATCTGCTTTTTTGAAAGAGAGCGTCCACACTCATTGGACACTCTCTCGCATAAAAGGTCACCCGGAACCACTGCTGGCAGGGCATTAGGTCAACAGTTACTTCTGGGTGCTGTTGCTTAAGGCTATCTGAGATGCGTGCTAAAAGGGACCCCCCTGGACAGTCTTTTCTCAGATTCTGCTGCTTGCTTGCCTACATCTCTGAGGAATAGCAAAGCTTTTGCAGCACATGTTTTGGTTGCCCAGCTTTCTTGGATGCCACAGCATTTTATTCTCTTTTTGCCATGTAGCCAGAGCTGCCCCGGGGCAGGTGATAGCCCCACACTGCCATGCTGCAGCTTCTGCAGCACTTTCAGCAGACCGTCGTGATGGCCCTACCCCAGCTAGACTCAGAGCTCAGCATTGAGAACCTCTGCCTGGATGCGGGAGAATGCCCTTGCCCCCATACCCCATGGTTGAGAGGCAATTTTGGAGGCTAGACACCAGTTCCTACTGGTGGGACCACCTCGTCATGGAGCGGTGAATGACCAGCAGTGGCTCCAAAACTTCCGTATGCAGAAGGCCACCTTCCTGGAGCTGTGTGCCTGGCTCAGCCCTGCCCTCCGATGACAGGACACCCACCTGTGGCCCGCTATCCCCCTGGAGAACAGGGTTGCAATTGCTGTGTGGAAGCTTGCCACCCACAACAGCTATCGCTCAGTGGGACACCAGTTCGGCGTGGGGAAGTCCACCATCAGAGTCATCTTTATGGAGGTAAGGCACTCTAGGGGCACAGTCCCTGCAGGGGGATGGGGGGAGGCCTGGAAAAGGGGGACCCTCAGGAAAAGGGAGGGGGAGTGGGAGATGGAATGGGAGTGGGGGCAAGGCCCAGCCCCAAGGGGGGGGGAGTTGTGCCATCCCACCCTCACACAGCCCTGCTGCTGGGGGGGTGGCTTCATGAGGGGTGGCTCCTGTGGTTTTTTGGGGAGAGGGGAGGAGGGCAGGCACCTCCCAAGGGCTCAGACACCCCCTCTCATTCTCTGGTTTGTGTGTTTCTATGTCTCCTTCTGCAGGTGGGGAGGGCCATCAACTCCATGCTGCTGCGCAGGGTCATCCACCTAGGAGACTTGGACCCCATCGTGGTTGGATTCCCTGCCCTTGGATTCCCAAACTGTGAAGGAGTGATTGATAGGACCCACATCCCAATACATGCACCGCCCCACCGAGCGGCCTGGTTTATTAACAGGAAGAGCTACTTCTCCATGGTGCTGCAGGCCCTGGTCGACAACGGGGACAGTTTTCAGACATTTTTGTAGGGTGGTCGAGTCGGGAACATGATGCCCGCGTATTTAGGAACTCTAGCCTCTACTGCAGGCTGCAGGCTGGAACATTCTTCCCCCAGTGGGACTTTGCATTTGGGGATGTGCAAATGCCATCTTGCATCATGGGTGACACGGCCACTGATGCTGTAGCTCATGAAACCCTACAGTGGCCACCTGGACCTGAGCAGGGAACCAGGCTCGCATGCAGGTGGAATGTGCCTCAAGGCCTGGTTCAGGTGCCTGCTGACATGTCTCAACATGGGGGATCGCAACATCCCCGATGTGGTCTCTGTATGCTGTGTGCTCCACAACCTGGTGGAGAACAAAGGGGTGGGGAGAGTGGGAACTGGGACAGGACCCTGGCATGGCCTGGCCTCCCAGATGTTGGCACACATGTTTCGCCCTGCCGCACCAGCTGGTCCCATATGCAATTGTGCCATTCGGTGTGATCGCGGACCTGGGTGACTATTTGCTGCATGTCTCGCAGGACTACAATATGCTGTTGCATGAGGTCATGGTGGATTTTCCAGTGCTTGTGGCTCCCCCAGCTTTGGTCGGCTGGCTGTGCTGGTGTGGCTCACCCCCCAGTGACAGATGGTCCACCTGTGGAGGATGAGAGGGGCAGGTGGTCAGTAATCCCTGCAGACACTGTTCCTGAGGGTGTGCCCTCCTTTGTGAGCAGCAAGCAACTGTCCTGGGAACAGGGGATGGTGATGTCCCAAGAGCAAGGCCTGGCCTCACAGGGGCCCCAAGGTACCCAGGGGGACCATCCTGTCTGCTCCCTCCGCCCCCATGGAGAAGCAGGCCAGGGAAGTGTCCGGCCAGAGTGGGCTCCCATGTATGGGAATGGGGCCTGGAGCAGCCTGGCCCTCCCTGGGGCCCACATACCCACACACACCTGCACCTGTCAGTGCTGTCTGCTGGAGTGGGTGGTGCCTCGCGCATGCACGCATGGCCGTGTGCTATGTGTGACAGTTGTCGATCCATGTGGGGTCGTGAGTGTGCCCTTGTGCCCAGTCTGCTTCCAGCAGTACCTGGAGGGGTTGGACGCCCTCCCAGGGGTTGGATGCTTGCATGCTTGCACGTGCATGGCCAGCTGCACGCTGTCCAGGCCAAACATGTGGAGCAACGATCGCAACGCATCCCCTGTGCTCCCACCTCCCCTGCCCTGTGTGTGTGTGCCAACCTGCCAGCACTCACCTGATGTTCCCTCCCCGGCATCAGATGATGCCGGGGAGATGTCCAGGGCCTGGGTTACTGGCTCCAGGCTGAAGGTGACGACACTGCCGGTGTCTTCCTCGTCCTGCAACTGCTGTTGGTCATCGTCATCCTCCTCCAGGAGCTCTGGCCAGGCGACCCCATGGGTGTCTCCAACCCTGAGTCCACCAGTATGCATGGGGACAAGGCTTCCCTCCCCCGCTCCCAGAATCTGGTGGAGCTCTGTATAATAGGGGCAGGAGCGGGGTCCTGCCCCGGGGTGGGAGCTATGCTCCCTGGCCCATGCGTAGCCTTGGCACAGATCCTTGATCTTGCTCCTCACTTGGTCAAGGGTGTGGGGGTGGTGTCCTCTCTGTGCGAGAGCCTTGGCCAGCATGACTTAAGTTCTCCAGAGTTCCAAGAGGGCCTGGATCTCAGCCCCTGACCAGGATGGTGCCTGGCATTTGGTGCTCCTGGGTGGGTCCTGGGACCCCTGGGGCAGCTTCCTGGAAAGGCCAGGGGAGGCTCAGGTGGCTTGTGGCTGTGGCATGGCTGGTTCTTGGTGTGGCAGGGAGATCTGTGTGGTCAGGGTGCTGCTCTGAGGCCAGCTTCCTGCCACAAGGCTTGCCCTGGGTGCCTGCATCTTTAAGAGGTAGCTGAAGACAGGAACTATATAGCTGTGATTAGTGTGGACGGAGTGTCCACCAGGGCACCTGTGCTTTTTTCTGGAGGTCTCTTTTTTCGAATGAACTGCCTCTTCCACATCCACACATGCCTTTTTCCAAAAGAGCTCTTTCGGGAAAGGTGTTCTTCCTCATAGAATGAGGTTTACCAATGTTGGAAAAAAACCCACTGTTCTTTCAATTTTCTTTTGAAATAACACAATTGCAGTGTGGACCTAGGCGAAGTTTTTTTTTTTTTTTAAATGGCCGTTTTTCCAAAAAAAAAAAAAAACCCTGTAGTCTAGATGCACCCTTAGTGGAGTTCATAAGCATAGATAGAAGAGGATTGGTATGCCTCTTTAGAGGTAATATTAATAGAACAGGATTGTCCTTTCCATGAGGAGAGGTAAAGCTGGCTAAGAGGGACAGAAGGAAGGGGAACAGGAATGCTGGCTCAGTGACACCATTCTTTCCCACCCTCCAGAGAGAAATGGAAGATATCAGTGCACTCAGTTTAATAAAGCAGTATTATTTTAGGCTCTTTGCATGTGGCCTTCTTGAAAAAAGGCAGTTGTTGGGTAACCAGAAGAGAAAGACAGAAATGGTATACAGCATTTACAAAAGCTTATTTTCCATGACAGTCCATGGGCAGCAGGTAAGGTAGGCAAGTGAAGGCATTGCCTTCCCAAAACTGCCCATGCTCCTATCGCCCAGCCTTCCGGTCGCCAGGGGCTGCGGTGTAGCTGCCAGGCTCTGCTGGGAGACCAACTCTAATTATTGTCAGGACATTCAGGGTACATACCTACTGTCCACAGCAGTGAGGCTCACAGCCCAGATTGACAGACTCACAGGACTCATGCTATGTCACTAAAAATAGCTGTGCAAACAGCACTTTAAAAGCCGCATCCTAGGATCTAAAGCCCATCCCCATATTAAAGCTTTAGAGCCCAAGCTGCAAAGTCTACATGTTTTGCATGATAGCATGAGTCCGGTGAGCTGAAGTCTGTCAATTCAGGCTGGGAGTCTTGCTGCTGCAGGCTGTGTGGACATACCATGGGGAAAGGGGATATTCCTTTTAAATCTAAATAAATGATGTATATATTCTGAGAGCCCACAAAGCTGGAAGCACATATAGATGGTGGCATAAGACCCACCAATATGGTGGTAGAGCTCCTCAGTACCATTTAGGGGATGTAAAGGAATTTAACCATAAACAGAAAATGACTAAGATAACTTAAATGGAGGTTCTGAAGCAACAAAGGAAATATCTGCACTACAGCGTTATTTCAAAATATCTTATTTTGAAATAGTTATTTTGAAGTAGCTTATTTCGAAATAACGCGTCTAGACACAAAATGCATTTCAAAATAGCGTTTTGCTATTTCAAAATAGCGCATCCACACTGATAGGACACTGAATCGCATTTAAGGACTGTGGGAACTGGTTCTGGCAGAGCATCAGATCAGGAGTTACCTTGTTTGGCTGCTGCCTGAGGCTGAGAACTGTGCTTAAAGGGACCCCCCCAGACAGCCGGTTCTAAGGTTTTCCTGCTTGCTTGCCTACCTCGCTGAGGGACAGCAAAGCATTTTTTTCTCTGTGTGCTCTGGTTGCCCTCACTCAGGACACCACAGCACTCTGCAGCATGGAGCCAGAGCCGCCCCTGGGCACTCTGGTGCTTCTCCTGGATGTGTCACTGAGAGCCTGGCAGCATGTTCTGCAGGCAGTAACAGTCTCCCTGGTGTGCCCCACTGGGGGCTTGTGCCTCATTCCTCCCTCATGTCCTTCCACTTACCCCTCCCTAACCCCCGTTCCTGCTATACAGTAAAAGACACGTGTTCATTACAACAAAGCCTCTTTATTGAACAAAACTGGGGTGGGGGAGAATGAAACTGAGGTGAGACGGGGGAAAGAAGTTGGAAGAGGAGAGGGGGAAACCTGGGAGGAGGGAGCTGGAAGGGGGAGGCAAGGGGAAGAAGGGGGAGGAGAAGCTCAGGACTCAGGATTGGGGGTCTCGCTGGCCCAACTGTCTCCCAGCACCGTGGATGCGGGGCCTCGGTGTACCTGGGGGTGTGGAGAGTGTGGGGCAGAAGAAGCGGGAGGGGGAGAAGGAGTGGGAAGAGGAATGGTAGCTGGGGAGGCAGCAGGGGCTGGAGCAGCAGAAGGTAGCAAGCTCTACCACATGGTCGATGAGCACTTGGGGGGCACAGACCATCCTGCCCCCCAGGATATGGTCCACGGCATCAAAATAGGGGCAGGGGTCTGGGTCTGCCCCTGGTTGGGAGCTGCCCCCTGTGGCCCTGGCATACGCCTGCCGCAGATCCTTCCTTTTCATGCAAACCTGCTCCTGAGTTCGCATGTGGCCTTTCGTGGCCAAGCTGGCAGCCATCCTGCCAGTAGACAGTTGCGTTCCTCTGTTTAGTATGGAGATCATGGACGTTGGAGGCATCCCCCCAAACCTGAATTAGGTCCCTGATCTCCGCACTGGACCAGGCAGGCGCCTGCCTTTTCTGGCCCCTGGCAGGCTCCTGAGAGCTGGCAGACTGGTCCTGGGGAGCGGTGGGGGGCTGGCTGGCACTGGCTGCCTGGCTCATGCTGGGGTCACTGGGTCAGGTGCAGCAACTGCTGGCTCTGGACTGGCAGGCTTGAAGCTGGCACAGGCACTGTGGCCAGACTCTACCCCTTTAAGGGCTCTGGGGCTGGGGGAGGGAGAGGAGTTTTCTTGGTTGTGCCCAGAGTGGCCACCAGGGCACCCTGGGAAGGGCTGGAGGCCCCCTATTTCGAAATAAGAGTCTACACAGCGCTTATTTCAAAGTAGCAATTTCGAAATTGGTGCTATTCCTCGTGGAATGAGGTTTACCAATTTTGAAATAAGCCCTCCGCTATTTCGATTTAATTTCGAAATAGCAGTTTGGCTGTGTAGATGCTGGTAAAGTTATTTTGAAATAATGGCTGTTATTAGACATACCCAAAGTGATTAATGCCCACAATATAACCCCCAAATCAGGATGTCTTACATAACCTTTCCCCCACAACTCCTGTGTCTGACCTATAGAGATGCAAATGCCCCTGCTGCCATCGATACAGCTAAGACTCTGATTTTTAAAGGTATTGCTTTTCGAATAAGGAAAACATATTTATTTATTCCCACAATAAAAGAGCTAGGGGTCACAAAATGAAATTAATAGGCAGCAGATTTAAAACAAATAAAAGGAAGTTTTTCTTCACCCAGTGCACAGTTAACCTGTGGAACTCCTTGCCAGAGGATGCAGTGAAGGCTAGAACTTTAACAGGGTTTAAAAAAGAGCTTGATAGATTCATGGACGTTCGGTTCATCAATGGCTATTAGCCAGGATGGGTAGGAATGGTGTACCTAGCCTCTGTTTCTCTGGAGGTGGGTGATAGGGAAGGGATCATGTGAGAATTACCTGTTGTGCTCCCTCCCTCTGGGGCATCTGGTATTGGCCACTGTTGGCAGACAGGATACTGGTTTTGCATAGGGAACGCTACGACGTTTAAATTTAACCTGATTAACTAAACTAGGCTCACTCTGACTAATAAGCTGTTAAATGTCCCTGGATTCAGAAGCAAGGAACGCCCGATAAATCCGTATCTATCACCTGTGATTCCTTTTTCCAATAACAAACAGGCAGACACCAAATTTAGGGCCAAACCATATATTGTCAGAATTCAGAAACAGCATACACAGAAGTGACAAACCAGAAATACAAACCCACCCTAACGTTAGAAGAAAGAAAACAGAAAATCCCTCAGACAAATAGGAATATACATTATAAAATGGTTGATCTGCAGCCATTGCTCATGACCTACTACACCGCGGCTAGTTTCAAGCCTTGGCGGAGGATCGGTGAGGAGATCCCTCGAAACAGGTATCCAGGCTTTTCCGACACAGGACCATCTAGGAATCCTCGACCTCTTGGACTGTAGCTCTCCACTGGATTCAGGGGAGAATGACCCTTCGATACATCCACATGATCCAAAAGGATGGTGGTGGTGGTAACACAAAGTCCAATTGTCACTATCCCTGGCCTCAACTCCGAAATGTGGGACTTCTCCACATGCAGGTGGCCCACGAGATAGCTATACAGCTGATCCCACACTACATTCACAATGATGATATAACTCAACCAATCTCACTCACTCATACGTACATAGACACACACAGGACGGAGTAGACGAACCAGACAGGTACACATACACAACAGAACCAAACGAACAAACAACAGACCAACAATGAACAAACCAAACAAAACCCGAACAGAACTGAGCAGAGGGGTTTTATTAACATTTGGGCGGGAAAAAGTCCATGAGTGTTGGGTGCATAACTTCGTGACGTGTGCAAAGATTCCACAGGACGGTGTGCACCTATGGAGGGCTAAGTGTAATCTTTGGGTAGTGTGCATTCTCTAGGGGACCGTGTGCACAATGTTTGAGTGGGGTGCAAAGCTGAGGAATGAGTGCAACACTGGCTTTGGCGGGAAAACTCCCCTCCCTGCTTCTTATGGTCACACAAAATGGAACCCATCAGAGACTCCATTTTATAATCTCCCTGACTATAACACTCATAAACTTACTCAGTGTAACACTGGGCTAGATGGACCTTTGGTCCGACCCAGTATGGCCATTCTTATGTTCTTGTGCTCTGTTTAGCATTGCAGTATCTAGCTGATATCTCATTGAAAGTCAATGGGCCGTAGGCAATTACGTCATTTAAGCATTGCAATCCTGGGGAGAACAGAATCTAAATACTTTTTTTATATATAGGTCTTTGGCCTTCAGTTCAATCTTTATAGGCTCATACATTAATCGTGGAGATCCTGGCTTCAAGCTCCAGCCCTGACACAATTGAATGTTGTTATATGCAATCTCTTGCAAGATAACCCTATAAGCTCTGAAACAGCTGCACTTTAAGCTGATGTGGAGACCAGGACTTGTGAGAGACATATATAACATTACAATAACCTACCCTGAAGACAATCCGATTCCTTGGGGCCCAGTTGAGCAAGATGCTAAATACTCCATCCTGGATCTAGCAAAACACTTAGGTAACCAGGGTTTAACGTTAATCCTGTGAGTTGTCCCTCATGACCCTGAATGTGTTGCTGGATCTGGGCCAAAATCCTAAAAATCTTACAGGATCAAGCCCTTAAGATTCTCCCTAAATGAAACAAAGCTGAAAATGGAGGCACAGGTTGAACCTCTGAAAGCTAAGATGCTCTGGTCTGTCAATATTGGACCGTGGATGTTGCTGAATCGGAGAGCCCTGGTGGCTAGGAGTGGGGGCTGTATGGGAGGCTGGTGGCAGGGTCAGGATCAGGAGTGCAGCTGGCTGGTGGCATAGGTCTGGGGGGCTAGGAACTCAAGCCAGTTAGAGCTGGGCTGGCTGGCAGGGATCAGCCAGGAGCCTCAGCCAGGAAGTGCAAATGGGCTGGCTGGTGGGACGGGGGGAGGGGCGGTGGCCAGGAACCCTGGCCAGGACTGGAAGTGCATCCAGGCCAACAGCAGGGGCACTGGTGACTGAGAGCCCCAGCCAGGGATAGGAGCTGAGCCCAGTGGCTGGGCTGGTGGTCAGGAGTGGGGTCGACGGCCCAGAAGAGATACAGCTGGGACCATTGACCTCCTCTGGTCCAGCAAGCTTCCTTGTTTGGGACTACTCAGGTCCCAAGGGTACCAGACCAGGGAGGTCCAACCTGTCCTACAGTTACAAATTTATCTGTTGATGAGGAAGGTCTTCTGGGAGATGTGTTTGGTTACCCTGTCCTCTAGTCAACTTCAGCTCTCAGTCCATTCTACCACTGAAAAATCTTCACTGAAACAGTGAGTTAAATGATGCTGATGCACTAATTTCTTGGCAAAGAACCTGAGGCAGAGGTAAGATCACAGGATAAGAACAGAATAGAAATGGAAAGCATATGTGTCATGATTAGCCAGCAACCTGGGGACTAAGGGGTTAACTACACCTAGCCAGGTGGAGTGGCCAATTGGAATGTAGGTAGGAATTTCAAACTGGGACAAAGGAATTTGGGTTTTTCCCTCCTTTGTCTCTCGGGCAGTTCTCTCCAGCTATTGATGGGGACAGACACTATGTCTCCCTCCAAGAAAAGACTCTTTCTTCACTTTCTGTAAGTAGGGTAAAGTTTAGATAAATCCGTTAGGTTTCTTGTTTTATGGTTTGGGTATGGGATCTGATGTCTGTACACTGTGTAAAAGATGTTTTGGCTTTTCTTTGTAACTAAGTTCTAGGCCCATGGGCTGCGTCTAGACTGGCAAGATTTTGCGCAAAAGCGACTGCTTTTGCGCAAAAACTTGCCAGCTGTCTACACTGGCCACTTGAATTTGCGCAAGAGCACTGACGTTCTAATGTAAGAAATCAGTGCTTCTTGCGCAAATACTTTGACGCTCCCGTTCGGGCAAAAGCCCTCTTGCGCAAATGCTTTTGTGCAAAAGGGCCAGTGTAGACAGGCAGCTAAGACGTTTTGCACAAAAGCAGGCTAAACGGAAAAAAGCCCTATGGACGCTTGAAGACTCCGTAGCCACAGTCAGCTCCCTGGCACTTCCTGGTTACCCGATGCCCCTTAAAGCAGAACAGGCTGCTGAGCTCACACGGCAGGAGCCTTCCTCGCACCTCTGGCCAGAAGTCTGCCACGTGGCCCCTGCCATCCAGGAGACACCCTCAAGCACCATGGCAGCTCCAGGGGGGGATCAGCTATCCACACCCCCAGCACAGGAGGCCCCCAGGAGCCGCAAACGAAGGGCCCCATCCTGGTCCTCGAGGGAGCTGGACAGCCTGCTGGACCTCTGGCAGGAGGAGGAGGCCCTCCAAGATACCCGCTCCTGGCGCCGGAATGTGAACATCTTCGGCCGCATGGCCCAGGCGCTCGCCCAGCAGAGCCATCCAGCCCGGACCCTCGAGCAAGTCCAGGCGAAAGTCAAGGAGCTGCGCCTGGGCTACGTGTGGGCCAGTGAGGGACAGGGGGCAGGAGCAGACACCTGCCCCTACTACGACCAGCTCCACGCCATCCTGGGACAGCCAGCCCCGCAAGCCCCGGAGGTCCCCGTTGACAGCAGCATGTGCCCCCCCCCGACCACTGAGGCGGGGGAAGGAGACAGCAGTGCGTCGGAGGATGAGGCCAGCACTGCCACCCAGCAGGCCCCCTCCGGCAGCCCCGACGTCTCCCGCGCATCCTTGGAGGCTGGGGAAGGTATCCACCGGTGAGTGCTGCACTTTGCACTCTCAAGGGCAGGGGGGGGGGGAGCCAGGTGCCCGGAGGGGGGAGGGGGAGAGCATGTCACTCAGGACACGTGAGCTGCACGCTGTGTAGCATTAGGCAGGAAGCAGCACGTGCAACCACATGCAGCCTGGTGACCGAGCGGCATGTGGCCGCGGCAAGCAGCTCCAGGGCACGCCTGGGACCATGCTGCTCACACACATCCGGCGGGACCAGGGCGAAGGGTGGATGCCGGCTGGAACCAGCCAGGGCCCCAGGGACTCAGGCCAGAGCCCGCACCTCCGCAAAGGTGCAGCACACAAAACGGCACACTGTCCCCATGCCTGGCTGAGAGGCACAGCCAGCTGCTCCTGGGAAAACCACAGTGTCACAGCCCTGTGAACGTGGCCCCCACTGAGCCCCTCGCCTGCTCCCGGTGCCTTGGCTGGCTCCCCGAGGGAAGTCCCCACTGCGGCCACACATGTCCCTGGGCTACGTGTGTGAGGGATAGTGGGAGGGAGAAGGGGGGGAAGTGCTCGGGCCGCCCTAGGCCTGAGTTTTGCTGCAAGTATGGGACACTCCCCAGTCACTCTCCTGGTTCCGTCCAGGAGATATCCCACGCGATGGGGATCTGAGAGCCCAGACCACGTCTGCCAGATGTGCTCCCAGGCACTGTGTGGGGATTCATCTCGCTCTCTGTCAAACACCAGTGATTAGCCCAAAGCCTCACAGCCTCCACCAGCAGGGAGTTCCACAGGTTAATGCATCACAAGCGCCCTCCCACCCTCCACGGGGCGAGGACACAGACCAGTGGTTACAATACACGGAGGAGGACCCTACTCCGGGGCAGTCCTCTTTGCAAACATACAACAAGGGGGGCGGGGAGGAACCGAGTGGGCCCAAGCCATACTACTGTGTTGTCACCTGGGCTCAGGAGTGGAGGGCATGAGGTGTGGGGACAGTGTCCGGGCTGCCTGACTGACCCATCCTTTCTTCTCTTCCCTGCAGCGGGACCAAGCACAAGCCGGGGACCCTCCAGTCTGGCAGCAGCAGCGGCAGCAGCAGCACCCCAGCTGCCCAACCACCGAGGCAGAGGCTCTGCCACCGGGACCAGCTCCTTTGGCGCCACGTGAAGGCCGTCGAGCGCGTCGAGGCTGCCATCACTCGGCGCGTGGAGGCGGACCTGCAGTGGCGCCAGGAGTCCTGGGCCGCCTTCCAGGCTCAGTGTGTGCGGATGGCCGACTCCATCGCCACCCTCACTGCCCACATTGGCCATACGATACATTACGGCATGGCCTTGCCCCACGCCCCCGCCATTCCTCCCCTAGCACTGCCCCTGCCCCCTCCTGCAATGGCCCCTCCTGCTCCTGTCCCTGCCCTTCCTGCAATGGCCCCTCCTGCCCCTGCTCCTGCTCCTCCTGCTCCTGCCCACCTCCCCGTGCAGCCTGCCCTGATGCGGCCTGCCCCCCATGTCCAGGTCCGCCCCCGCAGGAGCGGTCGCAGGGGCCACCCCTCCGAGGAGTAGCTCCTCCCCCTCCCAGTTCAAGGTTTCCTCTCCCCGCCCCCTCCCAGTTCAAGGTCTCCTCCCCCTCTCCGCCTTGTAAATAAACACATACCAGTTTTTCTGATGAAAACAAAACTGTGTTGTTTATTGTGTTACTCGCGGTAACTTAAATAATTGATTTGAGATGCCAATTAGCCAACTAAATTTCAGAAGATTACAAAATGCGGACACCAAATACCGTATCTATCACCAGTCGTTCCTTTAATTGGTCATTGGTTTGTGGCGCATAAATAAATCCTGACACTTCAAGTAAAATTTAAACCACAAGAGTATATTAACATATATAACAAACAAGCAAGAAAGGTTAAAACACGAACACAAAGAATATTTACATAGTCTAGACGCAGGGACGATTATAGTGTTGCTGGCGACCTCAATCCTTTGGTCCTTCTGGGCCTCGGGAGAGGAACTGCCAGGAGTCCCTTGAAGGAAGACGCTGCTGAAGCTGGCAGCCTCAATCCTTTGGTCCTTCTGGGCCTCAGACGAGGAACTGCCAGGAGATCCCTCAAAGACGACTGGAATCGGGTACGCTGACTCAAGCCTTCCGCACGAACCACGAATCCTCTTCCTGTTCTTCGGGACAGCTCAAACAGGCGATGGTGGCCTAAAACCTACCCTCAACTAAAAGAAAAACCCTAGCTTCGTCCAACGCACCCGACGAACGTGCACGATGACGGCCGATATGCTTTGAACCGACGCTGCCTGACGGAACAGTCACGATGACGATAGCTAATTTAACTAAACCTAACTCTGGATCCAATTTATATTGGTAGGTGCAAGCCTTCTGCTTGACCTGACCTGACAGACAAGACTACCAGGAGTCTTCGTACCCAACAAAACAAGTATAACCAAGTAAATTTACAATTGGGAGTTGAGGGGAGGGTAGGGAGGGGGAAGAGGAGTGGATGGGAGGGAGTTGTATGGGGAGACCAAGACGACCCTACTATGGGGCCTGTGCGAACATGCCCGTCAGGGCCTCTCGGATGTGCACCCCATCCTGGTGCTCCTGGTGGATGGCAGCTGTGTGGGGCTGTTCATAAGTCTGTGCCTCGGCTGCCATCCATGCGGGGAGGAAGGACTCCCCACTCCGCTCCACAACGTTGTGGAGCACACAGCACGCGGCCACTACCTCCGTTGCATTCTGCTCACCCATCTCAAGACGGGTGAGCAAACAACGGAAGCGGGCTTTTAAGCGGCCGAAGGCGCACTCCACTTGATTCCGGGCCCGGTTGAGGCGGTCGTTGAACCGGGCCCGGTTCTGGTCCAGCCGCCCCCTGTAGGGCCGCATTAGCCAGGGCAGCAGGGGGTAGGCCGCATCCCCGATGATGCAGATGGGCATAGGCACATCCCCAACATTCAACTCCCGCCGGGGGAAGTAGGTGCCCACCTCCAGCCTGCGAAACACTCTGGAGTTGCGGAGGATGCGGGCGTCGTGTGCCCTGCCGGACCAGCCCGCATAGACATCCAGGAAGCGGCCTCGGTGGTCCACGAGGGCCTGGAGAACAATCAAGCAGTACCCCTTCCTGTTTGTGAAATGGGCTGCTCGATGCTCCGGGGCCCGGACAGGGATGTGGGTTGCATCCAGGGCTCCCCCGCAGTTGGGGAACCCGAGGGCAGCGAAGCCGGCCAGTGTAGCATCCATGTCACGCAGGCGGATCACTCTCGGGAGCAGGACATTGTTGATGGCGTGGGCGACCTGCAGAAGGGTGCAGAGAAACACAGGGGAACACATCACATAAGGCAGGGGTGAGTGTGCGCTCCCTTGGCCCCCTCCCCATGATTCCTTCTGTCCTCATGCACACACACACACCACGGCCCCCTCGCCCCACGCCCCCCCCCCCCCCTCCAGCAGGCCTGTGCAAGGGAGGGACGGCCCAAACCCCTGGGTGACCCAGCCTGGAGACTTGGCTACCCCTGGGCATGGAGTGCAGCACCCTCCCCTCACCCCACTCCCCCTGGGACTTACCTCCATAATGATGACACTGACGGTGGATCTGCCCACCCTGAACTGGTGTGCCACTGATCGGTAGCTGTCCAGGGTGGCCAGCTTCCAAAGTGCGATGGCGACCCTCTTCTCGACGGGGATGGGTGCCCGCAGCCGGGTGGTGGCTCTCTGGAGCGCAGGGGCGAGCCAGGCACACAGCTCCAGGAATGTCTGCTTTCACATGCGAAAGTTCTAGAGCCATTGCTGGTCGCCCCATTGCCCCAGGACCAGCCGGTCCCACCAGTCGGTGCTGGTGTCCAGTCTCCACAGTGGCCTCTCCACCCTGGGGTGGAGATGCCACAGGGACGCCATGGCCTTCCTGGTGAGGGAGTCCAAAGCGGTCTGCGCCTCCTGGTCCTGGAACAGGAGGGCACCAGCCTGGAGCAGCAGCTGCAGGCACTCCAAAATGGCCGGCAGTGGCCAGAGCAGGCACATGGCCACCCCTGGCTCCATGGCAGACAAAACAAGGCAAAAGAAAAAAAAACAGGCAAAAGCACTAGGTGGCAAAAGGCAGTGGTGTCCAAAAGGCAGAGGGCAACCACCAAAACTGCTACAGCTGTCAGTCCCTACAAGAGGTCCTAAAGCACGGAGCAGGAGAGAAATGGCTGTCCAGGGAGATCCCTTTAAGCACGTGTCAAAAAGGAGCTCCAACCCCTACCCCCAGAAAGGGCTGGTGCCCTTTTGCCCTCTGCAAAATGGTTCCGGGCTTCTGCTTTTGCGCAAAAGCGCGCCGCCAATGTAGACGCGCTTTTGCGCAAAAGTGCATCGTTATAACGATAACTCCGTGCCAGTCTAGACGTGCTTTTGCGCAAATACTTTTAACGGAAAAATTTTCCATTAAAAGTATTTGTGCAAAATCATGCCAGTCTAGACGTAGCCATGGAGTTCTCCGTGAGTATATTTTGTTACCTTTCCATCTAGTCATTATGCTTGCAACAGGAATATTGTTGTAATAATAAAAGTTTTCTCTTTTCTTTTTATTAACCTGGCACTGGTTAATTGTGTGCCCTGATTTTTATTTTAGGGGTGAGATTTCCCAAATGATCTTTCCCCTGATTTCATTATTAATATTTGGATGGCGGCAGCAGGAGTTTTATTCCCAAAATCTAGGGTTTTAAGATTTTGGGGGGAAGTTTTATACCAAAGCCTGGTAGATAAGGCTTGTTGGCCCCCGCTTCTGCATTTATTGTGCCAGAGTGGGGAAGAAGCCATGATAATATGAAATCAAATGAAAAGTGAAGAAAACTTCAGTGGTGAAATGCACAGCGTCACTATCACACCAGGGTTCCCAAAGGGCTGCGGTTCAATGGAAGTTCCCATGTGGCAATAAGGACTACAAACATGACTTATTCATCAACCATAGATCAAGAACTAGATGATAATTTGGTGTCTTCTTGACATCCAAAGACACCCTTCCCCTGTTTGCCCAGAGATATCGGGTATTAACCTATATTATTCATAAGTTGTGTTATGTTCACATCATAAAGAGAGAAAAGTTAGAATCGTTTATATTTTTATCTGTTGGGAACACTGCAATCTGCTACTACTTTATTTCCTAACATTAGAATAAAAACAGAGAGGCAAAGCAAGTTGTCCCCTAAGGCAGAGAGGCACAAATCAATCCATCTTGGTAGGCTGGCACTTTGTAGATCTAGATCATATGTATCCCTGCAAACAAGACATGGATAACTCTTAGGACTTAAAGTGATAGCTTTGCATTTTAAGTTTTCAGCTTCGAGACTTTTAATTCCAGAACCTACATGCAGGCCAGGACTTGATTTAAAAAGCTTGGAACAGAGTTTAGCATGAATACGAAAGACCAGGGCAGTCAATAGACAGACCATAGGTTGAATCTGAACTGCCAGCTGCTTTTGAATGGTCCCCAAAATCGTTTTATTTATTTATAGTTTCTTTTAATTTCCTCTGGAGTCTGGACCTTGACCAAGAAATCTGGACCTTGAAAAAATAGAATTGACTATGCATGCTAAAGATTAATATGGATTTGGATTTTTTTTTGTTCAAATCACCACAGGAATGAAAAAAAATAAAGACTAGCCCCATTTTTAAGGAAATGCTAACTACTGCTTTTTAGTCTTTCTGAGGGTATGTCTAAACTACTTCCCTCTTTCGAAAGAGGGATGTAAATTAGATCAAAATTGCAAATGAAGCAGGGATGTGAATTTCCCACGCTTCATTTGCATAATGGCAGCCAAGCGGTCTTTCGAAAAAGGGCTTTTCGAAAGTAAAACCGCATCTTACATCCCTCTTTCAAAAGAAGGATGTAGTTTAGACATACCCTGAATGACTACGATGTTCTCAGACTTAATGAACCTGTAATACAACAGTTCATCAATCTCAAAAGGCTGATCTCCTTATGTAAGAGCAATTTCCTCTGAGCAAATGTGTTTAAGGCCAGGATTGGCTTCTGTTTTGCCTGTGCTGGTACTGTGTGTTGTTACACTTTAACAGCAACTATAATGAGTTTTTCAAATAAAAAGCTAATGAAGCCTTGCTTTTAGTTTTGACTGTGCCGATTCACTTTTAACCAAATATTCTGTCCCATTTTGAACCTAAAAGAAAACATAAGCTCATCTAGCTGAAAAATAGCAGGTACTATCCACTGAAAACAAGACATGATGACAACTCACTGATTTATAGGGTACTTGGCTCAGCAATTGATTGACAACATAAATGGGAATCCTACTGGGAAACAGCAGTCTGGCATCCCTGACAAATCATCATAACAAAACAAAGTCCCTGCCTATTTACAATCTGAAAGTTACGGAAGAATATTTATAATCCTGTTCCAAACATAGCAAGCTACCACTTCATGGCAGCTGAAAGCAATGCTTTTTGCTCTTCTCCTGTCCCTCTTTCTAGGTGACAAAAAAATGGAACAAAAGAGGTGCTGGCCATGTCAGTCTCTCAACTATACTGAGATCATTATTAAAAAGGAGTAGCTGGTATGTGGCCCCCATAGTGTGGATTGGCAACTTTGACATTGTAGAAGAAAACAAGTCCTCACTCTGCGTTTGGTAAGCAACAAGTCAGAGGCAGTTTATTTTTCGAGCAATTGCAAGGGAAGACTGCGGTTGGACGGGGGATGGGGGAGTTCCCCTTCCTAAGCAGATCTTCAAAGTACAAGCAGTATAAGACAAGTATATATACTCTCCCGTTACATACATCAACGGCTAACGGTTATCTCTCTGCCCACACAATTCCCTTCAGAAGCTACCTTATCTCAAGGTTCCTGCTGGAGTCAGCATTCCATCCTAATCTTTTATAGCTAAGCGTCTCTTACAATTCTCGCTCTCGCGTTGTTAGGCCTCAGGGTTAGCTTGTCTCTTGCTCTATTCCTATCAACCCTAAGATGGCTGCACACAAATCCTCTTTTTCCTTTCCCTGCTTCCACAGCATATATACAGTGCAACAAGCTATGCCTCCAAGCCAGCAGGCCTACCACTTTCAATCATGAAATGTCATGTTTTCCAGTCCAGCCCTCACCTTCTAGCCCTCTGAATTCTTAATGGGTATCCTACCATGTTGCAGAGATAAGAAAAGTGTCTCTGTGTCCTTTTGAGCAACTACTGTTATCCAAGCGGGGGAAAGAATTCTCTCTTTGTAACTATTATGATGATAACAATAGATATGTAGCCGTGTTAGTCTGGTCTAGCTGAAACAAAAAACAGGACTATGTAGCACTTTAAAGACTAACAAGATGGTTTATTAGGTGATGAGCTTTCGTGGGCCAGACCCACTTCCTCAGATCAAATTGTGGAAGAAAATTGGCACGACCATATATACCAAAGGATACAATCAAAAAAATGAACACATATGAAAAGGACAAATCAAATTTCAGAACAGAAGGGGGATGGGGGGGGGAGGTAAATGTCTGTGAGCTAACCTCTAATATCATTAGCTCACAGACATTTACCTCCCCCCCTCATCCCCCTTCTGTTCTGAAATTTGATTTGTCCTTTTCATATGTGTTCATTTTTTTGATTGTATCCTTTGGTATATATGGTCGTGCCAATTTTCTTCCACAATTTGATCTGAGGAAGTGGGTCTGGCCCACGAAAGCTAATAAACCTAATAAACCATCTTGTTTGTCTTTAAAGTGCTACATAGTCCTGTTTTTTGTTTCATGATGATAACAGTACTTCTATGACATATTCCCTTCTGCAGAGAGAGAGAGTCTGTGTCTGTCAGAGAGAGGATTTACACCTGGGTTTCCCATATTCCTAATGACTGGATTAGAGAGTAATTTCTCTCTTCTCACCCCTCCCTACAAGGCTTCAAAAACATTCCTAATGCTGTTTTCAAAAAAAGAAATATGGCATTTTTAATGTAACCTTTCTTTTTTTTAAACAGTTCCAGTGACTAGTGTAATGCCCAGGTTACTACTGATTTCACTGGAGTTACCCTTGATTTCACTGATGAAACTGAAAGTACAATGTAACAAAAATATATCATTTGCAGACGTGCTCAGTAAATGCGAAATCATGACATTTCCAAATTTTATTTTGTCTGTCTTTGAGATGAAAGTCAGAGTTTACTTAACAATGAAAATCCCAAAATATTGATTCAGAAACACTGAAGTGACCTTATTAAAATGTTTCATTCTGAAGGCATCAAAACAGTAATTTTTTTTTAAATTTAAACCAGAACAAAACCGAGAATGTCAAATGGATTCATTTTGTTTTGATATTTTTTCTGTCAATTTTATCAAAATCAATACATTCCAAGAAAGTGTTCTAATGTTGATGGAACAGCATTATTCAATAGGGACCTGCTGCACTGAATTTTTTTTCTGACCATCTCTGCATGTTTGTGGCAGATTTTATAATATAGATAGCAATTTAGCCAGCAAAACTAGCATCATGCACTTGTCATCAGGTTTTTTTCCTCATTGCTTTTAAAAGTCACACATTTTATTTCAGTACATGGTCGAAGAAAAATATCCTGTTTACTTGAGGAATTGGATACTGTGCCAGGTTCACTGTGGCTTTAATTACTTCATTTATTACACATGATATGGCATTTCTCCTGGAATAAACATTATGTAAATAATTATTTTCATAATCAAGAAAACACTTTGGAAAGAAAAAAATCCTAGGCAGATTAGATTATCACCTGAATAAGCACTAATAGTTTGTTTCAAATGGCAGTGCCTTCTTTTCTGTCCCTACGTAGTATGGTTAAAAAATACAATATGATGAAGAAATCGGTCCCTAGCTCAGATGTGTGTGTTTGGCAGATTGGGGAGGAGAATTTATGCTTTTACATTCAATATTTCAATGCTCCTTTCGTTCCAATACTCCCAATCAGTTCCAGTAAAATAGATTGGAAAACAAGAGTGAGTGGACAATGTGGGAATAGAGGTGCGGAGAGAGAAGTAACTTGAAAGAGCAAAGAAGAGGGTGGGACAGGGAAAGAAGAGCTAGATTTTGGGGACTTAAGAAAAAGGGAAAAGTCAAGAAAAACCATATTTAAACTAGAAAATTTATGAGAGAAAATAAAGAATTGTTTAAAAGTTAGAATATTTTACTGTTGAAAAATTAATAGTTACTTACATTATTCAGCCACTGGATGTCTGTGTATGTTCTGTATGTATTTTAGATAAGTTGTGATTCCTGGTAAACAAGAGAGACCTCACCAGAGCAACTGAACTGCAGTCTTTTGCCTATGAGTACTAACTGCTTTCTTTAATAAGCTCACTCAGTTTAAGGAAGACTGATTCCATATATCATGATAGAGATCAGAGGACTAACAAAATGGAAAAGAAGAGAGAATTGCGTGTAAGATCATTAGATTTAGGGTATTATAAGTCACACATTTGGATGAAAAGAAGAAGCAGGAAAAAATAGCTACATTTCTATAAGGAGAAGGATAAATTATCTTCAGGTCAGTCCTGGCTTTAGCAGGGAGAGTGAGCATAGTAGTACTTTAATTGTTCCTATTTCAAAACACCAGTATAAAGAAATAAGGCAGAATATCACACTAAATATCTTTTGAAATGACTCATACACAGAGCAGTTCTATATATATTATTAGGAGATGTTGGGATTTCTCTTTGTTGAGGGGTGAGCCTCTCTAGCATGCCCCACACCTACAGACTTTTTCAGTTAATTTCAGAATTAGGCTGGATGTAAAACATGCTTTCCCCCTTCAGGGATCTAATTTATTATTTGTATAAAGGTTTGTTAGTTGCCTCAGCTGACACTGCTCTAGGTCCCTAAAAATCCAGATTATAGTTTTTGTGTGGGTTCAGGAGATCACCCCATCCACGCTGCCATCCTCTTCCTCAAGATGGGATTGTGCTTTGAACATTCCCTCAATCTCTCCTCATAGCAGGAGGTCAGCCTTATTCTTTGGGGCTGGGTCATATTTTGCCAGCTGTAGTGCCTTAGCTAACTTCTTCCTCAGCTGGCCCTGTTTCCTCCACTAGACTAGGAGAATCTATCAGAAAGCTTTCTCCTGCTAGCATCCTCTTCATGATAACTCAGAACCTACTTCCCTCTTTCCCCCTATAGGCTTCATCTACACTTTGGCTGTGTCTAGACTGGCCAGTTTTTCCAGAAAATCAGCCGCTTTTCCAGAAAAACTTGCCAGCTGTCTACACTGGCCGCTTGAATTTCCGCAAGAATACTGACGATCTCATGTATGATCATCAGTGTTCTTGCGCAAATACTATGCTGCTCCCGTTCGGGCAAAAGCCCTCTTGCGCAAATGCTTTTGCGCAAGAGGGCCAGTGTAGACAACGCGGTATTGTTTTGCGCAAAAAAGCCCCGATGGCTAGAATGGCGATTGGGGCTTTCTTGCGCAACAGCACATCTAGATTGGCCAGGGACGCTTTTCTGCAAAAAGTGCTTTTGTGGAAAAGCATCCGTGCCAATCGAGACGCTCTGTTCCGAAAATGCTTTTAACGGAAAACTTTTCTGTTAAAAGCATTTGCGGAAAATCATGCCAATCTAGACGCAGCCTTCCAGTTTTGCTGGCAGTGAATATGCAAATTAGCATTACACCTCACCTCATTTGCATAATTTATGCAAGCTGTTTTTTCTGCACAAACGGTATTTTCGGGAAACAAAGTAGTGTGGGGCTGCGTCTACACTACAAGGTTTTTGTGCAAAAACCTGGGAAGCGTCCACACCTCAAATGAGCTCTAGCGCTATTAAATGGGCAGTTAAACGGCAGAACAGAGGGCTTTTTCCGCCCTAGGTAAACCTCCTTTTCTGAGGCATAACTGCTTTTAGCACTACAGCTATTCCACAAGAAGGCAAGTATGGACTCTCCAGAGAAACCGGAAAAAATCCCTATGGAAAAAAGCACAGGTGCTCTGATGGCCATTCTGTGAATGGCCATCAGAGCTTTCTTGCACAAGAGTGTCCAGCAGTATGGATACTCTCTTGTGCAAAAGAGCCTCGCAAAAGCAAGGTGCTTTGATGTGTGGACGTGGTCTTGCATAAGAAGACTTTGCGCCCAAAAACTAGCGCTACAGACTTCTTGAGCTAGAACACTGCAATGAAGACGTAACCTGGACATTTTGTTTCTGCAAAAAAAACCCATTTTCCACAAGATCTTTATGCCTCTCCTGGTGGGACATAAGGATCTTGCGCAAAACGGGGTTTTTGCACAAAACCAAAACGTCCACATGACTTCTTTTTCCACAAAAACTCTACACAAAAATGCTTTGCATAAAGTGTGCAAATGTGGCACGGCGATATGCTAATCCGTGCCTCATTTGCATACTCACTGCCGGCAAAACCATCAGTGTAGACATAGCCAGGGGGTTTTACGCAAAAACAAGTAGTGTGGACATTTTCTTTTTACACAAAGTCCTCTTTTCCCACCAAATCAGTAAACCTCCTTTTTTGGGGTATAAGGATCTGGTGGGAAAAGGGGTTTTTGCGCAAAAAGAAAACGTCCACACTAGTTTATTTTCCACAAAAATGCCTTTCACAAATTATGCAAATGAGGTGTGGCGATATGCTAATCTGCGCCTCATTTGCACACTCACTGCCAGCAAAACCAGCAGTGTAGACAAAGTGAGAGAGGCACTATTTCCAGAAAAGCATTATTCATTTGTGGGACTGCTTCCTCTGTCCATATTGCCCCGATTTGAGTTAATGGTCAGGCCTGAATTCCCTTCCCTCTTCTGTTCTCTAATGATATACATCATAGATGTTTCACCAATCCAGACCCTTACCTTCTATTCAAGCACAGCAATAATGCAAAGAGCAGGTTCACAATGAGGTGATAACACAGGAGCCTAGTCCTCATGTTGAAATGCTGGCCTACCCATTGATGTCACTATTCTCTCAAGCTAGAGATTTTGACCTTTAAGGGGCTTATTTATCTGAATCAGTCTATGAATCAAATTACCTGCTGTAGCTCTAGAGCAGCAGTTCTCACACTGTGGGTTGGGACCCTAAAGTGGGTTGTGACTCCATTTTAATGGAATTGCCAGAGCTCACTTACACTTGATGGTACCCACCATGCAGGATTGAAACTGAAGCCCAAGGGGTTCAGGTTGCAGGCCCTGTACCAGAAGCTGAAGCCCATGGGATTTTCCCCCCATACACATGGGGTGTAAGTCTCAAACTTGGCTTTGTCCCCATGCCTCAGGCTTTGGTCCCCCCTTCTGGGGCCATGTAATAATTTTGCTGTCAGAAGCAGGTTGCAGTGTAATGAAATTTGAGAACACCTGATCTAGAGATACCATTTCAGAATAGTAGAGCAGGAAAACACAAACTTTTTAATGCTGCATTATTTAAGATTTGATTTCTTAAATTTCACTTGATTTATATCTCTACTTGCTATTAATTTTTCATTCATTATGTTTTCATTTCATTAAAAGTCTGCCATTGATATAACATAGTACAGCATTGTAGTCAAAGGGAAGCTGTGATGCAAACCAGTTCTCCATGTCTAATTTTAAATAATCAGCCTTCTTTAGCCTAGATTTATTGTCAAACTAAGATATTTATTGTCAGATTAAGATATTGCCTTCTTTTTTCCCCTCAGAATCCCTGCCCTTCTCCCCCACCCCAAATTAACTATGATTATAGTGATAGACCTTGGCAGAGGACAGAGAAATTCATTTAAATATTTTATTTTAAAGAAAGTGAAGTTAGATTGTCCTTATCTTAGTCACTCAATCAGTATAAACAAATGGCCTGGAATATTTCAATACAGCACCACTTTAATATATTAAATATGTCTTTGGTAGTTCATTTTTTCTTCTATTACAGTAGTGACAAGTTTAATTTGGGTTGATATATCACAAGCGCTTCTGTGTAACCTTCATCAGTTTGTTACTATGTTGTCTTATTAAACCATAAATAGATTTGGGGTGGTGGGCAACCTAAAGGTTAGGTTGGTGCTTCAGGACTTTGAGGAGAATTTGCAACATTTCAAAGTGTGGAGATGTTCTGAGCTGAGCCCAACCCGTCAGAGCAAGGGGCTATCTGCAAAATTCTAACTACATTCTAGAATTTGGAATTCCCAGAGCCACATGTGTATATCTGATGAAAGCCATCTTTTAAAAGTAATGCCATGGATAATTGTTATGAATGTATGCATTAGAGAGCAATTGCAGTACTCCGTGAATGCACTGTGATGTATGAGATCAAAGGCAAATTGACTTTATCAGCTCAAGAAGGGTACCAATAGTCTATCAATGCACAGCCTGGACTTACTGTTAGAGCCCAGTCATTAATTTTAAGCTATATTTTAAAAAAGTAAAATCAGGGGTAAGGTTGTTTATGTTTCAGTCTTCTACTGAGATAATTTGCAATAGAACATAAAGTAAAAGAGAATGATTACAAATGCATTTTAATCTGTTTTTGAACTATTAGAATATTAATCTAGTTATTAATTTTCCTCATTATTTTCTGTCTCCACTGGTCCTTTTCTCCCTGACCTTTATGCTATATATGGCCCAGAGGGTTCCTTCTCGTCCTCAAGTCCCTTCTCTTGTGATAGCAGGCAACCCCCTAAAAGAATCGGGATACACATGACATATCCCAGGGTAGAATCTGGACTGCTGAGTCTATGGCTACATCTACGTTGCGCATTCTTGGGCAAGAAGATACGCAAATGAAGCACGGTGATGAATATCGGAGTGCCTCATTTGCATACCTAATGAGCCGCCATTTTGCACAAGGGGCTTTTGCACAAGAGCTGTTCTGCTGCTTATTTTCAGGCAGAACAACTCTTGCGCAAGAGGGAGTTTCTGTGCAAGAAGGAGCACTGTAGACTGCTCCTTGTGGAAAAGCCCTTGCACAAAAATGGTGGCTCATTAGGTATGCAAATGAGATGCAGCAATATTCATCGCCACGCCTCATTTACATATATTCTTGTGCAAGAATGCGCAATTTAGATGTAACCAAAGTGTTCCCTTAGCATTCCAAAAAATAGGACTATGTAGCACTTTAAAGACTAACAAGATGGTTTATTAGGTGATGAGCTTTCGTGGGCCAGACCCACTTCCTCAGATCAAATAGTGGAAGAAAATTGTCACAACCGTACATACCAAAGCATACAATTAAAAAAATGAACACATATGAAAAGGACAAATCAAATTTCAGAACAGAAGGGGGATGGGGGGGGAGGTAAATGTCTGTGAGCTAATGATATTAGAGGTGATAATTGGGGAAGCTAACTTTGTAACTTTGTAATGGGTGAGATAATTAGAGTCTTTATTCATACCTAAGTGTAAAGTGTCGAATTTAAGCATGAATGACAGTTCAGAGGATTCTCTTTCAAGTGTAGTCTTAAAAGGCCTTTGAAGCAGGATGCAGGTAATTAAGTCGTTGAGACAATGTCCTTTCTGGCTGAAATGGCAAGAAACTGTTTTTTCTTTGTGATCCTGTCTAATATCTGTTTTGTGGGCATTGATCCTTTGGCGAAGTGTCTGAGACGTTTGTCCAATGTACATAGCAGACGGACACTTTCGGCACATGATAGCATAAATTATATTTCTGGATGCGCAGGAATATGTGTTCTTGATCTTATAACTCACCTGGTGGACCTAACCCCTGCCCCAATTTGCCCCAATTTGCTGCTTGACTTCTACTGAGTATGCTGAAGCTGCTCTCCTCAGTCTGCGCCCATACCCTTTCTCTGACCCCTATCCCAGAATGCACAGGTTGTCCCCACCCATCAAAATCTGAAATGACACCCCTGATCATTGACACTTATACTTTTCTCCAGGTAATGGAAAAATCCATATTGTGTCATGGAATTAGACAGTCCCCTTAGCCTACATGAGCTGACCAGTGTCCTTCAGATGAACTGCAAATTCTTGTTCACACCTTTTATATGTTCACACCCACAGTATGTTTCAGTGGAAAAGAGAGAAAAATCTCATAACTTCATATACATTGACGATACATACATTTCAGCAGGACAGAAATAGTTAACAGATTATGACTTTTCCAATGATGCTTCAGAAGGCATACTTTGCACACGATTTTTTTTTTGTATGTGTAAAAGTGTTGACTATAGCATATTCATGCACCCCAGTGAGACTGGAGGGATAAGCCTTAGACTGCTCACATATGCTATCAGATTTTTACAGTTTGTGAGCTATTTTCTACTTTAATCTTCTACTTTTGGCTGTAGAAACTAAATTGAGAGTTTATTTAAAATTAAGTTTCTGAAAATAGTCTTCTTAAAGCAACCAGAGGCCCAAAGTAACTGAGAAAGAATAGCCAAGTTCAAGGGACATGACATTTTAAAGTTACTGAACAATGTTACTTTCCATGAATCATCACCTTGTATTGGTGGAGAGGCTTGCATGTTCCAATGACCCCAAAACCGACACTGCCTGGAGTCATGTATTCCTTTAAGGTCACCTATGGCAGAACAGCCAATGGCGATGTCCCAGACAAAGTCAGGGTATGTCTAGATTACATACCCTTACATACCAGAAAAAACTGCCCTTTTTTCAAAAAACCTTCATCTGCGTCCAGACTACCGTTGCGTTTTTTCGAAAGTAAATAGAAAGAACATGGCACTTCTTTTGAAATTGGTAAACCTCTTTTTATGAGGAAGAACGCCTTTTTTGAAAGAGCTCTTTCAAAAAAAGGCATGTGTGGATGCGGGGGAGGCAGTTTAAAAAAAAAAAAAAAAAGGCCTGCCAGAAGTGGTTCCAGGCACCCTTTTTGTGAGAGAGCGTCCTAGCAGTCTAGACACTTTCTTTTGAAAAAGCGGATCGCTTTTTCAATCTGCTTTTGTAGTCTGGACGGTCTCTTTTGAAAGAAGCTTTTTCAAAAAATCTGTTTTGATAAAGCTTCTTTCAAAAGAAGCTTATAGTCTAGATATACCCAGTGTGATCTAAGATGTTCTCAACAGCAGAGCAGATGGAGGATAACTGTACAATGGAGGTGAACCTGTTGTGTAATGTTACAGTGGCTGTGAAGGCAGATGAATAGAGGATCTCCAATTGTGTTATCCATTTCATTGGTTTCAAGTCCTCTATCTGTCAAGGACAGTGTAGTGACTGTTGTGCACCAGTCTCCCACTTTAAAAGAAGTCCCACATGGGCATCGTCCAGTTTTTGAGCAAACAACACCTGCAGAAGTGAAAAGTCTGGTGGCGATTAGTGAGCGGTGACAGGAACAGAACAGTGAGATCCGGAAGTTCCCTAGTCACAGACTGACACATAGGCAGTAGCTATGTGATTCAGTCATCTTGCTTGAGGATTGGGGCAGGTCGAGCATCTCGGCAGCTGCACCCATGACTGAGCAACCCTCTTTAGGACTCAACCTGCTCACTCCACATAGGGAAAGGGCTAGAAAAAGTGCCCTAAAATAGTCTTGTCTCTTTTCCTCTTGGCTGGATAACCACATCCAGCAGGATCACCACCCCAAGGTTCTTGTAAGAAACTGTTCAACTTTGGAACCTGGAACATACGTACCCCGATGGACAACTCAGACAGTGACCAACCAGAGTGATGTACAGCTGTGATTGTTCATTAATTTAATTGGTTTAACATTGATATTGCTGCCTTGTCTGAAATTAGAAGAGCTGATGAAGAATAGATGAGGGAGGAGAAAGGAGGATACACCTACTTCTGGAAGGGAAAATCTTTGGATGAACCTCAATTGTATGGAGTAGGCTTTGCTATAAAGAATAAGCTCATACAATGCCTCAGAGTCAGAGTGGCTTCCGACCATGTTGCGGAACTGCAGATATGATCTTCATTGCAAGGCAGCTGCAAGAAAAGTGTAAGAAAATCCAACCACTGTACATGGCTTATAATGATCTAACTAAAACCTTTGTCTTAGTCAATCACTGTGCTCTTTGGACTGTACTTTTGAAGATTGGCTGCACTGATAAATACATCAGTGTCCTAAAGTTGCTTCATGACAACATGAAAGCGACTTTCTGAGCAGCACTGGCTCCCAGAGTGAACCTTTCAAAGTACAAACAGTAGTCAAACGAGGCTGTACCATTGCCCCAACCATGTTCACAGTCTTTATTGTTATCATTTTTTTACCAAATTGCTGGGAAGCTCCCAGCTTGCATTGAAATCATCGACAGAATGGATAGAAATCTGTTTAGGCTTAGGAGGCTGAAAGCTAACAGTAAGATCTCCACCACATCTATCATGGAATTTCAGTATGCTGATGTGACAATGCACTCTTTGCCCATTCCGAGAAAGGTCTTCAAACTATCTTGAACATGTTTGCTGTGCTTACATGTGTTGTGGTTTTACCCTCAACATCAAGAAGACCAAAGTGCTCCATCAGCCCTCTCCAAATGAGGTATCATACACTCCATCTATTAAAATCAATGGAGAGGCACTGGAGAATGTTGATCATTTTGTCTACCTTGGAAGATATTGATGTAGAAAACCAACATTATCTGAGCTGTTCCAGTGCAGCCTTTGCTTGTTTACAGCACAGGGTTTTTTAAGATCATGACATTCAAACAGACACCAAGCTTCTTGTGTGTCAAGACATCATTCTCCCAACACTATTGTATGGGTCTGAAACCTGAACAACCTACAGACATCACTTGAAAGTCCTTGAGAGGTATCACCAACACTGACTCCACAAGATCTTAAAGATTAAATGGGAAGACAGACGTTCTAACATCAGTGTTCTGGAAGAGGTGAAGACCACCATTGTATAGAGGCAATGATCATCTGTCAGCTACTTCGCTGGACTGGTCACGTTGTTCAGATGCCAGACCATTGCCTCCCAAAACAGGTCCTGCTTTTTCAGGTGAAAGAAAGATACTATAACATGGGAGGACAATGGAAGAACTTGCTAAAGGATAACTTAAGGAATTGCAGCATTGACGTTGACACATGGGAGACACTCACCCCGGAACACTCAAAATGGAGGGAAGTCCTACTCAGTGGCCCCCTGCATTTTGAATTTGCCTGCTGACAAGCAGAGGGGAGATGAGGCACAGCAGGAAGGGGAGACCAGATTCTAATCATCGTCAATGGCCTCCTGCTGTACCTGGAAACATGTGTCTTCACTGTAATAGAACTTGTGGTTCAAGGATTGGCCTTATCAGCTCCCTGAGGGTCCATAACTCCAATGGAAGATGATCATATTCAGCAACAAGTGATCACCGATCACTGAACAAAATTCTGAAGGCTAGCTGGAGGAATCAGCCAGGGAAATCCAAGTTGGGAGTTGTGTGGCTAAATGCCCTAAATGGTTTTATAAATTTTAGCTTCCAACTTTTATAATCATGGAAATGTAGCGGTAGAAAGAATCTCAACAGGTTATCTAATTCAGTCTCCAGTGCTAAGGCAGGACCAAGTAAACCTAGACTGTTCCATAATGGGTGTGTTTAACTCATTCTTAAAAACCTCCAATAATGGGGACTTCTTGACATCTCTTTGATGCCTATTATAGAACTTAATTACCATCAGTGGAGAATTTACAAAAGTGCAAATCAGAGACTTGAGACAAGTGACTTCATCTCGTACAACTAAATGGATGGGGGTACAGGGGTGGCAGCTTAGCACACCAAAGGGTTGAGTGTAATTACCCACCACTAGGCCTTGGATTGGAACATGGTGGAGAGGGTGGAGCCTGTGTTTGCCTTCTCACTTCCAGAAGACAGTGCAATACCCAAGGCCTTCATCTAAGATGAGAGGCCTTCTGGAAAAGGCCTTGACTACTAAAAGACCCACACCCAGATAACCCTGTGCAGGAGGGGAGGACTGGAAACCTTTCTAACTAGAAGGCAACCACTAGGTGGCAATATGGGTTGTGGTGCACCTTTCACAGGGACATAGTTAGGCAACAGGGGTTAGGGCAAGGAAAAGGAGGAAGAGACCATGAATTAGAGCTTTAATCAGAAAGTGTAAGGACTGTTTTATAGCATTTCACCAGAAGGACTTGAAGTATTTTACTGTCTGCTCTCGGGAAGAACATCTCAGAATATATGTCTCACCAGTATAATCCAACAATCCTCCCTAAACTACAACCATGTATTATGCGCAACCTGATCCAGTAATTCTCCTACCTCTTCACACTCTTCCCCCATAATAGAAACTATAATTTTCTGTCAGAGTGATGTAATCATTAGATTGCTAGAGGAGACTCATGGAAAAGCTCTAACTTGACTTTATTTGAGCTACAGTTAGCCATGAATCTTCCTCAGCCTGCCTGCCCTTTCTTAGCTTCCCCTGTGACAAGCAGATTGACTCCCTTTTAGTTAAGCATGGAACTCCCAATAGCTGTTTACAAACTGTCACTTTTAAAGTGTTGAGGTTAGTGCCCAAATTTATCTGATAAGTCATTATCACAAGCTGAGAGTGATCTGGATGAAGTTGGCAAAATATAATTGGACATAAACTATGAAAATTAGTTCATTTTCTGAGTACACATAATGTTTTCTGCAGCTCCATCTGCATTACAACCTACGACCAGAAGCTGCACCAGTTGACATTCTGTATCTGGAGTCAGCTGGTACTTATCATCAGAAGAGAACTCCAATACTGCTTTCTTATCTGATTCTTACCAAAACTTCTTTTATTAGCTATATACTCCAAAAAGTTGAATAGACATCTAACCCTGATCTTTTAAACAATAAAATAACAACAACATAACAAATCTAAGATGATATCAAACAGGGATTTAAGCAAGTCTTCTGAGAGTTTGGTTATTGTACGTATAATTTGAAATATGTCCAAGGATCAGCCCATTAAAAAAACACTAACTTGTATTTATAATGGTCTGTCACAGAGATGATATAATTTGTCCAACAGGGGAAAGAGCTTGGGGAAAGGGATGAAAGATATACTGTGATAAAACGTTTTCAATGATAGCCAAGATTATACAACTGATTGTCCCCAAAAAGACCCAAAAAACCAAACAAACAAACAAAAACATGGGTGGGAGATTTAAACCAGAAAAAAAGGAAATAGATTATACCTAGAAACTTGAATTGTTGAATATATAATACAAAACTTAATCGTTTAGAATTTAACGAAATATAATCCACCCATCTATCTATCTATCTATATCGGTATGTACAGATTTTTATCTTCTAGATGGTTATTTTTTTCAAGGTTCCCCATTCTGAAGATATCTCTCTGAGTGCTGTCTAATGCTTAAGTTTGTCTTTGATCCTTAAGCAACTCTCATGACTTCGTGAAAAGATGGACTCAACTCCAGTGGTGTTTTCTTGCGCACGTTCAAATTAATTCAGACCCACAAGATTTGAAGGAGTTTGGGCTTTGCACTGGATCTCCAGAACAGCACAAAACAATTAGAGGAGATTACTGGAGCCAATGCTCAGAACGGGTATGTCTACACTACAGCACTAATTCGAACTAACTTAATTTGAATTAGTTAATTCGAACTCACCTAATTTGAACTAGTGCATCTAGACCTAAAAACTAATTTGAATTAGCGTTTTGCTCATTCGAACTAGCATGTCCACATTGAGTGGACCCTGAACCCAAGTTAAGGCTGGCCGGAACCAGTGCCAGTAGGGCATCAGGTTAGGACTTAGAGTGTGGAGCTGCTGCCTCAGGCTAGCCGAGGGCTGTGCTTAAAGGGACCTGACCCCCACCCTGGACAGACAGTTCTCAGGGTTCCCCGCTTGTTTGTCTACCTCGATGAGGGACAGCAAAGCAGTCCTCTCTTGGAGTGCCCTGAGTGCCCACCCTCGGCACATCACAGCACTCAGCCATCAGCCCGGCTGCACTTGCCGCAGGCTGCCATCTGGGGGGGTCAATCGGGGGGCTGTCAGGATCCAGGAGGCCCTGCAGGAGAGCTTCCACCCCGAGGAGCCCGCGGAGCCTCCCCAGTCCTCCCCATCGGGGGCTCGTGCCCCATTCCTCCCTCACCTCCTTCCATTTACCCCTCCCTAGCCCCCCTTCCTGATGTAAAAAATAAAGGACACGTGTGTTCAAAAATAGAAACTCTCTTTATTTAACAAAACTGGGGCGGGGGGATTAACCTCTGGGGAGACTGGGAAAAGGAGGTGGGAGAGGGGAAGAGAGAGGGTGGGAGAGGGGAGGGGGAAACCTGGGAGGAGGGAGCTGGAAGGGGGAAGCCAGGGGAAGAAGGAGGAGGGGAAGTATAAAATTATGGTACGCCATATATTCAGTACAGTGTACAGACGTGGTCTCCTCACCTCAAAAAAGATGTTTTGGCCTTTGAAAGGGTTCAGAAAAGGGCAACTAAAATGATTAGGGGTTTGGAACAGGTCCCATATGAGAGGCTAAAGAGACTGGGACTTTTCAGCTTAGAAAAGAGGAGACTGAGGGGGGATATGATAGAGGTCTATAAAAGCATGAGTGGTGTGGAGAGGGTGCATAAATAAAAGTTCTTCATTAGTTCCCATAATAAAAGGACTAGAGGACACCAAATGAAATGAATGGGTAGCAGGCTTCAGACTAATAAAAGAAAGTTCTTTTTCACAAAGCAAATAGTCAACCTGTGGAACTCCTTGCCACAGGAGGCTGTGAAGGCTAGAACTATAACAGAGTTTAAAGAGAAGTTATATAAAGTCATGGAGGTTGGGTCCATGGAGTGCTATTAGCCAGGGGGTAGGAATGGTGTCCCTGGCCTCTGTTTGTGGAAGGCTGGAGATGGATGGCACGAGACAAATGGCTTGGTCATTGTCTTCGGTCCATCCCCTCCGGGGTACCTGGTGTTGGCCGCTGTCGGCAGACAGGCTACTGGGCTAGATGGACCTTTGGTCTGACCCAGTACGGCCGTTCTTATGTTCTTATGTTCTAAGCTCAGGGCTCAGGGTCGGGGGTCTCACTGGACCAACTTGATTTTCATGCAAACCTGCTCCTGTGTTCTCATGTGGCCTTTGGTGGCCAGGCTGGCAGCTATCCTGCCCTAGACGGCCACTTTCCTGTGCCTAGTGAGGAGATTGCGGACGTTGGGGGCATCCCCCCAAACCTGGATGAAGTCCACGATCTCCGCACTAGACGAGGCGGGCACCCACCTCTTGCAGCCCCGGGTAGGCTCCTGGGAGCCATCAGCCTGGTCCTGGGAAGAGGCGGATGGCTGGGTGGCAGTGGGTGGCTGGCTCATGCTGTGCCAGGTACAGGGTCTGCTGGCTGGGTGCTGGCAGGCTTGCACCTGGCACGGGCACCGTAGCCAGACCATGGCCCTTTAAGAGCTCTGGGGCCGGGAGGGGGGCAGAAGAATTTCCCTGGCTTGGCCCAGAGTGGCCACCAGGGCAAGCTGGGAAGGGCTAGCCTCCAACTAGTTCGAATTAAGTGGCTACACAGCCCTTAATTCGAACTACTTAATTCGAACTCGACGTTAGTCCTCGTAGAATGGTTTATCTAGTTCGAATTAAGCGCTCCGCTAGTTCGAATTAAGTTCGAACTAGCAGTTTGTTTGTGTAGCGCCTATGAAAGTTAATTCGAACTAACAGCTGTTAGTTCGAATTAACTTTGTAGTGTAGACATACCCAAACATGCCACCAAATATGGGCGGACCTGACTAGCCAGCTTTAGTCTCACAGAAAACCTCATCTGCTGGTTGGTATATCCTGCCCAACCTCAGCATCTCCTCTCATTCTGTTTCTCTTAGAGCTAGTTTTTCCATGTCTCTCTAGTTGCCCTATCCCTTTCCCCCTATACCTGAAGAAGATCTCTGTGAAACTCAAAAGCTGTCCCTTCCACCAACAGATATTGGTCCCTGAAAAGATATTTCTTCACCCACTTTCTGTCTCAAATCCTGCAACAAACATAGCTCTCATAATACTGCAAAAAGCCAATCAGATTGTTCAGCTATTAATTATAACAAAACTATTTTCAGGAGGATTAAACCTATTGAAAGACTTGTCTTCAGAGCTGTGTAAAGAATTCTGATTTGACTAGGAGCACAGCTGAAAAGTTTGTCAAAACATTTGGCAAAGGAGGATTTTCATTGACTTTCCAGGCAGTTAATATTTTGTTTTAAGCTTTTTGTTTTATCTGTTTTTGTCACTTTGAAACCTCCAAAAATGACATGACATGAGTATTTAAAAAGATCAATATTGGCTGGAATGGTGAGAAAAATGCATCTATTTTTATGAAAATCCATTGTCTAGTGCTAAGTGAGAAAAGAGCACATAAGCCCTTACCATCATCAAAGAAAGAAAGCCAAAACATTTGCAGTGATATTTTCAGCTGCACTTCCAATGAAATGCATGTCTGTCATACAGTGTACTTCTAGCAGGGTCCCATTGATGTATCAGTTTCTAAAATAGCAAATCAAGCTAATAAATGTCAGTATGTCTCATGCAGGCTGTGAAACTCTCCAGCAGTTTGGAAAATCTGATTGTGACCTCTCTACATACATCTAGTTTTACATACTTTCTGGCACAAGTTTTCAGAACCATATTCCCTCTCCTCTTTAAAAACTATGGTTGGCAAAAATGTAGTTTGACTGGGAAATTTAAGATACCCCTTCATTATTGTCTGAAATCTGCCCCAAATCCTATTTTCCTGACACTGAGACAAAGTAGCTCCAGAGTACCAATGATTAATATAAAGATACCATATATATTCATCAGTTTGAGTATGTCTACACACAGGACAAAGTCAAATTAAGATACACAACTTCAGCTACATTAATTGTGTAGCTGAAGTCAAAGTATCTTAACTCAACTTTTGATGTGGTCTACACTGCAGGAAGTTGAAGGAAAAACACTTTTTATTCAACTTCCCTTACTCCTCATGAATGCAGGGTTAACGGCATTGACCAAAGTGCCCCATCTCACTTCGAATTAGCTGTCTTAACTAGACCCAGTAATTTGAACCCTGGAAGATCAACAGTGGCAGCTTCGATCTTCCTTTGTAGTATAAACAAACCCTTTGTTACTCAGGGCATATCTATACTAGGAAATTAGTTACAAATAAGTAAAATTGAAATAATAACTCCCAAAATAACAAAATCAAAATAGTGTGTCTCCACCATGGTGGAGCATCAAAATTAGTCAGAATTATTTCAAAATAGCATCTCCACACTGATTGGAGCCTGCCTCAGAATTAGAGCCCCCGAAACACTCTGGGGCAGGCACCAGGAGAGTAGACATTTCCTGTAATTGCTTGGTTAGGCAAGCTGCCACACATTCTTTCAGGGGCTCCTCTTGTCTCTAAGGAAGCATCTCACATGCCACTTGCCCACTGACTCCCTCTTCACAGGAAACAAAACAGATGCAGTGTGCTCTGGTTGTCCTTGAGGTCCCCACAGCACTCACAACATGGAGCCGTGGCTGCTGAAAAGCAGTGCCAGGCTCACAAGCTTTATGCTGCATCTAATGGCACAGTACTTCCACACTGTTGGCATGCTGCTCCAGCAGGATAAGGACCAGCCCAGACCGCAGGCCCTCATCACCCAGGTCCTGGTGCTCCTGCTGCTGCAAATGCCCCTCAATCCCTTGGACACCGTAGAACGCTGCTTCTGGTGGAGAGAGACCAGTTCCAACTGGTGGGACCGCATTGTTCTTCAGCTATAGGATGACCAGCAGTGGTTCCAAAACTTCCACATGTAGAAAGCCACCTTCTTGGAGCTCTATGAGTGGCTTGCCCCTGTCCTCAGGCTACAGAAAACCCGACTGAGACCCGCCATCCCTATTCACAAGTGCATTGTCATTGTCCTGTGGAACCTCACCATGTCAGACAGCTCCCGCTCCATTGAGAACCAGTTTGGCATGGGGAAATCTACAGCTGGGGCCGTACTTGTAGAAGTAGTGAAGGCCATCAACAAAGTGTTTCTACAGAGGGTTGTCACTCTGGGCAACGTGGACACCATTGTCGATGGCTTTGCCACCATGGGTTTCCCTAACTGTTGGGGAACCCAAACTTGGTTCCCGACCACAGTACCTTGGCCTACATAAACAGAAAGGGGTAATTCACCATGGTGCTGCAGGTTCTCATGGATCACAAGGGACTCTTCCCCAACATCAATCAGGAACCCACATCTTCCAGAACTCATGTTTGTTCCAAAAGATGCCCGTCAGCACTTTTCCCCCCGACTGCACCATCAGAGTTGGGGATGTGGACATGCCCATCTGCATCCTGGCCTACCCCTTGCTCCCCTGGCTCATGAAGACCTACACAGGCAGCCTAGACTCTACCAAGAAGACTTCAACACCAGGCTGAGCAGGTGCCACATGGTTGTCGAATGTGCATTTGGCCACTTAAAGGGGAGGTTCCAGAGTCTCCTCATGTGCCTGAACCTCATCAAGTGCAACATCCCCTTCATGGGCATGGCCTGCTGTGTGTGCCACAAGCTGTGTGAGAGAAATGGGAAGACATTCCTGCCAGGGCTGGGGGTCAGAGGCTGAACAACTGGCCAGAGCATATGAATGGCCAGACACCAGTGCAAAGCAAATAAAAAAGCCTTCATTTGTGAATAACTAAGACTGTTTATTGGGGCTGGGGAGAAGATACAACAGAGGAGGTACTGGGGAAAGAACCTGGAATGGGGGAGGGGGAAGGAGGTGGAAAAGGGGGTTCAGGGATGGGCTGGGAGTGGCACCTGACTTGCATTGTTTGGGAGTTTTTCGCTGCCCAAGAACTCCCACTGCCAAGTGTTCTGGGGTCCTGGTGGTCCCTGGGGGCACTAGGAGGGGAAGACATGGGGAGGGAGGTAGGAGAGGTGGTGGTGGCCCACTGTAGGGGTTAATAGCAGAATAATTTTGTACGTGCAAGTTTAGGGGTGGTGAGACCTGCGTTCTTCCCCCTTCCCCTTTTCCCCATATTGGATGAGCCAGAAGCATGTCTTTGGGAACATACGCCATTTAAGATAAGCATTGTTGCCAGTATAGCAAGAACAAGTATAAGATAAGGGTAAAGGGCAAGACCGCATGAACAGTCCTGTTTACCCTAATGTACTGATCACGTAAACAAGGCCAAAGAACAAGTAGAACCAGATCAGAACAAGATCAATAGCTAACAGCTCAGCCCGACATCAGCACATAATGAGTAACCCCTGGAAATTTCCAAACTGCAAAACAAGGCCAGAGAACTGTATTTAAGGCTGCACCAAAGCACAGCAATTTGGACCTCACCGATGGGCTTTGGGTACCAGCGCATTGGAAGCTGAGACAACCTCCCACTTCGTCTGCAGCCAACTTGGGATCCCTGGCTGGCAGGAAGGGACATAAGATATGCCGCTTCTTTGTTATGTTGTCCTTCTAGTTAAGGGGTGCAGCTGTTAGCTGTCAGGAAATAAACTACTAGGCTGCGTCTAGACTGGCATGATTTTCCGCAAATGCTTTTAACGGAAAATTTTTCCGTTAAAAACATTTTCGGAACAGAGCGTCTAGATTGGCATGGACGCTTTTCCGCAAAAGCACTTTTTGCGGAAAAGCGTCCCTGGCCAATCTAGATGAGCTTTTGCGCAAGAAAGCCCCGATCGCCATTTTAGCCATCGGGGCTTTTTTGCGCAAAACAATACCACGTTGTCTACACTGGCCCTCTTGCGCAAAAGCATTTGCGCAAGAGGGCGTTTGCCCAAACGGGAGCAGCATAGTATTTGCGCAAGAACACTGACGATCATACATGAGATCGTCAGTGTTCTTGCGGAAATTCAAGGGCCAGTGTAGACAGCTGGCAAGTTTTTCCGGAAAAGAGGCTGATTTTCTGGAAAAACTTGCCAGTCTAGACACAGCCCTAGTGTTTGACAGATACCTGTGTAGCGTCCTTTGTACTTTGAGAACCCAGTGTCGGACCTGAGACTTACTCTTCCGGCAACACCTGCTCCATGCATGAGGCCATGCACTCCATCATCGAGATGAGGGAGGAGCACATGGCCTCGTGATGGTGTGCCAGCTGGTCCCAGGTGGACTTCTGCTGTTCCCAGTCAGTGGCCCACTCCTGGCACTCCTCTTTGAGCCCCCAGACCAGGGACTGTAGGCAGGCCATCTCCTCCCTTATTAGGTCCTCCTGGGTTCTCGTCTTCTGGCAGATCCGGTGGAGCCGTGCAGATGGCATGGGAGGTAGCAGATGTTCCAAGCTCGTAGCTGGCCCAGCTGTGAAGAAAAGTTACAAGGACGGTCATCACAGGAGACACTGTGTATGAAGTCTAGCCCTAATCTCTGAGCTGATACAGAAGGTCTTGGATCAGACGATGGCCATGTGCTTTGAGAAAAGGCATATGTTCCCTAGACAGTGGACACTTTCCTGCTACACCCATGGCCAAGGGACAAGCAAGCATGGGAAGGTGCTGGCCAGGCCAGGCCAGGATCCTGCAGGTTTGAGGGTGGGGGACAGAGCATCTTGGCTTCCTTCTGTGTCCCACACATGTTGGGTCCAAGAGTAGAGTGAGAACATCCATCCCTGCCCCCTGGAAGGGTAGAACCAGTGTGTTGGGGGAGGTGTGTATGAGCAGCAGAGGCCACTTGCTGGAAAGAGTGCTACTGGGGTCCCCTCCTTTTTGTCCCCTGGCAGGTTCCCATGCAGGGGATGGGTCTCCTCCACATCACCACGCTTGACTAGGAGCAGATGCTGCCTGAGTGTGGGCATGACCCTGTGTTGTGTGCAGCACTGTTGTGTGGTTCCATGACCCCAGTCTCCTTAGTGGTGGCTTGTCATGGGACAGTGTCCCATCTTGGAGGCCAGAATAAAGCCTCTCCAAGAATCTTGTGAGAAGGAACGAAGGGTTCCTGTGTGAGAGCGTCATGGGACTGAATGCTCCGGACTGGCGTTCCATCTGCACCCATGTGCACCAGCTGTTGTGCAACCCTCACGGTGATTAGGCTGAGCAAAGAGCACACAGCCCCTGGCAGCCTGTCATCTGCACCGCATATGTATAGGGAAAGTTATAGAACTCCCCTGAAGTGAAACCAAATTATTCTTTTTGGACTGTAGTGGGGCACAGTGGCCGCCCATTGACCTGGAAGTGGAGGAGCCCCTCCAGGAGCCAATTTGGGCCAAGCTTAACCCCTCCCAATCACCTGACTGGAAGCCAGGAGGCGTGGTCAGGACTGTAAAAGCCCAGCCTGAGAGCTCAGTCTGGGCCCAACCCCCATGCTGGCCCATCCCCAAGGACTGGCCTGGATCGCCAGCCGTGCCTGACCTAGAGGACCAGCCTGAATGCCTGCACCAGCCTGCACCTAAGGACTGGCTGGGACCACTGGGCCTGCAAGCGGCCGAGGACTGGCCTGAAGCACCAGGACCCCAGCTGGGCCTGGCAACCCTTGAACCCCCGAGAGACCGGCCTGACACCCAGGTATTTGCTGAGGGGGAGAAGGGAAGCGGCCCAGGGAACACTACTGACAAACACCCAGGTCATTGTGTTTCGGGCTGGAGCCCGCTGACCCAGCAGCAGACAGTGCTGCTGCTATTAGGACCCTGGGCTGGGACACAGTGGACTGGGTGGGCCTGCGTCCCCTTTGCCACCCACCTGCCGTGTGGCAGTCTCCCCCTCTCTGCCACCACAGGCAAATTGCCTGCACCCCTCCTGAACAAGGAGACAGACTACTGGTTACACCTTGCCTGTGTTTATTCGAGGACCCACCTGGAACAAAGCCTGGATCACCAAACTGCTGTTTACCCCTGTTGTTTGCTGCCCCGCCCTGAACTAGAACCAGGGCTCCTGAACTAACTGTGTACTGTTTGCTGCCCTGCCCAGAACCAAGGCCAGGGATTCTGAACTGGATTTGTTTGCTGCCCCTCCCTGAACCAGGGCCAGGAGCCTGAACTGTGTTTGTTTATTGCCCCATCCTGACCTAGGGCCAGGGCCTCTGAAATAACTGTGTATTGTTGACTGCCCCACCCTGAACCAGGGCCGGGATCCTGAACTAACCGTGTTTGTTGCTGCCCCGCCCTGACCTAGGGCTAGGGCTCCTTACTGTGTTTGTGTGCTGCCCCTCCTGAAACAAGGCCTCAGCCACCAAAGTTCTGGACTAACTGGGTTTATTTACTGCCCTGCCTTGACCTAGGGCCAGGGCTCTCTGAACTAACTGTACTTGATTGCTGCCTGCCCTGAACCAGGGCTTGGGCTTCTGTACTGACTGTGTTTATTTGTTGCCCTGCCCTGACCAAGGACCAGGGCTCTCTACCTGTTTGTTTGCCTGTTGCCCACCCTGAAGCAAGGCAGGGCTCTGAACTGTGTGCCTGTCATCCATCCTGAACCAAGGCTGGGCTCCGAACTGTTTGCCTCTCACCCCGCTCTGAAGGAAGGCCAGGGTTACTGTACTACTGATTGGCCTCACTTTGTTGTCTCTGCCCAAGAACCAGGCCTGGACTATTGACCTGGGGGCTTGTTTTAGTCCCTGCTGTAGTGGGGCAGAGTGTCCACCCACTGACCCAGAGGTGGAGAAGCCCCTCTGGGAGGCCTAACCGGCTACAGGACACATGTACTACAATCATCAGCCAGGCCTGACATCTCTTGGAGTCTGCACATTCAGTGTAGGGGTTCTGAAGGAGATGTGCACTCAGTGTGCAGCAGCAATCAAAAAGGCAAATAGAATGTTAGGAATCATTAAAAAAGGGACAGAGAATATCTTATTGCCCCTATTTAAAACCATGCTACGCCCACATCTTGAATACTGTGTATGGATATGGTTGCCTCATCTCAAAAAAAGCTGTATTGTCATTGAAACAGGTTCAGAAAAGGGCAAGAAAATTTATTAGGGGTTTGGAACATGTACCATATGAAGAGAGATGAAAAAGACTGGGACTATTCATCTTAGAAAGAGGAGACTAAGGGGGGATATGATAGAGGTCTATAAAATCATGACTCGTGTAGAAAAACAGAATAAGGGAAAGTTATTTACTTGTTCTCATAACATAAGAACTTGGGGTCATCAAATAAAATTAATGGGGAGCAGGTTTAAAACAAACAAAAGGAAGATTTTCTTCACACAGTGCACAGTCAGCCTGTGAAATCCTTGCCAGAGGAGGTTGTAAAGACCAGGACTTTAACAAGGTTCAAGAAAGAACTAGATAAAGTCATGGAGGTTACGTCCATCAATGGCTATTAGCCAGGATGGGTGGGAATGGTGTCCCTAGCCTCTGGCTATGTCTACAGTGCATTCTTTTTCCAGAAAAAGATACGCAGTTTGTGAACCGTAATTTGCGTACCTTTTTCCACTTTTTTTTTGGAACAGGCTTTTCCGACATTTGGCCCAACTACATGGGGCCAAATGTGGGAAAAAACTCCTCTTTTGGAAGATCCCTTATTCCTCATAAAATGAGGAATACAGGGCTTCTGAGAAAATGCGCCCGCTTTTTCGGAAACTGTTCAAAAAAAGTGGACGCGTTCCCTGGACACAGCAGAGTTTTTCCAGGATACCTCCAGTAGTCTCAGTCATGAGACAGCCTCAGTCAGATGCTGAGAATGGGTTACAGGAGAGGGATTACTTGATGATTCCCGGTCCTTTCACCCTCTCTCTGGGGCATCTGACATTGGACACTGTTGGAAGACAGGATACTGGGCTAGATGGACCTTTGGTCTGACCCACTGTGGTCGTTCTTATGTTCTTAAGAAAGGACAGTCATGTGAACTTGATGTTTCTGGTGTAAAGGAATAATAGTATAAAAGAATAGACACTTCAAATTTGTATTCTTGGAGATTTCCTGTCTTTTCTTGGAAACAGGAGACAGGTCCTCAAAGAAGATCCATGTATGCTGCAGAGTTTGCATCTCTTCATCCTGCACTGCTTTCTGAGTGGAGTTTAAGGTGTCATTTTTTACCTCCTAATCTCTAAACAGATTAGGAACCATTTACTTGAAAGGTAGCTTCTTTCCCTGTACAATACTTTTGTAATTGAGATAAATGGAGTTTGCTTAGTATCACTGAGGAGAGGAATTCTGGGAAATATTCTTTGAAAGATAAGAAGTTATTTCCTATTCACGTATTTCAAGATCAGTTCAAATCTGATAACCAACAGGGCATATTCTGAAACCCTTTTATTCTCCTAAACTTTTTTTAAGGGGGGTGGTGGTGGAGAGATTTGTTTTAGAGTTGAAATTGCTGAATTTTTAATTGACAAATGTATTTTAAAATGTGTTAAAAACAGATAAAGACTGTGCTAGGCACTTTAATATTGTATCCAAATATGGCTATGCTACTGACTCAATGTATTACTTTGGTTGTCGTTCTAGATTTCTGTGACTCACTTTCTCCACCTATAAAATTGAAGTAATCATTCAGTAAATAAAATCTGTCACCAGATCCCTTGCATTCCAATATGTCACTATGGTACTCAACCTGCCACTCAAAATTTCAGTGACAGGAAGTGTCCTTCTGTTGCGGAAGTATAGGTTCTTTCTACGCTAGCTAAAAGATATTGGCAATGCAAAGACAATAGCACATAGTTAGCAGATGTAACTGTATATGTACCATTAGAAGGCAATGGTACATATACAGACCGTAGCCGGGTCTTTAAAATATTTTTATAACTGTAAAATGCACTTAGAGATTCTTGGGTACAAGGTGTCAATGGAAAGACAATACAAGGAACAAAATATTATTAAAATAGAAAACATTTAATTTCTGATTTTTACATTTCAATTGCTAAGTACTATTTGACTGGAATTTCAATGGTGTAGTTATCAGAAGCACTTCATTGCTAGTCTGCTTCACTTTCTATACCTAATGATCTCCCTTCCCCCACCTATAGCCTGTCTCTCATTTAGACCAGCCATCTGCTGATAAGTTTAGCAATGACATTACTTAATTATGCAGCATTTGAATCCTTTTTTATCATTTTGCCATCTCCTATTAAATACTATGTTTCTGGCTAATGGCATCTTTTTCTTACATGTCATCAGCTCACTTTGTCAGATTTATTGTGCACTAACTCAATATATGACTAATATGTCCACCACTTACTAATAATGCTCATAGAAAACTGAGAGAAATGCCTCAATTCATAACAGCAAAATCTCCTTTGTTATAGAAACCTCCTAATTACATTTAGTTTTATTAAACTACCCATAAATAAATTACATACTCTGGGTGTATTTAAGTTCAAGTATGGCATGAAATTGATTTTATATTCCAGTGTGACAGGCTCTATGTTTATGAAGTTCAAGCAGAGTGCTATCCATCTAAAAGTTGTGGGGAATGAACTTTAAATGCTTTTGTGAACATTCTCCTTCAAATGTTGGTTGCTCCACTGCAATTTAACCAAGTACACTCTCTCTCCCTCTCTGTCTCTTTAGATGCTCCTTTCTGTTCCTAAAGGCATGAAACCTTCTGTATCTTAAATAAACACTTACACAGTCCTCATTACTGTAGTGTCTGGTTGCTTCTAATCTTTAATGTCTGTATACTTGCAGTACCTTTGGGAGGTACAGAAGTACTATTATCCCCTTCATACAGAAGTTTACAGAGACTGACTTGCACAAAACCACACAAAAAATTAGTAGCAGAACAAGGAATTGAAACTGGGTTTTCTGTGTTTTACTCTGATAGGGTGTGTCTACATTAGCCACTCTAGTTAAAACTAGGGTGGCTAATGTAGTCATTCAAACTTGCAAATGAAGCCCAGGATTAAAATATCCCGGGCTTTATTTGCATGTTCCCTGGCGCTGCCATTTTTAAATGCCTGGTAGTTCAAACTCCCTGCCCGCGGCTACACGCGGCACGGGCTAGGTAGTTCGAACTAAAGCCCCTAATTTGGACTACCGTTACTCCTCATTGCAGGATATTTTAATCCTTGGCTTCATTTGCAAGTTCGAATGACTACATTAGCCACCCTAGTTCGAACTAGGATGGCTAGTGTAGACATACCCATAGTGTGATCTGAAGGTGAAAAAGCCCTGGCTCTGGTGAACCACCAGAGAAGCAAATTCTATACACACATATAATGAAAATACACTTCCTTTCCCATATTCAGAGGCAGTTCAAGAAAACAATGATTGAGGCAATAGTGGTCAGCATAACAGACAATTCTACCAGCACCTCAGCAGCCTTCCTGTTGTCAAGATTATCGTAGACAGCATGGAAAGAAAAGTGTTAAGAAGAGTTTTAAGCTGCATCTGGACATAACCTTGGAAGCCAGTGAAGATAACTGTATTAGAAGGTGCTCTTAAGAAAAAAAAAACACTTCTTAATAAGGGATCATGGCTGTATATGCAACAAGAAGATTTTATTCTGTGAATACATTGGAATGTTCAGTTTAGGCCCAAGTGTGCATGAGCATTTCAGAGCCACAAGATGGTGATTTTATAAATAGGTGAAATTTCAAGTGGGAAGGAAGGTTCCACATTCTTTTCTAAATGTATTGCATAATTATAATAGTGCAAATATAAATATGGATGATTGCTATGTTCATAACATACACAGAAAAAAGTTAGTGCTTTATGTTTTTATCTTTGTGGGAAGTTACTACATTTGTTTCTTTCTTAGAGAAAGACAAAACAGACTTTTCCCTTAGGCAAAGTTTTCTTTCGGTTGGCTCTTTGCACACTATTACACAAGAGCCAGATTGCACATTTCTCTATGGAGCCCCCTCACCTGCAAGCAGGACCAAACTGTAAAGCGTTAACAAATGTAAGCGATCCCTTGTAACTTTAACACAGTTTTTAATGCACAATGAAGAGAATCATGGAGAGTCAGATCATGTATTGTTTGTCCTTCAACTCCTGCTGCCCCTTGGTCTCTGATCTCTTTGGCCATAATTGAAGAAATACACCCACTGTATGTTTTCTGAGAGTGAGGATAGAAGGACAAAGAGTAATGGTAAAACCAGAACTACTTCTCTATTCCTACATTCACAGAAATCTCAGCCTTTAATATTTTGTCATATCTATTATTAAGACATTAAAGACAGATCAGCTGCATTGGGGTTGACCTTCATGGGTCAAGCTCTCTCGATAAGCTCAATGCTGATAAGGATCATTAAAAGGAATTCCTTCAGATACACTACCTTGCATACTGAATGCCCAATATTGAAGGCACCTGAATTTTTTTTATTGGAGTCATTTTAAAAACTAATTTTATTTCTAAATATCACTAGAGAAATAAATGGAATGCAAGTTCTCCCAGAAAATTACTTCTATTATAAATTCAGAAATTGTTATATAACCCTGACTTTTCAATAATGTCTGTGGTTTCAGAACAGCAGGGACAGATTTAAACACTCGTGTTTCTAAGATCATTCTAAGATCATTTAAAAAATGACCTGGTTGGGTAGCACCGTGATTACTGAGTACTTATTTGCATTCATGGACTCCTGTTCTTAATGAAATCTTCCCCAATGGCCACTCAACAGGCATCTGCTAGAGTAACCTATTCCTGTCTTAGAGATATAAAATTAACTCTCCCCCATTCTTCCCACTCACAAATAACTGCTTTTTCATTACATCCAGCACCTGTGTTTTGAATATCATGCTTATTAAAATAATAATGATTATTCTTTGTATTCCCAGCTGTCATGTCTACCCCTAATCCTTCAGACACCCACCTCAGGCAGTCTGAGGCAAAGTGCTCTTATACTGCCAGTCGGAACTGTCTTTCGTGGTAGTGCTGAGAGTCTGGGAGAAAAAGAGTAGGTTTAATTTTAGTCATATCTCTCAGCCAGCCAATTATTTTTATTTCACATTTGCCTTTCACCTCTCTCGACTATCTCTTTTACAAGGTGCATCATTCATTTCAAATGCCAGTATTTCTTTAATCACACAGCCCTTGTGATATCTTCCAGTTTATTACTCCAGAACCCAAATTTCAAATCTTGGGACCCTTAGTATGTCCAGTTTCACTGCTGAATGCTTAAATTGGAACTTGTGGTTGTAAAATGTGAATGGGATGTCTAAGTGCCAATTTGAAAGCTACACTGAGGAGCCAAGGCAGGGGGTCTCCAAACTTTTTATGCATGAGATCACTTTTTGAATTTACGTGCAATCCAGGATCTACCTCAAACCCAAACACCCTTGCCCTGCCTCCTTCCTGCCCCTTCTCCAAGGGCCAGCCTCTGCTGACTCCATCCTCCCTCCCTCCTCCATCCTCACTCACTTTTATCAGGCTGGGAACAGAGAGCTCGGGTGTGGGGGAGGGGATGCAGATGCTGCTCTTGGGCAAAAGGATTTGGAGTGTGGGAGGGGTTCTGAGCTGCACCTGGGGCAGGGAGTTGAGGTGCAGGAGGGGTTCAGGGTGCAGGTTCTGGGAGAGAGTTCGAATGTAGGAGGACTCAGGGCTAGGGCAGGGATTTGGGGGGCAGGAGGGGTTCAGGACTGGGGCCGGGGTTCAGAATGCAGGCTCCAGTTGGGCACTGCTTACCACAGGTGGCTTCTGGGTGGTGCAGTGAACTAAGGCAGGCTCACCCCTACCCTGGCCCTGCACTATTCCCAAAAGTAGCCAGCAAAGTCTCGCCATCGCTGCCTCCCTCTGCTCTGTGGAGATGGGGTACAGGGTGGGGGAAGGGGCACCGACACATCACCCCCTCCCCTTCTTCCTGTGCCCTGCACAGCAAGTAGGAGTTCCCCCAAGGGTGGGAGGCAGCTCCAAGGCAGAGGGAAGGAGCAGCAGGGCTGTGCTGAGAGGGGCAGCTGAAGTGCCAGCACTTGACAGTCTCCTGGCCAAACCAGTCAGGATCACCTGTCAGAGGCTCCAAGATCTACCAGTAGATCCCGACCTACTGGTTGGTGACCACTGAGCTAAGGGCTCTACCTTTGGTCTGCAAGTGATCACTCAGACTGGCATGCAGAATGCTAACTTTTGAAGCTAAGGGTACATCTAAGCTATGTCTAGACTCCATCCCTCTGTTGACAGAGGGATGCAAATCAAGCACATCGAAATTGCTAATGAAGCTTCAAAAAATGAGGTTTACAGGAGCTGTCAAAAAAGGGTTTATTTTCGACAAATCCGCGTCTAGACTGCCATATTTTTCGAAAAAACTACATTTTGAAAGAAAGTGGTGGCCGTGTTTATGCTTTATTTAAATCCTGGCTTCATTAGCAATTTCGATGTGCCTAATCTACATCTCTCTGTGGACAGAGAGGTGTAGTATACGCACACCCCTACATTACACAGTTCTTAGTGGCACAGCTGCTAAACAAAACAAACAAACAAAAAACCCTTGCACCCCTTATTAGTGACATTTGTGTTATTAGCAGGAGAACATGCCTGACAACAAAGCACTGTTTACACTCATACTAGCTGTGGCAAAGATTTTGTCATTTGGGAGGAAGGAGATTTAAGCACCTGTGAATGACAAAAGTTTTGTCACTCAATTGCCAGCCTAGACAAACCCTTAGATGGTCAAAAAAGTTATTGATTTTAAAGAAATGAGCAACAGAGATGAATCAGGGAACTGGACAGAACAGGTCCTGAGCTAGATTTTAATAGGAAGGTTGTACTGAATGGAGAAAATAGGCTAGTGGAACATGATTGTTATTATAAAGTAGAATGACATGTAACAAGCTTAATATAAGTGTCTAGTGGGATACTATAATAGATACTGTTGGCTCTGGTATTATTTTACATCTTTATTAATGACATGGAAGAGAGAGTAAAGAGCACATTTAACCAAGAGGATATTGCATTGTCTGGAGCTGCAAAAAACTGATGAGGACAGAACAACAACACAAAGATACCCAATGAGATAAGAAATTACAAGAAAATAACAATATGATGGAAAATGCTTACTGGTAATCTGGGGAGAAGAAATATGAAGGGGAAAGCAGCCTATAGCAATGAGGAAAGAGAGTTAAAGGTAGCTATCAAACACAAGTTTTCAATATATAGCAGCAATTTTAGTTTTCAACTTAATATGCAGAATAGGCACAAGAAAGTAATAAATAACAATCTCTGTGTAGCTCAGATATTGACTGTACCTGAAATATTTCATTCAGTTCTGGATTTCTCTTTTACAAGAAAGATTAATGTGTCTTCCTAGAAAAACCAACAGATTGTGTAAACACGAAGCTGGAGGCATTGTCTGAGTACGTATCACTTGGCTAAGCAATGACTTAAAGCAGGAGGTAGCATGAAAATAGCTTAAAATATTTGAATTGAGAAGAATTATGTAAAGTGGTGGATGGGGCATAAGTAAGAGAAGGGGGAAACATGTTTGGTAAAAATCAGGCAGAACTTTCTATCAATGAAAGTTACGAGGTGCTGAAAGAGTCTCTCAAGGGAAACAGCTTAAAACCGGTGTGACAAAACACTGGAAAACGTGATTGATGACAGTCTGCATTGGGAGTCAGATGGGACTGGGTGACTGAATATGCCTCTTTCATGGCCTACACATCCATAATTGCCTCCTAATGTTATTTATTATTTCTATTTGCATGATCCATTGAACAAGGGGCTAACTGGAATCAAAATAGATTCCTGAAACCACCAATGTATTAAAAGATATTTTAAAGCCTTTTAAACAACCTACCAAGCAGAACATGGCTTAGGCTGAAGATTATCATACTTATCCTGTAGGTTTTACTCCCCTCTTTTGTTTTTGTTATTGGGGTTTTATTTTATTTTATTTATTTTATTTTATTTTTAGGTCAGTAAGAAGATCTCCAGATCATCTGTAATTCCTTATTCACTTACTTTTTTCAGGATCATGAAGTACATTTTGCCAAACCATAATAATAGCTACATTAATAATAGCTACATCAGGGTAGGCCCATTGCACAGTAAGGAGGGAGAAACAGTAACAGGAAACTTGGAAATGGCAGACGTGCTTAATAACTTCTTTGTTTTGGTCTTCACCAAGAAGTCTGATGATGAAGGAATGTCTAACATAGTGAATGCTAGGGGGAATGGGGTAGATTTAGAAAATAAAATACAAAAAGAACACGTTAAAAATCACTTAGAAAAGTTAGATGTCTGCAAGTCACCAGGGCCCAATGAAATGCATCCTAGAATATTCAAGGAGCTCATAGAGGAGGTATCTGACCCTTTAGCTATCACCATTGAAAAATCATGGAAGACAGGAGAAATTCCAGAAGAGTGGAAAAGGACAAAAATAGTGCCCATCTATAAAAAAGGGAAATAAGAACAACCCAGAAAACTATAGACCAGTCAGTTTAACTTCTGCATCAGGAAAGATAACGGAGCATATAATTAAGGAATTCATTTGCAAATGCCTGGAAGGTAATAAGGTGATAGGTAACAGCCAACATGGATTTGTAATGAACAAATCATGTCAAGCCAATCTGATAGCTTTCTTTGATAAAATAACAAGTCTTGTGCATAAGGAAGAAGCGATGGACATGGTATACCTTTACTAAGGCATTTGATACGGTCTCACATGATCTTCTTATTAATAAATTAGGCAAATACAACTTAGATGAGGCTACTATAAGGTGGGTACATAACTGGCTGGATAACAGTTCTCAGAGAGTAGTTATTAATGGTTCACAATCCTGCTGGAAAGAAATAACAAGTGGGCTTCCGCAGGGTTCTCTTTTGGGACCAGTTCTATTCAATATCCTCATCAACAATTTAGATATTGGTATGGAGAGTATGCTTATTAAGTCTGAAGATGATACCAAGCTGGGGGGAGGTTGAAACTGCTTTAGAGGATAGGGTCATAATTCAAAATGATATGGACAAACTGGAGAAATGGTCTGAGGTAGGTAGGATCAAGTTAAATAAGGACAAATGCAAAGTACTCCACTTAGGAAGGAACAATCCATTTCACACATACAGAATGGGAAGTGACTGTCTAGGAAGGATACTGCAGAAAGAGATCTAGGTGTCATAGTGGACTACAAGCTAAATATGATTCAAAAGTGTGACGCTGTTGCAAAAAAAGCAAATATGATTCTGGGATCTATTAACAGGAGTGTTATGAGCAAGACACAAGAAGCCATTCTTCTGCTCTACTCTGCGCTGATTAGGCCTCAGTTGGAGTATTGTGTCCAGTTCTGGGCACCACATTTAAAGAAAGATGTGGAGAAACTGGAGAAGGTCCAGAGAGGAGCAATATGAATGATTAAAGGTCTAGAGAACATGACCTGTGAAGGAAGACTGAAAGAATTGGGCTTGTTTAGTTTGGAAAGGAGAAGACTGAGAGGGGACATGATAGCAGTTTTCAGGTATCTAAAAGGGTGTCATAAGGAGGGGGAGAATAACTGTTCTCCTTGGCCTCTGAGGATAGGACAAGAAACAATCAGCTTAAACCGCAGCAAGGGAGGTTTAGATTGGACATTAGGAAAAACTTCCTAACTATCAAGGTGGTTAAACACTGGAATAAATTGTGTAGGGAGGTTGTGGAATCTCCATCTCTGGAAATATTTAAGAGCAATTTAGATAGGTATCTATCAGGGATGGTCTATATGGTACTGGCTCCTGCTGTGAGGGCAGCGGACGGGACTCGATGACCTCTCGAGGTCCCTTCCAGTTCTAGTGTTCTCTGATTCTATGATTAGAATATTTTAGCAATATCAGTTTTGGAATAGGACATTTCCTGTAAGTTGCTGGTCAAATGGCTGGCATCATAAATTCTCATGCTGAAATCAGTTTGAATCTGATATTTAGGGCCATGTCTACACTAGATAGTTGTGTAGAGCAGAAGTAACTCACAGCTCCTCTCTGATAGGAGGTAAACTCTTAGATTGAAGCTAGGGTGGATATACCTACAGGAGCTCAAACCATACCCTGGATTGCAGTGGAGATTACCTCTCATCTCCCTTTAAAAAACACAAACAACATCCTCAATTCCCACTGAAATCAGAATGATTTATGGAATGTCAGAAGGTTAATCCTCAGCATGGGAGGAGGTGGATTATATGACCTCTTGGGGTCACTATAAGCCCTACATTTCTAAGATTTGAGGGTACTTGTCAACTTTCCGAAGATGCTTAGTGTGCAGGATTTGACTCACTACAGCTGTGTTTCCCTTCAGGTCAGACTGGCCTTCTTGACCAGTAAGGAAATGGAAGCAGACATGGCTCCATAGGGCTCAACTTCTTCAACCTTCTGTAGGGGTGCCTGCCCCTGCGATAGTCTGAGGGGGTCCCCAAAGGCAGGATCGATGTCCATTTTCTAAAGGGGTGCGTGGTCCCTAAAACACAATTCCCTCCTATTACAGTAAATACGGCCCCACGGGCCCGGGTCCAAAGTCCTGTTCCCTCTCTTCAGGGTAAATACGGTCCACACACCTAGCCAAAAGTATGTCCCCTCTCTCAGGGGGGATACAGGCTGATATGCCTAGTCCCAAAAAGTTCTGTGGTCTCCTTCTGGAAGACTCTCTAACCTGGAGGCCTGCGCCTCTGTTGAGTCTCCCCTGGCTATCAGGGAAGCAAGTGTTGCGGGGCAGAGAGGTAGGGGGACCCAGGCCCTCCCGCTCCACTGGGTCCCAACCCAGGGCCCTGTTGGCAGTGGATGCTTCTACTGCATGCTCAGCGGGGTGTCCCGCCAAAACGCGCTGAGCTCCTGGAAGGACAAACCTCCACCCTGGGCCTCTTCCTACCTTCCCTAGTGTTGGGGCTGTTGCTGAGGCTGCGGTGGCTGCTGCCTGGGCTGTGGCTCCTGGGGCTGCTGCAGCGGCTGTGATGGGGAATGCTCAGGAGCTCTGGCCTGAGCTCCTTCCCTGCTAGCAGTCTGCCCAGACTGAGCTGCTCTCCTGGCTTTCATATAGCTCCAGCAGTTGGAGCATGCCCAGTCTGGGAAGAAGGGCGGGACTTCCTCTGCCCACAGAGTCTTAGCCCCCCCCTTCAGTGCAGGGCACATCCGCCCCATCACACCTTTCTTTTATGAAGTGGCTAACATTGCCTGCAGGACTGCCTGGATGTTAACATAGAATAGTGCTAATTGCCCATTAGGGGTCTCTGAGTTTAAAATGCATGGACTTGAAATCAGATCTTTGGAGTCAATGCATTCTTCTTGGGTATTATCTACATCAGGGAACTTACAGCAGTGCACTGTACTGATGCAGCTGTGCCACTGAAAGCTCAGAAGTATAGCTGCTCCAAGTTGATGTTAGAGAACTCTCTCGTCAGCTTATTAATCCATCCCCACAGAGCAGTGATACTTATGTTGATGGGAGAAGTTATCTCACTGACAGTGCTGTGCACATGGACACTTCTGTAGGTGTAACGTATGCAGTTCAGGTGTAGTTTATTCACACTGAGAGCAATGTAATTTCTATCAGAGTAAGCACTGCTTTTCTCTGACCTTCCTTTGTCCTTCAGAACAGTTGATCAATACGAAGTGTAATGTCTAGGCCACTTGTACAGACTATGAGGTACCGGGGGGGTCTTCGACCAGAGATTTCCCTGACGTAAAGTGCAAGGGCTGAGAAAGGAAAAGGGGTGTTTGTATTTGAGATGAGAGAGCGGCAGTGGGGCTTCACCTAAGGTAACTGCAAGAAGAGGTTGTCTGTGTGCAGTTTACAACCTGTGCTCAAGGAAACAGGATTTAAAGAGATTACACCTGAGAAAACATCTGTCTCTGCATTTTCATTTTCTGCTCCAACCTTGAAATGGACCAGCCATGCCCCAAAATCTTTTGCTGCTCGGGAAATGGACAATACTAGGAACAGTGCTAATTCTTACCAACAAGGTGGTTCCTTGCCCACTCCCCTGGCACTTTCTTTGCATCTTGCACTGTTATACAGCACTCACCCAATCTAACCCTATATGCTTAAGACTCTGATCTCAATTGTACTTGAATCAATCCTGCCTGATTGAAAAATGGAGGCACCGCAGGCGTGGAGAAAGGCACCTCGAATGAACCAGAGGCCCCTTATTAAAAATAGTGACACTAATGCATTCCCCTGAGTACAATTAAAGGTAAAACAAGTTGGTACCACACATACATACATAAGCAAAGAATTGGTTGATAAGCAAGGAATCATTTCAGTAAAATAATGAGAAACCAGTTCCTCTGAGACATGCCATGGAACTAACATGCATAATTTTTCATCTGTCTCAAAAATTTTGTAACACAAATAGGCCAGATAACAAGAAAAAAATCATTAAATGTCCAGGAATGAATCCTTGCCTATCTCAGAATATTAGGAATGGAAAATAATTCTCTTTAACTGTCTCATGTTTATTCTGTTACACCAATAGTCTTATTAGCATGCTAAACAGTTTGGAATAGTCTCATTTTATATTCAGTTTATTGTGAAATTGTAAGCTCTAGTTTACTTAGTACCATTTAAAAATAAAATTAGGACATGGAAATGGAGCAAATTAGCACTCAATTTGCAGGTTTGACACTTTGTCCCTCAATAGTTTTTGAAGAAAATATTATTGTTCACATCAGCCACGAGTAGAGGATGGATTAAAGGGAAACAATTGTTCCTAAAAATGTACATGAAGAAGTCACCTGTGATGGATATGTATAATCTTTACTAGGTTTAGATTTGTGCCTCAGGGTTCTACTTTTTAATTATGTTTTCATAGTTTAATGTATGCATATACACATATATTTAAAACATAATTAGCTTTTAATATTATACATAAAAATAATATTAAAAGGCAGGTATGTTTAAATACCTTTTTTAAATATTGTAATGGAGAAAAAAATTTGGCCCTTAGCATTGTAAAACCCAGGGCCAAAATCCTGGGGGTTTTTTAATTGAATGCCAAAATTTGTGCTCACACACTGTAAATCTGGAATGTAATTAATTTAGCCCTATCCTCATGTAATTCAGTGTCACTCAGTCCCTCCCCACACAAAAATTTCCTTGATTCTAAATAGAAATCTGTACTATTAACTGTCCAAATGCATCTTTTTCATCCAGACCAAATATATCTCTCCAAGCACTGTGTAAAATATCTGTCACCCAGCAAAGTAGGACTTTCCTCTTGTTACTCTTCAGGACTACATTAATTATCATTTAATATAAGATCAAAATAGACCTCTGATAAGACATTAGTGTTATTTCAGGCTTTCAAACAGAGTTTGATTTCATGTATCAGATACATTTTCAGAATAGTTCATATTATTTCTGAACCCATTTGACTATTCCTAATATTTGCAAGCATTTCAAAAGGTAAACTAAGTAGCTCCACAAAGGTGGATGGAATGTTGCATCTTTGTCTGACACACAAGATGTATCAATCCATGTGAAGATCAGTTTGGAATTATGCATGGAACAATTACATTTGTTCCAGACATAGAGAAGACAGGCTATTTGTTTTGCTTAGTATGCCATGTAAGGTATTTTGCAGCCTGTGTATGTATGTAAAAACACTGAAATACTACAACCTCTAGAAATGAAGACAGAAATACAAGACGCTGGATCTCAGTCTCAGACTCTAAGCCAGAAAGGACCATCATGATCATCTAGTCTGATTTCCTTCACACTGTAAGCCACAGAACGTCACCCACTCCTGCTTCTCAGGTATCAAATTCTCACAGAGAATAGAAAATACATGTATTCAACAAGTATTTATTTTCAGGTGTCGGTAATCCCTGGGCAGTTCATGATGATGAACTGGCAGTTTAGGAGTTGTTGCAAAATGTGCAGTGCAAGCACTCTATGATTTTAAAAGCTCAGTCAATGGATCTTGAGTTGCATATTGGCATCTGTCTCAAGCTGCCATCTTGTTTTATAGAATATCAGGCTTCCTTTTAAAAAAGGTTTTAGCTGTTACATTTGTGAAGGAAAGCTTACAGACATGTTCCAAGTGTAGCTTTTGCAGCAATGTTTGATCATGTTTGCAGAAAACCTGAAACAATATCTCTGGGAGAGATGAACTGCCTCATTCATTTCAATGGGAGTTAGCTCAAATTTAAGCATGGGGGAAAATGAGAGAAAAGTTCCTATTATGATGATTTGCATTATTTTGTGTGAATGTTTTCTCATTTTAGTGTCATGAGCAAGTGAGTGTGGGAGATATCACCATTTATTTTTCTCTCACTGGTCAAGGAGGAACTAAAACCAAGATGCCTACCAATATCACCCCAGCAAAGGAACACAGAGTCTCAGGAACCCAATGGGTGTATTTGAACACCACTGGGGCAAATTCAAATAATATTTGTGTCATGGGGTATTCTGTCTCTATCAGAAACAAGGTTAAAAGAAGCCCTAGGGAGGCACCCAATTAGAAAAGGACTGAGAAGAGCAATCAATCATAGCCCAGCAAGCTTATATAAGAAAGGCTGTAGAGCTGAATTCAGTGGCTGAATGGAGCTCCAGATTCCTAGCAGGAAGAAGCAGCACCAGTACCTATGACAGAAATGCTGCAAGAAGGGACTGGGAGAGCTAGAGAGTGCTCCTGGCTGGTTGTTCGGGATTGCAGGCTACTGCCATAAAATAAGGACAGAAGAGGGATCAGGAGCTATATGAGAAATGACAATGGATGGGAGTTGTCACTGAAGACATGGCTGGACAGAGATTTCAAGTCCCTCAGAAGGGGAGGGACTGACACATAGGCTGTGTCTACACTACAAAGAAAAGTTGGAAAAAGAGACTCAAAATGCAAACCACAATTTGCCTATCTTTTTCCGCTTTTCTTCCAAAAGAGGCTTTTCCGACATTTGGCCTGTCTACACCTTTGGTATCCCGGAAAAGCTCTGTAGTCTAGACGTACGCATACAGTGGCAAAGCTGAAGAGCAGTGTCACTGAAAAGGATGCTGCAGCCCTGAGAGCGGTGTGAGTCCTTGAACAAAATGATGGGGGTGAAGCAGAACCAAAAGAGGGTGTCCTGGTAAACTGATTTAATTCTCGTGGCAGCCAGAGTAGGCATTGCAAATATGAGTTACACCCTCTTACACAGGGCACACATGAACATAATTTGAGAAAGGTGTTTTGAGCACAATTTGAAAGGGTCATTTTATTTTTGTATCTAAAACTTTTTTTTTCTGGACAGTGCTTAGATGTGTACCACTACTCCTTTTTTCCAGTTTAGCACTTGCTTGTCAAATAATATATACCATCTTTTACAAAAATGCCTACATATACGATTTTACTTGAAGTAAAAAGTACTTGCTAAATTAAAATACTGAGCAGATATGGAATGTAGTATTGTTTCAGTATCTCTATTCAACTACAGGTTGGAGCTCTCTAATCTGTGACTTTCTGATCTGGAAACATCTGCCAGAAGTTGGGAGTCGGGCAGCAAGAGGGCCATGGGCTGGGAGCACTGGTGGGCCTGGGAACCCAGCCAGGCCAGTGGATGGGAGTCAAGCCAAGCTGCTGACAGCAGGCACCAGCAGCAGCATGGCCAGCAGCCCTGCCAGGACTGTTGGCAGGTGTGTTGATGGCTGGGAGTCCAACTGAGCCAGTGATGGTGTTGCCAAGAGCTTGGTCGGGCCTGTGGCAGAGGGCTGGCATAGTGGGGCTCCAGAATGGCAGTCAGCAGGGAAGCTCAGTGGCTGTGGAAGAGCCCCAAGGCTGGCAGCAGATATGCTGCCATTGATCTCCCCAGTCCGGCAAACTCCTTGGTTCCAAAGTAGTCAGGTCCTGAGGGTGCTGGACCAGGGATTTCCAACCTGTACATATACAGAATGAATTAGTGGTTCTGGTATCTATGTCTCTATGACAGGATCTGTTCACTGCTAGTGTGCCTCTTGCTAGTTGCTCTTGGATTAGCGTATATCAGGTTCAACACTTTCTTTCCACCTCTCACCACACACCCTGTCCTCTCTTTCTGAGCCTCAGCAAGGCAAGGTGCCATAATTCTTGGCTTAGTCTTCCAGCGTATCAAATTCTCCTCTAATGAAGAGACTTAGGCAGACTTCCCATTTGCTGTCCAGTCAATATTACTTTCTCAGTGACTGGTAAAGGACTCTGGGCTGGGTGAAGGAATCTGGTGGATAAAGGAACCTGGAATTTCAGGTTCAGCTCAGGGATCCTTCAATCAACAACCAAGATCTGTTCTGGCTCTTTCCCTTGGCTTTTCCTAACCTTCTACTCCTCCTCTCCTTTGTCTAGAATTCCCAGTCCCCAAACTCCCTCCTATCAAAGAGGATCTGTTACCTTTTTCTACTCTGTAGCCCCCAAACAAAATTTGCTTTCTCCCAGGAAATGACTTCAGATTATTTCCCTACAGTCTCCCTTGTATTGCTAACTTCTTGTCTTTATAAACCTAGCCCAGTTCACTCATCCTCAGCTGAGCTGCTTCATTAAATCTGGAGATGATTTGAGCAATATGATTTCCATCAGCTGTGGCCTGTGTGGCTAATTGTCCCCCTTTTTAGCCTACATAAACCCATTTGGGAAAGTATATATCCCACTACCGTTCAATTGGATCAAGCTAGCTTTTAACTTAACCAGAGTACTCTAAGTTCCTTTAGCCTGAAATATGCTGTGCAGATGTAATATATTATTGAGACGCATTCTATCATTAAAGATAATTGTTATGTTTCTGTATTAGTAAACTAGAAGACTTACCTAGCATTGCCTGAGTCCTTCAGGGCAGGGATCTGGTGGTGTGGTGGATTCAGGTGTCAGGGCAGGGTCTTGGGGATAGGAGCAGGCAGTGCAGGAGGCTGTAGGTGGGGGTGAGTGAAAGTGAGGGTTGGGGTATGTGGAGAGGCTGAGGGTGGGGGGTTACATTTGGTATGGGCCTTTTCTCTTCTCCCAGTCCCCCTGGCTGCCAGGGGCCTTTTCTCTTCCCCAGCCTCTCCCTCCACAGCCACCAGTGGCTTTCATTCTCCCCCCTCATCTTGCACTGCAGCCAAGGGCTGGGAGTGGGGGAAAGGGTTGGGGCAGGGGGAGTACTTACCCAGTGTACTGGCAGCCAAGATGGCGGAGCCCCAGTTCTGCTGGCCACTGTCTTGGTGGTACAGCTCTCCCCAGTGGACACTCTGAGGGATAGCAGTCCCCTGCAGGCTCACTGCCCCCAGTGGCCACTCTCAGTATTGCATGCTTCTGAACAGCCTAGCCTCTCCCTTTCCATGTTATGGAAAACAGTCCCTTTCCTAGCACTTCTGGTAGTCCTGGCACAATCAAAACCATGACCTTGCTTTAAGTTAGAAGAAGAAGCTGCATACCAAGTTTTGTGGTCATAGCTCTTATTGTTTAGGAGAAGTTCTTGAACAAGTGAACTTGCAGACAGACAAATGAACAGATCTCTAATATATATATATATATATATTCATTCTAATATATATAAACCTTCATACCATTAAAAAGCTCTCATCTTTAGATGCTACTGCATGGTACAAAAAGTTGCAGGAAGATGTTTGGTTATAAAATAGCATCTAGATGCAGAAAAAAATGATTACTCCTCTTTCGTAACTGTTGTTCTTACAGATGTGTTGTTTGTGTTCATTCCAATCAGAAGAATAACAGTTACAAACGTAACAGGGAGAGAGAGATAAATTAGTTATCTCATTGTGGATTTTTCCCACAGTCTTTACTCAACTCAAATGGGAGTTATGTGTTAATAAAGCATATGGTTTCAGGTCCTGTATTATATGAATATTTCAGCAACATGTTGATATGAATATGACTCTATGACTTTCAGCATGCTGAAATCATGCTGTTACATTAGATTTCTGCAATGTAAAATTATGTTAAGATGTTAATTCTAGTTCTTTTATAGTTATTTTCATCAATAGATCACAAAGCACTTTACCATGGAGGTCAGTACCATTATCTTCATGTAATGCTGGGGAAACTGGGGCATAGAATAGAGACAAAGTTATTTGCCCAATGTCACCCAACAGGATAAAGGCAGAACTGTGATCAAAGCTCAGAATTCCCAAGTCCCATTCTGTTCTGTGCTCTCCTTTTTCACACACACATTTTTTACTTTCATTTCCCAGTGTTATTTAAAAATTAACTTTTTCCTCATATTGTCAAGCAATGTTTTTTATCCAAGAATCAGCCACTAATATGATATATGTAATCTCTGACTTTTTATCTTTGGGGTCTCTGACTATAAAATAGCTATAACAGAAATGTATTAATTGGCAAACCTCCATGGAAGCCAAAACATGTCAGTTGAGCAACCATCCCAATTCTCCAGAGACCCAAAGAATACAGAGCTTTGGGAGATGTTCACTTTCATTTAATTAATTACTTTGAGAGGAAGCATAGCAGAAAAAAAAAGGAAAACTGTTTTTAGCAAACTGTGCTGAAGGTGAACTAAAAAGTAAAAATAAAAATCATAGATTTCTGTCAGAAGTGTTCTCACAACTAGGTTATGAAGGGAGGATTAAGCACAATTTAAGTATTTAGAAAAACTTTAACAAATCTTTTTTTTAAACTCCCACCTCCACCTGTGAAATCTTCTTGGTCTTTTTAGTTCCTCCGAAGACATCCCGCAATGTAGTCTTATGTACATCACAAGTCTTTCATGGTAATTTTGATGTCACTGGATGATGAATTCTGGATGACTCTAAATGAAGCAGAAAGTACCAATATTTCAGAGGGTATGGAGAGGTCATTTTTAAAAGATCAATTATTTTAAAGAGATGTTGAATGCCCTCATAACTTATTTAATGATGGCATCTAAAACATAAACTAAACATCTAAAACAGACTTAACTATAGTTTTCACTGTTTTCTATTTCACCTTTAAGGTAAATTTGATCTTGTCATTGATAACAAGAGTATGAACACATGTTGAAGCAAACTAAAGACAGATACATCAGGACATATTTGGTAATATTTAATTCGCTCTCTATTCAGGACCAGATTAAGACACCTGCACTAGGGGTCCATGCATAGGGATGAGCTGGAATCATGTGAATTACAGCAGAATCTCATATATCATTTAATAAAGATAAGTGTCTAGTAAAGGCTTGAGCATGTTACTTAAATGTAACCAATGCAGAGAAGTTTGCTTGAGTTTGCAGACAGCCTAAAATAATAAAGATAGGAGAATTGCTCCATTCATATCACAATGGCATTAACTTCAATGATATGTCTTCACTGCAGAGATAAATTGGGCCTTTACTTGTGTGTTGCCCCAAGGGCACTTCCTATACACAAACAAATACCTGAATTTACTGGTACTTTCAAACCAGGCTCGTTAGACTCCAGGTTCATCCTCTAGTCTGAGATGGTAACTTGCCCCCTTTGCATTGAGAACTCACACTAATCATTCAAGTAACAGTAGACACACAAATGCCTTCACGCAATTTCCTCTGTGTGTCCTGAAGGCAACAGACAAGTTCATCCATAATTTACTGGGAAAGAATTATAGAATGACTCATCTTACAGCATCCCACTTCAATAAAGCATGAGTTTTGTGTATTCATGTTGTTATTTCTCCCCATTAAAATATAATGCTAGTCAGCATCAGTGAATGCACATTTTGAGGCTAAAGATACCTTGCTTAATATTTTTGCAGACGTGAGTTAAAGTCAAATACTGGAAAGGAGAAGGCATTTTTTGGCCTTGGTAAAGTATGAATGTGTGCTTTCTCTAGTCTTAAAATAGAATTTGTATGCTGAAAGGTGTTAACAGGTGACCTCGTATCTGTCTTAGGCCCAAAGACAATACCAGATATTGAAAGTGTATGAGTATGCCAAGCACCCTTGGTCAGGCTCTATAGAAGGAATAAACAAGTAGTAAAAAAACAAGTGGGCATGCTCACAGGCAATATGACACAAGGCAGGCCAAGGCTAAGCTATGTGAACAATGGGTATGTGTACACAGAAAAAAAAAAGAGGTTGCTCCATGCCAGCTGACTTGGACTCCTAAGATTCAGGCTGAAGGGCTGTTTCATTCTGTGTTGCCTAGGATGGGATGGCAGGGCCGCAGTGCTTAGACTCTAGTCCAATCCTGGAAGTGAACACAGCTATGAAACAGCTTCTTAGCCCCAGCCCCACCAGCCCAAGTTAGCTGGCACAGGTGTGAGTCTTCCATTGGGGGACACTTACAGATGAGCACTGGAAGGGGGGAGCCACTGGTATCAGGACGGCCCACTCCACTCGGCCCCTTTTCTGAGCCCCTCTTCTCGCTGCTGCTCACTCTTCTCTATCTCTTCCCTTGAGACCCTCATATCTGTGCCCTAGTCTCTCTCCTCTCTGCATCTTTCTTTGAGGTCTTCCACCCATCACTCACTCACCTCTTCCCCTGAGGTCCTCTTTCCTGCCCACAGAAAGGAGTGAGTGGCAGGCAGGGGGGCTCAGGGAAAGAGCTGGAGCAAGGATAGGGCTTTGGGGAAAGAGGCTAAGTGGTGACAGGGCCTCAGAAAGAAGCATAGTCCAGGAGCCACTGAATCCCTCACTTCTAAGGAGCTTCACTTCTGGTCCTTCAAAGGCTGTGTGATGGCAGGCCAGTGAAGGGACATAACCTACCCACAGCCATGGCATTTGTCCCCATGAAAGGCCAGTCCTTTTGGGGGATGCTAAATTTCTCACATTGTCTTGTATGTGCTGCCCATGGGCACTGACCAGCTGTGTTTCCTTTTTCTGTGTAGATGTACCTTAGAAGGTTTCTTTGGATAAAATGCAGTGACTGGGAAACTGATAGTGGGCTGTATGTGAGGCAGTAAAAAGAGAGAGTTGTGTGACCATGAGATGAAGTAGACCGGGAACAGGGCTATTTGAGCACGCAGCTCGGTGAAGTAGCAGTCTTGGGAGTTTACTGAGCAACTAATATGCCTCTTTGTTTCTATTCCTTTCCGGGAACAGGATTTTGTAAAGCAAACAAGATATCAAGAATACATCTGACTCATATCATCAATTTCTATCCAAAAGCAAACACCCCTGTTTACGCCCTCAGTATTGGCTAACCTTTTGGACCAAGTGGGTAACACCATCTGTTCTTATCTCCTTCTCAAAAGAACTAAACATTCTTTGTTCCAACCAAACTAATAGCACTGGGGAAGGCACTATCAAGCACTTTTACAGGGATAGCTGTCTCTATTTTTCTCTCAAGTTCAGTATATGGTATATAATGCTAAACTAATTAAAATCATCAGCAATAGAACATGATCACAAATGTCATTCCCCTCAGGCTCTAGCTAATACTCCAGAAACCTTAATAAGTTCCAATATAATTGGCATTAAATCTAAGGAAACATCAATAATCTTGCTCATTCATTGTGTAATGAGTAGCTTTTCAGTGTCTTATTTTTGAATGATGAGCCACAAATGAGTCATTTAAACATTGATAAAGAGCTGAACATTTGTTTTGAATTTATCTAGTAGGAAAGCAATAGGGCTAATGATTACTGAAAGCATTAATTTAGGGTTAAAAGGGAGATAATTTTACCTTGCAGAAATGTTAATATTCAGACATCTTACCATAAATAAAAATAAAGAAAAAAGGTTCTTTTAATTTAACCAAGTTGGATCTGTGTAGAGTAACTTATGACCCTTGCCAATTCCAGGGCAAGTTACTATAGAAAATATTGCTATAGAAGTTCCTTTATTTCCATATGTCTATGCCTCTAACTGTATTTCTCTCCTGTATCTCTGCACTTGCCTTAAAGTTCAAGGTCTTTGGGTTAGGTAGCTTGTACAGCACTTATCAAAACGGGGCTATATCCCAATGTAGCACTCTGGATCCTAGAGAAATCTAAATATGTTAAATGGTAACATGAACTTTAGAAGGCATTGCAATATTGCTGAGTTTTCTCAACAGAGACAAAGGGAGATGGTTAGGCTGAAAGTGTAGATTTATGGCAAAATACTGCTTTCCCTAAACTCCTGTAAATCTGGAACAAAACTCCACTAACTTCAGTGGAATTCTGCATTCATTGTAATTGTAAGAGGAATGTGGGTGTTTTTCTTAAAAGCCTTTTTGCCCTGTCCAAAGAATATGGTTTGTACAAAGTCAATTTTTCACTTTTCACCAATATGGTGAAAATCATGTTTCATCAGAAATGTAGACATTTTCCCAATTTCCCAATCTCAAAAATGGGAATTTAGGCCCAGATCCTCAAAGGTATTTAGGTACTTAAGCAATTAATTTCAACTGGAGTTAGATGCCTAGTGTCTTTGAGGATCTGAACCTTACCAAGCATCTAATTCTATTTATTAGACCTTCTTTGATTCACGCTATATTCATGGCAAACAAACCTTGCTATCTTTATCCTGCTCTGATAAATGTGTAAATCAGAATAAAATCCTCCACCAAAAAGCATCAAAGGGATAGTTTATCACAGCAGGATGAGGATGTGTGTCATGAGTATAATAATTCAAAATGAGATCATGATATATGGGGATATCAGTTTAAAAATCTCTGAGGGCTTATCTATTCAAGGACATAAAGGAAAATTAATCTGAATTAACTAAAGGTGAGACTTTCAAATGGATTAATTAAACTTCCCTAAAATCGTGTGCAGAAAATCTGATTCGGAAATAAAATGAACTTAATTTGGTTTGGTTAAATTCACTTCCGAATAAGGATGTCTACACAGAGTTTAATGAAGTATAACTAATCTATTTTAAAGTCATACCTCCAGTTGTCAGATTAATTTCCCTGATTTGTCTCTTTATAACCAAGCTCTATGTTTAAATTCCTGATTTCTTCCTTGATGTAGAATTTTCATGTTGTTTTTCAACAGAATAGGGCTTTAAACAAAAACAAAACAAAAACCAAACTAAAAAACCACACCCTTGTTCTTTATTCTGAGTTTTAAGTAGCAAACTTTTGCAAGGTACACTAAATAGACTTATTAGTCACTCTGAAATTATGGATACTAGATTTTTGCCACTTCTACATTGTTTCAGAAAAAAGGCAAAAGAAGATATCACAGCCTAAAGCCAGGGAAATCAAGTGGTAAAACATTAATATGAAGTTAGGTTATGCTGAACCAGAGTGAAGTATTTATTGGTCAAGATCTATGAGTCCTATCAGTTTCATACACTTATTTAACTGCGTTTTTTTCTCTTGCCAGTACAAGAGTAAATTGCTATAAAAATGACAAAAGAATTGTCAGTTTTAACAACTATATGCAAGTTTACCTACAGGGAAGTATTGCTTTATAGCATTGTTTAGACGCTGACAGCCAGAGATATGGGCAAAGCCATTCTTGAGTTGTGTAGTATTTTCAAAGTAATAAAATTATACTCAAATGACTCTGGAGTCTACTGGAAGTGTGCAAGTCAGATGAGTTTTATAGCCTCAGTGTATATCAGAGTTAAAAATGAATATGTATACGTAATGAAACAAGCATTTTAGTTCCTTATTTTCAAAGTTCAGGCACTTTTTGACATTTAAAAGATTAAAAAGATTTGTGTTTCTTTGTAGATACATTACTATATATCATATGCCTTCTAATCAAATTTACTAGTACTCTAATGATATTGTGCCCTTAAAAAAGGTAGAATTATTTCTTATAATACAGGAGCAATGGAACACATTTATTTCTAACAGTCCAGGGATTTAAAAAAAATTCAACTATCCTCTGAATGACTGTCTCTATGGTGTCTTTTTATGGACTTCTCCTAGCAGGGCTTGAATTACTTTAATAGCTTTGTCTGTCCTGATTTTGTAATCCTGGCTATTTATCTTTTGAACAATTGCTATATTTGTAATTATTTGAAAAAAATGGTACATTGGGGGGGACAAAAACCTCTGATGCTGCAACAGGGAAAGCTTTAGTAAGAAATATTATATAGTAAGAGTATATTTCAATCTCCTTTAAATTCCAATTAATTATGTTTCTGGGTTAGGAACAAATGATAACTATATAAACAGCACATGACAGCTAAAGCTAAAATCAGTAAAAGTTAAAGTGCTCAAAAGATGAGTCCATGCAAATGATTTTGTTTGATTACAGCACATATTAATATTGCAGCACAACAGTTACCACTCTGACCGTTGGCTCTGTAGCACAATTAACTTACTGCTAGTGAGAACAGTAGTTGCAACTGTGCAAATTATTCAGGTTGTTTGTGACCCATTCTTGAGACAGCTTGAAAAGGACCGTTGTTCAGGAAAGCCAGGAGCCCACAAGATCTGCTATGTCTCACCCAGTCCCACTCTCCCTCACCCAACAGTTGGCCTGCCTTCTCAACTAGTCCTTAGATTCCTTCTGTTGCCACTGAAGTGAGTGAGTGAGTAGACTAATGGTAGGTTTACACTCCAAATAAAACTGCACCTGGCCCATACAAGCTAACTTTGACTCAAAGGCTAAGGGGCTGTTATATTGTGATGTACATGTTGGAACCCATCCTGAGCCTGAACCTAAATGTCTCACAGTGATTTTTAGTTCTGCAGGCCATGTCCCAGGAGTGCAAGTCAGCTGATCTGGGCAGTTGCAGATTGATTGTAGTGTAGACATCCCCTAAAGCTTACTGGGATGTGGGTAAAATTCTTGCAGTTCTGGGAGAGATTCAAGTTGATCAAATTTAATTCTGCAAGAAAAAGATGGATTGATTTTTCAGTGCCCATGGATCAAACTGCAGAGTTGAATTATTGTACCACGAGTTCTAGATACTTGGCATCTCAATTCTCTGCTGTTTGGCAGTACAAGGAGCCCAGAAGGTTCATGTACCCACCACCTCACACTCTTCAACAATGTTAAAGAATGGAGTTGGTTTGGGCTAGAACTATATGCACACAGAAGCCCCTATCCCAAATGTCTGCCAGTAATCTTGGTGCCAACGAGGCAGGTATCACCCTTAAAGCCACAGACCCTCCTGAAGCTATACCTTGGGTCATATGTATGATGTAGCCTGAAGCTCTAGGAGCTAACCTAAGATACAGTATTGTGGTCAGATGGTCACAGAAAGTGTTGCTGTGGTTTGGGTTACGTGGTTTGTGTGCTTTCCTATCTTCCCAATTAATATTACAAGAAGAGTTCTGCTGTTTGTGCAAATACCCTTCTTTGTGATGCTGTCAGAGAATAGCTATAGCATTTATTAACATTGTAAACATATCTAAATTAGACATTATAAAAAACTTGGAAAATGAAAACTACATATGGAGTGGACTATGCAGTCTATAAACTTTATGTTAAGATGTTTATGCTATCTGAAGACTTTTTGTAGCCAAACCATAATAGAAATCTGGTGTAACTTACAGACACCCTGGGCCACCTAAGGCAAGCAAGGTCTGCTTTCTGTTTTAGGATCTGACAGGCATGTTCACCCAGTTTCAGAAAAGCGCATAGTCCCATGTGTTCCTCTTTGTGCTCTGCCTATATTCATGTACCCAGTCCCTTCTCCTTCTTTCTTAGCAGAACTGAAATGCATGGTAGATGTATTCTCACCTGGCTAACCCAATATATTAATTTAAAAATATTTCCTTCTTTGACACTGTGATGGGGTGGACAAAGCCCGACATCCCTGCTGGAGGCCTTTCAGCACCCTGGCCAGCAACAGGAGCAGTAGAGAGGTCCGCAGAGCAGAACACAGTGGCAGCCTCTGCTGCAGCCAATCAGGCCAAGATCCTTCCTGGAGCTTGACCCAGGCATTCCGCAGGGCTGACTGGGGAACACCAGAACTCTGGACAGCTCTGAGTGGGAACTGAGCATTGTACCTGGTTGGAGACAGGTCCTGTGGCTGAAGGCTAGCCAAGAAGCCAAAGACAGCCCTGCAGAACCCTGGAAAAGGGGAACTCAACCACAAGGCTCTAGAGAAGGGCTGGATGGAACAGCATCCTGGGAAAGTGGCCCAGGGATGTGACAGCAACTAATGACTTGAAACTCAGTAGGTAACTGCTACTTGTAGGGTCCCTGGGCTGGGACCCAGAGGAGCAACTGTTCGTTGGTGGGTCCAGGTGTCCAGTGTAGGGCTTCATAAGCTAGGGGAGCAGAGGGCAGGCTGTGTCCCCTATGATGCACATTGGCAAGTCTACAGCTCTGATCCTGATGGTATGGTTGGAGAAAGAAGTGCCGGAATGCAGCTTCTGATAGAGGCTAGAGTTCCTAAAGATGCTGGCATTGTGTGCCTTCTCCAACCACCTGACATTAATGTCCATGATGCAGCCATGGAGGTTTACGATGGCCTGCAGGATGATGGAAGAGTACCCATTCCGGTTGATGTAGTTGGATGCATGGTGGTCAGAGGTCTGGATGGGGATGTTGGTGCCATCAATGCCCCTTCACCCCCACAGTTGGAGAAATCTATAGTGGCAAAGCCAGTGACAATGGGGTCCATGTCTCCCAGGAGTATGAGCCTGCACAGCAGGATGGTGTTGATGGCCCTCACCACCTAGAGAAGGAGACTAAGGATGTGTCTAGACTACAGATTTTTTTGAAGAAAGTGGCCTTTTTTCGAAAAAACTTCCCCTGCATCTAGACTGCTGCCGCGTTCTTTCGAAAGTAAATAGAAAGAATGCGGCAGTTTTTTTGACCATGGAAAACCTCATTTTATGAGGAAGAATGCCTTTTTTTGGAAGTGCTCTTTCAAAAAAAGGTGCTATGTAATGCAAATTGTGCTTTTTCAAAAAAGAGCATCCAGACTGCCTGGGTGCTCTCTTTCGAAACAGTGGCTTGCTTTTTTGAAAGGACTGGTTGTAGTCTAGACACTGTTTTTTGAAACAGGCTTTTTCGAAAGTATCTTTCAAAAAAGCCTCTTTCGAAAGAGGCTTGCAATCTAGACGTAGCCTAACAGAGAATCATAGGGTTGCCAGAGCCCTCAGGAGGTCCCTAAGCCCAACTCCCTTCCCCCACACACCAGGCCTAACCCCATCCCCTGGTAGGGTTTTGTGAAGCCGGGACTAGAAAACCTTCCAGGGAGGGAGCTTCTACCACCCTTCCCTAAAGATCCCCATTCCAGCAGTTCACCATCCTCCCATTAACATACTAAGAGTCATACCTGCATGACCATGACCCCGATGGTCAATCTCCCCATGCCAAACTGGTTCCCGACAGATTGATAGCTATCTGGCATGGTGAGATTCCAAATAGTCATGGAGACCCACTTGTGAAGGGGGATGGTAGGTCTCATGTGGATGTCCTGTCACCTGAGGGCAGGGGCAAGCCACTTGCGCAGCTCCAGGAGCCTGTCCTTCTGCATGTGGAAATTCTGGAGCTGATGGTCCCACCACTCCATGATGATCCAATCCCACCAGTCAGAACTGGTGTCCGGTCGCCAAAAATGGCAGTGCATGGTGTGCAGGGGAGAGTGGGAGGAGCTGTGCTGCATGAACAGTATATGGAGAGAGATGAGGTAGTGCCCAGCAGGGAGCTGCAGGTCTTGGTTCTGCAGTGCCATGAAGGCATCCTGCAAAACTGCACAATGAGGTGCAGCATGAGGTCCAGGAGTTGAAGACTGCTTTCTAGAAGGTCTGGCTCCATGGCAGAAGTGTTGTGGTGTCCTCAAGAGCAACCAGAGCAGGTAGTGGAATGGGTTTGCTATATCTCAAGAAGGTAGGCAAAGGAGAGGAACCTGAGTCATGACTGTATTGGGGGAGGGTCCCTTTAAGCATAAGCTTCAGGAAGCAGCTACAGGAAGTGACTGCTGTCTTGATGCCCTGCCCAAAGTGTTTCTGGAGGGTGGTCTTAAAATGCAATTGAGGTTCCAATCAATGTGGATGTTCTATTTTGAAATAGCTCAGCACTATTTCAATTGGCATTTGCAGTATAGATACACTATTTCGAAATCAACTATTTTGGAGTTTTTATACTGAAACAGCTTATTCTGAAATAATGCTGCTATGTAGACACACCCTAATAGAGCTCGAAACTAATTTGGATAAAACCTTTTTAACCAAAAAATTAATGTCAGTTTTAATTAAGTTTTTGTTTCTCATTTGTATTTGTTAAATCCCAATTATTTTTACATGCATGTAAAAACCCCACCTTAAATCAAATATGGCATCCTATAATTATTCTATTAAACAAAATTAGGTAGATAGTAGTACAATGAGAAAATAGCAAAAGGTTTTTTAAGTACATCAGAAGCAGTATGCCTGCTAAACAACCAGTGGGGCCCCTGGACAAACGAGATGCTAAAGGAGCACTCAAAGACTATAAGATAATTGCGGGGAAACTAAATTAATTCTTTGCTTCAGTCTTCATGGCTGAAGATGTTTGGAAGAATCCCAAACCCGAGCCTTTCTTTTCAGGTGACAAATCTGAGGAATTGTCTCAGATTGAGGTGTCATTAGAGGAGGTTTAGGAACAAACTGATAAATTTAACACTAACAAGTCACCAAGACCAGATGGCATTCATCCAAGAGTTCTGAAAGAACTCAAATGTGAAATTGCTTAACTATTTACTCTGGTGTGTAACCTATCCTTTAAAAGAGCTTTTGTACCTAATGACTGGAAAATAGCTAATGGAATGCCAATATTTAAAAGGTGCTCTAGAGGCAATCCTGGCAATTACAGATTGGTAAGAACGGGTCCCATATGAAGAGAGATTAAAACAGATTGGGACTTTTCATCTTAGATAAAGCGGGGGATATGATTGAGATCTCTAAAATCATGACTGGTGTGGAAAAAGTGAATAAGGAAAAGTTAATTACTTATTCCTATAAGAATTAAGGGTCACCAAATGAAATTAATAGGTAGCAGGTTTAAAATAAACAAAAGGAAGTTTTTCTTCACACAGCCTGGGTGAAGCCTGTGGAACTCCTCGCCATAGGAGGTTGTGAAGACCAAGACTTTAACAGGGTTCAAAAAAGAACTAGATAAATTCATGGAGGTTAGGTCCATCAACGGCTATTAGCCAGGATTGGTAGAAATGGTGTCCCTAGCCTCTGTCAGAGCCTGGGCGTGGGTGACATGAGAGAGATTACTTGATGACTCCCTGTTATATTCACTCCCCCTGGGGCATCTGGCATTGGCCACTATTGGAAGACAGGATACTGGGCTAGATGGACCTTTGGTCTAATCCAGTATGGCCATTCTTATGGGAAGAAACATTTTGGTTAACATACATTTGTCTTATTAGATTTATCTATAATTTGTCTTAATGTTTTTATTTACCATTAAAAATAAGTCCCCTCCCCTGAACTTCCCTGAGTTTAGTGCTCTTTTCTCTATATTTAATTTTACATATTCATAATTTTATGAAAAGGTCATCAGAATACATGTGCATTTTCAATCTATTTTCCAAATGGTATAGTCAAGCCATGCAAAAGGCAATGTGAAGAAGAGTTCAGTTTTATCTTTTTGATGTCTGTTGATATAATAAATAATCCCCACAGTAATGTCACCTGTGCAATATGCATTCAGCATCTGTGCACGTATCTTGGCTTTTTTTATATATAAGGAATAATCTGTACAACTGCCCTAAGGAAATGGGGTACATGACATAATTTGCAGCTCCAAATGGCAAGAACTGAATATGACTTTTACAACTTGCAAGTGAATTAGAAGAGGTCTCTTTGGGGCATATACGATGTGGTATAGTGTCTGGAATAACAGGTTGCATTCACATTAGTCTATAATCATATTATGGCCAGCAAAAAGAGTGTGACTCAAATACAAAATAAATGACAACTGGGAAAGCCAGACAATTGCTATTGAAATTGCTTCATCTGACTCTGGCAAATTTCTTCCACTGGGTCTGAGCTATGAGTCACAGGGGGTGTGTTTATGCACTAAAATAAGCTAGGACACCTTGTTCTGAAATTATACAAAGTCACATATCCAGAAGCAAGGGCAGGTTGCAACTTGAGCCTGTTCAAGTGTAACAACATTCAAGGAGAGGGGATGAACAATTATATTAATCTTCCCTCGATAGCAAAATGCAACAAAGGTTCAGAGAATGGTGTATATAACACTGTCATAATGTGAAAAAGAGAACTCATCTGGGGCCATGTTACACTGGCTGTGCCCTTCTGCCCCTTATTCAAGGATAAGAGGGGCAGCTTTTTTTATGGCTGGTCTGTGTCTAGCTGAATCACTAAGCCAAAACTCTACATTGCCTTTTGTGGAGTCTCTGGAAGTAATGAAGAAACCAGATGTGCTGGGGAGTGATAGTGAAGCAGAAATCAGGGTTTGGGCCAGGAACAGGACAAGTTGTGAAGGCTCCTGTTCCAAAGAAACACTATATTTTCCTCCGTCTCCCACATGTGGCTATGTCTACACTGTAGCCTTCTTCCACAGAAGTTTATGCAAATGAAGCACAGAGTGGAATATTGCCATGCTTCATTTGCATAATTAATTAGCAGCTGCTTTTGCGCAAGAGGCTTTTGCGCAAAAAGGGGCTGTGTAGATGGCTCCTTTTTGCACAAAAAAACCCTCTTGAGCAAGAGCCATTCTTTCTGAAAAAATAAGGAAGAATGGCTCTTGCGCAAGAGGGGGGTTTTGCGCAAAAAGGAGCCATCTACACAGCTCTTTTTTTGCGCAAAAGCCTCTTGTGCAAAAGTGGCTGCTAATTAATTATGCAAATGAAGCATGGCAATATTCCACTCCGTGCTTCATTTGCATAAGTTTTTGCAGGAGAAGGCTACAGTGTAGTTGTAGGACAGTGTGCAGCATTGGTACAGATTTGGAGCAGCCTGACTGGTCAATAGGATCCCTGCCCACATACTGTGGGAGTCCCAGCCACACCCCTTTTATGGAGAGAAGTGCAGACTCCAGCAGCAGAAAAGCACCAGTCCCAATATATCTGGAGCCTGCCACCAAAAAGGAAAACAGGATTAACCCCTTGTAATCTATTTGCTCTCTTTCATACACTTGTTTACAGTGCAAAATAATGATTCAGTATTAAGCTAATCATCTGGGAAAATTGAGAGACAAGGTACCACCCTACACAAACACACACTATGCTGCGCTCTCTCTCTCTCTCTTTCTCTCTCTCAGACAAGACACAACACTAGCTATAACAAACAGAAGTCAGGAGAAAGGGAGCGATGAAGGAAACAACCATAAAAGCATATGGGTCGTCCTTATTAAGTTAGACTTTGTATATAAATTCTGAAGTATAAACAACAGCTCATGGGCTGGAGTGAGTGTGAGCAGCTGTTCTGCTGATTGTGTTGCCTCCCATGTATGCTAATGCGAACAGAGTTAGTGCAATGATAGTAGAAGAGGAAGGAGCAGAAGTGTCAGAAAGAGCTGCCTTTTTCAACACTCTAATAGTCTGGTCTCCTGTAGGCTGTTACACTTTGGTTGTTGGATTTTATACACTGGAGCTGGATGGAATTGGTGGCCTGTGATATACAGGAGGTCACATTAGATGATCTAGTTGGCCCCTCTGGCTTTAAACTCTCTGGATATGTCTACACAGCAACATTATTTCGAAATAACTAGCGTTATTTTGAAATAATTTGGTCTGCATGTACACAGCAGGCAGTTATTTCAAAATGATGTTGAAATACTGTCAAGCTGGAGGACTTCTTACTCCAACTCCTATAACCCTCATTGTACGATGAGTAAGGGAAGTTGGAGGAAGAGTGCTCTATTTCAAAATTAAGTGCTGTGTAGATGTTCCCAACTTCAAAATAAGCTGCACAATTGATGTAGCTCAATTTGCATACCTTATTTCGAGTTAAGCCCTGCTGTGTAGATGCACCTTCTGACTCTCTCCTATGTGTATTGTGATCCTGCTGGAATTTGTCAATAAGACCTTTGTCATTGACTTCAATGGAAGAAAGGATCAACTCCTACATGTTCAGTAAAAGCACATATGATCTTTGTTTTGACAAAAATCCAGCACCTTACCTTTCCAAAAGCAAATCCAACCTTTTTTTTAAAATTGCAGTCCATAAAAATATGGAGATTTTTACATCTTACAAGTTTTCACTATTTGGTTGTGATATTTGAAAATTAGCACAATATTGCAGTTTTCCTCTTTAAGTAGTATATGCTTTATGGGTATAATAATATAAATCTCTCAAACTTACACACCTAAGGCCCAGCAATACTAATTTGCAAACAGTAAAGGAAGGTTTAGTAAGTTTGCTTCAACACTGCTAGATTCATAGACGAGTAAATGTGCTCTCAGAACTACAAATATAAACCCAAGGGAGCATCTATCTTAATCATTTATATGGCCTCCATCACTGTCTGTTACAATTTTATAACCCTCAGCACAAGCCCAAGTCAGCTGACTTAGACCAGTAACAGGTGTTTTATTGAAGTGCAGACATATCCCTAAGTGATTTTTCCAAGGTCATACAGGAAGTCTTTAGTGAAGCAAGATTGGAACAGGTTTCCCGCGTCTGAAATTAACATAGTAACCACTGGACCATCTTTTCAGCTACCAGCATTGAGGCTTTCACCAAATAGATAGATAAGATACATAGATAAACACCTTTTCAGGTCTTGGATCCCTCTGTAGGTTGTCAGTATTAATAATACCTTGTATATTTACAGACGTTCACAGATGTTTTTATAGATCTATAGAAGCACCAAAATTTCACTCCCATAGAACATTTCACATACCTGACAAAATCTTCATTCTGAATCAGAATAAAAAGTTGGATCTTCAACATTTTTATTGAAAGAACTAAAGCGGAATTATTTGAAATTTTCTTGTCTCGGTACCCAGACTCCTCAGCTCCACAGCACCCCATTTGGTGTATTTCTGCTGAGCCAGGAAGACCCAGATTTGTAATAGCCTGCCAGATGGGGTGCTGAGAAGCTGCTAGAGGTAGGTGGACAGATGAGAAGTTAAGCAGCTGCCATATGGGGAGAGATCAATAAGACTGTGAGTTTTCGACTTGGAAAAGAGACATCAAAGGGGGATGTGATAAATGGCTATAAAATCATGACAAATGTGGAGAAAGTGAATAAAGAAGAGTTATTTACCACTTCGCATAACACAAGAACTAGGGGGGTCACCAAATGAAATTAATAGGCAGCAGATTTAAAACAAACAAAAGGAAGTATTTCTTCACACAATACACAGTCAATCTGGGGAACTCTTTTCCAGAGGATGTTGTGAAGACCAAGACTATTACAGGTTTCAAAAAAGAGCTAAATACATTCATAGAGGAGAGGTCCTTCAATGGCTATTAGCCAGGCTGAGCATGGATGTCCATTTGCCAGAAGCTGGGAAAGGGTTACCTGATGGTTACTTGTTCTATTAATTTCTGCAGGGGCACCTGGCACTGGCCACAGTCAGAAGACAGGATACTAGGTGAGATGAACCTTTGGTCTGACATTGTATGTTCTAATGTTCATATGAACCATAACTGCTTTCAATAATACACAGCCAGTGAGCATCAGCAGCAGATCCCAGAGGTCTCTCCATCCTGTGCACCTACTCCATTACCCTCCCCCTAGAAAGCCTCTCAATCTGATGTAGCTACAAAATATGTAGCTACAAATACCTATCTTTCACAGTATATATTTCAAATTACAGTTTTCTGAATTCTTTTTTATCGTTGAAAGCATGGTCTGGATTTCACAATGGGGAAGACTATTTTCTCTAGGGAAAAGAAGCTGATGTAAAGTGAAGACGACCAAGTAGGTTAGGAATTTCTGGCAAAAAGTGCTACTTACTGATACCGAAACTTTTGGAAGAAACCATGTGCTTTGACAAATTTCCAATGAAACACAGGTGGGCTGTCTTGAGTCAGGGACACATAGAGCTCGTTGTGAAAAGCAGGAGAATGGATTTCAAATTCCATGGCTTGTTATTTCAAAAAAATGGGCTTGGTAGTGTGGATGCTCTGCTTATAAATTTGACCACTTATAAATTTTGAAATAAAGTCCTAGTGTACACCAGGTCTGGGAATAACGCTAATTCTGAAATAGTTATTTCAAAATAATGGCAGTGTGGGTGCTCCAGTGCCGCTATTTTGAAATAATTACTCGCAGAGTAATTTGAACCAATTACTCTCCTGTGCTTCCTGGAGCTAGTGCATCTACAGTAACGAAGCCTGCTTCAGACTAATTTCGATGCTTCCCCACAGTGAGTACATACTAGTTCCAATTTCTTAAATTGGGAGTTCTTAAGTCAGATTTAGTAATTTCAAAATTGTTTCCAAGTGTAGACATGGCCTAAGGCTGCTGCTCAGGAGCTTTGGTTCTAGGAATTTGTGGATTCCTGTAAGACCACTATGACTTGAATTCCCAGGAATTAGGGCTAAATCAGGAGCCTTGAAGTTCAAGCTCCTGGACTCAGAAACAAAATTGTTTAATTATTGAAAATAAAAGGTATTTTGGATTTCTTTCCTCGGAAATCTTAAATTTTCAACATTTCATTTCAAAACTGATTGAGGGAAGGATTTCCCATGGAATGGAAATTATGACTTTTGATGCACTCTAATATTAATTAAGGTGAAGGAAAAGAACTCAAGGCTGTGACTTGGCCCCATATTTAATGTACGAAATTAGTCTTATTTTATATATGTGTAATTAGTATGAAACCATATATTGGTGCACTTTCAAAGTTCACTGCTATGAGGTTTCTTTTTTAATCTAATGAGTATAAGCTCCCCAAAGCAGGGATCACATCTTTTATTTGCTTCTGTAAAGCATGTTACACTGAGAAAGGCACTGTTCTCTAGTGGACAAAGCAAAATAGTGGAAGTTCTACCACTGGGTTCTTATTTTTTGTGTGTCCATATAGAATTCTTTTCAATGTCTGTGCTTCAAATTATTCCTGTGGAATAGGCATATGACAATGCCTGCATATCTCTATTAATGTTTCTAAATCCCTTGGAGATCATCTGTTGAAAGGTGAAACAGAAGTACAAAGCATTACTATTATTATTTGAAATACCTAGTACTATTGCAATTAATTCAGCATCATTGACATGAGAGAGTTGTTTCAATAGCTTTTGTAGCACTGCCACATTTCCATATTTTTACATGTTAAATGCAACTATGCTGGTCTGTGGCAATTGTGTGCTTTTGATCAAATGAACAGGAAAACATAATATATATAACCTCTGCATCATTTGGGGGAAAATATGGTTCTTGTCTTAAATGGCAAATGATTATTGAAATGTCAGCTACTCTAGCTATTTTTCTGAACATATTGTCTAGTAAGATTTCAGTTACAATGTATTCATGACTTGAAGCCATCTCCTTTAATATAATTGATGTTAAACTATAATGAAATTACCCAACTTATATTAATACAAAAATTCTAATATTCTATTCAGTCTTTTATTTTCATTCATGTACTTATAAATAGTATACAATTATATTATGGAACAAATTTATGTTATGCTGATTTTTAACTATGAAAATTTTTTACTTAGAGAGCCTGCCGTGTTTTTTCTACACATTTTGCATGTATGAATATTGTTTAATTTAGTCAAAATACAAGACTGATTTTTGCTGAGCATTGATTCAAACTGAATACCTAATAATGGAGGTATTTTCATTTACTGTATCTTGCTAAAAGCTGCTTTGCAATACAAATCATCAGTCTAGCTACAATTAATGACAGGAATCAGTGAGAACAGCTTTTGTGCAACCAAAAGTTGTTGAAAACTTGTAAATATTTTTGGTAGCTGCTAATGTTCATGGAAACACTGAAAACAACAATCACCTGAGGCATTTCAGCATGATCTTCTACTGCAGCCTTCTGCCCAAACTGTATCACTGCATCAATTACAATTTTTAAATGTTTTGTGCATATTCCTTAGATTTAATAAGGCAGACATTATATACTATTTATTGAACTATAGATTTATAAAATTTGGAGTGAAAAATCTAGCTACCTCTGTGATCAAGTACAAACTAACAATAAGTACAAAAAGTATTGTTACATGTACATGAATCCTTCAATGGAAGTTTAAAATACAGGACATTATTTATAAAGTATTTGCTAATTAAATTAGTGCTGAGTTTTGGCATATATCTGAACATTGGTGAAGATGGAGGGACTGTTGTCAGAGGAAACTGTAGATCCATTTTATTTTAATGGTAGAATCAAGATTTTCATCTCTGTTGTTGATAAATGTCCCTCAAATGTAATCCGTACTGCTAACTATTGGGTTGTGTTTTGATTTGAGGACTGCCATGGGTAAATCCTCCCAGTCATAGCATGTCAGGTCAAGGTAGACAAAGGGCTCAAGCAGCCAGAGCCACTAGTGTATCCCCTGGCTTCAAGTTAGTATAGTCTAGTGGCCAAAGCCCTTATAGCCACCCTTTCCCAAAGGATAATGAGGCCTAACAGCTTATGCAATCATGTCTGACTTGCAGATGGTGTCCATGCCCAGAAGTAGATGCAGGGCAAGTCTGAGAACATGGGCCCACCCAACTCCTCCAAGTCCTGACTCAGTGCTCTGTGAAATTAGAAGTTCACGATTCAGACTCAATTATTTTAACAGACACGTTCTCTGGGCCTACCCTTGCTTCTTACTCTGTTAGTCCCCTTGAAGGTGTTGGCCTTCCATCTTCCTCATCCCTTGCTGTTAGCAGAAGTTCCCCTGACATTTGGAGCTCCAGGAACTCCCGGGAAGGCCCTGCAACATACATCTCCTGACTGAAGTAGGCCAGTCTCCTTTATATCCTGTTTCCAATTAAAGCAGCGGTGGGCACTAAGAGGCCAGACAGGGTTTGCCAGGATTAGCCCCTGGTGGACCGCCAGGTGCTTAGTTTTCCTTCACGTCCACAGATATGGCCACTTGCAGCTCCTATTGGCCACAGTTCCCATTCCCTCCCAATGAGAGCTGCAGGAAGCGGTGTCCTGGTCCATGCCACTTCCCGCAGTTCCCATTGGCTAGGAATGATGAATCATGGTCAACAGGAGCTGTGAGTGGCTGTACCAGCATATATGCAGTAAATTATACACCTGGTGACCCACCAGGGGCTAATCAATGTCTGCTTAATTAGCGCATACCCAGCACAGATGAAGGTGGGCTGAGGAGGCCATGTTTAGTTTGTGGTTAACCATAGCTGGGCCAGTACAGGGGAGATACACACTGTCACAAGGACCAAAAGGAAGTCTGAGGATTTTTGCAGTCTACTTTAAATGAGAATAAGATCAAATGTATATATCAAGCCATAAATATCTCTACTTTGTTGATTTAAATCAGACTCTCATTTTTCTTTTAAAATTGTGCATTGAAAGCCAACCCTCAGCTCACCAGCTAGTCAGAGGAGGATACATGTAAGAGAAAGAGAGGATGCATAGTTGAAATAGTTTTTTGCTTTACCAAGAATGAAAAATGGTAGATGGTTTTGTAGTACATGTATTTGACAGAGAAATGAGTACACTTGGAAGGATTCGATTTTTATTGGTAAAGTTGGTAAACATCAATTTCATCATACACACAAACTGATGACAAAATATTTCCATTAATAATAATTGAATATTATTAGAAAGCAAAGTAAGAAAAATGCTGCCCCAAAATACATTAGGGCATGTCTACACTAGGAAATTATTTCAAAATAACTTATTTTGAAATAACTCCCAAAATAATTATTTCAAAATAGCGTGTCCACACAACAGGGAAGCCTCAAATTAATCTGAGGTAGGCGCCTTTAATGTGCATGCACTACTTCAACTTACAGCCCCAGGAAGCACTGGGGAGTAATTATTTTGAATTACTCTGGGGAGTAGTTATTTTGAAATAGCAGCAGTAGAGCGTCCACACTACCACTATTTCGAAATAACTATTTCAAAATAAGCATTATTCCTTGTGGAAAGCAAGAGTTATTTCAAAATAACCAGCCTTTTATTTTGAAGTAACAGACTTGTTACTGTGGACGCTGGATAGTGTAGACCAGTGTTTAGAGTTTGATCTGAAGTATATTTACTTTGAATATTATGACATGTGAAGTTGATAATTTGTTTTAATCTTTAATGTTTTGAATCTCAGTGTCTGTCATTAAGTAATTATTGTCCGATGTCTCCATTTTCTAATACCCTCTATTTTTCCCAATCTTTAAATACATAAAAATTTTATACCACTACAAGCATGTACATTGATAAAAATTTAAGAAATATAATCATCAATATTATGTGTTGAAATTATACAGAGGAAATTGTGTGAACTTTAGATCCAGGAAATGTGGGTTCCATTCCTGGTTATCCCAGAATTCCCTTGTGAAATCATGGGCTAGTAATTTCATTTTGGCATGCCTCAGTTTCCATTATGTAAAGTAGTATAATAATATGTCTGTACCTAGCATTAGAATGTATGGATATATCCATTTAGGGTGAGATTTTCAAAATTACATAAAGGACTTAAGAGCACAAGGAGCCTTTGAAAATTTAATCTTCAAAATTTATGATATGCTGAGATAATATAATTGGACAAATATAAAATATCAAACAACAGAAGTGGGTGGTCAGCTGAAAGCATGCAGTTAGCAGATCCTCCAGATGACCCAGGACTTTCAGATCCTTACCTAACCTTCAAAGGAAGGTGAGTGGGCAGGAATTTCTGTCCAATGGTTGATGTGGGGAAAAACCCTCCTAAATTTGACACACAAAATATTTTAGCAGAAATTCAAATATCAAAGAAATTTCAGTCAAAATGACAAAATTTCAGCAATTTCAATTTGGAAATGCTGCTGCAGTGCCTCATGAGGTGAGTTTGAGTATTTTGTGTGTCCATTTGAATCCAGAGGCATGATTCCCTGGTGAAACAGGCTATATTTCTCGTGATGCTTCATGGTTTTCCTCTTGAATAGGGGAAGTTGTACCTCCCAGGAGTCCCTTTTTACAAGACATATAGTCTAACCAGTGGGCCCAGTACACAGAGTTAAATGAGGAGAAGATGCAGATGAATTAGAACTCCCAGGAGTCCCACAGAAAGTTCCACTTTTTTCTACATTAAAAAAGTTAATTTCAGATGTCTTATTATGATCAAAATTTATTTTTTCCAAGGAAAGTCAACAGCATCCATGAAAAAAACAGTTAATTATTTTGGGGGAGGTGTGAAAAAGAAGTTTGGATGGAAAACTATTGAAGCAATCTAGTTGTTACAGAGGTAACTGGACTTAACACAACATACAAAGTCTGCCCTTCCTCAGCTGAATCACACCAGCTTTGCTGCAAAGGGGAAGGGAACTTTCTGTGGCTATGCAGGAGACATTTATTTGTATCTAACTCAATAAATAGAAAACTTGTAGGTAGACTGTACGAAGAGGAAAATAATAGGCTTAATTTGTGTATTTATTCTAGTTTCATCCTCCCAGTAGTCTTTAGTTGGGAGCATAAATGAATAGCTTTCCTTGAATCCCTGCCAAAATTGTTCTCAAATAGGCGGATGTGGTGACTTTTCACAAATGCACTGCTAGCCAAGGTCAAGGCCACTTCCAGACTAATTTCTAAAATCATCATATCATCTGTTATGTTATGAAAATTGGCCACCTGAATGTTGACATTAAGAGTCCTTCACTTTTCCTGGATGAAGTGTCTTCTGTCAAACCTCGAGTTTCATTCTGTGATAAACATACATCTCTATCAATGTGGTACACTCTATTATGGATATAAATGATAGCAGCTGTCCCAATCAACTCTGTAAACAAAATAAATGTTATTATAATTAAGTCACAAAATAGAAATTTGTTCAGGGACTGTCAACTGGTCAAACAAATATAATAGAATACAAACACTTTGTCCACAAAATAGATGGAGGCATTAGATTACAAATTTTGTGGAAAAGTGCAGGGACTCCATTCCCCTGCCAAGTGCTATACCAAATATAAGGGAAAGTCATTCTGGGGTAAAAGATTAATAATACAAATAGCACTTATAGCTAACAAGCAGGGAAAGAGAGAGGGGGAAGGGTATTGAATTGCTAATACTATGAACAAGGCAATTTATGCAATTAGAACAATGTATTAATCCCTTAAACTGGTAGTTTACATTATACTGAAACTAAAATACAGTATATGAAATTTCCCAAATGATTTCCAAATAGTGTTATTATTATTTATTCACAACGTAAATTTTGTCCAAGACTCATTTTGTATTGATTAGAGTCTCTACAAGCAATTCTTTTTCAGGTTCTTCTTGCGTGCAATGTCAGCATTGGTAATAATACTTAATACAAACAGTGCATCAATATTGGTTAAAATATTAGGTTTAAAATTATTGTTTTGGGGGTCTTGGCACTCAGTCCCTAACTTCTTGATGCCTCTGTAATGGGTACACTGTGTAGTGATGGAAGAATCTTCTAAAATTCAGTTTGGACAAGTACCCAAAAGTTGAGATCCAAACTATTCAAAATTCTTGGGTCTGCTATCTTGAGCAAAAATATTAGAAACATGGTTTTTCTTTTAAGATTTTGGTAATTTCCTAGTTTCTATGGGACTGCAACAAAAGTACACAAAAAATATTTATTTATTTATGTGTTTGTTTGTTTATTTATTTGTATGTATGTATATTTCTATAATGGTAAAAATCCACAAAATGTACACTAAAGAGGTTAATTAAAAATTAAAATGATTTTTTTTATTTTTCACAGAATTTAAACACATGACATGAGTTTGAAACAAAATGTTTTCTTTACATTTGACATTCAATGTCTTTTTTAATAGAATTTTTCATTTTGTTTTAAAAAATTAATGATAATTCAGGTTCATATTTCACCCCTTTCTTCCTCTTCTTTTGGTCACTAAATTCAACAGATTTAAATTAATAGTGTCTATGTGTCCAATCCCCTTTCTGCTGTTTTTGAATGTTTTAATTTTTAAACTTAAAAAAGAAAACTATAACAAACTTAAGCATTTTTTCTGTGAAAAAATATTTTTGATCTATCCCCATTCTTGCAAGAACATATCAGGTTTGTTTGTTTATTACTTTTCCAGATAATTAAACTATATATGTGTGTAATACATACACATCTGGACTAATAATCATTCAAAAATAATTCTGCTTGCTTCATGTTTTAGGTTAAAAATTGGTTCTGTTCATGTTACATCCATTTCCCCATTCCCAGCTTTGTAATCTGCATTTAGATATTTCCCCTTCGTCTGCGTATGTAGCATCCACAACATAGTATCTGAGATTTTGGTAACCAAAAAATCCCTCCCGTGGTAAGAAAATACATATCTCTATGGGATTTAGTAATGTGAGGGAGAAAAGAAAAGGGAATGGCAATGTCATCACTGATCTTGTGCATCATCAGGAGTTCAGTTTCAGGCACCCTGCCTGGGGGTGAAGCCCTTGTGCTTTAGCTTTGCCCTCCCTCCCCAGAGTGATGGGTCTCAGACTTTGTCCTATCCCCACCCAGAACAGGGGGGCTTGGATTGGCTCAGGCTTCGATCCCCCCTTCTGGGGCCAGAAGTAATTTTTGTTGTCAGAAAGGGGTCATGGTGTAAAGAAGTTTGAGAACCCCTGCTCTAGTTCTTAGGTTTCCCCTTCCCCCACAAGAGTCTGGGCTTTTTGATAACATGTCCTCTTCCACAAAACCTAATGCCTCACTGATATATTCCATATCCCATTGCAAATTCCTGCTTGATTTTTCTCTTTACTTTCCAGTGATGGCCCAGGTTTCTTTCAGCCACAGCTGTGCTCCAGCCTCCGATCTCCCACAGATGGCTTTGTGGTTATTATGCCTCAGCTGTGCTAGCTGCATCATCTTCAGTTGAGTTCATCCCTTCCTCATTATTGCTTCCTAATTGCCTCTCTGACCCTTCTATTCCCCATCATATTCCTCTGTTCCTTGGAGGTGGCAGCTGTGAGTCAAATAGTCTGGAATATATGAATATTAGTTTGAATTGGAATATTATATAAAGAACAGAATGATTTCTCAAAGGTGGATAATACCTTTACTGAACGTTCTCTACTCATAAGTGTTTTGTTTGTCACAGATGCCAGTCAAGTGCCCCCTGTAGTCAGCCTGTCTGGTATAAGAGGAGGGACTCAGCCCATATTGTGAAGGGTAGAATTCACATACACAGTGAGCTATTCCAAAATACAGCATTTTAATAGTACAGCTTCACAAGATCAACCAGAGCTCATAAGTTGTACAGACAGAGATCTCCCAAATCATTGTAGTGTTACAACAACCATTGAAAGTATTAAAAGTAACACAACTAATTGTTATACTTCTAAGTTCATTATAAAAATAATAAAATTATAAAAAAGTTGTACGAAGTTCAAACTGTGAGAGAGACTCTAAGAAAGAAAAGCAAAGAACAGAAAGCACACAAGTTGTGACACAAAGGTTTACTATGTGGTAAACCTAGGCAAAACAGGCAGCTTGCAGAGCAAGTTTGCTTTTAAGAAGGAGTTATGCTTCTGGAATTCCGCATATCACAGAAATAGTGGGACCAAAATATCTAGAGAAAAAAGGATTTTATGGAAAAGCAAGGGGAGTAAAAGAAAAAAAATCCAAATCATGCTTATGAGCATACATTCCATTCTTTTTATATCCAGAAGCACCAAATGAGTTTGATAGCTATCAAGCTGTTGTAGCTGTATTGGTCCCAGGATATGAGCGAGACAAGGAGGATCAGGTAATAGGTTTGTTTGTTTGGACCAGCTTCTTCAGGTCTGGAAAAGGAATTCCCAACACCACAGGAAAATTCAAGGCAGCACAGATTGTTTAACATAAGTAGTTACCACATATTGTAAGAGACCATTCAATATAAAGCGACCTATTAACACCTTGCCGTCATAAGACAAAAATGGGGACAGGGGTGTTAGTGAGTTCTACAGCAGTGTTTCTCAACCAGTGGTACCAGTACCCTTAGGAATACTTGAGAGATATCTGGGGGGAGAGGGGTATGTCAACAACTGAAATTTGGAGAAAACTGAATTTTTGTTTTACGTTTTACAGCGTTTTATTGTTTTTGTACATTTTACACCCAAAAATTTCATCACCTGCCAGGCTACGATTAAGTTGTTTAAACAAATGTGTTGCAATGGCGAAAAAAAATTGTGTGTCTGAAAACCGTAGGTACTGGGAGTACTTACAATTTTATTAAAGGGGGTCCTTTATAAAAAAAAGATTGAGAAACACTGCTCTAGAACATCGTAGATAGTCATACATCCACTATCTTTATTAAGTGATTTTTAGTGTCTAGCAAAGTTATTAATTTAAGCTCAAGCTCATCTTTGAAAATATTGTGCAGATTTCCTTTAAGAATGAGAACTGAAAGGTCAGAAATTGAGTGAACTTTTTATAAAAAGTGTTCACCCAGGGGTGACAAGGAATTTTTTGTCTATATTTTTCTATGTTAATTCATTGAAGTTTCAAAAGTGTAGTGATTATCTGGTTTCACCTTCATAGTTGTTATTGGAGACATTAAGGGTGTATCTACACCTCACCGTTATTTTGAGATAACTAGCATTATTTCGAAGCAACAATGCAAGTGTCTACAAAGCCATTCAGTTATTTCAAAATGATGGCTTATTCCAAAATCTGTAAACCTCATTCTACAAGGAATAACGCCTATTCCGAAATAGCTATTTCAAAATAAGGCGTGTGTAGACACTCCACTGCTGCTATTACAAAATAGCCCCTCACCAGGACCATTCTAAGTTACTCATCCACAGTGCCTCCTGGGGCTTAAATCGAGATAGAACATCTATACTGGGGAAGCCTGCAATGTACAGGTGCTATTTCAAAATAAGCTATTCCGGAATAACTATTTCAGGATAGCTTATTTCTAAATAAGCATGCAATGTAGATGTACCCTTAATGCACTAGATAAGGTATACCACATATTGTGACAGGTGTGTGTAGGACCCAAAGATCTTCACAGATGTGTGTGTGTGTGTGTGTGTGTGGAGGGTACTGTTCATTGGGTATATGTCTGAAAGGCCATTTTAAGGGACCACCACAGACAAGAAATCATCATATACTCCCACACACTTGATGTTGGAAAATCAGGTAATCTATCTGGAGATGATGAAAGAAACCCATAGCCAAGGCCATCCTTAGGGAGGTGTGGGGCCTGGAGCAACCACCCCTTACTCCAGACCCTGCCTCTTCTACCCCTGCTATGTCCCAGCCCCATCTCTCCCCACCCCTGCTACACCTGCGTTGCACATCTTCCCCAAAACCCCCTTCACAAGGAGATGCAACTTGGGGGATTACTGGAGCCTGGCAACAAGGCAACAGCAGGGGTGGGGCCTGCCAACACTCACCCTGGTGGCAGGAGCCATGAGAAACTGAGCAACCCGGCAGCTTGGCCCTCTCCACCACTCATCTCCTGGCTGGGTTGCTCTGCTTCACTGAGGCAGTTGGAAGTGGAGCACCTCAGCCCCTGCCCAGGTCCTAGCCCTCTCTCCCTCTCTGCTCCCAAAGCAATGTGGTGCAAAAACAACTAAGAGAGTGTACCAAACTGTCAATACACACACACACATGCATTTACACAGAAAAATGAAAAGATAAACACCATATCACATCCCTGAAAATTGCACTGCTGGGATGATTGCCCCATGATTCAGATTATTTTCCTCTTTGTTAACTTCCTCCCTTTGCTTCTTAAATGTCCTTTAATCCTTAATCCCAAGCATGACTCCCTGACATAGGTAACCTGATTGTAAACTCTTTTGCATAAAATATTTGAAAAATCATTAGGAAGAGAAAGAGTACCAGGATGAATCTAAAAGCTGGTGGTCAGGACACTCACCCAGAGGACAGGGGAGGGATAGCTTAGTGGTTTGAGCACTGGCCTACCAAAGCCACGGTTGTGAATTCAGTCCTTGAGGGGGGCCATTTAGGGATCTGTGGCAAATCTGTTAGGGATGCTACTTGGTCCTATGGTAAGGGAAGAGGACTGGACTCAATGACCTCTCAAGGTCCCTTCCAGCTCTGTGAGATAAGTATAACACTGCATGGCTCCCAGATACATTTGAAAACATGTTTTAAATGAACAAATTTCACTTTTCTCCTTCTTTCTTTCACCCAGTTTCAAACCTAAAGTGAGACTAACATAAATTTAGTATGAGACTTTGTCCCCCTGCACTTGCCAGATGTTATACAAAGACATGAGTCTCATACCTGCTAGTTCATTACTCAAGCAATAAGAAATCATGCTTTAGGTTCAGAGGTTCCTGAATCAGTTTCCATATATAACCCAGCCAAAACTTTGTTACACTAATATTTTAGTTGTAACAATATTTCTTTATTAAAAAAATACATTTCTCTGTTTCTTGATTCCATTCTTTAGGGCTAGTCCCTTAGAAGGCACAAGATGGAATAACTCCACTGACTGCAGAAGAGAGAGAGAATGATTTACATTAGTTGATGACCTGGTCAAAATCCCACAAGACTGTTCTTGTTCTATTTCTAGCCAGACTTGAATCAGGCAGTATTAGAAATCTCCTGAGAAGCCTGTACTTGGAAAAACAAACAAACAAACAAACATACAAACAACCCACAGGTCACTTTTACAGTCCCAATGGGTTTTGTTAAATTTCAAATAAGCATTTGGACATGGAGGTGTGCTCTGAACTAACTCTCTGAATCCCTGAGGAATTGCAGTTGCATTCCTTTCCTTGATAATTGGGATCTCCCAATCTCTGGCCCATTCTCTTGTCTCCCTCCCTTCTCACTTATCCATCACGGAGTTACTTTTTATTCCTATGCTTTTACACTTCTTTAACTATGTGAACCACTGAAAACCCCATAACAATATACCACCTGATTTTTTTCCAAGTTTTTAACAGCCTGTTTAATTTTTCCAAATATTTTTACACTAACTCTATGGTACATAATCTTTAAGCTTCTTCTCACTTTCAATGCTCTCTATCTATATTCTTGTTGCCTCTGACCTTCCTTACTTCTCCCCTTGATCAGCTTCATCTCTCCTTATATAGTCTTGAATCTATGCCTCCCAGGATTGAAATAGCCTCTTAATTGATGTATAATAATGCCCTCTATCACCTTCTTCTTAAAAATACACCTCTTGTTGGTTGCACAAAACATTCCAGCTGTAATGATCACATATCATACTGTGATTGCTTATTGCATTACACCATTCATGCATTGCAATGACAAGCACTATAGGGTAAAATTTTTGTTCTTTGGCTAGTGATTTATTGCAGATCACTGTGGGTATATATGCCTATACAAGAAACAAAGACCTGTGGCTAGTCCTCGGCCTCAGGCCCACCCAATGGGGGTTTTAAGGAGGAAAGAGGGCAGTTGCCCCATGGTCCAATTATTCAAAGGGGCCTGCAGCCCCTGGGCCCTTTATATCACTGCTAGAGCACTGTGTTGCGTGCTCCATGCAGCTCTGAATATATGGAGATATACCTATCTCATAGAACTGGAAGGTCATTGAGTCTAGTCTCCTACCCTCACAGCAGGACCAAGTACCATCCCTGACAGATTTGCCCCAGATCCCTAAATGGCCCCCCTCACAATCCTGGGTTTAGCAGGCCACTACTCAAATCACCAAGCTATCCCCCCCAAAACTGGGGAGCTTGCTACATGTGGTACAGAGGGCTGGGGAGAAGGAGCAGTGTGGTCGGGGTGGTGCAGAGGGCTGGCTACCCCCAGCATTGCCCATTTCACCTGAGGCCCCACCCCTTCTGGGGCATGGAGCCTGTCCCTTCCCCACACACACAGTGCCCAGGGGCCTGCACAGATTGTTGGCTTCCCTGCTCAAGCTCCCAGGGCTTAGGGTAAGAGGCTGTTTCATTGCGGTGTAAACTTCCAGGCTTGAACTGGAGCCCAGACTCTGGGATCTTCTCAGTCTGTAGAGTTCAGCACTTGGGTTCTTGTCCAAGGCCTGAATTTCGCAGAGCAATGGAATATCCACATAGCCCAAGATCCATGAACCCAAGATGGCTGGCACATACCAGCTGTAGGATTTTCTTTGCTGTGTAGACATACCATCTGCCCTGCAAAAGACTAATTTCCAGAGCCTTAAGAGTAGCAGGTGAGAAAGGGCTGCATACCCAGGAAACAACCCCCAACAAGCAATCTCAACAACTTTTCTCTAGTTTGGACTGAGCCACCCCACTCACATGCCAAGCTCTGTAGTCAAAGCCCCACTACATCTAGCAGAGCCAGGGCCAAGAAAGGGGCAGAATACATTGTAGCAAAGGGAGGACCCCATCTGCATGTGGACACACTGTGATGGGCTCCCCCAAATCTTCAAGCGGCAAGATTCAAAAGATAAGGCCACTGCTCATCAGAGTGGTGTGTTTGCTGTCCAACACCCTCTTCCCCCAATGGCATCACAGTAGCTACAGTAAAACCTGTGTTATCCAGCATGCCCGGGGATTAGGGCGTACCGGTAACCTAAAAACTCTGGTTATCTGGGAGGGGAAGAGGGGCCGGGGCTGGGAGCCATGCGGGACCTACGAGGGGGGGCACAGGAGCCATGATGGGGCCAGGATGTGGCCTGCTGGGGGGGGGGGGGAGGGCACAAGCTGTGGGGCAAGGGAGTGGGATGTGGCCTGGTGAGGGGGAGTGGAAGCCGGGGGCCGGGAGGCAGAGATGGCGGGGGAAGCCTGCCAGGGGAGCCAAGATGCTTGCTTCTGGCTGCCGTTCTCCCCTCCCCCAGGTACGTGCTGCACGCTTGTCTGAGGAGCACTTAAAGGGCCAGTTTCCTTTTTTTTTTCTTTCCCCAGCAACAAAAATTTGTCAGTTTCTACAGTTTTCCGGACAGTGCAGGTTTTATTGTATTAAATGTTACCCATCCCCTAATATTTTCACCCACCATCTGTGGTATAAGAATACAAGAATAGAATATCCTGCATAGGATTTTTGCATTGGAAGAGGGAGTTCTTCCTTCATACAACTTTCCCTAAGGGCTGATGCACTGGCCATCCATCTCTGTTATTTTCTGAAAAGTATGCCATGCCTCATAGGGATAGTTGAAGGATGAGCATTGTGGCTATATTATAGTAGGATCTTTTATCCTCCCCCCCTCCCCCCCGCCGCCCATGCCTTCCTTAATGAAAGAGCAAACAAGGAAGTTCAAGCAAAGGGCAAAGCAACAGATGTGCCCAAAGCACCCTTTGATAACACTTTCTTAACGTTAAGACCACTGTCAACTATAATACAACCAACAGACAACGTTGGCAATATGGGCCAGTGCCCTATCTTTCTTTTTTAAATTCATCCAGGATGTTCAATAGAATGCACTCAACAGGGAGGTACAGTAAAGATAACACAAAAATGTTGCTGTCTTTTGAGTCTTGCAAATCCCTGACTGAAAGAGATAATAGACATTATAGTGAAGAGCGCCTCAATTTTATGCAAAATTATTCTCTTCTTTCCATACAAGACAATATTTTTTCCATCTGTACAAGGAAGCCAAAAGCTACCTCTAGACCAAGTGTGAAAGATACCCAATGCATATTTAAATATAGGACTTCCAGTACATTGAAGCCCCAAAAGCTGTGTTACCTTTTAAAGGAGTGTAACAATGGTGAGTGCGAAGGTATAAGAGATACCATTCCCCTGAGGACAGAGACTTGCTGCTAGCTGGCTGATTATTCCTGCCTGCTGCACCTGAGAAAAAGTTGAAACTTAATTACCTGACCCTTCTAAAAGAGGGCAGCAGGAAATGAGGAGAGTATAGCATCTTCTAGACAGGTGTGGGTTTGTACTCCCATTGGATTGCTGTTAGAATGATTTCAGAGAGAGGAGTTGCTCCAGAAACCAAATGGATTAAAAGAAGGTTAGATGGAAGTCCTTTATTGCTGAAGCTCTAAAGTAAGAAGCAGGATATTTTAATTCCTGAAATTACTGGTGCGGGGACAGTGTCTCAGAGGGGTAGATGTGTTAAGTCTGTAACTTTAAAGAGAATGAGCAGTCCTGTGGCACCTCAGAAACAAACAAATTTATTAGATCTTTTGTGAGTAAAACCCACTTCATCAGATGAGTTGAAGAAGCACAGACTTGAGGAAGGGACTACTAGGTCTGCACAGACTTTTGATTCTTCTGTTAAGAAGACTTAAAATAAAACTAACCAACTCTGCTGAAACGTCTCTGGATTCCCTGAAAGAGTTCAGATAGAACAAACCCAGAGAGTGACCTGATCTAGCAAGAGCAAAACCTAATCTGGGCAGAGGAGGGTGCTATAATATAGGCCCCAGTCTTTTTGCAGTCAGGCTAAAGTTCATGCCACATTCATTTCCAAAAAACTTGCTAAGTGTTTGTTGGCTAGCCTGCTATATAATGGTGCCAAGTTTAGGCTGAATACAAACCTTGTCACTAGATCTTGAGGTCAATGCTGAAATGATGTACATCTCAAAATACATTAGCATTTCCAAAGAACATGACATCCATTTCTTTGCCATTGCAAAACAAAAATATATAACAAATATCAAAGGGGGGAGGGATGTTCTGAAAGTGCATTAGTTAATATATCAGTTGCTATTAAAAGCTCCTAGAATGCTGGGTGCAGTCTAAGTTAACTTTTGGAAACATAACTCTCAGCTGTCAGAATTGAGTATGTCTTTGCCAGTACTTGCCCTATTTCATGATTAAATTTTAATTTAAAAATGTTTTCAATGAGAGCAGCTCTTTGTTAGCTAATGTAGAAGGTAATTTATAAATGTACATATTTTCCACTCATCTGAGTAATTGTGCTTAAGATACTGAGCCAGAAACATGGCGGTGCAGAGATAAGATATGGAGAAGCGACACTATGCAAGATACAATCTCAACGCAAACAGCTGCCAAGCCCTCCACAGCCATCACGAGAACTGGCCTTTGGGTCCTGCAAACTTGATTTGGGAGAAATGTAATGTGAAGAAGGATCTCATCTTTTAGTCTATTACAATATTTTTATGAAAGTAGCCAAGAAACATAACATGATTGCTAGGGAAGAAACATCTGGATTCCACTTATGAAGCCTGCTCCACAGTGTGGTGGGTACTAATCTGCCGCCTGGGCAGAATGGACAGAAAAAGGGCAACATACAGTAATATAAAATTGTTGTTATATTAGTAGTATCAGTCAGGTTAGAAGGATTGCTAACATAAGAAAGAATTTCCTGATATCAGGCTAATAAAATATATTCATTCATTTGGTTCGAAATCTGGAAATAAGCCCTCAGTTAAATTGCTTCTGTAAAAATTAAGTTGACTCATGTATGTTGGGCAGTAAAATAGGTAAAACAGATATGCACATGTTTTCCTACTAATTTTCTCAAGGTTAATTAGACCTGAATGGAATATGATAGTCCTAATCAGTCAGTTATTTTCATTAAAGAACAAAAATGATTTTGTATCAGGGAAAAGTGCTTGAGCAAGTCAAAACATAGTAGGTCTCTGATTATCCACCAGATGGAGCCCCTTACCTCTAAAATGCTTTGCTTCATCAGGCTAAATTAGCTTAAAGATGGCTATTTAGATGTATTCAGTAATTAAATAACATCATCTTTGGTCAGATTATTATGAAGCCAACTAAAATCCCACCACTACCAAAACCCTTCAGTTATTTAAAAGCAACATTCTATTGTATGCTGAATTTGATTTAAAATAATGGCATAACAAACTATATATAGATAATGGTGGGGGGAGATTAGAAAAGTCTATTAAAATGGTCAGTACTGGGACCAATCCTGTTCAACTTGTTCATCAATGATCTAGAAAATGAGGTAAGCAGTGAGGTGGCCAAGTTTGCAGATGACACAAAGTTGTTCAGGACAGTCAAAAGCAAAAGGAATTGTGAAGAACTACAAAAAGATCTCAGCAAACTGAGTGATTGGGCAGCAAAATGGCAAATGAAATTTAATGTGGGTAAGTGTAAGGTAATGCATGTTGGAAAAAATAACCCAAATTACACGTACTACATGATGGGGTCAAATTTAGCTACGACAGATCAGGAAAGGGATCTTGGAGTTATAGTGGATAGTTCTATGAAGACATCCACGCAGTGTGCAGCGGCAGTTAGTAAGGCAAATAGGATGTTAAGAATTATTAAAAAAGGGATAGATAATAAGACAAAAGATATCATACTTCCCCTATATAAAACTATGGTACGCCCACATCTCGAGTACTGCGTGCAGATGTGGTCTCCTCACCTCAAAAAAGATATATTGGCATTAGAAAAGGTTCAGAAAAGGGCGACTAAGATGATTAGGGGCTTGGAAAGGGTCCCATATGGGGAGAGGCTAGAGAGACTGGGACTTTTCAGTTTGGAAAAAAGGCGATTGAGGGGCGATATGATAGAGGTATATAAAATCATGAATGGTGTGGAGAAAGTGATTATAGAAAAATTATTTACCTTTTCCCATAATACAAGAACTAGGGGACACCAAATGAAATTGATGGGTAGTAGATTCAAAACTAATAAAAGGAAATTTTTCTTCACACAGCGCACAGTCAACCTGTGGAACTCCTTGCCCGAGGAGGCTGTGAAGGCCAGGACTCTATTAGGGTTTAAAAAAGAGCTTGATAAATTTTTGCAGGTTAGGTCCATAAATGGCTATTAGCCAGGGATAAAGTATGGTGCCCTAGCCTTCATAACAAGGGCAGGAGATGGATGGCAGGAGATAAATCACTTGATCATTGTCTTCTGTTCTCCTTCTCTGGGGCACCTGGCATTGGCCACCGTCGGCAGATGGGATGCTGGGCTCAATGGACCTTTGGTCTGACCCAGTATGGCCATTCTTATGTTCTTATGTTCTTATGGTCAACTTTTTTTAGTCTATATAAAATGTTTCTGCACATGCAGATTAGCATCTTTAAAGGCTAAATGCTAAAATAGTAATCCATTTCCAGAGATTTGTTTTATGTGTTTTTTTACTCCTTTTTTTAAAATGAGTCAAAATGTGGTGGTGTTGAATATAAATTAGAGACTTATTAGAGAACCCTAATCTGATAAATTAGATTTTATTTTTGGTAAAGTACTATATATCAAGGGAAGGTGAAAGGATTTCTCTATAATGTTTTAAAATGTGCTCATTATTAGTTTGAGATCTCGCTTTTGAGGAAAAGATTTTTTTACTATATTTGTACTTCATTCATATGAAAATCATTTCAAAATCAGTGTTAGTTGCCTAAACTGTTTGACAAATAACATGAATTTAAGTCTCCTACCTGTAAGAGTGCACTAAACTAACAGGCTATGGAATCATTGTTAATCCCTCTGGCCCAATACTATAGCAAAAGCTTGAAGAAAATGTTATGTGACTGTTCTTGGACATTAGTAAAAACTTCTTAACTTTCAGGGTGGTTAAATGCAGGAAGGAATAAATTGCTGAGGGAGATTGTGGGTTCTCCATCATGGGAGATATTTAAGAGAAGGTTAGATGAACATCTGTCAGGAACAGTCTAGATAGTACTTGGTCCTGCTGTTAGTGTAGGGGACTATACATGAGGATCTCCTGAGGTCCTAGTGTTCTACGATTCTAATGTCACCATGCCTGTGGCTGGGTCATCAGCAGTGAAGACTAAATTTTGGATCTTAATACATGAGTCTCAACTATCTGAGATAAAGAGTCAACTTTTATCAGCCATTGCTGTAGTAGGCCCATAAACTTCTGAGGAACAGAGCACCACAGTAGTGTGTTACGTTGTTTATTATTTTATTCTAGTATCTCTTAGGGCACGTCTATACTGCAGGGCAAAAGTCAAATTAAGATACATAACTTCAGCTATGTCAATTGCGTAGCTGAAGTAGAAATAGCTTAATTTGGCTTTTGGCACTGTCTGCACAGCAGGGAATCAAAGGAAGAACATTCTTGCTTCAACTTCCCTTACTTCTCATGAAATGATGATTACAGGAGTCAGAGTAAGAAGTCCTCTATCGTGAAATTATTTCGAAATAAAGGCTTACTGTGTAGATGCACACTACTTTATTTCGAAATAACGTCAGTTATTCCAAAACAATGATGCCTTTAGAGATCCCAACATGATTAAGGCCAAATTGTCGAACACAGTAAAAATCACTGCCCTGAAAGGTATAAGTAGAGAAGACAGATAAATGTGTGTGGGGAGTGAGAAACTGAGGGTGTGTCTACAGAGCAGGTCTCAACTCAAAATAAACTACTCAAATTGAGCTACATCAATTGCATAGCTTATTTCAAAATTGGGAGCCTCCACACAGTACTTATTTCAAAATAGAACACTCTTCCTCAGACTTCCCTTATTCCTGATACAATGAGGATTACAGGAGTCGGAGTAAGAAATCCTCCAGCTTGACAGTATTTTGACATTATTTCAAAATAACTGCCTGCCGTGTGGACGTGGACTTAGTTATTTTGTAATAACACTAGTTATTTCAAAATGTTGCTGTGTAGACATACCCTGAGAAGTGATTTGGCCAAAGTTCTCAGAGGTTAGGGGCAGAGGTGGAAGAACTCAGGTTTCCTAATTCCCATTCCACTGCCTATACTATACTACCACCTATAGAGCAAGACTTGGACACTGAAATTCTTTCCAAATAAGGACTTTTAACTGGCCTGCTCTATTTGTAATCTAGTTATATAATTATAACCAACAATCTTAAATTGGCAGTATAACCATATCACAAAGCTTCTCACTTTTTTTTTTCCAAAAAGTTTCTTACACAACTTGAATTAAATAATCATTACCTGCCTGAACTAACCTGTAAGCAGTCTTTTGGGAACTGGGCCTTGCAAACAGTTGGAGGGTGGTTATTAAACCTCTCTCTTAATATTACTGTGAGTAAAGTGAGGCCAAAACAGATATTTCCTTTCTTATATTTCCCAGTACATTTGTATCCCATTTCCAGTGCTCCAAAAGATGCTTGAAACTCAGCCTCTGTTAATAAAATTCCAATGAGTCTTTGAACCCAATGGTAGAGCTTGGCTTTTGTTGCTGCATCTCTCAAGGTCAGATACTAGGAGGTACGAAGTACCTCTTGAGAGATACTGACACTTCTGTGGGAGCTGAGTGATTAGTACTTCATAGGATTGGTCTCGTGCAAAAGGAGAGGGTGAGCCATAGAATGTCAAAATGTTGGTTTGTGTGTCTGCTGTGATGATGCAGCCACCCTCCTACTGCTAACATAATATAGATACCTGGAAACTAGTAGTACACTGAACTGTATTGACTATATGTAAGACAAGGGATAAAATTCAAGGTCTCATTACTCATGTGTAAAATTTTATTATTTAAGACCTGAGTATTACTAACATCTTTCACTGATATACCAAGGCAACCAGAAATCACTGCATAGATGCATGGACCCTTGTCATCCATAGAAGTTCACTCTGGATCAGATCAGATCATGGGTCTTCGTGACTAGGAGCTCATCTGTTGAAGTCACTCTTTGTCTCCCTGTCTGAGTTTTTTACAGCTGCCTTGTAAATCTTTCCCCGTTGGGATTTTTTCATTGAACCTGCCAACAGGAGGGCAGAAAAGAGTGTTTAGAGCTCCTGTACTGGGGATCCTGAGTAACTCAAATTTTAAACTCATATTCTATTTGTGTGTAGATGAAAGAGCCGAGGTTTTGTTTTCTTGGTGATGCATAACTTGTAAATAATTTTAAAACAAGCACTCGCAGCATGTGTTCTAAAGAAAATCCAACCACAGACATGCTGGTACATACTCAGAACACTGTCAATAAGCACGATCAAATGAGTTTAGCCTTCATGACAAAACTTCTCTTTCAGTCTGACTATCTAGAATCTGAGCTAAGAGTGATTCACCTGCATCTGTACACATAATTGGGCTAGCTTTCTTCAAGCTAGTGTAAATGTAAATAGCAGCATCACCATGATAGCACAGGCAATAGAAGCAGAGACGTGGCTTAGACATGCCCATTATCTATCCACTAGTTTCCAGTTCTATCTGGAATAGAACTTGGATGATTAGCCCAACCAAACCAACCTACCCCTGGATTCACTACTGTTTTCAGTGTGCTAGTTCCAGCAAAGGTAGCATGTGTCTGCTATGATGGGAAGCTGGGTCTTAGCTGTAGGGCAGATGTACTCTCAGGGTGTGTCTAAACAGCAGGGCTTAACTCGAAATAAGCTATGCAAATTGAGATACGTCAATTACATAGCTTATTTTGAAATTGGGAGTGTCTACATTTTGAAATAGAGCACTCTTCCTCCAATTTCCCTTACTCCTCGTAAAATGAGGGTTATAGGAGTCTGAGTAAGAAGTCCTCCAGCTTGACAGTATTTCGACATTATTTTGAAATAAAGCTAGTTATTTCAAAATAACGTTGCTGTGTAGACATACCCCCAGTGTCTGAGACTGGATGTAAAATGTTCACTCACAAGTGCCATACTTTGCTGTCTTGACTGACTGAAGCATGTATCTTTTTAGCTAGTGAGGTAAACTATTGCATTTAAAACAATGCCTTTTTAAAAAATGAAAATATCCATGAGACCTCCTTCCTTCTCCCATGTTTGTGAATTTTCTCGAGTTGCTACCGCACTTGAAACATAAATGCTCCTTCCCCTCCTGAGACTTAGGAACTATCTTTTACCCACCTCTGTCTCCCAGTATCACCTGCAGAGAATTCTTTTCTTCCCTCACTCATTCTACTTCTTTCCCTTAGGACCTGGGAGGGTTTTTTTTAACCCTTCCCAATCTGGCTCCATCTTCTTTAGGGGAAAATTCCCTCCCTATTTTTCTTCCCCTTTGGTTCCTGTTCCCTGAGGGAGCATATAATGGAGAAGTAGCCATTTCCAGGAGACTGATTTTTCAGGGCTCAGTAGCAAAGCATGCTGGGGAGTATGCTGGAAAGCCTCCTCTCTAATCCTAGTGTTGTGGGACTAAGTAGCAACAGGGACTCAGGCAGGGGAGGAAAGAAAAAGAGCCTGGTTTCAGTACTGTTCCAGCAATGGGGTAGGTTTTCCTGGAAAGGATCCTCTTCTGAGCTTGAACTGATGGGAATTTGGCTCTGCTACCTGTAGCTGTACAAAAACGCTGCTAAAAGAGGAGGAGGGGAAAGCGACTGAAATGCTTGTTCCCAGTCAACCATATGTTCCTCCTTCAGTTCCTTTCTCTACCACCCCAGCTCTTTTTACGGCTTTTTTGTGACCTGCAGGTTGAACCTCCTGGTCCAGAACCCTCAGAACCTGACAGGTCCCAAAGGAAGGGGTTTGTTGGATATGAGGAAACTGGCCCCCAGGGCTCCCAGGGTACTGCAGCCAGCCCCTGCGTCTTCCAGGGCTCTCTGGCAACATTTGTGGTCCTGCCAGAGAATCCCAGACAACAGAGGTTCAAACAAACTGTAGTTGCAGGCAGCCAGCTGTGGACTTCTGAAGTTTGCAGAGGGAGCAGCAGGCTATTTTCTTTAAAAAACAATCTTGTGACCAAAGACTGTCCCTGGGACAGTTTGACACCCTTCTGTAATAAATGTAGATCTTCCTGGAGCTTCATTCCACCCTGTCAGGAAACAACTAATTCATGTTTAATTAATCATCTCCTGAGTTAGGAGAATCGGACTTGGGCAGGGTGGGAGGAGGAAAGTACTGCAAAGATGACTCCTCACTTCCTTTACATTGTAGAACTCTACTCTGCTATGTGTCTCTCTCTGCCGCAGAGGACGAGAGCAAGTTCACAGTGTCTTAGGGTGAAGGAGCAACAACGTCTGGTACAGTGGATATGATGAACAGAGACCCCAGAGATTACTGCAGCCATAGTAAGCAAGATCTGAATGAGCTCATCCCGATATCTGTTGATAAGCTGGTAGAAAAGACTTCAGGAGCTTTGCATAGACACATCTGCTGTGCCTCAATTTGCAGCATGATGGATCTGTTTTGCCAAAAGGATCAATTCTGCCTGGTTTGGGGTTATAAATTGCTCAAACTGGGGGTCATTAATGATGGGGTCACTTTCCCTTTTAGTATGTTTTTAATACAGAAATTCAATGCTTGCAAGTGCGGGGGGGGGGGGGGGGGGGAGAATTGTCTCTAAAAGATGGCCAGGGAGTGTTTAAAATTTTCTGATTAATGGGTAGGAGCTCAAATTGGTTCTGTTTTGTATTGAACCTGATCTTTTTTCTGCGGGCAGAAGGGTTACAGTAGTAAGTAATGGCAATGAAGTAGATATGATGTCACTTGATGGAAGGTAGAAGTAAAGATTCCTTTTTGCAATCCCTCTTAGATGAGCTTTGGAGGGCTGAGGACAGGTGCAGAATCTGCAACTAAATAATGGCCTATTTCCTCAAAAGGCATCTTGAGATGTGAGCAATGAGAAAGACAGGCTGTACTTAATCCATTTATTCATGTTATTAACTCGTAAAACAGTGGCAATGTAATTGCTTGGAAAGCACATGACATTTACTGTTAGTGTTGTGACATGACATACATCTTTGCTGTGATTTGGTTCAGTATTACATACAATGGTACTATACTTTTGAAAGCCTTATAAAGTAGGTATAAATCCACTCTCCTCTCACATCACATGACAGAAAATCTGGTCCCAGGGTTGCAGTGCACTTCAGACAATATCATTTTAATGCAAACATCTGAAAATGTTAATGCAGAAATGGGTCAGCAACTCATATAAATTACTTTACAACTCACTCAGTGGTGTACTTAGATGAATGGAAATGCAATTAACCTGACTGCTGAAGTTAAATGCAATAGGCCATGTCTTACATGCCAGGAGTCCGCATGCAGCAGCTAAGAGAGTTTTTAGTTATATTAAATACTTTTCAATTTATGAAATGCCCTGTCAAGTTTGTGAAACCTGTAATTAAAATATTTATCTAATTATTTTCTGGGATAAAAGTAGGTTGTATTTCACTGAAAACAACCAACAACACAAGCAGCATGCAAAGATACAAGAGACTCAGAACAATGCACCAACGACAGCTCAGCTTTACTGCAAAGACATTTCAAGGGAAGTAAGGCTGTGATTTAAAAATAACATCTCATTAGTTTGTTTAATTACTCACTGTTGGCAGTAATCGATTTTAATGCTGAAAACAGAAACACACAGTATTTAAGAAAAAAATAATTTTACTTCCAGTAAATTGGACACCAGATGAAAGTACTATCTAAAGAGTGTTCCACCCAGTTTAGATTTCCTAAAAGGTTTAGACTTCAGATGGCACTGGGAAAATTTTGGCCAAAACATAGCTGTAGTATGGGTTACAGATCTATCACTGTTTTGTAGGTTTTGTTTATGTTAAACACACACCAAGTGGAAAGAAGTTAAACTGTATTTTATTTCCACTCATGAATACTCTAAAAGAGGATTATTTATATTGTGGTAGCACTTAGACATCTATCAGGGATGGTCTAGACGGTACTGGGTCCTGCTGTGAGGGCAGGGGACGACATGATGACCTCTCGAGGTCCCTTCCAGTTCTAGTGTTCTATGATTCTATCTAACCTGCTCTTAAATATCTCCAGAGATGGAGATTCAACATCCTCCCTAGACAACTTATTCCAGTGTTTAACTACCCTGACAGTTGGGAAGTTTTTCCTAATATCCAATCTAAACCTTCTTTGCTGCAAGAAGCCCATTGCTTCTTATCCTATCCTCAGAGGCCAAGGAGAACAATTTTTCTCCCTCCTCCCTTTTAGATACCTGAAAACCGCTATCATGACACCTCTCAGTCTTCTCCTTTCTAAACTAAACAAGCCCAATTCTTTCAGTCTTCCTTCATAGCTCATGTTCTCTAGATCTTTAATCATTCTTGTTGCTCTTCTCTGGACCTTCTCCAATTCCTCCATATCTTTCTTAAAAAGTGGTGCCCAGAATTGGACACAATACTCCAGTTGAGGCCTAACTAGCACAGACTAGAGCAGAAGAATTACTTCTCTTATCTTGCTCACAACATTCCTTTTAATGCAACCACTATGACCCCTAGATCCCTTTCTGCAGTACTCTTTCCTAGACAGTTGCTTCCCATTCTGTATGTGTGAAACTGATTGTTCCTTCTGAAGTGGAGTACTTTACATTTGTCCTTATTCAACTTCATCCTATTTACCTCAGACCATTTCTCCAACTTGTCCAGATCATTTTGACCCTATCCTCCAAAGCAGTGGCAACGCCTCCCAGCTTTGTATCATCTGCAAACTTAATAGGTGTACTGTCTGTGCGAATATATAAATCATTGATGAAGATATTGAACAGAACCGGTTCCAAAACACACCCCTGCAGAACACCATTTGTTATGCCCTTCCAGCAGGATTGTGAACCATTAATAACTACTCTCTGAGAATCGTTATGCAGCCAGTTCTGCACCCACCTTATAGTAGCCCCATCTAAGTCGTATTTGCCTAATGTATTAATAAGATCATGCGAGACCATATCAAATGCCTTACTAATGTCTTGGTATTCCATGTCCACCACTTCTCCCTTATCCACAAGGCTTGTTATCCTATCAAAGAAAGCTATCAGATTGGTTTGACATGATTTGTTCTTTACAAATCCATGCTGGCTGTTACCTATCACCTTATTATCTTCCAGGTGTTTGCAAATGAATTACTTAATTATTTGCTTCATTATGTTTCCTGGCACAGAAGTTAAACTGACTGGTCTGTAGTTTCCTGGGTTGTTCTTATTTACCATTTTATAGATGGGCACTATATTTGCCCTTTTCCACTCTTCTGGAATCTCTCCTGTCTTCCATGATCTTTCAGTTATGATAGCTAAAGGCTCAGATACCTCCTCTATCAGCTCCTTGAGTATTCTAGGATGCATTTCATCAGGCCCTGGTGAATTACAGACATCTAACTTTTCTGAGTGATTTTTAACATGTGGGTTTTTTTTTTAATTTTCTAAACCTACCGCATTCCCACTAGCATTTACTGTGTTAGGCATCCCTTCATCATCAGACATCTTGGTAAAGACTGAAACATAGAAGTCATTAAGCACCTCTGCCATTTCCAAGTTTCTCCCTCCTCACTGAGCCATGGGCCTACCCTGACTTTGGTCTTCCTCTAGCTTCTAACATATTTATAGAATTAAAGTCTTCTTGTTTCCCTTTATGTCTGTAGCTAGTTTGAGCCCGTTTTGTACCGTTGCCTTTCTAATCTTGCCCCTGCATACCTGTATTGTTTGCTTATATTCATCCTTTGTAATTTGACCTTGTTTCCACTTTTTAGAGGACGAGTTTTTGGTTTTTTTAGATTATGCAAGATCTCCTGGTTAAGCCAAGGTGGTCTTTTGCCATACTTTCCATCTTTCCTATGCAGCAGAATAGCTTGCTTTTGGGCCCTTAATCATGTCCCTTTGAAAAACTGCCAACTCTCTTCAGTTGTTTTTCCTCTTTGTCTTGCTTCCCATGGGACTTTCCCTATCAGCTTTCTGAGCTTACCAAAATCTGCCTTCTTGAAATCCATTGTCTCAATTTTTCTGTTCTCCCTTTTACCAGTCCTTAGAATCATGAACTCTAATTTCATAATCACTTTCATCCAAGCTACCTTCCATTTTCAAATTCTCAACCAGTTCCTCCCTATTTGTTACAAATTAAATCTAGAACAGCGTTCCCCCTCAGTAGCTTTTTCAACCTTCTGGAATAAAAAGTCCACTGAAGAATCCACATCACAGACTGGGGCCCCATTGTGGAAAGTGCTGGATAAAAAAAAAAACTAGAAGACTGTCTCTGCCCAAAAAAAGGGTGTAGAAGTTCCAGGAAGAAAGTGGACAATATACTAAGCTAAAGTACTTTTGCATTTTATTTGATCACCTTTGTAAGCTTAGTATTAAAGATGTCAGATCTTCTGCTCAGGCTTGATTCTGCTCCCGTTCAAGTGAGTGGGAAAACTTACATTGACTAATGGTGCAGTATTGACTTCCTGCAAAATGACATGGCACAGTTAGCTGGAATATTCAGAAACAATACCAAGGAGCAAAGAAAGAAAAAGAGAAACGTGAAGGAAAGGAAGAGAAGAAATCATTGCTTTTCAGACTATACAGTGGATTTTCTGTATCATTTTGACTGTTCATTCCACCCATTATTACAACTTATTTATCGAAAAGTCTACTAATTTATAGAGCTGATCAATAGTTTCCAGAATTAATTTTTCATCAAACATGGACAAAGACACTACAGTGCACAATGAAGCAGAATACTTAGAGTATCAGCATAAGTGCTGAACATCAGAGCTCTGGGGTCTGCATTGGGTGCCTGTTAGCTTCTGGGAAGAGTTTTGTGATGTTTGTTTTTCGACCTTTAAAGCATTGGCTTTCAAGTGGCTTGGGATGTTTCTGTGAGATAGGCTTGCCTAGGCAGTCACACTGCTGCAGCTGCAGTCAGTGGGAGATCGCTATGTAACCATACCCCTCCCACCTCTATTTATATGCACACACTTTCTTTTAGCGGAGGCTATTTTCTATGAAAGACATGCTTTTGAAACTTTTTTCCAGGCTTCATACAAAAAGCCTTAAATATGACCTTTACAAACATTTTAAAGCCAACCTATTTTCATAGGGTTTGGGGCATTGGAAGAGTGTGGTCAGGATTAAGGTTCATAGGGATTGGGGGTGGCTCCAGTTAATTACTTGTGAGTTAAACCTGGATTACAGGTTGTAGATAGGCTGTTCCATATTTATATGGATTAGATCTTAATTATTGTCAGAAGTTCTAAGAGCTGGGAATACAATCTTTTAAAATCACACATTCAAATAAAGCAAGAGGATACTAGAGAGAGCTTTTTTTTAATAGCTGAATGATGTTATAAAAAGAATATTGAAATGTCTCTGAAGTTCTGAAGCTAAATTTGTAACTTAGGTGCAGTCATAGCTCTGAGTATAATCACTGTGGTATATTGCCTTCTGGGATCCGAGGGGAGTGTGAAATTAATGATTGTGATGGGCCATAGAGGATACTCACAGATTATCAAGGTACCTCTTCATCTCAAAGTTAATGAGCCAAAAAAATTAGACTTGTTTAGTTTCCTGTTCATCTAACGCTGTACTTGCTCCTCTAGCAAACCTTACAAACTGCTGAATTAGATGAAATATGCATTTGGTTGCTGAAGTCACAAAACAATGTTTATATGAAAGCTGAATTAATTCTTCCCAATGGCAGATTGTTATATGGTAGCACAACTCCTTATATCAATGAATTATGTGGAAAATGGAAGCAATGAACAAAACTGGTTATAAACAAATTTGACCATACAGCATCTGGAAAGTTAGCTCTGTAAAATAGCCACTATAATCTTTTAAGGATCTTTTCCTGTCCTGTTTCTATAACTGAGACCATTGTTGGGTAACATTCACATTTCAGGAGAGGATGGGAAATTGAGGTATGAAACAACTGCAATATTGCTGTTTTCCTTGGGCATTAGTTGATATTGCCTATTTAAGTAATTGTTGGATAAACAATCCCACCAGGGGTTACAGAACATAGGTATCCAGGTATGCACTGTATTATTTTGACATCCACATTAAGCATCCCTGACATACATATGGTGGTTAGAATATTAGAAGCTAGACAACAACAAAACGTATTAAGAGAGCACAGATAAATGCAGATTTTGGTAGACAGGAGGAAAACAAATATGAGAAGAAATGTGGATTTTTTCTTATCTCTTACTTGGAAAGACTATTTACTGTGACCTGCATCTGTACTGGATGGCAATATGGTATTGCCTCAGAAGTATTTTCAGCACTTCCTACCATCTTCATAGTGCAAAGAATGAGACGGTAGCGAGAAATTGGATTATAACCTGCAGATTGTTTTAGGATGGTGCTTGGTGTCTGCACAAAGGAGTATTTCTTAACTATGTTGTGAACATCACCAATGTCCTGATCATCAAAGCACTCAAACAAGTGTAATTTTAATCATGTCAGCAGTTCCATAAGAGGGTGACTTCAGTGACACTCCCATTTAAAATTAAATAGGCGCTTTAAGTATTTGACTGGATTTGAGCCTAATACATGCTTAACGAATTCTTAACAAGTGAAGGAGGCAGGTACCCTATTTAGAAGAGTTCTTCACAGATAGTGGTAAGAGTAGAAAGTATTTCTTCTGAATTCAATGGGCTTTCCAACAGGCCCCAGCTGTGCAGTTAAAAAATATCTTTAACAACATCCAGCCACTCCACACCCTTCAAAAACCTGTGAAATACAAAATGGCAATGGACTAGTGAGGAAGAATAAATATTAGTGCCAAGTACTGCTCACTGAAGCTCCTTTGAAAACCCCTCACCATCAATCTCTACCATTATAAAATAAGTTGTCACTGAGGCTATGTCTACACTACGAGTTTTTGCAGCAGAAAATATGCTAGTAAGGGACTCATTAGCATAAGTCATGATCTCATTAGCATATTTTCTGCTGTTTCTTTTTGTGCAAGGGGTTTTTGCACATAAAAAAGCAGTGTAGCCACTTCCGTTTTGCACAACCCCCCTCCCCCGCCCATTTTGCGCAAGATCCTTATGCCTCTCCCGGAGAGTCCCTCATTAGCATATTTTCTGTCACAAAAACTCAGTGTAGATGTAGCCTAACAGTGACTTAGTGGATCATCTCAAATTATCCAGTCTGCCTTTCTGCATGTCCTTTTTCCTCTACACTTTACACCACATCAGTTCTGCTCAAGATGGGAGCTAAGGAGAGACTGATTTCTAGATTTATTCCCATGGAAAGATTATGCAACAAATGGATTGTCTTCCATTTTGAATCCTAATAAAAAAAACTCCTGATGCATAGAGCAGCCAGAAGCAGGTAAGGTGTAACAGAATAGAGTACAAGAAAAGGAAGAAAGACACAAAGCTTGGAATAGATTATGCATCCTCCCACCAGTCTGACAACTGTCAAAGGAAAATATGTAAGACCAAAGGGAAAGGAATACCGCCTGTCATATTGGCCTCCCCCCATCTCCTCACAAAGGTTTCAAAAACACAGAAAACCCAAAAATGAAACCACGACACCTTTGCTGCAGATCCTCTGACCCTGTTTGTACAGGAAATAAAGTAGACACACATGCCCAATATTTTTAAGAAAAAATGATTATTCAGGGATAAAAGAAGGGAATATATGACCTTCACCCACGTGTAATTAGTTCAAGTCCATGTGAACCAATTAAGCACTGATAATTTGGGTACAATAAATCATTTTGCAGTCTTATACTGTAGTTAATTTAATCTGATAGTATAAACAACATGGATTTAATTGATCTTGCTTAAAGAAAAAATATCTTTTAAATCTCGAGATGACCATAAAATAGGAATTATAAAGCATTATGCAGAGGGATTGTCAGGCCTACTGTAGAATTATGACATCTGCATGCATATGCTCTTTGGCTCCAATCAAGAACAAAAAATAGCATTTCATGGGACAACGTAGCTATCTTTTTTTCCTGGCTTAAAGAAACATAAGTCAATTTGCATTTTGAAATCCACATTGAGCTATGGGTTGTTTAAATTGGTGTGGATGTCACCAGCCAGAGTGTCTTGATATTGCAAGGGATTCCTCATGGTGACATTGTTATTGGATACCATTTTTTGTATGCAGCATACATGTGTTTCATCACAGCATAGGCACCAACTTCCCCTCCATCGGGAGGGGGTGCTTGGCTTCTATCCCTCCCCCACACCTATCCCTATTAAACACCTTTCCCCAAGCTCCCACTCTGCTTCTTTCTATTCCTACCCACCCCCTCCATTCTACCTCTTCATTCAAATCCCCAGCCTCCACCACTTCCCACCTCGTCCCACCTCCTCTCCCCTTCTATAGCTTCCTGAATGGGGCAAATCAGCTGTTGTGGCACTCTGGAAGTGATATGAGGGTGGGAAAGGAGTAGGTCAGTGGGGCTGTGGCATACGGGGGTTGGGAAGAGGCCAGGGAGAAGTTGGCATTGGTGGGTTCTCTGCTGTAGTCCCCACTCCTCAATTTTGTATCGGGGGTCCACTCACTCTTGCCAGAGATAGCACTCTTAACTCTAACACAACCTGAGCATGATATGTGATGAATTCAGAAGCTGGGAGCAGCATATCCTTTGTGGCAGGGAGTTTGTTTATAAAGAGAGCCAGGGTAATTAAGAGAACAGGCTTGTCATTAAAGCAAACTGAGGATCATTAGATGATCTTGAAAGCATTGTTGGGTACTCCAGTCAAGAGACAAGAGGGGAAATGAGAGACAGCAGAGAAGTAAATACTGGTTTCCCACAGGGTTTTGTGCTTGGACCATTGCTAAGCAACACATTTATAAATGAACTGCGTAAAAGGTCAGCTAGCAAAATTTGCAGATGATTCAAGAATAAACTTTAAGTCCAAAGCAGACTGCAAAGATTTACAAAGGAATCTCACAAACTGGATGACTGGGTAACACAATGTCAGATGAAATTCAGTGTTGATATGTGCAGAGTAATACACAAGTGAAAATATAATCCCAAATATACGTACAAAATAATGGGATCTAAATTAACTGCATCTATCACTAAAGAGATCTTGGATTCATGGTGGATAGTTCTTTGAAAAGATCTGCTCCTTGTCTAGGGACTGTAGTAGGATGAGGGTATGGAAGATAAACCCATGTATTGCAGGCCTGAGGTCTAGACCACAATGGTCAAGACTTTGCTAATATAAAGCAAAATAAAGCTGTGAGCAACAGGCAGGCCCTGCTCACAGAAGCTGGAAATAACAGGGCTGATATTACAGAAATACCCATACCAAATAGATACTAAGCAGAGGCTGTAAGCACATTCTAAAGGGGTTGTAACAGAATACTTCATCAAGAAACATCTTGGTACCAATGAACACCCTGCAGATAACAGGAACATACCAACCCAGGTTCAGGACAGTATCTAAACTGACAGCATGATAGTGATCAAACCTCATGTACAAAGTAATGGGTAGTATTGTGGTTACATCAGGAGTTATGCATAACTTGTTCATACCTATATATAAAAATGTACTCCAAAGAGTTGTTTTTGTCCAGCCAAGAGGACAGTGTCACATTCTTGGCCCTGACTGAGCTGGTCCAGTGTCGGTGTACATATGCATAGTCATTTGGTAGAATCTACTGACAACTGTTACTGTGTTTTGTTTGACAATAAACCTGGCCAGAGGCCTTCGATCCTTATCTGGTTTTGAGGGCCTCTCTCAAAATCTGCTTTGTCAACTAATTGTGCAAAGTCACAGCACACAGAAGAAGCATTTGCCTGCAGGCATGAGAATGATAATCATCATAAAAGAGAGCAGGAGCCCTGTCTGGACACTACACCGGTGACTCTTGGCTATCAAAAGTGAGACAATCAAAAAATACTAACTGAACATTTGCACTCAATAGAAAAGGGAAAGATAAGACAGAAAATATCATATTGCATCTATGTAAATTGATGATATGCCCACATATATAGTATGAAGACTATAACCAGGTTCAAAAAAGAACTAGATAAGTCTATGGAGAATAGCTCCCTCAATGGCTATTAGACAGTGTGGATAATGATCCAACACCACATTCTGCATGTTCCTCACTTGTGTTTGCCAGAAGCTGGGAATGGGTGATGGGATGAATCACTCAATGACTGCCTGTTATGTTCATTCCCTCTGAAGCGCCTGGCATTTGCCATTGTGAGAAGACAGAATATTAGGCTTGACAGACCTTTGATTTTCAAGTGACTAACTATTCCCTGGAATCGTGGGTAAAATTACACCCCTGAACCAAAATCTGAAATGACATCTCTCTTCCAAAGGTCCCTCTCCAAAGCCTCTTAAGCAAAGTAAACTACAATGAGCAGGCCCACTGATGGTGGGGAGCAAAGGGGGCAACTACTCTGGGGGCCGAACAATACAAAAAGGCCTGGAGCTCCCGGATCTACTGGGGTAGCCAGAGCCCTAGACCCACTAAATCACTGCCAGAACACTAGGCAGTGCACACTGGGCAGCACTGAGGGCTGCCTGAGGAAGACACAGAGCTCTACTGGTGGTACTGAAGCCTGAAGTGTCCATGGCCCTACCCATTCTGCCCAAGGCCCCCACCCCTTCCTGGAGTGCAAAACAGCCCTCTCCCCTTCCCGCCTTGCCCAGGGACCCAATGGGCTGTCAGCTCCACTATCCATGGGATAAGAGGGAAGATCCTCCAATGGACTGATAACTGGTTAAAAGATAGGAAATAAGGGGTAGGAATAAATGGCCAGTTTTCAGAATGGAGAGAGGTAACTAGTGGTATCCTCCAAAGATCTTTACTGGGACCCATCCTATTCAACTTATTCATAAATGATCTGGTGAAAGGGATAATCAATGAAGTGGAAAATTTGGCAGATGATACAAAACTGCTTAAAATAGTTTAGTCCAAAGAGTAATGAGAAGAGTTTAAAAAGGATCACTCAAAACTGGGCAACAAAATGGAAGATGAAACTCAAAATTGTTAAATAAAAAATAATTCACATTGGAAAACATAATCCCCACTATACAGATAAAATGATGTGGTCTAAATTAGCTGTTACTATCACCCTTGAGTGGTAAGAGAGTCACACTTGTATGAGCATGGCCCTTACTGCTGAGCTCCCCATGCCAAACTGGTTCCCGACAGAGAGGTAGCTGTCCAGTGTGGTGAGCTTCCAAAGTGAGATGGCGATCCACTTTTGGAGGGGGGTGACAGGTCACATGTGGGTGTTCCATTCCCAAAGGGCAAGGGCAAGCCACTTGCAGAAGGATACCTTCCTGGAGCTGTGCATGTGAAAACTCTGGAGCCACTTCTGGTCATCCCACTGCTCCATGACAATCTGTTCCCACCAGTCAGAACTGGTGTCCCAGCACCAGAAGTGGCACTGTACAGTGTGCAGAGAAGGGTGAGAGGGGGCTGTGGTGCATGAGCAGCACATGTAAAGAGGTGAGGAGGGGCCCCAGAGTGAACTGCTGGTCCTGTTCCTGCAGTGCCACTTGGGCAGCCTGCAGTAACTACACCAAGAGGTGCAGTATGAGGTCTAAAAGCCGGCGACTGCTTTGCAGCAGGTCCAGCTCCGTGGCTAGAGTGCTGTGGTGTCTGCAAGGGCAACCAGAGCGCACAGTGAGAAGAGTTTGCTGTCCCTTGAGGAGGTAGGCAAAGGCGAAGAGCCTGAGACACGAATGTAGAGGGAAGTCCCTTTAAGCACGAGCCTCAGACAGCCTTACACATCACCTACAGGAACTGACTTCTGTCCTGATGCCCTTCCCAGAGTGCTTTTGGGGAACTTTAAATGCAATTCAAACTCCAATCAACGTGGATGCAATAATTTGATATAGCTCTGTGCTATTTCAATGGGGATTTGTAGTGCTGATGTGCTATTTCAAAATAGCTATTTCCAGGAGTTATTATTGCAAAATAGCTTATTTTGAAATAAGCTTGTAGTATAGACATAACTTTTCCTTATTTATTTTGGGTATTTACTTCTTCCCATAACACAATAAGAAGGGCTTACCAAATGAAGTTAATAGGCAGCAGGTTTAAAAGAAACAAAAGGAAGTACAGTCAACATGTGGAACTCTTACCAGAAGATGTTATGAAGGCCAAGACTATAACCAGGTTCAAAACAGAGCTACATAAATTCATGGGGGAAGAGGCTGTTAGCCAGTATGAGCAGGGATGGTGTCTCTAGCTCTGTTTGTGAGAGAACTGGGAATGGGGCAACAGGGAAAGTCTCACTTTATTATCTGTTCTATCCATTCTCTGAGTGGTATTGGCCACTCTTGGAAGACAGATTATTGAGCTAGATGGACCTTTGCTCTTATCTACTATGGGGTGTTCTTATGTTCTTTACATAAGTTATAAATATTAATGATTTGAACAGGTGAAAGAAAGGAGTTATTGAAACAAGTTTGCAAACTTAGGGTCAAATTCAGCCACTTTTACTCATGCAGCATGTTAGACCATAAACAAGGTCATAAAAACTGTATATGTATTTTATATAGATACTAGATGATTTACCTAGCATTGCACAGGTCCTTCAGGGCAGGGGCCTGATGGGGTGGTGGGGTACAGGAGTCAAAACAGGCTGTTGGAGACATTGGTAGCAGTAGGGCAGCGGGGGGAGGGTGAGAGTGAGGGTTTGAGAGCGAGGAGGGGCTCAGGGCAGAGGTTTTTTTATCCCTATCCCCTCCCTAGCCCTGCCAGCTGGTGGTACCTTGTCTCTCTTCCTCACAGTTATCCCAGCTGACACCAGCCTTCAGTGTCTTCCCTCAGCCCCATTGGCTGACACGGGCCTTCTGTTTCTCCCTCCAGCTTCCGCTGACAGGGTCCTCTTCCCCCCACACCACAGTGCTGCAGCCAAGGACTGGGGAAGGGAGCAGGGTTTGGGGCAGGAGGGTTACTTACTGGTGGCGGGCAAGATGACGTAGCCCTAGCCCTCTTGGTGCTATAGCCTCTCTCAAAGGTCACTCTGCATATAGCTCTCCCCTGCACTCACTGCCCCCTGTGGCCACTCTCAGTACCACATTCCTCCTCTCTGCCCCTCCCTATCATTTTTTATGGAAAACAGCCCCATTCTTGGCACTTCCCATTTCCTTGACATAACCAAACCCTGACCTTGCTTTAAGTGACGAAGCTGCATACCAAGTGTGTTGGTCCTAGCTCTTATGGTTTAAGAGGAGTTCTTGAACAAATAGATAGGCAGACAGAGAGACAGATAAACATTTCTAAAATAGATGTAATGTTGCTTGATATGCCTTCCAGAGTGTAGGAGAATTATTTGCATTTTATATAATTACAAAGACTATTTTTAAGTACTTGAAATGGTGTGTGTGACGGGATGAGGTCCCAGTGCCTCCCCCCACATGGGCACTGCCACTCACCTTCCCGCTCTCTGGGGCCTCCTACCGCCCGGTCCTGCTGGGCCAGCTTCACTGGTGTCCCCTAGCCGAGGCTGCGAACTAAGATCCCTGCCCCCCCAAAAAGTAGTACAGACACTGAACCTCTTCAAATTCAAGGGGAGAACAGTTCTGGGCCCAGCTTCCTGGGATACCACTCCCCAAATGGGATCAAAACCTCCAATGAATTAGCTGGGTAAGTCCCCTTTAACAATGAAAGGGAGAATGTACACACTAGTTGCCCCTCCAGGTAACAGTTATTTACACCGGGGTTTCATTAAAAATAAAAGTGATTTAATTAAGTACAAACAATAGAATTTAAGTGGTAATAAGTGAGAACAGGCAGAGCAAAGTAGATTACAAATCACATGAAATGCTTAGGTAATTCTATACTGAAACTTCAGTACAGATTCTTTCAAACTCACCCTAAAACCTCTTTTCCAGATGCCCCTCCAAACGAGGGCTCTCTCTCCCCCCACCCTGGGGTCTTTAGCTCCTTCCTCCAGGTGCAGCCCAGACAAAAGATTCCTACCTTCCTATTCTTTTTAAAGAAGTCCCCTATTCCATGGGGAGTCACCTGGCGGCTCCCTACCAACCACTGCTAAGACTTAAGGACAAAAGTCTATTTGTATATATGATTGCCCAGACGCTGAGGACTCCCTTGATGACTCTCCTTCGCATATTTAAAGAAATCATAAAGTATTCCCTACTCCTAATTTTACACACAAGAATGATACACACATCAAAATAAAATAAACAGAACCAGTGGATCATGACATGAAGATTGATAGGTTATATGAAATAATTTGCTCAAAGCACCTTTAAGTTATGTATATTCATGTCTGGAGGAGGGCGGGGGGGGGGGGGATCTGCCACAGTATGCTCAGTATTTTTAGTGAAATTCAAAATGTCTTCCCTTTGATATACCCTGTTGACAGAACTTAATCCATCTGAATTCAGTTTCCAAGTTGATTGTGCAGCCAGCTTACTTATTTTACCATAAACACAATGATGACTGAGTTAATGACTTTATTGCTTTTTTGTCAAATGTATTTGTTTTGCATTTGTTACTAATTAGAGATCAGATGAATCTCATTAAAAGGTTCTTGTTAACTTTTCTCTACATTGAGAAGAGGCAAAGAATTTCTCATCTGAAAAACAATGCAACTATCAGCACCTAATGGATTTTCCAATGATGTTAGAAGTGAATAATAAACACAAAATGACTTATGAACTTTTTTGTGGAGGGTCTAAATTAAGTTTCACAACACAGATCTATCTATCTATTTTCAGAATGTAACTATGTATTAAAAGTGCTGACAGTCTTGTTGACAGCAGAGTGTCATTTTCCTGTTCATTTAGCTTGGATTTCTCTGGGAGTGAAATAGATAAATGAGTCATGATACATGCTTTAAAATAAATGAATTGCTCTTATATTTAGCTTGCACCATAAACAATGATGCATATGTGGGTTCCTTTCTTTTTGTTGTTTCAATAAATAAGCATTTGAATTTTTTATGTAGTAAAGCATATGGTATATGGGATAATACCTAAAGCAATGGTGGTAGAATAAATACAAAGAATATATCTGTATTGTTTGTATCGTATTAATCACACATTGCTTCTTTGTGCAGAAATAGCTCTCTGCATCAGTGCTATGTAACTGCAAGGTGTTATTACTACTGCCGTTGTTTCGCTCAGCTATCTATAGGAAATAAAATATACCATCGAATTTTAATGATAGTTTGTGGCACCTGTCTGCTTTGTATTATTGTGGCTTGAAAATTTTATCATAGTTGTGATTTTTTCCCCCCAGGTTTATACTATGGTTTGCACCATCAATTAATAAGTGCTTAGTATATTACAGGACCACTCCTGCAATGACTTAAGGCTTTGTCTACACTACACAGCAGGCTGTCATTAAAAGTCAGGCTGTATAAACACTGTTTGTTGGCACTTCCACCCCCTACAAGCTGGCTTTCTATTCTCAAAAGCAAAGTGCTCCTTCTAGTAGCATGCTGTTTACACTGCTACTTACTCCAGCAAAAGTTTTGTCTTTTGAGGGGGAGAGGGTGGTTAAGCACCTGTGAGCAACGAAAGTTTTGTTGCACAATTGGCACTATAGACAGAGCCTAAGGGTATGTCTACACTGCTAAGTTTTGTAAACAAAACTTAGTTCTACATCCAAAAGTGGACAAAACAAATCTCCAGAGGGCGTTCACACTTGCTGCCTCTGTCAACAGATCATGTCCACACTGGGGGCACCATCATCGACAGTGTGAGCAATGCACGGTGGGTAAGTATCCCACAGTGCAGTGTTGTGGGAAGGCAGAGCTGATCCCTGTGCTTCTTGGGATTCCCTCCCAGTTCTCCCACACCATTCTCAGCTGCTGGGAACAGCATTTTTTACTAGCTCTGTGAACTTTCTGTGTGTGGTGGAATGTCAAAGCAGCATAGCAACCTGTCCCCTCCCCATGCAGCAGAGGTCTGTCCACTGCTGTGTTCCTAGTGTAGGCAGAACAGGAGAACTCTAGTAGTTTGCTCTTTGTTTCCCAAACAGAGCTATTCAGCTGCTCAGTTATCAGATACTTTCTGGGGAGCTTTGAAAAGGGAAGGGTGCATGCCTGCAGGGCAGCACAGATCAAAACACTGAACAGAGCCATCAGCACAGGCATTGTGGGATAGCGGGGAAGTTTTTCGTCGTCAAAACTGGACGTTTCAACAGGAAAGGGAGAGGAACTGACAAAACTGAATGTTTCTCCTAACAAAACTTGCATTGCAGTGTATACACTGACTATTTTGTTACCAAAAGGTAGTTTTTGGTGACAAAACCTTGTAGAGTCGACAAAGTCCAAGTTACTGTTCATTCGGGGTTTTCTTTTCACCTTCAGCTCCATTTGCACAACCCAGTTGGTATCAACTGGGATGAATATTTATAAATGAGAGTAGAATTTCTATGTTTTTAATATGTTCAGCATTAGTTCAGATGTGAATATTTCAACTGAAGTAATGGGAATTGTATTACACAAGTCCAGTTATTATAGATGTGTTTGTATTTTCAACCTGTGAGGCAGCACAGTCAAGAGGACTGAATGTGGAAGTGGAAATTGGTTACTATAGTCCAATCACTGGAAACGAGAAGAGGGAGAATAGCTATTGTGCTCTCCTGGATTCCCTTTCTGATGTCAAAGCATCTTGGATGAGAAGGAGAAAATAGCCTGACATGCTTGAATGCAAAGGAGTGAGGAGGATGGGAGGCTGACAGGGAGCCAGTTTGGGAGTGATGAAAGTAGATGAGAACAGAGATATGATATGAGGGATAGGAATACAAGGAGACAGGATAAGAAGGGGACAAACTGACGACGAACATGGAAAGAGGGTGAGGACAGACTGGGCAGCTGGAGCAGTAGGGCTCATAAAAACTAGTGCACACTCCTCAAGAACCTCTGAGTGAATCCAGGATTTCCATGACTCTATTATCCTGCTCTTAGCAAAAAAAGCTGTGAAACTCACTTTCAAGGCGTGTATCTCATCCCCCCACTCATGACTGATTACAAAGTGCATAGTAGCCTACTACTACTATCAGTTATCTTATCTTATCTTACTATACCTATAAAAAAAGTTTTTCCTGTGGGATGACAGAGTGATGTCATCGTGTCACTCTGTGTCCCTCAGCCCCCCGGCCTCCTCCCTCTCTCCTGCCTGCTGCTAATCCTATAATGGGGTTGGCAGCCCATGGCTCTCGGGAGATCTAAATATGGCTGACTCCTCAGCAGCAGCTCACACATTCCTTGCACCTTGAAGGGAAGCTGATGCTGGGCTTATGTGGGGAAGGCAGTGGGGGGGGGGAAGAGTCAGGACTGCGTGGTGAATGGGCGGCAGCAGCAGGACCCACTGGGGGGGGGCAAGGTACACCGCGGCCCCCTGAACCACCACACAGCAGCTGGTTGACGCTTCAGCAGCCACCATGTGTTTTAAAAACAGCCGCTGTTTTGCACAGGCAGCAGGACCTATGCATTGGGGGCTAGGGAGGGAGGGAGGGAGAGATAGTACCAGGTTGACAGAGGAGGGGGCTAAGGGATGGAGGAGGGAAAAAAGGCCTGGGCTGGGCAAGGCCACAGCCCAGCCCTCCCCCTGTGGCTGGGGAGAGAGCTAGGGCTACCTGTCCCCCACAACAGCGGGGTTGGTGAGCACGGCGAGCAGGAGGTGCAGCCCCCTAGTTCACTTAAAAGGTAGAAGAGAATCTAAATGGCCTATCCTGGATGACTCATATGGGGTCAATATGGTTCTACTTGATGGGATGTCTATTACTATTTAAACACATTTTTCTATTACTATTTAAACCATTTTTCCATGGTTAGGAAATACCAGAATGAAGGTTACCTGTGTTAGGCAGTCAGTGTATGGCCTTTTCCCTTATACAAGAAATATACAGTAATCTAAATATACTAGCCAATTAGCCCATCATATGACGGGATTTTCAGGTCTCTCCTCCAGGTCGGTCTTCTCTCCTGAGCCTCTGGTCTCTCGCTCCGTCCGTCTCTCTCTCTCTCTCCCTCCTCCACCTCCTGCCTCTTTCTCTGTCTCTCTCTTTCTCTTCTCCTCCCCGTCCTGCCTCTCACTGGGGGACTGCGGAGCCCAAACGGTAGCTTGCGCCACTTGCTACCACGCGGCGGTCCGGCTGAGCAGCGCAGAAGTCAGCCGAGCCCCACTGCGGGAGGCGAAGGGGGGTGGGGCGGTGACGTTCATGGCCAGGGGGTAGGGCCTGGAGCCACTGTCATGCCACACGTCACTGCTCCACCCCCCTTTGCCTCCCACCGTGGTGCTCGGCTGACTTCTGCACCGCTCAACTGGGCCACTGCAGGGGAACAAGCGGCGCAGAAGTCAGCTGAGCGCCACAACGGGAGATGAAGGGAGGCGGGGCGGTGACATACACAGCCAGGCCCCACCCCCTGGCCATGTATGTCTCCACCCTGCTCCCCTTCCCCTCCCACCGTGGCGCTTGGCTGACTTCTGCGCCACTTAGCTGGGCCGCCGCGGGGGAGCAAGCAGCGCAAGTGGCCGTTTGGGCCCCGCGCTCCCCATGCAGCACAAGCTCCTCACTGGCCCCGTGATCCCCGAGTCATTTCAAAGTGGCAGTGCCACATGGACCCCAGGGTCAGTGGGGAGTTCCCCGCTGACCCAGGACTCCATGTAGTGCTGCCACTTTGAAATGCCACTTGCAGCCCAGGCCCAGCTGGAGTCAGTTTGCCCAGGCTGCACATGGTGTTTCAAAACGGCAGTGCTGCGTGGGGCCCAGGGTCTGGCCCTGGGCTCCACATGACATTGTCGCTTGGAAGCTTCCCCTTTTTGCCCCCTTGCCTCTCTCTCATAGAGGCAGTAGGGTGGGAAGTAACTAGTTGACTAGTCATTCATGTCCCTAATGTACAGCTGTTCTACTTTTTTAATTAGCAGCCATGGATAAACTCTAGGAGCAGATGTGAAAGAATACAAAGCGATTCCATCATACACAATAATAATGCTTTATAAATGAATGGGGAACTAATCTTCATTTTCACAAAGAACATGGTTGCTTGCATTCTATAATATAGGAAAACCTGAGATGCTCGCTGTTTCATTTCCTTCACTACAGTATTAAGGATAGTCTTGCATTAAAACCATCTGTCTCTGGAACTGAGAGAACTAGATGGAGAACTCCTTTTGGAACTTATCCTTTCAAGTCATGTTTATTACGATAATGTAAAGGAACTAATAAAGAATGGGGCCCCATTCTGTTAGGCACTGTATGCAGTCGACTCATGGGAGCACCCACAAGGTGCATTGCCTCTGGTTCCCCTGCAAAAATTTTGCTGGGTATATGGGATGGTCCCTCACACCGTCTCCCTGTTCCTCTGGTTACCCCTCCCTGTGCCACCTCCTCCTCTGTCAGGCAGCAGTCACCTATGGCTGTATGCATACAGAATAGTAGACAGTCCCTGCCCTGAAAAGCGTGCAATCTAAACAAGCCACACAGATGCAGCGTGGGGAAGGAGCATATAACAGCAGCAGCAAACATCATGTTATGTATAATATTTATTTGTTTTTGTGGGTCTAGTAGAAGGGGATGAGCTAAATTTAAAGAAAAGTGAAGGGAAAGGGGACATTGAGGAGAAGGGTTTTGGAGGACAGGGTGAGGAAGAAGAGGGGAAGAAAGACAGGAGAGTGGGGGTGAAGAGGAAGAAGTTTAGAGAAAACAGTAAAGCAGACAGGGCAGAAAAAGTCCTGGCAAAACTATAGAAAGTTTTCTGAATGTCACATGGTCCCTAATTTGGCTGCTTTTGCAGCTGCTGCTAAAAGCTTAGGATTCCAGTTTAGCAGTGATAGTAGTAGAATACCTCTAAGAATTTGGGAGTTAGATAGTATTTTCTTAGTCACAAATGGAGCTTTTTGAAAAACAGCCTTTCTATTCACAGTTAAACAGTTTAGTAGGGACTAATTAAAAGCTCCAAGAAAGCTTTTTCAGATGAATAAAAGTGAACTGCATGTGTGCACTTCAGATCTAACAGATGAGACTGTAAAGTCACTTAAATTTTTAAAAGGATCATAAGAAGATTTTTAGTGAAATTTTTTTAAAAATGTAAAGTGAAATCTAATAGCAGATACAGGAAGGCATGCCTTTAAACTGGTTCATGAAAGAAATCTCAGATAAAATAAATGCTGTAGCTGCTAGTTAAAATTTGATCTGGAACATATGAAAAACATAGTTGTGCTCTGCATCATAAACAAGACTGAACTACAGTAAACTTCCGATAATCCAGCACCTTTGGGACCCAGGGGGTGCCGGATTATCAGATATGCTGGAGTATCAGGAGGTACTCCGGAAGGGGGGGTGTGAGGGGCTGGGGGGGGGCTGCGGGGAACGGCGCAGCATGGTGTGAACTCTATGTTGTTTTGCAGGGAGGCAGGAGAAGCCCAGCGCAGCCGCCGGCAATAGGCCAGCTGGGGCTGCAAGCGGCAGCGGCAACTTGGGGAAGCGACAGGGCAGAGGCAGCTGGGGTGCTGCCGGGTTGGTCCCGCAGCACCCCCCGTCACCTGAGCGGTGCTGCAGGACCAACCAGGCAGCACCCCAGCTGCTCTGTCCCATGGCTTCCCCAAGTCCACCATTGCTGAAACTGACGAGCAGCGGACTTGGGGAAACTGGGGGCAGAGCAGCTGGGGTGCTGCCTGGTTGGTCCCGCAGCCCCGCCCCTCACCCCCCTGCTTGGTGCCCAGCGGCACCCCAGCTGCTCTGCTCCGCAGCTTCCCCAAGTCCGCCGCTCGTCAGTTTCAACAGCAGCAGCTGCACAGAGCAGAGCAGCTGGGGTGCTGCTAGGCGCCGAGCAGGGGTGTGAGGGGCAGCACTGAAGGACCAACCCAGCAGCACCCCAGCTGTTCTGCTCTGCACCTCTTCCCCAAGTCCGCCACTGGTCAGTTTCAGCAGAGGCAACAGTGGACTTGGGGAAGCGGGGTGGAGCAGCTCCAATTGTCTGGCTGGCCAGAGAACTTCTGGGTTCCAGTTGGTGCTGGACTATCGGGAGTGCAGGACCACTGGATGCCGGACAATTGGAGTTTTACTGTATATATTCCCAAATCATGACATAGCTGGGGATGTTTGCATGCTGCTTCATGACTTGGAAACATGGTTAACACATGATTGTGCCACATCTATATTGTTACTGTTACACCAAATTGTGTTTTAATTGTTTGAAGAGTTCAGACCCGTACACAGGAATTTCTAGAGGGAGGGGTGCAGGATTTCAAAATAGTCATGCAACACGTGTGCATGAGAGGTTAATAAAAAAATTGATTGGAAAAAGTGATTGGTAAAATGATTTTGTTATAACATGCTAAAAATGTATCCAGTAATAAAGGTTTTATAGAAATTACCTTCTTGGATTATAGTGGGCAGTGCAGCCACCATGGCCCCCGCTCCCTCGGCCACCACTGCCTGCTGCTGCTCTACCTGCTCAGCAAGGCCAGTGCCAAGTGAGTACAGGCAGGGCTTCTGGCCAGTGGGGCCAGGCATGGGCTGCTCCTCTCAGGTGGGGCTGCCGTTTCCCTAGCCCTTCTGTGCTGCCCCACCTGCCCATTCCCCTGCAACACAGCACACTCCCATCCCCCTAACACAGTCACTCTCAAACTTTGGGCAGGAGGTTGGACTTGACCTCCTGAGGTCTCTTAAAACTCTATGATTCTGTAATACTATGGGAAGCTCTGAACCTCAGTCCTCCCTGCCCCTCTCTCTCACCCGGTTGGGGTTGGAGTACTACTGGAGGGAAGTGTCTCAGGGGCCACATTAGGGAGGGTTGGGGAGAATGGAAGGGTTTTTTTGGTTTTTTTTGTTTTTGCTTCTCATTTTTACATTCCCCAAGTGATTTTTTTACTGTGTGTCAGTGGCCCCCCAACCCCCCAAAATTTCCCCTTCCCTGCCATAAATAAAGAAAACCTTTTGTGTTGGACATAAATTAACATTTTGCTTAATTTAAAAAGAAGTTTGATAAACTAACATAAGAAAGTTAAAACGCTAAGTTTGTTTAATAATTTAAATATTTCCTTTCTTATTGGTTAAATGAAACCATTCTCCCTAGCTGTAGCACTAGCAAGATGGCTCGGGCATAATTATGTAATTAATGGTGAGTTTTTATTAGCAACTGGTGGTCCACAGAAAGGTTTGCATTGAGCCAGGTTCTGGGGTTGGGACAAAAATGGGGGTTCAGTATGCAGGACAGAGCTGCCAGCAAGAGGAATGGAGGTGCAGGATCTGGGCAGGAGGTGGGGTATAGGAGTGGGTGAGGTTGCGAGGTCTGGATGGGAGGTATGGTGCAAGAGCAGGCTGGGAGTAGGGTGTCTGGCCAGGAAGGGGGAGCAAGAGCAAGGAATGCTGCAGTGTGTGGCCAAGAGGGTGAGTGCAGGAGCAAGGGAAGATGCATGGAGCAGGCTGATGGTAGGGTGCCTGGCCAGGGGGCAGGTGCAGGAGCAAGGGAAGATGCATGAGCAGGCAGGGGATAGGGTGTGTGGCCAGGGGGAATGGTGCAGGAACCTGTTGGAACTGTGGGCTCTCAGTGGGGGGGGCATGAGGGTGTGGTGGTGTAGGGAGTGGGGGGGGGGAGATCTGGGCATGAGGAGGTGGGGTGCACTTACTTGTCTTCGCTCCCTGCGCTGGATTCCAGCCAATGGGAGCAGTGGGGAAAGCCTCCAGGCAGTGCGTCCGTGTGCTGCTCTTCCCTCAACTGGGAGAGGGGGAGCACTTCCCTATGAGCCAGATCATGCAACATGGCTTGAAGCTTTCTCCTCCCACCCCATCGAGAAGCTAATGCTGGCACTCCAACCTCATGGGGGAAGGAGAAGGAGGACGAAGGGCGAGACTGGAGTGCCAGGGTGGGCTACCTGCTGCAGGGGGAAAAAGGGGGAGCTATGCTTAAACTGCAGAGCCCCCACACACTTCCTTGGAGGACCATGTGGGGTGCGTTTGCATCTATTGCACGCTCCTGTGTACAGGCCTGGATAAAATGGTAGGATAGCACTGAATGTAAGCCAGAATGCATATTAACTCTGTCTCCTTAGCCAAAGCAACAAAGAGGTGAGATGTTTGTTAAACAGGTTTATCAAATCCTACTAGGTCAGAGATCTATTGTGAAGTTTTGAACACAAATTTAACAAGCTTTGTTCACCTGTATGCATGATGGTCAGACAAACTATTTCAGAAGCATCTTAGTAGAAAGATTTAGTTTTTAGTTTAAAAAAAATAGTTTGCTAACATTGTTCCAGCTCCACTGCACAGGTGACTCCTGAGAGCACGCGGGAGTCACACCACACCTTTGTGTCCCTTCCAAAATTTTAATTGCTAAATGGGGTGCACACTTGTGCCTCTCCTGCTCCTCTAGGTGGCCATCTCTGCACCCTCTGTTGCACAGGCACAAGTTGCCTAAGCTTCACTGTAATCAGGGCCTAAGAAAAATCTGATGGCTATATAGTCAACAGAAGTGGATACAAAATAGCCAAATTAGAGTTACTTGAGGGTAGAGCAAAACTGAGGGATACTTGTAGTAGAAGCAGTGGTGTTTTTTTTAAGTCATAGTGCCCAAATAAGAAGTGGCAAAACTAAGTTTACTTTTGGCTACACACTGAAAGGGAGCAGGAGGCTAGAGGCAGTCAGTCTCAGAGAAGTGGAAAGGAAGAGATAAGGCAGTAGAGCTGGTTGAAACATTTCTATCTCTCTATATTAAAAAAAATGTCCTGCACGACAACAGAGTGTAGATACATGATGTAGGACATCATGTATCTACATCCATAGGAGCCCCACCCACTCCCACCCTGGTGCTGCCCACGGCCCATGTGCAGAGCTGGGACTGCTGTGCTGCGGCCCCAGACCAACCCTCCCCTTCCTTCCCCCCCCACCGGCCAGCCATAGCTGCTGTGGCCTTAGCCTAGCACTCCCTAGCAGCTGGCGGGGGACTGAGAGACTGGGCCTGGCGCAGCCTCAGCCCTGCCTCACAGCAGGGGAAGGTGAGAGATCAGGGCGCAGCCCCGCCCTCTCTTAGGGTTGCCAGGTAGACCCTGCTAAAAAACCGGACATGCTTGTCGAGGGGGGGAGGACCAGCCAGGAGGGGGGCGGGGCTGGCCGGGAGGGGGCCAGGAAGCAGAGCTGGTGGGGGAGTGTCTGGGGGCCGTGGGGCTGGCCGGCAGGAAGAGGGGGCGGGAAGCAGAACTGGGGGGGGGGAAATCGGGGGCCGTGGGGCTGGAGGGGGCAGAGGAAGGGGGACAGTAAGCAGACCTGGCAAAGGGGAGGGGGGTGGAGTGTAGCCACTGGTCATAGCCAGAGTCCTTCCGGCCACGCCCACAGCAGGTGCTCCCTTTACTTGCCAGCAGAAGCCAGGTGGGGGTGGGGGTGGGGGTGGGGGCGGGCCTGGGAGCCACTCCCCCTGCCCAGCTTCTGCTCGCAACCAGAGGCTCCCAGCTGGGAGGCGGGGCCATGACTGGCGCTGGGAGCCTCTGGTCCCGTGCAAAAGCCGGGTGTGGGGGGGGGGGTGGCTAGGATTCCCGGCCCCCGCCCCGCCCTAGCTTTTGCGCGCGACTACAGGGCTCCCAAAGCCAATTGTGGCCCCACCTCCCAGTTGCTCCCCTGACCCCGCCAGGCTTCCCTCCCGCATCCAGCCGGGAATTCACAAAATACCGGACATTGCACATGTCTGGTATTTTCTGAATTTTTCTACTGGACAGACGGTGCAAATACCGGAGTGTCGGGTAGAAAACCGGACACCTGGCAACCCTACACTCTCTGGAGGCTGATGGGGAAGAGCCATGGCTGCTGTGCCAAGGCCTCAGCCTAGCCCGCCCCAGGGGCTGCTGAGAGACCGGGATTGGCACAGTGTTGGAGGCTCCTGGCTCCAGCCGGGAGAGCCTGGGCTGCCTACCCCCAGAGAGAAGGGGGTTGGTGAGCGTAGCGAGCAGTGTTGCAGCCCTCAGTATTTTAAAATTCAAATGAGGGAGGGAGGGACGGAAACTGGTTAAAACTTTGGGTGTTTTTTTTTTTTTGTTATTGTTTGTGGTTAAATCAGGGAAGGAGGAAAAAACCTAGGAGTGAAAATTGGAATTGGTTAGAGTGCCAAGAATCATGGCCTAGAAGCCCCAACTGTCCCTAAGCCAAATGCCAGATCTCTGGTTTCCACTGAGACAACCTATAAGATTCAGTTATAGATGTTTAATTCAAAATTCTGCATTGAAAACTTCATTGAAGGGTTATGTAACACACGTTTAATTTAACTTCAACTACAATAACACAATGGCTGTTGTACTTATTACTATATTCATTTTATATCAAATAAAATTCCCTTTTCGGCAGCTATCGCAAAATCTCGTTTGTCACAGCACACTGTCCTAGAATCCAAGGGCTCATGCAAAAACATTTATCCGTGTGGCAAAAAGCATGCAAGGGGCTTCTTTGATTTCAAAAACTCAGTATTTGTAATTAGAATAATTTACAAGCCACCATAATGAGGAATACCTGACCAAAACTACCTTCACACCGAAGGCACATTCTTTGGCCTTGACTTCTCTACCGTAAATGCAATGTTTGTGTATATATCACTTCTTTTGTCTTTGTTTTATACCATTAATTGTGCGTGGCAGCTCTTGTTCTTCATCTCCAAACCATTCCTGTTGAGTATATCTTTCAAACGGCCAAGACAATCCACTGCACACTCTTAACCCTCCAGGGAAAGGATGAGAAAACAAGTAACTGATGATAGTTGTTCGTCACATCACTTAATGCACTACTGGATGGCCCTCAGATATTAGGGTGAAGAACACAGTATAACAACCTATACTGAATGGAATATAATAATGCTCAAGAGCTATAGGAAACAATGTTATTCTGGTAATTATCTGTGTCTCACTACAGTTGACTGCTGAAATTATTAGCATCTCTAGATTTCAAAATGATCTTACAGGCGTCAACCTGCTTGAAACGAATCAGTGTGCTTTTGTATATTCGAGTCCAGTCCTTAGGTGCTGTTTTTAGTACCAATGATAACATCACAAGTCACCGCAAGATGGAAAATGAGAAACTCACTAAGTTATCTCATAATATCAAAAGATGGTGCTATAGGATTTCATTAAAATTATTCTAGTATTAAATACCTCATGACAGTAGCACAACCCAACTGGTTTACATAATTAGTTTTTGTAAGAGGTCTACAAATCTGTGAGGAATAACAGGAAGAAATAAATTAGATGTGACCATTCACAAATTGGAAATGACAATTTAATAGAGAATTACAGGCTTCAACTATAAGAAATAAATGTGAAAATCACCCATATTGGGAGGGCTATCACAGATCTATGAAGTACTTAAATTCCACGTAAATCCTGTTTTGAGGATATAGGACCTCTGCACAGGAGTGACTTTCAGTCAGTTTTGGTGAGCAGAAGGAATACGTTGGATAGTGCTGTGCTAATAAATGGGCAAAGACCTAAGAAAAATCTGTATGTTCTATTTTGAAACTGCCACTGTTGCCATTCAGATAATGCTCCTTTTTTTGAGAAATCAATACAAAGAGTTTTTATAAATGTATTTGTGTTAGAATTCTATGTGCCACTGGGATACTGAACTTTTCACACCACCCGTGCAGCCTAATTGTACTTCCACTTCCATTTCCTCGGAAGACTGGTATGACTGGCATACCAGAACCTCTGAGGCCTCCCGGCCCTGCCACAATCCAACCCAGAAAGAGGTCATGGGAGAGGGTTCTCCAGGCTGCCTAGAACGGTTGCATGGGACACAGCCAATCTGGGCCCAGTGACCTAGTATAAGAAGAGCTACATAACCAGAGGGAGTCCAGTTCCTTGCTGGAACTTTAAGAATGTGGATGATGTATGCCAGGCTGACAGAGCTATAGAACCCCTGACAGTACAGTGCTTCCTGAAGCTAGGGAGAGTGAGAAGGAGCCCTGAATTGGTTGGTGGGACTATATTAGAAGATGGCCCTGAGGCAAGGGTGAAGATGGCATGGAACCATGGAGAAATGGCCCAGGATATTAGAGAAGCTGTGCAACATAGTTAAAGGGATCTACAATCTACAGGGTCCCTTGGCTGGGACCTGGAGTTGTGGGTGGGCCCAGGTGCCCTGTATCTCCTATTAGTCACTTAGGGGAAGTGGCCTGGATAGTAAGGAACCCTCCAGGGGCCATTTGTGGGGAAAAAACCCCCTTCTGCGCAAGATCCCTTATTCCTCAAAAAAAAAATGAGGTTTACAGGCTCTTGCGCAAAAGAGGAGTTTTCCGACAAATGGCCCCATCTACACAGGGCTTTTTATCACAAAAACCTCTTCCGCAAGAAGGATCAGAAGATGATATGCAAAGGAGTGGGAGATATGCAAATGAATGCTCCATTTGCATTTCCTCTTCTGCAAAACACCCGCAGTGTCAAGGTAGCCTGAGTGATTACATGAGGAGGGTGTGTGTGTTGTGCTTCCCAGGAGTACCCGGCTTGTAATGCACCTCACTAACACCTTTCCTTAGCCTTTTCTGTGTCTGCCAGGAATTAGTGCCCTGATAGCAGCCACATACATTACAAGTATTCCCACACAGGTTCCACTATCCTTCTTGCATGTTAATGATAAATTTTATCCTCTGAACATCCCCTTGAAATATCCAAACCTGTATCCACAGGACGGTCACAGAATTGCCAGATCTGCTATTTCCAAAGGATCAGTACAACACAGCTTACTCATTGCTTTGTACACCCCTGTGTTACCACACAGCTCCTAGATACAATTAATAGTAAAGAGTATAGTTATTTAACAAAGAACAGAGATTCAAATGATAACAAGTAGGATTAACAGAAAAAAAAGTTTGCATATAAAAAATCATAACATGCATCTGGGAGCTTAAACTTGATAACAAGATTCCCTCTAGTCTAAAAAGGAACTGCTTGCACACACGGAGTCCTGTGGCACCTTATAGACTAACAGGTTTATTGGAGCATAAGCTTTTGTGGGCAAAGACCCACTTTCGTCTTTACCCATGAAAACTTATGCTCCTATAAACCTGTTAGGCTACGTCTAGACTGCAAGCCTCTTTCGAAAAAGAGCGTCTAGACTACAACCAGTATTTTCGAAAAAGCACAGTTTGCATTACATAGCGCCTTTTTTTCAAAGAGCACTTTCGAAAAAAGGCGTTCTTCTTCATAAAACAAGGTTTTCTGCGGTCAAAAAAACGGCTGCGTTCTTTCGATTTACTTTCAAAACGCGGCAGCAGTCTAGATGCAGGGGAAGTTTTTCGAAAAAAGGCCACTTAAAAAAACCAAAAACCCCTGTAGTCTAGACACACCCTTAGTCTATAAGGTGCCACAGGACTCCTTGTCGCTTTTGCAGATTCAGACTAACACGGCTACCCCTCTGATACTTGCACACAGTCCTTCTCATAGTATTTTTCAACCAGGATGACTGAGATACTTACTTTCTTGAGATCTCCTCCATCTTAAAGATATCTGTGTCTCGTTCCTCATTCATCAATATAATAGATTGATCCTTTGTTCTTTACCTGTAAATAGGGCTCTCTCCTCCATATCTCATCTCTTACTTTTGGTTTTTCCCCCCCAATCTTAGCATTTGATTCAGTATGAAAATCAACTTCCATTGTAAGACATACAATACACAATGACCAGGTAGGAAGGTAAGTGTCTCTCTGCTCCGGAATGTCATATAAAGTGTCTACTGAAAGCATATGTCGTGTTGGTCATCATAAAGTTCCAGCTTGGCCATTACCCAGGATACAGTCTGTATCAATGAACAACTGTGTCTTTTTAGTTCTCCAACCTGGAATCCTTTATGATATATTGCTGTGAAAGCTACCACTCCAGGTCAGCTTACATACAGTCTCCAGCATGTTAATTACTTCCAATTATACTGTATGAGTGCTACAGCCAGCTATTCTTGAATTAAACTGCAGTGCAACACAAGCAAATCCCCAGTTCCAGACTTTCCCCTCTTGTATTGACAATCTGAACACACAAAATCTATCATTTTATTAACAGAATATTGTCAAATCCAATTATCCCAAATGGAGTTTCCCAGATACTTTAAACCAAATATAGTGTTTTAGATAAAACAATAAAGCAAAAACTAACTAAACTAACTACAGAAAGATTTTAAATAACTACAAGTGATGAGACTTAAACATCAAAATTGGTTACATGAAAATAAAAGTAAAATACAATACCTAACTTAACAAGCTAAGTAAATGTAAAGCAAAGTCTGTCTCAACCCAAGGTCCACAACCGTCTTAAATGGCTAAATTTCTTTAAGATAGGATATTTTCATGTCATCCAGTACTGCTTCCATTGTTCTCCAAGTGTTGTCAATACCACTGGTAGAGAGAAAGGGAGAGAGAATTTGGGGCAACTGCTTTTGTTTCTTATAGTTCTTTCCTTTCTTCAAGAACTGTCTTCAGCTAAGTTTCAGGAGACAGAAAGTGTCTGATAGGAACCCCAAGTTGTTTCTTTGTCAAGATGTAGATATTTCTGTCCCGTCCTCTTTCCTGCCAAAAAGGGTTCACTTATCCAGGTGATGGTCCCTTTGATTTTGCTGACACCTGACTGAAGCATCAGCTTTCAGTTTGTCTCTGAAAAGCTGCTCCATGACTCAGAATATTTCTCTGTATGTTCTAACTTTATATACAATGTTATCACAAATATTTTACCAGGACAATAATAATCAGCTAGTTATGAGTTTTCAAATAATACTACCCACGGCATACTTTATGCAAGAAAAAAAAATTGCATAGCCTTGTAAAAGGAATAAACATATGGGAACAAATTGTCACACCTGCTGTTATCTTCAAGTACTTAAGTACATGATACATATTGTCTACATATACATTTAGTAAAAATGTGATTTAAGTTTTCCACTGCAAGCTTGAATGATACTCTCTTGTATCACTCTTTAATTAAATTAAAAATGTAAATATTAGCTACCAGCGTATTTCTGTAAACTTTGTCCTCTGCCACTCGGTATCAAGGTGTTCTTGGGTCATTGGTGGTCAGAACCAAAACTATTTAGAATCTCATAGATCAGAATTCATACCCTGAATTACACCAAGGAGTAGAGTTAGGAGCATTCTACGTGCATACACCTGCCATTTCATGTGGCTTATTGATAATGGTGAGCTGTTGTGAACTTCCTGAATATAATTGTGGAGAACTGGAAAACTTCTGAGTTATATTTATGAAAAAAATGTGTGATTGTATTTCCATTTCAACATACTGTATATTGTAAACCTTCTAGATACAGAGGGTAACTATCAGCCTGTGAATTGAGTTACAGAATTATAGAATATTCATCTACCAACTTTATAAGTGTAAAAACTGTCTATACAAGCAATAGGGATGTTACAAGAATTTTTTCTGAAGGATCCACAATCAGTATGTGTCAGGGGGAATGCATGTAAATCCTTAGGCTGGTAACAACTTTGAAGAAATGTTACTTCCTTAGGGGGAAATTGCATATTCTGGTTTGATCTGGTATTGGTAGGAAAACTCTCACAACCAACTGAACTATATAAAGTGACCATCCAGATTGAGATTGGATTAGGTAAGAGTGTACCATTATTACTCTGTGATCAGGATGGATGGACCTTGTGGAAAAGATCTGAATTACTCTGAAACTCACTGGGGTCTTGGTGAGATATATAAGCCATGCACACAAGCTGTTTGTTACATAACAACGGCCATACTGGGTCAGAACAAAGGTCCATCTAGCCCAGTATTCAGTCTGCCGGCAGTGTCCAATACCAGATACCCCAGAGGGAGGGATCACAACAGATAATCCTCACACGACCCCTCCCCTATCACCCACCTCCAGAGAAACAGAGGCTAGAGATACCACTTCTACCCATCCTGGCTAATAGCCATTAATAGACCTAACTTCCATGAAGTTTTTTTGAACTCTGTTAAAATCCTAGCCTTCATCAAATCCTCTGGCAAGGAGTTCCACAGATTGACTGTGAGCTAAGTGAAGAAAAACCTCCTTTTGCTTGTTTTAAACCTGCTGCTATTAATTTCATTTGGTGACCCCTAGTTCTTATACTATGGGAATAAGTAAGTAACTTTTCCTTATTCACTTTTTCCATACCATTCATGATTTTTAGACCTCTATCATATCTCCCCTTAGTCTTTTCTAAGATGAAAAGCCCAACTCTTCTGAATCTCTCTTCATATGGTACCCATTCCAAACCCCTAATAATTGTTGTTGCCCTTTTCTGAATCTTTTACAATGCCTTTTGGACATTTTGTTGTTTAAAAGATGTGTTTTCTGTGGACTTTTTGGCATGAATAAATAATACTTTGATTTATGAGAACTGGTTAAATTTGTTGTTGTTCCAATAGAGAGCACAGATCCACAGGTGCTTAACTGAACTCAGACGTGTTGGCATAATCATAGTAAATTCCAAGAGGAATTGTAAGCCAGTTTAATGACCCAAAAGGTAGAGAGTCTTAGGCTTCCAACCTGAATAAGGTGCCTACTAGAGACCTAAGACAAAAGTGGCAATGTACTCAAGCAGGTCATAAAGTGATCAGAGTTGCAGCTATCTTGGGAAGTGTGATAATTGTCAGAATTATTTGTCACAAATAATTGTCACGAGATCTGCTAGATCCTTCTTTTATTCTCTTTTTATTTGCTTACACTGTAGGATGTCTTTGGGACTTGGTCTTCTACACCTAACCCTGAGAATAAGCAGAGAGGTATATGGACAGTTTAAGAATATAGCTCACTGAAACCTACCAAAGCAGGATGATTGTCATTGTCATTAATGATAATTTGATGGAATGAACTTGCCAGTTTGTTCAGTAGTAAAGAATACTGTTGATTGTAGATAATCATAGACTGATTATTATCAGAGAGTTACAGAATTATAGACTATCAAAGACTTGAGTATCTATCAATTTCATAAGTATTAAAAGGCAATAAGGATGTTACAAGAGTTTTCTGAAGGAACTAAAATTTCTGTGTGTGTGTGTGGGGGGGGGGGGGAATTAATGTAAAACCTTAAGACTGGTAACCATTTAAAGAAATATTGATCATACCTGGGGGTTACATTTGGACTCTTGTCAGTACAATTTATTTGCTTTTAAATATATGTTTAATTGGATTATTTGGATCTTATTTTTACTATTGGGTCTTTTTTCTTTTACTGTCATTCAGACTTACAAGCAACCTGTACCAAAATACTTGATTCCTGCACTAATGTGCTCACAGAGTTACCATAACAAAATTAAAAGTAGATCTTTAGAAACTATTTGCTCACTTTGTTCATTGGCAAACATCTTTCTGCCAGGAACCTCTCTAAAGTGTGTGCATCTTTAGATGAAAAAAATAATAATCCAATATGTATTCAGATTTTCTCCATCTTCATAAATGTTCATAATTTAATTAGTGCTCACAAAACATTTTTTCCTTGACTTGGGGAAGGAAATTGATTCATCACCACAACTTTATTCATTCTTTCAATGATAACTAAAATTTTCAACATGTTTGTATATTTATGTTTTAGTGCACCATTGCTTACTACTGTATATGATATAGACTTGCTTTGGTATTCCCAATTAACTATTTGAAAAATTCCTGCACATTTTGTTACTCAATAGCCATTGTAAGTTATTGACAGCAGAAAGAATAGCATCTGTGCCTCTTGCTCATGATATCCTTTTGATAATATTGCATATTCCTTCATACATTAACTTCTGATTATAAGAAGCCTTTAACAGACAATCAAGTGATATTGAGTACTTTTGTAAATGGATGTTGCTATGGTGTGATTGCAGTGATACTTCTAACTTGCAATATAACTTTTAATAGAACAGTTTTAACTTGCCAAAAGGGCTTACTGATGTTTATAGAAAAGCAGTGTTAATTTTTTATAAGTAGTTGCTGTGCATGCAAAACAGACCATCTCCATATATTTCTAACAAAACATAGCATAAGTGCTTTGTGTAAGCAATTTAGATTTTCTTTACAGCATTATTGTGATCAAAGTAGCGAAGCTCTGGATGTCTAAATGTTGGTTGTAAAAAAATCCACTTCATTTAAGCACTCACATATCAGTATTATTCATGCTTTTAAAAGTCTGAAATGATACCGATATATGTAGAAAGAGAGAACCCAATCAAAACAAACATTTGCATTAATCAATGCTTTTATAGCATTAGGTACAGTTGATGAAGGATTATGGAGCTGCTTCCTGGATACGTTTTCTAGATCATAGTTATTTCACTGATAATAGGGGGCATAGGCTAGAGAGGAAAAAGAGAGATCAGGGAAATATGGTTAATAGGGCAAAAAACAAAACAGAAACTTGGAATGATTATGGATGGAGAATGGGAAAAGGGTGAAGTACCAGTGATAGGAGAGAGCTGCAGGAGGTAAATGAAGGAGGGGACAGGGCAGAAGAGGTCAAGCTAAGGGGTGGGAAAAATTGGTAGAAGCATCTGTGCCTGACAGAGCACATGCCTCTCACAATCCTAGAATGGAACCTAATAACCAATATTGTGAAGCATCCTGTCACTCTCTAGTTCAGGTCCACCTAGACATTAACTAGATGTTTATTTTTATGCTTGTTACATATGATAACTATATTAATTACTACAATATATTAATCCATTACTCTAGTGGAAGTGGTCAGTGTGGTGCCTCAAAATGTCCCTACCCTTTGGATGAGTGCTGATAGGATGCCACATGATGGAATTTTTGTCTTTCAGTTTATATTTTAAGCACATACTTGAACAGAGGTGTGTGAGAGAGAAAGAGAGAGAGGGAGGTTAAAATTGCAATGTCAAGCACTTTAAATTAGGAAATGCCACAATTAAGGTTAAAAAAAAACAACAAATGGTCCTGCAGCACCGAAGAAACTAACAAAAATGTAAATAGTATCATGAGCTTTCGTGGGCACAACCCACTTCTTCAGATGAATGGAGCAAGGGGTTCAGAGGTACACATAAAAAGCAGAAAAAGAGGGGAAATGCAGAGGAAAAGGAGGAAAAAAAAAACCTTTTCAGTTAAAGTGTCAGTGCTAAATGAGGCTGATAAAGTGGGCTGTAAGTGCCGGATATTTATCTTTTGATATCTTTTGGGTGTTGAATATAATGGTTCATTCAGTTTATGTCTTTGTTCAATCCTTGGTTAAATGTGTCAAATTTGCATATGAAGACAAATTCCCTAGTTTCTCTCTCTAGCTGGTTTTTGAAATTGTTTTGTAAGAGAATAGCCACTTTTAGATACATTAATGAGTACCCAGGCAAGTAAAAATATTCCCAAGCAGATTTTACCATTTTGAATATCTGATTTGTGTTTATTAATCCTTTGTCATAGAAACTGTCCAGTTTGGCCAATATACATGGCAGAGGAGCATTGCTGGCACATATCACATTAGTGGAAGTGCACTTGTATGAGCCTCTGATGTGGCGGCTTATGTGGTTAGGTCCTGTGATGATGCTGCTTGTCTAGATGGGTGGACAGAGTTGTCACTGGAGTTTATTGCAGGGGTAAGTTCCTGAGTATGATTGATGTATTTGATGTGTGGTTGCTGGGAAGAATTTGTTTCAGGTTAGGGGGTTGTCTGCTGATGAGGATTGGCCAGAACACCACTGCTCATCGTCTACAGCCCTCAACATAAACCTCTCCAGCACATCATTAACAATCTACAACTAGAGATGTTAAATATCAGTTAATTGAATAGTCAGTTAACCTCATGAATTCTTATTGGTTAGTCAACTAAGTCTATAGTCCCCGGGAAGCCCCAGTCCAGGGGAGAGGGGTCTGAGCTCCTGGTTCCGGCCCGAGCTGGAACTGAACTGGGCTGCCTGTCTGCCTGGCTCCTAATACACTTTAAATACAGAGCCACAGCATGGGTAGGTCCAGGATCCAGTGCCAGTCAGAACTGAGCTGGGCTGCTGGCCAGCCTGCTAAAAAAAAATTTACTGGCAAGGGGTGAGTGGGAAATGTGTGTAGTCTATAGCATTAACCTATAAGCTGTTGGTTAATCGACTATACTATTACATCCCTATCTACAACACATCCTGCAAAATGATCCCTCACTTTCCCAGGCCTTGGGGGACATCAATGGAGAAAAAGTAAATAATAATAATTTTCATCCAATGAAACCTTTTGCGGGCTAGATTGACAAAGTGGGTGCTAAGGATGCTGATACTGGTGCCATTGCCCTTACGACCTTTTAGCTCAATGTTCAGGATTAGGGTGATGAGATGGCCCAGTTTTATAAAGACAATCTCTAGGTTTGGAACTTTACCCTATAGAGGCACCTTTTATCTCCCACTCTGTCCTGATTTTTTTTCACATTTGTTATCTGGCCTCCCTAGTTAGGACACTCACCTAGTGTGTAGGAAACCTAGGTTCAGTTTCTCCTTTTGCTTGATCTGGAAAAGGGATTTCAATTTGGGGCTCCCATCTCTCTGATCAGTAGTAGGTTATTAGGTACTGGAGTTCAGGGCTCTCAATCTCTACCACTAAAGCTGTTTTGATTCTGTGTAAATAGTTTAGTCATCAGAGCACGAGACTGGAACCTGAATTTCCTATATCCCAGGTAAATGCCATTTTAATTTTACCTTTTCTAAATGGAGCAGTGTAGGGCTTAGGACTGCTCTATATTACAAAATTAGATCATCTTAACTGCAATACTCAGGGCTATGAAAATGTTCATGCCTTGTGTGACGTAGTTAAGCCAACCTAAGTTTCAGGGTAGACACAGTAGGTTTATTAAACAATTCTTCTTTTGACCTATCTACCACCTCCCAGAGTGGTGGATTTACTACAGAAACATTTCTGTCACTGTATTAAGAGTTTACATTACAGTGCTACAATGACACAGCTGCTATAGTGTTATTCCAGGAGTAAAAGTAACAGGTAGAGTGCTATCACAATCCACCTCCCTTCCCCCATGGAGGGAGGGCTCAAAGCAGGGGCTGAGCGGGTTGTGATACAATACCTGTAAGAAATGTAAGTGTGAGTTGGAGTCTGAGGGCCTCTCGGCAGATGATTGGTGTGGGAGGAGGTGCAGGAGTCACAACTAGGGTCCAGGGATGTGGGAGGTGCAAAAGTCAAGGAAAGGGACTGAGAGTGTTGGGAAAGTGCAGGAGTCAGGGCAGGGAGTCTGTGGGGTGTGTGTGGAGGGGCAAAGACAGCACTTCAGGAAGGTAGCAGGGACACAGCTTGCTTTTCATCCCATTCCCTGGACTTTCAGGGAGTGAGGGGAAAGTACTCGCATTCCATACATATAATCTTGGGTGGGCTAAACTTCACTGCCTTTCTTCCGTTTTTATATAAACCCCAAATTCCATAGAAAGTAGCTGGAGACTCAGAGGAATTCTCTTAAGGAATTTCAGCAAGGATAGCACAGTGTCAGCCTCCCTACATTCAAGTCACAAAAGAAACTGAAGAAATGAATTTAAATAGATACCTTTATAAAAATCTTATGATGAACAAATAGTTATGTTGTAAAAATTAGATTATTTTATAACCCACAGACATTGCTTTTACAGTTACAACATAAATAAAGAGAAAACCAGAAGTAAAATCTGAACAGTGTAGTCCACACAAAACACAATAAGAAGGGGGCCGAGAGATCCCAAAAGCTTAGAGTTAATTCACCAAAGTCTCGGTGTTGTGCTTCTGATCATCAAATCTGCACAATATCCCCGAGTCTAAACCATCTCTCCACTTGCTTGTAGGGATCCTCAGTTGGAGTACAGGCAGCATCTTTCTCTGCTATGGATCACTGCTAGACACTGATTAACCAATCAGTTAAGTCACAAGTGAACAGACAAAGAAAATTGTAACATGAAAATACAAAAACCCAGAAAACCAAAATAGAAATGACTCTTTCCCCATTGCTTCATGCAAAGAGGAGCTGAAGGATCACACTGGCTGAGAAAGTAACTAGAACAGTTTGGCTAAAATCAAAACAGCGTTCCAAACATACAACTAACACAGAAGTTATTTTTCCTTCTAGTTTCCCCTACCAATAATTAGCATTGTCCATGTTCCCTGGTAGAGGATTAACAATAGCACTGACCTGCTGCAAAGTGCTTCAGAAAAAGCGCTAGCAGCTACCGACTCAGCCTCTCCCAGCTCAAACAGGGCACCAGGACCTTGGAAAAGCAGCTGCCCTGCCTGCTTGCTCATGGAGTGTGACTCTAGCAGCAGAGAGAGAACCTATTGGAGCAGACCCCCAACTACCACACCCAGTTCCAGAAGCTTCTAGTTGTGGAGGTAAATCAGCCTAGCAACAGTAACCCAGATACAACGCACTCCTTCATCCACCCAGAGGTTTGTTAAAGAGATATCCCCCTATTAGATACATGGGTTACATACATGCCTCTTATACCTGGCTGATGAAGGGAGCTCATGCATGAGAGGCATGCACATAAATGCACATAGTCCTGGGAATGGGATGAAAAGCAAACCACATCCCAGAGCTCATGGCTGCCCCCATCCTCCTGAAACTCTGCCCTTGGTGGGGGACGCTGAGGCTGGGTTACCTTACCTAACTGGTGGATGGGTCCCTGCCCTGATGCTCCTATTTGCAGTTGCTGCCACTGCCATAACTTGGAGCTGTGGGCCAGCTGTGTGGGCTCTGCTGTGGCCAAATGGGGCCAGGGCCAGTTTGGTGCTGGGGCAGCTAGATGGAGTCAGGGACCAGACTGCCGCAGCTGGGCAGCCATAACCAAGCAAGGTGCTGGGTTTGAATCAGAGCCTCTGCAGCCAGACAGGGGCCAGGTCAGAATCATTGTGGCCAGATGGGGGCTGATTCTGCTCTGTCCCCCTTCCATGGCAGGAGCAGGGCTGGAGTCAGGCTGCCACAGTCAGATGGGGACCACTAGTCCTTCCTGCAGCCAGATGGGACCAATTCCTCTCCCTCACTTCGGAAGGAACAGGGTTACCAGGCCACTGCAACCAAATGAGCAGGCCCAGGAGCCAAATTGAGGCCACACTGCCTATGGCAGGGTCCAGGCTGAAGCCCATTGGCCCCAGCTGGTTGGCGGGCGAGCTACTTTTAGGCTGGGGGTGGTAAGGGAGCCCTTCCCCAGCTCCCACAGGTCCCTGGCCCACCAGCCCCATTAACTTGCTTGTCTGGCTGGCTGCTATCACCAGAACCAGCCTGCAGCAGAGCAGAGCAACCCAGCCAGCTCTAGCAACTCAGCCAATTCTTGCCATAGCACAGCTGGCTCTTACCAGAGTGGTGCACCAAGGCACACTGTCTTACTTTCACCTCTGCTATAGACATACACTTGGGCATGTAAAGTGCAGATAGTCATCTAAGTCCCTCTTGTGAATCCTTCTTCTTCTTCTTCTTAAACCATTGTACTCCAAGTGGAGCATAGATCATCTAAAAGTCTCTTCCACTTCACTCTGTCTTGAGACAAAACTTCTAGCTGACTCCAGGAGTGCCCCAGTTGTTGTCCTTCAATCTCAATAGCTCTTCTCCACATTGTCCGAGGTCTTCCTCTTCTGTGTTTTCCTTGCGGGTTCCATGTGAGAGCTTGACCGACTATGCTGGATGATGGTTTTCTGAGAGTGTGACCTAGCCATCCCCACTTTCTTCTCTTGATTTGAATGTCAAGTGGTTCTTGTCCTGCTCTGTTCCAAAGCTCCTCATTTGTGACAAAGTCTTGCCATTTGATGTGAAGGATGTACCTCAGACATCTGTTTATGAATGTCTGTAGCTTGTGATTTGAAGACTTTTTAACATTCCAGGTCTCACATCCATACAAGAGCACACTCTGTTCACATTTGTGTTGAAGATTTGCAGTTTCGTCTTCACAGATATTATTTGTGAACTCCATATGGGATGAAGAGTCTTGAATGCAGCTGTTGCTTTCCCTATCCTAGCATTGATATCCTTGTTTGTTCCTCCGTCTCTGCCCATAATACTCCCCAAGTAGATGAACTGCTCTGCATCTTCCAGGTAATCCTCTCCCAGTGTGATGGTGGTGTTGTTGGACTGGCTGATCCTCATTGTCTTGGTCTTTCCCTTGGTAATGCTCAGTCCAATTATTGAGGCAGTTTTTTCTAGTGTTGCGACCTTTTCTTCCATGCTTTCATGTTGATGTGAAAGGAAGGTGACATTATCAGCAAAATCAATGTCCTCTAGCTCTTTGAAAAGTGTCCACTGAATGCCCTGGTGATGGCCATCTGTTGTCCTTCTCATAATCCAGTCCATTGTGATCAAGAACAGGAAAGGTGACAATAGGCACAAAGTTAATCTCACAGCAATGTTGTAAACATGAAATTAATTAATGTTTGTGTAATGCTCAGATACTATTATGATGAGTGTGCATACAAGCCTCTGAGGAAAATAAAGTGCAGCCAGCTGGAGGTAAAAAATGCTAAACTCAGGACAGGGACAAGATAATGATTGATATCTAGTTTGAGAGATGGGTAAGATCAGTCTGACAATTTCTAGTACAAATTGTATTTCCTGCTGTTCAGGCAACTTAATTTAATTTATGACAGTTGGGAGTACATTATTTTTGTCTCCCATTCTCCCACCTTCTTTTTGTGTTGTAGTTGTACTTTGTTGTTGTTGTTGTTGGTTGTCTCTCGGGAGCTGAGGAAGACAGGTTGTGCATTTCATTTATGGAAACGCATGTGGCTCCAGAGCCCAAAGGTCGAAGCACACATGCGGGTACAAATACGGCATGGGATGCCAGTTGTCAGGACAGGAGAGAACACAGCTCTATGTCATCTTTCCCGTGCAGCTGCGAGGTGTTGGCGGCAGTCATCCTCAAACTTTGTCACTGCTTTCCTCATAAGGGAATGCCAATTAGTCCTGTCTGCAGCAGCTAGTTCAAATTGTCGAGGTTGAAGGCATGTCCACTGCAAGTTGGTCTTCAGGTTATCCTTATACCTCTTCCTCAGGCATCCCTGTTTGCAACTACCACGTACCAGCTCCCCATAAAACAGCTGCCTCGGTATCCTGCTTTCGTCCATGCGGAGAACATGGCCAAACCATCGAAGCTGGGTCTGGAGGATCTTAGCTTCGATGCTTGTGGAACCAGCTCTATCAAGCACTCCTTGGTTAGTAATTCAGTCCTGCCAGCATACTCGCATGATTGATCGTAGGGAGCACATATGAAACTGCTCCATCCGCTTGATGTGCCTACGGTACAGGGTCCATGTTTCACAGCCGTACAAGAGAGAGGTGAGGACCATGGCATTATATACCTTGAGTTTAGTTGAAAGGCAAATATCTTTGTGCTGGAGAACTTTAATACGCAATCTCCCAAGTACCTGACTGGCTTTCTGGATCCTCACTGTAATCTCTTTGTCAAGGGATCCATCACTTGATATTGTGCTGCCCAAGTACTTAAAGCTGTCCACTACCTTCAGTTGTGTACCATCGATAGTGATACATGGCTGTGGAGGAGCACTGTTTGGTGCAGGCTGGAAGAGGACTTCTGTCTTTCCGAGGCTAATTTTGAGACCCAACAGTTTGAATGCTTCAGAAAATCTGTCAATGATGGTCTGCAGGTGGTTCTTTTGGGGTATGTCTAGACTACATGCCTCTGGAGGCATTTGTCGACCTCCCCGGTAAACCTCATCCCACGAGGCATACCGGGGAGGTCGACAAATGACTTTGATGTCGACCACGGAGCATCCAGACCAGCATGCTGAGCCGACAAACAGCTGATTGGCACAGCGTGGCAGCCATTTTAATTTAAATGAAGTGGTGATTATTTAAATCGCCGCTTCATTTTCCTATGCTGGGTAGCCTAATCTACATGCCTCTGTTGCCAGAGGCATGTAGTCTAGACATACCCTTGATGTGCCATAAGGGCGCAGTCATCAGTAAACAGCGCTTCGGTGATAAGCCTTTCCAGTGTCTTGGTCTTTGCAGTAAGGCATCTCAAATCAAATAGTGAACCATCCAAATGGTATCTGATGTAAATACCAAGATCTAAGTATCTGACAGCATACATGAGGACTTGAGTGAAGAACAGGTTAAAAATCACCGGGGCGAGTACGCAGCCCTGCTTCACGCCGTTGGAGATGTTAAATTTCTCAGATGGTACACCATCTGAGAGTACTGCTCCTGTCATGTCGTCGTGAAACAGCTTGATGAGCGAGATGAACTTTGGTGGGCAACCCAGCTTCCTGAGGATGATCCACAGTGCATGTCTATTAACCGTGTCGAATGCCTTTGTCAGATCAATGAAGACAGAGTAGAGGTTCATATTCTGCTCAGGCACTTCTCTTGCACCTGTCTCATTATAAAGATCAGCAGTACTGTGATTAGGGCGGAAGCCACATTGTGACTCGGGGAGACTCACTTCTGAAACTGTCAAAATCAGCCTGTTCAGGATGATGTGGGCAAGGATTTTCCCGGCAATGGAAAGTAGCGAGATACCTCTATAGTTCCCTCCGTCGGCACTTGCACCCTTATTCTTGTACAGAGCAACTATCATGGCATCATAGAGGTCAGATGGCATTTCTTCCTCTTCGCAAATACTGGTCAAGACATTATGAAAAACCTTAAGTGATTCCTCATTAAATGCCTTGTACAGTTCTGTGGGAATTCCATCCTTGCTGGATGCCTTGCCACAACTCATTTGCCTGATGGCCTTTCTAACTTGGTCAATAAATGGAGGATCTCCCAGGTCTTCAAGGGTTGGCTTCTGAGGAATCTGTTCCAGTGCTGACTGATCAACTGATGATGGATGATTCAGGAGCTGACTGAAATACTCTTTCCATCGGTTATTAATGCCAGCCTTATCCCTAATCAACGTGGCTTTGTCTGCAGACAACAAGGGGGCAAAGCCAGACTTGGAAGGACCAAAGACTGACTTGATGGAACTGAAGAACTCCCTTGGGTTATTTGAGTCAGCATAGTGTTGCACCTCTTCAGCTTTTTTTTCCCACCACTGATCGTGCATTTTGCGGATTTCTCGCTGAGCCTAGGCCTGGAGGGATTTAAACCTGTCTTTCTTAGAGATGGAACCTGGGTCATTCTGCCACTCCATAAATGCCTTGTTCTTCTTGGCAAGCAGGTCCTCAATAGCACTGTTGTTCTCATCAAACCAGTCTTGATGATTGCGTTTCTTGGGACCAAGCACTGACTTCGCTGTCTCCATCACCATTTCTCTAAACTGGCTTCATTTCTGAATTGGACCTCCAATCAATAGTCCATTGGCAGTCAACTTTTCATCAAGGCTTGACTGGAACTTGCGCAGATGAGAAGGCTGCTGGAGTCTGGCAATGGTAAAGGCTGTTCGGATAAGCTTTAGGCACTTTGGGTGATGCTGAGCAATGTGTATTTTGAAAATGGTGCTGACAAGCCTATGGTCAGTCCAGCACTCTGCTCCTTGCATGGCTCTGGTGATAAGGACATCCAGAATATCACGCTGACAAACAATCTATCATGTGCCATTGTTTCAATCTAGGGTGCATCCAGGTGGTCTTGTATTTGTTTGCCATCCTGAACACTGTGTTTGTGATGAGGAGGTCATATTCTGCACATTTGCTCAACAGCAATAAGCCATTGCTGTTTATCTTGCCAATGCCATGTTTGCCTAACACTCCCTCCCATTGACTGTGGTCATAGCCAACTTGGGCGTTGAGGTCTCACAACAAGATCAACTTGTCGTTGGCTGGTACTGAGCACAGAACGGAACTGAGATTGGTGCAGAACTGTTCAATTGTCTCCTCTGTGCTGTTCATGCTGGGAACGTATGCACTGATGATTATTGCATACCACTTATGACTAACGGGTAGGCGTAGCTTCATGAGCCTCTCGTTAATACCAACAGGCAGGTCCAAAAGTTGTTTCATCAGACTAGTCTTGACAGCCAGGCTGACTCCATGAATCCTATCCTCATTCTGTGCTTTCCCTTTCCAGAAGAAGGTATAACCACTAGCTAGTTCAGTGAGAAATCCTTCTTCAGCAAGTCTGGTTTCACTCAAGGCAGTGATATCAATACCATAGTGTGAAAGCTCTTTAGCAACTAGGGCTGTTCTCTGATGAGGTCTTACTGTGTCCTCACTGTCCACGAGTGTACAGACGTTCCATGCTCCCATTACCAACTTCCTTTTTTTGTACAACATAACCTGTGCATGAAAAATGTTATTATAGAGGGAAAGCCTTTGCACAGAGATTATCCCACTCTCGGCTGCACTGGATGGCCGTGTCACCTTAAATGCTCTGACATGCCCCACGTACTCTATAGTGCGCTGCTGCAATGCCTTCTCAGCTGTTGAATCATAAAGATTTCCTCCACCTGATCCACTGAAGCAGTCTTCGCATGCTTGGATGAGCAAGTCCCTAACTCACCGTGGGTTTCAATCCCATCGGCTACCCTCACCTGGTTTAGCCGTTGCCTGGGATGTGGCCACTGCTGCATGCAAAGCAACTATGTGGAGCCACCGGTGAGACCTGGGTGCCGGTAAAAATCAATAAAGGATGGGCCACTCCCGAAGAAGTGCGACAAGCCCTCCTTTAGAGGTACTACCATGCAATCCCATACACCCCAGTAGTACTTTTATTTATTTATTAAATAGCATATATTCAGGAATATATAAGGTTAGTGTTTACAACCTACATATCTGAAATGTCTTTCTTTTTTTTTATGTGCTCAATAAGGAAGGAGGAGGAGGGCCTTATATACTCTTTGTTATCTTTCTATCTAGGGACCGAAAATATATTCCAGCTTATTGACTTTGGCCTGTGAAATATTTGTCTTTGAACCAATTATCTGTCTGTCTTAAACTTTCAAGATCTTGATTTTTTTGAGGCTATGAAGTTACTCACTTAGGGTATGTCTACACTACAAAGTTAATTCGAACTAACAGCTGTTAGTTCGAATTAACTTTCATAGGCGCTACACACGCAAACCACTAGTTCGAACTTAATTCGAACTAGCGGAGCGCTTAATTCGAACTAGGTAAACCTCATTCTACGAGGACTAATGCCTAGTTCGAATTAAGTAGTTCGAATTAAGGGCTGTGTAGCCACTTAATTCGAACTAGTGGGAGGCTAGCCCTTCCCAGGTTGCCCTGGTGGCCACTCTGGGCCAAGCCAGGGAAACTCGTCAGCCCCCCTCCCGGCCCCGGAGCCCTTAAAGCGCCACGGTCTGGCTACGGTGCCCGTGCCAGGTGCAAGCCTGCCAGCACCCAGCCAGCAGACCCTGCACTTGGCACAGCACGAGCCAGCAACCCGCTGCCACCCAGCCCTCCCCCTCTTCCCAGGGCCAGCCTGGCGGCTCCCAGGAGCCTGCCCGGGGCCGCAAGAGGCAGACGCCCGCCTGGTCTAGTGCGGAGATCGTGGACCTCATCCAGGTTTGGGGGGAGACCTCCAACGTCCACAATCTCCGCACTAGGCACAGGAAAGTGGCCGTCTAGGGCAGGATAGCTGCCAGCCTGGCCACCAAAGGCCACATGCGAACCCAGGAGCAGGGTTGCATGAAAATCAAGTTGGTCCAGTGAGACCCCCGACCCTGAACTTAGAACATAAGAACATAAGAACGGCCGTACTGGGTCAGACCAAAGGTCCATCTCGCCCAGTAGCCTGTCTGCCAACAGTGGCCAACACCAGGTACCCCGGAGGGGATGGACCAAAGACAATGGCCAAGCCATTTGTCTCGTGCCATCCATCTCCAGCCTTCCACAAACAGAGACCAGGGACACCATTCCTACCCCCTGGCTAATAGCACTCCATGGACCCAACCTCCATGACTTTATCTAACTTCTCTTTAAACTCTGTTCTAGTTCTCACCTTCACAGCCTCCTGTGGCAAGGAGTTCCACAGGTTGACTATTTGCTTTGTGAAGAAGAACTTTCTTTTATTAGTTCGAAGCCTGCTACCCATTCATTTCATCTGGTGTCCTCTAGTCCTTCTATTATGGGAACTAATGAAGAACTTTTCTTTATGCACCCTCACCACACCACTCATGATTTTATAGACCTCTATCATATCCTCCCTCAGTCTCCTTTTTTCTAAGCTGAAAAGTCCCAGTCTCTTTAGCCTCTCTTCACATGGGACCAGTTCCAAACCCCTAATCATTTTAGTTGCCCTTTTCTGAACCCTTTCCAAGGCCAAAATATCTTTTTTGAGGTGAGGAGACCCCATCGCTACACAATACTGAAGATATGGAGTACCATAGTTATAGACTTCCCCTCCTCCTTCTTCCCCTGGCTTCCCCCTTCCAGCTCCCTCCTCCCAGGTTTCCCCCTCCCCTCTCCCACCCTCTCTCTTCCCCTCTCCCACCTCCTTTTCCCAGTCTCCCCAGAGGTTAATCCCCCCCCCCTCAGTTTTGTTAAATAAAGAGAGTTTCCATTTTGAACACACGTGTCCTTTATTTTTTACATCAGGAAGGGGGGCTAGGGAAGGGTAAGTGGAAGGAGGTGAGGGAGGAATGGGGCATGAGTCCTTGATGGGGAGGACTGGGGTGGCTCTGCGGGCTCCTCGGGGTGGAAGCTCTCCTGCAGGGCCTCCTGGATCCTGACAGCCCCCCAAATGACCCCCCCAGATCGCAGCCTGTGGCAAGTGCAGCCGGGCTGATGGCTGAGTGCTGTGATGTGCCGAGTGTGGGCACTCAGGGCACTCCAAGACAGGACTGCTTTGCTGTCCCTCATCGAGGTAGACAAGCAAGCGGGGAACCCTGAGAACTGTCTGTCCGGGGTGGGGGTTGGGTCCCTTTAAGCACAGCCCTCGGCTAGCCTGAGGCAGCAGCTCCACGCTCTAAGTCCTAAGCTGATGCCCTGCCGGCACTGGTTCCGGCCAGCCTTAACTTCGGTTCAGGATCCACTCAATGTGGACATGCTAGTTCGAATTAGCAAAACGCTAATTCGAACTAGTTTTTAAGTCTAGATGCGCTAATTCGAATTAGCTTAGTTCGAATTAACTAATTCAAACTAAGTTAGTTCGAATTAGTGCTGTAGTGTAGACATACCCTTATCTATCAGCAGGATTGCTACCCCCTGCGTGCTAAGTATTAAGGCATCAAACATGCCATCATTAAGATAAATTATGTCCTTTGGTGTGAACATTTTGAGTCTGTGTGCGTTTGGGTTTTTAAGTACAAAAAAGATGTTCCTACAGAATTAATGTTTTAATATGCAGTTTAGATGAGGGAATTTAAATAATTATTTAACACAGTTTTACCACAGAAATAAGTAGACGTCTGGCTATTGGTTAGTATAATCAGGGCTCAACAAATTGCTGTTTCTACTCGCCCGTGGTGAGTAGATTTCAGCTGGTCTCCCCGTTCACCGGCGGCGCACGCATGTGCAATGCAGGTCTTGCGCATGCACAGTGTGGGGCTGGCAAGTAGATTTCGCCGCCGTTTGTCAAGCCCTGAATATAATCATACAATATTTTTACTGGAATAGTTTAAAATATATAATAGAGATATAAAATGTTAACATCACAGGCAAATGCATCGATTTCTTTCTTGGAGCACTAATAAAGTTAGCATACATGGAATATGTTGACAGAGACTATTTACTGTTGTGTCTTGCTAAGTATTACTGGTCTAAAATCTGAGCTAGTATTCACACTAGGGATATGAATGACTAGTTCACTATCCGATAAGCATATGCTTATCAGATAGTTGACAGGATAGTTGACTAGTCATTTCCCACCCTTGCTGCCTCTATCAGAAAGAGGCGGCAAGCGGGGGGGTGGGGGGGGGGGAAGCGAGTAGAGGAGAGGATGCTTCAAAGTGGCAGTGCCACATTGAGCCCAGGATCAACAGGGGAGTTTCCAGCTGATCCTAGGGTCCACACAGCGTTGTTGCTTTGAAATGCCGCAGGGAGCCTGGGCCCAGGAGGAGACTGTTTGAGTCCCCTGCTGGTCCCATGCTCCCTGCACCACTTTCACCTTTGAAGTGTAGCAACAGTCGATACAAATTGCATTGACTATTCGATTAGTCAATTAATCTAAATTTAGCTTCCCTAATTCACACTTCTGTCCCCAGGCCACCCCAGAATAAAAGAAAAATTATTAAATCTGTTTTAAGGTAGGTTAATGTTCTCATAGTATCATTAAATCCCCACATTTATGTGTATGTTTATTTGGATTACTGATTACACTGTTCAATTTAAACCTAAATAAACCGAGTGTGACCCATATAAAATAATTCCTTTGACCTAGACTGGGGTAGGCCCCACTCAGCTATATGGAGAGGGAGTAAACTCTTCCACATACACACCTTGACTTGGGGTCATAATTCAAAATGATCGGACAAATTGGAGAAATGGTCTGAGGTAAATAGGATGAAGTTTAATAAGGACAAATGCAAAGTTCTCCACTTAGGAAGGAACAATCTGTTTCACACATACAGAATGGGAAGTGACTGTCTAGGAAGGAGTACTACAGAATGGGATCTAGAGGTCATAGTGGACCACAAGCTAAATATGAGTCAACAGTGTGAAGCTGTTGAAAAAAAAGCAAATATGATTCTGGGATGCATTAACAGGAGTGATGTGAGCAAGACACAAGAAGTCATTCTTCTGCTCTACTCTGCACTGATCAGGCCTCAGTTGGAATGTTGTGTCCAGTTCTGGGCACCACATTTCAAGAAAGATGTGGAGAAATTGGAGAAGGTCCAGAGAAGAGCAACAAGAATGATTAAAGAATGACCTGTGAAGGAAGACTGAAAGAATTGGGTTTGTTTAGTTTGGAAAGGAGAAGACTGAGAGATGACATGATAGCGATTTTCAGGTATCTAAAAGGGTGTCACAAGGAGGAGGGAGAACAATTGTTCTCCTTCGCCTCTGAGGATAGGACTAGAAACAATGGGCTTAAAATGTATCAAGGGAGTTTTAGGTTGGACATTAGGAAAAATTTCCTAACTGTCAGGGTGGTTAAACACTGGAATAAATTGCATTGGGAGGTTGTGCCATCTCCATCTCTGGAGATACTTAAGAGCAAGTTAGATAGACATCTATCAGGGATGGTATAGATGGTACTGGGTCCTGCCGTGAGGGCAGGGGACTGGACTCGATGACTTCTCGAGGACCCTTCCAGTTCTAGTGTTCTATGATTCTATGATTTTATGGCTATGTCTAGACTGCATGCTTCTTTCAGAAGCTTTTTTCGGAAAAGATCTTTTTTCCAAAAAAACTTCTTCCAAAAAAGAGCGTCCACATACAAAAGTGCATCGCAAAAGCAATGATTGGATGCTCTCTCACATAAAAGGCCACCCGACCTTCAGGCAGGGCTTTATTTCACCAGTTGCTTCTGAGTGCTGGTGCCAGAGCCTTGGAGAGATACGCACTTAAAAGGACCCCCCTGGACAGCTGTTTCTTTGTTTCTACTGTGTGCTTGCCTACCTCTTCAAGGGGCAGCAAACCTCTCGCAGTGCCTGCTGTGGCTGCCCTGATTTTGTGGATGCCACAGCTTTTTCCTTTGTGCCATGGAGCCGGAGTGGCCCTTGGGCATGCAATGGCCTCACATGGCCATGCTACAGTTTTTGCGGAACTTTGTGCCAGCTGCCTTTCTGGTCCTGACCGAGCTCAACCTCGAGCTCATTCTGGGGACCCTCTCCCTGGGTACGGGAGCTACATTCTGTCAACCGCAACCCAGTGTGGAAAGGCGTTTCTTGAGGCTTGACACCAGTTCAGACTGGTGAGACCAACTGGTTATGGAGAGGTGGGACGACCAGCAGTGGCTCCAAAACTTCTGCAAGTGGAAGGCCACCTTTTTGGAGCTGTGTGCCTGGTTTGCTGCTGCCCTCCAGAGACATGACACCCACCTGCAGCCCACCATCCCCCTGGAGAAGAGGATCTCAATCACCCTCTGGAAGCTCACTACCCCCAACAGCTCCTGGTTGGTGGGCAACCAGTTTGTCATGGGGAAGTCCATCATCAGGGCCTTCCTCATGGAGGTAAGGCACTCTTGGGCTGCAGTCCCTGCACGGGAGATGCGGGAGGAGTCCTGGAAAAGAGGGACACTCAGGTAAAGGGAGTTCGGGTTTGTAGGTGGTGGAGTAGGGGTGGGAGGAAGCCCCATCCCCGGGGGGTTGTGTCGCCTCAATCTCACACAGCCCTGCTGCTGGGGGGTGGCCTCATAGGGGGTGGCTCCTGGGGTGTTTGAAGGAGTATGGGGGTGAGAGGGGTACGGGCACCTCCCAAGGGATCAGGCACTCCCTCTCTCATCCTCTGTTTTTTGTGTTTGATTGTCTCCTTCTGCAGGTGGTGAGGGCCATCAACTCCATCCTGCTGCGGAGGGTCATCCGCCTGGGATACCTGGACCCAATCATGACCAGATTTGCTGCCCTGGGGTTCTTGAACTGCAGTGGAGTGATGGATGGGACACACATAGCGATCCGTGCACTGGAGCATTGAGTGGCCCAATACGTCAAATGCAAGGGCTACTTCTCGATGGTGCTGCAGGCCCTAGTCGACCACCGTGACAGTTCATGGACATTTTTGTCAGGTGGTCAGGCAGGGCACACAATGCCCGCATCTTCAGGAACTCTACCCTTTACAGGAACCTGGAGGCCGGCACATTCTTCCCCCCCGTGACTTTGCGGTTGGGGACATACAGATGCCATTGTTCATCGTGCGGGATGTAGCTTACCCCCTGATGCCGTGGCTAATGAAGCCATACACGGGCCACCTGGACCCTAGCAGGGATCAATTTAATGCCCACTCAGCCGAGATCGAATCCAAGTTGAGTGCATCTTTGGGTGCCAAAAGGCATGGTTTGGATGGATGTGGGGGAGGACAACATCCCTAGGTGGTCACGGCATGTTGTGGAGAGGAAAGGGGAGGCCTTCTTCCTGGGGTGGGAGGCAGACACCGGTGGCAAGGGGCAAGCCTTCCAGCTGTCGCAGACAGCTGCCATCCACCAGGCCCATCAGGCTGGAGTGCGCATCCAGGAGGCCCTGAGGGAGAGTGTGACGGGGCACGCCAGCCCCACACCTGGACCGCGGACGCTTGAGCGGTGCAGCGTGAGCCTGCCCTTCCCCCCCGGCACTGTTGCGCATGCTCCTGGCAAGCGCTGGGAGCTTTAAGCACCAGCAACTCGGGAGGGGAGGAAGGCAGCTGCATCGAGGGAGGTAACGCCCAGTCGAGTGGAGAAATGCCGCCGGTCGGAGCTGGAGACAGGGGTGGTTCAGCCCCCACCTGTGACACCAGGGAGCAGAGACCCAGGGGAACCTCCAGCAGTGGGAGGGCCCGGGACTGGCCCCTCTCTCCTCCAGAGACTGCTACGTTGCCGGAAGACGACGGAGCTAGCAGCCCTTGAGCAAGTTGAGCTCCACTGACTGTGAGGAGGTGGCTGCCGTCGGGAGGGACCGGGCATAGTGTGGATAGGAAGTGGCCCATGGTAGGGTAAGGAAACACAGGAGGTTGACGGGTTTTGGGTGCTTGGCCCCTGTCAACCAAGTGGAGGTAGCAGTCCTACCTTTAGGGCCCTGGGCTGGGACCCGGAGTCATGGGAGGGCCCGGATTCCCCTACCCCCACTTGCGGGGTGACCAGCGACCCCAGAGACAGGATGGAGACACCCAGGGGATCTAACCGGGCAATAAACCTTGGGACCAGGAAGTAATAGTTTATAGGGCTGAACTGTGGACCCTGGGTGTTGGCCAGATTGGGAAAGGGTGGAGGTTTATTGGAATGCACACAAGGGAAAGGCCCCGAAAGGGCCATTGGTTGCCTGGGTCTAGGTGGGAATCCCTTGGGAGGGCTAGAGTAACACAGGCACCATCCCCCGAGGGGTGCGACCTCCCCCACCGTGGGGTGCCCCAAGGGATGGCTTCCTGACAGAGAGGTTCTCTCAAGGACGCCAGCAAGTCTCCCCAGGGCCTCCCCAATAGTGGCCTCTGGCTTGCAGCCCTATCCCTTCCCCACCACAACCCCTCCTTTCACTCCTTCCCTGGCCTCTCAATAATAACACCTGTGTTGTTTCCACCAAAACAAAGTCTGAATTTATAGTACATTTAAAAAAGGTGTTCAGGGGAAGGGGGGCAGATAACCTGGAGGGAAGGGGGGCTTATAACCTGGAGGGGGAAGGGGTGGCTAGATGTGCCACCTTGGGTGCAGGGACCTCATCCAAGGGGTCGGGTGAGTCTGGGAACCATAGGGGAGGTCAGTGGAGGGGGGGGTTGCCTTGGACTAATTTTGAGGCTTCCCTGTAATGTGGATGCTCTATTTCAAAATAAGCTATTCCAGAAAGGTATGTCTACACTTGCACCCTAGTTCGAACTAGGTGGCAACTAATAATATATTCTTTGTGTTAAGAGTTCCTGATCTGAGAGCTTGAGGTTTGACTGAAGAAGTGCTGAGCAGTCACAGCTACAATTGAAATTAATAAGAACTGTGATTTGAACTAAATTTGGCAAATGTTAAGCTCTCTGAGAAGTTCAAACCCAACTATCTCAAACTGAGCACCCAAAATTGATTAATACTTTTGTCCTTAACCTATATGTGCCTCAGTTCACTGTCTGTAAAACAGTACTAATACCAGTTCATTTCACAGAGGTCATATTCAGAAAAAGGCTTCCTCCTTGTAGAAAGAGGATTACCAATGCCGGAAAACCCCCTCTGTTCTTTCAATTTACTTTTGGAAGAATGAGATTGCAGTGTGGATATAAGGCAGGTTTTGACAGAAAAATGGACATTTTTCTAACAAAACTCTGTAGTGTAGACATACCCTATGATCCACATTAGGGGAGGCTGCCTCAGACTCATTTTGAGGCTTCCCTGTAATGTGGATGCTCTATTTCAAAATAAGCTATTCCGGAAAGGTACGTCTACACTTGCACCCTAGTTCGAACTAGGGATGCAAATGTAGGCGACCGAAATTGCTAATGAAGTGCGGACTTAAATATCTCGCACTTCATTAGCATAATCTTGCCCATGCGCTGTTTTGGAGTTCAGCTGTTTCGAACCAGCTTGGTTCAAATCAAACCCCTTGGTTCAAACTAACGTTACTCCTCAAACTAATGATACTCCTCAAGGGGTTTGATTCGAACTAACGCGGCCCGGAGCGCACTTCCTGGTTTGAAACAGCTGAGCTCTGAAACAGCGCGCAGGCTTCATTAGCAATTTCGGTCGCCTACATTTGCATCTCTAGTTCAAATTAGGGTGTAAGTGTAGACGTACCCGAAGATACTCTTACATGTTCCAGAGAGGAAGATATTTCACATGAGGCTCGGATTCTGCAATCCTTACTCTCATAACATTTTCAGTGAAATTATGCATTGTTTACTGCAGCAAAAACTAGATAAGGGTGACAAGAAGAGGCCCTTACTAAAAAAGTTTTGCTGCAATGATCAGGTTATGCAACTATGTTATAAAAATCACTATATCCTAGTATGGGGTCCAATCTAGCAAAGCAATTAAGCAAGGGTATAAGTTCAAAAATATAAGCATTCTTATTGATTTTTACGCGTGAGTGTTTTTTGGATCAGGGCCAGAACATGGAGAGTGAAGGAAACAGAGTTCACAGCTTAAAATTTTCCAGCAAAACATCAGAACTTTAGTAATTCATGAACACTCTTTCTTTTAGTACTTAACTATATATAATGTGACATAGGGCTTGCCTTCCTTGGATGGAAAATAATTGAATAAATAAATTAGACCATAATCTGTCTAATTTAAATTTTTCTATCCACTTTGAAGTCTTTTGAAAAATATTCTTAAATGATATGAGAGAGAAAAAGTACAAGGTTTGAATTTCTCAGTGATGAGGTTTTTTCTTATTAATTTCCCCCCTTACATTAATTGTAAGAATGAAGTTCTGTTTCATCTTTAATACAATACAGATATATGAAAAGTGAATTCTCACCTAGCAAAAAGATTACTACTAATAAAATTACTGTCTTCTTGCAAGCACCAATTTGCTATTTAGTAGTGTGGTAACACATTGTCTCAGACTTCTATAATATACTGTTCCATCAGGGAGAAAATAGGAATGTCATTTGAATTTTTTGCTGTCTCTCCTCATTCTACATCAAATAGAGGTGAAGAGTTTTACTGCAATGGATGGCATAGCACTAATAATAATAGCATTGTCCCTAATGCATTTTTTTTGTAAAGTACATCATACTGCATAAAAGAACAATTTTTTTTTCTGAAACAAACAGATCACTCAAATCCCATACTTCGTCTATGAACACACAGGAGATGAGGTGATTGTGCCTAAAAATCATTTTTTAAAATTTTCCATTTGATAGTCCTTCCATGGGATTGAGGCTCAGTGGACAAGAAAAGGTCTGCCAGGAGAGGAAGTGAAGTAGCATTGGCACCAACTGTTCTTGAACAGAAGGTGAGCATCCTAACTATTCGGCTATTGACCAGGGTCTAGGGTCTCTCTGGGTCTCTCTGGAATTTTTCAGTGGTGGGGAAGTTGAAAGGTCTTGGTTTTGTTCTGCTGTGAAATGAAAACCAATCTAGACACCTCCAATTATTGTGTGTAATAGAATGCTTGTTTTCCTGCCAGCCTTACTATTGATCACTCTTGACAGCTGCAGTCAATGAGAGTTGGGGTTGTGACAGACTGACAATATCTTGAACAAACTTTATAGAATAAAGATAAACTTTGTTGAATTAAATTGTACCTTATTGAATTAGGATTAATATCTTTGAGGTACTTTGTATTAGAAATGTGATTTTGTATCTCGTGGTGTGGCATTTTATATACCTTCCGTACTAGGAAGAGGGAGGCTAATGTACTTCGCCCAGTATCAGCCATTTGAAGTCACTCCCTGGAGTGGTACACATTTATGCTGTTCAAAGTGGATTCTCTGAGGAACAATTAACAAAGGCATAGATTTTGGTATTAATAGCCTCATATTAAAGTGTCATGGACAGCACCCATGGTACATTGAGACCCCAATCATTAGGATACATTTGAAAGGATGTGACCTACTGAAGCATCATAAAAATGAAGTGTTTGCTCTGACCTGAAGCTGTGAATTTGTAACCACAAAGAATTCCCATGAGTAGGGGACTGAAAGATTGCCCTTGCCAGAATTCATGTTAGGATGAACTCTGGTAATGTATTAGCATTCATATAGGTTCTTTCATTGTTTTAAAATGTTTCCTCTGTAATGATTTTTACCTTTGGAATAAAGTAAGCTGGCATAGAAAGTGCTTTATGTTACCCCATAACTGTAGCAATTACATATGCTAACAATCTCTGAAGAGAAAACAAGCAGATATCTTTGGGCTGTCTGTGCTGGGAATAGTACCATGAAGGGAGGGAACTGGATATAGCCTGGTCAGAAGGGAGAGATGTGGGTTTTCATCCAAGAAAGGCATTGTCTGGGACCAAAGAGTGTCAATTGGTGCCTTTGCTCTTCCAATGAGCAGGAATACAGATGCAGCTGACGTAAACTGGGACAGAGGATTATCATTTTTTTCAGAACTAGGCACTATCCAGTTGGAATACCCCTCTTCATATGTAGATTTCAGTGTTTTCTTCATTAACAGTTTGAAGCCATCCCTGCCCTCCTGTATGAAGATTCAGCTACTTGTTCTGTTCCAGCAAATAGAGTGTTGCCACTCCATCTCAAACTGTACTCTGTAATATCAGTATCAATAAACTTTAGCCTCAGACTTGGAATGAATTGAACTACAGAGCCCTTGGAAGTACTGAAGCCAACATTTCAGAAATTAATAATCCATCATCATCATCTTTACTTTTTTGAATTTCCATTGAATAATCTTCTCTGTAAAATTGGAAAAAGCATGTTTGTAGCAATCTCTTGATATCCAATCACATGGATTTATAATACTATTTTTATTATACTTTAAATATCTTTTTTTCTTATGTCAGATTTTTTCCAGAGTCCAAAGCAGTTATTTTATTTTTGTTAATATCTTCAGAGTCCTGGCTACATATTGCCTGTAACTCCAGATATTGCTATGGTGGGGATTCCAAATCAGAGAAATGTTAGCACTGAGAAGTGAATCATTGTCTTTTAACAAGCTATCAAGATCCTTAACAGCTGTTTTGTTAAATCATTCTGCACCATTACGCTCAGTCATTCTGAAACAAAACTTGCAATTTTAAAGATCTTCTGAATAGCTTCTATGAAATTATGTGTCTTATTGTTGAAGATAGGGGACAGCTTTTAAGAAAGTAGGGAAGAAATGCTTAACCTAATATAACAACTGTAATGACATGCTTTCAAGACAGTAGTAATTTGAATGTAAGAGAATTACATAGGTTAACTATCAACTGTGATAAATTTAAAAATTCTAATTATTTTACAAACTTTCATCAATAAACTAGATTCTATCCTAATTTTGTAGTTGTCAGATCCCCCCAAAATAGTTTTATTAGAGTGACCAGATGTTTTGCCATTAGGGGTTGTAACCCATAAAGTTAAGTTAGTAGCCTACTATATCATACAATACACTTCTTTCTTGGGTTGATTTATACTAATTTGTTAATATATCATATGGTTCATGAATCATATTTCCAGTTCATATTTGTGTTTTATGAATTCCAGCGGATGTTATTCATCATAGTCATTCATTGTTATCCAGAGTATTTGGCTGTATCAGAAGAAACATACATGCCTGAATTGTGTATGATTAGCTAACTCAAGTTTGTATGGGTAGGTTTAGCCTTTGACATAGATAAATGGCCTACCAGTTGCCCCTCAACTTTGGGGAACTGAATGGGGAAATGAAAAAGAACTAAATATGTTTATTCTATGTCTGGAACAGACCAGCAACTGCAAAGGTACACTGCAGAATATGGAAGTCACCAGTAAGGCCAAAAGTAATAGTTTCAGGAGTGAGATAATCAATGTTAATGCATAGAAATAGATGTCACAATATGTTAACCTACAGAGTAAGTGTACCTGAAGATTTATTAGGGCAAGGAAACAAGTTTTGGGCATGGTAGGTTGGGCCACAATTAAGCAATGCCAGAGCGCTATAAAATAACCATACTAGGGATCACAGGGGGTAATTCGTTCTTCAGCTTCTTCTACCTTCTGTCAAGCTATTAGCTCAGCTTTGGACTATAGTTTAGTCACTCAGCACTCTGCCTGTTTGAACCATCTGGCATGCCGGGGCGATGCTGCTCTTCTGTCTCTTATCACCAGGTCTTTAGGGAAGGGTGCGCTAAGTAGTTCTTTATCTTGAAATGTTACCACCGGAAGTCATAGATTTGTATTATTGCCTTGTAACCTTATTTTTCACAGCAGTTATTACTCTTTCATTTATTTTAATAAAGGTTTTACAATTTGGTGTTGTCCTCTGTTTAAGTGTCCTTGCCATGCAAACCTAGAATCCTCTTCCAAGTCAGAACTCTCTTTGTTGCCTGAATTGAGACAAGAACCTAAATATCTTCTGCTCAGACGTGTTCAGGGATGAGCCATAATCCCTAGCCCATAAATTCAGGTCAACAGTGTTTCATGTTATTCAGGCAGCTATTTACCACCACTATTCCCTTCTCTGAAAAAAACAAATGTTCCAATTTCACACCTAGTCACCCTATTATTAGTAAATGTAGACAGATGGCACTTCTATTTACCAGCCATTTTCTTCCACTGATTCTCTAAATAGCCCGAGCAAACAGGGAAACTCCATCTACTAAAACCTCCTCAGTTGGTGTTCTTAAGCAGAGCAGTTCATTTCAGTATCAGAATCACAGTCATGTCTTTAGTACCATAGTTTGATCACATCCAGTAATCTGACCTCTCAGCATGCTAGCCAAGTGGAAGTGACAGTGAATGACAATAACAGACAAAATAAAATAACTGCTAGGATGCAGAGAAACCTAGGGACCTCAATCAACTGAACCAGAAATCCATTAAATGATTTAATTTTGTGTATCCAACTGTGGGTTATATTTAGAGCAGCAGAGAGAGAAGTATACAAAAATAAAAACAATGTGAATGAAAAATTGGATAGATAGAAGTAACCCAAAGAATACAAAACTTCACACTTTAATTATTCTTTCATTATTTGATAAACATCACATTAAAGGTTAAACATCACATACATAAAATACATTCTTGTTTAATATCACCTTAAACATAACAATTTTTTTTTAGTTAAATTGCTTTTGACCATTAAGGCTGAAAGGAAATTATGCATTGTGGTCCAGAAAAAAGGCTACTCAGTTTGACTTTTGTTTAAAGTCTTTTCCTAGTAACTTTTATCTTCTAGATCTCAAGGCAATGGATGAAAAAAGCAAACCAGGAATGTATAGATTTGCACAAAGCGTATTCATTGAAATAAAAAACTAGAGCTCATGATCTGTCTCCATGGCCTTTTTCAGTAACTTGAATGGCTCCAAATGTAAGAGTGCAGCTAAAATCATGGACATGTTCTTAGACATTTCTTAGGAGTAACCTTAAGCTTTTAAAAACTTCCTTCCTTCCTTCCCATTATCTGTTAAAAATCCTTAATTTCAGGTTGAATCAACTTCTTTAAAGTAACTATTTCATATATAAATCTAATAATTAAACCAACAAAAGCTCCTGTTATTCTACCTGAGTTTCTGTAGTCTGAGAGCACCTCGAAATCTCTAGAACATTAATACTCGTATACCCCCTTGAAGAGGTAGTATTAGGCCAGTTTCATATCTGGGAAAAAGAGGTGGTGTAAGTCCTGCCCAAGATCACATATGAAGCTTGTGGTAGAGCAGGAAGTTGAACCTAGTTGCTCCTTAACCACTGGACCAGCCTTTTTCTTAGTGTGCATCTTATTATTATGGATCTAGAGAGTGGGTAAACCACAGCACATAAAAGGGAATGGGTAAAATACACCTTCAGTAACACCCAGGTGCCAGTCTAAGTTTCTAAAGGAAAACACACTTCTTTGATGAACAATTGTCATTGAATTAATAAAGCACCAGTTGAACCTCTCTAGCCCAGTACCCTCATGATCTGCCTGGTGCTGAACCAGAGAGTTGCTGGACCATGGAAGATCAATATTGTCTAGTAGCATTACCAACACTTCCACTACTTACTTGGCTTTTAGAAGACATTTAGAGGTAAATTAGAGCTAAATAACAGCACAGAACACCGAGAGTCAGGACTGGTAGGTATAAACAAATATTATGTAACCATGGAAAGCTTGGCTATGCCCATGGTTAGTGGACATCTGGCTAACTAAAATCATGCTGGACCACAGATGTTGATGGACCAGAGTGCCAGACTAGAGAGGTTCGACCTGAAGTACATATTCCTTCTCCACTGGCTATCATACAGATTGACAGCACTACAGGCCATAAAGAAGGACCACTGGAACCAGGATAATCCATATGAAATGGCCAAAATCCTCAGTGAATATGACAGTGGGATAGTGGTTACTGTTCTGGTTCATGTGCTACCATAGCAGCCAGGGAAGGGCTAAACTATGGTATCACAAGCTGCCTAAAGACTGGTTGTGGAATGAATTATTCCTCCATCAGCCTCTATTCCGCCCACATAAAACCTGCTTGCTCTAGTTTTATGTGGATAAGGGGGCAAATATTGCATGACACAGAAGATATATGTCTGTGTTTCCAAGGACATCTAGTGATTTTGGATGCCCATATTGAGATACACTGAACAGATGTCATTTTCAAAAATAATGCAGCACTCCAACCCTCTGAAAATCAGACCCTTAAAAGGTGTCTCCAACTGAGCACTCAAAAATAGAGGCACCCAGAATCACTAGCTACTCTTCAATATTTAAAATATGATTATTCTCCAGAGGATTTTTTTCTGATTCTCAAAGGAAAATGTTAAAAAATGAAACAATACATTCTGCAGCATACAATCTACACTAGCCCTCTGGAAAGAAATGTCCTTTTATCTTACATTCAAGCTGTTAGTTTCATTTTTGTTTATATTATTTCATACTTAACCAAATAAACCTGCTTACTTAAACTTTTGGCTGATTTGTTTCCCTCTGGGACCTAATTAACTGCCTTTTAAATCATACTATTCAAAAGCCTATTATTATAAATATCAGTCTTTTCTGAAACATCAGGGACAATCAATTTTTGATCCTTGGAAAAGAAACCTTTCTCTTGCATAATCAAAAATATATCACATAAGAACATAAGAATGGCCATACTGGGTCAGACCAAAGGTCCATCTAGCTCAGTATCCTGTCTGCTGACAGTGGCCCGCACCAGGTGCCCCAGAGAGGGTGGACCGAAGACAATGATCAAGCGATTTGTCTCCTGCCATCCATCTCCAGCCTCTGACAAACAGAGGCCAAGGACACCATTTTATCCCCTGGCTAATAGCCTTTTATGGACCTAACCTCCATGAAATTATCTAGCTTCTCTTTAAACTCTATTATAGTCCTAGCCTTCACAGCCTCCTCTGGCAAGGAGTTCCACAGGCTGACTACACGCTGTGTGAAGAAGAACTTTCTTTTATTAGTTTTAAACCTGCTACCCATTAATTTCATTTGGTGTCCTCTAGTTCTTCTCTTTAGGGAACTAATAAATAACTTCTCTTTATCGGCCCTCTCCACACCACTCATGATTTTATATACCTCTATCATATCCCACCCTCAGTCTCCTCTTTTCTAAACTGAAAAGTCCCAGTCTCTTTAGCCTCTCCTCATATGGGACCCGTTCCAAACCCCTAATCATTTTAGTTGCCCTTTTCTGAACCCTTTCCAAGGCCAAAATATCTTTTTTGAGGTGATAAATCCCCATGCATTTATCCCTCCACCCAGGACAAAATGCAAATAAATTAGCTGGGGGGAGGAAGGGGGGAGGAATGAACATTGACAGGGTGAGAGAGTTCATTTATAGTTAAGGCAAAGTATTAGGACAACATATTTTGAACATACTAGAGGGTTATATTAAATGTGTGAGGTGGAGGATCATGGGGTAAAAAGGACAAATGTTGTAAATATTTTCATATATATTAATTTAATGCATCCCCCTCTCAAAAAACAAACAAACCCCAAACAACCAATGAAACAAACATAACTTTGACACAATAGTAAGCCTGTCCTGCCAATCTGAAATCACAAAATGCAACTGTTAACAGTTTTGTGGCAAAAATACTGCATATCTTATGGGTCAGACCCTTCACTCCTCAAGCTCCCTTCTCACTTCTTCAGAAAAAGAAAAAAAAAAGGAGGGGAACTTAAAGTTGCTTTGAGGTCCCAACTAAAGATTCCTTATTGAACATATGTATGAGCCAAAGCAGCTTCTTTTGGTGCTTCTTGTTATGGGGGCATTCCTGGGCGTATTGGGATGGGTGTAGAGAGGCAGTTAGGAGAGGGTGAGTTTGAGTTCAGTGCTTTCTAGTTGTTCTGGCCAGAGGAACAGCAACATGAGGACAGTCACTGAGATGTCCTAATTTGTACCAGAGGCTGTTTTGGCGTGAACATTAGAAGGCAGAAAAGGTATGTAAAATCACTAAGACTTGTCTACACAGCAGGGCTAAAGTTGAATTAAGCTACTCAACTTCAGCTATGTCAATTGTGAATTCCCTGTGTTTCCCAACTCCAAGCAAAATGGAGGTTGAGGCAGGAGGAGTGTTTTACCTTTGGGAGGAGATTTCCCAACTGATCTCTTCCCTGGTTTTCTTGGAATTACTTGGGTGGGAGCAGCAAATTCCCCAAAATCTGGGTATTAGGATTTGCGGGGGCGGATTTTTGTACCAGAACCTGTAGCAGCAAGGTTTTTGGAGCGCTCTCACAGGCCCCCACTTCTGCATTTGTTGTGCCAGAGTGGGGAACAGCCTTGACACTTCCCAAGCCCCAGCCAGGGCCAGCTGCTGACTCTCTATGCACATGGGCGCTATCTGGCTGAGCCAGGACCTGCTGCTCCAAAGATCCCTCGCTAAAAAAACCATGCTGTAACTTGGAGTCAAACCAAGGTTCCTGCAGCCACAGCACAGAGTACTATCCACTATACGATCACAGACGTGCCTCAGGCCATGGGGTGGTGTATCAAGAAAGATACCCTTCTGCACTCACAAAAAGGCCACCTCCCTCACCTAGCAGGCAGGATAGTTCTCAAGTCTCCATGTGACTCTCCCACTCAATATCATTCCCAAAGGAAAAAAGACAGGAGGCCGGTGTAATGTCAAAAGCTCCTACTTGAGAGATTGTGCTACTTCCTGCTATTTTCTGAGCACTGAACATGCTCAGCAGTTCTCTTGCAGCCACTGCCCTTCTCTTTGCCCACACTAGCTGTAAGTTTTGGCTTAGTCCATGTTAAAAGCATTTAAAAAGGGAGAAAGCGGCTCACTAGAGAAGGTGGCTTAAAATTGACTTGGCAAGGGTGTGCAGCAGATGCAGGCAGGGTCAAGATCAGTTCTGTGGCAAACTCAGCTCTAGTGGGGGGAGGGGTGCCTGGTAAACTTGTCAACACAGAGTGCAAAGCCCCAGCACAGGCAGAGTAGGAGGGCTAAAACCAGCCTTCCCAGTGGGAATGAGGCACAAGTCAAAGGGTGGTCATGGCAAAGGGGCTTTTTTATGTGCGAAGGGCCTTTTTTATGTTTTTTATCATTTATTCACCTCAGAGGCACTGAGCATGCTCAGTAGGGCTGCAGACGCCCCTGCCCTTTTCTTTACCCACACTAGCTATAAGTTTTTGCTCACTACATTTTAAAAGCATTTAAAAAGGAAGACAAGTAGCTCAACTGAGGAGATAACTTAACATTGACTTGGCAAGGGGGTAAAGCAGATGCAGGCAGGGTTAGGATCTGTTCTGGGCAAACTCAGCTCTGGTGGAGGGAGGGGTGCCAGGTAAACTCCACAACGTAGAGTGCAAATCCCCAGCAGAGGCAGGGCAGAGTGATAAAAACAGCCTCCCCGGTGGGAACAAGGCACAAGTCAAAAAGGGCTGTGGCAAGGGAACTTTTTTATTTGCTTAATAGGGTTGCCAGATGGTTGAATCAAAAATACCGAACACCCCCCCTCCACCCCAAATAAAAGCACCGGGAAAAAAATTCTGTTGAGGAAAAAAAAGGAGGGGGGAGACCAAAGTTGTTGAGCCAAAAAAAAAAAATAAGGGTATGTCTACACTACAGCGCTAATTCGAACTAGCTTATTTCGAATTAGTTAATTTGAAATAAGCTAATTAGAACTAACGCATCTAGACCCAAAAACTAATTCGAATTAGCATTTTGCTAATTCGAAATAGCGCGTCCACACTGATTGGACGCTGGGTCACATTTAAGGGCAGCTGAAACCAGTTCCGGCAGGGCATCAGGTCAGTAGTTGCTTTGTGTGGCTGCTGTTTGAGGCTATCTGAGGCTCGTGATTAAAGGGACCCTCCTGGACAGCCAGTTCTCAGCCTTTCCGCTTGCTTGCCTACCTCACCGAGGGACAGCAAAGCGTTTTCCTCTCTTCCTGCCTGTGTCGGTGGTTCCCATTGGGGATGCCGCCGCAGTTAGCACCATGGAGCCAGAGCTCTCCCTGGGCATGCTGCTCCAGTTTTTGGACTTGCTGCTGCAAGGCTGCCAGCAATGGCTGGAGGCTGCCTGGCACTATCTGGTGCACGTCAGCCCCCTGCCTCTCCCCCTGGCCTCCCTGGGGGTCGTGGAGGAGCCGCAGCAGTGGCCAGATGCCAGCGTGCCCCGCCGCATCTGGCGTCTGGACACTAGCAGCGACTGGTGGGACCGCATCATCCTGGAGCGCTGGGGAGACAGACAGTGGACCCAGAACTTCAGGATGAAGAAGGACACCTTCCTGGAACTCTGCGAGTGACTCGCCCCTGCTCTGCGGCGACGGGACACTCGCATGAGGCCCGCCATCCCCCTCTGGAAGCGTGTGGCCATCGCCCTGTGGAAGCTCTCCACGCCGGACAGCTACTGATCCGTCGGGAACCAGTTCGGCGTGGGGAAATCCACCGTCGGAGCAGTGCTCATGCAGGTACAGCAATCACTGGCCACTGGGCTGGGGGGAAGGGGGGCTGCAAGGAGGGGATGGGCTGCCCCAGGGAAAACAGGGCGGGGGAAAGGCGAAAGTGCCCCGCACTGGAGGGTTCGATCTGTCCCGGCTGTACTACAGGCTGCCCACGGTGGCCAGGATCGCAGCGGGGGTTGCTTCCGGGAATGGGGCGCGGGGCAGTGCCAGGGAATGAACACTCCCAGCCACCCGGGCGCCCCAGTGATTCGCGGTTTGCTGTGTCTCTCTGCAGATGGTCAAGGCCATCAACTGGGTGCTGCTCCGCAGGGTGGTCCACCTCGCCGACCTGGATGCAGTCATCTAGGGGTTCGACGCCCTCAGCTTCCCCAACTGTGGGGGGGCCATTGACGGGACGCACATCCCCATCCGTGCCCCAGAACACCAGGCCTCCCAGTACATCAACCACAAGGGGTACTTCTCCATCCTCCTGCAGGACGTGTCTGACCACCTGGGCCAGTTCACAGACATTAATGTGGGCTGGTCCAGCAAGGCACATGACACCAGGGTGTTCCGCAACTCCACCGTGTGCCAGAGGCTGCAGGCTGGGACCTTCTTCCCCGACGGCCACATCAGGGTCGGGGACGTGGACATGCCCATCTGCCTGGTGGGGGATGTGGCCTACCCCCTACAGCCCTGGCTGATGAAGGCGTACACAGGGCACCTCAACCCCTCCCGGCAGACCTTCAATGCCAGCCTCACCAGGGCCCGCATTGTGGTCGAGGGGACCTTCGGACACCTGAAAGCTCGATTTCGATGCCTCCTCACTCGCCTTGACCTCGCCAAGCACAATATCCCTCCCGTGGTGGCAGCATGTTGTGTGCTGCACAATTTATGTGAAAGGAAGGGGGAGGCTTTCCTGCCAGCCTAGATGGCTGAGGCTGAGCACATGGCTGGCCAGTACGTGCAGCCCCACACCGCCGCTGCCCAGGAGGCCCAGCGGGGGGCGGTCCAGATCTGGGGGAGAGCTTCCAGGTGGAGGAGGACTGAACTCTCCCCGCATGCCCCACTGGGGCCTTCTTCCACCCTCCCCTCCTTCTCCTTTCCCCTCCCTAACCCTCCTTCCTAGTGTAAAGTAAAAATACCTGTTTTGCCAAAAAAACCTCTCTTTATTGTACATAACTGGGGTGGGGGGAGGGAGAAAAGAGGGTGGGAGAGGGGAGGGGGAAACTTGGGAGGAGGGAGCTGGAAGGGGGAGGAAGGGGAGGAAGGGAAGGGAAAGCTCAGGGTTGGGTGTCCTGCTGTCTCTCCCATCTGAGAGCACTGCGGGTGTGGGGGCGTTGGAGGGGAGTGGGTGTGGACGGTGGGGCAGGAGGGATGGGGGGGTGCGGAGGAAGTGAGAGGGAGAGCAGGGGTGGGAGGAGGAGTGAGACCTGGGGCGGTCGCAGGGGCTGGAGGGGGAGGAGGCAGGAACCTGTCCACCAAGGTCTGGAGGTGACCTCTGAGGGCACGGCCCTGCTCCTCCAGCACCTCCAAGCTCCCCTGCCGCAGCCGCAGGTCCTCCTGGACCCAGTGGTCCTGGGTGCGGAGCTGGTGCTCCAGTAGCCGCAGGTGCCGCCGGTGGTAGTCCTCCAGGTTCCTGGTGCACCTGCTGGCCCGGGTGCGGGTGGCTGTTTCAGGTGGGGTGGTGCGCCCTGCAGTCCCAGGTGCTGCGGCTGTGGTGAAACAAGAGCAGTGGTAAGTTCTCCCTGGGGACACAGTGGGTGAAACCCAGCCCCCCTCTGCAAGGCGAGGTCGGTGTGTGGCAAACAGGCCAGGGCCCCTGCATGACACCCAGCTGCTGCTCCATGGTGGGCAAGGCCCAGGCACACGGTTCCTAGGCTCCATCTCCCCCCACGCCCCCCATACACATAAGGGGAGCATGATGGCACTCACATGTGGAGCCCTCCCCGGCCTCAGACAACACAGCCAATGTGGTCTGTGGGGTGCCTCGGGGGTCCTGGGTCCTCTGCAGGCTCCTGGCTCTCGGCGTCCTCCTCCTCTTCCTCGGTGTCAGGGACGGGTCCCTCTGCCCCAGGGTCAATCACCACCCGGGGGGCATGGACTGCGTGAGCCCCCAGGATGCAGTCCAGGGCCTCAAAGTGAGGGCATGCCTCCAGGTCAGCCCCTGTTTGGGAGGCCCTGGAGTAGGCCTGCCGCAGGTCCTTAATTTTGCAGTGGACCTGCTCCCGGGTCCGCACGTGGCCTCTGGTGGCCAGGCTGTCAGCCATGCGGCTGTAGACGGCCACGTTCCTGTGGCTAGTGCGGAGATCGTGGACATTGGAGGCCTCCCCCCAAACCTCAATGAGGTCCATGATCTCCGCACTAGACCAGGCGGGCGCTCGCCTCTTGCGGCCCCGGGCAGGCTCCTGGGAGCCGCCAGCCTGGTCCTGGGAAGAGGCGAAGGGCTGGGTGGCAGTGGGTGGCTGGCTCATGCCATGCCAAGTGCAGGGTCTGCTGGCTGGGTGCTGGCAGGCTTGCAACTGGCACGAGCATTGTAGCCAGACCGTGCCCCTTTAAGGGCTCCAGAGCCGGGAGGGGGGCAGAAAAGTTTCCCTGGTTTGGCCCAGAGTGGCCACCAGGGCAAGCTGGGAAGGGCTAGCCTCCAACTAGTTCGAATTAAGTGGCTACACAGCCCTTAATTCGAACTACGCGTTAGTCCTCGTAGAATGAGGTTTACCTAGTTTGAATTAAGCACTCTGCTAGTTTGAATTAAGTTCGAACTAGCGGTTTGCATGTATAGACGCTATGAAAGTTAATTCGAACTAACGGCTGTTAGTTCGAATTAACTTTGTAGTGTAGACATATCCTAATAAAACAGTATTAAAACAGCATGGCCCCTTTCAGAGTGAGTGCAGAGTTAGAAAAGGCATAGGAAGAGGGGAGCGGTTGAGCACTAAGACCCAGGGAAGGCATTGCTTCCCCTTGGTCTTTAGGCTTTTTGCTGGCAGTCATTTTGTGTTCTTGTTCAAGCCAGAACTTAGCTTCCCTGCAGAACCAGGTAGGCATCGGGTCTGGGGGACGGAGGGCTGGGAGTGTCGGGGCCCGGGAAGGGAGGCTGGGGGCTGGGCCTGGGTGCTAGGGTTGCCAGGTGTCCGGTATTTTTGCCTCCTGGCCAGGAAAAAAATTAGAAAATACCGGACATTTTAGGTGTCCGGTATTTTCTGAATTTTTTTTTACCAGACGAAAATTTTTTTTTACCAGAGATGAAAATACCGGACTGTCTGGGTCAATACTGGACACCTGGCAACCCTATTGCTTAAGCATATTTTTAATCATTTATTCACCTCAGAGGCACTGAGCATGTTCAGTAGTGTTGCAGATGCCCGTGCACTTTGCCATGCCCTCTCCATCTATATGTTTCTTCTTACTGCATTTTTAAGGAGGTTCAAAATGTAAAAAGGGTGCTAAAGACAGGACATGAAATTTCATAACATTTCTCACATTTCTCTTATCTTATTCCTGGGACTCACTGAATTGCACTCCCATATCTGCAACCCGTTTTCATTATTTTGCTCCTTGCAAATGTAATGTCTTGTACTGTAATTACTCTGTGCAATGCACAGTGTTGGAGGAAAATATGCTTAAGTCAAATATTGCTACTTTGAAACAAATGTAAGTAAATAAAAGCCAAAGTTACCTTCTTTAAAACTACTTGAGCAAAAGTACAAAAGTATCACATCTTAATTGTACTTAGGTATGCAAAAGTAAAAATTAGTTGTCCTATGGAAACCTATGCTTAACCGCCCAAGTTTTTGCTCGTAACCATTATTTTTCTCACTCACTCTCTCTCTCTCTCTCTCTCTCTCTCTGTCACACATACACAAATACGATATATAAACACTTATGATATAACTCTCTCTATATTATATACACACATATACTATACATTTTTCAGTGATGGAATTTAACTGTAGTCACTGCCTTCATTTATAAAGATGAAGAGTGACCAAATTAAATACGAGTCAGATTTCAGAAATATATTTATTTTGTCCACATTCAGAGTGTGCTTTTTTAGCATTTTTCCATTGTAACGATTAATTTCCAAAATGTTTGTTCAACAGTAGGAGCATTTCTTTTTTAAATTATCATCGTCAATCCTTGCTCTTCTATGAAAAAATATGAGTCCATCACCACAGAAGAATGTCTCACAGGCAGCTGATGCAGGCAGAGGTCTGTTGGGCCTGATGCACAGCTCCCTAAATCTAGTAAAAGACAGCAGCAGATTCATGGTCCCTCCTGAAGAGGCCAAATACCCATCAAGCTTCTTTGCAGTTTCATTTGTCTAAAATGACACAGTCTCTTATCTTTTCTAATCCCAGTTTCATGCTTGTTCTAAGTGGTCCTAATATTTGGCATTACGACGTCAGCAACTATTAGCCCCAGGTCTTCAAATATTTCACCAATATTTCTGGTTAACAGAGTGCTGGATAACAAAGGTTTCGCTGTAGTATAACAAACTTAAAAAGCAACAAACAGTCTGGTAGCACTTTATAGACTAACAAAACATATAGATGGTATCATGAGCTTTCGTGGGCACAGCTCACTTCTTCAGATGACCAGAGTTTTGAGTTTAGGATGTGCAGACCCAAAATAAATAGATCTGCACATCCTAAATACAAAATTCTGTATACCATCTATATGTTTTGTTAGTCTATAAAGTGCTACCAGACTGTTTGTTGTTTTTTAAGTTTATCCTGTACGGACTAACTCGGATACTCCCTGAAGCTGGTATAATTTAGGCAGCATTCATTCCATTAGTGTGCTTGTCTCTGCTTGGAGAATATTTAGTGCCTTCACCACTGGGGCCACAACAATGGCATAGTCTGCCAATAAAACCAGCTCTGCTGGATTCAGCCTGTAGAATAGTCAATACATAATGTTAATTAATTAAAATACAGGATGATCGGGGGTTTTTTTAACAAAAAGAAAAGTAAAAAGCAAAGAACTGCTTCTTACACATTAATTTTGAGTTCTGGAAACATGTTTCTCATGGTCCCTTCTCCTTGTTCATTCAGTATGCACCAAATTCTCTCCAGAGCAAAGAACACAGAGTTCCATCTTTTCTGGCTTGGCCTAATGAACTGTGGCTTGCATTCTGCTTCCACCATTTTTGCTCCAATTTCTGCATGTTCAGTTTTATTTCATAGTGCTTAGCATCTGGCAAAAGTGGACCTGACCATCTTTTTTTAGATGTAATTTGATTCTTCCTGTACCACATCTATAGATGAAACTAGGTTCTGCAAGTGGAAGCTCAATGGTGATGTTTTGGTACAATTTATTCATGGATGTTATCTGTGTCCGGGACGTCTTCAGTTTTGTGAAATTTGTGCAATTTGTGTCCCTTTTGTGCATTTGAGAAATATGTATTTAGCTGACATTAAAAATATTGCTATGAAATTTAGCAGTGCAGCTAGTAACAAAAGACTTGTTGCTATAAGTTGGGGACTTGTCAATTGGTTGTAACAAAGGAAGAAAAGGGTTGGTTACAAGATGACTACATGCTGCCAGCATGAGGCAGCCGTGAAAAAGGCTAAAGCAGCAGTCACCAACCAGTAGATCGGGATCTACTGGTAGATCTTGGAGCCTCTGACAGGTGATCCTGACTGGTTTGGCCAAGAGGCTATAAAATGCCGGCACTTCAGCTGCCCCTCCCCCCACTGCTGTGCATCTCTTGCCCTTTGCCTTGGAGTTGCCCCTCCCCAGCAGCCTCCTACTTGAAGTACAGAGCAGGGAAGGGAGACGAGGGGGTGCTGGTGTCAGGGTGCCTTCCCCCACTGCATTCCTTCTTCACAGAATGGAGGGGGGGCACAACAGGGCTTGGAATAGAGGAAGTTTGCTGGCTGCTTTTGAGAGTGATGCAGGGCCAGGGCAGGGGTGAGCCTGCCTTAGCCCCACTGCATCACTACCCAAGAGCCACCTGAGGCAAGAAGTGCCCAACTGGAACCAGCTCTGATTCCCTGTCCCAGACATGAACCCCTTCCTACACTCAAGCCCCTGTCCCAGCCCTGAGCCCTCTGGACGTAAACTCCTTCACAGATCCTATACCCTGAACACCCTCCTGCACCCCAACTCCCTGCCCCAAGCTCAGCTTAGAGCCCCTCTCACACTCCAAATCCCTTAGCCCAAAACCAGAGCCTGTGCACCAAACCTCTGCCCCTGGCTGGTGAAAGGGAGAAAGAATGGGGAGGAAGGAGAGAGGACAGAGTGAGCAGGGGTGGGGCCTCAGAAAATGGGCATGGAGGAGGCAGAGCAAGGGTATCTGGATTTGAGGTAGATCCTGGATTGCACTTAAATTTAAAAAGTGGTCTTGTGCTTAAAAGGGTTGGAGACCACTGGGCTAATGTAATGCTAGGATTCATCAGGCAAGGTACTTTCAATAGTCCTAGTGAAGTGTTAATGTCATTATATAAGACTTTGGGGAGCTCTCAACTGGACTATTGTGTGCAATTCTGCTTTCCTAGATTAAAGAGAGATTAGTGCAAACTGGGATAGGTGCAGTAAAGGGCCGCTAGGATGATAAGAGGAATGGAAAACCTACCTTATGCAAGAAAGGCTAAAAGAGCTTGGCTGGTTGAGCTTAATCAGACAACAGCTGAGGGGAGATGTGGTTCCACTTCTTAAATACATCAGAGGGATAAATACCAGGGAGGGAGAGGCATTATAAATTAAGCACCAGTGTGGGCATAAGAACAAATGCACATAAACTGGCCATCAATACATTTAGGTTTGACATTAGCCAAAAGTATCTCACAATCAGAGGCATGAACATTTGGACTAGCCTCCCAGGGAAAAGCGCTGAGGATGAAAAACCTAACTGGCTTCAAGACTGTTCTTAAACATTGTATGGAGAGGGTGGTATGATGAGACTGTTTACAGTGGCATGTAGTCATGCTGCAAGAGCTAATAGCAAATACCCCTTATGGCCAGTGATGAGACTAGTTGTGGAGCGCTCAGAGTTACTACAGTGCCTTTTCACCTCGGAGTCTGAGACTGTCTACACTACAGGGTACTTCTGGCATAACAGAGGTATCCTCGAAAAACTCCGCCATGTCCAGGGAATGCATCTGCTCTTCTGCTTTTTTTTTGTGGAAGAGCAGACATTCTCTTTCAGAAACCCTGCCTTCCTCCTCCCATGAGGAAGAAGGGCTCTCCCAAAAAAGGAGGCTTTTCCAAAATTTGGCTCAGTGTAGATGGGCCAAATTTCAGAAAAGCCTCTTCAGACAAAACTACCAGAAAAAGCAGGAGGGGCTTGAGGAGAGCTGCCGGCAACTGGCGCCCTAGGTGGAATGCGCAATCGGCGCCCCCGCCTTCATAGCCCTCAATGGCGTGACGTCATCATTGGGCGCCGTGTTTAACACGGTGCCCTAGGTAACTGCCAAGGTTGCCTACATCCACGGGCCGCCCCTGAGAAAAAGGGACACAAATTGCACAAAACTGCAACTCTCATACTGTCTTTTTAAAGTACAAGCTAATGTAAAATGTTTCCTTGCCTATTTATATTCAAATTTCCTTTTAAAACAAATTGTGAGTGCCAACTATTAAGCTTATTTAATCAAAAAACAGTTAACATTTGAGAGCATTCCTAGGAATGTACAAGTAACTTTTAATAATACACATACACCTTAAGATCAATAAAGATCAATAAAGATCAATTTTTAAAAAGACCAAATAAGTAATTAAGGTTCCCTCAAGTGCTTCTCCTTTGTGCAAGCCTTGCTGCCCCAAAATTCATGAGTATAAAATACTCTTTTCAATCAGAAGAGTGAAAAGCTTCATATAATAATGCCTTAAACGGTTTAATTTATTTTATCCTACTTAAATGTATAATACTTAAGACTACATTGAAAATGCAGAGGTGAAGTGGTCCAGACAAGAGCAAGCCAGGACTGCTTAGTCTCGGCTCGCACTGGGTCTGGGACCTCCCCCTGCTTTGGCACTGCCTTTTAAATGTAATTTAAAATGTAGAGCCACAGTGTTCATAGACTGGGAGCAAACCAGAACTGAGTTGGGCTTGCTCAGTGCTGGTGTAGCATCACAAACAGCTGCCTTTCAGAATTCCATACCTAGGCTGTACTGAGCATGCTCCGTAAGAGCTGCTGTTGCTGCTTCCCTCATTCTGCCCATAAGTGGCTTTAGAAGTTGCTCCCGACTCTTTACCATCATTGACAAGGGGCTCGATGGTGCATTGCAATGGGGGGAGGGGCAGGGTGTGAGAAGGGGGTAAAATGTATCAGCCTTGGAGGCATCAATTAACTTTCTGTTGGGGCAGAACGGGGGCTGTAAGGGAAAAATCAGGTGCGGGAGTGTGTGTGATTGGAGCTGGGGTGAAATGGTGCCAGCCCCTGTACTGGGGTTTTGCCCCCACACAGGGAGGGGCAATGGGTGTAACTCTACGGTGACCATATTTTCTGAACCAAAAATAGGGACACACTAGTCATGCCCTGAATCCATTTAGTTATGTTTAGATATTGAACAGAACCAGTCCCAAAACAGATCCCTGTGGAATCCCAATTGTTGTGCCCTTCCAGCATGACTGTGAACTGTTAATAACTACTCTCTGACAATGGTTATCCAGCCAGTTATGAACCTACCTTAAAGTAGCCCTGTCTAGATTGTATTTGCCTAGCTTATTGATAAGAAGGTCATGCAAGACCGTATCAAATGCTTTACTAAAGTCTTTGTATATCACGTCCCACGCTTCTCCCTTATCCACAAGCCTTGTTATCTTATCAAAGAAAGCTATCAGATTGGTTTGACATGATTTGTTCTTTACAAATCCATGCTGGCTGTTACCTGTCACCTTATTATCTTCCAGATATTTGCAGATGAATTCCTTAATTACTTGCTCCATTATCTTCCCTGGCACAAAAGTTAAACTGACTGGTCTGTAGTTTTCTGGGTTGTTTCTTATTTTCCTTTTTATAGATGGACACTATATGTGCCTGTGACGGGGCAGCCCTGCCCCTCACTTTATGGTAGACTACGGGCCAGGCCCAGCTGGCTGAGAGGATCCAGCTGGCGGAGATTGCCCCACCCCCACGGCCGTGCAGGGCATGCTCACTGGTGAGCCGCACCATAAAAGTCCCTGAGTCAGCTCACTTGGGGCTGTCAGCCGAAGGGGAAGGATGGACCGGGCCAGCTCCTAACCCAGAAGGGCCCCAGCCATCGGGACCCGCCCCGGTTGCGGCGCCCACCTTGGACCCGGAGGCGGGGGAGAGGCACAGCCACGGGGGAAAAGCGGGGAGGTAGGAAGCAGCCCAGGGCAGGGAGCAACCGCCCCCCGAGTGCTCAGCAGGTTGCAGGGAGGAACGCCTCGCTGAGCGGGCAGTGGACCAGGCCACTGCCAATAGGGCCCTGGGCTGGGACCCGATGGAGTGGGAGGGCCCAGGTCCCCCTATCCTCCCCCTCAGCATTACCCCAGAATCCAGCCAAGCTGACAGGCCCAAGGACTAGGTCACAAGGCCGTATTTACCCCGAGAGAGGGGAACTCTAAAGACTGTTTCCCGAGGCCGTATTTACCCCGAGAGAGGGGAACGCAAAGGACCACACCGAGAGGCTGCACTTTGCCCCAAGAGGGGAGGACTCTAAGGTCTGCTCTGAGAGGCAGCAAGTTGCCCCGAAAGGGGGTGACTTAAGGACTGTGCCGGTGGGCCAGTAGGAGAGCAATCATGATCAAGGGGGAGCCCCCCTTGACAGTGTCCTTTTCCAGTCTTCTGGAATCTCTCCCAACTTCCATGATTTATCAAAGATGGTAGCTAATGGCTCAGAGACCTCCTCTATCAACTCCATGAGTATTCTAGGATGCATTTCATCAGCCCCTGGTGACTTGAAGACATCTAACTTTTCTAAGTAATTTTTAACTTATTCTTTTTTTTTTGTTTTAACTTCTAAATCTACCCCCTTCCCACTAGCATTCAATATGTTAAACATCCCTTCATCACCAAATTTCTTGATTAAGACCAAAACAAAGATGTCATTAAGCACGTCTGCCATTTCCAAGTTTTCTGTTATTGTTTCTGCCTCCTCGCTGAGACATGGGCCTACCCTGTCCTTGGTCTTCCTCTTGCTTCTAATATATTTGTAGAATGCCTTCTTGTTACCCTTTATGGCTCTAGCTAGATTTAGCTTGTTTTGTGCCTTTTCCTTCCTAATCTTGCTCCGGCATTCCTGTGTTATTTGCTTATATTCATCCTTTCTAATTTGACCTAGTTTCCACTTTTTATATGACTCCTTTTTGATTTTGAGATCATGCAAGATCTCCTGATTAAGCCAAAGTGGTCTTTTGCCATACTTTCTATCTTTCCTATGCAATAGAATAGTTTGCTTTTGGGCCCTTAATAATGTCGCCTTGAAAAACTGCCAATTCTCTGCAGTTGTTTTTCCTCTTATTCTTGTTTCCCATGGGACCTTACCTACCAGTTCTCTGAGTTTACTAAAATCTGTCTTCCTGAAATCCATTGTCTCTGTTTTGCTGTTCTCCCTTCTTCCGTCCCTTCAAATCACAAACTCTTTGATTTCATGGTCACTTTCACCCAATTTTCCTTCCACTTTCAAATCCACTTTCAAATTGGAACTGTATACATGGCCTTGGCTAGAACATCACATAGGTTTGGTAAAAGAAAATGTCAGCTACCATTCTTTAAATATCTTAGATTTATTTCAGACTTAATTCCAGTGCTTTAGTATAACTTTAAAAACCCTGGTAGCGCTTTAAAGACTAACAAAACATGTAGATGGTATCATGCTTTTTCTTGGGCACAGCCCATTTCTTCAGATGATTGGAGTGTTGGAAGTCCAGAACCAAGAATAAATAAGCGAAGGAGGGTGGGGTTGGGGTGAGGAAAAAATTGGAGGGGAGGGGAGGAGGAAAAGAGTACATTGGGTAGATAAGTTTCAAGGGGATAGCTGAGCCAGTCTGTAACAGGAAAAGCTTTAAAAAACAACAAATAGTCTATTAGCACCTTAAAGACTAATAGACTGTTGTTTTTTAAGGTTTTCCTGTTACAGACTGGCTCAGCATCCCTTTGAAACTTATCTACCCAATGTTCTTTTCCCCCACCCCCCTCCACATTTTTTTCTCACACTCCCCCCCCCCTTATTTATTCTTGGTTCTGGATTTCCAACACTCTGATCATCTGAAGAAGTGGGCTGTGTCCACAAAAGCCCATGATACCATCTACATATTTTGTTAGTCTTTAAAGTGCTACCAGACTATTTGTTGTTTTTTAAGTCTTTCCTGTTACAGACTAACTCGGCTACCCCTCTGAAACTTTTATAAAACCCTAACAATCTTTAATCACTCACAGCTTCAAATGCATTTCATTTCAACGTCATTCCGCATTTATTTCTTCTCCTCACAGTAAATTAATATAGTCAAGACATAGTCAGTTAACCAGATGCCATGATGAGGGCTATTAAGAATTTAGAGGGAATTGTATTAGTTTCATACTTGCAGTCCAATTTCTGCTGCAAGAGGGAGAAGATGCAATGCAAAAATGGCCTGTGAAAAACTATGTATTTAATCACATGTGCTTTATTATACCTAAGTCATACTATTTAAAAATTAAATAACTAAGGCTACATCTAGACTGCAAGCTTCTTTCGGAAGAAGCTTTTCTGGAAGAGATCTTCTGGAAAAGCTTCCTCTGAAAGAGAGCGTCCAGGTGGCAAAAGCACAACGAAAAAGCAATATGCTTTTCTGAAACATAGTGTCCACATTGATTGAAAGCTATCTCACATTTAAGACCATCCAGAACCAGTTCAGGTAGGGCATTAGGTCAGCAGTTGCTTTCGGGTGCTGTTGCCTACGGCTAGCTGAAACACGTGCTTAAAGGGATCTGCCTGGATAGTTGTTTCTCCACTTCTGCTGCTTGCTTGCCTACCTCTCTGAGGGACAGCAATGCTTTAGCAGTTGGTGCTCTGGTTGCCCTCCTTCAGGATACCACAGCATACTCCTTGCCACAGAGCCAGAGCTGCCTCTGGGCATGCCATGACCCCACACAGCCATGCTGCAGCTTCTGCAACACATTGTGCAGACTATTTATATGATCCTGCATGAGCTTGAGTCTGAACTCATCAGTGAGACCCTCTGCCTGGATGCGGGAGTGATGCACTTGCAACCACACACCACAGTAGAAAGACACTTTTGGAGTCTGGACACCAGTTCTGACTTGTGGGACTGGCTAGTTATGGAGTGGTGGGATGACCAGTAGTGGCTCCAAAACTGAATGCGGAAGGCCACCTTTATGGAGCTGTGTGCCTGGCTCACCCTTGCCCTCCAACAGCAGGTCACCTAGATGCCACCTGCCATTCCCCTGGAGAAGCAGGTCACCAACTCCATCAGGAAGTTCGCCACCCCAGATAGTTACTGATCCATGGGCAACCCGTTCAGCATGGGAAAGTCCACTGTTGGGGCCCTTCTCATGGAGGTAAGGCACTCTTGGGCTGCATTCCCTGCAGGGTGTGGGAGTCCTGGAAAGGGGGACCCTAGGGAAAGCAGGGTAGGGGGGCAGGAGTGAGCTGGGGGTGGGGGAAAGCCCTGTTCCCAGGGGGTTGTCATCCTGCCCTCACCAAGCCCTCCTGAGATGGTGGCCTCATAGGGGGTGACTCCTAGGGTGTTTGGGGGGAGTGGAGGGGGGGCAGGCACCTCCCAAGGGCTCAGGCACTCCCTCTCATTCTCTGTTTTGTGTGTTTCTTTGTCTCCTTCTGCAGGTGGTGAAGGCCATCAACTGTCCTGCTGCGCAGGGTCATCTGCCTAGGAGACCTGGACCTCATTGTTGCCAGATTTGCCGCCCTGGGCTTCCCCAACTGTGTGGGAACCATAGCTGTAACCCACATTCCAATCCACGCACATCATCATCGAGCCCCCCAATACATCAACTGAAAGAGCTACCGTAAAATCTCGAGTATAATGCGCATCTATGCATAATGCACACCTACCTTTTAAACATCAGAAACCCTGAATAAACTGAACGCTTATCTATAGCATGCACCCCGACTTTGCCGTATTTTGTCTTGCCTTTTTGTATTGCCAGGTAATCACACGTGAGCGCATGAGTATATAATGCGTGGCATTCCATGATCTCTTTGGGATGCCATGAGTTGTCAGCAATCTTACACGACCGCTGAAAAACTGAAAGTTGTTAGCTATGCTGAGGCTCATGGCAACAGAGCTGCCAGCCATGAATTTGATGACATAGCAGAGTGTTAACATTCGGCTTTGGAGACGGCAGAAAGAGCGCCTGCAAGCGCTGCCTAGGATGAAGATGGCTGAGTGAGGTAAAAGCGCTGCAGATCCTGAGTTGGAGGCCAAGCTGGTTGAATGGATTGCTGAGCGTAGACAGCAAGGAGGTGGTGTTAGCATTGCAGAGGTTAGAATGAAGGCTTTGACCATTGCCAAAATGTTCACTAACACAGCCAGGTTTGAAGCTTCATATGGCTGGGGCGATTGGTTCATGAATCGCCATGGCCTATCGGTCCAATGCCGAACAACAATTGCACAGAAGCTACCCATGGACTCAGACACCAAGTTACTGCAGTTCCAAAAGTTTATCATAAAGCTAAGGAAGCAGCACTGCTACGACCTTTCATTAATTGGTAACGCAGATCAGACACCATTAAATTTCGATAATCCCTACAACAGAATGCTTGAACTGAAAGGTGCCAAGACAGTCTCCATTGCTACCACAGGCCATGAAAGTCTAGGTCTACCGTAATACTTGCTTGCATGATCGACGGAACGAAGCTGCCTCCTTATATTGTGTTCAAGCGCAAGACAATGCCAAGGAATGTAATCTTCCCGAACACCGTTCACGTGTGTGTTCACCCTTAAGGCTGGATTGATGAAGCTTTAATGCTTGATTGGCTACAGACGGTTTGGGTGGAGCAGCCAAGTGGACTTATGAGAAAGTGGTCTCTAATAGTTTTGGATGCATTTCGGTGTCATCATATGCCATCCGTCAAGAAAAGGCTTCAGCAGGACAAAACAGACTTGGCAATTATTCCTGGTGAAATGACCAAAATGTTGCAGCCGCTTGATGTGACTGTTAACAAGCCAATGAAAGATGCACTACGCAGGAAATGGAACACCTCGTTGTTGGAAGGTGAACATACATTTACTGCAGGTGGACGTATGGGAACACCAATGCTGCAAGATGTTACCCAGTGGATAGCGGATGTCTGGCTTGAACTTGATCCCGCTATGATAAGGAAGGGGTTTCTGAAATGCAGCATCTCTAATGCTATGGATGGCAGCGAGGATGATGCCCTGTGGATGGATCCGAGCGACGATGAATCGGCCGAGGGTGAATTACCGGTATGTGAAGATGACAATGATTTGTATTACCTGGATGAAGATGTCGAGGACTATACCCCGGAAGATATTGCTTAACTGTTCAAGGAAGATTCTAACAAAAGCGAATTCGAGGGCTTCGAAGATGAGTAGATGATCAATTAACATTCCGGTATTTGTTTGTTTGTGCTGCAGTGTTGATTTCATTTGTTTAACTTACCTTTTCGAAACTGTGTATATAGTTGCTTGTCGATGCTAATAAAAATCAGCTTAACCTCTGGTGTCCTGCGATTAATTAACTGCCGTGGAACTGCCAAAGGAAAACTTAAAAAAAAAACCCTCCTATGGATAATGCGCACCCTGACTTTAATGCTTAAAAAAAAGGGGGGAAAATGCACATTATACTCGAGATTTTATGGTACTTCTCGATGGTATAGCAGGCCCTAATCAACCACCGTGGACAGTTCACGGACATTTTCGTTGGGTGGTTGGGCAGGGAGCTCATTTTCAGGAATTCCAGCCTCTACCACAAGCTGGAGGATGGCTCATTTTTCCCCTAGCATGAGTGTTGGGTTGGGGACATGCAGATGCCACTGTCTATCATGAGGGATGTGGCCTACTGCCTCATGCTATGGCTGATGAAACCGTACACCTGTCACTTGGACCACAGGAGGGAGCAATTCAATGCCCACCTAAGCAGGGTCAGTATCAGGTGGAATGTGCCTTTCAGCACTTGAAGGAGTGGTTCAAGTGCCTCCTGACCTACCTCGATGTGGGGGAGCACAACAACCCTGAGGTGGTGTCAGCGTGTTGTGTTCTCCACAACATTGTGGAGAGGAAGGAGGAGGACTTCCTACCGGGGTGGGGGCAGAGGTCAGCCGGGAGGGAAGGGCTTTCAAGCAGCCATGCACAGTTGCAATTGGCCAGGCCCATCAGGTGGGGGTGCGCATCCGGGAGGCCCTGAGGGAGAGTTTCTCTAAAGGACCCCAGTAACTCTCCCCAGGGCCTCCCCAGTAGAGGCCTGTGCCTGTGTCAGTTGAACGAGAGAGGCTCAGCTCTGCGCATAGACAAAGGCCACCTTCCTCACGTAGGGCTGCAGCTTCTCACACATCCCTCCTTTCTGTACCTGCTGGATGCACATTCTGAGCACAGAGCTTTCCAGGAACAAAGGAACTCCTCATGGACTCTGGTACCCAGGAAGACGTTCCCTTGCTCTCTTTCCCATGGATCTAGTCTACTCGCTGTCCCTTCCTGTCATAATCATGAGTGCTGACCAGCACCTGGTGACTAAGGGGTTAACTAATGTCTCCTGTACCTAGCCAGGTATTGGGTGGTCAGCCAATAACAATGCAGGTAGGAACTTCAAACTGGAAAAGAGGGGTTTTATCTCTCTGTTCTTTGTTTGAGAGGCAGGGCAGTTTCTTCCAAGACCGAGGGAGATGGGAGACACATCTCTCACCAAGAACAGACTTCTTAAAATGTGTAAGTAGGGTGGTGGCTCTTTCCATCTAGACACTTTACTATGCTTGCAACTGTAGTTTTGTTTCGATAATAAAAGTTTGTTTCTTTTTTCTAATTAACCAGGACAGGTTGATTGTTGTGTCCTTAGGACTCAGTGCCTAGTCACAAGGGCAGAGTCCATTGTTGTCTGTGAAATTATTGCGAAGCTTAACTCGGCTTTTGGCACTGTCTACACAGCAGGAAGTCGAAGGAAGAACACACTTCCTTCTACTTCCCTTACTCCTCATGAAATGAGGGTTACCATGTATCAGAGTAAGAAGTCTTCCAGCTTGCCATTACAGGCTGTCCTTTCTGTAAGTCCAAGATACATTCCAAAAAACTTGGACTTACAGCAAAACAACTTACAGCGGGGAATTTTTTCCCCACAGATGACTTCCATTTGCACAAACTGGTTTGGTTTGGTTTGGTTTGGTTAGTTTTTTGGATGACAAGAGAGGAAAATGGGAGGACTTATAACTCATCAGTTCCTACAAGTGTCAGTGACTTTAGTGCAGGACAGATATATACCCTGGAGACTTACAGCGGGGACAGGCTATATTTTGAAATAAAGGCTTGACGTGTAGATGTGCACTCTGTTATTTAGGAATAATGTTAGATATTCCAAAATAACACTGCTGTGTAGACATACCCTAATACTTTTCTACATCATGTGTGTTGATTTCTGCATAGATTCATTCATTTGAGAAATGTATTGGTTTCATCCTCTTTAAAACAGAATCAGGGTCAGCAGGCTCCAAATGGATAGCTAGTCCATGGCAGACTAGTACTAGGTAATTTCACACCCCTGCCTGCTGCAGACAATTTGTCCATGTAATGAAGCCCTTAGAATGTAGCACTGTGGTCTTGAGCAAGTCATTCGTACCAAAATTGTTAGATGTTCACTGCAGTGAATCCTTTGTTCTTTGGTATCATTAAGTATTAGTAAGGGGAATGATAATATTCGCCTACCTTAAAGGGCTTTTGTGAGGGTAAATTAGATAATGTTCCTTAAAGCATTATGAAAAGCATTATATAAGTGCTTTTATTTCACTTTCCCATGGCCTGCAGTTGGGCAATTTATTGTAATATTTATTATGTTGGAAGATCTTTCCAAGGGAGGGCTAGAAACATTGCTACAATATTTATATTTAACTACATTCAAATATGAATACAATTGCAATAGTATGCTTATCAGAAATAAAGTGGAACACCATACAGAATTACTAGAGCAATTGGACGTATATATTTTATTGAGACTATAGAATTTATTTATGCTATTTCCTAAACTGAAAAAAGAAACACTGGAATCACCTTAAACACACATTTCATCATAACTGAAGATTAATCTTCACTACAGAAAGATCCCATCTGGATGCTAACACTCAAGTTAATCTTCTGATGATTTACTGGAAGGGATAAGTACTATAATAAGACTACAATCCAAAAAACATAAATGCAAGACAGATCATTTTTACAGCTAGCTCACAATATCATAATTGTGTGACTTAAACTCAGAGTGACCACTTTAATGTTTGATTTCCATACCTTACGCATATGAAATTAAATCTATCACACTATTTTAATAGGTTAGGTAAATTTCACACACAGTTCATGTTATACTCATGCTGCATATAATTTAAAATACACTGATCAATTTAAATACATTTATTTCATTGGAGTACTATGAATTCACACTACAATATAAAAGTAAGTGAATTTTACATGCAATTCAGTAAAGTTTTCATAGTAGCCTCAATCTGCCCACTAAAAGTACAGGAGCCATTCTCTGCATCTAAAATAATTGACACCCAAAAGGGTAACAGAGGGGAATTGCTGTCTTTACTGTATAAGTGAACACTATTAAGTCAGAAACTTCATAGGAGTAGCCGAGTTAGTCTGTAACTGGAAAAACTTATGAAGCAACAAATACCATAAGTCATCTAGGGAAAATACAGACTTTTAATTATACATCATCCACACAGTGTCTAGTACAACGGGACACTGCTCCTAAGCTGAGTCTGTAGGAGCTTCTGCAAAACAAAACTGAATAATAAAAATAATAATCAAATACAATAAAATTTAACCTTAATACACAGAAAGGTTGCATGAGGCCCTGTGTAATGCTGAAATGCATCTGGTCTCATGTGGATGCTCTAGTGCTGCTAATTCGAAATAATTGGCCTCCAGAGGCCTCCCGCAGCTGTCAACTCTGACTGCTCTGGCCACACATTGCTCTCCTCCTCCTGAAGGTCTGTAAAAGTCCCGAGAAGTGGAGGAGGGCTTGTCCCATATGACCAGCTTTGCGAGCGCTGTGCTAGTGATGGGGACACACAGAGACATGAGTGCCTCCCAGTGCTCCCTCAGACCCTCTGATGGCTGCCAGCACTTCTGCTCCCAAGGCCTCCACTGCCCAGGGACCTCAGTGAGGTGTTGGGGGAAGAGTCCAATATCCAGGATCTCTGCACCAAGAAGCTCAACACCATCATCTACTGCAGGATCATTGCCAGCCTGCCCGAGAAAGGGCACAGCAGGAGCCTGGGGCAGTGCTGGCTCAAAATAAAAGTGCTGTGCCAGGCCTCCCATAAGGCCAGGGAGCAGAGCAGAAGCTCTCAGTTGGCACCTCAGACTTGCTGCTACTACAAGCATCTACATGTCACCCTGGGAGGGGATCCAGTCACCTTCCCCATCGTGGTCATTGCATCTGGTCAACACATGCCCGGCATCAGCCTGTAAGTGGACAGATGACAGAGGAGGAGGAGGATGACGTGAAGGAGGAGGAGAAGGCCACCCAGGCAACCATGCCCAAGAGCCAGGAGCTGCTCCTGACCTTGGAGCCAGTCCCTACCTCCCAGGATGTCTCCCAGGCTTCCAATGACCCCGGGGAAGGCACTTCAGATGAGTTCTCTAACTTTCCTATCTATGAGCGGGGTCAGTCAATGGGCTGCGAGGGGATCCTTTCTTGGCCTACTTCTCCTGGGGGTTCCACAACTGCTTGTTCACATGGGTGCATATGGAAGAGCATTGCCAGCAGATCCAGAGAAGTGATTATTCCCCTTTATTCGGCTCTGGTGAAGCCACATCTGGAGTATTGTGTCCAGTTCTGGGCCCCCCACTACAAAAAGGATGTGAACGCATTGGAGAGGATCCAGTGACCAAAATGATTAGGGGGCTGGAGCGCATGACCTATGAGGAGAGACTGAGGGATTTGGGTTTGTTTAGTCTGCAGAAGAGAAGAGTGACGGGGGATTTAATAGCAGCCTTCAACTTCCTGAAGGGAGGTTCCAAAGAGGATGGAGAAAGGCTGTTCACAGTAGTGACGGATGGCAGAACAAGGAGCAATGGCCTCAAGTTACAATGGGGGAGGTCTAGGTTGGATAGTAGGAAAAACTATTTCACTAGGAGGGTGGTTAAGCACTGGAATGGGTTCCCTAGGGAGGTGGTGGAATCTCCATCCCTAGAGGTGTTTAAGTCTTGGCTTGACAAAGCCCTGGCTGGGTTGATTTAGTTGGGATTGGTCCTGCCTTGGGCAGGGGACTAGACTTGATGACCTCCTGAGGTCTCTTCCAGCTCTATGATACTATGATTCTACAAGGAATGCAACTGGCCCTTGTGGAGAGACCTGGGAGGGAGCCTTCAAGGCACCTCCACAACTGTACTTCAGGCCTCTCTGATGAGCACAGCTCCTTGCTGTGCTCTCCGTATGGCACTGGTGTCTGGATGCTCAAACTCCCTGGCCAGACATCAAGCCTCAGCCCCCGACCCTGGCAGAAAAGTATCCCACTTTCTTTCATACAGGTTGTGGAGCACAGAGCAGGTTGCCCCCACATAGGGGATGTTGTGCTCACTGAGGTGCAGGCAGGTGAGGAGACTCCTGAACCTCCCCTTTAAATACCCAAATGCCATTCCACCACTGTGTGGCACCTGCCCAGCATGGTGTTGAACTCCTTGCTGGGATCCAGGCTGTCTGTGTAGGGCTTTATGAGCCAGGGGAGCAATGGATAGGCTGTGTTGCTCAGGGTCACGATGGGCATGTCCACCGCTCCAACACTGATGGTTCAGTCTGGGAAAAAAGTGATGACATGCATCTTTTTGAAGAGGAAGGAGTTCTGAAATATGTGGGTGGTGTGTGCCTTTCCTAACAATCGAATGATGTTAGTATAGCATCCCTTGTGATTCGCAAAGGCCTGCAGCACCATGGAGAAGTACTCCTTTCGGTTGATGAACGCCAAGGCCCAGTGGGTAGGGGCCAGAATGAGGATGTGTGTGCCATTTATGGCCCATCTCCCTCCCCCTAGCAGTTAGGGAAGCCCATGGTGGCAAAGCTATTGATGATGCTGTCTACTTTGCCCAGAGTGACGATCCTCCATAGCAGCACATGGTTGATGGCCTTGGCTACTTGCACAAGCATGGCCCGGACTGTGGATTTCCCCATCCCAAACTGGTTCCCAAAAGAATGGTAGCTGTCTGGCATGGCAAGCTTCCACAGGGAGTGATGTGCTTCTGCACAGGGATGGTGGGTCTCAGTCGGGTGTCTTGTCACCTGAAGACAATGCTACTCCACCAGTCTGAGCTTGTCTCCCTCCGCCAGAAGCGGTGTTCAACTGTGCCCGGGGGATTGAGGGACATGCACAGCAGCAGGAGTGCCAGGACTTGGCTAAGCAAGGCTTGTGGGCCACACTGGGGTTCGTCCTTCTCATTTTTGTCCTGGTCCTTCTGGAGCAATATGCAGGCAGTCTGGAAGCACTGCACCTTGAGGCGCAACACGAAGTCCATGAGCATGGCACTGCTTTGCAGCAGCTCTGGCTTTATGGTGTGAGTGTGGTGGCATCTTTGCAGGCAACCAGAGCACAAGAAGGCATGGTCCCACAGCATCCCTTTTCTGTCCTGTGAGGGGGGAGGCAGTGGAGGAGTGTCTTGTGAGACACAGCCGTAGAGAGGAGCCCCTGTAAGCATGCATTGAAGCTTGCCAGACTGAGCAGTCACAGGAATTATCTGCCCTCCTGATGCCCTCCCCAGAGTGCTTCAAGGGGCACTAAGTCCAAGGCAGGCTCCATTACATGTGGACATGCTATTTCAGACTAATTTCAAGGCTTCCCCATTCTGAGGACACACTAGTTTGAATTTGTTAAATCAGAGTTCTTAAGTCGAATTTAGTAATTTTTAAAGAGTTTCCTAGTGTAGACATGGCCAGTGTAAAAGATTCTAAGCCAAAGGAAGAGCATTCTTATCTGGCCCTTCGGAAAGATAAGCAATATGTTTCTGGGGGGAAGGGACTGTCTTTTTGTGCGTTCAACAGCCGCTAGAGTAAAATGGGCTCCTGGTCCATGACAAAGGCTCCTACATGCTACTACAATACAAATAACAAATATTCTATTCATCTTTAAGTTATTATTGGTGATAGAGCAGATGGCCTGTGAGCCATTTTAAGGTCACCAAGCAGGAAGAGATGAACTGATAAGTCATTTTTTAACAGAACCTACTACGTTTTTAGTTGCCACTGTCTGTGCAATATTTCTGATTTGCCAGAATATTCAAGACCCTCATAATCAAATCAGCTTGTGAAATTAGTCCAGAAATCTAATAAATTTCGGTTTATCAGTTGTTACATTCCATTTGATATACTGGGATATTATGCCGACAGACAGACAGATAGGATGTGGGAACAAGGAATGTGGGCTAAATTGTTATAATATTTCTTTTTAAATGCAAGTTAATTTATGATTGTGGCTGAGGGGAATGTTATGTGCCCATTACAGAACTGAGGAATTGTAATAATACCATGGGGAAGGAAATTTGCTTTTGTACTGTACTGTAGTACTTATAGAGAAACAATTTCAATATATTTACTTATGCGTTATAACTTGCTAATTTGCCCACCACTTGTCATTTGACAATGGTGAAGAATCACAGAGACTTTGTCTACTCTAAAGGGGAAAGTCGACTTAAGATATTGCATTATATCGTTATATTGTTGGAGTTGAAGTATCTTAAATCATGTTTTCGGGACGTCCACACAGTGTGAGGTTTATGGGAGCATTTGCTTCCCTTACTTTTTGTGAGGAGCTGGACTACTGGTGCTGATAGTGGCACTCTCTCAGTGCAAATTAGTGGGTCTTTACTACACCCGTTAGGTTGAACCCCAAAAAATTGACTATAGCAATGTCAATCTTCCACGTAGTGTAGACATAGCCAGGGGGTCTTACTTCTACCAGTGACCAAGGAACATGATTAGGATTAGCCCTAAATCTACTATGATCCTCTCTCTCTTTTCTTCTTCACATCAGAGCTTTTGCTTGGAATGCGGCCCTGCTGCCTCAGATATTGTCACAAACCAGGACATGAGCAGTTAGGCCTCGTGGTCAGAGTCAGGAGGATGTCTGGGACACGGCAACGGTAGGACAGCAATATATAATAATGCTGTGAATAAGGCCAGCCAGGTTTAAACACTGCTCTAGGCAGATCCATTGAGCTACCACAGATGAGTGCTACTGCTGGATTTAAGAGAATCCTGGCAAAACCACACAGCCAGTCATCAGATGTGGCCAATTTGGGTTTCAGATACAGTTAGCTAGCTGATCACAGGCTTATATGCAGGTCCTTATTCTTATTTATTTGTTTAATTTAAAGAAACAGTGCACACATCCTCACACCCCCTTAAGCACCAATAAATAGTTAGGTTAAATCTGATTAGACTCTCTGATGTTAATGCTTTGGAGAGATCAATGTCCAGAATGATTCCCCTCCCTCCCACTTCAAAACACAATGGGACTGATTTTATTTTAACTAAGTTACGAGTTTTTACAGCTACTGTTATTACCCTTGAATGTTTTGACCACAAGCAAGGTACTATTGTATGGGAGCTCAGGGCAGGAGGCTGCAGGGGGGTGGGGAGGAAGGAGATTGCAATAGTACAGAACCTATAAACAATTTAAATGAGAGTTGGCATGCAGGGGGCTCTGTGAAGAGGGTGAGTTGTGAGGGAGGGGGGTGCAGGAATCAGGGAAGGAGCTTGGGGGTGTGGGAGCTAAGGACAGAGGGTTGGGACATATGTGTGTGTGGGGGGGTGACGGAGTCAGGGTTAGGGTGTGTGAGGAGGGGCTCAGGGCAGGGAGCTGGGAGTGTAGGGGACCTCAGAAAAGGGGGCTGGAGGTCTGAGGAGGGTATGAGGGAAGGGGGCTGGAGTATGTGTGTATAGGAAGGAATGCACGGGGGCAAGGGCGCTATTTAAGGAGGGGAGTGGGAGCTAAGCTCCCCACCCCCAGATTCATACCAGGCAGCTGTTTGTTGTTCCCTTTCATTCACTCTCAGGGAGTAAGAGAGAAGGTCACAGCATGGGTCACTCCCTCCTCTGTGCCAACCAGGAGGGAGAGAAATGCAGGCACACTGTATGCTTTCCTCTCACTCCCTGACAAGAAGTGCAACAGCAAGTAGCATCTCTGTACAAATCTCAGGGGCCGGGGGGGCTTCAGCTCCCCCAGCTTTCCTAAATGGTTCCCTGAGGGTGAGAACTCCTGCACCAGTGGGGGAGCATGCCCCTATCCAGCCCCTTTAATCTGCCTGCTGCTTAGCACAGCAGCCAGCAGGAGAGGCCCAGGACCTCGGCTGTGAGTGGCTGCACCTCCTCTTGCTATGGATTGATCTAGCCAGCTGGCTCCTTCTTGCCGTGTGCTGCACCGGGGCGCACTGCCTTAGCTTCACTTCTGCTTACGTGTCAATAAAGAGAGATGTAGTGAGATATTTTGTTAACCAATAGCTCCCTTCAGCTTATTTGCAAAAGCACTGTCTGTCTATTTTTTCTTTTTGAATCTGAACTACACCAGATGAATCTGAGCTTCACAGTATTGAGACAAGACCAAATCCACTCTGTGCTGTTCAGAATTAGGTCACTGTTGGGATCCCATTCTATATGCACTTTTCTTCATTCTTCTTTCTTCATGATATGTTGACCTTGGTAAGTGCCTCCATCAGAGAAGGAGGAAAGAACCTGGAGGCAATGAGGAATGTTGCTAACGACTCTGCTACTGCTGCGTTGATAATCATAAACAAAGAAAACAGAAAGGGAATAAAGAAAATAACCAGCAAGGTTATCATGCTGTACTCTCCTTCCATACTTGCAAGAAAGCTGCACTCCATGGATCTAGGATAGGGTTATCACGGAAAAGAAGAATACCAGTTCCTTGTCATATCTCTCTCTTCTTCTACTCTCCACAAAGGTTTTTCTTTAGGATTTCCTTGAGGATTCAGAGTCTTGTGTTGGGACAATGTAGGAATATGGGGGCTAGCTGCTCTGTTCAGCTTCTTCAACAACCACATCCAAGCTCTGGGCCAGGCACAAGTTATTTTTCAATAGACTCCGATTATTTTTTGGAGGCCCCCTCTGCATTACAGAATGCCTTGTCTCCTTCCATACACAGTTGCCTTGATGGCAGAAGTGATTGGGGAATAGCAAAAGCATGGGATCTCTTGGGAAGATAATCGTTGCCTTTGTAAATCATGAAGGAAGTGATGAACTCTTGGCCTAGCCTCCTCTATGGAACTGAAATGTGGAAAACTCCACCTTTATCCTGTGACAGACTGCTGGCTAAGCCAGAGCTCTGCCACTACAGCCTGGCTGAAAAGGCCAATTACGGCCAGCTGAGGAAGCCCAGGCCTGAAGGGCTAAATGGAAGCAGCTGTGGGCCTCATTAGTCAGAGGGCTACATAAGACAGCCAGAGGGGAAGTGGAGAGGGAGGAGCCAGAGTGTAGCTGGGTGTGTGCGGGCCCTGGCCAGGAGGAGAAGGTGGCTGAGTTAGCTGCTAGAGAAAATCAAGTTCTGTAAATAGCAGGTGGCGGGAAGTTGGCACAAGCAATAAAAGACAAGGATGATTGCACCAGAGAGGGTCTCCTGGTGATTTGTGGCTGAAGAAGGGGTCCCAGGGTAAGGGGCCTGGGCAAGGACCCTGCCACAATCCATAGAAAAAAATATACAGAAATTCCACAATTGAAACTTACATGTTTTCCAATCAGATATATGGAAGGATCTCACTTCAAAGAGCCTGAGGCTATGTGTTGGGAACACAACAAATAACTTGTAAGAACAAAGGATGCTTCTAGGAAACAAGACATGCTTGGAGTCTGGGCCGTAACAAAGGATGTTGGTGTTTGAATCCAAGTTTTTTTTCAAGAATCCAAATTACCACTTGCCAAATATAACAAACCACAGGTATCTAATCCATGTCTATGACCTGTGGTGGGTGGTGTCTGCCCTAATTTTCACATTTTGCCAAAAGTTTACCTCCCCAGTAGATGAAATTTCTATTTTTTGGCATTGTAATTAAGTGGATGGTAAGGGACAATGCCAAACTATAGTTTCCGTTGAAGTCTTTCTAGAGTATTTCTTTTAACTGTCTTGATACTCTATTTTTTTTATCCATTTAAATTCCCCATTGATTATAATTAGGCTTCCACAAAGGTTAGAGCTTAATCACCAGGCAGGTTTTCTCAAATGCTCCCAGCTCTACCTTTAGTACTATTTAAAGAAATATAAGAAAAATATGCTGCCCTCAATACCACAGAATAATTAATAATAATGGCTATACAGCAAAGATAGAATCAGGTTACTTTCATACTAATTATAGGCTGTGGTAATGCAAATCATTATTTGCATTTGAAATGGTTAAAGACCACAGCAGCTCGCAGTAATGTGCCAGACTCTTGGCAAGATCTCAAAACAGGAATAAAATTAATTTGTGACACACATAATCTACTCTGAGAGGTCATTCTGAACATTGAGAAGACAGCTGCAGTGAGACAGCACAGAGTCTCTAATAAAGAAGAGTTTGGTTGGGGCTGAAGTTAGGTGCAGAAAGGGTGAAAGGAAATGAGTGACTATGAGGGCTGAGAGTTAACTGTTCAATAAACAGTCAAAAAGATAACTCTGCAACTGCAAAGGGAAATATGGTCCAATTCAGCATGAGAACAAATGTCATCAGAACTGGATTTTAGATATCACTGGAGAAAACAGAGAAGATAGCCAGTAGAGGAGTTATAGAATCATAGAATGCCAGAACTGGAAGGGACCTTGGTAGTTCATCAAGTCCTGTCCCTTGCCCTCATGGCAGGACCAAGCACCATCTAGCTTAGGGATGTTAAATAGTGAGTAACTGTCTAATCAAATAGTCGATGCATTTTGCATCGACTATTTGATTAATCAATAGAGCACCTCTGCCTTTGAAGTATAGTGCCAGCCCTAGGGCTGTTCCTACACTTCAAAGTCAAAAGAACCGTGTGGATCCGGGGATCAGCTGGGGACTCTGGACTCTATGCAGCGCTGCCGCTTTGAAATACGGGAGCCCGGTGTCAGGCTCCTTGCAGCATTTCAAAGTGGCAGTGCCCCATGGAGCCCAGGATCAGCTGGGGAGTCCCCAGATGATATCAGGCTCCACACGGTGCTCCTGTTTTGAAATGCCACGTGCAGATAGGGGACACCCCAGCTGGCCCCAGGCTGCACATGGGATTCAAAGCAGCAGTGCTGCATGAAGCCTGCAGTCAGCAGGGGAGTTCCTAGCTGTTCCCAGCTGATCCCAGGGGTGCTGCCGCTTTGAAGTACCCCCTCATCTCCCCCCCCCCTTGCTGCCTCTTTCTGATAGAGGCAGCAAGGGGGGAGGAAAGTGACTAGTTGACTAGCCTGTCGACTATCCGATAAACATTTGCTTATCAGATAGTCAACTAGTCCTTTACATCCCTTGTCTAGATCACCCCTGTTTATCTCCCCTGCTCTTAAATATCTCCAGTGATGGAGATTCTTCAACCTCCTCAGGCAATTTATTCCAGTTCTTAGCCACCCTGACAATTGGGAAGTTTTTTCCTTATGTCCAATCTAAAATTCCTATGTTGCTGTTTAAGCCCAATGCTTCTTGAGCTATCATCAAAGGTTAAGGAGAATAATTTTTCTCCCTCCTCCATGTAGCACCCTTTTAGGGACTTGAAAGCTGTTAGCATGTCACATCTCAGTCTTCTCTTTTTCAAACTAAGCAAGCCCAATCCTTTCAGTCTTCCCTCATAGGTCATGTATTCTGTACCTTTAAACACTTTTCATGCTCTTCTCTGGACCTTCTCCAATTTCTGTGCATCTTTCCTGAAATGTGGTGCCCAGAACTGGACACAATACTTTGGCTGAGACCCAATCAGCACAGACTAGAGTGGAAGAATTACTTTTCATGTCTTGCTCATAACACTTCTGTTAATACATCCTAGAAAGATATTTACTTTTTTTTTTGCATCAGTGCCACTCTGTTGTGTCATATTTAGCTTGTGGTCCACTATTCTTAGACAGTCACTTTCCATTTTGTATGTGTGAAACTGATTATTCCTTCTTAAGTGAAGTAGTTTGCATTTGCCCTTATTAAACTTCATCCTATTTACCTCAGACCGTTTCTCCACCATATCCCAGATCATTTCCAGAATTAATTGTTCACGAGAGCTTACATTAGCACATAAAGATTCTATAATTTGTGTGGTGACTGGCTGAATCCAGAGCTGATTGGGTTGTGTATATTTAGAAGCAGTGTCTATCTGAGTACCATGAATAGAACTGGCTAGTCATCTGCATAAAGGGTTTGGTAACATGGAGAGATTAGGAAACCAGTTTGGGGTATAGGAGATTTTTAAAGTGAGATATTGTACTTGTTCCTGGGAGTCAGAACATTAGAAATGTCAAGAAGAAAAAAAATTATTTCCTGAACAATCTGGAGAACTTTAAATATGGTGGGATATACTAAATATATCTGGAAAGAGATTTTAGAGACACTGTTTAAGTAGACTGATTGAAGGCTGCCATCCTGGATTACTGCCATTACCTGTTCTCATAATATTTTGGCCACACCACGCTAGAGCTGTAAAATCAATCTTTTCCTTTTATCACAGGGGGTTTGTGGTGAAGATTACCTAGGCTACGACTACACTGCAAGCTTCTTTAGGAATAAGCTCTTCCAGAAGGGCTCTTCTGGAAAAACTTATTTCAAAAGAGAGTGTCCAGACACAAATAGCGCAACAAAATAGCGATGTGCTTTTTTGAACAATAGCATCTACACTGATTGGATGCTACTTTGCATTTAAGGACTCCCAGAACCAGTTCAGGCAGGGCATTAGGTCAGCAGTTGCTTCCGGGTGCTGTTGCCTAAAGCTAGCTGAGACATGTGCTTAAAGGGACCCCCCTGAGCAGCTATTTCTCTGCTTCTGCTGTTTGCTTGCCTATCTCTCCAAGGGACACCAAAGCTTTTTGCAGTGCATGCTCTAGCTGCCCGGCTTTTGGACACCACAGCATACTCCTTGCCATGGAGCTGGAGCTGCCTCTGGGCATGCGATGGTCCCACACTGCCGTGCTGAAGTTTCTGCAGAAGTTTGTGCAGGCTGCCTTCATGGTCCTGCACGAGCTCGACACCAAGCTCATCAGCGAGACCCTTTGCCTGGCTGCAGGAGCAAGCCCCTTGCAAATGTACCCCACAGTGGAGAGACACTTTTGGAGGCTGGACACCGTTCCGACTGGTGGGAAAGGCTGGTCATGGAGCGGTGGGATGACCAGCAGTGGCTCCATAACTTCCATATGAGGAAGGCCCACTTCATGGAGCTATGTGCCTGGCTCGCCCCTGCCCTCCAACAGGACACCCAGATGTGACCTGTCATTCCCCTGGAGAAGCGGGTTATCATCGTCATCTGGAAGCCCACCACCCCAGACAGTTACTGGTCTGTAGGCAACCAGTTTGGTGTGGAAAAGTCCACTTTTGGAGCCCTCCTCATGGAGGTAAGTCACTCTCAGGCTGCAATCCCTGGAGGGGGGTGGAATCCTGGAAAAGGGGACCCTAGGGAAAAGGGGTGTTGGGGTGGGCCGGGGTAGAGGAGAAAGCTTGTCCCTGTGGGGTTCTGCCATCCTTCCCTCACACAGCCCTGTGTGGGGGAGGACTCCTAGGGGGTAGCTACTGAGGTGTTTGAGCGGGAAAGGAGGGGGGGACTCGGAGATCTCCCAAGGGTTCAGGCACCCACTCTCATTCTCTGTTTTGTGTGTTTCTTTGTCTCCTTCTGCAGGTGGTGAGGGCCATCAACTCCATCCTGCTGTGCAGGGTCATCCACTGGGAGTCCTGGACTCCATCATGGTTGAATTTGCCACCCTGGGCTTCTCCAGCTGCAGAAGGGCCCTAGATGGAACCCATATTCCCATTCGAGGACCAGAACATTGAGCCACCCGGTATATCAACCACAAGAGCTATTTCTCAATGGCGCTGCAGGACCTGGTCGACCACTGTGGACAGTTCATGGACATTTTCATCGGGTGGTCGGGCAGGATGGAATGTGCCTTTGAGTGCTTAAAGGCGTGGTTCAAGTGCCTTCTGACCTGCCTGAGCATAGCAACCCTGAGGTGGTCTCCACGTGTTGTGTTCTCCACAACATTGTGGAGAGGAAGGAGCAGGCCTTCCTACCCGGGTTGGGGCCGAGGCCAACCACGAGGGAAGGGCCTTTGAGCAGCCACACACAGCTGTTATCCACCAGGACCATCAGGTGGGGTACGCAGCCAGGTGTCCCTGAGGGAGTCTCTCTGAAGTACCCCATTACTCTCCGCTGGGCCTTCCCACTAAGGGCCTGTGCCTTGTCCCCCTATGCCTTTCCAACAACAACCCCTTCCTTCCCCCCTTCCCTGTAAACTCAGTGAAGACACCAGTGTTGTGTTGAAAACCAAGAACTTCATATTTTGTTCATAATAAAAGTAATGGAGAGGGGGGGGGTCTGAGAACCTGGATGGGGGAGGGAGGACGGGAGGGGCTCAGGGCTGGGAGTGTCACGTGGTGTGGCTGGACGTGCCGCCTCAGGTCTAGGGACCTCAGTGACCTTGGGGGTAGGTGGGGACTGAGACAACAAGGAGGTAGGCAGGAGGGACGGTTGGAGTGGGGTGAGGCATGGTGGGGGCAGGGGGAGGGTGCACAGGCATGGCAGGGGGAGCAGGAGCGGGGCGGGGGGCAGAAGCAGGAGCAGGAGCCGGGTGTGCCATCATCTCATGGATGGTGGCACACATGTTTTGGACCTGCTCATAGACTCATAGACTCATAGACTTTAAGGTCAGAAGGGACCATTATGATCATCTAGTCTGACCCCCCGCACAATGCAGGCCGCATAATCTCACCCACCCACTCCTAGAATAATCCTCACCCCTATATCTCAGATATTGAAGCCCTCAAATAGTTTGAAGACCCCAAGATGCTGAGAATCCTCCAGCTGTGATCTGTACCGCATGCTACAGAGGAAGGCGAAAAACCTCCAGGGCCTCTGCCAATCTACCCTGGAGGAAAATTCCTTCCCGACCCCAAATATGGCGATCAGCTAAACCCTGAGCATGTGGGCAAGACTCCCCAGCCAGACACCCAGAAAGTTCTTTATAGTAACCCCTATCATCCCTCCATTGACCTATTTACCACTGATAATGACTAGTCAATTAGTTACCAAGACCATGTTATCTTGTCAAACCATCCCCTTCATAAACCCATCTAGTTTAATTTTGAAGCCAGGTAGATCTTTTGCCCCCACTACTTCCCTTGGAAGGCCATTCCAGAACCTCACTCCTCTAATGGTTAGAAACCTTCGTCTAATCTCAAGTCTAAACTTCCTACTAGCCAGCTTATATCCATTTGTTCTTGTGTCCACATTAGTATTAAACTTAAATAATTCCTCTCCCTCCCTAGTATTTATCCCTCTAATATATTTAAAGAGTGCAATCATATCCCCCCTCAGCCTTCTTTTGGTTAAGGTAAACAAGCCAAGCTCCCTGAGTCTCCTTTCATAAGACAGGTTCTCCATTCCTCGAATCATCCTAGTGGCCCTTCTTTGTACCTGTTCTAATTTGAATTCATCCTTCTTAAACATGGGAGACCAGAACTGCACACAGTATTCCAAATGAGGTCTCACCAATGCCTTGTATAATGGCACTAACACCTCCTTATCCCTACTGGAAATACCTCGCCTAATACATCCCAAAACCATATTAGCCTTTTTCACAGCCATGTCACAGTGGCGGCTCATAGTCATCCTATAATCAACCAGGACTCCGAGGTCCTTCTCCTCCTCCGTTACTTCCAACTGATGTGTCCCCAGCTCATAACTAAAATGCTGCTGCACCAGCTGAGCCCACATTTGGGTCGCCACTGAATGTCCTCCCAGACCTTCTGGGCCAGGGTCTGTTGCATGTCCCAGAGGACAGCCACATGCTGTCTCATCAGGTCCTTGTTGACCCTCTGGCGTCTGCAGTTCCCCCGGGGTTGGGCAGCTGCCTCGGCTGGCGGTGTTCCCCCCTCAGCGACAGCTGTTCTGGCTGTGGAGAATAAAGAGGGAGAAGTGGTCAGTCATCCATACAGACACTGTCCCTGAGGCTGTGCCCTTCTCGGTGAGCTGTGAGCAACAGTCCTTGGAGCGCTGTCTGCGAGAGCGGGTGGTGCCATGTATGTACAGGCATGCCTGTGTGCAGCACTCCTCAGTCTGTCTGCGGCCATGCATATGCCCTTGTCCCTAGCCTGCTTTCAGCAGTGGCTGGTGATGGGAGGGCATGTCCCCTGGGGCTTAGACATGTGTGTGCTGTCCCCATAGCCTGTGAGCAGGAGCCTGGGGGTGCTCTGGGGCTGCCTCTCGGTCTGTGTGGTGCAGACTGGCACTGCACATGCTTCTATGTGCATGGAGTTCAGCGCAATGTCCAGGCCAATAAGGCCAAGTGACAATCGCACCCCAGCCCCTCAGCAGCTGTCTCCTCCACCCTGTGTGTGGGGGATATCCAGGCCCTGGGGTACTGGCTTAAGGCTGAGGATGATGTGTCTCTTCTTCCCCCAGCTGCTTATCGTCGTCGTCCTCCTCCTCCTCCTGGCCTGGGGGGCAGGAGATGACAGATGTCTCGAGCCCCGAGTCCATGACCAGGGGTGGGAAAGAGGCTGAACCATCCCCCAGAATGTGGCGGAGCTCGCTGTAGTAGGGGCAAGAGTGGGGTCCTGCCCCAGAGCAAAAGCTGCACTCCCTTGCCCTGGTGGAGCTCCTTGACTTTGCTCCTCACTTCTTCTAGGCTCCGGGGGTGGTGGCCCCTCACACCCAGAGTCTCGGCCATCTAGCCATATATTTCAGCATTGCACCATCGGGAGTGGAGATCCTGCAGTGTCTCCTTCTCACCCCACAACTCCAGGAGGGCCAGGATCTCTGCTCGGATCACAACGGCACATGCTGCTTCTGGCTGAGTCCTGGGAGCCTTGGTCATGCTCCCTGTGAGGGCCAGGAGGTTTTGGGGGGCTTGTGGCTGGGCCATAGCTGTGCAGCAGTATGGCAATCAGAGCCACATGGTGACCGCAGCTCCTGGGACAGCTTCTTGCCACAAGCCTTGTCCCGGGTGCCTATGGCTTTAAGAGCTGGCAGGAGACAGGAACTATAGAGTTCGGATTAGTTTGGATGGAGTGGCTACCAGGGCACCTGTGTTATTTCCTGGAAGCCTCTTTTTTTGAAAGAACTCCCTTGTCCGTGTCCACACACGCCTTTTTCCAAAAAAGCTTTTTCCCTTGTGTGGTCTCCTCCTTTGGAGCATTCCCAGGCAGAAACACAGGCCAGGGGCCAACTTCATCCACAATACCAACTTCTCGGGGTACACTCTCTGGGTCAAGTTCAGCAGCCACTCTCACCAGTACTGACACAGTCTGGGTGTTAGTGTCATCTCAGCAATCATAAATTGTGGTTTTCCCAAAGAATTTTACAGTTCCTAATGCCTGATAGATAATAGCATCCTCAGTGTCTATAGGCACTTTACCCAGCCTAAGTGCTCAGCTGGGTGGCACTCCTACCTCTTTACACCAGGACAGTATCTTATGAGTTTCCATGATGTACCCAATAACAGGTTTAATAAAACAACCACAGGTTTTAAATACCAGTAGAGCTCAGGAAAACAATCATAACTCCAATAACATTAAACAAAGCAGGGACATTTTTTTTTCTTGCAGCAAAACTAGAGGTGGTAAAGATGCATCCCAGCAGTGCCTCCAAAATGTAACCCCCTTTTTCTTCCCTGGGTTACTCGGGAGCAGGCCACACTCAGAGGTGTGCCTGGGTGCCTGATGTTTTTAACATAAAAGGAGATCCTGAGTACCCCAGTGGTGATGTTGTTTAGTTGGGGATTCCCTGTCCACCCCCTTGTTACAGTCCCTTGCTCCCTAAGAATATACATTGGTGGTGCCTCCACCTGGCAGGCCCTGTACACACTTAATGGTGTGCCTCGGGAGCCTCCAGGAATAAAATTATTCCAGCAATAATCTGGATCTAACCCCAGGACAACACTCATAAATAATATACATCAAATTGATTACATAGAATTAACATATCTTTACTTAACAACTTAAAGAAACAGGGTTTAACAGATTAACAGTGAATAAAATCAATTAACAAAATACACAGAAATAATAGGAACTTATCTATCTGGCATTTGCACTGCCACTATTTATCCCACCCCAGAGTGTGCACTCCTCTGGACTCAGAGTCCCAGACACTTGCTTGCGTGGGCACACTTGAAGGTCTGTAGCTGGATGCGGGGACAGCACTGTGCAGGTCCTGTGTGTGTTAGTCCAAGCTGAGCAGCCAGTTGCAAACTCCCTCTGCCACTGGAGCAGGCTCCACCAAATGCCAGCAACTCTGGTTCACTGGGATGGTCACTCTGCCTCTCTTTGGACCCTGAGTTAGTCTATATCTCTGATGTCTGTTCCAGGTAGCACTTTCCCAAAAAGCTCAGTGAGTTACTTATAGTTTCCACCTGTGTGCAGGGTTTCTGTTATCCTTCTCAGCCACAGGCACAGACAGAGTCTCTCCTGTCTAGAGCAATCAGCTGCCTCTGAAGCAGCCTGCTAGATCCAAGCCCCACAGGCTCTTAGTCCCAGGCTGTAGCTGCAACACAACAGCTCCTGGACTGGATAAGGCTCCTCAATAGCCACCTGGCTCCTCTGTCCCAAAAGGGAGAGCCCTCTCTCCCAACATGCCCAGACAAGCTCCACTTCCCCTTTCTTTCCTCAAGGGCTCATGGGAGTTGTGGTCCTTAGGGCTAGATTGCAGCACACAGGATCCTCCCAGAAAAAGTCAGAGGCCCCTTTAGTAAGTCATGAGTTACTAATGATTGAACTATGAATATTATAGATAAAATACATTAAAAACAAATGTGTGCTAAAGGATCACAAAGGTGCTACTACTATACTGTCTTTGTCTTCTTCACAAAAAATAAGTAGGTATTTAGGTTTCACAGGTTGTTTTGACTGAGCACAATATGTTACTGAAATCAAGCTCTGTGAGGGTATGTCTACATGAGAAAATGATTTTGAAATAGTTAAATTCAACTTAACTCCTGATTCTACAAAATGAAAATAGCATGTCCCCACTATTGGGGAGCCTTGAAATTAGTCTGAGGCAGACTCCATTATTGTGGACGCATTACCTTGACTTAGGAAGCACTTACCCAGGAAGCAGTGGGGAGTAATTATTTAAATTACTCTGGGGAGTAGTTATTTCAGAATAGCAGCACTGGAGCATGCACACTAATGCTATTTCGAAATAAGTGTTATTCCCTGAGGAAAGCAGGATTTCAAAATAACCATTCTGTTCCTTCAAAATAATGGGGTTGGTAGTGTGGACGCTGTGCTTATTATTTCAAAATAAGGGGGGTTATTTCGAAATAACTCTGTAGCATACACCAGGACTGATAAAGCCCCATTAACCCTGCCTTTTATAGTTCAAATTAATGTGATTTTTAAGTACAAATTTGTTGATAGTTGATAATAAAGAAAGTATTACAATTATAAGAGATTCAGATAGTACTGTCATGTGAGCATTTTAGTTAATCTCTAAAGATATTTTATGGCCAAATAAATAAATTAATTAATTAAATAAATAAAGTTTGGTATAATTTTCCCCCCAAGTGTTTTCAGTTAACTCTCCTGTCAAAGAGCCCAATTCCCAGCTGGTATAAATTCTCTGCATTGGAGCTATGTTGAGGATATGGTACAAGGTGCTAAGTACACTTAAAAAAACACTGAACCACATACAGTATTTTTGATTCATCATTGTAATTTGTATAATTTGGTGGGGGCCCATGATTCTGCCCCTGCAGATTTAAATTCATGCTTGTACCCCATGTTTTGGAAGCAAAACATTCCAGAACTGACCTGCTTATCATTATAAATTGATTTTCACTCTATTTTGTCCAAAGAGGTTAAAGTAGTGATCCACCCAAAAGGAATTGCCAGGGTATTACCAGGGGGATTGTTCCCACCCACAAAGGACTTCCCAGCCTTCTGCTCAAAAGGCTTGACATATAAGCAGCAGTTCTTAAAAAACGTCTTATTTATTGAGATGAAATTAGGTGATTAAAGTATATTCAGTAAAGCAAGAAAGAAAGCATTATAGTATATAATAGGTAGTAAGGCAATTATACTGAGATTATACATTCAAATGGCACAGAGGACCATAACAAATACCATGTTGCTGTATTGGTGTACACAGTGACTTTTTCATATATATCCATAAAGCCTCTAATACAACAATATTAGACTCATTACATTGTACCATACAAATACTCTATGCACCTGAATAAAATAATATTACAATATAACTTTAAAGAAACATTGAGTAATTAGAGATCACCATTCCATGACCATTTATCAAATTGTCACAATATAGAGTGGGGTGGATCACACTCAGAAGCAGGCAGTCAATTTTATTTAAAGGCACATTCAGTCATTCCTCAAGAATCATCATAAAAAGCAGACACACGATCCTGCATTATCCTGTTCAATTATCAAGGGTCCTTCTGCTCTGTCAAGTATGCTGTTGCTGGTTGTAATCTTTTTCCTGTTCCTGCTGCTGGTTCTCTCCTCTCTTTGGTTTCCTTTCTTCTGGTCTCTTCTCTGGTCTCCTGTCCCCTACCCCTCTGCCCCCCCAACTTGCCAGCTGTCTCCTTATATTGAGTTTCTGGCCATCTCTGATTGGTTGACCTTTCAGACTTGATAATTAGCATGGATCCTCCCCTTGATCCTCTCTGCATGGATGGTAACTGTTCAACCAATCAGCTCAGTCTGTCACTTGAACTACTTTTCCTAACCCCTCCCTTCAAGTGTTTTATAGTGAGTTGATTCATTCCTGTTTGAATTGTTGATTAACTGGTACTGGTCAGTGTAGTGTATTTCCATCTGAGCTGTTTTCTCATAGAGCACGTCAAGACTGCCCGTGGCTTTCGAAAGAAGATTGCAAATTTTCCAAGAATTTCCATATCTTTTTCTGATCCCATTTTCAGAAGTGTTTTTTTGGAAAAAAACAAACAAAAAAGCAGTCTAGACATGGTTCTTTTGGGAAAAAAAACCCTTTTTTGAAAGAACCCTTCTTCCTAAAAAAATGAGGGTATGTCTAGACTACATTGTTTTTTCGAAAAAACTGCCCTTCACTTGTGTCCACACTGCAATCGTATTCTTTTGAAATTAAATTGAAAGAACTCAGGGGTTTTTTTTTACTTTGGCAAACCTCAAATTACGAGGAAGAACGCCTTTTTCGAAAGAGTTCTTTAAAAAAAGGCGTGTGTGGATGCAGAACAGAGACATTTTTCGAAAGAAGAGGCAATAAAAAAAAACACACGTGCCCTGGTGGCCATTCTATGAATAGCAATCAGGGCTTTCTTTCGAGAGAGCGTCCATGCAGTCTGGATGCTCTCTTTCAAAAAAACAGATCGCTTTTTCGATCCGGTTTTGAGGTGTGGATGCTCTCTTTTGAAAGAAGCTTGCAGTCAAGACGTACCCTGGGGTGTACAGGGTTCTTTCAAAAAAGGTTTTTTTTTTTCAAAAGAATCATGTCGAGACTGCTTAAAAAAAACTCTTCTGAAAATGGGATCGGAAGAAGATATGTAAATTCACACTAAATTTGCATACCTTCTTTTGAAAGCCGTGGGTAGTCTAGACATGCCCATAGAGAATCAGTGTGGACGTTATCAGCAGTGAGCACGAGCAGCCCCACAGAAGAGATTCAAATGCTGCCCAGCTGATTAGCAGAGTGCCCATAGTTAGGTTTTTCATTTTCACTGGTGGTTGACATTAACATGTACCTCAATGCACGTAAAATTATTTCACCCATGGTTGGAAAAGTTTAGAGGGAATATTAGCTACCTTTTTGGATTTTTATCTCTACACTATCATTATTTATAATTTATCTAAAACTAATTATTGTTCTCTATAAACTAATCTGATGCTGTGACTATCTTTGTTATGCTAATTAGGAGAAGCTTTTTGTTCTCAATTCTCTCAGCTCCCATCACTGTCAGCACCTCTATGCTTGCCTCTGTCCTAGGTGCTGCATTCTTTGTAGAGGATCAAAGCAAGTAAAAACTTCTCGTAACACTGTCTTTGGTAAATCTGCAGTAGTTAAATGTAATTATCAAGACATATATAATCACAGTCCATCTTAATCATAGCTATTTTCTTTAACAAATGACTGTAATATAATCTTAAACAAAGCTAAACCCATCTGCAGTCAGTGAAATTAGCAAAATGGCAATTTTGCTCCAAGTAAACCTGTAGTATATATCCAAGTGAAATGATTTAGGCATGAGAGAGAAGTAAAAATGAAGAAACCAAAATAGCTATAAAAATCAGAATAAATAGAGTTCTGACAGATAAAAGCATCCAAGTACTAGATGCATTTGCGTTTATGAACATTTGGACAAATATGACATAAATTAATTGGAAAATATTTCCCTTTGAATAACAGTTAAAGGCAAGAGTAGAGCTCTTAAGAGGACAGCAATTCCATTTTGCTAAAACTTTTCAAGTTTCAAAATTTGTTTTCACTCCACAATGGAGAAGCGAGGAAATATTGAAAAGGCAGAATGAACAATAGACTAGGTTAATTCCATGGTTGTAACTGAAAAGTCAATGACAGTATTAATTGATGCAAATGACTTAAGTAAAGCTAAAAAACAAGAATCTAATCTTTTTTGCCATTGAACAAGGCTTTATATGAATGTACAGTAAAATCCAAATTTGCAAAAAAAATTTCATTTTGCTTATATTTTATGCTGTCCATTTTACCAAGAGTTCCCAGTAAGTGAAGTTTAGGCATATGTGACCTAACAATTATTCAAGGGGGTGTTAACTGCACACAATTCTCTGTCACTCCCACACTTTAGGGGTACACATCTTTACTCATTTCTTAGAGCTCAACGTATCACCCCTGTTAATTTAAAGACCCATCCTCATCCAATTCCAAGGTCTTAGGGTGTAACTTCCTGTGGGTTTGAAGGACCTGTTACTAGTGAAAGAGCCTTCCACAGTAAAGATGTTAAAATGTGATTATTTGGCTAATCCTATAGTCATTATAATTTGCGGGTAGCTCCAGAGGAGCCAATTCGAGCTGGGACTGAGCAGTCCTGGCTCATGCTTGTTCCAGAGCCACTGGCAGTGCGGCTCTGCATTTTAAATGTAGCAAGAGCCGATAGCACTGGTCCTGGTTCATGCTGAGTCCAGCAACCCCTGTTCACAGTGGACAGCCCTGTCTGCCACAAACAGGGACTGCTCCTCCACTGTTTGGGCCCAAGGCTGAGACAAGATGGATTTAAACAGGTTCACTCCCCCCACCACAGCCATTCCACACTGTGGTGGCAGTACTCCCCCTCTGTATGCCAGAAGTCCTGTGCTCCTCAGCTCACTCCCAATTCAGCTTCAGATAGCACTAGAGCTCTGCCTGACTATAGGCCAGAGACCTGACTGGGTACTCCCCCAGACTGCTTGAAGACTGGCAGAGTGAGCTATGACAACTCTTCCAGATTGTAAGCCAGAGCCATGGCTGTTGGCTACTGTGCCCTGCTTCATAACTAGGTGGGTAGGCTGCTTCTGCTTTCTCTGATTAAGGGCCAGGACCCAGGTTGTCTGTGGCCTGCTAGTCTGGAAGGATGAGCCCCTAGAGAACTCTTTTTTTTTCTTTCCTGGAGAAGATTAACAGACTCAAACTATGAGGAGTCATGGCATCCCTCAGACCTGGATGTGGATGGCCCGCCAACCTACAATGTATTAATTATATTGATTACTTAAGAATCCCCACTTACAACTTTGACAGGTTCTTCCCCCAAAATCAGGCCCACTATTATTTAAATTGTTATGTAGTTGAGAACCCCAATACTCACAGTTGCAACATTCACACTTGAGGAACTCTTTTATATTTACAAATATAATTTATTAATACATTTTGCACAGTCACAGACACCCAAACTCTTAAAGGTAGCTAGAGATACTACAGCATGTACATCTGCACATCCATACACTTATACCATCCCTTGTAGAGAAACCTAAAGTGTTAGGCATCATCTTCCTCATCATCAGCAGCAGCCATCATTCTGGCACCACCCAATGACTACATCTCCTTCTATCACCCTAGGCTGGGATGCCATTTTTATAATTGGTCGTGCTGACACCATTATACTCAAGACATATTCAATAGGGGATTTTCCCCCTTCTCCTTATTGTATTTCCTCACCATAGTAGGAGTGTCTTTTTTCTAACAGTTCCTATATCAATTATATCAACTTATTAACATATACATCAATTTGTTACCATGGACCTTTTGTGATTAGGCATCATATTTGTTATTTCTGTCCTAACTGGTTATTTCAGTTCTTTCCAAGTTGCAAGCTCTGGTGTTCCAGTTAAGTTTAAAATTGCACAAACCCTATTCCAATCTGCTTCAGCACATTCTCAGTGTTAAATGTCATATCCATATATAGACCATATCCTTTAGCTCATAACCATTTATGTTAATTTTGCCATAGGTCAACAAAGAGGATGTGGTCTGTGGGTCCCTGGTGTTACAGCCAAAATATAACATAAACCTATTATAATAAAGCAAATAATTAAACCCATAAAAAACTTATAAGAAAAGTTACATAGGCAAGCAGACAGACTAGCCTTCAGTGTATCTTTTGTACCTGTTATGTTCATTGGCAGGAGACTTCTGTGGTTGAATTATGTAACTGTGGCCAGAACGTCTCCTGAAACTCTATTTTCAGCTCCCCAAATGCTTGGGGTTTTCTGTTAGGCCACTTATCTGTGCAAAGCTTATTTGTTCAAAGATCATAAGTCTCCTGCTAAGTTGGTGAAGCTAATGCCTTACAGCATACGGGCCTGAAGGTTTCTTGCATTCCTGCTGAATATAATACAAGCAAATCAGCCTACTGGGCTACAGAACAGTTTACTTTTATATTTTTTGGTCTCCATATCTTTACTAATTTCACTTTCTCATTCTGCTGTCTCTTTCTCTACATCTCTGGATTTTCATAGTCCCAAAAATCTAATCCATACTTAACCTTTCCTATAAAAATGATGGCAAGATGAGTCAGTTTAACAATGCACTAAAGATGATGGAGAGGAATATTGCATTAGTACAGGTGACTTCAATATAAATATTCTAATATTCTTTGAGGAAGAAAAATTGTTTCTTATACAAACATCTGGAACAATCTGTTCATTAACTGCAAAACTGACATTTCTGCTGAGGTAAGAAAATAGACAAATGGAGGGAAATGTATCTTTCTTCCCAGCTGTATAAAGAAAAATAAACCACTTGATGCACAGGGAGACAAAAAGACTGAAAATATTGCAGGATAAGTCTGATCCTTGGAATGGGTTTTTGTTTGTTGGATTATTGTTGTTGTTTTGTTTTGTTTTTTTATTCACTATTTCTAGGTCAAAGAGGTCTGCATAAAATTAAACAAACAAACAAACAAAAACATCTGTGTACTCAAAGATAATCCCCAAAATCTTTTTTAGGTTTGCCTGTCTCCAAGATTATGTAGTATTCCTATCCAACTAGACTCCAGTTTTTCTATACTTCTTGTGAGGGGGAAAGGGACCTTAAATCCACTTTTCTTTAAACTTTACTGTGGCAAGTAGCCATTTTACTTTAGTTAAAATTATGGCATATCTTTTTTGTTTGTTTTTGAAAGAGTTTTTTGGATCAAATTTGGTAGACTTAAGTTTACAAATTCCAGAAATCATTGTCTGATAATGTCCAATTAATTGTTTGAAACATTCTACACAACTCTGCACTAGACAGAATGCACTCTTTTTCTTCTCTCATGGGACCGTTACATATTTTTTCCTGCAAGGTCTTCTTTTCTCTTATTTTAGGATTTTCTTTTAGAGTGCCCACCAATGTAGTATCTAAACATTTCCCATGTCTGCACACCAAAGTCCCTGGTGTGTTGTTGAGTATTCTGCTCTTCCCTCATTTCTTACAGAGGAAACTCTGTTTTTGGATGCATGATTGAGGATGTTTTTCACCCCTTGCTTCTTCACTCTCTATCATAATTTTGGCTACTTTGAGGAAGGCTTCATGAAAAGATGATTTTTGCAGAATACTCTAGAGTCGTTTCCAGAAGAGTGTAATTTGCTTTGGAATCTTGTTCATAATTGGACCCTTTGACCAAAATGATTTGTCTCTAGCTTTCATGTGCTTCATCCCAAGTTTTTAAAATGTATCAATCCACAGGAGCAGAAGTTAGTTGTGAATAGAAATGCAGTAGTTTATGAGGCTGAGATTTGAGCCACTGGTGTTCTTAAAAGTCTCATAACTAAACACTTCCTTTAACCAGCAATGAAGATAGTGGACTGTTAACCAGTAGAGAGAACAGAGTGCATGGGAGACACTTGCATGCATGTTAGCCTATCACATACATAAGATTTTTATGGATTTATTAAAAACAATCACAAGAGTAGCACTCTTTAGAGTTTAAGCTTTAGCTTAAGGAATATTGACTGATAATAATATACAGTAGCACTACCCTACTAATTTCTGCAGTCTAATTTCATGGAGGAGAGTAATAACTTGACAATTTCACATTCCAGGCCCCCTACCTTCTCTACTTTTTGAAAAATCCGCAAAGTAGATGCCTGAGAGAGTGATTATTTACGCTGTTACTTACACGATTATTATTTCCTGAGATATCTCTACATACTCCGTTTTCTGATGCTATCTCATATTAAAACGAGAAGTCCTGTTGCACCTTAGCCCTGGTCTACACTAGGGAATTATGTCAGAATAACTCCCCTTATTTCGAAATAACAAGTGGCGCATCCACACTATCAAGCCCATTATTTCGAAATAAGTGGCTGGTTATCATAACCATAACTCTTGCTTTCCACAAGGAATAAGGCTTATTTCAAAATAGTTATTTTGAAATAGCAGTAGTGTGGATGCTCTTATTTTGAAATAACTACTCCTCAGAGTAATTCAAAGTAATTACTCCCCAGTGCTTCCTGGGGTTCTAAGTTGAGGTAGTACATCCACATTAATGGAGCCAGCCTCAGAATAATTTCAAGACTTTCTTGTAATGTGGACATGCTACTTCAAAATATTTATTTTGGGAGTTATTATTTTGAAATAAGTTATTTCAAAATAATTTCCTTGTATAGGCATGCCCAGATTTATTAGGGCATAAGCTTTCATGGGTAAAACCCATTCATCATCCATGAAAACTTATGCCTTTCTAATAACTGTGCAGGATGTAAAAATTTTAATTTACAGATACAGTGTTCACATCAAAAATGAGATTTAATTCTGAATTAACAGTATAATACAGGAATTTATTAAATTTAGGTAGATTTTGTTTTTAATTGTACTGTCTTTTGAAACTATTTTACATTGGGAGCATTAGGGTTTTATTACTATCATAGTACTAATGCACATTTATTGATGGGAAAATGGATCTGTAGCAATTATTTGTTCTCTATAAGAATAACTATAAAGAAACTAACTTAGGTTATGTCTACACTGCCAGTTTTGCCGGCAGTGAGTATGCAAATGAGGTGCAGATTAGCATATTGCCGAGCCTCGTTTGCATAATTTATTCAAGCTGTTTTTGTGCAAAGGGTTTTTGCGGAAAAAAAAGTAGAGTGGGTGTTTTCTTTTTGAGCAAAAAACCCTTTTCCTGACAGATCCTTATGCCCCAAAAAAGGAGGTTTACTGGTCTGGCGGGAAAAGGGGGTTTTGTGCAAAAAGAAACTGTCCACACTGCTTGTTTTTGCACAAAAACCCTAGGAAAAAAACGGATCGGCAGAAAATATGCAAATGAGATCACGACTCAAGTAAATGAGTCCTTCATTAACATATTTTTTGGTGAGAAAACTTGTAGTGTAGATGTAGCCTTAGTGTTTGGCAGAGGCTTTGTTTTTCATCATTGCTCATAGAAGTAAAAGATGTTATTTAAATGAAGGATTTACCCAGTCCTTTTTGCAGTGAAGATTTTGGCCGAAAACAGACTCTTTAATGATCAGGATAAAATTTAATGAATATATAACAGATCTGCTCATACATATAATAAAATTCAATAGCAGACAGTTCCAGTTTAAATTAAACCAATAAATTATGATACATGGACTACATGAAAAATTGATGGAAACAAAATGAGAGATGTGCTGGACATTTTGGGAACAAAATCAGGAATTATACCTCCACATATTTAAGGAGACACCTGACTTCTTGTAATGAGCCAACCTACTGATCTGTGACTTCTTTTTAGAACTTGAATTTGTAAATTTAGCTAGATCACATTGTGCCCAGTAGAGGTTTATTATATAATAGATGTGATAAAGGCAATTCATCTCTGTTCTTCAGTTTTCCATCTATAACACTGGATTAATGGTCATATACCTGCTTTAGAGAGACAAGGTGAGTGAGATATTATCTTTGAGATAATATGAGAGAAACAGCTTTTGAACTTACACAGAGCTCTTCTTCAGATCTGGGAAAAGTACTCAAGGTGTCACAGCTCAATAAAAGATGGAAGAGATTGTTTAGTATAAATAGTTTTCTTTCAATCTTCCCTTGAAATATTTGTTAAGTGACCCATTAACACTTCTTCAATCATGATGAGGGAGAAAGCTGGAAGGATGAGGGGATTAGAAGGTTATAAATAATTGTATTCAGCAGCAAATGCAATGTCTCTAGTCAATCCATGATCTTTAGTATCTAGCAAAGTTAAAATTTAAGCATCTAGGCTCATCTTTTGGAGATGCTGAGCAGGCTTCCTTTGAGGATGAAGACTTAGGGCATACTTACACGGCAGGACTAAATCCGAAATAAGCTCCACAACTTGAGCTATTTCAATTGTGTAGCTTACGTTGAAATAGCTTATTTCGGCTTTTGGTGCTGTCTACATAGCAGGAAGTCCAAGGTAGAGCACTCTTCCTTCAACTTCTCTTACCCCTCAAAAAATGAGGGTTACAGGAGTCAGAGTATGAAGTCCTCCAGCTCGACATTATTTTGACATTATGTCAAAATAACTGCTTGTATGTGGACACGGACTATATTATTTTGGAATAACATCAGTTATTCACAAATAACACTGCTGTGTAGACATACCCTTAGATGGCATAAATGCAGTGAGCAGCATTGCCAACTGTTTATAAAATCAAGGACAGTCCAAAAAAAAAAAGCTAAAATTGGACCTGTCCATAGAATCTGCAAAAACATTTAGATTTCAGTTAAAAAATACACCAAGCGTTGCAGTGGAGCTGAAGAGCCCCTCCCCCTTGGCTGAGACTACAGTTCCCAGGACAGGGGCAGAGAGGGGAATTCTCCCAGTCTGAGCCCAAACATCTACACTATAGTGAAACAGATCTAGCCTAAGTTCCATGAGCCTGAGTCAGCTGGCACGGTCCACCCACAAGTTTTTAATTACAAACTCTGAGTATATTTTCCAGACCTGAAAGAGAGCAGTGTGTAAACTCAAAACTTCATCTCTCTCACCAAAAGAAGTTGATCCAATAAAAAAATTGGACTTGACCAATCTTGTCTTTCTAATGTCTGGAGATCAACATAGCTACAACAACACTACACACAGCTTCTTTGTAGAGCATTTTGAGAGCTATGTATGAAAATCACTTGGAGCACAATATGAGGGACCACATAGGGAAGCAAGAGAGTGTAAAGTTCTCCAATGGATTGGCTGCCCCTTTCATAGTACGAGAAAAGAAAGCTGCCTCCATAGCACTGCTGAGCCCTTTGCATAAAAAGGTGATTTGGATTAAAATATGGGGCAATTCTTAGCTTCATCACTGCCACTCATCATCCCAGCACAAGTGGATTTGCATGGAGAGAGTAGTAAATTATGCTGGGTGTAGGTCTGGTGCAGATAACTTTCCCCTATATTTGGGCAAAGGAGGATCCAGAGTATATAGATGTAGACTTGCTGAGGAGTGTTGCTGCTTATGGAGCAATTATGGCAAAGGCCCAATCTAGTCTGTGTTAATGATGTTGATAATTATCAGTCAGGCTACTCCTATTATAAATAAAGGACTTTAAGATTTCCTCTTATTGGTAACTTCTCCCCCATGCTCCCATTCTCATTTCTGTCCATTATTATTTATTTTATGGATTTGATAAGTTTTTCATAGCAAATCTGTGCCTATGAACTTTTCTACAAGAAAAAAATTAGGCTAGCAAAATGTACACCTGAAACATTAAAGCAAAATTACATGGGACGTAGAATAAATGCGTTTTTTGTCAAATGAAGGCAATGGCTCTAATTTCTTAGAAGTCTATAAAGCATCATTTAAGAACTGTCCTAAGTGATTAAATTAGGTTACTCCAGTTTCCTTAAACACATTAGACTCTCATGGTGACATCAAATTTGCAAACACCTCAGGGACAAATACTGCTGTATATAATTTTGCTAATGCAATAAGCATCTAACCTATAAATAATACAATCATAGGACTGGAAGGAACCTCAAAAGGTCATAGTTCAGTCACCTGTACTCATGACAAGACTAAGTAATATCTCCTAGATCATCCCAGACAAGTTAGTGGAATAGAACACTTTAAAGAAGTTCTACTTTACTACTCTGCTGTACTTTTTCAGAGCTAGTCAGATCAAAAGCTCTTTAACATTTCTGTAGTGCACACCCCTTTATCATGAGCATTGTACCACTTATAACTGTGATTTTTAGCTTGTTTGGTTTTTTGTTCATTTTGCAAGACAGTAGATGAGGAGAAATTTGTAAGAGAATATGTGGAAATTGCAAAGTTTTAGAACAAAAACAAAAAAGGTAATTGAATCTTACAGCTCACCTGACCTGTTAATTATCAACTCCTAATTCCATTTCTTTTTGCTATTGACATACACTATACTGACACCTACCAAAACCCAAGTTATCATTAGATGATAAATTGGTTCTTATGACAGATCAGGTGTTAATGTATGTGTTACCCATTTCCTTATGGAAATATCAGATCATGGCTAAACAAGAGAATTTTGATATGCTCAATGGAAGCAAAAAACCTGCATCCAAACAGGACCAAGTATTTTCAAAAGATCATTTAAAAAAAGATAATGGGAACAAAATTTTTGTTCTTCAGATTCAGTACAGCAAAATGGAAAATGCAGATCAGTGTAACTCTATGGACCACATTTATCTTGACTGTGCCTCCATCCTCTGGAGTTTTAATCAGTTATATTGATTTGTGATATTGCTTATTGGATAATATCAATCATGTTGCACTACAGTGTGTCTGTTTTAGTATAACGGGAATAATTCATCTGGGGCATCGTGCAGATATGTTTTAGATATGAAACAAACAAATGCACTGTTAAAAAAGCTCATAAATTACCCTGACAGTTTAATATCTCACACTGAACTAACTTAAGCAGGTATTGTCTCTTCCATCTCTGAATGATTTGTTTTGGAAGTGAGAGATCTTCTCAAAAGATTACACCTAATGGTGGGCTGATGGATGTTTGCGAACTGTGCAGATGTTAAATAATGGATAGGAGACTTGGGACTCCTGGAATTCTTGGATGTGAATGCTAGCCTTGGCTGAAGCGATGTGAGTCACTGCTGGAAAAGGAATTGGCATAATTTCCCCTAGAATTTGTTGTGCCTGCATCAGCTGTGATCCTTCCAAGTGGCATGTTGAAGTATTGGGGCTTGAGCCTTAGAAGGTGTTTTTGATGAGTCGCACAAACTCCCATGTGCAGCACTAGCGCTCAGTCTTATAGGGTATGTCTACACTGCAGCCTTTTTTTGGAAAAATGGCCTTTTTTCTAGAAAAAACTACACTTATGTTCACACTACTATTATGTTCTTTTGACAGAAAGGCGAAAGAATGGAGGTTTTTTTCTGACAGCGGTAAACCTCTTTCTATGAGGAAGAAGCCTTTTTCCAAAAAAAAGTTCTTTTGGAAAAAGGTGCGTGTGGACACAGAAGAGGGAGTTCTTTTGAAAGAAGAGGCTTCCAGGAAATAACACAGGTGCCCTGGTGGCCACTCCATACATACGAATCACAACTTAAATGCGAGCTAGCGTCCAATCAATGTGGCCATTATCTTTCAAAAAAGCTCATCGCTTTTTCGTTGAGGTTTTTGCTGTGTGGATGCTCTCTTTCGAAATAAGCGTTTCCGGAAGATCTCTTCTGGAAAAGCTTGCAATCTAGACATAGCCATAGTATGCTGACTGCCTCTTGTGAACTGCTGAATAACACAAGTTCCTATTGACTTCAGTAGCTATTGTGGGCAATCAGTTATTTGAGAGTTCTCAGCAACATATCAGAACATAAAAATGTGAGAGAACTGATCCATCCAGCCCAGTATCCTGTCTTTTGATAATGCCAGATGTTTGTGCCGGATGTTTCAGATGGAATGAAAAGAGCAAGGAAATTATTAAGTGGTACACTCCATGCCATAAAGTCCCAAGTTCATCTGGCAGCAGCTGAACCTGGCCCTTTGGGAGCAAGAATAAAAACAGAATAGAATAAACATTCAGAATAAAAGCTTGATTAAAGAAGCTGTGAATGCTTAATGTAGATGATGTCAAATACTAAAATACAGCTTTAATTTATGTGCACTCTTAAAAAATACAGTACAAATCTTTCTGTGTATGTAAAGCTAGTGCATTTTTTTGCACAAATACATTCTGCCATTTGATTTCAGAAGTCATGATGCACAAAAATTGTATCCACAAATAAATGTATGAGCAAAGTTATAAATACATAAAGAAGTTGGGTTGAGATTCCCCTAAAATTAGGCACTAATTCCCTATTTACTTAAATAAATATGAAACATTTTCAGGGCTGCTAAATGCCCGCAGCATCCACTGATTTCAATTTGAGTTCTGGGTATTCATTACCGCCGTCTGTCGGGCTACTTTATTTAGGGCACCTATGTTTGAAAATGTTGGTAATAGTTTATTAGTAAAAAATGTACAGTTGTAAACACTTTGGGAAGTCAGCAGGTGGTACTATTGCTAATTGTATTACAAGTTCTGCTTATCTGAATGTATAAGCTGCTAGATCTTAGAGAAGTATCTATTATCTATTGGTACAGTTCTATTTAGACAATCAGTGTTACCACTAGTAAAGTCTTCTATGCCTGAATCTCTCTCTGGGGCTATGTCTAGACTGCAGGCTTCTTTCGGAAGAAACTTTTCCAGAAGAGATCTTCCAGAAAAACTTCTTCCGATAGAGAGCATCTACACAGCAAAAGCGCATTGAAAAAGCCATCTGCTTTTTTGAAAGATAGCGTCCACACTGAATGGATACTATCTCGCATTTAAGCTGTGATTACTATGGACAGAGTGGCCACCAGGGCAACTGTGCTTTTTCCTCTTTCCTCTTCTTTCGAAAGAACTCCCTCTTCCCTGTCCACTCCCTTCTTCCTCATAGAAAGAGGTTTACCAATGTCGGAAAAAACCCTCTGTTCTTTAGATTTTTTTTCAAAAGAACGCGATTGCACTGTGGACGTAAATGAAGGTTTTTTTTTTTAAAAAAGGCCATTTTTCTGAAAAAACTCAGCAGTGTACACATACCCTGACTATGGTCCATCAAAGAAAACATTACATACTACCAGGTGAGTCATATCATTGACTGGGCAAAGTCATTTTGCATAGTTTACACTTGTAGGAAAGTTCTAGAAATTCAATATATGTCATAGAATTTATTAATGTGCTTTCCTAAGGGAAGTAAAAGAATAGTTTTAAATTTGTAGGATCTCAACTACAAAATGATTCATTTTATTGAATAATTACCATACACAGTAAACTTGAATTGGAAACTTATAAAACTTCCATTACTCTTTCCATAACTAATTTGAATTTTGTGATTTGTAACAGTAAAAATTGTCTTTGCACTAAAATGACAGTTGAATAGTTGACTCAATTTTAATGTTGTTAGCAAACATTTTTATTAACTGTAATCATAATGGTCATTTTTTCTGATGAAAAAAAATTAAACCTTTCACCCTGCATATTCCAGTGTAAAAAGTAGTGCAATCTGCTAACTTAACTGGCAGGATTGTGTATGCAAAATATGGTATCAGTAGGTAATCCTGAAGTATGACTTTATTTTGCACAAACAAATCCACAAACAAACAAACCCTTCAAAATATATAATAGATTGTGAAAAGATTATAATACTTTTTTGTCTGCAGTTGGAAAGGAGTCTTTCAAATCTGTTCTGGAGATATGGGTCAAGCAGTGCCACCAATATACATTCCTCTTTAAAAATTGTTTGTCTTTCATACTCTGTAGGATGTTTGAAGATGCATTTTCAGTCAGTGTAACTGCAGCTATATCTTGTTTGCCTTGAAAATCAATCTGTAGTTGTTTTGAAGAAAGAGAAAAAACAGTGGCAACATTAGTCTTGTATTATCACTGCTGCCTTGTCCTTCAAATGGGAACATGATCAAATTTACAATAGTCAAAACATTCCAGAGAATGGGAGCTGAAGGCAGTCTCTGCCTTTCTTTGCTACAATACAGTTCCATTCTGTCACTTTAAACCTAGGCTAGACTCAAGGGTTCATACTTTCTTGTTTCATGGAACCTCCAAAATTCACCCAATGCTTCTATTTTGCTGAACAGCATACCTTTGCTTTGAATATCTGAAATGCTTAACAAGTTTATTTCACTTTCACAATATCCCTTTCTAGCACATTTTAGATGTGAAGAGTCACACTAGAATAAAGATGAAAAAAACAGAGCTGAAGGGAAGGAGTCCAGAATGATATAGAAAACATGACAAGAAAGGCCTGATCTGAATGACATTGAAAAATTTGACCATTTTCCTCACTGTGACTCTGTCACATAATTCAAGCATCAATGCTATGCTGTAGACAGCATTTTAACAGGATAATTCTAAAGTTAATTTTGAGGCAGCAGTTTTTCTATAGCCATTCTTAGATTGTTTGTTTCCTCTGAGATAATTCAAGAATGAGTACTTGTTAGGTGCTGTACAAACACATAACACAACACAGACCTTACCCTCCAGACTTTATCATATAAGAAACATTTCAGTTAGGACAACACTGATAATTACTTATGAGGAATTCAGATACAACCATTCATATATTTGGACTACTATAATTTGCCCTCTTATCCTTGAGAAGTGGGGATGTGTAAAACAGCAATGGCCCAGATGCTGTCTTACCTCTAATATCAATGCCAAATGACAGGTGCCTCAGAGGGAATGAACAGAACAGGTAATTATCAAGTGATCCATCCACTTTGCCCAGTCCCAGTTTCTGTCAAAAGGCTATGTCTAGACTACGCTGAAATTTTGAAAGAGGATATGCAAATTCCACTGAGCTTTTGAAAGTGAAAGTAGTCAGGACACTTTTTTTTGGCAACCCCCCCCCCTTCTCAAAAAGCCACGTAAACCTCATTTTTTCACTTTTGAAAGTGAGATCGGATTCCTGTAGAATTTGCATATCCTCTTTCAAAACTTCAGCATAGTCTAGATGAGCCCACAGAGGCTAGGGACACCATCCTTGCCCATCCTGGCTAAAGTGAGGAGTTCCACAGTCTGTGCATTGGGAATAAAAAATAGTCCTTTTATTGGTTTAAACCTGCTGCCTATTAATTTATTTTTGGTGATCCCATAGTTCACATGTTACGAGAAGGAGTAAATAACACTTGCTTATTTACTTTTTCTCCACATTAGTCATGATTTTATAGACATCTAATGTACCCCCCTTAGTCGTCTCTTTTCCAAACTGAAAAGTCCCAGTTGTATTAATCTTTCCTCATACAGAAGCCATTTCACATCCCTGTCTGTTTTTGAAACTGTTCCAATTTCAGTATATCTTTTCTTGAGATAAGATGACCACATATGCATACAGTATTCAAGATATGGGCATGCCACAAATTTATATAAAGGCAATATAATATTTTATATCTTTTAATCTATTATTTAATGATTCTCAACATTGTTTCCATAATACAAGGAAGATTTAAAAATTAACACCAGTACCATGGCTTTCTATGTATTCAGTACTAATTGCCAGTTTTACGAATATGCTAATTTTCCTTTTCTTGACTTCATTTGTACCTCCATGACACTTCACTAGTGCCCACTAATCTGAAGCTAACTAAAATCCTTTGTAAGAACGAAGGATGGAACTGGTCTACATTTCTCATTTGATTTTTATAATAAATATGTTCATGTTAAAAAGCTAAAAATTTACTACAATTTCTTCAGCTTTAGAAAAGTTACAGAGTGGTAAAAGGAAGTACAGACCTCTGTAACTCTACCTCTCTCTAACCTTTCCATTTGAAAACTGAAGTGGATCAGAAAAAAAGAGTGAAAAAGCAAACAATTAAAATGACTAAACTAAACCCTGGTCATCATTCATATTATTATACCCAGAGACAAAAAGAGAGGAGAAAATGATGGGAAATGAATATTTAAATGAAAAATATCATAACAGGGTATAAAAAGAAGGAGAAAATGTCAAATGGAAAGGACCTTCACATTTCAAAAATGTTGTGTAATCCTTTTTCCAGTTTTCACCAAGCTCTAAAAAAGGTAACTATATAGATCATGGCCACATTACAGATTTTCACCCAGTAAGGACAGAAAAAGCAATTGTCTCCTTGAATTGAAAGGTTAAAAAAAATATTTTCTTTGCATCTTTTAGTATAGCCATAAACGAAACTAACATAGAAATCTATAAGGAAAATATCTTGGGCAAACACTTTTGCTATCCAAAGAGTGAATAATGTAGGTTAAGAGACTCTGAAATTATAACAACTTTAGGAAAATGGATGATCTCACTTTCCTCAGTTCTTCAAATAGACTTACACTGGAAGGGATGTTTTTTCTGTTGGTACCTTAGGGAAATGAGGAAAGGTAAGCAGATTGGAATTAATAGCTTCAAGATCTGTAAGAAAATCCTCCTCATCGTGCCCTAAGAATTCTGTATAATAAATATTAAATCCCTGTAGGAAGATTTTTTTAAAATCTGCATTCTATATAAATGACGACATGCGACAGAAGGAGACACATTTAAATTATATGTAAATTGGACCAGGTAGAAAAAAATGCAACACATACATAGAGCTGACCAGAGAATGACAAATCTACTTTGTAACAACTTTTGAAGCGTAGAACTTTCCCTTTGTTCCATATTGGAATGAGACCAAAACCTTTGAATCTTTGAAGCATTTTTGTGAAAACCATATTTTGTTGAAAGGTGACCCTAAGTTGTGGGGTCTGTGACTCATAGCAGTTTTTCATTCTTATTCTCACTCAGGTTAAGGAGAGACTTAAATCTGGATCTCCTGAATCCTAAACCAGTGACCTAACCACCAGCCTATAGATTATCCATCTTTCTTGCTTCTTTCCAGAATAGAAAATATTGAGGAATTTGATACATCTTCAAAAAATATTCCATAGTTGGCAAAATTATATTTTGCTGAAAATATTCCAACCATTCATCATATTCTTTTCACCCAATTCTGCTTTCCAGAGGGATTATTAAAGAGACAGCATGTCACTTTTCTCAGAAACATACCCAGCAGCAACTAGCACACGCACTCTGGCTACGTCTACACTTCAGAGTTTTTGCGCAAAAACTCGTGGAGCGTCCACACCTCAAGCACGTTTTTGTGCAAGAAAATGTACAGTGAATCGACAGTAAATGTACAGTGAATCACAGGGTTTTGCGGTATAGGTATTATTCTTTCTACGGGGAATAACCCCATTTTGCACAAGAATTATTGCGCAAAAAGGTGTGTGGGATGGGCAGCAGGGGGTTTTTGTGCAAAAACAGGCTATCAAAACAAGCACAGATGCCCTGGTGGCCATTCTATGAATAGCAATCAGAGCTTTCTTGTGAGACAGTGTCCATGCGGTCTGGACGCTGCCTTGTGCAAAAGTACATCGCTTTTTCGATGCGCTTTTGGAGTGTGGACGTGCTATTGCGCAAGAAGTTTTTGAGGAAGATCTTTTCCACGAGAAGCTTCTTGTGCAAGAAGCCTGTAGTATAGACGTAGCCTCAGTGTCACTGTCATACATACACGGTATGTCTAGACTACATGCTTCTTTTGAAAGAAATTGTCTAGACAGCCAAAACTTTTTTCGAAAAAGCGATCCGCTTTTTCAGAAGAGAGCACCCAGGCAATCAGGATGCTTTCTTTCGAAAAAGCCCTGTTTGCGGTAAAGAATGCTTTTTTTTGAAAGAGCTCTTTTGAAAAAAGGCATTCTTTCTCATAAAATGAGGTTTAATTTCGAAAGAACACGGCGGCAGTCTAGACGCAGGTGATGTTTTTTTTCGAAAAAAGGCCACTTTTTTCTAAGAAAACCCCCTGTAGTCTAGACATAGCCACATAGGCTGGGCCATACAGAGTCTGTGCCTTACACACACAGTCTGTGGCACAAAGTCTGCCTCACACACAGTGCACCTCTCTCTTTCACACTCACCCACTCTCTTTCTCTCGCACCCCCAGCCCTACTCCTTCCACTGGAGGCCCAGCCCCTTCTGGGCGAGGGGGGCAGGGCTAGCCCATAAGCATGTACTAAAATTCATGAAATGGACCCCTGAAAAAATTATAGCCTACCTCTGTCTTACTTTCACACACATGGTATTTATGGGTTATGTTAGCTCATACTCTTGCTGTTAGCTGTTTTATCATATGAAACAAAATATCAAACTGGAAGAGAGAAATTTTTAGAATCTCAAAGGCCTTTTTTCTGTTAAAAAGTAGCCTGCAAAAATCCTCTGACACCACTGTGCCCTACGTCTAAGGCTACATCTACACTGGCGGCTTCTTGTGCAAGAACTCTTTTGCGGAAGAGTTCTTGTGCAAAAAATCTTCCACAAGAGAACGTCTACACTGCCATGTCCTTTTGCGCAAGACATGTGCTTTTGCGTAAGAGCATCCGTCACAGTGTGGACACTCTCTTGCGCAAGAAAGCTCTGATGGCCATTTTAAACATAGGGGCTTCTTGCGCAAGAAATTCATGTTGCCTGTCTACACTACCCTCTTGTGGAAGAACTCTTGCGCAAGGGGGCTTAGTCCTCATGGGGAGAGGAATAACTCTTCTGGAAGAAGCCCTGTTTTACAACGCTATACTGTAAATTTACTTGCTCAAGAACAGGACTGGCCCGAGCCCTTCTGGCATCCTGGGCCCAGGCACGCGGCGCCGCCCCCGGGCGCACGGCACATGCGTGGGCCCGCCCGTGGGGCACAGGCCCGCCCCCCCCAGGTGCGTGGGCCCGCCCCCAGGGCACACGGCCCATGCATGGGTAGGCCACGGCTGCTGGCGCGCAGCCCAGGGCCTGCCCCTGGGGCGCACAGCGCATGCGTGGGCCGGCCATGGCCCGGGCAGCGCTGCTGGCGTGCGCGCCAGGCCATGCAGGGCCCTGCGGCCGTGGGGGGAAGGGCGCTGCTGGCCGGCGCCACGGGGCTGGCGCTGCAGGAGCCGGGCGGGCGGCGCCTGATGGCAGTTGTAAGGGACACCGTGCGCCCCTTACAGCTGCCATCAGGCACCCCCCATCGGTTGGTGCCCTGGGCAGCTGCCCGGCTCACCCATGCCTCCGTCCTGCCCTGCTCAAGAACACTCGTGAAGTGTAGACAGCAGGCAAGTTTTTGCTGAAGAAGCTGCCAGTGTAGACATAGTCTAACAATAAAACTGGCACTGGAAGTTAAAAAAAAAAAGTCTTAGAAATTTTGCAGAGGACCACAGCAGTTCATTTTAAGTTTAAATTTAAATTTCTCTGTTTTAAACTGTCTCTTCAGGAGATTGTGCAGCATATAGCATACATGGTTCAAATAGATTTTTTTGGAAAGAGAAACATATTATTTTTAAACAGAATGGTTAAAGTTAGGAAACACTTTTGACAGTAACTGTACTATGCCTTTATTTAGAATTGTAAGCCTTTTGTTCTGCCCAGCAGTGCATACAGAAATGAAACAATATTCTCATGCTATAGAAAGTAAAACTGCAAATGTTTAAAATTGAAACTTAAGCATTTCCTGTTATCATTCCTTGATATTTTAAAATGGATAATGGTAAACATTGGCTACAGGCACATCTTCAAAGATTTTATAGAATTTTGTTTGATATATGAAGATCTTTAGTAATTTGGGGGTTTAATTAATGGCAAGTTTCTGCAGCTAATCAAATTCAGGGCAAGATTATGTGCTACCTTTTGGCTGTGTCTACACTGGCACGATCTTGCGCAAAACCGTCCGCTCTTGAGCAAAAACTTGCTGCCTGTCTACACTGGTCGCGAGTTCTTGCGCAAGAACACTGATGTTCTAATGTATGAAATCAGTGCTTCTTGTGCAAGAACTATGATGCTCCCACTCAGGAATAAGACCTTTCGCGCAACTGTTCTTGCGCAAGAGGCCAGTGTAGACAGGCAACGTGAATTTCTTGTGCAAGAAAGCCCTATGGTTAAAATGGCCATCAGAGCTTTCTTGCACAATAGAGCATCTACACTGGCTTGGATGCTCTTGCGCAAAAGCACATCTCTTGTGCAAAAGCACATGCCAGTGTAGACGTTCTCTTCTGGAAGAGTTTTTGCAGAAGAACTTTTCCGCAAAAGAGTTTTTGCGTGAGAATGCACCAGTGTAGACGTAGCCTTTTGGAATAGAAAGTTTTGTCCAATTGCTGTAGTAAATCCACACCCTCAAAGAGCCAATATCTAAGCTCACAAAATAGTTTTCCCATTGATCTAATGGCATCTAAAGCAGGACTTAAGGCAGTTTAACCATATTTCTTAGACATGTGAGTTCATCACATTTCTGGGCAGCATCCCTTAGTTTTAAGGGTAAACCAGAAATTAAGATTTCTAGCAGGAACTGGTTACTCCCTGCCACTGCCACTGCCGCACACACACATACACACACACTGTCCCCCTATCTAAATTTTCCCTCTCATTCATTACAGCCACCTAATGCTCTTTATACGGCAGTCTGCATGATCTCACCCAGGTATGGTTGATTTAGTAATCAAAATTGTCTAGCTCCTGCCTTTAAGAGGTGGACAAAACTTACAAAGATCAGTTTTGATCCCCTCTTGTTTAATTTCCTGAAAACTTCTGCCAGCCCCCAAAGAACATTGGGGGAGTGTGCTACATATAATACCAAAATGCCTTTTTTACTTAGTGACTCTAATTGTTCACCAAGTTGCCGTTGTATAAAATCTCCCCCTGCCTGCTCCCTTTTTGGAACTGATCCTTCTAAATCAAGTAGAGCTAAACAGTAATACAACTAAAGTGACCATTTCACAACTAACTGTTGCAGTTTGTGTCTCCTTCCCATCTAGACAGTGAGTAATTATTTTGGTTTTGTCTCATTTTCCTTTTCTTATTTTTGAAGAAATGATACATTGTGCTAAGATGTGTTATGCTGGTCAGAAAAGAGCAAGAGCTGCCTCCTATCCATTGATGATGATATTTCTCAGTATTAACTATGAAGTGAGCTGGCAGGTGATTTATTCATTTGAATGCATGTTAATAACTGTGCGAGCAATGTCCCTCTGTCATGTATACAAGCCACACTGTCTCTTCACAGAATAAATGGACACAAATCCAATATCAAGAATGGTAACAAAAAAAAAACTAGCAAGGCACACAGTTAGGGTATGTCTACACATCAAAGTTATTTCAAAATAACAGCTGTTATTTCAAAATAACTTTCCTAGCATCTACACAAGCCAACCGCAATTTTGAAATTACATCGAAATAGCAGAGGGCTTATTTCAAAATTGGTAAACCTCATTCCACGAGGAATAATGCCAAATTCAAAATAGCTATTTCAAAATAAGTGCCATGTAGACACTTATTTTGAAACAGGGGGACTCCAGCCCTTCCCAGGGTGCCCTGGTGGCCACTCTGGCCTCAACCAAGAACAATCCTCTCCCTCCCTCCTCCCCAGAGCCCTTCAAGGGCTAAACTCTGGCCACAGTGCCTGTGCCAGCTCCAAGCCTGCCAGCCCAGAGCCAGCAGTCACTGCCCCTGACCCAGTGGCCCCAAAACCTAAGCCAGCAAGCCACTGGCAGCCAGCCCTCCACTGCTCCCCAGGAGCAGTCTGCCAGCTCCCAGGAGCCTGCCAGGGCCCAGAGAAGGCGGGCGCCTTCCTGGTCCAGGGCGGAGATCATGGACATTATTCAGGTTTGGGGGGATGCCCCCAACGTCCATGATCTCCGGACTAGCATAGTCTATGGCAGTCTATGGCAGGATAGCTGCCAGCCTGGACACCAAAGGCTACATGCAAACCCAGGAGCAGGTTCGCATGAAAATCAAGTTGGTCCGGCGAGACCCCCAACCCTGAACTTCCCCTCCCCCTTCCTCCCCTTGCTTCCCCCTTCCAGCTCCCTACTCCCAGGTTTCCCCCTCCCCTCTTCCACCCTCTCTTCTCGCCTCTCCCACCTCCTTTCCCCAGTCTCACCAGAGTTTCATTCCCCCCCTAGTTTTGTTAAATAAAGAGAGTTTGTGTTCATGAAAATATGTGTATTTTATTTGACATCAGGAAGGGAAGCTAGGGAGGGGTAAGTGGAAGGACGTGAGGGACAAGCCCCCAGTGGAGCAGACCAGGGAGGCTCTTAGTGCTCCTCAGGGTGGAAGCTCTCCCGCAGGGCCTCCTGGATACTGACAGCCCGCTGATGGACCTCTCGGATGGCAGCCTGCAGAAAGTGCAGCCAGACTCACAGCAATGCATCCAAGATAAGCACCAGAGCGCCCAGGGGCAGCTCTGACTCCATGTTGCAGAGTGCTGTGGTGTCCTGAGTGAGGGCAACCAGAGCACGCAGAGACAAAATGCTTTGCTGTCCCTCATCGAGGTAAACAAGCAAGCAGGGAAACCTGAGAACCGGCTATCCAGAGGGGGTCCCTTTAAGCACAAACCTCAGATAGCCTCAGGCAGCAGCCACACAAAGTAACTCCTGAGCTGATGCCCTTCCGGACCTGGTTCTGGCCGGCCTTAAACGCGATTCAGCATCCACTCAGTGTGGACGCACTATTTCGAAATAGCCAAATGCTATTTCGAAATGCATTTTGTGTGTAGATGTGTTATTTTGAAATATCTTATTTCGAAATAACTATTTCGAAATTAGATATTTTGAAATAATGCTGTAGTGTAGACATACCCTTGCAGACTGAAAGTGGCCATCCTCAAGCAAATAAACTTCAAAAATAGGCTGCGATGTGAAACTGCTAAGCTGCAATTTACATGCAAATTTGGCACGGTCAAAATGGGTCTTAATATGGACAGAGAATGGCTCTCATTACAAGAAGTAATTTACCACTTTAGGCAGGGGTGGCTAACCCACAGCTTGCAAGCCACATGCAGCTCTTCAAAGAAAAAATTGCAGGTCCCGCAGTCTCTTCAAGGGGCATCCTGTGCATCCTTCGAAATGGGCACTCAAAATGGCCACCGTTAAAAGGGCAATCTTAAAAATTTGCTTTTAAAAGGACAGTGTCTGGCCTTTTTTTTTTTGCTTGACCAAATGCGGCGGCTGGGGCTTTTTTTTCCTCAACAACTTTTCCCCCTTGGCTCTTTGCACTGTATCCACCACTATTTTGACTCTTTGTCAGACTAATCAGACTAACGGATTAGTCACCTCTGACTTTAAGTATTCTCACCTTCTTCGCCACATCCCACCCTGATTGAACTAGCTCTGTTGTAACTCTCCACTCTCCATATCCCTACCATCTATTTCTTTTTCTTTGTACATCTTACAATGTGGCCTGCCTTATGAAAGTTGTTGAACTCATGGTTTAGATACTCTACTATTCAATGGATGCAGAATTTCTATATTTCAGTTACATACATCACATTTCTCAAGATTTTGCCAGAATAATCAATTATTGGGCAAGCTTCACCACTATTGTAAATTTGTGCAACTCAATCCACTCTAGTATAATGCTTGGCCCTGGTTCTGGCTGCTATGTATTGAAGCAAGCAATCTCCTTTTATGGGGAACTGAACACACTTCTGATATGTAGGGCAATACCTATGTATCATAAAGCCATCTTTATTCCACCTGCTCTTGGCTCCTAGAGAAAAGGGTGTGCTATGGTTTTGATGGCAAGAGTAAGTCTCAGGTCCGACACTGGGTTCTTAAAGTACAAAAAATGCTACACGGGTATCTGTCAAACACAAGCAGTTTATTTCCTGACAGCTATCAGCTGTGCCCCTTAACTAAAAGAACAACATGATAGGAAAAGCGGTATTTCTTACATCCCTTCGGCTAGCCGGAAACCCCATTTTGGCTGCGGATGAAGTGGGAGACTGTCTCAGCTTCCGAGGCGCCGGTACCCAAAGCCCATCGGTGAGGTCCAAATTGCTGTGCTCTGGTGCAGCTTTAAATACTGTGTCTCTACCTTGTTTGTAACTGTTTGGAAATTTCCGAGGGTTACTCATGGCTTATTACAGTATGGCTCAGCTGTACCGCTTGTCCTTTGACTTTGTTTACATGATCAGCACATTTAGGTAAACAAGATTGTTATGTTCCCGCCCTTATCTACAATTCGTTCTTGCTACAATGGCGTATGTTCCTAGAGGCTTGCTTCTGGCTCATCAGTAGTAGGGAAAAGGGGGAGGGGAATTGGAAAGGGGGGAGAATGCAAGTCTCACCATCCCTATACTTCACACATACAGAGTTCTTCTGCAATTGACCTCTACATATGGGCATGCTTAGATCACACTACAGTTTAGTGATCCCTATTCAGTGGAAGAAACCCAAGGGAAACATTCATTCTGATATAAATTAAAGCAGTACTGCCGGCTGATCAAACCCCAGGCTATAGCAGATTCCAACATCAGAACAATTACAGCTTAAAGGTATCTTGCTTTCCTCCTTCTCCCAGCTTGGGACATTTTGCAGACAGTAAATAAACTCTAGAAGGAGTAGTTAAAACTCATCATATTCCCTTCCCAAATATCAGAGCCTTTTGTGGGATATTTTATTTAATGGTTTTAATGCACCCCCAGGGCTATTTTCCCCCTAATAAGCTACTGTAAACCCCTATTATGCTTCAATTAGTTAAGGGTCCTAATAAGGCCTGAAGAATAAAACATTTTAGATTGTTAACTGTAATATAATGTAGAACCAAACGTGTTGTAACTTTTTTCTGTTTCCTTAGATTTAAAAAAACCCCCTGAATGCTACCAGTAGTTGAAACTTCATAACATATTTACCTGTAGCATCTTGAAGTGTAACTTAATCATGTAGGGACTCATTATTATTGGTATTCAAAGAAGTGCTACACTGACTTCAATTAACGGGATTGAATCTGGTTGTAAAACTTCAGAGAAATTGGCCCCAAATATTCAATATTAAGATATAGCTAGCTTGTTGCAAAATAAAAATGCAGTTAATTATCAAAGACGTTATTGTTAATTCAGAAGATGTTTTGTCTTAATAGTTTAAATAATACTGCATGCAAATATTGAAACAAAATAAGCTCAATGGCGAAGGGTGTTTGTGATTCGAGTCCTGATTTCTGCTACTCACTCTGCTACTGACTGTGCGTGTGAGCCTGAAAAATTCACTTGACAGCTCCGAACTTTGGCACTCCTATCCTTAGAATGGGGACAATGACTCTTATTTATCTCTGCAAAGTGCTTTGTGGGTCATTGGTGGACAGCTATAAAAGCGCAATACAGTATGAACAGAAAAATGCCGGACCTTGAGAGCTGAGACAGTTAACTATGAGCTCTGACTCTCTGGGCAACATATGGACCAGCATGCCCGATGCAGAGGGGAACAAATCCATGTGTCTTCAACATGCAGCCCTGTGGAGGGAGCAAGTAGCTATATTCAGTATGCTTACCTCTCCAGGGGCAGAGGCAAGTGGACAGAGAATGGTCAGACTCTGTAGCATGTTCCCAAAAGTGTATCAGTTTTACAGAAAAAGATAATGGGAAGCTGGTGCATGTAATTCCCTTCAAGGAGCAGGGTTGGTCCACTGGGCTCCAGAGCCCATGGTACCATAAGACCTGTGGAGGAAAGGGGTTCTTTTGAAGAGAGAGACTGCTCTGTGCATGTTCAGCTGTCAACTACTTCTTACTAAGGCTAAGTCTATATTGCAGCACTACTTTGAGATACCAAAGGTATCCTGAAATAGCTATTCTGCAACTTTTGAGTGCACCTGTTATTTTGAAATATAACAAGCTTGCTATTCCAATGTCCCTGTAAGCCTCATTCCATGAGGAATAAGGGGCATTTTGGACTAGCAATTTATTTTGAAATATTGTGTAGACAGCACCAAATTTTGAAATAAGCTATTTCGGAATTGACTTGAAATAACTACACAATTTGCATAGCTCAAATTGGGTAGGTTATTTTGAATTATGGGTACAGTGTAGACACACTCTAAGAGTAATCTGCTGAGCATCCTCTAGGCCTGATCAGAGGGACAATATAGTCTAAATGGAAATAATTGTGAAACTTGTCAGAATTCTTTGCACAATTGTCAGCAAATGATTTGCTCTCTGCTGTCTGATTAGAATCCTTATTGTTTTCAGATCTTTCAACTGTACTTTGCTTAGGAATTATTACACATAAGAAATCAGAAAAATTTCCTAAGTTTTATCAGCATTGGCACAATGGGTTGGGGTAGGTTTTCTCAAAACTGATGGTACAAAGAAGTTTTCTTTAACATAAAATGTAGCTTGCTAGTCCCACATTTCCATTAGTCCCCCATGTTAGGTCTGTATAATGGAACTTCTGTTAGTAAGGATGTTACAAAATAACACTCTTCTGGAATGAAGCTAAATTGGACCATATTCTGAATGGTCCAGAATACCTTTGGGTAAGTGTTAACCTTCCCTTCCCCCTGACAACTGCATATAACCAGATAAAAGTCAGTCAAATTTGAAGTATTTTGAGGGGAAAAATTACTTCGAGTTGATGAGCTCTTAGGGAAAAAAAGAATCCAGCTGAGTCCCCCAGGGCCTAGCCTATTAAGTTGTAAATGAATGTTGAAAAATATTTGAACTTATCCTAGCTCTGAAAAAAAAGCCTAAAGAAATGTAGCACCCTTTTAAATTCAGTTCTCCTTTCCTTTCCTTGTTTATCTTTATTTTTGTTATTTAATCAGATGTTTAAGAAAGTTATCTCATCCTATATCAGGTGATGATTGGCCTCTATTGGCATTCTTACTATTTCTTTTCACCTGTGCTCTGTCCTTAGAAGTCATCAGTTTTGGAAATTTACCAGCAAAATGTGCTGCAATCACACAGCTAGATTTTTTTTTCTGGTAATCTTTTTTTCTCTTTCCACTGAATCATATCTATTCATATGTCCCTGACTTCCTCTCTGTTTAGGACAGATGGTCAGGCCCATTTTCATTTATTCACTTTCCTCACTCAAACAGTTCCATTGTCTTGAATGAGAAAGTGAAAACTGGCTTCAGAAAAGTTTCCCAGACTGGCTTTTTAGCCCCCCCCCCCCCCACTCTGCTGTATTTTTCTCTAGTTTTATTTTTTTTTCATCCAGATTTCTATTCTCTGTTTGCCTTTCTTTATCTATTTATTTTCTTTCCTGTGACCCAGACACTGAGATGTTAACAATCTCACTGAACTTTGCTTTGCAAGTCACATTAGTTCTATCCTATCCACTCTAGAGATTTGTCATTCTCTGCTATCCCCTTATTACATCTGTAACTACTGAGATAGAAATAGGAGGGTTGGCAAAGAGCCAGGATCTCTGTATGGAAACTGAAACTTGGATTTTGCAGCAGAAGAAAGGGATTGTTGGTAGGTGCAGAGCTAGATTTTGATTGACTTGTTTGTCCAAATAGCAATAGAGTTCAAAGCAGCGACTGCCTAATTAAACTGAGAGTCACTATATTACTTTTTTCAAATATATAAAATAAAATGATGGTTGGTAACTGGTGTGGAGAGTTAGCCAAATAATGCCCATTAACTTCGACAGGAGAGGGGCCTCTAAATCCATTAAGCAGCTTTGAAAATTCATCTCTTGTCTTTTGGGCTAAATTTTGTCTCTTGTCACTCCAAGGCAATTCCACTGTCAAAGTTCTGTACTGTCATGAAAGCCACAGGATAATGCAAATATATTAGAGGGCACACATGATCTTTAAAGTATATAAAATGGTCCTACAGGTGCATGGCAATCTGGTGCTATGGTGTATAACTTCCTGAATTTGTTGTCAGGTGCTATATTCCAGAACTTTGCTAGGGTGTGGAAAAAATTAGAAGTAATCTGCTGGAATGTAGTTGTTGGGTTAGGGTCAGAGAATATATATTTGGATTTAGGTGCAAAAATTGTGCAAACTGATTACTCTTACTACACAATACACTAGAGGAAGAAATGAATAAATTAGAAATACACTGTGACTCGGACTCAATTCTGACTCCCTTTTTTTAGAGCCTTTTCTGGGCATCATTTCACTTGTTTCCCTCTCCATGCTACTTGTATACTAACGTGAAATGAAAAGAAAGTGTTAATATGGACTTTATCAGACCATAACATCTTACCCAAAGGCCTATGGAAAATGGACTGTGAACACACAAAACAATCTCTTCTCTCCTACATTCCCCCCTTTTTAAAAATATAAGATCATTTTTGCCATCCTGTTCTGAACAGAAACTTTTCACACTCTGTTTACTCCAAAATTACCCCTTCAAGGAGTTCAGCTTTGTGTAACTTGAAAATAAAATGTCAGCTTCAAGCTTGCATGTGAATGTGAACAGGCAAAAACCAACTGGTTCTAGACACCTCTGTGCAGAAAGTCACTCCCATTTCCCCTACAGCTGATCTGGCATTAGTGTACTGCATCAAACCACATAGAGCCAGATAAATTCCATCTCTCTGCTAAATTCCATCACCTGATATTTTGTTAGATCAACAGAACAGTTTAGCCTAAAATATTAATGGATATAATTTTGACAGAAAGTTATGTTGGAGTATCATGTTTGGTTGGTATCTTGTCTGGACCTTATCTAATGTGAACTGATTTCTACCCCACCAGAGAAACTGTAGGTGAAAACACATTAAATTAGCTAGTACTTTGAATTCTTTAGGGCACTATCCAAAAGATAAAAAATACTGTTGTCTCCCTGGTGTTGTCTAAAGAGTTAGAGGAGCAGGTGGTCTTCTAACAATGAAGAATGGATTTGGTCTTATGATGATGCCCTACTGAACCTTTGTTTAAAAAAAAACAAAAAAATACCATAAAGCTGGCCAGAAAACAAGCAAGTGACATTTTTTCTATTCCGCACATGAGTAAGTAGTCATACAGCACTGTTGCTATGGGATCACAAGCCATTGAGGGAGACTCTTCTTTCTTTCCTGACAAATCATTACAATACTGTAAACAAACCAGAGATAATCATGGTGACCTGCTTTATAAAGTGCTTTGAAATCTACTGATGAACAATGTGATGCAAGTGCTATTTATTGTTACTGTTGCTTTTTGCGTCCTGTTGAGATTTTGAATGGAGAAGTATTGTCTGTTTTTAATTCACAATGGCTACCATGCCATTTAAGCACATGACACTCCTTCTTAGGTTTCAAAGCTTCAGAGGGGTAGCTGAGTTAGTCTGTAACTAGAAAAACTTAAAAAACAATGAATAGTCTAGTAGCACCTTAAAGACTAACAAAACATGTAGATGGTATTATGAGCTTTTGTGGGCACAACCCACTTCTTCCAGTCATCTGAAGAAGTGGGCTGTGCCCACAAAAACTCATGATATCAGCTACATGTTTTGTAAGGGTATGTCTACACAGCAAAGTTATTTTGAAATAACAGCCCTTATTTCGAAATAACTTTCCTAGCATATACACAGCCAAACCATTATTTCGAAATAGTGGAGCACTTATTTCAAATTTGGTAAACCTCATTCTACGAGGAATAACGCCAAATTCGAAATAGGGGGCCTCCAGCCTTCCAAGGGTGCCCTGGTGGCCACTCTAGCCTCAACCAAGAACACTTCTCTCCCTCCCCCCCTCTCTGGAGCCCATAAAGGGGTAGACTCTGGCCACAGTGCCTGTGCCAGCTCCGAGCCTGCCAGCCCAGAGCCAGCAGTCACTGCCCCGATCCAATGGCTCCAAAACATGAGCCAGCAAGCCACTGGCAGCCAGCCCTCCACCATTCCCCAGGAGCAGTCTGCCAGCTCCCAGGAGCCTGGTAGGGCCCGGAGAAGGCAGGCACCTTCCTGGTCCAGGGCGGAGATCACGGACCTTATTCAGGTTTGGGGGAGATGCCCCCAATGTCCATGATCTCCGCATTAGATGGAGGAATGCAGCCATCTATGGCAGGATAGCTGCCAGCCTGGCCACCAAAGGCCACATGCGAACCCAGGAGCAGGTTTGCATGAAAATCAAGTTGGTCCGGCGAGACCCCCACCCTGAGCTTCCCCTCCCCTTTCTTCCCCTTGCTTCTCCCTTCCAGCTCCCTACTCCCAGGTTTCCCCCTCTCCTCTCCCACCGTCTCTTCTCCCCTCTCCCACCTCCTTTCCCCAGTCTCACCAGAGTTTCATTCCCTCCCCCCCAGTTTCGTTAAATAAAGAGAGTTTGTGTTCATGAAAATACGTGTATTTTATTTTACATCAGGAATGGGAATTAGGAAGGGGTAAGTGGAAGGACATGAGGGAGGAATGAGGCACAAGCCCCCAGTGGGGCAGACCAGGGAGGCTCTTAGTGCTCCTCAGGGTGGAAGCTCTCCCACAGGGCCTCCTGGATACTGACAGCCCCCGATGGACCTCCGGGATGGGAGCCTGCAGAAAGTGCAGCCAGGCTTGCAGCAACGCATCCAAGAGAAGCACCAGAGTGCCCAGGGGCAGCTCTGGCTCCATGTTGCCAAGTGCTATGGTGTCCCGAGTGAGGGCAACCAGAGCACGCAGAGACAAAATGCTTTGCTGTCCCTCATCGAGGTAGACAAGCAAGCAGGGAAACCTGAGAACTGGCTGTCCGGGGGGAGTCCCTTTAAGCACAGACCTCAGATAGCCTCAGGCAGCATCCCCACACAGTAAATCCTGACCTGGTGCCCTGCTGGAACTGGTTCCGGCCAGCCTTAAATGCGATTCAGAGTCCACTCAGTATGGATGCGCTATTTCAAAATAGCCAAATGGTATTTCGAAATGCATTTTGTGTGTAGACGCATTATTTCAAAATAAGCTATTTTGAAATAACGCTGTAGTGTAGACATACCCTCTGTCTTTAAGGTGCTACTAGACTATTTGTTGTTTTTTAATTTTTTCTTCTTAGGTTTTGATGATCAATATTAAGAAATCCTTTTTTGGTTGCATGCTATGCCCAAGACAATTGTATGGCATGCAATCATTACTCTAGTTACTTCTGATCCTGACTTGTTCCACTCTTAAAACACAAGCATATTCTACATAAGATGGTAAAGCCATACCAGAGATTCATGATGTGTCCTGCAGTTTTCATGGATTCCCTAAGTGCCAATGGAATCGGATTCCTTTTAGCATAGATTTCCTGTACATATTGTGTGATCTATAATTGTGCCGGACATCTGTTCTAGCCAAAATATGGCTTGTACCTAATCCAAGTTGACTGACTGCTAATAATATATTAACAGTACTAAATATCTAGTTATATGAAACAGAGACATGATTTAGCAACTGGACTCCATTAACATAGTAAAGTTCTTAAAATGTTCTTAATTTAAGTTATCCAGGACACACACAAAATAAACTATTAAGAGATTTGTTGAACAATCACATTTGTCAAAGGAGAGGAGAGAGATCTTAACTTATTCTACTTTCTGCGTGGTGCCCATACAGCATTTGATATACATGATTCCTCTTTTGTATTAAAACAATCTCTATGCATGCCTCAGCTGATGTTATCTTTTCATTGCCTCAGGTGATGTTATCTTTTCATTGCCTCAGGTGATGTTATCTTTTCATTGCCTCTTTGATCGGCATAACAGGGATTTTTTTGGTCCAGAGCTAGTTGGCACGTAAATGTAAATAAGTCTATTACATTTTTGGTCTCCAGAAATGGTTTTTAATCACTTGGGTGAGCAATGGGCTTCTCCTGACCCTGTTCCAAATAGTCCAAGTTTCACTCCTTTTGGACAGTTGGCTTTATCTACAAAAGGAATTTAAAAAATGAATTGCCACAAAATCCAATTCAAGCCTTCTCCACAAGTATGAATGCCCCAAGTTTCCATTGTGAGGGCTAATCAGCTGACTCTCTGAGTTCTTATTCTCCAGAGAGCCATTTTCATCTTCTGTGTGATTGGTATAATGATAACAAGCTATGTGCTTCACTGAATCAACTGAACGCCTCTATCGCTTCTCCAGAGGAAATGGAGTCTATATAGCTAGGTGCTATGCTGGAGAAAAACACCATAGGGTAGTTGGGCTTCCCTCTTTTTTTTTTTTTTTTTTTTAAATTGGGCCTCACCTCCTTGAGAGAGGAATGCAAATGCGGACACCTGAAATTGCAAATGAAGCATGGATTTAAATATCCTGTGCTTCATTTGCATAATCACGTTATGGAGCTATTGTGGGATAGCGCTATTTCGAGAGAACAAATGGGGTTATTTCGAGATAAAACCCTTCCCTCGAAATAACCCTTACTCCTCAAAAAATGAGGAACAGATCCTTAGAACGGATGGAAAGGTAGGGGAGTATCTTGTGGTGATTTGTTTCTTCAGTAGCTTTTTGGTGCCTCCTTTCACCCTATTTGCTTTTTATACTACAAAGAAAAGCTTGACTCCTTATTTTTCAACACTAGAGAAAATGTGAAGAACTGATCGAAATAATCAGCATAATAAACCCTTGGTGAATTCGTATTTACTGTCTATCATCACTTTCTGATTGGCCAGACAAGCCTCTTGAAGGCTATTTGGAAGGCTTTTGCCTATGAACTCTTAAAGGGAAAGACAAGCTCAAGAAAAATAGCTGAAATGTATGGACTAGCCTGCCTTTCTCTGTGTTCCAAACAATAAAAAAATAAAATACTTTACTAAGCAGAAACATAGTACATATGTTAACGGACAAAATGGTGACAGAGCATGCCCTCAATTGCCAGACACAAATTGTATTAGCCATCAATGGATCTGGTTTTAAAAGAGAAGCAGAAATGATGTCAGACAAAGTTCATAGTAGTTCACTAAAATTAATAACAGTTATGATTGGTAAAGCTGATCCAGACCTGGTGATTGACATTGATATTCAGTAAAGTAACAGGTGCTATTGGGCACCACACAGTGACAGTCTCAGAGGCAACACCAGTGTCATCCAAATCTTCCCTATAAAATCCACCTGGGTCTCTTACACAAAGAAAAGATTGCTGTGTTTGCCATTTGAGGGAATTCTGCTTAGAAGCAAAAGGCCTACTTAGTAGCATTCTCTGGGGCTACGTCTACACTGCAGGCTTCTTGCGCAAGAACTGTTTTGTGCAAGAGTTCTTGTGCAAAAGTTCTTGCACAAGAGTGCATCCACACTGCCATGTGTTTTGCACAAGAGATGTGCTTTTGCGCAAGAGCATCCATGGCAGTATGGACTCTCTCTTGCGCAAGAAAGCTTGATAGCCATTTTAGCCACAGGGGTTTCTTGCACAAGAAATCCCTGTAGCCTGTCCACACTGCCTTCTTGCGCAAGAGCTCTTGCTCTTATTCCTTGTGGGAAGAGGAGTACCTCTTGTGCAAGAAGCTCTCTCTTCTGATGCTTTACTGTAAATGTACTTGCACAAGAACACATGTGCAGTGTAGATGCTCCACAAGTTTTTGCTCAGGAATGACCGTTCTTGCTCAAAAAGCCTGCAGTGTAGATGTAGCCTGGGTGGCTATTGATGCGGCAGGGGAGAATAACAAGATAGAAAACAGTGAGACAATATCTAAGCAATGGTCTAGTTGGAACAAGGGGCATTTTTTCCTGTGTTTGTACAGCACCTTGCACAATGAGGTCCTGGTCCCTGACTTGAATTACTAGGCAACGTATCTAATGCAGTGTTTCCCAAAGTGTCCTCTACGTGTGTAGCTTGGTGAAACACTGAGCCTACAGCTGACACAGATAAAGGTGTGCTGTAGTAGCTTATAGCAAGTTGCTCACAAGCTGCAGGCCCGATGACATATATTAGATCAGTGGTTCTCAAAGTGTGGTCCGTGGACCACTCCTGTCTTGCAGGTGGGCTGCAAGCTCAGGGCTCACCTCCCCTGCAGCTAGGAGCCACCACTGGCACTTTAATCCCTACCCCCTGCAAGGTTGGAGCACTAGTGCTGAGTTACCTTTGGGGGGGAGGGAGGGAGTCTCGCAGGACAGATCCAGCTTGTGGGGGAAGGTTGCAACTCTTCCCTCTGCTGCTCTCCCTGCCCGCAGCTGGGGAGGGGGGAGACTTTCCCCACTGCTCCCATTGGCCAGAATCATGACCAACGTGACCAGCAGGGGGTAGTGCCTGTGAGTGGCAGGAGACACGGAGCCAGGTAAGTGGCCCCAATCCCTCTCATGCTTAGACCCTGCACCCCCATCCCCCTCATGGATCCCACTCCCACCTAGACCCCCAGCCTTCTCTTGCACCCAACCTCCTGACCAGGACCCTCACTCCCAGCCTGCTCCTCTACCCCACTTCTAGATGAGACCGTGTACCCCCACTCCATCCTGCACCCATTTTGTCATCATGGGTGGTTGGCTGATGGTACGAGGAAAGGTCTGCATTGAGCAGGAAGGACACCAGGCCAAAAAGTTTGAGAACCACTATATTGGATGCTTCAAAATGCCCTATTCAACCCTCTGGCCTAGCTCTTCATAAGTAAAAGATTTAAGAAGATATTTGTTTCTCGTTTTTGGAGGGACCAAAGCCCGCTGCAGTCATGCTGCATTTTCATTCAATATTTTGCAATACATGGCAAACATACTCTCCATGGATACATGGCCAAAAAAAGAAACTTTCGCTACTAACAATTGGACTTTTGGCTGGAATGAATGAGCAAAATGTTGGGACAGGAGGAAAAGGACAGTCGCATCCTTTCATGTCTGATAAATTGGAAAGTGAGCTGTTGAAAAGGAAACCACCCTCATCCACCGTATTAGCAGCATTCAACTAGAAATGCAAGTATGATGAGAGTTTTGTCTTTCTACTTGCATTGAAAATAAAGATGCTTCCAATGTGTAGTGTGCAACAAAGCACTCTCCAATAGTTTGATATCTGCTCAACTATGAAGGCATTTAGAAACAAATCATTCTGAACGCAAAGAAAAGGCAAACGTTTTTTTCAAGTGGAAGATTGACATACTTTCAAATAGTAAAGTCTCTGGGATGAAAAATACTATATCAGACAACAAAAACACAGTAAAATTATCCTACAAAGTGAGCTATCGTACTGCACTCTCTGTAGAAGTGTATACAATTGCAGAAAAACTCATCAAGCCTTGTGGGAAAGATATTGTGATGTGTATGCTTGATGAGCAATGTAGTAAAAAAAAAAAGAAGCAGTGTTGCCCACAAAATACTGTTGCACTCAGAATTTTGTTGCTGATATCAAGAAAGAGCTAGTAAGATCTCCGCCAAATTTTCAGAACCCCATAGGGCCTCCATGACTAAAAAAAGTTTGGGAAACCCTGCTTTAATGCATTGTAAGAATAATTTGATATGTATTTAAGAATATAAATACAGTGAAAATATCTGGTTAGATAATGTATTGCCTGGGGAAAAAAAGGGGGGGGGGTTTACAATAATTCAGCTGGGTTTCAGGTTTACCATGCTTACTGCTTACCTCTAACCTTACTTTTCCAAAGCTTCAGAGGGGTAGCCGACTTAGTCTATAACTGGAAAAACTTAAAAAACAATGAATAATCTAACAGCACCTTAAAGACTAACAAAATATATAGATGGTATGATGAGCTTTTTGTGGGTACCAACCCAATTCTTCAGATGAATGTAGTTATTAAAGGTCCAGTTGCAAAATAAATAGGGGATGGGGGGGAGAAGGAAGGAAAAAGGGGGGGAAATAGTGAATTAGAGTGTTCAAGTTACATGAATCTGATAGAAAAAGTGCAAATTGTTTATCATCTGAAGAGGTGGGTTTTGCCCATGAAAGCTCATGATACCATCTACATGTTTTGTTAGTTTTTAAGGTGCTACTAGACTTTTCATTGTTTTTTAAGTTTTTTAAGTTTTTCCTGTTATAGACTAACTTGACTACCCCTCTGAAGCTTTTACCCATTGTTTGGTTTTTAAGTTATTAGGATGTGGAATGTAGCATGCTAGCCAGGTAATGTCTTTATTCGTACCTTTGTGATGGGTTCCAAACCTGTAAATGAAGTCAAGTTCCAAGGCTTCCCTGTGTATTTGGCTTGTGGAATTGGCCTGATGCAACACGGTGACTTTGAAATCCATTAATGAGTACCTGGGCAGGTTAAAGTGTTCTCCAACAGGTTTCTGGGTGTTACCTTTTGGGATATCTGATTTGTGTCCATTAATTCTTTCCCATAGAGACTGTTCAGTTTGGCCAATATAAATGGCAGTGGGGCATTGCAGCATAGATCACATTAGTGGATGTGCAGCTAAATGGGTGACTGATGTGGTTGAGTCCAGTGATGAAATCGCTTGTGTAGATGTATGGACAGAGCTGGCACTGAGGCAGATAGCAGGGGTGAGGTTCCTGGATGATTATGATGTAGGTGCATTGCATGGTTATTGGAAAGAATTTGTTTGAGATTAAGTGTTTGTCTGTAGGCAGGGATTGGCCTTTCCCCCATGGCCTGTGAGAGCGAGGGGTCATTTTCTAGGATAGGTTGTAGATTGTTGATAATGCATTGGAGGGGTTTAAGTTGTGGGCTGTAGGTTATGACAAGTGGAATTCTGTTGTTTTCTCTCCTTAGCCTGTCTTGAAGTAGTTCACGTCCAGGTACTCTTCTGGCTCTGTCAATCTGTTCTTTTCACTTCTCTGGGTGGGTATTTCAGTTTTAAGAATGCTCTTTATAGCTCCTGTAGGTGTTTGTATCTGTCTGTGGGATTGGAGCAAATCCGGTTGTATCTTAGGGCTTGGCTGTAAATAATAGATTGAGAAATGTGTTTGGGATGGAAGCTAGAGGCATGAAGGTAAGCATAGTGGTCAGTATAAGGTGGTAGAAATGTGTCCGTCATGTAATTGTACTGTATTTTCTTTTGTATTAACTCATGCTATTTTGTGAGTATCATTGTTACATCGTAAGTGACTTAATAAAGCTATGAACTTTGCCTAGTATTGGTAAGGTACTGCACTAATTCTGGGCACATTATTTTTTTCTATTAATGTTACAGTATGTGGGATTCAGTTTCCTGTCACTGTGCTGCATAGGATATGTATTGTGTTATGGTATTTATTCTATTGTGTGTAAGGCCATGCAACCCTTTTTGAATTTTCAGCAGAAAAATGGAAATATATTGAATGAATATGTTTAACAAATTTTTCTCTATTTATATAAATGCAATACTTCATCCGAAAAAGTCACTTATGCTTTGTACACCTTGATTTGTGTTACATTGCTTAGGGGTATGAGAGTAAATATGTAAGAAAGTCCTTGAATTTCTTCTGCTTCAGTTGCAACTCTATTAATAGCATGGGCAGAAAATTGTAATGCTTCATTGCTTTTGGCTGATAGAAGCGAATACAAGGTCCTTCCTATTTTCAGAGTGGCTTTGAAATAGTATTACCAGCAACAAGGCATCAAAGGAGTTCAGCACAGTAAAGTAAAAATAGTATTCTACTTTTTTGTTTAAAAACAAAGGAAAAATTGAACTTTTTTTTTCTTTATCAAAAGAAAACTTGAATAACAGGTTCTGTCACTCTTCTTCCTCAGCTTCTATGGATTTCTAAACTAGTGGTGTCCATAAAGATCTAGTAAAGGACATAAAATTTAATCATAGAAGCTCTCTGGTAATAGTCTGATTAAAGTGGACAATGCATCACCTTGTAGAATAATTGCAATCAGCTCATCCAAGTGACAATGAAAAAACAGCTGATTACATGATTATATAAGGTTACCCATAATTTCACAATAGCTGTATCTCCCATATACCTGAAATGTTTGGCCTGACCTTGGCAAGATTTATACACTGACATTCCTGTGGATCACTGAAGTTCTGCAGATAGTTCAGTAAGCCAAATTAGAGAGCTTTGACCATTGCAATTTGCATCATAGAGTCCATTATGACTCGTCTAACAGTGATTCTGTATGTGCCTTACTACAAGAGAGAGATAAAATAGCTGAGCAAGAATTGTCCCGTAGACAACATTGTTAAATCTTAGCCATTTGTGTCCAATATTGTTACATTAAACTGTGTGACTTCCATTAATGTTGGTAGGGAAAGGAATGATTAATGATTCACACACCACTTTGAAAAGGAATTAGCATGACTGTTACCTTACCCTGAAACAATGCATAAATATACAAAAATTTCCAGTCATTTGAACAAAGCCCCTCTGGTTGCCCATGAAGAATAAAAAAAACTAACCTGTTATAACCAGACAGCTAAATAGACACCTGCACAAATGATTGAATTGAGCACGGTAACTATAATTAGTGTATTACAAATGGCCGTAACTGTGCAGAATTTCACAGAGCAGAATTTAAAATGATTGATTGGCACAGTTCTCTTTTTTTTCCTAACACAAGGTGATAAACATCAATTTATTGATGAAATGCTAACCTGAGAAGAATCTTTTCACATTGCTATATTACACTAGCACTGTTTGATTTAATTTTGGGTGTTTTTATAGCAACATCATAGCTGATGTCAGCAGAAAGGAATGAACAGTTTGGAGAATTCTGGTCTAACTAATCTTCTGTATAGCCAGCAGGGCGAGCTGATGTATTGCTTTTGGTGAGACTCTCAAAAACCTGTGTGTTTTAAAATTGTTTGAAGAAGTAAAATTATGTCATTCTGAGATTGAATATGAATGACTATGGTGTATAGTAGAAAAGTTTGGTCAGCATGACTTTTGTATTACTGCATTCTGAATGAGTTCTGTAGGCTTTAACAAGTTATATTTAGTATCTGTTTGGTATGTTCTGTATATTTTTTTTTTTAAATTTACACCAACAAGTCTAACAAAGACCATACCAATACAAAAATTAAGGTGACCTTTACAATTCAGATTCATTTAAGATGCTGGCATAAGTAGATCTCTATGAACCAATACAACCTTGAGGTGATAAAAGCATGGTAGGGAGATTTGCATTGAAAGGGGAAAAGCTGCAACTCTGAAGGTATAGCTACACAGCCAAATTTTTTCAAAATAACTGGAGTTATTTCAAAATAAATTAGTCTGCAACTACACAGCAAGCAGTTATTTTGACATAATGTCAAAATACTGACAAGCTGGAGGACTTCTTACTCCAACTCCTGTAACCCTCATCGTACGAGGTGTAAGGGAAGTCAGAGGAAGAGAGCTCTTTTTCAAAATAAGTACTGTGTGGACGCTCCCAATCTCGAAATAAGCTATTTTGAAATATGCTGTGCAGTTGGCATAGCTCAATTTGTGTAGCTTACTTCAAGTTAAGCCCTGCAATGTAGACGCACCCTGACACTAATCAGATTCAAATGGAAACAGTCTGCAACTAAATGCCCTGGCAATAATTGAAAGCCTTATCAGACTATCTAATTGCAAATATAATTAATTAACTCATGTGTATATGGAGAAAAACTATTCTTGGAGTGTTTTCAAATTTATTAGTATGGTTTCTTGTATTTCTCCACCTGGAAAGGCAGCTATCTCAGTTGCCATAACTCAAGTGCTCCGAACACCTTCTCTTTGTTGAAAAACCCATAATAATAATAATAAAATAAAAATGCCACAGTTTTAAAGTGAGATTGCTCTTGTCCTTTCAGGGTAGGAAGTGAGTGTCATGTGTCCTTTGGGAAGCAAGAAATTCACCCTTCTTTCAGTTGCAACAAATGCTGAGGCATGTAGAGTTGTAAGAAATATATATATTCGACATGCATGGAAAATCATGCTACATGCTGAGATTTATAACTTACTTAGAATCCACATTCCCAAAGCTTCAGGTGTTTCACTAAACTAAGTCCCTCCTGAAACCTGCTCTCTTTCTCCATCTTTCCCATCACATGACATTGCCTAAAGACATGAAGTCCCTGTGTGTTGCCTTGGCAGAGCTGTGAGACATCTGAATTTTAACATGCTATATTTTTTAGCTATGGAAAGACTGTCATTGGTCTAGGGCCGAATCTTGCCTGAAACTCAGTTACAGGAAAGATTCGGCCCTAGACCAATGACAGTCTTTCTATAGCTAAAAAATATAGCATGTTAAAATTCAGATGTCTCACATCTCTGCCAAGGCAACACACAGGGACTTCATGTCTGTAGGCAATTTCACATTTTGGGTACTGGGAGGAAGCTTTCTGACAGTCTGATACGCTATTTATTTACAAGAAAAAGAAAAGAAAATTAGCTGTTGGAAGATGTTTAGGGGTTTGACATATTAAAAGAACTTCCAAAGAGATGGTTGGCCAAAGGCCACAGAGTTTCATGATAATCATGTCCATGTATGTCACACGCACACACACACACACACACACACACACACACACAATTTATATTTATAAAAATGTCATTCTTCTCTCATTAAAACAATTGAATGGCCACACTGGAGCCTAAAATAACAACTCGGCTGGCTTTTGATAAAGTAAAGTGAAATCTCTAACCCCAAAATTGAGTGATTTTTTTTTCTTTGTGAGGTTTATACCTGTTTGAACAAAGATACTCCATGTTACTCATTTACCTTGCAAGAGTAATTATCTTTCAAATTAAAACCAATCCAAATGAGATTTGAGTTCTAAACAAACAATTATACTCCTTTCCAGAAGAGTCAAGACTCCAGCGATTTCTATATTCTCTTGTAATTGCAATTGTTTAATTGCCCATCAATAAAAGCTGAACAAAAATGATAAAGAACAAAATGTTTCAATTGTTATAACCATTAGGAAGACTAACATGGACCAATCCCCTAATGTATATGGAACTACATTATCATTAAATTTTCAATAAATCAAACCAATAGCAATTCAAATACAATAACTTGTGGAAAAAAATCATGGATTCTTATCTGAAGCATCACAATTCTTGTGTTTGCAATTTGACTTAGGATTTTTTGTCTCCCTTGTGAGATTTCATTATCTTGCTCAATACTAATGATCTAGCAATAGAGATGACTTAATACTTCTTGACAAAGCTGATTTCCACTGCAATATGTCGATTCTGTTGAAAGTTGCAACAGCTGGATGCACTGCTTGGTTCCTAAAGTGGCCTGGAGGATGACTTCCTGGGGAGCCAGTTCGCCTGCCCTCCAGTTAGAGGCAAACTAGTCATGAAGCTATCTTGCCAGTCTGGAAATTTTTAAACAAACAAACAATGTTGGTTCTTTGAAAATGGAATTAAATTTTCTGTAGAAAAGATTTTTTTTTCACACTCCCAATTTGTTCTGGTTCTGATCAACAACAAAAAACATTTGGAAGTGCATTTTTTCCATGGGATTAGCATTTTTTTATTTCAGCTCCAGCTGAATCAGGAAATGTAGAGGTCCACAAAAATGTAAACTAAAACTGTTTAATTAATATCTTGATCTCAGAAACACTGGACTGTTGATTTCACAACCAATCTACAATACTGGCCTATGATTCTACCTAAAATCTAGTTTCCAGCTCTCCAACAGTTCCTGTTGGTACCAGCTTGTATTAGGCAGCAAGAAAACCAGGATGTGTGTGTCTGAAAAGCAGTATTTGAATGATGTATCTCAACTGTAGTCCTTCAGGGTAGGAAGTAGAAGAATCAAGATATGACCTCTAAAACCATTTACATTATTTACATTTAATGGTTGTCAAGGTGGGGCTATGGCGTACGTGACAGGAGATAGTTTTGGCATACTGATGGAAGAAGGGAGAAAGGAATGAAGTGAGGAGAGAGAAAAAGGAGTGCAGAACCAAAGGTGGGGGAGAACAGAGAGAGAGACTGGCTGTAGGTAAAGGATTTAGGGATCATGATGGATAATAATCTGAACAAAAGCTCCTAGGGGTGTGCTATGGCTAGAAGTGCTAATACAATCCTTGGATATACAAACAATGGAATTTTGGCTAGGAAAGGGTAGTGGTGCTGCCTTTCTGCATAGCGTCAGGCCATCACTGGAATAGTGAGTCTAGGTCTGAAGTCCACACAGAAAAACTCACAAGTTCCAAGAAGAACTACTACAGGAATGATTCGTGATCCAGAAACCCTGATTGTATAGTGAGAGGTTCAAGACACTTCCTTTCTATGTTGCTTAACAAAAGGTTAAGAGGTGATTTGATCATGAAATGTAAATATGTACACGAAAAGGTAATTTTGGTAGGAGAGGACTTTAACCAAACATGGAAAGGATTAACAAGAGCCAATTCCTGGAATCTGAAGCTTGAGCAATTCCATGGCAACACCCCACTCCCACCTTGCACTGCCCCAGGTAGAGGCCAACAGGTAGGCCGTATGCCCCCCACCTCCCTGCCATCCCAGGAAGAATCTGGCCAGCAGGCTGCATGCACTGCTGCCCTGGGGCTGGCCCTGGGAAGAAGGCATCAGGTGGGCTGCATGAGGCCTGGGGAGAAGCTGGCAGGTGCCCCCACTCCTTGTCCTGAGACCCATATCCTCTGAATCTCACCCCACACCTCCTAGCCCACTGCCCTGACTCCTGCACCCCCTCAGTCCCAGCCTCCTGCTCTGAGTCCCCCACATCCCTAAGCCCCTTCCCTGATTTCTGCAGTACCCATATCTCCAGCCCCCTGCCCTGAAGGATTTGAGCAATGCTGGGTAAGTCTTCTAGTAGGTTCTATATTCCTATTAAAGTCTCTTCTCACCTCCCAAAAATGGAGAAAACAGCAGCATCCCTCCGTTCTCTCCATCAGGATCCTGTAACACGCTGCCTCTGAAATGCCTCCAATGTTTAAGAAATATTTAGCTACTCATTCAATTTTAAAAAAATCTGATAAATGTATGGAAATGTTTAAAAATACATTTAGCAAACTCTTTTATAAAGCATTGACTTCAACTGCTTAGACAAAATATATGTGCTTATTTGAGAAACATGCTGAAGACAGCTTGAGAAACAACTAAGTAGTTTAGATAAGTAGCAAATGTTTTTTATCTCATGACTTTAGGGTTTTTTTTCTATACCGATAGTTTTTCATCCATGCAGAATAAAAAACAAAGAAAAACCTCATCCTTTAAATTAGCACGATAGTTTCATTTCACAAAGCAAATGTTTGGCTAAAAGCTAAAACCTCTAAGTAAAAAATTCTCTTTAGAAGAAAAAATAAGAATGAAAGCGTGGTACAGTAGAATTTAACTGAAGAAAAAATACACTGACTGATTACAGAAATGGAAGTGCTTAAATTAACTTATTTGCTATTTCTGCTTAGGTTGATAATATATACATACCCTAAGTTGACCTACCTCTAGGTTGGCTTACAGCCACTGAAGGAATTTTTGTGGTGGTGCATGTGCACACTACCCTCCTTGGATCAGTGGTGCCCAGCTTGACAAGGACCACTTCTAAGAAGGGAGAGTGTGGTTTGGCAGTTCTGTGCCATGAATGTGGTGCCAAAAAACTCTTGGTGAGCTGCTCCATTACCTGCTGGGAGTAGCTGGAAGACACCTGAGGCTTCTTGTCCATGCCACCTTCCCTCCTCCTGCCGTTCCCCTCTAGGAATGGGGAAGCCGTGAAATTGGTAATACTGCCTGGCTCCTGGTACGGGGGGTACCTCAGGTTCTTGCGCTGGTTCCCAACCAGGAGAAGGATCCGAAGTCCCTTGAGCTCCCAGCTGGGAGCTTCCCAGAGCTGTTCAATTGACAAGACAGATAATGTAAGGGATGCAGTGTCTACACTCTGTACCTCTCATGGAAGGCAGGGAACTTATGTCAGAGGGAGGAAGGTTTTAGTGTCGACACTGATCCAGTTAAGTTGACATTAGTTGCCATACGTTGACCTATGTAGAGCAGAGCACCCTTAGGTGTTTTCCATTTCACACCTATTTGTCACCATGAAAGAGTCCACAGAGGGACAAATTCTGATGACTTTACTAACACGAATAGTTCCATCAATTCCACTAAGTTACTTCCTATTGACTAGTCAAATGACTACAAGCAGGATCTGGTTCAGAGTCAGTAAACACCAGCTGCTACAACTCTGCCCAGATGTGTGCTTTAAAGAGCTCCCTAAACTGATTCTCAATGTCAACAGCTGGAAGAGAGCAGCCAATATACTTAGTGCCTTTTTTGATCTGATTATTAACTGCTTCTGCACATTTGCTCAGTTAATACAATGCAAGCAAAAGTATTGGTTGGTTGTGGAGATGTTTCTAATATTTTTTCTTACCTTTCATATTGGGCAGCTGTTGCTTGAAAACAATTAGGCAAAAAGCCAGAAGACTAAAAACTTCTCCAATAAATTATAATATAGTTAAATGAGAAAATTTACATTAGACATCTTTTCAGAATAATTATCAAACATTACCTAATAATGAAGCTTCAAAGCTTCTCCTAACAGATGGTCAGAAATTTTAAAATATATTGAATCATGGTTAATCAGCCAATTTAATATTCATAGTACTTGCAGCAATCAATCTCTTGCTATAGAACACTATATAAAGTCTCAAGGATCAAATGAACATTAGTGATTCTCTACTCTCTTCTTGTATTTGGGGTGATCTTGGGATTTTGTGTGAAAGACTTCTAAACTTATAGCTGTATTGCACTTGAAATTTGCCACTTAGTGTAATTCTAGTCATGTCACTTTAAAAACACTCCAGCACAACTTCAGGTCTCATTATCATTATGTTTCACATCCAATTATTGTAGGAGTACAAAATTACTCCCTGTAGGTTGTCATTCTAGGCGATTATAAAGAGATGCTTGTTTTACATGAACTAGTTTTATAATTAACCCTTTATAAAGCTTCAGCTAAAAAGTAAGAATACATGTCCATATTTGCCAGATCGTATAAACTTTATCATATATATGTACACATAACAAAGATGAATTTCTGTACTGCTTTGTATTTTAATTTCCACTTTCCAGAGCCAAATGCTATTCCTCTGACTAAAGTGAGTATTTCTACTAACTTCAGCAGGTGTACCCAAATGCATAAAATGATAAGGATCCAGAAAAAAAAATTACTGGACTAAATAGGTTACTCTTGATTTTAATCTAGAGCATTTGTGCCAGTTGTTGCTCTCTGTAATACCCTTGTCACCTCGTTGAAGCTAATGCAGTAATATGGTTGTAACTGGGAGCAGAACAGATTCCTTTATCTTTTGTATGTTGGAGTCTGCACTTGACCTGGTTTATATTGTATATAACTAACCCAGTTTGAGTCTGTCTGATCCTATCTTCAAAAGCAATAGGAGTTTTGTGTGTGTATAGAGTTCAGCACTGAGCTTCCTTAGAACTGTTCGTTTTTGCAGAGTAACAGAAATAATAAAAATATGAGGCATTCTGGGGGAGAACTGCAAGTGTTTTCCCCGGGTTCAGTCCAACCTCAGTAGCATTGCTGAGAGGGGGGGAAAAGTGATTTTAAATTTCTATTCTACTTTTAGGTAGATGGATGGGAATGACTGAACAGATCTTTTCCAATTTTAGATTTTAATGGTAAACAGTGCCATCCCAACATGCTACGTAGATCAGTACAGTGAACAGACTTCGCTGTTGCTGGAAGCAGTGCCATATGTTCCAGTGGCAGTTTCTTATGCAGAGCTGAAATCATCAAAGCTTTGGCAGGGTCACTGGAAAAGATTGTATAGCACCAAAGCTAATTTAGAGCTGGAGAGGGTTGCAATACCTTTGATAAATGTAATCTGTGCTGAAGCTAAAACATTTATGGTTTTTACTGAAAATTCATTAAAACAGAGCTATGTTCACACTCTGTAGCCTGGCATGTGGCAGTACCATGTTCAAACCCTTATTCTGCCTGAATTGGAGTGATATGGTTTGAAAATCTCCAAAATTAGATAGAGCAGACACTTATAGCAGGATCTTGCAGCTCTTGGCTAGTGCCCTAAAGATGTGTTGATTTTGCACTGTTTGACTGGATAAGGTACCAGAGGTCAAGGGTTCAAGACCCACCCCCAACGAATGTGAACCTGGCACCCTTGGAACAAAGGAAGGATAAGGATTTGCATAGCTTTTTCCGACCGTTTTTCCAGAAGAGGCTTTTCCACCATTTGGCCCAGTCTAGATGGGGACAAATGGTGGAAAAGCCTCCTCTTTCAGCAGAGTCCTTATCCCTTGTGGAATGAGAGTATACAGGGCTCCCTGAAAGAGCGCGTTTGCTCTTCCGTGAAAAACCCTGTAGTCGAGACATAGCCTTGGATAGCTACAGGTTCTTCTCTGCTATGAAGTAATTCATTCAACCATTTTTCATAACATAGGACATAAAGCTCTGGACATACTTGAAGGGTACATCTACACTGCAACCCTATTTCAAAATAACTAGCGCTATTCTGAAATAACTTAGTCTGCATCTATACAGAATCAAAATACTATCAAGCTGGAGGACTTCTTACTCCAAGTCCTGTAACCCTTAGGCTATGTCTACACTACATGCTTTTGCTCAAGAAGCCTTCTGTGCAAGAGTTTTTGCACAAAAACATCTTGCGCAAGAGCATGTCCACACCTCAAAGCACATCGCAAAAGCGATGTGCTTTTGCGCAAGAGAGCGTCCACACTGCATGGATGCTCTTGCGCAAGAATGCTCTGATGGCCGTTCACAGAATGGCCATCAGAGCACCTGTGCTTTTTCCCACAGGAGTTTCCTCTGGAGCCTCCACACTTGACTTTTTGCACAATAGCTGTAGTGCAAAAAGGAGTTATGCCTCGTAAAAGGAGGTTTACCTACACCAACAAAAACCCTCTCTTTTGCCATTTAACTGTTGATTTACTTGCACAAAAGCGCATTTGAGGTGTGGACGCTCCATGGGGTTTTGCGCAAAAACAGCTGTTTTTGCGCAAAAACCTTGCAGTGTAGACATAGCCTCACTGTATGAGGAATAAGGGAAGTTGGGGGAAAAGTACTCTATTTTGAAATAAGTGCTGTGTAGACACTCCCAATTTCTAAATAAGCTATTTCAAAAGAAGCTACTCAATTGACATAACTCAATTTGCGTAGCTTATTACAAGTTAAGCTCTGCTGTGTAGATGTACCCTAAATGTCCTAAAATAAATAAGTGACTCAGATATCAATGTGCTCAGTAAGGCTCATGTGTTACAAATGTATATGTTTCCTTGGGACTTGGTCCATTTTTGTTATTCTGGTTCACTTCTACCATATATTGACATGTGATTTTTCTGTTTATCCCCTGGAGAATACCCCCCCATGAAGTTCCAATGCCATTCCAGGCACACTCAAAAGTTCTGAGGTTTTAGCACTCTTCATAAAAGGGGCACTTAATTCAAGCACTCCTTGACTTTCAGTGGTACCTAGCCTTTATGGCTTTGAAATCTCTTCATATATCTTTTAGTAAAGGACTGTCATTTAGATGCTTTCTCTTTTATGTTAAGCTTTATAAAAATAATATTTAAATCATAACAGATAACCCTTTAAATCATCTTGCATCTGTCCCAGATAGACATTTGATGGGTATAGCTTTATACCTGAAGGACATGTGGTACAAAATAATTGTTCCTCAAAGTAGATCTAGGAACAATCCCAATTATCTCACTATGTGGTAGTTTTGTGTTTTGCCTTTCATGGACCTTTGCTTGAAGCAACAGTGAACTGTAATTAGCCAATTAAGATTCTAAAACTCACATATTATTGACCTCTTCTTCCTTCCACTATTGATTGGCAACACTGTATTAAAAAAGAACTACTCACGACACTGAACGGTATAATTTCTTATTGCATTCTCAAAAAAGCACACTGATGGCATTGTATGCACATGGTACATTTTTCTACCTCCTCCTTGGGTGTAGTTTTGCTGTGCTTAGGAGTGGTGGGAGATAAGATCTGAGATGGGTCTGCAGGGGTCATTCTGTTGTTCTTTCTGAAACTGTATGCAGGGGAGGGGAAAACAAGTTTTGATATTTTTGTTATTCATAAGGAAACAAAAACTTTTAAAATAGTCTTCTTTTTATCTATCTATATATTTTAGAAATGTGTGTGTCTATCCGTCTGTAAGTTCATTTGCTCAAGATTGCCTCCTAAACAGTAAGAGCTAGGAACACCAAATCTGGTGTGCAGCTTCCTCAGCCTAAATTAAAGGAAGGTCAGGGTTTGGTTGTGCCAGCAAAAGGAGATGTGCCTGGAACCCAATTGTTTTCCATCACATGGAAAGTGAGGGGTCTCATTGGAGGGACAGCTATACTGCAGAGTGACCATGCCAGGAGGTTGGGGGGGGGAGAACCTCACTAGAAAAAAAGTGGCCAACAGGGGTGGGGCTCACCATCTTTCCAGCAATTGGACCAGGTAAGTGCCTCCCCACCTTAAATCCTCCCCAAAGCTCTCAGATGCAGCACCAGATGGGGAGGGGGAGCCCTGCTTGCCACAGGCCCTGCTGCCATGGCTTCCCTAGGACCACACCCAGGGCTGATCAGCCCAGCCCTGCCACCAAGGGGCCAGGAATGCTGGTTGTCTGAGGTGGTGCCCAGCCCCTCCTGCCTCTAGGAACCACAGGCAGGGGGTTGAGCAGTATAATTCTGTTCCCCCTGGGAAGAGCGACCAGTTCCCCTCCCCCCCCCGCCCCTCTGGCAGGAGCTGCCGCTTGATCAGTGCTACTCTTGTCACCATGAGTGACCCCAGTAAACCTCCCATCTTTCAGCCCCCTAGCCTGAGCCCCATTCACCCTGATTCCTTCACAACCCTGTCCTTAGTTTCCTCAAGTCCCCCACCCCCTGCCATGACTCCTGCACCCCCACCCCCTGCCCTCATTCCCCTCCACACCTCTTACCCCTTGCTGTAAGTCCCATGCCTGTAGTCCTGTACCCTCCACATCTGCCCTGAGCTGCCTCACACCTCCACATCTCTTGCCATGACTGTTGCACCCCTACCTTGAGCCCCCACAAGACCTGAGCAATGGCATATATATCCTCTAGTACTTTATAAGGAAAAAAAAAGCTACAAACACATTTTGCAGATTATCTTTAAAGCAGCGAAAGCATCCTCTTCCCCCTTACTAATTTTCATTTACAGACTTCCATGAAATGGTGTTTTGCAAGAACATCTAACCTGCAGCACACACGGCATTATAAAATCAGTATACTTTGGCAATCAGGCTGCTATTACTTCAGAGATCCTCTAACTTACTGCTGAATCATATGTAACCCTCCAGTAAACCTACTGAATTTCAATTATTTACTTATCTGTCCTATTACACATAGGAGATTCATTAGGGCAATATTTACAGCTGTCACAATAGCTAATGTTCTCTAGACATAACAGCTTCACTTGTTGTTTGATGTGATGTGACATTTTAATAGCAGTCATAATCACTGGTATATAAGTCTGGAGAGAACTTTTTACTTCCATGGAATTGCTGTTCTTTATCTTGCTACCAAAGGCTTCAAACTTACCCCTTTGTATTAATGAAATTTACTAGGGGCTTTAAAGGTTGTTTTTAGCTTTATCAGCAATTTAAACACTAAGCCATTTTATCTGCCTCACAAAAAAGGAAAATGGGGAGAAAAAGACAAGATTTTTTTTTCTTCAAGTGAAATAGAGTATCTAATGGGAGCCAGAAATTTAAAAAAAATGCTGCAATAAGATGAAAACCATATAAAATCAACTAGAAGGGTATTAAATGCTAAAACAGTAAAGGGAACATTGATGAGACCTAAGGATTTATTTTGATGTAAAAGCAGAACAATTATAAATGCACTGTAATGTGTTCATGATGCACATTGCTTAATGTGCTTTTCCAGTTATTTCTGGAGTTAGAAAGTTTGTTTGAAACCTGGTGAAATATAAACAATCAAATCATAATCCTGCACAGTATTCAGAAAGGAAGCCATGTCAGTGTCTGAAGACAAGTTTTCCATGTGTACAGCTTTAGGTATTTTTGTATAGTTGATTTCAAATTTCTCTATCTCTCTGGCCTCTTAATCACACACAACACTCCAGAGATCATAAGCAAACTTTGAGATTGGTTATTTTGGGGAAGAGAACAGGCCTTCATTTCTTTGTTAGCAAGTAATTCTCAGATGGGTAACACAGCAGACCATTGCATTTGCTAAGCTCTTAATCTTAATGTCAGCCAAAACTTCACCTAGTGAATTGAGGTTTGACTTGTTCAGTTATGTGAATGTTTGCACTATAGACACTCACATGAGATACTGTAGTCGATTGTTATGTCTATCTGTGACTGGTGCATTAAAAAGCCAGAAATAAAGCCCTTGTGTGACTATTCAGCGTGAATGGGTTGACAGATCCATCCAGGAAAGAATTAAACCAAAGGCTTTAAATGAAAAGGCAATGAATTTATAACAGGATTATATAGCAATCTGATTCAAGTTTCTACAATGTCAAACTGAGAGTTCAAAGGAAAACAGGAGTGTGCACAAAGTATTGGCATTTATAATTGGCTAACAAGAGACTTCAGCAATAAACAGGAATTGTACAGTAGATGATGAATTTAATATAGTTAGAAGAGCTGAGGATGATTATAATTTATTTATATGCTTGACTGGTTTTCTTCACTGCAAACTTAAATTGATATCCAGCTACTGCAGTAATTAACTCCATTGGGTGTGCCCACATCACACTCATAGTGTGAGTGCAACATGCCTGCATTGGAGACACTTGTATCAATTCAGAGAGCAATGCACAGTGCATCCTATCCTGCAGTGCAAATAGTGGCAGGGGGCTTTGGGGATTGTTTGCAGTGCTTCATGAGACCAAACCATTGTCACAGGAATGAATTGGAACATGGTTGTGACTTCCCATGATGCATTTTCCTCCCTTCCTCCCTGCTCTGATACCAAAGGGAAACAACTCCTTCTTTTTCAACCTTTTTAATTTATTTTGAAAGCCTCGCTTAGCCTGTGAAGCATAGACCTCTCTCAGCTGTTAAGTCTTGTTAACATTACAAACACCTTGCACTTTATCTTGCATGCATCCAGGACCAAGACAAGAACTGCTGTGTGGAACATTATGATGTCACACAAGCAGCGCTGCTTCAATTGTTTATTGAAACAATTCCCAGTTCCTGATGGCAGTTGCACAGAAGCCAAACAAACATGGTAGAGTGCCATTTCTGGTCCCAGAAATCAAGCACTGACTGGTGAGATCACATTGTTATGCAGCTATCAGATGAAGAGCAGTGGCTGTAGAACTTTTGAATGTGGAAGGTCACTTTCCAGGAACTTGTGAAGAGCTTCTCCTAGCCCTGAAGCACACCAACACTAAAATGAGATCTCTTTTGATAATGGAGAAATAAATAGTGATTGCTCTGTAAAAGCTTACAATGTCAGTCTGCTACATGTCAGTGGGGAATCCAGTTTGGTTCACAACTCCTCCCACAGTGAATTTACTAACTCAAAATTTGTAGGACTATAAAGTAAACATTGCCTTTATATAAATCTATGGTATATTGACATCTTGAATGCAGTGTGCAGGTTGGTCACCCCATCTCTAAAAAAAAAAAAATATACTTGGATTGGAAAAGGTAAACAAAAGGCGACAAAAATGATTAGCATATGGAAAAGCTTCCATGTGAGGCAAGATTAATAAGGATGGGGCTTTTCAACATGGGAAAAAAAATAACTGGGGAGGCTCTAATAGAAATCTATAAAATCATGACTAGCATGGAGAAAGTAAATAAATGTTATTTTTACTCTTAATAACAAGAACTCGGAATCAACACATGAAATTAATAAGTAGCAGGTTTAAAACAAAAAAAGGAGAGTATTTCTTCACGCAGCACATAGTCAACCTGTGGAACTCATTGCCAGAGGATGTTTTGAAGTCTAAGAACATAATAGGGTCCAAAAAAGATAAATTCATGCAGGATAGATCCATCAATGACTATTAGCCAACATAAACATGAGATGATCAGAAAAGGAGCCATGCATCTTTAGGAAACCAAGATGTGGCTCTTGGAGACCCAGTCTGCTCTTTGCTCCGATGGTGCAAGAATTCATACAGCAACCACCTGGACAGCCGTAAGCAGTGATTAAACACCAGACTGAGCAAAGAGCAGAATGGTGGCAGAATGTACCTTTAGATACTTGAAGGGTTATTGGTGTAGCTTGATTACTAGGTTAGACCTCAGTGAAAGTAACATCCTCATTTTATTGTTGCCTGCTGTGTGCTTTATAATATCTATGAGACAATGTGAGAGAAGTTTCCAATGAGGTGGAGCATGGGAGAAGATAGGCTGGAGCTAATTTTGAGCAGCCAGATACCATGACAATAAGAGCCCAGCAAGGAGTTCTGCATTTCCATAGGGACTTTGACAAGCCAGAGTAATACAGGCCATTTACCTGCGTTGAGCTTTTCTGTACCATCCTTTCCATTGCATCAGTTTTCCTGAACTTCACTTTCCCCCCTCCATCACAACCCCCATGTGTGAGAAAAATAAAGAGTATTTCCTCAGAACGTTAACTTTTATTGCACAAATGCAAAGAAACTGAAACACACGGCAAATAATTTAACCTGGGCCAAATAGTAGGATACAATTGGGAGGGAAAAAACCAAGTCCACTTGTCTTGAAAGCGCATTAATCTTGCCCATTCAAAGTTTTCATACGACCACTTTTTGTTCTTAGTACCCTCCTCAAGTGTGGTGTAGGTCTCAGGGGTCAGATCCAGGCTATCTGAGGGCCAAAAAATGGTCACAGCAGAGCATTGTAGAACACCTACTGGAGGACAATTTAGTCAATTTACACAATGTAGTGTTTGTACTGCCTGTCAGTTGATGCTTCAACATTAATAAAGCACTATGTGTCTCATGGAGGTGGAGTAATTAATTTGACATGAGGCAAGTTAAGTTGGCAGAAGGCATCTGGCATGGAGGAAGCATATGTTATTAGGTTAATGAAAGGCATCTTCCATCAACCTATGTTTATGTGTAGTCAAGGGATGTTAAGGACTAGTCGACTAGTTGACCATCTGATAACCAAATGCTCATTGGATAGTCAATAGGATAGTCGACTAGTTGCTTCCCCCACCTTGCTGTGTGTCTCTGATAGAGGCAACAAGAAGAAGGGAAGAGGAGGGTACTTCAAAGGGGCAATGCCGCACAGCTGATCCCAGTCTCCGTGTGATGCCACCGCTTTGAAATGTCCCTGTGGCTTTTCAAAGTGGCAGTGCCGCACGGCGCTGACCCCAGGCTCAGTGCGGTGCTGCCCTTTTGAAACACCGCTGTGGCATTTCAAAGGGGCAGCACCACATGGAGCCAGGGATCAGCTGTGCTGCCCCTTTGAAACGCCACCATGGTGTTTCAAATAGGCAGCACTGTGTGGAGCCCAGAGTCAGCTGGGGAGTCCCCAACTGATCTCGGGCTCCCCTCAGCATTTCAAAGTGGCACCGCTGGGATCAGTGCGGCGCTGTCACTTTGAAATGCCGGGTGGAGCCTGGGATCAGCTGGGGACTCCCCAGCTGACTCTGGGCTCCATGTGGCATGCCAGCTTTAATATGTACAAGAGTCCCCAGCAGGGGCTCATGTGCATTTCAAAGAGGAAGTGCAGCATGGAGCCTGGGACCAGTGTGGAACTCTGAGTCCGGCCCTGACCCCAGGTTTCATGTATGTGCTTCTGCTTTAAAATGCACAAGAGCCCCTACTGGGGCTTTTTTGAATTTCAAAGTGGAAGCACCCCGCAGAGCCTGGAGTCAGTGGGACTTCCAGCGGGCCCAGGGCTCCACAGGCCTTCCAACTTTGAAATGTACAAGACCCCCCTCTGGGGCTCTGAGGTATTTCTGCATTCCGCCTTTGAAATGTACATCCACTAGTCAAGTAGTCAATGGAAATTCCATCGACTATTCAATTAGTAAATTAATCACTAGTTAATGTCCTTAGTGTAGACCAGGCCTCAAGGTGCAACATTTGGATCTAGATTTACAGCTCTTTAAAATCTGAAGGAGTTTGGATCAAAGGTTTCTGTCCAGCCTGATACCAAATTCATTGAAGCCATTAAGAAAGGGATACATAAGACAGAAAATGACACATTGCCTCTATATAAATCCATAGTACGCCCACATCTGGATACTGCCTGTATGTGTATCACCTCATGTCTAAAAAGATGTATTAGGAAAAGGTTCAAAAAAAGGGCAACAAAAATGATTGGGGTATGGAATAGCAGCCAGAAGAAAGATAAACAAGTCTGGGACTCTTCAGCTTGGAAAAAAGATGACTAATGGGAGATATGATAGAAGTGTGTAAAATCATTGCTGGTGTGGAGAACATGAATAAAGAAGAGTTCTTCACTCTTTCCCATAACACAAGAACAAAGGCTCACCAAATGAAATTAATAGGCAGCAGGTTTAAAACAAAGAAAAAAAGGGAAATATTTCTTCACTCAATGCACAGTCAACCTGTGTAAATCCTTGCCAGAAAAGGTCCATCCATGGCTATTAGCTCAGATGGGCAGGGATGGTGTTCCTAGCCTGTGTTTATTAGGTCTGGGAATGGGGAACAAGGATTGGGTCACTTCATGGTTACCCGTTCTGTTAATTCCTGCTGGGGCACCTAACATTGGCCACCGTTGGAAGACCGGATACAGGGCTAGATGAACTTTTGGAGTGACCTAATATGGCTGTTCTTATGTTCTCACACACTGGTCTGATCCTCTATGTTAATTATTCCATGGTAAAGGTGACCATGTGGTGGTTTTTCTAACAGTAGAGATAGATGGATACAATCAAAAATAGGGTTGCATTGCTCATATAAAAGAGAACTCAAATCACACAATTTTTACATTGGTGGGGGAGAGAGGGCATAGGGACCTGGAAATGAAGAAGTAAAAACAAGGGAAAGAGAATATTTTCTTCTGGGATTTGAAATGTGATGCAGAGAGTTGATGAGGCAAAGTAATTCAGGAATGCTATAATTTTAGGTATATTGTACATGCTATTCCAATAAAAATTAGATTATATTACCCAGACTTTCAAAACAAGCTGTCATCTCAATTGACTATTCAAATACTGTATCAGGATATAAAATCAGCTTTATATTCCCAGAGAATGAATTGGAGGTATACACATTGTTTCATGTAAACAATTTTGCTAGGGTGACAAGATGTGCTGATGTTATAGGGACAGTCCCAATACTTGGGGCTTTTTCTTATATAGGTTCCTATTAACTCATACTTCCTGTTCTGATTTTTTATACTTACTATCTGATCACCCTATATTTTGCATACACAGAAAAAAACCTTCCCTCCCTATTTGTTGTGGTTTTGGTTTTGCCTTTTTAAATTAAAGAAAAAAATAGAATGAGCAATTAAACTGCGTTTTTAGACGAGACACTACTGCGCCAGTTAAACAAAGCTTTGGAAAATTTCAAATTCACTCTTGAAATGACAATTTTCATGATAAATGTGTTATGAAAATACAATGAGCAGGTATTCAAGCTCTGGATTTCTTTTTTTCGCTTTGCTAAGTGACCACAGGCTAGCTTTTTTTATTCTCCTACCTCTTGGACAGTTCATCCATTGTCTCTCTTCTCTTCATCCTCTCCCATAGTCTATGGAAGATCATAGAGTTCTGTCCTCGGTTCCCCTTCTTTACAGTTTCCTCTTTCTTTCTTCAGTGAATTTCATCTCCTCAAGCAATTTCAAGTACCATATGTGTGGTATGATGATGATTCACATCCACTTTGTCCAGTCCTGAGTTGTTTCACTTATGGGCCTGTTATAATGAATAATTATAATCCACTGGCACCTGTGACTCTTCAGAACAGGCTGCTTTGAAAATGTCCTGCAAAAAGTGATGACCTAAGGGGTTAGTGGCCTGTTGCCTTCATCTTGTAGCAGGTATCAGGAACTCCTTGCTACTTGCACCACCACAATTCATCTTCAGTAATAACTCTCATTGCTCTTCCTATGACCACTACTTCCTACCTCAGCATTTCAACCAACAGTTTGTCTCATTCAACACTGCCTCCTTGAAGCAAATACCTGAGATTTATTGTCCATCCACCTACATACTCCTCTTTGTCTATTCAACACTGCTTCTCTACTGCCTCCCCTTCAAAATTCCATATCAACCATTTTGAGACTTGGACTTCAAGTTTCATCCTTTCTTAGGTAAGCAGCTTTTAAGACATTGTAGACCCATTGTCTTCAATGAGACACCTCACATGAATAGGGGCTGCAGAATTTAAAGCCTTGTCTGCACTGGCAAATAACACCACAGTAAATCAGCACTGCAATTCCTGAGTAGTCCACACTGACAAAGCACTTACTATGCACTAATCCCATAGTTGCAACTCTCTAGGTAAAGCACCCCGAGCTTGTTGTACAGTGGCTACAGCACTGTGATGCCAGTGTCAACAGCATGACTGGCCAACGTTATGAATGGCCTCTGGTACCTGTCCCATAATGCCTATTCTCACCTCTGTGGTCATCGGTTTGAACCCTACAGCCGTGCCCTCAGGCAACCAACCCTCAGACCCACCCTTGAGGAATAATTCAACTGCCATTTGATGTGTTAGTGAGACCTAACCAGATTTTCTTCAACAGTTTGGGATCCATTCCCGCAAACCAAGAAGGCAGTGTGTGCAACACAAAAGCCGTTGAAGATGGTGCCAAATGCACACAGAAGCATAGGAGTTGCTAGGATGCGAAGTGATGCACCACGGAGCCCAATATTCCCTGCAAACCCCTTATCCACCTTCCCAAAAGCCTCAGCAGCAAAAGAGGAAAAGGTACCTTATGGGATAGCTGCCCAGAATGCACCACTTTGAATGCCATTTTAAGTATTGGCAGCTGACAGTGTGGGAACACAATTGTGGTTTCCCTGTTGTGCACTGTGTGCAGTGCTATAACTACCCCGGAATTACAGCTGCAAATGTAGACAAAGCCTAACTCTCAGACTGCATTTCACTGGAAATAGCAAAACTTGACAACTGGAAAAAGATGTTAAAGCTTCTGCCTATTGAAAAGCTGAGGTTAAAAAAAAAAAAAAACAGCCATTTTTGCAACCTGATAAGTGTATAGGAACTTGACCTGCTCCTTTAATCTCATGCTAAGACCAGAGAAACTAAGTTTTTTAAGACTTATTTTTCTTTGACCACTTGAAAGAAAATTAGTACCAGATATAGAAATACAACTACATCTGTGTTCTGTTCAATTCTGAAAATAACCAGTTCTCCAAGAAAGCTGCAGCTGTGTTTAGAAATGATGAAACCGGACATTTTAAACTCTACTGACAAAGAAGCTCTTGCAGCCAAAGTGTTTCAAATTAAATTATTCCTTTGAACAGTGTCAGCCCCCCCTGCTTAAAATACTACTTCCTAGCCCAATGCTAATGAAAAATATGCACCTTACTGAATTTGCCATGATTAAATGAAAAGTTCTCTCTGATTATCCATACCAACACTTCCCCGCACCCTCCAACGTACATAATATATAGCTGGAAATCCCACTGTGTTTACTGTTACCATAATGAATCAGATAAGCCAGGCTTTTCTTTCTCCAACCACTGTGTCTATTTTTGAACTAGTGGAAAGTCAATAAATAAGCTTCAGAGAATTCAGTGGAATATTTCTGAAAATTCAGTGACATGCAAGTGAACTTGCATAATGTGATTCCTATCAGGTTTAAATGTTTAACAATTTTCACAGCAATCAATCATCCTGTAAATCTTCTTTGTTAGACTATCTCCTTCAAGCTCAACTCCTCTCTTACTCATTCTGATGGAAATCAGGAGCATCCCTGTTGGAGTCAGTGGAGTTGTAATGATCTAAAATGTATTTGAGGAGAGAATTGGGCCATCCCTGGCTTGCTTCCTTTTGACAGCTGCCTTAAACTGAACATGTAGAGAACCAGTAGAAGCTAAACATTATTGACAGAGTATGATAAAGGAACACAAGCTACAAAAAGTCAGAAGCTTTGCCTATCATGATGATGATTGCTTGTTTCCTTGACCAGTGAGCTAGATAGCCCCTTATTGTTTGTGGTGGCTGTAGTTTGTATTGTCTGACTTTACACTAGGGGTTCATGAAACAACACAGCACCCAATTCTGTAAACCCTTTTATGCACAAAACTCCTACTGGATTCAGTGGGAGCTTAGTGCTCAGAGAGCTTGCGATATTAGGCCCTGAGTTTATGAAGAGGACTAATTTAGGCTTCATACTGCTGTGTGTATTAGAATGTTACATGAAGTGATATACACCTAAGGAAAGTAAATCCCTAATGTTACTTGTCATTTTCTATGTATGTAACAAAATAATTTTTTCCCCCTGCAAGTTTCTGCACATCAGCTATGTAAGTAATTGTGCACCCAAGTGTGGTATAAATTTTAAATAACTATACTATTTTAACAGCATTTTTCTAGACATTTTATGTGAACAGTCAATGCAATTATATGTTTCCCAAAATTGTGCCATCAGTTTAAAGACATAGCCTAGGATCTGGCACACTGTAAAGGTACAAATCATTGAAGGCCTAATATTAAATAGTCATGCCCAAGACAGCAACATATATACACTTCATGCTTTCTAAGCCTATTCTATCCTAACTCTTAAAAACATAATATAGTGTCCTATAGTAGCCCCAAATACTAATATCTCCATTGTAAGATGTAAAGACACTGGTGTAAGTTGTGGGAACATTTTGAAAACAAAAGAGCTAATTCAACTTGATGGCCAGGTCCCTTGGTGGGGTCAATTTTCTGAGCCCGTTTTATAGACTCACAGACTTTGAGGCCAGAATAGACAATCATGATCTATAGTCTGCTGTCCTACACAGTGCAGGCTACAGAGCCTCACCCACCTGCTCAGTAATGGACCCCTACCCTCTAGCTGAGTTAATGAAGTGCTCAAATCAAAGACTTTAGGATACAGAGACTCCACTGTGACTGGTTTGGTCACAGAGACGCCCTTGCCACTGCTTTTGATGTGCTGAAATACTCTCTTCCTGTCATGAACTCTGCCCTGCTGAACCAGGCCTTTCCCGTTTTGTCCAACATGGACATGAAGGTGGGGTCACATCCATTTGGGTATAATGCAGACACTGAGATCAGATCACCTCTGGGAAGGCTCAGCCAAAGAAATTTGCCTCAGCACCTAAATGCACAGCCTCACTGGGACTTGGACCCCTAATAAATCTGTCTTACTCTGTAAAGTCTTATACAATGCAAGCTCACATTCACGCTCTTTTCCAGAGTAAAGAGAGACGTGCACAGACTTCCAACCCCCACCCCACGTAACATTTACTTACACTAGGTTTATTAATAAACAAAAGTATTTTTATTAACTATAAAAGGTAGCATAAGAGATAGCAGGCAGAACAATATAGGCTACTAATCAAACTAAAACAGCTAAGCTTAATACACAGGTTACATGTAATATGTCACCCTCAGAGTTACACTGACAATCTTCTTTCACATACTGGAAGGCCTCCGAGTCTGGGCTCAGTCCTTCACCCTGTTCAGTCTTAGATGTTTCCAGAAGTCATCTTGGTGTTAAGTAGGGGGTATCCTATTGTTTGGCTTCACAACTTTATACAGACTCTGTCAAAGCAATAACTTTCAAAATAGTTCATAAAAAGTTATACTTTCTAATTGTTTTCAGAAAAAGTCAGGAATATCAAATTATGCTGGAGCCATTTATTTCTGTCAAGAACAGCAGAATTTTAACTAACTTAATTTCTTCTATTCAGAGGCTGATATATATGATCCTTGATCACATTTTTGTATTTTCTAATTATTTTATACTTTGATGTAATTGAATTAATTCTTTAATTAAAATATTAATTAAACTGTATTGACTTGTAAGACATTTTTCTTTTTTAACCTGATTTGAGTTTATTCGTTAGATAAACTGGATCCCCACATGGTCTGGACTGTGTGTAGTGTGTCTGTAAGGTCTACTTTTTAGAATCTTACTGAAAGCTGAACCAATACTTTGATTCACTGAATTACTACTTCTGTTCTAAACTTAAAAAACAACAAAAGGTCTGGAAGCACTTTATAGACTAACAAGACACGTAGATGGTATCATGAGCTTTCGTGGGCACAGCCCACTTCTGTTCTATTACCCAGTAGTTGATATCTAACAGCGCATTCTGCATATACTTGGTTCTCCACTGAAAGCCACAATGGTAACATTTGAAAAAACCTAGTGCAGTAGAAATAAAATCTCTTTACTCCTGTGGAGGACCAAAGTTGATCAGGAATCTTGAAATACTGTCCTGCCAATCATAATTGGAATTGGATTGTGTATATGTGTATGATCTACTTCCGTGCTTAGTTTGCAGTACATCAATTTTCCTCCACATACATCCTGAAGTTGTCAATGTAGAATCCCGTTTTTCTCACTAGAATCCAATGGACAGGGAAACTTCTGTGAGCTTCAGTTTGCCTAATAATTCTGTCAGGGATTTGCAGAACCTTCCATGCTACTTCTGGAATTTGTGACACTTCCACAACTTTTGGATAGTGTGGTTCATCAGATGCAGATGTCTTTGGATGCCTAAGAAGGTCAAGTTAGAACACATCAATCATGTCTTGGTCTATTTTCATTTTTCCTGCTCTCCTCATCAGCTTTACTAGAACTGAAGGTAAGGGTTCCATGCCTTGAGCTACTGCACTGTCTGTATCCTAATAGTTTTCCTTATTGTGATGTTATAAGTGCCCAGGCATGTTCATAAGAGTAAGCCTTTGTAGCTACTGTCTCCAACAGCAAATGGTAGCTTAAATATACATAAGCTAATGATCATAAGAAGGATGGTTCCATGGTAGGTACATAGCCCTATATAAGGAATCTATGGGTATGTCTAGACTACATGGCTCCATCGACGGAGCCATGTAGATGAGTTTACCAGACATAGGAAAATGAAGCGGCGATTTAAATAATCGCCACTTCATTTACATCAAAATGGCCACCGCACTGTGCCGATCAGCTGTTTGGCGGCACAGTGGGGAAGCCTGGACACGCTGCGGTCAAGAAGGGAAGCCTTTGTCGACCGCTCCGGTAAGCCTCATTTCATGGTGATCATTAGCTTATGTATATTTAAGCTACCATTTCATGAGGCATACCGGAGCGATCGACAAAGGCTTCCCTTGTCGACCGCAGTGCGTCCAGACTTCCCCGCTGTGCCGCCAAACAGCTGATCGGCACAGCGCGGTGGCCATTTTGATGTAAATGAAGCAGCGATTATTTAAATCGCCGCTTCATTTTCCTATGTCTAGTAAACTCATCTACATGGCTCCGTCGACGGAGCCTTGTAGTCTAGACATACCCTATTAGTGCAATGTTATCACATAATGGTGCAGCTGTCTTGCTGCCCTCCAGTAGCTATCAGTTTATGTCTTGAAGAGAGAGGAATAATAATGCTTTTCATTGTTAACTTGATTGGTATCATTGCAAATGTTCCTATAAATATAAATATATTCTTTAATGATAAAGTATTTGCTGCAACGTTCTTGGCAGTAAATTCTGTAGTCAAGTAATGCTGTTCTAACAATCTGGTATCCAGGAAGCTAATTCATGTCACTGCTGCTATAAATTAGGCTACTCATAAATTAAATGTGATAGCAGACATAGAACTACTTGAGCTTAAAAGGGATCTACAATTAACTAGCACTCTAGGGCCTATAGCACTCCCTGGAGGTCTTATAATTCAGTAGAAGGCTGTGGTGTACCTGCATGCTGCTGCAATGAACATCTTCTCAGTAAATCATGCAGGAGTTTAATTATTGTCCCCTTGGTGTCACTGAGTTTCAGAGTTCTTTTTTTGTAGGCCCCCTAGCAAAGGAGGCAGCAAGAATGGGATTTTTCATGGCTTCTTTCAGTGACGGGGCCTACCAGGAGTGCCTCCTGGGACCTGGGTTTCAGTGAGTCTTCTGATTCACCTGCCTGGGTTCCCTCTCAGCACTGTGCTGCTGTGACAAGCTGTAGATTGCTCCTGGTCTGATGCTTCTAGCAGCAGGCAGGGACACACGCACGGGCAGTTGCATGCAGGCTCTGGCCAGCCATTGCATGAAGCAATAATAGAGAAGCTTTGGCCAAAAATAACCCCCTGCTGCTCGGCCTAAGACTCCAGAGATGTACCAGTATGTCCTGGTTAAAATCCTGACCACTACAGATGTATTATTCACCACCTCCCCTTAATGTGCAGAGAAATATGCAACATTTCTTGAACACAAATCTGAGACTTTTCCTTTGAGCACTTCTCTCAAAGGCACATTGGTTTAGCTAAAGCACTCCCCCCGCAAATTTATTAATTTCAAAAATATAGATTTTAAAGGATTATAAGTGATTGCCTAGCAAATAAAACTACAAATTAAACCTAAAATACTAGAAAGATTGGATATGAATTAGCAGTTTCTCACCCTGGCTGATGATAGAAGCAGGCTTGCAGCTGCTTAAGGGACAAGATGCATTTGCTTTGCAGCTTGGGATCCCTCCCTCTTTCCAAATCTTTTTCTTTCCGAGCTTCTCTCATGTGTTGAGCAGTGGGGGAGTAATGAATGAGCTGATGTCACTTCCTGTCTCGTATAACTTTTCCATATGGAAGAAACCTTTGTATCAAACTTGGTGATCAGGACAGTTTGTGGAAAAATACAGGTACCCAAAATGGAATTTAGAGTCATGTGATCTGGTTACATGGCCACCACAGCCATTACTTATAAGCTGTGTGGAACATTCCCAAGAGGGCTCACCAAGAGGGGGATAAATTTCTCCTTAGGCTTCTTGTTTCCCCTAATGATTCTTTAACTTGAATAGGCCCTTCACAACTATCTGGGACAGAAGCATCTTGCCTACTGAGTATCACCTAGGTATAACTACATTTGAGATGCATAGTAAATATTCATAACCTTAGATACAAAAATGATGCAGGCACACAAATAGGATGATCATATTCTGAAAATTAAATTTTTTCCAATGACCCCTAAAATGATCCATCTTGTACAAAAGGCACCTTACTTACTCTATAATCATATCATCTTAATGTCACTATGACCAATATTAGCTGTACTGTAGCTTTTGAATGAAACCCTGTGACTCTTAGAAAAATGAAAATCAAAGCATATCCCATGAGCTGAACAATCTATGCATTGAGAGTTTGTGTCTCCTGACTGATGTAAGATTTCAATCAGCCTAATTTTGGGAGCACATTTTTCATGTAGTGGTGGGTGTACCGGGACACTATTTGAGCTGGTGGTGAAGATTAATTTTAAAAAAAAGTATCACTGCCACAGCAAACATCCATTGGAACACCAGAATTCCTTACAGTCCATGGAATGGCACATAAATCTGGTGAATTTCCCGACATCCATTATTTAGCACTTGATAGCAGACTTTTAAAATATATTTTTCAGCAGCTGACATCTCCTCCTTTGTATTAGATATTTCCAAGATCTTTCAGATAAACCTCATATGAAGTCTCTCAGATATGTCCATCCTCTACCTAGGAGAGGATTTTTTTTAAAAAGCATGAGTTCCTGAAGTTGATACCATAATCCCAATACCTGGGGAAATGTCATAGTACTACTCTACAGTGTCCCAGTACTGCCAACTTAAACATTCAAAATGCGTGTGAGCCAATAGTTCATGAAATTAGTGTAATAGTTGAAAAATATTATTTCTACTTGCCTTCTTGTTTTTGAATCTTTTGGTTTCGTTTTTTAATCTGGAGCACATGACCTATGAGGAGCGGCTGAGGGAGTTGGGTCTGTTTAGTCTGCAGAAGCGAAGAGTGAGGGGGGATTTGATAGCAGCCTTCAACTTCCTGAAGAGGATGGAGAAAGAGGATGGAGAAAGGCTGTTCTCAGTAGTGACGGATGGCAGAACAAGGAGCAATAGTCTTAAGTTGTGGTGGGAGAGGTCCAGGTTGGATATTAGGAAAAACTATTTCACTAGGAGAGTGGTGAAACACTGGAATGGGCTACCTAGGGAAGTAGTGGAGTCTCCATCCCTAGAGGTGTTTAAGTCTCAGCTTGACAAAGCCCTGACTGTGTTGATCTAGTTGGGATTGGTCCTGCCTAGGGCAGGGGGCTGGACTTGATGACCTCCTGAGATCTCTTTCAGCTCTATGATTCTATGATTCTCTGCAGCCACGAGGGCTAGAAACATTTTTGTAAGTGTAAGTTGAGATTCTAACCCCCAGTGTTCTTGAGGTCATTAGAACTCATTTTGTCTTTGTTTATATATCACTGCTGTCTGTATGACTGTCTATGTATTTTAGGAGGGGGGGGCAGTCAGCTTAGCATTTCAAGGTAAAATAATGTAGCTCCAAAGCTCCATTGATGTTTTGGCACTAGGAAGAAAAGTTTACACTCATTGAACAATTTCCCTGAAGGAGCAATAGCTTTGAGTAGTTCTATGATTGAACAGTAAGTTCCTTTACATAAAGTGCATGCTTTAAAAAACGAAATCCTTCATGCTCACAATACCACAACATTGCTTCTACAGATCTTAAACTCCATCGGAACATTTCTAATTTTACAGATGTTTCTTTAGCTCGCTGATTTTCTACCTTGGGAACCTGTACAAGCTTTGTAAGTGGAGCTGGTCAAAAATGTTTTGTTTTTCTGGAAGCAGCAAGAGATAAGGGGACAATAAAAATTCATCTGATTTTTTGGAAGGAAAAGAGGTGGGGTGAAGGTAATTGATATACCCCCCCGCTAACCCTATTGCTGTAGGCCACGGGGTGAAATGGAAGTCCGAAGGTTAAGCCTTTCAAGGCAATCTCTATTATGGTTTGTACTACCTTTTTTACTTTAATCTGAATAGTGAAAGAGTCAAAAAGGAAAATGCTGAACATTCCAGGGTCAGCATTCAATAATCTTCTTATATAGGAACTCTGAGAAGGCATTGCACTGTGAGAATTAATATAACAACCTGTGATCGTTTTCTGACCTGTGATGGAACCTCCACTGCTACATAATGGATTAAGGTCAAAGAATAATAATTAATGAAATCAAGGGCATCAGCTAGGTCATGAAATCAATAGACCAAATTTTAATTAAAAAACCAGTTTGAAGAACTGGCATAAAATGCCACTTGCTCAGTGTTCTTGCTCCCCCCCACCACCTTTTTTCCCCCAGAATTAATTAGCTTCTGTGCACAGATTCTCTCCGATCACATTTTTTTAGGAGAAGGTCTAGACTGAAGTGGGTAAGGGTTATGGAAGGCTTGGGTTCAGTTCTCTCTATAGATATGTGGAAAAAATTGGACATTCCCCCTAACTACATTATGTCTGGTTTTAACACGCCGTGTGTGGGTGTTATCCTGAACAACTCCAACTCCCAGCATATCTCTCATCTTGCCAATGTCCAAATATATTACAAATACGTAAATCAAGAGACAGGAACACATGTGCATGCATGTTGTGCACGCATGTGTGTATATGTGTGCACTGACACTTGGAAAATATTCAAGCAGGAAAGCTAAAATGATATGGAATATATTCATTTGGAGGTAAATAAAGTCTTTCTGTAATCTCCATTCATGAGTCTTTTTTTGTGATGTAAATAATTTTCATTGTTCAAAGTTAGGGAACATCAAAATTGTGTGGAATGTAGATAGCTGAGACTAAAAGGAGCAACCTGAAATCTGGTGCAGTTGAGACTGAAGTCTCTTAGTACTTGTTCAGCACCTCCTAAGGTTTGGTTCTCTAGCAGCCTTCAACTTCATGACTTTATCTTTTAAACTTTTGATATAGCACCAGTTTCTTGATGTTTAAAGGAACTGTGAAATATTGGGGGGGGGGAGTTCGGTGGGTGTAGGAGGGAAATTGTATGCTAAGTCACTTTTAAAATATGTTCATTTGACAGATTGTGTATGTGGTGCTGAAGTAATAATAATCAATTTAATGTTTATGTTGAAAGCAGTGACAGACTGATCATGTCTATTTATTAGTCTATTTGTGATTCTAACACTGGAAAACAGATGTGAGTCAAAAATGGTTAAGCCAGATATTTTGCTCAGAAGTTTGACAATGGCAATTGCAGAAATTGCCTGACCCAGTAGGGACCAAACATGAAACTGATGTAATCTTAGAAAATTTGCAGATTAGTTTAAAGTCATAATCAGGATTTATAAGAGACTGAAAAAGCTCACTTCATACCTGGGAAGCTGAGCTTAATTTAACTCTTGCTTATGGTAATGTTTTATTCCTCCCCTTTCCTATACTGCATTGAGTCTCAGGAAAATCACACAAAACTGGGATAAAAATACTTGCAATTAGGATTTGAGTGAATATCCCAAATACCTGGGTATCATACAAAAGACTGTTTGATAGGGATTTTATCTGGATTGGCGGGGGAGGGGGAAAGGGAGGCTGAGACTTTCCTTCCCAGAACAGTAAAAGGGCAGAAGGGAGCTATTTCGTAGGCAATAGGCTGACAGAGTTACATTTTAAGTGATTTTTTTTCATGTTGTAGTTTTGTTGTGGTATACTTGTGTTTTCAAGGTGCCTAGAGTTTTCATAGGCATTTTTTTATTATTCAAGTAACGATAAAAAGCCAAACACTCACATCTCTTTCTCTGTGTATGTATGAATGGATGTATATGTGTATACATAAACTATGCATCAAGAATCTCTCTTGTGAGTGTAAATTTTGTTCTGTTTTCCTAAGTGAAAATAAAGATTACAAGCTCATTATTGTTCATATTACGGCCTCATCTAAAGCCCACTGAAGTCATTGGAAGTTTGTTATATTTGATACATTTTGGATCAGCCCTGCTTTGAGTTAATATGCAGAATACAGTGGTTACAGGAAGAACTATCATAAACAATGTCAGCTGACATCTAGCGTACTAGAACACTGATTGTATGCCCAGTAATTTTTCTATTCCTTCTTTTATATTACATTGTGCCAGTTAGTGTCTTGCCAGAAATTAGATGAAGTCTTAACTGAGTTAAAAGCACTCAAAGATTCAATTCAGTCATTCTGAATCTTTGTTTTTAATGGCAGTCTCTAGAATGCAGGCTTAGTTTTGTGTATCCAATTTTAAGTTTTTGAGCTCCGGAAGATCCAACATTCTATTTGATATTTTTGAACATTTAACCTATTTAAATTTATTATATAAATAACTGATATGTAGACTCAATTTCTATTACAAATATTTTTATCAAATGTTCTCAAGAAGTAGTGTAAAAATGAGCTTCTACATAGTGGTAATATTTTTAAAAGTCTATAGTTTTGGGTGGGTATGTATAAGTGAAACAACAGTAGAAAACTGCATAGATTCCCTGTTAACTCATCCAGTCAGCAGGTGCTTGAAGGCTGCAATAATTACTGCTGACTTTTACTAGGAGGTAGCTTTAATCGTTCTATTCCGGATATACGAGAATTGAAGTCTACTTTCCTTCATCCCTTACAGAGAGCTTAGGATGAAGGATGGACCTCCAGTAAGACTGTAGGAGCAGCCAAGTTTGGGAAGGTATCTTAGGGTTAAATGTACGTTCTCTTGATTATGTTTACTGCATTTTTATACATTTCTTTATATTTAAAACTGGAATGGGACAGAGAAAGAGGAAGAGTCTGGCCCAGTTTTTAGAGGTCAGATGCTTTTAAAATGTTCATTTGAATGGGAGTTTGGTGCCTAGGCAATTGTGAAAATCTTTTAAATGCATCTTTAGGCACCTACCAACCTGCCGATGGGGGGGGGGGAGCATATGGGCAGTGACCCTGGGAACTGGCAATTGAAAAGGGCCCAGGGGTCTGGTCCCCACCGGTGCTGCAGCAGAAGTGGCTGGAACTCTGGCCCCTTTGAACTGAAGCCTGAACACCACTCCATGCAGCTCTGAGGGATGGGGGCAGGGGAGCACTGTCCATGCCCTTGCAGGGGTATGGAGCCACTCACACACACACATTGCCTGGGGCCCACGGTGGTTGTCAGACCTGCTGGGCACTTAAGTACCTTTGGAAATCTGACCCTTGGTGACTTTGACAAAAATTGTAAAAACAATGCAAAGACAAAACCAACACCACTTGCACCCCAGAGCTACACTAACAAAAACCACCTACATCTTCAAAAATCCATAAAGAATAATTTCTGCCAAACAAATACTCCATCTTAGGCAACATCCTTCTCCAAAGTCCCCATAGGAAAAAAAAATCACCTTTGACTTTCCTTCAGTTCATACTTAAATCTGGGCTACTTCATACTAGGTCGGGGAGTTCAAAGTTCAGGTTCCTAACTTACAGGGCTCTGCAAGCATTACTCAATGTTGTTTGAGTTTCCAATAAAATCAAACTCTAAGAAAGGGGTAAAGTTTAACTATAAGGAGGATGTATATGCTCTGTTGAAGTGCGATGAGAATTCTACCTGTTCACAGTATGTCTGCGGTGCAGCTAGTAACTTGTTTAATTTAGTTTAAGTGGCTGCTGCTTAGGCATACAGCTCTGCTGTTCCACACGAGATTTTAGCATAAAAACTTTCCTAAAGTTTAAATTAGAATTTTGACTGCTGCTGAACTTTTGAAATTACATTATTAGATATATAATTCCAGTAGCTTGGTACAAGTAAAATGCTAATTATTACTTTAAGTCCAAATGTAAGTTGAGTTTGTGAAATGCAATAAAGTCAGATTTGCTAAGAATTTTTTATAATGTCCTCTTGCAAATGTCATAAAAATTTAAGATACTAATAATTCTATTACTTGGCAGCATTATGAATTATGAACAAAGCACATTCTGCCTTTGATGCTATTGTTGAAGTTTGCTTTTAATGCAAGTAATAAGCAAAAGTTTCAATTTCTGAAAGTACAGTTTGCTTGGCCAACTTAGCAATTCTGAAGCAAAGGCATGTGTACTTTATAAAGGAGCTTCCACAAAGAATACACTGGGCATAAAGGAGGAGAAGGAAATTAACAGTGATAGAGAACATGAAAGGAGAGAAGAGAAAATAGAGGGGGATATCAGACTCACAATTTTAAGGATATGTTCTATTCAATTTATGAATGTATTCTAATTATGTGTATGTGTGGTGTGTGTATTTTGGGCAGAAAAGGAATGAAAAGGGGAGAAGACAAATATGGTCTTTGAATGTTTGGGTAAGGTTAAAGAGAAAGTATATCTGAGGTTTGTGGGTTTTTTCTCTAAGATTGAGCACAGATGGAGGGGACATGTACACTGGTTGGTTACAGGTTTTATTACCTTCTTATATTTACCTTTAACACACTATGCTCTGTCCAGCCTGACTCAGAATAAAAATTCAAGATTTTTAAGGTTTGGTCAGTTATTGCAGATTGTAAACTAGAGCTTTCAAAACCTTTAATAAAAAAAAAGAAAGACGACCTTACTCCAGAGTAGTCAATAGCTGACTGGTTAGAGTATCCCCTCTGGAGATGAGAGATGCAAGTTCATTGCCTGATTTGAATCAGTAGCTTGAATCTGGGACTCCCATAGTCTTACAGCAAGGCCCCTGCCACTCTGGGCTGGCCCCGGGGAACAACTAGTGGTATAACAGCCCTCCATATGATAGTGTGGGCAATCATACCCCTCCCTTTCCATTTTATGAGAAACAATCACATTCCATGCACACCTCATTGTCCTGGCACAACCAAATCCTGAACTTGCTTTAAAGTTATGATAAGAGGAAGCTGCATACCAAATTTGGTGGTCCCAGTTCTTGTCATTTAGGAGGAGTTCTTGAACAAACGGACTCACAAATGGATGGACAGAAACACAAAATGTCTCTAAAATATATAGTAGATTAGCAGACTTACCTGGCATTGCCTGGGTCCTTTAGGGAAGGGCCTAGGGATGTGGGGAGGTACAGGAAGCTGGGGGCTAAGGCATGTTCTCTCTCACCAGCTCCCCCATACCAAATTTGGAGATCCTAGCTCTTATTGTTTTAGGAGGAATTCTTGAACAAACGAACTCACAGACAGACAGATGTACTCTAAAATATATACACACAGCTAGCACTGTTTTCACAGAACTATCCTGAGGTGAAAAAATCCTTTCTATGCTAGCTTACTGGACAATTCTAATAAAACCAATTCTATTAATATTTTTGAGTTTGTAGATAATTATTAATGGATGTGCTAATGAAACTAAATGTAGTGACAACCTCAAGGTGGAACAATACCTGTTGAGGTCATATGCCAAAATTTACCAACAGATACACAATTCTTCATTAATATTATTTTGACTGAAGTTAAGCAAATCCTTCTCTGGGTCTCTAATAGACCAAAACCCTATAGGTGAGACTCAGGTGTGGTCTTCTTTACAAAGTGAGGGTGATCTAGGGCAGTATATGTTACAGCCTTGCTCCCACTGATATAAATGTTCTACTACATCAACTCTATCTTCACAAGGGCTATAGGGCTTATGGCATTGTAGTTAGGGAAACACTATGTCCCTGTAGACACTGTGGATTATTTACATCAGCTGTTAGCAGTTGATCATGTCAATTTCACAGAGTTGTGAAATTGGCAAGAAAGTCACTTGCAGCTGGGATTGCCATCCCAGGGTGGATCTGAGGCTTCAGCTAGAGCGAGGCTCCCAGCTGGGTTGCTGCTCAACTGGCTTCTGTGGGGACCCAAGAGAAGAGGGGCAGCTGCTGCATACCTGGTGGAGAGTGGGAAGGCAGGGGGCCTGATCAGTGTGAATCAATCCCCCCACATCTGCTAATCTACTATATATTTTAGAGAATTTGTATGTCTGTCCCCCATCTTGCTCTTCTTAAGTCAGTCAGTGGAAGCAGTTCTGGTGAGGAGTAATTATCATGGTGGCTATAAGTCAACCTAACTTAGGTTGACTTCAATTTTTTTAGTGTGGACATCCCCTCAGTTTCTACTTGAGGTTGTCTTGTGTGCAATGATGATTTTGTTTAATGACTATAACAAACAGTTAAAATAAGCCTCTCTGCATGTCACCTATTTTAATTTTGTTAAGTATGAAGAATAAAGTTCCCCATTTGTACAAGATATATCAAATATATGTGTAGGGCATGCATCCTGCAATGACCAGAGTAGATTTTACAGCCTTAAACTATAGGGCACACCTTAGCCTCCTTGGCTTTTGATACTTTCTATTTCAAAATCAGTCATGTGAAAAGTAAAACAAATCTTCCTTAACTCTATTGTGCAGGATTTTATTTCCCCGAGGCTACGTCTAGACTACATCCCTTTTTCGTAAAAGGGATGTAAATTAGACGTATCGCAATTGCTAATGAAGCGGGGAATTAAATCTCCCCCGCTTCGTTAGCATAAAAATGGCTGCCGCTTTTTTTCCGCACGGAGCTTTGCTGGAAAAAAGAGCCAGTCTAGAGGGATAAGGAATCTTTCAGAAAAGGCTTTATTTTCCACAAGATCAGCGTCTAGATTGGCACTTTTTTCCGGCAAAGCTCCGTGAGGAAAAAAAGCGGCAGCCATTTTTATGCTAATGAAGCGGGGGAGTTTTAAATCCCCGCTTCATTAGCAATTGCGATACGTCTAATTTACATCCCTTTTACAAAAAAGGGATGTAGTCTAGACGTAGCCCTAGAGTCCAGTGACTAGAGGTCGCTCAGGAGGCCTAAGTACTACATACACTCTTTACATTGTATCTTAGGATGTGTCTAGACTACAGGGTTTTTTAGAAAAAAGTGGCCTTTTTTTGAAAAAAATTCCCCTGCGTCTAGACTGTAAAGTAAATCAAAAGAACATGGAAGTTTTTTTTGACCACGGAAGACCTCATTTTACGAGGAAGAATGCCTGTTTTCGAAAGTGCTAGTTCAAAAAAAGGTGCTATGTAATGCAAACTGTGCTTTTTCGAAAGTACGGGTTGTAGTCTAGATGCTCTTTTTCAAAAGAGGCTTTTTCGAAAGTATCTTTTGAAAAAGCCTCTTTCGAAAGAGGCTTGCAGTCTGGATGTAGCCTGAGAGCGGTCATCATTAAGATCTTCCATGTTTTCTCTTAGAGCTCATCTAGACTACATTAGAGTGTTGAAAGATGATGTGCAAATTCCCTCGAATTTGCATATCTTCTTCCGATCTCACTTTTGAAAGCAGAGCTTTCAAAAGTAAAAGTAGTTTAGATGCAGCTTTTTCAGCAAACTCCCCCCCCCCTTTGTTGAAAAGCCGCTCTTCCTCAAAAAATGAGGTTTACGCGGCTTTTCAACAAAGGGGGGATTTGCCCAAAAAGCCATGTCTAAACTACTTTCACTTTCGAAAGCTCCGCTTTCAAAAGTGAGATCAGAAGATATGCAAATTCCCGTGGAATTTGCATATCCTCGTTCGACACTCTAGCATAGTCTAGATGAGCCCTTAGATTTCACATTATTTCTTTCCTATATTTCTATATACTTGTCAGTTTTTCCTAGGAAACCTATAGATTAATTGCAATTGAAACAGAATTTAATAGTGACCAGAGCTTGGTTTAGGTCCATGCAAACTATCCAGGGTATATGGTACTTTCTGGATCATTCATGTGACTTGAGAGACTGCTGGAAGCAGTAGATATCATCTCAGCAATCCTCTTGATCCTACAATTGCTCTTTTCCCCAAGGCAGTAGGGTCGTTATGTAGAGAGAATGAAGTGAGGTGAGGTGTTTGTCCAATATTCTTGGACTGACATAGCTACAACACCAGCCACTGACAATACTACTTCAGGCTCTGTGATGGTGGGCACAGGAACAGCGGTCAGAGACTTTCACTGCTCTGTGGTCAGTGTGCCCGATGCTATAAAGCAGTGTTTCTTAAGGCAGTTGGAGATGTGCCCCAGAGAACAACAGAATTCAAAATGGCTGCCCTTAAAAGGACAGGCAACTTTTTTTTTTTTTGCTCAACAACTTTCCCCTGACCCTTTTTTTCTCTAACTTTCCCCTGACCCTTCTCCCCGCCCCCCCCCGACTTTTTTTTTCCTCAACAAAAAAATCCTTGGTGTTTCTCATAAAAAAAAAATATTGTTTGGTGTTCCTCGGTCTTAAAAAGTTTAAGAAACACTGCTATAAAGGTTACAAACTCAAGAACTCTATTTAGTATATGCCAGAATTAAGGTTGCTCATGTATCCTTAATGAAGCCACCTTGTATGAACAAATTCTGATAATTTTCAGTTATGTGACTCTTCCCAGAGGAGCCCTGCCTTATTCAGTGTGCAAGATAGGCAGTATTCATTGAACTGCACATTTAATATGTAGTTTTCTTCTAACTATTCAGTGTGTGATTCCAGGACTTACTTATTGCATATTATTAAACCCCCTACTAGGAATACTGAATTATTAATTTCCACTTGGGCCTATGTATGTTGTTCATCACTCTGGTATCTGATGCACAAACATTATTTTTAGAACATCCTTGTGATATAAAAATGGATTATTATCCCCATTTTACTTTATATAGAATTGAAGCACAGTATCCCCTAATTTGGGAGGCACAAAACGTGTATATACACAAAAGCAATGAATTAAAGCCTCATCTCCTAATGTTTGAGTGCTTGACTTTGCAACCTTAATGATATTTTAATGTAGTTGTTTGCATGTGCTTATGAATAGCCTGTGTATCTATGGGACTCTTTGCATTTTTCTAAATTTGTTTACTAAAAATGTTGGAAAAATGCAAATTCCTCTTTGAAGCGACTTCTCTAGAATCCTAGTAAGGGCTCATGGGGACCATTTGGCAATTTAGTGATCATACTACATCACAAATGGGTATGCTGCATGCTATATTAATCTGGTGAACTTCTGCATAATATTGAAATTTTAGCTTAAGCCTGTAGATAAGGAAATTTTCTTGTTTATATTATCTTTGAATGGGATCACTTAAGTATCTGTTCAGCATGTCTGTAAGAGATGAGATGTTATGTGACATGAAAATACTATTTTCGTCATATAGGTTTTGTTTAGCCTATTAAGCTGCTTTCAAGTCCTGTATTTTGTTGTTGTTGCCATATGAACAAGCAGTATCTAGGCACTAATTGTGTATGCAAGTATCACATGTTGTCACAGTTCAGTTCCTCAGTGTAAGATTTATTTATTTTTGGTAGCAAACTCTCTCCATTGAAGTGAGGGGCAATATTTTCCTTATCCTGATAAAGTTCCTTGGTCAGTGTTAAAGTGATTCTTAGGCCACACATCCATTTGGAGCTGGGAGTGTGATTCTCATCTTGAATAGACATTCTCAGTCTAGTTCTTGTCAAACAAATTCACTCGAATTTGTAGTGTAGCCATGGTGGCATAGGCTAGCTGCCCCAATCATGTATCTATAGGGTCCAGTTCAAATCTTGGCATGACTAGCCCTTGCTGCTGCTTGCTACTGCCAGTGCTACCATGGTTACACTAGTAATTTTAGAGAGCTTGTCTGAATGTCTTTGTGAGCTAGAAATCATATTCCCAGCTCCAAAAGTAGATTTAACCTTACTATGATTCTTTACCAGTGTTCATGATATTCATCACAAGGAGATAGATACAGAGCCTAAAATATGTCCTGTTGCTCTCCTCTTGATTCAAGATCAACTGGAATTCAGATCCAGTTAGAATGACAGAAATTTATCATGATGCCTCTTACATAGTTTCAGATCATTCGGTAGTCAGGTTCACTTAGTTTTAAAGCTTATGAACCCTTCATTCTTTATGGACAACAGCATTCATCAGTTGAAATTCAATGATTTGATAAGAAAAAGATTAACTCTTTCAGGTAGTTATGTCTTTTCTATTAAAATGTATTTAAAACTGACTAATAGTAATTTATGTACAATTTTATTCATGTGAACACAGATAACATTAATGAAAATATAAGCTCCCAGACATTTAACTTAGATAAGAAGTCACTTAATGAGCTACTTACAAAACCAAATCTGTTTAGCATAAATAATCACATTATGACTTATGGCACTTTTGCATAGTTAATGAAACAGCTCAAGAAGTGATTAATTTACGTTTTAACTTTAATTTCTTTGTAAATATTTTCCCATTAAAATTGGTATATTTTATATTGATTGTTGTAATTACTTACAATAATGAAGTCACAAATCATAACAGGTTGTTAGTCTTGGCCTTTAAAATAATTGACTGTAATAGATAAGGGTGGGTAATTGTATTGTAATAATGGATGAGAGATGAAGAGATAAAAATTCTCATGTCCATGTAAAGCAGCTGTGCCTGATCTTGGAGTATGACACTAGGAATACTGCCCAAGTAATTATCCATCTGTAGGATACAATGTACAGATAAAAGCTTAGAACATCTGAGACTGAAAGCTGGCCCTTAAAAGTAATTACATTTGTGATGGTTAGATGTGTCTTTTATTACTGACTTGCTAATCGGTAGCCACATTAACTTTCATGAAGCTAAAGCACAGAAGGCTACACACCTTATAAAAACTAGAGAGGAGCAAAGAGAAGGCAAATTTTCCTCTGAGTTCTTCATGGTAGATCTTGAGTCTCGTAGTCTTGTCTCATGCATGCATCTCATGTTGGGATCAATGGAAGTTCTAAACATGTAAGATAAAGCAAATTAATGCATTTGACAGCTGCCTTGTAATTCTTAGAGGATTTTTGCTCTTGAGTTGAATAAAGCATTTTGCTTTATATATTTGTATATGTATGTATATCTGCACACAGAGAGAGGGTATGTCTACACAGCAACATTATTTTGAAATAATTTAGTCCATGTCTACACAGCAGGCAGTTATTTCGAAATACTGTCAAGCTGGAGACTTCTTACTCCAACTCCTATAACCCTCATTGTACAAGGAGTAAAAGAAGTCGGAGGAAGAATGCTCTATTTCAAAATAAGTGACGTGTGGATGCTCCCAATTTGCGTAGCTCAGTTTGCATAGCTTATTTCAAGTTGAGTCCTGCTGTGTAGACACACTCTTAGAGAGAGAACAATGCATTCATCTCCATAAGCAAAACCCTCAAAGAATGTATATTTTTATTTACTGGTGCATGGAGCAATAATCAGACCAACAGGTTGCCATTTAACTTTTCCTAATTTTCCCAATTTTTGACTAATTCAACATAGTTTGGTATGTAGGAGTTAGTGATGTAAAATTCTGCTTACTTGGTTAACCGGTTAAACACAGTGTTTAACAGATTAATGGATTAAGGGGCCAGGGGTGGACCACGTTCCAGCCGGGCTAGTCTGGAGTGCCACCCGCAACCACCGTAGCTGTGGAGGAGTAGTTACTCCAGGCTTACCGGCCAGGCTGACGCACCCCTGTCTTCAGTGGGCTTCCTGGGGCTGGAGCAGCCTCCACCAGTTAACTGGAACTGGTAAGCATCACCCATTAAAGGTGATGCTTACTGGTTAACCTTTCACATCCCTAATAGGCAGGGTTCAACAAATCTCTGTTTCTACTCGCCTGTGGCGAGTAGATTTCAGCCGGTCGCCCCGTTCACTGGCAGTGCGTGAATGCGCAATGCAGGTCTTGCGCATGCGCAGTGCGGGGCTGGAGAGTAGATTTCACCACCGTTTGTCAAGCCCTGCTAATAGGAATCCCAAGATTTCTCTTCTAATACTATGTTTTTATTACTTACACTATTAAATGAACTATAATAGATATGATTTTGGGGTTATTTATTATATAGAAAATACTAACATTGGAACACTGACACTAATGACATTTTGTATGCATAAAGCACTCAGGATGTGAATTTGCTGATTTTTGTTACCTTAAAACTTAAACCCATTTTTTCCCCAGTTTGATGTCACTACCTTTAAAACCAGGAAAAGTAGTTGCCTATTGATATATGAAAACAAACATAATTGAATTTCTTTATACATGCTGCATCATATTTTTGTTCAAGTGTTCACTTGATATCACAATTGCACATTTAAGAGGAGACTCAAACACATTACTACTTTTGTACGTTTTGAATTCCATATTGCACATTTACTTTTTCAGATTGTGTGTGTGTGTGTGAGGTGGTGGTGAATTGAGTCTATGTATCCAGTTAATTCTCTGTGATAAAGAATAAATGTGTTCCTTTAGCCATGCTCTGTAATTTTTGAACTGGAGTGTGTAAATCACTAAGTGAAGGATGTGCTTCTTTCTAATTGCTCTGATGTGACTGAGCAACACTCTGAGGACATGTCTACATTACAGCATTAACAAGGTGAGCATCCACACAGCAAGCCTGTTATTTTGAAATTATTTCAAAATAACGGATTTCATATTCTGAAATAGTAAACCCTCATTTCATGAGGAATAATGCCTTTTTCAAAATAGGGTGAGTGTGGACAGCACAGCTGTGCTTATTTTGAAATAATTGGCCTCCAAGGCTTCTTACAGCTGCCTGGTGGCCACTCTGTCCACACCCATCAAAACTCTATAGTTTCCCTTCCCCTGCAACCTTTAAAGGTGCAGGCAGAAGGGAAAGTGCTTGTGGGACAACACAGGCCCTGCTTGCACCATGCCACACTGCGGTACCCTGCACTGCTCTTCCCTGCTGCAGTGAGTAACCCCAGTGTTCCTACTATGCCCCTCTTGGTTGCAAGCAAGCCGGCAGCCACCTCGCAAGCCCCTGGCCAGGGGTGGAAGAGGGCCCCTTCTTGGAGTGGTGTGGAGATACTAGATCTTAGAGGTCTGGGGAGAGGAGGCTAACTTCTAGGATCTCCACACCAGGCACAGGAATGCCGATGTGTATGGCTGGATGGTCATAAGCCTGGCCCACAGGTGCACCCAGAAGCAGGTGCACATGAAAATAAAAGAACTGAGGCAGACCTACATCAAAGCCAGGGAACGAAGTTCCCAATCTGGTGCAGCAACCCAGACCTACCACTTCTATGACCATCAGGATTGCATCCTGGGAGGAGGTCGGTCCCTTCCCCCGCCCACCGTCATCAGCTCTAGCCTGGGATATGCCTGTCATCAGTGTTCAGGAGGGCTGAGAAGGACGAGGAGGAGGATCAGGAGGAGGAAGAGGAGGCCATCCAGGACATGATGTCCACCAGCCAGGAGGTCATCATCTCCCTGAAGCCAATACCCCCCCTCCTAGGAAGTCTCCCAAGATTTGGACGAGGCTGGGGAAAGCACATCAGATGAGTCCTCTACCTTTCCCTATCTACACACGAGGGGAGGCAGTGGGCTGCAAGGGGCTGTGTGCTCCTTGCTCAGCCTTGGGCTCACACAACAGCCTGTTCATGTGGGTGTACATAAAGAGCCAGTCTGGAGCAGACAGCACCATGTGGCTGTCACATAGGAACTCATCGCTCTTTCTCACAATGTTCCTGCACAGGCCTGCCTTACTACTGACTCTGTGGTGGGACACCTTCCCACGACAAACCACCACTAAGGAGGCTGGGGTCTTAGAAACACACAGCCGTGCGGCAAAAGGCACAGTGTCATGCCTGAACTCCCAAGGCAGCATCCGCTCCCGGTCAAGTGTGATAAGGTAGAGGACACCACGCTCCTGCATGCGAACCTGCCAGAAGGAAAGAAGAGGAGGGGACCCCAGTACCGCCCTCCCCAGCAAGAAGCATCTGCCACTCACACACACCTCCCCCCAACACCCTCCCCCTCTCCTCCAATGGACAGGGACAGAAATCCTCTCCCTGTGGGATGCCACCAGTGGCAGACCTGGTGAGTGTGCAGCATGGAAGGAAGCCGAGCCACATCGTCACTCCCTCCTGCCTTTAGGCTACTGGCCTGGCCGCCACCTTCCCATACCTGCGTGGCCCCAGGGTGTGGGGGTAGTGAGGCTCCTCCAGGATGTCCATGCCCCTGCAGGACAGTGCCTGCTGTCTTGGCCACAGATGGCCTTGCTTGAAGTACATCATTATCGTGTGAACAGAAACCTTTTGAAGTCACCTCAGAGCTGAGGGCTAGGCTTCATGCACAGTGTCTCCTGGGATGACTGTCCTTCTCTCTGTTCTTCACAGCTGATCCAGCTGCAAGTGAGGCATATCCAACACCTCTCGCACCACCTTCCTGACCCCATGAGAGCCGTTGGTGCAGATGACCCTGCGAGGACCTGGAGAGGGAACACATCACCTGCCTGCTTGCCCTCCAGGTGTGTCTCGAGCAGGGGCAGGACATGGACTTGGAGGAGCACCGCGCTGATCGGGAGCTGTGGTGCACCATCTGGCAGAAGCTGTTCCTGTAGCATGAAAGCATGTATGTGGCACACACTGCTGCTGTTAACCACTTGGTCACCACCATTGAGCAGTCTAGCAGCTGCCTCCCAGCAGCTGCTCCTCTCCAAGTACCCCCCAGTACCCACGCCTGCCCCTGCCTTCACCCTCACCCCTCCAGCTTCTCCCCCTAGCCACCCCTGGGGCCACTGAGGGCCGCACACATGAGGTGGTGGAACCTCTCAGGCAGCTGAAACCTCTCGACACACCCAAGGCAGGCGCCAGGCCCAGCCCCATCCCTGAGTACCTCCTCCCCACTTCTCCCCCTGCCAGGTTCTTTTACCAGTCCCTCTCCAGTTATATATTCCCCAAATAAATATATCTGAGAGTTCATTGTTTCAAACCAAAAAGTCTGGTTTATTCGGTCTGCAGGGGAGCGGAGGGCAGGAGAAAGAGGGGTAGGTAAGGAAAGGCACAGAGGGTCTATGCAGAGGCCCCTTTTGGGGAGGCCCAGGGGACAGTCTCATGGCTGGCCTTGGCTGAAACTCTCCCTCAAGGCCTTCTGGATGTGCACAGTCCCTGATGGGCCTGCCAGATGGCAGTGATGTGTGGCTGCTCAAAGACCCTGGGAAGCTGCTTGGCCTTAGCCTCCTACCCTGGCAGGAATATCTTCCCAAAATTCTCTCACAGGTTGTGCAGGACATAGAAGGCGACCACCACCTGGGGGATGTTCCAGTCATCGAGCTTCAGGAGTGTGAGGGAGACACCAGAACCTCCCCTTTAAATGGCTGAAGGCTCCCTTCACTACCAGGCAGCACCTGCTGAGCCTGGCATTGAACCACTCCTTGGTGGGGTCCAGGAGTCCCATGTAGGGCTTCATAAGCCAGGGGAGCAAGGGGTAGGCTATGTGCCCAGGATGCAAATGGGCATGTCCAGCTCCCCAACCCTGATGGTGCAGAAAAGTGCCAGCGTGCATCCTCTGGAAAAGGCTGGAGTCCCCAAGACACAGGCGTCATGCACCTTCCCCGACCACCTGATGTTAATGTCAGTGAAGCAGCCTTGGTGGTCCATGAAGGCCTGCAGCACCATTGAAATGTACCCCTTCCTGTTGATGAAATCAGAGGCATGGTGGTTGGCGGCCTGGATGTGGATGTGTGTGCAGTCAATGCCCCCTCCCCTGCAACTGAGAGAGCCCATGGCGGCAAAGCCATTGACAATGGGGTCCATGTCACCCAGGGTGATGACCCTGTGCAGCAGGATGACATGGATGGCCTTGACCACCTGTAAAAGGAGACAAACAGAGAATCACAGGGTTGCCAGAGCCCTTGGGAATTCCCTGAGTCCAATCCCCTTCCCACACCAGGACCAACCCCAAATACCCCATCCCCAGCAGGGCTTTGTGAAGATTGAAAAACCTCCAGGGAGGAAAACTCCACCTCCCTCTTGCCCAGGGAACCAATTCCAGGAGTTCACCACCCTCTTAGGACAGTAAGAGAGTTAAACCTGCATGAACACAGGCTTGGTAGTCAATTTTCCCTCGCTGAAGTGGTTCCTGATGAAGCGGTAGCTGCCCAGTGTGGTGAGCTTCCAAATAGTGATGGCAACACACTTCTGGAGGGGGATGGCAGGTCGCATGTGGGTGTCCCGTAACATGAGGGCAGGATTGAGTCACTCGCAGAGCTCCAGGAAGGTGGCTTTCCACATGCGGCAGTTCAAGAGACACTGCTGGTTGTCCCACCACTCTGTGATCCAGTCCCACCAGTCGGAATTGGTGCCAGAAGCGGCAGTGCACAGTGTGCACAGGAGGGTAGGAGGGGTTGTGCTGCAATTGTAGCACGTGGAGAGAGGTGAGGAGGTGCCACTAAGTGAGCTGCTGGTCTTGGTCCTGCAGTGCCACAAGGACAGCCTGCAGTAACAGGAAGTGTAGCATGAGATCTAAGAGTTGTGAGTGCTTTGCAGGAGGTCTGTCTCATGGCAGAAGTGTTGTGGCATCTGCAAGGGCTACCACAGCATGCAGTGAGAAGAGTTTGCTGTCCCTTGAGGAGGTAGGCAATAGAGAAGAGAATGAAACACAGCTGTAGAGGGGAGCCCCTTTAAGCCGGAGCCTCTCAGATAGTGACTGCTATCTTGATGCCCTTCCCTGGAGTGCTTCCGGGGGACCTTAAATGTGATTCAGGCTCCAATGAGTGCGGACACACTGTTTCATATAATTCTGCACTATTTTGACTGGGATTTTTCAGGAGTTTTTATTTCGAAATTACTTATTTTGAAATAACCTTGTAGTGTAGACATGCCCTGAGATACTTATGTCCCTTATTTACTTCAGCCAGTAATGAGCTGAGGTCTAGCAGCTGCATCACAGAGGGGAGAGGCACTGTTCTGGATGCTCTGATTCCTGGCTCCCTGCTGGGTAGTGGAAGCTTCAGGGAAACCTTGATGGGCTTTGTTACTCTTCCCAGCATAATCACCAATGGTAACCAAAAACACAAGAGTGGGGGGGGGGAACTGAGAACAAACGGCAGTTTGCATTAACTAGCATGGTCCCTTAGGAGGTGTACATGAGGTATGATTGCAGAAGGCACTGCAGCCTGTCTTCCTACATGCACTAAGGGCTATGAAAAGAGAAACCTAGGATTTGGCTGTTCCACCATGTGGGTATCACCAACAGAACTTCAGGTAGTTTCCACTGCTGCCTGACCAGTGCACAGAGAGCAGAGAATGATTGTAGCCTCTTGAGCTCTTTGGAATAATATTTGGCACTCAGACTGGACATCATTGACTGTCCTTTCTTTGTCTAGTATAAAAAATGCCTATGGTATATTTTATAACAATGCAAATGCTGCTTCATCCTCTTTAGACAAAATTACTCTTGAAAAGACAACAAAAATCCTATTGCTGTTCTAAATTGTTTCTTTTTGTGCTGGAAACAGTTCAAAATGAATGAATTTCACTTATACGGTAGAAAATAACAACCCCATTGAAAGCGACCAACATGCTAACAGCTACCTTCTCTTTCAAGTAGCTATAATTGACATTTGATGCCTTCCTTATACAATGCTCACCATGGCCAATGATTTTCTTATTCAAATTATTCTGACGTTGAAAGAACATCTCCAGTGAGTCAAGTTCCCACTCCCCAAAATATTAATTTATGACAAGGATCATCAACTTTAGCTCAATTAATTTCAACTCCCAAAGAGTGCATTGAAATTTCAATGAATATTTCTGGTGTTAATTACTCAATTTCTTTATTTATAAGAGAACTGGCACCTCATAAATATCACATTGTGCTATTATCTCCATATGTGTCTGTTCCCTCTAAATATAGAAAATCAGCAATTAGCATTGGAAATATTCATTAAAACTTGAAGGTAGATAAATAACAAGTAGAATGCCATTTATTTATTAAAATTTACAAAGCAGAAAAGATTTGCCTGCTATTCATTTGATGAAGCCTAATACTGTGAGTGATACTGAACACAGGCTAAAATACCAATACATAATATTCAGAGAAACCAAGAAGAAACTCTACCAAATTACTTGCTAGTTTTGCCTTTGCAAGTAACCCTGGCTAGCTTTGCTAGGCCTCTGCTACAAAATTGTTTGATTTTTACAAAATCATCCTGGGTGTTCTCTTTCCACATATAATCTCATCCACTAATGCAGATGGTTGGTAACCAGAAGAAGCGTTTGCGGTTCCATGTGGAACTAGAAGCAGGGCCAAGGTAAGAGGAAATGGAGTTAAGGACCAGTTGCATGACACAACAGGCCCCAAGCTACAATACATGTATTCCTGGCTCTTTTCATAGACTAGATAAAATAGCCTTTCAATAGACAAACAAAAGATAATTATTGTTTCTCTTGCTGGCATTCGTAATGTACCACAGTCCTATCACTGACCCGGCATTATTTTAAGATAATGGGAAGGCTGGAGGCTGGGCTGATTCCTTGACACCACCCTTACATCCCCTTGCACCAAAACTTAGTGTAGGAAAGATCCATCCATCAAGATCATTATCATCATCAAGATGTTACGGTCTCCTTAAATTACAAAATGTAATGAAATAATTATTTTACATTAAATGTCTTCTATTTAGATGGAAAAAGGCTGGTATCTCAATATTTAGTCTTGTGCAAAATGTAATTCGCTACTTTTCTCCAGCCTGGATTTGTGTTGGCTTACATAAGATGTCCTTAGGCAGGAAAGGATGAAATAACAATTATTTCAAACATTTTTAATAATGTTAGATGGGCAAGAAATAACCTCATTTATCCTGCAACAGATGTGCACCAGCAGCCAAAAAAAATCACCTGTTTTTTCTCACTTTACACTATTTTGAGTTATTGCTGAGGTGTTTTCCAACAGTGCTTGTGCCATTAACACTGTCACCAACTACCATCTGTTTCAACATCACCACCTACAAAAATGAAATGAGACTGCTCTCAGCAACACATTTCCCTTAAATATGCATGGAGTGGAGAACATTCAAAAAAGAAACATTCGTGCTTCGGATAATTCACAGGACCTTAGATGTGAGCTCTTTTTTTGCTGGAAAATAAGAGCCATGTAATGCAGATCGGCGTCAATTCAGATTCATTAGTGAGGTTTTTTCATGGTTATTCAGCCAAATTCTGACCCAGGGAAAGCAGAAACAGCTCCACTAAAATCTCATGTTCTTCTGAAGAAACAGCAGCACCCCTTTTATCTGATCTAATCGGGAATGGGGCCAGATGAGATAATCTAAAGTCTGGTTAATCCAGAGAGTGGGAAAGTGTGATGCTGCAACCTCAGGAGAGATTGCTTGCTTCTGGCCCTTATTTATGGTTGTTTTGGTTAATGCAGACAGCCAGATAATGGAGGGCCAGATAAACAAGGTTCTAATGTACTTACAGCTACATCCATTTCAGATATGGGGTGAAACTCCCATTAAACTAGATGTAGATGCTTCTCAGCAGGCCTGAACTTTGCCTGTCACATTTAGCTTCTTGAGAAGTGAACACATGGCAAGTTTGTAGAATGAATAGGAGAGACACCAGTCATACAAACAAGGGAGTTAACTTATTATTTGAATCAATACATTCTTTAGAAGAGGAACAGCCACTGTGTAATGTAGCGGCAGTGTCTGGCATGCCAGCCACATGCACTTCATCAGGGTTAGTCGTGGTCTAATGTGTTGATCAATGGCTGCAGCTGGATTTGAGAGAGATGTTGCAGAGAAAGGAATGGGACTTGAAAAACTTAAACTTAGAATTTCAAACAATGTGGTTTCACCTTATTCCCTTGGATGCCCCTGATGCTGCAGTATATTAGATTTTATCAAACTGGGATATTTGCTCTTCATCATTGTGCTCAATAGGCCATATTGGGACAGTTATTTCATATCTTGAAACCATTTCATTCCCGGTGAAACAGTCAGTCAGCACTTTCCCCATCACATTATTCTACTTATCTAGGAAAAATGAAAGTACATTTTTATGGATTCATCAATGGTTTGAAGCAAAAGCACACAAACTGCATTAACATGAAGGGAACTTTATTTTATTCCTAAAAACCTGTGATGGAATGGCTGCCATGGTTTCTGTGTCTATTTTTGTGTTTTATAGTGGGAGGCCAAGCAGGACTTTCCAAAAATCTAACCAAGTGAATGTATGTAGCCCTGAGAAGGTTTGAACAATCTCAAACACAGTGAAAAAGAACATTGAGGGCCCCATGAGGGGGAAACAGCATAGAAAGAAAAGTAACAATGTTTTGGTCCAGTCTTCTGGTCCTTAATGAGGCAAAGCTGAGTCCCAATGAGGAGCTCAAGAAGGGAACCTGAGAATTGGTCAAATGGAACACAGTAATAATTCATGGGCTTAATTTTTATAGAAAGATGAAGAATAATATGACCTTTGCTGCAGATGTCTGCATTTGTGTAAAATGTGTAACTGATTTGCTTTCCAAATTTATTCTACTCCACAGTACAGCTTAGGGTATTGACTCTGATAAACCATTATCATAGCAAACATTATATAATGCTCTAATTTCTGTGACATGTCAATCTTATTAATGGGTGGTTCATGTTCTTCATGGATGAGTATTGGCATCTCAGGTTTTCAGAATGCATGATCTACTTAACATTTTCAAGTGGTGTAAGTGCAACTGCTGCTGTAAGGCTGTGAAGCAACTCACCTCATCTGGGAGGATATGGGGATATGTCTCCTCTTCCATACCTAATGCTGTCGATAGTTAGTTGAGAGTAGACTGTATAATAAAAGGTGGTATAGTGGCTATGCTTTGTAGGAGCTCTGCAGTGCACATCGCAGTAACTGTATGCTCCAATCTACCACTGGTGTATTGTCCTTACTATGCCTTAATATAACTCAGCATTACTACTTAAAAACAGTTCCATATTTTAGATTCTTTGTGCATCTTCATTCTTTGAACTTATCTTCCATTGTTACCACAATTACATTTTTCAGTGCATCAGATAAGACTATCCCTTAACTTTGCCTTAAAACTTATTATTTTTTTATTAAAAAAATATACACTGCTCAAGGTGAATAGATGTCAAGAATGATACATTAGTTAGATTCCTAAATGTATTCATATTGAGAAACTAAAAGACAGATAGTTAAATGCAACTGGACTGAAGAAAAATAGATGACAGAGAGTTCTAGGAGTGTCAGTTAGAATTTCATGGCTGTCAGTAATGTGAAAAAAATTTAGTGTTACTGTAACAGGAACTCTAATTATGTAAAAAAGACAAATGTGTTTTTATGTGAGAAGAAAGATAGATTTGTATTTTGGCTCTTAAACTTGCAAAATCTTTCAGTCTTAACTCTCTAAAAAATCCTTGTTTTCTTCTAACATTTATTCTTACAGAGGGAATGCATCTATATTATGATTATATTTGAGTGCCAACAATTAGAATGTTCATCGTGAACGTGGTGTCCAAAATTTATTATCTACTTTGATAAAAAAAAACCAAGTGTACTTTTTTTACCAATAAGTTGAAAAAGACCTAGGCAGCCATGATTCTTGAGAATGCTTACATTAAATATTTTTCCAGCACCCAGTAATGAAGTTACTAGAAGTCATCAGAAGGTACAAGTTTTGTTTAATTGAGTGTACTGGCAATTAAATCTTGCAAGAATTGCTTTGCTGTTGTGATACAGTTTTTACAGAAGCTGTGACATGTACAGTAAAACCTGAGTTATCCAGCATGCTCAGGGATTAGGGCATTCCGGTTATCTAAAAATTCCGGTTATCTGAGGGTCCCATCAATTTAGGAAAAACCAATGGACAATAATAGTAAAAGTCAAGTTTTTAATATTGGTAGTTTTGTAGTGTGAGGCAGTTGGTCTCACGTTTCTATTTTGAGTTAAAGATCATTAGTACTTCTTAAATAAAAAATTGTTAAGCCAATCATGGTAAACTAAGCCAGGCCTGTGCACCTGAAGATGTGACAGTATTGTGTCTGGGGGCAATGCCGGTTAACAAAGTTTTCTGGTTAACAGAGTGCCACATAACAAAGGTTTCACTATAGTAATAATTTTTTCATCTGAATGTGTGACTGGAATGATTTTAGGTGCTCATGAACACACAATGGGAGATTCTTCTGTATCTCAAAACTCTCATAAAACTACTTCAAACTTGCAAACTTCCAAAGTTCATTTTGACCAATATGAGAACAAAAATGTGATCTATAAAGGTTATAAAGACCTGTTTGTATCAAAGGGTTCTCTAATAATAACATCATAGAAGTCAGAGAAAGGCATTGATTTTTAAGTATTAATTACAGTCTTTATAAGCTTTCGTGGACAAAGATCCACTTTGTCAGATGCATCCATCTGATGAAGTGGGTCTTTGCCGATGAAAGCTTATGCTCTAATAAATCTGTTAGTCTATAAGGTGCCACAGGACTCCTCGTCACGTCTGCAGATTCAGAGTAACACAGCTACCCCTCTGAGTCTTTATAAATTACAACTGTAAGTTAAATTTATTTAGCTTTCATCTTTCTGAAGAAACATTCATCTCTTAAGCAATTTGTTTAGCACTGCATGTTTAGTTTAACATCACACATAATATTATGTCAGCTAAGGCCTCTATCTGATTTTTCTTTCTTCTTAGGCAAATAAAATATTCCAGATTAGAAAGCCATAAAGTATTGTGAGGAGATGTACAAAACAGAAGCTGAAACTGAAGATTTTTAAAATGTTCAGAGGTAGTTTCCCAATCTAATTGCTTTTTAAAAATCACATTAATAAACTTGTGTGCAGACTTGTAGAGTCCACATAGAAATTTATGCTGCCACAGTTTTGCTACTTCATTGACTGTTTACCTTAAAAGCTAGCTCTGGTATAGTGGTTCAAACTGCAGCCATACCCTATAACTGAGTTTCACCAGCCTTTCAGGGCATATCTATACTGCAAAGAGCTAATGTACATTACAAAGACCTTTCCACAGTTTTAGACCCCAATCTTACAACTGGCTAGGAAAGCTTAGGTCCCCACTGAGGTCAGAATGGTCTTCATGGGCACAGCTTGTTACAGGATTGGAACCTGAACATGTAGCTCTCTATCCTACAAAATGCTGAATGGTCTTATTTAGGGTACATCTAAACAACATCCCTTTTTCGATGAAGGGATGTAAATTAGACATATCAAAATTGTAAATGAAGCCAGGATTTGAATTTCCCGTGCTTCATTTACATAATGGCAGCCACGGCTTTTTTTCGAAAAGCGGCTTTTCGAAAAAAACCCGTGGTCAAGATGGGGATCTTTCAACAGAAATGCCCCATTTCATAAGATCCTGTAAACCTCATTACATGATCTTTCAAAACAGGTCATTTCTGTTGAAAGATCCTCGTCCTGACCGCTTTTTTTTTCCTGAAAAGCCGCTTTTCGAAAAAAAGCCGCGACCGCCATTAGGTAAATGAAGCGTGGGATATTCAAATCCCAGCTTCATTTACAATTTCAATATGTCTAATTTACATCCCTTTATCAAAAAAGGGATGTAGTTTAGATGTACCCTAAATCTGGCAAAACACTAAATCAACAGGAGTACTCCTGAGCTGAAAGTTAAACACATGGATTTGGGGCCAGAGTACTCAGCATTTTGTGGCATTGACATTTAAACATTTAGGACCCAATCCTGTAACAAGCAGGATCTACTTCTTCATCTAAGGAAATATTTTGGAGGTAATGGAATATTTTAATACCATAGCCTTTTAAAGCACAGCTTCATGTTTAAGCCAGAAAATATCTGTATATATTTAAAGGTTAATTTTCATATCTGAATCTTAATTTGAATTTTTCTAGATGTCCTTTTCTTATGCTCACAGTGATATTGACAGCCAAAATTTTGTGTCTCCAGTGAACTGTCAGGAACAGAAATGACACATATGAAAAATGGTGCACGCAAAGACAGAACTAATGGGAAAATAAAGAATATGTATTCTAAAGCCCCAATATTGCAAATACTAATACCCATGCTAACCATCACCCATACGATTAGTCCCATTGGGTGTCTCCCATAATTTTGAAAAGGGCTATGGATCAAGAAGCTTGTATCATCACTACCTGTGCTATAACTGTTTTGTAGATAAAAGAAAGGTTTGTCAATATAGTATTTTACATAAGTGATATAGAAGATTTTGAAGGTGAAAAGAAAGTATGATAATAAAAAGGTGTTTGTTCATTGTCATAATTTAGAACTAAGGTGCATAATACGGTTATTACAATCTGTATTCCTTATGACCGACAAGATTTTTGGGAGGTAGAAGGAGGGGAAACTAGCTACCCTTTCCTACATAGCCCCTCAGGAATCCAGGAAACTAAACAGAAATGGAAACATTAGATAGAATATTCTGCATTCAAAATGCAGTAAATAAGAAAGTTTTAAAAGGCACAGGAATTTGAATACTATAATCAAAATGTCATTTAATGCAAATTCAAAAAGTGGTATCAACACAATTAGAAATTTGACTGTGAAGTGTCTTTTATACATAATTAATGCAAGGTTAGGATACCACTGTCTATCTTGCTTCTGTTTGCTCTTCAAACTTCCTGCTTTCAGCCTCATAAAAATAGGTGGTGTCGTGGTCCATTTTTTTGTAGCTCTACGCTGATTTTTTGTAAAAGATATTTCAGCCTCTCGTCTTTTTAAAAGAGATCTCTTTCTGTTTATGTAAAAAGTATGCGTCAAAGAAATTGCACGTATCCATTAAAAGAGTGCTCTTTAGATTAAAGCACTCTAAATGTGAAACAAAAGGAATGATATTTTTAAACTTGATAGCATGTGTTTCATAAGAGAACAAATTAAAAAAGCAAAGCAAACCAATGCGTATTTTTTGCGAGCACATTCTCTGGGAAAGATAATGTCATGAACTACTCATAGATGCTTCATCTGTCCTGAATTCTTCATGTTCAATTAAAGGGAGGAAAATAGATCAATGGAAGCTGTTTATCTAAAGTTAACAAAGTGGTAGATTTTGGATTTAATGCAAATCAAAAATAAATAGAAATTATATAAAGTGAGAGCATGAATTCTAGACATTTGCTGCTTACAGGTAATTTCATTACCATTAAAACTGTCTAAACCAATAGAGTATAGTAGCCAGCTGTCCAACTTGTAATCCAAGAAAGGATGGTTGTGTTTCTAACAGAGTACTTAAAGTCAGGAAACTGTGCATTCTGTTTTCAGTTATGTTACTGCGTTACTGGATGGTAGTTAGCAAATTGTTTAGGGTGAAATCCTAACAGTGTTGAAGTCACTGGCAAAACTTTGGAAGGCCCAGAATTCCATTTATAACATCTTTGTTCTCTCTTAAAAGTGGGATATTCATATTTTCTTACCTCATAGATTTGTTGTAAAACTTATTTTACTAATCTATGTAAGACAGTTTGAGACTGTTTAACATAAAGGGAAGTTAGCACGTAAGGGCAAAGTAATTTTTTCTTATGAAGGCGAGAAAATGAAATTTTATCTCTAAAAGTCACCCTTCTCCAGTAAGATACTTTAGTTGGTAGAATTATGGTTGAGCAGGAAATTTACTGTTCGTCAGAAAAGTGATGGTACTCTCATGTTAACCTCACTTGCCCATGGTGTAAAATGTATTAATCTCCTCTTATTGACCAGAGATCAATTCTGTGTATGGTTCAGTTCAATATCATCAAAGATTTAGACAATGACACAGAAAGTATACTGTGGCAAAGTTCTGGCTGTGCCCCGTTCTAGCCACAGAGACTCGCTGTGGTCCAGAATACAGCCCCTTTCTCTTTACAGCTTAGTGAGCCATACTCATCACAGGCTAGTCCATGGTTTTGGGGTAAAAACCCCTTGATAGTCCCAGTCTCCATTCTTGGGACAAGCTCTGTGTTGGCATGGGGAAAGGTTTGGGGGAAACCTCGGCCCACCCACAACTTCGGGTTCCAGCCCAGGGACTCTAAAGTAGCAGCAGCAGTCAAGGTTGTTTTTCTTTCTGACTTGGCAGCATTTTCCCTGGGCCACTTTCCCAAACAACCCCTCCAAAATGTCTCCCTGTGGTAGCTGTTAACCAGCTCTCAGCTCACACACAGCTTCTTCTTGTTCCTCCCTTTTCTCCTTCCAGTCTGTCACTCTTTGTCTTCCCCCTCTCCTTACCTAGGCCTTTTAAAGCACCTCCACTGACTGTAATTGGCTGCAGGTGTTGAGTGATTTGTCTGAGGGAGCAATCTAGTTAATTAGCTCCAGGTGTTTTCCTACCTTCATTTTTATTGCAGCAGGCTCTAGAAGTTTACTCTGGGAAGAGAAAACGACTGATCCACTGCCCTGTATACCTGCTGTCCACATGGTTTCTGCAGCCCTCTGCTCTTGGGGAGCTGCACTTTCTCCTGCACCTCTCCTCTCTTCTTCCTTTTTGGGAGGGGGTGCCTGTGGAGGGGGGCTGCTGCTGTTGTAGCAACTGGGCCCTGGCTACCCCTACATTCTGGGCCAGGCCCCCTTTTTTTCCACCTGCCTTTTTGCAGGCAGCTTTTCCCCCCTTCACCTCAGCTATTTGCTGAGGGTGCTGGGTGCACGGGGGTGGGGGGATTTCTGCTGCCCTACCTTTGGGTGGGGCGGGGGAGCCCCCCCCTCCCATTTTCTTGGGGGTCTATTTTGACACCCCCCCCCTTTTTCTCCACCTTGGCAGGCCGGACCTTCATCTTTCCTGCTGCTGCTGCTCTCCCCAAAGAAGAGACGGTAAGGGGGCTGCTTTAAAGCAGCCCCTGGGGTTTTCCTCTCCCCACAGCCTGCCTGGTGCTGGGGAGGGGAGATTAGGGGCCCTTTCCATCAGGGCTCCTGGGTGGGGGGGCTGATGCAGCTCCTTCGGGGTGCTGAGGGCAGGGGGTGGCTTACCTCCCCCTAGTTCATCGGCCCTCACACTTCTCCTGCTGCTCCCTCTCCAAGCCCCGGTTGCTGTAGGGGCCTTTCCATTCTCGGCCCCACTGCTTGTCTCCTTGCCCTTCTCTGCTCTTCTGGGCCTTGCAGCAGGTACTGTGGGCCTGCTGCTCAGGTGCCTGTGGGTACACTGTTTCCCTTTCCCTCAGCAGTGTCTCCTCCCTCTTCCCGCCCTTGAACAGGCATCTTTTAACTGCCTGTCTTCCCACTCCACTGCTTGTCCCATCCACCCCTTTGGGTGCCAGTGCTTCCCCCCCCCCCCCCCGCTTTCTTTTGTTAGGCGCTTGAGCTTCCCCCTCCTTTTAGTTACTCTTCCCACACACACAGCTTCACTTGTCCCCATGTCCTTTTAATGATTATTTACCCCTCATCTCCCCAGTGCAGCCGGAGGAGCCACTCTTTCCATTCTGTGCTGGGAGCTGTATTCCTTACACCTTTTCCCCTTCCCTTTCTTCTGAATTATCACCCTCCCACCCCACTTCCAGCCTAGTGGGGGGGGAGTGGTAAATCTCCTTCCTCCCCTCCTCTTTCTCTCCCTGTTCCCTTCCCTGGTGTTTTTTTTGGTTCTCCCCTAATTGTTTGTTTTGTCCTTTCCTCCCTACCCATGACCACAACGAAGGGTTGTCGGATGACACCCCATGCAGAACCTTCCCCACCCCTCCCTAAAAACAACAACTCCTCTGAGGCTGCCGGGCCCCCCGTCACTACGGTAGAGGGGGCGGACATGGACGAGGACCCCGGGGCCTCGACCGCTTCTGCCGCGGCACCTCCGGCTACCATCAAGAATGCCCCCCTGAGGGGTAGGAAGGGCCTGGGGACCAAAAAGGGCAAGAGCCCCGCCCGGAAGGCAAAACCTCCTGAGGCGAGGGCTCACTCCCCGGCCGCGACCCACATGTTGGCCGCGGCTCCCCCTCCTTCCCGCTCCCCTGTTCCTTCCACCAGCTCTGGGGGCAACGGTGTCCCGGGCCCCAGGGCGTACGCCCAGGTGGCCGCCACCCCCCCGCCTGTCGCCTCCCAAGCCGCCTCCCGGAATACCATCCCCGGCGGCCGCGGCCCCTTTCCCACCCTGACCAGGAGGCACGGGGTCCGTTGTCTCCTGGTGGCGGCCTCGCCCCACGTGGAGACCTACGTGCGGGCGTTGGCACGCGTGGTGGGGCCCGCGGCCGTGGTGGCGGCCTCTAAGATGTTCGGGAAGGTGGTCTTCTTCCTGGCGTCCGAGGCCGCCGCCCAGAAGGCGGTGGAAAGGGGTTTGGCGGTGGGGGGAGTCCACGTTCCCCTCGAGCCTTTGGAGGACCTGGGCGTACGGGTGGTTTTGTCCTCTGTTCCTCCCTTCCTCCCCAATGCCGCCCTACTGCCTTTCCTCTCCACCCTGGGGAGGCCTCTGTCAGTCCTGAGTCCCCTTCCTCTGGGCTGTAAAGACCCGACCCTCCGCCACGTCCTTTCCTTTCGCCGGCAGGTACAAATCCTACTACTGCCGGCGGGACGTGGCGGAGAAGCCCTGGAAGGGTCATTTCTGGTGCCCCATCAAGGGGCCCGGTACCGGGTGTACTACACCATGGGGGAGGCCCGGTGTTTTCTCTGTCGGGCGACGGGGCACGTCCGAAGGGACTGCCCCCTGGCCCGGTTTGGAGAGGCACCCGGGACCCCCGATGCCCGGGAGGGCACCGGCCCTACCATCGCCGGTGGCCCTGACGGTCCGGACCCTGGGGTCGCCCCTCCTCCAACCGTGACCGTCGTCAATCCCGCTCGGGTTCCGCAGGGCCCAGACGAGCGTGCGGGTGCTGATGCTGCCACCGCCAAAAGCGGCAAGGCTGGGCCCGCGGAGGAGAGGGCGGCGGGGTCAGTGACGGGACTCGGGCAGAACCTACCTCGGGGGGAGGTATCCTTTTCCCCTGCTGCCCAGCCCCCATCTACCCTTGCCCCCCCGACGCTGCCCTTGTCCCCTGGCTCTTCCTCCATTCAGGCCCAGCCCTCTTCCTCCGAGGGATGGGAGCTCGCAATGGGGAAGCGCCGAAAGCGTGCTCGGCATTCCACCCCGCCCTCTGAGGGGGAGGACAACCTCCCTGTACCCATGGGGGTGGACGCTGGGGCCATTCCACCCTCTGAGCCCGCAAGCGATTCACAGCACCACGAAGCGGTCGAGGTGACTGCGGCGGACGCGGGAGAGGTGAACACCTCCCTCCCGGGGTCCCTGCAAGAGGGGGTGTCCATGGAGGATGCTCCCACTGTTCCCGCCTCCACTGAGGGGGCGGCCGCTGACCTTGCCACCGACAGAGATCAGCACCTGGTGGCGGGCGGCGGGCTCGCCTTCCTCTCTCAGGAGGTGGAGGCTTTGGGGCTGACCCCGGCTGCCTCGGAGGGGGATCATCAGGTCCTGGAGGGACAACAACCGACCTCTCCTTCCCCTTCCGACCCGCTGCTATCCCTTCTCCCTGCCTCTGAGTTGCCCCGGGGTGCGACCGTCTGCCCGGCCATCGACAACACCTCGGCCGCGGCCGCGGCAACCCTTGAGGCTCTCAGCGGGCGGGAGATCCCGTTAATATCTGTCACCCCCGGCGCTGAGGCCTCCGGTGCTGCACTCTCTGTGGCACTGGAGCTCAGCGCTGGGGAGACTATTACTACCCCTACCACTGCCATCGATTCTCTGCGCTGCGAGGAGGCACCGCACCCCGGTGCCTCCTCTGCTGAGGCATCTCGCCCTGCTCCTTCTCCTGCTCCCTATTCAAACGCCCTCTCAATCGAGTTTCCCACCCCTCTTCCTCCTCCCCGCCATTCTTGTCTCTTCCCTAATCCCTCACCTCTTCCTCCCCCTACTCTCCTTCCTCGTCTCCCTCCTTTTCCCGATCCCCTCCCTGAACTCTTTTCCTCCCCTTACTCTGTTACTGCCGCCCCTGGGGTTGCCACGTTTAGTCCAGACGTTGGCCCCCGGGAGGCGGTTTTCGTTTCTTCTGCTCCCAGCACATCTGGGGCTGATCTCTCTCCGCCACTGTCCTCTCAGCAGGGACCTCAAATGCCCTGCGTCCCCGTGCCGATGGGTCGCGGGGCTCACGGAGGGGTCTGGCCCCAAGGCGTTCGAGGGCCCGAGGCTCCGACGCCAGACGCGCTGAAGGGCGAGATGCGTGTTTTCTTGGAAGACATCCGTGGCTCCAAGAACAAGGTCGCTCTCGCCCTTCAGCGCTGGGGAGATTTTCATCTCATTTTGCAAATAGTCAGAGCCCTCTTGCGGGAGGGTAAAGGGACCGGGCGGCGGGGGGCCGCGGCTTACCAGCGGGTCCGCAGCTTCCGTGACGCCCTGCTCACTTTTGGGAACGGTCACGGTTTGCTGCGGGGCCCGATGGGGGCCGTCGGCACTCCTGCCAATCAGGATCTTCCCCAGCCCTCTCGATGCCGCCACTCATCTTTGCCACTCTAAACACCCGGGGCTGCGGGTCGGGCCTCCGTACGTGTCAGGTCCTCTCCTTCCTCCGGAGGGGCAGGTACTCCGTCATATTCCTCCAGGAGACCCACACAGCTCCGGCCGCCGAGGCTAGCTGGCGGCTGGAGTGGGGGGACAGGGTTTATTTTAGCCACCTGTCGGCCCGTCAAGCCGGGGTGGCTACCCTGTTCTCCCCGAACCTGCAGCCCGAGGTGCTGGGGACCGCCGAGGTCGTGCAGGGTCGCCTGCTGCATCTCCGGGTTCGGACGGAAGGGCTGACACTAAATCTCGTCAACATCTACGCCCCGACGTCCGCCCCGGAGAGGCTCCGCTTCTTTCGGCAGGCATCGGCCTTCCTCGGCACTTTGGATCCTCACGAGTGCCTGGTCCTGGGCGGAGACTTCAACTGCACCCTCGAGGAGCGGGACCGTACGGGGCTCGAGCAGTGCCCGGCCGCCGCGGACGTCCTCAGGGAGATAATAGACCATCACTCCCTGGTGGACGTCTGGCGAGACCTCCACCTGGGCGAGGAAACGGTGTTTACCTACGTCCAGGTGGCAGGTCGTCGGTCTTTCCACTCCCGGTTGGACCGCATTTATGTGTCTCGTCATCATCTCTTCCGGGCCCACTCCTCCGGCATTCGGCCGGCCCCTTTCTCGGACCACCACTTGGTGGCCGTACGGGCTTCTCTTTCCTCGGAGAGGCCGGGGCCGGCCTATTGGCATTTCAATAACAGCCTGCTGGAGGACGTGGGCTTCGTAGCGTCCTTCCGGGAGTTCTGGCTGGCCTGGCGCGGGCGGCGGTGCGCCTTTCCCTCGGCGCGGCGGTGGTGGGATGTGGGGAAGGTGCGCACGCGGCTCTTCTGCCGTGACTACGCCCGGGGGGCCAGCCGGCGGAGGGATGCGGCGATAGAGCAGTTGGAACGGGAGGTTTTAGAGCTAGAGAAGCGGCTGGCCACCGGCCCCGAGGATCCGCCCCTCTGCGGAGCGTACCGGGAGAAGCGGGAGGAGCTCCGGGCCCTCGAGGACCTTCGAGCCCGGGGTGCCTTTGTTCGTTCTCGCATCCGCCTCCTTCGGGAGATGGATCGAGGCTCCCGCTTCTTCTACGCCCTGGAGAAAAAGAGGGGGGCCAAAAAACACGTCCTCTGCCTTCTGGCGGAGGACGGCACCCCCCTCACGGATCCGGTGGAGATGCGCGAGAGGGCTCGCACCTTCTACGCCTCTCTCTTCTCCCCGGATCCGACCGACGCCGACGCCCGCAGGGTTCTCTGGAACGAACTCCCGATGGTCAGCGCGGGCGACCGGGACCGGCTAGAGCTGCCTCTCTCTCTGGCCGAGTTCTCGGAAGCCCTCCGTCTCATGCCCACCAATAAATCCCCGGGCATGGACGGGCTGACCGTGGAGTTCTACCGCGTGTTCTGGGACGTCCTCGGCCCGGACCTTGCTAGCGTCTGGGCCGAGTCCTTGGAGAGCGGGGTCCTCCCTGTATCGTGCAGGCGAGCCGTGATCGCCTTGCTGCCCAAGAAGGGGGACCTCCGCGATCTGAGGAATTGGCGTCCCGTCTCGCTCCTCAGCACGGACTATAAAATTGTCGCCAAAGCCATCTCCCTAAGGTTGAAGTCCGTGCTGGCGGACGTGGTCCATCCAGACCAGACCTACACCGTCCCGGGCCGAACCATCTTCGACAACCTCTTTCTGGTCCGGGATCTTTTAGAGCTCGGGTGTAGGGACGGTCTGTCATTCGCCCTCCTGTCCTTGGATCAGGAGAAGGCGTTCGACCGGATGGACCACGGGTACCTCCTGGGCACCCTGCGGGCCTTCGGCTTCGGGCCTCATTTTGTGGGGTTTCTCCAGGTGCTGTACGCCTCCACAGAGTGCTTGGTCAAGCTCAACTGGACCCTGACCGCACCGGTCAGCTTCGGGCGGGGAGTACGTCAAGGCTGTCCGCTGTCGGGCCAGCTGTACGATCTGGCCATAGAGCCCTTCCTCCGTCTCCTTCGCAAGAGGTTGACGGGGTTGGTGCTCCGTGAGCCGGAGACGAGGCTGGTCCTGTCGGCGTATGCCAACGACGTGCTCCTCGTGGTCCAGGACCCGGGAGACCTGGCGCGGGTGGAGGCTTGCCAAGCTGTCTACTCGGCGGCCTCCTCCGCCCGGGTCAACTGGGTCAAGAGCTCTGGCCTGGTGGTAGGGGCCGGGTGGCAGGCGGGCTCCCTCCCACCCGCGCTTCAGGCCATCAGGTGGAGCGCGGGTCCGCTGCTCTATCTCGGCGTTTTTCTTTCTGCCACGCATCCCTCCCCGCCGGAGAACTGGCCAGGTTTAGAGGCCAGGGTGGTCGAGCGGTTGCAGAGATGGACGGGACTGCTCCGGTGCCTCTCCCTGCGTGGGAGGGTACTGGTACTCAACCAATTGGTCCTGTCCATGCTCTGGCACCGCCTCGGCGCCCTGGTCCTGCCCCCGGGCCTCCTGGTCCGTATCCAGCAGCTCATGCTGCGGTTCATCTGGCCAGGACTGCATTGGGTCTCTGCAGGGGTTCTTCATCTCCCCCCGGAGGAGGGAGGGCAGGGCCTGACGTGTTTTCGCACGCGGGTTCACGTTCTCCGCCTCCGGGCCCTGCGGAGACTGCTATTTGATGCAGGTAGTCCGGCATGGAGCACGCTTGCGCACGCTTTCCTTCGCCGCCTCCGAGGGCTCCGATACGACCGGCAGCTCCTTTATCTGAGAGGTCTTCCGCGAGACCTCTCCGGGCTGCCGACCTTCTACCAGGACCTCCTCCGGACCTGGAAGCTGCTTGCAGCGACCAGGTCCTTGGGAGCCACCATGGGGGCAGACCTCCTCGCGGAGCCCCTGCTACACAATCCCCATCTACGTGTGCAGGCGGCGGAGTCCCCCTTGGTGCGCCAGAGGTTGGTCCTGGCAGAAGTCACCAGAGTCGGAGACCTCCTGGACTACGACCGGGGAAACTGGGTGGATGCTCAGGCACTCGCCCAGTGCATGGGGCTCTCCACCCTACATACTCCCCGGCGCGTACTTCGGGAGGTGAAGGACGCTTTGCCGCCCACTGCTCGGGTGTACCTAAACAAAGTCCTGCGAGAGGGTGCACCCCGCCCACCCCTTACCCCCGGCCCTCCCGATCTCTCCATCGGCCCCCAGCCCCGCGTACCTTCCCGACCTCCTCCCCTTCGTCACCTGAGCCAGCTGCACTCGCTGCAGCCAGTCCCCTTCCGAACCGCGCCAAAGAGTCACCTGTACACGCTCGTGCTTCACACGCTCCACTTCCCCACCCTCGTGTCCTGCCCAGACACCAAGTGGCGGGACCTCCTACCATCAATAGAGGGTGGGGAGCCCCGGTGGGCCAGCCTCTCTTCGACCTTGGTTCCACGACCCACCGGGGACATCTGTTGGAGAGTCCTGCACGGCGCGGTGAGCACGGGCGTGTACTTGGCGTGGTTCACCCCCACCCCCGAAACGTGCCTCTTCTGTGGCGTGAGGGAGACCCTGGCGCACATCTACCTCGAGTGCGCCAGGTTACAGCCCCTCTTTCGGCTCCTCCAGAACCTCCTGTTGAGGTTCTGACTGCATTTTTCCCCCCACTTGTTAATTTACGCACACCCCATCCGTGGCCCCACAAAGTCGCGGGACCTCCTGGTCAACCTCCTCCTGGCAATTGCCAAATTGGCAATCTATAAAACCAGGGAAAAGAGGTTGGCCGGAGGAGGGGCCTGCGACTGTGGGGCCTATTTCCGTTGCTGTATCCGCTCACGTATCCGGGCAGAGTTCCAATGGGCAGCGTCCGCTGGCTCTCTCGAGACCTTCGGGGAACAGTGGGCGCTGTCCGGGGTTCTCTGCTCGGTATCCCCATCCGGCTCCCTCATTTTAGCCCTTTGACCTTCACACCCGTCCCTGTTTTTTCATTATTTGTCCCCAGTAATTAGTTGGTTCTCCTGGGTTCTGTGGTCCTCCCCGCAGGCCCTGTATACCTGCCTTCTACCAGAGTGTGGTGGGCTGCTGGCTTAGGTCTGCCACAATACCTATGGCTACGTCTACACTGGCAGCTTCTTGCGCAAGAACTCTTTTGTGGAAGAGTTCTTGTGCAAAAACTCCTCCAGAAGAGAGCGTCTACACTGTCAGGTGCTTTTGTGCAAGAGCATCCATGCCAGTGTAGACGCTCTCTTGCGCAAGAAAGCTCTGATGGCCATTTTAACCATAGGGCTTTCTTGCGCAAGAAAGTCATGTTGCCTGTCTACACTGGCCTCTTCTGGAAGAGCTCTTGCGCAAGAGGGCTTATTCCTGAGCGGGAGCATCATAGTTCTTGCACAAGAAGCCCTGATTTTATACATTCGAACTCCAGTTTACTTGTGCAAGAACACGCAGCCAGTGTAGACAGGCAGCAAGTTTTTGCGCAAGAGTGGCCGCTTTTGTGCGAGATCGCGCCAGTGTAGACACAGCCATGAAGTTTACAGATGATACCAAGCTGGCAGGGGCAGAAAGTGTTTGGGAGGATAGAATTAAAACTCAAAATGATCAGGACAAACTGGAGGAATGGTCTGAAGTAAATAGGATAAAATTCAATATGGACACTTGCAAAGGGACAATCAGTTGCACTTAAATTGTAAATGACCGCCTAAGAAGGAGTAGAAAGGGATCAGAGTGTCATAGTGGATCACAAGATACATATGAATCAACTGTGTAACACTGTTTCTTTTAAGGCAAACTATTTAAGTTGAACAGTCATACTGGGTTGGATCAAAGTTCTATCTAGCCCAGTATCCAGAGGCCAATGCCACGTGCCTGGAGGGAATGAACAGAACAGCTTATCATTGAGTGATCCATCTCCTACCACCCATTCCCAGCTTCTGGCAAAGACAGGCTAGTGCTGCCACTGATGGACCTGTCCTCCTTGAATAACTCTTTTTTGAACACTGTTTGTCTCAGCTTTCACAACATCCTCTGGCAGAGTTGCACAGGTTGACCGTGCATTGTATAAAAAAGTACTTCCTTTCATTTTAAATATTCTGCCTATTAATTTCATTCAGTGACCCCTTGTTCTTGTGTTAGGAGAAGAAGTAAATAACATTTACTTTGTCCACACCAGTCATGTTTTTATAGACCTTTATAATATACCCCCAAGTGGTGTCTTTCCTAAGCTGAAAATTCTTGATTTTACTAATCTCTCCTCGTGCTGAAGCTCTTCCCTGCCCCAGTCATTTTTGTTTCACTTTTCTGAGCCCTTTCCAATTCCAGAAAAATCATTTTATAAAGTGGGGTGACCACCCCTACATGCAATATTCAAGATGAGGGTATACCATGGACAGAATCAATATGATATTTTCTGTTTTTTTATCTACACCTTTTTTAATGATTCCCAACATTCTGTTCACTTTTTTCAACTGCTGCTGCACACTAAGTGGATATTTTCAGAGAACTATCCCTAATGACTCCAAGATGTTTCTTGAGTGGTAACAGCTAATTTACACCATTTCATTTTATGTGAATAGTTGGTGTGATGTTTTCCAGTTTTGCATTACTTTGCATTTATCAACAATGAATTTATCTGACATTTTGTTGCCCAGTCACACAGTGTGTGAAATCTCTTTGTAGCTCTTCACAGTCTGTTTTGGAATTAATCGTCCTGAATAGTTTTGTATCGTCTTCAATTTGTGCCACCTCACAGTTTAGCCCTTTTTCCAAATAATTTATGGATAAGTTGAATTTTACTGCTCCCAGTACAAACCAGTGGGCAACACCACTATTTACCTCTCCCCATTCTGAAAACTGACCATTTATTTCCTAGCTTTTAATCGGTTACCAAGGACAGGACCTTCCCCCTATGTCATTATCCTATGATAGCATACTTTGATTAAGTGCCATTGGTGAGGGAACTTGTCAAAGGCTTTCTAGAAATCTATGAGTCTTGTATCCACTGGATCCCCGTTGACACATCCTTCTTGACATCCCCAAAGAATTGTAGTACAGTGGTGAGGCATTATTTCCTTTTACAAAAAAGATGTTGACTCTTCCCCAACAAATTATGTTCATCTATGTGTCTGAAAATTTTGTTCATTTCCATAGCTCCATAATCAGTTTGCCCAGTACTGCAGTTAGTCTTACTAGTCTGTAATTGCCAGGATCATCCCTGGAGTCTTTTTTTTTTTTAATGGCTTCACTTTAGCTATCTTCCAGAGATTTGGTAGAATCAATTACAAAGCACAATTAGTACTTCTGCAGTTTTACATTTGTGTTCCTTCAGAACTGGTGAGTGTCAGCCAGTCCTGGTGACGACTTATTGTTTAATTTATCAATTTTTTCCAAAACCTCTACTGACACCTCTGTCTGGCGCAGTTCCTTAGATTTGTCACTTAAGGAGATTGGCTCAAGTATGGGAATCCTCAGCTGTGAAGACCAAAGCAAAGAATTCATTTAGTTTCTCTGCAATGGTCTTATTGTTTTTGAGTGCTCTTTTCGCATCTCAATTGCCCAGGAGCCCCACTGCTTGTTTAGTAGCCTTCCTGCTTCTGAGAGACCTATTTTTTATTGCTACTTTGAGTCTTTGGTTATGTGTTCTTCAAATTAAGTTTTGCCTTCCAAATTATATTTTTTACACTTCATTTTCTAGAGTTTATGCTCCTTTTTATTTTTTTTCTCCCTAGGATTTACCTTCCACTTTTTAAAGGGTGTCTTTTTGCCTCTCACTGCATGTTTTACTTTGTTGTTTACCCACAGTGGCACTACTTTGGTGGTTCTACTTCATTTTGTTTTTTAATTTGGAGTATACAGGAGTATTGTAAGCAAGAAATGAAAGGTAACTCTTCTGCCTTTCACTGCACCAATTTGGCTTTAGCTGGTGTATTGTCTCCATTTCTAGTTATAACATTTCAGGAAATAGTGAATAAATTGGAGAAGGTCCACAGAAATGCAATAAAATGGTTAAAGATCTGGAAAACATGAGCTACAAGGGAAGATTGAAAATAAATATCTTTGATTAGTCTGGAGAAGAAGACTGAGAAGAGGCATGGTAATAATTTGCAAGTAAATAAAAGATTGTTACGAGGAGGAGGGATGAAAGTTGTTCTTTTTAACCTCTGATGATAGGACAAGAAGCAATTGGCTTAAATTGCAGCAAGGACAGCTTAGGTTGTACATTAGGAAAAAATCCCTATCTATGAATGTAGTTTAGTGTCATATATGCTTAGCAGCTCTTTAAAATTAAGCCATAGCAAAAGCACAGAAAGCTATGTTTAAGAGGAAGTAGCCTAACTGCAGACTACATGTATTGCTTTTTTTTGCTGTTAAGAAGGAGTGTATTAGGAAATGTGTTATGAAACATAATAATGTAGGATAAGCAATAAATTTTGTAAGAGTAAAAATCCTCATCTGAGTCGCCAGCTCTTAAGCAACACACTAAATTTGGAGTAAGAGAAAAAAAATTTTTGCATCTACTTACAAGATCCTCAGCTAATTCGCTAGCCCTTAAGAGGAAAAAAAAAATTTTGCATCTCAAATTAACCACAGAACTGAATAGACAATGAGAGATCAGGCCATAAATACCCTGCAGTAACGACTGCGGGTCCCTCATCATCTACAACTCATTCTGGAAACTGAACTCACGTGCTGCTCTCTGACAACAAGAGGTAGGAGGTCATACCGAGGCAGGCATCGTAACAGCATTCGTTGTCCTCTACCTGGCCAGTAGAGAGATGCTGCTACACCTGATCGGGTGAGTCAAAAAACTTAACAAAAGACTCTGAAAAACTTAACAAAATGAGTCAAAAAGTCTACCAAAAAGAGTCTAAAAACCTAACAAAAAGATTCTTAAAAAAAAAAAAATCAAGAAAAACAAAATAATCTCTATAAGCTATAAGGTCAAGGCTCCTCATAGTTGCAGTTTTTAAAAATTAATCTAGAAGAAATTAAAAAACTAGATAACGAGTTAGCTGACATCACTAAATAACCTTGTAATCACGCTAGCAGAACCAATTTTCTTTTATTCATTTTCTTTTAATTCTTAGCTGTTATCTTTTAACTTTGTTATTCATGAAGTGGCAACATCAATAAAGTTATGGTCATTGATTAAGACACAAAATGATATTTGGTCTAAATTTATTGACGACTTCCCAGGTAAGCACGGAGGAGATAGAGTTCTTCACAGTCCTAGCGAACCCAAAGGAAGGGGGCAGTTTGCTTAATCGCGACCACTCACGGCATTTAGCACTGGAATAACTTACCTAGGCATCTCCATCATTGTAGATTTTTAAGAGTAGGTTTGACAGACACCTGTCAAAGATGATTTAAATAATTCTTAGTCTTGCCATGATTGCAGGAGATTAGATGACCTTTTGAGGTCCCTTCAAGTCTGATAATTGTATGATTCTATAATAGTACAATCTTCAGAACTTGTACTTCTGATATTGATGTTTCAGCACCACTGATGAGAGTTCACTAGTGAATAAATTAACAGGTTTTGGTTTAGTACTTTGACACAGCTTCATTTGTTGTAAACCATGCTACATCCCAAAATGCACTGGAGTGCAAATCATATAGGCCATGTCTAGACTAAAAGCCTTTTTCGAAAGAGAGCATCTAGACTACAAGCAGTTTTTTCGAAAAAGCAAGCCAATTTTTGGAAAGAGAGTCTAGACGCTCTTTCAAAAAAGCACAGTTTGCATTCAATAGCACCTTTTTTTGAACGAGTACTTTAGAAAAAAGGCGTTATTCCTCGTAAAATGAGGTTTACCACGATTGAAAAAACTGCTGCGTTCTTTCGATTTACTTTCAAAAGAACGTAGCTGCAGTTTAGATGCAGGGGAAGTTTTTTGAAAAAAGGCCACTTTTTTTGAAAAAACCCTATAGTCTAGACACACCCATAGCTAGAATAAAGTAATAAATATTAGTGATGGACAAAGTGAATTCTGAAGAGAAAAAATGTGTAAGGTTTTATTTATAAAGAAACTGAATTGAGAAACCAAAGAAGGTTAGGGTAGAAATATTTAGATATGTACAAAATACAAACCCTTTACAATATTCTTAGTTGTGGTCCCACTGAGTCTTGCAATTGACATGGGTGGAATCAGTATTGACTGTTTGAAAAGGAACATGGTGTGAGATCCACAGAAGTACTAAGTTGTGTAAATCTCAGGTGTTGGTGCTTAAATTAGAGTTTTAGGCTCCACTAATCTCTGGCATCGCAGTTTTAGGCTTCTGACTAATCTCTGTCATAGCAACATGCAAGTCCCTTTTGTGGATCCCTCCTACAAAGTCTAGACTCCAGAATTTTAAATAAATTTCCTCAGCCTGTTGTCATTTATGTTACTTATAATTGTTCACTAACTTACACTTAAATATATGTTATTAACTGCAAGTGTCTTTCCACATCCCCCTCACCATTCTTTTTTTATATGCCTCCCACTTCTGGAAATGTGACCCTTCCATGAACTGTAGTACATGGTAATTTTCTGTGCTGAAGCTTTAATGTGCTGTAGTATAATTTTAAAGAGAGGTTTTTTGAATGGTTTTTGCTTTAAGGCTCAATACAATACAGACTAATGTAAATGAAAAGACTCCCATTAATTCCAATAGGGTGCTGGATTTAGCAAAATGTGTTAATATCTCTCGGAATTTGAAGTAGTTATTTTACTGTTGTATCTGTGTCTTTCTGATCATTTAATGGTAGGGAGATGAGGACTCCCCTGCATGTGTATGTGTGATCTTTTGAATGCCAGACAGTAGTTCTCTCATGCTGTCAAACACCTTCTGTGATTCTTTGATGTCATCAACTTATTCTAAGACAAGTTATCACAGAGATCAGTTGCCTTGCTTCAACCAAGAAACAGAAATGCTAGAATACAGCAGACACTATTAGGACTTGCAAGAGCTCTGGCTGATTCATATTAGTACAGAAGTAGTGTAATAATATGTTTTAGTCTTTGTATCCGTGGGTTAAAAGGCAATTTATAAAGGCATTATCGATAATGATTATATCACTGTTTCATTGTATAAACAAGCAATAGCAGCCTGCACTGGCACTCCAGCCCCATGCCTCCCCCTCACTGGCTGGAGTGCCAGTGTCAGCTTCCCGCTGTCAGGAAGGGCGAGCCTCGCAGGCTGAATCCGGCTTGTGAGGGAAGGAAGCAGCAATGTATGATGCTGCTCCTCCTCCCCCTGGGATAATACAGGAAACCACTCACTTAGAGGCTGGAATCACAGCCAATGGGAGCAGCAGGGGGCAGTCCCTGAGAGTGGTGGGAGGCAAAGAGTCAGGTAAGCGCCTCACATACCCAGACCCTACATCCCCATCCCCCTCGCAAACACCCTCCTCCCTGACCCCATACTGCAACCCTGCTTCTGACCCCCACCCTCAAGCCACTCCTGCACCCACCTCACACCCAGACCCCACACACTCAGCTCACTCCTGCACCAACCTTCTGGCCAGACTGTTTATCCTTATCTCTTTCTGCATCCATTTTGTCATCATGCATGGTTGGCAGGTGGTCTATGGAAAGGTCTGTGTTGAGTGGGTTGGGCCATGGGCCAATAAGTTTGAGAAACACTGATCTAGATCAATTCTTCCTCCAAGCACTTTACAAATAGCACTAAGTAAGTTTTGGATAAGTTCATTCAAATCAAATTGAACTGTTGAACATTTTACAGCTCATCCCTTTTGCATGAGAGTTAAAGTCCATGCTCTACTTGTGACTTTACCACTCACAGATTATAAACCACCTTTCTTCCTTTAAGATAAATGCACCATCTGGGGTTGAAAAATAGAATTACATTACTCTATCAAAATATAAATAGCATTTTTTAACAACTAAATACAAATTTACCTTGTGGAAAAATGCTGAAGATGTGTATTGATAGTGGTTAGAAAACGGAATTTATCTTTTGCCTGGAAATGCAAATGCAAGCTGTCATTACATCTTCCCTTTGCTGTATTATTTTGGTATATTACATATTTTGTTAAATATTTTCAACTCATTCAGCTAGCGTCAGGAGTAGTATTGTGTTGAAGATGACATACATGCTGAAAACAAATTTTAGATATTCTCAGGGCATATGGGACAAATGTTCTGAGTGCTCCTATGAAATTCCTCACTGGTATTTTGTCTAGTTCATGCCCATTTTAATCAGCACAAATACCAAACTTTTGTTTTCCTCCAGCTGAATAATCTTTAATACCAGAGTACTGTGCTGACGTTTCATTACTAAGACTTCATTATTATAGTACATTATTAAATGTATTATTTTAAACAAAAGTGCAACACACATGGTCATTGATCTCAGACCAGATTCATCTCAGTTATATACAATGAATCCAATATAACTAACAGCAAAATCTGGAACAACATTTTAACAGTCAATATAATCTAAATACCACTTAAATAGGGCAGCCTTCCTTTCGCTTTACTTGATAAACTCTAAATAACCCATATTTAGATTAAATTATAATTCATCCCAATCCTCTTTACTTTAAGTTCTACATCTGCCTAGATATTATGTAACCATTATTATCAAAATAATTATTGCCATATCATTATAGCACCTAGGAATTCTTATCCTAGACTATGGCCCCATGTTCTAGATGATTTGCAAACAAAACTAAAAAATGGCCCCAGAAAATGAAAAATCATTTAGTGGTTTTAATTATGATATCACTGTTTTGTATTATTTCTTCTTCTAGGATTAAATCCTAAACCTGCTATAGTCAGCGGATAAAAGAACATAAGAATGGCCATTCTGGGTCAGACCAAAGGTCCATCTAGCCCAGTATCCTGTCTTCTGACAGTGGCCAATGCCAGGTGCCCCAGAGGGAATGAACAGACCAGGTAATCAGTAAGGGTATGTCTACACTGCATCCATAGCTTCGAGTATTTCAAAATACCTTATATTGAAATTTGGCGCTGCACTGATGGCAGGACCAAGCACCATAGATACATTTAAGACTAGAATATTATATATATGCTATTCACGTTCTGAGGAATGAAGGAATGGAAACAGTTGACTTAAACAAAAGACGATGAACCATTATTTTCCTTCAAATTGATCAATATTTCTATTCTTAATTACTGGAATGTTAAAATCATATACAAAAATGAAACAGGAAATAGGACATACCATTAAGCTATTTTTTATCACAACTGTTCCCCAGTATAGCTCTCCTGATGTAACTACAAAAGGGATTGAATATGACCAAAGAAATTTAAACTAGAATACTTTGCATATAAATGCTCACCAGAATGTTCATTGAAAAACTTAATAATTTATTGGAGTAATACAAATTTGCCTTAAGCTGTTCACTGCCAAGTAATTAACTTTCATATTCATGTCTTGAGGTTCCCAAGTTGAATTTAATCTATTTTAGTGTTAAAGTAAAATTTACTATGTACAGTAAATTTATGTAAAGAATTGTTTTGGCCAAATCTTTACTTTTCTGTGTATTTTAAAGTACAAAAGATATAATAGAGCTAGATAAATAATTCTGCAAAAATATCCAAATATTCATTCAAATACTTTAACTTCCACTTTGTGCCACTGATTGTTTCTGGAAAACAAAAACTATCTAGCGAACACAATTATGCCTAAAGAACAAACATAATTACTCCCAAAAGGTAATCTTTAAGCTAAAACCATTGATTAACCACTGAAAGCAAATTGAATATTATAATCTCAAACAAGCACTTTAAATACTTGCATTGTCGGGTTAGTTTCATATGTCATCCAGGCAGAGAACAGAAATAGACTGCTGTATTGTGTACACCAATGAAGGGCACAATCATAAAAAATTCTTACTATTGGGCACAATGCTTACTTCTCTCAGCCCTGATCTACACTAGGGCTTTATTTCAAAATAACCTCCCTCATGTCCAATTTATAAGTGGAGTGTCCACACTACCAAGCCCATTATTTCAAAATAAGGGGCTGCTTATTTCAAAATCTGTACTCCTGCTTTTCTCGCAGAATAATGCTAATTTCAAAATAGTTATTTTGAAATAGCACTAGTGTGAATGCTCTGTTGCTGCTGTTTTGAAATAACTACTCCCCATAGTAAGTTGAATTAATTATTCCTCAATACTTCCTGGGGCTCGTAGTCGAGGTAGCCCATCCACATTGACGGAGCCGGCCACAGACTAATTTTGAGGCTTCCCATAGTGGGGACACGCTACTTTGATTTTGTTATTTCAGGAGTTATTTTGAAATAGTTTCCTAGTGTAGACATGGCCTGAGTAGTCTCACTGGAATTAAGGAAAGTAAACACTTCACCTTCTGCTAAGTAACTTCATTGGAACTTCTCAGAGTAGTAATTACTTTGGGCTCTGGGTACCCCTGTGCTGCATAATATGCACATAATAATATGTTTGTAGGGTACGTTTTGCAAACAGGAAACATTTTTAATGTTTTTTTAGGTTTTTAAGGTTTATATTGTAACCCTATAGGGCTAGCCTGCTTGTTTGCCTATATATAGACTTAAGCCCCCTATGCCATTAAAGCTCACTTTATCTTATCACTGTCTGTGTGAAAGGTTGCAAATGTATGTACATTGACTGTGCTGTCTAACTGAAAGGTCCCAGCATATATAAGCTAGCTGTGCTATCTGGATGAAAGGTCAAAGAAATAGCTATATTCACTTTGCTTTAGCTCAACATATAGGATATGATCTATGGGTCTCTTGTTTTACAGTCAATACAGAGAAATGACTTTACTACAAACCTTGCATATCTCTATTTCCTGATGGGGTTGATCACTTGTTTTTTTATTATATTAGATGTATAGGTTTGTACTGCAGTCATGGTGTTGTGATATCCACTTGCACTGAGGCTACCTCTCCAGGGGAGAGAACTCAAGTTATTAGGAAGATATGGGTATTTGTAATGGGGGATTCAATCATTCAAAATATGAATAGCTAGGTTTGTAGTGACAGGGAGAACCGCATCATGACTTGCTCACCTGGAGCAAAGGTTTTGGATCTCTTGAAACGTTTAGATAAACTTACATGTAGAATGAGGAGTTTTGTGGTATATGTAGGTATCAATGACAGAGGGAAGGATAGGAGAGAAGTCCTGGAGGCCAAATTTTGGCTGCTAGGTAAGAGCTTGAAGTACAGGATTGAAATACAGGAATTCTGTAGTAGCTTTCTCTGAAATGCTTCTAGTTCCATGTGCAGGGTCTCAATATGTGGATGAGATGATGATGTAAGGAGGAGGGGTTTAGATTAAGTAGGGACTGGGGAAACTTCTGGGAAAGGGAATATGTAGAATTGGCTCCATCTAAACCAAAATGAAACCAGATTGCTGGCACAAAAAAATTAAAAAGATCACAGAGCCCACAGCTTTCACCCCGTCTTGCACCCAACACTGTGACCGAGCCTGGAATGCCCTCTTCCACCCAGAATGTTGGGGTGCAGAAATGAGGGGTGCAAGCTCTGGGAGGGTATTTAGATGCAGGAGGAGGAGTCTTCAGGCTGGGGAAAACTTCCCATCAGAGCTTGCACTCCAATTCAGGAAAGATGTGAAGAAACTGGAAAAACTCCAAAGAGGGAAAAAATGACAAAAGATCTAGAAAAATGATTGATGAAGGAAGATTAAAAGGCGTGTATTTGTTTAGCCTTAAAAAAAGATAAAACTGGGAGCGGACATGATAAAAGCTTTAAAGTACCGAAAAGATTGTTACAAGGAGAAGGGAGAAGAATTGTTTTCCTTAACTTCTGATGATAGGATAAGAAGCATTGGGCTTAAACTGTAGCAATGGAGGTTTAGGTTGGGCATTAAGACAAACTTCCTAATTGCCAGGGTGGTTAACCATTGGAATAGTTTGCCTAGACTGGTGGAATCTCCATCATTGGAGTTGTTTAGGTTAGACAAACACCAGCCATGGACGGTTTAGATGATGCTTGTTCCTCCCACAAGTGCAGGGAACTGGATTTTATGAACTTTCACATATCTTTCCAGTTTTGTGATTCTATGTTTGTATAGGAAGAACAGGAATTTCCATAAGTCATTTAAATTGTTTAATTTTTGAAGTACTATAATTAAATAGTAGGGCAACATGCATAAAAATCGTGACGTAAAATAATGGGATTAATGTACATAATCTCCCAACTGCCATATGCCTCTTTGAAAATATACGCTGAATCATAAACGTTCTTGTTGTCAATGTAGATACCTTTAAAAACAAACATTAAGCAGATTTAGATCTCCTAATGAAGCCAGAAGCCATGGTTCAGGGGGAACTGCTTCAGCAGTAGGACTAGTAAAAGGTGGGGTTTTTTTCAATAATCAAAATTCATTCTCAGCAACCAATCTTTATATCAATTAAGCCAAATCCATCCAAAAAGCAGATAACTGCAAGCTTACCTATAAATGTGCAGCTTTATGGCAGACCTCAAGTCATCTGTTTGTTAATTAGACATGACAGAGTAGTTCTGTTTAGCATAAACCAAATTACAGCAGCATAGAAAAAATTGAATTTCTTTAGAGTAATCCAAGGAAAAACACTATTCTCCCCCTCCTGTAGTTTCATGGTTCTATGATTGAACTCATACAGTTATTGCTGAATAGCATAAAAATGTACAAATTAATATTAAGTGTTTAATTTACATAATGTGGTATTTACATGAATTAAGTTAACTAATTAAGCAAACAATTAAAAGCTTGCAATATTAACAAGTAAATGTATAATAGACTTATTGGAATTTGCCCATAAACGAATGTCGTATACATTTTAGTGAATTCCCTAATCATACAGAGACATTACACAAATTAGAATCAGACCAAAAATACAGAGAAAATCCTGGACAACAGTAATTCAAGCTTTTTAGGCATTTATAGATAGCTTAAAACAGCACTTACTGATTTAATTAATCACATTTGCTACTTAATCTAAACGGGATACTTCATTGCAGTTGAATTGAATGTTTCATTGGCAGTTTTGGAACAAAATATTATGCAAATTATTGCTTGTTATAGAATGTCGATACAATAAGATTTACAAAAGTTTGTATACAGTGCTTACAAATCTTTGTTTAATCCAGAGGAGAAAACCACTTTATTTCGTTCACTACTGAATATTACAGTACAATTTTTAATGTTTGATCATATTGATTAAAGTTTTCATCTTAAGCTTTTGATCAAAGGATTTATTACATAGCTTTTTACACAAGATCTGTCATTGGAAAAGGATAGGTTTGTATATTAACTGAAATTAGTAAGATGTTAATTAAAATCAAGTCTTAACCCTCTTGTTTGTTTATTTTGAACTGTTAATCAAATTCAAGATCAGTAGAACCTGACAATATTATTTTGAAATGCACCACTGGATTCCTTTTTTTAATGCATATTTGCATTTCATAAAAAAGGAAAAGAAAAAAAATACATCCTGTCAGCAAGTCTACTCTGTCAGAATGCATATATTTGAATCTGCTTGTTCCTAAGTAGGATTTCTCTGCCCCTCCAGTAATTAGCTGTTTTTAATATAAGATTATTTCCTAAATTGTGTGCTCTACTGTTCCTGGAGAAGTTCTTTTCAGAATATAGTTCCCACATGATTCAGATAACTACATGATAGAACATCTTAGACTTCTTGATCTTTGGTGATTATACATTTCATAACCAAACATAAAATATTTCACTATTTTATATAAATAGAAAATGTGTTTTTCAAATACCCCTACATATATAGCTTCATGTACTATAGGACAGGGATATGGGAACAATGTAATGTAAAGGAAACATGAAACACCATTAATTGCTCAAATTTGCCACAATATTTTGGCTCTCTCATAATTAACTGATTATATAAGCTTCATTGTAAGATGATGCTTTGCTAATCTACTGGGAATTTTGTTTTGCTGTATTTCCCTCTATATAGGTATAGGGAGGGATTTTTTTTAAAGCACTCAGCATAGGTCTCATCTGTTCCCATAAAATTAATTATGAGTTCCAGAGCAGACATAAGCCAACAATGATGATGGTTAAAATTCCCACCTGAAATTCTCATTGTATTTATTGCTTAATTTTGTTTCAGTGTGAGGACATTGATCATCTAGCAAGACTCTTGAGAGTATACTCTAAGGCCATGTTTACACTACACTGTTATTTCAAAATTACTCATGTTATTTCGAAATAACAAGGTGAGCATCCACACAGCAAGCCCGTTAGTTCAAAATTATTTCGAAATAACAGTCTTCTTATTCCGTAATAATAAACCCTCATTTCACAAGGAATAATGCCTATTCAAAATTGCTACTTCAAAATAATGCTAGTATGGACACTCCACTGCTTCTATTTCAAAACAGGTCCTCCCCAAGACCATTCAAAGTGATTTGAAGCACTGGGGAGTAATTAATGTAGTGCATCCACATTAGGGGAGCCTACCTCAGACTAATTTTGAGGCCTCTCTGTAGTGTAGACCTGCTATTTCAAAATAGTTAATTCGGCTGTTATTATTCCAAAATAACTTATTTCGAAATACCCTTGTAACAGACATACCTCCTGTAAAAATCTCTTTTTCTGGAGGAGGTATCAGATGAAATTTGATGGTACTTTCCATGTGGCATGTCATTCCTTTGCCATTTTTCTTTTCATTTTAGAGACAACTGAAACTAGCATTCAGTCGAGGTTTCTGGTAACTGAAGTTGCAGGGTCAATGACTCTAGTTTCCCTTAAGAGTTTCAATAACATGTCAGCAGAATAGCTTGAGCCAAAAAGTAAACTTTATGTCTAGGAAATTGTCTATGCCTCCAAGCTACTGTGAGCTGGTGGGGAGAGCCATTATCTAAAATGGTTCATCAGTATCCTTAAAGAGTATAAGAATAAAGCAAGGGAGGAATTACTATCTCTAAAAGGACAAAGTAGGAGCCAGGGAAAAAAAGATTTTGGGGTATCTGCTGGATTCCAGTAGAGGGGCAGCTTGTGGTTGCAGTGCTACTTTGCACCACACTTCCCCCTCACTTTTGCTCCCTCATTTCAACTGAGATGGAGGGGAACATTGGCTAGTTTTCCTGTGTTCATCTATCTTACCAAACAAGGTCATGCTGTCCTGGGGGAAGGAATGTCAGTTGGGTAGGGTTCTTCCTGGACTTGAGGGAGTTGAGTTTAATTTCTTGCTCTGCCACAGGCTCCCTGGATGACCTTTGGTAAAATACTTATTCTCTCTGTGCCTCAGATTCCCAGCTATAAAATGGTTCACAGGGCATTGTGGTGGTTAAAAAACTGAGGTGCTCTGATACTAAAATTATATAGGAAGCATATAAGTACCTGATACGGACAGTGGTGTAACTTTACTTGTCTTTGACCAGCGCCCATTTAGTAAGACAAATTCATCAACATACAGCCAATGGCATTGTACCCCAGGAAGAATCGAGCTGACTCCACTAGCCACATGGAGGAGTGTTTCCAACATGACTCTCAGCATGTAAACTGTCTTCTCTCGTACTCTGAAAAGAGCAGCAATTTATCTATTATGAAATGCATAACATAAAACAAGCTGGAAAAATTAGCAGATGCAACAGCCAGTCTGTTCTGTATAGCATCAGGCTCAGCTTTGGGAGTTTTGCTGAATAGACACAGCACTGAGCAGAAAACTGGAGATACTTCTTTTGATAAGCTTGTTTTTCTTTTCACAAATTGCCATGAACAGTCTGGGATTTTTCTTTAGCATAGTGGTTATTTACAATTATTCATCAGATAACTCCAATAGTTTTTGGTCTGTTACTCATTTTTATGCATTTAATAGGCAAAATCTGAACTCTTTTGATTGGGTACATGCCACCTACACAATAGTTCTGTTCAGTGATTGGGGGAGCATTACTGTTTGGATCAATTTTAATTGTTACCAAGCTGAAATTTGCTCTAAGGTCACTTAAAATTCATCAGTATGTGAACATTCTTACCAGAAAAAAAACCCTATGTTGAGAACAAACTGCCATTATTTGCATCATTTTAGTACTGAGTCATTTCTGAGAGCCACAATAGTCAGTGAAAAAGCAAGCAGTGGATGCGCAGTGCAAATAGGATCCTTTGGTATGGACATGTGGAAATGTCATCTTTAGATTTAACACAGTGGATCACTGATAGGTGCGTTGAATGCTGATTGTATGATCATTTCATTTGATTGTTATGGCACAAAGTTACCATCAGAGATGAGATCACGAAGTTGTCGGAAGAAAGTTTATAACCTTTTGTTTCTCTCATAATTATGCATATTTTTGTATATAACAATCGCAAAATTAGATTCAGATCCTAAAATGTGCTAAGCACCAGCAAACATCATTTTAGGGGAAGCTCTGTTAATAAAGATGCTCTATGTTCTAGTCAGGAGGAGAGGATGGAAGTATGGGTCAGATCAAATGAGACACAATCAAATGGAAAAGAGTCTAACACATCAGGAAATGGCAGACAGATAAATAGTGACAAATTATAAAAGTGCTTATACACAAATGCTAGAAGTCTAAGTAGTAAAATGGATGAACTAGAGTGCCTAGTTTTAAAGGAGGATATTGATATAATAGGCATAACGGAAACTTGGTGGAATGAGGACAATCAATGGGACAGTTATATCAGGGTACAAAATATATAGGAAGGACAGAACAGGTCATGCTGGTGGGGGAGTGGCACTATATGTGAAAGAAAATGTAGACTCAACTGAAGTAAAAATCTTAAATGAGCCAAAATGTTCCATAGAATCTCTATGGATAGTAATTCCATGCTCCAATAATAAGAATATAGCTGTAGGGCTATATTATCCACATGATCAGGACAGTGATAGTGACTATGAAATGCTAAGGGAGATTAGAGAGGCTATCTAATTAAAAAACTCAATAATAGTGGGGGATTTCAACTATCCTCATATTGACAGGGTACACGTCACCTCAGGATGGGATGCAGAAATAAAATTTCTTTATGCATCAAATGACTGCTTCTTGGAGCAGCTAGTTCTGGAACCCACAAGGGGAGAGGCAATTGTTGATTTAGTCCTAAGTGGAGTGCAGGATCTGGTTCAAGAGATAAATACAACTGGACCACTTGGAAATAGTGACCATTATGTATAAAATTTAACATCCCTGTGGTGGGAAAAACACCCCAGTAGCCCAACACTGTGGCATTTAATTTCAGAAAGGGGAACTACACAAATGAGAAAGATAGTTAAACAGAAATTAAAAGGTACAATGACAAAAGAGAAATCTCTGCATGGAAACTTTTCAAAGACACCATAATAGAGACCCAACTTAAATGTATACCCTGAATTAAAAAACACAATAAGAGAACCAAAAGAGTGCCACTGTGGCTTAACCACCAGGTAAAAGAAGCAGTGACAGATAAAAAGAAAGCTTTTAAAAAGTGGAAGTCAAATCCTAGTGAGGAAAATAGAAAGGACCATAAACTTTGTCAAATTAAGTGTAAAAATATAATAAGAAAAGCCAAAAAGGAGTTTGAAGAACACTAGCCCAAAACTCAAAAAGTAATAGTAAAATATTTTTTAAGTACAACAGAAGCAGGAAGCCGGCTAAACAACCACTGGGGCCTTCAGATGATCGAGATGCTAAAGGAGCCCTCAAAGATGATAAAGTCATAGCGGAGAAGCTAAATGAACTCTTTGCTTCAGTCTTCACGGCTGAGGATATTGGGGAGATTCCCAAACCTGAACCATTCTTTTTAGGTGACAAATCCGAGGAATTGTCCCAGATTGAGGTGTCATTAGAAGAGGTTTAGGAACAAATTGATAAACTTAACTGTAACAAGTCACCGGGACCAGATGGCATTCACCCAAGAGTTCTGAAAGAACTCAAATGAGAAATTGCAGAACTATTAAGTGTTTTGTAACGTATCCTTTAAATCAGTTTCTGTACCTAATGATTGGAAGATAGCTAACATGATACCAATAGTTAAAAAGGGCTCTAGAGGTGAACCTGGCTATTACAGACTGGTAAATCTAATGTCAGTATCGGGTAAATTAGTTGAAACTATAGTAAAGAATAAAATTGTCAGACACATGGATTAATATAATTTGTTAGGGGAAAGTCAACATGGTTTCTGTAAAGGGAAATCATGCCTTACTAATATGCTAGAATTCTTTGAGGGGGGGTCAACAAATATGTGGACAACGGGGATCCAGTGGATATAGCATATTTAGATTTCCAGAAAGCCTTTGACAAGGTCCCTGAGCAAAGGCTCTTAAGTAAAGTTAGTTGTCAAGGGATAAGAGGAAAGGTCCTTTTGTGGATTGATAACTGGTTAAAAGACAGGAAACAAAGGGTGGAAATAAATCGTAAGTTTTCCGAGTGGAGAGAAGTAACAGGTTGGGTTTCCAAAGGTTCTGTCCTGGGACCCATCCTATTCAACTTATTTAGAAATGATGTAGGGAAAGGGGTAAACAGTGAGGGGGTAAAATTTGCAGATGATACCAAACTGCTCAAGATAGTTAAGACCAAAGCTGACTGTGAAGAACTTCAAAAAGATCTCACCAAACTAAGTGATTGGGCAACAAAATGGCAAATGAAATTTAATGTTGATAAATGTAAAGTAATGCACATTGCAAAACATAATCCCAACTATATATACACAATATGATGGGGACTAATTTGGCTACAACTACCCAAGAGAGATTTTGCAGTCATTGTGGATAATTCTCTGAAAATATCCACTCAGTGTGCAGTGGTAGTGAAAAAAGCTAATAGAATGTGAGGAGTCATTAAAAAAGGGATATAGGATAAGACAGAAAATATCTTATTGCCTTTATATAAAACCATGGTATGCCCACATCTTGAATATTGCTTATAGATGTGGTCGCCTCATCTCAAAAAAGATATATTGGCATTGGAAAAGGTTTAGAAAAGGGCAACAAAAATGATTAGGGGTTTGGAACGAGTCCCAAAGGAAAAGAGATTAAGACGACTTGGACTTTTCAGCTTAGAAAAGAGGAGACTAAGGGGGGGGGGGGAGGAGAGATATGATAGAGGTCTATAAAATCATGACTGGTATGGAAAAAATGAATAAGGAAAAGTTATTTACTTATTCCCACAACATAAGAACTAGGGGTCACCAAATGAAATTAATAGGCAGCATTTTTAAAACATACAAAAGGAAGTTTTTCTTCACTCAGTGCACAGTCAGCCTGTGGAACTCCTTGCCAGAGGATGCAGTGAAGGCTAGAACTTTAACAGGGTTCAAAAAAGAGCTAGATAGATTCATGAAGGTTAGGTCCATCAATGGCTATTAGCCAGGATGGGTAGGAATGGTATCCCTAGCCTCTGTTTCTCTGGAAGTGGATGACAGGGGAGGGATCACATGAGAATTACCTGTTGTGATTCCTCCCTCTGGGGCATCTGGTATTGGCCACTGTTGACAGACAAGATACTGGGCTAGATGGACCTTTGGTCTGACCCAGTATGGCCGTTCTTATGTTCTTATTGACTTATTTAGAAGGCTTAATATCGAAAACCATGGATATATAGTGCTGTGAAGGACCTCAACAAATCTAGTTGAGCAGTTCCCAGAGTTTCATGCCACAACCCTTATGTTAACTTCTGTTAACACAACCCTCAGGAGTTTGAAATTGAGCCCTGAAACCCAACTGGGACCTAGTGTTGGGTACAGTGGGATCAGAAAACAATTTAGCTAGTATGAGTTGAGTCTGGTTGTCTCCCTTCTTTCCTCCCATGGGATCAGTGTAGCAGTGGCTATGGGCCCAACTCCTTCCAGCCACCACCACTTAGCCACGATGTGTGTGTTGTAAAGTGAGTACACTGACAAAACTCAGCATGTCTCACTGCAGACCACAACTCTCCCATATTTTTGTGACCTCCCTCACACTTGAAAAGGGGGTTGTGAGCCATAGTTTGGGAAATGCCAATCTAGTCCCTCCTTCAACACTGAGGAAGGATTAAGCAAACCTAGAAGTATATCATTGAAGGAATGTTTAGAAACAGTGGACTGAAAGATATTGCAAAGGCAAATTATTTAATATGAAGTATATACTTTTACTGCACTGTTAATACTGCCTAAGGATATGGCTATACTACAGAGCTCATAGCTCTGCTACTGTAAACTCTCTAGTAGAGCACTCTCCAATGAGAAAGAGCTCTCCCATTGGACTAGTTAATCACCACCATCAATGGCAGAGTTTTGGGAGGGTAGCCGGGGGGGGGGGGGGGGGCGGGGAGGTGCAGCAGCTGTGCACTCCGAGACATGGCTTGCTTTTCATCCTGTTCCCTGGACTGTCAGGGAGCGAGGGGAAAGTACTTGCAGGCTGTGAATGCCTCTCACATCTGGCTGGTTAAGAGGGCTCACCCTCACTCCCTCATAGTACTAGCCAGGTATGAGAGGCATTCACAGAATGCAAGTACTTCCCCCTCACTCCCTGACAGTCCAGGGAACGGGATAAAAATCAAGCCATGTTTTGGAGTGCACAGCTGCTGCCTTTCCAACCCTCCCAAAACTCCACCCTTGACCCCCATGACCTGTAGACTGGCTGCCTGTTCTTTTTATTGTTGTTTTAGAAAATACTAGAAGAGGGGTAAAATTGTTTGGGTGTAAGTAGGAGTTTTAGAATGAAATTAAACTTTGAGAAAATTAATATGGATGTCAGCTAACACAAGTCTATTAAATACTGTAACGGTCATCCTATATAAGTGTGGGACTCTCCATTTCTTGAGTTAATTAAAGCTGGACTGGAGAAAACTATACCATTGTTTGCTGAAGAGAAAGGAGAACTAGATAACTGAATAGATCATCTTCTCTAACCTCTATGATTTACAGTTCAGTACTGTGGAGGCTTGCACAGCACCAGTAAATAGAATGCCTGCGTGTCTCCCTCACATGCCGCTCCCCCCCCCCCTTTTTTTTTTTTTAATAACCACCATCTCTCTGATTCCCATAAAAAAAGCTACTTACAGTTACATGCAAGTACATCCAGAGATATATCATAGACGACAGTATGGACTAAAGGTCATAAAACTGAAAATAGAAATTTTCAAAGGCCAGAAAGTTGCACAGAGCTAGGTCCTCATCTTAAAATACACTCCTGTTGTCTAGGTGCCTGCAATAACATTGCCATTCTGCATAATGGATCATTTAGCATCTTAATAGGCCATAGTTATGATATAATTGAGTGCTTCTGTTCATGAATATCTTTATATTACTAGGTGTCATCAGTATTACAAGGTAAATATATTTCTTTTTTAACAGGAGAGTGAGGAGATTTTTCAAATATTCCTTTTCAATAGATTAGTTAATTTTGATTATAAATGGAAGTCTTAAAATAATTTTTATAAAATCTGAAAGATCACATGTAAATGACTTTCTCTCTGTAACAAATTCCATTTGGGTCCTATTTATAAACTCAGACATTCAGAACACATTCATTAATTTTAAACAAGGAAAAATACTCTACTAATAAACTTAGTGTTATCCAATATGTATTGTTGTTCTCTCAAAATGAAGCAAATATGTTTTCCTTCTTATTTAGAAATCCCAACACACACTCTCTAATTATTTAGTAGTTATTAATTGAAATTAAAAAGTGAAAACTGATAACTTTCTGAAGACATTAGCATAAAATATGTAATTCCCCTGACATGGCAATCAATGAACTTCTAGGTTCACAAAGCCTCTGACAAATAGAAAATGGAACTGACTAAACCAACTTTCATCATAACTCATGAACACATAATCTGATTTTAATTAAAGTATATTCATGTCCAGAAAGCTGAATTTTAGTGAAACTAATAGAAAAACAAGTAAATCTTCTAATATTTTAAATTCCTGATCAAAACCATACAGCTTTCCTCCCTGACTCTCCCATTGTGTGTACTGGGAATGTAGGTTTGCACCTCATCTCATTATCCCCAACTGTCCATTTACACTTAAGGTAAAAGCATTACATAGAATATTATTTATGTGTTAGAAGATTCACCTGGCATTGCTTGGGTCCTTAACTAAAATAAGTTTTGTTTTTCTTTATTTAAATTATTGTTTTAGGGTGGGGTTGTAGATGTGGGATTCAGTATGAGTACGCTTATTAAGTTTGCAGATGATACGAAGCTGGGAGGGGTTGCAACTGCCTTGGAGAATAGGATCATAATTCAAAATGATCTGGACAAACTGGAGAAATGGCCTGAGGTAAATGGGATGAAATTTAATAAGGATAAATGCAAAGTACTCCACTTAGGTAGGAACAATCAGTTTCACACGTACAGAATGGGAAGTGACTGTCTAGGAAGGAGTACTGCAGAAAGGGACCTAGGGGTCATAGTAGACCACAAGCTAAATATGAGTCAGCAGTGTGATGCTGTTGCAAAAAAAGCAAACATGATTCTGGGATGCATTAACAGGAGTGTTATAAGCAAGACACGAGAAGTCATTCTTCCACTCTACTCTGCCCTGATTAGGCCTCAGTGTACTTGAGATCTGCAGCAAGGGAGGTTTAGATTGGACATCAGGAAAAACTTCCTAACTGTCAGGGTGGTTAAACACTGGAATAAATTGCCTAGATGGAATCTCCATCTCTGGAGATATTTAAGAGCAGGTTAGATAGACATCTATCAGGGATGGTTTAGATGGTACTAGGTCTTGCCATGAGGGCAGGGGACTGGACTCAATGACCTCTTGAGGTCCCTTCTAGTTCTAGTGTTCTATGATTCTATGGTTCTAAGAAGGCTGCCCCAAGGAGCTCAAACAACCTCAGACTGTTCTCACCACAGCAGTCTGGAGCTAGGTGAGAAGCACCTGTCCATGGCCATTGCAGCAGGCACAGCCAGGGGCAGAGGTGCATACATGTTCCCTGGCTGGAGGACGGATACATACACAAACAGACATCCCTCTTGCCGTCTTTGCCCCTAGCTGGTCTAATGAGGTTATTGATGTCCTTTTCACCATCTCTCAACTTTTGCTACCCCCCCTCCCCCCCCCGGGATCATTCTGCAATGTAACTGTTCCTCCTTCCAGACCTCTCCTTTTCCATTTTATAAGAAACAATTTAATTCCAGGCACAGCTCATTATTCTAGCACAACCAAACTCTTACCTTGCTTTACGTTATGATAAGAGGAAGCTCTATACCAAATGTGGGGGTCCTAGCTCTTACCATTTAGGAGGAGTGTTTGAACAAATGGATTCATGGACAGACAGATGGACAGCAGACACACACATTTCTAAAATATATAGTAATATTCATTCATGCATTCATAGAAAGTCCTCCATGCACAATAAAAGTTTGTCAGATTACCATACAGTTTTCTGGGGTCCTGGTAAGCCAAAATGTCACTAACCTTTCTATGAGAGTTGGGGCCCCCTTTAGAAACAGAGTCCTTTCTGAATCAGAATAAAACATCCCAGTCAGTTTAAATCCAGCCTTTTTATTCCAGAAACCATTTCTTTGTCTCCTGGGCTATGACTACACTACAAAGAAAAGTCAGAAAAAGATATGCAAATTGCAAACCATGATTTGCATATTTTTTTTGCTTTTCTTCCAAAAGAGGCTTTTCCAACATTTGGCCCATCTACACGGAGTCAAGTGTCAGAAAAAACCCTCTTTCAGAACATCCCTTCTTCCTCGTAGATTTACCTCCAAAAAGTCCCACTGGAGACCACCCAGGGTTACACTGGTATGGATTTGAGGAATTAACACTCCATTTATATGGTTAAACTAAAGAGGTTAAAGCTGCCACTAAAGGTTTAAACTAAAGGGGAACCAGCTATCTCTCTCATGCACACACCCACACCACACACACCTTCATTCATTCACACCCATTCATTCCTGCCCTCAGGCACTCACACACTTACACAGGCATATAGGTTGCAGAAGGAGCCAAGGCATGTTGATTCTTCAGGGTTGGTCTGTCTGATCATGGCTGGGGAGCTGGTCAGAAAAGAAAGAGAGCTTCTGGCTACAGAAAGAGGAGCTCCTCAGGGGAAAAAAAAAGGGGGGGGGGCATCTACTATGTGCTCTCTCCTTTTATTGCCTCTATACAACTCCTGTGACTAATCCACATTCATAACCAGGGAGCATGCCCAGACTTCCCTTGATCTCACAGAGCAGCAGTGTGTCCTTAATTGGTCTGGTGACTCATCACCTGGTCGTGCTCAGCCTTGCAGTTTCTAATCCCAAACACACAATAGTCTCCACTCACAGACACACATTCATATCTCAGGGGAGAAAGCAGTTTAGAGCAAGTTACAAGCAAGTGGCTGAGAGTTACAAAGATTACAAAGTTGCAAGGCTCAACAATCAACAAGCTTACAGTAGGTTTTTGAATTTATAAAGCAAAGTTGCTGGGAGTTACAAAATTGCAAGGTTTTACAGAGATTACAGAGTTGCAAGGTTTAACAAAAATTAGGAGTTGCAAAGTTTAAAAGGCAATGCAGCTGAAACAATTACAAAGCTTCAGAGAATCATTTACAAATCATCAGTAATGAAGTGATTTAGAAGACAACTGCCCCCTGCCACCACAGCAATGCAGTCAGCAGGAGGTTTTTGTCAGTCTCTAAATCATATGTTGGCAGGACCTTATACAGGTTAGTGTATTTCCAGAAAATCCATGTGTAAAATCAAGTAATAGCTTGGGCGGATGCTTTATGCAACAACAGGGATGCCAAAAAAGTGCATCTGCTTTTCCAAATTTTTTGTCAGACAGGCAGCAAATTTTTGCGCAAGAGCGGTCACTTTTGCTCAAGATCATGCCAGTGTAGACACAGCCTTGGTGTTTCAAACACCAAGAGTTTCAAACTCTATTTGAAACAGTATATGAAAACTTTTTCAGGGTCTTTTTGGAGGTCTTTACTAGTTGAAAAATATCTGAGGGGTAGCCCTGTTAGTCTGTAACTTTAAAAACAATGAGCAGTCCTGAGGCAACTTAGAGACTAAGAAATATATATATTGTGACAGACCCAGACCAGCCATCTGCCATTCTGTGGTGGAGGGAAAACATGCTGAAGCGTGAGTAAACAGCTTTCTCTTCCGTAAGTGGGAAAAAAAGGCCAAAGCTTAAGTTCAGCATAATCAGGCAGGCTGATTGGAACCTGGGCTCATTTGGAACTTTTTAGAAGCCACAGGCTAATTAAACACTTGCAGCTAATTAAGGTCTGTGTTGCCACTTTAAAAGGGCTCCCCTCAGGCAAGGAAGGCAGAAGGAAAAGAGTGAAAGAGGGGAAAAGTTGTGTGGATGTGAGTGGTGGACTGTCAAGAATTGTTTGGGGGAAGTGGCTCATGGGAAAACTGACAGATTGGGAGTGGCAGTAACTCTGCCTGTTGCTGCTGTTTTAGTGTCCCTGAGCTAGAACCCGGAGTAGTGGGTATGTCTGGGTTCCCCCAGCCTCCCCACAATATTTCAATCTCTGCCTCCAGAAGGGAGATCAGGACTCCAGAGGGGATTTTACCCCAAATTTATGAACTAGCCTGTGATGAGTATGGCTCAGTAGGCCCTGGCTCCTGCCTCTAGTAGAGAGAAAGAGGCCATGTGGAGAGCCACAGTGAGCCTCTGAGGCTAACACTAACCACCAGCAGTATAAGACTGCTTTTGTGGGCAAGATCATCTCATCTAAAGAAGTGGGTTTTGACCACAAAAGCTCAAGATACTATATGTATTTATATTTGCTGGTCTCTAAAGTGCCACAGGACTACTTATTATTTTTACAGGCTGAATGAGTCACTTTCATACCACCCTCCCGCGTTTTGAATTCCTGGAGGAGCTGCAGTAACCCTTTCCCACGAAGCTGCACAAAATCCCTCATGCACAGATGAACATAAACAATTAAGGGACTTAATGCAATAAGGTCACCCAAAGGCACCACCTGGTTGCAATTACTGTCACAGTGGCTGCTCATGACCTCTGAAAATGAGGCCAATATAGCACTTCAATGCCTATTTTACAATGTTTTGATACAAATTTCAAACTATTCCCCTAAATTCCATTTGGGTCCTGATCCAAAAATCCATATGAACAAATATGAACTTTGGGTGTGGAAACACAGTGCCTGAGCTGCATGACTGGCTTATATACTCCTCACACAGATAAATTCCAATAGCATCCCTGTTAGCATACTAAGTAATGCTCTTCAAAGCAGGAAAAAACTGGAAGAGTTAAGTGTGGAGAAGAATGAACAAAACCAATGGCTACAACAAAAATGTGGTGATGGAGTGCCCTGAGGATGGGAGGCCAGTTCCTTTACTCATATGGGTAATCTTTACATATGCACATTGCCTCTGTGTGGGGGAAAAAAAATTACATCCCATTATCTCATCTACAGTCTCTCCTGCTCATGCACTGAGAATTTAGGAACCATTGCTAGTATTGTAAAGTTACCCAGGAGATTTAAATACCCAATTCCCAGCAGAGACACATCCATCTATGTTTTTTGTGTTCCTATATGAAAGGTGCTCAAATACATCATGATACCTCAATTTCCTACTGGGCATGTTCTTGGGGCCACTTTCATCTCACTTTTATTGTGCCATTACAATGGCACAAACTGAGGACTCAGCCCAACATCCCCATCAGAGTTTCCAGATTGCTGTAAAATACTTTAAATGTGTTTTCCTCTTTTGAGATCACTGGCTTTCATAAATCTTAAGTTGTAGCTAAAACATATCAATATCTGAATATCACTTTGCTGGTCTTCCAAAGTAAAGAGGCTATAAATGTCACAAATGGGTTGAAAATTGTCTCTTGCCTGCCTTCACTTAGGTCTGTCTGCAGTCAGTTACATAGTCTTAGAAAACACTCATTACTGGTATCCTTTTCCCTTACATTTTATCTTCAATTTATCTATCTTTCAAAATTTCTATCAGTGCTACAAATCCTCTCTGTTATTATAGCCTGACTAGAATGTCAACATTTTGATGGATGTCTGGTGATAGATGGCCTGTTTAATGAAAAAAAAAAAACATTGTTGATATCCTAAAGGTTCCAATGAAATTATGTTGAGGGTTTTTTTCCCCCATCATGTTTTTCAGAAAATTCATACTGCCTCTGTCATATGTAGTGGTATATTTGTTAATATGTTGTGTGGCTGGAGGTGGTGGAAGTTGGGAGTTGTTTTGGTATAATGTAAAACAGTTTTGTGGGTTTCTAAACTTTCTAGTGAAAATGAAAAACAAAGTGTTTCTCAAGAACTGTGCGCCAGCTTTGCAGACCTTTTAAACCAAATCTTGAATTTGCAACAATCTGGGGAACATCACTAGAAATGCTTAGAAATACATGGTAGCCAGCAGTAAAATCACCACAATAATTAATTATCCACAGTATCTGGGGAGGGAAAAGTACATAGTTGATAGCTAAAGTGATTTTAATATCTAAAATATCTAACATCCAAAAGGCCGACAATGAAAATGACTGTTTTCCTATATCTTTCCAGAAAACAGTAAAGCTCACAGCTGGCATTCTTGACCATTTCAGGAGTAGCCTGTGTGTGTGTGTGTGTGTGTGTGTGCTTCTTTTCTTTTTTTTTGTTTTTTTCTTGATAGAGGCCTTTTTTTATTTCCTGCTGCAGTTGAAACTAAAGTTGTGGAAAAATTTCTGTTTCAATGGGCAGAGGTTTCCACAAACAATCTTTCTGTTTTTTTCAATGTGAATTTGCATTGATGAAGTTCACACATGCCTGTGAAACCACTAGTCCTTATGAAAATTATCACAGCATGCCAATCCTGCAAAACGTAGCACATCTTTGCATGTATTTGTGTACCATCTACTGGTTCCTTATCTTCAAAATACTTACATATATGCAGGCTTGGTGAAAAATAACGGAGTCTCTTTGCACCTCAGATATAGATCTAAAATGTGTTGTATTCACTTATAAACAAGATGAACCCAACTGTATTTTGGTATTTTTCATGCAACATCCACAATCTGTTGATTAGCATTTGCTCAGACTGCAGATGGAACCATATGCTACTCATTTTGCTCATGACCATCTGGAGAGAAAAGAATCCCTTCTCCCCTGCTTGCCAAGAGAAAGTGGATTACCTTTTTATGACCTGTCATAACTTGCAGACCTAGAGAGAATATTTTTCAGCTGACATACTTCACCTGTTTTCCAGATGTACATCTTGTATTGGTTATGGTGACCAGTGTGACACAGGCCTTCAGGACATTCTGTGTTAAACTAGAATATAGAAACCACACCCAGAGTTTTCTGTCAACCTTGCATACCCCTGTGTGCCCCTGAGTATAAGGGACTTGCATATGGACTTGGGCCATGGGGATGTATTACCCTGAGTAGAAGGGGCTTGCAATGGACTTGGGCAGTGTTACCCCAAGCAGAAGGGACTTGCACATGTACTTAGGCCATTGGGCCATAATACCCGGAGTAGAGGATCTCATATATGGACTAGGGTCGTTGGGCCAGAAGACCCTGACCAGAGGGTGGTGGGTACAGACTGAAGCTGGTTGAGCCATCCTGTAAATGGACTTGGCAATGCTTAAATCACTCAATCAAAGGAGATTAGGCTCGAGGGGCCTCCAAGGCATGGTCGCCCTGGACAGGTATATGCCAAAGTCACAGCTCACTAGGGTCTGTCAGTGCTGCACAAGGGGCTGTCAGTGCTATAGCCTTGAATGAGAGGCTTAAATGGAGTTTCAGTGGTACTGTTCCCTTAAAAATGCCACTAAAATATTATAAAACCAACCCAATTTATCTCAAACCTCAAATAGATTGTTCCACACTACCTGTGTTGGTTTAGATCCTTAAAACCTTACATAATCACACACAACTATTTATACACACACAATTAATTCACTTTTTCCTGCCATCAACCCAAATTTTCCTCTCACAGATGATATTATTTATCATTTTTACAGTTTCCTGCTCTTAATTTGACTCCAAACTCTGTAACATTAATTCCTGCTGAAGCTACTCATCCACCTAATACAATCCCAATTCACAGATGCCTTATGCTGATTTTACTTTGAGACTATTGAAAGATAGTAAAACATTGTCTCCATGTTTGCCCATGGATCTTTTACTCCCCAAAAGTAAATGGGAGTCAAGAGGCCTTAGTCATATTTTGTCCATTTTTTCCCCATGTAAGTATCTAAAGCACTCTTTATGAAACATCAGAAAACAAGAGTAAAGGGGCTATTAGGGCATACGGTGGTAAAGAGTGAACTGAGAAAAAGAGGAAGAAGAAGAGGAAGAAATAATTACATAACCACTACCTGATCACAATAATTGTTCAGGAAATCTCCACGGGGGCCTCTTGAATGGCATCCTTTATTTCTAGATGGTATGGTGGGATGACAACGGTGCTGGCAGACATGGAAATGGGTGTAGTTTAAGCTTTGTCAATCAACATAGGTCAATTTGTTCCTTTAGAATTTGATTCTCCCAAAGGAGATTATCTCTATCTACAGCCTGGGGATCCACAATTATGACTGTCATCACAGACTGGTGAAAGAGAGTTCTTTCTTTTCTAATCATTTCGTCTAACTCTCTTGCCATAATTAATGCCCCCTGGGTCAATCCCAGAGGCCTTCTGTACTACCACCACCACATTCTCACCTAAAGATGTTTTTGATTCCTGGACTTTATCTGTTCAGCACTGCACCATGGGCCAATCCTATTTTCCTATGTGTTCCTTAGTAAAATTCTTGAGGTTCTGATCATTCAGCAAAGTGTTCAACTTATGTAAGTCCATGACAAGAAGTGGTCATCAGTTGCTACTCTCCTCTGAGATCCTGTTTGCAACGTCAAATGTTGGGGATAGAAATAGAAAGAGGGGGAAGACTAGACTGCATAGGCAGAACCATTCAGTATATTATAACAATTTATTACAAGCTGTATTGCACATTCCTCTCCTTCCTAACCTTGAGGAATGAGCCCCAAAGTTTGTGTTTTCCCTGCATTATACATTATTTTATTATTTATAATTATATACATTAATTATTATTATTATTTATTTATTTTATTATTTCTCTACCTACCCAGATGGGCATTCTGGTTTTGATCTTGGCCCAATAAATACCCTCTTATTTCCCTACTAAATCCTCCACCCCTATTTGTTTTTATATTTGATTGTGCCCACTGACACCTTATAAGGACTGTTAGGGTATGTCTATACTACCACCCTAGTTCGAACTAGGGTGGCTAATGTAGGCATTCGAAGTTGCAAATGAAGCCTGGGATTTAAATATCTCGGGCTTCATTTGCATCTTGCCAGGCAGGCGCCATTTTTAAATCCCATTAGATCAAACTCTGTGCCCGCGGCTATACGCAGCACAGAGTAGGTAGTTCGAATTAGGATCTCTAATTCGAACTATCGGTACACCTAGTTAGGTACGTGGAACGAGGTGTACCGGTAGTTCAAATTAGAGATCCTAATTCGAACTACCTACTCCATGCCGCGTGTAGCCGCGGGCACGGAGTTCAACCTAAGGGGATTTAAAAATGGCACCCGCCCGGCAAGATGCAAATGAAGCCCGGGATATTTAAATCCCAGGCTTCATTTGCAACTTCGAATGCCTACATTAGCCACCCTAGTTCGAACTAGGGTGGTAGTGTAGACATACCCTTATTGAGTACTTTGGCTGTTTTTTGTCAGTGAACACCTGTAGGCTTATGATTTGAGGGTTTTTCACATGCATCAGTCTCTGCCAGCACTTAAGACAGATTCAATGAAGCTTAGAGATAACCCCCTACATAGGACATCTTCCTTGATGTACCACAGTTTCCCTTCTGTCTGAACTACAGTGGTGATTCATGGGATCCCCATGTCTACAGTCACTATTATGCCAAATCAAATGTATACTTACTGAAACTGATTTCTCTATTTAATTTTCATTATATTGCTTACATGATGTCATAAATAAAATATCTACATCTATATAGCTACATTTCATTTATGACATCATGTAAGCAATATAATGACAATCAGAGGAATCTATTTCAATATAACTATCATAAATAAATAAATATATAATATAAAACATAAATAATTATATTAGTAATTATCCTTCAGTAAATTTCATTTTCACATCACGATTATTCTTGGAAAGTCTTGCCACAATCCTTCAAAATGGTTCACACTTCCTGAGTCCTGTTAACTGCACTGGGGCTCCATGTGACCTCAGGTGTCTGCCTAGGCAATGTGCGCTGCAAGATTAAACCACTTATATTAATCTTGCAAAGCACATATGTCCAGTGCTTGGTCTTAAAAATAGCCTTCAGCCTTTATTAATCAGAATGAGGTATGGTAAGGATCACATTATTCAGGGTGCACTGTCCATGAGTTCATCCTTTGGAAGGCCAGCACATACTGTTGTTCAGTCCTTCGTTTATCATTAAGGATGTTTGTCAAAGCCTGAAACAAATACATATAATTTATTTTTACTGTGTTAGCGAAAACATTAATTATTTTTTGTAATTAGGACATCCTAATGAGGAACTAATATTAATTCATCTAAAAGTTCACTTTTATTTCATACACTCACCAAGGTAATTACTAGACTCCATTCATTAACATTTCAAATCTCATTAAAATGTAAATGGTGGTGAAATTTTTTTTAACCTAATAAAGGGTATTTATTGACATTCATCACAGTAAGCAATTTGGTCCTCATTAATGGTAAAGAATACAGTAAATAGTCATTTAGTTAGTGACAACAGCTGGTTAAAGGTTGTTATGCTTATGAGTTTGTGTTGTCATCAAAATGGATGATTCTTATATAAGTATATAATTCTCAACACTGCATGGGCTGATCATGCATCACCTTGCACTTAATGTTGCTCAAGATGAGGCAAGGGGAAGAGCATCTAAGAAGCGTCCTTGTTCATCATGCAGGCCTCAATGTGTTCAAGGATTATTTTGGATCCAGATCTGTTCCAGGCATGGTGCTAGTTCTTTGAGGTAAGAACAGGGAGAAGCTATCCCCATAATTTTGACCTATAATTAATTCATGCTATTCTTGTTAACTTGCTGTGATGCAAATGTGGTGATTGCAAAATTGGGCTCCAGGATGTCTGAGAATACAGAACATTAATCTTTATGGACTCGTTGACTGAAAACTTTCTGCTGATGGAACATTTCATACACACACCTCTACTCTTGTGAATCTGTTTACCTCAAACATATTATTGTTTAAAAATATCAATAATAATAATTTATATCTGTAACCCTTTAAAACGTACTTTTACTATCTCTATCTCTTGGGCTCTGTGATGCCAACCACAGCATAATTCATGATAGGACAAAGAAATTAAGATCAAGGACCCTGGAGTAAATCTTTGTTTATTCAGGTAGCATAAATTCTGAAATCTGAGAGCTACCACACTGTCACTAAAACCTGTATTTCATACAATAGATTGCATACTCACACGTCTTTCCTTGTGTTGGGTATTGTTATATTCAGACCTTGCTGCTCTATCTATTGCTTTTGCTTTACATGCACTATATGAAAAGGAAATCCTGAACTCTATTTCCAAGTTTGCTTTGTATGGGATTATATTGTATCAAAACCAATGGCACTTTTTCTAGCTATCCCCATCTGTGATGAATTCTTATATGTTATGCCGGTAGAAACTAGATGGAGTGATGTAACCTTTTATACATTTCTACCTGCAGTCTTAATTCTAATCATCCACCAAATTTCCTCTTGTTGCCAACTATCAAAGCAACTCATTTTGCCAGTCTGAATCACATCAACCTAGAGGAGGACAAAACCTGCAGTGTGTGCTCAAAATTCTAAAAATGAAGTTGGTTTGTGTGTGTGTGTGTGTGTGTGTGTGTGTGTGTGTGTGTGTTTTTAACTCTGTTAGGGTATGTCTACACTAGCCCCCTAGTTCGAACTAGGGAGGCTAATGTAGGCATTCAAACTTGCAAATGAAGCCCGGGATTTAAATATCCCGGGCTTCATTTGCATGTTCCCAGGCGGGTACCATTTTTAAATCCCCCTAGTCCAAACTAACTGCCTGTGGCTACACGCGTCAGTTAAAAGTTAATTCGAACTAAGTCCTTAGTTCGAATTAACTGTTACACCTCATTCCACTGGATGTTCAAAGCATTCATAGATTCAGTGATCCAGAAGTAACATTGGAGCCCAGTTTACCAGTTACAGCTCAGATCATCACTCTGTGTTAACTCAAGGCACTCAGAGCTTCTCTGCATTTAAAATGCTACAATGGCACAGGTGGGGTGCCGTAGCTTCATTGCGGTAGCATTTTAGTGTAGACACTACCTTTGCTGACTGGAAGGATTCTCCCATTGACATGGGTAATCTGTCTCCTGGAGAGGCAGTAACTAGATTCATAGAATCATAGAACTATAAGGGACTTCTAGAGGTCATCAAATCCAGTCCCCTGCACTCATGGCAGGACCAAGTGTCATCTGGAACATCCTTGACAGGATGGTCGAACCTGCTCTTAAAAATCTCCAATGATGGAGATTCCACAACCTCCCAAGGCAACTTATTCCAGTGTTTAACCACCCCGACAGGGAGTTTTTCCTAACGTCCAATCTAAAACTCCCTTGCTGCAATTTAAGTCCATTGCTTCTTGTCCTATCCTCAGAGGTTAAGGAGAACAATTTTTCGCCTTTCTCCTTGTAACATCCTCTTAGATACTTGGAAAAAAAAGTTATTATGTTCCCTCTCAGTCTTCTTTTGTTCCAGAGTGAAGAAACTCAGTTCTTTCAATTGTTCCTCATTGTCACGTTTTCTAGACCTTAATAATTTTTGTTGCTCTTCTCCAATTTGTTCCAATTTTTCTTGAAATGTGGGACCTAGAACTGGACCCAGTACTCCAATTGAAGCCTAATTAGTGCAAAATAGAGTGGAAGAATTACTGTTCATGTTTGCTTAGAACAATCCTATTAATGCATCCCAGAATGATGTTTTCTTTTTCTGCAACAGTATAACATTATTGACTCACGTTTAGTCTGTGGTCTACTATGACCCATAGATACACAATACTCCTTCCTAAACAATCATTTCCCATTTTGTTTGTAATGGATTGTTCCTCCTTAGGTGGAGTATTTTGCATTTTCCCTTATTGAATTTCATTCTGTTTACCTCAGGCCATTTCTCTAGTTTCTCCAGATCATTTTGAATTTTCATCCTATCCTCCAAAGCAGGGGTGGGCAAAAGCCTCTCAGTAGGCTGGATCTGGCCCGCGAGGGCTTTGATCCAACCCGCAAAGCAGTTCCAGGCCCCACCCCCTAATGGGAATGCCCCCGGAAAGTAAATCTGGTTTATGGCCACAGAAAAATAGATCTGGTCTATGGCAAGCCCTGAACCTCAGTACTCCCTCCCCCCTCACCCCATGAGACTGGGGCACCAGAGGAGTGAGATGTATCAGTTGGAGCCACATCAGTGAGCACTGGGGGTTTTGGAGGAGTTTTTTTGCTTCTCACTTGTGTGGTCCCCAACTGATTTTTGGTGGGTCAGTGACCCTTAACCCAAAAAGGTTCCTCACCCCTGCCATAAATAAAGAAAACCTTGAAATCTTTTGTGTTGGACATGATATTTTACTTTATTTTAAACGAAGTTTGATAGACTAACATGAGAAAGTTAAAACACTTAATCTGTTTCATAATTTAAATTAAATCATTCTTACTAGCGGCAGCTGGTTCAGAAAATACGGTCATTGTCCCCAACAGGGTAGTTCTCAACCCTGCCCCTTCCACCTGTGGCCCTGCCCCTTCTGGGTTGGCCTGCGGCCACTTCTGAAATTTGTGAAGTGGCCCCCCTTCCAAAAGTATTGCCCACCCCTGCTCCAAATTATGGTTAAATTGACTTAATTTTCTAGTGCATGCCAGGCCTCTCATAAGTTTATAGTGAAAAAGTAAAAGTTCAATCAAGTGTTGAGATTCAAGTGATTTCAAGCAGAAATATTGGAAACAAATAGTTACCTTAGTACATACTTATACTACCTCTGGGGCTGGGCAGTACAGGACATGCATTTCTGGGGGAAGTCCGGCTCTGGCAGTGTGTTGGAATCATTCTATGGTAATTTTTAAAGTTGGTAAAAGCCAAAACATTGTTGACTGGCTGCAGCACACGCAGATGTTGATGAGAATGAGTTAGAGGCTGGAGGTTTGTTTTTTTCCCCCCTGTGTATCTGTTTCTGATTGATTTCACAATTTCCATTAGCATTCAGTTCATTCTGTAGGAAGTCCTCCATTGTGAAGAGGACAAATACCCAGCTGACCAGCCAGGGGGAGAGAAGCTGCTAGGAATGTGGTTTTTTTTAATCATCTTCTAGTGAACAGCTTTAACTATTATACCTTAAGAAAATAATATCTAATACAGATGCCTTAAACATTTTCTGTACCTATATTTTGCAACAGCCATATTTTGGTAGAGACCTCACAATACACTTTGAGAAACTTCTTATCCATATATCTAACCTAGTGGATCCATGTAATACCCTTTTCCCCCGTTTTCACTTGACACAAAAAGATTCCTGAGGCAGAGAGTTCTGTGATATAATTTATCTGCAATTTTTTCTGCACAGTTGACTTCACTTTGCAAATACTGAGCTGGTAGCAAAATCCAGTTATATTTCACTGGAATAAAAAAGCCTTGAAAAGAACAATTTAACTCAATACCTCACAAAATACCTCTATTTTTCAATGAAACATTCACAAAATGACATTTTGCACTTTGTTTAATATCAGTTTGAAATTTCATTTTGTGTTGAACTGTTTTAACTGAACCCTACCAAAATACCAAAATTTAAAATGTGTTCATGAAACATTTAGGAAATAATTTGGTTTTGAAAAATTTCAATCAGCTGTATGACTCCTACAGTTTGGTTAAAGTGAGTAATGCTAGTCAAAAGAGGCAGTGATCATGGCTGCCAACCAGTGCCCTGCTTCTATGTTTCACCTTGGCACTGTAGTTTCTGTCTGTGGGATGTATATGGTGCTCTCATGGATTCTGAAGCTGTGTTGTCCTAATGGAGTGCTAGAGAGAACAATTCCTCCAGTTGTCCCTCAGGTGAAATTTCAAGAAGCTAAGCCAATACACAGAAAATGTACTTCAGATCTTCCTTCACCAGTTTCAGTGAATTTGGCTCAATGATTTAAATGAGTGAGGGGGCTAGCAAAAACTGGCCTAGCAAAAACTGCCTTTTTGTATGTTATGTACATATAGATGGGTGTGGGAAAAACTCACCTTGTCCTTTCCCAAAGTTTTAAGCACTTTTGAGAATCTAGGATTGCCATATCGCTAAAATATATTGATCTCATATGTGTGCAGCCAGAGGATGGTTGTTTCTCATTCCATAAATATAGCAACACAGGGTATTCAACAGTGGTTTAAGAGAACACTGGATCCACTGGCAGTGGAGAAATGACTGCATGCTAGAATATTGAGCAAGAGACTGCATCAGGAAATATAATGTATTAAATATTCTAAGACAAAATGTAGACTCAGATATAAGTCAGATAGGAATATGTCTATCAGCGAATTAAATAATATAAAAATATATAATATAAAAGTGGCAGATAAATAAAACCTAGAAAAATAGACTTAACATAGACAGTTCCAAACTAAGATATTGTTTCCATAGTTTTTCAATTGTATGTGAACCCAATCTTTGTTAGCCTTATCCTTTTGTCAAGAAAGGGGTTTTATTTGGTTTGGTTTTAATACAAATCACTTTATTTTTCATGAATATTGAAGTCTGAAACTGAAGTTTTGCCTCAGCTTTTTCTAGAATAATTTTTATTTAAGATCAGTTTCTCTATAAACAAGCATTTATATCAATGTCTGTAGCAACAGCAAACATAGGAGTGTGGCATAATTTCTAATATTCCACAAGGATAAAAAGTGAAACCCATGAAAAGTAAAACCCATTTTCATCTCTCTCTCTCTCTCTCTCTCTGGTCATGCAACTCTAGAAATGAAACATTTTCTTTACTATTACGTTGCAGCTTTTATGAGCAAAGTGCAATGCCATCTTCAAACAAAGAATTTATAATCCAATTGAAGAGTCAGACATACTGCAAAATAAATGAGTGTGTCTTTCTAGTAGGGGAGTATAATGCACTTTTCCACTTGATAAGCTCCAAAAGATGTTTTTGAAACGTATGATAAAGTTGGCAACATATCAAATTCTGAAGCTGGACTACATACTGTGTGGATGAAAACCAATAATAAAAGCCACTATGAACCGCCTAGATATTGCAGCAAGTAAGTGATCTTCATTTCAGTGCTATCCAATGACTTGGCTGTGATTTTTAAAGGGCTCCAAGTGAATGGAATTTCAATGGAAGCTGGACACACGTCCTAAATCTCACTGTTCACACTTTTTTTTCTTAACATTTACAATATAGATGTGCATTAAAATACCTTAGTGACAGGCAACATATAATGCAATCTCATTTACTTTATTTGTTTCTAAAAAGTTGAGGTTAAGCATCCCAGTTTGTTGTATTCATCCATTTGTTGTATTTTATCTTTAGGATGTAAGACCATTTTTTTGTTATTTATGTACTGTATAATGCGTCTGGGGCCTTTAGGTACTATGGAAAAACAGCTTTTATTATTTGTATCAATAATTATTTAAGACACCAGTTTCATGCCGATAAAATGCTGAGACCAAAAATCTCTTAATAGAATCATATACAGGAAAGCATTTTAATCTAATTTCATTTAATAAAACAGTTATCACATTGAGCAAAGTGTATGACACTTAGGTACTAGTAATCTCCAAGGGTATGTCTACATTAGGAAATTATTTCGAAATAACTCAGTTTGAAATAACTCCCTAAATGACAAAATCAAAATAGCATGTCCCCTACCGTGGGGATCCTCAAAATGAGTCTGAGGCAGGCTCCATTATTGTGGATGTGCTACCTCGACTTAGAGCCCCAGGAAGTGCTGGGGTGTAATTACTTCAAATTATTCTGGGGAGTAGTTATTCTGAAATATCGGCACAGGAATATCCATGTGCTATTTTGAAATAGCTATTTCAAAATAAGTGTTATTCCTCGAGGGAAGCGTGAGTGGAGATTTCGAAATACTAAGCCCATTATTTGTAAATAATGGGCTTGGTAGTGTGGATGCTCTGCTTATTATTTCTAAATAAGGTGGGTTATTTAGAAATAACTTCCTGGTGTAGACCAGAGCCAAGAGAGCTACCATAGATCCAACAGATTCCCCTGAAGAAAGACTATCTTTAGAGGGGAAGTATGAAGTTGATAATGACAACCAAGTGGACAACCAACGAGGGTCATGATAGCTTTGAAAGGATACTGCCTGTGCTGTGTCATCCCTGCTTTCTTGGAAAAGGCAAAATGTTGTATGATTAGTAAACAGAAGATTTGAAATTTGAGTAACAAAAGGAAATGAGGTGTTACCAACCAAATGAATAGAGTAGGAAAAAATCTCATGATGTCTTTTAACATTAACCCAAGATTTTCTCCACTAATCAGTGCTCTAATGCTATGTGCTTCTTTGCGTTTACCTGACTTATCAAATATTTGTATTGTCACTAATATCTACTAAAACAGGATCTGATAAAACATTTCATCTTCACATAATTTCAACAGTCATCCCACAATTGCAAAAACATTTTATTAAGTAGATTTCATATGGTTCCTCTTAGCAATCAACACTTGACAAAAAACATATGAGCAGTTATATATTTGATTAGTGAGCCATTTATGGGCCTTATGCAGAAATTACTGGGAGAGTTTCTCGCCATGTGGTAAAACTACACAGTCACAAAAATACCATCTTGTCATAACATCTATAACATTCTAAATGACTACATTTAATTTTTCCCTTCTTTTGCTTTTTGTTTTTCACAAAGATGTGAAATAAGACAGGGAATCTGTAATGTATTCTAGATAATGGCATGGGTGTTCTTTCTTTTCATTTTCCTCAAAAATTAACTATTCAAGTGAACTCCATTTTAGTTCTGAATACTAATAAAATACAAATAAAAATATCATAAATATGGAAACAATTTTCTGCACAGATTTTTTTTTATTGTTGCTGAAAATACTAAATGTATCTTGTGTCTCTCAGACCTTTGGCATTCAGGCTCACAAAATGAAACTCCCATCTATACTCACCCTCCTAAGAGAATGGATGCTCCAGACATTTTCAAGTGCCTTACACAACCTTTTCCTTCCCCATGAATGTTTACACTTCACACCAGCTCTACCTTTCAATGGCTCAAATTAGGGGTGCTGAAACAGGGGAACCAGAGTACCATGTATGGGTTCCCATTGTTTTCCTGACTTAAGTTCAACCAACAGGGGGAGAGGGCAGAGCATCAGGGAAGAGGTTGCATAAGGGTGGGACCCCAGAGACAGGGGCAGAGTGGGGATCATCATATGATTTAGGTACTGGTGACCCCCCACATTTCTAGTGAGGTTTGGACAATTCTGTCTCAAGTCTTTCACTTAGATAATAAAAAGAGATGGTGGTATAAAAAGAATCATCTATCCCTCCGTTGCACAATTCAGGTGCCAGAATGGACCAAGCACAATCGTAGTACTTGTCATTGGTCCAAAATTGGCTGGTGATTTCTTTTGTTGTTGCTGTTTGTTTTTATAGAGGTGGGAATATCATTATTTGAGAAGAAATGTAGCATGTTTTATTTATTTGGAATATAAATGAAAGTTTCATATTTTTCTGGTTCCAGTACTAGACAGACAAGTGGGTGAGGTAATATCTTTTAGTGGATACATTTCTGTTGGTGAGTGATGCAAGCTTTAAACCTTAAAGAGCCCTTCTTTAGGTCTTGGACACTTATCCAGAATGTCACAGCTATACATAATTAACACATATTTCAAGGGACAATTCATTCACCCATTTGTCTCTCTAATATCTCAGGACTAACTCGGGAACAACACTGCGTAGATGCAGTACTGATATTCTGCTTCCATTTTTTTTTCATTCCCTGTGCTGTTACTATGGAAATATGTCTGTGCTCTTTTTTTAATTAATCAAAATGTCTTTGGGCAAGATCATGCTGTCTCTATGCAGGAGCATAAGTTGGGGGAATAGCAGAGGGAACATCTACCTTACACAATGTAATCCTAACACTCCTGGACTCTGCAGGATTATTGGCATGAATAACAAGCAATGTAGTCTGTTAGGTGAGATGCTGGATTGAGATTCAAGGGTTCTGTTCCTATCTGTGACACTGATCTGTTGTGTGAACGTATGATCCACCCAATAGAGGTCAACAATAGAGCAATTAGACAATTTTTTAATTTGGTGGAACTGGAAATCCTTCCTTCTTCCTCCACCCCCAACATAACATCAAAAAATTACATTTTATTTTTTATAAAAAGTGAGGGAAAGAAAAGTTCATCCAAGTTGACTGAAATATTTTATTTGACTCAAAAGAAAACACTTCATTTTTTGAGGTTTTATAGGCCTTTCTTGAATAAATTAGAATGAAATTCCAAAATGAAGTGGCTTTACAAAATGAACTGTTTTAACATTTGCAAAATTATTTGCTATTCAGTCAAAACAAGTTGCTGAAATGAGACCAAAGTCACCAATTGCTTTGGATGACCCAAATCTGCATTTTGGTGGCAAAAGAATGATTTGTACAACACCTTTTTCCCAGTTGTAATCAACATAACAAGTTTGGGATTTGAGTGCCTATGCATATTTGTCAGGAATGTCTGCTCCAATCCAGTTGCCTGTTGCTCTACAGTGTAATGTCATTATGTCATTTCTGTTCCAGAGTTAGGCTGTTTGTCAATGATTTGAAGGATTATTTTGTGATCCCAGATCTTCCACTGGGATACAACTCACAGTGTAGGGCTATTCTTTAAAGAACACAATATAATTATTGATGTTTAAATGAATAACTCTTGCCTCTAGCCAAACACTGTATCATCCTGACTGATGTGAAAATGACTGAGTGAATCTTGGTGTAATTGTAGTTTTGTCAGTCCCGATATAATAGACAAACAAGGAAACTGAGGTTAACATCATTTTGTCCAAACTGGAACAGCCATGGGTACTACAATGGCTCCCAGGTATGCCAATCTCTTCATGAGCTACATTGAAGAAGGATTTATGGACAAATGGCCTTCCAAACCAGTGATATACCTGAGATACACTGATGATGTTTTAATCCGCTGGAAAGGCAACTTTAAACTGCCTCAGGGTGCTTCAACACTGCACCTGCAGCTTGAAATAGGCTATGCAATTTGAGCCATGCAAATTGCATAGCTTATTTTGAGTATATTTCAAAATAGCTTATATTGAAATTTGATGCTGCCTACACAGCACTAAATTTTGAAATACACTGCTATTCCGACAAGTCCCTTGATCCTCATGAAACAAGCTTTACTAGGATGTCGGAATAGCAAGCCTGTTATTTCTATTGCATCCAGGTAAGATGCTGAAAAAACTATTTTGGGATACCTCCAGTGTCCTGAAATAGTGCTGCTGTCTATATGTATCCTCACAGATTTCCTGCAGAACCTCAACAACTATCACTCATCCTTTAAACTCTCTCTGGAGCACTTGCATACGAGTATCAGCTTCCTAGACAACATAATCATCTTCAACAATACAACCATACAGACAACCATCCACAACAAACCACCAATCAACACATCTACCTTCATAGATCCAGTAACCGCTCCAAATACACCCAGAAATCTCTTATATGCAGGCATTTTGCTGTGATGCTGGGAATACTATCCCAGACATGAAGAAGAGCTCTATGTGGCTTGAAGTCTTCTCTCTCACCAACAGAAGCTGGTCTGCTAAAAGACACTTCCTCACTCAATTTGTCTCTTATAAGTGAAACTTCACAGAAAGTGAGCAACCTGGTTTATTTAAGCAAGCAGAATGTAGAAGGGGAACATTGTACAGTACATTTGAATAAAATTTGTCACTTTTAATAATTTAGAGTCGCAAGTAACATTGAACAGGAGATGTGTGTGTAAGAGACAGAGAATTTTAACCTGAATGTCTTTTTTAAAAAGATATTTGGACCTTTGGAGAAAAGACTGTATTTTATAAAGCCAACTGCAATAAATATTCTAATTAGCTTGAGTGAAAAGTTAATTATTGTGATTGGCTATAATTTAGATTATTTTTGTCTACCTCATATGTACTGTATATATTTGGCAAAACAAGTGCAATCATCCTTCCATTCATCTGTCCTTCTTAACCTAGCTTATCTGAGGTATTTCTGGAATCTTCTGCTGATATGAAAATTTTAAAAAGTATTGCTGATATAAAACACAGTACAAAAATATAAAATATTTATAATTTTGTAATGAATCCCCTTCAGACTAGTGTCCTGCACCTCAGATTTAATGGCTGTAGGTGAGTTATTTATATTTTTTAAATACCTTTCACTTGTTCACACTGGTTAATTTATCAAGGGGTTTTCTCTGTCAAGTAAAATGTTATTTGACATCAAGGAATTTGTTGCTGTTTGTTTCATGCCATCTGTTGTTGATGGTTTTTTTCCCCCAAGAGATCACTTTTAAAAGAATTAGAAGGACATATTACAAGTCTGATATTACTTACAACATGTTTAAAATTAAAAGCATGGGGGAAATTACATTAATTATAATGTAACATGTTTTATTTAGGAGATTAAAAATCAACAAAACAAAGAAAGACAAAACAAAATAAAAAAAACCCCACAATAAATGAAGCTGTTCCTCTTCCATATTTGTGCCTCAGTGTTATAATAAGAAATCTGATTATATACAACATCCAATTTCCTATGTCCTTCCACTAGAAAAGTAATTACCTAAAAGATATAAGAAGTGAATGCCTCTAGTAAAATTAGAACATAGAACAATCTCAGGAGTTCCATTTGTAAAATATTAGCCTTATGCATTGAGCAGTATGGGGTTTCATCCTGCCTTTGGAACACAATGGCTAAGTGACGAGTACATCATGTAGCTCACAGACCTAGCTTTCCTTTGTTATATTCAGCTATAGTTCAAGGAACCTAAAGGCCTGTATCCTGTAAGAGATTATCTTAAGCAAATTATCGTAAGTATTGTTAAATATAGTAGGCCTGTCACCTTTTGCAGATAAAGTTCTGACAGAGATCCTGCGATTTTGGGGAACTTGAACTAGCTTGAACTAACAATAATGTTAGAAGTTGGAATTTGGCAGGAAATATCAATCCCAGGAACAGCACAGGAGTGTAGAAGAAATAACCATAAACTGGAATTAAAGAAGAGATGACTGCTATGGTAATGAGCTAAATTGCATTAATATTGTGATAGAGTTGGGCCAACGGGCTACAGGAGAGTAGTGGAAGGAAAATATATTAGCCTCAGATTAAATAGGTCCCTGTTCTCAGGATAAACTAGCAAGGGCTAACCCAGAACCAGCTAGAATCAATCAGAATAATCAGGACAATTGAACCACCTGGAGCCAACTAGTTTTCAGAATTAAGTGAGTCACACTAGTCAGAACACCTGGGGCTAATTAATAACCAATTGAGACTGGTTAAAAAGAGCTCTTTTTCTATGAGCTGAGTGTGTTGGAGATGTTGAAAAAAGCAGCTGTGAAGGATTTGGGAGGAGTAAGCACAAGCCAGTACCAGGAAGAAGAGCCTGTGGTAAGGAAGGTGCTAGGGAAAGCTGTGAGGAAGTGGCCCAGGGATTCATAACTGTCACACAGCTGTTACCAGAGACATTACAGATGTCTGTCACAGGGCCCCTGGGTTAGAACATGGAACAGAGGGTAGGCCCGGGTTCCTCAAACCACCAACTCCCCATTTCAGTACTAGAAAAAGACTGGCTTTGATATAAGGGTTTGTCCTGCCCTGTACCACTTGGAGGGGCCACAGGGATTATGAAATTTGGTTTAACCTCTTTTCCCCGTGCTGGTCAATGATGAAAGTAGCTCCACAAACAGCAAGCTGGTGCCTAAATTAAGGGCTGCTGTGAGCCTCTGAAGCATGTAATCTGCCTGAAAGCACAGGACCCACCAAGGTTGAGGAGGAGCTTTGTTATTGTATGTATTAAGTGCATTTCAATATTATTTGGGTAAAAAGGCTAGATTTGAGCATGGAAAGCTGAGCACTGACATGCATATTCATAATAGTGCTTAAGCCCTATAGGAGGGTGAACTACCTCATGTAGAGTTCATTCTTCAGCTTTTGGTCTTTTTAGCTTTTAGTTGGCTAAACTCACTGACCCTGAACCAGCAGACGCATTTGGTATGCCCAGGACTGGGCTGGTCCTTTGTCTCTTACCACCAGATCCAGAAGGATTTATGTATGCAAACCTAGAAGCTTATGCAAAGCATGGTAACATAGATATCCCTAATAAGGCATTGCCCATATTGATTCATGTGACTTGGAGGTTTTCTGTGTTCTTTATTGAGTTTAACAAATCTTTAAGGCTTTACATTGTCCTCAGGTTGACTGTCCTTGTCATACACCCCGAGGCTCCTGACAAGACATTAAACTCACGATTTCAAATCTGTGTAGCCTGATTCTGGGACGAGAACCTTATTATCGTGTGATATATTGGCATCAGCACAAATATTATTAACCTTCAAAAGAATCAGGTAACAATAATCAGGCTCTCTTATTTTAGTGTTATTGCTAACTATAAATGGTAATATCTCGTTGTTTAACTTGCTACGAAATATTAAGGGCCAAAATCTGTTCTCAGATGCACACGAATATCTCTTGTTATCAATGGGATTTGAGTTCAAGTAATTGTTATAATTAGCCCAATCACATAATACATTGTGTTGATTATTCTCATTATTTTATTCTTTACACAGACCATGGACTGGTTTCAAGTCCAGCAAAACAAAACAAAAAAATTGTAACACTGGTGGCTCCAAATTTTAAGATGCCAAAAATCTGCACATAGCAGCAGTGGAAGGATTGTCAATAATGTGTGACTTTTAGGAAATATCACTCATAATCTTTTCACCTTAATAACACTGGTCTACAATTTTTTAGAAGTTGTCTGCTTCAGAAATAAAATGTGCTATTTATTATGTATTTTGATGTGCTGAATTCAAATATGACAATTAAAACAACTGATTGGCTACTGTTTCCAAGATATTTAAGTTTTTACATTTTACGTCTATGTATATTGTGTAGATAGTAGAGTTTTAATCATAAACTGTAAACCTAGGTCTTTTCATGTGTTTATGGTTGCTTTACATGATAATATTTCACCTGTCCTGTTTATGTAACACTTTAAAAATCAGCAAAAGGGTTATATAAATAAAATTTATTATGAAACAAAAGGCAAAAAACTATTATGTACACAGTTTAGTCCTATTCAGTGTCTACTCGGCGCTTCTTGGCTTGTCTCTTGTATTCATTAAATGGAGCATCTCTTGTCACTGTCCAGCAATAGTCTGCAAGCATTGATGGGCTCCATTTGCCCTGATAGCGTTTCTCCATTGTTGCAATGTCCTGGTGAAATCGCTCGCCGTGCTCGTCGCTCACTGCTCCGCAGTTCGGTGGAAAAAAATCTAGATGAGAGTGCAAAAAATGTCTCTTTAGTGACATGTTGCAACCAAGGCTTTTGTATGCCTTGAGGAGGTTTTCCACCAACAACCTATAGTTGTCTGCCTTCTAGTTTCCGAGAAAATTTATTGCCACTAACTGGAAGGCTTTCCGTGCCGTCTTTTCCTTGCCACGCAGTGCATGGTCAAATGCATCATCTCGAAGAAGTTCACGAATCTGAGGACCAACAAAGACACCTTCCTTTATCTTAGCTTCACTTAACCTTGGAAATTTTCCACGGAGGTACTTGAAAGCTGCTTGTGTTTTGTCCACGGCCTTGACAAAGTTCTTCATCAGACCCAGCTTGATGTGTAAGGGTGGTAACAAAATCTTCCTTGATTCAACAAGTGGTGGATGCTGAACACTTTTCCTCCCAGGCTCCAATGACTGTCAGAGTGGCCAATCTATCTTGATGTAGTGGGAATCTCTTGCACGACTATCCCATTCGCAGAGAAAACAGCAGTACTTTGTGTATCCAGTCTGCAGACCAAGCAAGAGAGCAACAACCTTCAAATCGCCACAAAGCTGCCACTGATGTTGGTCATAGTTTATGCACCTCAAAAGTTGTTTCATGTTGTCAGAGGTTTCCTTCATATGGACTGCATGACCAACTGGAATTGATGGCAAAACATTGCCATTATGCGGCAAAACAGCTTTAAGACTCCGTCTTCGATGAATCAATGAACAGTGTCCACTCATCTGGATCGTGAACGATGTTGAGGGCTGCCATCACACCATCTATGTTGTTGCAGGCTACAAGATCACCTTCCACGAAGAAGAATGGGACAAGATCCTTTTGACGGTCACGGAACATGGAAACCCTAACATCACCTGCCAGGAGATTCCACTGCTGTAGTCTGGAGCCTAACAGCTCTGCCTTACTCTTGGGTAGTTCCAAATCCCTGACAAGGTCATTCAGTTCACCTTGTGTTATGAGGTGTGGCTCAGAGGAGGAGGATGGGAGAAAATGTGGGTCCTGTGAGATTGATGATTCAGGACCAGAAGTTTCATCCTCTTCCTCTTCCTCATCCGACTCAAGTGAGAATGAGAATCACTGCACCAGAATCAGGCAGTCCTTCTCCATGGGGTACTGGGCATATAGCTGATGGAATGTTTGGATAATGCACAGTCCACTTTTTTCTTCTTTGACACACCTTTCCCAACTGGAGGCACCATGCAGAAGTATCAGTTGCTGGTATGATCTGTTGGCTCTCTCCAAATCATTGGCACTGCAAAAGGCATAGATTTCCTTTTCCTGTTCAACCACTGGCGAAGATTTGTTGCACAAGTGTTGCAGAATATGTGTGGGGCCCACCTCTTGTCCTGACCTCCAATTTTGCAGCCAAAATAAAGGTGATAGGCTTTCTTCACTGCTATGTTAGTGGTTGATACTGCGCTTTTGTGATGCAAAAGTCACTATCACCACAACATAGCAGGTTATCTGCACTGTTCACACAAGTACGAGGCATCTCTGCTCACTTTGGCTAAACAGAAATGTGTCCCTTTGCAAAATCAAACACTGACAAATAAGAGAGCACGACACTGTATGATTTCTGGAGCTGATATAGGGCAATTTGTTCAGCAGAGTGATGTAAGCTTCGTTATGATTGCATCATCCATGACTTCTAGGAATAACATGATGCAATTCATATCATGTATGACGCAATGCCAGCTTCAGATTGCATCATTCATTGTTTTGCCTAAAAAGCAAGTACTGTCCAAACCCAGTCATAGATGTATTCATAGAACCAGTCAAAGATGTATTTTAGTCATTTCTGGTTTAAATTGAGATCCCTTCCCTTTATAACTCACTTATCCTCCGCCATTCCCAAGTCAAGGGTCGTATATACTGACCCAATAGCATATCTTGAAAACTAGAGCCAATCAACAATTTTAAGCATCATTTTCGTTCAGTGACCCAGAATTAGTAACGTTTGACTACATTTATTTCAGAAGCATTTTGGCTGTAGAGCAGTGTAACTGATTTACATTTTAAGGCTGCTTTTGCAATGAAAAGGGTTACTGTTGTTTTTCCATTTTATTTTGTTTTTTTTAGTTGGAAGTACCTTTCTTTTAGAATAAGTGGGGAAAAAATACCTCTAAATTTAAATTAAAAGAAAAGTCATTGTGAAAAGCATGCTTTTTCCATTGCATGATAGAGCCTCAACAAAAGCCCATTGCAGTAAATGTGATACCTCGATTTAGACCAGACCCTGAGACACATGTTTAAAAAAACCCCAAACCCACATCTTTCTGAATTCTGTATATGGGGTAGATACTTATAAATGTTAAGCACTCATCTCAATGAAGGACTTAAAAATGTGCCTAACTTTAAATATGTCAGTAGGAGTATGTTTGTAAGTTAGTAGGAGTCTTTGGATGGAATTCTCAGAACACTTAAATCCTGTTGACTTGTGTTCCTGAGTCACTTTTGTACCCAAGCATTTGGAAGAATCAAGGCATTTAAATGTGCTTGGAAGGAGAATTAGAATGTTTTTAATGAAAGTTGAGATTAATTATTTGCAGTGATTTTTTCTCACTGAGTTTGCCCCAGGTTAGTAGAAAGAGGTGGCTAGGTAATAGCTTTCTTTGGAACAGTTGTGCTGGTGAAAGAGACAAGCTTTCAAGCTATACAAAGCTCTGCTTCAGATTAGCCTTAACATTTAGCTTGATCTTTTGGAAAAAAAAATGTGATTATGTCATTAAAGATTTTTATTGAAATGCATATACACAAGAGGGTTGATTTATGGTTGCCCAGGCACTCTTAAGTTGAGTGTATTGTATTTACTTTTGAGTATTTGACCTTGCAATTTTATAGCTCTTTTAATGTAGTTTAATGTGTGTTATTTGTACTGTACAGGCAGTCAGGATTATAATGGAAATCAGCTTTCAGAACACTTTTTACAGTTGTATACTGTTGAGAGAAGGGAATCTTTTATTATTATTATTAAGATTAGTGTTTTTTCCTCTCATTCTTTTTGGTTTTCTGGAATTACAATTAAAAAAGTAATATAAAACATTTTAGAAAATGTCAATCTGTCAAATTTGAAACATTTCATTGTCATGACACTTGAATAGAATTTCAGATAGAACCCTGCCAGCCAGGCTGGTTTTGTGTCTGACTGTAAGTCAAGTGTTGGTGTGTGCATGCATGTGCATGAGCCAACAATGTTTCTTGTGCCTGCCTGTCATTGTCATCTGGTACTGCGAGAGGACCCAAGAAATGTAGTTAGTAAGATTCAGCAGAGATGGCCTAAAGTGTCATTAGTTGTTGGGTGCATGAATGTAATCTTTCTTCATTCTACATTGGCTCTAGCTGGATAGTTGGTATAGAAGGCTGTAGCTGAGTTCCCAAGAAGACCACAGACTCCATTCTGTAGCAAGGGTAGTCAGCCAGGTTTATTGTCAATGAAGCACAGTCCTAGTGCTCTGGCTCAAAGCTTACAGGTTTGCGAATGCTCATTACAATGGACTCAGCTCACTGAATGGCAGGAGTTTCTTTTCTCCTCTTGGCTGGACACAAACACCCCACTCTGTGACCCTTTGTTTATACACTGATAGAAATAAGCTACATAGTGCCCCTCCAACATGGTTAGTTATCACCCTTTAATGGATAAAGGGTGATAACCAACTATGTCTCTTTCCATCCAATATCTATATCCATTGCTAGGTCATCCTGACTTTAAGAGGGATTAGTATGTTACTGTGCCATTTTGGGAGAGTGGGGGGCAGCAGCTCTGCATACCGGGACGTGGCTTTCTTTTCTTCCCATTCCCCTGACTATCAGGGAGCAAGGGGGAAGTACATGGCTTCGGTGCATACCTCTCACTCCTAGTTGGTGAAGGGAGGGGACAGAAGAGTAATTCACGGAATAAAAGTACTTCCCCTTGCTCCGTTGTAGTCAGGGGAAAAGGAAGTCGTATCCTGCTACACAAGTCTGCTGCACCCTTCCTCTCCCTTCCTCCACTCTCCCAAAATGGCACCTTTGCTTGGAAACCTGCCCTATGGTCTGAGGAAGTGGGTCTGGCCCACGAAAGCTCATCACCTAATAAACCATCTTGTTAGTCTTTAAAGTGCTACATAGTTCTGTCTTTTGTTTCAGCTAGACCAGACTAACACGGCTGCATCTCTATCACTGCCCTATGGTCAGGCATCAAAATCAGATTGGTGGGCAGGAGTCCATGAGAATTTTCCTTAAAACAGAATACTTCAATTCTGCAAATTGGCATTTTCTGAAATTTCCACTCAGCTCAAATCTTGATAACAGCTCTAATCTCATTGTTATGAATTTTTATAAGAGACTAGCTCAATACTAGTAAGTATTACTTTACAGTTTCATTTAGGGATTTCCATATGCAGTTTAAGGCTCATTCCTGCAAAACGTTGAGAATCTTCCAACCCTAGCAAAGTCAGGTGCCAAGCTTCCTAATGGGAACTGAAGTTGGTCCAGCCTTTGGAAGTAATATTCACCACCTGAGAGGTCCTTATTTTGATATCTGAAGCTTGTGGGTCTCCGTTTTGCCAAGTTCTTCTAAAAGCAGGAATAGTAGTAGTTTCCTATGTCTCTAAAATAAAAATTGTGCACAATGATATACCTAATTAGTTTTCTTATTTCTGGTTGTAATTCCTGCATATTGAGATATTATTTCATTTAAAAAAATCAGTCAGCAGGGTATGTAAGTAAGGTGAGAGCAGAATTATTACAACTGTAAATTATTACTGATGTTGTAAAGGGATATAAATGACCCTACAGCAAAGATCTTATTATGATAGGATAAACATTCATTTTATGATCAAATACATTTTATCATAATTTTTGTTCTTGCACCTGAAGAGCAACAAATGGTCACTGAAAGCTTTCAAGAATGAATGAATGAACCAGAAAAATCCAACATGAAAGATTTCAGAGAACCTAGAGCAATGTAAGGGTATGTCTAGACTACATGCCTCTGGCGACAGAGGCATGTAGATGAGGCTACCCAGCATAGGAAAATGAAGCGGCGATTTAAATAATCGCTGCTTCATTTAAATTAAAATGGCTGCCGCGCTGAGCCGATCAGCTGTTTGTCGGCTCAGCGCTCTAATCTGGACACTCCACGGTCGACATCAAAGGCATTTGTCGACTGCCCTGGTATGCCTCGTGGGATGAGGTTTACCGGGGCGGTCAACAAATGCCTTTGATGTCGACCGCGGAGCGTCCAGAGTAGCGCGCTGAGCCGACAAACAGCTGATCGGCTCAGGTGGCAGCCATTTTAATTTAAATGAAGTGGCCATTATTTAAATCATCGCTTCATTTTCCTATGCCGGGTAGCCTAATCTACATGCCTCTGTTGCCAGAGGCATGTAGTCTAGACATACAAGACAATTAGGGTATCTGATTTCTCTTCCCCCTCTTCATACCCCACACCTTTTATTCTAGGTTTTTACTAGACTTATTTAAAAACAGATTGTATGTTAGGCAAATACCACATCCTTTTCATTACATAGTGCATTGGTTCTCAACTTCTTCTCTACTGGGACTCCATATTACAATAGAAAAACATTTTGAGGTCCTTCCCATAAATATTGGGATGGGTAGTCATAAGACACTGCAACCTATTACTAATCACATGTTCAAGAACATTCTCCAGTGATCCTGATTTCACATGCAAAGATTTTCTCTCTTTTGACCTTTGTTTTAGTGCAAAGCTCAACTTTTTCTCCATGTCTTTGTGACTGCTGTGGGTACATCAGCCTGATTTGTAGATTAGAATGGGTTATAGCTTCAGATATTGAGGTCCGCTAAAGTAATCTTGTTTTTCCTGTGAGGGAATCTGTTCATAGAAGAATTGTATTCATAATATTTAAATAAATGAATTATTGTACAGGCAACTCTAAAAATGATAAAATTGTATGAATTGGATTTATACAGCTTAGTAAAGGCAATGTATCCATTGCAAGAAACATAAATTTAAAGGCTCCAATTTTCTCCCTAACACAATGAATTTATTGCATTTTTATTGAGAGCATATGAAATGTATAATTTATAAATGAAATCCTGAAATAGTTATTTGCCTATACAGTCTAATTTATGTAAATTTCATGTACAGTTATGCACCTAATTTGCTTGGTTAGATGCATAATTCAGGTATTTAGATCCATAAATGACCCAGATACATATATAACTGATCACTTGCACATATAGAAATGACTACTGGCCATACAAATTAGCCCACAACTGGTCTCCTAATGTATTTGTTTCATAAGGTTTTCAAACCAGACTTTATTTCATTTTCAGACTCCCAAATACAGTCTATGGCATTATCTGTGGTGAGACATTGGAGTACATACAAATGACATCACACTAAATCCCTTTCAACTACTAATTTTACTGTTCCAAATTCACCAGTATCATGTTTTTCACTACTTCAGAGGCAACATAATGAAAATAGCTGAATGGATCTAAAATATATTAACAGAGTAATTGCCAAATATTAGTATATACAGTGAAACCTTTGTTATGTGGCACTCTGTTAACCAGAAAACTTTGTAAACCAGTATTGCCCCCAGCCACAATACTGTCACATCTTCAGCGCACAGGCCTGGCTTGGTTTACCATGACTGGCTTAACAATTTTTTATTTAAGAAGTACTAATAATCTTTAACTCAAAATGGAAATGCAAGACCAACTGCCTCACACTACAAAACTACCAATATTAAAAACTTGACTTTTTTACTGTTATTGTCCATTGGGTTTTCCTAGGTTGATGGGACCCTCCGCTAACCGGAATTTTTAGATAACCAGAACGCCCTAATCCCTGAGTGTGCTGGATAACACAGGTTTTATTGTACTTTGGATGTGAGATGCTATTTTTCTGACTAGTAGTTCAGTTATGACACACAACATTGTGCTTAATCATTTTATGAGACATCTTGTTGTGATACATCACCTTACTATTCAATGAGACATAAGACAGTGTATCTAGCTCTATAGCCTGTAATACAAAGGCAACATGAAATGTGCCAAGCTGTGACCTTTGGCTCAGATAAAATATTGTTAGCTTGCAGAAGAATTTCAGTAAAGGGAAAATACCTTTTTTTTTTTTTTTTTTTTTTTTTTTTTAAGAGGGAAAATCAAATGTGCTTCAAATAATTTTGTGCACTTTCACATATGCTCCTTGCATGTGCACAGTGGGGTCATTAGCTATAGAGTTAACATATAAAGAACTGCTCCAAAGGGCAGATAATAATATTTGCTATCAAAGGATATCTTAATCATCCACTCTCTAAACATTCTGTAAAGATGCATGAGGTTCAGTCATGGCACACCAGCCTGGGGCTCTAGGAGGACACTTGGCCTGTGGATTCCACTCCCATATTAATAATGTAAGCCTTTATGCTCTAGTCTCCACCCTCTCCTAATGATTAGGGTTTTCCCTAATATTTGAGAGCAGTAAATCCTCAGCATGGAGTGCAACTATCTTGTCTTTGCCACATTGGCAGATTTCTGACTAGAACTTAGGAAGTGAGCAAAAGTTCACTGTGTGTCTTATTTTGTGTCTTGCCAGTGGTCAGAAGTACCTGAGCTACCTCTAATGGGCAAGCAGTGGTGCAGAGAACCTGGAAGGCACTAGAATCAGTGATGAATGCATTTTGTAGGCCAGGATTACATTCAGCATGTTCTTGATAAGTTGGAGAATTGGTCTGAAAGAAATCAGTATGGTATCATTCAAAAAAGGCAAGTGAGAAATACTATACTTGGGAAGGAAAAATACAAAATGGGGAACAGTTGGATAGGCACCAGTAGCAGAAAAAAATCTAGATCTTATAGTGGAACACAAATTGAATATATGAGTCAACACTGTAACATTGCTGTGAAAAAAGTGAAATGTCATTCTGGAATATATATATGAGCAGGAGTGTTGTATGAAAGATATGGGAGGTAATTGTTCTACTCTGCTTGGAACTTGTGAGCCCTTCAGCTGGAAGACCTTGTTATATTTTGAGCACCTTAAGAAAGATGTGGACAAACTGAAGAGAATCCAATGGACATCAACAAAAATAAGAGGTCATTTATTGTAAACTTATGAGGAACCATTGAAAGAATTAGGTATGTTTAGTCTAAGAAGAGTGAAGTAAAATATAAGTCTTCAGATATGTGAAACATTGCGATCAAATGAACATCACAATTGTTCTGAGTTCTTCAAGGGTAGGACAAGAAGTAATCATCTTAGTTTAAAGGAGATTCAGATTAAATATCAGATATCCCTGTAAGAAATGGTCTAGGTATAGCTGATGTTCTTGAGTGCTTGCTCAAGACCATTCCGTATTGCTGTGCATTATCACCACACATGGCTACCACCAGTCAGTGGTATTCATAGGAGACTGGCCCAGCACCCTCTTGAGTAGCATTCAGATGCCACAGCCTAAGGGGCACTACCATTTCCTTCTTGCACCTAGTGACCATGCTGGAACGCCTGTTGCTTCAGATAGCCTTTTTGCTTCTTTCAGTGTTACAATTTTTTCCTGTAAAATAGTTAACAATTATCCCATAATGTCTTAGTTTTAGTGTATTTGTCTTAGTGCCTAGTAGGACTTGACCTAGGGAGGGGGCATGCACAACATCCATTGCCAGCCCTACCACCTATGGCAGTATCGGTCCAGGAGTAAGCCCACATTGTAACTTCTTCATAAGTTCCTGTCTCAATGACACCACTTCCTGTCACGGGACATTCCACTAGCACGCGCCTATGCAGAGCCACCAGGCCTTGGTGGCAGGGACACAGGCTTGCCAAAGCCCTCATCAGTCTCTGGACTCAAGGCACTGACTTCAGGGCTTGAGACAAACCTCATTGGTGACCTGGTGCAGGCTTGTAATGATTGCCCTTCCCGGCATCAGCATTATTGAGACCAATCCAGCACTTTGTCCATGTCTTGGCATTCAGAGTGCTCAAGACAGTCAGTACCAGGAGTGGAGTTACCAGTCATCAGTTGCTGGTACAGGTAGCCACAACCTGGACCCCACGGTCAAGACAAATGTCTTTCTGGCACCCAACCTGGTACACTCCCAGACCTACTCCAGTTCTTAGTACTGGTCAAGCAGCACAAGGCATAGATTACTGGAATGCCATCACATCTTCTGAACACGGCAGGTCTCTGAAGACCCATAGAGGGGAGCCATCCCAGTCAGAGAAATCCCTGTTTAAGTGCAATGGTCAGAACTTCAGTGAATGGGGTCAACAAACTACATGCTTGCGGTCACCTGAGAGTAACTGCTTTCCCTCCAGCTCCAACATTGTGCAGGAATAGTTGCCAGTGGATCAGATCCCAGCATTGGTGGCAAATTGGCAGTACTACCAACTGCTCCATGACCTCGGGGCCAGTGGCCAACTGCCTGATAGTTATGGAAACTTTGGGGCTTTCCCCAACATTCCCAAGGGCTCAGTTAGGTTGGTGTTGGGGGGGGGGGGGGGAGGCTTCAGACAATCAGCCTTGTTATCCTGCCCTCCCCCAGAGCCAGAAGTCCTTGAAGAGAGAAGCCCTCAGGCACATGAGGACCCCAGGGATCACGGCTAGACTACCAATGGACATGGCAAAGCCCACCATGTTGATGTGATTACGATCACTCCTACATCATTCCTGAGGATGATGCTAAGGCTCACCAGGAACTGCTGAAAAGTGTTGTCTGTCTGTTACTTGGGGGCCCAGGCAGTAGAGGCTGAAGAACAAGCAGACTCCTTTTTTGGTGCTGTGTTCTCTATGGTACTGGACAGTGGTTCTTCTTCAAGTGATGCCCCCGTGGGTGCTCCACAATAGATGTCGGACTCATCCCGGCACCACAGATGAGAGATGTTGAGAGCAGTGATCCGGCAGGCCGCACATGTGCGAGCAGAGAGCGGTGCTCCTGCCTTTGAAATAGTGTGCGCAGCCCGCTTCTCCTCAGTTCCTTCTTCGCTGCCCTTGGCCACAGACGGAGCTCAATTCTCTCCTCCTCAGCATGCTCTGCAAGGCAAAGCAGAACCACTTTATCAGCTTAGATTGTCCTGAGACAGTCAAGACTCCATTCTCTTTACGCAGAAAACAAAACACAAAAGCTGCCACACAGCAGCAAGCCTCCCCCCGCCTTCCCCCCCCCCCCCAAAAAAAAGAAACTGGACCCTCACTAGCCTGCTCTCTCCCCTTAAGAATTAGCAAAGGAGATGAGCCAGGCACTTCAGGCATGGCAAAGTCTCGGGCCTCCTCAATAACAGGCTCAAAGACGTGCTCTAACCATCTCTTGAAACCAGCTACCACAAAAAGGGTACCTAGCAAGGGCCCTGTCGTGACAGAAGCACCACTGGCATTAATGGCACCTGGCTTACTACGGGCAAGCTCAAGATCGCCAGCACACTGCCAGCCTATGGCACATTCTCCTATGGCACCCGGAAAAGGACAGGGCTAGCTACATCTGCCCTCCAGTATCCCACACTAATTCTAGATCTCCTGGGGTCATGACTATACCCAGGCTGCCGCCGCCATAGGTGCTGACCAGCACGGCAATGGTTCACAAGCCTGTATCCTACCGCCGTTCCCCAGGTTGCAAAACACAAGCGCCACCAAGACATGACAGGAGGACTAGAACCCTTTCCCCTCCTGAGCCTTCACCACAACACCATTCACGAGCCTCACTGTGAACAAGGGCTCACTGCCATCACCATCCTTCTCACAATTCAGGGATACAGGGAGCATGTTCTCCTCACAACACTCCTCCCCAGCTAGAGGCACATGCACATTATGGGGCATACAGACCACCATATTATCAATATCCTCTCTGGCACACTGATTGGAAGTACAATGACACTCATCACAGCCAATGGTCCCCCTAGCTTTACTGGGCACTACGACACACCTCCACTGCACCTCCTACACCCACACAAACGCCACTGCCCTCCATGCACTCAGATGCAGCACATTTCCCATCTGAGGGCACAGATATAGAGGAAGGACAGATTGAGGATGATCCAACCATCCACCAATCTGATATAGCACCCAATGATAATTCATCCCCCACTCCTGATGAAGCTGTTATTCCAAATGACCCAACACCTACTGATGATCCTAAGCAATTCCAGGACCTATTTAAAAGTGTGGCAACCAGTCAGGAGGTAGTTTTATCAGTGGTTCAGGAGAAACAACACAAACTCCTAAAGAATTTACAGTTCTCTGCAAAATCCAAAATTGCACTGCCTCCAGATGAAGCAATCCTTGATTCAGCCAATGAAGTATGGCAAACACCAGCCACAGCCCCTCCAACTAATAAAAGGGTTGATAGGAAGTATTTTGTTCCATCTAAAGGCATGGATTTCCTCTACCTGCACCCTTAACCAAACGCCTTAGTGGTTGATGCTGCTAATCAAAGGTCCAAGAACCCACAACACAAAGCACATACACAGGACAAGGACCACAAATGCTTGGATGTGTTTGGGAGAAAAATGTACTCTCCATCAGCCCTCCAGCTACACATAGCTAACTATACAGCACTGCTTGCAAATCATGATTTTGACAATTACACGAAATTAATAGAACTCATGAACAATATTGTAGAGGATAAAAGACCTATCATTAAGGAGGGTCACACTATATCCCATACGGCGCTGCAAATGGCCCTGGATGCCACAGACACTGTGGTTAGGTCCACTGTGACATCTGTAGTGATGAGATGTTCATCTTGGTTTCAGGCTGTGGGAGTCCCTAAGAATCTCCAGACCAAAGTAGAGGACCTGCCATTTGACAGAACTAAATTGTTTGCTTCAGATACCAATGAAACCCCGCATTCAAGAAAAGATTTGCGCACTTCTCTATGCACAATGGGGATGTATACTTCCCCTTATGAAAGAAAGCGTTACACATCATATCAAAGACAGAGGGACACAACCTTCACTAGACAACGGCAGTACCAACCCTTTGAGCAAAACCGCTTCCGACCATGAAACTAATTCAAGAGAGCCCCAAAGAACTGTTCTTCTGCGACTCTGCAACTCAGGCCTCGAGGCAGCATATTTGAAAATTTGGTCGAGGGTCTGCCCAACTTCCCCCCCCACCCCCAGTTACAGTACCACGTGAGCACAATATATTTCACCACTGCTTGTGCCCCTTTTACAATCAATGGGCAGCAACCACTACAAATTGGTGGGTCTTAGAAATCGTCAGCCATAGTTATTCTATCCCCTTCACGGCAATCCCCTCAACTTCCCCATCCTCTCCCTCCCTCTTCAGGGACCCCTCTCATAAGACACTGCTCTACCAGGAGGTTCAGCACCTTGTCATATAGGAGCCATAGAACGGGTCCCCGAAAAATACAAAGGGAGGGGGTTTTATTCAAACTACTTTCTCACCAAAAAGAGAACGGGAGGTTGGACACCTATCTTGGACCTGTGCCAATTAAGCAAATACCTTCGCAGGTGATGCTTGAAAATGGTTTTGCTGCTACAATAATTCTGGCACTAGACACAATAATTCGCAGCCCTCAACCTTCAAGATGCGTGTTTTCACATTACAATACACCCCGCCCACAGGTGTTTCCTATGATTCATGGTAGCCTCAGACCACTTTCAATACTGAGTCCTTCTGTTTGGACTCTCCTCCTCCCCTCAAGTCTTTTCCAAGACCCTTGCGATGGCTGCGGCATATCTCAGATGCAGTGGAATCACAATATTCCCTTATCTAGATTATTGTCTTCTCTGAGGTCCCTCACAATGGACCGTCAGAGACACGATCACATTCACAAAGACCACGCTTCAGTTGTTGGGCTTCATTATCAATGAGCAGAAATCCATACTATGCCCCATACAATCTCTGGAGTTCATAGGGCTCGAATAGATTCCACAAGAATTCAAGCCTATCTCCCCAACTACCATTTTGACAATATAAGAAACCTCGTTACTATTATTACCACCAGCCCAATGGTACCCATCATAACTTGCCTCAAACTTATGGGGCACATGGCAGCTACCACATATGTGATCCCGCATGCCAGGCTGAGCTTCTGGTATTTCCAGCATTGGATCTCTTTAGTGTACACACCAGCCAGCTGTCAGATCCACAGGCACATTTCACCTCCCCCAAAAGCCCTCACCTCCCTACAGTGGTGGACACAGACACAGAACCTCTGCAACAGAGTGCCTTTCCACCTGGGCCAGCCATCCAAACAAATTACTATGGATGACTCGCTGGCAGGATAGGGTGCACACTTCCAACAACAGTTCACGCAAGGGAAATGGTCCAAAGACAAGTCCAGACTCCACATAAATCTGCTTGAGCTTCCTCCCTTACATCCAAGACTCTTTGGTGCGTATCCTCACTGACAATATGATGACTGTTTTACATCAGCCAACAAGGGGGCGCAAGATCCCAGTCACTATGTGCAGAGGCGATCAGGCTTTGGAATTGGTGCATCTACCACATTACCATCTTGGCAGAATACCTGCCTGGAGACAAGAACATTATGGCCAATACCCTCAGCCGCAACTTCCTCACAGAACATGAGTGGGAACTACGTGACCAGTTCACCCATGAGCTGTTCCACTGATGGGGGCGACCACAGATAGATCTCTTTGCCACCAGACAGAACTCCAAATGCCCTCAGTACTGCTCAAGAGCAGGCATAAGACATGGCTCCCTTGGTGATGTGATGCTTCTTGCTTGGGGGGCCCACCTATTATACCCCTTCCCTCCCATTCCTCTCATTCCCAGAGTCTTCTGGAAGGTATAGACGGGTGGGGTCAGTGAGATCTTGATAGCCCCAGCCTGGCCCCTACAGACATGGTTCACATATCTCTAAGACCTCCCTGCACACTTCCAAACTTCCCAGATCTGCTTTCCCAGAACCAGGGGTCTATACCTTATCCCCAACTGCAAATGCTACACCTGACGGCATGGTACCTATCTGGTTCTTGGAAGTGGAGCGACAATGTTCCCAACAAGTGAAAAATGTCCTGCTGCATAGCAGGAGACAAACAACATACAAGACTTACTTATACAAGTGGCACCAGTTTACACTGTGGTGCACACACAGGGCAGTCGAACCATCCAGGGTGCCGCACCACCAAGTACGGGAGTACATCATGCACCTGAAACAACAAAATTTGTCAATTTCATCACTCTGGGTGCACATGGCCACCATTACGGCCTTCCACTCTCCCATTGATGGGTTCTCCATATTTGCACACCCCATCTCTAAAAGATTCTGGAAGGGTCTACAGAACCTTCACGCACCTCAAAAACCCATCCCCTCCACATGGGACTTAGAACTCGTCCTACACTCACTCACAAGACCACCCTTTGAACCAGTGGCAGCCACACCACTTACCTTTCTTACCATGAAAACGTTGTTCCTTCTGGCAATCACTTCTGCAAGGAGGGTCAGCAAACTCGCAGCTCTCATGGCCTTGTCTCCATACACGACCTTTCACAAGCACAAGGTCATTCTGCAGCCACACCCGTCCTTCTTACCCAAAGTGAGCTCAGAATTCCATATCAATGAACCGATAATCCTTCCCACTTTCTATGCAAAACCACACTGTTCCAGAGAAGAAGCCATATTACACACACTGGATGTTAGAAGGGCAATTGCCTTTTATCTGGATAGGACCCAATCCTTTTGATCAACCCAGAGATTCCTGGTATCCCTGGCTGAAAGGTCCAAGGGAAAACTGCTGTCTTTTCAGCACATATCAAAGCTGATAATATTATGCATTTATTACCTGCTACTCGCTCCGGAATAGGGCATTACCTATGAATCCAAAGGCCCACTCTACCAGAGCTATGGCAACATCAGCCGCTTTCCTAAAGGCAGTCTCACTCCAGGAAATACAGAGCAGCGACATGGTCATCTAATCACACCTTCATAAAGCATTATACTATTCCACCATGCTCCACAACAGATACTGCAGTAGCCACCACAGTTCTCTCCACAATCTGCAGCAATTAATCGAAGCCCAACGTCCATCTCAATGGGCACTGCTACAGTGTCACCAACTGTGGAGCACTCACGGGGACATCACTTGAAGAAGAAAAAGAAGTTACTCACCCTGTGCGGTAATGATTGTTCTTCGAGATGTGTGTGTCTATGGGTGCTCCACTACTTGCCCTCCTCCCCACTTCTTTGGACAATAATAGAAGTCCACAAGGGCATCAAAGAAGAAACAGAGGAGAAGCGGGCTGCGTGTGCTACTTCAAAGGTGGGAGCACCATTCTCCACTTGCGCAGCCTGCCCAATCACTGCTCTCAAAGTCTCCGATCTGTGGTTCTGGGATGAGTCTGACACCAACTGTGGAGCACCCACAGGGACACACATCTCGAAGAACAATCATTACTGCACAGGGCGAGTGTACAAGGGTGTACTTCTACCCACACCCGTGTCAGTCTTTTAGTTCGGTGGTGCTGGCAGTGCACACTGGTTCCCCATACGTCCCCCTCTAGTCCAACGGGGGAAGGAAAGTCTCAACGGAGGGTTCTCATCCGTTCCTCAGTCAGGGGGCGCAGGGTAGGGGGGCCCGGGCCGCCCTCTCTCACAGGCCCCAGCCCAGGGCCCTAAGCACAGGCTCTCTCAGTGTCCTGTCCGGCAGGTGGGGGATGGCCCCGAAACTCACCAGCCCACCGGCAAGTCCTAGGATGCCCTGCCCTAAGCTGCTTCCTACCCCGCTAGCCCCAGTACCCCCTGCCAGCACCCCTCTGCTGCCCTTCGCTACCCCTCCTCCGTTCTCCCCCTTCCTCCATGACCCTTCTTTCCTTTTCTGCCTTGCTCCCTCTTTTGCTCCTCCTCACTCCACCCCCTCTGTGTTCCTGGTGCCTCCCTTTTATTCCCCCTCTCCTGTCGCTCCCCCCCCCCGACATCACCCGCTGACCTGGGGGTGGGGCATCCTGACATCACCCGCTGACCTGGGGGCGGGGCGCCCTGATGTCGTGGGCGTGCCCCAGTGCACGGCATCCTGTCGGCATCTGGCTCTTGTGCCCGTCAGCTGTGCGGCTGCCACTGAGCAGCGCGCACAAGGGGCCAGCGCCTCCCGGCTCACCCTGAGGAGCGCAAGCGCTGCCGCAGGATTAGTGCGGGGCGGTTCGGTCCCGGCTGAGCTGGGCAGACTCGCCCCGTCACAGTGAGTAACTTCTCATTCTGTCCCTGCATGAGGTGTGTCAAAGATCACAAATGCCAAGTGGCAGACACGCTCATCTCTGCCCTCCATTTCTAAGGAGAAAGAAAATACTTTGTGCCAGCTAATTGTCACGAGTACCATGATTCCACACCCAGCTCTAAGTTCCCTGGAAGTAACAGCCAATAATAAGTGCAAGAGACAGGGCCAAACAGGAGCTACATTTAAAAATAAAGACTCAAAGATGCAGGATTTGTTTGGACACAAATTTAATTAATCCTCCAGCCTGCAGTTGAGGATGGGCAACCACCAACCCTGCCTTGGCCACTGTGACTTCAACATGTGACAAGCCATGGCCAAATGTTAAGGTTAGCTTCCTGAGGACACCCATAAGTACTGAACGATTCTCAGGTCAGAGTTAGCCCTTCAAGCAGCAGATACTACAAAACACACCATAGCCATGGTCATTTCCTTGTGAAGGACATCTTGGTTGTGCCTATCAGGCTTATCAATTGAGGTTCAGCAGTTGATACAGGATCTTCCCTTTGATGGGGAGGTGATGTTTTCTGAACAGATAAACAATAACTTATGGGCATTAAAGGACTCACAAACTACACTGAAAAATATTGGGCTTTATGTCCTGGGTCTTAAGCTTATTAGAGGTTTAAGCCACGACATTCACAGGGTCATGGAAGCCAACCCAGACAAGTCATAGCTCATAAAAAGAGCAGAGAGTACAAATGCCACCAATGTCCACCCAGTCACACTCCACTCAAAACAGGCAGGGTGGCAACCATGCCGTTTGGGAGGCTTCCCAAGGGCAATTTAACAGATTGTACCCCAGATATGTTGACTTTATATTTCCCAACTGCTCACTATTTACCACAGGGTCTGGGCAAGGACTTTCTCTCTCTGACTCCTTCCTTCCTCCTCCATTTCAGGAGCAGGGCACAAGCTGAGACATGCTATGCTGAATATGGGTAGATCTCTCTCTCTCTCTCTTGGATGAGAAATTTCATTCTGGACCTGATAAACTTTCTGTGAAAAGTTTCAGTTTTTCTGAATCTCCATTTTCCACCAATGTTGTGCTGAAAAATTCCAGAGCAGTTCTAAAAACAAGACACAATTAGTGATTAAAGGATGTTGTTTCTCATGGCTCATGTTCTGAGCACACTTCTTTTATAACTAGGGATTTTATTCAGGATTCAATTTTAGCTGAATGAATTAAGAGACGGGGGCGAGCAATGATCCCACTTTCATCATAAAAGCTAGTAGGGCTGTTTCTTAACTACTGGGGATCTCTCATTTGGCCTGGCCACCCATCATGAGAGATACTAGGGCTCCTTCTTGGGAGAACCAAAATTGAATCTTGCTAAGCTTTTGCATAATTTCAACATAGATTTTAATATTCATGGAAGGAATAAGATATGCTTCATAGAGAGAGAAGGGTGCCTTCGGTATGACTGCTTTTAGATATTGTCTTTTTATACTGCATTATTCAGGAGACAAGAATATAAATCATACAGAGATGTTGGCTGATGAAACCTACCATTCATTTCTTTCTGAGCACTTGGTTTACCATATCAAGTGTGATTTTTGTAATTCAAAGGGCTGAATATATATTTTATCCATTAATGAAGGAATAGCATGGTCTAATGATGACAATTAAATATTGAAGATGAAAGGAACATTTGCAAGACTATCTTTTTTGTTCAGGAAGCTTGAAGACAAGTAAAAAGAAATGGAATGGAAAAACAGGTTTTTGAGGTACAGGTAGGTAAAATATCATTGCTTCAAAATAAATGGAAGTTTGTACTGAATCATAGGAAGGAGTTTTTGATTGTGTCTGTTCAATGAAGCAAAAGTCTGATGAAGCTCCATAAAAAACCCTCCACTGATTCAGGAAACCAAAGGATGTATCTGATGTACTGAGAAACAGGCAGTAATTTAGGCTTTGGGCTTTCTTTCTCTTTCTTTGGCTGTGGCTACATCTTTCGGGTTTTATTCCTAAATCTTCCTAACACCTATCTCCTACTAAATCTATATTTCTACATAAGAAATGCTCCCTAACTAAGTCTATGTCTAGATTGCAAGTCTCTTTCAAAAGAGCCTCTTTCAAAAAAGAGCATCTAGACTACAACCAGTACTTTCGAAAAAGCAAGCCGCTTTTTCGAAAGAGACCACCTAGGCAGTCTGGATGCTCTCTTTCGAAAAAGCAGTTTGCATTACTTAGCACCTTTTTTCGAAAGAGCATTTTCGAAAAAAGGCATTCTTCCTCGTAAAATGAGGTTTTCCGCGGTCAAAAAAACTGCTGTGTTCTTTCAATTTACTTTCAAAAGAACACAGCAGCAGTCTAGATGCAGGGGAAGTTTTTTTGAAAAAAAGCCACTTTTTCTCAAAAAAACCCTGTAGTCTAGACACACCCTATCTGTCCTTCACCCACATGACATTCTTTGTCAGTATCTGTCAATATCCCAACATCTGTCAGTCTGAACCACATTTGCTATTTTGATTTGAAAAGTTCCACTCTTTTTTGACTGTCTATTGCAGGATAGCAATGAGAGGACTACTAACCCTTTTTATTTGCCAGTCTTTTTCTCAAAATGTAATTGTAAGTGGGGAATCACCATTGAGCTTGATTGGAGTTCATCAGGGATCATCTATTGATTTTACATTATTTTAAATGTTTATTCATGACCTGAAGGAAAGCATAATTATCCAATAAGTTATTGAACTTCATTGGAGATAGCTACTCGGGGGAAGCTATTCTAGATTTGATTTTAACAAATCAGGAGGAACTGGTTGAGAATTTGAGAGTAGAAGGCAGCTTGGGTAAAAGTGATCATGAAATCATAGAGTTCATGATTCTAAGGAATGGTAGAAGTGAGAAGAGCAAAACAGAGACAATGGATTTCAGGAAGGAAGATTTTAGTAAATTCAGAGAGGTCATAGGTAAGGTCCCATGGGAAGCAAGACAAAGAGGAAAAACAACTGTAGAGAGATGGCAGTTTTTCAAAGGGACATTATTAAGGGCCCAAAAGCAAACTGTTCTGCTGTGTAAAAAATATAGAAAGTATGGCAAAAGACCACCTTGGCTTACCCAGGAGACCTTGCATCAAATCAAAAAGTAGTCATATAAAATGTGGAAAGTAGGACAAATGGCAAAGGATGAATATAAGCAAACAATACAGGTATGCAGGGGCAAGATTAGAAAGGCAAAGGCACAAAACAAGCTCAAACTAGCTAGAGACATAAAGGGTAACAAGAAGACATTCTATAAATATATAAGAAGCAAGAGGAAGACCAGAGACAGGGTAGGTCCATTGCTAGTGAAGAGGGAGAAACAATAACAGGAAACTTGAAAATGGCAGAGGTGCTTAATGACTCCTTTGTTTCGGTTTTTACCAAGAAGTTTGATGCTGAAGGGATGCCTAACATAGTAAAAGCTAGTGGAAATGGGGTAGGTTTAGAAGATAAAAAAAAAACAAGTTAAAAATTACTTAGAAAAGTTAGATGTCTCAAATTACCAGGGCCTGATGAAAATGTATCCTAGAATACTCAAGGAACTGATAAAGACTTTATCTGAGACTTTAGCTATCATCTTTGAAAAATCATGGAAGACCGGAGAGATTCCAGAAGACTGGAAAAGGGCAAATATAATGCCCATCTATAAAAAAGGAAATAAGAACAAACCAGGAAACTACAGAACAGTGACTTTAACTTCTGTTCCAGGAAAGATAATGGAGCAAGTAATTAAGGAATTCATCTGCAAATATCCAGAAGAAAATAAGGTGATAGGTAACAGCCAGCATGGATTTGTAAAGAACAAATCATGTCAAACCACTCTGATAGCTTTCTCTGATAGGATAAAAAACCTTGTGGATAAGGGAAAAGCCGTGGTCATGGTATATCTAGACTTTAGTAAGGGATTTGATATGGTCTCGCATGATGTGCTTATCAATAAACTAAGGAAATATCATTTGTAGTTGAAATAACTTTGTCTGCATCTACACAACAAGCAATTATTTCAAAATAATGTCAAAATACTGTCAGCCTGGAGGACTTCTTCCTCCCACTCCTAATTGTATGAGGATTAAGGGAAATTGGAGGGAGAGTGCTCTATTTTGAAATAAGTACTGTGTATACACTCCCAATTTCGAAATAAGATATACAACTGCTGTGTTGACTCACCCTTAGATGGGCCTACTATAAGGTGGGTGGATAAACTGGCTGGATAACCATTCTCAGAGACTTCAGAGAGGTAGCCAAGTTAGTCTGTTACTAGAAAAACTTTAAAAACAACAAATAGTCTAGTAGCATCTTAAAGACTAAGAAAACATGTAGATGGTATCATGAGCTTTCGTGGGCACAGATGATGGGAGTATTAAAAATCCAGATCCAAGAATAAATAAGGGAACAGGAGGGGAGGGGGGAGCACAGAGGAAAGGAGGAGAAAAAAAAGGAGAAAAAAGACAGTGAATGGACGGTTCAAGTAGTTACGTTACAAGAGGCTGATAAGAATAATTAGCACCTTCGTTGGTTAGTTAAGTCATTAGGATGTGGAAGGTAGTGTGCGAGCCAGCCGATATCCCTGTTCATTCCATTCTGATAAGACTCAAACCTGTAAATGAAGTTAAGTTCCAACCCTTCCTCTTGTATTTGACTGGTAGAATTGGCCTGAAACAACACAGTGACTTGGAGATCCATTAATGTGTGCCCGGGCAGGTTAAAGTGTTCTCCAACAGGTTTCTGCGTGTTGATTTTTCAGATATCTGATTTGTGTCCATTAATTCTTTCCCGTATACACTGTTCAGTTTAGCCAATATACACATCAGTGGGTCATTGCTGGCATTTGATGGCATAGATCAGATTAGTAGATGTGCAGTTAAATGATGTAGTGGCTGATGATGTTGGGTCCAGATATGAAATCGCTTGTGTAGATGTGTGGGCAGAGTTGACACTGGGGCTGATTGCAGGGGTGGGTTCCTGGATGATTATGATGGAGGTATGCTGTGTGGTTACTGGAAAAGAATTGTTTTAGGTTACGGGATTGTCTGTAGGTGAGGATTGGCCTTTCCCCCAAGGCCTGTGAGAACGAGGGGTCATTTTCCAGGATAAGTTGTAGATTGTAGATAATGTGTTGGAAGGGTTTAAGTTGTGGGCTATAGGTGATGACAAGTGGAATTCTGTTCTTTTCTCCTCTTGTTCTGTCTTCATATCTGGGTACTCCTTTTGGCTCTGTTGATCTGTTTTTTTCAATTCTAATGGTTCACAGTCATGCAATCTATAATCTAAACCCACAAGTGGGTTTTCACCAGGGTCTATTTTGGGACTGGTTCTGTTCAATATCTTCATCAATGATTTAGATATTGGAATAGAGAGTAGGCTTATTAAGTTTGTAGATGATACCAAGTTGGGAGGGGTTGCAAGTGCTTTGGAAGATAGAGTCAAAATTCAAAATAGTAGATAGGATGAAGTTCAATAAGGACAAATGCAAAGTACTCCACTTAGGAAGGAACAGTCAAATTCACATGTACAGAATGGGAAGTGACTATCTAGGAAGGAGTACTGCAGAAAAGGATCTAGGGGTCATAGTGGACCACAAGCTAAATATGAGTCAACAGTGTGACCTGGTTGCAAAAAAAGCAAACATCATTCTGGGATGCATTAACAAGAGTGTTGTGAGCAAGACATAAGAAGTCATTTTTCTGCTCTACTCTGCACTGATTAGGCCTCAGTCAGAGTGTTTTGTCCAGTTCCGGGTACCACATTGCAAGAAAGATGTGGAGAAATTGGAGAAGATCCAGAGAAGAGCAGCAAGAATGATTAAAGGTCTAGAGAACATGACCTATGAAGGAAGACTGAAAGAATTGGGCTTGTTCAGTTTGGAAAGGAGAAGACTGAGAGGTGACATGATAGTGGTTTTCAGGTATCTAAAAGGGTGTCACAAGGAGGAGGGAAGTTTAGGTTGGACATTAGGAAAAACTTCCTAACAGTCAGGGTGGTTAAACACTGGAATAAATTGCCTAGGAAGATTGTGGACTCTCCATCTCTGGACATACATAAGAGCCGATTGGATAGACATCTGTCAGGGATGGTCTAGATGGTGCTTGGTCCTGCTGTGAGGGCAGAAACTGGACTCGATGACCTCTCGAGATCCGTTCCAGTTCTAATGTTCTCTGATTCTATTATTCTATAAAACAACTAAAAAAAGGTTTGCATGTGACACAACAGTTAGGTGAGTTTGATGGAATGTTTCGGCCTCGCACTGGTACACCCTTCTCTGTTAGGAGGAGAGACCATCCTATGGCCCGGCTCTGCTGGGAAGGCTCTAACTGGTCCAGAGTATAAAAGGCCTGAGAAGAGCTCAGTCTGGGATGACTGCCAGAGGAGAAAGAGGCGCGTTGCAAACTCCAGAAAGTGGACCGCCTGCACTCCAAGGCTTGGAGGCCAGCTGAATGGGACCAGATCCTGACACATAGCTGAGGGCATTGAAGAGGGTGCAAAGACCAGCATATAATAAGTGACACATACTTCAGAGAATCAGCTCGGAAGTGACCCAGGGAAACTTGGTGGGGAAACATTGTTAGAACTAGATGAGGACTAGGCATGTTACGGTCTGATCCCCATTGGGCTAGTGGCAGGTGAATCTGAAGTGAAAGGGCCCAGGGTTGGGATCCAGTGGAAAGGGCATGGGATCCCCTTCCCCGGCCACTACCTACTTTAGGGTGGTGGCCTAGCTTGCCAATTAAAGTGGTTCTGGCCACTGGGCTGCACCAAAGGGGTGTTATAGTGACTCTGGCCATTGGGTCACACTACCCTGACCACGGGGTATTATACTTGCTCTGGTCATTGGGCTGCATTACTCTCACCACAAAGGCTATTCAGCTGACTCTGGCCATTGGTCAGCATTGCCTTTCTATACAAAGATTAGTAAAGGATTTGGACACTGAACCACACAGACCTAAGACGTGGGGCACCCTTTAAACTTGGCTGTGGGACTGTGATATGCCTCTTCCCCATCCCAAAGGGTGACACATGTACCAGCCCCTCGACAGGGAATGATGCATAATGATGAGTACAGATAATTGATACAGAAGAATCTGGATAGCTTGATAAGTATGTGTAAATTTAGACATCTAGGAATCAAGAACGTAAGCCCTAAATTCAGGATGGGGGAAGTCATGACCCCGAAAAAGATGTGAGGGTTGTGCTGGATAATCAATTGAACATGAGCTCCCAATACAGGGGTGGGCCAGATCTGGCCTGCAGGCGGATCCAGTTCTCCAACCCTTTTAATGCAGCCTATGGCCCATCCCTGTAGCACAGAACAACATAATACCAATCAAAGTGGCTAGCTACTCCCTTTGTCTTTACGTACTGTGAATGGGTGGGGGGGGGAGTCTTCACATGATGCCCCTGCTCCAGAACAATCTCTCAGCTCCTATTGGCAAATGGGAGCTGAGAAAACGTGTGGGGAGTGAGGGTAGTGCGCAAAGCCTTCTTCCCTCCCTGCCCCCAGAATAGAAAGCCACACAGAATTGTCAGCTGCTTTGAGTGTCCTGTGGCTGCTTTCAGGCAGGGAGCCTGCAGTGCCTGCATCTAGCACCACCACCTCCTGTACCCCAAACTCCTGCCCAGAATCTCTCCCCTCCTACAACTCCCTCCCTCCCGCCCTCATATCTCGTCCTGGTCCTGTACCTCAATCCCCTGCCTGAGGTCACCTCCCAAACCTACTGCACCCTCCTGCCCCAGGTCACAACTCCCTCCCAGACCCTGAATCCCCTCTTATACCCCTTCTCCAGGTCAGAACCCTCTCCTGCATTGTAACATGGTGGGCCTCACCACCACTGACACCTCCTGCTGGTCACCCATGGAATCAGGATTTTGGTGCTGGAGAGTCCCCCAGCCAGCATCCCACCTGCTGCTACTTGTTATTCTCCACCACTCCAGCAGGGACCACGTCTCTCCCAAACTGTGGTGCCCTCCTACCTGGATACTGCCCTACCATAGCGCTCCGACACTGTGGAGTCCTCCCCCTTTGGGAATCCCCAATCCCCCTATGCTCACCTTGCCTCAGTGACTCACTGTCAGTCTTCATCTAGCCCCTGCCTCAGGGGCAAGCTGCAGTCTGGAATGGCCACTCATCACTGGCCAGGGGGTGCGGACTAGATGCTTTTGCCTACCCTGGCTGCCTCCCTGCAGCCCTAATACCCTGAGGCCTTGCTTCAGGCCCTGCAACCTGGGAGCTTGCCTGGCCAGAGTTTCCCCAGTTGCCTAGCAACCAGGTCCCTCCTGCTCCCCAGCCAGAGCAAGAGTGAGTCTCTCCCTTCCTCCGTCCTGGAGCCTTATTTATACAGACCACAGCTGGGTCCTAATTGGTAACTATTTGCTGCAGCTGCTTGCCCCATGGCTCCAGCCTTCACCCAGGGATGGGTTTTAACCCCTTAAAAGGGCCTGTGAGGGGCAGACACCCTGTCACATGCACCCATACTGCTTCCCAGACCTTGCATCCCAGTCCCCTGCCTCAGGTCACAACCCAAACTCTCTGCACTCTAAGACACCCTGATCCATGTCATAACTCTCCTTCACCCAAACTCCCTTTCAGACTCCACGCCATCTCCTGCACCCCAGTCCCCTACCCTGAGCTTCCTACTGCACCCAACCTGTTTGAGACCCCACACCCACTCCATAGAAAAGTGTGGCCCTTGACCACTTACTAAAATCTTGAAGTGGTCCCCCATAAAAAATTATTGCCCACCCCTGTCCAAATATGATGCTGTGGCCAAAGGACTAATGTGATCCTTGGATGAATAAATAGGGTAATCTTAAGTAGGAATAGAGAAGTTACTCTACTGGTGAGGTCTGGGGTGACCACTGTTGGAATGTTGTGTCCAGTTCTGATTACAAGAATTCAAGAAGGATATTGATACATTGGAGAGGCTTCAGAGAAGAGCCATGAGAGAATTATTAACATTTAGACAACAGACTTATCATGATAGACTAAGCTCCTTGAATCTTTTTACCTTAACAAACAGAAAATTAAAACATGACTTGATTAGTCTTAAATCATGATTGGATTTTTCTTTTCTGAAAGATACGTTCTAGGAATTATTTCAGGGAAGACCTGACATCTGTGGTATTCAGGAAGTTGGATTAGATGGTCACAATGATTCTTTATGTCCTTTAAATCTATGAAAGAAAAATACAGAACTCTTCTCTCCTTTCTTTCACTGCAGGCTCTTTAAATTTTCCAAATTACACAATACTCAACTACAGCTGGCAAAAAACAAACAAACAAACAAAACCCCAAAACCCAATAACATAAAATAAAAAGGATGCCTAAAATGATTGTATTTTTCAAAAGAATGTGTTCATAGCTTAAATTGTTAAAGGCTCAGGGCCTCATATCACCTCTCCATCTGCCCCAGCCTCAGAGCCACACTTGCAACTAGAGCCCTTGCACTCCAACCCTCTGTCCCAGCTCTGAGCCCCTCATTCCTGGCCTTACCTCAGAGCCTATACCCCCAGCTGGAGCCGTCATAGTCCTGCACCCCTACCCTCTGCCACATCCTAGAGTTTCCTCTCACACTCAGAACCCCTTGATCCCCGCCCTGCCACATGAATTTTGTTATGTGCACCAACATGAAGGAGGTGATGTGCTTTTAGCAGGGGGTTGGACTCGATGACTTCCTGAGGTCTCTTCCAACCCTAGGATTCGATGACTGACACATCACTTCCGTGTCACACCTCACCTCCATATTGGCACACACAACAAAATTCATTCTGCTGAGGGGTGGGAAAATTAAGAGGGTATAGTAGCTGGGGCCAAATTTTCAAGCCTGGGGCCCCCGTTCAGGAAAGCACTTAAACAAAGGCACAAATGCTTTTCTGAATAGGTATTCCTCCCCACCCCCAATCAGTCTGGATACCTACATTTAGATTCCTGCATTAATGTTGCTTGACTTTCAGAAATCCTGAGCTCCTGTGGTGCCCAATGAAGTCATTGATTTTGTATTACAATAACCATATTTATTATGACAGACATTTTAAAGAAATTGAGCTGAAACCAATAGGCACAATGAAAATAACAATACTTTCAATACAATGTTTTACTTAATGATTTTGAGATAATTAACTACATAGATTTTACAGATACAAGAAATGATGCACAATAAGAGAGACATGATTTATTTATAGTTTTTTTCTAATTTTGGTATTGTGCTGTGTACTGAATGTGACAGAAGCCTTTTCTGTCTCCTTGTGTGCCTTGTTTATCTTTTCTGTGTTTGCTAGCTCAGGCAATAAATTAACAAACTAAAATATGTTAGGAAAAGATGTTTATCCACACTCATAGTGGTCATTTGGGGAAAAGTTGACACAAATTATGGAGACTATGTAATTATCAGTTAATTTGTTTACCATAAATTAAACAATAACTGATTCTTTACAGAGGAAACAGCTAACGAGGCAACTAGGTTGTCAAACTAGTCATTGAACTATCACAAGCATCTTAACTCTGTTTTAACTTTCACCTCCAAAATTATTCTTTAAAGCTATCAGTGAGATGTGTGTGTGTGTGTGTGTGTATAGTGTGTGTTTGTGAGAGAGAATTAAGATGTATATAAATTGTAACTTTAAAATGACTACTATGTTAAGAAGATGAGGCAGAGAATGAATCAAGATTTTGTCAGAATCAATAAGGGAGCTAAACTGCTGCTGTTACTCTAGTAATTCAACAAACAAATTGTTCATTTTTTTATTGCTGTGAGAGCTACTGTCAGAGACTCATTATACCATCAAGCAGCACAATGCAAGATTATATGCACAAGAATAAATTTGAATTGTACCCATTACATACGTGCCACTTTCATATTTTCCTAGTTGTCTGGAATATCAGTGTATTGTATTATATGAATCTGCTTACAAAGTGATGAGTGCATTTAAAATGTTAGAAATTGAAAATGAAATTTAATCTGTATCTGTGTGTGTATCATATGTGAAAATCTAACATTACAAAGTGAAGGACTCAGAAGTTACGAATTACCAGAAGGCTCTTTCCTTAATCAGTAGATATTGTAAGTGAATAAAGTAAATTGGAGTATATTCCAATTTTCTGAATTCATAATTATGGAAAGGAAATAAATGTCTCCAAATTAGGAAAGGTTAAAATGACAGTTGATATCCTCCAAAAGGAATGATTCCCTCTCAGTTTGTCCATGTCTACACTACATATAAGATCGAAGCAGCTGCAGTTGATCTTCCAGGGTTTGAATTAGTGGGTTAAGTGAAGACACACCAATTTGAATTGAGAGGGCACTCCCATCAATGCTGGTAGTCCTGCTTCTATGAGGAGAAAGGGATGTTGAAGGGTGAGTGTGCTCCCTTTGCCTTCCTGTAGTGTGGACAGTGCCAAAATTCGAGTTGAGCTACTTAAGAACATAAGAACGGCCATACTGGGTTGGACCAAAGGTCCATCTAGCCCAGTATCCTGTCTGCCAACAGTGGCTAGTGCCAGGTGCCCCAGAGGGGGTGGATCGAAAACAATGAACAAGCTATTTGTCTCCTGCCATACATCTCCAGCCTTTGACAAACAGAGGCCAGGGACTTCAATTTAAGCTACACAATTAACATAGCTGAAGTTGTGTATTTTAATTTGAATTTATCCCCTAGTGTAGACCATGCCTTAGAAAGGAGGCTAGAACCATATATAAAATCTCCCCTCTTTACTTTTATGGTCCCATGGTTTCCTTACAACACTCCTTTGAGACATGGAAGTATTCTCCTATATGAATGATGAAGACCTGGGACACACCAAGATTAAATGATTTACCCAAAGACTTACAGGAACTGTGTGGCAGAGATTAGAAATTGAAATGAAGTGTCTTGAATTCCACTTCTACACATTTGTAACAAGGCTGTCCTTGCCATGCCAATTTATATCAGATGGGAATCTAATTCTTTATCTTCCTAGTTTTGGGGATATCCAAATATAATTCCCAATATAATTATAAGGCCTTGTCCACATATGAACATACGTTATATCAGAGTTGAAATATACCTAAGGATGCAGATGCATCACTATATATGTGCTTATACTAGATTTTATTTTCTTATGGGAAGGGAATAAGCTATATGGATTTAATCCACTTTTACATCAGTATAACTATAAAAAAATCAATATTACTATATCCAAACTAGAATTTGAACTAGGAAAACTACTTTGTTAAGCAAAGAATTAATAACCCTAACCCACTAAGTATTATATCAGTGTAAAGTCAGTATTTTCCAGTATTCTCACTTTATACAAAATAATTACTGTATACAAAGTCTGTAATTAGATACTGTTTCAGTAGTTTGAGAGGTAACTAACAGACAGTATAAATTTATTTAAGTAGCCTTTTATCTGTTTTTTTTCTGTGAATTTTTAAGTTCTCAACTTGACTTGAAGAGGCATAAAGTACCTCTACATATATAGGTAGACTGAGGAAGCTGTATGCTAATTCAACTGAGGGTTCAACTCTAGGCTGCCTAGATAAAATCTGTGGGTACTGAATTATGATTACTAAGAAAATCTTTGCAAGGTATACAGTAAGAATTCTTCATCTAAGTTTTCAGTCCCAGGGAACCCAAAATTCCAACTGAATATAAGGGGATTTTAGCATGTGTAAAAAATGCAACACTGAGACATTTAGCAAAAATTCTCCTTTAAAGCTGATTTCACTCCTGTAAGTTTCTGATTCAGTCCTTCCTAAATTACTACTATTTTAAGCATAAAACCCCCAAATTGTGCCATTAGAAGCTGGTGAATACACATTAATTTACTATTCAGGAATGACTGCTGATGTGTTGATTTTTTTTAATTTATCTTTTAAGCCACCTATATATTTTCAAAGCAAAGTTCCATACGTGTATGATTTTTATCTGCATTAAAGGCTGCATGTTATCAGTTTATTTCTTCTAATATTCCTGGAAGTAAAATATTCATTTGTTTTGGCCAGAGGGATTGGGAACCATTTTACCACACACAATTAATGTTTCCTTCTGCTTCAGTCATAGTGCACCAGGGATGGTTTATGTTTTCATATTCACACACAAAAGTTTGAACTTCATCCCTCCAAACAAGATAAAAAATACTAGATAATGGTTATAAACACTTGAAAAATGTATAAAAATGTATTTTCTTTCTGTTTTCCTTTCGCATCCCCTAACCTAAAGCCTGAATAGTTAAAAGGTGAAGGACAAATAATATAAAAATCGTTTATGCCTTCTACCAAGTCAGCACATTCTCTAACGGGGCACTTCAGGCAGCCTTAGGATATTTCATTATGGAGCTATTTCCTAACCTTTTAAACCAAATTTTATTTACAATAGTGCTTGGTTATTTGTGTGCTGCAGTAGGCAGGTTTCAAGGGATACAAAATCAAAGTTCTTCCATAACTAAAAATTACAGTTTCATTGATACTGAGGGTGAGGATTTGTGTGTTTGTTTTGTTTTGTTTTAAATGAAGGGTAGACCACAGTAAAATGGAAAACTGAAGCATGGCTCTACACAGAAAATAAAAGCTGCAAATGGTTCATTTGTTCTCTTTCCATTTGCACAATGGTAATAAAAATGCCAAACAGATTGATTTTTAGGCAAACACTACTCTGCAGTAAAGTCAAGATTACAAGAAGAGATGTATTAATACACAATATTTTTTCTTGCAGTCCTCCATTGCTACCACATTTTCAATTTTGTGGGGAAATGGTTGAGAGGGGTGTAATTTTAATTTCAATTTGGGGCAGCCATTTGGGTTTTATATTTGAAAGGAATATGACTTTCTTTGAGACAGATGCATAAAAAGTGAATTTTGTAATTCATATAAGGCTTTCTAGCTAGATAATGAGATTTTATAATCTTCAAAAATTCATACAAACTGAAGAGGGAAACAAAATTTCGTATGTTCCAGTGAACTGGCCACTGAATGAATTCTAGTGCATATGCATTTTAAACTGCTGTGATACAAGTCCCATTGGTTTTTAACAGAACCTAATATATGGGTTGTTTTGTTTTTCCCAGATGAATGGCTATATTAAGATCCTCTGGAATGCAAAGTTGAGATTCAATGTTCTGCAGATTCATAAAATAAATTATATATTGCTTTTTTTGTGACAGTACACCCTGGTACACCCCTGGGTGGCTTGCTCCTGATGGAAGCCCGCTTTGGACACTCAGCTCTTAAAGGGGTCGCGACTGCATTTTGGCCCCCAGCGCGGCTTTTTTGGTTTTTTTGGTCAACAATGTTGAGCCTGGAGTACTGGTACCTTTTTTCTTACAAAGAAAGATATGTATATATATATGTGTGTATATATATATAAACAATTTATAATGTCACAATTTATAATGTCACAAATTTAACAACAGTAATTTAGGTCATATCTGCATTTTTTAAATAAAACCTTAGTTTTCATTACATTAAAAAGAGTCACTGTGCTCTGAAAATCGGCATGAAGAATGTAAGCTACAGAGCACTTAAAATAAAAATATTAATTTAGCATTTTATTACAGGGCAATAAAAATGAAAGCTGAAACAATCCTGCCGAGACTCAACGTGCTCACTGGGTCAGGGCAGAATGTCCTTATAGGCTTAGGCTTTATGGGCCTTATCCAAAGCAACTGAAATCAATGCAAACTGTTTCATTGACAAAAAATGGTCTTTGGATGCTCCCAAGTGCACAAGTCACATTAGGAATGGTAGTTAAGTATATATCTTCCTGCAGCCTCAGGTGAACATAGGTTGCCATTTACTTTTATTTTCACAAAAATCTATCCAGGATTTTCATTGTTAAAAGGCATATATCTTTATTCATTTGCAATATGTAAGAGCCAAACATAGTATATTTTTTGTTTCATACCTGGCAAAAGACCTTGAAATATTTTTCATTCATGAAAAAATGAAAATTTATATCAGAAAAACAACATTAAGGGTCTGGTTATGTGAATTACTACGTTCTCTATAGGAAAGTCCTAGTGTCCTTAACTTTACCTTGAGTGAGCTTTTTAAAAAGGTGGCTGAATTTAGTAAACTGTGTGCAATATTTTTTATAGACCTCTCTCAGGACTTCAATTCAGTGTGCCAAGTCAGTTTATGGGATCTAGTGAGGCAACTCAGTGTCACTGGGAAGATAGTATCATTGATAGAAGAAATCTATAATTGAATGAAAATCTGTGTTTTAATCAATGGGAAACACATAGCATAGATTCCTATTGTGATGGAGGATTCAAATGGCTGCATACTGTCACCACTGGTGTTCAGTGTTGGTTGGTATTAACTGATTGATGGATGAGCATGAGGGAACAGTTGTCAGTGGTGTTGAGCTGACCACTATTCTATTTCAAGATTTGAATAATTGATTATATTATTTTGTTGTTTCAGTTTTGTGGAGAGCTGCAGCTGATGGCAAGTCTGGTAAGGCAAGAAGCAGCATACTTTGAGCTGGTTATTAATCCACATACTATTAAATCCTTGGCCATTACTATCATGTTAGCCTTCAGCTTCTGATTAGCTCAGTATTAACCCGTCCAGATGGGAAATTGAGCAGATGACAACCATCTAATACTTGGTGAGCTTCACAGAGCATACTGGAGGACACTTCCATAACTGCAGATTATGCCATTTTGGGTCCCTTCACCAGCCTCTGTGAGGGCATTGTAACTTCAGGCTTGTTATGAAACTGCAATGATTATACTGGCTTATATGCCAGTGAAATGAAGGTGTCGAGGAAGACTGAACAATGGTGGATTGATGTTTTCAGTTCTTGTTGTTTTCAATAGCTGCTCCATGTTAAGTTCTAGGACAAGATTGGACCTGAGGATATTCATAACTGAACCCAGCAACTGCCCCTTTAGCACTGGTCCACTCTCTGTAGCTTTGTTGGTATGAAAGACCAATAAATTATGAAACACATTTACCAGGAAATGCCACTATATGGGTGGAAATCTGGTTGCCAAAAATGTTGGTAAGATTGCCAATGATAGACCAAAACTGAACATTTAGCCAGGTCACATTAAGGACATAGGTAGAGAGTGATCTGGTTGATGTTCTGGGTGCTGATCCTTGGCAGGGAGACTATGTCCTTGTGTGATTTGCCATGACAATGTTCCCTCTAATTTTTTTCCATTCATGTGTGGATTACATTTGGTTATACGCAGCAAGGCATGTGCAGATGTGCACCACCAATAGAAATATATGCTGGGGCTGTGGGCTCTCTGCTAATCAGCTGGGCGGCATTTTAATCTCTCCTGAGTAGCTGCCCAAGCACAGAGTTTACTCCTTGTGATTTTCATGGAGTTTGGGGATGTCAGCACAGTGCATGATCAGAACTCAAAGATAAAATCCTGGCACCAGTGAAGTCAGGCAAATTTTCATTTGACATCATTGAAACTAGGATATTAGCTGATATCTCCAATAGTCACAAGAGGATTCCACCTGATTAGCTAAATACTGGAGACTTAAGGCCATGTGCTTTTCTCAGTTCTTTGTCTCAGCCATTGATAGAATGGTCTGTGGACAGAACCGTACTAGTGAATGAAAGTAGCTTTTAATACAAAGATGTAACACTGTTGTCTTCTCATGAGTGCCAAAATGAATGCCTTAATCTGAAATTTCATACTTCCCCTACAATTTCTTTTCCAGATTTTTGAATTTGATGTCCATAATTACATGACACTCTGCACAAGCTCATATATCTCATTATGCTCCAGGCTAGTAACAGCCATACAAATAAAGTCCAAAGACTGGGGTCTGCTGTGAAAGTCATTTTTTTTCTTCCATAACAAGGACACATAACCAATTTCCCATTATGTTTTCATATTAGAAAATTAAAACCAATTTATTAAACCTGAAATAAGTCATTGCATTTGTCCTTGATGTGCTCATACTACAAATCCTTGCTACGCTTCTAGGATTTTGCAACTGATATATCATCAAGAAAGGTATGTGTAAGTGTGTATGAATGTGTATGTGAGAGGGGTTTTTTTAGGGTGCACATAGACTCATGAGATGGGAATCATAGACATAGAAACTGTCTTTACATACAGGGATTGGAACCCATTGGCAACTACGGTTATAATAGATTTCAAAGGCAAGCATAGGAGTTTAGTGAGTAAAATTGTATTCACTGCATCCTATAGCTCCAAGGACACAATATTAGAAAAAGAGGGAGAGGAGAGTGGAGGGGGGTTTAAAGATGGAACTGGAACTGGCACCTACCTTGGGGTGGTCAGGAGGCTTTAGCTGCCTGAGAGATCACAATGACTTATGTTCTGGGGCCCCGGTGGCTCCTGGGAGGGCTAAGAGAGGGGGACAGGAAGGTGGCTGGTGGCCCTTTCCATGCATGATGCCATGTGCTCCATCACCAAAGTGAGAGAGGAGCACATGGTATCGTGCTGGCATACCAGCTGGTCCCAGGTGTCCTTCTGTTGTTCCTGGTCAGCCTGGCACTCCTCCCAGTTGGCAGCCTGCTCCTGCTGCTCTTCCTCAAGCCCTCAGATGAGGGACTGCAAGCAGACCACCTGCTCCTACATCAGGTTCTCGTGGATTCTTTTCCTCTTGCAGATTCTGCGGATTCAGGTAGATGGCATGGGAGGTGGGGGACGCACCAAGCTCACAGCTGATCCATCTGTGAAGAAAAGTTACAAGGGCAGCCATCACAGGAGAAACTGTGTATGAAGCCTAGCCCTAATCTCTGAGCTGACACTGGAGATCTTCATCCAGATGATGGTGATATGCTTCAAGCAACACCATGTGTTGCCTAGACAGTGGTCACTTTCCAGCAGAGGCACAGATGTCCCAGGGGAGCATCGCTACTCCCATGTTCCAGGTATAAGAAGTCATCGGAAGGTGCCAGCCAGGCCAGAAACCTGAGAGTAGGAGTGGGGATGGGGTGGCCTGGTTTTCTTCTGTGAGACACACACGCTGGGTCCAGCATTGGCAGCCTCCTACAGAGGGAGAACTTCTATCCCTGTCTGCTGGGGTGGGTGGGTGGATGTTGGGGGAGGTGTGTGTGTAAACGGAAGAGGCTGCTTGCCAGAGAGAGTGCTACTGGGATCCCCTCCTCTACCTCATCCCAGCAGGTTCCCTTGCACAGGATCAGTCTCCCCCACATTGCCACATTTGATTGGGAGCAGATGCTCCCTGCATGTGGGCCTGACATTGTGCGGCACTGCTGTGTGTTTCCATGACCCCAGACTACTTAGTGGTGGCTTGCTGTTGGAAGGTCTCCCACCACGGAGGCCGGAATAAGGCAGGCCTCTCCAGCAACCTTGTGAGAAGGAGAAAGGGGTTCCTGTGTGAGCATCATGGAGTTGAGTGCTCTCAACTGGCACTCCATGTGCACCTACATGCACAGGCTGTTTTCCAGCCCCCAGGCTGAGTGGACTGAGAGAGGAATGTGCAACCCCTCACAGCCTGTCACCTGCCCCCGTGTGTGTATAGGGAAGGTTATAGAACTGAAGTGCCTTCCCTGGGTTCGTCCAAAACATTGAGACACATCCTGGGGGGTGGGAGAACTGGCTCCAGAGTGAGAAGCAAGTCCTGGCTCATTGGCATGATCGCCTGGCTGGCCGCCGCTGCCTCTTCCTTGTCCTCCCTGTTGGGAGCATCCGCCACTCCTCCTTCCTGGAGGCTGATGCCTGGTATGTCCTGGCCAGACTCCATGATGATGGTGGAAAGGTGACCAGCCCCCCCCTCAGGATGGTATCCAGCTGCTTGAAGTAGCGGCAGATGTGCGGTGCCACCCCTGAGGATTCACTCTGCTCCCTGGCCTTGTAGTAAGCGTGCCAGACCTCCTTAATCTTCATGTGGACCTAGTCCAGAGTCCAGTTGTGATCTCTGTTGGCCACGCTGGCGGTGATCAGCCATAGACTTCCGCATTCCTCTTTCTGGTGTGGAGATTCTGGAGGTTGGTCTCCTCCCCACAGACCTCAGTGAGGCCCAGAATCTCCACGCCAATCCAAGCCAGAGCTCTTCTGTGTCCCTGGCCAGTGGCAAACAAGGGAGCAGCAGGAGTCCTGGCAACTGTGGGAAGGTCTAAGGGAGCGTTTGGGTCTGTCATGGCTTCCTCGCTGGCTGCTGTCTCACACATGGCTCTCACTTGGTCTCCAATGTGCAAAATAGCTATTTAGAAATTAGCATTATTCCCCAAGGAAATCTGGAGTACAGATTTTGAAATAACCAGCCCAGTATTTCAAAATAATGGGCTTGGTAGTGTGTACGCTGTACTTATTACTTTGACCTAAGGGGAGTTATTTCAAAATAATTCCCTAGTGTAGACCAGGGCTGAGTGAATACATTTTTTACTCTTCCCTCAGCTCTAAGTTTTTGAGGGGTTTTTTTTAACTGTAGCAAATGATTTACATAATGTTATGAATCAAATGAGATTATATGCAGCACTGGACCAAATGGTATGACAGTAAAACAGAAACGTACAAAAAAATCTCATTTAAGTTTTGATTCAACAAAGCACTTAACTATGTGCCTAATTTTAAGCACCTGATTAGTCTATAACTTACCTAATTTTGGAAATTTCAGCCATTTTGGATGACTATTTTATTTTGGATGCTAATAATATAGAATTCCCAGAACTATTTAAACTTGTCAGTTGTCTTGGAGACAAGCACCTAAAAGTGTAACTTTCTTCATTTGTGCAGTCTGACATCAACACATTCATATTTTCATATTGTCTTTTTACTGGAGGCAGAGATGATTATAATTACACAAGCCTGAGTCTCTTGATAGGATCAGGTTATACAGTCAAGGAGAGAAATTATGACTAGTTATGAAAAAAAATGTGTATTTAAACCAAATTGAGTTATTTAATGGGCAGCTTTAGAAAAATGAATGGTACCCATCATGCCACTTAAGCATATTGAGTGGCTCAAGGGAAAAATGTTGTGTGTAAGCTTTAATTAATTTTCACTTTCAATTCCTCAGAGATAACAAAGAAAAACGTCTGTGACACATACTGTTGGTAGCATATGCCCATTCCAAGGACATACAGCAGAATGAAAGCTATTCTGATCATGATGACTTATTTTTGTTCGGTCTTTTTGTATTATTTCTCCATTTAGGCTTTGGTCATGTAGACCAATAGTTGTTTGGGTAGATTTTTCACTAGTATACATTAGCATAGTTCTTTGATCCAAATCACTAAAGCTTTATTACAGCAGTTGAGGATCTGGACCAATCTCTTACTGATTGCTAAATAAATTGGTGTCCAGATATCACCCTAAAGGACACGTTAACAATACCTTAGGTAATTTAGATATTTTTGTTTAGACTTTTTAGTATTTTTAAAATCAAAATAATTTCTAAACCTTTCAAAAGAGTTACCTGATAGAAACAATGCTGTTCATTATGTGTTTTACCAGTCAATTGCACAACCTCTCATAGTCTGTTAGAGTTATTTTTGAACTGGGAACTAAGTATTTTTTCCCTTTCTTTATTTTGATTTCTAAATAGATACAAAAAGGTACCGGTCTCACACTGCAAATGCTTTTTGAAAATATATTTTTAAATAAAGGTAAATAGAATCAATGAAATAGCAAATGAATCCCAACAGTTAATCCAGCAGCAACCCCCAAGACCACACAGCCTACTACATTTCCCTTTTCCCCCCAACTCCACCCCCCAAGAATGGAAACCCTCAAAAACCATTTTTTCTCCAATTCCTGAGTAAATCGATAGCCTGAGCTTCTTGACCTGAGTTTATTTCAGACCAAGGGAGGAGCAATCTTTCAAGGAATACAATTCTACCACCAGTTCCCTGTCTATCTGTGGGTTGGTGTCTTGAGCCCGTGTGCTGATTACTGCTGTGTTCTTGTGGCACAAAGAGAATGACGATTCCTGAACATGATCCAAGGCATTGAGGCCCAGCTTTTTATAGCTATTTAGGCATTGCTATGCTCAGTATTGCAATGCCAATCTGATTGAGGAGACTTAAATCTCATTTTCAGGAAGATTTTAGATGCTTGGAGCTAAAATCCCATTGATTAATTTTTGCCCTGATAGGCCAAAGGTTTTTAATTCAACCCAGAAACTGAAAAGCAGGCAGGACACATTGAAGAGGAGAGGCTCTGACTGAGATGCACCACTTAACAAGCAGGGGCTACCAAGCTGTGCACTAGCACAAGTTTCGAAGTGTTTGTGTTTTTACATGGCTTAATCAGTAGGATGGAGACTGCTGCATAAACAAGTATGAAGTAATTTGAGTTCTCTTTCTGAAGCAACAAAAATAAATAAATGTCTATTAACAGCTCCCAAACTGTAGGCCTGATCCAAGAAGCCCCCGCTAACCCATATATGTATTTCTATAATCCATATACATCTTATAAATCCATATAATCCATAAAAGTCTTGTGTTTATTGAAGGTATCTGGATGATTGAAAGTTTATAATATTCCAGCCTATGCTCTTGGCATGTATAGGATACATATTTTCAAAGCAAGTAGCATATTACCCATGGAACAGCAACCCGATGCTGTTATGTTCCAAATATTCTTAGCTACGGGCATTATCATATCTTCTTAGCTACAGGCATTATCATATCTTCTATCAGGAACAAGACTAAATTGTTCAAGTTATCATCACAAGTTCTGCTTTGTCCATTTCCTAGTTGTTGTACAAAAGCATATTTTCCTGAAAATAACAGACCTATGTATTATTTTTATGCATCAGACATATAAAACTACTATATTGTACTATCTCCAAGGTATAAAAGTACTATGATAGTACTGTTAAATTTCCATGTCAACTGTGAGCAGTCTGAATGAACTGAGATTAAGAAAATGTCTGTTTTGCAGCAGCCAACAAATTTTCTGTGAATAACTTTAAGATGATTTATATTCTCCATAAACTTGTAATGGTAAAAAAAATCAAGTTAAGGTTTATCTGACAAAATTTTATTATACAGTTATTTTGAAATGCTGGTCTACAATGCTACTGAAAAAAAAAGACAATTCCACTGCACATTTTAAGAGTTGCTGCTGAACATCATTTTCAGTTTATCCTGGTTATGCAGTGCAATGAAAAACTATAATCTGAAACCATAAAGGGAAATAAGTATGTTGAGGAAAAAGACAATAAAGAATAATTGTTACTGGTGTATGTAGTGCATGATGGTGTAATATACTGACAGCCTTTTCTGAAATACAGCACACCCTTAACTACCCTTCAATAGGTCTTGAGGACATTAGGCAGTTTCCAAGGGCACTCAGAACCTTGCGGCATTAGATAAATACAGAAAAAATTGAGACTATATCTCTGCTTCACAAAGTACACTTGCTTTTTTTTAAAAAGTGATCCTGTAATATTAAAAAAAACCTTATGAAAAACAGCTGAATCAGTGAGGTGGTCTTAGAATTCTGAAATATTCAATCTCAGAGGAAAATATATTCTGTCTCTGGCAAATTTGTGGAGTCTGTTTCAATAATATGGTTTTCAAATGTACATGTTTAAGGAGCTGACTTAGGGTAAGCTTTAGGTTTTTAGTTGGCTTTGCATGCTTACACGTGTCAATGATTACACTACAGTTTTTCATCCAACGAACATGCGTAAGTTTACTTCGTGTATTTATATAATTATTCTATAAAATGCTATAATTGGGAAAATACATATCTCCTTTTCTAATTTTTAGATTCCAGTTTTTTAGTGCAAATGGAAAGTACACTATCAGTTCAAAACCACTTCAAAAGGGTGTTCTCTTTTTCCACAAGTCTGATTCAGGATGAGCAGAAGAAATGCAGGTTTTAAATACTGGATTTTCAAAATAAAGTCAATGGTAAAACATCCATAGCAAGAAGTGTTAGGTCAATGTTAAGCACTTGTCATATATACCTGCATATCAGGGCCTAGTTCTGTTCCCATTAGGCCTGATCCTGAAAATACTAAATGGTGAACATAGCACTGCATGCTACAGATGGTCCCATGTTGGTGCAAATGAGTATTCAGGGTGGTAAGTACAACATTCAGCTGTCCAGGCCAAGTCCTACAAACATTTGAAGCCTGTACTTTACTTTAAACATGCAAGTAACCCCATTGACTTCAATGAGATTATTCACGTCTTTAAAATTAAGTACATTCTTAAGAGTTTGCAGAATTGGACCCTTAACCTTGGGCCCTTCTACTACAATTGCCAACAAGGATCCAATGTAATGGTGATTTCTGTGGAATGGAAATCGGATTCTACTAGTAATTTCACTGATATCCATAACACGTTGAATATATAGTAGGCTACTAAAACATGGCATGTGGTGGTAATACTTGGCTACTAATACATTTTTATAAAATAGTTACAATAAAATCTGAACTGCTCAGAGTTGGAGCAGTTTTGTATTTCATAGTGAAATAAAATTTGGTTCAATTTTTATGAAATTCATGGGCCCACTTCAAGTAAAATAATTTTTCTCCCACTCATGTATAATTTTGTGATTTTTGCAAACAAATGATCAGTTTTCTTTATTTCATAAAAATCAACATTTCACAAAATGACTGAAATTCAGGAGCATGAAAATGGGTGAAGTTAAATTGAGTAAAATATTGAGGAAATATCACAACTTGTTCATATTTTTCCCACAGTGCTAAGGTTTTATATGTTCATGAACTGAAATCAAATAATGCTAGGCACTTTTAAGATCAGGAACATACTTTCTCATAATATGGGTCAAGTTTGATGTGATGGCTTAAAAACCAAGGGGGAGACTTTCCAAGGCAAAAAACGGGAGTTAGGTACCTAAATTCCACACACTTTAAAAATTTCTCCTCCCCCAAACATGTAGATCAATCAGTTATCAAGATCCCTTGTATACTGTATTGCACGCACACACACAACCAATATAAAATACAACATTAAGGTTGAAAAGTCATCACTCTAAAAACAATTAGGAAATATCAGAATAAAGGTTGTCTGCAACTTTAATTCATCCTCTTGTGGATATGCATTATGATGCAGTCTTTCATTACATGGTCACATTTTTTTCCATGTGAGCCTGGTATTGCAGTTCTTTGCTAATTCCATTTGTCTGAATATACATATATGCTTATGGTCAGCTATGGGCTTATTCTGTCTCAATTGTTCTTTCACTAAACTACTTAATTGTAAATTAAACAAAATATTATATGGTGTCAGATATGATGTAAATGAGGCATCTATCTAAAAATGGAAATGGAATGTATTATGAAGACTTTTGAGACTTCATGTGCCTGAAACAAAATGGGAATCTATGAACTAACTGTCTTGAGGAGGAAAAGAATTACTACGTGTTACTAGTGTTACTATGAGAAACACTACGTCTACACTGGCAGCTTCTTGCGCAAGAGCTCTTCCAGAAGAGAGCGTCTACACTAGCATATGCTTTTGCGCAAGAGCATCCATGCCAGTGTAGATGCTCTCTTGTGCAAGAAAGCTCTGATGGCCATTTTAACCATAGGGCTTTCTTGCTCAAGAAATTCATGTTGCCTGTCTACACTGGCCTCTTCTGGAAGAGCTCTTGTGCAAGAAGGCTTATTACTGAGCAGGAGCGTCAGAGTTCTGGCACAAGAAGCCCTGATTTTATACATTAGAACATCAGTTTACTTGCGCAAGAACACGCGGCCAGTGTAGACAGGCAGCAAGTTTTTGCGCAAGAGTGGCCGCTTTTGCGCAAGATCGTGCCAGTGTAGACACAGCCGGGGAGTTCATTTTCAAGAGTCCTCTGAAATTAGAAGAGATGGAAAAATGATAATCTGAAGTGGTTAAAAATAGAGGTGATCAAAAGATAGTAAGGAAGGGAATTCTGAAAACGTTGTCTAAGCTTTTACATATTTTTTCATAGAAAATTCAAATTTCTAGTGGTTCCATGGAGATCTGAAATCTGAAAGATTTGTTCAATTCTGATCAATGTATTTATAATATTTGCATTTACTATAAATATTTCTCCTTCGAGAGACGTCCCTGGGGGTGCTCCACATCAGGTGTAGAACATCCCAGTGCCTCTGGATGGAGTTTTGCTAGCAGTGCCTCAGCGGAGTCCGCGCATGCATGCAAACTCCCTGACTAGCTATGCATATGTGTGGCCCCTGCCTCCCTTCATTTCCTTTCTACCGTCCCCGGTTGCGGATGGAACACGGCAGTGCTCTCTCTCCTCAGTCACTTAGCTTAGTTAGTTAGTTCTCAGTTAGTTTCTAGTTTAGTGTTTAGTCTTTCTTGTTCAATGTTGGCTTAGTTGTTACTGTTACTTTAAAAAAAAAAAAAAGAAAAGTAGGGTTTGAACCGCTGCTTCAGCGCTCAAGCTGGTATGAGTTCTCCTGGCTTCAAACGCTGCGCGCTCTGCAGTGGCGCAATGTCTGCCTCCGATGGGCATGAATTCTGCCTCAAATGCTTGGGGAGCTCTCGTTCACGCAGAGATTGCCCCCACTGTGCTAAAATGAGACCTAGGTCTCTCAGAGATAAGGAGCTTAAAGTGAAATAGCTCCATATTGACAGCAACAAAAGACATGCCTCTGACCCAGGATATGGGCAGGGCTCATCATCTAATAAGGAAATCTCTAAGCCCTCTAAAAGAAGGGCAAGTTCTTTACCTCAGCAACCTGTTAAGACACAGTCTGAGGGAGAAAAGTCTGGCTACTCAGACAAGAGCTGCCTCAGCACATTCGACCGCCCACATACCTTGGGCGAACAGAGTAGTAAGCCTGAAAGCGCTTCAAACGCTGCACCGATAGAGGGAAAGTGTCACTCTGTGCCAGCCTCAGTAAACCGGGCAATGCTGACACCAATGACAGCTACACTGGTACCTCAGCCACTCACGATGGCACCCAGTGAAGGGATAGAGCACTCTTTAAATGCTGCCCCCTTTTCTCAAAAGTTAGGGGCTACAGCTCTCCCTCTCACCTCTGAGGTAAATACGGGCTTCTCTCAGTTAGCACAGCCCTCCATGTTGCAAACTCCCCTGGTCACTTACAGGGAGAGTAAAGACTTGTGCATCGATTCAACCCTTCACTCTCCTATATCGAGTGAAGATAGATATATTCAGTTGCTACTCTCTGATGACTCAGTTCCACAATCCCCCCCCCCTCACAAGAAGAGGAGGAGGACTGTAAAGTGTTCTCACTGGAGCCCCCCCCCCCAACCTGAAGGGGCACTGGGGACACATGGGTACATGTCACCAGACCTCCTCAGAGTGCAGATGGTCCCGTGGACTCCATATCTTTGGATGGCCCCTCCGGTGGCATACCCCCCACAGTGGCAAATGTGGAACCATCATCCACATCAGCACAAAAAGAGATTGTGTAAAATGAAACACATAGAGAAGCCGCTCTTGCACTTCACTGAATCTCCTCACAGAGACATGAGGAGTGATAATGACAGCCAATACTCCCACAGATCAGCCACAGGGTCTCTGGCTCTCGGGTCATCATTAGCAGATATGGGAGGAGCGATGCTACCTCCCACGGGGAATACTTCAGAAGACATAACCTCTTTTCAAGATTTATTTAAACATGTAGCGCAAGACCTGAACATACCAGTGGAGAAGGTACAAGACGCTCCTCATGACTTCACTAACATCCTACGGTCCAGCTCATTTTCAAAAATTGCCCTCCCTATCAATCCAGCTATTCTCTAACCTGCAAAAACTTTATGGCAAACACCTGCCTCGATTCCCCCTACTAGTAGAAAGGCGGATCAAAAATACTTTGTGCCATCCAAAATACTTTGTGCCACCCAAAGTTTCTCTTCACACATCCCGCCCCTAACTCTCTGGTGGTGGACGCTGCACAACAGAGAAACAAGCAACAAAATTGCTCAACCCCATCTGATAAGAAGAACAAAAGGCTAGATGCCTTTGGCAAAAGAGTGTATGCATCTGCTACACTCCAACTGAGGGTGGCAAACTATTCAGCCCTTCTCAGTAATTACGACTACAACAATAGAAATGAACTCATTCAGACAGTAAAAAAAGGGCACTTTAAGGCCATTGTCTCTGAGGGCCAGGCAATTTTGCAGACATGCTCCAGACAGCGCTTGATGCAGGCACTAGAGCATTGAGCATTGGCACTAGAGCATTGGCTACAGTGGTTACTATGTGCAAGGCCGCTTGGTACAAGTCCTCGGCCTTCCCGAGGCAGCTTCAGACAGCTGTAGAAGATCTGCCCTTTTAGGGTAACAGTCTTCTCCTCGAAGACCAGTGAGCTTCTTCAGTCCATGAAAGACTCCAGGGCCATCCTTCGATCCTGGGGTATTCAGGCCCCTACAATGAGATCCAGACAATATAGGTATCAGCCGTACCACAGGCCAAGATACCAGCAGCCCCCCTTCCAGTACCACAGACAGAAACAACCCCGTTACCAACAGCAGGTTTGGAACAGGCAGCAGAGGCGGCGGTCTCAAACCAACACCCCCAACCAGCAGGGGAAATCAAATAAGCAAATCTGAGAATATAGTTGAGAGATCGAAAACCAGATCGCCATCTCCAGCAAATCAAAGTCCTTACCATCTCTTCTAGTTTTGTTTACTCCCCTTCCTCCACCAATGGAATTTATTACCTCAGATAAATGGATACTTCAAACCATCTCCCAGGGATATACCATCTCCTCTCTTTCCCTTCCCCCCTCCCACCCTCCAACCCCATCCCTCTTTAGGGACCCATCTCATGAGATCATCTTACAACAAGCAATAGATCACCTGCTACATCTAGGAGCCGTAGAACCTGTCCCATCTCAATTCCACAGGACAGGGTTCTATTCTCACTATTTTCTAATCCAAAAGAAGTCTGGTGGGTGGAGACCTATCCTGGACCTCAGATACCTAAATAGCTTCATGAAGAAACAAAGGTTTAAGATGGTTACTCTAAATACAATCATCCCAGCTCTGGAGCCGGGTGATTGGTTTTCCTCTCTCGACTTGCAAGATGCCTATTTTCATATTTCCATCAGACCTTCTCATAGACGTTTTCTCCGTTTTACTTTAGGTGAACACCATTTTCAGTACACGGTCCTGCCCTTCGGACTCTCTACAGCTCCGAGAGTTTTTTCCAAGATCCTAGCGGCAGTCACTGCCCACCTAAGGAGACAAGGGATCACTATATATACCTACCTGGATGACTGCCTAGTAAAAGCAAGGTCTAGACAGAAGTGCCCCGGCATACTCACATGGTGCTAGGCTGCTTCCACTTTTTAGGGCTCCTAGTGAATCACCCCAAATTGACCCTCGCAGACCATCCAATTTATTGGGGCACACTTCAATTCTGTCACAGCCAGAGCCAGCCTGCCTCCCTCCCTCCCTCCTGACAGAGCTACTCACATCGGGCACCTGGCATTAGTCCTCCATGCCTACAGTTACAGCTCTCGACTGTCTCCGACTGTTAGGCCATATGGCTTCCTGCAACCCTGTGGTTCCCAATGAGAGGCTATTTATGAGGTGCCTCCAAAGCTGGCTCCTAATGCAGTACAGACCAAACATTCATTCACTGACAAAGAGGCTAACTATGCTTCCATCAGTCAAAGCATCACTGAAATGGTGGACAGAGGTGTCCAAGCTAACTACAGGCACACCCTTCCAATCCATAGAGCCCTCAGTAGTCATCACCACGGATGCCTCGCTCACAGGCTGGGGTGCTCACATAGAAGGGAGAACAGTTCAAGGATTTGGTCTCCTGCAGAATGTGCCCTGAACATAAATATCTTAGAACTCAGGGCTGTTCACCTAGCACCTCAAAAGTTGCTCCCTCAGGCAATGGGAATACACGTCCATGTCTTCACGGACAACACGGCATGCATGTTTTATGTAAACCGACAAGGCGGAGCACAGTCACAGCCCCTGTGCAGAGAAGCCATAGCCCTTTGGAATTGGGCAATAGCATGGGATATCCAGTTATCCACATGCCATATACCTGGGGGTCTCAATACAACAGCAGACGCTCTAAGCAGGTCCCTTCCCCAGGAGCATGAATGGGAGATGGACCATACAATCTTGTGAGAAATATTCAGCCAATGGAGCCACCCTTGCATAGATCCGTTTGCCACCAGATCCAACAGAAAATGCGAGATGTATTGCTCCAGAGCGGGCATGGGCAAACGTTCCCTAGGAGATGCTCTGACTCTCTCCTGGAATGCACCCCTACTATACGCATTCCCTCCATTTCCCCTCCTGAACAGGGTCATCGTAAAAATAAGGAGGGACAAAGCAAAGATCATCCTCATAGCCCCGTGCTGGCCATGACAGCCTTGGTTCCCTCTGTTACTCCGGATGACACAATGCCATCCAATCACATTACCACAAGTTCCTTACTTCCTCTATCACCGGCAAATCAGCATGCCTCACCCTCAACTTGCGATGCTCCATCTAAAAGTGTGACACCTCAGTGGTTCACTGGCATAGAGCTCCAGTGCTCCCAACAAGTCCAGGAAGTTCTTCTGCACAGCAGAGCTCCTGCAACAAGAAAAACATATATCAACAAATTTACACACTGTGCAGAGAAGACACAATTTACACACTGGGCCTGCGAGAGCAATATATCGCCGCAAACAGCCCCACTCCCAACAATATTGGAATACTTACTATATCTGAAGCAGTCTCATCTCTCATTAGCCTCAGTCAGAGTGCACTTAGCAGCTATAACAACATTCCATGTACCACTGGATGACACCACTTTGTTTGCCACCCCACAATGAAACAGTTCCTGAAGGGCTTGCAGGCTCTTTACCCTGATGTGTCACCCCCACATGAACCATGGGACCTCCACCTGGTTCTGGCAACCTTAACAAAACCGCCCTTTGAACCTATGGCCACATGCTCCTTACTCCACTTAACTCTTAAAACAGCGTTCCTATTGGCTATCACATCAACGCTCAGAGTAAGCAAACTGGCCGCTCTGATGTCAGGTCCACCATTTACTATTTTTCTCAAAGATAGCGTGTCCATGTGGCCACGCCCAAAATTTTTACCCAAGGTCCACACCGCCTTTCACATCAATCAAACAATACACCTACCTGCGTTTTTCCCAAAGCCCTATCCCAACACCTTTGAAGCACAGATGCACGTGCTCAACATCAAAAGAGCTCTTTCTTTCTGCATTGACAGAACAAAGTCATGCAGGTCCTCTCCTCACCTGTTTGTTTCCATCGCAAACCATAACATGGGAGAGAAAATATCATCTCAAAGACTGTCCCATTGGATATTGGAGTGTATTAATACCTGCTACTCACTTAATAATTTACCTCCACCTGCTCCAATCCGAGCACATTCTACCAGGGCAGTTGCTACCTCAATCACATACCTCAGGAAAGTTCCACTGGAGGACATCTGTGCAGCAGCAACGTGGTCTACGGATCACACTTTTGCGAAACACTACTCACTTGCCTCTGGTCTTTTACGCCACACTAAGTTAGCTAAGGTTGTCGTGCAGACAGCATACTTACTGGATCCAAAGTCCCTACCTCCATAAGATAGACTGCTTGAAGTCACCTGACGTGGAGCACCCCCAGGGATGTCTCTCGAAGGAGAAGAGGATATTACTCACCTCTTGTAACTGATGTTCTTCAAGATAAGCGTCCCTGGGAGTGCTCCACGACCCTCCCTTCATCCCCTCTACTTCGGAAACCTAAAAAAAAAAAAAGTAAATAAAATAAAATTAAAAGCAATCATGTTAATCACGCTCCTTCACTGGGTTCCGGATAGAGAAGGAACTAAAGGAAGGTGGGGGGCCGCGGATGCGCATAGCTAGTCAGGGAGTTCGCATGCATCACGCGCCGCGCATGCGCAGCCCCTGCTGAGGCACTGCTACCAAAACTTCGTACAGAGGCACTGGGACGCTCAACACCTGATGTGGAGCACCCCCAGGAGTGCTCATCTCGAAGAACGTCAGTTACAGGAGGTGAGTAACCTCCTCTTCTATTTCCACCACTAGGTGCTCAGTGGTGACTATGGGCATGTCTACACTAGGAAATTATTTCAAAATAACTAAATTTGAAATAATAACTCCCGAAATAACAATTTTGAAATAAGCTTATTCTCCGATGAAAGCTGGAATACAGATTCCAAAATAACCAGACTGTTATTTTGAAATAACAAGTTTGGTAGTGTGGATGCTCCATTTATTATTTTGAAATAAGGGGGCTTATTTTGAAATAACTCCCTAGTGTAGGCCAGGGCTGAGAGGGAGATAAGCAGTTTTTACAAGTACACATTAACACAGATAGAACTCCTTCAGTGACACACCAAACAACAATTAGTTGGCTACAGAAAAATCATGTGCCTTTTCAACCAATGCTAGCCAAAGTCCAACCAACACCTGGCCTCTCAATTCTCCACTTTCTTTAAATAGGATGGGATATAATGTTTTACAGATGACTGTAAATATTAACAAATATGAAACAACAGATTTTGTTCTGAAAGAGAGGAGCCATTTACAAAACCATGGGAGCCCAAAAAAGCACCCTGATGTGAAATCAGAGGGGGTATGACAGTAGGTTTGCATATATGCCACCTCCAAATCTCACCAATTCTTGCATTTTAGAAATCCTAAAATAGGCAAGAAGTTCTAAATGGATCCCACAAATCAATTTTTGGCAGTGTTTGTGTGCATTTACTGATATGGATTAAACAATTTAAAACAGAATAGTGTTTGAGACCAATTTATCAAAATTGGATGGGAAAGCTGATAAATCAGGAAGCTGAGCTTAATTGAAATAAGTCATCAGACAAGGCAAGAACAGATGAAATGGCTCAAGTCTAACTAATATCAATGTGGAAATAGGGGTCAGCTCCCGAAGCTAACCCTTCCCCCCCTCAAATATATCGCATATAGCCCAGCTACAAATCTTTAAATAGAAGGACTCCCATATGATCTAATGAAAGAATGCAAGAAGCATTTTATGGATTATGGCAGTATCCTGTGAAATGCAAGACATTGATCTGTACAATGCCTATTTATGGCTCTTCATAGCCCACTCTAACAATTTCATTGTGACTTTGATAAGCTAATGATATTCTTCGAGCTGCAGCATCTAGAATCCTGTGTCTATTTGAAATCTCTGCTAGTACTGCTAAAGGAAGTTTCTCATGTTCTGGAGACAAATAAGAAATTGTACGCTTATGCTCAAAAAGCAAATAACAAAAAACACATCAGTTCCACACTACAGTTATTTTAAAGTTAGTGTAGCATTTAGTATTGGAAGACAAAAATACAGCATAAAATGAAGCATTTATTTAGGGCAACTTCACAAATGCCCTGCTTATTATCCAATTTAATTTTAGTGTGAGAGGAAAAAGGGATAGCCTGTCAAACGGAGGTTGTCCTGTGCTGATTCTTGTCTGTGCTGATAAATAGTTCTGAAACAGAGAGCTCCTGCTTGGCTTGGGAAGTTCCAATAAATTTTTGTGTCACAGGGAACTGTTTGTGCAATTTCCTCCTTTTATAACAGTAACAATGGTGTGCTGAAAGACACTTTACACTGTACAATAGTGGTGATGGGATATTGTGAAGAGATACCACGAACAGGGACAGTTATTCTATTTTTTATCATTTCTAAAGGATTGCTTTCTTTTACAAATACTGCTCCAAAAATGTTCTGTGTGCTTTGCTGTTTAATCCTTCCTCTTAAGGATGCACAAACTGAATACAAAATTAATTGAAGAACATTGGTTTTACTACTTTTTAGTCAGATTAATATTGCCCAGATTAATACTTGTGTGGTATATTAGGCCTAAGATGTAAAAATGAGAAGAATGACAATTAAGGGCAACCAAAATGATACAGGGATTCTAGAAATGACTGAAAGAAGTTATATTTGCTCAGTGTAGAAATGAAATGAAAAGACTCAAGGGATCACGATCATAGCCTATAAATACCTTCAAGGTGACAATACAAATGAACGAGGAGAATAATTCAATAGAACTGCATGGAACTTTCAAATCAAAGGCCAAAATCTGAATATGAGCCATAAAGAAGAAAGTGATTTATGCCACAGTCAAATAGTTAATTTAATGCAGATGAAATAGAAGCATCTTAGCAGGTTTATATTACATTAACATTAATTTTCAACTTTATATTTGTAATGAAATGCCCATGGAACTATCCTAGAAATAGAAAAATAAAAGACCAAGGGTTAATATGAAATGCTTAGAAATCCAGTTCATTATACTAACAAAGAAAAAATGAATGAATTTCTGTTACTCAGATGATAGGCAGCAGTCACTTCATAATTACAATGGAGCTAGTTTCTATGTTAATAATTATTTCTTATTATGATTATTTTTGTTACAGCAGTGCCTAAAGGCTTCTCTCAAATTGGGTGTTTATTATATTAAGTATTGTACAGACACACAGCCGCTGCCTTATCCAAAAAAATGTTCTCTATTTTGCCTTTACAAGGTACATTTTATGTTTGTGATAAGGAAATTTGATAAGCATAAAATATTTCTTTTATCTACAGAATAAAAACTACAAATTCCCATTCTACTGTACTTCACCAACATGCCTCAGCTATGGTTTGGTGTAATCACCTCTCAAGATTAAGTCTAACTTGACCATTTCATCTATTTTATAAGGCAGTCATAGTATCTGAGCACCTCATAATCTTCAAACTACACATCCATCTCTGTGAAGTAGAAAAGGACTGTTGTCCCCATTTTAAGAAAGGGGAACTTGATCCTCAAAAGTAGCTCCTAATTTCAGTGGAACATACTTTGAAGATCTGAACCTATGTGACACATATAAGAACACACAGGAAGAGTATGTCAGAACAGGGATTTTTATCTGGATCTTTTAATCCCTAATAACTGGACTAAGCCTTCCTTTCCCCCAGTCTTTAGATTCCTCTGCTTTTATTACTTAATAAAAATCTTGGATTGGGATGATACTTGGTAAGTGGAAACCTATCCCTTGTGAACTGGGATGAAACTACTAATTCATTTTATACACACCACCAACCTGTTGTTGGTGCTGATGGTGATGTTTGAAAAGTACTGAACTGGATTTGTACCAGCTTTTGCATTTCTTTGAAATGAGAAGCAAAAAATGAATTCGTCTTGAAGACATACATTATTGGTACCCTTATTTTTTCTCAGATCCCCATGCCAATCTTTTGTGTAAATGAGTATTACACAAAGGAAATGCTAACAAGGTTTTGCTCTAACAATATAACATTGAGAAGAACTATGGTAAAAAATCACTTTGGTAAGCTACATAATACAAATACTTTACAGAATAATAATATGTTTCCTGAAAGAAAACATAAGCAAAGCAACATACAAGATGTAATTTAATGATCTGTTACTTTTTGTTGTTAGACAAAAGTCTGCTTCTGAGATTCTTTCTCCCCTCCTCTCCCAAGTAGGAAGCATGTTAGGCTCTAAGAAATGAGATCCTTTTGTATCCTTTCATAGGATGCAATCTTCTGTAGCACTGGCAATAGAAGTTTAATGTGACAGAGACATATACTGAAACAATTAAGATTTCTCCCGAGAGCTAGCATTTTCAGAACAAATCAGGCAACTGACAAATATTTAGTCTCCAGATCTCAGAGTGGTAGTTAAAATTGGTGATTTCAGAGTACTAAGAGAAAACAATTACCAATGCTTGACTTGGAACTCAAAAATGCTTTTTGTAAATGCTTTTCAAAGACTATTAATGGGATTTATTTGCTGGTTCCTATAGGCATTTTGCCAGTCTTGCCAAAATTGGCTTCTGAACAACATCATGCCTAACTACATCTGACTAAGCAATAGCTTTTGAACTGCAAAGTACTGCTAGCATTTCACTAGAGTGGGGTATTTTATTTCTACTTTATAATTGGGAACAGGACCATAAACATAACTTTAATCAAACTGTAACTGCTTGAACACTATGATAAATGTATTTTCTTAATTTCTTCACAGATTGCTGCAATTATGTGCCAGTCAGCAATAGATATAGAGTAGGTCAACAAGAAGTTGAAGGTGATGCCAGTTATTGGACTAGATAGAAAAGGTGCTTGCTCTAGCTATCTTCTGTCATCTTGTTTTCAAGGTATAATGGGGGGAAAGTGATGCTTGAAAGGTTGATTATATTACATCTCTTTTCTTTCTTCTATTTGTACAATAAATACCTCAGAAACAATGGAACAGACACAGGTCTGCAGGGCTGATGTCCTTAATTTTATTCTTGTGTTGTTCGGTCTTGGGCGAGTTACTTCACTGCTGTGCTTCACATTTCCCATTAACACTGGTATCTAACTTTGAATTTATATGGTATCCATTATTTCACAGGTGTTAAAATATTTATGTTCACAATGCCATTGTGAGGTAGGGAAATACAGTAACAGATTATAAAACAACTAGGGATTATTGTGATCTTCTAGTTTGACCTTGTGTGTAATATATGTCATAGGTCTTCATTGAACAAATTCCTATTTGACCTATGGCATATCCTTTAGAGAAATGTATAATCTTGAATTAAAAATGGTCAGTGATTGAGAATCTTCCATAACCTTTACATTGTTCCAAGGGTTGGTTAGCCTGACTGTTAAAAATTGCACCTTATTTTTAGTCTGAATCCATTTTATTTTTGTCCAAATATTCCAGCCAGTGGATCTTGTTATACTTTTGTTTTCCCCCAATATAAATTTTCTGTTCCCTATGTAGATACTTCTAAACTCTGATCAAATCACCCCTTAATTGTCTCATTCAATGAGCTAAATAGATACAGCTCCTTGAGTCTTTCATTGTAGAGTATGATTTCCAGTACTTTAATCATTCTTAGGATTCATCTTGGAACTCCAATTTTTCTACAACCTTCCTGAATTGTGCTCACCGAAACTAGAGCGGTGCTAGTCACACTATTGTCAATTACAGAGGTAATACATACCATCTTCCCTGACTCAGTATTCTCCTGTTTATGCATCTCAGTATTATATCAGCCCTCCAGACCACATTGCCACACTGGGAGCTCATGTTCAGCTAATTATCTACCATGACCCCACTATTCTTTTTCAGAGTCATTGTTTCCCCTGATAAAGTCCCTTATGCTATAAAATGTGGCCTGCATTCATATTTTTCAAACTGGATAAATTCATATTTGTCTTTATTGGAACACACATTGCTTACTTGTGCCTTGCTTAGTAAGCAATCCAAATGCCTTGTATCAGTGATCTGTCCACTTAAGTATTTACCAGTCCCTTAAACTTGGTGTTTTCTCCAAATTTTATTAGTGATGTTTTTAGTTTTTATTATAGGTCATTGATGAAAATGGTAAGTAGCATAAGGCCAAGAAGCAATTCCTGCAGGCCCTCACTGGGAACACACCCAGTAAATAATGATTCCCAGTTTAAAATTAAATTTCGAGATCTGTTTTCACAGTTCAGGGCCACTGCATCTATGTTACTCCTCTATGGTCCATTCAGGGCACCAACTCTTGGTTCTTCAGCCATCACCTTTCTTGGGTAGAGAGCCATGTTTCTCTCTCCCTTTTGACCATGTTTTTTCCAGGCCACACACATCCCTACCTACACATTCTGACTTCCCAGAAAGTTAAACAGGCCGGGATCTGTGGTTTTCTTCCTCTTCAGAGGCTAAAAACAGTGTAATTTCAGTTATATTATCACACACCCCTTCCTAAACAACCACATTCATTTTTAAGGAGAAAACATATTTAAAACAATAAAAAAATCGTCAGGCATGTTAATACTCTTTTTCTGCAATCCCAGCAAATCCAGGGGCTCTGGTAGGAGTCAGCTTTTCAAACCCCACCAAGGGAAGTTTTCTATGATTATCAGTTCATAACAGTCTCAACTCAGAACAAGCACCCAGACTGCACAGATTAGCCTGTGTCTTTATACAGTTTGGGTCTTGACTCTCCGACTCTTGGGGCCAGGAATTAATGGATAATATTTCTCTCCTCAAGAGGTGTCCTTCAAAAGTTTGGAGATTTGAATGACCAGAGTAGAGGATTTGTATTCTCTTCATCCTTGCTATTTCCTAGGAATTCTACTTCACATGTATTGTTCTGGAACATTCATTCTTGTCTACCACTTTGTTCAGCATAGTCCTTTGATCATTCAGGCCAATGTTAATATGCAACTATTTCACATAACGCAATGGATTCCCAAGTTATATAGATTCTTCAATAAGGTTTTTCAAGGTTATTACTGGAAATTGTAATATGCATCACACTATCAGTAAGCCAGTTTTTAAACCATTTAATATACACCATGCTGGTTTTATATTGTTTTAGTTTATTAATAAAAAAATGGTGCATTAGTAGTTCAATATTTAATTAACTATCATAATTTTATTAGTTACATTTGTAATCTGATAAAAATTGAATTTAGTTTAGCAGGATCTGTTTTCCACAATCCCATTGACTGGTATTAATGTTACTGTTTTCTTTTAATTCTTTATTAACCATGTCCCATATCAGCTATTCCATTAATTTGTCTGGGACTGATGTCAGGCTGAGAATAGTATAAATTACAGAGGTCCTCTCATTTGTCTTTGCAAATACTGCCAAAATACTAGCTATCTTCCAGACTTCTGAACGTCTCTATTCTATAAAATTTATTGAAAATCAGCATTGATGGTCCAGAGAGTTTCTTGCCCAGCTTTTTACAACTGTTGGATGCAAGTTATCCAGACGTCTCGATTTTAAAATGCCTCCAGAATGCAGAATTACTGGATTCAGTAATTATTGAATTACTGCTGTAATACAGAGTATTCAAAACACAACAAAACCCCTTTATTCATATTATCATCAAGGTCATGTCTACACTAACACTAATGTCAGACAAATTTGTCCATTAGGATGTGGAAAAGCACCCATCCTAATGGACAAAATTAGAAATAGAAATTTTGCCTGCACAAGCGTGGGTGTGCATAGCACTGTGTCACAGAAGACTCTCTCCCACTGATATAACTACTGCTTGTTGAGATGGTTTTATTATGTTGACAGGGGAGCTCTCTCTCCCATTGGCATAACTCAGCTACACAAGTGTTTTTCTGCAGCGTGGCTACATCACTACAGCTATGCTACAGTAATGCTGCTGTAAACTTGAAAGCATAGACATAGTCTAAGCCTATAGGCCATAGATATCTCTTTCTGTCCTTTTGTATTTCTTACATTTTCTCCATTGCTTAGTTTCTAATTAATATTCATTTATATCAACTTCCCTTTTGTCATGTTCTTTCACTCTCTCCCAAGTATTTCTGTTAAAACGTGTTGCTCTTGCTCTAAGACAAGGCTGTTTGTATGTGGGGGAGGGGGGGTTACCAGTGTAGTTTCTCTCAAAACTACAACTCTTAAGTGTAATGAACCTTATGCTACACGTGCTTGTCACAACATATGATTTATCTCATTCAGTGAACTAAATGACCCAATAACAACTAAGAGAGAGAAACCAGATAATCACTACAGTCTTGAATAAATTCACTGTTACCCCAGAGTCTCAGTAACAAGCATAATCTTTTGAATTAATTTAGTATTTAGGATAAGGGATCTGACTGATGATGTTAAATGCTCTGGTTACCAGAAGGGAGGCCCCTGACACCGTATCTGATCACTGGTGATTTCTCCCCCAAAAAAACACGCTTGGAGTCCAGATTAAAGTTCACTAATACATTGTAAGAATTTAAATTGACAAGTGCATGAACAAGAACAAAAACAACCAACAAATCCAACCCCTACCCCAAAACAGAAGAGAAGAAAGACAGAAAGATCCCCAATACAGGTAAGGTATTTATACGTTACAAAGTCTCCGTTGCCAATGGTGGTTCTGGTGCTTGCGCCCTTCTACCTTTGGGCTCAGGTTAGCCCTTAGGGAGGAACCGCAAGTGATCCCTCACAGTTCTGGTACGATTCTCGTTGGGCCTTCACCACAACGGAGTGTTTCAGGGACAATGACAATGTTATGGTCCGAGGCAGAGAGAGATCAAACACCTCTGCTTGGTGTATCCCAGATCACCAGTGCTGAGCCTTCGCCACAGCGTGTTGTGGGAACCCACCGCAGTTGTGAATGATCCCTGTGCCTTTTCCCTCTGTGGCGCTGAGCTGTCCTCACAGACACAGACCGGAACACTGACCACCACCACTTTTTAGAACCTTTGGCAGGTTCTGTAAACTTGTGTAGGGTGGTGTGCACAATTTCAGGCTGGGTGCAAAGGATCTGCGTGCCTGGTGCAATTTTGGTACTGAGTGCAGACACTCAAGGCAGGAAGAGTTTAACTGTCTTTCCAGAAACTCCATTTTGTTTTCCTAAACTCCATTTTGTTTTCAGTTACTGATGGCAGCAACCGCTCCTTTAAGTGTGCACCTAACCCACATCCTATTTACAACAATTACATTATAAACATTATAAACAAATCAACATTATAACACCACTCTAACATCACCCAGGAAAATAATAAAAGATAAAAGCATCATATCACCTGTGGGTGAACACTTTTCACAAAGCCATCACTCTTTATCTGACCATCAGTTTTCATTCTCAAAGGGATCCTGCACAACACAATTTCAAAGATGAGTTTGAGATTTTAAATTCATAACCTTGCTAGATATTATAGATCATGGACTGAATAGAGACAGTGGATGTACTTGGGCTAATTTTTCACAGAGTGTGTTCACATACATACCCACTGTCTGTTGCTTCCTAGGAGTGCCTGTGTTTTAGCAATGCTAGCAGTGCCCTTGCCAAGTTCATGTATCAGACATAGTTCCCTCTAAGCTGCATACCTGCACAGCTGCACGCAAAAATATTTGGCTCACCCACCTCATTTGCAGAGTGGCACAGCAGCACTCTCCACTCACAGCCCTGATGGAAGGTGAATGTTGATGGTGAGTTCCGGGAGGGACACGTGGTGGGCAGCTGCCCCGGTGTGCTCCAGCTGGAACAGTGGGGCGGGATGCCATGCAGGGTCTTCCTGGGGGCCATGGCCCAGCAGTGCGGGGCTTGAGGCAGCCCAGCACGTGGCCACTGGAGCAGGTTGTACATGAGCCTCCAGGTGGTGGCATCTACTGGCTCCAGGAGAGGTTCTGCGAGTCTGGCAACTGAGCCAACATCTGACTGAGGCAAGACTTGTAGTACCATGTGATGATAGACACCAGCCTGGAACTATGCAGCCTTCCCGGCTACTGCATTTAGTGGCCTAGGTGGCCGAGCAATAGCCTAGGGAATGGCGACAGAGGAAGCTTCATAGGAATAGTTATAAGACCATCACCAGTCTGTTGGACAGCAAAGTGGGGTGGCCGTCCACAGGAGGGCCATTTTGGGCGTGTAGGGGGGCAGCAGCTGTGAGCTCTGAGACATCCCTTCCCCAGAAGCTAAGAGAATGAGAGCTTCCTTCACCAGCCAGGTGTGAGAGGAATGCACAGAATGCAAGTACTTTCTCCTCACTCTGGGGAACAGGATGAAAAGCAAGCCACATCCCGGAGCGCATGGCTGCTGCCCCTCCCCCCCAAATGGCACCCTTGCCACCCTGCCCAGGATGGATCACCTGTCAGTTCTGAGTGCTGCATGTGCAGCCCACCCAAGTCCTGCAGAATGGTAAGGGGAGGGTGGGAAGCCAGTGCTGGGAGAGGGCATGCAGGGGGCATGGTGGGAGGGTAAGTGGGGCAGAGGCACTCCATAGGACATGTGCGCTGTGGATGAGCTGTGCGTCTGTATGGGGAAGCATGTAAGGTGGGTGAGTTGTGTGATTTCAAAATTCAATACATGAAGCTGTGTGTGTGCGAGAGAGAGGGAGGGAGAGATGAAATGGTGTGTGTCTATGTGTGTGATGGAGAGGGAGAGAGATATAAAGTGGTGTGTGGGGGTATGTATGAGGGCAGAAAACAAACAGACACATCAAGTAATGCACTACTCAGGAGAACAATAGCTAGAGTATCTCCCTTTATTCATAATTATAGCTTCTTTGATGTTGAAAGTGAAGAAGCCCGATGTGTTTTCAGTTGTAGGATTTTGAGTCACATTATCAGGAAACTTAATATAATTGACACTTCAGACGAAACAGATTTGTAATTCCCATTGTTTGGCAGACATCTAGTTTCCTTGGCAGTGGAGAATATGGTGATTATTCTTATGGGGGAACAGGAGGAAGGAAGACTACGGACAAGAGATGGCAGCTGGAGAGCTAGTGCATTTGGCCCCCTCTGTTAGCACAAATAATGTCTTGCCCAGTCCCCCTTTGCACATCTATGTCTATTTCCAACTTTGCTGATCACTGTAGGCCACTGCCTTTCATGGAACATGCCTAGACCCAACATTTTTGCTGCAATAGTAAAAAGAAAAAAAAATTCTACCCAACCTGTTCTTCCTCTGAATCATTTATTGATCTTAGAATTCATGACCTCACAGTAGCAATGAATTATGTTTGTTACAGCCCAAGCTGGTCTCCTGCTCTCTAAGCCTTGTTAAAAATGTGCACGATCATGGGTTAATAAGATGATGTTGGCATAACACTTTGATAATATAAATGTGATCTGAAGTACTGGAACAGAGGAAGGACAAGATGCAGTCATCTCACCTCAAGAAATGTCTTTGTTTTAGCAAACAACTTTTCTGGGATTTGGTACTGTCACACTCTGGACTTTACATTTTTCCAATGTGCACTTGGATCAACCTTGCTCATTGTTATCTCCTGGATGCCAGTTAGCTGCTGCTGCACATTTTTTCCAGAATACATATGGCAAGTAGGAAAATGATGACAGTGGTTGCTAATGTTTGCAGAAGTGACCTTATCTCTCTCCTAAGCTGTCCCTGAATATGTTCATCTTCAAATAACCTTAATTCCTTTAAATCAAATAATAAATCTAGGAAGCAGATAAAGTGAATAGTTTAATGGTGTTTTAATAGGGCATTCCATGCATAAATTACATCATCCAGTAAAATCCCTCTTTGTGTCTGTTATTCCTCTAGTCATTTCCAATACAGAGAAAATGGGAAATAGTAAAATGAAAAAGAAAAAGGAATGTGGATCTCTGTCAACGAGTCTATATTTGATAATTAATTACATAGCAATTGAATAGAACTTCTAATGGAATACTTTTTTTATATATTTGTTACATTCGGACATGGCTACTAAAATTTTGCAGTATTAATTAATTTTATTTATTTGATTTCATATTATTTTAAGTCATGCACCTTGTTAATTATCCTTTGTTTTAGCATTCTTTCTTTCATAACATTTAAAAATATATAAAAGATATTTGTTAGTAACTGGTGGGTGCCACAGTGGCATACACCTGAGCAAGCGCACATGACCTCAATATTGGCACACAAGACAAAACTCACTCCGCTCATAGATGGAAAATCTTAGCAGGAACACTGGTATCAGGCAGTGAAATTGCAAGCATATGCTTTAACACATGGCCTCACTTTTGTTCATGACATTGTCTAACTTTCCTGACTATAGTTCAGTCCTCAGATCTTGCTCCAGGCTCACGCTACTTCCCCTACAGAACAGCTTGTACTCCTGTGCAGGGTCAGACTGGAAACACTGATTTATTCTCCTTGCACTCTGTTGGGTTCCTAAAACCAGACATAATGCCTAACTGTGCTACTGCCAGGAATGGGTAATAGTCTGAAACACACTTGTGTGGATCTGTGATAAGGCTTAACCCCCAGGACAGCAAATGCACTCCGTTCATCATCATTTGTGCCTGGGGAGGTGAGTAGCTAATTTGCACTGAGCCAGTGAGGGTAGAGCAAAAGTATTAAGAAGTAAACTGAAGAGCTCAGTTGAAGAGGGAGACTGTAAACAAGATAGGGCTTTCTGACTCAGAGAAACTGATGGTTAGGGTAGCAGACAAAGATAGTGGGAGCAGTGCAACTCCTTGCAAGGGAAGCCCTGAGATAATGTTGTAGTAAGTACAAGCAAAGGACACAGAGGAGGTATCCAGATTTAGTTGAACTTGAATATATTTTCAAAGGGGTCTGTACTTGGAAGCTTAGCTGAAGTGCTGAACTTTAGTCAGAGGTAAGCAGGCAGCCACCCATCAGGAGGCACCGAGAACAGAGATAGTGGCACTGCCCTGCACTGATTCCAGGAGGCACTCCAAGAGTGAGTGTGCCCCACTAGAGGATCCTAATGCCCTGAAGCAAGTAAGCATGCTAGTAATTCCATCAACTACTGTGGGGCTTATGTGTTTTCCTACATTGAAACTTAAGAGTATGATTCTAAGCCCACAGAAGTCAATGAGAACTCTCCCATGGGCTTTCAGAGTGATGATCTTTGAGAATCTGGGCTTAAAATCCTAAAGGGTGTTATAGATGTAACTACAAGCAAACTTTCCTCAAAATACTTAATTCAGGTTTAACTCCAGTTCTAACTTCTTGTACTGGACAGTGAAAGTACAATGGGATGAGGAGATAGGACTCCGGTGTCTTAAAGAGCTGTTTACTCCGGTGACTTAAAGAGCTGTTTCCAGCCAGGTGGTGAAAAGGGAGAAGAGAGACAGAGAAGAGAGGGACCCTGGTGCCCCTGTTTACCTGGCCAGAACACAAAGGAGAGGGGAGGAGCTGCTGGAGAGGAATATGGGAGGCTTGGCTGGAGGGAGGAGGTTGCTGGACTGTGCAAAGAGAAATCAGGCAGAGCCCCAGCTGGGATGCAGAGAAGAGTCTGATGTGTTGAGTGAGGCCAGGCCTACTGGCCTGAGAATTCCTATGCAGTGTTCATATGCTCAATAAATCCTTCTGTGTTATGCTGGCTGAGAGCTGCTCTGGTCTAGAAAACAGGGCTGCATTATTTCTTCTGGGAATGGAGGTGCCAGGGAGTCCAGAGCAAGTGGACCCATGGCAGAGATAGGTGTACTGAAGGCTCAGAGAAATGCAGTCACACAGGCAGAGGCGCTTAACTCCTGAGAGAGATGGGGCTCTCGCATTGGAGTGGACCCCCCTGAGAAGAGGCTGTCATATTGAAGAGAGTTTCCTCTAGGGAGCCTACAGGCCAAGTGTGGGCATGACCTGTGAATCTGCAACAAATGGTAAGCACCAATAGAAACAGAATCAATCAGATGTTTAACTGGTGAAGACACAGCTATATGAATGCCAAGAGAAATAAAAAATAAATTTAATGTAATATTTTGACAAGCTAGAATAAATCTGTAGGAGAAGATAAAAATATTTGCTGAAAGTTTGTTACATTTGACCTGAAACTATACTAATCTGAAATGGAATTTCACCCAAAGGCATTTTCTAAAGTGGCAATAGATCACGAGAAAAGCAAGTGCTTAGATCTCCCAGTATCGACTAAGGAAACTACAGCAGCTATTAAATTCCTTGAAGCACTAAAGGGCTACTGAGGTTAATAGTTCTCTGCTCAGCTTTGCATTTCTTGAAAAGATTCTCCTAATGCCCTGAGATTATACTCTGATATTTAGTCATCCATCTAGCTTGTTCACTAAAGTGCTAATTATTTGTATAAAAGTGGCCAGTGTAGAGTCTTACTGATTGCAAAACAAACACAGTACCTTTCATAGTTCGATTAATACTAAGTTTCTTACAACAAGGTTAGATTTGCAAAGCAAACTATATCCAGATGAGATAAATTTCCTGAAGTATAGGATTATGAGATTCTGTGCTGTTATTTGCAGGTCCTACTTGAGTTTGACAGGGCATTTGATAAATTGAGGGATAAATATTATGTCTTTAAATGGTTTGCCTTAAGGCAAACATTCATTTATTCTTTTCTATATGGTTAATTCTCAAACTGAGTTAAAAGTATCCAGATTCAACCTCCTTCCATGTGTCCCATTCTCTCTGATATTATAAATTCTGGCAATCAAAATTGGAAGGATTGATGATACCCAAAGGGCCAGTTTTTTAGAGGCTGAACTTCCCTTTTTGCAGCCTTGCTTTGTGATACTGCTAGATTTTACTTGTATATCACAATATCAACCCAATAAAGTGACTTGAGGGGGAGGCAGCTTTCTGATGCACTATTATCTATACAACTATCTAAGCCTTGTCTGCAGCTGTTTTCTGACATCTCATTTCATTATGGAGCAAGCAGGCCATTCATTCAATTTTAAACCAGACAATCCTCTTTTGGGGCTGGTTTGTCCCCTGTCCAGTGCTGAGACAAAACTGGATGCAGTTTTGATTGATAGCGAATGGATGATGGCATATGGAAGACTGCACTGCTTCACCCCACCAGTGTGACCCTGCTCACTCCATGAATGCAAAGTTACACCAGCTGGGTACATCAATGTGCCAGCTTCAAAATGCATCCTTTGTGAAGAGTGACCATATACCCCCTCCGCCCCCCGAAGAACCAGAACACTCCCTATTCTGTGAATGCATGAGTGGCCACCCAGCTCTGGGGTTGGAGAGAGAGTAAGTAACATGACAGACTAAAACAAATCCCAAGAGCTCCTCGTGGACTTAATCTGACTTTTTTTAGTATGTACATGCTTACGTTTCCGTACATGTTTGGTGTACATGCAAATTTTAAATTTCTGGATTGTTTAGTTCAGCTGTGCCTTGCTTGTCTAGGTTGATGGGTTCACACTGGACACACCGCCCGATTACACTACAGACATATCCTTAATGACTTGCTCATGGTCACACAGAAAGTCTGTGGGGGAACAAGGATGTGGACTTGGAGTTTCTAAAGACATAGCTAACTAAGCAGCTTTTAGCAACCGGGCTGTGTCGACACAATCCTGTTCCTGAAAGTCTGCACGTATGTGTCATTAGATGAAGTTTTTGGAACAAATTGATAAACAGTAACAAATCACCAAGACCAGATGGCATTTACCCAAATGTGAAATTGTGAAACTATTAACTATGGTTTGCACCCTATCATTTAAATCAGCTTCTGTACCTAATGACTGGAAGATAGCTAATATGACACCAATATTTAAAAAGGGACCTAGAATGATCCTGGTAATTACAGACCAGTAAAGTCTAATGTCAGTACTGAGCAAATTAGTTGAAACTATTGTAAAAAATAAAATTGTCAGACACATAGATGGACATAATTTGTTGGGGGAAAAGTCAACATGGTTTCTATAAAGGGAAATCATGCTTTATTAATCTACTAGAGTTCTTTGAGGGGGTCAACAGACACGTGGACAAAAGAGATCTAGTGGATACAGTGTACTTAGATTTCCAGAAAGCCTTTGACAAGGTCCCTCACCAAAGGCTCTTAAGTAAAGTTAGTTGTCATGGGATAAGAGGGAAGGTCCTCTCATGGACTGATAACTGGTTAAAAGACAGGAAACAAAGGGTAGGAATAAACAATAAGTTTTCAGAGTGGAGAGAGGTAACTAGTGGTATCCCCCTAGGATCCGTACTGGGACCAATCCTTTTCAACATATTTATAAATAATTTGGATAAAGGAGTAAACAGTGAGGTGGCAAAATTTGCAATGGATCCTAAACTGCTCAAGATAGTAAAGATCAAAGCAGACTGTGAAGAGCTTCCAAAAGATCTCACCAAACTAAGTGATTGGGCAAAAAAAGGGCAAATGCAATTTAATGTTGATAAATGTAAAGTAATGCACATTGGAAAAATAATCCCAATTATACATACACTATGATGGGGACTAATTTGGCTACAACTACTCAAGAGAGATATCTTGGAGTCACTGCAGATAGTTTACTGAAAACATCCACTCAATGTTCAGTGGCAGTCAAAAAAGCAAACAGAATGTTTGGAATCATTAAAAAAGGGTTAGAGAATAAGACAGAAAATAACTTATTTCCTTTATATCAAACCTTGGTATGCTCACATCTTGAATGCTGCGTACAGATGTGGTCGCCTCATCTCAAAAAAGATATATTGGCATTGGAAAAGGTTCAGAAAAGGGCAACAAAAATGATTAGGGGTTTGGAACAGGTCCCATATGAAGAGAAATGAAAAAGACTGAGACTTTTCAGCTTAGAAAAGAGGAGACTAAGGGGGGCTATGATAGAAATATATAAAATAATGACTGATGTGGAACAAGTGAATAAGAAAAAATATTTATTTGTTCCCATAATATAAGAACTAGGGGTTAACAAGTGAAATTAATAGGTAGCAGTCTTAAAACAAACAAAAGGAAGTTTTTCTTCACTCAGCGTACAGTCAGCCTGTGGAACTCCTTGCCAGAGAATGTTGTGAAGACCAGGACTTTAACAGGATTCAAAAAAGAACAATAATAATTCATGGAGGTTAGGTCCATCAATGGCTATTAGCTAGGATGGATAGGAATGGTGTCCCTAGCCTCTGTTTGTCAGAGGCTGGAAATGAATGACAGGAGAGGAATCACCTGATGACTACCTGTTCTGTTCTCTCCCTCTGAGGCATCTGGCATTGGCCAGTGTTGGAAGACAGGATACTGGGCTGGATGGACCTTGGTCTGAGCCAGTATGGCCATTCTTATGTTCTTATTAATGCTTTTTCTCAGCACTTTTGCCAGCAAAATATTTCAACCTCCAAAGAGCAGATTTCACTTTGTCAGCAAAAGAGAGATCCTGCCAACAAAGCATTCATAATTGCACTTGCCGTGGTAAAATCTTGTTGCTCACAGGGGAGGGGAGTAAGCACCCATGAGTGAGAAAATGTTGTCTATCAGGTGCAAGTGTAACTATAGCCTAAGCCTTAGATTGCTACCTTAGCCACTAGCTTGTAAATTCCTCTCTAATTTACAAGCAAATTACACTGTACACGGGAGTGATTCCTTCATTCATGGTCTTTCTATCATGTAAAAAAAACAAAAATGAAATGGTTCTCTTCCCTGACTCTTTCTGATCTTGTCCTGCTCATCTTCAAATAGGAACACATTTACAGTTAATACAGGAATTAAGTGTTTTGGTTGCCACACATAAAAGAGACAGTGATGATTTACATCAGATGTTCCAGATAAGGTTAATAAGAATAATAAGATCATGAACCACTGTTTGATATAAAACTGCCCCCATTAGGTCCAAAATAAATATTGCTTCAGACTATGCACTATACAATATTTTCTGAAAGAATGATAATTCTGTGTTCTGAACCTAGATATTAAAATATAATGGATAGGGAGTGGAATTTAATATCTCTAATTTTTAATATGCACTGCCCACAAAGCTTAGCATAAGGTCATGAAGCTTATCAAATGTAAGACTTTGTAAAGTTTATCTCTCTCTCTCTCTCTCTCTCTAAAAAAATTTCCTGAGGGATGCCAGCTACCTGCCTCCTCCCTACCCTCTCCCCCCAATGCTCCAGGGGAGAGAGCCAGAGTTATCATGCCATGTCCTTATCCCATCTCTCCCCCAATAGCTGGGGGAGGGGGCAGAGCTGGGGCTCCCCAGAGGGGGGGGGGGTTGGTGAGCATAGTGAGCAGGGGGAGCAGCCTTGTAGTGAGTGTGTGTGTGTATATATATATTCTATTTTCATATGTATGTGTATTATATACACACATGTGAGCGCATACATATATACACACATGAAAATATAAATGATATATTTATATACATGAATCTTCTGCTACTTCAATATTACGTCAGTAAAGCAGAGGATTCCTGCATTTCTATTTTTTTTAAATGTGAAAAATATATTTATTTCTCAATAGTGCCTGTTACCTGTCTTTATCTGTTTGCAAATGAGTGACTCTTAAACATAAATGATTTGATACATTGTTACTCAGAAAGAGGTATTTTAAGGCCAAATGATAGTGGCAAATTGTCCTGAAATCACATTCAGTTAGTGAGAGTAATAAAAGTAAAATTTTAAAAGTAACAATAATATCAGATTGTATTTCTGTATCAAATCTACCAAGAATGATTAAAAGATCCACGCTATTAAATGAGTTGCAGAATTTTTTTCTCTTTTTTCTTAATTAATATGCCACCACTATGAAAATATACAGTTCTTGAACTGAGATAACCAGCTAATTATCTATTCTATTTTATAACAAACTTTTAACTACACTCTAACTTTTTACAATTGGAAATGGCTTTCTTATTATTCTGGTATGGTACCAATAACAATGTGTATTAGAACTTGTGTAATATGTAATATAGACAATGAATGCACACAGTGTTTTATTTTTTCCTCTTTTTTAGATAGTTTTGCATACATAGAGAGTACTTCACCTCATCTTGGGTAATAATTTTGTTGTATGTGTAATGTTGAGTCCATAAGGAAAAGTATGAATTAGTGATTGACACTCAAGTGATTTAATATACAGTAAAATGTGTATTTTACCTTTGGAGGTGATAAATTTCATGTAGACCGTATCTATGTAGTGTTTAATTTATTTTCACTTTGTCCTATTTAGTTTGAATGTCTCCTTTCTTTTCCCCTGTCATAGGATGCATTTTTGGTGACAGGGTTTAAATGAAATACGTGATCCTGACAATATTGCTTCAAAATCTTGTTTTAAAATGGATGTCAGCGTAGAGGATATATATCAATCATGTCTGCAAAGTGATAAATCTTTTCATCTCCTATGAATGCCATACACAATTAATTTAATTTTTAAAATGCACCTAATTATCAATTCTCAATGTGCATGTATAAAACTGAAGATATATAGGACCATATTATTTTTAATACCATATTCTACTAACTGGAAGAAGTTAGTGTAGACATCAGTTTTCAGAAAAGAAACAAACCTTTGCCGATATAAAATGACATCCACCCCCTGTCCCTTGACAATTGTTGAGAAAAAAGGCAGAGAAAAGGGCATATCCTGAAGGTCAACAAATTTGCATGTACTCAGAACAATGAGGGAAATTAATTCCAGAGTTGAAAACCATTGTCTGAGAGTATTCTGACATGTTAAATCCAGTAAATGTTAACTTAAGTTCCTCAGCTGATCTCAGCTACCACAACACCACATAAGAACAGCAGGTGTTATCTCACCACATGGAACTTGAAAAAAAGTCAGCACCTTGAATTGTTCCAACAAATGAACAGAGAGCTAGTGTGGATCCTGGAAGACACATTTAACATATTGTCTGCAGTTAACACTGTTCAACAAATAGGTAGCAACATTGTGTTTCTGATATAGCTTTGAAATGTTTATCAGGGACAATCCTATATTCATGATAATACAGCCTAGAAGTTCCAAAAATGTGAGTGATCATGAAATGATCTAGGTTTGAGACAAATGGTGTTAGCCATCCAACATGAAGTAGATGGATAAATGTTCTTTGGTCACTAATGGAGTATTTGAGAGTACAAAAGTACTCCCAGACTTTGAATGTCTATGGGCAAAGATAAAGAAATCTCCACTGGATGTGGTTTTGATTGATATTGAATTGGAGATGACATTTTACAGTGAACATAGAAACCACCTTGCTATACATTTAAGAAGCTTTTCTGAACTCATAGTCATTACTTTTGCTTTGGGTGAATTAAGCTTGGCTCTACATGATGACTAGAAGAAGAAGAAAAAAATTGTTTCCCTGCCCTATTTGATGATCTTACAACCCATGCTGATTTTTTTCTTTCTGCAGTAAACCTCATGGACCTGTTGAACAGGTAGGATAATAGAAAATGACCCTATGAGATTCCACATGACAGAGTCATCAGAACAGCAGAATGATTTCCCAAAAGGAACAACTCAATACTTAGAATATGCAGGCAGACAAATAAAGCTTTATGGACTCTACTATCCAAGATATTTGTCAGATTTAGAAGAGCCTATATCAACACTCTTCCTTCTCCTACTGCAAGAAAAATATTGTGAACTAACAGTATCCAAGATATACCCAGGACAAAACCAAAGTGAAAGGGATTTAAAAAAATCTGAGAACTCCTGATGAGGCTCACCATCATCTTATACATTATCCATTCCCCCAAAGGGAAAATAGATACAGAGCAATTGGTGAATTGGCTATGAGGGTTATAAATCATGGCTACTTGTTGGAGATTGTGAGGCATAGAAATACTATGGTAATGGAGAGGGATATAAGTTCTTAAAGTAAAACATGCCTGAACAGTATCACAGTTCTGAAGGCACTAACATGTTCCAGAGTAACTTTCCCACAGTTAATTCATCTGTCATGGAGTATCACAGTAATGAGAGCAATGTAAATGGAGAGATAGACAAATAGTGATACAAAAACTGTGGAACATATATACGTTACTACACGTGCCTCCAGGAAGAGGTAAAGACAATGAAGCAGTGCTAGCAAAACTTCTGGTGCTCAGAGTGTGCAAAACTGTGACATCGCAATGATTTGAGGGGTGGGAGGTGGTGCAAAGGTATTAAGCCAATACCCATATTTCCAGGGATGACATTTACAGAATTCTCCCACACAGATATTCCTGATATGCTACTTCCCTTCCTCTCCCTCTAGGTGGCAATGATGCCTAACATTTTTCCCAGCCAGCTGCACTGTCAGCTCCCAGGCTGTGGGTAGCAATGTGTGGCAATGGTTAGGTTAAAGCAGTGGTCTCCAACCTTTTTACACCCAAGATCACTTTTTTAAATCTCAGAACAAGCAAAGATCTACCGTCCCATCCTTCCTCCAAGACCCCACCACTTCCTTGAAGCCCCGCCCTCTCTATTCTCCTCCTCTCCATCACTTGCTATCCCCAACCCTTATACACTCTATGCTGCCACTTTTTTTTCCAATTCTTATGTAGGAAGATGTTTTTCCAACATTTGGCCTGTCTAGACTGGGCCAAATGTTAGAAAAAACCCCTTCTTTTGGAATCCCCCTTATTCCTCATGGAACGAGGAATATAGGGGTTACCGAAAGAGCATGTTTGCTCTTCCACTAAAAAAAGCAGAAGAACAAATGCATCCCTGGATGCGGAAGAGTTTTTCCAGGATATCTCTGGAATCCTGGAAAAACTCCTGCAGTCTAGCTGTACCCTCACTGGGTTGAGACAGGATGTGTAGGCTCTGGGGTGGGAATGAGGGATTTGCATGTGGGAAGGGGTGAGAGGTGCAAGCTCTGGGAGGAAATTTGGATTCAGGAGGAGGTGGAGAAGGGGATGCTGGCTTGGGGAGGGGGCTCCAGGCTGGGGAGCGATGTGGTCAGATGGAGGGTTGTGGTACTAAGCAAGCCACAGGGTTGTGGCTGTGAGGGTGCAGGAATTTGGGTTGGGGTATGTGAGGGACTCAGGGCAGGGGGTTCCAGTGTATGATAGGCTCAGATCTAGGGTCTTGGGGGGGTGTGCAGGAATGTTATAATGCTGTGGCCAGATGGGGGCTTGGCCCCAACTGGGGGTTTGTTGGCCAGGCTTCATTTTTAAATAAAATACTATGTCAAACACAAAAAAGTTTCTTCATTGTCTTTATTTATGAGAAGGGCAGGGAACCTGTTTTGAGTCAGGGGGTCACTGACCCACAGAAAAATCATCTGGGGCCACACAAGGGAGATGCAAAAAAAAAAAAAAACCTCCTCCCAAAAACCTCCGCCCAAGATTCACTAATGTGGCTCCAACTGTGCTGGTGGGAGCAGGGGACATGGTACTGAGGAAGGGTGCTAGTGGGTGCTGGGGCAGGTGACAGAGTGCTGGGGTGGGGGCAGGGTTCTGCAGCAGGGCACGGGGTACCAGTGGCAGCAGTGGCCAGGGTGCTGGGGTGCGGGTAGGGTTCTGCAGCAGGGGACAGGGTGCCAGTGGGGGCAGGGAGTCCCCTACACCAGCCTCCTCCCAGGACTCCCGCCGCCTCAGAGGAGGGAAGCCCCCATGCACGCTTCCTCCGGGGCCAACTCCCCCTCTTGTGGCACAGGGAAGCCCCCGCACGTGCCTCCTCTGGGGCCAACTCCCCCTCCCGCGGCGCAGGGAAGCCCCCCCACAAGTTCCGGCACACCATAGACCTGAGGGAGGGGAGCAGCCATTTTTTAGGAGTAACATTAGTTCAAACCAAGGGGTTTGATCCGAACTACCGTGGCCCAGAGCGCACTTCCTGGTTCGAATCAGCTGGCATTCAGAATAGTGCACGGGCGAGATTATACTAATGAAGCACGGAATATTTAAATCCCCGCTTCATTAGCAATTTTGGTCGCCTACATTTGCATCCCTAGTTCGAACTAGGGTGCAAGTGTAGACGTACCCATAGAGAATATAGGAAACAACTAGAGGGGCAAGAAATCAATAATAAATAAGGCAATTATGGAATTAGAGAAAAAGGAGATAACAGTAGCTTTAAAGTTGATATGATTTTTAAAACAATTATGAAGAAAGATAAAAGTGGGATATGAGAGCCAAGAACAAATTCCAGGGACCATATCAAGTTTTATGTATTCACTGATCACGTTTGTTAGTATTATTAAACTGGTTCTGAACATGGTCTCATTCATCAGTACTAGTGTTTGAGTGAGAGATTCATGAGAATAAAAAATCACAACATTCAAAAGATATTTGATAATTTAATAACTAAGACACGCAAGGCATGATTGAGATTGCCTTCAAACTTCTACTGAGCTACTGATTAATTCTGGAGTCACCTAAAATATCTCAGGACTTAAATCTATCACCATAAAAGTTCCCTAGATTTTTACCACTGGGCATATGCCAACTGCCTCTGTCTAGGTGTCTATCTGCATGCATATGTCACCCATAAGCTCCTGGCACAATCCCCAAATTAGAGGGAAAAAAGAGTTGCACTGCTTATCATGGTTCAATACAGTAAGTCTTCTCAGAGCACATTTAACTCCATACAAAATTACCAGGAAGGAGGTAGCAGTGTCCCCCACTTACAACCTTTAACCATAAAGGCTTAGGAAACCTCACATGGTTAGAACTTTACATGGATTGTGTATATAAATCAAAACAAAAAGTGGCCATGTCATAATTCTACAAAGTTCTTTTAACTTCCTGGCTAAGGTTACAAAGTGGAAAATATTTTTTACATTTCATCTGAGCTCTAATTTTCAGGAACATTCAACCTTTTTTTCTCTTTCATCTCCTATTTAGGATGCAAAAATGCAGCACGTCAAAAGACTCGCTACAGAAACAATGTTGTTAGTAATACCTAAATCTCATTGGTCCTGAACAGAGCTCAGGGAAGGAAATATTGAAAAACTCCTACGGTGAAATTCTGGCTTCACTGAAATCAATGTTTTTTCGTCAATTGTGTTCAGGGCTTTTGACTCAAACCGATATATTAGATATTTTATTTCTCAAACCAGGACCATCAGTTCTTTAAGATCTATAGATGGGGGAAGAAAACTACAATAGGTTGAATTTTCAAAGGTGCCAAAGGAATTAAGACTTGTAATTAAGATGCCTATTGATATTCCGTGAGGCCATATCTACACTAGGAAATTATTTCAAAATAACTATATTTTTCTTAATAATTCCTGATTTTACAAAATCAAAATAGTGTGTCCCCACTAACGGGATGCCTCAAAATTAGTCTGAGGCTGGCTCTATTAATGAGGATGCACTACCTCAACTTAGAGCCCCGGGAATCACTGGGGAGTAATAATTTGAATTACTCTAAGGAGTAGTTATTCTGAAATAGTATCACCGGAGCAGCCACACTACCATTATTTCAAAATAACTATTCCTCGAGAAAAGCAGGAGTACAGATTTTGAAATAAGCAGCTCGTTATTTCAAAATAGCTGGCTTGGTAGTATGGACGCTCCACTTATAAGTTCGACCTAAGAGGGGTTATTTTGAAATAAAGCCCTAGTGTATACTGGGGCTGAGAGTTAGACTCCCTTTGAAAATCCCACCTGTAGTGTTGCTATTATGTAGGTTTAATAAAAATGTTGGTTAGATCTTACAAATAAATAAAACAATATATCTCCCCAGTGTAACTCAGGGTTAAGGTACCATGACTCAGTGAGAAAATTCTGTTCTTACCTTGGAAAATAATGCATTAATTGTAGTGAAAGTACAGCTTGTGACTGCAGGACTCTTTAAAAAAATGGAAATGGTATTTGTATGAGTGCTGCATAAGGACATCCGCGCATATGAACATTTCATGATAGCAAGCACAGTAAATCAATATGCAGTCTAAAAAGAACTCAAGGAAAAGCTATTTGGATGTTGTATATAGAAGCAGGAATATTAAGTCTAATCTGCAGTTGTAACACTTCTGGGAACCTATGATGGGAAACAGCAGTAATTATTAACATAGAAAAGCCCTTGCGGAATGTGGAATTAGTTTGAATGAAAAAATGAGTATATTAGTGGCATAAGAACACTGCTTTCCAAAAGCATAATATAAAATGTCAGGGGTTTCCTGAGGGGTTGTTTTTTTTTTTTGGATAATTTATTTTGTTATTTGTTTAAACAAAGGTGTTTGTGCTAGTTTCATGGATAATTTAGTAATATTTGCTTGCATCTGTATTTGACCAGTAGTATTTGTGCAGTTATGTTGCAATTGAGTTGGTGGCATTTTCATTGTAGATTTCTATTTGAAATTACTTATAATTCAGCAGAAAAAATAATTTTGAATTTAAACTTTGAACAGTATGCTGTAAATGTTTTAACCAATAAGGACCATATTTGCACGGATGTTGTGTGCTCATATTATGCATTTTTCAGACACTTACATATGCATTTTATGCACTAATAATTGTTTGATGGATGTAAACACAGAAAATGAGTTGTGCTCTGCTTGTATGCATAAACATATGTGAAAAAGGGAGAATGGTCAAAATTTGTATTCAGAGATGAATGGATGTGACACAAAGAGAAGCCACTTTTGAACAACTTAGCCTTAAAGCCTAAGACCAACATTTTCAAATATAATTAGTAGTTTTGGATCCCAAATTTGAGACACCATACAAGGCTTCATGTTTCAGAATGTGCTCAAAACTTGCTGTATGAAAACCAGCCTGCTTTAAGGTGTCTGTGGCTTTGTCTACACTGCCAGCTTTTGCTGACAGAGAGTATGCAAATGAAGCGCTTAGCATTTTGTCATGCTTCATTTGCACAATCTATTTGAGCTGTTTTTGTGCAAGGCGTTTTTGCGCAAAACAAGCAGTGTGGACATTTCCTTTTTGCACAAAACTGCCTTTTTTTGGCGCAAAACCCCCAGGAGAGGCATAAGGATCTTATGCAAAAAGGGAGTTTTGCACAAAAAGGAAACATCCACACTGCTTGTTTTTGCGCAAAAACCGCTTACGCAAGAACAGTTAGAATAGATTATGCAAATGAAGCACGACAAAATGGTAATCAGCGCTTAATTTGCATACTCTCTGACGGCAAAAGCCAGCAGTGTCGACAAAGCCTGAAACTGAGTACCCTAAATAACTAGTTTTTGTTTGTCTTTAACAAAAGTCTTGGCCAAACCTTTAAAAAAATGCACCGTGAACTATTTTATTGGTTAGAGATTAAAAATAGTCAGAGTAAATGCCAAGGAAAGAAAGACAAAGAAATGTAGCTTTATTTATACATTCTTGGCAATTAATAGAATAAAAATGACCAGGTTGGCAAAATCACCTATATTGAGCATGCAACTCACACACATTTTTTTTTAACAGAAACAATATAGAAACCCTTAATCCACATGTGTATTTTCCTGAATTTTAAGGCTGCTGGAGGGCAGTTTGACCACTGAGTTAAACTTAGGCAGCTGGGATATTTAATTCCCTATGGATACGTCTACTCTGCAGGGCTTAACTCAAAATAAACTATGCAAATTGAGTTACGTCAATTGTGTATCTTATTTCAAAATAGCTTATTTTGAAATAGGGAGCATCTACACAGCACTTATTTCAAAACAGAGCACTCTTCCTCTGACTTCCCTTACTCCTTGTACAATGAGGGTTACAAGAGTTGGAGTAAGAAGTCCTCCAGCTTGACAGTATTTTAACACTATTTCGAAATAGCTGTCTGCTGTGTAGACACGGACTAAGTTATTTTGGAACAGTGTAGCAGTGTGGACATAGCCTATGTGGGTAGACCCACATGCATTAGCTCTGTTGGAGCTAACACCTAACATAGCGATGTGGATGCAGTGACACAGTCAATGTTTGGTCTACAAGAACCAATATACTCAGCTTGTGTCTATTTCTTACCTTTTGCAGGTTAGAACAACTGGAGCACCGGGTTATAGTAACTCTCAGTACAAACCTGAGCAGAAGAGCATCAGGAAATTGCTTCCAGTTGCTTTCCACAACTTCCTGTAATGTCTTTCTCTATCAGATGCCTTGTCCCAGAGCCAGGGAGCTGATGTGAGTAGAAATTCTACAAGACTCTCCCTTCTCTCCACAGTTCCCAGGGGCCATCTTAGTATACACCTGAAATATAGGGACTTATAGGGGGACAGATTCCAAGGTGGCCTATAAAATACTCATAATACCCAGAACCACCCCTTTCACCACAAGTCTCAGCAGCACCAGAATCCATCCCTAACAGCCGTACACAAAGTGCACTATGAAATGTTGGTTCACGCACAAGAGTCCATGTACCAGCTAGTGTGCAGCAGCTACCATGCTGTAGATTTACACCCCAGCTTGCCAGTTGCTAATTATCCATAGGGACAGTTGTGTGCATCTGTCATGCATTGTTTAGTGTTGCATGTGTTTTTGTTTTGGCAGGGTGTATTTTTTTAAGGAGGTATGTTATTATGTATTTATGTTAGAGAAAGTAAAGTTAAATGTGCTTTGCATTTGGAGCAGAAGGTGGTGATGTTTGTGATGGGTCTGTTAGTGTAAAATATAGATTTGAGTTTGGGCATTTCCTTCTTTCTAAAATGGAAGGATCCAGTCCTGTAGATTTCAGGGAGATTTTTACCCTCAGGAAAGTGTACAAGATAAGAGCCAATACATTTTGCCTTTTAAATAACCTTGGTCTCAGGTCTTGGCCTCTTATTTCTGTCCTTCCTATGCACTGTATGTATGTCTCTTGGGGTATGTCTACACCACCACCACTACTCCTCATTGCAGGAAGAGTAACGATAGTTCGAATTAGGAGCTTTAATTCAAACTACCTAGTCCGTGCCGCGTGTAGCCGCGGGCAGGGAGTTCAAACTACGGGGCATTTAAAAATGGCGGCGCCCAGAAACATGCAAATAAAGCCCAGGATATTTAAATCCCGGGCTTCATTTGCAAGTTCGAATGCCTACATTAACCACCCTAGTTCGAACTAGGGTGGCAGTGTAGACATACCCTTGTACATTTTTGTAAACAGAGTTAGGGTTTGTGACAGGTGTGAATGGCCTGGAGAGAGTGTTTATGCTCTTAGGCATCAGTAATAAAGCATGAAGCAAATCCAAATGCATGTCCAGTGATATACACAGTTGCCTATACTGAGAATGCATCTCACAAACAGTTTTTCTTCAATGTAGTTTTAAAAGTATTGGCTGCTCACTCTGGCTGTGTCTAGACTGGCCAGTTTTTCCGCAAAAGCAACTGCTTTTGCGCAAAAACTTGCCAGCTGTCTACACTGGCCGCTTGAATTTGCGCAAGAGCACTGATGTTCTAATGTAAGAAATCAGTGCTTCTTGCACAAATACTTTGATGCTCCCGTTCGGGCAAAAGTCCTTTTGCGCAAAATCTTTTGCGCAAAAGGGCCAGTGTAGACAGCTCAGTTTTGTTTTGCCCAAAAAAGCCCTGATGGCTAAAATGGCGATCGGGGCTTTCTTGCGCAAAAGCGTGTCTAGATTGGCCACGGACGCTTTTGCGCAAAAAGTGCTTTTGCGCAAAAGCGTCCGTGCCAATCTAGACGCTCTCTTGTGCAAATACTTTTCACAGAAAACTTTTCCGTTAAAAGCATTTGCGCAAATTCATGCCAGTGTAGACGCAGCCTCTGTGTCCATTTGAAAGACACGTCAGCTATGAAGAGAACGTGGACAGTCCTACAACAATTAAGATTTAATCTGAGTTAATGGTATCAGAAATCTAGATTTTGTTAAGGTTTACCAGTCTGCCTGGTGACAGATATGTAAGTATATTCCATACAGAGGGAAATGGATTCCTCTCTTCACACTTCTTATGCAGTACTTTATCCAAGGAGGCCTCTTCTGTTTTATCTTCCTTTTCCCATACAGTCTGTTGCCTTTGAATCCCTTGTTGGCAGGCAGGACACAGTAACCTCTTCACTGAGTCCTGCTGTTGCAGCTCAGCAGCCTTGTACACTGGGACTTCCCCGATGCTTGTGATTCAAAGCACACTGTGCTCTTGTGAACTTTTGGAGCTTTGAGGCTTACCCTCACTGATACAAAGGGGGTTGCAGAATCTATACTCCTGCAATGAGGAGTAACAGTAGTTCAAATTAGGAGTTTTAGGGAGCCCGAGAGAGAAGAAAAGTGGGTGTCAGCAGCATGATCAGCACACTAGGCAGACAACCCAAGGGGACTTCCGTGATTGTACCCTGTCACCAACAGAGTTCGCAATTCACAATGCATATGAAAGAGAAATATGTACCAAACCTACAGAAGCTAATTCTGGAAAATTGTAAAAGCAATGCACATGTACAGGTAGAAGTTTATGTGCGAGCATTGTGGGTGAGATCTGAGAATGATAGGACAAAGCAAAGCTATTTACATGTCACTGAGTTGATCACCAATCCATTAGGTTTCCAGGGCACCAGTAATAGCTCTTATTTGCACATTTAGATTTATAAACAATCTACACTTCATATTTCTAACTTTATATACAAGAATGGTACATGCACAAAAATAGGATATACAGATCCAGAAGACTGTAGCTATAAAATTGATGTTACATGATCTGTTTTGCAAAAAAAAAAAAAAAAATCAAGCTATGCATATTCATATTCATAAGCCAATATTCACAAAACATGAGGGGGGAACTATTGCATTTGTATTATGGTTTTGGAGAAATGTGTACTGTGTGTGTTCTACCAACACACAGTGAACCACACAAATGAATATTAATTATATAAAATCTGTAAATGATTTTCTATATTCTCAATCATTTCTAAATATTTTGGATGTTGCTTTAGTTATTAAACACTCTTGAAAATAAGGCTGGATGACAAACTTACAGGGGTTCTCATACCACCATCATCATTGCAGTATCTGAGCCCCTTCGAGTACTGCAAGTCATGCGAGGATTGTTCTTTCACTCATACACTCAACATGTGGTTGGTGTGGAGGCGTGGGAGAGTGGTGAAACAAATGCACTAAGCCACATAATTTATCTGTTCCATTAATATGCAAATGACAAGTGCTATGGGTACCTCAGTGTACACTGTATACAATTATTGGGAGTGGGTTAACCGTTCAGAAGCCGAACACTCATGTCAAGGTAGCTAACTCTGGTGTTCTTCTCAGAAAGGCCTGCATTTAATACTAAATTATTTTACTGTAACCATTAAATAACCATGAAACAACGGCAACCATACCCTTGCGCTGACTACATTCTGCAGCTCTCAGCAATCCAAAGCCCCATCTTTCAAAGGAGAGGGTGATTTATAGATTCATGGAATCAAAGAACTGCAAGGAATCTCAAAAGGTCATCAAGTCTAGTCCCCTGCCCTCACGGCAGGACCAAGAGCTGTCTAGACCATCCCTGACAGCTGTCTAACTTGCTCTTAAATATCTCCAGTGATGGAGATTCCACACCATTCCTAGGCAATTTATTCTAGTGTTTAACCACCCTGACAGTTAGGACATTTTCTCTAATGTCCACTCTAAACCTCCCTTGCTACAATTTAAGCCCATTGCTTCTTGTCCTATCCTCAGAAGCCAAGGAGAACAATTTTCTCTCTCTTCCTTGTAACACCCTTTTAGAAACTTGAAAACCACTATTGTATCTACTCTTAGTCTTCTTTCTGTAAACTAAAGAAGCCCAATTCTTTCAGTCTTCCCTCATAGCTTGCGTTTTCTAGGCCTTTAAAAATTTTTGTTGCTTTTACCTGGACCTTCCAATTTCTCCACATCTTGAAATGTGGTCCCCAGAACTAGACACAATACTCCAACTGAGGGCTAATCAACGCTGAATAGAGCGGAAGAATGACTTCTCATGTCTTGCTTGCAAAACTCCTGTTAATGCTTCCCAGAATCATGTTTGCTTTTTTTGCAACGGAGTCATGCTGTTGACTCATATTTAGCGTGTGGTCCATCATGGCCCCTAGATCCCTTTCTGCCGTATTCCTTCCTAGACAATCACTTCCCATTCTGTATGTGTGAAATTGATTCTTCCTTCCTGAGTGAAGTACTTTTCATTTGTCCTTATTAAACTTCACCCTGTTTTCCTCAGACCATTTCTCTAGTTTGTCCAAATCATTTTGAATTTTGACCCTATCCTCCAAAGCACTTGCAACCCCTCTTGGGTAAGTATCATTTGCAAACGTAATAAGTGTACTCTCTATGCCATCATCTAAATCGTTGATGAAGATATTGAACAAAACCAGTCACAAAACAGACTCCTGTGGAACCCAAGTTGTTATGCCCTTCCAGCAGGATTGTGAACCGTTAATAACTACTCCCTGAGAACGGTTATCCAGCCAGTTATGCACCCACCTTATAGTAGCCCCATCTGGGCTGCATTTTCCTAGTTTATTTATAAGAAGGTCATGTGAGACCGCATCAAGTGCCTTACTAAAATCTAGGTATACCACATCCACTTCTTCTCCCTTATCCCCAAGACTTATTATCCTATCAAAGAAAGCTAGCACCTTTATAATCTTCTAGATGTTTGCAGATGGATTCCTTAATTACTTGCTCCATGATCTTCTCTGGCACAGAAGTTAAATTGACTGGTCTGTAGTTTCCTGCGTTGTTCTTATTTCCCCTTTTATAGATGGGCACTATATTTGCTCTTTTCCAGTCTTCTGGAACCTCTCCCAACTTCCGTGACTTTTTAAAGATGATAGCTAAAGACTCAGATACCTCCTCTGTCAGCTCCCCAAGTATTCTAGGATGCATTTCATCAGGCCCTGTTGACTTGCAGACATCTAGCTTTTCTAAGTAATTGTTAACTTGTTCTTTTCTTTTAACTTCTAAATCTACCCCATTTCCACCATGTTAGGCATCCTGTCACCATCTATCTTCTTGGTGAAGACTGAAACAAAGAAGTCATTAAGCATCTCTACTATTTCCAAGTTTCCTGTTACTGTTTCACCCTGTCCTTGGTCTTCCTCTTGCTCCTAATATACTTGTAGAACATCTTCTTTTTATCCTTTTATGCCTCTAGCTAGATTTAGCTTGTTGTGTGCCTTTGTGGGGCTATTCTGAAATAGGATAAGAGACATGTGACATGGATTTAATCAGGCCACACATTTACAGATTAAGTGTGCAGTGTGCAGTGCAGACAACCCCATGTAAATACCTGGAGGGCTTTTATCAGCTTTTACCTGCTGTGTGTAAAAGGGAGACTTCAGGCACCATACTGCTCCTTTTAAGCCTTGCATTTCTAGGGAATGAGTTAGTGATCATGTTGACCCCTTTTGCTGCAGTTTTCATCTTCCCACCCAGCCATAAAGCACTGTTCCCTTCGTTTAGTCAGCCAGCCAGCCAAATGCCACCACCGCCCTGCTTAAAGCTACAGAGCCATCATTTTGGGCTCAGCAGCCACACCCAGCATCCTTTAAAAAGCAATTGCCATTGCTGTACATGCTAACAATCTGCTTCCCACTCATGAAGCGGGGGTCCTGGTTTTGTTGCGTTATTGGATTTATTTCCATTAAATCCCTCATTCTACAATGTGACCCAAGTGTCTGGTTTTATGCAATTATTAATGCTTAGAGCTGGTTCCAAACATACCTACTGCATTAGTCCTAGATGTTATGGATGAGTAAATAGACACAAAGTGACATCTTCTGAATCCCAAAAGGGTGAAATTTTGGTCTCACCGAAGTCAATGGGAGTCTTGCTATTGACTATAATAGGACCTGCATTTTACCCTTATTGTAGCTCTGTGAGTAAAACTTGAACAAGAAGAAAAAACTGAATTATCTAGAAGTTCATAAGTGATTTCTGATTTATTTCTTATAGTGTTAAAGGAAAAGCCAAAGGAATGTAATATTTCCTGGATGCTGCCTCTGGCTAGAGAAACAATATTAGGGTTTTTAAAAACATTTACCTTTGTGAAGAAGTTTAAAAGAAATAATGTGGATGTCATTCTTACAGAAATGTGATGAATACGTACCTTGAGAAAGAATATTACATGTGAAATTCAACAGTTTTTCACTTGTGTTCAGAAAGAGAGAGAGTCAATAGATCAGCAAAGGAAATAAATTTTAAAATGAAAAGCAAAACTTGTAAACTTGAATAGATTTTCAGCTAAGGACAACACTGTTTGGGACTTCAGCCCTAGTTTAAAAACATGACTGTTAAGAGATACGTATGTCAGACTCCAGATTTACCATTAATCAAAGCAATGCAGTTATCTGCAGAGCTGCATAATTTTATTAAACATGAACTTTTAATAGCTGAAAAAATCAGTCTGGGGTCTGGATGGAAACAGCAGCATCTGATTTGGATATCATAACAGAAATGGGAACTTAGTAGTAACAATTGTGACAGAGAGACAGGAGTGAAGCTGTGATGTCCTTTTTGGATTAACATAAAACAAACAGTTCAGGTGCCGGACGTTTCAGACTATCAACTGACAATATTAGCCCATCAGTTATGGCCCATAGACTAAAGAATTTTCTAGTATGACAAAACTGTGCATGCTATTAAAATGAGCAGAACAGAGTGAGGGATAATTTATAGAAATAAGATTTTGTCTGAGGGACAATCTGCAGAAACTGTAACAGAAAAATTATTCCAAATAGGTGAAAAGCCAGGGGTGGCTTCAGTCATCAGAAGAAGTGGGTTGTGCCCACGAAATCTCATGATACCATCTACATGTTTTGTTAGTCTTTTGTTACCTACTAGACTATTCAGTTTTTTTAAGTTTTTCCAGTTACAGACTAACTTGGCTACCCCTCTGAAGCTTTCAGTCATCAGAGTTTATGATGCACATGTTTGGTGAGCTGGTAGTGTATTGGAAGTGTTCCACATTAATATTGGGGAGGGAGAAGGAGAGAGAGAGAATGGAAAGTAACTTAGAAACAGGATGGAGATCCAGGTACAGCTATGCAAAATAAAAGAGACAACCCAATATAAAAGCTTTCTGCCAAAAAAGATAATGTCATTAAAAGATAATGCGAGTAAAAGGAACAGAATAGGAATGAGAGAGTTAAGGTATCAGCTATAGTATCTTCTTCATGTAGAAAAAGCACAAGAATCAATCTTGTGCTGTAAATTAGTAAGCAGCAAAGGAGATTGAACATCATAGACTGGCAGCCCTTCACTAGAAGAGTGCTGGCACAAGTCTCTTGACACCCATAGGGCCATGTCTACACTAGGAAACCTTTAAAATTATTCAACTTAATAACTCCCGATATAACAAAAGCAAAAGAGAGTGTCCTCACTATAGGGAAGCATCCAACTGAGTTTGAATTAGTCTAAAATAGCACATCCAAACTGAATGGAGCCTGCCTCGGACTTTGAGCCCCCGAAGCATTCTGAGAAGGGTACCGGGAGGGTAGAGACTTTCTGTGGTGGCTTGGTCAGGAAAGCTGTGACACATGCTTACAGGGGGTCCTCTCTATGGCTGCACCTCACAAATCACTTCTCCACCACCTCCCCCCTTGCAGGACAAAAAAGGGACACAGTGGGCACATGCTTTTTTGTGTTCTGGTTGCCCTTGTGGATGCCAAAGCACCCACAGCATGGAGCCAGAGCTGCTGCAAAGCAGTGCTAGGCTCGCTGGCCTCATGCTGCGCCTCAGTACTTCCAGACTGCCTGGATGTGCTCCTGCAGGACAAGGATGAGGACCAGCAGAACAAACCCCAGTGTGGCCTGATCACCCAGATCCTGGTGCTCCTGATGCTGTTCATGGTCCTCAATTCCCTTTACACCATGGAACGCCACTTCTGGCAAAGGGAGACAAGCTCGGACTGGCGGGACCTCATCATCCTGCAGGGATAGGATGACCAGCAATGGCTGCAGAACTTCAACATGCAGAAGGCCACCTTCCTGGAGCTCTGTGAGTGGCTCATTCCTGCCCTCAGGAGACAGGACTGAGACTCGCCTTCCCCGTGCAGAGGTGCGTGGCCATCGCCCTGCGGAAGCTCGCCACGCAAAACAGCTACCACTCAGTAGGGAACCAGTTTGTCATGGGGAAATCCACAGTCAGTGCCATTCTCCTGCAGGTAGCCAAGACAACCAACCAGGTGCTGCTATGGAGAGTCATCACTTTGGGAAACATGAACACCATCTTTGATGGCTTTTCCACAATGGGCTTCCCCAACTGTGTGTGGGAGGGGGGCATAGACGGCACACACATCCCCATACTGGCCCCTGACCATCATGCCTTGGACTTTACCAACAGGAATGGGTACTTTTCCATGGTGCTGCAGAAGCTTGTGGATCACTAGAACTGCTTCACCAACATCTATGTTGGATGGTCAGGGAAGGTGCACAACGCCTGCACCTTCTGGAACATCTGCCTATTCCAAAAGATGCATGCCAGCACTTCTTTTTTCTCTGACCGCACCGTCAGAGTTGGGGAGGTGGACATGCTTGTAGTGATCCTGGTGACATAGCCTACCCCTTGCTCCTTGGCTTATGAAGCCCTACAAAGGCAGCCTGGATCCCAGTAAGGAGGAGTTCAACACCAGGCTGGGCAGGTGCCTCATGGTGGTGGAATTTAAAGGTGAGGTTCATGAGTTTTCTTACCCATCTAGACCTCAACGAGCACAACATCCCCTTTGTGTTGGCAGTCTGTTGTGCTCTCCACAACCTGTGCAAAAGCAAAGGGGAGACTATTCTGCCAGGGTGGTGGGCTGAGGCTGAATGGTTGGCCAGGGAGTTCAAGCAGCTGGACATCATGCCATCAAGAGAGCACAGCAAAGGGCAGTGCTCATCAGAGAGGCCTTGAAGGAGAGTTTCTTGCCAGGCCAGTTCAAGGTAAAGAACTCACCTGAAGTACCTTCCCCAGGTTCCTTGAAAGCCTGAAACACGTCTTGGGAGAGGTGACTGACTCTAAAGTGAGGAGCAGCTCTTGGCTGTGGCACATGGTCGCTGACTCTTCCTCCTCCTCCACCACCCCGCCCTCTTGCCGGCTGATGCTGGGCATGTCCTGGCTGGACTAGATGAGGATGGTGTGGGAGGTGATCAGCCCCACTCCCTGGATGACATCAAACTGCTCAGAGTAGCACCAGGTGTGTGGTGCCATCCCAGAGTATCTGCTCTGCTACCTGGCCATGTGGTAGGCCTGCCACAGCTCTTTTATTTTCATGTGGCACTGGTTGAGGGTCCTGATGTGCCCTTTCTCGGGTAGGCTGGTGGTGATCTGGCTGCAGATATCCACATTCCTTTTCCTGGTGTGGAGATCCTGGAGGTTGGACTCCTCCGCCCACACCTTGATGAGGTCCAGGATCTCCGTACCAGTCCAGAGCTCTTCTGTCTGTGTGCAGTGGCAGCTGTGGGAGCAGCAGAAATGCTGGTAGCCATCTGAGAGTCTGAGGGAGCATTGGGGTTGCTCATCTCTGCCTCGGGACTTGCAAGGCTGGCCATGTGCGAGAAGACCTTCTCCTGCTCCTGGGACTTTTAGAGCTCCACAGGAGGAGGAGGGGAGTGGAGATGCCAGGTGTGGTCATAGCAGTCAGAGGCCTGCAGCTGCGAGAGGCCTCCAGCGGCCAATTATTTCAAAATAGTGGCACAGGCGCATCCACACTAACGCTATTTCTGATGAAAAGCAGATTTCAAATTAAGCAGTCCATTATTTTGAAACAATGGGCTCTGCACAACCCCAACACAGGGCTGTGCCTAATTGGTTTCCAGTAAGCAAAATACTTCAATGTACATTTAAATAATCTTTTTCACTTAAAAAGTCCCCAAACCCTCCTTCCCCCTTTTTTGTAGAAAGGTGTGATATTTTTCATAATAAAATCTCTAAACTTCTAAAAAGTAGCACTTAAAAATGGAAATTTTTAACTAAAATATTTTTATCCAAAACATATTGAGCAGTTCTGCTGCAAGTGCCCACCTCCTGAATATGGAAGGAGCCCTCTAAAAAAATAGGATGACATTTCAAGCACAGCCTATATTTTTACTTAGGTAGCTAAGACAGCAGACATGATTATAGGGCCTGAGACATACCATAGAATCAGAGTCCACACAGTGGAAGCCCCAGCCTCCAAAAGATCCCCCTTTGTCCTCAGCCCAATGTCATCACCTGTGGCAATGCCCTCCATCTCTCAGAGACTTCTCCTTCCACATCCATTTTGTGCTTGAATTTCCTTTCTGCCTCATAGGTGATGATTTCCCCATTGGCTGTTTCCCCTTTTGTAGCTTCCCCTTTCTCATTTTCTTTTATATATGCACTCATCCTCTCCTTGTTTTATTAATTCCCTCCATTTTTTCACCTCCTTTTGTGTTCTCCAAGTTTTTGCTCTCAGTCCTTTCTATTCATGTCCCTAATATTTATCTTTCACTACCTTACCCTCTACATGAATATTGTGATTTAACTTTTTGAAACCATGTTTGAAAACCTGGCTCAACCATAGCAATTCTCCTCTATTTTCCCTTCTGCCTACTCCTGCTAAATTTTAATGCATTATTTTTGTGACCAGCTGGTTTCAAAATTAAACCATCCACATCAACAAACCACATGTAGATGACTCCAAATACTGAGATACAGTACTCCCACTAGTTTAAGCTATCTCCATTTTGCAGAGTATAGAATTGTAAAAATGGTAGTAGTGTCGGTTTTTTCCCTGGGGAAAAATATCTTTAATTAGTGGAAAAAGTGAGCCTCTTATATACCTTGGTTTCCATTAGTCTTCATTATTAATAACACGTGCTAATGGCCATAAATAATAGATGCCTATAAAAGCTTTTGGAACACAGAAACCTAATGAACCCATTATACTTTAGAAAACATGAGTTTTCCCTGCTCTTACATGTTGACAGGCTTTTAAAGGCACTTTCAGTCTTGGAGTTTCCTAGCAGGCATAAAACATTATTTCCAGCAACCGGCTGATCTTCTTTAAATTTCACTGACCCAAAATTGACAGCCAGTGCAGTGTTAGCTTTGGAAGCAGTTCAGTATCATAGGCCTAGTTAGAAATTGATGTTTAATTCAATTTCTGAAATTTATATCAAGATGCACTGTAATCAATTTATTATTGTCTTTATTTTTTTTATAATTAAGCATAGCAACACAACTGAGAAATACATTTGAAAGGGTGAAATGCACAGTATGTCTCCCAAAATATTATTTATCTTAAATGCAATATTTGCAATACAATTCATTGTGTAATATTTTGTGTCTAACATTACATTCGATATATTCTTTTAAGACTTAGAACTCAAAACAAGGACCAAACTCTTCTGTAGATTGTCATGCACAGTGAGTTTATGGTTCTGATGCTGCAAGGTATAACTGCCATGTACTTCTGTGCAAGAGGAGCTGTACTGCCCTCCAGGGAGGAATACTGTTATACAGTCTGAGTGCCTCTCCTATTTTATTATTGTAACTCAGATGCGCTCACACTCTTACACCTCTTTAAAACATGCCATGTATTCTCCCCTCACACATAGTGCATGGAGGGCATAGTGCCATGGGCCAAGTTGTTCTCTGTGGGCACGTCTACACAGCAGCGTTATTAAGAAATAACTCATGTAATTCTGAAATAACTAGGTGAGTGTCTGCACAGCAAGCCTATTATTTCAAAATAATTTCAAAATAACGGGCTTCTTATTCCAAAATCTGTAACCCTCATTTCACAAGGAATAACACCTATTTTGAAATAGGGCATGTGTAGAAGGGGCAGCTGTGGTTATTTCAAAATAAAAGGCCTCCAGGGCTTCTCACAGCTGCCCTGGTCGCCACCCTGTCCACACTCATCAGAACTCCACAGTTCCCCTTCCCCTGCAGCCCTTAAAGGTGCAGACTCAGGGAAAACAGTTTGTGGCATGATGCAAGCCCTGCTTGCACTGTGCCACACAACATCAGTGCCCAGCTCTGCCTTCCCTGCTGCCATGGCAGACACCAGCACTCCATCTGAGACCCCCATGGCTGTCAGCACAGCTGCAGGCAGCTCCCACACCCCTGACCAAGGGTGGAGGAGGTGGGCCCCATCCTAAACTGGTGCGGAGATCCTGGATCTCACTAAGGTCTAGGGAAAAGAGGCAAACCTCCAGGATCTCTGCATCATGCACAGGAATGAGAATGTGTATGGCCGGTTGGCCGAAACCCTGGGCCAGAGGGACACATCCGCACCCAGGAGCTGGTGCGGATGAAAGTGAAAGAACTCAGGCAGGCCTACACCAAGGGCAGAGAGTGCAGTTCCCACTCAGGTGTAGCACCCCAGACCTGCCCCTACTTCAACCAACTCCACCGTATCCTGCGGGGGGAGGGTGTCAGGCCCTTGCCCTCCTTGTTGAGGACTCTAAGCTGGAGATGCCCATTGTCACCACCCCGGAGGTCAGGCCTGTGGTCGAAAAGGAGGATTGGGGCAGGGCCAGGCTACTGACACCATGATGCCCACCAGCCAGAAGCTCAGCCAGTCCCTGCAGCCGGTACCACCCTCTCAGGATGTTGCCCAGGGTTCGGATGAGGCCAGGGAGGGCCCATCAGGTGAGTTCCATTATGTTCCCTAAATACACGTAAGCCCTGCTAGCAGGCAGCAAGGGGCTGCACATTTCTCACTTGGCCTTCTTGGCCTGGGGATCACACAGCAGCCTGTGCACATGGAGCACCAGTCTGGAGTACACAGACCCAGGAGGCTGCCACAGAGGAACTTTACGCTCCTGCTCACAGGGCCATGCCACACAGCAGCACCCAGATCTGCCACCCCTTCTTCCATGGCAGACCCCAGCGCTCCATCTGAGCCCCCCCATGGCTGCCAGCACAGCTGCAGCCATCTCCCAAGCCCCTTCACTGGGGCAAAAGAGGAGGGCCCCATCTTGGTCTGGTATGGAGATCATGGATCTCATTGAGGTCTGGGGAGAGGAGAAAAACCTCCAGGATCTCTGCACCAGATGCAGGAATGCTGACGTCTATGGATGGATGGCCAACAGCACATATGCACACAAGGGCAGGTGTGCATGAAAGTAAAGGACTTGAGGCAGGCTTACACCAAGGCCAGCGAGCTGAGCTCCCACTCACACCTACCCTTTATCAAAAAGCTTCACCCCATCCTGGGAGGGGGGGATCAGTCCGTCCCCCCCTTGAGGTTTCTGGGCTGGTGATACCTGTCATCAGCCTCCCAGAGGGCAGGACTGTGGATGAGGAGGACATGCTCTCAAGCCAGGAGGTCAGCCTGTCCCTGGAGCTGGTACCCCCCTCCCAGGATGTCACCCAGGGGACGGATGAGGCCAGGGAAGGCCTATCAGGTGAGTTCCATTACTTTCCCTAGACACATATGGGAGGAGTCAGTGAGTGGCAAGGGACTGCGTGCTCCTCACTCGGCCTTCTCAGCCTGCGGATCTCACAGCAGCTTGTGCACATAGGGGCACATGGAGCACCAGCCCGGAGCAGACAGCCTCAATGAGGCTGCCACACAGGAACCTTGTGCTCCTGCTCACAGGGTTTCTGGAGAGGCCTGCCTTACTCCCGACCCCATGGTGGGACACCTTCCCATCACAAGCCACCACTAAGGAGGACGGAGTCATGGACACACACAGCAGTGCTGCGAGGTGGAGGACACTAGTCCTCTGCCAGCTGCTGGCAGGGGAAGGAAGTGGAGGGGACCCTAGTAGCATCCTCCCCAGCAAGCAGCATCTGCCACTCACACACACTTCCCTCATCATACTCCCCCATCTCCTCCAGTGGGCCAGGATAGAAGCCCTCTCCCTGTGGGACACTGCCACTGCCAGACCCAGCATGTGCACAGCATGAAGGGAAGGTGAGCTGCCCCGTCGCCTCCCTCCCACCCACAGGCTCCCGTGCTGGCTGGCATCTTCCCATGCCTGCTTGTCCCCAGGACTTCTGTGCCCCTGCAGGAAAGGGCCCACTGTGTAGGCCACAGATGGCCTTGCTCCAAGCACATCACCTTCATCTGACCTGAGATCTTTTGGTGTTGGCTCAGAGATGAGGGCTAGGCTTCAGGAATCCTGTCAGTTGGGATGACTGCCCTTCTATTTGTTCTTCACAACTAGACCAGCTGCAAGTGAGGTGCCCACAACACCTCCATGCCAGCCTCCTGACCCTGTGAGAGCCGCCACCGCAGACAAGCCCATGAGAACCTGGAGTAGGAAGATGTCACCTGCCTGTGTAGCCTCTAGCAGTCTCTGGAATGGCAGGACCAGTGGTGGGAAGCAGACCAGGAGCTGCGCCTCATCGCCTGGCGGGAGCTGTCACAAGAGAACCACAGCATGTGCATGGCATACATGGCTGCCGTAGACCACCTGGTCACTGCCATTGAGTGGTTGAGCAGCCACCCCTTCCCGCTCTTGCCCCTGTCCCCACTCCTGCTTGTGCCCCTCTGGCTTCTCCTCCTAGCACCCTCCATGGCTGCCGAGGTGGTGGGACCACCTGAGGCAGGTGCCACTCCCAACCCCATCCCTGAACCTCACCTTCTCCCCCTTTCACCTCATCCTCCCAGCTTCTTTCCCCATGTCCTTCCCCAGTTTTATTTACCCCAAATTTAAAAAAGAGATCATTGTTTCAAACCGAAAAGTTTTCTTTATTTTATCTGCAGGAGAGGGAAGGGCAGGAGGGGAAGAAGTGGGGGAAGGAGGGCAGAGGAGGGAGAGGTGGGGAAAGAAAGGCTTAGAGGGTCACTGCAGAGGCCTCTTGTGGGGAGGCCCAGGGGAGAGTCTCACAAGTGTCCTTGTCTGAAAATCTTTCTCAGGGCCTCCTGGACGCTCACAGTCCCTTCATGGGCTTGCCGGATGTTAGCCATGTGTGCCTGCTCTAAAGCCCTCACGTGCCACTTGGCCTCGCCCCCACCCCCACCCCCACCCTGGCAGGAACATCTCCCCCTTGTTCTCACATGGGTTGTGCAAGACACAGCATGCCACCACCACCTGTGCGACATTCCAGATGCCGAGGTCCAGACAGGTAAGGAGAAAGCAGAACCTCGTTTTCAAACAGCTGAAGGCACCCTCCACCATGATGGGGGTCTGCTGAGCCTGCTTTGGAACATTCCTTGGTGGGGTCCAGGTGTCCAGTGTAGTGTTTCATAAGTCAGAAGAGCATAGGGTAGGCTGCATCCCCAACAATACACATGGGCATGTCCACATCCCTGACCCTGATGGTGTGATTGGGGAAAAAAGTGCCAGCGTTCATCTTCTGGTAAAGGCTGGAGTTGCAAAAGACATGGGAGCCTTCCCTGACCACCTGACCTTAATGACCACTAAGTGGCTGCGATGGCCAACGACAGCCTGGAGGACCCTGGAAAAGAATCTCTTCTGGTTGATGTAGTCAGCTGTCTGGTGGTCAGAGGCACAGATGGGGACGTGGGTGCTGTCAATAGTCCCCCTGCAGTTGGGGAAGCTCATGGCAGCAAAGCTAGCAAAGATGGGGTCCACATCACCCAGGAGGATGACCCCGCATAGCAAGATGGTGTTGATGGTCCTCACCATGTGGAGAAGGAGACAAACAGAGAATCACTCAGTTGCCCGAGCCCTTGGGAGGTCCCAGAGCTCAATCTCCCCAACCCCAACTAATCCCATCCATTGGCAGGGCTTTGTGAAGCCAGCTCTGGAAAACCTACTGGGGAGGAAGCTTCCACCACCACCACCTCCCTTCGCTAGGGAACCCCATTCCAGCAGTTCATCACCCTCTCAATAACATAGTAAGAGAGTCATACCTGCATGAGCACAGCCCCGTCAGTCGATATCCCCACGCCATACTGGTTCTTGACAGAGCAGTAACAAGCTTCCACAGTGCACTGGTGACCCACTTCTGGAGGGGAATGGTGAGTAGCATGCGGGTGTCCCATCACCTGAGGGCAGGGGCGAGCCACTCACACAGCTCCAAAATGATCTAGTCCCACCAGTCGGAACTGGTGTCCAGTCACCAGAAGCGGCAGTGCACAGTGTGTAGGTAAGGGCAGGAGGGTCTGTGCTGCATGAACAGCACGTGGAGAGAAGTGAGGAGGTGCCCTGCAGGGAGATGTGGGTCCTGGTTCTGCAGTGCCATGAGGGCAACCTGCAAAAACTGCTCCAGGTGATGCAGCACAAGATCCAGGAGCTGACAACTGCTTTCCAGCAGCTCCGGCTCCATGCTCCATGCCAGAAGTGCAGTGGTGTCCACAAGATCAACCAGCGCAGGCAATGGAATGGGTTTACTGTCCCTCAAGGAGGTAGGCAAAGGAGAAGAGCCTTACGGGGGGGGGGGGGGTGTGGAGTTTTAAACACGATCCTCAGTTAGCCTCAGGCAGCAGCTCCAGGAAGTGACTGCTGTCCTGATGCCCTGGCCAAAGTGCTTCCGTGGCATCTTAAATACAATTGAGGCTCCAATGAGTGTGGATACTCTGTTTTGAAATAGCTCAGCGCCATTTTGATGGGCATTTGCAGGGTAGACAGGCTAATTGAAATAAACTATTTTCGAGTTTTTATTCCACAATAGCTTGTTTCAAAATAACGCTGCTGTGTAGATGTACCCTGTGACTCCTATTTTCTTCTTTCTGTTTCCAAATCAAAATATTGTAGAATTTCCATTCCATAAAATATATTGAGATGTTGACTTTTGATCAGAATCAGGATAAAAAGTTTTTAGAAATGTTGGAATTTTCCATGCAATGGCAACTTAATTTTCTTAGCATATACTATGCTTGTTTAATAATGGAATGATTGAGCATAGACAGAGGTAGAATGGAAGCAATATAGCTCCAAATTTTAGTGTGAAGTCTAGAGCTTTCCTCTAGGAGGTTAGCTCTTCAGTTTGTGGTAGGTATTCCAGTAACACAAACTGTAAAATGCTTATCTGTAACTTCATTTATTCCCAGTGCTCACACTTTAAATACAGTGACAGCAGCATGCACAAGGACATAGATGATTTTGCTGGAGACACAGTGAGATCTTTATATACTTGCAGCAATGTAGGTTCTGGAGATATTTTAATCTGAATGTTGCTGAACAGCATAAATCTAGAGCAACACATTACTTTGAATGGATTAACTCTGTTTATGTGTCCCCAGAGTACAATTTCTTTAAAAACAAGCAAGGAAAATGGTTTGTTTGTTTCCCTCATTGGAGACCCTAAATATTTTTAATTAGCAAGTGTGCAACATACAGCGTGATACATGCAGTTGTGCAGCCTTGGGCTAGTCACATAACCTTTCTGTTTCTATTTCCACGGATGGTATTTACCTATTACACAGGGTCTGATTTAGATTAGTTCATTAGGTAGTTCACATTCAGTGATTCAAAATGAAAGTGCTAAGAAGCAGCATTACCTCTCCTCACCTTATGCGTCTTGTGTCAAATATCCAAAGGAAACATACAGCTTCAGAATAAAAATCCACAGTAACCCCCACATTCATGCACAGTGCATTAAATATAATATGCTGCTGAATATTGTATAAATGCATTATTATGACAGACTAATATAGTCTGTAATACACATTGCATTTATTGTAAAAGTATATGCTACATTTTAAAGTGTGCCACACAAAAACTCCAAAGCACAGACACGCTGTTTACACTTTGGCCTAAGCCATTCATTTGCTACTGCATGTATATGATACTTATGTTGTTCTTTTTAAAAATTAGCTGTGAAGCTAATAGCTATATTAGCAATGAAGCTCACTAGACTAGTTGTTTCCCTGTAAGAGATGAAACAGAAACATTTGGTTGGTTGTGCTGAAGGAGTTGTTATACCTTCCTTTCCCATTCTGTCACGGAAAAAAGCCCATTATAAAAGGAGTGCTAACAATTATCACAATATTATATACCTTCTTTCAGAAAGTAGCTTTCTTTAAAATATTTTTTCTCAGTTCTATTTGTTGTTGAATAAAAGGTATATCATGATTGTACTTGGTGATGGAGATGTAGGGTATGGTATGGTGAGAGATGTACCACTTTTGTCACTGGCTGCTCAACACAACCCATGGCAATGAACCTCTCTGCCCATGTTAGCAGACTCAGGGCCACAGGATTTATACCATGTCATGAAAAATAACTGTGCAGCCAATGTGGTTTGGGCTGGAGCTTGGGATTTGATGGCCACCTTCCTCCTTGGGTTTCAGAGTTGAGCTCCAGCCCAAGCCACAACTTAGGAGCACTGTCTACATAGCTGTTTATACATAACACAAGCACTGTGATCCCGAGTTTGTCAACTTCCGCTTGGAGCCTGTGCATACCTAAGGTGAAACACTGGCCTCAGTGAAGTTAGTGGCAAAGCTCTCTTTGAATTCAGCAGATTTACCAAACACTCCCTGCAGTAACACCGTGGTCCCAATGAGGGGACAGCACAGCAAAGCTTAGGCAAGCAGGCCATGGCCCCTCACCACTCCTAGAAGCACCCAGCTGCTAGTGCGTCTCTGCGCACCCCTGGCGTGAGGGCTGCAGGTCCATGCATGCTTCTAATGTATAGGGACCCACTGCCCCTCTTTTCCACTGGGGTGTGCCAAAACGTGCCAGCAGCAGTTCAGCATGGCTAAGGTGGCTCCCTGCCCATTCTGCTTCCCTCCAGGCCATGCCACTCCTGGATGAGGCTGGCATGTCTCTGCAGCCTTGGGGGGAAGTGCCTCCATGCAGTGCCCATGCCCCGAATGCCGACTCCTCAGCCTTAACACCCCAAAGGGACCTGCAGTCGAATACCACCCACCCACATCAATGGGTGCAGGAATGTTGAGGGGGCCAGCAGTGAAAGAGAGACCGGCCCAGTATCAAGGGATAGAGACTCTTGCCAAAGTGCAATAGGTAACCTGCTCCCCTGGCAATCTCTGCTTCTTCAGCTAGTGGCGTTTGGGAGTGAGGAGTGCTGATTGGCCAGCATTCCCCAGCTCTCAGGATTGATCCTGGTGCAGTGACTAGCTGGAGTTTCTTTCAGTTCCCCAAACTGGGGATGGGAACCAGATGCTGTGGGTCTAGACAGTTGCCTGTTTAGGGGGTCAGGAAGAATTTTTTCTCCCATGGGACAATAGGAAGGGATATTTTTGCTTTCCTCACAGCACTTGCAAGTCAAACTAGGTTAAGCAAGAACATGCCTAGTACCTAACTGAGGTACTTGGGTGGAGTTGATTATTTGTCACAACTTGTGGCTGATTTTCAGTGCAGTTAAGAGAATAAAATGAACAGTTCCTAGAGGAAAAAGATCTGGGATTTTGGCATGGGATGTTAGGGTTATGTGATAGGATGCACCATGGCCAGACCTTATGGCTCTTGTGTGCTGAGGTTCCTACACTGCCACACCCCGTGTCCTGTTTGTGGGGAGCAGGGTGCTTGGAATCAGAGGGAGCTGAATCCTGGTGGGTAGGCTAAGAACCTACCCTGAATTATGGGTTATAAGGTAAAGAGCCCTGTAAACCCCACACAAGGACCAATTAAATGTATAGGAGAATTCAGGTGATCAATGGGTCATGCTCATCCCTGTATTAAAATGTAATAGAAGTTAGCCTTCCGATTAATTCCATGAATGTATTTGTCCTTAGTTTGCCACAGATTCCTTCAGTAGTGTTCCTGTAAGTAGTCTTTATATCTGTAAATAGCAGTCTTCCATTATTTTCTTTACCACATGTTGAGAAATAATAGGCCTGGTTATTCTCTGTTCTAAATCAGCAGGGAATAATTTACATAAACTACATTTATTTCAGTGGAGTTCCTTATTTAGACTGGTGTCCTCAAAGTGGAATCAGAGCCTATGATGCCAAGTGGCTTCATATAGAAGCTTTAAGAGACTGTTCCCAAGACATCCCCAAATGCACAGAGTATAATTCTCCTCCACTGTTAATAGAAGGCCCCAACTATTGCGCAAAATATTTTAAATGGATGAATCATAACACAATTGTACAATTTTGTTTATATATAAAGAGAAGAATATTATATTGGATGTGTCCATTTTTTCTCTTTCAATATATCTGTCCGCACAGCTCAGCTAGCGTGAATGCTCCACCTGCTCAGCAGTGTGAATGTTTCCCTCTAGTGGATGCAGCCTAAGGTGGCTGTGAACTTAATAATACTGCATGTGTCACTAGTTCATAGGAAACCACCAGTATATCATTGGTATTCAAATAAATCAGATCTGTAGACCCACACTGTGTCATTTAATGGTTAATAAATTCACAGCCATCCAATATGAATGGACAAGATGGAGTGCAGCTTAGAAAATGACTGCGATTTGCAATTTTTGAGCCTGCTAGCAACAATATCTCATGCCTGGAAACTTCATGTTGCGTAACTAATACTGACAATGCTGCATACAGAAGTAACAGTTTGTTTTGATACTGACTGGGAGGTGAATTTTAAATGCATGCCAGATCAATTCTAACTTGAGCAAGCAATGAACAAATTGGAACATCACTTATCATACCTGCAAAGAATGGATAACAAATAACAAATATGGATGTGCTGATCTAACACCACCAGAAGGCAATAGGAGTCTTTCAATTGACTCCGATGGGCTTTGTTTCATATCCTACATGCACTAAAAGAAACTAAGTGGATAATGCAGTACTTTTTATTAGAGAAGGTAGAGTGAACTCACTTGAATAATTTAGATGTTTAATAAACAAAAGACTGTTACTAAGTTAAACAAATGATTACGTATTTTTTCGTTATTTATGCAGCTTATCAGGCACCATTTCGGAAGGGGGAGGGAGAGCTAGAGCCATGCATAGTGGGATGCTGCTTGCTCTTCTTCCTCTTCTACTCATGATTAGGGAACAAGGGGAAATTACACTGTAGCACCCTTCCCTCTCACCTCCCAAAATGACATCCTTGAAAATCATTTGAGTATGTTTTAGTCTTACAGAAGTGTTTAAGTACATTATTTACAAGTGATATTTTTGTTGCTATTCACATAGCTCTACATTTCAGCACAAATAAGTTAACATAGAATTTGAGGCAAGAAGATCCTTGTTGTAGGTACTGACAGCTCTTGCAAAAATATAAACTATATACAAAACCCATATCTACTATAAGTTATAGTGCTTCTTATCACTTAATGTGTATTTTAAAAAGAAGAATGACAGTTGTAGTAGAAAAGCTCCTAGCATACCCTCTGGAGAACTACATCACACAACAGAAACACCTGCCTCAGTTTCCCTCCTTCATGGTCTCCAGAAATAGTCAAAATAATCTGCATGAGTACAAATAGTCTCTGTGGGATTAATTTATTACAAAACAAAGCCCATGCTCCTAATCCATAATTATAGTCCAGACAGTACATCAAACCCAGAATCTCTTATCATGCCACAGTACAGGAATCCCTCACCACACTTCTCTTGTCTGACACTCCAGCATTAGCTCTCCGGCTCAGTGAACCCACAGGCAACATCTCCCTCTGCTGCTCTCAGTTTGCCATCCTCTCCAATCTTCTCTGGCCAAGGCTTTCAGGTCCAGGAATACCTGGCTTCATTTTTTTTTGAGTCTTGTAATTTCATACAAAAATTATATTGGCTCTTATTTTTCAATCAGAAATAATTTGCAGAAATCATACACAAGGATGTGAATTTTGCTGACTCAGAGCTTGGTCAGTAGCTCCCAATGCGAGTCAAAAAGCAAGGAAGGAAATTGCTGTCATAGTTTCTTTTTCAGTGTGATCATTTGTGCAAGTCAGCAAAGCATTTCATCACGAAGTTGTTGAAAAGAAATGGATTGCTTAAGCATGGCCACCGTTCTGTTGTGTTTATATCCTGTAAGGTTGCCTTCATTGAAATCATTAAAACTGTGAATTGCATAGTATATCAGTTGATATAGCATAGTTGAATCTGATGGGTGCTGAACCTGAGAATATGGTGAACCATGGGAGGTCAATATTGTAGCAAGTGGATCTCTTTTTTATTTTTATATTGCTGAGACAAATAAATGGAACAGCACTTGCAATGCTGCTTAATAATGTGTGACTCTACCTATACACCCTATATAAGCCTATGCCTAGACAAGGTTTATCTATTTTCTTCTCAACAAAGTGTTAATGTTGTTATACCATTTTTTTGTATTGGCACAAGGAAATAAGTAGATAAAGCATAAAAACCATGCTTATCCTTAGCATTACCAGCATTTCCATTGATTCCTGGGCTCTTAGAAGACATTTGGGGGTAAATTAGAGCTAAATAACAGCACAAAACACTGAGAGCCAGGACTGGTGGCTGTAAACAGTCTTTATGGGACTGCCGGAAACTTGGCCACACCCAAAATAAGAAGACATTCCACTAATAAAATCATGCTGGACCATGGAAGTTACTGGATCAGAGAGTGCCACACTAGAGAGGTTCAACCTGTATCTTGATAAGAATGTAGCAGAGAAAAGCATAAAACCCAGCTGAAGTCAGACAATTTTTAATTAGAAATTAAACATATTTTTTAATGAGAATGGTTAACCACTGGAATAACTATAAAAGGAAGTGTTGACTCCTCCATTTCTTGATGCTTTCATATAAAAGTGCATTTTCTGAAGATATACTTTAACCAAGTACAAGTTTTATGGCAGGTAAAATTTATTCTCCTGTGATATATAGAAGTGTGACTAGATGATTTAAAGTTTCAGTCTAATAATAAAATCTATATCTATAAATATTTTAATTCCCAAAAGCTTTTCTCTTCCAGTCATCTCAATGTCACTCAGTACTGACCTCAAGTAAAAGTCTGAATGGAGCACTTAATTATGACAATTTAGAGATCAATTTACTTGAAAGTGTTAACATGCCCCTTAATATTTGTTTCCTTCTTGGTTGGGGGACCTTATAATATATACAATTGTCTGCAACTTATAAAATAATTTTGAATTCCCCTTTCATGAATCTGGGGTGAGTTCCCATTGATTCCAGTGACTGCTATTATAAAGTTGGATGTGCACGTTAAAACATTTTTTTAAATAAACTGTCTTTTTCTATGGCAACAATGGCAGTTAATCATTTTTCTACAAATATTCACCTAAGTTCTCCGGATTTCCTAGCAATTTCCATTAATAATTAAGGCATTTGCAATGCAGACTGTTTTCACAATGGCAGTAATAATATGGAGCAGAGTAATAAACATGTAATGGCATAATAAAGGGAAATACATAGTAATAAAGTTATCTATCCAGAGTTATTAATAATAATAAGAAGAAGAAGAAGAAGAAAATAAATAAGAAGTACATTTTTAAGTATAGCTTGCAGAAGTTACAATGTACTACTGTATTATGACAATGATTTTATCAAATACCTACATTAATCTATTGACATCCACATAGGTATTAAAGTTTATAAATTATCTAAACAGATATTTATATACAGAATTGAAATTATCAAGAGATGTTGTATATAAGTCCATGTATACGGACAAGTATTTTTAAATATTCACAAATGCATCACCAGGATGGCTAGATTTGGCTAGATTTTCCTGATAAAATGTTGATGGATCCCTGACACAACATATTAGATTGTGACACAATATATTTGGCTTCTAACATTTGCCCAAAGCCCTTTTCACCTTTACCTGTGACATTTTGGGTGTGTCTAGACTACATGGCTCCGTCGATGGAGCCATGTAGATGAGTGTACTCGGCAAAGGGAAATGAAGCGGCGATTTTAATAATCGCCGCTTCATTTACATCAAAATGGCCGTCGCGCTGTGCCGATCAGACGATTGTTGGCACAGCACGGTAGTCTAGACGGGGATCAGCCGACCCCAGAACCCTTTGTAGTCAGATCCTGTAAGCCTCGTTTCACAGAGCGGCGCAGAAGTCAGCTGAGCGCCACGGCGGGAGACAACAGTACTGCCCAGAGGGAACAGCCAGCATTTCAGCATTACAGAGTCACAGACATTGGGCTACTATATATATAATAACCACAGTTGCCCCTTTCACACACACCCTATTTCTAAATAGGAATTATTCCTCATGAAATAAGGATTTATTGTAATTATTATTTACAAATTCCAGAATAAGAAGCCTATTATTTTGAAATAATTTTGAAATAATGGGCTTGCTGTGTGGGAGCTCACCTTGTTATTTCAAAATAACACTGTAGCGTAGGTGTGCCCTAAGAAAAAAATGTAGAACTCTGGGAAAAAGTTAACCATAACATAGATGGACTACCTCTGTGGATAGGAGGGTAATGCAAGCTTCCCCTCTCCTCTCCCCCCCCAACTGCTCCCTTCAAGGGCACTTGAAAAAAAGAGCCCCTAAATTCTGGATGAGCCCATATTAATATGGGGGAATGGGAATTGGGATGCTTGCAGAAATCCCGAAAGTTAATATTGTGATTGCCAAATGGGAGTTGGTCTGGGGACTTCCAGTGCTAATAGCAGGAGAAAACATTCCAAGTTGTTGCCGCAACAAATTCATATCTGCTGTGGACAAAGTAGTGTCTGTCATATGTGTTCACCAGCAAGTAGCATCATTTTCCTAGTAACAAATCTGTAAGCATGTTTTATTTAACATCACTTTAATAGTGCAATGGACTGGTTATTTTTTACCCCGAGAGAGCTTTGAAGGGTAGCAGAACATGATAAAGCATTGTTCTTAACTAAGTCTAAATCTTTGGCTGGCTCCTCTGTTCACTGGCATTAACAGGCATTAGTATAAATCTGGAAAAGGCTGTTTTATGGGTGTGCTCTTGTTCAGTCCAGCATAAGCACCTACTGCACTGACATGGTTCTTAAACTTCTGCAGAACAACAAAAATATACAGCATACCTAGGGTGAAAATGCTTGTTTACATACTGCCAGTAGCAATGGTAGTGGCGTTCTGATGGGACAGAGGGAATTTTTAAAAACACCCAAGTGATTTTGAAACATAAATCATGGGGAATCTATTTTGACTTGTGCTGCAATGTCACTTAAATGCTTTTGAAAATATCACCTGTATGATATAAACTAAATAGGAAAATGGGGAAACAACAACAAAACCTCCAAACATTTAGGTAAAGGTTCTAGAATATAAGGTGTTGAGTGTTTAGAAAAACCTTAATAAAGAAACAAAATTAGTAATGTTGGAGGAGGTTTAGAACCTATTTTGCAAGGTGCTTCTCTGGATCTGTCTTACATTTACTGGGGGATTAGATTAGAACTGAAAGACGTACAGGAAATCTTATAATACAGAATAGGCTGTCTACTAAGAAACCAGGGAACTAAATAATTAAAGAGGAGACACTTTTCTTGAGGATAGTGTATGATAGATAAAAGAAAGTTTCTGTGTCCTTAAAGGGGTCTTTCTAGTGGAAATTGGTAGCTAGGAGAAAAGTGTGCATGTATTTCATTATTTATATACAGAAATATTTCTACTGAGGCAAAATTGCTTGTCTTCCCATTTGTTTTTGTTCTTTTCCTGGGGATAGAAAAAAAAAGCCTTTAACTCTTGGTCTCTGGGAGAGAGCAGACAGGATGGCTTAACCTGTGAAGCAAAGAGAAATGGAAAATGTTAGAAGCCTGGTAACAGAGTAATTTTACCTGATTTGTGTCTAAGCAGCTTGTGCAGGTTCTGCTCTGATTTAATGCTGCATGCTAAGATTATGTGTGTGTGTATATATATATATTATTATTATTAATTGAAAAAACCCCTCACCCAACCTACACAACTAATGAATGTCTATTGACCTGAGCATTAAGAACAGTCACCTCCCCAGCCTCTGTACCTTGTGGCTTTGAGAAATGCTGTATTTGTGTAACGGAATTAATTCCATTTGTATGTCTGACTTGGAAATATATTGAGATCATTCTCATCAACAAAAGGAAATGCATATCTGTGCCCACTGTAACAAAAGAAACTATCAAACCCAAACAATCAATAAAACCTAACTCTCATATGGCCCTTTTCGTCTCTATAACAGTGTAATTCTGAACAAAGGACCAAATCTTTGTTCCCACATTGTTTAGCAGAAAAAGAGGATATGAGCCCCTTTACTGGCTATGTGCCACCTCCACATCTTGATGAGTTACAGTTGCTGAGGATGCTTACTTAGATTCTCAGAGGGAGTAGAGAGAATCTGCAGCCATGCTGCAAAAGCAAGAGTATTCATAATAATAACATTACTACCTGTAATCACTCGACTGCAAATCTTGCCTTCATTCCATCCATCTGAGCATGGGGAGGGGGGTTATTTCAGACTTAAAACTTCAAAATCAGGGATGGAACGTGGGGGCCTAAATCATGGGAGAAATGCTTATTCTGACAGACAGTCTTGGGTTTAACTGGGGACCCTCTTTTTTGGTCCCACTCATGTCTTTGGGGAAATGGCTGTGGACGAATAGTATAGTCATTGTGGGCATGTCTACACTGGGGAGTTATTTCATAATAGCTCCCCTTATTTCAAAAAAACAAGGCGAGCATTCACTCTACCATGCCTGTTATTTTGAAATAATGGGCTTGTTCTTTTGAAATAATAGTTCTTGCTTGTGAAGAGGAATAAGCTTATTTTGAAATAGTTATTCCGGGAGTTATTACTTCAAAATAACTTATTTTGGAATAACCTGGTAGTGTAGACATAGCCTGTCTGACTCCAGTTAATGGACCTAATCTAGGTCAGGATTTGGTCCCTCGTGTAAAGCCCAATTCTCTACAAATAACAATTGTTTTCTACATATTTATTGTGTGCAAAGCTTAGAAATTGGAGCTGGAAGAGATTTTAAAATCAGATTGAGGAGGATGATGTTTAGCTCCTACCGACTTTCAAGTAGGGAGCCTTTTGTGACTTGAAAAATTGCTTCCCGATAAAAAAAGGCACTGAAGGCATTCACTGTGCTGCAGATATAATATAAATATAATATTTTTATTTCAAAACTGGGGTAATATAGTAAGTTTGAGGTGTTTCAAAACAGCTTAAGGTTTTTGGAAGCCCATGTCCCACTTAAAGTCAAAATTGAGTATAGAAGTCTCCTTCTCAGCTTTGAAAATTTCAGCCTTTATATTAAGGACTGCAAAATGGGTCAATTGGTAGAATTTTGTTTGTCCTGGAAACAAGGGAAACCATCAAAAAGAAAAATTACTAGATTTACTATTATGAGGGAAATATAGTTGTATATAGCTATAGCTATATTGGGGCTGGATTATGTCACATCCTGTGAAGTATATATGGGGTAGAGAGGTTACAAAGATGTCAGCCATCCTTTGCACCGCAGTACAGGATCCAGGCATAATTCCAGTCCTCGCTCTTTGTAAGCCAAATAGTTTGAAATTGCCTATTGGAGTTTGTGTGCAAGATACAACTGCCCTCTCCCATACCCACTGTAGTGTCCACTGAAGTTGGTCCTACACAATGCAGACATGCGTGCAGTATTTTTTTTCTCCAAAGGATAGTAAACTAAGCAACCTGTCAATATATTGTGCTCACCTCTTCCTCTTCCTAATACTCGTAGGGCATATCTATAGGACATGCTTCTTTTGGAGGCACGAAGAGTACATATAGCATTGCTTTCCCAGAATGGATGTAAATAGCAGTGTAGCAGAGGAATCATGGTTTAGGCAAGTAAAGGCACACCTGGGTGTTGCAGGTATATAGGAGGGAACATTCCTTGCATGCTCTCTACTTGCACAAGCCATGCATCTCCATTTACATAGCTACTTTTAGTACTTTTGTCCTGCTGCCTCCCCATTGTTGGAAATGTTCACCCCTACAGGAAAAGACTCCCCCAGAAAGGCCCTAGCTGGGTGAAGGCAGTGAGGAAAGGACCTTAGCAGCAGGAAAAAACTCAGCCTTTCCTTGCTGCTCCTCCCCGACCAGAGCTATTCTTTGCTGCAGTGAAAGATGCCAGCAGTGTTTGTCTTAGGTGGCTGTTGTCTCCTCCAGAGATTCAGAGGGACAGCCATGTTAGTCTGTAACTGAAAAAACTTTAAAAAAAACAACAAATAGCCCTGCATCACCTTAGAGACTAACAAAACATGTAGATGGTATCATGAGCTTTCGTGGGCACAACCCACTTCTTCAGATGAATGGAGTTAAGGGGTCTTGGGTCCAAAGAAATAGCAGAGAAAGAGAGGGGACGTGGAGGGAAAGCAAAGGGAAATAACTGAGAAAAAATATTGTCAGTTGGAATGTCCATGTTAAATTATGCTAATAGGGCTCTAGGTATTCTAAATACCTGGTACTTGGCTTTTTATGTCATTAGGATGTGGAAGGTTGCAGCTCATCCAGGTTGGGTCTTTGTTTAAACCTCTATTCAAGGTGTTGGACTTGTAAATGAAACCAAGTGCTGCAGCTTCCCTTTCAAGCTGGCCTTTGAAATTACTTAGAAATCATATAGACACTTTGAGATCCATTAGTGAGTGCCCAGGCAAGTTGAAATGTCCCCCAACAAATTTCTCTGTGTTACCATTTCAAATATCTGATATGTGTCCATTAATCCTTTCTCATAGAGGCTGTCCAGTCTGGCCAATATACATGGCAGAGGGGCATTGGCATAGATCACATTGGTGGATGTGCAGCTGTATGAGCCTCTGAGGTGGTAGCTTATGTGGTTAGGTTCTGTGATGATGTTGCTTGTGTAGATGTCTCCCTAATCTTATAGGACTTTATTGACTAACAAAACATTTAGATGGTATCATCTTATTATTTGCTTCATTTTAACTACCCAATCTTCAGCTACTTACTGATTCCCTCTACCTTCCTGATTTTCTATACCCTCTCTCCCACTCCCCTCCTTTTCTTTCCTCCCCCCGTTCTCTCCTATTTATTTTGGGTCTGCACATCCTAAACTCAATGCTCCGGTCATTGGAAGAAGTAGGCTGTGCCCACGAAAGCTCATGATACCATCTCCATGTTTTGTTAGTCTATAAAGTGCTACCAGACCATTGCTGATTTTTTTCTGTACAGACTAACTTGGCTACCCCCTGAAGCTTCTAATCTTGTAGAGTTACCCATCCATGTGCTATTTAGAGAGAGTGAAACGGAAAAGCAGATTCTGAGCTTTGGAGGAAGAATAGTCTTTTCATTTTGTTTTTCTACAGCAAAAAGCATGATGGAGCCCTGGTCCCTGACTGGGGGCTCCGGACAGTCTACCATACAAATAAATGCTTTAGCCATTCAGAAGTTATTAGGCTAAATACAGGTCTAACTGATGATATTTTCTAGCCTGTGAAATACATGAGCTCAGGCTACATGATCCAATTGTCCCTTCTGGCCTTAAATTCTGTGAATAAATAAATAGTCTGAAACAGGCAATGATTTTGGCTCTAGATAGCAAGGGATTCAAATGACATGATCGCAAGAGAATTGTACACATGTCTTTTTGGTTACATCATCTCCTCAAGACAGCAATACAGCTTTGTTCAATAGTCTTTTCCTCTAAGATAATTCAAATATCAGTATTTTGTACTTTAAATGGTCCCCTTTCTGATGCTTGTCTTCAGGCCCATCTTTTTATTTCCATGGGAGTCTTGCTTGCCTAGGCATTGAAAAGCTGGTTATTAGGAGTTCACTATAGCCACGTATCAGTTTTAAAAAATTTAATTCCACTAGGTGGAGCACTGTTATTGCAACAGAAGTTTTAAAGCTTAAAAAAAAAAAAAAAAAAAAAAAAAAGCTTGCGTAGAGAAAGCTTGAGTTAGAGAATTTGCACTCAGTTCTAGACCAGAATATCCCCAAAGCGTAGGGTGTGGACATGCAAAAATCCTTCACTGCAGTTGGGTTGGTCTTTTTGCCTCACCATCACTATGTTTAGTCTGTCATTACAACTTTTAAAGTTTTGCTAGCAATGTGAATGCTTTAATATAAAAGATGCATTAAAATAGGTAGGGTTGTTAAATATCGGTTAATTGACCAGTTGATTAACCTCATGAATTCTTATTGGTTACTCAATTAGTCTAGAGTCCCTGGGGAAAGGGATGGCAGCCAGCGTGGCCCCACTCCCTAGGAGCCCCCTGCCACTCCATGATGTTGCCCCCATAGCAGAGGCAGCAGTGTGGGATGCCAGGCAGGAGCTGGTCCTCACGGAAGCCAGTTTAAAAAACAGCTCTCCGTGTAGATCGGCTGCCTGTCAACCCACACTGCTACATCTGATACAGTGGCAGCAGCACGGAGTGGCAGCAGCCCCTGTCCCGGGGTGGGGTCTGAGCTCTCAGACCTGGTGCAAGCCAGAACTGAGCTGAGCTGCCTGCCCACCTGGATCCTAATACACTGTAGTGGGGGTAGGTCCCAGACCTGGCACAAGCTGGGACTGAGCCACGCTGCTGGCCAGCCTGCTAAGAAGTTTACTGGCAAAGGTGGGGATGCATGTAGCCTATAGCATTAACCTATAAGCTTTTGCTTATCAGTTAATCAGTTAATCAATTACACTATTACATCCTTAGAAATAGGAGGCTTTTTACATTTTCAGGAGAAAATCCAAAATGGTTGATAGTGCTTGACTTTGTGTTGCAGGGACTGGTTACCAAGAGTTGGATTTAAGAAATTTACTATATGTTTTAGGAGTCAATATTTAATTAATGGCTTTCTACATATGTACTTCCAAAACTTTGTACATATGTACAATGCAAAACTTCGTTAGATTCAGGGTCTGACAGATTTCTGAGGAAGCATTTTTGTAGCCACAAGCCCTCAACTGAGAGTGGACTTTTTAGATGTGCATGTGTGATATATTGAAGACAGTGTTAAGATGGTATGTTAAAATTAAATTAAATCACTTAAATTTTGTAAGGGGTTTTCTGGCTTGTTTGAAAGCTTAGGGCTCTGTAGAGGAAAGTGTGTTTTAAGCTGTGAGCAGAGAGATAGATTAGAGAAAGTGGGCTAAATTGTACCTTTCTGTTTTAGACATCAGATTTCTTTGTCTTTCTCTAAGTTGCGTGTGTGTTAGAATTCGGAATTCCAAGAAATAAAGTAGTGTTGTTCTTTAGCCTTCCGGCAAAAGTATTTATGTTCTCCCTAACTTCTCAGTGGGTAGGCATGACATCATGCAGTATTAAATTCAAACAGCAATTGCTTCCTAACCCAGCATGAAACTGGATGTATGGTATGATGGTGGTGGCGATGGTGGTGACTTAATGAGCATTTGCCATAATAGAGACCTCACTGAGACTGGCATTGACCATTCATAGCTTAAAGATCACAGACAACTGTAATTGTACTAAGAAACAAAAAGACTAAGCAAATTCCAACAGTTAAGTGACCCAGAACTATTGTTATCCACTCCCTCTATTGAAGGAAGGATTGCTTTCAACTAGTAAATGGATATACATAGCTATCACTGACATTGATTTACTCTATTCTCTTCAATAATTTCCATGGCTAAAATCAGCTAATAGAAGTGGTGATGTGAAATGACCTTACCATCGATAATAAATAATACACCCCACCTTGGGGGAGGGGAGGGCAATTATTTTACAGGGATCCTCAGGGGTGGGGGCTAAGGGCTACAGGGAGAGAAAGAAAGAGAATGTGTGAGTGTGAAAGAGGCACTCTGTGTGTGTGAGACAGACTTTGTGACACAAATTGAGTGTATGTCGCACAGCGCATGGGGGAGTGGGTGTGGCAGTGTGTGTGTGACAGCAACTCTATGTGTGTGAAGCACAGAGAGTTTGTGTGACAGTGACACAGAGAGTGTGTATGCTAGCTGCAGCTGGATAAGTTTTGGAGGGAAGCCATGTGCTGTCTCTAAGACAAGGAAAGCTGCCCTGCTCTGTTGTCTCCCCATGCCCCTGTTCTACATAGATAGGCTATGGGAGGAAATGTGTGTGGGGATGGGGTTTGAGAGAGAAAGAGAGTTCTGGGAAAAGTTCTGCTGCAGGACAGAGCAAGATGGGGAGTATGAACACATCCTGCCAGCTGTAAGTATGCACATTGCTAAGCAACTGGAAGGGCCAGAGAAAAATGCTTGGTGGGCCAGATCTGGTCCCTGGGCCTGATTTTGCCCACCCCTGCCTCACTTGAAAGTCTGATAAAATAAATGATTTTCTTGCTAAACTTCTCCTTTTGGTAATCTATAATAAATGCCCATTTTCAAATAAGTGGCCAAATAATGAGGTGGGATAAGCTTCGATAGCTACTTTGAAGTTTATAGCTTTGCACTGATTCATACCACCAGAAGTTCCAGTTGACAGACTACTGAACTGTGATTTAAAAAATTTCAAGACTGTAACTCAGAACTGCACTTGAAGTTCTGAACTTTGTTTAAAAAGCCAAATAGATTTCTGCCAACCGTTTGATTGACATTCAAGATTGGGATCTTTTGTGTTCAGCAGCTAATGGTGAATGACTGTAAATACTATAGGATATATGGTATAGAATTACATAAAGTTTGTTCAACTGAATAGGTCATATGGCCTCACAATACTGAAGTTCTCTTCAAAAGAAGGTGCAGGTGGGGAGAAAGTAGAATTGTTCTGGTGGCTTGTTGCCACCACCTGATGGTTTAGAATTCATTTATCACTGGCTACCATCTGCACATAGCAATTTTTTTGGTCTTTTTCAAAATATATATTTAGTATAGAGATTTGTGCATCTATTTGTCTTTGAGTCCGTTTATTCAAGAACTCCTAAATGGGAAGAGCTAGCACAACCAAAATGAGTATGCTGCTTCCTCTTCTCCTAACTTAAAACAAGGTTGGCATTTGGTTGTTCCAGGAAAATGGGATGTGCCTAAAATTCAATTGTTTTCCATAATATGGAAAGGGAGGAGGCTGAGCAGAGGGACGTTATATTCACAGTCACCGTTTGGGGGCAGCAAGTCCAGAGGCAACTATACTGCAGAGTGACCACTGGGGGCAGCTGCACCAGCAAGGAAGTGGCCCACTGGGGACAGAGCTTGCCATCTTGCTTGGCCTACCACGGGCCCAGGTAAGTGGCCTGTCTGCCCAACATTCCTCCTCAACATTTCCTTGGCCAGATAGCAAAAACTCTTGTCAGTGCCTTCAATGTCTCCGACCTTGATTATCACAACCCTCTTCTTACTCCCTGTCCTCTTGACACCTACATCATACCCTACAACCCATTGAAAATGACTATTGAGACCATCTTGCTGACCCGAAATCTGTGTTAAGCCCCAACTTTAATTTCTTTACTGGCTCCCACTTCTTCACCCTATTAAGTTTAAAAGTCTTGTCACTGTCTTCAAAGCTCTGGCTTATTGTCCCAAGATTATTTTTCACCCACATTCCAACAGTGAGGGAGCCACAATGGAAAATAGAGATCATTCCCTTCAGAGGTATGAAAATAGCTGACAATTTAGCTGCTATTCAGCATTGTTAAGAATACATTTCATCCTGTTTGTGAATGAGCATTAAAGGCTCAGAACTATGAACCTGAGGTCTTCTGACCTCAGTTGTGAGGATGGATCTGAGAGTGGAGAGCTCCAACAATGGAGACTACTTTATTTTCATTGTATTCCAAGTGTTTGATTTAAAGTCTTGTGAGTAGATGTTTCCTGGTAATTTTCTGAGGATAAAGACATACTGATGAAATGGCTACATTTAATGTTAGCTTATTATACAGTATATATAATAGTACAGTAATCTGTACCCTCAAGGCATATCTAATTAACATACCAGATTCCTCCCTTCACTATTATACATACACATAACTTTGGAAAGTGGAAAATATATTTAGCAATGTGAATGCTGCCTCACAAACTAGGTACATCAGACAAAATTACACCTCCCTTACTTCCTTGTGCACCAGGTACATCCTATCTGAAGCATAACTGTTCCCCTGGAATCTTAACACATGAAATCTAACAATTTTAAAGAATATTAACAATGTTCTGTCAAAACACAGTAGGCAAGGTAGAAGACATCAGCAAGAAGGCTTTCACTGGACTCCACGTGTGCTTTTGTCATAATTTACTTGTCACCTTAGTGCAGCAAAAGATTTTTGAAGTGCTGAGTAGAATTTTCAAAAAATGTATAGGGTTTCTTTGACTCACCTAAATTGTATGAAATTATATGAATAGCTGTGTTACATGATGTGTAACTAGTGGCTGAAAAAGAACCTAAGTGTATATTGAATTCACAATGTAGCACACAGTGATGGACCTTTTCTAAAGAGATGCAGGCAGATGGAATAACAAGAGGCAGGAGAAAGTGAACTATCCATGAGTTTGTGGGATCTCATTGGCTTCCCCATCAAACACATTACTTTTGTCAACATATTAACAAAATTATTTTCTTCTTCTTACAGGGCTAACCAAATAACACATAATAATGTGATAGAATTTTAATACAAACACATTGTCTTGGCTTAGCCAGTTGAGTTCTTGTTCACATAATGCTTAGTTTATTATCTAATGGTAATTGAGAGCAGTTGTGTTTAATGAGTTGGAATACAAGTAAATCGATACAATGTTTATCGTGCCTCCCACCTATCAGAATGTCGTGAACTGTTCAAGAGTTAGGTATCAGAAATATAATGAATTACAATTCATTTTTGCAGAGTATCATTCTTAAATGTGTCACAGATCGTTTTAAAACTTACTACAGAACAGATTAACCATGCAAATACTTTACCAAGTAAACCATATGTCAAACAATATGAAAATAACTGTTACTGTAGCAAGACTGATGTGAAATGAGCAAAGTGAACTCCAACTATCATGGAAAACAACTGAGCAAATGGAAAGTGTAACATGGATAAAATTGGATTGTTGATTTAATGGGGTTTTACAGACAGCACAGATTACTCCTTCACACTTTTAACTTTAGTATCATGCCAAAAAGGCTCTACCCTTTGCCAGCTGCCAGTAGTTCTCCACCAGGGGACCAGGCCACAAGCAAGTTTCAGGAGGTCTTTCAAGCATGACCAATGTTAGACTCACAGGTGCCCAGAACAGGAAGACAAAGCCCCTTTGCATGGGTCTGTAGCCTGTGGCTCTGAGTTCTACAATCTAAGGCTGAAGCCAAAGCCTAAGAAACTTAGTTTTGCAGAGGCCCCTCTGGCATGGGGCCCAGACATTTTCCCTGTTTGCTACCCCCTACTGTCAGCCCTAGCTTTCATATGCAGAAAAGTTTTGGGTCTGTGGAGTTCTTATTGCATGTTGCAGAGACTCAAAATGAAAAAGGTTGAGAAGTCCTGCTGTGGAACAGCTTTTTATTATATTTGATTCTTTTTCAGGAAATGGGGTAATATCAGAAAAGGATTTACTATTGGATTTATTAAAGGATTTACTATTTACTATAGCCATGATATTAAATAATGGGCTGAAGAGGAAGTAGTAGTAGTCATGCCAGGGAAGGAGAAAATAAGGTTCAATGGTTGCAAGTTAGAGATTAACAAATTCAAATTCAAGGTGCACATTTTTACCTTGGTAGGGTAAAAGCCATTGGAACAACTCAACAATGCATGTAATGGATTTCTCCATCACTTGGAATCTTACTTCCATGTCTTTCTAAAATATAAGGTGTAATTCAGTCCTATTAGGCTTGATGCAGTAATTTCTAAGTGAAATTCTATGCCTTGAGTTATGAAGGACATCAGACTGTATGATTATAGTGGTTCTTTCTATAGAGAGTGGTGTCTAATTTACTACTGACTTCCTGAGAAAATTACAAAACATCGATAACCTCCCTGATAACACCATCCTTGCTACCATGGATGTAGAAGCTCTATACACCAACATCCCACATGAAGACGGATTACAAGCTATTAGAAACACTATCCCAGAGGACACCACTTCCAATCTGGCAGCAGACCTATGTAACTTTGTTCTCACCCACAATTATTTCCATTTTGAGGACAGCTTATACCTCCAGATCAGTGGCACAGCCATGGGTACCCGCATGGCCCCACAGTATGCTAACATCTTTATGGCTGACTTAGAACAACGTTTCCTCAGATCCCATCCCCTTTTGCCCCTTCTATACTTACGCTACATCGATGACATCTTTATGATCTGGACCCACGGCCAAGAAACACTAGAGACATTCCACAGAGATTTTAACAACCTACACCCCACCATCAATCTCAGTCTGGACCATTCTACACGAGAGATCCATTTCCTGGACACCACAGTACAAAACACCAACGGTAAATTAGACACCACTCTCTATAGAAAACCCACTGACTCATACAGTTACCTTCATGCCTCCAGCTCCCATCCAGAACACATCATACGATCCATCATCTATAGCCAAGCCCTTCGATACAACCGCATCTGCTCTAATCCCACTGACAGAGACCAGAAACTTCAGGATCTCTACCAAGCATTTATAAACCTCAATTACCCACCCGGAGAAATAAAAATACAAATTGAAAGAGCCAGACGAATACCCAGAAACCATCTACTTCAAGACAGACCCAAGAAAACCAACAATAGAACACCACTTGTCATCACCTATAGCCCCCAACTTAAACCCGTCCAACATATTATCAATAAACTACAACCTATACTACAACAGGATACTACACTCCGAGAGGCTCTGGGAGACAGACCCATAGTCTCCTACAGACAACCACCTAACCTCAGGATGATTCTTACCAACAACCACAGGACATACCACACTAATACCAACCCTGGGACCTTTCCTTGCAACAAACCCCGTTGCCAGCTTTGTCCACATATTTACTCTGCTGACACCATTATTGGACCTAACCAATTCAGTTATAAGATCAAGAACACATATTCCTGCTCATCCAGAAATATAATCTCTATCATCATGTGCTGACAGTGTCTGTCTGCTATGTACATTGGACAAACATCTCAGACGCTTCGCCAAAGAATCAATGCACACAAAACGGATATCAGACAGTATCACAAAGAAAAAACAGTTTCTTGCCATTTCAACCAGAAAGGGCATTGTCTCAATGACTTGATTACCTGCATACTGCTTCAAAGACATTTTCACACCAGGCTTGAAAGAGAAACCTCTGAACTGTCATTCATGCTTAAATTTGACACTTTACGCCGGGGTCTTAACAAAGACGCTAATTACCTTACCCATTACAAAGATAGCTTCCCCAGTTATCACCTCTAATATCATTAGCTCACAGACATTTACCTCTCCCCCCTCCTTATCCCCCTTCTGTTCTGAAATTTGATTTGTCCTTTTTACATGTGTTCACTTTTTTTTATTGTATCCCTTTGGTATATATGGTCATGCCTATTTTCTTCCACAATTTGATCTGAGGAAGTGGGTCTGGCCCACGAAAGCTCATCACCTAATAAACCATCTTGTTAGTCTTTAAAGTGCTACATAGTCCTGTTTTTTGTTTTACCATATTGCTGTGGGATACCCACTTCACTGGGCCTGCTTTAAACCTCTGGAGTCTGAACCAGGTCCAAATACTGGTCCTGTTTAGGGTCTGTAGGAACATTCATGGGGAGCAGAGCCTCTGTCTAGCACTTGCTCCGAAGAACTGACAAGTTCTGATCCAACTGCCCAGCTCTTGGATCATGTGCTGACACCACGGAGTCTCCCCATGGCTCTAACAGATTTTCACCTAGAACTCCAGCTTTGAGGGGCTTCTAGATCCACAGTGTACTTCAGGGGTCTGTAGCAGGTGAAACACACATAGAGAAATAAACTTTTCACAGGATCTGATTCTAAACCACCATTGTTTTCCCTTTAATGGCACAAGAAATGCACAATTTATACAAAAATAATAAATTATGCATGCATTTCCTTGCCTTTCCCATACTTCTAGATCATTCTTCAGTCTGGAATCAAAGTCTTCTGGAGCCACCCAGGATTGTTCTGTTGCTGACAGGTACATTGTTTATCTTCTCAACCATGGAGGCTTTCCCTCTGTCTCTCTTGCAGGTTTGCTTTCTTTCGGGTTGTTTGGTTCTGCAACTGAACAATTTCCCCTCAGGAAAGCATGCCTGTCCCTTGACCTATCTCCTTCCTAAAGCATCCTGTGTCTCTCTCAGCCTATGTCTACACTGGCAATTGAGCAACAAAAGTTTTGTTGTTCAGAGGTGTTAACCCACCCCCTGAGAGACAAATGTTTTGCTGCAACAAGTACCAGTATGAACAGTGTGTTGTCAGCAGGATTTCTCTCCTGCCAACAATGTGAAAGTTGCTCATTGAGAACGGAAGTGTTTTTTCTGCAAAACCTGACAAAAGGCAGCTACACTGACTGGGTTCTAATAACACAATTGTGCCAACACAGCCGTGTCACAAGTGGTGACTGCTGTGGAGGGATACAAGGGGTTCACCAGCCACATGACTCCCTCCCCCCCCATGACTCTTCCATGCACCAACCCTTCTCCTAAAGCATGGGGACATGTGACCCCTCGTGCCCTGCCATGAGTCACCCTGCATGTCACTAAAAGCTGCAGAGTATAGACAAAGCCTTAGTGTCTTGAGTTTGTGTGTCCAAGCTGGAGAAAATGACTTCTCCTAGCTTTATCCAACCTCCTTAGCATACCTACTGAGTGTTCAGTCATTAAGGTTAATTATTGTCCATTGTATCTAGTCTGGGATAAAACTTGCTTACTGGCTTTTTGGCAAATACAGAGACTTTCTATGACACTGCATCCTTCATAAGAACAGTTTCACATGATCAATCAGAAATCATAAGTTGCACAGACCAATACTCCAAATTGTCATGTACTTTTTATGGATATGAGTGAGGATATGAGCTAATGAAGGTTGGGAATTAGGACTGGATTATTGAATTAAGGTTAATTATAAACATCAATTTTGTTAGAACAGTAACCGCATTAGGCAATGCTCCCAGGCCTGGGGTAGCATAAAAGGGATCAACTCAGCTCCATCTGGGCTGGGCGTTGGAGAAGGACCTACTGGAGCAGCTCCAGAGGTAGGCCAGCCCAAAGCCCAGACCATAGGAGCCGGAGATCTGGGAGACTGCACTGAGCCTGCAGAGTGAGGGGAGCCTCAGGGAGAGACTGGTGCTTTGGAACCAGAAGACCCAGAAACTACATGGATCACCCCTATACCAGAGCTAGTAGGTAGTGACCCAGGGAGGGTTCACAAATGGTATCTTCCACCTGAGTAAGCTCATCATGTTGCAGTGGGATTACCTTCTGAGCAAGCGGTGGATCACTCTGCCATTAACAGGACCCTGGCTCACCACCATAGATATCAGGGCTACTGTCCCGAATCCCTGTGTTACTGACTCTAGCCATTAGGCTATGCTACCCTGTACCTCCACAGCTGTGTTCTTGACTCTTAGGCTGTGTCTAGACTACAGGGTTTTGTCAATAAAAGTGGACTTTTGTCGACAAAACTATACCTGCGTCTACACTACCGCCGAGTTCTGTCAACAGTAAGTCAACAGAACGCGGCAGTTTTGTCGATGGCGGTAAACCTCATTCTACGAGGAATAACGCCTTTGTTGACAGAGTTCTGTTGACAAAAAGGGCAGTGTGGACACAGGTGTTTCTTTTCTTGACAAAAAAAGACCTCCAAGGAAACCCCCCTGCTGGACAGTCCTTCTTCAGGGAAAACCTCTATTGTTCCTGTCTGTAGCCATGTTTTAAAGGCACAGACACCCCTAGCAGTACGGTGGAGTGAGGCCAGGAGCCCTCCACCACCTCCCTTCTCCTGTTACAGCCCCTCTACCCCTCATGGACTGCCCCCTCGCCCCCGAGGGACTTACTTCCATCAACATGGTGCCAACGGTAGATCTCCCCACACCAATCTGGTGTCCCACTGACCGGTAGCTGTCAGGAGTGGCCAGCTTCCAGAGGGCAATAGCTACCCTCTTCTCCAGCGGGATGGCAGGGCACAGGTGGGTGTCCTGTCATTGCAGAGTGGGGGCAAGCCAGAGCTCCTGGAAGGTGGACTTCCGTATCCGGAAGTTTTGGAGCCAAGCCTGGTAATCGAACTGCTCCATTACGAGCCGGTCCCACCAGTTTGTACTTGTCTCCAGCCTCTAAAATCTCATCTCCTGGAAAAAGTTAGGTCGAAAGAACAGCGCTGCTGCATCCTGAAGGAGGGGCTCCAGGCTGGGTTCAGAATCCGGACCGGGAATTAACAGCATGAAGGTCTCATGCAGTTGCAGCAGCACTTGAAGCACTATGGAGTGGGGCCATCACCTGCCCAGGGGCAGCTCTGGCTCCATGGCAAAAAAAGGGATCAGAAAAACCTTAAAAAAAAACCACCCAAACTGCTGTGCTGGCCCAGGAAGCAGGGCACTCACAGCAAGCACTGCAAAACCTTTGCTGTCCCTCTAGGAGGTAAGCAAGGCAGCTGCAGGAGTAGAGCAATAGCTAATCAGGGGGGTCCCTTTAAGCAAGCATCTCTGCAAAGGGCAGGAAGCAGCACAGGAAGTACATGCTGCCCCCATGCCCTGGCAGAAGCCATTCCGGGTGCCTTCTTTTGTCGACAGAGCATCTGGCAGTCTGGATGCTCTTTGTCGACAAAGCGGATCGCTTTGTCTAGCCGCTTAATGCAGTCTAGACGCTCTTTGTCGACAAAGGCTTTGTCAACAGTATCTGTCAACAAAGCTTCTGTCGACAATAGGCTGTAGTCTAGATGTACCCTTAGTGACTCTAGCCATAAGGCTGTGCTACCCTAAATTCTATAGACTGTGGCCATTGGGCCACGGTGCCTCAGGACGGGACATACTCATAATGAAGTATAGAATTTCAAATGAAATAATAGATAGATTAAAGGACTTGGAAGACATGGGAGATTTAAAAAACTATGGAATCAAACTGAGCATTTGTATATCTTTCTGTATAGATGAGTGTAAGGTTGCTGGCAATGAAAACTGGGTAATGCTGGAGATTTGTCTAAGGATCACTTTGGAAGGTATTCATTTTGAGTAAAGACAAAAAGAGATAGATTTTTTTAAAACTTATTTTTGCTGGAATAGGTAATAGGTATTACAGCTTATTAGTTGTTTAAGTTTATATATTATATAGTGTGTATTCCCCCAAAGAAAATTTAAAAAACAACAAAAATACTAAACTCTTCAGCATGAAAGTGTACTGCACAAAACAATGCGTATAAAGGTTAACAAATATTTAAGATGATTAAATTCTGTGAGCATGCTAATAACCTGATACAATATTAGAACGTGGGTCATTCATACTGTGGGGCCCTAATATCTAGTAAATGGTTGGGGGGAGGTGGAGGAGCAGGAGCAGGAGCAGGAACAGGAGTAGGAACAGCTTCAGCCTTTCTACCTATCTCTACTCCCCTAGGGTGATCACAATATGTAGAAGATCCATTTCCAGTACCTTACTCAGCCATCTAAATTCCTAGCAGGGCAGGAGGTAGTCCTCTTCTTCAAGTTGGCTGTGAATTTTAAGATAAACTAAGTCTCTGTGAAAATGCGAAGAGGAAGTAGATACTTAAGGGGCAGGGAGACAAAGAGCTACAATTATGTTGCTACCCAACATAACTTCAGTCCCCAGTTGGCCCCTTTCTGCCTACTCACCTTTAACCATTTTCAGGAGAGGATGTTAATGGATTCTAATACTGTATTTTCCTTATGCCTTTGACTGCAACTACCTACTGTAGAGCCCATGGGGAAAAGGGGGAGGTAAGAGACTTAAAAACCCCTTATATTCATGCTGCTTCCTTCTGGACTCTTTAACTATGTAACTCAGGCTATGTCTACACTATGAGCCTCTTCCACAAGAGGAAAGGCAAATGGAACGCTCATTTGCATATGTTGAACTCTCATTTGCATTTCCTCCTCGGATCCCTTTTGTGCAAGAGGTTTTTGCGCAAAAAACCTCTGTGTAGACAGGTCCTTTTTGTGCAAAACCCCCCTTTTGTGCAAGAGCCATTCTTCCTCAAAAAACGAGGAAGAACAGATTTGCGCAAAAGGGATCCGAGGAGGAAATGCAAATGAGAGTGTGACATATGCAAATGAATGCTCCATTTGCATTTCCTCTTGTGGAAGAGGCTCATAGTGTAGACATAGCCTCAGACAATTTTGGCACTAGAACTCAGAGTGCACTAAGCTAAAGGGAAACCCCAGTTTGTACTGTAGGACAAGGAAAGCCCATCTGATGCTCTTGAAGACTTTATATTATTCATTGAATTTTAGTTGCAGACACAATCATTGTAATCATCTTGTATGATCTCCTGCATAACATACCAGTTCCCTCAGAAATTCCTGTCTCAAGTCAATAATTTCTGTTTTAGCTACATCATCTCTTTTAGGGAGATATCCAGTTTTGACCTGAAGATTTTCAGTGATGGAGAATCCACTACACTCTTAGGCCGTGTCTAGACTATATCCTTTTTTCGATAAAGGGATGTAAATTAGGCATGTCAATCTTGCAAATGAAGCCGGGATTTGCATTTCCCGCGCTTCATTTACATAATGGTCGCCACTGCTTTTTTTTTAAACGGGGCTTTTTCGAAAAAAAGGCAGTTTGTCGAAAATGCCCCGTCTAAACTGCCTTTTTTTCGAAAAAGTCCCGTTTTGAAAAAAAGCGGCGGCCGCCATTATGTAAATGAAACGCGGGAAATTCAAATCCCGGCTTCATTTGCAATATCGACGTGCCTAATTTACATTCCTTTATCAAAAAAGGGATGTAGTCTAGGTAAGTTGTTCCAATGGTTAAATATCCTCCTTTTTTTTTTTTAATCTGCAACTTATTTCCCAGCTGGATTTGTCTAGCGTCAGCTTCCATTCATTGTATCACTTAAGGTTATTTTTTTTCTGTTAAAGAACTGACTATCTAAATTTGTCTTCTGTTAGATTAAAGAGATTAGAGAGACAAGGTGGGTGAAGTAATATCTTTTACTAGACCAGCTTCTGTGGGTGAGAGAGACTGATCTCTTTTTCAGGTCCAAAATAGATACAACAACATTACACAAAAGATTAAAGAGATATGTACTGTTTCATCTCCCTGCAGGAAGTTATGGACTATCACAAAGTCATTATTCCATTCTATATAGGTTCAATTAGCATCCTCATCAGTGGAGTACCAAAGCATCTTCCAATAGTACATTAAGTAATATGGCTAACAGCTATCATATGCTATTTATTCCCTCTTTCTCATCCTCTTTGCATACATATCATGCATGCAGTGTACTGTTTTGGTAATGTTTCATTATTGTTTCTATAAATGTACATGTTGCTTTGTGTTTATACTGGAGAAGACAAGTTCACAAAATGCCCACGGCACTTGGTACAGCCCCCCAGAAAGCTTTCTCCTGTATAGAAAAACTTTATCTTATGCCTGAAACTTCAGTGGTTCTCGAGGAGCAGAGCTGTTGATCAGTTTTAATCCTAACATTTTAAATTATTTATATTTTAAATTTTCTAGGCCTAGGCCAAGTGAATGCCTTGTAAATAATCATCAAAACCTTGAATCCAATCTCTATTCCAGGGAAAACAGTGTAAAAAGTGGAGGATGGGTTAAGATAGCTTGTGCTTAGCTAGCTTTTGCAAGCTTGAAATAGCTAGTTTTGCTGAGAAGATGGAGCTTCCTATGTCACCTCTTAATTGTTTTCTCGGGAAATTCCCAACCCAATTCTAATCATAAGCAATCTTGGCCAATCGCCCACTGACTTCATTCCCTCAATAGCAAGGCAAATATAGCAAACCATAACAAATTTCACTGACTAAACTTCAATGTTTTCCTAATATCACCCTGCACCCTGCAGGTCAGGGAGAAAAGGTGAGCCTTGTAACAAGGTTTATCTTTTGGACTGTATGCAGTCAGATACACTGTTGGATTTGTGGGCTTTGATGCAATCAGGCTATTAAGATTTTCAAGACTTGATATGGTTTGCTCATTGTATTTTATATTAATATATGTCCATGACTCACCAGTTCCATCTGAATCACCCACTCAGATAGTACCTTGTAATCATGCATGTCTAATGACTCATCTCACAGGTTGCAGTATGCCATATTTTCCCCCTAAATGCTAGTAAGATATATGAGGGTTTTTTTTTTTACAGTACTATGTAAACCTGTTATAATTTTCTGTTTTGTAAAAGTCATGAATTTTTCAAATGTCAAATTTTGTAAAATGTCATCAAAGGGCCTGTCATCAAAATATAAATATGTGTTTAGAATTCAAAGTGCATGGTTATTTGCTTTTTTGCATTTCCAAATAGTTTATTGCTTGATGCACCAGTAAGTGAGCACAAAGGCAAGAGTAAGACTGTAAGGAAAGAATATCTTTCAAACTGTACAAACAAAGAACCAGAACAAGCTTAAAGGAAAGTACTCCCCTTTTTTATCTCATTTTCCTTGCAAAACCAGAGTCCTATAGAAACAAAATGTGATATCCCAGGAAAAAAAGGAGGCAATCCCAGAAGGCAGAGATACAAAAAGGAAACCTTTTTTTTTTCTCCTACACACCAGAGCTTTTTGATGGAAACACGGGCTTTGCAAAGGCAAATACACCACTTTTGTTCAGTTCAGTATATGGTGTTTTCAACATGTTGAGCAAATCAGTATGTCAATGGAGTGAATGCAAGATTTTAACTGGGGAGGTTGGGGATAGGGTGGCAGAAGGAAGGAGTAAGCATTCCAAAAACAAGGATTCCAAAAATGGCAATAGTTATCTAGTATTATTACATGTTATCACAGGCTCCTTCTTGATGGGCTACCACAGATAGGCAGAATCTCTCAAATGATGACTCAGGAATGAGCTAAATAAATGTATTTCTTACTTGAAGAGGGGACTTTTGGGGTGCATTTACATTGCACTGTTATTTCGAGATAACTAGCATTATTTTGGAAATAACAATGTGAGCATCTCCACAGCCATTCCATTATTTCAAAATAATTTCAAAATAATGGACGGCTTATTCTGAAATCTGTAAACCTCATTCTACGAGGAATAACACCTATTCCAAAATAGCTATTTTGAAATAAGGTGTGAGTAGATGTTCCGCTGCTGCTATTTTGAAATAGCCCCTCACCAGAACCATTCTAAGTTATACCTCCCAAGTGCCTCCTGGGGTTCTAAATCAAGATAGCACGTCCACATTAGGGAAGCCTGCCTCAGACTAGTTTTGAGGATTCCCTGCAGTGTAGACATACTATTTCAAAATAAGTTATTTCGGAATAACTATTCCGGAATAGCTTATTTTGAAATAAGTGGCAGTGTAGACGTGCCCCTGGTGCTGCCGAATCCCAACTGCTTCCTCCTTTACCTGCAGTCATGAAGGACCACACTGTTCCCCACAACTTCCTGTAAGCTAGGTCCTTCCCCCTGGAAAAAAAAGCCACACACATTAGGTGGTATCTGTGTATGTGCCACACACCCAGCCAGCACAATAACTGTCACACTGGTTCCCCTTTTGACCTGGCATCTACATAACAAATCAAATTATAAACAAACAAACTATGGAAACATGTAATCTTTGTACCCAGCTGGTGGCCCAACCCTTTTTATGGGCCAATGAAAAGAAAATATCCCTTTTGTCATAACTAAGGTTGTCCTCAGGATGGTACCTAAGGTAGTGCAACAGCTGGTGACAATATTCTAGTAGCTCCAAAGCTGCTCTCCATCACAGTAGAGTCAGGCTGTGACATTCTTTATCCTAGAGTGTCTTCCACCAGGTAATGTGTATCATGAGAAAGCTAAGAAGCCTGTGTGTGATTTGTTGTAATAGAAAATCTCTGATTTGCTCAGAGTTCATCATTATCCCTGACATGCTATGCCACCCCTCTCAGGAATCACAGTGGCAACATGGGTTTCTACTATTACAAGGGTATCATAAGAAGGAGGGAGAAAAATTGTTCTTCCTGGCCTCTGAGGGTAGAACAAGAAGCAATGGGCTTAAACTGCAGTAAGGGAGGTTTAGGTTGGACATTAGGAAAAAGTTCCTAACTGTCAGGGTGGTCAAACACTGGAATAAATTGCCCAGGGAGGTTGTGGAATCTCAATCTCTGGAGATATTTAAGAGTAGGTTAGATAAATGTCTATCAGGGATGGTCTAGACAGTACTGGGTCCTGCCATGAGGGCAGGGGACTGGACTCAATGACCTCTAAAGGTCACTTCCAGTCCTAATGTTCTATGATTCTACTATATCCATCTTGATTTGCTTGGAATGCAAGATGTGGCAGATGTATTTCCATAAATGGCACTGTCAAAAATCTGATTGAGAATGTATGTAACCAGAGTTGGGATCATTTTAATAAGTTGACCATTACTTGGTTTTTCATTTGTTTTATTCTCTCATCTCCAGAACAATGGGGGAGAAAATCCCCTAATTTAGTGCTATGCTTTTAAAATCTGAAGTTCTGGGATTAAATTAGCTACCAGGCCAGTGTAGGTCCTTCTTACAGTTCCAAGAGTGCATGCCAGCAGCATACCTTCCTGATGTCCAACTCAGTAGCTCTATAATGCTCTATACTATGGCTTGTCTATATTTATGTATCTTTATGACCTGTCCTAGCATTACACCTCCCACAAAAGGGGATTATTACAACACCCTCCCTAATCCCCAACCAGGAACTTTCTATCTACTACCCAAAATACACAAACCTGGTAATCCCGGATGGCCCATCATCTCCAGCATTGGCACACTTACCACAGGATTATCTGGCTATATTGAGTCCCTCCTCAGACCCTATGCTACCAACACTCCTAGTTACCTCCGCGACACCACTGACTACCTGAGGAAACTCCAAAACATCAATAATCTTCCTGAAAATACCATCCTGGCCACCATGGATGTAGAAGCCCGCTACACCAACACTCCACACAAAGACGGATTACAGGCCATCAGAAACACCATCCCCGATAACAGTACTGCACACCTGATTATAGAGCTCTGCGACTTTGTCCTCGCCCACAACTACTTCCAATTCAGAAACAATTTCTATCTCCAAATCAGCGGCACTGCCATGGGCACCCGCATGGCACCACAATATGTCAACATCTTTATGGCTGACCTTGAACAACATTTCCTCAGCTCTCACCCCCTAATACCCCTACTTTACTTACATTGATGACATCTTCATCATATGGACCCACGGAAAAGACACTCTTGAAGAATTCCACAAGGATTTCAACAACTTCCACCCTACTATCAACCTCAGCCTAGACTAGTCCACAAGGGAAATCCACTTCCTGGATACTACAGTACAGTTAAATAATGGACCAATTTCCACCACCCTATATCGAAAACCCACCGACCACTACACTTACCTTCATGCTTCCAGCTTCCATCCCAGACACATTTTTCAGTCGATTGCATACAACCAAGCCCTACGATACAACCGGATTTGCTCCAATCCCACAGACAGAGACAATCACCTACAGGATCTTTACAGAGGATTCCTAAAACTGAAATAGTCACCTGGAGAAGTGAAAAAATAAATTGACAGAGCCAAAAAAATACACAGATATGAACTACTTCAAGACAGACCCAAAAGAGAAAATAACAGAACTCCTCTTGTTGTTACCTACAGTCCACAACTCAGACCCCTCCAGCACATTATACAGAATCTACAACCCATCTTAGAAAATGATCCCTCACTCTCAGAGGCCTTAGGAGAAAAACCTATCCTTGCTTACAGACAACCCCCTAACCTGGAACACATTCTTTCTGATAACCATGCCACACAACCACATCATAAGCCTCCAGGAACCCAGCCCTGCAACCAAAAAAGATGCCAACTCTGCCCACATATCTACACTGATGAATTCATCACTGGAGCAGACAACATAAGCCACAAAATCAAAGGGTCTTTTGACTGCACATCTAGTAATTTGATGTATGCCATCAAATGCCAGCAGTGCCCCACTGCTATATATATTGGACAAACTGGACTGTCTCTGCGGGAAAGAATCAATGGACACAAATTGGATATACATAAAGGGAACACACAAAAAATCTGTTGGTGAACATTTCTGCTTACCTAACCATACTTTAACAGATCTGCAGGTGGCTGTCTTGTCACAGGCTAGCTCCACAAGCCAAATACATAGGGAAGGACTGGAATCTCACTTCATCCACAAATTCAATTCACATCCTAATGGACTCAGTTGAGATATGGGCTGGCTAGGACACTACCTACTTCATAACCACTGAAGGTGCTAACAGCTCTGTGAGTGGTATCCTTCCTGTCTTAGCATCTATCAATTTACTTTGATCTGCTTAGGTTCAAGTACCCATTCTCCAGATACTTAATGATGCCCTGTCTCACACCCCACTTCCTTTTTCCTTTTTTTTCTTTTTCTCCCCCCTCTCCTTCCCCTCTCCTATTTATTTTGAGTTTTCATATCCTCTACTCATAACTCCAGTCATCTGAAGAAGTGGGCTGTGCCCACGAAAGTTCATGATACCAGCTACATGTTTTGTTAGTCTATAAAGTGCTACCAGACCATTTGTTGTTTTTTTTCTGTAACAGTCTAACTCGGCTATCCCCTGAAGCTCTCTACCACAGTTAGCCTACATAAACCAGAGGCATCATTCAAATTACAGGAAAGTGTTTCCAATTATAGTGCATATTTAATCCCCTATAATAAGTTTAACTCTGTACCACATCAATAAGTCAATGCAAACCTCAGCCACTTAAAAAGAGGTCTATGCCAAATTAAAATTCCACACCAATTTAATGTTCCCATATTCTATCATGGTTTGCCAATTACCTATGGCATACTGCCCATGTCCATTTGCAGCTCTGCCCATCCTAGAGCAGGGAGTTGTTTCTGTGATCTCCCACTGGAAACTTTCTGTGGTCTTTTAGTTAACACAAAAACTTGTGCTCTGAAATCTATTAGGAGCTCATAAGAGACACCTCAGCCTTCTCAGGGAGATAGATAGACCATTGATCCGCTCTTGCAATCTATTCATAGTATCCTGTCCAGATACGCAAATCACCCTCAGTGTCAGTAAATGTTTCAAGCTTAAAAACCATTTTTTTCAGGGCATTTTTAGAGCTGGCTTACCCATACTCAGAACACAGAGCTGCAAAGGGCACCTGAAAATCTGGGTCACCACGGAGTGTAGTGTCTGCTCACACACCTCCTCCTATCCCTGTTCTTTGTCTCTGCTTCCTCTAGAGAGGATCTAGTAAAGTTTAAAAGTGAAAAGGCCTATTAGCAGAACATTGAACCTATGAAAGAGTCATTGAAGAGGTAATGAAACCATTTAACAGGCATTTGCCAACCCCAAGTATATGCTGTCACTTTCTGAATTTAGTATGTAAGTCTACATGATTTTCTTTGAAATATGTTATTAGTGTGTTGCTGAAGATTATAAAATCACATCTCTAAAAAAATCATCATTCACCCAGCCCCAGGCTGCTGTTAGGCATAGGGACACCTATTTATTAGTACTGCACAGGGCCCCATAAACCCTAAGGATGGCCCTGAGCATTTTGGTATGCATATTCCCATTCCTGAGGCTCCCTTCTGCATGTCATCCTCTTTGCTCCTATCATTTGCCATTTCTCTTCCTTCCCCTACCACATGCTCATCCCACCTGCTGCCACCATTGTTACATGACCTTACAGTCAGTCTTCTCCTTGGTAGGTTAACCCAACCAGATAGAATCCCTGGAATGATTATACTAACATCAGCTTATTAATAAGAGAACATTAATTGATTACTGGATGAGGGGACAAAGTTCTGTTGCTGATTGAAAAAATCACAAAAAACAACCCCCCCACATTTACGTTCTATCTAGGCAAGAAGCATACTTCACACACAGATGGCATTGCAGGGCTACAATTTCTCTTCAGACATGACTGTTTTTTGGGGGGGAGTGGGGAGCATGTGGCACAGAAGAGAGAAAGAGGAATTATCTCTCCTTAGATTGGCAGAGATAGTATCTAGCTTACTTGCATGCTGTGCCTTTGCCCAAAGGCCTGATTCAAATCTCATTGGATTTGCTGAGTATACAAGTCTAGGTGACAGCTATTTAGTTAGTAGGTGACAGACAACTTAACCATCTGCTGGATTACACAGGGCAGGACAATATGGAGGTTTGCTTTGTAACTCTAAAGCACTTGCACTCAATGTAGGATATGGGTTTATATATTGAACTATGGGGGAAATAAACTAGATTGTACATCTCAAACTTCAGTAAGACAACTGTTGTATATTCTCTAAGACATATTTACTTATTTTAATAAACATCTCCTTGGGAACACTTGGAATTACTCATGTTAAGAGTTTGTCCTCATGTTTTTCCTTTTCAGCTGTTCCCAATAAGCATATTTCTTCCAACAATAATCTAAAACAGTCAAGTGACCAACAGATCTGAACCTCGCCACTACTTAGAGTTCTGTTCTGCCTTTCATTTTATATTGTTTGTGTTTCATTCAAGTATCATTGAGTAACACTGTGTAATATTTTTTTCTCTTGGGACCTTCACATAAGAGCAATGTATGTTTCTCATGAGAAGGAACGTGTGTATCTTGAAATCCATAAATCTACACTAAATATACAAAGGTTAGCTAGGTTTATATAGCAATGGTAAAATATGTCCTTGACTAACTGTACTGAGTATTATGCCTTTGGGTTGATAACAGGCATAATTACCAAAACCTCAAATTATTCACTCATTTAAAGAGTATATATTTTATTTTACATGGAGTCGCCTCTGTGATAGGAAGGGCATACTGTATACTGAAGAAGAATAAGCAGCAGAAAAGATTTAACTTCAGAGATAGATTGAAAGCTTACTCTTTTGGTTCTGTGACCCCTGCAATTGTATGCAAGACTGTAAATGCATTCAACATTTTCTTTGGGTAGGGGAGGGGTGTCAGGGTGAGAGGATTTTTTAAAAAAATAAAATGTATATCACAGAAAAAAAGTCATTTTATTCTTTTTTGGTAAATAATGACTTTTGAACACTTCAATTTATGCCTCACATACCAGATAGTCTCATCTTTCCATTATATTTCAGACTCATGCTGAATGGTTTTCATTTGCTAGTCTTGCTACTGTAAATGGAATTCATTAATCTGAGGCAAAAGTAATTATAACAAAGAACATAAAATATCAGATTATTAAGATGATATCTTTCTCTGTCTAGATGGGTTACTTCAATCCATTCATCAGCTCATGAAAACACTGTTACTTCAGAAGCAATGTGCTCTGAATATAAATCTGCAGACATATATAATAGTATGGGTAGTATTAAAGAAATAAAAGTACTCGGTAGTGATACATGCTATGTACCTGATCTATTAATAGGTTGATTATAAAAACTCTTTTGAAAGACACAACTAATGTCCATATATTTCATGTCTGTTGTGAGTGGCAAACAGGGACTTGCATTGAATCAGATGGCATAAATGATGAATTTCACTCCTGTTAAGACAGCCAAAACATGGTGTGAACTATATTCTTTAAGGCAATCTGAGAGGTGATGGTTGCCATGTACTTTTAGTTGTGGACAGAGTCACCCACCATTTGAACTGCTCACAACTTCACATGATTCAACTAATTTATTTTCTTTGTGCTTAAAGGAGAGCTACCTTAATGGAGCTGTTTGTTTTACTTTAATCAAGAACTTTTTCTTCAACTATCATCTAGGTACAGACTAACAATATTATTTGAAATTACCTGAGTTTTTGGTACGCAAACTGCTTAACTCACCATCCATGAGTTACTACTTCCAGTATCCCACTGATACAACCTTTTCAACATTCCCTGCTAAGCATTGGAAGCAAAATTCAGTGAATTGGTGAACTGATACTACAGAGTATATTGACTCTCTTTAGTCTCTCTTAACTTTGGTAACTTTGTTACCAAGAAACAAGACTTGGGGATTCACTGTGCATGGATCCCAGAGATGTAAATGAGGCCATGTCATTAGACGGCAATTCATTGTCCACACTGGCAGAATTAGCTGCATGATCAAATCCCTACTTTTAGATATGCTCTACTTGTTACAAAACAGGTGAAAAAAACAGGAAAAAAAAAAGATTCATCCACCATTCTGCTGGGTTGGGAACCTTCCAAAGACATAGGTCACTAGCATTGACATATTTTACAAAAAGATTCCATGGAATAGACACAGGATGATGGCATATATAGGTAAAACAGGTGCACAGTAGGATTGTCTAAGGACACTTTGCTCCCAAAGAGACACATTATTGACTTCACTTTCTATCAGAGATCACCTGTAGAAGTTGCCAGTGTAGAGAATGTTTATAGATGGGATAGATAGTGCTGCCTTCCCCGAGTTTTCAGAAGTCATTAAACAATCATCCTCTTTATCCCAATCTTATGATTCATAAGCCAATCTCATCATTTGGAAGGGGGAGGAATTATTTTTACTTGACCTCTGCCACAATAATGAAAGATAGAAACTATTAGCTGAAATTCTCTGCTGCTTCCAGGAGCTGTAAGGTACACACTAAAAGTTATTTTATTGCAAGTCTACTGACAATAGTTACTCTGTAGGAGTGAAGACATCTCAAAGGAATTAACCTTTCTGTTTCAAGAACACACAAGCCTTGTGACAGGGTGCACTCACTCCACACTGGATGGGGAAGAGTTAATTCCACATTGTGGAATGAGGAAGTTACACATCCTCATCTCTACTGCCAATGCCCCAAGTACAGCAGTTGTATAGAAGGAAGCATCTCTGATTAGTATGGAATGGGTTACCTAGGGAGCTGCTGGGATCTCCATTCCGAGAGGTAAGTCCCGGCTTGACAAAGCCCTGGCTGGGATGATTTAGCTTGGGGTTCGTCTTGCTTTGGGCAGGGGTCTAGACTCGATGGTCTCCTGAGGTTTCTTCCAGCTCAGGATTCTATGATTTTATGACAGCTGAGCAGCAAGTACAGTCACTGCAGTCTCCATCCTGGAAAGCATCAGAGACTCAACCTGTGGGAATCAAAGACTTGCAAGCCCAAGTGAAGACTCAGGCAAGAGCAGAGGTCCAGAAGAACCTAGGGCTGCCTGGAGACCAGTGTTCCCTGTAAGCTGTATGCTTGTGCATCCACTCAGGAGAGATTCAAATGTCACCCAGCTGATTAGCAGAGTGCTCACAGCTAGGATTTTGTTTCTACTGATGTTGCATGCAAACAGAAAAAAATATTCCACACATAGATGGAAAAAAAAAATCACACATGAATGGATTAGAGAGAACATTGCTGGAGACCCTGGAGACACTTAAGAATGAATACCAGGGAAATGGTTGGAAGAAGCCTAGGGCAGGGTTGGCCAACTCATTTAACAAAGAGAGCCAGAACAGCGGCGGAAAAAATGCGAAGAGCCGCACCAGAATTGTCAAGCAAAAAAAAAATTAAAAAAAAAAAAAAGGAGGCTGCTCCTTTAAGATGGCCACCATCTTGGGTGCCATTTTTAAAACCCCACAGCTCCCACCCAGTAAAGCACAGGGAAGCCAGGGGTCAGGGAGGAGCTGATGGGGGACGGGGCCGTTTGGGGGGGCACAGGAGTGGCTTCGCGAGCTGCACTTTTGGGGTGCAAGAGCCACACGTGGCTCGCGAGCCACGGGTTGGCCACACCTGGCCTAGGGAATAGGGGTGTCAGGTGCAGTCAACACATTTCAGTAAGGATCCCCACTAACCCTGTAATAGAGACCCTTGCATTGACAGGGCCCTGAGCTGAGACCTATTAGAATGGGAAGGACCTGGATCCAACTACTCTGGCTGCCAATTGCCCCTAGGTTGAAGCCCAATTTCCTGATTTGAGCCATTGGTCCTTATCATCCTGAGAACAAGGGTAGTCCTATTGACTCTAGCCATTAAGCCTTCCAGTCCTGAGACAAAGGGCAGTTTGCTGGATTTATTCATGGGCTGGGAGTGCCCATTTCTTTATCCACAAGTGGAATGGGGCACTCATCTGTCACTGGATGGAAAGCCCTTGCCCCCTACAGCCCTACCCATTCTCAGTGCTCGGCTGCAAAAACCTAAGTAGTTCCTTCACCAGAATTTTGTCCCAGAATAAAAAGAAATAATGTAAACAAACACAAGCTTTGTTTTATAAGCATTATACTAAGTTTCCGCTTGTGGACAATTTGTAATGTTGCACTGAAGCTGGGAGGAGAGGCCGTTGGGCACAGAAAGTGATCTCTCAGTCCTAAGGTAATACCAAGGATGGTCTGTTTTCTTCCATCTTCCATAGTTCAAATGCCAAAAATGGTTAGGTAGATAAATTATCTGATCCTCTTTTCTAAAATAGAGGTGACATGGCTATGCAAAAATTGGAATTAAGGTCTCATGGAAATTTTGATAGTCTGAATTTTTCTAATCCCAAACTGGTCAAAAACTATCAACATTTTTTTATGGAACAAAAACTTCTGTTTTTTCTCTTTTATTCAGAAATGTAAAAATTTTTCAGACAGTTTACACTGAATCACATTCTGGTGTATTTTTCCCTCATCAGGGTCATAGATTTGATGCTTCTTCTCTATGGGTAGTGCTTGTTGGCAGGACTCGATCCATAATGCACAACAGTCACATGATTCCTGTGATGCACCACATCTTTTGGTCAAGTGGGAGGCTGTGAGGGTATCATGGAATAAGTAGTCTGTCCGCAGAATGACAGGGAGGCATGAAGTGCCAGACTACAACTTCTATGAGGCAATGGGGCAGCACAGGCTTGTGCACTTTAATATTGAACTGACTCAGAATGGTACATTTTATTTTGCCTCAACAAACTCAAATATTTTAATTCAGATCAAATCAACTGTAAATGAAATATTTTGTAAAAACTGAACAAAAACAATTTCCATGTGGAAAACGTGATTATTTAGAAATTGTTTCAAAATCCTTTCAATGGTAAATTTCTGACCATCTCTCAGTGATGGGTTTCAAACATGGCACAGTCAACCTGTGGAACTCATTGCCAAAGAATGTTGAACAGGCCCAAACTCTAAATGGATAAAAAAAAATTAGATAACTTCATGAGGTTAAGTCCATCAATGGATATTAGATAAGACAGACAGGGATTCAATGTCCCCAAGAAGTCCCTACCCTTCTGTGCCAAGGTTCTGGGCATGCCCTGTGGGTCTTGTGCTACTAGCAGATAATATTAATCTCTGAGACTCACTGTGGTCCTATACACAACCCCTTTCTCTTTACAGGAGGCAGAATCCACAGCTTAGTGAGCCATACTCATCACATGCTAGTCCATGGTTTTGGGGTGAAAACCCCTTGATAGTCCTGGTCTCCCTTTTTGGGACAAGTTCTGTGTTGGCATGGTGGAAGATCTGGGGGGAACTTGGGCCCACCCACTACTCTGGGTTCCTACCCAGGGATCCTAAAGTAGCAGCAGCAGTCAAGGTTGTTTTTCCTTCTGACTTGGCAGCTTTTTCTCTGGGCTACTTCCCCAAACAACCCCTACAAATTGTCTCCTTCTGGTACCTATTAACCAGCTCTCAGTTCACACACAGCTTCTTGTTCCTCCCTTTTCTCCTTCTGGTCCATCACTCTTTGTCTTCCCCCTCTCCTTACCTAGGGGAGGTCTTTTAAAGCAACTCCACTGGCTGTAATTGGCTGCAGGTGTTGAATGATTTGCCTGAGGGAGCAATCTAGTTAATTAGCCCCAGGTGTTTTTCCAACCTTCATTTTACTGCAGCAGGCTCTAGTAGTTTATTCTGGAAAGAGAAAACCACTTTTCCAATGCCCTGTATACCTGCCTTCCACCAGAGTGTGGCGGGCTGCTGTCTGTCACACTTCTAATGGTCAAATGCTGGGACTTGACAGTGCAAGATTCATTATGCAATAATTCCCTGTTCTGTTCATTTCCTCTAAAGCAGGAGTGGCCAACCCATTTAACAAAGAGAGCCGAAACAGCGGAGGAAAAATGCGAAGAGCTGCACCAGAATCGTTGAGCCCCTTTAAGAAACAAGCTTAGATTTTTTGGCCATATCAGGCTCCCATCAACGGCCGCCATCTTGGGCGCCATTATGAATCGCCACCCCGGTGAGCACAGGGTAGCTGGGGGAGACATGGGGGGGGACGCAGGAGTGGCTTCGCGAGCCACACTTTTGGGGGAGAAGAGCCACATGCGGCTCGTGAGCCACGGGTTGGCCACCCCTGCTCTAAAGCATTTGGCTTTGGTGACTGATTTTCTCCATAGGACACTATGCTGTAACATTACAGATACAATGGTTGAGGACATGCACAGTGGAGTCCAACCACCTCATTTTCAAAATGTAGAGCTACAATCTTCTTTTATTTACTCCAGTGCAACACCATGAACTTATGACAATAACTGTGGACAACATTTGGTTCATTAAGTTAGTAAAAAGGTGGCACTGAACTTTGCTGGAACCCATCTTCAGCTTCAGACTTTTAGCTACAATAAAGATTCTTGACTAGAGCAAAAAAAGACTGCCAACGTTTCCACTATTTTTCATTTGACCATTGAACTACTTGTGATTGAAAGCTCCATTATATTGCTGTAGTACTACTTTAACAGAACAACACCATCTCTTACATGGACATCACTTAGGCCAGAGAATGAGCATCTAATGGAAAAGTAAGATTTCTGACTGAAAGCATCTTTTTGTGTCTTTGCCTCTTCCTCAACTCCCTATATATAACTCCCGTAACATTTTTATTTTCAAAATGTCCAAGAGACTTAAATTTCCCATTAGAGGGCTTCCTTTTCTTTGCTTTGAGTGATACCTTGCTGGGTGACTATTTCTGGCGTCATTACATCAAGGGCTTGACTTTCCTACTGCTTGGAAGTCTTGTAGAATCATTTAATTCCTAAAAGCAAAAAGCCCAAACCTGTAAGGTTCTGAGCACCGAAATGGATGCTCCCTTTTTTCTTCTGGGAGTGAAACTACACATATTTTCTTGAATAATTATTTATAATTGAAAAGAACATAATATACAGGCTTTTTCTACTTGATTGTAAAATATGGACTCCGCTGTAAAATCCATTACAATGGATAAAACCAGTAGGATAAACCTTTAATAAACATGACTAAACAATATAATGAAAAATACAGCAAACTTCCTCATTCTTCCATAAACATTCAGCATTTTTAAGCATCTTTGTTATAATCGCCAAACCATTGACAAATAATTGCTTTGTTCTCAAGAGAACAGGAAGAATTTGGAGTGAGCTGCTGACAAATATCTTAATGATAAGTCTGTGGAGATATGACACATATTAAAAGGAAAATTAACTTTAAAAGGGGATAAATTTAATTTTTCCTTCATTCTAGGAACTTATGATTCTTTTACACAACTCAAATACCTCATCAGTATTCCAGCAGCATTTTTCTTTATTTTAGTTCAGAAAGTGATGGCCTATATGCTTACAATATTTAGATGAAGATCATTAATGTTTCAGTCAAATACCGAAAATTGAATCTCTGGCAGAACAGTGATGTTACACAAAGGGTGAAATTAGCTCTTTGTGTATCACTGAAGTGAAATGCCAGTTGGACACCTGAAGATATGTTGTCTCTGGCTAGTTATTGAGGGCCAGATCTGATATACCTACTCACGAGGGTAACTCCACTGAAGTACAAGGGAAGCATCTGTGGGGTGAGGTGCCGCTCATTGTGATAAGAATGTCAGAATCTGCAAAAAAAATCATTATTTCTTTTTGGGACAAATATTTTTAAAGCTAATATTTTTCAACCATTTGTATTTTGAAGTGGATACCTGCAAAGTTGAGCAAAATTTGCTTTCTGTGAATATGCACATGACTGAAATTTGCTGTCGTGTGGTTTGGCTTTTGGTTACGAAAGCAGCCAGTAAAAACACCTCAGATAAACTCCTGTTAACTTTATTATACACAGAATAGTAAAGGAAAGCAGTGCAAGGTTACACAGATCTATTTCAATACACAGGATAGTTAGCACGGACAAAATATAACACCTACACCTAGGACAATACCCAAGATATTTAATTTTAAGGATAGGGATATGCAGGTACTTATTTCTATAAATCACACACAGTTCCACCGCTAAGACCCTTACGATTGTCAGATGATTGTCAGACGGGAGGTCGTGGCCTCGTTGTTTCCCCACATGCAGAGGTGTCCTCAATGCATTGATCAATAGGAACAGGCACAGCTTCTAGTTGCAGCGAGTAAGGTATTGGGGACCACTTACCCTCCCACCAATTACCTTTTCTATACCTACTTTTATAGCCATAGTGAGACCTGGTTGTTCTAGTAAAATCTATCAATTAATTATATATTGTATATGCCCCTCTTTTGGACACGTCCTGCTAGACAAACTATATTATACTTACTTGAAAGTTTTATGGCTGCATCAGTGATTTTTACTCATTAGAATTATGTACAAGTACCAGGTTACTCCCAATGTTCTTGGCATGGTTTTTCTATACCAATACTCCCAATGCACTGTTGTTTAAAGCACTCCTGATTCTCAAAGCTCACCCTTCCTCAGCCTGGCCTACACGCTTTCATGCAGTAGGCTTGAATCAGGCCTGGTTTGCTTTGTTATAAGCCACACTTTGGTCAAGACAGCCAGCATTAGTCCGGTTAAGGCAGGGCTGGAAAAAACACAGACATTATTATTCTGGTCAAGACAGGGTTTGTCCAGGATCCCCTACTGTGGTGTCATGTCAGTACCTTGCTGGTTGCTATACTTGGGCGGTGGGCTGTGGAGGACCCCCACTGGCAGTTGTCTGTAAGCACGGCCCAGCAAGAGCACTGGCCTATAAGCACTGGCCTCAGGACAGTGGCCAAACTGGTTCTACTTGTTAAGAGAAGAGACGGGACAAAGGAAGTGTGTGCTGGGGAAGGGTCAGTCTGTGACTGGAACCATGAGGGAGACAGACTGAGGTTGCTGGGGCTGAGGGCTAGGGGTGATGGAACCCTAACCCAAGGGGTCTGAAACACCTTGGCCCCGAATCCTGGAAGCACACGTCTATGCTGTGCTGTATCCTGGAGGAGCAATAAAACCTCACTATTCTACTGCTGGTGTATTCTGTTCTTGCTGCTACAGGGGTGCAGGATCGGGGGAACCACAACTGCGTCGTCACAGTGGTGTCAGGAGTGGGATGCACTGTACCCCGTGGATGGAGTGTCCAGCAGCGAGTGACAAGGTGCAGTAGAAGGAAGGGGCTTAGAGCCAGGTGTGCTGGAGACAGAGCGAAGCGGTTCATGGGAATCGTGGCCACTGCAGCACTAGACTGGTGAGTCTACACCATGGGGACTGGCGGGGAGATGGCCTACACCCAACTCCTGAAGACAGAACTGGTAGGGCTGTGCACAGACAGGGGCCTGCCATGGGGAAAGCAGCCAAGGCCCCCCAGAGACCTGATGCTCCAGAGGCAGGTCTCTCCGTGTACCAGGTGGGGGCAGGGTGGCCCCTATGGAGTGAGTGCCTGGTGCCCCTGGATGTGGATGGCAGGAGGGTGATGGGTTTCTGGGACACGGGGGCAGAGGTGATGCTAGCCCGGCCCGATACAGTGGCGCCAGACCATATGGTGCCAAACACTCAACTGACACTTAGGGGCACAGACGGGACCCCATTTAAGGTGCCCATAGCCCGGGTGCATCTGAAATGGGGGGCCAAGGAGGGCCCCAAGGAAGTGGGGGTGCACCGGCACTTGCCCACAGAGGTGCTGATGGGGGGTGACCTAGAGGAGTGGCCAAATGGACCTCACAGGGCCCTGGTCACCACCCGTAGCCAGAGCCAGCGAGGGGCTGGAAACTCTGACCCAGGGGAGGGCTCCCGACAGGGGGCACAGGATCCCATCCCAGCAGACACGGGACAGCCAGGCTGGGACTCTGGACCCAGGAAGCAGGGAGGAACAGGTCCCTGTCCCTGCTCCAGCTGCTGAATTCCAGGCTGAGGTGCAGATGGATCCCTCCTTGCAGACCCTGAGGGAGTGGGCTGACATGGGCACAGCTCAGCCCCTAGGGGGAGATTGCCAGGAGAGGTTCCTGTGGGAGCAGGGATTCCTGTACCGGGCATGGCTCCCCCCCCATGGAAGGTGGTGGTATGGGGGTTCCAGCGGCAGCTGGTGGTTCCCCAAAAGTATCGGCACAAGCTGCTGCACCTGGCCCATGACATCCCCTTCTCAGGACACCAGGGGATCCAGCACACCTGGTTGAGGCTACTCCAAAACTTCTACTGACCGGGGATATTTGCAGTCGTGCAGCAGTACTGCAGGTCCTGCGACTCCTGCCAGAGGGTGGGGAAAGCCCAGGATAGAGGAAAAGCTGCTTTGAAGCCCCTACCCATTATAGAGGAGCCTTTCCAGAAGGTGGTGATGGATATTGTGGGACAGGGAAGAAATACATCCTGTTGATGGTGGATTTTGCTACCCACTACCCTGAGGCCGTGGCTCTGACCTCTATCGAGGCAGACACAGTGGCAGACGCGCTGCTGACCATTTTCAGCAGAGTGGGGTTCCTCCAGGAGTTCCTCACGGACCAGGGATCCAACTTCATGTCGGCCCTGCTCTGGTGCTTGTGGGAGAAGTGTGGGGTCAAGCACACCTGGGCCTCGGCATATCACCCCCAGACCAATGGGTTGGTGGAGAGGTTCAACGGGACTCTGAAGCAAATGCTAAGGACCTTTATGCACCAGCACCCACAGGACTAGGATAAGTACCTACCCCACCTGCTGTTCGCATTCAGGGAGGTGCCCCAGGAGTCCACGGGGTTCTCTCCATTCGAGCTGCTATATGGGAGGTGGGTGAGGGGACCCCTGGACTTACTGAGAGATAAGTGGGAGGGGAAGGCCTCCATGGATGGTGAGTCGGTGGTGGAATACTTCCTTTTTTTCCGGGAAAGACTGTCTGAGCTCATGGCCCTGGCCAGAGAGAACCTGAGCAGGGCCCAAAGGAAGCGGAAGGTGTGGTATGACCGCAATGCATGGGCCCGCGCCTATGCTACCAGGGACCAGGTGATGGTCCTAATCCCCATGCAGCAGAACAAGCTGCAAGCAGCCTGGGATGGCCCCTTCAAGGTTGTTAAGCAGCTGAACGAGGTGAACTATGTGGTGGAGCTAATGGGCTGGATGCGCGGCCAGCGGGTGTATCATGTTAACATGATGAAGCTGTACTGGGGCAGGTAGAACTTAGTGCTGGCTGTGTGCAAGTCCTGGGAGGAGCAGGGGGAGGATCCCCTGGTGGGGCTGTTCCCTGGGACAGGAACAGACTCTTCGTTGGAGTCAATTTTCCCCTCGGACCAGCTCACCCCGAGATACGAGAGGTGCTGCGCTCCCGCCAGCAGCTGTTCTCCGACAATCCTGGTCTCACCAACCTGGCTGTCCACCGGGTGGAGATGGGCACCCACCCCCCAGTGCACTGCTCCCTGTTCAGAGTAACGGGGAAGATGGCCCAGGACCTAGAGAGTGAGATCCGGGACATGTTGTCACGGGGGGTGATCCAACCATCCTCCAGCCCCTGGGCCTCTCCTGTGGTGCTGGTCCCCAAGAAGGATGGATCGATCCGGTTCTGTGTGGATTACTGGAAGCTCAATGCCATCACGGTGTCTGACGCCCACCCCACACCTAGGCCCGATGACCTCCTGGACAAGCTGGGGGGAACTCGCTACCTCACCACCCCTGGATCTCACCAAGGGCTACTGGCAAGGGCCATGAGACTTGGAGGCCAGGTTGAAATCGGTGTTTATCACCCCAGTGGGGCTCTACGAGTTCCTGGTCCTGCCCTTTGGCCTCAAGGGGGCACCGGCCACCTTCCAGTGCCTAGTGGACCAGCTGCTGCGGGGAATGGAAAGCTTTGCCCTAGCATACATCGATGATATTTGTGTCTTCAGCCAGTCCTGGGAGGATCACGTGTCCCAGGTCAGCCAGGTACTGAACCGGCTGTGGGAGGCTGACCTGACTGTAAAGGCTGGGAAGTGCAAGGTCGGAATGGCCAAGGTGTCCTACCTGGGCCATAAGGTGGGGAGCGGCTGCTTGAAGCCACAGCCGGCCAAGGTGGAGGCCATCCGAGACTGGCTGGTTCTCCAGACCAAGAAGCAGGTTCAGGCTTTCATTGGGATGGTAGGCTACTATCCGAGGTTTGTGCCCAACTTCAGCTCCATCACTGCTTCAATCATGGAGCTATGCCGGAAGGGCAGGCCAGACAGGGTGGTCTGGACGGAGCAGTGCCAAGGGGCTCTCTGCGCACTGAAGGAGGCCCTGGTCAAGGCCCCAGTGTTGGTAAACCCAGACTTTGACAAGCCCTTTATCGTGTTTTCCAATGCCTCGGACACTGGGCTGGGGGCGGTGCTGATGCAGATGGATGAGAAGGGGGAGCAACACCCCATTGTGTACCTGAGCAGGAAGCTACTGCCCCGGGAGTGGAGCTATGCGGCTATAGAAAAGGAATGCCTGGTGATGGTGTGGGCCCTTCAAAAGCTGCAGCCATACCTGTTTGGCCATCATTTCACAGTGTACACCGACCACTGCCTCCTGACCTGGCTGCCCTAGATGAAGGGGACCAACACCAAGCTGCTGAGATGGAGCCTGCTCCTGCAGGACTATGACATGGAAGTGATCCATGTCAAGGGGAATGCCAACATCATCGGTGACCTGCTATCCCGTAGCAGAGTGCCCGAACTTCCCCAGGCCACAGGCAGAGTGACCCCTCTCAGTTTGCTCTCAGAGGGGGGGAGAGATGTGGTGTAGTGTCAGTACCTTGCTGGTTGCTATGCTTGGACGGTGGGCTGTAGAGGACCCCCACTGGCAGTTGTCTGTAAGCACGGCCAAGCAAGAGGGGCCTCAGGACAGTAGCCAAACTGGTTCTACTTGTTAACGGAAGAGACGGGACAAAGGAAGTGTGTGCTGGGGGAAGGGTCAGTCTGTGGCTGGAACCATGAGGGAGACAGACTGAGGTTGCTGGGGCTGAGGGCTAGGGGTGATAGAACCCTAACCCAAGGGGTCTGAAACACCCTGGCCCCGAGTCCTGTAAGCACACGACGTCTATGCTGTGCTGTATCCTAGAGGAGCAATAAAACCTCGCTATTCTACTGCTGGTGGATTCTGTTCTTGCTGCTACGGGGGTGCAGGATCAGGGGAACCCCGACTGCATCGTCACACCTACATTTGCTCGTATTTGCAGAACACAAAAATAACAGGTGGCCAAATACAGACAAGGCAAACTTCCTTAAAATATATATGCAAATAGCTGAACATTTTTTCTCACTTATCCCTTTAGTTAGAACATAATCTGTTTAACATGAAAAAAATTAGGACCCTTATACACTATATTAGGGTATGTCTAGACTACATCCCTCTGTCATCAGAGGGATGTAAATTAGACATACCGACATTGCAAATTAAGTGGGGATTTAAATCTCCCGCACTTCATTTGAATAAAAATGGCCACTGTGTTTTGCGGAGTCAGCAGTTTGTCGGCAAAAGCGGCTGTCAAGACGGGGATCGGGCGAAAAAGACAGCCTTTGTTGGTTGATCCTGTAAACCTTGTTTTACGAGGGATAAGGGATCGGCCAACAAAGGCTTTCTTTGTCGCCCGATCCCCGTCTTGACAGCCGCTTTTTGCCGACGAACTGCTGACTCGGCAAAACACAGTGGCCATTTTTATTCAAATGAAGTGTGGGAGATTTAAATCCCCGCTTCATTTGCAATGTCGGTATGCCTAATTTACATCCCTCTGCTGATAGAGGGATGTAGTCTAGACATTACATCACTGAGACACTGAGGGTATCAGTAACATGAAAAGAATCTGAATTGTTGGAGCTTTCAGTATTTCAAAATGGGGAAATGATGCAAGATCCAAAAGTGGGAGCAGATATAAAATCACTCAGACATATCATGAGAAATAAAGCCCTTAATTTTTTCCCCAAAAATAAGGTCATAAATAGGGTGTTGAGAATTCATTAATGTCTATTGTGCCAGGTCATATAAATCAACATGGCTCCTGCTTAAGTCAATGCTCCTGATTAAGTCAATGATTTACTAATTGAGGATATGGCCCGCTGAACACAAATATATTAATATTAAAATTAACATTTTAAACTCAGTCTATACAGATTCTCACATCATAAACCCAGGTTTTTGGTGGAATTATATTTTTATGTTAGATTCCAAATAAATACTTGTACTTCATAAAACAATTATTACCAACCCCAACGGTTCAAAACTTATCAGCTTGGCAGACACATTTAGATTTCTGAACTGTCCTTTTGCTATCAATCTTTTGCTTTCTGGAAAAATAAACTATACCTCATCAGCCCATATCTCTAGAATAACCCCCAAATGTTTGAATAGAAATCTGACACAAAGAGCTACTCAGCTAATAATACAGGGAAATAGCAAAGCAAATGTTAAGTTTTCATTACACATATATGTACACATTATTTGAATCTTAAAATCCTCTTCAGGCACCAGCAGTATCTCTGGAGAGTTTATTACACTTGATTATTCCACTTAAGTCGTCATAAATATTTATGCACCAATTGATGTTCTAGATGTAATCTTTCAGTGTCTGGTACAAATATGTCACTGAAAAGAACAGTGTAAGAATTTGTAATTACTAATTAGTGATCCAAACATATCACATGGAAAGTTGAAATCTCAGTAGTATGCAGTAAACTTTAACATTATACATATGAATAGTGTAAGTTTTCAAACACAAACCACACTGACTGAATTCAACATGCACACCAAATACATTACTGTAAAACTAAAATACTGTAGTATATTTTAGACTTCTCTACATGATATTCCCTAAAATTATTATGACATATCTCATATTATCTAAGGGTATGTCTACACAACATGCTTATTTCAAAATATCACATCTATACCACAGGGAAGCCTCAGAAGTAATCTGATGCAGGCTTCCCTAATTTAGAGCCCCAGAAGACACTGGGGAGTAATTACTTTGAATGGCCCTGGGGAGGAGCTATTTCAAAATAGCAGCAGTGGAGTGTCTACACTACTGCTATTCTGAAATAGCTATTTTGAAATAAGTGTTATTCCTCGTAGAATAATTTATAAAATTATTTCAAAACAACAGAATTGCAATGTAGATGCTCGCTTTGTTATTTCGAAATAATGACAGTTATTTCAAAATAACTGTGTTGTGTAGACGCACCCCAAGAGAGATGGTTGTTACTGCAGTGTCTTGAACCATTCTGAAAGAACAAAAGAATAGCCTGGAAATCTTGTGAGATATCTGTTCTGATAGGCTATGTCTGGACTGCAGAGCATTTCCGGTATACCGCCGGTGTCCCATAAAAGCTCTGCTACATCCAAGAAATGTGTCCGCTTTTCCAAAAAAAAGTTGGAAAAGCAGATGCATTGTGTCATCATCCCTGTAAACCTTGTTTTACAAGGAAGAAGGGATGTTCCAAAAGTGGTTTTTTTTTTTTTCCCAAAATTTGGTCCCATGTAGATGTGCCAAATTTCGGAAGTAAATCGGAAAAAGATACACAATTTGCAGTATGTTTCTTTTTTCCAGTGTATCTTTGTAGTGTAGACATAGCTATATAGAGTGTAGAGGATAATGACTTGGGTGGAAGAGCGGGGGGGGGGTCAGAGTGAAAGAGAAGTTACAATCAACCCCAAGACTTAATTCATCAGAATGGGGAAAATGTTAAAAGGAGTTGCTAGCTAACAAGTATTTGACTGAAATAAGAGGGGTAATGCATGGTGTGCCATTAGAATTAATAAATGGTGAGAGAACAAAAAAGTATCGGAGAAGATAAAATGTTAGTGACTGAGTAGTAAATGAGGAAAAGAAAGCAACCATCAGTGCTGATGACATTTAAGGAAAGGATTCTACCCGAGAAAGTAACACTAATATTTCAAATCTCTGTACCCAATCCATATGCCCTCCCTCCGCTAAAATGTTGTGTCAATAAAATGGGCCTATAGCAAATGCCAGAAAAGTCGAAATGAGATGTGACCAATGTGGGGGAAACCATGTCTATAAAAAGTGCATAGAATGGGCAAAGGTCAAGTGTAGTAACTGCATTAGAAATCAGTCTGACATGAAGAAAGTGTGGCAATTCAAACTCAGGAGATGCAAAAGGCAAATACTTTTGATAACACATCCTATTTGAAAGCTGTAGGGAGACTCACAGAATATCAGATGCAAAAGGAAGAGAAAATCAGCACAGGGAAAACAGAACTATGGACACAACCTCACTCTATGAAAATATGATAAATACTATAAAGAGGATGATGTATTTGTAGTGAAAAGGTTTATTTCATTTATGATAGACGTGATAAAATTGCACATCAGAAATAGGGAAAAATCTGAAAAAAATGAAAATTATAGCAAGGGCAGTAGAAAAATGAGGTTAATGGTGAAATATATCTAATATGGAGAACAGTATCTTTTACTTGAAAATGCACAGTTTGATTACACATAGTCAAGAATTAAATGGAAATATCCTGGAAATGAAACAAAGTGTATGTCACATGCATCCAGAAATCATGATTGTTTGTTAAAAAGCATGATTTTAAAATTCCAACATATATAGTCTTTAGGCAAAAACTAGGAAGAAGTGGAGGCATGAGCATTTTCATATAGAAAATATAAAACCAGAGAGTGGTGGAGAATGAAGAAATAAGTCTTGAATGTAATGCTGTTGAGATCCCAATGCAGAAGAGAACCTTTCTTTACAGATTTACATCTTTAGCCATTTAGGAAAAATTAGAACACATGGAATTACAAGAAATAACAAAGAATGCAAACTGACTATGTGTTATATGCAGTGATCTAAATATTCATAATAAATTGTTGGGCAGTAAGACAACTGAGAACTATGGTGCATATTTAAAAAAGTACACAGAAGAAAACAATCTAGTGGTTTTAAATTATGTCCCCCTGAGAAGATTTATTGCAGCACATGATGGTTTATTTGGCCTATGCCTGAGAATAATAACAACAGATATTACAAGAATGACACTGGGAAATATGGAAAGAAGAATGAATGAGGAGTGCTAGGTATTCTGTTTCAAGGGTAAGATAAAGTTGAAGATAATAGAAAATCACATACCTAGAATTTTGAGAAAGCTAACTAGGAGCTATTTACAGCTGAGTACTGAATTTGTGAATGTTCTTTGTGTGAGTGATGATACAGAGAATATCAATGACAATGTGATAAAAGGATGAATATCAGCAGCAGAAATAGCCATACATAAAATATTGAAGTACCTCATCATTGAAATCCCCCCTTCATGGTAGAATGAGGAATGGTAACTAAAAAAGGAACAACACCTACACTAAAACAACAGACAAAATGAATAGTTAAGATCTAAAGAAGTATAAAATAAGCAAGGCAAAATCACAAAGTATTATGAAGCAATCAAAGAAAGAGAGTTGGAGGAAGTATGGTGGGAAGATAAAAAGTTCTCAAACATAAGAAAAATACAAACAAATTAGAAGAATGCATGGAATTCAGACCAACAGTACTCACATCCTAGATCTTACTGGGACTTAAATCATAGTAAATGTCTCTACAAAAAGAAGAAAGCAGAAGTTTTAGCAGAAATTTTCCAAGGCGTGAATAATGATGAAAATCAAAGTGAATATTTGAACCAAATCAAAAGAAAAATTCATTGAAGAAAGTTATAGTAAACATGCAGATACTATACTGAACAAATGTCATGGAATGTGGAAATTTAAGAAAACTACTGATATCAGCAAGAATATCTCCCGAGGTAAAGATAATTTATACAATATGATGTTTAAATATCTCTCTGGAAGCAGTGTGAGGATTCTTTTTGTATTATATAATATTATATTGAAAAAAAAAGAGTGATACTGGAGGATGGAAACATGAAGTAATAATTCCAATATGAAAACCAGGCAAAAAATTCACACAAGTAAATACTTATAGACTTATTCTGCTTATATGCTATCTGGGTAAAATTATGGAGAGAACAGTGAATGAAAGCTTGGTTGGACTGTTTGGAAAACAATTATAGAGAAGGTGTAGAGTCATTTTAGGGGAGAAAGATGCGCCACTGAGTACATTTTTAAACTGAAATACAAATGGTAGAAACTGAAATACATAATACTATGAGGCAAAAAGGTTTCATGATAACTTCTTTCTAGATATTGAATAGGCAAAAGACAAGCTATGGAGGGAATGCTTTTTGTGCAAAATAGAATGTTTAGGTGGAATAGAAACTTTTTTTTGCGTAAAAGGACCATGCAGGTCAGAGTTTGGAAAGTTATGTTTACTATATAATATTAAAAATGGTACAACACAGGAAAGTGTTATCAGCACAACCTGATTTAATCTTATAATAAAATGACCTCCCCCAAAAATTGAGTGCTAGGGTAGATTACACTTTAGGCTCAGATGACTATGCTCTATGTGTTAAGAGCAGGTATCAAAAAGAGAATTGATAAAGAGCTATGAGAGATCTCTGACTAGGGAAATGAATTGGGTTTCAATACACCATTGCCAAAACCAAAGAACTGTTATTTCAAAAAAATAAAATTGCAAAAGAATTTAAAATGTAGCAGTATGGAGAACAGAAAAGATATAGTGAAAAGGTTTAAACTCATGAAACTAACAGTTGATACTAAATTGCCTTGGAAAGATAATATAGATTTTATTAAAGATAAATGTACAGGGAGAATTAATCTGTGTAAAAGTCTTGCTGGGACTAATTAGGGGAAGATAATAAAATGCAGCTGATGGTATGAAGCATCATAATCAGACAGGTTACTGACTACAGCTATAAAAGTTTAGGGTCAACAATGCATCAAAATTAGAATAAAGAATAGATTTAATGCAGTCCCAGGAACTATGAATTGCATGTGCTACATTCACTACTACATCTATATGTGCACTACTGGACCTAACTTTCTGCACAAAAGTAAATGGGAATGCAGGGATAAAAAGTACCAAACTAATATGTGAGGATTATTGGGAATTTGATTTGATACATTGATACGTGAACTATATCACATGATGTGAGAATTTCACGTGCCATTCAAGTTTAAAGTATGGATGAAATAAGTTGAAAAACAAAAAAAGGCTAAACATGTCATAGGGCAAATTAATTATGGATGGAAAGTTTTAATAGAGATTTAGTTTTATTTTATAAACAAGTGTTAAAAAGAGTTGGAAAGTATTAAAATTAAGTGTATCAATGTATATACATTTACACATTGGTCCAAAAAATTAAAAAAAATAAAAAGCAGGTAGTGTTGGTGGAGGTTATAGATTATTCAGTCAGGTCTGATTTGTAGTCTTGGGGGTGCTGCAGGGCTGCTGGTCAGGAGACGCTTAGGTAAGTGCCTCCCAGCCAGAGCCTGCCTCTGGCACCCCTGCCCCTCTTCACTCCCACAATCCAAACCCTCTGCACCTTCCTGCCCCAGGCTACAACTTCCTCCCAGACACTGTACCCTCTCTTACATGCCTTCCCCAGGACAGAATCATCTTCTACACCCATACTCTCTCCTTGACCCACACCCCAATACCCTGACCCAGTCACAACTCCCTGATTCATTCAAACTCCCTCTCAGACCTCACACCATCACTTGCACCCCAGTCCCTTACCCAGGGTGCCCTTCTGCACCCAACCTCTATCCTAGACCCCACACTTCCTCCACAGAAAAGTGCGGCCCCTGACTACTTTCCAAAATCTTGGAGTGGCCTCCCACCAAAAATTATTTCCCACCCTGCTCTATCAACTCCTATCATATTTTAATGATGTTGATGAAAATAATTTATTTTGACATTTGAATATCCCCTTCTATTCTTTCCAGATACTGGCTATAATAGGAAAAATTCTGAAATATGTGTTCCTTTAGACTTTAAAATCTCACCTTTGCCAATATAACCTATAAATTAAATTGGGCAGAGGAGAACTTTTAAAATCTATTTTTAAGAACATAAACAAAAATAAACTACTGTGGTATATATGTATTATATAGGCAAATTCGGCAACCTTTTCATATTTATTTTGACTTTGAGAAATAAATTGCATCTGAAGCTTTCTTAGTCCAGAAATGCATTGTTTGCTTAGTTGAACTGGTATGAATTAGTGGATCATAAAATCACAGAACTGTAGGCTGGGAAGGAATCAGAATATGTCATAAAGTACAGTCTCCTGTGCTGAGGCAGGACCAAGTAAATCTAGACCATTCCTGACAGATGTTTGTTCACCAGTCCCCAATGGCGGGGATTTCACAACCTCCTTAGAAGCCCATTCTAGAACTTAATGATCCTTATATTAGTTTTCCCCCCAATAACTAACCTAAGTCAATTTTTATTCATTACTACTTGTGTTACCTTAAGTGATCATGGAGAAAAATTGACCACTTTTTATAAGAGCCCTTTACATATTTGAAGATTATCATCAGGTTCCTACTCAGTCTTCTACTCTCATGATTAAACATGACTCCTTTTTTCTTTTTTAACATTTCTTTTCTAAGCCTTGTTTTATTTTTTGTTGCTCTCTCTCTTCACATTTCCATATCTTTTCTAAAGTTTGTGCCCAGATTTGGGAACAGTACTCTAGCTGAGACCTCACTAGTGCTGAACAGAGCAGGATAATTACCTCAGTTCTTGCTTATGACATTCCTGCAGAAATATCCCAGAATGATACTAGTATTCTTTACAACTGCAACACATTGTTGACCCATATTAAATGTGTGCTGTACTATAACCCATGGATGCTTTTCAGCCTTAGTACCACTCAGCCAGTTCCTACGCATTTTGTAGTTGTGCATTTGATTTTTCCTTTTTAAGTGTAGTACTTTAACTGTCTTTATTGACTTTCATCCTATTGATTTCAGAGACATTCTCTAATGAAAGTCATTTTGAATTCTAACCACATCATCCTAATTCCTGAAAACCCTCCCAATTTGGTGTAACCTGTAAATTTTATAAGCATACTTTGTACCCCATTATCTATGTTCTTGTCTTGTGAGATGCCAGTAGAGGTGCTCTCCCAATTTGACTGCAAACCACAGATAATTAGTTTTTGAGAATGGTCATTCATTCACTTATGCAGCTTCCTTACAGTAATTTAATCTAAACCACATTTCCATATTTTGCTTATGGGACTACGTGAAATGCCTTACTAAAATCAAGGTATATCACTTCTCCTCTTCCCTTCCCCACCATCTATGAGACCAGTAACTTTGTCAAAGAGGAAGTTAGGCTGGTTAGGCATTATTTATTCTTGATAAATCCCTGCCAGCTATTCCTTTCCCTGTGCTTACAAATTAATTGTTTAATAATTTGTTTCAGTATCTTTCCAGATATCAAGGGTAGACTGGCTGTTCTATTGTTCCTCAGGTTCTCTTTGTTTCCTATGAAAAATGAACATTTGTTATAGGCTTTGTTTTATTAAATATAATTTTATTTTTTTTAGTTTTTTAAAGTATCAAACACCATTTCATGAATTCCTTTGAAAGGATGGAGGATGACTACTTACTAACTAGTGTTCTAAGCCTTCATCTAAGCATTCATAAATTTTCCTTTTCTCTTGGGCCATACAATTTCTTATGTTTTCAAAATTTTGAACACTTAATTGTACTTTCCAAATGTGGTTGGCTAGTTTTCATAACTGTTCTTTGAAAGTTGTTAATACACAGGACATTTTCAATTAAATATTAAATGGATAGCAAATTGAATTAATAATGCAGTTGGTACAGAACTCCTTATGTTACTTTATAATAAGTAAAATATGTTTTAGTTTGTCCCACACTTTCAAACATGTTGCAGGATATTTTGTAGACAATACATAAACCTGACAGCCCAGTCTTCCTGGGTCAGTCCAGGCCAGTTTTAGGATTTGGTTCTAAAATGAACTGAATGATAGTACAACCTATGGAGAGCTCATCTCAGGATCAGGGCCCTTATGTGCACACAATGAAAATCTTAAATTGATTTAGGATTGGCATGGATTCTCTGAGACACTGATTCACATGCCTAAGAGCTTTGTTGAATTTGGGCCTAAAACATTGATGCTTCAGTTAGTACAAAAAAAATCAATTCAAACACAAATAATTCAAGTCTTTACTGTAAACAAGGCCATCATATATGGTCACTGTTCATGTGGAAAAAAGGAGGTTTTTGAATAATAACATTAAAAGGTGTTGGCTCAATACATCAAATAAATCTTGGAGAATTATTTTACAACAAAGCTACAATTAATTTTGAGCCAAATCTCATTTGCTTAAAACATATTAGTAGTTACTGTGAGAAAGGGATTTCTAGGGAACATGTCTATTAAAACCCAGACTCAACTCTACATATTTTGTGGATAATTAGGAAACGTTAGTATATGGAACTCAGTCTGGCACATTTCCTTACCACTATATATACACATGCACAAATATAAAAAGAGAGATCCGAAGTTCTATTTTTAATTTAATCAAGCTCTGTAATATAGGTTCACATTATGATACTGACTTTCTTAAAATACCTTTCAATATTAGTAGTGACATGGTAAATCTCTTTTTTATTAGGAAAAATGCATTAAAAGTGGCAAATAATGAACTATCATTTCAATTATATATCATTGTAAAGTACTGTCTCCATTTTGTGAAGATCTGTATCATTTGGGCATACCCAAATGCTCCATCTCAAAATAGACACTACACATATCTAACTTTATTCTGTTAGTACATATTAGTAAAAGATGCTAAACAAGTTTCTGTGTAAGGCCCTTTTCTCCTTTCATATGCAGAGAGCACTGTTTAATCTATTCCTTTGAAAGGATGGAGGATGACTACTTACTAACTAGTCTTCTAAGCCTTCATCTAATTTTCCTTTTCTCTTGGGCCATAAAATTTCTCATTAAATCTGAGACATTTAGTATGACTAATTAATGCCACATCTGATGTTTTTGCTAATATTATTACCATATTAATTATCTAATTACCCTAAAGTTGCCAGTGGTAATAAAGTGAAAGCAATACTGTAATAATTGTCGAGTTAAAAACTGTCAAAACTTGTTCTCCTTAAAGTAGTTCTGAAATGAGCATAGTGCAAGGTAATAGAATTAAGATAGCATTGTTCATCATGGATAACACATTTGGTTTTCAACAGACATGAAAACAAACCAAAAGCCCAGCCAAATGCATGAAAATTTTAAATTACAAGGAAAAGTGTTTCCTTTATTAATAATTGTTATTTACCTTTGTTTATCTCTAAACACATTCCCTTGTCTGATGATGGAACATAATCCCTTTGCCAGCTGAGCTCCTTTGTGAGAGAAGAAAAGAGGAAGTGTGTGACTCAGAAATATAATGGAATTCATAACACCGATGGCGACTGAAAATTACTGACCTTCTGATAAGTGTTTTGGTAATCTCACTACAATACAGAATGAAGAGGTGTTCATGTGAACTGTAGGCCCCATGTACTGAGGAGTCAAGCAAACACAGAATGGTGTGGCGTAATGTTAAAATTACAAGATATCACATTAAGAAAGAGGCGTTTTCTCAGCCTGTTTGCTGGGGGGAAGTCAGAGGTGTGGATTTCGACAGTCAGTGTGGAAACCAGCAGCATGAAAAAAAAAAAAGTAGAGTGAGGTATGGTCTGCATACTTAGTCCTGTCTCAGTTCAGGGGATTGGATTACATGGCCCATAAACATCCCTTCCAGTCCTACATTTTGGTAGGACTTAATTACATTAAGTCTGTAATTATGTTGAAATAATGTCTAGACTTATTGACAGTCATGCACTATTTTTAAGACTTAAAATACAACTTCATACCTTTTTTCTGTATATTCATCTATCACTTGACACCTTTAAAACTAGACTGGACAAAGTATTAAATAATATATGGTGTTATCAGTGTTTCTGGAGTCTTCATAGTGTGACTGATTTTTGTAGACAATTCCCTTTCTACTTGTGATCATGCAGATTTCCTCCCCTAACTTTCACAAGCCCAGATCATCCGTGTTGCAATTAAAGCAATGACTAACAAGAAAAGCAATTATTACCTGGAATACATTATTATTAGCAGCTTAAGCTATCTTTCAGTGCAATTTTACAGTAGAAATGGTGAGAAGAAACCAGCACCTGTATGACCAGACCATTCTCCACAAATTAAAATTTGTGTGTTTTGGGCTAGAAGGACTAATATCTCTTTTTTTATCTTTAATCTTTGTAATTGTGTTTACACACACACACACATACACACACACAGTAGTTACACCGTAGCATTGTTGCCGCTACTGTCCAAATCCTATCTTGTGATGTCATAGTCACAGGGCAAAATTATGCTCTTTATTATACCAGTGTAGATCCAGAATAACTCCCATAAAAGACTAATAAAAAGCAGAATCTGGGCCATGCACTCAGTTTCGCAATACTTTCATATTGGTCTTGGAATAAAATAGAGCAAACTTCACTATTAGACATAACCCTGCTATTTCTGAGTAAATTAATGAAAATATTTTGAAACAAGAGTCCCTCCAGCTAAATGTAAAATACAAGGCTTGAGAAATGAGTTCTAAAAAGGTTCAAATTTACTAAGAAATATGCCATTAAAACACAAGAGCCTAGTAAACACAAGGGCAGGTGAAACCTAGGTAGATGAGCTCAGAGCTTCTAACAAAAACATACAATTCACTTAATAGTGCTGGTAAAAATATTGTCTAAAAGGAGATAATGGGTCTCTTGTTAGTTTCAAAACAGTTCTTGGAAGGTGAGTGTCTTGAACTGTCACAAAATATTGCATCCATTTTATCTATTAACAGTCTAGGAAAGACCATTTCTAGAATGCAAAAGTTGAAGACTGGAGTTCACTTCTCAGGGTTACCGCTTTTAATGGACTGGCTGTCACTGATAAGAAAATGATGGAGGAGCACAATGTTCTTGCAATCTCATTAGCTGGATGTATTGTGTGATGTTAAAGTTACCAACCTGCAGCATACTAACACATAGTTGCAGCAGAGGAGTGAAGGAGAAAGCAATTTAAAGTTATATATGAAACTTCTATACTTTGACTCTGGATTTAAAATAACAGTTTGCAGCATATGATATTTTCATAATTTCTTCTGTGCCATGAAAAATCAAATCTGTTACTGTTTTAGGATACAATTCCATCAGTGTTAAAAAGAAAGTAGATTGTGTTTCCAGATGTGTGTTCCTGGAACAATGATGCTTTTTTCATAGATCAAAGATTTCAGCTACATTGCCTTCTTCTTGAGAAGGAGGCATGAATATAACCAAGTGACACAGGGGGATTCAATCCTCACAACTGCTTGCCTAATACAGTTATTGGAGTGTAAATATGACATTTGAAAATATTTACCTAGGGGAAAAATCTAACTAGATGGACTGACCTTTAGTCGTTTACCCATCTGCAATAAAAGTCCGCTATTGGTATTTTATTATTATCAGTAACAGACATTGTTTAGAACTTACATAAAAAATCTGATCACTTAATCACTTCACAAAATAAAGCACATAGCATGCAATGGAAACTTTCATTCAGGGTATTGAATTATTGATATCTGCAGTCTACACTGGCAACTACCATAGGAAACAGGCAAATGGGAAATGAGAAATGCTGAAATATTTCCTTTATGATATTCCTTTCAAATGATTCATCAGGAAGATGGGTTGCCCACCTGTGGAAGAAGGAGGAGGTTCAGATACAGGCTGAATTACCTTAACCTCTGCAGGCAAAGGTTCCATTCTTCTGTACCAATTCCACAAGTCTTTATATTTTCCTGGTAGTATGTCTCTCCTTCCCTGGATTCTCCTTTCCATGTCTGACTCTAAATCTTCTCTGACAGAATTCCCTAAGCAGAGAGTGCCATGGAAACATGCATATAGCTTCAGGATATATTAACATTACATAGTCGCCTATGCAGCTGGTGTAATAATTAGGCCTACTCCCTCTGCTGAGATAATTTTTTTCTTCTCCACATGAATAGAACCTAGAGACTGCAAATACATCTACAGAGTCATATTAAGACAGGCCAATATTGCAGAAGCATTAGGTAATCCACCACTTTCCATGTGGGCAGTAGGAGACTCATGTGTAGGTGTCCTATGTATCTTGGGCAGCATATGTTCAAGCTAGCAAAAGTGTGGGGATTATCTATAGTCCATGTGTCATTTACATGAGAGTATGATCCTTTGTAAATAATCGAAGGGGAATAAACACCTAATTTTGTTTTGTTTTTTTCAGAAAGGCATGATTTTGATGAAGTATTGAACATTGTTATAGAAACTCTGGAAAGACATGGATAGTATCTATGGGACAAAACATTAGGGTATGATTTTGCTGCTGCGTCCGTTAGTGTTTCCCAATTTTATTTGGCCACAGAACCCTTTTAAACTTGAAAGAATTTTGCGGAACCCCTAACAACAGTCATATATATATATATATACGGAGCAGAAAAAGTAGACCACAAATTAGTAAGGATAATAATAAACAAATGCTAAACAAGGTCATGAGATCAGAATTTAGTTTAATTGCACATATTTAAAAACAAAAGTCACATTTAATGTGTACACTTCTTTTTTAAATCATACAATGTTATTGTAATGGAATTTATTCGCGGAACCCTTATTTTCACTTCACGGAACCCCAGGGTTCCACGGAACACCATTTGGGAAACACTGCGTTAGAGAGTTATAAAGAGCAAAGAGAGAATATTCTAAGTCCTTGTTTACACGTGTCATGGCTCCTTCCCCACTCTGGCTCAATAAATGCAGAAGTGGGGGCCCAAAAAAGTACCCCAAAACCTTCTTTCCAGGCTTTGGTAAAAAACTTCCCCCCAAAAATCTTAACAACCTAGATTTTGGGGATAAAAACTCCGCTGCCACCACCAAGTAATGATAAGAAAATCAGGGGAGAGATCACTTGGGAAATCTCACCCCTAAAGTACAAACCAGGACACAAAAAATAACCAATACCAGGTTAATAAAAAGGAAAGAGAAAGAACTTTTATTATCACCACAATATTCTTGTTGCAAGTATCATGACTAGATGGAAAAATCACAAAGTAATACTCATGGTGGGGGAACCCCACCAAGAGCCTAGAACTTAGTTACAAAAGAGAGCAAAAAGACATTTTTAAAAAGCACACGGACATCAGATCCTATTTCCCAAACCATAAAACAATAAAACCTAATGGATTTATCTAAACTTTACCCTACTTACAGAAGAGTGAAGAGTTTATTCTTGGAGGGAGACATTCTGTCTGACTCTCTCAGTAGCTGGAGAGAAATTGCCCAGGACAAATGAGGAAGAAACCAAACATTCCTTTGTCCTAGTTTCAAATTCCTACCTACATTCCTATTGGCTAATTCTACCTGGGTTAGGTATAGTTAACCCCTTAGTCCCCAGGCTGCTGGCTAACCCTCATGATCATGACAACATGTGTGGCTGCCAGAATCTTCCTCTGCTGCCTCACTGCTGCTGGAGCCTTTCCCTGAAAAGAGGGACATTGCATGGCTAAAAATAGCAGTATAGCCAATATAGTATTATTATAGCTACTATTAAAAGATATCTTATCAGATGAGCTTAGGCTACATTTGTACCCCAGGTCCTGTCAACCAGGAATCGGAGATAGGTATTCCAATCCCTTAGGGTATGTCTGCACAGCAAAGTTATTTCGAAATAACTTTACCAGTGTCTACACAGATTTAATTTCAAAATAGCAGAGGGCTTATTTTGAAATTGGTAAACCTCATTCCATGAGGAACACCACAAATTTCGAAATTGCTATTTCAAAAAAAGTGTTGTGTAGATGCTTATTTCGAAATAGGGGGCCTCCAGCCCTTCCCAGGGTGCCCTGGTGGCCGCTCTGGGCACAACCAAGAAAACTCCTCTCTTTCCTCCCCCCCTCCCGGAGCCCTTAAAGGGGTAGACTCTGGCCACAGTGCCTGTGCCAGCTCCAAGCCTGCCAGCACAGAGCTAGCAGTCACTGCCCTGACCCAGTGGCCCCAGCATGAGCCAGGCAGCCAGTGCCAGCCAGCCCTCCAATGCTCCCCAGGACCAGTCTGCCAGCTCCCAGGAGCCTGCCAGGGGCTGCAAAAGGCGGGCACCTGCCTGGTCCAGTGTGGAGATAAGGGACCTAATTCAGGTTTGGGGGGATGCCTCCAACGTCCATGATCTCCGCACTAAATGGAGGAATGCAACCGTCTACAGGTGGATGGCTGCCAGCCTGGGCCACAAAAGGCCACATGCGAACCCAGGAGCAGGTTCGCATGAAAATAAAGGAGCTGCAGCAGGTGTATGCCAGGGCCACAGGGGACAGCTCCCAAAAAGGGGCGGACCCAGACATCTGCCCCTGTTTTGATGCCGTGGACCGCATCCTGGGGGGCAGGATGGTCCGTGCCCCCCAGGTGGTCATTGACCCTGGGTCAGAGCTTGCTGCCTCCTGCTGCTCCAGCCCCTGCTGCCTCCTCAGCTACCGCTCCTCCTCTAACTCCTTCTCCCCCTCCCACTTCTTCCTCCCCACACCCCCAGGAATGCTGAGGCACCCGCACCCGTGGTGCTGGGAGACAATTGGGCGGGCGAGACCCCCAACCCTGAGCCCCTTCTCCCCCTTCCTCCCCCTGCCAGCTCCCTCCTCCCAAGTTTCCCCCTCCCCTCTTCTACCCTCCCTCCTCCTTTCCCCAGTCTCACCTCAGTTTCATTCTCCCCCACCCTAGTTTTGTTCAATAAAGAGGCTTAGTTGTAATGAACACGTGTCTTTTACTGTTCAGCAGGAAGGGGGGTTAGGGAGGGGTAAGTGGAAGGACGTGACCGAGGAATGAGGCACAAGCCCCCAGTGGGGCACACCAGGGAGACTGTTACTGCCTGCAGAACATGCTGCCAGGCTCACAGCAACAGGTCCACGAGAAGCAGCAGAGTGCCCAGGGGCAGCTCTGGCTCCATGCTGCAGAGTGCTGTGGTGTCCTGAGTGAGGGCAACCAGAGCACAGAGAAAAAAAGTGCTTTGCTGTCCCTCAGCAAGGTAGCAGGGAAGCAAGCAGGGAAACCTTAGAACCAGTTGTCCAGGGGGGGCCCTTTAAGCACAGGTCTCAGATAGCCTCAGTCAGCAGCCACACAAGGTAACTCCTGACCTGATGCCATGCCAGAACCAGTTCAGGCTGGCCTTCAATGCAACTCAGCTTCCTATCAGTGTGGACACACTATTTCAAAATTACAAAATGCTATTTTGAAATGCATTTTGTGTCTAGACACATTATTATGAAATAAGCTATTTTGAAATAACTATTTCGAAATAAGATACTTTGAAATAACACTATAATGTAGACATACCCTCATGGAGTAGATATCCCAGCTTAAGTATCTTATTTAAAGCATAAAGTCCCAGAATTACATCAAATATTGTTCAAAGGGACATACTATAGTTAGTTGAAGAAACTGATGTATAATTGTCAATATCAGATGTCAGAGTCTATCTTTCACTAGGATGTGTCTCTAACTTTTGAGCTGTTCACTTGCCTAGTATTAGTATGTTATGTTTTTAATCTATGTTATTGTATTGAAAAATCAAATAATTAAGGAAAAATAATGAAATGTAAGAAGCTTAACTTTTACTTTTTAAATTATAATAGGACACAGAACATTTCTTCTGTCAGTGACAGAATTATACAAGAACATTAACATAGCAATTGTCCTCCTACATTAATAGCTTCAATAGGATGAACATCTTTATTTTTTTCATCCTGTGTTCTTTTCATGTTGGAAAACATCACTAGATGTTTGTCATTAAAGTGAACTCAAACCATGCTCAGATAGTTTTACTTAGCTAAAACTAGGACTTTGTTCTAGTTTCTTCCCTTTCCTGCTGGCCATTTGATTAGAAGGAGACATGTGGGGGCCTGGCAGAGGAATTATTTCTCTCTCTGTCACTGGAAGGAAGCTGTTTTTTCTGTAATTTTCCACTCTCTTCCTTATTTCATGTTTGTCTTCTCTGCTACACTGTCCCATCTGTACCCTTACAAATTCTTATTTATGCTGTTATTGCCAAATATTATTACTGTGTTGCCGAGGGGGAGGGGCGGCCATCTGCTTCTCACCGCCAGCCGGTGTATTGTCCTGGCGCCATTTCACTCCACGCAATGTGGGGGCCGGCGGGGCCGGGGTTACGGTCGGGCGCCTGCCCCGGTGCGCCTTCTCGCCCTCACCCCCCTCTCCCCACCGCCCCCCGCCGGGGCCGGCGTCTCGCCACGTCTAGCCCGTCACATACTATCTTGTCTTTAGAATGCTTGACGTTGGTAATTCTACTTTCACGTGATATTTTATGCGATGGGTTTCAATAAGGGGATCCTGTCTGCAGCTTCTGGTGTTTTTTTTCCCTGGTCTTAGCACATCTGGATGTATTGGGACAGCCAGGAGAAAAGCAATTATTATTAGTATCTATGAACTGCAGATGAGTAGGATTTCAGTAAAAGATCGTGTATGTATCTATAAAAAATTTCCATAAAAGTAAAATAAATTTCCTTATCTCCTTACTTTGCCAAGGTGTTCTCTCTTGTAGGTAAGTCCTTGATGGTCACTCTAATTGCCTAATATGCTCTGATGTCCCTTTTTTAGCTAGATAAAATGTACCTTTCACTGTGCATGAAGCATCATGTTAGCAGAACCTATTACTAGTTAATATGACCCAGTATAGCCACCGGCTACCCAGACACGTACCTGCTACCTTACACATTGCAAACACTGGGGGGAAAAAATCCTGTCAATTTCCAGTAAAATAGAATAACTGCATCCCACTTTTTAACAATCCTTCTTACATTTTTTAAAAAGAACTAATTGACCAAGTTTGTTTTAGAGAATGTGTGATTGTCAGTTTTATAACTGCTTTTATTTGGCATATCTGAATAATATTTGGGAACAAAGAAGTTGAGGCTGTCTGTTCATTTAATGGGAAACAGTCTGCATAGAGCTACTTGAAAGTACATTACATTTTTTGCCAACAGTGCTGGGAAAAAAATCTGTTTTAGATTAGGTTTTATTTATCCCTAGGCTACTACCAGTAAAAGCAGCTTAATATAACATGATTATTAAATGTAGACTTTTAACTGAGAATTATTTGCACTATAAAATAAGCTTTCATCTGCAGAGAAAGGATCTTTTAAACATATTGTCTATTATTTGCACCTTTTAACAAAATGGTTTGAATTGCTGTATTTATTTATGGTGAATTTTTGTGGCACTTGACATTCAAGACATGCTCCTTTATAACACCTTTTTAATTACTACTGTTATAGCAGCTAAGAACTCTAATCCAAATTAACATGACATAGTGCATAATTTAATTTTGTGTGCACGGAGCAGGTAAAGTTTTGCTATAGATCATAAACAAAAACCTGTTTGGTTAGGATGGGTTATTTCAGTTCAGTAACAAAAACAAGTAAATAAATAAATCTCAGATATTTTATGTAACACTTTTTCTGCCTGTATCACAAAAGAAATATTTTCAAAGTGGTGCACAGAGATAGTCTTCCAATTTCCATTGGTGCTAATGGAAGTTCTCAAGCTGAAACCCTGAATATCACTTTGAAAATGTACCACTAATACAGTACATTTCTTCTTCCTCTGGTCTGGAGAAAGCCCAGTAGGATGTTTTTCTCTCCTGTCATTCTAATGTACTATCTTAGGTGGGCTCTGTGAAAGCTGTGCTCAGACACATCTTTACTTTCCTACAAAAGAGTCCTTTTGACTCAAAAATAAAAGCAGGATTAGTTTGCTTTCTCCTTTCTTTTATATTTGTAAATTCCTCCTTTCCTTTCCTTTCCTTTCCTTTCCTTTCCTTTCCTTTCCTTTCCAAAGAGGAGATTCATGATGAAAACAAGAGGTAGAACACTGAAACTACAGTCATATTTGGGTGTCGGGTGATCACTTACATGGGTTCTTGGAGTGCTCCAGAGGGGAATGCCCTGGAACTGGGTGCTTTCTGTCTAAATTGTTTCTTTGGAGAAAATTCCCAGGGGTTGTGGAATTGAGGCCCATCTGTGTCTTTATGCAAATCCATCTAAGCAGGTTACCTTGCTGAGATGACTAGAAGTTACAAATCCCAACAGAGAAGGAGAACTGAAGACGTCCTGGGACTGGACTTTAGGGAATGGCCGACTCAAAGCCAGGATTCTATCCACAAAGAAGGGTTAGTTTTATGTAAAATGCTTTTTTCTTTGTCTGTATTAGAACTAATCAAAAAATTTCAGTAGAACATTTTTTTAAATCAGAAAATGCAGTTTTGTCAAAATCAAAACACTTTGTGGGAATGTGTCAATTTCCAATAAATTGTTGACATATAAAAGTCTAAAAGACTTGTTTTTACTTTATTTTTTTTAAATAAAGTTTACATGAAAGATTTTTATCTTCTAATTATGACGTTTTCACCTATTATAATAAAATTAATATATGTATATATTTTTAGCATTCAATATATATTATGTTTCATAGTGTGTATTGTATTGTAACATTTTGCTATTATAAAAAAATACTTGGATGGTTCTGAATCAACAGTTTTTCAGGATTTTCATTCTATGGATTAATTTGGAAATGTCAGCTTTTTGTTCCAATTGAAAAGGTTAACACATTTTTAAAAGTCAGAATTTCCTGTGGGATAGTAATTCCATTTTCTGGCCAGCTTTAATATGTACATTGCACCCTATCTAATTGTGCAGGGAGAGTGCCATCCTGTAGACTCATCAGTCCTAAAGACCCCTAAAGTATTGAATGATTATACTTTCTAGTAAAAAGGAAATCCCTTTCTTTCAACTATGACTTCAGCATAACATGTATCTTCATGGTGTAGGATTCAAAAGGTGTACAGGGTGCTTAACTGATATTCATTTTTCTATGCTGTAGGGCTTACTTATTCCACCTAATGTCTAAGGGGAGTTAGAAGAGACTGAAATGCTGGCCAATATCTTGGGCTGGTGGTTGTATTCAGAGCTGCTCTTTGGTGGAAGAAATTAATAGGATCCTGAATTTTAGATTGTAATTTTAAATAACTTGCAGGGAGTTCAGAGCCTGTCTATGCACACTGTTTGTCTATAGCAAAAGTAAATAAGGAAAAATCTCCCTGCTATTTCTACTTTAACTAAAACCTTTATTGTTAGATAATAGGCTGTCCATTAATAAAGGGGCTTGCAAGTCAGCAAAACTTTGCCTAACCAATAGCTTCCTTGTTTACTCTGAAGACTAAGGATAATTTCTTTGTAAAGTCAAACCAATTTTTAATTATTTACCACTTTAAAAATTACCAGTCTGAAATTTGTTGTGTCCCTCACATGGCTTGTAATACCCTTTAAGCTTTTTCAGTTATATGCATGGGTAAGTCTACCCTGCAACACTATTTTGAAATAACTTAGTCCGCATGTACACAGCAGGCAGTTATTTCGAAATAGTGTCAAAATACTGTCAAGCTGGAGGACTTCTTACTCCGACTTCTGTAACTCTCATTGTACGAGGAGTAAGGGAAGTCGGAGGAAGAGTGCTCTATTTCGAAATAAGTGCAGTGTAGATGCTCCCTATTTTGAAATCAGCTATTTCAAAATAAGTTATGCAATTGATGTAGCTCAATTTGCGTAGCCTATTTCAAGTTAAGCCCTGCAGTATAGACGCACCCCAAGAGTTTTCAAGATTTTTAGATATTTCAAAAAAATAAGATGCAATTAAGCCAAGTTATTTATTTTGTGTACTCATAGGATATATGTGTGGGTGTAGAGTGGCTGGTTACAGCTTAGCTTTCTATAAATCACATTCCTGCTGCAGCACAAGTTTCTTTTAATGTAAGATGTAGTGTTTGTTAGTTCTTCTTTTTCCTTCCCCTCTTTTTTTTCCTGTTAAAGACCCAGGGTTAAATTCCCATTTCCATGGTTCTTCTTGTAGTTGTAGTTAGAAATAAGTTTCAAAATGGCACCCAACTACGTGTTTTTGCAAACTGTGAAGAAAACTGGTTAAGCTTTTTAACTAGAAAAATTGCTCTAAATATAGAATAATTCACTCCAAATTTCAGGTTGTAACCTAAGTCCCATTGTAAACCCTATGGACATTTTCCTTCACATACTGCATAAAGGAAGTTCTGTGGTCACTTTGGGGATATATGTTAGAAAATTTTAAAGACTGTTTATTATGGGTGCCTAAAAATTACACTTTAAAAAAAGTAGTGATGAATGTCTAACATTATTTGTGCATGTCCCTCTAGAAAAAACCTAAAACTATTTGTAACACGTAAAAATGTTATGTACTGTAAAATACCACTAAAATCGACACCATATAATAACTTGAAAATAAACTTTAAAACTTTTGTCTAGGAAAGCAGGTGCTATTTGTAGCCATATCAGTGAATTCACTATAATATACACATGGCCCAGTGGATCCTTTAGAGGCTACTCAGGGCAAGCAGACAAGGAGGAGAAGTTGGAATCCTCTGTTTAGAATACATTCCAAAGAACAGAGTAAGGTAGGGCAAACATAGGATCTTAGGAAACTTTCGAGCTCCAGGGCTTTGCAGGGCAAGAAGAAGTAAAAATAACCAGGACCCTGTCCCTCTCTGGAGTTTAGCATTTCTGTAGGTCACATGTGTCTGGCGAGAACTGTATACTCTACAGAGCTGTGAAGTTCTGCATTGTACATAAAGGAGAAGAAACTTTAGTCCCTGGAGAGCTCCTGTACCTCATATATCAAGAGAAGTACATGGAAACTTATGGAGCTTCTGAATTCAACATATTATTCGACTAGGGGAAAAAACCTAAATAAATTATATGAAATTAAAGTGGCACACATTAAATGAATTAAAAACTAGCTACCTGATCAGTCTCAAAATGTAATTGTGATTGGGGAATCTTCATTGAGTGGGTCTGTTTCCAACTGATATCTCACAGGGATGAGTTCTTTGCCTGATGCTATTTAACTTTTTTATTAATGTCCTGGAAGAAAACATAAAATCATCAATGATAAAATTTGCAAATGACACAAAAAACTGTGGGTTACTAAATAATGAAGAATACTGGTAATTGATGTAGTGAGATCTAGATTGCTTGGTAAACTGGATTCAAGTGAGCAAAATGTGTTTGAATATGTTTAGGTAATACACCTGGGAACAAAGAATGTAGTCTATACATACAGCATGGGGATTCTGTCTTGGATAGCAGTGACTCTGAAAAAGATTTGGGGTGTCATGGTGGATAATCAGCTGAATGTGGATTCTCAATATGAATCTGGCTAAAAGAGCTACTAAAATCTAGGTTTGCATAAGTAAGAGAATCTTAAGTAGTAACAGAGAGATTATTTACCTCTGTATTTGGGGCTGGTGCAACCATTGCTGGACTACTAGCTCCAGTTCTGGTGCCCACAATTCAAGAAGGATGTAGACAAATTGGAGAGGGCTCAGAAAAGAAAACTGTAATGCACTATTTGCCTGGATTACTGAATTGGAATATTTTGAGTTTTGTGGCCTATTAGTGCCAAGAGGCATGGATCTGGTCTGTGTGTGGAAACTGGGTTCTCTATCTGACAAATGGAGGGTGCATAGAGAAACTACAATGTGATATCCAGTATGTATAGCATTGGTGAATGGCAGAGGTTTGAGTATATGGCATGTAAATGGAGAGCAAGGAAGAGACAAGTTACTATTTTCTGTAGCTACCAATGGTAGGATTAATACAAGATGCACTGCCTTTCCTTAACGATGAATTTCCATTCTTTTAATAGTATGATTCATCTTTAACTCTAAAATTCCTTTTTTTATTATTTAAACAATAGCAACCTTATCTTAAAATTTATAACATCATTTGTTTTCTTATAAAAAAAGAGTTCCAACTGCAAAAATATGATTCTGGTTTGAATCTGGATTTTGACACACCAGCAGGTTTGGGGAGTTCGTTTGGTTTGGATCCAGCTCTGATATATTACCAAAGATAAAGATACAATTTATCAAACTAGTTTTGAAATAACTGGAATGTACTATCATTCTGTGATTAAATCTATAGAAGTCAGAGTTTTAAGGAAGTTCAAGGTGGAGGCTTTTATAGACTGAGTTGCATTCATAGAGATTTTTTTCTCTGTTCTTTGTTTTCTTTCCTTAAATTACAATAAGTCATTCAACTGAATGTGTATGTTCTGTTCTCTGTGTAGGGCAAAGAGTTACTTGTTTCCAGTTCATCAGAAATCCTACCAATTGTTTCTAACATTTCTCAGGATGCATATTAGGAACTTTTCACTTTTCAAAACTATGTATACATACTAGACATTCTTAACATTGTGGCACTTCTCACATCAGAAACTATGACAATCTGTCACAGACGGAAGCTTCAAAAGGTCAGCTACCACAATAATGTGCTCACCACCTAATAACTGAGCATCATGTTTTTGTGCACTTCTTGAAACTACAGGTCAGTGAATGACAGTGTAAGGTTATGAACAATACCTTCCTAATATACAACTAAACATTTTGTTCTTGAAGGACTTTCCTTCCAATGCCTGGCTGAAGTCATTAACAGTGACAAACTGTAACACCTGCAATCTTATGGGGTGCCAGAAACAGACAAGGCAGAAATGTCACACAAAAAGGGACTGTCAATATCCCAGTGAATAAATGTGGAAAGAGCAGATTGTACTACATTTCTTTGTTCCAGTTGTTACAGGAATAATTATAATTTTCTTCCTCTCAGACTGCCAGGACAGTATTGTGTTGTTATCAATTCTTCTTGGATTCTGATTTAACACGGACACTTCTCAAAATGTAATATATGCTTAAATTCCAAGATTAATGACCGATTCTATGCACACTAGTATTTGTTATTTTTGGATCTGGAGCATGATTGTGACTCAGTAAATACACTCCCTTTGTACAGCGCAGAAATATATTAATTGGAAAATGAGATCAACAATGATCATTTTCAGTTCATTTACAGATATAATATCACATAATGGTCTTGTCATCTGAAATCCAATAATCTGGCTTTCATTTTTCACCTTCCAGCAGTCGTTTAACTATTGCTATTTGTGTTCCCACTATATTTTGTTATCCTGATATTTAAAGCCCTATGCTCAGAAGCAGCTATGAAAACTTTCGTAAAAGTGTAGCTATGAAATTGGTGTCATGACAAAGCTAAAAAGGAAAGAGAGAGTTTGGCCAGTTGATTTGTTCCTATATTAATAAAAAACAATTCTACCTTTCCCCCCCTTTTTTGGTTACAAATATTTTTCATGGTTGCTGCTTTATAATCAACCCTCTCTGCAATATTCTGCAGATACAAATTTCTAAATTGTACAGTCTATTTGGATACTAGGACTCAATTAAATTTGTACTACAGGGGTCCTTCTCTGCATGTTTTTCTATTTCCTGTAGAGATTTAGATTTGGTATCTCAGATTGAGATTTAGTACAGAGAACTGCCCCTCAGATCACTGCCAGCCATATAAGTCCCTTAATTCTCTAATGACTTTTTTTTCATCCCCGTATTTCAGATTGTTAAAGGAAGGTGTACTGTACATTATCTCCTGTTTTATAAGCGTTAAATGAAACTAAGATTTTGCAGTGAGAATAAATGGGACAAATATGCAAACATACACAATATTAAAATAATAGTGCAAATTAACAGAATCTTTATGAAAGATAGTCAGATGCATATCCTCTATTTTACACAAAAAGACTTGGAGATCCTAAGTGAGTCACAAGTCAGTGTTCTCACTCAACTCTAGGGGCATGTCTAGACTACATGGCTCCGTCGACGGAGCCATGTAGATTTGTTTACTCGGCAAAGGGAAATGAACGAGGCATACTGGGGAGGTCGACATATGCCTTTGATGTCGACCGTGGAGCGTCCAGACTACGGCATTGTGCCGACAAACAGCTGATCGGCACAGCACGGCAGCCATTTTAATTTAAATGAAGCGGCGATTATTTAAATTGCCGCTTCATTTCCCTTTGCCTACAACCCTAATCTACATGGCTCTGTTGTTCATGTTGTCTAGATGTGCCCTAGTACTTCACAGCTAGTCTATTCAAGAGGCCTCTAGCCACTATGTAGTTTATTTCCTAGAAGGCAGGAATGGAAAGAACTTCTTCTGTCACTAGAGTCACAGACTAGCAAATATTTGTAGCAATATATGAATCTTGTGAAAAAAATACTGAGCCAGACTTTCACTAATGGTATTGGTTATACACTCATTTCCTTGCTGCACCACCTCCACTTCTGGTATTTAAACAGGTATATAATGTTTATGATCAGTTTAATATGACAAGTAATGGGTAATCCACTGCCCAAGTTTACAATAGCTTTGTTTCTGATAGATAGAGCCAGTAGCTAAATCAACTGAGACCATTTTATTCTGTGTTCCAAATCTGTTTAGTTGTTTAGGAAATTTTTCCAGAAATGGAAGAACTAATGATCTCCTATAATAGTGTATACAACTGTGTGGTAGATTTTAGATTTTTTTTCTTTTAGTGTTTGTTATTTAGCAATATAAAGCACTAAAAATGCTACATATACATCACTCTCTATTTGTTTTAGTTTGCCTAAGTGTTTGACACATTCATTTTCATGAATCCACCTCAGTAATTAACCTTGATTTCACTGTTTCAGTATGATGGCTGGCTAGCTACAAGGCACTCTACTGTGGTTAATTGTATTCCCTCAAGTCCAAAATCCAGATTTCTTACAAACTACTGCAAGACTATTGGGTAAAATGATAAGCTCTGTATTCTGTAATGTATGAAGGAGTGCATTTGCCTCTCGTGTGGTCTTCCAAACAGGCAGCTCCATAATGATCAATCTTAGGCTACATCTATACTGCAAGCCTCTTGCGGAAGAGCAAATGCACATGGAGAACTCATTTGCATATGCAGCGCTCTCATTTGCATTTCCTCTTCTTTTCCCTTTTGCGCAAGAGGTTTTTGTGCAAGAGCTGTTCTTCCTCATTATTTTGAGGAGTATGGGTTCTTTTGAAAAAGGGTTTTTTTTCCAAAAGAACCATGTCTAGGCTGTTTTTTCACTTTCGAAATACCCTTTTTCGAAACAGCGATCAGACGCAAATATGCAAATGAAGCGTGAAATATTTAAATCCGCGCTTCATTTGCACTTTCGATCGGGCTCATTTGCATTCCTCTTTCGAAAGAGGGATGTAGTCTAGACGAGCCCTAAGTATTTAAGGTGCCACACGACTTGTTGTTTTTGCAGAAAAAGACTAATATACCTGCACCTCTGAAATGTTCCTCCACAATGTTCTTTTTAACCCCATGTTTCCCCTCGCTGTCAGGGAGCATGATGCAAGTATACAGCTTGTATCACTTTCTCCTCTGCCCCCTCCCCTCACCAGCCAGGCATGAAAGGAATGGAAGCAAGCAGTGTTCTTTCCTCTTGCTCCCTGATAGTGAGGAGAAAGGGAAGAAAAGCAAGCAGCATCCAGGTATGAGAGGCTTCACTCCCCCCTCCACCTTGTGCCCAACACATATACATCTGCCCTGCCTAAATGGCACTCTTGGCTATGGGAAACTTCAGGAATATGGCAGACTAGATTACTCCAAAACCACAATTTCTCTGCAACTGCTAAACGTTTTCTGATAAACTGAACTATAGCATAGGTGTGATTTAGAAACTATGTGTGAAGTAGAACATCTTGACATTCTTGGTCACTAACACAGCTGCTTGAAATAAAAAAGAGCGAACAAATTATAATGTGTTTTCTGTTCTACTATTTGTAAGGTGACAAATTATAAGCTGTTTTCTGTTTCACTATTTTATAGTGCCCTATGGTTTTTATTTTCTAGTTGCTACTTAGTTTATTTTCTCTAAGTAACATTTTAGACTGTTTAAAATAAATGTTATATTTAAATATATCACACAAACTAAATAACAATATATATTTAAAGGGAAAGCAACAGAGTACATTTTTGCATTTACATTTTCCATCAAAATCTTGAAACTGGGAACAAACTAAATTCTCCCCCAAAAGGAAAGGTTTTAATGAAAAATAACATTATTAATGATAGCTAAATTTGGAGGAACCGGATCAGGTGGAAATCTGAGCAGCAGAGTTTGGTTATAGATTACAGTACTGATGAGGTGCTATCACTTCTGAAGCAGCTAAAAATGGGTAACAAAAGATATGGTGTGTCTGATCACTTGTATGCTAATTCAGTATTTTGCAGTATCCAACTTTGAATGAAAATTATTATTGTAATTGTTACATGCAAGGAGTAAAAATAAGAGCAGTTCCCTTCTGTGTTCTTTAGAAGAGTTTTGGAACTTGTGTACGGCCAGCAATAATACAAGGGTAGCAACATATGCATGAACACAGAGCAATTTGACGAGTAGAGCAAAATCTTTAAAAATAGGCCAGATTGCTATTAACCTGCATAATAGTACACCCAAAAATAAATAGAAAGCTGGTTATGTTGAAGAGTGAAAAAGGTAAAGTGACAATGAATCATTGTAAAAAGTTAGGGAACGTGAACTCATCTTATCATGCAATAAAGATCAATGCATACATTTGCAGTGAGGGCTATGAGTGCACAGTCTGGAAATATTAAGTAATAAGCTTACCCTATTGTACTTGTTCACAGAGAAAGGAGACTTAGTAAGTATAATGCCTGAAATCCTCACTCCACTGAAGTCAATAGGGGTTTATGACAAGTCAATGATTTTCTCCTGGGCATAATCATACTATTATAATGCTAAATCTTTTAAAATATGAAATTAAATGGCTAATATAAAACAAAATGTTAGACAGGCCCTGCTCAAATGTAAAATACCAAATAGAATTGCATAGTGTGGAATTGTTTGCCTTTCACTGTTGGTTGTACCATGAGCTTCTGGCTGAATATGAAACACTATTGTGCTTTTGTTAGATGTTTTGCAGTTGGGGTGAGAGTGCATGGTTTTGCATTATGTTCCAATTTTGCTCTGTACCTGGACTCTAGGTTTGCCCTATTACAATTATTTAGTCTATTGATTATTCAAACCCTAATTAGAGCATAGGACATATATGGATTTATTCTCTGAAGAATATTCACAAATAAAAGCTTTTGTAATCCGCAAACCACCAGATTTGTGACTTGGTCTAGAAATTAATCACAATTACGGGTTTTTATCGACTAATTCTGCCCCATTTTGGATTTGACACCTAATGTATTAAGTTTTTTTTAATCAGAGAGCCTCTTGCAATTGCAGAATAGTGTTTAAAATGCTAGCGGGGTGACAAATCTATTGTTCAAATCAAGTATATTATTGAATTCTAACATGCAAATACTGTATATCATGTTGCAGAGTTAATTGGTTTCTTTTTTCTACTTTGTAACATTATTTTTGTCTTATCCTGCTGTTTGAATTCATAAGCTCTTGCACAGAGTGTTCTGGATGCAAAAATAGCATTAAATGCCTATCACAAATTAGAGTTTATTCAAATAGATTAATTTATTACAACTATACAAAGGGGCTTTATTAAATATTCATTTTCTTCTATCAGCACTGATATTAGTAATTTAAGTTTGGCTATAGTGTAATCAATTAAAGTGAAACATGCTGTGAAAAGGGGAGAATTGCACATAAATTTAATCTATTTTAGCTACTCCTGCTGTCTCAGAAATCATTTCTATGGTTACAAGGCATTTGTCAAAGATTTGTAAAAGAAAAAAAAATCCTGTATTGTTGAAACCTCTCTAAATAAGGTTGACATTTTATTATTCTCTCATGAAATACCTAGTCTAATATTACAACATATGCACATAAAATATTTTGATGCCTATAAAATTTATCAATAAGATTGGTAAATATTTTTCTATGTACAGGTAGGTGGAAGGACTTTACAGACTCATCTGAAATTTCTACAGTTTCTTGAGACATGCTAAGAGATTTCAGCCTGGGTTGTAGAAGTACATAGTCTTAGTTCTAAGGAAAGATGGAACCCAACTTGAACCTAAAATATGAAGAGATAGCAGAAGGAAGGATGCTGAATTTTTAATCTCCAATATAAATCCCCACCTATGGCTTTGGCTCTGTGTTTCATCTACTCCCAGCATGGGCCTAAATGATAGAAACCCACAAGAAGGGTTTTTCTCATGACATTTGGCTCCAATATGTCAAAAATCCTGGAACAGCCAGTCCCGTGAGAATACCATTATTTTCAATTACCAGTTGAGACTAAATCTTTCTAACTACCCTGGACTTAGCACGACCTTGGTGTTGTTACCCCCAAAACAACAGGTGTTAAATACACTTTTTAAAGACTAGTCTTGCATGAAATACCTTAATTCAATTTGAAATGGCATTGCCTTGTACCATCTCCAGGACACCAGTCAGACTGAGCTTGGAATCTTAATGAAATCAGCCAGAACTAGCTTCAACCAAATAATGGAGAACAAAGTCTGTCTAGATAAATAAAGGAACTATGAAGTCTTTCCTAGGTATGGCTACAGATACTTTAATTATCAGAGAGACGGGGAAAAGCTTATTACTTGTATTACTGTAACTCTCAAATAGCCAATCAGGACTGATGTCAGACACTATATATATAATATGGTACCAATATGTGTACAGTCTAAAATAAAACAATGGAGAAAGACCAAGGAAAAGGGGAAAATATGAATGAGGATTATTCTGGGGACACTACTTTGTAATCAGTTTCAAATTTGTAGAACACCTCTGAAAATCTGTCAGTGAACACAGCTTAGTCCCAGGCCCAGTACCAGGAACTGTGTTGCTATCTTTTCTATCCCAAAGCTAGCTAATAATGCCAAGGACATGGAAGCAACCCTCTGGCTCAGGTACATCTACTTGGCATTTATCCTTTCCATTTTGTTCTGATTGTTGAGCTGCAAACACATTAAACCATCAGATACTAGTAAATCTGTGTTGCAAGCAAAGCAAGATTTTTTTTAACTTTAATAAGAGTACCAGAAATGACCACATGTACCAAGAAACAGTAGACAAGCTGGTAGTGATAGGGATTCAACAGACTACTGACCAGTGCAAGGAGCAGATTAAGCAGCTCAAAAATGACTTCTGGAATGCTAAGCATGAGAACTGAACCTCTAGGGACTCAATGTCATCCTTCCTGTTTTGTGAGGATTTTGACTAAGTGATGAGCACATAGGCCTCAGTTGTTCATAATAACCTGGTCATCTGGGAAGGCAACCCTCTGACCCAGAAATGCACTGTAGGATTGGAGGGGAATCTGCAGGCACCGGGTCAGGTTAAGTGACTGGGGCTCACACCAGACTCCAGAGAGGTTTTGCTGCTGGAGCAGCTGCAGCATATTCTGGATCCATGCTTGAAGAAGCTGTTTGATGAGCTCCTGCAGGAGCAGTCCACATCAGAACCAGAAGAGGTGGAACTACTACCAGAGAATGGAACATGATTGGCTCCATATTTGTGGCTATTAGCATATGAACAGGAAGGATTTCCACTTTATGACTGAATGCAATTTTTTTTACAAGGCAAATGTACTAGTGGGTATCTGCAACGGCAGAATGCACATTAGCATTTTGCCATCACCCCCTCCACCACTATTTGGAATGCAAAATGGAGACCAGGAAGCACAAATACCAATTAAACAAATATTTAATCATTTTTATATTAGATAGTTGCACTTTCTTATAAATATACACTGGGGTATTAAAAGAAGTATATTACCTTTCCTGTTAATACATTGTACCAGAAAAATCAGCAATGCTAGAGGGAGATTAGGATGTGGGGAGAGGAGAAAATGTAGTGCATGGATGACAAAATCAACATTTGGAATATGGCAGGGGACTGTAGTAAGTACACAAATGTGTCATATGAGGGTGGGCTGGCTGTTTAATTCTTTGAGAGACCGTTTTGTTTTCTGTGTTTTCATGTAGTCCATGGACAGATGTAGTCGAACCATGCTGTGCAATAAATGATAGGGAGGCAATAATCCCAGTAGACACTAAAACAACATCATGTTGATTCTACCACATGTTTTGACTCAGGTGCTTATAGCGGCTATCATCTCCTGTACTAGGGACTTGAAATAGATAATCACATTTCAGGGAAGAGAATATTTTCTGGACCATCCTTTATAGGACATGAGCCACCATAACCTAGAAAGCCTTTCTGACATGCACAGCTGGTTGCCGCTGGTAGCTTGCAAAACAATGTCTCTCTATTATTCAAGAACTCAGAAATGTTATGTCCTTCAGAATGCTGAAAAGACTGAGATGTTAGCGCACCCCATCCCAAGTGACAATGGTCAGCAGTTTTTAAACTTACCTTGGCGTGCACACTCTTTTTATTCTGCTTCACTTAACTATATCCACTAAGCTTCTGGGAAGTGAAATGTTCCTCTGTATTCCTCAAGACTATAATAAAGCTGGGTTTTACAAAATATCTTTCTTTTTTTTTGCATTGAGATTCTATGGGCACATTTCTCCAAGGAGGCCATTAACCTTTTTTGAAGTACTGAGACAATACTGTACTCTTTGTTTTCTTGTTTTCCAGATCTGCCTCCTCTGCAGCTCATCCAGACTCCAAAAGGAGCCTGGGATTTTGAACTGTCATGGACTGGTCAAATAGGATGCATTTCTATGATGACCTTATCATGGACATCATGGAAAGGGCCAACAAGCAGATTCAATACCAAAGGGGAAAGGATTTAAATCAATGGAAAGGCACAGACAGATAGCAAAGTGTGAGGAAAAACCTGCAGCAGCAACTGAAGCATGTGAGGAGAAACCTGCAGCAGCATTTTCTGAAACAGAAATGCCGCTTGAGGGATGAAGAAAGAGCACAGCAGATGTACTGGTTTGAGGGCTGTTTTCATTAATGTCCACAAGAGTTCCTGCTCCCTTTCCACCCACACTTTTATTACTGGTTTTGCTGTTTAGCTTTGTTTTGTTTTGATATTATGATGGTAGTTGGCCTGCTTGACAGTTGTTCAATATATGTTTTAGTACAGCCATAACATATAAAGCCTTCTACTTTATTTTAAAAGTGTTTTACCATCTCTGAATCACATAATATTATGTACATGTTGAAGAAGGTATAAACACGATAAAACATAACTGGAAGTTTTATCCAAACATAACCTTAATACATGGATTCAGATCAATTGATAATGAAAATCCAAAATTTATTTCTTAAGTAGTCATCTCCATCATTATTAACAACGTATGACAATCTCTCTCACACACACACCATTCATAGGATATAGCAAGAGTAATTTACTGTAAAAAAAAGTGTTGTACAAAAAATACATTTAGAAATGTACTGTGCTCCCTTTTCCACTGGTCCATGTAATCCACAATGTGGGCACACAGGTCATCCCTGATTTCTGTTGCCCATGTGCACCTTACTCCATCTTGGACTGGTGAACTTTCTGACTAAGTATGCCAGCCACAGGTCCATTCAGATCCAAATGGCTCACCTTTGGATTAAAAAAGATTGTGAAGATCACTATAAGCCACGATCATAGAATCATAGAATACCAGGACTGGAAGGGACCTCGAGAGGTCATCAAGTCCAGTCCCCTGCCCTCATGGCAGGACCAAATACTGTCTAGACCATCCCTGATAGACATTTATCTAACCTACTCTTAAATATCTCCTGAGATGGGGATTCCACAACCTCCCTGGGCAATTTATTCCAGTGTTTGACTACCCTGACAGTTAGGAACTTTTTCCTAATGTCCAACCTAAACCTCCCTTGCTGCAGTTTAAGCCCATTGCTTCTTGTCCTATCCTCAGAGGCCAAGATGAACAAGTTTTCTCCCTCCTCCTTTTGACACCCTTTTAGATACCTGAAGACTGCTATCATGTCCCCCTTCAATCTTCTCTTTTCTAAACTAAACAAACCCAATTCTTTCAGCCTTTCTTCATAGGTCATGTTCTCTAGACCTTTAATCATTCTTGTTGCTCTTCTCTGGACCCTCTCCAATTTCTCCACATCTTTCTTGAAATGCGGTGCCCAGAACGGGACACAATACTCCAACTGAGGCCTAACCAGCGCAGAGTAGAACGGAAGAATGACTTCTCGTGTCTTGCTCACAACACACCTGTTAATGCATCCCAGAATCATGCTTGCTTTTTTTGCAACAGCATCACACTGTTGACTCATATTCAGCTTGTGGTCCATTATAACCCCTAGATCCCTTTCTGCCGTACTCCTTCCTAGACAGTCGCTTCCCATTCTGTATGTGTGAAACTGATTGTTCCTTCCTAAGTAGAGCACTTTGCATTTGTCTTTATTAAACTTCATCCTGTTTACCTCAGACCATTTCTCTAATTTGTCCAGATCATTTTGAATTATGACCCTATCCTCCAGAGAAGTCGCAACCCCTCCCAGCTTGGTATCATCTGCAAACTTAATAAGCTTACTTCTATGCCAATATCTAAATCGTTGATGAAGATATTGAACAGAGCCGGTCCCAAAACAGACCCCTGTGGAACCCCACTTGTTATATCTTTCCAGCAGGATTATGAACCATAATAATTACTCTCTGAGAATGGTTATCCAGCCAATTATAAACCCACCTTATAGTAGCCCCATCTAAGTTGCATTTGCCTTGTTTATTGATAAGAATACAATGCGAGACCGTATCAAACGCTTTACTAAAGTTTAGGTATACCACATCCACCGCTTCTCCCTTATCCACAAGACTCGTTATCCTATCAAAGAAAGCTATCAGATTGGTTTGACATGATTTGTTCTTTACAAATCCATGCTGGCTGTTCCCTATCATCTTGCCACCTTCCAAGTGTTTACAGATGATTTCCTTAATTACTTGCTGCATTATCTTCCCTGGCACAGAAGTTAAACTAACTGGTCTGTAGTTTCCTGGGTTGTTATTATTTCTCTTTTTATAGATGGGCACTATATTTGCCCTTTTCCAGTCTTCTGGAATCTCTCCTGTTTCCCATGATTTTCCAAAGATGATAGCTGGAGGCTCAGATACCTCCTCTATCTGCTCCTTGAGTATTCTAGGATGCATTTCATCAGGCCCTGGTGACTTGCAGGCATCTAACTTTTCTAGGTGATTTTTAACTTGTTCTTTTTTTATTTTATCTTCTAAACCGACCCTCTTCCCACTAGCATTCACTATGTTAGGCATTCCTTCAGACTTCTCAGTGAAGACAGAAACAAAGAAGTCATTAAGCATCTCTGCCATTTCCAAGTTTCCTGTTACTGTTTCTCCCTCCTCACTGACCAGTGGGCCTATCCTGTCCTTGGTCTTCCTCTTGCTTCTAATGTATTTATAAAAAGTCTTCTTGTTTCCCGTTTTTCCTGTAGCTAATTTGAGCTTATTTTGTGCCTTTGCCTTTCTAATCTTGCCTCTGCATTCCTGTGTTGTTTGACTATATTCATCCTTTGTAATTTGTCCTACTTTCCATTTTTTATATGACTCCTTTTTTATTTTTAGATCATGCAAGATCTCGTGGTTAAGCCAAGGAGGTCTTTTGCCATATTTTCTATCTTTCCAACACAGTGGAATAGCTTGCTTTTGGGCCCTTAATAATGTCCCTTTGAAAAACTGCCAACTCTCCTCAGTTGTTTTTCCCCTCAGTCTTGCTTCCCATGGGACCTTACCTATCAGCTCTCTGAGCTTACCAAAATCCACCTTCCTGAAATCCATTGTCTCTATTTTGCTGGTCTACCTTCTACCCTTCCTTAGAATTGTGAACTCTATGATTTCATGATCACTTTCACCCAAGCTGCCTTCCACTTTCAAATTCTCAACCAGTTCCTCCCTATTTGTTAGGATCAAATCTAGAACAGCTTCCCCCCGGTAGCTTTTTCAACCTTCTGAAATAAAAAGTTGTCTCCAATACAGTCCAAGAACTTTTTGGATAGTCTGTGCCCCACTGTGTTATTTTCCCAGCATATATCTGGATAGTTGAAATCCACCACCAAATCTTGGGCTTTAGATGATATTGTTAGTTGTTTAAAGAAAGCCTCATCCACTTCTTCCACCTGAGTAGGTGGCCTGTAGTAGACTCCTAGCATGACATCACCCTTGTTTTTAACCTTTTAACCTAACCCAGAGACTCTCAACACTTCCGTCTCCTATGTCTATCTCCACCTCACTCCAAGTGTGTTCATTTTTAATATATAAGGCAACACCTCCTCCCTTTTTTCCCTGTCTATCTTTCCTGAGCAAGCTGTACCCTTCCATCCCAACATTCCAATCATGTGTATTATCCCACCAAGTTTCTGTGATGCCAACAATGTCATAATTGTACTTATGTATTAGCACTTCCAGTTCTTCCTGCTTATTACCCATACTTCTCGCATTTGTATATAGGCATCTAAGATACTGATTTGACCTTGCCTCTCAGTTTTGCCCTGACCCTCCTTTCTCTCTGCCATTATAGCCCATGCTCCCTCCCATTTCCTACCCATCTCCCAGGTCTCCATGTTCTCCACTTACCAGTGGGCTTTGCTCACCTGTCCCTGTCGAACCTACTTTAAAGCTCTCCTCACTAGGTTAGCCAGTCTGTGTCCAAATAGGATCTTCCCCCTCCTCGAAAGATGAACGCCATCCTTCCTTGAATAGCATCCCATGGTTGAGGAAGCCAAAGCCCTCCTGGTGACACCATCTTCGCAGCCAGGCATTCACTTCCAGGATGCACCTGTCTCTGCCTGGGCCCCTACCTTTGACAGGAAGGATCGAAAAGAATACCACTGGTGCTCCGAACTCCTTCACCTGTACTCCCAGAACCCTGTAGTCACTCTTGATCCACTCAGTGTCACACCTCGCAGTATCATTTGTGCCCACATGGATGAGTAGCATGGGGCAGTAGTCAGAGGGCTGGATAATCCTCGACAATGCCTCCGTAACATCTCGGATACGGGCCCCCGGCAGACAGCATCCTCCTGAGATGATGTACAATAAAGCAGACAGCATTGAATACACTGGAATCAATCAATTCTGTAAACATTGCCAGCAGGATTTCAATCACCATTCTACACCTGCTGAGTGCAATTCAACTTCTTTTGCCTGGGACTCTCAGAGCAGGGTATAGTTTCCTGAACTTAAAAGTTCATGCAAAAGAGGGTTTGTAGGTCCTCTAGAATTACAGTGTGGACAGTTACTCCGTGTATTATCATGCAATTCGGTGGTAATACTATCCTAGCCTGTTCTTTCAGATAGAATCCTATTTCATAGAAAACCCGGCATCATGAACTTTTCTGATCCTGTCAAAGAACTATGATGTGGGCTCCCCTCTCTAGTAGTTTATTCCAAACTCCTACCCTTTCCCTTGGAGCGGAGAACTTTCCAGCATGTCACTTCAACACCTTTTTTTTCCCAAGCAAATATTTACATTTATCAGCATGGACATAATCCAGCTGCCCTTCCAACACTGGTCCCTAAACAAGAAAGTAAAGCTTGGATCAGATTGGTATTTCTGTCCAAATTCTCAATAGGCTTCCCCACACAGAGCACTAGGATTTATTAAAAAAAAAGGTAATTTACATATAACATAGTATGGATATGCCACTTTCCTCCTTCTCTAGAATATGAATACACCTCACAAAATCGTGAACTTGTTTCCAGCTCTCTATATATGTACGGTAATAGGCTATATTTTAGTGTCTCCAAGGTATGTGCGTATGAGAGCCTGTAAGTGATCCCTTAACATAGCTGACCTTTTTAAAATTATTATATAATTCCTATTACTGTTACGACTTTCTTGGTCAGCCACACAGCGTTTTTCACCCCATATTCATCCTTGATTATTTGTCTTGCCTAAGAGCCAAGTTGGAAGAAGAAGTGAATTTTGGGCCCAGTGCAGTTGTCAATTAGATCAATAAGAGTCATTCCTTTTGCTCCAATAACATTTGAATTGGACATCTGGTGAACCCACATACCCATACATACATAATCAACAGTCCCAGAAACATTCATGGCAGAATGAGGTATGTTCTTTTTCAAAACTTTCATTTGGAAAGATCTGTACATTTCCTAGCTTAAAGCCAGATTTCGCTCTCAGAACTTAACCTTAATTCAAGAAGTAATTTTGATTTAAGATTACTAATTGCTTTATGGCTCAAACTCAATGTGGAAACACTCAAGAAGCAAAATTATGCGACTTTTTAACATTTATGCACTGTGAGAAATAAACAGCTGGGGCAAGCAGCAGGCATTTCAATATGTTTTATTTATTTATACACAGAACTTTAAGCATATGTCATATTGATGGCATTTATATCATAATATATGTTATTCACTACCACTCTTGCAAATCCATCAGAACTGTATGAATATCTAGTGAATATCAGGATACCATCAGCTTATGAAACTTTTTTTTCTCCATCTGGTGTATATCCTGCATGCTCAGCTTTTCTATATGAAGAATGTAGCTATGGAAATATATGTTTTTAAAACATAATGGTCTTCCTATGAGAGAGTATTTATTTCTCCTTTTCTTAATTCCAAAACCAAAGAGATGCGAGGATTCAATATGTTCCAGCAGCTAAAACAAAGAGAATGAGCCATTGGAAGAAATAAGTAAAAGGATTATGTCTAGATTAAATTAAATACACTGGAAATGTGGTTTTGTGCAGTAGAATTTGTAAGCACAATATTCTTATTTCAGTACACATTGGACTTCCCTAGTCTGGCACCTTTGGGACCTTACTGGCCACAGATGAGGAATTTTTCTGGACCCGGGGAGGTCATATTTGGTGCCCTGCTACCGCCCCCCTTCCCCACCAGCCCTGGACAGGCCACCGACCTCCTGGCTGGCTCCCCCTCCTACCTCACTGCCAGTCCTGCTGACCTACCTGTCCCCCTCCCCCTTTCCTGCCAAACTGGACAGCCCAGCTCCAGCCCAGCTCCCTATGTGCTGGGCTCCTGGCCCCACTGGGCAGCCCCGCTGTGGTGTGCCAGGCTCCTGGCCATGTCTGGCAGCCTTGGTGGGTTATACCTAGTAGCCCAGATGCAGGAAGCCTAGCTGCCAGTCTTCCACTGGGACTTTCTGGTCCTTGAACATCCGTGGTCCTGCTGGATCACAGATGTTTCCAGACCAGGGAATCCTGGTTAACAGAGGTTTAACCTGTATTATAGTTTCTCTTTAGATTGGCAATTATGTTCATACACATAAATATATGAACATAATTCAAAATATGCTCATTAATAGGGAAGTTATTGTTTTCTTTGGATACTAGTAATATATACAGGCTCCAGAGCTAGCAATTGTTATAAATATATTCAGTCCTTTTTTCCTTTCATCAAAGCTTCCTGAAGACTTTAAAGCTTCTAGGGCCCTTAGTTTCTTCGTAGAATGGTGACAGGATCAAGACTTAAGAAGGAATATATAGAAATATTATGCTGTTTTAATCCATAAAGTTTCATGGGTGCTGTGGAGAATCTGATGTTTTGTGGGACTTGCCATATCCATACATTAGGGGTTGCCAGCAGTGTTCCCTCTAAAGTGCATGCCTGTGCAAGCATGCACTAAGAATTTGAGGCCCACCCATCTCCTCAGCAGAGCTGTGCAGTGGTGGAGCCACATGGTCGGTGGGGCCATGTGGTGGGTGGCTGTTCCGTCCGAGAAGCAGCAGGGCAGCCACCACACGGCCCTGGCTCTAGCTTCAGCCCTTTTCCAAGGCTGGAGCTATGGGCTGCATGGTGAGCAGCAGCTGCTCCAGCAGTCCCGGCCAGTACAGAGCTGGAGCTGTATGGTGGGCAGCTGGTAACTACTCCAGTGGCCCCAGCCAGAGCCAGAACTGGGGCCGCATGGTGTGCGGGGGGGTGGAGCTGCTCCGGTGGCCAGGGCTGGCTGGGGCCACTGGGTGGAGGGAGCTACCCAGGAGAGTCTCTTGGGGAGCAATGTCACTGGTGGGTGCCACAGTGGCACACATCTAAACAAGCTCACGTGACCACATTGTTGGTGCACAAGACAAAACTCATTCCGCTCATGGATGGAAAATCTTAGAGGGAACGCTGGTTGCCAGTATTTTGCTATCTTTCCAGTGCAGCTTTGCAACATTAGTCCACTCACACATTCCTCTTTTCTGCCTGCCAGTGCTCCTGAAAACATTAGTCAATCCACATCCCATTGAATGTTTGGGCATCCAGAGTATGTCTTCCCTCTGAGCCTGATTCAATATCCACTGATGAGATGAACCACTTTAGGTTGGCTTTAGTAGGAATTTATTTGGCTAACTCTAACTGGAACTTTATAATTCTAAATTGAACCTTTTCCATTCATACACATGGTAAGTTTGGAATCCTTGTAAAGTGGATTACAAATAAAATAGAAAGTCCTCCTAGGCTGAAAATATTAGTACAATTAACCACAATGTAATATCCTATGTAATCTACAAGAGTTACAGTCTATTGTAATTCGTATAATACTGTAAAAGGCATATGACAAACTTTATGGGAATACTCAGACAAATGGAGAAAATAGTAATGATGAAACCATAGCAACAATTGTCAGATAATGCCCACATATTACATAACAAGTCTTGTTCCCAGGTGATAAGCTGTCCAAACACCAAGGAGTCATCTGGTTCCATTTTTTAACTTCAATCACCTAGTGAAGTAATAGCTACCTCTCATTAAGAAAAACATGACAAATGTGAAATGACAGCTGAAATGCAAACCTATATACAAGATAGAATCTTCACGTTATTCCCAATTCCCAAAAGATAAACACTATTTATTTCTTTCCAGGCAATTTTAAGATTTCTGACATTGAAGTTTAGCATGCACAAATTTTATCCTGTGTAGCCTTGATTTGTGAGTCTTCTTAAATGAGAAACACTGCATAATGTCAGACTATATGAGCTTTGGAGAGGCCCATCACACAAGCTAAAAGACAATTTTAGCTCAATAAAAAAGATATTCTTGGCAGACTTCATCTTTTAGTCAGTGAACTAACTGTGGGTCTTCAATTTTAGGGTGCTTTATAATTATGTCCTACTTACTTTTTGTATTTATGATACTATTCTCTGGCCAGCAGCAGTAATTTTCAAATATTTTTAATCGATCAATCACTGACCACTTTAATATGCCAAAAAATGAATTATAGCTGTTAGCAGAAAAAATTCCTTCTGACTGGCCCAGCCCCTTTCTATTTCTCTCTCCTTTTTTTTTTCTCCTCACTTTTTCTCTGTGTATTAAAAAAGACTTTTATTTCAAAATTACATAATAAAATTCATAGCAAAATGTCATCAACTAGGGAAAAATTATATAATTGAGGACAGATTCTTCATCTGAGTTACTTCAGTCTTCTATTGGTATAATTGAGAGTATAATTTCATCTTTGATATAAAATGTCATGGACATGCAGATATGATATGAAAACACTTATATGCTTCCCTCCTACCACCTGGAAATTGTCACAAAAATGGTTCTTCTAATGAAAGTTGACACATCCAAATAAATCCAGCCCTTGGGATTGGAGGAATCAATAAAGTTAAGGGAATGAGCAGAATAATACCAGATTAAATTTACTGTTGATAAATATAATGCAATGCAGAGTGGAAAGAAAAATATGACCTACTCGTATCTGAAATTTAACTCAGGGGAAATACTGGGATGATACTGTGGATGGGTCACTGAAAATATTTGCTCAGTGTATAGTGGCATAATCAAAGCAAACAAAATGCTAAGGTTTATGAAAGATGAGGGAAAATAATACCGAAATAAATCAGTGTTATGTCCCCACCTGGAATACTGTGTTAATTTTGGCATACAACCTCAAAAAAATAGAGTAGAAATTGAAGAGAATTTAAAAAAAATATATTAATTGAAAAATGCAAATATTAGTAGCATGGTAAGGAGATCCATGTGTAGAAAATAAAATTACCTGTACTAGTTATTACAGAGATAGGACAAATAAGAGGAGACAGAGTTATCCAAATTATACATATTTAAAAAATAAATTGGACCTCATATTTACCCTTCTTTATAATACATGAACAAGGAGATATTTGATTCAAAGGAAGAGTAAGAAAATGAGAACTGATAAAGAGAAGTAGTATTTTAGGCAGCATGTAATTCACATGTGAAACTTCTTGCCAATGGTGTGCTCTGAGTTTCTTTTGGATTTTTTAATTTAATTTGGAATTTTTAAAATTTATTCTGGCAATGGGTGACACGGAAGGGATCACGTGAGGATTACCTGTTGTGTTTCCTCCCTCTGGTGCATCTGGTATTGGCCACTGTTCGCAGACAGGATACTGGGCTAGATGAACCGTTGGTCTCACCCAGTATGGCCGTTCTTATGTTCTTAATTTATTTTTTGTTTTTGGAGAAACTGTCTACCACTAATTTTGTGTGATCACATCAGGCTGAAATTCAATGGACATTCACAAATGTAGTCATCCCCCTGGTTGCCAAGGCTTGGGAGTCCATTTACTCTTTCTTAATCCCTGTCATTGCAAGAGTTGCAATTTTGTTATTCTCCAATTCCCTCGGGGTACGTCTACACTTGCTCCCTATCTCGAGATAAGGATGCAAATGTACTGCACCGAAATTGCTAAAGAAGCACGGGATTTAAATATCCCACGATTAATTAGCATAATCGCGTCTGGGTGCCATTTTGAAATTACGTTATTGCTAAATAAAATGCCCCGTGTAGCAGCGTTATTTCAAGATAAAACCCTTCTCTCAAAATAACTGTTACTCCTTATTTGATAAATTTATAAAATAAGGAGTAACAGTTATTTTGAGAGAAGGGTTTTATCTTGAAATAACGCTGCAACACGGGGCGTTTTATTTCGCAATAACGCGATTTCAAAATGGTGCCTGGACGCGATTATGCTAATTAATCATGGGATATTTAAATCCCGCGCTTCATTCGCAATTTCGGTACACTACATTGCATCCCTATCTCGAGATAGGGAGCAAGTGTAGACGTCCTCTCAGAGGTGTAAATAACTAAGGACATGAGGGAACTTTAGCTCCCTAAAATTTTAAAGTTTAATAAAGAAACACTGAGTTTGGAACGGAAGCTCATTTATTTCATTTTAGTAAAATTGGACATATTCAATCATAATATAAAGTTACTCCCTGAAACATCACCTTTTAAAATATGAGTAAAAAGAACGACCTCTCTGAAAGGACCATAGAATAATCTGAGTTCTAGATTACTTGAAATTAATTCTTCTGCAGCATCTGCAATATGTAAGTCATCAGTTTTCCAATTGTGTACATGAAAAATCATGCACCAGTTGAGCTGGGATTTGTCCTACTTTAAATTTGACAGGGTTAATGTTTAATGTGTAGTAGAACACTGAAACTATCCTCACTTACCTCATTGGTTGCCTGTATTTACAAACACTACTTAACTTTGCCATTTCAAAAAGCAGCTGATGTTTGATTTGGCTGAGTGGAGAGATATTTCTTAACTGATTTTAATTGTTTTTTTTCTGAAAACCAAAAGCTGATTTACAGCAGGTGAAACTGAGTGCTCAGTTGATCCTAGTTGAAATTGGAACCATACAGCTGAGGCATATTTTCAATTTCTGCTTCTGTTATGTTTTAAGTGATTATGAGAGTCTCAAAAAATTGAATCATTTTATAACCTCTGTTCTGAATCTGGTAGCTGGCTTTTTTTTATTCCTATTTGCATTTCTGTTGGAGTTTGTGTCTTCTTTGGAAACTCAGACATTCTTACTATCTCCAACTTCCAACTTTTCTTATGGATTTAATGCAAAAATAAGTTATGGGTTTTCTTGCTAAAACAGCTGATCATTGCAAAGATATGGACAGACTGTTTACCATGTTAGGATTTTTGGACCTAGTTTAATAGTAGAGAAGAATTCAAATGTTTCCTTTTGAGTATACCACCAACTGGAAATCTCATTTCAGGATCTTTCATTGCATCCGTCACAACTTATTAAGTTACACAAAATGCCAGGATAATTCTGAGAAAATTAAGCTCATGGTTCATCATAAGAGTCCATCTTCTTGGAGCAAGTGCATAGCTGGATGGCTGAAGATGAGCTTCACGCGTCATATTCTGCCCTGACATACCACATCAGTCGATTTGAAAAAGAACTTTTTGATTTTATAAAAAGTTTCAATACTAGCTTTAGAGAGCATTATTCTGCAGTATCTAAGATAGCATTATTATCCATGTCAAATGCAAACCATTGCCACAGCACTGCACATATATAGCTCTTGTTGCAACATCCAACATTAAGCCTACCATTATAATGGCACCATCATAGGATTGTCTGTTACAGCTGTTGATCCTAAGATGAGAATAATATACCTTTCTTTACTAATATGACAACATCCACCAAAGTACAGGCTATGACTTAAGGTCCAATAATTCTTCATGAATATTCTTGTTATCATGCACATACTGAAGGCATGAAATCACTTGTTCTTTGTTGGAGAAGTCTATACTATAATTATGTACCATTTTCCAGAAAAATTTCTCTGAAATTTACCTCATAATGAAGAGTCATGATTTCCATTATCTTGTTTTGAATAAATGGACATGCAAAATTGTCTTGACACTTTTTTCAGCTACTTTGAAATATCAGGATCATATTTTGCCTGCACTGAAAGCAATTTAATAATGTTATCTCCAAGCTCATCTAAGGATGTATTTTTAACTTGTTCACTATAATGACCTTGCAGTGTAAATCCTTATTTGGCAAGAGAATGTATACTATTTAGTAGTATCATTAAGATCTTTCTATTTTGTTCTTTCTTCTGAAAGAACATTTAGGATGCCACTAGAATTCTTTGTGATGTTTTGAAGAATAGCAACTGTTACGTAGTGAAAAGTTAAAGTCTGGAAACCCTCAAATTTGTCTTGAGATTCTTCAAAATAAAGAATCCAGATTATGTGAGAGCTTCATCAAGTTATCTGGTCTAAAATAATTTGGAATTAAAAGTTGCACAACAAAAGAAACAAAGAATGCTGTTACTAAACTTCAGAATAATGAAGCCAGGCTGAACAAAAAGAATGACCAGAATGAACAGAAAGAATGACCTTGTTTTCCAAAGTGATAATCATGAGTCAGTCACGACTGATGAAGCGCTTCATAAATGCAATTAGTATAAGGCAGTGGTCCTCAACCAGTAGATTGGGCTATATTGATAGATCTCGTAGCCTCTGACAGGTGATCCTGACTAGTTTGGCTGGGAAGCTATTAAGTGCTGGCCCTTCCATTACCTCTCCCTCCAACTGCCCAGCTGCTCTTGCCCAGAGCCACCCCCTGGGAGCATCCTGCTTGTTGTGCAGGCTGGGGGAGACAGAGGCAGGGGTGCTGATGTCACTCTGTCCCCCTCCCCTGTACTCCATATTCACAGAGTAATGAGGGCAGGGCCTCAGCAAAGAGGTGGGGCAGAAGAAGGGCCTCGGAGAAGGGGTGGGCCTGGGGTGCTTGAGTTTGAGGTATATCCTGGACTGACTTGAATTCAAAAAGTGATCTTGTGCTTTAAAAGGTTGGAGACCACTGGTATAAGGCAACTAGGCATTAGGTTTCCAGTGCAGGTGGAGAGAGGTCAGTACTACAATAACCTATTAATTTCATTCGCTGTACTCATGATTTTTAAGGCTATCTCATGGCAATTTGGGTGTCTGATTCATAATTTTTTAATGTTTTGGGTATGTAATGCTGCCACAGTATTCTAGCCACATATAATGCCTTTACCCCCATATACTTGTTCTATTTTCCCTCAGTTTTCTTCAGTTCACATTCTCCCTTCCTGCCTTATCTCTTTTGCTACATCAGTCTTGTTTCCTGCCTTTCCTTATTCTCCATTCTTCTGTTTTTAGCTGATGAGAGAACAAGGGATGGCAGCCATTTTAGAAAAGACAAAAATCATGAAAACTCATGAAACCTCCTGAGCAGCTTTAAAAATTAATGCTTAATATTGAGACATTGACAACATCTTTGTGAGAACTGGCAACTCTGGAGATGCTGGGGAATGTTAGAAAGAAAAATTAGCCCCAGTAATGTAGGCGGACATAACTTCTGCTCCCAGCTGCACCAATACAACCTCATTATACTGGTGTAACAGACAACAAATTTGACCCATAGTATCTACTGAATTGAAAATGTAGCTGTGTAATCTACATTGAATGCAATTAGTTCTTCAGTAAGTGAAAAAAAGGGAGGCTGGGATCTATTTCAACATATACAGCCTGCTTCTGCTTCTGCTTTTGTAAATAAGGAGCAAAACTGAGGAAAGTAAGATCAGAATCCAGTTCTTTACGTTGTCTGTTATTTATTTTATCACAACAGTATGGTTAGCTAAGCTAGTCTTTATTGTGTTCCTTGTGTAGAAATGCATAACAAATGTCCCCATAAAGAAAAGTCACTGTTGAATTATTTGGATATATAAATAATTTATGTGTCAGCAGGGCAGTTGCAAAATAAATTTTATTAGATTGATATTATACAGTCCTGTGACTGATCATTTGCATTTATTTCTATTCTTTTTTTTTCAAACTCTATTTTTGGACCATTTTTTTGAACTTGTGAAATGGTAAACAATTTAGAGAAAGGACTATGTCTTCTGTGTTTGTTTAAATTATTTTTTTTCTATAAAACTTAAACATCAACCTTTTTCTATTTTTACCAGTTAGTGTGGGACTTGACTAACTTTGGGATGCAAATGAATGCCATCCATTGAAATAAGGGACATTTGTGAGGTATTCCTACATTTTATCTATTGTTCCTGCTATCCCTTTATCTCTAACTTAGGCCTCTTTGATCACAGGACATGGAGGATGCTCTGTTGCTTAGCTCTCCCTCAGGGATGAAAGGAGACAGCTTTGTTTCAGCTCCATGCCACTGCTGCTATTGCTTCCTCTTGACACCCCTCTCCCAGATCCAGTTCGATACACAGCAGAGGAGCAGCTGCGAGGTGGGAAGCCTCCTCTAATCCAGGAGACAGAGTCAGAAATCTGTCCTATCAGATACTTTCCAACATGTGGCAGAGACTGAGGTAAAGGTTTTCTAACCAGTTGCCACTGTGCTAGTGACTAATCAAAGGGGAGATGGAGAGTAGAGAGAAGGAAAGGCTGGAATCTCTAGCACAAGAGGTAGCTCAGGTAGGAAATATACCTGAGATACCTTTAGAACAGTGTGCATTTCTATGAAGGAGACAGTCTTTGGCATCAGGCTCACCTGGCTGAACAGAAGTGTTTAGATATTTTAGTTCTCTAGATACGTACAAAAATAACAAACTCCTTTTCTGTATCATAGTTTTATCTCTGTGTAAAATCCACATAGCATGCTTAACACATCTAGTAAATCAATTCAAAGATAACTTGTTCATAAATTGCGTACAGAGGGCAAACCATTAGTAAAAGTTTACTTTGGGCCTTTAAAATTCTTCTCCTGTCTTTCGCTCTCTCTGACTCTACAACCTCAGGGGATGTAATCCCTTAAAATGCAGCTCATCTTCAATTAGCAGAAAGAACATATGTACGTTCTTCATTAAAATCCCCAGGTACTGTGCAATGCAGTTCACTTCAGATTTTGCAGTTAATTAAAGCCTCATACACATTTTCTGATTCTCCAGCTGGCATTGGAGAGTTTTAAAGCTTAGATCACTTTAGTTATTACACTGTTGAAAAGCTTGATAATAAACACTAATGGCCATACAGCTTTCTTACTGCCCATCCAAACTTATGGGAAGTTCATTGCTATAATCTCAACTCTTCTCATAACATAATTGGAAATAAATGGGGTCAGGGGAGGGAACCTGAGCTATCATTGCTGGTATTGCTGTTTTTTAAAGTCATCAACATTCACTAGGTTGAAGAGGCACAAAGAGTGCTTTGATGGAGGAGTGTTGCTAGTTTTTAACTTCGTTTTAGAAAAGTTCAGGTATTTTTCTGGATCATTTGCTCAGAAATTGTGGTGATGAATGCAGTCCACTTACTCAGCCATAGTAGACTGACTGATTTAAAGTTTTTCAAAACATGTTTTTAATGTGAAGGGGCGGTGAAGGGAGAAATTGATTTGTTTCTTTTTTGTCTCTCGGTAGAAGTTACCAAGAACAGAGTGGTTCCTTTTAGTTTTGTGTTCTCTGTAATAACCACACATAAAAGAATCTCTGTTTTTCCTTGTTCCATAGCTGCAGTGATCTTCAGGGCTGCAGTCTCAGTACTGAGCCTCTTTGCCTTTGTAGACACTTGAACTGTTCAGTTACTCTTCATATGAGTACTTCAGAATATCTCAGAGCTCCTTCCTCCAGGCCTTCTCACTCTACCCATCTAAACTAAGGCTGATTTGTCTTTTGGCAGGCTGTTCTCATCTCCCTTTACATCTCTTTTTTTCTCTTCTTTTGCTTCTTATCTTCTTTCCACATCCTTCTCATTTTCCCTGGGCCTTCTGTTTACACTCAACTCTTTCTATACTACCACTCAGTCGGCTCTGAAAACACCATGATTATCACATACTCTCACACCTGAACTCTCTGTCAATCTTGCTAATTTGACTAAACCAGATTTTGATGCCTGCAATGCCTCTTTCTTCCCTGTAGGTAGTAATGTTTTCTTGTTCTATTTTCAATGTGGGTGAAGATATTGGTACAGAGCTTCCTGACCTTCAATATGAAGCTTTAAGGTCATGATCCAAAGCCCACTGACATTCATGGGAGGCTTTCCACTGACTTCAATGGGTTTTGAATCAGGTCTTTAGTTATTTCCTTCACCAAAAAAATTATCTCTCTCCCCTCCCCCACTCTGCCTCTCTATAGGCAGAGCTGTCATATATCAGAATAAAAATGTATACATTTCAATGTATTCCAACATCTTCAATTTATTGCCCATCTTCAGATGGACTTACCTGTTTCTGACTGATTACTTTCTGTTTAGATTATTCACACCTCTTAATGCCATCTTACACTGTGATTCTACGCTAAAGATGACTTGTAATAATGCCATTGCTCTGTGGGGTTCCATTTTAATATAAAGGTGACACATAAAAATATGTGCCCTTTATCAATAGCCTTGCAAACTCACCCTTGGGTCTGAAGGTTGTTTTGGGGGGGTGTCACGACTATGAGGGACGGGCAGCAGCCTGGGAACTAAGGGATGAACTTTACCTAGCCAGGTATCTGCTCAGCCAATAGAAATGCAGATAGGGATTTCAAACTGGGACAAAGGAATTTTGGGGTTTTTCCCTCCTTTGTCTCTGGGCAGTTTCTCTCCAGCTACTGAGGGAGACAGACATGTCTCTATCTCCAAGAAAAGACTCTTCACTATCTGTAAGTAGGGTAAAGTTTAGATAAATCCATTAGGTTTTATTGTTTTATGGTTTGGAAAATGGGATCTGATGTCTGTGCATTTAAAAATGGGTTCTTCTCTCCTTTGTAACTAAGTTTTGGCCCATGGTGGAATTCCCCATGAGTTTATTAATTGGTGACTTTTCCATCTAGTCATTATGCTTGTAACAGGAGTATTGTGGTGATAATAAAAGTTCTTCTCTTTCCTTTTTATTAACCTGGTATTGGTTAATTTTATGTGTCCTGGTTTTACTTTAGTGGTGAGATTTCCCAAGCGATCTCTTCCCTGGTTTCCTTATCATTACTTGGGCGGTAGCAGCGGATTTTTATCCCCAAAATCTAGGCTTTTAAGATTTTGGGGGGAAGTTTTATACCAAAGCCTGGAAAGATAAGGTTTTGGGGTACTTTTGCGGGCCCCCACTTTATTGTGCCAGAGTGGGGAAGAAGCCTTGACAGGGGAGGTTTCCTACTCAAAATTATCATCAGTAAAACTTTGCTAGGTAACTCCTGCCGTTACTTGTATCTTTATTACTGCATTGTTTTCAAACGGCATCCTAATTTGTGTCTGGATAAAAGACAAAAGGTAGGCACAAAGGTCACGGAAGACCAATTCTGAGCCTGCATTTGGATGTGAAGGACTACCCTCTTTTCAGGAGCTTGTGGAATCCACTTCAGAGATGCAGTTAGGGAAACTGTGTTCATGCTTAGCGGAATAAAACTACTGTCTCAATGAGGTCAGTTAAAAAAATTGCTCAGAAAAAGAAATTTTTCATTTCCTCATAAAGTTATACAGTACCACCCATATGTTTTGTTACAGCCCCTCCATTGCACATTAAAAGAGCTGAGCAAGTTTACTACAGACTTTCATTTAAAAGCCAATTGGGAAGGAAGACAAAGGAAGGAACTACTGCACATTCCATTGAAACTACTGTTTTTCTGCTCACTCAGCTAGAAGGTTATTACTGAGTAAAGGGAAATTGCAGTAAGAAATGTGTTCCTTCTCCATCAATCCATGCCGACATTTCACCTAAATGTGTGGAGTTGAAGCACTTGCTTCAGCAATTTTTCTATTAATCATCTTTCATTCCCTTTCGATTCTAGGATGAAATGTGAAGTTTTCCTTCTGTGGATACTTCCAGAAGCTTAGCTTGTGTAAATTGGGATAGTTTTATTTAAATTAGGGGAGGTACACTGCTTTAGCCCACACAAGAACCTGGGCCTTTAACTGCATTAATATTTTGTGAATTCCTTTCTTCCCTATTTTTTTTGCAGTTATAAAAGAAAAAACTTTTTACAGGGTCATTTTTTAGATTTTCTCACTAAGGCTACATCTACACTGGTGCGATCTTGCGCAAAAACTCTTTAGCGCAAGAGAGCGTCTACATTGGTGGGATGCTCTTGCGCAAAAGCATGAGCCTGGAACCACTATGGAGAGGGCAAAAGGGCACCAGCCCTTTCCGGGGGCAGGGGCTGGCGCTCCTTTGAGCCACGTGCTTAAAGGGATCTCCCTGGATAGCCGTTTCTCTCCTGCTCCGTGCTTTAGTACCTCTTGCAGGGACTGACAGCCGTAGCAGTTCTAGTTGTGGTTGCCCTCTGCCTTGTTGGACACCACAGCTTGTGCCTTAGTGCCATTTGGTGATTTTTTGCTGTCAGCTCTTTTGTTGTGCCATGGAGCCAGGGGTGGCCTTGTGCCTGCTCTGGCCCCTTCCGGCCATTTTGGAGTGCCTGCAGCTGCTGCTCCATGCTGCTGCACTCCTCGTCCAGGACCGCGAGGCGCAGGTCACTCTGGACTCCCTCACCATGGAGGCGGTGGTGTCCCTGTGGCATCCCCACCCCACTGTGGAGAGGCCATTGTGGAGACTGGACACCAGTACCGACTGGTGGGACCAGCTGGTCCTGGGGCAATGGGATGACCAGCAATGGCTCCGGAACATTCGGATGCGAAAGCAGATGTTCCTGGAGCTATGTTCCTGGCTTGCCCCTGCGCTCCAGAGAAGCACCACCCGGCTGTGGGCACCCATCCCCGTGGACAAGAGGGTCGCCATTGCCATCTGGAAGCTGGCCATCCCGGACAGCTACCGATTGGTGGCACACCAGTTCGGGGTGGGCAGATCGACCGTCGGTGCCGTCGTCATGCAGGTAAATCCTGGGGGGGGTGTGGGGGGGTGCTGCACTCCATGCCCGGGGCAGGCAAGACTCCAGGCTGGGGCGATGGAGAATGCCCCATCACCCAGGGGTTTGGGCCATCCCTCCCTTGCACAGGCCTGCTGGTGGGGGGGGGATGTGGCCCATGGGGCGAGGGGGCCCTGGTGTGTGTGAGGACAGAGGGCATCACGGGGGGGTGGGAACTCCCCAAGGGAGCATGCACTCACCCTGCCTTATGTGATGTATTCCTCTGTGTTTCTGTGCACCCTTCTGCAGGTCATCCATGCCCTGGTCCAGATGTGTGCGAGCAGCACAGTCCCAGGCGTGCCCTGGAGCTGCCTGCCATGGCCACATGCTGCTCGGACACCAGGCTGCACGGGGTTGCACGTGCTGCATACTGGTATAGTACACAGCATGCAGCTCACGCTGCCTGAGTGATGCTCCCTCCCCCCCCTCCCCGGGTGCCTGGTTCCCCCCTGCCCTTGTGAGTGCAAAGTGCAACATTCACCAGTGGATCCTTCCCTGGCCTCCGACAACACACAGGAGACATCCGGGCTGCCTGACAGCATTTCCAGCTGCAGGGTGACAGTGCTCCCCTCGTCCTCCTCTGACCCAGTGGGCAGCTCCACCCCATCCGCCGCCTCGCTGTGCCTGGTGACAGGGGGGCGCCTGCTGGTGTCCACGGGCACCGAGGCTCCCTGGGGTGCCACCTCACCCAGGATGGCATGGAGGCGCTCATAATGGGGGCAGCTGTCGGCTCCTGCCCCCTGACCCTTGCTGGCCCGGACATAGCCCAGGCACAGCTCCTTTACTTTCGCCTGGACCTGTTCGAGGGTCCGGGCTGGATGACCGTGGTGGGAGAGCGCCTGGGCCATGCGGCGGAAGATGTCTGTATTCCTCCGATGGTCACAGGTGTCATAGAGGGCCTCTTCCTCGGCCCAGAGATTCAGCAGGGCCTCGATCTCCCCTGGGGACCAGGAAGGGGTGCGCCTCTTTGTGCCCTTTGGGGCCTCCTGCGCTGGGGGTGTGGGTTGCTGCTCCCCCCCTGGAGTGGCAATCCTGGGTTGTGCTGGTGGCTGAATGAGCAGAGCCACACAGCAGAGTTCGGTGGCAGAGGTGCTTCTGCCACGTGGCCTCTGCAGGCTGCGTGTGCCTTTAAGAGGGCTCGGGTTACCAGGAAGTCCAGAGCGGTGACTGTGCGTACGGAGTGTCCAAGCGGCCACTCGGGCTTTTTTCCATTTGGACGGCTCTTGCGCAAAATCTCTTGGCTGCCTGTTTACACTGGCCTCTTGCGCAAGAACAGTTGCGCAAAAGGGCTTATTCCTGAGCGGGAGCATCAGAGTTCTGGTGCAAGAAGCCCTGATTTCATACATTAGAACGTCAGTTTACCTGCGCAAGAATTTGCAGCCAGTGTAGACAGGCAGCAAGTTTTTGCGCAAGAGCGGCCACTTTTGCGCAAGATCGCGCCAGTGTAGACACAGCCTAAGGGTATGTCTACACTACACGCTTAGTTCAGAACAAGCTATTTCAGAATAATAACTCCCCAAATAACTATTTCAAAATAGCACGTCCACACAACAAATGCCAAGCAAGATAGCGCAGAATTATGTTAAAATAGTATGTCCACACTCATTGGAACCTGAATCACATTGAAAGCCCCCCGGACGCACTCTGGGCAGGGCATCAGGACAGCAGTCATTTACTGGAGCTGCTGCCTGAGCCTATTTGAGGTTCGTGCTTGAAGGGACTTTTGAGGTTCATGCTTGAAGGGACTATCCTCTGCAGTCGTGTCTCAGACTCTTCACCTTTGCCTACCTCCTTGAGAGAAAGCAAACTCTTCTCTCTGCCTGCTCTGGTTTCTGTTGTGGGCACCACAGCACTCCAGCCATGAAGCTGGACCTTCTGCAAAGCACTCGCCAGCTCTTAGACCTCATGCTGCACCTCCTGGTGCAGTTACTGCAGGCTGCCCTTGTGGCACTGTAGGACCAGGACCAGCAGTTCACTCTGGGGCACCTCCTCACCTCTCTCCATGTGCTGCTCATGCAGCATGATGCCTCCCACGCTCCCCTGCACACCGTGCGCCACTGCTTTTGGTGCCAGGATACCAGTTCCAACTGGTGGGACCAGATTATGGAGAAGTGGGAAGACAAGCAGTGGCTCCAGAACTTACACATGTGGAAAGACATCTTCCTGGAGCTGTGTGAATTGCTTGCCCCTGCCCTCAGATGATGGGAAACCCACATGAGGCCCGCCATCTCCCTCCACAAGTGGTTTGCCATAGCTATTTGGAACTTCACAATGCCGGGACACCTACCACTTTGTCGGGAATGAGTTCAGCGTGGAGAGATTGACCATCAGGGATGTGCTCATGCAGATGTGACTTTCATGCTATTGTCCCAGGAGGGTGGTGAAGCACTGGAATGGGGGTCCCAAGAGAAAGGGGGGTGGACTCTCCCTCCCTGGAGGTTTTGCAGTCCCACCTTCACAAAGCTCTGAAGGGGATGGGGTACTTGGGGTTGCTCCTGCACTATGAAGGAGCTTGGGCTTGGGGAATTCCCGAGGGCTCTGGCAACCCTGGGATTCTCTGTGTAACCCCTTTGCTAGGTAGGCCCGGCAGCAACCAGGGCCGGGTTCTAGGGGTCCATCTCACACAGAACCGGCTCGATCTCCCACCCAGTAACCTGGGAAATTCACACACCCCTGGGCGCCTCTGAGAGGCAATGCTTCCCCACTCGCAAGCACAGAGTCTGAGTGTAGGAAAGAAACATTTAATGAAACAGAGAGAGAAGTCATATGGCATTAAATTGGGAGAATACCACAAACGGAGTTCATAGCCCAAACCACGAGCTGAGCCCCCCCGCCCAGCCAAGAATCACCCGAAGACCCAAAGTCCGACACCCCAAAAGTCTCTGTCCCTGGTCAGTGCCACCCAGAGTCCAAAAGTTCACCTGCCAGGTTTTACCTCTCAACCTGGGCAGAAAGCGGGGCAGGGGGATTGATAGGGGCACCTTACGTGGTCCAAGGCCGATGGCCCCATCTCTCCATAGGGTTCTGCTGCAGTCTTTAATGCAAACCACTCCACCATGCTCCACCAGCTGTCTCGTTCCACTCCACTGGATGCTCCACTGGTCGCCTGTCACCGCTCTGCTGGTCGCCTGCTGCCGCTCCTACCGGCCACTCACTGGTCATTCCCACCGGCCGCTCTGTGGGTCACCTGCCACCGCTCCTACCGGCCGCTTGTTCCCACTGGCCACTCCATGGGTTGCCTGCTGCCGCTCCTACCGGCTGCGCCGTGCCACTTGTCACCTGCCTCCGCTCCTACCGGCCGCCTGCCAGTCGTTCCCACCAGCCACTCCACTGGCCGCCGCTGCTCCTACCGGCCACCTGCCGGTCATTCCTGCCAGCCGCTTTGCTGGCTGCAACGGGTCTGGCTCCCAGCCAAACCAGTGATTTCAGCTCTTAGGCTATGTCTACACTGGTGGCTTCTTGCGCAAGGGTTCTTGTGCAAGAAGTCTTGCGCAAGAAAATGTCCACACTTGCATGTGCGCGCTGTGCTTATGTGCAAGAGCTCCCATGGCAGTGTGGACGCTCTCTTGTGCAAGAAAGCTCTGATAGCCATTTTAGCCATAGGGCTTTCTTGCGCAAGAGACCCCTGCCGAGCGTCCACACTGCCCTCTTGCGCAAGAGCTCCTGCGCAAGAGGGCTTACACCTGTTAAAAAAGAATGTAGCTCTTGTGCAAGGAGCCCTCTCTTACCACGCCGTACTGTAAATTTCCTTGCTCAAGAGCGGGCAGGCAGTGTGGATGCTCTGCAGAGTCTTGCACAAGAACAGCCATACTTGCACAAGAAACCACAAGTATAGACATAGCCTTAGTGATTTCACCACCTAGACTGGCAAAATATTCCAGCTTCTACTGGACTAGCAAAAAGACTCCTCATGGAGTCTGCTTTAAGTCTGTCCTGAAAACAAAGGAGGAAAAGGGCAGGTTAGGCTAATCTTATAGCTCACACCTTGCAGGTGTGCAGCAGGCTGACTCAAGCCCTTTAGCCCTTCCCTGCAGCTCAGTCCACTCAACTCTGGAAGGGGGGACGCTTGTTCCTCCGAGACCTCTTACAATGATGGTGTCTCTCCTGCAAGCACTGGTGTCATGTTTTACAGTTCCCACATTTAGGGGTAGCATGATTTGTGACCCCCACAACAGCCCCAAATTATTTACAGTATACCACATTCCATTTCAACATTGATCTTCCATCAGCCCTGGCTAAATTGGATTTACATAGCCACACCTCGGATTCCTTCCCCCCTCCGGGCATGAGCTGTATTTACATATCAACAGTTAACAGTTAATTATCTTGCAGAGCTAAACAATTGGAGTGAGCATACCCACACCCAGGGCAGCTCTCTCCTTTTAGCTGGCTGATAACAAGCAGTAGTTCAGCCCCTGCTTACATCTGTTTGTCTCTTTCTACAGGTGGTGAGGGCCATCAACACCATCCTGCTGCACAGGGTCATCATTCTGGATGACATGGACCCCATCATCGCTGGCTTTGCTGCAGGGCTGGCCATACCATGAGGCCAACTGAGGTGGCTGCCTCAGGTGCCAGGCTGTGGGGGGAGGGGGGTGCCACTAGGACCCAGAGTGTAGAAAATTGTGTCTGCTGCTCGTGCATATGTATTCTCTCTGCTCTAGATGCACAGAGATGGTGGAGTGCCATGAGAGGAGTAGAACAGGAAGAAGGCAGAATTGAGACCTTTCAAAATTTTGGCCCAAGCGAGGGGGTATGGGGGCATCATTTGAGCTCCCCGCCTCAGGTGCCAAAATGTTGTGGGCCAGCCCTGCTTTGCTGCCATGGGCTTTCCCAAATGCGAGAGAAGGACATTGATGGCACCCACATCCCCATCTGGGGCCCTAATCTCCAGGCCTCCGATTATATCAACCTGAATGGGTACTTTTCAATAGTGCTGCAGGCCCTTATGGACCACTGAGGCCACTTCACCAACATTAACATTGTGTGGTCTGGGAAGGTGCATGACAGGCACATATTTCCCCAACTCCAGCTTCTTCCAGTAGATGCATGCACTCTGGCACTTTTCCCCCAACCGCACCATCAAGGTCAGGAACATGGATATGCCTATGTGCGTTGTGGGTGATGTAGCTTACACCTTGCTTCCCTTGCTAATGAAGCCCTACGCAGGACACCTAGACGCCACCGAGGAATGGTTCAACAGCACGCTCAGCATGGCCTACATCATGGTGGAGGGCACCTTCAGCTATTTGAAGGGGAAGTTTCTGCTGTCTCCTCACCTGTCTGGACTTTGGCGAACAGAATGTCCCCCAGGTGGTGGCGGCCTACTGTGTCCTGCACAACCTGTGAGAGAACAAGGGGGAGACCTTCCTGCCAGGGTGGGAGGCAGAGGCCAAGCAGCTGGCCAGGGCCTTTGAGCAGCCGTACACTGCTGCTATCCAGCAGGCCCATCAGGGGGTTGTGCACATCTGGGAGGCCCTGAGGGAGAGTTTCTGACACATCCAGCTGTGAGACTCTCCCTGAGCCTCCCCACAAGGGACCTCTGCTAAGCCCCCATGTGCCTTTCCTTCCCCACCCCTTTCCTTCCCCTGTCCTTCCTTCCCACCTTCCTCTCCCGCTCTTCCCCTTGAGATACAATAAACTAGACTTTTTGGTTTGAAACAATCCACTGCTTTTCTTTTTATTTGGGGGTAAATATAACTGAGGAGGGACTGGTAAAAGAACCTGGGAGATGGAAGAGAGGAGAAGAAGGGATAGAAGGGGCTCATGGATGGGGCTGGGACTGGCGCCTACTGGAGGTGGTCTCACTGTCTCATGTGCAGGACTCTGAGTAGCCATGGGTGGGACCTAAGGGGAGAAGCCAGAAGGGTAGGGGCAGGGACAGGAGCTGGGGGGGATTGGGAAGAAGCAGGTGTGGGAAGGACTTGGAAAGGAGTGGGTATGGGAAAGGCAGCTGCTGGACTGCTCAGTCATGGTGAGCAGGTGATTGACAGTGCTGGTGTATGCCATGCACATACTCTAGGTCTACTGTAACAGCTCCTGCCAGGTGGTGTGGCACAGCTCAAAGTCAGCATCCCACCTCTGCTTCTGCCACTTAAGACATCACAGCAGGGCACAGAGGCAAGTGTGTTCCCACTCCAGATCCTTGCGGGGGAGTCTGCGGCAGTGGCTTTCTCAGGGTTGGGAGGCTGGCGTGGGAGGTGGTGGATGAGCCTCACTCGCAGCTGGTCTAGCTGTGAAGAAAAGTGGGAAGGGCAATCATCCCAGGAGACACCATGCCTGACGCCTAGCCCTCAGCAATGAGCGGACAACAAAAGGTCTCAGTTCAGATGATGGCAATGTGCTTTGACCAAGGCCATCTGAGGCCTGGACAGTGGGCACTGTCCTGCAGGGGCACAGATGTCCCATGGGAGCCTCACTACTCCTATGCCCCAGAGACAAGTAGGCATGGGAAGGTGCCAGCCAGGGCAGCAGCCTGCAGGTGGGAGGAGGGCGACAAGGCAGCTCACCTCCCCTCTGTGCTGCGCACATGCCGGGTTTGGCAGTGGCAATGTCCCGTAGAGAGAGGACTTCTATCCTTGCCCAATGAAAGGGGGGGAGGGTGTTGGGGTAGGTGTGTGTGAGCAGCAGACACCACTTGCCAGGGAGGAGACTGGGATCTTCTCTTCTTCCTCTCCCTGCAGGTTCTCAAGCAGGGGCTCGGTGTGCTCCACCTTGCTGCACTTGCCCAGGAGTGGGCACTGCTCCAAGAGTGCAGGCATGAGCCTGTGCTCCGTGTGGCACTGCTGTGTGCGTCCATGACTGAATCCGCCTTAGTGATGGCTTGTGATGGGAAGATGTCTAATCACATATGTGAGAGTACGGCAGGCCTCTCCAGAAACCCTGTGAGCAGGAGCAAGTGTTTCCATTGTGGCTGCCTCATGGGGCTGTCTGCTCAGGTTGCTGGGCAATCCCCAGGCCAAGAAGGCCAAGCAAGGAACATGCAACCCCTCACTGCCAGCTGCCTTCTCCTGCATGTTTCTAGGGAAAGTAATGGAACTCACCTAATGGGCCTTCCCTGGCCTCATCCGAGCCCTGGACAACATCCTGGGATGGGGTTGCTGGCTCTAGGAACAGGATGACATATTGGGTGGTGGGCAGCTGGGTGGTGGGCATCGTGTCCTGGCTGGTCTCATCTTCCTCCTCCGGCACCTCCTATTCCTCCTCCTCCTCCTCCTGGCTGCCCTCCAGGAGGCTGATGATGGGCATCTCCAGGCCAGAGTCCATGAGGAGGGTGGGAAGAGATTGACTCCCCTCTCAAGATGCAGCACAGCTGCTCAATGTAGCAACAGGTTTGGGGTGCCTCTCCTGATCGGGAACTTAATTCCTTGGCCTTGGTGTAGGCCTGCCGTAGTTCCCTGATCTTCATGCATACCTGCTCCTGGGTGCGCATATGGCCCTTCTGGTCCAGGCTGACAGCTATCACATCGGCTGTACACATCGGTGTTCCTGTGCCTGGTGCAGAGATCCTGGAGGTTTGCTTCCTCTCCCCAGGCCTCAGTGAGATGCAGGATCTCTGCACCAGACCAGGAAGGGAACCTTCTCTTCTGCAGGAGTTTGGGGGCTCGGTGGGAGCACTGGGGTGAGCCATTGCTGCAAACAAGGGTGGTGGTGTGTGTCACAGGGCTATCAGGGCCTTCCTTGTGCCACAAATTGTTTCCCCTGTGGCTGTACCTTTAAAGCCTGCAGGGGAAGGGAAACTAGAGTTCTGTGGGTGTGTGGACAGAATGGCCACCAGGGCAGCTATGAAAAGCCTTTGAGGCCAATTATTTTGAAATAAGCACAGCTGCACTGTGCACACACACCCTATTTTGAAATAAATAAATATTTCAAAATCGACATTATTCCTCATGAAATGTGGGTTTATTATTCTGGAATAAGAAGCCTGTTATTTAGAAATAATTTTGAAATAATGGGTTTGCTGTGTAGATGCTCACCCTGTTATTTCAAAATAACCTGAGTTATTTTGAAATAATGCAGCAGTGTGGACGTCCCCTAAGACTGAAATAGCAGATACATCAATAGGCTGCAGAAGTGGTTGTAACTGAATTGTAGGTGGTGAACAGAAACTCTCTGTCTTTACAGAGGTATTACATCCAGGATTCTCAAGCTAGATAGTATATAAATAAATGCTGAACCAGTGAAACAAGCTCAGATCATGACATCAAATTCTTATTGGATGTTTTATCCTGAAATCACTAACATTTCATAGAGCATTATGTGAAAGATCTATCTAATCTATCTGTCCAGTCAAATTTATCACAGTTAAGGGTTTAAAACAGGAAATTTGAATCTTGCTTTGTGTCTAAATCCAAGCTTTCTGAGGGATGTAACCCAGGATTTATTATTAAAGTTTGGTCATTTATCTACAAATGCATCCATACATAGGCCTACTGAGTGGGAGGGAGAATGGTAGGAAAAGGGGGCAGTTGCTCAGGGACCCAGCGATTCTCAGCTGCCACAGCAGTAGCAGCAGCAGTGACTAAAGGCCTGGCCTGGACCCTTTAAATCTCTGCTGGTGCACTGCACCTTGCCAACGGGACCATGGAGATTGTCAGCTCCACTTCCCATAGACAATGACTTTTGTCACACAGTTGTCCTCTAATGCTATGTCTAAACTACAAAGATTTTTCAAAAGAGGATATGCAAATTGTGCAGGAATTTGCATATCTTCTTCCAATTACATTTTCGAAAGAGGATCTTTTGAAAATGAAAGTAGTTCGGACGTGTTTTTTTCGGGGAAAAAAAACCCTTTTTTGAAAAGCCGTGTAAACCTCCTTTTTTTAGGAAGAGCGATTTTTTTGAAAAAGGGTTTTTTTTCCAAAAAAACCACATCCAGACTACTTTCATTTTCAAAAGATCCTCTTTTGAAAATGCGATCAGAAGAAGATATGCAAATTCCAGCGGAATTTGAATATCCTCTTTCGAAAAATCTTTGTATTTTAGATGTAGCTTTTTCTGTCACGTGTCGGGTATTCAAAAGGGAGAAAGTTTGTATTGATAATGGCAAAAAAGAAAGCTATTCTTTCAAAGAATCATACTATTGTTTCTATTGAAGATACATAGCTTTGATTTCTTTCTTTCTTTCTCATATTAACGTCATGGATCCTGGACACATTTAGGATACTATAAACAATTGTTTCAAAATAATGAATAATAAATAGTCATGTAGCATGATTGAAATGACTAAGATTTCATAAATAGCTAAAATTTGTAGTTGCCATACAGAGTATCTTTCTATATTTGTTTTGGTCCCATCAGATAGCAGCCTGCCTGGCCATGAAACATGACTCATCAGAAGTTAGTATGTGTGATTGGTGAGAAAATTATTTAGAAAACTATGTGCATATGCACACATACACACACAGGCAATGAATTAAAAAAAAAGAATTCACATCTAAAAGTATCTGAAGAGTGTAAACTCCAAAGAGACAGAGAAATAATTTTGAGCTAAATCATGGCATTATCAAGAGCCCTGAGTAAGAAGAAGCAAGTAGATGTGCTAATCCAGGCACAAATCACGGACCAAAGGCCTTTCTCCAGACTAGAAATAAGCTGCACCAAGTTCCCCTGCTTGTCCATCTGTGGTCTTCCCAAGGACATTGTGGCTGTATTGTGAACATTGCCTCCTGGTTGAGGGCACGCGGGAGAAGCGCCTTGCATTCTTTCCTCCTTTATTCCACCTGAACAGATCCAGGCATAATTCGGCCTTTAACACGAGACAGCAATGTCAATTTCCTGTAACTACAGTAAGAAAGAAAGAAAGAAAAGGTGATTTTCATGCTTATATGTTTGAATTAAAAAACTATCACTGGTTTCGCCTATATTCGTGCACCTTTAGTGCTCTCTCTTTGCAAGTAAATTACAAAAATTAATGGCCATAGCAGTAAAGACAAAGTAAAGTAAAGTAATATTAGGGGGAGGGATAGCTCAGTGGTTTGAGCATTGGCTTACTAAACCCAGGGTGGTAAGCTCAATCCTTAAAGAGGCCATTTAGGGATCTGGGGTAAATCTGTTAGGGATGCTACTTGGTCCTGCTATGAAGGCAGGGGAGTGGACTCCATGACTTCACATGGTTGCTTCCAGTTCCATGAAAGAGATAGGTATGTGTATGTACACACACACCTGTCTACATAGTGAGATTAGTGTTTGTGGTAAGCAAATTTTCAGCTCAAAGTCTATTTGCATAAGAAATCTGATTCTGTTACATTCAGTCAATAGGGAAATATCCTAGGCATAAGCTCATCTAAAAACTACTGTGTGAGATCTTTTTATCTAATCAAATCTAACATATCTAGAATTTTAGAACTATAGCAAACTGTTCACAAACAGTTACAGAATGTGAATCATTCACAAAGATTATTTGGAGAATAATAATTAATATCAAAATAATCTGAATACCCAGTAAATTATAAGATCTAACAGATCATTCATAGACATAAGACGAGGCTGAATTAATTAAATAAATTATTCATCTCTAAAAATAAAGTTATTTATCTTTTGCATTTTAAAATATAAGTTTTAGGCTATATTGGGTTGAAAAGGAAATGTTGGAGTGAGCTAGAAAAGTGAGTAAGAATTCACTTGCTGTATACCATGGCATTTATAAAGAAGTGAGTCAGCGACCAGGGAGTTTGCGAACAGGAGCTGCTAATGGGGAGTTTGGAGAGAGAGTTGGGAAGAGGAGTGGGAAGGGGGTGAGATACACTTGCCATTCTTTAACATCTTTTCACTTCACTCCTTCCCTTCAGGAAGGCATTGAATAACAACTGAGGAATCTCTCAGAAGGAAGGCAGGTATGGATGGTGATAGCTCTACTGTTGTTACCTGCACAGCATGTGCCATATTTGTCTTCCTCCCAGAAGAAAGAAGGAATTTAATCTGTACTAAGTGCAAGCTGGTCACCATTATGGAAGAAAAAACTAGAGGACTGGAGGCCCAAGTATCGACCCTATGTTCTATCAGAGAGGATGAAGACTTCCTCGATAGAAGGCAGCATTTAATCCTGTAGCCACAGCAGGCTGAAGAGACAGTCAGGGCAGTACAGGACAAGAAAGAAAACTGGCAGCGTGTAACCTGTAGAAGGAGAAGAAGGCCATATCTCCCATTCCTGTAGAGGTAAGTAAGCACTTTCAGGCTCTCTCCACAGGCACTGCGGTGGAGAATGCTTTGGCAGGGGCCTCTCAGGGAAGAAATCAGAAGGGAACACCATCTACTGGAAGTCATGGGATGCGCAGTCCTAGGGATGGGGGTTCCATGACCACCACCCCCAAAAGAAGACGGGTGGTGGTGGTTGGGTATTCCCTCCTAAGAGGGACTGAATCATCCATCTGCTGTCTAGACCTGCAATCTCAAGAAGTGTGCTGCTTACCGGGAGCTCTCATTCAGGATGTGACCGAGAGTCTTCTGAAAGTGATTAAACCTTCACATCGCTACCCCTTCCTGCTTCTCCATGTCGGAACTAATGATACGGCCAAGAATGACCTTGAACAGGTCACAGCAGATTATGTAATGCTGGGAAGAAGGTTCAAGAAATTTAAAGCACAAGTGGTGTTCTCATCCATCCTTCCAGTTGAAGGAAAAGGTCTGGGTAGGGATCGTCGAATTGAGGAAGTAAATGCATGGCTGCGCAAGTGGTGTCGGAGAGAGGGCTTTGGTTTCTTTGACCATGGGACTCTGTTCCGGGCACAAGGATTCTTAGGAAGAGATGGGATCTACCTAACCAAGAGAGGAAAGAGCATCTTTGCGGGCAGGCTTGCAAACCTAGTGAGGAGGGCTTTAAACTAGGTTGGTTGGGGGATGATGACCAAAGTCCTGAGATAAGTGAGGAAGTCGGACACCGGGAAGAATCACAAGATTGCACCCTCAGCAAGTTTGCAGATGACACTAAGCTAGGGATAGAGGTAAATATGCTGGAGGGCACGGATATTAAATGAAATTTAATGTGGGTAAGTGTAAGGTAATGCATGTTGGAAAAAATAACCCAAATTACACGTACTACATGATGGGGTCAAATTTAGCTACGACAGATCAGGAAAGGGATCTTGGAGTTATAGTGGATAGTTCTATGAAGACATCCACGCAGTGTGCAGTGGCAGTTAGTAAGGCAAATAGGATGTTAGGAATTATTAAAAAAGGGATAGATAATAAGACAAAAGATATCATACTTCCCCTATATAAAACTATGGTACGCCCACATCTCGAGTACTGCGTGCAGATGTGGTCTCCTCACCTCAAAAAAGATATATTGGCATTAGAAAAGGTTCAGAAAAGGGCGACTAAGATGATTAGGGGCTTGGAAAGGGTCCCATATGGGGAGAGGCTAGAGAGACTGGGACTTTTCAGTTTGGAAAAAAGGCGATTGAGGGGCGATATGATAGAGGTATATAAAATCATGAATGGTGTGGAGAAAATGATTATAGAAAAATTATTTACCTTTTCCCATAATACAAGAACTAGGGGACACCAAATGAAATTGATGGGTAGTAGGTTCAAAACTAATAAAAGGAAATTTTTCTTCACACAGCGCACAGTCAACCTGTGGAACTCCTTGCCCGAGGAGGCTGTGAAGGCCAGGACTCTATTAGGGTTTAAAAAAGAGCTTGATAAATTTTTGCAGGTTAGGTCCATAAATGGCTATTAGCCAGGGATAAAGTATGGTGCCCTAGCCTTCATAACAAGGGCAGGAGATGGATGGCAGGAGATAAATCACTTGATCATTGTCTTCTGTTCTCCTTCTCTGGGGCACCTGGCATTGGCCACCGTCGGCAGATGGGATGCTGGGCTCGATGGACCTTTGGTCTGACCCAGTATGGCCATTCTTATGTTCTTATGTTCTTATGTTCTTATAGTGTCCAGAGTGACCTGGACAGATTAGAGGATTGGGCCACAAGAAATCTGATGAGATTCAACAAGGGCAAGTGCAGAGTCCTGCACTAGGGATGGAAGAATCCCAAGCATTGTTACAAGCTGGGGACTGAATGGCTAAGTAGCACTTCAGCAGAAAAGGACCTGGGGATTACAGTGGATGAGAAGCTGGATATGAGTCAACAGTGTGCCCTTGTAGCCAAGAAGGCTAATGGCATACTAGGGTGCATTAGAAGGAACATTGCCAGCAGATCCAGAGAAGTGATTATTCCCCTTTATTCGGCTCTGATGAGGCCACATCTGGAATATTGTGTCCAGTTCTGGGCCCCCCACTATAGAAAGGATGTGGACGCATTGGAGAGGGTCCAGCGGAGGGCGACCAAAATGATAAGGTAGCTGGAGAATATGACCTATGAGGAGAGGCTGAGGGATTTGGGTTTGTTTAGTCTGCAAAAGAGAAGAGTGATGGGGGATTTGATAGCAGCCTTCAACTTCCTGAAGGGAGGTTCCAAAGTGGATGGAGAAAGGCTGTTCACAGTAGTGACAGATGGCAGAACAAGGAGCAATGGTCTCAAGTTACAGTGGGGGAAGTCTAGGTTGGATATTAGGAGAAACTATTCCATTCAGAGGGTGGTGAAGCACTGGAATGGGTTGCCTAGGGAGGTGGTGAAATCTCCATCCCTAGAAGTGTTTAAGTCTCGGCTTGACAAAGCCCTGGCTGGGATGATTTAGTTGGGATTGGTCCTGCGTTGGGCAGGGGGCTGGACTTGATGACCTCCTGAGGTCTCTTCCAGCTCTATTATTCCATGCATAAGGAGCAGCACAATGCATTTTCATGTAGTTAAGACATTAGTGACATTTCTGGATATATAGATTAGATTGCTAACAGATATTAATTATATCACTTTTAATTCCTATTTTATCTCTAACTCCTACTTCTCTACACAAGGAGGCTACGTCCAGACTGGCATGATTTTCCGCAAATGCTTTTAACGGAAAAGTTTTTCTGTTGAAAGCATTTGCGGAAAAGTGCGTCTAGATTGGCACGAATGCTTTTGCGCAAAAGCACTTTTTGCGGAAAAGCGTCCGTGCCAATCTAGACGTGGTTTTGCGCAAGAAAGCCCTGATTGCCATTTTCGCCATCGGGGCTTTTTTGCGCAAAACGGTTCTCAGTTGTCTACACTGGCCCTCTCGTGCAAAAGCATTTGCGCAAGAGGGCTTTTTCCCGAACGGGAGAGTCATTGTATTTGCGCAAGAACACTGACGATCATACATTAGATCGTCAGTGTTCTTGCGCAAATTCAAGCGGCCAGTGTAGACAACTGGCAAGTTTTTCCGCAAAAGCAGCCAGTCTAGACGCAGCCGGAGAGTTTTCTTACTTGTGATGAAATGTTAACACTATTCCAACTCAGTATAAGAATATTAAAGTTCTAAATTATAATAGTTTCTGATAATTTTAGAATTGTTGTTTGAATAAATTCCAAATCAATTAAAGAAATACATATGTGACAGTTTTCCACGTTATAGCACAGATGCATGTATGTGCAGTGTTTGTCAGGAAAAAATATGCATACTTGACTCAGTGATCAGGAAATTTTTGTTCCCAGTAATATTACTCTTAGAGGAGATTGAGTAACAGATAATCAAATGTGTCAGTGTGTTTAGCTCATCGACATTATTTACAGTGAAAGAAAAATTCTAATGTTTTTCTTTTGTAAATGTGCCATATGTTGAATCTTATAATGTGGGAGGTTTAACATCAATTGCTCAGATCATTTGTCTGTCATTATGTTTCCTTATGCCGTATACGATATTGAAGTTGATAAATATAACTGTTTTATGGGTGTAAGAATCCAAAATTTGGTCAGAGTGAACACTTCATGCCTTTTTCTTTAAATATATGAAGTACATTGAAAGGGAGCTGCTTGTTTTGGAAGTATTTGAGCCCTTTAAATGGGGGGGGGGGAATGTTCAAGAGTTACTTACCTTTTGAATAAGAAGATGGATGCTTGATTGAGCCTTGTGACAGGCTTTCTATTGCTTATATGTCACTTAAAAAGGAATCACAACTTACAAGGATAGCATCAAAATTTCCACATTTCAGGGCAAAATTGTCAACAGGAAAAAAAAGCCAAGAGAAAACAGAGATTTATCCCTCACTGGCAGGAGCTTGTTAACTGAGCCAAGGGGAAGGGGGGGGAAGGAAGAAAGATCCTGATTTTTTTTTTAAATCATATCAGAGGCCATAGGACCAGATCCCAAACCAACCAAAATCAATGGAAATCTTTTCATTGACTTTATTAGGAAACTGGCCTGAAAAAAAGCCCTTCAGGAAAAGGTGTTGGACCTAGAAAATAGTTCTTAGTGTTGTAATCTGAAGATCCTAGGATTGCTTGAGAATGTGGAGAAAGATGTCATATCTGAATTCCTACAATACCCCCTGCCTTAGCTACTAGAGATGATGTGGAAAATAATCTTGAAGAACCAAAGAGCACACAAATCTCTGCCACTCAGGCTGATGGAGGGGAGGATATCCTGCTCATCATAGAGAAACTCTACTAGCTCAGTACTCAAGTGTTTTCTGTTCCTCAGGATTCATAAGTTTGTGGGGCTGGAATAGAAACAAGCCACGCAAATCATGCTGCTCCTGAGATACAGCAGAAAATTGTGAACAAAAAAATCCAGATGTTTCTGTAAACCAAAAAAAAAGGGGGGGCTATGCTCTTTATCATTTCCTTCAAGGCCATCTTCTACCTGGGACCTGGAGGCCATTATTAAACTTCAGGGCAGACATGTTGCCTCCTAAGAGCTCTGAGAAACAGCAGGTACTCAGGAGCCAAGAAGAACACTTTCTCAATGACTGCCACGTAAATTTTTTGGTCCCTGCCAGTTTTCCACTCCTGCTTTCAACAAATGAGAACACAGGATTCTCTCTCACTCCTGTTGCTATTGCTAGTCCCGTGTGTGCACATCTGTGATCCCCTGCTTCTACATTAGCACGAGCATCTCTCTCTAAATGAATCTCCTTTGCTATTTTTTTTCTATTTACCAAAGCAACTTTTGACGATTCCAAAGTGGTATGGCAGATATATAGAACAGGTTACAGTGCTTGCGGCAATGGCGTATTTCCTGGAGGAATAGATGATGGTGGTGTTGTGACATTTGACTCTTAAGTTTTCATCTCTGTCTTGGACTTCTTGAGTGCATTTGGGTAAGTTACTTACAGAATCATCTTGCAAAATGCTGAGTGTCCTGATCCCAATCCAGAAAAAATACTTTGTATTCAGGTGAAAAAGTTAAGCTTGTGCTGAAGTACTCCGCTAGATATGGGCTGCTGTGCTCAACAACTTTCAAAATCAAGGCTTTATTTTTCATCTTTGTTAGTTTTCCTTATGGAATTGGAGGCCTGCATTTTCTGTCAACTCTTTTGTCATGTTTGTCTAGGGCCCTTAAGGGACAGCCATCTTACAATCTCAAATTGAAATAAGAAAAATAAGAGAAAGTAGGCATGGTGCCTATACATGAAAGAGAAACAGATATGCATAAGCAGTGAGCCACAGGTCAACATATGTTTCCACCTACTGACAAGATGAAGAGGTCCATGTGGGATAAGCATTCATTTCCTCTCTGCAAATTTGTGTGACACTGAAAATTTCATGAACTTTCCAGACAAAAACTCTTGAAAAATTCCACAGTGTTTCAATTAAATGAATCTGCAAGAAAATTGGAGAAGGTATATATTGTGACAGACTGCTGGCTAAGCCAGAGCTCTGCCACTACAGCCTGGCTGAAAAGGCCAATTACAGCCAGCTGAGCAAGCCCAGGTCTGAAGGGCTAATTGGAAGCAGCTCTGGGCCTCATTAGCCAGAGGGCTATTTAAGGCATCCAGAGGGGAAGTGGAAAGGGAGGAGCCAGAGTGTGGCTGAGTGTGCCTGGCCCCAGCCAGAAGGAGAAGGTGGCTGTGTTAGCTGCTGGGGAAAACCAAGCTCGTGGTGGGAAATAGCAGGTGGTGAGAAATTGGCACAAGCAATAAAAAGACTGGTGATTGCAAAGAGAGGGTCTCCTGGTGATTTGTTGCTGAAGAAGAGGTCTCAGGACAAGGGGCCTGGGCAAGGACCTTGCCACAATATATAGTAATTTGCAGCTAGAGAAGATGTAAAGAAACAGGAAGGCTATATCTACACTCCTGGCTTTTGCCAGCAGAGAGTATGCGAATGAAGCGCTGATTAGCATTTTGTCACACTTAATTTGTGTAATCTATTCAAGCCGTTTTTGTGCAAAAACAAGCAATGTGGATGTTTCCTTTTTGCCCAAAATCCCCTTTTTGTGCAAGATCCTTATGCCTCCCCCAGAAAGGGATAAGGATCTTGCACAAAAAGGGTTTTTTTCTCAAAGAGGAAAAGTCCACACTGCATGTTTTTGGGCAAAAACCCGTTGCACAAAAACAGCTCGAATAGATTACACAAATGAAGTGCAACAAAATGCTAATCACTGCTTCATTTGCATACTCTCTGCCGGCAAAAGCCGGCAGTGTAGACAAAGCTGAAGAGTGTATAATGGGGACAGGGAAAAAATTGAATCCATAAAACATTAGTCATAGGTTCAAGTAAAGATTGTGTAATAGATTATGATCCTAACACAAGAATGAGCTCTTATAACATCAGCTCTTTTGTAACATGCAAAGGAGAGTACACATAAACTAATAAATGTTATTTTCCATCCATTCTCCCATAGTGTGTGTAATAATTAACTTCTGTGACTGAACTGTGTAAACTCACATACCTAACTTTTGGAGTTGTGATCAGACAGCTTATTACATGCGAAACTCGAGGATTTGTGTTTACCACTAGTATGTATAGTAATTATCCAACAGAAAGTGATAATGGCAGGATTTTCAGCAGGGAATGTATTTAGGAAATCTTTAAATTACAAAGCACATTTTTATAAGAAGATTGACCCAATATTCTAATGAACAACATTTCCCCAAGATGAAGAGGAAAACAGACAGTTTGAAAAAATAGCTCAGTTAGAGGAATAAAACAAAGTGGGAGAAAAAGACCATTCTGTTGATTCATACTTTATTGTTGTTCTCCTAGTTTATATAATATGAGTTAAAGACACTGGCATATGGACAGCAAAAAATATGCCTATTAAAAATACATCAAAGAGCTCTGGAAGTAATATTTAATCTTTACCTAAAGATACAAATCATTTTTTTAAATGTTCCTCTCTTTAGTCTCTTTGGGTATGTCTACACTGCATTCCATTTTTGAGAGAGGAATGCAAAGGCAGGTGAACGAAATTGCAAATGAAGCGCGGATTTGAATTTCCCACGCTTCATTTGCATAATCACATCCGGGCGCTATTTCGAAATACCTTATTTCGAAAAAAGAAACGCTGTCTAGATGCGGTTATTTCGAAAGAAAACCCTTCTTTCAAAATTACCCTTACTCCTTAGAAAATGAGGTTTAAAGGTAATTTCGAAAGAAGGGTTTTCTTTCGAAATAACCACGTCTAGACAGCGTTTCTTTTTTAGAAATAGGGTATTTCGAAATAGTGCCCGGACGTGATTATGCAAATGAAGCACGGGAAATTCAAATCCGCGCTTCATTTGCAATTTCGTTCACCTGCATTTGCATTCCTCTCTTGAATGAGGAATGCAGTGTAGACATACCCTTAAAGATTAATCAAAAGGGAAGTTGATAACTTGGAAATGTTTACACATTCTCTTAATTCAAGAGTGAAGTATTCAGTTTCAAAGTCAGTAGGAGTTTTCAGCTGTATAAAAAACAAGAGACATATTTCTAGTAAAGAGAATGGCAAAACTCCTATTAAAATCAATAGGAAGAAAAAAAAACTGGACAAATTACAATTATAAAACTGTATAAAGGAAGGCTGATGGGGTAAGTAGGCAATGAGCCAATGTTATGTTATGGTGGCCCTTTGAATTAGTCAATGACTGAGTAGAAAGGTGAAAAGTACAAGCAAGCATTATGTTAGTTGAGGGGGGGAAGAATGAAAATGGCAAAGATCTATAGGTATAGCTGGCTACTGCAGCTTTCACTGACTTTGTCAGGAATTGTGGCTGTTCAGCCATACTGAATATTAGCTTAGTGGATGGTGAGGATCAGCACACAAGAAATTTTATTGTCTTCAACATTCCAAGTCCTTAAATGAAGTTTTGAGGTACAGGATATAAAAAAAAGTATCAGATTTTATTTGCCAATGTCCCAAAATGGAAATGCATCACTTTAAAACAAACTTGTAATGTTCAAGTAGCTTGTTTAAAGACTTCTGTTTTGCCCCTTCCTCTTAGAATCATAAAGAATACTAGAACTAGAAGGGACCTCGAGAGGTCATGAAGTCCAGTCCCCTGCCCTCACAGCAGGACCAAGCACCCTCTAGATCAGTGGTTCCCAAATTTTTGGGCATCATGCCCCCTTTTTGATTTTTAAGAAACCCTCACCCCCCCCCCCAAAATAGCAGCAAAACTTGTTGAGCAAAAAAAAAAAAGAAAAAAGGAATTTACCGGGCCCATAAAACAGTCACAGGCCCTTTAATTCCCGGGATCAGTGTTAAAAAAAGGTGCTGGTACTCTGGGAGAAAAAAAGGTTGCCCTTTTAAGAGCAGAGCAGGCATTGCCCTTTTAAGGCAGCCCTTTTGAAGTCCTATCCTCCCCTCACCCCAGCCAGCCCGCATGGATTGGGCTCTTTCTTTGGGGGGGGGATTGAATGAGGGGGCTGGGTTGCCTTGTGCCCCCCCTGGAATTTCTTCACACCCCCCAGGGAGGCACGATCCCCAGTTTGGGAACTATGCTCTAGACAAGATCATCCTTGATAGATCAGTCAATTTACCTCCTTGCCCCAGCACCACTGGATCTTCAGTTCCATGCAAACTGCCCTATTTTAAATCTTATGTAAAGATAGCGTATTCAATATTTGTTACAAACAAATGATCTCTGCATAGTGTGAATAATTCATTTCTCTTAATGTCAGCCATTTCCTCTGAGGCTATTGACATTTTATCAACTGATTAACACATTGCTTGCACTATTAGTCTGATCATGCAAACCAAAACTCAGGTGACAAGTCCTAGTCAAGCTCATTAGCTTATTCACAGGAGTAAGAGTCACTCATCTAAGGTAAGGTTTTCAAGACTGAGCCAAATATCTGCAAGTAAAATTCTTTGTAAATAAAGATTAGGACAAAGGAACAGCAAACTTTTAAGCACACAAGCAGCTCCTTGATTTCAATGCTGCTAATTGATTAAAGTCTGCAGAATGGGGCCCTGAATTTGTCTCAGCTAGATTCCCAATTCCGAACATGCAAAGACACCTTTCTTCGGTGTTTAGGTTTGTCAGTATTAAAAGTATTACTTTTGCTAATCTGTAGATAGAGTATATTTCCCTTAATTAATATCCTGGTCTGATGACAACACAGCATGATGTCCATATGGTCAGTTTCGACAATAAATGAGGTACTAATTCATTTCCTGTTGGTGGTATTGATGCAGGTGACATTCTTGCCATTACTATTTCATCAGGCTGTCTGAAGGCTGACCCCCCCCCCCACACACACATATTTATTCAGATATTTATTCAAATTTTTTATTTGATATTCTTGTCTTGGTAGCTCTGAGTTGAGAAAACAGAGACTAGGAAGGTCTGATTCAAAATATGAATTCCCTAAACAATTAAATGTACATTTTTATTGCAAAGAGAAAAAATCTTTTTAATCTTTTTGTATAAACATATCCAGTTTTTATCTCTTTGTAACAAGAACAAAACAAAAGGATTTTAAAACAACAAAGGTCCTGTAGCACCTTCGAGACTAACAATAATATATAAATAGTATCATGAAATTTCATATGCATAACCCACTTCTTCAAATACCAAATATGGAGCAAGGGACCCAGAGTTTGAAAAAAAAAAGCAGAAAAAGAGGGAATAGGGGAGGAGAAAAAAAGAAAAAAAGGGAAAAGCCCGTCAATTAAAATGTCCATGTGCTAAATGAGACTAATAGAATAGGCTGTTAAGTGCCCAATACTTAGCTTTTGATGCTTCAGAGAGGTAGCCGAGTTAGCCTTTAACAGGAAAAACTTAAAAAACAACGAATAGTCTAGTAGCACCTTAAAGACTAACAAAAGATGTAGATGGTATCATGAGCTTTCATGGGCACAGCCCACTTCTGTCATCTGAAAGAAACATATTTAAGGTGCTACTAGACTATTTGTTGTTTTTTAAGTTTTTTAGCTTTTGATGTCATTTGGGTATTGAATATAATGACCCATCCAGTTCATGTCTTTGTTCATGCCCTATGAGGTAGTGTCAAATTTGTATGTGAAGGCTAGTTCTGTAGATGTCTGGCTTTGAAAGGTCTCTGGCCCACTACTTTCCTGTCCCGTTCTTTCTTTTTAACTTCAATGGCAGTGTACAAACAAATAACAAATAAAATGTCTCTGCTAGAAAATGAACACATTTGCCAAGCTGACATCTCATTTACCTTCTCATTTGGAAGGTAAAAACCTGAGATTCACTTTGGGTCTAATCTATTTCCCCTTGAAATCAATAGTAAAACTCTCACTGGCTTCATTGGATCAGGTCTTGTGTCACCAGCCCATTCTTAGACTGAACACCTGATGTTGGGTATTGAGCAAGTCAGACACTCCAACCTTCATTCCACAAGGACATGAGGAATAGGATGGAAATGGGACCAAAATTTGGTATGGAGAGAAGAAAACCATCAATGATGATGACCAAAATGCATTGAAAAGAGAAAATGAGTGTGATAAGCTGTCATCTGAATCCCAATGAAGAAAATAATAAACTTTCTGTTGGATTTAATGGGCTTTGAATCAAGCCTAGTGAGAGGAGAGAAGGAAAAAAGTCACTAGTAGAAAAGGATTTAATGCACAAATATCAACCAATGCATTTTAAATTTTAGAAAAAATTGTGTAAGGGGGAAAATAGACACTGACAGGATTTATTAACACTAGGGAATTTTATCAGAATAATTTCAACCAGTTCATTTGCCACAGTGGTAGTTCTAAGGGAACCATTGTGTAAACAAGGATCCAACAGCTTCAGACATTTTTGCCACCATATCAATTAAGCTGATACATCTAACCAATGTAGCCCCAGTAGGAAATATTTTTCTCTAATTCCCTAAGGTCAACAAACACATAGAATTTGAAATGAAATTGCATTAGGATATAGATAAAAATGTAGAACAGGAAAGAAATCAAGGAATGAGAAATGTCAAAACAAGAGAGATATTGGAAGATTTTTAATAATATTTATAGAAAATGCATCTGATATTAAATTTTGAATTTGTTTTACTGGTAGCTTCACTACGTCTAGCAATTTAAAAAAAATCTGAAGATGGTTAGATGTTGGGGTTCATCCATTTTTTTGGTTAAATGTAAAAACATTTTTTTTTGCCCAGCAGTAGCAAGAATAGCTTCTTGGAACGATTAGCTTCTTGGAACTCATTGCTATCAGTCACTCTTGTTGTCTTTATTTTGTGAAAGAAGAAAAAATATGAAATTTCTATCTTGTATACATATGAAGCTTTGCAGGCGGCAGTCATTAAACATTTACACTGTAAAACAATAAATCAATTACTTTGTACCCCCACATAGACTGCACCATTAGATGTGCCCATGTTCATCATGGGGGATGTAGCCTGCACTCTGCTTCCCTGGTTTATGAAGGCCTACACTGGACACCTTTACCAAATCAAGGAACATTTCAATGGCAGGCTCAGCAGGGCCCGCATTGTTGTGGAGGGCACCTCTTCACTTGGTTGGACCTTGGTGAGCGCAACATTCCCCAAGTGGTGGAGGCCTATTATGTCCTCCATAATATTTGTGAAAACAAGGAGGAGACATTCTTGCCAGGGTTGGGGTCAGAGGCCGAGCAGCTCACAGGGGCCTTTCAGCTGTCGCGCATGACTGCCATCCGGCAGGTCCATCAGGGGGCTGTGCGCATCCAAGAGGCTCTGAGGGAGAGTTTCAGACAAGGACACCTGTGAGACTCTCCCCCAAGCCTTCCCACAAGGGGCCTCTGCAGTGCCCCAGTGTGCCTTTCCTCCCCTGCCCCTCCCTCCCCAGCCCTTCTTGTTCCCTTCTTTCCCCCCTCCCCTGCTGATAAAATAAATAAGACCTTTTCTGTTGAATAAATGAACTATCTGGTTTTTATTTGGAGAATCAAGAACTGGAGAGGGACTGGGAAAAGAAACAGGGAGGGGGCAGGAGGCAGAAGGAGGGGAAGGAAAGGGGAGGTGGGACTCAGGGATGGGGCTTGGACTGACGCCTGCCTCAGGTGGTCCCACTGCCTCGTGTGCGGGGCTCTCGGCGGCCATGGGGAGTAAGGGGGTGAAGGCGGCGAGGATAGTAACAGGAGCAGCAGCGGGTATGTGTGGAGGGACTTGGGAAGGAGTGGGTACGTGAGGGGCAGCTGCTGCACTGCTCAATTGTAGTGACCAGATGGCTGACAGCAGTGCTGTATGCCACGCACATGCTCTGGGCCTCCTGGAACAGCTCCTGCCAGGTTGTGTGGTGCAGCTCCCAGTCAGCACAGTGCTCCTCCAGGTCTGTGTCCAGGTCTATGGTTCTGATGTTCCAGAGATAGCTGTAGGAAGGGAGGCAGCTATGTATTCCTTCTCACGGTCCTCGAGGGGTCTGCGACATCTACGGGTTTCATGGTGTCAGGAGTCTGGTGCGGGAGATGTCGCTCATGCCCCACTTGCAGCTGATCCAGCTGTGAAAAACAAAGAGAAGGGCAGTCATCCCAGGAGACACTGTGTATGAAGCCTAGCCCTCATCTCTGATCCGATACTGAACGGTCTAGGATCAGGTGAAAGTGATGTGCTTCAAGTAAGGCCATCTGATGCCTAGACAGTGGGTTCTTTCTTGCAGGGCCACAGACATCCCAGGGGCAGCTTCACCACCCTTACACCCCAGAGATAAGCAGGCATGGGAAGGTGCTGGCCAAGCCAGGAGCCTGCAGGCAGGAGGGGGGCGATGGGATGGCTCAGCATCCTCACATGCCACACACACTCCAGGTCTGGCAGTGGCGGTGTCCCACAGGGAGAGGACTCTATCCCTGTCCACTGGAGGAGGGGGTGGACGGTGTTGGGGGAGGTGTGTATGAGCAGCAGATGCTGCTTACCAAAGAGGATGTTACTGGGGTCTCCTCCTCCTCCTCCCCCATATGGCAGGCTCCCCTGGCAGGGGCTCAATGTCCTCTGCCTTGCTGCACTTGCCCAGGAGTGGATGTCCAGGCTGGTCTCCTCATCTTCCTCCTCCTTCTCCTGCACCCTGTCCTCCTTGTCCTCAGCTATACCCTCTGGGTGGTTGATGACAGGCATTTCCAGCCCATAGTCCACAGCAAGGGGGAGACAGGACTGACCCCTGTCCCAGGATGCAGTGGAGCTGGTCGAAATAGGGGCAGGAGTGGAGTGCTACACCTGAGTGGAAGCTGAATTCCTTGGCCTTTGTGTAGGCCTGCCTCAGTTCTTTGATCTTCATGTGCACCTCTTCTGGCTTGTGCATGTGGCCCTTCTGGGCCAGGCTGCCAGCCATCTGTCCATAGATGTTGGCATTCTTGCACCTGCCGTGGAGATCCTGGAGGTTTGCCTCCTCACCCGAGATCACAATGCAGAGCTCATGATGTGCCACAAACTGTTTCCCCTCTAGCTGCACCTTTAAGGGCTGCAGGGGAAGGGGAACTATAGCATTTTGATCAGTGTGGACAGAATGGCCACCAGGACAGCTGTGAGAAGCCCTGGAGGCCAATTATTTGGAAATAACCACAGCTGCCCCTTCTGCACACAACCTATTTTGAAATAACTATTTCAAAATAGGCAATATTCCTTGCAAAATGAGGATTACAGATTTTGGAATAAGAAACCTGTTATCTTGACATTATTCACTCACCTTGTTATTTTGAAATTATTCTGCAATGTAGACATGCCCAGTGAGTCCAAAGCAGTAAAATGGCTGCCACTGCATTATATCCATCTGCTTATGGAAAGGGGGCTGCCCTATAATGAGGATGGTTGCCACATCTCACTATTTTTGGTGAGATTAAACCCAGTCACAGAAATAAATGGCTAACACTCAACAGTTTGGAAGGAGCAAGATGGGACACTCTGAGGGGCAGAGGGTCTGTGAGGAGTAGCCTAGATAATGTAAAAGGATCATGGGGAGTCTCGATGGGAGCAGGATATGAGCAGAAATGGGAGACAGATTTAGCTGTTACTGGGAAATGCAGAGGAGGCTGAGAGGGTGCAGAGGGTAACAGTGAGAATAGGAGATGAAAGCAGGATCAAGTCAGCTCCTTCAACCCAGGGATAGTAAAGGGTAAGGGACATCCCTTTTGCCCAGCTGGCAGAATGGATACATTTTAGCATCTTTATGTATGGTCAAGGCACATACATAAAAATTTCATGATTTTGTAAAACAAACGAGTGATTTGTAAATGAATGGTGTTGCCAGTGCCACTCCAGGTTTTTTTCTTGCTTCCGATGACTGACTCAGTTGCACCCGCCAATTCTAGGCATCTTAACTAAGCAATGTTCATTTAAGAAACAGAAGAAAATATAAACCCCAATAAAAGTTAAGCACGTTGGCTGTGTCTAGACTGGTGCGATCTTGTGCCAGAGCTATGCAAATGAGGCTCAGCGTGGAATATCGCCGAGCCTCATTTGCATAACTAATGAGCCGCCATTTTTGCGGAAGAGGCTCTTGCGCAAGACGGAGCTGTCTACACTGCCCCGTCTTGCGCAAGAAAAACCCTCTTGCGCAAAGCCGTTATGCCTGAAAATAATCAGCATAACGGCTTTGCGCAAGAGGGTTTTTCTTGCGCAAGACGGGGCAGTGTAGACAGCTCCGTCTTGCGCAAGAGCCTCTTCCGCAAAAATGGCGGGCTCATTAGTTATGCAAATGAGGCTTGGCGATATTCCACGCTGAGCCTCATTTGCATAGCTCTGACGCAAGATCGCGCCAGTCTAGACACAGCCATTAAGTTTGAACTTGTCCCTCCCACACACACTTCTTGGACAAAATAACTCTCTTAGTTAATGTCTGATTATTCAACAGGACTAGAAATCTTTCATTTTGCTAATTCCTGGGTCCAGTTTTGTTGACAGGCCCTCGAGTGTTAATCTCTCTCTCTCTGTGTCTCTTGTGGTAATTTATATATTGTGTCCTATGTCTAGCTACACTTTCTTATTCAGGTATCAAAACATCTCATGATTATGTTAAACTATAGGTCCCTCTTCTAACATGATTATCCTGGTACAATTACCAGTGGGACACTATTTCATTCACATAATCACATTCCTATCAATCTATAATCTCCATTGTACCCTATATTCTCGTTTACCTAATGTCTGATGTAGGCCAGTATCCCTTGATATTCAGCCATTCAATTTCTTTCTAAGTAGATGATAGCATACTCAGAATTTCAAAGGGACTGTCTTTCCACTTCAAAGTCTACCTTCTGAAGTTGTCTGAAGTTTGAGGTTTCTGAAAGGATTTTTTTTCCCTCCTCCCATCTTCCAGTGTAAGTTTTGAGTAAACACCTTTAGAATGCTAGTTCAGTTAGTTTTCTGATAATTCCTTCCAGACAAAGTAAAGAAGGATAGCCTGGAGACCGTTCTATTTCTCAGGAGCTTTTTCAGATGCCAATTATTTTTCTCACTGGACATGGCTTCTGGCTTTGCTTACAGTATTGTAGGCCAGCCAGATATTTTACAGACACAGCCCCCGAATACAACCCCCAAGATACTGTTCCACACATAGCAAATATATTTCCAAATTAGACAACAATTCAGACCATCACAATAACAATTAGCAAATAAATCTATGCAAAAAATACAAATAAATTTAGAAAGTTCAGATTTTAACCTTATGCACATGAGAGGTTCATACAGCAGTCAGTCAGAAGTGATATAGAAAAAAGATTAGCACAAAACAGACAGCAGCTTTTCTCCCTCTGTGTAGACTGCAATTACAATAATCCCTGAGGGGCCCTTAATTACAGAACTTCTGGTCTGACAGAGCCCCAATTCAGACTTTGTGGGCATGCTGTTAAGTGCTTTTTTTTTCTTTTTTCTTTCAATCATATTGTGTGGAGGTCGCTTGCTGAGACTTGGAAAAGTATTGTTGATGGGTATTTTTATTAAGTAGCTTAGATGAAGATTTTTTTAAATCTGGTAAGGCCTCTAGTATTACCAAACTGCTTTATCCTTGACAGTCCTGAGTTTGACAGCTTCTTAAGAGCATGAATAGGAATAATGCAGGGCATACATTATGGAATACAATGGGTCAGAGCTGTCCATGCTGTAACTGTACTCAATTAAGATAACTAGAGATTGATTGGACCACTATCTGCAATATTATGAAAGAAGAGATTGGGTATGATCTGGTAAGATCAATTTTCAAGTCATGTTTCATCTTATCCTAGAAATTCCTCTGAACCACATTGTACTCTGATATTTCTTTTTCTATTGTATAAAGAAATCTTTCACAAGTTGAAACTCCAGCTAGGTCAGCATACAGGTTCTGAATCACTATATTGTTGCAGCCTAGGTTACAATCGTAACCTCATTGCATGAGATGGGGCTGAAGTTATAATGTTGAAACTAAAAAACAGTCATGTAGGAAGATTAATTGCTCATTTCAGGACAAAAATTATTCCAGACAGGGCTGCTACAGGTGGGACCCAGTGATTTAAAAGCACCTGGGGACACAGGCTGCCACATTTTGCTACTGTGGCAGCAGCAATGGCCAGCACCCCAGGTCCTTTAAATTGCTGCCAGATCCCTATGTGGTGTGATCCAGGTGGAACTGAGGGCTGGTTAGGAGAGGCTAGCCCCTAGCCCCGCCCCTTTCACCAGAGACCCAGACCCATCAGGGGAGGCTCGGAGCCAAGCCCCCTCACAAATTGTCCAGGTCGTGGTGAAGTATGTCACCAGCCCTGATTTCAGACCAAAGTAATTATAACTGCACAATGGTCAACTTGTCATGAGGTTTGAGGCATGAGCCTATTATGATTAAATCTCTTTTCTACTCACCCTGCAGTTATCCAGTTTCTAACATTTTATTGAGATTTTTATACCACACCTTTCCAGTTTCTGTATAGTCCTATTCATTTCATGTGCTATTTTAAAACACATGTTAATATCATGCATGACAATTTTCTAGAGGAAAATATTTTTCCAGACATTCAATATCTACTCCAGAAACAATGCTTTTCACAATGAATATTTAATTTTAACTATGATATGTAGAAATGTGATACATGGAACACCAGTGATATGATAGGAGATGTCATCAACAAGGAGATCAAGCCAGCAAATGCATATTTGGAAGATTTGAAGGAGGACAAAGTGAAATCTGCTTCCCCAGCAAAAGGGAATTCATGTAGAGCTAATCCAAAGTTCCCCTCCCCAGACATGGAAAATTACAACTTTTCTTTGAGAAACTAAAAATTCACAAATTTGCTTTTCTTGTGCAGAGGTCGAAGGAGCTAACTAAAGGATTTGTGAAAGGGATGACATAATACAAATTGGCTGGTCCATTTCTAGCATGCTTTCCTTTTTTCCATTTGACATTTTTCTTTTCCTTTTTCAAAATCTTTTAAATGTATTAATAAAATTTTTGTAAATATCATTTGTTAATCTACATATCAAACTTGAGGTGGAGAAGACTAGATAATATGGAGCATCATCTCCTTGTTTAATTTGGTTGAGATCCTTAATCATAATGTATTTTATAAAAATTAAATATCAGCTTTATTTTACTCTGTGATTTGTTGCTCAAACTACCATTCCATCATTAAAGTCTACCAGCAGAGAGCAATGAAGAACAGGTCTAACTGAGGAGGCTGTAAAAGAAAAAGAAAAAAAACCCCACCTTTCCAGACTGATTTTGAATTTCTGTCCCCTCACCTCACCCACATTAACATAAAACGTTTCCCAGGAGTTCTGATAATGAGAAATAGTGGAGTGCAGGGAAATCAAATAAAGGTCAGTCCTGCTAAATCAGAGAAAAATCTCGGGTCCTCCAACTGAGCAGTGTATCCTTAAGTTAGTTAAAGGCTAAATGGATGAAAAGAGAGCAATAAGTACACTGAGAACTAAGAAAGAAGAAAAAGAATGTAACTTTAGAACAAACATGGGGATAATGTGGCTATCCTTATACATGCCCAGATGTGCACAAACGCAGCTAAACTATACTGCAAGAGAATATAGCAGCTCACTACTACTTGCTAGAAAAAAGATTCAGCCTCCGAAATTACTGTGTATTAATTGATAACACATCTTCATTAAGGGTTATGTTTTCATTCAGTCAGTGAAAGATAACGCCATTTTATATAAATAATATGCAATTAATGATGAAGCCTTAATTAAGTTTCTGTGAATGTAATAATTCAATAATTGGATATATCTTCCATTATTCTACCATCTTTACATAATATTAATAATTAGAAACTATGTGACAGTTAAATAAGGACCTGTACCTATCACTATATTAATCATGTGCTTCTTTTTTTGTCTGCTTCAATGAATAAACAGGCAATTTCTTGTTTCCGTGGATTGAGACACCATTCTATTCATACTTAAAATTCTCTGCTGCCTTTACTACAAAATACATACTTACTGCATACACATTCAGAAGCAAGTTCCCAGAGCAAATATTAATTTATTATTTATTTAGATATTCACACATGCTAAAAAGGACTTATCCTTATGCTCTTAGTATATCTGACATAATGTAAAAATCACAATATCAATACACAAGAGTAACTGAAATACGGCCTATAATCACCTACTAGCAACCCAAATTAATCAAAAACACAAATATCTTTTTCACTCCTGTTATGAACATCTATGCTGGTCAGCCTGTTGTTATAAGTTAGAGCTAAAAGGAGAAGGAAGCAAAGGGATGGCTAACATCAGACCTCCTGTGCTTGTGACTATGTGCTTGTGACTATGTGCTGCTACTGTTTGAACTAAAGAAGCAGATTGTGTAGCTAACAGCTGTAACAAGTCCATACCTCTGCTGAATGGGCTGAACAAGAGACGTATAACTCCCATAAACCAGTGGATCAGTGTAATCAGCAATTTTGCCAATGCCAATTTTGCCAATGTAAAAGGCTGAGGCTCAGCTGTGAATATAGCCCTTTTAATTCTAGACTCTAACAAATTATTTGTTTAAAGTTAGGTCAGTTTCCTGATTTTATTTATTGGTTCTGTTCCCCTTTCAAAGACCCATGTCTAAACAGAACTTAAAGTAGAGGTCAGGGACTTTTGTGAAGATCATTAAACATGATGCGTGGGAAAATTGTGTTTTGGACACAATCTATGAGAACAGTATTTAGTTTTGATAATTATTGCTGATAAAACATATTAAAAACAGTAGAATTAAAATTCAGTGTATTTTTAATGTTCATATGAATTTAGTGCTTGTTGAAGATGATAGATTTAATATTTCTCAAAGGTCACAGCTCTAGAGATGGAATCCTCTGTTCTTCAACCATACAATTAATAATATTAACTTGTGCAACTGTAGTATCCAGAGATTTCAGCCTAGTTTCAAGCTCCATTGTTCTAGGCATTGACAAACACAGCGTAGAGATATTCTCTTCCCCAGGACCTTAAAGACACTTTCATCAGCTTCCCTTCCTCCTTGCAGAATGAGGAGTACCGGATGCTGGTGGGGCTGCCTCAGCATTTGATTTATGGGTCTATATTAGACCCGCTAAATCAAACACTAGAAGATCAACTTCCGGGATGACTATCTTCTCTTGAGTATAGATGTGCCCATAGAGTAGCAATTCTATGGGCAGTAAGATTGAAGGTTTCCACTATATTTTACACCAAGGAGTCTCAACTTTGACATGAGAAGGTCTTCTCTCTAGTATTAACTGTGTTTCTAATTTGTGTGATCTAGACACTTGTCCCGTTTGAACTGAACAGGTACCAAACTTATTCCACATAGGTCATTTAAATAGCAACCTGTGATAATTAGGTACTTTGATTACTACCAAAATGGCAGAGATATAGTTAATTGTATTGATGTGAAATAAGTTGTTCTTGTCTAAAGATTTTAAAGCACATAATCCATAAATTGCAGAAGCAACTATGAACATATTTAATATACTCATAATTTAAATGTAACAATTAAAATATATTAAGCCTGTAATTGAGGCACTTCAGATTTGCATAAACCTCTTAAATACACAGACTCTCAACTGATCTCACTACTTTTAAACCTTCTTATTTGATAAAGGTATTTCCTAACTGGGACAAAGCTGCAGAAAAAAAATAATTCAAGGTTTCAAAAGTCACAGACATCTGCACAGTTCTTGTGGGTCAAGTAAATGATATATTTCATGGTTGTCAACACTAACATTAAAGGGACGGAGGCAATCTTAGTTTAAACACATCTTTGCAAGTTTATCAAAAATGTCCTTTTCAATTGATGTTTTATATGTGACACCAAAATGATTTTCTTTCACCTCAGAAGTGAAATTTCTCATCTCTCACACATACAGAATTAAACATTAGCTTGATTTGAAAAATGTTCAATATTCAGGTCTGGACTAGTGACAGGTTTTACTTTCAATATCTCATGAGCCATGAGACTTGAAATTGATGTTTATTACATTTAAAAGTGGGGAGTCTCTTTCTTCATTGGGAGAAAGCAATCATTCTTTGCTCTGGCAGGTTGGAAGATATTGGACAATAGAATCATGACATTGGAAAGCAACCTTAGGTACTGTTTAAAGACTTCAGCTACTTATTGGTTATTTTTTTTCTCTCTGTAGTTAACATATTCATTTAATTGTGTCTTCAATTGTTGTGATTAACTTATATGTAATCAAAGTATAATGAATAGTTTTAAGTTGTAGGTTATAGGCATAGGAATAAGTAGGATGTTATTATAGGGGTATAAGACTGGTATTTGTGAATAATGAGTGTATATTAGGGCAGTGTTTCTCAACCTTCTTTATAAAGTACCCCTTTAAAAAAAAAAGTTCCCCCAGTACCTACAGTTTTCAGACACACAAACTTTTTTCTACCATTGCAACACTTTTGTTTAAACAACTTAATCATAGCTGGATGGGCGATGAAATTTTGCAGTGTTAAAAAGTACAAAAATAGTAAAGCGCTGTAACACTTTAAACAAAAATTCAGTTTTTGTCAAATTTCAGTTATGTTGATGTACCCCCCCCCAGACTTTTCTCGAGTACCCCTAAGGGTTGAGAAACACTGTATTAGGGTATATATGCTCAGTAAGTTTGTAATACAAATCTTTCAAGTCTGTAAGATTTTACTTAGTCACATTTAGGGGAAGGTAACCTAGTAGCTGACATGTACTAGTATGTGATCAGGAAGATATACCACAATATACTCATCAATACAGCAAGATGCCAGATTGTAGCACAATGGAAAAATTTGCAGAAACTGCAGATTGCCATAAGAACTTTTGATGTATATGTTAATGAAAATAACGGTAATAAAGCAATAGCCTAGGAAAAGGGAAACATCCAAAATGTTATGGGCTATAGAAGTCCAGATAAGAGAGAAGGATTTGTAACCCTCATGGATAAGTATAAGGGTTATGGATATGAATATTGTGCAAAAAAAAAGGCATCCCCCAAAGGGAGACCCTCTACACATGACAATTAGTTGAGAAATCCACCCATCTGTATGGTAACCCTTAGGATGTGACCATGAAAACATCGATGGTGACCATTTTATGATATTCTTCCACCATAACTTATGTATCTTTAATTGAGACTTAGATTATCTCTGAAGTAAGGTTCTTAATAAAAGGAAGATTGTTAACTTGTGAATACTGTTGTAGTCACTGCCATCATTCCTTATATACTTCTAAGGACTTCAGACCTAATAATATTTCTAATAGATGTTCACCCTTTCTAATTCCAATAATTGGAGCTCTAAAGGAGCGTGAACCCTTAGCACAGGTTACTATGATTTAAGATACCATTGGTAATACAAACTAAGCAATTATGTAAAGAATACATCTCCTGCTGGCACCTGTCCAGTTGAATTCAAGGTGATAATGTTATTGCTTTAAATAAGTAATAAAAGAAATGATTAAAACAAAAGTTGGCAAACCTTCTGAAAAAAATCTAAAAATATCTGTTTAATGTGACATAAGCAAAGTAAGAAGGATAATATAATATAATATAATATAATATAATATAATATAATATATATAATATAGTTTTATTAGCACTTGTGTGGCTCTACCAAGTATCTTTGCCACTTGGGGATAATGCACAGTCATAAAATGTATATATGACACCATTCTAGTGCACGTGCCAGTATCACAAAACCCTAAAGATTTTATGGATTAAGACAACATCAGTCAACCAGTGTGCCTCCTCCACTTTTTGAAGATTCAGCACTAGTCTATTTAGTGGAGTAATGTACTCTACAGTGGGGAATGATTTCTAAAGTGTCTTTAATTATTTTGCGTTTTGTAATTGGTACCTGCATACCCTACTGGGCGCACTTTAGGTTCCCCAGTGTGCTCTAACGTAAAGTGTGCAGCATGGAACACTTAACATGCAGCATGCTGGTGCACTTTATAAATCTGAGGGATTATCTACAGAATCAGGTAATGCACTCTGTAAAGATGTTGTACATTTAAAGAACATTACAATTGCAAAGTAATGAAAGTAAAAATGGTACCTAAGAGGGCAGAGGTAAAAGTAAAGGGAAAAAGGAAAGAACAGTAAAGAAAGGTGAGTAGGTAGGAGGGGTGAATATATGAGAGAGCAAAACATCTTTTTGCTTGTAAACTGATATTTGTTCTGAAAGGCATTAAGAGGTACCAAACATCATATCCTATGATACTACTTCAGCACAGTCACTTCTCAGATTATAACAATATTTAAATGTGTGAAAACACTGGTACTGTATTTCAATTTAAAAATAACCAGATGGAATTTTATATGATTTTATTTTCATATGTTCTCTTGGATTGAGAGTAGTCCTGAGAAATTTCATCCCAAGCATATTTCTTGAAGTTCCAAGCACTGCAAATTAGGGACTTCAAATGAAAGGGCTTTCATAATCATTACTACCATGCTGTTAGGATTTTGCTGTGCCATAGTACATATAAAGTATTTTTTCAAATAAGTAGTAAATTAATTGACCTTAATCTCTCTCTATATAAAATCACATACAGGCATGGATGTGATAGAGCAAATATACAAAATTATAAATTTATTGTTACTATTTTGATATATATTTAAATAAACATTAAGGTAATGTGTACTTTTTAGGCTCAAATGATCAGTGTGAGTCACCTGGGAATGTTTAGAGGAGGCTCCTATGCAGAAAAACTTCAATTTCCACCTCTGGAATTTCTCCTGCGTTCTGGATGAGGTCTTGGACATTGAGTCAAATTGGATAATGTTTAGGGCCTCAATCATTCAGGCAGCCACAAAAAGCTGTGGTCTGAATGTGGTTAGCGCCTGCCATGCTAGCAACCCTAGGACCTATTGGTGGACTCTAGTGGTGAGGGATGCTGTCAGGTTGAAGGAGTCCTTCCAAGCAGTGTTCACGACCAGACTTCTGATATGTCTGTGAAATACCAACTGTCTACGAGGGCTGTGGCTATGGCGCTCATTGAAGTGAAAGCCCATATTTGTAAGGATTTTGGAGAGACCATGGAGAATGACTACTAGATGGCATTAAAGATGTTCTGGCAAACATCTATTGCTTTGGGAAGGGTTGGTGAAACATTGCCCAGGCTGTACTCAGCAAGGATGGTGCAATGCTGACCTTAACTGAGATTATCAAGAGGTAGAAGGAGCATTTTGAGGAACTCCTCAACCTGATGGACACGTCCCCCTTCTAGGAAACAGCACTGGAAAATCTGATGAGATAGGAACTACTTCTGATGATGAGGTTGTTATGGTAGTAAAGCTCCTCAATAATGGCAGCCTGAGTGGATGAGATTTGTCCAGAGATATTGAAAGCTCTGGACAATGATGTATTATCAGGATTAATGGACCTTTTTATGTGATGTGGAATGTGGGAGCAGTGCCTGTAGACTGGCCAACCAAGTTGGTGATCCCAATGTATAAGAAAGGAGACCAGAGAGTATGTTGCAAGTATAGGGAGAGCACAATCCTTAGCCACTCCAGCAAAGCCTATGCCAGGGTGCTGTAGAACGGGTTATGCCCATTAGCTGAACCTCAGATTCTGTAGGAACAATGCAGATTCCACCCCAGAGACAGACCAGTGGACCAGCTCTAAGATATCTTGTAGGAAGTGCTGTAGGATTTTGAGATGAGAGGGTTGTTTTTGTGTGCTACTCAGTTCCTGTATTCTTGGAGTGAGAGCTGTGTGTGTATTCTTGGCATTAAGTCAAATTTCTTATACATAGGCATTTGACTCTGCCAAGTGTGTATCCTGTCTCCACTACTGTTCATTATTTCATAGTCAGGATAATCATAGAATCATAGAACACTAGAACTGTAAGGAACCTCAAGAGCTCATTGAGTTCAGTCCCCTGCCCTCATGGCAGGACCCAGTACCTCTAGACCATCTCTGATAGATGTCTGTCTAACCTGCTCTTAAATATCTCCAGAGATGGAGATTCCACAGCCTCCCTAGGCAACTTATTCCAGTGTTTAATCACCCTGACAGTCAGGAAGTTTTTCCTAATGTCCAACCTAAACCTCCATTGCTGCAGTTTAAGTCCATTGCTTCTTGTCCTATCCTCAGAGGCCAAGGAGAACAATTTTTCTCCCTCCTCCTTGTGACACCCTTTTAGATATGAAAACTGCTATCATGTCTCCTCTCAGTCTTCTCCTTTCCAAACTAAACAAGCCAAATTCTTTTAGTCTTCCCTCATAGGTCTAGACCTTTAATCATTCTTGTTGCTCTTCTCTGGACTTTCTCCAATTTCTCCACATCTTTCTTGAAATGTGGTACCCAGAATTGGACACAATACTCCAATTGAGGCCTAATCAATGCTGAATAGAGCAGAAGAATGACTTCTAGTGTCTTGCTCACAACACTCCTGTTAATGCATCCCAGAATCATGTTTGCTTTTTTTGCAACAGTGTCACACTGTTGACTCATATTTACCTTGTACCACTATGAACCCTAGATCCCTGTCTGCAGTACTCCTTTCTAGACAGTAACTGTGTGAAACTGGTTGTTCCTTCCTTTGCATTTGTCCTTGTTAAATTTCATTCTATATATCTTAGAGCATTTCTTCAGTTTGTCCAGATCATTTTGAATTATGACCCTATCCTCCAAAGTAGTTGCAACCCCTCTCAGCTTCATATCATCAGCAAACTTAATAATCATACTCTCTATGCCAATATCTAAATCATTGACAAAGATATTGAACAGAACCGGTTCCAAAACAGACCCCTGCAGAACCCTACTTGTTATGCCCTTCCAGTAGGATTGTGAACCATTAATAAATACTGTCTGAGAATGGTTATCCAGCCAATTATACAACCATCTCATAGTAGCCCCATCTAAGTTGTATTTGCCTAGTTTCTTGATAAGAAGATCATGCAAGACCATATCAAATGCCTTACTAAAGTCTAGGTATACCACGTTCACCATTTCTCCCTTATCCATAAGACTCGTTATTCTATCAAAGAAAGCTATCAGATTGGTTTGACATGATTTGTTCTTTACAAATCCATTCTAGATGTTACCTGTCAACTTATTATCTTCCAGGTGTTTGCAGATTAATTCTTTAATTACTTGCTCCATTATCTTTCCTGGAACAGAAGTTAAACTGACTGATCTGTAGTTTCCTGGGTTGTTCTTATTTCCCTTTTTATAGATGGACACTATATTTGCCCTTTCTAGTCTTCTGGAATCTCTCCCGTCTTCTATGATTTTTCAAAGATGATAACTAAAGGCTCAGAGGCCTCCTCTATCATCTCCTTGAGTATTCTAGGATACATTTCATCAGGCCCTGGTGACTTGAAGACATCTAACTTTTCTAAGTAATTTTTAATTTGTTCTTTTTTTATTTTATCTTCTAAACCTATCCCATTCCCCCTAGCATTCACTATGTTAGGCATTCCTTCATCAGACTTTTTGGTGAAGACTTAGACAAAGAAGTCATTAATCACCTCTGCCACTTCCAAGTTTCCATTTATTGTTTCTCCCTCCTCACTGAGCAGTGGGCCTACCCTGTCCTTGGTATTCTTCTTTCTTCTAATATATGTATAGAAGCTTGATTTGTGCCTTTGACTTCCTAATCTTGCCATTGCATACCTATATTGTTTGCTTGTATTCATCCTTTGTAATTTGTCCTAGCTTCCACTTTTTATATGACTCCTTTTTGATTTTTATATTATGTAAGATCTCCTAGTTAAGCCAAGGTGGTCTTTTGCCATACTTTCTATCATTCCTACACAGCAGAATAGCTTGCTCTTGGGCCCTTAATAATGTCCCCTTCGAAAAACTGCCAACTCTCTTCAGTTGTTTTTCCTCTTAGTCTTGCTTCCCATGGGACCTTACCTACCAGCTCTCTGAGCTTCCTGAAATCCTTTGTCTCTATTTTGCTGTTCTCCCTTCTATCATTCCTTAGAATCATGAACTCTATGATTTCATGATCACTTTCACTGAAGCTGCCTTCCACTTTCAAATTCTGAACCAGTTCCTCCCTATTTGTTAAAATCAAATCTAGAAGAGTTTCCCCCCAGTAGCTTTTTCAACCTTCTGAAATAAAAAGTTGTCTTCAATGCAGTCCAAGAACTTATTGGATAGTCTGTGTCCTGCTGTGTTAGTTTCCCAACAGATGTCTGGATAGTTGAAGTCCCCCATCAACACCAAATCCTGCTCTTTGGATGATTTTGTTAGTTTTTTAAAAAAAGTCTCATCCACCTTTTCTACCTGGGTAGGTGGTCTGTAGTAGACTCCTAGCATGACATCACTCTTGTTTTTTACCCCTTTTAGCCTAACCCAGAGACTCTCAACAAGTCCATCTCCTATGTCCATCTCCACCTCAGTCCAAGTTCATACATTTTAATATATAAGGCAACACTTCCTCCCTTTTCCTCCCTACCTAACCTTTCTGAGTACCCTTCTATACTCTAATGAGGTGCAGCCAAGCTATGAGGAATGGGATTCAGAGATGGCATCTCTGATGTTTGCAGCTGATGTCCCTCTTGCTTCTTCAAACTGTAATCTCCAGCATGCACACCAATGTTTTGCTGCTGCATGTGAAGCACTGGGAATGAAAAATAGCAGCTCCAAATCAGAGTTCATGGAGAAAGTCTTCACCCTGAAGAAAGTGGACCACTTTCTCCTGTTGAGAGGGGTGTATCTGCCCTTAGTGGATGAGTTCAAGTATACAGAAGTGTTGTTCACAAGTGATGGCAAGTTGGAGAATGAGATCAAATAGTAGAGGGCTGTAGCAGCAACAGTGACGTAAAAGCTGTACCAATCCCTGGTGGTGAATCAGGAACTGTGTTCTCAGATGAGCCTTTTGGATTGCAGGTTGCTCTAGGACACCATCCTCCCCCATGGCCATGCGTAATGAGGCTGTGGCTACCAGAGGTGAAAATGAGTTTTTTCCATAGGGTGGCTGAGCTTACTTTTTGAGATAGAATGAGGAGCTTGGTTACATGGGAGGGCCTGAAATCAGAGTCACTATTCCTCCAGACTGAGAAGAACCAGCTGAGGTATTTCAGGCACCTGATAAGGATGCTCCTTTTGGGAGGCTTCTGTTGGAACTCTAAGAGGAATGTCCTAAATGGAAGTGTCCTCAAGGCTGACCCAGGACATGTTGGAGGGATTATATCTTCCAGCTGGCCTGAGAACACTGAGGAATCCCCCTCAGAGCTGGAATCTGTTGTGGATGAAAAGGAGGTCTGGTCCTCTCCTTGCTGCTACTGCAGCTCTCACAAAGAAAATGGCATAAAGGAACTAGAAAATGATGATGCACATTCTGTGTTAGAGTTATCAGAATCCTTTACTTGGGCATGTTCTAATATATATTTGTTCTTACACTGAAAAGAAGGCAGTACAAAAAACACCATATAAAATGAACTGAGACAAATTCTATTCTCATTAAAATTGATATGGTCTCTTTGGTGTAAATCAGTAAAAAATGTAGCCCCACAAATATATCTTTAAAGACTAAGCAGGTAAATCTCTATAATAATATCAAGACTAATTTGGAGAGTACACAATCCATAGTTAGCTTCTGCTTCCAAAATGATTGTTGAAAATGTAGTTACAGAGCAGATTACAGTTCATGTGGGCATGAAATCATAGATTTGTATCATAGTATAGTTTTAGAGATCACCTACAAATGAACATTAAACACACATAATTTAAACATTTGTTCTGATAAACTCATTAAGTATTAAATGGTATTTTGATCTCTTTTTTTTCTATCAGATTTTTATTTTAGGCCAACACTCAAAAACAGGTTTAAAAATTTAATCATCAATCCTTAGAGTGAGAGAAAAAAAAAATCACATCCTGCTATTCACTTTCACCCTTACCTCTTGTTTTGTTTTCCTTTACTTTTGGTTATGTGTCATGAGACTAATTCTTCAACTAAACACAGTAATGCTGCTCAACTAGTTAACCCACCTACACAATTAACTTTTGCACTCTGTCGAATGTAGCACCTTTACTTTTAATTTTAGTTAAAATAGTTAAGCCAGGTTTGTGAATGTCTGAAATGGTTGTGGAATGCTGTACTGCTGCTGAGCAGTCCACTAATCAAATGGGCTACTCTAAAATTTAAAGTAGCAACAACATTTCGGTAGCATATTGCATGGAAGATTTATTTTGTGCTATTTTTGCATTATCTAATGTTTTGTTTTTCTATAAAATGCTGGTTAAAAGGGCTTAGTTGTTTTCCCACATAAAGGCATGCAAAACATAACACATGATTTTCTTTCATGTGAAAAATTGTGCATGCACATTTTTCACTAGGAAGTTGAAAGAGTATATCAACACTCTTAGTTCTTTTCTTGTGTTAAGAAGAACAAAAATATGTATACAGAAAGCATTGAGTCCTATATCTCTATGTTAGCTAGAAAATTGTCCCTTAATTTTTTGCAGTGATGCAGTATTATTGTATATCATAGTCCCCTCACTTTCCCCTATAGATGATGCACAGATGATGGTACAAGTATAGTTCTCATTTATCCTCACTTTCTCTTATTTGTTCTGACAAAGAAATGGATGTAGAATCAAAATGGTGTTCTAATCAATAAAACAGAAGTGCTGCATGAAGCAACCTCTGTCTGACATCTAGAATTGTTTCTGCAATACATTGTTTTGTAACACATTTTCAGAGGGAGTAATAACCACAGACTCTTAAGAGTGAAGTAACTGTGCTGTTACTTTCAAAATCCTAGTGGCACCATTATTCTAAGAACATATGGGCCATATAAACTCCACTGACCTCAGATGAATGCTGAGATTTGCGAGGGATTTGAACTAAACTTAAAGTATATATATTATAGAATCACATATGAAATTTTGGGGTGGATTGTGGCCTGATTTATGTAGTTTCACCTGGATATAAAGGCAAATAAGGTGTCCCACATTTCTCCCCGTATAAGCTCAGTGGATTGTCACTGCAGGCAAGTGGGTAGGCCAAGCTCCATGGGACCACTACTTCCCTCCCACACATGTGGGCAGAATCTTAAATATATTATCTGAGTCACATGTAATCTGCTACTGATTATTTACTCCCAGATGCAAACAGGGATCAGGGAAAAAACTGTCCAAACTCACTAAAACAGACTTTCATTGAACAACTTTCTCTACAGTGTCATCCACATTATTGCTTGTTGCTTATGAAATATAGCACACTAGATTCTGTAGGCTCTGTTCCGCTTCCAAGATATGCTTGGTATTATAATAATGTATTAGCCATCAGGGAACTGGTTATGGCTTCCTAAATGTGTGAATTTTTTTAGATCCTTCTGGGTAAGCATCAGTGAAAATGAGAGCAATTTTTGGGCTTTTTCTAACATTCCAGAAGTTCGTGGCCTTTAAGGGTACGTCTACACGGCACCATTATTTCAAGATAAGTAGTATTATTTCAAAATAACAATGAGAGTGTCTACACAGCCATTCTGTTATTTCAAAATAATTCTGAAATAACGGACAGCTTATTCCAAAATCTGCAAACCTCATTCTATGAGGAATAACGCCTATTCCAAAAAGGCTATTTTGAAATAAGGTGTGTGTAGACGCTCCACTGCTGCTATATTGAAATAGTCCCTCACCAGGACCATTCTAAATTATTCCTCAAGAGTGCCTCCTGGGGCTATAAATCAAGATAGCACGTCTACATTAGGGAAGCCCACCTCAGAATAATTATGAGAATTCCCTGTAGTGTAGACATGCTATTTCAAAATAAGATATTTCAGAATAACTATTCCGGAATCGTTTACTTCGAAATAAGAGTGCAGTGTAGACCCACCCTAAGTAACTATGCACTAGCTGTGCATCAGTAGAGCAGAGCACCACCTTGGCCCCGTATTCTGCTTGCTATGCCAAGGCCAGGAGATGATTGGCCCAGGAGTTGCTTCACCAGCTTCATGCTAATTGGATGTTCTCCCCTGCCAGAAGGATTTTTAGCTAGTAGTTGTGGCCCCATTCTGGCTCCTTTACACTGCCTGAAGGCAAAGGAGCTGGATCAGAAATGAGAATCTAGCTCGGCATGTCTAAATAGAATCCCTATGTCATAAGATTTTAGGATGTTTGTTAATGGCTATGCTCTAGATAAAGCTTTGCTGGATAAAAATGGGGGACTAACAGGCAGTGGGAAACTTATTTAGGGTAAGACTTTTAAAGACAAAAAATAACAGCTAGTTGCCAAACTCCCATCAATTTTCAATTGGATTTAGACTCCGAGCTGATATTTGTGTCTTTGAGAAATCTATCACTTAAATGTCATCTCTCTTTACCTTTGAGAAATGAAACTACAACTATAGCCAAAGTAAAGTATTTAGCATAACCGCAGAAGTATGGGAAACATTGACCGTGGTGTTGCCAAATTCAAATATATGCATCTGTTTTGCTAATCTCAGAATTAGTTTCAGCTTGTCCTTTATCCTTGCTGCCATCAACATGGCATTGAAGGTCTTATTGTTTCAATGGTAGCAAAATGGTTGAGTCTTTAGATATGGAAATCTCCATTTACTCTAAATATTATTTGGTGGTAAAATTTACAGGGATCTGGCTATGAATGGAAATAAGCTTTCTCTTTCCCCCTCCTCCCTCTCTCTCTTTCTCATAAGAAAATGACAAAGGTATTTGTCCACCTTATCTCACTAGTCATGATATGCTTCCAACTGGCTTCTGGTTGAAATTTTGTTTTCTATCAATTTCTTTTCTATAGTGTGAGGTAGTTATTATCCTGGCCCTAAGCAGGACTGCTACATCAGCATTCTGCACATCTTGTATTTTAAGTATTTTCACTTATTTGGATTTGTGAATTTCTCTTCCAATCAATTATCCAAAAGGCACACAGACAGTTTTTACTGTATTTTTACTAGATCCCATTTTTATTTTACAAAGCTCTTAATTAAATGTGGAAATCAATGTGCAAAAAATATCTTTCTGCCTGGTTTTTCAACCCATTCTTTATCAGTCTGACCTTTGAGTAATAAACAGGTCAAGAAGTAAATGCCACTAATTTACTAATGGAAAAATGTTCAAATTACTTGCTAAAGGATAATGCTGTAAAGTACTGCAATTAATCCATCAGAAGACATATAATACTCACTAATATTTGCTTTAAAAAGTTTAAGCCACTAATGATGCACAATATGCATTAATATTTTCCCCATTTTTACGTGCTACATATCAGTGGTTAGATAAATGCTGCTTACAGTCAATTTTATGTCATGTTGACAATTCAAATGAGTAACTGCTATTAATTCATTGATCTCAGCAATACACCTCTTTCAGTATCTCTGCATAGCTCCATCAGCAATGTCCAATAGTGATTCTGTATTTTCTAGAACTTCTAGTGAATGAACATTCACTTTATCACTATACATCAGAACACAATTTCTAACAGTGAGAATCTCCAACCACTGTGGGTCTTAACAAGGCTTCACCACTCCCCCCAGAGTATGAAATATTCATAGTGATTGAACTGTGACTGGTTTCCATCATTCTCAATCATAAAGTATATTATATAACAGAACTCTTTGCACACTCACACTTTGTACTTGGTGAGTGAGAATGCCTGCTATAGTCAAAGTTGTGTATAAGGGAAAGCATGCAAACAAAAATATAAATGCAAATCATTGTGAAAGATGTTATAAGCATTGAGAGTATTATCAAAACTCTCTCAATCTATCATATCTCATAAGATTTTATATTTTTTCTTAAAGTCCTCACTCCTGCAGTTATGTCAAAATTTCATCTTTCATTACACAGAAATGCTCCAACCGATGTAGAAAAAAATTGAAAAAATGAAACATGCAATAAAAAGACAAAGAAAAATAATCTAAAACAAATTATTTCACAATTAGTTTTTACATTTTATGTTTTTGGGTGTGTGACAAATGATTTTGGAGCTCTTGGAGTTAGCAATACTGATTTAGTAAAAGCACTTACATGCAAATTCCTCTATCAGTTCTGCTAGCATTGCCGTCGGTGCTCATGCAGTCTTATTTATGCCAATATGCGTATCAGATGCAAGGCTCAACCAGCATGTCTGGGATCTCAGGATTTGGCCTCCTAATCTCTTTTTCTCAGGCTGTAGAATATTCATAGGCAGATTGCAATCTTCTCTGTTTCTTGTGTATTACAAATGAACTCTATTTTTAATAGTTTTTTTCCTCTTCTATGTGATTGAAACAGTTGAGATAAAATGTCATCTAATAAAAGAGCAATGCAGAGGTTATGAACATGGGATGTTGGAACCCATTCCTACCATATACACAATATACTTTCACTTTGCTCTAAAGTCACTCAACACAATGAAGAATGCAACTGCAAAAAAAAAAAAAGTTGGCAGGAAAAATTATAGTACTAAAAATTGTTTAAATATCTGTACTGTGTTAAGACTTTTCACCTTCTAAAATATATCCACTAGGATCCAAAATATTGGAAGCAATTTATGCTGGTGCTAAAAAAAAATATCATTTGGGAGGTGTTTTTCTTATCCATTCCAATCAGGTGTGCAAATGCATGTACACAGTAGCTGAAAGATTTTTCCACTAGCAGCTAGCTGTAGGGTTAATCTTGTCACTCCCTGGAGTGCCACCTTCTTGGTGCCCAATATAGAGTCAGGCCCACACATCCTCTCCTCAGTTCCTTCCTGCTGGCTTCTCTGACACAGAGGAATGGATATGAACATCTTGAAGAGCAACAGTTGTGAGAAGGTGAGTAACTGTTTTTTTTTCTTCTGCATCATCCCCAGCCTGATGGGTAATTGCATAGTGAGTGATGAAGGTATGAACAGAAGATCATGTCATCACTCTGCAGATCTCCTGAGTGGGGAGGGTCAGGAACACCATGGATCAGGCCTCCACCCTTGTGGAGTGTGCAGTGAGTAGAGGTGGAGGCATTCCCGGATACAGGATACTATCCATGAAAATATGCACTGACCTTTCATTCTGTCAGCCAGTGGTAGGTACAACTGGAGCAACTTCCTAAACAGTTTAGTTCTGTCAGTTCAAAAATCCAGAGCCCTACACACATCTAAGGAGTAGGGTCTCTGTTCCTGGACACTAGAGTGTGGACAAAAGAAGATGACGGGTGGTGGTGGTGGTGGTGGTCGGGGACCCCCTCCTAAGAGGGACTGAGCCATCCATCTGGCATCCGGACCTGGAATCTCGAGAGGTGTGCTGCTTACCAGGAGCTCGAATTCAGGATCTGACTGAGAGGCTTACAAAACTGATCAAACCTTCGGATCACTACCCCTTCCTGCTTCTCCATGTGGGAACTAACAATACGTCCAAGAATGACTTTGAGCGGGTTACTGCAGATTATGTAGCACTGGGAAGAAGGATCAAAGAATTTGGAGCACAAGTGGTGTTCTCATCCATTCTTCCTCTTGAAGGGAAAGGACTGAGCAGGGATCGTCAAATCGAGGAAGTAAATGCGTGGCTGCTTTGGTTTCTTCGACCATGGGACTCTGTTCTGGGCACAAGGATTCTTAGGAAGAGATGGGATCCACCTAACAAAGAAAGGAAGGAGTATCTTTGCGGGCAGGCTTGCAAACCTAGTGAGGAGGGCTTTAAACTAGGTTTGTTGGGGGACGGTGACCAAAACCCTGAGGTGAGTGGGAAAGTCAGATACTGGGAAGAAATGCAAAGAGGAACGAGCAACAAAGGAGGACCCCTGATTCGAATGGAGAAGGTAGGGCAATCAACTGGTTATCTGAGGTGTTTGTACACCAATGCGAGAAGCCTGGGCAACAAACAGGAAGAATTGGAGGCCCAGGCCCAGTCCAAGAAATATGATTTAATTGGGATAACAGAGACTTGGTGGGATGACTCGCATGACTGGAGCACTGTCATGGAAGGGTATAGACTGTTCAGGAAGAACAGGCAGGGGAGAAAAGGAGGAGGAGTTGCACTTGTAAGAGAGCACTATGACTGCTCAGAACTATGACTGCAGAATATATAGAGGGAGAAAAGCCTGTTGAGAGTCTATGGGTTAAGTTTACAGGTGCAAACAACAGCAGTGATGTTGTGGTTGGTGTCTACTACAGGCCACCGAATCAGGTGGATGAGGTAGATGAGGCTTTCTTTGGACAACTGAGAGAAGCTTCCAGATCGCAGGCCCTGGTTTTCATGGGTGACTTTAATCAACCTGACATCTGTTGGGAGACCAATACGGCAGTACACAGGCAATCCAGGAAGTTTTTGGAGAATGTTGGGGATAACTTCTTGGTACAAGTGCTGAAGGACCTGACCAGGGGCCGTGTGCAGCTTGACCTTCTGCTCACAAACAGGGAGGAACTAATAGGGGAAGTAGAGGTGGGTGACAACCTCGGAAGCAGTGATCATGAGATGGTAGATTTCAGGATCCTGACCAAAGGAAGAAAAGAGAGTAGTAAAATACACACCTTAGACTTCAGAAAAGCAGACTTTGACTCCTTCAGTGACCTGATGGGTAAAATCCTCTGGGATGCTAACATGAAGGGGAAAGGAGTCCAGGAGAGCTGGCAGTATTTTAAAGAAGCCTCATTGAAGGCACAGAAAGAAAACATCCCAATGTGTAGCAAGAGAAGCAAACATGGTAGGAGACCGGATTGGTTTACAGGGGAAATCCTTGGTGAACTTAAGCACAAAAAGGGAGCTTACAAAAAGTGGAAACTTGGATAAACGGCCAGGATAACGACAAATGTATAGCTCAAGAATGCCAGGAGGTCATCAGGAATGTGAAAGCGCAATTGGAATTGCGACTGGTAAAGGATGTGAAGGATAACAAGAAAGGTTTCTACAGGCATGTTAACAAGAAGAAGGTGATCAGAGAGGGTGTGGGGCCCCTACTGAATGAAGGAGGTAACCTAGTGACAGATGATGTGGGGAAAGCTGAAGTACTCAATGCTTTCTTTGCCTCTGTCTTCATGGACAAGGTCAGCTTCCAGACTAATGCTCTAAGTAATGCAAGATGGGATGAAGATGGACAGCCCTTGGTGGGTAAAGAACAGGTTAGGAACTACTTAGAAAAGCTAAATGTACACAGATCCATGGGTCCAGACTTAATGTATCCGAGGGTACTGAGGGAGTTGGCAAATGTCATTGAGGAGCCTTTGGCCATTATCTTTGAAAAGTCGTGGAGATAGGGAGAGATCCCGGATGATTGGAAAAAGGCAAATGTAGTTCCCATCTTCAAAAAAGGGAAGACGGATGATCCAGGGAACTATAGGCCGGTCAGTCTTACCTCGGTCCCTGGAAAAATCATGGAAGGGATCCTTAAGGAATCCATTTTGAGGCACTGGGAAGAGGGGAAAGTGATCAAGAATAGTCAGCATGGATTCACAAAGGGCAAGTTGTTCCTGACCAATCTGATTAGCTTCTATGATGAGGTAACTGGCTCTGTGGACATGGGAAAGTCAGTGGATGTGATATACCTTGACTTTCACAAGGCTTTTGATACGGTCTCCCACAATTTTCTTGCCAGCAAGTTAAGGGAATGTGGATAGGATAAATGGACAGTAAGCTGGCTAGAAGGCCAGGCCCAGTAGGTAGTGATCAATGGCTCGATGTCAGGATGGCGGTCGGTTTCTAGCAGAGTGCCCCAAGATTTGGTTCTAAGATCGGTTTTGTTCAATATCTTTATTAATGACCTGGAAGAGGGGATGGATTGCACTCTCAGCAAGTTTGCAGATGACACTAAGTTAGGGAGAGAGGTAGATACACTTGAGGGCAGAGATAGGGTCCAGAGTGACTTAGACAAATTGGAGGATTGGGCCATAAGAAATCTGATGAGGTTCAACAAGGACAAGTGTAGAGTCCTGCACTTGGGACGGAAGAATCCCAAGCATTGTTACAGGCTGGGGACCAACCAGCTAAGTAGTAGTTCTGCAGAAAAGAACCTGGGGATTACAGTGGATGAGAAGCTGGATATGAGTCAACAGTGTGCCCTTGTAGCCAAGAAGGCTAATGGCATATTAGGTTGCATTAGGAGGAGCATTGCCAGCAGATCCAGAGATGTGATTATTCCCCTTTATTCAGCTCTTGTGAGGCCACATCTGGAGTATTGTGTATTGTGTCCAGTTCTGGGCCACCCACTACAAAAAGGAAGTGGACTCATTGGAGAGTGTCCAGCAGAGGGCAACCAAAATGATTCGGGGGGCTGGAGCATATGACCTACGAGGAGAGGCTGAGGGATTTGGGTTTGTTTAGTCTGCAGAAGTGAAGGGTGAGGGGGGATTTGATAGCAGCCTTCAACTTCCTGAAGGGAGGTTCCAAAGAAGCTGGAGAAAGGCTGTTCTCAGTAGTGACAGATGGCAGAACAAGGAGCAATGGTCTCAAGTTGTGGTGGGAGAGGTCCAGGTTGGATATTAGGAAAAAATATTTCACTAGGAGAGTGGTGAAGCACTGGAATGGGTTACCTAGGGAAGTAGTGGAGTCTCCATCCCTAGAGGTGTTTAAGTCTCAGCTTGACAAAGCCCTGGCTGGGTTGATTTAGTTGGGATTGGTCCTGCCTAGGGTAGGGGGCTGGACTTGATGACCTTCTGAGGTCTCTTCCAGCTCTATGGTTCTATGATTCTATGATTCTATGAGTGTGGCTTAGGTAAAAAATAGGAAGGAAGAGGTCTTGATATATGTGGAAATGCAAGGCCACCTTCAGGAGGAAGGCTGGATGGGGTCAGAGTTGCACCTTGTCTTTAGCGAATACTGTATAGGGAGGCTCTGATGTTGGAGCCCTGAGCTCAGACGCCATCCTGGCAGAAGTTATTGCCACTAAGAATGCTACCTAGTAAGAATGATAGAGGAGGGAGCACATAACAAATTGTTTGAATGGCAGTTCTATCAGTCTTGCTAGGACTAGGTTAAGTTCCCAGGGATGGACCGCTTGGCAGACTTGAGATACGGGGTTTGTGCACATTGGATGTCCATGTGCATCTGGGTGGAAAACTGCTATAGCAAATAAATGGACTTTACTGAAGAGACTGCAAGACCTAATTGTTTGAGGTAGAAGGGATAGTGTACAATCATAGGTACTGAGGCCAGCATTTGGAGGTAAGTCATGTTGTGTTGGCCAGATTGAAAATCTCTTCCACTTAGAGAGGTTGGTGGCTCTTATGGAAGGTTTCCTGATGCCAAGGAGGACTTGTCTAACTGTGTGCATGAAAGCTCGAATGGGTTCTGCCACAGAACTTCCACATCATGAGGTGCAGTGACTCAAGTTTCAGGTGTTATAGATGACTGTGGTCTTGTGTGAGAAGGTCCTGGAAAAATGCAAGTGAGACCGACATGTCCAACAGGCTCATATACCAGCATTAATGGGTGTAGACTGGGGCTATGAGAATGAAATGGGCTCATTCCCTCCATATCTTGATGGGTATCTTATGGAAGACTGCTAGTCCCATGATTACCTGGGTCATCCTATTCAACTTTTTTTAATATTGATGCAGTATTGGGTTTCCTCCAATCTGGAAGTTCCTCAGTATTCCAAGACATATTGAAAATTAATAGTACGGTGATATATTCAGACACCTCTTCTAACACACTTGGATTCAAATATTAAAACCTACTGATTTAAGAATACCTGACTTTACTAGCTGCTGTTTAACATCATTGTTACCTACTAATGCAAGACAAAGATTATTATCTTACAATATGACGACAATATTTGTTTTTTTCCCTCAACTATAGAAGATAAATATTTGTTGACTATTTCTGCCTTTTCTGCAATATTATTGATAATTCTACCTTTTCCATCTACTGATAGACCAATATCAATATTAGCAAGCTTGAAAGGAAAATTCTAAAACAAAAGGGTCTGTCTATTGGCTTCATTAAAACACTGTTGGTGTTTAGGAAACTGTGCACAAACAGGTCTTACTCAAATATTTGATCTAAGTTAAAAGCTTAATGAGGAAGGAAATGTAGTCAGTACTGTGGAGCCAAATTGCTGCATGTTCTTGAATATTTTCAAGATAATTTTGATCTAGGGTTGCAGGCTAATACCTCAGAAAGTACGTATTTTTAAAATTGTCCAGCTATACAGAAAGCAGGACAGGAGACATTTGACATAGATTTAATCAGGCTGCAAGTTTACTGTTAGATATCTGGGACTACCTGGTAGAGAAAAGTGTACAATTCAGGTAAGCCCACCTTTATTGCATAATTACCTGTATTTTAGCGAATATAACCCGCGGGTTATATTTGTTTTTACAAACCCCACACCCCTCTGCGGAGTATACTCAGGTGCGGGGCATACAAAAATTTTTTTACTCACCTGGTGGTGAGCGCTCCCCCGCCCCTTCCCCCACTGCACAGCTGCCAGCCTCCGGGCGGGGGAGTGCTCATCTCCCGGTTCCTGCGCAGGAGCGCTCCCCCGCCCCTTCCCCCGCTGCACAACCGCCAGCCTTCGGGCAGGGGAATGCTCATCTCCTGGTTCCTGCGCAGGAGCGCTCCCCCTGCCCCTTCCTGCGGCTGCGCAGGAACCAGGAGATGAGCACTCCCCTGCCCGGAGGCTAGAGGCTGCGCAGCCGCAGGAAGGGGCGGGGGGAGCACTCATCTCCCGGTTCCTGCGCAGCCGCAGGAAGGGGCAGGGGGAGCGCTCCTTCGCAAGAACTGGGGGATGAGCGCTCCCCCACCCGGAGGCTGGAGGCTGGTGGCTGTGCAGCCGCAGGAATGGGCGGGGGAACACTCTAATTCCCCTGCCTGGAGGTTGTGCGGCTACGTGGGAACCAGTGCTCCCCTGTCCGGAGGGTGGCTAATTCCCCCCCCGACCCGTAGAAGCCCCCCCCCCCATACACAGTTTGAAAAAAAGTCTTGTATACCCTGCGGGTTATACTTGTGTGCGGGGTACAAGATATACAAGATTTTTTTACTCAAACTGCAAAAACCGTGGGGTATATTCGGGTGCGGGGTATACTTGGGTGCGGGGGTATATTCGCTAAAAGACGGTACCCAGAGGGCTATAAGAAGGGGGATTTAGGACCCTGCCATCCCATTTCCCCCTCCTAATTTCCTCTCCCAAACTCCCCTCCCATTCATTCCTTTAACAAACACCTCCTTTTAAAATCCTTTCCTAAGCAATTTATTTGGTTACTGTACCAGCACTGAACATCTTCTCTACACTTATATAATGCAACATTCACCCTACGGCCCTTCATGACACACATGCAAATAGCATTCAGAAGAAAAAAAATGCTCCATCTAAACCAATCTGTTAGTAAGGGAAAAATTCCTTCCAAGATCCCTCCTAAAACATAGGGAGTGGATCCCGCAATGTCCAGAGCATATTTTGACTAAAATTCATGTTTCACCACCTATAGGGAAGGGAAGACAGGTCTATGTGAAAGATTCAGCCAGGTCTATGTAAAGGATTCAGTCTGCTCTATGTAAAAGATGACTTCAAACACAGGGTTGCCCCTTTTAAACCATCCCATCCAATTTCCAGGAGATCAGTGTTGCCACACTGTCCCCCTTTCCACTTCCATAACTGTTTTCTCTCTCCCCACCCTCTACCTCCAGCCATAAAGCAATGTTCTCTTCAATTGTCCAGCCACCACAAATTCCAACTCTTCCACTGGCTTAAAAGTGAGCAGTAACTGTCAGCAATTTTGACCATATCCTGAAAGATTTCCATTTCCATAAGGGGGACACATGCCATTTAAATAGAACAATTCTGCTATTGTTTTTTCCAAAGTTCACAGAGCTCCTTCTTGGGATTTGAAAATTGTATTTAATGCCATAATGGTTTGATTCACCAATGTTCATCGTTCTTTGTTTGAAGCTTGTATGCTCTCTGAAACTGAATTGATGGGGTTGCATGTTTCTTGTATGTGTAAAAAATGCTGGTTATCAAATAATTGCATTCTGCAGGTTACTTTGAAACCAAAATATCAATTTTGATTTTCATTTAATTAGACTACATGACTGTCAAAATAACTTTTTGATTGCTATCACTCTGGCTTGAAGAGCGTTTGAGTTGTGAACTTTGTCCTCTGATCCACCCAATTGTATCATCCACAAAAAATAAAGTGGTTTTACAAATGGATTCTATATTTATTCCAAAAGTTAATTTCATTTTTCAATGAGCACAAGAGATCTCAGCTGCTTTCCTTTTGTCCACATCCTTCTCACTCAGTGGAGAAACTATGGAATTTTGGATGTAAGGTGAGCCTTAAAGATTTATCTGAAACAAATGAAAGTTTAAGAGAAATAACAGCCTTGATGATCTTATGTCATCCAAGAAAAAGAAGCATTGAAGCTTTTAAATCATTACTCTCCTGGTGGTCAATTGCAAAGGCTTATGGAGCAGTCCTTCAATGGGCACAAGTATTCACTCAGCATGATTGGTGGAGACATCATAGACTTAAAAAGGGCAGGCACCTAAAAAGAAATCTTTAAAGCAGAAATTTTTTCTTCTGCACATACAATTATATAAGTGTTAGAAGATAGATTCTCAGTCTAGATGCCATCTTTGGAAGACAGATCATGCATGTAATGGTGACTTTGTAGAGTAAGGGAATCATTTTTCTCCTTAATCTTATTTTGTTCCCTGCCCAGGAATTTTGTCATTGCTGAGATAGGTGATGACTTTTGAGAAACTGTGGGCCTACCTCTTTCAAGAGGGGAAATGTTTCAGGTAAGCAGTGACAAATTCTCTCATTTTCCTTTTAGAGAAACTGATGTTATTCTTAGTTCATGAATGTAGAAAATTCATTGTTTTCTGAAATTATGTGATATTTTTTTCTTCCTAACATGAGAATAACCAATATACTAGCCTATGATATACATATTATACATTGGTGTCTTGTAGCCTTAAACTTTATGGGTATGTGTACACAGCAGTGTAAGACAAGGGGTTGAACTTTGGCTCATGCCTAATTCCCCCTTCCATCTATACACAAATTGTTGTAACCTAAGGCTCAGACTCTGTGTCCCTAAGGGGTCCAAGCCTGAGTCAATGTGAGAGCCAAGTTTTAAGCTCTGTTGCATTGCAGTGTAGAAGCAAACCCACTGGACTCATTCTCAAGAGAGTGCCAGAAGTATTCCTGAACCCCAGGAACATACTTTATTTGTCCTCTGAGGTCAAGTTTAGTGAACAGCCAAGTTTTCCCAACATGCACCAGAAGCAAAGGACTAGAGTAGCTATATCTGATATATGGCAACAAAATTCTTGTCTACATCCTCAGCATCATTCCAGTTCAGCTGGATGACAGAGAATTCCCCTGGCACTGGGGATCCAGGGATTGTACCTAGGCCCCACAGCAGCTTCTGTGCCACACTCTTTTCCAAACCCTGGTGCTCAGGGAATATCTGGGATGCCCTTGTGCCATAGTGATACCCTGTAAGTGCAGAATGATGACTTGTATAACTTTTTTGGGGTGAGTGGAGAGGCTCTAGGTCACCATGGCAACTCCATGATCTAGGGTTTAAAAGGAGGGTTGAAAGCACTTTCTTTATCTCCCTCAGTATGGCCTGAGCTTTCTGTCAAAGGACAGTCCTATATAAGTAGTTTTCACCAAACAAAACACATTATTTCTACATCTGGAAAGGTATTTCACTTTTGAAATAACAGGTGGTGCAAAGGGACAGCAAACAAAGAGTGTTCCTGTTGTAATTTTCCTATAAGCATACCTATAAGCCTTCCAATTTGTGACTTCCCTCTCTCAAGTACTTATCTGCCCCCCCTTACCATAATACCAAAGCACCTCATAATTTGCCTGTGATATAGGGCATTGTTATCCCCAACTGCTCATTTTAGATTCTGTAGAGTGCAGTAGATGGAAAATAGTATATGCTATGTTTTCATTCCTTCCCCTTGGAGTAACCACCATCTGGCAAAATCAATAAAACATGGCTGTGTTAAGCACAATAGCAGATCAGCTTTAACTTGTTTTAAAACTGCTTTTTCTTTTTCTTTTTCCTTTTTTTTATTAACACCTAATGGTACTGTAGCAAATTCAGCACAACTGGATTAAGCAAACAAGTATTATTTTGCCAATTTACTATATAAAGTAGCATGTATATGGCTCAACATCTGGGAGCTAATATTTCCTCTTAGGGCTGCTCCTAACTTTTTTGTGCATCCAAAATGTCCCCTGCTTTCTAGATGCCCAAAGACTATAGCTTCACCTATGTTACCAATAACAAAACCTACAGAAGGGATGAGCAGGAGTTCACATATATTTGAGTATGTCATTCCCCATGGAATTATATATGTATGTGTAGTACATTTGTCAGTGTTACCCCTTTGTACCCAAGTCGTTAGTAGAACTCTGGGGCCCTGACCATCGATACCATTAGGAGGAGAAATTAATGATGCAGTCAGGTATCTTTGATATATTCCTATTTATTTACGAAGACTGTATAAAGTCCCATTCCTCTTAACACAGGAGGAATCAACAGGAGAGTTTCTTTGTTCACAGCTCCAAGCCTCCTTCAGCCAGTACTTAGCCCAAATGCTCTTTTTCTAGCTTTTCTCAGGGCCGTACTCCCTGCGATTATCAAGGGAGAGTTAGGCTTTCTGTCCCACTGCATCTGTTTCCTTGCATTTCTCCTTCTTTTCTGTCTCTCACGCACATCTCTCAACTCAAAACAATATCCAGCAAAGCCCTCTGCTCTCATGTGCCTTTGTGTTGGGCAATGATATGGGTCTATGTTTTAGGTCGATGTTGCTATTGTTTCAGATTTCTAATTCCATAATGGAGCTCAATGTAACAGCTATCTTAAATGAAGGATGATTGCTGGAGTTCCATGTCTGCCAAGTCAGTCCCAGAAGTTATTGATTCTGGGACTTTTGGCAACCTCCTTGGCATTTTCAGGGGCCATTGTGGCTGCTCAAGTGTCTCTGTGGGTAGCCACCCAAGCCACAGGTCTGGCAGTAGTTCCAGGTAGGTCAGGGCAGTCCTGGGCATCAGTTCCCAGCCAGCCAGATGGAGCACTCAAGGCCTGCAGTCCCCAGAAGCTAGTGCTTTCCCAGCAATGCTCTCTGCTTTCCTTTCTAGCAGTGAGCCCCAGATGCTCCCCCCCCCCCCCCAGCAATGGCCAGACATGCCCAGTGCCTCCCACCTGATTTAATCACAGATATTTTGGTATAAGACATGAAGAGGTAATAAGCTATGATTGTTCTTTATTGCCCATGGCCTGTTCATCTATCAATGTACAGTGTAAGCATTGCACTTCAGAGGCTTGGTTTTTATAAGGTGAGGCCAGAATTTTGTGCACCTTTACCTGACTACATTTTCAGGCAGACTTGTCTGCATTGCAGTACCCACTACTTCTAAAATCCTTCAGTGGTTCCTTGGCTGAGATGCCTTGCTATCTTTTTCATTGCCCTTGCCCCCCTTCTCTCTATCCACTGCCACACACACTCCTCGACCAACAGGGACTAATTTGTCCTCCAACGCATGAGAAAAATAGGTCACATGCACATAACTGGGGTGTGTGGGGTGGAGGATGGTGAAGTTAATTAAATTTTAACTTGGATCTTTCTTCTTATATAGCTGTAGAAGGAGAGATCCTGTGACATTATTTAGTAAGTGGGGTCACTTTCTACTAGTCTACCAAGGGCAATTATTATTACCAGAGAGTTATGTCAGAAAGAAAAAGAGAATCATACCAGACTGATCATAAGCTTCACACTAGCATTTGTTGAATCTCCATGTCTTATGGATCCATTGTTGCTGCAGTTCTGGCAGCAAGTGGCAGAACAGACATTGCATAATACCCTTCCATATCAGGCCTTGGTGTGCTGTAATTAGGAATTGAAGTCCCCGCTTGCTCAGTCATCATGTGCAATTGCAGTAACAACATATGCACATGCAAATGTGAAAATGTGCATGCGCCTCAGGCCTCACCTTATGAAAAGTTGGCCTGTCATGTGCTTTATTAAACTTCCAGAGGATATTCATTCAGTATTATCATAATTTTTCATCCCTAACTCCAGAAAAACTCCCACTGAAGTAAAAAGTAGATTTGCCTGGGTAAGGATTACAGAAATGTGACCAAAAGGATATTTTATATGGCTAATATGCATGTATTTTACTGTACAATGTATTGCACAAATTACTTTTTAATCCATATTCTTTCTCCAAAAATATTCCCTGCAGAAGTACTCTAGTGAGGTTCATCCTTTCATATTTATTAGGGGCAGGTGGCAATTTCATTTTCATAGTAATTGTTTTGGCCATTTTATTTTATTTTTAATTAATCTTTCCATTCCCAGAACACCTGCAATTCCACAGGCACTGTCCTTAGACAAGGGAACCCTATTCCTATGAAAAATCACTCACAAACAAACAGAAAGGCAATGTGAGAAGGGTGGATGGGAGCATACCTATAAGCCTTCCAATTTGTGACTTCCCTCTCTCAAGTACTTATCTGCCCCCCCTTACCATAATACCAAAGCACCTCATAATTTGCCTGTAATATAGGGCATTGTTATCCCCATTTTACAGATGAGGAGCTAATGGGCCAAGTGACTTGTCCAATTGCATCTAGGAAATCTGTTGTGGAACAGAGAACTGACCCCCAGGTCTGACAATTCCTAGGTTAGTACATTAAATACTAGATCATCCTTCCTCTCTATGCAATGCATCAGATGGTTGACAGATGAGCAAACTGTGTCACATCTCTATTGCACTGCACTATTGTGTAGCACCCACTTTACTGTGAGAAAGAAAAGCACAGTAGAGGCTGAGAGCCATAGCTAAAGTTGGGCCATTATTCAGTGGAGAAAATGCAGAATCAGTTTACACAGTTTGTGAAGGGGCTCATTAAAACTAGCACAGGAATCTGTTGCCCTTGCTCGCATTAAATAAGTGGGGCTATCCTTATAAATAAAGGCTGAACAATCAGACCCTCAGTTTTCTCTTAAGCTTATCAGGAGGTGGCACACAAGAAAAAAAAATCTCAAATTTTCCTTTTAATGATGCCCAAAATGGTCTGTGTCTGAATAACAGGCTGCCCTGTAGAGAAACTTATATCCCAGCTATATTTTAAAATATAACTGAACAAATATTACAGGATTCAAATGCCGTAATTTGCTACCTAGTTTATATACTTACAAAAGCTGAAAATGAGGAAGCTCATTTTAAGATCCTGAGGTCTTTGTTAAAAAGATTCAAAATGTTTGTAATGCAGGTAGAAAAGAAGAAATATGCCTTTTTTCCAGTCTTAGGTGGATTTCTTGAATCATATGAATGCTGTGAAAAGTTCAAATACTCTTCCACAATACAATGAAGCCATCTCTCAAGGAATTGTACTTGAAAAGGTCTCTGTATTGACAGCCAATCTAGGTTCCTATTGAACTGCCTACAGTAATTAAACCAATGACACAAATATATATTTTTAAAGAAGACTAGAGGTTGGATTTGTGCTGATGAATATAGCAAGATAGCTGAGCAGACCAAGAAACTAGCTGTGTTAGCAAATATTTTGTTAGTTATATTTGAACCTCATGCAAGAGCTATTACTAGTATGTGCCATCACATTTAATGGTATATAGATTTAATCATAGCACACAAAATGCTAGCTGGGACTCAAGGAGACTCTATCACAGAAACACTATAGAGTCTGATTTTCATGTTCCTGTGGGGCGGCTGGAGGGGAAACACCACCATTGCGAATTGTCTTCTCTGAAAACTCAAAGATGTTGTTTTAAATCTTGAAACAATCTGGGATTCTAAAGTCATCTAGCACCAGATATCAAAAGGAGTCAGACAGGCATTGCATTGAATTTCAGTGTCAAGCATGCATCAATGTACACTCGGCATCACTGGCTGTGGATCATGTCTTTATTCAGGTAGAAAGAAAAGCTGGAGTGATCTGTCATTTGTTGATACTGTGGCAGCATTGGAACCTAATATATAGACTTGATTAACTAATAGAGTCCCCTATTTTGATTCCCTGCATTCATTTTGGATTCAGGGAGCTAGGTATAGGTGGACAAGTCACCAGCAATTTCTGAGATAGATTTCAGATCACTTGGGATTTTCCCAGAAGGACTCTTTTGAAGATTAAAAGTATTTGGGAGAAGAATGAGGCCATAGTGGAAAACCTGGAAGATCAAAGAAGGACTAGACAAAAATAATGGAAAGGTAAAAGGAATGGCAAATTAAAATGAAACTTCATTTTCATCCCTATCAAGCAAAGTCCTAAATGTTACTCTGTAAGGACTGCAAATAGAGTGTATGAGTTCAAAGAACTATCCATAATGACTCCAACATCTTTCTCTTGATTTGTAAAAGCTAATTTAGAACTCTGATGTATATGCATAGTAGGGATTATGTTTTTCAATGTGCATTGCTTTGCATGTATTCAGATTGAATTTCATCTGCCATTTTGTTGCCCAGTCACACAATTTTTTAAGATCCCTTTGTAGCTCTTCTTGGATCTAATTATTCTGAGTTGTTTTGTATCATCTGCAAATTTTTCCACCTCACTGTGTACCCATGTTGTGCACATAACATTCAAGTAGTGAGGGTGAAGCCAAGAGGTTCTAAGTGTGGGAGGTGGCTCAGGCCTAGGCCAGAGAGTTATGGTGCAAAGATATGCAGGCTATGGTTGGGGGTGCAGGCTCTGGGATGGGACAAGGAATAAGGGGCTCAGGACTGGGACAGAGGGTTGGGATGCAAGAGCTCTGGCTTAGGGAGTGGGCTCTGTGGTGGGGCTGGGGATGAGGAGTTGGGAGTGAAGGATGTCTTGAGGAGAGAGGACTACCCCCAACCCTTTCTCACTGCAGTAGCTTGGGACTAGGTGAGTGGCACCTGTCCATAGCTGCCACAGCTCCAGCAGGCACAGCTGGGGTTGGATGCCCTGTCGCTCAGAGGGCTGTTCCAGGTTAGTCAGGATGGGGGCTACGGAATGGACACCTGTCCCCTGGCAGTGGCAGTGGCAGCTCTGGGTTGGGTACCATGGCAGGGGGAGAGGTGTGCACTCCTCTGATCCCAGCATGGAATAGCCATGACTGAGGGGAGGCATCCCATCTAGCACAGAGCAGCCAGGGGCGGGGGTGGAGCTGTTCCCTCCTCCGGCCCCAACACAAAGCGGCTGTAGCTGCAGAGAGCATACCCCTCTCCAACACCAGCACTCAGCAGCTGTTGCTGTGTGGGAGGCAGCCCCCTCCTTGCCAACTCATCATGGAGAAGCTGTGGCCAGGGTGTGAGGTGCCTTTTCCCTGTCAGCCTGGCACAGCACTGCCACAGCAGATCTTTGCTGGGGCTAGCAGACAGAGGTGGCAGCCTGAGTGCACACCCTCAGCTCCTCTGAAGGGCTTGTTAGGCAGCCATGCGGCGTCCTGACTACACGGCTTAGAGGGATCTTAGGGTACAAATCATAGTATAGATTGAACCTCTCTAGTATGGTACTCTCAGGACCTGATCAGTGCTGAACCAGAGAATTTGCTGAATCTCGGGCATTACCAACACTTCCATGGCTTACTGAGGTCTTAGAAGACATTTAGGGGTAAATTCGAGCTAAATAACAACACAGAACACGGACACACAACACTGGTGGCTATAAACAAACTTTATGGGACTGTCGGAAACTTGGCCACACCCATGATAAGTGGACAACCAGCTACCTAAATTCATACTGGACCACTGATGTTGCCGGACCAGAGAGTGCCAAATTAGAGAGGTTCAATTCTGTTGTCTCACATTTGAGTTCCTTAAAAATTCTTGGGTAAATACCTTCATCCTGGTGACTTATCACATTTAATTTATTACTGTGTTCAAAACCTCCCCTAATGACAATTAAGTCTGGCACAGTTCCTCAGATTTGTCTCCTAAAAAGAATGGCCTAAGTTTGGGAAACTCTCTCACATCTTCAGTGTGCATACCAATGAAAGAATTAATTTAATTTCTCTGCAATGGCCTTATTGTCCTTGGGTGCTCCTTCATCATATTGATTGTCCTGGGGGTCCTGCTCATTGTTTCATTGGCTTCTTGTTCATGATTTTATTAAATTGTGGGGTGTTTTTTTTAAGCTATTGCTTTTTGAATCTTTGACTAGATGTTCTTCATATTCTTCTTGGCAGAGTTTATGCTCCTTTCTATTTTCCTCCCTAGGATTTAACTTCCACTTCTACATTCATGTGCATGTATCTAATTTTAATTAACAAAGGGCTACAATAGTTTGGAAGATATTTATTTTATGCTTCATGTGCTGCCCAATGCAAATTATAACTTTATTGACAGATGCAGGAGGGAAAAAAGCACATTACCTGGTTGAACTGACTATGCAAATCAGAATTATGCTTTCAGGCCCACTACTCACTTCTATCTCCTTTTGAAGAGTGGAGATGATGGACTATCCCATGTAGGCATTAATAACACAGTTAGCAAGTATGCATATATTCTGTATAATTCATCACTTTCTTTCTGGCGGAGTAAAATCCAAGAGAATAAATGTCCTGTCCAAATCAAATGAAGTATCATTTACAAAGTTTCTTTTGCAACATATCTTGAGGGACAAGTCTCTTATGAAGAAAGACATCCTTTGATTAAGCCTTAAAGTATTTAAATACAAAGTCAAATGTATCACTCATATCATCTGCATTATCAGAAACAAGAGACAATCCAGGCTTATATGTCTTAGTTTATGTCCTTCAGAGATTTACATTTTTATTCAAATACCCAGCCCTTCATCTATTTTTAATGTGTACCTTTTTTAGATGTCTCAGTCAAATAGATTATTTTAAAAATTAGGCCATCTTAAGTATCTTATTTTTGTTGCTTTTGGCAATATGTCCATGCATGCATACCCATTTGGGCACATGCAAAATATATGTCAGTGTGTTACTGCAGTGTTTCTCAAAGTGGTCCACAAATCTACTCTGAGGCTATTTCTACACTGCAGGGAAAAGTCGGAAAAAGATACGCAAATTGCAAAATGCAATTTGCGTATCTTTTCCCTCTTTTTTTCTGAAAGAGGCTTTTCCAAAATTTGGCCCATCTGTACAACCCACATTTCAGAAAAAACTCCTCTTTTGGAACATCCCTTATCCTCTCACTGAGAGGAATACAGGAATGCCGAAAGAACATGTCCACTTTTTTGGAAACTATTCCAAAAATGAGGATGCAATCCTTGGATGTGGCAGAGCTTTGTGGTATCGCGGAAAAGCTCTGCAGTCTAGACATAGCCTGAGAAAGCTGCTAGCAGGCCACTTTGGTTTGTTTACTTACTGGGTCTGCAGCCACGGAGCCTCACAGCTCCCATTGCAGTTTGTTGTTTGCAGCCCAAGGGAGCCGCAGGAAGCAGCATGACTTGGCCACTGCTTCCCACAGCTCCTCTTGGCTACGAATGGCAAACCACAGCCAAAGAGAGCTGTGAGGCTCTGTGACTGCAGAAATGGCAAGTAAACAAACTGGAGCAGCCCAGTAGCCGCTTTCTCAGAGAGAGTCCCCAGACCACTTTGAGAAACACTGTGTTAATGCAGTGTTAGGGTCACAGTTTGAATAAAAAGATCAAGGGATGACACCATTGAAAACTAATGGCAAAACTCCCATTGACATCAGTAGAGGTAACATTTCATTCAAGATATCCATAAGTTGTGTTTTAAAAAAGTAATACTGTCTCTGCTACAGTGCTTCCTATAAAACCATATTGAGATAGTAATCCCAAGGTTCTACCTGGGATTGTGGGATTGCTGTGTCTCTTTAACTCACTAATCTGAGTTTGTCTCTCACAATGCCTTAACGTGCATCTACACTGCAGGTCTTAACTAGAAATAAGCTACACAAATTGAGCTACGTCAATTGCGCATCTTATTTTGAAATAGCTTATTTCAAAATAAGGAGTATCTACACAGCACTTATTTCGAAATAGAGCACTCTTCCTCTGACTTCCCTTATTCCTTGTACAATGAGGGTTACAGGAGTTGGAGCAAGAAGTCCTCCAGCTTGGCAGTATTTTGACACTATTTTGAAGTAACTGCCTACTGTGTAGACACGGAATAAGACATTTCAGAATAGCACTCATTATTTTGAAATACTGTTGCAGTGTAAACGTACCCCTACAATAGCAAGCAGCAGCCCCACTAAGTGCTGTTACCACTCAGTACAACTGCATGTAGAGCCCAACACTCAGGATATGTCTACACTGTGTTTGTTTTTCAGAAAAAGATACGTAATTTGTGTACCTTTTTCTGCTTGTTTTTTTAGAAGAGGCTTTTCCAACATTTGGCCTGTCTACACAGGGCCAAATGTGGGAAAAACCTCCTCTTTCAGAAGGTCTCTTATTCCTCATAATTCTCAATCTGGCATCCCAAAAGAACCCCTGCTGTCTGCCCCTCCCTCCAGCCTCTTTCTCTGCCTCCTCTCCATTTCCTTTGTCCACAGACATTCCCCTTTCCCACTTCACCGCACCCCAGCGATGCCACCTTTGCTGCCCCTTCTCTCCAGGCAGCTGACCAGATCCTGCTATCATAGCACCCGGAGCAACCCCACACAAAAATTCCTGAATATGGTCCTGGTGCCATTTCTTTGCTGGTTAGGTTGCCTGTTCATGGGAGGGGGCAGGGTGTGTGTAGGGAGGGAGGAAAGGGGAAAAGCTGTATGTGGGGATGGGTGGTACGATAAAGAGGGATGGTGAGGGTAAGGGGGGTATAGGAATGGAGGTAGGGGGGTGGGCAGTGTGGGGCTGCAGAGGGGAAGGGGTTAGGGAAGAATGTGGAACTGCAGAGGGGGTAGGGATAGACAGTGTGGGGTGAGGAGGGGGAAGGGTTAGGAAGGATGGGTGGGTGTAGGAATGGAGGTGGGGGTAGAGATGGAAGGAGGGAGATGAGGAAGGGGGGTTAGGGAGGGTTGTGGGTTAGGGGTTAGGGAGGAATGGAGGCAGGGGAATGGGGGTGTAGGAATGGAGGGGTGGTATTAGGGATGGAAGGAGGGTGGTGGGCTGTGGGCCATGGACTATTTTATTGGTGGGTGGGGCAGGAGCAGGAAGGGTGCAGGCAGGGGGAACTGGCTGGTGATTGAAGGGCACAAGCAGGTGGGATGGGCCAAGAGAATTCGGATACAGGGGCCCGTACAGCGGTGTGGTGTGTGGAAGTGGAGAATGGTGGGAGTGACTTAGGACCATGGAGAGCACAGCCGGGCTCAGTGCAAGATTAACAGGCTCTCTGGCTGCAAAAGTGGCCAGCAAGAAGAGGGGATGGCGAGCATAGCAAGCAGGGGGTGCAGCCCCTTAGTAATCCTTAATGTATATGTCCTAAAGGTGGCATTCCCCATGAACTGGGGGGAAAAGGCTGGAAAATTCTATTAGGAAATCTGGCTAGTGACAGTTAAAGTAAGCTCTTGTGTTAAGGATCTGATACATGGTATTAAAATGAGCAGAATAATTCCTGATCTCAAGGGCCAGAATCAATGTAAATTCCATCTGGCTTAAACTTCACAGAAAGCTAACACAAATCTGCAAAAGTGCTGAGAAATTGACACCTACCAAAGAAATGTTCCACAATCTCAAGTCCCAAAGAATGAGAGAAATTTCTGATGAATTAATCAGATTGTACATAGAAAGAAGGCTCTAGTGAAGAAAATCAACAACGTGAATTAGAAAAGATACTGACAATCATAGATTACATTATGCAGTTTCATACAGAAAGCTTTCCTAGTTGCATTATAAGCAGGCTGTGAAAATTCAAGAGATAAAATGAGGAAATTAGGCTTCAAATAACAACTAAAAAAAGCACAAACCCTGGAGAATATCCTGCAGAATAAGTTAAATTAAACATATAGAGGACTTTTCAGAAGGTAAAATTTCCTTTAAAAATCCTCTTCACTTCTCTTACAGGGCTATCTTACGGCTTTTTTCTTCAGTCCTGCTTTTAGGGAGGTGTGCACATTCTGCAGTTCCTTCCCCTTATGCTCATGCCTGGTTAACTGTAAATATGTCTCGGAGTCTAATCTAGCGTGCCTTACTTATTTGAGTCATCCCTGATCATTCAAGCACTCTCACTGAAGTAAATGGGAATACTTATGAGAATGAAGGTAATTTATTAGTAGTATTAATTTATTATTTGTATCATCACATCACATAGCAAGCCTAGGTATAGATCAGGAACCCATTGTGCTAAGGGGTACAGATATAGAACAGAAAGACAGCCTCTACCCCGAGAGCTTATAGTCTATAGGTAAAACTTACAGGAGTGAGTCCTCAATGTTCATTTAGAATGTTGGGCCGAAAAAAATGGAAGGCCTTTTCCTTCCCTACTCCTCCAACTACCAATATTTTAGCTAAATCTCCCATTTAAGAGGGAAAAAACCTTCCCTCCTTTCTGCTTTATTCAGATTATTTTTTAAATCTTAGTTGCACACATGGAAACCTGAAGATACTCTACTGAAATCAATGGTATGACACTGAAATCAGAATTGATCACTAGATCTTCCACTTTACTGACTTCGGGTCATGTTAATCTCTAGTGCTTGATTAGCTTACATTACACATTAATTTGTTCATTATTTAGGTTATGTCTGCATGACAAATTACTTCGATGTAACTTATATCACGCAGGGGCATGAATAATTGTTAGTAATACTGACCCAAGCACCTGTGTAGATAGTGCCATGTAACCAGGAGACCTTCTCCCGTCAACATAGTTACCACTTCTCACAGAGGCAGGAGTAAATAAGCCAATGGGAAGGCTCTCTTCCACTGGCTTACAGTATCTTCACCAGATGCACTACAACCCCCCCTTTTCTGTTTGGAATAGCTTCTAAATTAGGGCTGCCATCAGGTGCTATGAAGCCACAGTGACCCAGCGCAAACTGAGGTAGGGATTGAACCTCAAAAAGCAACAATGTGCAGGCTGGTATAGGCAAATGGGGAGGAGGAAAAGGGAAGAATGGGAGGGGCACCATCTCCTCCACCCCCCTCTCCCTTTTAGAGGTGAAATATACCCTTGGAAATGTAGGAAGGGAGCAGTCCTTCTACACAGGAAATGAAATTTCGCCTCCATTGCACTTCATAGGTGTAACTATGGGAACATTCTTATGGCCCTTCAATCCCACCTGCATGCAAGAGCTTGGGCCATTCTGCCCCATAATGTTCACCCACATAACTCTGTTTAGTGAACAGTACGTATATGTATCATTCAACTGTACTCTGTTTGGAACACAGCTATTCTTATTTGTTGAACATACTCTGTCTGCTGGAAAGTGCTGTGTGTATTCACAGTACTAATAATATAGGGGAAAATGTTATTCCCAAATATGTTAGTGTAAATCCAGGTAACTCCTTTAAGTTTACATAAGTAGAACTGAAATCAGGCATCTGGAAAAATTTCATGAGAACAGAATTTGGCTGACAGTTCTTATATTTGTGATTGTTCTTCATCCCTTTATATGCAGCTATTTAAAAACACCTCAGGAATCTTACATTGTGGTTAACAGCTGCTCTCCGCATTTACCTGTATTTGGCAATGAATGCCATAGTTGCTTTTTTTTCAAGTCTTTGAACTTAGAGAAATAAATTAGAAATGTAAATGGAATGCTACTGTGTACTTGCATTTGGGAAAAATCTGCATCCAACCTGCATTCATTTTAGGCTCTATGGGACACTGACATTTGTCAAAGCCCACCAGGCTTACTGAGCTTTGAGGATTCACAGGATTTAAATGGCTTGCTGTGGTGAAATCAAGTGTGTGGGAGGCCCCCCAGGCTCCAACCATCTAATTAAGTGGAGCTTTATTCTTGATCATCCTCATATAAATATATAATAAATCATCAAACTAGAATCACTCTGTTTACACATATTCTGCCAGTCAGGGAAATAAACGATAAGAGTAAACATTTTATGTTTATTTGTGAAATATGGTGTAACTCACTGGATGGATTTCATTATGAAGGGTTGAATCTTTCCATGTAGGTTTGGAGACCAGCAGTAATTCTGAACTCACTTAAGATACAATTTTTAAGGGGGAGATGCTCAGGTTTAAAAGCTCTACGAAACTTGATTAGGGAAAATTAATATTTAATGATTAAAAATCTGTATCCTGGTTTGTTACTCTTTGATATCACCACAGCATATTTCAGAATCACAGATTCTCTCTTTTTCTTCTCATTTGTGCTCTCACCCTCCCTAATTCCCAAATTTAGCATTAATAATGATTTTTTTAAGTACCACATCAACATATCTGAAATCAAAACACTTCATAATCCATTAACAGCATAAAACAAAATTAATATGGTGAGGACTTGTTCTGAGTGAGCACTGTACTAAATAATGAACGCCATTTTATAAATGTCCAGAAATGTATATATTGGTATTTTGAGTCAATCTTTATAATAGCACTTTTTGAACAGTTTAGAAAAAAAAGAAGCATGATATAAATTAGTGAGAGAAACAGATGGATCTCATATAGAATTTTACGAATGGTCGTATTGCAAAGCTATTCTGGTTTTGGAGACTTTTGGTTATGCATACAGCAATACACAACTGGCAGTTACTTTCTTGCGATTTTTTCTGCAACGGGCTTCCTATTACTTTTTATCACTAACTTTATTTATTTGTTTGTTTGTTTGTATGTTTGTTTATTTGTTTGTTTGTTTCCAATGTTACCATCCTTTTCATATCTTAAGCTGTTTTATGATACTTGCCCCTGCCTTTTGTAAAGTCCCCTTTCCAGGAGTTTCTTTTTATTAGTACAACCTAAATTTTCTCAAAGGTATGAAAATATAACAAGGAGTGAGGCATCTTTTGAAGATTTATAAAGGATTATATGAAGTATGAATTATACGAATTAGATCCAGTAACTTTAAAACAATTTGAAGAGCCAGGAACTTCAAAAGGCAAGATAATCTCCTTTCTTCTTAGTTTGCCTTTTAACCTTTAGTGATTAGTCTCCATTCCCTGTCTAACTAAAAAATAAAGAAATTCTGATAAAGATATATAGTAGTTAGCATTTTATTGGGGACAACTCTCAGTTCTTTGATGTATACTATTGTTTTATTCAACATTGCACTATTTCAAATATTGCTTCTTAAAACAAGTATATAGTTCCGTTTTCTACATTTTGCTTGGTTATGGCAGAGGGGCTTCATTAAAAAAAATTAAACTGTTTCATAATGGTGAGGTCCTTGAAGGACCTAAATTAATTGTGCCAGATTCTTCCACTGAAGTGAGAGTTGCACATAAGTTATTGGACATAATATACACTTACACAGAAATCACTGGAGGAGATTCTATAGCCTGCATTAGGCAGGTCAGACATTATGACCATAGTGCTTTAAAATCTATGTTTCTGAGGAGAGATTTTGGCCCAGAGTTTCTGAAAGGGAAAGAACCTTCAAGAATTGATACTTCTTCCTGTACTTAAAGAAACAGTGAATTGCTTTGAAACTAAAATTTGAATTATGTCCTACTGGTTTGAAACTGATGTTTCAGGTTTATAAATATTCCCCTCTGTATAGTTTGAACCTGACATTCTGTCACCCAGAAAAACTTTCTGAAAACAATATTGTAGCATATTAAGATATATAGGCCACCCTCCCTCGAATTTGAATCTTCTTATTTTGTTCTGTGTTGCAAAATCAGCCAGCAGAGGGTCCACACATTAAACCTCAGAAGCAGCCCTATTCACCAAGAAGGAGCTCCCTATTCATGCATGATGGAATAAAAGCCTGTCATAGTCTCCAGAAAGAATTGTGACTTTCTCATCCAACATTTTTCTTATTGCTGCCTATCAAGGCACATTAATACAACTGCTGTGACTCTTGTGAAGAGCATGCCTCACACTTCCATCTCTGTGCCTGGACAACTTTGCTCCCTTTACCCTTGCCAACGATATGATGGACCCTCTGCTGCCTTTGACCGTCTGCTGTGATGGACCCTTTCTCCGTCAGCCAGGTTTTGTCTACAAACAGGAACAGAAGAAAACAGTGTTCCAACTATAATCAGCTCAAACATAAAGACTCGGGTGTTGGCTTTTTCTTTCCCTTTCTTTGAATGTGGTCAAGAGTTAGGACTTCATCCTACTTCTCTTGGGCTATGTCTAGACTGAAAGCCTCTTTCGAAAGAGGCTTTTTCAAAAGATACTTTCGAAAAAGCCTCTTTCGAAATAGAGCATCTAGACTACAACCAGTACTTTCGAAAAAGCCAGCCGCTTTTTGAAAGAGAGCACCCAGGCAGTCTGGATGCTCTCTTTCGAAAAAGCACAGTTTGCATTACATAGTGCCTTTTTGCATTACATAGTACACTTTTGAAAAAAGGTGTTATTCCTCATAAAACGGGGCTTTCCACAGTCGACAAAACCCCCTCGTTCTTTCGATTTACTGTCAACAGAACGCGGCAGCAGTCTAGATGTAGGTAAAGATTTTTTGAAAAAAGGCCACTTCTTTCGAAAAATCCCTGTAGTCTAGACACACCCTTGGAGTTAATGACACTTTTGCCATTGCCTCCAGTGGCAGCAAGATTAAGGTCTATGACACTGATTCAGGAAAACACTTCAGTTTGTCCTTAAATCCCTTGGAAAAGGGATGATTTAATGAATTGGGGCCATTGAGAAAGACACAGTAAAAGTACTTGAAAAGTGTCATTAAATCACCAAACAAACAATTTGCGTTATGTTTAGAACTTTATATTATGGATTGTGATATGCTATATATTGTACTTAATGCTTCAAGGTTTAAGACCATCTCTAATGGCTAGTGTTTAAGAGGATACTCAGTGTAGAAATAGATTATCTAACAGCTGCCTAGCACAAGGTTTCTTTCATCTTTCTCTGAGGTAACTTGTACTGGTCACTGTCAAACACAAGTCACTGTACTAGTTAGATCATTGATCTAATCCAGAATGGCAATGTCTAAGAAAAGATGTTTGCTGTTATATGTACCTTTGCAGCACTTATATCTAAAAATATACTTGGAATGTGTACAGCAACTTGGCAGGAGTTTGAGTGCCTTTTATTTCAAGATAGCTGGAAATGGAAAAGAAAAAGAATCAGTGCATAATGGCATCCAGCAAGAAGCTTTAAATTGACAACTCTGATCTAACTGATCTCAAATTCTTTATATCTATAATCAAAAGTTTTTTGATGGCAGAAGAAAGGCAGCTGGCATGAAAGAATTAAGGGTTACCACTGTTAGTTACCACTTATATTTTAGTAGTACCTAGTGGACTCAAGCAGGTCAGCACTGTTTTGTGGTAGGCACCATACAAGCACTGCATAAAGGGCAGTTTTTTCTCCCAAGAATAGAGTAATATAAAATTAAACAATAGCTAGCAAGTTGCTTATTAGTATTATTAAATTAAAGTCATGACAATAAGCCAATATTTTTCATGAATAAACTCGTCTGATACTCATAAATAGAAAAGTTATACTCTATAAAACCGTGCTGTAAAGCACTGTAGGAGAATGTCTTTATTCAGATAGATTTCAGCTCTTAGTTATGCTGCTGAAAGTAAGTGTAAAAGAGTGTCCTAATTAAATGGCTTCTGCAGTTACAGGGCTAGCTGCAGCTGTGTCCCCATTCTGAGTGCCCCTCCCATGTCAGCCATTATTCCTGTACTTATTCTGGGAAAAAATTCCTCAGTTCTCCTACACTTAGACTGGGCCCTGGGCTACTTTACCTTGGGAATCAAGTGTGCTTACTCACCAGGTCCCACTGAGTTCAACATCTCAGTCCTTTTCTTCAGGAGTACGTAGTCAGTGGTGTTTATATTGACTAGTGAGCCTTCTTCAACCCACAGTAGTATTTACTTAAACAGCAAGAACAGACAGTGTGTCTAAACTACATCCCTCTGTGGGCAGAGGGATGTAAATGAAGCACTTCAAAAGTGCAAATGAAGCCAGTATTTAAATATCCCATGCTTCATTTGCATAATCATGTAATGGCGCTCTTTTGAAAATGTGCTATTTCGAAATTGAAATCGCAGTCTAGATGCGGTTCTTTCAAAAATGGGGCGCTTTTTCGAAAGATCTTGTAAACCTCATTTTTTGAGGTTTGTAGGATCTTTTGAAAAAGGCTTCTATTTTCGAAAGAACTGTGTCTAGACTGCGGTTTCAATTTCGAAATAGCACTTTTTCGAAAGAGCACCATTACATGATTATGCAAATGAAGTGCAGGATATTTAAATCCCGGCTTCATTTGCACTTTCGAAGTGCTTCATTTACGTCCCTCTGCCGACAGAGGGATGTAGTCTAGACGTAGCCAGAGAGTTAAAGAAAAAGAAATTGGAAAAAAAAAAAAGCCCAGCAATCTACATGCATGTCTATCTTACCTACAGGATCTCCATTCCTTGATGGTAACCTAGCAGGCCTAGTTTCTTTAGCAGGTCCTTGTGTTGTCTGGTTCTTCTGCTTTCTTCCCCCAACAACTTCCCTGAAAAATTATGTCTCTTCAGATAGACCATTTTAAACTGATACTCCTTGTGATCTGTATTTAACTGGTATATGTTCCTTTTTTTCTTGTTTAAAAACAATAAAGATATTTAGTTTTGAAATCAGGTTTGTTTAACAAAAAAATCAGGATAGAGTGAAAATAATTCAGGTCAGATAGGTACACTTTGATTCTGACATCTCAGATGAAGAAACTCTTTCTGTAACAAGACTCTGAACGTTGGAATTGTTTGATTAAAAGGACAAAATGATATTTTTTTAAGAGTGGGTGGGTGAACTGAACCACACACAGAGGAAACATTCCAACCCCTTTATGCCAAGAAGAAATTATAGAGCACCATAAAAGGAAACTAAACTTCTGATTCTGTTTGTGGTAAGATTCTCCTCCTGCCCTCTCCCTTCCTCCCCCCTTCCCGCAGACAGAAACTAAATATGACAGCAATAAGGACCTCCTCACAAGCCCTGGTAAGGAGGCAAGCCAGGGGTAAGAGGGCCATGTTGAGGCAGAGTTGCAGCAGGAAGCAGTGTAAAGATTCTTGGCAGGGATGTGGCCAAAAGGGCAGCCCAGGGAGACAGCAGCTATGTCTAGACTGCAGAGCTTTTCCGGGATACCCATGTCTGCGTAAGGTTTGCCAAGGATGGGTAGGAATGGTGTCCCTAGCCTCTGTTTGTCTGGGGCTGGAAATGGATGATAGGAGAGGGATGAATCCCAGTTCTGTTCACTCCCTCTGGGGCACCTGGCATTGACCACTGTCAGCAAACAGGATACTGGGCTAGATGGACCATTAGTCTGACCCAATATGGCCATTCTTATGTTCTTATGTAAAGCTATCATACCCCTACATTTTGGCTGTGACTGCTGTGCCATACCACTTAGAGATGCAGCAGAAAATCTCATGCCTGACTTTATGATGCTTTCACTTTAAAGTGGTTGTGCAAATACATGTAATAACATTTCTGTAGTACACAAAGATATATACAAAGGAACCTAAATGAAAAAAAACAGAATTGAAAATAATACATATTTTATGCCAGATCATATTTATGACACAAAATTTAAAGAAAAATGATTCAACATCTACAAGAAAATTAAAGATACTTAGTGAAAATTAATACAAATTATTACCCTTTAGAAAATATAAGAACAGTGCCCTAGCTGCAAAGATTGAACCAGGATCCAAGGTCCCTCAAAGTCTGGAAGAAGGGACAGACCCAGGAGTGAACCATAATATTATTATTAGTCATCAGAGGGCACCAGTAAAATTAGATTTGCTAGATAAGCTTAACAGACTGAAAAAAATTCTGGCTGTTATTTGTGAGGGTATGTCTACACAGCAAGGTTATTTCGAAATAACTTTACCAGTGTCTACACAGCCAAACCGCTATTTCAAAATTAAATCGAAATAGTGGAGGGCTTATTTCAAAATTGGTAAACCTCATTCCACGAGGAATAATACCAAATTCAAAATAGCTATTTCAAAATAAGTGCCGTGTAGATACTTATTTTGAAACAGGGGGCCTCCAGCCCTTCCCAGGGTGCCCTGGTGGCCATTCTGGGCACAACCAAGAAAACTCCTCTCCTTCCCCTTCTCCCCGGAGCCCTTAAAGGGGTAGAGTCTGGCCACAGTGCCTGTGCCAGCTCCAAGCCTGCCAGCCCAGAGCCAGCAGTCGCTGCATCTGACCCAGTGGCCCCAGCATAAGCCAGGCAGCCAGTGCCAGCCAGCCCCCCACTGTTTTCCAGGACCAGTCTGCCAGCTCCCAGGAACCTGCCAGGGGACGGAAAAGGTGGGCGCCTGCCTGGTCCAGTGCGGAGATCAGGGACCTAATTCAGGTTTGGGGGGATGCCTCCAACGTCCATGATCTCCACACTAAATGGAGGAACGCAACCGTCTACAGGTGGATGGCTGCCAGCCTGGCCACCAAAGGCCACATGTGAACCCAGGAGCAGGTTCTCATGAAAATGAAGGAGCTGCAGCAGGTGGCCACAGGGGGCAGCTCCCAACCAGGGGCAGACCCAGACACTTGCCCCCATTTTGATGTCATCAACCCTGGGGCAGAGCTTGCTGCCTTCTGCTGCTCCAGCCCCTGCTGCCTCCCCAGCTACCGCTCCTCCTCCCACTCCTTCTCCCCCTCCTGCTTGTTCCTCTGCACCCTCCCCATACCTCCAGGGACGCCGAGGCCCCCGCACCCACGGTGCTGGGAGACAGTTGGGCCGGTGAGACCCCCAACCCTGAGCCCTGAGCTTCTCCTCCCCCTTCCTCCCCTTGCCTCCCCCTGCCAGCTCCCTCCTCCCAGGTTTCCCCCTCCCCTCTTCCAACTTCTTTCCCCCGTCTCACCTCAGTTTCATTCCCCCTCACCCCAGTTTTGTTCAATAAAGAGGCTTTGTTGTAATGAACACAAGTGTCTTTTACTGTATAGCAGGAAGGGGGTTAGGGAGGGGTAAGTGGAAGGACGTGAGGGAGGAATGAGGCACAAGCTCCCAGTGGGGCACACCAGGGAGACTGTTACTGCCTGCAGAACATGCTGCCAGGCTCGCAGCAACATGTCCAGGAGAAGCACCAGAATGCCCAGGGACGGCTCCAGCTCCATGCTGCAGAGTGCTGTGGTGTCCTGAGTGAGGGCAACCAGAGCACACAGAGAAAAAAATGCTTTGCTGTCCCTCAGCGAGGTAGGCAAGCAAGCAGGGAAACCTTAGAACCGGCTGTCCAGGAGGGTCCCTTTAAGCACAGGTCTCAGATAGCCTCAGGCAGCAGCCACACAAGGTAACTCCTGACCTGATGCCCTGCCAGAACCGGTTCTGGCCTGCCTTAAATGTGATTCAGCATTCTATAAGTGAGGATGCGCTATTTCAAAATAGCAAAATGCTATTTCAAAACACATTTTGTGTCTAGATACGTTATTTCAAAATAAGCTATTTCGAAATTGTTATTTAGAAATAAGATATTTCAAAATAACGCTGTCGTGTAGATATATCCTGATATAGTTCCTTTAGGAAGCTGAGCATATATTAATAAAGTTTGTTGCTGGCTGGGTGTTTCTGACTAGAATTAGATCATAGAGCTACTATCTACAAGATATACTATGAAAACAAAGGTCCCAGTACTGTAAACAGGGATATGTCTAACTTCTCAGAATTCAGTAATTTTATTTATTTCAATGGGACTATTCATATAATTAATTACATATGTGTCTAAATGTTTCATGATCATAGCTAAAAACTGTATTGTGTTTATATATATAAAGAATATGCAATTGGCTTAAGCCAATGATATATCAGGCTAAAATTTATATAGCTGTGGTCATTAATTGTCTAAATCCATAGCTAGGAGAAAACGTAAAAGAATGTTTGCCGATTTACAAAGACACTGAACAAAGTTAAGTTCCATTGACTTTCAGGCAATTTGTATGAATGGTATGCTTCTAAGAAGTCAGACCCCAAAAACGCAGTCTTGTGTATTTCAATTGTCTTCGCTGGACATATTTTGCAGCAATAGGCTGTTTGGAGATTCCAGTCAGCACAGTGGACCAGCCAGATATATGGACCCTACCATAACTTACACAGTACCTGAGATTACTAATTAAGAGTCGTTTTGAAACAGTGTGTAACATGCTTCAGTTTGCCAAAATGCCAGATTAATAACCTATCCACCCCACAAACCTTTTGGTGTGTCTAAACTACACCCCTCTGCCGACAGAAGGATGCAGTCTGGAGATAGCCACTCATTCTAATGCTTTAAATAAATCAGGCTCATGTAGGGAGCAGAAAGAGGAGTGGAATTTACCAGTGCTTCTGTATGTTTACAATACTGATCGTCATACACTGGCAGCTCAGCATCCATCTTTAGAAATCAGACAGCAAACTACTGATTGAGTTTTTTTAATTGCATTTCTGCCAAGAGACTTTTGGGAAGGAAATAGTGGTATGAGCTCATGGTTTTTAGGTATATGGACACAAGCTTATTTATCAGAGATCAAATCTCCAGTGTGCTGCTAACTGAAGTTTTTATTTTCAAGTCTTTATTTTCAAGTCTTAAATTAATGTTGCACTGGTATGCACTAAGACAGCCAAGAAAACTGAAAGGACATTTAAAAAAAATATATGTACGTCTGAAAAATGAAAGAAAGAGCAAAGAGCGCTGATGCTTTCACAAGGCTAAAAATAATACTTTTCAAGTCAGCTATAAGTAAATTGCAAACTCTGAAAGAATAACTTTTCCTTGCTTTGGGTCTACAATATTATTTCAGGAAATTAACAACATTTTTGGCATTCTGGAATACAGTTCAAAAGTCATCTGATTGAGTTTAGGCTACAACCTGACATTCTTTGTCAGGAAACAATGCCAGCAGTCAGCTGGAGTTTTGCTTGCAGTACAGAATTGGTCTCTTTAATGGCTGTCAGGATCTTAAAACACAAACAAGTATTTATGATTATTTTTCTTAAGTGTGTTTCCAATCACACAAAGACAGCCTGACTTCCACATGTGCTTTATTATCCTTGATAGTCAAATACATTAATTACTGAATTACCTAATATTTTAGCAGTTGCTTTTATTGTCCATGAAGCATATATGAAGGTTAAGTTTAGGAGCATAATGAAAATACACTTTTGAGATGCTAGTAGTCCTGTGAAGATTCATTTTTAGCATTGCCTATATTATCCATTTGGACCATGTCTCTCAGCCCTGGTCTACACTAGAAGTTTTTTCAAAATAACTCCCCTTTATTTAGAAATAACAAGGCACTACACTACCAAGCCTGTTATTTCAAAATAATGAGCTGGTTATTTTGAAACAATAACTCCTGCTCTCCATGAGAAATAATGCATATTTCAAAATTGTTATTTAGAAACAGTGTTAGTTTGGATGCTCAGCTGCTTCTATATTGAAATAATTGGCTTCCAGAGTCTGCTCACAGCTGCCCTTGTGGCCGCTCTGGCCACACCCTTGATAACTCTACTGTTCCCCTTCTCCTGCAGACTTGAAAGCTGCAGGCAGAAGGGAAAGGGCATGTGGCATCAGGTCAACCCTGCTAGCCCCATGCCACACAGGAGCCTTCAGTGGAGCCTTTGCAGACCCCAGCACTCCCTCTGCACCCCCCCTTTACATTCAGAACTCCCTCAGCACTGTTGGAAGCCCCTGGCCAGAGGCGAAAGAGGGCACCAGCCTGGACTGGTGCAGAGATCCTGGTTCTCACTGAGGTCTGAGGGGAGAAGACCAACATCCAGGATCTCTGTACCAAGAGGCAGAATGCTGACATCTATGGCTGGATGGCCACTAGCCTGGCAGAGAAAGGGCACATCAGGAGCCAGGACCAGTTCCAGATGAAAATTAAAGAACTGTGGCAGTCCTACACAAAGGGCAGGGAGCAAAGTTCATGCTTTGGGGCAGCACCACACACAGGCTGCTTCTATGCGAAGCTGGATGCCATCCTGGGAGGGGGCCAGTCACTGCCCCCAAGTTGTCATTGACTCTGACCAGGACACACCCACCATCAGCCACCACAAGGGTGGGGTTATGGACGTAGATGAGGAGGAGGAAGATAAGGCCAGCCAAGCTACCATGCCTGCCAGCCAGGAGCTGGTCCTCAGCCTGGAGCCAACTCCACCCCCCCCACACACACACACTTCCAGGATGTCTCCCAGGGATTGGACAATCCTGGGGAAGACATTTCAGGTGAGTTCCAGAACTTTCCCTGTACACATGTGGGAGCAGGCATCAGGCTGTGAGGAGCTGGGTGCTCCTCGCTTGGCCTTCTCTGCCTGAGGGTTGCACAAGAGGCTGTGCACATGGAGCACTAGTCCAGACCACTCAACTCCATAACACCCTCACACAGGAACCCCTTGCTCCTTCTCACAAGATTCCTGGGGAAGCCTGCCTTACTCTGGACTCCATGGTAAAACACCTTCCCACAACAAGCCTCCACTAAAGAGACTGGGGTCAAGGAACCACACAGTCATGCTGCACATGGCACATGGTCATGCCTACACTCAGGCAGCATCTGCTCCCAGTCAAGCTCAGCGATGGGAAGGAGACTGATCCCCTGCATGGGAACTGCCAGGGGGAGGAAGAAGAGAGGAATTCAGTAGTATTCTCTCCAGCAAGAAGCCTCTGCTGCTCATACACACCTCTCCCAACACACACATCCTGCCCCTCCAGGGATCAGGGATGGAAGTTTTCTCTCTGCGGGACGCTGCCAGTGCTGGACCTGGCGTGTGAGGGATATGGAAAGAAGCCGAGTTTCCCTGTCCCCCTCTCCCACCTGCAGGCTCCTGGTCTGGCTGGCACATTCTCTTGTCTGCTTGTCCTTGGGATGTGCGTGTTGTGATGCTCCCCTCGGATGTCCATGGCCCTGCAGGAAAGTGCCCAAAGTCTAGGCAACATATGGCCTTGCTCGAAGCCCATCGTCATCATCCGAACTGAGACCTTCAGTGTCGATGCATAAATTTTGGCTAGGCTTCATACACAGCAGCTCATAATATTGGGGTCTTACCTTTTAAAACCCCTTTGTGTGCCCTCTCTCTGGTTTGCAGAACTCAGGTATTTTAATTCCTTCAATATTCTTTAATAGTGAGTGGTTAAGGAAAGCACTGAGCAGAGGGAAAGTTAATGCCTAACCCCTGTCAGTTAGAGGCTGGTTTGGTGATGGAGCACCACTAATGTCACTTTCTGAGATCATCTGAGTATCTCTAAATTAATTCCTTACCATTGCAGAGGCCTTGGTCATTGATATAAATCTGTTGTTCACTTCTCAGCACCATTGCATACACTTTGTCTTGAGCTGCATTTTTTCCCTTGGTGATTTGTGATTATATTGTCTTTTATAAGACTTCCTGAATGCAAAATCACAGTTACATTTCTTTCTAGATCTTAGCATAATTGAGCAAGGGACCTGTTTCAATGCATCCTTTGGTCATTTATGAAAAGTCACTAAATATTAACAAGATACAGTTATTGCAGCAAAAGATATTCAAGATACTCACCAGCAATGCCATGTGATTGACCAGACTACATATATTCCTTACAAGGAATTATTCTGAAGACATTGGACTGGCATTAGGAGACCTGCCTCCAGTTTCTGGAAAAAACAAAAACATTTCCTGTTACACCAATACCTTAGATTGAGCTAAACTGTATTGAAATGGAGGCTTTCCACTGACATTAACAAATTTTGCATTGATCCTATAAACACTCTCTTTGTCTTGACTCTTCTCCTATAAAATGGGGTGGGGGGCTATTACATGCCTATTTATAGGATTTTTGTGAGGAATTCAGATACTATGATGAGATGGGAAATAAATCAATACTCAGTATACAGTCCTACGCACAGATTTTTACTGTTGATGGGTGATGGGTGTGTCATGATTTTAGAGAACACAGAACACTGGATCTGAGAATTGCTTACTAATGATTCATTAGCAGCGTTTTCCCTGAATTTATTAGGGACTAGACTAGATTTTCTATAATTTATTTCTGAAAGGGCTTAATCAGTTAAAATTTCTAAGTGATATAATTATATCAAATTGTAATCACCTTTTTAAAAGTGAAGTGGCATGATGGATTTATTTTAATTAAGCTTTGCAGATGACTCAGACAATATACATAATTTCTGAAGCTTTCTTTTATTGTATTCTGCAGGCAAGTTAGAGATGTACACACTTAGGGTTTGAATTAACAAAGTAGCATATCATCCTGTCTTACCAAAGAGAGAGAATAATTATGCAATCAGATGTATATGCCCATTATAATACACTCACACACACATACATATCTGTCTTCCAATCTGTGATTATTTGGAGTATAAACAATATATTTAGGTCGAGATCATCCCATAATCTGCTCTGAGAAAGAGGTCTAACCCCTGTCTGTAGTTGGTTTTGTGGCTGGTCTGCACAGCAAACTAGTTGACTTTCAGTCACAATCCATATTTTGGACCTCACTTTTTCTTTGTTTTGGAAGGAAACAATTTGCTATTTGTCTATATCATTGACAGATTACTTTCCCAACGCTACTGGCTCAGCTGTATTGGCCAGTATTTATGTATGTATATAAGAACTAGGGGTCACCAAATGAAATTAATAGGCAGCAGGTTTAAAAGAAACAAAAGGAAGTTTTTCTTCACTCAGCGCACAGTCAACCTGCAGAGCTCCTTGCCAGAGGATGTGGTAAATGCTAGAACTTTAGCAGGGTTCAAAAAAGAGCTAGATAGATTCATGGAGGTTGGGTCCATCAATGGCTATTAGCCAGGATGGGTAGGAATGGTGTCCCTAGCCTCTGTTTCTCTGGAGGTGGGTGACAGGGGAGGGATCACATGAGGATTACCTGTTGTGATCCCTCCCTCTGGGGCATCTGGTATTGACCACTGTCTGCAGACAGGATACTGGGCTGGATGGCCCTTTGGTCTGACTCAGTATGGCCGTTCTTATGTTCTTATGTGTGTGTGAGGAAGAGAGAATGGGGAGCACAACCACCCCCACAGTTCTCACTGGCTGGGAGTCATGGCCAATGGCAGCAGGAGAGCCAGTACTGGGAGGGCAGGAGTAGTATGTGGAGCTTCTCTTATCACCCTTGTGCCTAGGGGACACAGGGACACTCTGCTTGCTTCTGGGAGCTGTGCAGAACCAACTGGACTTTTAATGGCTGGACAACCCTGTCCCTTCAGTGGGGCTATTTGGTGTTCATGGCTCCAGCCCTGGTGTTCAAGGCACCGGGCTTGAGGCTTCGGGCCCACTGTGTGGAGCTTGCCACAGGTTAGATGACATGAAGCTCCAGATGGAATATGATGGACACGAAGGAATATATTTTAATGTAATGATTTATAGTTCTTTAAAAAAACCTGAATGGTAAAATTCTCTTTAAATATATTCTATTTATTGTATTTGTGTGAAATATCTGGCTAGTCTTTCAGGCCATATGAGAAAAAAAAACCTTAGAGTCCATTGCTACGAGACAAGGAATTATACAGGAGTGAATTAACCAAAGAACACTTTTAAAGGAAATTGTAGTTAATACAGAAGATGTAATATTTTGTAGAAAATTATTTATTACATAATTAAGTCTTTTCCTGTTTGCAGTATTGCAAGCACATCACAATTTCCTCTAATGTATTCTATAGTCAACAATTATCTTTTGGAATCTTTTGCTTCATGGATTGCAAGTATCTAAGATATGATGGTTGATTGAAATTCACTAGATAAGTTACATGAAATTGGTTTTGTTCTGTGACTGAATGAGCTCACAAGGATAAATACGTTTGCTGGGGACTTCAAAACTCTGGGGCAGATCCACAGCTGTATGAACTGTCATAGCTTCACTGGAAAGAATGAGTCTATGGACCTTTTAAATCTATGCTTTTAAAATTCTCATTTTACTACACATTTATGCCAGTAAAATTTGATTATATTAGACTTCATGGAAATGAAACACGAAAGGGACTGGGCAAAGCAAATGTGAATTCATAAAATATCTGTAGACTTCCCCACCACACACTCCATTCTTTCTTCAGATTACAATAGCAAGTTCATCATCTTTAGCTCTGTACTATGATGGTATCACATTCAACTGTGTAGCTTCATTCCTTTATACAGAATTAGCAATGATAGTGGTGGAGTGGGGGGTTGGAGAAAATATTGCAATAACCTGATCTTTATCCCATTAATATTAAAGGCAAAACTCACATAGATGTAATAGAATTAAGAACTGGGGCCTTATTTTCAATTTATTTCTGTTCCTACACAGAATAATTACAATAAAAATACGGTTTCTAATTGAAGAGTGTTACTGATTTCTCTGAAATGTCTCAGATTTACTAGCCCAACTAAAAATATATAAAAATGGATCTAGCATGTTGAAAGGTGTCCACCAACAAAAAGACTGATCAATTACAGATAATATTATTTAGATTTCTTCCAATATATTGATTTGTCAATAATTTATTGCTATTAGTTTTGCTAGTGATTGCCCTACACTATATATAGTCTTATTGTTTTATGTCTGTTTAACATGTCATCTTATAAGGATAGGTCAAATCCAAGATCCTTATTCACTGAAATCAGTTTGACTGACAGTTCTCTAGTAGATGCTAGAAACAACGGATAGACTTGGAGGTATGGTTCAGGCAGACATTATATATTCATCTCTTTAGAGCTTTGATTCTTTATATATTTTATTATTTTTTCCATGATCAATGTAGTTATTCACATACAATATATAGTGGGTAAAATAAACCACTGTACCACATACAGCTGTGACATGGCTTTCCCTGGTGAAATGTTCAACTATTTTATAACAAATTTAGGAAGCACAATTTCAACCTACTTCCTTTATGCCAATAAATATTTTTCAGCAAACCAAGCTTTGTACACCATTTCCCCCCCAAGAAGTTATAGCAGAAAAAAAAGCTGTACACTTCCATTTTGAACACATTTATTTTCAGCTGGCTCTTGGCTTCTTTTTGCCCTCCCCTCACAATTTTACATTTGAGGAGCACCTTAAGATAATAAACTTGAAGGAAAGATAAATTCTATACCTAGTATAAATAATATACATCATTCTTTCCTTCCACCGCCCCTTCCAAGAAATTACACAAACCCAGAGCACTTTCCATTTACTTTCATGGAGACAGGATTTCATCCTTCCCGCCGCCCCAAATCAAGCCATTAATCAAGTCGTTTTGGCAAACCAAGTCAGGGTCTACTGTTTTTTATGAAAATCTTAATACATGTTTGTTCTAGGTCAGAGTCATGGAACCACAACTGACTGCCTAAAGCCCTCTCTTCTCCTGTTTCTAAAAAAAAAAAAAATCTATTCTGAGCTATTGCTTTAAAATATTTTAAAAAACATTTTGTCCATAATTCCATTTTGTTGTCTTGGAAAGAAGTGAAACGTTCACTGATTAATTTCATGGATCATTGTCAATGAAAACAGACAGACAAGTCTGAAAACCAGCACAATACTTTTTTCTTTCACCTCAATTGAATATGAACTTTTATCTTCTTTCAGATTAATTGATTCAAACAATCTCATCTTGGCTTAGCACATTTTGGTAGTTGCTCCCATCTTCTAGTCCTCCACAGTTCATCAATAACAAAGGGAAAATCTTTACATATGTATAACCAGATATGCTTATCGTACCAGTATAAAGGGACAAAGTGGATGGAAACTGGGCATCTACATTTTTTGATATCTTTGAAAGTCTCAGCCTTAGCATCATATTTAAATGATCTAAAGCTGGATTTATGGGGGCTTAATTCTTGCCATTTCACAAAGGAAATAGAAATGTTTTACCTGAAACCCAAAAGGCTAGATCCTCAGATGGTGTACGGCAATATAGCTTCATCATCTTGGTTACTTTTTGCATCATCATTCTGCAATGCATAAGAGCACTTTTAAGAAATGTTTGGAAAGAGGTGTTATATAGTCAGTCTTACCTCCGTTCCTGGAAAAATCATGGAAGGGATCCTTAAGGAATCCATTTTGAGGCACTTGGAAGAGAGGAAAGTGATCAGGAATAGTCAGCATGGATTCACAAAGGGCAAGTTGTGCCTGACCAATCTGATTAGCTTCTATGATGAGGTAACTGGCTCTGTGGACATGGGAAAGCCAGTGGATGTGATATACCTTGACTTTAGCAAGGCTTTTGATATGGTCTCCCACAATATTCTTGCCAGCAAGTTAAGGGAATGTGGATTGGATAAATGGATGGTAAGATGGATAGAAAGCTGGCTAGAAGGCCAGGTCCAGCGGGTAGTGATCAATGGCTCAGTGTCAGGATTGCGGTCAGTTTCTAGCGGAGTGCCCCAAGGTTCGGTTCTAGGGCTGGTTTTGTTCAATATCTTTATTAATGACCTGGATGAGGGGATGGATTGCACCCTCAGCAAGTTTGCAGATGACACTAAGCTAGGGGGAGAGGTAGATACACTTGAGGGCAGAGATAGGGTCCAGAGTGACTTAGACAAATTGTAGGATTGGGCCACAAGAAATCTGATGAGGTTCAACAAGGACAAGTGTAGAGTCCTGCACTTGGGACGGAAGAATCCCAAGCATTGTTACAGGCTGGGGACCAACTAGCTAAGTATAAGTTCTGCAGAAAAGGACCTGGGGGTTACAGTGGATGAGAAGCTGGATATGAGTCAACAATGTGCCCTTGTATCCAAGAAGGCTAATGGCATATTAGGTTGCATTAGGAGGAGCACTGCCAGCAGATCCAGAGATGTGATTATTCCCCTTTATTCGGCTCTGGTGAGGCCACATATGGAATATTGTGTCCAGTTCTGGGCCCCCCACTATAGAAAGGATGTGGACGCATTGGAGAGGGTCCAGCGGAGGGCGACCAAAATGATTACGTGGCTGGAGCATATGACCTATGAGGAGAGGCTGAGGGATTTGTGTTTGTTTAGTCTGCAGAAGAAAAGAGTGAGGGGGGATTTGATAGCAGCCTTCAGCTTCCTGAAAGGAGGTTCCAAAGAGGATGGAGAAAGGCTGTTGTCAGTAGTGACAGATGGCAGAACAAGGACTGCCCTACTAAACACAGCTGCCAAGCTGCCTCCCCTCAGAGCCCCCAGCCTCCTTGCCCTGCCCCCAGGATGCCTCTCCCAAAGCCCCCAGCCTCCTCTTAGCCCCCTACCAACCTCCCAGATAGACAGTGGCCCGAGACAGAGGGGTTGGCGTGCATAGTGGCCAGCGAGAGGGGGGACGGGGTGTGTAGCAGCCAGAGCAAGGGTGGGCAAGAGTGCTTGCACAGTCTGGATTCTGCCCACAAAGCTGGTTGATCTTGCCTGCAGCTGTCCTGTCACTCCCTTAGGGCAAAGAAGACCTGGGCAGGGGGGAGTGCGTGAAGTCTCCTCCCCATGCCAGGTTCACTCTAGGTGCCACATATCCCTTGCAGGGTAGGGCAGAGGATGAAAGACTTTGTGCACTCCCATCCCCCAAGCCCTGATTGGCTTGGGGGAAGGGGAGCACAAAAAATCTTCTCTCACCCTGCAAGGGGCATTCAGCGCTTAGAGTGAACTGCCAGCTGTTCAGAACAGCTAGCGGGTCTCTCTAGGTACCAGGGGATGGGGGGCATAGACTTCATGCATTCCCCCCCATCCCCCTGGCTAATCAGGGTCTGTGGGTGGGGGAGCATAGGAAGTGTCCTGGCCCCAGCTCTTCCACCCAAGACCCCACCATTTCTGTGGTGGCCCAAGGTCACTTCAAAAGTTTGTGAAGTGAACTCCTTCTAAAATTATTGGCCACCCATGGGCCAGAGAGAGGGGAGTTGGCAAGTGCAGCAGCCAGAGAGAAGGGGGTTGGCGAGCATAGTGATTAAAAAATTAAGTCTACCAATACATATATTAATTAAAAGCCCCTTAAAATCTGTGTTTATGAAGTGATTCTATGACTAGTATGGTAATAAACCTGCCAATTCTAGGTTAGATTTTAGCTAAAAAGCTTGGTATTGTGTTGACAATATTTCAATAGGTCAATAAAAAAGGAAATACAGGTTAAGTCAGTCAATATCTTTAATACTGACAATTTGTTTGCCAGCCAAATCTCCAAATCAATCAAAAGTGCATGTAAATAGCTCCATTAAATCTAATCTGGTTTGAGAAGGCAGGATACTTACGAGTGTAATGAAAATTGAAGCTCTACTTTAATTATCTTCACCATTGGCATAAAAATACAGTTAATGCTTCTTGGGTAACACTGAACTGCTTAAACAATGCTAGTTCAAAGTTTTGGGTTATTTTGTGTGTTTCCACACTTTAATTTATGGCCGTAATACAACAAGGTACTTGTATAATTTTAAACACATGACTAGTCCCATTAAACAGGACTACTAATGTGCTCAACATTAAACATGTTCTTAAGTATGTTGCTGAATTGATGTCTATTACAGAAAATAACTAACAAACAACTTGCTAACAAAATCATCCAAGCTTGGTGTTGATGAGGATCTTTGGCTACCCAAATGTCTACTGGGAAAATAACACAGCAGGGCATGGATTATCCAACAATTTCTTGGAATAGATTGGAGACAATCTTTTTTTTCCCCTGAAGGTAGATAATATAATAAAGGGAAAGAGTTTTCTAGATTTAATTTTGACAAAAAGGGAGGAACTGGTTGAGAATTTGAAAGTGGAAGGCTTCTTGGCAGAAAGTAATCATGAAATTAAGAGTTCATGATTCTAAGCAATGGTATGAGGAGGAACAGCATAATTAAGATAATGGATTTCAAATGGCAGACTGTAGTAAACCTGGGAAACTGGTTAATAAGATCCCATGGGCTGCAAGCCTAAGGGGAGGAGGAGTGTCAGAAAGTTGGCATTTTTTCAGATAGATACGATTAAGGGCAGAAAAGAAAACTATCCGACTGTGTAGGAAAGATATGAAAAGGCCATGCTGACTTGACCAGGAGGACTTCATTGATCTGAAACTCAGGGTATGTCTACACTAGCCCCCTAGTTTGATCTAGGCAGGCTAATGAGGGAGACCGCAATTGCAAATGAAGCACGGGATTCATTAGCATGTTCCCGGCCGGTCGCCATTTTAGAAATTGACTAGCTCGAAGTAACTGCCCGCGTCTACACGCGGCAGTGAAACGGGATTCCGAATTAAAGCCCTAACTCGAATTAGCTGTTATTCCTCCTGCAATGGCGACCGGCCGGGAACATGCTAATGAAGCATGGGATATTTAAATCCCGTGCTTCATTTGCAATTTCGGTCGCCCTCATTAGCCTCCCGAGATCGAACTGGGGGCTAGTGTAGACATACCCTCAGAAAGGAGCACTACAAGAAATGAAAACTGGGTCAAATTATGAAAGGTAAATACATTTTAAAAAAACATAAACATCTGGGGAAAAAATTAGAAAGGCCAAGGCACAAAATGAGATTATCCTAGCTAGAGACACAAAAGGTAACAATCAAATGTTCTACAATTATGTCAGAAGCAAGAAGAAGACCAAAGACTGGATAAGTCCATTACTCAAGGTGGGGGGAGGGAACTATAACAGAACATGTGGACATGGCAGAAGTTATAAATGCCTTTTTTTGTTTCAGTCTTCACCAAAAAGTTTAGTAATGATTGGATATCTAACATTGTGAATGTAGAATGATGTTTCCAATTCTCAGCAGCACTCTGAAGGAAAGATTTGGACAAACTGAGATTCCAGAGATTCCAGAGAAGAGAACAGAAGAGACTAAAGGTCTAGAAAACATGACTTATGAGGAAAGATTGGAAAAGAAAAGTGAGTTTGTTTAGTCCTGGAGCAGAAAAGACAAAAAGGACATGATAAACATTTTCAAACATGTAAAAGATTGTTGCAGTGAGGATGGTGAAAATTATTTACATTAACTTCTGATGACAGGACGAGAAATAATGGGCTTACCCTGTAGCAAAGAAGGCTTAGGTTTCATATAAGAACAATTATACTGAGTCAGATCAATGATCCATCCAGCCCAGTATCCTGTCTTCTGACAGTGGCCAATGTCAGGTGCTTCAAAGGCAATGAACAGAATATGTAACCACCAGAGGTGCATCCCTGTTGCCTACTCCCAGCTTCAGGCAAACAGATGCTAGGGACACTTCAGAGAATAGTTTTACATCCCTGCCTTTCCTAACTAATAGCCATTGATGGACCTATCCTCCATTAATTTATCTAATTTTTTCATTAATCCTGTTATCATCTTGGTCTTTATAACATGCTTTGATAAGGAGTTGTACAGGTTGATAATAAATAATTTGTAATAAATATTTCCTTTAGTTTATTTTAAATAGACCATTAATTAATTTGGTGATCGATAGTTCTTGTATTATTATTACTTCCTTATTTATTTTCCCCACACTAGTCATGATTTTATAGATATCTATACCCCCATTAGTCATCTCTTTTCGAAGAAGAGTGTCCTAACATTATTAATTTCTCCATATACGGAAGCTGTCCTGTATTGCCTAATAATTTTTGTTGTCCTTTTCTGTACTTTTCCCAATTCCAATATATCTTTTTATGTAGGTATGCAAGGTATGGGTGTCTCTTCAATCTATTTAGAGCAATATTTCTTTTCTGTCCTTTTCCTCATGATTCCCAACATTCTTTTGGCTTTTCTTGATGCTGCTGCACATTGAGTGTATATTTTCAGAACTTTGGAAGTCACTAAGAACTTCTTAACTGTCAAGTTAGTTAAGAACCAGAACTAATTGTCTGGGGAGTTTATAGAATCTCCGTTCTTGGAGATTTTTAAAAGTAGGTTCAACAAGCACCTGTTATGAATGGTCTAGCTATTACTTAGTTATGCCTTAGTGCAAGGAACTGGATTAGATGACCTACTAAGGTCTCCTCCAGTCCTACGATCCTATTTGATTCTGTTAATACCATTGTGCATTCTCCCTTGAAGTTAAATGTCCTGGTAATGAACAAATCTTTAAAAAGTCCAATTTGGGTAAACATGCGTAACTGTGAAATATTATCCATAGATTTCTGCACCTATTTGGAGCACCAAGAAATTTTAAGTTTGGCAGAAGTATTTCTTGTAGAGAGACAGAATCTGATTCTAGGTTGTAGTTATGATTGCAAAATAGTTTCCATTTCAATCCACTGTATTTTGTGGCCCTTCGATGGCTATCGCTCATTTTTTTCAGATTGGCATTTTCCACATTTGGGTTCTATCCCAACATTCGTATCTTTAGGAATATGGAACAAAATCTCAGTGATTTACATCGAAAATTTAAAAAATGAAAAATAAATACAGTGGTATTATTCTTTTAATACCATTGGACCTTTCTATGAACAACCAACAATGCTGGTAATTCAGTCCATATCTTGAGAGCTGCTGAATACCTGCAATCCCCACTGAAGTTTCATTAGGCTACTCAAATGATTTTTCAGTGTCAGAAGAGACGTCCTCAAAACACTGAAATCAATCCTCAGAGCTGATGCTCAGCAGCTGATATTTAGATAGGAATTTACATGCCCAATTTTAGTGGCAAAAGTTTGGAAACTTAGTTGTTGTACAATCTTACATACAATCTTAACATTCTCTCAACATAGGCCTTACAATATAAATAGGCTTGGGCTTGGAAGGATTAGATTTTTGTCTGTCAATGTCAGTAAACATTGATTTCTCAAACCAACCAAAAATATTTCCATAGAACAATGAGTGAAACTTACAGATAGGAGAAGTCTGAAAATGCTGCTTGAGAACTTTGTTTTTTTGATTGATAAATAAGAATTAACTTCAAATTTAATGCCTACTATTATTAATAATAATTATTAAATAATAAATAATAATTAAATAGTAGTCAGACCTCCTTATTGTCTGACCCCTTCCATAGTATTGTGAAACTTAAACTTTAAATCTAATAAATACAAATCTAAAAAAGATTACATATAAACATGGATTTTACCCATTGAAATTATTTTAAAAAATCTGCTGCACCTAACTGAAAAATGAAATCCAAATGTAGACCATGTGTAGACAATTAAAAACATTCAATGTGAGATATCTATATCTATATCTATATCTATATCTAGATGTCTAGTGAAGACCCACTAATGTGAATTTAAAGGGTGCTCTTGTCAGTTCTGGTAGTGCTGCTCCTCACAAGGAGTAAGGGAAGTTGACAGGAACATTGACCTCCTGCTATGTGGATGGTCTGAAAACACGATTTAAGCTACATTGACTCCAGCTACATAATCAACATAGCTGGAGTTGCGTATCTTAAGTCGACCTTCTGCTTTAGCATGACCTGTATGATTGGCATTGTTATGAAATACAGATGTAGATAGAGGGTATCATTTTCAGAAGCATCTAAGGGTACGTCTATATTACAGAGGAAGTTTGAAGCTGCTGCTGTCAATATTCCAGGATTCGAATTAGTGGGTCTAGTTCAGACAGCTAATTCAAAGTGAGAGGGGCACTCTGGTCTATGCCAGTAACTCTGCTTTCACGAGGAGTAAGGGAAGTTGAAGGAAGAGTGTTCTTCCTTTCACTTCCTGCAGCGTAGACAGCACCAAAAGCCGAGTTAAGCTACTTTGACTTCAGCTACGCAATTAACATAGCTGAAGTTGCAGACCTTAATTCAACTTTGCCTTGTACTATAGATGTACCCTAAGTAAGTTAGGAGATGAAGCCCCATTTTCAAAAGTTGCTTAAGAATTTAGGAGTGTAAATTCCTAGGCTCATAGGCAAATTACAAATATTTAATTTTTTTCTCATAATACATAGGGTATGTCTACACATCCAAGTTATTTTGAAATAACAGCCGTTATTTCAAAATAACTTTCCTAGAATCTACACAAGCCAACCGCTATTTCGAAGTTAAATCGAAATAGTGGAGAGCTTATTTTGAAATTGGTAAACCTCATTCCATGAGGAATAATACCAATTTTGAAATTGCTATTTCAAAATAATTGCTGTGTAGACACTTATTTCGAAATAGGGGGCCTCCAGCCCTTCCCAGGGTGCCCTGGTGGCCACTCTGGCCTCAACCAAGAACACTCCTCTCCTTCCCCCCCTCCCCGGAGCCCTTAAAGGGGTAGACTCTGGCCACAGTGCCTGTGCCAGCTCCAAGCCTGCCAGCCTAGAGCCAGCAGTCACTGCCCCTGACCCAAGGGCCCCAAAACATGAGCCAGCAAGCCACTGGCAACCAGCCCTCCACCGCTCCCCAGGAGCAGTCTGCCAGCTCCCAGGAACCTGCCAGGGGCCAGAGAAGGCGGGAGCCTTCTTGGTCCACGGCGGAGATCATGGACCTTATTCAGGTTTGGGGGGGATGCCCCCAACGTCCATGATCTCCGCAGGAGATGGAGAAATGCGTCCATCTATGGCAGGATAGCTGCCAGCCTGGCCACCAAAGGCCACATGTGAACCCAGGAGCAGGTTCGCATGAAAATCAAGTTGGTCCGACTAGACCCCCAACCCTGAGCTTCCCCTCTTTCTTCTTCCCCTTGCTTCCCCCTTCCAGCTCCCTCCTCCCAGGTTTCCTCCTCCCTTCTCCCACCCTCTTTCCTCCCCTCCCCTGTCTACTTTCCCCAGTCTCACCAGAGTTTCATTCCCCCACCCAGTTTTGTTAAATAAAGAGAGTTTGTGTTCATGAAAATACGTGTATTTTATTTGACATCAGGAAGGGGGGTTAGGGAGGGGTAAGTGGAAGGACGTGAGGGAGGAATGAGGCACAAGCCCCCAGTGGGGCAAACCAGGGAGGCTCTTAGTGCTCCTCAGGGTGAAAGCTCTCCCGCAGGGCCTCTTGGATAGTGACAGCCCCCCGATGGACCTCCTGGATGGCAGCCTGCAGAAAGTGCAGCCAGGCTTGCAGCAACGTTATCCAAGAGAAGCACCAGAGTGCCCAGGGGAAGCTCTGGCTTCATGTTGCAGAGTGCTGTTGTGTCCCGAGTGAGGGCAACCAGAGCATGCAGAGACAAAATGCTTTGCTATCCCTCATCGAGGTAGGCAAGCAAGCAGGGAAACCTGAGAACTGGCTATCCGGGGGGGGGGGGGGTCCCTTTAAGCACAGGCCTCAGATAGCCTCAGGCAGCAGCCACACAAAGTAACTTCTGAGCTTCCTAGTTCTCCTAGAACTCCTAGTTCCAGCCGGCCTTAAATGCAATTCAGCATCCACTCAGTGTGGACGCGCTATTTTGAAATAGCCAAATGCTATTTCGAAATGCATTTTGTGCGTAGACACCTTATTTCAAAATATCTAATTTCAAAATAACTATTTTGAAATTAGAAATTTTGAAATAACGCTGTAGTGTAGACGTACCTATACATATTAAATTTTATTTTTCATTGATTTTAAGTCAAATATAAACACACAACAAATATATTGATCAATTTTTCATTCTCTCTATAAACGTTAAGGGCAGTGTGGATGTGAGAACAAAATTAATGGGCCTGTTTGCTATATGGAGCATTTAAAATAAAAGGCACATGAGATAACTTTTTCATTGAATTGGTTAATTTGCTTTATAAAGTGTTCAAACATTTCTAAACATTATCCCATACTGCTGAAGAATTGAAGAATCCTTTACTTTGTGTAGTTTATCTATCTATCTATATGTCTATCTATCTATCTATAATATTCTGGTTTGGTTCAGAAATGCGGAAAAAACATTTTCAGTTCACCTTATTTCTTGTCAGATGTAGTTTTTTCCCCCTGTCTTTCTTCTGAAGTTAAAAAACAAGAAATGATCTGGCAGCACTTTATAGACAAACAAAACATGTAGATGGTATCATGAGCTTTCATGGGCACAGACCACTTCTTCAGATGACTGGAGTTTGTGGGCTGTGCCCACAAAAGCTCATGATACCATCTATATGTTTTGTTTGTCTATAAAGTGCTACCTGACCATTTGTTGTTTTTTAAGTTTATCCTGTACAGACTAACTCTGCTACCCCCTGGAGCTTTCTGGTGAAGGTCTTCCACATTAGTATATTTCTTCTGTCTTTAAGTCTCAATTTCATTATCTTCTTTTTAATTGTAATTGGGCAGTGAAATACAAACCTCAAATGGACGGAGATGAAATTATAACCTGACTGAAGTCAATGGCAAAATTCCCATTGATATTAATAAGTCTAGGATTTCACTCTTTCAGTTTAGATATATGCAGCCAGCAGTTCATAGTTCATTCATATTATCTGGTTCTCTTATACCTCAAATCTGGGCTGAAAATCTTAAATATATGGATTTTCTTATGGGATTTCCAGGATTCCCTTTTTTCCACCCAGCTGAAAATAAAATCTGAAAATCCTTCCTCATGGTATGTCAGAATTTCCATTTCTGGTCCAAGCAGAATCTCAACATGCCAGATAGGATCAAGATGCAGGTAAATAAAGGAAGGAAGTTAATTGAACTTTTATGAACTGCAAGAAGTATGGATTTGGGTTTGTAGGATGTTCAGGGAAAGAAGAGTGATTTTATCTGAATTAATAAGTGCCCCCAGTCACAGGTTTAAGTAATATTTTTCTTCTTAATCTGCCCAGTGAAGACTGAAGTCATCTATGACTAACACTTTGTTATTATTGAACTAGATGTCCCTGGAATTGCTTGGGTTATGAACCATAGTATTTTTTTAATTAAAAGGAAAAATGAACATGCTTTATTTAATTATAGGGCTCAGGGTGGGGGTGGGGAATGCAGGAGTCAAGGCAGGAGTTGGGGGGCTCAGGGGAGGGATTGTGGGCTGAAGGATTCATGCTAGGGGTTGGGAGCTCACAGCAGGGGATAGACATGCACAAGTTATGGCAGGGGGCAAAGAACATGATTTGGTATCCTATACATCGAAGACTTATGAGTTGTTTTAAAGGACAGAGGCAAAGATCTGGGATGATTAGGATCACAGAGCCATTTTGGGTTGATGGAACTGTGCTTTTTATAACCTTGGGTATGTCTAGACTGCACCCCTCTGCCAGCAGAGGGATTCAGATTAGGCTGGGCGAAATTGCTAATGAAGCGGTGATTTAAATATCCTGCGCTTCATTAGCATAAAAATGACCACCGTTTTTTTCCAGCAAGGAGCTTTGTCGGAGAAAAGCAGCAGTCTAGAGGCTGATCTATTGCTAAAGAAAGCCTTTTCCGATAGATCCCTTATGCCTCGTAAAACGAGATATACAGGATCTATCAGAAAAGGCTTTCTTTAACGATAGATCAGCCTCTAGATTGCCGCTTTTTTCTGACAAAGCTCCGTGCTGGAAAAAAGCGGCGGCCATTTTTATGCTAATGAAGCGCAGGATATTTAAATCCCCGCTTCATTAGCAATTTCACCCAGCCTAATCTGCATCCCTCTGCCGGCAGAAGGGTGCAGTCTAGACATACCCCTTGTGAGTGGATTCAGTGATTAGGCCTCTCTTATACTTCCTTGACTATTCTTTGTGGGGTTTTTTTTACTGTATTTAAAGGCTGAAACATAGCATATAGCATTGTCATGTTGTTGTCATTTTTGTAGCCCCATTTGCCCATAATTTCTGTCCTCCACTGTTTTGTTTTTTATCATGTGCAATGTATAGTTTGCCATAGTCAGTTAATGTGCTAATACTGTGACAACCTTTTGGATGTTATGGCCACTCTATCACTGAAACAAGTTGGCAGAGTGCTGGCTTATACTTAAGTAAGCCTTAGAACTTTCCTCACTATGTATCACAAGCACGATTTACCCTTCATCTTACTTATATCAATTTGAATAATAAATCATAGTTGCGTTAATGTGATAGAATTTGGGACCGTTTTCTCATTTAATAGCTTTCATCTTTATGATGTTCTATATAATGGATATCACTGTACATTAACGAGTTTGCCAGCAATATAAGAAGATGTATGACCATCTACATAGTTCCTTTTTATCCCTGAAAAGACTGCATGAATTTATCAGTTTTATAATTTCTCTTTACTTATATGGACTGTATAGATTAAAATTCATGGGTCTTTAAAACCATTCTTCTTATTTAGTAATGTTTTTTAACTTACAGTTACCTTTGTGTTTTCCCATTTATAATGATATACTATGTCTCAGGCAATATTCAGTATTTGTGTAAGAATAGTTTGACCACACATGTGAAGTTATTTAATTTGAAAAACAGAATTAAGAACAGAGCTGGAAAATAAGAGACTTCATTTATTTTATTCACAGGATATTAATGGTCACATCTAAAAAGCAATATTAAAAATAATGGCCTGAATTACTAATGCACCTAAGTTTTAGAACCACCAGATGTTTTGTAGGGATTCAGTACAAGCTGTTTCTTTCTTTTCTTTTTTTTAAAGAAACAGCATGAAACAAATTAAGACAGTCTTGAAATATAGAAAAAAACAACAAATAGTCTAGTAGCACCTTAAAGACTAACAAAACATGTAGATGGTATCATGAGATTTCGTGGGCACAACCCACTTCTTCAGATAACAGGAGTGTTAGAAGTCCAGATCCAAGAATAAATAAGGGAAGGAAGGGGGAGGGGAGGAGAAGAAAGGGAAAGAAAAGAAAAAAAGGGGGGAGAAAAAAGAGAGACAGTGAGTAGATATGCTTCAGAGGGGTACCCAAGTTAGTCTGTAACAGGAAAACCTAAAAAAAACCCACATAGTCTAGTAGCACCTTAGGGTATGTCTACACTACCACCCTAGTTCGAACTAGGGTGGTTAATGTAGGCATTCGAAGTTGCAAATGAAGCCCGGGATTTAAATATCCCGGGCTTCATTTGCATCTTGCCGGGCGGGCGCCATTTTTAAATGCCCTTAGTTCGAACTCCGTGCCCGCGGCTACACGCGGCACGGAGTAGGTAGTTCGAATTAGGTTCTCTAATTCGAACTACCGGTACACCTCGTTCCACGAGGAGTAACAGTAGTTCGAATTAGAGAACCTAATTTGAACTACCTACTCCGTGCTGCGTGTAGCCACGGGCACGGAGTTCGAACTAAGGGCATTTAAAAATGGCGCCCCGCCCGGCAAGATGCAAATGAAGCCCGGGATATTTAAATCCCGGGCTTCATTTGCAACTTCGAATGCCTACATTAACCACCCTAGTTCGAACTAGGGTGGTAGTGTAGACATACCCTTAAAGACTAAATAGTTACAAGAGGCTGATAAGAACCGTTAGCACTTTCATTGGTTAGTTGGTTGGTTAAATAATTAACAAGTAGAAGATAATGTGTGAGACATCCAATATCCTGGTTCATGCCATTTGCATAAGAATTAAACTTGTGAATGAAGTTCCAACCCTTCTCTGTATATTTGGCTTGTGGAATTGGTCTGAAACAAAATGGTGACTTAGAGATCCATTAATGAGTGTCCAGGAAGATTAAAGTGTTCTCCAACAGGGTTTTGTGTTTTGCCCTTTTGAATATCTGATTTGTGTCCATTAATTCTTTCCCGTAGAGACTGCCCAGTGTGGCCAATATACATTGAATTAGGGCATTGCTGGCATTTGACGGCATAGATCTCATTAGTGGATGTGCAGTTAAATGAGCTTCTGATTTGGTGGCTGATATGGTTGGGTCCAGTGATGAAATCACTTGTATAGATGTGTGGACAGAGTTGGCACTGGGGCTGATTGCAGGGGTGGGTTCCTGGATGATTATGCCGGATGATGATTATGTGTTGCCTGGTTACTGGAAAGAATTTGTTTGAGGTTAGGGGGTTGTCTCTAGGTGAGGATTGGCCTTCCCCCCAAGCCTGTGAGAGTGAGAGGTCATTTTCCAGGATAGGTTGTAGATTGTTTATAATGCATTAGAGGGGTTTAAGTTGTGGGTAGGTGATGACAAATGGAATTCTGTTGTTTTCTTTTCTGGGCCTGTCTTGAAGTCGTTTATGTCTGGGTACTCTTTTTCGTTCTGTCGATCTGTTTTTTTCACTTCTCTGGGTGGGTATTTCAGTTTTAGGAATGCTCTTTATAGATCCTGTAAGTGTTTGTTTCTGTCTGTGGGACTGGAGCAAATCCAGTTGTATCTTAGGGCTTGGCTGTATACAATAGATTGAGAAATCTGTTGTTTTTTTAAGTTTATCCTGTACAGACTAACTCGGCTATCCCCTGAAGACACAAAGGGTATGTCTACACTACAGCGTTATTTCGAAATATCCAATTTCAAAATAGTTATTTCAAAATAGCTTATTTCGAAATAACATGTCCACACTCAAAATACATTTTGAAATAGCTTTTTGCTATTTTGACATAGCGCATCCACACTGAGTAGATGCTGAATTGCATTTAAGGCCGGCCGGAACCAGGTCCGGCAGGGCATCAGCTCAGGAGTTACTTTGTGTGGCTGCTGCCTGAGGCTATCTGAGGCCTGTGCTTAAAGGGACCCACCCCACCCCCCGGACAGCCAGTTCTCAGGTTTCCCTGCTTGCTTTCCTACCTCGATGAGGGACAGCAAAGCATTTTGTCTCTGCATGCTCTGGTTGCCTTCACTCGGGACACCTCAGCACTCTTCAACATGGAGCCAGAGCTGCCTCTGGGCACTCTGGTGCATCTCTTGGACACATTGCTGCAAGCCTGGCTGCACTTTCTGCAGGCTGCCATCCAGGAGGTCCATCGAGGAGCTGTCAGTATCCAGGAGGCCCTGCGGGAGAGCTTCCACCCTGAGGAGTACTAAAAGCCTCCCTGGTCTGCCCCACTGGGGGCTTGTGCCTCATTCCTCCATCACCTGAATAAAGTCCATGATCTCCACCCTGGACCAGGAAGGCACCCACCTTCTTTAGCCCTGGCAGGCTCCTGGGAGCTGGCAGACTGCTCCTGGGGAGCAGTGGAGGGCTAGCTGCCAGTGGCTTGCTAGATCTTGTTTTGGGGCCACTGAGTCAGGGCAGTGACTGCTGGCTCTGGGCTGGCAGGCTTGGAACTGGCATAGGCACTGTGGCCAGAATCTACCCCTTTAAGGGCTCCAGGGAGGGGGGAGGGAGAGGAGTGTTCTTGGTTGAGGCTGGAGTGGCCACCAGGGCACCCTGGGCGGGCTGGAGGCTTTCTATTTCGAAATAAATGTCTACACAGCACTTATTTTGAAATAGCAATTTCAAAATTGGCATTATTCCTCATGGAAGGAGGTTTACCAATTTCAAAATAAGCCCTCTGCTATTTCGATTTAATTTGAAAATAATGGAATGGCTGTATAGACACTAGGATAGTTATTTCGAAATAATGACTGTTATTTCGAAATAACTTTGCTGTGTAGACATACCCAAAGAAGGGTTGGAATTTAACTTCATTCACAAGTTTAATCCTTATGAAAATGGTATGAACCAGGATATCAGACGGCTGTCACATTATCTTCCACATGTTAATGACTTAACCAACCAACCAAGCCACCAACCAATGAAGGTACGAATAGTTCTTATCAGCCTCTTGTAACTATTTAGTCTTTAAGGTGCTACTAGACTATTTGTTGTTTTTTAAGTTTTTCCTGTTACAGACTAATTCAGCTACCCCTCTGAAGCTTTTGAAATACAGAAGCATCAACCAAACAGATGGAAGAATATTCTTTTCCTAGAGACCTTTAAAGAAGACCTTTGGCATTACCGGTATTTTAATTTTTTAGTAACATTATTTCATGTGAACTTTATTTGTAAAATTGCCATAAATAATGACAACAGAAATTCTCCCTTTTTGAGACTTGAGTTAAAATATAACTGCAGGAGCAATGGAGCAAAGATTGTCCAATATTAACTTAAAATATGTTGTAAGAGGTAGGACACCAATGTTTCATGGCAACAGTAACTCGTGGGAGGTAAGCTTGTCAGTGTGTTCAATTTTGTGTAAAACTTTGATTTTTGTATTAGATGAGCTAAAGAAGGGAAATATAATGTCTCTGAAAATTGTGTGTTTGGGGCGAGGGAAGCCACAGAGTCCATCGTGGTGGTGTTAAACATTTCCAAGTTGATTTTTTTTCTTTTTAAAAAAAAATACCAGCCACAGTGACTAATGCTGCACTTTCACATTGGTTTTCCCCTGAGGGGGCAATTCTGCAACATTTTATACATATCATTAATTTTACACACTGTGGGTGCCCCCGTTGCATTGTTCATTTGCATCAAGTTAAGCATGTATATAAGGTCTGATAGGATTGTGGTCTTAGAAAGGATCACACTGCAAAAGGAAAGTCCACAGAGTTGGGTTATTTCTTGATCTAAATCAGGACACAATCCTCAACCACTGTTCAAGCAAGTATCCATTACTCATGTAAGCAGACTCTTAGCTCCTTGCATGAGTGAGGATTGTAGGATTAGGAGTATTAGTCCTCTTGTTTAAATGTCTTTAATGTAGAATGAGAGGGTCCAGGTCTCACTTTCAGTGAAGTCCCTTTACACTCTCTGGCAGTGTAAATGGGTATTAAAAGGAGTAGAAGCAGCCCCCATGACAATAACCGAAGCACTGAGGACATCCCCCGTCAGTACAGAGCTGGCATCAGTGCTGCGACTCAGATTCCAGCTCCTCAAGACAATGGCTGTAGTGGGGGCAGGCTACAGTGAGGGGATATAGAATGACTTGAGCCAAAGCTTGTAAAGAAGGTGTGTCTACAATGCATGCTACTGCTTTGGCTCTTTGGTGCTTCAGTATGCACCGTGTGGCTGGAATTGAGGAAAATTGCCAATGTAGATAAAGCCATGAGACTCCTTGAAGATAAAATGGCATGGTTATGGGCACGTGGAAGAGATATGTAAGAGAAGGGACCAGACACTTGCTCTCACCATGGCTGCCACCATTATCCAGTGGAGAACATATCTAATAGAACGTTACTGTGTGTGGCTAAATGGCAGGCATACTCCAGTGGCATAAAGACTTTGCTTTACTCTGCTGAAAGATTATGGAGGTTAGCATGCAGACAGACTCTCCTCAGGCTGGGGTCAAAGAGGAGGATGCCTCTGAGCTCCAGGGAAGGGGCTGCCCTCCCTTTTTCCTCCTCCCCTCCCCTCCCCTCTCCGGCAGCGCTCACTCGGTACCACGGTGACTACACACATGCCCTTTTGAAATTCAGGGGGTTACATTTCCTCACAGCAAGAACACCTAATTAAAAAAACTATCAGCAATAAGAGTCCAGAGGGATGCTAACAATCAACAAACTTTTCCTCATCCTCAACTCAGGAGACTCATTATGGGACGCATGAGGAAGAGGGGGGAAGCATGGGAGATTTCACTCTGCATTTCTGGAGAAGCCCTGAAAGGAGCTGCTCTCATGTGGATGGTGTAGTGAGAAATCCTTCTGGGCAGTCCTGGCCATGGGGCAGCAGGCAGGAGGTTTCATTGCACACAAGGACATCACTGGGGAAAGAATCTGGCTCAATGGGGAGGGGGAAGGTGGAGAAACCAAAGTCATAAAGTTGTTTGCAGCAAGGAGACAGGAAAACAGAACAAGTTTCTCCCCCTAAAGTGCATATAGGAAGAAGGAAGTAAGGAGGGGTGGGTCAGAGTGCCCTGGCTACAGCTACAGAAAGTGGAACTAGTTACAAAAAATCAGAGGAGAGGAAGGAAGGGTATGTCTACACTAGCCCCCTAGTTCGAACTAGGGAGGCTAATGTAGGCATTCGAACTTGCAAATGAAGCCCGGGATTTAAATATCGCGGGCTTCATTTGCATGTTCCCGGGCGGGCGCCATTTTTAAATCCCCCTAGTCCGAACAAACTGCCCGCGGCTACACGCGGCAGTTAAAAGTTAATTCGAACTAAGGACTTCATTTGCAAGTTCGAATGCCTACATTAGCCTTCCTAGTTCGAACTAGGGGGCTAGTGTAGACATACCCGAAAAGAGTCTCAGTTGCTGCAGTCACTCGCTCACTTTTCTGAGCTTCCACCCAAACTATTCAACCTGAAACTAGTAGCTGGTAGCAGCAGCTGTGGAGGGAGCAGGGCAGCTGCCAGCTGACCAAGGCAGGCAAGCATGCTGTGGAGGTGGCACTTAGGGGTGGCAGGCGAGGTTTGTCAGAGACTCAGCCCAAGCATTGTTGGAGTCTGGTCCCAGGCTCAGAATATTCCTGGAACATGGACACCACAAGCTGAGAGAACTTGCTGCTTCTGCCTGTTGCCCATTCTCATCTTCTGTCAAACAGAGGCTACGGACATGATCTCTACTTGCTCTGGCTAACATCCTCGATGTATGTAGCTCGGGGGGGGGCGGTTAGCCGTGTTAGTGTCTTGGCCTTCACAATATCCTCTGGCAAGAAGTTCAACAGGTGGACTGTTTGTTGTTTGAAAAAAATACTTCCTTTTGTTTGTTTTAACCTGCAGTCTATTAATTTAATTTTGTGACCCCTAGTTCTTGTGTTATGATAACGACTCAAAAACAATTCCTTATTTTCTTTCTCCATATCTTTCATGATTTTAAACCTCCATTATAGCTCCCTTAGTTGTCTCTTTTCCAAGCTCTCATCTCACTAATTTTGTCTCATATGGAAACTGTTCCATAAACTTAATCACTTTTGTTACCCTTCCCTGTACTTTTTCCAACAGATTTGCATTTGATGTGCTAACATGACGATGTAGATGACTGAATTACTGTTCACGTGTTTATATATTACTTTTTTATTTGTCTCTAATGTTTGTACAGAATTCTGCCAGTTTCAACAATACTATATCATTGCCTGAAGACCTTTCTTGGCATTTATAGTAATATGCCACTTGTGGAGTCATTTGCTGCTCTGTGACTGCACTTGGGATTGCTACACATTCTACATAGATGAGAACACATGAGCAAGCTATTCATGACGGGCAATCAGTTTGGGCACATTCAGAAATGGTTGTCTGAACTTACTGCAGATTCTTTTCTTCCAGTCATCCTCTACATCTTTCTTTCTCCTTCCCTGCTCCACTCATTTGCTATATGTTCCCTCCTCGCTCAGTTCAGCAGATGGACCTGTATTCTTTATTGATAGACTAGTTAGTTGACTGTTTATTGTTGCATCACATTTTTGTTTCTCTGTTAACATTCTTGAGCATTTAACAGTTTTACTCTTAGCAAAAATCAATTATTTTACTTCCCACCATTTTTCCTCAGTCACCCACATAATGAAGGAATAACGTAAATTCTCCTGTTCCACTCGCCCTGTTGTGAATGTAGGGGGCATAGTCAGAGTAAAGGAGGCATGACTGCACTGCTCCTAAGCTACATCAGTTACCAGCTGTGGTCTCAGCCACTTGGGTCATAGCAGTGGATATAATATTATTTATATTCCAGTAATGCCTAAAGGCACTCAGCTCTGATGGGAGCACTGTTATGCTAAGCATTATACAGTCAGTCCCTGTGAAACATAGCTAACAATCTAAATAGACTTTCTCTCTCTCTCTCTCTCTCACACACACACACACACAAGTGGGAAAGGAGACAGAAGCACAGAGAGTTTAAATGACTTGTCTAAGGCTGTACACAAAGGGAGAAGTGGCAGAACTGGGACTAGGATCAATACTCCTGACTCTCAACCCAACACCCTCCAGAATCATGCTGCTCCCCTCTGGCTGTACTAAAAAAACCTCTGGGTGCAGAGTATTCCGGTAAGTTTTATGCCATGTTTGTATACTTACCCCCATTAACCTGTGATTTGTGCTCTTCTGCCTTAACATGAAATACTTATGAACAGTATCCCTGTAATTAATGTATTTTTTTCTGAGGAACAGTTTGCAGTTACTCATATATGTAGTCATCTCCCATGTGTTGCTTTTTCCCACACCCACTTTCCTCAAAATTATTGTAAATGAAATCAAGTACACCTAAGTAAAGGACAATAACTTAAAAATCTAATTTACCTTTCATATACTTCTGGCTAAAAAACCTCAGTAGTTCTGAAAACCTGTAAATGATGCCTGCCAGTGACAAAAAACAAGGCAACCATTGTATTTTTCTTTTCTTAAAGGTTAAAGCAATTACTTTATACAGGTTGAATCTCCCTGGTCCAGCATCCTCAGGACCAGAGTGGTCCCGAATAAAGGAATTTGCCAGACCAGGGGAGGTCAGGCATTCGGGCTCTCTGGGGGCTCCCCTTCTGGCTGCTGCTTTGGGAGAACCCAGAGGCCTGGCCTCCTCTGGCCCACCTACCTGGCTCTGCTGCTCCCAGCCTGCTTGCAGGGCTCTGCTGTTCCCTGCTCCCAGCCCTGCGTGAGGTGGCAGCTACTCCCAGGGTTCCTTGGGCCTGCACTTGGGATGGCAGGTGCTCCTGGGTTTCCCGGGCTTCAGTCCCACATGTGGTGACAGTTGCTCTGGGGCTCCCTGCCCCCAGGTTACTGATCCTACAGGCTGCTGCCCACCAGACTGGCTTCCACTCTCAACCTCTGTGGTCAGCGTTCTCTGATCTAGTAACATTTGTGGTCCTCCCGGACCACAGATGTTGCAGGACCAGGGAGTCCTGGGTGAGAGAAATTCAACCGGTATAATAATTACTATATCCACATTGAATTCACCCCTTGGTTATGCCTGCACAATTGTTATTCCATTGTGTGAAATAAAATTGACCAAGGGAATCATTTTTTCAACATGCATATATGAATGATATTAATAGAAGTAGATAGAGATGACAGCCATGTAGTTAGGATTTGGAGTGCTGAACCTCAGACACCTTGAGCCTGATTTTCAGCATAGTTGGATCTGTGAGTGCTCAGTAATGCTGAAAATCGGCCATTAAATATATATCAGATTGTGGCTCCCAAAATGAGCAAAGCCTGGTGAGAATTTTGGTCTTTATTTATACTAATGAAAACATCCATCTGAGCAACTGGATACTCATTGTGCCAAATACAGAGGACTATACTCAGTCATGTCTCTGGAAAGTTTGTCAGTGGTTGTAATGGAAGCTTGATTTGTGTAAAGACTGATCATAATCGAGGGCCAGGAAACATTCCCTCCCTTGGAAATAGCTGTGGAAGGGAGCTTTTGTTAGGAAAACTGTGACATTCCTCTTCCCACAGTCTTCCTGAATTACTCAGAGGAGAGAGAGGGAGTTGAGTTTGTCTTCTCATTGAATGGGCAGGGGTGCAGTTTGTGTGTGTTTGAAACTTGCCAATCTCCTAAAATTAGTGTGGATTTCATCAGAACTGTTTGAGGCACAGACACATGTACAAGGAAGCCCTATCTCCATACTGGCTCTGAGGTTCCTTTTGCCCCTGGAGCTGCATGTCCCTTTCAAAGGAATTTCACTAAGCATGGAAAAAATCCACAGAAAAAAAGATAATGCAGACCTGATTTGTCACATCTCTAACAAAACTGTAACCTCCCCTCAGATACCATGCAAATCCAGGCTCTATGCCCTGTTCCCTCTTGGTGCTCTGAAGTACCTGGACCTCAAAAGGAGCTCTTGGAAGGAGAGCGGGGAAGGAAGAACACAGGTCTGAAGAAAGAAGAATGAGGGATGGTGTCATGTATGCAACTAACAACACCCTCTCGGCATCCCATCTACACTCAGATAAAATCGCAAACTGAGTAAGGAGCTTGGGGTTTGTTCCAGTGTAAAGTTAAATTCTAGAAGCTTAGTGCTACTTATTGAGTTAATTCTTGAGTTTCATTGTCAATCAATACAATTTTAGTTTTTAATATATATATTTGTATACCATGTACACCTGGAGATATTAGCAACATGTAGTGAATGAACAGCAGCATCTATCCAGGCCAATTAGGGTACGTCTACACAGCAGCGTTATTTCGGAATCACAGCTGTTATTCTGAAAGAACTATTTGAGCGTCTACACAGCTAGCCCGCTATTTCTAAATAATTTTGAAATAATGGGCAGATTATTTTGGCTTTTGTAAACCTTATTTCACGAGCAATAATGCCTCTTCCGAAATAGCTATTTCAGAATAGCAGTAGTATGGATGCTCCACTGCTGCTATTTTGAAATAGCTCCTCCCCCAGGCCATTCAAAATAATTACTTCCCAGTGCTTCCTGGGGCTCTAAATTGATATAGCATGTCCACATTCGGGGAATCTGCCTCGGAATAATTTCAAAGCTTCCCTGCAGTGTAGTGCGCCATTTCAAAATAAACTATTTCGGAGTATTTCTTCCAGATTAGCTTATTCTGAAATAACTGTGAAGTGCAGATGTAGCCATAGTGCACAACTCTCTAGTACTCACTTAAATGTACACACCTCTACTGTTGCTTAATTCACTCTCTAGACAAGCCTTGAGGTCACAGGTCAAATCCAGACTTAGTACTGGAAATCTAAATTACTTCCTCTCCTAATAACTGAGAGTGCAGCATGACCTTTCAGCTAATATGAGTTGAGCTCACGCCTAAGCACTTTCAATCACAGTGATCAGGATATGCATGATGATTCCCCAGGCAGAACTGAACAATGCAAAGGCTCTTTATTGCTCTTCCCTTTCCTCCTTTCATACTATTTCTTACTGATTTGGTAATGGTAGCTGCACAAATGTCTTTGCGTGTTTCATTGTCGTCATTTTGCATTTCTCTACCCTCCTTTTTGGATAAGATTGATTTAATTATGCCATGATGAAGATACATGTTCTGAGAATGGGATGAGATAGACCTGAGAGTTAATACATCAAGCTAACTTTTATAGTGTCTTATACTGATGTGGGTAAGGAATCTTGTACTTTGCTGCAGCAGTAAAGAAATGTCCCTCAGCATGTCCTCCACATAAGAGGACTCCAAAATTCAGCATTATAAATGGATAATTTACTATTCCTAGTTATTGTTTCATGATGGCAATGCGCTGTATAATAGTACTCAGTAAAGGTGAAATTCGCTGTTTTGCCGAGGAACATACAACTTCAAAACAGAACTTAAATGGGACTCCGGTGTATATAGGCTTTTTCTCTTTTGGACCAAGATGAGTTTCACAGTTAGTGCTTCCTGTTGGTCACTCTGGGAAACAGCTCTTCTGCAGACTTGAAGCAGCCTCTGTTGGCTGATGTCTTGCCTACTGTTACCTGTCCTTTTGTCTCTGTCTCCCTGTTTTCTGCCTGGGCCCTGGTGACTCTTCAGGATACTTCCCACCTGGTAGTGCCCATGCCTGTGGTCCTCCCCCTTGGTGAAACCCATTACCCTTTGATCCACCTTACCTTAGTGGCTCATTGCCATTCTTTGTCTAGCCCCTTCCTTCAGGGTCATTCTGAAATGGCCACTTCATCATTAGCAAGGGGGGTTGAACCTACTGCTTATTCCTACCCTGGCTGCCACTTCATAGCCCTAATACCTCCTCAGGCCTTCATTGCAAGCCCTCAGCCTGGGAGTTTGCCAGGCCAGATCTCCCCAGCTCCTCCTGCTTTTCCCCAGCACTGCTCTGTCCTGGGAAACCATATCTTTGAGGGCAGCAGGTGCTTATCTCCTTCTGCGCTGTAGCCATTTTTATAGGGCCCAACCCAGCTCTGATTGGCTGCCTCATGCCCTCTTGTGATTGGCCTTCAGAATCACCCCATTCCCATGGCTCTTTAAACCCCTTAGATACCAGTGTGGGGCATCAAACCCATCATAGAGCCCAATCCTATAAGACTTATTCATATTACACTAACAATGCACATTTAAAAAACATAATTAACATTTCAACTTCAAACATTCAGAAGTTAGGAAATGCCATAATTAAGGTGACCTATGAAAATGTTCATTTTCTCTCTGATGTGAATGCATCAATATGCAGTCTATTAATGACATACTATTTTTTCCACAAAACGATACATTCCTGATACAATGAGCACCACACTGTCAAAAGTTGCAGCTATGATCCAAAGTAGAGAGATAGGCAAAACGAAGCTCTCTCAACCCTTTGCCAAAATGGCAGAATTGTTTGAATTAAAAAAACAATCAGCCTGATGCAGACATTGAGCATAAAAAAATTCATTTCATATGGTTTGAAATGTCTGCCAAATGTATAAAAATGGTTTGAAATGTACAGTCTGCCAAATGTATAAAAAAATGAAAAAAAGGTCTTATAATGGACAATGATGGGCAACTTTAATAATAGGTGATGTTGTCAGCTCCTCCTCTATTAAGCAGCCATTTTTCAGGAGAGTTGTTCCATTGACTTCAAAGGGTCTATTTGTGTGAGAAAATAAATACTCCTATGAACATGGGTTTCAGGATTGGGCCTTAGAAGTACGTGGCTGACAGACAAGATGACTGAAATCTTCTGTTTTCAGATCAGACATATGGGCAGAGGATATTTAAACTTCCTCTCAGTGCCATGAGGGCCCACCTGGAGATGTTAAGAGCATGTTCAACATTCATGCCCGAAGTGCTTATTCAGCATGTGGCTTATCTATTGATACTGAATCTTCCAGAGAGAATGAATTCCAGCTAGTACCACAGTAATGGTGGTCACCAGAGAATACCAGTTCATTCTGCCTAGATCACTTAATATGTTTTATGTTTTACATCTGTTCTCTGTCACCCACATAAATTATTGGCTAGCTAAACTACTGATGCTCCCAGGTCTAATTTCATGAACATGTATAGGTAAGCAGTCTAATGATATTAGCTAAGGAACTTATATCTCTCTTGTGCTAATAGTACATGGCATCTGTGAAGGCAGAACTGGTTTTCATCTAGCATGTTAATCTCATTAATTTTTCAAATGATCTGAGAGCAGAAAATATAAGTCTCGTGGCGACTGCTTTGTTGTATATGTTGTCAACAATAATACTGATCACTGTTCTTCTAGAAACGTGATTTGGAATACTACTAATTTTCAACTCTGTCAATGTCATGTTTACAATTTAGTATACATGCACATACACATACATATATGTATAGTCAGTATGTTGGCAATCTATGGACGATAACTAAGTAAATGTACTCTTGAGTAAATGAAGGAAACATTAAAAAAACCACCCACATTTATTGTTATTTGATGTATTTGATAATGGTTTCAATGTCATCAAGGTGTCAAAAAAAGGTTTTCTCTGTTTATTAGCTTTTCCTTTTCATTTGCATATAAAATTTTGGCACTACAAAATTTGCTGAAATGTGATACCAGTTTCTCAATGCATGCCACCTGTTGTGTTATATTGGATGTTCTCATTATATTTTCCCAAATAATCTCTGATGTTTAAGTGAAAATGTAAGTTTTTCAGTGTTACTGCAGACTGCAAAGAACAGTCTCCTGACATTTTGAGTTTTAAACAGGAGATGCTGACACCTCATTACTACAGGCTAATTGGATTGGAATGGACCATGGTCATGGAGATGATACTTTTTGTGCTTTACATTTTCTTTTTTCTTTTTTTCTCATTCTGAGAGACAATTCACAAAAGGCTGGCTTGCTTAGTGAATCAGATTTGGGTTAAAATTGGAAATGGGTGAACTATTTATAGCAAATATTTTGTTCTACCAATGAAACCTTATTTTATCCATCAATTATCCATGAAGAGAATTTGTTTTTTAACTTATTTATTGTACAAAACTGCAAACATAATTAAGTCTATGGATTCTTCTCAAACTATTTCCTTCCTTTCTGATATCTGAGTGGAAAATTGGGATAGGCAATACTGGAAACTAAAATGAAAATGTTGGTGTAGTAAGCATAAACCAAGACTGAGATGTTCACTTAGTTCCATTAGTGACATTTTGTAACAAGTCTTGAACATATGATAACTGATAAAGGATCTGGCTCTGATTATTTGTGTCTTGCTATTTGGTACCATTACAAGGTGATTCTTCATATATATAAGTGAGACTTGATTGGATACCCCAGAATGACTGCTGTTGATACCATTGTCTCTAGACAGAGTTTCTGCTTAGCCTCAGACCAGGAAATGTTATGGAGGTGCTGTAGCTGCATATTTTTCATCTGATTGCACTGGCATTGGAGGTTTTGTGATGCTAGATCTGTGTGTTATGTTTCCAACAGAGCCATTACACATTTTTCAAATGATTTTTTAAATAGAAAAATGCTCTTTACCCACATCTCTTTTCTGTACAAATAAATAAATAATTTTTGAAATGTTATCAGAATATGTATTGTTTGTAATTCATTGTTTCCAAAATACTAAAATGTTTAATGTTTTTTAAGATTAAAACAAAAAGCCTCACCAGATGACTAAGATGATAAAATTATTTCAAATATTTCATAATTTGAAAATAGAAATGGTAAATGAAAAAAAAATTGAATGGAAATGTTGATAAAATTTCATGAAAAATCAAACAATGTTTCACAAATTTTTCAGTCTCCCTTCTCCCTCCCTTCACACATACTTTTCATCAAGCTCTAGATTCCATTTTGAGAGATATTTCTGCAATGGGGTGCAGAGGGACTCTGGCTGGTGTCATGATTGTAGGAGTTGCTCATGGTGGTGAGTTCCAGCCTCAGGGTATATTGTCAAGAAGCAGGGCAAAAACCCTAAACTGAATGTGTATTCTCTAATTAGAATGACCAACTCAGTAGGAACTGTTAACTTCTAAAGTACCAGTGGAATCACAGACAGTTCCCATAGCCCTCCAGTCTATCTTGCCATCCAGTCAAGTTGGACTTTGTGATACGGAGCCACTTACATGAAAAAAAAATCACATCAATATTCAGGTTATTTCCAGTCCCAAAGGGCCCAGGTCAACTATACTAAAAATTTCAAACAAAAGACAACACTTGTAGCCAATTTTGTAATAAAATATTAACTAGGTGGGGAAAAGAGTTATTTCCAAGGTTAAAGAAGGTAAACATGCATATACAAATAAAGTACAATCTGAATTTCAAAAAGTAATAGATATATGTATAAGAAGCAAAATGTTATGTCCTTTAGAGATAACCCAAGCCACACAGCTTAAAGATCTGTTGCTTATGTTTAGGAATCGTTCCCATCAGAGTCCAGATATCATAAATATACCAATTTCTCTTTAACAGGCATTTTTTATTCCCTTTCTCTTATATTCAAACAGTGATGGGATATAGGCTTGTGCACTTACACTTTTCAGGATGTGAGGATAGCAGTCAATGAAGTCTTTTGTCCACAATGGCTTGTTTCATATCTGTAGACCTTTTACTGTGGAGGACATAACATCTCTTGCAGACAACGAGCATTTTCACACTTGGGCATGCTTCTCTTGTGACTATGGAGAATTTACATTCCTAGCAAACACTTCTATAGCTACAGAGCAAACATTTAAACATTGCTTTATAATATGGGACATAGATATCACAGATAAGATAAATATATGAGCCATCCTACAAACATTCCATAAAGGGTAAACACTAACACATTCTTACAATGCTACAATCTATTCTAACAATGCTAACACACAAGTAAACCAATCTAGTCTCTAGCTATGCATTTTTCTGTATATAGTAGCCCATGACCCAGGGACTGCCAAAGTCATATTTTGGGATTCCTGAGATTACTACAGAGGGGTGAAGATAAGATTGTGGATGGTGTAGCAGGGCTGTCATTAGGATTTATGGGACCCTATGCTGTACTATTAAACTGGTACACCTATGCTCGACATCAGCCCAGGGTGGGGGGAATGATAATGAAATATTTTAAAACACATTTAAAACTAAGGTTGCATCAACTAACACAGTAAATTCAGAAACTGACAGCATGTACCTGGGATGGCAAATGCCTTTAAATGGCTTCATTACCACTGGAATGGCTCTTTTACAGGTTCAATATTCTGCTAATAATTCTGGCAAGCTATTTCACTTTTAAGTTAACTAGATCCTCTCGAGAAGAAGGAGAGCTACGGAACAGGGATAGGAAGAGGCAGGTGAGTGGACGTTAAGACCCAGTGGTGTCCCAATTTTTAGGTGTCCTTCACCACTGTGTTTTCACTGCATATGGGTAAGGATGGCTTTGCTCTGTAGCCTTGAGGAAGGAAGTCCATGGTGGGCTGACTAGCTTGTTCCCTGATATGATGCTGGAGCCACTGAAGTTGATCAGTGCAGTATTTATGTAGCCGATGCTCCTTCTGAATCAGTTCAGAATTTGATGCCTGCCCAGACAGAGCTGTAGTTTTGACTAATAGAATTGAGCAGATTTTGAATCTAGATGAAGCAATGATGCCTACCTGAGAGCTCACTGGACTGGCACTCAGGAGCCCTGCCATTTATTCTCAGCTATGCCACTAGCTTAGTGGGTGATCTTGGGCAAGTCACTGCAGTGCTTTGTGTCTCAGCTTCTCCATTTGTAAAGTGAGATTAATTTGTTAAGTACTTTGAGAACTACTGAAGAAAAGTTCTCTCTCAGAGATAGGGTGGCATTATTATTTTACTGTTTGGACAAGGGATAGATGTCAGGGAGATGGAGATTATACCACTGTCATGGACACACTCTTACAGTCTTAGGGCTTCAGATCATCAAAGCATTCATATACATGTTTAACATCTTTATTTCACTTTGTAGATAAAACATACCTACATCATGACTAGAGCTGTCTCTTAGCATGGAAGAAACAAATACTGACTCAAAGGCCAGGTCTGCACTACAGGGAAGGTCAAATTAAGATATGCAACTCCAGCTGGAGTCGATGTACCTTAATTGGAATTTCTGCATGATTTCCACAGTGGGAGATTGATGGGCACAAAGGTGTTCATCGGCTTCCCTTACCTCTCACAAGCAGCAGGAGCGCTGGCATTGATGCGGGAGCCCTCTGAGTTCAGTTCAGTGGGTCTTTACTAGACCCACTAAATTGAACTCCGAAAGATTGACTGCAGCAGTGTCGATCTTCTGCATAGTGAAGATAAGCCCTAAGTTACTGTCAGCATTGCTAATTGACATTAGTGAATACTTTTTATACAGTATTCCCTGAGCCCTGAATTAGGCTGTCACAAGGCAGATTAGTTTCACAATACTCATGATGTGATGTTGCAAGAGAAATCCTGTTTAGTATGAGATGAAATGCAAGTTCAGCTGTTCAGTCTATGAGTTTGGCTGAAGATTCAATGGGGCGTAGCTAACATTCTGCTTATGAATTAGCAGTTTCAAGTCAGAATGCCATTCATACTTAATAACACCACAGCGTGAGGGAAACCTAGTTGACTATAGATTATCAGTTGCACTCTTTTGACGGGGTAGGCAGCATGCAGCTGTTTGTCTCACACTTGGATGTTAGACATAGGTCATCACACACTGTGCACACTTAGTACTCAATCTTTCATAGGCAATTAGTTTTGGGGGTAGGGTTTCATACGTAGTATAGCACCTGCCTTGCTGACATCTACTAGCTGTCATCTTTTGAATGACTACTCCAGACACATGTTGGGCGTATGTGGCTATGTCTAGACTACAATGTTTTATCAGAAAAAGGTACGGAAATTGTTCTCTGCAATTTGTGTAACTTTTTCCGATAGTTTTGTCGGAAGAGGATTTTTTCTGAAATTTGGCCCATGTACACTGGGCCAAATTTTGGAAAAATCTCCTCTTTTGGAAGAGCCCTTCTTCCTTGTGGGAGGAGGAAGACAGGGCTTCTGAAACAGCATGTCTTCTATTCCGCAGAAAAAAGTGGAAGAGCAGATGCATTCCCTGGACGCGGCAGAGTTTTTCAGGGATACCTCCTGTATCCCAGAAAAACCTTGTACTCTAGATGTAGCCTGTATATACTGCAAGGCCCAATTTCTGGGGCCATAGCACTCAAAAATATCCTTCCATCTGAAGAAGGATGCAGTGCTTCCTCTTCCTACCTCCTTTTCTTTAAAAAAAACCCCAATTATATTATAAAAAGTAGTTAAAGTTTTTTCTTTGTCCTCTACACACTTTAACCATGTACACTTTCATTTTTTAAATGAAAAAGTAAAAGAATTAAATTACCTTGAATATACCTTGAATGTAGACAATTATTAAGGTATAGTCTATAATGGATTTTTGGTTTTATTATTAGTGAAGGTCATTATAGGAGTTATTCTTTACCCAGTGGGCTTCTAAAATATTGCAGGTTAGAATTATTTCCCCATCTCCGAAGTTCAAGAACAGCACATAAGCAGCAAAGAATGCTCCAGTCTCATTAATTAATCAAGTCATGTCATAGCAGATCTTGTTAATCCATCCTCAGAGGAAACTCAAATGATGTTTCAATTCTCTATGCAAGAATAGACAGAAGAGTGAATGGTGATAATGCTATACAGCTACAGAAAGATATGCAGTATTGGTGTCACCAGAAATTAAACTAAATTAATTTTTCCCTTTAGCATCTCAAAGATTGTTTATTTTATCTTTGAGAATTAATCGAACCAAAGGATATTAGAAGAATTTTACGTTGATGCTGAATATTCTGCACAAGGGGTCTATAGAAAATAACACTATTTATTAAACTTTAAGTCATTTTATGATACAAGACTGAGGAAACACTTAGCCCTATACTATATTCATTTCAAGTAACGAGAGAAAGAAATGTATGTCGGCAGAGTTGGGTGTGACGGAAAAAAAGAAAAGAAAAACAAATGTTGCTATGTATTTTCTTTAAGTTAGAAGCCCCTCTTTTTTGTAGAGTAAAAAGAAGATACAGTAACTAAGTTCAGCAGTGTATACAAATACACACATGCACAGGCAGACAGTATGAGAGTGTACTGGAGAGGTTTTGCTCTATAGATTGCAGAATAAGTTCACAGGACTCATGTGAGATATGAGTGCTGTAAAGGCCTTAAGCTGATTCTGTGCAAATGAATAAACTTCATCTTTATAAAGTAAAAACACTGTAAAATAATAAAAAATCCCAGTGAGAGTACAATTGATGCACTGGTCATATTTCAGAGTCTATATCCAAACTTTAATGTTCTTTTCCAGCCTTGCCTAAGGCTTTCCTATAGTTTAAGTTAGATGTAATTGGACAGTTGTGTGGGATGGTGTAGTAACAAAGTCTTTCATTCCAGCATTAAATATGCAAAAAGCCTAGGTGTACTGGCACCGGTGTTACATTGAAGTTACCAATATGCTAGAACAGGCCTGGATGTGCAGAGTGAACCTGATCCAGAACTCATTGAAGTCAATGGAGAGACTTCATAAGTTTTGGATCTGATTTCAAATGAGTTATCACTATTGAAGCATAGTGTAAAATCTTAGCCCCAGTAAAATCAATGGCAGAGCTCCTATTAACTTCTATTTCACCCATGTAGCTTTCACAAAGAGCCGTCCATAATTTACACTTAAATTTCAGTCCCACATATAATTTCCCCTGAATAAATAAAACTTACCTGCATTTTTCCAGTAGCCCCAATCTTTCTAAAACAGTTATTGAGTCTTTCAAAGTCCTGCATCGTTTCATTCCAGTACATTTGTATCTTCAGCAGAAATAGAGCCGCATAAATCATGAAACAAAGTTACTGAGAATACTTGTTCAAATTTGAAACTGAATTCACTATGGCTATGCTTATATTCTGTTTTGTATTTCTGTACCTCAAATATATATGCAATTGAGATTTCCTGTCATGAGTGATGAACAAAAATCAGACCCAAATTACAAATACCAAGTCCAAATTTTAAATTCACAATCATGAATATTCTTAACAGAAATGCTTTCACGCTCCTCTAATCAGGGATCAAATAAAATTAAAAACCAAAAACCAAATAAATCTTGTGAACTTTGGGACCAATCAGAACTTATCAGAATAGTTGAAACAATCAGCTTATATATTTGGGCACAACTTAATTAACTTCAGTGTTTTCTCCAGCTGAGGCTCTGAACTTCAGGATCCCAGCCAGATCACTGTGGACAAACCCATAGAGTTTAAACATTTATCAGATAAATCTATTAAAAATATAAAAACTGAACAAATTTAAAATTTGATGTTCCATAATTAGAAAAGAGACTAAATGCGTTAGATGGTTACTCACTGTGAATAATATACTCAGCTCTGTTCAGGAATACTACAATTGTCCTCATTCTTGGCCTTCAAAGTTTCCTTAGCTGCTGTTTCCAAGAATGTCACCTCAGTCATGACTAATTCATTAGTTTAATCAGCTGCCCCATTCTAACCCAATTAAATTTAATCATCCGGTTCCTTCATTCTTCAGTGTTTCCTCAATGGGTGCTTTAGGAACACAGACCTATCCAAATGGCCGATTACATAGTTCTGTTATACCAGGTTCTGACCTCCTCATGTATCATCAGCTAAATAGAGTCCTGTTCAGCAGTAAGATAGAAATCTCCAAGGAAACGGCAGGGTACTGCAAAGTCTAGTATCAGAGCTGATGCTAGGCACAAGCATACTAAGAAATTGCTTAGGGGCCCGAGCAGCTCAAGGGAATGCCTATTCACTTTATACTATTACTAGGAGATTTACCTGGTATTGCTCGAGTCCTTAACACAAATACGTTTTGTTTTCCTTAATTTAAATCATTGTTCAGGTGGTGGGGTTAGGGATGAGGGGTACAATGTGAACGCTGTCCTGGGGAGAGAGAACAACCGCACCCCTTTCTCACCAAAGTAGTTTAGGGCCAGGTGAGAAGCACTGGTCTATGGCTACTGCAGCTGCAGCGAACATGGACGGGAGAGGGGTGCATGTCTCCCAGCTGGAGGACAAACAGATACACAAATAGTCAAACTCTCTGAAATATATAGTAGTACAGGTCCCTTTCTCCACTCCTGGCCCCTGCTGGCCCAATGAGTTTATTACTAACCTGCTCACCATCTGTGGCCCCTTGCTGCCCCCTGTGATCATTCTGGAGTATAATTTTCCATCCTACCAGACCTCCATCTTTCCATTTTATGAGAAACAATTGAATTCCAGGCACATCCTATTATCCTGCCACAACCAAATCCTTATAGGAAGAGGCTGCATACCAAATTTGGTGGTCTTAGTTTTACCATTTAGGAGGAGTTCTTGAACAAACGGACTCAGAGATGGATGGATAGACAGACAGATGCACATTTCTAAAATATATAGTAAGATTTTCATGTAAACTTGCCTATTTTAGTGTTTCATTTTGGAAGGTGAGAGTTAAAACTTGCCTGATTATGGCATTTGATAGGCCAGCACTGCCATGGCCTCATATTGGTGATATGGTAGATTGCACTTTCCCTATGAATTGATACTGAGACCAATAGTGAGCATTGCTGTCAATATGGCCCAAAATCATCTCTGAAGAAACTTCTCAGTTTACCATGGAATCACAGTAAGTATATATTTTGTCCCTGTGCAGAAGGTGCTGATGTCTCCTTTCTATAATTGCATCTCAACATGTAGACTATTCTTTGTTAGTCAACCCTTTCCTCAGAAACTGCTCCCCCAGGAACAGCCACACTATGGCCCTGGCTCCAGCTCTGGCACCCACCACGCTGATTTCCCTTACTCCTCATAAAATGAGGGTTACAGGAGTCAGAGAAAGAAGTCCTCCAGCTCGACATTATTTCAAAATAATGGCTTGCTGTGTAGACATGCATTTTGTTATATCAAAATAATGTCAGTTATTCTGAAATCTTGCTGCTATGTAGATGTGCCCTAAGTGTGAAGGGTGATTAATAGACTTCCACTAAGAGGGTTAGTGACTCTGTGAAATGCCCAGGACATAGTGGATGGTTTTGCTGCAATAGGATTTTCAAGTTGTGGTAGGGCACACATATCCTTATATTGGCACCAGACCACCTCATGAAACAGTACATAAACCAAGGGGGACACTTTTTCAATGGTGTTGCAAGTACTGGTAGATCAAAAGGGGTGTTTCATTAATGTGGGATGGTCAGTAAAGATGCTGTTTGCATCTTTAAGAACACAGGTACATTCAGAATGCTACAATCAGAGATTTTCTTTCTGGATTTGAGAAAAAAAGATTATTTTGAAATGCTAATAGTGATTCTGAGAGACTCAGTCTACCCTTTGGTTCCATGTCTCAAGAAGCCATACATCATCTACCTGGACAGCAGTAAAGAACAGTTCACTAATACACTACGCAAGTGCAGAATAGTGGTGGAATATGGTTTTGCACATTTAAAGGGTGCAGTTTAAACTTGTGGGCTACATCTAGACTGGCATGATTTTGCACAAATACTTTTAATGGAAAAGTTTTTCCTTTAAAAGCATTTGCGCAAAAGCGCGTCTAGATTGGCACAGATGCTTTTGCGCAAAAGCATCCCTGGCCAATCTAGACGTGCTTTTGCGCAAGAAAGCCCCGATCGCCATTTTAGCCATCGGGGCTTTTTTGCGCAAAACAAATCTGAGCTGTCTACACTGGCCCTTTTGCGCAAAAGGACTTTTGCCCAAACGGGAGCATCAAAGTATTTGAGCAAGAAGCACTGATTTCTTACATTAGAACGTCAGTGCTCTTGCACAAATTCAAGCAGCCAGTGCAGACAGCTGGCAAGTTTTTGTGCAAAATCTTGCCAGTCTAGACGCAGCCATGCAGTTTGCTTACTAGAATAGATTACAGTGAAAGCAACATCCCCATTTTTATTGCTGCCTGCTGTGTGCACCATAATATCCATAAAGCAAAAGCAGAGAAGTTTCTACAAGAGTAGGCATGGAGGCAGCTAGGCTGGCAGCTAATTTTGAACAGCCAGACACCAGGGCAATAAAAAGAGCCCAGCAAGGAGCTCTGCATCTCCAGGAGGCTTTGAAAACCCATTTCATTAATGAGCCACAGTAATGTGAATTGTGCTTTCCCATTCTATCCTCTCCATTACATCAGTTTCCTGAACTTCTTGGTTCCCCTTCCCCGAAATGCCCTCCTGCTTGTCATAAATAAAGACTACTTCATTTCTGAAGCATTGACTTTTGTTGCACAAACTGAAAAAAGAGGAAAATAAATGAAATTTAGCCAACTGGTGCGATGAAATGGAGAGAGGGAAAAAGCAAGACAGCTTGCATGTAAAAGAAGTCTTGAGTATTAAAAGCCTTTTCTTTTTCCACCCCCCATTGTCAAGTGGAAGGAATAATGCACCTTCCTTCACACACACACACACGTATCTCCTGGAACATTTGAAGAAGAGGGATTGGGAGCAGGTTGATGTTTGCAGTCCACTGTACAGGGGTTACAGAGGGAGCCTAGCCTCAAGCTATTTTTCCTCATACCTCAACATATCTTTCATAATCTGCAGCATCTTACATTGAGTGGCACCCTCATGCCCCTGGGATGCTCTCCATGTCCATGTCCATGTCCATGTCCATGTCCATGTCCATTTTTTTATTCAGACAGCAAAATCATCTAGATTCCATATCAGCTGTCCTGTAGGCATTCACTATCTTGTTAAACATGTCATCACACATTCCTTTCCCCCTTTCTAATCTGCTATAGCATCTCTACTACTATAGAGGTTTTCACTGAAGGCCAAGCTTTCATCTGTATGGCATGCAAAGCAAATGGCAACTATTGTTGATACATACCATGAGGCCAGTGCAAGATGCTATTGAATAAAAACCTCCCCTTATTACATTTAAGTGCAAGCTAGAACATAATCAAGAATCCCTAGCTATTTGATGAATCAGTTTGCTCTTCTAGCCATGGTGAGTATGGCACCATGGCATGGGTGACTGGCCTTGTGCTACAACTTGTGGGAAAGCCACGTCAGCAGCACAGGCAGACAGGTGGACAATGCCCCTTCCTCCTAGCAACATGGACATTGCTTTGAGACCAGGGACCAACATTAAGCCTCCCAAAGTGCAGTCTTTGTCTGAGGTGATTTGAGGAGGGGGCATGGTGTGGCTACAAGAGAACACAAGAATACCCACCCCCCTTCCATTAATGCTGCTGGTAGCAGTTGCTCTGGGTGTGCATATTCCGAGGTCAATGTCAATCCCTGCCACCAAAGCCACTAGCATGCTTGAGAAACCATAGCTCTGGGACGTGGAAATCCCCATCTGTGGGGGATCACAAGCTCTGTGTAGAAAGCAGTTGTAATGAAAACTTCCATCATCTCTCCTAGGTGACATCAGTTTCCTGAGGGTATCAGAGGTGACAAAGTGAGCAGAGGCTGCAAGTGCCTGGGTACAGACCTGGTTCTTATGCTGCTCCACTGGGTACCACAAGGATGCCAGCAGAGTTAATACTGGAGTCACATGGAACAATGTTCTACCATCAGGAAAGAAAGAAGGCAGCCCTTCTGAAAGGAATTGCATGAAAATTTCTTGGGTGATTCTGGACCAGCTGCAGTGGCCACGGGGAAGCAAATTCCTACAGCATATCACCATTTTTTCATATTAAAAATAAAATATAAAAGCATGCAACCCCTGTAATTTGATAGGAATTGTATACTCACCAGAGGCATCTTCCCCACCATCACACATGACCATTATGCTATTCAATGATCAGCTGAACTCCTTTAGGTCAAAAATAGCTCCTGGCTCTCAAGAAGAATGAATCCCCAGCTCACCCTCATCCAGAATGTCCTCCTCAATGTTTCCTGAGGTGAACTGGGACTTTGAATTCTGGGAGGTATCCATACTGTGTTTGGGGTAGTAGGGCGGTTTTCACCAACAATCACATGCAGCTCATTGCAGCAGTCGGCATGTGTATAGGTCAGAGCCAGAACAATTGTTCACCTCCTTTGTATTCTGTTATATCTGCTGGGCTTCTGTTGACCTAAGTTTGTAGTATAGACCAGGCCTGAGCAGCTGAAGGGAAGGCAGCACCAGGGGAGCTGACACCCAGTTACCACAAGGAATATTCTATTTTCCTGAAGACAAATGGTAACAAGGTTATACACAATATCCTGGGTACCATTTGAACTGTCACACTGCTTCACATATTTTAATGCCCTTCTATATGTACTTAAAAAAGAAAACACCCTTTCAATATAGTGCCTGATTCTTATCTCACACCAAACTAATTAAAAAAACCCCAACCCTCTATGTAAATCAATGTAACTTCATTGCTATAAAACTCGTGTTAACAAGATGAGAATCAAGTACCACACACATAATATATGAAGCAGTAACAACAACAAAAGTTAACAAACACTTTCCTGCTCCCCCTGTCTTTAAAAAAAAACCCACACTTGTCACGTTTTATAAAAAGAAGAAAGAAAAATTCAGTGAGGAAAAGCCAGCTCAACAGAAGAGTCCATAAATTTGGATCTACTTTTCCAAGATGTTTAGTTTATGTTCTAGTGGTAACTATAAACTAAGAAAATAGGAAAACATAAAGAAGTTATTTCCACATCATTTACAGTTTGCTGGTTTATTGATTTTTTTGCACATTTCATTTGGGCCATTTGTTTTCCATTTTGAAAGGAAGAGCATTCTAAACATAATTAATTTTACTCAGGCTTCCGCATTTTGTTGGCTAGTCAGTATTATATTAATTTTGGTGGAAGTGCTGCAGAAAGCAAAAGTGCAGGGCCAATTCTTGGTTACATTATTCATACAGTCAGTCTCATTATAATGGAACTATTACCATAAGTAAAGGCAACAAAATGTTGGCCTTTTTCAGCTGCCAGCATGCTTTTTTTTTCCATTGTAGCTCTTTTTACATTTTCTCCCCATTTTCAAAAGCAATAACTTAAGAGCACAATCACCCTATTTTGCTTAAACCTGTTTTTTGTTCCATTGGATATTTGTAGAGAATCATAATGTTCTTAATGTGTGTTTTCACTATAGCTGTTGAATTAAAATGTACTGGAAAATCAATATTTTTATTTCAGTCCAAGCAAATTCACATTTTACTGATGTATGAATTTTCTTTTATTTATTTGTTTGTTTGTTTATTGCTTGCTTACTTGCTTGGCTGCTGAATCAGGACCAAATCCATCCAGATCTGCATCTCAGGGCAGCAGAGACTACCTGAACATACTTGGACCTGGACATCTTGCAGTTGCAAGGCGGTCTGCTGAATGTGCTGTGGGACTTTGTTTGCTGCTCCTGTTTATGCAAGATCAATGCCATTACTCCATTTGGTGCCTTACTGTAGCACATGCTTTACAATGCAGCATGGGCAACACCTGGGGATTGTTTAGCCCTCATCTTTTTTCTGGTTATGTATTTCGAGGACGTGTCGTTTCTACTCATTGGGACCAGGTGTTGCCAGAGGTTACTGTAGATTGAAACAGGATGAAGAGCTCTCACTTCATCTGTCAAGAAAGAAGGGCATTGGGATGAAGCAGTGCTTACACAATGCAGGAGCAGAGGAGGTTTGCCCTTCTGCTTAAACCAGAGGAAGTAGAGTGGTACTCGCCTCCCACTCTACTTCCTGTTAACTCTTGAGCTGGGCTATTCCAATGTAACTCAACTACATCATAGCAGAGTTCCCACTGGAAGTCTCAACCATTGTACACTCCTCTTTGCTTGGTCCATATACCCTCTTTTCTCTTGATACATGTGCACAGCTGCAGGCTAGTGTCAGATTTTTTTTGAAATCTAATTTGCTAATTTTATAAATATGTCCAATATTATTAAAAGAGTTCCCCCTGCCAAAGCACTGCCTCATATAATAGGAACACTACAGCACAATAAAAATACCCCCTTAAAACAAAGAGAACAAATCAGGCTTTTCACAAAAATAAATATGTGGTAAATGTAATAAATATGGGGCCAATAGTGGTTACACTAAAAATATGCTCATGCTTTCCAGTAAAAAAGCCTTCCTATATATTAAAACAGTGTTTCTCAAAGTGTTCCATGGGCCCACTATGGGAAAACTTCTAGTGGGCCCATGCTGCTTTGTTTACTTGAAAGGTCTGTAGCCACAGAGCCTCATGGTTCCCATTGGCTCTGGTTTGCCATTTCTAGCCAAAAGAAGCCATGGGAAGAGCACCCGGGCCAGGCCATTTCCCAGAGCTCACCTTGGCTGTTAACGGCAATCTGGAGCCAATGGGAGTTGCAAGGCTCTAGTTCGAACTTGGGCTTTATTTTGAACTACCGGGTCCCTGCTGCGTGTAGACGTAGGCAGTTAGTCTGGACTTGTAAATTTCAAAAAATGGCAACCGGCCGGGAAGATGCAAATCAAGCGTGGGATATTTAAATCCCAGGCTTGATTTACAACTTCAAATGCCTACATTAACCTCCCTAGTTCGAACTAGGGGCTAGTGTAGACATACCCTTTGAGAAACACCATATTAAAATATGTTTAAAATGTCAAGAAGGAGGTATGAATATCAATGGGTTGGGATTCCCACATACCTGGGTCTGTCACAAGAAAGATACAATCAGTTGGTACACTAAAACGTGATTACAGGTCACAAAACGGTTCTTGAACACAGATACTTAGGAAAACAAAGCTAAAGGAGTTACACCTATGAACATCTGAACTCTTTAGACTTTAGTATAGCCAAGGCCTACATCACTGAGGGACTAACAGCCCCATCTTAAATTGTCAATATATGTACAGTGTGGGGGAAAAACAGTCTTTGTTCAGGATGATTACTGGCCACTTAGACTGCTGAGGATATATGCTTCAGCCTGCTGTGCACATTGCAAGTGATGAAAACCTACTGTGGGAAGGCCTCACTATTCAGGGCAGTGGTCCTGAAGGCGTGTTTTGCATTGGTGATGCCCTCTGATCTCTATCTGATCAGCTGGCCATGCAATGGGGGATCTTTCCAATCACAGGTAAAAGAAGTATTCCCATTAGTTAGCATTTTAGTACTACCAAACTAATACTGTTAAGGATTACTAGGGGTAAGGTTTCTTTGCTTGGATCTACATATTTACACTTTTCCACTGTGTCTATTATTGCAATGTAGGTTGGGAGCAGTGTTTCCTGTAAGCAGTGTGCTTGTGCGGCCACTCAGTAGAGATTCAAATGCTGCCCAGCTGATTAGCATAGCCCCCACAGCAAGGTTTTTTGTTTCTACTGGTGGTGGACATTTGCATTTGCCTTGGTGCACAGAAAAACAGACTGTTTTGTACATGGATGGAAAAATCTGCACATAACATTGGTTGTGAGAACAAAATATGATTTCTTGGGGTATTATTGGATTCACTTTACACACAAACACTTCCGTTGACATATATGGGATTACTCAAGTGAGTAAAGTTATATGCAGTTATATACATATATATTTGTAATATTCAGGTTACAGTGTGGAGTTGAGAGGGTTTTTTGCAAAGAACTTAGCTTACTTATTATGAGCAGCCAGAGAAAAGAGTCATTTGCACTAAAAATAATTGAATCATTGACTTAAAATGTCAGGTCTCCAAGGTATAAAAACTGTTTGATGCTCATAATAGAGTGAAGCAGAGACCTCAGTTTGACATCAAGAAGCTGCTTGAGTGCACTGTGTAGTAGAGATGGTGAACAAGAGTCTGGCCTTTTTTTAGCTCTTGATGAATTTTCACACTCAAGGGGGACCACCGTCCGTGTTAATATGCCGGGCAATAGAGTGTGGAAAGTGAAAGCATTACTGCCGGTGCTGGCCAAAAAAACCAGCACGGGCCACAGTCTTTCTCCTCTCTTGCACATGCCTGTCTTTCCCATTTATAGTCCATGTTATTTTCCTAGTGCATAGCAACTATCCCTATCACAGTACTATTTCCCACTAGCACGTTTCCATATAACAGGATTGTAACAAAGAACCTGGTAATGTGCAAATAATAGAGCCAACTTCAGCACTGCTTTATTATGTGATAATAAAAAATCACATTGTTCTTGGTGCTTCTTAACCAGGAATCAACAACCACAGTGAGGAAGAATCAGCTGTATCCCCAGCAGCACTGACTGATGAAGGAGTGAGCAGAAAGGGAGCTGACCCTGAAGTACTGGGGAAGGAAATATTACTCCTGGCCAGGCTGCCTCCCCACTCAAGGAGAGGAATGCTACTCCAGAGCAGGAATTGACTCAGAGTGAATGAGATGGCCTACTGCCAATTCACCTCACCCTTCTGGCGCTGCAGCCCCTCGGGACAAGAAGGAGGGACAGGGAAGACTGAGGTTCAGGGCTTCTCATGGGCTGGATTTACTCTTCTGGGGTTCTGGGGCTAGTGGATTTTGTGGCCCTCCCCCAGGCTCTGGGGTGGGACCAAACATGAGAGGTTCAGTGTGTCGGACAGGGCTCCCAAGTGAGTGGATTTGAGATAGGGGTAGAGGAGGTGGGGTGCAGGAGGAGTTGAAGGTGTGGGGTGTAGGTGGGAGGGAGGCTGCAGGAGCAGGCTGCGGCTGGGGTGACTGCCCAGGGGGAGGGTGCAGGAGTGGGCTGGGGGTGCAGAGTCTCGGCTTCTAGTTTTGCTTCTTCCCCACTAGCTGGATCCAATGGAGAGGATTGGGGCTCGCCCCCATCACCAGAGAAGCCAACATTGGTGCTTCAGCCTCATGCGGGTGGGGCATCAGGCTGGCTCAGAGGCTTCCTGCTGCAGAGAGAGGGAGGGAGCAGGGAAGAGGGGACTGAGCTCAAGCCGTGAACCACCTGAAAGGCGGCCACGGATCACTAGTGGTCCACAGACTACAATTTGAGAACCACTGCACTAGGAGATTGGCCCAAGGATCAGTCCAGAAGCATGAATACAGCAGCAGCTTATACCTAGCTGAGGAGTTCTATTAACCATCAGAGGGTATGTCTACACTACCACCCTAGTTTGAAGTAGGGTGGCTAATGTAGGCATTCGAAGTTGCAAATGAAGCCCGGGATTTAAATATCCCGGGCTTCATTTGCATCTTGCCGGGCGGGCGCCATTTTTAAATCCCCTTAGGTCGAACTCCGTGCCCGCAGCTACACGTGGCACGGAATAGGTAGTTCGAATTAGGATCTCTAATTTGAGCTACCTACTCCGTGCCGCGTGTAGCCGCGGGCACGGAGTTCGACCTAAGGGGATTTAAAAATGGCGCCTGCCCGGAAAGATGCAAATGAAGCCCGGGATATTTAAATCCCAGGCTTCATTTGCAACTTCGAATGCCTACACTAGCCACCCTACTTCGAACTAGGGTGGTAGTGTAGACATACCCACAGTGACCACAAAGACTGATTCCAGGCAACATAGCAATGCCCAGGAGTCCACTATCCAAATATACAGTGAGTCTATGCATCAGTGAGCAGCACAAGGATTTGGAGGCTCTTTGAGCTTTTGTTTTAAAGACCACAGTCCTATACATTCAGGCATCAGAGTCTGGATACATTGTACTATTGCTGGGGTGTTTATGTACTTTACCATTGCCCATCTCCCTTGAATTGTCCCTGGTACTTACTGAGGTAGAGGCTCTGCTCAGAAGAAAGGGATTTTCACTGATGACTGCAATATTTGTTTCTGGGTTGTGTTCCTGATTCCTGAAATTTGTGGAAGAACACCAAAGGGTTTGTGCTTAAACAGAGGGAAGTGGAGTTTCTTTCTGCATGTAGCTTGGGATCTGGGATACACTTAATCAGCTCACACTACATCAATATCCACACTTAACAGCCAAATTTAAAATCATGGACTACCAAACAGATCATACTCTACTGCAAACCACTGGACCATTGGGTTGTGGCCTCAAGAGTCAAACATTCTGATGCTGCTATTGAAACCAGTCTCTTTTCGCTTGAAAATATAAGTACCTTAGTTGAAGTTCATCCACAATAGCTTGGCTAACAGCCTTGTCCTTTTGAAAATGACACAGTGTGTAATGGATATAATGGACCAGGATTCGTTTTCACACAATGTTGTCAGGAGAATACAATATTTATACATATGAAAAAAACAACAAATAGTCTGGTAGCACTTTATAGACTAACAAAACATGCAGATGGTATCATGAGCTTTCGTGGGCACAGCCCACTTCATCAGATGACTGGAGTTATGAGTAGGGGATTTGAAAACTCGAAATAAATAGGAGAAGGGAAAGGGGGGGGGAGAGAATGATGCTCTGTCTCCCACCCCCCTTCCTGTTTTTTCTGGAGAATGGGTGCTAAACATAAGCAGATAAAGATCAAAGTCAATAGATAGATTGTTAAGACAGGAAGGATACCACTCAGAAAGCTGTACTAACTCCGCTACCCCCTGAAGCTCCTATACATATGAAGACACTTCTTGTAGTATGTAGATTTAACATTTGCCCTTTCTCATACCAAAGTTCAGGCCCAGCAGACTCTTCATTTTTATAACCCCCCAACAATTATACCTTTCATTACATCAATAAAAATAAGCAGGTTCCATTTAAATATGACAAGAGTTTGAAACATTCAGTATTTCAGATACTAGACTCTATGTTAAAAATCTTATTTATGTATTTATTTAATTTTATTTAAAATATTTTTGCCCAGCCTCTCTATTTAAAATATTTGTAGAGGCTTACAATTTTTTTAAAAGACAATATATATATATATATATATATATATATATATATAAGTAAAATACAGAACCCCAAGCAGAGGGTGGGGACATAAAACCCGTTAAAACACCTCAAAACACATACCTAAACACCAATAACAGCATGGGTAAAAAGGGTGGCTTTGGCCTAGTGCTGAAACCATGCCATTGTTGGCAGCAGGTGAATGTCCCGGGATAGAGAATTCCATAGCCTGGGACAAAGGCTGAGAAGGACCTCCTCCACGTAGATGTCAACCTCTTCTCCATAAGTGGTGGAACACAGAGCAGAGCCTCCTCAGCCAACCTCAATCCTCGGGCGGATTTGTATGGGGGAAGACGATCTTTCAAATACCCTGGTCCCACCCCATTTAGGGATTTATAAGTCATAACCAAGACCTTGATTTGTGCCCATAAACAAATCAGAAGCCAGTGCACCTGCTGGATCACTGGCATAATGTGCTCCGTATAACGAGTGTTAGTTGGAATAGTTAGAATAATCTGATCAGGCTGTGATAAGATCATACACAAGAGCAGATTACAATAATCTGATCAGGATGTGACAAAAGCATGAATCAACATAGCCAGGTCATTCTTATTCAGAAAGAGACACTGCTGGTGGATCAGCCAAAGCTTCCCAAAAGCATTCCTGGTCACCAAGGAGATCTGATTTTCAAAGGTTAAAAAAGGGTCCAGGAGGACTCCCAGGCTGTGTACCTGTTCTTTCAGGGGGAAAGTAATCCCATCCAGAACAGATAACACACCACATTCCTGGACAAATGGCTTCCTGATTTACAGGACCTCAGTCTTATCTGGATTCAGCTTCAGCCTATTCAACCTCATCCAGTTCATCACTGCCTTCAGACACTGGTTCAGATAGATCGCCACCCTACCTGGATTCGATGTTACAGAGAAATAGAATTGGGTTCTATCATCTTCATATTGATGGCACCATCCCCCAAATCTCCTTATGACCTCTCCCAGTGGTTTCATGTCGATGTTAAACAGCATAGGGGACAAGATGTCACTTTGCAGGACCCCAGAGCATAATCACCATGGGGCTGAGCAGCAGCCCCCTAGCTCTACCTTCTGAAAACATCCCAACAGGTAGGACCAGAACCTCTGCAAAACAGTGCTTCCATTACTCAATTCCACCAGGTGCTCCAGAAGGGTCTTGCTTCTCTATTTATCACTAGTAATTATTGCTTGTCTCAGCAGTGATTATTTTAACTTAAAAATACAGTTCTGTCAATGGGGGAGCAGTACCTTAATTTAGTGCTATGGCTAGCAATATTAACACTGCTAGTTTACATGAGTAATAGGAAAGTCATCTTTTTTACAGGATTATATTTCTTCTGCCTTTCATTTGTAAGACTATACATTAAAGGAGAAAAATGTGTCAGAAGAGATAAAGATTCTTTTCAAAGATTTATTGTGTTATATATGTTAATAGAAAATATCAATTCTATAAAAAGACATTAACATTGATTTGTTATATCCAGCAGCTTATGAAATTGGAATGAGGATTAAAGATATCAAACAAGCAACAAATAATTTAACTTTAAGCTATTTTCTACTGATACTCCACCCCCTGGCTGGATCAAGCTCTGTATCATTTGCCTAATCCAGAAACAGAGAATCTAGGTTGCATAGATTACTCATTATCAGTTTCAGTCTTCTTATTTTAATACATATCATGACAATTATTTAAAACCCAACCCAGGGGACATAAAATTTATTATTGACTGAGAATGTAAAATTCTGCAATTGTTTCTTTGTTCAAGGCAGATATTTTCCTTCATCTTCTAAATTTACTGGCAGAATCTAGTGACAGGTTTTTGGAAGGATGTTCTGTCTTCAACTCTCTTTGCAGCATACCCACAACTAACTTTTTTGTCCATTTATTCTCCTTTCTTCTCCTCTATCTCCATTCTTTTCTTCCCTCCTTACATTGCTTTCCTTTCTTTCTCCTGTGTTTTTTTTTCTTTTTTTCCCTGGGGTCTCCCTCTTTCTTCCCTGCCCCCCAACTCACCTTAAAATTATATGGTGGACATGGGGATCTGCACTAATCACACTGTGGGCCTGGAAAAAATCCCATTGCAGATGGGACTATATCTTTCAAGTGTATAGATAGACCCAGGGAGTGAGCTGTTTGCTGGTATGTAATTCTAGGCATAATTTGGTACTCTATATTGTCATTTTGTAATCATGTCCTTTGAGGACACATCCTCCTTTTCTCCCTCCTTCCCTTTATTCATTTTTGTTATTTCACACCGTTTGCTGCATACCTTCTGACTACACTTTTGCACCCAAAGGACCATGCTGATGAATACTGATAAAATTTAATTTTCTCAAAAGAGATTCATTATGCCCCCTCTGCCTTTCTTTCTGAGTGCGTGAAAACTTTTGCAAAACATTGCACATATCTGATTAATAACAAGATCCATAAGACTTTCAAATGACTTTTAAAGTAAAAAAAATAAGTAATGCATATGATCAATTTTCAATGTATGGAGAACCTTTTAGTTGATTCTGCACTAATCAACAGTCTATGCACTGTTATTTACTCATTGCCATTTCCTCTTCTTAAGGGGCCCTCAGCACAGAGGAAATATTTCATAGGCAAGGAGACTACGCAGCCAGAGCCTGCAGGCATTTCATAATGAGGGTAAAGTTAGAGAAACTCTTCTTTCAACGTTTGTAGGAATCAAGGCTTGCAAATGTGGCAGAGTTTCCTGATTCTCCCCTCCTCATTCAGATACACTGGATACTTCTGCAAATGCAGAAAGAGTGAGGCTGTCAAAAGATTTAGATTTTCTTGAAACAAACCTAGTCTCCCTCCTGATTTTTGACAAGCATGATTTTTTTTTAAATTTAGTAGAGGAGCCAGTGTATGATTGAATTGGCTGAAAACTGCAACATCTTTTGCCATTACTATAAATGCCATCAATGGGCTGCTTTGCTCAAATGATTCTTTTACAGAAAAAGAAAAAAGTAAGAACTTTCCCTGGTTCAGATTGAGTAAAACTATTCATTTCTTCTCCTCCTCTCCCCCATCGTCAATACATACAAGGATAAAATGTATCCTTGCCTAATGTTTACACTGTAGAAAAAGAAAGGATTGATGTTCTTCAAGTTTTAGCAAGTAGTGTGTGTGTGGATTAGAAGGTATAGTTTTTAAGGATACTACAACTCCACTTTTCTTTTCATATATTGCTTTGTAAATAGCCTCATGACATGGGCTTAGAAGGTGCTTGGCATGACATGTGAACTTCAGGGAGTAGGATTTATAGGGAAGGACTTCCTCATTTGACAGAAATCAACTCAAAAATCAAGCAAACTTTACCTATGCACAAGCCTATTTTTGAACTCTGATTCTTGCATTAAAATTCAGATTAATCATAAAACCTCAAGCAAAAAACAATTACTTCAGGTTTTATTACAAGATACTCACACTGCTTCGCCTGCTGGCTTGGGGCAAAGGAGACAGTTGAAGTTTATTTTGGTACCGATTTCTTCTTCAGCATTCCCAGAGCATGTAAGTATGTTGTGGGTACCTTCAGTACTCTCTGAGATTTCTGGTAGTGATCCCTCTACCATTCCCAGAAAGATGGATTCATAGCAGCTCCTTGTTCCTTGTAATCATTAGATAACTTGGCCCACTCACTACAATCTGCCCCTTATGATCATCTGCAAGTTTCTTTAGTATGCTGGTGTTTTTTACTCTCTCTCTCTCTCTCTCTCTCTCTCTCACACCATCAATCATCATCATCATCAGTGGGCAATTCCTACCACTAATTCCTGTGCATCAACATGCTATTTCTAATTTCAGAAGTACCCTGTTCCATACCTCTCCTATCTTATAACATTGCTGTTTCTCCTTGCACTTTGTTCATGTACTTTTAGACTTTTAGACTTACATTCCACATAATAGCATATTTATTCAAGCCAATTTGATCTAATTTCATAAAATTTCATGAGATCATATCAAATGCTATATTAAAATTCAAATATAGTACATCTAATTTGTTCCTGTAATCCATTTCCTTTAGCTTTTTTAAAAAACTTAAAAGTTTGTTATGGAACTTCACAAATTAAATTTCTCCCATCCTTTATCAGTTCGGACTGTGCAGACCATTTTCTACAACTACAAATCCTGTAACCCTAATATTAACATACTTTTTATTACTAAGAATAAAATGCAATCCTGGAAATCCGTTCATTTGAATGTTTCTCCACATACACTTGAAAAGTTAGTTCTTTCTTGCCAGATAAAAGCAAACAATAATTATACTGTTTCAAAGGGCCTAATGCACATTGTTGACAATTGCATAAAGCAAATGAATTTCAGCTTGTTCTATAACCTACCATTTAGTTTGAACAGTTCTCAGGATAAAATAATTCATAACAGATTTAGAGTCTAATCATATGCCCACTTAACCTGATGCTGTGACTTACACTAACTTAAATGAGCATTGGTTTGGGACCTTCACTTTTTAGTTCTTATATTTTTCAAAATAGCTGTAAAAAATAGGTATAGATAGAAAAATGTCATTCATCTATACATTCAATGTACATAGTGTGCTGCAATAGGTGATTTAGGGTGGTTGTTTCTGAAAATTTGTATTGTCTTATGGCAGAAAAAATATTAAACTCACTCCCAAAGAGTGTACAAGGTGGGATAGGAAACAATGAAGCGTAAGATAGTCCAGTGGAGTAAAGATTATAGCATAGGGCTCTGGAAATCTTGCTTATATTTACTGCTCTAACATAGACTGATTATGTGACCCTCGGCAAGTCTCTTACGTCCTGATCCTCAGAGGTATGTGGGTTTCTAGCTTCAGTTGGTATCAATGGAAATAAGAAGCCTACACACATTAAATACATCAGATAAATACACTAAAGGTCATGAAGTGCTCTGATACTATGGCAATGGTACTGAAAAAAGCTTTCTCCTTCCCCCTTGTTCTAACAAGGGAAACCCTGACATATATGGCTGGCTATGTGCTCATCTGGTATATCTCGGGGGCTACGTCTACACTGGAGGTTTCTTGCGCAAGAACTTTTTGCAGAAGAGATCTTCAGCAAAAAGTTCTTTTGCAGAGTACGTCCACACTACCATGTCTTTTGCACAAGAGATGTGCTTTTGCAGAAGAGAGCGTCCATACTGCCATGGACGCTCTTGTGCAAGAAAGCGCTGATGGCCATTCACAGAATGGCCATCAGAGCACCTGTGCTTTTTCTGATAGGGGTTTCTTGTGCAAGAACCCCCTGTTGTCCATCCACACACGCTTTTTTGCACAAGAGCTCTTGCGCAAAAAGACTTATTCCTTGTAGAAAGAGGAATAACTCTTGCGCAAAAAGCCCTGTCTTCTGACGATCTACTGTACTTTTTCTTACGCAAAACCACGCTTGTAGTGTGGACACTCCGTGAGTTTCTGCACAAAAACGGCTGTTTTTGTGCAAAAACTCTGCAGTGTAGATGTAGCCTGAGGGTCCCGTGTGTCCTTAGCAAAGAAAACTAGAATTTGGAAGGACTGAGTATCACAGTATCATTCAAAGCATGAACTAGCCATTGCAACATCTACAACAAGATGTATTTCTCTCTGACTTGACTTGGCAGATTCCCAGGTAAACATGGTGTGGTGTGCTAATCTTTTCAAACTCAGAAAGATTTAAGGTGAAATTTTCAACTATAAAAAGGGCAGTGAGGAAAAAACACTTACAATTGGGTACCTAAACACTCTGTCCCTTTGAAAATCTCGTCCTTTGTTTGGATTCAGTACTTGGGTTCTGGAGGAAGATGTTCCAGAAGGCCTACAAATCTCCCTTCCCCCCACACACACACCTGCAAAAGATTCAGAAGATTAAGAACATACTGGGAGATGAAAGACTTCATCTTTATTTTAGGTTTTACATCAGTAAATCTATTTTACCCTTTATTGGGGTTCATGTTATGAAAATCAACAACAGTTTCAAAAGATAGTTTAGTCTCACTGTCATACTGTTAAGAGTGGCTTACGAGTGTGAGTGCCTACCTCAGGGCATACTGTTAAAAAACAGGTCAGACACCCCAAATTGGTGGTATGTTCTATAACTATATTTCACCCATTCATTCACAAATGTGAACTCTGGGATCACTGTAACAGTTTTACTGTGAAAAATTAAAAAAACAACAAATAGTCTAGTAGCACCTTAAAGACAAACAAAACATGTAGATGGTATCATGAGCTTTCCTGGGCAAAACCCACTTCTTCAGATGACTGGAGTATAATAAGTCCAGATCCAAGAATAAATAAGGGAAGGAGGGGGGAGAGAAGGAAAAAAGGGAGGGGAGTAAGAAAAAAAGAGAGTGAGTAGATAGTTCAAATAGTTACAAGAGGCTGTTCAGAACCATTAGCACCTCCTTTGGTTGGCAAAGTCATTAGAAGGTGGAACATAGTGTGAGAGCAACCCTATATCCTGGTTCAGATCATTTGCATAATAATTAAACTTATGAATGAATTTAAGTTCCAATCCTTCTCTGTGTATTTGGCTTGTGGAATTGGTCTGAAACAAAACGGCAACTTGGAGATCCATTAATGAGTGTCCAGGAAGATTAAAGTGTTCTTCCACAGATTTTTATGTATTGCCTTTTCAGATATCTGATTTGTGTCCATTAATTCTTTCCCATAGAGACTGTGCAATTTGGCCAATATATACTCTTAGGTACTCCAGTCTACCTTCCACCCTGGCAAGCTGGACTGAGTGATAAATGGTCACTTGGATTAAAAATCACTAAATATTCTTGTTGCTTCTAGTACTGCTACTAGATCAGCTGATACCTTGGATCTGACACAAAAGTGGAGTGCAGGATCTGGTTCAAGAAGTAAATATAATTGGACCTCTTAGAATAAATGTAATAAAATTTAACATCCCTGTGGTGGGGAAAACATCTCAGCAGTTCAGCACTGTGGCATATAATTTCAGAAAGGGGAACTACACAAAAATGAGTAAGTTAGTTAAATAGAAATTAAAAGATACAGTGACAAAAGTAAAATCTCTGCAAGCTGCATAGAAACTTTTCAAAGATACCATAATAGAGACCCAACTTAAATGTATACTCCAAATTAAAAAACACAGTAAGAGAACCAAAAAAGTGCCACTGTGGCTTAACAACCAGGTAAACAAAGCAGTGACAAATAAAAAGATAACAAATGGTCGCACTTTATAGACTAACAAAACTTGTAGATGGTATCATGAGCTTTCATGGGCACAGCCCACTTCTCCAGATGACAGGAGTTTGGAGTTTAGGATATGAAGACCCAAAATAAATAGGGGGGAGGGAAAGAAGGGGAGTGGGAGACAAGGAGCTAGAGGGAATCAGTAAGTATCTGAAGATTGGGTAGTTAAAACGAAGCAGATAAGAATCAAAGTCAATTGATAGTATCTTTCCTGACATAGGAGTCTACACAAAGAGTTGTTTGCACCTTCAACAAGTGTTAAGTTGATAGTGCCCCAACCACCCTTCATCACGATTGAGTCCATTAGCATGTGAATTGAATTTGCAGATGAACTGTCATTCTAATGTTTCTCTGTGTATCTGGCTAGTAGAACTGATTTCTGACAAGACAGCCACTTGAAGATCTTTTAAACAGTGATTTGGAAGATTAAAGTATTCCCCAATAGGTTTCTGTATGTTTCCTTTACGTATATCTGATTTGTGTCCATTGATTCTTTCCCACAGAGACTGTCCAGTTTGTCCAGTATATATAGCAGTGGGGCATTACTGGCATTTGATGGCATAGATCAAATTACTGGATGTGCAGTCAAATGACCTTTTGATTCAGTAGCATATATTGGCTCCAGTGATGCATTCGCTAATATAGATATGTGGGCAGAGTTGGCATTGTGTTTGGTTACAGGCTGGGTTCCTGGATGCTTATGATGTGGTTGTGTGGCATGGTTACTGGAAAGAATTTGTTTCCGGTTGGGGGGTTGTCTGTAAGTGAGAATAGGTTTTTCTCCCAAGGCCTCTGAGAGTAAGGGATCATTTTCCAAGATGAGTTGTAGATTGTGTTTAATGCGCTGGAGGGGTCTGAGTTGTGGACTATAGGTAATAACAAGTGGAGTTCTGTTATTTTCTCTTTTGGGTCTGTCTTGAAGTAGTTCATGTCTGGGTACTTTTTTGGCTCTGTTAATTTGTTTTTTCACTTCTCCAGGTGGGTATTTCAGTTTTAGGAATGCTCTGTAAAAATCCTATAGGTGATTGTCTCTGTCTGTGGGGACGGAGCAAATCCGGTTGTATCTTAGGGCTTAACTATATACAACAGACTGAGAAATGTGTCTGGGATGTAAGCTGGAAGCATGAAGGTAAGTGTAGTGGTTGGTGGGTTTCCGGTACAGGGTGGTGGAAATTTGTCCATTATTTAACTGTACGGTAGTATCCAGGAAGTGGATTTCTTTTGTGGACTGGTCCAGGCTGAGGTTGATGATGGGGTGGAAGTTGTTGAAATCCTTGTGAAATTCTTCAAGAGTCTCTTTCCTGTGGGTCCATATGATGAAGATGTCATCGATGTATCATAAGTAAAGTAGGAGTGTTAGGGGGCGAGAGCTGAGGAAACATTGTTCAAGGTCAGCCATAAAGATGATGGCATAATGTGGTGCCATGTGAGTTCCCACGGCTGTGCCACTGTCTTGGAGACAGAAATTGTCTCCGAATTGGAAGTAGTTGTGGGTGAGGACAAAACCGCAGAGCTCTGTAATCAGGTGTGCAGTGTTGTTATCAGGGATGGTGTTCCTGATGGCCTGTAATCTGTCTTCAAGTCAAATCCTAGTGAGGAAAATAAAAAGGACCATAAACTTTGTCAAATTTAGTGTAAAAATACAATAAGAAAAGCCAAAAAGGAGTTTGAAGAACAGCTAGCCAAAAACTCAAAAAGTAATAGTAAAATGTTTTTTAAGTATGTCAGAAACAGGAAGCCAGCTAAACAACCACTGGGGCCCTTGGATGATCAAGATGCTAAAGGAGCATTCAAAGATGATAAAGTCATAGCAGAGAAGCTAAATGAATTCTTTTCTTCAATCTTCACGGCTGAAGATATTGGGGAGATTCCCAAACCTGAGCCATTCTTTTTAGGTGACAAATCTGAGGAATTGTCCCAGATTGAGGTTTCATTAGAGGAGGTTTTGGAACAAATTGATAAACTTAACAGTAACAAGTCACCGGGACCGGATGGCATTCACCCAAGAATTCTGAAAGAACTCAAATGTGAAATGGTAGAACTATTAACTGTGATTTGTAACATATCCTTTAAATCAGCATCCGTACCTAATGATTGGCTAATGTGACACCAATATTTTAAAAGGGCTTTAGAGGTGATCCTGGCAATTACAGAAAGGTAAGTCTAACGTCAGTACCAGGCAAATTAGTTGAAACTATTGTAAAGAATAAAATTGTCAGACACATGGATGTATATATATTTTTTGGGGGGGAAGTCATTATGGTTTCTGTAAAGGGAAATCATGCCTTACTAATCTGCTAGAGTTCTTTGAGGGGGTCAACAAACATGTGGAAAAGGGGGATCCAGTGGATATAGTATACTTAGATTTCCAGAAAACCTTTGACAAGGTCCATCACCAAAGGCTCTTAAGTAAAGTAAGTTGTCATGGGATAAGAGGAAAGGTCCTTTCGTGGATTGATAACTGGTTAAAAAAAAGGAAACAAAGGGTAGGAATAAATGGTAAGTTTTCTGAGTGGAGAGCGGTAACTAGTGGTATCCCCCAAGGGTCTCTCCTAAGACCCATCCTATTCAACTTATTTATATATGATCTAGAGAAAGGAGTAAACATGGCAAATTTGCAGATGATACCAAACTGCTCAAGATAGTTAAGACCAAAGCAGACTGTGAAGAGCTTAAAAAAGATCTCACCAAACTAAGTGACTGGGCAACAAAATGGCAAATGATATTTAATGTTGATAAATGTAAAGTAATGCACAGTGGAAAAAATAATCTCAACTATAAATACAATATGACGGGAACTAATTTGGCTACAACTACTCAAGTGAGAGATCTTGTAGTCATTGTGGATAGTTCTCTGAAAACATCCACTCAGTGTGCAGCAGCAGTGAAAAAAGCAAGTAGAATGTTAGGAGTCATTAAAAAAGGGATAGAGAATAAGACAAAAAATATCTTATTGCTTCTATATAAAACCATGCTATGCCCACATCTTGAATTCTGCATACAAATGTGGTCTCCTCATCTCAAAAAAGATATATTGGCATTAGAAAAGGTTCAGAAAAGGGCAACAACTATGATTAGGGGTTTGGAATGGGTCCCATATGAAGAGAGATTTAAAAGACTTGGACTTCTCAGCTTAGAAAAGAGGAGACTAAGGAGGATATGATAGAGGAGTACAAAATCATGAGTGGTGTGGAAAAAGTGAATAAGGAAAAGGTATTTATTTATTCCCACAATACAAGAACTAGGGCTCACCAAATGAAATTAATAAGCAGCAGGTTTAAAACAAACAAAAGGAAGTTTTTCTTCACTCAGCGCATGGTCAACTTGCAGAACTCCTTGCCAGAGGATGTGATAAAGGTTAGAACTTTTAAGAGCATTCAAAAAAGAGCTAGATAGATTCATGAAGGTTAGGTCCATCAATGGCTATTATCCAGGATGGGTAGGAATGGTGTCCCTAACCTCTGTTTCTCTGGAAGTGGGTGACAGGGGAGGGATCACATGAGGATTACCTGTTGTGGTCCCTCCTTCTGGGGCATCAGGTATTGGCTACTGTTGGCAGACAGGATACTGGGTTAGATGGACCTTTGGTCTGACCTAGTATGGCCGTTCTTATGTTCTAAAAGACAAGGCCTGTAGCCAATTCTGTAATAAAGGTTTCTTAGCTAGAAAAAAAGAAATAAGGTGTAAGCATGCAATCATATACCACAAACAAGTTGCAGACTAAATCCTAAGAAAGAAGTGGAGAGCTGTCAATTCAAAATATTCAAGGCTAACCGATCCAAGCAGCATGGGGATCTCTGAACTTATGTTTAGGAATTCTTGCACCTCAGAGTCCAAACAGCATAAAAGAGAGTCAGATTCTCTTTGTCAGGGATTTTTATCCCCTTCTTTCCAGAGACCAAAACAGATGGTATGAGTTCATGTGTAGGCCTTAGCTTCCTCTGTCTTATAATGCTACACAATTTGTCAGTTGCTTCCAATGGGCCATTCTCTTGCGTAGGGTGAGCACTTTCCCTTAATCAATGTTTCTTTTCCTGTTCGTTCAGTTACATAGTTACATGGGTTTACAGTGCAAACACTTAATATAACACTATATCATGGGCTGTAGTGATTATAAGTGACATCAATATATGCAGCACCCTACCAGCATTTTATAAAGTATAAAGACATTCTGATCAACTTAACATCTAATATTTCTTTTGATAATGCTGGTACACTGCTAAATAAGGTTAGTATTTATTCATGCACTGAGGCCTCAGACCTTGGCATGAGATGGCACCTTAACTGCCAGCATCACACTCACACTATAGTTGTACCTCTGATATTTGTTTAATGTGATCTCTCGGATATCAGAACTTAGATCCCTTTTTCTATTTTCTTGTTGCATACACAACTTGCCTTTCAGATAACAGAAAATGGAAATCATATACAAGTAGCTTCAGTGATGAAATCCCAGTATCAATTTGGAGCAGATGTCACCATCTGGCTGTCTTTAGTAATACCTCTTTGAGACCACTTAAGTCTCCTGACTAGCTTACACATGGATAATAATTAGAGTAAAACACAAGGAATGGGATCCAGCTGCATTAAAACTAAAGTGTTTTCCTTCATCTAACTAACTAATGATGATAAATAATAGTAAATGAACAGATGATTTTAATGAAATGTACAGTTACTATTCCTTCACCTGAAATATAATAAAAATCACTAATTCACATGCTTCTTGTACTATCTGAAGATTAGTTTTAAAAACCACACGGTACTAAAACCTTTGATCCTATCCTTGTAATTTTTCCACAGCTGATAGCCCAAAAGAAGTTTTTTTGCCTTTTTAACTAGTAGCCTTAATATTTAAATAAGCTTACTTTCTATATACTTGATTAGAAGCAGAAATGTCATGATTTAACACTCTGTGCTGTTGTATGATTAGCACTAAAAGACAGCATAATATTAGAGCAAGGTAAAATAATAATGATGATGACTTATTAAAATACAGAGAAAAAGCAGAAATATTTTTTAAAAATCTACACCATCCTCAGGCAACACTTTTATTCAGAGATGCCTTGAGCCTCCCAAAACATCATCTCTTTTTAATCCTATTCAGCTGAAGTTGCCAAAATCAATCCCATTCTCAAAACAACAATTGGAAGAGGATATCTCCATCTTTGGCTTCAGAGAAAACACCTTCAAGATAATCCCTCTATGGACTCAATTATTCTTTGCTTCCATTCACCAGAAACAAGGGCATGAATCTATTTGTGGTAGCTCAAATTTGTGTAAGACTTCTAGAACATCTTTGTGTGTGATGGGTTTGAACTCTATCTGGCAAAATAAGATAGCTAATGTTAATTGATTTTGCTTAGAATTTTCTGCCTCATCAAGTTGCTCTTGTATTTATGACAAATTTCTGCACACTGAGCTGAGAGTAACCAATGCCCGAGTCTGATGTTTGGGTCAAGCAGTGTGTGCTGATAAACCAATGCATTATACAGAGCAGCTCTGCCAACTGCCATTTTTTTCAGCTATAATGCTATAGAAATGAAAAGTTCTAGTAGCTTCTTTTACTGTAGAAGTGCAGCGCTATTAGTAGATGAACTGGAATAGGGTTTGTTGCCATTACTATTCTACTATTCAGCCTCTGTGCTCCCTTACACATAAGGGTTTTTTGAAGCCAAATATACTAAGCAGGATCTACAAGCGATTAATTATAGCATATGCTTAAAAAACACAGGATTTTATATAGAGAGTATTCCTATGGCTGGGGTGAAAGTACCTTAATTAGACTCCTGTAGCGGCATTATTTATCTCCCCAGACAGAAGATCTATAAAGGGATTATATTTATTGCTGCATAGAGCATTGGATTAATCTGTGTTATGAAAAAAAATGAAAAGATAACAGGATTTTTTGGCAGGCCCTAGAAACCTCTCTCAAGCTATCTACACTCCTATATATGTTCCTTGAGCTAATCGGTTCAATGTACACTAACAGGATCCCTCCTCAAGCAATTCAATCTAATTTACTGCAGCAGGATCCTGAAAACCCCAGTAATCAATGTCACCCTGAAAGTGCTGCAGAGATGACCAAATATCATTAACCAGCAATATAGGCCTCATTACATTCAAAATAGTTCTCTGGGGATTCATTCTTGGCCTGGAGGACTCCTATACTAATTTCATTGGCTTGGTGCACATTGGAAACCTCTTTTTAAATGAGATCATAGTGAGTTTTGACTCACTCAGCATTAAATTCAAATTACTATGTTGACATTTTTGCATGTCTCTTTCCACCTAAGACACATTTTATAAGCCAGAGTCAGAGACTCTGCCTTTTTCTTGGGAGTCAATGCAAAAGATACATTAAATAGACTAGAATTAAAAATGTACATGTTAGCTGTAGCTGGGCTAAACCTTTGTTCTGCAGAACTCTTATATAATCCAAGACACATTTCAAACCACTATGACTAATGCATGTAATGGGGAAAACTGCTTTAACGTTTGGGTCATATTTGCTTTCAACATCCAGTTGAAGAAATAGCACTTAAACCATGGAATGTACATTCTGAGTTGTCTATAATTATGAAATTATTTGATGTCAGTCAGCATGTTACCGGGTCACCAACCATCAGTAAATTCATGGATTCAAATCTGTAGAAACATTAAGATGGCAGTAAAAAAACAGCAAGCTTTCAAGTGGCGTGGAAGATTTTCTCCCCCTTGGCCCCAGGGCAAGTTCTGTGGCTTGGGGCAGCTCCATTGAGTCTATGGTTCCAGAAACAGGGGTAGAGAGGAGAACTGTCCCGGCAAGGGCTCCCTCTGATCTGCTGCTGGCTGGCGATGACTGCTCTTCTCTGTCTGCAGCTTTCAGCCCTTCTTTGGTGTGACTAGCAACAGCACGGCAGGAACATTCGGTGGGCATGCATGCATCAACACCTCTGCCAGCCTCCCTATGACTGAGGTGGGCAGGGGTCAGGGCACAGCTGCTTGGGTGTAGTAGCCTCCCACAGGCTCCCTGACAGCAAGTCATAGCAAGGTAGTCACTGGTTGCAGTCCCCATTCCTATCTGGCTCTTAGATGTCTCCTTTCAGAGTGGGAGGAGGGCCTAGCGGGGGGATGGTGTAGGTCGGGGGGAAGGACTTGTGTCCGCATTCCTGGCCAATGTGCTGTGTTGTGGGCTGTTCCTTTCCTCAGTCACCTGCCTGTTGCCAGGCTCGGTTTGCAGGCTGGGCTGGGGTTTCACAGATATTGTCACTGTCAGCTCAGCTGAGAGGCAGGAATATTGCTATATATGAATAAAAACACTGAATATTGTTCACTTTGGTACTTTTGCATCATCTTTATATTACATAAGAATGTTGCTAGAAAAGAACAGGATACCCAGAGGCGAATGGAGTAAACAAGCTTTTTTATTGCAGATACTTGTTCCTCCTCCGATCCCCCCTATCCCAAACCCTGGGATCCGAGAGAGCAACAAATTAACCACAGATACACCTTTTTATCTTAGTACGTAAATACAGTTATCAGTTACATTTCCCTTTAAGCCCTAATTTAGTAATGTGAACACCCATATAATGCATAATCATAAGCATGTGATGAATATAATTATACCTGCCCCTGTTTACTGTTTACAGCTTTTTAGTTGATGCAAGCAGTACTCACATCACAAAACTCCTTAAATCAGCAACTTACAAGGGGGAAAGGAGATATGACCCTGAACATATACTTCTTAGCAAATGGAAACGGATAAGGGAGGAGGGAGATACAATTTGTTTACCAAATAGAACATTCATTAAAAGTTGCATCGTTGGTACAATTGCGTGCTTATCTATCTCAAGCAAGCATGAAAGAAGGAAAACATGTCTACAAATGAATAGGGACAGTGCCTGCCCATGCTGTACTCCCATCGCCATGGTAGCAATTACCCAGACCCCTTATTAAACTCTTAAATACATCAACAAATGTGTTGATATAAAAGTTTGGTGGTCCGTAATTTTTTTCTATACCATCCATAAAAAACATTTTCAGCAGTTGGGAACTCCAGCATAGTATCATGAAAAATCATAGTACTAGAGATGTAGCCGTGTTAGTCTGGTCTAGCTGAAACAAAAGACAGGACTATGCAGCACTTTAGAGACTAACAAGATGGTTTATTAGGTGATGAGATTTCGTGGGCCAGACCCACTTCCTCAGATCAATTTGTGGAAGAAAATTGGCATGACCATATATATCAAAGGGATACAATCAAAAAAAGTGAACACATATAGAAAGGAGAAATCAAATTTCAGAATAGAGGGGGGATGAGGGGAGGAGGTTAATGTCTGTGAGCTAATGATATTAGAGGTGATAATTGGGGAAGGTATCTTTGTAATGGGTAAGATAATTAGCATCTTTGTTAAGCCCCAGTCATAAAGTATCAAATTTAAGCATGAATGACAGTTCAGAGGTTTCTCTTTGAAGTCTTGTGTTAAAATGTCTTTGAAGCAGGATGCAGGTAGTCAAGTCGTTGAGACAATGCCCTTTCTGGTTGAAATGGCAAGAAACTATTTTTTCTTTGTGAAACTGTCTGATATCTGTTTTGTGTGCATTGATTCTCTGGCGAAGTGTCTGAGACGTTTGTTCAATGTACATAGCGGATGGACACTGTCGGCACATGATGGAATAAATTATATTTCTGGATGAGCAGGAATATGTGTTCTTGATCTTATAACTGAATTGGTTAGGTCCAATGATGGTGTCAGCAGAGTAAATATGTGGACAAAGCTGGCACCGGGATTTGTTGCAAGGGAAAGTTCCAGGGTTGGTATTAGTGTGGTATGTCCTGTGGTTGTTGGTAAGAATCATCCTGAGGTTCAGTGGTTGTCTATAGGAGACTATGGGTCTGTCTTCCAGAGCCTCTCGGAGCATAGTATCCTGTTCCAGTACAGGTTGTAGTTTATTGATAATGTGTTGGACGGGTTTAAGTTGAGGGCTATAGGTGATGACAAGTGGTGTTCGACAGGGCCAGCCTTAAGCCAATTCAGCCTATTCGGCCGAATCGGGCCCCGCGCCTAAGGGGGCCCCACGCCCTGCACCCAGAAGTCGGCTCCCTTGGCTTGGCTCGGCTTTCCCCTGCCCTTACCTGCGCACGCTGCCGGCTGCTGCCTTGCGTGCCATTCGCAGGTGGGCGGGGAGATGCCCGGGCGTGACATCATGTCACGTCACACCCGGGATTTTAAAACTGAAAAGTGCCACGTGGCCGCCGCGGCAGCGCACGCGGTTCGCAGTCTGGCCCTGCAGAAGGCAGAAGGTAGGGGAGCGGGAGGAGGGGGAGGGGCTTGTACGGGGTGGGAAAGGAAGGGGCTTGAATGGAGGGGAGGGAGAGAGAGGAAGAGGCTTGTGTGAAGGGGGAGGAGGAAGAAAGGGGAAGGTACCAAAAGACAGGGTGGAGGAGAGACAAATGCCAGGGGGCCAAGTACAGACAATCAGGAAAAGGGCAGGAGGGGAGGTGTCAGTGGGAAGGGGGACAGGGTGATGCAGGGAGAGGAGAGGAGAGGGGAAGGGCATTGGGGGCTGGAGGGGAAGGTGCGGGGAGAAGGCTTGAAAGAAGGGGAGGGCATAAGAAAGGTGGGTATGGAGCAAGTCATGTGTGAGGGCACAGAGGGGCAGGAGGGGAATGGGGCAGAGAGTGGTGAGGGGGTGGGCATCAGGGAAAAAGAGGGCAAAGGGGGCAGAGGCAGTGAGGTAAGGGGGAGGCACCAGGAGGGTGCAGGGGTAAGGGAAGGTGCAGGTGCCAGGGGATTCTGGGCGTGAAGCAGAAGGGCAGTGTGTTGAAGGGCAGTGCAAAGGAGGCAATGGTGGTGAGGTACCATATTACCTAGTGAAATCATTGGTGCTGAAATCACTAAGGACTGGAAGTTGACCACAGAACTGACACTTTCTTAACAAAGACTCCATTTTTGCTATTTAAAAAGTAAATCAATGTAACAGAAAACTGCAACGCTCTCTGGTAACTTTTTAAAAATCAAACTTTAAATTTTATTGAAAAAATTGGATCGTTTGCAATTGAAAATATTTCACCTACACTTAAGGCAACTCATTTAATTTTGGGTAAAATTTTGCATAATAAAGGATGGCATTTTTTTTGAAAATGTTCAATTATATAGATATACATTTTGACCAGACCTACTTGATGTGATATTTGTGTGTGGTTGTGGTTTGGTGTTTGGTGGTTTTTTTTTTTTTGCTCAACAAAAAATCCTGGGGTGGGGTGGGGGGCCCCGCCAAAAGGGTTTGAATTGGGCCCCGCACTTCCTAAAACTGGCCCTGGTGTTCTGTTGTTGGTTTTCTTGGGTCTGTCTTGAAGTAGATGGTTTCTGGGTATTCATCTGGCTCTTTCAATTTGTTTTTTTATTTCTCTGGGTGGGTAACTGAGATTTATAAATGCTTGGTAGACTTTAACAACTTACACCCCACCATCAATCTCAGCCTGGACCATTCTACACCAGAGATCCATTTCCTGGACACCACAGTACAAATCACCAATGGTAAATTAGATACCACTCTCTACAGAAAACCCACTGACTCATACAGTTACCTACATGCCTCCAGCTCCCATCCAGAACACAGCATACGATCCATCGTCTATAGCCAAGCCCTTTGATACAACCGCATCTGCTCTAATCCCACTGACAGAGACTTCAGGATGTCTACCAAGCATTTATAAACCTCAATTACCCACCTGGAGAAATAAAAAAACAAATTGAAAGAGCCAGACGAATACCCAAAAACCAACTTTTTGCTCGGAAACCCAGTAAAAAAAAGCACTACCCTGTACTATATATTATATACATCTCCCTTATATTCTATGATAAAGTATATAGACTGTATAGTGCTAAAAGTTTTATCTGGCCCAGGTCCTTCAGGGCAGGGGGGTGAAAGTGTGGAGGGTGCAGGAGTCAGGTTTGACAATGTGGGAGGCTCCGGGCAAGCGGCTATGTCTAGAGGGGAGTAGGAGTAACAGTTTATATGAGAAGAGGCTCAGGCTAGATATCTGAGTGTATGGGGAGTGCAGGGCTCAGGGTTTGGGAATGAGGAGGTTCTCAGGCAGGGGGCTGTGGGTGAACTAGTGGGGCCATGCTGGCTGTGTGGCAGCTCATTGGGGGCCACATAGGACAGGTAGCATCTCCTCGGGGCTGGCTGTGGCAGGCACTGCTCTTCCTGGGTGGTGGCTCCCCGGGGCTAGCTGAGGCAGGGGATAGCGCTGGTCACAGGATGGGCAGGAAGCTTAGCTCGATCCCTGCCCTGTGCTGCCCCAACGAGGTTCTAGCTGTCCCGATCCCCATCTCTGGCCCCTGTAGTCATTACACAGTAGAATTATCCCTGCTTGCAACCTCCCCTCCCTTTCCATACATATATGTATTCGTGAAATGTCAGAATCTGAACCACTTACTCAAATTCTTTGCATCGAACTCTGGATGGTCAGATAAAGACAAATGATCCCTATATAACTTTTCTTTTATGAAGAGGAAAACTTGATTGAGGCACCATAGAACTGTAGTGATTTGTTTACAAATATTGCCAGCAGCTAGAAGAAAAATTGATGGTTGTACAGAGTCATGAAGTGAAGTTAAAGATGGGAGAGAATTGCTGACAACAGTGGTCTTAATCTCCCTTAAAAGAAAAGAAGAGGAAGAAAAAATTCTTTCCTGCTGTTAAAAAAAATGACATTTCTAGAGACATTCTGAATAAACTAATAAAGGCTATCAAGTGGAGCGCTTTTTTGCACTTAAGGAAAAAGGGGAAAAGGTTTTTTGTTTTGAATGCACTGTACAAATCTTAAGCATAGAACTGCAAGTTCATGTACAAATTTGAACAATATACAACTGAAATGAAACAGCAGGCTACTCACAAAACCACTGCAAAACCTTTCTTGGTTCTGTGCCGCAGTAGTTCACAGAACTAATTTGGAAGCTAGTAACTAGTTATCAGAACCAAACAAATTTTTCTTTTAGTTTAATATAGAGTGTGTGGTGTGTTTTTTAATTGTTATTGTTGCAGAATGCCATAAAACCTTATACATCGAAGTGAAAAAAGAAATAAAGAAATAAAATAAAAACACTCCTGAGGCGGGGGAGAAACATTGGCAAAAACATTCCTCAAAATGCTCTCCTTGTTTTTCTCAATCAGCCAAAATGCTGGGTGACATTCTTTGAAATTGGACATTTCAAATTTTAAAAAATACATATAAGCCAGCGGAAATAATTTCCTAAAGAATTTGTTTCTATGCTCTCCTCTTATTTGAACCCAACTCTACCTCTCACTAAAAATATCCACTGAGCATGGAAGAGCAGAAGACGGCAAACAGAGAACGTATTCTGTCTCATGCCTTCTTAAACTCTCTCTTCCTTCAAAGGATATTGGTCATTTTGCTTTTCATACAATCATAGAATACTAGGACTTGAAGGGACCTCGAGAGGTCATCGAGTCCAGTCCCCTGCCCTCATGGCAGGATCAAATACTGTCTAGACCATCCCTGATAGACATTTATCTAACCTACTCTTAAATATCTCCAGAGATGGAGATTCCACAACCTCCCTGGGCAATTTATTCCAGTGTTTGACTACCCTGACAGTTAGGAACTTTTTCCTAATGTCCATCCTAAACCTCCCTTGCTGCAGTTTAAACCCATTGCTTCTTGTTCTATCCACAGAGGCCAAGATGAACAAGTTTTCTCCCTCCTCCTTATGACACCCTTTTAGATACCTGAAGACTGCTATCATGTCCCCCCTCAATCTTCTCTTTTCTAAACTAAATAAACCCAATTCTTTCAGCCTTCCTTCATAGGTCACGTTCTCTAGACATTTAATCATTCTTGTTGCTCTTCTCTGGACCCTCTCCAATTTCTCCACATCTTTATTGAAATGCGGTGCCCAAAACTGAACACAATACTCCAACTGAGGCCTAACCAGCGCAGAGTAGAACGGAAGAATGACTTATCATGTCTTGCTCACAACACACCTGTTAATGCATCCCAGAATCATGTTTGCTTTTTTTGCAACAGCATCACACTGTTGACTCATATTCAGCTTGTGGTCCACTATAACCCCTAGATCCCTTTCTGCTGTACTCCTTCCTAGACAGTCGCTTCCCATTCTGTATGTGTGAAACTGATTGTTCCTTCCTAAATGGAGCACGTTGCATTTGTCTTTATTAAACTTCATCCTGTTTACCTCAGACCATTTCTCCAATTTGTCCAGATCATTTTGAATTATGACCCTATCCTCCAGATGTGTCGCAACCCCTCCCAGCTTGGTATCATCTGCAAACTTAATAAGAGTACTTTCTATGCCAATATCTAAATCGTTGATGAAGATATTGAACAGAGCCGGTCCCAAAACAGACCCCTGCGGAACCCCACTTGTTATACCTTTCTAGCAGGATTGTGAACCATTAATTACTACTTTCTGAGTACGGTTATCCAGCCAGTTATGCACCCAACTTATAGTTGCCCCATCTAAGTTGTATTTGCCTAGTTTATTGATAAGAATATCATGTGAGACCATATCAAACGCCTTACTAAAGTCTAGGTATACCACATCCACTGCTTCTCCCTTATCCACAAGACTCGTTATGCTATCTAAGAATGCTATCAGATTGATTTGACATGATTTGTTCTTTACAAATCCATGCTGGCTGTTCCCTATTACCTTGCCACCTTCCACGTGTTTACAGATGATTTCCTTAATTACTTGTTCCATTATCTTCCCTGGCACAGAAGTTAAACTAACTGGTCTATAGTTTCCTGGGTTGTTCTTATTTCCTTTTTTATAAATGGGCACTATATTTGCCCTTTTCCAGTCTTCTGGAATCTCTCCTGTCTCCCATGATTTTGAGGTGTAACAGATTCATCACCTGTTCTTGGCCTATCACGGGAGTGGATTATGTTCTAGATGTACAGATGCTATGACTAGTTATCTTAAGAAATCAAAATGGATATACAACAACCTAATACTTTCAAATAATTCTCTCACACTTCTCTGTTAAGGCCAGAGATCCTGCACTTCTGAAGTCAAAATCAGGGAGGAAATGTGTTGGCCAGTGACTTCAAGTGGGACAGGATCAAGCACTTAATGCATTGGTGGCCCACTGGGTTTTCCTCTGCAGCCTGTGGATCCCCTGGCTGCTTCCCTCTCCCACGTGCCTCTCATGCATTGGGGCACCAGCGTTCTGTGCTTCCTTTGCCTCACCTTCCCTCCCAGTGTAACCCACACCCCTACAAGTGTGGTATACTGTCCCATGTAGTGGCACTTAGTCCACTGAGGTGTGTCTACACTGCACCCGTAGCTTGAAATAAGCTATTCAATTTGGATGACATAAATTGAATCGTTTATTTCAAGTCAATTTTGAAGTATCTTATTTTGGAATTTAGTGCTGTCTACATAGCACTTATTTCGAAATAAATCACTATTCCAAAACATCACTTACTCCTTGTGGAATGAGATTTATGGGGACATTGGAATAGCGAGCCCATTGTATTTCATCATAGTGGGAGCGCTCAAAAGATGCAGAATAACTATTTTGGGATACCTCCGGTATCCCGAAATAGCACTGCAGTGTAGACGTAGCCATAAAGCAAGAGATAGAGAGAATGAGTGTGCTCTACAGCCTTAGCTGAGAGCTAGCTAGGTTTTAGTTCAAGTGGTAGAAGCTCATGGACTAAGCTCCAGAGGTCTGAGGTTTGGTTCTGTCTGTCAGCATTACACCAGCACTTTTGGAGGAGCTGTGAATTGCCTGATTCGTACTCCATCTCTGCTCCTTCCCCTTCGTCCCAGAGCTGGAAAGCTGTAAATCAGCTGTTTATGGCTGGAACTGTTCTGGGAGGGAAGGGGAGGAGCAGGACAGAGTGCATATCAAGAGATTTGCATGCGCCAAAAGAGCTGAGAGGGAGAAGGAGGAACAGGTAAGCGTGGGGCTCTGGTGTCCCTGTGTATGAGAGGCACCTGGGGGAGAGTGGGCTGACATGGGGATATTGGGCTTCAGGTGGAACCCTAGAGGGCTGCTTCAGTTCACTGAGGTGAAGGAGGGACACTCATGCAGCCCACTCATTATTCTTGTATCAATCTGTTTCTTAAAGGGCAACAAAAACTGCCCTTCAGCATGCCATACAGCATGCTGAAGAGCAGTTTTTGTTGCTTTAAGCTATATGAGGGGCATAAGTCTGGATTAAGCTCATCTCAGTATTCAACATAGTCTGAAGAGGAGTGAAGTAAATGTTAACCTTGTATAATTTCATTTTGCCTTCTTTCATCACCATTTTACAACAAATAGTATGTATTTTGCTACAGTTTGAAAGGCTGCAAATATCAACTGAGCTAACTGCAGCAAGGAGAAAAAGTTGCTGTTGCTATTCAAACACAAGTCAAGATGAATTAGCTAAGGTCTTGGAAGACAGTGGAATGACTTCTAAATTGTGTTTGAATAGCAACAAGATCCTCAAAGGTATTTATGTGCTGTTAATTACTATGGGCATTAGGAGCCTAAAATCTTTTTGAAGAATTGGGCATTGACTTTTTTGCATAAAATATTGGAAATGTCCCAATTCCATTGACTTTCAACTGAAAGGCTTCTAAATACTTAGACACTTTTGAAAATCAAACATAGGTTTCTACATCACTTAGATTTTAGAGTGGTAGTCCTTTTACTCTGTGTCAGAAACAGGGTCACTGGTCTGCCACTTGGTGATATTTTTCTCTCCTCTGCTCTTGGATGGAGGGAAAACATAAATGTTTTCCATCCTGGACAGCCAATTTGCCAAGGGCTGCTCCAGTCTGCAGCTAAGGGTATGTCTAGACTGCAAGCTTCTTTTAAAAGAGAGCATCCACACCTCAAAACCAGATCGAAAAATTGATCTGCTTTTTTGAAAGAGAGCATCCAGACTGGATGGACGCTCTCTTGAAAGAAAGCCCTGATTGCTATTCATAGAATGGCCATCAGGGCACCTGTGCTTTTTTCAATTGCCTTTTCTTTCAAAAAATATCCTTGTTCTGCATCCACACACACCTTTTTTCAAAAGAACTCTTTCAAAAAAGGCGTTCTTCCTCATAATTTGAGGTTTACCAATGTCAACAAAACCCCTGCTTTCTTTCGATTTAATTTCAAAAGAACTCAATTGCAGTGTGGACTCAGGTGAAGTTTTTTCAAAAAAAGGACAGCTTTTTCGACAAAATAATGTCGTCTAGACATACCCTAAGGGCTCATTTAGACTATGCCAAAGTTCCAAAAGAGGATATGCAAATTCCCTGGGAATTTGCCTATCTTCTTCCGATCTTACTTTCAAAAGTGGGGCTATCAAAAATGAAAGCAGTCGGGACACTTTTCTTTTGCTACTCCCCCCACCCCCTTTTTCAAAACACTGCTTTTCCTTTAAAAATGAGGTTTACGCAGCTTTTCAAAAAAGGGGAGGAGGGTTGTCGAAAAAAACGCATCCTGACTACTTTCACTTGCAAAAGCTCCGCTTTCGAAAGTGAGATCAGAAGAAGATACGCAAATTCCATGGGAATTTGCATATCCTCTTTCGGAACTTTGGTGTAGTCTAGCCATAGACACCTCCTGCTTGTAAGTTGGGGAAATGTGTGAAATTCAGTCTGGGCTGCTAATAGGTATGACTGCGCTGCCAGATGTGGTATGTGTGACACTTCCAAGTGGTGTTAAGTATGTACTTGTACCTTTCTCTAACTCTGGAACTAAATATGTATTTGATTTAAAAAGCCAGCCTCTTAAATATGCACTGCCTCCCAGAATCTCAGAAGTTAATTAACTAATAAGAAGTCTCAGTGAGTTTTCCTCAAACTCTAACTGGAAATATCTATCTGATTATCTCTTTTGAAGGGAATAAACTTCCACATAATTGAGGAATTGAGACAACATCAAGTAAAATATTTTGGAATATTTCAGGCCAAATATATTAATTTGTCCTCTTCCATTAATCTCTCTGTAGTTTTGGATATAATTTTAAAAAGAACTCATGTTATAATGACCATTAGTGCAACTGATTATTATCCCTCACTATAGAATTCTAAAAGTCAATGACTTCAAAAAGAAAGGCAGAGAATTAAGCCCCTGGCTCCATAAATTTATAGTGTTTACTGCCTGGGGGATATTCAGAGAATAACACCAAAAAAAATCAAAGTGAAATAAAAATAAATATGGTTTCAATTTGTAAAATTGTAAAAATTGAAAATTTGTAAATTTGTAAAAATTGAAAGCAACTTTTTTATAAAAACAAAGCTGTGATTGAAGACATGGTGTCTAATTTAGCATCTGTATTGAAAACATGTATTTTAAAGTGGATAACTTATGGCTACTCAACTAACAACAAACAGGCATGACTTGTCTTTCTACAATGGAAGCAGCAAATCCACTTTGAAAGGTAAACTCTTGTTTCTAAAGTTGTACATGAAGACAGAGCTCTATCCATACTCAATGAACTTTATATGTCAGCAATAAACCAGGAGACATTTCCAAACTATTATAAGGCAATGCATTTTTATGTTCTGTAACACAAAGTCTGAAAGATTTGTGGCATCCAGGACAGGAAATATTTAGACCATTTTGACATCTATAAAAGGTCAAATTATTTTACAAAATGTTCATCTCTTTCAGACTGATATTATAAAGGTAAAAACTGGCTGTTAAATTTCAGCTAGGTCATATTTTAATGGTCTATGTTGAATGGATATATCCTCTATCACCTTCATCCAATTTATTACTTCATTAACATAATGGTTCAGAACTTGCTCCCAGGGAAGTCAGTGGGCACTTCAGTAGAAGTATTGCACTTCTGTGCAATATGGATCTGATCCAGAAAGTAATTATACAGATGTCTAACTTTAAGCATGTGGATAGTCCCATTGACTTCAGTTAGACTATCATATACTTCAAGTTAGGTGTATAGTCAAGTATCTTGCTGGATCAGGGCATATACCTGTATCTCTTATAACAGTAGTTCTCAACATTTTTAATCCTATATCCTCATTTTACAGCAGGAAAAAAAAGTTTAAAGAACTATCTCCCACCATCAGCTAGCTATTAAGAAGAGAGGGTGGTCTGAACCAGCTGAACCCATTTCACATAGTAAATATAAGCAATAAGTCCCTACTCATTAATACATTCATTAGTCAGCAAACATGCAGATGTTTACAATGAGAGGTCTCAATCTCACAAATGCTTACACGTCTGCTTACTCGTGTATATAGGGCATTGAACAGAATGTCATAAGAGCTAACAAACGCAAAATGTATTCCTGCTCAGTGCTAGAGTAAGTGTAAAGGACAAGAAGAAAAAGCAAAGAAGCAAGAATTACAAAATAGAAAGATCACAGGCAAATGGAGGAAGAAGAGGGAAAGCTAACTCTGGGGATGCCTTTGCCTTGCTGGTAGTATGAGAGGAGTTTAAGAAACAGCCTCTAGTAATTCAAGTAACTCCAGAAAGGTGATTCCTTGGAACTAGATCTGAATATCAATTGTGCTTATAAGGAAGCACTCCAGACATACAGGGTGTGTCTAGACTACAGGGTATTTTCAAAAAAAGTGGCCTTTTTTTGAAAAAACTATACCTGCATCTAGACTACCGCTGTGTTCTGTTGACAGTAAATTGACAGAATGGGGTGGTTTTGTTGACAGTGGTAAACCTCGTTTTACAAGGAAGAACGCCTTTTTCGACAGAGATCTGTTGAAAAAAGGTGTGTGTGGATACAGGGAGCCAGATCTGTCGAAAAAAAAGGCCTCCAGGAAGAATCCCTGGTGGATAGTCTAGCCTTTACATGTAAAGCACCTCTGTGGTTCCTGGCCGCAGCATCTTAAAGGCACAGGCACCCAGACAGGCCTTGCTGTCCGGCAGCTAGCCAGAGCACCCGTGCCAGCCGTGCTAGCCATGTTCCAGCCTCAAGGCCCCCCTGGCCCTTCTCGGGACAGAGAGGAGGACCCACCCAGGGGCACCAAAAGGCAGGCACCAGCCTGGTCAAGGCCAGAAATAAGAAACCTGCTGGAGCACTGGTCCCAGGAAGAAGCCTTGCAGGCCCTGCTTACACACTGTAGGAGTGTGGACATTTACGAGCGCCTGGCCCAGGGACTGATTACCAAAGGGCATCATCCCCGCACCACGGCACATGTGAGGGCCAAGGTCACAGAGCTGCAGCAGGGATATGCCAAGGCCCGGGACCAGAGCTCCTGCTCTGGGGCAGCCCCAGAGAGCTGCCCTTACTACCAGGAGTTGGAGCACATCCTGGGCGGTGAGGAAGCCCAGACTCCACTGAGTGTGGTGGAGTCCGGGTTACCCCACCACATCGTGGACTGACCCCTGAGGGAGGAAGACGAGGCAGGAGAGGTGGGAGAGATGCACCAGGAAGAGTAGGAGGAGGAAGAGGAGGCAGCAGGGACCCTCTCCCAGGAGCTTCCCAGGCGTCTGTGGACATCGGGGAGGAAACATCAGGTGAGTGCTTTGAGGGGTCACCGCACACGGGCAGGTTGGCAGTGTGGGGGGCCATCTAGTCCCATTGCCACTGTGGGGACTGGATGAGCTGGTCCAGCAGCGCACTTTCATCTGTGCCACAATGAGGGAGGTCCTCAGCTTGCCTGCCCCTATCATGGGCACCGCTTCTCCTGAATGCCAGGCCCCTGCTCCCCCTGCTCCTCCAGCCCCACCTTTCCCCCCAGCCCCTCCAGCCCCCCTTCTCCCTCAGCCCCTCCTGCTCCCGAGCCCTCACAGGCCCAACAGCTGCCCCACCCCACTCCTGCCCAGGCCAGAACTGGCTCTCGCTCCACCTGATCCCAAGGCCATGGCAATGCCAGGATGCAGGAAGGTGACAGGACCCTGCGATCAGGGAAGCAGTGGCCTACTCGAGCCTCCCTCCCTCCTCCCCCCTCAAGGTTTTCAGTCCCCTACCACCCCAGTTAAAGGACATTTCAGTTATGTAACAAAATCTTTACTTTTGACTGACAGATTTACTTTGTTTAAAAACAGTTGAGCAGTAAGAAGAGAAAGGTGTTTTATACATAGTTCACACCTGTTCTGTACTGCTAGCGTTTCTAACAAAAAAGAAATTCTGTTTACAGAGAAAACCGGGTCTATGTCTTCTTCATGGGAAGAGAGTGAGGGGTGTGGAGGGAAAAGTAGGGGGAGGCCCTGGGGACAGTCAGTGGGCTCCTTCTGAGAATATCTTCCTCAGGGCCTCTTGGATTTGGACACCAGCCTGGTAAGCCTGGTGGATGGCAGCCATCCAGGGCTGCTGAAATTGCCTCTCCTCGCCATCAGCACCTGTCCCCCACCCCGGCAAGAAGGCCTTCCCTTTCCTCTCCACCAGGTTATTTTGGGTGCAACCTCCGGGATGTGGCATTCGCCCATCTCCAGGCATGTGAGGAGGCAACAGAACCTCCCTTTCAGACGGCCAAAGGCACATTCCACCTGGATGCGAGCCTGGCTAAGATGCTTGTTGAAAAGCTCCTTCCTCGCATCCAGGTGGCTGGTGTAGGGCTTCACGAGCCACGGCATCACAGGGTAGGCCACGTCGGCCACTATGAACACTGGCATCTGCACGTCCCCGAGTGCAAGGTGCCACTGGGGGGAAAAATGTTCCTGCCTGCAACCTGCGGTAGAGGTAGGAGTTACAGAATATGCGGGCATCATGTGCCTGCCCCGAACACCCGACACAAATGTCCATAAAGTGTCCCTGGTGGTCGACGAGGGCCTGCAGCACCATGGAATAGTAGACCTTCCTGTTTATAAACTGGGCTGCTCGATGGGGCGATGCGCGGATTGTGATCTGTGTCCCATTGAGGGTTACTCCGCAGTTCAGGAAGCCAAGGACGGCAAACCCAGCAATGATGTTGTCTAAGTATTCCGAGATGGACGAGCCTCTTCAGCAGCTCCGCATTGATGGCCCTCACCACCTGCAGCATGAGACAAATAGACAGACAGAAACCAGGGAGTTAGACAGGTTACCTAAGCACTTGGGAGGAGAACCCTCCCCCCCCACAATCCACCCCTCCCCTTGTCAAGACACCCTCCTCCCCCGCATCAGCGCATCATCCTCCAAGGGCCACTCCATCCCCCACTCCCTCTTGCCCTTGCCTGGCAGTCCCCCTTTCTCAACTCCCCCCACTCAGCAGGGTCTGTTCCTCGACAGTGACTTACCTCCATCAAGACGGCCCCGACAGTAGACCTTCCCACACCAAACTGGTGTCCCACGGAGCTGTAGCTGTCGGGGGGTGGCCAGCTTCCACAGGGCGATTGTGACCCCCTTCTGCGGGGGGATGGCAGACAGCAGGTGGGTGTCCTGGTGTTCCAGAGCAGGGGCAAGCCAGGCACACAGCTCCAGGAATGTGGCCTTCTGCACCCAGAAGTTGTGGAGCCAGTGGTCATCATCCCAGAGCTGCATGAGGAGCCAGTCCCACCACTCCGAACTTGTCTCGTGCCTCCAAATCTGCCTGTCCCCAAAAAAGATTGGGGGCAAGGGCAGAGCTCCTGCATCCTGGAGGAGGGTCTCCTCGGTGCAGTCTGGGTCCATATGGGGCAGGAGATTCATGACAGAGTCATGCAGATGCAACAGAAGCTGCAGTATGGCAGCGTGGGGCCATCGCCTGCCCAGGGGCAGATCAAGCTCCATGGCCAAAAACACAGTGAAGAGCAGAAAAAAACCCTGCAAATAAACTGCTGTGGTAATCAAGGAAGCAGGGCAACCAGAGCAAGAACTGCAGCAGCTTTGCTTTCTCTCTAGGAGGTAGGCAAGCCAGAAGCAGGAGCAGAGCAACAGCTGTCCAGAGGGATCCCTTTAAGCACACATCTCTGCAAAGGGCAGGCAGCAGCACCTGGAAATAAAGGCTGCCCCCAGGCCCTGCCAGAAGCACTTCCGGGTGCCTTCTTTTTTTGACAGAGCGTCCGGCAGTCTGGACGCTCTTTTTCGAAAAAGCGGATCAATTTTTCAATCCACATAATGTAATCTAGACGCTCTTTTTTGACAGAGGCTATTTCGAAAGATACTGTTGACAAAGCCTCTGTCGAAAAAGGCGTGCAGTCTAGACGTAGCCACTGAGAGGAAAGTAGATTTATCACAACAGTCACTGGAGAATTTCACCTATTCCTAGATTCATTAGTCTCTAGGGTAGAAAAGCAGACCAAATATTGTGCCATTGTTTTCTTAATGAGAATTCTGTCATCTTTAAATTAGAGCATCGGGGAGGATTATAATACATAAGTGGAAATTTGGCTTCTCCAGAAAAATTTACATTTATGAAATGTCAGACCATTTTCTACACCAATGTAGGTTAGAAAAATGTAGTTACACTTCAGCTAGATATCTATACAGGGCCTCTCATTGATCATTGATATTTACAGACTTAAAGACATTTTCCTTTAGTTCTTATTTAGGTCAAATTACTACTGACTGTAACTTCTCGAGTGGCCCACCTTTCTGTCCCAGTTACATGTGGTTTTACACGAATTTGTTGTCTCTTCAATTTTATTGTTGAAAACTATTTGTATCCCAAGTAAAGAATCATGAAACTGAGGACATAGTGATATTTATATAAAAGGGAGGAATCCCACAGCAATGTTCTCTGCATAAATACATCCTTGTCGCTCCTCATGAATCTTTACCACAAACTGTGTCCTACATTTGGTCCTCAGAAGGTTCAGAAATAAGATCTGACTCCATTGGGTATTAGATCTGAATAAGATGCAATTAACACAAACTCTCCTGTTCAAATTCAATCTCTGTAAAGATACTTAATACTGCACTCAGATTTGGTCAAAATCCTGGCCTGGATACTTTGCCATTGATTTCAGCTGAGGCAGGAATTCACCCATGGTATTTTCCTTATACACTCATTTATTCCTTTATTGAATTATGTTGCAAGTACATGAACTTTACTTCTTCATTTATGCTAATTTAACACTGTATAATTTCACAACGTTTTCTGTTTTTCTATAAATTTTAGCTAAAAGAAAACTTGCATGGTCTTTCACTTTGTCAGAACTGTTTGGTGCATTCAAATTTGTGAAGGACTCCATACAATAAAGATAGCTGAGCAAAGTGGGCTGCGTGATTAGAGGCATGCCTGTGGTACGATGATTTTCTCTTTTCCAAAGATTATTGGAAGAAATAACAAAAGAAATGAGAATTGTGTGACAAAATGATAATATACCAATAATAAAATATATTACTTATCAAATTACTACACTGCTTCAGGCAGAATTAAATCTATGAGATTCAAATGGAATCTGTACAAGTCTGTATTCCATAAACAGAGATAAAAAATGGAAACACGTTTAACACTGGAAGAACCAAGCAGGTCCTTTAAACTGCAGAACTTTGAATTTTAAAATTATAAAGAGTTACCCAAAATACACCTAAAGCTTATTCAACTAGCAATTCATTTAGACCAGGGGTAGACAATAATTTTTGAAGGGGGGGGGCACTTAAAAATTTTTGAAGTGGTCGTGGGCTGCCCCAGAAAGGGTGGGGCCTTTAAATAGAAGCAAGTGAAAGGGCTTGCGCCTCCCCTGCAGCTCCCAAGCAACATGGCAGGGCTGGGAGCTGCAAGCCCTTCAGTTGCTTCTGTTAAAAGGGCTTGTGACTTAGCAACCACTGTGAAGGGCTCACAGCTCCTGGCCCCCCCAACGCATTGCCTTGGAGCCATCTGGGAGGTTTTAGACCTTTCAAATGTTTCTATTTAAAGGGCTTGTGCCTGCCGGGCAGCTGCTAATGTATTGCCTGGCAACCTCCTGGCAGGCACAAACCCTTTAAATAGAAGCAAAAAGGGCTCATGCCTCCCTGAACACACTAGTGGCAGGGCCAGGAACTGTGAGCCCTTTCAGCTGCTTCTATTTAAAGGGTTTGTGCCTTCCCCACAGCTGCTAACTCATTGCCTGGCAGCCACATGGAAGGCGCGAACCCTTTAAAGAGAAGCAGTTGAAAGCACTCATTATGAAATACATTAGGGGGCGGGGCTGGCAACTGCTAGGTGGGTCAGATAAAAGAGCTAGGCAGGCCACATCTGGCCCACTGACAGGCTATTGCCCAGCCCTGATTTAGACTGATATGTGAAACATTTATCCTATTATCATGAATATAATGTAGTAAACTGGGTGTCTATTGGAGAATTAATACATTTGCTGGCTTGTATCTTTTTTCCTGTAGACATAACTCTGGCTTGGTGGTGATGTGGTCCAGGGGGCAAATTCAGAACTCAGCACCTAGATGGACCAAGTGCTGGCCCAGATGCTCGGAGGGTTAGAAGAGGGCAAAGAATCTCCCCAGTGTTGGGCAACTGTGAAACTCCTCTGTGGAGATTATTGTAGTACAAAAGTTTATATCGTCTTTAGGGTACCCCATGCACCTTCCACCCCACTGGAGGGCCTGGATGAGAAAATTCACAGAGTATCCTTGCACACTTCTCTCCAAATCTAATTCCACTTTGCACAATGGTACCACATCATTTCCACTGCAAGGGAGCTCAGGGACAGCATTTAGCCCCTTATACATCTTACTCATCCAAGTTACTAAAGTAAATTTGAGCTGGGAAAACTTCCCAAAACCAGGTGTAATCATAGATCCTCATGATTCCAAAATTCCTGTAGTTCCAACTAACAAATTCCCACCACACTCCTGGAATTGTCCAGCACTGCTGTAAAGTCATCCTTGTAATAACTCAATCGACTTTAATGGATGCCATTCAAATATCATACTAGGAATATAATGATCTATTATATCTAATCTGAAGATGGGAAAACTGAGTGAAAGAGAGCAAAGTGACTCCTAGAAGGGAGCACAATGAATCTGTTTTGAATCCTCATAAACTTTCCAAGCTTCACACTTGTATTGTTAACTGGAAAGTTCATAAAAAAGCTCTAGCTGTTCATACAGAGACAAATTTGGTAAGAACAGATAATAGCAACACTTCCAAAATTCCCATATGTGCACAAACATACACTCATAGCTTGACTACCACCTTATCAAGACCATTTGAATGTATATAAGAGTTTCTCAAGTCAGACTTCTAGATGTAAGTCAAGAGCCCAAGCTTGCAGAAAATTCTACATATGAATAGTTAGCTTGCTTAAGCAGTCCCACTAAAGTTATGGGGAATGAACAAATTAGTAAAGTTATCCAAATGTATAAGTGCTTGCTGGATCAGACACCACATTTCCACCTTTCAAGGACAAAATAACATTTATAAACTATTTGAAATTGTCCAGTCCAATGCTACTGAGTGTATAATTGACTCTTGTTAGCTCTCCCACAAGCTGTTAAACAGAGGACTGCAGCTGAGACCCACTCAAAAAGGGGCAAAATTCCATTGTATCAGAGATAAAATAACATCCCGCAAAAAGCTCTATGCTCACATTTCACGTCATCCTTACAAGTGAAAGTCCATTGATTATGATCAACAGGAGTAAAAACATTAATGCCAGGAAGACTAGGACCTAGTTTTGGGCAAAGATAATACCATTCGTACAGATGAACACAAGACTAAAAGTGAGAATTTGCAAAGTCAAATGTGTAACAGTGCAAGAAAATTGAAATTAGAAAAGCATAGATTGATTTCATCATAAAGGAACATTTTGAATGAACAAAAAAATAAATTTTGAAATGTTAGAATTTCTCATAGTATGGGAATTCTAATTTTCAACCAGCTCTATGGATGCATGTATCCATATGGAACTTTCTTTATAGTCTGAGTCTTCCTATGAACCCCACTGCCACCGGCTTTAAAAACAATTCTGTCAGGTACATGTACCGTACTTTTATTATTTCATTGTATGCTATAAGACATTTTACAATTTTTCCTTGAGAGGGGCTGTAGTCAAGGACATTTAGGCTGCATTGATTCTCTGATGACTTTTAAAATAATTGATTATGGTACCTCAAAGGGATGTTTACTCAAACCATGAGGTTGGCCTCCGTAGGGACACTTTAATTTTTCATTGGAGGCCCAAGCAGGTCAAGGGAAAACGAAAAGGCATAGAGATGCTCTTTCTTGCTTAATTGTTTTCACTGAGCACTCTGCAGAAGTAGAGTTATGTACTGGTTACCAAATGTTCATTGATCTGTTCTGTTTGCACCAGCGTGGTGCTAAGGAACCAGAAAAAGGAAAATGAACATGGTACTGTGATTCTCATTTACAGAAAACTTACTATACTCCATTCCAGTAGTTTGAATAAAACCTACTAGTGCCCATAAAGTATTTTGGCACATCTATTTTCACTCCCATTCTCTAGCAACTCTGTTTTCAAATTATTTACATCAATGATAAACTGATTTTACTTCAGTATTTAAAATCCTTTCTTTTTTCACTAAGTTGCATACACCATATATTGAACTAGAGACCTGGATTTTTTCCTTTTACCTCTCCCCCGTGTAACAAAGCAAGGTGAATACTAGCAACAAAAAGCAAAGGAGTGCTCCAGCTGAGAGACTATAAAGACATAAACTCCCTGGTCTCATTTATAAAAATGCTTCTGTTTTCTTTTCCTTAGTTATGTTTTTTCAAGCAAACAGATGCATGTTTTCTAATGCATATACAAATCCCAGAAATGGTGATACCATATGTATCTAATAAATACACATAAGTATGGGTATGTCTACACTACAGTGTTATTTCGAAATAGCTTATTTTGAAATAACACATCTACACACAAAATGCATTTTGCTATTTCAAAATAGCACGTCCACACTGAGTGGACACTGAATTGCATTGAAGGGCGGCTGGAACCAGGTCCAGCAGGGCGTCAGGTCAGGAGTTTATTTGTGGGCTGCTGCCTGAAGCTATCTGAGGCTTGTCCTCAAAGGGACCCCCACCTTGGGCAGCCAGTTCTCAGCTTTTCTTGCTTGCTTGCCTACCTCGATGAGGGAGAGCAAAGCATTTGTGTCTCTGTGTGCTCTGGTTGCCCTCACTTGGGACACCACAGCACTGTGCAACATGGAGCCGGAGCGGCCCCTGGGCACTCTGGCGCTTCTCGTGAACGCGTTGATGTGAGCCTGGCTGCACTTTCTGCAGGCTGCCATCCAGGAGGTCCATCGGGGAGCTGTCAGTATCCAGGAGGCCCTGTGGGAGAGCTTCCACCCTGAGGAGCACTAAGAGCCTCCCTGGTCTGCCCCAATGGGGGCTTGTGCCTCATTCCTCCCCCACATTGTTCCACTTACCCTCCCAGCTCCTCTTCCTGATGTCAAATAAAATACACGTATTTTCATGAACACAAACTCTGTTTATTTAACAAAAGTGTGTGTGGGGGGTGAAACTGGTGAGACTAGAGAAAGGAGGTGGGAGGGGGAGGAAAGAGGGTGGGAGAGGGGAGGGGGAAACCTGGGAGGAGGGAAGTGGAAGGGGGAAACAAAGGGAAGAAGGGGGAGGGGAAGCTCAGGGCTCAGGGTTGGAGGTCTTGCCGGACCAACTTGATTTTCATGCGAACCTGCTCCTGGGTTCACATGTGGCCTTTGGTGGCCAGGCTGGCAGCTATCCTGCCATAGATGGCCGCATTCCTCCATCTACTGCGGAGATCATGGCCATTGGGGGCATCCCCACCAAACCTGAGTAAGGTCCACCCTGATCTCCACCCTGGACCAGGAAGGCGCCCACCTTCTCCAGGCCCTGGCAGGCTCCTGGGAGCTGGCAGGCTGCTCCTGGGGAGTAGTGAAGGGCTGGCTGCCAGTGACTCACTGGCTCATGTTTTGGGGCCACTGGGTCAGGGGCAGTGACTGCTGGCTCTGGGCTGGCAGGCTTGGAGCTGGCACAGGCACTGTGGCCAGAGTCAACCCCTTTAAGAGCTCCGGGGAGGGTGGGGAGGAAGAGGAGCGCTCTTGTTTGAGGCTGGAGTGGCCACCAGGGCACCCTGGGAAGGCTGGAGGCCCCCTATTTCGAAATAAGTGTCTACACAGCACTTATTTTGAATTAGATATTTTAAATTTGGCATTATTCCTCATAGAATGAGGTTTACCAAATTTGAAATAAGTGCTCCACTATTTTGAATTTATTTCAAAATAGTGGTTTGGCTGTGTAGACACTAGTAAAGTTAATTCGAAATAACTGCTGTTATTTCGAATTAACTTTGATGTGTGGACATACCCTATGAGATTCACAAGAGAGAAGAGACATAGTTCAGTGGGATAAAGAATGAAAAAGAGAAGGAAAAACAATGCAACGTGCTAGGTTTGTTTGTTCATTTGTTTTTGTTTTCAGCTACATGGCTAATTTTCCGGTCTATGATGTGCTTAAAAATTGAACTCCAAAAATACTGTGCTGCATGGTTTTGATAATCTTTTACATAAGACAGAGCACTGGATGCAGTAAGTACATTAGCATCAACTAGAAAAGGAACTCTTAAGGCAGAAGCGAGTTATGAGGGGGCACTGTTCTCCCAAGCCATTGAAAGGAGGGCAGGTATGCTCCCTCGTCATTTTCCCTTATGCTAATTCCAGCTGTCTGGGTACAGTCTGCCAGAAGGAACGTCTACTAAAAGTTGGTCTCCACTGTGGACTCAGACAAACCATCAAATAAGCACTGATTCTAAAGGGACATCCAAAAATCATAGTTTTTCCAACACGACTCTAAACTCTCACTGAAATAAAATGAAAGTCTCTCCCTGATTTCAAATAGCTTTGGATCAAGCCTTTGTAATACAATTTACTGTGCAATTTGAAGGGTATGCATGTGTTCATTTTAAACAAAATGTGGTTTGGAAAGTAGGTATGCATAAAGAAGCATGCTGTGGCTCACCCCCCTAGGAACAGTCTAGAAAAAGGCCAAGGGGAGGAGGGTGAACACAACATGTGGAGTGGAAAAGTACAAGCATGTGACAAACAAAGCCATATATGGAAAGGTTGAATATGATTGGTTTAGAAGTTTGTGTTATGTAACTGCCATGTGCTATAAAACAGCAAGGGGAGGGGCTCCTTGCTCAAGGGGCTCTGGCTAATTTTACTACCAGGGGCTCTCCCTTTGTGCACATTGAATAAAGTCTTGTTGAATTGAATTGAAGTATCGAAGACCCTTGATTCTGCCCAGCACCTGACTCTCTGGGAACCACAAAATCCCAACAGTTTCTTGGCACAGCGAGCAAGGTGAGAAATATCCTTCAGGATCAAGACCTACAATCAAATTAGAGGGTGATTTTGTTCATTTTTCATTTGGTTGTGTGTCCCTGACCTGACTGGTGACTCTCATACCTTTTGTAGTAAGTGAATTTGGGTGTTGGGGAATTTAAGGGGTTTGTTGCAGTTTTGAAACATTTTGGTTGCAGTCTTAAGACTCTGTACTTAGTGTGGGGGTGGGTTAAGCTGTAAGTTCCTCTGACTAAGTGTTTTTGAAGTGGGAAATCAAAGAGGCCATAAGGACCAATAGTTAATGTAGGGGCAGGTATAGCCATAAGTACCTCTAGTTAATGTGTTGGCTGGCCCAGATCTCCTAATTGGAAATTGTTATTAGTCTATAAACAGAATTGTATTTAAAGATTTTGAGATTGGAGGATATATAGGTTTAAAAAAAAGGGGGAAAGATGAAGGGATATAGTGATCCACAATATGAAGAGTGTTTAATTAGTGCTTTTATAACTATTGTAGCAGTAAGTTTATTAGTTTTCTTGTTGAGATATTTTGGCTGTATGACTGAAATAAAGAAGGATAACCACCCCCCATTACAGGTGGGCAACACTGATTTTGTGCATAAACCACAATATTTATCAGAGGAAGACGATGTCCTCAGTGTAGATGTGAGGTTGCCGGGTATAAAATCTGCCCTGTCTCAGCATGACAAGGCATTGAAACAAGGATATCCAACATATGATGATTACCCAACTAAACATCCATATTATGTTGCCTGTTGGTGTATGGGGTTAAAAGACAGTAAAGAGAAGGACGAAATGGCTGGTATGTGTTTAATTGTTGATTATGAACAGCTGGTTAGAAAGTGTGATATGCTAAAAGGAAAGGTAGGAGAGTTAGAAGCAGAGGTAGAAAAACTGCAAACAGAAGCAAAAAACTATAAAGAAACAGCCTTGCAGGAAAAGAGATCTTGTCCCTCAGCACCTTTGGACCCTACATGTGGAATGTGGGGATATCAGTCTGGTTGTAGGGCTCCAGTGAGAGTGCACACTGTCTCTAATCCTAATCAAGGGGAAGGGGACCCTGCTACTGTTAGTCGCCTAGAGCACCCTCCTATGAGTCCATCTGACTTGCTGAGCATGTTAAAAGAATTGCCATCTTTGCAGCTTAATAACCCAAACCTACCCTTCTGGGAAAAAGTGCAGGAGTGGATGGTAGTGGGAGGCCTACATGCTTTTGATGTTTTCACCATGGTAAAAGCAAAATGTCCTGGCACAGCCTGGAGTAGAATTGCTGGTGGCTTTAATAACTCTGCATGGGCAACTGCTATTTTTGCCTCCTCAGCTGATATGGAGACTGCAGTGCGAAATTTCCGACAAGCTGTAACAGTGGCTTTGGGGTCAGGTACTAACTTGTACTCATTATATGCAAACCGAAAACAGCGTCCAAATGAGCCATCTGAAAAATATGTGGAAGACAAGTTTGAGTTATATCAACAGTATGGGGGGCAACAGAATGCTACTCGTGAAGATGCTGTATTCATAGAGGGGGTACTTGATGGGGTATGTGGCCCTTATAAGGCAGCCCTGAAAACTGGCTTTCAGCCTCCGGGTTATGCTGAATTATTAACTTGGGCTTCAAACATTAGCAAACACAATCAGGAACAGGATACAGGAGGAAAGGTGCACAGGATGCAAACCCGAGGACAGAAAGGAAAAGGGAAACTGAACATGAGTTTGGAAGATAATTTCGTTGCTGCAGTTAAAGCAGCAAATGTAGGAGGTGGTAATTGTAGTAACTGTGGAATGTTGGGCTATAACAAAAAGGAATGTTATAAGAAAGGGGGTGGAAGAGCTGATCGGTGTATGAAGTGTGACCAGACAGGGCATTGGTCCAAGAATTGCCCTAGTAACAAGGGTAAAGACCCTCTTGAGACTATGTCTCGGGACCAATTAATACAAATCCTCAACTCCATGAAAAAATCCCGATTAGGGGCTTTCGGCCCCCATTGCAGCGAGCCAGTATGGTTCATCTGCACGTCCATATCTAAATGCTAGGATTGGGGGCATGTCGTGTAAAATCCTTATAGATACGGGAGCTTCAGTATCCATTACTGATATTCCAGGATTACCTTTGACTTCTAAATTTACTACTTTAACAGGGTTGGGGGAACAAGTATGAAAGCATATCTGACAAAGCCCCTTTTAATCGAGACAGAAGAAAGTTTTTGGATGGGGCGATTTTATTATGCACCAAAACAAGCCGAAGATACAATAATGGGAATTGACATGTTAGGAAAATTGGGATGTCTTTTGAATCTGGGTGAGTCACCTTCATGGCAAATCCCATCTCAAAAGTCTAGTGCTAATGTGCCTCTGATCTATTCTTCTCCAGGTGAGTGTGTGTGCATTGTGCAGGTGCTCCCTGAGCTGCCAGGACCAGAGGGAGTGTGGGCAGCCGATAAACTCGACTGTGGTTTGATGAATGTCCCACCAGTGGTGGTTACAGGAAACCCTCCCCCTCCCTCACGTCCCTATCTAATTAAGCCAGAGGCCCTGATAGCAGTAGAAAGTACAGTCAAAGAGTTGTTAAAGAGGGGAGTTGTAAAAGAAATACAGTCAAAATGTAATTCACCTGTCTGGCCTGTTAAGAATACAGATGGATCGTGGCGGCTTATAATTGATTATCGAAATATTAACATGCATGCAGACAGGCTCACCACCCTAGTTGCTGACCCTAGTACTAGTCTTTCTACTGTACCTAGTGATCATGTAGTGTTTTCAGCCTTGGACATCAGCAATGGCTTTTGGTCTGTTCCTGTGCACCCTGACAGTCAATTTTGGTTTGCATTTACTGTTAAAGGGAAGCAATATACTTTTACTCGCCTAAGCCAGGGTTTTCATAACTCACCTACTTTGTTTCATAGAGCGTTAGCTGATGTGCTGGCAAAGCTGCCAGACATGGCTTCTTGTGTTGTACAGTATGTTGATGATCTTCTTATCTCCTCACCAGATCGCCAAACGCACATGAAAGACTTAGAAGTGATCCTGCAGCACTTGGCAGACAGTGGGGTAAAATGTAATGCTAGAAAGGCTCAGATTGCAAAGGAGGAAGTATCATATCTGGGGTACCTAATATCCAAAGGGTGCAGGCGTTTAACTGTTGACCGCACTGAGGCTATTAATGCATGCCCACGACCAACTACGGTCAGGGGAGTTAGGAAAGTGTTGGGGCTATTCAATTTCTGCCGAACTCAAATCCCCAATTATTCAAGGATTGTCCAGCCCCTTAATAATCTCCTGAAGGGTGCTGGTGGACCACATGAGGCAATTGAATGGACACTTGACTGTGAGCAGGCATTTACCACATTAAAACAAAGGCTAAGTACTGCCCCAGGGTTGGGACTTCCTAATCCATTAATGCCTTTTACATTGTACACGCATGTCAGTGAGGGACATATGGCAGCAGTGTTAACGCAAAAACATGGGGAGAAACAGCGCCCAGTAGCATACTACTCTTCTAAACTAGATGCTGTTGCTCAAGCAATGCCACCATGCCTTCAGGCAGTGGAAGGAGCTTCTATGGCCCTAAATCAGGCCACACCACTTATTGGTACACAGGATGTAAATATTGTGGTACCTCATGCTGTCCTTTCTATTTTATCAGGGAAGAAATCTTCAGCAGTCCATGTGGCAAGATGGACTCGATGGGAAACGAGTTTGCTAATGCCTTCGGTACATCTGCAACGAGCGTCATTGCTAAACCCTGCCACCCTCATGCCTACCCCAGATGAGGGATACCCGCATCATTGTTGCCTTGAGGAAGAGCCCATGGACCTTCCATTGGTAAAAGAAACTGAAATACCTGGTCCCCCTTGCCTGGTGGATGGTTCTTCCTTCTATGCGGACGGCAAGCGACACACAGCATGGGCTGTTTGTACTCAAGATGGACAGCTGGTGGCGCACGGCAGTTTGCCTGGGGCATCTGCACAAGTAGCAGAACTACAGGCATTAGTTGCAGCATGTGAAGCTGCGAAAGGTCATGCTGTAAACATATAGACTGATTCTAGATATGCGCTTGGGGTTGTACACGATTATATTAACTTGTGGGTAAATCAGGGATTCCTGACGAGGACAGGATCCCCAATACAAAATGGGGGGATAGTGGAGAAACATCATGCAGCCATGCAGAAACCTACCGAACTAGCAGTGATAAAAGTGAGGGCCCACACAAAAGGGACAGACCCTCATAGCAAGGGGAAACCGAAGGGCAGACGAACTAGCTAAACAAGCAGCAGTGGAAGGTAAAGAGAGACAACTGATTGCTGCAACACAGCCTCTCATAAAAGCCCCAAACTTTTTTGAATTACAGGACATCCAACACGCTGCACCAAGGGCAGAGAAGTGGTTATGGATGGATAATGGGGGCAAACTGTGTGATGATAACACTTGGAGAGGCCCAGGAAACACATTAGTGTTACCAAATGTGCTGATGGGAACTATGATACAAATATATCACGTGTTAGGACATGATGGAGCATGGAGGGTGATACACCGGATGTCGGACACCTGGTGGCATCCTAAGCTTAATGCAAATGTGCATGATTATGTGAGGAGGTGTGTAACATGTGCTCAATGTAATTCTGCTCCCACAGTGAAAGTGAGAATGCGACATCAGCCAAGACCAACACAGCCCTTCACACAGTTACAAATAGACTTCATTGGACCCCTGCCAAGGTGCAGAGGGAAAGAATATGTTCTGGTGATCGTGGATCACTTTACTAAGTGGGTAGAAGCTTTCCCAGTGGCCAAGGCCACTGCGTTTGATGTAGCTAAAATATTGATGACAGAAATAATTCCCCGATGGGGATTTCCATGCTTCATTGATAGTGACCAAGGTACCCACTTTACAGGGAAGGTGATGAAAACGGTATGCAGGGCACTGGGGATCAAACAGAAATTCCACTGTCCCTACCATCCCCAGAGTTCGGGATTAGTAGAAAGAGCTAACCGAACCATTAAAAACAAACTAACCAAACAGATGTTTTCTGCTACAGGGAAAGACTGGGTCACCAATTTACCAGTGGTTCTCATGTCTATGAGATCCAGTCCTATTAATCCACATTCCTTATCTCCTTTTGAAATGCTGACAGGGCGGGCGATGAGAACGCCAGGAAATCTGTGCATTGGAGCGGGGGAATTGTACGTCATGGGTGACCAGCTTACTGAATATTGCAAATTGTTATCTCAGTGCGTCTCACAGGACCCCTGAACTGAACCAGACCCAAAGGCCAGCAAAGAGGACACATGTGAGGTGCAGCCCGGTGATCAGGTACTGGTGAAAGCCTATAGAAAATGAACCTTTGAACCAACCTGGACTGGACCTCACATGGTTCTCTTGGTAATTCCTTCAGCGGCCCGGGTCACTGGAATTCCAGTTTGGGTGCACCTGTCACAAATAAAAGTATACAAGGGTGACACTCAACATAGGGCACAATAATCTCTGTTTACCCTATAGACTCCTTGAGGGCCATTCTCAATATTGTCAAGTGTTTTCATTTGATATTCCCAGTTTAAAATTGATGTAGGAATTTTTTGTGATCTACTAATTGTTTTGAGTGGTTTCTGAGACTTGAAAGTTCTTTTAGAGGTCTCATCTTAATAATGCTGCCATGGCTTTCAGTGCTTTATTGATGTAGTCACCTGGGGAGGAGCCACTGGATCAGTTGTAAATGCCATTACTCAAGCTATGAAATCTCATAATAGGGACTGGGTTGAAACTTTGTTAGTAGCAGGGACAACAGTTTATTGTGGTGAGAATAGGGCTCATGTCTAATCAAGTTAGAGATCACCTTAACTCAGCAACATAGTTGGTTAGGTCTTCACTGTTGTACTCAGCCATCTATTAAAAACTACTAAAATGTATGAGCGAGCATTGGTCTAGAATGGTGTTATCATACTGGCATGGTGTTCAACATGAAAGTTGCAGCCCTGATAGGAGACTTGCTCATGTCACAGGTGCCCTGTTGGGTGAGAGCCGCAGTTCTCAAAGACTGAATGTCTTCACCTTGGATGATGGCAGGGGAGTGGTCTCTATTGATAACGGGCATTTTGGAATGATCATTCCATCTTTGGAGAGGTGTTAATTCCTGTGGGTTGGTCTCCTGGATTGGAAGCTCAGCCCTTCCACCCACTCCCATTCTCATGTCATAGACACCTGTGTAGTTGAGTATGTAATAATGGCTAGAGATAACTATATAGCTTTCCCATGGGACCAATATTTCATCCTGGGAGGATGGGTTTTGCATATAAGAAACATGGAGTCAGGACAAGCCCTGTCTCAAATGTTGGGACCTGACTTAATGGTTCATGTAATGTTTAATTTAATGAAAGATATAACAGTGAGGAAAGACTCCACTACCTGGTGTGGATTTGGGTATTTAGCTTTGGAAGGTAAGCCTGGCTTGAACATCTCGTTCTTCCTATTGTGTAAGATATTATGAAAGAAGTGGTAAGGCAATTACAGTGATTCAGTGGATAGAAGAGTTTGCTATTGTGGGAACAAAGATTCCCTGGGGATGGATTTCAGTTGTGTTTTCGGAATGGATATGGGGACTTATTATTACTTTTATTGTAGATATCATTATGTATTAAAGGTTGAATGTATTGTTTAATTCTGTTACCAAAACTGCAGTTAATTAAGTGTTGATAAGGTCAATTGTAGCTCCTAATAAATACAAGGAAGTGGTGTTAGTGGGGTCTAAGAATTGTTCTTAGCCCCAAAACCAAATGGGGGAGCTGAAGGGTATGCATGTGTTCATTTTAAACAAAATGTGGTTTGGAAAGTAGGTATGCATAAAGAAGCATGCTGTGGCTCACCCCCCCCTAGGAACAGTCTAGAAAAGGCCAAGGGGAGGAGGGTGAACTCAACATGTGGAGTGGAAAAGTACAAGCATGTGACAAACAAAGCTATATATGGAAAGGTTGAATATGATTGGTTTAGAAGTTTGTGTTATGTAACTGCCATGTGCTATAAAACAGCAAGGGGAGGGGCTCCTTGCTCTAGGGGCTCTGGCTAATTTTAGTACCGGGGCTCTCCCTTTGTGCACATTGAATAAAGTCTTGTTGAATTGAATTGAAGTATTGAAGACCCTTGATTCTGTCCAGCACCTGACTCTCTGGGAACCACAAAATCCCAACAAATTTAAGCAAAGGAAAACTAGCCTGCTTTGTACTGTCTTCTGGACTAAAGAAGAAAGAGGACTCTTTAGTAAATACAACAGAATTATTTATGCTGGACAATCACAGACACCATTTCTGTCTTCTCCCTAGCTCAGAGACACAGAAATTGGGTCTGCACTGTAGAGGGTGACCACACAGGGTCTTCCTAAATCTTGATTGAGGCTTAGGAGGCATGCAGTGGAATGATGGCTACACTATACTGTGACACACCATCTTTTTAAATGTCTTAAAAATCCTAGGCCTGGTCTACACTACATGGGAAGGTCAATGTAAGATACCAAAGTTGATGTATCTTAAATTGTGTTTCCATGCCATCCACACAGCGGGAGTCTACAGGAGCAAATGCTTCCAATGACTTCCATTATTCCTCGTGAGAAACAGGAGTACCGGTACTGATGGGGGCGCCCTTTGAATTTGATTTAGTGGGACTATACTACACCCACTAAATCAAAAAGCAGGAAGATAAACTGCGTAGCATTGATCTTCCATGTATAGTAGCCATACCCATAAAAAAGGAAAGACCTAAAGCCATATTCATTCACTGCCTTGCATCACCCAAACCTAGGCTGCAGCTTCCTATTGCTATATAGTCTATTGGGGGATGGAGCTTGGATTGGTGCTTCAGAATTTTGTAAAACAATACAGATGCTATTGGTGCAGCAATTCTGATACAAATTATTTACGTGGTAAATTTTAGTAAATTAATTTGTCTTTTTAAGCAAGCAAGCCAGGTTACTTATAATTCACATATGCTAGATAAGAATATTAGCATGACTGAATATTAGAATAGGCCCACAAATACATTTTGGTATACAGTGAGACAAAAAAAAAAAGAGTACTGTTCTTAAAATAATACAACCCTTAGGTTGACAATTTCCATTTCCCCAGCCAAATTAATGTTCTAAGGGTTTCCAGGCATAGGACTGAAGTTTATAAGTCAAAAAACAAAAACAAAAAAACCCCACCAAACCCATCTACTTAAGGAGAATCAGTGAGAATACTGAAACTCCCCATTTAATAAGCCTGATTGAGTTGTAAGACAAAAGTATGAAGAAGAGTCTCTGAGGAAAACTTGCTTTTATACGCAGATGGGTTAAAATAATAATAAAGAAAACACCAAACATACTTGGGAAAATAAGACTTTTCCAGTAAATGAAGAAATGTTTCTTGTTACAAATGTTTTAATAACAAAACAGGGGGGCAGTAATAGACAGCCTTTCATGCATGATCAGAAAGTGATTTTCTAATCAATTATATTAGCCCTATAACAGTTTGGTAAAATATGCAAAAATTGTAAGCCCATTTTACAAACTTTCACAGCACCTTTTGGGATTGGTCATTTTTTAGTACTCACAGAATTATGTATATTTTCAAAGATTTAGGTATATCTGTCAATCATTTGAAAAGTAAGCTGATAATGGTCAACTCCAGTGGCCAATTAAGTCAATGGTCATCTCTCTTTCCACTGATGCTACAGGCCACCAAATGAAGGCCGAGTATACAATGACAATATTTTCTGTGCCCACATCTCTTGGATTTTGGAAACGGGGTGCAGTGTGCCACTTAAAATTACTGATCAGTCCTTTCCTTCCTCTCCAAACCTTTTTCACTTCCTAATGGCTGCAGCCACATGCCTCAGTGACTTTAGTTATATCAGGAAAGACATATACCATTCTATTATTTAATAAAATACTGTTCTTTAATTTCCATTCTTTAGTCAGAAAAAGTTCATGATTATTTATAGAACCTAGCAACAAACATAATAACTGTATTTGTCTAAAGCATTGAGACAGTGACAGGAATGTCAAAATAAGACTCAACAGGAATAGGGATCATTTTAAAGATTTGATTAGATTTTTCTGAATTCGTAAGAATTCTGTAAAGAAAAAAACCTATGAATTCAAAATTATCAGGGCATCTAAACCTTGTATAGCACTTCATGCTTGCTATTGCTCTAAATATGCTCTAAAAAAACTTTGGGTAAAAAAAATCACATATTGATCTATGGGGAAAGACTCTGTTTTACCACATAGCCTCTCCAGGAGTCCCAGTTAATGTAGATTGTGAAGGGGAGTATGATGGAATGGGTAATCTTACTCTGCGTGAAGAAACACACTGGTAGAAAAGAAACACACTGGTAGTGCCATGGACTCTAAAAACCTGTGTTCTATTCCTTGTTTTACCAACAGCCTCATGCATGATCTTGATCTTGGGTCCACAAAGAAATTTAGGCATCACAATAGTCAGTGTTTCAATGCCAAATTCATTGGGGACTAGCCACCCAGAAGAATCTTCTGTCCTAGTCTCCCTATGCAATGTATAAAGAATGTTAGGATTTGCAGAAGATAGAGTGCTGAGTAGAGAGCCACCCATGCTAGCCAGTAGGAATGCCAAGCAGAAGAGTGTGGCCTAAGTCCCCCCCCTTATGTGGTAGTTAGGAATATATCTGTGTAAAGCCAGGAACCCTCTTCAGGAGTTAGAAATCAGAGCCAAGGCATTTGAGGGGGAGGGGAGAGTGGGAACAGAGAGACATCCTATCCCATTATAATCAGGGCAATCACATAGGAGATCTAGTTACACATCCCTCTTCTGCCTGATTTAGAAGAGGGACCGGAACTTTGCTCAACTCTATATTACAGAGATGCGGCCTAATCACCAGGCTACTGAATATCCTGGAAGTGAGACCTCTCAAGCACTCCTGTTGACACTGTTCCACTTTGTAAAACTAATTAAATATATAATGGAACAAGGACTTTAATTCAGCTCTCCTACCTCCCAGCTAGTGTCCAAAGTACCAGTCTAAGGAGAATCTCACACACATCCTCTGGCTCAATGAATATTTAAGCATTTATACAAAGTGGAACAATGACAAAAGGAGGAATTGAAAGTAGGCAACACCAAATATCCAATAGCCTGCAAGCTAAGCTATTTATTTAGCACCGGAGACAGTTGTGTTCAAATCCCTGCTCCAGAACTGATGGACTGTGGATTTGAAAACAGTTCTCCCACATTAGCAGGGAGTGCCCTCACCACTGAACTATTGGGGTATGTCTACACTACCACCCTAGTTCGAACTAGGGTGGCTAATGTAGGCATTCGAAGTTGCAAATGAAGCCCGGGATTTAAATATCCCTGGCTTCATTTGCATCTTGCCGGGCGGGCGCCATTTTTAAATTCCTTTAGGTCGAACTCGGTGCCCGCGGCTACATGCGTGGAACGAGGTGTACCGGTAGTTCAAATTAGAGATCATAATTCGAACTACCTGCTCCGTGCTGCGTGTAGCCGCGGGCACGGAGTTTGACCTAAGGGGATTTAAAAATGGCACCCGCCCGGCAAGATGCAAATGAAGCCCGGGATATTTAAATCCAGGGCTTCATTTGCAACTTCGAATGCCTACATTAGCCACCCTAGTTCGAACTAGGGTGGTAGCGTAGACATACCCTTGGAGATTCTGGAGTGCAGCCAACCAATGACCAAAATTCATTGTCTCGTTTCTTTTAGCTATCTTTTTGGTAAGATTCATTCTGGCAGGGATGTTCTTAAACTAGGTAGAGTGAATGCCCAGTGAATTCTGCTGGGGCAAAAGTGAAATGAAAAATTGGGTGGCTTTGCACATGCCCGTCAGCAGAAACTTACATGGTGTGAGAATATAAAGACCTCCACAGTTAGGTGACAGCTGAGCAGGGTTTGGAGGAGCCTGATTATTGAACTTAGGTATCTGAAGTGTCAGGCCATTCAGTCTCTTTATGTATCTAGGCGTTGCTCCTTCTATTTTCTAATTCCAGCCTTTGTCCATCTTGTATATTTAGACTGTAAGCAATTCAGGAATTGATTGTAAATATGTTTGCATAGTGCCTAGTCCAAGGGTACCCTATCTAGATGCTATTATAAAATGATTAAAAATAAATACATCAGTTCCTGTGGACATTGCTGTCTCAGATGTTATAGAGATATATTATATGCTACTTGTCTCTTCTGTCCACTTTCTTTTGGAAGATATACTTTCAGTTGATAGGGAGAAGGAGGAGAAACAGGTCACCTCAAGAGCACAACATGCAAAAAAAATGTACTAAAAATTCTAGGGAGATGTGTTGCAAATAGATAATCAGTTTTTGCATTAGCTTGGGCCCAGCCCATTTTCCCCATGCACTGCAGAACAGTAATAGTTGTGTGTTCAGAACAGTTATCTGGGATCATTAGAATTTGTTCAGTAAGATTAATTTGTTCAGTAACTCTTGTTTTTGGGCAAATAATCATAAAAGTGTAAAAGGGTGCCTAGGTATAATAAAATAAAAAGGAATGAGTGGGAGACAGAAGAAGTGTAGAAGGGCATAAAATGTACCAAAATGGGATGAACTGGTTGAACAAAAAAGAGAAAGTGTCACAATATAAATCAGGATCAGGAAACATTTGGAATGAGTTATCGGTGACAAAGATCAATCATTCAAGACTTGGTGACAATGGAAAAGGTGGAAAGAATAAAATTTTTATAGGAAACTAAAACATCATTCATTTTTCAAGGACACGTGAGAAATAGTCAAGTAAAACAAGATTAAGAATGTATTAGAGATAGAAAGTTGTTATTTATAGTTGATCATTTCTTCCATAAAATTACACACACATTCATATTCAGTAATATCAAAGCATGAGATATACATGACATTATATATAGAAATAGAAATATATGAATAAAAAACAAATCAGGATGATTATTCTTCTTGTATAAACACATGAATGAAATAGCATTATCATTATTATTACCATTATTATCATGAATAATAATAACAATAACAACAATAATTAGTATTCAGTATCAATTTTCCTCATAGTATTTTCATCTTCCTAAAATCTATGGGATCAAATTTGGCTGTTCATTATCTCTATGCAACTCTGTGAATTCATATTTTGCAAAGAGCAGCATTTGGACCACTATTTTAAATATATTTTCACTTTCTATTCTGATGTAACATGGATGAAACTTCTTGGTTAAAATGCTGTCAAAAGTCAGGAAGAACCAATAGCAGATAAACCAACAAGACACTTTCTCAAATCATAAAATCATAGAACCATAGAGCTGAAAGAGACCTCAGGAGGTCATCAAGTCCAGCCCCCTGCTCTAGGCAGGACCAATCCCAACTAGATCAACCCAGTCAGGGCTTTGTCAAGCCGAGACTTAAATACCTCTAGGGATGGAGACTCCACTACTTCCCTAGGTAACCCATTCCAGTGTTTCACCATTCTCCTAGTGAAATAGTTTTTCCTAATATCCAACCTGGACCTCTCCCACCACAACTTGAGACCATTGCTTCTTGTTCTGCCATCCATCACTACTGAGAACAGCCTTTCTCCAGCCTCTTTGGAACCTCCCTTCAGGAAGTTGAAGGCTGCTATCAAATCCCCCCTCACTCTTCGCTTCTGCGGACTAAACAGACCCAACTCCCTCAGCCTCTCCTCATAGGTCGTATGCTCCAGCCCCCTAATCATTTTGGTTGCCCTCCACTGGACCCTCTCCAATGCATCCACAACCTTTTTGTAGTGGGGGGCCCAGAACTGGACACAATACTCCAGATGTGGCCTCTCCAGAGCCGAATAAAGGGGAATAATCACATCTCTGGATCTGCTGGCAATGCTCCTCTTAATGCAACCTAATATGCCATTAGCCTTCTTGGATACAAGGGCACACTGTTGACTCATATCCAGCTTCTCATCCACTGTAACCCCCAGGTCCTTTTCTGCAGAACTACTACTTAGCTGGTTGGTCCCCAGCCTGTAACAATGCTTGGGATTCTTCCGTCCCAAGTGCAGGACTCTGCACTTGTCCTTGTTGAACCTCATCAGATTCCTTGTGGCCCAATCCTCCAATTTGTCTAAGTCACTCTGGATTCTATCCCTGCCCTCCAGCATATCTACCTCTCCCCCTAGCTTAGTGTCATCTGCAAACTTGCTGAGAGTGCAATCCATCTCCTCATCCAGGTCATTAATAAAGATATTGAACAAAACCGGTCCTAGAACCTAACCTTGGGCACTCCGCTAGAAACCGACCGCCATCCTGACATCGAGCCACTGATCACTATCCGCTGGGCCCGGCCTTCTAGCCAGCTTTCTATCCATCTTACCATTCATTTATCCAATCCACATTCCCTTAACTTGCTGGCAAGAATATTGTGGGAGACCGTATCAAAAGCCTTGCTAAAGTCAAGGTATATCACAACCACTGACTTTCCCATGTCCACAGAGCCAGTTACCTCATCATAGAAGCTAATCAGATTAGTCAAGCACGACTTGCCCTTTGTGAATCCATGCTGACTATTCCTAATCACTTTCCTCTCCTCCAAGTGCCTCAAAATGGATTCCTTAAGGATCCCTTCCATGATTTTTCCAGGAACCGAGGTAAGACTGACCGGCCTATAGTTCCCTGGATCGTCCTTCTTGCCTTTTTTGAAGATGGGCACTACATTTGCCTTTTTCCAGTCATCCAGGATCTCTCCCTATCTCCACGACTTTTCAAAGATAATGGCCAAAGGCTCCTCAATGACGTTTGACAACTCCCTCAGTACCCTCGGATGCATTAAGTCCAGACCCATGAATTTGTGTACGTTAAGCTTTTCTAAATAGTTCCTAACCTGTTCTTTACCCACTAAGGGCTGTCGATCTTCATCCTATCTTGCGTCACTTAGCGCATTAGTCCGGGAGCCCACCTTGTCTGTGAATACAGAGGCAAAGAAAGCATTGAGTACTTTAGCTTTCCCCACATCATCTGTCACTAGGTTACCTCCTTCATCCAGGGGCTGCACACCCTCTCTGATCACCTTCTTCTTGTTAACATGCCTGTAGAAACCTTTCTTGTTATCATTCACATCCTTAGCCAGTCGCAATTCCATTTGAGCTTTCGCCTTCCTGATAACCCCCTGGCATTCTCGAGCTATACATTTAAACCCCTCCCTGGTCATTTGTCCAAGTTTCCACTTTTTGTAAGCTTCCTTTTTGTGCTTAAGTTCACCAAGGATTTCCCCTGTCTCCTACCGGTCTCCTACCATGTTTGCCTCTCTTGCTACGCATCGGGATGGTTTCTTTCTGTGCCTTCAATAAGGCTTCTTTAAAATACTGCCAGCTGTCCTGGACTCCTTTCCCCTTCATGTTAGCATCCCAGGGGATTCTGCCCATCAGGTCTTTGAGGGAGTCAAAATCTGCTTTTCTGAAGTCCAAGGTGTGTATTTTACTACTCTCTTTTCTTCCTTTGGTCAGGATCCTGAAATCTACCATCTCATGATCACTGCTTCCCAGATTGTCACTCACCTCTACTTCCCCTATTAGTTCCTCCCTGTTTGTGAGCAGAAGGTCAAGCTGCGCACGGCCCCTGGTTGGATCCTTCAGCACTTGTACCAAGAAGTTATCCCCAACATTCTCCAAAAACTTCCTGGATTGCCTGTGTACTGCCATATTGGTTTCCCAACAGATGTCAGGGTGATTAAAATTCCCTACAAGAACCAGGCCCTGTGATCTGGAAGCTTCTCTCAGTTGTCCGAAGAAAGCCTCATCTACCTCATCCACCTGATTCGGTGGCCTATAGTAGGCACCAGCCACAACATCCCTGCTGTTGTTTGCACCTCTAAACTTAACCCATAGACTCTCAACAGGTTTTTCTCACTCTATGTACTGGAGTTCAGAGCAATCATAGTGCTCTCTTATGTATAGTGCAACTCCTCCTCCTTTTCTCCCCTGCCTGTTCTTCCTTTCTATGACAGCACTCCAGTCATGTGAGTCATCCCACCAAGTCTCTGTTATCCCAATTAAATCATATTTCTTGGACTGGGCCAGGGCCTCCAGTTCTTCGTGTTTGTTGCCCAGGCTTCTCGCATTAATGTACAAACACCTCAGATAACCAGTTGATCGCCCCATCTTCTCCATTCAAATCAGGGGTCCTCCTTTCTTGCTTGTTCCTCTTTGCATTCCTTCCCGGTATCCGACTTTCCCACTCTCCTCAGGGTGTTGGTCACCGTCCCCCAATGAACCTAGTTTAAAGCCCTCCTCACTAGGTTTGCAAGCCTGCCCACGAAGATGCTCCTTCCTCTTTCATTAGGTGGATCCAATCTCTTCCTAAGAATCCTTGTGCCCGGAACAGAGTTCCGTGGTCAAAGAAACCAAAGCCCTCTCTGCAACACCACCTGCGCAACCACGCTTTTACTTCCTCAATTCGACGATCCCTGCCCAGTCCTTTCCCTTCAACAGGGAGGATGAACGAGAACACCACTTGCGCTCCGAATTCTTGGATCCTTCTTCCCAGAGCTACATAATCCACAGTAACCCGCTCAAGGTCATTCTTGGCCGTATCATTAGTTCCCACGTGGAGAAGCAGGAAGGGGTAGCGATCCAAAGGTTTGATCAGCTTGGTAAGCCTCTCAGTCACATCCTGAATTCGAGCTCTCGGTAAGCAGCACACCTCTCAAGATTCCAGGTCCGGACGGCAGATGGATGGCTCAGTCCCTCTTAGGAGGGAGTCCCCGACCACCACCACCCGTCGTCTTCTTTTGGGGGTGGTGGTCGTGTAACTCCCATACCTAGGACTATGCATCCCATGCCTTCCAGTAGATCGTATTCCCTTGCAGTTTCTTCCGTGTGAGGTCCCTTCCAAAGCATTCACCACCGCAGAGCCTGTGGAGAAAGCCTGAAAGCGATTACTTACCTCTATAGCATTGGGGGATTCCCGTGCTGGCCTTTTTCCCCTTCTAGAAGTTACATGCTGCCAGTTCTCTTCCTGGTCCCGTACTGCCCTCTCTGGCTCTTCCGCCTGCCGTGCTTGTAGGATTAAACGCTGCCTTCTATCGAGGAAGTCTTCATCCTCTCTGATGGAGCGTAGGGTCGACACTTGGGCCTCCAGTCCTCTAATTTTTTTTTCCAAAATGGTGACCAGCTTGCACCTCGTGCAGATGAAATCCATTCTTTCTTCTGGGAGGAAGACAAACATGGCACGCGCTGTGCAGGTAACAACAGCAGACCTATCACCATCCATCCCTGCTGTCCTGGAAAAAGGATTTAAAAAAAAAGGCAAGAGAACCTCGTGCCCTTCTCTCTCCCCTTCCCAACTCCCTCTCTAAACTCCCTGTTAGCACTCACCTCCCTCATGAGTCCTGTATCTCCTTCTCCTCTACCTGGAGAACTCCCTCTCTAAAGCCTCACTCACAAACACAGAGAAAAAAAAACCAACACAACACCAAACAAACCACCACACACCAACCCTCACTCACAAACACAAGCTCACTCACAAACACAGTAAGAAAGCCCCAATAACAACACACACTTCCCTCAAGAGTCCTGTATCTGCTTCTCCTTTACCTGGAGAACTCCCTCTCTAAACTCCCTGTTAGCACTCACCTGTTCGCAAAAGGGAGGGCTGTCATTTTACTCTTTGACAATAAGAAAAGAAAAAATCAGAAGCCGTAATTCTGATAAATAAACTCATTAAGGAGATGTCCAATATCTGCAAAACAGTAATTGATGAAGCATAATCAAATTTCTAAATAAAAAGAAATGGTTCTTAATGTGTGCTATATTTGACAATGGGAAATAAAAACTGCCATAGTAGATCAAGACACTGGTCCACTTAATCCAGTATTTTATCTTGGGCAACAGCCAGTACCAGCTGCTTCACAAGAAAAAATCCTTCAATTTGAAGTTATGGGATGACATGAGAGTTTCAAGAGTTTGTGGATAAGAAAATATGTGCAGTAGAAACAGAACAAGAACTATATCCATTTGTGTGACAGCATGAGTACAACTGAATGAAAAAGGGTATCAGAAAGTGAAATAAAAAATTTAGAGGCAAAGTTCTAGTATCAGTTATATCTGTCTAAAAACAATTCATTTTATATCAGCAGAGTATCATCAGATGCTATCTGGAAGTCAGCAACAACAGAAGTTGAACCTAGGGTTTAATTTTGAAAACAAACTGATGATGGTAGGAAAAAATGTTCGATTTTTCACAAAATAAATGAACCACACTGTATTCAAACTGAATTACTGAATTTACCTAAAAGAAAAACTCACATGTACATTATGGTAATACTGCCATCTTTGCCAGGCATTTTAAGCTTTTGCAGAATCTTGAAGACACTAGATGGACTATTTTCTAATAAAAATCATGTTTATCCTAGGCTTGCTTTGTCTTATATTGAATAAAAAATGAAAGCACTGCTGTACTTGGAAACACCATCTGAAACTAATGCAATCGTGCCAGATAGCAAGCACTCATTTAACCACAACTGACAGTCATTCATAAATATAAGATGAAACAACACAGTGGTGGATAGAGGTTACGAAAGACAGCACCAGAGAGTCAGTGCCTCAGGAAAAACAAAATACTCTGGGTATCTAACCAGCAACTTGATACTATTAATCAAAACTGCAATGTTGGAGAGAAGATCCTCCAGCAATGCTATAAGAGCTGAGAACCAATGCAGCAGATGGACTGTGGTGTAATGCTGGCAACGGTTAAGAAAATGTGTGACATGTAATATCAAAAACATTCAATGAAGTAGCTGGATACCAGCTCCTACCAATGATAGAACTCTGAGAATGCAAAATAAAGTGAAACTAAATTTTATACTGTAAAGCTGGACAAAAATCACTGGTACAGCAAGGACCTTCCAATATAAATTGCCTTGCAAAAGACAAATAGTTTCCTTCACAAGGGAATCCATCCAACAAACCTATCAAAACATTCTCTTCATCACTTCAGAGGTATTGAACGTACATACTTCTCTCCTTGAATTCTCATTGTGCTGTCACAAGCAGTAACCCACTCTTTACTTGCTCAATGACATACTACATTTATATGTGAGGCTGCGATATGCTGTCATCTGAAGCCACAGAAAATATACTTCTTAGGCTCTGATTCACTCACCCTTATTCACAGAGCAAAATTACAAGCAGTGGGACTAACTGTATGACTGGATATGTCATGGTTGCAGAGTCAGCCCCTTTTATAATGAGTTTACTGACAAGAATTCATTGTTATTAAGGATGAAAAATCAACTGTTCCAAAAATAACATCCAGCAGCTTCTGCACTCTTGCCATAGGAAATTGTTATGTAATGGAGTGAAGAAGGAAGCATTCTCAATAAACATTCAGGTTAGTAAGGGACAACAGTAAAGAAAGTGGTATTGAAAAAAGTCCTTGAGAGTCAGTCCAATTATGATTGCTCTAGCATGACAAAATATATGGCTTGAGCGTTCCTATAATGTGATCAGGCATACAATATAATACATGCAAACAGTGAAGGGTACATCTGAGATTCACTCCCTAGTTATTTTCCTGAGTTTATTGGCCATGGAATCCGACTAAATATGTTGTGCTGCATTTTTCAGTTTTGTGACTGAATCTTTAATAACCATAATCTAGCGAGGTGTATAAAACTGATTCCCAAAGCCAAAAACAACACTAAAATTTTATGGAAAAACTGCAGGGAGTTTAAAACACGGAGATGGTCATTCCCCCCTTGTTTATTACAGATAATATATCACAGCAAAAATGTTAGTAATTTCAACAGTAACCAATGCTTCACTAATTGCATATTATACACCATATGCCAAGATATACATGTTTGCGTGGGTATTTCTCCCTCTCTCTCTTTCTCTCTCTCTCTCTCTCTTTCTGTTGCACACATATACCCTATTGGGAAAGGCTGTTTTTTTTTTCAGAGGTGCCTTAAAAATTCAGAATTTAAATGTGTTTGGGCAACTTTCTTTTTTATGATGTCCTGGAAAACTAAGTCCTACAATGTTGAATTTTAAAAGACTCCAATCTACAGATCAGTTACAGTTACTTACAGGAAAAATAGTAAGACTTCAATAGGTACTCACCAAGGACTCTTAAGAAAAGTAAGCAGTCATGGAGTGAGAGGGAAGGTCCTCTCATGGATTGGTAATGAGTTAAAAGACAGGAAACAGAGAGTAGGAATAAATTATCCGTTTTCAAAATGAAGACAGATAAATAATGGTGTTCCCCTGGCATGTGTACTGGAACCAGTTCTGTTCAATGTAGTCATAAATGATCCCAGAAATGGGGTAGAACTGAGGTAGAGACATTTTCAAATGATACAAAACTACTCCAGCAAGTTAAGTCAAAAGAACACTGTAAAGAATTACAAACCCTGGTGATTGGGCAATAAAATGGCAGATGAAATTCAGTGTTGATAAATACAAAGTAATGCACATTGGAGAACATACCCCCCTAATATTCACATAAAATTATTCTGTCTAAATAAGCTGTTACTACTCAAAGAAGAGATCATGGATTCACTGTGGATAGAGCTTTGAAAACATCTACTCGATGTGCAGTCGCAGTCAAAAAAGCTAACAGAATATAGGGAATTATTAGGAAACCGCTAGATAATAAGACAGAAAATATCACATTCCCTTTATATAAATCTGAAGTACACCCAGATGTTCAATACTGCATTCCATCTCAGAAAAGATACTGCAGTGGGAATTGGTACAGAAAGGGACACCAGAAATGATTAGGGGTATGGAACAGCTTGCATAAACTGTTACATAAGGAGAGATTTAAAAGGCTGGGACTTTCCAGGTTGGAAAAGAAATGATTAAAGGGGATTATAATATAGGTCCATAAAATCATTACTGGTGTGGAGAAATTACATAAGAAAATGTTGTTTACTGGTTCCCATAACATGGGGATGAGAGGTCACCAAATGAAATTAATAGGCAACAGATTTAAAACAAACAAAAAGGAAGTATTTCTTCATGCAATGCACAGTCAACCTGTAGAACAGTTTACCAGCATATTTTGTGAGGTGCAAGATGATAACAGGGTTCAAAAAGGAACTAGATAGATTCATGGAGGATAGATACATCAATTGCTAATAGCGAGGATTGTTAGGAATGGTGTTCCTAGCCTCTATTTGCCAGAAGCTAAGAGAGGATGACAGGGAATGCATCACTTGATGGTTATATTTTCGCTTCATTTCCTCTGGAGCACATGGCACTGCCCGCAATCAGAATACAGATGGACATTTTCTCTGACCAAGTATGTCCCTATATATTCTTATGCCTTCTTTCTGTCCACACTCTATTTGAAAGACATTTTCTCAGGATCAGAAGATAAGGTTCCAATGAAAATTCATTCATTGGTTTCTCTTTTGAAACATGCAATCCCAATGCCAATTAATTCCACTTCTGGTTGTTTGTTAAATCTCTATTAGCAGCAAGACTGTGATCACAAAACAGACAACAGATCTTTAACAACTGTCAACATCTGCTACCCTTGACTTGTTTAGAATCAGACACTAAGAGGGGAGAAGTTTCATAAAAGAACTGATAAATGCAGAGAATACTTTCCACTTACTATATATAATACATTTCATCCAATAATATCAAAGCACTTTCAAAAGATAGGTAAACTCTTGTATTTTGTCACCATTTAATGGATGGGAAAACTGAAGCTGAATAGATGAGTGACTTGCCCTGTAATGGACAGGAGGACTGTTGACCAGCACCTGGTGCCTAAGGGGTTAAACTGATGTAGCTCGCAAAGGTTGGCCTGGGGTCTGGGAGAACCAATCGAGATAGAGGTATATGAATTGGATATAGGTTCCCTGCCTGCTTTCTTTAGGAGGGAGAGATAAAACAGGATTTGAGGCTATGTCTAGATCTCGGGGGTTTTGCAGGATACCATAGGCATTCCGCAAAACCCCCACCATGTCCAAGGAATGTGTTTGCTCTTCTGCTTTTTTACGTGGAAGAGCAAACGCGCTCTTTTGAGGAGCCCTGTATACCTCGTTTCATGAGGCATAAGGGCTCCAACGAAAAAGGAGGCTTTTCCGCCATTTGGCCCTGTCTAGACAGGGCCAAATGGCGGAAAAGGCTCTTCCACAAAAGCGATCAGAAAAATCTACACAAATTGCGGAGCGCAATTTGCATTGCTTTTTCTGATAAAGCCCCATAGTCTAGATCTAACCTCAGAGACACAGAATGATTTAAATCCAGGCAGGACAAATATGTCTCCAAGGACTTTGGGGCATGGGAGTGGACCGAACAACAAGAAAATTGGACTAAGAAAAAGTGGATCTAGTTGCGTTCAGGGTAATTTTTCTTTATTTTGTGCTTTGGTTTGAACTGTTCTGTATAAATGTATGCCTCTTCTCCCTATTTACTACTTCGCATTGTGCCCAGAGACTTTTCTCTGTGTTTTAATTTGTTTTCCGTAGTTGCTCTGTAACATCTAGAATCCAAGTATTCTCGATCAAGTTAATCTTTTGTTTTGTAATAAAAACCACTTTTTTAAGGTGATAATTTGATTCTTGTGTCTTGATTCTTGGAAGCTCTGTCTGGCTATGTCTACACTGGCGGGTTCTTGTGCAAGAACGGCCATTCTTGCGCAAGAATCCACAGAGAGTCCACAATGCCCACCTGCTCTTGCACAAGAAGATTTACAGTACGGCGTGGTAAGAGAGGGCTTTTTGCGCAAGAGCTATGCTCTTTCCTTACAAGTGTAAGTTCTCTTGCACAAGAGCTCTTGCACAAGAGGGCAGTGTGGACGCGCAGCAGGGGTTTCTTGCGCAAGAAAGCCTTATGGCTAAAATGGCTATCGGAGCTTTCTTGCGCAAGAGAGCGTACACACTGCCATGGGCGCTCTTGCGCAAAAGCACATCTCACACATGGCAGTGTGGACGTGTTCTTCCGCAAGACTTGTTGTACAAGAATCCTTGCGCAAGTTGTTCTTGCGCAAGAACCCGCCAGTGTAGACATAGCCTCTGTGTATAGCTGCATGCCTCTGAAAGAGGGGTCAGCTACCAGGAACAGCAGCTTGTTTTTCTCTTTTTTTCAATCTCTTTTGGGGCAAAAAAAAAAAGATGAGTAGAATCAAATGAAATAAAAATATTAAGTGAATCAACATGTTCAATAGAATCACTATGGATAGTAATTCCATGCTCCAATAATAAGAAATTAGCAGTAGGGATATATTACCGACCACCTGACCAGGACAGCGATACTGACATTGAAATGCTGAGGGAGATTAGAGAGGCTACCAAAATAAAGAACTCTGTAATAATGGGGGATTTTAATTATCCCCATATTGACTGGGTACATGTCACCTCAGGAAGAGAAGCAGAGATAAAATTTCTCAATGGCTTAAATGACTGCTTCTTGGAGCAGCTGGTACAGGAACCCACAAGGGGAGAGGCAATTCTTGATTTAGTCCTGAGTGGAGCTCAGGATCAGGTCCAGGAAATAACCATTACAGGACCGCTTGGGAGTAGTGACCATAATATAATAACATTTAACATTCCTGTGGTGGGAAGAACACCTCAGCAGTCCAGCACCCTGGCATTTAATTTCAAAAAGGGGAATTACACAAAAATGAGGAGGCTAGTTAAACAGAAATTAAAAGGCACAGTGACTAGAGCCAAATCCCTGCAAGCTGTATGGAAACTTTTTAAAGACACCATAATAGAGGCCCAACTTAAATGTATACCCCAAATTAAAAAACATAGGAAGAGACCTAAAAAAGAGTCACCGTGGCTTAACCACCATGTAAAAGAAGCAGTGAGGGACAAAAAGGCATCTTTTAAGAAGTGGAAGTCCAATCCCAGTGAGATAAATAGAAAGGAACATAAACACTGTCAAATCAAGTGTAAAAATGTAATAAGAAAAGCAAAAAAAGATTTTGAGGAACAGCTAGCCAAAAACTCAAAAAGAAATAACAAAATGTTTTTTAAGTACATTAGAAGCAGGAAGCCTGCTAAAAAACCTGTGGGTCCCCTAGACGATCGAACTATAAAAGGTGCAGTCAAGGACGATAAAGCCATTGCGGAGAAACTAAATGATTTCTTTGCTTCAGTCTTCACAGCTGAGGACGTTGGGGAGATTCCCAAATCTGCACCGTCCTTTGTGGGTGATGAATCTGAGGAACTGTCCCGGATTGAAGTGTCATTAGAGCAGGTTTTGGAACAAATAGAAAAACTTAATGTTAACAAATCTCCGGGACCGGATGGCATTCATCCAAGGGTTCTAAAAGAACTCAAAGGGGAAATTGCTGAACTATTATCTCTGGTTTGTAACCTATCCCTTAAATCGGCTTCTGTACCTAATGACTGGAAGGTAGCCAACATGACACCAATATTTAAAAAGGGCTCTAGAGGCGATCCAGGCAATTACAGACCGGTAAGTCTAACTTCAGTACCGGGCAAATTAGTCGAAACAATAGTAAAGAATAAATTGTGAAGCATGTAGAAGAACATAATTTGTTGGACAAAAGTCAACATGGTTTCTGTAAAGGGAAATCCTGTCTTACTAATCTATTAGAGTTCTTTGAAGGGGTTAACAAACATGCGGACAAGGGGGATCCAGTAGATATAGTATACTTAGATTTTCAGAAAGCCTTTGACAAGGTCCCTCACCAAAGGCTCTTGTGTAAATTACATGGCCATGGGACAAGAGGGAAGGTCCTTTCTTGGATTGAGAACTGATTAAAAGACAGGAAACAAAGGGTAGGAATAAATGGTACATTTTCAGAATGGAGAGGGATAACTAGTGGTGTCCCCCAAGGGTCAGTCCTAGGACCAATCCTGTTCAACTTATTCATAAATGATCTGGAGAAAGGGGTAAGCAGTGAGGTAGTAAAGTTTGCGGATGATACCAAACTGTTTAGGATAGTCAAGACAGAAGCAGACGGTGAGGGTATGTCTACACTACCACCCTAGTTCGAACTAAGGTGATTAATGTAGGCATTCGAAGTTGCAAATGAAGCCCGGGATTTAAATATCCTGGGCTTCATTTGCATCTTGCCGGGCAGGCACCATTTTTAAATGCCCTTAGTTCAAACTCCGTGCCCGCGGCTACACGCGGCACGGAGTAGGTAGTTCGAATTAGGTTCTCTAATTCGAACTACCGGTACACCTAGTTCCTCGTTCCACAAGGAGTAACGGTAGTTCGAATTAGAGATCCTAATTTGAACTACCTACTCCGTGCCGCGTATAGCCGCGGGCACGGAGTTCGAACTAAGGGCATTTAAAAATGGCGCCTGCCCGGCAAGATGCAAATGAAGCCCGGGATATTTAAATCCCAGGCTTCATTTGCAACTTCGAATGCCTACATTAACCACCCTAGTTCGAACTAGGGTGGTAGTGTAGACATACCCTGAGGGACTCCAAGAAGATCTCACTAAACTGAGTGATTGAGCAACAAAATGGCAAATGAAATTTAATGTGGATAAGTGTAAAGTAATGCACATCGGGAAAAATAACCCCAACTATACGTACAGTATGATGGGGGCAAATTTGGCCATGACAAATCAGGAAAGAGATCTTGGAGTTATCGTGGACAGTTCTCTGAAAACTTCCACACAGTGTGCAGCAGCAGTCAAAAAGGCAAATAGGATGCTAGGAATTATTAAGAAAGGGATAGAAAATAAGACCCAGAATATCTTACTGCCCCTGTATAAAACTATGGTACACCCACATCTTGAATACTGTGTACAGATGTGGTCTCCTCACCTCAAAAAAGATATTTTGGCCTTGGCAAGGGTTCAGAAAAGGGCAACTAAAATGATTAGGGGTTTGGAACGGATCCCATATGAGGAGAGGTTAAAGCGACTGGGACTTTTCAGTTTAGAAAAGAGGAGACTGAGGGGGGATATGATAGAGGTATATAAAATCATGAGTGGTGTGGAGAAGGCCGATAAAGAAAAGTTATTTATTAGTTCCCTAAATAGAAGAACTAGAGGGCACCAAATGAAATTAATGGGTAGCAGGTTTAAAACTAATAAAAGAAAGTTCTTCTTCACACAGCGTGTAGTCAGCCTGTGGAACTCCTTGCCAGAGGAGGCTGTGAAGTCTAGGACTATAATAGAGTTTAAAGAGAAGCTAGATAATTTCATGGAGGTTAGGTCCATAAAAGGCTATTAGCCAGGAGATAAAATGGTGTCCTTGGCCTCTGTTTGTCAGAGGCTGGAGAGGGATGGCAGGAGACAAATTGCTTGATCATTGTCTTTGGTCCACCCTCTCTGGGGCACCTGGTGCTGGCCACTGTCGGCAGACAGGATACTGGGCTAGATCGACCTTTGGTCTGACCGAGTACGGCCATTCTTATGTTCTAAAAGCGCTTGGGGTAGCCCTGAGGGTGATTTCAAGTATTCACTCCTGGGTTTTAGGGATAAAAAAGCACTTTATGGTGGCAGTGATTCCCCAAAATCTGTGTATTATGATTCTGGGGGGAAGTTTTTTGTGACCAGTGCCTACAGAGGCAAGGTTTTGAAGCTCTCTTGAGGGTCCTTTTGCACTTGGAGTGCCAGAGTCAGGAACAGCCCTGACATGCCCCACAGGCACATACTGAATTAGGCATGAAGCCAAGAATGGAACTCAGACTGACTGATTTCAAGCTTAGGGACCTAGGCTTTAGACCACACTATCAAAATACTGTAATGGACAATCAGCCCCACGTACACCTGCCCAAAGAGTTGAGAGTTTTTCCATGCTATTATTCCATTCAGGATACATTGCAACTAGCCTTAGCATGTGGGGAAGTAAGAACCTATTTAACCCCCTGCATAGCAAAGTTAGGGAACCTGGATCTGAGGAGATCAGAGACTAAACTACAAATGTTCCAAACATAGGGCAAGTAGCAGGGAAAACACAGAGAATGAGAATAGAGTCATAGCCTGAAACTGCTAGCTGGTGTGCAAGGAGAAGTAAAATTCATCCCTCTCAAAGGTTACCATAGATTACGCTTCCCACAAAGGAGTATGAGATCAGTTGTAATTTGTGTTGTCCCAGTTCTTTCCAGGCTATTTCTGGGTGATGCAACTTGTGCACCTCTCCTATAAACATCTCTACTTTATGGTACATTCCAGCCCTTGTGTTATGTACTACAAATGAGAGTATTTTCAGTTCCCATTAGAAAGGAACCATTCTAGCTGTTAGAGAATTCCAACATAGGATGCCTGTACTACACTTGAAAAGATGGCCTAAAAATATATGTGTATATCTAAAAGCCTTTGGTCTTGGGGAATTCCAAGCATGGGCCCAAGAGAAGCTACACATCACAACTAATACATATTCTCAGTTGGTGTAAACTGATTCTGAAGTCATTGGACTTGTGCAACTATGCATAGCTGAAGATTTGGTTCAATATCTCAAGATGGGGGTAGCTGAAGGTAAGTAATATTAATTTAATCATTTAAAGTGCATATAAATGTAGTACTTGTTGAGTTATTACTGAACCATTACTGTCTCATGCCTAACAGTTATATAAAATAACTAGAAATATTTGTATTTTCACTTATTCTCACAAAAAAGCAATTTTCAGTGGCAGGCCATTAAAGCAGGGCCTAAATTACTTGATTCCAAAATCAGGTTTTCATTATTTTCTCCCAACTCCTGTCTTTCTAGTATTGCTGTATATACTTGGAGGTTGCACTTGTAAAATATAATCTGTCAGGCAAAGAAACTCTATAGCAATAAACAAGGCATCTATGTCAGTACAACAGTAAACATGTATATTCCCAGACTACTAAAACAAACCTAGAATAAAAAATAAATAAGGCTTAGATTTGAATGTAAGTGAAAAGAAAAAACAGCTATTGCTTTGTACTATCTGTGTGGATATTCTTACAGGAGAATTTTTATTTTTGGTCAATAGTACCAACAAAGAATTTTCAGCACAAGCACAATGACAGAGAAAGAAGATCTGCTTCCTCAGAATCTGGTAGAATTAATAGCTTTGGATGGTTCATGTGCCATTTCTTTTTTACTTTCACGTTGTCAAATTTTATACACACACACCTAGGAGAAACCAACTACAGATACTTGAAAATGAAAGACAAAAAGTTATTTTACAGTAACATGAGTAGTAGTCAGACTGAACTGAGTCGTATTACAGTTAATAAAGATGCCATGCTTTCTCTCCTTAAAAATGTGGTTCACAACTTTTTAAAAATATCACACTGATTATGCATGTCATCATTATGAGTTTATTAAAGCAAGTAAAACATTCAAGGGAAGTACTTTTTGTAGTGTGCTATTCTGCACTAATGTATACCAGCTTGGATGACAGTTAGGAAATAAAATATGAAACATATGTGCAGTGCTTGTGTTATGTGTGTTACACACTAGCCAGCAGGGGGAGCCAACAGTTAGTTAAACAAGGAAATGTGTGGCTGTTTGAGATTTTGGTTTGGACCATAGTTGCAAGTTGCAGCAAGGGTGGGTCTGCAGAGTTTTTTTCCAAATCATGAATGTTGCCTGAATGAACAGACTGCTGATACTGATAGAAGTTACAGTAGGCATGGTTTATGATATAACATATGGCATTGAGGTAGAGCTGAACTGAAAGAAAGAAAGAAAGAAAAACATTTGAAATGAAGACCTGCACATACTTACAAATACCGTGAGAATGACTGCAATATTTGGGATGATTCTACCCTTTAATCTTCAACACCAAACTAAGGAAGAATGCTGATAAATATTATTGTTTCGCTGACAATGATATTAAAGATGAAGTTAAGAAGAATACTCATCAATGTAGGGGCCAAGACTTACAACTCAGTGGTAAATGTATTAACCCTGGAAGCCCCTACAGATAAAACTTTTGATGAGCTAATAAAACTGTAAAATATTATTTCAATTCAATACCCAGTAAAATAGTGGAACAATCTCAGTATTCAAAGAGATACAGAGTACCAGTAGATGAATTTGTGGCAGAATTGAGAAAGCTCACTCAAGCTTGTAACTATGGTTTGACTAACACACGAATTTGAACATTTTCCACCAGACCCAACTGAAATATCAAACATTGTTGGTGTTGCATTTGTGACACTCTGCACTCCATGTTCACCAGAATTATAATTATGGTATGATTATGAAATAGAATTATAGAATCATAGAATACTAGAACTGGAAGGGACCTCGAGAGGTCATCGAGTCCAGTACCTGCCCTCATGGCAGGACCCAGTACCGTTTAGACCATCCCTGATGGACGTCTATCTAACCTGCTCTTAAATATCTCCAGAGATGGAGATTCCACAACCTCCCGAGGCAACTTATTCCAGTGTTTAACCACCCTGACAGGAAGTTTTTCCTAATGTCCAACCTAAACCTCCCTTGCTGCAGTTCAAGCCCATTCCTTCTTGTTCTATCCTCAGAGGCCAAAGAGAACAATTTTTCTCCCTCCACCTTGTGACACCCTTTTAGATACCTAAATAATTACAATGCATCTTGTACAAAATGTGTCATATAAGGTATCATTGAAAAACTTAGGGTTTGCTGAGTATAATTATTCCATTTGTATGAATATTATTTTTCTATCTGGGGTTATGAATATTAACTATGTTTCTGTATTTCAAATGTGCTTGCACCGGAGTAACACCCATAAAGCCTTAGATACAGTCTAGATCAGGGATTCTCAACATAGGGAATGTGACCTCTCAGGAGGTTGCAAGGTTAATTGTGTGGTGGTCGTAAGCTGTCAATGCCTATGAGTAATGGCTGCCATGTTTCACTGAAGCATGCAAGGGCATGCAACCAGATCATATGATACAGGACTCCATTTGGGTGTCTGTATTTGCCCACAAACTAAGCTGGAAACTGGGCTTGGAAGAAGCTTTACAAGGGGGAAGTGACATCACCAGTAAGCCTCATTCTCTCTACAACACAACACCTGAAAATACCTGAGGAACAAAGACTGAACTGAGAAAGAAAATAGCATGCCCATATATGGAAGCTTGGTGGACTGTATGTACTAATAGGCTGATACACCCAATGATTCAAATCCTATCCAATTTAGATAACTTAGGGTATGTCTAGACTACATGGCTCCATTGACGGAGCCATGTAGATGAGTTTACTAGACATAGGAAAATGAAGTGGCGATTTAAATAAACGCCGCTTCATTTACATCAAAATGGCCGCAGCGCTGTGCCGATCAGCTGTTTGGCGGCACAGTGGGGCAGTCTGGACGCGCCATGGTCGACAAGGGAAGCCTTTGTTGACCGCTCCGGTAAACCTCATTTCACGAGGCATAATGGAGCGGTCGACAAAGGCTTCCCTTGTAGACCGCGGAGCGTCCAGACTGCCCCGCTGTGCCGCCAAACAGCTGATCGGCGCAGTGCGGTGGCCATTTTGATGTAAATGAAGTGGAGATTATTTAAATCACCACTTCATTTTCCTATGTCTAGTAAACTCATCTACATGGCTTCGTCGATGGAGCCCTGTAGTCTAGACATACCCTCAGATTGGGATTCTGTTTTATTTCTTATGGTAATCTACTTTCATCTGTATGGCATTACTTAGAATCACATAAAATCTATCTTTCTGTGGTTAATAAAACTATTTTGTATTTTTTATCTAAAATAGTGTGATTTACCTGAAATGCATAGGGAATCCCATCTCAGTTAACAAGGGCACATTTATTGTCCTCTCTATATTGAGGGAGAGACAGACTAGGAATAAATTTATACTAGTAAGGCTTTTGACCAGAGCAGAATAGTATATCTCTGGTGGGTAGCCCAGAGAACTGTGGAGAATTGGCTGTAGACTCTCTATTGATAGTTCATGAGTGGCTGAGGAGAAGCACTCAGGTAGCTGGTTGTCTCCCTAGCTGTGTGAGTGCAAGTCTTGGAGGGGATTGTGACTTGTCACAGTATAATGTGGTGAGGGGGAGGAGGGGTTCAGCAGTGACCCAGTTCCAGGTTGCATCCTGTGGGGTTGGGGGCGGGGGAGAATCACAGTAGGCCCAGGCCCTCTGTTGCTTGGCACTGGGTTGACCCTTCACTGGATTAGACAGGTAAAGTGTGTCACTTGAAATTAGGAAATTATCTAGTTCTGGGAATTGTTTTAAATACACCTAAGGAATTATTTCAGGATGAACTGGGTACATGAAAAGGCTCTACAGGTGGAACCCCTCTAGTCTGGTACTCTCTGGTCTGGCAAAATCTGGCAACATCCAGGATGGTTTTAGTTAGATGGATGTCCACTTATCATGGCTATGGTCAAGTTTCCCGCTGTCCCATAAAGTTTGTTGACAGCCACCAGTCCTGGCTATCAGTTTTCTGAGCCGTTATTTAGCTCTAAATTACCCTTACATGTCTTCTAAGAGCCCAGGGAGAAGTGGAAGTGTTGGCAATGTTGCTAGACAATATTGACCGCCTGTGGTCTGGCAAATTCTCTGATTTGGCAGTGGTCAGATCCCTATGGTGCCGGACTAGAGAGGTTCAATCTCTACTACCTAAACACAAATATCATGCCACATTATTTCAAGTCCAGATCTGCATAATTTGCTATGAAACGAAAAGTTGAAAATGAATTAAAAAGACAACAGGCAACTTATTATTGAACATATAAAGTTTTCTGAAAGGCAGCACTGGTATTACCAGGGTTTAAGATGAATAGTTACATACACATATATGAAAAAACAGCAAGCAAATGGTCTGGTAGCACTTTATAGACTAACAAAACATGTAGATGGTATCATGAGCTTTCATGGGCACAGCCCACTTCTTCAGCTGACCGGAGTTCTGATTAGAGGATAAGGAAACTCGAAATAAATAGGAGAAGGGAAGCGGGGGGGAGAAAGATGTTCTGTTGCCCACCCCCCTACCTCTATGCATAAAGTATCAGGAGAAAGAGTGCTAAACCTGAGTAGATAAAGATCAAAGTCAGTGGATGGATAAGGCAGGAAGGACACATATATGATTACTATATATACCAAATTCAAAAAATTGAGGATTTGTTTGCAGTTTCAGCTCCCGGGCAATTTTTCACAGATTTAGCATGAGCCATAACTGCCAACAGATAAAGATTCCAAGCAGTATGTCCTTGAAAGTATGCCCAAAGGACTGCTTCAAGCAGCGGACAACCTAGGCCAGTGAGTGGACTGCACGTTTGTCATAACCAAAATGGTCTCCCAGGAGAGGGTAGTTTTGCTAACTGCACTTGCATACCTAGAATGTGTGAGATGTGCTGATTTAACTGTAGCAGCACATTGATCAGATGCAGAGGGAGTGCATAGATTTCACAGTCAATGTTGTGTACAATCAGCACACACCTCACTTCATGTGCCCTGCATTCTGTGTGTGTCACTTTAATAATACCTCTGGGGGTGGGGAGGAAGAAAAACAAACCATGAGGATGGAAGCCAATGGAATCTGGAAACCCTATGCATGGGCAATTGTAAACAAAATATCTTGCAAGTCACATGTAGAACCTCAATGGGTCACCTGCATCGTGTGGGCTGCAGGTTGCCCACCACAGGTTTAAATTCAAATGGCTACCTTCTGGTGTGTCCTCAACCCCTGCTATTTTCAAAGAACCCTGGAAGGGTTGATTTGAGGAGTTTTACATGTGGCAATATATCTGGATGATACACTATTCTCAGACACCACAGAAACAGAACATTTACAAAATTTATTAGAAGTACTAAACAGAATAAAGGAAACAGGCCTGTGCCTAAGAAAGGATCAGTGTTACTTCCTAGCACCTAAAGTGCTTTACTTGAGATATAAAGTGTATGTCCAGGGGCTACCTCCTAGAAAGAGAGAAAGTCAAAACAATTTGGTCTGCCTCTGCACATAGATGTATTTGAGAGCTTACTTAGTCTTACTGAATTACTACGGTAAGTTTTTGCCAAATGCTTATCTATAGCTCCAATGCCTCTGTACATATAACTTAGAAAGGGTTAAATGGCATTGAAAATCAGCTAAAATAGTTTCAGAATTATAAACTATTGTTGCAGTCCTGAGAAGTCCTCATCCATTATCAACCTGACAAAGAAATGATCTTGTCTTGTGATATACTTCCTATTGGAATTAAAGCAGATGGAATATGAGAAACAAACTGTATCCCAGACTCTGTCTTCACTGAACATAATTTTTCCACAGTACGTTGAAGAAAGATTAGCTGTTATCTTTAGTGTACAGAAGTTTCACAAATACATATGTAGGCAAAGTTTACAGTTTTCACTGATCTCAAAACCCAATCTCACTATTTAATGAGCTGAAAACTGTGCCAAAGATGGCATCAGTGTCTAGAGACAGTCAGTGACATTAAGAGCTATGAATATACTATGGCTGTGAAGCCAGTAAGGACCTGGAATGCAGATGCTCTAAGCCATTTGCTTTTACTGGAGACGTGAAAAAGAAATGCAAAGAGATGGGAGCTGTGGGAAGCGGTATGGGCTGCAGGGACATGCTGGTCTCTGCTTCCTGCAGGTTCCATTGGCCAGGAACAGTGAACCATTACCATTGGGAGCTTCAGGGGCTGTGTCTGCAGAGAGTCAATGTCAGCAAAATGTCTCGCTGCCTGCCAGCACATTGCCCTGACAAGCCAAGAGTCAAAAGTCTCCAACCTCTGACTTAGAGATTCCATCACAGAAAAAACAAAGGATCCATTTTATTATATGTAGTTTATCAGAAATTCTTGTAGCAGATAATAGACATTCTTTTATTATGATGGAATACCAAAGATTTATAAAATAAAACAGAATTCAGAATATTATTTCAGAACCTTACCATCTATCAACAAATAAGTTAGATCAGGGCTACTCAACTTTGGAAGCCCTGGGGGCCACAATGGTACTCACAGCACATGCCGAGGGCAGCAAGTTAAGTGTGGTTGCATGCGTATGCAAATGTATGAAGATAGTTTCTTTCACACTGATGGGCATGAATACAAAGATTAAGGCAAGACTACACTACACGCAGGCCCCATTTAAGTCAGTTCTACTGATATTAATAAAATGCAATATTTATCCAATTTCCACCCATATGACAGCACTTTTAATGAGCATTGATAGTCCAGGAATTTAACTACTAAAACACATATCAACAGAAGACCATTATACTGACTCGCCATTGTGGAGCCTGTTCCTAGTCAAGGCCATGTTCAAAGGATCCCACTCGTGGGCTGCATGTTGAATCCTGCATAAACCCAAACTGCACTGCGGCTGCAAACAAACAGGCCCTGGGCTGCATGTGGCCCACAGGCTACGTGTTGAGTAGCCCTGGGTTAGATGAACATTTAATTTGCTTCCTTAAAAACTGAAGACACTTCAGGTACAAAAACCATCTAATTACCTTGTTTAATCTCTTTACAAACTCAGCCACAGACCTGTCTCCAGATAAGATGTTAATGTCAAGGAAATGATGGTCAACACAATCAATTTAGGATTGAATAAAGATCTGAACACATTGAAAAGGCAATTTCCCCTCTCTGGATATTCACATCTGAACACAAAATGCTATGAATGACTTATTTGACCCTGACTTGATTAGCTTCATTAATACAAGCAATTTCTTCCTTAGAATCATAGAATCATAGAGCTGGAAGAGACCTTAGAAGGCCATCAAGTCCAGCCCCCTGCCCAAGGCAGAACCAATCCCAATTAAATCAACCCAGCCAGGGCTTTGTCAAGCCAAGACTTAAACACCTCTAGGGATGGAGACTCCACTACTTCCCTAGGTAACCCATTCCAGTGCTTTACCACCCTCCCAGTGAAATAGTTTTTCCTAATATCCAACCTGGACCTCTCCCACCTCAACTTGAGACCATTGTTCCTTGTTCTGCCATCCATCACTACTTTGAACAGCCTTTCTCCAGCCTCTTTGGAACCTCCCTTCAGGAAGTTGAAGGCTGCTATCAAATCCCCCCTCACTCTTCTCTTCTGCAGACTAAATAGACCCAACTCCCTCAGCCTCTCCTCATAGGTCATATGCTCCAGCCCTCTAATCATTTTGGTTGCCCTCCGCTGGACCCTCTCCAATGCATCCACATCCTTCCTGTAATTGGGGGTCCAGAACTGGATACAATACTCCAGATGTGGCCTCACCAGAGCCGAGTAAAGAGGAATAATCACATCTCTGGATCGACTGGCAATGCTCCTCTTAATGCAACTTAATATGCCATTAGCCTTCTTGGCTACAAGGGCACACTGTTGACTCATGTCCAGCTTCTCATCCACTGTAAGCCCCAGGTCCTTTTCTACAGAACTGCTACTTAGCCAGTCGGTCCCCAGCCTGTAACAATTCTTGGGATTCTTCCGTCCCAAGTGCAGGACTCTACACTTGTCTTTGTTGAACCTCATCAGATTTCTTGTGGCCCAATCCTCCAATTTGTCTAAGTCACTCTGGACTCTATCCCTTCCCTCCAGCGTGTCTACCTCTCCCCCTAGCTTAGTGTCATCTGCAAACTTGCTGAGGATGCAATCCATCCCCTCATCCAGGTCATTAATAAAGATGTTGAACAAAACTGGTCCCAGAACCGAACCATAGGGCACACCGCTAGAAACCTTATATATACCCCTGCTTTGCTTCTCTAACTTCTACTCCAATTCATCTGGTGAAGTGGGTTTTACCCACAAAAGCTTAAGCCCTAATAAATCTGTTAGGTTGAGTCTACACTGCACCATTAGTTCAAGATAACTAGTGTTATTTTGAAATAACAATGTGAGCGCCTACACAGCCGTTCTGTTATTTCAAAATAATTTCAAAATAACTATTCAAAATAGCTATTTCGAAATAAGGTGTGTGTAGATGCTCCACTTCTGCTATTTCGAAATAGCCCCTCACCAGGGCCTTTCTAAGTTATTCTTCCCCACTTCCTCTGGGGCTCTAAATCAAGCCTGCCTAGGTCTAATTTTGAGGCTTACCTGTGGTATAGATGTGCTATTTCTAAATAAGCTCTTTTTTATTGTATAAGCTCTATTCTGGAATAGCTTATTTCAAAATAAGTATGCAGTGTAGACATACCCTTAGTCTTTAAGGTGCTACAGGAGTCCTTGTTGATTTGAAAAAAAAAATTTGTATCAAACAAAATGTTTTGTTAAAATTGATTTTTATTTAATTTCTCATTCCATCAAGGAAAAATCAGAATAATATTCTTTTGGTTTGATCTGACATGACTTTTTTCCCTGAGATTTTTTGGTTTTACCAGCAAGCTATAAAATAGATTATTCACCTATCCCTATGTTTACTCACCCCTGGCAAGGGTCTATTAGTAATAGCACACATATCTTATGTAATCTCAGAAAATAGTAAACAGAAAATATTCCTTTCATAATGACGGGTTCAGTGTTTGATCATAGAAAGTGGTTGTATTAAGAGTCATTATGTATGTTAACCACAAAATCATCCTTTGCTTGATGTGCTAGTATTATGCCTTACGTCCTCTTGACATATTAATATTTGCCTTAAGAATTACTGTATGTTCTCAGTAGATTTGATATATAGCTAACTTGTCTTAAAAGTATTGGGAACTTGATCTGTCCACTGCAAGGAACCTAGTGTGGACATTTTAAAACTGTATCATTTTGATTTAGTAGCCTATATTACCTGCTTTGCAATCACTGCATAAATATAAATGATTACACCAAGTGCAAAGTACTGGAAAAATTAAGCCTATTTTGTGTCACCTTCTGTTTTTATGCTTAGAATTATTAAAGTATAGTTGCCTTGAAAATACTTTCTACCTTAGGGTTGCTGTTGTGTCAAAAATACTATCTTCACCTAAGAGTTTTCTATTCTTAAATGAAGTATGTGTCGTCTATACAAAAATCCTAACAGAATGAGACATGTAGTGATTATAACTTTAATGAGTGTATGTGAATAATAATTACTGTTGAAAACTTATTTTTTCTTAAAAGTCCTGTCTCCTTTTCTCTGAATATTTAAAAAACCTGTTATCTAATGTCTCACTTAATATCACTTAAGTGTTTGTGATATCTGAGATGCCATTTCTACTTCTACTTATGTCTCTTTTTAACGTGAAGATTAAATAGAAAAATAAATAAACCATATTTAAGATTGCTCTCAAGACAAAATGTTACTTAATGAGAAAACTCAATTACAATCATAAGGCAATGTGTCCCATGTTAAACCATAAAGCAGTTGTTATTGGTACATATAAGAGCTGAAATATTAAACAAACACTGAGATTTTTCATATTTTTCTTTAATATATGAAGTCTCCTTAATATATGAAGTCTACTTTAATATATGAAGTCTCCTGCACAATAATTCCAGCCACTCATGCTCACAATAAATTTAAGGCCTGATTCGTCATTGTATTACTCTAATTTTATGCTCGTAAGGCTTCCTTGATCTCAAAGAAGAAGTGGGCCACTTCTGATGAATAATATCATCCCATGAAAACAACCCAGAAGTTCTTTCAACTATCAAAAGCTAGTAAGATTTTAGGGGTCCAGTGTCCAGTTGTTCTGATGGCTACAGAGTGATTGTTCAAGATCCAACAGATGCAGATAAATCAATGACAAAAACGGAGACTGATTAAATTACAACCACGGAACTTCTTTTCAGCATCTCATAAAGTAGCTTACATTATGTTTACTGCTCTCAACATGACCTTCATGGTTACCTCAGATAAACACAAGGTGTGTTTAGATGATTCAGCCACTGGATGTTACTGGACAACATTAAAATACATTGAACTCAAATGAACTCAGCACATTCTTCTACTATTCAGAGATCTTTTGAACTCAGTGGGGAGGACACCAAGTAATTCCAAGGAAACTTTGAATGTTTCACAATGATGCATAGATTGTAAAGTTAAATACATTGCAAATGAAATTCAGTGTCATAGTATCATAGAAGCATAGAACACTAGAACTTGAAGGAACTTTGAGAGGTCATCAAGTCCAGTCCCCTGCCCTCACAGCAGGACCAAGCACTATCTAGATCATCCCTGATAGATGTTTATCTCACCTGCTCTCAAATACAGGTTGAACCTCTCTCATCTGGGACTCTCTCATCCAGCAACCACAGATGTTGATAGATGAGAGAGCCCCAGCCACAAAGGTTGAGAGGGGCTGGGAGCAGAGCTGGTCTAGTCTGCGGCAGCCTGAAGGGCCAGTAACCTGGAGTCAGGGAGCACCAGGAGCAGCTGCTGCTGAGTACAAGGCTGGAGGCAGAAAGCAGAGCCCCAGGAGTGGGCTGGGGACAGCAGAGCCAGATAGGTGGGCCGGAGGAAGTCAGGCCTCAGAGTTCTTCAGCAGCTAGAAGAGGAACCTTGGGAAAACCTGGAGGTCTGACCTCCTATGGTTTGGCAAATTCCCTTGTGTGGGACCACTCTGGTCTCGAGGTTGCTGGACCAGGGAGGTTCAACCTGTATCTCCAATGACAGAGGATCCACAACCTCCCTGGGAAATTTGTTTCAGTGCTTAACCACTCTGAAAGTTAGGAAGTTTTTCCTAATGTCCAACCTAAACCTCCTTTGCTGAAATTTAAGCCCATTGCTTCTTGTCCTGTCATTGGACATTAAGGAGAATATTTTTTTCTCCCTCCTCCTTGTAACACCCTTTTAGGTATTTGAAAACTGTTATCATGTCCCCTTTCAGTCTTCTCTCTTCCAAACTAAACAAGCCCAGTTCTTTCAGTCTTCTCTCATAGGTCATGTTTTCAAGACCTTTAATGATTTTTGTTGCTCTTTCCCTGTCCTTTCTCTGGAGGCTGAACTTCAAGATTGCAGTCTCAGGCAGCAGCAGCATTTGTATCTTCCAAAGACTGTGTCAGACAAGAAGAAAATGAAGATCTGATCAAGTTAACGTTTAAATAAATAAATAAAAATACAGGTGAAACCTTTTTCTGTTTGTTGAAAACTTTTTGAGCTATTTGTCTGTGTGTTGGTTTTTTGCAGTTTTATTTTTCCCAATTAATCTTTAAAGCAACAGTTGTAGATGACTGGCTGTTGAACTGTATAGTTATTCTTTCAAATACTAATAAGCTCAGCTGGATTTTTTTTTTCTTTTCCAGGTCGAGGGGCATTTGTTTATTCATGTCTGCATAGCCTGTGAACTTCTCATTGCAGTTCTTCACCAGATGTTCGATATTTTGAGAGTGTTCTCTGTGCAAAATTAAAAGGTCCTACAATCTGCTAAGAGATTTTAATTGCTGGGATGGAAAGGTTAACAGCATTTAAGAACAGTTTGTAAATATCAATGGTTTTCTAAAGAAAATTCCAAGACAAAAGTAAATACTATAAGGGATTAAAAGTATGTGAGGATTTAAAGGAAAATGGTATCTATTTTGCTCAATATAGCAATTAGAAAGTTCATCGGAAACGGTCTCTGAAGCGTTTTCGAAAATATGATTTATTTCACTGAGAATAATTAGATGAAATTCTCACGTGGGGTAAATTGATTTAGCAGCACTGTATCCAATAAAGCTACATCACTGGCCCTTCGTGAGAAACTGTCCCAATTGATTATTACTTGTAATAATACACATCACTAGGGGCTGTGCCCTCTTCTTGCTACGCTCACCAACCCCTCCTCCCCTGGCTGACTGCTTTTTGCGGCCAGAGAGATTGTTAATCTTGCACTGAGCCCAGCTGTGCTCTGCATGGCCCCAAGTCACTTGCACCCTTCTCCACTCCCACTCCACCACACCCCTGGACAGGCCCCTCTATCTGAATGCTCTTGGCCCAACCCATTCACGCACACCTTTCAATCGTCAGCAAGTCTCCCCCGCCAAGCCACTACATCTTTCCCGCTTCTGCCCCACACACCAATAGAATAGTTCATTTGCATGCAGAGTTCGGAGCCTCTCCACGTCTATGGAGACGTGACCTGCCAGAAAGGGCTATGCTCTGTGGGTTTATGGGCCTCACATTAAACGAAAACAAAACACAATCAGTAAAACAGGGTCCAACTCCAAACAAATCCCCTTCATTCCAGAGGTGCTCCTGGACACCTAGCTTGCTAGCAAGGGGCAGGGGTTACATGTGAGCAGCCAGGAAGTGAGAGTATTCCCCACTCTCCATGCTTGGTTACTGCTTGTCTTTGTAAGGCAGCAGTGCTCCAGACGTGCCCTTCCAGCTGGCAAGCAAGCTTCCACCGTGGGGCTGGGACTTACTCCATGCAGACAGGACACAATGGGGAGACATGGAACCATGGACACAATGGGGAGACACAGAGGGGTAGACAAGATGCCCCTGGAGAGCGAAGTCTTCGTGAGGGGGTTCAAGGGGCCCTGAGGTTCAGCGGAGGTGAACCCCCAAAAGGCTGCACCTCCACAGCATTCGCTGCAGCCTGGGTCTCTCAGAGAGGAGTTGTCAGTGAAGGGTCCCTGCCCAGCCCCTTGATGTCTCTGGGTGGGAGGCCCCTTGGCAGTTGCAGACTCTCAGCACCTCACTGCAAGGTGGATCTCACGCAGGCAGTGTCTGTGCTCTTGATCTCCTGCAGGATCCACTCATGCTCAGGGAGGCTCTGCACCTTCTTGGGTAGGAGGAAACTAGGCAGTGGCACCACTGCAGAACATGCTGGAGAAGAGGTGCTGCAACCACTGCTGGGGACTGGGCCCCCACACTCCTTGCCCCAACCCTGAAAGCTGCAGCATGGGGTCCTGCCAGGGCAGCCAGGAGGCACTGCTAGTGCCAAGCCCACCCGCTCCACAGCGGGCTGCTGGGAAAGTGAGCAGGGTTGTAGAGAAGGCAGGAACTGGAGGGGAGATCAGGGATTGAGGGGGAATGAATGGGGGCTGCAGGAGAACTGGGAAAGAGGGGACAGAGAGAGGAGCAGAAAGGAGAAGAGAGAGGGGAGGCCGCATAGCTGAGGGTGGAGGTGAGCGTTGGGACGCACACTGATGTGATGACGTCACTCTGTTCTCCAGCAGGAATTTTTTTTATATAAAGAGAGAGAGAGATGGAATCATCCATCTCCCGAGCTAAAGGCAAAACTACTTGTGCTATTTGAATTCAAATCCCCTTCCCACTCCATGCCCAAGCAAAGGCATTCACCATCATAAATAGCCTTTCTGGATGCAACATTCAACAATGGATGGAGGAGACATGGCACTCAGCTAAGGTTTGACTGCTAACAAGCCCTGCTCAAAAATCCCAAGGAAATACCAAACATCAATGACATTTTTGCATTCAGTGCTGATGCCCATTTTGCTAATTTTTCTAAAAATGGAGCTTGCCATTGAAAAATTGAATTAGTCCTTTATGGCAGAAATGACCTCAATATCCCAGATATTTGCCCTCCTGACGCTCCACAAATTAACTAAAAGCCTGATAAAGGTTCACTGCATCTCAGCTAGATCCTTGCACTACTTCTCTTTCATTCAGGGAGGATCCTCTTGAATGACTGAGGGACATAACATTTTCTGGACCCAAGCTAATATACAACAGATTACTCCTGAGGGACTTCCAAACCAAAAAATGTATACAATGTTTTAAAATTCTGCATTTTATTTGTCAAAGTAACACAATATAATAACACTATTTTCAATTATTTGCTTATAATTATTCTGAAATAACTTCCCAAAGGAATTCATGTCGTGATTATATTGTTATTTTGTTTCTGTGTTATTTTGACAAATCAAATATGCGGTAGTTTGCAGAATGTTAGTGTTTTTAATTTTTCAGAGCAGAATTCTGTAAGAGTACCAAAGTTCTGTCTGGCACAATCAGGGTAATGTGGTGGGAAAAGTTAGAGCTGAGGGGAATCAGTACAAGGGGCTCAGTGCAGGGCTCTGGGTGCAGGGGGAATGGTGCTCTGAAAGAGGGGTGAGGTGGAGGTGGAGGAGAAAGGTGAAAGTGATTAGGACTCGAGGGGTGAGGGGAGGAGTGGGGCTTGGTGGGATAATTACAGAGACTTCCTTCATGGCTTTCCTCAAGAATGGCTGTGTTGCTGATCATGACACTAGAGATATAGACAGTACATTAGGAAATACTGCCAGTGTTCTCTGCATCATTCAGAGGCAAGTGACAGAATTGTCCCCTTGTGAATTCTAGATTGCAGGGTATTGGTCATTAATCTAGGAAATAAGAGAAATGTATACTCTTTCACAACCAATGTTGAGTGACCAGGGTCTGTAAAGATAGGTGAATTATAAACCATTCTAAAGCTTCTATTGTAAAGACATCCAGACTTAGAGGAATACAAAGCCACAGAAAGAATCCAGATATTCCAGAGAACAATAAAAGAAAATAAAAAGTCACAGTAAACTGGTGTAGCAATAATGATATAAAAAATAGTGATGAAGAGTATGTATAACCTTTTCTCTGCCGTTTCTCTTTTCCTGACACGATCAAATAGCTATCACAGTGGAAGATTACAACTTAGAAACCCCTGTGAGGAATATTAAAAAGGTTAAAACTGAAATTAAGTGATAGGCTAAGAGCCACAGTATACATGTCATGCTAGAGTGGACATTAGTAAGTTATTGGGGCATACCTTGACTAGCTGGAGGCCATTCATAGAGCAACTGAAAGTTGTAAATAAAATTATAAGATGAAGCACTATATCTAATATTAGATGTCTGCATTATATATATATATGAGAGGGTATGTCTGTCCGTCCTCATACTGAGCCTGCATACGGAACCCCTCACTCCCAATCCCATACCAGAGTAATGATTTAAATGAAGAAAAACAAACATTATTTGAGTTAAGGACCCAAGGACTATATATATATGTACTAGAGAATTTACCCGGTATTGCTTGGGTCTTAAACTCAGTTATTTTTTGTTTGTCTTCATTTAAATCATTGCTCTGGGGTGGGGCTGTGGATTAGGGATTCAGGATGCAGGCTGTCCCAATGAGAGAGGACAACCCCAACCCTTTCTCACTCCAGCAGCTTGAGGCCAGAGGAGAAGTGCCTCTCCATGACTGCTGCATTTCTTGCAAGCATAGCTGGGGAAGGGGTGCATGTCCCCCAGCTGGCACATGTCCAGGTTCATCTGCTCCTTATTCTCCTGAGCCAGATTGAAAAATGGATCCAACTGTGCACTTTTCCCAAACTCCCCAATGAAGGAGAGCAGCCAGCAATGTTCCCCTATGAATAGGGAGGAGCTGCAGCCCCTTCCCCCACCCTCCTTAAAGAGTACCTGGTGACTGGGAGACTCGGGGATGAGGAAGTCCTGAATGGGTGGGAGTGCCCCAACCAGCCCCTTTCACCTCCCTGATGCTTCTGTCTCTTTTTCTGTATAGTTTGATGCATTGCCATATGTATGGAAGCAGTAGCTTCAGCCTTCCAAATCCCTCCCCCCAACCAAGACTTTACCTTGCTTTAAATTATGATAAGAGGAAGCTGTATACTGAATTTGGTGGTCCTAGCTCTTACCTTTAAGTGGCTTCACACCCTCCCTAAACAGCCCCAATTCACCTGCCTGCCGATTCTGTTTCTTTCCTGTATAGTTTTATGAGAAGTAATCCCATTCCAGGCACACCCACTGCTGTTTTGCTGGTAGGACCATTGCTGATCACCAGTTTTTTCATTGTTTCATTGTAACTTGTGTCTGTCTGTTGTATCTTGTGTTAAACTTAGTTTTCAAGCCCATTGGGAGCAAGCGGGTTTTGTTCTGAATTTAGACACAGCAAAGCACAATAGATTCCCAGTCTATTACTAGGTCTCCTAAGTGCTCTTTTAATACAAATATTAAATAATAGACACCTGAATTCAATGGATGTTGAGCATTTAACTCCCTTGAACTCCTTTTAAAATTCCACTCTTCATGTGAAACGCCTTTTGTAACACACTCCCCCAAAATGACAAAAAACAAAAAACTTACAAAACATAAATAGACATGTGATACTTATTTTTGGCCAGAAAGCACTGGATACCCTCCATTAGGAGTTCTAGTTTTCTGAGCTGAAAAGGCGTCTCATAGCTAGTGATGAAGCTCTAGCCCTTTGACTTGCACAGGACAAGCTTCTTCCTTTTGTTCCTACACAAGAGACGATCAGCTTTGCCTATCTTTAGTGAACTTCGAAAAGTATAAAAACAGGATTGAAGCTCCTGAACTACTGCAGGTAGTTTAAAGCACTTTGAAAACTTGAGTGACAGCGAGGAAGAAAAAACAGCCTCTCAAGGATGAGCAAGATTAGCTCAAAGACCAAGTGACAGACAGATCCCATCAAGGCCAAATCTGGGAAAGCTTTTTGAGGACTGAGACTATGGTGACTGTATGAGCCCAAGCAAGCCCCCAGAAAGCTTTGTAAACATGTAACTGCTGAACCAGGTTCTGAGGGATGAAGCACTGAGCTTTATTTATTAGCAGTACCTGATATTAAAGACAGTGTGAAGAAAAAAAGTCATATCTGAAATAGAAACTTGCAGTTTCTTTAAACCTTTTTTTAAAGGAAAGAACAAAAGAGGAGAAATGTGAATGGGTTTAACTGCATATTTTTAGTGCGTTCCTTTAGCAAGAGAAAGGTTTTCCCAGGGCTTATCTACACTAGGAAATTATTTTGAAATTACTTATTTCAGAATAATAACTCTTGAAATAACTATTTCAAAATAGCACGTCCACACTACAAGGCAGCATTGAAATAGTGCGTCTACACTGATTGGAGCCTACATTGGATTTAAACCCTCCAGAAGCACTCCAGAGGGGGGGAGAGGGGGCACCAGAAGGACAGACACTTCCTGTAGCTGCTTGCTGAGGCTAGCTTAGACAAGTGCTTAAAGGGGCTCCTGTCTACAGCCGTGTCTCACATGCCACTTCTCCATGGCCTAGTCCCTCAAGGGACACCAAATTCATACCATGTGCTCTTGTTGCCCTCGCAAATGCCACAGCATTTCAACCATGGAGCCAGAGCTGCTGAAAAGCAGTGTCAGGCTCATGGGCCTCGTGATATAACTCATGGAGCAGTTCATCCATGCTGCCCATGTGCTGCTTCAGGACGATGACAACTAGCTAGGAATGGAAGATCCCTTCAGCCAGGTCCTGGTGCTCCTGCTGCAGCAAACAATCCTTAATCCCTTGTACACCGTGGAATGCTGCTTCTGGTGGAGGGAGACCAGTTCCGACTGGTGGGACTGCATCGTCCTGCAGTGATGAGATGACCAGCCATGGCTCCAGAATTTCCACATGCGGAAGGCCACCTTCCTAGATCTCTGCACAAGGATGGCAGAACAAGGAGCAATGGTCTCAAGTTACAGTGGGGGAGGTCTAGGTTGGCTATTAGGAAAAACTATTTCACTTGGAGGGTGGTGAAGCACTGGAATGGGTTATCTAGGGAGGTGGTGGAATCTCCATCCCTAGATGTTTTTAAATCTCGGCTTGAGAAAGCCTTGGCTGGGATGATTTAATTGGTATTGGTCCTACTTTGGGCAAGGGGCTGGACTCAGTGACCTGCTGAGGTCTCTTCCAGCCCTAGGATTCTAGGATTCTCTGATTCTTAGTGGTTCACCCCATTCTCAGATGACAGGACACTTTCCTGAGACCTACCATCCCCCTGCAGAAGCATGCTGCCATCACCCTATGAAAGCTCACTATACCTGAAAACTACCTCTCCATGGGGAACCAGTTTGGGCCATGCTCCTGCAAGTAGTCAAGGCCATCAACACCGTATTAAACTGGGCTTACAATGCAGCAAGGGAGGTTTAGGTTGGACATTAGGAAAAACTTCCTAACTATCAGGGTAGAATAAATTGGAATAAATTGGAATAAATTGCCTAGGGAGGTTGTAGACTCACCATCACTGGAGATATTTAAGAGCAGGTTAGACAGATGCCTGTCAAGGATGATCTAGACGGTGCTTGGTCCTGCTGTGAGAGCAGAGGGCTGGACTTGATGATCTCTCAAAGTCTGTTCCAGTTCTAGTATTCCATGATTCTATGATTCTATATGGCTGTGGATGGTCATCACCCTGGGAAACGTCAACCCCATCATGGGTGACTTTGCCACCATGGACTTCTTCAGTGGGAAGGGAGGAGCTAGACAACACCCACATCCCCATCCTGGCCCCTGACCATTGTGCCTCAGACTATATAAACAGGAAAGGATTCTTCTCAATGGTGCTGCAGGCCTTGGTAGACCACAAGGGCTGGTTCACAGACATTAACACTGGGTGATCAGGAAAGGCTCATGATGCTCACATATTCTGGCACTCAAGCCTGTTCCAAAGGATTTACACCGGCCCTTTTTTCCCAGACTGCACCATCAGGGTCGAAGACATGAATGTGCTCATGTGCATCCTGGGAGATGCAGCCTACCCCTTACTCGCCTGCCTGATGAAGCCCTACACTGGTAGCCTGGACCCCACCAAGGATCACTTCAGATCAGCTCATCAGGTGCTGCATAGTAGCTGGGTATGCCTTCGGCTACCTAAAGGGGAGGTTCGGGTGTCAGCTCATCCCCACCTAGACCTCAGAGAGAGAAACGTCCCCTACGTGGTAGGAGCCTGCTATGGGCTCCACAACATATGTGAGAGCAAGGGGGAGATTTTCCTGCCAGGGTGGGGGCAGAGGCTATTTGGCTGGCCAGGGCTTACAAGCAGCTGAACATCATTTCATTCAATGAGCACATTAGGGGGGTCTGCTCATCCTGGAGGCCGTGGGGGAGAGTTTCAGCCAAGGCCACCTGTGAGACTCTACCCTGGGCCTCTCCACAAGGAGCCTCTGCATTGCCCAGTGTGCTTTTCCTCCCCAGCTCCTTCCTTCCCCTAACTTCCCCCTCCCCTCCAGGAAAAACAAAGGAGCCTTTATGTTTGAACAAACTACTCTGATTTTTGTATTTGGGGAATATACAACAGAGGAGGAACTAGGGGAAGAGCCTGGAATGGGGGAGGAGAGGTTCAAGAGTGGAGGGTGGGACATTTACCTGCCTCGAGTATCTCGAGAGGCTTCAGCTGCTTGAGAGGTCACACTGCCACATGTTCAGAGACCCCAGCAGCCCCTGGCAGGGGGCTAGGAGGAGAAGCCAAGGGATGGGGAGGGGGAGGACAGGGGTAGGGAGTTGGCGGGGATGGGGAGGTGGTGGGATCAGGGGTGGGAAGGTGTCTGGTGGCCTGCTCCTTGCACACAGCCATGCACTCCATGACAGACATTATGGAGGAGCACATGGCCTTGTGCTGATGCGATAGCTGCTCCTACATGGCCTTCCACTTCTCCTGGTCGGCCCAGCACTCCTCATGGTTGGTGGCCTACTCCCGGCATTCCTCACTGAACCCCCAGATGAGGGATTTGAGGCAGGCCATCTGGTTCTGCAGCAGGTCTTCCCTGGTGCACTTTCTGTGGCAGATCTCGTGGAGTCAGGAAGATAGTGTGGGAGATGGTGGATGGGCCATGCTCACAGCTGTCCCAGCTGAGAACAAAAGTGACAATTGCAGTTATCCAAGGAGAAACTGTGCATAAAGCCTAGCCCTTACCTCTGAGCTGACACTGAAGATCTTGGTTCAGACTAGGGCTGTCAATTGAGCTGTGTTAATTTTTTTAACGCATTAATTGCAGGTGTTAATGTTGTGCTGCCCCTTTAAAGCTGGGGACTCCAGCTGATCCCAGGCTCCATGCAGTGCTGCCCCATTGAAACACCGCTGCAGTGTTTAAAAGGGAGGCACATGCTATTAATCACGCCATTAATCACCATTAATTTTTTAAATCGTGCAATTAATCGTGATTACATTTTTTAATCGCTTTACAGCCCTAGTTCTGACAATGGCCATGCACTTCAAGCAAGGACATCTGTTGCTTAGACAGTGGGCATTTTTCTGCAGCGGCAGAGGCTTTTCAGGGGAGCTTCACTGCTGCCAAGTCCCAGAGACAAACATACAGGTGCCAGCCAGGCCAGGAGCCGGCAGGGGGGAATGGGGCAACTTGGCCTCCTTCTGTGTACTTCACATGCCAGGTCCAGCACTGGCAGCAGGGAAAGTTGTCAGTATAAAAAAATGCATATGGTTCATTACACAATAAACTACCTTAACTCTAACCTAAAACTCCTCCTTCCCCCTCCTCCACCCATTCCCCCTCCTGGGTTCTTTCTCCATTCCCTCCCTAGTTCTAGATTCCCCAAATAAAAATTGGAGAGTTTATTGTTTCAAACAAAAAGTGTGCTTTATTTGGTTTGCAGGGGAGGTGTGAAGGGGAAGGAGAGCAGGGGAAGTGAGGGATGGTGGAGGAAAAGCACAGAGATGCTATTCAGAGGCCATTTGTGAGGAGGTCCACGGGAGAGTATCACATTTGGCCTTCTCTGAAACTCTCCCTCAGGGCTGCGCAGATGTGCACGGTCCCCTGGTGGGCTTACTGGATAGCTGTGGTGCGTGGCTATTCAAAAGCCCTTCTGAGCTCTCGGCCTCTGCCCACACCTCCCCACCCCCACCGCCCTGGCAGGAAAGTCTCCCCCCTTATTTTTGCAAAGGTTGTAGAGGATACAGCGGGCTTCCACCACCTCAGGGATGTTCCAGTTGCTGAGGTCCAGGCAGATGAGGAGACACCAGAACCTCCCTTTGAGGCAGCCAAAGGTGCCCTCCACAATGATGAAGTACCTGCTCAGTCAGGCATGGAACTGTTCCTTAGTCCAGGTGTCCCATGTAGGACTTCATTAGCCAAGGAAGAAAGGGGTAGGCTGTGTTGCCCAAGATGAACATGGGCATGTCCACATCCCCAGCCCTGGCGGTGCAGTCAGGGAAAAAGGTGCCAGTGTGCATCTTTTTGAACAGACTCAAGTTCCTAAAGATCTGGGTATCATGCGCCTTCCCCAACCACCTGCCATTAATGTCAATGAACCGGCCCCAATGGTCCACGAGGTCCTGCAAGAACATGGAAATGTACCCCTTCTCATTGATTTAATCAGAGGCCCGGTGGTTGGGCACCCAGATGGGGATATGAGTGCCATATATGGCCCCCTCACAGTTGGGGAAGCCTAAGGCAGCAAAGCTGGTGACGATGGGGTCCATGTTGCCCAGGATGATGACCCTGCACAGCAGGATGGTGCTAATGGCCTTCACCGCCTATAGAGCAATAGAATCATGGACTCACAGGGTTGCCAGAGCCCTCAGGAGTTCCCCAAGCCCAAACCCCTTCCCACAGCAGGAACAACCCCAAGTACCCAGAGCTTCGTGAAGGTAGGACTGAAAAATCTCTAGGGAGGGAGATTCCACAAACCCTTCCCTGGGGAACCCCATTCTAGTAGTTCATTGCCCTTCTGGGATAATAGCAAGAGAGTCCTACCTGCATGAGCATAGCCCTAATAGTTGATCTCCCAGCACTGAACTGGTTCCTGATGGAGCAGTAGCTGTCTGGCATGGCAAGTTTCCATAGAGTGATGGCAATGTGCTTCTGGATGGCGGGTCGCATACAAGTGTCTCATCACCGAAGGGCAGGGGAGAGCCATTCACGGATCTCCAGGAAGGTATCCTTCCTCATGAAAAAGTTCTGGAGACACTGTGGGTCATTCCACTGCTCCATGATGATCCAGTCCTAGCAGTACTGGTGTTCCATTGCCAGAAGCAGTGTTGCATGTTGTGTGTGGAGGGATGGGTGGGAGGGTCTGTGGTGCATGAGGAGCACCCAGGTTTGGGTGAGGGGGTCCATTATTCTAGGCTGGTCATTGTCCTCAAGCAGTGCCATGAGGGCAGCCTGCATAAACTGCTCCAGAAGTTGTAGCAGCAGGTCTAACAGCTGATGTCTGCTTTGAGGCAGGTCCAGCACCATGGTAGGAGTGCTGTGGTGTCCACAAGAGCAACTAGAGCATGTGGTATGGTATTTGCTGTCCCTCAAGGAGATAGGCAAAGATGAAAGGTCTGAGACACAGCTGTAGAGGGGAGTCTCTTTAAGCACAAGCCTCAGATAGCTTCAGGAAGCAGCTCCAGGAAGTGACTGCTGTCCTGATGCCCTGCCCAGAGCGGTTGCGGGGGGCCTTATAGAATCACAGAATCATAGAACACTAGAATTGGAAGGGACCTAAAGAGGTCATCGAGTCCAGTCCCCTGCCCTCATGGCAGAACCAACCACTGTCTAGATCATCCCTGACAGGTTTCTGTCTTAACTTGCTCTTAAATATCTCTAGTGATGGAGATTCTACAAATCCGTAGGCTATTTATTCCAGTGTTTAACCACCCTGACAGTTAGAAACTTTTTCCTGATGTCCAACCTAAACCCCCCTTGCTGAAATTTAAGCCCATTGCTACTTCTCTTATCTTCAGAGGCCAGGGAAAACAATTTTTCTCCCTCCTTGTGACACCCTTTTAGATACTTGAAAACTGCTATCATGTCCCCTTTTAGTCTTCTCTTTTCTAAACTAAACAAGCCCAGTTCTTTCAGTCTTCCCTCATAGCTCATATTTTCTGGACTTTCAGTAATTTTTGTTGCTCTTCTTCAATTTCTCCACATTTTTCTTGGAATGTAGGCCTCCAGTTGAGGCCTAATCAGCGCAGAGTAGAGCGCAAGAATGACTTATCATGTCTTGCTCACAACACTCCTGTTAATGCATTCCAGAATCATGCTTACTTTTTTTGCAATAGTGTCACACTGTTGACTCATGTTTAACTTGTCATCCACTATGACTCCTAAATCCCTTTCAGCAGTACTCCTTCCTAGACAATCGTGTCCCATTCTGTATGTGTGACACGGATTGTTCCTTCCTAAGTGGAGTACTTTGCATTTGTTCTTATTCAACTTCATCCTACTTACCTCAGACCATTTCTCCAGTTTGTCCAGATCATTTTAAATTATGACCCTATCCTCCAAAGCAGTTGCAACCCCTCCCAGCTTGGTATCAGATGCAAACTTAATAAGCGTACTCTCTATGTCAATATCTAAATCATTGATGAAGATATTGAACAGAACCGGCCCCAAAACAGACCCCTGCGGAACCCCACTTCTTATGCCCTTCCAGCATGATTGTGAACTGTTAATAACTACTCTCTGAGAACAGTTATCCAGCCAGTTATGTACCCACCTTATACTAGTGCCATCTAGGTTATATATCTTTGGTTTATTGATAAGAAGATCATGCGAGACTATGTCAAATGCCTTACAATAGTCTAAGTATACCATGTCAACCATTTCTCCCTTATCCACAAGACTTGTTATCCTGTCAAAGAAAGCTATCAGATTGGTTTGACATGATTTGTTCTTTACAAATCCATGCTGGCTCTTACCTATCACCTTATTTTCTTCCAGGTTTGCAGATGAATTCCTTAATTACTTGCTCCATTATCTTCCCTGGCACAGAAGTTAAACTGACTGGTCTGTAGTTTTCTGGGTTGTTCTTACTTCTCTTTTTATAGACAGACACTATATTTGCCCTTTTCCAGTCTTCTGGAATCTCTCCTGACTTCCATGATTTTTCAAAGATGATAGCTAAAGGTTCAGATAACTCGTCTATCAGCTCCTTGAGTATTCTAGGATGCATTTCATGAGGCCCTGGTGACTTGCAGAGCTCTAACTTTTCTAGGTATTTTTTAACTTTTTCTTTTATTTTTAACTTCTAAACCTACCCCATTTCCACTAGTAATATAGGTTTCAATGAGTTTGGACATGCTATTTTGCAATATAGATCTGCACTATTTCGATTTGTAGAGTGGATGCATTATTTTGAAATATTTATTCCAGGAGTTATCATTCTGAAATAAGTTACTTCAAAATAATGCTGTAGTGTAGATGTGCCCTTAGAGATTAACAAAATATATATCATGAGCTTTTGTGGACAAAACCCACTTCATCAGATGATGAGCTGCAGCAGAAATAACAGAAACCAAATATATACCTATATACTTTTGTTTGTTTCTAATGTGCCATAGGACTACTCATTATTTTTAAAGTTACAGTCTAATATGGCTACCCCTCTGAGACCAAAATCAGCTCAAAAGCAACAAAAGCTAGATACTCTAATTGACTATTTCTTTCCTTTTTTTCCCTTCTCCCTCCCATCCCCTATTTGTTTCAAAACTGAACCTTTAATAACTCCATTCATCTGAAGAAGTGGGGTTGTGCCCACAAAAGCTCATGATACCATCTGCATGTTTTGTTAGTCTTTAAGGTGCTGCAACACTATCTGTTGATTTTTTTGAAAGGGAAATGTTCAAGCAACCCTCCGCTATAGTTTCTCCTCACAAGCATAGATATGACCAATGGAGAGGGATCTCTTATATTACCAACTGATACCTTGTAGTAATTTCAGAAATGAGTTTTACCAGAGGCTATCCTAATTGGTTCAAGCTATCTCTAAGAAAGCCTTTTGCAGAAAGTAGTATGTTTTTTTAAAATACATTTCACAGGCTGTTGCTATTATTTGTAAAAAGTGTTTTTAGCTCTTTGAAGTGTATCTGGAAATATAGTTCTGCATTAAGGATGGTTTTAATTTGAGCTATTATAAAAAAAATTCAAAACACACAATTCACATAAATCATCCAATGAAAATATTGTTATACTCTCACACTCCCATTATGAATTATACAGTGAGAGACAATTAATAGAAAATGTACTGAATTATGAATTAGTAGCAAATTAAAAATGTAAAATTACAGGAAAACAATAGGTGCTTGTTTGAAATCCACCTTCTAGACAAGTAAGATTCCTGTTATCCACTTTTGATCTATATCTTTATCTATTCTTACAGCTAATGAGGAACAAATTACTTATCACTCATGAATGACACTAACTACCCACTCTTGCACAAAAGGAGAATATTACAATTTACATTTAAATGAGATTTGAAATGTTAATGAACAGAGCCAGTATTCTAATTATCTCTACAAATACATTAAATTAAGGTGAACTTTAGGAGATGAATTACTTTTTGAATCATATTCTAGGATTACCCAGTAGCACTGTTCTACTTCATCTGTTGGCATTTGCAATATAAACACAAATATTCAGAGCTTTTGAACTTGTTTGTTTCTACAATATAACAGTCAATAAGGTAGCCCAATATATCAAATATCAGATCGGGGATTTCATAGAGGACATGAGATTAATTTCTGTTTTGTAGCCATAATAATGGAATCTGGCCATATTATTTTAAAGAATTTCAGAGCAATAAATGTATGTGTAATATTTTCATTTGCTTTTAAAAGCACCCTCCTCCCCACATTTAAATTTTATGTAAAACATTGTATTAGGAGCTGATCCTGCCAAGAGTCCACATGTGTAGATCCCTAAGCCACTGCAGAAGCCCCTTGTCTGGCTTATGGTTCTGCCAACTTGGGTCTTACAAATCCTGAGATCTAGCAGGAAGCCATGACTAACTGCATGGTTCTTCTGAGCTTTGCATACATACTGTGGCCTCCTTGCTTTCACCAGTGGACCTGGAACCTGATATTTAATGGAAATTCCTCAGCGCAAAAAGGGGTGCGAATAGAAAGATAAAGCATTCTGCCTCAGTACTCCCACTCCCCAATCATCTCTGTGATAGATTCCCAGGCCCTGTGAAACCTCTCCAATATGGCAGGGAAAAGGCCCCTTCAGAGGTGGCTAAGTCCACATTTTAAATAAAAGCAGATCATGCTGCCTACAGATCTGGGCATAATCAGGCCCTTAATTATTTTTCTTATTTGGTTACTAGAAGATTTACCTGCCATTGCTTGGGTCAGCAATATCCCTGTATGAATTGGGGGGGGAGGGCAGCGTCAGTCCCCTGCCCTCCCTAAAGGCTGCCTGGGGGATCAGAGGCTCAGGTGAGGCTAGGGATAAGGGGATCAATATGCAGGCTTACCCAGGGAGAGAGGACAACTCCAGCCCTCTTTCACCATAGCAGCTTGGAGACAGGTGAGAATTTCCTGTCCATAGCTGCTGTAGGTACAACGGGCATAGCTAAGTGCTGGGGGACAGACAGACTGACAGAGAGATAGACTCACAGACAAACTCTCTCAAATATATAGAAGATACTTGCCCCTTCCTCTAATCCTGCCCCCTGCTGCCCTAATTGGGTTATATCTGTTCCAGTCCCCATCTCTGGTCCCTTGATGCCCCCTTTTGTTATTATACAGCGTAACTGTCCCTGCTAGTAGCCCCTCCCTTTCCGTGTTATGAAAAGCAGCTGCATTGTAGGCACAGCTCATTGCCTTGGCACAACCAAAAAGTCACCTTGTTTCAAGTTATGATAAAACGAAGCTCTATACCAAATTTGGTGGTTCTAGCTCTTACCGTTTAGGAGGAGTTCTTGAACAAAGAAACAGACTGACAGATAGACAGACTCACTTGTTCACAAACTCTCTGAAATATATAGTAGATAAAAATAGTTGCTAATAGCTGTATCTTTTTTCTCACTTTAACTAAAGAATATATTAGTACATACATGGTTCCCAGAAAGGAAGGTAGCATCGGCAAACATTCTTCAGATAGAATTCCTGAATATCGCTATTCCAGTGTCTGTAGGATTATTCAAAACTTAGCTATATTCCAGATTTTCAGTGGTACAGCCACACAAAGTTGACCAAAAGGAGGAGAAGAAAATCCAAAATGATAAAATGGTCATACATTTTTGGAGTTAATTCTAATTAATGTAACATCTTTTAAATTATATGAAAAATTATATACCAGTTTTAAGCACTTTCTGTTGTAAAAGGTAGGTCTTTTCTATGACCTTGCAGCTGGACTATTTGGATTCTGTAGAACTGAAGAACATTAATTTAACTAAGTGCTCAAAAGTTGCATGTATTTTGTTTGTATTATATTTCTTTGTAAGTAGAAGTGGAACATGCTATTAATTTTAACTATAAACAGAAGCAACCACTAATGCCTGGAAACATTTTTTAAGCCAACCAAATTTCTTTAATAAGAATATTGAGATGATTCACAAGGTACTGAATTGTGAATATATTTAAACTCCCATCTGAGTCTACTTTTTTTAACAATTATCTCTACCTCTATCCTCTATTTCATCCTCTTAATAATAAGTTAAATAAAGAGGTAAGTTAGCCAAGAAGTTTTCAAGATTTATTTTTAGGAAGACAAAAAGTTCAACAAACTCCAGGCTGACTAAGGCTATGTGTACATTGCAGAGTTTTTGTGCAAAAACTCACGGAGCGTCCACACTGTAAGTGTGTTTTTGCACAAGTAAATTTACAGTAAATCAGATGAAGAGAGGGGTTTTTACACAATAGTTATTCCTCTTTCTATGAGGAATAATCCTTTTTGCACAAGAGATCTCACATAAAAAGGTGTGTATGAAAGGGAAACAGGGTTTTTTTGTGCAAAAACAGCCCATCGAAAGAAGCACATGTGCACTGGTGACCATTCTGTTAGTGGTAATCATAGCTTTCTTATGAGAGAGCGTCCATGCTGTGTGGATGCTCTTTTGTGTAAAGCGCATTGCTTTTCCGATGCGCTTTTGCTGTGTGGACGTGCTCTTGAGCAAGAAGTTTTTGTGGAAGATCTCTTCTGCAAAAAGTTTCTTGTGTAAGAAGCCTGTAGGGTAGACATAGCCTAATTCAATACCAATTTTAATGGCAACACTTAGACAATGAGCTATCTGAGAGGGGAATACAGCTATTCATTATTAAAACTTAAATGACACTTGTTGATTAACTGCTAATTACTCACAACAGTGGACTCACATGTTCCATATCTAAGAAAAGCATACAGGACTCTCTTGATCATCAGAAATCTGAAAGGGGATGTTAGCAAAACAAATTTAACCATTAAAAAAAAGATTTCCCTGGAACAAATTAATTAACCTATTATTCAAACTAAATGCACAACAATATCAACTGAAGAAAGAAAACATAACATTATAGGAAAAGGAGAGCAAAAAATAAATAGATATTACAGGAGACCATGGGTGCAATTCATAAGCACCTTGCCTCATCTGTCGCTATTTATCTCTGTGATCCATGAATACAAAGTGGGGGTAACATGCTGTCATTCTTGCTGGTAGCATTTTGCAGTCTTTTTGCACATGGATAAATGGCTTCTCATGGTGGAAGGCCACGTAGAACAATACGCTCTATTTATTGGCACTGTGGCTAGAAAGAATGATTTGGTTTAAATCTTGCCAGGTTTATTCTGAAGGCTAAGAAAATATGCTGCTACATCTGAGGAAAACAAAGGCCTAGATCCCTGAAAGGACTTAGGTGTTGCAACCATGAGTATCACAGAACCTAACTTTTAGAATCCTAGAAAATCTCAAGAAAAAAACCTAACGTCTCCTTATAAAGAATAGAAAGAGATGCCTTAGAATGCAATCTGCAAACACCGGCATGCTAGATGGGGAGCTAGCCAACAGTAGATGTCAATGATATGGATATGTCCTATGTTGTCCCTCTTCGCTTGTGGAGGTAGGCCTATCTCTGCTAGTGATCCCACCACCTGACTCCATAAAAAATGGTCAGAGGAGGAGAAGGTGATGGTTATAACATGGTGCTGACCTTATAACATTTAGCATACCGCAACCACCTCTTCCTCATTTGCCAGATTTTGAATCAGATTTGATCATATAGCTGGCTACTGAGCATATCTACCAGCATATCTTCCAGCCCCACGTGTGACTTAAGAAGATGAATGCCTATCTTCCGCCAGCTGATGAATCACTCTGGGGCAGAAACATAGGGAATTTTTAACTTACAAACTGTGCTGAGTGGGTTTAGGGACCTATAGCATTTGGTGAGAAATGTGTGGATCACAATGGAGCCTAAAGCTGGGATTTAGATGCCCAAACCTTAGGCTTAGGCGCTTTTCCAATGCCAATATATCCAACCTTTTCCAATGCCAATATATCTTTTTTGAGATGAGGCAACCACATCTGTACTCAGTATTCAAGCTGTGGGCATACCATGGTTTTAAATAGAGGCATTAAGATATTTTATGTCTTATTCTGTATCCCTTCTTTAATGACATTCTATTTGCTTTTTTGACTGCTGCTGCACACTGAGTGGATGTTTTGAGAGAACTGTCCACAATGACTCCAAGATCTCTCTCTTGAGTAGTTGTAGCTAAATTAGTCCCCATCATATTGTACATATAAACTTTCAATAAAGTTTAGATTTATTTTCTGAAAGACATGCTTTATTTCTAACAGGAATTATTTTAGGAAACTTTTATGGCCTGTGTTATAGCAGAGGTCAGACTATATAATTGCCATGGGTTCTTTCTAACCTTGGACTCTATGATGGGGAAGAATTGTATGATTTGCAGGCTCTATTACTTACAGAATCCTGAGAGGTAAATGCAGGCCCACTGATGTGGGGAGGGAGGAGAAGGCAGTTTCCCTGGGCCCTGGCAATTCAAAGAGGCCTGGATCTCCCAGCCACTGCCACTGCTACTGTGGCTGAACCCCTCCACCCACACACACACACTTGCCCTTAAATTGTTACCCAGAGAACACAGTAAGGGATACAGTGAGTGCAATATTTCAGGCGGCATGGAGGGCTGGCTGCCCCACCCTGCCTCAGTCAGAGCTGCCCCCCACATCTTGTCCAAGGGCCCATGCAAGCTGTTGGTACCCTTGCTAGATGACACAAATAGGAGCTACGACAGAGGGGGACAAAGATTGGTTGTGCCCAGAAGAGTATTAAAAGGAGGATAAAAGAAGATAAAGAGCAGCCAAAGGGTGAGAAGTTAAAATCAATCTCACAATTTGAATACTCTATGAGGGGAGTTTGTATTTAAAATGAGTTATTATCAGCGTACAATGACATGTATTTAAATTAATAATTGATAAATGAATGAAATGATTAGATTTAATCCAGCTCTGTACTGTATCATTTCTTTATATAATACTCTCACTGACAGCCACAATATTTAAATAGATAAAATATAAACAAATATATATTTTAAATTACCATTATTACTTAGGAGATAGATTTTTTAAGGAAATCCCATTTTCTGTCAGGAAAATGTTTCATTTTAAATTTGTCTCAACCAGCCTTCTCTTAGCAATTTCTTTCTGTTCTTCTTACTCAAAGTTGATATATTCCTACCCCTTCAAGATCTCCACATAACTCCATTTCCCTGAAATACTTTACATATTGAAAATAAATAGGTTGGCCAAATTGCTGATAATTGTTGTGATAAATTGTAATCGTTTCACCATGAGTTTGATCAGTTTGACCTCTGGCACAACCCATGAGTCCTAGAATTTTATTCAGAACCAGATATTCCTATTGCCTCAGACATGAATATGAATATCCTCCCAAACATCATCAGTCATGCCAAACAACAAAGTGTTTCATTATTTGATGTGCACAAGATCCCCAATTTTACATTGTCAAACATTATTTCATGTTCTCACACTTAACTACGATAATCATTATTAACATGTTTCTCATCTGTAATTTCACATTTGTTTATGCTGCAAGGGAAATACTTTTAAATCAGACATTCCTGCCCTCAGAAGCACAAAAGAAAAATAACCCAACAATTTTCCTCCATTTCCCGATTTCTAAATGACAGCTTACATATTTTTTAAAAATTACTTAAAAAGTCTTCCTATGTTGTCTAGAATTTATAAATAAAACTGTAATTGTTCAGCTGAAATAGGTCATAAAAAAGTGTTCTGCCCAGGGAAAAAATGAAACTTTTAATTCTTTTCAATTCTCACAAAACAAAACAAAACAAAACAAAAAAAAAACAGCTTCAAAATGGCAATGTTCCACATGAGTGGCCTGATGATAGAAAGCAAGTTCACATCACAATCATTCATTCTTCTGATCACCACACAGGTCATGAATGTTGCCAGTTCCACAGCTCTTCCATGACTAACTGTGAAATTGGGTACAGGATATTTTATTTCAATTGTATGAAAAAAAGGCTTCTGAATGAACTTCGGCTGAAGATTGTCCAAAGAGTGAATTAGACTTTGGGTTGAACTTTGGCCCATAAAAGGTGAGCCTTAACACAATAGTAACTGATGGCACTGGCTGCTCTGTATGAGGGCAGTTTGTATTTGAACTGTGTTATTAGCCCCACACAATAAAGTGCATTTCAATGAATAAGAGATTCATAGAATCATAGAAACATTCCTGAGCAAAATATTTAGATATAATCCAGCTATGTACTGCACCACACCTTTATCTAATATAAGCCTCTCAGTGACAGCCACAATCCCTAAAAAGATAAAAATCATAAGAAAATATTGAAATTGCCATTATTTCTTAAGAGGGAGATTTTCAAGGAAGTTAGGCAACAGATGCTCAGTACAAGTCAATGGCACTGAGTGCCTCACTGCATTTCATGCCCTTCCCCTATACATTTCAGTGTCCACTTACACTTGGTCATATGTAATCAGTGAGGACCTTTGTAATAGGTCCTATTTGTACGTGACTCTGTTAATGTGAAATGCTACACTTTCACCTTAAGCAGCTTAACTCCATTTATATTAAAAATCTTCAGTGACCTGAGGAGGTTCTGTCGGCCATGAGTTCACTGGGAATATAAGATTTGTTTCTTAATGCGAGTGTCAGTTTATCTGCAGTGTTGGACTTCCAGAAACTGTGTGATGTTCAATGACACATTTGCATAAGTTCCTTCAAGGGCAAGCGATGGTGGCAAGGGGCAAACATATTGGCTTCCTGACATAAAAGAGAGTTAGATGAATAATGTATTTTAAAAGTGTGAATGTTCATTTACATAAAAACCTGCCGATTATGTAAACATGACTCACAGCTCCTTTAATTTGCCTCCCATAAACACTTTATTGACAAGAAAGTTGTTTAACTAATCATTTCCACATTAACACTTGTATGAATATGTATCCACGGGAAGGTTCAGACATGAAAGGTTTATGTGACCCCGGGGCTGTGGTAATTTACAGCAGCTGTATCCAGGCTGACTATGTGGCTTCAGCCTGGAGCAGGCCAAAATTTTTGGATTCTCCTTCATGCTCTTTTCATGGCCCCTTTAACCCCTGGCCCCAACAGTAGAGGCTGGAGGTCTGTGAAGGGAACTGCATAAGGCAATATTGGATGTCCCTACAATGCCCTTGTACTGGTGAAATTCTCAACTAGTTCATTATTTGTAAAATATTCACAAAGAGAAAAAAGTTTGTTTTTTTCCGTGTAAATAATTTTCACAGTTGCAGTTTTGAAAAAGGCAATGCTTTGAAGTTGTTTCCAAGGAAGGGAACTTACTATTTTGGGGACCCTTTCCTGTTTTCTTTCCGTGAACACTTACATATTGGTACTTTAATATCATTCTTACTCAGGACAGTTAATCTGAAGCTTGAAAGTTCAATTTTGACCTGTATGTTTAATTGAAAGCTTGCAATGTGCAATGTGTTGGTTAGTTATATAAATCTTCTAAACAAGACAATCAAAACAGTTAGAAGGGTCACACTTTAACTCAAAAACAAGTAATTTTGAAATATAGTACAAAAATCACAATCTTCAGAGTAAGAATTATTTGCAGCACTCACAATAAAAATGAAATACATTTCAAAACTGATTTCACAAGATTCCCCCCCACACACACACCAGGTTAAAACTTGTTGAATATCCATTACAAATTATTTGCTCAGTTTTACTGATAAGCATCTATGGCCCATGGCGGATGTAGAGCAAAAAAAATCGTTCATGCCAGAAAAACTAATTTAATAAATGTATCTTATCTCATGTTAAACTATGACTCTAGGTATAAATGTAGTGTGTTGCAGCAACCTTAACAGTTATTTAGTCCTTCAGTATCACATTAATCTTCTCTTCATGAGTTTTGAAAAAATATTCAAAATTGGTTAAATAAACAATCTGCTACGTGACTATAATTATGTAGCAAGAAAATTATTTGAGTAAGAATTGTGTGCTGTACTATTATTATACATTTTAGAGAGGTAAAAGGACTTCAGAAAACTGAGGCTTCAGGGAGCTTGCTGCATCTGAATGTCCCTTTTATTTTGTGCATTAGAGCTTGCTTGCATTGTATAAAATGTGTCAATCACAGAGTCATCTCAGGCAATTCAGTCATTTCCACAAAACCTGTATTGTAAAGCTTTCTACCCTATCTTGTCCTATGCTTCTTTGTTTCACTCACTGCATTTGGTTTTCCTCTCAACATATTGTCTGCAATACTGTAAATAACATTACAACTCAGTCATATCTAGAAAGAAACAGACACTTGAATGGGCATTGACTCGGAGTGACTTGCAAAATTTATTAGCGTAGGACTGGTATACTAAATGGCTTCAATGAGTTGTGAAAGGGGTTGAATACTGAGATTGTCACTGGGAAAAAAAAATCTACTCTAACTGCTTCTGGCTATTTCAGTTATATAACATCTAATAAACAAGCAATGCCAATAGAACGCTGAACAATAAACAAAAATATATCTTACATTTCTTATCAACAAGTTGTTTTTAAAACTTGACTAGGGGATCTCTTCAACCCATAACTTTTAAATAGGAGTTAAAAGTTGTGAATGGAAACAGCTAACAGGAGAGGTTCAGAGGGTACTGTTGTCAACATTTGTGTTTCAGGTAGCAGGCCTTGATGGGTCATTCATTTGGTCCATCTATGGGGTGGGTTTTTTTTTGACAGTTTGTTGTCTGTGCCTAGACTGTGGCAGTTGGGACATGGGTCCCTGAATAGGCAGCTGAGACAGGTATTATAATAGGTTTCTTGGTAATGGCCGTGTGGCTCTGAGTCAGGAGTTTTGATCACCCCTGGTGTTTGAGTGTCTGAGAAGTTAATCACTCCCTTCTTGTGAGATGCAAAGCTGTGCTGAACTAAGGATACAATAGAACATCAGTCCATCTTTTATGGGGACTAAGGGTTGTAAGAGTTTGGGTGGCCTCCACACTCATTTAGAAGGAGAATCAAATCTCCTTGGAGACATAATGGTTTGAGTAGACAGGAGAGTGTTAAACTAATAGTAGGGAAGAGTATAAAATGAGAAGACATGAGCACTAACTTACACAACATTGAGATGTTAAGAATATTAATCAAAGATCCAAATTCTTGATTTGCATATACCCTGATGCTAGTAGTCTGGGTATCGCAAATGAAATGGGTCTCGTGCATTTTACAAGTTTTCAAGAAAATAATTTAACTCCATAACCATAGTTGCAAGTCCACAGTAAGGGTATGTCGACACAGTAGCATTATTTTGGAATAATTGATGTTATTCCTAAATAACAAAGAGCGTGTCTACATTTCATGCCTTTATTCCAAAATAATGTTGAGCTAGAGGACTTCTAACTCTGACTCATTTCATGAGGGGAAGTTGAAGGAAAAGTGTTCTTCCTTCAACTTCCTGCTGTGTAGACAGGGCCTAAAGCCAAGTTAAGCTATTTTAACTTAAGCTACTCAATTGATGTAGCTTAAGTTGCATTGCTTAATTCTATTTTAGTGCTACTGTGTAGACATACACTAAGTCTTTGACTTGAAAAAAAAAACAGGGAAAAGTCTCATGTCATTAATTACTGTGCACAACTGGGGATTTTTCTACATGTGAGAAAATATTAGGATATAGCAGGTCTCAGCAGGTTTGCTCCCCTAACATCTAGAGTGTGTAAAGTCTGTTCTTCGCCAGAGACGTGAGTCTTGGGATAAAAAAATGGGAGAAAAATGTCCTGGGAGACATAAAACTGTGATACCACCTTTGGCAGGAAGGAGGGATGAGGGCTTGACCTTATCTTTGAAAAAGACTGTGTAAGCGGGGGGAGGGTATGAGGTAAGGGCCCTTAACTCTGACACACATCTGGCCAATGTGATAGCTACGAAAAATGACACCTTCCAGGAGAGGTACAGCAATGAACAGGTAGCTAATGATTCAAAGGGAGGGGATCCCATAAATCTGGTCAGGGACAGATTAAGGGACAGGTGGGTAGAGCCTGTTCATCCCCTTCAGAAACCGATGGACCATGGGATGCGCAAAAAGTGTCATGCCCCAGGAGTCTGGATGGAAGGCAGAAATAGTCACCAAGTGAACCATGACTGATGAGGGGGACAACCCTTGAACCCTGATCTTGAGTAGATAGTACAGTACAAGTGGGACCTGAGTGTCCATATGAGAAATCCCCTTCTGAGAGACCCAGACTGAAAAACGCTTCCATTTAGGCGGCTCTAGTGGAAGGTTTCCTTCTCCCCAGCAAGATCTCCTGCACCCTCTCTGAGCGCTGCAGCTCTGCCACTGTCAGCTATGGAGCTTCCAGGCCATTAGGTATAGGGACTGCAGGTTTGGGTGGCGAAGCTTGCCAAAGTCCAATGTAATGAGGTCTGGATACAGGGGAAGGGTGATCGAACTGTTGAAAGAGAGGCTCAGTAGGTGCATGAACCAATGCTGCCTGGGCCAGGCTGATACAATGAGGCTGAGGGAGGCCCTGAATTCCCTCACCTTGAGGACCACCTTGTGCACCAGCAGGAACAGGGGAAATGCATAGAGCAGTCCCTCACACAAGGGGGTGGTGAGGGCGTCACCCACGTCCCAGACCCATGGGGGATCAGAACCTGGGGCACTTCCTGTTCTGATGGGTAGTGAACAGGTCCAGGAGGGGAAACCTCCATTTGCAGAAGACCTGTAGGGCTACATCCCCCCTGAAGGTCCACTCGTGGCCTACAAAGGACCTGTTCAGTTGATCCACCAGAGTATTCTGCATCCCAGGAAGGTAAGAGGCCATTGTGTGAATTCCCACTCCCTTACACAACTCCCAGAAATGGAGGGCTTCCCAACACAGGAGAAGGGAATGTGCCCCACCCTATCTATTTATATAGGACACTACCAAAGTATTGTCAGATAGGATGAGCATTGCCCTGCCTCTGAGTTGGGGAAGGAAGGCCTGGCATATGAGGCGGACAGTCCGCAGGTCCCTGACATTTGTGTGCAAGGAGAGATCCTCCTGCATCCACATACCTTGCGTCCGCACGTTGCCAAGTGGGCCCCCCATCCAGTGTCAGAGGCAACTGTCACCAGCCGCAGGGTCAGGAGAGGCCTGGAGAATGGAATTCTAGTGCAGACCACCTCCTCCTGGTCCACCAGTCCAGGGATCTGAGGATGTCTGGGGGGAATATCACCACCCTGTCCCGGGGTGGAGAGATGACTTGTAGACTTGTGCCAGCCATAACTGCAGAGGACACATGTGCAGCCTGGTGTGCTGCATCATGTACTTGCAGGCGGCCATCAGTCCCAGGAGGTGCCAGCATTACCATCTTGATTTTGGTTTGGGCGATGAAGGCGTTCAGGTCTTTGAGACCTAGAATGGGTTGGAACTCCTGCTTCTCCTTGAGGACCAGGAAGTACAGGGAGTAGAACCCCACCCATGAACTCTAAGGCTGTGTCTAGACTGCATCTCTCTGCTGACAGAGGGATGCAAATCAAGCACTTCGGAAGTGCAAATGAGCCCAGGGTTTAAATATCCCAGGCTTCATTTGCATACTCACGTTCCAACGCTGTGCCGATCAGGCTCAGTGTCGAAAGTGAAAGTAAAGTGTAGCCACGGTTCTGCCGCATTTCTGTCGGCAGCGGGGGCTTTTCCAGCAGATCCTGTATTCCTCATTTTTTGAAGCACCTCCTCCTGTAGGAGATGCTCATGAGAGGAGTCCCCGAAGAGGGATGGGGAAGGAGAGTGTGTGTGGGGGGGGGGGGGAAGGAAAGGAATGGGATAGCATAGCCCCTCCCTACTGTCTCGAAGACCCACTGGTCTGAGGTGATGGAAGCCCATGTGTGGTAGAAATAGACTAGGCAGTCCAAGAAAGGGAGTGGCGAGACTGGTAATCTGTCCCCGGGCACACCCTCAAAACCCTTGATGAGAGCCCTGGGTCTTGTTGGCCAAGGCTGACCCTTAGTTGGATGAGGGGCAGGAGCAGTGTCTGTTGTTCCTGCCATTCCCATTCCTGCCCCTGCGCCAAGAGACGTCCGGGCAGTTACCCAGCTTGGAAGGCCAGGGAGCATTTCTCCCCAGAAGGGAATGCAGCTGAGGTACAGGACTACGGATCCCCAGGGATTTAAGTGTGTTCTCAGAGCATGGTTGGTCTGCTCTGAGAACAAGTTCAGCCCTTTGAATGGTGTTGAGGGTGAAGAACATTGTTATCTGTTTGCAAGTTATAACTGATGTAAAGTTGAATTGTTATTCGTTTAGGTTCTATATATTCCCTTTATGGTTTCCCCTTCCTGAATGAATGCATAGTGTGTGTGGGAAATGAACATGCAGTGGATGATGAACTTTTACTCACCTGAACTTGAGTGTACACGGTTCCCTACAGTGCACACAGCCCCCTGCATAGAGTGCACACCGCCCTGGGAGGACAGTGAGGAAGGCCTATGGATCCAGAAGCTGCACATGGCCTGTAACATCATCAATCCAACAAAGAGAGAGGGAACCCAAAAGAGGATCACCAAGCAGGACCTACCGGGGTTCCCTCTGCTTGGATCGCCTGGCTAGCGAACCAGTTCCAGATACCAACAGCATGAACTCCTTCTGGTGCCTGGTGCTTAGCCTGCATTGCGTTGGACTGTAAGTGTGATTGCGGATAGTGAGAGTGAGCCTCCCTTTTCCCCTCCTTCCAGAGTTGGTTAAAACAATTAAAGTCATTTGCGCTCGTTACCCGTGGTCCCAATCCTTGTTAGGTCAAGGTTAGTTGCACACTTGCAAAAAATGGTAGGTGTTAAATAGTGGTCTAGAGCTCTGAGGGCACTCCGGACCCCTGAAGCCATGAGCTGCAGTGAAGCACTAGGCCAATGGCCATAGTACATGCAGCTGCATCGGCTGCATTGAGGGCAGCTTGCAAGGCCGCACAGGAGATCACCCTACCCTCTTCAGAGAGGGATTTGAACTTGGCCCGAGAGTCCTTGGGAAGACGTTCAGTGAACTTGTCCATAGCAGACCAAGTGTTATAAGCATATCAGTTCAGCAGAACCTGTGGGTTTGCTATGTGTAGCTGCAGCGTCCGCGAGGCGTAGACCTTCTTACCGAGAATGTCCATCTTCTTAATGACCCTGTTCTTAGTGGTAGGTCCCAGCTAACCCTTCCTCTTGCACTGGTTGACTCCCTGAACCACCAAGGACCCTGGGGATGGGAGGGAGAATAGATGAACATCCCTTCCTGGGGCACAACACCTCTCTACCTTCTTATCTGTTGGTGGAATGGAGACCTGGGTCAGTCCTATCATTTTTGTGATTTTAGCGATGGTTTTATTGAGGGGCAGAGCCACTCTGGTAGGGGTGTCAGCTTGAAGGATGTCAGTTGTGGAATCAAAGTCATCCAACACCCTCTCCGGCTACACCCCCAGACTCTGGACCAGTCTTCAGAGGATTTCCTGATGTACCCTCAAGTCCATAGACAGCATCGATGGAAAGGCGCCACCCAGAGCCTCATCCGAGGGCCCTGCCCAGAGCCTTGTCTAGGATGAGGATGAGGAGCCCTTCAGAGGGTCATCCTCTTGATTATGGGCCTGAAAGGTCACCTGGGAGGCCTCCAAGGAAACCGCTTTTGAGGTCAGGGTTGTGTGTGGGACACTGATCTGCAGTGGCAGCCAGAGACCTACAGCTGGGAGCATGTCTAGCCATAGATTCAGGCTTTCCAAGGAGGGGGTGGCAGCACAGAAAGCCCCAATGGCTGGTCAGGTGGCAAAGCTGGCACCATGCATCTTGCCAGAGTCAATGCGAGTATCAAGGAGGGTCCTGGTGCCGACATTGGTATCATCATCACCAAAGTATATACTAGGGTCAGTACCAGTATGGGTGCCAGTACCAATGTCGGTGCTGCCACCACCACTGGAGCCGGTGCCGGGACTGGGACTTGGGCCAGCATCAGAAATGGTGCCAGGGTTGTTGATGGAGGTAGTGCTGGAGTGGAGGTTGTGGGCACCGGGGTGGATCTGTGATGCCCCCTCGGGACTGGTGCAAGGGCAATTGAGATTGAAGCCTTGGCCCTGTGTTACCGAAAGTCCTTATCCCTCCACGAGGTTGACACCAGGGTCAGGGACGAAGTCAGTTTGATCAGGTCCCTCACGACCTCAAAGATATCCGGCATCAACAGCTCTGAGAGATCTTCCTCTGGGCTGAAGTCCCAGCGCAGGCTGGTATGGAGTCTGCCTAACCTCGAAGGTCTGGGTGCCAAACCCTTTGATGCTCCATACTCCTGCTGAGGGCACTCTGTCAACACGTGCTAAGATGGAGACTGGCCCCTGCTCAGCCTCCATTACTTCTATGGCACTAGGGATTGAGTGTGGTGCCATCGTCCCGGTGCCGGAGATGCTCTGGAGTGGCTGGGTGCCTCGTGCACAGAGGCTGATGCGCTGTGTGTGGCAAGTGTGGGGTCCAAGGCCAATGCCAAATGGAGAGCTGCCTCCATCAGCAGAATTTTAAGGCACTACTCATGCTCCCACTTGGTTCGCCACTTGAATCCCCTGCAAATTTTGCAGGACTCTGAAAGAAAGGCCTCTCCAAGGCACTTTAGTCAGGCTTTGTGGGGATCCCCACAGGACATAGGCTTTGAGCACTTGAGGCAGGGCTTGAAGCCTTGGGGCCTGGGCATGCCCTGCCGCAGGCACGAGGAGTGCAAAGTGTGTCTCTGCACCAGAACAAATTACTTAACATTAAGAACTATTTACAGAAGATAAAGAAACAATCAACAGAAACTATAAACTAAACTAAGAAAGCAGCGAGTTGAGAACTGCTAAGAGGCATTTGCAGAGCATGTTCCAATAACTATCATGGGCGGTAAGAAGGAACCAAGGGGGTGGAGGGCCAGCAGGGATATATATGCGCTGATATATTGGCGCCACTCCAGGGGTTAGCATGCACACTGAACCCTTATCCCCAGCTCCACCCCAGACCTAAGATTCAAACGAAGCATGTACATTTTCATTTTATTAAAAAAAAAAACAGAATTAATTCAGGTAAGGACATAAGCAACACTGGGTAAATCTTCTAGTCTAAAATAAGAGAATATATTAAATAAGTTCTCTTTAAACTTTGGGAATATTTTAACTATTATGTATAAAGTTCTATATCTGTATAGTTAGGGTATCATAAAAATGGTATGGACAACATGAAAAAGTTCATATTGTATGTGCCAGTTCATGATATTGTGTAAACTGAATCCATGAAATATATATAATGTATATGACAGTTACATACCTTATGTACAGTCACACCTGGGGATATTTCACATTAATCCCCTAGAAACTGTGTCCAAATAAAAGTAAGATAAGAGTAGCATTAACCCAATGTTGGATAAAGGAATGCTCATTTAACAGGCAACAGCCTTCAATCTTCTGAGCTAAATAGCCACAGTGTTATTTTGTTATGATTACTAATTTAGAACACAGTCACGACTAGCAGATGTTTTCTTCTTGGTTGCCAAGCAATTAAAGGATGCTGCTGCAGCTGAATTTTGCACCTGTACTGTAAAATGATCAAACTGGTTCCTCAAACCTTTTGACTCATAAAATTGTGCCAGGGATCATCGTGAAATCAATGTTAGATAGATGTGTCCGTGACAATAGATTAATGAAGAATTACTGGCAGATGATACTTAATCTTTGGTTGAGGTGCGGCTGTATAAAAATATACTGGGGTAGGAAGGTCTCCTCAATTGCTAATGTCAGAAAACTGAGATTTTATGCTTTATTTCAGGAACATTATGGGTTTTTTTTCTTTTCATCTGTCAGATATTTGAGTTTGCATTCACTAGACAAGGGAATTGAAGACAATCCCATTAATATATTGGACTCCCCTTCCCAATATTTGATATAATCATACATTAAATATTTTGACCATCTAGTTTTGAGGCGGAAAACAGAGAAAAAAAAGTTATGTTTCAAAGATAGCATTCTGAGTTTTAGGGACTAAATGATGAAAATTGGTGCCAGAGAAGACAAATGGTATGCTTGCAAATTTTCTGTGTGCCTACCAAATCTTGCACTTGTTTGTGTAATCAGTCATTGCTACATGTGAATGAGCAGCCAAATCCTAAAGACTGTAAAACATCCAGTTAGGTAAATGAGAGATTTATCTAAGCAAAACATGAGTGAGAATTTAAAGATTTCACATCAGGTAAGTGTACATCTAAACCAGTGGCCTCAACTTTTCCAGAAAACTGCACCCCTTTCAGGAGTTTGGATTGTCTTGCATACCCTGTTTCATTTCACTTAAAGACTACTGCTTACAAAATCAGACATAAAAATACAAAAGTGTGACAGCACACTATTACTGAAATACTGCTTACTTGTTCATTTTTACTATACAATTATAAAAATCAATTGGAATATAAATATTGTACTTACATTTTACTGTATAGTATTCAGAGCACTGTAAACAAGTCATTGTCCCTATGACATTTTAATTTGTACTGACTTTCCTAGTGCTTTTTATGTAGCCTGATGTAAAACTAGGCAAATGAGTTGATGAACCTCCTGGAAGACCTCTGTACTCCTTGGGATATGCACACTCCAAGTTGAGAATCACTGATGATTCTAAACTACCCATTTGTTAATGAAATTACTACCTATGGATTTTTCTGCCTGTTGTTAAATGCATTTGAATGCTGAAAAGTAGTTTCTGCAGGCACACATTTACATTCCACCCTTTTGTGGTTGTACTATGGTGCTCACATTTGCCTTTCATGTCTAAGAAAAAACAAATGTCACCTAACCTCTCTTTAAAACAAAATAAATACCACCAAAACAGATTGTTCTAATTTAATGGATTATTTAATTATTTGTCATTTTTATGTACCATGAAAGTAATTCATTGAAGAGTTTATAAGACAGAAGACTATTAGGAACATGGAAATGTTCTCCTCCTCAGAGTACCTGTGTCCATTCAAGCTAAAGGTAAGGCAGCAGTACCCAGGCAATGGAACACAGTGCACGACATATTGTCGTTTTAAGACAACTTATTTTATTATGCCAGATAAATATTCACTAACATTTCTGTGTCCAATCACAGAAAACTGATTTGGTATTCATTGAAACATCCATCAAAGATCAAAATAGATTAATTTGCTATTCATGATGTTGCCACATGCACATCTTCAGGGTTTAGAATGTATTTTGGTACTAAATGATACTAGGAGGTTACACCCCTGTTCTCTATGCTTGCTAATCCACACTGGAGGCTTTCTCCTCTGATCCAATGGGGAAGCTGCCTTCAGCTCTGCTTCTGCTTCCAGGTCTGAGGCCCCAATACTCCACAATCCAGCTGTGCTGCAACCTGCCTCTCCTGCCTGGTGCTCCAGCCTCGTGGCCCTCTCCGCAAGATTAGAGCACCAGCACTGGCTTCCTGTGGAGGGGAGGGGGGCAGGAGAAAGCCTCGAGGCTCCACGCCAGATTCAGCTTTCAGGGAAGCACATGCTCAGTGCAAGCCAGATCCGGCATGAAGCCTCAAAGCTTTCTCCTGCCCCACCCCCCACAGGAAGCTGACGCTGGCACTCTAATCTTGCAGAGGGGGCCACGAGGCTGGAGCACCAGGCAGACGAGGCGGGTGGCAGCCCAAGTGACTGACCTGAAGCAGGAGGTGGTGGTGGTTCCCTGCTGGGTTGTGGAGCATTGGGGCCCCAGACCCGGAAGTAGAAGTGGGGCCAGAGGTGGCTGGATGGGAAGTGGAAGGGTTGGGGAAGCTGCAGAGCTCGTTAAGTGCTTTGCGGCTGTGCGCCACCAAGGCACCGCTGGCCACCGGTGGGAGTCAGGATCCAGTGCAGGAGGCAGAGCAGGGAGTTGGAGCCACTTCCCGACGGAGCCCTGGAACACAGCAAAGAGCCACCACTGTCCCCTGGCCCTCCTGCAGCGGGGAGAACAGGGCACCTCCCAAGGAATGGATGAGGGGGAACCCTGAGCCATGGCTGCCACTTCTCCTTCTGACTCTGCCAAGGCTGGCAGGGTGGGGTGATGCAGAGTGTTGTGATGATGTCACTCTGTCATCCCGCAGGAATATTTTTTTAATATATATAGAGAGATATTGTACAGTTGGAGCTATTATAATATATTAACTGTTTGAATGTTACTTCTGGTGTCTCTGAAGGCTGTGGCTCAGCATCACACTCACGCATAAGTTCAATTCAGCCTGTGCTTGAATTCTGTTGTTCTCAATAGAACTTTAGCGCATACTTAAATTAAAGCACCTACTTAAGTGCTTTGTTGCACAGGGATGGACAAACATGTGGATCTTGTCTACACTATCAAGTTTTTTCTCCAAAACATTGGGAGCATGCACACTGCAATGCAACTTTTGTTGAGAAAAAATACCCAGTTTTGGCAACAAATAACTTCAATCCCTGCAAAATTGTTTCTTTTCTCTTCCCTTTATTGTGGACAAAGAGACAGTATAAAACAGTGGTTCTCAAAGTTCAGTCCACGAATCACTAGTGGTCCGTGGCCACCTCCCAGGTGGTCCACAGCTCACACACAGCCTCCCTCCTCCCCCACGCAGCAGGGAGCACACACTATAGCTCAAGCCTCATGGTCTCCATGCAGCTATAGGCTGAAGCACCAGCTCTGGCTTCTCACTCGGAGGGTGCACGGGAGGGCACAGCATAGCGTAGGGACCAGGGCAGCCCAGCGAGAGCAGCAAGCAGCATGGAGCTAAGTGTGGGGCCCTCTGCTGAGATGCTGCAGGTAGCCAAGGAGGCCTTTTGCTGTGGCAACTTCAAGCTAGCGGCCGAGATCTATGGCTTGCAGCTAGCCAAGCTGCCACAGCCTGAGCAGGACCTCTGCCTGCACTAGGGGGATGCAATGGCCTGCACCAGCCACATGGCCAAAGCCTCACAGTGCTGCCACCCACTTGGCCCACCTGTGGCCTGAGGAGCTGTGGGAGCTGACCGAGAGCCTGATGCTCAGCCTGCACAATAAGGCACTGCTCTTGCCACGCTGGCCCACCATTGGCCCCAAAGGGGTGGGCGAGGTGCTGGGTGAGCCTGCCTGCTCCCGCCCGCCAGTGCTGCTTAGCTGCCCCTGTGCTGGTGGCTGCTGTGCAAGCTGGTGACCCTGCACTGCGGCCACACCTGCTACCACTGCTGTGCAAAGCCCAGCACTGTGGCCACTGCCACCGATGTGTCTAATCCAGCCATCCCCCGGATCAACATGGTGCTGGGCAACCTGCTGGAGAAGTGGCTGAAGAGGGAGAGTCGGGTTGCTCAATGACTGCAAGGCTTGAGTGGTAGTGTGGACTCCCCACTGCATGAGCAGGGGGCTGAGTTCCTTCCCCACCCCACCCCATTTGGCGAACAACAGTGCAGTGACATGCTGTCCAGAGGCTTTCCTCACTGCTTCCATTGATCTGCCAATGGTATTGTCAGGGGCAGTGCTTGGGAGCAATAGGGGCACAAAACCAGGTAAGCACCCACCCCATGCCCAAAACCCCCCACCCCAATCCTGCCTCACTCACCTACTGTCCTCCCACCAAGACCCTGCACCCCCAGCTTGCTCATACACCCTCCCTTGCTCCTGCACCCTCCCCACATCCAGACACCCTACTCCCAGCCTGCTTCTGCACCCTACCTCCTACACAGACCCCCATCCCAATCCCACTCACTGGCAGCCCTGTCCCACACTGTTGGGGGCACATCAGTGAAGGCTAGGGGTTTTTGAATGAGTTTTTTTGCTTCTCACTTGTGTGGTTCCCAACTGATTTTTCTGTGGGTCAGTGGCTCCCGATCCAAAAACATTTCCCCAACCCTTCCATAAATAAAGAAAACATGGGAACCATTTTTGTTGGACATAAATTAATATTTTACTTTATTAATATTATTTTAATATTTTACTTTATTAATATTTTACTTTGTTTAAAATGAAAGTTTGATGAACTAACATGAGAAAGATCGCTTAATCTGTTTAATAACTTTAATTAAAGCATTCTCCCTAGCTGCAGTATTAGCAAAATGGCTCTGGCTTAATTATGTAATTAACGGTGAGTGTCCATTAGCAACTGGTGGTCCACAGAAAGGTTTGCATTGAACCAGGTGGGCCACAGGCCAAAAAGTTTGAGAACCACAGGTGTAGAATGATATTGCTGTTTTTGTTTTTGTCAACAGAGCTGGCAATTGCTAGTATCCCACAATGCCTGCCCTGATCACTCTGCTCAATGTTTTGATTTCTGCTGCCTTACAGGCATATGTCCCTCCCCTTTCAAAGCTCTGAGAAGCATCTGACAGCTGAGTGAGCTGCTCCTTTTTGGGAACAGAGACCAAATCATTGAAATGCTGTTGTGCCCTGCACTAGGAACAAAAGCAGAGGGCAGACTCTTGCTGTAGGGAATGTCTGGGGAGAAAGTCTACTGTGCTGCTTTGTTATTCCTCAGCAGCTCACAGCTACTCATGTTGTCACCCCTAGAAGCTAAGGACACTATTGGAGAACTCAAATGAAATCCTAAGAGGCACATGTACACTGCAGCATTATTCAGAAATAACTATTGTTATTGCGAAATAACAAGGGGATCATCTACACGGCAAGCCTGTTATTTTAATAGGCTTCTTATTCTGGAATAATAAATCCTCATTTCACAAGGAATATTGCCTATTTCAAAATAGATATTTCAAAATAGGGTGTATATAGACAGAGCAGCTGTGTTTATTTTTTTTAAAAAAGCTTCCCAGGGCTTCTCACAGCTGCCCTAGTGGCTGTTCTGTCCATACCCATTAAAAGTCTATAGTTCTCCTTTCCACGCAGGCTATAAAAGTGCAGCCACAGGGGCAAGTGCTTGTGGCACAAGGAAGGCCCTGATAGCCCTGTGCTATGCAGCAGGACCCAGAGTTGTTGACTTGAGTCCCATGACTTGAACTCGAGTCTGACTTAAGTCGTATAGGTGACTCGACTTGAGACTTGACTCACGTTCATTATTTGTGACTTGAGACCTGACTTGAGACTTGCTAATTATGTTAAATCAATTTGGTGAAAAAATTGTCTGAAAATGCCAATATTGATGGCTTGTACAAAAGTGACTTGACATATTTTAAATTAAGATTGAGACTCAACTTGGGACTTGACTCGAAAGTGACTTTAGGGACTCGAGACTTGACTTGAGACTTGAACTGTAATGACTTAAGACTCGACTTGGACTTGACAATGACGACTTGAAGACAACACTGGCAGGACCCATTTGTGATACTATGGCAGACCCCACGCTTTCAGCAAGCCTTCCACAGGTGCTAGTGAGCCAGCAGCCAGCTCCCAAGCCCCTGCCCGGGGGCAGAAGAAGAGGGAACCATCTTGATCTGGTGCAGAGATCCTGGATCTTATTGAGGTCTGGGGAGAGGAGACTGACCTCCAGGATCTCGCTCCAGAGGAAGGAATGTGGACATGTAGGCCAGACATGAAAGTTAAAAGAACTAAGTCAGGCCTACACTAAGGCCAGGGAGTGGAGCTATGTATTATCAATAGCTTCACAGCATCCTGGGAGTGGCTGTCAGTCCCTTTCCCCCCTCTTGTTGTGGACTCCGGGCTGAACCTGCCCATCATCAGCCCGCCAGAGAGCAGGCTCATTGATGAGGAGGAGAAGGTTGAGCACTGACAACATGCTCACCAGCCAGAAGTTCATCCTCTCCCTGGAGCTGTGCCCCCCGCCCCCCAGGATGTCACCTGGGGATTGGATGAAGTGGGGGGAAAACCCATCAAGTGAGCTCCATGACTGTCCCTAGACACACCGGGGGGAGGCAGTATGTGGTGAGGGGCTCCACACTCCTTGCTCGACCTTCTCGGCCTGGGCATTGCACAACAGCCTATGTAAGTGGGTGCACATGGAGCTCCAGTCTAGAGCAGACAGCCACATGAGGCTGCCACAAAGGAACCTTGCGCTCCTGCTCACAGGGTTTCTGGAAAGGTCTGCTTTACCCTGGACCCTGTGGTGGGACACCCTCCCATCACATGCCTCCACTAAGGAGGTTGGTGTCATGGACACACACAGCAGTGCTGCAAATGGCATAGGCTCATGCCTGCACTCTCAGGGCAACATCCATGCCTGGGCAAGTGCGGCAAGGTGAAGAACACTGAGTCCCTGCAAGGGGAGCCTGCTGGGAGAGAGGAAGAGGAGGGGGCCCCAGTAGCACCCTTCCCAGCAAGCAGTGTCTGCCACTTACACACACCTCCCCCAACAGCCTCCCGCCTTCTCCTCCAGAGGGCATGGATATAAATCCTTTCCCTGTGGGATACCACCAGTGGCAGACCTGGTAAGTGTGCAGCATAGAGGGAAGCCAAGCTGCCCCATCTCCCCTTCTAGCCAGCAGGCTCCTGGCCTGGCAGGCACCTCCCATGACTACTTGTCCGTGGGACGTGGGGTAGTGAGGCTCCCCTGGGACATCTGTGCCCCTGCGGGAAAGTGCCCACTGTCTAGGCCACAGATGGTCTTGCTCAAAGCACATCGCCTCCATCTGAACTAAGACCTTTCAGTGTCAGCTCAGAGCTGAGGGCTAGGCTTCAGGCACAGTGTCTCCTGGGATGACTGCCCTTTTCGCTGTCCTTCACAGCTGGACCAGCTGCAAATGGGGCACAAGCCACACCTTTCACACTAACCTCCCAACCCTGAAGACCCGCAGGAGCTGGTGATCCTTTGAGGATTGCAAGAGGGAACACACTGCCTGCCTGCATACCTTGCATCAGTCTGTGGAGCAGCAGAACCAGAGATTGGATGCTGACCTGGAGCTGCATCGCACCACCTGGCAGGAGCTGTCACAGCAGTCCCAGAGCATGTTCATGGCTTTCACCATTGTTGTCAACCACCTAGTGGCCACCATTGAGTGGTCCAGCAGCCGCCCTCCTCCTTCCCCCCTGTTTCTGCTGCCACATCTAAAGCCACTCCTGCTCCTGCTCCTCTGGCTTCTGCCCCTTGCCTCCCCCCATGGCTACCAAGATCCCTGCACATGAGCTGGTGGGACCACCCAATGCAAGTGCCAGTCCCAGCTCCATCCCTGAGCCTCTTCTCCACATTCCTTCTCCTTCCACTTCATTCCTTCCCCTCTCAGGTTCTTTCCCCAGTTTCTCCCCAGTTACGTTTACCCCAAATAATAATAAAAAAGTGTATTCTTTCAAAACAAAAAGTGTGATTTATTGTATCTTCAGGGGAGGGGAGAAGAAAGGGAGAGACAGGGAAAAGAGCAGTGGGGGGGGAAAGGCACAAAGGGTATGTCTAGACTACATGCCTCTGCTGACAGAGGCATGTAAAATAGGCTACCTGACATAGTCAATGAAGTGGGGATTTAAATATCCCCAGCTTCATTAAAATAAAAATGGCCATCACGCTGTGCCGGCTCAGCTGATCGTCAGCACAGCGCGCAAGTCAAGACGCAGGTTGGTCGGCAGAGGAAGCCTTTGTTGACCACTCCCTTATGCCTCGTGGAACAAGGTTTACAGGAGCGGTTGACAAAGGCTTCCCTTGTCGACCGATCTGCGTCTTGACTCACGCACTGTGCCGACAATCAGCTGAGCCGGCACAACGCTGGGGCCATTTTTATTTTAATAGTTAAATCCCCACTTCATTGACTATATTGGGTAGTCTATTTTACATGCCTCTGTCGGCGGAGGCATGTAGTCTAGACATACCCAAAGGGCAATGCAAAGGCCCCTTGTAGGGAGGCCCAGGGGAGAGTCTCACAGGTGGCCTTGGCTGAAACTCTTCCTCAGGGCCTCCCAGATGCACACAGCCCCCTGATAGGCCTGCCAGATGGCAGCAGTGCATGGGTGTTCAAAGGCCCTGGCCAACTGCTCGGCCTCTGCCCCATACCCTGGCAGGAACATCTTCCCCTTGATCTCACACAGGACACAGCAGGACACAGCAGGACACAGCTGGCCATCTCCACCTAGGGGATGTTCTGCCTGTCGAGGTCTAGGTGAGTGAGGAGACAATGGAACCTCCCCTTTAAATGCCTGAAGGCATCCTCCACCACGATGTAGGCCTAGCTGAGCCTGCCATTGAAATGTTCCTTCATGGGATCTACGTGTCCCGTGTAGGTTGCGTCCCCCACGATGCACATTGGCATGTCCATGTCTCTAACCCTGATGGTGTGATTAGGGAAAAAAGTGACAGCGTGCATCTTCTGGAACAGGCTGGAATTCCTGAAGATGTGGGCATCGTGTGTCTTCCCCTACCATCCAATGTTCATGTCGGTGAAATGGTCTTGGTGATCCATGAGGACCTGCAGCATGATTGAAAAGTTCCCCTTCTGGTACATATATTCAGAGTCCCAGTGATCAGGGATCTAGATAGGGATGTGGTTGCCATCAGTGGCCACCCCTCCCCCTGCAGTTGGGGAAGCCCATGGTGGCAAAGCTGGCGACAAGGGGGTCGGTGTCACCCTGCATGACGATCCTATGCAGCAGGATAGTGTTGATGGTCCTCACCAGCTGTAGAAGGATACAAACAGAGAATCACAGGTTTGCCCTCAGGAATTCCCCAGGCTCAACTCCCTTCTCACAGGAGGAGCTACCCCATCCATTCCTGGCACGGCTTTGTGAAGGCAGGACTGGAAAACCTCCAGACAGGGAGAATCCACCCCCCCCACACACACACACACTTTCCCATGGAACCCCATTCCATCAGTTCACCATCCTCCTGGAACAATTGTAAGAGAGTCATACCTGCATGAGCATGGCCCCAACGGTTGATCTCCCCACACTGAAGTGGTTCTTGATGGAGTGGTAACTGTCCGGTGTGGTGAGCTTCCAAAGAGTGATGGCAACCTGCTTCTGGATGGGGGTGGCAGATTGCTTGTGGGTGTCCCATTGATGGAGGGTAGAAGTGAGCCACTCACAGCTCCAGAAAGGGTCCTTCTGCATGTGGAAGTTCTGGAGCCACTGCTGGTCATCCCACCATTGCTCCATGATGAGCTCGTCCCCCCAGTCGGAACTGGTATCCTGGTGCCAGAAGCAGCAGTGCATGGTGCGCAGAGAAGGGCAGGAAGGGTCGTGCTGCATGAGCAGCACATGGAGAGAGGTGAGGAGGTGCCCTGCATGAGCTCTGGGTCCTGTTCCTGCAGTGCCACATGGGCAGCCTGCAGTAACTGCACCAGAAGGTGTGACATGAGGTCTAAGAGCCGGCAAGTGCTTTGCAGCAGGTCCAGCTCTGTGACTAGAGTGCTGTGGCATATGCAAGGGAACCCAGAGCAGGCAGAGTGATGAGTTTACTGCTCTCAAGGAGGTAGGCAAAGATGAAGAGACTGAGACACAGCTGTAGAGGGGAGTCACTTTAAGCACAAGCCTCAGACAGCCTCAGGCAGCAGCTATAGCTACAGTGACTGCTGTCCTGATGCCCTGCCTGAAGTGCTTCCAGGAGGCTTTAAATGTGATTCAGCCTCCAATCAGTGTGGACACGTTATTTTGGTATAGCTCAGTGCTATTTCAATGAGGATTTCTAGTGTGGATGCGCTATTTCAAAATAGCTATTTCGGGAGTTATTATTCTGAAATAATTTATTTCGAAATAAGCGCATAGTATAGACATACCCAAGATATACAGGGATGAGCTCTGCCTTTCCACAACACCGCACTGTGTGATATATATCCACAGTGCATTACTCATACTGTTGATGATGGCGCCCTCCTGCATGTACATGATCTGTCAACAGAGGGGGCAAATGTGAACAACTTCTGACATTTTTTATTTTGTTGACTTTTGGGTATTTACCTAAGTTTTGTCAACAAATTTGGTTGTGTAGACTTAGCCATGTTTAACTTTAATCATATACTTCAGTGTTTGGGTTTTTTTTTTTTAAACAGGACTCGAGAACAAATTTTCTTATATAATCTGACCAAAACTAAAAAAAAAAATCATCTGAGAATTATTTTAAATCCCAAAAAAGTTTCCTGTTGACATATGTTCCTGAATCTTTCATATTCTTTGCACAATGGCATGAGAGATATTTTTCTTCAAAGACAGGCAATTTAACACTACCCAGAGTGCAAAATGACAGTAGCTTACATTTTTTGCAAGAAAAATATGTTTAATTCTCAACTTGTCTGGATTTGAATAAAATATGGGTTACTAAATCTTTATGAGCAAAATATTTATTCAACTAGGAAACAGAGAAAAGAAAGTACTCACACATAACTCTAGTTAAAAGCAACCATATTATGTGAAAATATATCTTCCTATTTCTTGACATTTCATTGCATTTTATAGCTGTTTAGTATCAATAAACTATAAGAGACAAACTTAATAAAATGAAGACTAAGCCCTTATGCTAGGGTGTTATGGTTTTGTTTATGCTTCATTTTAAACAACTGTTGTCATAGCTATGCTATGTAATGCATAATGCTAAAAAGTAAAATAAAAAGTAAAAGTTTCACAGAAAAAAGAGGGAGGACCATGCTAAAGTAAATGAAACTACTAATTAGATTTTAGATAAATGAAAGCTAATTGAGAGTAATAAACTTTTTTCTAAATTACTGCAAATGATACTGATGATAAGATTTACAGAAGTTAAAGGCTTCTATTAATAACTTTTATTAATTACAGTATTAACTAGCTAGTTAAAACTAGTAGTGGGAGGAAAATATTAGATCTTAGGGAGGTGGAGAATACCAATTTTTCAAAACTGAACATTTTTATAGATGAAGATTAGACAAATTAAAACCTCAAAACACAAATTGAAAATAAATCCAAAGTTTTTCAGTGAAACATTTTACCATATTAAATAATATTATTACTTTCCCCAGGTGGGTGACAGACTTGCCGGGTCCGTGGGCAAGATGAATGGAGGACTGGCTCTGAACTCCTGGAAAGAATGGGACCTCAGGTAGAATCAGTGGGGCTGGAGGCAGCCAACCCTCAGAGTCACCTGGAGCACACTGCAGCACTGCTCTGGTGGTGATTTAAAGGGCCTGGTGCTCTGGCTGCCACTGTTGCAGTAGTGGCAGTAGCAGCAGCTGGATCCCTGGGCCCTCTTGAATCATCAGACCTTGTGGCAATTGTCCTTTTTAATCCCTTCCCTTCTGTCAGTGGCCTGAGTTTCCCAATTTGAAACAGTTCAAGTTAATTATAGAAGAAAGATAAAAGATTATCAAAATTTAAATGAAGTATTTCAAAATTATTGAAACAAAATATTTTGATTGACCTGAACCAAAACCCTTTCCAGACTTTCTGTTCACCCATGTTTTCAATATATCGATTTTTCTCATCCCAATTCAACCTTTTTTTTCTTAAAAATATTCAACCCTTTTCCATAAAATTCTGGTTCAAATGAAAAATAGAAGTGACCTGCTTCTATTAACAATTTTAGGCTCTGACTCAGAAAAAGATGTACCTTTCTGCTCCCCCACATACTGATGATTGGAGAGAGCACTTAGTAGCTTGGCAAAAGCTGGTTCTCTGGTCACTTTGCTACTCATGATCTGCAAAGTGTCCATTGCATGGCAATATTAGCCAGTCACAATTGGGAACAATGCAACTATTTGTAGATATAAATTTAATATGCACTGATACTAAGAAGAGACAAGGCTCTCTCTGTGTGTGGCAGGTGTATGAATGTTCTTCTAATGTTGTGTAAGGATGTGGCTGTAGAGAACAGAGGTCATCCTCCATTTTGTAACGCAGGGAGTCTGGACTGCAGTGGATGAAGCAGATTGTCCTGGGGCTGCATCTTGCAGCAGCTTTGACTGTTGTGGTGGCTAATAACTAGTAGAGCCTATAGACCTCACAAAGAAAAGGTCAGACAAACCCAAAGACTGGAGTTGAAATCCTGGATCCACTAAAGTTAATGGCAAAGCTCCCACTGATCTCACTCATGCTTTGTTATAGATGCCATTTAAATAACAAAAAGTTCCAGCCAATTTCACACAGAGGACCTAGGTACTTCCCAAACTGGCCTTACCTTTTTTTCAGGTTGATGCTAGCCAGTATCAGACTCCAGATTTGAGAAGGGCTTGCAAATTGCTTGCAGTGCTGTGTTTCTCCTTTGGAGAGTATGAGAACAATATCATCCAACCACCTAGCCCAGCACCCTGTCTTCCCACGACTTACATAGGCTAAGTCATTTCAATAAATCACTTATTCAGAGAGAGCTATTCACAATTCAATGAATTTAGGTTACTTAGGATAACTTACAAACCCAAGACTCCATAGAAATATGTAATTTTTATTTATAGGACACCATAAATCTGGGCTTTAGTTTAGGCAATCTGAAATTTGATTAATTCAACACCATTTGTAAATAAATTTTGATTGATAGATTGCATTTTACTAAATATACATTTTAGTAATCAATAGTAATGTTAAAGATTAATAAAATAAATAAAACACTATGTTATAGTGTTTCAAAATTTAAATTAATGTATTAAAATCATTAGGAAGTAACAAATCTAACCATATGATCAAAAAATCATAAGCTTATGTAATTTGACACTATTCTGAAGAGGTGTTTTTAGTACAAAATAGATAAAGGTCAATAACACAGGTCTTTGTCAACTTGCTACTCAATTTCATCCCAAATTAACGGATCAGTTACAGTTCACCCCAAAATAATTTTAAATTTGGAAATATAGAAATGTGAATAATTACTGAACTAACAGGGTATCATATTGCCCTCCTGAATACTGATATTGATAATCATAGTTAAATATTTTCCTTTCATATGTGCATACATGAACAGCACACATCAATACTCAGTATGCACTTTGACTCTGTTCATGAAAACACATATGCATGTATTTAATGTCAAGAATGATTAATTCCCCTGAAGTAATTGGTGCTATTCATGTATTTAATGTTATTTAAATGCTTGAGTATTTTACTAGATCAGTGCCAATATGTGGAGTGAAATAATCCTACTGGAATATAATTTGTGCTTAATGTGTCGTATTTTTATAGAACAATGAGAAAACAGGCCATTTTATTTGTGGGTTTATGTATTTAAACTTGTTTACAGTTACTGTGGGGTTATTTCCAAAACTCTGTTTAGCAAGTCTTCACATACCAATACATTGGGACATACTAGTGCCACTCAGAATTTCAACCAGTCCAAGCAATTTTGACCGATCATCCATTGTGTCCTGTTATCCCATACACTCTGGTATCACTGAGGTGCACCATCCTATAATTTAATTTTCTTCCCAGGCTGCAGTTTCTCTCCTCTGTAATGTACAAGGTGGGGGGGCGGGCCGTTCTGTAAAGTCTGTTTGCATTCTTTGAAGGTTTTATAACTTTTAAATAGTTCATGATGCAGCAACATAAAGCAATTTCAGTCATGCTTTCTAACAACCTCAGCTTGGTTCAGCTCCAGGAGGATGAAAGAGCTGCATAAATCTTTAATCTCTTGCTATCCATTCCTGTTTGTTTTCACTAGCATTTATGAGGCTGAATTAATCACTTTTCTGAGGTGTGTGTCTGTGTACTTCTAATGAAGCAGTTAACAAGCTTCTCTGGTCATTCAGTTCCTTATGATACTTTTAGATTAGGTTTATCATGAAGATTTTCATTCCACTGGCTTTTTAAAATGCAAAACATTTCACTTGAACTTTGATATAACCAATAATAAACATAATTAATGGATGTATCAAAGATCTGTTCATTAATCAATAATAATTATTTAAAATAAAATGAATTTGTGGTTATGAACTGCAAGCAACAGTAATGCTCCTTTTAAGACTAAAGTTAATACTTGTCATTTCAAAGTTTTCACAATATTTCTGGAGAGTTACACTAAAACTTTTAATCACCTTCTTTGTTTATATAAGTTTGAATTCCTATCAAGAGGTTTTATGTGATTGTCTGAATTTACCTGCTAAATATACTATTAAATAGTTCTTGCCAGAATCTTCCCTTTCCCTTTCCATTGCAACTATCCTGACAATGGTACCACTGTTTTATCTCGAGCTGCTGCTCCTGCAACTTTGAACTGAATTATGAAAAAGGAAAGTTCCTTTTTCACAATTGTGCCAGGAGGTTATTTGCTTCCAAGGTTAATGTGGACTAGAAAAATCCTGCCATTAGACATATCTTTTTCAGGGTTTATCTTTTCTTTCCAAGTAACATTCTTTCTTGGAGAATACTTGATTGATAGCAATTCATATGTTTAGATAAGTCACTTTCTCCACAGACTTACAGCTTCTAAGGGCTTCCAATGAGGGAGTGAATCAAGCCATCAAATATTAAGGTTTGTAATTCTTTTGTAATTCATTCTTACTATGGTCTGGTCTACATTACAAAGTTAGGTCAATGTAAGCCATCTTGTTTGAGTTAAGCTCATTTTGGAGGTGCTTACACTTAAATTTCTCTCTTACTGATATAAGCCCTCCATTACAGTGATGTAGTAACATCAACTTATTGAGACACAGTTGATGTACTGAAATAAACATAATGCAAGTGCAGATACTATATTGCATATGTTAAAATAATAGTCCTCTAGAAACTGTCCCAGAATGCCTGGCACTGACCTCTATGATAAAGATTACAAAATCAGGCTGGGTGGCTGCAAGAGGGTCCTGGAAAGCCAATATATTATCCCTAGAATGTTAAATGCCCTTTTCCCTCCAGGGTGAAAAGGGGTTTCCTCAGGTCAATTAGTGACACCTGAATCCAATTAAGTGTTGCCATAAAACCCTGTTCTCTGGGGATAGAGAGAAAGACAAGCTACTGCCGGGCTAGTGGCAGCAGGGAAATAAGCTATTTCACAGTGAGAGTTTATTCTCCTTCCCACAGATGTATAGCTGATGTATGTCTTCCTTTATTGTAGGACACTTTCCCATAACAGTCAACAATAGCTTCAGCAGGCACCACTGCAGCACACAGGCCAGAAGCATACAGGTCTGGGTGACTTTGAGATGCCAGCACTAGCTGCATACTCTGTGCCTTTGTCACCCTTAGGAGTGAGATATGAGACAAATTCACCACTTCTTTTGGTGCCTAAAATCAGTGTTGTTGCCCTATACTCAGTTTCATGCAACCAAGCAATTATATCCTCATTTTCCTCACCCTTGACAGCAGGAAATACATTTGAGGACCACACACAGAGAGAAGCAAAAACAAACAAACACACAAAAGCACTCTAGTGGACGTAAACCTCAGTTCCTTCATTTCAGCCCTGTGGGTCAGAAGTCGAGGCTTGGGACTTTCAGCCAACAGGCCAGCTCAAACTAAGCAGGGGACCAGATCTATAGGTTCCCCATCCTGATCTATAGTTCAATAATAATTGCCTCACCTCCCTTTGCTGTCAATTGAGAATTCCATTTTAGCACCTCCCTATGCACTCCCTCAACATTTAATGTAGCATCTGGGGTTGCTTCCCTCCCCCTACCACTACACACCAGATGACATTAAGGACAATCAAAGCTTTGCACACTCTGTCCTTGTTAAGTTCTGCTCCATAAATTTATTACATTTTTAATGTATTTGGTTTTTACTCACATAGAATTTTTGCAGTGTTTTCATTGCTCAATAAAATCCTATTGTTTGGAAAATAATTCATCTTTATTAGTTCCCAACATATGTTGCAAAAATCCTACTGGGATTGAAAGCACCCATTCACTTGTTATTTTACAATGTGACAACCCAGAGGATCACTGACAAACATGATGAAATAATAATAAATATTACATCAAGCACTACAAAATTAATAGGTGCTTAACAGTGCTAAATTCATAGATTTTCACCAAGCACTGCGCAGTTTTTAACAGGCTCCAAAAAAAGAGGGCCAGATAGTGCACAGTACACCACAATTCATTATTATGGGTCATGGTTGAAATTCTCTTTTAAAGCCTCCCTGAGCTGTATAACTTCATGCTGAGCTCTTCTAATAATCCTTGTGTCTAGCTGTTCAAATTCAGCAGCCAGCCGCTCCACCTCCACCCTCAACCTAAATGGCAACTTTTCCTCCTTTGTTTCAAAGATATTATGCAGAACACAGCAAGTAGCTATAACTGTTGGAATATTTTTTCCCACAGAGATCCAATCTGGTGAGTAAACTTTGCCAAACTTCCTTCAGTCTCCTAAAACCACATTCAACAGTCATGCTTCACCTGCCAAGTCTGTAGCTGAATCTTTCCTTGGTGCCTGGGGCACCAACCTATGGGGGGCACCTGATGGCAGCTGTAAGGGGCACCACACACCCGGGAGCACGGTGCCCCTTAGAGCTGCCATCAGGCGCCGCGCGCCCAATTGCATCTGTAAAGTGCGCAGCGTGCCGGGGGACGGGGCCGTGCATGCGTTGCGTGCCCACTGCCCGGGGTGCAGGAATGGCTCGAGCTGGCCCTGGTTGATATGGCTAGTGTATCACTAACTAGGTCTCTTAAGATTATTACTGGCAATTCAACATTGCCAATGGTCAGGAAAGAAAGAACTAACTTGCAAATTTCTGAAAAGCCCTATGTCCTTAAATGTACCTTCCCTGACCAGCCAACACTGAAGTCAGTGAAATGTCCCTGTGATCCACCAATGCTTTCAACACCATAGAAAAGTAGCTCTTTGTGTTGATGTACTCTGTAAAAAGGTGTCCCAGTGCATGTTGTGTATTACTCTATTGCAGTGGTTCTCAACTCGTTTCAGTCCACGGACCACCAGGCCAATAAAAAAATTTTCATGGACCACCTCCTTTTTGAGACATGATAACAAAGAGCAGACGACGAACATTTTGGTTTGAAATTTATTTCTTACTAACAGATTTTTGGTGCCTGCCCACGCCGTGTGACTTCGGACAATGTTCCTGTGGACCACCAAAAAAGTCACCATGGACCACCAGTGGTCCATGGACCACCAGTTGAGAACCACAGTTCTATTGGAAATCCATCTGCCATGTCCGGCACATTGCTGAGAGTCACAGTTCTGCATAGCAGAAGATGTGTAATGGCTGTGTACACTTGCATGACAATAGCCTCACAGTGGATTTTCCAATTCCAGAGTGATTTCCCACCGACTAGTAAAAAAGCAGCACTGCAATTTTGACCTAGTGAAGGGTGTAGTGCCATTGTATTTTTTATGTCCTTCTGTCAAGGCTGTTCCCCATTCTGGCACTCCAAGTGCAGAAGGTGGGGGTCCACAAGAGACCTTAAAAATACCTTGCCTCTTTAGGCTTCGGCTTAAAAGCTTCCCAAGATCACAGACTCCCTGGCCTTGGGGGGTAGCTGCCACCACCACGTAAAATACCCCTTTCTTCTTGAACCCAGGAAGAAGCACTTGGAACTTCTTCTGGAGGGGTACCCCAAGCTCTTTTAACACGAGAGCTTGAATAAAAGGGAAAACAATCTGTAATCTCTGATATCTGACCTCTCAGTCTTAGGCATGCATAAACAAACCTCCTATTATCTTCCAGGACACAAATCAAATAATTACTTTTAAAAGGGTGATTTTATTAACAAAACACAAAGATATACTTGATAAAGCATATTGGTTTCTAGGTGTTACAGACCAACTGATAAAAGAACAGATTAAAACACAGAGAAATCGTATCTCTGGAATATATCTTAAAACACAATGTTTGGGGAACAGGAGCACATGGACTTAACACAGAGAAGTTTAACCAAACAACAAAACAAAGAAAATAACCTGATTGTGACTAGACATTTCCCTATCTACTTACAATCCATGCTTCAAGGTCCAGTCCATTTCCATGCCCAGTATTCTTTGAAGGGTTGGTAGTTCATCTTGTTCCCTCAACTCCTAGCTTAAAACTCTCATAAAGAAAAACAACAGGCAGATATATCTTCCAATTCAAATCTCAATACCCTGTCCCATTGGCTCTCCTGGTTCCCTGCCAACACTTTAGTCACTGAATGCTGAGATGTTCAGAAAAGGCCACTATCACACTCTCAGTTATAGGGAGGTTAGTACTACTGTTTTTGCTCCCTGTGCACATTTGTTGCAGTCTGTGAGTACATAGAGTAAAAATATGACTAGCTTTTCCGCAACATGGGCACAAAGATTAAGAATGCTTCCTGCATTCTCTTCCCTTCTCCATTCCATGTATTTGTTGGAATCTAGTAACACTCCATCTCAATGGTTCTTACCAGTCTTGCAGAATGCTCTGATGTTACACCAGGAATAAAATTTGGATCAGCCCTTCTGTAATTTATCAAATTGATACAAAACAATATAGATTGTTCACTAAACTTGGCATCAGCAAACTAGGGGAAAAATAGAATGAGGCTATACTGACAGGATTGGGAAATCTATCCTGGGAAGCAGTGACTCTGAAAGATATTTGGCATGAGTTCTTAGTGCAATACATGGTCAAACTGGCTAATACACTCCTTAAATGGGTAAAAAGGAAGAACATGAGCAGAAGTAGAGACATTATTTTGTCTGTATTTGGCACTGGTATGACCACTGTTGGAATACTGTATCTAGTTTTGTGTCCACAATTCAAGCAGGATGTTGATACTCTGGAGACGATTCAGAGAAGAGCCACAAGAAGAATTAAATGGTTAGAAAATTTGCCTTAGAGTGGTAGTCATTGAGCTCAATCTATTTAGTTTAATAAAAACAATATTAAGGGGTGACTTGATGACAATTTGTAAGTTCCTTCATAAGTAACAGAAATTTGACAGTAGATGGCTCATCAGTCTAGAATATAGAGGTATAACAAGTTCTGATGACTGGAAGTTGAAGCTAGAAAAATTCATTCTGGAAATAAGATGAAAATGTTAACAGTGAAGGGAATAAATCACTGGACCTTCACAAGATTTGTGCTGGATTCTCCATCATTGGCATTTTTTAAACTAATATTAGCTATTTTCCTAGAAGATATGATCTAGTTGAACCAGAAATGAATTCATGGGGGACTTATGGCCTGTGTTTTACAGAAGGTCAGGCTGGAGGATCACAATGTTCCGTTTTGGCTTTATCATCTATGGATTCCTCCCACTCCCTGTCACACATCAAAACTAGATATCTGTCTGAAAGCCATGCTCTAATTCAAACAGAAGCTGTAGGCCTGATGTGGGGACTGCTGAGTAAAAATCTTTGCTTTTTGTCATCCAAAAGGTCAAACTAGATTATCCTGATGGTCCCTTTTGGCCTTACAATCTGTGAAAGGAAAGGAAGCAATGAACCATCTATACGTATTTGCAATCCCCCATCCTCTGGTAAAGAATTCATTCTTTAGCTGTAGTATACATGTATTAAACAAAAAAAGATTTTTTATTAAATTCATGTCAAAGTAACTCAGAATTGGAACTCACTTTATAGTTCCACACAATGCCAAATGTCAAATGTTATCCCTTTTTAGCCTGACAGTGTTGACAAAACTTCAGTGTGAACTCTTGCTATTAAAATTACTTAGTAATGTTTCCCAATTTTATGCATGCAGACAAACACTTGTATCCTGTGAATATTTCTGATCTTAGGCAGAGAAAAATGGGTGCAGTTTTTCCTTAAGGGATTAAATAATATTACACATTTTACAGATTTCCAGACCAAGAAGAGAAGGTTGAATAGCTGTTGCTGAAGGATTACTAGAATATGAATAAGAGTGAAGAATGACGACAGTACTTTCAGTTCTGGTAACTGGAGGCTGAAAAAGAAAATTTAGCACCTTCTACAGCTGCTGTTGCACCATCTGCCTCTGACTTTTGATGTGATTGTTTTTAAACTGAAAGAAACTAAGCAGAAATCTTTGCTGTCTTGTGCTCCCAACACTTTTCATTCTCATGCATATTTTTTGCATTTTTCTGTTTTTACAAATCAAGTATTAGAATATTTAAAATCAAAACCATGAAAGCACATGAAGGTAAAATCTGCTTTCTGTTACATCAGTGAAATCCTATTCATTTCAGTGGCATTGCATGAGAAAAGAATTTGGCTCATAGAGCCTCAGAGGGATTGCTGTCCTTTTAAAAAAATGTTGTTAATCACATTTTAATCTCAGTTTCCTTCTTCCTCCTTTACTTGTCTGAAAAATAAATTTAGGCACAACAGAACTGAATTACATGCATAACAATACTTAAAATGTGAATTAAATATGAATTGCAAGTATTCTGTATATCTCAGGGTATGTCTACTCTGCAAGGTTATTTCGGGATACCGGAGATATCCTGAAATAACTACCCCACATCCAGGAACACACTCGTTATTTTGAAATATTTTTCAAAATAACAGATATGCTATTTCTCCATCCTTGTAAATCTCGTTGCAGGAGGAATAAGGGATGGCTTAAAATAGCACTTTATTTCAAAATTTGGCACCGTGTAGACACACCAAATTTTGAAATAGCCTATTTTGAAATAAAATCGAAATAAGATACGCAATTTGCTGTTAGATGCAGTGCAGACATACTCTCAGTATCAGACCCTAAGCGCCATTAGGAAAATGACATACTGACACCAGTGCAAATGTAAACGTTTTGCACCAACACTAAACTGGGTTGTGACAGGTCTGACTAAGGCCATGTCTTCACTCGGGAGAAGTTCAACACTGCCGCAGTTGATCTCCCAATATTCAATTTAGCTAGGAAAAGCCCACTAAATCGAACTAAGAGGGCACCCTCATCAGTGGACGGTACTCCTGCTCCTGATAGGAATAAAGGAAGCCAATGGAAGCATTTGCTCTCGTCAGCCTCCAACAGTGGGGATGGTGAGGAAACTTGAATTAAGGTAGGTCGACTCCAGCTACATAATTAGCATAGCTGGAGTTGTGTATCTTAGTTCAACCTTCTCTTTTAGTGTAGACCTGGCCTTAATCTGTTGAGCTACTAAAATTGGCTAGCTTTATGCCATATTAGCCCTGCTTTATGCCAGTACAGCGTGCCTAAATTAGGGATTTGCACTAATGTCACTACATCAATATACTCTCAACAATGCAGATTTCTCCAGCCCAGAGAGGATACTAAACACACACACATATATGAGAGACTTTTACCAAGTTTATTTATATTTTTGCAAAATTTCTCAACTTTCCCAGCATGTCTACTCAAGTGCTGATCATGTGAACAGTGATTCCTCTTACAAAGATGTATGATGTCTCATAAAGGTTACTTTTCAACTTAAACTGTTTGGTCCTAAAGCCGAAAAATTGCTTGGTTTGGATTTTCATTACAAATCCTGGAACTCAATCCAGGCTCATGGAAACATCCTGATCACAGTTATGCAAATTCCAGTCAGAATACGAATAAGACGCGAAGGATCACATCAAAAGTTTGCAATACCTGTACACAGATATTGTCCTTGCTCGTGAGAATATATTGTTTTCCCTCCATAGATGTTATTTTTGGTGGGGCAGTAGGATAGATTTTCTTTCATTTCTGTTCCAACTCAACATCAATAAATCCAGTAGGAGCAGCATTGATGGTTTCTCATTTAATTTTTCCTTCTTCTTGGCTTTTTAAAAGCTGCTGCTGGCTATATTTTCTTACCTATCATTTTAAGCTTACTAGTTGATTATATTTGGGCTAGTCACCTTACAACCACAGTGAGATTTGGGGATGGTGAGAGATTTAGAGCCAGATCCTGAGCTGTGGTAAATCATCATAGTTTCACTGGAGTCAACAGAGGTAACTTATACCAGACAGTGATCTGGTTCAAAATTTGCATTAGTGCTTGTGACAAAACTCCTACTTAAACTCAGTGGGTCCTGAGTTTTCAGGCAGATTTGCTTGCCTCAGAGGCTCACAGCAGCCCACAATTTTAGGCACTACACCCAGGGCATTAGCTTGCTGTTTGTTGAGCTCTTTTCATCATTAGCCAGTGTATGATAAAAATGGAGAATAAACTCCACAGCCCTTTTCCCTGAATGGAAATGGGGAAGTTGGTATGGAGGGGGGGAACCTGGAACCACTCCCTACTCCAGGTTGCAGTCCAGAGCCCTGTAATAGCCCACATCTCACAGTCCAGATTCAAAATATCCTATGTAATCACCATCAGGGAATCTGATGTACCAATTCTCATGCATCTGTCGTGCCAATTCTCTTCCAGAATATGATCTGAGGAAGTGGGTCTGGCCCACGAAAGCTTGTCACCTCTTAAACCATCTTGTTAGTCTTTAAAGTGCTACATAGTTTTTCCTTTTGATGTATACCACACTTGTCTGTTCCAGTGCTCTACAGTGTCCCCAAATACTTACACCTGAACAAATCTTAAAGGTCTCTGCGAGATAGAGAAAATGCAACACACAGTGACACAAAACCTGATCTGTCCCACATACGGTGACTAGTCAGTGAGTACTGTCACTCTGGAAATATGATATTGTCTTTTATGGGATATGTAGCCTGTAAAAATAAAAAAGCAAACAGTGCTTAGCACAGTTCTGAGGTCATGGAGTTTGTAGACTTCTCACATTTGGCAGCATGTGCTCTGCTGTGCAGAGTCTGGTAACACTGATGGTGATTGGTAACATTTCCCAAAGGAGACTTGGAAATCAGACGTTGGAATGGATTTTTAAAGATATTTAGGGATCCCAACTCCTTTTGATTACAATAGGAGTTAAGTGCCAACATATCTTTCAAATCTAGCGCTTTGGCTCCAGTTATGTGATTCTGAAAATTTTGAAAGTCAGTTTGGAAAATGAGTCTTTGGCTCTTAAAACTGAGGTTGGTACTTCTGAAATGTTAACCTTTGTGCAAATGAATCAAGGTGATAGACAAAGTAGATGTGTCAACTATAGTAAAGGTTTCCTGATGCTGCTCAATATAAGACCATGATTTCAGTTATAAGCCAAACTAATTCTTCGAATATTATGGATTCTGCCTCAAGATGAAGTTCTTTTTTTTGCAGGGGGGGGGGAGGAAAGTCAAGCCATTTTTAAGAATGAGAATAGAGGAAAATATGCTATCACTAGACTGATATGACCTTGCTCTTATAAACATTTTACTGAAAATCTCCATATAAACATGTTTTGTCACAAGAACTTGATAAATGGCAGGATGAGTCTTCCTGGTATCTGGGATGTGCCTCTTCTGATCCCATGAAAATTCACCTAACATTCTACAAAATTTAAGCTTCCAAAAAGTCTCAGTTTACACATGCTCAATAGAATAGATAATTCAATATTTAGACCTAAATACACTAAGGGCTTTTCTGTGCAACAAGTTAGTTCACAGCACTCGGTTTTAAGCTAGTCCTGTTTCAAAGAGGAAGGCGAATCTGAGATTCAAAATAAAGCTTGCCACAAACTAAATTTTCACATAGACGAGTCTGAAGAGTCAATTTGCACTGAGCATGCTCATACCCAGGGCTGCAGATGAAGAGTAGAATTTTCATGTAATTGCTGTTTTGGGCTGTGCCATGAAGCTGGGCACCAGAACTGAAAGTAGAGAGACCTGTGGTCTCAGTACTCTCCCTTCTGGCATCCAAGCTTCATGAAGAGGGAAGCAGCTTCATGAAGAGGGAATGCAGAATAGACAGGAGTCAAATTCGGAATGTGGGAGGGGACAGCAAATAGAATACGTGGGGACAGGAGATTGAGAGTGTCTGAGACTGGCTGGACAAGAAGATGGGAACTAGGAATTAGTGGGGAGGAAAACTGGAGTGCAAGCACAGAGACATGATGAAGTGGGAGGAAGATTAAGACTGTACAAGGAACCGGATAGGGAGGAGATGAGAACTGTCTGAGCAAAGACTAGAAAGACTAAGAGCTGTGGTGAGGAGAAAACAGACATGGATGGGGATTGCATAGGCAACCTTAATTTTGCCATTAACTAAATTTTGAGTGCCTGACTTTGCAACCAGTTGTAAATTCTTTTAAAATAGGGTTCCACTGTCAGCTATTACAGGATCATAAGATTTTTTGATGGCAAAAAGAATCACAATGCTGTTGCCTATCACAAAAATCAAATCAGATAATGTTGCATGAGCTGAACAGTACAAAGGACACTGCTGTACAACTGCCAGACAATTCATGTAAATAAGTCTTCCCTTTATTATTTTTGTGAAAAAAAATGATTTACTCTTATTTGCAATTGATATAGTGAGTAGGGAGTTCTCTTGTTATTTTCTCCCTTCTCATGACACTGAACTACCACTAACTGATGACAGAAAATAATTAGTACCCTTAATTGAATGTATGTTTCCTAAATAATATACAAGTTTACTTTAATATTTCCATTTCAAATGATCAGCTAATTAAAGTGTAAACCATAAAAGCTCTTCAACCTCCAATCTGGCATTATCAAAAGAGGGGAGGGGGGACATGAAAATTAGAAGATTCATTTAAGAAGAGAAGCAGGTTCACATCACATGAAAGTTTTAATTCTTTCCGTGTTTTAACATATCTATCCCTGAGATACAGATGAAAATATTTGAAAATATGGCCAAAATATAATAGGTTTAGCATCAAACTTACAAAATTAAAATAGTGGTTACTTAAGTGACTTTGATTGTAGACTCAGAAAAAAATATTGCTAGGAAAAAAAAGTGTCTATTTTAACCTTTTTGTTCACTGATGAACAATCCTAAAGTGGGCAGAATTTGGGTTAGGTTTCTCTGAGTTCTCCAACCTTCTCCATAAACGGCAAACTTTTGAAGTCAGCATGACTCTGCATCTCCAGATAATTCATAGAATCATAGGGCTGGAAGAGACCTCCAAAGGTTATGGAATCCAGCCCCCTACCCAAAGCAGGACCAACCCTAATTCCCTGTTATCTTACCTACTAAATGTCTGTTGGAACAGCGTATCAGTTCAGCGGTCTGCTATCTCCTTCCAAGAAAGGGAATCAAGGAGAAGAGTCTCACCTTTCCATTCACTCTTGGGTTGATACAACAGGCAGTTCAATTCTCTTCTCCCTCCATCCTCCTCACAATGTACTCAGGCCTCCTCTTCTGGGGAAAACAACAGTGCCATTTTAAAATATGAAGCAACAAGAAGCTTGTGACACAATATGCATCGTAGTGTTGTAAAAACCCCTACTCCCATAAACACACTCATGATTACTTCCATTAATCTGGTGAGAATCAAGAGAAGTAATGAAGAACTGATCAGTTCATTGTCTGTCACCAAGGGGTTCGAATGCTGGAGAATGGTAGCAGATTCCAGGAAGTCGCTGCCAAAAAATAACGTGGTTGGTTTGAACAAGTTGCAAGGGGAAGGTATAAAAGTAAAGAAGGTGTTTTCTGAGAGGGAGAGACTGAGACACTGCTGGTATATGAGGTGTCAGCTCATGCCAAGGCCCAAGTCCTCACTGGAGTCTCATAAATACGTAGTTGGGAACCAGTTTGGCTCATTGATAGGTTAGTATAGCTAAATAGTAGCACTGTAAGGACTTAGACTTTATCAAATGATTGTATGATGCTAATGAGGCGTGGGATATTTAAATCCCTGCTTCATTAGCAATTTCGATGTGCTTGATTTGCATCCCTCTGTCGACAGAGGGATGCAGTCTAGACGTAGCCCCTTTGTAATTGTGTAACTAACCAAAAGGGAAAAGAAACCTTAATTAAGGTAAAGTGCTCTTCATGCTCACAAGATGCCTATAAAAGAAAAATGAGGCATTATGTGCAACCAAGAACAGAGACCTTATTGATTGCATTCCTCGTTCCCTCTAAGGGTGTATCTACACTGCACTGTAGCGCAAAATAAGATATGCCATTTGAGCTATGCAAATTGCGTATCTTATTTTGAAATAGCTTATTTCGTACTTTGGCACAGTTGACACAGCACTTATTTTGAAATAATCCGCTATTCTGAAGTGTCCCTTATTCCTTGTGGATTGAGGTTTACAGGGACATTGGAATAGTCAGCCTGTTATATTTCAAAATAACGGGCTTACTGTGAAGACACGAAATAGCTATTTCAGGATACTCTGGCATCCCGAAATAGCATTGCAGTGTAGACATAGCCCAAGGGGAGAGGCCTGCACATGAAGTCAGACTATCAAGATTGAATTCTGGTTATAAAAACCCAGATAAGGTGAAACAGGGATTTTTATGCTATCTGGACTGTGAGGGCAAGGATGTCTCTATATAAGAAGGGGATTCTCGTGTTGCTTGGCTGAGGTCAGCCCAAAATATAGCACTGCTTATTATAGAATCTTATATTACCTTTTTAAATCAAAGACTAAGTTGTGAGTGTATATTCCCTGTTTTGAACTTGAAAATAACCAATTGGCATGTAGACTCCTTCCAAGACTACACAATTGCCATACTTTCTGGAGTGGATCACAACCATTTAGTGTTAACCTCAAGGCGAAGGATCACAAAAAGCAGCAAAGAAACCACAAATCTGTGTGTTCTATCATTTGATTTCACCAAACTCAGTAAGAACTCCTAAAGCACTACCGTATTACAGTCTTATCATGGCATCACAGACAGTCCTTGGACCATTCCAGATTAAGGAACCCCAAATGCTGGAGAATGGTAACAGCAGATAATAGTGAGTCACAACCAAAAAGCAGCAGTTTTAAACTGGTTAAAGTGGTAAAAATAAAAATGGTAGTTTTCTAGGGGGAAAGAGAAGGCAATGTTTTCAAATCTCAAACCAGGCTCATGTTTAATTTAGATTAAGGGAAGGTGAAGAAGAGAAAGTAAAAATATGAACAAAATTTAAAATTTAAAATTTTTAAAATATTAAAGTTATTAGATGAGATTTTGCTTCTACTTCCTTCCTGTGCAACCCTATTATTTTAAATCACTCCCATGGGGTTACCTGAGGTGAAGTTGGAATTTGGCCCAGAATGTACAGAAATAGTTCCATATAGTACTGTATAACTATACCATATTGTGATTTAGCCTAAATATGGCCGCACAGAAGAATAAAAGCACATAAAGTACAGATTGTTACTTTTAGGAGGCAGAAGTATGGAGAGAACAGGTTCCTAACCAGACCTGCTTATAGTCTTGCTTCCTATTAAATGATTTTAATTTTAACCTAATGTTAAGAACAAGTATTATACATTCCACACTATATTACAGCTTCTTCCACAAGCTACGTATTCACTTAAGCTAAAATATTCTTAAACACAAATGACATATTGTAGACCAGGGCTACTCAATATGCGACCCATGGGCCACACGTGGCCAGCAGCCCATTTGTTTGCAGCCCATGGTGTGGTCTGGGTTTATGCGGGGCTCAACACACGGTCCGCAGGTGAGAGCCAAAACAAAAAAATAGTCAATATAATGGTCTTCTGTTGATATGTGTTTTAGTAGTTAAATTCCTGGACTGTCATTGCTCATTAAAAGTGCTGTCATATGGGTGGAAATCAGGTAAATATTCTGGGGAGTTTCCCAGTTGATTGTGATCATCACTCAGCGGGCTCTCTGACTGCTCTGGCCTCATGCTTCTGGCCCATTCCAGGAGTGGTCAGTACAGCCCCGTGTGTGTCTAGGGGAGAAATGGTGTGTGTGTGCAGGAGTCTCAGCACGTTACTCCAGCTGGCAAGAGCTGCCCCCTACATTGCCCAGAAACAGGAAACTGTGGCCCATTGAAGCTGATGGGGATGGTGCTGACAGAGAGAAGCAGCATACAGAGCCATCAGCTCCCCTTCATGCCCTCCCCCACTCCTTACCCCCAGGACCACAAAGGCATGTTGGCCTCTTCTGGGAGCTGCTTGTAGAACCCTGCATAGATACAAATGTCTACCCAGAGATAGACTTTGGTATCTGCTGGTCCACAGGACTCTATTTCCAGGAGATGCTATGGCCAAGGGAGAAGAGTGTAGTGCCCCCACCCCCAGAAACAAGCACCCCACACTAGCAGTTCATCATGGCTGAGCAACTGTACAGCTCCCAGTCCCACCACCAGTAAAGTGTCCCGTCTGAAGTAATTCAGCCTCACTGCTGGTGGAAGCGCTACAGCTGCACAGCTGAGATGAGCTGCCGGTGTGGGGTGCTGACTCCCAAGAGCAGTGGTACCATACTCCTCTCCTGTGGACACAGTCTCCAGGTAATATGTAAATCCCTGTGAATCAGCAGATGCCAATGTCTATCTGTGGAAGATATTTGTAACCTTGCAGCGCCCTAGCATGGGGCCAAGGCTGGGACAGGCAGGGAGCCCTGAGCCATCTCCTAAAGCCAGCACCTCCTCCTGTATGCCTTTTCCCAGTCCTGGCTCCTCCCAGATCCAGCACCCAAGGCCACGCCCAACTGTCAGCCCCCTCGCAGAGCCTGCATCCATACCTTCTCTTGCATTTCAGCCCCCTGCCCCAACCCTAACCCCCGTCCCAGAGCCAGGACATCTACCCTCACCTGCACCCAATCCCTCTCCTGAACCCCAGCCCCCTGCACCAGCCCAATAAAAGTGAGTGAAGGTGGAGGAGAGCAAGCAACAGAGAGAAGGAGGGAAGGAGTGAGCAGGGCAGGGCTTTGAAGAAGGGGTGGCTCCTCAGGAAAGAGGTAATGTAGATCTTGGGTTGACTTTAAATTCCAAAAGCGATCTTGGGAATAAAATGCTTGAGGACCATCTCGTGGATTAAAATTGGGGCTGCCCAAACTTTTGTATAAATTCAAATTAAAACTTAATAGACCCTTTCAAAGTCCAAAACTATTCAGAAACAAATAATAGAAAGGAAAAGTTAAGTTCTGTTTTCACATTTTCCCTTTCTGGTTTTAGTAAATGTTGGAAATAGAAGTGCCAAAATATTGTGAGAAGGATTCTTCTGCAATATTCCAAATTATGCAGATTCAGAAGGTTCTGACTTTCAGGTAAGATTTGGATGAGCATCCAAGTGGATGAGTGATTTTTTCCATCATAGCTATTAAATTATGAAATATTATTATTTTTGTGTGAGAGAGAAAAATGCAGATTGGGTGACACAAACATCTGGCAAATTTGTGAAATAATTCTGGAAAACTGACAATCAAAAAGTTAAACTAAATGGAATTTACAAAAAAATGTAAAACATTCATTTTTACATTTTCAAACAAAAAAACCCCAAATTTTTAATTTGAAATTTTATTTTGTTTCAAAATATCCTTTGATTGTATTTTAAAAAACAGGTTGAAAGTCACGCTTTGATTTACATATAATGCTTTTCTTTTTCTGCTTAATTTCCTGCGATTTTAAAAAATGTCTTCAGTTTGACCTGAAACTATTTCTTTTTATCATTTTTTAATTGGTAATCAACCAAAGAAATCTGTTATTCATATGACTCTAATCATGATGAGCAGTAGGCTACATCTAGACTACAAGCCTCTTTCAAAAGAGGCTTTTTCAAAAGATACTTTCGAAAAAGCCTCTTTCGAAAAAGAGCATCTAGTCTACAATCAGTACTTTTGAGAAATCAAGCTGCTTTTTCAAAAGAGAGCACTCAGGCAGACTGGACGCTCTCTTTCAAAAAAGCACAGTTTGCATTACATAGCACCTTTTTTTTGAAAGAGCACTTTCGAAAAAAGGCGTTCTTCCTCATAAAATGAGGTTTTCCACGGTCGAAAAAACTGTCGCGTTCTTTCGATTTACTTTTGAAAGAATGCGACAGCAGTCTAGATGCAGGGGAAGTTTTTTCGAAAAAAGTCCACTTTTTTTCGAAAAAACCCTGTAATCTAGACACACCTCTAGTGTATAAATAACTGTTGAACAATGACTGACCAAGAAATATTTTAGTATTGACTCTAGCTCCATTGTCTGTTTTCATAATATGACAATTAATTTTATTTGAGTGATAATAACTATTGAACATAATTGGCAATCTTTCAATGTACAGAAAGTGAGTTGCATTAAATGTGTCACAGAGATCTAATAATTGACAAAATTTCCAATCCCAATTCATAATGAAGTTTTACATAAGACTTGTTAGCCTCACTGGTACAGGCTTTAAAAGACCATATTTAGTTGCTTCTACAGACTCATGTGACTCAACTGAGAATCTTTACAGAAAATAAAATATAAGGAAACAGTGTGTTTGTGGCTTGGAAGCAGAATAAGAATAGCTAGTTAAATGAGAGCCAGATCAAAAACTGAGTGAGGAAAATGAAAGTCTTTCGAATGATTTCAACTGGCTTTAGATTGGGACTTCCATAACAAAGTGAGAAGATCTTTCCTTTGGGTTTGTATCTTCATTTGAGTGTCATATAAACTGGATTTTCTTCTTAGAGCCTTTCCAATTTTTCAGTGGTTTTGAATCAGGTTCTCAGAATGCTCACATTTTCCACACATTATTTCTATGCAATTCTTCTTTCATTTAGACTGACTCTGAAGATTTTTGCCTTTTTAAAACTAAAGCAAATAATTTCGATAAACAATTGAATCCAGGATCCAGCTTTCGGCTGCTTTCCCCCTATCTATCTTAACCTTGTCTCTGCTCAACTGAGTAACAGTATGCATAAAACTAGTAAAGTAGAAACCTACCCTCATAGTAGTTAAATAGAATAGTCAGCTTCTAAAGTTAATAGTCACTTTGGTCATCTTCCTTAATACTATTCTAACCAAAAGTGTTCACAGAGCAAAAAAGGAAAATTTCTCACCATTGTGTCTGAAAACTGAGAGCTCAGATCTCCTGGCCTCTGCTTGCTTGGAGAACAAAATTCCTAAAATGAACATGGGGAAAAAATGGCCCCACAGTCTGCTGTTAAGTTTGGAGGGTGTGTGGTAAAGTACAGCAAAACTCCAGATGGTGTTAACAGGAGTTCCATGCAGAGTCAGAAGAGCTACTACTACAGTCACTTACATTACAATAGATAAATTGAAACTGGAAGATTAAATATGTCTTTGGGGATGAACTGATCTCATAATTTTTCATTGAATAGAATTATTTAGGAGTTTTTAGGTAATTTTTATATACAGTATCCATATATTTCAATATACTGCTGGGATTTGCTCTTGGTTTTTTGCTTAAAAACAAGAAGAAAGAAACTATGCATTTTGATTACGTAGAAGATGATCATCTTGCATAGCTGTGCAATTAGCTGTCTGTTGATCCAATATCACTGTTTAACCTCCAGCAATGAAGATACACACTGGATTGGAATTTTGAGATCCTGATGGAATATGTATTTTCTATCTAGAGTTATTACCTCTGAACAGCAACTGGCAAACCAATAATCTTTTTCACCAGCACTGAAAATAAATTTGGCCAAGGACGATAACTGGCCAACCATGAAATTGTGCACTTAAGCAGACTTCATGCTGAAAACAGAAATGCCAGATGAAATTTATATAGGCCTGATAGTTTCACATCTGCTGAATCTTATTCTCCAGAATCTTCTTGCCCAAAATCCATTTGTAATGAAAGCAACAGTCTATCTATTTACTGTATCAATGACAGTTTTCAGCTGTATATTGATCAAATTTTTGTTCCCTGATGTTTAAACAGCAGAAATTATTCTCTTCATTCCAAACTTTTTAAGGAAAGTGTCAGCTTACAAGCCTTATGTCTGAATGTCAAGAGAAGAATTGATTCCTTAGAGATGGTACTGTACCTCACTGATATAATTATAATATGTGATAAAGCCAGATATAATGTGAAATGCCATGATTTGAAAGGCTTGGAAATTGGAGAAGATGCATTTTATGAAAAACAACAAGAAGTACACAAGTTGAAAATGTGCTTTGAATACATTTATCTATATCACTGGCAAAAATGACTTGTCAGTCAGGAAGGCAAAGCAATTTTTGGAAAAATATGATTTTTTCTTTGCTTTTAAAAGGCAGAATTTGATAGGATTGAATTTGTTCTTGTATGTTTGTTGTGTTCATCTTGTTGTTTGTTTGAAAATGGGAAAATCCTTAATAAATATGTTTTCCCATCAAATAGTGATTTTAAGACTACATCTTTATTATTTTAATAAAGCCAAGCATTTTCTAAAACTACATTTTTTTCTTAAGCACTTTTAAAAATAGCTTTGAGAATACACATTACATTTACACAGAATCTGGAGTGCTGACTCTCATACTACATACAAGATTGAGAAAATATTTTTTCAGTACAAATAAAATAACGAGTGGCTGAGTGAGCATGGTCTCTCAGAAGTTCTGTTACAATAATCAGTCTAGAAGTTACCATCTGAAGTTCTAATTTTTTTCCATGATCAGAATTTTCCACACAAATCAAGTAGTTGCATGTATAATTAACTAAATTGCATGCATAATATTCAGGTTTGGGGCATGCCATAATATGAATGCTAAACAGAGTAAGAGCCACTGGCGTGTGTACGGGGTGTGCCGGGAGTGCCGAGGCACACCCTAATGTCTTAGAGTTGCCACGTGTCCAGTTTTCTACTGGACACTCCGGTTTTTTTGGGCTCTGTCCAGTAAAAAAATCCAGAAAATACTGGACATGTGCAATGTCCGGTATTTTCTGGTTTTCCGGCTGGGTGCCCGGAAGCCTGGTGGGGGGGAGTGGCTGGGAGGTGGGGTGTGATTGGCGCTGGGAGCCCGGGTTGCATGTGAGGAAGAGGGGCAGTCCGGTCCATGCTCCTGCACGCTGGTCAAGCACGTGGTGGAGCCGCAGCCAGACTGACTCGCACTTCTTCTGGACCGTGCGGGGGGCAGGAGCGCCCTGGGATCTGCACTGCCCTGGTCAGTCCCACTCCACACCGGCTGATACGTTCCTCCTCCCCATCCCCTCCTGGCCGGCTGGTTGGTTCTCCCCCACTTCTCCTCCCAGTCTTCCCCGGCCAGCCCCATTGCACCCGCCCCCAGCCCTGCTACCGGCAGCCAGTTCTCCCTTCCTCTCCTGATCTCCCCCGGCCAGCCCTGCTCACCAGCTCAACCTCCCTCCAGCCAGTTCCTCCTTCTGATCTTCCCCAACCAGCCCCGCTGCACCCCCTACCAGCTCTGCTTCCGGTGGCCAGTTCTCCCCTCCTCCTCCTGAGCTCTCCCGGCCAGCCCCGCTCCCGCTGGCCGCCCTCCCTTCCCCCTGATATCCCCTGGCCAGCCCCACTCTGCCCGACCCCCTCCCCCCACCGACCAGCTCTGCTTCCTGTCAGCCGCCGCCCCCGATCTCCCCCAGCCAGCCCCCAACCCCCCCTGCCAGCTCTGCTTCCCAGCCCCCCTTCTTCCTGGTCAGCCCCACTCCCCTCCCGGCTGGTCCCTCCCCCCCATGAAGTGTGTAAAAACCAAACTAAGAAGTACAATGTCCCATACTTAAGTTTGTATTTTTTAAGTAAAGTTTAGCTGTTAATTTTAAAAAAATTAAGTTTAGTTAAGTTTTAGGTTCTTTAGTTTGTTTGATGAATACAAATAATGTCCTTTATGACTGAGTATTCAATAAATGTTCGCCTTTAAAAAAAAATTCCCTGGGTGCACATCCTAATGAAACATGCTGCGCATGCCTATGGTAAGAGCAAATTTAGCATCAAGTTCGGCAAATGATGGCATGTGGTCAAACTTCTGTGATTGCCTGGGCCCTATGGAAGTCAAGGTGGGGGAGGAGGGTTTACGCTGACAATGTAATTCACCAACCCTTTATCAACTGCAGGATCAAAGTCATAAAGGTTGGGTTAATACTATTCTGAGAATATGCAACTGTGCAAGATGTTCAGGTGATACAAATAGGTGTAGCTCAATTAATTTGAATAGAGTTGTGCATCTTTATACCATCTGAGCAGTTGGCCCAATTACTATTTTTTCATGTGTGTTATATACTGAACTTCTAAGAAATAAATATGAATTTATCTCCTGGCAATCTTAGCACAGCTCCCCACGGTTTACACAAAGGTGCTAGCTGCAATCTCAGTCCCAGCCCACACCCCATTTTTCCAGTCACCCATTTGTGCAGTAAAACAGCCTGCAGATCCTCCTATGTGGGTAAGGGATGTGAAGAAAAACCCCTAGGCTACATCTATACTGCACTCTTCTTCCGCAAAAGTTTATGCAAATGAAGCGCAGAGTAGAATATTGCCACACTTCATTTGCATAATTAATTAGGGACTGGTTTTGCGCAAAAAAACCCCTCTTGCATAAGAGCCGTTCTTCCTGAAAAAATGAGGAAGAACGGCTCTTGTGCAAGAGGGGGTTTTTGCGCAAAAAGGAGCCATCTGCACAACTCCTTTTTGCGCAAAAGCCTCTTGCGCAAAAATGGCCCCTAATTAATTATGCAAATGAAGCGCTGTGATATTCTACTCCGCGCTTCATTTGCAAAAGTTTTTGCGGAAGAAGGGTTCAGTATAGATATAGCCTAGTCTTTCACCCACTTCTTTCCTAAAATGACTGGCAAAGGCTTGCTACGTCATAGACCAGAGAGTCCACCCACTGGGTGAAATATAACACTGACCTTACTCAGTGACAGAAAATGACACCCTTCTGGTACATAGCAGTGTTTTGTTAAACTGAATGCCCCAGAAGGAGACCAGAAATTGAACTGCAGCTCAAGAGAATGAGTTTATACCTTGTTCCCAGTTGCTCCAAGAAGTAAGTAAGTTGCACCACTGTATACTTGGCATACATTAATTATTTCCACAATCAGATTCAACTATACTGGCCGCTGAGTTGAGCTGGGGAAGCCAAGCCCAATTTTATTCCTTCCCTGCCCCTGCCTACCTGCATGAAAAGGGGAGAAATGGTCCAATGGAGGCTATTCTTCATTTGTACTACAAGCTGTAGCCTGAGGAAGGGAGTAAGGCATGTCTTAAATGAAGTTTACACCCTTGTGCTGTCATATAGGGTATCATGGTGAACTAATTCCAAGTTAATAAAACAACGATCTATTGTAGTCTTGATCATGGTTTTCAGTAAATAAATCTGGATAGTGATTTTCAGTAACTCTTGTAAGCACATTATAACATGTGCGCAACGGAGGCAACCTGGTAGTTAAATGAAACTAGGTGAAACTATTTTTACTTAGTTTCCTAGCATAGTCTAGTTAGCAGCATAGACAGAATCTTGTTGGCAGGTACAAAACTAGTACAAGAAGAAAAACTAAATAAATAAGTGTTGTTCCACCTGCATCACCAATTCCGTAAAACATGCTGCTGAATTGTATATGGCTTCATTCAGTACATCTCTGTCATCCAATTTTCTATGACATCTTATACTAATCCAAGGTTGGCTAAGAAACGGAGATAACATCTTATCTGGACTAAGCTCATCAGTTGTTTTAAAATGTTATTTTTAAGATCCCACATGCACTTGTCCTCCCATTCAGGTCGATTAGGCATTGAAATCAATGGAGTGACAACAATGTAAAACGGGCATATGTGAGAGAAGCATCCAGACCCTAACAACTACTAATGCTGCTAGTATTACTCACTAAAAACATTTTTCATTCTAAAACTGTGAATGATACTAAATTCTTAAAATGTTAACACTTTCACCTCCCCTGAAACATCAGGGAATAAACTGATAATTTCCAACCCTGAATGGCTTGACTAACAGTGCTGCTCTATTTGTAGGAAAATCTTTAAAAACAACAAATAGTCTAGTAGCACCTTATAGACTAATAAAACATGTATCATGGTATCATGAGCTTTCGTGGGCACAACCCACTTCTTCAGGAGTGTTAGAAGTCCAGATCCAAGAATAAATAAGGGAAGGAGGGAGGCAGGGAGAAGGGAAAAAATGGAGGGGAGAAAGAAAAAAAGTGACAGTGAGTAGATAAGCTTTAGAGGGATAGCTGAGTTAGTCTGTAACAGGAAAAACTTTAAAAACAACAAATAGTCTAGTAGCACCTTAAAGACTAAATAATTACAAGAGAACGATTACCATTAGTTTGCACTTGGAAAGGAAGATGACCAACACAAGATTCTACACAGACATCAAGAAACATTAGCACCTTCATTGTTTGCTTGGTTGGTTAAGTCATTAAGATATGGAAGATAGCTGTGCTCCATCTGATATCCCGGTTCATACCATTTGCATAAGAATTAAGCTTGTGAATGAAGTTAAGTTCCAACCCTTCTCAGTGTATGTGGCTTGTGGAATTAGTCTGAAACAAAACAGCAACTTGGAGATCCACTAATGAGTGTCCAGGAAGATTAAAGTGTTCTCCAACAGATTTTTGTGTATTGATTTTTCAGATATCTGATTTGTGTCCATTAATTCTTTCCTGTAGAGACTGTCCAGTGTAGACAATGTACATAGCAGTGGGGCATTGCTGGCATTTGATGGCATAGATCACATTGGTGGATGTGCAGTTAAATGAGCCTCTTATTTGATGGCTGATGTGGTTGGGTCCAGTGATGAAATTGCTTGTGTAGATGTGTGGGCAGAGTTGGCACTGGGGCTGATTGCAGGGGTGGTTTCCTGGATGTTTATGATGGCGGTGTGTTGTGTGGTTACTGGAAAGAATTTGTTTGAGGATAGGGGGTTGTCTGTAAATGAGAATTGGCCTTTACCTCAAGGTCTCTGAGATTAAGGGGGTCATTTTCTAGGATAGGTTGTAGATTGTTGATCATGCGTTGGAGGGGTTTAAGTTGTGGGCTGTAGGTGATGATGACAAGTGGAAGTCTGTTGTTTTCTCTTGTTGGCTTGTCTAGAAGTAGTTCATGTCTGGGTACTCTTTTCACTTTGCCAATCTGTTTTTTCACTTCTCCAGTTGCGTATTTCAGTTTTAAGAATGGGTATGTCTACACTTGCACCCTATATCGAAATAGGGATGCAAATGAAGGCATTCAAAATTGCAAATGAATCTGGGATTTAAGTATCCTGTGCTTCATTTACATAATTAAGTTATGGCGCTATTTCAAAATAGCACTATTTAAAAATAAAATGCACTGTGTAGACGCGTAATTTCTAGAGAAATCCCTTCTCTCGAAATAACCCTTATTCCTCCTAAAATGAGGTTTAACAGTTCTTTCGAGAGAAGGATTTTCTCTCGAAATAACGCGTCTACGTAGTGCATTTTATTTCGAAATGGTGCTATTTCAAAATAGCACCATAACACGATTATGCAAATGAAGCACAGGATATTTAAATCCTGGCTTCATTTGCAATTTTGAATGTCTTTATTTGCATCCCTATTTCGAAATAGGGTGCAAGTGTAGACATACCCTTTGCTCTACATACCTCCTGTAGGTGTTTGTCTCTTGTCTGTGGGACTGGAGCAAATCCGGTTGTATGTTAGGGGTTGGCTGCATACAATAGATTGAGAAATGTGTCTGGGATGGAACCTAGAGGCATGAAGGTAAGTGTAGCGATAGGTAGGTTTCCAGTATTCGGTGGTGGAAATTTGTCCATCATTTAACTGTACTGTAGTGTCAAGGAAGTAGATTTCTCATGTGAACTGATCCAGGCTGAGGTTGATGGTGGGGTGGAAGTTGTTGAAATCCCTGTGAAATTCTTCAAGGGTCTCTTTCCCATGGGTTCATATGATGAAGATATCATCAACGTAGCATAAGTAGTGTAAGGATACTAAGGGGCGAGAGCTGAGGAAATGTTATTCAAGGTCAGTCATAAAGATGTTGGCATATTTAAGTGCCGTGTGGGTGCCCATGGCTGTGCAACTGACTTGAAGATACAAATTGTCCCCTAATTGGAAGTACTTGTGGGTGAGGACAAAGGAGGTGATACCATCTACATGTTCTGTTAGTCTTTAAGGTGCTACTAGACTATTTGTTGTTTTTAAAGTTTTTCCTGTTACAGACAAACTCAGCTCCCCCCTGAAGCTAATTGTAGGAGTTAGTCCCCTCATGGGAAGAAGCTGCCAAATTTCTAGGGGAAAGGTAATTCACAGGGCAATTGCCTGCTACTTGGCATGTGTTTGCTTCATTGAAACATTACCAGTGAAATTTTTAAATCCAAATACAACTACAAAAAAACACATTTCATACATTTGGTGAATGGAATTACTGATCTATGAAAAAACACCTTGTACTTGCCTATATTGATATTAATTCTAACTCTCACAACCAGTGGGATGAGGAGGAGGAGGGCATTGCTGAAGACCTATGGTATGTCTATTATTCCACATCATGACATTTCTGGTTGGTGCTTGGTTGGTTGGCTGCTGATGGGTAGCGGGGGAGGACAAAGGGATCATTTGCTGCAGAGCCCAAAAATTCACAGGGGCCCAGGGCTCCCAGCTGTCACTTCTGCTACTGCAGCAGCAGCAGCAGCAGCAGCTGAATTCCCGGGCCTTTTAAATTGCTACTGGAGAGCCATGCTGCATGCTCCTTGTGGCTCTGAGGGCTGGGGGGGGAGGGGCACACTGATCACTGTGTGGCATGGAGGGCTGGGTGCCTTGGCTCCACCCCTTTTGCCCAAGGCTCCCCCTCCTTCCTGGAGCTTGGAGTCACCCTTATACACCTTGTGTAGGGGCCTGTGGAGGCTGCTGGCTCCCCCGTTGGTTGGTTATTTTGTTTGCTTCTTTTTTGTAGTAAAGTATGAAGTTACAGGAATTATAGAACAAAGCAAATCCCCTGTGTAAAAAAAACATGAGGGTTGGAAGGGAGGCTCTCAAAAGTTGGGAAATGCCAGAATTAAGGTTGACTTCCCCATTTTAATTTACCTCCCTTTTGTGCATGCATTATGCTATTTGTTGAAGAATATGAAAGATGCGCAATGAATGAGGAAGGTCATTTCAGGAAGAGAAAGGAAGTGGTCATAAGTCAAGGCAGTTGAATACTGCTCTGTAGAACTGGATTCTATCACTGCCTCTGCCACAAAGTTCCTATGGGATCTAGGCAAGTCACTTGTACCACACTTTTCACACATGGTCACTAATTTTGTGTTCCTTATTTTCTGGTGCCTGACTTGAGATCCTGGATCAGATTTTTAGAAGTGCTGCACTCTTAGGGTATGTCTAGACTGCACCCCTCTGCTGGCAGAGGGATGCAGATTAGGATGGGTGAAATTGCTAATGAAGCGGGGATTTAAATATCCCACGCTTCATTAGCATAAAACTGGCCGCCGCTTTTTTCCAGCATGGAGCTTTTTCAGAGAAAAGCAGCAGTCTAGAGGCTGATCTATCACTAAAGAAAGCCTTTTCCGATAGATCCCTTATGCCTCGTAAAACGAGGTATACAGGATCTATTGGAAAAGGCTTTCTTTAGTGATAGATCAGCCTCTAGACTGCTGCTTTTCTCTGAAAAAGCTCCATGCCGGAAAAAAGTGATAGCCAGTTTTATGCTAATGAAACGTGGGATATTTAAATCCCCGCTTCATTAGCAATTTTGCCCAGCCCAATCTGCATCCCTCTGTTGGCAGAGGGGTGCAGTCTAGACATACCCCTACAGTGAGAGTTAAAGTCAATAGGAGCTGTGCTTTCAATGTATCTAACCTAATCCATGAAAAGAAGTGGGTTGTACCCATGAAATCTCATGATACCATCTACATGTTTTGTTAGTCTTTAAGGTGCTGCTAGACTATTTGTTGTTTTTTAAGTTTTTTCAGTTAGGGACTAACTCAGCTACCCCTATGCAGCTAATCCATGAAGTTATATTCTCTGAAAAACTTTGGTCCTCTGTGTCTTTGTGTGGACATCCAAAATGAGTTTATGTTTTGACTTTAAGTTCTTTATTCTCATTTTACAGAAGGGGGTTTGAGGCACAAAACAACTCTCTCATCTCACAGGAGTGTTCATTGATATTTAAATGTTCATTAATACTTATAAACCACTTAGATGTATAGTCATGAGCACCACTGAAACATCCACAGGGAGATTAATAATTGTGACTTTAAAGCAGGGTTTGAATAATATCAGTAAATAAGACTTGGAGACACATATTGAACAATGAAGAGAAAACAAAATATCGACTAGCTGCTCATTAAGTGGCTATCATTTATCCTGTGCATTGAATGACAGAGGTATTCAATGGAAGAAAATAGTATGTGAGCATGTAATGAAAGGCTATCATAATACATAATTCATAGACTCAAGAGGGGTGAATTAAGGTTTGATAGGTGTAAGTGTGTTTCTCTTTAGCTTTTTTCTCCTGTTGTTCAATGGTTTAAATACTTGCACTCCATATTCTGGAAAGGAACAAAGTGCTGTTCTCCATTAATGAAGCAGTGACTTTCTTTGGAGGATGTGGTGGCAGTGGTGGACATGAGAGAATGGTGGCTAGCAGGAGGCAGAAAGAGCACTCTACCAGCTTGACTCTTCTCTTGGGCCTGCCATGACCACAGTAGAATTGCAAGGACCACAGGGAAGAAGGATGATGGTTACCAACATGGTGAGAGACAGTGGCTAAGAAAGGGAGAGGGAGGGAGTCCCATTCTTTGAGCTCCTCCTTCAGAGCTAGTGCAGGGGGAAGAAGCTCTGCACAAAAATTCTGCATTATAAGAAAACTACAGTGATGGGAAGTGACCTCTTCCTCTTTGTGATGTTCTCAGTAGAGCCAGTCAGGACATCTGACAAACTGAAACTATGAAACTATGTCCTCTCAGGAATAAAAACAAACTTAGAAGCCTCAAACCTTGCCTCACCATGGTATTGTCACCCTGGATAAAGGTCTAGCTGTCAGATGAATCAGAACTTCCAGAAGGAGCATCTGAAGAATGCAGAAAGAATACAACTAGGGTAAACTTTTTGAAAAGGCTGTCAAAGACTCAAAAAAATCACAGTACAGGAATACTGCTTAGGTTCAATGGCCATAGCATTCCACATCTAGCATTCCACTGTAGACATGCTTGCTTGCAAGAAAACCCAATTCTTGTGGCACGTGCACAAACGACTTTTTCTGACTCATCAGTTTGGCTCAGGCCACAATGAGGATTCAACCTTTACAACATTTGAAATACCAGACCCTAAAAGAGGTAGTGGGTGCCAGACACTAGCAGAGCTCAAGCAGTGAACTCGATCTATCCTGATCCTGCAGAGCTGAAGACAAAAAGAAACCAAATTTAAGAGGCTGTTATTCTCATTGTCTATCAGCACTGGGTGCAATCAACAATGAACCTTGCCTTTCTAATAGCTCCTCGGAACCAATATCAGCACCAGATATCATAAGCTACGTCTAGACTACAAGCCTCTTTCAAAAAAGCCTCTTTTGAAAAAGAGCACTTCTTTTGAAAAAGCCCTGTTTGCATTCAAGAACACCTTTTTTCGAAAAAAGAGCACTTTCGAAAAATGGCGTTCTTCTTCATAAAATGAGGTTTACCGCAGTCGAAAAAACTGCCACGTTCTTTCAATTTAATTTCCAAAGAATGCGGCAGCAGTCTAGACGCAGGTGAAGTTTTTTCAAAAAAAGGTCACTTTTTTAAAAAAACCCTGTAATCTAGACACACCCATAGTGAAGCAAGGAGGAAAAGAGCTAAAAATAGCTAATAATGTGCTTCCCTAATTTTTCCTGATGCAAAGAATTTAAATACTAACGTAGATTTTGTGCAAAGCTGGGGGTGTTGGGAGTCAAATTTTTTACTTATGCCAATCTCTTATTCAAAATATAGCGATAACGATGCAGCAAAGAAGTTGGGCTCCTCCAACAAGCACGCACTCTCCTCTTTAGGGAGAGTAAGTCTAGCGTATTTTTTTCAAAGTATAAATAATAGGTTACTGATTATGTCTGTCCATTCTCTGGATGTTTTGGGCTCACTGCTTCTTTGAGTGTCTTTAAAGATAAAGAAGAGACTGAAAAGTTTTCCCTGTGTTTATACTGAGATAAGTCTTATTACTACCAAAAATTGTTTCCAAGTTTTGAAATTCAGATCCACACTCCAATCCCCTCAAAGACTGAGTGGGTTTGGTACCAGGACATTGATTTGATCCATTATGTACCTGGCAAAGACCTTTGAAATTCAAATCAGATTTGCAGTTCAGATTTCAAATCTCCCTACAGGTTGGAGGGCTGTCAATTTAGAACCTGGTTTCAGGCCTATATGTAGCCAATATGGTTCTGAAGGCTGAAATGAGGCAGCCAGAAATAAAATAAGAGAGCAGGTAGCTCTGTGTGTGAATTGTGTGGTCTAATAAGATGAATATTGATAATTACCTAACAGGGAGAAAGAAAGGGAATTATTCAGAGCCCTGACGCATGGGGTAGAAAGGCAGCATAAACAGGGAGTCGAAGAGGGAAACACTTTGCTGAGAAATAAGGCAAAATGTATGCACAGTAGGAACAATTGTTTAGTAATAGAGTCAAGGAGGGTGCCATCATTGCAGAGGCTGAAAATCAATAACTACAAAAGTTCTTTCCCATTTGTCTATCTGTTCATCTTAATTTTGCCCAGTCATTTTGCTTCATTGATATTCTTATCATGATCCATTGGTGCCCTCTTAATACTTGACTTGGAAAAAAATCAGTTAAATTAATTCAATTTAATGAGAACAGAACATGCAGACTTGAAAAGCAAGACAAGGAAAGTGGATGGGTGAATAGAGCCAAAGAACATTTGGGGGAAAGAGATTAGTTAAGGATGTAGATTCTTCATTGCTCAGCTATAATTCCAATCAATTGTCACAAAAGGGATGGCTCTATCACTGAGGGTCAGGTTGGAGGAGGATGAGGCTCATGTATATAGCCAACAGCTTTATAAGGGAATAAATATGTCACCAGGGGTGTGAAAAATCCACACTCTTGGTTAATGTACATATATCGACTTAATCCCCATGTAGATAGTACTATGTACATGGGAGAGGTTCTCCTGCCAACATAGTTATTGCCTTTCAGGTAGATGAATTTACGCTGAGGAGAAGCTTGTCCTTCAGTGTAATAGCATCTTCACTAAAGCACTACAACTGGTCAGCTGCACTCGTGCACCTGTACCACAGGGGCCCTATATGTGAAGACTTGCCCTGGGTATAGGTGGAGAAGAAGAGTTCCACTCTAAAAGAGGAGGGGGATGAATAAGGTCAGGAACTATGTGAAGTCCTAGTTCCACCCTTTTCCTCATTTGCTGCCAAGTGGAGCTGACCTGACATGAGTCAAGGGCTGTAATATATTTGACAAAATACTCAGTTTAGGTTAGCATAATTTACACAGATGCCCAATGTTACCGAAACAGCACTCATGCAATGCACCACAGTTGTGCTATACATGAAGATAAATCCTTAGGCTCAGTTCAACACAGTGGCAAGGAATTAGATTCTTTTTCCTTCTACCTAGATACCAGTTCATCATGGTCAGAAACTCGCCTTCCTCCTTTTCCAGGAAAACTCCACTTGAGACATGCAATGACATATCACTTATTAAATTCAACTTCTAAAACACCATTGAAAAACTCATGAAAGGAAATGGTATGACTGAAGCGTCACAATAATAAGCTAAGGATCCTAAACTATACACCTTATTAAAACCAAGTACAAGTGATAACCAAGCTGGAACTACTGTTTTCTTCCTGAAATATAAAAAAATATAAAACTTCCTGTTTTCTTCCTGGACTATTGCCAGAGCACAGAATATATACATGTGGAATGCACTTGTTTCACTTAGGGGACTTAATGGGAAGGGGATCTGAATGGTTGTAACTCAGTCTAGGTATTAGAAAGACTTTTGTTCTAAGGGGCCATAAATTCATCTCAAAATGAAACAAACTAAATTCCACACACAAGCTTAGGGTTAGATTTTAGCTGGCCCTCATGTAGACACACAGAAGAAGGAGTATGGAGCTTCTGTTTTCTAACTTCCCCAGGTAATCAGGAGTAAGGACTTGCCAGAATTAAAGCCCAGTGTTTGTATGATGAAGTGCTTGAGAGAGAGAACACTGGAGACATTCTGCTTCAGAGATGCAAATGCACCTCACAGATGACTAGATATGTTAGGGTGGGAAGTGCAATCTGCTGTATCATTTTAAGGCAGGGGAGCAAATGCTGCCTGAGTGCAAGCATGACCCTGTGCTTTATGCAGCACTGCTGTGTGGTTCCATGACCCCAGACTACTTAGTGATGACTTTTTGTAGGAAGGCGTCTCACCATGGAGTCTAGAAAAAGGCAGGCCTCTCCAGAAATCTTGTGAGAAGGAGCGAGGGGTTCCTGTGCAAGAATGTCATGGAGCTGAATGCTCTGGACTGGCGTTCCATGGGCACACACATGAACAAGCTGTTGTGCGGCCCCCAAGACAAGTAGGCTGAGCGAGGAGCATGCAGCCTCTCACAGCCCATTGCCTGACTCCATGTGTAGATAGAGAAAGTTAGAGAACACACCTGAAGTGCCTTCCCTGGGTTCCTCAGAAGCCTGGGAGATGTCCTGAGAAGGGGAAGGGGGGTGCACTGGCTCCAAGGTAAGGATCAGCTCTGGGCTGGTGGTCATGGATGCCTGGCTGGCCTCCTCCTCCTCTTCGTCATCCTCCTCCTCTACCACTCCTTCTGTAGGTTTTCACGGGGCATGTCCTGGCCAAACTCGATGACAATGGCAGGGGAGGGGACCAGCCCTCCTCCCAGAGTGGCACTGAGCTGCTCATAGTAGTGGCAGTTGTTCAGTTGTTCCCTTTCTCTGCCAGGCTAGCAGTGATCCTGCCATAGATGTTGGCATCACACTTCCTGGTGCAGAAATCCTGGAGGTTGGACTCCTCCCATCACACCTCAATGTGGTCAAGGATCTCTGCACCAGTCAAGGCCAGAGTTCTTCTGCATCTGTGGGAGGCCATGGGAGTGGCAGAAGTGCTGGCAGCCATCAGAGGGTCCGAGGGGATGTTGGGGTTGCTCATTTCTCACTGTGGAACTTTCTTTCACAGGGCTTGTGAAGCTGGCCATATAGGACAAGTCCTGCTCCCAGGACTTTTACAGTTCTACAGGAGGAGGGGAGCAGTGGAGGCACCAAGTATGGCCAGAGCAGTCAGAGCTGTAGCTGCAAGAGGCCTCTGGATGCCAATTATTTGGAATGAGCAGCACTGGAGCATCCACACTACCGTTATTTTCAAATAATTATTTTGGACTTAGAGTTATTCCTGAGGAAAAGCAGGATTACAGAGTTCAAATTCCGCAGCCCATTATTTTGAAATAATGGGCTTGGTAGTGTGGACACACAGCTTATAAATTCAACCTTGAAATAAGGTTCTAGTGTAGACTAGGGCATACAGAAAAGAGTCAGAATCACCAGGCAGATGAAAGGGGCTGGCTGCTCCAGGCCCAAGCCTCCCACCCCATAGGCACCATTTATGGAGGCTGTGGAGGTGGGGGGTGCTGCAGGCCCCCCTTCCCATTCATATGGGAACATTGCTGGCTGTTCCCCTTCAGGGAGTGACAGGAAAGTGCACAGATTGCTGCATTCCTCACTCTGGCTGGGGAACATAGGGGGCAGATGAACCTGGACCTGCCCCAGCCAGGGACATGCACCGTTCCCCCAGCTGTGTCTGCTAGAGCTGCAGCAGCTATGGAGAGGCACTTCTCACCTGGTCCCAACCTTCTGTGGTGAGAGAGGGCTGGTGTAGTCCTCTCTTCCCGGGACAGACTACACACTGAACACCTCATCCCCAGTTCCACCCCATTAGCAATGACTTAAATGAAGAAAACAAAAAATGAGTTCAGGACATGTCTCATGCAAGCTAAAGCTTCTAGATGAGGGGTTCATTATGCAGACTGCCCCAGGGAGAAAGGAACACCCCAGCCCTCTCTCACCACAAAAGGACAAATGGATACTGTTCTATAGAAATGAAGAAGAAACATTTATTCTTTTGTATTATCTCCATTACTCCAAGTTTCAAAAGAATGAATTGAATAATGGCAGGAAAATATAGTCACCTTGACTTTATGAGAGCTACCTGTAATTAGTGTTACAGTAGTTTGGTCAAAAATTGGCTGTTGAAATTATCTGTGGTATACAGTCATGTCAGCATGCAGTTACCAATCACAGTGAACAAAAAGTGATAGAGATGCAGCCGTGTTAGTCTGGTGTAGCTGAAACAAAAGACAGAACTATGTAGCACTTTAAAGACTAACAAGATGGTTTATAGGTGATGAGCTTTCGTGGGCCAGACCCACTTCCTCAGATCAATATGTGGAAGAAAATCGGCACAACCATATATACCAATGTGATACAATCAAAAAAATGAACGCATGTGAAATTGACAAATCAAATTTTAGAACAGAGTGAGGGTGTGGGGGAAAGGTTAGTTTCTGTGAGGTAATGACATAGGGGTGATAATAGGGGAAGTTTCTGTGAGGTAATGACATTAGGGGTGATAATTGGGGAAGCTATCTTTGTAATGGGTGAGATAATTAGAGTCTTTGTTTAAACCCATACATAAAGTGTCAAATTTAAGCATGAATGACAATTCTGAAGCTTCACATTGAAGTCTGGAGATAAAGTCTCTTTGAAGCAATATGCATGTTTTAAGGTCATTGAGGGAATGATCAGTCTGGCTGAAATGGCAGGCAACAGCTTTCTCTCTGCGAGAGAGTCTTATGTCTGTTTTGTGTGCATTGATTCTTTGGCGAAGTGTCTGAGATGTTTGTCCAATGTACATAGCAGACAGATACTTCAGGCACATGATGGCATAAATTATATTTCTGGATGAACAGGAATATGTGTTTTTGATCTTGTAACTGGCATGGTTAGGTCCAACAATGGTGTCAGCAGAGTAAATATGTGGACAAAGCTGGCACCGGGGTTTATTGCAAGGGAAAGTTCCAGGGTTGGTATTAGTGTGATATGTCCTGTGGTTGTTGGTAAGAATCATCCTGAGGTTAGGTGGTTGTCTGTAGGAGACTATGGGTCTGTCTCCCAGAGCCTCTCGGAGAGTAGTATCCTGTTCCAGTATAGGTTGTAGTTTATTGATAATGCGTTGGACGGGTTGAAGTTGGGGGCTATAGGTGATGACAAGGGGTGTTCTATTGTTGGTTTTCCTGGGTCTGTCTTGAAGTAGATGGTTTCTGGGTATTCGTCTGGCTCTTTCAATTTGCTTTTTTATTTCTCCAGGTGGGTAATTGAAGTTTAAAAATGCTTGGTAGAGATCCTGAAGTTTCTGGTCTCTGTCAGTGGGATTAGAGCAGATGCGGTTGTATCGAAGGGCTTGGCTATAGATGATGGATCGTATGGTGTGTCCTGGATGGGAGCTGGAGGCATGTAGGTAACTGTAGGAGTCAGTGGGTTTTCTGTAGAGAGTGGTGTCTAATTTACCATTGGTGATTTGTACTGTGGTGTCCAGGAAATGGATCTCTCATGTAGAATGGTCCAGACTGAGATTGATGGTGGGATGTAGGTTGTTAAAGTCTCTGTGGAATGTATCCAGTGTTTCCTGGCTATGGGTCCAGATCATAAAGATGTCATCGATGTAGCGTAAGTATAGAAGGGGTAAAAGGGGACGGGATCTGAGGAAACGTTGTTCTAAGTCAGCCATAAAGATGTTAGCGTACTGTGGGGCCATGCGGGTACCCATGGCTGTGCCGCTGATCCGGAGGTATAAGTTGTCACCAAATTGGAAATAATTGTGGGTGAGAACAAAGTTACACAGGTCTGTTACCAGATTGGCAGTGGTATCCTCCGGGATAGTGTTTCTAATGGCTTGTAATCCGTCTTCATGTGGGATGTTGGTGTAGAGAGCTTCTACATCCATGGTAGCAAGGATGGTGTTATCAGGGAGGTTATCAAAAGGATTGATGCAGATTTAAGGGCCATCTGCTGAAAAGTGAAAGGATTCTGCAGTATGGGAAATATGGAATTTAGCATTTCATTAAGTGAAAACTCTGGCTATATCTTAGTCTGACAAAAAGAAACAGAAGCTTCAAATGTTGATTTAACAAATGTTAAAGTCTCTGTCCAGATAGTTTTTGTCAGACTGCACATATAGGCTGGTCAGAAAAGAGGGATAAAAACCTTTGAATCCCCTGTCCTATATCTTTTGTCCTTAGGTCTCAGACATTGAAGCAAGGGTTTCCTTGTGAAATCTAGTATTATAGGCCTGTACAACACAGATCTCTTATAGAGGATATGGGAGGAGAAGCAGCAAAGAATATACACGTTAGTGTTCCACAGCAGAGGAGGATAAGGTTTTGTTGCTAGCTAACATATCCCTCAATCATTATTTCTCTACATATATACAAAAAAGTTTTTCCTGCCGCTTGACAGAATGACATTATCAGGCTCTTTGGCCATGAAAGCAGCCATAGGGAGGGGAGTTGGTGAGTGTAGCAGCCTCCTACTTTTATTTAAAATTATTTGTATTCTGGTAGTGTTCAATGCTTCAAACAGCTAGTATGATAGCAAGGAGCCTGCAAACTAAATAAGCAAGACAGGGAGAACAGAAGGGCAGATTGAAAACTAAGGCACAGAGATAAGTGGTTTTCACATACTCACATAGGAAGTCTGTTGGTACAAACACCATAGGGTATGTCTACACTAGCCCCCTAGTTCGAACTAGGGAGGCTAATGTAGGCATTCGAACTTACAAATGAAGTCCGGGATTTAAATATCCCGGGCTTTATTTGCATCTTCCCAGGCGGGCGCCATTTTTAAATGCCCCGTAGTTCGAACTGACTGCCCGCGGCTACACACGGCAGTCAGAAGTTAATCCGAACTCAGGACTTAGTTCGAGTTAACTTTTGACTGCCATGTGTAGCCACGGGCAGTCAGTTCGGACTAAGGGGGATTTAAAAATGGCGCCCGCACGGGAAGATGCAAATAAAGCCCGGGATATTTAAATCCCGGACTTCATTTGCAAGTTCGAATGCCTACATTAGCCTCCCTAGTTTGAACTAGGGGGCTAGTGTAGACATACCCATACTTATTAGTGTGCTTCTTATTCTACAATAGTGAGCTGCTAATTTTATTTTCTTATTTGTTGTTCTTTTAATGTACTGATTATTAACTGTGATGCAAGCAAAACATACTGACTGAATGACAGGTATAGCATTTAATGAAAAATATCTAAATAGCAGAACCATAAAGCAGGCAGATCTGTAAAAAGATTTTAGAAAGGAGCATACATAAAAATTTACACAAAAACACTATAATTTACATTAAACTAATCTTATGATGTTACAAACACTTGATATTGAGCATTATATAAATACTAATATCACTTAATGAAAAGGGGAAAAATCCATAAAACCTGGAGTATTTTCTCTGAAAATTTGTTAATAAATTATTCTTCAGCATTTTAAATTTGTTTTGATTTAAATATAATTTGTTCTGTTTCAAATGTTTGTTCTGTTGAGATTTTTACCTCTTTTCTTTTCTTTTCTTTTCTTTTCTTTTCTTTTCTTTTCTTTTCTTTTCTTTTCTTTATTAAAAAGAAACAAACATTATATTTTAATTGAAAATTAAATTTAAAAAAACACAGAAGTTAGGAATTATAGAAAATTGACAAGGGAAGCAGAGTGACAGAAAGAGAAATCTGTGTTTAGGACAATTAATGACCACAAGGAAGAGTTTTTAAGTACATTAGGTACAAAAAAATCATAATTATAGTATTTATCCATTAATAGATGGAAATAGTAGAATTATAGCTAATAATGCAAAAAGGAAGAAGAGTTTAATCAATACTCTTCTCTATGTAGGAAAAATAAATGATATAGTCATATCATATGTTAACTTTCTTTCCATTGCACTCGTGTTTCAGGAGGATGTAAAAGAAGAAGATACTACAGTAAGATATTTTAATTTAGCAGGTTCAGATAACTTGCATGCAAGAATTTTAAAAGAGCTGGCTGAGGAATACACTGGATCATTAATGTTGATTTTCAGTAATTCTTGGAATGAGGAAGTAAGTTCTAAAACACTGGAAGAAAGCTAATGTTATGCCAATATTTAAAAAGATTAAACAGGATGACTCAGATAATTAGTAGCCTGTCTGACATTGATCTCTGGTAAGATAATGATGGGCTGGTATGAGACTTCCAAAAACATTAAAGGATGGTAATATATTTAATGCCATTCAACATAGTTTTATTGTAAATAGATCCTGCCAAACTAATTTGGCATTATTTTTAAGCGATTACAAGTTTGTTCATAAAAAATAGTGTCTATATGTTATACTTAGGATTATGTAAGGCATTTGTTTTGGTACCAGAGGGCATTCTGATTAAAGACAAAAAGAAAACAAATCACACAGCACACATTAAATGGATTAAAAGCTGGCTAATTTATAGGTGTCCAAAATGCAATTGTAAATGGAGAAGGGGAAAACAAGTTCTTAATTCTGTACTATATGCTGTCTGCTGTGTGTAACTACTGAAATCAATGGAATTTTAGCAGGGATGAATTTGCTTTTACAATGGCAACATCATAAAGAGGCTGCATTATCTAGTGGATTAGATGCTTGGACTTCAGAGACCTACCTCTGCCATGGACCTGCTATGTGATCTTAGGCAAGACATTTTCACTCTGTGCCTCTGTTTCCCTGCCCAAATTTTGGCATGTATATTTAGAGTACATGCTCATTGGAGGCACGGCCTCTCTTATACTAAATTCAGATATAGCTCTGAGCATAATAGGCCCTCAACCTCAAACAACCAGTAATAATAATTCTTTTCAGCTATATCTTTCAAAGCTGTAGCCATTCATAGCATGTTTTAAAGACTTTTGGGTCTATATGTGCACTGCATAAGAAGAAGCTTGTAAACCTCATTACCTTAGTAGAGATGACCTGAATGTGAACTAGAGATTATTGGAATGGAAAAAGATCATCAGTGCTCTGGTATTATCTCCTCAATTAAAGTAAGAGTTTTCAATATTTCATGCTAATTGCATTAGTGAGTAGAAAATTCTGATTTGGTAGCATTTCACACTCATTTCACATTCACTTTGCACAAGTGCAAATAACTAGACCAGATGCCTGGCAGTGAAGAACCAAGCCATAGGATCTCCCTAAAATTTAATTTGTTGAGTCTGATTCTGCTTTAACTTATAATGATTTTATATCATCATAACTATTGGCTTGCCTGAAGTAACTCCTAATTCAGTCTGTTATGAAAGCAGAAACAAGACCAGTATATTTGTGGGTTTTTTATATGGTAAATTAACAAAAAGTGAAAGTCAGGATGAGCAAACTGAAAAAAGGAAGTGAAATGTTACAGAGAATATTAAAAATCATATGAATTGTGAACGTGTGCAAAGCAAATATGAAAACCTTTAGACCAGCTGTTAGTTAACATTTGAAAATCAAATGAAGTGAGTTTGGAAAATAATGCACCAGATGGAGGGAATCTGTACACCCAGGGAATAACAGTATTTCTTATCTGCCTTTCTAACTGAGTTTTGGACATGTGCTTATCAGCAAATAAATGCGAGTTTGAAGACAACTACTTTATACAGATGCAAAACCTTTCAACAAAGTACTACTGTTCATTTCCTAGCCATTTTTCTGTCCTATTGTAGGAAATAAAATAAATGAAGGGAAGAATGGTATGAACATCTTTATTTCAAACCTGAAGTGTCTGCGTGTGATTGTCTATTGTAAGATGGAGTGCTAATAAATGCAAGTAGAAGCTTAAATACATGTATAGCGGTGCTGTTTAAACTAATCATTTCTGTCTGTGTGAAGTCTTGGAATAAGGAGATCTAACTATGAACTAAGTAGAAATTGATTTAGTTGGCAAGTATTTGGGTTGTCAGAAAGCTTTGGCAATGCACTGAAATACAAAGTGCATATGTTGAAAATGATGCTGTCATAAAGCATATTTAACTAGAACAGGAGTATGACAGTTTTGACAGTATGAAATTTGTTACTAACAACTGATAGGAAAATTACAGGTAATAGTTCAAAATTGTTTATAAACAATAATTAATTTTTCATCTCTTAATTTTCCCCCATACTATGCCATGCCCAAAGCACTAAAAGTGATGCTACTCTATACATGCAGAAAGCAATTGTTTGAAAAATAAAGGGCACCATCCTCATCTGCTGTAAATCAGTCTTTCTCTCATGGCATTGCTGGAACTTTCACACAGGTTGAGAATCTTATCCCACTTATTTTTATGTCACATTGCTTTAAGGGCCAGATTTTTGGAGACAAAGTTTTCTGTGTACCTAACAAATGCCAAATGTGCGCATGAAAATAAGGTACTGCCAGATGCACAAATACTAGATTTGCACATTCATTTCTTGACTTTGTGTGCATTAGGTAGATGCACACCTACACATGAAACACTTACCCTTGACTAGCTGGCCTATGGTTGCTCTTCATCTAAAATGTGCTCTCAGAGTCATTTGAGTATGCAAAAAAATAGGGAAGATTATAGTGCATCTATATTAAGCAAACATCTAATAGTAAAAAAGTTATATAGTACTTTGTTTCCTCATTTGCTATTTGTTAAATTATGAATGTGCCTTTGTTGTCAGCATAAATTTTTAATGCTACAGGGAAATGAAATTATCAGCCAGTGAATAGAGATAAAGTAGTAAGATGTTTTCTCTTGCTTGTGTTATGACTGTAATGATTTTGTGTAATCACTGCAGCAAGTTGTGAAAGAGGCAAGAAATAAATAAAATCTGCCATGTGCACAGTGAGAATAAAGTCATTGCTGTGAATGTGAGTATGCTGCACTGTGCTATTGACTGCATGCTACACACACAATGTTTAGTTCAGACGTAGCCAGGAAAATAAAGCCTCTCAACTCCAGATGTCTTATTACTAAAAAAAAGTTAAAAAGCTAACATTTTCCAAGTGTTAGTATTTTATTCTTAAAACTTTTCATGTTTTTTTTCCTTCAGGCACCATTTCCTCTTTCCCTTATTCATTCAAGCATCCAGATGGCTGGATCCTTGTGGACCCAGGCTACTCACTCTTTTTAATCTCGTGCTGTCACAGTTTGAACCAGATTTGGTAGAAAACTTTGCATTTCTCCTTTTAAAAATATCAGTTGCTCATTTGCAATAGAAAAAATGATGTTGCTGAAACAAATGGGAATTGGGAGATAACCTAAAGTTAATACAGTTATCCCATCCACGGCTTAAAGTGAATTTGCTGGCCTTGGATCACTGTCAATTTCACAGCTACCACAGGGTTTGACACAATGCAGGGCTGTGGTATACAGAGATGTAAGAACTGGAACACTCTCAGACTGACTCTCATCCTATCCAAATTAGGGTAAAATCAAATCAGCTGTAGTCAATGGCACTACAATGACATAAGATTGGTGTAAAGAGAGATCAGAATCTGGACTTCTGTGCAACAAAGTTCAAAAGGCTCGTCAGCTGGTGGCAGCTGCAGCTGATTCCTGACCTAACAATGAAATCGATCAGACTGTAGTTTGTAACTAAGCAACTCTCAGGCCTTACACTCATTAGGAAAAAAAGTGTGTTATTAAAAGGTATAAGCTGAGTGATGGTAACTAACACAAGGTAAAATCCTAGTGAAGACAAGGCAGTTGTAGTTTTCACATGTCAGCAGGTAAAGATAACCATGGTGGAGAAGCCAAGAATTTACTTTTACCTGTATCTGATATGAAAACTACAAATTACTTTGTCTTCACTAAGATTTTACCATGCTAGTTACTAGGGGGTGTTCTAAAGTCTACACTTAAAAAGCTGCAGTGGTGCATCTGTGCCACTCTAGGGCTTTAGTGAAGATCTATGCTGATAGAAGACCTTCTGCTGTCTGCAGAGTTAAACCACCTCCATGGCTAGGTCTACACTGCAGAGTTTTTGCCCAAAAACTAGCAGAATGTCCACACCTCAAGAGCATTTATGTGCAAATAAAACGAAAGAACAGAGGGGTGTTTCCGGTGTAGGTATTCCTCTTTGTATGAGGAATAACTCCCTTTTGTGCAAGAGCTCTTGCCCAAAAAGGTATGTGTGGACAGGAAACAGGGGTTTTTTGCTCAAAAAGAGGCAATCCAAAAAAGCACAGGTGCCCTGGTGGCCATTCTGTAAATAGAAATCACAGTTTTCTTTCGAGAGAGCGTCCATGTACTCTGGACGCTCTTTTTCACAAAAGCGCATCGCTTTTTTGATGCACTTTTGCAGTGTGGACACTCTCTTGCACAAGAAATTTTTGTGGAAGATCTCTTCCACAAAAAGCTTCTTGTGCAAGAAGCCTTTGGTGTAGACATAGCCCATGAGAGGCAGCAGTTAGATCAACAGAAGCTCTCCTGTCAACATAGCACTGTCTACACAAGGGATTAGGTTAGAATAACTACTTTGTGGATTTTTCACATCTCTGATTCGCAGACCAATGTAATTTATTATGTCGACCTAGCCTCAGTGCCAGTAACCTGACTTACACACCTTTTGGAAAATGAACCCTCACTTTCTTATCTTGATTCAGGTTTTTAATGTTACTTCATATCCTTGCTATTTTGATCCAAGCCACTGCACTGAAGTTAAAAGGAGCAATTGACCCAGTGAGTTTGCAGTATGCTCTTTCCAGGGTGTGATGTTTGATCTATGCTTGAACATTTAGGCTGTGATTTGGTGCTGTTCTTCACTTTGATGAACTCTAAAATTTAATCTAAAAAACCCAAACCTAATTATTAGGCAAACAGTATGCAAAAGATGGAAATAAATCTATGTGTGTGAATGCTTGGAAAGCTTGTTTGAGAGGTTTTGTTTATTGGGTGGTTTGTGTGTGTGAGTTTATTTCTACTATATATTTCAGAGAGATTGTCTGTCTGTGTGTTTATCTCTTTGTTCAAGTATGCCTCTCAAATGGTAAGAATTAAGACCACCAGATTTGGTATACAGCTTCCTGTAGGTATAACTTAAAGCAGCATAAGGGTTTGATTGTGCCAGGAAAATGGGCTGTGCTTGGAATGGAATTGCTTCTCATAAAACCATATAGAAAAGAGAGAGAATCTCCAGGCAGGTGAAAGGGTCTGGCTTGGGGTGACCCCCATCCAGAAATGCCCCAGCCCTGAGCCTCCTACTCCCAGGGCACACTGTAAGGCGGGGGGGGGGGGGGCTGAAGCTCCCCCCTCCCCCGCCAATTGGTACACAATTTGCTGCATTCCTCACTCTGTCTGGGGAGCACACGGGCCAGACAAGCTTTGTTCTCACTCCCTGACAGAGACAGGAAGGGGAAATCTCGGGGGGGGAGACAGGAAGGGGAAATCTCTCCCTGCCCATCCCCTTACACACACACACACACACACGCACACACATAGGACCCCTACTTGGAATCCCTCCTCACACTGAACCTTGATTTCTAAACCCCCATATCGCCAGCCCCCTGCCCTGAGCTCCTCCTTAAGGACCTAATCAACACTGGGTAAATGTGCTAGTATGTATCACCTGACATATTATTTCTTCTCTGGACTCAAGAAAGGGTCTCACGAGAACTGCAAAATTCAATCCATCCTGTTTTCTCTCTGAGGTCCCAATAAAAACTTCTTTCAGGACTTTTTCAGGTTAAAGAGTGGATTTTAAAAAAATAAGTTTCAAATGCAAAATAAAGCTAATTTCATGGACATTGTGACTTCATTCCAAGATATAACACATTGAGGGAAGTTAGCCAAAAGCCTACTCCATGACAACTGTGCCTGCATCAGCCAAAGAACATCCTTCTTCAGGGAAAGAGACACAAAAAAGTGGGTTGTGCCCACAAAAGCTCATGATACTATATATATATATATAGTTAGTCTCTGGTGCTATGGCACCACTCATTTTTTAAGGTTTTTTTAAGTTACAGACTAACATGGCTACCCATCTTAGACTTTTAAAAAGAGGGATGTGTATGTGTGTGTGCATGTGCACACACATCCACAAATATATCTGTGTTAAAACATCTCAATCATCCTCCTTCAGGAGACAGCTTTTGACACAGTCTGTTTCTCCAATTGCTATCTTAGGAACTATAGGAATAATATTAACAATTGAAAATGCTTTTGGACTTTCTCTTGCCTCTCTGAGGGCTAAATAAGGCTCCTGTAGCCATCAGTAATGCTTTAAGGACATTTCTGAAAGTGAAGGGAAATGTAAACTCTCCAAAGTATTTTATTTTCCCTTGTCAGAACAGAATTATCCTGCCTGTGCACAGCTAGCTACTGCGTTTAGCATGCACCATAATCAGGGCTCTATTTATAGGTAATGAAGCAATCAATGATTCAGGTAGAAATGGGGAAGATAATCTATATTATGTTCTTAGTCTGATTTCATTTAAAATATGGTTTGTTAAAATATGGCCAAAATAAAGAAACAATAGTGAACTATAATCTATTAGTAAATAATGATACTTTGTATTTACATAGTCTCTTTAATCTGAAATTCTCATCACATTTTTTTTAAAGCTCTGATTCAGTTTGTACAGATAGGAAATCTGAGATACAGGGCAAGTTATGTGACTTAGCCAAGCTCATAGAGCAAGTCAAAAGCACTGGAAATAGGATTCGGGTTTCCAGATCAGTCCCTTGCTTTCACTACTGTTTATTGATGTATACGGCTCTCATTATCATATCCTCTGAACACCTTAGAAACACTAGTTTGTGTCACTTTGTGAGACATTGAATCATTATAATCTTCTTTACAAATGGACAACTGCCCAGTCTCACACAGGAAGTCTGTGGCAAAATTGAAAACTGAATTTAGGCTCTTTGGTCCTTATCCAATAATACCACATTTTCACTCTAGACCTCACTGCCTCTCATGTTGCCTGCTCTGCTGTATACTTAGGATAAAATAAATGGGGAGACGGAAGACACCTGATTGTCCAGTCACTATAAAGAAAGACACGTATAGCTATCCCATTGGCTTCTCTTTCCATAAATTATCAGCTACTTGTCATAAGAAATCTCATTAACTTTAACAGTATCTAATAAAAGTTGATGCTGAAAAATAGATTGGATGGTAGGAATGAACTGGAATGTTCTAACCCTGCTGAGGACAACAAAGACAACATCTATCCGATAATTTTATGATCCAAAACACAAATTTCTAGTAAGTAGCAGGTTTAAAACAAATGAAAGGAAGTCCTTCTCTATGCAATGCACAGCCAACCTGTGGAATTCCTTGCCAGATGATGTTGTGAAGGCCAGGACATTAAGGGTGAATCTACACTGCATCCTTAGCTCGAAATAAACTGATTTTGAAATAGCTCATTTTGTAATTTGGCACTGTCTACACAGCACCAAATGTCAATATAAATTGCTATTCCAAAATGTCCCTTAATCCTCGTGGAACAAGGTTTACAGGGATGTCAGAATAGCAAGTCCATTATATTTCAAAATAATGGGCTTTTTTCAAAGACCCGGAATAGCTATTTCGTGATAGTGGAAGTATTCCAAAATAGCACCTCAATGTAGATGTACCCTAACAGGCTTCAAAAAAGAGCTAGATAAATGAATGGAGGAGACAGGTCCATCAATGGGTAGGAACGGTGTCTCTAGCCTCTGTTTGTCTGAAGCTGGAAATGGGTGACAGGAGAGGGATCACTTGCTGTTTCCCTGTTCAGTTCACTCACTCTGGGGGCACCTAGCATTGGCCACTGTCAGAAGACAGGATACTGGGCTAGATGGACCTTTGGCCTGACCCAGTATGGTCGTTCTTATGTTCTCTCCTTCTGTCTAGAAAGGCAGACTACCCATTGGGACTTCAATGACAAGGTGAGTGTATCACCAATAAGAAATTAACTGAGTAGCTTCCCATAAGGAGTACTCCATAAAGTGATGGAAGCTATTTTTCTTTGATGAAAATGTAATTTAACATGAACTTCTTTTCTATGTATTCTATGTAAATGTCTCAATTATTATCCTGATTCTGTTTCTCATATGTAAGGGATGAAGTTAGTGTCTAAATTGTTAGTCATCATAATGGATGACAGCATGACACTGTTTAAACCCAGCGATTACTTCATTAGAACAAGTATTTATTATTTAGTATTCATGCTTTTATCCAAAATTTGTTTTTTCTCATTTTCAATAGATGATATATCCAGGTAGTTCCATAGAACCAAGTGCTCTCCTCTTATTATTCAAAACTATGCAGAAGCCCCCTGTTTATTTCATGGCTTCTCTCCATCACATTGGTTGAAAATCTTCATGGAATGAAACTGAACAATATATTGCATGACAATCCCCCCAAATATTCCAAGAGTGAAGTATGCCCACCAATTTTTCAGGAAGCCTGGGCTCCACAGATAAGGAGCCTGGGAGCTTGCCCAACACCTGTAGAGGGAAAAAAAAATCATATAAAAGCTGAAAAAAATGAGCCAAATATACCTTCATTTTGTCATATCATGCAGTTTGCCATATTCTCTCATTTCTACATTCTCTCCTGATCAATAGTTTTGTTATTCAGTGTGACATATTCTATATGATAAAGTGTGCTTTGATATGCAAATAACTTTTGTTTGTTTCATATAATAAAAATATCTCTACTGTTCAATTAATTGACTTCAGCCTCACTAGGAACAGAGTCTGGGCTATGTTATGCAGGAGATCAGAGCCAATGATCATGGTCCCTGCCGGTCCTAACATACAGCAAACCTCAGTAATGAACGTACTTACTGTCATGCTTGGAAAGGACAAGTTTCAGTCATGGAGAGTGATCAGCCTTCTTTTCTGTAGAAGTGATCTCTCTAGTTCAATAGTGAGACACATACACTGCTGCATAGAATAAGGGTGCATTAACAGTTGTACATGCTGGCCTAGCAAGTGAATAAAGAGTTTCTATTGCTGAGGATGCCATCCTGAACCTCATTATGAGCATCACGCTTTAAATGATTTCGAAATAGCGGTTTGGCTGTGTAGATGCTATTAAAGTTAATTCGAAATAACAGCTGTTATTTCAAATTAACTTTGTAGTGTAGACATACCCTATGTGAATATTTATTGAGAAATTAGAAAGCCTCTATTTCTCAAAGGGAAAACATTTATCATCTCTTCATCTGTTCATATGAGTGAAAAACAAACCGTCCTCTCCAGAAGAAACACCATGTACTTATTCACCTAGTCCTAGGAATTGCTGCAAGAAATGGTTATGCTATAGAATTTTGAATTGTAGATCCACATTTTACTCATGATTATTTCTATCATGGCAGCACCATAAAACCTTAGCTAATCATCGTATCAATATGCTAAGTACTATTGAGAGGAAGGATGGTGCAAGGATTAGGACCTTAGATTAGGATTTGGGGGGACCATAGTTCATTTCCCTGCTCTTCTACAGCTCAGGGAGGATGCCAGCAAGGGAAAGGGGGGCTTATTAAACCCTTCTCTTCCCTCAAATGAAGGCAGGAAGCAATGGGGCCCCTGGGGCATTTTAAATCACTTAGGGGTATGGCAGGTGGGCACAGGAAACACATGAGAGGGTGTGCAGAGGCATCAGGAAGCCAGCAGTGCATAGAGACCCTTGCCACAGAAAGGGATGCCCTCAGTTAAGTGTGGAACCACCCATATACTCCCACATACTGCCTTGTGCCCCTCACTCCCTCCAGAGACTGCAACCTTTCCTCCAGCCCTATCCTGTGTCCAAACCCACTCCATGAGCTTGCACCCTCCCTCCACTGCCCCAGGCCAGAGTCAGCACCCTGATTTCATCCCAGTACATGCACCCCAGATCCCCGCCTGCACTCACATTCACTCTCAGAGCCTGCACCCCAGCCCCCACCTGCACCCAGCCCCCTCAGAGCTCCACTCCTCCTGCACCCAAACTCACTCCCAGAGCCCACCCCTTTCCTGCCCTCAATCTCCTCCTCCAACCCACAGCCTGCACCCAGCGCCCTACTCCCTCCCAGAGTCCATACTCCGCCACCATTCCCTCTCAAATCCTTAAACAGGTAGTGGTGGAGAGAGAATTTGAGTGGAGGACATATGCAGGTTATGGGCATTTTGGGCACAACCAAAATTTCTGCAAACCTGCTGCTTCTGTTGCTTATCTCTGCTTAGGTGTCAAAGAACAGCAAAACTCCACCTGGAGTCAGATGGCTTAGTAATCTAAAGCACTTTCTGGGGGAATGAGTTAAATGTTTATCTCACTCCACGCAGTCGGAAGTGATAGTGGTACCCTCCTTGTAACTTTCAGTCTAGTGGTTAGTGTACTAATCTGAGATGTGGAACCCCAGGTTCAACTCCCCCTTGTCTGGCAGATGGGAAAACATTTAAACAGGGCTTGTGTTCCTCAGGAGAGTGCACTAACCAGTGAGCTGTGTGATGTTCTGATATAAGGCTCCCTCAGTCTCTCCTGCTGATGCTGTTTCACTCTGGATTTAAAAAAAACAACACCTGAAGAGTGATTGTAGCAGGGGATAGGGATGCTGGGCCTTCCATGGGTAGGTGCCCTAACCATTGAACTACTTAGTCATTCCCATTGTCTCTGTTGCCCTCCCCTGACACAAGGGCTAAACTAGAGGGTCCCTAATATAGAAAGCTTTGCTGGCAACTCTCTCTTTTATATTGAGGGTCTCCGGTTCAAGGACTTATGCTGATTTGACATTATTTAAACTACTGTTTTGACATTATTTAAACTACTTTTGGAAACCTATACATTATCAGGAGAGCATGGGACCTGAAGAGTCCCATGCCTGAATTACTAAAGCAGCTCCTAAGAAAAGATGTTTTAAGATTACTGGAAGTATCCCAAGCAGATAGATAACAAAGGGTACATCTACACTGCATGCTTATTTCGAAATAAGCTATTCTGGAATAGTTATTCTGAAATAACTTATTTTGAAATAGCACATCTACACTGCTGGGAAGCCTTGAAATTAGTCCAAGGCAGGCTTCCCTAATGTAGATGTTCTACCTCGATTTAGAGCCCCAGGAGGCAGTGGGGAAGAATAACTAAGAATGGCCCTGGTGAGGGACTATTTCGAAATAGCAGCAGTGAAGCATCTACACATGTCTTATATGAAATAGCTATTTTGGAATAAGCGTTATTCCTTGTACAATGAGGTTTGCAAATTTCAGAATAAGCTGTCCATTATTTTGAAATAACGGAATGGCTGTGTAGACGCTCGGATTGTTATTTCAAAATAACACTAGTTATCTTGAAATAACGGTGCAGTGTAGACGCACCCAAACTGTACTGCTCCAAAGAAACTGCACTGGTAAATCATCCCCGGATGATCCCCATAATCCTATGCTAGATCCTAAACCTGAGAATAATTTTAATCCAAAATTTACCTTCTAAATTCTGTATCTCAAGCAAGACACACATTAGAGTGACATGACCAATAGATTAGGAACTCCCATAGATGTATCAGAGGGGTAGCCATGTTAGTCTGAATCTGCATAAACAACAAGAAGTCCTGTGGCACCTTATAAACTAACAGATTTATTGGAGCATAAGCTTTCGTGGGCAAAGACCCACTTTGTCAGATGCATGTAGTGGAAATTCCAGAGGCAGGTATAATTCATGTGCCTGTATATTTATAACTTCCTCTGGAATTTCCACTACGTGCATCTGACGAAGTGGGTCTTTGCCCACGAAAGCTTATGCTCCAATAAATCTGTTAGTCTATAAGGTGCCACAGGACTTCTCGTTGTTTTCCCATAGATGTAGCCTCCTTCTCACCCCACATCTCAATAATTCTTGTTTTAAAACCCATGAACCTACCGAAGACCTTAAATGATTAGGAAAAATATAAACTTTTAAATACAATCTGATACCTTGTAATTAAAAATCTATACATTAAATGCATTTGAATAACAATGAAACAGGACTTTTCAGTTTTACCTTCTCTGGATTACAATCTATGACATTTCCTCCCATCCCAAACACCAACAACATATAAAGTAAGGAATGGTTCTAAAACCTCTGACATTTACAGTGCATTTGTCATTTTACTTTAAACAACAGATGTTAGAGGAATCACCTAATGATCTCACCACATGTATTTAGCAACTCAAAACAATTCACACTGTTAACACAGCATCATAGCCTGGATAATTTAAACAAACTAGCCTACTGATCGTTTCAGAAAATTCATTGAAGACTGGCTGAATGATGTATGAAATAGACAAACTATTTGATACTATTATCCAGAGAAATGTTTGTAGTTTTTCATGATGCAAGATTGCACTGCCAGCATCACCAAAATATTTAAAATAATCTTATGCTAGATCCTAAACCTGAAAATAATTTTAACACAAACATTCACCTTCTAAAGTCTCATGCAAGACACAAGTTAGGGAGACATGGATTATGCAAACAGCAGAACCTTGTTTTTTAAGAATTCATAAGTTAGTTTCTCTATTACTGTTCATAAAAAACACTGATTTACAACTACATTTGGTTACACAGTCTAGTTTTAAAGCTAGCCCTTGGTCTTCAGCACAGCTTTTCCAGCCTCCTCTGCTCATTTTCTTTACTAAAGAACAAGCAATTAACATGTGGTGCACACTGGCCCCCTGGCAAGAGGCTCAAAAAGCTTAACAGGACAATTATGACTGCATAAACTGATGGGAATAAGTCATTCTTTTAGAAATGGTTCTATTCTGTAATAAGCAATTGTTTTAACACAGTGAAATATGTCTGATATTCTCCAGCACCAGTAATGGGTAAATTAATGTATGCTTGAGATGGGTTATATGTGTGATGAAAATGAGAGAAGAACAACCAACAGAGAACTCTTGGGAGGAAGAGGAGAGCAAAAAAGATACCAAAGACTGACGATACGATGTAAGGAATGCCAAGAGAAGTTTGAAGGCAAAAGAACTAGAACTCCAAACCCTAAGAACCTGTGCCATAGACTGAAAGGAGTGGCAAAGAATTGTGGCACCTCAACTCCGGCCAAATGGGAAAAGGAGTCAAGAGGTGACGTGGAATCTGCAGTGCTAGTAAGATAAAAAACATAACCCCTTATGTTGTGGTTAATGACTCAAAATCAAACTTGGCCACTCATGTCTTCTAATTTAATCACAATCACTTAAAAAGGATCCAAATTAAAACATACAAAATAAGCAGTAAGTAAGTTAGCAAGGTACAACTTCATACAGGGCCAGATTAAAGGAAGATACATAATGTGTAATTTAAATTCCTTGCACTCAGTTGTTACTATTTTGACTGCTCCTAAAGGTATCAACCAGGACTGGTGCCACATTGTACTAAGCATGCAACACCCATAGAACAGAAGTCCTTACCCAGAAGACTCTCTTAGAACTTTTTGTTTTCAACTTTGCTGCCAGGTAAAATAGTTAGGGGTTAGATCCTGCCCACATGATGCTTCCTACTGAAGTCTATGGATCTATGTCTGGACAGAGGTTCATTATGGTATATCTATTTGCATTGTCTAGTGATAGACTAGCATAATTTATACACCAAGAAGTTGTTCAAGAGCAGGTTTCTTTAACATATTTCATGGAAACAACTTTGCCCCTGCTCAGCGGTGTTTTTAAATGGAAAGTTAGGTGAGAGATGCCTTTCAACTAAAGTTACTTTAGCAATGACCTTGAGTTAAAAGCTTATTGTAGAAGCCTATGAGGAAGAAATCTTAGCTTAAATTAATTCATCCTGAAAGCTCAGAGGAGTGACATACTCAGGCCCATTGATAGACAAGGTAAGGCAGGGAGGCTTTTGGGCAAGGCAGGATATAAAATTAATTAACTCAGAAAGAGGAGCTCCAGAGAGTCTCTGCGCTGTAAAACTTTGAAATGCTAGATAGTAGTGGAAGAACAGACAAAAATGTAGCATATTACATTGACTAGCTTTTAGCTATGGAAAATTCTAAGGCTATAGGGATTGTGCAAATGAGATTCCTATTTTTTTTTATTTTTTAACTCCTTTTGCTTCCTATCATGTGTCTTTTTTCTTCTCTTTTTTTGTCCGTTTCCTAACTCCTCTTTGCAGTCTTTTGTCCTGCCAGTTCTATCCCCCTTTCCTCTCCTCCCATTTCCTTTCTCATACTTCCCCCTTTCTGCTGTTTCATTAACTCTTTAACTTAATTTAATTTAACTTCCTCTTCCCCTGGTTGTACTCATTTCACTTATACTAGGAATTATGTGTTCATGATTTGAGAATACTTTATTCATTAGGGTGCTGTAGTACACACAAACATTGTCGGATAGCAAACACTTGTGCAAGCTTTACCTAGATTTGTACAGATTACTTATGAGTAGTGCACCTACTAGTATCTAGTAGTATGCCCCATAACTACCACTGTGTACCAGGTTTGGTGGTTAGGAAGAACACACGTTAGTTTACACCACAGGAAAATTCAATTGTAAGCTCCTTCAAGCATGGACTATTTTGTGTTTCTACAGCCCTCACAAGAGTGGATTCTAGGTGCTAAACTAAAATAAATAAACAAACAAAGCAGCAGTGTCTAATTTAACTCATCCATGATTTGAAACCAGACTGTTTTAGAAGCTATCTTCCCACCAGTTAGACTACAGGTATTCCCAATTATTATTTGCATTACCATAGAACCTAGCAGTTCTAGTCATAGCAAAGGACTTCATTATATTAGGTGCTATACAAAAAGACAATCTCTGACCCAGAAACCTCTGGAAGGCTCCGCAGGTAGCAGAATGTTTTCAATGGTTGCCTCTCAACACAGGTGTTTCCAACATTGGTTGGGTAAAGATTACATTTCTTAACCTTAAAGATATGCTTCAAGGTTGGTTTACATACTCAAACTTTCCCTGAGTTAGTGCTATGAATGGGGTGAAGACATTTTGGAGGTTGAAGACATATTTTGATTTATTTCAGTCCTTTTTACTATGATTTCAGTGTTGTGTGTATAATTATTATTTTACAAACAATCAATAAATGTCTGCAATGGGAAAAATATTATATGCTACAGACCAAAAGTCTTACACTACTTTATAAATAGGTAAAATATATGCTGTCATTTTGGTTTTGCTATTATGAATTTACAATTTGGAAAAATATTTGAATGTGTATTATATAAATATTTAGATGGAATAGAAACTTAATGTGATACTTTGTAGTACGAAAGGTTTGTAAAAACCAGAATAAGGGTATCAAGCATCAGATGGGTAGCTGTGTTTGTCTGGATCTGCAAAAGCAACAAGGAGTCCTGTAGCACCTTATAGACTAACAGATGTATTGGAGCATAAGCTTTCATTGGCAAAAACCCACTTCGTCAGATGAATGTAGCGGAAATATCCAGAGGCAGGTATAATTATGCAGGCCAGAATCAGGCTAGAGATAACGAGGTTAATTCAATCAGGGAGGATAAGGCCCACTTTTAGCAGCTGATCTGGAGGTGTGAATACCAAGAGAGGAGAAACTGCTTTTGTAGTTAGCTAGCCATTCACAGTCTTTGTTTAATCCTAAGCTGATGGTGTTAAACTTGCAGATGAACTGCAGCTCAGCAGTTTCTCTTTGAAGTCTGGTCTTGAAGTTTTTTTGCAGCAGGATGGCTACCTTTAAATCTGCTACTGTGTGTCCAGGGAGACTGAAGTGTTCTTCTACATGTTTTTGTATATTGCCATTCCTAATATCTGATTTGTGTCCATTTATTCTTTTACATAGGGACTGTCCAGTTTGGCCGATGTATATAGCAGAGGGGTATTGTTGGCACATGATGTCGTATATTACATTGGTAGATGTGCAGGTAAATGAACCAGTGATGGTGTGGTTGATCTGGTTAGGTCCTGTGATGGTGTTGCTGGTGTAGATATGTGGGCAGAGTTGGCACCAAGGTTTGTTGCATGGAATTCTTCCTGAGTTAGAGTTACTATGGTGCGGTGTATAGTTGCTGGTGAGAATATGCTTCAGGTTGGCAGCTTGTCTGTGGGTGAGGACTGGCCTGCCTCCCAAGGCCTGTGAAAGTGAGGGATCATTGTCCAGGATGGGTTGTAGATCACTGATGATGCATTGGAGAGGTTTTAGCTGAGGACTGTAGGTGATGGCCAGTGGTGTTCTGTTGGTTTCTTTCTTGGACTTGTCTCGCAGCAGGAGGCTTCTGGGTACATGTCTGGCTCTGTTAATCTGTTTCCTTTCTTCCTCATGTGGGTATCATAGTTTCAAGAATGTTGGTGAAGATCTTGTAGGTGTTGGTCTCTGTCTGAGGGGTTGGAGCAAATGCGGTTGTACCTCAGTGCTTGGCTGTAGACAATGGATCGTGTGGTGTGTCTGAGATGGAAGCTGGAGGCATGAAGGTAGGCATAGTGGTCGGTAGGTTTTCGGTATAGAGTGGTGTTTATGTGACCATCAATTAATTGCACCGTGGTGTCCAGGAAGTGGACTTCCCGTGTAGACTGGTCCAGGCTGAGGTTGATGGTGGGGTGGAAGCTGTTGAAATTGTGGTGGAATTCTTCCAGAGTTTCTTTCCCATGGGTCCAGATGATGAAGATGTCATCAATGTAGTGCAGATAGAGAAGGGGTGTGAATAGACAAGAGCTGAGGAAGCGTTGTTCTAGGTCAGCCATAAAAATGTTGTCATATTGTGGGGCCATGGGGTGCCCATAGTGGTGCCACTGGTCTGGAAGTATATATTGTCACCAAATCTGAAATAATTGTGTGTGAGGATAAAGTCACAGAGCTCAGCCACCAGTTGTGCTGTGGCATCATCAGGGATACTGTTCCTGACAGCCTGTATTCCATCTGTGTGTGGGATGTTTGTGCAGAGAGCCTCTACATCCAGGGTGGCTAGGATGGTGTTTTCTGGAAGATCGCCAGTGCAGTGTAGTTTTCTCAGGAAATCAGTGGTGTCACGGAGATAGCTGGGAGTGCTGGTGATGTAGAGTCTGAGTAGAGAGTCCACATATCCAGATAGTCCTTCAGTGAGAGTGCAAATGCCCGAGATGATGGGGCATCCAGTATTTCCAGGTTTGTGGATCTTGGGTAGTAGATAGAATAACCCCGGTCGGGGCTCTAAGGGTATGTTGATTTGTATAAGGGTATGTCTACACAGCAAAGTTATTTCAGAATAACAGACATTATTTCAAAATAACTTTCCTAGTGTCTACACAGCCAAACCGCTATTTCAAAATAAATTCGAAACAGTGGAACACTTATTTCAAATTTGGTAAACCTCATTCCATGAGGAATAATGCCAAATTCGAAATAGCTAAATTGAAATAAGCGTTGTGTAGATGCTTATTTCGAAATAGGGGGCATCCAGCCCTTCCCAGGGTGCCCTGGTGGCCACACTGGGCCAAACCAGGAAAACTGTCCTGCTCCCCCACCAGCCCCGGAGCCCTTAAAGGGGTAGACTCTGGCCACAATGCCTGTGCCAGCTGCAAGCCTGCCAGCACAGAACCAGCAGTCCTTGCACCTGGCCCAGCATGAGCCAGCAACCCAGACTTCCACCACTCCCCAGGAGCAGGCTGGCAGCTCCCAGGAGCCTACCAGGGGCCACAAAAGGCAGGCGACTTCCTGGTCTAGTGCGGAGATCATAGACCTCATTGAGGTTTGGGGAGAGGACTCCAATGTCCACAATCTCCACGCTAGATGCAGGAATGCAGCCATCTACAGGCGGATGTCTGACAGCCTGGCCACCAAAGGCCACATGTGCACCCAGGAGAAGGTGCGCATGAAAATCAAAGAGCTGCGGCAGGCCTATGCCAGGGCCTCGGGGGCAGCTCCCAACCAGGGGCTCACCTGGACCCCTGCCCCTATTATGATACCCTAGACCGCATCCTGGGGGGTCAGACGGTCTGCGCCCCCCAGGTGGTCATCGACCCTGGGGCAGATGGCCCTGCCCATGACACAGAGGAGGAGGAAGAGGAGAAGAAGGAGGAGGAGAAGGAGGAAAGCCAGGAGCCGCAGAAGCTTGGGGGGAGCATGCCCCGCACCCAGGACCCCCGAGCCATCCCAGCAAGCCTGTCGCCGATGTCATCTGAGTCTGGGGAGGTGTCGACATGTGAGTGCCATCACTGTCCCTTTATGCGGGGTGGGGGGCAGGGAGGGAGACCAGGAATCATGCGTGTGGGCCTTGCTGACCACGGAGCACCCAGCAACCTGTGCATGTGCTGTGCCACCCTGGGCATGTAGCCCCGGCTGGCTGCCACACAGCTCCCTTCCCCACCCCCACACTAGATACAGCACAGGGGCATAGGGGCAGTCCCGGGCCAGCTCACACTCCCAGGGATAGCAGGACATGCCGAACATGGCCTGTGTGCAAGCACATCGGCTCCGATGGTGCGGAGACCTGCCGTCCTTGCCATGCAGCAGTGGGCTGGGCTTCACCCACTGTGTCCCCAGGGAGAATTGACCACTTCTCTTGTTTCTCCACAGCTGCAGCAGCTGTGAGTCCAGGGTGCACCACCCTGCCCAGGACAGCTGCCTGCACCCGGGCCAGCAGGCTGACCCCTAACCAGGAGGAGTACCAGCAGCAGCACCTGGGGATCCTGCGAGGCCAGCACCGCACCCTCGACCACTGGGTGCATGAAGACCTGCAGCTGTGGCAGGAGAGCTGGCGGGAGCTGCTTGCCCAGGGCCGTGCCATTTCCAACCACCTGCAGACCCTGGTGCAGAGATTGCTGCCTCCTGCAGCTCCAGCCCCAGCTGCCACCCCAGCCACTGCTCCTCCTCTCACTCCTGCTCCCCCTCCCACTTCTTCCTCCCCCCCCCCCACCCCCTCCTACCCGCTCCCCCCTGGGGTAGCCAAGCTGGGAGACAGGTGAACCAGCAAGACCCCCAAACCTGAGCTTCTCTTCCCCCTTCCTCCCCTCGCCTCCCGCTTCCACCTCCCACCTCCCAGTTTACCCCTCCCCTCTCCCACCCTCTTGCCTCCCCTCTACCATCCTCATCCCCCCCCCACCCCAGTTTTGTTCAATAAACAGTTTGTTTTTGTCAACACATGTGTCTTTATTTAATGGGAAGGGGAGCTAGGGAGGGGGTCAGTGAAAGGATGTGAGGATGAAATGAGGCAGAAGTCCCCAGTGAGGCACACCAGGGAGATTTTAGTCCTCCTCCGGGTGGTAGCTCTCCCTCAGGGCCTCCCAGATACCGACAGCCTCCTGATGGGCCTCCCGGCTGGTAGCTGTGCAGGGTTGTGTGTACAGGCCAGACAAATGGTTGGCCTCTGCCATCCAGCCCAGCAGGAAAGCCTCCCCCTTCCTCTAGCACAAATTGTGCAGCACACAACACACTGCCACCATGTGCAGAATATTCCACTCGGATAGATCCTGTCGGGTGAGGAGGCATCTAAAATGGGCCTTCAACTGGCCAAATGCCCCCTCCACCACGATGCGGGCCCTGCTGAGCTTGGCATTAAAGGCCTGTTGGGAGGGGTTGAGGTGTCCCGTGTAGGGCTTCATCAGCCAGGTTTGTTGCGGGTAGGCCACATCCCCCACCAGGCACACAGGCACATCTATGTCCCCGACCCAAATGTGGTGGTCGGGAAAGAAAATCCCGGCGTGCAGCCTTTGGCACACGGAGGACTTGCAGTAAACCTGTGCGTTGTGTGCTTTGCCGGACCTGCCCATGTTGATGTCCACAAACTGGCCCCAGTGGTCAGACACAGCCTGCAGGCTGACCGAGAAGTATCCCTTCCGGTTGATGTAGAGGGAGGCCTGGTGTTCCAGGGCACGGATGGGGATGTACTTCCCGTCGATTACCCTCCCGTAGTTGGAGAAGCCCAGGGTGCCAAACCCTTCAATCACTGCATCCACATCGGTGAGGCAGATGACTCTGCGGAGCAGTACTCAGTTGATGGCCTTGACCACCTGCAGAGGGACACACAAAACCACAGAGAGTCACTGGGGTGCCAGGGTGGCTGAGAGTGCTCCTTCCCCGCCACTGCCCCGCGCCCCCCACTCCCAGAAGCAACCCCCCCTGCAATCCTGGCCACCATGGGCAGCCTATAGTGTGGGTGGGACAGACCAAACCTTCCCAGGGAGGGGATTTGCACCACTTCCCCCCCTTTTCCCTGGGACAGTCCATCACCTCCTTGCCTCCCCTCCCCCCGGTACAGTGGCCAGAGATTGACATACCTGTATGAGCACTGCTCCGATGGTGGATCTCCCCACGCTGAACTGGTTTGCCATGGATCGGTAGCTATCCGGCAAGGAGAGCTTCCATAGGGCGATGGCCACACGATTGTGGAGGGGAATGGCGGGCCTCATGTGCATGTCCTGTCACCGCAGAGCAGGGGCAAGCCACTCAGAGAGCTTGAGGAAGTGTTCTTCTTCATCCTGAAGTTCTGGGTCCATTGTTGGTCTCCCCAGAGCTCCAGGATGATGTGGTCCCACCAGTCACTGCTGGTGACTAGACACTAGATGTGGCAGGGCACGCTGGCAACAGGGAGCTGCAGCTGCTCCTCCCCATCCCCCAGGAGGGTCTGGAGGACAGCGTGGGAGTCGGGCTGCAGCAGATGCTGCGAGGCAGCCTGCAGAAAGCGCAGCCAGGCTTGCAGCAACACATCCAAAATGAGCACCAGAGTGCCCAGGGGCAGCTCCAGCTCCATGGTGCCGAGTGCTGTGGTGTCCCAAGTCAGGGCAACCAAAGCAGACAGAGACAAAAATGCTTTGCTGTCCTTCAGCGAGGTAGGCAAGCAAGCAGGGAAAGCTGAGAACCGGCTGTCCGGGGGGGTCCCTTTAAGCACAAGCCTCAGATAGCCTCAGGCAGCAGCCACACAAAGTAACTCCTGATCTGATGCTCTGCTGGAACCAGTTTCAGCTGCCCTTAAATGCAATTCAGCGTCCAATCAGTGTGTACGTGGTATTTCGAAATAGCAAAATGCTATTTCGAAATGCATTTTGCATGTAGACACATTATTTTGAAATAGCTTATTTCGAATTAACTATTTCTAAATAAGATATTTTGAAATAACGCTGTAATGTAGACATACCTTTAGTATGCTGCTGTCTAAACCTGTTTGCCTTTACAAAATAAAGCTCCACACTTTCAGATAATAATTTAGAGAACTTTGCATTTCAACAAATTACAAATCATTTATCAAGGATGTGAAGCATGAAGGGTATGACTTGTAGTCCAATAAAATTTAAGCTTTGGAACGGCACAAGATAAGTCAACGCGATTAAGCTAAGATGTAAAGAACATAAGAAAGCAAAAGATCATTAGCAGCATAAAGAATTTAGTAAATAGGATGATTGGACAGATTTTCTGAAGAAGCTGAAGCCAGCAAAATAGCATAATTAGAGACACTATTACAAATGAGTGTTAAAACAGTAAGCATCTTAGCTAACAATGATTACTTCAAGTATATATGGAATATAGATTGTTAAACTAAAGATTGCTTTTCTTCAGAAACTGAAAAATTCTTAAAGTACATTTCTGTCAGAACATTTGGAGTGCATTTCTGACTCAGATATTGGTGGGTATAACATTTACCCAAAGATGACTTCCAATAGCCCAGGTTGTTTAATTTCCAGAGGCAATGGTGCTCCTTGGTGAAGCATTTAAACAACCATAGCAAACTCAAAGTTCAGCATTCTATGTGATCCATCTTGTAACTAGGGAGTTATTTCAAAATAAGAAGGCAAGCATCCACACTACCAACCCTGTTACTTGGAAATAATGGGCTTGTTATTTTGAAATAACAACTCCTGCTTGTGAATCTTACTTTGAAATAGTTATTTCAGGAGTTATTATTTTAAAATAACTTATTTTGAAATAACCTGGTAATGTAGACATAGCCTAGAAGTATAACAAACTGGGATTTCAACATTAGCATAAATTGGAGAAACATGTTAATAGCATGGTCAGAATCACAAAGGACTCAATTTGCAAAGTGCACAGAAGCTCAGCTAAACCATGTCATTCAGAGGACAGGGGTTAACAGTGATACAAACCATTATAGGAATGGCTGTTGATGTGATAGACCTCCAATTGTCCTCCAGCAGAAACTCACCTACATAGTAATTCCCTCTCTACCATGTACGTAGCTTCCTACCCCTGGGTTTTATAGGTGATGTTTCATAGTGACATTTTCAGTGAGATACAAACAGTCAAAATGTTTCCATGTTCACACTACCAAATTGAGGGTTAGTACATCTTCTTTGCAGCTCATTCATGATTTGGGTAAAAGAGTCCATGCTGAAGAGTTTTCTACAGGGAATCTTCTTAGTTTGCCTTAAAGGACAGGCATGGGAGAAGGTCAATATAAAAAGAGAGAAACTTTGGATTTTTTTGGAGGAGGAGTGTGGTTTTAAATGTTAGGAGGGGGACTGCAAATAGGTTTTGGAAGCTCAATCGATATTCACAAACTTATTATGATCATTGACCAACTTTCTAGAACACAAACTCTAACCCAGGCTAAGTGTGGTTCAAAGCAAATATCACTCAAACCTGCTGTAGTAACATCAGTGGATGCCCTTATGTGCTTGGGATGACCATTTTCACAGCTTCTGTGTGGACACCTTATAACTTCTGCTCAACATCTTTATTGATTCATGGCTACAAATAGCTTCATGTTGAAGCCAATCCTTGTCTCTTCCATGTATAATCCATGGCTTATTGTATTAGGCCTATTACAAATAGCTGATTCACAAAACATTCCAGATATGGGAAGTAGAAGGAGGAGCGAGGAGTGCTAGTCAGCTGATTTGTGGTACTGGGAGGGAGGGGAAAAGTAGGGAGTGCAGGGCTCCAATGCCTCTGTGCATAAGAGGCAGATGAGGGAGGGAGGCAAACAGGGGATATACAGGCCAGAGTTATTGTCCCAGTGGGCTGCATGCAGCCCATGGACTGCAGGTTGTCCACAACTGCTCTGCAGACACATACTTAAATATCACCCTTATCTTTGGGGGTTTTTTTTAAGTCTTCCTCCCTCTAAGAGAGAAGAAGAACTTCAAAATTTGGTATCCTCAGGACACTAAACTCTTATCCACAAATGTTGAAAGAAGAAGAATTGAAGGGCCACCAATACCATGGATACAAATTTGCGTATCATGGCTCACAAAGTCCCATTAAATCTTTCCACCAGGCCATTTGTTTGATGGTGGTAGGGGGTAGCAACTAGATGTTTCACCTCATGAGCTTCCCAGAGGTGTTTCTTGGCCTCTGTCAGGAAATTAGTCCCTGAATCCATGAGGATCTCTGAGGGCCAACTTACCCTGGCAAAGATATCTGTTAGTGCCTGACACATGTTCCTGGCCTCAGTGCTTCCTAGAGCCACTGCTTCAGGCCATTGAGTGGCAAAATCCACAAGAGTCAGTATGAACTGTTTCCCTCTGGAGGTCTTTTTAGAGAAAGGACCCGTAGGGTGTATCTAGACTACATGGCTCTGTCAACGGAGCCATGTAGATTAGGCAGGACGACAAAGGGAAATGAAGCGGTGATTTAAATAATCATCGCTTCATTTAAATCAAAATAGCCACTGTGCTGCGCCGATCAGCTGTTTGTCGGCACAGCATGGCAGTCTAGACAGGGATCTGCCGACCCCAGAACCCTTCATTGGCAGATCCTTTATGCCTCATATAAAAGTCCTCTTTCTACCACAAACCTGGACCAGTTAGAAGAGCTGAGAGGCAGTGGGTCATTTCTGGCTGCCGTTCAAGCTCCCTTGAGGCTCTCGTATGCTTTCTGTTCTGCCCGGAACTGCTCTCTCGATGCTGGAGATGTTGGTTCCTCGCTGGGTTGGACTTGGGCTCGGTCCCCTTGGAAGTGACGCAAGTGAGGTGGGTATCATTACTGGTGGGGAACCACTTTCTGCTGGAGCACTGGGCTATATTGCAGGCTCAGGTGCGGTCTCTTGTGCAGATTCAGCTGCTGCTGCAGTCCCCTTGCTGCCCTCTAAGGCTGGTTCCAATCCTGGCCCTTGCTGCTCCACCCATTCTGGCTCATGGGCTAGTTCCACCTGGAGTTCAGGAACTGGATCCACTGCTACTGTTGTAGTTGTGGGTCTGGGGTCTGGCACTGTCACCTCCAGTGATGGGTGTCTGTGTGCACAGACTGGTCCCTGGTAGGAGGCTTTGGAATGGCTTTAGGTGTAGAGGTCCACTTAACCTTGCTGCGAGTGACCACTCCCACCCTCTTAGCCTGGTTCACATGGTTGACTAAGTCTTCCCCCACCAGCATAGGAATGGTATAGTCATCATAGACAGGAAAGGTCCAAGTTCCTGACCAGCCCTTTTACTTAACTGGCAACTCGGTGGTAGGCAGGTCAAAAGGATCTGCCTTGAAGGGTTGAATGGTGAGTAGGGCCTCTGGGTCAATGAATTTGGGGTCCACTAGGAATTGGTGGATCAAGGATACCTCTGTTCCGGTGTCCCTCCACGCAACAACCTCTCCTCCATCTACACTCATAGTCTCCGTTTCCTCTGGAGGTATCCGTAAGGCATCTGGTACCGAGGTTTCTTGGTGTGACCCCAGTGTGATGAGCTGAAGTCTGTTGATGCTTTTGGAACAGTTGGCTTTTACATGCCTCGGTTCATTACATTTAAAACATCGCATGACTGGAGTATCACTGGAGCGAAGTGAAGGATAGAGTGGGGGGACGAGAGAATGTCTGTGGCCTCCCTTGAGGTGGATAGGGCACGTCCTGGTGAGGTGGGAGTTTGGACGGTCCCCTGTTCTGGGATGCCCCTTCTGGATGTCCCTTCTGGTTTCCCACAGGCTGCTTTCTGTATTGCTTTTCCCTCTCTTTTCCACCCATCTGGCACCGAGCACTGACTCTCTGTGATGTACCCTTTTATCTCCCCAGGAACACCCTCTAGGAGCTGTTCCATCTGCATCAGGAGAGATAACTCTTCCCAGGTCTCAGACTTCTCCCCTGAGATCCATGTCTTCCAGATTTTGACTACATAACAGGGGTGTTCAGGAAATAGCATGCCATCAGTCCACTTTAGGACTCTGAACCAACAATGGGGCTGTTCAGGAGTGAGACCCATCATCAGTCTGGCCTCTTGTTTAAGCAGTTCATAATCATTCAAGGCGTCCTCTGACATGTCAGCTGCCACCCCTAATATGGGACCAGTGATCTGAGGTCTTAATTCTGCCATGTACTGATTGGTGGGGATGTGGTACGGCTGACAGGCCCTCTCAGAATTGAGGAAGAAGTCCTCTATGTTATCTTCCTCCTGATACATGGGGAATTTCCTGGGGTGTTGAACAGTGATTGGAGCAGGGTTGTTGGATGGGGTACCTGGAGCGTCTGGCCTTTTAGCGATCTCCAGCACAACTTTGGCCTCTGCTTCAGCACACCTCACCTGTGCTTCCACTTCCACTTCCGCTCACCTCATCTCTGCCTCCATTTTGGTCCACCTCTCCTCTTAGCACCTCATCTTCATTTCTGCTTCCTTGTCCTTCATCATTAGGCAGAACTCCATCTCTTTCTCAGTTAGAGATCTGCCTGCCTTAAGGGCACTCTCCCACAAAGAAGACAGTGGTGAGGGAGAAGAAGGTTGCCATCCACTGCTTCTGCCCCCACAAGGTTATTTCCCCCTGGCCTCATATTCCTGTCCCTCCTCATGGGGGTGTGAGTCTTCCCCAGAGGTGGACATCTTCCCTGATCTGAGGTTGCTTTCACCTTGGGGTGCCGCTTGGTTACTTTAGGGGTACTTTGCCTGACCACAAAAGCATGCACTGGGCTGTTTCCCTGCTCTATTCCAGCGTAGCTATTCAGCTGCCCCAAAAGCTAGGTTGGACTGTCTGGCTTTACAGGGTTAAGCTTCTGTATGCCTTTCCCCAAGGCAGCAACAGAAAACAAAAAGGAAAAAAAACCCAAACCTTGCAATGAGTCAAAAGAAAAACCTGTGTCCTTTCAAAATTTTGTATTGAGAAATGGAACCCACTGCTGCTCACCATGTCACGGCTCAATACCCCAACCTGGCATTGTGAGTATAGATATGAGGCTGGCTAGCAGAATAAACTCTGTATGAACCTGTCTCTGTAACTCCTGGAGACAAACTTTTCCGGTCTTAATTTCTTTGAGATCTAAAAAAAAAATGTGCTGACACCACCAAGTGTCAATTTGAATAAAAAAATTAAAAACAAATACATCTTCTTACTGGGGAGAGACCACTTGGAATCCCTTCCCTGAGGTAAAGTTCTCCCTCCTCCCCTCCCTGCCCCTATCTCCATTTTGCTTGGAATTGGGGAAAAAAACAGAGGGAATCCTCAGAGGACAATAGGACTCTGCTCCTCCCTGGTAACTTAGGCATATAGATTTAAGGACACAAAAATCAACCAATACCAGTTAATCAAAACAAAAAGGAAAACACTTTTATTATCAAAGCAAGACCAGTAAATGACTGGGTGTTAAACAGCCGTAGAGTGAAATAGCCTGAGGCTACGTGTAGACTGCAAGCCTCTTTTGAAAGATGCTTTTTTGAAAGAAACTTTCGAAAAAGCATCTTTAGAAAAAGAGCATCTAGATTACATTATGCAGATCAGAAAATCAATCTGCTTTTTCGAAAAAGAGCGTCCTGACTGCTGGACGCTCTTTTGAAAGAAAAAGCCATCTGGAACTGCTTCTGCCAGGGCATGGGGGCAGCATTTCCTTCCGGGTGCTGCTGCCTGCCCTTTGCAGAGACGCATGGTTAAAGGAACCCCCCTGAACACTCGTTGCTCTGCTCCTGAAACTGCCTTTGCTGTCCCTCTAGGAGGTAAGCAAGGTATTGCAGTGTTTGTTTTGAGTGCCCAGCTTCCTGGGACACCACAGCAGGTTTTTTTGTTTGTAGGTTTTCCTGATTTGGATCCCTTTTTTTGCCATGGAGCCAGAGCTGCCCCTGGGCAGGCAATGGCCCCATGCCATCATATTGCAAGTTTTGCTGCATCTGCATGACAGTCATGAGGCTACTTCCCCATCTGGACCCAGACCAGAGGTACGAAAGGTTCGCCCGTCATGCAGCCCCACTGCCCTTGCCTCCAATCTTCTTCATGGAGAGGCGTTTTTGGAGGCTTGACACCATCTCCAGCTGGTGGGACCGGCTCGTTATGGAGCTGTGGGATGACCAGCAGTGGCTCCACAACTTCCGGATGCGGAAGGCCACTTTCCAGGAGCTGTGTACCAGGCTCGCCCGCACTCTGCAATGTCAGGACACCCACCTGTGGCCCACCATCCCCCTGGAAAAGAGGGTCGCTATTGCCCTCTGGAAGCTGGCCACCCCCGACAGCTACCGCTCCATGGGACACCAGTTTGGAGTGGGCAGGTCTACTGTTGAGTCCATCCTGATGGAGGTAAGTCATTGTAGGGGGGACAGTCACAGTTGGAGGGGGGGGGTAAAAAAGGGAGACTGTCAGGAAAGGGCAAGGCGGAGTGGGGGATGGGGTAGAGTGGGAGTGGGAGGGAGCTCCTACACTCACCCTGAGCTGCTGGGGAGGAGAGGGAGTTCTGAGGAGGTGATTCCCGCGTTGTTTGAGGGGGAAGGTGGGTGGTGGGTTCTCCTCCCAAGAGATCAGGCACCTCTTCTAAAATTTTGTTGTCTGTCTATTTGTCTCTTTCTGCAGGTGGTGAGGGCCATCAATTCCGAGCTGCTGAACAGGCTTGTCCGTCTAACAGACCTGGACAGCGTCGTGGCCGGCTTTGCTGCCCTTGTCTTCCCGAACTGTGGAGGAGCGCTCGATGGGACACACATTCCAAGCTGTGCACCGCTGTCAGCCAGTGGTCAGGGCAGTGAGTGGTGTGTGTGTATTATACACCCGAGACTTCAACTGCTAGGACTGGGGTCCTTTAGCAGCGGGCAACCTGGAGGAGGTTGACGGGCGCCCCAAAGAGTTACAGGGAGAGCTTATTACACCTCAGATTTTGACTGCTAGGATACACGATCCCTTCGCAGCGGGCAGCCTGGGGAGGCTGAGAGATGCCCCAATGGATCTGTCCCCTGGAAGCGACACGATCCAACGCTCAAGCTCTCCCTATATCTGTCCCTTATGACCGGCTGGAGTTCTTTTTAAAATTGTGCTTGGTTCTGTTACAGCAACTGAAGGAGTCAGGTCACAGCTTAAACAGTTACTATTTTATTGTTACAGAGTAAACTTAGCTGTTAAATGCTACTACTGTGTTACAGATAACACAGCCACTACAAAGGACAGGACAGAAATTACACTAATAAGTCACTTACAGGTACCATGAAACCCTTTTGGTTCTCTGAGCTCTTATTAAATGCATGCAAAATAGACACCTAGCAGGTATATATTCTCACCCCTGCGTTCCAGACTTGGCGTGGCCAGCGTCTTTCTCTCAATCCCTTGGGAAGAAGTAGGGCGAGGTTGGGCGTCCCACAGACCTTGGGAGACAACATATACCTGCCAGCAGGTATAGATGATTGGAGCTCAAATGGGGTGGGCTACTAAACCCCTCTTTATACCCCTTGAGTCACGTAGGCTTCTTCCTGGTCTCAAGTGGCCAATTAGGGAAAATGGCTTTGAATGCCAAGTTTCCCAGGAAGGGTGCAAAGCATAATTCACACCTGGGAAAATGCAGACAATGGGCACTTCTAGTATGTGATGGGCGAAGATTCCTCTCCTGGGACAGTGTAGGCATGTCAATTACTGGTGCTAGCCATCAGGGCAGCAGGAGGTCCCCTGGTTGTCAGCTAGCCCATTTACTGTCTGGTTTCTGTTTATTAGAGTCAGGGACAAGCAGCACCCCTGCGTTCCCAGGGCATCAAAGGCTGACGGCCTTTCTCTTGCTCTCTGGGGAGGGGGAAAACAAGATGGGGTTCATGTCTGGCTACAACCGCCCTATTGAGCAACCCAATTCATTAACAGGAAGGGCTACTTTTCAATGGTCCTCCAGGCCCTGGTCAACCATCGTGGCCATTTGTGTTGGGTGGTCAGGGTGGGCACATGATGCCCGCATCTTCAGGAACTCGTACCTCTACTGGAGGCTGCAGGCAGGAACATTTTTCCCTCATTGTGACTTTGTGGTTGGGGACGTGCACATGTTGGTGTGCATAGTGGCTGATGCTGCCTATCCCCTGATGCCGTGGCTGATGAAGCCCTACACCGGCCACCTGGATGTGAGCAAGGAGCAGGTTAATGCTTATCTTAAACGGTCTTGCAACCAGGTGGAATGTGCGTTCAGACGTTTAAAAGGGAGATTCCATTGCTTGCTCGTACGGCTAGACATAAGGAAATGCAACATCCCTGAGGTTTGTGGCTGCGTGTTGCTTTCTCCATAACCTGGTGGAAAGGAAAGGGGAGGCCTTCCTACCAGGGTGGGGTACAGGTGCTGATGGTCAGGATAGGCACTTTGACCAGCCCCGGACAGCTGCCATCCGCCAGGCTCACCGGTCTGGTGTTCGCATCCAGGAAGCCCTACGGGAGCGATTCTCTAATGGAGGCCACTGACTCTCCTGATGGCCTCCTGTCTGGGGGCTTGGCCCTGGCCCAATGCAACCTTCCTTCCTGAACCCTCACCCTGACCCTGTTTGTAGAAATAATAAACACCAGGTTTTGTCTGAAAAGAATAACTTCTGTTTTATTGTTGTAAATATCAATAACTGAAAGAAAGTAAAAAAAGTTGCAAACACATAAAATCTTTTGTTTATTGTACATAGTTTTTCTCAAAGCATACTTTCTGCATCAAAAATAAACATTTTCTTAAATACCCAACATTGTGTTTAACTGGGGTGGTGGGGGTGCTTAAAACCTAGAGGGGGGAAGGGGACTTGAAACCTGGAGAGGGGAAGGGGATCAGGTTGGACGGTGCTTTCCTGATCACAGGCTCCTGCTGCCTCGCGTTCGGGGTCCACCATGGCCTCGGGATCGGGTGGGGCGATTGACTGTTGGCTGGACAAGAGAGGGTAGGTGCATTTGGGTCTGGGAGGCCTGGGAGAGAGGAGGGCCAGGGGGCCAGGGGGGCTGAGGGACTGGAGGGGCTGGGGGAGAAGGGGGCTGGGGGAGAGGGAGGTATAAGGGGGGAAGGGGATGGTGCTGTGGAAGGGGGGTTTGGTGGGGCAGGGTCATGGTGTGCTGGAGGAGCAGGACCAGGCACAGGAGCAGGCAAGCCACAGACCTCCCTGAGAGTGGCACACAGGGAAATGCGCTGCTGGACAAGCTCCTCCAGCAGCTGATCATGCCACTGAGCCTCTGCCTCCGTCCTCTCTCACAGGATGGTGTTGAGCTCCTTCAGGGCCTCCACATGCTGCCTCAGGATGTCTGCATAGACACGCCTGTGTCTGCAGCTCCCATGTCCCCGGGATGGAGGTGGGGCTGGGGTGCTGCGGCCCTCTTGCATGGCTGGTCCGGCTGTGGAGGAAAAGAGGAAGACACAATCAGTCATGTGTGCAACAGCTGTCCACAAGGGCATGCCCGCTCCTTCAGACAGGGGACTCAGACGTTCTCAAGGTAACACCATGTGTGACCTGGGCATCAGCCTGAGCATCACAGGAGTCCCGAAGTGCCAATGGGACCTCACACTAACAACCCACCTGGGTGTGTTCTGGACATGGTTTATGCCACCACGTGGCATACCCCCATGTGTCACACTCTACCACTGGACATGTTGGCACATGCACAGCCAGCTGCATGATGTCCAGGGTGAGCATTACAGGTTTCCTTTGTGTATCACCCACTGTGCACCCACCTCCCCCACCCTGTCTGTTGCACGACCTCACTGCACTCACCTGCTGCTTCATCTCCGGCATCAGATGACACCTGGGAGGCCTATGGGGTCTGGGTGACTGGCTCAAGAGTGAGGGTCACGGTCTCCTCGCTGTCCTCCTCCTCCGGCACCATCTCCCTGTCTCCAGACTCCCTGGACTGCTCTAGGTCCTGCTCTGGCACGTCCACCACAGGGTCCCCCAAGCCAGAGTGGATGAGATGCAGTGGTGTGCGTGCTTCCCCACCACCAAGGATCTGGGCCAGCTCAGAATAATAAGGGCAGTAGTGGGGGGCTGCCCCAGAGTGGGAGCTCTCCTCCCGGGCCTTAACATAGCCCTGGTGCAGCTCTTTAATTTTAGAGCGCACCTGGTCATGGGTGTGGGGATGGTGCCGTCTCTTGGCCAGGGCCTCTGCCATGTGGCCAAAAATTTCCGCATTTCTCCGCCTTGTGTTCAGGGCTTGTAAGGCCTCCTCCTCCAACCAGAGCTCAAGAAGGGTCTTGAGCTCTGGCCCAGACCATGCCGGTGCCCAGCGTTTGGAGCCCCTGGTTGGGTCCCCAGAAGGCTGTCTGGAAGGGCCAGGAGGGTCTTGGGGCTGGGACATGGCTGCACTAGAAAAGCCGTGTGCTCTGGCTGCTTTGCTGCCACAACTGGCTGTGAGGGTGACTGTCCCTTTAAAAGATGGCTGCAGACAGGAACCAAAGAGATGCAAGGCATGCCTCGGACTGTCCACCAGGGCTTCTTCCTGGAGGCCCTTTTTTCTTAAAAAAACTGGCTCCCCGCATCCACACACACTTTTTTTCAACGGATTTCCGTCAAAAAAGGCGTTCTTCCTTGTGAAATGAGGAGTACCGCTGTCAAAAGAAAAGCCGCATTCTTTCGATTTAATTTCGAAAGAACGCGGCTGTAGTCTAGATGCAGGTGAAGTTTTTTTGAAAAAAGGCTACTTTTTTAAAAAAAAACCCTGCAGTCTAGACACACCCTCAGGGATAATCTCTGGCCTGTAATCCTTAGTCACAAAAGAAACAAAACAATTAACCAGCTCAGACAGGATTTCCAAACCCCCAAACAAGGAAAACAATAAAACCTAATGGACTATCTGAACTTTTCCCTACTTACATATTTCAAGGAGTCCATTCCTGGGAGAATCCATCTCCCCTGTTACCTGGGGAAAACTGCTCTGATCTCAAAACAAAGGAAGAGAGAAGAAAAAAAAAACCCTCTCTCTGTTTGAAATTCCTATCTTCATTTCATTGGCTGAATGCCCAATGTCCCCTCCCTCAAGTGTATTTCCGGAGCTGCTTAACCCTTTCCTCACACTCCAGGTAAGTCAGACCCTCCTTAGCAGCTCCTATTCATGACAGGAATAAGGCTCAGATAGGCTTAGCACCCAGCCCCATTCAGAATTAATCCATCACACTTCTTGAATGGCCACACTTTAGCAATCAGATTGGAAGATGCCAGAGAACATTCTGATGTGTACAAATCCTTTGTTTCTCTCCAGTTTAGAAAAAACCCCAAACCTTTGTCGATGATATGAAAGTCCTAAAACACTCCATCTCCTTTTTTCACCATGGGCACATCTACACTAGGAAATTATTTCAAAATAACTGCATTTGAAATAATACCTCCTGAAATAACTATTTTGAAATAAGCTTATTTCTCAAGGAAAGCAGGATTTATTTTTTAAAAATAACCAGCCCCTTATTTTGAAATAATAAATATTTTGATAGTGTGCACACACTGCTTGTGATCTCGAAATAAGGGGAATTATTTTGAAATAATCACTAGGGAGGCCATATGATTATTGTTAGACCACAATGGCTTTGGAAGACAAAGTTGGTTAGTCCCTGATGGGGTTCTAACATTCAAGCACGTCAACCCCCCTGATACTGCTCAAGATAGTGGAATAACAAAACCAGATCATTAAAATAAGTGGATTTTGATGATATAGGAAATAAGTCTTCCCTCTTTGGAAAATGTTGCAGGATCTTTTGTAATCTTCTACCCAATGTATACTTTGATGGTCATTCCTGGCTTTTTTTTTTTTACTTGCATGTGTTGGGGTGATACTTATACTTCTTTCCAAAGTCCAAGTCACATGACGACTCGCTAATCTTCTTAGTTGCAGATACGAAATCTTTTACAGTGCATGTAGAAGCTGGCAGGATTGCTTTATCAGCTGGACTCCATCTGGGAACAATCTGCTTTGCTCTACAGATCTCCAAAGGCGCCACTGCTGTGATAGGTCCCTTAGGACTAATACGACTCTGTTGCCATGTGATAACTATGGAACTCTACTGCTTTCTTCCTCCAGATCATCCCTTAAGATTGCATCAAAAGAGAGGCCACCATCCAAAGCCACTTTTAGCCTTTAAATTTCATATTCTACATCTCTGAGCTCAGGAAAACTGTTTTTTTTATTTGTTTGTTTAGCAAATCCGCACAACAGAGGGAACAGCATTTCAGCTGGATCCACTTACTGTGCCCCAAGTCCTAGTACTTGAAGGACATTTTTATTTATCATTAGGGATGGATAGGTGCATTGTATAATAAGGACTAGTATTGCTGAATTTGGTGTCACATCCTGCCTGGTCCCTTTGCTTTCAAGCTTGTGTTTATATAAAATAAACCATGCTTGGAACATCTAGTACATCTCTTCTTTTGTCTGTTTTCCATTTATAAGACTGTCCTGGAGATGATCCCGGACATACTAAAATATTACTGTGCTTGTGTCTCTGTCTGTTCCTATGGCCTTATTTTGTTCCTTATATTGTTTAATCAAGCACTCCAGTATCCATGGATAAATACCAGTCTTTTAGTTTGGTAGCCTATTGCTTGGACTCACTCATACGTTTTCCAAACACATTTTCAATTGCACCGAGAATAATAAATCCCTCATTTTCCCCAAAGTCTCTGCCCTTATCCACTTCATTATCCCCAAACTGTTCACCATGTATTCCCTTAGTTTAGAGGAACTATTGTGAACTCCTTACGGGATCAGTTGGTTGCAAAGCTCTACTGTCTGAAAAAAATCAAGCTTGTATCAGTTAAAGGTAGCAACTACATAAACAGCACAACTCACTCTAAACTTTGAACCACACTTTATTGTACCACAGATAAAATTGCAGGGAATTGTTGGGATCAGAGGCCCAGTTTGTCTTAGCCTGCGTAAGGATGTTGAGAAAGGCAAACATCCTATAAAGTCTTCTCCAATCCAACCTGAAGAAAAATTTCTCCCTGACCCCAAATCTGGAGTCTGACACATCCAGTCTGATATGCTGCCACAAGAGGTAGCCAGACTCTGATGCTTCATAGGAAGGTGAATGAAACCATGATTCATCCAATCATTTATGAATTGTGCGTGGGAGGGAGCCCTTCCTGACTCATGTTCAGGCAGCCAACTACAGCTCTGAAGCATGCAACTGAATTATTCCTGTTATCTGTACTAAACAGAACTAAGTTATTATGGGATCAAAACAGACTGATATTCTTGTGCTAGGGCAATCAAACTGGTTTGATGGAAAAGATTTGAAGGTGAAGTGATATCTCTATATTAAAAAAAACCCTTTTCCTGTGGGACAATAAAGTGTTGTCATCACATCACTCTGTGACCTGCTTGCCTCCTCTCTCTCTCTTCTCCCTCCCTCAGCTCGAGGCCCACCTTACTGTTTCCCTTTGCCACTTGGAATTGCTATTTTAAACCAAGGCCCTACTCCCCTTCCACCATTGTCACCCTACCAGGCTTTCAACACCAATAAATATGGCACAGTAGCTGGCAGACCTCTACCCCTGGGCTGTCATTGCAGCCATGACAGCCCAGGGGTAGTGGGGAGGGTTCAGTGCTCAGTCCAGCAGCCCAGGGACAGGTGCTAGGAGCAGGATTCCTAGCTGAGCTTATGTCCCAGCAATGCGCTCTTGGGGGTCTCCCTGCCACCAAGCTCTTCAGGAGCTGGAGCACGGTGCCTGCCTACCTGGAGTCCAGCTGCTCCCACTGAGACTCAGCCACTCCCCAGCAGCTGCACTTACCACAGCTGCCAGCAGTCCCAAGCTGCCAGGGGGAGGCACTACACTGACCTGTCTGCTCCTTCCCAGCCGCTCTCGATAGGTGGGCTGCCCTGGGCTCTGTGGGCCAGGCTGGGGCAGTGAGCAAAGCAGGCGGGACCACATGAGGGAGAGGTTGGAACACCAGCCCCCTGTGCTGCTACTTTACCCACCTCAGCAGGCTACAGTGCCCCAGAGCACCACGTGCACACGGCACTACATGCACTTCACTGCTCCCCACATGGAGTTTGGGGGGGAAGAAAGAAAAGGCCAGGGCTGGTGGAAGTGGACAGGAGGAGAAGGGACCCAAGCTAGTGGGAGAGGAGAAGGGCCATGGGCTGGTGGTGGGGGGAGGAAGAACAGTCATGGAGTGGCACGGCTGCAGCCTGGCCCTTCCCAGTGGCTGGAGGGGAGAGCCAGGGTTGCCTACCCCCCACGAGAGGTGGGTTGGTGAGCGCAGTGAGCAGGGGGCACAGCCCCCTAGTTATCACTAAATAATGAAAAGATTAGGCCCCACATGTATAGTGTGGTGAATATAGATTGATATGACTAAAACCAGAAGAGAATAAATCCTGATGGCCAGATTAATGAAATATAGGCCAAAAACTGAAATTTTAAATGTTTAGGAAAATCTGTGTGGCTGAGGATTATAATAATTAATCTATTGAAGCTGACTAAGGACAGATGGAGCAAAATGCCAAGATGTTGAATAATGGAGCTAGCAAGGTTATAACAAATGACAGAAAATCACTGATGTGGGAAGAATGAAGAAAAAGCTTTATTTATGGTTACACTAGAGGATTTACCCAGTGTTGCTTGGGTCTTTGGGGTCCAGTGTTGCTTGGGGGCTCAGGGCAGAGAATGGGGGATCAGGAATCAGGGCAGGGGCTGGAAAGTGTGGAGGGGCTCAAGGCCGGGGGGGGGGGGGAGAACAGGAGTTATGGCCAGGGGTTTGGGCTATAGGATCCAGGGCAGAGGTTGGTGTCAGGACAGGGGAAAGGAAGTGCAGGAAACTGGGCAGGACTTGGGGCATGCAGGAGTCAGAGCAGGGGCTGGATGCTGTGTGGGGGACTTAGGGCATGCGGTGGGAGTGCAGAAATCAGGGCAGGAGTTTGGGAGTGGGGGAGTCTCGGGCATGCCAGAATCAGAATGGGATACTGGGTGGGTGGGCAGGAGTCAGGGCAGGACTTGGGGAACAAAGGGGAGGGTGTTGGTGTGTGGGCATCTCAGAGTAGGGGGTGTGGGTGCACGAGTCAGGACATGGGGTGGGGGTACAGAAGAGAGGGCAGGGTGCTGGGAGTTTTGGGTGTCTAGTGCAGGGGATTAAGGGTTCTGGAGTGAGGGCAAAAATTTGAGGATCACATCAGGGGATGAGGGTGCAGGACTGGGGTGTGAGGCAAGGGGGTTGGTTATGTAGTGGGGCTTAGATCAGGCCTGGGTGCTAGAATCAGGGCAGAGGGAGGGAGTACAGAGCAGGGGGCTCAGGACAGCAGTTTGGGAGGTCTGGGAAGGTTTACCGGGGTTACCCACAATGGTGATGTTGGTGCTGCTTGGGAAGGGTGGGGTGGCCGGTGCAGCATTGCCTGGCCCTGGCATCTCCCTGAGCAAGGAACAGGCCAGTAGTTCCTGGTCCAGCATCTTCTTGGGTGGGGGCACAGTTCCCAGTCCTGCATTAACTCAAGGGTGAGGTCCTGGCCAAGATTCCTGGCCTCTCCCAAGATGGAGGAAATTCCCCTCTGGTTGTGGCTGGGCCACAGTTCCTGGTCTGTCCTTGAATTCCAGGCACATCCCATTTTCCTGGCACAACCAAATCGTGGCCTCACTTTAAGTTAGGATGAGAGGAAGCTGCATGGTCCTAGCTCTTACCATTTATGGGAAGTTCTTGAACAGATGGACTTGAAGATGGACATGGACAGATCTCTAACATACATATCTATAGGTTAGTGTGTGCACCTGAGGGGAGGGGAAAGATAGGAAATGAATGAAGAAATGAATGGTATTGTAGGTCATAGCACATATTTTGGTATCCTCATTCACACTGAGTTGTATCTTATTCTATGGGGATTGTAATGGTACTACTTATGTGAATAATAATTTGCCTATACTGTCACTTAGTTCATGGCAGACTTGATAATTAGTATAGATCCTACCTTCATGGGTGACAACTGTTCAGCAATCAGCTCCTCTAGTCACCTGACCTCCAGAGTGGCAACTGCTGCAACCAGAGTGAGAGGCGCCGGACCAGCTAACCAAGCCACTACCCGCCTCGGACCGAGCCCGACAACAACGCAGACTACGCCGTCCAACCCCCCTAGACATGGGCGCTGCACCCGCTGCAGCTGCACGAGACGCCAGGGCTGGGAATGCCGCTACTACCGCCAGACTTGCACCTACTGCGGGCCAGGGGAAGGGGGTAAGAAGCGACCCAGGGCGGGTTGCAGGAAAAGGCCCGGCGGGCTCGGCGAGTTTCAGGGAGAACTCCCTGCCGAGCCAGTGGTGGGAACCTCCCACCACTGATAGGCCCCTGGGTAGGGGCCCAGTGGAGAGGGCGGACCCGGGCCCCCCTACCCCTAACCCCTAAAGCCTGGAAGGGGACTGGACCATTTAAAGGACTAGGCCCAAAGGCCATATTTCCCCTAAGTCAGGGGCACTGCACATTGGGACTAAGCCAGAGGGCCGGTATTCCCCTAAGACTGGGACATTGTATTCTGGGGCCAGGCCAGGGAGGCCTGAAGAATGCTCCAGGCCTGGGCGACGCACCCGTATGTGGGGGTCGCCCTTCGACAGACAGTCATATAGAAAACAATTATGACAATGGAGACAAAAATATACAAAAAAAAGGAGGGAGAGAAATTTTGGAGACACTGTTTATACAATAGTCTTCATTGTCTGGGGCTCCCTGTTGATTTCTATTTGCATGAAAGCTTTGTCCTATTTGTTCTTCAGTCTCTGTAATGAGGTAACCTCAGTTGCTAATTTTTTCACTAACCTTTTTTTTAAACTGTACATACATTGTGACTAATTTATCAGCTACATTTTCCCCTCCTTTGCGTCAGATCTTTGCTGCCAACTCCACTACCCTTCAAGGCAGTGAATAATTCTTTCTCTGTCCATATGGCTCTCATGTAAATACTTAAGAATATTAATCATGTCTGATCATGCTCTGAATCTTCTCTATGATAAATCACAGACATAAAGCATCCTTAAATGTTACCTACATCTTTTTTCTCTCCAGTTATCTTATTTCATCCTCAGAAGTACTGTACTGGCTAGAGATAGGTCTGAAAGAAGATTCTAAATCTATAGATTCCCCCAACCTTTTTGGAGATCTGGAATCTTGACAATAAATTTTACTTATATAATGGGTCAAAACAATCCCTGATACCAGGTTTCACAGATGTTTCCATTTTAGTCTGTTTCAGAAGCAACAAGGAGGAGTCCAGTGGCCCCTTAAAGACAAACAAATGTGTTAGGGCATAAGCTTTCATGGGCTTCAGCTCATTTCATCAAGTGCATGAAGTGGAAACTTCAGTTTGCAAGAACTTATACATACAAGCACACTCAAAATTGGGATATATGGGTGGGGGAGTTTGTGGAATTCAGATCTGTATTTTACAACTTGGATATAATCAGTGTGTGTCAGCATAAATTTGGGGAAACTACAGCCACATCTATGATTTAGACACCCCCCCTCTCCCCCTGTCCTGAGAATGAGTGACCCCAGGACAATTATACAATGGATAACCATCTTCATTAACCCTCTTCTGGTACATTGAGGAAAGTAACTGATATTATTTAAAGGGCTATCATGTTCTTTGAAACCATCCTCATTACCTTTCTCCATTATCATAAGAATATTACATATTAGAGATGGGCAAGAACAAAAAATTCAAATTTGTCCCACCTCATACTCTTTGTAACAGCAATAATCTGTCTAGCAAAGCTTCTAGAGCTGGAGAAGCAGGCTTGTAGATGCGCTTTTTTCTGTCTCATCCTGACACTATGAAGAAAATATTGGTCCTGACAGACCATACTAAAAAGATGAAATCAGTACTGCGACACTCATGATGCATCTGACCAACAGCAGTAATGAGATCATTATATTGTGAGTCATCTCACAATCACTTAGATAGCTTTGTGGTCTGCACCCATTCATTTCTCACCTTCAAAATTCCTTTTGCTATTTCCCACAATTCACTTTTTTTATAGAGAATTTAGATTTTGCATTTCAGTGCTGCCTGTCACCCAGTTCCACGTTCTCAGACTGCATCATATCCACTGATGGATTCATTATTATTCCATAAAAAATAGGGAGGATGAGAGAATTTAAAGAAAAGTATTTTTACATAGCCTTGCAGTTTCCTTGTACATGGATTAGAACAGCTATGCAGAGTCCACATGTTGACATGGTAACCCTCTCAATTTAACAGAAGAGCAGCTGTTAATTATTGGAAAAGGTTACAGAGTCGAATCCCATTCTATTGCTTATGTAGTTAGTATAAAATCTTACCCTCTCCCCTCAAAGAGTCAACATAAAAGGTTACCTTAGAACTACTTCATTTAACAGGGTCATTACTATCTGGGAGGACCACAACCTTTGAGGAGGCCATGGGAAATTTTTGCAGATGTCAAGAAACATCCACTCATCCAACCAGCATATCATCTTTTCTACTTCGTATTTTAGAATGCCATTTACCTTTCTTATTTAGGAGATAAGCCTTTGTCCAGGGTAAAAAATCCCCACTTGCAAACACACTACTAAACAGGTCATAAAAGGCTCATGCTACATCCAATTCTTGATACCTGATATGCCTGGTGCCCTGATTGTGTCCTTCTTAATGTATGTTACTTTTCCCCTTATCTTTTGAATGGAATAAATTGTGCAGGTATGACTTTCAAAAACTAAGGTTGCAGAAACACTCCTAATTTAATTTAATTAATACCCTCAATAATCAGTTTTTTTAAAAGGTATAATCTCCCCTTCTGCTTCTTTTTCAAGTTTCAGAGGCTTATACAAGTTATTCTTTCAAGTCATTGTTCAACAGACAAATTTGAGGTGGAGGTGTACCAAAATCTTTGAGAGCCAAGGGATATTCATCTCAGACTGGAATTTGGATCGGAGAAAAATATTTGCTTCCTTCTGCTAGCAGCATAAATTTCCCCCTTTCTCTTTGATATTGTAATAGTATCAATATCCACAAACACATAGTCAGTAAAATCCTAGCCAATTATATGGAAGAGTAATGGCAAGGCATGTTATGCGTCTTTATGTAAGAAAATATAAACTGACATGTGAGAAATACATTGGATATTGGGGTGTTGACCATAAAGTGCATGGGAGTGGGAGGAAAGAGAGAGACCATGGCCCAGATTTACCCCTGCATTCAGGTCTCTAGGCTTCTGTGACTTCAGTAGGGAATTAGTTGAGTATGCAGCCAGCCTGTGATTGGAAGAGACTGGAAAGTCTTCCTAGTTGACTACAGGCAGGGGTAAAAATAGAATGTAGGAATGTTCCCATTAAAGGTGAATTGATTTGAGTTCTATTGCTATTCTAGTTCTGAGCGTCTTGTCATTTTAAGTGACAACCTCTAATAGATCCTCAGGAATGTACCAGATTGCAGGGCACCAAACACTGTTCCCTCCTATAAGAATCTTCAATGAGAAATTATTGCAGAAATTCTCTCTTAAGTCCCTCTTCTCAGCTTTAAGCATGGAAAGAGGATGATTTTTTTTCTTTTGTATACATTTCTCCTTCTGTTATGGAAATGAGAATTTTTTTAAGCTCATTACAAAATTCATCTGAGACTTGCAATTGGATGTGCATCAAGTTTTAGTGCTGAGATTTTTTTCCCCCTGAATCAAATTATGAACCACAAAAAAAGGCCTATAATGAAAATGTTAAGTGACCTTCTACTAAAGCAGCGTCATTGGATTCTGCTATAATTTAATTGTCATTGTGAATTAGAAATGAGTTTAATGTGGTTTTCCTAATTACACTCTGTTCTGACCATTTTATAGCTCACTATGTACAGTATAATTAAGTCCAAATACATTTAAAATGCTGCCATTTTAGCAGAATCATCTTAGTACTTAACATGTTTCTTGATTCTTCTTGTCATGGTGTGAGGCGTTATCAAGATTTACACCTTGCTGGATAAAATTTGTATTGTTCCCTAAAAGAGATCAAAATTTTTGAGTCAAGAGGGAAAGATTTCATTTCAATACTACAGAAGATATGAAAGAAGCAGATGCAGAGACACTGTAATTGGTCACATTGTATTTTTTTCCATCCACATGTGCACCAGAAGAGATTACTAAAAATACTTTACAAGTGAAATAGATGTTATCACATGAGATGCCATGATAACAACTAGATCTTAAAATCTTAAAATTCCATCTGTCCTATGGCAAATTTTTATTTGATTTTTTTAATTCATTGAACTCTTTCAATAAAGGCATTTTCTTTATTCAGGATACACAACTTTAAAACTTCAGGTTTGAAATTTGTTGGACATTAAATGGACATAACCTAGTTTCTGTGCTTCCAATTGAAAATAGTGGTAGCTTACACCATTTTTGCAAGATAATGTCAACAATATAAAATGACAATTGTCAGATTTTTCATTTGTCACCAAAACTACAACATATTCATGAAACTCTACTGCACTCTTTGGGCCTTGGGATGGATCCAGAGGTTCATCTATATCATTCCAATTGCACAATAAAACCTTATATTTTGCAGCCATCTTTAGATGATTCACAGCCACATTATCCTTCCAGAAGATTTATTGATTGTATTTCAATTCATCAACATCTTTACTTCCATATAAAAATATCTATACACTCTAGGGAGACTCTCTTTCCAGGATGCAAAGTAATAATTTTGATTTAGTCTTCATATACTTATGATCAATTAATTCCCCTCCTGAGTCCTGTGCCTCATTCCTTGCTAGATTATTGAAAGAGTTTAATGGATTTTGAACCATCCTTGACTCTTTATATATGAAAGAAATGTAGATGATTGCTGTATTTACCAGTTTGTTTAAACAACTTGCTCCCTGTGACTGGTGTGACGCTCAGATTCTATAGATATTTCCCTTTCTGGGATTTCTCAAAACATCTTTTAGGCGTCCTGTGAGATCTTCATTAGGAAAGCTGCTGTTTCACTTGATACTACAGGTTGAACCTCGCTAGTTCAGCATTTTCAGGTCTGGCAACATCTGTGACCCAGCATGATTTTAGTTTGCTAGTTGTCTACTGATCATGGGTGTGGCCAAGTTTCCCGTGATTCCATAAAGTTTGTTTACAGCCACTAGTTTTGGATCTCAGTGTTTGGCCCTCTGTGCTGTTATTTAGCTCTAATTTACCCCTAAATGTTCTAAGAGCCCAATAAGCAGTGGAAGTGTTCGTAATGCTGCTAGACAATATTGACCTCTCATGATTTGGCAAATTCTCTGACTCAGCACTGCTCAGGTCCCAAGGGTGCCGGACTAGAGAGGTTCAATGTGTAGTGGGACAAATGCAACATGAATGATTTCAAGAATGATTTAGAAATTAATTAGAGCTGTAGGGGTCAATTGCAGAATAACTGTGCATGTGTGAAGTATAGGGGTGATGAGGCCTGCATTCTCCCCACCTTTTGCCATTCTCTTCTCCCTTCCCTACTACTGATAAGCCAGAAGCAAGCCTCTAGGAACATATGCCATTGTAGCAAGAACAAATTGTAGATAAGGGCGGGAACATAACAATCTTGTTTACCTAAATATACTGATCATGTAAACAAAGTCAAAGGACAAGCAGTACAGCTGAGCCATACTGTAACAAGCAATGAGTAACCCCCGGAAATTTCCAAACTGACACAAACAAGGTAGAGACACAGTATTTAAAGCTGCACCAGAGCACAGCAATTTGGGCCTCACCTATGAGCTTTGGGTACCAGCGCCTCGGAAGCTGAAACAGTCTTCCACTTCATCCGCAACTGAAACGGGGTTCCCTGGCTAGCAGAAGGGATGTAAGAATGCCACTTTTCCTATCATGTTGTTCTTTTAGTTAAGGGGCACAGATGATAGCTGTCAGAAAATAAACTGCTTGTGTTTGACAGATACCTGTGTAGCATGTCTTTGTACGTTGAGAACCCAGTGTCGGACCTGAGACTTACTCTTGCTGGCAACAAGAGCCCAGGAGCAGAACAGGAAACCTAGACAGAAGATGCAGGATGCCATTGGCTTTTTATCCTCCAGTTTGGTGCCTTAACACTTCAGTACTACTCTTAACTCAGACATAGTGGGTGAGGTAATATTTTTCTTGACCAACTTCTATTGGTGAGAGAGAAGTTCTGAAGCTTACACAGTGTTCTTCTTGTGGTCCAAAAAAAAAAAAAAAAGAGAGAGAGAGAGATTATTTCAGCCATCTATTCTCTTATACCCAGGGACCAACTTTAACACTGATCTTAGCTCTGGCATCCAGTGTTCAGACAGATTTGCAGATACTGCATCAGTGAAGAGTAGAGACAGCAGGCTACAGGTGAGATCAGCAAAGTCTAATGTCCTTTTAAGGCTAATTCTGCTTTGTCACAGATTAAGCGACTGATCCACAAGGTACAAAACACCCTGAATTTCTACAAGGATAACTAGGATGCAGCATCAAGTTTTGGGTAGTGAAAGATTAATAGTATGGTACTGGGGGGTGGGGGGGCCTGTGCCTTTAAGGTCTGAGATTTCCAGTGTGACTAGAAGCATCACTTTGAAGCTTTTGTTATGTACAGAACTGGGCACACAATAGAACAGATTTCTTCCAGGCACCTTAAACACTGAGTCATCACTGCTAATAGTGCATTTAACATGTTGTAAGTGAAGCTTTGTACTCAAGACATAAATTTCTATCTTATAAATGCACATGCTGTATTCATCTGAATGAACTAATCTTCTGGGGTTTGGATTAGGTCACCTTACTGAAGATACAGCATACTGGATATAGAATCTATGGGGTGCCACTGGGCTCCTGGGATTTCTGATTATATATTTGAAAAACTTTCTGCTGGAGTAAAGTTAATCAGTTCTCAGAAACAAATTAGGTTTGACCAATTCATTCAGAAGGATATGGCACAATGTCACATATTACAAGAAATGCCCCAACCTTAAATCCCCTGAAAGCTAAAAAATGTGAAAATAATGAGGATTGGAAAGAGAATAAAAGCAATGGGAAGAATGGGGAGTACAAAAAACTAAAAATAAAACTTGAAGGATTGACAGAGGATGGGCATTAGTTACAAAAGAAGGCATCCCTGTCATGTTTTACCTCTGCCAAGTGAATGGGACATTTGCTCATTCCTCTCCCCACTTCATACAGATACACTTAGGCCCTCAAGACGTTCATCTTTCAACTGGTTTTGAAGAACTCTCCCTCCATGATTTTGCAGACTTAACTGCACTTATTTTTCAGTCTGTTATTGCTATAGGGCAACCTTGAACAATTTAGGAAGAGTCCTTGTTGATGACTCTGCACAGCCACACATCCAGGAGGTCCTTGAACAAGTGAATACCCTCAGATTTTCCCATTAACCACAGTCACCATGTCATTCTTAAGAGGATGGGATATGCACTCTCTGCTTTAGCTGCACTGGCCATGACTCTGCCTTCTCTTTGTGTGTGTGTGTGTGTGTGTGTGTGTGTGCGTGGTCAGTCCTATTAACAATGCTTGTGGTGTCTATGACTTGCACTGAGCTGGGCTCAAACTATTGTGATTGTATTGAGCTCCTCCATTTGCATGTCAGGGACAGGGAGAGGTTCCTTGCGTCATGCTATTTCTGCACCTGCACAGGCTCTGGGAACAATCAGTTGCAAAGGTATGAGGGCTTATCCTCATACACCTATTTTATATTACTGTATAAACAATTCTGCTTTGTGCCTTTATATCTGTTAGCGTCACTACTGCTTTGTTTGTTGCTATGGGGAACAAGACTCTGAGTATCTGTTTTCCTTGTACCAGACTCTCAAGTCTATTTTGGTTCATGTAAGTGATTTGAACATGAGAATTCCAGTTGTGCAAGGAGATTCTCTGATGGTGCAGGCAATGTAGTCAACATAAGACAGATGTGTCCCAACACAAAGGTCTAGAAAGGAATATGTATAGATGAGCTTGGCTGTCTGTCAAGACCAGGGCAGGAGCTATAGGGGTGTATTGTGTAGCTAAGCTCATTGACACCTCATCCACCACTGGTTCTTCCCTGACGATGTTTGAAGCTCAAAATTTAGCTGTTAAATATGAGTGGAAAGTCATATATAGCACAGTACTTCATCTTCAGACTCCCAATTTGTTATTTCCAAAAGAAATATAGTCAAACATATCAAAGCCACTTGCCCTTATATAGGATAAAATCATGGCTAGCTTGAAAAATAAGCCTTTTTGAGCAAGAACTAAGCAGCCACAGTAGAAGAACGTCTTCCCTCGAGACAACAAAACATTGCTTTATCATTCACTGAGAAATAAAAAAATAGCTAACTGGAATTTTACCAAATTTTCTGTAAAAAATGTTTTTTTCTAAAAAAATCAAAAAAATTCAACCCAAAGCATGTTTCTCCTCTAAAAAGTAATATTTGCCTGTTAAGAAGATGACAAAAATAAAATTTTAAAAGAGCCTTATAGTTAAGACAATTTGCACATGCAAAGTCACCTTACATGCCCAAGAATTAAGACTGGATAAAATTTCGATGGTCCGCCCACAGAGGCTGATGGATCCAGAGGGTTTCATGAGGTCCCTGAGGGATTGTTCAGCTGTTATGGCTAGTGGCCTTAGTCAACCAAATAATAAAGGTGCTAATGGTTCTTGAGGTCTGTGCAGAATCTGGTGTTGGTCATCTTCCTTTCCAAGTGTAGACTAATGGTTCTTATCAGCCTCTTGTAACTATTTAGTCTTCAAGGTGCTACAAGACTATTTGTTGGTTTTTAAGTTTTTCCTGTTACAGAATAACTCAGCTACCCCTCTGAAACTCATTATAGAGAGCACATTATGTCAGTGTTCAGGCAGCTGCACTGGCTTCCAGTATGTTTCCAGGCACAATTCAAGTTCCTAGTATGACCTATAAAGCCCTAAACTGGTTGGGACCAGGGTGTTTGAGGGACCATCTCATATGAACCTGCCCGGGGATTGAGGTCAGCTGGGGAGGCTCTGCTCCATGTTCCTCCATTTATGGAGATAAGGCTAACATCTAGGCAGAGCATGGCCTCCTCATTCTTTGCCCCTAGGCTATGGAATTATCCCGCAAGGACACCTGCCTAGCACCAATGCTGGCACTGTTTCAGCGCCAGGCTAAAGCCGCCCTTTTTATCTGTGCTTTTATTTGTGTTTGAGTTTGTGTGTGTGTGTGTCCCTCCTCTCGAGGTATCTTAGCAGATTTGAAGCTCCCAACCCCGCCTTGGGGTCTTGTATTTTACTTTTTTATATATATTTATACTGTCTTTTAAAAATTTTGTAAGCTGCCTTGAATACTTTAAATAGAGATACCTTTTAAATAGGTAATTAAATATTTTTAATATTTAAAATATTTTAAAAAAAACTCCACTGACTAAAACTACACGTACCATTTCAGAGTTTGGTTGAGCCCTAAATGGGGTTCTAATGATCCTAAAAGATCTTTTAAACTAATGCACTTTAAATTAATGATATTAGTGGACATAACTTATGGCGTATGTGTTACCTGCACTGATTGATTCACCAATGGCAGTAGTGAGCTAGAGTTTCCTGGGATTATTTACATTGGTTTTGACTTTGCTAAATGGGTGCAATTGTGGGTTGTTGTTGTTTTAATTAATCAACTGATAGAATATTAGGGAAAACAGCATAGGGGGTAGGAATGGTGAATGACACAAATCTCTGTACATTCATATGAAAGGTCAATATATTTACTGGACCCAGTTTGCTCTGTTCTTCTGTTATCTAGGGGTATGTCTACACTACAGCACTAATTCAAACTAACTTAGTTTGAATTAGTTAATTTGAACAAAGCTAATTTGAATTAGTGCATTTAGACCTAAAAACTAATTCAAATTAGCGTTTTGCTAATTCAAACTAGCATGTCCACATTGAGTGGACCCTGAACCGAAGTTAAGGCTGGCCGGAACCAGTGCCAGCAGGGCATCAGGTTAGGACTTAGAGCGTGGAGCTGCTGCCTCAGGCTAGCTGAGGGCTGTGCTTAAAGGGACCCAACCCCCACCCCGGACAAACAGTTCTCAGGGTTCCCCGCTTGCTTGTCTACCTCGATGAGGGACAGCAAAGCAGTCCTGTCTTAGAGTGCCCTGAGTGCCCACACTCGGCACATCACAACACTCGGCCATCAGCCCGGCTGCACTTGCCGCAGGCTGCCATCCGGGGGTGTCAATCAGGGGGCTGTCAGGATCCAGGAGGCCCTGCAGGAGGGCTTCCACCCCAAGGAGCCTGCAGAGCCACCCCAGTCCTCCCCATAGGGGGCTCGTGCCCCATTCCTCCCTCACCTCCTTTCACTTACCCCTCCCTAGCTCCCCTTCCTGATGTAAAAAATAAAGGACACGTGTTCAAAAATAGAAACTCTCTTTATTTAACAAAACTGGGGGGGGGAGTGGATTAACCTCTGGGGAGACTGGGAAAAGGAGGTGGGAGAGGGGAAGAGAGAGGGTGGGAGAGGGGAGGTGGAATCCTGGGAGGAGGGAGCTGGAAGGGGGAAGCCAGGGGAAGAAGGAGGAGGGGAAGTATAAAATTAGGGTATGCCATATCTTCAGTACTGTGTACAGATGTGGTCTCCTCACCTCAGAAAAGATATTTTTGCCTTGGAAAGGGCAACTAAAATGATTAGGGGTTTGGAACAGGTCCCATATGAAGAGAGGCTAAAGAGACTGGGACTTTTCAGCTTAGAAAAGAGGAGACTGAGGGGGGATATGATAGAGGTCTATAAAAACATGAGTGATGTGGAGAGGGTGAATAAAGAAAAGTTCTTCATTAGTTCCCATAATAGAAGGACTAGAGGACACCAAATGAAATGAATGGGCAGCAGGTTTAAAACTAATAAGCGAAAGTTCTTCTTCACACAGCAGCATATAGTCAACCTGTAGAACTCCTTGCCACAGGAGGCTGTGAAGGCTAGAACTATAACAGAGTTTAAAGAGACGTTAGATAAATTCATGGAGGTTGGGTCTATGGAGTGCTATTAGCCAGGGGGTAGAAACAGTGTCCCTGGCCTCTGTTTGTAGAAGGCTGGAGATGGATGGCATGAGACAAATCGCTTGGTCATTGTCTTCGGTCCATCCCCTCCGGGGTACCTGGTGTTGGCCGCTGTCGGCAGACAGGCTACTGGGCTAGATGGACCTTTGGTCTGACCCAGTACGGCCATTCTTATGTTCTTAGCTCAGGGCTCAGGGTCGGGGGTCTCACTGGACCAACTTGATTTTCATGCAAACCTGCTCCTGGGTTCGCATGTGGCCTCTGGTGGCCAAGCTGGCAGCCATGCAGCTGTTGACGGCCGCGTTCCTATGGCTAGTGCGGAGATCATGGACGTTGGAGGACTCCCCCCAAACCTCGATGAGGTCTACGATCTCCACATTAGACCAAGAGGGAGTCCGCTTCTTGCGGCCCCGGGCAGGCTCCTGGAAGCCGCCAGCCTGGTCCTGGAAAGAGGCGGAGGGCTGGGTGGCAGCTGGTGGCAGGCTCATGCCGTGCCAGGTGCAGGGTCTGCTGGCTGCGTGCTGGCAGGCTTGCAACTGGCACGAGCACTGTAGCCAGACCGTGCCCCTTTAAGGGCTCTGGGGCTGGGAGGGGGGCAGAAGAGTTTCCCTGGTTTGGCCCAGAGTGGCCACCAGGGCAAGCTGGGAAGGGCTAGCCTCCAGCTAGTTCGAATTAAGTGGCTACACAGCCCTTAATTCAAACTCCTTAATTCAAACTAGGCGTTACTGCTCGTAGAATGAGGTTTACCTAGTTCGAATTAAGCGCTCCGCTAGTTCAATTTAAATTCGAACTAGCGGTTTGTATGTGTAGCCCCTATTAAAGTAATTCAAACTAACAGCTGTTAGTTCAAATTAACTTTGTAGTGTAGACATACCCTAGATGACTAAATCCTCTGGAAGAATATGACTCCAAAAATATTATCCATCTATAAATATTATGGAAGAAAGCAGATTTATCTTTTTCCAGTTTCTGTTCTTGCCCAGAATATTTACAGGTATAAAAAAATCCTGATATTTCTGGTTTATGTGCAAAATCTAATAGAAGTTTGTTAGATTATAATTAGGAAAGCAAGGTAAATTCCTTTTCTATTCACAGTCATGAAATAATGGTAAAGAATCACAGAAGATCTGTTTTCTACTATCACCGAAGACGGAATTTTACTAGACTAAGATAAAATGTTATGCCTAAGGCTATTCTGTCCTACCTTCCAGCATGGTGAGGCGGGCTCAGCCCAGCCTAGCTGGTACAGCTCCCACCCATGCTGGACTGCCTGGAGCAGCCTGTGTCCCGGCAGGCCAAGCTGGACCAAACATGCTATGCTGTGGGTGGTGGGTGACTCCAGTCTGGTTGCGCCAACCGTACCATGATGTGCAGCAGGCCAGGGGTGACATGACAGGTCTAGCCAGTTTGGAGTAGCCTACACTCATGGTGAGGTGCGGTGGGCCCGGCCCAACAGAACAACCTATAGTGTGGTAGGACCAGCTGGGCTGGAGCATTCCTCTGCTCTGGGATCATGGTTAACCCGTTAAGCATTACCGTTAACTGGTTACGTTTTTAACTGGAATTTTATGTCCCTAACCTGTACTCAGTTCTTCAAGTACATTTCTCAGTATCGCCTGCTACAGATTTAAAGGCACAGTACACATCTACTATCTTATTTGTATTTCAAAACAAATAACAAATCCAAACCAGTCTCAAACTTCTCTTCTTTTCCAGATCTTTAATTCTGACCTTGAGGAAGATTTTATCTGGGTGAGTCATTTGTTTGATCAAATCCAAGAGATGTATGCTCAAGTAAATCTTGATCGGTCTGAACCATGTAGTATAAGTGCAGGTATAGTATTTTTCCTCATCTCATTTTTTATCTGGAGTAGGTGTCCTGGTTTAAGCTTTAAACTGCATTCTGAGGGTTTAAAGAAATAAATCTTTACCATCTTAAAATGGTATCTTAACCTCATCTTTAAATAATGCTCCAGGTTTAAGGTATATCATAACAGTATCTTTCGAGACCTTTTTCCCCTCCAGATCAATCATACCTAGAGTGCAAGCTGGCAACAAACAACAACGACAGCAAAAGGATCTTTGTTCACATAAGGTGCAGAACCATAGAAAACACCAAACAAATCTCTACTGAAATAAGGAGAGCAGCATTATCCCTCAAGCTACTTTGTCTCCCACCCCTTCACTGTCTGGCTTCCACATGGAATTGACCCCCACCTTATAACCGTGCTTCTTTCAATATTTTTAAAGTGGACATATCCTCACATCAGCTTTCTTGAAAGGTTGCCTTTCTCAACCATGCAACTTCGACTGAGATCAATTTGTTTTAAAACTCACAAAGAATGATAGGTTTGGCTCAGTATGTTGGTATCAAAGACTTTCCTCTTTAGGTCATTAAGCATTACGTTGCTTGTGTCCAAAATTTATCCCCATCTGCTGACAGTTCAGTCACTTTTGTGAAAGGACACAGTGGTCACAATTCATTTCCTAGTGTGCAGGTGTACACATTTAAAAATCCACTGCCATGAACATTAATATATTTTCTTAGCAAAGAAACCAAGGTACAGACCAGTGGGATGCATATCAACAATAGCACCAGTAGACATGACATTAAACCTGATTTTCTTGTTATCTTGAATAGGATCCACTGGAAGTAAGCATGAAATGTGTCTTTGCATATTGTAGGCTAACTCTTTTGAATCAGCTGTTGAAAGCTATTATTTTTTCCAGGCCAAATTCTTCCTTTACTGTTATTAGTGAGAATTTAAAATGATACTAATCAACCTTTGAGAGAATATACTTATACTGTTGGAATTTTAAGTAACTAAATATAATTTCCCTTGTTAATTTTTTTTGTTTAACACATCTACCAATGAATACATAATAAAAATCCACTAAAATGTCAAAGGAAAAGTTCTCAAAGACTGAATATTGTTATCTTCAGACAGTATATGAATATATTCTCCATGGCTCAATTACATACAAGATCGTAATAGATCTTTTAAAAATATACTGATTTATGCACTAGAACATAGTACACCTACTGTCCTCAGAGGAACAGTATATCATTGAGTTTACTTCACAAGAACACTGGCCTTGTTTATCAAATATCCCGATGAATTTGCTGGTGCAAAAGAGCTATACAGAGAAATTAACTCAATGTTTTTTGCTCGGGAAAAGCCAAAGTGTTTGCTTAGTTACCTGGAAAAATATATTGCTCAATACTGACAGATGCTGATTTCATAAAAGTTCAGGGCATTTTCCAAGGGGCAATCTCAACCAAACAGGATCAGGTTTAAGAAATATATTTAGCATGTTCTTAACTTTGAAATATGCTTAAGGTTAATCAAACAGTTAATGAGTTTAAAATTAAACTTTTAAAAACACAGGATTACAAAAAAATTAGTAACTTTTTTGGGATGCAGGAGGTAAAGGGCAGTATACTTTTGTAACTCAGAAAACTAGACAAGCTAATAAAAAAAAGAATAAAAAACCATCTGTACTAAGTTTGACCTTCTATGTCAAGTTATAACTAAAAGTTTTATGAGCAAATTATAAGCCACCAAATCCAAGATTTATAATGGAAATGTTGAGTGACTTCACACTAAAGCAGCAGCAGCTGATTTTGCTATTAAATTTCCTTAGTGATTTAGAAATAGGGCTTCATTTGGTTTTCTCTACATCTACAATACTTCAGAGTGTAGGCTCCATTGTTTTTGTTTGTTTGTTTTCTACCACTTTAATGAAAAGTCTGAAATGAGACTGTGACACAACCTGTAGCTACCCACACTGGGACAGACTGGGAAAGAAAGTCTGAGAATCACAATTCTTCCTCTAGTACAGTGAGGGCAAATTTGCTGTTGTGCCACACTACAAACAATTTTCTTCTCCTTCTATGCTAGATCAGCTAAGGGGGCTGATACATTGTGGATGGATGGAGCCAATATTGCATCTCTTTCCTAACCCAGCTTGCACAAGTGTGAAGACGGTAAGTAGAGACAAATCCTGCTCTCCCTCCATGTCCTGAATAGAGGGAAGCTGCACAGTGGATTAAGAAAGTTATATAGAATTCCATATGGCCCATGCATGTTCCTATAGGTGACTCACAATCTTACCCTTTATTTTTCTTGACTATTTACATACCTATAAATACAATTTCTTGTTATAATCTTCTAATGTGATATGTGCCATCAAGTGCCAGCAATGCCCCTCTGCCATGTATATTGGCCAAACTGGACAGTCCCTACTACAAAGACTAAATGCTCTTAAGTCAGAGATCAAAAATGGTAACACAGATAAACTTTTAGGGAAATGTTTTAACCTGCCTGGGAACCCATTAATGGATTAAAAGTAGCTATTCTTCTACAAAGGAATTCTATAAGCCAGCTCCAGAGAGTGTGGAATTGACCATGAAAAGCTAATTATGGGACACTTCCAGCACACACAGTTAGCCTCATTAGCACTTGCGCTAATATTTTTTTCTTTCCTTTCCCTGCTTTTTCTGTTATGATTCTGATAATCCCCCTTTTTTCTCCACCCAAGCTCATCTGAAGAAGTGAGTTTTGCCCATAAAAATATGTGTCTGTACGTGTGTGTGTGTATGTGTGTGTGTGTATATATTTGTTAGTCTCTAAGGTGCCATGGGACTACTTGTTGTTTTTAAAACTGGATGAGAGACTTCTGAGTTGTTATTTTGGTTATATAGACTTTTTTTTAGCAATTTAGAAAGTATCCCGATAATAAAAAATGACAGCTACATATTATTGACTAGATGAAGGGTTTTTTGCCTTTATTTTTCATTTTATTTTACCAATATCTATGCAGATGAAATGTAATGAAATGTAAAATATTCAGTGGAAGGCAGACTTTTCATAACTCCTTTCCAGTTGCTGATCAAAAAGTTAGAGTGAATTACTGCTGGCAGCTTATTCAGAATTTTGAATAATTTAAATATTCCTCTATTCCAATCCCTAACATCTACATAAATTGGCAATGCAGTATTTTAACAAAAAAGTAGTATTAGCAAATAAATTACAGATTAAAAAATCTAACCCAAACAAGTAAACTATAATGTGTAATGAGAAACTAGTCAACAGAGATTTCAGCAATGATTTTTTAAATAATCTATTATTTGCTTTGTAATTTTCATGTAATTTTTTCCCAGTAAAACAGGGTTTCATCAGAAAATGGCAATTAATTGAACCTCAATTGTTTCACGGAAATGTGTGTTGTTTGCTGAATTTCAGAGATGCCACCTGGCAGGCTGCTAGGAAGCCTGAGCTTCCTGGATCCATGACAGCCCCATTATGCAGACTACCTCAGAATCAGAGACCCAAGGACTTCCAAATTCTCAGACATAAGCCAGGATGGGGTTTCTCAGGTTTTCTCACATCTCTGTTCCCTGGAGACATCTCTGGCTGTCACTAACTATGCAGATTCCCCATGAGTAGCCCAGGAAGTTCCAGAGAACCAGCTGCAGCATTTCCATTTGGAAAAAAAATGACTTGATTTTTCCAAGGCTAAATATTTTAGGGGGTTTTTTCCACAGAAAATTTTTAAGTTTAATATTTTTATCCCAGTCTGGGGGGGCGGGAACCTTTCAAAGTTCTGGAATTTCCAAGTTTCAAAAGCTTTATTTGAATTTCATTGTTACTTTGAAAGCAGATAGCTATGCTAAAACAGTTCCATATTCTGGTATCCTTGTTCATGTTGAGTAACATCTTGATCCAGAAATAGCCATGAAATTAAAACACTCCATCATAATTAAGAAAGCGCTGGCATTTTACTTGCTTGGTATCCAGCAGTTTGGAAGCTCCTCTGAAATGTCACAGAGGCCCACCTTTCTTGTGATTTAGCTAGGAGAGCCTAACCTCACCTCCACAGACAGAGTCAAGCAGAAGGTGAACTCTCAGGAGGAATAGTAGATTGCCTGTTGTGTCTGCCCATAAAGGTAACATTTTGTTTTCTAGAGTTTCCACATGACACATTTGATGAGCATTACACTGATATAAAAAAGTAAGAAATGTAGAACATCCAACAGGAAAAAGAGTATATTGTACTTACAATACAGTGACATTTGATAATATTTGTAAAAGGCTCACTTCACAACAGCATTAAGATAATTTCACTACAAGAATTTTGGAAAACTGATATTACATCATGCTGTGATACAGAGTTTTAACTTTGGTGGAAGAATGTTTGTTTATATAAGTGTAGTCCCCTTACTAAAGGGGCCTCTGTTATTTTCCTGGAAAGACCCCGTGTGCTGCAATCCAGACTACAATTCCCATGAGCCCTTGGAAAAAAAACAGGAAGGAGGGACTCTTATGTGGGAGATCTCTCTCCATGTGCCTGAAGAAAAGAAGCCTAGCAGTCTGGGACTCTGCCTTGGAGTTTGGAACCGAAGGGGGAGCCAGGTTGCTGCCAAGGACATTGATCCAGTCCAGGGGCTGTTGGATGCAGCTACAGACCGGGACTAGATGCCTGTTGGAACTGGGATTTAGCAGGCTGCTTCCAATAGGCACAGCATGAGGCAGTAAGTTTCTGGGCTTTGTTGAAAAAGTGCTGCCTGGGACCGAGCTACTGTCTAGCCTGGACCAAATCTCCACTACAGCTGCAACGTCAGCACGCCAATGCAAGCAAGTGTCTGGGACTGTGAGTCCAGGGGTGTGCACACTCTGGGGTGGGGTCACTGTTAGTACAAATATAGGCTTCAATTATTGTTATGTGTTTTGTTAATGCTATTCATTGCTAAATCTGTTAATCCCTGTTTATTTAAGTTAAGTAAAGATTGTTTATTTTAAAGTATTCTATTAGATGTATATGATTTGTAGTTGTTCTGGAATTAGATCCAGATTTAGGTTGGAATGAGTATGTTCCTGGAGGCTCTCAAAGCACACCAGTGAGTGTGTACCAGGCCAGCCAGGTGGAGGCACCGCCATTTTACATTCATTACAAGCAAGGGACTGCAGCAAGGGGGTGGATAGGGTTTTCCCCAACTAAACACCATCACCACTGGGGTGCTCAGGATCTTTTTTGGGTTAAAACATCAGGCGCCCGAGCACACCTGTGAGTGTGACCTGTTCCCGAGTAACCCGGGGAGGAAAAAGGGGGTTACATAAGTAGGCATTTCTTTATGACTAAACATATGTATAACTGGTCAATTTGTCTGTGACCCATAACAACTTAGCAGGAGTTATTGAAGCATAATTAAGAAAGTCTACTTGGATGTGAATTTCTATGAAATTACTGGATCAGTAACCATTAACCCATTTGTATGTGTATTAAAGATTGAAGATACATGCTAAGTGTATTTCTGGGATTTACCTATTTTTGTTAGAAGTTTAACAAAGTGATCTTATTAGCTTGTAGATGCTAATCCTGTACCTGCCTTATAATGCTTCAAAGATAAAAGACGTAAGACACTCCATTAACTAATATTATTTATATTGTCTTCCATTTAATTATCTATTCTATAGTGCACTGTCTTAATAATTTGAATAGCTAATTACTTTATCTGAATGGGTGCAGCTAGTGTATCTGCGTATTCCTAGGATATAGAAGATTACCTTCTAAGCAATATATACTACCTCTTCTTCATCCAGGGAAGCACTTGCTGTGAAAACTGCTGTCAAAAGGCTTATGAGCTTGTTAGAAGACTATAAAGAAAATATTTGAACCTGATCTGCCCATCCCAGATTTACTTATATTTTAATGGGATGCGTGATCCACAAAACTGCTCAGATTGAATATCAGATATTGGAAGTACTATTAGCAGCTACTAAATTATTGCTTTAGTACTAATTATATCCTTTTGGCTCAGATATGTCCAGTTATCAGTGATCCATGATTAGACTTGTAAGGACTAGATTTTTTCAGTAAATACTGGTAAACATCAGTTACAACATAAACACACCAACCAACTAACAATATTTCCAGCAATAATAATTACATTTTACAGATAGCTAAAAGAAGAACAATGCCGTTGGAGTGTTAACAATGCCGTTGGAGTGTTCAGTTTATGGATATTTTCATGTTGTATATTTTCACCTGACATTATTCAAACATAAAGCATCAGTTACAAAGCTTTAACATTTTAAATCTCAGCATTCTAATTGTCATTAGAGATTCATAGCTTGCTCCCTTTCCCCATAATTTCACACAACTGTGGAAACTTAAATCAATAAAAATAAAAATTAAAATGTTTTAAACCCCATAGCCATGGGCACTGAATGTTTAAAATCAATAACCCAAAGAAAAATATTAAAAATAAACCTTAATACTATCCACAAAAATTCTAAAAAATAGAAATCAAATTCTACCAAGCCTATGTTTCATATATTAATTTGACACCCCAGCATGCTGTGAGGAGACACTATTTTTAATAGCTTTTTATTGAATAAGACTACAATCAAGACAACTTCTGCTTAAAAAAGTTTCTAATTTTCAGAGGTGCTAAAATCTTGAAGATCCAGTGTAATTTTAGTTAGGGGTACACAACTCTTAACCCTCCCCCCATCTTCTACATTTTATGAACATTTTAATTAAACATTAGCACCATTTGACTTTCCAAATTCCATTTTAAATTACTTGCTGCATCAGTAACCAAAAGAATTATTGCTTTCGTATCAACCCAGCCAATTACGAGTTCTGAAATGGCATCATTACTAAGACCTGTATCTTGACAAAGACCAGCAAACTACATAGGCTGACTTACTAACCCTCAGAGAGGCTTACCCCTTGATGTCAAACCAGCTAGTCAGACAGGGAGAACTAGAAATCACAAATATCTGCCTTAAAATTGGCCTTGCGAGCTGTGTGGACCCCAGAGAAACCCGTTAAGCAATAAAATGTCAAGAGTGTCAGGGGAACTACAGCAGTATTCTCCCTCTATGGTGTACCAAGGGCAGTAACTGAGAAGTTTCCAGTTCCCAGATGTCATTTCTCCTGAGTGGAGACTTGTATCTCTCTCTGACCTAACCAGGTCTTTTTCCAAACTGTGGTAATCTAGCAAGCCAGTCTTCCTAAACATATTTGCCTTCTCTCTACTAGTTACTAGTTAATGCACAGTTCCTTCTAACCAATCACATTTATTCTTAAGGTGAAAACTTCACGAATATTAAAAACAAAATAACCTACATATGTGCTAAAAGCTTATCAGACATCTCCCCTCACTCTAACCTCATTCTTAACTGGATTACCTGCTACATTCCATATCCTAATGACATAAAAAGCCAAACACTAGGTACTTAAAACAGAACCCACTCTGTCAGCTTCATTTAGCATTGACACTCTAATTGACTATTCTTTTCCCATTTTTTCTTCTTCCCTTTTTCTCCCCACCCCTCTGTTTCTTTGCTATTTATTTGGAACTTGGACCCCTTAAATTCTATTCATCTGAAGAAGTGGGCCGTGCTCATGAAAGCTCATGAAACCATTTACCTTTTTTGTTAGTTTCTAAGGTGCTGCAGGACTATTCATTGTTTTTAATGTTTTTGTTTTTTTGTTTTGTTTTTGCTATGTGTCAGTCCTGTGGTTTTCCCTGTGGTTACAAATTCATAATTGTCTCAGATTTAGAACAAGAAATTTCAACTTTTTCTTTATGCAGCTTGGGTCTTTGATCTCCGGTCTTCTGGAACAAGTAATCATCAAAGATCCTCTCCTTAGGGAATAGCTTCAGAAGGCAGGACTTTTGAACAACCAGAGGGTATGTCTACACAGCAAAGTTATTTCGAAATAACAATCGTTATTTCGAAATAACTTTCCTAGTGTCTACACAAGCCAACCGCTATTTCAAAGTTAAATCAAAATAACAGAGGGCTTATTTCGAAATTGGTAAACTTCATTCCACAAGGAATAACATCAATTTTGAAATTGCTATTTTGAAATAAGTGCTGCGTAGACACTTATTTCGAAATAGGGGGCCTCCAGCCTTCCCAGGGTGCCCTGGTGCCCACTCCAGCCTCAACCAAGAACAATCCTCTCCCTCCCCCCTCCCCGGAGCTCTTAAAGGGGAAGACTCTAGCCACAGTGTCTTTGCCAGTTCCAAGCCTGCCAGCCCAGAGCCAGCAGTCACTGCCCCTGACCCAGTGGCCCCAAAACCTAAGCCAGCAAGCCACTGGCAGCCAGCCCTCCACCACTCCCCAGGAGCAGTCTGCCAGCTCCCAGGAGCCTGCCAGGGCCCGGAGAAGGCGGGCACCTTCCTGGTCCAGGGCGGAGATCATGGACCTTATTCAGGTTTGGGGGGATGCCCCCAATGTCCATGATCTCTGCACTAGATGGAGGAACGCGGCTGTCTATGGCAGGATAGCTGCCAGCCTGGCCACCAAAGGCCACATGCGAACCCAGGAGCAGGTTCGCATGAAAATCAAGGAGCTGCGACAGGCGTATGCCAAGGCCACAGGAGGCAACTCCCAAACAGGGGCAGACACCTGCCCCTATTTTGATGCCCTGGACTGCATCCTGGGGGGCGGGACAGTCTTGAGACCACACCCATGCCCCTGTATATAATGTGGGTGGTGGGGAAGATGTCCCCTGCCTCTGTGTAGAGTGGCCTTGTGGAGGGCCGTGCACCCAGGACCCCCGAGCTGTCCCAGCAGGACTGTCGCTATTGTCGTCTGAGGCCAGGGAGGTATCAACATGTGAGTGCCATCACTGTCCCCTTATGTGCCGGGGGGGGGGGGAGGCGGGCAAGGAAGCCAGGGACTGCGCATGTGGGCCTTGCTGTCCACGGATCATGCAGCAACCTGTGCATGAGCGAGCATGAGCCATGCCACCCCTGGGCATGTGGCCCCAACTGGCTGCCACACAGGGGCCTTACACTGTTAGCCACATGCGTGTATGTATGAAGAGGCATGATAGTCTCCTGACTCTGGGGTGGGACACAGCAGGACTACCTCCCTCCATAAGGCCACTCTACACAGAGACAGGGGACATCTCCCCCCCACACACACACTCTATATAGCACAGGGGCATGGGTGTGGTCTCAAGGTAGCTCCCACTCCCGGGGATAGAAGGACATTCCGAATATGGCCTCTGTGCAAGCACATCGGCTCTGACGGTGCAGGGAACTGTCATCCTCACCTTGCAGAAGGGGGCTGGGCTTCACCCACTGTGTCCCCAGGGATAACTGACCACTTCTCTTGTTTCTCCACAGCCGCATCAGCTGCACATGCAGGGCGCACCACCCCGCCCGGGACATCCTCCTGTACCTGAGGGCTCCGCAGGACCACCTGTACAGTGGAGGGGTACCAACAGGAGTGCCTGGGGGCACTGCGAGCCCTGCACTGCACCCCCAAGCACTGGGTGCAAAAAGACCTGCAGCTCCAGCAGGAGCAGCTTGCCCAGGGCCGTGCCATCAGCCAGGACCTGCAGACCCTGGTGCAGAGCGTGCTGCCTCCCCAGCTACCGCTCCTCCTCCCACTCCTTCTCCCCCTACCGCTTCTCCCTCCACCCCCTCCCCACCTCCCTGGGGAAACAGAGGCCCCCACAGCCGCAGTGCTGGGAGACAGTTGGTCCGGCGAGACCCCCAAGCCTGAGCCCTGAGCTTCCCCTCCCCCTTCTTCCCCTTGCTTCCCCCTTCCAGCTTCTTCCTCCCAGGTTTCCCCCTCCCCCTCCCACCTTCTCTCCTCTCATCTCCCGCCTCCTTTCCCCAGTCTCACCAGCGTTTCATTCCCCCCGCCCCGTGTTGTTAAATAAGGAGAGTTTGTGTTCATGAAAATACGTGTATTTTATCTGACATCAGGAAGGGGGTTAGGGAGGGGTAAGTGGAAGGAGGTGAGGGAGGAATGAGGCACAAGCCCCCAGTGGGGCAGACCAGGGAGGCTCTTAGTGCTCCTCAGGGTGGAAGATCTCCCACAGGGCCTCCTGGATACTGACAGCCCCTGATGGACCTCCCAGATGGCAGCCTGCAGAAAGAGCAGCCAGGCTCACAAGCAACACATCCATGAGAAGCACCAGAGTGCCAAGGAGCAGCTCTGGCTCCATGTTGCAGAGTGCTATGGTGTTCCAAGTGAGGGCAACCAGAGCACACAGAGACACAAATGCTTTGCTGTCCCTCATTGAGGTAGGTAAGGAAGCAGAGAAACCTGAGAACCAGCTGTTTGGGGGTGGGGTCCCTTTAAGCACAGGCCTCAGATAGCCTCAGGCAGCAGCCACACAAAGTAACTCCTGACCCGATGCCCTGCCGGAACTGGTTCCGGCCGGCCTTAAATATGATTCAGTGTCCACTCAGTGTGGACGGGCTATTTCAAAATAGCTAAATGCTATTTCGAAATGCATTTTGTGTGTAGACGTGTTATTTCAAAACTATTATATATAACTATATAACTATTTCGAAATTACATATTTTGAAATAATGCTGTAGTGCAGATGTACCCAGTGGGTATTTCTACACTAGCTCCCTAGTTCGAACTAGGGAGGCTAATGTAGGCATTCGAACTTGCAAATGAAGCCCGGGATTTAAATATCCCGGGCTTTATTTGCATCTTCCCATCCGTGCGCCATTTTTAAATCCCCCTAGTCCGAATTAACTGCCCGCGGCTACACACGGCAGTCAGAAGTTAATCCGAACTAAAGACTTAGTTCGGATTAACTTCTGACTGCCGCGTGTAGCTGCGGGCAGTCAGTTCGAACTACAGGGCATTTAAAAATGACGCCCACCTGGGAACATGCAAATGAAGCCCGGGATATTTAAATCCCGGGCTTCATTTGCAAGTTCGAATGCCTACATTAGCCACCCTAGTTTGAACTAGGAGGCTAGTGTAGATATACCCAGAGCGAGTAGGTTTGCAGTGATCTCCCTGGAGGTATTCCTAGTAAATCTACTCGAAGACTTCTTTCCCCAAAAGTCAATTTTTGTCTAGCACATTTTCAGTATAGTCCTTTGAATTCCCAGACAGCCCTCTCAGAGAAATTACTCATAATAGCAGCCAACAATAATTCATAAACTTTGCATTTAATACAAATACGTTTTTCCTCATGGGTACTGAAGGAAATTACCATTCTGCCGCTTAAGTAATTTAGAAACTATTCATAGAAAACTGGACTATCAGAAATCCCAACTGCAGATGCTGAATCAGTGACATCAAAGGCCTATGTTAGGCCAGCCAGCCAGAACTACTAAGCTAGAGGACTCATAGGGCTGTGCTTTGATTTCAGATCACACAGTGGGAGTTGCTGATGCCAATGAACTCACAGAGACCTCTGCCCTGAGTCTGGCAAGCTGGAGGTGCTCAGGTAATAGAGAAAACTGATCTTTCATGAAAGATCAGTCCAGCTTTCCCAGCAGTGCTAGCTAGAAGTCCCAAATAGAGTTAATAAAAAAATAAATAATCAAATATTGGAATTTTTTTTCAACCAACTACAGTCTCAAGCCAGTAAACTCAAAGACCCAGGTTTTTACCTCAGCCCATCTAGGCTCCCCGAGGCCAATCCTTTGATATCCACTTAAACTGAAAGATAGCTGTGTAGCCTCTCAGAGGCCTATGTATTGGCTACAGCAGAGGAAGTTAGAAGTCCTTCATGACAATGAGCTCTTTAATATCACCACAGAAAGGCAGAGGTGCAATCAAGTAACCCAAGGTAAAGTCAGCCCAGCCAGTGACCCACAGTGGATTGTTATTTAATATCAACCCTGATAAACTATAAAAGTTATTTTATTATTTCTGTGGCATTTAGGGAAGTGATAGTCCAGTAACCTCAGGGTCATGTCACTTATCACTATTCACCTTTGCATACAAGATAAAGGTACTCAGCCTGAACTCAGAGGGGAGTCATATCTGGCTATATGCTAGCCAGCTAGATGCTATAAACTGAGAAGCCTGCAGCTTGACAACAACTCAGTAAGCCTGAGATGCTGATCAGCTTTTAAGATATAAGGGAACACCATTCATCTGTTCAAAACAGGTACATTTTGAGTAAATCTGGGAAATCAGAACAGGGTAGTGTCTAGTAAGAGCATAAGTCCGTAGTGTGGTTCAAAGCTGATTCCCTCCAGAGGCTAAGCAGCAATAAATGTCGACACCTCTTCTAATTGCTTCTCCCTGCTGAGCTTCACCTCTGTCTTATCTAAAGAGGAAAATAAGGACAACGTTAAAGAAAACAAATCCTGCAGGGAAAAGAACAGATGATCTTTGAGATGTAACTAATCAGAAAACAAGGAGTTATTGTGGAAGGCACTGGTCTTAATGGAATTCGAGGGTCTCTACACTGTGTATGCTTAAAGTGTGAAGTGTTCTCCACAAATTACTCCACAAACTAAAATTAAGGGAATGCATGCCTTGGAACTAATGTTTTGTCCCTATCCATAAAGGAGGGAGAATGTTTTATCTCAGTTGTTTCCATTTGTGTGCTTACCAGAAAGGGAAAGTTTTTACAAATTCTATTTTTGCCAAATTATCTGTTTCGTAAAAATAAAATCCGTAATGGATATCCATTGAATCCATTTATAAAGTGAGATTTTTGGCAACTATTATGTATGACATTATTTTTCACACCATCTGTTCTTATCTGTAGATAATCGGAAAACTTTTCTACATTAATTACTTATATGGGATTCTTAAGACACGTCACACATTTTTTTTATAGCAGTGTAGTGTAGCCAAAATGGTGGCAACCACAATAAATTTGAAGGCTTCAGAACTGAATTGTGCTCCTTAAGGGATTTCATTTCCTTCAGGGACTATTGAACAATGCCAAGTTTCTGTGGAGAACATTTCCTTATTGCAGGCAGGGGGAATATTAAGGCTATATGGGCCTGGTCTACACTGGACCTGGAAGGTCAGGTTAAGGTACACAATTATAACTATGCAAAATGTGTAGCTGGAGTCTGTTTACCTTAAGCTGAGCCATTGTGGCATCCACACTGCAGGAGGCTGCTGGGAGTAAATGTTCCCATTGGCTTCCCTTACTCTTTGCAAAAGGAGGAGTACTGGATGCCAGTGGGAGCTGCCCTCATCTTCAATTTATGAGTCTATACTAGAGTTTATACCAGGGCTACTCAACTTTGGAAGCCCCGGGGCTTACAGTGATACTCACAGCACATGTCAAGGGCCACAACTTAAGTGTGGTTGCATATACATGCAAATATATGCAAACTAGCAAATTAGCCCATCATAAGACAGGATTTTCAGGTCTCTCCTCCACATCGGTCTTCTCTCCTGAGCCTCCGGTCTCTCGCTCCGTCTCTCTCTCTCTCCTCCTCCTGCCTCCCCCTCTCTCTCTCAGCTCTCCTCCGCCTCCTGCCTCTCTCTCCGTCTCTTTCTTTCTCTTCTCCCCCTCCTGCATCTCACTCTCCCTCCGCTCTCCTCTGTCTCCATTGGGGATGCATGTGCCCGGGTGAGTCCGGCTCCCCGCCGGCCAATTCCCTCTCCCCGCCCTCTGCCAGCCAGTTCCTCCTCCCAATTTCCCACAGCCAGCCTCACTGCCCCAACCCCCACCCCCGACCAGCTTTGCTTCCCGCCATTTGCTTCCCTGTACATCACCGCCCCGCCCTCCTTCCCCTCCCACCGTGGTGCTCGGCTGAGTTCTGCGCCGCTCAGCCGGGCCGCCGTGGGGGAGCAAGCGGAGCAAGCGGCCGTTTGGGATCCCCCACGGTGGCCCGGCTGAGTGGCGCAGAACTCAGCTGAGCGCCATGGCGGGAGGTGAAGGGGGGGCAGGGCAGTAACGTACACAGCCAGGCCCCACCCCCTGGCCATGTACATCACCGCCCCGCCCCCTTCCCCTCCTGCCGTGGTGCGAGGCAACAGTGCCCCCCCCAGAGGTGATTCGTAATACTACAGCATTACAGAGTCACAGACATTGGGCTACTATATATATGATAGCTTCTTTCACACTGACAGGCATGAATACAAAGCACTTCCCACAATGCCCCGGTGCTTCCGGCACCTCCTCCCTGGGGGGCAAGAAACTGTTCCAGCCATCTCATCTGCTTGCATCTTTCAATGCTCACCCCACCTGGAAGACACCTTGCCTAGTGAGAAGGGCTTTAAATTAGGTTTGACGCAGACAGGTGAGCAAAGCCCACAGGTAAGTGGAGAACATGGAGACCTGGGAGATGGGTCAGAAATGGGAGGGATCGTGGGCAATAATGTCAGAGAGAGCGGAGGGTCAGGGCAAAACTGGGAGGCAAGATCAAATCAGTATCTTAGATGCCTATATACAAATGCAAGAAGTATGGGTAATAAGCAGGAAGAACTGGAAGTGCTAATAAATAAATACAACTATGACATTGTTGGCATCACAGAAACTTGGTGGGATAATACACATGATTGGAATGTTGGTATGGAAGGGTACAACTTGCTCAGGAAGGATAGACAGGGGAAAAAGGGAGGAGGTGTTGCCTTATATATTAAAAATGTACACACTTGGATGGAGGTGGAGATGGACATAGGAGATGGAAGTGTTGAGAGTCTCTGGGTTAGGCTAAAAGGGGTAAAAAACAAGGGTGATGTCATGCTAGGAGTCTACTACAGGCCACCTACCCAGGTGGAAGAGGTGGATGAGGCTTTTTTTAAACAACTAATAAAATCATCCAAAGCCCAAGATTTGGTGGTGATGGGGGACTATCCAGATATATGCTGGGAAAATAACACAGCAGGGCACAGACTATCCAATAAGTTCTTGGACTGCATTGGAGACAACTTTTTATTTCAGAAGGTTGAAAAAGCTACCAGGGGGGAAGCTGTTCTAGATTTGATTTTAACAAATAGGGAGGAACTGGTTGAGAATTTGAAAGTGGAAGGCAGCTTGGGTGAAAGTGATCATGAAATCACAGAGTTCACAATTCTAAGGAAGGGTAGAAGGGAGAACAGCAAAATAGAGACAATGGATTTCAGGAAGGCGGATTTTGGTAAGCTCAGAGAGCTGATAGGTAAGGTCCCATGGGAATCGAGACTGAGGGGAAAAACAACTGAGGAGAGTTGGCAGTTTTTCAAAGGGACATTATTAAGGGCCCAAAAGCAAGCTATTCCGCTGCGTAGGAAAGATAGAAAATATGGCAAAAGACAGCCTTGGCTTAACTACGAGATCTTGCATGATCTAAAAATAAAAAAGTAGTCCTATAAAAAATGAAACTAGGACAAATTACAAAGAATGAACATAGGCAAACAACACAGGAATGCAGGGGCAAGATTAGAAAGGCAAAGGCACAAAATGAGCTCAAACTAGCTACAGGAATAAAGGGAAACAAGAAGACTTTTTATAAATACATTAGAAGCAAGAGGAAGACCAAGGACAGGGTTGGCCCATTGATCAGTGAGGAGGGTGAAACAGTAACAGGAAACTTGGAAATGGCAGAGATGCTTAATGACTTCTTTGTTTTGGTCTGCACTGACTAGTCTGAAGGAATGCCTAACATAGTGAATGCTAGTGGGAAGGGGGTAGGTTTAGAAGATAAATTAAAAAAGAACAAGTTAAAAATCACCTAGAAAAGATAGATGCCTGCAAGTCAGCAGGGCCTGATGAAATGCATCCTCGAATACTCAAGGAGCTGATAGAGGAGGTATCTGTGCCTCTAGCTATCATCTTTGGAAAATCATGGGAGACAGGAGCGATTCCAGAAGACTGGAAAAGGGCAAATATAGTGCCCATCTATAAAAAGGGAAATAAGAACAACCCAGGAAACTACAGGCCAGTTAGTTTAACTTCTGTGCCAGGGAAGATAATGCAGCAAGTAATTAAGGAAATCATTTGCAAACACTTGAAAGGTAGTAAGGTGACAGGGAACAGCCAGCATGGATTTGTAAAGGACAAATCATGTCAAACCAATCTGATAGCTTTCTTAGATAGGATAACGAGTCTTGTGGATAAGGGAGAAGCGGTGGATGTGGTATACCTCGACTTTAGTAAGGCATTTGATATGGTCTCTCATGATATTCTTCTCAATAAACTAAGCAAATACAACTGAGATGGGGCTCCTATAAGGTGGGTGCATAAGCGGCTGGATAACCATACTCAGAGAGTAGTTATTAATGGTTCTCAATCCTGCTGGAAAGGTATAACAAGTGGGGTTCCGCAGGGGTCTGTTTTGGGACCGGCTCTGTTCAATATCTTCATCAACGATTTAGATATTGGCATAGAAGTACGCTTATTAAGTTTGCAGATGATACCAAGCTGGGAGGGGTTGTGACTGCTTTGGAGGATAGGGTCATAATTCAAAATGATCTGGACAAATTAGAGAAATGGTCTGAGGTAAACAGGATGAAGTTTAATAAAGACAAATGCAAAGTGCTCCACTTAGGAAGGAACAATCAGTTTCACACATACAGAATGGGAAGCAACCGTCTAGGAAGGAGTACGGCAGAAAGGGATCTAGAAGTTAAGTGGACCACAAGCTGAATATGAGTCAACAGTGTGATGCTGTTGCAAAAAAAACAAACATGATTCTGGGATGCATTAACAGGTGTGTTGCGAGCAAGACACGAGAAGGCATTCTTCCGCTCTACTCTGCGCTAGTTAGGCCTCAGTTGGAGTATTGTGTCCAGTTCTGGGCACCGCATTTCAATAAAGATGTGGAGAAATTGGAGAGGGTCCAGAGAAGAGCAACAAGAATGATTAAAGGTCTCGAGAACATGACCTATGAAGGAAGGCTAAAAGCATTGGGTTTGTTTAGTTTAGAAAAGAGAAGATTGAGGGGGGACATGATAGCAGTTTTCAGGTATCTAAAAGGGTGTCATGAGGAGGAGGGAGAAAACTTGTTCATCTTGGCCTCTGAGGATAGAACAAGAAGCAATGGGCTTAAACTGCAGCAAGGGAGGTTTAGGTTGGACATTAGGAAAAAGTTCCTAACTGTCAGGGTGATCAAACACTGGAATAAATTGCCCAGGGAGGTTGTGGAATCTCCATCTGTGGAGATATTTAAGAGTAGGTTCGATAAATATCTATCCGGGATGGTCTAGTCAGTACTTGGTCCTGCCATAAGGGCCAGGGACTGGACTCAATGATCTCTCGAGGTCCCTTCCATTCCTAGTATTCTATGATTCTATGATTGTAGAGTGTGTTCCCAGTGGAGGCCATGTTCAAAGGATCCCACCCTCGGACCATGGGTTGAATCCTGCGTAAACCCAAACCACACTGCGGGCCACAGAAAAATGGGCCTTGGGCTGCATCCGGCCTACAAGCCATGTGTTGAATAGCCCTGGTCTATACTATGAGTCTATGCTATAGTGAGTGCTAGAAGATCGACATCCAAAGCATTGATCTTGCAATAAGTATAGATGTGTCCTACAAGTGTAGTTAAGGTTGCACAAAGATGTCCATTCTTATTGCCCATTCTCTGTACATTTCCAAATTTTTCATGAGAGGTTGAAATTTGCCATGCTTAACCTTTTCTATGTGTTTCATTACGTTTTAGTAAAATGGGAGGGGGGAGAATTTCCCATTTTTCAAAAAATGTTCTATTTAACATGACATTCAAGAGCTAAAACAATGAGAGTTTGAAAGCTAAAGTTTAGCGTGAAAATTGTCCTCCAATATTTTTGAGTGTTCTATTGAAAACAAATTTCAATGTGACCCATTCATGAGCATATGAAAAAAAATCACAAGTTGAAAATGTACTTGACTTTTGTACATACATTTCTCACTGATTTTTTCCCCTCATCTGGTATAAATTGGTATAGCTCCATTGAAGTCAATTGACACTCGCCAATGTCATGACCCTAGACTTGTAAACAGCACAAATGAACACTTGTATGGGCAACACAGAATTGTTGATACAGAATTCATCTTCAGTGCAGAATGAATTCAAGCATTGCCCTTAATTTAAACCTCAGTGATTGCACAGACGTCCCTAGTTTGAGTTTAGTTCTATTTTTAACTTCATTTGCCTGGCCCATCAGGTGAAATAAACTTTGATTTTTAAACAGAACAATTGAGACAGTGCTAACGATTATTCAGTGCAGCTCAAATATTATTTTGCAGTGTGGCTGCTCTCCTTCGAATGGAGTTCATTTGGGATAACTCTACCGCGAAGACATAACCTTCGCTACACAGTGAAAAAACTGAGCCTGAATCATGCCTGCATATATTGATCTTTTGCAGTTCCCACAATATGCATTGGCTAGGATGTACAAGTAATGTAGACCCGGTTAGTTCCACATAATTGGAAGATCAATATTCCCTGGACTAGTTCGCTCACTAAGGGTAGATCCATTTTGCAAGCTGGAGGGAACATACTCATACTAGCATTCTAAATATCAGCTGTGGTGTCAAGAGGTATCAGATGTTCTGAGTGCAATCTGATCTGTGATGCTAGGCACGTACATGAATGGCTAACCCAGGGGCGAACAATAAAATGGCAGCAGTTCACCAGAATTACTCCAGTGGGCTACCACCCATATATTTACCTGCACTTCCCTCAGGTATTGTTATTCACAGCTCCCGTTGGCCACGGATCACTGCGGATCACTGTTCCTGCCCAAAGGAAGCAGCAGGAATCAGTGCAGACTGGGACACCAATGGGAGCTGTGATCACCCATATCTGAGGTGGCACAAGTAAGTATAGAATGGACTCAGTATTTGTCCATTCCTGAGTTAACCCCTCCTGCCTTTCACACCACTACAGATATATTATACTTTTAGCACACTAGCTTGAGCAGACCTAGTACAGTTATGTCTCCTCAATCTGAAATGTATATCTCCAGCTCCTAGTACATGTGTACTGTAACTGTGGATAGATTTTGTACACCAGTTATCATTGGGATACATTTAATGACTCCAAATGCAAGAGTTGCAGAATTCCAACACGAGAAAAAAATTATTGGAGCTGCTTTGCATCATTCAGTTACACAAAGAATGTTCTGCGTAAGGTTTTCTTATATGTCCCTTTTTATTAATTATGTCAGTGGGAAGTCCTGGGAATACAAGTAGAAACCCACATGAAGGAAATATAAATGATGCTGCTGAGCGTGAATTACATAATTTTTTCCTCCTCATCTGTGAAGAGGAACAGAACAGTCTATGTCGGAGGCCATTTTACTTCTGATTTTTACTATCTGTAAAAATCTATGCTGATTTCACCCAAGGGTATCACTGAGAAAGGGTTGGATTGTCACTCAAATAAAATATCCCTCTATTGACTATTTCAGGTCTTCCATTCCCATACTAGATCCCTTTAATTCTAAATTACCTTCAATTTAAGTTGCTTTGGGAGTTTGTATGTTTTCGAAAGATGCATTACTTCAGCTTGCTTCCAGAATGTACAATTAATTGTTTTTATGGTTGAAAGCCATCTTGATTGAACTTTGTTCTATTATTCAAACAAGGTGGAAAGTTTCTTTCATCCCCTCATTCAAACCTCATTTTCCCTTCTTGTCAACTTCCCTATTTGACCTATTATTCAGACTGCTGAAAACTGAATTGTCTCTGTATTTAAGTGATGTTTTATTCTGCAAATCAGAAACACAGTAGATTGCTTTCACACATCCTGGGCCTTTCAGTGGGAGTTTGACGCTGCAATGAATGCAGGATCAAGCCCTCTGGCTGTGCATTTTTAGAAACAGTGTGAAACTTTCATAATAAAATCCGAAACTGAAGAAACTTATTTGGTTTCAGATTTCCATTAGAAACTAAAAAATGAGTCTAGGTTCATCTGGATCCAGGACTGAGTTTCACGTGGACATAGCTCATTTGGAGTTTGAAGTCTGATTTGGAGTTTGTGCTCTCAAAGGAATGCATGTGCAGTCAATATGTACTGAAGGACTCAGACAATATGGAAAATGAATGGTTTCATAAAACTTTTATTACATGCTTTTGGATAAATAATGCTCTCTTTTGCCAAGAAAATGGATATATTGATTGTGTTATTTTTTCCTGTGAAGAGACAGTAGCTTCCGTCACTTATAAGCTCAATTTATAATGGAAAGAAGCTGTCATGTTATTGTGAACTAATACTCAACTTCACATTGTAAAATTGATTTTATATTCTTTTCTAAAATTCTCAAAAGACCATTTTCAAGTCAAATTTTCCCTGTAATATCAGTGGCTTCAATATCTCCTCAACCCCGCCACCAAATTTAAAGTGATTAAGACAAGCCATTTTAGATATAAGGGCCTTAGACAAATTAGAAATTCATATTTAAAAATACTCTTAAAAATATGTACCGTACTTTTTGGAATACAATTAATTATGTCTGCATTTTATCACATAGATAGGAACACAGGACCTGATTCTCCTATCTCTGACCTTTGTACTATGGTAATCCATTTACTGTGATGGTTTTATCTTTGATTTTCACCAGAATTAGGAGAATGAAGCCTACCCTACTTATAATAGAAAAAATATAAAACCCTTAACCGTAACTTTATATACTCCTGAATTTGGATTATGGACAAAATAGTGGCTTCCCCATATATCTGTTACCTGTCCTTGCACCAGCCAAGGGAAAAAATTTAGACAAAGGGTGAACTTGAGCAGCACTGAAGCTAGTTTGTTATAACAGATTCTTAAAGGTACAGCAGTACTCACACACACACACACAGCACATTCATGCTGGCTCTTTGGAGGCAGGCTGCAGGCGGTGAGAGTTAGTTTTGATTTTGCACGTGGCTGAAACTGGCCAGATGACAGCCCCCTGGAAATTCATCCATGAGGTGATGCGAGTTCCCTCGGGTCCCTTCAGATCCATGAGAGAGTCTCTACTGCTTCCGATCTGTTCCCAGGCTGGCGTGCTGTTACATCTTTCCAAGAGAAGAGATCCCTCTGGCCGCCTGTCACATCAATTTATGCATTTTACAGGGGTTTTCCTTAGCCAGAAAGGTAATGCATGCTGTGCTGCTTTATGATTAGCAGTTTTCACTCACACTTCCTCATGCACTAATATATATATTCATAATCAGGATTTTCAACAAGCACATACTTTCCAAAAAGGAACTGTCTAGACTGCAGCTACTGAATAGAAGAGGAAACCTTGTTTAAGTCTCAGCTGAAAGGGCTGAGGGGGAGGGGGAAACAGAGAGCAGTTGTGTCCAGACATCTATGTTGCAATGGTGGGGCCCGTGTCCAGCTGGCTACAATATCTGCTAATGAGCTATGTGTCAGTCCTTGTACATATTCCTTAGGATTTTGGACAACCTTGAGATAAAGACTACTCTATATTAATATTCATGAATAGCTTAACACCCTAACCTAATTGTTAATAATTATAACATGCTTTAGTCTTCCTTGGATGATCACTAGACTATTATAAGTGAATCTAACCACTGGGTCCCACCTGTTTCTAAGTTTACTGGGTTAAGTTAGTGTTACATGTTCTCAGTAATAGTACCCAGGTTCTTGGACTGGCATTTAGTATCTGTCACCTGGGCAGTAAATAAATCCACTCCCTTCCCTCCATGCATGTAATAGATATAATGAAAGACACAGAAAGATATATGCTTCAAAAACAAACAAGGAAATTTATTAGGGAAAGCTAACAATGTTTGGGAAAGGGGAATTTTAAAATGTGACAAACCATGAAAAAAACCCCTATGTGGTTGCCCCAAAAGAGGAATGTGAAACCCAGCCTCCTCTACAAGCCTTGTCAATTAACTATAACTAAAAGGTAAAACAAAGGGGGGGAAAAACAGTAACTGTACTGTCCCTAGGAGACTCAAAATCAACAGACAATGCTGAGTATCCATTGCTGATGTTAGGGATAGTAGGATCCTGCACCTACAATTGTGTAGCTGAACTGGCCGGCCCGAAGACAGGAGGAACTGGCCATGAAAGGTCCTGAGACAGGAACACAATGGTGCTGGAACTTGGAACAGTAGGTTGGCTCAGGTGTTTGATGCCTTTGTAGATTGATGATATGTATCAGGAACTCCAGAGGAATCCTCCAAAGCCCATTCAAACTAGAATGGACAGCCCAGCTGACATGGTTCACTGTCCTTCAATAGCCTGAATGTTATACTTCAAAGAATTTCAGGGGATCTTTTTCAGGCGATAAGGCAAATTACCTCATTTATTGATAATGTAACATTATTCTGTAATATGCACGTAGTTTACTATATTCACATATACCCACATATTTGCACATACCCACACACAACATATTGTTGTTGTTTAACATTACCAGTCTGTTGCTCATATTAAGTCACTGGCCAGGTGAGTTAAATGCAAGGGAAATGAGAGGGGCTGCTTTTGGTCCAGACCAATGCTCCAAGCTTCACAAGATGAGAGCCAGATATTCATGCAAGATGCCCCATCTTTCATAGTACTTTTCTCCCATTCATGTCTATACATTTTGCTTTCTCAGTTCTTAATCAGTCACCATCAGTTTATCTGTTTATCTGGAGGTTGTTTTTCTTTGTCATCTGACATTATTATGTTGGTGCCTCCTCCTAGTGTTATTTTAAGGTTGTCTTGTTCCTAACTCCAAGGCCATCTATTTTTCCTGCACTGGTCTGCCTTATAGTGGGCCTAATTGATGGTACATTGGAGCCACTGAGTCTTCTGGCTTCTTCTCTCCCTTCTTTGACATTTGGACTCTGAAACTGCTGAGCCTTTAAGTTGTCATCTTTCTCCAAACACTCACATTCCACACTCATTAACTCCCCCTCTTCAGGAATTACATCATTTTTTCACATGAGAAAGGGGATACAATTGCCTTCATAATATATCAATCTACTTCTAATACAAAGCTTCTGTTAGTACAAACTTTTAATCACTTATCATATTTTCTTTATAACACAAACAGAAAATAGCTGGCAGAGTTATGGTTATTTAACATTTATTCTCACACTACCTATTAAGCTACATTACATAAAACTTCATAAAATGCTCTTGTCTACATGGATGTCTCTTGTCTACATGTGTGGAGCAAAAGTTCCAGGCTGATTCAATTTGAACCAGTCTCTTGGTAACAGTTGCTTTATGCATTCTATTTCAAAATATTAAACATTATAACATAACCACTAATGTGTATTGAACATAAGCACAAACATAACACCTAGAAATCATTTTACATTTCAGTCAATTCACTGAAAGTTCTGTGTCTTCAGGACATGCTCCAAGGCTCAGACATCTTGTCTTAACCCTTGTCTGGGATGTGGAACTTCGTGAGCCAGTTCGGACCCAAATCTCGTACCTCAGACTTATCAAGACTGTTAAGTCACTTAGGGTATGTCTATACTTCAAAGTTAATTCGGAATAACAGCCGTTATTCCGAATTAACTTCCATAGCATCTACACAAGCAAACCGCTATTTTGAATTAAATTCAAAATAGCAGGCTGCTTAATTAGAGTTTGGTAAACCTCATTCTACGAGGAGTAACGCCAAACTCGAATTAGCTAATTCGGAATAAGCACTGTGTAGACACTTAGTCCGAATTAGCTGGCCTCCAGCCCTTCCCAGTTGCCCCTGGTGGCCACTCTGGGCCAAACCAGGACAACTCTACTGCTCCCTTCCCCCAGCCCTGGAGCCCTTAAAGGGGCAGAGTCTGTTTGGCCACAGGGCCTGTGCCAGCTGCAGACCTGCCAGCCCAGAGCCTGCAGGCGCTGCCCGTGACCCAGGTGCCAGCATGAGCCAGCAACCCACTGCCAGCCAGCCCTCCACCGCTCCCCAGGACCAGTCTGGCAGCTCCCAGGAGCCTGCCAGGGGACAGAAAAGGTGGGCGCCATCCTGGTCCAGTGCGGAGATCATGGACCTGATTGAGGTTTGGGGGGAGGCTTCCAACGTCCATGATCTCCGCACTAGATGCAGGACTGCATCGGTCTACTGACGGATGGATGACAGCCTGGCCACCAAAGGCCACGTGAGCAACCAGGAACAGGTGCGCACTAAAATTAACGATCTGTGTCAGGCCTATGCCAGGGCTGCAGTGGGCAGCTCCCAGCCAGGGGCAGACCCAGACTCCTTCCCATATTTTGATGCCCTGGACCGCATCCTGGGGGATCAGACAGTCTGTGCCCCCCAGGTGGTCATTGACCCTGGGGCAGAGGGCCCTTACCAGGGCACAGAGGAGGAGGAGGAGGAGGAGAACGATGGCCAGGAGTCCCAGGAGCCTGGAGGGAGCATGCCGCGCACCCCGGAACCCAGAGCCGTGCCAGCAAGCCTGTCGCTTGTGTCATCTGACGCTGGGGAGGCATCGACATGTGAGTGCCATCACTGTCCCCTTATGCGGCGGGGGGGGGGGACGGACAGGGAGCCCAGGGACTGCGCGTGTGGTCCTTGCTAACCACGGATCACGCAGGAACCCGTGCATGTGCCGTGCCAGCCGGGGCACGTGGCCCCGGCTGCCTGCCACACAGGGGCCCTGGCCTGTTACCCACATGCATGTATGTATGAAGGCACATGACATGCTCCTGACCCCGGGGAGAGACACTGCACACTGCCCTCCCTCCAGAAGCCCCCTCTACGCAGAGGCAGGGCACATCTCCCCCTCCCCCCCCCCCCCCACACACACACTAGATACAGCACAGGGGCATGGTGCAGTCCCGGGCCAGCTCACACTCCTGGGGATAGGAGGACATGATGGTGCGGAGACCTGCCGTCCTCGCCTTGCAGAGGGGGGCTGGGTTTCCCCCACTGTGTCCCCAGGGATAACAGAGCCATGTCTCTGGTTTCTCCACAGCCGCACCAGCTGCGAGTGCAGGGTGCACCACCCCGCCCAGGACAGCCTACCGCACCCGGGCCAGCAGGATGACCCGCCACCGGCAACACCTGGAACTGTATGCTAGGCAGGTCTGCTGCCAGGAGCGCTGGGCAGAGGAAGACCTGCAGCTGCAGTGGGAGGGCTTGCGGGAGCTGCTTGCCCAGGGCCGTGCCATACGGGATCACCTGCAGACCCTGGTGCACAGATTGGTGCCTGCTGCCGCTCCAGCCCGTGTGGCTGCTGCCCCAGCTATTGCTCCTCCTCCCACTTCTGCTCCCCCCTCCTGCTTCTTCCTCCCTCCTGCCCCCGCCTCCCCACCTGTCCCACCTGCCATACTCGCTCCCCCCCGGGGATGCCGACGCCCCTGCACGTACAGTGCTGCAAGACAGGAGGGCCGGCAAGACCCCCAACCCTGAGCTTTGCCTCCCCCTTCCAGCTGTCCCCCTCCCCTCCCAGGTGTCCCCCTCCTCTCTCCCAACTCCATTCCCAAGTCTCACCAGGGTTTCACCCCCCCGCACAGTTTTGTGAAATAAACAGTGTTTGTGTTTATGAAAATACGTGTATTTTATTTGACATCAGGAAGGGGGGCTAGGGAGGGGTAAGTGGAAGGACGTGAGGGAGGAATGAGGCACAAGCCCCCAGTGGGGCAGACCAGGGAGGCTCTTAGTGCTCCTCAGGGTGCACTCTGTCCCGTAGGGCCTCCTGGATACTGACAGCCCCCGGATGGATGTCCCAGATGGCAGCCTGCAGGAGGTGCAGCCAGGCTGATGGCACCATGTCCACGAGATGCGCCAGAGTGCCCAGGGACAGCTGTGTCTCCATGTTGCAAAGTGCCATGGTGTCTCGAGTGAAGGCAACCAAAGCACTCTGAGACACAAATGCTTTGCTGTCCCGCAGTGAGGCAGGCAAGCAAGCAGGGACACCTGAGAACTGGCTGGCTGGGGTGTGTGTGTCTGTCCCTTTAAGCACAAGCATCAGCTAGCCTCAGGCAACAGCCACACAAAGACACTCCTGACCCGGTTCCATCCGGCCTTAAATCCGAATCAGTGTCCACTTAGTGTGGACGCGGTATTTCGAATTAGCAAAATGCTAATTCAAACTGCATTTTGTGTGTAGACACGTTAATTCGAATTAGTTTAATTTGGATTAACTAATTCTAATTAAGATAACTCTAATTAATGCTGTAGTGTAGACATACCCTTAAACAGTGTCCCTAAACTTTCAATGAGCGGTGGGCACTTGTGCCAAAAAATTAACGTGTACATGTTTAGCAAAGGAATTTCTTACCTCTTCTCCATCACTTTACTCTTAAAAAGCATCAGAGAGTTACAAATCTTTCTGAGGTAATTCAGATCCTGAGATACATTTTCCCTCAATGTGATCTCACTCTTTATTTGAGTCCAAGGTTTTTAAGTGTTCCAGGCTATGAAGAGTCCCTCCTACCTCCTCTTTCCAGCCAGTTCTTCTTGAACATGAGAGTAAAGAGTTCCCCACAGAGAGAGGCTTCCATTACTACATTTTCTCCTTTTTGCAAAGTATCCACACTGAGGGTGTGTCTAGACTACACCTCTCTGTCAACAGAGAAATGTAGATTAGGCACATCGAAATTGCTAATGAAGCCAGGATTTAAATATCCTGAGACTCATTAGCATAAACATGGCCACCACTTTTTTTCAAAACAGAGTTTTTTCGAGAAAAAACGGCAGTCTAGACGCGGCTCTGTCGAAAATAAACCCTTTTTTTCAACAGATCCTGTATTCCTCAAAAAATGAGGTTTACAGGATCTGTCGAAAAAGGATTTATTTTCGACAGATCCGCATTTAGACTGCCGTTTTTTTCAAAAAAACTCTGTTTTTAAAAAAGCGGCAGCCATGTTTATGCTAATGAGGCACGGGATATTTTAATCCCAGCTTCATTAGCAATTTCAGTGTACTTGATTTGCATCCCTCTGTCGACAGAGGGATACAGTCTAGACATAGCCTGAGAAACAGATCCAGCAGCTGTGCTGATATAGAAAAATCTATTTTTCCATGGATTGAGGCAATCCAAGTTGATATCTCCAGATTGCCTTTAGATTGTTTCTCAGTGAGAGTCATTCCATTCCTTGTCAAATACAATACAGTAACTTTGCGGTGGGTTACGGTAGATTTGAGTTTAGCACACAGTACAAACTAGAACCCAATACAAAATGAAGGTCACACTACAAAATATAGTTCACAATAAAATATAGTTCAGACCGATGCCCCTTTTATAAAGTGATCAAATCATACTTTGTAAGCCTCTAAGTGTCCTTCCTGTCAATTATTCTTTCCTTACTTGTCCATCTTCAATGTCCTATCACAAATGTTACCTATATTTCATTTTGCTTAAAGATTTCAATCAGCTGTTAACTATTCTGTCCTACACTCTTTATTACTTTTGTAAAGCATCATTAAACAATGTCGTTTTGATTCAGTAATCTCTTATGACAGCAGTGCCTAAAGAAGCATGGCTTGAGATGTTCCAAAAATATTCATATAGGACACTCAATGCATCTCCATGCAAATATTTTGAAATTCATATTCCCAGGAGGTCCTGCTTTCACTCGCTTTATTCTTGCATTATTTTAATACCCCCCCAAGTGCCTCTACATGGGGACACATTGTCCATCCACAGTTGAACATATGTCTCTAAGAGCTGGGCATTGTTTATTTTGCTAGGACACCAGCCCCCAAAAGGGTATCGCTATTCACATTGGCATATGATACCGCTGGCTATTTGTTTTTTGGAAGAAAAGAAGCAGGAAATATTTATTTAAGTCATTCTTCCTCCTTTATTCCCTCAGAAAAAGCTTGTGTTTTTTAAGCAATAAATTAATCTGGCTGCACAGTGGGTTCTTATTTTGCATTCAGTTATTTTGATAGCTTTCATATACTTGCATCATATTGATATTCATGTGCAGTTACATGTCATTGTAGTAGCTATTTTATGATTAAGAGTATTAGAGTGCAGAATATGCCTGTACACTGTAAATATAAATTGGAAAGATTTTATTTCCAATGTTTTTATTCTCCCCAAAGTATATAGAAAAATGCCATGAAAAATTTGTTAACAGATAAATTATCATAATTCATGACATAACAAAAACCAATGTAAAAATTTATATACAGTAATTTTTTTATTTCTGCTGTCCACAAAAAAAAAAGCTTTCCTCATTCAATTTTCTTTGACATTTAAGAAGAACTATTGTAGAAGTTAAGGCAAAACATTTTAAATTACGAGGTTTTTCACAAAATGAAGCTATGAGTTAAACACATTCTATTTCATTAAAATAGAATATCAAATCTATCTGAACTCTACAGTTTAGGAAGTGTCAAGTTGCTTAAGGTTTCAAGTTGGACACCCCAAATGGGTTTGAATTTCAGCGAGTACTTTGTAAAAATACTTAAAGGTGTCAAATGTAATATAAAAAAAACCCAAGTCCCAGAAGGCACCCTAAAATAAGTCCTTTTAGAAAATCTAGGTCTAGATTTACTAACAGTGAATTGCAGTATTAGACACCAAATAGGTAGTATTAAGGTAAGAGGGTGAAATCCTGACTTCACTGGAGTCATTGGGAAATTTGCTATTGATTTCAATGACACCACATTTTCATTCAGAATTCGTTCACAGAGAGGTGGTTACACCACCACCTCAAACAGGATAAGAACAAACTTATACATCAAAAAGATAAATTATTGTATTGTATGTTTGCTTTTTTACATGTATGCATGCAAACATACAAAAACATAGCATACAAGAGCTGATATTTAGAAAAGTGTCATATTTATCAGTATTCCTTCATTCTTTTATGACTTCATAATTCTGGAGCTAGAAATAAATGTGCTACAATGCCATAAAATTGTTATGAAAATGATGTCACTGGGTGCCCTTCTCAAATACATGGTCTGAGGTGGAAATCTGGTTAAAGAACACCGCAAGATTTTCAGGTCTGTTTTGTAAACCAAAGATATATGGATAAGGTTAGATTATACATGCTAATCAATGATACCAAACCAAACTTTACCCATAACAAGGACATGTCTGACTCAGTGACTCACATGACACATTTCAATAGAGGTTCTCAACTTCCACCAAAATAATCTGAGGTTTACAGCTGCAACTCCAATACATTACACATATCTATAGATTGAATACTGAGTATACAGTGAGTACAACAGTTATGTAACTCCATCCTAGGGCTCCACTAACCCCCCTATTCCTCCTTTTACAGGGCATCTGACCTATCTTAGGATCGATCAATTGTCCATGGGTTCTTGACAGTTTATGCTCTGCCCTAGTGGTTGAGTGCAAAAATTAACAGGTTATCTCTATAGACTCTTGGACATTATGATTTCTAAATAAAAGACATCAGGGATCAACAGATAAATATAAAAATTTCATTCCTTGAAAGGCTAAGAGCAAATTGAAAGAAGAAAACCAGAACAGTCAGGGAAATCAAGGATATTGAATAAATGAATAACCAAGAAATCCAACAGTAGCAAACACTAATTACTGACAAACTAATTCAAAGCAATTAAAGTAACCCCCAAAGTCTCACTGTAGTTGTTGGAGTTGGAGAGCTGGTATCTAGCTAGGAAGCAAAGAGCTAACTCTTCTAGATGGACTATATTCCCAGAGACCTCAAATACTGGCCTTGCCCTGGTTCCTGGTGCAGGAAAGCCAGTGGAACAGAGTTTTGGAGCATCAACTTGGTCAACTAAATTCTGTGACTGAGACACAAAATTCTGTCTCCTTTCTGCTATAGAATGCAACTCCTCAACAGCTTCCCTTCTGGCTATTCTAACTTGACGTTCTGCAAGCTAGCTCTCTCTGACACAAACACTATCCTGGCCACTACTTAGAGTACACACAAGAGGGGTACCCATTATATTCAAGCTCAGTAAGTCCTGGAACTGGTTGCATGGTTTCTGCTCTGATCATTACAAGATATGTCCCATGCACAAAGAAAGGCAAAGTCTTTAGAGTGGAGTGTTTAATGGGAAGCAGATTCACCTGGCTATGATTTATCCATGATGGAGCATAGAATGAAAGTCCATTTTGAACAGATGCAAGTCTTCCTTCAGCAAAAATCAATATGGGATGATTTAGACTTCTTATATCCCTCAAAACTGCATTTTCTAATGTTATTAGTGGTCAGCCTCAAGCTCTACTTCCTTTAACTTCAGCTCTGTAATGTTTCCATAAAAGCATACCTTTTCTAGAACATTGCACTGATGCCACTACTGCTTTCAGCTTGTTCTCAACCAGTGCGGGACTGCAACCTGCTAAGATTGTTAAAGTATCTCCTTGTTTGTGGCAGAACCAAACTACTGCATGTTAAAAAACATGGCATAACTCTTCACCTAAAGAACCACTTAATTTTTGCTCCTCATCTAATTTTATTACTGTCCACATTCCGGCTTCATGTAAGAATTCATCACTGCCACATGGAACACTCATCTTTCTTTTCTCACAAACACCCTGCCACCCAAACAAAGACTTTAAAGTTGCTAGAATGGCAATGAGGTAGGGCCAATCTGATGAAACTTCTTCTAATTCCTGCTATCAAACAACTACCCAGGTATAGAACCATTCACTTATTTAATGTGGAGCAGAGACATGGGTAGTTTTGGTTTTATCACCATTGATCTTAAGCCCCATTGAGTACATTTATATTGCAATTAAATACCCAGGGTTGGACTGGGTCAGTGGACTTGAGTTCACAAGGCTTGCACAGAGAGATGTAAAATTGCTATGTAGGTGCTTGTGTTCAGAATGCTCCTGAGCTCTTGGATCCCATGGGAGGGAGTGTCCAAGAGCTCAAGCTCCAACAAGAGCCCAAATGTCTATTCAGCAGTTTTTAGCTCAGGAACCCAAGCCCCACAAACTTGAGTCAGGTGTCCTGAACCAGCCGCAGGTTTTTTATTTCAGCATAGATGCACCCAGAGTCTGCATTTTTTCCCTCACAGTTCTTATAGAATTATCTATAATTGATCAGTACTCTCATCAAATAAGGCAGTATCATCATCCTATTTGAAACCTTCCAAAGATTAATTTAAATGTCACACCTCCTACTTTGGCTTTGTCATCAAATAGTCAATAAAAATACTAAAGAACATAGCGAGACAATGCAATTTTAGCATTCTCCTGATTCTACTGGAAGCCAATCTAGACCCTGAATCTATATTTAGATTCTTAAACAGTAGGATAGATTTTCAACCACTACAGCTCCTGGTTGACTTTAAAGCTATGAGGTCTGGAGCACCTCTGAAAGAATATCATTACTGTTGTTAAGGAGACTGAATGTAGATTTAGAGACTCCTAGACCCTAACTACTACAACAGAGTCCAGCTTAGTTATTCACAAGTGTATATTTTGTTCCAGCTAATCAATTTTGGGGCTGACCTACAGTGCCTTAATAATTTCAAACTTCCACTGACATCAATCCACATTTTGTGAGAGTATGTACTGCAGGAATTGGCTTCTTATCTTCATTCTACATTCAGTGCTTGAAACTCAGATACCTTTCATTCCAGTCTTATTGTCCAAGCTACATCTTCAGCGAACTGTAAAGTAATACTGTCTTTTGCACTATTACACATGCTACAACAAGATTAAAGGTTTTCAGGGAAGTGGAATCATTTAGTTACAGGAACCCTGGATTAAAGTGACAGCCTCAGCAAAGTTTGAAACAAGATGACATTTTTCATGCTACACTTTCACACACACACATAGCCATTGTGAAATTGTTTCGACGCTAGCAGTATCTTAAGTTCTCCAAAACCCACACATTCCCAGGGCCAAAGTAAGTGACTTAGATGGGTTTCTATACACATAGGGGGCAGATCCTGAGCTGGTGTCAAGCTGATGCTACTCCACTGAAGTTAATGTAACTGCTGATTTACATCAACTGAAGCTCTGCCAACTCAGGTGTAAGTGGGTCAGAAAATGGTTATAGATAGGTGTAAAGTAGCATACCAATTTGGCATTCAAGCAGTGAATTTGGAGATTGAGTGCAACCTTACACATTAAGAGACAGATGCCATGATATGCTCCAGCTACTTTGCACCTGTTCAGAAACACAAAGAAGCCATAGATCCAGCTTAACTGGCCAGTTAAGCAAGGTTTACAGCTTCTGTGCACAACCTGATTGCCGCAAAGTAGCTGAAGTGTACAAATGAATATTGCCTGGACAAAGCAGAAGGGGGTATAATAGGAAAATGTCAATGTGTATGATAGCTATACTTTCTCTAACCTTTCTATAGCTGGCATATCCATCTTCTACCCCACAGTTTGTAAGATGTTTGGCATTCAGTCAGTGTGCACCTGCCAATTTGTGTATCTTATTGCTTGCATCCATTTCCTGACTTATTTCCATTCATATTGAACTGCTATTCAAGTCAAAGAGCTTTTTTTCCCCCTGGGAATTACTCTATATATTAATCTTGTTCATCACAATGAAAATGAATTGCATTCTAGGAGCTCTGTTGAGAACTGCTAGGTAATCAGGCTTTATGAAATTCACAGTTGAGGTATTACAATTGAAAGAAATAATCTTATTTTTATTTATAAACGTGTTTATTGTAAGACCATTAAATATTAATTTTAATTGCCTTGTGTTTTGTAGTTCTGAATTTGTACAACATATATAATTTTGCCATCTGAGAGACTAGTAATTAAGCCAGACTGTGAACTAGGTTTCTCTACAATAAAAAAATGCTGATGCTTATGGTTTTTCCTGTTTAACATTGTGCCCGGTCATATCCTCAGAATTCATGTCAGATTTGGGGAAGTGGATGCTGACAGAGTGGGGAATGAAAACAGATGCTCATAAACACTCTCAATGGGAAACTTTCCTAGTTAATGCAACATTCATAGTTCGAATGCATTTTATATTTTAATACAAGAGACTGTTAGACTATAAACACACATATTTAAAAGGTCTTTGACAATCCCTCCTGCCCACTCCTGGTGTGTCAGTTGGAAGCTTTCCCAGATGAAAATGACCAATGATATTAACTTTCATAGACCTTTTGGTGGCCAAAAATCAAATCAAAAGAAAACAAAAACAAAACCACTTGATTTTTACTGGCAGAGTATTTGCCAATATTGTCTCAAGTCATGGAAGAGAAGTGGTAAGCCAAGATATATGAGAAGAAAGAAGAAAGTAGTTATGCATGGAAGAAAGTAGTTATGCATGACAAAAAAATGTACATGCTCACCAGTTTCACGAGTGCAACTCAAAGAGGTCAATTGAAAATTTGTCCTATATTCTCAGATTTCCTACATTGCAAGAAATGTGAATTTAATTAATGCTTTAACTGTTTAGCTTTTTAGATTCATACTTGCCCTGCACCTTGCCACCTTCCTTCTTTCCCTAGTTGTATTTATTGAATTTATGGAATCTCAGAACTGTGAAAAACAACACTCCTTTAGACCGATCCATTTCTATCTCATTTTCTGTTGGCTTGTCTTTTGAATCTAGCTCCATATACCATTGTAAAAAGTTAAAGAAGTCCCTTTGCAGCAGTATATACTCCACTTGGAAGTGTTTAAAATAAACAATGTTATTCTCCTTTAAAAGTTTTCTTTTGATCCTATTGCCTTATTAGTTATCACATTCTTACTAATCTCCCTTTCTTTAGGGAAGCATTTGAAATATAATTCTGACCTTCACCTACACATTATCTAATTCCCCTGTATACTTAGTTACCTTAGTGTAACTCGTTGACTTTAGTGAAGTTACTTTTGATTTACATCTGAGAGCAGAATCAAATCCCATTTTTATAATGACAATATTTTCCAAAAAGCGAAGTTAGTGTGTATCAATGGTTCTCGGTTAAAAGCATAAGAAACTTCATTATCTAGCCTCTAGAACAAACAATGTGTAAGGACAGTGCTGGCTTCTTCCCTTTGCCCTGCCAATGACCCATGAGGGCCAATTGCGGTGCTCAAAGAGTGTTGTAGTCCAAGACTTAGCATCTGCTGAAACTGCTTACAAAAGTACTAGTTTTAATGGAGAAGAAAGAAGGCAGAGATTCTTGACTGCAAACATCAATACACTTTTCATGGGCCACTGAAAAGCTGTCAGATCATACTGTAATTATCTTCAACCATTTCAAGTTCATTTTCTGCTCTGGCTGCTCATAGAAACCATTTCCCTGTATATGAGTAACAAAGTTTTATGCTTGGCTCTTGTGGATATTCCGGCTGCATTTGACAGTATTAATCTCATCAGCATTTGCAAAAATTACACTGAAACTTGTTGGAAATACTGAAACTATATTTTCTTATCTTAATTTCATTGTTATCTTTGGAATAGATTTTCTTTCTATTCCAGGGGAGGGTTTCAATTTTTTTAATTTGGCCCTCAATCATGGTGAATCACAAAGATTTCAGTGTTATGCCTTCTTATTGCCTTTTTATTGTACCTTGGTTAGTTCACTTGGAGTAGGTACCATTTATACACAGGTGATAATCAATTTGAGAAGCCTTTTTTGAAAATTCTCATGTTGATTTGATCAGTTCTAAAATGTATTAATTGTATTTGCACTGAAGTGATTACAGTCTGTCTAGCAAAACAGAGGGCATGTCATGGCATGTATGTACCCCATGTTGAACCAGGACCAGCAACCAAAAGATTAATAGAGACACTGCTGATTGGCAGCTTCACAGCAGCTGAGAGGATAAAAGGGTTGGAAAGGTGGTGGGGGTAGCTTCCAGAACAGTGTGCAGGCTAGAGAAAAGAATTATTGTAAGCAAGCAGCTGGACAGCTGCCCAGGGACAACATCCAAGAAAAGAATGGGCAGTCAAAGAAGCTGAAGTGCTGGCAGAGGCACAGGGGAAAAAAGGAAAGAGTATAGGGCACAGTCAGAATCAACAAGCTCTGGTCCCTTTTGCCTAGTTAGAAGGCATTGAGCTGGAACCCAATTGAGTGGGTAGATCTGGGTTCCCCTAGTAAATCGTTCTCAAATGTGAGACTAGAATTGGTTTTCAGATTTCTGAGCACCAGTTATAGACTGACAGCCCCTCTGAGCTGTGTGAGCCACATCCTGAATGGCCAGGAGGAAGCACAGCTAGACTGACACCACCTCAGAAGGTAGCATATAGTGTGTACAAATTGAGTAATGTCTCCGGCAGAAGCCTCTAGAACCTACCAGAGCAGCATGCATATGTAGAAAGTGCTTGTACGCCTGAATATAGTTATTTAGCGCCCAACTGTGTCCATGTGGTTTCTTCATATTCTTTATATGGAAAGAACAAAGATAACAGGATGCAACAACCATTGTATTTGCATCCTTCAGAAGTCCTCCTTTCTTACTGATCATATCCCCCTGTGTATTTCACACAGTGGGAAGCACTACATCACATTCAACAAATCTACTGAAGTTCAGGAAAGGAAATGGTAGTCTGATCTATAGATTACATAACCAATATGATGACTTCATAAGAATTCCCAGATATATATATATATTATTTTTGGGGCACAATAATTTTCTCAGATCTTTACAAAACAGAGCAAGACACCTGGTGCCCTATGAAAATTATAGTCAACAAATCCCTCATCTTCCGAATCCTTAGTCAAATGACATTGAAATCCCATTGAATTGAGGAGGACTGTCAGGTAAGATTAATACATCAATACATCCTTCCAAGACTGGATGCTATCAAGGAGCACATACTTTAATTATCACAGTAACTGACTGATATGCTTGGTTATATTTTGGGCCCCAAACCTGAAAGGTGCTGAGTGCCTGCTGTAGATGTACTGAACACCCTCAATTAAGGTGTGCCCGGCATGTTGCTTACTCTAGCCCTCAGTCCTCTAACCCTGGCCCTAAGATCTAATAGTAGCGAATGCTGGATGCCCTGCACTGAAGTGTTACTTCTCAGGAACCAAGTCTGTGTGGAATGAATACAACATAGGGATATTTTTGTTTACAATAATCTAAAGTTAGACACTTTTGAAAATGTTATTGCCTAAGGAAAAATTGCCCGTGTATGTGAGAGGGAAATGTGTTTATGCAGTATCTAAGTCAAGAGTGTTATTATAATTAAAGCCTCAACAAGTTCCCTTGCTCCTGTGAACAGTGTTTCCATTAGTGTAGCAGTAACTACAGCTGACTTACTTTCTCTCTGCCAATGTACATTGATCATCTGTCTTGTCAAAGCATTACTGGCTGAAAGTAAAACAATCACAGCACAGCCTACAGGAAATTAGGAAATTCTTTTCATTAATAAAAGAAAATGGAAAACAAGAAAAGAGAAACAAGATGTGAATGTTGAGGGTGGGAGGAAGTCACCTGTAGTTTTCCTTTCACATACTGTGTAAAAAACAAACAAACAAATAAATAAAAAACACCCCACACAATGGAATTCCACATGGGCCCATCTGAAAATCAGCTTGGAAGGTGTGGGTGTTGCTTGCAGTCATCAATGGTCAACTGATTAAATTAGTCTAACTTTTTCAGTGAAAGTAATTATTTCTAAAAATTGCTCAGTTCTCCACTATTTTTAAAGAAATGTGACAGCACGAAATTACGCACATCATCTATGCAGTTTACACAATGCTGAGTTTTGTGTACATTGGGCCCAGTCTTCAGCTGAGGTGAATCAGAATAGTCCATTGAAGTCATATTCAGTCCTTGCTGTAGTTTAAAGGTTTCCAAAGAAATGAAGCAAGCTGTGACCTCAATGACTCTGTATAAGTATATTCAATTGAGTTTATCTTGGAATTCAGGCAGTGAGTGAGATAGCGGCCATTCTCTGGGAAATAAGATGGAAAGGAAAAAGTCAGCAAGCTGGCCCCTTGCTGGAGAGAGCCACTAAGGAGGAAAGTTCATCAACATTTAGAATAGCACAGTCTCCTGGATTCAGTGTATACTAACAAGATGGTCCTGGCAGCACCTTAAATCACTATGCAAAATATTATTCAACTGAAATAAAATGGCATAGCTGTCATTGAATTTTAAACTACTATATGACCTTGAAGAGGCTTTTGGGGTTTTTTTCTTTGCTGTATTGGAAAGAGTTTATTTCAGTGAAGGCCAATGATGATTATTCATTTTTTATTCTTACTTTTCTGGTTAAGATTTGGAATCATTGGAAAGTTCCATCAGGGTTCTGTTTAGGCATGATAAAAATCCTTTAATAAAATTATAGGGCACTTCATGGATATGATAACATCATCTTTGCTACCATTCAAAGAAAGGGTAATCTTAGGTTCTAATTCATACAAGTTATTTGCACTTACAAACCCAGACTCAGAGCCCCAAAAAGTTTGTACTGACCGTGGACTGAGAAGTGGGTGTCTTTTCTTTATATTTATTAAAAATAAGGTTTTTTTTTAAAATCTACATGCTAGGGTTATGGTTATTTGGAACTTCCTTTCCTATGTATTCTCTTAACATGCAATGATTCTTATGGATCTGATCTCAAACCACTGAAATCAATAGGAGTGTTATAATTGATTTTGATTAGAAAGAACTATATGCTGAAAATTAAATGTCTTCTGCCACATATCACTCAACTTCCATTCTTTTTCTCATATCTTGGTTTGTCTGTGTCTGACATTTTACATATCTGGCTGCAACTGGAAACCATTTGCTTTTCAGAGATCAGACTAATTACATCAGGGCAGAATCTGTGATCATGTTTGGATTCAGTTGTACTTACAGCCCCAAGTGTTGAACATCTAGAGATGTTAAAGGTATTTATGTATACGCAAACCAGAGAACAGGCTATGCACAGTTTGCACCTTTCATATGGTAACCACTGTAGTGACTTACTGGACTACTTCATATAGGATTGTTCTGTGTGTGGAAGAAAGTGTAGAGATATTTATAAGAAGATGGACAAATAATCATGGCAGGCAGGCATTGGTGATCAGAGCAGTGGGAACTGATATGACAGACAAGCAGATAAAGTAAGGAAAAGTAAAGCTGAGAAAAGTCTTACAAATGTCTGAAAAGCTTGAATACGACATGGTAGAAATGGTGAGGCATTTAAAGTGAGTAGTGACAAGGTCAAAGAAACAATCAGGAAATATCATCAGGGCTGTATTTTGTAATTCTAACACTCCTTCCCATGAAAAAGCAGCAAGAGACCTTACATCAACATCAGTGTTGTCCATCTCTACCCTGGATCACAATTTCCCTTACTCATATACTCAGGATGCTTCATTTTCTTTAGGAGATGGTGAGCAATCTGATTATTCTTCATCCATATATCACAATGTAGCCAACCAAGGGGATAGCTACTGCAAAAAGGTGCAAAAATATCAATAATAAATCCCAACATTATGGGGTGAAGTATAGCAAAACAAAGGGAAGGATTTCAGTTCTGGGGGCTCTGTCAGAGTGTTGGATATACATGATGAAGTGATCTCACATCACTGTGATTGGACATGACATAAAGGAGAAAAAGGAATGAGATGTATCTGAAAGGAGTCAAAATTTCCATGAACCTTGCCTAGGAACACATTCCTATGAAAAAAGGAGTATACATTCACAGAAGATGAACTGTGTGGGAGGACCTTCCATTGTATTCTCACCCTCCAATAAAATAAACTGCACTAAAACCTCCCCGTCTTTGGTTCCAGTTGCTTTAGTGTTTACTTACTCTGTGGGATGTATCTGTAGCACAGAAATGAAAAGAGTGCAAGCCAATTGGTTGTAGTGTCATAATCATGTTGCTCCCATGATATTTGACATTTGTCTGTCATTTTCACTACAAAATCCTTGGCATGCCGGACATTTAAAAAATATGATTATTGATTGTTCTATAAATGTCTTCCTTGAGATGAGACAATGCACAATTAAAATTGTGTTTTTCAAAACTATTGAAAGATTCAAGGACAGTTAAAGAAAAAAGAAGATTCTATAACTATAGAAGTTACTGATGTTTTCTTAACTCACATAATTTTGAAGGGTAGTATTAATGAGAGACTACAATATTTTGTTCTAATGCATAAAAAACATTAATTTTATGCTTCATTGTTTATTTACTATTCTTCTTTTTCACAACTTACAGCAAGTTATACTATTTATTTGGGGAGTGAAGTACCTGATTCCAGTTTCGGTGTTAGACTTGTAAAGCAGCATCGCTTCTGATTTCCATGATGGTAAGTGAAGAGAATAATAATGGAAGAAGTTAGCCTGAGAGTAAACTGACAAGAATAATGTTCTACTGAAGTGATCCATTCATGTTAAGCATTTCTCTAAGCAACAGAAGCCTTACAGAAAAAAGACTTTGACCAGCAAGTAAAGCCAGTTTGTGTTAGCAAAAGAACTTGATCTAAAGATTCCACAGCCTCCAAGACAGAATTTGTATCACAGAAACTTATCCCTACAATTTATTTAGAAAAAAATATTTCACATTATTATTTTTAATTGAGGTCATGAAAATTATATCAAGTCCTTTAAAATAAGACTTTTTTAAATTAGGAGACACAAATCACATATGATATGACACAATTCACATATGAACTACTACCAGATTTAACTGGAGTTGCTCAGGGCCTTAACTCAATTGCATTTTTTTTCTGGAAAATAAAAGGAAAATATATATGCTTTATTTAAATGATTGTAGTTTTCAAAATTACAGTGTTATTTTATGAAGTATAATTTTATTTCATATTTTTAAAGGGATTGTTAAAATGTGTCCATTTAATTTTTGTCAGTAGTTTTCTTAAAATGAGAATTCTATCAAGCGTATATTTTTTCTTCATCCTTATGAATGCTACTCATTCACCATGTTTTAACCAAAAAAAAGTGATAATCATCTTGGTTTCGAAGAACATTGCCTTCCAGTGTTCAAACCTTAAGCATTGATTTAGCCCTACTAAAACAGAGCACTTCTCCAAATTTCTGTTTTACCCCTTTTCTGTAAGGTTTGTTGAGAAGCAATGTTATTCCAGGTCCATTCCATGTTTCTTCTTCTTTCAATATTTGCTCAGTTTTGTGAATTATGAAGATTGTATTTGATCTGGCGATTCTGCCTTTTGTTGTTTAGTTTTATGAGAAGCAAACCCATTCCATACACATCCCATTTTCTTGATACAAACAAATCCTTATGTTATTGTAAGTTATGATAAGAGGAAGCTGTACACTGAATTTGGTGGTTTGAGCTCTTACCATTTAGGAGGAATTCTTGATCAAATAGCCAAACAAACAAACTCTCTAAAACATATAGTAGATGAGCTAGGAACATGACAAATCTACAGAAGAGAATATTTAAGTTGTCTTTCACCTTTATATCTTAGGCTATGTCTATACTAAATGAAGGATCAATGCTGTGGAGGTTGATCTTCTAGTGTTCTATCTAGTGGATCTAAATTTAGTGGCCCACTCAATTGAATGCTTAGGGTGCCCTGTCGACTCCAATAGTTCTCACAGTCATGAGGAGTAAGGGAAGTCGAAAAGAGAGTTTCTGTTGTCAGAAACTCTCCCACTGCTCTTGTTCCTCAGCTGTTTACATTCTAAGTATAAAACAAAAAGACAAAAGACAGAGAAAGCACCGAGTAACAAATTGTGTTCAACGTCTCCTTTTCCCACCAGTGTACCCCCAGTCAATTTCTTCATCATTTCTCCCTCTCTGCCTTATGGACCTTAACTTTGGCCAACTGTGTGAAATCCTCTCTACATTCTATCTCCAACTATAAAAGAACCAGTCTTGCAGACACGATGAGAGTTTTGATTGCAATGGTCTCTGTGGCATTTTTATCACTTTATATGGAAGATGTAATGCCAAAAATGTACCATATTTTATTGTCATACTCCATTTATAGCACTCATAATTGACTAAATTCAAACACAAAAGACTAAATTCAAACATAAATTCAAATTTAATTTAAATAGCGTCCACACTAGGTAGAGGAGATATAATCAACATAGTCATTATGTACATTTCCAAATTTAGCTAAAATTACACTTAAAGGTGGATCAAAGATAGCTCAAAAAAATCTAAGCTTAACATGTTTAGCTTTGAACAACCTTAGGGTATGTCTAGACTACATGACTCCGTCGACGGAGCCATGTAGATTAGGTTTCTAGACATAGGAAAATGAAGCAGCGATTTAAATAATCGCCACTTCATTTACATCAAAATGGCTGCCACGCTGTGCTGATCAGCTGTTTGGCGGCACAGCGCGGTAGTCTGGATGCTCCACGGTCGACAAGGGAAGCCTTTGTCGACCACCCCGTTATGCCTCGTGGAATGAGGTTTACTGGGGCGGTAGACAAGGGCTTCCCTTGTCGACTGCGGAGCGTCCAGACTACCACGCTGTGCCGCCAAACAGCTGATCGGCACAGCGCGGCAGCCATTTTGATGTAAATGAAGCGGCGATTATTTAAATCGCCACTTCATTTTCCTATGTCTAGTAAACTAATCTACATGGCTCCGCTGACGGAGTCATGTAGTCTAGACATACCCTTACTGAATTTGCAATCAAAATGCTGTGTTATACATTAATTCACACCTCAGCATGGACATGAAAAGGAAGTATTATGACTGATGAAAGGCAGCTGTATTCTCACTTGCACTGGGAATGGAAAGCAACAAATCTTGCAAGAACTTGAAGTTTCACTCATTCTGAAGTTTCCAATAATTTGGATTAAAAATTCTGCATAAGGAATTGAACTTTTGAGTCTGAATCTCAAAGTATTTCTGGAGCTCAATCATCTAAATACCAATCTGATGCACCTCTTCCTATTTTAGGCCTTCCTTGAACAAAGACTGTCAAAACTGGGCTTGGGTTAATATATTAGCTTTATACTTAGCAATGAAATTGGTAAGCCTACAATAACTGTCAATGTGAAACTACCATTACATTAAAACTATTTTTATGTTTATATTAAATATAATGCAGGGACTGGTTCCTAGGATCACTGGGACTGGCTGCCTAAAGTCTTGGAGGAAGGGCACAGCCCTGGAGACTAGGTCTGGGAGCCAGAGTGGGAAGAAAACAAGGTGGAATGAGGCAAGAAGTCAGGGTAGTAGGAGGAAACTAAGTATGGAAGGGGACAGACAAACTGTGAGCTTGATGGAAGAGACTAAATTTTACTGAACTAGTAAACTGACACTAAGATGAGAAGCCTGTGCGCTGGAGACTGGGGCTTTGTAGAATTAGAATGGAACTAGGACACGAAGACAGGGGGGCGGGAAATTTGAAGGGTACAAGAAAACATTTAAATGTAGAGGGAAATGGGCAGAAGATTCTGTGCCAACTAAGAACACTACTCAGAACTGCCTAAATCACATTATTCCTCTGCTGTTGGCAGATCTGTAAAAGTTTTTGCAAAGTATGCATCTACATAAAAACATCTATTTTCAATAAGGTCCCATAGCTTGAATTTGTTTTTGGATTTGGTTTTTTTTTTAAGGGTGTAGGTAAAAAAAGGTGTTAGAAGACTGTTACTAAAGTTGCAAAGTGAAACACTCAAAAGTTAGGAAATGCCAGAATTGAACATTCCCGTGCAATTTTAATTCAACCTCCAAAAACAAAGGGCCAAATTATAGATGCACAATCTTAATTCTTGTATTTCCTAACTTTTGAATGATTGACTTTGCGATCTTCATAATGTTCTTTTTACAAAGTGTGTGTGTGTGTGTGCGTGTGTATGTGTGTGTTGGCTAAATAACATTTCCTACTTTCTTTTAGCATTGCTTATTATATTTTAGAGGACACTTGTTGCTATAGTACATAAATAGACACAAATTAAATTTTAAGGTTTCCTCTGTCCCCAATATAATCCATATTGATAATCCCACTATATTTTCTAGTAGACTATTATAATACATTTTTGTTTTCAGAATGAGAAATGTACACAAAAGGAAATGTTTAATCTGTCCTAGCAGAAGGGTCATCTTCATGGGAAATACATTTTATAACAATTTCATATCTGTGATACTTAAGAATGATCTTTCTGGATCACAGTATGAAACAGAAATCTTCTTGGGAAATGATATTACATTTCTCTTCAAGATTTAGGTCACTTATATTTTGAAGAACTATGTTTCTGCCAGAATGTAACGGTGGCCTTAGTGAATTGAAAAGGGCACAATAATAAAACTACCTGAACTGGGGATGTGTGCAGTAGCAAATAATTTCAGAAGGACACAATGGAACATAAATTGAAGGTTGGAAGAAGAAACATTATAATAACTTTTAAAGTAAGCAAAAAAAGGGGGACACAATGAGAAGGACAGAGGGAAGAAATCAAACCTTGAATACAAAACCCTTCTTGTGACATTTGTATATTTTCAAAGCAATCAATCAACTTTTTCTGCCACTCCATACTAATGAAAAGACAATGAGGTTTGCTATGAATATCCAATATTATTTTTTAATTCAGTTTCAAATAGCTCATGGCAGTTCAAAGGGAGTCCAGTTACCATAATGTATCCACTATTTATTTGTTTGTTTGTTTAATGCAAAGTAATAACCTGGAAGAATGTGAATGAACTGATAACATGGAGATCTGACTACCTTAAAATGTAATATAAATGTATATAATTTTAAGGGTCACATTTATATTATACTGTGTGTACTGGGGATCTTTGGTAGGCTGCCATTTTTCTCTGAAAATAAATTAAACTCCCTTTCAGTTAAAAGTTGTGGAAAAAACATTGTGCTTTTTGTTCGGTTTCCTTTCCCTATCAGCATCTGAATTAATTTTATTACACATAGATGAAGTTGAAATTTCACATAAGTGGTGAAAGCAGATGAAGTAAGAATATTTTCCATATGGTCTAAGGTCACAATATATTTACCCCAATTTAGAATTCAAAGAAGGAAACAGCTGCAAATATTATACAGATCCGTAAAATGGTCCATCTTATAGTCTGTCCTAAGGTAGAAAAATCTCTATGCCTGTGTTGCTATTGTTGAACAAAGTTCAGCTAGTTCTATTCAACAGAAAACTTGTTTGTTTGATGACTAAGAGGCAGGCAAGGAAAAATGATCTGATGGATAGGGCACTGTTCTGGGCTCAGAGCACCTGTGATTGATTTTTTGCTTGGCCACAAATTTCCTCTGGGGTCTTGAACAAGTAACTTATTCTACCCTGTGCTTCTATTCCCAGTCTAGTTCAAGAAAATCTCACAGGGTGTTGTCAAAATCAAATGTATTATAAACTATGAAGTAGTTAGATACTATGGTGATGAGGGCCACAAAGCAGATGGATAGGAAAAATAAAACAATTATTCCTTCCAAGGTGTGTATGGAGAGGTGAATTATGCTTCTGCCATCATAATGGACAAAGCAGTAAGCATTAATAAAAGAAACACCTTTAAAAATTGGTGACATATGGACATGTAGCAGCATCAGTACTTCAGTTCAAACGGACCAGTTCTCCCCTTGATATTTGTATTCAGCTTCCATTAATGGAAATTATCCTAGATATATATCTAATTCCACTAAAAGGTGGATTGATATTCCTATCTCATTCATCTGGCAAAGTGGGTTTTACTCATGAAAGCTTATGCCTTAATAAATCTGCTAGCCTCTCAGGTGCCACAGGACTCCTCATTCTTTTTTTTTCCAGATACAGACTAACATGGCTGCCCATCTGATTCCTATCTCTGAAGAGTTTGGTGGTTAGAACAGCACTAATATCCATCAAACAAATACCTTCTTTTTCAGTCTGTTTGCTTTCATAACTTGAAGAGTATGGTGAATGAAGTCATGTCAGTTTACACCAGCTGAGGATCTGATTCTTTGGTGTTGGATAGATGATTTGAAGAGCAGCAGCATGTTAAATCTAAGAGAATTCTTACAATTTGTAATGAAATATTATAGCTCCCACAGATGTAGAATAATTTCCCTTTAGTGTATATTCCCAGAAGACAGTATCAAAACCCACAAAGTAATTGAAAGGCCTCTTTAAAAAATTAAAAATTTAAAAACGCATATTGCTTTAACAAAGAGAATTGCATCCGTCCACATCCATTTCCCACCACGCCTCCCATAGGAACTCTCAGATTGTTTCAAAAATAGATACCTGAAAAAAATATGACTATACTTGCATTGAAAGCCTATCCAAAGTCCACTGAAGTCAATGCAGATTTTTGATCACGCCCCCTGTGTTTGGGAAGAATGGCTTCAGTGGTGAATTCACAAGAATTCAATATTAGAACTGACTGGGAATTTTCCAATGAAATTTTGCCAAAGTTAAAACTTTTTGCAAGAACATATTAGGCATGAAATAACTTTGGTTAGGAATGATTTCTCAGTCCAGGATGCTGAGAAGGATCCAAAAACGCTACCTTAGACAAAAGCCTGATGTTAGGATACTCACTAAATTGAGACTGGGTCAAATATGTGCTTTGACTTATTCACATCACCTCTGATGCTATGCCATATCTGCCTGATGCAACACCTGCATATATCTTTGCCTGATTCAGACCAACAACTTGGATGTGGGTCTCCTAAATCTCAGCATAGTGTCCTATCAACTGGTCTATTGGATATTTTGGGGTGGGTTAGTCTTTCATTTTTTTCATATAAAACTTCTAATGCTCTGAGTTTTCTCCTAATTTGGATGGTGTAATACAGTGTGACTCACCACCTGGATGCTTCCTGCTGGTCACTCAGGAATTAGCTCTTTGGTGCTAGAGCACCCCCTTTGGTCAGGTGTCACGACTTCTGTTACCTATTCTTCTCCACCTCTGTGTTAGGACCTGCACCCATCCCAGACTGTAGTGTCCTCCCTCTCAGTACTGCCCTGCACAGTGCCCCACACGCTGGGGTCCTTCTTCTCTGGGAAGCCCCAACTCCCTATGCCCACCTTGCCTCAGTGGCCCACTGCCAGTCTTCATCTAGCCCCTTACTCAGGGGCAAACTGCAGTCTAAAATGTCCACTCATCATTGGCAAGGAGTGTGTATCTGCTGCCTTTGCCTACCATGGCTGCCTCTTTGCAGTCCTAGTAGCCCCAGGCCTTGCTTCAGGCCCTGCAGCCTGAGAGTTTGCCTGGTCAGAGCTTCCCCAGCTCTGCCTGCCTTTCCGCAGCCCTAATCTAACTACAGCCCTGGTATTCTCAGGCCTTGTCTCCAGAAACCTTCACTTCCCTGGCAGCCAGGTCCCTCCTGCTCCCCAGCCAGAGCAAGAGTGTGTCCGTCATCACCCCTCCAGGAGCCTTTATTTATACTGCCCTCAACTGGGCCCTAATAGGCTCGTACTTGCCATAGCTGATGGCTCCACTGTTCCAGCTCTGTCCCAGGGCTGGGTTTTAACCCTTGGAGGGCCTGTTCGGGGCAAACGCCCCATCACAGATGGGCAAGATTTTTTGTAATCTTGAAACAATTTTTCCATCCAATGACCATTTTTCCAGCCAAAATCTCTCGTTGTAGTTGCTGGAAGACACAGAAAGAAGGTTGTTTGGGTTTTTTTGTTTTTTCCTCAGACATGGAATGCAGACAATCACGAGAACGAATAAACAATTAATCTGGAAAGAATTCTGTCTTTTGATTGTTGGCATCATCCTGTTTAATTGAACATACCTCCAGCCACTCTTTTCTAATATTGCACCACAACAAAAATGCTGTTCATAGACCAAAACCCTCCTTAAACTAAATGCAAATGTCTTGAGAATTATTTTCATAACTCATTCACATGAAAGCTATTGCATAGTTTGTACAAAGCTCTTTCAAAGAATTAAATTATAATGTGATACTTATCAGGAAATAGAAATGGTGGGGTATTCCCAGGAATTCAGGATTTTTTAAAAAGTATTTCTGTTAGTTCTAGACAGGCTTACCTTGATTCCAGTGTTTCTTACCAACATATTTGGTCTTTGAGTACGTCCATGCTACAATTAGAGGTGATTGCAGCACTTGTTGGCATGCTTGAGTTTGTTATCCAGTTAGCACAGCTAAGAATAGTAGCTATGGCAGCATGGACAGCCATGTGAGTATGTATGCGGGGTGCCTGATGTGCTTGTCAAGCTTATGTTGAAGCCTGTGTCACCAGAGTTTTATGGCTCCTTTCATATGTGCCAAGTAGATTACAGCCAGTGAAGATATGAATACCCAAGCTGCAATCACATCTCTGATTTCAGTTAAGACACAACCATCCTGCAGTCTGTAACCTGTTACCAAAAAGCATTTCCGGAGTGCCAAAGACACCGGCTACATTATTGCAACTGAAATAAATCTCTTACCAGTAGGGGGAGGCATCCAGTAAGCGGGTAGGGGGGTCACATGACCTCCCCATGTGACCTTCCTTGTGATTTTTGCCCCACCCCCAGACCAGGTCCCCACCTTCTTTTTCTTCCCTTCCCCATCCCGGGGAGGGGTGTGCTAGGAGCAGAACAGCAGACTGATAAGTTGCCAGCAGTTCTGCTGCTTTCCCTGCTCTGCCACTGCCAGCTGGGAAAGGAGCAGAATCCCACCCTCTGCTCTTCTATGGAACTGTCTCCCCTCTGGCTCCCTACAGCAGCCTCCCTGCTGGAGGACAGGGCTGGAGAAGGGGAACAGGGGGTTCTGCTTCATTCCCAGCTGGGAGGGGCAGGCAGAGAGGAAAGGAGTAGAATGATGGCAGCTCTGAATGCTCCTCTACCACACCCACGGCCTCCCTCCAGCCCTGTTCTCCTTCAGGGCTGCATACAGATGGAGCTGAAGAAGAAGCAGCTCCATGGAGCGGCTGAGGGTACTACAGTTTATTTCCAGTATACCATACTGGCTAAGAATGTCTTACTGGTACAACGCACTGGCCTACTTGCACTGCTGAGGATATACCCAAACACCTATTTATTAAGGCTTTGGACTTGTGTCTCAAAGTTGAATAGGTTTATATAGTAAAATCCTTTTTCTAAAATAGTTGTATTAAGACTTCAGTAACTCCTACATTTAAAAAGAAATCTGTGGTAATGTAGCCATGAATAAACCGGTCATTTTGTATTTCAAATACATTTATAAATACTTTATAAAGAATTAATGAGTAAATTCTTGTTTTACAAAATAGTTAATAAAATGACTTGACCTAACAGGTTGCTAAAAACCATTTGTAAATATTTTCTACTGATGTGCTTCTGTATCCACTTATACCTAGAGCTGTCAAAAGTTCAGGATTTCTGCTTTGCAAGAATTTTTTTTTTTAAGTTTCCAGAGAACTGGAAATTCGGGACATGGGGAGTTAGTTTTAGAAGCACTGACAGATTGTCTTCCTGAAACAAAATAAACTCTCCAGGATCCTGGCAGCTACTGACTGAAATTAAAATTCTTGGTACTCAGATATCAATGGTGATACTGAGAAAAATGTCAATTTCAGCCAGCAGTTGCCTGGGCTTGCTGGCTCCCGATAGTCATGCCTTGGGAATCAGGCAGCACAGTGAGCCAGCTGTCCCAGGAGTCCAGAAAGCCTGAAAATTAATTGAATCAGACTCATTTTCATGAAACATTTTGGGTTTGACAAATTAGCATTTTCCAACTAAACTGTTCCATTAGAAAATTTCTGACCAGCTCTGTTGTAACACATTTTACTCATGTTAACATCTATTAGCCCTTTATAATTATAAATGACCAAAAATGTTGAAGTACATGCATGTTGCTTGTTCTGTAGCCAAGAAATATATGAATTCACACTAATAGTCACTCAGAACATCCCCTCTAGTAAATGGTGAAGAATAGGTATTTAGTCCCATAAAAAAGCTATACCAAACCAGAGGTAATGCAAAAAAACCTATTTATTTAAGAACTCTTTGTTTACAAAAGCTTCGAGTTAAAATTTGATCCTAAATTTCACCAAGAGTCTGTTTCTTGTATAGCCACTTTATTTAGTCATGAAATCATATCCAATATCAAATTTTTAATATATTTACATTCAACTTTCTAATTTATTGTGAATTTGAGTTATCTATTACTCTCATAGTAATTAATACTGTCTACATTTTATGACTATATTGAATTTGATTACAAACAATACATGATTTTTTGGTTCCAAATATAAGATTTTAAATAAACCTGTGAAACTGATAAGAGATAATTAACAGCAGATAGGAAACAATAATTATGTGGGAAGAAAGCCCCATTGAAATGTATTCTCTTGTTAATTCCTCTCAGCTGTAAATAATCATGCTTTCACACATAAATCTGGTAAACTGAAAATGAATATAAATGACATCAAAACATGTTTATTTGGCAAAAGAGGGTTTCTTTACTTGAAAATCCTGTACGAGGACACTGGTCTAGCAACTTCACTGGGGAATGAAATCTGTTGCGTCCCACTAGATACAGTGGAGGAGAAATACATAGCCAACTCTGTATCATCAATCATCATCACATCAAAGGGTGCTAATGTATCTATGCTTTCAGTATTCCATATAATGCTATACTAATCTCTGACAGATACTCTTTTATGAAATAATCCCAACTGAGCCCATTATTCAAAAATGTTGAGTCGTCTTTACAACTGTTAGTTTTCACAATACAGTCAGATCAAGGAAGGGCAAATTATGGCAATACTTTGAAAATGGAGTTACAGTTTCAGGTCTTGAAAATTAAACAGTGTGGTTTTGCTCATGGTAAATGCATTTACAGGAATAACTAGTCTCTGCAATATGTGTATTAGTCACACTATCCCCATTAGCATTAATGGTCGTGAGGCACTTAAGATGTTTTTCTTATACATACATAAAATACTAGTACATTAGACTGACCATGAGCAATACATTAGTATGGTATAATATTGGAAATCAATAAAAAAAGATTAGGCACTTTGTACCTAGAATAGTCTAGATTCACATATGTATAACAGTAGCAGCAGCAGCTAACTGCTCATCTAGTCCATATACTCTTGTACATACACACATACGCACACACACGTCTGTGAGTGTCTGAAGAGAAAGCGATTGCTTGGGCACGACAATTTTAGTTTCCCCCTTGCATCAGCTACGTGGACTAAGGGCTACATATGCATTTACGTTTACACAGTTCTGGATCAAAGGCAAATGGAAATTTAATGACAAAGGAATTAAGCAGCTCAGATGGGGGCTACTAATATTTGCCATGTGAACACACTACAGGAAAACCACAGATTTAGATGGCAGTCCAGTACCAAACATGAGATGGAAGCTGAATTTTGCCCTGAGGGATATCTCAATAGTGATAAAACTGATTCTGAAACAAAATTAAATATTGATCCCTGTGTCTAGGAAGGACGTGTTCTTCTGCCAACTATTTGGTACTTGTAAGAACATCCTTCATAATTTAAATAGGCTCCTCATAGTATATGGAAACCAGAAAGAAACCCAAAGAAACTAGTTGATTGCCTGCTTTAAAATGAAGGGTCAAAAGATGGAAGAATTCAGTTACAGTGCAGCAGCTATCAGTTCACTTAGGCATTACAATGTGTAGCTGAATCCTTCATTCTTGACTCCAGCATTTCCCAGAGAGTGGCGTATACACTTGAAAAGATCGAGGACTTCTTCAGACCTCAGAACTATTACTCAGTCTCAGGAGATCCTAACACCTGGAATTTCTGGTTTACTAAGGCTACTTTTGTGCCTCCTAAAATGGTTGGAAATAGCAGATAGAGAATTCCTCTTATGTTGGAGAATTCTCCACTGGCTTGTATGCATGCCGCCCTCACATGCAGCATATTAGGAGAGAGAGGGCATGTAGAGGTGTTCTGCATAATGGTAGAATGGAGCTACACTAGATCTGGGTCTTCAGACTGACAGTTCACCATTGGCTGAAGTTAGAATGGTCCCTCAATGCTGTAATTTTTGCTGAGACAGATTTTTAATTAACCAGGGAGTTGTAACCTGTGCCCAGAGGCCCTAATTCTATATTTAAAGTCCATGCATAAGCTTTCAGATTCAGGAACCCAAGATGACATGTGGCATACCAAAAGTGAAGAGATAGGGAAGCACTCAAACATATGCCATTTTTAGGATACTTATACATTTTTAAATATCAAATACATATAAATAGATAAAGTGCCAGTCATCACCTACTGTCACTCAATCAATATAATTGGCTGGTTTCTTCAGATTTAAAATCATTTCCTTTCAAAACATTTTTGGAACAGGTGGAATGTTAGACTGTAAAAGAAGTATTTTCAGACACTGAAAGTGCAAGAAATGACATTTTATAAACAGAACCATAACTTTTTCATTCAAAGCATGCTGCCATTACAGATTACAATGAAACCAGTACATTTTGTGCAGATCATGAAATTTTAAGACTTTGCAATACGGAATGCCATTGCTTTCAATGGAGATAATGGGCAGTTGGTTACAGTGAAATTCACTAAATTGAACCAAGGGCATTTTAATCTCTCACTGCATCTTGGCAAATGAAGTGTGTGCCATGTAAGTTTAAAGAAGACAGTATTGAATGTCCAAGAATATCAACAGCAGCAACACAAAAACTCCAAGTGGCAGATAATAACATTGTTAATTATTATTATTATTATTATTATTATTTTATTTTACTATTGGAGGGAAGAGAGGTTTATTGGCCTCAGGATGTTATAGTCCAGCTGTGTGTTTTTCTTTCTGACATCTACAACCTCTAAATCATGGACATTATATAAGTGCTTCTGTCACTCTCTGATTTACTGGACAAGTTTACACTAGGGCATTATTGGCGAGGCAGCACCAATGCTGCTGCACAGCTATTGCACATCTGGTGAAAACACACTATGCTGATGAGAGAGCACTCTCCCATTGGCATAATTACTGCACCTCCGTAAGAAGCAGAAGTTGTGTGGGTGAGACATTATCTCCCAGCTACGTAGTGCAAGTAGGGCTAGCATTTAAGTCAATGTACTTTATGTTGCTCAGGGTTACACTGACCCTGAGCAATGTCAATTACATTGACAAAAGCAGCAGTGTAGAACATGCTTCTGTCTGTCCTGTCTTAACTTAAATGCAGCTATGTCTGTTTATACAGTCTGAATATCCATTTCTAATTTACTATGAATCATTTATCTATTATTTTCCTCACTTTCTAGTTCTGTGATCCAAATCTTCAGCTGGTGTAAATCTGTAGCACTGATTCACTTACTTCAGTAGAACTGATTTATGCTAGCCATGGATCTAACTCCACATTTGCTTCAAAAAGGCCTGCCCAAGTGTATGTCCACTCCCTGCCCCTGAAGCTAAATTTTCTGTCCAGGAATGTATTTTGGTATTCTTGCAGCTCTGATAGATGTGTTTAAAGTCACACAAAATGACCAATGGTAATCAGATACTGTAGGTAGCAGGTGGAGGGCAAAAAGAGAGCAGTCACTTAATTATACCTATTCCTCCTTCAACATTAATTTGATTCAGCAATAGAATGAGATCCTCCTGAGGCTGTACTTGTGCAAGTTAACTTAAGTCAAGCACTCTTTGGCTTCCTGATCTTTTTAATTTTAAAAACAGGAAAGGCATTTGGGGGCTTTTGCTTTTTGTATTTCCCTTAGCCTTACAATTCTCATTTACAATTTCTAAATGCAAAGAGAAAGGGATTGCAGCTTTGTTAAGTGTCATGAAGATTTACAGTCTGAGGCTGTGTCTACACTGGCGCAATCTTGCGCAAAAACAGCCGCTCTTGCGCAAAAACTTGCTGCCTGTCTACACTGGCCATGTGTTCTTACGCAAGAACACTGACGTTCTAATGTATGAAATCAGGGCTTCTTGCACCAGAACTCTGACGCTCCCGCTCAGGAATAAGCCCTTTTGTGCAACTGTTCTTGCACAAGAGGCCAGTGTAGACAGGCAGCCAAGAGATTTTGCGCAAGAGCCGTCCAAACGGAAAAAAGCCCTAGTGGCTGCTTGGACGCTCCGTACGCACAGTCACCGCTCCGGACTTCCTGGTAACCCGAGCCCTCTTAAAGGCACACGCAGCCTGCAGAGGCCACGCGGCAGAAGCACCTCTGCCACCGATTTCTGCCACGCAGCTCTGCTCCTTCAGCCACCAGCACCTACCCAGGATGGCCACTCCAGGAGGGGAGCAGCAACCCGCACCCTCAGTGCAGGAAGCCCCAAGGGGCACGAAGAGTCGTGCCCCTTCCTGGTCCCCAGGAGAGATCGAGGCCCTGATGGATCTCTGGGCTGATGAAGAGGCCCTCCATGACACCCGTGCCCGTCGGAGGAATGTGGACATCTTCCGCCACATGGCCCAGGCACCAGCAGGTGCCCCCCGTCACCAGGCACAGTGAGGCGGGGGACGAGGCAGAGCTGCCCACCAGGTCAGAGGAGGACCAGGATGACCAGGGGAGCACTGTCACCCTGCAGCTGGAAATGCTGTCAGGCAGCCCGGACGTCTCCCACGCGTCGTCAGAGGCCGGGGAAGGATCCAATGGTGAGTGTTGCACTTTGCACTCACAAGGTGCCCGGGGGGGAAGGGGAGGGAGCGTCACTCAGGCAGCGTGAGCTGCACGCTGTGTACCATACCAGTATGCACCACGTGCAACCACGTGCAGCCTGGTGACCGAGCGGCATGTGGCCGTGGCAGGCAGCTCTAGGGCAAACCTGGGACCATGCTGCTCGCACACATCCGGACCAGGGGGGAAGAGTGGATGCCGGCTGGAACCAGCCAGGGCCCCAGGGGCTCAGGCCAGAGCCCACACCTCCTGAAGGGTGCAGCACACAAACAGCACACTGTCATGCCTGGCTGTGCGACACAGCCAACTGCTCCTGGGAAAACCGCAGTGACACAGCCCTGTGAGCATGGCCCCCACTGAGCCCCTCACCTGCTCTGGGTGCCTTTGCTGGCCCCCTGAGGGAAGTCCCGCACTGCGGCCATGCATGTCCCTGGACTACGTGTGTGAGGGCTAGCAGGAGGGGGAGGGGAGAAGCGCTCGGCCCACCTGAGTTTCGCTGCAAGGATGGTACACTCCCCAGTCACCCCTGGTTCCATCCAGGAGACATCCATGTGATGGGGATCTGAGAGCCCAGACCACGTCTGCCATATGTGCTCGCAGGCACTGTGTGGGGATTCATCTTGCTCCCTGTCAAACGCCATTGATTAGTCCAAAGCCTCACAGCCTCCCCCATGGAGTTCCACAGGTTAACACAACACATGCCAAGGGGCCAGGACACAGACCGGTGGTTACAATACATGGAGGAGCACCCTACTCCGGGGGTAGTCCTATATGTAAACATACAACACAGCGGGGGAACGAGTGGGCCCAAGCCACAGTACTGTGGTGTCACCAGGGCTCAGGGCAGAGGGCATGGGGTGCTGGGATGGTGGCCAGGGCTGCCTGACTGACCCATCCTTTCCTCTGTTCCCTGCAGCGGAACCAGGCAGGAGCGGGGGACCCTCTAGCCTTGCAGCAGCGGCAGCACCCCCAACCACCCAGGCACCAAGCCAGCGGGTCCGGCAGCGGGACCAACTCCTCCAGCTCCACATACAGGCCATCGAGAGGATCGAGGCGGCCATCACACGACGGGTTGATGCTGACCTGGAGTGGCGCCAGCAGGCCTGGGGGTGCTTCCAGGCTCAGTGTGACCATGTGTGTGATGCTGTCACCACCCTCACCGTGCACATCGGGCACGCTGTGCACTATGGGATGGCATTGCCCCATGCACCTGCCCTCCCTCCCATGCCAATGCCCATGCCCCCTCCTGCTGCCCCTCCTGCTCCCGCCATGCCCCCTCCTGATGCTGCCATGCCCCCCCCCCGATGCACCCCATCCTGCCTGCCCCGATGCGGCCTGAACGCCATGCAGTTGTCCGCCCCCACAGAAGCGGTAGCTCCCTCCTCCCCCTCCCAGTTCAGAGCCCCCTCTCCCGCCCAGTTCAGAGCCCCCTCCCTCCTCCCACCCTACGTCCCCATTGTAAATAAAAAGTTCAATGCGTTGTTTTCCACAAAAAACTGTGTTGTTTATTGGGAGGTAAGGGGAGGGGGGAGGGAAGGGTTGGGGATGGGAGGGAGATGTAAAGGGAGACAGAGGTGACCCTACTGTAGGGCCTGGGAGAACATCTCCGTCAGGGCCTCAGGTATGTGCACCCCATCATGGTGCTCCTGGCAGATGGCAGCTGTGCGGGGCTGTTTGAAGGCCTGGCCCTCGCCTGCCATCCATGCCAGGAGGAAGGCCTTCCCCTTCCACTCCACGATGTTGTGGAGCACACAGCAAGCAGCCACTACCTCGGGGACGTTCTGCTCGCCCATCTCAAGACGGGTGAGTAAACAACGAAACCGGGCTTTCAGATGGCCGAAGGCGCACTCCACCTGGTTGCGGGCCTGGTTGAGGCAGTCGTTGAATCGTGCCCGGTTGTGGTCTGTCTACCCCATGTAGGGCCGCCTCAACCAGGGCAGCAGGGGGTAGGCTGCGTCCCCCACAATACATGTGGGCATGGGCACGTCCTCAACAGTAAATTCCCACTGGGGAAAGAAAGTGCCCGCCTCCAGCCTGCAAAACAGGCCGGAGTGTCGTAGAATGTGGGTGTCTGTGTGTCCTGCCGGACCAGCCCGCATAAATGTCTGTGAAGCGGCCATGGTGGTCCACGAGGGCCTGGAGCACGATGGAGAAGTACCCTTTGTGGTTTATGAAATGGGCCGCTCAATGCTCTGGGGCATGGATGGGGATGTGGGTTGTATCCAGGGCTCCCCTGCAGTTAGGGAACCCCAGCGCAGCGAAGCCAGCCACCGTTGCATCCACATCTCGCAGGCGGATGACTTGCTGGAGCAGGACGTCGTTGATGGCATGGATGACCTACAGAAGGGTGCACAGAAACACAGGGGAACACATCACATAAGGCAGGGTGAGTGCATGCTCCCTTGGGGGGTTCCCACCCCCCTGTGATGCCCTCTGTCCTCACACACACCAGGGCCCCCTCGCCCCACAGGCCAACCTCCCCCCCACCAGCAGGCCTGTGCAAGGGAGGAATGACCCAAACCCCTGGGTGACGGGGCATTCCCCGTCACCCCAGCCTGGGGTCTTGCCTGCCCCTGGCCATGGAGTGCAGCTCCCCCCCCAGGATTTACCTGCATGACGATGGCACCGACAGTTGATCTGCCCACCCCAAACTGGTGTGCCACCAGTCGGTAGCTGTCTGGGGTGGCCAGCTTCCAGATGACAATGGCGACCCTCTTGTCCACAGGGATGGGTGCCCGCAGCCGGGTGGTGCTTCTCTGGAGCGCAGGGGCGAGCCAGGCACATAGCTCCAGGAACATCTGCTTTCGCATCCGAATGTTCCGGAGCCATTGCTGGTCATCCCATTGCCCCAGGACCAGCTGGTCCCACCAGTCGGTACTGGTGTCCAGTCTCCACAATGGCCTCTTCACGGTGGGGTGGGGATGCCACGGGGATGCCACCGCCTCCCTGGTGAGGGAGTCCAGAGCGACCTGTGCCTCGAGGTCCTGGACGAGGAGTGCATCACCATGGAGCAGCAGCTGCAGGCACTCCAAAATGGCCGGAAGGGGCCAGAGCAGGCACAAGGCCACCCCTGGTTCCATGGTACAACAAAAGAGCTGACGGCAAAAAATCACCAAATGGCACTAAGGCACAAGTTGTGGTGTCCAAGAAGGCAGAGGGCAACCACAACTAGAACTGCTATGGCTGTCAGTCCCTGCAAGAGGTACTAAAGCTCGCAGCAGGAGAGAAACCGCTGTCCAGGGAGATCCCTTTAAGCACGTGTCTCAAAGGAGCTCCAGCCCCTGCCCCCGGAAAGGGCTGGTGCCCTTTTGCCCTCTCCGAAGTGCTTCCGGGCTCATGCTTTTGTGCAAGAGAGTCCCGCCAATGTAGACGCTCTCTTGCACAAAAGCACATCGCTCTGACGATGAGTCCCAGCCAATGTAGATGCTCTCTTGTGCAACTACTTTAACGCAAGAACTCTTGCGCTGAAGAGTTTTTGTGCAAGATCGCACCGGTGTAGACATAGCCTGAAGGTTAAATTCTTGTGTAAAGTGACATGAAAAGCAAAAATAAGTTATCCTGAAAATACAGCGGTAGTTCTTCCAAATGAATTGGTATTTCTGTTATAAACCAAATAAATGTTTTCCATGTTCTATTGGCAAATCTCTTTGCTTTGACATCACATGCTCCAAGATAAAAAGCTAGCTTATTCCAGTGCCTTCTCTATTTACTTTGTTATTAGTATGTAACTGAAATCCAGATCAAACTCATGAAACTGAAAATAACACGATCTAGAATTTTGTACAATATAAGTGTTGATATTTGAGATTTTCCCTTCTGTTGAAAAGATTAAGATGGCAAATATTGCTAGAGAATCAGAGTCTTCTGTTACATGCACATTTATGGTTAATATAACAATGGAATAATACTATGTCCCTCCCTCCTGCCCTCACTTCATCTGATTTATGAATGAGATCCCCTCAAACAATTTCAATCCAGATTGCACAAGAGCCTTTTCTTTTTCATCTCATGACATCAAACTTTTTGTATCATTTTGTTTCAGCAATCTCATCCAAAAGCCTGAGATCACACATTTTTTACCCATGAGGGAGCTCCTTACTCAATAGCACTGTTACAGAAAGCAAGGGCTGGCTCATGTGAATAAAGGCTTCAGGAATGAGATATGGTCTCTCTTTTTTGTCTTTTTCTAAAGTAAAATAGAAAGATAAAGTTTTGAAACTATGGTCTTAATACTGCATCTCTCCTCAAAAGTGGTTCCATTAGCTTTAAGTAGACAACTCACATGAATGCAAAATTGCAGGATAAGGCCCTATATTAACTAATTACAAATCTGGGGAATACAATGTGTGAGAAATATGCTATAGCACATTAAGTTGTACATTGTAAAGAAGTAATTATGACAAAGAGTCTTTTTTGTAGTTTAATCTTAATCTTTCAATGAATACTACAGTTTTAAGAAAGCTAGTAAACAAAAATCAGGCAACACTAGGTTACATAATGTCATCAAGCCTCAGGAAAAACAAAATAGGAAACTTCAATGCTCTACTTCAATCAGTGAAATGAGAATGGAAATTGTGATTAGATAGTTTTATAGCATGCAGGGACTATGAATACAAAAATGTCTAAACCAGTTTACTGGTGATCATATAATGTGCTATTGAATTTATCTAATAGTTTGCTATGATAGTACAAGTTTGATAGCAGGCTGTCTCCCTGCCAATGGTTGCCATAAAAACAGCCCTTCGAAAGTCATTTTTTGCATTCTTGCATAAAGAAATTTGAAAGGATTTGCCATTCTTGGGGAAAGCAGAGCATATATATTCAACCACATTCTCCACTCTTGTAAATTAGTGAATCTCATTAACTTCAGTTGTGTTGTATTTATTTATGTGAGCAAGGAATTTTGTCTGAAAATGGTAAGGAAAAGAGAATTCTACAAGAAAGAAAATGTTGAAAACAAATCATTGGCTTCTAACACTGCACTTTGATGTAATGCTCTGAAAAGTTATTGTAAAAATGTCCCCTTTTACCTCAAGAGAACTGATTTCTGTGTAGTTGGCAGTAAAAAAAAAAAAAAAAGAGTCTCTTATTTGTAAACTGAACAGACATGATATGCAAGCCACTGACAAAAAATAATCTATGAGAATCCCCACAAAGCCATTTTTACCATTTCTTCACAGAGCAGAACTTCACCTCAGCATCCTTCAATCCTCACTCTATACAATTATGAAATAACTTGCAGAGCAGCAAGATCTCTTGCAGAATACACAAAGATGATGCAAGAATCCTGGTTTGGAATATTAATTGTCACAATGGACAAGACACCCATAGATATTGGGTGAGTGGAATTTCATGCAAAAGCTAAGTGACTATGTGCAAGATTCGTTGCTAAGCAGGCCAATCTTAATCATTGGAACTCAGAAAACAATATTGGTTAAAAAATGTAGTTTAATGAGAAATGTGATGCTTATCAGGCCTGATTCACTGGCACAGTTTTATTTAATTATCTACACCTGTGCAAAATGAGGGCCAAGTAGGTGTAATAGGGTACACTTATCATTTGGCAGCCTTTTATGCCCATTTCATACATGTAAAAGTGATTATATAAGGCAACAGTGAGTCAAGTCCTGTTTCCATTAGCGTTAAGGGCCTGTTTCCAAAAACATTTCCTTTTGTAATTACACTAGTCTCTTGCACCATGACTGTAAATGGAACACTGACTTTCAAAGACTCAGGGTACGTCTAGATTACAGAGCTTTTCCAGGATGTCCAAGCTTTATCCTGTGTCCAAAAAAAAATTCGGAAAAGCAGACACGTTTTTTCAGCATCCCTGTAAACCTCGTTTTATGAAGAAGAAGGGATGCTCCAAAAGAGGGTTTTTTTTCTGACATTTGGCCCAGTGTAGATGGGCCAAATGTTGGAAAAGCCTCTTTTGGAAGAAAAGCGGAAAAACATATGCAAATAGCGGTTTGCAATTTGCGTATGTTTTTCCGACTTTTCTTTGTAGAGTAGACACAGCCCTAGATTGTTGCTGGAGAGAAAACAAATGAAAGTGTCACAAGAGACAATCAGAAAATTTTGAAACTATTTTTTACCTGAAAATGCTGGACTTTTTGTAAAAGGACACTGTTTTTAGCAATGCTTCCATCAGGAAGATGTCTCAGCTGCAGGATGCAATGTTTAGTCTAAACAAGAAAAGACAATAGCCTTGTGAATAGGGCACCCACATGAGATGTAGAAGATTCAAACTCAAGTCTCTGTTCTGTCAAATTGAGACAGAAATGAGCTCTCAACCTAACTCTGCAACTGAAAACCCACGTGTCTTTCAGCAAGTCACTTAATCTCTCTGGCCAAGTCTACACTTGAAAGATTATTTGTGCTTGAAAGCAGATTTCCTAGTACAGGTTGAACCTCCATGGTGCAGCATGATTTTAGTTAGCTGGATGTCCACTTACCATGAGTGTGGCCATGTTTCCTGCAGTCCCATAAAGTTTGTGAGTAGCCACCAGTCCTGGCTCTCAGTGTTCTGTGCTGTAATTTAGCTCTAATTTACCCTTAAATGTCTTCTAAGAGCCCAGTAAGCAGTGGCAGTGTTGGTAATGCTGCTAGACAATACTGACCTCCTGTGGTTCTGCAAATTCTCTGGTTCGGCACCGGTCAGGTCCCGAGGGTATGGGACTAGAGATGTTCAACCTGTAATGGATTAATTTGCACATGATTTCATTAAAAGCTTAGAGATCAAGACATAGGCTATGTCTACACTACATACTTCTTGTGCAAGAAGCCTTTTGTGCAAGAGTTTTTGCACAAAAACTTCTTGTGTAAGAGCATGTCAACACCTCAAAGCACATCGCAAAAGTGATGTGCTTTTGCGCAAGAGAGCATCCACACTACATGGACACTCTTGCGCAAGAGAGCATCCACACTACATGGACACTCTTGCGCAAGAAAGCTCTGATGGCCATTCACAGTGTAGACGTAGCCCTACCGTGTAAAGCCTCATTTAAAAAGTATGGCTAAACCTAGGTAGAAGAATTATTACGTTACTAATGAGAAGTAACACTACCTTTATAGTGTCTGATTGTACCTAGCATTCTACTGCAATTCATTATCTGATTCAAGTTTTAACACATAAGTTATATATGTTGAGTACACTTCAGTTAGTAAAAGACAAACTAGCAAAAGCAGCCCATTCTACTGGCATTCATATACACACAAGCAGATATAAAGTGTGAACATTATAAAATAGAGGAGCTTCAGAGAACTGAAAGCTTGAAATGTAAGATGTAAAAGATAGCTCTGGATGGCATATTTGACCTGATCTTTTTTCTTGCAGTACAACTGCTACCTCATATGCTTTAGTTCAGATGGCATAAAGATGCATTTTTCACTGAACTTGTGTGGAACAATGATAACAGGCTGAATGATTATGTTAATCATACAATCAGTATTCCCTATGGATATTCCACTGTATAAATCCCAGGCTCTTTTTCCTGTTGAAAAGGCATTACAGTGAATAAGAATAAGAATCTTGTTTTAAATTGTGCATTTTAAATCTTCCAATTAATATGCCTTGAACTTTCCTTAAAACGTATTCTTATTAAAAATTAGTCATTATGGTAAGCAGGGTTTGTACTTTATTTGGCACGGACTACCTTTTAAAGCTAACTCTAATGTTATAAGGGAGCTATATATGCCCTGGTCTACACTAGGGCTTCATTTTGAAATAACACTCCACTTAATTTATAAGCAGAGCTTCCAAACTACCAAGCCCGCTATTTTGAACTAAGGGGCCACTTATTTTGAAATCTGTTTTCTTGAGGAATAGCACTAATTTCTAAATTGTTATTTTGAAATAGCAGTAGTGTGGACACTTTGGTGCTGCTATTTCAAAATAACTACTCCCCAGAGTAATTCAAACTAATTACTCCCCAGTGCTAACTGGGGCTCTAAGTCAAGGTAACATTAACGGAGCTTGCCTCAGATTAATTTTTAGGTTTCTCTGTAGTGATGACACACTATTTCAATTTTGTCAAATAGGGAGTTATTAAGTCGATTTAAGCAATTTCGAAATAGTTTCCTACTGTAGACATGCCCTATGTGATGATCATGACAGTACACTGCTGGTCTGCAAATAGTTATAATACTTTAATCCCTTCAGTATGACACCACAGGAGAGAAAAACAATTTTTGTTTCGATATTGCTAGGCTGTCTCAAGGGTAAATTTCCCCCCACCCCCCAGGTTATTCAGAAAACAAGCTCTGCAGGCAAAATATAAATGATGCAGAACATATGTTATGGAATTCTGCTCCCTTAGGAACTGGGTTTTGACTGTATAGGACTACAGAGGAAAAGGGACTGGAAAGAGCCTTAGGGTGCGAGGCTATCTGTAGCTAGTATCCAAAGTCCGGGTCCTACTGAAAAGATATGACCTTGATAAATCATGGTGAGTGAAATATTAAGCACTCAGCCTAGACCAAGTCTCTTGTGTCTTGTGTCTACCAGAATTCAGTGTAAATTTACTAACCTAATTATGCTTAATGTGGTTCCATTTTCTCATATAGGTAAGGCTAAAAGCAAACAGAATTTTGTAGTCTATTTGCTGCACTAGATACAGTAGGTTTGACAAAATGTGTGCTTGCTTCATTATTTGGACAATTCGTACATTCTGATTCAAATTGACCATCTACAATTATATGTACTAACGGAATGTATTTCTTCTTCCAGTGAAAGAAAAAGCAAATGTTGCATTGACATCAAAAGAAGGAAGAAAAGAGCAGTTGTAGTATACCCATGGAATCCCTGGGGATGTGTTGAGCTAGTGAACAATGTAGTTTAATAAGAGCAGTAAGCACCCATGTGCACAGTGTTCTCTTAAAAAATAAATAGCATTTCTTAAGGAGATAATTCAAAGCTTCTGATAACTTTACCATGAGAGAGATTATTAGAATTCTTCTCTCCTAGGTTAATGCTGTTTTCAATAGTTGAGGCTGCAATCTAAATTTTGTCTGAGCAAGCAATATGCTCAATAGACCCTTTGGCATGTAATGGACAAGTCTTTATAAAGAGATTTTATTTATGCACAAAATATTTGAATGGTAGAGAGGGAGAGTCTAGACATTTTAATTTCCTAATATTCTTTGGTAATATTTAAAAAGAATGCTGCCATGGCCATGGAGGGTGGCTGGAGGGGGGGCAGCTGGAGGTGGGGAAAACCCCTGGAGCTTGGCCCCTCCAAGGCAGCCTACAGGCTGTGGGGAGGCACCTGGAGCTCCCAGAATCTTGCCACTCCCGCTCCAGATAGTCTGAAGTCTGTGGGCAGCCACTGGCAGGAGGCAGCTAGAGGGGGTCAGCCCCCAGAGCCTGGCCCTCCCCAGACAGACAGCAGGCTTCAGAGGGCCACTGGAGGGGGAGCAGCCCCCAGAGACTCACCCAGCCACACACAGCCTCCAGACCTCAGGGGGTCACGTGAGGCTGGAGGCAGCCCCCAGAGCCTAGCTCCTCCCCTCCCCCAGATAGCTTGCAGGCTGCAAGGGGAGCTAAAGGCTCGGATCTGGCCCCCGCAAGAGGCTACAGGTCAGAGTGGGAAGCTGGAGCCCGGAGCTGGCCCGTAGAGACTCAGCTGCTACCTGACAAGCATGCAGACCTAGATCCTGCTGTCCTGGGAAAAGCCACCCTCTGGGTAGCGCAGCCCTGGCCCCTTAGGAGGAGCTGCTGGCTTGGGAACACTCCCACAGCCTCGTGAACGAGGTTTACAGGAGCGGTCGACAAAAGCGTCATTGACTATGTCAAATAAACTACTTTACATGGCTCCTCTCCCTGCGGGACACAACCACTGCCTGTCCCGATGTGTGCATGGCACAGAGGGAAGCAGGGCCACCCTGTCACCCCCCTCCCACTTGCAGGCTCCTGGCCTGGCTGGCACCTTCCCATGCCTGCATGTCCTTGGGACGTGGGCGGGGGCAGGGGGTAGCGAGGCTCACCCTGGGGACATCTGTGCCCCTGCAGGAAGGGGCCTGCCGTCTAGGCCACCTCCCATGCCAACCTGCAGACGTGGGAGCCACTGCTGCAGATGAGTCCGTGAGGACCTGGAGAGGGAACACATTGCCCTGCAGTGGTCTCTGGAGGTGGACATGGAGCTACACAGCATCACCTGGCAGGAGCTCTTGAAATAGGCCTAGACCATTTGCATGGCTTACACTGCTGCAGTCAACCACCCACTGGCCACTCCTGCCCCAGTTTCTGCCCCTCTGTCTTCTCCTCCTAACCCCTCCCCTTCCCCCTGTGGCTGCTGAGGGCTCTGCACAGAAGGCGGTGGGACCACCCGAGGCAGGTGCCACTTCCAGCCCAATCTCTGAGCCTCCCTTTCCCCTGTTCCCCTTTCCTTCCCCCTCCTCCCCCTCCCAAGTTCTTGCCACAGTTACATTTACCCCAATTAAACCAAAACTTTGTTCTTTGTTTCAAAAACAAAACATCTGTTTTATTGTATCAACAGAGGAAGGGAAGGGGGAGGAGGAGAGGGAAGGGAGGGCAGGAGAAAGGACGGGTGGGGGAGGAAAGGCACAGAGGGGCAATACACAGGCCACTTGTGGGGAGGCCCAGAGGATAGTGTCACTGGGGTCCTTATGTGAAATTCTCCCTCAGGGCCTCTCAAATGTGCATAGCCCCTTGATGGGCCTGCCAGATGGCAGCTATGCACAGCTGTTCAAAGGCCCTGCCCAACTGCTCAGCCTCTGCCCCCCACCCTTGCAGGAACATCTCCTCTTTATTCTTACATATATTGTGCAGGACACAACAGGCTGCCACCACTTGGGGGACATTTCACTCCCCAAAGTCAAGGGAGGTGAGGAGGCAGCAGAACCTCCCTTTCAGATGTCCAAAGGTGCCCTCCACAATCATGTGGGTCCTGCTGAGCCTGGCATTGAAATGTTCCTTGCTTTGGTCCAGGAGTCCCATGTAGGGCTTCATAAGCTAGGAGAACAGAGGGTAGGCTGCATCCCTAATGATGCACATTGGCATGTCCACGTCCCCGACCCTCATGGTGAGGTCAGGGAAAAAAGTGCAGGCATGCATCTTCTTGTAGAAGCTGGAGTTGTGGAAGATGCGGGCATCATGTGCCTTCCCTGGCCACCCAAGTTTGATGTCCATGAACCAGCTGCAGTGGTCCACAAAGTCCTGCAACACGACTGTAAAGTACCCCTTACAGTTGATGTATTCAGAAGCCCAGTGGTCAGGAGCCTGGATGTCGTCAATGCCCCCCCATAGATGGGTGCCATCAATGCCCCCCCTCCTGTAGCTGGGAAATCCCATGGCAGCAAAGCTGGCCATCATGGGGTCCACATTGCCCAGGAGGATGAGCCAGCAGAGCAGGATTGTGTTGATGATCCTCACCACCTGTAGAAGGAGACAAACAGAGAATGACAGTGTTACCAGGGCCCTCGGGAGGTCCCTGAGGCCAAACCCTACCTCTTGGACACATCAGGACCAACCCTCTACTTACCCCATGCCAAACTGGTTCCCAAAGGAGAAGTAGCTGTCTGGTGTGGCAAGCTATCATGCAGTGATGGCAACCCACTTCTGTAGGGGGATGGTGGGTTGCATGTGGGTGTTCCATTGTCGGAGGGCAGGGGCAAGCCACTCACACAGCTCCATGAAGTTGTCCTTCTGCATGTGGAAGATCTGGAGCTACTACTGGTTGTCCCACTGCTCCATGATGATCCAGTCCCACCAGTCAGAACTGGTGTCCAGTCGCCAGAAGCGGTGGTGCACGGTGTGCAGAGGAGGGTGGGAGAGGTCATGCTGCATGAGCAGTGAATGGAGAGAGGAGAGGAGGTATCCTGCAATGAGCTGGGGGTCCTGTTTCTGCAGAGCTATGAGGGCAGCCTGCAGTAACTGCAGCAGGAGGTGCGGTATGGGGTCTAAGAGCCATTGACAGCTTGGAGGCAGGTCTGGCTCCATGGCTGGAGTGCTGTGGTGTCCACAAGGGCAACCAGAGCAGGCAGTGATAAGGCTTTGTTGTCCTCAATGAGGTATGCAAAGGAGAGGAGCCTGAGACACAGCTATACAGGGGGGTCCCTTTAAGCTAGGGCCTCAGTTAGCCTCAGGCAGTAGCTCCAGGAAGTGACTGCTGTTCTGATGCCCTGGCTGAAGTGCTTCCTGGTGGCCTTAAATGTGATTCAGCATCCAATGAGTGTGGATTCTTAATTTCGAAATAACTGCGCTATTTCAATGGCCATTTGCTTTGCAGACACGCTATTTCGAAATAATTTCGGAGTTTATATTCCAAAATAGCTTATTCCAAAATAAGTGTGCAGTGTAGACGTACCCTTAAAGTCCCAAGCAACATCAGGTACATCTGCTAGTTTAAATATAAATGAGAAAACCAAAATGTGGTTCCATACTAAATTCCTGTAAGATATATCAGTTCAAGTAGTGCCACATAATTATAATTATCCAATGGAGTTGAACCTGGCTTGGTTGCCAACTCATTTTGTGGCAAAGAAGAAATATTTTCCTTTTTCTTTTTTGTTTTAAGTTTTTATTCTTTTAAGTTGATCTGATCTGAATAAATTGCTCTTGGATTAACCAAGATTCATTAAAATATTGCTGTATTGGTATTCAGTAATCTATCTAATTAGCATTTTAAGCCCTTACATTTTGAATTAAACATGCATGAAGTCAACGCTCTCTGTAGCTCTAATTAGAATCATTATTATTTATTCAATTAAATACATTTTGTGCTAATGATGAGAAGGTATTGTTCTGGGGTTGTTTATCAAAGGAGTGGTTTCACAGCAGACTGAGATTATAGACATGTATATGAAATGTCAATGTAGAAGTTTCAGAGTAAATAGTTCTTCAAAAGTCAGTAATTCTTAATCTATTTTGTGTCTTGCAATAATGATTTACAGCCAAATTCTATCAGTAATATCAAAATAACCCCAATTACACTTTCAATGGCGTTGCACAAATATAAATGAAGGCAGAATTTGGCCTATAGTGAAACCCAATGGTTTAACTTTTATTCCTCAATACATTCCTAAGTACCAGGTGAAGGCCCAGATTGTTGCATGGATGTGGCTGTGGGAACAAATAATCAACCATTTGAACAGTCTTCCTCATACAGCCAATGAAACTGTTGCATGTAAGTTACTTTTAAAGTAAGTGTGGTGACTGGTTGAATTGCTTCTGAGAAAACAGGTGTCCAGGATGCTTATTAGTGTATAGATGTGTGTGTTGTTGTCACTCTACATGGTATGGTTGTAATTTATCATTTCAAAATGGATAAGAATAAAAAGTTGGATGGTAACGTATATACATGAAAAATCCAATGATGATTAAAACTTTTAAATAAAAAAAAATCACGGAATACTAGAACTGGACTGCACTCCTGGCTGAGTCAAGCACCATCCTAGATCATACCTGACAGATATCTGTCTAACCAGCTCTTAAAATTCTCCAATGATTGATATTCCACAATCTCCCTAGGTAATTTGTTGCAGTGGGGATTGTATTCACTCTGTTTGCTTTTTTATGTTGCATGTGATTTCTACTGTCCTGTAGTAACCCCGAGTGTGTGTGTCTCAGTTGCTCTACTATTTAGATATGGGAAGTGCAGGTGTGACTCACTGAGAAAATATGCAGCTTACTACATATGCCAGGGGTAGGAAAAAGCCCCTCAGCGAGCTGGATTTGCCTAGGTCTTTAATCCAGACCATGTGCCAGTTCCTGGCCCAGCTGCTAGCGCATTGCCTGGGAGCTGGGACATGCAAACCTTTTCGACTGCTTCTATTCAAAGGACTCGCGCCTGCCAGGCAGCTGCCAGACAATAGATTAGAAATGGGGGCCAGGAGCTGCGAGCCCAGTTATGTGAATTCTAAGCCTCCACCCCAGACAACTCCGGGAGGAAGGCTTTTTTATTTGCTCTGGAGGGAATGGGAGGAAGGTGGGAAGGGAGGTCAGGGGAAGAGAGGAGTATGGGGAGGAAAGGCACATAGAGGGAATGTAGGGGCCCCTTATGGAGAGGCCCAGGGAAAAGTCTCACAGCTGGCCTTGTATGAAACTCTACTTCAAGGCCTCCCTGATGAGCAAAGCCCCTTTATGTGCTCGCCAAATGGCACTGGTGTCTGTCTGCTTGTAAGCTCTGGCCACCTGTTCAGCCTCTTCCACCACCCTGGCAGGAAATTCTCCCCATTGCTCTCACATAGATTGTGGAGCACACAGCAGGCTGCCACAACAAAAGGGATGTTGTACTTTCTGAGGTCCAGATGGGTGAGGAAACTCTTGAACCTCCCCTTTAAACGGCCAAATACACACTCCGCCACCATGCAGCACCTGCTCAGCCTGGTGTTGAAGTGTTCCTTGGTGGGGTCCATGTAGGGCACCATGAGCCGGGGAACAAAAGGTAGGATGTGTCACCCAGGATGCAGATGGGCATGTCCACATTCCGAACTCTGATGGTACAGTCAGGAAATAAAGTGCTTGTGTGCGTCTTTCGGAACAGGCAGAAGTTCTAGAAGATGCAGGCATCATGAGCTTTTCCCAACCATTCAACACTGATGTCGGTGAAACATCCCTTGTGATCCATGAAGGCCTGCAGCATCACAGAGAAGTACCCCTTTTTGTTTATGTAATCCGAGGCACAGTGGTTGGGGGCCAGGATGGAGATGTGAGTGCCATCTATGGCCCCCCCACCTCCCGCAGTTAGGGAAGCTGATGGCAGCAAAGTTATCCATGATGGTGTCCGCATTGCCCAGAGTAAATTTCAACCTGCAGATGGCTATTGGATGGTAAAAGAAAGAACAGGGAAAATCAGTTCAGGGCAAAATGTACATACTGGTGGTCTCTCCTGCATAAAGCTGGGTGCTGCAGAAGGACCTATGCAGATCTGCCATAGTTTAGGTCTTACATCTCATCCCTGTTGTGTTCTTTTTCTCCTGCTTCACTACAGTGATGGTAGGCTTGCTGTTCTATTTCCTTTGATCTGCCCGTTGTTGGTTTCCGTGCTGCTTGTACACATGGAAAATCCTTCCATTTTCAGTGTGCCAGGATCCCATCCTTCCATCATTCACATATGTTCTAAAAACACTCTTTCTTCTCCTTGTGGAAGTAATGTACTACTCATCATGGGGATCTGTGATGGAATCACATTGTAAAACATTCAGGAGTTGAAATGTGCAAATGCTTACTATCAGGCATAGTGCTCACTAGAATGAGTGATGCCCTAGAATTGCTCACAGCAGCAAGCTGCACAAGTGTATGCAAATAGTGCACACAGTAAAGTGTATTAGCAAGATTTTGGGTCATTTGTTTAAAAAAAGATTAAGATGGTTGCTTAAAGACTTAGTAATGAGCTGATAGATCATGAAATAGTTTCCAATCTGGCACCAGTGTCTGTGAGGAATAATCTGACTGCAGTAAATGAAGTTGCATGAAATGAAAAAGATTAAGACCTTTCTAAAAATTGGAAATTCTTCTCAATGACTAGGGCTGTTAATTGGGAGAAAAAGGGAACAATTTAACAGGCCTCGCAAGAATCTGGACTAAAAAGATAAGTGGGGCATGTGGGTACAATAGGTCTTTTGCTCTATTTCTATTTTAAATGTTTCATTTATTGTATGTTAAAATATACAGAAGTATAATGAAGCATTACCATTATAGGTCATTAAACTAATGGTGACATTCATTAATGAGACACTTATTAGGTAGTATGATGTCAATAGGACATCTTGCCGTGAGTTACAATGAAGTAATATGCTGGAGAGGCAATTTGAAGCAAGTTATTTTCAAACACTCTGTCTTCAGACTATTATTTAAGGGCCTATCTCTGCTGCTATTGAAGTGAATGACATTAATGGTAAAAATCGCAATGTGACGAGGAACTGGCCCAAGGTGGATAACTACTGTACTATAAATATAATGATTAGTGTATCATTTCATGATGCAACAGGTTTAAGACATTGTTTCACATTGGAAGCTGTTGATATTTCTGCACGTTAATATTTTTTCCTGTCAATTCATGTTGACTTTTCTTGTAGTGAGGAATCAACAGGAGGCACACCTATCTTAAACTATACTATTTGTTTTGTAGCTGTGTGGAATCCTGGCTGCACTGAATTCAACTGAAAAACTCATGTTGACTTTAATAGGGCAAGGACTTCACCTGATGTCTTGTTCTGGAAGCAGGTTGGCAGCCAAAGCCAAAAGTAACACAAAACCAGTAAATTAAGAAAGGAAAGGATTATCAATTTCACTTCTTACCTACCAATGAAGTTTGCAAGAGGAACAGCATAGCCAGACCCAGTATACACACTCCCAACAGTTCCCAAGAGCAGAAATATGCAGCCAATGATTTAACAAGAGTGTCCTCCAAGAATTGCTGCCTTAACCACAAAGAAGAAAAAAACTTCAGTATATATGGATTTCCACTAAAGAATAGGGGAGGACACACAACCTCGTTTATTACTCCCCTTTAAACCATTATTCAACATCGGAAATAAAACAGATACTCATCAGGATCCAAAATAACTCAGCACAGGGGGGACACCATGCCAAAGCAAAACATTTTGAATCTACAAAACTAATTAAAATGGAAAATTTTATGTGATTGAACATTTGAAACAAAATCTTTCAGTATTCCAAAATCCAAGTTTTTAGAACTTTGTGTTCAGTGAAAAACTTTTTTTTATTGGCCATGTTAGGGTATAAAATTTAAAATTGTCTAAATCTCCTTCTGGACAAATTTGAATTTTCAGCCATTGCTGGTGTTTAATGCCTGAAACACATATGACTGTATAGATACCATCACATAATTTGTCTTTCTGTCTCTGGAGAGGAATAGAGAGGTTCCAAAGACCTTGTAGTGGAGTTCAGAATATTTATTTTGATAATGTCTAATATGTACTCCAAACTATTGTCAGAATAAAAAAAAATCTTTTTAGGAGTATTTGAATTATCCGTAAAGTAAAAGTAATTTTGGGGACTAATCAGATTTAACAGTACTGGGAAGGTGATTATGTAATTTGGGTTACTTATTTCTTTTAGTTTAAAAATTGACCATAAATCCAGATGGTTTAGACAATTAAAAATAAGCAGTTCTTTATTATGCACTTAATCAAAAAGCACTACAGTGAGCTCCATCTCTCGTAAGTGAGTCAACTGCACAGCTGAATATAAGAAATCCCTCACATATTAGAGACCACAATAACCTACCTTCAATCTGAACACTCATATCGCACATAAGAATCTTATGCCAGGGACCAGCACTTCCAGTCAAGATGAATATGTTTCAAGAAATTAAGCAGAACCTCATTTAGAGCCCTAACTATATTAGTGCTAGAATTGTTTGGTTCAAAATCATATCTGAAAACATGTTTTTGATAACAAAATATGAATCCCCTTTTCCTTGTTATTACAGAGGATTCAACTGTTTCATAGAGTTACAAATATGCAATTTAGACTGTTCCTCAACTTTGCCTGCTATCAGGTGCTTTTCTGAGCTAATTAATCAGACATTTCAAACTGAATCCAGTGGCCAAGAGATGGGAGTTGGCATCATGCTGCCAAGAATATTTAAGCATCATATTTAATCAGGAATGGGTGAAAGGGTTGAAAAAATTATGAAAGTTTGCAAGACTTATTCCATCAGTATGTTTAGCAATATGTTGTACTCTTGATTTTTTTAAGCACAAGTTGCTAGAGACTACCTAAAAAACCCCCCAGTATATCAGGTTAAAAACTAAGGCTATGTCTATACAGTAGGATGATTCAGAATAACTGATGTTATTCCGAAATAACATAGACTGCATCTATACAGCAAGCAATTATTTTGACATAATGTTGAAATAATGTCGAGCTGGAGATATTCTTACTCTCACTCCTCTAACCCTCATTTTACGAGGAGTAAGGGACGATGGAGGAAGAGTATGTAGATAATGCCAAAAGCTGACTTAAGCTACATATTTGATGTAGTTCAAGTTGCATAGCTTATTTCAGCTTTAGCCCTGCTCTGTAGACATGCCCTAAGCTATCAAAAGAGTTTCATTAAAAATGTTGAAGTTCTCATTGCAAATTGTTTGAAACTGACTCATTTCTGCCTTTGTAGGGTTTTTTTTTTAATTTATCAAAAGTCTAGTTTCAAAAACATTAACTAAAAATTCATTGTACAATGAGGGTTACAGGAGTTGGAGTTGGAAGTCCTTCAGCTTGACGGTATTTCGACATTATTTTGAATTAACAGCCTGATGTGTAAACGCAGACTATTTCAAAATAATGATAATTATTTCAAAATAATGTTGCTGTGTAGATATACCCTAACAGATTCATTAAGACATACGTTTTCATGGGCTAAACCCACTTCATGAGATGAATTGGAGAGTAAGTTACAGAAGCAAGAGTATATAAGGAAGATGTTGCTTGTATTAATTAAACTAATCAAGTCAGGGTGGAAATGGGTCATTCATTGCATTTGGTCTGGAGATGTGACTATCCAGAGAGGGGAAATTGCCTTTGTAATGCATTAAGCAGTTAAGACTCTTGTTCAATCCTAAACTGATAGTGCTGGATTTGCAAACGAATTCCAGTTCAGCTGTGTCCCCTTCTAACTAGGTTTTGAACTTCTTTTGTAAAAGGATGGCTCTAATATCCAGGGAGATCGAAGTGTTCCCCGACTTGATGTCTGATTTGTGTTCACTTACCCTTTGGTGTAGAGATTGTCTGGTTTGGTCAATATACATCGCAGAGGGACATTGCTGGCACTTGATGGCATATATCATGTTAGTGGATGTGAAGTTGTGTGAGCCTCTGATGTTGTCGCTTATGTGGTTAGGTCCTATGATGGTGTCACTTGTATAGATGTGTGGACAGAGTTGGCAACATGATTTGTTGCAGGGAAAGGTTCTTGAGTAAGTGATTCTGTAGTGCATTGTATGGCTGCTGGTAAGTATTTGCTTCAGGTTGAGGGGAGCAGTCTGTAAGTGAGGACTGGCTTGTGTTCTAAGATCTCTGAGTGGGAGGGATCATTTTCAAGGGTAGGTTGTAGCTTGTCAGTGATGTGCTAGAGTGGTTTAAGCAGGGGCTGTAGGTGATAACCGGTGGTGTTGTGTTATTTACCATGTTATTTACCACTGTGGTACTAGGAAACCGTTATGCTCTTCTTGATACAGGAGATAAGGAATCACCTCCTACAACAGAGGAGGAGAAGATTCGTACCCCCCAAGGCTGGGAGGTCTGCTGCCACCACTGCGAATAGGAAACGTAGGGTAGTGGTGGTTGGAGACTCTCTTCTGAGGGGGGCCGAGGCGCCCATCTGTTGCCCTGACATTTCATCTCGGGAGGTATGCTGTCTGCCGGGGGCCCGTATTCGAGATGTTACGGAGGCATTGTCGAGGATTATCCAGCCCTCTGACTACTATCCCATGCTACTCATCCATGTGGGTACAAATGATACTGCGAGGTGTGACACTGAGCAGATCAAGAGTGACTACAGGGTTCTGGGAGTACGGGTGAAGGAGTTTGGAGCACAGGTGGTATTCTCTTTGATCCTTTCAGTCAAAGGTAGGGGCCCGGGCAGAGACAGGTGCATCCTGGAGGTGAATTCCTGGCTGCGAAGATGGTGTTGCTAGGAAGGCTTTGGCTTCCTCAACCACGGGATGCTATTCCAGGAAGGACTGCTAAGCAGAGATGGCGTTCATCTTTCGAGGAGGGGGAAGACCCTATTTGGACACAGACTGGCTAACCTAGTGAGGAGGGCTTTAAACTAGGTTCAGTGGGGACAGGTGAGCAAAGCCCACGGGTAAGTGAAGAACATGGAGACCTGGGAGATGGGTCGGAAATGGGAGGGAGCGTGGGCAATAATGTCAGAGAGAGAGGAGGGTCAGGGCAAAACTGGGAGGCAAGATCAAATCAGTATCTTAGATGCCTATATACAAATGTGAGAAGTATGGGTAATAAGCAGGAAGAACTTGAAGTGCTAATAAATAAATACAACTATGACATTGTTGGCATCACAGAAACTTGGTGGGATAATACACGATTGGAATGTTGGTATGGAAGGGTACAGCTTGCTCAGGAAGGATAGACAGGGGAAAAAGGGAGGAGGTGTTACCTTATATTTTTAAAATGTACACACTTGGATGGAGGTGGAGATGGACATAGGAGACGGAAGTGTTGAGAGTCTCTGGGTTAGGCTAAAAGGGGTAAAAAACAAGGGTGATGCCATGCTAGGAGTCTACTACAGGCCACCTACCTAGGTGGAAGAGGTAGATGAGGCTTTTTTTAAACAACTAATAAAATCATCCAAAGCCCAAGATTTGGAGGTGATGGGGGACTTCAACTATCCAGATATATGCTGGGAAAATAACACAGCAGGGCACAGACTATCCAATAAGTTCTTGGACTGCATTGGAGACAACATTTTATTTCAGAAGGTTGAAAAAGCTACCGGGGGGAAGCTGTTCTAGATATGATTTTAACAAATAGGGAGGAACTGGTTGAGAATTTGAAAGTGGAAGGCAGCTTGGGTGAAAGTGATCATGAAATCACAGAGTACACAATTCTACGGAAGCGTGGAAGGGAGAACAGTAAAATAGTGACAATGGATTTCAGGAAGGCGGATTTTGGTAAGCTCAGAGAGTTGATAGGTAAGGTCCCATGGGAATCAAGACTGAGGGGAAAAACAACTGAGCAGAGTTGGCAGTTTTTCAAAGGGCCATTATTAAGGGTCCAAAAGCAAGCTATTCCACTGCGTAGGAAAGATAGAAAATATGGCAAAAGACCGCCTTGGCTTAACCACAAGATCTTGCATGATCAAAAAATAAAAAAGTAATCCTATAAAAAATGGAAACCTGTACAAATTACAAAGGATGAACATAGGCAAACAACACAGGAATGCAGGGGCAAGATTAGAAAGGCAAAGGCACAAAATGAGCTCAAACTAGCTACAGGAATAAAGGGAAACCAGAAGACTTTTTATAAATACATTAGAAGCAAGAGGAAGACCTAGGACAGGGTTGGCCCACTGATCAGTGAGGAGGGTGAAACAGTGACAGGAAACTTGGAAATGGCAGAGATGCTTAATGACTTCTTTGTTTCGGTCTTCAATGAGAAGTCTGAAGGAATGCCTAACGTAGTGAATGCTAGTGGGAAGGGGGTAGGTTTAGAAGATAAAATAAAAAAAGAACAACTTAAAAATCACCTAGAAAGTTAGATGACTGCAAGTCACCAGGGCCAGATGAAATGCATCCTTGAATACTCAAGGAGCTGATAGAGGAGTATCTGAGCCTCTAGCTATCATCTTTGGAAAATCATGGGAGACAGGAGAGATTCCAGAAGACTGGAAAAGGGCAAATATAGTGCCCATCTATAAAAAGGGAAATAAGAACAACCCAGGAAACTACAGGCCAGTTAGTTTAACTTCTGTGCCAGGGAAGATAATGCAGCAAGTAATTAAGGAAATCATTTGCAAACACTTGAAAGGTAGTAAGGTGACAGGGAATAGCCAGCATGAATTTGTAAAGGACAAATCATGTCAAACCAATCTGATAGCTTTCTTAGATAGGATAACGAGTCTTGTGGATAAGGGAGAAGCGATGGATGTGGTATACCTCAACTTTAGTAAGGCATTTGATACGGTCTCGCATGATATTCTTATCAATAAATTAAGCAAATACAACTGAGATGGGGCTACTATAAGGTGGGTGCATAAGTGGCTGGATAACCGTACTCAGAGAGTAGTTATTAATGGTTCTCAATCCTGCTGGAAAGGTATAACAAGTGGGGTTCCGCAGGGGTCTGTTTTGGGACCGGCTCTGTTCAATATCTTCATCAACGATTTAGATATTGGCATAGAAGTACGCTTATTAAGTTTGCAGATGATACCAAGCTGGGAGGGGTTGCGACTGCTTTGGAGGATAGGGTCATAATTCAAAATGATCTGGACAAATTGGAGAAATGGTCTGAGGTAAACAGGATGAAGTTTAATAAAGACAAATGCAAAGTGCTCCACTTAGGAAGGAACAATCAGTTTCACACATACAGAATGGGAAGCGACCGTCTAGGAAGAAGTACAGCAGAAAGGGATCTAGGGGTTATAGTGGACCACAAGCTAAATATGAGTCAACAGTGTGATGCTGTTGCAAAAAAAGCAAACATGATTCTGGGATGCATTAACAGGTGTGCTGTGAGCAAGACACAAGAAGGCATTTTTCCGCTCTACTCTGCGCTAGTTAGGCCTCAGTTGGAGTATTGTGTCCAGTTCTGGGCACCGCATTTCAAGAAAGATGTGGAGAAATTGGAGAGGGTCCAGAGAAGAGCAACAAGAATGATTAAAGGTCTCGAGAACATGACCTATGAAGGAAGGCTAAAAGCATTGGGTTTGTTTAATTTAGAAAAGAGAAGATTGAGGGGGGACATGATAGCAGTTTTCAGGTATCTAAAAGGGTGTCATGAGGAGGAGGGAGAAAACTTGTTCATCTTGGCCTCTGAGGATAGAACAAGAAGCAATGGGCTTAAACTGCAGCAAGGGAGGTTTAGGTTGGACATTAGGAAAAAGTTCCTAACTGTCAGGTTGATCAAACACTGGAATAAATTGCCCAGGGAAGTTGTGGAATCTCCATCTGTGGAGATATTTAAGAGTAGGTTAGATAAATGTCTATCAGGGATGGTCTAGTCAGTACTTGGTCCTGCCATGAGGGCCAGGGACTGGACTCGATGACCTCTCGAGGTCCCTTCCAGTCCTTGTATTCTATGATTCTATGATTATATGTTGGGCTGGTTCTGAAGCAGGTAACTTCTGGGTACTCATCTTACACCACCTCACACAATGCGGTCCTGGTTCACGATCAGGCCCCCTAGGACTGACAGTACTATAAACAAATATTCAGGCCACTGCCCATGTTCTGTATGGGGAGTGGAAGAGAAAAGAGTAAGACAGAGCTTGTAATGGGATGATTGACAGTTAATTTCCATGTTCAATCTGAACTACAGTCTTCGTTACATGAATTCCTTATGGTCTACTAAACCGTAAACAGAGGATAGAAGGAGGCATGTCACCTTTTCATCAGGAGTTACTAAAGATTTCAACTATTCAAATGCCCTTGTTAGTTTAATTCCTACTCCGTGTGGCACTGTTACTCAATGTGCTTAAAAGGGACTAGGTTTGCAGGCTAAGATGGTGCTGATGTTATTTATGGCATCTTTTACTTTGCAGCTACTGGATCTTACACAATTAATTATGGTTATAGATGTGAAAGCAGTTCTTCCAGTTCTTACGAAGATATATACATGTGTGGCTTCACCCTGCCACTGTAAATAGCATACAATGAAAATAAAACAGCCCTATATGAGGTTAAGCAGCTAGTCAGGATACAAAAAGCAAGAATTTGTGAAGCAGGATACTATGGAGAGAAGCTTTTTGGAGGACAGTACAAAAAGGCTGGTATTTCATAGAGGAAACAGTCAATTAAACAACTTTAATATTGCATATCCTCAGCTGGCCAGCAGGTGCAATCACTGCATAAGGTATTGCGAAACAATTTCAGATATCCATACAAAATTGTAACATCAGACCACATGCTTGCCAGTGCAGATATCCTGTGCCAAAGCTCAGATCATTTGATCCTAGCACTAAGCAAAGTTCAGCACCCAGAGCCGTTTATCTGCCAGAACCTCCTCCTCAGGTACTCACAAAAGCAGCCGCTTCCCAGATTTGGGAAATTAAGCATCTCAGGAACAGGAACTTGCTACACCATAGAAGGTACACTAATTCCAACTCTGTAGCAACTCATGTTAACAGCATACACACAGATAAGATGGATAATAAGCACTCTTTTTGGAAGTTGCAACATAATACTTTAAGAATTCAGAGCTATTACATAGCAGAACCCAAGGGAAAAAAAAGTGAGCAGGTCACTCCCTATAAAAGAGACAACTCAGTGTACCTTACTAAAGCACAGCTGCAATCTGACCACTGTGAGGCCCAAATTACATGCTTCCCAACTGAAAATAGCCTGCAAGCAACACCAGGAAAAAAACCCTTGAAATGTAAAGTGACAGCCAACAATGTTAGCAGTAGGTTTTTTAAAATATACCTTAAGAATACTTTTGTTTCCCAAGAAGTGTGCTCGGTGAAAGGATATAGGGTCCCTCTTCCCCTATTCATATAATGATTCAATCTTTTGTTCTTATTCACAGACAAAATGATTCTCACTTTGTTGTAATACACCTTTTTTTGATTGTTCACAGCTGTCTGATAGTTTTCCATTGATAGACTTAGGCTGATGCAAGACTAGACAATTGAGCCTTGCATTAAACCATCACTTGATCAGGAATGAGTGATAGCCTTCTCCAGCTACAATAGAGGATCACTGAGACATCTCAAGTTACATGTATACTGCAGCGTTATTTTGGAATAAGTGACAATATTCCGAAATAACAAAATGCACATCTACACAGGAAGGCATTATTTCGAAATAATGTTGAGATGGAGGACTTCTTACTCCAACTCCTGTAACCCTCATTTCACAAGGAGTAAGGGAAGTCGAAGGAAGACTATTCTTCCTTTGACTTCTTCCTGTGTAGACAGTGCGAAACGCCAAATTAAGCTATTTTCAACTTCAGCTACACAATTGATGTAGCTGAAATTGCATATCTTAATTTGACTTTTGCCCTGCTGTGTAGATGTGCCCTCGTAGTGATTCTTTTACTCCAAGACCAAGCACGCTTTCAACATAGTTACATTATTCCTTACTTATGACCTATATGTGCAAACTGAAATGATTATTAATCTTGAAAATGGGTATGGGCTTTCTGTAGACATATTATATATTACTCTTTATAGAAATCCTGGAAATCAGGGGACCCTTTGCCAAGGACACTCTATAGTGGATGTACAGAAGGCCGGATTCCCTCAACATCAGTGATTTAAAATATCAAAAAAACAAGCTATTTTTCCATGTAGAATCTAAAATATTTTTTTTACTCAGGAGTAAAATACTGCTAACTGATGAAGAAACTATTCTTAAATGGAAAACCATTGAAATCTAATATTGGATAACTGCTGTGAGGGTAATTCTTGTATGCAAATACCATAATTCAATTTGTCTACATTTCAGATCACTGCTCTACAGCCAAAATGCTTCTGAAATAAATGTAGTCAAACGTTACTAATTCTGGGTCACTGAGAACGAAAATGATGCTTAAAATTGTTGATTGGCTCTAGTTTTCAAGATATGCTATTGGGTCAGTATATACGACCCTTGACTTGGGAATGGCAGAGGATAAGTGAGTTATAAAGGGAAGGGATCTCAATTTAAACCAGAAATGACTAAAATACATCTTTGACTGGATCTATGAATAAATCTATGACTGGGTTTGGACAGTACTTGCTTTTTAGGCAAAACAATGAATGATGCAATCTGAAGCTAGTATTGCGTCATACCTGATATGAATTGCATCATGTTATTCCTAGAAGTCATGGATGATGCAATCATAACGAAGCTTACATCACTCTGCTGAACAAATTGCCCTATATCAGCTCTAGAAATCATACAGTGTCGTGCTCTCTTATTTGTCAGTGTTTGATTTTGCAAAGGGACACATTTCTGTTTAGCCAAAGTGAGCAGAGATGCCTCGTACTTGTGTGAACAGTGCAGATAACTTCTGCTATGTTTGTGGTGAAGTGACTTTTGCATCACAAAAGCGCAGTACAACCACTATGGTTAAGAAAGCCTATCACCTTTATTTTGGCTGCAAAATTGGAGATCAGGACAAGCGGTGGGCCCCACACATATGCTGCAACACTTGTGCAACAAATCTTCGCCAGTGGTTGAACAGGAAAAGGAAATCTATGCCTTTTGCAGTGCCAATGATTTGGAGAGAGCCAACAGATCATACCAGCAATTGATACTTCTGCATGGTGCCTCCAGTTGGGAAAGGTGTGTCAAAGAAGAAAAAGTGTACTGTGCATTATCCAAACATTCCATCAGCTATACGCCCAGTACCCCACGGAGAAGGAATGCCGGTTCCTGATGCACCAGAATCATTCTCACTTGAGTCGGATGAGGAAGAGGAAGAGGATGAAACTTCTGGTCCTGAACCATCAATCTCACAGGACCCACATTTTCTCCCATCCTCCTCCTCTGAACCACACCTCATAACACAAGGTGAACTGAATGACCTTGTCAGGGATTTGGAACTACCCAAGAGTAAGGCAGAGCTGTTAGGCTCCAGACTACAGCAGTGGAATCTCCTGGCAGGTGATGTTAGGGTTTCCATGTTCCGTGACCGTCAAAAGGATCCTGTCCCATTCTTCTTCATGGAAGGTGATCTTGTAGCCTGCAACAACATCGATGGTGTGATGGCAGCCCTCAACATCGTTCACGATTCAGATGAGTGGACACTGTTCATTGATTCATCGAAGACGAGTCTTAAAGCTGTTTTGCCGCATAATGGCAATGTTTTGCCGCATAATGGCAATGTTTTGCCATCAATTCCAGTTGGTCATGCAGTCCATATGAAGGAAACCTATGACAACATGAAACAACTTTTGAGGTGCATAAACTATGACCAACATCAGTGGCAGCTTTGTGGCGATTTGAAGGTTGTTGCTCTCTTGCTTGGTCTGCAGACTGGATACACAAAGTACTGCTGTTTTCTCTGCAAATGGGATAGTCGTGCAAGAGATTCCCACTACATCAAGATAGATTGGCCACTCCGACAGTCATTGGAGCCTGGGAGGAAAAGTGTTCAGCATCCACCACTTGTTGAATCAAGGAAGATTTTGTTACCACACTTACACATCAAGCTGGGTCTGATGAAGAACTTTGTCAAGGCCGTGGACAAAACACAAGCAGCTTTCAAGTACCTCCGTGGAAAATTTCCAAGGTTAAGTGAAGCTAAGATAAAGGAAGGTGTCTTTGTTGGTCCTCAGATTCGTGAACTTCTTCGAGATGATGCATTTGACCATGCACTGCGTGGCAAGGAAAAGACGGCATGGAAAGCCTTCCAGTTAGTGGCAATAAATTTTCTCGGAAACTAGAAGGCAGACAACTACAGGTTGTTGGTGGAAAACCTCCTCAAGGCATACAAAAGCCTTGGTTGCAACATGTCACTAAAGATACATTTTTTGCACTCTCATCTAGATTTTTTTCCACCGAACTGCGGAGCAGTGAGCGACGAGCACGGCGAGCGATTTCACCAGGACATTGCAACAATGGAGAAACGCTATCAGGGCAAATGGAGCCCATCAATGCTTGCAGACTATTGCTGGACAGTGACAAGAGATGCTCCATTTAATGAATACAAGAGACAAGCCAAGAAGCGCCGAGTAGACACTGAATAGGACTAAACTGTGTACATAATAGTTTTTTGCCTTTTGTTTCATAATAAATTTTATTTATATAACCCTTTTGCTGATTTTTAAAGTGTTACATAAACAGGACAGGTGAAATATTATCATGTAAAGCAACCATAAACACATGAAAAGACCTAGGTTTACAATTTATGATTAAAACTCTACTATCTACACAATATACATAGACATAAAATGTAAAAACTTAAATATCTTGGAAACAGTAGCCAATCAGTTGTTTTAATTGTCATATTTGAATTCAGCACATCAAAATACATAATAAATAGCACATTTTATCTCTGAAGCAGACGACTTCTAAAAAATTGTAGACCAGTGTAATCATAGAATCATAGGGCTGGAAAAGACCTCAGGAGGTCATCGAGTCCAGCCCCCTGCCTAAAGCAGGACCAACCCCAACTAAATTAACCCAGCCAGGGCTTTGTCAAGCCAACACTTAAAAATCTTTAGGGATGGAGATTCCACCACCTCCCTAGGTAACCCATTCCAGTACTTCACCACCCTCCTAGTAAAATAGTTTTTCCTAATATCCAACCTAGACCTCCCCCACTGTAACTTGACACCATTGCTCCTTGTTCTGCCATCCGTCACTACTGAGAACAGCCTCTCTCCATCCTCTTTGGAACCTCCCTTCGGGAAGTTGAAGTCTGCTATCAAATCCCCCCTCACTCTTCTCTTCTGCAGACTAAACAAACCCAAATCCCTCAGCCTCTCCTCATAGGTCATATGCTCCAGCCCCCTAATCATTTTGGTTGTCCTCCACTGAACCCTCTCCCATGTGTCCACATCCTTTCTGTAGGGGGAGGGGGGGGCAAAATTGGACGCAATACTACAGATGTGGCCTCACTAGTGCCAAATAAAGGGGAATAATCACTTCTCTAGATCTGATGGCAATGCTCCTCCTAATGCAACCTAATATGCCATTAGACTTCTTGGCTACAAGGGGAACACTGTTGATTCATATCCAACTTCTCATCCATTGTAATCCTCAAGTGCTGAACTGCTACCTAGCCAGTCAGTTCCCAACCTGTAACAATGCTTGGGATTCTTCTGTGCCAAGTTCAGGACTCTGCACTTGTCCTTGTTGAACCTCATCAGATTTCTTTTGGCCCAATCCTCTAATCTTTCTAGGTCACTCTGGACCCTGTCCCTGCCCTCCAACGTATCTGCCTCTCCCCCTAGCTTAGTGTCATCCACTAACTTGCTGAGGGTGCAATCCATCCCCTTATCCAGATCATTAATAAAGATGTTGAATAAAACTGGCCCTAGAACTGATCCTTGGGGCACTCCACTTGAAACTGACTGCCAACCTGACATCAAGCCATTGATCACTACCCACTGGGCCCAACGATCTAGCCAGCTTTCTGTCCACCTTACAGTCCCCTTATCCAATCCATATTTCCTTAACTTGCTGGCAAGAATATTGTGGGAGACTGTATCAAAAACTTTGCTAAAGTCAAGGTATATCACATCCACTGACTTCCTCATTTCCACAAAGCCAGTTACCTCATCATAGAAACTAATCAGATTGGTGAGGCATGACTTGCCCTTGGTGAATCCATGTTGACTATTCTTGATCACATTCCCCTCTTCCACGTGCTTCAAAATGGATTCCTTGAGGATCCCCTCCATGATTTTTCCAGGGACTGAGGTAAGGCTGACTGGCCTGTAATTCCCTCGATTGTCTTTCTTCCCTCTTTTAAAGATGGGCACTACATTTGCCTTTTTCCAATCATCTGGGATCTCTCCTGATCTCCACGAGTTTTCAAAGATAATGGCCAAAGGCTCCTCAATGACATTTGCCAACTCCCTTAGTACTCTTAGATGCATTAAATCTGGACCCAGGGATTTGTGTATGTCTAGCTTTTCTAAATAGTTCTTAACCTGTCCTTTCTCCACCGAGGGCTGCCCACCTCCTTCCCACACTGCGTTGCCTAGTGCAGGGAACCACAGGCCTAGTGTAGTCTGGGAGCTAACCTTGTCTGTGAAGACAGAGGCAACAAAGCATTGAGTACCTCAGCGTTGAGTACATCATTTGTCACTAGGTTACCTCCTTCATCCAATAAGGGCCCCCCACCCTCTCTGATCACCCTTTCATTGATAACATGCCTGTAGAAATAATGAAAACAGTCAGAGTAATAGGAGATGTCTGGCAATTTGGTAAATAAATTTATTCAATATTTTCAATGGTAAGAACATAGCAAATTATTAGATTCATTCAGGATTTTCCTAGTGTGTCCCCATTTTTTGTCTGGATTTGGAATACAATATAGCAATTGTTGCAAAGAATTTATTCTGTATTTCATTATGAGCAAATGTCTAACTTCTGGCTGTGCAATTTGTGAGGCTTAATGAGTTTGTACAGCATTTCAAAACTATAAAGTGCAATATAAATGCAAAGTATTAATAATAATAACTCATGTTACCATGCAAGAAAAGAGAAAATGAAGATGTAGATTAAAAAAAGTAACATCCACCCTTTTCAAATAATCAGGTGTGCAAGATTGGCAATATGCTACATTCCATACTGTATTATGCAATATTACAAGTTAATTTCTTAAATCTGTTTGTTTTCAAGCTATGCAATATAAGCCAGATACAAAGTTTATAGAAGAAAATAAAAAAGACTCTGATGTTGACTTCAGTAACCTTTGGATCTGGCCATAGGTTTGTGTAGTTGTACATTATTATGAACTTAAATCTGAATATTTTGAGGGACAGTTGCCTAACTTTATTTGACCTATTCTGCCATATTCAATCCCCTTGCAAAATGAAACAAATGTTGATCCTTTGTGCAATCTAGAAAAAAATGTCTGGAGTGTCAGAAAATTCACAAGTGTGGGGGAGATTTTCCTCCCAAATTTTAGAGATTTTTTTTTGTTTAAAATATTTTTTCACTAGAAAAACTGTCCAAAAACCAAAATGTGAAAAAATGTCAACGGGCTCACTTGTTTGTTTACCTGAATTCCATTTAAAATTATTTTCTCCAAACAGTTCATTGATATAATCCTTCCTTCCCAGTTGATGTATCCTGGAATCTAAATCCCAGAGCTAATCATGAGTCCTGAAGTTCTAGGAGCTCTTCACAGATCCCTTCCTTGCTACTAAAAGACACCACATCATTTAGTCACACAAAATGCATGTGTAAACTGGTCTGAGTGAACATGCCTATCTGCATGCAAATAATCAAACAACATGTCTGGAAAGGTGTAGTTTAAATTAGAGCACTTTAATAAATCAGTATTAGTTGCAAAAAATAAATATATTTACTTGAAGTTCTATTGGAATGAGTTGGAAGAGATTTATCCCCACTTTACAGGATCATGCTGTGAAAGACGAGAAAGACAGGATGTTTACTATCAGTTAGAGGATTTGAGGTCAGGAGGGACCTCTTGTCCTTTTGAGCTGATTGGCTATTGAATGCCAAATTATCTATATTTAGTGTAACAGAGCTTTGAACTGATAATTAGAGGAAGTAGTTTGGAACCTATAAATCTCTAAAGTCAGACAATTGATTACGGTATCCAGAATAGCTGTAAAGCAGATATATGGACATGAATGGTTCAATTAAGTCAATAAAAATCCTTCCATTAACTTAAATTGACTTTGGATGAGACTCCATCTTTCTAAGTTCATCAGTGAGTCCATGAAATTTACATTTGCAAGAAATTTTCAACAAGCTCCCAAAGGTGTTTTTGGGCCATGTGATGATGTTATAGATGACTTGTAAAGTAAATAAGAATACATAAAGAAGATCTTTCTTATCTCAGTCACATATACATACTTATTCTTTGAATTTGCTCAAATTACTTTTTAATAAAAGGTACCATTCATTTGAAAAATGTCAAAGGGCACAAGCCCTTTTGGCAAGGTCAGCCAGAGATAGTTATATATATCTTGGTATGGTCATAGACATTATATTTTAGGCAGTATTCAAGGTTTGATATCAAGACTGTTTGTGTAAACTGCCCCTTGTACTTGTGCAGAACTCTAGCAGACTCATCAAGCATCACATGGGTACAAGTTTCTGGACCTTACAGATCCCATCACAGAATGGAGGCCTTGTTCTAACATTCATTTAACTATAGTGATATATACATTGTTCCCCATTAAAAAAGGAAAAAGTTGCTCAAAATAGCTCAACACTGCTCTCCAGTATGCAATATCCCAGTATTTTCTTTACTAAGAAAAAATGTCATTATGTCCGACATTATGATAAATATTGATCACAACAATAACTATAGGAACCTTAATTATTTCTAATGCTAGACCAAATTCAGAATTGAATATGAATATATTCAGTGCTTTTGTTGTAAAAAGAAAAAAAAGGTGCCGGTACTCCAGGGGAAAAGTTTTTGAGCTCTAACTGGAGGTGCCCGTACTGCGTCTGGAGGTGCTGGTACTGGGTACCGGGCAGTACCATCAAAAAAAAAGCACTGAATATATTAAACACTGAGGTATACTTTTGGGTTCATATTTTGATTCCTTTTAAGGAGCCTCTTATATCTTCTAATGAACAATGATAGTGATGCTGAAGAGCTTGGGCTTTTTTGTTTTGTTTTGTTTTTTTAAGAATCCTCTTAGGGCAAGTTTGAAAAATGTTGTTTTTCGAAGATATATTGTAACCATATCATACTGTGTTTTCTCTAATGGTTTTTATGACAATACCTTGGTGGAGTTCCCTGTAACCCCCATATTCTTCATTTATATATCATTACGATCTTACATACAAAGCATTCCTTGTAAGGTATCAGAGGAAATGTAGATCATCAATGTATTTAAAATTATGTGTATGTGTTGTATGGTTGTCACTAATACTTGTGATAAGTTAGAGAAACAGTCAGAGATTAGCTTCTCAGGCACAACAGCAAGGAATATAACCAATACACCATTATACAGCAAGGAATCTACAATGCAATGACACACCTGCCTGAAACCATGCCAGAAGAATTGCTTGACTTTGTCTGGAAACTCAGCAATTCCCCAGACATGCCTGGACTTGTGCTTCCTAAACACATAGGAAGTATGTGTCAAAATCAAAACTCAGGGGAGCCATGAATGACCTTTCTCCTTCACCTACCTATACTGCAAGCAACGAGGATGCTGAAGACTTGAGATACCAAGTGAAGGGACTGGCCCAGATTTCAAAACTGTATTCTATGAATTGCAATATCCAGCGGGGTGAGAAAAAAAAACCTGTTTTATCTAGAGGTTGCCCAGTCTAATAGGGGTCAGAGTTTATACTACGTGCATATATATGTAACTAACTCTGAATTTTTTCCTAACACACTGGAGCCCCAGATGTCCAGAAATTCCAGTGACCCTGGTGGCCCCAGGGCAGTGGAGCCCCAAAGGGCTAGGCAACCCCAGGACAGCAGATCTCTGCCACCCCCAGAGGCATGGAGCCCTGGCTACCCCAGAGGCCACGGCACAGCAGAGATCCAGTGGCTCCAGAGTCCCCTCCCCGCCAGAAGAGATTTGGAGTCCCCAAAGGTGTGGAGCCCCAGCAGCCATGAGGCAGAGGAGCCCCAGCAGCCCTGGAGCAGCCAAGCCGCAGCGGCTCCCAGAGCCCCAGTGGAGAGTCAGAGGGGAGCCAGAGCAGCAGGCAGTGGAGGGGCTGGGGAGCCCGGTGGGGTCTGCTGATGGACCCCAGAATCCATCAGCAGAGTGTCTGGAATTGACTTCCTCTGGTCCAGAAATATCTCTTGTTCAGGACTAGTCTGGTCCCGAGAGTCAGAGACCAGGGAGGTCCAACCTGTACTGCAAAGTAAAACCCATGCCACTAAGTCTCAGAGCCCAGGCCATTTTACATGAGCTCACGGGGCTTGGGACCTGTGCTCAGTCTTTTCTTTATAATTTAGCCATACCCATAGAAGCCACCACACAAGAATTCTAGAGGATCAGAGATTTGTTCCCAAATCCATATTCCAAGCTAGTTCTCTAACCACTGAATTATCCACCTTTAATCTGAAATCAGTAGCACAACAGCAATAATAACCACTGACTAATCTCTGCAGATATCTCCGAGAAATGAAAGTGAGCATATGTAAGTCAGATCAGGTTTAATATTGGATATAGGGGGGAAAAAAACAGCCCACAGTCCCACAGACAGAGATTAAATTTAATCACAAGCATAATCTCATTGAAATCGGTAAAACTGTTCCTTTGGATAAAATTGCACAGATGCAAGCGTTTGCAGAGTCAGAGCCATAGACATCAAAGTTAGATATGAAATGTTCATCACTAACCCAAATGCTGCATGAAAGTTACCTACTATAGTCTTCATGTAAACAGTCAGATAAGTTTAGTTGCAGTAAAGGTCACTGAAGTTTACAAAGCTGGGCTAATTTATAGTTGTTCTTTCTTCTCTCTAACTCCTCTGTTTCCAAAGTTAAATTATGCAGCATGCAATTTTCCATGCAAAGTAAGATACAAGCTATAATTTATATTCATTGAAACTCAGGATGGGAGAGTTGGGTGCTTCTACACTGGCCCAGAGCACAAAATAAGATATGCAATATGAGTGATGCAAATTGTGTATCTTATTTCAAAATAGATTTTTGCATGATTTGGTGTTGTCTACACAGCACCAAATTTCAAAATAACCTGCTATTCTGAAATAATCCTTACTCCTCGTTGAATGAGGCTTACAGGGACATTGGAATAGTGAGCCTGTTATATTTCAAAATGACAGGCTTACTGTGAAGATGCGGGATAGCTATTCCGGGATGCTTCAGTATCCCAAAATAGCATTGCAGTGTAGATGTAGCCCATGGGTCCAAGCCAATTATAGACAGACATATGCTCCCAAAGCCCCTCCCCTAAAAACATCCTGTTTTACACAGTTTTAACTCACAATAATGTCAAAAGATGCTGTTCGACCTTATTTTTACCTGAAGGAGAAAAAAAAATACAGAGCAGGAGTTCTTGTGAAGCCACATACATCCAAGTTGGCTACTTTATCTTGCTAGTTACTGCATTCTTCTATATATTCATATTCAGCAGCAAATCATATTTTAGCAGAAACAAAGAAGATTTCTCAATATTCAAGCACAATGAGCAAACTGAATTCCAGCTCACTCTCTGAGTCACATAAAAATCCTCTACAGTGCTGGCCTACTCTCTCATTTTAACTGGTTTAGAGCACTTTGTGACCAATTACTAAGGAAGCTACTGAGTCTATGTACACATTTTCATCTGGTCCACTTATAAATCCTAGCGGCATCACGCTTGTTCCTTTAGTAGCCTCACCTATTCCCCACTCAGAATGCAATGCAGCATTCCACCAGGAAATTTATTTTTTGCCTGATAACCTTAAAAGGTGTGTCTCCAATTTTACATTATTCCTATAAATACCAGTTTTCACATACACCCACACAGTGGCTGGCTGAATAGTCTACTTCTTTCTTTGGTGCATCTGGTTATGAGTATTGAGTAATATGCCCAATTACAAAGCAGAAGATACATGATGCACACAGATCATGGGATCATCTCTAAACATAATGTTTTCTATGAGGTGTGAACTTTCGTTTCACAAAAAGCAGCTTGGTACTAGCATATAATTAGAACATGCAGGATAAATGTTAGTAAGTACCTGAAATTATTTTCTGTATCGTACATAGAAAAAACCTCGGAAAAAAATCTGTGTTCATGCCAAAGTAAAAACAGTTATAAGAGATTTTTTTAAGGGTTCTTTAATAAGCTTGACATCTGTAGGGCAAAGCTGGTAAATCAAGGAAGCTTTATATTAAGGAAGCAAATATCTGTGGATTCCTTATGACTATCAATCCTTCTGAAGCGCAGTGAAGCAAAAAAGCAATTTAAACCAAACAACATTCTATCCGTGGAATGCACATAATAAAAGCAGTAAACAAGGAGGGGAAATTAAGCAACACAGATTAATTAAATAGTATACTTATTGCATGGTTTAAAGCAGGGTGTTTGGGAACCTTTTTGGGGCTGGGGGGCCACTGAAACACAGAAAAGTTAGTTGGGGATTTTGTGTGCTCCAGCCCTGCCGTAGGGCTCCCCAGTGCTGGGTGGGGCCCTGAGCCTTACGGGCTGGATCCAGGCAAGCTGGGAGCCACATCCAGCCCCTGGGCCTGAGGTTCCCCACTTTTGGTTTAAAGGATTTATGGAACATCATTCCATTTCTTAATTCCAAAATGTACTGAACTGTCATTATTTTGTGTTTCTGAATTAGTGCCAGAAGAAACAAAGAACACAACTGCTTATTAATTAACCAAACAAAAATGAAATAAACAGAGTTGGTTATCATGAAATTTCACCTAACAGAGCCCAAAATGTGATTGTGTTAAATCAAATCCTGTCCTAAACTAAAGCATTGAAGAGACTTCATAGAACAAAGTCTGGAATTCTGCCCTTGATGGTCTTATTTTCTTTTTGGACATGTGATGAAGATTTTCAAGAGTGACTAATGACTTTGGGTACCCAATTTACAAACTTTAAAGAAGTCCAACTTTCAGGAAATGCTTAATTCCAGCTTACAAAAAATTAGGCCGCTTTAAGAAATCTCAGATCAGGCATCAAAGACCTGGTAACTTCTAAAAGTCTTGGTCTAAACTAAGATGTTGTGACAGTCAATGTTTTAACAGTTTGTTATCAAATGTATCATTTCCATAAACCTTGGAATTTAATAGCGTGTTTTATATTTTAATCTATATGAAAGTTAATCTAAAATTGGGTAGTTATACTTACATGGTAATGAAACTTTTATCCAGAGAGCTTATATATTGCAACAATAAAGAAAACATGACCACCAAAAAACAAGGTATATAAATATTGGTCTTTCAAAATCTGTTCTGAACACTTCAGGATTTGGGAAAATTTGAAATCTGGACCTAAGCTTTACAGCTTGGGCCCACATCTACTTTAAATTATACAAAATGCTATAGCAGAACTAATTGAAAATATGCTTACAATCACTATTATTCTTTTGCATTCTAGTAGCACACAGAGGTCATGGCCAAGCACAGATCGCCTTTTTTTCCCTAGATACTACATAGAATATACTCAGAGTCACTGTTCTTAAGAGCTTATGCTCTCAATAAACAAGACAAAGGATGGGAGAAAATATGTGTGTTTATCCCTACTTTATTGCTCAGAATCTGCGGCATGGAGATTATGTGATAAAGTCTGTCAGAGGTGGGACTTGAACTGATTTCCAGGTCTGCACATTAACAATATCAACCTTGCTTCCTCTATAGATAGGGCTTTTATAAAGCTAGTATTTACATAATTTGGAACCATACACCCAAAATTGTTTTTAAAAATGTACTGAAAACCAGGAACCACTTAAAGATGTAAACTGTCATCCCTGGAGTACCTTATATTCTCTTTAAGGCCACACTGCTAGCACACAACCACATAAACTGCTGCATTGGCACAACAGGTGCAGAAAGTAAAGGGATAGATGAAATGACAGGGAATTAGTTTATGTTCTGTTTTTTTTTTTTTTGAAAGAGGCGCATTTTGTGTGTTTCTTTGTTTAAAGTAACAAAATACCAATAGTATTGTAGTGATCCAGTTATTTAACTTATGAGTCAAGGGCATGAATACAGGTTGCACTTCCCTAAACTGGGGTTCTCTGGTCCGGCACCAAGGGATGTAAAATCCGAGTTAATCAGTTAACCGGTTAAACGGTTAGGTTGACCTAACATTTAACCAGTTAACTGGCTAAGTGAGTTCAGAGCTGGGGCTGGAGCTGCCACTGGCTCCCAGCTCCCAATCCCCTCCAGAGCAGCCCCTGCTTGCAGGGTACCCAGGCCCACTGAGAGAGAGGCTGCTCTGGACAAGAGTAGCCCCTATCTGCCATGGTGGCCCCTGTAGGGCTAGAAAAGCTCCTTGCCCACAGCAGGTGATGAGCTGTGTCAGCCCCCATCAGCTAGCAGTTATCTGGAACTGGTAAACTTTACCCATTTAGGATAACCGGTTAACCTTTCACATCCCTACCAGCAGCTCCATGGTCCCAGTGGAGGGCTGGTAGCTGGGAGCCCTGAGAGCTGGTAGAGCAGCTGGCTGGTTGGAAGCCCAATGTGCAGCCCAGCAGGGTTGCCAGGGGGTTTCGAAACCCAGTGCATGGCCCAGCAGGGTTGTCTGGAGGGTCTGGGAAGCCCAATGGGGCTGGGCCAGGCCTGGGGGTGCCAGTGGCAGGGGAGCCAGAAATGACCTCACCTCGTCTAGCAAAATCCCTCGTCTGAGACCAGTCAGGTCCCGAGGGTGCTGAACCAGGGAAGTCCAATCTGTAGCAAGTTCACAGTTTGTAGTCAGATGATGATAGGAAACATTAGGTACAACATAGCTAAGAAACAAAATTGTTTGTACTCATAGTTCTAGTTTCAGGGCTAGATATGGTCCTGTGATTGCCACGCACCCAGTGGGAGGTGGAGGAGCAAGGATTCTATGCAGCAGCATGAACCTTTATTCTGTGTTCTGCTTTATTACTCATGTAACAATTGAGAGGGGATGTGGAATAGTACACCATACCACTTGCATTTTTTACATAGTGACATAGGGAAAGATTTAGTACAAGTTGAACCTCTGTTAACCGGGACTCCCTGGTCCAGCAACATGCATTGACCGACAGGACCACGGATGTTCCAGGATCAGAGAGTCCCGGTGGAAGACTGGCAGCTAGGCTGTCTGGTGTGCTGCATCTGGGCTTCTAGGTACAACCAGCAGGGCTGCCCTGTGTGGCCAGGAGCCTGGTACACTGTAGCAGGGCTGCCCGGCATGTCCAGGAGCCCAGCATGCAGGGAGCTGGGCTGGAGTGGAGCTTCTCAGCATATCAGGGAAAGGGGGTGGGCGGAGCAGTAGGGCAGCAAGGCCAGCAACCAGTCCAGGGCTGGAGGGGGCAGTAGCAGGAGGGCCAGATATGACCTACTCTGGTCAAGAAAAATCCCTTGTCCGGGAATGGTCAGGTCCAGAGGGTGCCAGACCATGGAGTTGCAACCTGGAACTCCTATCCTTTTTCTTCTCATCCTTTGCGACCAAAATTAAAATGCATTTAAACATTTGGAAACTTGATTTCAAATCAGTTGGGCTTCATTCATTTTTAATAATTGCTACTGCTGGAAACTGGCAACTAGTATTAAAGTGTTATATTGAAAAGTGTTATATGAATCTCTTTTCAGAAATTGCATGGATATTCAGAACAGTCCCTCACAGCTGAAAGGGCCATGAAGTTTGCAGGGATCCTGTAGCAGGTAGAGGGGGTCAGTTTAATTACAGGAGGTGTTGTGGTGCAGGAGACCAACTGAAATGTATACACGCTTCTCTAGTAAATCTTGTTACCGCTAAGAGAATGTACTCATCTGACAAATGATCCCCTGCTGACACCTCACAGATCCTCTCCCTTCCACTGCTTATGCATTCCTCTGTCCATTGCCCTGCTGCAAGGGTTCTTCTTAGGTGGTGGTTCAAATCCAGTTCCCCCTTGGATCAGTTAAGTGATCTCATTAGCTTGAACAGGAGAAGGATTATGCAAGTTTTAGGACTTCTGTGGAATTGCACTAAGAGAAAAATTTACATTCTATCACTCCCCTATTTGTTTTGAAACAGTAATGCCAGGGTCCAAATTCTTCATCTTATTTAGAAGACATACATTGTTTCATAATGGCATGAGTAAATTACAATACTTCTGACTAGAGTGAGTTCAGAGGAGAAGAGATAGCACCAGTACTCAAGCAATTTTCATCTTTCATTACACCATTTCAATACAGAAGGCAGAAAAACTCAAATATTTTCTTTTTAATGTATACAGGAAATGGTGTTTTCTTTCCAGTGCTGGTTGTAATCATTCTTATTACACAACCAGATCTTTTAGCACAAATAGACTTGTGCTTCAGATAATGATTTTCCCATTTAGGAAGAGGCCCCATACCATTTCAGGAAAGAAAATTACTATAGAGTTTATTAGGGTTTTTTTTCATGCTAGAAAGGCTGCTTGAATTAACACGTCCATGCCTTTATATCTAGCCCCAGGGAGCATTCTAGTTGTTGAGCAGACATTCATCATGTGATTCTGATGTGAATTGGCACGTCCTTCCCAACTACCAAAAGTTACATCCTGGCTACGTCTAGACTGGCATGATTTTCCACAAATGCTTTTAACGGAAAAGTTTTTCCGTTAAAAGCATTTGCGGAAAAGAGCGTCTAGTTGGCGCGGACGCTTTTCCACAAAAGCACTTTTTGCGGAAAAGCGTCCGTGCCAATCTAGACGCGCTTTTGCGCAAGAAAGCCCCGATCGCCATTTTAGCCATCGGGGCTTTTTTGCACAAAATAATTCTGGGTTGTCTACACTGGCCCTCTTGCGCAAAAGCATTTGCGCAAGAGGGCTTTTGCCCGAACGGGAGCATCATAGTATTTGCGCAAGAACACTGACAATCATACATTAGATCGTCAGTGTTCTTGCGGAAATTCAAGCAGCCAGTCTAGACAGCTGGCAAGTTTTTCCGGAAAAGCGGCTGATTTTCCGGAAAAACTGGCCAGTCTAGACACAGCCCCTGTGTCTGTGCAGGGAGGAAGTAGTTTGACAACCCACACAGGGCACTGCAAGCTTAGTGCTATATTCAGCTCAAGCACTATCCTCCTATGTGTTCCTTAAAGTTTAGAAGCATTTAGGTCCCCAGTACAGCAAAACTTTTAAGCACATAATTAAGTCCATCTCTGTTTCTCAAAGATCTGGTTAATTTTAGCCATGTGCTTAGATCCTTAAGACTGTGCCTAAATCCTTTGTTGAACAGAGATGAATTGCTGAATGTGGTTCCTAGCAAAGAAAAAGCACTTACAAGAAGGTAATGACCACAGTAACAAGGATGCAGAGTAGTGTCATAAACACATATTTGCTGGAAGTAAATATAGGAAAGAATATATTTTAGGTTTCTAAGGAAGCTGAGGTAACAAACACAAGGCTTGTTAGCCTATCAAAGAAAGCTGTCAGGTTGCTTTGATGTGATTTGTTCTTGACAAATCCTTGCTGACTGTTACTTATCACTTTATTATCTTCAGGAGGTTTTCTTAATTATTCGCTCCATTATCTTTCCTGGCACCGAAGTTAAGTTGACTGGCATACAACTCTCTGCCTTTGGATTTACTTTTCAATAATCTAGGAATGTGTCCAGATATTTTCTGGTAACTTCCAACTGATTTCCTTCAGGGAAACCATAAGTGAAATATATGGTACTTTGAAAATGAAAGTATGAACGACAGAAAAATGCTGATGATATTCAGTACACAAAGCCCAACATATCAGGATCCAGCTTTGTTTCTATTTTTTTTTCAAATAAGTTCACTGTACGTTTAGGATACGTCTACACAGCAGAGCTTAAGTCAGAATAAGCTACACAACTTCATCTACGGCAATTGCATAGCTTAAGTCGAAATAGCTTAACTCAGTTTTTGGCACTGTCTACACAGCAGGAAATTGAAGGAAGAACACTGGAACCAATGGGAGCCATGAGGCTCTGTGGCCGTGGTGCTGGTAAATAAACACTCAGGCGTGGCCAGTTAGCAGCTTTCTCAAAGTGGTTTCATGGACCACTTTGAGAAACTCTGACTTAGGCGATTAAATCAAAATAACATAGGTTTTAAAGATAGAAGTAGCAGCAGCAGCGATAATATGCTCTGGAAAACTGGGCCAGGTTATGTTCTGAGCAGAATTTCCATTTGGTTCTCTATGGTAGTCATGGTGATGAGATGTCTATAGAGTCTGTTATAGCTCCCTGATTCTCTCTACCAAGCATTAGCATGGATAAAGGTACCTGGGTGCTGCCAAAATATGTGCCAGCTGGCAATGTCCCCAGTAATGATCCATCAGCTAAGGATAGCTGAGAAGTAATGTACTTGACCACAAGGCTTTCCTGGTATTGCTCACTTCCAGCACTCCCTTCTGTTCCCTGTTTTAGGAGATGTGAGAAAACTGTCACTGCAGTCAGGTATACCGATTCTACACACATGGAGATCCCTCCCATAACGAGGCTTCCCATAAAGGTCATAGGGTAATAGTCCATATCCTCTACTCCACCAGCAGTGCAAAGAGGATGCCGATTGGCAATGAATCTCCCTATTCTGTTCAGATAGGAGGAATTAATATAAAAGAATAAGTGAAAAAAAACCCTATATGGCTGAAATCTTAGTTTTGCTGACTCCTATTGGAATTTCACCATTTATGTCAACAGAGGTAAGATTTCACTCAATGAGTGATGTTTTTCTACCCCTTTCATAAGCATATCAAGTCTTTTATATGAACTTTTTTTTTATCTCTGTAAGTAGTGCTCCCACAATATTAGTCCATAACCTACCTGTCTATGTGTGTGGATACAGGTATATACATCTTAAATGTTCTCATTCATCATTTAAGCTAATCTTTCTCCCCTGTATTGCATCACTGCATATTTATAGTCAGTCCCTGATTTTTACATCATGTCTCCGCTCTTGCCCAGTGATCAATATTGTAACTACACAATTTTCCTGATATTCAAAAGCATACTCTAGCATCCTTCATAGGTAGTGCTTCATAGGTATTGTATGTGTGTTATAAGGGGGTGGGCACTTTTCAACCAGCTGGGAGAGATTCACTGCTCTGTCCTCAGCAGAGAACTGCTGCTGTAGCTGAAGGAGAAGTGCCCTTCCCCCAGCCAGACAGCTCCATGCACAACAGCCCTAAGCCCTTGGGTGGGGCTCATTAAGCAGCTATGGAGCTGTATTGCTGCACAGTTTAGGGAGAACCATGGGGGTGGGTAGCAAGAAAATGTCAGGAGAGTCTCCATTACACCTATTAGCCTGTGATTGCCTCAAATCTTTCCATCCATGTTGTTCTTGAATTTTCTAGGTGGCATTACTTCATGTGTGCTAGAAACACAATTTCAGCTTACTGGCAATCAGAAAATGAGCCAAATTCTAATCATCCATATGGACAAACTAAGAACTCCTAGGATAATGTTTTTGCAGGTCTTGAATCTTTTCCACCTCTTGCATTTTGTCCAAAGAGATGTGAGAACTTGAGTCATTCTGGTATATATAGTAATTACATCCTTAAAACATTGCAAAATTACAGCCTTATGAGAAATTACAAAACTTACATAATGTGTTTTGTATTTTGCATGTATTTTTCTAATATGCTATTAAGAGAGATCATTTTTCAGAAGAAAAATGAAATATAATTTTGGCATTCTAATAACTTGAGAATTTTAGATGGAATATGTGGGCAAAAGGTATTGATATAACTGAGTCACCATCCATCAGTAGACAGCTGGAAAAATGGTTCAGGGTTTGGTGTACAGAGACCTCAACCTTTTTAGTATAATAGCAAACCATTAACAATTCTTTTAACCTTTTATAAGAAGAAAAGAAGGAAGAACAGTTAAAGAATTTGAAATGTAAAGTATTAAATAAGGCTTTCATTTTAACCACAAACCTTTTCCCCACTTTTTTTGCAACTGGATACAGTGTTAGATGGGAGGAAGGGGGAACTTAGGGTTAGATGGTATCAAATATGAAAATAATTTTCCTTTTTGGGGAAAAGAGGAGTTAATTGAAATGGGCAAGAGCTGTTTTTGTTTCTGCTGTTTTTGAAATCCAATCCCACTTCATTTCAGATGGTATTTGGGATTGAGTTAGCATTGGTAGGGTATGTCTACACTGCGGGCAGAAGTCAAATTAAGATATGCAACTTCAGCTACATCAATTGTGTAGCTAAAGTCAAAATGGCTTAATTTGGCTTTTGGTGTGTCTAAAAGTTTTGGGAAAAACACTCTTCCTTCGACTTTCCTTACTCCTTGTAAAATGAGGATTACTGCAGTCAGAGTAAAAAGCCTGTTATTTCAAAAATATTTCAAAATAATGGGCTTGCTGTGTAGACACGCACTTTGTTATTTTGAAATAAAGTTAGTTATTTCAAAATAATGCTTCAGTGTAGACATAGCCATACAGACATATATATCATCTATCATTTATATCACCTCTCTCTAATCCATTGTGGTCAGGACATCTCTCAAGGGCAATGAAGACCATATCTCCCAGGAGAAGGCAATGATGGTGAAGCTCAGTCTTGTAGTTTCCATCTGTTCTTCAATATTTTCATCAAAAAGCTTATTCTTTAAGAACCAAAGGGGCGTGATGAATGGAATAGCAATCCCCTTATCATTGTGTCCATTAATTAGACCCAGTTTTTGACACATAAGTTTTAGTTAGCTGACTTTTGGACCCACATTTTTCTATTTAACAAAGATTATGGTGCTCTTTGGAAAGGATGATGACCTTTTATATCATTGTTACAATCACTGTTGCACAATTGCACTGTATTTGATACAAAGTGTGTCATATAAAGTATCAATGGAAAGGTTACACTCTATCAAGTGAGATTACTCTGGTTAAATCCATGTATTATCACTATATCTGAAGTTATGACTATTTGCCAAGTATTTGTATCTTAGGCTATGTCTACACAGCAGTGAAAAGTCGGAAAAAGAAACACAAATTGTGAACCGCAATTTGCATATCTTTTTCTGCTTTTTTTCTGAAAGACGCTCTTCTGAAATTTGGCCCATCTACACGGGGCCAAATTTCAGAAAAAACTCCTCTTTGGAACATCCCTTATTCCTCTCACTGAGAGGAATACGGGGATGCTGAAAGAACATGTCCTTTTTTTGGAAACTGTTCCGAAAAAGCAGACCTGTTTCTTGGATGTGGAAGAGCTTTTTCGGGATACCTCTGATATCCTGGAAAAGCTCAGAAATTTAGATATAGACTTAAATGTGTTTGTCTTTTGAGGGTGAGACCCACAATGTAGCTTATTTCCAACCTCATCAATGCGTTATGAATACTCATTCAAGCTTGGTAGACCAGTAAACAGAATCAACTCATAAGAACAGATATTGGGTCAGACCAATGATCCATCTAGCCCAATATCCTGTCTTCTGACAGTAGCCAGTGACAGGTGCTAGAGGGAATGAACAGAATCTGTGATCACCGGGTGATCTCCCAACTCTCAAGATTGCGCTTCCTGACATCAAGGAGCCAATGGATACCCCTATGATTCGGCAAAACATGTAAGGGCATGTGACATGGATATGCAACCTCAGGCTTAATCTTTGTCAAAAACTTTCCATACACAGTGGCTTTGGGCTTCCTTTGCACATGGCAGAGGATAAAAAAGACAGCAGACCCGTTCCCATTTTGCTTCATTCTTGCTCTAATTATCTAGACTATGGATTTATAACTAAAAGCAATATTTTGAACAATGTACTGAAAACATTCTAATCTTGGGCAAGTTACCAGAGAGACTTTTGTAAACCAGGATATTTGGGTAAGATCTGAGCTTTATATTGACCTGTGGATGAGCGTCTGATCCTTTGGGATTAAGTGGGCTCTCACATATGTTGAAATAGGTTTTCAATAACCCTCTCACAATATTAGATTTGTTTGTTTTGACAGTTCCAAGGGAATGCCTATAGGGGACTGTGTTTGGTTTTTGCTTCACTAGTGTGGCACTGCAAAATCTTTCATTACTGACCTAGTTGTTGCTGGCAAGAGTAATTCTCAGGTCTGACACTGGGTTCTTGAAGTACAAAACATGCTGCACAAGTATCTGTCAAACACAAGCAGTTTATTTCCTGACAGTTTTCAGCTGTGCCCCTTAATTAAAAGAATAACATGATAGGAAAAACGGCATCTTACATTCCTTCTGCTAGCTGGGAACCCCATTTCAGCTGTGGACGATTGAGAGGTCGTTTAGGCTTCTGAGGCACCGGTACCAGAGTCCATTGGTAAGGTCCAAATTGCCGTACTGTGGTGCAGCTTTAAATACAGTGTCTCTACCTTGTTTTGCAATTTGGAGATTTCCAGGATTTACTTAATGTTTGCTAATGTATGGCTCAGCTGTTAACTATCGATTTGGTACTACTTTTCCTTAGATCTTGATTACATGATCAGTACATCTGGGTAAACAAGATTGTTATGCGTTCCTACCCTTATCTATAACTTGTTTTTGCTACACAGGCACCATTGCTTATCTTAAATGGTGTATGTTCCTAGAGGCTTGCTTCTGGCTCATCTGGCTCATCAGCCTCACCACCCCTATACTTGGCACGTACAAAGTTCTTCCACAATTAACCCCTACATTCCAGCCCTGGGTGGTGGGACACGGCACCTCACCCTGGTATGCCCCTTAATTAGGGTGTCAGCCATTCGAGGATGACCTGGTGTTTTATTTGTTGAGCCAGTAGTGCTAATATACTAATTATAATACAAACTACTATAAAACCTAACAATACAATAACAATCGGACGGAGGATCAGGTTAAATAAGCCAGTCCAGGAGGGGCTATATCCCAGAAAAATATCATACCAGTGATGCCCTGATACTGATTCTAGCTCTGCTGTTAGTTTAAGGAGTTTCCCCTTCTGATGTATTATGTGAAGACTAGACGTTTTTTCATTAGCAAGGGCTCCGTCATAATGCTGTATCATTTTGTTAAGGGTGTGGATCAGATCCCACAGTGTTTGCCATTTTGGTCTGAGAGAAGAGTCCAATTTGAGGGAAACATTTTAGCCAAAGCCTCAAATTGCTGATACACTGGCTTGACATAAATGTGGCCGCCGGCTTCTAGGGCAGGGGCATTGCACCTGCATTCATGGACGGAGGGCAGACTGGGTGTCTGGTCACTCCAGATAACAGGTGTAGTGGATACGACACATAAGCACCCCACATGATTAGTGAGCACCACAGTGGTTTGATTGAATATACCATCCATAACACACTCCCCCACTGTATCAGTTTCTATTCTACAAGGATCCAGAATGTGGTGTTTAAAGGGACACATCCATTCATTCCGGTCCCACTGTTCACAGCCTCGGTGGTCTAATAATTGCCCATCTTGGGTAATCCAGTGGACGGGGCTTCGGGGCATCCAAACCCGGTTTCCTAATATAATAGGGATTGGGGTGAAGTCACATACTGGGACAGTAATCTCATTGCAAGGGATAGATACGAAGTGGATATATTCCCTGAAGGGACGGGGAATGCCAGAGGAAATTATCATAGTAAAGTGAGGTTTACATTCCGGGCACCATTCTTTGTAAGTTATGGAAATTACCTCAGGGCTACCTGACCGCACCCAAAACGACTGGTGTTCATACTGGGTAATGGCAAACGTTTGCATAGTAGTGCAGCTATAGCTGAGGTTGTTTCATTCGTTAAATTGCCTGCTCCTTGTAGCAAAGCCTTTAGAATCTGTGACATTTGAACCAGAGGTTTTCTGGATATTTTAAGAGTGTGGACTTGGGCCTCCTGGTAAGCAGTATTAGCCTATACTTGGCCCTTTATGGCCTGGCTTGTTAAGTTGTCTCATCAAGGCCAGCTTATTTCAGATTACTTCCAGGTCCATAGCATTAAGGGCAGCACCTGTAGTCCCTAGTGAACCTAAAACAGTTCCTGCATCTCTCTTTTGTCTATGACCTTGGGGTGTACTAAGCCAGGTGGAAAAGATGGGAAGAGCCCATTGCTTACACCATGGGTGTAAGCGAGTGATGTTTGTTTCCCAGATTATAGAAACATGCTGCTCAAAGAAGGCATTAGGAAAAACAACAAAGGTTTCAGGTGTCTTAGACCCTAAAACAGAGGGTAGGGCGTGTAGGGTGGTTTGGACTGTGGATACCCAAAAGTGGAGGCTTCCTCCTGATTTATATCCCAGCCATAGTCCTAGGCTAAGCTTAGGAATGTCAGTATGTTCTAAATACGTAGTTTCACCACAAACTGTTTCCCAAATTCTAGTCGGGGATGGATACTTGCGGGGATCACAATCATCACTACCCACCACCCCTAGCATTATTACAACAAATGTTACTTGTTGTCCGCTGGTAATATTGTGAACATAGGAACCATTACAGTTAGATACCTGATTTTCATGCAGTTCAGTTACAAACTCACTGTCCTCTACCACCAATGTCCAATTTGTCCCTGGTTTTGCAACGACTTGGTAGTGGAAAGTCACATTGTGGGAGGCGTCGGGGACATGGATGCCTTGATGAGTTTGTCCCCAAATAGCAGATCCGGGCCATCCCGTGGTGTTGAACCATACACACCAATGGACGCCATAGTCAGTAGTGATGTTTTCTTGCTTGGTCCAAGGTCCTGACTGCATGCTGGCGTTCCAGGACTGGAGGATCAGGCGTTCAGACACGAATCCCACTTGTGTGAACTGGGGGCACGATCCATTCAGCCAGGTCTGGGAGGATCTTTCCACCTGGGAAGTCGATTGCCACCATCCCGAAGGGTTAACTGACAGCACACTTGGAATCAGGAGCACCCACCGCATCAACTGCATGCTGGAAGGCTATTCTTGTTTACGCAAGTGTGCCTGAGGAAAACATTGCTAAGTGACATCATTAGCAGGGAGGACCCACCATGTAGCCCCTGGGCCCTGGGTGATGGTTTCTGCAGCCACCATAGGCGCGGAGTCTCCCAGGCGGGGTAGTATTCAGACCCTCTGCTCGACCTCCTCCACACCCTTAGGTGTACTTTCAGCAGGAGGCAGGATGCTGGGGCCACCCTGACCCTTAAAATGCTCATGAGGGGTACTGCTTGCTATTAAGCGAGAATTCAGATTACTACAGGCTTGCCCCAACACTGGCTTCCACCCCCGCAGAGTGTGGGTGGAGGTGAGTTGTCTGATTTGTTCCTTGAGGAGGCCATTAGTGTGCTCCACTAATCCTGCTGCCTGGGGGTGGTATAGGATATGAAATATCCATTTGATGCTGGCTTCATGGGCCCAATCCTGTACTGTGGTCCCAGTGAAGTGGGAGCCTCTGTCAGAGTGGATCTGCACCACCAGGCCATATAGTTGCAGTAGCCAGTGTAGCCCCATGATGGAACAGTCCTGCATTGCACATCGGCATGGGTGTACTCAGGTGAGGCCACTATAAGTATCCACGGCAACCAGGATATGCTGGCAGCCCCCAGATTCAGGTAGCAGGCCAATATAATCCACCTGCCAGGTGTGCCCAAGTGTATCCCCCCACGGAATGTGGCCTGGAGGCAGCTCAGGTAGCTGTCGTTGTTTTACTTGCTGACAGACATTACATTGCTCGATTCCAGTGTGAGCCTGATCCTTAGTACAAGGAATACTGTGCCTGCTTGCCCACTGGTGGGTGCAGTCCACCCCTGCATGCCTTGATTGTTCATGTGCCCAGGTAGCCAGGAAAGACAGTTCAGTTCAATTGGGTGCAGTTGTTACTGAGCGCACAGCTGCTAAGGCATCTACAGCCGCATTTAATTTTACATCCTCTCCTGGCTTTCGTGTGTGGGCATCTAGGTGGGACACTTGTATTTTTATGTGGTGGCGGGGGTCCCACATTTCCCGCCAAATAGTGGCACCCCAGACCGGGCGTCCATGAATTTGTCAATTGTTCTGAGCCCAGTGTCCTAACCAAACTGCTAGATCATTTGCCACTGCCCAGGAATCTGTGTAAAGGAGGCATGTTTCGTCCCCAAGCTCTATAGCAGATGAGCGGGAGGTCATCTAGGCTTCTGTGGCACCTGTACCAGAGTCCATCGGTGAGGTCCAAATTGCCATACTGTGGTGCAGCTTTAAATACAGTGTCTTTACCTTGTTTTGCAGTTTGGAAATTTCCAGGGGTTACTTAATGTTTGCTAATGTATGGTTCAGCTGTCAACTCTTGATTTGGTACTACTTGTCCTTTGACCTTGTTTACATGATCAGTGCATCTGGGTAAACAATATTGTTATGTGTTTCTGCCCTTTTCCCTACCCTTATCTATAACTTGTTTTTGCTACACTAGCACCATTGCTTATTTTAAATGATGTATGTTCCTAGAGGCTTACTTCTGGCTCATCAGATATAGGGGAAGGGAGGAATGCATGTCTCACCACCCCTATACTTGGCACGTACAAAGTTCTTCTGCAATTAACCCCTACACTAGTGAAATTAACTATAGAGTAGACCACCAGCTTTGGGTGTTGTTTGACCTGTTTCTTGCAGTCTGCCCTGATTGTTGCATTTTCAGTGTGGTCCATTCCGGGTATCTGTCACAAACATCATTTTAATAATATTATTAGGCCTTCTTGCTTAGACTTATTAAGTCTGTTTTTCTTCCTTACTATTTCCCAGCCACACTTTTTACAGATTGTTGTGACATCTTATGATTTTTTTTCCCCATGTTTTCTACACCTATTGAGATCTGGGAATGAGAGTGAGCTAGGATGCCAAAGAGAGGGTACAGTTGAACCTTAATCTCTCATAATTATGGGCAATAACTAAGAAGAAAATAAGGGTAATAGTGAGGTCATAGGGCTATAATCAAGGAACCAGTGGGGCATCAAGGACTGGACACTAGACAGCACCCATTGTTCACCGAATGTATCTAAGGAACCAGGTGACCCTGCCCAGAAGATCTCTGTCTGAACACGTGATTGGATGGAAGAATATAAATAGGTCCCACAGTCACAGAACTCTTTCTCCTCAATCCTCTAGTTTCCTCCTGGATTTATAATTACCACTTTGGCTAGCACCAGTAGGAGGTCCTGCAATTTCATGGGGCCTTGCACAGTGTGTCCACAAATCAGGAGGTTCAAGAAAAAGTGCAGCCATGAACTTAAGAGAAGGTTCTTGAGAAGCCAGAAAAGGGGCTGCAATCAGGCACACTTGAGATAAATATGTGCCAGAGTATGACTCACAATGCAAAAAAGGGCAAATGTCAGGAATAGAGGTGAACTGTGTTAAGTACATGCTTATGTTCACTGCTCTAGGAAGGAGTCACCAGTTGAAATATCAGCCTCCATGGATGGCAGAACGTCCTGCCACTTATTGTCCAAGTGGGACACAAGCACTGTTCCCTATAAGTTGAGCACTTGAGTGACCACCCAGTAGAGATTCAAATACCACACAGCTGACTAGTGAAGCACCCTCAGCACCCATGTGTTTCTACTGGTGGTACACATCCACACATACCTCAGTTCACATCATAAAAATAATTCCACACATGGAGGAAAAAATAGAGGGAACATTGAACACAAGGCTCAGAAAATGAAAAATATGAAGCATGGGTGTTTACAGATATTTCCTTGGCATAGTTTGGAAATAAACGAACTAAATAAATAAAATATCTAAAAGGGTGTCACAAGAAGGAAGGAGACAAATTATTCTCCTTGCTCTGAGGATAGGACAAGAAGCAACGGGCTTAAACTGCAGCAAGGGAGGTTTAGGTTGGATATTAGGAAAAACTTCCTAATTGTCAGAGTGGTTAAACACTGGAATAAATTGCCTAGGGAGGTTTTAGAATCTCCATTTCTGGAGATATTTAAGAGCAGGTTAGATAGACATCTATCAGGGATGTTCAAGACGGTACTGGGACATGCCATGAAGGCAAGAGATTGGACTCGATGACCTCTCAAGGTCCCTTCCAGTTCTAATATTGTGTGGTTCTATGATTCCATTATTCCATGTAACGAGCTGCAGATCATGCTGCTGGTTCAGGTTGCCATGGTGGAAGGCTGGGGGACTGGCAGACCAGGGATAAAGATCAGCAGAGTTTACCCTCTTGCAGGATCTGTTCAAGGAAAGCCTGAGGGGCTGACAGTAATGCTGCCCTCACCTTCTGTAGTACACAATGCAAAATCCTCCATGCACTGACTTAAGGCAAAGGGATCCACCCTGTTCACCCAGTCATAGTTCAGGAGATCTCAGATCCTCATGCTTTCATGCCAGATTCAACCTCTGGTGCACCTCTGGGGTTCATGATTTCTACAAAAAAACTTTTAAAAAAATGAATGGTCTTAGAGACAAATACAAAATCTAAATGTTATCATAAGCTTCTATGGGTACAACCCACTTCTTCAGATGAATGGAGTTAAGAGGTCCAAGGTACAAAAAAATAACAGAAAAGAGAGGGGATGGGGAGGGAAAAGAGAAGGTAAAAAAATATTGTCAATTAGGCTATGTCTAGACTACATTCCTCTTTCAAAAGAAAGATGTAAATTAGGCAGATTGAAAGTTCAAATGAAACATGGATTTAAATATCCCGTGCTTCACTTGCATATTCGCATCCGATCGCTGTTTCGAAAAAGGGTATTTTGAAAGTGAAACTGCAGTCTAGATGCAGTTCTTTAAAAAAAACCCATTTTCAAAAGTGTAGGATGAAATTTTCTGAGGCAGGCTATGATATTCTGTTAAGAACCCAATCTAATTTCAGACTCTGGAAATGGCACATAAACACAGTACTTGGTTATTCCCCTTCCCCACCAGTCTAGCCCATCAAAGGAAAGCCATCACCCAGGATGGGAGGCAGGACAAGACACATTCAATGGTGCTAATGTCTCTGCTTTAATCCCCAGATGGTGTCCAGATTCTGTTCCTTCAGAAAGATCCTGTACTCCTAATTTTTTCAGGAGTACGGGATCTTTCGAAAAAGTGTGTGTGGGGGGGGGGGTGTTTGAAAGAACTGCATATAGTCTGTGGTTTCACTTTCAAAATACCCTTTTTCAAAACAGTGATCGGACGCAAATATGCAAATGAAGCACGGGATATTTAAATCCACACTTCATTTGCACTTCCGATCTACCTAATTTACATCCCTCTTTCAAAAGAGGGATGTAGCCTAGACGAGCCCTTAGAGTATCTATGCTAACCTAGGCTAACAAAGTGGGCTCTAAGTATGCGGCGCTTAGCTTTTTATGTCATTAGGGTGCGGAATGTAGCACACATTTTCCCTTCTGCGACTGATAAATTCTACAGTTGAACTCACAATTTGAGTAAGTTTGAAGGTGGAATATTCACAATATGCTCATCATGAATACAAGCAGGGAGTGGAAGGAAGCAAGCACAAAGTAATCTGCAAGTACAGAGACGGCATTCTACAACTACCGCTATAGAAAGAAGTGACATCTGAAAACATAGAAGTAGACTCTCTATTGCACAGAATACAAAGCTTTACAGGGGAAAAAGTATTTTCTCGTGGTGTGACAAATAGTGAAAGATCCTTTGCCCCTGAACGATGATGAAAACCTAAATATCACCCTCGGGAATAAACAGGAGTAAAAAAACGCAAATAGCTGAAGAGTGAATGACATATTGTCACCCAATCTGAAGCATATAATATGCAAGCACTAAAAATGCCACTCATTTTCAGATTGCTATTGCTACAGTGTATTTACAGCATCTATGTTTGTGAGTATTTCTAATGTACTAAACCTTAAAATATTTCCTACATTAATGGAATGGTGTTTTAACTAAAATCTGAGTTTATTTATGGTACATGTAGCTACAAAAGCTAATAAGAATTATCTACAATGGCACTCTAACTGCGTGAAGATAACTTTGGTCCCTTAGAAGAAACAGGGATATTGAAAACTGTAATAACTGTAATTTCCCCTATTTCTTTCTTTCTTTCTTTCTTCAAGGATTTTCACTATGGCTATGTCTATACTGTGGAGCTTTTCCAGGATACTGGAGGTATCCCGGGAAAGCTCTGCTGTGTTCAAAGAACGTTTCCGCTTTTTCGGAACAGTTTCCTAAAAAGCGGACACGTTCTTTTGGCATCCCTGTATTTCTCATTTTATGGGGAATAAAGGATGTTCCGAAAGAGGAGGTTTTTCTGACATTTGGCTCTGTGTAGACAAAAAAAAGTGGAAAAAGATACGCAAATTGTGGTTTGCAATTTGCATATCTTTTTCCGAAAAAAACCTGCAGTGTAGACATAGCCTATGTTGCAACTTCTCTTCACAGAAATGAATAGCATTTTCCAGAGATCACTTTTTTTCTGCAGTAGCATGGAAACATAAGGATATACTGGGTGCATCCCAGCCCAATAGAAGTAACTGCCAAAACTGATCTTGAGTTCAAGGGACCACTATTTCATTCATTGTTTTAAATTTGAGCTTTAAATTTGAGCTTTAAATTTGAACAAATTAACAAGATTCTCTACAGTTCTGCAAAGAGACTGCATGACATGGTTGCTTTGGAAGCCGCGATCCTGGCCTTGACTGAGCCACTTGCATGTTTCCTTTGAAGAGAGTATTGCAGTGAGGTATATTAATCTCACGTACTCTGGCAGACACTACCCCGGTGTGGAAGCACAATGGAGGAGGCTTTTTGTGTATTCTACCTCATTCTTTTGTCTACCAAAGCAGGGCAATGAACAACTGGGTCTCTAGTGAACAATACAGTTGTTAGCTGTGTTGCCGTAGCTGTTTGGCCCTAAGATATGAGAGAGACAACATGAATGAGGAAATATCTTTTAATGGAGAAAGATGTGTTGATTTGGGCTTCTGAGTATCACAGCTTTTCCTCCAAGGAAGTAGGCAGACCTCAGGAAGAGGTTTTGTGATGCTCAGAACATGTACCCTTTCACAGAAATTGGTCCAGTAAAAGATATGTCCTCTCTCTCCTTGGCTCTCTCAATACAATCTATAGAAGTCATTTCAGGTAACAAATCAATTCACGGACTGAAGTGATACTTATTACACTTGCAGCCACAATTTAGCCAGGTATAAATATAGTGAGCTGCTAGTGAGGAAAATATTAGCTTGGAGTGAAAATGTACCATGCTCCATGGAAAGTTCCAGTACTTTCAGTGAATGGTTTTTAAGAGCAAAAGGTTTGTGTGCACCAGGAACAAGCAGAGGAAAGAAGAGGCCAGTAGTTCAAACTATATCCTGGAGATTTTTACCTATTTTAAAAATTAAATTAGCCACATAGCTCATACCTATATTGGCACTTTTTTTCTCTTAAAAATACACTGTAACTAACTAAGAAGATTAAAAAATAGGGTTTTTTTTTTCCTGCGGTAAAATTCAAATTTATTGAAGCAGGGAGAATAGTATGAGTTTCCATATAAGCTTAACAATAGCAGTACAGGCAAGGTTTGCCAGACAGCCCTGAAAATTCTGTGAATTTGTGAGAAAAATGCACTGAAAGAGAAAGTTAGAGTAGTTCAGTGGAAAAATAGAAGCTACCAATATCAATGTGGTGAGTAAGGTGAAATAATTCACTTAAATTAACTTGGTTCTACACAAGTCAGCTTCAAGCTAAAATTTATCCATGGTGTATGAAAGCAGGATGGTCATCTGGGTTGAATATACTTCTTTCTTTCTTTCTTTCTTTCTGGCTGAAATTTCTTGGCAACAAATGCTAATTTAAAAAGGGCTCTCGTAAAACCTTGGAATAAATGTGAAACTAATGGGCTGCATCTAGACTGGCAAGATTTTGCGCAAAAGCGGCTGCTTTTGCGCAAAAACTTGCCAACTGTCTACACTGGCCACTTGAATTTGTGCAAGAGAACTGACGTTCTAATATAAGAAATCAGTGCTTCTTGCGCAAATACTTTGATGCTCCCGTTCAGGCAAAAGTCCTTTTGCGCAAAAGCTTTTGCACAAAAGGGCCAGTGTAGACAGCTCAGATTCGTTTTGCGCAAAAAAGCCCCGATGGCTAAAATGGCGATCGGGGCTTTCTTGCACAAAACCGCATCTAGATTGGCACGGACACTTTTGCACAAAAAGTGCTTTTGTGCAAAATCATCTGTGCCAATCTAGATGCTCTCTTGTGCAAATACTTTTAACGGAAAAACTTTTCCGTTAAAAGTATTTGCGTAAAATCATGCCAGTGTAGACGTAGCCATGTAGTGAAGCACCTTTTAGGTTGTTGACTGGGTGCATCTACATTGTACCATTATTTCGAGATAACTAATGTTATTTTGAAATAACAATGAGAGCATCTACACAGACATTCTGTTATTTCAAAATTATTTTGAAATAACAGAAAGCTTATTCTGAAATCTGTAAACCTCATTCTATGAGGAATAACGCCTATTCCAAAATAGCTATTTCAAAATAAGGCATGTGTACATCCTCCACTGCTGCTATTTTGAAATAGCCCCTCACCAGGGCCGTTCTCAGACTACATCTAGACTGCAGGCTTCTTTCAGAAGAACCTTTTTTTAGAAGGGGTTTCCAAAAAAACTTCTTTCGAAAGAGAGTGTCCACGCTGCAAAAGTGCATTGAAAAAGCGATCTGCTTTTTCGAAAGAAAGCATCAAGACTGAATGGATGCTCTCTCACATGTAAGCTGTGATTGCTATGGATGGAATGGCCACTTGGGCACCTGTGCTTTTTCCTCTTTTCTCTTCTTCCGAAAGAACTCCCTCTTCCCTGTCTACACACGCATTTTTCCAAAAGAGCTCTTTTCAAAAAAAGGCTTCTTCCTCATAGAATGAAGATTACCAATGCCAGAAAAATCCCTCTGTTCTTTTGATTTTCTTGAGGAACAACGCAATTGCAGTGTGGATGTTCCTCAAGTTTTGTTGGAAAAACGGCCGTTTTTCCAACAAAACTCTGTAGTGTAGTCATACCCTCAATTATTCCTCCCCAGTGCCTCCTGAGGCTCTAAATCAAGATAGCACTTCTACATTAGGGAAGCCTGCCTCGGACTAATTTTGAGGTTTCCCTGAAGTGTAGATGAGTTATTTTGAAATAAGCTATTTCAGAATAACTTATTTTGAAATAGCTGTGCAGTGTAGATGTATCCTAAGTCAAAAATTCATGAACAAATGGATTTCATGGAATGGCCTGTATTCAAGATGACTCTGTGAATTTGCTCCTGTTTTCACATCTTTAATATATTCTGTGTTTATGAACTGAACCTCAACATGGCCCAAAGCATCCTGGAAAATAAAGACGATAGGAGTTTCACCTCTTTGTGCAGAGTGATAATGACAAACCTTCTATGAGTCCTTGGAGCACAACTCCCATAGAAAGTTTATTGACCAAAACCTGGTGAATGAATACTGTTAAAATAACAACTAATCCTAATCCTCATTTGAAAATTTGAAAAAAGTTCAATTTACCTTCTTCTCCCTCCCCTGTTATTTTTCATTTCAAGTATTTTTGTTCATTGTGACTCCAGACAGGACCAGTCTGATGATTACAATGCTCATTAGTGAAACCTACCTTTCTAACAAACTGCTTGCCTGTTTCCTTTTTCTGCTGCCATCCTACCCATTGACTTCCAATTATTTAGATTCTCGGTTATCTACAATCTGGATATTTCTCCAGTGGTTTGGAAAATCAGAAATCTGCCAAACTATAAATGAGGGCAAAAGAAATGTAAGGGAAAGGTGGTAAAAGCTTCCAATGGTAGTGCAGACATTGGAAACCAAACATGTGTGTGCAGGGGTAGCGGTGGTGTAATGAATCACCAGCAGACAGTATCTACTATGGTGCAGCAGGGATATCCAGAGGGATTGAGTGATTTGGTTGCAATGAGGAGGCTATTGATAACAGAAGATTCCCATACTGTAAGTATTGCTTACATCATTTTTTGTACATTTATATTTAGCAGGTATTAAAATATCTACTGTTATCTTGCACTCAGTTTACCAAGGAATCCAAATGACTCTGTATCAGCAATCTGTATTCATCATTTACTGTTGCCCCAATTTTTGACAGCTGCACATTTTATTCAAAATGTATTTGTTTTAGGTCATTGTTAAAAGTATTAAATAGCATAGAGCTAAGAACCAATCCCAGCAAGACCTAACTAAAAACAGACTCACTCAATAATGATTCTACACAGGGCCAGATTTAGGGACAAGTAGCCCAGGCAATCACCTGGGCATAGAGGACTGGGTTCAGGGAAGCTGTTTTTGTTGTTAGCAACAAAGGAAATAAAATGTTTGAAGTAAAATGTTGCAGATGTTCCATATGTAGATATATTCTAGAATGTTCTGGGCCTTTGTAGAATCTCATGAAACCTTCCAGACTTTTCAAGAACTATATTTTCCTAGCATGTTGGTAGCCAGGCTTTCCTGAATATAACATGGGTAAAGTGTTGACACTCAATGAGGGTATGTCTACACTACAGAGTTTTGTCAGAAAAACGGCCATTTTTCCAAAAAAACCTGAGTTAAGTCCACACTGCAATCACGTTCTTCCAAAAGTAAATCGAAAGAACAGAGGGTTTTTTTCCAGCATTGGTAATCCTCTTTCTATGAGGAAGAAGACTTTTTCAAAAGAGCTCCTTTGTAAAAAGGCATGTGTGGACGGGGAAAAGGGAGTTCTTTCTAAAGAAGAGGAAAGAAGAAAAAGCACAGGTGCCCTGGTGGCCACTCCGTCCATAGTAATCACAGCTTAAATGCGAGATAGCGTCCATTCAGTGTGGATGCTATCTTTCAAAAAAGCAGATCCCTTTTTTGATGTGCTTTTGTGTGTGGATGCTCTCTTTCAGAAGAAGCTTTTTTCGGAAGATCTCTTCCGAAAAAAGTTCTTCCAAAAGAAGCATGCAGTCTAGACATAGCCTGAGATATAAGAATGAAGTAAAGTGAGATCCCAGCTGCAATAACCTTGATTTATTGTGTATTTCTGAAAGTGTTTAAAGATTTAAAGAGTATAAGTAGCAACTAATAAAAGACATTTAATGAGTCATCAGAAATACCTATTAAACACCTATGTATGCAACAACATACAAGAAGTACTGTTACTCTTTTGGACATGATTAACACTGTAGTAGGCAAGAGTATGTCTCAGGTCCAACACTGGGTTCTCAAAGTTCAAAGGACGCTACACAGATATCTGTCAAACACAAACAGTTTATTTCCTGACAGCTAACAGCTGTGCCCCATAACTGGAAGAACAACATAACAAAGAAGCAGCATATCTTACATCCCTTCCTGCAAGCCTGGAACCCCGGGTAGGCTGCGGATGAAGTGGGAGGTTGTCTCAGCTTCCGAGGTGCTGGTACCCAAAGCCCATCGGTGAGGTCCAAATTGCTGTGCTCTGAGGCAGCCTTAAATACAGTTTTCCTGCCTTGTTTGGCAGTTTGGAAATTTCCAGGGGTTACTCATTACGTGTTGATGTAGGGCTTAGCTGTTAGTTATCGATCTGGTTCTGATCTAGTTCTACTTGTTCTTTGGCCCTGTTTACATGATCAGTACATTAGGGTAAACAGAATTGTTTATGCATTCTTGCCCTTTACCCTTATCTTATACTAGTTCTTGCTATACTGGCAACAATGCTTATCTTAAATGGTGTATGTTCCCAAAGACTTGCTTCTGGCTCATCAGATAGAGGGAAAAGGGAAAGGGGGGGAAAGAATGCAGGCCTCACCACCCCTAAACTAGCACGTACAAAGTTCTTCCACAATTGACCACTACAAACACATAGTGTTTGATGACTTTCTAGATTGCAGAACATAGACTTTTGCTCTCCCTAGTACTGTCTCTTTTCCCCCATAGAAAATAAAACATGTCCCTGAAGAAGCCTTCAAGAGCGCAATATAGGAAATGAAAAGCAATCTACTTTGCATCAAGGGGAAAATATGAAGGTAAAATATTTGAAATAGAACAACATAGATGGGGTTTAGGCAGTAACAATCATCCCAAGACAAAAGAAATTAAGGAGTGAAGCAAAAATGGTGGAATTACTATTACTAAGGAATTAGCAGATTTACCTGAAGATAAGGAATATGAGGAAATTGATCATGAATTGTCCATTTTTCTTGGGAATGTAAAGGAGAAGAATGACAAAGAAGAATGTGGCCCATGTGAAAAGAAGAGTAATGGGTAATGAAAAATCTGGTTTCCCTGAAAAGGGAAGAAGTAATAAAGAAGAACCAGCCTCACACAATGGCAGAAACAGCAGTGAGAAAAATTGCACACAACACATCAATACATCAGATCCTGCTTAATGGTTGGCTATCCTAAACTCTGCTGATATTGATAACACAATTTTGAATGGGCCAGGGAAAATGGATGTTATGACATTTCCACTGAATGAGCAGAAGTGACACTTCTCAAAATCACACTGTGAAAGAACGCTAAAAAATGGTGAGAATCTAAACTAATGATGACTAATTTACTTGAATATTCTCCTTTGGTTGTGAAACATTTGAAAAGAATATCAAACCATCTGTTGTGCTTTCCAGGTACAATTGCTGGTATATCTTAGCTGATGCTCTGAAGCAACATGAAAAGTCACCCAGACATTTGTTATTTTACTCTAAATGGATGCAGGTCAAGTCCAGGCTTAAGCTGAATACATTACACAGAAACCCAGCACATTATTAATATACAAAGCCCGAAGTTGAGTCTGTCTTCAACAAAATTTGTGATCATCGAAGAAGCTTGGTTATGAAGGAGGAGATGACGTGCACAGGGGTCAAAAAGGAGGTAGATAAATTCATGCTGGATAAGTCCATCAGTGGTTATTATCCAGGATGGGCAGGAATGGTGTCCCTAGCCTCTGTTTGTCAGAAGCTGGGAATGGGCTTCAAGGGATGGATCGTTTGATGATTACCTGTCCTGCTTATTCCCTCTGGGGTACCTGGCATTGGCCACTGTCAGAAGACAGGATACTGGGCTAGATGGGCTTTTGGTCTGATCCGGTGTGGCTTTTCTTATGTTCTTATGTAAATGTTTGCTATTACATTATAATTGGATACAGATGCATGAAAATAATGCAAGTAACACTCCACTACTTTTCATGAAGTTTAAACACCAAATACACATACACGTTTAACAATAATTTTGAAGTGTACTAATACGCAAATGAATTGGCCAGGGGCTCTGGCCTGAGTTGGCACCTGGTTTGCTAGTTGTCTGGACCTGCTGATTTAAAATGTGTATGCTATTTAACAACCTCCTAAGATATTGGGATAGAATAGAAAGAGTGTTGTCTTAATTATATGAAGTGAATACATCCTGGTTTTTTATACAAAATATACTTGAAAATATCCTTATTCACTTTAATTGTACTAGCCATAAATTCCTCCTTAGAGCCCTTTACTTTCCTTTAGCAATTTTCAAAATTTCTTAGCTTCTGATTTATATTCAATACTATCAACTTCTTCTTTCTTCCTTGACCGTGGGATTGTGTTTTGGGGGGCATTGAGTAAAGAATTCTTAAACTATTCTAAACTATCCTTCATATTTTTCTTCTTTACTTCCTCCAGTTTTGTGATATTGGACTTCTTAAAGCACCAAGTATGCATGTTTCTGGTGTTGACTTTATTCTGTTTGCATATTATAAATATAATTAAGTTATGATTCACACTATATACACTGCAATTAAATTATAGTTGTGTGATTAATTCTCTTTATCTGTCAAGACAAGGTCTAATGTACATTGGATGAACCACTTTTTAAGTTAGGAAATAGTCATTTATAATATTTAGAAATATCAGGTATATTGTTGCAAATTTAATTCAAATTGAATTGCTCCATGTGATCACATAGCTCTTTTTCTACACTTTCTAGGTAAGTTCATAAGCCAGTCATCCATTTCCCCAGTGTAATTTAATGGCCTGTAGCAGAAACCGACTAAAACCCTATCTTGTGCTTTATCCAGAGGATTCAAGACATTAATTGAGAAGGATTCAAGATAACTTTCTTCTGAATAAACAGTGACTTGGAAACTGGTACTGCTAATGAGATGCAAGCCATCCACACTACAGATCACCCTTTCCCCATAGAAAGTGGACCAATGTTCCATGAAACCAAAACCCTCCACTCCTTACCTAGTGTGTAGTTGACTTTCTGAATTTTCTGCCTTCTCTCGTTCTATGATTGTGGGGAAAAATAAGTCTCAGGAAAGATCATTTGGACATTCTTCTTCAGCATTCTTCTGAGTTCCCTGAAGTCATGTGTTATCTGTGAGATATTTCCTGATGAAGTGTCTTTAGTGCTGTCATGAACTGTTATTAATGGATCCTTGCCTGTTGACTTCCAGTTGTAAAGTGATGGCTTATGTCTTGGATCTGGGAATTCTGCATGCCATCCTGTTATCAGCCTATCGCTGGCGGAATCTTCTGTCAAATCTTTTGTGTAGTGAATCCCCAACAAAGATTAAATGTCTTCCTTGGACTGTTGGGCAAGCTTTACTTTGATATTAGTTGGGCCAAGTTCAAAATAACTCTTCCTTCCTTTGGACCAGTTAGATCTTGAGAGATATCTTTTCAGAGTTTCTCTGTTGTAGACCTGGTATCAATTCAAAACTTAAACATGTGTGGAATTCCTCATGGTTCTTTTCTCTCTAGTGAGTCTGCCAATGTTTATCTGTCACCAGCCCTCCAGGATGCACTGGTGACCAGATGCACTGAATGGGACACACTAAGGACATTCTGCAAGAATAGGGCAGACAGTCACCAAAGCTGGTGGTCTCCTCCAGAGTTAGTAACAAAAGAACTCTGGTTAACAAGAAACCAAACACACTTTCCTTGAAGAATTCCAGCCCTTGGCTTCTATTCAGACAACCACATTTAGTGAAGCAGGGGAAAGAAGGGGCAGAGCAGGGGCAGGGAGAGGTTGAGCCTGAGGCAGAGGGTGGTTGTCCCAGTCCTTCCCAGGGCTGAGGGGTCACATGGCCAGTGGCCCTCCAAGTCCTCCCTCACCAGTCATCTCTGGCATCTAGGATCTTCTTAGCTTCTCTGAGTCTCCATAGCATCCTTGCTCACATTTCCAATCTAATAATTGTTTCCTTTTGTACAGTCACAGCTACCAACTTACACTTCTCAAACAGAGATATCCTTTTGGCTCCAAACATGAAAGAAAACATGGCACATGCATTGCAGCTTACCACCACTGTTCCATTGCTGGTCACTATAGAATCAAATATTCAAATGAGCCTGGAAGGAAAGCTCTTCTCACTCCCAATCTCAACTTCCTCTGAAATTCTTCTGGGAGTTGTATCTCTTTGCAGCAATCACGGTAGGACAACAAATGACTTTTTTATGCCAAGTCTTCCTATTTAACTCAGCTTCACAACTCACCACCCAGGAACAATTAATAAGACACTTAGCAGGGCTGATGAAAGCTTAGAGCTATGGAGCCCTTATAAAGAAGCAATGGACCCATCTCAGCTGTTTACCCAGAAGTCCACACAGCCCATGCATAGAGAGCAATCAATCAAACAACCCACTGAGGAACTAAATGTGCCTCCCAAATTAGAGTCCTCGTCTTATGCCATCCAAAACTCTCCTGTTAGCAGGCTCTGTTCGCTGCACTGTTTAAGCTCTGCATATAAATGTGAACAAGAATCACATCCTTTTTACCAGGACATCGGTAGTCTGCACAGAGTTCTGCAGATAACTTTATTGTGCCATGTCACATAGCTGTCAATTCTAGTAACCCATAATCCTAAAATGAAAAGAACCAAAAAATGATATTCAAGGCTGAACAATTTTTTGCTCAAATTACTGTTGGGAGAGCATAACTATGTTTCCTTTACTAAGAGGATGCTATTTAGATTGTTTACTTTGCAGTGCAAATGCATTGATATTTTGTCTGTATGCAGCCATCTGCAACATTTCAATTTCAGACAGTCAATATGAGCAATTCATATAGTCTGCAGCGAGCTGGACAAGACTATGTTTTTATTCATCAGCAAACTCTCATTCTGTTGGAATTGGTCACACTGTGTAGATTTTGTAATGGACGAACCTTTATATTTTAATTTTAACTGCCTTTACTCATTTTATTTTTACAGTGGCATTTTTATCCAGAGAAATGTTGTTATGCTGTATGTTTCTCTTTTTCCACGTAAGAATGAATGTGTGTTAGATCACCTATACAATTAATCTGCCATATATCTATCTATCTATATCTATCTATATATAGCCCCTCACATTTCCATGTCCTTCAAACCAGATATGTGCTTTTCTCCCATTATTATCATTGCTTTAACAATATTTCCAGAGAACAATTTTCAGAGGAGAAGAACTTTCTAGGCCTACGTACTACTTGAATACCACTGAAGCCCTATTTTGAGGGTCAAAGTCATGGACCAGAAATCCATTGTATTAGATACTATGTAAGCATAGACTAAAAGATGGCTACATCTCCTATAATATAAGTCAAAGAGGGGCTGACAAACTGCTGGGCCTCTGGGCAAGATCTTGGGAGTGGCCTCTTGGTATTGGAAGGGGTTGGGCCTCAGGTGGAAGGGGTGGAGCTGAAACTAACCTCCCCCCACCAGTCCTTCAGTGCCACCTGAAGTGTGCAATGTGTCTGTCACCCGGAGCTCTGGCAGCTATTTAAAGGGCCCAGGGTTCCAGACACCATCCCTGGGAATCCAGGGCCCTTTTGGATAGTCAGGCCCTGGGGCAGTTGCTCCTTTTGCACCGCCCCCATCAGCAGGCTAGACAATAGATGGACACACACTTTTGAGAGAGTACAAGGAAATTATGAGACAACATTGATCAGCATGATAGGCAGGATATCAACACAACACCAGCCTTATTGTCAAGTTTTTTGGAGATGTCACAGCAAAGGAGATGAGTTAATTTTGTCAATGGGCACTAGGAGCTCCTTCCAAATATGAGAGGTAGCATGGGAGAAATTACAAAGGCACTTGCTTGAAAATTTAACAGGTGGATGACAAAAGCTGACACTAACCACTCAGCAATAAATGAGAGATGATGGGTAGGATGAAAATTGGTTTTAAAGGGCCTTCAAGTAGTTTGCACTTGATATGATACAGAGCCAATGGAGGGATTCCAGGAGTGATGACATGGTCAAAGCAATGGGCTGGGGAAATGATCTTTGCAGAAGAATTCCAACTAGATATGTGCAGAGTAAGACTGGTTCCTGCAGTCTGCACAGAAGTTAATTTCTCCCTTAAGAAATACAATAAATAAAAAAATAGTAATAATATGTATTATTAAGTCTTCATTGCCCCTGCTTATAGGTCAATATAGCAAATATATAGTCTAAAATCTATGTTATTGCAAATGATTCATTTATCATTTGGATTATCCATAGCATAAAGGTATTTTCCTGTTCTCAAGCAATACATGTACATCAGAGTAAATGTATAGATCACTGGGTTTGAATGGGAATATTTCAAACCTAATTTTTTTAAAAATATGCTTTGAATAACAAAGCAAGTACTAAACTAAGTATTTCTGCCATCTGAAATGTGGTGTTTTGAAATTGTGCAACATGAATTGGTTAAAATTTCACATATTAATTAAAAAGTTGTGTTTTTCCTAGTCCTATAATTAATGGAAGATTATATAGTCAGTACCTGGTTCCATTTGCCATAAAAAGGATAATAATAAAGGCATGAGGACCACATTTTCAAACTTGGGTGCTCAAATTTTGGTATATATATATATATATATACACAAGGAATGATTTTTAGGCATCTAAGAGGTGATTCTGGCATCTGTATAGTTTGATTAAATATGTAGGATAGACACAAATCCCAGCATTCATGGAGAAAACACAGATTTTTCATGATTTTTGGGAGGCTTTCACATTCTCATTTTGGACATTCACAATGTATTTCAGCAAGAGAATCAGTATAATAATTCTCAACCAATGTTAACTGCATGAGCAAGGAAGATACTGACAGTTACCAATGGAGCAGCAATCACTTATCCATGCTTTTCTATCACAGGTTGGCACACCAGAACTCTCCCAGTATTTGGTAATTTATAGATCTTCTGAAGAGTTGGCAGCAAGTGAGGTTGGCAATGGAAAGGGAAAGAACATGTGGCAACAGTAGTGGCACCAGTGGGAAATGTCAGAGTAGCATATGGAGAGACCACACCCAGAAAAATTGTAGGAATAAAATATATTGTTAGGTTAAGACAAGGATCTGGGTTTTATTTTTTTAAATGAAGACATAAAATCTTACTGCTTTGTTATTCTCTCTTTTCCCCCAGTTTATTTAATTTGGGGATATTTTACAGCATTTGGTATGTAGTCATGTTCACTGTTCATGGTCATAGTCAGTTTTCCTCATTTTGTGATATTTCATTGTTTCACAATGAACAAGATTTCAACTGAAAATGGACTCGTTTCAGTATGACATTTAGAGACACTGGGTCTAATTTGAACTCAAAAAACCAAAAGAGAAAAGTGATCATATTTCAAACATTTCGAATTCTATAAAGGATGTTTCATACATCTCGTAATGTTTTTCACTGTATATATTTGAATAGGTCACTCTTTGTGAACCATCTATTTTTGGTCCAACATCTTGAGCAAACTAACTTCCTCTTTACTTCCTTCAGCTTTGTGAGATATAGAAAACTGTATTGGAACTGTAAGCTATTACTTTAAATGCTTAAGGATTCTCCTGTCCTGCTTTAAGGCTAGGAGCTCTGTAGGGAAGCATGTGATCTGGTCAGTCATCAAAGAGCCAACCTAGAACAAAGTGGAGCGAATTATGTCCCTATACATTAAAGATCATCCTGCTATCTTTCTCTCTTTTTTTCTTTTTGATTCTTGTCTGGTAAAGTTCTGGACTGTAAGGAATAAAGTAGTCATATACTGCAGTCTCTCTAAAATATATTTTCTGCGGTGTTTTTTATCTAACTTTTCTGTTTTGCTGCCATGATCATAAGAATCTTATTTTTATTATATTTGATTCTCACTGTCCTTGTGATTGGAAATATGAACAGAAAATTGGAATAAAATGTTGTAAATTTTACTTTTTTGTAGTTATTTTTGTTTTTCCTCACAATAAAAAATAATTATACATTATTTCATCACTCTATTAAATAGTCAAACAGCTCAACAACAAAATCTCTATACAAAAGTTTGTAATAGGTGGCTGATTGACAAGTTCCACTGAGCTACAATCTTATGATTTTTTATTATAGATCATGTGCAGGGAGTAACAGAGCACATCCAGTTTTCCCACCTATATAAACTCAACAACCATGTGGGGCATGAGAGAGGCCACTTCTTAGATATAATCAATATTGACAAAGTATTATAAATCAGCAAATCCATATAAAGTTTTTGGGAAAGTAATTCTTTAAAAACTCACTGTATGCTAAGTGAAATATGATAGGGTATGTCTACACTAAAGTGTTATTTCGAAATATCTTATTTCGAAATAGTTAATTCAAAATAGCTTATTTTGAAATAACACATCTACACACAAAATGCATTTCAAAATAGCGTTTTGCTATTTCAAAATAGTGCGTCCACACTGAGTGGACACTGAATTGCATTGAAGGCCGGCCGGAACCAGGTCCAGCAGGGCATCAGGTCAGGAGTTTATTTGTGTGGCTGCTTCCTGAGGCTATCTGACACCTGTGCTTAAAGGGATCCCCACCCTGGGGAGCTGGTTCTCAGCTTTTCCTGCTTGCTTGCTTAGCACGATGAGGGACAGCAAAGCATTTGTGTCTCTGCATGCTCTGGTTGCCCTCACTCGGGACACCACAGCACTCTGCAACATGGAGCTGGAGCGGCCCCTGGGCACTCTGGTGCTTCTCGTGGACGCGTTGCTGCGAGCCTGGCTGCACTTTCTGCAGGCTGCCATCCAGGAGGTCCATTGGGGGGCTGTCAGTATCCAGGAGGCCCTGTGGGAGAACTTCCACCCTGAGGATCACTAAGAGGTGGAGCAGTATCCTGGTCTGCCCTGCTGGGGGCTTGTGCTTCATTCCTCCCCCACATTGTTCCACTTACCCTCCCAGCCCCCTTCCTGATGTCAAATAAAATACACGTATTTTCATGAAGACAAACTCTCTTTATTTAACAAAACGGGGGGGGGGAATGAAACTGGTGAGACTGGAGAAAGGAGGTGGGAGGGGGAGGAAAGAGAGTGGGAGAGGGGAGGGGGAAACCTGGGAGGAGGGAGCTGGAAGGGGGAAGCAAGGGGAAGAAGGGGGATGGTAAGCTCAGGGCTCAGGGTTGGGGGTCTCGCCAGACCAGCTTGATTTTCATGCAGACCTGCTCCTGGGTTCATGCGTGTTGCCTTTGGTGACCAGGCTGGCAGCTATCCTGCCATAGATGGCTGCATTCCTCTGTCTAGTGCGGAGATCATGGACACTGGGGGCATCCCCCCCCCAAACCTAAGTAAGGTCCACCCTGATCTCCACCCTGGACCAGGAAGGCGCCCACCTTCTCCAGGCCCTGGCAGGCTCCTGGGAGCTGGCAGACTGCTCCTGGGCAGAGGTGGAGAGCTGGCTGCCAGTGGCTTGCTAGCTTAGGTTTTGGGGCCACTGGGTCACGGGCAGTGACTGCTGGCTCTGGGCTGGCAGACTTGGAGCTGGCACAGGCACTGTGGCCAGAGTCAACTCTTTTAAGGGCTCTGGGGAGGGGGGGGAGGGAGAGGAGTGTTCTTGTTTGAGGCTGGAGTGGCCACCAGGGCACCCTGGGAAGGCTGGAGGCCCCCTATTTCGAAATAAGTGTCTACACAGCATTTATTTCGAATTAGCTATTTCGAATTTGGTGTTATTCCTCATCGAGTGAGGTTTACCAAATTCGAAATAAGTGCTCCACTATTTCGAATTTATTTTAGCGGTTTGGCTGTGTAGACGCTAGTAAAGTTAATTCGAAATAATGGCTGTTATTTCTAATTAATGTTGATGTGTAGACATACCCATATACTCTTATCTAAAGCAAACAGGGACAAATCTTCAGTTAATGTAAATTACAGCAACTGAGGAAGTACCCCTCCCAACATACAGAAAACTGCAGATGAAATCTTACTACTACTAAATCTGTGGGAGTTTTGCCACGACTTTCAAAGGGGGGAGGTTTTCACCTGTCATGTTTGTGCTTGTCAATAGACAGGCTGCCTTCAAGTGTTCTGTGATGCCAGAGGTCACTCTTCCCCCACTGCTACCCCTCTTTAAGGAATTTTAAGTAAAATCCACATAGGATTTTACAGGTCCAGTAACAATCTTCTTGGGAATCTGCTTTCATTAACATAACATTCCAAAATAAACACATTTTTTTACCAGACAGGCTTATTCTGAGCACAGTCCTAAACTCCCTCAGTGCCTCAGGGTCCTGGCTACCTTAGCTGTGAACTCATGGTATCCGGAGTAACTCCCCTATATCAGGGTCTTCCCAGAATCAAAGATGATTAGGGTTGGGAGAGACCTCAGGAGGTCACTGAGTCCAACCCACTACTAAAAGCAGGACCAATCCCAAGTAAATCATCCCAGCCAGGGCTTTGTCAAGACTATCTTTAAAAAGTCTAAGGATAGAGATTCCAACACCTCCCTAGGTAACTCATTCCAGTGCTTCACCACCCTCCTAGCGAAATAATGTTTTCCTAATATCCAGCCTAGTTCTCCCTCACTGCAACCTGAGACCAGCTGGCATCTATGTCACTGTTGTAAACATAGCATAGCTCCATCCTCTTTGGAACTTCCCTTTATGCAGTTGAAGGCTGCTGTGAAATCCCTCCTCGTTCTTCTCTTCTTCAGACTAAATAAGCCCAGTTCCCTCAGCCCATTCTCATAAGCCCCAAACCCCTAATCATTTTCATTGCCCTCCACTGGACTCTCTCAAATGCAGTAATCCAGCTGTGAGTTCACCAGTGCAGAATAGAGGGAATAATTACTTCCCTGGATCTGTTGTCAGTGCTCCTACTCATGTAGTCCAATATGCTGTTAGTCTTCTTCGGAACAAGAGCACACTGTTGACTCATATCCAGTTTCTCATCCACCATAATCCCCAGGTCCTTTCTGCAGAACTGCTGTTTAGCCAGTTGATCCCCAGCCAGTCACAGTGTTTGGGATTCTTCTTTCCTAACTGCAGGACTCTGCACTTGTCTTTGTTGAACCTCATCAGATTACCAACCCCTGGGGCACGCCACTTGATACCAGCTGCCAGCTAGACATTGATCCATTGATCACTACCTGTTGAACCTGCTGATCTAGCCATCTTTCTATCCATCTTATAGTCCTTTCATCCAAGCTATATTTATTTAACTTGCTGGCACGAAAACTGTGGGGGCACCATATAATGCCCATCACTTTTCCCGTATACACAGAACTAATTATCTCATCATAGAAGGCAATCAGTTTGGTCAGATTTGACTTGCCCTTGGTGAATCCATATTGAAGGGGAAGGAAGTCTGTCTCACTCTCTCTCAGGGTATGTCTACACTACAGCACTAATTCGAACTAAGTGCATCTAGACCTAAAAACTAATTCGAATTAGCATTTTGCTAATTCGAACTAGCATGTCCACATTGAGTGGACCCTGAACCGAAGTTAAGGCTGGCCAGAACCAGTGCCGGCAGGGCATCAGGTTAGGACTTAGAGCATGGAGCTGCTGCCTCAGGCTAGCCGAGGGCTGTGCTTAAAGGGACCCGACCCCCACCCCGGACAGACAGTTCTCAGGGTTCCCCACTTGCTTGTCTACCTTGATGAGGGACAGCAAAGCAGTCCTGTCTTGGAGTGCCCTGAGTGCCCACACTCGGCACATCACAGCACTCGGCCATCAGCCCGGCTGCACTTGCCGCAGGCTGCCATCCGGGGGTGTCAGTCAGGGGGCTGTCAGGATCCAGGAGGCCCTGCAGGAGAGCTTCCACCCCGAGGAGCCCGCAGAGCCACCCCAGTCCTCCCCATTGGGGGCTCATACCCTATTCCTCCCTCACCTCCTTCCACTTACCCTTCCCTAGCCCCCTTCCTGATGTAAAAAATAAAGGACACATGTGTTCAAAAATAGAAACTCTCTTTATTTAACAAAACTGAAGGGGGGGGGGATTAACCTCTGGGGAGACAGGGAAAAGGAGGTGGGAGAGGGGAAGAGAGAGGGTGGGAGAGGAGAGGGGGAAACCTGGGAGGAGGGAGCTGGAAGGGGGAAGCCAGGGGAAGAAGGAGGAGGGGAAGTCTAAAACTATGGTATGCCATATCTTCAGTACTGTGTACAGATGTGGTCTCCTGTGTACAGATATTTTTGCCTTGGAAAGGGTTCAGAGAAGGGCAACTACAATGATTAGGGATTTGGAACAGGTCCAATGAAGAGAGGCTAAAGAGACTGGGACTTTTCAGGTTAGAAAAGAGGAGACTGAGGGGGGATATGATAGAGGTCTATAAAAGCATGAGTGGTATGGAGAGGGTGAATAAAGTTCATTAGTTCCCATAATAGAAGGACTAGAGGACACCAAATGAAATGAATGGGCAGCAGGTTTAAAACTAATAAGCGAAAGTTTTTCTTCACACAGCACATAGTCAACCTGTGGAACTCCTTGCCACAGGAGGCTGTGAAGGCTAGAACTATAACAGAGTTTAAAGAGAAGTTAGATAAAGTCACGGAGGTTGGGTCCATGGAGTGCTATTAGCCAGGGGGTAGGAACAGTGTCCCTGGCCTCTGTTTGTGGAAGGCTGGAGATGGATGGCACGAGACAAATGGCTTGGTCATTGTCTTTGGTCCATCCCCTCCGGGGTACCTGGTGCTGGCCGCTGTCGGCAGACAGGCTACTGGGCTAGATGGACCTTTGGTCTGACCCAGTACGGCTGTTCTTATGTTCTAAGCTCAGAGCTCAGGGTCGGGGGTCTCACTGGACCAACTTGATTTTCATGCAAACCTGCTCCTGGGTTCACATGTGGCCTTTGGTGGCCAGGCTGGCAGCTATCCTGCCCCAGACGGCCGCATTCCTGTGCCTAGTGTGCAGGTCGTGGACGTTGGAGGCCTCCCCCCAAACCTCGATGAGGTCCACGATCTCCGCATTAGACCAGGCAGGCGCCCACCTCTTGCGGCCCTGGACAGGCTCCTGGGAGCTGCCAGCCTGGTCCTGGGAAGAGGCGGAGGGCTGGGTGGCAGCGGGTGGCTGGCTCATGCCATGCCAGGTGCAGGGTCTGCTGGCTGGGTGCCGGCAGGCTTGCAACTGGCACGAGCACTGTAGCCAGACCGTGGCCCTTTAAGGGCTCCGGGGCCGGGAGGGGGGCAGAAAAGTTTCCCTGGTTTGGCCCAGAGTGGCCACCAGGGCAAGCTGGGAAGGGCTAGCCTCCAACTAGTTCGAATTAAGTGGCTACACAGCCCTTAATTCGAACTACTTAATTCAAACTAGGAGTTAGTCCTTGTAGAATGAGGTTTACCTAGTTCAAATTAAGCACTCCGCTAGTTCGAATTAAGTTCCAACTTGCGGTTTGTATGTATAGACGCTATGAAAGTTAATTTGAGCTAACGGCTGTTAGTTCGAATTAACTTTGTAGTGTAGACATACCCTCACTTCCTGAGCATTCCCTCATCTCTCCGGCTTCCTCCAGACCAGCTTCTTTTACTAAATAACACCAGATCCTATCCCAGATATATCAGGCAGGGCTAACTGGACAGAAGCATTATCAACCTACCAAACAATGAAGGCAACAATGGTTCTTTGTCTATGTAGAATCTCATGATACCATCTACATGTTTTGTCAGTCTTTAAGTGCTACCTGACCATTTGTTGTTTGCTAATTAATGGTTCTTAACTGCCTCTTTTGACTATCCAGGCTTTAGGTACTTAGAAACTATTCATTTTTCCTATTACATTCCAGCTCTGCTTTACCCACTGCCTCTTCTTGTTCCCTCCCCTTCCCATTTTTTCCTTCTTCCAACTCCCCCCCCCCCCACTTCCTTCTCCCCTATTTATTTTGGTCCTGGACATCCAACACTCTGGTCATCTGAGAAGTGGGCTGTGCCCATGAAAGCTCATGATACCATCTACATGTTTTGTTAGTCTTTAAAGTGCTACCAGACTATTTGTTGTTTTTTTAAGTTTATCTTGTACAGACTAACTTGGCTACCCCTTGAAGCTTCTGGACAGAGGCTGACAAGCACCAGTCCTCTGGCTCATAAAGGTACAGTCCTCTTCTTTACTTCCCAGTAAAGAACTGTATGAGATCTTCAGACAGTTAGGGGTCATAATCAGGACATGCTAAGGATGGACCTTGAAATTTAACTGTGAGTTTTCTGTCTTTCCTGGGTATGGCATATCTTCATAATGATATAGATAGCTTTTCAAAGGTACATCTTTTGCAGAATTCCTTCACAGTGGGGGATAATCATGAAAAAAATGAGAGGGATTTAAAATTATGGCAGTATTCTGTTTGCAGCTTTGGAAAAAGGTAAATGTAGTTCTTTATGGTAACCTGAAGTAAAATTATATCTAAAATAATATATTTGTTTCAGTGAAAATTAAGAGGATTAATTCCAGCTGTGCAAGCAAGATACAATATTTTAGTGAGACTGTATTGTGGGATAATGAAATATTTATCATCTTTTCAAAGGGTGCACTTGGCTGAAGAAAATGATTATTAAATAAATTACCCATCTTGTTCTTAACTGCATATTTTACACAGTTTTACTGGTATTTTTTACCAGACAACACTGTCATTATTAGTATTTGCCTTGTGGTAGTAAAGAATATGAAAGGTTTGTTTCATAGATTTGGTAGTCAGAATTCTGTAACTATTAAACCTTATATTGTCATAAATTACTACCACATATTCATGTTTAAATTGCTCTGCTTTTTTACTATCCAGAGCACTATTTATGCAGAGATTAAAAAATAATTGCCATCCACCAAGTAACATACCTGCTATGTGGATAAAATTCAGATTTTGTTTATACTAATGTAAGACAAGGAAAAAAAGACTTTAATATAATTTCTAATTTGTACCAATTATAATTATAAAATCTGGCTCTTTGAAAGTGTAGGCATATCCAAAGATGAACTATAGTATTATATTTTACTTCCTGTTCCATCAACTCATTATGGGCAATGCTGTAGGTGCAGGTTGAATAACTATTATTGATAGGATTTTGTAAAAAGGGAAATATAGGTTGTATTCTATGGTAAATAATACTTTTTTCATTGTGAACTTTCTTAGATTGTGCAAAATTTTTTAAAGGAAATTGGTGGAAGCCCCATCAGCTGAGTTATTTAAAATCAGAGGAGCTACCACACTAACAATGGTCACCTAATAAACAATCATGAATTCAGGCGGAATTTAGCAATGCATTGAATCACACATAACTTTAAGCATATGAGAGCCAACTGATGTTAATGGGAAAAGAATCCACATAAGTGTATGCTTTATTCAGCTCATTTGTCCTTCTTTTCTTGCTTTTTAAATTATGAGTTCTTCAGACCTACACAGTGCTCCCTTTCATTTGCTTGTATTGCCCCTCCTTGGTAATAGGATGATGTTGGTTACTCAGCAGATGAACTGGATCAGCACAGGCAGTCATCTGGAGCTTGCAATAGCCCTAGTACAATCGGCAGTGTGGGCAGCCATGCAGTGATGGGTTGAGTTATAGAGATGCCTTTGAGACAGTTACTTGATGCACTGATCATACTGCTAACCCTGCCTGCCCAGCCTCTTGGGTACCCCACCACCCTGTCCTGCTGAACCAGATGCTCTGGTCTTCCCCAGCAAGGCACAGAGTTGGGTTACAGCCAACAGAAGAGTAACACAGACACCTGGAACAGCTCATCTTTAGGAAGGCTCAGTCATAGGGAACTATACAGTACCCAGGTGTATGGCCCCAATGGGATCAAAACCCCAATTCCATCTTATTCTGTATAAAAGTTTTACACAGAGCAAGTTCATAAAGTTCACTCCCTTTATCAATGAAAGAGTGATATGCACACTTGTTGGCACCCCCTCCGTAACAATTGTTTACAATGGCTTTAATAATAAGTGAAATTGATTTTATTAAGTATAAAAAGTAGGATTTAAGTGTTTTCAAGTGATAACAAAAAGATCAAAGTAAGTTACTAAGCAAAATAATACAAAGCATGCCAGCTAACCCTAATAGACTAAAAGAAGTTGCTACAAATAATAATTTCTCACCATAGTTCTTATTTCAGCTAAAGTTCTTCTCAGGCCAGACCTGATCTTTTTCTGATCTGGGTCGAGGTGTGCATTTCCACCCTGTCATTCAAGTTCTTTTGTTTTTTGGTCTATTTCAGGTATCCCCTTGTGGTGGGAGCAGTCTGTGAAGCCAGATGAAGGCAATCCTTGTTTGCTTCCCTTTCTGTAATAGAATTTTCTCATGGCAGGAAGTCTTTGTTCAGCTTCCCCATCCCTGTGGAAAAGTACAAAATTCAAGATGTGGTGTCGTGGTGCATAGTGGTGACAGCTGGCAAGACATCATCCAGAAGAGGGCATTCCAGAGGTTGGCTTGAATTAATTCCCAGACTGACCAGCAGAAGGTGCCTTGGTAGTGAGTCATGAACTGTTACACCGAAGTACTGTTAATGGCTTCCACTAGAAGACCTGGATTAATAAACAGGTTTACAATTCATATTTTTAAGTTCAAATACAAGAATGAATATGCACACAAAGAGAATATACAAATTCAAGGGATTACAAGCTTTTGAATGATAAGGTTATGTGGAAGAAAACATTGTCCTCACTCTGCGTTTGTAAGCAACAAGTAGCCAGAGGCAGTTTTATTACAAGCTGCAGCAAGGGAAAAACTGGTTCGGACGATGGGGGGTGGGGGGAAGGAGGAAGCCCCCCTTCCCAGGCAGATCTTCAAATACAAGCAATTATGAAGCAGTTTATATACTGTCTATTAGATATAATAACAATAACAATTAGTCTCCTTCTCATTACAAACACCAATGGCTAACAGTTATTTTAGTTGCACCCAGATGCTCCTTATCTCAAGGTCCCTGCCAGAGTCAGCATTCTATCCTTATCTCCGTATGGAGGCAAGAGACAAGGGCAGCGTCTTATTACAGCTCTCGCATTGTCAGGCCACAGACTTAGCCTGACTCTTGCTCTCTTGCTAACAAGACTAAGATGGCCGCACACAAATTCCCTTATTCCCTTTTTCCTGCCTCCACAGTCCCCCCTTTTGTGCTTACAGCACAACTACCTTTCTAAACCTTTATTTTCATTAGACATTACATAACTAGTACAAACATAAAAGCTATTTCTATTACTACATCTTTTTCAATAAAATATTTCTAAAATAAGCAAAAGCAATATAATTATTAACATCCCCAATGTAATTCTATGATGGGGCTGTTCTATAATTTTAGTAACATAACACAACATATCATAATTAGTACACAAAAGGGAATGTGCTATGGATTAAATGGAAAGCATGCTTTTCAATCTGATATATATTTTGGGGCACATAAATTTGACCTTGCAATCCAGAGATTTTCTGGACCTCTGGTAGGAGTGAAAGCAGATTTTGGAATCAGTCGGGTACTCAGGTAATCCAATTAAAGGGTATTTGGAACTTAAGGGTTAATTGCATCTAAAAACCAATTAGGGAGGGCAGTACATGCTGATGGTACCCGTCTGTAAGCACAGAGTCCAGTTCAAAGGGAGAAACCCAAACCACTCCCACAAGTTTCTCCTTGACAATATACAATACTTTGCTTCTTTCACCAAGGTCGGTTCTTAATGTCCTTTTGTAGTCAGAAATCTTTGGGCTTTGGCGGTGTCAGTGGAGCAGACATTTCTTCTTCTTTCCTGAAACAGTCATGGTTCAGCATTATGCAGGGGAGAGGTTACCAGCACATCACCCTGTACTTGTCTCCTGGTGTCCAGCAGGTGGGAAAGCAGGAGCAGAAGGAGAGAGAGGCTTATCAGCAATCGGGGTTGAGTCATCTCGAGGTGGAGGGGTCTTCTTTGCAGTGAGAAGCATGGGTCCAGACAGGTGGTTAGCAAAACTTGGTAAAGGTCTTTCTAGAGCAGTTGTTCACTGATGGACATAAGAGTTTCTATTTTATGAGCTAAAAGCCAGCTGGCTCCTTTGGATTCAAGATTATTTTCTAAAAATAAAGCAAACAATAAAAAACAATCCCATGCAGTTGTTTGGTACCGGCCTTATCAAAAGTGAGGCCCTTTTGGAATGTGGTTGCCAGGGAAACCAGGGTCAAATTAGCTGTTTTGTCTGTGTGAAGGGATCTGTGTATTCTTGGACCTTAAATTTTTTGAGTTGAAAGTTCTCAGCAAGATACCAAGGACTGCCTCAGTTTACTCCTATAGTTCCTTTCTTTTGACTTTACAGTTCTCTTTAACCTGCCAGGTTAAATACAATAGTTTCAGGGTTTTTAATTTACTTTGGAAGCACCAGTACAGCACCAGCACTATTATAAATGTTAAAATCAAAACTCTCCACATAATTTGGCAAACACTATTCAAATCCATCCCCAAGATATTTCATCGCCAGTAAAGGCGCTGCCCATGATTATAGATTTGACCTCTACTGCCTGGGTGAGTGCCTCAGAATGGGCTGGCATGGTCTACAGTGTTCCCTATCTGTGTGTACCTCAGACAGCCAACCCTGATATGCCTTTGGGCATCAGCCACCAGCTCCTCGATCTGTTCCTGCAGGGCCAGCAGACCCTCCTCTAGGTACTTACTTTCTTCATGCCACTCAGGATCCCATGTTAGGTTACCCATCATTGCCGAAGTGCGGTAGAGCTGCGTCCTGTCAATGGTCAGGATCGCCCTGCAAGGGACCGTTATGCACACAGATGGATATGTAGAGGGGCAGGACCTTCCATTTAGTTCAATGGAGTCATCTGTCTGGGTAGTCAAACACCAGTAGGTACCGTTTATTTGGACCAGCTCGATGTTCATTTGTTTCTCTGTGACAACCACATCAAACCTAGGCAGATTCGTCATGATGTTATATGGGCAGGTACATAAGATTTCCTTATCAAAGTGGATGCAACAATCCCTGGGTACAGAGAGGCTCCCACACCTTCAGAATAAGCAATGTCCTTGACTCTATCTATATGCCCCTGCTTTGGTATAGGCAGGGAGGTTACCATTCTGCTCACTGTGAGTGAGGAATCCCCAGAGGTGCTAAAAGGCAAAAGGTTATACTATGGCCTGTCGAGGTGGGCCTTTGGGTCCTCATGGATTCTCTACTTCCCCACTCCCAGGGATATGTACGGGGGAGATGGGGACTCACCACCTTAAGGGCTGGGTGGTCAAAGCTATCCTCCAACATTGCTCTTTTAATGCCTTTAATTTAGTTTCATTAATTAGCAATCCAATCAGTCTCTGGTCCAAATATCTCGTTAGGTCTAGTGAAGTGGATACAGACCGGGACAAATCCTTCAAACTATTCAGGATCAATCGGTTGTCTTGGCTGGTGTCTAGGTCTTCACGGGCACTGGATATTACTGCATCTACCAGCCTGGATTCTGTACAATTTCTGGGCTATGACATAAGTTTTGCTGACAGAGATTCCAGGCCCAAACCAATCTGCGATGGTAACTGCTAAGCCCCGTCATTGTCTAATCAGGTGTTCGCCAGTTTGATTAGCCAATCTGGTAGTGTTGGTGCATTGCTGGTCTATACCTTCAGGGCGATGCGGACCACTGGTTTATTATTACCAGCCTTGGGTCTGAGACAGGGGTCTGTTCGGGGCATGATGCACAATTGGGAGGCTCTGTTTTGCCCTTGTGGACCTGGTTGATAATATCTAAATGAGGGCAAGTTAGCAATGGCCATTGTTTAACAAATGATAGCCATGCCTCAGGGGTTACCTTTGCACCCTGTTTGCAAGTTATGCATATTCATATTCAAAAACACATTTCCATACAAAAAAAAATTTGGGGGGCAGCATCACAAATGACTCTTCTAATTCTTGACCAATGAGGGATCTTCCTCAAAATCACAAAATTTATGTCTGTTTTCTCTAGATCCTGAAAGTGACTTGAGTGCCTGTGTGAGGACTTGTGAATAATCTACGATCCTTAGAAAAAATCAATGACATATTTTCTGCCCTAGTGTTTGCTCTGCATTTATATGCACTGTTTACTCTTTCCAGGCTACTATTAGTTCACAAGGATTTCTATGACATTTCTAGGTCTCCCAAATTAATGTTGATGCACTGTGAAGCACTGTGCCAGCCTCCAAAGGCTACCTGTGCTTTAATAATTCTTATAATTTATGTTATGATTTAAAAAAAATATTCCATTACATTAGATAACACTGTCTGGAGAATCTTTAAGAGATATTAGTAATTATAAACATTAATTGCAGATGGGGCCAAAGCAAAACTTTGGATCCAAACACCTCTCTAATACAAGAGGCTTCTAATCTAGATTTGATCTTTGTAACTTTTCCTCTCTAATGATAGGTAAATATTTCCCTACTGCTTTTCCTCTAAGATGAAAAAGGCTAATGAAGTCGTAGGATGCATCAGGTGAGTTGTTTTCTGTAGACACAAAGAAGTGCTAACTCCATAACACAAAGCTCATCACACACAGCAGGTTTAAAACAAACAAAAAGGCAGTTTTTCCTCACTTGGCTCACAGTCACCCTTTGAACTCCTTGCCAAAGGATGCTGTAAAGACTAGGACTTTAACAGGGTTCAAATAAGAGCTAGATAGATTCATGAAGGTTAGGGCCATCAATGGCTACTAGCCAGGATGGGTAGGAATGGTGTCCCTAGCCTCTTTTTGTCTGGAAATGGATGATAGGAGAGGGATCACATCATGATTACCTGTTGTATTCCCTCTCTCTGGGGCATCCGGTATTGGCCACTGTTAGCACACAGAATACTGGGCTAGATGGACCTTTGGTTGTACCCCATTTGGCTGTTCTTATGTTCTTATACTGTGTGCAGTTCTGGTCTCCTATAATTAATAAAGATGAATTCAAATTGGAATAGGTACAGAGAAGGGCCAGTAGGATATGATGAAGAATGAAAAACCAATTTCATGACAGGAGAGGCAAAAATATTGGCTTGGTTAGCCTAACCAAAAAAGGGCAGAGAGATGATATAATTTATCTCCAGAAATACCTCAGAGGAATAAATACTAGGAAGAGAGAGGTGTTATTTACATTAAATATTGCAAAGGGCTGGTGATAGAACACTAAATGGGGAGTCTCTGAGGGTATGTCTATACTACAGAGGAAGATCGAAGCTGCCACTGTCGATCTTCCAGGGTTCAAATTAGTGGTCTAGTTAAGACAGCTAATTCAAAGTGGGAGGGGCACTCCAGTCGATAATGGTAACCCTGCTTTCACAAGGAGTAAGGGAAGTTGAAGGAAGGCTGTTCTTCCTTCGACTTCTGCTGTGTAGATAGCACCAAAAGCTGAATTAAGCTATTTCAACACAATTGACGTAGCTGAAGATGCATAGCTTAATTTGATGTACCCTGAATTACTAGGGAGAATTCTTAACCAGCTGTCTAGCTGCTGGTTCTTGCCCAAATGCTCAAAGTGTAATTTTCCCCTGGGTCATATTGGCAGACACACTATGGGATTTTGACTTCTATTTTAAATAATGGATTGTCTGTAACATGATGTCTTTAAATTATGATTTGAGGACTTCAGTAGCTCAGCGAGAAGTTAAGGGTCTCTTAGAGGAATGGATGGGGAGGTTCTGTGGAATGTGATGTGCAGGAGATCAGAATAGATAATCATTCTGGCCTTAGAGGCTATGAGTTATAAAATTATTTTAAAAACACAGTGTGAAATTGATTCCAGAAAGCACATTAGCACAAAATGTGCTTAGTCAACACCTATATTGGTATGAAAATAGCTCAGTTAGGTAAGTTAAGTATTTTGGGAGTTTCTAGAAAAAAACTCTGAGTAATGGGCATTTGACCAGCAGGCTAAATTACTAGTTGTGTGACTTTCACACCACAGTTGCCATGTATACTATCCCCAGTAGAATCTTTTGACGAACACTGCATTTAAATGCAGTGATTTATTTGAGACAAAATGCTTTCTCTTGGCATTACCTGTTTTTCAATAAGAAAACTATCTGTATCTACCAAGGTAATGAAATCAGTCAGGGATGGAAATGGTAAACTTTCTACTCTACTAAGAACTGAGAAAATAAAAAGTGGATAAATTTCAAGAACATTCAATCAGGGAAAGAGCAGACCCTTTCAGGGGAGCACTAATCCCCAGTGAGTCCTCTGTGGCTACTTCCATCACTAGTTTGGGAACCTAGCATAATACATTATTTGCTAGCTCCAATGTAAACTAAGCATTTTGCATGAATTATATCAAAATCAGGAAAATCCCAGCATGGGTTTTAACAGCATTTTGCAGAGATTCAGTAGGGAGCTTTATCAGGTCCAAAAAACCAACTCCATCAGGCTTGATCTCTTTCAGAAAATAATGGCTGGTAGAAACAGAAAGAAGGAAAATTGCATATAATGGTTAGCTTATCCAGCTTTGCCAACAAATACTGGAAACTCCAGACGGCTAGTTATCTTCTGAATAAAAGATCAAACCATTAATCGAAATAGCTGTATTTAGCAGACATACTCTCTGCAATAAACTGATATTAGTTTGGGGCACAGTAGATGACATCAGTTCTCTGAAACTGAATTGTACCTAAAGCAAAACATTCACATGAGACTGACCATGATTCATTTATGTTACATTTGGTGTCACAATACAGATTAATAAGATATACAGCAAGCTAGTACATTCATGTGTTTATATTTGATCTTTCTACTGTATGTGGCTATTATGCAGATGTTTTACTGAGCATCCACACTACCCAGCCCGCTATTTCGAAATAATGGGCTGGTTATTTTGAAATTTGTACTCCTGCTTTCCTCGGGGAATAACTCTTATTTTGAAATAGTAATTTCAAAATAGCATTAGTCTGGACACACTGCTGCTGCTACTATGAAATAACTAGTCACCAGTGTAATTCAAAGAAATTACTCCTCAGTGCTTCCTGGGGCTGTAAGTCAAGGTAGAGCATCTACATTACTGGAGCCTGCCTAAGACTAATTTCGAGGCTCCCCCATATTGGGGACATGCTATTTCGATTTTGTCATTTCAGGAGTTATTATTTCAGATTTAGTTATTTTGAAATAATTTCCTAGTGCCCTAGGTCATCTACTTCTCGAACAAATTTTATATTCAAAATCTAATATCAATTTTTTCTTTTTGTTCAAGAAAAATCATAATGTAGACAATTCTTATGCTCCTGCGACCAGGGAGCTTGCAAACAGGAGCAGCAAACAGGGAGTTTTGAGAGGGAGTTCTCCAGGTAAAGGAGGAGTAAATACGGAACCCTTGAGGTAAGTGGCTGTCTGTAGTGTGTGTTTGTGTGTGGGGGGGCTACTTGCTGTGTGCTGAGCTTGTCTGTCTGTTTGGTTTGTTTGTTTGTTTGTTTGTTTGAAGGAGCGTGTGCTGTGGCTGGCAGCTGGAAGCTTTGAGCTTCTAAAGGTTTGAAATCTAGAAGCCTCTGTTAATTGGCTGAGCCTTAGTCAGGGTGCGGGGCAACCAGGGCTTTATAAAGCTGTGAGTCAGCAACCAGGGAGCTTGCGAACAGGAGCAGCAAACAGGGAGTTTTGAGAGGGAGTTTAGAGGGCACTAGTTACTTCTGACCTTCTTTAGATATAACTTGTATAATAATCTATATTCCAGATATTTAAAAAGAAGCCCAGTTTATAATTAAACTTATTCATAAGAAAAATGGAGAAAGAAGCCCAGCAGCAGAGTGGGGGCTATCCTGTTTATTGTGTTGAGTGTAACATGTATGATTACCTGCCCTGTGGGTGGGTGGCGTATGTGTGCACCCGTTGCAAGGAGCTCCTGACCCTCAGAGACCAAGTTCGGGCTTTGGAGTCCAGAGTGGCTGAACTGGAGGAGCTAAGGGAGGCAGAGAGCTATGTTGATGAGACTTTCCGGGACACTGTAATACTGTCCCACCTCCAGTCTGAGAGCCCCAGTGCTCTTAAGGAGGATGAAAGGCTCAGGGGAGCAGAGCAGTCAATGGGAACAGAGGGAAACCATCCCATAGTTGGAACCCTCCTTCCAGAGGATGTTGCGGTATCCTCTCGCACTAGGGATACCTCTGAGGGGGAGGGAACGCCAGTTGTTAGGAAGAGGCAGGTGTTAGTAGTGGGTGATTCAGTCGTTACAAACATAGATAGTTGGGTTTGTGATGACCGGGTCACTTGCCTGCCTGGTGCGAAGGCTGCAGATCTCTCAAGGTATCAAGACAGGCTTATGTGTAGTGCTGGGGAGGAGCCGGTGGTCGTGGTACATGTAGGTACAAATGACATAGGAAAGGGTAGGAGAGACGTCCTGGAGGCCATATTTAGGTTGCTAGGAAAGAGATTGAAATCCAGGACCTCTATGGTGGCATTCTCAGAAATGCTTCCAGTTCTGCATGCAGGTAGGCAGGGAGAGCTTCAGAGTCTCAATACGTGGATGAGACGATGGTGTAGGGAGGAGGGTTTTAGATTTATTAGGAACTGGGGACACTTTTGGGAAAGGGGGAGTCTATACAGGAAGGATGGGCTCCACCTAAACCAGGGTGGAACCAGACTGCTGGCACTGAACGTTAAAAAGGCAGGAGAGCAGTTTTTAAACTAGGAGATGGGGAAAAGCTAATTGGTGCGGAGAAGCACATAAATCGGACAGAGACTTCTCTTAGAGGAGAATCCATTGATAGAGATTCTCTAGGCTGTAGTCAGAAAGAGAGGAGGGGAGAGGACAAACAAGGGTCAGAGCAGACAAAGAACCACATACAAAGGAATCTAATACATCAGGAAAGGGCAGACAAATTTATAAAGTGCTTCTACACAAATGCTAGAAGTTTGACTACTAAGATGGGTGAACTAGAGTACCTTGTATTAAAGGAGGAGATTGACATAATAGGCATCACAGAAACCTGGTGGAATGAGGAAAATCTGTGGGACACAATCCTACCAGGATATAAAATATATCAGAAGGATAGAACAGGCTGTGTGGGTGGCGGAGTGGCACTATATGTGAAAGATAACGTAGAATCAAATGAAATAAACATCTTAAATGAATCGACATGTTCCATAGAATCACTATGGATAGTAATTCCATGCTCCAATAATAAGAATATAGCAGTAGGGATATATTATCGACCACCTGACCAGGACAGTGATAGTGACATTGAAATGATAAGGGAGATTAGAGAGGCTACCAAAATAAAAAACTCTATAATAATGGGGGATTTCAATTATCCCCATATTGACTGGGTACATGTCACCTCAGGAGGAGATGCAGAGATAAAATTTCTCAATGGCTTAAATGACTGCTTCTTGGAGCAGCTGGTACAGGAACCCACAAGGGGAGAGGCAATTCTCGATTTAGTCCTGAGCAGAGAGCAGGATCAGGTCCAGGAGGTAACTATTACAGGACCGCTTGGGAATAGTGACCATAATATAATAACATTTAACATTCCTGTGGTGGGAAGAACACCTCAGCAGTCCAGCACTCTGGCATTTAATTTCAAAAAAGGGAATTACACAAAAATGAGGAGGTTAGTTAAACAGAAATTAAAAGGCACAGTGATGAGATCCAAATCCCTGCAAGCTGCATGGAAACTTTTTAAAGACACCATAATAGAGGCCCAACTGAAATGTATACCCCAAATTAAAAAAACATAGTAAGAAACCTAAAAAATTCGAATTACCAGTAAGGGGTTTATTTCGGAATCGCCCTTCTCTGCCGCATGTAGACGTGGGCAGTTATTCCAGGCTAGTCAATTTCCAAAATGGCGACCGCCCGGGAACATGCTAATGTAGCACGGGATATTTAAATCCAGCGCTTCATTTGCAATTTCGGTCGTCCTCATTAGCCTCCCTAGTTCAATTTAGGGGGCTAGTGTAGACATACCCTTAGAGTTCTTTGAAGGGGTTAACAAACATGTGGACAAGGGGGATCCAGTAGATATAGTATACTTAGATTTTCAGAAAGCCTTTGACAAAGTCCCTCACCAAAGGCTCTTGTGTAAATTACATTGTCATGGGATAAGAGGGAAGGTCCTTTCATGGATTGAGAACTGGTTAAAAGACAGGAAACAAAGGGTTGGAATAAATGGTAAATTTTCAGAATAGAGAGGGGTAACAAGTGGTATCCCCCAAGGGTCAGTCCTGGGACCAATCCTATTCAACTTATTCATAAATGATCTAGAGAAAGGGGCAAGCAGTGAGGTAGTAAAGTTTGCGGATGATACTAAACTGTTCAAGATAGTCAAGACAGAAGCAGACTGTGAAGAACTTCAAAAAGATCTCACCAAACTGAGTGATTGGGCAACAAAATGGCAAATGAAGTTTAATGTGGATAAGTGTAAAGTAATGCATGTTGGAAAAAATAACCCCAACTATACATATAGTATGACGGGGGCTAATTTGGCTACGACAAATCAGGAAAGAGATCTTGGAGTTATCGTGGATGGTTCTCTGAAAACGTCCACACAGTGTGCTGCAGCGGTCAAAAAGGCAAATAGAATTTTAGGAATTATTAAGAAAGGGATAGAAAATAAAACACAGAATATCTTACTGCCCCTGTATAAAATTATGGTACGTCCACATCTTGAGTACTGTATACAGTTGTGGTCTCCTCACCTCAAAAAAGATATTTTCGCATTGGAAAGCGTTCAGAAAAGGGCAACTAAAATGAATATGGGTTTGGAACAGGTCCCATATGAGGAGAGGCTTAAGCGACTGGGACTTTACAGTTTGGAAAAGAGGAGACTCAGAGGGGATATGACAGAGGTATATAAAATCATGAGTGGTGTGGAGAGGGTGAATAAAGAAAAGTTATTCATTAGTTCCCATAATAGAAGGACTAGAGGACACCAAATGAAATTAATGGGTAGCAGGTTTAAAACTAATAAGCAAAAGTTCTTCTTCACACAGCGCGTAGTCAACCTGTGGAACTCCTTGCCAGAGAAGGCTGTGATGGCTAGAACTATAATAGACTTTAAAGAGAAGCTAGATAAATTCATGGAAGTTAGGTCCATAAAAGGCTATTAGCCAGGGGGTAGAAATGGTGTCCCTGGCCTCTGTTTCTCAGAGGCTGAAGATGGATGGCACGAGACAAATCACTTGATCATTGTCTTCGGTCCACCCCTCCCGGGGCACCTGGTGCTGGCCACTGTTGGCAGACAGACTACTGGGCTAGATGGACCTTTGGTCTGACCCAGTACAGCCATTCTTATGTTCTTATGTTCTTGGGCCAGATATTCACCTTGCTTTTACAGGTTTAAATCTGAGGTAATTTTCAACCTGTGAAACTGTCCTGAAGTTATACAGTGGAGTGGGGAACCTCTTTTGAGTCAGGGGCCATTGACCCACAGAAAAGTCAGTTGGCACCACACACAAGTGAGAAGGGGGGAAAAAGCCACACCCTCATTGACGTGGCCTCTGACTGAGAAGGAGAAAGACACTCCCCACATTCCCCTGGCACAACAGAGCCTGGGGGGCCCAGCTTAGTAGATTTTGGGTGCTCCAGCCCCACAGTGGGGCAGTGGGAGGCTGGAGCACCAGCATGGGCTCCCCAATGCTGAGGGGACCATGAGCCTCAGGGTCAGATCCAGGCAAGCCAATGGCCACAACTGGGCCCTGGGCCTGAGATTCCCTTACCTTGTTATACAAGTCTGATATCAGACTCTGAACCATGATTATGTTTAGAAGGTGAGAGAACTGAGTGTTACATATCTGAATTATGAAGATTGATTCAGTACAGATACTGTGACACCTTTAGTTACCTCTCTCCATTCAGAAAACTGACAATTTATTTCTATCCTTTGTTTCCTATCCTTTAACCATTTAGCAACCCAGAAGAGGACCATCCCTCTTCGCCCGTGACATCTTACTTTTCTTAATAACCTTTGGTGAGGGACCTTGTCTAAGGCTTTCTGGAAATCTGAACACACTATATCCACTGGATCTCCTTTGTCCAAACACTCATTGATGCTCTCAATGGATTCTAGTAGATTAGTGAGGCATGATTTCCATTCACATCAACCATGTTGACTCCTCTTCAATAAATTACATTCATCTATGTGTCTGACAATTCTATTTGTTAATATAGTTTCAACCAGTCTGCTTGATACTGAAGTTAGACTTACCAGACTGTAATTGCCAGGATCACCACTGGAATTCCTTTTAAAAATTGGGGTCAGATTAGGTATCCTCCAGTCATTTGGTACAGAATCAGTTTTAAAAAATAGTTTGTGGATACAAGCTACGGTTAGTAGTTTTGCAATTTTACATTTGAGTGCCTTCAGAACTCCTGGGTGAATGCTAGCTGGGCCTGATGACTTAATACTGCTTATTCCAAAACCTCTAGTGACACCTCAGTCTGGGACAATTCCTCAGATTTTTTCACCTAAAAAGAATGGCTCAGGTTTGGGAATCTCCCTCATATCCTCAGCCATGAAGAACAATGCAAAAAAAAAATCATTTAGTTTCTCCACAATGGCTTTTCAAATATTGATCCTCCAGTGGCTACACAGGTTGGTTAGCAGTCTTCCAACTTTTGATGTACTTAAAAAATGCTATTACTATTTGAAATTATCTTTTTTTGGCCTTCCTAATTGTATTTTTACACTTCCTTTGCCAGAGTTCATGCTCCTTTCTATTATCCTCACTAGGATTTAACTTGCACTTTTTAAATGATTTTTTTGTCTCATTCGTCTTTTATTTGTTGTTTAGTTGCAGTGGCACTTTTTTGGTTAGCTTATTATGGTTTTTTTTATTTGTGTCTGCATTTAGGTTGAGTCTTTTCTGTAGTGTCTTTAAAAAGTTTTCATGCAGCTTTTAGGGGTTTTACTTTTGTAACTGTGCCTTTTAATTTCTTTTTGATGATCTTCCACACTTTTGTGTAGAACACATCTCTTTATGTGGGTTCTAAGACTAGCTGTTCCAAGAAGCAGCCATTTAAGGTGTTAAGAAAATGTCATCTTTTATTTTCGCAAAATTAATTTTCTTCTGTCTTCATTCATTGGTCTCTTCTTTCACCTTTATAGCTTGTCCTCTCCCAGAGCATTTGTGTTCAGGGGTGGCAGCATGCTTTTGATGGCTCTTTCCCTCATTATACAAACTGCCAGCATTTCTTCCTCCTGTCACCTGCAATCAGGGTGATTCCATGGCTCAGTTTGAATTGAGGAGCAAGTTGAGATAGAGACTGCAGTCTTTCAGCTTATGCAGAGCTCAGAAACAGTGACAGGAGCTCTCTGAATGTTCCTCCTTCTGCTGGCTGCATGGCAAACTGTCAGTGCCAGGATCCCAGCAGAAGGCAAGAGGGACAGATTTTTCAGAAAGGCTCACCATTCACAACTAGGGCCAGATTTTCAAAGTAGCATCAATTACAGACCTAACAAAACAAAGAGGTGGGTTGTTGGTTTTTTCACAAATGTTTAGCCTCCACCATACTGAGTTCTTGGAAATCTATCTTCATGACATTGCAGTAGATGATGAAGCACAACTATGGGAAAAGTGGGGACTATAGAAAACAGTTGCTGTTCTACTTTCTTCTCACGTGGTGAGGGTGGTGGCACCTCTGTCCTATGGATTTTGCACTTATAATTCACTACACAGCAGAATGGTAGACTCTGCACTCTCATTCTTCTGCCACCACTTTCTTTATTAGATGTGTAGGGTAGAAATGACTTGAAAGATTATGGCAGGGTTTCCACAATAGTAAAGATGACTTAGGAGCATTAGTTCCACTGATTTTCAATGGGATTTGTTCTCCTATGTTGCTTAGGAAATTCACAGTCTTGAGCATACATCAAAGAAGTTCTCAGAAGTTCACAGGATTAAACCAACAATTATAAACTAGGGCCCAGATTCAGGAAGGAATCCCTGATCAGGAAGAGTAGGTAAATATGTAAATTGAAGTCTTATTCCAAAGGAAAAAAAAAGCATATTTGAAAGCCTGTGAACCATGGAAAGCAAGTATTTATTCCAATGTTATGCATTGTAAAAGCATAAAAACTTTTTAAAATTATTTTACTGCATTGAAATAGATTTCACTCCTGCTGATTTGTTCATTTGATAGACTACTGCAATAAAAAATATTTGGCCTTATAATTGAATCGGCTTCATTTTAATAATAAGCGTGTCTCCACAAAAGATCCAAAGCTACAATATATTTGCAAAAGCAAAGTAAGCATAAAGCAAACTATAAAGTGTAAAGTTACCTAAAAAATATTCAGGGGCACTATATCTCTGCAGCATGGGAAAGGATTTTTTTGAGGGGGGTGGGAGAAGACATTCATAAATTTAACTGCAAACATGAGGTCAGTAGTATTCCTGAATGTACCTTTATCACTTACAGAATACTTTTCAGAATAATATTTTGTTGACATTTTCATTTCATGTACACAGTTATTTTCTAAAATGTCCTGATGTACCCTAAATATATCTTTTATGTATGTTAATATTCATGCTGTAGAAGGTATGCACAATATTTCAAATATATGAATCAATATAACTATCTGATGCTGGGTTATAGTAAAATAATCAAATTAAGGTCTTTTTTTAATAAACTTAAATAACAACAAATAGTCTGGTAGCATTTTAAAGACTAACAAAACATGTAGATGGTATCATGAGCTTTCATGGGCACAGCCCACTTCGTGTGCCTATGAAAGCTCATGATACCATCTAAATATTTTGTTAGTCTTTAAAGTGCTACCAGACTATTTGTTGTTTTTTAAGTTTATCCCGTACAGACTAACTCAGCTACCCCTCTGAGGTTTTTTTAATGTAATACATTGTGATTATCGTATTCTATCTTTTGACATGTTTAATAGAAATAAAATATAATGATTTGATTTCTTTAGAAGATGAAGTAATTATTTGCAATGTGATCCAACAAATCAAATGAGTAACACATGAAAACTCCCACTGGAGTCAAAGGGACAAAAACAGTAAGAGGACCAACAAAATACTACCATGGCTTAACAACAGTGCAAAAAAGGTGTTTGGAGGCAAAAAGGCATACTGAGGAAAACAGAAAGGAACATAGACTCTGGCTAGTCATATGTAAAATTATAATTTGGCAGGGCAAAAAAGAATGAAGATTAACTAGCAAAAGACTCAAAAGCTAACTGATTTTTTTCAGTACACCAGAAGCAGAGAATCTAACAAACAGTCAGTGGGGCCACTGGATGATCAAAGTGCCAAAGCAGTACCTAAGAAAGACAAGGCAGTAGCAGAGAAGCTAAATGAACTTTTTGTATCCGTCTTCACTGCAGAGGATGTGAGGGAGATTCCCACACCCAAGCCATCCTTTTAGGTGACAAATCTGAGGCAGACTATCCCAGACTGAGGTGTCACTAAAGGTGGGTTTTTTTTCACAAACTGACACATCAAACAGTAATAATCACTAGGACCAGGTGGTATTCACCCAAGAGTACTGATATGAAAGCACAGAATTGCTCACTGTAGAATGTGACCTATCACTTAAATCAACTTCTGTACTAGATGACTGTCAGGAAGCAAAATGTAACACCATTTTTAAAAAAGGCTCCAGAGGCATTCCTAGCAATTAAAGGCTAGAAGCCTAACTTTGGTTCCAGAAAAAAAACAACAAATGGTCTGGTAGCACTTTATAGACTAACAAAACATGTAGATGGTATCATGAGCTTTTATGGGCACAGCCCTCTTCTTCAGATGACCAGAGTTAATGCTCATGATACCATCTACATGTTTTTTTTAGTCTCCAAAGTGCTACTAGACCATTTGTTGTTTTTTTCTGGAACAGACTAGCTTGACTATCCCCTGAAGCTCCCTGGTTCCAGACTGGCTGAAAATATAATAAAGGACAGAACTATCAGACACATAGATGAATTCAATATGTTGGCAAAGAGTCAACATAGACAATGGCCATCCCATTCATTTAATGTACTTGGACTGTCAAAATGCCTTTGACAAAGTCCTTTACTAAAGGCTCTTAAGTAAAGTATGCAGTCACCGCATAGCAGAGAAGGACCTGTCATTGATCACTAACTGGTTAAAAGATAGGAAACACAGGGCAGGCATAAATGATCAGTTTTCACTGGAGAGAGATAAACAGTGATGTACTCCCAAAGGATCTGTACAGGTGCTTGTGCTTTTCAATACATTCATAACTGATCTGGAACAGGGGTCAAACAGTAAGATGAAAATATTTGCAGATGATAAGAAGTCACTCAAGAGTATTAAGTCTGAAGCACACTGTGAAGAGTTAAAAAGCAATCTTACCAAAATAGGTGAATGGGCAACAAAATTGCAGATGAAATACAATGTTGATAAATGCAATGTAATCCATACTGGAAAACATAATTCCAACTATACACACCAAATGATGGGTTCTAAATTACATTTTACCACTGAAAAAAGAAATCTTGAAGTCATCATGGTAATTCTCTGAAAACATCTGCTCAGTGTACAGCTGGCATTCAAAAAAGTTCTCAGAATATTAGAAAGCATTAGGAAATGGATAGATAATAATACAGAAAATATCATAATGTCTCTATGTAAATCTATGGTATGCTCACATCTTAAATACTGGGTTCAGTTCTAGACATTCCAATCTAGACTTGGAAAAAGTACAGAGAATGACAATGAAAATCATTAGGAGTATGAAACAGCATCCACATGAGGACAGATAAAAAAGGCTAGGACTGTTCATCTTAGAAAAAAAGATGAAAAGGGACGGGGGATAAGATAGAGTTCTATAAAATTACGAATGATGTGGATAAACTGGATAGGAAGAGAGCCAACGGCCATCCAATGAAATGAAATGGCAGCAAGTTTAAAGCAAACATAAAGAATTACTTCTTCACAAAATGCACAGTCATCCAGTTAAACTCATTGCCAGGGTTTGTTGTGAAGGACCAAGTTAATGTGGGATAAAAAAGAATTAGGCAACTTTACACAAGAGGGGTCCATCAATGGCTATTAGCAATCCTTTCCTTTGGATGTCCACTAAACCTATGACTTTCAATAGCTGAGACTGGATAATAAGGGACCTATTACTCAATAATTGCCCTGGTCTGTTCATTCTCTCTGAAGTATCTGGCAAAAGTCACTGTTGGAAGATGGTATGTTGGGTTAGATGGACCTAATGCAGTACAGCTACTCTTGTATTCTTAAGTGACTACTGCAGGACCTAGTCCTTCACCATTCAAGTCAATGGTAGTTTCACCATGAACTACAGAGAGAAAGGTATTAAGCCCTAAATGAGTTGCAGTATCAGGGCTGAAATCAATAATTCAGAAGCCACAAGAGATTGTTTTGACATAGCCCTTATCCTGCATTTCAGTAGAATTACACATGTGATCAAACATGCTTAATTGTATGTATTAGCATTTGCAGGGTAGGGACTTAAAAGTTGTCAGTTAATTAAAGCATTCACAAGTGGATGTACAAATACTCAGACTTTTTATGTTGACAGTTGTCATACATATTTAGAAGTGAATTTCACCTAGATTTATTTTTAATGTTTGCTGTGTTCTAAGTAATTTGTAATTTACATCTAAATGGAATAACATTTTTTTCCTTAAATGGAACTGACCCCATTACTGTTACACAAATTGCTCTTTCTGAATAAACATTGTTTCTTGATATTTTTTGAAGAATGTTAAATATAGACATAATTACTGATTACAAAATCTAATTTTATGCTTCAATTAAACTAGTGAACAACATTCGGAACTGTAGGTTTTTTCTCTTTCATAAGACAGAATCTTATTAATTATTTTGTAAGTTTATACACTGGTATTGTGATATATATGGTTACAAGAAATTTCAAGCAATGAGTTCAGAAAATAGCATGAAAGCATGGCTCTTAGTTATCAGATAAAAGCAATTTTATTTTCAGTAAGTTCTTTCCCGTTTCACAACTTCTTTCTTCAATGGGATACTTCATCTGAAGTTATTGACAATTCTATTCAAAGACAATTCCATGATGAATTGTATGGGACTGCCACAGGCTTTCTTGAAAAGCCTAATATTATGTGATCATTTAGGGGGGTCACAGTTTCAAGGAGTCTTCTACACATATCTCCAGCAGATAAATCAATACAACACTATTTGTCTCTACATTGCAAAGTTTGCAGACAAAAAACTTCTCCTTTTAAAATTGCCGGGTCAAATTCTGAAGAAAAATTGAGGGCCCTTTGAAAATTTTGTTCCTTGACATGTTAAATCAATGACAAATAATAACACTTTCTGTTTTCCCTTCACTACCCAACACAGACCTACAGCGGATAAATTTGGACTCTTTTTAGTAATGATTAACTCATTCCATACTGAGCCAGAACACAGAGAGAGAGAGAGAAAGAGAGAGTGAATGAAAATATGTGTCTGAATGAGAGAGTTTTCAAGAACAGATTACTTAGATTTTTTTAAATCAAGCCCTGAAAGTGCAACATAAACTTAATAAGTGTTATATAGATGAACGTGTGCTTAATAATTAAGTCTATGAAATTTTCTACTACGCTGATAATTCATTCAGGGAAACAAACAGACCCAACTGGGCTGAGGATATTATTAATGTACTAATAATACTCAATCTTAACAGGATGGGAGTTCTTACTCCAGCAAGGAGTGCGATATCATTTAGAGAAAAAGAGAAAAATCGTCACAAAAAGACAGCTTCTCAAGCTGGGCTGTTGTAGTTCAGTTCCCATTATGGGGTGCTTCAATGTCCAGGCTACTTCCTGCCCCAATGACTAATAAGAGCTTGGGAAAGAGGGCTAATTCACTACTCCGGTCCCAGAAAAGGGACCCTGTAGATCACAGCTGTCTACTTGTTCCTTGACTATACTGAACAGCTTCTCTAATCCCCTGGATCGCTTCTCCTTGACATCTTCAGGGCCGTGTTCTAGTGGAGTTCCAAAAACTCCTCCTTGCTCTCCCTGGCTTTTGGGAGCACTGCCCAGTCTGGGGTTCTGTAGCTCTGTCAGCCAGTCACACATAAAGGATTGGGGTCAGAGTGTCTTTCTGAAAACAGTGTAGGAGGAGAAATCTTCATTCCCCTTTTGGGACCTTGGGTGATGTCCTATTGTGAAGGTGAAAGGTTGCAATGCTAGATGCCATTGTATAATCCAGGGACTTGTGTCCTTCATGGTTAGCATTCACTACAAAGGAGCATGATCTGTGAGGAGTTTGAATGGGCCTCCCAGTATGTAGTAACACAGAACCTGCACTGTCCAGTGTATAGCCAAACGCTCTCATTCTATGATGGAGTACCTAGTTTCCCATGGCTGAAGATTTTTGCTCATATAGAGGATTAGATGTCCTATTCTGAGGACATTACAGCCCCCAAGACCAAAGTGGAAGCATCTGTATGCATGATAAATGGTAAGGCCATGTCAGGGCATTGGAGCATTGGCTGCTGTCCCAAAATGTCTTATTCTTCTCATGTTTCCTCGATATCACCACCCATAAAACAGTTCAAATTTGAAAAATCTGTTTGAGGCCAGCACCTCTTGTACTGTAAACAGAAGATAGGGAAGAACATCTCCTCTAGTCTATCCATTTCAGGGTGCTAGATGGAAGTACTGAGAGGCTTAACCTTGAGAAATGTTCATACCTCCTTTAACAACCAGGATATGAAAATTTTCCCTTGATCAGTCAACATTTTGGTAGGCAATCCCACCCAAGGAAAAGGCTGAACTAGCTTTGTTGCTACAGTTGGTATGGTTACTGAGTTTATAGAAACCACTTCTGGATATGTGGTGCAGTCCCCCATGTATGTATTAATGGCCCTTGACATTTTTCTCTAGAGGGCCAATAATATTAATCCCAACCATTCAAAAGGCATCCCTATTAAAGGTAGGGGTATTACAGGAGCTCACCCTGGAAACATTGGTGCAAACTGCTGACAGTCTGGACATGACACACAGAAATTTGTGGTCTCCTTATAGATCCCTGGCCAGAAGAATTGAGACAATAAGTAAGCTAATGATTTTTCCCAGACAAAATTGCAGCTGATGGTATTGAATTAGTGAGCCACAGGACATCTCTCCTTGCTTGCTGTGGCATTAAGAGCTGGTATCAGCCCTCCCTTGATTTTGGGTCAGACCCAATTTGATAGAGATAATTTTTTAGCTCAAAATAGGGAATTTTGGCAGCCAGGGCCTCCTAGGTAACCATCCCATTAATCACTGCTATCCGACTATCCAACTTTCTCAGGGTCATCTTCCTTTTACCCACAGATGAAGTCATGGTCTAAGTCTATGTCAGGAGGATAAACTTCTTGGAGAGCTTCTCCTGGATCAGAAGCCACTCCTCCCCTCCAGATTAGGTGTTGTCCATCTGCTGAAGGTTTTTTCCTGGTTCTGTTTTCCTGGCTCTATGGGTTGGTAATCAGGCTCTCCATTCTTCAGTGTTGCCTTCAGGACTTCCTAATCCTCTGGGTTTGGGCATATCCTCACCCCCCTACAAGGTCAGATTTGAGCATTGGAAATATCCAGCTTTTGGGGTTTGGTTTATCTGAAATAGGAGGACCAGATTAGGCGAGGAGCAAAGAGGAGAACTGTTGCCAGTCTCTTCCAGTTATAACCTTCCAAGGAAGGTATTTTGTTATGCTGACTGAATCTTTTGCTTTGTGATTCCCCACTTTCACCTGTACACAAGTTGAGGGGTAGAAGTAGACATCACCTTGCACACACACCACTTTCAAGGGACAGTCATATTGGAGGGTGCTAAGGTTGAGCAGGGACTATTGAACCAGAGTTTGCGAGCAGCCTGAGTCCACGGGACCAGGCATAGTACACCCTCCTGTGGTGACTTGGGCCATATCGACCTTATTCTACTTGATGAGCGTGGGCTCAGAGCTACTAGCCCCCACAATCTAAAAACATTGTAATAATTGATATTTAAATGTAAGCGTTCTAATGTGTTACATATACACATACTGAGTTACTGACCTTATAAATAAAAATAGCAAACTGAAAAAAGCATGGTATGGATCCTTCTATAAAATTGGAAGCACTGTAAATCTAGTGTGCATTAAGATTAAATAGATCAATAAAATTAAAGTATAACATTACTTAATTTTTGTATCTGTACTTGGGGTCTGTCAAGGCTGTTCCCCACTCTGGCACAACAAATGCAGAAGTGGGGTCCACAAGAGCACCCCAAAACCTTGTCTTTACAGGTTTTGGTACAAAATCTTCCCCCCAAAATCCTAATACCCAGATTTTGGGAAATCCGCTGTCGCCACCCAAGTAATTCTAAGAAAACCAGGGAAGAGATCACTTGGGAAACCTCCTCCCAAACTCTCCCGTGTCCCAACCTCCATTTTACTTAGAGTTCGGAAAAACAGAAGGGATTCAAAGACAACCATGGACTCTGCCCTTATAACTAGGCACTGAGTCAAAGGACACAGCAATCAACCAGTACTGGTTAATTAGAAAAAGAAAACAAACTTTTATTATCAAAACAAAACTACAGTTGCAAGCATAGTGAAATGGTTAGATGGGAAGATCCACCAACTGATATACTCAGGGGAAATACCTGGGTTAAAACTTAGTTACAAAGAAAGACCAAACATTTAACCAGCTCAGACATTAGTTCCAAATTCCCAAACCAGGAAAACAACAAAAACCTGATTGACTATCTAAACTTTGCCCTACTTACACATAGTAGGAAGTCTGTTCTTGGAGAAAGAAGTGCCGCACATCTCTCTTAATACCTGGAAGAACTGCTCTGCTTTTCAGACAAAGGAGGGAAAGATAAAGATTCCTCTTTCCCAGTTTGAAATTCCTAGGAGGTATTAGTTAACCCTTTAGTCACCAGGTACTGGTCAGCACTACTGGTTATGACAGGGTCCAAAAATTTAAAAAGGGAGATAGATAGATAGATAGATAGATAGTTAGATTTAAAGCACAAAAAGGACCATTATGATTATCAAGTCTGATATAATATGTTACATAGGCCAACACACTGCACACACAGAAGAGCAAATGTTGAAGATGAAACAAGAAACAAAACAAACAAAAAAACCACAATGGCTTATTACATATATCTTATTACATATTACTTATATACATTGTATAAAACTACAGAAACACTGGAGAAATATACATAAAATAGTGAATGAAAAATTGGAATGGAATGCTTTTTTTTCTCTGCACTACAGAAGGAACTTTCAAAGTTGTATTAGGAAAGAATGATTCTCTTGCATATAAAGAGACACGCTTTTTGCTCCATGTATAATTAACCCATGGAATTTACTCCTACAAGATTTTCATTAAGGTCAAGAACTTAGCAGGATCCAAAATGGTTAGACAAGAAAAAGAAAACACATGGAAAGAAAAACACATCCATAGTATATAAGATATGATTCATTATACGTTATAATGAGTATAAACTCTTACATTTCAAGACAGAAACCAAACACTAACTGACAGGGGTTAGGTAAAAACTCGCAGATAGGTCATTATTCTAGAATTCCACATTCTGAGGAATTGTTAAATTGGGGGCTGAGCCCTGATAGAAACAGAATACTAAAGTCCATTGTTTTTAATCTGATCTGGTATACTATTTTTCTGTTCCTGTACCCATAGTAACATAGGACAAGGTGACAAACCCAAACTGGAGAAGAAAAAATATTTTTATTCACTGATGCACAAATATTAATCACTTAATTGAATAACTAGTAAATTATTTTGTCTAATTGTCAGATATCCCTGATGATGGATAAGTTATGCACCATTAATGTGATTCACAAAGTCCCATTCAATCAGATTTTAGATATTATTTTAACCATCAGACTGAAAGGTAGCTCATTGTCATTTGAAATAAAAAAATAGTGTACACTTTGGATATTTCCAGAAAACTCAGAAAATAACCAGAGGGTTTGTTATGTTGATGAATCAATACTTTCTTATCCCATTTCATTTTTAAAAACTCATTATTTTCAATGAGGCAGACAGATGAATATTCTCTTTGCAGAAGAACTGAGTTCATGACTGTCACAAAACACTGGATCAATTACAATGCTGACTTCCACATTCTGTGGAAATGAACTCATTAGAGATAATGCTTTGCTGACTCCCAACTGATTCATGAACTCCTTAACAAAATTCAGAAAAAAAGAAGAAAGGAGGAGGTGTCCTGAGTTGTGAAAGCAATGAGCAAAGAACCAAGTGTTTGTTCCTCATGCTACTTCCAATAATCTTCTTCTATTCTCTGAGGATTAGACACCCTCTCTCTGCCCACAGAAATAGCCAACAGAGAAGTTTTCTCTGCTTAGCTGTGCAAATTCTTGCATAAAAAATTATTCATCTAAATTGAAAATAGAAACTTTTGATTATTCTCTCTTTTTAATAAAGTACTTTTTATGCTTTCATATTCACTGGTTTTCTAGTATAACCAAATAGGATTTTTTAAAGATAAATTGAAAATAACTATGCAAGCTTTAGCCTCCTTTGTACAATTCTAAAAGCTAAGTATACTTAATAGAAATGACTTCACTGCCCAAAGCCTCATCAGAAGACAGCTTACTAGGACACAAATAATAGCCCCTTTAACCAACCAAAATTATAACAATCTATAACCAACAACCTCAAATACGTTAGACCACTGCCCCTCAAAAGTCTCTGGGAATCTCTCAGCTTTATCCCATCACTGATAAATGAAACTGCCAAAATGGTGGGTGTTGGAAGGGTTAGTTAATTTACATTTTTACAGTACTTTGAAATCCTCATCTGGAAGGCAATAATGGAAGAGCAGAGTTCACAAAGTTAACATAATGTGTGCATAAACTCAAAGATTGGTTTAGAAATCTTTTGCTTTGTGTCATGCCACAGTTAGGTAATGTGAAACATAAGTGAAAATGTAAAATATTATTTTAACGAATAGCTAATTAAACATTTACAAACATCAAAAAACATTTGAGTTGTTGGCAAAATTTGGATTTGTTTTAGCTAGCAACTTGGCAACATGAGAAGATTGAACCATTTTCACAACAATCAATTTTTAAAACAACTTAGTTAAACCATTGCAAACTCTCGTGTGGATGGCTCCTATTTCGGTCTGAGAGTACCTTATTATAATCAACTGATATGAAACTGAAATAAGACTAATTTAAACTGAAATAAGCATCTCCACAGATGAGATTTTCACAGATTTAACTAAATTGGTTGATAATAATAATCATAATAAAACAGATGCAACTTTCCCACATCAAGGCCTAACCACATTCTCTAATCTGAGCAAAATTTTCTTTCCCTTCTGGACTGATCCAAAATCCACTGAATTCAGTTTGTTAAGGTCGGTGATTACAAAAAAGGACATATGAGAGCAAACGTGTTCTTCACAATCAAAAGAGAAGTAGATGGTCAAAAGAAAAAAACCTACTTGCTGTGATGTTGCCATGAGCTACATCAACAACCATAAAAGCAGAACCATTCATATTTCTGATAAGAAAAGTTTGGAGAAAGAGTGAATGTTAGGTTTGTATCATAGGCATCTCGGGTACTACAAGATAGAGTCAGGAGATTAATAGAAGGATCGTGACTGAACTGGGTCAAAACACCAGGAAGTTATCCAACTATTTTCGCTATCTTTTTTAAACCAGCAGTCAGATTGCCTTTCACTTTTAAAAGTATATTATTTCTGTTAATCAGATATTTTAATCCACAGATAAACAGAATTTATGGGAGAGATAAAGAGGCAGATAAACAAGCAGATGAAAGAATTTTAATGAATCCCTCCATGCAGCTCCCTAAAAAACAGAGTAATTAATTTATCTTTTGGGAGCAGCAGGTAATGAAATTCTCTCTACCATAGTCCAGAGCCAACCAAAACCTCCCTGTGACATCTGTGAAATGACAGGAGAATACTTTTACTGACACATTCTGTTGCATAAAGCCGCCACCCAACTTATTACTTGATTTACACACAAATTTTCTGGAAATGCATTAAACTGTAAGGTCCTTCCAACACATGACTTAGAGAATGACAAAACCTGCTGCTGACTGCATTGCTGTGAACACCGTTTAAGGGGGGCAGTTGTCTTCTAAATCACTTTGTTACTGATGATTAAGATGGAAATTGTTCTCAGTCAGATGCTGTGCTCTGGAAGGTATCTTTGTAACTATTCAACTTTGAGGCTTTATACTTGTTTCTTTGCAACTTTCAGCTACCTTGCCTTTTACATTCTTCACCTTGTTGTAAGATTGTTGATCTGTGCAACTTTGTAACTCTCAGCCACTTTTGCTTTATAAATTCAGAAACCTACTGTAAGCTTGGTGATTGTTGAGCCTTGCTATTTTGTAATCTTTGTAATTCTCAGCCACTTTGCTTGTAACTTGCTCTAAGAGTCACTCCACCCTATGATAAGAGTGTATGTGTGAATGGAGCCTGTTTGGGGTGAGGGAAACAGCAAGGCTAAACACTTGGAACCAGGAGCCAAGTGGTGACTAATTAAAGACACAGGCTGCCCTAAGCAAAGAAAGAACCAGGGACTGAGGGAGGTCTGGGCCTGTTCTTTGGTGATGAACTTGAAGGAAGAACCCCTGCCTGCCTAATAGGTGAAGCCAAGTTCCAATAAAAGCAGAGAACACATGGCAGAAGCCCCTTTTCTGACCAGTTCAGGGCCCAGGCTAGATTGGCTAGAGACAAATATACTTTGGCTCCCTCTTCAACCTTTTGCCTGTGTAAGTGCCTGAGGGCATGAATGAATGTGTGTGAATGGACTAATGAAGGTGTGTGTTTGTGTTTGTTGGGTGAGAGAGAGAGCTCAATCCCCTTCAGTTTAACCCTACAGGGGCATTCAGTGACAGTTCAATCCCCTTAATTTAACCCTGTAGTGCCGTGGTCACCAACCAGTCAATCACGATCGACTGGTCGATCCCGAGGCCTCGACCAGTCTATCACAAGGCGTTCTGGGCCCCCCATTTCCCCCCACCCCCCAGAAGCCCCACTACCTACCTCAAGCAACAATGGAGGTAGTGGCAGCTTCCCGGGGGTGGACGGAAGTCCTACAGCTGCGCATCACTTCCGGGGGTTGTGGAAATGTGCTAGCTGTTTCCTTGCCCCAGCTCCCTGGCGTTCCGGGAACTTACCGGGTAAGTCCGCAGAGGCTTTCTCTTCTCTGCGGGGGGGGGGGGGGAGGGAGGGGGAATTGGCCCCATGGGGTCGCGTGCGCGGCCTTCCCTGCTCCACGGGGGGGGGGGTCGGCCCTGAGGGTTGCATGCATGGGCTTCCCTGCTCCACGGGGGTGGGGAGTCAGGCCCGGCGGAGGCGTGCGATGGGGCTTTCTTCCTCCGCAGGGAGTGGGGGTCGGCCCTGGAGGGAGCGCGCAAAGGAGGCTTCCCTGCTCGGTGGGGGGGTGGGGTGGGGGGGTCAGACCCTGAGGGAACGCACGACAGAGGCTTCCCTCCGAGGCTGGTGTAGGGGACTCCCTGACCCCACTGGCACCCTGCCCCCAAACCCTGTTCCTGCCCCCTGCCGCAGAACCTTGTCCCCCACTGCAGAACCTTGTCCCCCGCCCTCTTGTCCCCCTGTTCCCTCTCCCCTGCCCCAGCCACAGAACTGTCCTCCCGCCCCCCAGCTGCAGAAACCTGCTCCCCTGGCACCCTGCCCCCTACTGCAGAAACCTGTCCCCCTGTCTCCCACTGCAGAAACCTGCCCCCCACTGGTCCCCTGCCCCCTGCTGGTCCCCCCTACAGAAACCTGTCCCCTGCTGCAGAAACCTGTCCTCCTGACACCATGTTTCCTCTCCCCTGCCCTCAGCCACAGAACTCTGTCACCACTGGCATCCTCTCCCCTGCTGCAGAAACCTGACCCCTGCCCTCCCAGCACCTGTTCCCTCGCTCCTGCCCCCAGCCACAGAACCCTACCCCCATTGGCACCCTATTCCCTGCCCCAGCACCCACTAGCACTCTTCCCCAGTGCCATGTCCCCTGCTCCCAACTGACTTTTCTGTGGGTCAGTGACCCTCACATACCCCAACCCAAATTCCTGCACCCTCACATCCACAAGCCTGTGGCTTGCTTAGTACCCCAACACTGCCCAGCCTGGACCCCCCCACCCCGAGCCAGCGTCCCCTTCTCCAACTCCTCCTGCATCCAGATTTCCTCCCAGGGCTTGCACCTCTTACTCCTTCCCACACCCAAATCCCTCATTCCCACCCCAGAGCCTACACATCCTGTCTCAACCCAGCGAGGGTACGTCTAGACTGCAGGAGTTTTTCAGGATTCCGGAGATACCCCAGAAAAACTCTTCTGCCTCCAGGGATGCGTTTGTTCTTCCACTTTTTTTAGTGGAAGAGCAAACATGCTCTTTTGGTCACCCCTATATTCCTCTTTCCATGAGGAATAAGGGGCTTCCAAAAGAAGGGGTTTTTCTGACATTTGGTCCAGTCTAGACAGGCCAAATGTAGGAAAAACCTCTTCCTACAGAAGAATTGAAAAAAAAAAGCAACAGTATAAGGATTAGGGATAGCAAGTGATGGAGAGGAGGAGAATAGAAAGGGGCGGGGCTTCAAGGAAGGGGCGGGGCTTCAAGGAAGGGGCAGGGCAGTAAATCTTGGCTTGGTCTGTCATTTAAAAAGTGATCTTGCGTGTAAAAAGGTTGGAGACCACTGCTGTAGTGGATTGTTAATTCCTCATTTAATAAATCCATATGAGTGTAACCCTGGGGTGGTCTCCAGTGAAATTTGGAGTAACACATTCAATTAAACAATTTTGTTTTCACTTAGAAAGGACATTATAGTCCAAGCAGAATAATCTTTTTTTTCCCTTTTTTTCTAAATAATTAAAACATGATGTATATACTTTTTAAAATTTAATAACCCTTAATATACTTAAGAACTGCACAGGATAATGGACAATTATACATGTAGTCAAATATTTCTATTAAAAAAAGTTGGTGGGTGCCTACAAAGAACATGTTAGTATAGACCATTTTTTCCATCCAACTGATTATATTATATATCCTATTTCAGCTTGATTTTGGGCCCCAAAATTTGAACCAAACAGGAGAGATCTTTCACTTAATTAAATAAAACCAATTTTTCCCCCTATGATGCAACAACACTATCATATCATCTACTTGGTTCATCTTTTGGGGGATTGTGATGAGAGACTGTGTACAACATGGGTTGAGGATTTTCTACCCAAATATGATAATCTCCAACATGTATTTGTACTTCTGGGCCTGTATAGATGTCCATTATGCACTTTTCTGACATTGAACACCAAAATAACGTACACAACATTAATGACATTAAGGCTCACAAGATCCCTCTGAAGCTCTGTCTAGACTGCAAGCTTCTTTCAGAAGAAGCTTTTCTGGAAGAGATCTCCTGGAAAAACTTATTTAGAAAGAGAGCATCTGCACAGCAAAAGCACAACGAAATACCAATGTGCTATTTTGAAAGATAGCATCCACACTGATTGGACACTATCTTGAATATAAGGCCACCCAGAACCAGTTCAGGCAGGGCATTAGGTCAGCAGTTGCTTCTGGTGCTTTGCCTAAGGCTATCTGAGACACGTGCTTAAAGGGACCCCCCTGGACAGCCATTTCTCTGCTTCTTCTGCATGCTTGCCTATCTCTCCAGGGGACAGCAAAGCTTTAGCAGTGTGCTCTGGTTGCCCAGCTTTTGGACACCATAGCATACTCCTTGCCATGGAGCCAGAGCTGCCTCTGGACATGAGATGGCCCCACACTGCCATGCTGCAGTTTCTGCAGCAGTTTCTGCAGGCTGCCTTCATGACCCCACACAGGCTCGACACTGAGCTTATCACTGAAACCCTCTTCCTGTGTGCAGGAGCAAGGCCTGCACCCCACAGTGGAGAGACACTTTTGAAGGCTGGACACCAGTTCTGACTAGTGACACCAGCTGGTCATGGAGTACCGGGATGACCAGCAGTGTCTCCAAAACTTCTGCATATGGAAGGCCACCTTCATAGAGCTGTGTGCCTGGCTGGCCCATGCCCTCCGTTGATGGGACACCCACCTTCAGCCTGCCATCCCCTTGGAGAAGTGGGTCACCATCACCATCTGGAAGCTTGCCACCTCAGACAGCCACCAGTTGGTGGGCAACCAGTTTGGCATGGGGAAGTCCACCATCAGGGCTCTCCTCATGGAGGTAAGGTGCTCTTGGGCTGCAGTCGTGGAAAGGGGGACCCTAGGGAAATGGAGGTGGGGGTGCAGTGGTGGATTGGGAGTGGAGGGGAAGCCCCATCCCTGGGGTGTTGTGCCATCCTGCTCTCACACAGCCCTGCTGGGGGGGAGAAGCCTCATAGGGGGTGGCTCCTGGTGTGCCTGAGGGGGGAAGGAGGGGCAGGCACCTCCCAAGGGCTCAGGCATCCCTGCTCATTCTCTGTTTTCTGTGTTTCTTTGTCTCCTTCTGCAGGTGGTAAGGGCCATCATCTCCATCCTGCTGTGCAGGGTCATCAACCTGGGAGACCTGGACCCCATCATCACAGGATTTGCTGCCCTGGGGTCCCCCAACTGCAGAGGAGCAATTGATGGAACCCACATCAGAATCTGTGCACCACATCGAGTCACCCAATATATCAACTGCAAGGGGTATTTCTCCATGGCGCTGCAGGCCCTGGTCAACCACCGTGGACTGTTCATGGACATTTTCACTGTGTGGTCGGGCAGGGTGCACAATGCCCACATTTTCAGAAACTACAGCCTCTACCAGAAGCTGGAGGATGGCGCATTCTTCCCCCCGTGTGTCTTTCACATGGGGGACGTGCAGATGCCACTATGCATCATTGGGGACACAGACTACCCACTAATGCCTTGGCTCATGAAGCCCTACACCAGCCACCTGGACCCCAGCAGGGACCAGTTCAATGCCCACTTCATCTGGGCCCAAATCCAGGTTGAGTGTGCCTTCAGGCACTTGAAGGCCCAGTTCAGGTGCCTTATGACCCGCCCCAACACGGGGGAGCACAACATCCCTAAGGCAGTGTTGGTATGTTGTGCTCTCCACAACATCATGGAGAGGAAGGGGGAGGTCTTCCTACCGGGTGAGGAGCAGAGGCCATCCAGGAAGGGAGGGCCTTTGAGCAGCCATGGACAGCTACCATCCGCCAGGCCCAGCAGTTGAAGGTGTGCATGCGGGAGGCCCCGAGGGAAAGTTTCTCTTAAGGACCCCAGTAACTCTCCCCAGAGCCTCCTCACTTAGGGCCTGTGCCTTGCTCCCCTCTATCTTTCCTACCACAACCCCTCCCTTCCCCCCTTCCCTGTACTCTCAATAAACACACCTGTTTTGAGTTGAACAAAAAAAAAAACGTGTATCTTTTTTATAATAAAAGTAACTGGGGAGGAGGAGGGCTGAGAACCTGGATGCGGGAGCGAGGAGGGAGGGGGCTCAGGGCTGGGAGTGGCACATGGTACATCTGGAAGTGCCACCTTTTGTCCAGGGACCTCGGTGAACTTGGGGTTGGGTGGGGCCTGGGACAACGGGAGGAAAATGGGGGCTGGAGTGGGGTCAGGTATAGGGGGGGCAGGAGTGTGGGGGGCAGGAGCAGGGACAGGAGTCAGATGTACCATCATTTCCCGGATGGTGGCACACATGTTTTTGCCCTGCCGCACAAGCTAGTTCTACATGTGGTTCCACCACTCCATGGACCTTCTGGGACAGGGTTGCTGCATGTCGTGCAGGACTCCCACGTGCTGTCTCATGAGGTCCTCCTGGACCCTCGTGCAGTTGCGGCTCCCCAGGGGTTGGACGGCTGCCTCTGATGGTGTGGATCGCCGCTCAGCAATGGCTGATCTGGCTGTGGAGAGTAAAGAGGGAGAGGCGGTCAGTCATCCATGCAGACAGTGTCCCTAAGGCCGTGTCCTCTTCTTTGAGCTGCGAGCAACAGTTCTTGAGCCAGAGGATGGGGATGTCATGGGAGCAAGGCCATGTGTAGCTTGCACCATGGACCCTTCCTCACAGGGGCCCCGAGGTGCCCAGGGAATCATGCTTCCTGCTCCACCCCACTCCCCGTCCCATGGACAAGCAGCCAAAGGAAGTGTCCAGCCACAGAGGGATCCCATGGGTAGGAGAGGGGCTTGGACAGCCTGGCCTTCTATGGGGGCTTCACATACACCTGCGCCTGGCAGCCCAGTCTGCAGGAACAGGTGGTGCCTCGCATGTGCAGGCATGCCTGTGTGCTGTGTGCAGCACTTCTCATTCTATGTGGGATTGTACCTGCGCCCTTGTGCCCAGCCAGCTTCTAGTGTTGGCTGGTGGTGGGAGGACATCCCCCAAATGGGGTCAGACATGTGTGGGGCCTCCCCTGAATGTGTGAGCAGGAGCCCGGTGGTGCTCCAGGACTGCCCCCTGAGGCCGCATGGTGCAGAATGGCTCTGCATGTGGTTCCATGTGCACAGAGCACAGCACTATGTCAAGGTTTAGCACACCGAGCAACAATCGCACCCTATCCCCTCTGCTCCCACTTCCCCAGCCCTGTGTGTGTGACAAACTGAGAGCACTCCCCTGATGATCCCGCCCACACTCAGGGGATGCCTGTGAGACATCCAGGACCTGGGGTACCCGGCTCCAGGATCAGGGTGACCATGTTGGCTGTGTCCTCCTTCTCCTGCAATGCTCCTCGTCCTCCTCCTCTTCCTCTTCAGCAGGGAGCTCTGGGTGGGCAATGATGGGCATCTGTAGCCCTGAGTCCACCACCACAGGTGGGGAAAAGACTTCACCACCCCCCAGGATTTGGTGGAGCTCCTTGTAGTAGGGGGTGTAATGCAGTTCTGCCCCGGAGCGAGAGCTGTGATCCTGACCCTGGCGTAGCCCTGGTGTAGGTCTTTGATCTTGCTCCACACCTGTTCTAATGTGTGGGGGTGGGGTATCCCCTTTCGGCCAGCGCCTCAGCCATCTGGCCGTAGATGTCAGTGTTTCATCTCTGGGAGTGGAGATCCTGCAGGCTCTCCTCCTCACTCCACAGCTCGAGGAGGAACGGGATCTCCTCCCTGGACCAGGAGGGTGCACACCATTTGGTGCCCCTGGCTGGGTCCCGAGAGCCCTGGCAGTGCTCCCTGTGAGGGCCAGGAGGGTTTCAGAGGGCTTGTGGCTGAGCCATGGGTCCAAAAGTGGGTGTCAGTCAGAGCTGTGCGGTGAGGTGCATCTCCCAGTCCCGGCTTCCTGCCACAAGGTTTGTCCCAGGTGCCTGCAGCTTTAAGAGCTTCTAGGAGACAGGAACTATAGAGTTCTGATTAGTTTGGACAGAGTGGCCACCATGGCAGCTGTGTTATTTCCTGGAGGCCTCTTCTTTCGAAAAAACATCCTCTTTCACATCCACACACACCTTTTTCCGACGAAGCTTTTTCAGGAAAAGGCTTCTTCCTCGTAGAAAGACATTTACCACTGTCAGAATCCCGCGCCTCCCCATTATTTTGGCTTTCTGTTGAAAGAACACAATAGCAGTGTGGATGCAAGTATTGTTTTTCCAGAAAAATGGCCATTTTCTCAGAAAAATGCTGCAGTGTAGACGCACCCTGAGGAAGGTAAAATACTTTCTTGCACTCAGTCTAGAGATGGAAAACCTGAAGCATAAGGAAGTTTCTATAAATGACTTGTACACATTAATACAGTGCATCAGTAGCAAAGTTAGGTATAAAGCCTATAACTCCTACTTTATGGTTGCCTGCTCGTATTATCAGATACCACTACTGCAATAGCAAGATGCTTATTATCATCTGCTTAAAAAAAATCCCCTTAATTTCTGGGTTTTGTTATCAGATAGCAAAATGTGTTGGCTATCACATTATAGTCATTGCATATGAATTTTTAAAGAGTGAAAAAATCTAAGACAACTATAAATATAATGTTAACAATTATGGCTACGTATGGCAAATGGTACATAATGAATTGCATGATGACTGGCTGAGTATTCATAGCCCATCACCCAGGAAAAATAGTTCAGCTAATTCTCTTTTTTCCAATCTGATTCATCCATTGCTGTGTTTGCATGCTGAGTCCTGATATATCTTCCCATTCTTTGAGTATTAACTGGCATATAATGTTTTTGTAAGCATGCATTTTGATACATTTTGCCTGCATGAACTCAGAGATCTAGTTCCCAGTGGAGCAAATAAAAAGAGTTCTTACATTACTTGCAGGTACAGCTCAAGGGAATTTACACATATTTCCCATTACTGTCTGTATCTGTACAATATATGGAAGAGACAATGATCTTGGAGGCACAGAAAATAGTTGTTAAAACATGTGCTGTGAAAGATATTGAAATCTGAGCAGAGATGCTTTTCTTACAGAATTTCATTGAAAAACATAGTTTTGTGTTTGTATAAAATAGTTCAACATTTCTGATAAATCAGCAGTTTTGCAGACAAATCAATTTATAATTTTATTCTTGTACCTACTTTGAATTTTAGGATTGTGTAACTGCACACTCCAAACAAGCCACCACATTTCTAAAGTTTATAAATGAGTTTATAAATGTTTATTAAATCAATCAAGATGAACTTTGTAGCAAAAAGTTATTTTATGTTCTTGATCTGTTCCAATAATTATTTGGAGTACTTATTTTCTTATGAAAAGCAGTAATATTAATCATAACAATTGATGTTGCACCAACTTTATTTACTCTTGTGTTACCTTTAGGTCTATAACATCTGCTTAGTGTAGACACAAAATTTGATAGAAATGACAGTGGTAGCAGGAAGAAACATATTGTTCCTTTTAGGAGGGTTATAGATCTTTAATAGCTTCTATATATCTTTGCCAGCAAAAACAGTGCTAAATAAGAATTCTTTGTAAAAATGTCTTTTATGAAATGAACAGCCTAGAGTCTTGACTTTATTTTGTGGCATGCTGACCTAGTCTGTCAATGTTGTTTCATGCAGCACTGGTGATTTGTATCCATGAAGGCTGCTGGAACAAACTTCATTTGGTAGCCAATATTGTTATCTAACTATACACATGCAGGCAGGAGTTCATTACAGTTATTCTAGTGAATTTCTAAAGATATTTATTTTTATAGATTGAATGACCTTCATATATTTTGTAACATACTTAAGAAAATCTGAGATGTTATGTACAAAATGTTTTGCTACCTGTGTGTGTGTGTGTGTGTGTGTGTGTGTGTGAAAGAGAGCGAGAAAGAGAGAGAGACGGACACACAGAAAGACAGAGAAAGTAATATTAAGATGCTATTTGAGTTGTGTATAGGAAAATTTTAGCTGTTTAATGGTAATGAAATTATTCTGATAAAACTGTAAGGGTATGTCTACACTAGCTCGTTAGTTCGAGCTAGGTAGGCAAATGAGGGCAACCGGAGTTGCAAATGAAGCCCGGGATTTAAATATCCCGGGCTTCATTTGCATCTTCCCGGGCTCCGCCATTTTTAAATCCCCTTATTCCGAACTCCGTGCCCGCGGCTACACGCGGCACGGACTAGGTAGTTCGAACTAAAGATCCTAATTTGAACTACCGTTACTCCTCATCTATGTTGTGCAGTGTTTCATCCATGAGGAGTAATGGTAGTTCGAATTAGGATCTTTAGTTCGAACTACCTAGTCCGTGCCGCGTGTAGCCACTTCACCCCCAGAATCGCCTAGCACCTGCACCTTCCCTTACCCCTGCATCCTCCTCGTGCCCCCCTTCTCTCACTGCCCCTGCCCCCTTTGCCCTCTTTTTCCCTGATGCCCACCCCCTCACCACCCTCTGCCCCTGTTCCCCTCATGGCCCTGTGCCCTCACACATGCCTTGCTCCATCCCCACCTTCCTCATGCCCACCCCTCCTTTCAAGCCTTCTCCCAGCACCTCCCCCTCCCCGCCTTTAGCCCCCAATGTCCTTACCCTCTCCTCTCCCAGCATCACCCTGTCCCCCCTCCCACTGACACCTCCCCTCCTGCCCTTTTCCTCATTGTCTCCGCTTGGCCCCCTGGCATTTCTCTCTCCTCCACGCTGTCCCTTGGTGCCTTCCCCTTTCTTCTCCTGACCTGCCCCCCTCCCCTCAGAACAAACCCCTTCCTCTGCCATCCACCTTCTGCCTTCCAGTTTGCAGGGCAGCTGTGACCCTGGCCCAGGCTCCAGACCATGTGCCGAACTCAGCGGTGCAACACTGGGCCACACGGTTTTAAAGTCTCGGGCCATGACGTCACACAACGCCTGGATGTCTCCCCTCTCAACTGTTGTGCAGTGTTTCAGCGTGCCACGCACGTGCTCCCTCGGCCCCACATGGCCTGTACTGGCCAGCGCCGGGGAATTTAAAGTGCGGGGCTGCGGCGCCCCATCACAATCCCCCTCCTCCTCCAGCAGCCGCCAGCCATCCCTTCGGTGCTGGTGCGGGGCCTATTGAAGCGTGGGGCCTGGGGCAGCCTCCCTGCTCGCCCTGCCCTATATCTGCCATATAAACCACTGGTTCCCAACGTTTTTTATACCGCAGACAAGCAAACCCATTCACAAACTTTTGATGGACCAGCATCATTTATTTGCAGATTTGCATATTGATTATGCAAATAGTGAATGTGCAAATATGCAAGTAAATGTAGTCAGTCTTCCAAAATATGTACCCCAACCCCACCCCCCAGAGCTGCTGCAAACAGCCGGTTTCAGCTGCAGCAGCCGCCCACCACATGGCAGATGTTGGAGCTGAAGCCGGCTGCTGTGCACCAGCTCAGAGGTCCGGGGTGTACCCCAGCCCCAACCCCCAGATTCACCATGAACAGCTGGCTTCAGCTTCAGCAGCCAACGGCCATGTGCCCCAGAGCAACTGGCATGGGCAGTTCATGGCCCGACACCGTTCTGCAGACCAGCAGTTGGGAACCACTGATGTAAACCTTCCCTGGCAGGTACTTGTATAACCTGCTCTTAAATATTGCCAATGATGGAGATTCCACAACCTCCCTAGGCAATTTATTTCAGTGCTTAACCACTCTCGGTACGTCTACACTAGCCCCTAGTTCGAACTAGGGAGGCTAATGAGGGTGACCAAAATTGCTAATGAAGTGCAGGATTTAAATATCCCGTGCTTGATTAGCATATTCCCAGCCGGTTGCCATTTTGGAAACTGACTAGCCTGAAGTAACTGCCCACATCTACACACGGCAGAGAAGCGCGATTCCGAGATAAACCCCTTAGTTCAAATTAACAGTTAAACCTCATGGAATGAGGAATGAGGTTTAACTGTTAATTCAAACTAAGGGGTTTATCTAGGAATCGTGCTTCTCTGCCGCGTGTAGACGCGGGCAGTTACTTCGGGCTAGTCAGTTTCCAAAATGGTGACTGGCCGGAAATATGCTAATCAAGCGCGGGATATTTAAATCCCGCGCTTCATTAGCAATTTCGGTCACTCTCATTAGCCTCCCTAGTTCGAACTAGGGGGCTAGTGTAGACGTACCCTTTGACAGTTGGGAAGTTTTTTCTCTGTCCAACCCAGTCTATAACCAGTCTGTATCCAAACATCCCTTGCCGCAATGAAGCCTGTTGTTTCTTGTCCTTCCATCAGAAGTTAAGGAGAGTATTTTTTCTCCTCCTCCTTGTAACAACCTTTTAGGATGGTACTTGAAAGCTGTTATGTCCCCTCCCAGTTGTCTTTTTTCAAGACAAAACAAATTCTTTCAATCTTCCCTCATAGATCATGTTTTCTAGGCCTTTAATCATTTCTGATGCTCTTCTCTGGAGCTTCTCCAATTTTTTCCACATCTTTCCTGAAATGTGACACCCATAAAAAGAAGCAATACTCCAGTTGTGGCCTAAACAGCACAGAGTAGAGCAGAAGAATTACTTATCGTGTATTGCTTTAAAAACTCCTTTTAATGTATACCAGAATGATGTTGGTTATTTTTTGCAACAGTGTCACACTCTTGACTCATATTCAGCTTGTGGTCTACTAAGACCCCTCGATCCCTTTCTTCAGTATTCCTTGCTCATTTCCCATTTTATATCTGTGAAACTGATTGTTCCATCCTAAATGGAATACTTTGAAGAGATTACCCTCAGCTCATGATTATGGTGAAGTAAGGTTCCAATTCTATTGCTGCTGAAGTAAGGTTCCAATTCTAGAGGTCACAGGTGATAATGTCCCTACTATGCCTATGGGAATACTGCACCAAAACCCAAAAATTCTGCAGCAAAAAATATGCATACAACATTTTCAAATTCTGCAAAATTCTATATATTTTATTTGTCAAAATAACACAATATAATCACACCAGATTCAATTATTTTTGGTCATTTATTTCAAAATATCTGTCAGCAAGTATGCCTGTAACAATACAGGCAACAAAAAAGACTCATTTTTTTTGTAAATAGAATACATGGTAGGCATATTAATACAGAACTCTGAGTAATAATTCATTTAAACTACAATACAGAACCATATTTCCTATACCCCCAGTAGCAGTGAAAAGGCTGGTGGGAGTTAGGAGTAATGGAAAAGCTGGAGAAGATGGAAATAACTGCTGGAAATGAGCGTGCATATGAACTTGGAGGGTTATTGGGTAGAAAAAGTAAGGAATAGTTTTTTTATGGGTGGAAGGTCAGGGAGGGACTGTTAGGAAGTTTCCCCTACAGAAAGTCTTGCTTACTGCTAGCTTCTCCCTTTCAGTCAGGCACATCTGTCTCTCCACCCTCACTCAGACACTCATTCCCACAATCTCATGTGGTATTGCACAACCTCCCTCTGTTCCCATGTGTTTCTGTGCTCCCATTCACTCACCCCCTGTACTTATTGGACCCTGTACCTTCTCCCCCATCACCTTGTGTCTCCGTGCCCCTACTAAGCCATTCCCATCACCATGTGGCCCTGTACCTCCACTTCTATTCAGTCTCTGTCCTAGTCTGTCCTCTTGCACTTGTTCTTAATGAGCCCATGTCTGATCCCACAGAGGCACCATGCTGTCTGTCTCCTCATAGCCTCTGTTTCCTGACCTAGCCTCACCAGCAGTTAAAGAAATCTCTACAGGTTTTCTCTCTTCTCTAGCTTGGAACAGCTGCTGCATTCTATTGCTGCAGTGCTCTCTGAAAGGCAAAAGGGGGAACTGTAGCAACTTTTCACCAGAAGCTTTTTCCACACACAAAATACAAATATGCCTGGCTCATTAATAATTATGCACATGAAGTGGTGCAGAATTCCCCCAGAAATAAATATCCTTGCTGCAATGGTTCCCTCCAAGAAGAGTACAAATTAGCTCTTACTTGCACCATTTTACTCTCCTTTATCACAGGGTGATGTAGGCAATGGGGCAGGTCAGCAGCTGGTAAAAACCTCTATAGCACCATAAAGTTGAGAATCTGACACATATTTCTTATACACCTTTTTTAAATACCACTAAAATGATTTTCAGTGTTGCAGTTTGGGGAAGGAACCCACCAGGACATAACAGATATACCAGTCTTGTTAATGTATCTGAGATACATGCATCCATCTCACTTCATTCACAAACATATTCCCTGAATCATATTTTAGTATTCCCTGATGTGGGAATGACTTTAATTGGAGTTATGATGATAAATACCTTTGCTCTACTGGAAAACATTTAGGGTATGTCTATACTACAGTGCTATTTCGAATTAACTTAATTCGAAATAGTTCATTTGAATTAAGCTAATTCGAAATAATGCATCTAGACACAAAATCTATTTCGAAATAGCGTTTTGCTATTTCAAAATAGTGCGTCCACACTGATTGGATGCTGGATTGCATTTAAGGGCAGCTGAAACTGGTTCCAGCAGGTCATCAGGTCAGTAGTTGCTTTGTGTGGCTGCTGTCTGAGGCTCCTGTTTAAAGGGACCCCCCCTAGACAGCCAGTTCTCAGCTTTCCCACTTGCTTGCCTACCTCGCTGAGGGATAGCAAAGCGTTTTCCTCTCTGCCTGCTTTGGTCACTCTCATTTGGGACACCACTGCACTCGGCACCATGGAGCCAGAGCTGCCCCTGCTCACTCTGGTGCTCATTTTGAATGTCTTGCTGCAAGCCTGGCAGCAATTGCTGGAGGCTGCCTGGCACCCTCTGCTGCAGGCTAGCCCCCTGGCCCTCCCCCAGCCTCCCCGGGGCTGTGGAGGAGCAGCTGCCAGATGCCAGCGTGCCCCGCCACATCTGGCATCAGGACACCAGCAGCGACTGGTGGGACCACATCGTCCTGGAGCGCTGGGGAGACCAACAGTGGACCCAGAATTTCAGGATGAAGAAGGACACCTTCCTCAAGCTCTGCAAGTGGTGCACCCCTGCTCTGCAGCAACGGGACACATGCATGAGGCCCACCATTCCCCTCCACAAGCGGGTGGCCATTGCCCTATGGAAGTTCTCCACGCCGGATAGCTACTGATCCATAGGCAACCAGTTCAACATGGGGAGATCCACCGTCAGAGCGGTGCTCATGCAGGTACGGCAGTCACCAGCCACTGGGCCAGGAGGGGGGCTGCAAGGAGGAGATGGGCTGCCCCAGGGAAAATGGGGGGGAGGTGGTGTAAGTGCCCTCCACGGGAGGGTTCGGTCTGTCCCAGCCGTGCTACAGACCACCACCCGCGGTGGCCAGGATTGCAGCAGGGGTTGCTCCTGGGAGTAGGGCATGGGGCATGGGGCATGGGGCAGTGGCGGGGAACAAACACTCCCAGCCACCCAGGCGCCCCAGTGACCCTCGGTTTTGTGTGTCTCTGCAGGTGGTGAAGGCCATCAACAGGATGCTGCTCCGCAGAGTCATCCGCCTCACTGACCTGAACGCGGTCATCGAGGGGTACGGTGCCCTGGGCTTCCCCAACTGCGGGGGGGCAATCGATGGGACACACATCCCCATCCGTGCCCTGGAACACCAAGCCTCCCTGTACATCAACCGCAAGGGGTACTTCTCCGTGATCCTGCAGACCATGTCTGACCACCTGGGCCAACTCATGGACATCAGTGTGGGCAGGTCTGGCAAGGCACACCATGTGTGGGTGTACTGCAACTCCTCCGTGCGCCAGTGGCTGCATGCCAGGACTTTCATCCCCGACTGCCATATCAGGGTCGGGGATGTGGATATGCCAGTGTGCCTGGTGGGAATGCGGCCTACCCCCAACAGCCCTGGCTGATGAAGCCCTACATGGGACACCTCAACCCCTCCCGCAAGGCCTTCAATGCCAGGCTCAGCAGGGCCCGCATTGTGATTGAGGAGGCCTTCAGCTGGCTGAAGGCCCGATTTAGATGCCTCCTCACCCTCCTCGACCTCTCTGATAACAATATTCCGCACATGGTCGCAGTGTGCTGTGTGCTCCACAGTTTATGTGAGAGGAAGGGGGAGGCTTTCCTGCCATGCTGGATGGCAGAGGCTGACCACCTGGCTGGCCAGTATGCACAGCCCCTCATGGCTGCCATCCGGGAGGCCCTTCGGGGGCTGTCCGCATCTGGGAAGCCCTGAGGGAGAGCTTCCAGGTGAACAAGGACTGAAGTCCCCCTGGAGTGCCCCACTGGGGCCTTACATTCCACCCCTGCCTCCTTCCCCTTTCCCCTCTCTAACCCCCCTTCCTGATGTACAATAAAAACACCCATGTTGCCATGAAAAACTCTCTTTATTTAACATAACTGGGGTGGGAGGAGAGGGGAATGAGGGCAGGAGAGTGGACTGGGAGGAGGGAGCTGGAAGGGGGAGGCAAGAGAAGGAAGGGGGAAGGGAAGCTCAGGGTTGGGGTTCTTGCCAGCCCTCCTGTCTCGCAGCACTGTGGGTGCAGGGGCCTCGGTGTCCCCGGGGGGTAGTGGGTATGGAGGGTGGGCAGAAGGGACTGGGGGGGCAGAAGAAGTGGGAGGGGGAGCAGGGGTGGGAGGAGGAGCGATAGCTGGGGCAGCCTCAGGGGCTGGAGCAGCAGGAGGTGCTCGTGGAGGGCATGGCTCTGCTCCTGCAGCTCCCGCAAGCTCTCCCACCGCAGCTGCAGGTCTTCTTGCACCCAGTGCTCCTGGCTGTGGACCTGCCTTCCCTGTAACCCCAGGTGCTGCTGCTGGTACCCCTTCTGATTCCAGGTGTGCCTGCTGGCCCGGGTGCAGGTGGATGGTCCAGGTGGGGTGGTGCGTCCTGCACTTGCAGGGGCTGCGGCTGTGGTGAAACAAGACAAGTGGTCATTTCTCCCTGGGGACACAGTGGGTGAAACCCAGCCCCCCTCTGCAAGGCGAGGACAACAGATCTCCGCACCATCACGTCCTGCTATCCCCGGGAGTGTGAGCTGGCCCAGGCCTGCACCCCAGCGTCTGTGCTGCCTATAGTGTGGTGTGGTGGTGGGAAGGGGAGATGTGCCCTGCCTCTGTGTAGAAGGGGCGTCTGGAGGGAGGGCAGTGTGCAGTGTCTCTCCCCGGGGTCAGGAGCCTGTCATGTGCCTTCATGTGTAGACGCGTGTGGGGAACAGGCCAGGGCCCCTGCATGGCACCCAGCTGGGGTCACATGTCCCAGCTAGCCCGGCAGATGCACAGGTTGCCACCTGCTCCGTGGTCGGCAAGGCCTACGTGCATGGTTCCTGGGCTCCTCCTCCCCCTCCTCCCTGCATAAGGGGACTGTGATGGCACTCACATGTGAAGGCCTCCCCAGCCTCAGATGAGACTGCTGACGGGCTCTCTGGTATGGCTTGGGGGTCCTGGGTGAAGGGTACGGTCCCTGCAGGCTCCTGCGGCTCCTGGATGTCGTCGTCCTCCTCTGCCTCCTCTTCCCCTGTGTCAAGGGCAGGGCCCTTTGCCCCGGGGTCAATGACCACCAGGGGGCATGGACCATCTGACCCCCCAGGGGTCCAGGGCCTCATAATGTAGGAAGGTGTCCTGGTCAGCCCCTGGTTGGGAGCCCCTGGCATCGGCCTGCCGCAGCTCCTTAACTTTTGTCCGCACCTGCTCCTGGCTGTGCATGCAGCCTCTGGTGGCCAGGCTGGTAGCCATGCAGCTGTAGACGGCCACATTTCTGCACCTAGTGCAGAGTTCATGGGCATTGGAGGCCTCCTCCCAAACTTCAATGAGGTCCATGATCTCCGAACTAGACCAGGCAGGCGCCCGCCTTTTGCGGCCCCTGGAAGGTTCCTGGGTGCTGCCAGCCTGGTCCTAGGGAGCAGTGGAGGGCTGGGTGGCAGCAAGTTGCTGGCTTATGCTGTGCCAGGTGCACGGTCTGCTGGCTGTGTGCTGGCAGGCTTGCAACTGGCACAGGCACTGTGGCCAGAGTTTGCCCCTTTAAGGGCTCCAGGGCTGGATGGGGGAGCAGACGAGTTTTCCTGGTTGTGCCCAGAGTGGCCACCAGTGCTCCCTTGGGAAGGGCTGGAGGCCCCCTATTTCAAATTAAGTGTCTACACAGCACTTAATTCGAAATAGCTATTTCGAATTTGGCGTTACTCCTTGTAGAATGAGGTTTACCAAATTCAAAATAAGCCCTCTGCTATTTCAAATTAAATTCAAAATAGCGGTTTGCATGTATAGACACTATTGAAGTTAATTCAAAATAACAGCTGTTATTTCGAATTAACTTTGCAGTGTAGACATACCCTTAGAATTTCAAAGTGCTTAGGCACTGAAGTATCTAAGGTCATATCTACAATATGAGCTTTGAGTGTGATTTCTAACTCACATATACTTACTCAAGCTAGATTGATGAGAGCTAATGTTAGTATAGCCACTGTAGCATGGGCAGCAGCGAAGGTATGTCTACACTGCAGTTTTTCCAGAAAAATAGTTGTTTTTCTGGAAATACTACACTTACATACACACTGCTATTGTGTTCTTCTGACAGAAAGTCGAAAGAATGGAGGGTTTTTTCCAACAGCGGTAAACCTCTTTCTACGAGGAAGAAGCCTTTTTCTGAAAGAGCTCTTTCCAAAAAAGGCATGTGTGGACACGGAAGAGAGTGTTTTATCGAAAGAAGACACCTCCAGGAGAAAGCACAGGCACCCTGGTGGCCACTCCATCCACAGTAATCACATGCGAGAGAGCGTCCAATGAATGTGGATGCTATCTTTCAAAAAAGCAGATCTCTTTTTCGTTGCACTTTTGCTGTGTATATGCTTCTTTTTCGAAAAAAGATTTTCTGGAAGAGCTCTTCTTCTGAAAGAAGTCTGCTGTCTAAACGTAGCCTGACATAGCTTAGCTTTGCTGAGTACTTATCCTGGGGCTCATGTGGGTTTTTACACAGACAGAATGGTTAAACCATGCTGCTTCTGATGCTGCCCATATTAACAAGGCCATGCTATTATGTATATTTGCATTAGCTCTCATCTATCTATTGCAAGTATGTATATGCAAGCTGGAAATCACACCTGTAGCTCATAGTGTGCATACATGAATATCCTTAAAAAGTAGCCTTAACATAAAGTTGGTATATTTTAACTAAAAAAAACCCCAACACTTAACAATTATGTTAATGGTAGTAAGTCCTAATTCTTATTTAGCACTTTTCATCCATAGACCAAGTTGCATTACAAATGAGGTGAGGGGTTTTTATCCCCATTATACACATGAGGTTTGTAGAATACCGTGTACTCATATGATACATGCTTTAACAAAATTATAATAACAATAATAATGTTATGGGTTATCAAACTTATAAGATTAAGGCTGCATCTATACTGCAAGCCTCTTCTGCAAAAGGAAATGCAAATGGAACGCTCATTTGCATAGGTCGCACTCTCATTTGCATTTCCTTTTCGGATCCCTTTTACTCAAGAGGTTTTTGCACAAAAAAGAGCTGTGTAGATGGCTTTTTTTTTTTGTGCAAAAACCCCCTCTTGCACAAGAGCTGTTCTTCCTCAAAAAAATGGCTCTTGCCAAAAAAAGAGGGGTCTTGCGTAAAAAGGAGCCTTTTATACATCTCTTTTTGGCGCAAAAACCTCTTGCGCAAAAGGGATCCAAAGAGGAAATGCAAATGAGAGTGCAACCTATGCAAATGAGCGTTCTATTTGCATTTCCTCTTGAGGAAGAGGATCGTAGTTTAGATGCAGCGAAGTGTGACATGTAGTTGTTGAGGCAAATCTCTGAAAAAATTAGGACCAGTTCCACTCCAGTTGAAATTAATGTGAGCTTCTCCATTAACTTCATGGAGAGAAGACTCAGGTTCTAAAAGATTCACACACCACAGAAAAACCGATAGTGCCACTAATAACAAATGTTGATTTTATTTCTGGAAATATAGGCAGTTATTGTTTTAAAGTCTTCACCTATAATCTATAATACCATAAAATATATTACATTATTTATTTTAAGCAAGGTTGCTTAAAAATTATATTGTTTTGTGTTTAATTTCACCAGTGCTTCAGAATTTAATTGTATGTGCACTAATATAATGCTGCAGTTGTAAATGTTAATCATTCTTTTCTAATAATAGGGGTGTATACTTTGTGAACAGCAATCATTCACAGTAAAATGATATTTTAATTATTTGTATTATGTGTCACAGTTAAGGCTGTGATTTGAATGTGAATATTAACAGGTCTCAGGACTACATTTCTAATAATGTAGAATGTACTTTTCAAATAGGATGTTATTTAAGGTATGTATGGCCTCACATGTAATTTGCATTTCTTCTGAAGGTTTCCAACAAGAGGTAATAGCCAGTGTGGGTAAAGTCTTGGCTCCTTTGAAATAAATCAAACTTTTGTCATTGTTTTCAATGGGGCCAGCATTTCACTACTTAAACTTCAAGGTTGGAGCTACACTACATGAAGTTTCCAATGTTAAAACAAAGCCATTTATAATTTAGGGGGTCAGAAAATTGTGAAGCATCTAGTCAACTTCAAAAAAGAATCAATTTAACCCTTGTCACATCCTGATCCAGAGCCCTTTGAAAGCAATTTAGAGTCCTTTGATTAGCTTCACTAGGCTTTAGATCAGACCTTCAAATGCTGAAACTATGGATGTATTTGTAACTTCCCAGAAATAAAATTTTCGGCCTAAGGGTTGAAATTATGGTCACAATAAACATTTATTTTCAAGATTAACAAAGGGATTTAAACCTCATTTTAATTTAATTTAATAAATGCAATGGAACTGAGCAAAAATCTTAACTATGAACTTGCTACCAATGCCTGCATAAAACATAGAGTACAACAAAAAGAGGTTGAGCAATCAACATTCCTACATGACTAATCGTTTCCATCAATAGGCCAACTTACAAATAGATTAAAGCATGAGATTTGGGGGTATTCATATATTGTGAATGTTCCAAAACTCTAAGAGTTAGAAAAACAACTGTATTAAGTAACTTTGTGCTGATCCACTGTAGTAAGACTTACAGATTAAAGGCTAAGTGGCTGTCAAATATAATTTTTTTCTTCTTGATGTATGTTTGTTATCTTTTATGCCTCAGGAAAATAACATATGAAATCTGTAATCATGAATTCATTCTTGTGCCTAAATGGTGGTCAAATTGATTTCTTTGATTTGAATAAATAAATATATTAATAAATCCTCTGAAGAGGAGGATTTAAACATCAAGACTTAGCCTGCAGCTTATTTTCCCCATAGTTATACATATTTGAAGTATCTGAGTATAAAATTGACAGACACAGCTCACTATTGGAAAGAATGCTGTTGTGACAGGATATTTCAGATTGTAGAGCCCCAGTGAGAGGCTGGCACAGGAAAGGATTATTTATCTCCTCTTGGAATACAGGAAAGTCTGCAAATGCCCACGCCAGCTGTGCAGAATTAATTGGTTCCTCCCAGAGCACCACAAGAAGGATGTATCTTTCCAGAATGTGGGTATAAATATTACTTGATAATGTGGAACGTAGTTCTGGAAGAGGCCTGGAGACAAAGAGTACGGCTGGTCAAAGTTTTGTTGAAGAAATTTTTTTTTTTGGACTGGAAATGGGAAAGGGTGTTGTTTGTTTTTCACTAGGACTAATTTCGAGGCTTCCCTGTAGTGTGGACATGGTATTTCAAAATAGTTATTTGGGGATAATTTCCTATTGAACTTTCAAAGGCTATTTCTACACTGTATGCTTATTTTGAAATATCTCATGATATTTTGAAATAACAGAGTGTGCGTCTACACAGCAAACCCGTTATTTCGAAATAATTTCATAGTCCAACTTCTGTAACCCTCATTTCACAAGTAGTAAGGTAAGTCTAAGGAAGAGTGTTCTTCCTTTGACTTCCTGTTGTGTAGACAGTGTCAAAAAGCCAAGTTAAGGTACTTCAACTTCAGCTACACAATTAACGTAGCTGAAGATGCTTATCTTAACTCAACTTTACCTCGCAGTATAGATGTACCCAAATATCTAATTGTGACATCTTAACATAATAATTTCCTCAAAGGATGTCCTGACCAACTCCAGACTGTAGTTCCCTTCAAATGTGCTATTGTGGAAACAAAATGACAACTATTCCTGACATCTGATTGCAATTGATGCTATCCACAAACAACATAAAAATGTCTTTCAAAAGCATTTTTAAGACTCTACAGGAAGAGACAAAATATTCAGCTGAGTTGCTATACATATTAACTTCTCATCTCCTTTCTTCTTTTAGCTGGATTGCTATTCTGAAGCCACAAAATGAAAATTGCCTTCTTTCTCAAACATGCCTCATTAAAAGCACTCAGTAGAAAAAGCATATTTTTCTGCTATTTGAACAAATAATGAAATAGAGCTTGGTTCTCTCCTCCTCACCCTCTTTTTGAAATAATATTTAATTAGTTCTGAAATGCATGACAGCAAAACCAAGTGAAAATGTCATTTTTTGAATGGAAGCTTCCTGGTCTAAGATAAGAGGTACCTGACAGAACACTCCTTTGCAGCCCTCCCACTGGCTCAGCTATTATCCACAGCATTGTTATTGTCTTCAGAGGGAGCTGATCCGTTGCCTCCACGGTAGGTGGTATGGGGAAATAAGAAACTATAGGAAGGAAGAAGAAGAAGAAGAAGAACAATAAGATTAGCAGAAAACAATAATTGGAAGGATTTCCAAGGCAAGAATAATGTATTCCCATCTCAAGCCTGGCAAGTTTGCCAAGCTTGCAGGTTTGTATCATGGCTCATGCTGAGATCTTAGAAGTTCAGCATAGAAAGAACAGGGGGAGTCTCTGGCTTGACTTTCTGAAATCTCTTTTTACAGCTTTACGGATATATTGATTAAAAGGAGAGAAATCTTAGTTCAGTATGGTGTGGAGTGGCTGAACTGCTTTGCTGCACAGTAGCTTCTTCTCTGATGGTCAGTGGAAACTGTTTTTCCAGCCACCTCTACCCAGGGCAGAGGCAGGCATGTACAGGAGCAGAGGGAACAGACTGGTCCTGCCTTGAATGCACAACATCAGCCAAAAGGGTTAAGGATGTAAATAATCTATTGACTCTACTCCAAGTATAAAGGTGTGACAAGGGAAATGACCTGCAGCCTGTCAAGGGTTAACAGGTCCCAGTTTGTCATATGGCTATGCCAGAGATACTATAAACAGAAAAGGAAACTGCATCAAAGGAGGACTAAAAGGAAAAGTTTCTTTTCTCCTCTTCTGGATGGGTGGTACAAGGAACACCCCTGCCTAGAGATTATTTCCTGGTATTTTTAAGTTGATTTGTTTTTGTTCTGTGAGTTTTTCATGCATGATAAATCAAGCCTTGAGAAAGGGCCTGAAAAGGACTAATGCCTGGAGCTTCATTTCCCTTCTCTAGTGGTGAAACTCTTCAGCAGCTTACACAGGCTGTTTTGATGTTTTCAAGGCTAGAGCCATTTCAGTAGATGTCAGCAATGTTAACCTCAGTGAGGTGCTAATCCAGTTGAATGGAGATAACTAGGAAGCTCACAGAATATTGTTCTAGACAATGTTAACACACTCAGTCCACTTGCACCTTGAACAGAGAAATAACATTGGGCAAGTGTATGGCTGGCTGAGAGTTCTACCAGATAATTTCAGGGAAATTCAAGGTAGAGACAGACCACAACTAATGCTATTAATAAATCAATAATGGCCTATATGAGGAATCGTCTTTCTTTGAAAATTGTTTACGCATTTGGAATTTCAAACTACAGCAAAATATCCATAAGGGACATTTCAGAGGGTAGCCCAGTTGATCAACTAAACTTACTACTGTTTCAGAATGATGTAGAAACACATAATGGTGCCATTTTGAGATTGACAGGCTCATCACAAAATCTAGAACTTATTAAGAGAGCTGCTAGTGCTGGTACACTACTTCAAACCATAAACTGAACAGTGACTGCAGCTTTGATGATGATGATGATGATGATGATAGGCAATCACTCGTTGCCAAGTATGATTGTCTTCCATGGGAGTTATGGACCCTTAGCTGGCTGATAAGGCCGATCCTTGAACCATAAGTTCTATTACAATGGGGACAGATGTTTCCAGGTACAGCAGGAGGCTGTTGACCATGACTAGAAGCCAGTCTCCTTTTCCTCCTGCACCACTTCTCTTCCTCCACTTGTCAGTGGGCAAATTCAAAATGCAGGGGATCACCTAGTAGGACTTTTCTCCATTTTGATTGATCCTGGGCAAATTGTGTCCCAAGCGTCAATGTCAATGTTGCACTTCTTTAAGTTATCCTTTAGCAAGTGCTTATCACACTTGCATTGTCCTTCCATGTTATGCTATCCTTCTTTCAGCTGAGAAAACAGGACCTGTTGTGGGAGGCGATGGTCAGTCCTTTACACTGCTAGAATTTGATAAATCAAGGGAATCAAAGAACAAAATCCTACGTAAGGTAATAGAATAAAGAGAAGTAGACAAGCAGTGATTTGTCCGCATTCATATTATTAATATTAATTCCTAATAAAGATGTATTATACTTTATGAAGGTGGAAGATATGATCGTAAGAGGCTTTAGGAATAATTTTGCTTCCTTTATTCAATTCAAAGTTTCTTTGCTTTTGAAGAAAGTGACTTTCTGTGATTCCTTACAATTGTCACATAATAACCCTTTGGTGGAGGGGGGAGGGAAGCCCATTTCCCTAAGGGTCTTCAAACATACCCACATTCAGTATAGAAAGTACAAAATGGGAATCATTTGTCTAACATACTCCAATTCTCAGAGTAGGGAGAATGGCGAGGAAGCATTAAATATAATGGACCTATAAACAAATATCTCATAGCTTTAGTTTCAGTTTTACAAAATAAAACATCAATTAACATTTTCAAAAAACATCTGTTTTAGCCATTTCTAGATTTCACCATTTCCTACAGCTGGGATAAACCTGCTTATTTCCATTTCTGCATGACATTCTTCTAAAAAGAAAAAAAAGGTAGGCATTTTATTTATAACAAAGTGAGTCTATTAAAGTGCCAAAGGCTGAGAAATGGCAGACACTTGTACACTTATCAAAATGTTTTTACTTAGGCTGTGTTGTGTTATATTTTAAAAGGAGATTAATTGGAATGGATTATTTATAGACACCGTGTTCAGATAGCTTGACTATAATTTAACTTGCTTCTTTAAGGTGTTTTTGGGGAAGGGTAGGTGGGAAATTGATTAACTTAAAGTACAGCTGTCTAAGTGTTAGCATGGACTTTTACATATATAAATAACTTCTGGTACAGTATTTATTTTTGATACCAATGGTATTGGCAAAAATTAAGAAAATATCTGCAATGACCCTATCCAAAATATAATTAATAATCTGAGGGTTTTTTCTTCTTTCTCCTCCTCTTTTTTTTTCATTTTAGAACAAGAGAACATTATTTTTAGCTTGATGGTTAAGGGAATATTGTTAGTATAACCTATTACTGTCAGATGGAAAATGGCTCAGGATTTGTTCAGATAGTTCATTTACAGAACTACCAGTATATATCCCTTTAAAGAGAAGAATAAAAATCCACTCTTATTTACTGTGGTTGTGTCTATGTGATAAGCAAGTTCTCAATGAAGGAATTTTAATTTTCTTCAGGAATTCAATTTGTCAACCACAGCTTCAGAATATGTACTGTCAGATCAATCCCTAAACCTTTCTTGCAGAAAAGAGATTTATCACCGTGAGAAGTTTGGCTAAATTGACTGCAGTGCTAATAAGAAAAGAGTTTGCATGTTCTTGGCCTTTATTTCAGTAGCTGTTTCTCTCTGAAGCAATAATGGGCCTTCAGCATTGCTGGCACCTGAAATAATTATTTATCAATCATGAGTCAGATCAGAGTGTTTAGATACTCACACGGACAGCAAAATTTCCCAAGATAGAAGCAATCATTCCTTCCTGTTCTTTCATTCTGCTTTTTTTTATTGTTTAGATTACTTCATATTTCCAGTTGTTGTACTTGTAGCATTACAAATGTATCTGATTAAACAACACACAAATACTTTAAAGGACTTTTACTGCTCCTCTTCACACCACTGTAAACCTAGAGCAGCTCACCTGAAGTCAACTAAAGGGTAATTTTCCTCCTTCCAAGTGTCTAAATTAAGCCCAGGAAGGCAAGCAAATTAAGTGTTCAGGCTTAAACATTAACCTACATAATAATTTGTTGTGTATGTTTTACAGACTTAATGGAGCCCTTCCCTGCTGAGCACTCACCATGCTGCTGAGCTTGCATTCAAGTCCTACATCAGACATGATTTTTGGCTCCTTTGGCTGTCAACAGGCTACACATAGTGTTTGGCCTCTTGGCAAAATTAACACTACTTCCATGGAATGGAATCCAACCGCTCACATTCCTAGAACCAGTGTTGACTCCTCGCTAGAAATCCCGGTCACTTTGCACAACTTCCCCAGTGCTCCATCCTTATAGGTACTTTGGTTTATAGATTAACTCCAGGGCATCTGAAGCAAGGCCACACAGGAAAAGGAACTCTAAGGCAATCACACTTTACTCATAGACAACCCACTAAATATACAGATCTCTGAAGAAATAACAAAACCTTCAGGTAAATCCCTGCATCAGTTTCCTCATCACTCCAATAGACCTTTGGTCTTTGGTCAATGTCTGTTCTAGGAATCCAGAATTCTGTGGCAATCCCTCTCTTTGTTCCTTCTTACCACTCAGTTTTGTATTCTGTAATACAGCAATTGTTTTAGGGCCAAATCCTGAAATCATTATTCATAAATTCCAAGGCCAGAATGGTCCAGTGTGATCCTCATGTGTGACCTCCTGTATACCACAGACCATCACATTCCATCAAAATAGCTGGAAAAATACCCAATCTTGATTTAAAAAATATAATGAATTGATAATCCAAATGTATCATTTCCTTATATCCAGTTTACCAAGAGATCCTGATTGCTTTGTGTCAGTGAACTCTCTTCTATGTTATTCATCTGTTCCTCAATTTTTGTGTCATCTGCAAACTACATCAGATATGATTTTGGGTTTCTTTTCAGGTAATTGATAACAGTGTAAAAAGTGTAGGACCAAGAACTGATCCCTGCAGGATCCCATTAGAAATATATCCATTCTGATAATTCCCCATTCACAACTATATTTGAAGACCAATTTTGCAGTGTTAAATTCATTCAATGTGTTACGTGTTAACATATTTCTTTCTAGTAGTTTTAATCAAAATATCATGCAATGCTAAGTCATATGACCTACACAAGTTGAAATATATTAGATCCACACTATCACCACTATCAACCAAACGTGAAATAAAAAATACATATTAAGTTAATTTGCTGGGCTATCTTGTCCATAAACCCATGTTGACTGGCATTAATTATTAATTAATTAATTAATTACGGGCATTAATTATATTACAAACTATAATCACTTATGCATAAGCTACCATTGATTATTAGCTCTTTGTTAAATTCTTGCACCATGTTGAAGGTGTCATTTTTTTCAGTTAGGAAATTAACATTTGTATCATTTAGAAAGTTCTAGATGTTTTAGTACTTGACGGCATGTGATCTCCAGTATCAGTCACTCAAACTGAAGTCCCACATGATCACACAGCATTTTTTTCCTACACATTAAATAAATATATAAGGAATCAGTCATCTCTAGTGTGATTTGGTAATCTTTAGCAGACGCCAATTAATACCCACACTTTTGGTTTATCTGTTAAGACCCTGATCCATAAGCATTTAAGATATTTTTTTTCTGAATTCTCAATAACTAAAAAACAGGTAATGCCTTTTTTACATTAAAAAGCCATTCCCCTCATTTTTGCCCATTTGATCCTTCTTACATGGGTTATAATAATTAATTTTAACATTCCAGTCATGTAAATTATTGTATCAGGTTTCAGAAATACCAACTAGATTGAATGTATGCTCAGAAATAAGAAATTCCAATGCCTCTTGTTTACTGCCCGGGCAACTAGCATTGGTATACAAGCAATTTGATTATTTATTTAATTTGTGTCCTTTGATTCCTTGATTAATTTTGATCTTGTCATCTTGATTCTGTGCTTTATGAGTACTCAGCTCTTCCTTCTTTTTACCTTCCCTTTTAGCCCTCTTGACTATTCTTGCTAATCTGTCCCTTAGATTTCTTCTCCTTCTAATGATGTGGAAGCCACTCAAATTGTACCGTCCCCTTTCCATATAGAAGATGGTCCAATACTCATAAAAAATACCATTGCCTTCTACCCTATACCACTTTTCTAGCCCGAAGTACATTCACAGAATCTTCTGCTTTTCCAAAGGAAACACTCTAATTGATGACACCTAGTAACCACTGAGGAAGGAAGGATGTCTTTCCTTGCTCAGTGTTAGACCATTATTTGTTTCTAGATCTCAGTTATAGCAGAAAACTTCCATTATTTTACTCAATTATTACTAAGTAATTCATAAAAAGATATCCAAGAGTTTTTAATTCTAAGAGTCTGAAGCAGACTGGTCATCATGGGTTATTAGATTCCTTTTTTTAAGTTATACAAAGGATGGGCACCTATTTTGAAAAATAAGAATAAGAATAATTACTGTACTTCAACTAATATATTATTCCAGATATTCTCTCAGAGCAGAATAAAAACACACCCTTCATCTAAGTCTAGGAGCAGAACAAAGCCAATCTTTCTATGTCTACTTTTTCATAACATTTATTTTCTTTTATTAAAACTACACTGTCAGATATCAAAAAATAATTGTGCAATACAAATGTCAGCCTGCCAAAACACATACATTGTGACTGTCATGGTATCTGTAATATCAGACAGTTTTGCTCTTCTCTGCATTCGTAAAGTCCCTAGTGACATTGGAACTAGAGATCACAGTTACTATCCCAACCAATCACAAGAAACTGGTTGGTAACTCACTGATTTTGCCTATCTCTCAGCAGTCTTCATAGTGTCTTTTCCCCCTACATTCATTAAGTTTCTCAGTCACTTTTGATTTTCTTAAACAAATTAATATTCTATTGCCCTCTAGGTTATGTGAGGGGAAACAAATAGAAAGTAAAAACTGAATTCTGATGACAATCCACAGATTCCCATACTGAGGAAAGGTACATATATTTCACAAAGTTAATTCTAAAAAAAAAGAAATAGAGATTATGCAAAGTAATTAAGGATTTTGGGGCCCCATTATTCCATACTTTGTATATGCATTTTCAGTTCAATTCAGCAGAGGTTGTATATACAAGTGAAAAAAGGATCAAGTATCTTAACTCTGAATGGTAGATCCATAGTGCCTACCAATATCTTCACTTTAAGTATAATTTATAAAATGTGTATAAAGTTTTATTCCCATACACACTATTCCTCTCCCATCGCCCAGTCTATGTGAGGAATGACTAACCACATCTCCTGAATGTGATCATCTATTGAAAATTCTGCCAGTTAAAACCCACATGGTTTCCAGTTTTTTCTACCTATTTCTTCTGTGAAAGGGATGATTTGGTCTTGAATATATGTGATGGGGTTTATAAGATATACTAAAGCTGTTGTTGAAGTGGCTTGCATCAAACATTTTCCCAAGTGGTTGTTCATAAGAACATAAGAACATAAGAATGGCCATACTGGGTCAGACCAAAGGTCCATCGAGCCCAGCATCCCATCTGCCGACGGTGGCCAATGCCAGGTGCCCCAGAGAAGGAGAACAGAAGACAATGATCAAGTGATTTATCTCCTGCCATCCATCTCCTGCCCTTGTTATGAAGGCTAGGGCACCATACTTTATCCCTGGCTAATAGCCATTTATGGACCTAACCTGCAAAAATTTATCAAGCTCTTTTTTAAACCCTAATAGAGTCCTGGCCTTCACAGCCTCCTCGGGCAAGGAGTTCCACAGGTTGACTGTGCGCTGTGTGAAGAAAAATTTCCTTTTATTAGTTTTGAACCTACTACCCATCAATTTCATTTGGTGTCCCCTAGTTCTTGTATTATGGGAAAAGGTAAATAATTTTTCTATAATCACTTTCTCCACACCATTCATGATTTTATATCGCCCCTCAATCGCCTTTTTTCCAAACTGAAAAGTCCCAGTCTCTCTAGCCTCTCCCCATATGGGACCCTTTCCAAGCCCCTAATCATCTTAGTTGCCCTTTTCTGAACCTTTTCTAATGCCAATATATCTTTTTTGAGGTGAGGAGACCACATCTGCATGCAGTACTCGAGATGTGGGCGTACCATAGTTTTATATAGGTTTTATATAAAAGCAATAAGACGAGAAAGGAAGGTACTGGGTATTGTTCACTCAAAAACTATGCACATATTTGTATTAGTTTTCCTAACCCTCCCACCAGGGGTTGGTACAATCTACATTAATGTTCAAACAGGCCACGTACTGTTGTCTTACAAGATTATATGACACCTGTAATGTATACGTTAGTGATCTACTCTGTGAAAGATGGATTGCTTCATGTTAAAATTACCATGCAGTCAATTATGGCAAAAATTCATATTTGCTTCTGCAATGCCATAAATGCTGAATTTTCATGTCTTACATATGTTGGATTTAATTACTTGTTTTTTTGCAATTGATCAATGAAAAATTATCACCAGCCACCAAACCCCACCCAACAGAACACCTTCCACCAGTCACACCTACTTTAGATGCCAGAGATGGCAAGATGCAGATCAGATGACTCTATATTTTTTAATGTAATATTTCAAGGCTGCACACTATTGTGATTGGCAGCACTGTACAACTAAAAATTTAGGAAATTCCCAAATTTAGGAAATTCCAGTATCCTGTCTATGCATGATGCCATTACCTAATACTTCAGACAAAGAGCAAGACATTTCAATACCTAGTAATGGGATACTTATCTGTCCTTTTATGTATCCCAGGACTAAATATACCAACCTTCTCTATTATCTGTGCACTGAATGAATCCATTCAGTCCAAGAGTCCACTGAATGAAACTGCAGTGAATATGCACTTAGAAATAGTTAAGTTGTTCTGGAGGAAATATTCATTCAAAATCACTTCTTGCAAAAACAAATTGTTCCCAAGCACATCTCTCATCTGCAGCTATCTTGCTTTTCGGAAACAGGAAAGTTATCCTGCATCTCCTTAAATAAAAGAAAATTACCATGTTTGTGTAACTGGCCAAGAAAATGTTGATTTTTCCCCCAGATATCAAAAAGTCAAAAACATGATGAATGGGGAAATCTATAATTATCTCAAAATGGAAACAGAGTTTCAGAGGCAGTGACACTTTACAGGTTTAAAGACTACAGTATGTGCTATGAAAGGGAATTGTTATAAAAAATGTCAGCACAAAAAGACTCGTTAAATAATTGTATTTTCACAGAGACAAGATGGGTGAGGAAATATCTTTTATTGGACCAACTTCTGTTGGTGACAGAGACAAGCTCTGGAGCTTTACACAGAGCTCTTCTTCAGGGCTGGAAATGTTCACAGGCAGAATAACTCTTCTATCATTCTTATTTTAAAAAGGTGCTTATTTGTGGATTCCTGTTTATTCTGAAAATAAAAATGAGTTTTATACTCAAACTACATAGTAGGAAATGTTGCTACTTTATTTAATGAACCTCACAAGACATAGAATGAGCACAGACATTTTGGTTTGCTTCTATAGTTCCTGTGGATAGTGCTCAGTAATTTATTCATAATTATGAAGAATGAAAAGGGGCATGAATCCATCTGCATGCTGTTTCTTTCAAGGACAAACAGTGGCAGGAAAAAGGGATTTGCATATGCAGTTTTCAGAAGTAAACAGTGGTGGTTAACATAGTTAATTAGTTTAAGCAATCCATCTTTCTTTGAGGGGGTGTAATCTAATGGTTAGAGATGAACACAAGATGTCAGGACTCTCTGAACCTATTTATTGTGCCACCTTTAATTATCTGGGTGACTAGAAAAGCCATTTAAACTCTCTCACCTGCATTTACCAATATGTAAAATGAATATTACATATGTTGTATTATATTAATGTACATCATGGTAAGAGTTAATCAATCAGTGTTGTTAAGGTGGGTACAGAGAAGGACAGTTATGTAACCATGATAAAGTGCTTAGATGACATTCCTAAATAATCAGAACCACATTGTCATGAGACAGGAAAGATAAGCTTATGGTTTGGGCCCTAGACATTGACTTAAACACTTAAGGTATGTCTAGACTACAGGCTTTTGTCGACAGAGGCTTTGTCGACAGATACTGTCGACAAAGCTTCTGTCGACAAAGAGCGTCCAGACTACAGCCAGTTTTGTCGACAAAGCAAGCTGCTTTTTCGACAGAGAGTCTAAGACATTCTCTTTTGAAAAAGCACAGTGTGGATGCAATAGTGCCTTTTGTCGACAGAACTCTGTCAACAAAAAGCGTTATTCCTCGTAGAATGAGGTTTACCACCAACGACAAAACTGCTGTGTCTGTCGACTTACTGTCGACAAACTCGGCGGTAGTGTATACGCAGGTATAGTTTTGTCGACAAAAGTCCACTTTTGTTGACAAAACCCTGTAGTCTAGACGCACCCTTAAAGTGTCTTAGAACTACAAAACAATTGGGTTAATATTGTGAGACAGAATGTGCTGGCTGGCCAAAAGTTTGAACTGCAAAATATTCTCAATTTAATGTTATATTTTACGTGAATTTAGCCATGAATTAGCCCTACATTAGCTATACTGCTTTTCTTTTATTCCATCTCTATGAACATACAAATGTTACTTGCATGTAAGTTTCTGGAATGCAAATTTTAAATTCCCACCACAGCAGTCTGACGTGAAGTGGGATATTTCACCTGCAATTATAAGATTTGACATTGAGTTTCCAAATCTTTACTCTAGAGCTCTGGCCCAGAGGAAAGACAATGAACCGGACAAGGATTTAACTGCAACAAGAACAGGGCATATCCAACTTTCAGGTGCAAAAGACTCTGACACTGATACAAATGAAGATACCAATAATTGAAATACAATCAGTATGTTATTTTAAATGGTATGGGACACTACTTACCACCACAGCACAGCAATGATCTATCATATGGTGCTTTTCATCATCTGATCTCAAAAAGCTTTAGAACCAGGGAAAAGTGAGGCACAGAGGGGTAAAATGGCTTCTTGAGTGTCACCCAGCAAGTCAGTGGGTGAACTCAAAATAGAACCCCAGTCTCCTGATTCTCAGTCTAGTTCTCTAGAGGCTCCCAAGTCACTATCACAGTGCACAGACCCACGCAATTACATGCTCCATACATGAATATGCCTTCACCCTTTGCAGCTTGGACCTGAACACATATGCAATTACTTCTGTGAACATGATTAGAGAACATTCAATTTTAACTCAGTGTGCAGCTAATAAATCTTACAGTAACCTACTTTTTCCTATAAATGATCTTTCCATCAAGGTATGGCACAGAAAGGAAAGAGTTCACAGTGTTTGCTATTGTGATGGATGATATACAAACACATTTCCCTTTCCTTTTTAATTGGATGAGGTACTTTTTAAAAAAATTCCTGTCCTATACAGTGGTGCAGTGTTGCTGTGCTGTTAATAAACAGTGATGGATGAAGTGATCCTTGTGAGTAAATCAGTTTGCAAGGCCCTTAGGGATGCTTAGAGATGAAATGTGCCACAGGAAGTTATGATATTATTGTCTGTGTGTCAACCCATATTTCTCTTTTATTTTGCCCTGTTAAGAGTTGCTTACCATGCCCCACATAATGGCATCTCTGCACCACCCTAGGAAGCAAAAATTGGGAAATGAAGCAACAAAGTAAATTTCATTCCACAAGGAGTTCAGTCCAATGCTCTTTCAGAACATAAAGTCTATGTCTAGACGGCTTCCACTTGCTCAAGAAAATATGCAAATGAGGCAAAGTGGTGAATATTGCCACGCCTCATTTGCATACTTAATGAGCCACCATTTTGCGCAAAAACCCCCTCTTGTGCAAGAGCCTTTCTTCCTGAAAAAAGCGGCAGAACGGCTCTTGCGCAAAGCCTCTCGCGCAAAATGGCGGCTCATTAAATATCCAAATAAGGTGCAGCAATAGTCACCACTTCATCTCATTTGCATATTTTCTTGCGCAAGAGGGAGCAGTCTAGACGTAGCCATAAAGACTGACTTTACAAACTTTCGTCTGCTTCTCTTTCTCTCAGTTCAATATGCTGCAGGTTGGGCTAATAGCTAAACAAAATGTGACCAAGATATATTACTTTGAATGAAGGCAGGGAATAAGTGCTAAACACTGCCCAACACACTTACTGGTGAAAGATTTGAGGTTATTATAGAAAAAAAATTGAAGCCACCAGCCTTCTTTTATGGAAATGGCAAACAAGTTATAACAGGCTTTTATTTACAAAGGAATAGAATAAAATACTGACATATAATGTAAGAAATGTCTTAGACATCCATTCAGCTGGAATACCTTATCACAGGAAAGATAGTGTCCTTGACGAGAATACAACATAGTGAAACAATGAAGTTTCTACCATAGATACATATAGGGTCCACATTACTGTGGTATCTGAGTGCCTCACAATCTTTAATGTGTTTAGCTTCCCACAATCCCCTTGACATCCTATTAATCCTGGGAACTGAGACACAGCAAGGCTGCAATGTACAATAGTACAGAAGAAGTTGGTGTTAGGGCAAAGTGTTAAACCTGGCTCTCCCAAATTCTAGGACAGTCCCTTAACAACTGAGCCACTGATGGACACAGATGCTGAATAGCTGATGCAGGCTGAGGTTGAGCTATACCTGCTGGATCTGAAATGTGGATTTAAACTATTCTTCTCTTCCTCTCCTGTGGCTAATTGCTGAGCCAGCACCGTATGTAAATAAAAAGCCTTAGAGCAGTGACTGCATGCTACTATGGACTTGGCTACATGAGAAATTTGCACCAAAATTCCTTGAATCAACCTTTTAACCAATTTATTTAAGCTACTCCAAAGACGTTCCAAGAAAACTCTGATTTCATTGTAGGAATGATGTATTTTGTGTTGGTTACTAAAAACCTGCTCCTAATTGACTTAAGCAAAATGAAAATAAGTCACTTGTCCCAAACTAGCAATGTCCACTTAGCTTTTTGCACCAATTTGACTATCTCTGTTTCAATTCATACCTTGAATTATACTACAGGTTGGACCTCCCTGGTCTGGTATCATCGATGCCTGACCAGTGCCCAATGAGAGTACTTGACAGACCAATGGAGGTCTCTTGCCACGGGCTGCCAAGCACATCACCTACTGCTGGCAGGCTGCCCTAGCAGATAACCCTGCCTCAGCCTACACCCCCCAGCCTGGTTTGGCTGTTTTCTGAGCTACTGCTGGCTTTCTGTGTGTCACAGGGTCTGGCTCCTGCGGTGGGGCTCTAGCCCTGCACAGCCAGGGGCAGCCATACGGTTGAGCCTCTGACTCCAGCCCTGACCAGCACCAGCGCCACACGGCCAGGGGAAGCCGTGGGGTCTGAATCCAGCCCCTCCCCCCAGGTTCAGCTCCATCCCCATCCCACACATCTATGGGAAGCTGCGGAGACTCTGGCCCTGCACTGATGCAGGGCTCCAGCCTCAGCGGCTGCTGGAGACTGCTACGGGACTCTGGCCCCGGTCCTGCGCTGCTCCCAGCTTGGCTGCCAACCCTGATGCCTTGCCCGTCTGGCCGTCCTGCCCTTACGCTCTCAGACTCTCTAGTCCAGGAGCATGTGTGAGCCTTCCAGACCATGGATGTTGCTGGACCAGAGAGTGCAGGAGTTCACAGGCATAACCTGTAGTGCAAGCCCTATAGTTATTTAGTGCCAAGCAAAATGGGTCATAATCTCAGTCAAAGTCCATAGATGTTACTATAATATACATATCTTTATACAAAAATAAATAAAAAACGCACTCACTACTATAAATGTGTTCAAGATGCAAAGAAAGATTTCAAGCAAAAGATCTGAGCAGGATAGTAGGGTTAGAATACCTTTTAAAAAACAAATACTTTGAGCCAGATGGCCATTCCTGTTGCTAAAAGGTTCTGTGTTCTTAAGGGACTCTGGAAAGTGTTGGTGCAGTCATTTTAGTTGCTTGATTAGGAGTACAGTGTTCTCTGCCAGAGTCCAATGGTATATACTTTTGAGATTAAAGACATCGATATACTTACCTCCCTGATGCCTTTCCATACTGGATGATTTAATGTGCAGGTGTAATAGACAATAGCTCAGGGAGCTGGCTGTTGTATGTTATGCAGATGCTTAAAAAGTAAACAACCTACTCTTACTCTCAACTAGTCCATTATTATGATTGATGTTCACACTGATACATTAAGCTGCATTTGAGTATGAGAATATTTTAACAATGTTCATGATATCGTGCTCTCTCTTCATATAGTGCAAATTCATTATATTGTACCATGTTCAGGATTGCATCAAACTAGCCCATTTGGATGTAAATTGCGTATTGCACTGGCATGCAACCATCTTCTCACAGTTTTTTTTCATACATAAATGCATTTGCATATATTGTCACTGTTAATGATGCTGATGTGCGTGACACTTAGTGTCTTCAATTATATTAGACTGAAATTGAAAGACATCATTCAATCTGAAAATAAGACAGAGGGTCTTTACAAATGTAACTATTAATCTGAATTGCTTTTGTTTTGTCAACTCTGTATCTTCATTGCAGTCTGAAAATATTGCATATTTTGATTACCTTGTTTCCATTTTGTTCTTTTTCCCCCTCTTTCTCCCCTCCCCATCTGGTAGAGGAGGAAAAAATGGCTATATTTATCCATTGCAGGAGCAGAAACTGGACTTTGGGACTATGTCTCAGAGTAAAATATTTTTCACAAAACCCAATGTCATTTGTCAGATAAACAGAATTTTGCAGTCAGATTGTTTTTTATTGGGCTAAAGGTCTCTACAAAGAGACTAATGTAGTACAATCTTGTAATATTATTCAAATGAGTTAATATTTCCTTGAAATACTACGTAATTCATAAAATATTGCTAAATTATTAAATGATCATTTTCATAAGTTGTCTGTGAACCTGGAATTTTCTATATGAGAATGAAGTGTGGGTTATACAGTACTTGGTGATCTTTTAAATCAAGTCTAGATTTCACTTATAGAAAATATTTGAACCATTGCTCCTGAAATGTGGAGAGAGTTTAGGAGGATGTGATATTTTATTTTTTTTATTTTGATTGGTTAATTTTCCCAAGGCAAGAGGCCAGCAGAAAAAAATAATAATATGTTGCTGATTTTGCCATATGCGCTTACATTGCCTGTATTTAATGAAGATCTCTTTATTAAAAAAAAAAAAAAAAGATTCCACAGTTTATAAGGATATTTGTCAAACAGTTATATATGAGTTTGAAGATATAACTGTTTGACAAATATCCTTATAAACTGTGGAATCTTTTTTTATGAAGAGACCACCGTTAAATACAAGCAATGTAGGCACAGCATATTATATTTTGAAAATTGCCATAGAATTCCCAAGAAGTATTTAGGCACGTGGTTAACCTTAAGAACATGAGTAGTCACACTGTTTCAATTAGACTGTTAGTGTGTAAATGTTTGTTTGTTTGTTTGTTTCCTGAATTGGGACTATGAAATGAAGAAAAGTTCTGCCATTGACTTCAATGAATGCAGATTTGTCTCAGAATAAAGAAATGTTGTTTCACTTTAAAAAACACCTCTAATAACAATAATGAGCTGTCCTGTGGCCCCTTAGAGACCGCCTCATTGTTTTTAAAGTTACAGACTAACATGGCTGTCCCTCTAAGACTCTAATGATAATATCTATTCTATAACAAATGTCTCATTTTTCAGACACAGAAATAAAAATAATCTTACATATTGGCTTAGAAACATTTACAAGGAAAATAGAAAACGGAAAATCCAACCAGGATTGTTAGATGACATCTAACAGATTTTATAGTGTATGCTACCATATTGCAATATGCTAATTTTCTTCAGGGATCTGAATACACTGCAGTTAATATAGATTGCCACTGAAGTTAATTCTTGTTCTTAAACCAGTTTTGCACCATTTCACTGACATCCATGAGGTAATGACCATAGGTTAAGAGTGAGTCAGAATGAGAAACAGAACTATTCTAGATTTCCATTGGTATAACAAAGAGGTACATGGAGCCATGTGAATGTAGCTGAGTACATGTCTCTGTTCTTTTAAACTGTTCTCTTTGAACATTCAAACACACTTTCTTAGAACATGATCCAGTAAAATGGTGTGCGCTGTAGCCTTGATCCAGGAAAGTATTTAAGCTTTCCTTTGAGTAGTCCTATTGAACTCCTGAGATGTTTGAAAGTAAACTATTTACATAAATTGCTTGATGGTTTGGGGCCAGATGATTCTGCACCTTGCAGGTTATTCTGTCTCAGATGTTCTTATTTATATTGAATTGTTAATACAATCCTTATCACCAAAATTAGTAAAACATATTCCTACATTTAACATTCAATGACTTCAACCATTATAAAAATAAACTCCAAATAAACTCCAAACAGAAAAATCAAATTGCACTCTTATAATTTGCTATCAATGGAATAAAGTTTTTCTTGCTTCTTAACATGTACCAGATTGCATGTCTAATTAGCTAATAAACTACAAATGAATAATTATCCAACACTAGGGATGGAGAAAAAAGAGACAGAGGTTCAAGTGCTTCAGAGATGCAGATATTTTATTCCCTCTGGAAGAATTACCATCATTGAAAGAAAAAAAATCTCTGTATATAATAGTACAATAAGCCAGATGTTGTTTTGAATACTTCCATGGAGAATAGTTGCCAATAATCAATCAGTCAGCCAGTCAAATCTTCTGTCATGTCTGCAGGTATCCCATAATGGTGCAGACGGTCAAATCCATAGATTTTTTTTTTAAAGGAGGAAATTTCTAAGTGGAAATTTTCTGAGGAGCATTAACTTGGGGCCTGTATCTTCTATACAATTGTGCATTGAAGGTAAAACGCAGTCCTGGGGATCAACAATCAATGGTATCACAAAAGTTGTGGGAGCCATGCTTCTTAGGGGAAGGTGAGCACATACCATAGAGCATCCAGCTCTCTGTACTACAGCCCAAAATTTGCAACCTAAATCCCTCAAGATGTCTTTCCCTATCACAAGATGGTTACTTTTTATAGAGGAGAATAGGAAAAGAAAATGTTCAAGGTGAACCTTGTGCAGATGTCAGTGAACTTCCTTTACTCAATTTTTTCCACAGTATAGGATGGTCACAGAAAGTCCTTGAAAACCAACAGCATAAGCAAAAGGAAAATTACCATCTGCTAACATAATGGGAAAAATCCTGTGAGATTTGTAATTGTATTTATATTTATTGGGCAGAAGACTCTCCCCAGACACAGATAAATAAGACATATTCTGATACAGAATACAAACTAGGTCTTCTGCTAATGATAGATATCTGGTGTCAGGGAGTGGTAAGTCACTCTGGCTTATTTTGTGTTTTTATTTTTGTTCAAACAACTCCCATGCCACTATGCTTCTAATTATCCTTAAATTTTGCACTAAGATTGATTTCAGACACGATAATGAAAATAATTAGAGTGAAAACGTGAAATCCAATAACTTGCATTACCACTGGTTTATCGGATAGCTATGAAAAGCAGCTTAGAAATGGGAGAAAGAGGAATTAAGCAATGCATAATATCTAAATATATAAAATAATTCCATCCAGCTGTGGTACAAAAAGGCTTTAACAGGAAATCTTTGGTTCCTGAAGAAAAATAATAAGGGAATTACATAAATGGAGGTTGGGGTGAGAGAAGGGAGGGGTGATCTTAGCAATGGCAAGCAACAATAGTAATACATTGGAGTGTTTTCAACATTATTTTATAAGTTTATTTTAAAGTTGTCTTTTTTTATCAGAGCTCTTGTAGCTTAAGAGTTCCTTTACTTCTGTTTGTAATTATATTTACCTGATCTTTTAAAGAAAAGAGACCATGCTGTTGATTCCATCTGTGAGATTATAACATAGCGAAGCATTTGTTTGTAAGGTTTAAGTAGGTAATTTCTATCTTTTTATAGAGTTTGTTAAAATGATTGTTCAAGTGATAATAAGACCCTCAGTATTTAAGGACATCAAAAAACAGACTGAAGTGTTTTCTTGGGATTATGAACTGAAATCTTCTTTTAAAAACAAACAAGCATGCAAACAAATAAACATACAAATGAACAACCCTCCACCCCTCAAAATTAAAAAAATAAGAAAAGAGAAAAAGAAGAAATGTTTGTTATTTAAATGTTTAATTTTGCCAGCATGTCCATGGCTGGAAAAAGACCCAATAATAATGAGCAACCAAAATCATAACATAATACAAACATTTCTCATTCACCCCCTGCAGCCTTATCAATAGGACGAAGAGTTGTCTGGTTCAGCAGTGGAAAGAGAATGCTTCACCCCTTTGTGATTTGTACCTGTTCTCTCCTCCTCCTAGAATCCAATAGGGGGCTCTGTGGCTGTTTGATTCAACGGAAGGGTGCAGAATAAGCCTGTTGGCTCTACGCAGCCAAGAGGAGTGTTTATAAACTGTGCTGCTTCCCTGAGGATCTGTAGTCTACTTTTTGGGTCTGGGGGAAAAAAATCATTATTACCAGACTGGACTGTGTTGTTCAGTTTTTCACCTTCCTTTTAGCAACCTAGGAACCCTATTGCAAAATTCATGTTGTCCCATCTTTGCAGCATCCAGTGAAAGTACTCATTCAATAGTATGTCCAGTTCCCTAATAAACCAGTACTGGAAGAAGATTAGGAAAAGGCAACTCCTAAAGAAGGTGAAGAATGTGTTTGGGGCTCCCAATGTCTGATACAGTAAGGAGACAATTCCTGCCCCGCTGTCCCTTAACTGTCACCCAAAGGAAGGGTGATGGTGTGCCACTGCCAATCCTGGAACCAAGTTAACAAAATGGAGGATTGATGGCAGTCCTGTACCAGGTGGAACAGACAACAAAGGAAGCTGCTGCCTTGCTGACTCCACTGGGAGCAGGAGAAAAGCCAACCACAAAGGACGGAGGTAGCAGTGCTGATTTAGATTTAGAGGCAGGGACATCATGACTGGGTCAGAAAAATGACCCACTCTCTTGGAGTTGGGTCATGTTGGGTGTGGTTTGTGTCAGCTGTGGCAAGTGCAGAGCTCTACCACACCTGATCCTAAGGATCGTTAATTGTCACTGCTGCCAATACAAGGTCCATTATTAATCTTGTGTCAGTGATGGAAGGTAAAGTAGATTCCCTGCTGCTTTGTCAGGGTTGGCAAGCACAACTGCAGCAGAGAATCGGGGATATACATTATTTTGAGTAACTGTAAATAGCCTTTCTACTCAGATGCTTACTGTAAATAATTTATCTCTGGTTTCTCTCTGGAATCCAGAGCACACTACAGTAATGGGAAGGTGGCTATATAGGCAAATATAGGCTTTGTGCAAGACAATTTCTCTCACCTGCCACCTTTCCAGCCATAGATAACTTTCCCTTAACCAGGACCTCTTTCAAAAGTACAAAGTGTTGGCTTCCAGTTGAAAGAACCTTGAGGAGGCCTCTCATCTGTGTTCAATTCTCAGAGACTTAAACTACCCCTAGGCTAAAGGACCCGTCTTTTTCATCTTACATAAGCTCTAATCTCCTGTGCCTATTAGTTGATGGATGTCATAGATGGCTGGCTTCTTCTTTTGCTTAAATCTTACAAACATCAATGTCCTTGGTTCAAGAAGCAGGATGACCTCATGCTGTTTTTCTCTTATTGTGGATTTCCTGTCCCACTGCATGCAAATATAGCTTCCATCTTTTGATTCCACTATGCTTAGTTTACATAGGAAACCGGTAGATAGCTTCCTTTTCTCTTGCTTGCTCTATCTATCCTGCCAGATAGTTTCTATCTGTTTGGCTTTAAATCATCATTTCATTAAGTATCCATGTTTCCTCAGATATTAATTCAAACATTTGACACTGACAATAATCACCTGTGTGCCATTAGCTTTCAGAAAATACCCCACTTTATACACATTTATTATCTAGTAACATTGCATGTAAACAATTGATTCAATGGCTTAGAACTTGAGGTCCATTTTCCTTCATCTTTATAGATGTAGTCTTTGAAAAATAAAACATTGACCAAGCTTCTGTCTCCTGCTGCATGTAGACCTCATCCTGCCTCCTCCCTTGCTTGTTTCCTTGACATTTTTGTTTACCTGGTATGTCTTACCTTCATTGTCTTTGCCTGAAAACTGGACTTGTCAGAGAAGCAAATACACATCTTTGTCTAGGGCAGGCCAACATTTTAGTCACAATGACATTTTAGTCACAAGTCTAGCACATGTCTATAATTCTTTGCATACATTGCATAGATACCTCACATAAGTTTATTGATGATCAGTGAGGTACTGGTTTTTAAATTATGCCTTGCCAGGCATGTTTTGTCTAAATATTACTGCAGCACTTTGTAGGTGTGAACACAGGAATGTTTAAAGTCACAGCACCACATATTTTGTTTCAAATAATTTTACACCTGTCTAACTCTTCTTTTTTGTTTATATAATTTGATCCTAATTTTGCATAACAAAATTCAAGACAATTTCTAAATAAATTAGTATTATTATTTAGCCCTTTAAGCATGTAATATACAAACATTACTGAACTGCAGTTTCTTGTTAAGGGTAAAATTTCTCATTTTAAATCATTTAAAAGAGCTCATATTTTCCTTTGATAGGTAAGGTGGCAAGGATAAATTTTTAATCTGGTATTTGACTAATAGAACATCCTCAGAAGATTCTCTCTACAATCCTGTTACATCCTCTTTGCTTCTCAAAGTGACCATCACCAAAGGATTCAGGATCAGTACAAAAAGTAATGCTGACAAATTGAAATTGTGCCTCGTATGAATACCATATATAAGTATAATCAAATACTTAAACAATAAACTAAAAAACATTCAGTTCATACTGTAGATACAGCTTTTAAATCCAATCAAATACTCTTTCCATTACCTCTTTTACCTTTAAACTAACCTTTTCAATTGGATACAAAGATACAATAATCTTCCTACTTCAAAAACACTGAGCAGTTGAGCAGTGTTTCTCAAAGTGGTCTGCGTATCCTCTCTGACAAACCTGCTAACTAGCCTTTCCAGTTTGTTTATTTACCAGCTCTGCAGCCACAGAACCTCATGGCTCCCATTGGCTCCAGTTCACCGTTAGCAGCCAAGTGGAGCGACAGTTTTGGAGATGAGTTGGAATAGAAATTACAGAATCCAGGGTATATATAACAGCAAAAGAAGTTACCTTCATCCTATCAAAGTAATGTCTTTTGCTGTAATTTCCACTCCAACTCATCCAATGAAGTGGGTTTTACCCACAAAAGATCCTGTTAATGTTTGTTAGTCTCTAAGGGTACCGCTATACTAGCTCGTTAGTTCGAGCTAGGTAGGGTAATGAGGGCAAGCGGAGTTGCAAATGAAGCCCGGGATTTAAATATCCCGGGCTTCATTTGCATGTTCCCAGGCGCCGCCATTTTTAAATCCCCCTTAGTCCGAACTCCGTGCCCGCGGCTACACGCGGCACGGACTAGGTAGTTCGAATTAAAGATCCTAATTCGAACTACTGTTACTCCTCATTCCATGATCTTTAATTCGAACTACCTAGTCCATGCTGCGTGTAGCCACGGGCACGGAGTTCGGACTAAGGGAGATTTAAAAATGGCGGCGCCCAGGAACATACAAATGAAGCCCGGGATACTTAAATCCCAGGCTTCATTTGCAACTCCGCTTGCCCTCATTATCCTACCTAGCTCGAACTAACGAGCTAGTGTAGCCGTACCCTAAGGTGCCACAGGAGGTTTTTTTTAAAGTTATATACTAACATGGCTATTCCTCTGAGACTTTCTTCCTAGATTAAGCTTGTGTTATGAAAATCTTCATTTATTCAATTCCCAACAACTAATATACCAGACTAAGAAATAAGTTCTAATTCCTGTTTTACCTATGATATCAGTTCCAGACAGCTTTCAGTTAATGACATCTTTCTGTCTCAATAAGTTTTTAAAAGATTTTTAACATTCCAAACCAAATGCTTTACAATAAATAATACAGATGTATTATATTTCCTGCATATTCTTCATCCATTAAGTTCTTGTTCTCATTCTCATGGAAAATTCCTGACTAATTTGACTGATAACTATGGGCATGATTTTGCAATTTAGATATGCTTGTTAGTACTTCCTCACCAGCACAACTCACTTGAGTAAGTACTCACCAACCTGAGTAAGGTACCTCAATCAGAATTATACATTTTGTATAAAAAATACCATATAAGCATTTGAACACTATTGAAGGTGGTTACTTGTGGAGATTGGCATATCTTCATTTAAATCATGTTTCAATTTAGGTTAAAAATAGATTTCATTGAGACACATTTCTGTCAGCATATTGTCAGAGATAAGAACGGTTCTCTTATCTCCCATCCAAAGCACTGATAGGTACTGTACTAAATGTCATTTTACACAGAGGAGCTACCTGGATAAACATCAAAGGGAAAACTTTCTGAACACAGCATTTTCTGTGCAGTTTTAAAAAGTCATCACTTCCCCATCATCTTCTACATTCTTCCTTCTGGCAGCTGTCAGAGACAAGCAGCAGTGACTCTCCCTTATTTAGATCTAAACTGTGGCATTGAGACAAAGACCTGTGTTTGGGATGGGAGGAGGGTGCAAAGGCTACACAGTCTCCTTATGGTGATCTGCCATTGCATCAGCCTTAAAAAAGGTGCATGTAAGTTTTACTGGAGGGGTGCTGAGGTGATTGGGGCTGTAGCTACTGCATGTTCTTAAGCTGTCCCCATGACTTTTACAGGCTGACACCAATAATAGCATGAATCTCGTTGAAGTGTGCATTACCTGATCAACAGCACAGCCATTATTCCTGAGGCCCACAAGGGGAATGGAATGGCTCCTTCTATTACACCACAGCTCAGAGACAAGACACAAATGGCTCTTATCTATATTTTTGTTCAAACAATTCTAGCACTTCTTAAATTATTCTTTGGCTTTGTTCTGTGACTTTGAAAGTAGATTTATTTCAAGGGCAATTTTAAAAAAAATCTTGAAAACAGTTATTTTTTCCACTGTAAATATGTCTCGTATTGAAATAGCTTAATAGAAGAACAAATTGAATAAATCACTGTATAATATTTGAGGACTAAATTCCAACATATGATAAACTTTGGGTTTGATTTTTTTACTGTTTTAAGTTAATCAAAGACCTGAAATTTTCTTTCATTTATTTTAAATCCCATCAAAATATTCCCAGTTTACAAAACACACACATCTGCCGATCTCCACGTTTTCAATGTATTTTGAAGCAACTTCAAAGTAAAAATGACCTCCCCCACAAAACATGAGGCTCATAATTGAAATTTGGTACTTTGCAAGCAAATGAGAACTATTTCCCAGGTGTATTTGTATTAAATTTTGAACAATGGGGTTACAACGGTATATTTGGAAGAATATCTTACATTTTTGAATACATTCAGATATTTAGCCAAAAGACATTTGTTCTTAAAGTATCTGAGCATTTACCCCTCAACATTTCTTTGTATTCTCTAGGAAACCTATCAATACTTACTGAAATTTTTAGCATAATAGCTATAATAGTTGTGGAATATTGCTTTACAGTTCTGAATGGAAAACACAGCTACATTAATCTTACAGTTTTATATTTAAATATGAAAAATCTAACTTTATTTCTGTTTTCCATTTTCTGTAGCTTACTAAAAACACAGTAAAAGTGAACACCATTGAAATTACTTATGTGTATGTAACAATAAAGACATATCAAGTGTTTTATGGGACCAGGGCTTCTTTCTATTGACCCTGCAAGGAAATGTGATTAAGATATTAGACACTCATACATTCCTTGAAAACATCCACTAAAGTGCAGTGGCAGTCAAAAAAGCAAACAGAATGTTGGTAATCATTAACAAAGGGATAGACAATAAGATAGAAAATATCATATTGACTCTTTATAAATCTATGGCATGTACATACCTTGAATACTGCATGGCAGGGGATGGATCATTCTGTTTGTTCTGTTCTGTTTGTTCACCCTGGGGTACCTGGCATTAGCCACAGTCAGAAAACAGTAAGCTGGTCTAGAAGCACCTTTGCTCTGATCCACTCTCGTTGTTCTTATGTTCTTCTTGTATTCTTATGTACAAACATGTACTTTCATATTTGTTAAAGAGCTAGAGAACTTCTTATTGATTTATGTCCTTCATTGTAAAGCGTGTGACCGCTCCACAGTTCTAAAAGAGTTTTATATGTGAAATATTATTTAATAGGCTAAGTACACACATGCAATAGCACTAAACAAGTTAACTACAAAAATATTATCTAAAGAACAACATTTGTTTGTGAAATGTCATGATCTTAAATTATTCCCAATATGCATTATTAAAAAAGAACTCATGGACTCTGCACAACATACAAAGATATGTGCTCCTTTTATAAACCTGTAGATTTAGCCTAAATATTTTGTAGAATTTCTGTGGAGTTACATGGCTTAGGACACATTGAACTCCTGCAATCAGAAACAGGTAAGTTAGAATCAAAGAAGTTAAATACTGAAAAAAGATTCTGGTATTAGGTCATGTCATCCATCATTATGCCAATGTAGGAACATTCTGTTTTGTCCATTTGTAAATGTTTTATCTAGTCTAGTTTTAAATATCACAGGCAATGGGGCTTTTACCACTTTCTGTGGAATAATGTTTGACAGTCTAATAGACATCATTGTCAGGGGAATTATTTAGAATGGCAAAATGGAGTTCATCTAGGAGTAAAAGAATATAATAAATACAGATACATACTATATCCCATTGCTCCATTTAACATCCTAAATAATATTCATTTCTTCTGGGTATTTTTTCACCCTTCAAATATTTGTAGATCTTTGTCACTAATACAAACCCTACATTTTAATTCCTCTAATTTTTCCTCCCAAATAATCTTTTCATCTCTGGAATTGTTTTTGTTCCTCCTGTCTGAAATGTCCTCAATATTTATATGTTAATGTGGTGCCAGGATTTAATGTACTGTTCCAGATTTAGCTGAGCCAAAACTATACAAAAAAAGAACAATCACTCTCTTCACCAGGCTAGAGCTCCTCTGAGGATTCAGCCCATCATCATGTTTGTGGAAATGTCACTTTCCACACTCACATCAAGTGTGCTTTTGAATAGCACTCTTGCATTTCTTTTTATATCTTTGTTTCCCAGATTTCTACCTTCCCGGAGGCCTTTATCTTGCAAGTTCTTGTACGGTTTGCTGCAGGCAGTAGGATTGTGTTATACCTCATTGCAAGTGTGGGCAGAGGTGAGGTGTGAGTTCAAGTTCTATGGAAGGTTAAAACCCTGGCCCAATTTAAATCAATGTAGTTTTATCATTGGTTGCACCCAGGGCAGGATTTTACAGTGCTCTACACTGAGTGATACTAAAAATACAAATGTGAACATTGCACCATGTCCACTGTCTAAGCACCAGACTTCCTGACCTTTGAATACACACTTGAGTGGCTAGCCTGAGCCTCTGCCAGTACTGCAACACCCACATTGCGGGTATGTCTACACTACCACCCTAGTTCGAACTAGGGTGGTTAATGTAGGCATTCGAAGTTGCAAATGAAGCCCGGGATTTAAATATCCCGGGCTTCATTTGCATCTTGCCGGGCGGGTGCCATTTTTAAATCCCCTTAGGTCGAACTCCGTGCCCGCGGCTACACGCGGCACGGAGTCGGTAGTTCGAATTAGGATCTCTAATTCGAACTACCGGTACACCTCGAGGAGTAACGGTAGTTCAAATTAGAGATCCTAATTCGAGCTACCTACTCCGTGCCGCGTGTAGCCGCGGGCACGGAGTTCGACCTAAGGAGATTTAAAAATGGCGCCCGCCCGGCAAGATGCAAATGAAGCCCGGGATATTTAAATCCCGGGCTTCATTTGCAACTTCGAATGCCTACATTAACCACCCTAGTTCGAACTAGGGTGGTAGTGTAGACATACCCTGCTACTGTTAGTGCATTTGTCTACATGGGCTGGAAGGCTCACCTCTAGCTGTAGTGTAGACATATCCTAAGTCTCAAGTCCCATTTAATGATTCCTAAAAGTAAAAGTTGGAGGCTGACAGAAGGTATGATTTGGAAGAATAATGGGCATTTCTGGAGAGAACAGATTTAATTGTGGCTTCCAGCATGAAAATGAAATAATCCCTCTCCCTTCTTTCTCCCTAATCTGGCTTCTATACAGGAGTAAAATGGGCTTCATAGTAGCACTCACACTAATTCGCACTCACTTTTTCCTCTCACTGAACTGCTAAAACTTTTTTATTTTGACTCTGGACCTGCCATGTACTTGAGCAAATGAAAGCATCCGAGCATGAGTTTATGACATTGTACCTCAAAGTAACTCACTGTAATCTCCATATGCACCATTTTAATATTCTGATACCTCACAAAGTGTACTATATACAACATGTAACATTTAAAACAGGTCTGATTTGCTGAATACTGCTATCCTGTTGCACTGTGAAGTTATGAACAGGAAGTTGAAGTTGCTATATGTTTGTTACTGAAATATGTGGCAAGTGAAAAATATCCACAGCTAGCTTTTCAGTGACAACAAAGGCAAATAATACTGATTTACATCAAGACAAACCAGACATGGCTGATGGCCTGTCAAGATGAATCCACTCTCTCAGGGTATGTCTACACTACAAAGTTAATTCGAACTAACAGCCGTTAGTTTGAATTAACTTTCATAGTGTCTATACATGCAAACTGCTAGTTTGAACTTAATTCGAACCAGTGGCGTGCTTAATTCGAACTAGGTAAACCTCATTCTATGAGGACTAACGCCTAGTTTGAATTAAGTAGTTCAAATTAAGGGCTGTGTAGCCACTTAATTCGAACTAGTTGGAAGCTAGCCCTTGCCCTGGTGGCCACTCTGGGCCAAACTAGGGAAACTCTTCTGCCCCCCTCCCGGCCCCTGAGCCCTTAAAGGGGCACGGTCTGGCTACAGTGCTTGTGCCAGCTGCAAGTCTGCCAGCACCCAGCCAGCAGACCCTGCACCTGGCATGGCATGAGCCAGCCACCCGCTGCCACCCAGCCCTCCGCCTCTTCCCAGGAACAGGCTGGCAGCTCCCAGGAGCCTGCCCGGGGCCACAAGAGGCGGGCGCCTGCCTGATCTAGTGCGGAGATCGTGGACCTCATCGAGGTTTGGGGGGAGGCCTCCAACGTCCACGATCTCCGCACTAGCCACAGGAACGCGGCCATCTACAGCCGCATGGCTGACAGCCTGGCCACTAGAGGCCACATGCAGACCCGGGAGCAGGTCCGCTGCAAAATCAAGGACCTGCGGCAGGCCTACTCAGGGCCTCCCAGCCAGGGGCCGACCCGGAGGCATGCCCTCATTATGAGGCCCTGGACCGCATCCTGGGGGCTCACGCAGTCCATGCCCCCCGGGTGGTGATCGACCCCATGGCAGAGGGCCCCATCCCTGATATGGAGGAGGAGTAAGGAGCCTACAAGGAGCCTGCCCAGGACCCAGCCCAGGACCCAGGACCGCCGAGGCATCCAACAGAGCACATCGGCTGTGTTGTCCGAGGCCGGGGAGGGCTCCACATGTGAGTGCCATCATGCTCCCCTTATGTGTATGCGGGGGGTGGGGCGAGAGGGAGCCCAGGGACCGTGCGCCTGGGCCTTGCCCACCATGGAGCAGCAGCTGGGTGTCATGCAGGGGCCCTGGCCTGTTCCCCACACGCCGACCTCGCCTTGCAGAGGGCGGGGCTGGGTTTCACCCACTGTGTCCCCAGGGAGAACTGACCACTGCTCTTGTTTCACCACAGCCGCAGCACCTGGGACTGCAGGGCGCACCACCCCATCTGCAACAGCCACCCGCATCCGGGCCAGCAGGCGCACCAGGAACCTGGAGGACTACCACCGGCAGCACCTGCGGCTACTGGAACACCAGCTCCACACCCAGGACCACTGGGTCTGGGAGGACATGCGGCTGCAGCAGCAGAGCTTGGAGGCACTGGAGGAGCAGGGCCGTGCCCTCAGAGGTCACCTCCAGACCTTGGTGGACAGGTTCCTGCCTCCTCCTGCTCCAGCCCCTGCGGCCGCCCCAGCTCTCGCTCCTCCTCCCACCCCTGCTCTCCTTCCCGCTTCCTCCGCACCCCCATCCCTCCTGCCCCACCCTCCACACCCACTCCCCCCCGACGCCCCCACACCCGCAGTGCTGTCAGATGGGAGAGCCAGCAGGACCCCCCAACCCTGAGCTTTCCCTTCCTCCCCCTTCCAGCTCCCTCCTCTCAGGTTTCCACCCTCATTCCTCCCTCCTCCCACCCCAGTTATGTACAATAAAGAGAGGTTTTTTTGGCAAAACAGGTGTTTTTATTTTACATTAGGAAGGCGGGTTAGGGAGGGGAAAGGGGAAGGAGGGGAGGGTGGAAGAAGGCCCCAGTGGGGCATGCAGGGAGAGTTCAGTCCTCCTCCTCCACCTGGAAGCTTTTCCACAGGGCTTCTCGGATCTGGACGGTCCCCTGCTGGGCATCCCGGACGGCAGCGGTGCGGGGCTGCATGTACTGGCCAGCTATGCACTCAGCCTCAGGCATCCAGACTGGCAGGAAAGCCTCCCCCTTCCTTTCACGTAAATTGTGCAGCACACAACATGCTGCCACCACGGGAGAGATATTGTGCTCGGCGAGGTCGAGGCAGGTGAGGAGGCATCGAAATCGAGCTTTCAGGCGTCCGAAGGTCCCCTCGACCACAATACGGGCCCTGGTGAGCCTGGCATTGAAGGCCTACCGGGACGGGTTGAGGTGCTCCGTGTATGGCTTCATCAGCCAGGGCTGTAGGGGGTAGGCCACATCCCCCACCAGGCAGATGGGCATGTCCACGTCCCCAACCCTGATGTGGCGGTTGGGGAAGAAGGTCCCAGCCTGCAGCCTCTGGCACACGGAGGAGTTGTGGAACACCCTGGAGTCATGTGCCTTGCCGGACCAGCCCACATTAATGTCCGTGAACTGGCCCCGGTGGTCAGACACGGCCTGCAGCAGGACGGAGAAGTACCCCTTCCTGTTGATGTACTGGGAGGCCTGGTGTTCCAGGGCATGGATGGGGATGTGCGTCCCGTCGATGGCCCCCCCACAGTTGGGGAAGCTGAGGGCGCCGAACCCCTGGATGACCGCGTCCGTGTCAGAGAGGCGGACCACCCTGCGGAGCAGCACCCAGTTGATGGCCTTGACCACCTGCAGAGAGACACAGGAAACCGCGAATCACTGGGGCGCCTGGGTGGCTGGGAGTGTTCATTCCCTGGCACTGCCCCGCACCCTACTCCCGGAAGCGACCCCCGCTGCGATCCTGGCCACAATGGGCGGCCTGTAGTACAGCTGGGACAGACCGAACCCTCCCGTGCGGGGCACTTTTGCCTCCTCCCCCCCCCGTTTTCCTTGGGGCAGCCCATCCCCTCCTTCCAGCCCCCTCCCCCCCCAGCCCAGTGGTCGGTGGGTGCCATACCTGCATGAGCACTGCTCCGACGGTGGATTTCCCCACGCCGAACTGGTTCCCGATGGATCGGTAGCTGTCTGGCATGGAGAGCTTCCACAGGGCAATGGCCACACGCTTCTGGAGGGGGGATGGCGGGCCTCATGCGAGTGTCCCGTCACCGCAGAGCAGGGGCGAGTCACTCGCAGAGCTCCAGGAAGGTGTCCTTCTTCATCCTGAAGTTCTGGGTCCACTGTTGGTCTTCCCAGTGCTCCAGGATGATGCAGTCCCACCAGTTGCTGCTGGTGTCCAGACGCCAGATGCGGCAGGGCACGCTGGCATCCGGCCGCTGCTGCGGCTCCTCCATGACCCCCAGGGAGGCCAGGGGGAGAGGCAGGGGGCTGACGTGCACCAGATGGTGCCAGGCAGCCTCCAGCCATTGCTGGCAGGCTTGCAGCAGCAAGTCCAAAAACTGGAGCAGCATGTCCAGGGCGAGCTCTGGCTCCATGGTGCCAACTGCGGCGGCGTCCCCAATGGGAACCACGGACACAGGCAGGCAGAGAGAAAAACACTTTGCTGTCCCTCGGCGAGGTAGGCAAGCAAGCAGAAAAGCTGAGAACCGGCTGTCCAGGGGGGTCCCTTTAAGCATGAGCCTCAGATAGCCTCAGACAGCAGCCACACAAAGCAACTACTGACCTGATGCCCTGGCGGAACCGGTTCAGCTGCCCTTAAATGCGACCCAGTGTCCAATCAATGTGGACGCGCTAGTTCAAATTAGCAAAACGCTAATTCGAATTAGTTTTTGGGTCTAGATGCTTTAGTTCGAGTTAGCTTAGTTCGAATTAACAAATTCGAACTAAGTTAGTTCGAATTAGCGCTGTAGTGTAGACATACCCTCAGAGACTGCTCAGACAGGGACTGCCTCTCACCACCCCCTCTCCAATCTCAGCAAGGATTTTTACATAAGAATGGCCATGTTGGGTCAGACCAAAGGTCTATCAAGCCCAGTACCCTGTCTTCCAACAGTGGCCAATGCCAGATGCCCAGAGAGGGAGTGAACAGAACAGATAACCATCAAGTGATCCCTCTCCTGTTACCCAAGCCCAGCTTCTGACAAACATTGGCTGGAAACACCATTTCTACCCATCCTGGCTAATAAGTATTGATGGACCTATTGTCCGTGAATTTATCTAGTTCTTTTTTGAACCATGTTAAAATCCTGGTCTTCATAACATCCTCTGGCATCTGGAGTGGGAATATAAATGAAGGTTGATGATATCACCACTGGGCCTCTTTTCTTTCACCATTTCAACACACTGAAGATCATTTTCAAGACAAATACTTTGAACGGAGGAGATTGGTCCCAAGCTGAGAATGAAATGTAGACTGTCTATTAAAAACTGTGAGCTGCCTGTAAAGTCTATTGAGGTGAGAAAGACTGTTTGAATCAAATCTTGTTTAGTCTGTTAAAGTTTAGACTGCAGATTTATTTTTATTTATTTTTAACTGCTTTAGATTTCTATGCCCGGTACTAATAAACAGCTAAGATTTATCTTTCTGTAGTTAAAAAGGTCTGTTTTATACTTTATGTAAAGAATCTCAGCTCAGGGTAATAAGGGCTGTCACACATCCACTATCCTTCACTGAATTGGCAAACTAATTAATGACATTGCACTGTTCAAAGGACTCTTGAGCAGTGTAAGAGGGTATATTTCTGGGCAGCAAGGCTGGGCATATTTGCTGGTACCTGTCTATATAAAGTGCATTTGCTGGGTTTGTCCCTGCATATCGTTGGTTGAGTGATCTCAGCACCTGAAAGGATTTTGCTGCTTGTTACTAAACAGCATTGTAAGAGAGAGAACAGACTGAAGAGTTATGTAGGTACAGCAATTCCACAATTCCAGGTTGTAACTGTGGGACATGTCACAGAGCTTAATGTTAAGCATGTGTTTAAATACATCCTCATTCAGCAAAACACTTAAGTGTGTGATGAAGACTTATTAAGAACATGTTTAATATCTTTGCTGATTTGGGGGAATTTGGATAATTCCCCTGAAATTTTTTTAAATAGCATTTTGTTAAGTTTTTTTCCATATATTTCTAGTTTCTCTCAAACCCTTTGTACTACACCTCAGAATACACCAGTAGACATTTAACATGGTGAATACTGGTGAAAATGAGGTAGAATCAGACTAAGGGTATGTCTACACCGCAGCATTTTTCCGGAAAAACAGTTGTTTTTCCGGAAAAACTACACTTACGTCCACACTGTTATTGCATTCTTTTGACAGAAAGTCAAAAGAACAAAGGAGGTTTTCCAACACTTTCTAAAGGAAAAAAGCATGTGTGGATGCAGAAGAGGGAGGTCTTTCAAAAGAAGAGGCCTCCAGGAAATAACACAGGTACCCTGGTGGCCACTCCATCCATATTTATCACAACTTAAATGTGAGAGAGCGTCCAATCAATGTGGATGCTATCTTTTGAAAAAGCCCATCACTTTTTCATTGCACTTTTGCTGTGTGAACGATCTCTTTCTAAATAAAATTTTTCTTCGAGAAAAGGTTCTTCCAAAAGAAGCTTGCAGTCTAGACATAGCCTAAAATATGGGAAGAACCAGTTAAAAATTACTTAGATATGACAGATGTCTTCAAGTCACCAGGGACTTATCAAATACATCCTGGAATATGAAGGGAGCTGAATGAGGACCTATCTGAACCATTAGCAATTATCTTTGAAAAGTTATTGAAGACAGGACGAGAAAAGAGCAAATATAGTGCCAACCTATAAAAAGGGGAATAAGGACAATCCAGGGAGTTACAGACAAGGAAGTTTAAGTGAAGTGCCTTGAAAGATAATACAGAAAATAATTTAAAAAATCAATTTTCAAACATCTAAAAGATCATAAGATAAGTAACAGTCAGCATGAATTTGTCAAGACAAAATCATGTCAAACCAACTTAATAGCTTTCTTTCATAGGGTAACAGACCCTGTGGATAGGGAAGTGGTAAATGTGGCATATCTTGATATTTTTGGTGTTTATACCAATCTGGAAAGGGGAGCAAGTGCTTTGGAGGTTAGCATTAAAATTCAGAATAATCTGGACAAATTGTTAGAAGTAAATAGAATGGATTTCAAGCAGGACAACTGAAATGTAGTCCACGTAGGAAGGAACAATCAGTTGTATGGAGGAAATGGTAAAGGACTGTCTAGGAAGTAGTACTATGAAAAGGGATCTGGGGTCATAGTGGATGAAAATCTAGAGACTAAACAGTGTAACACGGTTGCAAATAAAATCTATCGTCATTCTTAGATGTATTAGCAAAAGTGTTGTAAGCAAGACACAAAGTAATTCTTCCACTTTATTCTACCCTCAATAGGTATCAAGTGGAGTATTATGTCCAATTCTGGGTGCTACATTTCAGGAAAGATGTGGATAAACTGAAGAAAGTCCAGAGAAGACAAAAAATTATGATTCAGGTGTAGAAAAGGAAAGATTGAAACAATTGAGTTTGTTCGGTCTGGAGAAAACTCATCAGGGACATAACAATTTTCAAGTACATAAAAGGCTGTTACAAGGAAGAGGAAGGAAAATTGTTCTCTTCAGCCTCTGAGGGTAGGACAAGGAAGCAGTGGGCTTGCAGCAAGGGCAAGTTAGCTTGGACATCAAGAGAAGCTTCCTAGCAGACAGTATAGTTGAATAGTGGAATAAATTGCCTAGAGAAGGATCTAGATCAGTGATGGGCAACCTGCAAACCACAGACCACATGCAGCTTGCCAGGGTAATTTGCCAGTGTGCTGCCATACAGGTTGTTTATTTTGTATCTTCAGGTATATCCATCCACACCTCTCAATGGCTGCAATTCAATCTTCCCAACCAATGGGAGTTGTGGGAAGCCACTTCTCATAGCTCCCATTGGCCAGTAACAGCAAACCATGGTCAACTGGAGCTGCAAGCAGCTGTGAATACAGATGCAAAGTAAACAACCTGTCTGGTGACCCACATGCAGTTTACCTGGATGAGCCACATGAAATCTGCTGGCCAGAGGTTGCCCACCACCAGTCTAGATAATGCTTAGCTTGACTCAAATGCAGGGCACTGGACTAAAAGACCTCTCAAGGTACATTCCAGTCCTACAATTCTGTAATTCTATGATAGCTTATCCCGGTTTAGTAGCATCTGCAAAATTAATTAATGCAGCTTCTCGGTTATAAGTGAAGAAATTGAACATGACCTAAGTTCACACTCACACACGTACCCACTAATCACTTCTTCCCAACCCAGTACTATGAAGTTCATAATTTCCCTGAATTTACAATCCTTCACCAGTTTTCTTTTCACATACAGCATCCTTATTCAAGCCTATTTAAATTAATTTTAAGATTGTGTGGCAGGGTCAGTCCCACTCTCTATTTGTACAGGGACCACAGGGTAATAATTGACATCTCCATGGACACTGGAGATCCCTGTGCGCTTGGCATGGGTCAGCTGGTCTGGTTCCATCAGCTGCCCAGAGACCAATGTGACGGCGCTCCCTGAGTCCACCAAGGCCATGGTCTCTATTCCATTCATCTTAACGGGTCGGGTGTACAGATGGGGGGCCATTGCTATGCCTGCCAAATTTATGAGATTGCAGGGGTTTCCCAGGTCTCCTAGGTCACACTGGATGGGTTCTGTTATGTTTGGACAGTGTGCCGCTATATGCCCAATCTCCCCGCATGCGTAGCATCAATACCCTGCCCAGGGCATCCCCCTATTTCTTGGGCTACTGGGTTTTACCCCCTGACCTTCCTGCCCCCGGTCCCCAAGTCCTTTTACAGCCTCTGGCTGCTCTTCTGTCCCCCTCTTCCCCGGCCAGGTCTTACTCGAGGGTTCAGAGCCACAGGCCCTTGAGGCTAGTCCAATTCTCTTGTCTCTCCGGACTTCTTTGCTGAGGGGTTGCAAGAGTCCTTTAGTCATTAATTTTCTTTCCACGAGGGCTACCATGTCGTCATATGAGGAGGGTTCATTCTGGCTGACCCAGGCTCACAGATCGGGTGGTAGGCCCCTCATAAACTGGTCCAGGACAATAATTTCCACAATCTTTTCCAGGCTGTAGGTCTCCAGCTGCAACCATTTTCGGGCCAAGTGGATCAGGTCAAATAGTTGTGCCCTTGGTGCTCTGCCCTCCCCATATCACCACTCATGGAACCTTTGAGCTCTGATAGCAGTGGTTACTCCTGACTTGTCGAGGATCTCAGCCTTCAGCTGGGAATACTCAGTGGCAGCCTCCTCCGGCATGTCGAAATAGGCCTTCTGGGCCTCACCACACAGAAAGGGGGCCAGGATGCTGGCCCACTGGGCTCGGGGCCAACCTTCCCGCAGGGCTGTCCTCTCAAATGCCAGGAGGTACGCCTCCATATCGTCCTCCTTTGTCACTTTCTGGAGGAAACTGCTGGCCCGCAGGGACCATGCTCCATCTGAGCCATGCACCTGAGCGGTCAGAGCCTTCATCTGCATTATTACCTCCTGCAAGGTGGCTCAAACCTGGGCAGCCTGGCTCATCAGCAGCTGGTTAGTTTCCTGCTGTAGTTGTATTGACTCCTGCTGGGCAGCCATCTGAGCCTGGATAGCTTCTTGCTGTGCTGCAGTGGCTTGTAACAGGGCCTTTACTACATCCTCCATTTTGTTTTTTCTCCCATCTTACTAGGGTGGCCAAGTCTGTCTTGGGTGGTTCTGCTGCAAGGTCTCACTGCCGTGAAATATCCCACTGCTGACACCACATGTGGCAGGGTCAGTCCCACTCCTGGGCCCCTGGCCCCTGTTCAGACCACTGTCCCACAGTCTAGGAGTCACGGTATATGGCTCACTCACCTTGTTTTGAGATTTGTTGTCTCCCTATAGTCTTTAACAAGGTCGATGCTGCTCTCTTGGCTCCTCCGGTGTCTGTCTCTCTCCAAACTCCTCCTCCACTCTCCAAAACTCCTTCACAGCTCTCCAAACTCCTTCTCAGCTCTCTCTCCCCTCACCCACAGGGAGAGTTCTTAAATAGGCCTCCAGGCAGCCCCAATTAGTTTCACCTGGGCCTTAATTGATTTTGCAGCTGCCCTGTCTCAGCTGCCCCTAATTAGCCAGGATTGCTGACTCTCTCTGCAAGAGCTGCCTCTTTCCCCTTCCACCAAGCTCTTTCACCTGCTGTAGCGCCCCGGCTCAGTCTCCTGACCTTGAGGTGGAGAGAGGAGCCACTTTTCCACTGAGCACAGCAGGCTGCTGGTCTGGGCTTGTTGTGCTTTCCCCCCCCCTGCAACCCTCCCCTCCCCTTTTTTGGGAGAGGTGTGTGGGGGGCTACTGGGGTTGTGGCACGCAGGCCCTGGCTACATTCTGGGCCAGGTCCCCTTTTCTCTCTGCCTGCTCTGTTTGCAGGCAGTCTCCCCCCCCCCCATCAGCTGGCTGCAGGAGCTGCTGGGGGTGTGGGGGTGGATAGGGGGCCTTTGCTGCCCTCACCCTGGTGCGGGAAGCGAAACTCCATTTTCCATCTTTCAGGAACTACCTGGCTCCTTTCTTCACTGCTGCAGGCCTGGACTTCACTGTTCCTGCAGCTGTTACTCCCTCTGGAGTGGAGGAAGTAAGGGGGCTGCTTTACAGCAGCTCTTGGGGTTCTTCCTTCCCCTCCACAAGTTTGTGGGGGGGGGTGAGTGTTTGTGAGGGGCCTCCTGCCATCTGGGCACCTAGGTGGCAGCTGGCACAGTTTTTGTAGAGTGCTGGGGCTTGGGGGTGGTTCCCTCTGTTCCCTGCTGTCTCCCCTGCATCTCTGTTGCTGCTGTTACTGCTCCCTCCCCAGACCCAGGTGCTGCAGGGGCCATCTCCATCCTTGGCCCCACTGCTTGCCTCCCCGCCCCTCCCTTGCTCTGGTGGGTCCTGCAGCAGGTGCAGTGAGCCTGCCACTCAGGCGCCCGTGGACACACTAGCTTCCTCCCCCCCTACCCCCTCAGTGTCTTGCTGCCCCCCTGCTTTCTTGAGCAGGCCCCTCCTCACAGCCTGCATTCCCCTCTCCTCTACTCATGTGCCCATGCCTCCCTCTGTCATCTCATTTGGCGCCTGAGCCTTCCACTCTTCTTCAGTTACCCTCCCCCACACACCGCTTCACTTCCCACATGTCTGTCAAGTAATTGACCCTCTCACATTCCCAGTGCAGCCAGAGTAGCCGCTCTTTCCATCCTGTGCTGGGAACTGTATTCCTTACTCCTTTTCCCTTTCCCCTTTCTGAATTGTCACCCTCCATCCCACTTCCAGCCTAGTGGGGAGGAGCGGTGAACCTCTTTCCTCCCCTCCCTCTCCCTCCTTGTTCCCTCCCCTGGTATTTTTTTTGGTTCTCCCCTAATGGTTTGGTGTTTTTTTTTTTTGTCTTTCCTTCCCACCTATGACCACAATGGAGGGGTTGTCCAGCAACACCCCTGCCAAACCTTCCCCACCCCACCCTAAAAACAACAACTACACTGAGGCTGCCGGGCCCCCCGTCACTACGGCAAAAGGGGCGGACATGGATGAGGACACCGGGGCCTCGACTGCCTCTGCCGCAGCACCTCCCATCACCTCTAAAGAACTTCCCCTGAAGGGTAGGAAGGGCCGGGGGACCAATAAGGGCAAGAGCCCCGTCTGGAAGGCAAAATCTCCTGAGGCGAGAGCTCACTCCCCGGCTGCGACCCATCTACTGGCTGTGCCCCCCCCCTTCCCGCTCCCCTGTTCCTTCCACCAGCTCTGGGGGCAACGGTATCCCGGGCCCCAGGGCGTACGCCCAGGTAGCTGCCACCCCCCCACCTGCCGCCTCCCAAGCCGCCTCCCGGAATACCATCCCCGGCGGCCGCAGCCCCTTTCCAACCCTGACCAGGAGGCACAGGGTCCGTTGTCTCCTGGTGGTGGCCTCGCCCCACGTGGAGACCTACGTGCGGGCGTTAGCACGCGTGGTGGGGCCCGCGGCCGTGGTGGCGGCCTCTAAGATGTTCGGGAGGGTGGTATTCTTCCTGGCGTCTGAGGCCGCCGCCCAGGAGGCGGTGGAAAGGGGTTTGGCGGTGGGGGGAGTCCATGTTCCCCTCGAGCCTTTGGAGGACCTGGGCGTACGGGTGGTTCTGTCCTCCGTTCCTCCCTTCCTCCCCAATGCCGCCCTACTGCCTTTCCACCCTGGGGAGGCCTCTGTCAGTCCTGAGTCCCCTTCCTCTGGGCTGCAAAGATCCTACCCTCCGCCACATCCTTTCCTTTCGCCGGCAGGTACAAATCCAACTGCTTGGATCTGTGTCCATTCCCGACACTTGCCCCTTCTGTGGCGAGAGGGAGAACCTGACGCACATCTACCTTGAGTGCGCCAGGTTACAGCCCCTCTTTCAGCTCCTCCAGAACCTTTTGCTGAGGTTCTGGCTTCACTTCTCCCCCTACCTGTTCATTTATGCACACTCCATCTGAGACCCCACAAAGTCACAGGACCTCCTGGTCAACCTCTTTCCTGGCTATCGCCAAGATGGTAATTTATACGTCCAGGAAGCAGAGGTTGGCCGAGGGAGGGGCCTGCGACTGTGGGGCCTATTTTCGTTCCTGCATCCGCTCACGTATCGAGGCAGAGTTCTACTGGGCGGCATCCACTGGCTCTCTCGAGACCTTCGAGGGGCAGTGGGTGCTGTCCGGTGTTCTCTGCTCGGTGTCCCCATCCGGTTCCCTTGTTTTAGCCCTTTGACCCTCACACCCGTCCCTGTTTTCTTTTTATTTGTCCCAAGTAATTACTTGGTTTCCTGGGCTTAGTGGACCCTCCCCATAGGCTGGAGGGAGGTCCTTTAGATGTGGACGGGCTAACGCCCGCCCACCTCCCGGACTACAATAGGCACCCCTGCTCTGTCACAATTGTTTATGATGCTGCAATCATATGCATTATCAAATGAGAACCAGGTTCACCTTTACTCTAGAAGTTTACGACCTGACTCAGCAATTCATTCTCATAAACATTCTTTACTCACTCAATTGGAATTGGTGGGATTATTCATGAGAATGAGACTGGCAGGATTTGGTTTATTACTAGTTTTAGGCAAAAATGCTCAGGCTTTTTTTACAAAAATTTGGCACATTTTTAAAATTTTTCCCATGTCTATCATATTTACCGACTGTTTTAAATATTAAATAAGAAAAGACAGTGGCTAAATATATTGTCCTCTGTTAAAACACAATAGTTGTTTGTTTCTAGTATTATTGCAGTTACTCAAGTGATATTTTAATGTAAATAAGACAGTAGACAAAGACTAGTCCAATGGTTAGGATGTTCACCAAGGACTGGGATTCCGTTCTGACCCAGACTTCATGTTTGACATGAGTAAATCTCTTATGATCTCTGTGTTTTAGGCTACGTCTACACTGAACACTTATTTTGGAATAAGCTATTTCGGAAGAAAACTCTGAAATAGCTCATTTTGAAATAGCGTGTCTACACTATACGGAAGCCTCGAAATTAGTCAGAGGCAGGCTCCCCTAATGTGATGTGCTACCTCAATTCAGAGCCCCAGGAAGCATTAGGTCGTAATTACTTTTAATGGCCCTAGGGAGGAGCTATTTGAAATAGCAGCAGTGGAGCGTCCACACTATAGCTATTTCAAAATAGCTATTTTAGAATAGGTGTTATTCCTCATGAAATGAGGTTACAGAAGTCAGAATAAGTTGTCTGTTATTTCAAATTTATTTCAAAATAATGGAATTTCTGTGTAGATGCTCGCATTGTTATTTCGGAATAAGGGCCATTATTCCAAAATAATGCTGCTATGTAGACGCATCCTTAGTTCCCCATCTGTTACATATAGTAACTCCCTAACTTACACTTACAAATATCTTAAAGAGTAACAACAATGAATAGTCCTATAGTACCGGCAGGTACGTCTACACTTGCCCCCTAGTTCAAACTAGGGAGGCAAATGAAGGCGACCGAAGTTGCTAATGAAGTGTGGGATTTAAATATCCTGCACTTGATTAGCATAGTCATGGCCGGTCGCCATTTTGGAAATTGACAAGCCCAATTTAACTTGCCGCGTATAGACGCTGTACTCCGAGAAAAACCCCTTAACTCGAATTAACTGGTACTTATCATACATTTCCAAAATAGTGACCGGCCAAGACTATGCTAATCAAGCACGGGATATTTAAATCCCACACTTAATTAGCAACTTTGGTCGCCTTCATTTGCCTCCCTAGTTCAAACTAGGGGGCAAGTATAGACATACCCTTAGAGACTAATAGAAATTTTATATATATATATATAGTATCATGAGCTGTCATGGACAAAATCCACTTCCTCAGATCAGTATATTAAAGAATGTGATTCTCTCAGATACCATGGCAATCATAGAATCATAGAACCATAGAGCTGGAAAAGACCTCAGAAGGTCATCAAGTCCAACCCCCTGCTCTAGGCAGGACCAATCCCAATTAAATCAACCCAGCCAGGGCTTTGTCAAGTCGAGACTTAAACACCGCTAGGGATGGAGACACCACTACTTCCCTAGGTAACCCATTCCAGTGCTTCACCACTCTCCTAGTGAAATAGTTTTTCCTAATATCCAACCTGGACCTCTCCCACCACAACTTGAAACCATTGCTCCTTGTTCTGCCATCTGTCACTACTGAGAACAGCCTTTCTCCATCCTCTTTGGAACCTCCCTTCAGGAAGTTGAAGGCTGCTATCAAATCCCCCCTCACTCTTCGCTTCTGTAGACTAAAAAGACCCAGTCCCTCAGCCTCTCCTCATAGGTCATATGCTCCAGCCCCCTAATCATTTTTGTTGTCCTCTGCTGGACCCTCTTTAATGTGTCCACATCCTTTTCGTAGTGGGGGGCCCAGAACTGGACACAATACTCCAGATGTGGCCTCACATGAGCCGAATAAAGGGGAATAATCACTTCTCTAGATCTGATGGCAATGCTCCTCTTAATGCAACCTAATATGCCATTAGCCTTCTTGGCTGCAAGGGCACACTGTTGACTCATATCCAGCTTCTCATCCACTGTAACCCCCAGGTCCTTTTCTGCAGAACTACTACTCAGCTGGTTGGTCCCCAGCTTTCCGTCCCAAGTTCAGGGCTCTACACTTTTCCTTGTTGAACCTCATCAGATTTCTTGTGGCCCAATCCTCCAATTTGTCTAAGTCACTCTGGACCCTATCTCTGCCCTCAAGCATATCTACCTCTCCCCCATCTTAGTGTCATCTGCAAACTTGCTGAGGGTGCAATCCATCCCCTCATCCAGGTCATTAATAAAGATATTGAACAAAACAGGTCCCAGAACTGAACCTTAGGGCACTGTGCTTGAAACTGACTGCCATCCTGACATCGAGCCGTTGATCACTACCTGCTGGGCCCGACCTCCCAGCCAGCTTTCTATCCATCTTACAATCCATTTATCCAATCCACATTCCCTTAACTAGCTGGCAAGAATATTGTGGGAGACCGTATCAAAAGCCTTGCTAAAGTTAAGGTATATCACATCAACTGACTTTCCCATGTCCACAAAGCCAGTTACCTCATCATAGAAGCTAATCAGATTGGTGAGGCACAACTTGCCCTTTGTGAATCCATGCTGACTATTCCTAATCACTTTCCTCTCTTCTAAGTGCCTCAAAATAGATTCCTTAAGGATGCCTTCTATGATTTTTCCAGGAACCGAGGTAAGACTGACTGGCCTATAGTTCCCTGGATCATCCTTCTTCCCCTTTTTGAAGATGGGCACTATATTTGCCTTTTTTCAGTCATCTGGGATCTCTCCCGATTTCCACGACTTTTCAAAGATAATGGCCAAAGGCTCCTCAATGACATTTGCCAACTCCCTCAGTACCCTTGGATGCATTAAGTCTGGACCCATGTATTTGTGTACGTTTAGCTTTTCTAAATAGTTCCTAACTTGTTCTTTACCCACCAAGGGCTGTCCATCTTCATCCTATCTTGCGTCACTTAGAACATTAGTCCGGGAGTCGACCTTGTCCGTGAATACAGAGGCAAAGAAAGCATTGAGTACTTCAGCTTTCTCCATATCATCTGTCACTAGGTTACCTCCTTCATTCAGTAGGGGCCCCACACCCTCTCTGATCACCTTCTTCTTGTTAACATGCCTGTAGAAACCTTTCTTGTTATCCTTCACATCCTTTGCCAGTCGCAATTCCAATTGCGCTTTCGCCTTCCTGATAACCCACCGGCATTCTCGAGCTATACATTTAAACCCCTCCCTGGTCATTTGTCCAAGTTTCCACTTTTTGTAAGCTTTCTTTTTGTGGTTAAGTTCACCAAAGATTTCCCCTGTAAGCCAATCTGGTCTCCCACCATGTCTGCCTCTTCTTGCCACTCATTGGGATGGTTAATTACTGTGCCTTCAATAAGGCTTCTTTAAAATACTGCCAGCTGTCCTGGACTCCTTTCCCCTTCATGTTAGCATCCCAGGGGATTCTGTCCATCAGGTCTCTGAGGGAGTCAAAATCTGCTTTTCTGAAGTCCAAGGTGTGTATTTTACTATTCTTTATTCTTCCTTTGGTCAGGGTCCTAAAATCTACCATCTCATGATCACTGCTTCCCAGGTTGTCACCCACCTCTACTTCCCCTATGAGTTCCTCCCTGTTTGTGAGCAGAAGGTCAAGCTGGGAACAGCCCCTGGTCAGATCCTTCAGCACTTGTACCAAGAAGTTATCCCCAACATTCTCCAAAAACTTCCTGGATTGCCTGTGTACTGCCGTACTGGTTTCCCAACAGATGTCAGGGTGATTAAAGTCCCCCACGAGAACAAGGACCTGCAATCTGGAAGCTTCTCTCAGTTGTCCGAAGAAAGCCTCATCTGCCTCATCCACCTGATTTGGTGGCCTGTAGTAGACACCAACCACAACATCACTGCTGTTGTTTGCTCCTCTAAACTTAACCCAGAGACTCTCAACAGGTTTTTCTCCTTCTTTATACTGGAGTTCAGAGCAATCATAGTGCTCTCTTACGTATAGTGCAACTCCTCCTCCTTTTCTCCCCTGCCTGTTCTTCCTGAACAGTCTATACCCTTCGGATATGTCTACACTACAGCACTAATTCAAACTTAGTTAATTCAAACTAAGCTAATTCGAATTAGTGTATCTAGACCTAAAAACTAGTTCGAACTAGCGTTTTGCTAATTCGAACTAGCATGTCCACATTGAGTGGACCCTGAACCGAAGTTAAGGCTGGCCGGAACCAGGACTTAGAGTGTGGAGCTGCTGCCTCAGGTTAGCCGAGGGCTGTGCTTAAAGGGACCCGACCCCCACCCCAGACAGACAGTTCTCAGGGTTCCCCCGCTTGCTTGTCTACCTCGATGAGGGACAGCAAAGTAGTCCTGTCTTGGAGTGCCCTGAGTGCCCGCACTCGGCACATCACAGCATTTGGCCATCAGCCCGGCTGCACTTGCCACAGGCTGCCATCTGGGGGGGTCATTCGGGAGGATGTCAGAATCCAGGAGGCCTTGCAGGAGAGCTTCCACCCCGAGGAGCCCGCAGAGCCACCCCAGTCCTCCCCATCAGGGGCTCGTGCCCCATTCCTCCCTCACCTCCTTCCACTTACCCTTCCCTAGCCCCCCTTCCTGATGTAAAAAATAAAGGACATGTGTGTTCAAAAATGGAAACTCTCTTTATTTAACAAAACTGAGGGTGGGGGGGGGAGATTAACCTCTGGGGAGACTGGGAAAAGGAGGTGGGAGAGGGGAAGAGAGAGGGTGGGAGAGGAGAGGGAGAAACCTGGGAGGAGGGAGCTGGAAGGGGGAAGCCAGGGGAAGAAGGAGGAGGGGAAGTATCAAACTATGGTACGTCATATCTTCAGTAGTGTGTACAGATGTGGTCTCCTCACCTCAAAAAAGATATTTTGGCCTTGGAAAGGGTTCAGAAAAGGGCAACTACAATGATTAGGGGTTTGGAACAGGTCCCATATGAAGAGAGGCTAAAGAGACTGGGACTTTTCAGCTTAGAAAAGAGGAGACTGAAGGGGGATATGATAGAGGTCTATAAAAGCATGAGTGGTGTGGAGAGGGTGAATAAAGAAAAGTTATTTATTAGTTCCCATAATAGAAGGACTAGAGGACACCAAATGAAATGAATGGGCAGCAGGTTTAAAACTAATAAGCGAAAGTTCTTCTTCACACAGCACATAGTCAACCTGTAGAACTCCTTGCCACAGGAGGCTGTGAAGGCTAGAACTATAACAGAGTTTAAAGAGAAGTTAGATAAATTCATGGAGGTTGGGTCCATGGAGTGCTATTAGCCAGGGGGTAGGAATGGTGTCCCTGGTCTCTGTTTGTGGAAGGCTGGAGATGGATGGCACGAGACAAATGGCTTGGTCTTCGGTCCATCCCTTCCGGGGTACCTGGTGTTGGCCGCTGTCGGCAGACAGGCTACTGGGCTAGATGGACCTTTGGTCTGACCCAGTACGGCCGTTCTTATGTTCTTATGTTCTAGGCTCAGGGTCGGGGGTCTCACTGGACCAACTTGATTTTCATGCAAACCTGCTCCTGGGTTTGTATGTGGCCTTTGGTGGCCAGGCTGGCAGCTATCCTGCCCTAGACGGCCGCATTCCTGTGCCTAGTGCGGAGATCATGGACGTTGGAGGCGTCCCCCCAAACCTCGATGAGGTCTACGATCTCCGCACTAGACCAGGCGGGTGCCCGCCTCTTGCGGCCCCCGGCAGGCTCCTGGGAGCCTCCAGCCTGGTCCTGGGAAGAGGTGGAGGGCTGGGTGGCAGCGGGTGGCTGGCTCATGCTGTGCCAGGTGCAGGGTCTGCTGGCTGGGTGCTGGCAGGCTTGCAACTGGCACGAGCACTGTAGCCAGACTGTGCCCCTTTAAGGGATCCAGGGCCGGGAGGAGGGCAGAAAAGTTTCCCTGGTTTGGCCCAGAGTGGCCACTAGGGCCAGCTGGGAAGGGCTAGCCTCCAACTAGTTCGAATTAAGTGGCTACACAGCCCTTAATTCAAACTACTTAATTTGAACTAGGCATTAGTCCTCATAGAATGAGGTTTACCTAGTTTGAATTAAGCGCTCCGCTAGTTAGAATTAAGTTTGAACTAGCAGTTTGTATGTATAGACGCTATGAAAGTTAATTCGAACTAACGGCTGTTAGTTCGAATTAACTTTGTAGTGTAGACATACCCTTAGGTAGATGGACAACACACTTCCTGTCATTAAATATTGTTAAGTAGGTGTCTAGATTCAAAGCAAAAGAAAATCGACTCTTGGGTGGTGGTTATGATATCAGAAAATGTCAAAATAATTAATTTTGTAAAATACTCTAACCAGTATAGAGCAGATGTAAAGAATATAAAAACAATAGCTGAACAAGAAAATATGCACATTGCAAAAATATAATGATCCCCTACAGAGAGTAACAGTAGATAAATGTCCAGCATGGTGGGTGAAAAGAATATGGGTGGGGAGCTCTAGCCTGTTCCCAGACATATGCTAGATTGGACGGGTAACATGGTAGGACTAACTTCTATAAAATCCTCACCAAGGCCTTCATGGGATTCAACTTTGATTTAACTTACCAATAGCATAGCACTGAAGACAGCAAAATAAAAATGTTAAGAGAAATGAGTTTGTTCAGTAAACTCAGAGGGTTCATTGCTTTGAAGACAAGCTCTTGTCATTTGAGAGGGAAAGACTATAAACTGGTGCCCTATGGCTGCCTTGCCAACCACAAATGTTCACAAATCATGAGTCAGGCTCACCAAAAAATTCTGAGATTGGCTCTAAAATAATTAGATTATGTGAAAATAATAGCGTTGGTGTCCTTTTTATGTGCCTTCTGCTTTTTGAGCCTTTAGAGTGCAATGGGGTCACATTTTGAAGCTTTTTCCACAGCTACAAGGTCTAGAAACTTCCTTTTTCTTTAAGAAGGAAGGCTGGAATCATCACATATCCACATGACACCAGGGGCCAGGAAGTAGGGAAAAAGTAATTATCATGAAATTCATGCCCAAATCATGAGTGTTGGCAACGTTGCTACAGTTTCTGTTGGATCAGAACCTTCATGAGGCAACAGTCTACAATGACTGTTAAGAAAAATACTACTAATAAAAAGTGGGTAGTACAATCAGCTAGTAAATCACTTAATCTGCTTCAGTTTAAAGAAACTACTCCCCATCCAGTGAAAAATAGGTACAACTAACACTATACAATGGCACACTGAAACTACATAAAGGATCGAATGCTGTACCTTTTAAAATTAAAGCATCGCCACCATAGGCATGCGCATGGGGTGTGCTGGGTGTGCCCAGGCACACCCTAATGTTTCAAAGGGCCACCCGTGGTGCGGGGGAGTGAGCGAAGGAGCGCCGCTTGGGTGCTCTGGGGAATGGACACCGCGCTAGGTTTGCCGCACATGCACAGCCAAAACCAGCGGGTCTGAGGACCCCACGGAAAGAGGCAGCAGGGACGCAGCAACGTCACCCCGCCACCCCATCGAGCGAGGTGAGTTTAAAACCCGGGTGGGGGGTGTGCCCCGGTCAGGGGATCGGGTGCAGCGCGGCTGGTCTGGGGGGTCGGCTCGGCTCGGCTCGGGAGCAGCGCGGCTGGTGTGTGTGTGTGTGTGTGTGTGTGGGTCAGGGGCAGCGCGGCTGGCCCAGGGGGGGGGGTCGGCTCGGGTCAGGAGCAGCACGGTGGATGAGTGGGTGCATGACCGGGTCGGGTCAGGAGCAGCGTGGCTGGCCCGGGGTCTGGAGCAGTGCGGCTGGCCTGGGGTTGAGGGCAGCGCGGCTGGCCCGGGGGAGGGGGGGTCAGCTCGGGTCGGGAGCAGCGCGGCTGGTGGGTGGGTCGGTGGGCGGGTCAGGTTAGGAGCAGCGCGGCTGGCCTGGGGTTGGGGGCAGTGCGGCTGGCCAGGGGAGGGGGGGGTCGAGTCGGGGGCAGCGTGGCTGGCCCCCGCCCCCCCCGAGCTGCTTCCCTTCCTCCCAGCCCCCCTCTTTCTCCTGGCCAGCCCCATTCCTCGACCCCCCAGCTCTGCTTCCTGCCCCCCCTTCCTCCCGGCCACTCCCTGCCCCCCAGCCAGTCCCTCCCCCCCACCCACGATCAAGTGTGTCCAGTTTTCTGGGGGGGGGTCTACCTGGTAACCCTACCAGCTGCAGCTCCACAACATGCTCAGGAACAGGGCTTCTCCTCCTCCCCAAGGCATCAAACTCAACTAGAGGCTTCCAGTGCCGATCGTGCCCCACCTCCCAGCTATTCCCGCCACCTCCAGGCTTCAGTCTGGCAACAAGCCGGAAAACCAGGAAATACCGGACATTGCATGTGTCGGGTATTTTCTGGATATTTTTTACCAGACAGAGGGCCCAAAAACCGGACTGTCCGGTAGAAAACCGGACACATGGCAGCCCTACGAGTTGGACCCAGTGCAGGCATCAAGGTTATGTCGACACTGGCAGCTTCTTGCACAAGAACATCTTGTGCAACAGTTCTTCTGCAAGAAGTCTTGTGCAAGAACATGTCCACACTGCCATGTGCGAGATGTGCTTTTGCTCAAGAGCATCCATGGCACCGTGGATGCTCTCTAGTAGCAAGAAAGCTCTGATGGCCATTTTAGCCATAGGGCTTTCTTGCGCAAGAAACCCCTGTCTTGCATCCACACTGCCCTCTTGCGCAAGAGCTCTTGTGCAAGAGAGCTTACACCTGTTAGAAAAGAGTGTAGCTCTTGCGCAAGAAGCCCTCTCTTACCACGCCATACTGTAAATCTTCTTGCACAAGAGTGGGCGGGCAGTGTGGATGCTCTGCAGATTCTTCCGCAAGAACGGCCTTTGTTGCGCAAGAACCTGCCAGTGTAGACAAAGCCCAAGTGATGGGGACTGCTGGAACTTTGGGAACCAGAGACTGCGGGGTGGGGGTTTGTGGCCCAAAAGGGGGCTGAGAAACCTAAGAAAGACAGAGTAGGGGGAGCACCAGAAGTGTGACAGTCAGGGCGACCCTAGAACTCTGTTACAGACCAGCTGGCGGCTGCTGGAGGAGGAGGGAAAAATAGGGGGAAAGGGTCAGAGAGGAAGGGGCTTGTGCTGAGTGGAGGGGGGCAGGTCAGGAGAAGAAAGGGGAAGGCACCAAGGGACAGGGTGCAGGAGAGAGACAAATGCTAGGGGGCCAAGTGGAGACGATGAAGAAAAGGGCAGGAAGGGGAGGTGTCAGTGAGAGGGGGGGACAGGATGATGCTAGGAGAGGAGAGGGGAAGAGCTTTGGGGGCTAGAAAGGAGAAGAGGAGGTGCTGGGAGAAGGCTTGAAAGAAGGGGTGGGCATGAGGAAGGTGGGGATGGAGCAAGTCATGTGTGAGGGCAGAGGGGCATGAGGGGAACAGGGACAGAGGGTGGTGAGGGGGTGGGCATCAGGGAAAAAGAGGGCAAAGGGGGCAGGGGCAGTGAGGGAAGGGGGAGGCACCAGGAGGGTGCAGGGTAAGGGAAGGTGCAGGTGCCAGGGGATTCTGGGGGTGAAGCAGAAGGGCAGACACCTGCAGGGGAGGGACCAGCACCAGAGGAGAGAGGCAGGGCAGGTGTGTAGAGGGAGGTGTTAGGAGAGGGGATGAGGAGGGGTAGCTCACATGATCAGAGTGGGGTTACTGGAGGAGTGGGCACAGGGGGGGAGAGAAAGGCTGGTGGAGGGGGGCAGGTCTCAGGAAGGCTGAGGGCAGTGAGAAGGACAGGAGTCAGGACAACAGAGGAGGGTGAGGGGTTGGGGGGGCAGCAGGCACCAGGGGAGCTGATGGAGCAAGCGGAGGAGACAGAGCAGCAGAGGGGAAAGGTAGAGCTTCATAAGATATTTATTAATAAACTTGGGTGCCACAGTGGCATATCCAAACAAGCCACAAACTCAGTACTGGTGCACAACACAAAATTTATTGTGCTCATGGGAGGAAACTCTTAAAGGGAACACTTCCACCAGCCTCTCCACCCCCCGAGTTAATGTCACACACATTGGGTTAATGCAGTTGCAGGATATTTGCATGAGGGGGGTTTGGTGGGGGCCAAACTAATCCCTATTGATAAGAGGATGGTGGGAAAAGTCCTTGCGGGGGGGGGGGGTGTCACATGACTCCTTTTATTTCTGGTCATGTGTCCATATTGCCCCGAAAATGTCACCTCCAGAGGCGTGGCTAATGAGGATCAGGGGGTGTGGCTAATGGGGGTCAAAGAGTACATTTTAAAAAAATTCTTTGGGTGCACACCCTAATGAAATGTTCTGTGCATGCCTATGATCTCCACTGAAATTAGTGGGTTAAAACAGTTACACATGTGCCAATCCAGAGTACTGAAACTGATTTCTTTTAAGCTACTCTGTATTTATATAAGCATAGCTGAGGTCAGAAATTTGCCCAGGGCATTTGTATTAGTGTAAATGAAGGTAGTATTTGGCCCAGTGTGCCTACATATGCCTATTTTGAACCAGATTCTATTCTCAAATGCATGGAATTTACCACAGCTTTATTGAAGTTCTGTCATTGTGCCTATAGTAATTGAAAATATACTTCTCTTTGGAACAATTCTTGCTTAGTGCTTTAATGTTTTAAATTATCATCTAACATGGATTTTCCATTTGGCTGCTTTTTAAGATTTATTGCACACAAGGACCCTTTTAAGTTAACAATTTAAACTGTGTTTCTCTCTCAGATGATTAACATATACAACTCGTCCCACAGGTTTTTCAGTCTTCTGCAAAAAAGTCTTTATATTCCCATTTGTTATTAAATCTGACTACTGATAAATTTTTTCCATCTGCTTTGCTATTTAGGATTAATTTAGACATTCCTTTTCCAAACCATGTTGGCATGTCTACACAGCAGCGTTATTTTGAAATAACAAAAAAAGTCCACATAGCTAGCCCATTCTGAATTCAAAATAGCGTGTCTACACACCAAATGGCCATTAAAATAGCATGGAGCTATTTCAAAATAAAGCATCCACTCTCATTGGACACTGAATCGCATTTAAGGCCACTTGGAAGCACTTCAGGCAGGGCATCAGGACAGCACTCACTTCCTGGAGTTTCTATTCCAAAATAGCTTATTCTGAAATAAGCGTGCAGTGTAGACATACCATTTGATTCAAAGATTCGTATCCAGTTAACCCTTAAAAATATTGAGCAGGCCTTCCTGATGTGAATTGTCCCATTTAATTAAATAAAGATACTTATTTTAAAAAAATGACGTGTCAATAATATAAAATTCTGCAAAGGAAAATGTATCCCCCATCTTCTTTTGATTACTAATCACAGACAGTGGCTTTAAAACCTCCCAATTAAACTCAACGGAAAGACTCCTTTTGACTTCAGTGGACTCTATATTTTGATTATATATCTTTCTTCTATTATTCCTTGCTCCCATTATTAATATCTGTCACAGTCTCTGGTTTACATGATCTCCTGAATCTTCTTTCCTCTGACCTTTCTATCAAGCCTTTGGTCATTTGTCCATAACATGGGGTGAGTTTAGATAGATAATTGGCTTTGCTGACATAAGAATCAGTGCTCTATCCTAGCTAATTTATCATTCAGTATGGAGGAGCTGATTTTTTTTTCTTTTGAAAGACAATTTAGGTCATTGCGGCACATGTCTTTCTTTTCAGAAAGACTGCCTTTTGAGCAGAACTCAGTTCATCTTCTGTAAGTGGAGTGCTTATTGCACTAATGATCTCCTATTGTTATAATAATAGAAAAGCTATTAATTTAATCAAATTGAATTGGCCTAGTGCCTCTGATGATGTTTGTTCAGCAGTAGCCCAATGCACATGAAGGCTTTAGAGATAATAATATCAAACAATAATAATCAGGTAAAGGCTATGTTCGCAGGACTGCCTGTCAGAAACCATATGTTGCTAAGGGGTGTGAGCAATATACATTAAACCACTATAAGCATTAGTGTGTACAGCACTATGTCAATGGGAGAGTTTCTCCTGCTGAGATATCCCTGTGAGTGACATAAGATTTTTATATTTGTTCAACAAAAGGCCTGTTTATCCTCAAGTTGCTCAACAGATTGCCTTTCAAATGATTCAGACAGTGCTAGGGAGAAAAAATTACGATCACTTTAATTGACAGGTCCAAGGTTTGTTACATAGTAGGGGATTTAGTGCCTTTTCAACAATAGCCAATTTCTTTTTAAATTTGGGGGATCTAATTTATTAGAATTATATTCTCATTTGTATTTGTGGGGAGGAATATTGGTAATTTCCAAAAAATGCTATTATTGAAATTGTACCAAGCCCCTGCTCTTACAATTTCATATACCTCAACAGTCATGCTGAAGTCAATATACGTTAGGAGCCTAAAATAGCAATTCCAAATGCAGACTTCTTTTTTGGCTTGAAAATGACATTGTCAGATAATTTAAATCCAAACTTTGATGTGCTTGAAACTAGGTCTTGGGTAATCTATGCCCCAGAGTCTATTTTTTTAATCATGAATACTTCCTGTTCTGTTTTCACTCCTCCCCAGTCCTGCTAATGACTAATTCTGCCTACTTACTTCACCATCTACCCAAAATTCAACAGCAACACTTTTCTGCTGCTGAGCCAAATCATGAAACATTTACTTAAGTATGGTTTACATGAATAATCCTACAGACATTAATGTAAGAAATGCTCACAAGGGAAAGGAGTATAGGCAAATATACAGTAATGATTTCTGAGTAACTGGTTAGAGTTCTCTTTAGGCCAACTTCTGGTTGCATTAAAGTCAATGGCAAAACAGTATCGACATCAAGGAGTTTTAAGCCCAATTTAAAAAACAAAACATTTGTTCTCAATGATAACAATAATGATGATCATAGAGAATCTTATATAACTCTTTTCCACAGTAGATCTCAAAGAATTTTCTGTTGACATCATCATTTCACTAGTTTTTTATTTGTCAGAGAATTTAGAATGGTGTCAGAGAAATAGACTGGTGAATTTCTAACTTTAAAAATGCCAAGAAGATTCTCTTCCTCCACAGTGTGTGTGTGTGTGTGTGTGTGTGTGTGTGTGTGTGTGTGTGTGTGTGTGTGTGTGTGTGATTGTGTATGCTCTGGTATATCATTTTAAGCAACTTTACCAAGACAATATCAAAGTATTTCAATTTAGGAGTTTCTTGGGCCCACTCACCTATCACTTAAGCACAGCTATCTGTTTTAACAATCAATGGATAATCCTCACTCGACAAATATATAAGATATTTTGACTTATAATTTAAATCTTCCTATATTGTGAATTAATTTGGCTTCTCTAACATTTACAGAGGTAGTGCATTATTAATTGCTAAATTATAGTGGAAGTGTACAGGTATACATACTGATACCACATTACATCATCCTGACTGATATTTTCATAATCAATTCCTAATGACTTAATTATGATTGTCAAATTATTTCCATGTTACTGCCTTACCACTAATAGTTAAGCAATGACTTCAATGATCTAAAAATATTAAAGAAGGTCTGTGATACCTAGAGAAGTGCTAACTGACAAAAATCTCAACTGTGTGGTTAAAGCATCAAAACTACATTATGTTTAAAACACCACCATGTATTAGATAAATTAATCTAAGCATACAAATGAATTAGACATTCATTCAGTGATTGTGATGGTGGTGATAACCATTGGATAAGAGCATGATAATTTCATCTGGAATATATTGCCAAAAGTATTTAACACTGAGAATGTAAGCTGTTTGGGGCACTTTTTAAACACACGTAAAATATCATTTAAGTACAGTGGGGTCTAATGAATGTCTGGTCACATTGATACAATTGCAGTACAAATATTAAGTAAACCTGTGCTTGAGTCCTTTATTTGCTCCCTTTCAGTTTATGCTCCAGTGAACATATTTACTGCCAGGAATGTTTGCTAAACAGGTGACTTTAAGAGATTACCACGGGAACTAGGGGTGTGCTGGTAGGGGTGTGGGAGGGGAGGGATGTGCAGCACTCCCGGGCTCCCAACCTAGCACCTGGGATCCTGGTTGCCACCCCATATGCCGGGGGCTCTGCTGACAGAACTGTGAGCTGGAGGCTCCGCTGACAGCCTCACAACTGAGGTCCTAGCTGCTGGCACCATATGCTGGGTAGGGAGACAGGGTAAGGTAAGGAGGCAGGATTTCAGCACCCCCACTCTTAAAAAATGTTCCAGTACTACTGAGAAAGTGAAACCGGGGAACTGGTGTCAGAAACTTTGTCCTAATAATTATATTGTCCAGTCAGCACACAGAAACATCATATAGGTGTCCACAACAAAGCAGAGAAGATTCTGAATTGTGAGTATCAGGTGGGAGGTTTCCAAAAAACCACTTTTGAAGCACAAGTGTCATTGAAAGCCAATGGGATTTCTGCTTTTGAAAATGTCCCTGACAAATACTCAGATTGAATTCCCTAGCTATCCATATTCTTTATAATATTCATTAAAGTGGTTTCTGAGTGCCTCTCAGCACACACTTTGTGAACAACTCTTCAAGTGAAATGTTAATATAAAAGCATTCATCAAATAATTTTGAGAAAAATTTTGTGTAAAAAATGATTTGCTCACATACAAAATAAATAAATACATTGAATATGAATAAGAATCAGAATCAGAATAAGAATAAACTGAATTCATTAGCATTATTAGTGTAATAATTATTAACAAAAATGTAGTTTTATCTGAATTAAACCCTTGATAACATTTGTACACCCATAATTAATCTCAGGTGAAAATGGTAGAGTTACCTGCCCAATTAACTGAATTTCACTGCAAATCAGGTAATTGGATAATTAGACTCCTAAATCTTGTAATTTGACACCTGTAATTAATTATTATTAATTATGTATTAATTACAGGAACAAAACTGCACCTGCAAAATGGAAACTGTCTTACAGACCTACACATATATTCTTCAAACAATTTGAGATTTTCTGCACATATTTTTATAAAATCATTTTATGTCACCACTGAGTTTAAATTCATGTAATGCCTTGTTAAAGTATGCTTTGTTTCAGCTGTGTTTTAAAAGCTTTCACTTTTCCAGCTCCTCACAAAGCTCAGTCATTCCTGCACTGCATTATGCATGCTTATGTCAGTCATGTTTTAGATTGATAGTACATTATGGTTTTAAGAATTTGCCATCACTCTGAAATAGATAGAGAGATGGTTTATTAACCAATATTCATGAGATTTTAATTGTAGCAATTTCCCTCTTCCTTTCACTGATGTAAAGTCACAGTGGCTTCTAACTGAACTTCTTTTTCTAAGGGAGAGAGCTTTTGTTATTGTATAACTCTCATTCTTCCTCCCCACCCCCCAATTACTGCTTAAAATATCTTTCAATGATTTACATAGTTTTTGAATGCCTCTGCTGAGAAACCATTTATGGAGAATTTCAAAACTAGATTAGCTGCCTTTTATGAAGTGAAAGGAATAACTGAAGCTGTCCTAAGCAAAGATTAGTGTTTCAAGCAGGGACAACTGGTGCCAGCAGGGCTGGGGGGTGCAGGAAGGGCCACCAAGAGGAGTAAGGAGGGGACATGTGGGGGTACCCCATCTAGCAATTAAAATGTTGTCAGGGACAGAGGGGAGAGGTGCACCTCCTGAGGGCTACCAAAAGACCCATGATTTCAAGAATAGTTCAGAAGGAGGAATAGCCTACAAAAATATTGTACAGCAATCAATCTGTGAGTAGCACAGTGATGGGCACTTTAGAAATACTATGAGCAGCTAAGTCAACACATACCAATGTTCTGTTATTACCTGTTGAATGCCTAAGTGAGGCAGACTGGATTGGATATGGATACCTGTGGGAATGCATAAAGACATTCAGTAGGATAGCAGCGAACAGTAACATGAATATGGACTAGGGAGGAGAAAGGGCAGAAATAATGAGAGAGAGACTGGCACAGAGAGTGAGCTGCTTATACCACCACGGATAACAGGAAATCAAGGAAAAAGGGTTAGAGAAGCAACCCAAGTCATTATGTGGGAATAGAGGAAGATGGCATTTGCAGATGTGGTACCAAAGAAGCCATATGTCTGAACTGATGAGGGAGGAGCAGACAACACCAAAGATTCAGTGCTGTATCCTTTTATCAAAAAAGAACTAACAAAGCATCAAAGTGACAGTTTACTGGAATAGAGGGGTTAAAGATATGCTTTTCATCTCCACAAAATTCCTTTAAAGATGCTGTGCTAGTGACAAGCTAATTATAAAAACTCTCAAAAACCTTTCAAGCTTAGAGAGGGAGATAAAATAATTTTACCGTAGGCAATAAATAAAGCAAGAAAAATCCCAGTAAGGCAAAAGTAAGTGAACAGAAGACACCACAAAATACATTTTTCAAAGCAAGTATAGAGGCTTAGTATATTTGCTGGAATTCACATACAAAACTGTATAAAGGACATGATATACACCTTGACAATTGTGAGTACTTTTGTTTATTAACATAAGAGTAGATTAAACAGATGTGATGTGTGGTTGCAGATGTTCATGTCCCATTGGAAGAAAAATCAGTAAAGGAGTCTGAGAACTTTCTTTAAAACAACAAAATAAACCTTTTTACATATACCCACCAGTCCCAGACCAGAGGAGGTCACCAACAGCAGGCAGCACAAAATATAAACTAGTTAGGCAGCAAACTATCTCAGTTGCTTTCAATAGCTTCCTAAAAGTAAATATAATTACAGAACTAAGAGCAGCCCAGCATTGCTTTAGAGGGAAAGAAAGTTAGTCTGACCATAACAGAAAATTCTAAAGTTCAGATTTACACCAAAGAATGCAGCAATTACCACACTGTTAGTGGGGATACAAGACACAAAATATGCTCTCTCTGACTTTTCTCATCTTCTCCCTGGGAGTCTCATTTACTGTATCCTTTTTTGGTTGTATTTGATTTATTCCACTAAAGATTAAAGAGTTTCCAACTGTTCATTGAAGATTGAGAGAAATATGCTATATTTTTATCCAAAACTTCTGATGAGAATCTAGCTTATGAAATCATAGCAAGATATTTGTTCTGTTACTTTACTATATGAAAATACAATGGAGACAGTTGAACAGGTGGCTGAGTTTTTAGAAACAGAGAGTGCCTAAACTTTAAATATAGTAGTGTCATACCTAAATAAGTGGACTGATTTTTGAAAGTGTCTAGAACCCGGTAACTCTTATTGATATTACTGGGAGCTACTGAATACTAAATACATTAGGATAACAGATTACTTATTTATATGTCTAAATACAGGTTTAGGAATCTGTGTCGTTACCAAAAGTACTATCTGGAATGATGGACACCTGTGTCCCCTCAGTTCTTCAACCTGAGGTGCCTTTTGCCCGGTTTTGCTGTTACAGCAACTACTCTTGGTCTGCTCTCACACAGATCCCAGAACAAAAATCACATCCAGATATGCTCAAATGAGTGCTACAGACTGCTATTCAGAAATTATATTACAGGGAAATACCAGCAAACACCCAGTCATAGGCTTTCCTCAGAAATGTGTGTTTTGTATTTCCCAGCTGGATGATACAAGCTTACATAAAGTCCATTATTTATAAACAAAAAAGATATCCACACATTTTGTAATCCCAAATGAAGTTTCCCAAACAATTCAGTCCAAGCACGTTTATTCAGATAATCTCTCTCTGTATATATATCAAAGTTTTTTCCTGCCTTGTGACAGTGGCCGGAGGTGGGGGGGGGGAGGGTCAGTGAATGTAGTGAGCACGGGGAACAGCCCCTAGTACAATAAAACAAGTTTATAAACAATAGAAACACAGTTTTTAATGACTACAAATAATGAGGAATACAAGTCAGAATACAGGAAGGATGGGCTCCACCTAAACCAGGGTGGAACCAGACTGCTGGCACTAAACATTAAAAAGGCCGTAGAGCAGTTTTTAAACTAAGAGATGGGGGAAAGCCGATTGGTGCGGAGATGCACATAAATTGGATGGAGACTTCTCTTAGAGGAGAATCCATTGATAGAGATTCTCTAAGCTGTAGTCAGAAAGAGAGGAGGGGAGAGGACAAACCATGGGCCAGAGCAGACAAACAACCACATATAAAGGAATCCAATGCATCAGGGAAGGGCAGACAAATAAGCAGTGGCAAATTTTTAAAGTGCTTCTACACAAATGCTAGGAATCTGACTAATAAGATGGGTGAACTAGAGTACCTAGTATTAAATGAGATTGACATAATAGGCATCACAGAAACCTGGTGGAATGAGGAAAATCTGTGGGACACAATCCTACCAGGATATAAAATATATCGGAAGGATAGAACAGGCCGTGTGGGTGACGGAGTGGCACTATATGTGAAATATAATGTAGAATCAAATGAAATAAAAATATTAAATGAATCAACATGTTCAATAGAATCGCTATGGATAGTAATTCCATGCTCCAATAATAAGAAATTAGCAGTAGGGATATATTACCGACCACCTGACCAGGACAGCGATACTGACATTGAAATGGTGAGGGAGATTAGAGAGGCTACCAAAATAAAGAACTCTATAATAATGGGGGATTTTAATTATCCCCATGTTGACCGGATACATGTCACCTCAGGAAGAGAAGGAGAGATAAAATTTATCAATGGCTTAAATGACTGCTTCTTGGAGCAGCTGGTACAGGAACCCACAAGGGGAGAGGCAATTCTCGATTTAGTCCTGAGTGGAGCGCAGGATCAGGTCCAGGAGATAGCCATGACAGGACCGCTTGGGAATAGTGACCATAATATAATAACATTTCACATTCCTGTGGTGGGAAGAACACCTCAGCAGTCTAGAACTCTGGCATTTAATTTCAAAAAGGGGAATTACACAAAAATGAGGAGGTTAGTTAAACAGAAATTAAAAGGCACAGTGACTAGAGCCAAATCCCTGCAAGCTGCATGGAAACTTTTTAAAGACACAATAATATAGGCCCAAATGAAATGTATACCCCAAATTAAAAAACATAGTAAAAAACCTAAAAAAGAGTCACCGTGGCTTAACCACCATATGAAGAGAGGCTAAAGAGACTGGGACTTTTCAGCTTAGAAAAGAGGAGACTGAAGGGGGATATGATAGAGGTCTATAAAAGCATGAGTGGTGTGGAGAGGGTGAATAAAGAGAAGTTCTTCATTAGTTCACATAATATAAGGACTAGAAGACACCAAATGAAATGAATGGGTAGCAGGCTTCAAACTAATAAAAGAAAGTTCTTCTTCACAAAACAAATAGTCAACCTGTGGAACTCTTGCCACAGGAGGCTGTGAAGGCTAGAACTATAACAGAGTTTAAAGAGAAGTTAGATAAAGTCATGGAGGTTGGGTCCATGGAGTGCTATTAGCCAGGGGGTAGGAACGGTGTCCCTGGCCTCTGTTTGTGGAAGGCTGGAGATGGATGGCACAAGACAAATGGCTTGGTCATTGTCTTCGGTCCATCCCCTCTGGGGTACCTGGTGTTGGCCACTGTCGGCAGACAGGCTACTGCGCTAGATGGACCTTTGGTCTGACCCAGTACGGCTGTTCTTATGTTCTTATGTTCTAAGCTCAGGGCTCAGGGTCGGGGGTCTCACTGGACCAACTTGATTTTCATGCAAACCTGCTCCTGGGTTCGCATGTGGCCTTTGGTGGCCAGGCTGGCAGCAATCCTGCCCTAGGCGGCCGCATTCCTGTGCCTAGTGCGGAGGTCGTGGACATTGGAGGTCTTCCCCCAAACCTCGATGAGGTCCACGATCTCCACACTAGACCAGGCGGGTGCCCGCCTCTTGCGGCCTCAGGCAGGCTCCTGGGAGCTGCCAGCCTGGTCCTGGGAAGAGGCGGAGGGCTGGGTGGCAGCGGGTGGCTGGCTCATGCCGTATCAGGTGCAGGGTCTGCTGGCTGGGTGCTGGCAGGCTTGCAGCTGGCACAAACACTTTAGCCAGACCGTGCCCCTTTAAGGGCTCCGGGGCCGGGAGGGGGGCTGAAGAGTTTCCCTGGTTTGGCCCAGAGTGGCCACCAGGGCAAGCTGGGAAGGGCTAGCCTCCAACTAGTTCGAATTAAGTGGCTACACAGCCCTTAATTCGAACTACTTAATTCGAACTAGGCATTAGTCCTCGTAGAATGAGGTTTACCTAGTTCGAATTAAGCGCTCCGCTAGTTCGAATTATGTTCGAACTAGCGGTTTGTATGTATAGACGCTATGAAAGTTAATTCGAACTAACGGCTGTTAGTTCAAATTAACTTTGTAGTGTAGACATACCCTGAGGGACTCCAAAAAGATCTCACCAAACTAAGTGATTGGGCAACAAAATGGCAAATGAAATTTAATGTGGATAAGTGTAAAGTAATGCACATTGGGAAAAATAACCCCAACTATACGTACAGTATGATGGGGGCTAATTTGGCTCTGACAAATCAGGAAAGAGATCTTGGAGTTATCGTAGATAGTTCCCTGAAAACTTCCACACGCTGTGCAGCGGCAGTCAAAAAGGCAAATAGGATGCTAGGAATTATTAAGAAAGGGATAGAAAATAAGACACAGAATATCTTACTGCCCCTATATAAAACTATGGTACTCCCACAACTTGAATACCGTGTACAGATGTGGTCTCCTCACCTCAAAAAAGATATTTTGGCCTTGGAAAGGGTTCAGAAAAGGGCAACTAAAATGATTAGGGGTTTGGAATGGGTCCCATATGAAGAGAGGTTAAAATGACTGGGACTTTTCAGTTTAGAAAAGAGGAGACTGAGGGGGGATATGATAGAGGTCTATAAAATTATGAGTGGTGTGGAGAGTGCAAATAAAGAAAAGTTATTTATTAGTTCCCATAACAGAAGAACTGGAGGACACCAAATGAAGTTAATGGGTAGCAGGTTTAAAATTAATAAAAGAAAGTTCTTCTTCACACAGCATGTAGTCAACCTGTGGAACTCCTTGCCAGAGGAGGCTGTGAAGGCTAGGACTATAACAGAGTTTAAAGAGAAGCTAGATAATCTCATGGAGGTTAGGTCCATAAAAGGCTATTAGCCAGGGGATAGAAATGGTGTCCCTGGCCTCTGTTTGTCAGAGGCTGGAGAGGAATGGCAGGAGACAAATCGCTTGATCATTGTCTTCGGTCCACCCTCTCTGGGGCATCTGGTGCTGGCCACTGTCGGCAGACAGGCTACTGGGCTAGATGGACCTTTGGTCTGACCCAGTATGGCCATTCTTATGTTCTTATGATTACAAGGAAACAAAAAAGTAAAACTAAATTAACATCTAATTTAAAAGCTAAATGACTATAAAACAAAGGTCTCTCTCTTTCAGTCAGGATCTCTCTCCCCTAGTCTAGTGCTGTTTCCTTTGTTCTTCAGGTGTTGATGAGTAGAGATCAAGGGAGAGAGGATTTGAGGCACTTATCCTCTTTTCTTACAGTCCTTTGTTCAAGAACCATCTCCAGCTGATGTTCAGGAGCTTCAGAGGGGTACCGAGTTAGTCCGTAACTGGAAAAAATTAAAAAACAATGAATAGTCTAGCAGCACTTTAAAGACTAACAAAACATGTAGATGATATCATGTCCTTTCGTGGGTACAACCCACTTCTTCAGATGACTGGAGTATTAGAAGTCCAGATCCAAGAATAAATAAGGGAAGGTGGGGGGCGATGGAGAAGGAGGGGGAAAAGAAAAAAAGAGAAAAAAAAGAGTAAATTAGATTGCTCAAGTAGCAAGAGGCTGATAAGAACAATTTGCACCTCTATAAGCACCCATTGGTTGGTTGGTTAAGTTATCAGGATGTGGAAGGTAGTGTGTGAGCCAGCTGATATCTTTATTCATTTTTCTCTGATAAGAATCAAACTTGTAAATGAAGTTAAGTTCCAACGCTTCCCTGTGTATTTGTGGAATTGGCCAAAAACAACACTGTGACTTTGAGATACATTAATGAGTGCAGGTTATTAATGTGTTCTCCAACAGGTTTCTGTGTGCTGCCTTTTCAGCTATCTGATTTGTGTCCATTAATTCTTTACCAAAGAGACTGTCCAGTTTGTCCAATATACATGGCAGTGGGGCATTGCAGACATTTGATGGCATAGATCACATTAATGAATGTGCAGTTATATGAGCCCCTGATATAGTGGCTGATGTGGCCAGTGATGAAATCGCTTGTGTAGATGTATGGACAGAGTTGGCACCGGAGTTGATTGCAGGGGTGGGTTCCTGGATGATTATGATGGAGGTGTGTTGCGGGGTTACTGGAAAGAATTTGTTTAGGTTAGGGGGTTGTCTGTCGGTGAGGATTGGCCTTCCCCCCCCAAGGCCTGTGAGGGGTCATTTTCCAGGATAGGTTGGTTGTAGATTGTTGATAATGAATTGGAGGTGTGTAAGTTGTGGGCTATAAGTGATAATAAGTGGAATTCTGTTTTCTCTTCTTGGCCTGTCTTGAAGTAGTTCATGTCTGGGTAGCCTTCTGGCCCTGTCGATCTGTTTTTTTTCCCAACTTCTCCGGGTGGGTATTTCAGCTTTAAGAATGCTCTATATAAATCCTGTAGGTGTTTGTCTCTGTGGGATTGGAGCAAATCCAGTTGTATCTTAGGATCTGACTGTAAACAATTGAGAAATGTTTCTGGGATGGAAGCTAGAGGCATGAAGGTATGTGTAGCAGTCGGTAGGTTTATATAAGGTGGTGGAAATGTGTCTGTCATGTAATTATACTGTAGTGTCAAGGAAGTATATCTCTTGTGTGGACGGCTCCAGGCTGAAGTTGATGGTGGGGTGGAAGTTGTTGAAATCCCTGTGAAATTCTTCAAGGGTCTCTTTCCCGTGGGTCCTTATGATGAAGATGTCATCAATGTAGCGTAAGTAGAGTAAGGGTATTAGGGGGCGAGAGCTGAGGAAACATTGTTCATGGTCAGCCATAAAGACATTGGCATATTGTGTGGCCATGCAGGTGCCCATGGCTGTGCCGCTGACTTCAAGATACAAATTGTCTCTGAATCAGAAGTAGTTGTGGGTGAGGACAAAGTTACAGAGCTCCGTAACCAGGTGTGCAGTGGTGTCATCAAGGATGGTGTTCCTGATGGCCTGTAATCCATCTTTATGTGGAATGTTGGTGTAAGAAGCTTCTACGTCCATGGTGACCAGGATGGTGTTTTCAGGAAGATTACTGATGTTTTGCAGTTCCTTCAGGAAGTCAGTGGTGTCTCAAAGATAGCTAAGAGTGCTGGTAGCATAGGGTCTGAGGAGAGAGTCAATATAGCCAGATAATCTTGTTGAAAGTGTGCCAATACTTGAGATGATGGATCGTCCGGGATTTCTAGGTTTGTGTATCTTGGGTAGCAGATAGAAAACTCCTGGTCAGGTATTAGGGGGGTGTTTGTGTAAATTTGGTCCTGTGCAGTATCAGGGAGCTTCATGAGCAGTTATTTTAGGGGGGTTTGGTATTCTTTAGTGGGATCAGAGGAAGAAGCCTGTAGAATCTGGTGTTGGTGAGTTGTCTGGTTGCCTCCTGTTCATAATCTGTTCTCTTCATGATGACTACAGCACCCGCTTTGTCAGAAAACCTCTGTTGCCAGGAACCTTAAATAGCTTCTTTGTAAAAATGTAAATATTTTGCTCTCACCTTCTCTTTTAGGGAGAGTGGCCACTTAGTCAGGTGATGGTTCCTTTGATCCCATTGATAGCTGGATGTGTTACCCACACAAAATACTCACCTCTCTAGGGGCACCCACCTTTACCCATTCCTGGGGCTCAGGTGTAACCCTCTAAATATAGGCACCCACCCTTATCTGTTTCTAGGGCTCAGGTGTAACCTTTCTAAATATAGTTACCCACCCTCATCCTTTCCTAGGGCTCAGGGGTAAGCTTACACTTTGTGGGGTCTTTTACCAGTGAAAGAGCCTTACACAGTAATATCCTACTTCATCTCTAGTTATTAACAGTCATCAAAAACAGATGCACACACGAGGCATGCACTGCTCCCCACTTCCGATGAGACAGACAAACTTGATGGCCAATCAGGATCAGGTCAAGCTGGGGGACTTCAGTTTCAGCACAGTGTCTTCGGCACAGGGTTGAGGTCTGGCAGCTCTGATCTTGGAACTGTGTCCTGGAGTGGGTTCTCAAAGAATTTTGGGCCCCAGTTTATATAATGAAACTTAATTCCTGCTTAGCTCTACCGTAACCAATTATTTTAGTATAATTTCACTAACCAATCTTAACATACAGTAACAGAATTACCTAACCAATCATAGCCCACCACCTCAGCTGATTTACATCGAGCAAAATTAATTATACAGCAGACACAAACAATTACAAACCAGACAGAGAGCACACAAGCAAACAATAGGAAAGTGAAGACCATAATAATAGAATGTGGATTCCACAACCCCAACTATTAATAAACAATTTCTTGCCAGATGAAATCCTGGTAAACTAAGCTTTCTTTACCCATCCTGAGTTGTATTTCTTTATCTGGTGACAGTGGGGTGCCATTAGGACAGGGTCTCCTTCTTAACAGCCTGGTGTAACACTATTTTAATGCAATTTAGATGGAATGTGAGTATGTGACTTCAAGCTTTACAGCTAATGGCTGCTGCTCTTCAGTCTGTCTGTAGAGGAAGCTTTTAGGCCTTCCAATAAGGCTACAGGCCTTCCAACATGACTATAGAAAAACCATATTGTTACATCTGAGGTGTTAGCTAACCTTTGTTTCTAGGAAATTGTTTCTGACCACTTACTACTAGATCATGTTGGAACATGTCCTGGTAATTACAGATGGGAATCTTATGTCTTTGCATAGAATGATGTCACATGTATTTAGCCAGGACAATAATGATCAACAAATCACGAGTTTTCAAATAATATCTTACAGAGTATGCGTTGTACAAAATTTAGCATAGTATTGTAAAAGGGACGAACACATGGGCATAAGCTCTCATAGGTTATGTCTAGACTACATCCCTCTGGCGCTAGAGGGATGTAAATTAGACATACCAAAATTGCTAATGAAGCAGGGATTTAAATATCCCACGCTTCATTAGAATACAAATGGCCGCCACTTTTTGACAACATGGCAATTTGCCAGCAAAAAGCGGCTGTCTAGACGGGGATCGGTTGACAAGGAAAGCCTTTTCCAACTGATCCCTTATGCCTCGTGCCGACCGATCCCCATCTAGACTGCCACTTTTTGCCAGCAAATTGCCGCGGTGGCAAAAAGTGGTGGCCATTTGTATTCTAATGAAGCACGGGATATTTAAATCTCCGCTTCATTAGCAATTTTGGTATGTCTAATTTACATCCCTCTAGCATCAGAGGGATGTAGTCTAGACATAACCATAGTGTCTAACTGTAAAAACAACAAGTAGTCCTGTGGCACCTTAGGGTGTGTCTAGACTACAGGGTTTTGTTAACAAAAGTGGACTTTTGTCGACAAAACTATACCTGCGTCTACACTGCTGCTGAGTTCTGTCGACATAACATCGACAGAACTCAGCAGTTTCGTCGACGGCTGTAAACCTCATTCTACGAGGAATAACGCCTTTTGTCGACAGAGTTCTGTCGACAGAAGGCGTTATTGCATCTACACTGTCCTTTGTGTCTACACTGTCATGTCGACAAAGCGGCTTGCTTTGTCGACAGAAGCCTGTAGTCTAGATGTACCCTTAGAATCTACCAAAAATATATAGAATCATGAGCTTTGGTGGGTAAAATCAGATGAATTGGAGTGTAAATAACAGAAACCAAGTTTATATATGTCTTACAATTGACAGGTACGTCTTCTGCTGGTTCGTTCCTTCATTCATTCATCTCTCTCCATATATATATTTCTATCTCTATCCATCTATTTTATATCTATATCTATGCATCACTATATTTATCTCTATACCTATCTCTATATCTATCTCTATATCTATATCTTGGTTTCTGTTATTTCTACTCAATTCATCTGATTTTACCTATGAAAGCTCATGTTTCTATATATTTTTGTCAGTCTCTAAGGGCATGTCTACTCTAGGAAATTATTTCAAAATTATAACTCCCAAAATAATAATTTCAAAATAAGCTTGTTGCCCGAGGAAATCAGCAGTACAGATTTTGAAATAGCCAGTCCCTTGTTTCAAAATAACAGACTTGTTAGTGTGGATCCTCTGCTTACTATTTTGAAATAAGGACGATTATTTCAAAATAACCACCTAGTATAGACCAGGGCTAAGGTGCCTATGAGCACTACTCATTGTTCTCAAAGTTACAGACTAACATGGCTACCACTCTGAGATTGCCTAACTGTACACACTCAAATTTTGACTCAAAATTTTCAATACATGTGGGACAGGATTATTGGCATAGCAGACTAACAAAGTCTACATTTCTCCTGGACAATACTTAAAACAAAAAATAGAGCTGAAATAATAATAACTCAAAAATAATCTATCTCCTTAATATAGTCTTGTTTACTGCTTGCAAGTTATCTGTGAGCAAATAGCAATTTCCTCACATTGATTTGTTTTATAAATTGCTTTCATAAATTTAGTTTATATTTTTAATGCTCTGTGCATCAATCACACATCGGTATTTACTAGGAGTATTCCATTCTTCATATTCAAATTTTGAGCTGTTCCATTGGAGTTTGATTTGTCAGATAAGTAACTTGAGAATATTTCTGTTCCCTAATTGAAATAGCATGTAAAGTACATGTACCAAAAATACTTATGCATGCAACTTTCGTATTTGGTTTAGGTATATACTCATGCATGCGACTTTCCACACACATTTGTTCTATGCACAAGGATGCAAGTATGACTGAAATTGATTCATTTTAAATTCAAGTGTACAGTTGCAATTTAGGGGAGTCTGTTTGGCATTTTTTTATCCAATTCTGCCTCAAAATATGGCTTATTGGCTGAAAACATTCTTATTAGATGCCTGCTGGATATGTGGACTAGCTATCTTTAAAATGGTTATGTTCCAGCTAGTAAGGCCTCTTTGAGGGTAGCTGATCTGCAAAGTTGTTTGATCTTTGGCTTCACTGTGATCCAGAGTGGGAACATAGGAACACAACCTAAACCAATGCTTCCTGTCTTTGGCAAAGCTAGACAATGGCTCCTCAATGTGTTCCAGGCCTTGGGTATCCCCCCCAAATAAAAGCATACTTGCCAACCCCAGGAGACATAGGCTATGTCTAGACTGCAGAGTTATATCGGAAAAAGATACACAAATTGTGAACCGCAATGTGTATATCTTTTTCCAATTTTCTTCGGAAGAGGCTTTTCCAAAATTTGGCCTGTCTACACAGGGCCAAATTTCAGAAAAACTTCCTGTTTCAAAACATCCCTTATTCCTCGTACAATGAGGAATACAGGAATACCGAAAGAACGTGTCCACTTTTTCGGAAACTGTTCTGAAAAAAACGGACACTTTCCTCGGACACGGCATAGCTTTTCCAGGATCCCGCCAGTATCCCGGAAAAGCTCTGCAGTGTAGACGTATTCATAAGGATGTTCTAAAAGGAATTTACTGTAGCATGCATATACTCTCTCTAATTTCATTGTGCTTCTGATGCTAGTTGAGAGGGGTTATTTTTTAAACATCTATATAATATAATAATGTAATAATAATGGCTTACCTTCCATAAAAATGCTTTCAGTTACTTCCTTCTAAGCCATTTCTCAACTGAGGCATCCAAAAGTGATGTTTTAATCCTAACTGGAGCTATACCAAAGTGTTTGTATCCAGATATATTAACTCTTCTCCGCTGGTGTGTCCGACAGTCAGACACATTTCAGGTCATTTTTCAAAGATGCTCAGGATATTATTCTGACCTGGCTTACACTAGCATAAATGTGACTCATGGAAACCAGAAGTAAGATGGGACACATAGCATTTTAGAGGGACCCCCTCAATCAAGTATATGCATAGTAATCCACAAAAAGGTCACTGTACATCATAATCATTTATGAAGTTATGTATCTATGTTGTAAATTATGTTTTAAATTAAGGCAAATAATAAGCAGATGGCATGCCTCAGAAAGATTCCTTGCAATCGGGAGATAACAAATGCTTATCTGTGTTTCATCACTCTAGTTCCCACAATATTTGTTTGAACTTAAAAAACAGCAAATAGTCTAGCAGCACCTTAAAGACTAACAAAACATGTAGATGGTATCATAAGCTTTCGTGAGCACAATCCACTTCTTCATGCTTGTTTGCTTATTCAGCCAGTTGCTAACCAAAAGGCTGTGGAATTTACCAGAAAGGAAATTTACAGGACAAAATAAATATCAGGAGGGGACCCAGTTTGTAAGTAAAATCAATGGATTTGTGATGAATATCTAGGGGTCAGAGGTACTGCTACAACTTTGCTTAATGAGGCATAATGGCAGCATGATTTGGAATGGATGGAAGATCACAGCCAAGGCAAACTACAGAATGTTGGAACTCTTCAGCTATGTCTACATGGCAGAGCTATTTCAGGATACCAGAAGTATCTTGAAATAGCTATTCCACGTCTATTGAATCAGCACCTTATTTGAAAATAGATTTCGAAATAACAAGTGGCTTATTCCGACGTCCCTGTAACCCTCATTCCATGAGTGTTATAGGATGTTTCAAAATAGCACTTTATTTTGAAATTAACTTGAAATAAGCTATGCAATTTGCATAGGTAAAGGTGTTGTGTAGACACACTCAAATTTGTGTGAATTTTGCTTTATAAACAAGTCTTGGCTCTACTATGCACTAATGTTACTTTTATGTAACCATTTGTTACCAGTATTTTTATTTGCCATCATTTGAATCTTTGTACTTGATCACATAAACTTTTCATATTTCAGTGCTGTGTGTTAAGAAGAGTGGTGATCTTAGGCAGAACTAAGTGCATTCTAAAGAAGCAGTACATCTGTGAATACTGAGAGTCTCCAGTGGAACAGGGCAGGGTTGGACACTCTAGTGAGATGTTTAGAGGGCTTAGGTGTTGGACTTGCCTATCAATAACCAACAGAGGAATAGTGGTCCCTGTACAAGCTGAGATGGGTGTGATTGTTGTCTGGGTCTAATGGTACCTGGGAACTGACCACTGGCAGTCACAGACAAGGCTTCCTCACATTAAAGGGAGGTGGTAGTGAGGTACCTTACAAACATGCATACCCCAGGGAAGATTTTACACCATTTTACACACATGGAATTCAATTGATTTCAGTAGAGTTACTGTAGCCAGGAGTAGCCAGGAGTAAGTCTACTGAAGTCAATTGAATTCCATGTGTGTAAAATGGTGAGAGATACGAATTAGGCCTCTCTTATTGAAATTCATGTAGCCTGAGTTCACGCTTACTTGTGAGGTAAGATTTCAAGGAAACTACTAGCTGATAATCTAGTGATCTTTACTTTCCAATAACTACATTCATTTCCCTTCTCTGATGAATTTTCAGCCAGTAGTTAGTGTGCTGTAGTTCTGAGTTGTGAGAGTCAGATTATAAGAGGGGTTTTGTGTGTGTGTGTGTGTGTATGTATGTAATTCTAGGGGACAATTTGATTGCTTCCATTTATTTTTCACAGTAATTTGGCATTCTTCATTATATAGTTCCCCCGGCTCTTTTTTCAGTACCCCGTGATTGCATTAGCTTGTGCCTGTAAATCTTGTTTGATGCTTTTTTGTTGTTTTGATTTGATCATGGCCTTCAGGTGATAAACAGCTTTATGATTTAAGTTTTTTTACCATTTTTTTTTGAAGAGCAGCTGTGCTTTCCTGATAAAATGTTTTGCATGGTCATCTTTTCCCTACACCAAAAAAGGAAAAAAATTACCACTGACTACCCAACAAAAGTACCACTATTTTTACCTCAATTCTCCACTGAGACACCATGAAGACAATCAAATTTGTAGAGTTCGGGACACTGATTTAACAAAAGATTTAAGCATGTGTCTAAATTTGGACATGTGAGTACTCCTACTGGCTTCACTAGTGCTACTAGTATACCTAAATTTAGGCACATACTTAAGTATCTTGCTGAGGGTATGTCTAGACTGCATCCCTCTGTCGGCAGAGGGATGCAGATTAGGCAGGTCGACATTGCAAATGAGGCAGGGATTTAAATATCCTGTGCCTAATTTGCATAAAATGGCCACCGCGTTTTGCTGACTCAGTACTTTGTCAGCAAAAAGCAGCAGTCTAGAGGGGGATCTGTCGAGAAAGAAAGCCGTTTTTGACAGATCCTGTAAACCTCCTTGCAGGAGGCATAAGGGATCTGTTGAAAAAGGCTTTCTTTCTTGACAGATCCCCCTCTAGACTGCTGCTTTTTGCCGACAAAGTGCTGAGTCGGCAAAACGCGGTGGCCATTTTTATGCAAATTAGGTGCGTGGTATTTAAATCCCTGCCTCATTTGCAATGTCGACCTGCCTAATCCGCATCCCTCTGCTGACAGAGGTATGCAGTCTAGACATACCCTGAGTGAGGATCTGTGGACATACTGCCCATTGTTAATATTTGAACACCTCACAGTTATTAATTAATTTATCCTGTGACAGAATGACATTGATATAAGTCTCAAAGGAGATCACAGAGCCCATTCTCAAAACAAGCATAAAAAATCCGTTTTCTATTCTCAGCTACTTGGGCCATCTGTATTGCTGTTAAAGGCTGAGAATCATACTAAGAGTATATTTGTTAATTGTTAAATATCTAAATGATGCCCATGTACTGAAACAGATGGACATTTTCTAAATTGTTTCCCAATATGGCTCATGCATATTTTCCATCATATTTTATACTTCATGTTTTCATATATAATTAAGTAAATGTAAGCACAATTTATGATTTGATCTTGCATGTGCTTACTCATGTGAATAGTCCCCATTGGGCTTCAGTGGCACTGCTTGTCTGAATAAGGATTTGTGTTATCAGCCCTCTCATTTTTTAGGGCTGGGCAAATCAGTTTGGATTAAAATCCCATATACCTAATCATATGAAAAAACAGATAATTTTGGTAGAGGTTGTTATATTTTTAAATATTTCTTATTTTCTCACTTCCAGTTTCTAGGATGGACCGGAAGCGTTGAAGTCTGCCTCATAAGCTTCACAAGTCAGTTTTGCTAACTGCAGAAATTTGTACAAGCATCAGATAAGCATCCAAAAGATATCATGCCTTTTCCAAAGAACCTGAATTCAAAACACTTGGCCAGTTTCATAGCTCTCAGAAATACTGGTGGGAATCAGTAGAGTTTTCATCAAACTAGTAAGGGTATTAAAATACCATAAACATTTTGCTCTAAGCATGAACACTGATTTAATGCTGTGATTCATTTTAGCCTATGTGACTTACTGAAGAAAGAACTCAAAAGAAAATCTTGAATCCAAATACTCCTGGAAGTTTACAGAAATATTGAAGAATGTTCTGCTCCAAATACTGAAAATCTGTTTCTCTTCTTGCATACACCAATTTTTCACTGTAGCTTACACTGTAACGAGAGGAGAATCATATCTTTAAGGACTGGGTTGATCCGTACAAATGACATATACAACATAAAAGTAATCAGTAACCTATACTTTCTAAGAAAGTCATCACTGAATCCTAAATGTTTTAAGTGGGGGTTTGGTTTTGGTTTTTTTGTTTTTCATTTTTAGATTCAGCAACTGGTATTTTCAAATACAATAGATCACTTTTTCAAAGTAATTTAAACTATTGTACTAAGTGGATGAGTTTATACACAGTGCCTGAAACTTTTTACTTATGAATTTCAAGTTAATTTTTAATTAATATCTTGCATTACCTTGGCATTTAAGCAATTACATAGTAAATTATTTAGTTGTTGATGTTATGCTTTAGACAGATGTTAAATGAAAAAAGTTAATGATTAAACAGATTTTAATAGATTTACACTTATAGATTTTACTCACTTGAAAAATATTTTAGCTTGATTTTGTTGTTCATGAAAGTGAAGGGCTGAGACCCGTTTTTCAAAGGGGCCCTTACCTGCCGTGTACTTCGATTACACACTTCTATATGAACCATAAACTATATTCCATAAACAAAAATTTAGATTAAAACGAATAGAGGCTCATTAAGTGTAACTCCCTCTCCCAGTGTTTAAAGTAAGGAAATGCCAATCTATAGGACATCTCTTTCCTTGCCACTGTGTTTACCCTCCTCCACACACGCTTTCACAAGAAAATTCCTTCTGCCTCTAACCAATAAACATACACAGTAATCATTCATCTCCCTTAAAATATAGGACAAAACTTAAATAGCTATCTTTCTTTGGGCATTATACCTGCTGGAATTGCCAACACATGACATTGGTCTGGCCATATTTCTCCCCCAACAAAGTCAAAGTCAAATGGATGATTACCTGGGGTAGCAAATGATTGGTGACTCCAATTTTACATTAGCTGGGAGGACCATTAGTCTAAAGGATTTCTCAGCCAAGCCGGTTTTATTCACCATCTTCTTGATTCTCTGCAGTGTTGGAGCCATGCCAAGCAGCCAAAGCAGTGACCAGGATCCATCTCAACAATATCCGGTTTGCTTTGGAGAGGGAATGGGACTGATTATTATTCTGTGTGACTTCATTGACGTGTGTGGTAGCACTGCCGATTTTCTACTGGTGGGAATGGAAGAAGAATAAAGCTTAGGCTGTTCGCTTGCCCACAACCACACTGCAGCTGTCTCTGGGTTGAAAGGCAACACACATGGGCATTATCTAATGAAACTGACACTGCTACATTCTAATACCATAGAAACTTTCACTGCCTCCAGTAATTAGGATCTCTGCTCTTGATTCTCAGGCAGCTTTGCCTTCTCCATGACACTGAAGGAGTAAGATGAGGATGCAAGGATGGTTTATACAACTTTTGTCTCTGCAATTCTCGGTACATCCCCCAGCAGAAATTAAAACTGTTCTAACCTATGCTCAGCTTTCCAGTGCTTTGAGGGGGCATTGACAACTGGAAATAATTGAGCACAAAGGCACTCTAGATATGATCATTTTCCCCAGTCGTATCCTCCATTTTAGGGGCTGAGAAGTTGATATAGCACCATTGCTTAGGTTGTATATGACTATAGAAGTTTGCCTCTCCCAGAGAAATTTCCACATTTTCAATTAAGTCAGATTTATAGACACATTGTGTATTTGTAGTGGAATGAATGGCTACAGCAGACACTAGAATTAGACCCTCCATTTTTTGTGTAATCTTAGAGGTTAAGCAGTATTTGCTATAGTCATCAAAAGGCCAATAAATCATGCGGGGGGAAGTGTGTCTCCCAACAAGAACCATCTGTCCCACCTCCTGCAGCACATTTCTATATCAAAGTAATTGTATACAAAAGATCCTTCATCACAATAACTTAGAAATGATACTGAAACAGAGAAAGCTATTATAGATGAATATCAAGCACAACCTTACCAGCAGATATTAAATCTTGCTATCTAAATCATTCTAGACACCCCAGGCTTTGTTTATTTAATATTTTCCTTTGATCTTGAGAGTTTGTTTTGATGTTCACCTTAACTCCTTTGCACATGTACAACTATGAAAGTAATTTTGAAAGTACCTTTGACTTAAAGTATGCAGGCCATATGGAAGGATAAGTCCTGGCCTACACTAGGAATTTAGAAGTCTCAGAGGGATAGCCATATTAGTCTGTAACTTCAAAACAACGAGTAGTCCTGTAGCACCCTAGTTCTAGTCTACATTAGGGAATTAGTTTGAAATAACCCCCTTATTTTGAAATAATTAGTGGAGCGTCCACACTAACAAGCCTGTTACAGTAAAACCTGTGTTATCCGGCACGCTCAGGGATTAGGGCGTTCTGGTTATCTAAAAATTCCTGTTATCTGAGGGTCCCATCAACCTAGGAAAAACCAAAGGACAATAATAGTAAAACTCGAGTTTTTAATATTGGTAGTTTTGTAGTGTGAGGCAGTTGGTCTCACCTTTCTATTTTGAGTTAAAGATGATTAGTACTTCTTAAATAAAAAATTGCTAAGCCAATCATGGTAAACCAAGCCAGGCCTGTGCACCTGAAGATTTGTCAGTACTGTGGCTGGGGGCAATGACGGTTAACAAAGTTTTCTGGTTAACAGAGTGCTGGATAACAAAGGTTGCACTGTATTTTGAAATAACAGGCTGGTTATTTTAAAATCTGTACTCCTGCTTTCCTGGGGGAATAAGGTTATTTCAAAATAGTTATTTTGGGAGTTATTTCAAATTTAATTATTTCAAAATAATTTCCTAGCATAGACATGACACTCCCTCCCTCTCCCTCTCTCTCTCTCTATATATATATATAGACACACACACACACACACTTCCTCAGATGAGCAGAATGGAGACAAAATCTCCCTCACAATTCATAACAGAAAAAGAAGGGAAAGGGGAGAAAAAAAAAAGAAAAAGTACCTGCCAATTATAGTGCCAGTGCTAATGAGGCTGATTGAGTGGCCTTGAAGTATCCCATATTTAGCTTTTGATGTCAGTTGGGCGTGAAATGTAAAGAAAGCAGGTTTTATAATGGACCATTCAGTTCAGGTCTTTGTTTAAGCCAAGAGAGACAGTGTCAAATTTGCATATGAAAGTCAATTCTTCTTTCTCTCTCTGTAGTTGGCTTTTGAAAATCCTTTGTAGAAAAATGGCTACTTTTAAATCCATTAATGGTAAGTTTAAATGTTCCCTACAAGTTTCTGTGTATTACTATTTTTGATAACTGACTTGGGGCTCATTATTATTTGTCATGGAGACTGTCCAGTTTGGCCAATGTACATGGCAGAGGGGCATTGCTGGCACTTGATGACACATATCTCATTGGAGGACATGAAGGATGTATTTGTTCAAGACAGGCCCAACTAGGAAAATAACAGAACACCACTAGCCATCACCGACAGCCCTCAGCTTAAACCTCTTCAGTGCATTATTGATAATCTACAACCTATCCTGGAAAAGGAACCCTCACTCTCTCAGGCTTTGGGAGATAGACCAGTGCTTGCCTACAGACAACCCCCTAACCAGAAGCAAATTCTTTCCAGCAACCACACTTCACACCTCAGACATACTCACCGAGGAATGAACCCCTGGAATAAACTCCGTTGCCAACTCTGTCCATACATCTATACAAGTGACATCATCACAGGACCTAACCACATAAGTCACAACATCACGGGCTCATACAACTGCACATCCTCTAATGTTATCCATGCCATCAAGTGCCAGCAATGCCATCTGCCATGTAGATTGGCCAAACTGGACAGTCTCTATGACAAAGGATTAATGGAGACAAGTCAGATATCAGAAATGGTAATACAGAAATGGGTCTCATTCTGGTATTGCTGCATTTTGGAGTAGGAAAAAGCAATTCACAAACTTTCATACAAGTGGCTTTATCCATGTAAAATTTTTGGAGCCACTGCTGATCATCCCATAGCTGCATAACAATGTGGTCCCAGCAGTCTGTGCTTGTCTCACCACACCAGAACGAGCATTCATCTGTGTCAGGAGGTTTAGCTGTGACCAACATCTGCCAATTGCTCAACTCAAGTGCTTCACACAAGTGTCTGTTCATGGCCTTCTCACATTCTCTCTCATTCCAGCAAGTCCTGTATATGCTCTTGACATACTGCAGCAAAAGGCACAAGATGTTTGCTATGATTATCATAGCACTTTGCAGCTGAATGGGGTTCATGCTTGCCCTGCTATGGCATATGCACATATAACCAGGAAAAAAAGGGCACAAAAAGCCATTGCTTTCAAGTGTGTGTGTGTGGGGGGGGGGGGAAATAAGTGCAGTATGTGATGCTGACAACATGTATCCAGAACCATGCACTGCACTGTTTTGGTGCTGGGAATCCTGGCCCCAAGGAGCCCTTGTGATGGCCGGGGAGCCCCAGCCCTTGGGAGCAATGGCTGGACTGGTGGTAGCAGGGCCAGCAGTGAGGGCAGGCTAGGAGGTGCCCCAGCCAGGCCAGATGCAGTGGGGCCAGCAGCAGGGCGGGAAGCCCTGGCCCAGGGAGCCCCACAGCTCAGAAAGGAGCCCAAGAGTGAGGCTAGTAGCTAGCAGGGGAGCATTGACCTCCCCTAACCCAGTAAACTCTCTGGTTCGGGACTGCTCAGCTTCTGAGGGTCCTGGACCAGGGAGGTCCAACCAAGGGATGTGAACAACTAGTTGATTAGTCAACTATCCGATAAGCAAATGCTTATCGGATAGTTGACACACTCGTCGATAGTCGCTTCCCACCCCCTTGCTGCCTCTATCAAATGAGACAACCGGGAGAGGGGGGGAAGAGGAGGTGCTTCAAAACAGCAGTGCCACGTGGAGCCCGGAGCCAGACCCTGGGCTCCATGTGGCACAGCTACTTTGAAGTGCCACATGGAGCCTGACGCTAGGCTCGCCGCAACATTTCAAAGAGGCAGTGCTGCATGGAGCCTGGGATCAGCTGGGGACTAAGAGGTATCCTGAAATAGCATTCAGAGTCTTTTGAATATACCCGTTATTTTGAAATATAATGGGCTTGCTATTCTGATGTCCCTGTAAACCTCATTCCACAAGGAGTAAGGGGCATTTCATAACAGCAATTTATTTCAAATAACTACTATGTAGACAGTGCCAAATTTTGAAATAAGCTATTTTGAAATTAACTCAAAATAAACTATGCACTTTGCATAGCTCAAATTGCATAGCTTATTTTGAACTCTGGGTGCAGTGTAGACGCATCTTAAGGGAGCCTGCCTCAGACTAATTTTGAAGCTTCCCTGTAGTGTGGACATGTTATTTGGAAATAGTTATTTGGGGAGTTATTTTGAAATAAGTTATTTCAAAATACTTTCCTAGTGTAGACATGCCCTAAGTGACCTACAGAGCAGAGCATCTCCACTGCACTATAATGAAAAATCTTCTTCTTCTGGTGGGAGCATGTTAGTTAAAACAGCTGATAGATCCACATAGGTAGATCTATGACTATCCCAAACCCTGACATACTCCCTTTCAAATGTTAAGGTATAAGGACCCCGACCCCTCAAAAAAAAAATGAACTCTGCAGCACACAGAAAATGAAGGACTTAACCATAAATTCTCCAAGGTTCCACCACCAATGGTTCTGCTGGGTTTTGGCTCCCCATGGCCACTGGGATCCTTTCTGTATTAAAACATCAGTGCTATCAGCTAATGGAAAGGACATCAGCACTTGATTACTCAAATCATGGGACTCTTGTGATGTTCCAGGCAGTGACCGATTGGAGAGCCAACAAAAGCAGTATTTGGATTCTGCCTTTCCTCAATGCAATAGACCACACTTAAGTATGTTAGCATAAATCACAGAAAGTATGTCTCTTTCATCCACAAATGGAAAATCAAAGAATCACCAAATTGTGATTCTGCTGAGGTACAAACTACATGACAAATTGTAGACAATTGTCCCGTTTATGCCTACAGTGGTGAAATAAGGGGGAATCCCTCTAAATATCCCAGAAGAACTAGAATGGCTTTTGAACATCAAACTTTAATTATAATCTTACTTTGTTGCATTTTTAATGCCATATAAAAGAGAAGAAGCTGTCCATTGGATAAGTGCAGGTAGAATTTGGCCCTATAAAGAAGACCTTTGTTATAAAATGAATTGCAATTTCTACAGTGTGATGCCAGGAGGTAATACTACTCCTGTTATATCTGAGTTCAATATAAGCAGCCTCCTTCAAAATAATTACTACTGTGCTTCTTAACTTTGACATGGAGTGAAAACATGTCAAGGGATGCATATGAAAAGAAATGTAAGAAATGACTTGGGAAACTGTAAAATCAAGCAGTTTTGTATGAAAAAATCAGTATAATATACAATTAATCTTCATTTCTGATGGTACATTGCCATTAATATGGCAAATTGACTGTAAATATAACAATACACATTCCAAAACACATCCATTATCTTCCGAATGAGGTCCTTCTTTTCACTTTAACATTTCCCCATGTATTGAGGCAAAGAAGTAACTGTTCATACCGCATGTATTGTAGATTTGATTAAGCATGTACCTCTTCAGTTACTAGGAAAAAAATCCATTCTAAAGCTCTTTATTAAACAGTGTGATTTTTAAATAATTTCTATTTGGAATCATATCTGAAAAAGACACAGAATGAGGCAGGAAAATGTACTTGCCAGATGGAAAGTTTTTCTGATGAAAAAGAATAGAGTGAGGTAGAACATTCTCCTGTCTCCTTGTACCACTCCTACTGCACTGTGCTTTTGATTTTGCTACAAGATCCTGAACACTGAAAATAGATATGTTGTTGCAATAGGTAATGATGAACTCGCCACATGAGCTGATGATCTAAAATTTTCTTAGTGAAGCTTAGGAATTTTCATAGCTTTTTTTTTGTTCAATATGAAACTTGCATGCCGTTGGGAATCAAACTGCCTGGCAGAAAGAACATGGAAATGCTAGCAGAGTCTGTGGAAGTTTTAACATGAAGGTGAAGTGAAGATTTAGAGAATTAGTCAACAGGAAACCTTCAAACAGTCCATTCTTTAAGAAAAGGTATGATATAATCCTGCTGTCTTTATTATCTAGCTCCAAGCATCATTCTCAGTGGGTTGAAACTTTGTTTACTTTTTGATTCCATCTACCTTTCCTACCTACAGTTAGATGCTGGCAGGAAACCTTGAGAGTATTTAAACCTTCAGATATGAGTCTAGAAATGAACAGCAGCGTGTGGTATTGCAATGGATACTAATAAAACTTGTTTTGGAAATAATGACTGACTGTCTCAGAGGAAAATATTGGAGGAACTAGAAGTAAGGAGCAGAAGTATTTTTCTTATGGTTTTTATTTTTTATTCTGGAATTATGATACCTCTTAAGAATAATATCAGAATATATACTTTAGTTTTTTTAAACTGCAAAGAAAGTTTTTTTCCTACCAGTACAGTTGGCCAAAATTGGCCATGGGTAGAGTGGCACACAAAACTGAGAACAAAAAGGAAATATTCTACTGGGATTCAGTACAAACACAGTATCTTCTGAACCCAAATACCATTTGCTCTGAAAGTGGTTATTTTAATATCAGTTCAGACAGATTGACCCCAAGCAGATATAAGTGGGTATTGCACTGTTAACTTCTATGGAACTATGCTGATTTTCTGCCACTGAATATCTTATCCAACATGTCAAATGCAAGAGGACAGGCAGCCATGTCCAAGTACATCCAGACTTGTTAGATTCTGAGTCAGTTAAGAAACACCGATTTCATGCTGTCTGGAGTGGCTCATGAACAAAAATACTAGCCTCAGGGTGGACTGTTAAGAAACAGGACACAAATCCAAACAATTTCTGAGTTCTATAGCTAGATTTCAGCAACCAGGTAATATGTGTAAACTCCTCAGGCACTGAAGAGCCTTAAAGTGGAATCACAGACAGTCTTTATTAATCAAATCCCAGACAGTCCCCTTGGGCATTCTGATCTATCTTGCTATCTTGCTATCTAGGTAAACTTGACTTTGTGATCGATAGGCACATTACACGACAGATCACAAATAATTCATGTTGTCCTCAGTCCCAAATTCACTTACCCCAAATCCATTAATCAATTAAAGGTTTATTAACTTGGAAGAAGAAATAAGAGTTATTTACAAGGTTACAGCAAATTCACACACACATATTACAGTCTTAAATTTTAAATGATAATTTTTTATAACAAGCAAATGACATTTTTATTACAAGCACATTTTGTGTGTCTGTTAACGGCTCCACCTGCTGGTGAGCACCCTGCTGCAGCCAAGTGACTCTGTGGTCTAGCTCAGGGAGGGGAACCTCATGTGAAGGTTGCCCTGAGCCAGGGGCTGTGTCTCCTTCTTCAGATGGGGTATCATCCCTTTGCTGAGACAACTCTTGCTCTGGCTCAGTTTCTCCCGCCAAATGTGTTTGGAGCCATGCTTTATCCTCTTTCCACTGCTGTCAGTGGGATTTCTCCACCTTCTCAGGGGAAGCAGGCCCTTCCCGTAAGTCCAAGTTCACTATGGGGAATAGCTCCTCCACTGCCTGGGGTACTGGTTCCTCTGGCGGAAAGGGCTCGGCTGGTGGAAGAAGCAACAAAGGGAACTGTTGCCAATCCCTACCAATTATTCCCTTCCATGGAAGGCGTTTGGCTATGCCGACCCGTATCTTTGCCTCGTAGTCCTTCACTTTCAAGAGGACCCACACTGTGGGGTAGGGGTGCACATCTCCATGCTCAAAGGTCACTTTCAGTGGGTGGTCATATTGAAGGGTGCTAGGGTCCAGCACTGACTCCTGAATCAGAGTTTGGAAGAATCCAGAGTTGACCACCCGGGCATTGTGCACCCTTCCACAGTGACTTACAACATGTATTCCTTGTGCCTTCGATCTGGTTCCACACCCAACCCACTACATGTTTCAGCAAGTCCACAATCTAGAAAGTCACACTCCATAATGGGGCAGAAGCAGCTGAAATGTCCAGGCTTCCCACACCGGAAGCATACCAAGGGTCCCTTTGGGTCATCTGGATTACGATTCAGCAAGGATGGGGGGGGGGAAGGTCACTGTGGGGCACGAGGATTGTGGGTAACCTCTCGGGGAGCTTCATTTTTCGGCAGTTTGGGTCTCTTAGGCCCCTCTTTCTGGGCCCAGGCTTGGGCCTTCAGCTGTGAGGTTGTGCCCACTCTCAGGGCCAGGCTGGCTAGACATACTAGGTCCAGTTGCCAGAAGAAAGTCTTTGGTAGTCCAAACGGCAGCCAGGGAGTCTGGATTATGCCATCGCACCCAGGTCTGAACTGGCATAGGCAAGATCTTCAAGTATTGTTCCAAAACTATGGAGTCCATTATCTCATAGACAGTGTGGCCAACAGGAGGCCCAGTCCTTGAGGAGCTGGGCCACCGCTCGGGACCGGGCATCAGCAGGAAAAGGTTCGGTATGAAACCGGGATGATATGTCTCAGGGCATACCCCCAGGTGATCCAGTATGGCTGCTTTCACGGTCCATAGATGGCCACAGCCCCATCATTCAATGCTCAATAAGCTGCCTGGGCTTCCCTTGAGAGGAATGGAGCCAGGCGAGCGGCCCAGGTGGTTGGGTCCCACCCAGTGGTCGTGACTACATGCTCAAAGGTTAGTAGGTACACTTTGGGATCATCATGTGGCCCAGGCCTGGCTAGTGGTATCCCAAGTCCCAAGTTTACTGGATTAGCCGGACCTAGGGTTGCCAGTCATTGGATTACTGCCTCCTGAAACTGGTGTTCTTGTTGTTGCCTCTGATGTTGGATTTGGAGTGCCACTAGGAGTATATTCTGTTGCTGTTGGGCAGCTTGCTGAGCCTCTTGCTGGGCTTCCTGCAGGGTCCTCTGTGCCTACGTGGTGCTGTGTTGCTGCTGGGTCTGGGTCTTACGCAGATCTAGGCTCAGCTCACACTGGGAGCTAACCATAGTGCTGATCTCCCAGTCAGGGTATAAACCTGGCTGGGTTGAGCTCCTAAAGGGAACTGCCAAACTCTAGTCCTGCAGCTTCTTTTATACCTCTCTGCTGGATCCTGATTGGCTGCTGCAGAGACAGCCACTCTATAGTGTCTGGAGGACCTCTTCTCTGCTCCTCCTGCTGGGATGGGTTGTAGCAAGGCTGCTAGCCTCCTGTAGGGGGTGTTGGGGCCTAGTCCAGCCCATCACAATGTCTTTAGGGCTCACCCAAACAAGACAGTTGGGGACTCAGAGCCCTGGTCTACATTAGGAAGTTATTTCAAAATAATGCTCCTTATTTCAAAATAACAAGTGGAACATACATATTACCGAGCCTGCTATTTTGAAATAAGGGGCTGGTTATTTCAAAATAATAACTCCTGCTTTCCATGAGGAATAATGCTTATTTTAAAATAGTTATTTCAAAATAGGGGTAGTGTGGATGCCCCACAGCTGCTTTTTCAAAATAACTACTCCTCAGAGGCATTCAGAGTAATTACTCTTCAGTGCTTCCTGGGGCTCTAAGTCAAGGTAGCACATCCACATTAAGGGAGCCGGCCTCGGACTAGTTTTGAGCCTTCCCTGTAGTGCCTACATGCTATTTGGAAATAGTTATTTCAGAAGTTATTATTTCAAAATAAGTTATTTCAAAATAATTTCCTAGTGTAGAAATGCCCATAGAATTTAAGGTCAGAAGAAACCATCGTAATCATCTACGCAGACCTCCTGAACATTGTAGGCCACAGAACTTCATCCACCCACTCTTGAAATAGATTCCTACACTCCATTTGAGCAACTGAAATCCTCAAATCATGGTTTAAAGACTTCAGGTTACAGATAATTCACCGCTTACCATATGTGGCAGACCGAAGATGGTGGACCACAGGAATTTGGTAGAGGGCAGGTACACGGATAGTTGTGTGTGTGGGGGAGGAGAGTTATGTTCCTTGAATAGGCTGCTAGGGACTGCTGATCAGCCATCAGGTTTCAGGGCACCTGAAATTCATTAGGAGCCAGCCTGCAGCTCAGCCTAATGGAACACTTGCTGCCAGCTAAGGTCTGCTGGCCCATCATAAAAGGCTTCCTCAGGCAAGACAGGGGAAGGAGAAGAGGGACAGACTGGCGAAGAGGAAACTCAGAGTGGAAGCAAAAACTACAGGCTGCTTGCAGGAGGTTTTTTTCTCCAAGACTCCAGGGAGGAGGTACTGAGGGAGCAGCTAGGGAAGGGGTCCAGGGAGGGGCTGCTATTCAGTGGAGCCGCATAGGGCCTGAAGCTGGAAGCTAAAGTAAGTGGGTGGGATTGGGTTCCCACAAACCTCCCCCTGGCTAGTGGGCTGCCAACAGGGGAAAATGACCTTTGTTTGCACCATAAAGGAATTTTCCCCTCCAAACTAGTGACTAGCTTATGAAAATGGCCCATGAAGCTGAGTTCTCTTGCCTCTGAGAAAAACAAGAGGCAGTGGTAAGTCACTGAGAGCATCTGGGGCATACAAAAACCCACAAGGAAGTGCAGGACCCAAGGGGAACAGCCTGCGCTCCACCACACCTACTTTAAACCTACAAGTGACCCTTGCATCATTCTGCAGAGAAACCCTGGAGTTTTTCAGCTATCTGCAGTCCTAACCCTGTATATGGAGATCAGTTAGACCCTGGGCCAGCAGGCAAGACCTACCAGGCAGATACCTGGAAACAATGCTGTGCAGAAACTCTGAATCCTCCCCATCTAGTGTCCTATCTCCAACCACTGGAAATTTTTGTTACTGGCAGTCACTGATGAACCACATGCCATTGTAAGCATTCCCATCATACCATCTTCTCCATAGCTCATCAGGATTTTGCCCCCACTGTTCCCTTTGGAAGGCTGTTCCAGTACTTCTCTCCTGTGATAGTTAGAAATCTTTATCTATTTTTTAACTTAAACTTGTGATTGCCAGTTTAATATCCATTTGTTCTCGTCTCCGCGCTGTCACTTAAATAACTCCTCTCTCTATTTGCTTATGCTTAGGAATCCTCACCCCTCAGAGTTCATGCAGCACAGGAATACTAAATTCTCCTTTATAGGCATTTTTATTCCCTTTCCGCAGCATTAAAGCTGCAATGGGAGAATGGTTTCATCATGTATTGTTTTCAGGGCTATGGGGCAAGAAATCAACAAAGTCTTTGTTCCACAGTGGCGCATTTGTAACACCCATTTGTGGCCCATTCTGTGGGAATCCAGTATTGTCCATTCAATGAGTATGTTATTGGTTCTCCCTCCCACCTGTCTCCTTCCCTCTGTTTGGTAAATTACATAGTTTCAGAACACAGCATACATTTTACTGTTATAAAAGTATTATATTATAATATGGGATCTGGAAATGAGATTAATAGCATGCAACAATTTACAAACATTTTATAAAGTCCAAACAATATACACATTAATATAAGACCAATACCTATCTTAACAATAATACACAGAAGAGAGCCAGACAGGTTTCCAGCTAGGCATCTGTCAGTGTTCAGTGAGGCCTAAAAACATTGGTACATGTTGGCACCTGGTCTGCTAATGTCACAGAGAGTTTTACAGTTCAGTTCTGCCCCTTTTGCATTCATCTTATGAACTGAATAAGGCAGAGATTCTGTAGAAAAAGTATGTTACCTTTTCTGATATCTGATTTGTGTCCATTTGTCCTTCGGTGCAGAGACTGTCCGGTTTGGCCAATAGATATGGCTGAGGGGCATTGTGTGTCTACATAGCTACAGTGTATCTTTATGCAATGTAATGGACCTCAGCGTACCTTACCAGCCATCCTATCTGTTTGCAGAAAGGAACAGCCTAGAGCTGTTGGTAAAGATGCATTAAGCAGGCTGTTTGTATTTGTTATTAATATTAAAGCAAGAATAAACCGCAAAGGGTCTATTTGTCACAATTGTCACTCTTTTACCTTTAGGATTGTGTTTTCTTTAATTTAAGAGTCTAAGAATGTTTTTTGTACTACATCTGTTTTTACAGAAGCAACTTTGTAATTTTTGTTTGTGTGAGAGCACAATAAGGAATGTATGTTAAAAAATAAGTGTGAAGACCTTCAATAGATCAGATGATCTAGGGAGAAGCCAAAAACAAACATAAAGGCACCAGGACATTGCTGTATATCCCTATCGAGATGTGGATGAAGGGCAAATTAACAACCCTAAAAATATAAGGCAAGCACATATCAATTAATACAAAATACCTGTAATATTTTTTTAAAAAGCTTAAAAACAGGCACTTATCAAATGGCAATTCATTATAGCACAACAATGTAAAACTTATTAATCCCAATTAAAAAAACTGCTAGAAAAAGGGGCTGTTTTGCCACAATTGTTGGGTTCCAGCCTGCCACTGTTCTGGAGCATCAGTCCAAACTGATAGAGCCTTGCTCCTCCCTATCCCTAATCAATACGGCTGGCCACCAGAGAAATCTGGAATGTGCAATGGTGAATATAGTATCTATTGGTGGGACTGTGTGCGTGTGTTTATCTATGTAAGCATATACTAGCTGCTCTACTTTTGCATTCCTAATGTGGAGTATTGCCTATTCCCCTAAAAAGATCCCATGTGCTTCTTATAAGCATAACAATTGCTTGCACTTGATGGCATATATCACATTAATGGATATGCAGGGGAAAAGCCCCTGATGGTGTGACTTATATGGTTAGGCCCTGTGGTGGTGTCACTTGTACAGATGTGTGGACAGAGTTGGCAACAGGGTTTATTGCAGAGGTAGTTTTCTGAGTAAGTGTTTCTGTGGTATGGTGTGTGGCTGCTAGTGAATATTTGCTTCTGGTTGGGAAGGGCTGTGTGTATGCAAGGACTGGCATGTCACCCAAGGTCTGTGAAAATAAGGTATTGTTTTCCTAGATAGGTTGTAGATTGTCAGTGATGTGCTGGAGTGGTTTCAGCTGGGGGCTGTAGGTGATAACCAGTGATGTTGTGTTATTTTCCTTGTTGAGCCTGTCTTGAAGTAGGTGACTTCAGAGTTCTCATCTTGTGCTGTCAATCTGTTTCTTCACTTCTCCAGGTGGGTATTTAAATGTTAAGAATTATTGATAAAGATCTTGCAGGTACTTGTCTTTGTCTGAGGGATTGGAGCAGATTAAGTTGTATCTGAGGGCTTGGCTGTAGACAATGGATTATGTGATGTGTCCCGGGTGAAAGCTAGAGGCATGTAGGTAAGAATAGTGGTCAGTAGGTTTCCAGTATAGTGTGGTGTTTATGTGACCATTGTTTATTTGTTGTAGTGTCCTCTTGTGTGGAATTGGCCAGATTGAGGTTGATAGTGGGGTGGAAATTACTGAATTCCCTCTGGAATTCTTGAAGGGTCTCTTTCCCTTGGGGTATGTCTACACTGCCACCCTAGTTCGAACTAGGGTGGCTAATGTAGTCATTCGAACTTGCAAATGAAGTCCGGGATTAAAATATCTTGGGCTTTATTTGCATGTTGTCGGGCGCCGCCATTTTTAAATGCCCGGTAGTTTGAACTCCTTGCCCGCGGCTACACGCGGCACGGACTAGGTAGTTCGAACTAAAGCCCCTAATTTGGACTACCGTTACTCCTCGTTACTCCCTTGGGTCCACAGAATGAAAAAGTCATCAATGTAGAGTAAGTAAAGGAGGGATGCTAGGGATGGGAGCTGAGGAAATATTCTAGATCAGCCATAAAAATGTTGGCATATTGTGGAGCAATGTGGGTATCCATAGGAGTGCCACTGACTTCAAGGTATAAATTGTCCCCAAATCAGAAATGGTTGTGGGTGAGTACAAAGTCATGTATCTCAGGCACCAGGTGTTCCATGGCATCATTGGGGATACTATTCCTGACAGCTTGTAGTCCATCCTCATGTGGAATATTGGTGTAGAAAGCTCAATGGTGGCCAGGATGGTGTTTTCAGAAAGATTACTGATGCTCTGTGGTTTCTTCAGGAAGTCAGTAGTATCTTGGAGACAGCTAGGAGTGCTAGTAGCATTGGGTCTGAGGTGAGAGTCCACACAGAGAGATAATCCTGCTATAAGTATGCCAATGTGTGAGATGATAGGGTGTCCAGGATTTACAGGTTTATGGATCTTGGGTAGCAGATGGAATACTCCAAGTCAAGGCGCTAGAGGTGTGTCTGTGTATATTTGATCCTGTGCTATAGTAAGGAGTTTCTTGAGCAGATGGTGTAGTTTTTTTTAGGGTGCTCCTGCCTCCGGTGGTGACCTTAGAGTGGGAGATAGGCGATACCAGCTGGGGGCCTGTTTCTTTAATTCACTTCACACACCTAGAGGTTGAATATTATCAGTGGAGTACAGAGCAGCTAAAATACACTCCCAAATCAGGATTGGTGGTTGTTACTCCAGCCTATGAGTTGGAATTGTGACCACAATTCTTACACACCTGTTCACAGGGTACATAAAGGTAGCTATGTTGCTTCACTATTGTTTTCTGCTAAGCATTATGCATATCTGACAACAGAGCCTTTCTGTAGCATTTAGGGAACATATAGGCTCCCCTGTTCAGCTGCTGCATCAGTGAAAACTCCACACAGTTTTTTAAATAACCTTCCACATCATGACTGAAATTCCAATTGATGGGTGATGCAGTAGAAAACACACATTCTCAGATCTCACAAAGTTGATAAGCAGTATTAATTCAAACTGAATATGTATTTTGAATACTATCCATGAAATAAAAAGCAATGCATGTTGCTTGTGTAAACTGTAGCTCTACCCATAGCCATAGATATATCTACTGTAAAATGCAAAGGATTTTGAATTGGAAATTATGTTCTACATTTGTGTAACTTTTGAATTTTAAAGAACAAACATCAAATGAGTAACATAACACAGTTTATATTTCTAAATCAAACAATAAATACTGCATGTGGTACAGTTACGAATTTTAATAATGAAATTCATCTAACCTTTACAAATATTCTCTCCATCTCACTTTGTTGAGAAATAATCCTTTTTAAGATAAAGGATTTTTTTTATTCCTGCATCTATTAAAGTGGATATCTAATTCTAATAAGATCATTTATTTTTTCAGATACTCACACAAATGAAATTCTTTTTGTTTACACATGTAAGATCTGGTTATTAAGGGCTAGATTCTGCCATTATTACTCACTGAGTAATTCATTGGACTGCAACTGCTATGCTTGTTTTCAGTGACATTACTCATGGAATAAAACTAGAGTTACCATATTTGAACTTTCAGAAAAGAAGACTCTCCTAAGAGGGAGTGTATCTGTATCAGGATCTACCAACTCACATTGTATTAGTGCGTTATATATATTAGTGTGTTTATATATATATATATATATATATATATATATAGTGCTTTTTTTGTGATGATACTGCCTGGTATGCAGTACCGGCACCTCCAGATGCAGTACTGGCACCTTCAGTTAGAGCTCAACAACTTTTCCCCTGGAGTACCGGCATCTTTTTTTCTTTTTTTTAACAAAAAAAGTACTGTATATATATATATGTATGTATACACACACACACACACACACACATACATTCCCTCTCAGGAGTGTCCTCTTTTTTGAAAGTTCAAATATGGTAACCCTAATAAAACACTGAAAAGTGGCAGAATCAGTACTTTAAGGGTGAATTTAATTTCCCTCATATAGAATACTTAGGGCTATATCCAAAGTCCTGGGACAGTTGACTTGATTAAGTCTACAGCCCCATCCAAGGACTATGGTGTATATGGTTTTTAGGCTACTGGATTCATATAAAAACAGATCAGGAGGCTCCTCTGCTGGCTGCTTAACATCCTCACCATCTCTCAGGCTATGTCTAAACTGCAGGCTTCTTTTGGAAGAAACTTTTCCAGAAAAGATCTTCCGAAAAAACTTCTTCCAAAAGAGAGCATCCACACTGCCAAAGCACATTGAAAAAGCAATCTGCTTTTTTGAAAGATAGTGTCCATTCAGTGTGGTCACTATCTTGCATTTAAGCTGTGATTATTATGGATGGAATGGCCACCAGGGCACCTGTGCTTTTTCCTCTTTCCTCTTCCTTCGAAATAACTCCCTCTTCCCCATCCACACATTCCTTTTTCTGAAAGAGCTCTTTCGAAAAAAGGCTTCTTCCTCGTAGAAAGAGGTTTACCAATGTCAGAAAAACCCCTCTGTTCTTTCAATTTTTTTTTGAAAGAACATGATTGCAGTGTGGATGTAAGTGAAGTTTTTTCAGAAAAACATCCGTTTTTCTGAAAAAAACTCTTCAGTGTAGACATAGCCTCAGGGGTTAGCACTTATGGTTTCTCTAGTGCACAGTCAGTCAGCCCATTAAAAGTAACTGCATGTGAAGCCTCCTCCAGATCCTCAAAACTGTTGCAATTGATTGTGTGTGCTACATAACCACAGGTGCATTTCATTTTTATTGAGCTAATCAAACTAGGTAAAAGTTATTTGTACTTTGAATAGGTCAGTGCCAAGTCTAAAACAATTGATACATAAAAAGAACTCTTTGGAAATAATAAAAATAATATATATCATAAATTAATGCAATGGTAAAAGATAATATAATCAAAATCACATGGGGAAAAATCCCCAAAGAAACTTCCCCATAGCTGTCAAATCAAAAGACACTAATTCATGGTGATGCAAGAAAGATATGGCATAATTTCATGAAGAATTTCCCATGCTTCCCTCCAAAAAATTTCTCAACTCCATCAGATTAAATACCCATGATTTGTGCTCCAAGAAATAAGACTTTTAATTAATCTTAATTAAAATCATATTAGTAGATTAAAAAATATCCTCTTTTAACTCTGTTTCTGGACGCTTTGGGAGAAAAAATGAATTAGACGTCATCAAAAATATATAAAAATCCAACCATATTTTTTATCTTGATAAACAATTCAATGCTTCATGAGATAACACATTGTCAGATGTATAACTATTTTTTCACCACCTTGTTTTTTCACCATCTTGTTTTAAGGATTTTTTAGGATCTAATCCAAACCTGTTCCACAGACTTCAATGAGTTAAGGTAAATAATAGTTCTTTTGAACCTCCATTTATGAATTTCCATTTGTCTAGTAAGATGTAGGAAAATGTAAATCCTACGTGCTAAACTTTTTGTTTGAGACATGTTAATGTTTTTCACACATTTACTGTAATCAACAAGTGATCAGAACTGGATCTTAGAGGAAAACAGTTTTCCTATCCATGGAAAAATCCCTGAGATTTTGATTTTTTTTTCCTTGCCATCATGAGTTGGTGAGAAGTGAAATTTTCAATTTGTTTTAAAAGTGGCAATGCAAATTAAAAATAGTTGAGTTAAATAAAATGTGTTGCTTCAACATTTTCAATTTTTTCCATTTTCACCCTTTTTAAAAACGTATATGCAGCTTAAATTTTTAAACAAAAGTAAAAAAACTCATTTGAAACCAAAACACAGGTGTTTTTATTCTAAACACCTTTCAAAATGAAAAAACAAAAACAAAACCAAAGAAACAAACAAAAGAGATTGTTGAAAGCTGACCTTTTCCAGTGAGATGTTTTGGTTCCATGAAATTAGCATTTTTCAGGGGAAAAAGTTTAATCGTTTTTTTTCCCCAGCCAGCTCTTATGAGATCCTCACCTGCTGAAATCAATGTCAGTCCCCTGAACTCAAGTGAACTACACCCTTTCAGACCATCTCAGAATCTGGCAAAGTTCTACAGACATCTCCCATTGCCCCCCTCATACAACAGAATGTGAAACAAGAAATTAAATACCTTTATGGATTCTATAAAGGTTTACATTTTCACCTACTTATTTTTTCAATAGGAATTGCAAGGAGAGAATAGGATCATTTCCTTTGATCTGAATTTGCACTTAAGTGATTTTGGCTTCTGGCTCAATATAATTTTGTCCCAAGCTCGTTACTGACAAGATGTTATTCAGTCTGGTTTTAATTTGAAGCAGATAGTTGTTAAATATTAATACTGCTACTACAAATAAATCAAGACTTTTCAATGTGATGCAAAGTTGTCTGGTTGGTTGGTTGGTTGGCTGGTTGGTTGGGTTTTTGGGGTTTTTTTTGAATGACAGGAGAAAGTTTTCTTTCTCTCTTTCAATCTTTCTGATAAGCAACACCTCTTTCTCAGAAACAAATAACTTCCAAGAAGTAACACTAGAGTTGTGTTAATGGGGGAGCCTCATTCAGATAACACATGAAACATCAAAAACGTGTTATTTCAGAATCTTTTTTATCTATTGCACAGCTTTCACCAAAAACAAAAACCTTTTTTTAAAAACCAACGGAAAGTGAACATTCACCAGCTTCACCTGGTAGGCAACAATGTATTTTTTTGCTAGCTTATACTACAAGAACTGACAAAGCAAATGAATGAAAGAATAATTAACTCTGTCAAAGAGAGTATAGATCTATGACATGCATGTAATATATCATTAATTCTGCTCTCTTTTATTTTCATTAATATTTCAAAAATGAATAAGCAAAATAAAACATGCCAGGCTGTTAGCTATTCTGGGGTGAGTCTCTTACTATTTCCTGTTGGAGGCTTCTTCTTTATGCATATAATTCAGTATCCATTTGGCCAAATACAGATACTAACCCTACAGTCTGGTGGGAAGGGCACTTCTATGGGGTGAAGGAGACCCAGTTTATGTCCTTACTCAGGAGCAGAAACTTGACCTTATGTCTCCATGTCAGAGGTGAATGCACTCAGCTATTGGCTGTTTTGGGGCCTGCATTCCCCCAAAATGCTATTTTGAGAAGCCTTCCCTATGAACAGTTGCTAGAAATTGACTGTTTTCTCATTTTACTGAGAAAAGCTTTGCTTTCAATAAATCTGCATTTTCTGATGCAAACAACAACATAAATAAATAATAAATAAAAATTCCCAAACCGCTCCAGCAACAATGTCTAGTCTTTCAATCCTGAGGAAACTACAAAAGCTTGCAGGATTTGAGGATCTGTTCGATTTTTTTTCTAAACAAATTTTAAGCTTTCTTCATTTCTCACTAACATCAGTGAGCTTCTCAACCACAGAAGCTTCCTGCTTCTCTTCAGGACTTAATAGAAAGTCTTTGGCGGCACACAAATCAATGAAGAAGAGATAATGATTACTGCTGTCATACAACTCATTTTTAAATGTGAAATCTGGACTGCCTTTTGTTTGGGGCACTGCATGCCAGAAACCCAATTTTTCATGAGATCAAGGACACATTGATAGATAGTGCTCCATATGGTATTAAATTAAGTGCTTCTTAAAGGCACCTTTAAAGGAAACTATTACTGAACTAATGATGTGCAAGTGATTGAACTTGTTCACTTCCCATCTCTGTGATGTCATTCAGATGAACAATTCTTTTTACAAGGAGACAATGGCATATGGTTGTCAGCTAATAGAAGCAGACTTTGGCCTGGTATGTATCTGTCCTTCCAGTTTTAGCAAAGTTTCCTATATGCAATTTTTAATAATAGCTACTGATTTTTTAAAAGATTAAAGAGTTAGATATTTCTATCAGAATAAACATTCTGACACAACAGACTCTTCAGCAAATGCTTTTGTTTTAATTTATCTAGGAACTGCAATTCTTCATATTGTAACAATCACTATCTCTCATTTTATATATGGTATTAGTAAAACTATTTTATTTTGAGAAACAGCTAGAAACAGACAGGGAAGAAAAGGAGTTTGGGTGTTTTCTGTTTGAAACAGGAAAAATACTTTGAGGTTCAGGGTCTTGACTGGGAAGAGAGAGGTTGCTGGAACATTTTTAATTAAATGCAATTTCCCGAAATATTCTGTTTTGTCAAGGCCGAAATATTAGCCAGAGACATAACTTCTGAAGAAATTCTCATTGGAGAGAGAGAGACATGTGACTAGATCTTTCAGCAGCTCTTGGGGAGATCACTGGCTCCTTCTTTTGCAATTGCTGAGATGCAGTGCTAGTTCAGTAATGTTAAGTGAATATTACAACCAAACCAGTAAGAGGGTGAAAGAGTACCAAGTGATGTCTGGTGATAAATCTTGTGGGTATTGAAAACTAGGTCTGGCATAGCCAAGTTTCTGCTTATCTTAGGAATCGAAGAGTATATCTACACAGCAGCATTATTTCAGAATAATAGACATTATTCTGAAATAAAGTATTTCTCATCTTCACAGCAAGCCTGTTATTTTGAAATACATTCAAAATAACAGGCTTCTTACTCGGACTCCTGTAACCCTCATTGATGAGGAGTAAGGGAAGTTGAAGGAAAAATGCTTTATTTTGAAATAACTGCTCAAGTCAGCTTAAGTTGCATAGCTCAAGTTGAATAGCTTATTTTGAAGTAGCCCTGCTGTGTAGACGTACCCTAAGTCACCTCCTACCCATATATGATAAAGATTAAATTTTACCCTGTTGATGTCAATGGGAGTTTTACCGCAGGATTTAACCCCAGATATTATTTCAGCGTTACTAACTTTTGTCATTTTGCTGCATGTCTCATGTTATTTGGTGGCTCTAATCTCCAGATCCTGGAGTCATGGTGTTATATGGTAATCTCATTTTTTTCCTTAAAAAATGTCAAGGTCGTCTGGTTATGGACACAGTATTGAAAACATACACACTAAATTCTCAAACAAGTTGCAAATAGACCAGACTGACTAAACTGAAGGAGCCAAGAGACCCAGAGAGGTGCATAGACAAGACTTTCTGGGACACAGTGGAGCTATCTACACCTCTGTCCCCTGAATCTGATTGTCTCTCTGTTGTTGAGGAGGATGAAAGACTCAGGGAAGTAGATCACCAGGCTTGAGTGGGAAATGATCTCATACTGAGGATCTTCCTTTGAGATGATGTCCCGGTACCCTCTTGCACTGAGGATACCTCTCTGGGGCTACAGTGACACTCTGTGGGACAGGCATAAAGATCTTGCAGAAAAAGGGGGTTTTGTGCAAAACGGCCATGGCCATACTGCCTGTTTTTGTGCAAAAACCCCTAGGGAAAAAACGGAACAAAAGAGAGTATGCAAATGAAGCATGGGAAAATGCTAATCTGTGCTTCGTTTGCATAGGCTATTGCAGCAAAACTCATAGGGTGTGTCTAGACTACAGGGTTTTGTTGACAAAAGTAGACTTTTGTCAACAAAACTATAGCTGTGTCTACACTACCGCTGAGTTCTGTCGACAGTAAGTCGACAGAACGCGGCAGTTTTGTCGACAGCGGTAAACCTCATTCTACGAGGAATAACGCCTTTTGTTGACAGAGTTCTCTTGACAAAAGGCGCTATTGCATCCACATTGTGCTTTTTCAAAAGAGAGCGTCTCGACTCTCTGTCGAAAAAGCGTCTTGCTTTGTCGACAGAACTGGCTGTAGTCTAGATGCTCTTTGTCGACAGAGGCTTTGTGGACAGTATCTGTCGACAAAGCCTCTGTCGACAAAAGCCTGTAGTCTAGACGTACCCATAGTGTAGCCATAGCCTGGGGGAAGAAGCCACAGTTATTAGGGAAAGGTAAGTACTACTAATGGGGATTTGATTATTAGAAATATAGGTAGCTGGGTTTGTGATAATTGGTAGAACTACATGATGGATTGCTTACTAGGTGTGAGAGTTGCATACCTCTTGGTACATCTACACAAGTTTATGTGCAGTGCTTGGAAGGAGCCAGTGGTACTAGTACATGAAGGTATGAATGAGATAGGGAGAGGTAATAGAAAGTTCCTGATATAAAAAGCATCACAGAAAGTTGGTGGAAAGATGATATTCAATATGACACCGTAATATCAAAATACCAAATAAATAGCAATGACAGAGTACGTCACACTCTTGGGAGAGTGGCACAGTATATGCAAGAAATAATTGAGTCAAGAATAGTAAAAATCTTAACTGAAGCAAACAGTACTAAAGGATCATTCACGGAAGGTAATGCTTTTTCAGAGAAACTAAATTAATTTCCTACATCAGTCTTCACCGTGGAACACCAGAGGGAGATTCCCACATGTGAGCCATGCTTCCAGCTGACAAATCTGAAGTTTTATGAAAAAAAAATTAACAGTAATAAGTCACCTAACTACATGGTATTCACCCAAGCAAATGAACTCAAATAAAAATTGGAGAAATATGTGGTAAGTAGTCACTTAAATCAGCCTCAGTATCAGATGACTGACAGATTACAAAGGAGATGCCATTTATTTTTTTTAAAAAAGGCTCCTGACAATTATAGGCCAGTAAATCTAACTTCAGTGCCAGACTTACTGACTGAAACTAGAGTAAAGAACAGAATTATCAGACACATGGGTGAACACAATATGTTGGAAAAGAGTCAACACAGCTTTTGTACAGTGAAATCACACTTAATCAATCTATTAGAATTCTTTGAGGACCTTAAACATATGGACAAGAATGATCCAGTAAATACAGTGTACCTGAAGTTTCAAGAAAGACTTTCACAAATTCTCTCATCAAATGTTCTCAACAAAATCAGTGCGAATTTGCATATCTTCTTCCGATCCCGTTTTCAGAGGAGTTTTTTTTTTTTAAAGCAGTCTAGATGTGGTTCTTTTGGGAAAAAAAACCTTTTGAAAGCACCCTTCTTACTAAAAAAATGAGGTGTACAGGGTTCTTTTGAAAAAAGGTTTTCTCCCAAAAGAACCGTGTCTAGACTGCTTTTTTTTTTCCAAAAAACTCTTCCGAAAATGGGATTGGAAGAAGATATGCAAATTCATGCCAGTTTTGCATATCTTCTTTTGAAAGCAGTCTAGATGTGCCCTTTGAAGGAAGACCCTCTCATGGATGAGTAACTGGTTAAATAATAGGAAACAAAGAGTAGGAATAATTAATCAGTTTTTATAGTGAAGAGATGAAGATTGTGGGGTCTTCCAAAGATCTGCACTGGGATCAGTGCTGTCCAACATAATCTCTGATGAACCAGAGAAACTGTGTAAGATGGCACAGTTTGTAGCAAATACAAAAATGCTCAAGAGAGTTAGTCCAAAGCTGGCTGCAAATAGTTACAAAGTAATGTCACATAATTCTCTGACTGGGCAAGAAAATGACAAGAAATTCAAAGTAATGTACACTGGAAACCAATGACAAATGCAACTACAAAATAAGCAACTCTAAGTTAGCTGTTACTGCTCAGAAAAGATCTTGGAATCACTGTGGGTAATTCTCTAAAAAAAAGGAATCTGTTAGATATTCAATGATATTCCAAACAAAAGGATACACTTAAAAGAATATTAAGAACCATTAGGAAGGAGATAGATAGATACAACAAAATATATCATATTGTGGCTATGTACATTCATGGTATGCCTGCACTTTAAATACTGCATGCAGTTTTGATCCCTCCATCTCAAACAAAGGTATTTTAGGACTGGGAAAAGTAGAGAGAGGGGGTATGTCTAGACTACATTGCTTTTTCAAAAAAACCTCCCCTTTTTTCGAAAAAACTTCATCTGAGTCCACACTGCAATCGCGTTCTTTTGAAATTAAATCGAAAGAACACAGGGGTTTTTTTCAACACTGGTAAACCTCAAATTACGAGGAAGACTGCCTCTTCTTTTGAAAAATGTCCCTGTTCTGCATCCACACATGCCTTTTTCGAAAGAGCTCTTTCGAAAAAGGCAATCGAAAAAAAGCACAGGTGCCCTGCTGGCCATTCTGTAAATAGCAATCAGGGCTTTCTTTCGAGAGTGCATCCATGCAGTCTGGATGCTCTCTTTTGAAAAAGTAGATCACTTTTTCGATCCAGTTTTGAGGTGTGGATGCTCTCTTTCGAAGGAAGCTTGCAGTCTAGACATACCCAAGGTCAACAAATACAATCAGGATGCAGGACAACTTCCATATGAGGAGAGATTAGAAAGACTGGGGTTGCTCTTAAAAGAGTGTTAGCTAGAGGGGGGATATGTTAGACGTCTATAAAATCATTAATGGTGTGAAGAAAGTGAATAGAAAAGTGTTACTTAACCCTTTCATAATACAGAAGCATAAAGGGTTACCCAATCAAATTAACAGGCAGCAGATTTAAAACAAACATAAAAAAATACAAGGAGCATGTGGAAAACATTGTGTAACAATATGGTTTTTCTATAGCCATATTGGAAGGCATAAAGCCTTAAGTAGGATATTACAGTGTAAGGTTCTTTCACTGTTAAAAGACCCCACAAACCATAAATGTTGCACCTATGATGCAGAAGGGTAAGGATGGGTGCCTATATTGGAATGGTTACACCTGAGCCCTAAGGATGGGTGCCTATATTGCAATGGTTATGCCTGAGCCCTAGGAATGGGTGAGGGTCATTGTTCCCTAGAAGAATTTCAGTCCCGCCCAAGCCCTCAGCAGAGCCATGCCACTGTGGCCCTAGTGGCTCCCGGGGCAGGGTCTCATGGCAGGTGGCTGTTCTGCCCCAGGAACAGCTGGACAGCTACCACATGGACCATGTGGTTGCTGCCAGAGCTGGACCCTAGGCTGCGATACTAAAAATAGCACCATGGCCCAGCTCCAGTCCCAGCACATGGGACAGCTGCCGACTACGTGGGCCAGCTCCTGGGAGCATCTGGGGCTGCAATTGCTGGGGCTGGGACTGCGAGCATGGTGCTATTTTTAGTACCACAGTCTCAGCCCTAACCGCCATGCAGTCCTGGCCCCAGCTGCTCCCAGCTAAAATAAATAAATAAAAATAGCACCACGGCTCTGACCGTAGTCCCAGAACACAGGGCAGCCACCCAGCATGCTGCCCTGCCCAGCAGATGCCCAGCAGGTGCAGGTGTCAGGATGGCAGAAGGGAAGGGAAGGTGCAGGGGAATAACTAAGGGGAAAGTGGGGGTGAGGAGAGAAAGGGGCCTGTGCTGAGGGAAGAGGAGGGAACCAGGGCAGGAAAAGAAAGGGGAAGGCACCCAGGGACAGGGTGGAGGAGAGACAAATGCCAGGGGGCCAAGAGGAGACAATGAGGAGAAAGGGCAGGAGGATGGGGGGGAAGGTGTCAATGAAGGTGGGAGAGGGGAGGGGTAATGGTAATGGGTAATGCTAGGGGAGGGACAATATGGTAATGCTAGGGGAGGGACAATGGGGGCAAGAGGCAGCAAGAGGAGAGGGGTTGAAAGGAGGGGTGGGCATGAGGGGTGGGTGGAGCAAGTCATGTGTGAGGGCATAGAGGAGCATGAGGAGAACTGTGAAGGGTGGTGAGTGGGTGGGCACCAGGGAGGAAGAGGGCATGGGGGCAAGTGTTGGGAGATCAGGGGCACTGATGGAAGGGTGAGGTACCAGGAGGGTGCAGGGGGTAAGGGAAAGTGTAGGTGCCGGGGGGACTGTGGGGGTGGAGCAGAAGGGCAGACATGGAGAGTGGAGAGGAAGGTGTCAAAGGAGAGAGGCAGGGCAGGTGGGTAGAGGGAGATGTTAGGAGAGGGAATGGAAGGGGGCTATAGGAGGAAAGGGCACAGTCTGGCACTCTTGGGACCTGACCAGTGCTTAACCAGAGTTTTAAGGACCACAGAAGGTCAATATTGTCTAGCAGCAATAGCAACACTTCCACTGCTTACTGGGCTCTTAAAAGACATTTAGAGGTAAATTAGAACTAAACAACAGCACAGAACACTGGAAACCAGGACTGGTGGTTGTAAACAAATCTTGTGGGATCATGGGAAATTTGGCCACACCCATGATAAGTGGACATCAAGCTAACTAACATCATGGCAGACCATGGATATTGCCAAATGACAGAGTGCCAGACTATATATATGTAATTGAACTGTTAAATGATGACGTAATGGGTAATCTCCCAACCAACTATCTTGAGCTGCCTGGCATGAGCCTCCAACCCCCCAGCCCTGACTCCTGAACCCATACCCCCTGCCCTGAGTCTCCCCACATGTCCTACCCCCCTACCCTGACTCTTGCACTCCCCACTACCTGCCCTAAACCCCCGAACCCTTGCCCTGACTCCTGCACCCCCACACTGCCAGCACCCTGCCCTGAGGGACTCAAACAATGCTAGGTATGTCTTCTAGTAGCTATCGATATAGTACCCAAAATGCATAAGAAACTTTTTATTTGCATTAATCAACAGAGTGAGGTTTTTTGTTGCACAGGGCAGCTTAAAACAACCTTTTCTCCTTCTAAATTCTGAACTGCTGTGGGGTCTCAAGTGTCATTTAAGTAGCCTTGGGATCTATGTAAATTATGGCAACCTAAACTGAGCCTTTGAACAAATGTAATATACTCCTTGACTCACGTCTGGGGAGCAACAAATGAGGAAGAGGGAGGATCCATATCTTCAATTTCTCCTTGATACTGCCCATCCTTATGCCCCTTTAGAGCGTGCTGGCCCTATTCTCCTCTCCCCATATCTAGGGCTTGTTTTTATGTACAGTGCTATAGTAAAGCAGATTCACTGATGCAGCTGTAGCACTTTAGTGAAGATGCTAATATGTCAATAGGAGAGTTGCTCCTCCCAGAGAGGTGGTAAATATGTTGACAGGAGAAGCTCTCCCATTGATATAGCACTGTGTATGCTGTGGGTACGTCTAGACTACAGGCTTTTGAGCGTCTAGACTACATTAAGTGGATTGACAAAGCGATCCTCTTTGTTGACAAAGAGCGTCCAGACTGCCGGACGCTCTGTCAACACAAGAAGGCACCCGGAAGTGCTTCTGGAAGGTCACAGGGGCAGCCTTAAAGCCCAGGCACTGCTGCATGCTCTCTGCAGAGACGCGTGCTTAAAGGGATCCTCCTGGACAGCCGTTGTTCTGCTCCTGCTTCTGGCTTGCCTACCTCCTCGAGGGAAAGCAAAGCTGCTGCAGTTTTGGCTCTGGTTGCCCTGCTTCCTTGGACACCACAGCAGTTTATTTTCAGGTTTGGTTTTTGGCTTGTGTGTTTGTTTTTTTGGTTTGTTTTTTGTTTGTTTATTTTTTTGGCTTTTTTGGCCATGGAGCCTGAGCTGCCCCTGGGCAGGTGATGGCCCCACACCATGCTGCTGGAAGTTCTGCTACATGCTCAGGAGAGCATCAAGACGTTTGCGGCAGAGTTGGATTCTGAGCCCAGCTTTGAGCCCCTCACTCAGGCTGCAGCCCTGCTGCCCTTGCCCCCAAACTTATTTATGGAGAGGCGAGTTTGGAGGCTGGACACCAGTTCTGACTGGTGGGACCGACTAGTTATACAGCAGTGGGATGATGACCAGTGGCTCCGAACCTTCCGGATACGGAAGGCCACCTTCCAGGAGCTCTGTGCCTGGCTTGCCCTGCCTTGCAACTCCAGGACACCCACTTGCGAGCCCTGGAGAAGCACATAGCCATTGCCCTGTAGAAGCTGGGTACCCCCAACAGCTACCGCTCCGTGGGACATCAGTTTGGCATGGGGAGACCTACCATCAGGGCTGTCTTGATGGAGGTAAGTCACCCTCAGGGGACAGTCCAGAGGGCTGGGGGCAGGCAGATAAGGGGGACGGTCAGGACCGGGCACAGGGAATGGGGGATGGGGTGGGAGTGGTGGAAGCCTGCCTGGCCTCACCCTGTGGTGGTGCGGGGGACACGGAGGGGTTGCCTGACGGGGGGCTCTTGGGGTCCGGGAGGGAGGGGAGCACCTCTCATCAGCTGATCCAAGCCCTCTAATGTCCTGTTCTGTGTGTTTCTATTTGTCCCTTTCTGCAGGTGGTGACGGTCATCAACTCGGAGCTGCTTCACAGGACCGTCTGCCTGGAAAACCTGGATGCCATCCTGGCTGGATTTGCGGCACTAGGATTTCCCAACTGCAGTGGAGCACTCGACAGGATGCACGTCCCCATCCACGCACTGCCCCACCGAGCAGCACAGTACATTAACCAAAAGGGCTACTTTTCGACGGTGCTTCAGGCCCTGGTCGACCACCAGGGACAATTCACAGACATTTGTGTTGGGTGGTCAGGCCGGGCACATGATACCCGTGTATTCCGGAACTCGTACTTGTACCGCAGGCTGCATGCTGGGTCCTTTTTCCCGGACAGAAACTTGGCAGTGGGGGATGTGCAGATGCCTATATGCATTGTGGCCGATGCAGCCTACCCCCTTATGCCCTGGCTCATGAAGCCATTCACGGGACACCTGCATGCGAGCAGGGAACTCTTTAACTCCCGCCTGAATTGGGCTCGCAACCAGGTGGCGTGTGCCTTTGGCCGTCTGAAGGGCAGATTTAGATGCCTGCTCACTCGGCTGGACATGGGGGAACACAACATCCCTGATGTGGTTGCAGCATGCTGTGTGCTGCACAACCTGGTGGAGAGGAAAGGGGAGGCCTTCCTCCCTGCGTGGGGGACACGGGCTGATGTGGAGAGGAGGCACTTTGAGCAGCCCCGGACAGCTGCCATCCGGCAAACCCACCATTTAGGATTGCAAATCCGAGAAGCCCTGAGGGAGCAATTCTCCCATGGAGGCCGATGAGTTTCCCCAGGGTCTTCCAAATGTGGGATTGCCCCATGCTCCCAGTGCCTTCCTCCCCGAAACCCCTCCTGGCCCCACATTCACACATTCTACTCCTTCCTCACACATTGAGAACAGGGACAGGTGTTGGTGAAAACATTTGAACTGTTTATTGCACTGTTGCTTTTTGGACAAAATAAAATAAATAACTATTTTTTTCAGAGAAAATAAACTGTTTGCTAACAAAATAAAATGCTTCCCTCAGTTACGCTCACTGCTGGGAGGGGGGAATGTCAACCAGGAAGGGGGGAGGGAGGCTCAGGGCCGAGGGGGCTGCTTGGAGGAAGAGCCCCTGGCAGTTTGGCTGCGGAGGTCTTCTCACACCCGGCTGTGTGTGCGGGCTGCGACAGCAGGGGGCTGAGCAGGAGGTGGGGCTGTACCTGAGTCTGGGATGGCAGGGGCTGAGGGGGGGGCAGGCTGAAGAGGAGGAGCAGAACCAGGCACAGGACCGGGGAAGGCCATGGCCTCCCGGATCGCAGCATAGACGTGTCTGCACTGCTGGGCGAATTCCTCCAGCAAGCACCGGGGCCACTCGGCCTCTGCCTCCAGCCTCCTGTCCTGCGCATTGCAGGACTGCGATGTGCTGGCGCACCAGGTCTAAATAGGTGCGCCAGTGCCGACGGGTTCCCTGCAGCTGTCTGGGTGGTGGGGCAGGTGTGGCGTCCCCCTCCTGGTCAGCTGGTCCAGCTGTGGAGGACAAGAGGGAAAAGTCGTCAGTCATGCATGCTCACCCTTTCCCTGAGAGGGCATTCCCTCCTTCTTCTCATCAGGCAGTGCCTGTCCTAGGGTCAGAGGCTACTCATGTGCATCTCAGTAAGGCATGGTGTGGCCATGGTGCAGGCCACCATCGTGCCCCCCCTCACACACCTCCCATAGCCGAGCAGCACAGACAAGTGTCAGGCCATGGTTGGGCTTCCCGCAGAGTGCTGAGAGGCCTGCAGCGGTGAGGCAATCCCTGTGTCCCCGACCCATGCCTGCACCTGGCATCACTGCCTGCAGGAGCATGTAGTGCCTAGCAGCTGTGCGGGTGCAGGGGTAGGATCGCCCTCCCTGAGGGCAGCCATGGGTGTGTCCCCCTTCCCCCCCGGCTGTGATCAGCATGACATGTCACAGCACTGCACCATCCCCTTTGCTCCCGCCTGCCCTGCCCTGCGTTGTGGGGGACCCTCACATCACTCACCTGATATTTCCTCCCCGGTGTCCGAGGTGGTCTGCGAGGCCCCCTAAGTGTCAGCGCTTGGCTCCTGGGTGCTGTCTTCCTCCTCCTCTTCCTCCTCCTGGAGCTCCTGGTCACCTGGCTGTTGTTGCGGCCGCTGCTGACCAGGGGTCTTCAGCCCAGACTCCACTAGCTGCTCAGGAGGCAGGGGTTCGCCTGTCTCCAGGATCTAGTCAATCTCCTCATAACCCGCACAGTAGTGCGGTGCTTCCCCAGAGCGGGAGCTGTGCTCACGGGCTCTAACATACCCCTGCCGCAGCTCCTTCACTTTTGCCCTGACCTGCTCCAGTGTACGCGGGTGGTGACCTTTCTGGGCAAGGCCTTCTGCCATTCGGGCATAAATGTCCACATTCCTCCTCCTGCTGGACTGCATGGCCTGGAGGGACTCCTCCTCAGCCCAGAGCCCCAAGAGGGGTTTTATCTCTGGCCCAGACCAGAACGGTGCCCAGCGCTTGGTGCCCCTGTCTTCCTGGGGGGATGTGTCCCTGGAAGGGCCAGGGGGGTCTTGGGGGGCTTGTCCCTGCGACATGTCTCCCGAGTGTCCCTACCGGGAAGAGCTGTGCAGTCAGGATCCTCTCTGGAGCTGGCTTGTTGCCAGAGTGCTGATCCTGGGTGCCTGTGCCTTTTAAAGATGGCTACAGGCAGGAACAATAGAGTGGAAAGCTGTGGCAGGAGTGTCCATCAGGGTTCTTCCTGGAGGCCTTTACTGTCGACATTACTTCTCCCCTGCGTCCACACTTACCTTTTGTTGACAGAACTCTGTTGACAAAGGAGTTATTCCTCATAGAATGAAGTTTACAGCCATCGACAAAACTGCTGAGTTCTGTCGATGTTATGTCGACAGAACTCAGCGGCAGTGTAGACGCAGGTATAGTTTTGTCGACAAAAGTCCACTTTTGTCGACAAAACCCTGTAGTCTAGACACACCCTGCGGGGCAGATTGGCATAATTACATCACCTGGGAGGGTGCATTTTTCACACCCCTGAGCATTGTAGTTATACCAATCTATGTTTGTAGTTTAGAGTTAGATTTAAGATCATTTAGGTCCTGTGTGATGGGATGAGGGATGGGTAGTATGGCTTAATTCTCTGCACATAGGCACAGAACCAAGGCACAGGCTAGCCATACTTTTCTTCAGAGATTAGGTGTTATTTCCAGAGGAATATATTTGAAGATGAATTCACAAATACTGGAGACTCGTCCGAACTGAAATACTGGTTCTATGGTTATTTTGAAGTTTTCCAGCCCTACCCAATTTCTTATTTACAGGATTCCCAATTCTGGCTCTCAAAAAATTATGTAGAAAATACTGGAGTTTGTATTATACTTTACATCACTTGTCAAATTAAAATGTATCACTTTCTCTCTCTTGTTTAAAGCCAAGTATGTAGTTTCTCTTGTCTTATGAAAGAAAAGCATTGCTCTGGCAATATGTTTTACTGAGACACCAATCTTTCACTTTACTTTGTATTTGATTTAAAAAATCCTCTCCAGTTTCCCCGCCCCCCCTCTCTCCCTGCCTTTTTCATGACACGAGAACTGTAACATTTAGAGGAGTGTCTCTTTTCCAGATTTCCTTCTCACTTGGCTGCACTTCTAGCTGAAAATTTAAACTGCCTTTTCTTCTATATTCCAGGATTGTCACCTATTGTAAGAATTACAGCACTAGAAAATGGAAACAATGATATTTACTGACTTATGGCTTGGGGTTAACTCCAATGTATTTGAGTACCACACAACTGCTTTATTTATTTACCCAAACTTTTAAAGCTTACAGTAATAAATAGTTATAGAGAAGGAGGGGAGGAACAAATCTGCACATCATTTTGATCTTGATGCAAATGAAGACACTGACACATTAAGGACTAAGTCCTGTTCCTCTTGCAGCCACAGACAAAACCAGTTGAGTCTGGTAAGGCAGGAATGGGTCCATATCTATTATATAATTTGAAGAGTGAGTCTGTGGATTTGGTTTGTGCAAACTAAAGTCATACTTTGTGATTACCTACAGATACCAAATTTTGCATAAAGAATCCTGTCACTTAAATTAGTAGGATGCACTAATTTTTGGACTGGAATATGCTGGGTGAAAGGTTTAAATCAGTGTTTCTCAAATGGCATACGACAGCCAATGAGAACCGCGAGGCTCCATGGCCAGTAAGTAAACAAACTAGAACAGCCAGTAGCAGCTTTCTCAGAATGGGTCCATGGACCACTTTGAGAAACTCTGGTTTAAATAATTATTTTTGCTTTTCATCGGAAAAAAAATCATGACTATTATGATTATAGTTCATAAAAATATTGCTAACAAAATTAAAATCGAGTAATCTATTCAACTGTCATTTTAATGGAAAGAAAATGTTTAGTGATACAAATCACAAAATAATTCAAATTAGTTATTTATAGAGTAATGGAAGCTTTATGAGTTTCTGATTCAAATTTACTGTGTATGGTAAAATGAATAATGTTTGAAATTGAAATCCTAAAAAATTAAAAATGTTCTTTTATTTCCCTTTTGCAAACACATTAATAAAAAAAAATCTATGATATGTGGGGAAGCTCAAGAAATTCAGTATAAGTGTAAGCTATGCAAAATGACTTTTCCCAGTCAATGAGAGGCCTCACCTGCTTCTTTGCACACATATGTTATGGCAAAGGGCATCAGAAACCGTGGGGCTCTCTCAGACAGCTCTGGATACTCAGCGGTTACATGAAGCCAGTACTCAATGAGGAACTTTTGTGAGAAGACCAGCTTTAAAGCGTTGTCACAAGACATTTCGATTAGGCTGTCTTGTTCTTTTGATGTTAAACTAGCAAGGGTGTTACTGTTAACGCATTCAAAGGGATTTTTAGTCTCTGGAACTGGAAAGTACTTGTGCAGCTGCATTTTCAGGCTTTGCAGATGCTCCTTGATTGTATGTTTAACATAACTGAGGAGCTGCATTTCCGATGCAATTAAAAAGTCAGGAAGATTGCTAAATGAGTCGTAGTTTGACTGATCAATTCGACTGGACCACAGATCTAATTTCTTTATCATTGCTTCAATTTTGTCTTGTACTTGAAAACTTGTCACTGCTTTTCCTGCAGACTCAAATTGAGACCATTAAGATGGCCTAAAACATCAGCTAAGTAAGCCAATTTAGCCAACCAATTAAAATCATGAAAGCGATGGGCAAGCTCAAACTTTGTGTCCATCAGAAAGATTCTCACTTCATCTTGCAGCTCAAAAATATGTGTCAGGACTTTCCCTCTGGAGAGATAGCGGACCTCCATGTACAGCAGCAGCTGACAGTGATCACTGCCCATCTCATCATATAAAACAGCAAACAATCTTGAATTGAGAGGATGGGCCTTGATATAGTTAACAACTTTCACAGATTCATACAATACGCTCTTTAAGTCGGCAGGGATTTTCTTAGTGGCTAGGGCCTCCCTGTGAAAGCTACATTGAGCATTTGTTGCATATGGAGTAACTGATTTAATACGAGCGATAACTCCACATTGTTGACCAGTCATGGCATGAGCCACCTCTGTGCTAACCCCAATGCAGTTTTTCCAGTCAATATTATTCCCAACAATAAAACAGTTCAGCATATCAAAAATTTTCTCTGCGGTTGTATGTATGGGTAGTGGTTTGCAAAAAAGTAAGTCCTCGTTTACCTCCCCACTGTGTTTATACCTACAAAGACAAGAAGTTGTGCCAGTTTTATGATGTCAGTTGTTTCATCTATTTGTAGTGCATAGAAGCAACTATGGCATACTTTATTCATCAACTGTTCCCTCACATACTCAGCCATTTCCTCAATTATGCGCTGAACTATATTATTTGACAGTGGGATCAGACTTATTTGTTTGCATGCCCTCTCCACAAGCAATGTATTTACAATCATCTTGGCTGCTGGTAATATTAGCTCCTTGCTGATTGTGTGTGGCTTTCCCATCTTGGCTATTAGTTGGGGTACCCGGTAGGAGGACTCCGTTGCCCTTGTATTGTCACGACCCGTTACTGTCATCATCATAATCTTTTTGCTTTCCTTGAACTTGGTAAGCTTGTTTTGAAAAAAATCAAGAGGCTTGAACTCATATTTGCCATGCTTCTGTGTTAGATGATGGCGAAGGCTGGCTGGTTTTAGGCTTTCATTTGCTAACACCTTGTAGCACAGGATTCACATTCATCATGGTTTATCCTCACTGCCAGACCAAGTAAATCCAAACTTTAAGTAATCAGCAGAGTATTTTCTCATTTTCATTTACTTATGTCTGTTTGATTAGATATTCCACTTGTGGATGCTTCACTCTGCTCATTAGTCTCCTTTCTCTTCAGTGAGCCTGATTTTAGCTACAGATCCAGGTTGAATGTATAGCTAACGTTTGTATGCGTCTAACCATTGCAATCATTTTGTCTCACAAAGGCATCACAACATAGATTTTCGGACAACAATTAATAGCATTATTGGAAGATATTTAATTTAAAAATAATAATTGATTGTAGCTTTGTAATTTATTTAAAATGTATTTTCTATGATCATTTTTATTTATCTTTTTTTTCATGGACCTCCTGCAATACCCTCGTAGACTCCCAGGTGTCTGCGGACCCCAGGTTGGAAACCACTGCCTTAGACAATACAAACCGCAGGTCTTTTTGCAAGTCAGATGATGATCCATGACCCTTCTCTGGCATCCATCATCCTTGGGTCCCAAATGGCTTCAAAAGTCAATATGTGACCTCTCTTGGATCTCACCTTGACAGAGGCAGGAACTTATCACATAACTAAAAAATAACTTCAGTATAAGTTATCATAATTTGTTCATTTTACAATGTACAAAGAGAATAAAATACCAACAAAGATTTTAAAAGGCCAATTAAAAAAAGGAAAACAATTATGAACCACAACTGCTGGGAGGAAAAATTCAATCAGAAACATGTGAATGATAATTAGGCATTGTTTAAGAACATTTTAGTAGATGCCCCAAAGCCACAATCCTTTAACTAAGAAGAAGGTTGCACTGTTTTAAAAAAAAGAACCTGGTTTAGAGGGGATGTGAAGGCAGCTATAAAAATAAAAACATAATACATAACAAATGGAAGAAAAGGGGAAGTTGATAATCATGAGTATGAAACTGAAGCTATGACTTTTAGAAAACTGATATTGCAAAGAAATGGATACAAGAAGAAATCTCTGACCAACAAATGTAAGGACAATATGGAGAAAAAAATCCTAACATTAGGTATTAGTCCATTAATAGTTGGAAATGTAAGAATTATAAATAGTAATGCAGAAAAGGCAGACATTTTCAGTTCTGTATAAATTAGACCAGTGTTTCCCAATTTTATTTGCTCACGGAACCCTTTTAAACTCAAAATAATTTTGTGGAATCCCTAATAACAGTCTTAGCTGTTAAAGTAGACCACAAATAAGTAAGGATAATAAACAAATGCTAAACAAGGTCATGAGATCAACATTTAGTTTAATAGCACATAGATTAATCTATCATAGTCAATTTATATTTGTCACGGTTAAATTTTTAAATTCAAGAAATCATGTGACTATACTCAAGTAAAGTATTCACTAGAGCACTGCCTGCACACTCCCATACAAGCAACTGGTTTGACAGTTGAAGCTTCGACTTTGTCCCACACAGTGCTAGTATATTCGTATTCAGTCACCCATGTGATCCACACTCCCTGAGAGTGAGTACGGGGATTTACGGTGGTATATAACGCAATCACACCACTGACTGACGGTGTGCGCAGCACTGAGTAGTGACATCATCATCCCCACTCTCTGGCTAAGCTGGCATTATACATGAACACTTATGGCAAACACAAATGAAAATTGTTTTCAATAAAATTCATAAATGCTTAATTACTAATTTTTTTAAAAAAAATCATACAATGTTATTGTAATGGAATTTTTTCGCTGAACCCTTATTTTCACTTTGCGGAACCCCAGGGAACCACTGAGTTAGACATTTTACAAACAGCAGGGCCATATTACTGGCATCAAATAATTTTTAAAGGAGCTAACTGAGGAACTAGCTGAATCATCAGTGTTGACTTTCATTATGTCTTGGAGCAGTGGAAAAGATCCAAATGGATGAAAGCTAATATTATGCCAATACTTAGACAGTAGAAAGGTTACTATATGCCTGTCAGTTTGACATCAATCCCTGGTAAGATAATGGAGCACTCTCCGGTCCTGCAACATCAATGATCTGATATGATTTTAGTTAGCCTGATGGCCACTTATCATGGGTGTGGCCAAGTTTTCCATAGTCCCATAAATTTGTTTACAGTCACCAGTTCTGGGTCTCAGTGTTCTGTTTTGTTATTTAGCTCTAATTTACCCCTAAATGTTTTCTATGTGTCCAGCAAGCAGGGGAAGTGTTGATAATGCTGCTAGACAATATTGACCTCCTGTGGATAGGCTATATTGATCCATCAACCTCAAATAATTATGTACTTATCAAGCAGGCATCCATCCCAAAGAAACCTACTATTCAACGTTACTAACCTGTATGTAGTTGATTTGGTCCCACTTGTTCTCCATTAAACTAATGGTGAATTATTGATTTACTTCCAAAATTGCAGAATCCCTAGCATATTATTCCCATCATCCATGAATATATGTATAGGCTAGCAATAGTTCATAATTCCATATGGTAGCAGAGATGTAGTAATCTTCCAATTTCCGAAAAGCCTCTCTGGAGAGCTCTGTGTTTACTTCAGCTAACCTGTGCTGTTTGAAACCAAACAGTCGAGAAAAAAAGACTTTTTCCTTGTGTTCATATTTATAGCTTCTTCTCACAGAAAACAAGGCAACAGGATCTCAACCTAAATGGGCTCTTTCTTTTGTTGACAGTGCATTTAGAGTCTGATCATCACACACAATGACCTCTTGCCTTCAAAGCATTAGCACTTAGCAGTTAAAGATTTTCCTCCACATTACATGGGGCTTCTTTCTTGTTGTTGGGTTATTTCATTATAGGAGTATATACAATGTAAATGTTTGCCACTCAATTATAACAATGCAGACAGGTAAAAACAATGCACACACCAGCTCTTTGGTTTTCATGAGGTTTAAACATAAAATACTTTCTTATACATTTAACAATCATTTTGATAGATACTAATACCCAAGTGAAATGGTCCAGCTTCCAGCTATGTATTTACATGTTTCAGTGAAGTCAGGAGCTCTGGCATAAACTGGAATCCTGGTCAGCCAGCATCAAAACTGTCTGAAGTGTGATTTAGGCAAAATATAAAGGGTTAAGTTGGTGCTAATGTACTAAACCCTCCCAATTCAGAACACTTAAATTAGTGTTGACCCAATTTGTGACATGATCAGTCTCGAATGCTAGGAAACCTATGTTTCAGTATAATTAAATCCCTTTAACAACTTCAAGATATCTCCATTAGAAAAAGTAATTTTAATTTCAATTTTGTGAAAATACTTTTCACTCACTGACACTCCCAATGCACAAATAAATTAAACAATCTGCAAACTATTTTGAATGATATCCACTAATTTTAAAAATGAATCATTGTCAGGGGATGAAAATATATCTCTTTTCCCTTTAATGAAACAGTCTTTAAAAAGTTCATTCTTGTTAAATTTCCCCAATTTGTACTTTTACCATGGTCCCTCTGTAAATTCATCTTTTTTCTATTCAACAAAAGTTTGAAAAGGGTTTTAAGATCCTCTCACAGAAGGCAATAGCTAGAAATGTGTTACCATTATACATCCAGATTGCTACAGAACTGATTCCAACACATGCTAAATTAAAAGAATATACTAAAATTTCAAAAACTATTTCCCACAGTGATATAAACACTGATTTCTCAGTATGTTACTATTGCTGTATGTTCTGGAATGGTACTGAGTTTCTGCTGGAATTCAAAGCATTTGCAGTATAATTGCCATTCCGCTGTTCACTGTGAAATATTGTAGCAATCTGTTATAGATTGTAAATGTGCTTCTTGCCTTTCCCCTGATCTGCTGAACTCTCTTTATGATGCTGATATCATCACCAAATTGAACAAAAATAGAAATAAGGAGGAAAGTTTTAGCTAAAAGTCTTGAATATAGATGAACCAGTTTAATTTTAATTTGAAAAAAGGAAAAAAAAGAGAAAGACCCTTACAAGATTTTCCATACCTGATCTTTTATTGGATAATATTTTTCAAGTACAGTAGGTCTTCATGTCCTGCACTCTTGAGAATTCTTGGCAAGGCTTCAGCGCTTTAATGATCATAGTGGGTATTCTGAAGTAAAATCTATTTGGAAAGAGGGAATCATTTATTTGAAAAAGCTTTAAAATACACTGTTTTATACTTAGACAAAACATCTTTTGAGTTCTCTACTGTCATGATCAGATTCTTCTCACCAGCTAAGTGAAATGGGCAAGACAAGCTGTAATAGTATAAAAGCCTTGTTGAGAACTCTGGTACTGAATCAGATGAATAAATCAGACTAGGAACTGACTTCACCCTTGATGGGTGAGATCCATGTTATTCTCCTATAAACAGAGAAACATCTTTAATAATTATAGTATGTTAATAAGCAGATTATAATGAATATACTCGTCAAATTTTGCCTCTCACTATCATGAAATAGTAATATCAGATCTGGCCTGAGCCAAACAAAAATAAATGACGGTTATAATATATTGATTAAAGGGACTGAAAAGATTACCCTTATTTTTTCTCCTTTTTCCTTCCAATCTCTATCAGTTTTGTCTGGTTTGATTGTCAGACAGCTATCCCTCATATAGCACCTACTCTCTGTTAGACACTGGGTAAATTATTCCTCCATACTGGCTGGGTTTGAAGAGACAAAGTATAAATCTGGGCATTGTCAGCATACTGAAGATACAGCAACACATACTCATTCAACCTCTTAATGACCTCTTAGTGGGATGCCAAGAAAGAGAGAATATTACACTATAAATATGCACCTGAGTGTTCTTGCAGGGATGAGCTACAGCTTACTGATTAAAGTATTATGGATATTCCACTTTGGATTCCAACTTTTTCTTGCTTTTCAGTGCTACTTTCAGCTCTAAACTTCCCTAGTATGTCAGAGTCCCCAGATACATCCTTGTTTTGATTTTGAGCTCCAAAGTAAAAGCATGTGAGCAGTTAGATGATAGATAAGCCCTTCATCCTTTTGTTGCTGTGGAAATGCCATGATAACTTTTTCACAGTTTCTGTAGCACCAATGCTGAATCACTCGACATCACAGCCATTACATTAGAGTAAGGCTGACTTTTGCATTTATAAATAATTCAGTATTCTGTTACTTGTTTAACTGAGATTCTTACTACTGTCCTTTAGTAGTGTAAAAGTAGAGCTTATTTTACCTATATTATACAACTTGATTCTTCTATCAGCAAGAGCAGTTCACTTAATGAAGTCATGAACATCTCTGAAAGCCCCTTCTTGTATATAGCAATAGTGTTAAGTATTATTGAAGTATAAACGTAGTATAAACATGTTAAGTATTATTGAAATATAAACGTAGGATAAAATAAGCATCACTGCTTTATTTTCAAGGATTTTGCTGAAAAAAAATCCCAACACATTTCAGCTATTTCCATATCGTTATGTTCTATATTTTATCTTTGTTATAGATTTGTATACACAAAGAGCAGTATGATTTCAAGGTAGAGAAGAGCAATCTTGCAGTATCACAAATCTTGTGAGCTGAAACCATTTACGACAGAACCTTTGATAGGCAACAAATAATGTGGAATATTAGATGACATTTTTACATGTCCTTTTTTGGCTCATACGTATACCTACAAGGTGTTGCCTGTTGTCTATACATCTCTTTCTGGCTTATTTACATGCTTGCCTAAGAACTGAAATAATTACTTGCCCCATTTTTTAAAAAAATGCATTTCAGATTATATTTACAAGTCTATTAACATCTTAGGAGTTTTGTCTTACTTACTCAGTTTTGCTGAGTCTGATCTTACTTACACATTAATAAATAAGGAGTAAATCCACTGTACTTCATAGAATTATAATGGTTTGACCCCAATACTAATAAGATTAGTCTCCTTACCTTTATTATCTATCAACAACTTTAATGAATTCACAAGAATTTTCAGAAAAGAAGTACTGTCTCTATCATAGAGTTGTATTAATTATGAACTTATGCTTCAAAAGATAAAGTTTACATCAGCATTTAATAATGCTTCAGGTGAATTGGACTGCAGTGAACCCATTGTAAGTGAAAAAGGAATATAATTTTCTCATCAGAATTAATAACCACTATTCTCTATATTTTACAAAATAGTAATCATTCAAGTGAAAGCATTATATTACTCTGTGTAATTCTGGCAATATACTCAGCCTGATAATCTTTCTAATGTGGAACCTTAGTTCCAAAAGTTAGAATGAAGAAAAGAAAAAAAAGTGTATATAACATACAGCCCTTGTGAAAGATACATCATCCTGTTACAACTTCAGTAATTACTTTTACTAAACATGAAATGCACTCCCTGACCTGATAAGGACACTCGCTATCCTATCCTTCTTAACATCTATTCTAAAGACTCATCTGAACCATGATCTCTATAAGAAATTAGCAATCAGTAGGTTGAGAGCTCATAAGAGTACAGTTGATGAATATATATATTTCATAATAGCAAAAACAAGGGCCAGATCTTCAGCTAGTGTCAATCAATGCAGTGTTACTGACTATAATAAAAACTATACAATGTTTACAAAGCAGTACATAATACATTCATGAAATTTTCATATTTCAGCTTTGCCCCTCATTGTGACCTTTCATTTAGTAAGACAGAGATGAATCTTCCTGTACATTTGTGCAGCTCAATGTGGCCAGTTATGGAGTACAGACTCATTCACCCACCCAGTGGCCTTTTAATGGGATCACATATTTTGGCAGTTCTTTCCTGAAAACACAGCTGGATATCTCAGATGGCTTCTACAAGGCCTAATCATTCAGATCTCAAGTTTAGGAATCTGTTTGAATGAGAAAATAGTATTGTATCTAATTGTCTCTTCATGCTCTGCCATCATTCTGCATCCACCTGTTGTTTCTTGTCATTCTTAAATTGTAAGTTCTTTGGAGGCAGGGGCCAACTTTTTGTACTATGTTTGTACAGAGCTTAGTACAATGGGCCCCATGACTAGGACTCCTAGTTGCTACATCAATATAAATAAACAAACACAATTAATTATTTTAAAGAAGCATACATTTTACCTTCAGATAAATCAGCTTTCACCACTTCACTTTCCCCCTAAATTATCATCCAGCCTTTTTTTTATATATTAAAGAATCTGGTGTTCAAAAAAAGTGTTAAGAGACCAAACATCAAAAGTTCTCTGTTTATCTTCACAGACATTACAATAGATGAGAACCATTCAAGCAGAACTGTTCCTCTGATTCAATTGCAGCATCCAATTTTAGGGAAGAAATTTCCCATGCATAATGTTTTTTAAGGGACAAACAGGCACAACAATTAAAGGAAAGCTATTGAAAATGCATATAAAGATTTCCTCCAGTAGGTCAATGCAACAGGATAATGTGCTGGTTCTGGCTTTTCTGCCTATCACCTGATATAATGGATTGCAATAAATTTATTAAGGATAAATACCTGGCCCTATTTGGGTCAATGGCAAAACTTCAATTGACTTCAGTAGAGACAGGATTTCATCATAGATTTTTGCACAGATAAGGCTGGGGCTCAGCTTCAGGGCTGGAGCAAGAATAAAGAGATGAAAGCATCCAGGGTGAGATTAGGCATCAATGCTGTCCTAATTCTGCTGCCACTGAAGTTCACATTAAGACTTTTTTTGAAATCAATAGGAGCAGAGATGGGTCAATACTAAATGCTTTTGAAAATCCCACACCAAATTATCAATCTCAAGAGACTGGAATAACAATGCTTTCCCTGCCAATAATGGGGACGTGTTAATAAAGAAGTTGGTTCCTCATTGCTGAGCTTCTCGAGAAGAAATTCCTGCTGTTTCTGAAATATCAATAATTTAACCTCCCTGTCCCCACACACCTAATATAGCAATTTCTATTTTTTAATTGGCTAAAAGATTCAGAAATTCCTTTTTTTAAATTCTTCAGTCAGCCCTAGTTCCAAAATTAATCATAGAATCATAGAGCTGGAAGAGACCTCAGGAGGTCATCAAGTCCAGCCCCCTGCCCAAGGCAGGACCAATCCCAACTAAATCAACCCAGCCAGGGCTTTGTCAAGCCGACACTTAAAAACCTCTAGGGATGGAGATTCCAGCCTTTCAGATACAGAAAACACTGATCATTCAGCATGTCCTCAGTGCAAACACAGAGACTGGTCATTGAGCTGAGAGTACAGTTCAGAGGTGAAAAGTAACTTTCTAAAAATGAAATTGCGGGATTTCCTAATTTCCAGTTCAAAATTGATTAATGTGTAAATGGAGGGTTTGTATGTTTCTTTAGCTCTATCTGGGATCTGAAAATCAAGGGAGATTATTTCCTTCTCATACATCAATGCCAATAGTAGAAATTTTTAGCCCTCTTTATACATTTATTTGTGATTGTGCAACCTCATGAAAACAGATAAAAATGAAGACAGAATTTGGGCCTTCAATTAGAATTTAGGTAGCAATTCTGTTGATGATGTAAAAAGAAGATATAGAATCCAACTCATGCTTACTCTTTTGTGAAAAAAGAGTAGACATATAGTATAAAATTAAGCAGATATGTTTTTCCCTGTTAAAATGGGTGCAAAGCAAGTCTGGTAAGGAAGCAGATGTTACATTAAACTAGTTACTTTCCTGAGCACAGCCTCACTTTAATGATGTCCAAAAAGCTGTTCTTATCTTTGAAAAATTATTTTCATTGAGGTGAAATCTGGATTTTTTATAAACTTAATACAAGTGACAAATCAGATTTTTTTCTACAATATAAAATCAGTTCCCTGGGAAGTACAAAGACATATGCAGTACATTAAAGTAATTTAGAATAATTCTTCCAAACCAAGAAGCAAATTTGGACTATTGCTAGTACTCTGGTGTATGTCAGAAATGCATTTGCAATTCTTGTCAAGAGATTTGCTGCTGAGTAGCTAAGAGCAATTATTTCATAACAATGTCATCAGAAGAACAGATTAGAGGCATGCTTAACTTTTGGTAATAAAAAAATCAATAAATCAGAATCTAGAAAGAGAAAGCATTGATATGGATACAGAACCAGGTGAATGGAATGAAATAACTTTGTTGTTAATTAAGATAATAATGCAATCTAAGACCACTCAATCAAGAATTTAGAAGTCATAAGCAAAGTTTAATTTACCTTTCTTTTCCTTTTGGAATCCCCATTATAATAGACAGTATAATTCCAATACACAGTTTTCTTCTTCTTGTGGGTCATCTAATTATAATTAAGACACTCCTGAAAATAGAGGAATTAAAATCAGAGCTCTCTCCAGCAGAATTTTGAACATACCTGGAAAAAGTAAACTACAATAAAGAACAACAACAAAGGACTTCAGGTCATGAAACGAGATACTATTTTTAAATGTAAAATCATATTTCACAGATGTGGAAGCAAAGAAAATATAATAGTGCATTAAAGTTCAAGCAAAGCATAATATAGCAACTGAGTTCACAAAGGATATGTCTACATAACAAAGTTATTTTGGAATAATAGCTGTTATTCCGAAATAGCAATGTGAGTGTCTACACAGCAATAGTGTTATTTCAAAATTATTTTGAAATAATGGGCACCTTATTCCAAAATCTGTAAAACTAATTCTACAAAGAACAACGCATCTTCCAAGAATAGCTATTTCAAAATAGTGGCTGTGTACATGGGGCAGCTGCAGTTATATCAGAATAAGGGGCCTCTGGCCCTTCCTACGGTGCACTGCTGGCTGCTCTGTCCACACTCAGCCAAACTCTATATTCACCCTCCCCCTGCCCCGGAGCCCTTAAAGCTTCAGCCTCAGCAAAAAAGGTTTGTGGCTAGCAGGAGGCCCTGACCAGAGCCCAGAGCCACCCTGCAACTGCTGCTGCCTCACTTTTCCCCTAAATTGAGCAAGTCTGTTGCTCCCACCCAGCCCTCCATTGCTCCCAGGGAGCAGTCAGACAGCTCCCAGGAGCCTGCCAGGGGCCAAAAGAGGTATGCACCTTCCTGGTCTGGTGCAGAGATCCTGGACCTTATTGAGGTATGGGATGATGAGACCAACCTCCAGGATCTCCACACCAGAGGCAGGAATGACGATGTCTATGGCTGGATGGTCAAGAGCCTGGCCAACAAGGGGCACACACACAAACAGGTGCAGATAAAAGTAAAAGAGTTCTGCCAGGCAGGGCAGCACCCCACACTTGCCCTTACTTCAAAGACCTTGACTGCACCCAGAGGAGTGGGGCAGTCCCTTCACACCCTCCCTCACCTGGTTGTGGACTCCAGGCACCCATCATTGTCCTCATGGAAGAGAGAGAGAGAGAGAGAGAGATGTGGAGGAAGAGGAGGAACTGGATGAGGCCAGAACCAGAAACCTTCTGACCCTCACTCACCAGGAACAACCCCTGACTCACCCCATCCCCTGGCAGGGCTTCGTGCAGGTGGAACTGAAAAAAACTCCCAGGGAGGGGGCTTGCACCCCCCCATCCCTAAGGAACCCCATTCCTGCAGTCTACCCCCCCCCCCCGGAACAATAGCCCAAGAATGCCATACCTGCATGAACACGGTCCTGACAGTTAATCTCCCCACGATGAACTGGTTCCCAACAGATCAGTAGCTATCTGGTGTGGCGAGCTTCCAGAGGGTGATGGCGACACAGTTCTGGAGGGGGTTGGCAGATCTCTTGTGAGTGTCCCATTGCCTGAGGTCAAGGGTGAGCCACTCACAAAGATCCAGAAGCATGTACTTCCTTATCCTGACAATTTGGTCCCACTAGTCTGCACTGGTGTCCAGACACCAGAGGCTCCGGGGCACGGTGTCCAGGGGAGGGTGGGGAGGATCCAGCTGCATGAGCCATGCCCACAGAGATCCAAGGAGGGTCTCCCAGAGGAGCCTGGGGTTGGGTTCCTGCAGGTTCTAGGAGGCAGCCTGCAGAAACTGCTGCATGAGTTACAGCCCAAGCTGCAATAGTCGAAGACTGCCCAGATGCAGCTCTGGCTTTATGTCTGGAAGCTGAGGTGTCCACAAGGGGAACTGCAGCAGACAAAAGAAAAGATTTTGCTGTTCCCTGAGGAGGTAGGCAAAGAGAAAAAGTCTGAGACACTGCTGTACAGGGGGGTCCCTTTAAGCAAGCGCCTCAGATCGCCTCAAGCAGCAGCCACACAAAGTAACTGCTGACCTGAAGCCCTAACTCAAGTGGTTCCGGTTGGACTTAATTGCAAATTAGCAGCCAACCAGTGTGGATGCATTTGCTATTTTGATGTGTATTTTCTGTGTAGACACACTACAGTAAAACTCCAATTGTCCGGCATCAAGTGGTCTGGCACTCCTGATAGTCCGGCACCAACTGGAACCCGGAAGGGCTCCAGCCAGCCGGACAATTGGAGCTGCCCAGAGGCGGCGGTGGAGAGGGGGTGAGAGGCAGGCAGCTGTTTAAGGCGGGTGGGTGGGGAGCGCAGCGAGGGGCCAACCCTTCTCCGTGTTGTCGGGAGGTGGTGGAAGCCCCATGCAGCTGGCTTGCAAGCGGGCAAACTCAGCTGCCAGATTGTAAGTGGTGGCAGCAGAGAGGGGGTGAGAGGCAGGCAGCATTCCCCACTGACCCTCACCCACCTTAAACAGCTGCCTGCCTTTTGCCCCCTCTCCACCGCCGCTTGCAAGCCGGCTGCGCGGGCCTTCCACCGCCTCCCCACAACACAGCAGAGGGTTTGCCCCTCACCGTGCCGTTCCCCGCCAGCACCCCTGTCCACCTTAAACAGCTGCCTGCCTCTCGCCTCCTCTCTGCCGCCGCTGCCGCTTGCAAGCCAGCTGCACGTGGCTTCCACCCTCTCCCTGCAACACAGCAGAGGGTTCGCCCCTCCCCGCGCCATTCCCCGCTGACCCCCCAAGCAGCGCGGGTCCCAGGAGACCCATCACAGCACCCCGCCGGAGTACCTCCCGATACTCCGGCATAACCGATAATCCGGCACCCCCTGGGTCCCAAGGGTGCCGGATTATCGGAAGTCTACTGTATTTTGAAGTAAGCTATTTCAGATTCAAAGTTAATGTGCAGTGTAGACATAGCCAAAGAGTATGTTTTCATTATGTTAGACTGAACAATCCATACTCAAATGAATAAACACACTGCAGTCAGTAGAGGTACTGAGTAGGTATTCAGCAACAGCTATGGAGGCTGCTATATAAAAGCCTCAGAGAAGAAAAAATAATGCTGTGAAAGAATTTACCAGCGTAAATATCCCCATATCTGTGGTGTAGACACAGCCTTAGACTCTAAAAAAAGACAATGTGACAGTGATTTTATATAGAATTCTTTTGAACACTCCAACATTGCATTAGAACAGGGATTTTCAAACATTGGGTTGCAACAACTAGCTGGTCACAAGACACTTTGTTTACTTGAGTGTCTGTGGGCATGGCCGCTCCCAGTTCCTAGTGGCCACAGTATACCATTCCTGGCCAATGGGAACTGTGGGAAGAAGTGGCCCATCCTGCACCATTTCCCACAGCTCCCATTGGCCAGAAACAGTGAGTCTCTAAACTGGCCATGTAGAAAACTGTCCTTCGTGGTCTCTAATTTGCGCTGCCCCTTTCTGTGCTCTTATTATCATGATGGTGCCTGCTCAAACTCTCTGCCTAGGCATTCTGCCCCAGACCTCTTTCTGCCGGAAAAGTTTCCCCCTTGTCCCACACAGATTATGGAGCACACAAAATGCTGCCACCACAAAGGGAATGTTGCATTTGCTGAGGTCCAGCTGAGTCAGGAGACACCTAAACCTTCCATGACATTCCGAGCTTCGTCCTTGTACTCTTCCTGGAGGAGCAATATGAGTATGTTCTCCAAGTAGTGTGCTGTTAGGTGCACTATAACACACATCACCATCACAATGGTTTGCTGCAAACCAGGCTCCATTCTCATGCTTCTATAGCATCTGCATGGGCGACCAGGGAACAAAAATGTGCGAGCACACTGCCTCCCCTTTATCTCACACAAAGTGGGGGGGGGGAAGGGACTAGATAAGTGCATTAGGGGATGCTGGCCACAGGAGCCCATAACCATGGGAGACGGGTGAAAGCTCAGCTGGGGAAGGCAAACCCCAGTCCTGACCCTTCCGCCCCTTTTTGCCCACCCCTAGAGCTAAGCCCCACCCATTCCCAGCCCAATCCTTCCTGGCCATGTGGAGGGCTGGGGCTGCCATGCCACGGCCCAGCCCTCCCTGGTGTCTGGGGAAGCCAGGCTGCTGTGCCACAGCCACAGCCTTAGCCCAATCCAGCTGTCACACTGTGGCCCTAGACTTCTCCGGTGGCTGCCCCAGCCTTCAGCGGTCGGGGTTGTAGGCAGTTTTGTGAAGGCTGTGCCTTCCCTTGCCTGTATTACAGCCACCCATGCCCATAACCACCCACTGCACTGTTTTGGTTACAGTGGGCACCATGAGCATAGCCCAGAATGCAAAGCTACATATGGTGTGTTGATGGTAGACTCCCTAATGGGGATGCGCTATTTCAAACTACATTGAATTCTTCCCTGTAGTGAGGACACGGACCTTCTACTTTTCAAAAACAGGTGGTAAGAGATCAACCATATTAGAGTCAACCTTATCTCATAATGTAGCCATGCCCTAAGAGTCTAATAAAACTGGTTGTATGCTCAGAGAAACTTAAAGTAAACCAGCAAAGTATGAATCTATGAAGAAATCATTCAAAGACTACTCTCCCTGGAAACAAAAAAGGCCTCCTGCTTTTAGTAGAGGTTTAGCTCAATGGATTAGATTAAAAGAGAAGTGTTCTTCCTTAACCTTCCTGTGATGTATTGAAGTTATTCTTGTGTTAACCTTCTAAATTGATGTAATTACTCCTTGTTGTAATTGGCAGCCAGATAAATTAAACCATAGATCTATTGATTGCATTTCAATTGTAACTTTAATTTGATCATTGTATTGTGTTATATTTGATTAGTTTAGGGAAATGACAAGTAAATTAATTAGTGAAATACTTGTTTAGCTTCATATTTGTGGTCTTATCGTATTAATAAATCTATAAAAGCACACTTGATTGGTTCCTGTCTCATAAGTTCAATGCGGGAGAAAAAACTATTCAGAAGTAAACGTAAATGTAAAATGACTCTTGAATCCATATTTTAGATCTTTGATAAAAATCATATCACTGACACACACAAAAAATAAAACCCACTAGTATACAGTCCTTTGGGAAAAAATGGAGTTTCACAGTCTTGATGCTGAATAGTAATAATAATAATAATAAATTCATAATAAATAATAAAGCAGGCAGGAAGCTCAGAGCTAGGAATCAAACTGTTTTCTCACCCTATAATTTTTTGAGACTTTTAAAAAAAGTTTTTATCTTGAATTGGGATGAAAAGTCAAAATTTCAGATATTGTCATGAACCAAAACTCTCATCAGATAGATCTGATCATTCTAAACATTTTGATAATCTCAAAATATTACATTTCAGTTTTGACCTTTTACTATGAATTAACAAATTCCAAAATGAAAAGTAATTTCAAACCAAAAAAACCCAGAAAGTTGTATTTTGAAAATGATAGAAATGGATGTTTCAATAATTTTGAATATTTTTCACCTGTACCTGGAGCCCAATAGCAGGGAAAGTCCAACAAAATGGGGGATCTCCAATTTGCTTCAGCCTTCTTTCGCTTTCAAAATCAGTGTAAAATAAGTGTTAATGGGATAAGAGCTGAGGCTAAAATATGAAAAGAGGAAGTTAAGAATTACTTCTGGCTGGTCTACACTACAAAATTTGATTGATATAAAGCAGTTTTTGCTGGCCTAATTATGTCAGTGTCTACATTAACATTGTCCCACTGATGTAAGTGCCCTACTGCACTGACAAAATAAGGGTATGTCTACACTACAGCGTTAATTTGAGTTAACTTAATTCGAAATAGTTAATTTGAATTAAGCTAATTCAAAATAATGCATCTATACACAAAAACTATTTCGAAATAGCATTTTGCTATTTTGAAATAGCGCATCCACACCGAGTGGACCCTGAACCGAAGTTAAGGCTGGCCGGAACCAGTGCCGGCAGGGCATCAGGTTAGGACTTAGTGTGTGGGGCTGCTGCCTGAAGCTAACTGAGCTCTGTGCTTAAAGGGACCCTACCCCCACCCCGAACAGACAGTTCTCAGGGTTCTCCGCTTGCTTGTCTACCTCGATGAGGGACATCAAAGCAGTCCTGTCTTGGAGTGCCCTGAGTGCCCGCACTCGGAACACCACAGCACTCGGCCACATGGAGCCAGAGCTGCCCCTGGGCATGCCAGTGCATCTGGTGGGGTCGTTGCCATCAGCCCGGCTGCACTTGCTGCAGGCTGCCGCAGCCACCCGGGGGGTCCATCGGGGGGCTGTCAGTATCCAGGGGGCCCTGCGGGATAGCTTCCACCCTGAGGAGCACTAACAGTCTCCCTGGTCTGCCCCACTGGAGGCTTGTGCCCCATTCCTCTCTCACGTCCTTCCACTTACCCCTGCCTATCCCCCCCTTCCTGATGTCAAATAAAATACACTTTTTTTCAAAAATAGAAACTCTGTTTATTTAACAAAATGGCGGGGGGGGGGGGAGATGAACCTCTGGGGTGACTGGGGAAAGGAGGCGGGAGATGGAAGGAGAGAGGGTGGAAGAGGGGAGGGGGAAAACTGGGAGGAGGGAGCTGGAAGGGGGAAGCAAGGGGAGGAAAGGGGAGGGGAAGCTCAGCGCTCAGGGGTGGGGGTCTCGTCGGACCACATGTCTCCCAGCATGGCAGGTGCGGGGGCCTCGGCGTCCCCAGGGGGATGGGGAGGAGGGTGTGGTGGGGGGTGTGGAGGTGGGGGGTGTGGAGATTGAGGAGGAGGGTAAGGAAATTGAGGATGGAGAGGAGGGAGGGGGAGAAGAAGTGGAAGGAGGAACGGTAGCTGGAGGGGGCAGCAGGCGCTGGAGCGGCACGAGGCAGCACACTCAGCACCAGGGTCTGCAGATGGGTACAAATGGCATGACCCTGGGCAAGCAGCTCCCTCCGGAACTCCCGTTCTTCCTGTGCCCGCTGCTCCATGATACAGGTCAGGGCTTGCAGGGTCCCCAGCTGCTGCTCTTGGTACCCCTGCCGTGTTGCGGTCGTCCTGTGGAGTCCTCGGGTGTGGGAGCATGTCCCGGGTGGGGTGGTGCGCCCAGCATGTGCAGCTGGTGTGGCTGTGGAGAAAGAAGAGAAGTGGTCAGTTCTCCCTGGGGACACAGTGGGTGAAGCCCAGCCCCCCTCTGCGAAGTGAGGATGACCGTGGCCTGCACCATCAGAGCTGCTGTGCTTGCACAGAGGCCATGGTCAGAATGTCCGGCTATCCCCGGGAGTGGGAGCTGCCCCAAGACTGCACCCATGTCCCTGTGCTGTGTATAGTGTGGGTGAGGTGGGGGGAGATGTTAATGGGGGCTTGTGAAGGGAGGGCGTCCTGCTGTGTCCCGCCCCGGGGTCAGGAGCATGTCATGTCTCTTCACACACACGTGTGGCTATCAGGCCAAGGCCCCTGTGTGGCAGGCAGCTGGAGCCACCTGCCCAGGGGTGGCACGGCACGTGCTTGCACATGCACAGGTTGCTGCATGATCCGTGGAAAGCAAGGGCCACGCGCGCGGTCCCTGGTCTCCCTCCCTGCCCTGCCCCGCCCCACCCCCCGGGAAGGGGACAGTGTAGGCACTCACCTGGTGTGGCCTCCCCGGACGACTTCTCTTCTGGGACTGCTTGGGGGTCCTGCTGGCGTGGCGGCTCCTCCTCTGCGCCCTGGTCAGGGTCCTCCGGTCTGTAAACCTCGAGGCATAAGGGAGCGGTAGACAAAGGCTTCCCTTGTCGACCGATCCGCGTCTAGACTGCCGCGCTGTGCCGGATCAGCTGATTGTCAGCACAGTGCAGCGGCCATGTTTATTTTAATGAAGTGGGGATTATTTAAATCCCCGCTTCATTGATTATGCCGGGTAAACTACTTTACATGGCTTCGTCAATGGAGCCACGTAGTCTAGACACACCCTTAGTGTCTGTGAGTGCCTACCTCAGGGCAGACTGTCAGAAAACAAGGGCGGATGCTCCAAACTGGTAATATGTTCTATTGTTATGTTTCACTAAGCCAGTAACACATGTGAACTCCTGGAACAATGTGCCAGTCTTACCACAGTCCCCTTAGACTCTCCAATATATCTTGACTACCAGACAAAGCAGATTTTGTGATAAATGTCACATAAAACCTAAAGGTTAAAGCAGGTAAAATATAACAACTGGTAAATCATAGTTTGCAATTCCAAAAGGGGCAGTGATATAATAAATGACCACTTTTACAGAAGTCTTTCAGGGTTACCCAGGATAATTCTTGGGATCTCTGTCTTCTCATTCAGTTGTTCTGCACTAGAAGAATCCAAACAGTGCAAGGCGAAGGATTTTTACTCATATCTTTTACTTACAGAAGAAAAAGTAAAAGTCTCTTTACATACCTAGACATTTTTTAATGTGAGGAATGCACTTAGACTTTTGACCTCCATTTATATACATAATGGCTACTTGCTTTACAGTTAGCATTTTCTGTTAAAATCCTTCAGTCTTTCATTAGAATTTCTCAAAAATTCTTTGATAGGTAGTTTCAAGCATATTTACCATATAAATATTTGCTATTACATTATGACAGGAAAAGATAAACAATAAACAAACAAACAATTAAATAGATGAATAAATTCATGTAGCATTTCACTAGCTTGAATTAAGTTTAAATATCTTAATAAACCCTTATACATTTAACCCAGGGGTGGGCAATAATTTTTGGCAGGAGGCCACTTCGAGATTTTGGAAAGTGGTCAAGGGCCTCACTTGTCTGTGGAGGGGGTGCAGGGTCTAGGATGGAGGTTGGGCACAGAAGGGTGCACGGGGTAAGGGACTGGGGTGCAGGAGATGGTGTGAGGTCTGAGAGGGCATTTAGGCAAAGGAGGGAGTTGTGACCTGGGTCAGGGGATAGGGGTGTAGGGTCAGGGAGGAGATGTGGGTGCAGGACAGTGTTCTGGCCTGGGAGAGGGGCATTAGGAGGGGGTGCAAACTCTGGGAGGGAGCTATGACCTGGGAGAAGGGGAAAAGGGGATGCAGACTGCAGAGGGTTTAGGTGGTGACTTGGGGCAGGGGATTGGGGTGCAGGGTCTGGGAGGGTGTTTGGGGGCAGGAGAGGATTCTGGCCTGGGTAAGGGGTATAGGAGGGGTTACTGGATCTGGGAGGGAGTTGTGACCCGGGGCAGAGGGGTGCAGAGGGTTTGGATGGTGACTGGGGAGGGAGTTGGGGTATAGAAGGGGATGGGGTACCAGAGGCAAGCTCTGGCTAGGAGGCACTCACTTAACCCAGCAGCCCTGCAGCACCCCCAGGGCAGGCTGGGCTCCCTGCCTGCTGCAGTCCCAAATCACTTAAAACTGCAGCTGCAAACCCCACATGGCTTTCAGCTCTAGGAGGGGGAAGAGATTTGCGCTGCTCCCATCCTCCAGGCCAATTTCTCAGATCTTATTGGCTGGTTGTTTCTAGCCAATAAGAGCTGAGAGATTACTGGGGTCAGTTTCTATTGGCTGGTTGTTTCTGGCCAATTGAAGCTGAGGATTGGGCTGGTGATTGGGAGATCGCACAAAGCCTCCCCTTCCCTGCAGAGGGGAGAGATGTGCAGACTGAACTTTAAGTTACGTGCCTGAGGGTCCCGACAGGGGGTCCACAGGCCAGATCTGACCCCCGGGCTGTATTTTGCCCAGCCCTGATTTAACCATTTAATCATTGATACACACAAGTGAATTGACCTGAATACACTCGAGCATGATCTAGTCAGCCAATGTCTGAGCAACAAAAACGATTAAAGGTCTAAAAAACATGACTTATAAGGAAAGACAGAGAAAAAAATGGGTTTGTTTAGTTTGTACCATCAAAGACTGAGAACAGTCTTCAAGTACTTACAAGATAGTTATAAATAGGAAAGTGATAAATTGTTCTCCTTCACCACAGGACAGAACAAGTAGTAATGGGTTTAAATTGCAGCATAGCAGATTTAGGTTAGGCATTAGGTAAAACTTCTGAACTGCAAGGTTAGTAAAGTATTGGAGACTCCTAAGAACAGATTAAACCAGTTATAGACAAACTAAACTAGTGAAAGGTCCGGATGAGTAGCCCTCCTTTATCTCAGTGGTCTGCAAGATTGTTGTTTCCAAGATGCTCTCCTGGGACAGAGTAGTTTTACTAACGGCGCTTACACACATATAATTTGTGAGGTATACTTATTGAACTGTAGCAGTGCTTTCATTAGACGCTGAGGAAGCACATGGCTCTTACAGTCAATGTTCTATGCAAGCAACATGAACCTGACTACACATGACTTTGCTTTGTGTGTGCATCACTTCAGTAATATAGGTAAAAAAAAACCTAGTGTGGGTGGAAATCATCAGAATCTGGCAACCATGCACAGGCTGCACATCGAACCATGCATAGGCCTGGGTTGTCCCCCCCACCACCGTGTTAGACAAATACTTGTTAGAAATGTTCTACATAGTACTTAGACCTGCCTCAGTACAGGGGATTGGACTAAATGACATATCAAGGTCCTACATTTCTCTGTTTCATCCTTCCTGCAGCACAACTAACTCACCTTGTAATTGGAATGCATTAATATGCTTGGATCATAAACTGTAGTTTGAAGTTCTGTAGGCAGTTCATCATATAACTGTGGGTAAAATTTTGTGGTCCAGTTGCAGCCAAATGTGAAGTATTATGCATTTTTGTTGGCATACCTCTCTGAAAATATGACTATAAGGTGAATTTTTCCAACCCTTTTTGCAGGGTTGACAAATTGGGTAACTAAAAGGAGCTTGAAGGTCCTTGGAGCATGTAAAGCATTTTTAGAAGAAGATGTAGGGCCCTAATCCTATTAGGCAGAGGGAGAAGGGACAGGACCAAATTAATTATCAATCCTTTAGGATTTTAAAAGGTATTCAGGGGAGCCTCGTTCACACAAATGGGTGCTGCTCTTTATTTTTCCTAAATCACGTTCAGCTCAACAAGAACAAGTTAGCACACTGCCCTCACAGCCATTTAAAACTTACTCACGCACTCTACTGCGCACAGATTACAGAGAACAGCAAATACACACAGAATTCTAACTGCACATGCAGATGAAGCAGAGAAAGCAAACATATATTGTGGAACTCTGAAGAATAGGTTTGCAGGAGAAGGACAGTAACATCCCCAGGAAGGAGATACAATGGCACTCTTTGCAGTTTAAAGTTCTACTCTACACAAGAAAAGTTGGCACAATGTGGGCCTTACTTACTTAGAATCTACTTCTGATGCTGTAGTCATGTTTCTGACTTCAAAGGGAGTATCATGGAAGAATAATGAACTCTGGGATCTGGCTCTAAGTTTCTTCAGAGCTGACAGAACTGTTCAACTCTTAAGATTGGTTTGAAAGAGACACTGAAAAAGGAAAAGCATACAATGTGCAGAACACATCTTCAAGTGGTATCATTTCAAAGGTGTCTTCTTGTTCTAAGTCCCTGTGGAATCAGATCTAGTTTCACCAAGATGCTGGGGATTCTCAGTTCCTTGACATAATTGTTTTCTTGCTCTCCTAATTTCTGGCAGACAGACTGATTTGGATGAAAGACAGCTGACATAAGCTGAATCTGCGTAAAATAAGTGAGATGCATGTTGACAGAGGGGAGTACTCAGAAGAAGTGGTGAAGACAATAGACCTGATTCTTCTCTCAGGCTAATTTTTAAGGATTTTAAATGCATTGACTTCTATGAATTTATTTTCTGATTTACGTAAGTGTAAGAGGACAATCGTGGCCACTATCCGTCACTCTGGTGTAAGTGATTGGGTTGCCTTTTAACCTTAGTTAACGATTTCAGCTTATAATAGGACTCATCTGTCCTGCTCCAGGCTTTTATTACAACAGTACTAGAGAAAGCATCTTCCTTATTTAGAAAGTGAGGGAAATTCTTCCATTGCACTTACTTGCAAACCTTGCCATGGTCATTCATGCATGTGACACCTCAAGTGTGGACTAGTGCAACATTTATTCTTTCTGGCTGCTAGTTTTTATTTGGGGGGTGAGTTTGCTGTTGCAGATGGTCATTGACAATATGATCCACATTCTTCTTAAAGTATTTAGACCTGGATCCTCGAGTGGAGCGGGGCACCTAAATATCTTTAAGTAATTTGCGATAAGTGTGTTTATATAACACAACAATGGTTGCCTAATGTGAGTGTTGCGGTGTATAAGGGTTAAATAAGGGGTCTTGGTAAATGTAACCATGGTAATGGGGCATGCCCCAGGCAGACCCTGCTTCTATTCATTTGCAGACTTGTTTTGATTCCTCCTTCCCTGCTTGCTTGGGAGAGATAGAATGCAGCCATATACAAGTTGTAACTTTTTAATGAATAGCCTATGTGTTAACAATGCTATCTTCCTTACTCCCTTATCTGCTGTGAATTATATATTCAGGGTCACATAACCTATACTCCTTGTAAGCTGCTGATGGCAGGAGTTTTATGATGTGAAACCTGCCAACATTAGCTAAAACGCTGTGAACAGTTAACAGGGGTGTGTATAATTGTATTCACCACATGGTTATGATTATACATTATACAGATTAAACTTAAAAAACAACAAATGATCTGGTAGCACTTTATAGACTAACAAAACATGTAGATGGGATCATGAGCTTTCATGGGCACAGCTCACTTCTTCAGATGACCGGAGTTTTGAGTTTAGGATGTACAGACCCAAAATTAATAGGGGAGGAGCGGGAAACAAGGAGCAGAGGGTATGGAAATATCAAAGGGAAAAACAGGAAGGCAGAACTGGGAATCAGTAAGCACCTGAAGATTGGATAGTTAAAACGAAGCAGATAAGATGACGCAGATAAGAATCAAAGGCAATGGATAGGAAGGGTACTAACTCAGGAATCTACGCAAAGAGCTGTTTGCACCTTCATTGAATGTTAGGTTGATAATGTCCCAACCATTCCTCATCACGATTGAGGCCATAACCATGAGAATTGAACTTGTGGATGAATTGTAATTCCAACGCCTCTCTGTGTATTTAGCTAGTAGAATTGGTTTATGACAAGACAGCCACTTGAAGATCTTTTAAAGAGTGATTAGGTAGATTAAAGTGTTCCCCAGCAGGCTTCTGTATGTTCCCTTTACATAGGTGTTCGCATTACTAAATTAGGGCCTAAAGAGTGCCGTAATTGATAAGTGTATTTACATATTAACTAAGATGAAAAGGTGTACTTGTGTAAATTTGTTGCTCACTCACATCCCAAGTAGAAGGGATCCCAGAGAGAACGAGTGCCCTGTTACCCCATACACCTCTGGGTCAGCCTGTTCTTTTTCTAAGAGAAAGGAGAGCTTAAGTGGAACTTGAGTAATGCATGGGACTGATGCTGGCCTTTTGGACCTGGATGAATTACCTTAAAACCTAATTACAGGAAAACTCCAATAGTCCAGCATCCAATTGTACGGCACTCCCGATAGTCCGGAATCAAAATGGCAAGAGCCTAGTGAGAGCTTCAGCAAAAAACAAGTCACAAGGCAGCAGTGGCAGCAGCTGAACCGAGCGAAACCAGACGGGACCGAGTCAGTCTGCCACTGGCATTGTGTGATGCTGGACAGTGCTTGTGCTATAATAAAAAGGGTTAAAATACTTTATATACAGTATATATATATATATATATATATATATATATATATAAAACCATTTTATAGCACCTCCTGATAGTCCGGCATATCCGATAATCCAGCACCACCTAGGTCCCAAAGGTTCCGGATTATCAGAAGTCTATTGTATTAAAATCTTCTGGCAAGAGAGTTACAGATGACATGTATTCTTAGCAAAAGTAAATGGGTAAAAAGTAAGGTGAACAAATGAGAAATAACAATAGGATAATAAAATTCCTGTCAGATTTTATATGAGAAACTTATTCCAGAGTGTATTACTATTACTGAGCTATAACTGCAGGAAAACTTAAACTACAAGTTTGCAGTTTACAAATCATAAGACTAGGAGACTTACTTTCAAAGGTAACAAAATAAATGGCATACATTAAGGCTAGAATATGAAAACATAGCAACGAAAGCTTTAGAAAAATAATTTATTGTGTGTTTCATTGGAGGGGGAAAACAGTGTTTGAGTTGAACTATTATTACCCACACATCTCATCATTGTGAAAAACAATTTCTGTTCAGTAATAAATGATAGCAGGCTGAAATATTGCATTTTAAATGGATACTGCTGAATCCTCTTGGAAAGCAAAATTTGAAATTATGGGAATTCACAAAGACAATCTGATGCTGAGACTTAAATTCATCCAGTCAGGCAGCAGAAACACAGCATAAGATCTATGGCTAAAATTATCCAAAATAACTAGTGCTATTTGGGGCCTCAATTCATAGGTGCCCAATTTAAGATATCTTAAAAGGGCCTGATATTCAAAAAGTACAAAACACACAACCTCAGAAAATCAGTCTCTTTTTAAAGTGCTTCATATGGGACACCCAATAATTCACGAGGCATACCGGAGTGGTTGACAAAGGCTTCCCTCGTTGACCGTGCCGCGTCTAGACTGCCGCACTGTGCCGGATCAGCTGATCGTCGGCACAGCGCGGAAGCCATTTTTATTTTAATGAAGCGGGGATTATTTAAATCCCTGCTTCTTTGACTATGCTGAATAAACTATTTTACATGGCTCCATCGACGGAGCCATGTAGTCTAGATGTACCCGAAGTGTTCTCTATAAGCAGTTTGCCTCGTTCTAGCCATTTAGCAGGCTTGACTCATCTTACCTTATGGCAGGGGTTCTCAAACTGTGTGATACCACGATTCCCTAAAATGCTAAATGAATTTGTGTGACCCCCCACCCTCACTGCCCTGGGTCGCTTCCTTCCCCCCTCTCACCAGACTCCTTGCCCTACTGGGGTTCCTTCAAGGCATTTGCGGTCCTCAACACCCTTCCCCCCTGCAAGCTCCTTCCCCCTGTCTCTTTCTCCTCTGTGCCTCTTTTCCGCTCCGCGTCCCTTTGGTTCCTTCTCTCTCTCCTCTTCTCTGTCCTCCACTCCTCTCTCGTGTCTCCTCTGCCTCCTCCTCTGACCCCCACATGCCCTTATTTACCTCCAGGTCCTCTGCCCCGACCCAATCCCCCAGCCCGCTGCCTGAGGGACCCTGCCCTCTCCCAGCTGGGGAAGCATTCGGTCTCCTGACAACTGTGTCCCAGCCGGCCCTTCGCGCGTCCACTCCTGCGCCGTCCTCACTCTTACACCGCCTTGCCTCCTCCTGCAGCTGAGCCACACTCCTGGGGTCCCGCGGCCCTGAACACACTGCATGGCTTGCCATCGGCTGCCTTTCACCACCCTGCCACTCTTTATGGCCCGGGGGAGAGGGGTCACAAGTGAAAAACCGAATCCAGCTGTGACCCCCCTCTAAGTTGCTCACGACCCCCCCTAGGGGTCACAACCCACAGTTTGAGAAACACTGCCTTATCAAGACACTAGCCTCATACAGGAGCTTCTCTTGGAACATTTTTACTACCTGAATCGACGTTTGACTGTCAACACTGTGTGCTGTTTTCCCCAAAGCTCATATAAAAGTGTGCATTGATAAAACACTTCAACTTTTGCAAAATATGTTTCTGGGGTGTCCTTAATTTGAAGGGTTTTTAGCTGTCTTCAGCCCTGTGGAGAGGGTCAACCTGAGTAGAAACACCATTCAAGCATTCAAAATATAGCATAAAATTTGTATAAGACTTCTTTTGGCTTTCTGCGCAGTGGTGAATTTCACTCTGTGGACAAAGCAAACCTCAGCCTAAAGCAGGTTCTGGTAATTATCATCAGCAGAAAACAGATCTTCACTTTCCATTTATTATTTGGTTCATGCAACTACATCATGAGCTTTTTCTTCAGATGAATGGAAATAAATTTCTCTGTTTGCTGAAGAAAAGGCAATTGATTAATATTACTAGTAACTGGAACTTTTTAAATCTCAAAATGAGAAAAAAAATAAACTTTGGACTGAGAATAATGTAAAACAAATGAGCTACTTCAGTTCTCAGAGGAAGACTTTCTTAGAATTTCCAATACTCTTGGAATGCATTCCAGAACACGTGAAGCTTTATAATTATTATAATTAGGATGATAATTGCCTACATCCAAAAAGCTGAACTAATGTTCTAATTCAGCTTTCATTAGAAAAGCACCCTTTGAGGAAAAAATATTTTGATATTGGAAACAGGACCATTAGTTTTATAACATAATGATAAAATGCCAGTCTATTCAACTGAAATTAAAAAATGCCATAACCCTGAAATAATACGAAGAAGATATATTGCTGAATTTGTGAGATGGTATGGTAGCATGATAGTTTTTTCTGCTATAGCTCACATTTGTATGAATATTCATTATATACCAATATTCCAAGTTTTATACAGAAACTAGGCTCAAAATAAGTGTTGCAAGTTGAAATTTGGTTTATAAGGCTTCCACCTAGTGTATATACTTTATAAAACTATTAGAATATATGAAAATAATAATGCATAAACAAGGTTATTATGGAACTGGATTTTATTAGAACTCTCATCTTTAGAACCTGGCCTGATTGTTCATGAAATGCAGTGAATTACATGTTTGCTCCTGCTAATTAAACTGAATTTCTAATTTCATTTCATATGCAAAGGTTTCAACACCATTTATACTCCCATAGTTTAATGCCAATGTCACAACACAGAAATCAACAGGGGAAAATGTAGTGAAAAATAGTAGACTTCTAGATTAGATTGAGAACCCTAGTGTTCTAAGCATTTATAGTGTGGCAATTTTACTATCAAATCAGCCATTGCATTTGTGTCTCCTTACAAAAAGAAAAATATTTTAGACTTACAGTTTATTTTTGGGAGCTGCTTTATTTAATAAGATCCAATGTAACATGGCCTTATGAAGCCTTTTGAAAATCACTTGGTATCTGTGAAAGGTTGAATTTGTTGTCTTCCAGTAAAATGCACTACAGTCATTATTCTTTCATTGCAAGACATTGGGGACAATGTTTTATCAGTATCAAATGCCTCAATGGGCCCTGATTATTATTCACAGCAACATTCTTTCATGTTACATACATTTAATTGTCTTTCTGAGTGTACCATTGCTAACAGTGTTCTGGAAGCTGCTTGCTTTGATTATGTGAAGGAAGAAAAACTCAGTGCACAAAACTAACAGATGGCAAGTTTTATTTTATAATCTTATAATCCTTATGCACACAGGTGGCGACCATTGGGACTGCTTGTCTGGGTAAAGGCTACCTGTGTGAATATTGGTTGCAGAAATTGATCTGCGATGGGATGCCCAGATTTTGGCACTGCCGCGAAGGGCACCCTGAAAGTCTATCACAGCCACCCCAGTTATACTCACTGAGCCACACAAAAGTCTTCGATGCCAGGGTTCAGAGTCCTCTCAGAGAAGCATTATCATCTGTCAGATAACTAGGTGAAGCTGAACCGATTTAATCTTAATATCTGAAAAGAAAGGCATGTTACTCCCAAAGGGGAGAAGAACAAAAGGTTCCACTGAGCAGAAACTAAAGCTTTGAGGAAACATGGGAGCTGTCGCGTATATTTTGTGTTTTCTGAATACAGAAATTTGATGTTTCTAAAACTGCATGAAGTTTTTTTTGTGTCTAGTTGGCATGTGAATTTGGATGCAATCCCTGCAGTAAACTTGGAGACAATATGTATTAAAACCTGAGCCTATTATGAGTCCTCTCTCCTGTGGTTCCTCCTCAAATTTAATTATTTGCATATGTGAACTAATCACAGCATAGCTTTTGTTAAAAGTAGTCTTAATAAAAATCACATTGCTCATACATATTGTTATGGTAGCACAGCCTCACTGTGAAAATGATCATTGAGATCACCAGAGTGTGTATCAAATAAGCATTTGGGGCAACAGCACAATGAACAAATGAAACATGCTTGCTAATGGAAATGACACTAGAGTTTATCATAGAGTCAGTCAAAATATTTATCAGAAAAGAATAGATTTGAATAATTGAACCATTTTCTTCTTTTCACTATCCACAAACAAGACATGAAGTTTATAGACGTTTTTGTTACTCTGCAGTGTGTAATAAATAGTCATTACAAAATTTAAGTTTATGGTCTTCACCAAATTTTAAAGAGTATTTCCTATTCGTTATTCGATATTTGTTCCCAATATTTGGTTGCTGCATTGTTAATTTATTGGGTAGGATCAGTTATTTTTTATAATGTCAAAGTCAGCTAGAGTAGTGGGTGGGCACAGTTTAATATTAAATCAGAACAACAATTAATAACAACAGTAACCCTTTAATATGATTTTGTTTTCACTTCCTCAAATTCTCCATGTTTATATGGGGTTGTTCCATTAACTGTTCAAAGAATCCATTGTGTGACTCTCAGAAAAACTTTTCAAAATGACTGCTGGAGCACTTCCAGTATGAATGCTCTTGAGAATGTATTATTGTTTGTTATGGGCTCCATACTACCTAACCCTTATTCAGGTGTTCAGTGTTAGGGAAGATTTCCCTTTCTTTGCTGTTTGCATAAACATGAATCAAATTTCAACTCTTAAGAGTAGGTGATCCCCAGTTTTTCTGCTTGGAGTTTGTAGGAGCCTAAGCAGAGTGGGACAGGAGAAATATTCTGTGGGCTGCTGAGCAGGAATATTTGTAATCCATACCCATGCACTGGCAAACTCCAACAGGCTTGCTGTTTCTCGGACAAAATGCCTCCAGTGCTTGCCTGGGAAGGATGCTCTGCACTACAACTTCTTATGACATAGGTTCCCAAACTGGGGGGCGCGTCTCCCTGGGGGGGGGCATGAAGAAATTCCAGGGGGGGTGATCCAGCCCCCACCCCCTATCAATCTCCCCCAAGAAAGAGCCCGGTCCATCTGGTAAAAAAATTCAGAAAATACCGGACATGTGCAATGTGAAATGTCCGGTATTTTCTATTTTTCCTGGGTCGGGCATCCGCCAGAACACACGCAGCTCGGGCTAGCTGGGGCAGGGGGAGGATGGAGCATCCCAGGCAGACTTCAAAACGGTCACCTTAAAAGAGCAGTGCCTGCTCTGCTCTAAAAGTGCAACACTGTGCCTTGGCTAAGGGAGACCAGGAAATCTGACCCAGCAGGACTGGGTGGTGAGAAGCCCCAGAGAGTAAGGAGGCGACTGTCAGTGGTTTTGTCAGCACACCAGGAAGCAGCCCCAAGGGACCGTCTGTGACTATGCCCCATCACCAGTATGTTCATCACTGTACAGTAAGCCAAATAAAGGACAGCCATGCCACAGAGAACGAAGAGTTCAATCGGCAGACAGAAAATGGATGATGCACTAGGGTTTTGGGAGGCAATATAGCAATATTTCAAAAAAAAAAAGAAACCTCACCTATAATTGTGATGAACTCATTTATTCAACCTAGTGTTCACAACATTGTTGCTTTCTACAAACATTCTTGTCAAAGGAAATTTGCTCACCCAAATGTATACAAATAGACTGACAAATGTGATTGTAATTGCAAGTGAAGCAAATCAGAATGTTCTAATTCAAAAGAAATAAATCATGTTTATTTATTCAGAAATATTTAGTCACAAGAACAGGACTTATAGGATAGCATCTTTCCTTTTTAAAAAAAATTCTTTACAATACTATACATAGGGTATTTCATTTGGACAAGTTATGTCCGATTTGATTACACTCATCAATTAGGTACATTATGGATGTCATTGGTCTTTGCTATTAAATATTTACCCAAAGTAAAAGTTATTTTTTCAGACTTATTCTTATGAGGCAGAACTGTTATCTAGAACCTTGCAAATCCACAGATATCTACTGTACATCTCCAAGGAACAGCATCAGTGGATATGGATATCTTCAGCTCATTTTTGCAGCTACGGTGGTGAATGTGCATACAAATGTTGTTATGTAGAACCCTGCAAATTTGTGGATATTCACATTACATCTAAGGGTATCTGCATTGCAGATGTTAATGCAGATATCTGCAGCTCATTTCTGCAGATATCTGCAGCTCATACAGATGTGGATGCGGATATAAATTTTGTATCTGCCCAGGTCTCTTCTGATATCTCCAACATTTCATTTTGTTTCTCTTATATTCACTGAGGGTATGTCTACATTGCATTCCTCTTTCGAGAGAGGAATGAAAATGCAGACGAACGAAATTGCAAATGAAGTACGGATTTGAATTTATCGCGCTTCATTTGCACAATCACGTCCGGGCGCTATTTCGAAATACCCTATTTTGAAAAAAGAAATGCTGTATAGACACGGTTATTTCAAAAAGAAACCCTTCCTTTGAAATAACCCTTACTCCTTATAAAATGAGGTTTTCTTTTGAAATAACTGCGTCTACACAGCGTTTCTTTTTTCGAAATAGGGTATTTTGAAATAGCTCCCAGACACAATTATGCAAATGAAGCATGGGATATTTAAATCTCCACTTCATTTGCAATTTCGGGTGTCTGCATTTGCATTTCTTTCTCGAGAGAGGAATGAAGTGTAGACATACCCCGAGTGAACAAAAAAATGGTTTAAGCTCATCTAGGAGGATTCCAGGTGCTACCTCTCTACACTACCTCACTACAACATTTATTTTCATGAGATTTTGATATACTGCAGTCTTCTTTATTTTTCCATACAATTAAATATGAATATTACTTGCTACCTCAATGAACCATATTTCCAATATGAAAACAGCATTTATTTTTCATATCCCCTTTCCTCTGGCCATATACAACTCTCACCTTTGGCTCAAATTACTGCAGGTACCTTTGGATGGCTCTCTTTTTTGCTTTTATGAGACAACAATCAATGCATTATATTGACACTGATGGAGTTATTGTATCAATTGTCCTAAAGGCAAAGTTCATGTTATCCCACTTCCTTTCAGAGTTCTTACATTCATTTTTGTATGAATTTTTCCTACTGCCTATTGCTGGCTTCCCTCTCCCTCAACCTCATGTGCATGAGGCAATCCCCTTTTCTACTGGCCAGTCCACCAGGTGATGTTATCCATCTGCCACTCATTGTCCAGTTCCCTTCCTCAGTCCATCCTTGATGCTGCATTTATTTTTCCTAATGCTATTCTCTCCCTTTCCTTCTTTGCAAATGGACTACTCTCACACTTTGAAGTGTCTGTTCCTCCACTGGTGTTTCCTGGCACCAATTGTAGTCAACACAGTTATTCCAACTTACACTAGCTGAGCATATTGCCTTATATATACTGGTACTTACATTTGTATTTGGAATGAAGAAAACTTTCAGAAGATTATTTGGTGTTTATCTGAATGATCAATTTTCCAATTTCATCCTATCACTAGAAATCACAATTGGTTGGTTATTGTTAATATTTACTCCTTCTCTGAAATTTGTTGTATTCTTACATTCCTTCTCATACATTGTGACGTTTTTGTTTAACACAAGTTCCTTATTAATTAATTCTTACCTTCCTTCTCGTACATTTTGATTTTTTTGCTTACCACGACTTCCTTATTAATTCTCTACTGCAAGCAGGACACTTCGAAATAATTTTCAAGAAATTTTGCTAAAACTACCTACTTAAGATGCTTTAGAAGGTCTTTATGCATACATGTGTGTGACAAACACACACTCATATACACACATGTGCAAAATTAGAAACATAGTTAGCTAACGTGGCACTCCTTAAATCAACAGTAAACTCTCTGAACTGCGGGCATATTTTTTTATCTTGAAAATTCAAGATCTTTTTTCCTCAGCCTTTTTAATTAGTTAATAAAGTGCTGTATTTACAGAATTTTATCAGTAAACTAATCCAAATAAATTATTCCTAAATATTCCTACCTTCCCAGCATTATGACACATTTTTGCAACCATAATATGCTATCTATAGCACAAGTGGGTTTCATAATAAAAAGAAAGCAGACTCAAATTATCAACAAATCGGGCTTCCTATTCCAAACCAACTCCTGTAGTTTCCATTGAAAAACAAACAAAACAATTATGTTGCTTAGGGATTAGAGAGAGGCAAAAATAAATATATTTTATCAAGGAAAACAGCATACCAAACCAGGTAGAAATGACAGGAGAACACAGAGAAGATTCCTATCTGTAATTTGATCAACACTGAGAAAGTATACAATATCTAAGAGCGTGAACAGAATCTGTGCTTTTAGTAAAACAAAAAGAAAAAGAAAAAGAAAAAAAGAGCTGCTTAACCTCATCTCTCCTGAATTATATTTTGACAGGTTTTGACGCGGGAATGGAAGAAATTGCCCCTCTGCCTTTTACAGACCCAATCTGATACAAAGAACCACACATACACAGCTGTTCAAATAACCATATGCATGACCAACGTACAACATGCAAGGCCTAACTACATAAATACATTGCTGGCAGGGCTCTAGTTTTTGTTCTGAAATATAGACGAGAGTGGTGACTACTAGAAGGCAAACAAGCTATTTAAAGAGATACTACCCAATTCCTATATTCTAGAAGAGGGGGAAATTGAGTAAATATCAGTAGCTGGGAAGCAGGCAGGCAGGGATAGTTGCTGAGCATTAGGGAAGGGCTGATCTAGAGGAAGCTAAGTAATAGAGAATGGAGGGTAGTGGGAAAGGTGAAACAAGTGGCAGGAGGAAGACAAGTTGAAGAGCAAAAGTAGCAAAGAACCCCAGGGCAGGTGGGAATACATGCAGTGTGGAAAAAGCACAAGTCTGTTTTAATGATCCTTCATGGTCACTATCTTAGTGCAGCTTGTGACTCATTTAAATGGTGCTCTCTACAGGCACAAAATTCCATCCTGAAGCAGCTCACAACACAAAATTTATGAATCTCTTTCCACACTCCAGTCTGGTCATATATTTCTATTTTTGTTACTTAGTTTTTATTCTCTTGCAAGTTGTTACTTCTCATTGGTAATTGCTGCATTTCCATGACAGCCTTAAAAAGTCTTCTGAGTGCCTGACTTACCTTCCCCCACAAGGTGTCACAGTTTTCTGAATTCTCCCCAAGATGTAGAGAAACCAAGAGTTTAAAGTAAACAGATATTTCCCAAATCATATCTTTTTTCTTTATTAAAAAGTCCTGGCCTTATTTTGTGGTGATAATACTAATTCCCATTACCTTCAGGACATTGTAGAGTGTGGGGGTTGGGCTCAATATGAGCATATTCATATTATCAGAAAGTAATTACCATCCCAACATGTTTTTTTAAAAAACCAAACAAACCTCTTTTTCAGTAAGTACTCCTTACTCAGAAAACTGTTTACAAAGGCGCATTTTGCTGAGTAAAGAAGAGCAGTATTGGTCCCTAATGTTACAGAAGAATAGCCTGCTAAATATGTCTTACAATTTTTTGAAAACTGTACTTAGATATTTAGCTCAGAGACTCATTCAAATTGAATATAGAGATCCATTTTAAAATCATCCTTCTTGGTTGGCTGATTTATGTTATAATGGGAGCAAAATACGAATCTATTTTCTTTTGAAGTGAAATACAAGGGACAGCGTTCAGGTGTCAAATGTATACAGTAATGAAGTTTTAAAACATTTCTTTTGCCTTAAGCATTCCATGTCAAATTCCGTGACGCCCATGATTCATCACATGTCACCTTACCCACAGTGAAGCATGGCATCAGGACTTTTCACACTGGAAAATGCAGTACTAGTCCTTACTCATGTGAATAACCCTATTGATTTCAGACTACTTGTAAGAACTATTATCAGAATCAAGGATCGGCAATAAGTGCATTTCAGTGGACCACTATACTTGTTTTCAGACGGAAAGATTTCCATAGTGCTAGACAAAGACAACTTTGCTTCACAGTCCAGTGTTTAAAGATAGTCTAGCCTGCTAGTAAAAATCAAGCCAAGTGGGGACGACCCACATCTTGCAAAGGCACAGCAATACATTTACTGATGAGACACAGTCACTTACCCAGTTACTCAGTCACGGTATAGATATGACTTTGTTTTCCACATATCAGCAGTTTAAAGCATAAGTAATCAGTCCAGCTGCAGCTCCTGAGATGATTAAGATTAACAAGTTGACTAGTCCAGATATTACAACATGAGCACTGAAGCTTTATCCTTTCTCCAAGAAGGAGACAGAGGGTGTCTGTGTGCAGAATGCCAACTGTTGCTGGCAATCTGGCACAGTCAAAGCCAAATTACATGCAATTAAATATTGTCTGGTACAAGGCTGATCATGAAGGAATGTGTAGCTGCAATCAAATGCAAATCACAGGAAGCTAATTCTCATTCAGCTGATCCAACATAAACATCTTTTTTTTTTCTTTTCGCATCAGATGAAAGTCATGTTCAATAGGACAGGTGAAATCCTAGCTCCAATGAAGCCTACAGGAGTTTTGCCACTTTAATGAGACCAAAATGTCACCTGAGGACTTTACAACAGCCCTGATCGTACCTAAAGCTTTCTTGCCAAAGTCCCCCCCCCCCACACAAATACTGATAGACTACGTCTACACTGCAGGCTTTTTGCACAAGAACACTTGTTCTTGCGCAAAAACTTGCCGGGTGTCTACACTGCATGCGTGTTCTTGAGCAAGTAAATTTACAGTACAGCGTCGGAAAACAAGGCTTCTTCTGGAAGAGTTATTCCTCTCCCCACGAGGAATAAGCCCTCTTGCACAAGAGTTCTTCCACAAGAAGGCAGTGTAGACAGGCAACATGATTTTCTTGCGCAAGAAACTGCTATGGCTAAAATGGCCATCAGAGCTTTCTTGTGCAAGAGAGCGTCCACACTGCCATGGACGCTCTTGCACAAAAGCACATCTCTTGCGCAAAAGCACATGGCATTGTGGATGCGCTCTTGTGGAAGACCTTTTGCACAAGAACTCTTGCACAAAACAGTTCTTGCGCAAGAAGCCTGCAGTGTGGACGTAGCCACAATGTTTAAGTTGTTCTGATCACTAGTAAAACCAACTGAGTTTGATTCTATAAGGATTTTTTATTAAATTAACATTTAGTAATGACATTTAAAGCTAAAATGACAATGTTCTATAATATTTGATTAAACCACATCTAAATTTGACACACATAGTAACACTGAGGGACAGCCCCGCAAAAGACTATTAGAGACGGAGTTAAAACATCTGTTAATTTCAATGGATCAAGAGAAATCCATGTTGTGATCTCTGGTACAATTCTTTTTAATAAAAAATAAAATAAGCATGTATCCAGTGTGATGGCGCGTTGGGGTTTCCCCGTCTCCTGCACCCCCGTAGTGGCACGAACAGACTCCACCAGCCAGCAGAATAGAGGGAGTTTATTGCTTCTCCAGGATACAGCACCGCACAGATGTAATCTGGTTACAGGGCAGGCCTAGGATGCCTCAGCCCCCCTTGAGATGGGGGAGACTGGGCCCCTAAATTCCAGCCCCTTCCCTAGGCTGTCTCCTCCATGATCCCAGACAGCCACTACCTAACTATCCCTTCCAGCCCCGCCCCCCAGCAAGGGGTGGCATTCCACCTTCCTTTGTTCCTCTCCCTGGGAGTTAACTGGTAGAACAGGTTACCTCCCTGTCCCATCAGCTACTCGGCTGGGCTGTGGTACAGACAGCAGCCAGTGGGGGTCACCTACAGCCCAAGCCTAGCAACCAGCAAGGTACCCACACTATGTCACACCCAGTAAAAATAGTTCACAGCCTACCTGAGGGACTAATTGTTACTTTCATGCAAGAACAAACACTGAAATATCTACGCCTACATTGCAAAAAAAAAAAACCCATTGCACGGAGTCTCAGAGCTTGGGTCAACCGACTGGGCTTGCAGGGCTCAGGATCTGGAGCTAAAAACAGCACTGTAGATGTTTGGGTTTGGTTGGCACTGAGGCTCCACGTTCCAGGGGGTGAGAGACTGAAGTCAATTGACCTGGGCTCTCAGACTCAGTGCTCTGGGTATTTTCTTTGCAGCGTGAAGACATACCTGTAGCATAAATCATTAAAATACACATTGGTGCTCGACTGCCAGAAAGATCAGGGAATGAGAACATACAGAAACTCCCCAGGAGGATGAATCTCTGATGGTGTAAACTACCATAGCTCCACAGACTTCCATCCAGGGCTCTAGCATACTGGTTTTTGTCAATGTATGGAAAAAGACATTGCTAGTGCCTGTACTACACTTGTTGTGTGGATAGATGTCAGACCCTAGAACTGCCATTTTGCTCCTTTCATGAGCAATCAATTTACATGAACATTTTTTTAAAAATAAAACGTAAAAAGTTTCCCAGTTTAACTAAAAAAAATAAAGACTTCACAGACTAGTGTTATTTATTGATTTCTTCTTTACCAGCAAAATAATTGACTAAACAGCAATTTATTACTGTTTCAGAGCATCCACTCATTTATCATGCCACCACTTTTCCTACCTTGTCGCTTTCCTGAACAACAGTTCTAGGTTTTAATCTCTGTAACAGCTGCAATATTTCTCATTATTCTTAAATTGTTCTTAGGGCAAAGGTGCTTAAGTATGAGATTAATATCTCCTGTGCTTTGGACTCCCAAAGGTTTATAGGTTTATATATATAATTCTATTGTTTAATTATTTAAAGGATTAGAGCAAACTATATTTTTTATATCTGATGCATTCCATATTCAACTGGCAATATTTTAATTATTTTTGACAATGAATATATTTTAGTGTATGCCTTAGAATGAAATTGACGATTTCCCCGTCATAACAAGAATTATATTTTAAATGTCATAAAGCTCTTCAAACCTCCTGAACCCTCTTAAATGTCAACAGTAATGAAACTTTCCTTTCTGCAGATTATATGGGAAATGCAACCAGTTTACATAAATCAACTTAATTACTAAGTAGGTATCCCGTAGACCCGTGGTCACCAACGCGTCGATCGCGATCTACTGATCGATCTTGGGGGCCCGACCAGTCAATCGCGAGGCTTTTGGGGGCCCCCCTCATTGCCCCCACCCCTCAAGATGAATGCCGCTCTGATGCTACCTCCAGGAACAACAGAGGTAGCGCGGGCTTCCAGCAGGGTGGGGAGAGTTCTGCAGCCGCGCGCCTGGTACTGGCAGTGCGCGGGCTGCTCTTCCTCCCCCCTGAACAGCAGGCGCGGTACCTAAAATGCCGGCACGTCGCGTGCTGGGGACTTTGTTCCCCTCTGCCTTGGGGGGTGGGGGGAGTCCCAGACCGCGCCAGCCCCAACCTAAAATGCCGGTCCATGGTGCGCTGGGGACCTTGCTCCCCTGCTGCCTTTCTGCGCGCGGGGAAGGGGTTGGGTGTCCGGGACTGCGCCGGCTCTGGCTGCTCAGGCAGCGCGTGCTGCTGCGGGGAGGGGAGGAGTAAGGCGCGAGCTTCCCGAGCGGTTGGGGCTGGCGTGAGCTGGGACTCCCTGTTCCCACTGCCCGAGCAGCTGGAGCCGGCCTGCTGGGGACTTTATTCCCCTGCTGCCTGCCTGCGGGGGAGGGGGAGTCCCAGCTCACGCCAGCCCCAACCGCTCGGGAAGCTCGCGCCTTACTCCTCCCCTCCCCGCAGCAGCACGCGCTGCCTGAGCAGCCAGAGCCGGCGCAGTCCCGGACACCCAACCCCTTCCCCGCGCGCAGAAAGGCAGCAGGGGAGCAAGGTCCCCAGCGCACCATGGACCGGCATTTTAGGTTGGGGCTGGCGCGGTCTGGGACTCCCCCCACCCCCCACCCGCCATGGCAGAGGGGAATAAAGTCTCCAGTGTGCCAGCTGGAGCCGGCGCAGTCCGGGACTCCCCATCCCCCCCCCCCATTCCCAGCCCGCACAGGAAGGCATCAGGCTACACAAGGAACCAGTGTTTCAGGTACCATGCTCCTGTTTAGGGCTCAGGGGAGCAGCCCACTCACTTCCTGGGCCTTGGCCTGCAGCTACAGAATCCCCAGGTACTGGTCCCTGTCCCCGCCCCCTGCCCAGGCCCCCCAAAGTACCCTGCCCCACCACCCACCGGCACCCTGTCCTCTGCCTCAGGTCCTTGCCCCAGCACCTACTGGCCCCGTCCCAGCCCCCTGTCCCTTGCCCCAGCACCCATTAGCACCCTGCCCCAGCTCTCTGTCCCCTGCCCTGGCACCCAGTCTCCTGCCCCGGCACTGACAAGCACCCTGTCCCAGCACCCATTGGCACCCTACCCAGTACCCTGTCCCCTGTCCCGGTACCCCCTGGAACCGTTCCCCAATACCATGTCCCCTGCTCCCACCAGCACAGTTGGGGCCACATTAGTGAGGCTTGTGGGGGTTTTGGAGGAGTTTTTATTTTGCATCTCACTTGTGTGGCCCCAACTGACTTTTCTGTGGGTCAGTGACCTCTGACTCAAAACAGGTTCCCTGCCCTTCTCATAAATAAAGACAATGCAGAAACTTTTTGTGTTTGACACAGTATTTTATTTAAAAATGAAGCCTGGCCAACAAACCCCCAACTGGGGCCAAGCCTCCATCTGCACACAGCATCATAACACTCCTGCACTCCCCCTTCCCCCAGACCCTAGATCTGAACTATCATACACTGAAACCCCCTGCCCTGAGCCCCTCACATACCCCAACCCAAATTTCTGCACTCTCATACCCACAAGCCTGTGGCTTGCTTAATACCCCAACCCTACATCTGACCCCAACAGTGCCCGGCCTGAAGCCCCCTCCCCAACCCAGCGTCCCCTTCACCACCTCCTCCTGCATCCAGATTTCCTCCCAGAGCTTGCACCTCTCACCCCTTCCCACACCCAAATCCCTCATTCCCACCCCAGAGCCTACACATCCTGCCTCAACCCAGCGAGGGTAAGGCTAGACTGCAAGAGTTTTTCAGGATTCCGGAGATACCCCAGAAAAACTCTTCTGCATCCAGGGATGCGTTTGTTCTTCCGCTTTTTTTAGTGGAAGAGCAAACGTGCTCTTTCGGTCACCCCTATATTCCTCTTTCCACGAGGAATAAGAGGGCTTCCAAAAGAAGGGTTTTTTCTGACATTTGGTCCAGTCTAGACAGGCCAAATGTTGGAAAAACCTCTTCCTACAGAAGAATTGGGGAAAAAAGCAGCGGTATAAGGTTTGGGGATAGCAAGTGATGGAGAGGAGAAGAATAGAGAGGAATGGGGCGGGGCTTCGGGGAAGGGGCGGGGCTTTGGGGAAGGGGTGGGGCAGTCGATCTTGGCTTGTTCTGTCATTTAAAAAGTGATCTTGGGTGTAAAAAGATTGGAGACCACTGCCATAGACACACATTTTGTATGTTGGGATGCTATTATGTTAGATATCCTGATCTTTTGATTGTTGCCTCATGGATTTAGTAATACATAAATACTAGGCCAGCTGAAACTGTGCTGTGGCTAGACTGTCCCCTCATTCAGTAATGCTTAGCACTAATATGCAGAAGTGGGAAATATCGGTGTCCTTTTATTAATTTTGTGCATGTTTCTATCTATTTGTTTATGATGGCTTCCTTGCTAAAGCAAAAGGGGATGTTTTAACAAAACCAAGCAGAGACGGTGTAAAATAAAGTAGCATCCCACCAAGCTCTCAAATGCAATAGACATGTGTATAGTAGTAAAGAGGTGATACCTCAGCTCTAATCTCAATAACATTGCTGATTTGCAAAGACTAAGAATAGAGAGATAAAAAGGTCTATTAAAAGAACTACCCTGCAGGAAAGGAGAGGGGAAGTTGTCAGTTGCTAGAAGTTGACAGAGTCAGGGGTCTGTAAATTGGTTCAGAAGACACTGGGGTGGGTGGTGGGAAGGGAAGCAAAGACTAACTCATGTCTTCCTAAGGTCAGGAGCAAAGATGGTGATGCCAGACAAAGGTAAGACGGCATGAGCATGTGTCTGTTGTTTTAAAGCATTTTTAAATAAATTGTGTGTTGTTCTGAAGAACGAATAGTTTTGTGGCACTGGGGTACATCTATACTGAACCATTATTTTGAGATAACTAGCATTATTTCAAAATAACAATGTGAGTGTTTACACAGCCATTCCATTATTTTGAAATAATTTTGAAATAATGGACGGCTTATTCTGAAATCTGTAAACCTCATTCTATGAGAAATAACGCCTATTCCGAAATAGCTATTTCAACATAAAGCATGTGTAGATGCTCCACTGCTGCTATTTTGAAATAGCCCCTCACCAGCACCATTCTAAGTTATTCCTCCCCAGTGCCTCCTGGGGCTCTAAATCAAGATAACAAGCCTACATTAGGGAAGCCTGCCTTGGACTAATTTTGAGGGTCCCTGCAGTGAAGATGTGCTATTTCAAAATAAGTTATTTCAGAATAACTATTCCAGAATAGCTTATTTTGAAATAAGCATGCAATGTAGATGTACCCTTAGAGACTTACAAATATATAAAATATATCTATAGTATCATGAGCTTTCATATGCAAAATCCACTTCTGCAGATGAGATGAACTTGAGTGGAGAAAAAAAAATGGGGACCCTCAGAATAAGAAGGAAGAGGGAGAAAAAAAGTAGGTGCTAAGCCCATGGGCCTATTGGGTATCACAGCTGGCTACCCTGCAGTGTAAGCCATGAGACCCAGTGTGATTTGCATTATCTTCTTCCAAAAAAACCCAGCAGTGTAGCCGTAGCTTCAGAAATTTTAAAAAGGGAACATTGCAATGGACAGAAGATCACCATGCCTCTGAATAAAGATAATGAACTGTCTCAGTATAACACTAAACACTCTGGAATCTGTTCACTGAGGAGATACCTTGGGATCAGGTTCACAAAGGAAAAAAATGAATCCTGGTTCCTGTGAAACCAATATACTTTGTAACAGACTGGAATTTTAGGGAAAACTTGTTTAATTACATATGAAAATTAACTATTCATAAATGTAGATCCAGGTTCATGTTTTATAATTTTATTTTGTAATATAGCCATTTTTCCATCCCTTCCTCTTTTTCTAATGGAATATTCTTTCTTAAATAAACTTTCTTTTGTTTCATTACAAATACTGGGTGGCTATATAGGAGTGGTGGCTTAAGCTAAAATTAGCTACTCTGCTGAGGGCAGGGAATCTGGGATTTCTTTGAAGAACCAGTGTCAGGGGCTAGATATCACAGGGAACAAATCAAAGGGACTTGAGAACTGGGGTGCACCAATGATTAACCTAGAAGGTGAAGACAGGGTATGCATAGTCCAGAGGAAAATGCTAGAGTGGTTAACAGACTTGTGCTGCCAGGGAGTTACCAGCCAGTCACCACTGGGAAGGATCTCTCTTGATGGAAGCAGGGGAGTAACAAAGAGATTCGATCCTGGGTACCATAAGAGCTATCACAGGTAGTATAACTTGAGATAATGGAATTCAATTAAGGAAACATTTTGAATGACTATCAGAAAATACGCTGGGAGTCAGATGTACTGGACTGAGGAATAATCTGAAGGAATTTGAGGAAATTCATGGTTTGTGACTTGAAGACAAGATGAGGCAAAAAATGTACAATAAAATAAAAATTATAAAATAACAAACTTCACAATGAGATGAGATGGATCCCTACATTTTTTTTCAACTCAAGGTGTAATGGGCCAGATTCAGATGTATATGTAAAGGAGATGTAAGGCAGGCGAAGGGTATTCATATTCTGTATTATAAAGGACATCAGTCTTCTGGAATCACGGATCTGGAATGTTGTGGCAGGCTGATTAGCCCTGCCACCCTGCACCTCGGAAAGAGCTGGAAATTAATTAACTTAACCTTTTAAAATGGGGCAGTAGACCAGAAACTACATCACCTCTAGAAAATTGAGGTGCAGGGGTGTGATATCAATAGGCAGCCTCTACAGTAAGGGTGGGCAATAGCTTTATATGGGGAGCCACTTCAAGAATTTGGTAAGTGGTCAAAGGCCACACTCTTCCAACATATTAATGGAGAAGGTGAAGAGTCTGGGATGGAAGTTGGGTGTACAAGGGAACTCAAGGTAGGGAACTGGAGTGCAGGAAGGTGTGTGTGGTCTGGGAGAGAGTTTGAGTGAGAGGGGGGGTGTGACCTGGGGAAGGGGATTGGGATGCAGGGTTTGGGTGGAGGTATGGGTACAAGAGAGCATTCTGAAATGGAGGAAGGATGTAGGAGGGGATGTAAGGTCTGGGAGGAGGCTGTATCCTGGGATAGAGTATTGGGCTCTGAGAAGGGATGGAGGGTCCAGGATGGGATATGGTTTCAGGAGAGGATTCTGACCTGTAGGAGGGTCATAGGAGGGGATGCAGCAGGTTGTGACCTGGTGTAGAGGTACAGGAAGAGGTGCAGGGATTTGGGCTGTGACCTCTGGCAGGGGATATGGGTGCAGGGTCTGGAAAGGGGTATGGGTGAAGGTTCTGGGGTGTAGAGGGTTTGGGTTGTGACCTGCAGCGAAGGTGGTTGAGGGGGGTCAAAGGGTTAAAGGGTTGTGGTGCATGAGCACGTGGAGTGCAGGTGCAGGCTCTGGCTTGGAAGTGCTTAGATTAGGTGCTTCCCAGCTAGTAGCCCAGCAGGACCCTCAGGAAGGCTCCCTGCCTGCTGTGCCCCCACACGCTGCACGAAGCACCTGGCTGCAAGGGCCATGTGCTCTCTGCACACTATGCACTTGTGTGTGTGAGGGGGGTTTCCTTGTGCTTCCTGCACTACAAGTATGCCCCAGGCAGCTCTGATTGTCTAGTTTCCAGGCAATGGGATTTGTGAGATTGTGCTGAGGATGGGAGCAGCACATGAAGTCTGCCTTCCCCTCCCCCCCAACTCCCTGTCTGGTGTGCTTCACATGCATGCTGCATGTGGTCTCTGCACACCGCACACTCCGCAGAGAGGGGCTTCACAAACTGTCCCCACTCTCAGCACAATCTCGTAGCTCCCATTGGTCAGGTATTAGCTAATGGCAGAGACAGCTCATGGAGGGTCCCCCCAAAGGGCACACAGAAAGCACATGGCCCCCACATCCAGGCCTTTTGAGCAGAATGCAAGGGCAAAGCAGGCAGGGAATCTTCTTGAGGCATCCACTGAGCGTCAGGACAGTGGTGGACTGCATGCAGCCCACGGGCCATATTTTGCCTGCCTCTGTTCTATAGAGAAATACTTACTCTAGAACATCCAAACAAAAAGAAGAGGAGATTGGAGCCTTTCATTCCTGAGATTCTGAACTAAGATCCAGGAAATCCTATTTCTGGAGTTACTGGTGCAAGAGACAGCATTGGGGTGGGAACTACATTGCTTTCAGACTATGAGGGTAGAGTCTTCTTCACTGCCTTCAAGATAATACTTTTCAGAGTGGTAATAAATATTTCAATAGGGCACCTTACACAGGGGTCTGCTATTGCAATGGGTTGGGCACAGTTTCAGAAACTAAGCCTCTTTGACATCAGGTCAGATACTTTATTTTAAGAAAGCCACTAGTTTTACTGCACTTTATTTAAATTTAACATCTTTTCCATTAAGATGCATTCAATTCTGTGAGGCACAAAAGAAAGGTTAGTTAAAAGGCACAAAGTATAAATATATGATAGGGTAAAGGTGAACAGAGCTGGGTTATGGTTTTGGCAGCTTATTTAAGCAAGCTATAATTTATGTATTTAATGTTCTTGTATACAATTTACTTTTTATATATCTTCAAGGTGATTTCATTGTCGCATTTCTTCTACTTTACATTTTGCTGTAGCAGATTTGCATGATGTAATAGAATATTCCTTTCTCCGATGTTTCTTTTCCTTTCTAAAATTTTCTCTCTTTTTCCTTTATGTGCTGACTTTTCAAATCTTTCCACATTTATAGTTCCTCTGTATGATTTCTATGGGGTTTTTTGTCTGTGTCATATTGTATTTTTTTTTTTTTTTTACATTTTTTCTCAACACAAAGGAAACCTATAGTAGACCAGGGAATGAACCCAGGTCTCTTGAGTTAGTGCCCTTTCTTCTGGCTCTCTCTCACTAGGAAAAAAAAAAAAGCCATCTTGAAAAGACAGTCAATGGGATTGCATGCTTTCATGGATTCTGTACCTCATGATGCTCCAAATATCCATCCATAATGCTCTCCCAGACATCCTATATGTGAGCCCATCTTGCTGGTACTGGGGAGACACAGTGAAGATTACATTTCCTGTCTGTCTAGAATATTCTACTCTATTTTCTTTTTGTAAGTTGTGATTTATTAATATGATTATCTATAGTAGTACTACAGTAGCACTTAGAGACTGTAGCTACTTTTCAGGATCCCAATGGGCTAAGCACTGTAGCTACACATAGTAAGAGCAGATACCTGCCCCAAAATCTTACAATAAAAATAGATAATACAAAGGATAGGAGAAAGAATTATTAATATCCCCACTTCGAAGGAGAACTGAAGCATATAAAGACAAAGTGGCTTACCCAAGATCACTTACAGGAAGTCTGGCAAAGATGGCTACATGGATCCAGATCTCCTGCGTCCCAATCCAGTGTTTTAACCCCAGCTCCCAGGAGGTGAAGTGACTCATGGTCACAATACTGAGCCAAGAGTAGAGGCCAAGATTTCTGAGTCAGTTATCCAGAGTAAGAACATAAGAATGACCATACTGGGTATGACCAATGGTCCATCTATCCCAGTGTCCTTTCTTTTCACAATGTCCAGTTCGAGATACTTCAGAGGGAATGAACAGACATGAGCAATTATCAAGTGACCCATTCCCTGTCATTCAGACCCAGTTTCTAGCAGTAAGAGGTTAGACACACTTAAAGGATGGAGCTGTGTCTCTGACCAGTTTGGTTAATAGCCATTAATGGATTGATCCTCCATTAAAAACTTATCTAGTGTTTTTTGTTAAGCCAAATATACTTTTGGCCTTCACAACATGCTCTGGAATGAGTTCCATGGGTTCCCTGTCCAGTGGTCTAACTGGTTTTACCAGTCACACTACTGAAGCAACTGATAAGAGAGAGGGTAATTTGGCCTTACATTTCATCATAATGCCTTGTCTTGCTGGTCAATTTGCTGCTTTTATGGTATTGTTGTGTTTTATTGAGTAGGTAGTAGCAGCCAGCTTTAATTTTCTTATTTAATTTCTACCTTCTGTCCTGATGAATCTCAAAGAGACAAGGAAGCAGTATGGGGACAAAATGTTTACCACAGACTTGACAAGTTGAGGAAAGTCTCAGGTAGGAATGACAAAGGTGCTGTGCAACAGTGGGAACGAATTGTCTGCTTAGACGTAAGGAGACAGCTAGGTAGTTCACAGAAATGTTGTTTCACATACAGTTCTACAACACCCTTGGAAAAGTCATGTAGAATTGAAGGCTTGTCTACTTCGCAAGTTAGGTGGCAAGCCAGGGCCTGACTGCATAGCATAGCAGCTTCCCATGCACTAACATCCTGAGTAGACACTGTTACAGCATATTGGAAGTCCCAGAGTGTTGCTTGTCTTAGCAGTGTGCATGCCTAGCTTCACCAGTCATATTGCTTTTTAAAGGGCCAGTCTTGTATTTAAGCCCTCCTGCTAGTGTCCAGATTTTTTCTTAAAAACATGCAAATTGACTTGAATATTCTGTTTCCTCCCCACTTAGTACTAGATCCCTGCTCACCAGCCAATCAGCAGTGAGTGTGGGTGCAAGGCTGGAGGTGGGGCAAAGTTGCAGCACATGAAGCTGGTCGCTCCCCCGCTGGTCCATCAGTACGTGCCAGTTCTTGGCCGAAGAGTCCTATCCCCCATCCCATTTCTGGCAAGCACAGCTGCACACTGTGAGCTGCAGTGGCTGGTGAGTGTGGGCACTCTGCTGCCCACTCATCAGCTCTTTACATGCTCCTCCTCTTTCTGTCCTCTCCCTGCATTGCACTGTCACCCCTCTGCCCCTCCATCTTCCCTCTCTGGCAGGGTTTGTCCCATTCCTGATGCTGTGTGCAGAAGCAGCCCCTGATTGGAAGGTTTTGCTTACTAATTACTTGGCTGGCAGGCTTCTTCCTTCTCTCCCTGCCTTTGGGTGGACTGGTACTCAAGGAAAGCCCAAGACCCTCCATCCCAGGGCACTGGCCAGAAGCAGTTAAGCCCTGCATGGGCCAACGTCCCCCAAAATTCTGGCATGGGAAAGCTTCTTCACCCTTCAGCTAAGCTCTGGAGTGGCACAGATGAGAGGATTTCCAGTTTGTTTGGGCCCCAACTCTGCAGGATCTACAGCAGCTTCTTCAATCACCCACTCCTCACCCCAGGTCCTGCAACCAAGCAGCACAGGGGTGCTCCATTCCCTAGGCATGCTTCCCTGCTGAGCCATCTCTCTGGCCAGGTTCACAGAAGACCCTGCCATCAGGTTCCCTGGCCCTGAATACATCTCTATGCATTAACCCTTTCCTGCCTGTACTGTAGCCAGGGGACAAGAGGTGATTTGCTTGTGAGGCTTCCTGCTAGCTGGAGTGGCAGATGAAGCACTCTGTGTGACTAGTTTGTGACCTGTTTTGGGAAAGGTCTTTGGCCTAGGGCTATATGTAGCCCTAGCTTTGAGCCATTCTCCCTCAGCACACACCCTCAGTGGTGCCCAGACCCAGCCTTTTACACCCTTATCTTGTGTTGGCTGCTCATGGCTCCCAGATTGGGTGGAGAGGGTCCAGGCTAGACCCCCTACGCCATGCCAGAACCCACCCCACCTTCAGGACATCCCTTATAATCCTGTGTTGGTGGTCCATGGCTCCCAGGGTGGGCAGAATGGAGGCTGGGGCTAGAACCCAGCATCCTCCACTCCCCAGGCAAAGGTGATCAACAGCAGCCTGGAGATGTTATCTGCCTTTTGATGTTGTGTGGGCAGGAAGGTATGGCAGCTGCTTCCAGCCACCGGGTGGATGAGGGAGGGATATAACCTTTGCAAAGACTCTGGCCAAGAGAGCCTTTCCCCCTACCTCCTTCTGCGCTGTGGCTGGAAGTAGCTACTGTCCCTTCCATGCCACAGAGTGCCACAATGCTGTCGTTTGCCACTTTTTGGTGTGAGCCCTGGCAGAAATTGGGGCTGGAGAGCGAATGTGACCACATGTTGGCTTGGGATGACATGGCACCGCTTACCAGGAGAGGTGGGTCCATCCTGGGGGACCAGTCACACATGGAGGAAAAATAGTACTGAGCAGAAGTTTTGGGTGTGTCAGTCACACACACACTCCCATGTGAGAGAGATGTACAAGACTGTGTGTGTGTGACTGACCCATTCAAACCTTCTGCCCAGTGCTATCTTCTCTCCATGCCTGACAAATTTCATGATTTGTGAAGTATTCCTTATAGCAAATCATTATTTCATTTAAGGTCTCTTGTCCAATATGCATCTAAAAGCAGCCAAAATATATGAGTCAGCCACTACTAAATTGTCCTTGCTTGCCAAGTGTAAAGAGGTCAGTAAATATACTTTGTCAACATCACTCTTATATTTTCTGAGGGCATTCTGGTCCTTCTTATGATCAACACATGCCACACTCCCAACTCTTACTTACTTCTCTCCACTGTCTGATGTTAAATTTTCTTCAGTTAGTGCAATTTTATATTTACTTGTGGTTTTCTAGAAGTTAATCCTGTTCATCTCCGATTTAACTGTGACGGTTTCTATTCAGTTAAAAAAGTTACACCCATTCTTTATTTTCCTTAGTTTAAACATGTGATAATTGTTCTAAAGTAATTTCTTCAGTGCTGCACTTGCTTCATCTTTTTACATGGCGGCATGTATAATCACAACCTTCTTCGTCAACACCAGACGCTGAACAGAACACCTTCAGTGATAAAAAGGTGTAAAAACTTCTACCCCTTGAAATGAAAGACTGAATGCTGCAATGCACTTGGCCATTCAAAAAAAAATTTTTTTGTGGTCAAAGAAACACATTTTATTCAACACAAAGCAAAAACTCTTTTGTTTTATACTTGTGATTTTTAAAGTTATTTTTAAATCAAGATTCTGAAATACATTTCAGAATGAAAATTTGTTTCAAATAGAAAAATCAAAATGATTTGTTTAGAAAATGCAAAAAAAATCAGTTGTTTTGAAGTTTTATTTTTTGCCAAAGATTTGCAACTGCTGTAAGTGTTGTCACTTTGTATCAGGCACAGAGGAGAATAAGTTACACATAGAGCTTGCTTTTCTACTGTTTTGTAAATTATTTTTGTTTGTTTGCTTGTTTGCCTCCCCTAAAAAGTTGCCAGTACAATTCTCAATCTTGATTTAGTTTCAAGGAAGTTTGCTAACTGAAATTGTATTTAAACAAGAGATGCTTCAGAGCAAAAGGCTCCTTCATCTCTACAGATGGCTTTGTTGGTCTAACTTCAAGCAAAGAAACTTAATTTTCCCGTTCAGATGCTTCTCTGAATCCAATGCAGATGTATCAGTCAAAATCCACACAATCTTTTTCTCCAACACAAAGAGATAAAAAATACCCTCACAATGGGCCAAACAGACATCCCTTGCAGGGTTGCACAGATGGACTAGGAATGGCTGAAGCTTTGGCACTGCCTCCCCAAATCCTTAATGCACTAGCCAGCTGGCATAGCTCATTTTACCACTAGAGAGAGGGAAGAACCAAGTCTGCTCTTGGGATAAGAGGACAGTGCACTGTCTGAAACTCAGGGCTCTTGATACTCCATGATCTAGCCCAACAGAAGAGACTTGAGTCAGTTTCGAGTGACGGTAGCTTAGAAAAGCCATGCTGCCCATTTCTTGAAACAAGTCATAACTGTGGACAATATGGTAGAGACAGAGAACTTGTTCCTTGCCTTATGCACAACCTTGGCATAAGACTCTTTAAAATGTGCTTTGTCAGCTTTTGCTACAGACATCTGCCAGCAAGACTCTAATCCTAAAAGTCATCGAGCCATTGGCTACCAAATCAGCACAGCGTAATTCACAACTTATCTCCCCAGGATGGACCATAGGTAAATATTTCATTTGAAAAAAGATACCAGCTCTCTCTGCATGCCAGCATTCCATTACATGGAGATAAATTACTAGGTATCACGCTGTGCTGGGGTTATAACTTTAAAGTAGTTGCAAGCCAAAGAATGGACATACCATTCCAGAAAGAGGACTGATTTCAGACAGTGTCATTTGTAAAACTATATGTAACACACTGGAATTTGGTCAAAATACATAATCAGCTAAAATGATTTCTTTGATGTTTTTTGAGGGTCCAAGAATTATGTTAAAGTGAGGAAGTTACATGAGAGAGTTACTGGCAGTTAATATCAAAGCATCTAGCTCCCTCTGCCCCCTCCTCTTTTTTTCTTTTTAGCTCAAGAAGTTGTATTGAATTTTATTTCTACGTTCATACACACCACACAACTAAAAAGGATAACAGAATGTATATTGCTGGCTTGTTGCAGCAGGAACTTGCCTTTTGTTGAGTTTGTACAGCACCTAGCACATGAGAGCCTGGTCTGAGAGTAGGACTCTTAGGCACAACGATAATACCAACAGATAAGAAAAATAACAAAATTGTAAACCATTGGCTTGACTTGGAACAACTTCCATCACCATACCTATCTTAAGGACTGGTTGGTTCATTTTAGTGAAAAATTCCCACTACTAAATTCAGTTTGAGATTACTGTCATCACCCTAAACCAGCCATCTAAGCTAGGATCCAGATTTTTAAGCTGGGTTCATCTCTTCAAAGAATATTCAACACAACTGTGTATGAAACATGTGACAAAAATACGGACAAACATCATATCTCATTATTTTGTTAAGAAACGTCTATTATAAATTAAGAAACTATCCCCCTAATTTTTTAATTCCTTTATACATACCACCAAAATTAGAGGTGGGAGAGAGGTAAGGTACATTTAAAGCTTCCTTTTGCCCATGTGATTGGTAGATTTTCTCCTATGCATTAATAAGGCCACTCCACTGCATATAGTATTTCTGACATAAAAGTATGGCAGCACTGTGTATCACAGGGAGCATAAATAATGAGATTAGGCCATCTGAATATGCAAAATATCTTCCTCCAAAATGCTGTACTTTCCTGCTTCCCCTAGTTTCTCTTGTCTTCGAAAACCAGAGGGGAATAGCCCGAGGTGGTGAAAATTATGGAGCTATGACAACTCCATTCAACTGACTGTCTGCCCCTCTGGGTTTTGAAGACAAAGAGCTTGATTGTGATATAATAAAGCCCCACTATACTGCTGTGACAGTATACTTCACACCAGAGTGCATAAAGGTACTTTGAGGTGTATGTGACTGAAAATTCAGTCCAACATTTTAAGAAACAATTGTGAACACACATTCATAGTTAACCATTTTCTTGCAAGGTAAATATTACTCCTCTTTATTGCTGTTATATTGAAATCAATGTAAAGGCGTATTTTGTTTATTTGCACAGTTTAAAGAATGGGGAACAGCACTGAAGTGTAGAATTCCCATTTCATAATTTATCTCTTTGTTACTTGCTATTGTTACTGTTGGCCTTACATAAAGTATATAATTACCTCAGGCTAGGTCTAGACTACAATCCTTTGTCAGAAAAAGCTATGCAAATTGCACTCCACAAATTGCATAACTTTTTTTGATAGCTTTTCCAGAAGAGGCTTTTCTGCCATTTGGCCCCATCTAGACCTCGTGGAATGAGGTATACAGGGCTCCCCGAAAAAGTGTGTTTGCTCTTCCGCAAAAAAAAGTGGAAGAGTAAACGTGTTCTCTGGATGAGGTGGAGTTTTTCCGGGATACCAGAGGTATCCCAGAAAAACACGCCAGTCTAGATGGACCCTCAGCATGTTAGCAATGTGTGGCCTATACAAACTGTGGCTTGGCCCTGAGGTAAGGGGCTAAGCCTGGAGGCTACAATTGGCAACTGTGGCAGTAGACACTCAGGGCTGCTAATTAAACACCTGGAAGAGGGAAAAAAGCTACATATTCTCCTATTGTTCTGACACTTTTTTGAGAGTGATACATCTAACATGGCAAGAAGTATCAATTCAATTCCATTTGCACAGTTCATCATGCTTTTTTAACTCTGTATAAGAAACCACAGGATCTAAATTAACTTCAGTTGGAAAAGCAACCCAGGAGATATAGGTTTCTATGCAGCTTAAGTTTTAAATAAACCCTGTTAAAGATGGATTTGGAGGATTAGCCCTGAGCTTAGTGATGTAATAGGTTTCCTTGCACTATATCCACACCTAAATGATTTTTTCTTCTCATATTTCTTAATGTATTGTGAGAAAGCTATAAAGATATTAAACATATATCTTACCTCCATTTCAGACTGAGAAATGATTAGAGATTAACATTATATTTTCAGGTAAATCAAAATCATATAATGAAATTAAATTAACATGAAGCCTCAGATTCCAAGTTTGTTCTTGTTTGTGTAATTAAACATGACATTTACACAACACACACACACACACACACACACACACACATTCTACCATTAGATATGAACTCCGCAGGCAAGCAATAAAAGCTTCATATTAAACATGGGAACCTTCCATTTTTTTCCCATTCTTTAATACATTTCAGGCATTTAAACTTAAAAAAAATCATAGAGTTAAAAGGTAGTTTACAGTCCTGTATGACCACTTCATTTCATATTATTTGTGAAGGCAGAGTTCATTCATTAAGTACACATTTTAAATTACCTAGTTACAAGCAATTAATTTTCCATATCATATCTGTAGGCTTCTGTGGAAGTGACACTGGCCAGGAGGGGTTAAAGCAGGCAGGAGGAAGACTACACAGAGCCTTGGCAAATCAGGGAGAATCATAGAATCATAGAGCTGGACAAGATCTCAGGAGGTCATCAAGTCCAGCCCCCTGCCCAGGGCAGGACCAATCCCAACTAAATCAACCCAGCCAGGGCCCTGTCAAGCCAAGACTTAAAAACATCCAGGGATGGAGATTTCACCACCTCCCTAGGTAACCCATTCCAGTACTTCACCACCCTCCTAGTGAAATAGTTTTTCCTAATATCCAACCTGGACGTCCCCCACTGTAATTTGAGACCATTGCTCCTTGTTCTGCCATCTGTCACTACTGAGAACAGCCTCTCTCCATCCTCTTTGGAACCTCCCTTCAGGAAGTTGAAGGCTGCTATCAAATCCCCCCTCACTCTTGGCTTCTGCAGACTAAACAAACCCAAATCCCTCAGTCTCTCCTCATAGGTCATGTGATCCAGCCCCCTAATTATTTTGGTCACCCTCCACTGGACCCTCTCCAATGCGTCCACATCCTTTCTATAGTGGGGGGCCCAGAACTGGACACAATACTCCAGATGTGGCCTCACCAGAGCCGAATAAAGGGGAATAATCACTTCTCTAGATCTGATGGCAATGCTCCTCTTAATGCAACCTAATATGCCATTAGCCTTCTTGGCTACAAGGGCACACTGTTGACTCATATCTAGCTTCTCATCCACTGTAATCCCCAGATTACAGAACTGCTATTTAGCCATTCGGTCCCTAGCCTGTAACAATGCTTGGGATTCTTCCATCCCAAGGGCAGGACTCTACACTTGTCCTTGTTGAACCTCATCAGATTTCTTTTGGCCCAATCCTCTAATCTGTCTAGGTCACTCTGGACCCTATCCCTGCCTTCCAGCGTATCTACCTCTCCCCCTAGCTTAGTGTCATCTGCAAACTTGCTAAGGGTGCAATCCATCATAGAAGCTAATCAGATTGGTCAGGCACAACTTGCCCATCATGAATCCATGTTGACTATACCTGATCACTTTCCCCTCTTCCAAGTGCCTCAAAATGGATTCCTTGAGGATCCCCTCCATGATTTTTCTGGGGACTGAGGTAAGGGTGACTGGTCTATAGTCCCTTGGATTGTCCTCCTTCCCTTTTTTAAAGATGGGCACTACATTTGCCTTTTTTCAATTATCCGGGATTTCTCCCTATCTCCATGAGTTTTCAAAGATAATGGCCGAAGGCTGTGCAATGACATTTGCCAACTCCCTCAGTACCCTCGGATGCATTAAATCTGGACCCATGGATTTGTGTATATCTAGCTTTCTAAAAAGCTGTCCACCTCCTTCCCCTACTGAGTTGTCTAGTGCATTTGTCTGTGAGCTGACCTTGTCTGTGAAGATAGAGGCAAAGAAAGCATTGAGAACTTCAGCTTTTCCCACATCATCTGTCACTAGGTTACCTCCCTCATCCAGTAAGGGCCCCAGACCCTCTCTGATCACCCTCCTATTGCTTACATGCCTGTAGAAACCTTTGTTACCTTCACATCCCTTGCTAGCTGCAATTCCAATTGTGCTTTTGCCTTCCTGATAACCCCCTGCATTCTTTAGCAATATATTTATACTCCTCCCTAGTCATCTGTCCAATTTTCCACTTCTTGTAAGCTTCCTTTTTGTGTTTAAGCTCACCAAGGATTTCCCCAGCAAGCCAATCTGGTCGCCTACCATATTTGCTTTTCTTGCTCTGCATCATGATGGTTTCTTCCTGTGCCTTCAATAAGGCTTCTTTAAAATATTTCCAGCTCTCCTGGACTCCTTTCCCCAACATGTAAGCATCCCAGGGAATCCTGCCCATTAGTTCTCTGAGGGAGTCAAAGTCTGCTCTTCTGAAGTCCAAGGTGTGTATTTTACTACTCTCCTTTCTTCCTTTGGTCAGGATCCTGAAATCTACCATGTCATGATCACTGCTTCCCAGGTTGTCACCCACTTCTGCTTCCTCTACTAGTTCGTCCCTGTTTGTGAGCAGCAGGTCAAGCTGCGCACAGCCCCTGGTCAGTTCCTTCAGCACTTGTACCAAGAAGTTATCCCCAACATTCTCCAAAAACTCCCTGGATTGTCTGTGTCCTGCTTTTAAACAGCCAATTAGAGGGGGTGGCTTTCTGGGCTAGCCCTGTATATAAGGAGCTGCCCAGCAGAGAAAGTTAGTAGGGTCCTGACCAGAGAGGATGCAGGACTGATAACCACAGAGAAGGCACCTTTGATAGAGCAGTGGACCATCAGTGGGGGAGACACCAGCCTGAAGGGGACACCCTGCTGAGAAAGGACTAATGCTGCAGAGGAATCTGAATGAAAGGAATGATAGGGATGTTTACAGTTGAAACACTTATTAATATATGTTAAACACATATAGGACAGGCACTAGAGTTCAACTGGCAATAGGAAAGGTGGATGATGTCACATGTAAAGGGCTCAAGTAAAATCAGAAAGAAATTTGGAGCAGTATTTAAAAGAACATGCAGTCAAGTGAAGTGGCAGGTATGTTTCTTTGCACACATAAAAGGAAAAGTTGCTGTATCCCTACCTCACAAGCTATTAGAATATTGGTTCTTGAGCAAGTTATCTAGCTGCAGAGAAGATGGAGGCACGGATGAACGTTTGTGGGGGGGGGGGGTGCGGAAAGTTCTCTGATGACTACGAGCGGCCTGAGGCAGGCTGCGGCAGCTAGAGCCCCAGGCGGAACGTGTGATCGGTGCCCCCGCCTTCATGGCTGTCAATGGAGTGACGTCATCATCGGGCACCTCAGGTGCCCCGTGACATCATCATTGGGCACCCCGGGCGCCCCGCTGAAGGCGGCGCCCTAGGCGACGGCTGAGTCGGCCTATAGTCACGGGCCGCCCCTGCTGATGACAAAAACAAAACATCTTAGACTTGTAAAATCCAGATAAACTTTGCAAGAGAATTCTCTCCAGTGCAGATTTGGAACCATTTGGGAGAGAAAGTTGGGTATTAGAGTCAAAGATAGCGTAACTGAAAGTAAGTTTATTTGGAGGGAGTTGAACCACCAGAATGTATCCAAACTTCCTTTAGAGTCAAAACAGATTTGGTTTCTTGTGACTTAATTTATTTTGCAGTCCAAAGGACAGAGAAACACTCTATTTCTTTTATCTTCTGCCTGACTGTGCAATCACAATAAAAAGCATTGTTTATGATCTGGAAATCCTTTTCATCTCAAGTGTGTACCACTGTGAGGTAGGCCAACCCGTAGAGAGCTATAACTGTCCCCAGGAAAAATAAATTATAGTGAAGATTCTTAAAAATGACAATCATGTCACAAGAAAAGAATCCAACCTAGAATAATAATAGCTTCTTCAGTTGTACTATCCAGGGCAACAATGGTAACAGTTCCCAAATGTCCATATTTCATAGCATAAATTGATAAGAGGCCAGGGTCAGAAAGAAAGACTTTCCCCTCCTAAACCTTCTTCCCTTAAAATTGTGGATAATGGATTTCTCTTTAATCCTGTATACACATGGAACAGCAATGTTAAGAAATGCCTCTTCAACTAACAATGTCCAAGGTAAAATTCTCAAACATTCAAGATGAGCCATTCTCACAAGAGAACCCTTGACTGTGGCATGACCGACCAGAGGAAAGAATACAAACAACACTGACTGTGTTTAGAATATGCTGTAAGACTCATAGTGTTGCTGAGGGTATGTTTAGACTACAGAGCTTTTCTCTGAATCCTGGAAAAGCTCTGCTTTGTCCCAGGAACATGTCTGCTGTTCCAAAAAAAATTAAGAAAAGCAGACGCGTTTTGTCAGCATCCCTGTAAACTTCTTTTTACAAGGAAGAAGAGATGTTGTGAAAGAAGGTTTTTTCCAACATTTGGCTCCATGTAGCTGGTCAAATGTTGGAAAAGCCTCTTTCAGAAGAAAAGCGGGGAAAGATATACAAATTGCAGTTCTCATGGATTATCAGTTTTAAACAGCAGTTTAGATTAAGGAAAAATAACAAAATAGAACAGAAGGAACAGTAACCATGAGACAGTGTAAGCTGTAAAAATTCCTATAAAATGGCTTATGAACTCTGTTTATAAGAAGATTTCACTAAAATTTTAAAGTCACAGCACACATAAAAAAAGACATCATTATTTCCTATTGCATACAGAATAAAATCCACAGGTTGAACCTCCTTAATCTGGCACTCTGTGGTCCAGCAACATTTGTGGTCCAGAATGATTTTAGTTAGCCAGATATCCACTTATCATGAGTGTGGCTCCGTTTTCAGTGGTCTCAAAGTTTGATTACTAACACTATTCCTGACTCTTAGGGTGCATCTACACAGCAGGGATTAACTTGAAATAAACTATGCAAACTGAGCTACATCAATTGGGAAGCTTATTTCAAAATAGCTTATTTCAAAATTGCGAGCATCTATGCAGGATTTATTTCACAATAGAGCACTGTTTCTCAGACTTCCCTTACTCCTCATAAAATGAGGGTTACAGGAGTCGGAGTAAGAAGTCTTCCAGCTTGACAGTATTTTGACATTATTTTGAAATAACTGCCTGCTATGTGGACGTGGACTAAGTTGTTTCGAAATAACACTAGTCATTTTGAAATAATGTTGCTGTGTAGAAGTACCCTTAATGTTCTGTGCTGTTATTTAGCTGTAATATAACTCTAAATGTCCTCCAAGGGGAAGTCTACACTACTGAGAATATTAACACTGCTGCTGCAGTCGATGTTCCGGGGTTCAATTTAATGGGTCTACTAAAGGCATTCTAAATCAAACTCAGAGGGCACCACTACTCCTGCTCCTCTCAAGGAGTAAGAGAAGCCAATGGGAGCCAACTTCCTGCAGTGTGGATGGCACAAAAATGCAATTTAAGATATGTCGACTCTAGCTACACAATTAATGTAGCTAAAGTTGCGTATCTTAGACTGACCTTCTGCTCCAGTGTCGACCAGGCCCAAGAGTCCAGAAAGTAGTGGGAGTGTTTTTTGCTTATTCCATAAACTATCATCAGGGAGATTTCCAATACATTTAAATGGGGAGGGGAGGTAGCAGGAGTCTCACTGATAAAGACACTTTGGAAACTCTATTTTCAATGTTGCAAAATTGACCTTTCTAAATTACATTTCTTCACAGTGCATCTATTCAATGACCACATTATTAAATGCACGTTAAGCAACTCTTAGCTCAAGGCATTGTTACATGTAGGAGGCAGAAATACACACTATGGTGGTTTGTTTTCTCAAGCATGCTAAGATGTTGTGCACAAATTGGTCTGTATGGACCCTGCTGGTGCACATAAACTTTCCTAGTGTGTTCTACAGTAGTGCAGCACTACATTAAAATGAACTCAGAAACCTTTAGTGTGCACCAGCAGGATTTATACAGTATAATTAATGTGAAACATGTTAGTGTTCTATAGACAACACACACACATTAAACAACCATGTAGACCAGGAATGGGCAAAAAGTGGCCTGCAGCTCATTTGTGATTTTCCGGGGAGTACTCTGGCACTATACTTACCTGCTCATCCACAAATATGGCTACTTGCAGCCCCTGTTGTCCCTGGATCACGATTCCTAGCCAATAGGAGCTGCCAGAAGCTGTGCGGACTGGGACATTGTTTCCGGCAGCTGCCATTGGCTGGGTACAGTGATCCATGGCCAACTGGAGATGCAAGTGGCCAAACCTGCAGATGTGCATGTAAATATAGCATCAACAGCCTGCCAGAGGCTAATTCCAGAGAACTGCATCTGGGCCACAGGCTGCTTATTGCTCACCCTTGTTTCAATAAATGTCTGAATGAATTTATTTAAGTGATAGCTTACAAGCCAGCATCCAATAAAGTCTTCTCTCAAGAAGAGAGAAAAAAAAGATAAAACATTCTGAGCTTTCCTTACTTGTGTCTATATGCTCAAATTTATGTTACAGCTTGATGTGATTATCAAAGCATCTCGGAAGCTACTACAGCCTTCTGCTCCCCCCATCCCCTTTGAAATATAACTGGGTTTAAACATGACAGGCCTCTTTCAGGGCATGTACATTTCCTTGGTAACTGATGTAAAGATGATCAGGGAAAAAATACTTGAAATTTCTGTTTGTTTGTTTCAGGGAGAGTGGATTGGATAAGTAATATGTATGAGTCACTGGTTTACCCTAATAATAGCTTTGAAACCCATATATCCATGCTGAGACAAGCTATAGAATCAAAACCTCTTTGATAGAGAAATGCTGCTAGCTAGAGATAACTGACTGAAATGTTTTGGGGCATATGGCAAACTGCATTAAGCTTAAGGATCTTTTTGTTGCCTGGTAACTTTGTTTTAAAAAGGCCTTTTCAAGCTAATATCTAATTGTCAGCGAAAAACTGGATTGTAGTGTGAAGGGGACAATTTTCCTTTAGTTCCATTCTGCGTGTAATCTATTAAAGGATTACTTCATTTAAAATGGTAGAAGCATGAGTGTTCTCATTTTGTCTATAGGCTTTTTGCTTTTAGGCAAAAGAAACAATCAGTTTCACATGAATTAAGGCCAAATGCAATGAAATAATACTGCCCAGTGCTTAAACAAATGAATTTGTCATCTGCAAGGACCACACCAGACTAATAGGGGAGAAGAGTCATTTTTTTGTAGTTAGGAGGGACACGATGCAGGATTTCTGCATTCTGTTTCTGGCTTTGACACGGGCTTGGCATAAGCTTGAATATTTTTGTAAATCACTTCTTATTTATGCAGAATTAGGGGGCGATGCCCTTTTTAGGCTAAACTCATTGCACAAACCAGGGACTCCTTGTATCCCTTCATTTCTCCCACAAACTCCCTATGTGCCATCCTCCCATCCCTCTTTATTTCAGGGCCTCCTGTCAAAATCTTTTTTTCTCTGCCCTGTCAGAAGCTCTATATTCTCTCTGTATGCCCCACAATTCTTGCCTTCCCTCATTCTAGGTTCCTATGCCAGGAGCTCTGTGGGTCTTCTAATTTCTCATTTTCCTCCATAATTGTGCTGCTCTATGCCCCTAATTTTTCTACTGCCCCCCAAAGAATTGTCCTGAATTCTCATCCCCATGCCAAGGCTTGTGTGTGCTCCTCTAGAACCCTCTTTACCAAAAAACAGAGACTGCATACAACCCCATTTTCTCCTTCTTCCCCATAGTAATTACCTTTTAGTTTCTTGGTGAGGTAAGTCCTGGATCAGCATCCAAAGGTAATCAAATACCTGTCAGGTGTGTTCATTGGCAGATAATCTCTCCCTTGACAAACCAGCTCTTGTTATCCAACCAGAGGGAGCCAGACAATTGACAACAAAGAGCATCCAAAATTAATGATGCCGTATTGTCAGACCTGTGTCACTACCCTGTAGAATTTCAGTCAAACATGGAAGTGAAAGAACAACATGAGACAAAAGCTGTGCTTCAAAATGGAGTTTGCCACATGATAAAATATGTAACCCCTTTTCAGTGGGTGCGCCTGACTACCATACTGAGTTTTTAGGGGCCTCACCTCTGACTGACAGCAGCAATGTCTACAAAGGCTCTGGGCAGGGCCGGCCCACAACATTTTGGCACTTGAGACCATTTTGGCACCTGAGCTCTAATGACTACCCCCATACCCCCTTTTCTCCTGCCTGCCTGTTATGTCTCTTGTTCCCTCCTTCCTCCAGCACAGCACTCCACCATCTCTGTGCATCTAGAGCAGAGAGAATACATATGTACCAGCAGCAGACACAATTTTCTACACTCTGGGTCCTAGTGGCGCTCCCGCACAGTCTTGTACCTGAGGCAGATGCCTCAGTTCGCCTCATGGTAAGGCCAGCCCTGGCTCTGGGTTTAATTTCCAGATTGCCTGGGATCTAGGGTGTAGAGAGAACCAGCTAGCAGCACTACCAGAGTCAATTGTAAGTCAGAACTCTGAGACAGAGCATTCTGGTTGACAAGGCTGGTGGTGTTTGGGCTGGAGTGGAGCCAGGAGAGAAGTAGTACAGCTGGGAAGAACTTTTCTACCATCCATATTCCTACCCAAGGGAAGATGAGCATTAAGCTGACAACACAAATTTTTCCATCAACCTTGGGGAGGTAATTAACTACAGCAGGGATGTGCAGTCATTTTTTTGGGGGGAAGGGGGGAGGGGCGCTCCAAGATTTTTCTAAGTGGTCAAGGGCTGCATTTCTGTGGAGGGGGTGTGGGGTCTGGGATGATGGGTGGTGCAGAAGGGAGCTTGGGGTAGAGGACTGGGGTTCAGGAGAGGGTATGGGGTCTGAGAGGGAGTTTGGGTGAAGGAGGGGGTTATGATCTGGAGTAGGGGCTTGGGTTGCAGAGTCCAGGAGGGGGATATGGGTGCAGGAGAGGATTCTGGCTTGGAGTGGGGTAGAAGGGAGTGCAGGAGGGAGAGAGTTGTGACTTGGAGGAGGAGGAGAGAAGGAATACAAAGGGCTAGGGTGGTGGCCTGGGGCAGGTAGTTGGGGAGAAGAAAGGGTGGGGTGCCAGAAGCAGACTCTGGCTGTGAGGTTCTTACCTAGGCATATCCCAGCCAGTAGCTCTGCAGTAACCTGAGACAGGTCCCATGCCTATTGCTGGGCAGGCTGCTCCACATGGCTCTGCTCCAGCACTGGGAGGAGGGAGTAAGGAAGCTTTACTCTGCCCCTGCCTCCAGAAAAATTTCTCATCTCCTATTGGTTGAAAACTGGCCAATGGGAGCCGAGGGATTTTGCTGGGAGTGGGGACAGCTCACAAATTCTCCCATCCCTCCCCAGCTTGCAGAGCAATCAGCAGCCAGCTGTTTAAAACAGTGTGAGCTGCTCTGTAATAAGGGTACCAGCTTGGTGGGCCGGATCCAGCCCGCTAGCCGCCTCTTGCTTTCTCCTGAACTACAGTGACAGGTTATCTACACTGAAGTGCTGCTACAGCAATGCCACTGTAGCAGCTTAAATGTAGACGTAGCCTGAGCCTGAGACTAGCCTGAGAACAGCCTAGTTGCCTAGGCAGGTATCAGAAGGGAAAAGAGTGGCTTGTACTGAGCATGAACAATGAGAGGGGAAGAATTTATGGACTGTTGTCTTTTATTATCCTAATTTCTTTTCCCATTGTTTCCTATCCTGAGCTCCCAAGACCTAGTAAAGTCCCAATGACTGTTTTATAACTCTGGGAATTATAACTATTTTATTTGATGTGCTTTCACTGGCACTTCTTTATATGTAATTGGACCTTATATATTTCCCCAAGGAATAGGCCTTCTGTTCCTTTCACTGGAAAAGGATTCCTGGGGTGGAAGATCAGGCACTAGGACCCAGATCCCCTGAAGGAAAAGGGAGAATGTTGATGCCATACCTAAGAGCTGGGTTATAGTTGTTTACAGAGAGTATGTAATCTCACATGAAATTCTTAAATTGTACTGAAAGACTATCCAATTATGACACCTAATCCAGCATACCAAATAGCCTCGGAGTAAGGTGTTCACATGTGATGTCAGACATGTGGGTTCAAGTCTCTGGCTCTAGATCAGGGCTTCAAACATGCGTCTCCCACATCCTGTTTAAGTGCCCTAACCACTGAGATTAATTATATGGGGGGAACAGTGCCCCTTGCCTTTTGTAAATGGTTCTTAAATCCTTTTGTAATCTAGCATGAAAAATCAAAACTTCCCAAATATCAAAACAGTTCATTTCCAAAATTTTCCTTTTCTACCAAATTTCACCCAGACCTGACTTGCTTGGGTGTTTCTGAAAATCCTAGGGGGCACCTATTTGAATCTTTAGGTTCCTAAACTTACATTGCACACCAGCTGATAAAATAATTCATTCTCAAAAATGTCAAGTAGTCCTGTGGCACCTAGGAAGACTAACAAAAATATATAGTATCACGAGCTTTTGTGAGCAAAGCCCACTTATTTTTTTAACTCTAAGGTCATGTCTACACTAGGAAATTATTTCAAAATAATATCTCCCAAAATAACTATTTCGAAATAACCTTATTCATCAAGGAAAACAGGAGTACAGATTCCAAAATAACTGGCTCCTTATTTTGAAACAACAGGCTTATAGTGTGGGAGCTCTGCTTATTATTTCAAAATAAAGGGGAGTGGGGTATTTTGAATTAACTCCCAAATGTAGACCAGGACTAAAGGTGCCACAGAACTACTCATTGTTTTTAACACAGCCACCCCTCCAAGACTTCTCCAAAATGTGTTTACAATGGCTTTTTTATGAATTATACACATGGTACAGTCTTCATTAAACGGAATTTGTGCCTTTCCTATGATATAAATAGTGTCATATGGGCTATATTTATTGAAGATGTTAAAACAGATTTTTTTAAAATGATATTGAAGATTCAGATATGAGGAGGCTTTCAAGTTCACATCCCATCCAAATACTTTGGAAATTCATTCTTTGCTTTCCTTTTAAAAATAAAGTGTTATAGCTTTATGTTTGTTAAATAACTCAGTTTATATGCATTTTACTTCTTGACAAAATTTCAGAGAAAGTTTGCTTTTCAAGATTCCAGTGAATTGTCAACTATAATATTCTTGCAGCCCTGAATCAAGGCATTGTTCGAAATTGCATATTCTGTGCAACTGACATGAAGTTTTAGATAGAACTGAAACATGCAACAGTAATAAACTTGATGAATAGTTTAGTGGCAGAATTACTTGACAATTCAGCAATACTGCCATAATATTTAAACATGATAGTTTTCTAGTTTTTGCAAAATGTTGTTACAGAAAACCTCTTTTTTATCATTCATGCTGTACACGTGAAAAAGTGATTGTTCTAAAATAGATCATCTATCAATGACCAAAATATAAAGCCAGCTTTAATCTACATCTATTTTAGAGAGTTTGTGTGTCTGTCTGTCCATGAGACTGTCCATCTGCCTGTAAGGCCATTTGTTCAAGAACTCCTCCTAAACGGTAAGAGCTAGGACCACCAAATTTGGTATGCGGCTTCCTCTTTTCTTAATTAAAAATCCTAAGTGCCAGGAAAATGGGATGTGCCAATTGTTTTCAATAACACAAAAAGAGAAGGGGCTGAGAGCAGGGACACGTATGCTCCACAATGAGCACTGGGGGAAGCAAGCACAGAGTGATCACAAGAGGACGTGACAGCACCAGGAAGAAAGTGACTAGTTGTGTTAGAGCTTTCCATATTGCTGACCATTGGCCACAGGTAAGTGGTCTGCTTGTCCCAAAACTCACCCCCCAGACCCTCAACACTAGCACTGAATGGAGGAGGACCCCACCATCCAGCAGCCCCACTGCCCAGTGGCTCTCCCCGCCACCCCTGAGAACACCACCAGGGCCAACCAGCACAGCCCTGACTTCACACCGTGGAGCTACTGGGGCCACAGCCAAACCACGCAGCTCTCCCCCACACCTTCATAGTGCTTGCCACAGCTGGGCCAGTTAACCCCCTCCTGCAGGAGCTACCAGTGTCAGGGCCGGGCTGTGCAGCCCTGCCCCCTCCTTTGAGGCCGGGACAGGGCCAGGGCCAGGCCACACAACTCTGTCCCCCCAGGAGCCAGTGGCTAGGATTGGGCATTACTGGAGGAGCCAGTGGGAACAACAGCTGTAGTGTCACCCTTGCTGCCACAGGTGGCCCCTGTGAGCCCCCCGTGGCCCCTGTGAGCCCCCCTCCCCTGAGACCATCAAACCTCCCCACCCCCTGCTCTGAGCCCCCAATTCCCTGCCCTGACTCCTGCTCCCCTACATCCTGCCCTGGGTGTATGATCAACCCCAGTTACTCATTCCTGCAGCCCGCACTATCTGCCCTGATGCCTCCTGCCCTGAAGGACCCAAGTAACACCAAATATGTCTTCTGGTTTTCTTATAAAATTCACATATGATATGAATAAAATTATTCCCACTTATTAAAGATTTGAAAAAGGTACTAATTTGCTATTCAGCTTTTTACAGGATTTAGAAAGAATACAATCTAATAAATAGTACATAAATAAATTAAATTAATTAAATTAAGCATAATTAAATTTATGCATGTGTGTTGCACATATTCTTATAACAAATGGCTCAGACTAGAGATAAGAATAGAAGCCTCAGACATTTCAGTAATTTGATCTGGATTAAGCATCTAAAAGTTTGGATACTTTAAGTAGGATATATATTAACTCTCTGAACCTCATAGCTATGCCTACAATGCACAAAGTGGTCTTTTTTTGTGAGTGCACTTGGCATGCATATTTTTTTGCCTACATTTTTACTCCTCATTGAAATATGACCACAAATTCCACCTGCAAAAAGAAAAATGTGGGTGTGAAATCTGACAAGTTGCATCTCCGGATACCATAGTGAACTAGCTTGTTACTTTTTGCTTATTATAAACTATCAAAGCATTAGGGCAAAGTTACCAGAGCAATCCCACAACATTATTAACACTGATCATTGATAAATGGAAGTCTGGTGATCCATAGTGTAATTGCCACTTTTAATTTGGAAGCCACATTTTACAGACACTCTCTCTCAAAAAGCCTTAACATCCTCTCTAACTATGCACTGCAGATTGCAAACTACTTCCCCTCCTGCTACTGCTGTGGTCTGTAACCAGAGACAGGTAGAGGACACTGCAAAGGAATGGAGCCTCAGCTTGCCAAGGAATATAGATATTAGTAACTAATCGTAGCCAGATTTGTATTTCACAAAAATGTTCACAGGGGAAAAATATCACAATTAAGTTTTAGAAAGCTGAACAGCATGAAATTCCAGGAGTTTTGCATGATTCAACAAAACGGTTTAAAATACATAGTTATAATTAGCATTACATTTGAGTAGGAATCAAGTTAATAGAAATGTACAGCTGATGGACCCTGGTTATCTGCAAGTAGGATTCAACATTGGGGGTGTGTCTAGATTACATGGCTCCATCAACGGAGCCATATAGATGAGTTTACTAGACATAGCAAAATGAAGCGGCGATTTAAATAATCGCCGCTTCATTTACATCAAAATGGCCGCCACGCCATGCCGATCAACTGATTGTCAGCACAACGCCGTAGTCTAGACGGCGATCAGCCGACCCCAGCATCCTTTGTCGTCAAATCCTTTATGCCTCATGCAACGAGGCTTACAGGACCTGACGACAAAGGGTGCTGGGGTCGGCTGATCCCCGTCTAGACTACCGCGCTGTGCTGACAATCAGCTGATCGGCACAGCGCGGTGGCCATTTTGATGTAAATGAAGCAGCGATTATTTAAATCACCACTTCATTTTGCTATGTCTAGTAAACTCATCTACATGGCTCCGTCGACGGAGCCATATAGTCTAGACACACCCTAGGAGCTAAAGCTATGTGCCTCTAATGCATGAGCTAAAAGCCATCTGACTCTCAGATGTCACTCTCCTTTTCATTATGGTCTCAGTGCCTCTGGGTTACAAAAGCTTTACTATCTGAGCCTAAACCTTTATTACAGGACACTTTTCCACATGTGCTCCTCCCTACTGTTTTCCCTTTACCATCTTGAAACTTGAGCATTTTTTACTTGAGTGATTTTTTTAAACTTTTTTTGCTCATCAATATCCCAAGGTAGTCAACTTCCTCATTACTTCATCCTGTAGCCTCTGATTTACATATTTTATAATTTGCCACCCTCCCACAGTCCACCACCTCAGGGGATTTACACGGTCAACATAAATTACACTTGCTAAGAGATCCTGATAAAAGTAATGCTGATACAATTCATCCTCCTCCCCAACAGGGTTGGAGATAAATGTTATGCTTATTTCTAAATCTGCAAGTAATATATTACTGAAGAAAGGGGATCTCTCAGGAACAGGCTATACATATGAGATACTATTTAATCTTTTTTGTGTTGGGCTAAATCTTCCAGTCCTTTTTCAGGTCAAACTCCCAGTGAATTTAATGATTATTTTTATTAAGAAATATATGAAAACTGAGGGTATGTCTACACTTTCACTCCTCAAAAAATAAGGAGTAATGTTAGTTCAAACCAAGGGGTTTGGTTCAAACTAACGCGTCCCGGTGCGCACTTTCACTTTCGAAACAACTGTTCATCAGAGTAATGTGTCGGCAAGATCATGCTAATGAAGCGCGGGATATTTAAATCCCCGCTTTACTGACTATTTCGAATGCCTACATTTGCATCCCTAGTTTGAACTAGGGTGCAAGTGTAGACATACCCTGAGTGACAATATCGGGGCTTAGTCCATTATTATTTAATCATAAGTATATGCAATGTGTTCATTGCTGTAGTTATGGTGGGAGATATGATAGTACATGATTGATAGACTTTTTAACATTAGAGTCAGAAGGGACAATAATGATCATTTAGTCTGTCTTCTTGTCCATTACAGGCCACAGAACTTCACCCACCCAGACCTGTAATAGACCCACTACCCTCTAACTTAGTTACTAACATCCCCAAATCATGGTTACATGACTTCAGGTGATAGAGAATCTACCAATAGCTTACACCAGCAAAAGATCCACACCCCATGCTGAAGAGGGTTAAACTATGTGATTAATTAAATGAAATAAATTTAGAACTGGATTATAGGATGCAAAGTCCTTTCTCTCTCCTTTGACTGCTTGATTTGTGATCTAATGATGTTGAATGAATGTTACTATTTGGGGTGTATTTTGGTATTTATTCATTTCATATTAAAACAATTAAAAATATGGAAATATCCATACCATTCTCCATACAATCCATGACAACCAATTAAAACAACAGTGATGCCAGATCCCACAAAGCCCAGGATCTCTTGCAAACAGATGCTATCTGAAAAAGTTGTATGCCTTCACATTTTCAACAAGCGCGGCATATTCTCATCCTTGAATGTTCAGGCAATCTACCTTGAAATTCATAAAATTGTTGTTATGTGGTGATATTTTATTCCTGTTATATATTATTGTTTAATATAAAATTTGGATCAAGCTTTTATCATGCTTCCCTTTTCAAAAAAGGAGGATGTGGTGTTGATTGTGAATTTGTAATCATCAATAGACTGTATCAAGCAAGGAGATAAGAGTCTGTGTAAACAAGAAATAAAGACAAAATAAAGACAATCTTGCAGTTATCCCAGTCATATTGTGCTTCATCTCTGTAATCTCTACAATAGGAATCACACGAAAATATATATGAGTAATAATAGAAACATGGGTCAGAATCTAAACTGATGTAAATCAAAATAGTCTCGCTGTAATCAGCTGGAACTGTTTTTATATACACTGATTGATTCCTGAATTTTTGCTTAGCCAAATACAATAGTCAGATTCACCAAATTTCTCGTCATAGTGTCAGGGGTTTTCAAAATCACATTTTTCTTATCTATTTCCTGTAGCTTTGAGTTCTACTTTAGATTATGGGACTCCGCTCAGACCTGTTACATCTGCTAAACTCATTGACTTCAATGGGAATTATATGTATATAACAAATGTGGAATCTGTCGACTTTAAGGTCACTGTGATAATTTAGTCTGAGCTCTTATATAACCCAGGCTTCAGAGCCTCAGCAATAACGTTAGTATAAAATCAGTAACTTCTGTTTTTAAAAGAAATACTGTAATTCAAAGATAACTCTAGTCCTGCAAATCATTCCACTCTGATGTACTCTTTTGCTCACTGCAGCTACGTCTACACTGCAGAGCTATTTCGGGATACTGGAAGTATCCTGAAATAGCTATTCCAAGTCTTTAAAGTAGCCCATTATTTCAAAATAGATTTTGAAATAACTATTCTGGCATCCCTGTAACCCTCATTATTTTTGAAATTTGGTGATGTGCAATTTTGAAATTACCTTGTAGCTTATTTCGAGGTAAGAGTGCAGTATAGATGCATCCTGACTGAGCAAGAACAGTTTGCAAGATTAGGGGCTATGTGATCAATAATTAGAACTGAGTCTATAGAACACATAAATGAAACTTAGTTTTCATCATCAACTCTTTAATTCTATCTTTAAAGTAGAATACGCAATATAGCAGTGTTTCTTAAACTGTGTTCCGTGGCACACCAGCAGTTGGAGGTGTGCCACGGAGAACAGAATTCAAAATGGCCACCCTTAAAGGGGCAGGTGACATTTTTACCTTTTTTTTTTCTCAATAACTTTCCCCTGACCCTTTTTTTCCCCTCAATAACTGTCCCCCTGGTCCTCCCCTCCCCCTTTTTGTTTTGGTTAACAAAAAATCCTTGGTGTTCCTCATAAAAAAATTATTGTTTGGTGTTCCTCGGTCTTAAAATGTTTAAGAAACATGCAATATAGGAATTCAAATGTTTATGCTGTAGGGAATAAACCAAACTCAGGGTATGTCTGACTACACTGTTTTTTCAAAAAAACTGGCCTTTTTTCGAAAAAATTTCTCCCACGTCTAGACTGCAATCGCGTTCTTTCAAAATTAATTTGAAAGAATGCAGGGGTTTTGTCAACATTGGTAACCCTCATTTTACAAGGAAGAATGCCTTTTACAAAAGCACTCGTTCGAAAAAGCTTCTTTCAAAAAACCAATATAGTCTAGACATACCCTCTGTTAGGAGCTAGGAGGAAATTTAGTTTGGGCCGGTTTATAAATATCTCCCTCTGAAGCACTACCAAATTGAGAGACATAAGATAGCAGTCTGATTGAGAATGGCATTTCCTATATAACTGTCACCCTAATGTCTAGGTCTGAGTCTGTGGGCATATGTATCACCTAGTTTTCATTCACAATAAATGAAAGATATTGTGTAGTGAAAATGCTTTTTAATTATGACAAAAGTCACAAAACTGCACTGAGGAAAGGCGGTTTTTTTATAACAAATTGCAAAAATAATGAAAAAAGTTCTGCTACATTTATGACAATTTTTCTATGATTTTGTCTAACTCATTCAATTATTCGTTTTGTATAATAATGTGGTTTTAGTTTTATATGTTTAAAAATGGTCTGAAGCATTAGAGAATGATTTGGAGGGGAAAAATCTTGTAATGTATCAAGATGAACTGTCAACATTATTTTTTAATGCACTATGCTTAATTAAACTGCCAGTCAGGTCCTGAACAAAGATTTGTGGCAGGGTGAAAAGGGAACTCTTTTAAAGTTTACAGAATATGCGTTCTTATTTATAATGTGGCTGGCAGCCTTAGTTCTATCTGAATGGTACTATATTTCTATGTTAATTAATGTTTTGGTAAAGCTTTCAAACATTCCAATGTGGTGAACTCATTTATACATTCAGATCTTTTTTAAAACGAAAGAAACCTATGAGAGAGGCTCAAGAATAAACCATAATAAGTAAATCAATATGTGGTAATGTATATATGTCTACATGGACATTTTCTAACATTTAATAGAAAATGATTAACATTATGTGAGGTAGTTTGTTCATTTGTTAATTAACCATATTGATTTGGTACCAGGTAATGGTTTAATTGTGTGTAGATGTGAGGCATGCATAGTAGCGTCATTAAGGAACGATTCTTAGTAAGCCATTGTCTACAATAAAAAGATATATCAGCAGAGTTATGTTGGTCAGGGATATGAAAAAAATAAAACATACCCTTGACTGACAGCTATGCCAACAAAACTTTTTAGTGTAGACAGAGCTGTGTTGACAGAAGAGGTCTTCAGTCAACACAGAGAACATCTACACTGTAAACACCCATGGCTGGCCCACATCAATTATTAGGACTTGTGGGTCTCAGGCTTCAGGGCTGTCCAAACATATGTTTGGTCTTGGACTAGAACCTGGGCTCTGGGACCCCTCTCAGCTTGTGGGGTCCTGCATCTCAGGCTCCAGCCCTAGCCTGAATTTCCATTTTACACCATGGCAGCCCCAGTCCTGAAAATCTAAGTCAGCTAACACAGGCCAGCCACAGGTGTTTAACTGCAGTGTAGACAGTCTCTTAATTTTGGGAGGCAGTGTTTCTGTCACTCCTTCTGTCACTATAGAATGTACCTATGCTGGAGTTATGCCAGAATAGTCTCTGTAGTGTGGGCATACCCTTCAGGCTTGTTTCCATTCTGCTGGGGATTGATGCTGCAGTGAATGATCCACTGGCTATTAATTTTTCATGTCTGCTCAGAAGCAATAAATCAATCTCCAAGTGCCCTCCTGTCAATGCCGGTACTCCACCAAGCAGCCTGCATCAACAGGAGAGCAGCCCCCATTGACCTTACTGCATGCAAGATATTGCAGTAAGCATGTTGACTTCAGCTACACTATTTGCATAGCTGAAGTTGACATAGATTAGGTCAACAGCATGGGTTAATGAAGACTAGGCCAGAGAAATTCGGGAAGAACAGGTTTTAGTGGTGATATACTTGGATCATAGACTGATACTGCTTGTCATCTGTGATGCAATTCCTTTCAAGGTTATTGTAATGCATTCAGAGATGTATCTCCTTGAGGCAAGTTTGACTCATTGCACAGCACCTTCTGCTGGCCATTCCTTGGAATTAGCTCTTGTTGTCCAGAAGCGTCTTTTCCTGGTCTGTCTCTCACCTGCTATTAACTGTCCCTTAATCTCCACCACATTTGGACTCCGTCCATCCCAGACCACAGTGACTCTTATCTTGGGTACTGCTCATGGCAGAACCCATGTTCTGAGGTTCTCCCTTCCTAAGGAACCCAGTTACCCCTAAGACCACCACTTGCCTCAGTGACTCACTGCCATTCTTCACCTACCCGCTTCTTTCAGGGGCAAACTGCAGTCTGAATGGGCTACTCAGCATCATCATGGGGTCCGGGAGACCTACTGCCCTTTCTTTCCCTGGCTGCCCTAGTACCTCCTTGGGCCTCTTTCTTAGGGCCTCAGTCTGGGAGTTAGTTAGGCCAGTACTCCCCTGACCTTCCCCAGAATTTCTTGGTGCAAGGTCCTTGTAGAACAGTTTGGTGCACTCTTCCTCCAAAGCTGCCTCATGCCTTCCTCTCATTGACTGCTGCCGTAGCCTTCTCCAAAGGCTTTGCAACTCTTTGTCCATCAGTGTGGGGCATCTGCCCAGTCACACTCCTAAACGTGAATCAGGACTCCATTGTACATTGGAATTCAGGTATAACCCTTGTGGCCCCTCTCAGCCTGCCCCTGCCTGTCCAGCACAATACTGACTCAACCCTGGCACTTAGGATCTAACATGCCTGCACTGAGGAGAGGAGCATTTGACCAATAATGAGTGTGCATTTGAGGCATGTGTAAAATCAGGAGGGAGTGAAATCATGTTTATATGCAGGACCATTAATTAAGAGCAGAAGATATGCCTTAGGCTGGTCAATTTTAAATCCATTTCTGATAAAGTTAGAAGCACTTGCAAATGTAGCTAGCAGGTTTAATTTTCTAGCTCCACTAATAATTTCTAAAACACTTTTTGTAATGATACTACTCTGTGTATAAGGGAATGCTCAGTAAACTATTAGGCACATATCTACACTGAAATACAATTCATAAAGATCTAAATATCTGTGTTTAACATTTACATTCCATAATTTGTATTGGCCCTTTCTCACAGATTCTATTAGTTTTGCAAAAGCAATAAAAGTAACCAACATTCTCATCAATCAGTGTTTAAAATTGAATAGAAATGGCAAACTGTATCTCAGATGAAGAGATTTTAAGTCTAGGATTTCTCTGTTCTAATAAGATAATAATATAACTATGGATTTGTACATTAACATTGATATACAGTACTACTTGCAGGTCCTTAATAGGCTGAGTTAATATGATTCTGTTGATATTCTAATATTGATAATTTTATAGCATTATACCCTGCGTAATATATATTTCAAAGAATGTTTTATATTGTACGTTAAATAATTTCCAAGGGTACAGTTAACAGACATCAGTGAAGCACTGCATGCTGCCAATTGCTAGTAACTCTTCAGTTGTTCATACAATGAAATTAGCAATCTAAATCTTCCTTGTGCTGCCTTGACATTTGGATTGTGTATTGTATGTCAGTTTTCTGAGAAACCTAAACTAATGGACTTAAATTTGAATGTGTTTCCCATTGACTTAAAGGAGAAGTTGTCCATGAGACTCCATGTTGTTAAGGTGAAGAAATAAAGGATCTGCTATCTTCGATGTGTATGCCCCCAGCTACAATAGTATTGGAATGCTTCATTATATTCAATGTATATATCCTTATTGCACTCATATGAGAAAGGGAAGTGCTATTATCCCCATTTTATAGATGGAGAACTGAAGAACAGAAATTAAGATTACATTGTTCAAAAGTACCTGAACTGATTTAAGTGCCTAAATCCAATTTAAAAGTGACTAAGGGGTTCCTAAGTGTCTAAGTCATTTTTGGAAATGCTATTTAGGCTCTTGAGAGCTTCTTAGAATTTCACATTGAATGACTAAATCTCTTGTTCTGTTCTTTAAATTGTACAAAGTAATAGATATTCAGTTCAGATTGTTACATAAAATTGCTTATGAAAGTCAGCAAAAGATGAAGTCAAATAGATGGGTACAAACTGGATTAGTTAGGTTAAAAGAACTTCAAGACTACTAGGAAACTTACAGGCTGGCATGACAATCAGCTAAAAGTCAAGAAAAGGGAGGACATCTTCATAGCTGAAATCACTAAAATGTATTTCAGTTGGTTAACCACATTCTATTTGATCTATAGAATGAAGCTATGAAAGACTGTCAAACAGATTTCTCCCTATAAGAAAACAAAACGCTATACAGCTAATGGGAAAAGGCATAGGGGATACTGTTAAAATAAAAGCCATACTTAATATTTGGCATTTCAATCACTTTAACTATTCTTTTTTGTGCATATTTTAAATACAGTGAAACCTTTGTTATCCAGCACTCTGTTAACCAGAAAACTTTGTTAACCGGCATTGCCCCCAGCCACAATACTGTCACATCTTTAGGCGCACAGGCCTGGCTTGGTTTACAAGGATTGGATTAACATTTTTTTATTTAAGAAGTACTAATTTTAACTCAAAATAGAAATGTGAGACCAACTGCCTCACACTACAAAACTACCAATATTAAAAACTTGAGTTTTACTATTATTGTCCATTGGTTTTTCCTAAGTTGATGGGACCTTCAGATAACTGGAATTTTTAGATAACCGGAACTCCCTAACCCCCGAACATGCCGAATAACACAAGTTTTTCTGTAAAAGGTTATACAGATTATTAATAACTAGCCAATTAGCCCGTCATAAGACAGGATTTTCAGGTCTCTCCTCCACATCGGTCTTCTCTCCTGAGCCTCCGGTCTCTCTCTCTCTCTCTCTCTCTCTCTCTCTCTCTCTCTCCTCCTCCCCCTCTCAGCTCTCCTCTGCCTTCTGCCTCTTTCTCTTCTCCTCCCCCTCCTGCCTCTCATTCTCTCTCCGCTCTCCTCTGTCTCCACTGAGGATGCACGCGCCCGGGTGAGTCCGGCTCCCCGCCGGCCAATTCCCTCTCCCCGCCTCCTGCCAGCCAGTTCCTCCTTCCAATTTCCCATGGCCAGCCTCGCTGCCTCTGACCCCCAGCCCCGATGAGCTTTGCTTCCTGCCGGCCACCCCTCCCCCATTCTCCCCTGGCCAGCTACGCTGCCTCTGACCCCCCCGAGCTCTGCTTCCCACCCCCACCCTCACTCCTGCAGCGGCCTGGCTGAGCGGCGCAGAACTCAGCCGAGCGCCACAGCGGGAGGCGAAGGGGGGCGGGGTGGTGATGTACACGGCCGGGCCCTGCCCCCTGGACATGTACATCACTGCCCCGCCTCTTTCCCCTCCCGCCGTGGTGCTCTGCTGAGTTCTGCGCCACTCAGCCAGGCCACCGCGGGGGAGCAAGTGGCCGTTTGGGCTCCCCTGCGGCGGCCTGGCTGAGCAGTGCAGAACTCAGCCGAGCGCCACGGCGGGAGGTGAAAGGGGGCAGGGAGGTGATGTACATGGCAACGTACAGGGGTGCTGCATGGAGACCGCGGGGCCCAAACGGCCGCTTGCGCCGCTTGCTCCCCCGTGGCGGCCCAGCTGAGCAGCGCAGAACTCAGCCGAGTGCCACGGCGCGAGGCAACAGTGCCCCCCAGAGGTGACTCATAACGCTACAGCGTTACAGAGTCACAGACATTGGGCTACTATATATATGATAGTCAATAACCTGGGAGTAAGACATGGAAAACCTGACCTGAAACCACCAATAAGAGTTAACTTTGTAGTGTTGTAACAGTAAACAAGGGTTTCATCCCACTCTTCAACACAATGTTTCACACAGGAATTCCGTGGCAGAACAAGGAATTGGGAGGCCCTCAGGATACCTTTAGACTAAAAGCCTCTTTCGAAAGAGTTTGTCTAGACAACCACAAGGGTTTCAAAAAAGTGATCCTCTTTTTCGAAAGAGAGCACCCAGGCAATCTGGACACTCTCTTTACAAGAAGCCCTGTTTGCATTCAAGAATGCCTTTTTTCGAAAGAGCTCTTTCGAAAAAAAGGCATTCTTCCTGGTAAAAGTAGGTTTATCAATTTCGAAAAAAACCCACCACTTTCTTTCTATTTAATTTCAAAAGAACACGACAGCAGTCTAGATGCAGGTGAAATTGTTTAGAATAAAGGCCACTTTTTTCAAAAAAACTCAGTCATTTAGACACACCCTCAGTCTCTAAAGATATATAGTAGCACTCAGTCCACTGGCCCCATCCTTGCATTCTTGATTACCAACCATTATATATTGTCTACTTGAAAGTCTGCACAGAGCTAGCTAAAACTCTTCTGCAGCCTTTTTTCACCTGTCCAGGGGGCATGTGTTGGGGTAAGAGTGCAGGCCAGAAAAAGGATATCTGGGGAGTCACCGTAGTCAGCTCTAGTTGAGCAATCCTTTGTTCCTATTTAGGATTCACTCTGATTGTCAAAATAAGACCAGCACTATGCAATTACTTTATTGTCTCTCTAGTTGGTTCATAATGAGGTACTGCTGCATTATCCCTAATATTTTATTATCATGGCTATTTTGAGTAACCATGACATTTTCATTCTGCTGATGTACTGAGACTGTATTGATCACCACAACTTGTTAATTTCTTTGCCACAAGAATACATTACATCTAATTTTCTTTTCTCTTCACTGGGCAGCTTGCCTCATTCTTATTTCAAAGACTGTTATTATTAAAAAGGACAAAAAATAACACTGTCTGTACTTGTGCCAAAAAATCTAATTACAATGGACTCCAAAAGATTTTAAAGTTAACTAGAGAGCAGTGCAGTTCCTTCACAATGAAAACTCATTCAAAAAGTGTCTAGTTTCAAATTCCGACATGGGAAAGGAACTAACTGCATTACATGACCAACTTTTGGGCTGCTAACAAATGGCCAGATGGAAGAAGAAAAGAAGTAAATATGCATTGATTTCAGTGGAGTCACTCATGAGAATAAGGATTATTCTAATGAATTAGGGAAGTGCATTTACATCCTAAATTAGTAGTGGAGGTACCTGTTTGAGGAATAGGGATATTGAGTATGCCTAGGTTGTTGTGACATCAGAGTCATACATTAAATACAAGATCTTTATTACAAAATCAATGAACAATTAACTTTCAGATGCCTTGTGGCACAACCTTCAACTCCTAGTTATTTCAGGAAGGGGTGCTTCGTGCTGTTCATTCAGATTCCTCAAATCATATTAAAAGATACAAAAAATGTAATGTTTGTGTTTGAAAAGAAATCATAAATGTGCCATCTCTTCTTATTCAGGGTTCATTTGTTTTCCTTCATCTTTGTTCTTAATCCGGTCTCTTTTTTCCATATTTGCACAGTGATTGAAGAGTAGACAGTTCTGTATGTTCTTGCACATAATGGCTCTAAGGCAGACTCTGCAATAACAATTAACTAAAAGGACTTCATTTTACAATGCCTACCTTGTGTAGCTATTGAGTTGTAAAGCAGTCAATGTACAGTATCTTGGTTTGGATCTTTTTGTGCTGAAAAAATTCATGCAGTAGGAGAAAACAATCCCTGAATTCTAGCTTAGCTGGCAGCTTTTCAGAAATGTGATTCATATCTACAGAGAATGGGTCCACAGAAACTGAATGAAGAAAGATTACCATAACTTCCTCGGATACATGAGTGATATTCCAGAATAAACAAAGGGGTAACTAGTAATATCTACACCATTAGCAGGAGTTTGGGAAGACTTGTTCATAATGTGACTTGGCACCCTGAATATATGAACCTGCCTTGTTCAAGAGAGAGATGAGAAGAAGGGTGCATCTACACAGCACCCTTGCCTGGAAATAAGCTACGCAATTTGTGCTATGCATAAATTTATGTTTAAAGATGTCGAATTGCTATTTTGGGATACTTCTGGTATCCCGAGATAGCCTTGCTGCCTAGACATAGCCCAAGTCTAAGAATTTCGCAATGACTTCATGACTGAAGTTCATATTTAGGTACATAAGTAAGTGACCTAATTAAAAAAATGCAGATACAAGTGTCTTGAAATTTGTGGTGAAGGGTTTTTTTTTTTCTGTTTGTTTTGTTTTTTTATGAGAAAAAGCCTTTATAGCTGGTCTGGTAATTAAAAAATATTAAATTTCAAGGAAAAATGAAATAAAATATACATTTTTGCACATATTATTTTAACTAGCTCTAGTTGATATCCCTCTGACAACCTGGCTCCTTGTGCCTTCCCAAATATGGCACCGGAAAACATTGTAGAAAAATATCCATTGGCTCTGTTGGGGCTATACAGCACTTCTATGTAATTTATATTAAACATTTGTAATAGTAAATTAACTTTTATGGCAAATTGATCTATAGAAACAAAGTCTGTGAAGAACACCTGTGACGTTTGTTGGTACCCTAAATGAACAAACACAGCATTATCTTTTCTAGCAATATGTATATTGAACAAGCCAAAAGAACTGTCTGGTGTGGCTCAAACAACTGAGTTATTTTTGTCCAGCAAGAGAGAGAATTTCTTTTTCAGTATAGTTCACTAAAATGTCAAGTTTCAGAATAATTCTAAGTGGCTAGAATTTGTTTAGAAGGAAGCACTGGCCACTGTCAAAGTCTAGTTGTCTTATTATGTTATATCACTCTGTGTAACACTGCACCAGGATGGAAGCAGAGAACTGTAAATGGAATGATAAAGAATGGCAGAATATTTAAAGAATTCAATGAACCCTTCAGTACAGTACAGGCCAAATCCTGCTCCTACAAAAAAAAAATCCAATGGCAGTTTTGCCATAGATTCCAATGGCTAAAGAATTCAAACCACTGGTTTGGTAAAGCCAAGGGTTCGTTATAGCAAAACAGAGGCATTGCAAAAGGCAGTCGGGGGGGGGGGGGGAGGGATGGGAGTGAGTGAAGTGCAGCAGGGGCAGATAGCTTCTCCCATCGCAGGGCTGTGGCAGAGGTTGAGCAGAAGAGACAGATGTGTGACCTTGGAAATATAGGATGTTTAAACAACCACTATACTGAGATGTTCTAATCTAGAAGCTGTAAACCCAGGGATTATTCATAAACTTTAATATCTATGGATATCTATACCTTTGTGAACTGGGGATTATATTCAATCCCCATGGGGCAGGGATACAAAACTTCCCCCAGGAACTAAAAATTGGTGCACTGGGGAGGAGGGAGGATTAGCGATGAACAGCTCCAAAGGAATTTACCTACTTGTGTTAATTGCATGGACGGGAGTAGATTAAAAGAGGCCCATTACACAAAATACTGACTTATAAAGGGATTGGCTGATGTGATTTGGAGCTCCTCTTTTTGATCTGTGAGCTTAGAGCTTTTTAAGAGGAGTGTAGCAATGGCTGATAGTGTCTTGTCTGCCATTATGTCCCTGAGATTTCATTTATTAGGATGTATATGTATTTTAAAATGTTTTTTTATAGAATTGCACATGGCAGGCTGTTGTGAAAGCCCTAAACTACACAGATCCAGGGTATAACATGGTAATGTATAAAAAGCTAATTGAAAGGCAGAAGGAAAGCACTTCTGGGAGGGGGACCCTAGCTTGGCTGTGAAAGATATTAAGGAGATATTCAGCAGTTTTTACTGTGCATAAATAGCCTAGACAGTTACAGTTGCTAATGACATGAAGCTAGGAGTGGTCAACATCAAGGCTAGTTAGAAAAACTTGAATAAACAGTTCAATGTGTCACAAAATGTAAAAATGGCTTATGTTAAATAAAATAAAATGAGTTCAGTAGTAAAGCCCAAGGAGAAAATCATGTTATTAGAATATGAAAACAGGAAAATGGACAAGAAAATAGATCTAGGGCTTAACAGTGCAGAGGAGTATCCAGAGAGGATAGAAAGAAAAGCAAGAGATTTCATAATGCTTGATTCTCAGCTGACATGGTAGTTTTACAAGCTGTACATCTTCTAGTATCTGTCAGTTATAATAAAATGTGTCCTGTTGTGATTAACTCTATGGAGAATGTAAAGTTATTAAAGCATTTTAAAATGACACTGTACAAAGCACATATAAATTGTTATAAAGGATCAGACTGGTGGTACATCTAGTTCAATATCCTCCCTTTGATAGTATCCAGCACCAGGTGCTTCAAAGAAAAATACAAGAAACCCCATGATAAACAATAATAAAATTCCTATCCCAAAAGGAAGGTTACTTCCTCACCTCCAATAACTAAAGATTGGCATATGCCCTGAAGCTCAAAGGTTTTCTCTCTTTCAAAATTCCTAAGGTTTGTTTATTTTTGTTACTGCTGATTTTTTTTTTTTTAAATCTTTCTGTGACTCTTGATGTATGAACCCTATACATGCCCAGTCTCTTCTTAAAAATCACACTAATCTCTTGGCCTCAATGCAATCTTATGGCAATGAGTTCAACAGGCTAAGCGTGCAACATGTGAAAAATATGTTATTTTACTAGTTTTAAACTGACTGCCTTTCAAGTTCCTTTATTGTCCCCCATTTTTTGTTTTATGTGAAAGATGGAACAGAAGTGCCCTGTTTATTTTTTTCCTACAGCATTCAGTATTTGGTAAAATGTTGTGCGTTTTCCTCATCAGTTTTTCTCTACCTATTCACTCTGATGTTTGAGTTGAGGCTTAAGTGAAGAGCATGGAAACATCATTGGCAGGGGAACATCTTAACCAAGGGTATCTGAGGTTCCATGTTTCTCCTCCTTGCCCTCCAGTGTGTGTAGAAGTTGCTGCTTCACTCTTCTCCTTCTTTCCTTTTCCCCTGTCTTCTTCACGTGGCTTCCTGGCATAGCTGAGAAGGGGGAGTGGCATTTCATAGGCTGCAACCATATTTCTGCTCTAGGTCTTGTTCTGCCCATTAGTGCTGTCACTGTGTATGGTGGAGATGGGAGAATGGTTCCTAACCGGTGTGGGATGTGAAGTGTTGATACATTTACATTTTGTTTCCAGGCACAGTAGTCATTGCTACCATCCTATTTCAGCTCCACCTCTTGGCTAGTTGATAGATCTCATCTGATTCAAAGAACTCAGTAGATAACTAGTTTTGCAGTGTAAAAGGGATTTTTCCCATATGGTGAAATTAGCAAGAAGCTGATTATGGGTGGTGATTTTGGTTTCCTTTCCCACTCCACATCAGGATGTCTGATTTGGGGAGAGGTGACATGTTACAATTGTCAGCTGTAGTGTGCTCCAGTGCAACCTGTTTGTTAGAAAATGTCTAAATAAGGGTCCCCTGAACACAATGGGCTACTCAGACATTATTCCTAATCACTCACATCCCATGCTATAGATGCCTCTATGTTTGGTACAGATTGTGGCTCCATCACAACTCCTCTACCACTAGTGAGAAGGAGGGAAGCCGGTCAAGAGTCTGCCATCCAGTCAAAGTCTCTTTGCAGATGTGAAGATACAGCAGTGACATGGCCTTCACCCTCAAATGGATTGTGCCAATAGCACCAGTTGCGCTCTACACTTGAACAAACCTGCAGGGTAATTTAGGTGGTTATCCCAGTTGGTGTTAGGTGATAAAGTAGAAGCCTTTGAATTGAAATACATTATGCGGGCTTGTTTCTGTGTCCACATCAAGTAAACATTGCCACTTTTCAATCTCTCTTCATATGGAAGTATTTCCCTGATCCAGTAATTATTGCCATTTGCCACTAAATCTCTACTTCTACTCTATTTTTTAATTATATTTTTGAGGCATCCTGAGCAGAACTAAACTCAGCATTTTAGATTTAGGCATACAACCGATTTATAAAGACATTATAATATTTTTAGTATGACTCTCTATCACACTCCCTATGCATCCTAACATTTGTCCTTCACCCCATTTTTTTTTAATACGGATGCTGCACAAGAAAAAGTAAATAGGCACATGTTAAAAGGAGTTAACGGGAGAGGTTAAAGTAAAGAAGCACAAGTCTATAAAGCAGATAGATATGATTAACTGTCAATGTAACTGAGACATATAAAACCTTAAATGGTACAAATAATGTGACTTTAGCATTCACAAAAGCTCAAATAGGACAAAGGTATATATTTTTTAAAAAATGAGCATAAATATTAGAAAACATTTTTATGTGTAGGGAATAATAAACATGGGATCCTTCCCAAAGTGGTTGAGACAGCAGAACAAAACAATTAAAAACCCCCCAAACCCACAGAACATTCAAGCTGTGATTGCATATGCTTCTGGGGACAACAGAATACCGAATACTAATGAATCATAGAATCATAGAACCATAGAGCTGAAAGAGACCTCAGGAGGTCATCAAGTCCAGCCCCCTGCTCTAGGCAGGACCAATCCCAATTAGATCAACCCAGTCAGGTCTTTGTCAAGCCGAGTCTTAAATACCTCTAGGGATGGAGACTCCACTACTTCCCTAGGTAACCTATTCCAGTGTTTCACCACTCTCCTAGTGAAATAGTTTTTTCTAATATCCAACCTGGACCTCTCCCACCACAACTTAAGACCATTGCTCCTTGTTCTGCCATCCGTTACTACTGAGAACAGCCTTTCTCCATCCTCTTTGGAACCTCCCTTCAGGAAGTTGAAGGCTGCTATCAAATCCCCCCTCACTCTTCGCTTCTGCAGACTAAACAGACCCAACTCCCTCAGCCTCTCCTCATAGGTCCTATGCTCCAGCCCCCTAATCATTTTGGTTGCCCACTGCTGGACCCTCTCCAATGCGTTCACATCCTTTTTGTAGTGGGGGGCCCAGAACTGGACACAATACTCCAGATGCGGCCTCTCCAGAGCCGAATAAAGGGGAAGAATGACATCTCTGGCTCTGCTGGCAATGTTCCTCTTAATGCAACCTAATATGCCATTAGCCTTCTTGGCTACAAGGGCACACTGTTGACTCATATCCAGCTTCTCATCCACTGTAACCCCGAGGTCCTTTTCTGCAGAACTACTACTTCGCTGGTTGGTCCCCATCCTGTAACAATGCTTGGGATTCTTCGGTCCCAAGTGCAGGACTCTGCACTTGTCCTTGTTGAACCTCATCAGATTTCTTGTGGCCCAATCCTCCAATTTGTCTAAGTCACTCTGGACTCTATCCCTGCCCTCCAGCATATCTACCTCTCCCTCTAGCTTAGTGTCATCTGCAAACTTGCTGAGGGTGCAATCCATCCCCTCATCCAGGTCATTAATAAAGATATTGAACAAAACCGGTCCCAGAACTGAACCTTGGGGCACTCCGCTAGAAACTGACCGCCATCCTGACATCGAGCCGTTGATCACTACCACTGGGCCCGGCCTGGCCAGCTTTCTATCCACCTTACCATCCATTTATCCAATCCATATTCCCTTAACTTGCTGGCAAGAATATTGTGGGAGACCGTATCAAAAGCCTTGCTAAAGTCAAGGTATATCACATCCACTGACTTTCCCATATCCACAGAGCCAGTTACCTCATCATAGAAGCTAATCAGATTGGTGAGACATGACTTTTCCTTTGTGAATCCATGCTGACTATTCCTAATCACTTTCCTCTCCTCCAAGTGCCTCAAAATGGATTCCTTAAGGATCTCTTCTATGATTTTTCCAGGAACCGAGGAAAGAGAGACCGGACTATAGTTCCCTGGATCGTCCTTCTTGCCTTTTTTGAAGATGGGCACTACATTTGCCTTTTTCCAATCATCCGGGATCTCTCCCGATCTCCACGACTTTTCAAAGATAATGGCCAAAGGCTCCTCAATGACATTTGCCAACTCCTTCAGTACCGTCAGATGCATTAAGTCCGGACCCATGGATTTGTGTACGTTTAGCTTTTCTAAATAGTTCCTAACCTGTTCTTTACCCACTAAGGGCTGTCGATCTTCATCCCATCTTGCGTCACTTAGCACATTAGTCTGGGAGCCCACCTTGTCCGTGAATACAGAGGCAAAGAAAGCATTGAGTACTTCAGCTTTCTCCACATCATCTGTCACTAGGTTACCTCCTTCATCCAGTAGGGGCCGCACACCCTCTCTGATCACCTTCTTCTTGTTAACATGCCTGTAGAAACCTTTCTTGTTATCCTTCACATCCTTATCCAGTCGCAATTCCATTTGCGCTTTCGCCTTCCTGATAACCCCCCAGCATTCTCGAGCTATACATTTAAACCCCTCCCTGGTCATTTGTCCAAGTTTCCACTTTTTGTAAGCTTCCTTTTTGTGCTTAAGTTCACCAAGGATTTCCCCCGTAAGCCAATCCGGTCTCCTACCATGTTTGCCTCTCTTGCTACACATCGGGATGGTTTCTTTCTGTGCCTTCAATAAGGCTTCTTTGAAATACTGCCAGATGTCCTGGACTCCTTTCCCCTTCATGTTAGCATCCCAGGGGATTCTGTCCATCAGGTCTCTGAGGGAGTCAAAATCTGCTTTTCTGAAGTCCAAGGTGTGTATTTTACTACTCTCTTTTCTTCCTTTGGTCAGGATCCTGAAATCTACCATCTCATGATCACTGCTTCCCAGGATGTCACCCACCTCTACTTCCCCTATTAGTTCCTCCTTGTTTGTGAGCAGAAGGTCAAGCTGTGCATGGCCCCGGTCGGATCCTTCATCACTTGTACCAAGAAGTTATCCCCAACATTCTCTAAAAACTTCATGGATTGCCTGTGTGTTGCTGTATTGGTTTCCCAACAGATATCAGGGTGATTAAAGTCCCCTACGAGAACCAGGGCCAGTAATGAGCCTTACTGGATTTAGTGATCTTTATTCTCTTAATAGGTTTTATTATTTGCTAATTTTCCCAATATGCATTTTGCTTTTAAGCACTTTATAAGTAAACATCTAGCCCTGGTCTACACTAGGGCTTATTTTGAAATAACTCTCCTTAGACTGAATTGATAAGTGGAGCTTCCACACTACCAACCTTGTTATTTCAAAATAATGGGCCCCGTATTTTGAAATCTGTAGGTATGCTTTTCCTGGGGAACAATGCTTATTTCAAAATAGTTATTTCAAAATAGCGTTAGCCTTGGACGATCCTGTGCCACTATTTTGAAATAACTATTCCCAGAATAATTCAAACTAACTACTCCCCCATGCTTCCTGGGGCTCTAACAGAGCCTGCCTTGGACTAATTTCAAGGCTTCCCCATAGTGGGGATATGCAATTTTGATGTTGTAAATTCGGGAGTTAAGTCAAATTTAGTTATTTCAAAATAGTTTCCTAGTGTAGACATGGCCCTAGTGCCTGCAGCCACAGTGCTCTCAGATTTCACAAGCTAATTGTAAATAACACTAAGTGGGCCTTTGTGCATTATTGTTGTAGCTATGTCAGTTCCAGAATACTAGGAGACAAAGTGGTTAAGAGTCTTTTATTGGACCAAATTCTGTTGGTGAGAAAGGCAAGCCTTTGAGCTATACAAGAGTTCAAGGTAGTTTACAGAGTTTACCTAACTCTGCCAGTGTTTACACAATAGCGGGGCTTCCACTGGTATAAATCATTGACTATACTGACTTAACTCCACTTCTGTGAGAGGCGTAGTACTTCAGTCTATGTGGTTAGGACAATACAGCGTCCATACACAGTGTTGGGTCCTCCCCAACCCCGGTGCTGACAGTCCGAGCTGTCAGCCAGGCACTGAGCTTACTGCTAGCATCTCCGTGTGCTCAATTTTCACTGCAAAATTGTGACTTAATTGCTAAGGTGGCTATCAGTCAAACTAATTTTAAGCATAAACAAGCCCTCAGATTGTCAGAGCCAGTTTGAACAGATAGTTTAGCATCAGTTAGAGATATAGAGGTGACTGAGAAATAGAGTGACATTTTGTGGGATGGTGTTTTGTCTTTTATCACTTTTCTGTCAAAGCTCATTCAAGAACAGTGATTATTTGGTTTTACCCACATAGCCAGAGCACAGGGAAAGTGGGTCCTGCTACAGCAGGCATTCTGGGGGCAGAGTGTGGGTGGGGCCAGGCTGGCAGTTTGGAAAGTCAATGCCTTCCCCAGCCTAGCATACCGGCCGCCCATGAACACAGGCTTATATTGCAGTGTAGACATGCTCGTGGATTTTATTGGGGGCATTTAGTGCATTGCAGGAGATACAGCACATGTCATGATCGGCAAGTGTAGACTCATGGATCTTGAAAGGCAAGTTGATCAATGTACCAGTGGATAAATGTCTGCAGGTTTTACAGCTCTTGTTCTGGCCGAGTCTGGTGACACTTCGTGTTGGCGTGTCTGGTCAGAGGGGAGCTTGCTTCTGATTACAATGATGTTGATAGGTTACAGGTTGTTGAAAGGGCTGAAGGGAAGCATCAGGAAATATTTCATTTAGGATGGTGTCCCTGTCAAGTGTGGGTTGTAGTTTTTTGTTGACATCCTGTAAGTATGAAGTGACAGATGAAAACTAGGGGTGTGCAGTTGGATGGGGTTTCAGTTCTATAGTGAAGCAGGTTTTCTTTGGGTATCTGGGTGGCCAAGTTGGATTAACATGTAAATGAGAGGCCTCTAAAGGCACTGGTAAAAACAAATGCAGAATCCTTACTTGAAAGAAAAGTGAAACAAATCTCTGAGTGTAGCGTAAGGCGTCTATAGTGGCCTGATTTGCCATATCATATTGCACAAACGTAAATGACTGCACAATGTGCAAGGCTATGAAATATCAAGTCCTATGTTTTGCATTTCAGACAAAGTGCAAAACCAGGCTCTTGATCTTGTGTCTAGGGCCTAAGACACTTTCATGAGAATAAGAGCATTCATCTAGTTCCTTGATCTAATTCTGTTTTAGGTATTTATATTCTACGTATGTTCTGCAGTTTCATCTGTGTCCTGTATTCTTGTTCAACCCTGTTGGGTAGGGCTGTGAAACAGCTGTTGTATGCCATCAAAATCTTTAATTTCAGTGGCAGGTGAAATGATTCCTGTAAGTTTGTAAAATGCTAGGGAGCCTCTGGGATTATGGCTACAATATAAACATAAAATGTTATTCCTAGCGTATGCTGCCTATGACACAAAGAGGATATATGGTGCATGAGAATACAAACTATACTATAGAGAATAACATTTTATTTTATGTGTCACAGCAACAGTTTCATCAATGGGTTCCAATTAGAGTTTTGTGAAAGTTAGCAATTTTGCTGAGGGGATGGGTGAAAATTCCCTTCGGTTTCATTTCATGGGGCCTTTTAGCACTCCATGGCTTTTACTTCATGATTCTGGTTCATATGAATGCATATACTAAGTTTTCATCTGTTTTGATGTCAAAGCAGTGCAAAACAGCAACACTGTTTCCACTGCCATCAGAGGTAACACGCCCACTGACTGCACTAGGTGTATAGTTACAGTAAGGACAAAGGCACTTGGGAATTGTGTCCACAGTTACATATTGTTTTAACCCAGATATTTTTACTCAGGGTACTGCCGTGTAGTTGAGTGCTATTACATTTGTTATCTGTTTCATCTAAAAGATGAATGCCGAGCTGTGATCTACATAGCAAGAAAGGAAATACCCTACATACCTTGGTCATACTGATATCATGCTGGTATGTTTCTATATCATAAGTAAAATTTACCGATTTAGCCCAAATTCTTGAAGTAGAGAGTGTTCTTCTGGATTTACACTGGCATAATTAGGAGCAGAATTTAGGACCAAAATTCTGTTTAATATAAAATTCATTTGCACTGGCATCTGGATGAGTTATCCTTTCATTCTCCAGCCACTATGATTAAATTATTTGATTCATCCTCTATACCTGCATGCTATCCATCTCCTGGTTTCAGCTGTAAAATTTCATCCAGTTTCAGCTATAATATTTGTAGTTAGGGCTATTACCATTATTGAATAGTGTCAACCTAACACACTTTCTCCTCCCTGGCATCATAGTCCCTTGGGTACTTGATCTATCAGTACATTATAATAGTGGAGCATCTGCCTTAACCATCAAAATGGCACAATTATCCTATCACATTAGAAAGAAACCTGGCTCTCTTCTTTGACTGCTCTCTAATTATCTTTGGATAATTTTATTTCAGTTCAGACTCAGGAAAGTAACATGATTTCTGTGTATCCTTAACTGCCATTTTGGATTGTTGCTTGTTACCCTTACAAATTAAAGTATTGAATATAAAATTTCAAGCTTTCAAACAGGTTTAAATTACTCTACAGCATGCACAGTGATTTATAATTATTTAAGGACTTCACATTTTATAGACACTTCAGTGTGGAATTTAAAGCACACCAGTAATTTTGAAACACTCTGTTCTGCAGAAAGCAATTTAAATTTATTGGAAATGAAATCTGAAAGTGATCAAGGTTTGAGGCATCATGGCACACACTGGTTAGAATTACTAGAGAACTTTAAATTTTCATGAGCACTTCATTTAAAGGTGATCAGAGCTCTAGCCTGATATGCTACGATTTAAAATTGTTAGAGATTTTTCCATTTGGACTCTAGTTTTTTAAAAAATGAAGATGTTCTCAAGATAGTGTAATTTCACTTTATAGAGATCTAAAATGCAATTGAAAAGAGAAAAGAGAAGAAGAAAGATTTTGTGAATTGTACCTCATTGTCAATCTTTTCCCGTGTTTTTCAGAGAAAGCAGTTGCATTACTGTACATCAGTACAATTCCCTGATGGATACTTTAAGCAATTTCTAGAGTTAAAAGTAAACAGTACAACAAAAGGATTCCAGTACAACTTTATGTAGGTATAATTTGAATGAAAATGGTCTTGTTATGGAGCCCTGCATTTTATGAAAGCCAATTGATCACTTTTCAATCAGAGGATGTAGTGTTTCACCTATGAGTAGTCTTTAATTTTGCAAGTAATTTTAGTAAATTTTAGTAAAATTACATTCAGTAAGATAATGAGGCCCACTCAATGCTTTCTTTGAGCAGCTGTTCATATCTAGCCTAACCTTGGCCCACAGTATGTTCCCACTCTGTTCCTCCCATTGCTGTCAGTGCTTCCTTTCACATTTAACAGTGAAGGAAGTTAACTATTGGAACTCCATACCTAGGGACATAATATATTCTCCATCACTTGAAGTCTTTAAATAGAAAATGGAAGTCTTTCTAAAAGAGATGATCTACTTTTAGCCAGAATCTATGTGTTTGGTGCAGTCTACAAGAAATTCTACGGTCCTTGCCATATACAAAATCAAACTAGATTATCATAATCGTGTCTCCCACCAGCAAACATAAATTATGAATATTTTCTGCCATTCTTTTGTCCTGCTTCCTCTATTATGCCCACTCGAACATAAAATTAAAATTAAACAGTGGAACCATCAATATAATGCACTGAATTAACCAGGTAAATATGACACCTCTCACCTGTCCTCATACTTTCCTATTTGCCACTCTGCATCATCCCTTGTTTTGTCATATATACAATTAGTTTGTCATATATACAATTAGTTTGTAACCTCTTTAGGGTAGAGAAAATGTTTTTAATTTGTTCTATAAAGTGTACAGTACATTTTGGACATTGTAATAATAAATGCAAATTACTCATGTGTTTAAGGATTAAGGTTTGCAAATTTGGATCTGAAGAATATTTAGTTAAGTAATAATCTTGTGGGACATAAAATCTAAGAATCTCAAAATTAAATACCATGCCATGCAGGGTATTGCATTGGCTCAACTGTTACTCTAATGTATCTATGTCGGAAAATTGTGTGTCTATAGATTAGGACATGGACTGTTAAGAACACACACACACACACTTTTGAATAGGACACTGAACATAGCTGCAGTCTACTAGTTTGTGAGGGCTTCCCAAGTGCAAAGTAGGATTATTTGTCACCTGGGAAAAACAGAAAAGACTAAAACCCTTGGCCCTACCAAAAATGATCTATCACTGAAGTAGTTTCTAATATCTCAGACTCTGAATGTGATCTGCTGGCTCCCACGGTAATGTACAAAGTCACCACGTTTGCACAAGTAACAAATGCATTGCTCTGAGAAGTGCTTTTAGTTGTCATTTTAAAACAGGACACTCTATATATTATAGAGAAAACTTGTTTTGCCTTTTGCTCATCTTACTGAAGTCAGCCTTGAAGCTTTTTTCAAGTACTTCAGGAGTGATGTGTAAACTAGCTAGAAGTACTTCTTGAATATATTTTACTGATTCAAAGGGACTATAACCCCACTAGACTTCCTAGTGTTCTGTAGGAGTCTAATTCCTGGTAACTGAATCTTCACTGTCTGGTAGGCATCTTCATAAATGAATCCAGAAATATTGTTCACAGTAATTTGCCTCCAAGTGCCAGTCATTCTAATTGAATTGTAAATGAAGCAGTCACAGTGTAAACAGATGTGAGGCTTTTTTCTCCCCATTGCTGGGAGGCTGAAGAGAAAAGAGAACCTAAATTTAACATTGTTCATACTATTGACTTTGATATTCTTTATAAAAAGAGTAAACATTCAGAATATCTCTTCTCTCTTTCATATCTTATTTTCCAAATACCCATTACTGACCAACAGATAATAGTATTAAAAGATACTGCAAATTGTATAATGGATGACAATGAATGGTTTAGGGGATTGTATTTGAAATAAGAAGGCTTTCCCCCTCCAGATCACATGAAGGGTCAGTTGAATAATGCAAGAAATGTGTCCTGAATTTTCTCTCAAAAATTGTGGCAATTCTGTACAGTTGTTTGTTGGATTCAATTTGTTTGATAATATTCAGACAACTGCTAGTGAAAAATTAACAAATACTGAAAGTCTCATGAAGTTTGAAACATATGATTATTTGTCCAAAATGTCATATAGATAATGTGTATTTTATTACTATATATTCATCTTTTGATAAATAATTCTTCTGTTTAAAATTTTTCACTCATGCAGTCAGGAAAGAAGCAATTTTATGTGTTGGGTGACCAGTCCCCCACTATGAACAATAAGCGAATAGTAAACATTTGTTCCTGAAAGTCATAAAAGAAGTTAGGTTTGGGTAATTTCTTCACGGTGAACAATTAAGCCATATCTAGTCACAGGTGTCCTTCAAACCTGACTCACGTTGGCTTCACGCAATTCACAGTCAACCTGTGGAACTCCTTGCCAGAGGATGTTTGAAAGCCAGGACTTCAACAAATTTCAAGATAGTTCTAGATAAATTCATGGAGGATAGGTCCATCAATGGCTATTAGCCAGGATGGGTAGGAATGATGTCCCTAGCTTCTGCTTGTCAGATGCTGGGAATGGGAGATGGGGTGGGATCACTTGATGATTACTTGTTCTGTTTATTCCTTGTGGGGCACCTAGCATTGGCCACTGTTGGAAGACAGGATACTTTGGTCTGACCCAGTATGGCTATTATGTTCTTATGCTCTTAGTGCTTAAAAATATTTTCTTCGCTCTTGTGCTCTTCTATCTCCTTTTGCCTCGGTGCGGGGGGGGGGGGGGGGGGAACAGGGACACACACACACATACACACACACACACACACTTCCCTTGTATTCCCTGCGAGCCACTCAATTTGTATCCTCCTTTTACAAGCAACGTTTTTTCTTCAATGAAATCTTCAATTACAACCATTCCTTTTAAGACTACCTGAAGTCTACATCTCTTTTATCAGGATCATTTGGTTCACATTCTATCAACATGTCTATCTATCTTTGGGACTCATTTATACCATTTGCTTCAGTATCCTTGTTTGGCAGCTTGCTCCATATGTTTGAAATAATTCCCCTTAATTCTCTGTTTAATCTTAACGGATTCAATGCTGATCCTCTAGCATCTGTGCTGCTGAAACAGCTGTGCTCCCGCACTCATAAGTGTTCCAGCGTTCCTTTGGAACCTCGATGGAATATTACAGCACACTGGTACGTTGAGCAGCACTTGAAGGTCATTTGTCATGCACATGTCACATGCATGTCAAGCAGCCGTGTAGTGCCTTATTTCCTCATTTTAAAAATCCAGTCGTGCTCTTAAGCATGCCTGGCTGTATTGCCTAGTAATTTATCCCTCTGCATATCGCCCTTGCCCACAAGTTACAGACAGAGAAACTGAACCCTTGTGTTATACATTTATCACTTAGACTTGGTATGCACTGAGAGCTGCTCCCTCTCCTAATTCTACACAGATACAGTGGAAATGCAAATATCAGACCAATCAGAAGTGTAATAAGGTAAGTGCAATTTACACCAATGAAGATTACTCTGGTTTTAAGCCTGGGTAAACTCCACTGGGCTTCTCTTGTGTATCCTAGGAGTTTGAGCTGCTCTGCCTACATCAGTAGTTGGCCACTGATTGCAGAATTTCCTGAATGGCAGAAAGGCTTATATGCACATCTGATAGACTATGTGACTTGTTTATAAATTTTATAGCTTGACTGAACATGTCTATAGTGTTGGATAGATATTTTAGACTGCTTTAAAATACTGCTGTCTAAAATCCAGTGGAAAAAGACCTCAGCTTCCTCATTACAATATAGTCACACTAAAAACCATGCAGACCATTTCATAACCTAATTTTAAATACCACTCTTTTAGTAGGTCACCTTAAAGCTCTATCACCATTCACTTTTTGCTTCTTTTGATTTTCATCTTAACAAGTGTCTTCTGAGAACGTGGGTGAAATTATTCTGTCTGCTGCAAGCAGTGATTGCTTTAGGAAAATGATTATGTGAAATATGTTATGCCCAATCCATATGTCAGCTCTCAGCCCAATAAGGTTTAGAACAGTTAAAGTACTGTTTAATTAAACTCCCTGTCCCCAAAACATGGTTCATAATGAAAATGCTAACAGTGAAATACCATAACAATTGTCAGTAAAATAAAGTATGTGTATTTTTAAAATATTCAATTAAACATGACCTGCTGTTCACTAATTCACGTTTACTGGCAAATCTAATTACATTAAAAATAGTTATACTCAGCTCAGTGATTTGAATATATCTCTCTTTTCCTCTCTCTTTCTCGCTATCTCTTTCTCAAAAAAAAGTGAGGGCAATTTTTTTTAAGAGCTCCTAAGTGACTTATGATCCAAAGGATCATTTTCAAGAGTGAGGCGGCACGTAATGACATGTTTCTCAAATGGTATTGCAGGACTTAAAGATGCAGAAAGGTAAATAATGGGATTTTCAAAGGTGGCTAACTTTTGTTGCTTCAGTTCCTCACTGGTTTAGGTACTTAAAGTTAGGAACTGAAGCAACAAGAGCAACAACTTATTTACATGTCAAACATGCAAATAGTTTTGAAAGTGTGGTGCTTAGGAATCTAAGCCTTATTGAAAGCCAGTAGGACTTGGGCTCCTGGTAGGAGACCTTTTTTCTTCTGAAGTGGACTTTGAGGCTGATCAGGACAGTCCTCCCTTCCTGTTCAGGTCTTCTCTTGCCAGCACTCTCAACAGCAGGACAAGAAAGGCAACACTGAAAAAGTGGGGTGGAGGGTCCTGGGACCCTGAAGGGACAGACCAAAACACAAAAGGCTCTTGGAGCAATGAGATCATTGAAAGGAGGGTTTCTGCAGGCAGATGCTCACTATTTTTTGCACAGGTCTATTAGTCTCTTGCGTCCGCTCCATGGCTAAGTCTACACTGCATCCCTCTTGCGCAAAAGCCTATGCAAATGAAGTGCAGATTAGCATATTGCTGCACTTCATTTGCATAATTAATTAGGGGGCATTTTTGAAAAAATGAGGAAAGGCTCTTGCTCAAGAGGGTCTTTTGCTGTGTAAATGGCTTCTTTTTGCACAAAAGCCTCTTGTGCAAAAATGGCCCCTAATTAATTATGCAAATGAAGCATGGCAATATGCTAATCCGTGCTTCATTTCACAGGCTTTTGCGCAAGAGGGATGCAGTGTAGACATAGCTCATGAGTATAATGTGTGTGTTTAGAATAGGTATGTGAAGATTATCTGGTTAACCATTAGGACCACAGGACTGGTGGACTTTTGGGAATGTTCAATAGCTCCTGTAAAGGCATTGTAAAATTGGTACTAGTTTCAGAATTTTGTCATTTGGACTGTGGGGCTCCAATGTCAAGAGAGGTGGGACGTAAGGTTTGGGTCTAATACAGCAATCCATTTAATGTCTGGCACGGGAAGCTCATCATGGTTGTAACAGGGGAAAGAGTATGTACTACTTAAAGCCTACTTCCTTTGTATGAGAGTGTTATAAAATAGATTTATTACATATTCTCCTATGAAATCTCTTCCTTGCTATGTGGCATGTGTTTGTAGTGATCAACTGCGGAAGAACTTTGTACATGTTATTTTAGGGGTGATGAGGCCTGCATTCTTTCCCCCCTTTCCATTTTCCCTATATCTGATGAGCCAGAAGCAAGTCTTTGGGAACATACGCCACTTAAGGTAAGTATTGTTGCCAGTATAGCAAGAACAAGTATGAGATAAGGGTAAAGGGCAAGAACGCGTAAACAATTCTGTTTACCCTAATGTACTGATCACGTAAACAGGGCCAAAGAACAAGAAGATCCAGATCAGAACCAGATAGATAACTAACAGCTAAGCCCTACATCAGCATGTAATGAGTAAACCCTGGAAATTTCCAAACTGCCAAACAAGGCAGGAAAACTGTATTTAAGGCTGCCTCAGAGCCTAGCAAATCAGACTTCACCGATGGGCTTTGGGTACCGGCGCCTTGGAAGCTGAGACAACCTCCCACTTCGTCCGCAGCCTACCCGGGGTCCCAGGCTTGCAGGAAGGGACGTAAGATATGCTGCTTCTTTGTTATATTGTTCTTCCATTTATGGGGCACAGCTGTTAGCTGTCAAGAAATAAACTACTTGTGTTTGACAGATACCTGTGTGGCGTCCTTTGTACTTTGGGAACCCAGTGTCGGACCTGAGACTTACTCTGGCCGGCTACAGTGTCGATTGTTATAATGTTAGCAGTTCTTAGAACATCTTAAAAAAGAAAATGTAGGCAGAAAAACCTCTATGTTCAAGCCAGAGAACTTTCTGCAATTTGGAAACCTGCTCAAGAAGTTGGTAAAACAGAATGTGCCTAAGTCACAAAGTTCTAAAGGTGTTTATTATATCACAGAGTGATTATTATATCACTCTTTTGGAAAACTGGGAAAAGATGAACTTTAAACTGTGTTTGCAAAGGCCAAATTTATAAATGTATGGGGGGGAGGGTCCCTAAAACAGATCACGTGAGGACTTGAGGAAAAAGGTCTCCAAGTGATAAAAAAATAGAAAACTGTCATCCTTGCCCTGGTCTTTTGTAAATAAACACTGCTATAAGTGTAGGGCCTAATTGTGTCTGGTCTTTGCATGGAAAGTAGAATCCAATAACTTAGATGATAAATTCTTTGGTATAAAGACCATATCCAGAAATGAATTTTTGCATCACCAACTATTTCTTGACCAACTGCTGCTATTACAGTACAAATTTTGAAACAAGTAATATGAATTAGTACATATAAATCATCCCTTGTATGCCACACAAAAGGAACTGTCTTAATTGTAGTCAGCTCCTGTATTACTGTTGAGTACAATATAAGACATTTTTGCCCCATAAGTACACAAGTCATCATCTCCTGGATCCGCTAGACCCAGGCCAGAAACAAAACATATTGATTTTGCAGGGAACTAGGCATGATGTGACTCATCGTTTTAATACTTGTGGACATGAGTGGTGGGTGAACATAGGGCTGGAGAAGGCAAGCCCCCAGGCCTGACTCTTCTGCCTGAGGCCTCGCACCCTACCCCCGGAGTCAAACCCACTCACCATCGCATGGGCTCGCCACAAGCCCCCTACAGGCAACTCCCTGAACCAGTTATATGTGGTGCACAGTCCAAATCTCCCCAGCTCCAGAACATTAGGAGGATGGATGGTGCATGGCTCAACCCTCTCCAGCCCTGGAGCATGGGGAGGGTCGGTGGCACGCAGTCCCAGCCTCTCCAGTCCCGGAGAATGGGGAGGGCAGGGGGCACATGGCCTAAGCCTCACTGTATCCAGAGCATGGGGAGGGTGGGGAGCAGACAGCCCAGCCTCCTTAGCCCAGAACACAGGGAGGGTGCACTGCCCCAGCCTCCCTAGCCTTAGTGTGGCTGAAGCCTGGGAGTCATACTGAAGCTGGAGACAGAGCATGGGTGGAGACATGCCTCGAAGTTTGGGAAGGCATTGCTTTCCCCCACCTCTACATCCACTGCCCAAGCTTGCAGACTTTGTCCTTTATTAAGGTTCCTTTCTTGTGATCATTTTAAAAATATTTTCTGATCTGGAGATATCACAATTGTTAGAACAGTAATTTTTAACCTAACATTACTCAAGTATTAATGTGTGCATTTTTATATGTTCTAACCTTTAAATGAGAGCATAAATGAAATGCGCCTGCTTCATAAATTCTAATACTCATTTGTCCACTGAGCTGCAGTGATGCTGAGGAATGCCTTAAATAGGGCTAATAGACAGGGACATTTATATCTCTTTGATATCTTTTAATAGTTTACTTTTACAGATTCAATTCCATTTTCAATTATACTTTGCCCAGCACAATTCTATTCTGCAAGAGAACAGCAGGGTTCTTCTAAAGCTCTGATTGTCCCTTTAGTCTGCAAATAGGTTTCCATCATACCAATACATTGCAGAAATGTTTTTTTTCTGCAAAGGAAATTATAAAGACTTGTGCTTAGAAGGAGGTATGTATTTAGTGGTTACAGTGGAGGGCTCGTGACAAGACTACAGAGGTCCAGTCCCAAGCTCTGTCACTAGTTTACTGAACAATTTGGGCAATTTCTTTATTTCAACTTGCCCACCTATAAAATAGTTATCATTAATATAGAGTTAGGAAGTCTCCCTCCCCAGCACTCTAGCGACACGCACAATCCATAAAATCCACACACAAGTCAGACTGCACTAATGTCCACATATCCCTCATCACAGTGTCAAAACTGAAAACTCCCTGGGTATGTCTACATGTCATGGGCAGATTCACCACCATGGCAACTCCATCTGGTTGCTCTGGGAATTAGCTTGTTGACTTGCTGGACGCCTCCCTCTAGCTGGTGTCTCCCCATGTTCCTCTTTGACCACGGCATCCTCTTCAGGACACTGCCCTCTGGCAGTGCTCACTCCAGTCTCTGAGCCCCCTTCCAGGGGGTGTTGTTTACCCAACTGAACACTCCAGGTCCTCCCTTCCCCAGGGACACCCAGTTCTTCTCCCAGGGAACACCCAGTTCCCCTGTACCCACCTTGCCTCAGTGACTCACTGTCAGTCTTCTTCTAGCCCCGGCCTTCAGGGCAAACTACAGTCTGTAATGGCCACTCATCACTGGCAAAGGGGTGCGGACCTGCTGCCTTTGCCTGCCATGGTTGCCCCTCGCAGCGCCAGTAGCTTCAGGCCTTGCTGCCTGGGGGCTCGCTTGGCCGGAGCTTCCCCAGCCCTGCCATCCTTCCCCAGCACTGCTCTACCTCCAGGAAGCCTCCTGCTTCCCAGGCAATGTGTAAGAAGATACGTTTTTAAGACAGATCACTCAGATGTGACATACTTTTAGTTTAGATGTATTTTATCATACAAGAGGTAGGAGACTTTTGTCTCCATTGTTGACCATTCTGTATTTTACAGTGAAAATTTCTTTGCTTGTTGAATCAAATGTTAATGAATCTATAGCAGGGATTCAGGGGAAGAAATTAACAAGAAGAGGTAAACAGCAGAGGTTTGGTGGTGGGAACATAGCCCTGTTTATAGGTGAAAAACAAATTACTGATGATCTATCTAGGGATGCAGATTTATACCCTGGCATGGAGGTTAGGTCCATCAATGGCTATTAGCCGGGATGGGTAGGAATGTTGCCCCTAGCCTCTGTCAGAGGCTGGGAATGTGAGATGGGAGAGGGATTACTTGAAGATTCCCTGTTCTGTTCATTTCCTCTGGGGCACCTAGCATTGTCGGCAGACAGCATACTGGGCTAGCTGGACCTTTGGTCTGGCCTAGTATGGCCGTTCTTATGTTCTTATTCTTCAACTGGGCAGACAAGCTGCCAGTGAGCTTGGTCTCATGAAAGGAATGTCTCACACATCCTGATTTAAATAACTCATTGTGAAAGTGCCTTTGGGTAAGCAGTGCCTTATTAGACAAGAGGGCATTTTATTAGTTAAGTTCAGTCTCAGAAAGTATGTTGTAATTTTGTTTTGTATGTAATCTCTCCCCCAGTATTTCTTCTTGCTGTCACTTGAATCTTTGGGCTTTGTTAAATAAATGTACACATGCTTTCTTTATAAACAAATCTATGTGCTATCAGTTAACCAGAGTTGTGTCCTTCAATGCTGATAACCTGTGATGTGCTGTTCTTTGGGAATAGAGGATCTGGACATTCTGTGAGTATGCCATGAATTGAACTCCAGAGATACTTGTGAGTTGGAGCATGCCAGTTATGCAACAGCAGAGAGCCAACAGAGCCAGCGTGAGCCTGGGAAGGGAGTACTTGGGGTTTGTGGAGTAGGACCCAAACCTTATCAGGTATAAGACAAGATTTCTTCATGTTAAACAGGTGGTAGCAAGGTGCCTCACAACCTTGGGTTTCCTCAAGAGGTATCACAGCATGGAATAACCAGAACTATTCCAACTACAATAAAACAGCACTCATTAAAATTGGAATGATGATAACAAGAGATTCTAGTGAAAATTTTAGAATTTCATTATTAGTAAGGAAGTGTTAAGCAAATAAAGCTTACAGAAAGAAAAGCCCAATACAATTAGTAGTTAATTGCAGTATTAGTGATGCTTAAATTCTGTGACAGCTGTATTAAAAATAAATTCATATTGGCTATTACATTTAAATAGGAGAAAGATCCATAAAATATAGAAATTCTGAAACTATTTATTACCAGAATTATTCTTTTTGTAGTAGCATTTGAATTTGACAAACAAGAAAGCTATTTACTCTTTGAAATGTAAATAGTGGCAGAGACCGGTCAATTCTGTCCAATGTTGCATAAGAAACTGAGGAAGTCTTAGGTGCTGAAATTCCATCTATTCCAGAATTAAAATATTGGTTTTATTTACTAACAAATAATTATTTGGCCAGCTATAACTACAGATGAATTACCCTGTTTATCAAGGATATGAAAGCCAAATTATTTCTTCAGTTACAGCCTGTAGTCTTTATTTTATGCCCTGAGACACCTGCACAAATCCATTGCATTCAGCAAACCTTGGCCTGAGATAGCCCATATTTGCTAACATTTAGGACATGCTTCAAAACCTGTCTATTCCTCTCTGACTTTGGGAAATGGGAGAGAATTTAGTGTGGTAAGCTGTGGGAAGAGACCGGGGAAATTTATATTGTTTGTTTGAACTTTGTTGCTTCAGGCAAAAATGTCAACTCTAATTTTACAACTTGTTGAGAATTCTTAGTCAAAGTATTCTCTCTTATATTTTTGTTTACAAGTTGGAATACAGACTAGCACACTGGGTAGGTTTAGGCAATCTATGTACAGTTTATTAATTATAATTACTTCTATGAACTCTATGTGTAATTCAAACCCTCAGTCAGCCATATGATACAAAGGACTGGTCACATCTATCACAAACCCTGTTTGGACTAAACTCAAAGGCATTCAAAAGAATAGTTAACTCTAAATGGCTCTTAAGAGATATTATTAGCCACAGTAAAACAAAAGACTTTATGAGAATGGAAGCTGGTTCTTCCCCATATTATCTGCAGGGAAGGAGAGTTTTAACAAAGAAAGTCCCCTTGCAGAAAACAAGAACAAAGAAAAAGTTGTGGGAATCTACTATTTAAAAGGGGTATGCTCATTGAGTTAGGAGCAATTGACTAATGACCTAGAGCAAGCTGAAGAGAGTTTGTTGCAAAAGCCAGGAGGGAAAACTTGAAGGCAGAGCAGGAGACAGTTGAGATCCTAAATGGACTGACCAAACCCCTGATCTTTCCAGACCTGAAAAGCTTGATGTAGCTCAAAATTTTGTATCTTTCACCAAAGGAAATTCATCCAATAAAAAAGAAGTTCTCTCACGCACACTTTTTCTGTAATATTCTTGGATCAGCATGACCACACTACTCATGCAAACACAATCTAGGTGGCTATTAGAAGGCCTCTAAGGCATGATCACTAACAGGAGTCCTAATAGGGTGGAACTCTAAAAAATGGAGCATTTAAGCTGTTGAGGATGCTTGAGTTCAGCACCGATCACGGGACAAGGAGGAGTTCTAAACACAGAGTCTGCACCTGTAAAGTTAGTCAGATGATGGAGATCATGTCTACATACTCCTCAGGCTCAGTGAGCATAGAAGCACTCAGGACCTAAGTATTTGGATCTAAACACAGCATCATGGTGAACTTCCAGCAGGGAGTGCTCACTTAGCTCTGTGAGAACTGCTAATAGAATTACAAACTTACTTCAGTCAGCAGATACAACTCTGCATTCCCACAGATGACAGGTCTGTTGATTACCCTGGGCCATGTTTAAATAGTTGCTTTTCAGAGTAGAGAGTCACTAACAGTATTATATATCCATGGAGAAAACAAAACAAATTATTTCTATTGAAGAATGGCAACAAAGAGGGATTAATTCAAACTCTCATTTGAATACACAGGATTAATTCCTGAAACAGGCAAAACTAGCTCTAAGTGGTTACTGTTATTATAGACAAATAGAAATGCACTTAACAGTTACTGAGAAACTGTTAATATGATTCATTATTTGTCTTGCAGTAGCAGCTAGAGGCCTAGGGTCCATTGTGCTAACACCATACAATTACATAACACACTGAGGCTACATCTAGACTGCACACCTTTTTCGACAGGCTTTGTCAACAAATACTGTCAAGAAAGCCTGTTGGAAAAGAGCATCTAGATTACATTATGCAGATCGAAAAATCGATCTGCTTTTTTCAAAAAAGTGTGTCCAGACTGCCAGATGTTCTGTGGACAAAAGAAAGCACCCAGAAGTGCTTCTGGCAGGGCATGGGGGCAGCCTTTATTTCCAGGTGCTGCTGCCTGTCCTTTGCAGAGATGCATGCTTAAAGGGATCCCCCTGGACAGCCGTTGCTCATGCTTCTGGCCTGCCTACTTCCTAGAGGGAAAGCAAAGCTGCTGCAGTGCTTACTCTGGTTGCCCTGCTTCCTCAGATGCCACAGCAGTTTATTTTCTGTTTGTTTTTTTTTCCTGATTTTCACCTTTTATTTGGCCATGGAGCCTTAGCTGCCCCTGGGCAGACAATGGCCCCCCACTGCCATGCTGCAGCATCTGTATGACTCTGTCATGAATCTCCTGCCCCATATGGACCTGGACCACACCAAGGAGACCTTCTCCGGGCTGCAGGAGCTCTGCCCTTGCCCCCAAACTTTTTTGGGGACAGTCAGATTTAGAGGCACGAGATGAGTTCGGACTAGTGGGACCAGCTTGTCCTGCAGCTCTGGAACAACCACCACTGGCTCTGCAACTTCCAGATGCAGAAGGCCACATTCCTGGAGCTGGGTGCCTGGCTTGGCCCCTGCTCTGGAACACCAGGACACCCACCTGCAGCCCGCCATCCCCCTCCAGAAGCGGATTGTAATCACTCTGTGGAAGCTGGCCACCCCAAACAGCTACCGCTCTGTGGGACACCAGTTTGGCGTGGGGAGGTCTACCATCGGGGCCATCTTGATGGACTTAAGTCACTGTCGGGGCACAGGCCCTGCTGAGTGGGGGGGGGGTAAAAAAGGGACTGCTAGGCAAGGGCAAGAGGGAGTGGCTCCTTGGCCACCCCTACATGGATGCAGGAGAGGGGGTGCATCCTGACAAGGGGGGGTTGTTAGGGGGGTAAGGGTTCTCTTCCCAAGCGCTTAGGTAACCTGCCTAACTGCCTGGTTTCTGTCTGGTGCTGCAGGTGGTGAGGGCCATCAATATGGAGCTGCTGAAGAGGCTTGTCCGGCTTGGGGACCTGGACAACACCATTGCCGGGTTTGCTGCCCTTGGATTCCCAAACTGCGGAGGAGCCCTTGATGGGACACATTGCAATCCACACACCGCCCCATCGAGCGGCCCAATTTATAAACAGGAAGGGCTACTATTCAATGGTGCTGCAGGCCCTGGTCAAGCACCGGGGACACTTTATGGACATTTGTGTTGGGTGGTTGGGGGAGGCCCATGATGCCTGCATATTCAGAACTCCCACCTGTACCGCAGGCAGGAACATTTTTCCCCCAGCAGCACCTTGTGCTCGGGGATGTGCAGATGCTGGTGTGCATAGAGGCCGACACGGCCTACCCCCAATGCCGTGGCTCATGAAGCCTTACACCGGCCACCTGGATGCGAGCAAAGAGCTTTTCAACACACATCTTAGCCAAGCTCACATCCAGGTGGAATGCGCCTTTGGCCAGCTGAAAGGGAGGTTCTGTTGACTCCTCACACAGCTGGAGATGGGCGAATGTAACATCCTGGAGGTGGTAGCTGCATGTTGCGCCCTCCATAACCTGGTGGAGAGGAAAGGGAAGACCTTCCTGCTGGGGTGGGGGGGTCCTGATGGTGAGGAGAGGCAATTTCAGCAGCCCCCAGACAGCTGCCATCTGCCAGGCTCACCAGGCAGGTTTCCAAATCTGAGGCGCCCTGAGGGAGATATTCTCAGAAGGAACCCACTGACTCTCCCCTGGGCCTCCCCCATCGGGGGGTTTGACCTGGCCCACCCCTACCTTTCCCTCCACAACCCTCACTCTTCCCATTAAGATGACATAAGACCCAGTTTTCTTTGTAAACAGAAATTTGCTTTATTAGAAACACTAGCAGTAAAGAAAAATGAGAACTGTTTAACAAAATTCTCTTTTAACTGTTTATCCACAAAGGATCTGTCAAAAATAAAGATTTTGTAACATAACTGAAATGTTTTTTTAACTGGAGTGATAGGGGACTGAAGACCTGGAGGGGACTCAAGTAGTCCGCTGCTTCCCTGATCGCAGGGTCCTGCCACCTTCTAGTGTCCTGGCATCACCACAGCCTTGGGATCGGGTGGAACGAGACCTAGTCCTGGCCTTGGCAGGAGGGGGCAGCTGCTGGGCCTGTGAGGGCTCAGGAGCAGGAGGGGTTCGGGGGGGGGGGAAAGGGGGGCAGGGGCCTGGCGTGCAGGAGGAGCAGTGCCCGTGACAGGGGCAGGCAAGGCAAAGAGCTCCCTCATTGTGGCACAGATGTCAGTGCGCTGCTGGATCAGCTCATCCAGCAGCCTGGTGCGCTACTGTGCCTCTTCCTGTGTCCTCCGCTGGAGGGTCCTGCAGGGCCACAACGTGGTCCCTCAGCAGGTCTGTGTACACACACCAGTGCCTGCAGGTGCCATGGGTCCGGGATGGTGGTGGGGTGGGTATGGTGTTCCCTGTTGGGTACAGGGTCTGGCTGTGGAGGAAAAGAGGAGGAGACAATCACTGTCTGTGTGTACCCCCGCTGTACCTGAGGGCATGCCTTGGTTGTCAGGGGCTCTTCTTTGGACAGGAGACTCAGGGGTGTTACATGTGACACCATGTGTGAGTTGGGCAGTGGCCTGAAAGTCTCACAGTGGCAATGGGGCTAGCTGGCTCCCCATACTACCAACCCACCTGTGTGGGGTGACCCCTCAAAGCACTCACCTGATGTTCCCTCCCCAATGTCCATGGACGCCTGGGAGGCTTCAGGGGTCTGGGTCCCTGCTGCCTCCTCTTCCTCCTGGTGCAGCTCTCCCACCTCTTCTGCCTGGTCTTCCTCCCTCATGAGGAGTCAGTCCACAATGTGGTGGGGTAACCCAGACTCCACCACACACAGTGGAGTCTAGGCTTCCCCACCACCCAGGATCTGCTCCAACTCCTCATAGTAAGGGCAGGTCTCGGGGCTGCCCTGGAGCGGGAGCTCTGGTCCCGGGCCTTCGTATATCTCTGCTGCAGCTCCTTTACCTTGGCCCTGACTTGTGCCATAGTGCAGGGGTGATGCCCTTTGGTGGTCAGTCCCTGGGCCAGGCGCTCGTAAACTTCTGCATTCATGAGACCTGTTTGCAGGGCTTCTTCCTGGGAAGAGAGCTCCAGCAGGTTTTTTATTTCTGGGCCTGACCAGGCTGGGGCACCAAAAGGCGGGCACCTGGGTGGGTCCTCATCTCTGTCCCGAGAAGGGCCGGAGGGGCCTTGAGGCTGGGACATGGCTGTCATGGGTGTTCTGGCTAGCTGCCGGACAGCAAGGCCTGTCTGGGTGCCTGTGCCTTTAAGAGGCTGCAGCAGGAACCACAGAGATGCTGTACCTGTAAAGGCTAGACTGTCCACCAGGGCTTCTTCCTGGAGGCTTTTTTTGTCGACAGATCTGGCTCCCTGCATCCACACACACCTTTTGTTGACAGATCTCTGACAAAGGTGTTCTTCCTTGTAAAAGGAGGTTTACCGCTGTCGACAAAACTGCCACGTTCTGTCAACTTACTGTCGACAGAACACGGTGGTAGTGTAGACAGGTATAGTTTTGTTGACAAAACCCTGTAGTCTAGACACACCCATGTGCCACTTCTGAGGGTACATCTACACTAGCACCCTCGTTCGAACTAGGGAGGCTAATGGGGGTGACAAAGTGCAAATGAAGCTCAGGATTTAAGTATCCCGTGCTTCGTTAGCATGGCCTGGCCAGTCGCCATTTTGGAAACCGACTAGCCCGGAATAACTGCCTGCGTCTGTCAGTTTCCAAAATGGCGACCGGCCAGGAACATGCTAACGAAGCATGTTAAATCCCATGCTTCTTTTGCAATTTTGGTCACCCCCATTAGCCTCCCTAGTTCAAACTAGGGGGCTAGTGTAGATGTACCCTAAGAGTTTATAAACTAAACTATTAAAATGCAAGACTACAGATGGCTACAAGAACCAGAGTGTCTGATCCTACAAGAGCCAATAAGCTCGGGTTGAAAGAACTGATCATCTTGCAGGATCTTGTCAAAAATATTGGTCCTGATCCTAAAGCTATTGTGTGGGTTGGATTCCTATTTAAATCAGTAAGAGTTCTAATCATGTAGAAGCTGCAGGAGTGGGACTATTAACATTATCTTATTTTAAAATAGGTTAGAATCTTGTTCATTGTCTTCAAATATTAATTAATATTATTGAGCATGGTAAATTCAGGTATTATGTACCATACAAGTGAAAGTGATCTAAATTACAGCACTGTAAGATGCATTCTTCTCTAAAAAGGATATGCAGCACTCATTAACAGTAATTGAAGTTAAATATAGAGTGAGAAGAGAATATGCCCTTTAATTTAATTTTGCAACATGGCTATATAATATAATCTCTTGATTATTTTCCAATTTTTGTTCTAGTAATATTCAAATGCAGCAAAATAAATTAAACCTATTTTTTTCTATCTGCATCAGAACTTTTTTTGCAATCCTGTATTGTCTTTGCATTTGAAGTTCCATTACAAAATACAAACTTTCCATAATCATTTTACATAGGGCTGTCATGGGCAGACTCACCAGCATGGAGCCTCCAGCTGGTTGCTCTGGGAATTAGCTTCTTGTTTCGCTGGACACCTCCCTCTAGCTGGAGTCTCCCCATATTCCTTTTTGACCACGGCATCCTCTTCCAGACACTATACTCCAGCCGTGACCACTCCAGTCTCTCTGTGCCCCCTTCTAGGGTGGGGGGTTGTTTCCTCCACTGCACACTCCAGAGTCCTCCCCTCCTCAAGGACCCCCAGTTCTCCCAAGGAATCCCCAGTTCCCCTCTACAAACCTTGCCAGTCTTCATCTAGCCCCTGCCTCAGGGGCAAACTGCAGCCTGAAATAGCTACTCATCACTGGCAAAGGGGTATGGACCTGCTGCTCCTGCCTACCATGGCTGCCTGTCTACAGCCCTAGTAGCAGTGGGCCTTGCTTCAGGCCCTGCAGCCTGGAAGCTTGCTTGGCCAGTGCCTGCCCAGCTCTGCCTTCCTTCCCTAGCACTGCTCTCTCTCCAGGAAGCCTCCTGCTTTCCTGGCAGTCAGGTCCCTACTGCTCTCCCTTACCAAGCAACACTCAATTCTCTCTCCCATAAGGAGTCTTTCTTTATATAGTCCCCAGCTGGGGCCTCATTAGCAGAACTGCTTCAGCTGCGGCTTTGCTCTCAGCCCTTGTCCAGGGCTGGGGTTTGCCCTTAAAGGGCCAGTGCAGGGCACACTCCCTCTCACAAGGACCCTCATTAAGCAAAGCACTGTTTGACTTTAAGTATGTGCTCAAAGTCCATCTCAATTCAGAAAAAAACCCACCTAATGAAACCTAAGGATATATTTCAATGCTTTACTGAGCCAAGTCTAGGGGTACGTCTATACTGCATGGCGAGGTATCCTGAAATAGCTACCCTGCATCTACACAAGCAGCTCAGTATTTAAAAATATTTTTCAAAATAACAGATGCACTATTTCACCATCCTGGTAACCCACATTGCACGAGGGATAAGGGGATAGCCCCAAATATTGCGTTATTTCAAAATTTGGCACTGTGTAGGCACACGAAATTTCAAAATAAGCTATTTTGAAATAGTTTCAAAATAAGATACACAATTTGCACCACGCAAATTTCATATTTTATTTCAAGTTTAGGATGCTGTCTAGATGCACCCTAGGGTGGAAAATCATGGAAGTATAATGAGGGGGGGGAAAGGGAAGAAATTCCACAGATACTAAGTTGTATGGTCAAAGCAGAGGGAAGAATAGTGATCTTCAGGCATCTGGAAGCTGCTGGTCATGATCACTGAAGCAAGCATGCTATGTATGCTGCCAGCATACAACTATATGTGTCATGGATATGGAAACGCTTAGGCACCAAGAAACCAGAAAGGTACAGTTATGTGAGATGTACCAAAATAGACATGCAGGAGATAATAATATGAAATAATTTGAGCAACATATTTTTGAAAATGTCATCTGTAACAAAAATAAATCTGCTCTGTAATTAACTATATTTAGATGAATGTAAAATTATAAGCAAAATGCAAAGTGGTGCATGTTTAATATCTTATGTTAAGAATTATTTAACTATACAGTTACCATATTAATTCTTAATGAGATATAAATATCTTGATCCTTGAGTGTTCTGAAAAGATAATGCATTACAGAGGATAGAATACCGTGATTATACCATATACCACAATGCAAAATAAATTACATTAAAGGTAGGTATCTGAACTGGGTGAAAACTTTTTGGGGGGTGAGTAAAATCTCATTGAGATTAACAGTTGAATTCACACCATTCAATCAACATAACTGTAAGCATAATCCTCACTTAATACAAAATGAGTCCATGAACTCACCCAAGCTCTTGCTGAGTGTTATTTTGAGTAGAGTTGTGAGGGTAGGTAGAACAGAAAAAAATATAACCGGGGAAGAGAGAGAGCTTAACTGAGCAGATAAAATCTCATGAGCTGCCCTTGGAAGAAACCTGGAAAGAGGATTTTGGGTCAAGGGTTCAAGCTGAAAAGAATGCTCTTGGTGTGACACAGGAGACAAAAGAAGTGGTCTCTGTGCTCAGAGACATGAGGCTTTGTACATTCTTTGTAAATAAGCAAAACGACAACAAAAAATATCCAATTATTACCAATTTCTCCTCCATAGAATAATCTGCTAGCTGGATTTTTAATTGCTTGGGTCAAAAGGGGCAATTCTCTCTCTCTTCTCATTTAAAAACTCAAGTATTCATTAAAACACCACAACATGCATTGTGCATCATGTGCTGTATAGAGTAGGAAATACTTCATTGCTTAGGACAAATAACAGCTATGAGTGTGCCACACAAGAATTAGGAAGATGATAAATTATATTTACTGTATAACACACTGGTGCAAAGTATCTCAATGTACAATCCAGTGAGATCAAGAGGCATTTTAAATTAGACCCCAGTCTTAGAAGACAACCTTGGACTCTTGTGTTGAACACTTTCAGATTCCACTGAGTTCCATGGGAGTAGAGGGGTTGACAGCTGTCAAGGAACATATCTACACTGGGAAATTATTTGAAATAATTTATTTTGAAATAATAACTCCTGATATAACTTTTGAAATAGCACGTCCACACTGATTGAAGACTGCATCGCATGTAAAACCCATGGAAGCACTCTGGGAAGGGCACCAGGAGGGTGGACACTTCCTGTAGTTGCTTGCTGAGGCTGAGACATGGGCTTAAAGGGGCTGTTCTCTACATCTGCATCTCACATGTCTCTTCTTCCCTGCCTAACCTCTCATGGGACACCAATCTTATGCTGTGTGCTCTGGTTGCCCTTATGCATAGCAAAAGGATGCATAACAAAAGGATGACCAGCGGTGGCTCCAGAACTTCTGCATGCAGAAGGCCATCTTCTTGAAGCTCAATGAATCGCTTGCCTCTTCCCTAAGGTGAGGGAACACTCACATGAGACCCTCCATCCTTCTCCAAAAGTACATTGCCATCGCCGGACAGCTACCATTCCATGGGGAACCAGTTTGGCATGGGGAAATCCATGGTTGAAGCTATACTCATGCTGGTAGTCAAGGCCATCAGCACCATATTGCTGCAGAGCGTCATCATACTGCGGAATGTTGACCCCATCATCGATGGCTTTGCTGCCATGGGCTACCCCAACTGGGGGAGGACCATATACGGCACCCACATCCCCATCCTGGCCTCCATGTCTCAGAATTTATTAACCAAAAGGGGTACTTCTCAATCAATGGACCACAAGGGATGATTCATGGACATTTACATTGGCTGGTCGGGGAAGGTGCACAATGCCTGCATAGACCGGAAATCAAGCTTGTTCTGGAGGATGCACACTGGCACTTTTTTCTCTGACCGCACCATCAGGGTTGGGGGCATGGACATACCCATGTGCATCCTGGGTGATGCAGCCTACCCCTTGCTCCCCTGACTGATGACGCCCTACACAGGCAGCCTGAACCCCACTAAAGAGTACTTCAATGCCATGCTAAGCAAGTGCTGCATGGTTGTCAAGTGTGCCTTCGGCCACCTAAAGGGGAGGTTCAGAAGCCTCCTTACCTGCCTGTACCTCAGTGAGTGAAACATGCTCTACATGGTGGCGGCCTGCTTTGTGTTCCACAACATATGTGATAGCAAGAAGGAGACTTTCCTGCCAGGGTTGGGGGCAGAGGCTAATTGGCTGCCCCGGGCTTATGACACCAGTGCCATCAGGAGAGCACGTCAGGGGCCTGTGCTCATCTGGGAAGTTTGGATGGAAAGTTTCAGACAAGTCCACTTGTGAGACTCTCTCCTAGGTCTCTGCACAAGGGGTCCCTGCATTGCCCCTGTGTGCCTTTCCTCCCCCAGCACTACATTCCCCTGCCCTCTCTTCCCACCTTCCCTCTCCTCAGCAGACCAAATAATAAAGTCTTTTTGTTAGCCCAAACAACTCTGATTTTTTTTATTTGGGGGATATACAACAGGGGAGGGACTGGGGAAAGAACATGGAATGTGGGAGAGAAGGGGAGGTTCAGGGATGGGGCTGGGAGTGGAGCCTGCCTCGGGAACCTCAGGAGGTTTTGGTTGCTCAAGAGGTCATACTGCCACATGTTCGGAGGGCCCAGCAGCCCCTGGCGGGGGGAGGGGGGGAAGGAGCTAGAAGGAGAAGCCTGTGGGGAGTGAGTGGGGACAGGGAGTTGGGAGGGTAGGGAGTTGGCAGGGGTGGGGAGTTGTGGGGGGACCGTGGTGGGGAGTTGTCAGGGGGTTAGGGGACAGGGAGGTGGCTGGTGGCCCACTCCATACACACAGTCATGTGCTCCATAACAGGCCTTGTGCTGCCATGACAGCTGCTCCCGCATGGCCTTCCACTACTCCCAGTCAGCCCAGTGCTCCTCACAGTTGTCAGTCCACTCCCAGCATTCGTCATCGAACCCCCGGATGAAGGAATGGAGCCAGACCATCTGGTCCCACAGCAAATCTTCCCTTGTGGTGCATATTGCAGAGTCAGGAAGATGGCATCAGAGGTAGTGGATACACCACCTTTGCAGCTGGCCCAGCTCTGAAGAAAAGTAACAAGGGCAGTTATACCAGGATGAAGCCTAGCCCTAATCTCTGAGCAAACACCAAACGTCTCAATTCAGATGATGGCAATGTGCTTCAAGCAAGGCCATCTGTTGCCTAGACAGTGGGCACTTTCCTGCAGGGGCACAGACATTCCAGGGGAGTATAGCCACCCTCACGTCCCAGGGACAAGCAGGGATGGGAAAGTGCCAGCCAGGCCAGGAGCCTGCAGCACTGGCAGCACTCCTGCAGCACTGGCAGCATCCCGCAGAGAGAGAACTTCCAACCCTTTCCACTGAAGGAGGGAAGAGGGTTATTGAGGGAGGTGTGTGTGAGTGGCAGAGAATGTGCTACTGGTGTCCCCTCCTGATCCTCACCCCTGGCAGGTTCCCATGCAGGGGATCTGACTCCTCTGCATCGCACGCTTGACTGGGAGTGGATGCTGCCCAAGTGCAGTCATGACCCTGTTGTGTGTGTGGCACTATTGTGTGGTTCCATGCCCCCAAACTCCTTAGTGGTGGCTTGTGGGGGAAGGTGTCCCACCACGGAGTCAGGAGTAAGGCAGGCCTGTGCAGGAACCTTGTGAGAAGGAGCAAGGGGTTCTTGTGTGAGAGTGTTATGGAACTGAGTGCTCCAGACCAGTGCTCCATGTGCACCCACATGCACAGGCAGTTGTGCAAGCCCCAGGCCAAGAAGGCCATGCAAGGAGCACCCAGCCTTTCTCAGCCCACCACCTGTATAGGGAAAGTGATGGAACTCACCTGAAGTGTCTTCCCTGGGAGACATCCTGGGAGAGGAGGACTAGCCCAGGCTGAGGATCAGCTCCTAGGTGATGGGCATGGTATCCTGGCTGGCCTGCCCTTCCTCCTTCACCTTCGTGGAGGCTGACACTGAGTGTGTCCTGGCTGGTGTCAATAACGACGGGGGGAGAGGTGACCCCCCCCAGGATGGCATCCAACTGCTCATAGAATCAGCAGGTGTGAAGTGACACCCAGAGCAAGAACTTTGCTTCCTGGCCTTTATGTAGGACTGCAGTAATTCTTTGATTTTTGTGCAGACCTGGTTGAGGTTCCACATGTATCTGTTCTCTGCCAGGCTGATAGCCATCCATCTGTATATATTGGCATCCCTCCTCTTGATGCAGAGATCCTGAATGTTGGTCTCCTACCCTCAGACCTCAATGATCTCCACACCAGTCCAGGTCAGTGCCCTCTTTCACCCCTGACCAAGGGCATCAGAGGGTGCCGTGGGAGTGCTGGCAGCCAAGCGGGCCACAGAGGGAGCACTGGGGTCAGTCATGGTTCCAAAGAAGGGTGCTATGTGGCATGGGTCTACCAGGGCTGTGTCCTTCTGCCTGCAGCTTCTAACTCTGTAGGAGAAGGGGAGCACTGGAGTTGTCAGGAATGTGGCCAGAGTGGCCACAAGTGCAGCTGAGAGGCCTCTGGAGGCCAGCCATTTCAAAATAGCAGCAGCTGGGCACCCACACTCATGCTATTTCAAAATAACAATAAGGGATATTCCTTTTGACAAACAGGAGTTATTATTTCGAAATAACCAACCTGTTTGAAATAACGGGCTTGGCAGTGTAGACGCTCTGCTTGTTGTTTTGAAATAAAGGGAGTTATTTTGAAATAACTCCATAGTGTAGACCAGGGCAAGAAAATAATTCTTAGTTGATCCACTGAAAAGGTACAGCTTGGACAGAAGCACGGTAGACTGCTTCATCAGTGTGCCACAACCTGGACGTAGACAGAATGCCTTCAGGATGGAAATAGAGGTCTTTTTTGAAGACTGCCAACAACAGTGTCAGTTATGTTCACTATTGCATATCTGCTGTGAAATGGTCTGAGATCAGCAAGTTTATAGTATATTGGGCAATGACAGTAATCAGATGCTGGTGCCTTTCAATCCCTTCTGATCTGAGCTGGCTTTGAAATGTTGACGTAGAGGTAAAAGGCCACATACTACACTATCAAGTCTCTGAGCCTCCAGTCTTGCCAAAATAGATCTCTCTTACCCTTAAACAATGGACTATGATTGAAGTAGGAACCATTATTAGATTCTTCAATTTGCCAAGTATAGTGAGACCCAACCTTAGCATTATGACATGAATACTGAAAAGTAATTACATTGTGACATTAATCCAGCATAGACTGTGCTCTGAGAGCAAGTGGAACGAATAGACTGGGCTGCTCCTCCTCTTTGGGGGATGGATTTTCAAACCCAAATTCTCTCCTTCCATAAATTCATTGCTCCCTTTATTCCTCAGTAAACATCATTGTTTTGCCATATTAGGTCTGCTAAACTCAGATGTGTTATGTTTGGAATTATTCTGGTGAACTGCAACATGGCTCGTTCACAAGGTTTCCTATTCCTTTCCTAGGAGCTTTAGATGATTCTGCATAGTGTATGTCCCAAGAAGTTATATTTTTAAAGATATACTTTTAATGTGCCTTTTGCATCTAAACACAGACTGACAATTTCTTACAAGCAATTGCTCAAATCTGAGGTGAAGTAGAGATTGGAATTCTAACTTTTGGCTACGTCTCGATTGGGAAAATACAAAAAAATCAAACTGGTTTCAACAACAGTTCAGCTAAAATGGCATTAAAACTATCAACTAGAGAGCTTTTACTCTTAGCTTGATTTCCTCAGTGAATCTACTGAACTGAGAAAATCTGCTCGAGGCATCCATCATTTGAACTTAGTCTCATGCTGCCATTTCCTCATCTATTTCAGCAGCCCTTTGACAGTGTATCTCCTGCTCGTCAACACTACTGAATCCCCCATCTTTCTCCTTAAAAAGATGTCCATCATATACAGGGGAAACACAAACTTCTGTAGATGGAGGATGGGATATAAGTGAATTAGGAGCACATGCATCATTGACTTTCATTGGTTTTTGTGCTGCTAAATCACTTAGTTGCCTTTGAAAATAACCTCAGTTTCGCTAAAAAAAATTTAAGGCTATCAGGAAGGAAAGAATGTGGCTGATCCAAACATTCCCTGTCAATTACCCTGGAACTCAAAACTCAGAGAGATTTTTATGCAGTTATACACAAAATGGAAGGATGTCATGTTGTGAATCTGTGATTTCAGCTTTCCACCATTTGGAGAGAGGCCTTAATATTGGCAAAATGCAAAAAGTCAAACATTATGCAACCTGAAGCCTTAAATCCCAGATTTATGCAAAGAGAGAAGTTTTGGTTGGTTGATTTCCTGGACACTATGTATAAGATGTTTGGGGAGGCTAAACTCCCCCCTCCCCATCCCCCAGAAATGTCTCCACTTAAAGCACAAGAAAAAAAAGTGAGTTCCTCCCTTTGGAGGAGCAATGGCCTGCCCTTTGGAGCATGACTGCTGGAAGTCCCTTAGAAGTAGAAGGGGGAACTTGCAACCAGACCATAACCCCACCTCTGATCCACTGTGAGTCCCCAATCCTAACTGGCCTCTTCCTCCAACACCATGCCCCTCCCCGTTCCACCTCCTCCCCTTCCATCAACCATCCTTATGTCAGGAAAAAGTGGGAAGTGAGTCAGCCAGGAAGAGGCTTGGTCTGCAGATGCTGAAGTTTCTAGGGTGTTTCTGTCACTTGTGTAAGCCTCCCCAAAAGTTATACTGAAGTAATGTGTAATGAAGACACGGTGTCAGCACAAAGTGGAGCTGGAAAAGCATAAAGAAGGCTGTAAGCTGTTATCAGTGCTCTCTGTGCAAACTAGGACACACTCTGTCCTGAATTACAACTATGCAAATACACTGGTGTGAATATTTATTTGAAGCTTGTGTGCCCTCTGAAAATAGCTCTACTCAGGAGATTTGATAACTGTGCTTTTGATCATCAAGAGGAATTTACTGTAAAGTCTGTGAACCATCCTGAGATACACTAAGCATCCTTTGCTTCCACTGACTGACTTTTCCATTGAGGGCTTTAGCCCCCCAGACAATCCCCTGGACACCTATTTCCCAGAATACGTTTTCTTTCTTTTAAATCAAGGATAAATACATTTAATTCAAGTTAGATTCTAACAATGCATAAAATTAGGGGAGTTTATTTTATTCCAAAGCTATTTGTCCCTCTCTCATATCTCTGATTATAATAATGTGTTTCTCTGTAGCATCAAATACAAACAATTTTATTCCCTGTATTTACTATTCTGAAAAGTAACAAATCTCACTCTCTGTAACCCCAACACAGCTTCATCAACCACCCATTTTATTCCCCTACACATGAAAAGTTTCTTGCTGCTCCTTTGGGAAGTTGCATTTCCTGGATCCTTGGTCTCTGGTAAATGCTTACCAGCAAACCCCCATGATACACTGGTTGAAGATAATTAATTTAATCAATACTCCCAAGTCTGAGCATGTTACAACTCTGTTCAGTTAGAACTACTGCAGCTGTAATTCATTGTCTTGCCAACTGCTTGGTGCTTCCCTTCAAGAATCAATATTAACTTTGATCTGATTTCCTTGCTCTCCAAGGTTGTGGACAGTGTTTTGTGATCACCATCCTGAGAGCCACTAAAGTGCTTTTTGCACTATTAGTTTTCAAAAACTGACAGCACTACAACAACAATGCTCCTGCCATAAAGTATGAGAGATGGGTCTTCAGAGTCTCTTATTGATATAAAGGCCCACTTTTAATCCAGAATTTCGGAATCCCCACAAATATCTTCACATGAGACTGAGGCCTACTCTGAAAATGTAGGTGCTGTAAGTGATCCTGCAAAGTGCTGAGCACCTCGAATTGGGAGCTGAGTATACCAAATTCTCATTAATTTCAGTGGGAGTGTAAGTGATTTGCTGACGTCAGTTTTAGATCATGAGTTTCCAAAGTATTTATCAGCCACCTACTGACTTGCTTGTGTTAAATTGAACATGAAGAAAACGGTTGAAAAAGGACTCATTTTTCTTATGATTTACTTTTCAAAATTTTAAAAATTTGCTCTTTTTCTTTCTTTAGTTAAAGCTTTATTCCTATCAATATTTGTGGGAGCAGAGAATTGCAAGTGCAAATGACGGAGTTTATATTTTCAACTTCTGAGTATGCAGGTTTATAACTGTAAGTGCAAAATGGTAGATGTGTGGAAAAATCATTTGCGTGCGCTTTTCTGCTTGAAAATTCATGTGTAATTCTGGAAAATATGGGCTCTGAGAACTAGATATCTATATTCTGTTATTTACATCCACTAAAGGTTGGGTGTTTTGTTTTGTTTTGTTTTTGGCCAGGCCTAACAGAGAACTACAAACTAGATTACGTTCAATTCTAAGGTCCAGTCAGTCCTCCTACCTAGCTTACGTTCATGGTTTCAAGATACAATGTGAGTCTGCAAGAAATGATTCCTTTTACACAATGAAGAGTTCTCCATATACACTAAGCAGAAGAAAGGGCTTATCATGTAAGACAGTATCAGAATATTGGTAGATTAGTAATGAAAATGGTGCTTCTCTTCAATAATATATGAAAACAGTGTGTTGCTCTGGTTACTGTGATCTTTACTGCATGACCTCTTTTGGTTAATTCAATAGAGAGCTGTAAGAAAATAACACTAGCAAGAAGGGAAGAGAACAGCTCAAAATAAGCCAGGTATTCCAGGGTTATTTTAAAAATGCCCAAATACTATTTTTTCATTTTATCTCATCCCTACCAACCTGCAAAATTAGTTTTGTTCAGAAAAGGAAAACCCCAGGAACTCAGAACAAGAGGACCCTGAAAGTTGAAAACATTCCCCCTCTTTCTTTCTAAAGTGAGGCAGGAGTTGTTGAAGGTGACCAGACTAAAAGACAGAAGTTAGCCTGCTTAGGTTCCTAGGAGGAAATGGTGAGCCTTTAGAAAAGATAGACCCATTTTAAAATCCTGTTTCTCTGTTTTGCTTCTCCTAATAAAACAATATTTTAATTTGAAAAAGGCTATCTCATCACTATGCACACTGGCAAGCTCCTGAGGAGATGTACCCCAGGTGCTGAACCCAGACAAACCTTCCGGGTAAGCAGAGTGGATACACAGGGCATTGTAGCCCAGAGTCCAGACTCAAAGTAGAAGATTCCATCTCAGGAGAGGTAAAGGCACAAGAAGGGTCCTATCAAATTCACAGTCCATTTTGGTCGATTTTACAGTCATAAGATTTTTTTAAATGGTAAATTACATGTAAATCTGGAGTTTCACAATGTTGAAGGGGTCTTGACCCTAATAGGAGCTGTTTGGGGATTGCAAGGTAACTGCAGGGGGTGTGTGATATTGCTACCTTTACTTCTGCATAGCTGCTGACAGCAGTATTGCTTTCAGAGTTGGGCAGCTGGAGAGTGGCAGCTGCTGGCCAAGAATCAATCTCTGAAAGCAGAGCTACCACAAACAACAGTGCAGAAGTGAAGATGGCATGGTATTGTATTGCCACCCTTACTTCCATGCTGCTGCCTGTGGAGCTTGGCCCTTTGTCAGAAGCTGCCACGCCCCAGTTACCCAGCTCTGACAGCAGCAATACAGAAGTCAGGGTGCCATCGGCATAGTGTTACCACCCTTACTTCTCTACCACTGATGGTGGGGCGCTGCCTTTAGAGCTGCGCTCCAATTGGCCAGCTCTGAGGCATCACAGAAGTAAGGGCAGCAGTATTGTGATCCTCCTAAAATAACCTCATGATCTCCCTACATCTTGCCTTTGGGCCAGCACCGCAATTTGAGAAATTCTGTTCTCCTTGAAATCTGTATAATACATGGCAAAAGGACACAAAAGGCCAGATTTCACAAGAGGACAGCAGATTTCACAGTCCATGCATTTTGCATGTTTGTGAATTTGGTAGGGCTGTAGGCATAAGTCTTGACACTAATGCTACATTTACATTGCTGGGGGTTATTTTGGAAAAAAGGTACACAAACTGCAAACTGCAATTTGCATACCTTTTTCCGATTCTTTTTTCCGAAGAGGCTTTTCCAACATTTGGCCTGTCTGAGGAATACAGGGCTTCCGAAAGAGCGTGTCTGCTCTTCTGAAAAAATTTTCAGAAGACCAGAAGCATTCCCTGAATGCAGTGGAGTTTTTCTGGGATACCTCTGGTATCCCAGATAAAACTCTGTAGTATACACATAGCCTCAGAGGCTACGTCTACACAGCACTGTTATTTCAGAATAACTGAAGTTATTCTGAAATAACAAAGAGCATGTCTACACAGCAAGCAATTATTTCAAAATAATGGTGAGCTAGAGGACATCTTACTCTGACTCCTGTGACCCTCATTTTACAAGGAGTAAAGGAAGTCGAAGGAAGAGTTCTTCCTTCAACTTCCTGCAGTGTGGACAATGCCAAAAGCTGAATTAAGCTATTTTGACTTAAGCTATGCAATTGACCTAGCCGTAGTTGTGTATCTTAATTCAAGTTTTGCGCTGCTGTGTAGATGTACCAAGAGAGAGAGGCTTGAAGGGGGACAGCAGTGCAGTTAGCCCTATACCATGAACAGCCTTATTTAGGCGTTTGAGGGACAAGTCTAGATTCCAAACATAGGACTACTAAGTGGAATAGAAGGCACAGGAAGTTGTTCTCCCTGCCCTTTCCTATCCATTTGAAAATTCTCAATGTATCTTTACTCTCCTCAGTCGAAAAATGCACATTAGAAACATTCACCTGAAAGAAAAAATAATGGCAGATTTTTTTTCACATCCATGTTTTCTGTGGAATCCTCTCATTACTAACCCACCCCCACATTTTCTGACCACAATAGTGTTGACAGAGTGTTCCTTTTTCCAAGGGAAGGTGATCTTTCTTAAATTCCCAGCTAACTCTAGGCCCTGATTTGATGAAATCATATTTCAGGCCTGAAAGGGACATCTCATCTCCACATATGTGGTATTTGGTTGCTTGATATTACCACCGTCATTTAGCACCTTCTCACCTATTCATCCTAATTCAGACACTCCCCCTTCTTCAATCAGTGTGCTCCTAATGCACCCCTTCATCCTAGTAACATTTGAATTTTCTAAGGAAAGATCTAATTTTGCCCTCTCCCTTTGTACTGAAAAAAACTTAGCTTGGGATAATTGTATTGAATTTTATCTGTTAAAATATAACACAATTGTGCAATATCATGGGGTCTGACTTTTATGCCAGAATACCTGGCTAATACTAATATGAACGAAGGCACAATTTGGACCCCAATTTAGAAATTAGGGCTCAACCCTGTAAGTAATCATCACTCTGCCCCCAATAAATAAACACATATTTAAGTTTAAGCTTTGAGTTGGCCTTAGTGGAATGCCAAGCACATTGAACATTCAACATCTGGTTAAATGTTTTGCTGGATGGGGACCAAAATGAGCACCTTGAAGAACAAGCCTCTTGAGAACACATTTTCTTTGTGTTTTGTAGGTTGACCTTATCAGTCAAGCTCTTGGCTGCAGGTAAGCCACTTCCACATTCAAAAAACAGAAACAAATGGAATTATTTATATTAGATTTTCCATAGTTGAATGTTTGATGTTGTTACTCAATATTGTTGGGGGTATGTGGGTGAATATATGTTTTTATCTCTTCCCTCATTTGTTCATACCAATTTGACAGCCATGGCCCATCTAAACCAGCCTTACTAAATCAAAGGAAGCAGTTTCCCTAGCAACAGGATCCATGTCAAATCTCTCAGAACACCTGTTCTCTCCACTCTCTTTTCATTCAGCCAAGCAGTGTGCCTTTGGAAAACAGGACACTGACTTTACTGTCTAAATCTATGTATGCCTGGGAATTATAGCAAGGAGACATAGCTAAATCTGAAGACCCACATTACGCAAAGGCCAACAAGCACTGCAAGTATTTGACCCATTTCTAGATATTAGTGATTAACATCTTGCCCACTAAGCCTATATTTTCAAAGTATATCTCAGTAAAATCTTTGGCAGTCAATGACATTGTTTAAACTTGAAAAATCCAGCTAAGTACAGCTAACGTTTTCTGAGTGTGAAATGACAACACGTTACTGATGCTGCAGCTCCATTGTCACCCTTAGGCTTTCTAGTCAGCCAGAATTCATAATTCATGATGGATAGAAATATACATGGGCAATGCACCTGAGCGCTTCACAAAATTACTGTCAACTTTTAATTTATACATTTTTTAAATTATAGATTTTCTTGATTGGTTCAGCTCACTCTAAAAAATACTGCATAGAATTTTTTAAGGCCATATGGGGAGGTTAAAACCCTTTAGTAAATTCAGATTTGTGTGTTATGTCTAACAAAAGTTTCCCTGTATCATTACTGCAAGTCTCTCTGGTATTATTTTTTTCAGTATTACTGTACCTCAAGCTCTGTTTTACTTCTCCTGTTTATAATATTGTAAAGTGTCCCCGATGATATGTTTAGATGTCCAGACTAGTGTTTTTAATATAGTAGAGTCCATTGTAAAATACAAGTTGGAGAGACTTAGCCTTCCCCATATGATATAAATTTAGGGAATCTGTATACACTTATCACAGAATGTTACTAAGCATTGCCCTGATTAAGCATCTAATCTATCTATCTATCTATTTATCTCTGCTGAATCAGGGCAATGCTGAGTAATAAATAGTGTATGTGTGGGCAGATTATAGTTTTCCAGATGTGTTGGATAAACCCCACAATAATTAGGCTTGATGGGCTTTTGCAACACGACATACACACGTTTGTTTTGCTGAATCAGCCTTTCTATTTTGCCACATGCACTTTATTTATTATTGAGAAGGGAGAGAATGAAGTATGCTTTGCATCTCACTCTTGGAAAGGCAAGTACAATATGCTACTGTTCTCTAAACAAAAGGAAGAAAGCAGTGTTGCTCTTCTGCAGACATCAGCAGCATATTTTGCTAATGGGGATCTGGTTATCTCACAGATTAAGTGTTGTTGAAAAGATCTTGCTCAAATACAGATAATTATTTAATTGATAGCCAAATGTTGGTATGGGACGTCACCAACTTCTCAATAAACCCTGTTTAATAAGAGAAGCTTAGAGACTGAGCTATGACTTGTACACATGATATCCTTATTGATGGTGGTAAACTTGAAAATAAGCTTTCTGATAACTGAGGGCCTGTGCATGAGCCCTTTCAAGGCAATGCAGATCTCACATTGACTTCAGTGGTACACATCCCTTGTGAGGGGGGGATATGGATATCCTCATAGAGTCTTTACCAACAACAATGGACGAGAAACAGCTATCCCAAAGTTGGTGGTCTCCATGATCTCCAAACCAATACCAGTTAGACAAACCTCCTGGTCTTGACTACAGCAATTAGAGAATATGACCTGTTCTGAGGGAAAGAAATTAGAAAATCCACATAGAAAGTCACTCAGGAATCTATCACATGGCGGTGACATTCAGGCATTGTCAGATCTCTTAAGGATTCCTAATAATTTCCTCATGGCCTCTATCTTTGACAGAAGTAATGCTTTCTTGACCTTGAGGCCACTGCTTTCTGGCACTTATCAGAGCTTGCAATATTAGTTTGTTTTAGTGTTGAGCTGGTTAGAGAGATTTCACACACCATCACCTTTCTGTCTTTCCACTCTGCTATTTCAACTCCACCAGATCATCATTAAGTTACTGTACTGAGAAACAGTCAGGGTTTGGGCTAATTGGTAACTCTCCAGCTAATAGAATGTCACTGAAAATAAAAAAAATGAACAAAACTATTCATATTATTTTTTTCTTTTCTGACCATGTCTAGTCAGGTTATAGAGGGATGTCAGGGAAAATCAAGGTGTTACAGCCTCTAACAAAACATCTCAATTACCTGTCTGTCCACCCATCTTAATTATTATTGCAATGCCTCTCACTTTATAATCTAAAGGAGAAATACAATTAAATAAGAAAAATAAGCATCTAACAAAAATGGTAATTATGTCCTTGCCTGAGAGAGAAATTGATCCATCCAATGTGGCTGCATGAGTTCCAGATGTTTGAAGTTGGATGGTCATTTCCAAACTAGAGAACATAAAGAAGATCCTCCAGGTGATGTGTTTCCAAAAGTGTAAATCTAGAAAAGGGTGTACCAGCCTTCTCTAGTGAGTGAATGGACACACATGGAAAACAATATTTATTCACAATACTTGAGCACAAAACTGCTTGAGACCAATGCCTCAGTCAGATGGTGTCTAATGTCAAGAAGTCTATTGGTCAGAGGTCTTAACTTGGACTTTTTTCCTTAAAGACAGATAGCAGCTTCAACATCAGATAAGCCAAGAACTTACACAGAGATCAAACCAGTATGTGTACAATGGTAAGGGAATTTGAGGAATTTTTGAAGTATGTTGGACAATCATCCTGATGCTTATCTGAATTTTACCACAACAATTTAAAATCATTTAAACTGAGCTGCAATTTGTTGAGAGAATAACAAATTTCTCTAGTGCCAGAAGAAAGAAAAGAAAGAATGAAAGAAAGAACAAAAGAAAGAAAGCGTCTGAACAGTTCTGCTGCCTTCCCCTGAGCTGTAAGTGCGTACATTCAATTTTATTCTTAAAGATCAGGGATTGCAAAGCTGTCTTTAGAGCGGGGACAGAAAAAGTCAATCACAACTTTTTTTTCAACCCATCCCTAATATAATGATGTGCATAGAATTTTTTAGATAAACTGTCCTTCCACTCCATGCTTTAATTAAATCCTGAGCAACACTTTTGATGCCTGTATATTTATTGCAGGCACGTGCTGATATAAAATGGAAGAAGAAGTTCCCAACTTCATTTAAGTCTAGTCTGTTTTGGAGAGATTCCACAGTGCTTGGTTGTCTGAGAGTGTCCATGATTTTGTCTGCACTAGAAACTTTTATAAAAAGAATCTCCATTAGTGCTCCTGAGCTGGTGGGGTCTATGGTAGTGGTTTTATTGTAGAGGAGGCTCTGGTAGCATCTGGTGTTTTTTACTGCTACATCAATTAATCTACTATATATTTAAGAGTTTGTCTGTTTGTCTATCTGCCCAAGAACTCCTAAATGGTAAGAGGTAGGGCCACCAAATTTGGTATGCAACTTCCTCTTATCCTAATTTAAAGCAGCTTAAAGGATTTGGTTGTGCCAGGAAAATGGAAAGTACCTAGAATGGGATTGCTTCTCATAAAACCATACAGAAAAGAGAGAGAATCACCAGGCAGGTGAAAGAGGTGTGTGTGGGGGGGGGGGGGTCCGAACTGCCCCAGCCCTGGGACTTCCACCCCCTAGACACCTTTTTGGGGGGATGCTGAAGCTTTTCTCTCCCCTCACCCACCTGATTCATACAGAGACATAGCTGTCTCTTCCCCTACATCAGGGAATGAGGGAAAAGAGCACAGTTTGCTGCATTCCTCACTCTGTCAGGGGAGGACAGGGGATATACAAGCTTGCACTTTGCTCATGCTCCCTGACAGGGACAGGAAAGGGAAGAACAAGCAGCCCTGGTCGGAATCTTGAGGGGTGGAAGCTTTGTCCCTCTTCCCGCCCACACCCCTACACACACTTTAATGAGCAAAGCCCCTCCTCACCCCCAAACCTGACTCCTGTAACCCCCAGCCCCTGACTCTGAGCCCCTCCTTAAGGACCTGAGCAACACTGGGTAAATGTGCTAGTAGCACTTTTCATTAGTAGATCTCAAAGTCTTTGCGAGAAGGTCAATATCATCATCTCCACTGTACTGATATGGTAAATGAGAGACAGTTGAAGTGACTGAGTTGAAATGATTTGCCCAAAATCATTTTGTAGGCTAGTGGCAGATAAATAAAACAATGACATTCAAACCCAATTTTTTCTTTTGCTAATGCACCGTAGATTTAGTAGTCTCGGAACTAAAGTCTGAGCCAACGTTATGACAATTGGAATAAATTGGAGATGGATCCCCAATCTTCTGCCACTTAATAGATTGTGTGACTAATTAAAGACCAGTCTCAGTCCATTCATTCTTGATGTTTCTTGCATGTGTGTACATTGTCTGTGTGATGGGTTTGGGTCCGGGCGTGAGCTCTCACTCCCAGCCGCAGGGGTGAGGCCCAGTGAGCCCACTGTCTCGGGGACCCAGGGCACGGCGACTATACGGGTGTAAGCTCCCAACTCCCCCTTTCCAGGTTGAGCGAGGCCCAGCGAGCCCACCATCCAGGGTACCCCATGGCCCTTTAGCCCCTCCCAAGGGGTCCGTATCCTTTACCCAAGTACCTCTGGGTATACACCCCTCCCAAGATTCCTTAGTTCAGTATCAGGTCAATGTGTGAGTGGGAGACAATGAGGGTGGGGGCTAGAGGGACCCGGGCCTTCCCTCTCCACCGGGTCCCAGCCCGGGGCCCTATGGGGTTTGGGAACAACACTTACCCGGCTGACGGGGTCCCACCCTGTAACACGTCAGCCCACATGTGCCAAAAGCACTCTGTCCTGGGCTGCTTCCTAGCCTCCCTCAATCTGAGGGCCTCCTGCCCCGGCACCCAGGGATCTACTGCTCTGACGGGCGTCCCGGGCTCCTTGCCGCAGCTCTCAGAGGTCCGGCACTCCTGCCTCAAACGCAGGGGAAAGAGCTGCTTCCCCACGGTCCTCCCCTGCCTCCTGCTCTCCAGGTGCTTTTTGAAGCCCCCGCTGGGGCCCGTTCCGCCCTCCTTCACCCCTCCCCCGACGTCCCAACTCACAAAGCATCGGGTCCCCGGGGGCTGGGTTACTTTGTGGCGTACCAAGGGGGATGGGTGGTAGTCCGCCCCTTGCGCCAACAGGCGTCCCCTCCCGGCGCCGGTTCACCCCGCTTGGTGCGGGGATCAGCGGGGCTGGTGTTCCAGCCGCGTGCCTGTTGCGGTACACCTCCTCCCCCTCCTGCCGGACCGGGGCCGGTGCCTTGCCGGTTTTAGTGCGGGCCGCGGCTGCCCCGTCACAGTCTGTCATACTTCACATTTCTTGTAATATCTTTTGGATGAAAAAAAGTTAAAAGTAGGGAGCATTATTAAATACTGTTTGGAGAGAATGAGGCACTCAGGGCACATCTACACAACAGGACTAAAGTTGAATTAAGCTAAGCAACTTCAGCTACATCAATTGCGCAGCTTAAGTGGAAATAGCTTAATTCGGCTTTTGGCTCTGTCTTCACAGCAGGAAGTTGAAGGAACACTCTTCCTTCAACTTCCCTTACTCCTTGTGAAATGAGGGTTACAGGAGTTGGAGTAAGAAGTCCTCCAGCTCAATATTATTTTGAAATAAAGTTTTGTAGTGTAGACACACTCTTTGTTATTTCGGAATAACGTTAGTTATTCCGAAATAACACTGCTGTGTAGACATAGCCTCAGTATTTTCCCCTCACAAGCAGAGTTTTTTCAATCATTTATCGGATTACCCTCACCAGCACTTCACATATGCTCAGAGAAAATACTCAGTGACAGAGAAGCCAAGCAGTGAATATCAAAAAACAGACACAGCTGTGTTATAATTTACCCCAAAAAAGAAAATGTAAATGCTCTTACCTTGCAGTTTACAGTCTCTTATCATTCAACATTTCTGCAATGACAGGTATGTGAATCACAGTAGATATTTCCTTTCCTTCTGCCAATATCAAAAGCTACAACATTTTTCTTTACCCATATTTATTTTTGACAGCTGAAAGTAATGCAAATACAAACTTATCTTATATAAACCATAATATAAATCTTTATTACAGATTCAAATCTGTATCTAATCATTATGCTTAAATACCAAATGTGGCCAAAATACTCTAGATTATTAACTTAATTTTTAATAGTCTCACAATCAGGCTTTTTAATTTGTCTTGGAAAGGAAACACATTTTCTTGAGAGTACATGTGAGAATTTCTTATCTACGATATGATTGTATTCTGCAGGTGTAAAGTACGCCTATACCAGACCTATATAGGGAATTCTTCAGATATAAGAACAGAACAGGAAAAACATATGGAAAATTATTATGGAGTCAAACCTTTTTAGTTATCTGAATCTCATGAGGAATCTAAAATAATTAATGTCAGGATAAAACTGTTCAATGAGAAGAAAATGCCACCAATTTTCTTGTAATTAAAACTTAAATCAGAATACCAATGATAACCTTTCCTTTTGTGTTATAAAAAGTGATCTTTCAGTTATAAACTGTATTATTAACCAACATCATATATTTTTTAAAGATTTTATATGCATTTTCACTTGTATAACTATGAACCATACTCCCTTGCATTTATGTGAGACTTATTATGGAAAGTTACTAGGAGTTAAATTGTTTCAACCTTTGTTCTTTGTATGCACATGTTAAGAGGAAGATGTATTTACTCTAAAATAATGTTACTATTAGAACTAAACAATTCATGTTGCAACAGCCCAATGCTATTTGTACTCTTTGGTCTACGAACACTTGCAATGTTAGTATGCATGGTCTTTGTACGTTGAAAAATGTCTTTGTACATTGAGAAAATGTTGTGAAAATAGATAAGGAAAAGAAGATAAGATGTATTATTTTCTATGAAATATAAACAAGTGTAATATAAGCATAAGTAACATTAAGTTAACTAGCCAATTAGCCCATCATAAGATGGGATTTTCAGGTCTCTCCTCTACGTCAGTCTTCTCTCCTGAGCCTCCAGTCTCTCCCTCCGTCTCTCTCTCTCTCCTCCTCCTACTGCCTCCCGCTCTCTCTCTCAGCTCTCCTCCACCTTCTGCCTCTCTCTCCGTCTCTCTCTTTCTCTTCTCCCCCTCCTGCCTCTCACTCTCTCTCCGCTCTGTCTCCATCTTTCTCTTCTCCCCCTCCTGCCTCTCACTCTCTCTCCGATCTCCTCTGTCTCCTTCAGGGATGCACACTCGTCCAGGCACCGCCCCCTGGGCGTGTACGTCACCACTCCGCCCCTCTTCGACTCCCGCCATGGCGCTCGGCTGACTTCTGCGCCACTCAGCCGGGCCGCCGCGCAGGAGCAAGCAGCGCAAATGGCCTCTCTCTCTCTTCTCCTCCTCTCCCTCTCTCTCTCTCAGCTCTCATCCGCCTCCTGCCTCTCTCTCCTTCTCTCTCTTTCTCTTCTCCCCCTCCCACCTCTCACTCTGTGTTTCTCTTCTCCTCCTCCTGCTGCATCTCTCTCACTGTCCTCCGCCTCCTCTCTTCCTCCTCCGTTCTCCTCTCTGTCTCCTCCGCATCCTCTGTGTCTGCTCCGCTTTCCTCCTTTTGAATCCGGCACCCTTTCCTGATGTCAGAGATGCACGCTTGTCCAGGTCCTGCCCCCTGGCTGTTCCCTCTGGGCAGCGCTGTTGCCTCCTGCCATGGTGCTCGGCTGACTTCTGTGCCGCTCAGCCGGGCCGCCGCGCAGGAGCAAACAGCTCAAGTGGCTGTTTGGGGTCCGTGCTCCCCATGCAGCACGGACCCCAAACAGCCAATTGTGCTGCTTGCTCCCACGTGGTGGCCCGGCTGAGCGGCGCAGAAGTCAGCCGAGTGTCATGGCGGGAGGCAACAGCGCTGCCCAGAGGGAACAGCCAGCATTTCAGTGTTACAGAGTCACAGACATTGAGCTACTATATATATATGATACTTTGGAAGAGTCACAGTTAATGTAAACTGTGATTGCTGTGAGACTGGTTCCCAGAGAGATGTAATGCATGATCCTCTCTGTGCTGATCTTTTGATTTCTCCATGTTCAGTAAAACAATTGGACTGAGTTATCTGATCTTTCATTAATCAATAATCTAAACCGAATTCTAACACTGTGATCAATACTATCAGTGAAAACTACTTTGAGAAGTGAAAATTAAAAATCAAAGAATACGGTGAGGGTGCATTTACTGCACAAGTCCCCAAATAAAAATAAATAAATAAATAAATAAACGGGTGAGTGTCTTGTTGTTGACAAGCCATACTGTTAGTTATCTATAAATATGTTAGTTCTTTATTTCAAGTCATGAACACAGTGGATATCCAGAGCATACATTAAATATGAAACAAACTGATATGTGATCTGGACATCAGAGATATGGACAGTATCCAAGACAACAGAACAAATATTTCAGAAGAGTTTTCTATGAATTTTAAGGAGAAAAGAAGGGTATTGGAAGATGGATCAACACGATGATTCAATTGCTGTTTTGGCAGCCTTCATAATGAATATCTGTATTAACGGAGGAGAGCCTTTGAATCCTTAAAATACTGTTTGCTAGAAATAATGACAAACAAAACTTCTGGATATAATATTTCTTATAATATCAACAACATTGAGATCTGGTTCAGAAATTTGTATGTAGAACCTATCTTTAGTGTGTGTATCATTTTCTCTAATTCAAAATAATCTGGTGTGAAACTTAAGATGTTATAGTGATGTCAGGTGACCATATTTCCAGAAGGAAAAATGGGACACCATGGAGGGCTGGTGTCATTCCTTGCCCCGCTCACCCCATGTTCCCATTGTGGCACTTCAGCTTACACGGGGCTCTTGTTACATTTCAAAGGGTGAAGTACCACAGTGGGAACCAGCGCGAGAAGTGACTGCTTCAGTCTCTGCTTGCATCATTTCCCTGCTGTGTCTCTGCCTCCCCTGTACCCCCTGGAGACAGTGCTGGGGGGAACTGGCTTTTAAGCTGGCTCCCCCTGGCACTGGCTTCTGTCCCCCCCCACTTTGCTGCCTCTGATAGAGGCAACAAGGGGGGTTGGGGGAAGTGATTAGTTGAGTCACTACTCGTCTATCCAATAAGCTTATGCTTATTGGATAGTCCACTAGTCAACTAGTCATTTACATCCCTATTAGGTGCCCCACTTTTTTTTTTTTTTTTTTTTTTACAAAAGTAGGCTTTCATCTTGTTTGTTGTTGCCCAGGATGTGGAGGAGCTAGATTAGTGGCTCCTAAACTTTCCAGATTATTATGGCCTTTTCAAGAGTCCAATTTGTCTTGTGTACCCCCAAGCTTCACCTCACTTAAAAGAGCATACAAAATCAGACATAAAAATACAGAAGTGTCACAGCATACTACTACTGAAAAATTGCTTACTTTCTCACTTTTACCATATAATTCTTAAAACAAATCCATTGGAACATAAATATTGTACTTACGTTTCAATGAATCGTATGTAGAGAGATATGACAGATCATAGTCTAAAAAAATGTTAGTTTGTACTGACTTTGCTAATGCTTTTTATGTAGCCTATTGTAAAACTATTCAAATATCTAGATGAATTGATGTATTCCTTGGAAGACCTCTGATTGAGTACAACTGAGTTAGATCCAATTCCCCTCCACTACCTGATGTAGAAAAAAGATATGAACAGAGGTCTTCCCCTCTCAGGGGGGGTCTTTAACCAGTAAGTTATGGGATATTCTGATCTGGGGCTCCCTCAGTCTCACTTTGGATAAATATTTAAATAGTCATTAGGTCAGCAATTGGGAATTACCCTTAAGCCTGGTAGTTAATGTTCCCACCTGAAAGATGAGAAACCTCCTGTGGCCAGACCCTCTGCTCCAATGGCTATTTCAGTATTTATCTAAAGAGGAGCACTTTCAACAACAGGATTGATATTCCAGTTGTTAAATATTCTCCTGGGGTCATGTAAGAAGAAAACTATTCAAGTCTTTTCTCCCTATCAGGAAGGAGGTGAGATTAATCCCAGCTCTCCTACATTCTATCTGAGCATTCTAACCACTGGGCTATAAGTGAACTGCCACCACAAGTTTGAATACCTATGGTGAAGCTGCAATGTGAGTATCCAGAAGCAGAAACTTAGGTGCCAAGGACAATGGGAGCATCATGGGGCAGGTAAGTGCCCCACTTCCCCCTCATTCCCAGAACCCACATCTCCATCCCCTCATGCAACCTCCTCCCTATTCCTGCACACTCCCTACATGCCGCAAAGACCCCCCCATGCCCATCCCGCTCCTGTACCCACTCTCCCACCCAGACCCCCCCCCCATCCTCAGCCCATTCCTGCACTCTGCCTCCCAGCCAGACTCCACACTCTCACCCCCTCCTGCATTCATTTTGTACTGATGGGTTGTTGGCTGTTGGTCCACAGAGAGGTCTGTGTTGTGCATGGTGAGCTGTGGGCCAAAAAGTTTGAGAACACTGCTCTACAGGGTGCCTGCTGATCAAAAAAATGAACACATGGGAATCTGTGGAGCAATTGGGAGGGGTTACTGAGGGTATGTCTACACTAGCTCGTTAATTCGAGCTAGGTAGGCAAATCAGGCAACCAGAGTTGCAAATGAAGCCCGGGATTTAAATATCCTGGGCTTTATTTGCATGTTCCCCTCCGGCCGCCATTTTTAAATCCCCCTTAGTTCGAACGAACTGCCCACGGCTACATGCGGCAGTTTAAAGTTAATCCGAACTAAGTCCTTAGTTCGGATTAACTGTTACACCTCGTGGAATGAGGAGTAAAAGTTAATCCGAACTAAGGACTTCGTTCGGATTAACTTTAAACTGCCGCGTGTAGCCGCGGGCAGTTCGTTCGAACTAAGGGGGATTTAAAAATGGTGGCCGGACGGGAACATGGAAATAGAGCCCGGGATATTTAAATCCCGGGCTTCATTTGCAACTCCGGTTGCCTGATTTGCCTACCTAGCTCGAATTAATGAGCTAGTGTAGACATACCCACTGAGAGTTTGATCATACATGGTGTCATGCTTTAAGAATTTGCCTTCCAATATTATTGGACACAACATAATTCTCCAAACTCTCTTTTTAACTAATGTACTTTATTGTGTGATTGAGTTTTACAGAGTGACTGAGCTGCCTTGAACAGGGATTATATATCTTGACATGTATATAGTTTACTGCTAATTGAGTTGTATTCTCTGTGCCTCATAATTAAGGCCTCAAGCATTTCTACCATTTCTGTATGAATGCCAACTCATAAAACAACACAACAAGTTACAAACATCTTAATCCAAAATGTAGGTTTTACAAATGTTCAACAGTTAATCTACATTTTTAAAAGGTACTACATTTTAGAAGTAACTACAAGTTATTTCATGTTAATCCTATCCACCGAGAGCTCTTCTCAGTTTTAAACTGCCAAGTATAACATAGACAATGCCACAAAATCATTTTGTGATACCTATAGTATCTGAAACAGAATCTTTCCATGCTATGAGATGCTGCTAAGGCCAAAAAACCATCTCCACTAACTCTGTCTATCTTGGATTCATTTTGCATGTTCTCAATGGTACTAAATCCCATAAGGCTTCCGTCTCTAAGGGTATGTCTACACTAGCCACCCTAGTTCGAACTAGGGTGGCTAATGTAGTCATTTGAACTTGCAAATGAAGCCCGGGATTAAAATATCCCGGGCTTTATTTGCATGTTCCCGGGCGCCGCCATTTTTAAATGCCCGGTAGTTCGAACTCCCTGCCCATGGCTACACGCGGCATGGGCTAGGTAGTTCGAACTAAAGCCCCTAATTCGGACTACCGTTACTCCTCCTGGCACATTTTCTACGAAAGATTCTTTAGCTTCATTCTTATAATTATAGGGGAGCAATTCTATTGATTTCAGTGAGGGCAAGTATGTTTGAGGGGAAGAATAGAGAATATGATCCTATAGAGAGTAATGATTTTCCTAACCATGCTTAAGACACTCAGCTGCCCCTGTAGGATGTGGAAAGAAAGAAGAGAAAAGTAAGCAAGCTGGCACTGGGATAGTGTCTATGATGCAAGTCTGACAACTCCTTTATCTCTAAGGTTATCAAAAAATAAGAAGGAAATATTTGGGACATTTATTAATGTAGATTTCCCTTTTTAACACTTGTATACAGCAAAGTGAAATTACATTTTTGGGGGGAGGGGGGCAGGAACCTGAGCAGTGCATTAAAATCATAACAAAATGCAATGGCTTCTAGTCCCTATCCCTCTTCATGTAATTGTGAGCAATGTTGCAACACCAAAATGTCAGTCACATGATTCATCACCTTTTGATTCTCAGGCTTTCATTATCAAAAGTGATGCTCACTACTGAAAACTTTTCTGATACAGCTGCCAAGCTTTCTTTTTCGAGCCATTGGGCTTGTTTTTATGGGAAGTAGCACATATTTGACCCATGCTCCTTACACAGTGATCTCAGACTCATTATTGGGCCTATCACTATTACAGCTAGTCCTATACTGGAATGAGAACTAGTCTGTGCTTCTCCTCCAGTATTTGCTCTTTTTTCGGAGATTGTCTGGTCAGTCCATTTTAAGGTGATAAGAAGGCAAATGTGAAAAACTGGGACAGGGGCTCAATGGTAATAGACACTGTAAAAGACAAATCCCCTGACTAACACCCAAGAGCCAAACTAACACTCTTACTAACACTCAAGAGCCAAATGACATGATATCTGGGGTGTCAGATATGTGGTGCTATCTAGTACATAATACTGAGGAGCTGTCAGACAGCTGAGCCAAAAAGGCAGGACTCAGTGGAGGGGTTAGCCCACCTGTGTTTGACTATTATCATTTAGCGAAAAAACTGTTCCTGTGCTAATGTGAAAGACAGTAATGAAACCCAACGGTTCATTAGCCTTCTATCTTAAGTTACATTCTGTGCTTAATTCTCCTCCTTAATTCCTCCTAAAATGCTACTGTGAAATTAATTTACTGGAATTGAGAGAGGAAGTAACTTGATAGCTCCTATCATCTGTTTGATATGGTACCCAGGCCAGGGTTCACTATATTGATGTTCGCTACCTCCAGACTGCATCCCTCTGCCAACAGAGGGATGTAGATTAGGCACTTGGAAAGTGCAAATGAGCCTGGAATTTAAATATTCCGGGTTTCATATGCATACTCTTGTTCGGGCGCTGTCCCAATCACATGCCCTTTCGAAAGTGAAAGTAAAGTCTAGCGGGGAGCTTTTTCAGCAGATCCTGTATTCCTCAAAAAATAAGGAGTACAGGATCTTCTGAAAAGCTCCCTGCTGTCGGCAGAGCCGCGGCTAGACTTTACTTTCACTTTCGAAAGGGCGCGTGATCGGCACAGCGCCTGAACGTGAGTACGCAAATGAAACCCGGGATATTTAAATCCCGGGCTCATTTGCACTTTCCAAGTGCCTAATCTATATCCCTCTGTTGGCAGAGGGGTGTAGTTTAGATACACCCGTCTAGTGTGTGCTAAAATCAAACTAAACAAAAAAAAATCAGAAAAAAATCTCTAATGCAGGGCATTGGGGAAGCTGCTAAGTCCGTAGCTGATGGGCACTTGCATATATATGCAGAAAAAAGAGTATACAGGAGCTATGCAGATCAATCGTGACTTTGTAACCCTAGCAGATATAACTGAATAAGGGCAGTTATTCTTAATTGGAAGATGACAAAAATCCACACACAAAGCTGAGATGTAAGCATTTTACATGTCAGACTTGTAAAGCAGTATGCTTGTAGTTTGCCCTCTGCACTAATTTTCAGAATGCAAGGGGCTTCATTGAAATTAAGTAGTGAGATACCAGGTCATGCATAACCCATTACCAAAATGTAGAATAACTACTAGTAGCCTGGTAATGTACAACCAGCCTGCTGCATAAAGTTCACAGGGAGTCATCTTATTTATGCTTGCTGTTTATTTTTTATAGGGTCAAAGTCTCCAAGACATCAGTTACATAGAGGCACATCTAACCAACCCTTTAAAAAAGGCTTGCCCAAAAGCAGGAAACATGGCAATTGCTATAAGTCAGGGGTTTGGGGTTTTTGTTTGTTTGTTTGTTTGTTTGTTTTTGCTAGGAAATCAGAAATTCTCTTATGCAGAATATATGACATAGGCCTATCCCCTGTGAAAACATTTTATGCTCCCTACCACCTGAGTCACCACTTCCATTTTAAGTGCTCAGCTGCAAGAGCTGGGTCAATATCAAATCCCAGTGCTTAGGAATCAAATCCATGGGTGAGAAATTAACATTTAAGAAATATTTAAAAGGAGTTATGGATTCTTAATATTTCACAGTAAACTTGATTAGCAGATTTGATCTCTCTGAAAGCACAGCTGCTGGGGCTATATTAAAAAAAAACAACAAAACAAAATATTCTTTTGACAGATGGAGAGCTGAAGAATTGACACCTGTGGGCATTTGAAAAAAATTCACCAAAGACTTCAGCATAACCCAGGGTCCTAAAACATGTCATGTTTTTGGTGTGTGCATAGGGAAAAAAGTATCTAAAAGGATTAGCAATGGGTGGGCTACAAATGGATTTGTTTTAGATAAGCATTTTGTCCAAGATTTAAAAAACATAGGTCATTAAATTTCCTCACCCTGCAACCTTGGCTGCTGCTACTGTTGGAAGATGGAGAAACAATGGCATAGTGAGATTTTGCTGCTGGCCACAGATTCTTCGGATGGCAGAAGAGTGGAGCTCCCAAGGAAGCAAAAGAACTAAAATTCAAAGATGTGTATGCATACACACAAACAAACACAACATTAACAGCATAATATAACATTATTTAAAGTATAAAGCGAATCACTCAAACATTTGGACATGCCCATATATCCTGACTATAGCATATGCTGTGTTCAGGTGAGCTCAGAAAGGCTTTTCATTCCCAAAATGGGAATGGGATGTGCCTGGAATGGGATTGTTTCTCATAAAACAGAAAGGGAGGACGTCACGGGCCAGTGATGCAGGCTAGGACAGCTATGACCCATTGGACAACAGGGAGTAGGTACAGCTGTCGACTATATATTTTTGAGAGTTTTTATGTCTGTCAGTCTGGACATGCACTTCTCCCTGGCTGTGCCTGCTGCAGCTGCAGTGACCATAGAGAGGCGTTTCTCATCTGGTTCCAAGCTGCTGTAGTGAGAGAGGGCAGGGGTAGTCCTCTCTCTCCGGGACAGCCTGCATACTGAACCCCTCATCCCCAGCCCCACCCCAGAGCAATGATTTACATGAAGAAATACAAAAATTAACGGAGTTAAGGACACAAGCAATGCTCAGTATATCTTCTAGTTTAAATATAAAATAACACTGGTTACTTTTTCATTTTAACAATGATTTTTATTTTTATTTTTTGCTTTAGGAATGCTGTTGAATCTATTTAATTGGGACAATATCAAATAATGAGCTGGGAAGGACTTTTTAAAAACATTCAGTGATTATTGAGTTTGCTGAATGACATAACTGGCCACAGAAAAACTAAACTGGTACTAATAAGTTAATTGTAAACCCCATTGGAGGCAAAAACACAGTATAAATACTAAGAACTAATATAAATATTAAATGTCAAAGTGATACAGAAAAACTAAATTGTTTCAACATTAATATTGGTCTATAGTAGTTTGGAAGCCTTTTTAGCTAACATTTCTGGGAAAGAAATATTTTCTGTATTGTGAGTAGCAAGAGATTTAAAACTATGCTGGAATCCCGATGATGTGTAGAAACACTTCACCAATGTTTTGCCCAGTTATCAAGGATTTTGAACTTTTATTATTATTTGGCCTATTGAGGTTGCAGGAGTGAGCAACATCAAGTTGCTGCTCACAGGGCTTGTTTAATAGAAGTTGGGTATTCAGTTAGTGAATCAAAAGATATTGCTTTAGATATTGCAGTGTGGTTGTTCTGTACCGTGCTCATGGCAGAATTTGACTATAAAGTCAATGTTATATCCTGGCTAGTATTTTAAGGCAAGCCAGGTTCCGCCTTACCTGTGACCCAGCAGCTTGCCTCCAGCTGGCCATATGGTAACTTAATGATAATTCAAGACTGCTGGCTGCAGGTAATCAGTAGCGCTACATCTACATTGGCATGATCTTGTGCAAATATTCTTTAACGTAAGAGTTCTTGCGTTAAAGTATTTGCGCAAGAGAGCGTCTACACTGGCATGTGCCTTTGCGCAAGAGATGTGCTTTTGCGCAAGAGCATCCGTGCCAGTGTCGATGCTCTCTTGTGCAAGAAAGCTCCGATGGCCATTTTAACCATCGGGCTTTCTTGCACAAGAAATTCATGTTGCCTGTCTACACTGGCCTCTTGCGCAAGAACAGTTGCGCAAAAGGGCTTATTCCTGAGCGGGAGCATCAGAGTTCTTGCGCAAGAAGCACTGATTTCACACATTAGAACATCAGTGTTCTTGTGCAAGAACTCCCCACCAGTGTAGACAGGCAGCATGTTTTTGCGCTAAAGCGGCTGCTTTGGCGCAAGATCGCGCCAATGTAGACACAGCCTAGGGGTATGTCTACACTACGGCATTATTTCAAAATATCTTATTTTGAAATAGTTAATTCGAAATAAGTTATTTCAAAATAACACGTCTACATACAAAATGCATTTTGAAATAGTGTTTTGCTATTTCGAAATAGCATGTCCACACTGATTAGACGCTGAATCGCATTTAAGGGCAGCTGAAACCAGTTCCAGCAGGGCATCAGGTCAGTAGTTGCTTTGTGTGGCTGCTGCCTGAGGCTATCTGAGGCTTGTGCTTAAAGGGACCCCCTGGACAGCCTCAGCTTTCTCTGCTTGCTTGCCTACCTTGCAGAGGAACAGCAAAGCATTTTTCTCTCTGCCTGCTTTGGTTGCCCTGACTTGGGACACCACAGCACTCAGCACCATGGAGCCAGAGCCACCCCTGGGCACTCTGTTGCTTCTCTTGGATGCATTGCTGCAAGCCTGGCTGCAATTGCTGGAGACTGCCTGGCAGCATCTGCTGCAGCCCATCCCCCCAGGCCCTCTTCCCAACCCCCCTGGGAGCTGGGGAGGAGCAGCAGCAGCACCCAGCGTGCCCCGCCGCATCTGGCTTCTGGACACCAGCAGCGACTGGTGGGACCACATCGTCCTGGAGTGCTCGGGAGACCAACAATGGACCCAGAACTTCAGGATGAAGAAGGACACCTTCCTCAAGCTCTGTGAGTGGCTTGCACCTGCTCTGCAGTGACAGGATACACACATGAGGCCCGCCATTCCCTTCCACAAGCATGTGGCCATTGCCCTCTGGAAGCTCTCCATGCCAGATAGCTACCGATCCGTGGCGAACCAGTTCGGCGTGAGAAGATCCACCGTCGGAGCAGTGCTCATGCAGGTATGGCAATCTCCGGTCACTGTGCTGGGGGGGAGGGGCGCGAGGAGGGGATGGGCTGCCTTAGGGAAAAGGTGGGGGAGGTGATGAAGGTCCCCTCCCTGGGAGGGTTTGGTCTGTCCCAGCTGCACTATGGACTTCCCGCGGTGACCAGGATCTCAGGGCGGGTTGCTCCTGGGCGTGGGGGTGCAAGGCAGTGGCGGGGAAGGAGCACTGTCAGCCACCCTGGCACCCCAGTGACTCTCGGTGGTTTTCTGTGTCCCTCTGCAGGTGGTCAAGGCCATCAATAGAGTGCTGCTCCACAGAGTCATCTGCCTCCCCGATTTGGATGCAATGATCAAAGGGTTTGGCGCCCTGGGCTTCCCCAACTGCCGGGGGGGCAATCGACGGGACGCACATCCCCATCCGTGCCCCAGACAACCAGGCCTCCCTCTACATCAACCAGAAGAGACTTCTATGTCATCCTGCAGGCTATGTCTGACCACCAGGGCCAATTCGTGGACATCAACGTGGGTTGGTCCAGCAAAGCACATGACGCACGGGAGTACTGCAACTCCTCTGTGCGCCAGAGCCTGCACGCCGGGACTTTCTTCCCCAACCGCCACCTCAGGGTCGGGGACATGGACGTGCCTGTGTACCTAGTGGGGGATGCAGCCTACCCACTACAACCCTAACTCATGAAGCCCTACATGGGACACCTCAACCCCTCCCGACAGGCCTTTAATGCCAAGCTTGGCAGGCCCCGCATCATGGTGGAGAGGACATTTGGCTGGTTGAAGGCCCGTTTTAGATGTCTCTTCACCCGCCCGGACCTCTCTGAGTGGAATATTCCGCACGTGGTGCCAGTGTGTTGTGTGCTGCATAACTTGTGTGAGGAAGGGGGAGGCTTTCCTGCCAGCCTGGATGGCAGAGGCCGACCACTTGGCTGGCCTCTACTCACAGCCCCGCACGGCTGCCAGCCAGAAGGCCCATCGGGGGGCTGTCCGTATCCAGGAGGCCCTGCGGGAGAGCTTCCACCCGGTGGAGGAGTGAAGTCTCCCTGGTGTGCCCCACTGGGGTCTTGTGCCTTATTCCACCCTCACGTCCTTCCACTTTCCCCTCCCTAACCCCCCTTCCTGATGTAAAATAAAAACACATGTGTTGCCAAAAGCAAACTCTCTTTATTGACCATAACTGGGGTGAGGGGGGAATGCGGGTGGGAGAGGGAAGGGGGAAACCTGGGAGGAGGGAGCTGTAAGGGGGAGGCAAGGGGAGGAAGGGCGAGGAGAAGCTCAGGGTTGGGGGTCTTGCTGGTCCACCTGTATCCCAACATTGCGGGTGCGGAGGCTTCGGCATCCCCGGGGGGGAGCGGGTATGGAGGGTGGGGTGGGTGGGAAATGGGGGGAGGAAGAAGGGGAAGGGGGGGCAGGAGTGGGAGGAGGAATGAGAGCTGGGGCGGCCGCAGGGGCTGGAGCGGCAGCAGGCAGCAATCTCTGCACCAGGGTCTGCGGGTCATCGTTGATGGCACGGCCCCGGTCAAGCAGCTCCCGCAAGCTCTCCCACCGCAGCTGCAGGTCTTCCTGCACCCAGTGCTCCTGGCAGCAGACCTGCCTTTGCAGGAGCCCCAGGTTCTGCCGCTGGTACTCCTCCTGGTTCCGGGTCAGCCTGCTGAGGGCCTGGGTGCAGGAGGATGTCCTGGGCTGGGTGGTGCACCCTGCACTCACAGTTGCTGCGGCTGTGGAGAAACACAAGAAGTGGTCAGTTCTCCCTCAGGACACAGTGGGTGAAGCCCAGCCCCCCCCTGCAAGGTGAGGACGGCAGGTCTCCGCACCATCATGTCCTGCTATCCCCGTAGTGTGAGCTGGCCCCTGTGCTGTATATAGTGTGGGTGTGGGGGAGGAAGGGGAGATGTGCCCTGCCTCTGCGTAGTGGGGGTTTGTGGAGGAAAGGCATCGTGCAGTGTCCCGCTCCAGGGTCAGGAGCATGTCATGTGCCTTCATACATACATGCATATGGGTAACAGGCCAAGGCCCCTGTGTGGCAGCAAGCCAGGGCCACATGCCCAGGGTGGCATGGCACATGCACAGGTTGCTGCATGCTCCGTGGTCAGCAAGGCCCACAGGCGCAGTCCCTGGCCTCCCTCTCCCCCTCCCCCCCAACCCGCATAAGGGGACAGTGATGGCGCTCACATGTTGAGGCCTCCCCGGCCTTGGATGACACCGGCGACAGGCTTGCTGGGACGGCTCTGGGGTCCTGGGTGCGGGGCATGCTCCCTCCAGGCTCCTGTGGCTCCTGGCTCTCCTCCTCCTCCTCCTCCTCGGCATCATGGGCAGGGCCCTCTGCCCCAGGGTTGATGACCACCTGGGGGGCACGGACCATCTGACCCCCCAGGATGCGGTCCAGGGCATCGTAATAGGGGCACGGGTCTGGGTCAGCCCCTGGCTGGGAGCTGCCCCCTGAGGCCCTGGCTTCGGCCTGCCGCAGCTCTTTGATTTTCATGCACAACTGCTCCTGGTTGCACATGTGACCTTTGGTGGCCAGGCTGTCAGCCATCCACCTGTAGACGGCCATGTTCCTGTGTCTCGTGCAGAGATCATGGACATTGGAGGCCTCCCCCCAAACCTCAAGGAGGCCCACGATCTCCGCACTAGACCAGGAAGGCGCCTGCCTTTTGCTGCCCCTGGCAGGCTCCTGGGAGCTGCCAGCCTGCTCCTAGGGTATGGTGGAGGCCTGGGTGTCACTGGTTTGCTGGCTCATGCTGGGCCAGGTGCATGGACTGCTGGCTCTGTGCTGGCAGGCTTGCAGCTGGCATAGGCACTGTGGCCAGAGTCTACCCCTTTAAGGGTTCCGGGGCTGGGCGGGGAGCAGAGGAGTTTTCCTGGTTGTGCCCAGAGTGGCCACCAGGGCACCCTGGGAAGGGCTGGAGGCCCCCTATTTTGAAATAAGCGTTTACACAGCGCTTATTTTGATTTAGCTATTTTTAATTTGGCGTTATTCCTCATGGAAGGAGGTTTACCAAATTCAAAGTAAGTGCTCCACTATTTCGATTTAATTTTGAAATAGCAGTTTGGCTGTGTAGATGCTAGGAAAGTTATTTCAAAATAATGGCTGTTATTTTGAAATAACTTTGCTGTGTAGACATACCCCAGGACATCTCAAATAGAGCTGGAAAATCAGGATACAGGAAGAGACTGTGAAGAAAGCAGCACTGGACTGGATCAGACAGACAACAACATAGGGTAGGAAGATGAACCAACAGTGAGCAAGATCAGACTGCTGTGGGAGACATCCAGATGCATGGTCTGTGAAAACACTGCAATAGAGCCCGATAAGGAGGAAGACTTACTAGAGTAGCAGACAGTGGAAAAGCAGAGACCTAACAACCAAAGGGAGGCTGGTCTGATTGCAGGCTGCAGGGAAAGAGCACAAGGGGATTTAGAAATCAGATATAGCCCAGGGAAACAGTAGCATGTCTGAAGAAGCAAACCTAGCTGCTTAGTAGAGAATCCCTGGAGTGTAATCCAGAAAGTAGACCAAGCAGTGGTTTCTAAAGGCCTTTTGCCTTATAAGAACACAGGCAGACAAAGTATATGAAAAGGGATTATGTGGAGAGTCTGATTCTACACCTCACTTTCCCCATTTCTTTCACTCACACGCTATGTGTACATTTGAGCTGGGAGGTGCAAATCCTTCCTTATAGTGAGGTACCTGTGCTACCTCTGCTCTACCTAGTGTGCTAAAAGTATTAGTGTGAGCAATGGCTCTGGCTAGCCCTTGAACATGTAACAGGGGTTCAGGAGGATACATACTTGAGTGACTAGCTCAAACCATTGCCTGCGCTATCCTGTCTACACAGCGCCAAATTTCAAAATAAATTGGTATTTTGAAATTCCCCTCAACCCTCATGAAACGAGGTTTATTGGGATGTCGAAATAAGCTGCCTGTTATTTCAAAATCTATTTTGAAATAACAGGCTGTTTCAATAGACGCGGAATAGCTATTTTGGGATACTTCCGGTATGCTGAAATAGCTCCACAGTGTAGACACCCTTAGTGTGTTCTACTTTGTTGCTTCCTTTTGTGCCCAAATGGCAGACTATCAACTTGCTACCTGCATAGAGAGTTCCTGTGTTACCTTTTCTTCTATACTGTCCACAATAAGAAGACAGAGAGATGGTCAGAAGAGAGATGGTACAGAAATATATGCACATTTAATTCTTCTATTATAAGAAAAACACTCTTATCTATCTGGTGTGTTATCCTGATCATTTAGTAATAATGAAAGGGTAAATAGTGACAGCATTAATTTGTTATTAGCATAACTTCAGCATGAAAACTAAGCAAAGTGTTTCCAGAGAAAAGCTTGCTCTTCAACTATAAACTTTTTTCTCAGCATTCTCTTCAAAGTCCCATTGAAGTGTTCTTACATTTTGCAGTAGTAAAGAAATATTCTCAGAGATTTGATTTTCAGTAGTTCACACATCTTCAACAGTTGTGATATGAGGTTCATTTCCTGGTCCACGATTATTTTCTTGAGGATCCAACCCTTAGATTAGGAATTCTGTTGCTGTGAGCACTATGTTGATTGTGTGGAGCAGAATGGTACCATGTTACATAATTCTTTAACAGTATATATTGGTGCCTGTTCATGCTTTCTTCCAGTGGTCCCATCAAATCTATTCTTGTGCTCTCCGAGGGCATGTCTATGCTGGGGAATTGTTTCAAAATAACTCCCCTTATTTCAAAATAACAAGGCAAGTATTCACACTACCAAGCCCATTATTTCAAAATAATAACTCTTGCTTCTGAAGAGGAATAGCTTATTTTGAAATAGTTATTTGGGGAATCATTATTTTGAAATAACTTATTTCAAAATAACTCCCTAGTGTAGACCTAGCCTGAGTGTCTACTATCAGATCCTTGAAGTACCCTTAGATCTTGTCGACTGACATTCCATTCAGTAATGTATGCAATAATCTCTTACTTTTTTGCATATACATGAACACTAAGGGTACATCTACACTACAAAGGATGATCAAAGCTACCGCAGTCAATCTCCAGGGTTCAAATTAGCGGGTCTAGTTAAGACAGCTAATTTGAAGTGAGAGGGGTACTCTGGTCACTGCCAGTAACCCTGTTTTCATGAGGAAGAAGGGAAGTCGAAGGGAGAGTGTTCTTCCTTCGACTTCCTGCAGTTTAGGCAGCACCAAAAGGTGAGTTAAGCTACTTCAACTTCAGTTGCACCATTAACATTGCTGAAGTTGCATATCTTAATTTGACTTTGTCCTGTAGTGTAGATGTACCCTAAAACTAGTAAGTAATTCTCTCCCCAGGTGACCCATACATGGAACTGAATGTACAAGCCAAAGCAGCTCCCTCCAAAAGGGCCAAAGTATCAGAAATCAAGCCTAAACCTGTTGGCTCTCGTAATGGTATACCAAGGCTAGACTCAATCCTATTTCAGCTCCCCAAGCATGACTATTATTTTAGTTTCTGTCTGGCACTAGGAGGAATATCCCTTCTCCTTTGCTATGAAATGTCCCATTTGGATCAAGCTTTCCATATTAAAGTGGTCCTGAGATTACTGGTCTCTCAGGAGCCCTTCTGCAGATTGTAAAGTCCCCTCACTCCAAGTACTCCCATACTCCTGAGTCAGCCAGCTGTGTGGATCTAGTTCCTTTTCCAGCCTTGGAGAGGTGGTCATCCTACTCAGACATGTCCTTCTCCTACACCTTTAAGACTTAGCCAAAGTGCTTCCAGACATAGCTTTAGCCCACTGGGCAAGAGAGAAGTCACCACTCCCAGTTGGAGTGTTTCAGTGAGATTCAGCACTGTAAACTGTCTCTCTTCTATGAGGTACAAGTGCACATCTCCATGTGTACACTGAAGGAAAATTGTGGTGGTTGCATACCATGGATCTCAACTAGTGTTTTCACTGATGAGGGTCTATCTGCACCCCAAATCTTCCGATCCCATCCCTTTGGACTCATCTTGGACTAACTTCTTCACCAGTCATCATGCTGTGAAGGTAACTCTTATGCTTTTGATTTGTGCCTGTTTCTCCAGAGCACAATGTGAATGATTTAAAAGTCATAATTCATGGTGTGCTTCTTCAGAGATCTACTTGAGAAATTTCTCATCACTAGCAAGACTAAGGTTATACTTGGAAATAATGAATTTTCACCTTGTATACAAAAATCACATAAACATTGTAAAGTAGAAAAGAACCTACTTTTACACTACTTTTGTTAAATGCAATAAACACAGTGGCTGCATCTAGACTGGCAAGATTTTGCGCAAAAGTGGCCGCTTTTGCGCAAAAACTTGCCTGCTGTCTATACTGGCCGCTTGAATTTTCACAAGAGCACTGACGTTCTAATGTAAGAAATCAGTGCTTCTTGCGCAAATACTTTGATGCTCCCGTTCAGGCAAAAGTCCTTTTGCGCAAAAGGGCCAGTGTAGACAGCTCAGATTTGTTTTGTGCAAAAAAGCCCCGATGGCTAAAATGGCAATCGGGGCTTTCTTGCGCAAAACCGCGTCTAGATTGGCCAGGGATGCTTTTGCGCAAAAGCGCTTTTGGGCAAAAGCATCCGTGCCAATCTAGACGCTCTTTTCCGCAAATGCTTTTAACGGAAAAACTTTTCCGTTAAAAGCATTTGCGGAAAATCATGCCAGTCTAGACGTAGCCAGTATGTTACACATTCTATAATCTCTTACCACTGCCTGTAATTTAAACAAATAAGGAAAACAAAAACCACTGTAAAGGTTTTTAAAAGTTCTTATTAAAACTGTATGTTCGTTAGTCTATTAATTTGCTTCATTATCTATTCTCTGTTTGGCTAGTAATGATTTTTTACTTTTAAATTAAAACAGCACTGACTGTGATATAATAGAGCTCATCTTCTAATTACACTATTATCTGGTTTAGTTTTCTTTAATGTATCATGTTATATAAAACAAACATATCAGCTACTTTTCTATACAGGTGTGCAAGCTAGGGCGTTGCACCTCCCTGCTCACTGAACTCACCAGCCATGCTCTCTCTGGGGGTAGGTATCTGGCCAGGAGGGAGGGGGCAGAAGTGGGGTGGGGGTAGATGTCTGGTCCAGGGGAGGGGATGCAAGAGCAGGGAGGGTGCAGGAGCAGGTTGGGGATAGATGTCTGGCCAGTGGGGAGGGGACTTGGCATGGCCTGAGAGGGTTGAGGGTCAGGCTCGGATGGCAGAAGGGACCCAGCACAGCCCAGGGGGAGGGGTCAGGCTCAGATGGTGGAGGGGACCTGGCATGGCCCAGGGTGGGGGTTGGGCTTGGATGGTGAAGGGGACCCAGCATCCCCTCCCCAGTGGCACAACCCCTCAGGGCATGAAGCAGGACCTGGAGCTGGAGCAGCCCATGCCTGGAGGCTGGCCACAGCAAGCAGCTGTGGATGGAGCAGGAGGAGGTGGCAGCATGTGGATGCAGATGACGTGATTATGTCACTCTGCTGTCCTGCAGGAATTTTTTTTTTTATGTTGTGTTTATATACACATATTTATAATGCATTCTTTTTCTCTGCTTTTTTTCTCTCTTATTTATAACCCTTCAGAATGCCTATTTGATCATTGAGACCGTTTATATTCTAGAGACATTCTTCATCATAAGAAAGCTTCTGTACTTCATTTCATTGATTTCTTTGTTCCATCTTGTACACTTGTGATAGAAGAAAATGTTCACTAAAGGTTTGATTCAAAGCTCATAATGTCACTGAAATGTTTCTAGTGATTTCAACAAGATTTCGATCAAGACCTAAATTTCCTTTAACTGTTTGAAACATTCCCCCTGGGAAATTCAGTCAACTAAACTAGATTTTTCCCCAGGACTAAGCCATGACTTTGAATGTCCTTAATTTTTCCTAACATAAACAAAAATATTATTTTATTTTGAAGAAGGAATTTAACTTATAATTTTTGCTCTTGGTAACAGGTGCAGAAACATTAGCACCTATTATTATATTCAGTTATTGATAACTGTTGTAGTGATTTATTCACAAAAGTAAGGCAAGCAGGATTTGGTCCATGATGAATACAGATTGTCGATACAGAATTCTTAGTTCTAATGTGTGCTTAATTTGAATGCCCAGCTATAAATATAAATAAAATAGCTACCATTTGAATGAAAATAGCTACCATATTAGCCACCCTTTTGACTTCAATGCAAATATGGGCATGAGTAAATTTTGAATGATTATGCCTAGTGGCTGTACATATGTGCAAAAAGCCTATAAGATGAAGTCAAATATATATAAGCCTCCCAATTTATTCAGTGGTAATTGTCTCCCTAATCAACATTCTGCCTTGGACAAATGGGAACATGAAACCAATGGAATAAATAAAAAGTGAGATGCCTGAACCTGACTATCAGGTGTGAGTAACTGTGTTACCAACTAACTCCTATTTCTGCTTTTAAATATGGTAAGTCAATTGTGAATACATATGAATTTAGCGTTGAAGTAAATGAGAATCAGGCGTCTTTGATGTTTAAGGATGGTATGAGATTTTCAACAGCGTGTAAGTGATTTAGAAGCAAAAATCCCAGAGACTTTCATTAGGATTTGTGATCCAAAGACACTTAGACTCACTGAAACTGTCAATTTATCTTACACATCAACAGAATGCAGTATTTATCTGGAAGTAGCTAAGGATGTCATATATCAAGCTGCAAGTTTGCCATTGTTTTCTCTACCATATATCATTTTTAAGCTCAGAATATACATGCTCTCCACATGCTTGTCTTGGTGTGAAGGTCATTCCAGAAAATTAATAATGTTACATAGGAGGAGAGTGAAAACAGAAAGGAGAGCAGACTTCATCCACTTTGTCTTATGTAAATCTTACTGTTCTGCCTACTAGGACAGGTGTGTTGTGGTATTGGTGTACTCCTTGTTCTGTGAGTATGTGGGAGAACGCCCGTGCAAAGAAGTGACCTTTTTTACTGTCAGTCATGAAGGGCATTTCAAGAGTTTGCATCAGATTTATTTAGGAGTTGGAGACAGAAGACACAAATCCATTACTGCCATTACAGAAGGAGGCTCCCTGGTGCAAAATAACCTCTAAAAGGATGTCTTCTGTTGTGAAGATAAAGGGACTGACAAGAGTTAAATAGATATGAGTGGATTCACAGGAAGTACTGTGAGCCAAGCAGTTGTAAATACATTTCCATACAACAGAAAAGGACGTCACCTAATTCAAATTCACAATACCACTTCCAGGAAGCAAACTGGGCATATGGCAGAATATTTCCACTGTCTATCGAGGAATATTCATGTGTAATTTTAATGCCACTAGGTGTCACCAAGTAAATATTCCTGAAAGAGATTTATCTGGCAGCAAAAAAATTTGGGGAAATATAACAAAAAACAACTCCAGTTTAGGGTTGCTGTCTGTATCCCTATGAGACACAGAAAAGTGATTAGATGGCTATTTTTAAATTTAAAATTAATCAGACTTATCACTTAATTAAATAATGATAAATATTTTGTTCTCACATGAGAAGTGACTGAAAATTTATAACTCGCTTTTGAATGTAACTTTTGATAATAAATTAAGTTCTCCCAGTGCATTCTTATTCACACATGCCTGCAGTAATGAAACTTATAAATAAATATATCCTTTACAAAGACCTTGTCAGATAAGAGGATGATTTCTCAATGATGAAATGAAGTTTAACTGAGACTGAGAGGCTTACACTTGCATGTTTTACAGGCCACAGAATCCTTGTACTGGAGCTTATTTAATGGAAATCCAGATCTGTTAAAGAGGCAGATCTGATGTAACTGGAAGCCTGACTTGGTCCTACATGAGTCACCATAATATTGATTAAATTATCTGATGAGAGTTTACAAATGAGGTGAATTTGTAAACCACATACCAGCTTAATAGCAAATCTTTAGCATAATTCAAACTGAAACCAGTGGGACAGTTTAGGTTTGGGTAGCATTGTCCCAACAATTCTGTTACCATACAGAGGTCTCAGTATATTGTAACCAGCCATTCCACGCTGATGGTACTATATATACTAATAAACATATAGGCTGCATCTAGACTGGCATGATTTTGCGCAAATACTTTTAAAGGAAAAGTTTTTCCATTAAAAGTATTTGCACAAGAGAGCGTCTACACTGGCATGTGCCTTTGCGCAAAAGCATCCGTGCCAGTGTAGACGCTCTCTTGCACAAGAAAGCTCCGATGGCCATTTTAGCCATCGGGCTTTCTTGCGCAAGAAATTAACGTTGCTGTTTACACTGGCCTTTCGCGCAAGAATACTTGCGCAAGAGGGCTTATCCCTGAGCGGGAGCGTCAGAGTATTTGCGCAAGAAGCACTGATTTTGTACATTACAACGTCAGTGTTCTTGCGCAAATACTCGCAGCCAGTGTAGACAGGCGGCAAGATTTTGCGCAAAAGCAACCGCTTTTGCACAAAATCTTGCCAATGTAGACACAGCCATACAGTATGTGTGTTACATTTTTAGATTGGCAGATTTTCTGGGTGTGAGTTAGGAAAGCTAAAATAATTAGCACTACTGCTCCTAACCCCTGCAATAAGACACTTCACCAAAGAATTAATGCCCACGAATCAGACATCAGACATCTTCAAAAGGAAAAACCAGTTGCTTTTCATTTCAACCTACCTGGACATAGTCTTAACGACCTTACTACATACATCTTACTTCAAAGAGACTTTAACACCAGATTACAGAGGGAAACTTCAGAACTTCCATTCATGCTTAAATTTGACACTTTGGGAATGGGCCTTAACAAAGATGCTAATTACCTTAACCATTACAAAGATAGCTTCCCCACTTATCACCCCTGATTAGCTATTCATTGACTCATAAAGAGCTATTCCCTCCCTCCCTTCCTGTCCCTCACCCCACCTTCTGTACTAAATCTGATTTGTCAGTTTAATAATGTGTTCACTTTTTTCATTGTATTCCTTTGGTATATATGGTAATACCAATTCTCTTCCAGAATATATCAGAGGAAGTGGGTCTGGCCCACGAAAGCTCATCACCTATTAAACATCTTGTTAGTCTTTAAAGTGCTACATAGTTTTTCCTTTTGTTTTATCAACTATTGGCACACTAGCAACTGAGAAAAAAGGATCACATGAGCCTTTTGTGGCTACTGGACTGTCACCTCTAGTCATCAATTAAATTTTTTCATGATAATATACAGTGACATTTCCCAGAATTTACTCAATATTGCTTATTGGATATACCCGTAAATACCTAATGAAAACCATAGATACCCCTCAGAGAATTTAGATAGCATCTAAAGGCCGTTAATAGCTATTTAACTATGAGTAATAAAATGTCTAATTGACATACCACTATGAAAATGACACAAGAATGTAATGGCAAATGACTGTGTGATGCTATAAAGATTGTACATTAGTGTAAAGGATTTCTGGATGTTCATCGTAATTGTACCTTACCCCCTGCCTGACTAAATATATTGTGCAAGAAATTCCAATAAACACATTCTAAATGAAACCATAGGAATTTCTGTTTTAGAACCTGTCAGAAATGGAAAAAATCAGCCCTAGCATATAAATAGTGTTACTTAGACGCAGAACAATGTGCTGATGTGCTACTGAAAACAGAAGCAATTGCATAGGGAAGGACGAGGGAGATATCAAGAGTGAGCAAAGCAATTAGGAAAATAATGTTGATAGGTTGGTAGAGAAGGAAAGGGAGAAAATGTGTAAAACTTTCTTCTATGTACTGCTTCATGGTACTGGATATGTTGAATTTGTGTTTTCAGGGCTAGGGTATTAGTAAAGTCATGTACTTAATTTAGTTTCCACATTATTCATGCATTTCAAAGTCAGAAGTCAAAAGACAAATATGGTGCCATGTCCATTGTTGATGGGGGTTCCTCTGAACATGGCAGCATTAATCTGTCATGTCAAAGTATCTTCAGAGAGAGTCACTTTTTCCAAGCTAAAAGACAGCTGGAGTATCACCAAATTTAAAAGGCCACATTCTACTCTTACTCATTGTCTTTTATGGTATTATTCCAGAATTACACCAGTGTGTGCATAAGAGAGTAGAAGCTGGCCCTGGAACCAGGAGGCTGTAACTTGCCCCTTGTATAGTAAAGTAACAAGAAGTGCCATGTTATGGTCCAAACCTGCAGAGGGGAGAGAGCAGCAGTACAGTCTCAGCAATTGCGTGAGGGATAGAAAGATGAACAAAGGGAGCAACCCATGGATGTGAGTTTAGGCTGATTTCTAACAGAATTCTAATACACGCCTCTGGTCAATTGCAGCTCCATCAGTGCTGAGGCATAGGGAAGCTCTGTTCTCAGTTATACCATTATAAATTAGAAGAGAACAAAATTATTAGTATATCTGAGAACAGAATTTGGTCTTATACCCTCCCCCACCATGTTTTCAGTTCATACTTTAGAAGACAAATTCCAAAGAGAAGAGCCAGAGAGACTTAGATTGTGGATCTGTGGAGATATAGTTTAAAGAACTACAGCTACTATTAATCTAGTTTTCTCCTTTATGAAATTGCCTCCCACTCTTGGAGACTACCAATCAGTGAATTCCTCTTTCACAGGGCCGAGGAATCAATTAACTAAAATACAGGCTTCAGAAACATTTTCTGAAAGCAGATCCCTGATCTCCCCTCTTCATCTAAACAGTAAAGCTACATAATAGTGTTTACTGAACTCCAAGTAACTGCTTTGTAGCTATGTTGGGAAAATTGCCAACGTAAACCATCCAACACAGAGCAGTTCCAACAACATTTGCCTTGAGATCTTCTGAACTGGGATCTTTGCTTCTATATGGCAGCACTTGAAATACTGTACTATCCATTTCAATAAAATTTGGACAGGGGTAGTTTTCCCCCTTGCAGTCTCTGCATATTATTAGAGATGTGAAGATTTACAAAACTCTCCAGTTCTTTCAAGGTAAAAGCAGAGAGCTCATTTAACATCCATCTTCAGAATGACAGCTCCTGGGGAGTTATGAGACCTAGCAAGAAATACTGGCATGAAAATAAACTGATTTAGATGAAATTCAGTGACCACATTAGGAAAAAGACTCAGAGTGGGTAGGTAAACCAGCCTTACTCTTAAGAAATATGGCTAAGAGAAGAATATACAGTAAGAGGCTGTGCCTTGTTCAATGGCTGGATTGAAGAAATTTCCACAAGAATAGTTATTTGAAGGAAAGAAAGTAAGAAGGAGCAATCATTTATAAGATCAGTTTGCCTACTGAGGCTAGGCTTTTTCAATTTTAAGGCTCCTTCGGTAAATCCCTTTGATTCCCACAGAGAAATGTTCAAGTGTCTTGAGTGATATGGGAGTATTCTGGGAGTATTTAGGTACATATATAATGCCAGATCTGTTGTAAATAAGGCTGACACTTCACTTTTCTGGTGTGTGGGGTGTTACCTTACATATCTCACTTAGATCTAGATGGATCATGATGCAAGCTTGAATACTTTTAGCCAGATACACTACAAGTATTCTACAAAACGGAGAAGAGGCAGAAAGTGTGTGCCTCTCCCCTCATCATCTTGCTGGCAGTATATATAGGAGACATCTGAAAAGACAAATTGATTGCAGCATCTGGCTATTTACTATGTCCATGTGGCAAATTTTAAGTTTATGATTCTCCTGGCACATCAATCACCACATTATGATGAGGGCATCTGTAGCTGTATACTCAAAGCTTGTCAGCGCTGGTTGGATTCTTCATGGATTGTTGTCTTCCTTGACTTCACCATTCCGTAAGATATGTGTAAACATCTCTTCATAGTGCTAGCTACCATGGAACAAGAACTGATAAACCACTAATAACCTCAGCACTTGTTGCCCTGTCCCCATTTTTTTCTTATTAGGAATATTAGAAAGAAGTTTCTAGCCAGCCAACTCTGGTGTCATCTGGTATCCTTAGATTTCCTTGATCATTTCTGTGACAGTTATCGGGTGCTCTTTAATAACTAAAGCTATACCTCGGCCTGAAACTCACATGGTGTTTCCTGTAAGAATATTTCTGATTGTTTGCCAGAACATCACCATCTGGGATTGTCTTGGCAGAAAAAAATAGCTGTCTCAATATAGTCATGAAAAAGTTTCCCCCACTTAAAGTTGAGAAAGACTTGAGAAATGGACACTGCCAGAACCATAGGCTCTAACAACTATGGCTTGGTTTCCTGGACAGCCTATGCAATTTGTTTGACCAATAGCCCCCAAATCCTGCTAGTACTTGGAGAAGCCTCTTCAGGTGCCCAAAACCCAAATGGACTTTCAGCGTAATAATCTATTGGTATAAAAACAGCAGTGCATGCAAGTTCTGAATCAATTTAAGAATGGTAAGATTCCATCTGATGACAATGGCAGAATGTTGCCCAACACCTGAAATGAGGCACCCAGAGAGATCAGAAACATAAAAAAGCTCCATAACTGTGTCACATTTCACCCTTGGTTTGTATATCACCGGATATAGTACTGACAGCATTGGTTTTATTGCTTGGAGCTATTCACTATCAGTGGACAATCAGCAGACATGTAAGTTTAATCTCGTAGATCTTTTAGGAGCTTCTGATATTTCGGACAGTATTACTTTCTCTTGTCTGACTTGCAAAGAATGGCTTTGGGCAGTTGGCTCTATGTTGTTAGCCACATTTCTCAGTGTCTATGTAAGGGCCCTGTCAGAGATTGTAAGATGAAATGGATATATTGTAAGTATGCCATTAAATGTATGTCTTGTTTTAATTTGAAGCATCTGTGTTTTATTATTTGTGTCAATTGCATTTGTATTAAAATAGTGCCTAGGTTTACCAGTTAAAATGGGCACCCTGTTGGGCTGGGCACTGAACAAATTTAGAAGAAAAGCCGGTTTCTGCCACCAGAATAGATAAGTTAGAAAAAGCCTTGGGAGGGGGAATAAAACATGAGGGAACAGAGGGTTGGTCTGCAGCCTTCATGTTAATGCCACCATTTATTTTTGTTATAATTTTGAGAATGGAGGTTTGTTGGGAAGAAATTAGGGGCAAAAGAAGAAAGAAAGGGAATTAATGGAAGGGAAAAGGGAACAGAGAAGACAATGGCAAAAGGTGGGAGGTATGCAAAACAGGGGGAGAGAGGTTAAAAAATATGAGGAAGGGCAGAGGAGAATGCATTGTGAGTGTATTGGTTGAAGCTCAAGCTGAACAATATGGAGATGATTCTAGTGAATTACTGAAGTATAATGAGGATTTGTTAGAAATATTTTTTCCTCACTTTGGGCACATCTACACAGCAGGGCTAAAGCTGAAATAAGCTACGCAACTTGAGCTACTTCAATTGCATATCTTAAGTCGAAATAGCTTATTTCGGCTCTTGGCGCTGTCTGCACAACAGGAAGTCCGAGAGAGAACACTTTTCCTCTGACTTCCCTTCCTCCTCATAAAATGAGGGTTACAGGAGTTGGAATAAGAAGTCCTCCAGCTCGACATTATTTTGACATTATGTTGAAATAACTGCTTGTAGTGTAGATGCGGACTATGTTATTTCGGAATAACGTCAGTTACTCCGAAATAACACTGTAGTGTAGACGTACCCTTCTTTATCTGGTATATTCACTTTTAACCCAATAGAATTTGAGTTTGAACTTTTGAGTCCTAGTTTCTTTGGAATCCAAGTTAGCTTTGGTGGTCAAAAGTTTTTTAATATGCATCTGGGGCTGTTTCTTTCATGTCCTGATGCCACATCAATAAATGTGACTCTTAAACTGGGCAACTACATTCTCTTCTGCTTAGACCATACCATACCTCAAGATTACTTAGAAGCTTCCTCTGATCCAGAGGGCAGTTGCCTGTCTGTAAAGTGATATGGGGGAACAGAAACATTATTCCAAATGTTCACCAGGCACTCTATTTGTTTCTGAGAAGAGTTGTAGGTAGGGATGTAAAATCCTGTTTAATTAGTTAACTTGTTAAATGTTAAGTTTGACTGGTTAACTGATTAAAAAGAGGTGGCGGGGCACTCCAGCCCAAGTGGCTGGGGGAGAGGCTGACACTTCCAGCCCCACATGAGGCTGCCGACTCCCAGCCCATGTGGGCTGAGAGCCAGCAGCCCCACAGGCTGGAGCAGTCCTCCGCCTGCAGCAGCTCGGGCAGGAGGGCTGCTCCTGGGTAATAGTTAACCATTACCTGGTAAGTATCATTTATTAAAGACAATGCTTACTGGTAACCAGTGAACTGGTTACCTATTCACATCTCTAATTGTAGGTCATGAGTTTGCTTTCTGTGGTTGGAATGATGGCTAACTGAAAAACTGCCTGTGCCCTCAGTGTTAGCCATAGCAGTTCAGGGCAGCTGAGGAACGTGAGACAACTGTCCTTAATTTTATATTCCTGAGGACTAGTCATCAGGCAATCTCAGTCGAGGGTCTCTGATTCTGACTTCTCTGCCTCTGATAGTCAGGCACAGTCTATATATGTTGACCTTTAAACTGCAGGGCAAAGTACCTTTCTTTCCTCATGTGTTTGTTTGCAGGCTGTCAAAAGAGAACTGCTGGATAATGGCTATAGGTCTTTTCTTTTCTTTTTAGAGAGAAAAAAGGAAATCTAAGCAGTTTTGGATAGAACTGACTAAAACATGTCCCTTTCACAACCAACAGAAGTTGTTGGCATATCTGTTATTGTCATCCAGGTTTTTCATTATTCCTAAACATAGAAATCTGTCTGTGTGATGGAGCAACTGGATGTCATGATGGAGAAATTTTAAATGTGAGATCCCTCATTGACAAACCTTGCCTTTCATGCTGTTTGTTTGGCAACACGGTGTAAGCAGTGTCTTTAATATGTCAATAGTGCATAGCTATCGAGCACTGTGCTTACGTATCCTGCAAGTTCAAACTCTGATCTGAAAGAATGCTTGGATGATAATATCACCTGGATTGGATCACCCATATCCAAAACCACAGGAAATCACAAGTCTTGCTTGTGGATAGGAAATTCCAGCCTAGTTTTCCCCAGGAGATTTGCTAGAAACAAAGAGTGAAATTAATGTGCTTTTTCTGTGGCAAACCATGTACTGGAAGTGGTTCAAAGGCTGATGCCCTTGTGACCAGAAAGCTTGATTATTTTAATTTTCTGTTAGTAGGGATGCCAGTCTGTCTGTCACCTGCAGCTGTTTCAGAATGCATAACAACATCTGTCCAGTATTGCCCACAGTATTGACTGAAAATTGTTCCTTCAGTAACTAAAAGAACAGTGGCTGGCATGTCTGTAATTGTCAGCCCAGTGATAGGTCATTCTTACACTATAAAAGTCAATAGTATATAGCTTGATACACTGCTTTTAAACCTACATAGTTGGTTTTCATTGTACTTATGTCATGATCATCCTTAGGATGTAGAACTTCTCTTTACCTCCCACTAGATACTCAATGTATTTAATCTCTGCAAGCAGAGGTTTAAAGCAGAGGTTTCCAACCACCAGTCCACAGACCAGTGGTGGGACACAACCCCCTGCTTGCCGTTCTGTGGCACTCTGCCATGCTATGTCCCCAGCTACTAATGAGCCCTGCCCACTGGGGAACACAGTTCCCAAGGTGCGTGCCTGCATGCACAAAAATCCTCCTCCCGCCCTCCGACAGTGAGTGCTGCTGCGGGCTGCTCTGTGTGCTGTGAGGCTGTCCCTACTGGGGCAGCCTCACCACGGCCCTGGTTCCTGCTCCGTGGCAGTCACACATCCCAGCTGGCGGGGCCACATGGCGGGTGACTGCTCTGGAGGGGTGGGACTGCTCTGGGGCAACCAACCTGCATGTCAGAATGGGGCTGCTCCAGGGCGGCTGGGCTGTATGGTAGAGCAGGGCTCCTCTGGGGGGGCCGAGGCTCCTCCGGGGGCTGCTCCAGGGCTGGCTGGGCCATGTGGTTTAGAGGGGCTGCTCCAAGAGCCGGGGCTGCTCTGGGGGCAGCTGGCTCGCATGGTGGCGTGGGGCTACTCCAGGAGCAGCTGGGATGCATGGCGGAGCAGGGCTGCACAGCCATGCTGAGCCCTAGGGGCAAGTTTGGGGACCCCCCTGGCAGAGCAACTGGGGATGAGCAGGGAACGCCACTATCCAGGTGTCTAGGGTGGGGTGAAGGGACAAGGCAGGAGAAGCCCTCCGAAACAGAGTCAGCACCCCACCACTGTTAGCCTAGCCTCTCCCCAGCCTAGTTCCCCTTTGGTTTTCTTTTTCCCCCTTCTTCCTCTTGGTCACAGCCCCCCTTCTCCTGCCCTTTGCCTCTCTCCAAAAATTAGTGAAAACCAGAACTATTCTGCAAAGCATGCCATCTGTTTCACAGTACATGTATTGTGTGCATACAGATGCAATGTAAAATAACACGTGACCACTTACAGTTAATTACCATAACAAATGTGCAAATAAATTAATTACTGCAATGAGTATACACATGCGTCAGTGCCGGTCCACCAAAAGTTTTTGAATGAGTTTGCCAGTCCATGGTTAAAGAAGTTTGGGGACCACTAATTTAAAGTAACTAGAATTCTTTATCCTCAGAAGGTGTTTTTAGTTGTTGGTCTAGTATTATGTTCTCCAACTTCACTTTCTGCCTCTTCATTTATGTGCTTTATATTCAATTGGTTTCCTTTGTTTGAAATATAAGACTGTTTTATATTGTTTTTACATATTTTATTTCATTGTATAACAGCTAGGTGCTTTATAAATAAAATTATGTATCAATTATCTAACTGCATGAGTATGTTGAGAAAAAAGGAAAGCTCTCCTGGAGATCAAATTTACAATTTTAATCATCAGGTAGGACATTAAAAATCCCCATCCACTGTTTCATAAAAGGAAAACAAAGCAATCAGATACATTTTTAAAAATAGCACTCTCAACCTCAAATGAATGGATTGTCCATGATCAATAAAACAGAGCAGACAAAAGAACCAAGTGTTCCTTTATTATTTATTCTATTATAGAAGTACTTCCGTTTCTCAGTTATTGAATAATACATTGACAGGGGTCTAAACTATTGCAAGGATAGCTGATAAATTACATTTTTGTAAACACACTTCACATCTGGATTGTGTGGAGAAGCTGAACTCAATTGGAGATCAAATATACCGGCTTCTTAGGGCACTTTCGGGAAGACTGATTAATCTCAAGAGCTGATGTCTTAGGGTACGTCTGCACTTGCTCCCTAGTTCGAACTAGGGATGCAACTGTAGGTGACCGAAATTGCTAATGAAGTGGGGGTTTAAATATTCCACACTTCAGATTTAAATATTCCACACTTCATTAGCATGATCTCGCCGGCGTGTTACTCCACTCAACAGCTGTTTCGAAAGTGAAAATGAGCGCTGGGACACATTAGTTCGAACCAAACCCCTTGGTTCAAATTAATGTTACTCCTCATTTTTTACACCCAGTGCGCACTTTCACTTTCGAAACAGCTGTTGAGCGGAGTAACACACCGGTGAGATCATGCTAACGAAGCGTGGGATATTTAAATCCCCACTTCATTAGCAATTTCTGTAGCCTACATTTGCATCCCCAGTTCAAACCAGGGCGCAAGTGTAGACGTACCCTTAGAAAGTTTCTGAAGCAAAAATAAAACTAAAGCTAAAGCAATTGTACTCATGGGTACCTTTCCCTGGCCACTTCCATAGAGCCACGGACAACAATAGAAATGAAGCAACAATATAGGAACAAATTATTATCATTAACAGTCAGCATTCCTAACAATGCCAGCCAATAGTATCTGAAATACAGTACTCATATAAAAGGAAATAACCATGATAATTGTTCAGTAATTAAAGCTGAGTGAGTGGCTACATTTTATTTCCTTTCCCATCTCCCCTTCCACCTAGGAATATTGGTTTGTAGTTGAAAACGAATTTCTATTTGACTTTGTTCATTATACATATGTATTTGCTTTCAGTAAATATATAACTGTATCATCATTCAGGACAATATCAAATACTGAAATATTGGAATTTCCCATGGGTTGTAAATTCCAATTTTCACTCTGCTCTACCAAAAGCAACAAATTATATAATCAACAAATGGTGCTATTCATCAGTGTGTGTGTTTGCTTCTATTTTGTTCCCCATTCCAGGGACTCTCTCTTTTTCTGTATTTGTGCATGGATCAGCACTAATCTTCACCAGGGTCTCTGAGTGCTACCTTAATATAAATGTGCATTTTGATCACAACCACAACAACTAATGAATGAAACATGGCACAAACAAAATGTCAATACTACATATTTGCAATGAATTGTTCACAAACTATTCTACATGGGAAATATTTCAAGTTAAAAATAAACTAAAGCTTTCTACTGTCACTCCAATCATTTAAATTCAACATTTGCCTCTCTACTCTTCATTAGGAAACAGAATGAGGAAATGGTTTTAAGGTTAATAATATTAATAAAAACATTAATATTAGTAATAACAATAATAATAATACATAATAAAACTATATTTCACCCCTTAATAAACTTAATAAATGGTGTTTTATATAAGTCCTTTTAAGTTAATACACACCAAAAAAAAGCCTACTAATTGATGCCTGCTAAAATATTACAAGTCTCTGCTTATCGTCATCTCCCTACTATTATTATTTCGTTTTACAAATATATATGAATAAAAGACACCTAACATGGCACTATAAAAGAACAAATTTTAAAAAACAACAACCAGAGCTATTAGCTAACCCCACCAAAACTCTACCGACAGATATACAATCATAGGACAAATGATTGTTCATTCAAAAAATATGTTTTAAAAAGAACCAAAGTCAAACACCTCATTGAAAAACAATAATAGCATCAGGAAAACAACTCTGAAACAAAAAGAAGCATTGTTGTAAAAATGTTGTTGTCTAGTATAACCTGTGTCTTATATTGTTATCTAATATAACCTTTGAAACAAAGTGCAAAGCCAACTGTTCATTAATTCAGGTAGACTGTTACAAGAATTTAAAAGAAAGAGGCTCCTTTGTACTACAACAATTTCAAAGTTGCCCTACTGAGGAATTACTAATTGTACTGTATAAAGGAAGACTTCCCCTTCTTCTCCTCAATTTCTCAAAAATTGTACAAGAGTAAAAACAGAACCAAAAAAAAAAAAAAAGGAAGAGAGTGTGTGTGGTGCAAAGACACCCAGATTACCATTGTTTCTCATCTGAACTCTTAAAGGAAAAATAACTGAGGGCTATTTTGTAGGCCTACATTTATGAATTCATATTTCAAAGTGATTAGCTAATAGATTTGCATTTTTTAAAATATAGAACAACTCAACAACCACCTGCCTAAATTTGAGTACCATCTCTTACTGTTTCAAATAATGAGGGAGCATTTTATGCCCGTTTTTTGCTGATGAAAATTAATGGCACAATTTGCAAGGCAAACGAGTTTCAAGCCCATTGCATAGGTGACACTAGTATTGGTGTGCAATGAAACTGGAATAGATATATAGGAAAGGGAGAAGAACAAAAGGGAAGCAAAGAGTGCACAGCGGGAGTAAAACTAAAAGAATGAGGAAGGGGAAGAAATAGTAGGGTGAACTGAATAGGAAGACAGATGGGGGAATGAATACTGGGTAAAAGAGGGAAAATGGATGATGATTAGAGCATTTTGGGAATTCTCTATCAAAGTGGTTTGATGGAAATACAGTTTCGACAAACATAACTTTCTTCATTTTCCTTTTTTGAATTTTTCATGTTATTGGCATTTATTAATTATTAATTATTATTATATTTTATTTTATTATTTCTGGCCAGACATTCTAGCCCTTAGCGGAGAGTAGGAGCATTAGGCCTCTTCTATTACAATTCTCTATCAGGCAATACCACAACACTGGAAGACACCGTTTAGTACTGAATTAACTCAAAAGAAATGTTTTGGTTCAGTTCAACAAACTGAAATGAGAAAATTCAATCCAAGATTATCAACATGTTTTGATTGAAAAAGTCGAAGCAAAATGTTTCGGTTCTTCCAAATCCAATTTTTTTTTCACAAAAATTCCAAATTTCAGTTAGTTCTGATGATGAAGTGAACAAAGTAAGTAAAACCAGACCAAAGAAATCAGATAGGAAATAACTGAACCTATAATTAGAGATTTACCTGCTCAAAAACTGCAGAAAAATACAAAAAAAGTGAATTGTTTCAGAAATAACTTTGGTGAAAATGTTGAATTTTCAAAAGATTTGACAAATCTATAAACCAAAAGTGTGGTAGAAATTTAAAAGATTCAAATGAGCTCTGTGAGAGACAGTGGGGGGGGAGGGGCCATTCTCAATTGTGTCTTTATATTACTATGGGTATGTCTACACAACAGAGTTTTGTCGGAAAAACAGCTGTTTTTCCAACAAAACTTGAGGAACGTCCACACTGCAATTGCATTCTTCCGCAAGAAAATTGAAAGAACAGAGGGGTTTTTCCAGCATTAGTAATCATCATTATACGAGGAAGAAGCCTTTTTGTGAAAGAGCTCTTTTGCAAAAAGGTGTGGGTGGATGGGAAAGAGGGAGTTCTTTTGGAAGAAGAGGAAAGAGGAAAAAGCACGGGTGCCCTGGTGGCCACAGTAATCACAGCTTACATGCAAGAGAGCATCCATTCAGTCTGGACGCTCTCTTTCAAAAAAGCAGATCACTTTTTTGATCCACTTTTTCTGTGTGGATGCTTTCTTTCAGAAGAAGTTTTTTCGGAAGCTCTCTTCCAAAAAAAGCTTCTTCCGAAAGAAGCCTGTAGTCTAGACATAGCCTCTGTATTGCACACTTACAACAATGATGAGGGAACGGAGCCTGTTCTTAATGTGTTCAGTCCTGCAAGCCCAACATGAAGAACTCAATTGAAGTCAATTCAAGTTTTGCTTGAGTAAAGACTCTATAGTCAGACAGGTATTTAAAAGGAAACCATGGATGAATAGACAGCGTAGGAGGGGAAAAATGGATGCCAACATTTTCTGGATTCCATATTTTCTTATTTATAGACATAAATCTTCCTTGAGGTTTTGATAAGGACAGGTCTGTTTTTCATTCCATTTTTTTCCTTCCTTTTCATACAGTCAAACACTTGGTTTCATCATGCTCTGTAAAATATGGAGCACAGTGAACCACACCACAACCACACAATTACAACTTACCAACTACGCAAATGTAAATGAAGGGCAGCCCGATAAGCAAATATGAAGAACACACTTAAGCCACAGAATATCTAGTGAATTGATGCTTGGCAAGAGTGTCTTGACACTGCTATTAAAGAACTGCAGCTGACCCATGTCGGCTGATGTGGATTCATGGGGCTTTGGCCACTGGGCAATAAAATTACAGTACAGATGTCAAGTCCCCATTAGTTCATGTCAGCTCACATGGGTCATCTCTGGGGCTATGTCTACACTACAGGTTTCTTGTGCAAGAAGCTTTTTGTGGAAGAGATCTTCTGCAAAAACTTCTTGCACAAGTGTGCGTCCACAATGCAAAAGCACCTCAAAACAATGATGCGCTTTTGCGCAAGAGAGCATCCAGGCTGCATGGATGCTCTCTTGAGAGAGGAAACTCTGATTGCTATTTACAGAATGGCCACCAGGGCGCCTGTTCTTTTTTCGATTACCTCTTTTTTGCGCAAAAAACCCCTGTTCCCCGCTCACACACACCTTTTTGCACAAGAGCTCTTGCACAAAAAAGAGTTATTCCTCATAGAAGGAGGAATACCTACACCAGAAAAACCCTTCTAGTATTTTGTTTTACTTGTGCAAAAATGCGCTTGAGGTGTGGACGCTCCACGAGTTTTTACACTAAGTCTGTAGCGTAGAACTAGCCTGAATAACTAGATGTAGCTAAGATCTTTCTCTGGAGAGACAGCCTTGAGGGTATGTCTGCACTGCATTCCTCTTTCGAGAGAGGAATGCGAATGCAGCTGAGCGAAATTGCAAATGAAGCGCAGATTTGAATTTCCCGCACTTAATTTGCATAATCGTGTCCAGCCTTTTTTTCAAAATACCCTATTTTGAAAAAAGAAATGCTGTCTAGACTCCTTATAAGGAGTAAGGGTAATTTCGAAAGAAGGGTTTTCTTTCGAAATAACCGCGTCTGGACAGCATTTCTTTTTTCGAAATAGGGTATTTTGAAAAAAAGGCTGGACACGATTATGCAAATTAAGTGCGGGAAATTCAAATCTGCGCTTCATTTGCAAATTGATTCCTCTGTATTTGCATTCCTCTCTCGAAAGAGGAATGCAGTGTAGACATACCATGATTCTACTCCATATCACTGAAAGCCATGGAGTAGATGACAAATCTGGACATCAAGCTTTTCAAATTGCCATGCGAAAGAAGACTATTTCCTTCCTTTTCACTGAGAAAGAGACTTTTTTGTGTTAAATACAAATGAGATCAGAAACAAAAGTGAGATTTCTGAGTTTGTGTTAAAATTTTGAAGATTTACAGGTTTGGATTCTGATTTCATTTACGTTCAAGGTCACAATAATATAACACCATTTTACTGTTGTATCACCCCCACCCTTGGGGAGCTCAGGGCAGGGCATTAGGGATACGCCATGACGCTCCTGTTCCCAGACAGAGGGAGCTGTGGGTGGAGGGGGGGTGCTACATTCAGGCTACAGCGGCCATGTATGAAGATCCACTATGCTCCCTTCCCTTTTCCCCCTAGGGCCGCATGCCACAGGGACGACATATCCTGCGCTGTGTCCTGGCAGCATGGGAAGCCTCCATCTCCAGTGCCCCGGCTGGTTGCTCTAATAGCAAGCATGTGAGTGCTGCTTCCAGCCAGCATGGTGAGGGGCCAGCATGACAGGCTGGGAGCCCCACCGGGAGCCAGCCAGAACCAAACTGGGAGCACATGCCTCACCCTGCGGTGGATAGTCTCTAGCACTATTCTACTGATGTCATGTACCAGGGCATGCTGACCTACTTTCAGCTTTGGAGTTATACCGGAATCAAGCTTCAACCTGGAGGCAGAGAAGGTCATCTGGATTTCTGGATATTTCTCCCAATCAAAACTTTAACTTTATAAGGTGTGTCTGTATCTATCAATAAAATTGTTTCATTTCTTTTTTCCAGTATAAGAAACTGCAAATAATATCCCAAAATTGTAATATTTTTTCTGTTTTAAGTAAACATTTTTTAGAAATAGTAAATAAGCAGAATTTCCCCTTTCTTGTTATAAAGATTACTAATAGGAATCATTTTAATAGGAATTCACCTCAAACGGTAATTGTGGACTTTTTATTCATCAGGATTAAGAAACGAAATTTTAATAATGTAGTTTTAATAAAATGGGGACAGTTGTCATAGTAAATGTTCACGAGAACTTCTGAATGCTATTCAAACAATTTCTTAGTTTCATTTCAACATTACAGCTTCCAGTAATGGCAGATCTGGGTAATATGTCTGAAAAACCAATCAAACTTAATTGATTATTTTAAAAATTAGATCATATGTATTGGGTTCATCTGTCTGCTCTGAGGGAAATTACTGCAAGTTCTCAATAGTAGTTTAATAGGTTTGTGGTAAACTAGCTTTTTTCAATAATGCATTAACAGGCTATGGATTTGGTACAGACAAATATTCTGCAGAAATTAAATAAAATAGATCAATATATAGAAACTCTTATAGTCTAGAAAGGTTACAGTCTTTTGGAATAGTTCCTTTCATTTTTTAAATGAAACCATAATGCTGATTAACTAACTGCCTTTCTTGGTAATTATGTATTTTTCTCCTAAACAAAACCTTGGTAGCTTTATAAAAGTATTGGTTTTCATTTGTTCTCTTTAACCATCATACAGCATTTTTCTTGAAAGTGTTTTATTAAAAAATCTAAGGTGTTTCAAAATTACTGGCTCCCAAATTAAAACTAAATACATTTCCCATAACTACAAAACCCCTATATTTTGGTGTTTTAGCACAGAACCAAATCCTGACATCTTTACTCTGACAAAGCTCTATGGCTATGTCTAGACTGGCATGATTTTCCGCAAATGCTTTTAACGGAAAAGTTTTTCCGTTAAAAGCATTTGCGGAAAAGAGCATCTAGATTGGCACGGACGCTTTTGCGCAAAAGCACTTTTTGTGGAAAAGTGTCCGTGCCAATCTAGACACGGTTTTGCGCAAGAAAGCCTCGATCGCCATTTTCGCCATCGGGGCTTTTTTGCGCAAAACGGTTCTCAGTTGTCTACACTGGCCCTCCTGCGCAAAAGCATTTGCGCGAGAGGGCTTTTTCCCGAACGGGAGAGTCATTGTATTTGCGCAAGAACACTGACGATCATACATTAGATCGTCAGTGTTCTTGTGCAAATTCAAGTGGCCAGTGTAGACAGCTGGAAAGTTTTTCTGCAAAAGCAGCTGCTTTTGCAGAAAAACTTGCCAGTCTAGACGCAGCCTATATGAAAACATATGACATCTTGAAGAAGATGTTGAGTGTTCATCCTCCCCATGTGCCTTATGCTCATACTATATGTAACCATCCATCTTCTTAGACTCTTAGCAGTAATGTATCCCCCACCAGCACTTGCCCCTGTGCAAGCAACACTCACAAATATACCCTATTTTGAGTATCAATATAAGTACATGCATCACTATAGGGGTAGGTACACTGACTGGTCTTCCTGGCTTTTCATGTGTGTATAGTGGTCTTTCCATTTATTTGCTTCAAAATGGTATCCAGGGCATTGCAAGATTCTTTTTATCATCCACATTGCAATATGGTAAGCATAGTACACATAGCCAGTGCACTGTTTCACTCATACTGTTGAGCTACTTAGATTGTGAATAGGATGCATTATTTGCTGTCAGGGGCATAATGTGTGTCTTTTCTTTCCCTTCATATTAAACAGTGTACCTTCCCTGCTCTTCTTCAGTGCTCCACTGCTGACTGTTCTATTGATTGCACCTTGATTGTATTATCTATATTGATTGCTCATGTATCCATAATTAACAAATTAAACATCTGAGATTTGATAGATTAAAGTCACAGAATCAGAGCCAATAGTATTGGAATTAGCCAATACAACCCCAATGTGAAGGGTCTTATCACTCACACATGAGGAAGAAACACTTGCAATGTTATTAACTCTTAGGAAAAGTATAAATATTCTAATCTAAACATGAATGTAACAGTAGTGCAATATTAATTTGCCATCCCATGTCATAGCATCTTCATCCTCATGCAATTCTTATGGAGACTATGATGGGGCTGGCCAGCCCCGCACTGAACAGCGGGGTGGAGAGCCCGCCTATTGGGTGGAATACGCCCCTCCCCCGCAACCCTGTTGGGCATGCTCGCAGTGCAGCCACAGTATAAAAGCCTGCCGGGCTGCTCAGTTGGGGCTGGCCACGGGAGGGGAAGGAGCTCCTCTCCAGGCACTGGAGCCACAGCAACTGGACCAAGAGGCATGGGACCAGTTACCCCTGCCGCGGTTGTCTCCGGGACGAGCCAGACCGCAACGCCGGCCGCGCTGTGCAGCCTCCCTAGAAGTCACTGCCCCGGCCCCAGCTGCCTCCCAAGCCATGCCTGCTGACGTCGCCACAGTTGCCGGACCCGCACCTACAGGTGGGACTGCCGCGGGCGAGGGGGTAGGAAGCCACCCAGGGCAGGGGCCAGAAAAGGGCCCAGTGGGCTTAGCGAATTTCAGGGAGGACACCCCGCTGAGCCAGTGGTGGGAACCACCTGCCACTGATAGGGCCCTGGGTTGGGCCCAGTGGAGAGGGAGGGCCCGGGCCCCCCTACCCCTTCCTCCCAAATCCCAAATGATGAGGGGATCCATTTAAAGGACTAGGCCGCGGGGTCTGCATTTAAAAGACTAGGTTGCTGGGTCTTCATTGAAAGGACTAGGCCTCTGGGCCTGCATTTAAAAGACTAGGTCCCTGGGCCAGCATTTAAAGGGACCGGACCTTGGGGAGAAGAGGGTGGGGCTGGTGAGCCTGCCACAGAGACCTAGAGGTGAGAAGGCAGGTGATGGTCCACTATGGGATAGAGGGGTGTCTCCTATCATGTCTCTGGCATGACAGGTCAGTCTCATATTTGACAGCCTAGATTGTGGTTGGGCCTAATACAGACTTTGATGGCTTCAATGAACATTTGCTAGAGTGTGTTCTGCCTCTTTTCCCCATAACTGACTCGCTAACTCTAATAATTTTGGGATGTCCTTATTTTGTAGGTTAGTATATTAATTTCCCCCAAAACATTAGCATATATGTCAACTGGTTACTATGAAAATCTTGCAGTTATGAATTTGCTGATGTTCCCATATCACAAATTTGTATCTGAGCATTTTCACACATACAGAATGGGAAGTGACTGTCTAGGAAGGAGTACTACAGAAAGGGATCTAGAGGTCATACTGGACCAAAAGCTAAATATGATTTAATAGTGTGACACTGTTGCAAAAGAAGCAAGCATGTTTCTGGGAGGCATTAACAGGAGTGTTGTGAGCAAGACATGAGAAGTCATTCTTCCGCTCTACTCTGCACTGATCAGGACTCAGTTGGAGTATTGTGTCCAGTTCTGGGCACCGCATTTCAAGAAAGATGTGATGAAATTGGAGAAAGTCCAGAAAAGAATAACAAAAATGATTAAAGGTCTAGAAAACATGACCTATGAAGGAAGACTGAAAGAATTTGGCTTGTTTAGTTTAGAAAAGAGAAGACTGAGAGGAGACATGACAGCTGTTTTCAAGTATTTAAAAATGTGTTACAAGGAGGAGGTAGAAAAATTGTTCTCCTTGGCCTCTGATAATAGGAGAAGCAGCAATGGGCTTAAATTGCAGCAAGGGAGGTTTAGGTTGGACATTAGGAAAAACTTTCTAACTGTCAGGGTGGTTAAACACTGGAATAAATTGCCCAGGGAGGTTGTGGAATCTCCATCACTGGAGATATTTAAGAGCGGGTTAGACAGACATCTATCAGGGATGATCTAGATGGTGCTTGGTCCTGCAGTGAGGGCAGGGGACTGGACTCGATGAACTCTTAAGGTCCCTTCCAGTTCTAGTGTTCTATGATTCTATGATTTTATGAAAGGTCTCCGCAAAATTACTTGTAGCCAAATAAGAAAAATATTATGTTATGTTATCTTGTGACTCAGGTCACTGCTAGCTAGCTTACTTAAGCTAATGTCTTATAGGCTTGGGCCAATAGGTTCCTTGTATTCCTACTAAACACAATGAATTACAATACTAAACCTGATTTAAAATCTAGAATGCATTGAATATATTATACCATGATCTAGGCGAGACAGAACTGATCTCCTGATGTGTTTAAGAACTTTGATAAATAAGCATACATTTCACAGTCTTGCTGATATTGTCCTTACTGATCATGCTAGTGCCAATCTATCTCTAACAGTGCAGGAACTGCATTATTTCTACATTAGATCACATTCTCTCATTCATCTGGTTATACAACATAATTAGCCTTTTAACCAATTAACCTTTTAATTGGCCAAGGGAAAAAATGTTCTACTGTGTTAAAAGGCCAAGGACGTTAAAAGGCGAATGACGTTGCGTTTAACCCCCATCCAGGTCTCGATTGGCCTGGGGGCAGGGGAGTGGCAGGTCAGGCCACGGGCTGTATCAAATGGCTTGGCAGGCCAGGTTCAGCCTGTGGGCCATATTTTGCCCACTCCTGTGCTAGATTGTGGTCTTTCATACTGTGTCTGTGTGGTTACACCCAAACAGCCATGTCACTCTTCTATTGCGATTGATGACTGTAGACACAACTTTTCTCCTATTTGTTCCCCATCTTTATCCACTTAGGTTACAGTATCAAGTCTATCTAGAAATCTACATAAAAAAGAACCCACAGTTGCTGTATTAGAGCAAATTCCTTTAAAAACCCTCTCTATTGGTCTATGATAATGATGCCCAACATAATTAGTGTCCTTGAGAGTTACTTGTTCTATTAATCTAATTTCTTTGTACAGTCCTGAGTAATACTCATGGTTTTGGATTTCACAGTGCTTTGTGCAGATGTATCCAGTACGTCATGCACAGAACCCATTCCTGAGAGCTCCTCATGCTACTGCCCTGTTTTTGTCTTGAAGGCAACCTACAGTTTACTACTTTTAACAGAGCATTCCACAGTTTGCAGCTTTTTTTCTTTTTTGTTTGTTTTTTGTTTTGGTTTTGTATGGTTTTTTTCCCATCTGGCTGGCCCATCATCAGTCTGTAGGGAGCACCTCACCCTATGGAAAGCTATGGATATAGTAAATGAGTAAACAGGTTGTTGAAAAGGAATCTATTTATAGCATCACACAAGGTGCAGGTTAATTGAATTCCAACACAAGAAAGGATAGTAATAAAATATTATTAGGCTTAAGATATCCTAAATGGAGCAAGGATCTAAGAGAACTTAGAGTAGCAGAGAGTCTCAGAAGTTTTACTAATTAACATCTACAAAGAAAACAAACTGTGGCAGAAAGGGAGACCCTTAGGGATTCTTACTTTATGATTTCAGCATGTTTCTCACTTATTCTTCTCCAAACTATCATTAAGTAACATGTGACATCTTGCTGAGCCTCAAACAGTGTAAGCAACAAGAATGTATTTGAACCACATTTCTTTGATTTCTATGTTCAGTACTATGTGAAAATCAAAAAGATCTACAGCTCCAATAGAAGCATTAAGAAAGAAATTGCACTTTATTATAATTGCATTAATCGGTGTAAAAAAAAGTTTGCCCTTGATCAGGAAAGCATTAAGTTGTGTCTACAGCATAAAGAGTAGATAGCAAATAAATTTAATTTGTTAGGACATGAGAGAGACCAAGATAAAAAAGCTAGCATTGAACTAAGTATAGGAGCTGAAAACTTCTCAACTATTTATGGGTTTGTCTGATTTGTTAGAAAAAGGCAATTATGAAAAAAAATCCACCCAGTGGCAGCTGAGAAAAATAAAACATCATCCCTCACAAGCAGCGTATGCATACGAAACTGCAGCTGCTGAGCATATCCTCCTTTTGTTCCATCTGTTCAGAAATAAAAGAAAAAGCTTCTGAAAGCTTCCCCTCTCCCCAAAAGCACCTAAGTTGTGATTTAACATATGCCCAAACAAATCGTTGCATAATACATGCAGGTGCATGTTCAAAATGTGTACTTGTACATGCAAATTGGTGTTTTCACATACAGATTACATTTCACAGGTGCAACTGGAGATGAAGCGTGGTTGAGTGTTTAAAATACAGGACTACAAATCAGAAGATCTGTGATCTATTTTTGACTTTGAGGCACATTTGGTTTATGACCTTGGGCAAGCGACTTATGCTTTCTATATCTCAGTTTCACAAGTTGTTAAAGAGGAATAAGAATGCATGTGTGCCTCATAGGGATGTTGTGAGGCTGATTTTTTTTGTTTGTTTGCAAATGATCATGTGGGTAGAGTTTGGTATTTTGCTTTTCATTTACTTATTTGTGACCCTGTACCCATTTTGAAGGTTCATCCCTTTACTTCACTGCTACTTTAATCATTTACTCATTTGAAAAATTCCCCTCTCAAAGTGTTGCTCTGTTTTTAATGCTCATCAGTTTAAAAACATGTCTGAGCTCCAGAAAAAAACAGTGTGAATGTAGCAGTATGAACTGAAAAATAAGGGCTTTAAAAACAACCCCCGCCCCCGCAAAAAAAGCCCAAAACCACACACACTCACAAAGATAAAGAGGCCTTATGAAATTGACTGATTTGAGTGAAGAGTAAAGCCTATGATGTTCCGCTCGATTATGAGTTTGATGCAGTTTAGAAGCTACAGTGTACTTGCATATCTACCAAAGCCCAGAGAAGACAGCAACCACACTCCTTGCAATATCACAATGTAAGAAAAATGGTCTCTTTTTATTTTTCCAACTTACGATTTTTTTGTGCAATGACAAGAATAATTTTAATATTTTTTCCATACTTGCAATAAAATGACTTTCTGGATGGACCAAATACCTCCATGTTTTTACTTTCATCTTCAATCAGTCAAGGCAACTGTTTAGAGCTTCATATAGCACAAAGTCAGAGCGTTTAATCACTTAATTAAACCCAACCTTTGTCTTTTTGAATAGACAAGGGCATGGCCAACATATAATTGAAAGATGACTGGGGAGAATCAGATGTCATTGCTTTTCTCATAGAGATGGTCTGTATGGATGTGTCTACACTGCACCCTCACCACAAAATAAGCTGTGCAATTTGTGCTACGCAAATTGCGTAGCTTATTCTGCGTAATTTCAAAATAAAGTGCTGTTCCAAAATGTCCCTTAACCCTCATGAAATGAGGGATACAGTGATGCCTGAATAGCTTGCCCGTTATTTTGAAATCTATTTTGAAATAACGGGCACATTCAAAAGACGCAGAATAGCTATTCGGCCTACTTCCAGTATCCTGAAATAGCGCCTCAGTGTAGATGTAGCCTAAAAGAGTACTATGTATTTTAAAGCAAAAGTCCCTTTGGGGAGAGTGCATTTATGTATGTAAATGAAGGAGGCAGGTGTCTTTCCCCTTGACCTTGACTCCAAGTTTTAATAAGATACATTGCATATTTTTATACAAGATTTATAATGGACATTCTGGCACACATAAGTTAATTCAAACCTATGAATGCCAACTCTGAAGAAGTGGGTTTTGCCCACGAACACTCATGATACAATCTACATGTTTTGTTAGTCTTTAAGGTGCTACGATACTATTAGTTGTTTTTTAAGTTTTTCAGTTACAGACTAACTCGGCTACCCCTCTGAATCTTCAGAGAGGTTAATCAATTAGCTGGTGTAAATTGTCCCTGATTTTCACCTTCTCAGGATCTGGACATATGTTTTTCAAATTTTGGTATTTGGTAGTTTTATTAAGCGAATGCAAAACGTTTGTCTAAAGTGAAGCTCCCTGCCCCAGCAAGCTCCTCTCACCCCCAACTCTCACATACACTCATACCAAGACTTCTGAGGAGTCCTTGCAGCCATCTTCCATGGTGTCCATACTCGGGGATTCTCTCTGACCAGTTACAGGGATTTTACAGCTCCCTTTACACGGCTACACTCATTTTACTTGCAATAAAGGAACAGAAGAAGGAATGAGGATCTCACATTTTGAATGAAATGTCCATTTATCCCATCTAATATTACAGAGATAAGTTCTGAATCATCCTGAAAATGGAGTTTACTCTCTATAACTGGATGTTATTTGGTACATGTGGTCCCTATCTGTATTCCACATATAGCCATTCACACGTCATGTGCCTGAGTCTGGAGATTTTTCAAAGCAGTGTCATATGTGCAGCAGTTTCCCGCATTTTCCTTACTAATGGATAAGAGGCAATGTAAGTCAACGCCTCTCTAGTTCCCTTCTTGTCATAATCCAAACAACTTCAAAGCAGAGGGGAAGCAGGGCAGGTAGTGGGATACATACAGAGACAGCAAATCTTAAAAACCCTTCCAATTACAGTAAGCAATCTCTTCCTCTTCAAATGATGTTCCTTATGTGTATTACACATGTGGGTAATTGCCAAGCAATTGTTCAGGGTAGAAGAAAGTGTGAAAAAACTGGCAGCAAAGATGTTTATGGTACTGCCTTCCCTATGGCTATATATACAGTTGCAGATTAAGTTAGTGTCTAATGGGTGGTGAACATGCAGACAGAACTACAAGCTGCTTCTCTGCAAATGTCCTCTAGGGGAACACTGATAAGGGTGCCATGGAGGCAACTTACACTCATATGGATGTGATGCCCTCAGAAGCGGGAAGTTTTGCTATGTTGCAGCATTCTAAGATGCATCCTGAAGCCTTCTTAAAAATGTTCCATGAGGATGTGACTTTCCCACACAATCTTTCTACTATGGAACAAAGTCTTGAAGATATTCTAATAGGTTTGGGTCTCTGCAGGTAGAGTTCCAGAGTTTGCCTTACATCAAGGGCATAAAGTCTACTGTCTCTGGAAGAAGCAGAGTATTTGGGGAGGAACAGAGGTAGGAGTATTTATTTATTTATTCAATTCCACATCAATCAGTCTTATGGAGGAATTTGGGGGTTGACTTATGGCAACCTTCCCTTGTGGAATATCGTATAAGGAAAGTCTGCCATCAAACTCCTAGCTTACTGACCTTCTGGCTGAAATAGTGGCCTCTAAGAATACCACCTCCATAGACAGGTGGATCATGGAACAAGTTGCCATAGGTTTGAAAGCTGGACTTTTATCTATATCATTATCTGACCCAAATTATATTCCTTCCCTGTCTTAATAATGGAAAATACTTTGGCTTCTGGGGGATAATTTACATAAAGCATCCCTCACAAAGGTTGTCAGATAAAAAGGTCCCCCTCATGGAATATGTTTTTTTTTTTCACTTGGTCCTGATTAAATAGGGAAAATCATTCTAAAAGATATAATCATGAAAGAATAATTACATAGCTGCAAATGCAGAAGCTATATGACAGGGCATGATGATGGGAGATGTCATGTCAGAGCTATAGCTGATTGGAGTAAATGGAAGGTGTGGGACCTGAGTACCTATGAAAATAAGACTCGTTATATAGATGGCTAAATATGGGTTTCATTGCCTAAATTCAGATATTTTAACATTTTAAGCTGAGTAATAATGCCCCATTTCCTTAAATAAAGCATCTAAAGTTACTGAACATTGTCCTGTAAAATGAGTTAAAAGACCTTTGGGGATACATTTTCAAAGAAGTGCATGGAATTTTAGCTATGAAACACCTGCTAATTTAATAGCGGTTACACAGTTAAAACCTTCTCTGATAGTAGGTTTATATATAAATGTATGCTGAGTTTCAGCCCAGAGTAAAATTACAAAGAAAATAAACACTTAATATTAATCAAGAAGAGGTTCATATGGAAATCTTGCCACAACTAGCTCTGTTGATAATAGAAGGAATTCATACAATATATTAAGTGGTGAAAAATTTGTATAGAAAAATGTATGAAGAAGGGTGGTTATAAAACTTTCCTTTATAAAGGAACCCTTTTCTCTTTAATTTCATGGATGACTGGAATTCTCCATCTGAAAGTATATCCAACCCTCCATGAAATTTACTTGTCTATAAAACGTCCACTCCTGTTAACATGAACAAATAGACCTTCACAATCTTTGGTTACATATAATTAAACAGAAAATAATTTAAGTTGGATCAGTTCCATGCTTTGACCTCCAAGAGTGTGGCTGCTCAGTGGAGTACCTTTTAGCAGGGAAAATGCAGATTTTGATCATTCTAATATATTCTTTTTTTTTTAACGAATGGTTTTAACCACTTCCTGGAAAGCAGCAACAAGTAGTTTTCATAGGCCTAGAATTAGTAAAACCTAATCACGCAGAAGTTGCATATTAATCTCTGTTCTATTATACTGGATAAAATTAACCTAGCACATAAGTTCAGGAGGGCAATGCATGCAATTTATAAATATTATGACAGATTTAAATTTTCACCTAGAAATGTACTAATTAGAGCTGCTGTAAAAAATTAAAACTATGTTTGCAGTGCAAATGAAATTATTTCTATCTTTGAGTGGGTAGCAAAATTGTAGGGAAAAAGGTGTGCAGTTTTCATAAAATAAACCATTTTAATCCTGAAATATTCCCAGTTTACCTGAAAATGAGATACTTGCCTGGTTTTTAGATTATTATAAAAAGAAAAGGAGAAGTAAAAGACTTAAGTTCAAAGATTTATTTACCCCTCAAGGAATGTGCAATTCCTTGCAACCTCACCAGCTTCCAGGATTACTGTGGTGCTCCATTTGGTCTTCCCAATCCATAGAAAATGTTTACTGCTCACACAAGCTGTTCTTCAAATGTTCATGGACCCCCAATTTTGACAGAATTGTTTTCAGGGCCAGTAATCTCTTTTTTCATTAACGTCCTGATTTTGTGCAATCCAATAGTAATGAGGAAATGGCCCAGAGATAGTTTTGTTGGATTAAAGATGAAGAAAATGCTGAGAAAGGACCTTAGTCCCAATGTCATATCCTCGATTTTGCAAACATGGATGCACCTAGTATGAATAGGTCTATTGAAATCAAGAGGGATATACCAAGGCTGAAAATTAAGCATGTGCATAATTCTTTCCAGGATCAGGGCAAAAGACTATATCTGGGGGGACACAGAGTTTTCAGTGTGTGTGTGTGTATGCGTGTGAGTGTGTGGTGCCCAGCCCAATGGAACACCAGTCCTTGGTTGGGGCCTTTAGGCATTTGACATAATAAAAATCCACAATAATGTAACATAAAAGCATATTGTATAGGTATCAATATTACTGAGTGTAGAGATGGCACATCAGCAGAGACATCCTGAATGATTGCTGGAAAATGCCAGATAATTGTAAGTAGACAGTCTGTCACATTCTGTGTTGGGATGGTAGCATAGAATGCACATAAATGAAGAAGAAGAAATGTTGGATTAGGCTAGAACAAGTCATCAAGGGCACAGTCACATTTTGATAATATGTTTTAGCCAATGCCTAACATTCCTGCTCACAAAATTTTTCTCACTATGGAAATTTTAGTTTGGGATGAAGAACCCTGAAAATAAAGTTGTTTGATTAGCTCAAGGTCATCCTCATAAAACATTAACATCCCATGCTTTATCTGTGCAAACATTCCTAGTCCTAACTAGATCAAATGGCGACATCCTACCAGTCCCTCTACCATATATCTCCTGAGCGACAAAATAAGTATAAGCACCAAATGGAGCAGCAGCAAGTCAAAGAGTGGTGTGAAGTCCTAGAACAGAAAATAGTAAATGCAGTGCTTCATGTCTTTATCAAAAATCTGTCCTCCTTTGGCCTGTTGGAAACCTAGATATATTAAAATACACCATCTTTTCCCAGTTTCCCTTTCCATGCCAATTAACAGAACCACTCCTTATGTTCTTTTGCTCATCTTACTTAGCATAGATTATGTGTCCTATTCCCCAACATATTCTAAGTATTTCAGCACAGCTATTAAGCACAGGATGTCAATAATAAATATGTTTAATCAATATGAACATCATTAGTGTGCATGTTTTTGCCTGTATAATCCTATTGTTCTTTTTTAAAATACATGGAATATATTGGCAAAATTGTCTGACTTGACAGAACAAGGGCAGAGAGTTCCTGAGGTTAAGCTTACAGCAAATATTCACTCAGATATGCACATTAGAGTATGTTGATTGCTATATTCTTTTTTAACAGTAAACAATGTGTATTGTTCCATGATTAGATCTTTTTCTTTGTGGTTTTATACACATACTGGAGCCATTTGGCTGTAAAATTATGCTTAAATGCCCTTATTCACATTAAAATCAGCTTTCTGATCACTGGCCCATGTCTGACTTGATGAACTCTACTCACTTTTTTTTCCCATTTACTTCACAATCAGGAATAAAAACCTTCACAAGAAGTGACCTTCTACATGTGAACTCCTCAATAGGTACTCTCCAAATCCAGATAAAACATTGGTTTAAAGCAGATTTAGTTTCCAAAGCACAAATTCATTTATTTTTTTCTTCCTTGATCTGTATTCTATGAAATGAGGAGTAGTTTACACCTTTGGGCCTATCAAATTAGTATATGAGCAAACAAGTAAGTGACCAGAGAATTTTTTTTGGAAGACTTTGAAATAGATGCTGTGGGCACTTTCTGCAATTGTTCTTTTACCGAAGTGGGAATGTTCATATTCCAGTTACACACACACACACACACACATTCCCACTTTTTTCTTGACACAACACAGGTAAGTGGATAATGTTTACTTTCAAAAATGTCTCTACACAGCTGTGTAAAACACAAAGGAAAACAGGAAAAGGAGTGATATTTCCAAGATACAAATTACCCAAGAGTAGCCATAGGGAAACTGCTGTTGAAACACCACAAACATCCAAATGGTTGCTCTTTATAGTGGTAATTGCTCTTCAATGAGCTGAACACTGTTTAAATGAAAATTTTTACACTCTTGCTGAGTACTGAAGAGAGAAGAGTCATTGCTAGCAACAGTTGGGTCTCTTTTTAACCCAACATATATTCTCCTTAGCTGTGTAATTCCTTTAATGAAGACAGACAGAAGCAACGGTTTTATGCTGATGCTGTTGAACAGCCAAAGGCATCTAGCTCAGGGATTGTAGTTCTGAATCCTATTTAAGCCCATAAGAATCACAGCAAATGTACACATGATCAGTGTACATAAAATTTAGCATCACTGCTTTATAATCCATGTCAAGATCCAGAGAAGAGTTGGTAAAAAGTTAGCAGTTTCAGGCTTCATTAATTTAACATGATTACCTAACCATCTGGAAAGAGACCTTACATAGAATTCTGAGGGCACTACCATTCCTATTGTCTGTGGAAATATGCTTCAGAGTCATGCCAAGGATCAGTGAGATCCGGTTCTTGAATATTGGTCAGTCTCCAGTGAAACAAACCACATCCCTCCCATGGAAAGATTCATAGGACACATCTATGAGTGAATCCTCACAGATTTTCCTGTTTTAGTGCCTGTGTCTTCTCCAGATTTTAATGGGAAGAGGGTGTGATCAGTCCTCTCTGGCAGATGGCATTTGAGGACTAGATTGCATTGTGATGAATCATTTATCACTTCATCCCCAGTTTACTTACCTTGCTAAGTCTAGTCCTGGGACAGCCTTCAGAGATCAGGATCACCAGGTGGGAAACTGTAGTCAACTTTTCTTAAGCAGCTACTAACTGCCTGCAGATGGGATTGTAAAGACAAGATACTGTAAAGTTAAGATCAGGGAGAAGAAATGCTGTGGAGTGACAGACAGTGAATCTGCATGAGATATCCCACAGTTGTTTCAAGCACTTGTTTTAAGATTCTGGCCAGGTACTTTTTCCCTAGGCAACCAGAGAAGTAAGGATTTGCCAAACACTAAACTTATCCAGGGATATGGTATCACAAATAGTTATGGAACACTTATATCTAAATGTTATCTGCCCTGGAACTGAAACAACCTAAATGTTGTATATTTTTGTTGGAAAATAATGATGTGTCCCTGGAATAGGCATTGCTAATATGAAGGAGAAAACAGCCCATTAGTTAGAGTGATAGCTGGGAGATCTAGATTCAAGTTCCTGCTTCACCACAGGGTTCCTGTGTGAGTGTGGACAAATGAGTCTCTGTGCCTCAGTTACCCATCTGTAAAGTAGAGATAACAACACTCCCTATCTCAAAGGGGTGTTGTGAGGAGAAATGCATTAACAACTATGAGGGCTCAGATACTACATGAATGTAGTCTAGTGAATATTGGGACAGGAACTCAGAAAATAAGTCACGGCTGTGTATCTAGCTTGTATGTGCAATACAAATAATAATTATGTTCCTTCATATCAAGCCTCAGTACTTTAATTCAGGGAGCTCCCAATGGCCTGTGCTGGGACACAACATTGGCAACAAAGATATAAAGAATCCTGCAGACTATTCAATTACATTTGGATAAAGAAAGAACTAGTGAGTGTGTGTAAGAGCGGAAAATGGTATGAAAAGAAAGCAACTAAGAAACTAAAACAAAGGAAAAAAGTTTGGATTAACATTTTCAACAGCAGGAGAAGAACAAGAGGTGAAAGGGGAGGAATGGAAGTTACTCATTAAAAAGGTACCTCAATCTGGAATTTATTCTTATTTCCCCAGCTGAAGGTGGGATTAGAGAGTTTCCAAACATGGAAGATAGTCACATCAAGTTCCTTGATACTGAAGCTACCACATTGCAAATATATGGAATCTAATTAAACATAGTTTGTCAAGTGTGACTGGACATCACCTCTGGAATTGGCCCTTTTGCTTCTGCAAAGTTATCCAGAGGCCTCATTATAGTTTGTATTCCCTCATGAGTCAGCTCTTCAGCTGCTATGAATCACTCTAACACCACTGATTTCAATGGGGCTCTGATAACTTACACCAGGGGACATAACAGGAAAAGAGAGAATTGTGCAGATGCTATTTTGGTGGTATCCTAGATTTCATTCTTTCACAGAAAATTGTGCTGCCAAACTAAAGACCATTGTTAATTATCCATGTGTATCAACAGCTTTTCCAGACATGGGAATCCTAGTTTAGTCAAACTGAGGTAAGAGCACAGATACCCATCCTAATAATGAAATCCTCCCTATCATACAATGTGCAATATCCTTTTATACTCATTAGACTTGGGCTATGTCTAAATTGCAGGCTTCTTTCAGAAGAAGCTTTTCCGGAAGAGATCTTCCAAAAAACCTTCTTCTGAAAGAGAGCGTCCACACTGCGAAAGTGCATCGAAAAAGCAATCTGCTTTTTGGACAGATAGCGTCCATACTGAATGGATGCTATCTCACGTTATCTGTGATTGCTATGGATGGAGTGGCCACCAGGGCACCTGTGCTTTTTCCTCTTTCCTCTTCAGCAAAAGAACTCTCTCTTCCCCGTCCACACACACCTTTTTCCGAAAGAGGTCTTTCAGAAAAAGGCTTCTTCCTCGTAGAAAGAGGTTTACCAGTGTCGGGAAAAGCCCCTCAGTTCTTTTGATTTCTTTTCAAAATAATGCAATTGCAGTGTGGACGTAAGTGAAGTTTTTTTCAGAAAAAACACTGTTTTTCTGAAAAAAACTCCATAGTGTAAACATACCCTTGGGCACCAGGGCTTATATTCACCACATCCCCCAACACAGGAATCCATGCAAAGACCCTCATTAACTCAAGTGAAAATGTTTTGTCAAATAATTAAAACTACATAAAACATGACAAAGTACACCTAACTAAAGCTCTCCTCTGACTTAGTGAAGATTCAGCAGATCAGCAGCTATATAAACACAGGTATGTCCACCTGATTTAAAAGGAAAATTTTACAAAAATTCCTACACACCAATTGCTAATAATATCCGATTTAGCATGGTCAGTGAATGAACTGAAGCTCAGGCCCAACTGACTGGGTAGGAAATAAAACTGCTCTGGTAATATATACAGGAGACCCTTGCAATTCACAGAATTGCTATTTGTGAGTTATGGAATTGCTTTTCAGAATTCCTCGTATTTGTGGATGTCTTCTGGCCTGGCCTGGGGAAGTGGTGGAGATTGGGAGCTACAGTGAGTTTCCTATGGCTCCCAAGCCCCACAATAAGTTCCCAGAGGGTCCTAGAACCTGCAACTGCAGAGAGCTCATCACAGGGGGCCAGAGATGAGGCCCCCAGTATTTATGCATTTTGCCATTGGCAGTGCCAGGAATGTATCCACTGCAAATGGCAAGGGTTTCTTGTATACTGCTTTCAGTCCAAATAGCTAGTATTTTCTAGGATAGAATTATCAATTTCTAGTATTATCTATAGGATAACAGTACCCAAAACCATGACGGTGACCTTCATGAAAAAGGAAAGTTGCAATAGAGGTGGAGAGAATCTCTTCCAACAAGCCATGTATGGTCTACCCCACACAACTTCACCTTGTCAAGATTCTCAGGGTCTCCACATGGTGTAGATTGTATGCAACTACTACAGAGCAGCAGCCCAAGTGGAAACATTTCCATCTTTTCTTTACCTTTGAATTAACAATAGTTTGAGAGATTAACCAAGTAAGTATCTTTTCTTCAACTTCATGCAACACCAGTGATTTTATTTGCAGTTGTTTCAAATAAACACCACTTTCAAGCTGAGTACAGGTTTCACAGCCAATTTTGCCAAGAGCAGACCTGGCAAGCAACAGGCTTGGCAAGCAAAATTCATCTCATACATGAATACAATACTATACTATCCTTGCTCTTGCTCTTGCTCTTCTTCTCTCTCTTTCAGCCTTATATCCCATGCTAATGGGGCTGGCAGGTGCTAGCCATTACCAGGTAGGTAAAGGGTTATTCAACCAGCCCCAATCAATTTCCCTTGATTGGGGATGGAATGGCAGGGATTGATTGAAGGCTTCTCACTCAGCACCCTGTCACAATCAGTACACATAATGGATCAATATGTGAATGATGCCCTTCTAAATACATTACAATTAAAAGAATTGATTTCTTTCTCCCTCTGTGGCCCAGAACCTCTCTTCCCCGTATAGGGTCTTCATAGTTCATGTCTTATGGGACATGTGAACAGACTGAGGTATGTGGAACAAAACCTTTTTTCAACCATATTGTGTTCAATCTGAATAATTGATCCACCTCCTCTCACTGCATTGCTGCCCTATTCCAAAACTAAGGAGAAAAGAAAAGAAAAGAAAAGAAAAGAAAAGAAAAGAAAAGAAAAGAAAAGAAAAGAAAGAATGCTACTTATTGGAACAACTGATAACAATTGGTCTGCCCTTTACTGTTCATTTGGTGAAGTGGAAACAGCCTCATTCAGGCTCCGTCTACACTACAAGGGTATGTCTACACTAGCTCGTTAATTCGAGCGAGGTAGGCAAATCAGGCAACTGGAGTTGCAAATGAAGCTGGGATTTAAATATCCTGGGCTTTATTTGCATGTTCCCGTCCGGCCACCATTTTTAAATCCCCCTTAGTTTGAACGAACTGTCCACGGCTACACGCGGCAGTTTAAAGTTAATCCGAACTAAGTCCTTAGTTCGGATTAACCGTTACACCTCATGGAATGAGGAGTGCCTGATTTGCCTACCTTGCTCGAACTAACGAGCTAGTGTAGACATACCCCAAGATTTTTGCACAAAAACAACTGGTTTTGCACAATAACCGGCAAAGCGTCCACACCTCAAGTGCATTTTTGCACAAGAAAATCGAGAACAGAGGGCTTTTGCTGGTAGAGTTATTCCTCTCCCCATGAGGAATAACTCCTTTTTGCACTACAGCTCTTGTGCAAAAAGGCAAGTGTGGACACTCTGGAGGGGCTTTTGTGCGAGAAACCCCTATCAGAAAAAGCACAGGTGCTCTGATGGCCATTCTGTGAATGGTAATCAGATCTTTCCTGTGCAAGAGTGTCCATGCAGTATGGAGCCTCTCTTGCACAAAAGCACATTACTTTTACGATGCGCTTTGAGGTGTGAACATGCTTTTGTGCAAGAAGTTTTTGCGCAAAAACTCTTGCGCAAAAGGCTTCTTTTGCAAAAACCCTGGGCTATGTCTACACTCACGGCTTCTTGCATCAGAAGTATGCAAATGAGGCTAAGTGTGGAATATCACCGAACCTCATTTGCATACCTAATGAGCGGCCATTTTTGCAGAAGAGGTTCTTGCGCCAGAAGGAGCTGTCTACACTCAAAATAATTGGCATAACGGCATTGCGCAAGAGGGGTTTTCTTGCTCAAGAAGGGGCAGTGTAAACGGCTCCTTCTGATGCAAGAACCTCTTCTGCAAAAATGGCAACTTATTAGGTATGCAAATGAGGCTCAGCGATATTCCGCGCTTAGCCTTATTTGCATACTTCTGATGCAAGAAGCCGTGAGTGTAGACATAGCTCTGCAGTGTAGACAAAACCTCAGATAGAAATGTCCACCTAGGATACTTTAGAATAGAACACAAAATTCTCCTTTTCTCTAACACATCTGGCAGAGCCAAGCTATTCTGTTCATGAACGTAATGTCCTATGGCATCTGATTTCTAAACAGAGAGAAAACAATTTGAAGTAATATTGTTTGCAAAATAAATAAATATATTTAAAAAAACAGAAACAAGATGTATGGAGATGGAGAGGGGAGGAAGAAGAGGTAAGAGACACTGATTGTACAAGAAGGAAAGCTGATTGATGTCCCTGGTTCAAAGTCAGTGAAAATAGAAGTAATTTATTTTTTTTCTCTATCCTTATGGAATTCTCAGTGACATAATTAGATATATAATACTTGTATTAAATCAAGGTGTTCTACACCCCCAAAAAAACATGCTACTTATATTTGATGAATTAGAACTGGATAAGTGCAAAACAATCATTGCTTAACAATATTTTATTTTTGAAAGTGTGCTTCCCCCTCCAAAAAATTCTTTCTCAACTTCTATCATGGTAAGTCTCACAGTAGATCCAAGAGATCGAAAAGAGTTATTCTTTTCACTGATTATGTGTATCCATTTCACACATGTGCAGAGCAAATATATATGTTTAAAAAGAAAAAACTGATTTCTGAAACAAATTGTTGTACATTGAACATGTCTCTACAATACAAATAAAACATTATATTGTTACATTGTCTATTACTTTATTGAGTGTATTCTGTGATTGCTTTTTAAAATTGAAATTGATTCTAAGGAATACAATAAATATATTGACCTACAGGGTTTACAGTTAAGATTCTCTTATAGCAAGACAATGCTCCTAAAGGTCCTGTTAATATAGATAGAGAAACAAGCAGTTAAAATATCACCTTGTGTGCTTTGAATACAGAATCACTGTGTAAAACCAAAATCTATGTGTTTGGGTTTCACAGGAATGAGAATAAAACTAAAAATCAAACTGTCCAGGTAAAACTAACTAAAACAGGTATAAATTTACATGCAATTACTACATCTAGGATAATATTTTCAGAATTGAGTAAAGTGTCCTTAAATAATAAATCCTGTTGAACTTTAGTGAGACTCAGGCTCCTATGTTATTAAGACACTTTGGAAAATGGAATTCAGGAGCCTAAATCATTTAGGCACTTTTGAAAATTTTACCTCCAATACATTCTTTCAGGAGAAGGTTCTGGATGAAATCCTGGTTCTGTTGATGTCAAAGGCAACACATTTATTGCTTTCAATAGGGCCTGGATTGTACTTCATTCAATAATCTGAACTGGTTTTGAGAAGTCCCTCAGAATATGCAATCTGCCTATATGCAGAGCCGTGGGTATTCTGCAGTTCCTTGACTATGTAACTGGCTTCTGATTTCATCTTGATGCAGACATTTCTTTGAACCTCATTCCCTTTTAAATCTATTTTTTTCCTTTTAGCCCTTGTAGCTGCAGAAAACAAACAAACAAAAACCTGAAAACCCAATCCAAGAATAACTGATGCAGTGGGATCACTCTAAGCTTGCAGACAGACTAAAACAATAGCTTTGAAAAGGTGACCCTCTCATTCTTATTAATAGGCTGTTAACCTGGAAATATTTTTTTACAAAACCACAACAAAAAAGCCCTTCATTATCATGACGATTCAAACCGAAACAGCATAAAATAAATTCAATAGCAGTATAAGTGTAGGAAATACTGTATTTTTTATATTCTTTTCATATTGTATTCAGCAAAAAACTATTTTTAAAATAAATAAAGTTGCAACACAATTTCTGCCAATGACACAGAATTTAGGTCCAGCTTTTGGCTGAGTACATAAACCTTTGCCTGTGCATCCTCAGTTCTGGCTATTTAAGAGATTGAGAGAGTGACTATGTAGCACTAATACAAATGGGATCAGTAATCATTCCACAGATATAATTAACTAGGAATTTTTTCTTTTGATTCTGGTATACTTTATCGCTGATACAACTGGTCTCAGTTTTGGGCTTTTTGAGGAAATGGAGATGTTTTCTTGATCAATTTGTTCCAGGAGAGCTGAAGTGGAGGGGAGATTGATTATGTTTTGTTTTGGCAAGTGTCCTTTCTTTCCTTTTCTTTCTGAAAGTAGTAAATAGGTGGGCGGGGGTTAATAGATATTTTAAATGCCCCTGACTAACATGGATTTGGCACAATTTATAAATCCCAAACAGCAAACAAAAAGGGCCAATTTCACTCATACACGGAGATATGGTTGGTACAAGAAAATGAGAGGAGACCAAATGGAAGCATAGCCCCATTGTAATTTGGTGCAGTCCAGAGCTTCTCTTTCTTCAGATACTTGGATATAAGGAACCAAATTCCAGAGAGGAATTGGAAGAGCACAGCTTTATTCCATCCTTATGTCTCTCTTCCACTCACCATTCTGCCTAAAACTGGAAGAGTTGGTTGGTGTAAGAGCCAGGTATACCAGGTTTATACAAGCTGAGAATTCTCTCCCACTGTGGGCATTCTCATCTGTTTGGTTAGGGCCAGATTCCAGATCCATGGCACCTTCTGAGTGACACAAAGGAGCCTGCATGGTGGCTAAGCAGAGTAAATCAGGAATAAAGCATTATACCCACCTCCATACAATATAGCTTTGTCTACACTGCAGGGTTTTTGCGCAAGAAGCTTTTTGCGGAAGACATCTTCTGCAAAAACTTCTAGCGCAAAAGCGCATCCATACCGCAAAAGCACATCACAAAAGCGATGTGCTTTTGCACAAGAGAGTGTCCACACTGCATGGACATTCTTGTGCAAGAAAGTTCTGTTTGCCATTCACTGAATGGCCATCAGAGCACCTGTGCTTTTTCTGATAGGCTCTTTTTGTACAAGAAACTCCTGTGAAGCATCCACACACACCTTTTTGCGCAAGAACTCTTGTGCAAAAAGGAGTTATGCCTTGTGGAAGGTTTACCTATACTGCAAAAAGCCCTCTGTTCTGTCGATTGACTGTAGATTTTCTTGCGCAAAAACTCACTTGAGGTGTGGACTCTCCGCGGGTTTTTGTGCAAAAACCCTGTAGTGTAGACATAGCCTATATGCTTTGTATACACCACCTAAAGTACTCCCAACCCATACTTTAAGAGATTTGATGTCTAATATTCTGTTTATCATATTATGTAAATATAGGATACCCTCTAAAAGAATCATACTTTTTTTTTCAAAATGTATCATTTTGTACTATACCATTGAATATTGGCCCCACTGAAGACAAAGGCAAAATTCTCATTGAAGTCAATGGTAAATGTCCCTTTCAATTCACTGGTGTCAGGATTTCACCCAGTATGTCTCTGAGTTTTGAGTAAAGTATTGCAGAGTTCTGTGACCTAAGAAGCTGTCTCATTTGTTTTTCCATGCAATATGTTAGCTTTGCATGTTACTGATGGCCTTTCAGCTACCCACCTCTGAGGGTCCCCTGGTTAAGATCTATGTGGATTTGCATTGGAAAAACTTAAATAATAAAAAAGGGCTTCAGAGCCTCCCTTCTGTTTCACTCTCTCCTCTCTCTGATTGCTTTTGATTGCCAACACCCATTTCAATTGTCTTGTAGCTTACGGACAGTCAACATTTTAGCCATTTAGATGTCTGCCTTCTTCTGAAGTATCTACCATGGACCACAGATGGAGACAAGATACTGGACTGGCTGAAACATTAGTCTAGTTCAATATGGAAAATTCTCACAGCGTTAGTACATGTATTTAACACAAACTGCAGAGGGAATATATATTGGGTTTTTTTAATTCTATGAACAATATAGATATTCCACCTGCTAATATTGGGGCTAAATTTGGCTCATCTCTCTGCAGATGATCCATATAAAATACAATAAACTCTTGACAGCAATAAGTTGCCACTTCAGTTTTGCACTTGTTCTTCTGTTTCCCCTCACCACAATGTCATCTCAGGGAAAACTCATCTTGTCAGTTGGTTGTGCCATTCCTGATAGAGCTGTGATGTTATCTGATTGAAATTTTAGACATTTGATTAAAATGTGGTACATGACCAGAAGGGGTTAATTAGCTCTTTGGCTGAATGACCCAGGGTCAACCTTAAAAGTCTTGTTGGGAAGAGGTGTACATGATGGTTGTGTTATTACATTAGGTTAGAGTAGAACTTTGAAATGCAAGCTTGCATTGTTAGAGCAATGGAATAGTAGGTGTTTTCTCAGATGTTGTGATGTGAGCAAACAATCCTAGTCTGCTACTATAGCTTTGATTCAAGATCCAAAGGCAGTATTAACATTTATAATGAAACTTGACTGAAGTATTATTATTGTTTTGGGGACTCTTTAAAGGTTGTGGTGAATTGTGAGAGAACTGTTTAGTGAATAAATTACCTTGTGCTAATTGCCACAGTGTTTGAAAGAAGGTTCCATCAAAAGCCTGTTGTGTTCTCCCAGGCCAGGAGGCTGCAAAGATATAAAGTCCCTTTAGACAGGATCCTTTTTTTCATTTCTGATCTGTTGGATGCTCATGGGGAAAGCTGCAAGCTCTAAAGGATGAGATCCCAGGAGTTCCCTATAATGGACATTGACTTAATAATTCTGGACTGATCTGAAAAGATCCATCTGCAACTACTAAGCTCAACAACTCTGTGTGACTGAACCCTAAGAACTGAACTCATGTCTGTATGTTTATTGATCTTTTAACCAATACTCTTTCTTTTCTAAATAAATGTTAGTTTAGTGAATAAGAATTGGTTATAAGCTTGTACTTTGGGTAAGGTCTAAGTTAGATATTGACCTGGGGTGTTCCTGTTCTTTTGGGTCTGGAAGAACTTTTTCTTTTACATGACAAAATAAAATTTTCTGTAATTGTCCTTATATTTGACCTGGGTACCTAGTTGGAGGCCAAAGGCTGGGTACTTTAAAGGAACTGCATTGTTTGGACTCCTGCGTAACTGGGGGAAGCTGTACAGAAGCTGTTTTCTGTTGGCTTAGTAAATCTAAATATTGGAATATTCATCAGCTTTTGGAGGGTTGTCTGCCTCATTATTTATTTATTTATTGCAGTTCACCCTATTTGAGTGACCTCAGCTGGCTCCAACGGGGACCACATTATAAGAGCTGATCAAATAACAGTTGTTGAATACCTTCTTCAATTTGTTTCATAATACAAGTCTTTGTTTCATTATCCAGTTATTTTAAATCAATTGCTCTCTTTTGTATTGGTTACATTGCATTAAAAAAAGTCAGAATAAACGTGTAGCCAATATTTCCCCATTAGCTGGCCAGTTCTAACATGTCACAAAGCTCTAACCCACTGATCATTGTATAACATAAAACCCACAACCACAGATCTGGGACTGAAGCACATTAAAAACTACTAACAGTATGATACAGTATTTCAGCATCCTGGATTCACAGTACAGAAGAGAAGAATACAAAGGTCTTCCACAGCGTAAGTATGAGTGATTACAAAGGGTCATAGGTGGGGAGGGCCCAGAAAATGAGGGTGCAGTTCCTCTCCTCTTTGCTGGCAAAGACTTATAAAACAACAACAACACAGTAACAACCATCTGTGGACTGTGGCTGCTATTTTCATGCTTTTTAATATAATATTCACAAGCCTGTTCTTTGCTTTACTGATTGCTGAATTGGGGTGGACAAAGATAGACTGTTTTTCTGGTTTATCAGTTTTAAGAAATGCCTATTCACAGTTCAAACATTGGCACAAAGCATTTATTTTTTAAAGAAACAAAAATTGTTTTATGGGTTCTTATAATCATAAAGAGAGCAAGGGCTTTTATTACTGGTATTAACCCTTTGGGGATCAATAACTCAACCCCTCCTAAAACCTGAGACATTGTGTTCTATGGCTGTCCTTTAGGATTATCGGATTGTCTTGATAGTATCTTAGCTCATAATAATCTTGGTGTGAAGGATCCCACCATGCATTATGCAGTTGACTTATGAATATAAATATGCACAGCTTGAAGATGCTTTGGACACAATACCTCATGTAACCTATCAATTTTAATGTTGCGATCTGCTGGATCTGTATATCTTATTTTGGGCATATATCACTCCTATATGTAAATTTAGAAATATGAAGTATGGGATTGTTCATGGTTGTAAAGGTGCAAATGAGGGCCATCAATGATGCTTGAATACTAGGGTGATCAACTTAACAACTTGTAAACAGGCTTGTTTGTCCTCTGAGTCCAAGCATTAATTGGTCCTAGGAAGACATGTGACCACACCTCTTAGAACTGGGAAGCCAGTTTGACCAGGTAATTTTTCATGGAAGGGGGGGATGTAGAATGAAAGATTCCATCCCAGGGAAAAGTCTATTTAAACAATGAAAGTTAGGAATCCCTTTGTTTATGGCTTGCTGAGGAACAAGGACAACTCGGCTACATCTACACTGTAGGCTTCTTGTGCAAGAACTTCTTGCTCAAGAGTTCTTGCGCAAAAAGTTCTCGGGCAAGAGTGCGTTCACACTGCCATGCGCTTTTGCGCAAGAGCGTCCATGGCAGTGTGGATGCTCTCTTGCACAAGAAAGCTCTGATGGCTATTTTAGCCATAGAGGTTTCTTGTGCAAGAAACCACTGTTACCCAGCCACACGTGCCTTTTTGTGCAAGAGCTCTTGCACAGAAAAGGCTTATTCTTCGTAGAAAGAGGAATAACTCTTGTGCAAAAAGCCCTGTGTTCTTACAATTAACTGTACTTTTTCTTGCGCAAGAATGTGTTTGTAGTGTGGCAAAATGGCTGATTTTGCGCAAAAACTCTGCAGTGTAGATGCAGCCCTGGAGAATCAAGTCAAAGTAAAACTCATCTTTGACTTGAAGGCTTGCCTGAAATAAGAACAGTTTTTATGGTAAATTTGAAATAAGTTTTAGAGCATTAGCACTAGCTATGCATTTTCTTCTTATTTTAATTCTGTAACTACTTTGAACTGTTTGTTTTCACTTGCAGCCACTTTAATCCTACTGTTTATACTTAATAAAAATACTTTTCGTCTACTATCATGCCTAGTGTAACTAATTGTTACTAACTGAATAATCAGTGAGCACACCCCCCTTTCATTGATAAAGGGGGCTTACCTGAATGTGCTGTCATTGTGTAAAATTCTTACCCAAAGAAAGATGGATTTATTTGGGCTACATCTTCACTGAGTTTTCCCAGCAGAAAATATGCTAATGAGGGACTCATTAGCATAACTCACGACATCATTAGCATATTTTCTGCCATTTCTTTTTGCGCATGGGGTTTTTGCGCAAAAAGAAGCAGTATAGCTGCTTCTGTTTTGTGCAAAAAAACCATTTTTTGCCTCTCAGGACAGGCATAAAGATCTTGCGCAAAACGGGGGGTTGCGCAAAACGGAAGCGGGTACACTGCTTCTTTATGCACAAAAACCCCTTGCGCAAAAAGAAATGGTAGAAAATATGCTAATGATGTTGTGACATACTAATGAGTCCCTCATTAGCATATTTTCTGCTGGAAAAACTCTCAGTGAAGACATAGCCTTGGGGTTTTGATCCCATTTGGGAGGTTGGTTTCTTGGGTGCTGTGCCCTAGAACTGTATTCTCTCAGATCTGAAGTGGTTCAGTGTCTGCATTGCTCTCTGGGAGAGGGGGTGGTTACCCCAGCTCTGTTCATTGTCTAGGGGAGACCAGAAAATCTGGCCCAGCAGCACAGGGTGATGGGAAGCTCCAAAGAGCACGAAGGTGAGTTTTAGTGGCATAATGAGCACACCGGGAATAGCCCCATGGCTCTTCTGTTACTGCATTCCATCACACTAGGGTTGCTCTGTGCAGAGACTATTGTATTACCCCAGACAAGGATCTATTCTGGCAGTCCACTTGGTTGATAAGTGTTCGGTCAGGTCTTTAAAAGAAAACTATTTCAAGCCCTCCAGAATTCAGAAAAAAAGGCAGATTGATAGTAAAGGGGGTGAAGGCACAAACAAAATAATGAAGCATTTCTGAAAGCTTTTTATTTCACGAAGATTTGGTCTTCTACAGGACTGTCAGTACCACATACATAGGAGCTGTCAGGAAGCTGTGGAGGAAAGCATTCTTATAATAAAAATGAATATATTTTCCTTATTTGGCTTAACAAAGCACCGTTATTCTTTACTGTGCATCTCTTCTCCAGTTTTTGCTTTTCCCTATGGTAGCCACTTCTCATCCACAAACATAAAGGAAAATCATGACCTGAGAGAAGATGGAGTTGAGGAGGTGAAAGGAGCAAGTTCACAACAGAATGTGCAGCGGATAGCAATTAAATAGTGTATTGTGTGTGTCCAACAGAGCATGCTGAGCAAACTTTTAAAGCTTTCCATCCCTTTTTTTCTCTGAGCCAAGTTCCAGCAGAAAAAATATGCAGTGTGTGGTAGCTATTTTGGAAAGATCAGACCAACTTTCATTGGTTCAGGAGTTATATGGTCAATTTGCAGGAATGGTATCCTGAACAGTTTGAGAAAGGCTGGTATAGAAGATAAGTCTAACAAAAATGCATATTATTTTTCTCCTTTGTCCCTCGCCCTCTCAGATATTTCATAATGCAATCAGACTAGGGAACACAAGGAAGTATAAAAGGGGGCAATGAAAAGAACAAGGATCCTCTTGGATCCTTCTATGAAAAAGCTTTTGACAGTAGAAGTGAGAGGTGGTGATGGGGAAATCTTGTTCATCCAACAACATTTTTGAGCAGCTGGAGCACCACAAACCCTAAAGCTTCAGAATCAGAGCTAAGATCTAAACACTCATGCCCAATTGTAGTGGCAGTCCTTAAAAAATAGTCTTAAGAGCCCTGTAAATAAGAACATAAGAACAGCCAAACTGGGTCTATCTAGCCCAGTGGCCAATACCAGATGCCCCAGAGGGAGGGAACACAACAGGTAATCATCATATTATCCCTCTCCTGTCATCCATTTCCAGGCAAACAGAGGCTAGGGACGCCATTCCTACTCATCCTGGCTAATAGCTATTGATGGACCTAACCTCCATGAATCTATCTAGCTCTTTTTTGAACCCTGTTAAAATCCCAGTCTTCACCACATCCTCTGGCAAGGAGTTCCACAGGTTGACTATGTGCTGAGTGAAGAAAAACTTCCTTTTGTTTGTTTTAAACCTGCTGCCTATTAATGTCATTTGGTGACCCTTAGTTCTTATATTGTGGGAATAAGTAAATAACTTTCCTTATTCACTTTTTCCATATCAGTCATGATTTTATAGACCTCTATCATGTCCCCCCTTAGTCTCCTCTTTTCTAAGCTGAAAAGTCCACGTTTTTTAATCTCTCTTCATATGGGTGTCATTCCAAACCCCAATCATTTTTGTTGCCCTTTTCTGAACTTTTTCCAATGACAATATATTTTTTTTGAGATGAGGTGACCACATCTGTATGCAGTATTCAAGATTTGGGTGTACCATGGTTTTATATAGAGACAAGAAGATATTCTCTGTCTCAGTCTTTATCCATTTTTCAATGATTATTAACATTCTATTTGCTTTTTTGACTGTCATTGTACACTGAGGCTATGTCTAGACTGCAAGCCTCTTTTGAAAGAGACTTTTTCGAAAGATACTTTAGAAAAAGCCTCTTTCGAAAAAGAGCATATAGACTACAACCAGTACTTTCGAAAAAGCAAGCCGCTTTTTTGAGAGAGAGCACCCATGCAGTCTGGATGCTCTCTTTCGAAAAAGCACAGTTTGCATTACATAGCACCTTTTTTTGAAAGAGCACTTTTGAAAAAAGGCGTTATTCCTTGTAAAATGAGGTTTTCCACAGTCGAAAAAACTGCCGCGTTCTTTCGATTTACTTTTGAAAGAACGTGGCAGCAGTCTAGATGCAGGGGAAGTTTTTTCAAAAAAGGGCCACTTTTTTCAAAAAAACCCTGTAGTCTAGACACACCTTCAGTGAATGTTTTCAGAGAACTATCCACAATGACTCCAAGATCTCTCCCTTGAGTAGTTGTAGCCAAATTAGTCCTCATCATATTGTATGTATAGTTGGGATTATTTTTCTTCCAATGTGCATTACTTTACATTTATCAACATTAAATTTCATTTGCCATTTTGTTGCCCAATCACTTAGTTTGGTGAGATCTTTTTGAAGCTCTTTACAGTCTGCTTTGGTCTTAATTATTTTGAGCAGTTTAGTATCATTTGCAAATTTTGCCACCTCACTGTTTACCCCTTTCTCTAGATCATTTATAAATATGTTGAATAGGATGGGTCCCAGGACAGACCCTTGAAGTCCCCACTAGTTACCTCTCTCCAATCAGAAAACTTACCATTTATTCCTACCCTTTGTTTCCTGTCTTTTAACCAGTTATTAATCCATTAAAAGACCTTCCCTCTTATCCCATGACAACTTACTTTATTTAAGAACCTTTGGTGATGGACCTTGTCAAAGGCTTTCTGGAAATCTAAATATGCTATATCCACTGGATCCTCCTTGTCCACAGGTTTGTTGACCCCCTTAAAGACCTCTAGTAGATTAGTAAGGCACGATTTTCCTTTACAGAAACCATGTTGACTTTCCCCCAACAAATTATGTTCATCTAAGTGCCTGACAATTTTATTCTTTACTATAGTTTCAGCTAATTTGCTCAGTTCTGATGTTAGACTTACCGGTCTATAATTGTCAGGATCATCTCTAGAGCACTTTTTAAATATTGGCATCACATTAGCTATCTTCCAGTCATTAGACTCAGAAGCTTATTTAAAGGATAGGTTACAAAACACAGTTAATAGTTCCACAATTTCACATTTGAGATTTCAGAACTCTTGGGTGAATGCCATCTGGTCCTGGTAACTTGTTACAGTTAAGTTTATCAATTTGTTCCAAAACCTCCTCTAATGACTCTTCAATCTGGGACAATTCCTCAGATTTGTCACCTAAAAAGAATGGCTCAGGTTTGGGAATATCCCCAATATCCTCAGCTGTGAAGACTGAGGCAAAGAATTCATTTAGCTTCTCCACAATTACTTTATCATCTTTGAGTTTCCTTTAGCATCTTGATTGTCCAAGGGCCACACAGGTTGTTCAGCAGGCATCCTGCTTCTGATGTACTTTAAAATATTTTGTTATTACTTTTTGAGGTTTTTGGCTAGCCCTGGAGTGTCCTGTATCATGTAACCCATATAGCCAAACTGCAGAATATGCTGACATCCTTTCCCCCCAATTATATTTCCTCTTTAAAATTAGTGTGGTTAAAGTTTTCATCTTCCAGCAATCGGGTAAATATTTTTTCTCTGAATTTAATTAGCATTCCTTTGTTACACTTAATCCTCCAGCATAAAAGGTTGTACTTCAATTGGGATGGGAAGTCCTGGTCTCTCCCCTTTTAAAAATCTTGTTTAATTGCAAATTACTTATTCATCTGCTCTTTAGTGTATCCTGTCAGTCTTAATTTGCCTTTATTGATTGGAGCTGGCTATTCTAATAGAGAATCACTTAACTGGAGTAGCTGGGGAAAAGTTAGTGTAGTGAGACAAAACAGCAGGAGAAAATGGAAGAGACGAGGAAGTATCATTGACTTTTCTCATTTAGAGGGAGGAGGAAAAAGCAGAAGCTAGGAAGCAGTTGGTTATTTTGGAAATCTATAAAACATAGATTAGATAAAACAGAGGTAAATTAGATAAAAATGCTGTAGTACTGCATAGTGCTACTTATTTAGCGAAGGAAAAATTACAATGGAAGACAATGACATATCTACAACTAGTGAGATCAGTTAAACACACACACACATAGGCACATAAACCAAAAACAACAAATAGTCTGGTAACACTTTAAAGACTAACAAAACATGTAGATGGTACATGTTAGTCTTTAAAGTGCTACCACACTATTTGTTGTTCTTTAAGTTTATCCTGTACAGACAAACTCAGCTACCCCCTGAAGCTTTTGACACCTAAACCAGTACATCATCAGATTTCACAAAATACGTATATTGATAGCTCTAGTGAGAAAAGAACTTGGTTTACTCACAGAATAGAGAGAAACAGATAGAAGCAGAAGTTGTATAAGATACCTCACAGTCATGCCTCCTGTTTTCAACTTTCACCTGAATGACCCACCTTAAGTAGTGAGAGTGTAACTTGGTCTCTATGCCCATTCATTCCTTGTGCTATGCCCTTCATTCCTGCTGAGACTGTTGACAGAAGTGGGTCAATTAGTTTCAATGGATTCAGGGGTTGTACTAACAAATTCAGACTCTTTCATGAAAATGCCAGCATTTCTTGCATCAGGTCTAGTCATAAATATAAAAAATGTCCTTTTCTGCAGTATTTTGAAGCCTCCATTTCTGGGTCTGCTTGGAGTTTTAAAGTGCAAATGCATGACAATCCAAAATATTGAGAAAAACATGTTAACCAAACTGTTTTAAAACTTAATATTTTGTGTTGGGCTTCACTTGAAATGTGGAAGATTTGGATGTTAGAATTGGTATTTTATATAATCAGAATAACCTATCCTTACTAATAACCCATAAAAAAGCAATTCAGTTTGTTAAAATCCTCAATCCCCTTTTCAAACTTCAATTCCACTGAATGTCAGAGGGGAAAGTATTTTTATGTAACCTTTCTGCCATGTAATGCCAGCAGCAGCCAGGGCAGGGTTCAATATCTAGGGGTTCTATCAATCCAACACAGAACTGGCTCGAGCCCCCACCCAGTAACCTTGGAAATTCACACAACACCCCTGGCAAGCACAACACCTCACTCGCAAGCACAGAATCTGAGTGTAGAAAAGAAACCTTTAATAAAAGGGGAGGGAAGTAATGTGGAATTAATTTGGGAAAACACCACAAAGTTCATAACCAAAACCATGAGTAAATATCCCATCTCAAGGAGGTTGGGCAATGGCCTTTTCCTCTCAGGGTGTCAAGCCCAGCAATGTAAATGTCCCCTTCACATGCCCAACCCTTCTCTGCACCCCACTCATAGTTGTTGCCCTTGGTCAGGGCAAACCAGAGTTCAGAGGTGCAGCTGCAGAGATCATCTTCTATCCTGAGTGGGGAAGGAGGAAGGAGGCATCTCACCTACTCCGCTGGTCACTCGATTTCCATCTGCTCACTGATCTCTGGTGCTGCTCTGCTGGCTATTCATTACCCCTTGCTGCCACCAATCTGCTGGCTGCTCCTCACGCCTCTCCATCACCATCCTGATGGCTGCTCATCATGCTGCTCATCACATCTTCTGCTGGCTTGTGGTGGATTTGGGTCTGGGCTAAGCCTAGTGATTTCAGCACTTAGCCCAAAAGCACAGTCCAACCACAAGAGATTCCAGCATCCACTGGAGTAAATTAAACACAAAAGAGACTCCTTATGGAGCCTTTCTTTAACTCCATCATTGAAACAGTGGGGAGAAACAAGTTGAACCAGTCTTCCATCTCAAACCTGGAGGGCATGCAGCCTGCTGATTCAGAGTCCTCCTTCCCCACCTTAATCTCATAGGGGTCTGGAAGACAAGCCTGTATATCCAAGTGTGTTTACACTGACTGGGTCTCTCCTTGTAACTGAGTTAAACACAGTCTGACTTTTCTGCATTCCCACAATAACTGCAAGCATTGGTGATCATATCTCACATTTCCTCCACTTAGTGTTAACACAATTTGTGACCCCACAACAGCCAAATTGGTTAGAACTGGCAAAACACTCACTGAATATCTAGCAGGCCTAAGCAAAGTGAGTGAACTGTATGCACATGCGTACGCCCAGCATCTAATTATTTAAACTGAGACTTTGTGCAAGATTAAGCACAGACTTTTTTTTTGCATTCCCCCAATAATTGCAGACATTGCAATTAGTATTAACACAATTTGTGACCTAACGCCAGCCAAACTGTTTACAATGAACAAAGCACCACTTTAACAACTGAATATCAACACATCTAAGCGAAGCAGGGGCAAACTGTATTTCCATAAACACATCAAGGATTTCTTTCCCATTCCAGCTGGTTGTAATGGAAGCATTGATTCAGACCCTGATTACATTTATATCATTCATAAATTATCAGTGGATGTAATAAAATGGTTTTATCGGATAAATCTAAAAGGCATGTGGTAAAATAAAAGTTAACAATGAATCATACAATAAAGTGTGAGAAAAATATGAGAATTACAAGAGCTGACTGCTTTGAATTCTGCAAATAAGCCCTGGAGTATTCCTGGGATCATCAGTCATCAGTCAGAACTGTAAATGCAGCATTTTGATGAAGATTGTTTCTAACCTGAAAAAAATAAAAACAAGCAATCAAACGGAGACAATTCAAGGAGCAACACAAATGTGTAAAAAATGGCAGAGAAGCAAATTAAATTAGGAAATTTGAGCACAGTATACAGAAACTAACCTTGTTTAAAAGTTAATTACCTGCCAAGCAGTGAGCTAGTTTGAAATCAAAGAGACAGTGAGAAAGAGGGACTCCCTGTATCTTATGTAAACTCAAAGGAAATAGTATAATAACAGTAACAGAGCACTAACAGCATGATGAGAACATATGGAGAATTGAAATAGTTGTTGATATAGTGCTTTGGCAAATTACAATCTCAGTGGCTTTACCAGTTTACACCAGAAAAGAATGTGGCCCATGTACTGCATTGCAGATTTTTTTAATAATATAATCTAGTGCCCATGTATTACAGGAGTGTTAATTGGGTCAAATCTACAATATGGTGAACAAAGAAAACTTGTTTGAACAACGAACAACTATATCCAAATTTAGGACAAGACTGTGATATCCTCTCTCACATTAGTAATCTTAATCCTTATATTCATTGAATTCAGTGGGACCACTGAAGTACTAAAGTAAGTGTAGAGTTCCAAATTTCACTAGCAGTTCTGTTTGGTTTCAGAAATGGTAGCAAATATTGCAATACATTTACACTTCGCATTCTTGTTTGTTGCCACAACCAGATCACGGTCATCATGAGCAAGATGAACAGCATTAGATTTGAAATCCTGGACATAGTTCAGATGCTTAGTAGTTGTAGATAAGAAGTGCTTTAAGCAGGAGAAGAAACGCTCATTTGTTCAGGCCATAATGACAACAAAAACTTATTTTGACTCCAAACCAGATTCCTAAAGATGTCAATTGTATAGTATTGTCCTACAGTAGATGAACATATTAATGAAGATAAAGATGATTTTTGCAATTGCTTGCAATTGTGGTTGCCAGCATACTTAAATATGACTTACTTCTTGTGATGGACAACTTTAATACTAACTTAGGATGTGACAACCCAGGAATGGAAAGAACAACGGGGAAGCATAGGTTGAGAAATATCAACCAAAATGAGGAGAAACTCATGAATTTGTGCATGTGTCCAGCTTAGTTCTTATATGTACATTATTCACTAACAAAGATATACACAAAGAAATGTGGAACTCAGCATATTGGAAAAAAATCAGATCACGATTAGCTTGAAATTCAGATAATCTGTCGACATAAGGGCACGTAAGGCACTGCCAGAAGTAGAAGAGGATGAAAAACACTGGGTCTTAAGCAAAACAGGCAGTACTCAGATATAATGTGATTCCAGCAGCCGCAGTCACAACTGGATATCAACATGGACAGATCAAGAATTGATAAACCAAAATATGTGGTCTCTCATAAAGAGAAGAAAACAGTACTGAAAGGAAAATTCCAGATGAGAACAGACTACAGGTTGAACCTGCCTAGTCCAGCATTCTCTGGTCTGGCAACATATTTGTCTATGAAGACCACAAAAGAGAAGTGAAATAATGGGTGGAAGTCCATAGCATTTAATAAACTTATCAAAATATGGAAATCAGAGACAGACAGCAGTAAAATGAAACTGAAAATTTTTAATTCAAATGTAATCTCAAAGTTTACTGACAGCTCCAAGAGTGGGAGATCCACCAAAACATTAGAAATCTAGACACCTTTGAAAATAAGTGACTATGAAGGATTCTTTGCATTGATTGGAAAGACTTCATCACCAAAAAAAAAAAAAAATTCAAGAAATCACCAACCAGCAGCTCACTTCCATCAGAATCGGACATATTTCGAGCATGTATTCTGGATGTCAACACAAATGAAGTTGAGTGCCTACATAAAAGTGTCAAAAGGAAGCCAACTCATGTAAAGGACCAGGGGAAAACTTTGCCAAAGAGAAAACATAAGAACCACCCTTAGCAGGCAAGGCAGAATAGTTCATCGCAACACAACAGATCAAATGGAAAGAGCTGCAAATGACAGAGGCTTATTTTTGCTCTGTGTGCCAACACTGAGGCCGGAGGAACGTTAAATAAATGAGTAAGGAAGCAAAGCAAATAAATAAGCCCATAACCATTAGGGTCTGCAAAGTCCCTGAAAAACATATAAATGCACAAGCAAAGATTAACAAAGCTTTCCTGAAACCTCAGAAAACAAACAGGATATGGTTTAGTTTTCTGGGTTCAATTCTTATTAGTGTTTGGACGGGTTCATTTTTCCAGGATCAATGAATACCAAACACTAACTGATTTTTTCTGACAGCTGGCAGGTACTTTAGATAGCAAGTGACATCATGCTGTGACATATTCAAGAAGAATGTCACTAACAGTTAGCAATAGCTTGTGCTAATGTGACGCCTTATGCAAATCACCAGATACTCCTGACAGACAAGAACTTGAGAATGCAGGAAGACACAATAGCCCAGCAAGGGCAGCAAAGAAGAGTTTCAGGAAAGTAGAATTCTTATTTTATCCCTACTGAATTATGCTGACACTTCTCTACTTGACAGACATGCTCAATGATGCAGTTTCCTCTATTTCTCTTTCCTCTTCATCAGAGCCAACACCATAAAAAACAGGCAGTATATATATTTTTGATTTTCAAGTCATTATTGAGCTTCAGATGCAGACATGTTGGCCACGTACTAGTCTTCCTATTTTTCTTTCAATCAAAATGGTTTGCTATTGTGCCTTTAATGTTGTCTCTGAGAATCTGCCTTCTCTCCTGGACACTTTTCTCTCAGGGTATGTCTACACTATAGCATTATTTCGAAATACCTTATTTTGAAATAGTTAATTTGAAATAAGTTATTTTGAAATCACGTGTCTACACACAAAATGCATTTCAAAATAGCGTTTTGCCATTTCAAAATAGTGCGTCCACACTGAGTGGATGCTGAATCGCATTTAAGGCCGGCCGGAACCAGGTTCAGCAGGGCATCAGGTCAGGAGTTACTTTGTGTGGCTGCTGCCTGAAGCTATCTGAGGCCTGTGCATAAAGGGACCTCCCCTGGACAGCCGGTTCTCAGCTTTCCCTGCTTGCTTGCCTACCTCGATGAGGGACAGCAAAGCATTTTATCTCTGCGTGCTCTGGTTGCCCTCACTCAGGACACCACAGCACTCTGCAACATGGAGCCAGAGCTGCCCCTGGGCACTCTGGTGCTTCTTTTGGATGCGTTGCTGCGAGCCTGGCTGCACTTGCTGCACTTGCTGCATGCTGCCATCCAGGAGGTCCATCGGGGGCTGTCAGTATCCAGGAGGCCCTGTGGGAGAGCTTCTACCCTGAGGAGCACTAAGAGCCTCCCTGGTCTGCCCCATTGGGGGCTTGTGCCTCATTCCTCCCTCACGTCCTTCCACTTACCCCTCCCTAATCCCCCTTCCTGATATCAAATAAAATACATGTATTTTCATGAACACAAACTCTCTTTATTTAACAAAACTGGTGGGGGGGGAAATGAAACTCTAGTGAGACTGGGGAAAGGAGGCGGGAGAGGGGAGAAGAGAAGGTGAGAGAGGGGAGGGGGAAACCTGGGAGGAGGGAGCTGGAAGGGGGAAGCAAGGGGAAGAAGGGGGAAGGGAAGCTCAGGGCTCAGGGTTGGGGGTCTCACCGGACCAACTTGATTGTCATGCAAACCTGCTCCTGGGTTCGCATGTGGCCTTTGGTGGCCAGGCTCAGCCGTGTTCCTCCGTGTAGTGTGGAGATCATGGACGTCGGGGGCATCCCCCCAAACCTGAATATGGTCCATGATCTCCACCCTGGACCAGGAAGGAGCCCGCCTTCTCTGGGCCCTGGCAGGCTCCTGGGAGCTGGCAGACTGCTCCTGGGGAGTGGTGGAGGGCTGGTTGCCAGTGGCTTGCTGGCTCATGTTTTGGGGCCATTGGGTCAGGGGCAGTGACTGCTGGCTCTGGGCTGGCAGGCTTGGAGCTGGCACAGGCACCGTGTCCAGAGTCTACCCCTTTAAGGGCTCTGGGGCAGGGGAGGGAGAGGAGTGTTCTTGTTTGAGGCTGGAGTGGCCACCAGGGCACCCTGGGAAGGCTGGAGGCCTCCTATTTCTATATAAGTGTCTACACAGCACTTATTTTGAAATAGCTATTTTGAATTTGGCGTTATTCCTCGTGGAATGAGGTTTACCAAATTCAAAATAAGTGCTCCGCTATTTTGAATTAATTTCGAAAAAGCGATTTGGCTGTGTAGATGGTAGTAAAGTTATTTTGAAATAACGGCTGATATTTCGAAATAACTTTGCTGTGTAGACATACCCTCATATATTTTCATGGGACCCTACCTAAAAATTCTTTGAATATGGGCTTTTAGAGTATATTCTATGGTTCCCACTCCTTCCTTTTAGTCAGATTTATAAAATTTATTGTTCTATGATTCCTTTCACTCAAATTGTCTTCCTTCCTTGAGTTTCACAACAAACTCCTTCCTTCAGATGGGTAGCTGAGTTAGTATGTAACTGGAAAAACTTAAAAAACAACAAATAGAAAGCACTGTAAAGACTAACAAAACATGTAGATTAGTAATAGAAATGTAGCTGTGTTAGTCTGGTCTTGCTGAAACAAATAATAAACCATCTTTTTAGTCTTTGAAGTGCTGCATAGTCCTATCTTTTGTTTCAAAACATGTAGATGGTATCATTAGCTTCCATGGGTACAACCCACTTCTTCAGATGAAAGTCTTTAAGGTGCTGCTAGAATATTTGTTGTTTTTTCAACTCCATCCTATTAGTCAGAACTAAGTCTACAATGGCTTTCCCTCCCTGTTGATTCCTTTATTTCTGAAACAAAAATTTGAGCACTGTATACACTCAAAGATCATCATAGATGTTATGTTTCTCCATAGTAATTACCCAGACATCAATTTGAAGATTAAAGTTCCCCATTACTACTAGATCTTGTGTTTTTGACAGTTCTATACTTTATTCTGGATACACTGCACCCATAGGTCAAAATAAGATATGCCATTTGAGGTACGTGAATTGTGTATCTTATTTCAATCTAATTTCAAAATAACTTATTTTTAAATTTGGTACTGTTTACACGGCGCCAAATTATGAAATAAACTGCTATTCTGAAATATCTCTTAACCCTCGTGGAACAAGGGTTATGGGGATTTTGGAATAGCAAGCCTATTATTTTGAAATCTATTTTGAAATAACGAGCTGGTTCAAAAGATGCAGAATAGCTATTTTGAGATTCCTCCTGTATACCGAAATAGCGCCACAGTCTAGACATCCCTAACGTGCCCTGACCAGGATGTCACTCAGAATTTCAGCTGGTCTGCCTCTCACCTCTTTCTGGACTTCGGAACAAGTGTATATATTCTTGCTGTATAATGCAACACCTCCTTAATTTTTGCCCTGACAGTCACTCCTGACCAAGCTACATCTTTCTATATAAATATTTTAGTCATGAGATTTATCCCATCAAGTCTCTGTGATGCCAGTTAAGTCATAATTTAGTTTGTTTTCCAACAATGTTCAAACTAACTATGTATACACTATGTACACCATACTGCTTGTATTAGTGTATAGACATATAAAGTGCTAATTGAATCCCCTACTGTTATCCCTTTTGGTTCCCCTATGATTCTATTGTAATTTGCCATTTCACCCCAAAATTCAAGACCTCTGTAAAGGTCATCTTTTTATCACAGAATCATAGAAGCTTAGGGTTGGAAGAGACCTCAGAAGGATATTGTCACTTGCCCTCTCTGTACCTAGTTTAAGGTTTTCCTCATTAAGCTGGTGAGTCAAGCTACGTCTAGACTGCAGGCTTCTTTTGGAAGAAGCTTTTCTGGAAGAGATCTTCCAAAAAAACTTCATCTGAAAGAGCGTGTCCACATTGCCAAAAAACTCTGTAGTGTAGACATAACCTCATAATATTCTTTTTTTTAAAATTATGACTGTTGGTGGAAATGTGGTGATTCTGGGTGATGTCACCACCATGAAAGAATTCTTTGAGCTTGAGTCAATAGACAAATTCCTGGAGTTCTCCACATGTTAATATGATATCAGGTTCTATAATGGGACAGAAGTTCAGTTCCTTGGATGGTAGGGAGAATTAATTTACGATTAGGAATAGTCTTGATAAATTGATCATGCTAGGCTGTTGTGTACTGTCTATGTGGTAGGTTCTAGTCCCAACCCGGATGTGGTATTCTATGGATTGTAGAAATCTTGTAGTTGGTTTCACTTTTTGTTTTTGTGTTATATGGCTGCCATCAGGAGTTTGATTTGTTGTTTTGGGTTTCTTGCCTGATTCCCAGGGAAAATTGATTTTTTTCCTACCTGTTTGTGGGACCTTGAATGGTTTGTTGAAATATACTTTAACTATTTATGCTAAACAATCTCTTCCACCTTGTATTTTGCTGTGACACTGAGTATATTTCCCAAACCTGAAGAAGAGCCCTGTGTAAGCTCAGAAGCTTGTCTCTCTCACCAACAGAAGATGGTCTCATAAAAGATATTACTTTACTCACCTTATCTCTCTAAAGAAGTGGAAGAACACCTTTGGACACTGACACTATTTCTAGATTGCAGGCTTCTTTCGGAAGAAGTTTTTCCAGAAGAGATCTTCTGGAAAAACTTCTTTTGAAAGAGAGCATCTACACAGCAAAAACGTCCACATTTATTGGGCGCTATCTTGCATTTAAGTTGTGATTACTATGGACGGAGTGGCCACTAGGGTACCTGTGCTTTTTCCTGGAGGCCTCTTCTTTTGAAAAAAAAAACCCTCTTCCCCATCCACACACACCTTTTTCTGAAAGAGCTACTAGTAAACCATTAGTAGGATGAAGAACTACAAATAAGGAAAAGGGGATGAAACACATACACATGGGTATAGTGGATTTCTATGCAACAATGTACAAACTGTATCCTGGTCTTCATACCTGATGACCATGCAGGATAGTGACAAGGAAGATGATGAAGAGAAAGATAACTTATACTTCAGTTGTTCTTTAAGGTAGTTTGAGAGTGTATGGATGCCCATTTTGTGTTATCTCTAGACACTTTGGTTTGGAGTGTTTGCAACTCTGCTGTGTTGATAAAGCTATTACAATTACAGATTTTTTTCCTAAGTATGAATATTTCAACCTTGCAAGTCAGGGTTAAATTAATACTGAACCTGATCTTGTGATCAAAGTGTTAATTGGGAATTCTGAATTAATTAATATAATTAATATACAATCAATAGAACAAGCAATAATGGGCAGAGTGTAAGCTAGTGACCCAATGCACTGTGAATATTACCATAAACAAATAACGATGGTGTATGGACAGATAGTTTTGTTTACACTGGGGTCAATTTATTCACAGTATGATAAATAAAGCACACTGAACTCTTCTTAGCTTACAGTAAGTACTGCAAAATTCATCAAGGTAATCATGTTTTATAAATAAGTAAGCAACAAATATTAAGAAAACTGCATAAACAAGACATACTCTGTTCATTTATTTGGACAAGTGTTTAGTTATTTATATTATTTCAATATATACATATTTAGGAAATGGTCATGTGTTTATTTAGAATATGCAAGTCTCGATCTCAAGGCACATGAAAGACATACCTGTTCTGCAACAAATATGACCATCAGTTTAAGGGATTCAATGTAATCCATCTAAAAAGTACCTCAACACCACCATCCATTTTGCTTCCTCAGAAAGAGTCCAAGTAAACATACTGTCCTGGTAGCACAAGCTTACAACCGACAAATTACGTTTTTCTTAGGCCAACATGGGAAGAAAGTTCAATAACTGACAATGTCTGGCCTCCAATCTCCAGAGGTTTGTACATGAGGACTGTTTGCTTAAGCACTGCAGTGGATTTAAGCACTATAATATGTTAGAAACCAGACCAAAATACAAAGTCTAGAATATTTCATATGGAAATCTACTAAGAGTTAAATTCTGTGATTCTTACTCATGTTGAGTATTACTTACTCATAGGAGAAGACTCAGTCAGTGATCCAGGATTCATGGGAATAAATATTCTACCCATGTAGTTATAAATCCTGATTCTGTGTAATAGTTGCAGAATCAGGATATATAACTACATGGGTAGTTATCCTTCTTACAGCTAAATTTTGCAAGCGGTCTTAGTTTTAGTGTCTTGTAAAGTATATTGCAATAATCCACTCTGGAGGTGATATGAGTAACTGTGGTGATGGTTATATCAGAAAAGAAAGATTGCAACTTCTGTACAAGAAGTGAAATGGGATTCCAAATTAAAGCCCTAAATGAAATTAGCTGGTATTCCTCCTGCAATGAGGTTTACCTGCTAATTCGATTTAGCGCTTTAAATCGGAATCCCATTTCACTGCCGCGTGTAGACGCGGGCAGTTACTTCAGGCTAGTCAATTTCTAAAATGGCGACCGGCAGGGAACATGCTAATGAAGCGCGGGATATTTAAATCCCGCACTTCATTTGCAATTTTGGTCACCCTCATTAGCCCCCTAGATCGAACTAGGGGGCTAGTATAGACATACCCTAAGAGATGAAGAAATGGTAATTACTGCATTTAATTTCATCTGTCAAGATTTCATCAACATTAGTGGTACAAAATTCAAGGAAAAAAACCCATGGGAACATAATTTAGCAATCAAAGGAAAGTAGAAAATAGCAAAAAAACAACAAAAAACTAAGAATAACCCCACAGTACACCGCCATTCCTTTACTGTAGTATGGACTTTTCATGACAAGGATCACTAGGTTCTAAGAGCTAAATGTGCAGAGGCATAAACCCAGGACCTAAAAATGTTACTACAAGTTTTTTACATCTCAGTTTCTATATAAACAAATGTTTATTTTTTTCACGAGGAAATGAGGCAGATGCCAAATGTTTGTGTTCAGAAAATTTAAAAAAATTGTTGGATTTATTATAGTGATTTATTCTGGAAATATAAGAAAGGGTCTTTTGTAAGTATCTGATATATTCTGATGATTGATTAGAAGTTAGTCAGTGTAAACTATGCTCATTTAGTATAAGAGTATTTTAGATGGAAGCTCCTAATTTATGAGGTAGGAACAGGAGTCACTCCAAATTGCTTTAGCTGAGGAAATTTTCCACGTTCGTGTGCATTAATTCAGTGGAAATATTTTTGTACAACATATTACTTGAAAATAAATCAGCCACTACTCCCATCCCAGAACCTCACCCAAAGTCAGAATTATTAGCAAATTATCTTTCCCTTGCTACTGCTGGTTGGCAGATAATTTGGGATGGAAACAGATGAATACTACCGAACATGTACCTGAGAGAATTTAAGCAATCATTTGCTATGCAACTTGAATTTGATGAAAATGACAAATTGTATGTTGGTCCCTGGTACTGTTCTGTACCATGAATGCTTTTTTTAAGGTCACTAACTAGACATTCATTCACACTATTCTGTTTTTCCCCAGGGAGTGTTCTGGTTCCCCAGTGACAGTAATAAGAATGGCAAGCAGTGCCACAAATGCTAGCAATCTTCTTTAATTCCAGTTGGACTGATGAACCAGAAGAACCTGTGGAACCAATTTTTTCTTTTGTGATTTTTTCCTTATTCATTAGGTTTGACTGAACTCTGTTACTTACAGTCTATTAATCTACTGCAGTGAGCTGTGAAGATGAGACTGCACTGAGTTTTTCTGTAGCACAGAAATTATAGTTATGTTTTGTGAGACCTCTAGCAATGTACCGAGTCACAAAGTTCACATCAATCATTTGAATGTATTTGAACTCACAGGACTCTCCATTCCTACGCTGTGTATGAGATTCATTACTGGCATAAGGAGGTGCTAAGCCACTGATTTCAACTGCTTATAAGCCAATGTAACATGCATAGTGTATATTTCTGAAAAGGGCTTGTACCAGAACTTCACCTCCAAAACACCTTTGAATGTGGATCAGCAGAGAGCTTGGAGCTCTATTTAGGAAGGGCATGATATTTTAGTCTCCCTGAAGTCAAAAGAAAAGCTGCCATTGACTTCAATGGGGGCAGGATTTCTTCCAGGAAGTATAGACCTTTTCTTTTTTCAAAGATACTGACAATTTTGCTTCCTCTTGTCTTTTGGCTAAAATTATATCAAAAATACCTATCACTGCAGAAAGATGGAAATGATGCAGGAAATAGAAAGACCCTGTCTATTCCATACACAGAATACAGAAGGGGCTTTACATTTAATATTTGGCTCTGCCATTTACTTAGGGTATGTCTACACAGCAAAGTTATTTTGAAATAACAGCCACTATTTCAAAATAACTATCCTAGTGTCTACTCAGCCATTCTGTTATTTTGAAATTAAATCGAAATAGCGGAGGGCTTATTTTGAAATTGGTAAACCTGATTCCACGAGGAATAAAGCCAATTTTGAAATTGCTATTTTGAAATAAGTGCTGTGTAGACACTTATTTCAAAATAGGGGGCCTCCAGCCTTCACATGGACTCATTGTGTACAAAGACCAGTGCAAGGCAGATGGATTACCCTGGAGCTAAAAGCAAGCACTCCGAACAAAAGAACATAGTACATTTCACTGAAGCCAGAGAGGACAATGCATGGAAAGAGGTATCAGCTTATATCAAATAACAATGAAAACAACCTTCAAAAAAGCATATGTTACAAATGACTGATTATGATGTGAAGTGACTGATTAAAGCCCACAAAGCAAAATGCATAGATAAGAGTGGAAGGAAATTCTTATAAAGGATGGGATGTCTTGCATAATTCTTCAGGTTCCATCCTGCCAAGTTCTGGAGCATCAGTCCAGACCAACAGAGTCTAGCTCATATTGGCTACGTCTACACTACGAGTTTTCTCGGCAAAAAATGCAAATGAGGAACTCATTTGCATGAGTAGTGATCTCATTTGCATATTTTCTGCTGATCTGTTTTTGCACAAAAACAAGCAGTGTGGACATTTTCTTTTTGCGCAAAATCCCCTTTTTCCACAAGATCTTTATGCTCCACGGATCTTGCATAAAAAGGGGGTTTTGCACAAAAAGAAAACAGCCACATTGCTTGTTTTTGCACAAAAACCCCAGCGCAAAAATGGATCTGCAGAAAATATGCAAATGAGATCACTACTCATGCAGATGAGTCCCTCATTTGCATATTTTTTGCCAAGAAAACTTGTAGTGTAGACGTAGCCACTCAGCCTAACTGGACACTAAGTTCATGTGAGTAACAGACTGATCATTATAATATTAACTGTGTGTGTGTGTGATAGATGCATATGCTGAATATATGCGTTTTGCCTTATCCCCCTGAAAAAGATCCCACATGTTCTATTTAAGCACAGCAGCACCACCCAAAGATTTAAAAAAATGTTATTGACATACTTACTGCCATCTCATTGTTCATTCTGTTGGTCTGTTTTCCTTCTCTCCTCCTGTATCTGTCAGTCTTCTTATACTGTAAGGTATTCAAACCAAGGACTATCTGGGTGTGTCTAGACTAGTTTTTTCGAAAAAAAAGTGGCCTTTTTTCAAAAAAACTTCCCCTGCTTCTAGACTGCTGCTGCATTCTTTTGAAAGTAAATTGAAAGAATGTGGCAGTTTTTTCGACTGCGGAAAAACTCGTTTTACGAGGAAGAACGCCTTTTTTCGAAAGTGGTCTTTCAAAAAAAGGCGCTATGTAATGTAAACTGTGCTTTTTCAGAAGAGAGCATCCAGACTGCCTGGGTGCTTGCTTTCAAAAAAGCGATTTGCTTTTTCGACAGTACTGGTTGTAGTCTAGACACTCTTTTCCGAAAGAGGCTTTTTCGAAAGTATCTTTCGAAAAAGCCTCTTTTGAAAGAGGTTTTCGGTCTAGACGTAGCCTCTGTTACTCTGTTTGTACACTCCCTGGGAAGCTGGGACTCTTGACTGATCCTGAGGCATTATCATGATAAACAGGGGTCATCCTTAAGTTTCACTACTATGAAGGATTTGTATGTATCCTGAAAGATTTCACCTTCAGTGGATCCATTGCTGAGGTACAGAGGATACAGGATTGACAGACTAAAAAAGGTAAGGGTCCTTCCACCTTGATCAATTGGCCTATCAGCCCTCAGAGAGAGTGTGTCAATCACAACACTCCTTGGGAATTGTTCTAGCCAGTCCTTCAGACACCCATTGATCAAGCTCTCAGTGGCATCGGACACTGATTGGCATAGTGCATTGCAGCCCAGAATACCTGAGCAATCTGCAACCTCAACCTCCCAGGTAGCTAGGCTTACAGGCATGCATGACCATGGCAAACAGGGTCTCTCCAACTTTAAAAATAAGAATTCTAGCTTGGTTGCTTTTATGTGGCTAAATATAATATGTATCTATTTTTTCTCTGTGTGCTTTGGTTGCCCTCACTCAGGACACCACTGCACTCTGCAGCATGGAGATGGAGCCGCCCCTGGGCACTCTAGTGCTTCTCCGGGACATGTTGCTGTGAGCCTGGCAGCACGTTCTGCAGGCAGTAACAGTCTCCCTGGTGTGCCCCACTGGGAACTTTTGCCTCATTCCTCCCTCATGTCCTTCCACTTACCCCTCCCTAACCCCCCTTCCTTCTGTACAATAAAAGACACATGTGTTCATTACAACAAAGCCTCTTTATTGAACAAAACTGGGGGGGAGGGAGGAATGAAACTGAGGTGAGACTGGGGAAAGAAGGTGGGAGAGGGGAGGGGGAAGCCTGGGAGGAGGGAGCTGTCAGGGGTAAACAAGGGAAGGAAGTGGGAGGAGAAGCTCAGGGCTCAGGGTTGGGAGTCTCGCCAGCCCAACTGTCTCCCAGTACAGCGGGTGCGGGGGCCTTGGCATCCCTGGGGGTGTGGGGAGGGTGGGGAGGAAGAAGCGGGAGGGGGAGAAGGAGTGGGAGGAGGAGCGGTAGCTGGGGAGGCAGCAGGGGCTAGAGCAGCAGGAGACAGCAAGCTCTACTCCAAGGTCGATGACCACCTGGGTGGCACGGACCATCCTGCCCCCCAGGATGCGGTCCATGGCATCAAAATAGGAGCAGGGGTCTGGGTCTGCCCTTGGCTGGGAGCTATCCCCTGTGGCCCTGGCAGATGCCTGCCACAGCTCCTTTATTTTCATGCGAACCTGCTCCTGGATTCGCATGTGGCTTTTGGTGGCCAGGCTGGCAGCCATCCTCCTGTAGACGGTTGCGTTCCTCCATTTATCATGGATGATAGAGGCATCCCCCCAAACCTGAATTAGGTCCCTGATCTCTGCACTGGACCAGGCAGGCGCCTGCCTTTTCCAGCCCCTGGCAGGCTCCTGGGAGCTGGCAGACTGGTCCTGGGGAGCAGTGGAAGGTTGGCTGGCACTGGCTTCCTGGCTCATGCTGGGGCCACTGGGTCAGGTGCAGTGACTGCTGGCTCTGGGCTGGCAGGCTTGGAGCTGGCACAGGCACTGTGGCCAGAGTCTACCCATTTAAGGGCTCCAGCGCGGGTGGGAGGGAGAGGAGTTTTCTTGGCTGTGCCCAGAGTGGCCACCAAGGCACCCTGCGAAGGGCTGGAGGCCCCCTATTTCGAAATAAGCATCTACACAGAGCTTATTTCAAAATAGCAATTTCAAAATTGGTGCTATTCCTCATGGAATGAGGTTTACCAGTTTCGAAATAAGTCCTCCGCTATTTTGATTTAATTTCGAAATAGCGGTTTGGACACTGGTAAAGTTATTTCAAAATAACTTTGCTGTGTAGACATACCCTTACAGACACAAAAAGCCTTCCTAATATATCTTTACCAAACTGCCTAGAGGCCATTCTTTTTTGCTAGTCAGAAAGGGTAGCTGGCAGAGTTATAGTTGCTCAAAACTTCTACACAAAGTACAAAATTAAGCATATTTTCTATTAGTCATTGCTGTCTTTCTCTTAAAACTACATTACACCATTTCATCATTGTGGTGTAATTTCACTATTGATTTATCCTCACTCAAATGGGTTTTTCCATATGTTATATGCATAGGATTCAAACTATAAAAACAAATTTCAACAAATTCTGTTGACTTTCCATTTCCTTTTCCCATGTCTTCCTTAAAATCCTTTATTGTGTGGTGTAAGCTACATTTTCTCCAGAGAATGAGCAAAACTGAATACTGAGTTATTCAAACCCCCGCCCCACACACACACACCAACTTTCTGCTAAACTGGCCAAAAGCCATGGTTAATCAGATTATTTTTCCATTAAAACCACTTGCAATGATAATCTTTCTGATTTTAGACCAAACTTGTGACCACCACAACTTATTTAAAAAAAGCAAAGAACAAATTTACTCTTGATTTAACACCACTTAATTTTTGGAGTTTATTTACCTCACGTTGATGTAATGGTTACTAGTCCATCAGATTTCAATCAAAGATAGGGTTTCTCAGGCTAAACTCTGAATGTCTTTGCATTTGTATTCTTAACTCAGACTTTGAATGCAATTTTTGCAGTTATACACCTGTTAGTTTCAGATGAAGCCTACAGAAATTTCATTCATATACACTATACTGTAGTTTTTTAAGTAAGATGTATCTAATTTTTTTAACTTTAAATATCTTTCTCACTAAGTAGCTTAGATATGCTTTGTCTTGGTTAATACCAAAAAATCAATTTGGCTTTCATCTTGAAACAGTAATGTCATTAGTGACATAAAAAACAAGCTTTAATTCAGTAAATTGGATGAAACTCATCTATATTTACTGTCAAAGGGAGGCAACTGGAGCTTCTAAATCCATGAAAACAAATTCACTGTCAACATGTACTATTAATCTAGCCAGGAGAGAGATAACTTAGGTCCTGGGAAGTGTATTTAAGGAGCAGAATGGAAAAGTTGTCAAGTATTTTGTCGATAGCTGTTGCCTTTATGACTATACTAACTTTGGCTCATGTTCCAGAGAGCAAAACTTCTGTCAGTTTGCATGTTTTATGAATGAACAATATTACAGCTATCTTACATGTAATTAATCTTTTCTCCACAATTGTAAGTATTCATGTTCTATCTCCTTTTTGGCAGATTTTGCATACATTTTTCATATACAATGTCAAATTAATGGCCTTTCCAGTAAGGAAAAGAGTACAAAATATTGTCTTTGCATTCGGCAATATGTTTTATGCCCCTCTTTATGGATAATAATAGTTGAAGTCACAGCTACTGACCACTGAAGGCTGAAATGAATGTTCAAACATTAATTTTCACTATTGAGTAAAAAAAAAAAAATCCATTATGAAGAAGCAGCTCTGAATTCTTAAAGGATGTTATGTGAATCTAACTGGAAACATAAAGAATAGGTATCTAGGTAAAAATTGCGTATAGTACCAACTTGAAAAATGACAGGAGAACATTAGAAATCTTCAGGTCAAGAGTGGGAAGAATACAAAGATATAATAGGAATTTAAAATAAATAAAAGCAAACACATACACTAACATTTTAAGGCTTGGTGTCATCAGATACTAACTCCTGCAGCCAAACTCAGAGATAAAGTGCGAGGATGCTTAACTTTAAAGTATTTCCTAGTGCTGAATTCAGGATACCTGGTAAAATTATTCATATTGAAATGAGTTCAATGGCAATGAATCAGAACTAAACAGTACAAATGTTCAAATTAACACCAAGTTAACTGAGACCCTGTTAAAAAGAAACAGTTGTATTTTTTTTATTTCCTGACTTAGCTTTAAATCTTGAGGGATCACACACACTGCTACCCCCTCCACGCACAGGGAGAGGTCCCACACAGACACAATCCCATCTCTCTCTCTCACATAACAGGTGGGGAAACAGACCAACCTGATCATTCCTGCTCAGCACTATGTGCCCTCCAAGTCTGGCTGGTCCCCTGGGAGTAACCCATCTTTCCTGGTACCTGATGCCAACTCTTCCCAAGGCAACACATGGCGGGGTACAGAGGATCACGTCCCTCTGCCTTTCTAATAGGGCTTACATCCAAATGTGGCCAAACAGCAGCCTTTTGGTACTGTGTGGGAGGGAAGGGAAGCGACCTGCTTCCAGTCATAGGGAAGGAGGAGATGTGTGTGTGTGTGTGTGTGTGTGTGTGTGTGTGTGTGTGTGTGTTGGGGGGGAGGAATGTCCTGGCCTGTGTCTTTGCAGAGGTCATCTCCCCCTACCTCCCACTGTGGAGAGAAGCAGCTCACATTCCTTCCTGCCCACACAGTGTCAAAAGGCAGCTTATGCCTCCAGGTTGCTGCTGGCCACCAACATAACCCAGCTATCTCCTGTCCCCCTGCAACAGTGCAGGCAGGAAGAGGTTAAGTCCTAAGGATTCATTATGCACCAGGGCCCAGGAAACCTGACAGCAGAGGCTTCAGCAAACCCAGCCAGAGTATGGCTTAGCGGGGGAGGATGTGTAGGGAATGGAGCACCTCTGTGCACCCCGGAGGCAGGACCCATGTTGGGCAGTGGGTGGGTGAGTGAAGAAGGTGCTATGGACCCTGCAGGGCTGGGGCACAAACAGTTGGAAATTACTTTCCCTGGTACTCCAGAGCTTAGCTGAGGGGTGGAGAGGATTCCTCATGCCAGTTTTGTGTGGGGCTCAGTTCCTTCTGGGCAGGGCCCCAGGCTGGAGAGTCCTGGGCTATTCTAGGATGATGGTGGAGCCCAAAGGAGTGGGGGAAGGAATGGGGCTGCCAGCCAGGCTGTTAGTGAGCTAAGCATTACAACCAGGGGCTTGTTCTGCACACAGCTCTGGGAATGGGGTGCTGGAGCTGAGATGTGAAGGAACAGAGGGGTGGAGAGGTGAAAGGGCAAAGCAGGGAGAGGAAGGAGCAGGAGCATATAAAGAGCCAATGGGTGGGCAGCATAGGTGACAGATAAATGGCCACCACCTGGCACCTGCCCCATACACTCACCAGCCATCACAGCTCAAAGCATGGAACCAGTGCTGGCTGGAAACAGGATGGAAGATGGGATACTGCTGTCCAAGAGCTGGCATGCAGCAGGTGTTGTGCTCATGGACCAGCACGGGGGAGCAGCTGTCATCTTGCACTGCAACTTTGCTTTACCTCCAGCCTTGTATGCGCTCAGGATAATGATTAATTTACTAGTCAATGACATTTCCATTGACTGCTCAACAAGTTGATAGGCACTTCCGCATTCCTCTTTTGAAATCTACAAGAGCCCAAGCGTGCATTTCAAAATTGGAACTCCGTGTGCAACCCGGGGCCAGCGGGAAGTCCGGCTGACTCCAAGCACCATGAGGGCACTTCCTCTTTGAAATTTACAAGAGCCTAAGGGCTCTTGTGCATTTCAGAGTGGAAGCACCCACATTGAGTCCGGACTCAGCAGGACTTCTTGCTGGCCCCAGGCTGCACAGGCATGCAAGCTTTGAAATCTACAAGAGTCCCCAGTGGGTGCTCGTGTGAATTTCAAAGTGGAAGCACCCACATGGAGCCTGATGTCAGTGGGGGACTCAGAGTCTCCCACTGATCCCAGGCTCCATTTGGCACTGCCGCTTTGAAATGTCACGCAGAGCCAGGGTCAGCTGGGAACTCCGCAGCTGATCCCGGGCTCTGCGTGGCATTTCCCCATAACCCAGGATCAGCTGGGGACCCCCCTGCTGACCACAGGTTCCATGTGACATTTCTCCAGAACCGAGGCTCTGTGCACTTTGAAATGTGCCGGGAGCAGCTGGGGAGTGGAAATGCCGCATGGAAATGCCCCAGCTGACTCCAGTTTCCACAAAAATGCTGCAGGGAGCCCAGAGTCAGCTAGGGAGTCCCCAGCTGACCCTGGGCTCTGTGCGGTGCTACCCTTTGAAATGCCATGTTCAGAGCAGGTCAAGGCAGTGTTCTTGGGGAGGTGAAAGCCTTCCACTTGGTCCTCTTACCTGGAAAAGTGGAAACATTTCGTCCTCTGGTCAGATGGCAAGGGATTCCCCCTATGGAGGCCCCTGTGCCGGATATTTTGAATTACCTCCTGAGGCTCACACATCAGGGCCTGCTCCTTCCTTCATGTGAGTGCACTTAGCAGCCATCTCAGCTTTCCACTCAGGCTCAGGTGGCAGACTGCCCTGATATCCCTTAGTCCCCTCTCCCAATCGATGGGTGCTGGGAGGATTTGCTCCTCACTGCCGAGGCCTGCTGTGCCAGGGCACAAGGCAAGGGCATTGCTGAAGGTGGGGACCAGATACCCAAGTGCAAGGAACCTGCCGTGGAGAGAGCACTCACCTGGGCCTGGAGGTACACCCTCTGGGGTCCAAATCGGGCACTGTTCTGGATGCTGTCACTGCAGAGGCCAAGTCCACAAAAGGCCCAAGATACTGTCATGGTACTCATGGTGCTGGGAGTGAGAGCGGCACCAGGACCTGAACTGGTGCCGAAACATAGAACGGCGCCAGGACCTGGAGCTGCGTTGAGACCTGGATCGGTTCCAAGAGTCCAAGCGGTGTTGTGAGTGGGAGTGGGAGCGAGAGAGCCATGCCCTAAACTGCACCAACTCCACGTCAGACTCTGACGAATAGTCAGACTCCAACCAAGGTGGAGCTGGGGTCGGGCCCAGGGAACAGTGCCTCTCTGCATGCCAACCCATAATTGTCAGCTTGCCCCAGTGCCATACCGGTGGCATCAGGTGCTCCGGTTCTGCGGACTGGGCTGCCGGGATGAGAGCACTGGATGCCAAGCTCTCTCTAGACTCCAGAGAGAATGAGGCCACCGGTACCGAAGGACCCGCCGATGCCGGCGTAGATGTGAGCCCCAGGGAGCGCAGCACCAGATGGGGCGCTGGTGTGGAGGATGATGCAGGTCTACCCGGGTCCAATGCTGTGGATGAGGCACGGGCTCAAGGCTGGTCCCGGAGCTCCTGGGGCGAGGGCGAGTCCAAGGTCAATTCGATCAATTCCTGCGCCACCTCGAATGTGTCCGGTGTGGAGGGCCTTTCACCAGAACAGCCTCCTCCGCAGCACTGCTCCTTTATCCTTCAAGACTAAATATTTACAGAGCTAATGAAAGATACACACATATGCACTGTAAAAGAGTTCCTTGTCCACACTGCTATTTCTGTTTTAAAATGAGCGTGAGTCAAACAAAGTACAAGCAAAGATTCTTCAGCATCTCCTGCTTTTTTCCACCATCCACATGTTCTCATTGCACTGAGATCAGGCAAGGTGCCTGAGTACTCAGGGACATACACCACCCATGCTTGCTACAAAGAGATGTTTTGCATAGTGCGCTTATGATTTGCATCAATCAGACCAAAAGAAGAATTAAAGAAAAGAAGCACAGTTAAATGTAAAATGTGCAGCATAACATGAAAAAGTAAGTAGTACATGTCACCGAGATGTGGGAAGTCACTCGGCCATGCACCCCTATCCGCAGCCAGATGTGACTCTTAGCTGGCAGGTAGAATGAAAGGTTTATTGGTTCACAGGGACACAGCATAGAACAGACTTGTTGTTGGCACAGGAACCAGGAGCAGTCAGTCAACCCATCTTGGGGAGAAGGGGCCCTGGGCCCTGTTTCCCCATCCTGCTCAAAGCTCCCTATGAAAAAAATCCCACACCCTCAGCAGCCTATCCCCTGTCTGCAGACATCCTTTCCTCCCTCTTTGTCTGGCTTCCCAGGCAAAAGGCATCACCTGGTCTCACTCCATCTCAGACTCAGCCTGATGGCCTGCATTCTCTCTCACTGAGTCACATCTGCAATTCCCATCGCCCTCTAGACAGCAGAGCAGTGCACAGGGAAGGTGAGGCACACACACTGGGCCACCCCAGGACAGTAGAAATCACCCACAACAAAACAAAGCAAACAGAGTGAACCCAATTCCCACTTCGTCACAATACACAGATGGGCACACTATACTAATGGAGAGCAAAATAAATGCCTGTAAGCTTTCCTACCATTCCTTATGTTCAACAACTCTTCAGTGAGCATAACAAAGGACTTCATAATCCTTCTCAGGATGCTGCTTTAGTCAAATGCTTCCAGGAAAATATCATTTTTCTCCCTATATATCTCTCCTAAGAGTTCAGATGCCTATTTTTTTCTTTGATGCTATGTCTACACAGCAACATTATTTTGAAATAACATAGTCTATGTCTACACAGCCAGCTGGTATTTCGAGATAATGTTGAAATACTGTTAAGTTGGAGGACTTCTTACTCCAAGTAGTGTAACTCTCATTTTATTTTAAGTCAAGTCGGGGGAAGAGTGCTCAATTTTGAAATAAGTGTTGTGTAGACAGCACCAAAACTCGAAATAAGCTATTTTGAAATAAACTACGCAGTGGACATAGCTCAATTTGCATAGCTTATTTTGTGTTAAGCCCTGCTGTGTAGATGAACCCTGAGAATGTATCACAATGACTTTACCTCCAAAAGAACAATGAAAAATTCAAATAGTCTCCCTTTAAAAAAACAGTTAAGTCTATGGTGAGAGCAATCAGATTACAATAGAAATAGCCTGTATAGTGTATTTAGTCTGAAATTAAACCAAAGATCTAGAACTAAGCCATTCATATCATTCCACGGCATGAGAATGATATTCTGATATTTCCTTCATGCTCTGTATTCTGTCCTGACTCTTTTCCCCTGATAGGGAAGCAGCAGACATGACTTATTTGGTCAGTTTCATAGACTTTCTTTACACCTACACATATATGCAGTTTGAAAGCTTATTATGTGTATTTTAAGATGAGATATGCTGTAGAGCTGTCAGGTAGTGCTCTTACCATAGAAACTGAGATAAACAGTGACTACTTCAAACACATTATAATGACAACCTTGCAATATTTGTTTTTATTTCTATCAGTTTTCTGAGTAAGTTTTATTTCAAGACAAAGCATCACAACAACAATCGAATAAAATATTTTTATTGGTATCATTGAAAGTTAAGAGTTCTGGAGACATTTCTAGTCATCACAATCTTGTTCATCATTATAATCTTTGTCAAGAGTATGTAAGTTACCACAGTTTTCATTGCACTGACATGTACCTAATCTTGTTCAGGGAAGATTGTACTGACTATAGTCAGTTGACTTTCTCAGGTATTTTTTCATTGTGACTTGGTTCTGGATGTGTTCTAGGTTTTTCAAATGCTGTACATTATATAAGAATAATAAGCCTGAAAAAAATAAGTGATATTTCTTTCTCAGGCTTCAGTGATATATCCTGCGATGCTGGACTATCTGCAGACTGTTCCTGAAATACCACTATAGCCATAGAATGGAAGGTATTCTTCCAATGAATTATCTGTATGTTGACATCTATATTATCATCTTCTTCTTGGATGAGATTTTCCACTAGCATAAAGTGGTAAAATTTCATTTGGCAAGTGCACACCTTCCTGGATCTGTTCTACTTCTCATTTTGCAGGACTGGTGATGAATTGCCTCAGCTCATTATAATTGATGCAGAATCCATGAAGATGCAGTATATCAATTAAATTACGAGAGCCAAACTCATGGTGCAGCAAGGCTTATGTGCAGTGGGTGTGATAATTTTGGAGCTGTTAAATATTATGCACTCTGCAATTGAGAAGTGCCTTTTTTAATGTCTCATTGTATGATGAATTACTTGCCTCTATATCATCCCAGGAAACCAAAGGATAAAACTTTTGAACTAAAAGGGACACAAAAAGGAGCTGACCTCTGTAATCCACAATCATAGAATCATGGAACACTAGAACTGGAAGGAACCTTAAGAGGTCATCGAGTCCAGTCCCCTGCCCTCACAGCAGGACCAAGCACCATCTAGATCGGGGTTTCCCAGCATATGGTTTGGGACCCGAATATGGGTCGCCATTACATTTCAAAAGGATTGCCAGGTGTCTCCCCAGGTGGCTCTTAAGGAGCCATTCACTCATTTTTTGAATTGCTCTGGGTCACTAAGTCTTCCTGAATTGTCAAAATGGGTCCCCATCTGGAAAAGGTTGGGAACTGCTGATCTAGATCATCCCTGATGGATGTCTATCCAACTTGCTCTTAAATATCTCCAGTGATGGAGATTTCACAACCTCCATAGAAAATTAATTCCAGTGTTTCACCACCCTGACAGTTAGGAAGTTTTTCCTAATGTCCAACCTAAACCTCCCTTGCTGCAATTTAAGCCCACTGCTCCTTGTCCTGTCATCAGAGACCAAGGAGAAATATTTTTCTCCCTCCTACATGTATCATTCTTTTAGATACTTCAAAACTGCTATCCTGTCCCCTCTCAGTCTTTTCTTTTTTAAACTACACAAGCCCAGTTCTTTCAGTCTTCCCTCATAGCTCATGTTTTCTAGGCCTTTAATAATTTTTTTTTACTTTTCTCTGAACTTTCTCCAATATCTCCACATCTTTCTTAATATGTGGCGCCAGAACTGGACACAATACTTCAGCTGACACATAAGCAGCACAGAGTAGAGTGGAAGAATGACTTCTCGTGTCTTGCACCCAACAGTCCTCTTAATGCATCCCAGAATCATATTTGTATTTTTTGCCACAGTGTCATACTGTCGACTCATATTTATCTTGTGGTCCACTATGGCCCCTAGATCCCTTTCTGCAGTACTCCTTCCCAGACAATCACTTCCCATTCAGTATGTGTGAAACTGATTGTTCCTGCATAAGTGGAGTACTTTGCATTTGTCCTTATTAAACTTCGTCCTATTTACGTCAGACCATTTCTCTTGTTTGTTCAGATCATTTTGCATGATGATCCTATCCTCCAAAGCACTTGCAACCCCTCCCTGCTTGGTATCATCTTCAAACTTAATATGTGAACTTTCTATACCATCATCTAAATAGTTGATGAAGATATTGAACAGAACCGGTCCCAAAACAGACCCCTGCGGAACCCCACTTGTTAAGCTCTTCCAGCATGATTGTTAACTGTTAATAACAACTCTCTGAGAATGGTTATCCAGCCAGTTATGCACCCAGCTTATAGTAGCACCATCTAGGTTTTATTTCCCTACTTTATTTATAAGGTGGTCATTTGAGACCATATTGAATGCTTTACTAAAGTCTAGGTTTACCACACCCACCACTTCTCCCTTATTCACAGGGCTTGTTATCCTGTCAATGAAAACTATCAGATTGGTTTGACATGATTTGTTCTTTACAAATCCATTCTGGCTGTTACCTGTCATCTTATTTTCTTCCAGATGTTTGCAGATGAATTCCTTAATTCTTTGCTCCTTTATCTTCCCTGGCACAGAAGTTAAACTGACTGTTGTGTAGTTTCCTGGGTTGTTCTTATTTCCCTTTTTATAGATGGACACTATATTTGCCCTTTTCTAATCTTCTGGTATCTCCAACTTCCATGACGTTTCAAAGATGATAGCTAAAGGCTCAGATACCTCCATCAGTTTCTTGAGTATTCTTGAATGCACGTCATCAGTTCCTGGTGACTTGAAGACATCTAACTTTTCTAAGTAATTTTTAACTTGTTCTTTTTTTTTTCATTTTAACTTCTAAACCTACCCCATTTCCACTAGCATTCACTAAGCTAGGTATCCTGTCACCATCAATCTTCTTGACAAAAACCAAAACAAAGAAGTTGTTAATACATCTGCCATTTCCATGTTTCCTGTTATTGTTCCTCCTTCTTCACTGAGCAATGGTCCTACCCTGTCCTTGGTCTTCCTCTTGCTTCTAATATATTTGTAGAATATCTTCTTGTTACCCTTTCTGTCTCTAGCTCGATTGAGCTTGTGCTGTTCCTTAACCTTTCTGTTATTGCCCCTGCATACTTGCATTGTTTGCTTATATTCATCCTTTGTAATTTGACCTATTTTCCACTTTTTTATACAACTCCTTTTTGTTTTAGATCATGTAAGATATCCTGGTTAAGCCAAAGTGGTCTCTTACCATACTTTCTATCTTTCCTAGGAAGTGGAATAGTTTGCTTTTGGGCCCTTAATAATGTCCCTTTGAAAAACTGCCAAATCTCTTCAGTTGTTATTTCTCTTAGTCTTGCTTCCCATGGGACCTTACCTACCAGCTCTCTGAGTTTACTAAAATCTGCCTTCCTGAAATCCATTGTCTCTAATTTGCTGTTCTCCCTTCTACCATTCCTTAGAATCATGAACACTATGATTTCATGATCACTTTCACCCAAGCTGCCTTCCACTTTCCAATTTTCAACCAGTTCCTCCCTATTTGTTAAAATCAAATCTAGAACAGCTTCCCCCTGGTAGCTTTCTCAACCTTCTGAAATTTTCTCCAATGCAGTACAAGAACTTAATGGGTAATCTGTGTCCTGATGTGTTAGGGTAAGTCTACACTACATGCTTATTTCAAAATAAGCTATTCCAGAATAGCTATTCTGGAATAGCTTATTTTGAAATAGCATGTCTACACCACAGGGAAGCCTCAAAATTAGTCTGAGGCAAGCTCCCTACTATAAATGTGCTATCTTGATTTAGAGCCCCAGGAGACACTGGGGACGAATAACTTAGAATGGCCCCAGTGAGGGGCTATTTCAAAATAGCAGCAGTGGAACATCTACACACACCTTATTTTGAAATAGCTATTTTGGAATAGGCGCTATTCCTCATAGAGGGCATGTCTACACTACCACCCTAGTTCGAACTAGGGTGGTTAATGTAGGCATTCGAAGTTGCAAATGAAGCCCGGGATTTAAATATCCCGGGCTTCATTTGCATCTTGCCGGGCGGGTGCCATTTTTAAATCCCCTTAGGTCGAACTCCGTGCCCGCGGCTACACGCGGCACGGAGTCGGTAGTTCGAATAAGAATCTCTAATTCGAACTACAGTTACTCCTTGTGGAACGAGGTGTACCGGTAGTTCGAATTAGAGATCCTAATTCGAACTACCTACTCCGTGCCGCGTGTAGCCGCGGGCACGGAGTTCGACCTCAGGGGATTTAAAAATGGCACCCGCCCGGCAAGATGCAAATGAAGCCCAGGATATTTAAATCCCGGGCTTCATTTGCAACTTCGAATGCCTACATTAACCACCCTAGTTCGAACTAGGGTGGTAGTGTAGACATACCCAGAATGAGGTTTACAGATTTTGGAATAAGCCGTCCATTATTTCAAAATAATATTGAAATAATGGAATAGCTGTGTGGACGCTCACATTGTTATTTCAAAATAATGTTAATTATCTCAAAATAATGGTACAGTGTAGAAGATCCCTGAGTTTCCCAACATATGTTTGGGTAGTTGAAGTCCCCCATAACTACTAAATCCTGTACGTTTGATAATTTTGTTAGTTGTTTAAAAAAAGCCTCATCTACCTCTTCTGCCTGGGAAGGTGGTCTGTAGTAGACCCCTAGTATGACATCACCATTGTTTTTTACACTTTTTCATTTAACCCAGAGACTCGAAACAAGTCTGTCTCCTGTGTCCATCTCCACAATAAATTGGATTTGTATACTATTCTGATGCTTTCATTTTGGTTCTTTAAGAATCTTGCTCGTACTGCACATAAAATGAAATTGCACAAACATAGTCTTTTGCTACTCTTGTCTGTAAATTTCCTACTGGGATATCATATTCAGGTTGAATCTCTCTAATATGGCACTCTCTGGTCTGGAAACATCCGTGGTCTGTCGTGATTTTAGTTAACTGGGTGTCCACTTGTGGGTGTGGCCAACTTTACCACTCCCATAAATTTTGTTTACAGCCACCTTGCTCTCAGAGTTCTGTGTTGTTATTTAGCTCAGATTTGCCCCTAAATGTCTTCTAAGGGCCCAGTAAGCAGTGGAAGTGTTGGTAATGCTGCTAGACAGTATTGACCTCCCATGGTCTGGCAAATTCTATGGTTCAACAGCGGTCAGGTCCTGAGTGTACAGGACTAAAAAGGTGCAACCTGTAGATTCTACATCTGAGGGAAATAGGGATTTTTAGTTTTCTAGCAGTGTTTGACCAGGAGAAGAGCCTTCTTGTTGTATGCAAGATAATTTTCCAACTCTTCAATTACCTGGTAAAATACAGTGTAATAAAATTATTGTATTGTCACAGTGTAACTTGGATGGTCTTGCTTTGAGATTTATTTTACTCAGATAGGACAAAAGGCATGTTGAGTGAAAAACTATATCCTCAGCAATCGAGTCTTCTTCAGATCTTCTGCTGAACACATCATACTCTCCGTTTTAAGTGCAGTTTCCATTAGACTGTTTGTGTTCTCAAATTTTTTCATTTATGAAGTTTGTTCTCTGTGTGTTTTGACAGCAAATAGTGCAATGGGACCAATTGCTGGGGGGGCATGCTTGCTCTGGTAGTTATAGAATCAGGTTAACATGAGACAGTCTGATAAGATTCAGAGACTGTTTTCTTCCCTGGGTTCAGTCTAACTCTGACATATGTGAAATTCCACTTGCCTTTGTATTTCTGAAAGGACCACCTGCATATTGGTAGCAGATCACCTAATCTAGAAAACTCATCCAGTAGCCACAAACACAAATTCCTCATTCCTGACAGCATCACAGAATTCTGTCCAGTATTGGTGGCTTTTGACAGTTTGGCATTCTTTTGATATTTCTGACATTATAGAGGCTTGTAGAGAGTCTTTTTTCTCTATAATGTAACCTTTAAGGGGCTTGCAGACTCCATGTCCTCATATACTATGACTTCTCTCTAGGGATAAAATTTGGAAAGCATTACTACTATGACCACTTTTCATTTTGTCATACTTGTGATAAATTAGATTTATATGTTAGTTTCAAAATTGCCATCTTTATCAATGAGAGCTTAGACTGAAGCCCCAAATGAAGCCCTGTGTATGTGTAACTCTAATACTGACATATGCAAAAATATCACTGAACTAAACAGTTGTTTTCCAGAACATTTCAGATTTTAGGTATCATTGACTCACCACACCAATAAACTTATGGTATTACTTGAAAGCCTCACATCATATCTTGTCTAAAACCAATAAAGTAATGCATTCAAATGATATACGATATGAGTGTATGTAGGGTGAATACACTTAACTTTAAAAAATGGCCCTTCTGGAGAATTACTGTATGTTTATGACCATTTAGCTAGTTAGTCATCAGAAACATCTCAACTCTCAAGGCAGATATAATTGCCCTTCCTGCCTCCAAGTGTCTTATATCACCATCCCAGCTACAGTTTGTGACCCTAACAAATGTTCAATGAAGTCCAAAAATCCTATAAAAATGTTTAGATAGAAGCCCTCTTCAAATCAATATCAGAGTCTGCCATGAAATGGTTATTTAATGTTTCCCAGTTTCATTCAGGATTGTATTCAGTGCTGGTTTTGTTTGCTTGTTTGCTTGCTTGCTGTTATAAGCTGCTTATAGTTCCTTCACTCTGTTCATAATTTCCTATAAAGATGCAGACAAACAGTAGTTGTTTTAAAGCTTCAGAAGGGTAGCTGAGTTAGTCTGTAACTGGAAAAACTTAAAAAATAGTCTAGAAGCACCTTAAAGACTAACAAAACATGTAGATGGTATCATGAGCTTTCATGGGCACAACCCACGTCTTCAGATGACTGGCGTATGAAAAGTCTAGAACCAAGAATAAATAAGGTAAGGCGGGGGAGGGGGGGAGAAAGGGGGAAAAGAAAAAAATAGTGAATTAGATTATTCGAGTTACATGAGGCTGATAAGAACAATTTGCACCTCTATAAGTACCCATGTTTGGTTGGTTGGTTAAATCATTAGGATGTGGAAGGTAGTGTGTGAGCCAGCCAATGTTGTTATTCATTCCTCTTTGATAGGAATCAAACTTGTAATTGAAGTTAAGTTCCAACCCTTCCCTGTGTATTTGGCTCGTGGAATTGGCCTGAAACAACATGGTGACTTTGAGATCTATTAGTGAGTGTCCAGGCAGGTTAAAAGTGTTCTCCAACAGGTTTCTGTGTGTTGCCTTTTCAGATATCTGATTTGTGTCCATTAATTCTTTCCCATAGAGACTGTCGAGTTTGGCCAATACACATGGCAGCGGGGCATTGCTGGCATTTGATGGCATAGATCAGATTAGTGGATGTGCAGTTAAATGATCCTCTGATCTAGTGGCTGATATGGTTTGGTCCAGTGATGAAATCGCTTGTGTAGATGTGTGGACAGACTTGGCACTGGGGCTGATTGCAGGGGTGGGGTCCTGGATGATTATGATGGAGGTGTGTTGCGTGGTTATTGGAAAGAATTTGTTTGAGGTTAGGGGGTTGTCTGTAGGTGAGGATTGGCCTTTCTTCTAAGGCCTGTGAGAGTGAGGGGTCATTTTCTATGATAGGTTGGTTGTAGATTGTTGATAATGCGTTGGAGGGGTTTAAGTTGTGGGCTATAAGTGATGACAAGTGGAATTCTGTTGTTTTCTCTTCTTGGCCTGTCTTGAAGTAGTTCATGTCTGGATACTCTTTTGGCTTTGTTGGTCTGTTTTTTTTTTCATTTCTCTGGGTGGGTATTTCAGTTTTAAGAATGCTCTAGATCCTGTAGGTATTTGTCTCTGTCTGTGCGATTGGAGCAAATCCCTTTTGTATCTTAGGGCTTGGCTGTAAACAATAGATTGACAAATGTGTCTGGGATGAAAACTGGAGGCATGAAGATAAGTGTAACGGTCAGTAGGTTTCTGGTATAAGGTGATGGAAATGTGTCCATCATGTAATTGTACTATAGTGTCAATTGTACTGTAGTGTCTTGTGTGGACTGATCCAGGCTGTGGTTGATGGTGGGGTGAAAGTTGTTGAAATCCCTGTGGAATTCTTCAAGGGTCTCTTTCCTGTAGGTTCATATGATGAAGATGTCATCAATGTAGCATAAGTAGAGTAAGGGTACTAGGGAGCGAGAGCTGAGGAAACATTGTTCAAGGTCAGCCATAAAGACGTTGGCATATTGTGGGGCCATGAGGGTGCCCATGGCTATGCCGCTGACTTGAAGATATAAATTGTCTCTGAATCTGAAGTAGTAGTTGTTTTAGCCCAACATGTCCTTTTTCTCAAATAAACAACCATTTTCCCTGGTCTACTGGTCTTTGTTCTAGACTAATTAACATGATTTTTCATCTTAATCTTTGTCCTAGCTCATGTTGTCAACCTGAATCCAATTCTTTGCCTGCCTTAAAGGAGAAAGAATTCACATTTTCCCTATTAGCTTTATTCATCTCTATATTTATCATGATTTCACAAATTAACATAGGTCTGTCACCATAACTATTACATTTCAAGTTATTTTCTAGAAGTCAGACTATCACATTAAACATAAATGAGGGTGCATAAGAGGGTGGCTGTTGCAAAAATTTTACATCAGAGTCTACAGTATGTAGTTTTCCTATTGACACCTACCATTATTCTTTATTTAAATGCAAATTTAATTTTGAAATGTTTCAATAGCACATCAGATTTTTCTTCTAGAACTCCCACTCAAAGATTTTATGTCTAGGTAGTGTTGTCTGATTTTGTATTGTCTGGTCTTGTAGCTCTGACAAGTTGTAAAATTGTGTAAGTTCCCTGACCCTTTTGGAGAAGCATGTGGTATTTGAAAACATATAGAAGATATAGCTAGGTTTCTTTGGTTTTATTTTTACATTTTCATTATCTGTTTCTTTATGAAAAGAAAAAAAAATTGCTCAGAAATATTTTCCTCATTCACACAATATGATTCTATTTATTTTCTAACTAGAGATTTGTCATGGGTTAACAGAGATTTGTCCAAAACAAGAGCAATAAATAAATAAATAAATAAATATAAAGATGGAGAATATCATTAATGCAGGAATGGGATTATAACACTGCCTAATGTATTCCTGGTACAAAACATCCCACAATATTATTCTCTCAATTGTTCACACACAATGTAATAGTTATCATGAGACCTTATAATTATTATTATGGTAAACATCAACTAATGATTACAGGGAATAATCTCAGTTACACACTACCATTTATAGGCCTAACTAACAGTCAGCTGGCCAAGAACAGAATAAATACAGGATAGTTAAAGACTGATAAGGATTTTATCTCCCTCTTCATGGAGGGCAGAGATGGGTGCTAAAATCAGATTTAGTCAGTTTAGTCTCTTAGATTTAATTAGTCCATGTGTAGACGTACATTCATGATGACAATTTCATTAGAGGCTGCCCTGAAATGTGCAGATTTGTGCTAATTAGCACAGAACCAGAAATGACATGTAATAACAGCCCCCTGAAATGTGCTTATTAATGAAAATACTCTTTCGATGCATGCTTAGTGAAGATAGAAAGATATTATCCCTATGGGTGATCTTATGAACATGACCTTTTCCTCAGCCTCAAGTCAGGGCCAGGAAGCAGCTGTACTCTAAGTTACACAGGAGTTGTGTGGCAAAACTTTAAGCTCTTTATTCAGACTTGGGCTCCATGGGAGCTGAGCCTTGGACACCCACAGAGTAGCATTGCTGATGAACAGAATCCTAAAGCTTCAAGGGAAATACAATAGCTCAGCAGGAGTAAAATTCCCCAAAAGTTGAAAGTGTATCAGGGTCCTTTTATTTTTCTCAGCCGCATAGTCCGTCAGTCAGTGGAGACAGGCAGACATAATCAAAGCAGGCAGATTTATAGATTTTCACCTATCTTTAATCAATAAAACCATCCAGGTTAGCTAAAGTGATACTGCACAAGACAGTTTAGGCATTGTTGCCTCTTTTAGACACAGCATGGGTGGAATTTTTCCTTGCATCACTTTGGAATAACTTCATTTGAAAGTAAAGTACAAGCAGAAATATACAGTAATATTCTAATTTTTATTGACCAGGTATTCTGATTCTATTATCTAACAATGTATATTTTTGCTTTATGGACTCAGCTCAGAAAAGCATTTAAATGTATCCTGATGGTTAATCTTGAATTTGTGTGAAGCAAAAAGCCAAAAGATGTTTGGAAAATTTTAATCAAAATGAGGGGAGGGGGGTTATGAAAAACAACATTTGTCAAAATAAAAAGAAGGAAATGTGTCAGTTTGACAAATTCCTATGGAAAATATTTTTAAAAGAATCATTTCAGAAATTTGGAAAATGTATTACTGAATTCTGAAAATTTATTTCAAAATTTATTTCAAGGATGTTGTTTTATGTTTTACATGACATTACAGAAGTACTACATAATATGCATTATTGCTTCTGGCATGTCATAATAATACCATTTAAATATTCTATATTTTATCTTCATTTTAAGTTCATTAAGCCATTAGTGTTTTGACATTGATGAATATTATGCATTCCTTCTGATGTGTCATAAAATGATATAAAATGTTACAAAAAAGGTAAAATTTGTAAAGTTATACAAATAAAAAAAACCCCTCACATAAGATATGCCTAAAGAAAAAAGTATTTCATTTGGTGGAAATTTTGAAAGTATTTGTTTTTGTTCTGAACAAATTTTAAGCTGTCTATTTTCTGCAAAATGGACATTGCAATTTCAATTAGGTAAAGCAGAACATATTTTAGTATGTTAATTATATTTAGACTAAATTATATTAATATTTGAAAATCAATAGTGAGTCCCAGCTTATATATTGCTGGCCATCATATACTGTGGTAATATCATCACATCATATGTCCTCATGTGGCTGTATAATCTGATTCATGAAGCTCAATACTGTAAACACATGTCACACAGGAATGTGCAGGTTCTGTCATAACTTACACATAGGGATCTGACCTAGGGATCTGACCTAGTCTTCATATCCAGAGTAAGGAGGCAATATTGGTCAGATATCAGGAGGTTAGAATCCAAGATAGGTCAAAAGGCAAATCAGGAGTCAGCTGTCAAATGGCTGTCAAGTTCAGATTACCAGATTAGCAGCAGGAGCAAGTACTTCATGGGAAAGCCCATTTGTATAGGCCACTTCCAATATCCATGTCTGATTTGAATAGAAGCTCTGAACCAATCAGGACAACATTTCTCCCCCAACCCCAAGTAATTCTATTAGTTTTTTCCTCTTAGGGTACCTCTGCACTTCATGGCTATTTCAGGATACCAGCGATATCCCCAAATGGCTACCCCACGTCTACACAAGCCGCCCATTATTTCAAAATATTTTTCAGAATCATGGGCATGCTATTTCGGCATCCTGGTAAACTTCATTCCATGAGGGTTAAGAAATGGCTTGAAATAGCATGCTATTTTGAAAATTGGCGCTGTGTAGATGTGCCAAATTTCAAAATAAGCTATTTTGAAATAGATTTGAAATAAGTTATGCAATTTGCATAGTACAAATTGTGCATCTAATTTTGAGTTTAGAGTGCTGTGTAGACACCCCCTGAGTATTTACATTCACTGATAGTTGCTATCCACATAGGTTGGTCCTTGCCTAGGCCGTCCAAGTTACCAATATTTAGGGTGCATGAGTTGAGATTCTGTTCAAGAGCTGCTTTTGAGAAGGAGATTGGAAGCATTTTTGTTCATCACCTCTTCTGCACTTTGCAAATTTTAGCTTTCTATAAATAAATTGTTGTGAGTCTGTCATCACCCATTCTGATAACATGACTTGTCCATCCAAGTTGAGCTTTGATTAGCATTTCCCTGATGTTGGTTGTTTTTGCTCAAGGATGATAATGTTTGAAAGTTGGCCTCACCAGTGGATTATTAAAATGCAGTGGACACAGCACATATGAAATTTTTCAAGTTGATCAGTGTGTCTGTAGTAATCCACATTTCAAACCCACATAAAAGAGATGCTAACACTGTTGCATTGTGTTTCATCAGATTCGGTGACTATTTGTATATCCAAGGTAAATTTCTTTAAAGACTTGGCTGTAGCTCAATTTCACTGTAACTAAGTAGAGCAATATCATCTGCAAAAAGAGCTTCACACAGGAATCCTGCCCTAAATGTATCATAACAAAACAATTTATAGATGAGTAAAATAATTTGAATTAAGTGTTTGTGCTGCTGTTTGGTTTATTGTGAATACAACAACTGGGCAGAGGCAAGTTTTCTTAACTAATTCTTATGAAATTGAAGAAAGAAGGCATTCAAGATTTTTTCAGCTGAACACTTCTTATAAGCTAACCAAACCTTTAGAAGGAGTGGACATTAGACAGGTAAAGTAATGAAAGCTAAGATTCTTATGTTCAAAGTCAATTCAATTCATTCTCTGGGTTTACTAAGATTAGCTCATGTTTACTCTGCAGGCATATCAGTCTGAACAAATTGCTATTTTATAGAAGTTGGTAATATCTTAAATCACAATAGCATTTAAATATCCTGTTCATATTTTCCCAACAACAGCTGAAATCTAATGACTTTGGAGTGTTTTTGCAAACATTTAAACAATTATGCTGTGTTCCTGCAACTGTCAAAATGTTGCAAAAGCAATGCTGGAATTGAAAGTTGTTTCTTCTTGACGCTTTGTTGTGGCTTCTTTCTTCTGGGTCTTTTGCTACTGTTAATTTGCTTTGATGAGCTGTGATGAACAAGCTGAAAAAAAATTAGAGTGTAGTCATGAGGTGAAAATGCTAAATTGGTATCTCATTTCAGAGGGATTTTATTTTTCTCTTTGCATAGTATCATTGAAATTATTGTAATAATTATATTATTGCATTATTTCAGAGGCATGGCAGGATCTAAATATTAGCCACATACACCTTTTCAGTTTGTGCATCACCTTTATGGGATAGCCTTAAGAGATTAAATAGTCATGAGCTGAAAATACTAGCAATGCACATGAGGCAGGTTTGTAAATCTTCAATATCACAGTTATATTGTTTTTATCGTTGTGTCAGGAAATTCTTGGATCAGTCTTAGAGTCAGAGCCTTAACATTTTATTTTAGTTATTTATGCAAAGTGCAAGTCACAACATTTACATGCAACTTCTTCAGAAAGAGTGCTCCTGAAACATCAGACTGAACCTCTAGGGGACTCGCTCTGGACTATAGGAGCAATAGCTATGGTAGTTCAGACTTCTGTTTCCCATGTTGCCTAAAGCCCAGGGCAGAGGTTAAACAAGCCAGAGCTCAGACAAGGGTTTGGTTTTACTTTTGGGTTTGGTTATATTTTGGAGTACAGGAGAGAGGGAGAAGCATCACATGCAAGAAGGACCTTTCTACTCTCCATATCCATACCTAAGGGAAGTCTCTGAGCCTGTCAGAGATTTCTGGGACATTTAACAGTGTTATCTTAGCAGATACAGAAACATAGAAGCCTGAGAAGAGAGTAACATCACGTTACAAAGAAATCGTCCTAGAGTACATTTGAATCCAAAGTAGAAAGCCACAAGGATCATCTTATCCTTGTTCTGGATACTTCATAAGAACATGTTTGTATTGTACTATTGTATTTTAAGATAGCCACAGATCAGTTCTGCTCACCTAAAGCCTGAGCCTCAACTCATATTTTTCTAAGCAGGTGCAAGAAGAGAGGAAGATAGTATGTTATTGCTATAAATGTTGGGAGGAGTAAAGTGTACGAACTGTTAATTTTGTCTCTTATTACTTCGATCTATTGTCCCATTGATCCCTATCCTGAGCTCCTAACACCCAATAAAGCTTTATGTCAGGATGTTGCTTTATTACCTTGAGAACTGTGATAGATATTTTATTTCGTGCTCTGTTTGACACTCCTCTGTATGGGATTGAGCATGGCACAGCGTATTGTACTCTATGCCCTCTGAATTAGAAGAGGTTTCCTTGGTTGGAGGCACTAGGCATCTTTATACGTGAATCTAAGCCTCGTACCTTTGAGGTGAGAAGGAAGAAGGCTGCAGCCTCATTTTTGGCTTGGTTAGATAGACATCTCTTTGTAACCTAATATACAATAAAACATTATAGAATATTAAAACAGCGATTTAGGAAGCTGCATTACAGAGTCTGTTAAATTGGACATGAGGTGGTGAAACATATATAGAGAAAAGGAAGAGGTATTATCTTTGAAGATTTTCATAACTGTAAAAGAGAAATGTCCTAGGAGTTTAATAAGATTCAATATTTCATATAGTAAAATAAGGAACCAAAAGTAGCATATAAGCTATTATCCTACAAGCCCCGAGTGCATGAAAGTCATTTTGAATGTCTCTTAAACTGCTATAAAGCAAAGGAAAATGTGTAAAACCCATTTTTTAAAATAATAATTTTAATAACCAATGTTGCATAAATATTGAGGTTTATCTTCAACACTTGACTCCATCCCTGTTCAGCAAACTATTCAAGCACATGCACTGGTAAATCGTGTCCTATAACTTCAAGATGTAGATGTAATCAGAGTAAAATATAAACTTTCTAGTAAGACCAGCAAACATGTAGTTCCATGTTAGCTGCAAAAGTTGAAATAGAACTTAAGGGAAATTCGCCTGTGCTTTTATTATTAATTTTATGGGAAAATAATATTTATGAAAACATTAGTGTTAAACTTGAATGTTATCTTCACAGTTGAAGAGGAAATAAGTTTTGAGTCCCACCAAACAAACCTATTACAGGAGTAATCCCAGAGAAGTCGATAAAACTACTATGCATATAAATACGATCTCTAAGTTTAACTCATGATTTGTGAATCTGTATTTGCACTTAAATATTTATAAATAATATTTTTATGTTTTCCATCATTGATAAGAACATTCAGAAGTAACAGATGTATCATAGTAATGATGACTGGCCACAATGATGTTGACCTATTAAATATTGGCAATAAATAAGGAAATGCATAAAAAATATAAAATAATGAGCAGTACCATTTATACGCAGTAAAGCAATACACATTACAAACAGTCACAGTTTTAGAGACAGACAAGGAAAGATTAAGGGCTAGGTGTGCATAACTAGGATTTCATTTTCTGTATATTTCACCTTTAATGTTACAAATTTGTCTGCTTGCCTGCCAGGAGGGACAGAACAGAAGAAACTGAAGATTTAAAGCCATACAGAGTGACAAACAAGCTTTGCTCTCTCTGCATCATGGTAGTCTGCACAGTGATTTCAAAGCTGTATGCAGGGGAGGGGAAAAACAAGACTTGGTATTCTTGACATTCCTAAGGAAACAGAAACATTTAATGAAGTTGTCTTTTTCCACATTGATAAATATATTTTAGGAATGTGTGTCTGTCTTCTAACTAGGGGTATGTCTACACTACCACCCTAGTTCGAACTAGGGTGGTTAATGTAGACATTCGAAGTTGCAAATGAAGCCCGGGATTTAAATATCCCGGGCTTCATTTGCATCTTGCCGGGTGGGCGCCATTTTTAAATGCCCTTAGTTCGAACTCCATGCCTGCGGCTACACGCGGCACAGAGTAGGTAGTTAGAATTAGGATCTCTAATTCAAACTACCGTTACACCTCGTTCCACACCAGAAACATGATTTTAAAAAATGATGAAAAACAAAAATTATTTAAGTGAAGGACATGAGAAACACTGAGTAAATCTCCTAGTACAATATAAGTAAGCAAAAAGGGCCACAAATACATTTTGCAGATGACCTTTAAAGCAGCCAAAGCTCTCCTCATCTAATTTCATTTACTATCTTCCATGAATCAGGTATTGAACTCTCTCATGCAACTTAAAACATTCTCAGAATAAATATTTATTCTTTCTTTGCTGTTACATTCCCTTAAAATAGACATTATCCAGAAAAAGTGCATGTTTGGCTCTTTGGATGAAATCCTGGCTCCAATGACGTAAATGGCAGAAATCCCTTTGGCTGCAGTGGAGCTAAGATGTCCCACTTTGTGTGGAAAAGAAGAAAATGAAAAAAGTAGAAGAAAAAAATCATAAGAAAACCTAGAGCTATTTAACCTCGTTGAGAGAATGTGGATGAAGCTACCAGCAGCAAGAAAAGGCAATTGATAAAAGTGCAGATAAACAGAAAATTCAAACAAAAGAACACAGTAGTAAAACTATTTCCCCTAGTTCATGACAGGCCCATGCTACTACTTTTTTAAATAGTTGTTTCATGCTTAGATTCTTAAAAAAAACATTCACAGTGAATAAGAATAAATAATTTTATCCCAAAATTGGGTATGCCTTTGTTATAGACAACCCAATAAACAGGTTTCCCATGGTGTGTCTAGACTACAGGTTTTTTTTAAAAAAAATAGTAGCCTTTTTTAAAAAAACTTCCCTTGCATCTGGACTGCTGCCACGTTCTTTCAAAAGCAAATTGAAAGAACGCAGCAGTTTTTTCGACCATGGAAAACCTAAATTTACGAGGAATAATGCCTTTTTTCGAAAGAGCTCTTTTGAAAAAAGGTGCTATGTAATGCAAACTGTGCTTTTTCGAAAGAGAGCATCCAGACTTCATGGGTGATCTCTTTCAAAAAAGCGGCTTGCTTTTTTGAAAGTACTGGTTGTAGGCTAGACGCTCTTTTTCGAAAGAGGATTTTTTTAAAGTATCTTTCAGAAGAGGCTTGCAGTCTAGACGTAGCCCTAATTAGGTCTAGAAATCTAGTGATAAATATGCATATATTACACAGGATTTGATGTCCCATGTGACAGAAGCCCCACACGTATGTGTATGATATAGGACACATCAAAATTTGCAAGTATTCAAAAGTGCTGACAGTCATGATATCAGGTGCAAAATGAAGAAACACAAATTTAATTTTATTTTCTATCTGTGGTTTTCCCAGGTGTATCTAATTTAAAATCTGTCCCTAAACATAATGACTTAGAGATATTTGCATGTCTTTCAGATTGGTATAAGTAAACTATCTTGTATGGAATGAGTTGGTTCTGTTCACAACTGGTATATGTAAAGGAGATAAAACCTCAATCTACCACACAGCAAGATCATAGGAAACCTAGTGTTAAATTATTTGTAGGCAATCTGGTTCTGGTGTTTGTGACAGATGGATGCTAAGTTTGCCCTGAAGTTCTCCCAATCAGTTTAGACACAAATTCTATTATGTGTTCTAGGTTGTAAACAGTAATTTGCTCCTACTCATTTCACAAGTCACAATATTATAAATTTGCAAAGCAACGAAACCCTCCACACACTGAACATACATTTCTCCTTTGCATAATCACTTAAATGTTTGAAAATGAAAGTACATGTTCTGAAACATTTGCAAAATAGAACAAAAAACCCAAACAAACAAAAAGAATAAATGTATTCATTTGTGTGAAATCAACTATAAACCATAGTGGGTTTATATCATACAGATGAGTTTGTTTCATAATGGATGTTTTGCTTGCCTTTAAAAAAATTAAAAACCTACTCCGCACATCTGTTCATATAAGTTGTACATCCAAAAACTAGTAGGATTTTCATATCATTTGAATTAAGTTTTCAGTTTTATTGAGTAACATGGAATCTAATTAGAACCAGCCCATAAGAGATGAATGTCAATTATATATATATAAAAAAGTTACCAAACAGAACATGCAATTACAATGAACACAAGAGTAACTTCAACTGTTATCTCCAGATTTTATTTATTTATTTTTGTTTGAAGAAATAAAGAGCCAACACCTGGACCATTCAGAGTATGTTATTAATAGTGTGATAGCACTTTATTATATGGTGGGAAATTATGGTGTCCAATTTTAGTGGCAGCATCAAAGTTGAATAACAGATTTCTCCACAGGGGAAAAAAAATGTTATAAAAATTTAAGTAAACTAGAAATCCAAGGGTGATTAAAACAATCTAAAATATATGGATTAGGGTTCAGAAATAACAGTGTTATTCTTAAACAAGTGTATTTCACTATCAATATCAAATTACTGTAACCCTCATTTATTCTAATTTCATACATTGTCTAGCAGTTGCTTAAACTCTCTTTTAAATATATGATTCTTAAGAACTGTATTTTATCATCTGAACAGCATACACTTTATACCACCTACATGTTTTGTTAGTCTATAAAGTGCTACCAGACTATTTGTTGTTTTATATTTTCTGTTCTTCAACTTTATGAAATCAATAAAATTATACTTATAATGAAAATAAAACATATCCGAATCAATATAAGTTATTTAGGCTGAAAACCTCTGCCCTATAAGGGTGCATATACATAGCAGGGCTTAAGTCAAAATAAGCTATGCAATTTGAGCTACGTCAATTGCGTAGCTTTTTTCAAAAGAGCTTACTTTGAAATTGGGAGCATCTACACAACACTTATTTTGAAATAGAGAACTCTTCCTCTGACTTCCCTTACTCCTCATACAAAAAGGGTTACAGGAGTTGGAGTAAAAAGTCCTCCAGCTTGACAGTATTTGGATATTATTTCAAAATAACTGCCTGCTGCGTAGGTATGGACTAGTTATTTCAAAATAATGTTGCTGTGTAGATGTACCCAATGATTGCCTCATTCTTAAATTCCATTGTGGATTGGCTGGATTTGATCTGAATTAGAGCATCATGAGCCATATAGATATAGGTCCAACTAAGAGAACACTTCATACTAAAAACTCAACACTTCATTCACTCATGTGAGTCTGACATGAGCAGCTGTTTATCTGAGCTCAGAAACTACAGAAGAGTCTGATTCATAAGTGCTTGCTTTTATTTTATTTATAAGAGCACCACAAACTTAAGGTGCTCTCAGTACTGCATAGCAGACAAAACGTCTGCCCGGATTTAAAAATTATTTTAATAAATTTTAGTAACTCATAGGAGTCTCCTGGTTTTATATTTTAGAGACAAAATTCCCCAAAAAACAAATAGTATTTTGTAGTTTTTCCAGATGTGGTTTTTGCCAGGTTCTCCCTTACTATATGGCTTACAAAAACAATGGGCATTCATTTTGAAGACATTAATGTAGAATGGTACCTTTAGTATGAGTTACAAATATGATACCATTCTGCACACTAGAGATCCTATTACTCTGGGAGATTACTATGGGAACCCTGTGGCAATGTCACTGCAATGCTGTTAAATTGGAGATTACATGGATAAATTAATTTAATCCAACTCTATAACAAAATTTAAAAGTGATGGGAGTAAAAACTACATTACCTTGTGCTGGGATACAATGCCTTAGAGAAGCATTCCCCCAGGTGATGATTGGAGGTAGCCATATTGGGAAACTGAGAATGGTTGAACCAAATAGAGCAGAATAAAGTCCCAAGAATAAAGTGCGTCTATGAGAAGGAAATCTAATTTCAAACAGCAGTAGACAGAACTCAGTCTCTTCAGGCAAGTCTCTCTAGAAGAAAAAAAACCTCAGAATTAAAATCTAGGTAGTACAAGTATATGAATAAGAGTATCCACACCGAGATTTAATGTGGTTTATCTAATTCTCGTCAAGTTCACATATTCAGTTAATTCAGACTAAGTTTCCTGGTTATATTCATCTATACATGCTCTTAGAGCTCCCAGAAACTTCATCACTTTCTTTTCTAAGTGTATGGTGACTCTCTTAGACGTCAGCCTTGCTAACACAAACAGAATACCACACATTTAAAAAACAGACACACATTCACATATTGGCAATTTTGGATCTGGGTGAAGGAAGAGAAACAAGTTATATACATAGATGACAAGCACTAGTCATGTTGCTTATTGAATTGCTGGAAGGTATTCAGATACAGGGGTGGACTGGCCCGTAATTCTATTTGACATACTTAGGCCCTGTCTATATTAAGAACATTCCTAAATATGCAAAGGACCTGAGTCCTCTTTGGATGTATTTGCCCTTTTGACTCACTTTATGGCTTGTCTACCCTACCATTTTCTCTACACGGATTTGAATAGCTGTGCACACCAAAGCACTGCCCAGTAAATCCTCTATATGGACATAGTGGACATAGTGGACATAATTAGAAATCTTTATAGTGTACATTAACATTGTCCTATTAAAGCAGGTTTACATTAATGCCAACTAGGAACCTTTATGTGTGTGCCTGTGGTGTCCACAAAGGAGAGTTATAGTGTAGCATATTGGTACTCACCCTATTCACAGTTTAAACTGAGTCAGCATAGACAAAGACTTAGTTTTCAATGTCACTTAAAAACATAGCACTATCTACCTTTACACACTACCTCTGAATTGAGCCACATGGGTACTCGACTATAACTTCTCTTATTACTAGGTTCTGTAATAATAAGGTACAATGAAATTCTAGGTACAGTTAAATCCTAGTGAGGAAAATGAAAAAGGAGCATGAACTCTGTCAAATGAATTGTGAAAATATAATCAGGAAGTCCAAAAAGGAATTTTAAGAACAGCTAGACAAAAGTTCAAAAAAGTAATAGCAATTTTTTAATTACAACAGATGCAGGAATCCTGCTAAAAAACCATTGGCACCATTGTCAAATCAAGCTGCTAAAGGAGCACTCAAAGACAATGAGGTCATTACAGAGAAACTAAATTAATTGGTCTTCATGACTGCGGATGTTAGGGAGATTCCCAAACCTGAGCCATTGTTTTAGGTGACAAATCTAAGGAATTGTCCCAGATTGAGGTGTCGTTAGAGGAGGTTTTGGAACAAATTTATAAATTAAAGAGTAACAAGTCACCAGGACCAAATGGCATTCATTCAAGAGTCCTCAAAGAACTCAAATGTGAAATTGCAGAACTACTAACAGTGGTTTGTAACCTATTCTTTAAATCAGCTTCTGTACCTAATGAATGGAATGTGACACCAATTTTCAAAAAGGGCGCTAGAGATGATCCTGGCAATTACAGACTGGTAAATTTAACTTCAGTATTGGGCAAACTGATTGAAAATATAGTAAAGAACAGAATTGTCAGACATATCAAAGAACATAATTTGTTGGCAGAAAGTCAACATGGTTTCTGTAAAAGGAAATGTTCCTCACTAATCTACTAGAATTCTTTGAGGGGGTCTACAAGCATGTAGACAAGGGGCATCCAGTGGATATAATGTACTTAGATTTCTAGAAACCTTTGACAAGTTCTCTCAAAGGCTCTTAAGCAAAGTAAGTTGCCATGGGATAAGAGGGAAAGTCCTTTCATGGCTTGATAATTGGTTAAAAGATAGGAAACAACGGGAAGAAATAAATGTCCAGTTTTTAAAATAGAGAGAGATAACTAGTGGAGTCAATCAGGGATCTGTAGGGACCAGTCCTACTCAACATGTTACTAAATGATCGGGAGAATGGGATAAAGAGTGAGGTGATAGAATTTGCAGATGGTACTAAACTGCTCAAAATAGTAAAGTCCAAAGCAGATGTGAAGATCTTCAAGAGGATCTCACTAAACTAGGTGACTGGGCAACAAAATGGCAAATGAATTTTAATTTTGAAAAATGCAAAGTAGTGAATAAAAATATAATCCCAACTATATGTATAAAGTAATGGGGACTAAATTAGCTATTACCACTCAAGAGAGAAATCTTGGCATCATTGAAAACATCCAGTCAATGTGCAGCAGTAGTAAAAAAAAAAAAAAAAAACAGAATAATAGGAATAATTTTTCAAAAAGAGTTAGAGAATAAGACAGACACTATTTTATTACTTCTATATAAATCCATGGTATGCCCATATCTTGAATACTGCTTGCAGATGTGGTCACCTCTTCCCACAAAAGATAACTTAGCATTGGAAAAAAGTGCAGAAAAGAGCAACAAAAATTATAAGTTGGTTAGAAGAGCTGCCATATGAGGAGACTAAGTGGAGGGGAGGATATGATAGATATCTATAAATTCATGGCCAGTGTGGAGAAAGTAAGAAAGAAAAAGTTATTTATTTTCTCCCATAACACAAGAACTAGGGGTCACCAAATGAAATTAATAGGTAGCAGATTTAAAATAAACAAAAGGAAGTATTTCTTCACACAATGGACAGTCAACCTGTGGAACTCCTTGCCAGAGGATATTGTGAAGCTCAGAACTATAACAGGGTTCAAAAAAGAGCTGGATAAATTCATGGAGGATAGGTCTGTCAATTACTATTAGGGCAGGGATGTTGTTCCTAGCCTCTGTTTGTCAGACGCTGGGAAAGGGTGACAGGAGAAGAATCACTTGGTGATTACATGTTTTGACCATTCCTTCTGAGGCACCTAGCACTGGCCACTGTCAGAAGACAGGACATGGAGCTAGATGGACCTGTGATCTGACCCAGTATAGCCATTCTTATGTTCTTAAATAAATAAATAGTTGCATTCAGAACTGTATTATTTCTGTTGGTATGAAACATTATGTAAAAGGAGATCAAGTAAGAAAATAAGCAAGTTATATTCTCTTTATCTTAAACTTTAAGGGATGTCTACAGTGGGGAGTTATTTTGAAATAACTCCCCTTATTTTGAAATAACAAGGTGAGCATCCACACTACCAAGCCTGCTATTTCGAAATAATGGGCTTGTTATTTCAAAATAACAACTCCTGCTTGTGAAGAGGAATACACTTATTTTGAAAGAGTTATTCTGGGAGTTATTATTTCAAAATAACTTATTCTGAAATTACCAGGTAGTGTAGACATAGCCTAAATGAAAACTGTTTGTGTGTCTGTAAAAAGTAAGAACTGAAATGTCAATGTCTCTTTCTGCCTTTATGCCACTGGATTCCCCCCTCCATCACAATCTAGCAACCTTGACAGTTTGATCCAATGATGCATAAGAAACCCAACACAGTATCAGATCAATTTAATCATTTACTGACTTGCCCTTCAGATATGGTAAACGATGTATCTGACTAAATTCCCCCAAGATGTCACTTTGGACTAAAACCAAAAGGAGAAATCTGAATGTGTTTGAGCATTGCTTGATCAAAGAGAGACCCTCTGCTCTCTAACTCTAATTCCTTTATAACTTTCTCTTAGCCACTTGAGGCTACATGCAGTACAATTGCTAATTGCCTACTTGCATCCTCCTGCTATGAGAAAAAAAGAAAAAAAAAGTAAAAAAAATCCAACAACACTCTGTACAATCCACTTTTATTTCTATCCATCATCATAGTAGATAGAATTATTTTTTCCCTGAACTCACTAGAACTGATACCTAGCCCCTATCGCACGGTTTCCTATTTCTTGATACTGCTCCCTTGTGATCTGGCTTTCTGTATGTTATTGTGGACAGCATTAGCAGGGTACCAACACCCAGGCCTCAGGCATTTCTCTGTGAAATAATATATTTAGCTTTTTTGCCACACACAGACTTTTTCACAAAACTACCAACATGAATTTTATGTAGTCAGTAGATTGATTTAGAACTAGCAGTCTGATTGAAATGTGTGGAATTGGGCCCCAATCTGCTTAATATCATTAGTAACTAAACACATATATTCCATATGAACTATCTAAACAGTGCACATCCCCATTGTACCTAACACCATTCTGCTACCGAGTTTGTGTCTCTGGCGATTTTCCTACAGCATTATTTATTTCACTGGAGCCACCTAAGTGTAACTCGTATATAGGCTCGACCCCAGACAAATCTGAAGCTCTTTGACCTCTCTCTCTTTTTCATTTACCCAAATACAAAGCCACTATCCAACAGGTAACTGTTATCACCAGCTTAGGAACTCACTCTCATTTTGTTTCTATTCATCCTATCCGAGGATTTTGCACTATCACCCTTGTGTTCCCTCTTAAGCGGGAAGAAATCATCCAGCAAATTATTTTTTGTCCAGGTGCTTGTTAAGTACACAAACACAGAATACTGTCTATGCACAAATGAATCTTACATTCAATCAGGGCTCCTGGCAAAAGCATTGTAGAAATTGACAGCCATTGACACTCACTAGAACAGAAGCAATGTCACTGTACATGGGTCAGCGGTGTTTTTTGTTGAGCATGCTACATTCTCATTGAACTGTATATTACTCTGCTTGTTTTTATGAAGCTCACTGTCATGTGATTATGTTGTGCATAGCAATTTTCTCTCTCACACACAGAGACATAGTTTCAGCTAAAAATATACCCAAATGCTTTATAACTGTAGGCTAGATGTTTCAGAGGTATCCTGAGGATCACATGGTTTTCAAAAGTTCCTGATCGGTACGTATAATTCTGAAGAGCTGGCATTAAACATCTCTTGTAGACAGCAGCCAATCAGCATAACATATATCACAAAACAATAAAAGGAGCAATGACTTTGGCTTTAGTCATCAATTCAAGACAACCCACTACTCTTTTGAGAACTTACGTGGTAGTTCTAATTTATTTTCTGCTTCCCATGACTCCCTATGGTCCCTGGGAAAGGAAGAGGAGTGCTAGTTCAGTATCTGGTTGATGTGTCTTCTTCCACTCTTAACTCACATCCTGCACCAGAATGGAAACGAAGCCTTGACACTAGAGCTAGCTAGTTATTTAAAAAGGGGGAAAAAACCCACAAAACTATTCATGAGAACGTGTCAATTTGAATGAATCTCCTAATTCTGAGAGAGAGAGCAAAAGGTTTGAAAATTGTCAGAAAGTCCCATTGACATTTAAAATAAAAAAGTTTTAATTTAATTCTAAATGACTGTTTTAGTTTGTAAGTTTAGTTAATTTAAACTCAACAGGATTTTTAAAAGTCAAAATCCTTACAAAATATTTCCAATGACTCAGGTTGGATTTTTCTGACATATTTTTGATTCATAAACATTTTTAGTTTGATTTTAACCCATTTTCTGATGGCAAAAAATCAAAATCTTGAAAATTCTTGAGCAACAATAATAACTACAAAACCCTGTTTCCTGCTCAGGTCAACTTTACAATAGCTCTCTACTAGCTGGAACAGCCCTTTGTGTATATAGTACTACCAGAGATGGATTTTCAGTTCTATTAAGTCCCCTTAATATTTCAAAAGAGTAATAGTGGGGCCTTAGTACTACATCTGTCTCTCAAGAAGCCAATCCCCAAACCAGTCAGAGATTTAAAGAAAGATGAACAGCAACATAAATCCCTCTCAGAAGTTACTCCACCACCCATGCAGGTTTCAAAAGACTGGCAGTATGTACTTTCAGTATGGAACACAATTGAACATGCAGCCAGCTGCTTTCTAGATAAATTGAAGTTATTTATAAATCATTGGGGTAGCTCAATGAAGATGTCATTAGTACAATGGTTTAATCTCAGTGTGATAAAAACCTGGATGCCTGCAGAGAGGTCCACATCTGAGAGTAAATATTGCTGTGTCATCACCTATTATGTGTACATTCTGGAGTAATTTAATAAGGAATTAATGAGATCCTCCCCCCAGACTGTGATCCTGATTAATAAACAAAGTCACAAAGAAGTTCTAGAATCTTTGAGATTTATTCTACTTGTTCTTATTAACCTACTGATACTTCCTTGCTATTCTACTACAGGAAGACATGTTTGTTTACTTTAAAGTGGTTTCCCGGAATGATGATCATTTTCAGAACCTAATAGCATCACCTTCAACATCGTTTTCCCTGCCACATGTTGTATATTCTCCTGGTCATCATTATCTTTTGGTGGAATCAATTTCCTTCCTTCCTGTAGATTATATAAAGTTTCAGGGTTGGAGCTAGAATGTTTGAAGCACAATGTAAATCCTCCCATTATATTTTCAAGGTGTAAGAGAGGAACACACGCTTGCACTGAATAAAAATCTAATTGGTGCTCCATCTTTGATGATATTTCAAACAAATGTTAATGTGGCTGAGTAAAAATAAGCTAATAAAAACCTCACGAGATACAAGTGATGAAATTAAGGATGTGAGGAAAATTGCTTTCAATGTATCTAAACAGACTGTGCAATTAAACTTGACATGTCTAGTAATCTGAATGTAATTTTCCAAACAAAAAGTGAAAACAATTAATTGCCAAGTCCCTTAATTAAATTATACAAATGCAGGGTCAGTATGTTGCTAGTATTACTCATCAGTTTCTCACAATTAAATCTAAAAAGGGGAAAAAATGAAGGTGAAGATTGTAGTCAATTACGTAAAACTGAAAAATGCAATACTAAAAACTTCATGTTCTCACTGTTTTTGTTATCCTTCCATTTAGGGTCACAACAGATTCTTCATATTATAAATTCTAAACAAATTGCCTAGATATACATATAAAATGCACCAATGAACTGCTTTAGACAAATCAAAGCCCATGGCAGATTTTACGTAACTGGTTTAAAAAGTAGCCTTAAACATGAAAATGTAACTACAAAGTGACACTCATGCCTAATGATCTGGGTATTAAATTACTGAAAAGAAAGTTGTTCAGCTTGCTTAATAGCAAGCTGCTCAATTGCACAAGGACAAGCTGAGAATTGTTTTCTCCCCCACCACAGTGCTATATTACAGCACCCTGCAGACAGTAAAATATCTCTTGCTGTGACGAGTTATTGATCTTGTTTTCCTCTGAGAACCTTAACAAGTCAAACTGTGGCTTCCTAAAATATACAGCTAAAGCTGTATTTTGCAAAGTCTATACGTTAGGAAGAAATTTGGTCTCTGGCTTTCAGAAGAAAAAATGAAATGCTATTAGTATTCCACATATGTAGTGTTCGTATTGCACTTCTCTTTGATCTAATGATTGAATGATGGAAGTGTAGTAAGCAGGGGGTCCTTTTCTCCTGTCACTTATAAGGTCTCTGTTCTTTTGCTTCAAAAATATATGCAAGATTTTTTTCATTGGGGTGGGGAAGGAGAGAATAAAAAGCCTGAATCTCAGTGTACTAGATGCAGTCCTTGTTAGTCCTACTGACTCCAGGGATGAATTTAACCCAGTGAACCACATTTTGATGGAGAAGGAAGGGGGAAGAAGCAATGCTAGAGTAAAATACTAGCTAGGAGTGTGAAAAGCTCAAATTGGATGGGATGATAATAATCATAGAATTTTATGGAGAAGTCACCATTCTGAACCAGATTCAATCTCATGGCAGCTGGGTTGTGCCTGAGAACATAGGGAAGTTCCTCGTTAATTCTAGCGGAATAGTGAGAACTGCACCACCACCCCTTTACAACCTGTTATTTTAACTTAGCGTAAGGTTTAACCATATTTGGCACTTTCATGCTCAGGTGCACAGAATGGGGTCTGGTGATGATTAAGAAGTGGGTTTGAGGGGCTTGTTGTTTCAGGGTAAATAGCCTAGTGAATCAGAATTTAATCTTGTCCTTGAAGCCATCATGAATCTAAGGGTATGTCTAGACTACATGCCTCTGTCGCCAGAGGCATGTAGATTAGGCTACCCGGCACAGGAAAATGAAGTGGCGATTTAAATAATCGCCACTTTATTTAAATTAAAATGGCTGCCGTGCTGAGCCGATCAGCTATTTGTTGGCTCAGCGCGCTAGTCTGGATGCTGATCGGCTCAGCGCGGCAGCCATTTTAATTTAAATGAAGCGGCGATTATTTAAATCGCCGCTTCATTTTCTATGCTGGGTAGCCTAATCTACATGCCTCTGTCGCCAGAGGCATGTAGTCTAGACATACCCTTAGGGTCCATTTAGATTGCAAGGCTATTTTGGGATACAGGAGGTATCCCAAAATAGCTGCCCCGTGTCCAAGGGACACGTCCGCTATTTCGAAGTAATTTTCTAGATAACGGACGCTCTATTTCAGCAACCCTGTAAACCTCATTTCATGAGGAATAAAGGATGTCTCAAAATAGTGCTTTATGTGGAAATTTGGCTCCGTGTAGATGCGCCAAATTTCAAAATAGCCTATTTTGAATTAAATCAAAATGAGATAAGCAATTCGTGCAGCGCAGATTGCGTATCTTATTTTGATTTTAGAGTGCAGTCTAGACATAGCCTAAGATAGCTCCTCCTGACTTCACAGGAGGACTTTCTTTTATAACTCATTCTATAGTAAGGATTATCTATCAGAATATACACAAGAAAGAAATATTGTGAAGGCCCCATCTCTCTTCTTCCAGTAGAAGTTAGTAGTTTTGTATAATTTACAGATCTCGGGAAAGCTTTGATTCTGTTACCAATAGCTCTGTCTCACAAAACCATGCCTATAGTTCGTCTTGACACTTTAGAATAATTACAGTCAGGAGCAGAGATTTATGTGAATAGGTCCATATGTAATCCTAGTGTGAGGTGTGAGAATTAAACTTAAAGGCATAGTATACATGATTTACCGCATTTTCTCTGACCAAAGAAGCAAGTACATTTTTGGCACATTCCTCCCAAACTGGAAGTATCAGCAGTTGGAGGCATTATGGTGGACTGCTTTTTAAAAAGTCTTTATCCTATCCAGTATTACAACTGCACCAGTAGTTTGGAGGCCCCTGTAATACTGATGTACAACAAGGCTCTATGGGCTAAAGACTGAGGACTAGGACAGAAATTCAATTTCCTTCCTATTATGGTTTTAAACCTCATTAATCCTCACTGTCAAGTAATCAATACACAAACATTATTCAAAGTGATTTGATTTTTAGGGTATGGGTTTAGGATTACTGTTCTCAATTACAAGAGAAGAGCTCTGCAACCTGGCAAAACAGATTTTGTCTTGAGTTGAGGGATGGCATTTTGCTTTATTTGTTGTTGCTTTTAACAATAAATTAATTATTATTATTATTAGTGAATTTCAAATATTCACAAGTTTAATTCAAATAAGCATCTAAGTATTTAGCAGCAAACCTTTGCATTATGAGAAACAAGGTGAAAAACAAATGAGTTCAGGCTCTATTAACTATTAATGATTATCATTAATTTGTTGTTTTATTGTAGTGTTTAGAAAACCTAATTATTACCCAGGGCCCCATTGTGATGCTCAGATACTAAATAAAAAGGGATTGCCCCCTCTCTAAAGAGCTATGCAATGAATGTATGCAATAAACAGATGAAGAACTGATTGCTCCTGTGAGATGAGCAAATATCACATGGCCATCTGAGAAATAGTCTCAGCTTGCCAAGTACCTAGCCCTTACTTTAGAGGCAATACAGCAGAGGAGAATCTTAAGGAGTGATATTTAGTGGCTTTAAGTTCGTGACTTTATGGATTTTTATATTCATAAGAGGCAGCATGGGTAAAGTGTGAGAGTGCTTGAAAGCTGATTGGAATATGCTAAACTCTGGGAACAGTTTGCTGGGCATAGGAAAGTCATGAAGCATCTAAAATGTAAAGACAAGGAGAGAAATCCTGGCTATGTTAATGTCAATGGGGGTTTTCCCATTGACTTTAACACAGGCACGATTTTACCCAAGAAGTCTGCATTTAATATGAAGGCGAGTGGAGAGCCAGTGGAAAAAACTCAGAGAAAGTTGAAGTGGTGAGAATGACAAGACAAAAAGGTAATCTCAGCAGCAGTTTTGGAACTATAATGTCTCTGAGAAAGACAGCTGGGTAGTCCCTGCACAATAGTGCAATGGAGAGGGAAGTGCACAAGTCTTTCTGCACTCTCTCCACCTTGGCACAACAGTGTAGGGATTCTCATAAATTGGCTCTTAAGTTGAAAGAGCTATAGGGATTTCTGCATGTGCTTGGGAATATGATTGTATCAAGGCTGACTTAGGAGCCAATTCACAGAGATGCAAAAGTGTTTTATCTTCATTCATAAATCAATAGTGATAGGTAACCAGGGACATATGGGTAGACTCAAGCCTGTTACCATCCAGGCTGTAGGCCTTGATACAAGGTCCGGAAGGGTGCAAGGGTCACAAGGAAGTGGCCAAGGGAAAAGTGAGAGCTGTGAAAGGGGGCGTGAGGGAGGGCAGGACAAGGCTGCTAGCAGAGTAGGATCCAGAGTAGTGGGCAGGTCTGGGTACCTCACATCCCCATTACACCACACCTTGCCACCAGAGAGCATGACCAGACCAGACAATCGGGTGCTTCCAGAGGGCAGTGTCCTGAAGAGGATGGTGTGATTCAGGGAATGACACCGGTCCAGAGACAGACAGTGGAGACAACGTGTAGAATGGAGAGTGATAACAGGAGAGACACTGGCCAGAGGAGGGCGGTCAGAGCTAATTCCCAGAGTGACCAGCAGGAGGTTCTGTGAGAATGAGTTGACTCTGTCACACCACCAGTCTAAAAAAATATGCCAGAGGTGTAGAGAAGGACAACAAAAATTATTAGGGGTATGGAACAATTTCCATGTAAGAAGAGATTTAAAAGTCTGGGACTATTCACATTAGAAAAGAGATGACCAAAGTGTGATATTATACAAGTCTATAAAATCACGAATGATGTGGAGAAAATGAATGAAGAAGTATTATTTACTATTTCACGTGTCACAGGAACTTGGTGGCATCCAATGAAATTAATAAGCAGCAGGTTTAAAACATTTTTTTAAAGTAGTACTTTACAAAACACACAGGTAACCTCTGGATCTCATTTGTAAAGCCAAACCATAACTGGCTTCAAATAAGAATAGATAAATTCACGAAGGATCAGTTCATGATCAACTGTCAACAGCCAAACCTTAAGTTACAACCAGATCTGCTCCAATCCCACAGACACAAACACCAACAAGATTATTATCAGGCATTCTTAAAACTTAAATACTCACTAGGGAAGCAAGGAAACAGATTGACAGGGCCAGACCAGTGCCAAAAGTCACCGACCGACTTCAAGACAGGCCCATAAAGGAAAATAAAGAACACCACTAGTCTTCACCTATAGACCTTCAGCTTAAACCCCTCCAGCACATCATTGCCAATCTACAGCCTATCCTGGAAAACAATCCCTCACTCTCACAGGCCTTGGGAGACAGGCCAATTCTCACCTACAGACAACTCCCCAACCTGAAACAAATACTTAGCAGCAGTCACACATCACACCTCAGATACACTCACCCAGGAACCCACACTTGCAACACACCTCGTTGCCAAATCTGTCCACACATCTATACAAGCAATATCATGATAGGACCTAGTGACATAAGCCACAACATCAGGAAATCATACAACTGCACATTCTCTGATGTAACATGTGCCATCAAGCACTAGCAATGCCCCTCTGCCATGTATATTGGCCAAATTGGACAGTTTCTGTGATAAAGGATAAAATGACACAAATCAGACATCAGAAATGGTAACACACAGAAACCTGTTGGGGAACATTTAACCTCCCTGTCCATTCTATAATGGATTTAAAAGTAACTATTCTTCTACAAAGGAATTTCACCACCCCATTACAGGGAGAAACTGCTGAACTGGAGTACATTTGCTTGTTTGGCACTGTCTCCTGGGCTTGAATAAAGATATTAACTGGATACACACTACAAAGGTGATTTCCCATTCCTTTGACATTCATATTTCACATCAGTAACTATGAATGGGATACATCCAGACTACTTAATTAGCTTCATTAACAACAGTCCTACAATTGACAGGCAACTGTTTTTGCTGTTATATATATCTTGGATTCTGTATTTCCACTCCAACTCCTCTGATGAAGTGGGTTTTACCCATGGAAGCTCACAATCCTATACCTTTATTAGTGTTTAAGGTGTCACAGGACTACTCATTGTTTTTAAATTTACAGACTAACAGCTACCCCTTTGAAACTACATGAAGGATAGGTCCATCAATGACTATTAGCCAAGATAATCAGAGATGCAACCCCACATGGTTGTCAATAAACCTCTGATTGTCAGAAGCTAGAGCGGATGAGAGGGAACGGATCACTTAATATTTATCCTGTTCTATTTATTCCATGTGATGAATTTGGCACTGTCTGCTGTTGTAAAACAGGTTAATTGTATAGATGGATCATTAGTCTGTCTAAGTATGGCCTTTCTTATTTGGAATTCCAGGTGCTTGGCACCCTTGAGAATCAGGCTGTTAGTGTATTAGTCCTCAGAGTTCTATAAACAAGGAAGTTGTACCCAATGAAGGATTTTTATTACCTACAAACAAAATGTGAGCCATTGGATTTATCTGTATTTATGAGAAATATGCTGCTGTACTAAAAAATCCACCTTAAGAGAAAGTAAATAGTTTCAGAACCCTTTCAATTTTGTAATAAGGAATTAAATAATATCCTGCTACTGTGCTCACAACCATATGCACAGGAAAGGATATTGTATATGCATGCTAAACTTCATAGCATCTATTTTAACTGACTCTAGTTAAATGTTAAGATCTAATTAGTCTTTATTAGTCTAATTAAAATTGATTCAGAATGTATTTGTTTACACTTGTGTTAAGGATGGACTTATTTAATTTAGTAAGCCTCAGTATACTATCATCAAACATAATGATGTATAGGTTTTTCAGAACTAGGGGAGTGTGATTTGTATCCTCCACCATGAATAGACAAGGTAATGGACAGTAAGAATTGGAATTCTGAGCAGTATCTATTCACCTGTGTGGAATATGAGTGCATGGATTTCCTTTTAACTCAGTACTGGAGCTGTGTGAAAGTTTTCACAAAGAAACTTGGAACCAGGCAATAGATTTCTTTTATCAAGTTTTGGCTGAGTTCCAATGAGCATACACCAGGTTTGCTGGTCTGGTAACTACCACTCGTACTTTTTAGAAGTATTAATAATCTAGTTCCTGAGCTCCACTTGCCTGAAAACTGCACATATGACTGTGGTTCTCAGGTGAAACAAAAGGAAAGACAGGAGGGCTGACATTGGAACACCTGCTTGTAAGCCAATCAACTGGTGTATAGAGTTTGCGTGATCTTATATGAAGGAGAACAAAATATTTCCTTCTATATGGAAATGAAAAATACTAAACCTTCACCTACTCTATCTGATCTATCCCAGGTCTGACTACCTCCCTCCGCAAAAAGCACTGTTACCAGTTAACAGAGAAAACGGAGTACATCTAGGACAATCTTGTTTACAGGAAAAATAACTGGTAATTGTGCCATGGCCCTGGTAAAGTCCAACACAGTGACACACAAGAAGGTGATAAACCATTATCCACACATTCATCTTCAACAAAGCCTCTCTTTGTCACTCAACATTATAGCCCATTTCTTAGTAAAGCTGAATGAAGAATAGAATATACTGTTTGCTAACATATACGTGTGCTATGCCTCAGCAGTGCCAGAAGAGGAAGCTTTGAGAACTATGGCCAGTTTTTGAGAGCAAACACACCTTGCAATCTGCTAAAAGGAATGACCGTCAGCATCTTGGAGAAACTTGAGGAGGTTGTCTTTGCTCTTGGGCTGTCAAGCTTCTGCAGAGTGGCAAGAGTGACTACATAATCTTCTATTAGCCTAATTCTGAAAGACTTTTTGAATCTCAATTACATGTAGCAGCCAACAACATTCATTCACAGAATACTGTAATAATGGCAGGTTTCTAAAACTACTGAAATGGTTCATCAGGCCCATCATTTGGGGACATATTTTGTAATTACTTCCAAATAAAGGAAATTGGCAGAGGGTATTACTGTAATATGAGGGCAATATAAAAAACTAAATATGGTTGTTTGGCGTCACTTAACTTTCCAGCAACAAGTGTGTGGCTATACCCCAGTCTCTTTCTCTCTCTGCTGGTAGTCTGATTTGATGAGAGTTAGCATTCTGGGCAGATCCACAATTGTTCTGGTACCAGATTTATGACTCGCTCTCATCCAACAGTAATGGTGTGAGAAAGAAGAACTACGTCTCCCTATAAATAATAACCCAACAAGGGTGAGAATTTTGAGTCAGTGACAGATACCTGGACAGAGCAATCAGGAGTGGCTTTGAGAACAAACTGGATATAGGAACAAGGATGAAGCCTTGAAACGGACTACAGAAGCAACTGGAGAAAAAGTATCCTTAGGTGCTGATTCAAAGCTTACAGAAAACTGCTTCTTTTAGTCAATGACAGTTGGGACTTCAGGAAGAGGGAAGGAGGAAGGAAGAAAATTCCCACTTCAACTCAGTCACCTTGCACTTAGGTAGGAGCTGATCATAACCCCATTGGACCTTGGATAGCCTCGGACCACAGCATTTGATGATCTGATGAGTATTGTCTTGTTTGTATCTTATAATAAGAGAAGGAAGTTTCTGGGAACACTGATATTAAGGGATGAAAGTCACATGGACCCTAGAGAAGTGACTGTAATGCACAGAGAGTAAAGAATGGTTGCTTGGAGCCAGTGTGTCTTTTGTGTTTGTGTTAGGATCTGTGGGCCAGCTTCTCAAAGGGATTTCAGCAATCTTCTCCCTCCTCGTGAATCTCCCAAAGTCAGCCTCATGAAGAAGACAAGTGTTCTTCCCCATGGTAGCTCTGATCATGTCTACACTAGGAAATTATTTCACAGTAACTAAATTCAACATAATAACTCCCAATATAACAAAATGGAAATAACGTGTCCCCACCATGAGAAAGCACTGAAATTAGTCAGAATTATTTTAAATTAGTGCATCCACACTGATTGGTGCCTGCCTCAGACTTAGACTATGTCTACACTACGGGAGTATCCCAGAAAAACTCTGTCACGCCCAGGAGACGTGTCTGCTCTTCTACTTTTTTTTTTTTTGCGGAAGAGCAGACGCGCTCTTTCAGAAGCCCTGTCTTCCTTCTTCCACAAGGAAGAAGGAGTCTTCTGAAGGAGGAGGCTTTTCTGAAATTTGGCCCAATGTAGATAAGCTAAATTTTGGAAACGCCTCTTACAAAAAAACTATTGGAAAAAGGTACACAAATTGCAGAGTGCAATTTGCGTACCTTTTTCCAATAGATCAGTATAGTCTAGACATAGCCTTAGAGCCCCTGGAAGCACTCTGGGGAGGGCACTAAGAGAGTGGACACTTCCTGTGGCAAGATGCAATGCGTGCTTTCAGGAGCTCTTCTCCATGGCTATGTCTCAGACGCCACTTCTCCACTGCTTTCCTTCTCGCGGGACACAAAAGGGACGCAGTGTGCTCTGGTTGGCCTTCCAGATACCACAGCACTCAAAACATGGAGCTGCTGCAAAGCAGTGCCAGGCTCCAGAGCTGCTGCAAAGCAGTGCCAAGCTTACAGGCCTCAGTTAATCCAGACTGTCTGCAGGCTGCTCCAGGCCCTGATCACCCAGGTCCTGGTTCTCCTACTGCTGTGCATTCCCCTCAATCTTCTGGACACCACGGAACATCACTTCTGGAGGCGGAAGACCAGTTTGGACTGGTGGGACCACATCATCCTGCAGCTATGGGAAAATCAGCAGTGCCTACTGAACTTCTACATATGGAAGACCACCTTCCTGGAGCTCTAAAAGTAGCTCACCCCTGGCCACACAAAACAGGATACCTGCCATTCCCGTTCAGAAACGCATCACCATGGCCCTGTGGAAGCTCGCCATACCAGACAGCTACCGCTCCATGGGGAACCAGTTCGGTGTAGGGAAATCCACAGTCAGGGCCATGCTCCTGCAGGTAGTGAAGTCCACGAACCAGGTGCAGCTATGGAGGGTCATCACTCTGGGGAACATGGACCCCATCATTGCCAGTTTGCCACCATGGGCTTCCCCAGCTGTGTGTGGGGGGGCATAGACTGCATGCACATCCCCATCCTGGCCCCCAATGACCGTGCCTCAGACTACAAGAAGAGGAAGGGATATTTTTCCATGGTTCTGCAGGCCCTCATGGATGATAAGGGATGAGTCATTGACATCAATGTTGGATGGTCGGGGAAGGTGCATGACGCCCGCATCTTCCAGAGGGGTATGCACCTTTTCTGAAAGATGCATGCCGGCACTATTTTTCCCAACCACACCATCAGAGTCAGGAAGGTGGACATGCCCTTTGTGATCTTGCTTATGAAGCCCTTGTTCCCCTGGCTCGTGAAGCCCTACCGGGGCAGCCTGGACCCCACCAAGTGCTAGGCTCAGCAGGAGCCACAAGGTGGTCGAATGTGTATTCGTCCATTTAAAGGGGAGGTTCAGGAGTCTCCTCACCTACTTGCACCTCAGCAGGCACAATACCCCCTTCATGGTGGTGGCCTGCCATGTGCTCCACAACCTGTGTGAGAGCAAAGGGGTGATTTTTCTGCCAGGGTGGGGGGCAGAGGTTGAATGGCTGGCCAGGGCATTCAAGCAGCCAGATACCAATGCCATCAGGCAAGCACATCAAAAGGCTCTGCTCATCAGAGAGTCCCGAGAGAGAGTTTCATTCAAGGCCTGGTGTGAGATTCCCCGTGCCTCTCCTCAAGGGGCCCCTGCATTCCCTTTCTGTGCCTTTCCTCCACCATGCCTCCCTTCCCCTGCCTTCTCTTCCCATCTCCCCCCATCTCCTGCAGAGCAAATAATAAAGTTTTCTTTTTTGAAACAATAGTACTGTTTTTTGGGGGGATATACAACAGGGGAGGAACTGGGGAAAAGAACCTGGAATGGGGGAGGGAGCTCAAGGATCAGGTTGGAAGTGGCACCTGCCTCCGGTTGGTTGGGAGGCTTCAGCTGCCCAAGAGGTCCCATCACCTTGTGTTCTGGGGCTCCTGTCATCCCTTGGGAGGCTAGGAGAGGAAGCCATGGGGTGGGGGGGAGGTGGCTAATGGCCCGCTCCATGCACAAAACCATGTATTCATTCACCCAAGTGAGGGAAGAGCACATGGCCTTGTGCGGGTGCAACAGCTGGTTCCCGGTGGCTTTCCTCTGCTCCCAGTCAGCTCGGTGCTCCTCCTTGAGCCCCCTGGACAAGGGACTGCAGGGAGGCCATCTGCTCCCACATCAGGTCCTTGCAGGTTCTTTTCCACCTGTGGATCCCGAGGAGTCATGCAGATGGCATGAGAGGTGGAGGACACCAGCTGTCCCAGCTGTGAAGAAAAGTGACAAGGGCAGTTATCACAGGAGACACTGTGTATGAAGCCTAGCCCTGATCTCGGAGCCAACACTGAAGGTCTTGGTTCAGATGATGGTGATGTGCTTCAAGCAAGGCCATATGTTGCCTAGACAGTGGGCACTTTCCAGCAGAGGCATAGACATCCCAGGGCAGCATCACTACCCCCACGGCCTGGGGACAAGCAGGCATGGGAAGGTGCCGGTCAGGCCAGGAGCCTGTGGATGCGAGGGGGAATGAGGCATCTTGGTTTCCTTGTGTCCCACACATGTTGTGTCCAGTACTGGCGGTGTCCCACAGAGTAAGAACTTCTACCTGCTGGGGGGAGGGGTTGGGGAAGTGTGTGTGAGTGGCAGATGTCACTTGCCAGAGAGAGTGCTACTGGGTTCCCCTCTTGTTCCTCCCCCCGATAGGTTCCCATGCATGGGATCAGTATCTTCGGCATCGCTGCACTTGATCAGGAGTGGCTGCTGCTTGAATGAAGGCATGACCCTGTGCCATGTGTAGCACTGCTGTGTGATTCCATGACCCCAGCCTCCTTAGTGGTGGCTTGTTGTAGGAAGGTTTCCCACCACAGATGCCCAAGTAAGGCAGGCCTCTCCAGGAACCTTGTGAGAAGGACTGAGGGGTTCCTGGGTAAGAGTGTCCTGGAGTTGAGTGCTCTGGACTGGTGCTCCATGTGCATCCACATGCACAAGCTGTTGTGAGAGCCCAGGCTAAACAGGCTGAGCAAGGAGCACTCAGCCCCTCTCAGCCCATCTCCTTCCCTGCGTGTAGAAAAGGCAAGTTATAGAACTCACCTGAAGTGCCTTCCTGGGTTTGTCCAAAGCCTGGGAGACATCCTGGGAGGAGGGTACTGGCTCCAGGGTGAGGAGCAGGTCCTGGATGGTGGGCATGGCCACCTCCTCATCCAAAATCCTGCCCTCATGGACGCTGGGCGTGTCTTGGCCGGACTTGATGACAACAGGGAAGAGGTGACTGCCTCTCCTCTCAGAATGGCACCCAGCAGCTTAAAGTAGCAGCAGGTGTGCAGTGCCATTCTGGAGCATCGTCTCTGTTCCATGGCCTTGTGATAGGCCTGCCAGAGCTCTTTGATCTTCATCCGGACCTGGCTGAGTGTCCGGTTGTGGCCTTTGGTGGCCAGGCTGGTGGCGATCTGGCTGTAGACTTCTCCATTCCTTTTCCTGGTGCAGAGATCTTGGTCTCCTCCCCCAGACCTAGATGAGGTCCAGGATCTCTGCACCAGTCCAGGCCAGAGCTCTCCTGCCTCCCTGGCCAGTGGCAACCAAGGGAGCAGCAGGAGCACTGGCAGTCATGGGAGGGTCTGCTGGAGCATTGGGTTCAGTCCTGGCTCCCTTGCTTGCTACTCTGTCACATGGAGCTTTCGCAACTCGCCACATGGGATAAGCCCTTCTCCTGAAGTCTGAGTTTTAAGCTCCACAGGACAAGGGGAGCAGTGGAGATGCCAGGTATAGCCCGAGTGGTCAGAAATGCAGCTATAAGAGGCCTTTGGAAGCCAATTATTTCAAATTAGCAGCACTAATTCGACTGTCCATACTAACGCTATTTCAAAATAACTATTTCAAAATTAATGTTATTCCCTGAGGAAAGCAAGAGTACAGATTTTGAAATAACTAGCCCATTACTTCAAAATAACGGGTTTGGGTAATGTGGACACACTGCTTATAAATTCAACCTAAGAGGAGCTATTTCAAAATAACTCCCTAGTATAGACCAGGGCTCTGATAACTACAGTTCCAACAATATTCCTGTTTTATGCTGAACTGAGTCTACACCCTGGGACTTTCTGGTCAACAGCTTTTTAAAGAGCCAGTTGCCTGTTGCAAATCTTTACACTAAATCAAGTGAGTGGTGATTGGAACATCTCTGAGGGGCTGTTTTGAACATCTCTGAGAGGCTGTTTCCCCTTCTTCTTTGCCAAGTCCTTTCCCAAGGATGAACACTTTATTGCAAGGAGCACCACAGCCCTGTCAAGAGTTACTTATGGTTAGATGCCATTCTGTCTTAGGGATTGTGCTCAAGTGAAATCTGAAATTCTGGCCACTTTTAAGCCCCATTATCTATCCATACAAGATACCTGATATCATAGTGAAATATTCTAATTCCATATTTAAGCGAGCCAGGTAAGGTTGGGATCAATGCAGGATTGGAATGATTTGTTCTGATAACACTCAGTTCCCTGTGATGGGTCAGTATGACGGAGGACTCTGCCTGGCCAAAGCTATGTTACCCACACTGTCAAAATTATAGCCCCTGGCTGATGCTGCACGAGAATTTTTCAGGGATATTCTTAATAGAATGAGATGTGAATTTATGTACAATAAACAACATCTGAAACTGTGATTTCTGTAGTATGATGACATGGATCAAGTGATTACAAAATTACAAAATATAAGCTATCCCACACAGGGCAGCATGCAAACCAAAAATATACTGCATCATATTCTAGGTCACTGAGGCAAAAAGTAAACCAATTCTATATGAACTTCTTGGCCACTAGTACTTTCTCCATGGAATTTTGTCACTCAAGAGAAGGAAAAGCAACTGGAACAAATACTAAAACAAATATTGACCTCTCTCCAACAAAAAAAGTGTTAAACTAATGCTCTTGGTTAACAAAAGTTCCCTTGATCATGAATTACTCTAATGTTGTGGCTTTTTGCTGCAGGCTTTTTGACACAGGGCCTTTAACTGTGTGTGCTAGACAGCATTTTACTGCTGTTATTCTAAAGTATGATTCATATCTTCCTTCTGGGAGTGAATTCTTATACACACTTTAATTATTAAATTTCTATTTAGCTTCTCCCCTTCAGTTGCCACTATTTCTAAAACATACTTTATATCATAAAATCATATTCTAAGCAAATAGCAGACCTGTGATTACACATATTATCGCTATAACAAATCCGTTGGAAATATGGTCTACTTAAGACTGGGGGCAGGTTACAGTTAGTACACACCATTTTATATGACTTTTAGACCAATACACATTAGTTACTTTTATTGTAAAGATATCACAGCAAAAATGCTTTATAATAAGGATTAAGAAAAAGGAAATAAATGTCTATAATAAAAGTGATTTCCTACAGAAATATAAAGTGGCTTGTGTTCACAGAAGTTAGTGGACCTGGACAAATACCAAAAAAAAACCCTGAGACTATTCTCTCAAATAAAACCTCGCATTTGCCATGAACATTCATGTGAGTGATTTTCTTTGCTCCTAAAATGCTCATGAATATTCATGTGAACATGAACTCATTTAAAGGATTGCTCTAAGTATGCCACTGTGACCATCTTGGAATGCGCTTTTTTAAAATTTCCTGCCGTGTGATTTAGGTTAACTGTTCACAAGTTCTTGAAATATACTGTGTTTTTTTTTATTCCAGAAGATGGAGAAAGCTTTGAGGGGAAAAGGGGAGAGGAACTGGCTTGAGAATTTGAAAGTGGATGGTAGCTTGGGTGAAAGTGATCATGAAATAATACAATCCATAGTTTAAGGAATGGTAGGAGGGACAATAGCAAAATAAAGACAAGGGATTTCAGGAAGAAAGATTTTAGCCAACTCAGGGAGTTGGTAGGTAAAATCTCATGGAAAGCAAATTGAAGAGGAAATACTATGGAAGACAGTTTTTCAAAGATACATTACTAAGAGCAGAGGAGCAAATTAGTCCACTGAATAGAAAAGACGGGAAATATGTCAAGAGACCACCCTGGATTAACCAGGTAATACTGAGTGATCTAAAAATAAAAAAGGAATCCTACAAAAACTGGAAACTAGGTGAAGTTACAAAGAACAAATATAAACAAATAACATGAGTATGCAGGAGCAAAATTAGAAAGGCCAAGTCATAAAATGATATCAGACTCGCTAGAGTCATAAAGGGTAACAAGAAAATATTTTACAAATATATTAAAAACAAGAGGAAGACCAAGGACAGCGTAGCTCCATTACTCAATGAAGAGGGAAAAACAATAACAGAAAATGTGGAAACTGTAGAGGTGCCTAATGACTTCTTTCTCTAGGTTTTCACCCAGAAGGTAAGTGGTAATTGGATGCTTAATATAGTGAATGCCCGTGAAAATAGGGTGGATTCAGAAGTTAATAGGTAAATAATATGTTAAAAATTTCTTAGATATGTTGGATGTTGTCAAGTCACCGGGGCCTAATGAAATGCATCACAGAATATTCAAAGAGCTGACCAATAAAATGTCTGAGCCATTAGCTATTACTTTGGAAAAGTAATGGAATAAGAGAGAGATTCCAGAAGACTGGAGAAAGTCACATACAGGGCATATTTATAAGAAGGGAAAGAAGGACAACTCACCAAAGAATTATAAACTAGTCTTCTTAACCTCTACACCAGGCAAGATAATGGAGCAAATAATTAAGAAATCCATTTGCAAACATCTTGAAGTTAATAAATGAAAAGTAATAACATGGATTTCTCAAGAAAATCATGTCAAACCAAGCTGATAGCTTACTTTAACAGGGTGGCAGGCCTTATGGATTGCAGGGAAGCAGTAGATGTGGTATATCTTGAATTTAGTCAGGCATCTGATATATTCTCGCATGACTTTCCAATTATCAAATTAGGGAAATAAAATCAGATAGGGCTACGATAAAGTGGGTGCATAAGTTGTTAGATATCCATTCCAAAAGAGTAGTTATCAGTGGTTCACAGTCATGATGAAAGGATATAATGAGTGGGGTTCCACAGGGATCAGTTCTAGATCTGTATCAAATATATCAGTTATTGAGATAATGGCACAGAGAGTACACTTGTAACATTTACAAATAATACCAAGCTGGGAGAGGTTGCAAGTGCTTTGGAGGACAGAATTATAATTCAAAATGATCAGGACAATCAGTAGAAATAGTCTGAGGTAAATAGGATGAAAATCAACAGAGACAAATGCAAAGTACTCCACTTAGGAAGAAACCGTCAGTTACACACATTTAAAGTGGGAAATTATTAAAAAAAGACAGTTAGCCTCCCCAATCAGAAATAAAATAAATTATTAAGAACAAATACTACTACTGTTTCCGTTGTAGTCTAGTCCAGCTGAATTTGGGGTCTTCATTACTATAGCAAGTTCCCAGTGCCTGGAATAGTTTGTGAAAGTCAGTAGGATATGCAGCATTGCCGAGTGTCCTGGAGGATGCGTGAAAAACTTTAATTTCCTGACAAAGTTTAATACATCTTTTCTCTTAAAAATTTATTTGTTGTAAATTTACAATTGAAGAACTGTAACAAATACAGAAATTGAACATAAACACATCCCAACTGGTATTTATGGACTTTTCAACAATCTTCCTGTTCTACTGTAAAGTAAAATGTCTGATCGCATCCATGTCTTCAACAGTTTATTGAGTCCTTTGCACAGCCCAAAAATGATCAAACCATTTGTTCTTGAAGTTTTTTTAAACTGTTTTGATTGTCTAATGATTGCTTCAGGCTCACAGTTATTTGTTTCCTGTTGGGCTATGTCTCATATCTAATAATGTAATATGGACATGTAAGCCGGTTGGCTAAGCCCTTGACCTGTGCTCAGGCCTGTAAGTAAAGGTCCAGCGGCTCCTTTCAAACCACAGGGCCTGAAGGCAGGAAGCAATGCAAACGCAGTGCCCCCAGTCAATAAGGCCACGGGCCCTGGTGCAGGGCGTGGCAGCAAAGTAAACACAGCCACACAGTTAGTAAGGCCCTGTCCCTAGTTCAGGGCAGAGCAGCAAAGCAAACACAGTTCCAGTGATTAAGGCCCAGGCTCTGGTCCAGGGTGGGTCAGCAAACACACACACAGTTTTCCAGGCACTAGTGCAGAGGGGGAGACGGCCACCTGGTATGTCAGGTGGCGGGGGGGACGCAGGCCCTGGCTGCCACTTGGGTCAGCAGGAATCCAGTCCGCAACACACTGACACACTCTACAATGTCATGAGATCAGCCTGATGGTCGTTGGCTTCCCCTGGGCCACTGACTAACTCCTGCTCAGATTCTACCTGGTACCACGTTGGCTGCTGGTCCTCAGGGTCGTGGTAGTCTGAACCCTTGGGCAGGTATAAAAGGTCTCCTCTTTGGAGCAAGGGCCCAGTGGTCTGGGACAGTCCTCAGCCTCTCCAAGGACCTCAGGGCCCTGTTGGCTTGAGAGTTCAGGGCAGGCCTCTGCTTCCTCCGGTGACTAAGACCCTAGTGAGCTCCTGGGTTTGGCTTTTATGCTCCCTGTCCTGCCCCTGGGCCTCCATGGAGTTAAAGGGGCAGGACCCAGCTCATCCCACCCAGGCTCAGAGAGGGGTTCTTCCCCCTTGGGGTCGGTGAGCGGCCACCCTTCATTTTTTGAGGAGTATGGGATCTTTTGAAAAAGGGGATTTTTTTTCAAAAGAACCGCATCTGGATGAGCGCTTTCACTTTCGAAATACACTTTTTTGAAAGACCGCTGGGACGTGATTATGCAAATGAAGCACAAGATATTTAAATCCCGCACTTCATTTGCACTTTCTATTTGCCTAATTTACATCCCTCTTTCAACAGAGGGCTGTAGTTTAGACATACCCTAAGGCTATGTCTACACTAAAAGTTTTCTCGGCAAAAAATATGCTAATGAGGGACTCATTTGCATGAGTCGCAATCACATTTGTATATTCTGTTTTTGCACTAGGGTTTTTGCACAAAAACAAGCAGTGTGGACATTTTCTTTTTGCGCAAAAATACCCTTTTTTCTGCAAGATCCTTATGCCCCCAAAAAGGAGGGATACCAATCTTGCTGAAAAAGGGTTTTTTGTGCAAAAAGAAAATGTCCACACTGCTTGTTTTTGTGCAAAAACCCTAGCAGAAAAACAGATCTGCAGAAAATATGCAAACAAGATCACGACTCATGCAAATGAGTCCCCATTAGCATATTTTTTGCCGAGAAAACTACTAGTGTAGACATAGCCTAAATGTTTAGCAGATTGCAGTTTCTTGAAAGCAAGCTGCTCTCACTTGTAGCTTAAAATTCCAGGTATTGCTTTCACAGGACAAATACCAGCCTGGACTCAACCTCCTTCCCCGCTATACTTCCACCCCTTTATCCTTGTTTCTGAGGCTATGGGTATGTCTACACAGCAACATTATTTTGAAATAGCTTAGTCCGTGTCTACACAGCAGGCAGTTATTTCGAAATAGTGTCATAATCCTGTCAAGCTGGAGGACTTCTTAGTCTGACTCCTGTAACCCTCATTGTATGAGGAGTAAGGGAAGTTGTAGGAAGAGTGCTCTATTTTGAAATAAGTGCTGTGTAGATGCTCCCAATTTCGAAATAAACTATTTCAAAATAAGCAACGCAATTGATGTAGCCCATTTTGTGTAGCTTATTTCAAGTTAAGCCCTGCTGTGTAGACATACCCTAAGTCTACACTGGGAATTTTTGGCAACAACAAAAGTTCTGTCAACATGCAAAATTTGCCAAAAGGGAAAAATGGTCAAACCAGTTTTGTGCCTTGCATTGTCAACATATCATGGCCATATTGCTAGCATTCTGTCAACAGATAGAGCAAAGCAATGTGGGTAAGCATACCACAGTGCAGTGTTGAGGGAAGGCAGAGCTGACCCCTGCGCTTCTTGGGATTCTCTCTGAATTCTCCCACAGCATTCTCAGCTGCTGGGAAGAGCATCATGAATAGCTCGGTGAGCTCTGTGTGCTGAGGAATATCCAAGCAGCACAGAAGTTCCTCCAGCCTTTCCTCTGCAGCACAGTCTGACTGTTGCTTTTTTTCTAGCAGAGCAGAACAGAAGCATTCCCCCAAATGGAGCAGCTCACACAGCTGTCAGATGAGTCCCAGAGCACTGAAAGGGGAGAGGTGCATGTCTTCAGAGCAGCAGAAATCACAAAACACTGAGCACAGCCATCAAGGCAGACATTGTGGAATACTGGTGGAAGGCAGTTCTCTCAACAAAACAGACAACAGAGTCCACACTGGCTCTTTGTTGACAATAAAGGAAGGAGAAAAGAAAAAAAAATCTCTTGCAGGGATAGAAGTTTTTTTGTTGCCAAAACTAGGTGTTTTTTCCCAACAAAGTCAAATTGTATTGTAAATGCTCTCACTGTTTTGTCACCAACAAAACATGCCATTGTAAATAAAGCCTTAGATGTTCTCAGCAATCATCCTAGGCAGAGATTCAATGAAGAATGGACTCTGATTATTTCCCTTCCATTCCTTAAATATATTTCTTTGTTTTCTAGTGATATTCCCCCTACTCCCTCAGTGGAAAAATACTGTTATTCCATCATGGAGTCCAGTACCAGGGTGACTTAAAGACATGACTCTGCTGTGTCAAAGTAGCTATGAGTCAGCTATGAGCTACTCATTTGTAGCATCTCAGGAAAGCTTCTTCGGAAGATTAGCATCTTCAAAGACCTATTGTTCTCTCTAATGGTCCATTGAATTTGTCCTCAGATGGCTAGACTGACTAATTGCATTTTGTCTGTTGTGTTGTTCCCAAGGGGCAAACATTTTTTCAATACAGACATATAGTCAAGATTCTTAAATCTAGATACAAAAAAGAAAAAATACACACAAATAGGATAATCATTTTCAGTAAATAATACCCTTTTCAATGAAACATCACAGATCTATCTTGCATAAAACACATTTTAGTTATGCTAAAACCATATAATAATATTTCTAAGTAGAATATGGGGTGTAGTGTGACCCTGTAATGATTGTCTTTGGTTTGAGCAGCTACTAAATGTACTCAGCACTCTGAGAACCAATATGTTTTTGAGTATGCGAGACTATATCTTGTGCTGACATACATAAGCTTTAGCAAAATACAGGAATTCTGAACTATGGGTTCATTAGATGTTATTACTGTCCTTGGATATGATTAAGTTCTAACATGGCTTTAACATGCCACGATGGCAGTGAAAGCGGTGATGTCTTCAAGCAACTCCTATTGTAAAAAATTGTTAAACAAGTGCATTATACTCAAGTGATCATATTTAACCAGTGCAAACAAATCCATTTTTATTTTTATTGTATGGCATTATTGGTATTGTTATTTTATTGGTATTGTTATTAACAACAACATTATGCATCTCTGTTCTTTGGGCCTCCTCACCATTTCATCAACACTGCTGTTTATCTATGACAAAAATACTGTTTCTCCATTTCTTCTTTACAATTAAAGCATTTTAAGTTACCTTCTATATGTATTTGTTCTATGGACCCCCCCACTCCACATATTAGCAATATGACAAAGGAACCACCACCCCCAGAGCTCTGATTGTTTAGAGCAGTGGTTTTCAAATGGTAGGCACAGGGTCTCATTGCTGCAGGGGGTCAGGTGACCAGTGAGAGTTCTGTGGCAGGCTACCTGTCTGTCCTGGCATGGCAGACTACACAGCAGGCCCAGTTCCTAGCTGGGGGGAAGAGAACCATGCACTGTCCCTGCCCTGAGCATGAGCTCCACACTCCCACACTTCTGGGGTGCCGCATGGTCTGCGGTGCCAGGAGAGACAGGAAGGCCTTAGCACCCTCACTGCACTGCTGAGTAGGAGCTGCTCAAGGTAAGCCCCGGCCCTGCCCCACCCCCAAAGCTGGAATCCTACACCCCAAAGCTTTCATCCTCAACCTCACCCTGGAGCCCACACTCTAGTAAATTATGTTGGGTGATGGGCATCAACAATTTTCTTCAACGGTCATAAGAAAAAAGTTTGAAAACCCCACTGCTTTAGAATATGGGCAGAAAAGAACAGAAAAAAATCACTCTCTCTACCACTTCCCAGAGCTTTTGTTGGCTAAAAATGTGATTTTCCCTTCTGGTTCATCTCCTTGGGAGAACACATGGCCTGGTTAAATGTTGCTGTTGTGAGCAAATAGGAGGTCCAAGCAGAAACTAAACTCAAGAAAGAGAGGCACAGTGAGAAAACAGAGTGTGTGGTATGTATGAGCCTACCCTGCATGTAAGAATAGATCATTGCTCAAAGAGAACGAGGTGTCTTAATCTTCGCCTGAGGTGGGGGGAATTGGGGGGAGAATGTTAATGATAAAGTTAGTATTCCCTTAAATACCTTGGAATTAGCTAATACTCCCTTTGACTGGTCTTTTCAATGATTTTGGGGTTTTGTCTGTGGCAATAAAGCTGTTGGAATAGGTCTGTGTGATGGAGCCATCCCACAGTAAATCCTTTTCCTCTCCAAAGGATGTAGGAGTTTAGAATGGTGAAGTGCTGAGTTGCCACCTACTGCCCAACATTTTTCCTTCCCATCACCGTGGGAACCTCTATTTTCTACCTTTCATGCATGCTCCTGGAACTGTTTTCTACATTGAAATTATGAAGGTGGGAAGCATAGATTTCTCCATTCATTACTCATCGTTTGAATTCCTGCCTAGAGTGTTCCATCATTAGGTGATTCTGTTTTCAGTTCATCTCATATCCCAGTGATACATCGTGGGCATGTGGATGAATGAGGCCATGTTTTGGTTGTTATTTAGGAAGAAAATAGTGATATTAACATTCGGGGGCCGTGTTTAGCATACTGTAAGTTTGAGGATTTTGTTCAAAGGAAAAATAAAACTGAAGCAGTAGTTTTACACCAGCTAACTGGGGGGAGCCTTTCATTTGGGGCACCACCATGAGAGTCAAGACAACCCATGTAGAAAGTACTATAAAAAGGCTGGCCTCTGTCTCTTATTTGATTCCTTGTCTTTGCCGCCATCACTCTTATACATGCATTACAGGCAGTGATTCAATCCAGTGTCTTTGTAACAATACAGCTCCCAGTTCTCCTTGTGAAGAAACTGTGGAGATCTTGATCTCTTTCTCTCTCAATGAACTGCACCTCTGGTTCTGATGTCAGTATACATTTGAGATCTTTGAACTCTCTTTCATGCTTGACACCCATCTTTCAGCAGTTTTATTAGGTAAACAGTTTGGGCAGCATGAATGCATATAAATTTACTAACATAATCCAATGTGTCTTGCAGTATCTCTATTAAAGCTTAACCCTGTATAGCACAACCAGGCCCCAGGGTGATATTTTCTCTCTAGTGATTTAATTCAGAGTTTCTCTTTTGTTAAAGAATGCTTAAAGCACTCACTTCTAATAAAGACTGTGCTTTATGATGTACTGTCACAACTAAATGGTTCTTAACTCAGTGCTTTTTGACTGGTTTGAAGAAAGAAAGAAACTGTTGATTCATCCTACAGGGGAGTCAATTAGCAAAAGGACAAGATTATTTGAAAGGGATGGCTTTGAAACAGATGGCAGGAACATAACAAGTTTCCATGGGGTGCAAAGAGTTTCATCAGAATATTTAAATTTCAATTTGTTTCACATAGGTATACATTGGCCTTCCCTATTTATATATAATAATACTGCAGAGATTCTATGTGGAAGCAGTTCTTTCTTTGCTTATCTTTCTGTCTCCCACAGAAAGGAGAAAAATCAAACCATGTCCAGAATACACCATTGGCCAGGAATCAAAAGCAATTTTATTTTTGTTTTGTTTTGTTTTGAGATGCTATCACTGAATGAATTTATGACACTAATAATGAATATGGGCATAAAATGTGATTTTTATTCTCTCCACAAAATTAACAGATCTAGCTGTGCAGCACTGAGCCCGTGCAATGAATTGCCTGTGATACCATTGGGCACCAGTTGACCTCAGAATACTTACTAAGGGGAGACTGATTTCAATTGAAATCAAAGTATGCCATAGACCCTTACATTTAAGTAGAAAGAAAGATGTGTTCTCATGTTCAGTACAAATGTTATGCTGCGTATTTTAATACTAGACGACTTACCTGGGTCCTTCAGAGCAAGGGGCTGGTAGTGTGGAGGATGTAGAAGTCAGGGCATGGCCTTGGGCAAGTTGGGGAGTGAGGGCAGGAGGCTGAGAGCATGGAGATATGTGAGAGTGAGGGTTGGAAGGTGAGGAGGGGCTCAGGGTGGGAGGTCCCATCTGGTGGGGTCTTTTCTCCCCCTCTCCCCCCCCCCAGGCACCAGGGAACGTCTTTCTCCTTAGCCGTCCTCCTTGACTGCTAGGGACCTTCTCTCCCCTCTCCCCCCACCCCCATTGCTGCTGCCAAGGGCTAGGGGGAGGAAAGGGTTTGGCGCAGGGAAGCTACTTACCCGGTCTGACAGCAGGCAAGATGACAGAGTCCCAGCTCTGTTGGCCACCCTCTTGGTAGTGTATCTGCCCTCAGTGGTGACTCTACATATAGCTCGTCCCTGCCCTCACTGCCCCCAGTGACCACTCTCACTATCACGCCCCTCCTCTCTGTTCCCCTCCATTTTCCCTCCTCTGTCTGCCCTCTCCCATAGCATGTTATGAAAAATAGCCTCATTTCTGGCACGTCCTATTGCCTTGGCACAACCAAACCATGACCTGGCTTTAAGTTAGGATAAGAGGAAGTTGCATATCAATTCTCTCCTCTCTCCATCATCCCCTGCTAGTGATTGCTCTAGTGCTGTAATGGTCTCTTCTCCAGTAGATAGGGATTGGCTCAGCCAGGGTCAACACCTGAGTCTGCTCACTTCCAGAGAAGGGGAGGTAATAGAGTCCAGTAACATATGTATGTCCAATGTCCCCACAGCTCATGTCCAGGCCAGTGAGGAATGGCTGTCATTGCTTCAGAGCTTACCTTGTGTCTATCCTCCTGTGATCCAGAGGGGAAAGGGTTTTTAATTCCCCCATTCAGGGGGGGAATGTTGGTATGGAGACCAAGGCTCTCCTTCTTCACTAGGCTTTGAATCAGGCCAGTATGAGAGGCAGAAATAGCTAACACTGATGAGGCTGCTTCCATAGCCACATAATACCAATTACCCTCCTAGTCAAAGTTGTGGATGGGTCAAAAGCCTTGCAAATGATTCACCAGAAGATGGAGTGAAAAATGTCCCTTCAAGGTTAGCTGCTGCTTGCAGCCCCCTCCCCTGAACTCAGTATTCCAGCTGGGCCTCATTTAGGAGACCCCAAGATACATGTGTACTCTCATCCTGTCTGCCCCCTCCTGAGTTGTCTTGCTCTCCTTTAAGGTACTCTTCTAGTTGAAGTAGGACCTGCAGGTTAAATGGTGTGGAGCTACTTGAGTCCAGAGCTGCTCCTGAACCCCTTCTGTGCCAGAGTGGGGTTATAGACTCCATCACAGAAAGTCCCTGATGTAGAATTTATTCTCTAATGACTAACCAAAGCATGGAAGCACACAGTTACTAAGTAAGTTTTTTCCCTCCCCCTTTTTTAGTTAAATTAATTACATAAACCCACACATGACTCATATTTTCAGTATGGTTGCATCTATATTGAGTAGCTTATTTCGAGTGTATTTTGAAATAGCTTATTTCAAAATTTGGCACTGTCTACACAGTGCCAAATTTCAAAATAGAGTGCTACTCTGATACATCCCTTATTCCTCGTGGAATGAGGTTTACAGGGACATCAGAATAGCGAGACCATTATTTCGAAAGGTATTTTGAAATAATGGGCTTGTTTAAAAGAGGTGACATAGCTATTTCGAGATACTGAAAGTATCCTGAAATAGCGCCACTCTCTAGATGCACCCTTCGTGAACATTTTTTTTTCTTACAACAAGTTTAGTTTTCTACAGTACATACTCAGAAAAATAAAAATAAAATCAGAGCGTAAATTTTGGGGGACTATTAATTCACTACAACTCAAAATGATTAACCATTTTTTGAAACTTTTCAGAAACTTCAGGTTTAACTCAGATTATATGATAAAAATTTCAGACAGATACACTGAGTTTTGTATTGGGATTTAATCAGGTTCCACATCCCTTTCCTTTACCTTTCCTTTTGTTTTATTACATTTAGTTATTTTGTGCTGTTGATATTTTGATGTTTTTGCAGATTCTGAAAAATAATGCATTTTAATTCAATGGGTTTTACTATGCATTTTTTTTTCTAATCATTTGCAGTTCTGGGGAGTAAGGATAGAATTTGGGGTTGGAAATTGGCTGTATTCAGGAGTAGAAGTGACAGAACCTTTGCAATGATCTCAGCAGAGGTATTTGCATATTTGGAGCACGTAGGAGCTACTCTGTTGGTGCTATTTCATCATCTTTATATAAAATAAAGAGAGTGGTCTGACTAAAAACAACCCAAAGTGGAATCATCTGCTTTTGAATGGAAACAGAAATGCTATATTCATATATAAAAAGAGAAATTCGTAAGAACTACTGTCCCATCATCATTCAGAACAGAAAACACATCTTTAAAAAAAGAACAGTTACTTTGAAAATAAGCTTGTAATATATTACTACGGAAACACATATGGAGAATAAAATCTGTTTGTGGCAGAAAAGGTGGGCATAGTATGAGAATTCTTGTGACATCTAAACTCAGAGATATTGTTTAAGGCAGCTGACAGGAAGCAATAACGTTCTTCTTTTTTTTTTCCTAGAGGGAAAGGAAGTACCATGAGAGGGAAAGAATCAGAGAAAAAGATGATATTAGTATGGAGAAGAATCAGTAAGAACATGACAGTGGTTAAGAGTATTAGGAGGATTCCTAGAAGCAGAGAAGGATAAGGGAATTGTATTAGTCAGGTGGTTTTCAGCATATAGGTTGTAATATGGCAGAAAGATCTTTCCACTGGGGATTAAATTCAGAGGATTAAAGCAGCTAGTAATTGTCTGAATAAGGGTCTCATTACCCACATACATAGATATAGATAGTTTTAATATGTTGGAGATTCATGGCTCATCAATGAATTAATGAGCTCTCTACATTTTGGATTCATATGGAAACTGATGGGATCAGACTGGGTTTTAGGATGCATCTACACAGCTATGCAAGTTGCATAGCTTATTTCGTAGTAATTTCAAAATGTCTTATTTTGAAATTTGGCACTGTCTACACAACGCCAAATTTCTAAATAAAGTGCTATTCTGACAAATCCCTTAACCTTCATGGAATGAGGATTACAGGGATGCCGGAATAGTGTGCCCGTTATTTCAAAATATATTTCAAAATAATGGGCACATTTAAAGACATGGAATTGCTATTTCAGGATACTTCTGGTTGAAACAGTCTATCAAGGCTATCTCTGAATCTCTATATTGTAATAGTGTCTGCCATCATGATCACTGATCACCTAGCCTGTGTTATAGCTCATGGACATATTTAAAGAAAAGGACATGTGGATTTTATTTATTTATTTATTTGACCCACAGGTAGCTGGGATTCAGTGGGTTACAATAGTTCAGACATGTTGGGCCAACCACGAGCAGCACTGACAACTTGTCTCACAGAATCAGGCAACAGACACCTCACCTAATAAGACACCTTATTTATAGCCTGTTATCTTAATTTGTTATTTTCAGTGTTGTTAAAGAATTCATGCCCTATTAGTTTTTGATGGATTAATGTCCCTGGATAGCAATTTGCCTCTAGTGTATTCAATCTATAAAATTTCTCCCTGAGTTCACTTTCTGAATTACACATTTTAAAATAATCTTTAAACAACTTTATGTTTGTGTGTGGTGTGGTAGGTTGAGGGTTTGGTTTTATTTACTGCATGTTTGACTTTACTGATGTTGCACTATTGAGCAGCACCCTGAAAAAGCTAAGCAAAAACAAACCAAAAAAACCCCAAAAACCCAGACGAGTGCTTTAGCTGAAAAGACGCAGTCAAACAGAGTTCAGAATAAGTTACACTGAGCAAACATCTTTAAAACACAGATGTTAAGCAGTAATATCACTAATATAATTATAATAGAAGGCAAAAATATCAAGAAAGTCAAACAGATCATTTACAAGGGCAGCACAATATTAGCCAATGGAGACCTTAAGAAAGAAGGACCAGAAAGGCATCGGGGTGCCATTTCAGATTCTGGGTGGGAGGGGCTGTTTAGGCACTATAAACAAACTCACCTCCCAAATGGCACCACCGGAAGGTATCCACAACATTCAACAAGCATAACAACGTGCATAAATCAAAGCTGAAATAAAACAAAACAAAGCAAAAATTAAAGAGAGCTGAGAATTTTCTGTTCAAATATAATCTCAGTGCTGGGCCAGACTGTGAGAGATGGAGCAATGTCAAAATATTAGGTAGAAAACTAAATGCAACTGAGTGCCTACAAAGTGATCCAATAAATTACAAACCATCAGTAAGTCCCCAATAGAATTAGAAGGAAACCTTGGATGTATATGAGGTATTTACTACTGATTCCAAGATTCAGTGCTCCACATCAATCTATCAAATGGAAAGCAACTGCTGTGAGAAAATGAAGGCACCCAAGAGAAACCTTAAGGAGAGCCCTTAGCATAAGGGCAGAACTGTTGATCTTGACACCACAGAGCAGATAGAAGCAGCAGCTAATTACACAAAGAGATAAAACCTGGTTTGACCTTGAGTATCAACACTGGTAGAAGAACTTAATAATACAAAAAATAGTCTAGTAGCACCTAAAAGACTAACATGTAGATGATATCATGAGCTTTCATGGGCAAACCCCACTTCTTCGATGGCTGGAGTATAATACAGGGGTGGCCAACCTGCAGCTCGCGAGACGCATGAGGCTCGCGAAGAAAAAAAATTGCGGCTCCTGACAGAACCGGGACAGAACCCAGAACCGCTCAGGTCAGCTGCTCTCATGGCTGGGCCGCTGTGAGCCACATGCATGCTCACAGCCCACGCTGTTCTGCTCACAGCCCCCAGCACACTACATCATATCCTGCAAGTGCAGGCCAGGTCGCACACAGTGTCCCAGTGTGCACGTGCTAGCAGCCGGCTACTGAGCGCAGGCAGCAGCAGGAGCTGGGCATAAGGTTAGTGGGGGAGGGGAATTGGGTTAGAGTGAGGGGGAGATGCCGGGCTCTGGAGAAGGGAAGGGGAGAGAAGGGGGATCAGGTGTGGGGTGCGCATGGTGTCCCGGATGCGCGTGGCGGTAGCAGCGCTGGTGGCGGCACAGCTCTGGCTCCGGGACCCAAGCATAAAGTTGGGGGGGGGGGTGCACACGACGTGCCAGCCACTCAGCGCACACATGTCACCTGAAGGGAGACGCACATCTGTAGTGGCCGGCTCCAGGACTTGAGAATTAGATTAGAGTGGGGTGTGTGTGTGTGTGCGCGCGTGCACACGCGCGTGCTTGCCTGGCTCCAGTCTGGGGGAAGGGAGGAGGATTGAGTTGGGGGGGCGGGGTGCACACAGCATCCCAGGCAGGATGTCTCAAGGCTGCCCGCTCAGCGCATGTGCCCCAGCGCCTGGAGGGAGACGCGCATGGCTGTAGTGGCGGCTCCGCAACCCGAGAATTAGGTTGGGGAGGGGGCTGGGTTGGGGAAGTCTGTGCCTGGCTCTGGGGAAGGGGAGGAGGACTGGGTTAGAGCAGGGGGTGCCTGGGGGAGGGTAGGGGAAGAGCAGCCAGTGTGCTTCCTGAGACCCAGGATCCCCAGGTACTGGCCCCAGCTGTCTCTGTCCCCTCCTGCTGGCCAGACCCCCCACGAGTACCCTGCCCCAGCACCCTGCCCCCACCAGCACAGTTGGGGCCACATTAGTGGGGTTTGGGGGGGGTTGTTTTTTTGCATCTCACTTGTGTGGCCCCAACTGACTTTTCTGTGGGTCAGTGACCCCTGACTCAAAACAGGTTCACCGCCCCTCTCATAAATAAAGACAATGCTGAAACATTTTTTGTTGACATAATATTTTATTTAAAAATGAAGCCTGGCCAACAAGCCCCCAATTGGGGCCAAGCCCCCATCTGGCCGCAGCATCATAACTCCTGCACCCCCCCCAGACCCCATACACGGGAACCCCCTGTCCTGAGCCGCTCGCCTATCATACATGGGAACCCCCTGTCCTGAGCCGCTCGCATCCCCAAACTCCTGCACCCCCACATCCCCAGTCTTCTGCCACAACACTCCTGCACCATTCACACACTGCAAATCTTTGTCCTGAGCCCATCATACTCTCAGCCTCCCTGCCCTGAGCCCCTCACACACCCCAACCCAAACTCCTGCACCCTGACAGCCACAAGCCTGCGGCTTGCTCAGCACCCCAACCCTCCCCCTGACTCCAACACTCTCCAGCCTGGAGCCTCCTCCCTGAGCCAGCATCCTCTTCTGTACTTCCTCCTGCACCCAAATTCCCTCCCAGAACTTGCACCTCTCACCCCTTCCCAGTGCTTTTTCTGTGATGGTATGTCCCGGGACGGTGTACCAGCACCTATTTTTTTCTGGCCCGGTGTGGGTTCTTTTTTTTTTCTCAACAACTTTCCTGCCCCTCCCCCCAGGTATGTGGCTCTTCACGCTCTATCCACCGCTATTTTGGCTCTTTGTCTCTAAGGCTATGTCTAGACTACATGGCTCCGTCGACGGAGCCATGTAAATTAGTTTATTTGGCATAGTCAAAGAAGCAGGGATTTAAATAATCCCCGCTTCATTAAAGTAAACATGGCCGCCACGCTGTGCCAACAATCAGCTGATCTGGCACAGCGGGGCAGTCTAGACGTGGCGCAGTCGACAAGGGAAGCCTTTGTCGAATGCTCCGGTATGCCTCTTTGACTATGCTGAATAAACTAATTTACATGGCTCCGTCGACGGAGCCATGTAGTCTAGACACACCCCAACAGGTTGGCCACCCTTGGTATAATAAGTCCATGTTTTGTTAGTCTTTGAGGTGCTACTAGAATATTTGTTGTTTTTTAAGCTATTCCTATTACAGACTAACTCGGCTACTCCTCTGAAGTTAATAATACAAATCATTGAGCCACAATATATTTATTTTTGTAAGAATGAGAAATCCAGTTTTGTGCTTATTAAATACCTGGGTTTGTTATTATCCTTTCCCATATTTTCCAGGCAGTTAATAATTTGATATTTATTATTGAATGGTTTTCTCAGCATTTCTCTCCTCACCCGCACCTTTAAAAAATCTTAGAGGATTTTTGAAGAGAATAAACAGGACTTATAGGGTACATCTACAGAAGTAGCGCATACCTCAAAATAAGCTATGCAATTTGAGCTATGCAAACTGTGTAGCTTACTTCAAAATACCTTATTTCAAAATTTGGCGCTGTCTACACAGCACTTATTTTGAAATAAATTGCTATTCTACTGACTTCCTTAATCCTCGTACAACAAGGTTCACAGGAAGTCAGATTGAGAAGCCTGTTATTTCGAATTTATTTCAAAATAATGGGCTTCTTGTGTAGACAGCGCATAACTTTATTTTGAAATAACTTAATTTTAACTTTGTATTATGAAGGACAGCATTCTCGTCTACAGAGACTGTTAAAAGTTTGTATATCTGGGGAAATTTCCTGACATATTTATTCAGAAATAATTATGTCACATATATAATACGTGGTATCACATATATAATAAGTGGTACATAAAAAGTTGCTATTCTGAATTTAGAGCACACAGAGGGGGAGTTATACCAGCATAGCTATTTAGATACTAGCCAATAGCCCGCCATAAGATGGGATTTTCGGGTCTCTCCTCCACGTCTCTCTCTCTCTCCTCCTCCTACTGCCTCCCCCTCTCTCTCTCTCAGCTCTCCTCTGCCTCCTGCCTCTCTCTCCGTCTCTCTCTTTCTCTTCTCCTCCCCCTCCTGCCTCTCACTCGGGGGACCATGGAGCCCAAATGGTAGCTTGTGCCACTTGCTCCCACGCGGCGGCCCGGCTGAGCGGCACAGAAGTCAGCTGAGCGCCACTGCGGGAGACAAAGGGGGGCGGGGCGGTGACGTTCACAGCCAGGGGGGTGGAGCCTGGAGCCACTGTCATGCTGCACATTACTGCCCCGCTCCCCTTCCCCTCCCACCATGGCGCTCGGCTGACTTCTGCGCCGCTCAGCCGGGCCACTGTGGGAGGCCAAGCGGCGCAAGCAGCCGTTTGGGCCCCGCACTCCCCATGCAGCACAGGGGTGCTGCATGGGGACAACGGCGCCCAAATGGCCGCTTGCGCCGCTTGCTTCCCCGTGGCGGCCCGGGTGAGCGGCACAGAAGTCAGCCGAGCACCACGGGGGAGGCGAAGGACGTGACTGAGGCAACAGCGCCGCCCAGAGGCAACAGCCAGCATTTCAGCGTTACAGAGTCACAGACATTGGGCTACTATATATATGATATGGCTATACCAGAATAGCTCTCAATATATAGCGATGTATGTAGCTTTCCCTCAGATAGACAAGATCTTAGTTTAATACATTGTTTAAAAACAAAAATACAGGGGAAATAAATCTGGGTTGCACTGGTATTTTGTAAGTTGCAACTATTTAAGGTATAAATTGAAGGACACCATGTTCATGATTATAGTTATTCTGCCTATATGGAGAAAGATTCCATAGGAGTTAAGGGGAGCTTATTCAGAAGTGTTTTGCATATCTCCTTTTCAGAGATGTGGTTTGCACTCTCTCCAGTGTTGGTTCCAGAATGCCAGCTGGTACAGAAAGAGAAGAAGCCAATATCTACCATAACTTCTTCGAGTTGTCTAGAATCCCTGATAGTGTTTTGATTTCTCTAATACTTACCTTCAGGACGTATGTTTCAGGCTTCTGGTTAGCCCTGAATACAAGTTTGCAAGGCATTAGCAACGTGCCCAGTATCCTTTCGAACTCAGCGCCCTTTGCACACAGACTCAGGATCCAGTACGAATGCCCATTTTATGAAGAACTAGAGATGCAGAAAACCTTGAGAATAAATGAATATATGTTAGCACCTTTAATACTGACAAGTATGCCAAAGGGGCATAGTAATGATTTCTGTTTTTAACTAAGTACCTTTTACAGAAAATAATGGAATAATAAAGACTTGATGGGTCTGTCCAGAGACAGAGTACACACTCCCTGTATGAAGGCATAGAGAGACATATGTTTGCCTGAGGTGTGCTTCAAATCATAAAGCCAAAGACCTTGAGTTTAAATTACAGAAACAGAAAAGGCTATCCTTCTTAGTATCACTGCATATTTGCCATCATATGTATGTACTCCATCATTATAAGCCACAGAAACATTTTTATTTTGAGCTTAATTTTAGAGTCTTGATTCTGATTTAATCAGTGTAAAGCCATTGAAATCAATGGAGTTACTGTGGAATAAAAATGGCATGAAAACAGATTTGGGCCACGGGTGTTTATGAATCAACAGTGTTGAAGAAAAAAATGTTTTTCATGTGTGAAATATTTACTTGAAAACTGTCTAGTTTAGTTTTTTTATTTGTTTCTACTTGTTTGATATTCAATTTAAAACATAATACACCTACAGGCTGTAGCATTTGGTGACACCTTTCGAGATCGCCTTCTGCACACCTTAGATGTGCAGACTCCAGGGGGGAGGTGATCTGATGTTGATGTGGCTCAGTGAGAATTGATTCTTTTCAGAAGTGTCAGTGTTTCATGAAGAAAACAGCTTTTCCTCCCCCTTATGATATTTGCGGCGTCTTTAAAACTATGTCATTACAAATCACTCCTTGAGTCACAACTCAAACAGAGCTGTTATATAAACAGGAAAAAAAATAAGTGGGATCCATAGCTGTGGGAACCTAATGAAATCTGCTGCCATATGAACATCAGTAATTTTCAGAGCTGAACATAGAAATAGAAATAAATCTGACCAAATTTGGTGAGAAACTTTTTTGGGGCATGCAGGTCTTTAGTTGAAAATCAAAGTGAAATGCTTCTGTGGTTGGCACCACCTTTTCTTAATGGTTTGTGTTCACCATCACATATGTCAAAAGCATATCCTATGATCATTTGGGGGAATTTTTTATATGAATTCTGATTTTTTTTCCTTCAGCTCTTCTTTGTCTATCCATATTCATGAACTCTACTGATGGGATCTTATATTTCTGTATAATAGCACATTTCAAAACTCTAGGCTGCAGGCAATTCACAACCTGGATGGGAGGATTCCCAGGATTTCCCTTCCTGGGCCCCTTATTGCATAGTCTGGTACCCAAGCCATGAGCTGGCATGATTGAATTTGAATGTGTTTGCATAATAAGTGAGATAGGGCTACTCTTTAGAATCATAGAGTCATGAAAAGTTTGGAAACATTAATGTTACTACTTTTGCATGGTACAGTAGCACCTAGAGATCTTAACATATTCAATGTTGTACATAGAGATGGTAAAAGACAGGCCCTGCTTCAGTGAACTTATCAGTCTAAATAGACAAGAGAGACAGGGAGAGTAAGGGGAAACAGGCACAGAGAGGAGAAATGATTTGATTCCAAGTCCACTGCCCTACTCACCAACCATTCGATACAAGCCCTTATCTTGTGCAGTTCAAAATAGCCATGTTGTGAGTGAGTTGTGCATCCAGTTTGCACATATCCTCTCTTCTCCATCCACTGATCATGCTTAATTTTTCAAATTTCGGACATATTTAAATAATATCACTTCATCTCTAAACTAATGTTAAAACTATGGTGATATTATATACCCGCATAAGCAAAATTGGAACTATTTTATAGGTGATCACTGTATTTGCATTTCTGAGTCTTGAAGCAGGTGCTCAGCTGGTGAAACTGGCATAGCACCAAAGAAATCAATAGAGCTTTGGCAATAAAGATCAGAGCCAGCCTTGAAATAGAGATTATTTCCCCAATCAACACTATAGACACAAAATACCTTAGTCCCTTCATAGTCCTAAAGAAGCACACACCCAGAAAATGTCCAAAGAAGAAGATAAAAATATATAAGAAATTCTTCCCAACCATTCCTATCTTCACTCTACATCAGGGTTTCCCAACCTATGGGTCGGGACCCAAAAATGGGTCGCCATTACATTTCAAAAGGGTGACCAAGTGTCTCCCTAGGTCGCTCTGCCCTCTCTCCTCCCCCCCATTTTTGAATTGCCATCGGTCACCAAGTTTTCCTGAATTGTCAAAATGGTTCCCCATCTGGAAAAGGTTGGGAACCGCTGTTCTACATACAAAGAATACCCAATAGTATAAATGACCTACTGCATCTAACAATGTAAGCTAAGATTCTCAAGGGTTCACTGCTCCTTTTACATTATAGCAAAATTGGTTCACGTTGCTTCTTTTGTATCTCTGTCCATTGTAACAAGAGGCAGTAAATCGAGTATAATCTTATACAGGGCACATTTTTACCCCAGAAATAACCATTATTTTAAAAATTCTGTGCAGATGGCAGTACTTTTATTTTACACTGCACCTGGTGCTTGAAATAAGCGACACAGTTTGAGCGATGCAATTTGCATAGCTTATTTCGAGTCAATTTCGAAAAAGCTGATTTTGAAATTTGGCGCTGCCTAAACAGCACTTATTTTGAAATAGAGCACTATTCTAAAATGTCCCTTACTCCTTGTGGAATGAGGCTTACAGGGACATCGGAATAGCTAGCTTGTTATATTTCAAAATAACGGGAGCGCTCAAAAGACTCGGAATAGCTATTTTGGAATACCTCCGGTATACCGAAATAATGCTGCAGGGTAATCGTATCCCAACAGAAAATTTGGCCCAGTATGTAAACAGTGACATGCTGTTCCCATTGCACCCCTTCCCACACTTTTGAAGTGGAAATTTGCAAAACCTCATATTTGGGGAAAATAGAAAATATTTGGGGTTTTTTCACCTATGTGTTTGAGCTTGCGCTCCTCCTGCATTCCCTTCTGAAGTATGATCTGTGCTTACAGCAATCTCTCTTTTTTGTGGGTAGCAGGTGTCAGTTCTGAAATTCAATGAGAGCATCACTCAGAACAGAAACAAAGCATGGTCTGACATGCCCAGCAACTGCTGATGCTAACTTTGTTTAGCTAGCAACTTGCTGCAGCTGTTTTGATCTGTTTGTCAAAGCTGAGTACCATGTCTATAAAAATGTGGTGAACATGTATTTATTCTGGAAGCCAAAATAAAAAAAGAGCCCAGGGCTTGCTGCAGTGTGATGCAAACATCTAACTACACAGCTGGATATAGACTTTTTTACCTACAGTCAATTTGTATGGAAGTTGAGTGACTGTCAGTTTTGGTGTTTCCTTGCTCTGTGATTTGTGGGTTATTTGGCTTTTTAATGACTGACAGGTATACTGCACAACTTTATTGTTTGTTTTTCCCCCTTAGGTCCTCTGGGTACACATAGTTTATTTTGTGGTAACATAAAGGATTGTTTTATTACTTTTGGCTCCAGTAATAACCATAATTTGATGCACCAATAGTAACCAACTAGTAATATTAATTTAGGCAGATAATGTTGCTTTAACTCCCTACACAAAATCAAATCTTCAGCAATAGTGTTAAGTCCTTAGGCCGTTCCTCAATTTAGTAACTATACTCATCAAGATGTTTTACAAAAATTAAATGTAAGGTATTGACTATTGATTTACTGTTAGTGTATTATATGGCCACAAATAGAAATTAAAAACAAACAATCAAATGGGGGCCTGATTGGATGAATGGCTTTCACTTCCATGCCACTATCGAAAATGCAATTTGGGAAAATAAGCACTGAAAATCATCCTCATCTCACAGCTATTCAGAAGGCTTGTGAAATGAGTCAGTGATTTCAGTTCAGTTCTCAGTGGATCATTTGTAACCACTATCATGTGTCTAGCACATGGATGGCAAAATTTACTACAGGAGTTGACCATGCTACTAATTAACACTGATAATCCCAGTCCTCGATCACTAATCACAAGCACTAAATAAACCTGAATATCAGACCAACCAACCAGCCAACCATCAGAGCATGGACCATATTCACTACCCCTTTTCCCCACATTCATAGACAGAGGAGAACTGGATACCACATTAAGTTTTGAGACTGTGCACCACAGATAGGGAAGTCTTCTCAGCACATATCCTGCTGTTCCAGCAACCTGAAATAAGTCCATTCACATGGCTACACACCTGAGGGTGGAGGACATCCCATGATTTGCATATTTCTCCTGTCAACAATCTGCCAGACGGTAAGTCTCTGCCTCCCCCCAACCCTGACAGGAAAGTCTCCCCCTTGGTCTCACATAGGTTATGGAGTGCACAGCAGGCCGCCACCATGTAGGGGATGTTGAGCTCGCTCATGTCCAGGCAGGTGAGGAGACTCCGGAACCTTCCCTTTAGGAGGCTGAAGGCACACTCCACAACCATGCGGCACCTGCTGAGCCTGGCATTGAAGTTTTCCTTGGTGAGGTACAGGCTTCCCATGTAGGGCTTCATGAGCCAGGAGAGCAAGAGATGCATCACCCAGGATGCACATGGGCATGGGCATGTACATGTCCCCAACCCTGATGGTGCGGTCGGGGAAAAAAGTGCATCTTCTGGAACAGGTAGGAACATCATACTCCTTCCCTGACCAGCTGACATTAATGTCTGTGAAGCACTCTTGTGGTCCACCAGGGCCTGCAGCACCATAGAGAAGTACCCTAACTCCTGTTGATATAGTCTGAAACATGGTGGTCGGGGGCCAAGATGTGTATGAGAGTACCGTCTATGTCCCCCTCCCTGCAGTTGTTGAAGGCCATGGCAGAAAAGTCATCCACAATGGGGTCAGCATTGCCCCGAGTTACAACCTTCCACAGTAAGATGTTGTTGATGGCCCTGACTACCTGAAGGAGTATGGCCCTGACCATGGATTTCCCCATGACAAAGTGGTTCCCAACATAGCAGTAGCTGTCCAACATAGCAAGCTTCCAGACTGTGATGGTGATATGCTTTTGCACAGGGATGGTGGGTCTCATGCAGGTGTTCTTTCACCTGAGGGCAGCTGCAAGCCACTTGCGGAGCTCAAGGAAGGCGGCCTTCCACATGAGGAATTTCTGGTGCCTCTGCTGGTCATCCCATTACCGCAGGACAATGTGGTCCCACCAGTCAAAACTGATCTTCCTCCACCAGAAGTGGCATTCCACAGTATCCAGGGGATTGAGGATCATTTGCTGAAGCAGGAGCACCAGAACCTGGGCTCAGGGGTCCGTCCTCTGGTTAGGGCTGGCCATCATCCTGCTGGAGCAGCACGTGGGCAGTTTGGATGAACTGTGCCCTGTGGTGCAGCATGAGGTCTGTGAGTCTGACATTGCTTTGCAGCAGCTCCGGGTCCATGATGTGAGTGTTGTGGTGTCTGCAAGGGCAACCAGAGCACATGGAGTGAGTTTGGTGTTTCATTAAGGGGTTGGCAGTGGAGGAGTGGCATGTGAGATGCAGCCTTTTAGAGGAGCCCCTGAAAGCACTTGTCTCAGCTACCCTCAACAAGCAGCCACAGGAAGTGTCTGCCCTCCCCGGAGTGTTTCCAGAGATTTTAAATCTGATGCAGACTCCAATCAGTGTAGATGCACTATTTTGAAATAATTCTGAGCTATTTTGATGCTGCCTTGTGGTGTGGATGTGCTATTTCAAAATGATTATTTTGAAATAATTTCCTAGTGCAGACATGCCCTGAGAGTAGTCCCACAGAAGTGAGTGGAACCCTTTATTTATATTACTAAGACACCATCAGTGACAAATACTTCTGTCTGAAGTTTTTGCGTCTATCCTAGTTGCAAGGGACACTTGGGATTGGAAGTCATCAAAGAAAAATGCTGCTTTATATCTTTCTCTTATCTGTCTTGTGCATTTGATAGCACTTTGTGTATAGTCATTTTCTGTGATTTACTGGTAGTCAGCTAATACCTGAAATAAATTCTATAGACACCTTCTATTGACTTCCGACCAAGCTTCTAGCATGTCCATTTCCCATGTGCAGAAAAGACCTTATATACATATAAACTGATAGACAGGAAATCCCTTGAAATTTTTTCAAGGATTCAAAAATCAACAAAGACACACTACTTAAAAGTATTCCCTCAGAAACAGGATTTGTAAAAAAAGTAACTCTGTTTAAAAATCAAGCACAGTGTCCCCTTAATCTTGCAACTTCAGCCTCTAGACAATTCATTTGACTCAGAGTTTCAGACTCTGTGTCTACATATTCCCTCTTGATATCCAGAAGGCCTTTCTGTTGTATTCCCAGAGACACTGGAGGAATAAGTAACTGAGTTGTATTTAAATAGATAATCTCATCTTTCCCAGAGTCCTTTCACTGATTTAAGCTGATCCTGGAAAGTACTGAGGTCCATGGTTGCACGCTTCAATTCTGTGTTGTTTTTATTGATATATGGTGGGATATGAGGAAACATGGTAGGCCAAATTCTCTTCTGAGTGTATGGCCTTGATGACACTCAGGGAAAAGGGGCTGCAAGCTTGGCCGCAAATGTGCAGCAAATAATTCCTTAGGCTCAGGAAAACTCTTCTGTGGGCCATTTTCACGTGCCTCAGTGTTGGGGAATGAGGCCCTCTAAGCTTTGTTTTGCAATTTCTTCTCTAGTATAAGGACCAGTAGGGATCCTATGCAGGGATTTCCCTACACCCCCCATGGGTGTATATACCCCCCCTGAATTTCCCCAACACCCCCCCCCCAGTTTTGTGAACTATGGTGCCATACAGCCCACTTTCACCCTCATGGTCTCACCCCTCATTGGCCCTGACACACACCCCTTGTAAATTTGAACACACCCCCTAATTTCAATTCCTGGGGAGGCTACTGAATTCCTATGTCAGTGCTGTAATTTAGAGCTGCCTGCCTGGCAGTATTGATAAGTTACACGGGGGTTCACCTCCCCAGTCAAGGAGCTTTAACCAGCTTCCTAACACCAAGTTGTGTCTCTTCTGTGCTCAGCAGAGTTCTGGTGCAGCAGAGAAGCTTGCGCTTAAATTTCAGGTTGCCCTTTAAAATACAAGATATATATTTTCAAAGGGGAGTTTAAGGCAACTCCTGGGACTGGACATTTGGGGTGTACTTCTACAAGGGGATATACAGCAGGGAAAGTGTCGATGGGACTCAAACAACATAACCAGCTGGAGGCTGTTTGGCTTTCTTTCTGTCTCTCAATGCTACTTCTCATCCCCCACTCCCTTCTTGTACCCAAATATAGTTCATATTTCTGAGCTGTTTCAGATGTGCCTTTGTTTGGGCAAGAGCCATGGACTGTGTTTAGAGCAGGGGTGGGGAACCTTTTTTGGGTTGGAGGCCACTGACCCACAGAAAAATTAGTCGGGTGGAGGGCATCGGTGGCTGGAATGCCACCACAGACTCCCCCGTGCTAGGGTGGAGAGGAGCCCTGAGCCCCAGGGATCCAATCCAGACAAACCATGGACTGCATCTGGCCTCTGGGCATAAGGTTCCCCACCCCTGGTTTAGGGCGAAGACCACTTAACTGTTTAATCCACCTGATTAAAATGGCTTCTTTACATTTACTTGAATGTAAGGTAGCATATACACTTGACCCATAACAAGGTTAAACCCAACCAAAACCAATACTGTAGCAGTCCTACAGCACTCAGGCACTCCATAGTGTTTATAAAACATTAGGCACATGCATAAGCTATGGCAGGAGCAGTGGCTTAGCTCAGTGGTCCAATTCAAATCCTTCAAAGTCAATAGAATTAGTCTCTTTGAGTTTATGGAAATTGATCACACCCAAAGAAACTGCTTGATTCTGAAAGAGGTTCAGCCATTGCCTTTGAGATGTTCAGCCATTGAGTGTCCCCAGAATCACTCAAAAGTCCGATCTAATTTAATAAAAATAAACTTATCTGAATGTAATTAATACAAAAAAGTAAGTCCTTGAAAGGTAGGATGACAATATTTTTTTTTCTAAACTGACTATGAGACACCTGTAAAATTACTCACATTCAAGTGAGTTCAGTGGCAATAGATCAGAACAGTGCAGTACAAACATTCAAATTAAGTTGATTAGTCACCTGAAATACTGCATAGAGAGAGAGAGAGTGAGTTCTAAGCCACTGCTTGGGGATCTTCTGTGGAACCTGAATGTTTGGGGCACAAACAGACTGGAAATGGCTTCCCCCTCCATTCCAGAGCTTAGCTGAAGGGCAAAGAGGCTTCCCCATGCCAGCGCTGTGTGACGCTTTGGTGTATGCAGGGCTTGGCTCCTCCTGAAGCACTTGCCCAGCCAGGGGCAGAGGGGGAAGGAAGGATTCTGGCAGCCAGACTGTTGATGAGTTGAGCACCCTGGGACAGAGGGTCTTGGGCTTTCCTGGGGCACCAGCAGTGTTCCCTTTAAGCTTCCCAAGGCTCCGTGCATGGAGCTGACTGACTGGTGGGGCTGATTAATCACCAGTGAAGCCGTGCTGCTGTTCAGCTTAGAGAGAGAACACTGGGCATGAGCCCAGCCAGGGACAGAAGGGGCAGGAAAGAACCTGCTGACCAAGCTGTTAGTGAGACGAGCATTCTGATAAGGGTCTGGTTCTCCGCACACACTCAGAGTGGGATATGCCCCATTGGGGGGTAATATGAAGGAACAGCAGGGTTGGGGGCTGAAGGGGCATATCAGGGAGAGGACAGCAAGAAGGGAAGCATATAAAGGGCTGATGGGTGGCCGCAGAGGCGCCATGTAACTGACCACCATCTGGTGACTGCCTGCTGTCACCAGCCACCACAGTTTGTAGCATGCAGCAATGCTGGCTGGAAATGGGATGTGGGGGTGGGACCTGCTGGCAGAGATCTGGCATGCGGTGGAGGCTGTGGTGATGGACTTGCAGGGAGAGCAGGCTGGCCCTGAGTGCTGCAGTTTTTTCTTGCCAGCAGCCTGGTACCACCCCCATTATCAGCCACAAGATCTTCCCTCCCCCTTGCACACAGCAGGTGGGAAGGCAGCTGGCGAGCAGGTATGCAGCCAGCAGCAGAACCCATCAGTACAGAAAATACATGACAATTTGCCCATTATAAAGAAACAGTCAGGATATCTGCAGGATAGCTTAAATAGAGGACTATCCCTTTAAAAATGGTAAGCCTAATCACCCTAAAAGTACAACAGAAAACTTTGGTTGTTCTTTTAATTAAGAATACTGGTGCTTTCGTCCCTAATTTGAATACAAAACCTGACAAAAGACATTTGCATTCAATTTCAGCTCAAGGTCTTTGGCTCTGTGACTCACAGTGCACCTGAGGCAAGCATTCAAAAATGTAAATGCTATGTTCATTTGAATACAAAATAATTATCCAAAGCAGATGCTTAAAAGTGAAATTTCCATTTCTTTTTTCACATTCCGTTTTGTTCAAGGTTTTTGTTTTTTGGGTGTTTTTTTTTAAAGCATGATTAGCTAAACACCATTATGGTAGCTGTAGCATTACTAATGAGGGTTGGTCCTGTTGCAATAACTTTTGCAGGTACTCCTCCATGCAGATGAAGAGGTTTGCTCCTTCTTATGCAAAACCAAATTAAATGGGCTTTTTTATGAGAATGTGGTGGCTCAGTCCATGCTCCTGTTAAAAGCATAATGACAACATCTTGCTCTTATATAGAGGTTTTTTTCCATAGCTCTCCAAAGTGCTTTACAATCTTTTAATGTATTTATCCTCATAACATCCCAGGGACATAGCTCTCCCCTATTTTACACATAGGGAAATGAGTCATAGAGACGGGTCCAAGATCACTCACCAAATCATGCACAAATGGAATTAAATCTGCATCTCCCTCATCCCTCCTCATGGCTACTATCCTAACCACCACCAACACACACATTTTTAAAATACCACTATCTTTATTTATATTATATGCCATGTGCTGACCAATGATACTTTTAAATAATTGTTAGTTATCTTTTTTATTTTTTAACAGAGCACATCTTGCAAAGCCTAGGACAGACTTGTGAGGCTTAGTGTGTGTCTGTGTGGGATACAACCTTCCTCATCATCTTTGGGGTAAGTAGCTGTTGCTAAGTAGTGATATGTGCACTGGCTGGAGAGTTCAAAAGGATCTCTCTTTATCTTGGACTTCTGGTCTGACTATTTGGCATGGAACTGCATTATGCAACTGAGATGAGGCTTTTTTTTTTCATGCTAAGGAAATCATAGACATGTAGGCCTAAAAGAACTCAATATCTAGTCCCCCCTGCCACACTAATTCTGCCTCAGATGTAGCCATAAAATAAATAACTCTTGGTCTCCCACTTTCCAAGCATTAACATGAAAAGCAGCAACTTTGAAGGAAGGCAGCAGGACTACATTGAAAGAATATAAGCTTCTGAGAAGCCTAGACAAAGTACTGAACATGTGTGCTCCTGCTCCCAACCCTCTTGTACATCAATACCTAAGGGCTCGTCTAGCCTACATCCCCCTTTTGAAAGAGGGATGTAAATGAAGCACTTAGAAAGTGCAAATGAAGCGGGGATTTAAATATCCTGTTCTTCATTTGTATAATCGCGTCCCAGAGGTCTTTCGAAAAAGGGTATTTCGAAAGTGAAACCGCAGTCTAGATACGGTTCTTTCAAAAAAAAACAACAACCCTTTTTCGAAAGATCCCGTACTCCTGAAAAAATGAGGAGTATGGGATCTTTTGAAAAAGGGTTTTTTTTCAAAAGAACTGCGTCTAGACTGCAGTTTCACTTTCGAAATACCCTTTTTTGAAACGGCAATCGGACGTGAATACGCAAAAGAAGCGTGGGATATTTAAATCCGTGCTTCATTTGCACTTTCAATCTGCCTAATTTACATCCCTCTTTTCGAAAGAGGGATGTAGTCTTGACATAGCCTAATAGACTAGTATAGAAGTCCTGCTCAGACTTCCCCTGGTAGCCAACTTCTCTGCCTGTGAAACATCAAACAACCCACTCTTAAGGGCTTCAGTACCCAGAGTCTCTTGTGGGACCTCCATATTGAATTATTGCAGCCATAAAATGTAACAATTCAAGTTTTTCCCTCAAGTAACAGAGGTATTGCTTTGGCATCAAGAGGCTGAAAACAAGATGAAGAGAGAGAAAAATGTTGAAGGTGAGTACGAATTGAGGAAGTTAAGAAGTAAGCAGAATGGGTATGTGAATGCTCCCCTTAAAAGAAAACTGCTGAAAGAAGGGCAGATGGGAAGCAACATGTGCATAAAAGAACAATGCTAAGCAGTAAGAAAAGAATAAAATTCAGTTATATAAATTCAGGTAAGAATGAGAGTAATTAAATCTTATTCTCCAGAACATACACTGATTGCCTGTAGCAGTCAGTGAAGAGTTTCCTTCCTCCTTTCTTATATTTGCACCATTGCTCAACTGGTTGGATGTCAAGTACTGGTGCTTCGGAGAGAAGGTTGCTTTCTGCTGTAGTGTCTGGGGTCAACCACTGCTAGAGTCGGGATAAGAACTATGTGAATTACTTTTTAATTTTTAATTTTTTAAATTTTTTAATTGCTAGTAAGCCAAATAAAAACATTGTTTTGGGTCAACCTGAAAATGAATCTTTACATATTTTTTTAAAAATGTAAAGTAAAAAATAGTGCTTTAAGTTGAATTAAATGTTTAATTTGATCTAAGAGTGATTAGATTTTAAAAAATGCTCAAATAGAATTGAAGACCATTTTGAAGCCAGTCATTCCAAATGAAAGAATTTTTTTAAAAAAAACTAAAAAGTGTTAAAATGGAATCCCCCCTCCCAATAAAAACAAGTGACATTTTCATGGAAGTAATAGAATATTGTGGTCAACCTGAATGTGCATTTTTGGCCAAAAAAGTTTACGGAGAAAAACTTTACAAAGAGCGACTCAGGAGATAGTACCATGTGGAACAATGATGTGACCCAGTATGTCATCCTGTATACTCCTAGAAATACTTCTGTGGGAATGTGACAGAAGACTGGTTCAGACTCTGTTCTTTCTGCTGGGTAAGTGACCCTCTTTTTTGTTTTAATTCCTGAGTGTGAGGCAGTAATATGCTGCTGGCTTCCAAAAATGTATATTGTCAAGGTGAAAGATTGACTCAAGTTATGTGATTCATGCAAAGTAGATAGTGTGGGCTGCACAATAAAGATGTTACTTTAGGTATAATTTCTAATACAAACATTTAGGGCTCCATTTCCCATTTTCACCTATACATTCAGGCCATTTTCTGGGTACAATTGACAAGGTAATCCTCATGTCAGGTACAACTGCCACCTGCTCATCTTACTTCACATATAGCCATGAAATTGAGTTATGCAAAAAAATCTTTGATTAGATTTGAACTAAGAATCAAAATATTACAGTCAGGCCTAAACTTAAATGTAACAGTGCATTTTATCCAGCTGAGAACTGAAGGTTGGGGTCTTTTACAAGAGATCCAAATTTCCCAATTCTAAGAATGTAGAGGATACAAATGTTACCCCAAAAAATTCCCAATGGAGACCACCCAGGGTTACACTAGTATGGATTTATTAATTGAGGAATTAATACTCCACTATATGCACTATGTGGTTAAACTAAACAGGATAGAGCTGCCAATAAAGGTTTAAACTAAAGGGGAACCAACTATTTCTCATACACACAAATAACACACATACACACCTTCATTCATTCACTCATTCACACACAATCATTCCTGCCATCAGACACTCACACACTTACACAGGCATATGGGTTGTAGAAGGAGCCAAGGCATGTTGATTCCAGAGAGTTTGTCTGCTGATTATGGCTAGGGAGCTGGTCAGAAAAGAAAGAGCTTCTGGCTGCACAAAGAGGAGTTTCTCAGAAAGAGGGCTTCTGCCATGTGGTCTATACAACTCCTGTGTCTCATCCACATTCGTCACCAAGGAGCATGCCCAGACTTCTGTTGATCCAGCAGAGTGGCAGTGTCTCCTTGATTGGTCTGATGACTCATGACCTGGCTCCACATGCTCAGCCTTGAAGTTTCTAATCCCAAACACACAATAGTCTCTGCTCACACACACACATTCATATCTCAGGGGAGAATGCAGTTTAGAGCAAGTTACAAGCAGAGTGGATGAAAGTTACAAAAAGTTACAAAGTTGCAAGGTTTTACAAAGATTACAGAGTTGCAAAGTCCCTTGGGAGACAGACCAATCCTCACCTACAGACAACCTCCTAATCTCAAACAAATTCTTGCCAATAACTACTCAGTACACCTCCCTTATTCTCATCCAGGAACCCACCCCTGCAATCAACCCCAATGCCAACTCTGTCTACATATCTATATAGGCAACATCATCACAGGACCTAACCACGTAAACCACCACATCAGAGGCTCGTACAACTGCACATCCGCCAATGTGATCTATGGCATCAAGTGCCAGCAATGCCTCTCTGCCATGTATATTGGCCAAACTGGACAGTCTCTATAAGAAAGAATTAATGGACACAAATCAGATATCCAAAAGGCAAGACACACAAATCTGATGGGGGACATTTTAACTTGCCTGGGCACTCATTAGTGGATCTCAAACTCACCATATTATTGCAAATCAATTTCAAAAGCCAACTTGACAGGGAAGCTACAGAACTTAATTTCATTTACAAGTTTGATTCCTACAATAGAACTTGAAACAAAGACATTGGCTGGATGGCCCACTACATTCCACATCCTAATGACATAAAAGCAAACAAACAAAGGGTACTTAAAGTTGGTACTAAAGTATTCTTATCAGCTTCATTTAGCATGGACGCTGTAATTGACAAACTCTTTCCCTTTTTTTTCCTCCTCTTCTCCCCATCTGTGCTATTTATTTGAAAACTGTACCCCTTAAATTCTATTCATCTGAAGAAGTCAGTTGTGCCCACGAAAGCTCATGAATACCATCTACATATTTTGTTAGTCTCTAAGGTGCTGTTTGTTGTTTTTTAAAATTTTTTCCAGTTACAGACTAATACGGCTACCCCTCTGAAATTTTTCCACTAGACAGCATGTTATGTATATCTTCCATTCTGTCCCAGGTGGTATCGACCGACATTTTCACTTCAGGAAATGAATAAATAGTTTGATTTCATTAAGACACAGGTCTCTTGTGCAGCAAAACACAATTCACTCAGTACTATATGTACTGTTTCAATATTATGGCTTATATTAACCATAACAATGCTTAAGATTGGCCAAAATATATATTTTTCAGATCCGGCTCTGCAGGGGCGTTTGAAATGAGGGAGATGGAAGAGATCTCAATAAAGGATATACAGTAGGAATAGTAGCATTATAGTAATTTCTGAGACACTGCTATGGAAAGTCCTACAAGCCAGAAATTTGACACTGCTGATCCCTTACAGACACTGATCATGTCTTCTGGACCAAATCCAACAGAGCAAAGATATTTATCGGTGAGTGTGAAGTGAGGTGGCCTCTGTTTGTGCAAATAATATAATACAATAGTATGTCAAGCACAATGGTAGAGCACAGTCAGTTTGCACTGGGTGACTATACACTTACAATGTTTGGCAACCTTTTTGATACCAGGGATGGGCTGACTACTTTTTAAGCTGTGTCAGGGAGATTTCAGGGACTGGACATGGACTGGTACTTGAGAAACACTGCACGAAAGCACTTCAAATCACTACCGCTACAAAGTATTTATTTATCTTATGCTTAAATATGAATTGCTGTCATGTTTCATTCAAACTGTTCATAAACTTATCCAAAGCAAAGTAAATGTCTTGTGATAGTAAAAAACAAAAACTGCAACTAACTGGTATGGTGATGAACAGACCCTGATCCTGCACTTGGATATGCCTACATCCATCCAGTGGCAGGATTAAGGCATTTGAATTTGCTGTCTGCACACATGGCTTTACACAGAGTAATTTTAAGGAACCCAGAAACAAATGTACAACATAGGTAAAAAGTGCAGTTTAGGGAGTTCCTTCTGGAGTATTGTAATCTGATTGTTGGGCATACTATCATCACCAAAGGGAACATTTTCATGTATTACTGATTGAGGTAAAATGTTTGTAACGTCGTGGAGCTGGACTGAACAGTTTACAAACTTTGGCCCATGTTCCCTGTACTTATCAGTTTACTGCCTGTGAAGTGACTCACCCTCTCACAAGTGCACCTTAGTGGCTGAGGGCATGTCTGCAACTTCTGCACCCAAGTGGCTCTGGTTGGTGGAGGTGTCCCAGATGTCTTTCCAGGTTGGTCACCTAGGACCAGGCTTTTCCTTATCCCCCTTTAGTAGCTGTTCGAGGTTGGAGGGGGGACCCTAACCCACCCACTCACCTGGGACCTGACCCAGGGACCCTGTAAGTAGCAGTTGCCTGCTAAGTATCACTGCGTTCTACTGTCGTCTTGCTCCCTGGGCCACAAAGCTTCTCTGTCCAGCCCTCTCTCACAGGACTTTGTGGTCAAGTTTTCCCTGTACCCTTCCAGCATTCTGCAAATTGTTGTAGTCTGTTAATGGCTAGTCTTCAGCCACTGGATCTGGGTCTCAACCAGGTCTGAAGTCCAGCTCCCACTCGGAGTTGTCCAAAATGCTGCTGTCCACCTGGTCAATTCCTAGGTCTGACTGTGTTGAGCTCCAATGAGGAACTGCCAGGCCCTGGCCCAGCAGCTCCTTTTATCTCTACTTGCTGGGCCCTGATTGGCTGCATCAGAAGCAGCCACTCTAGACTGCCTGAAGGACCTCTTTTCTGCTCTTCTCTCTGGGGCAGGGAGAGGCAAGGCCTCTAGCCTCCAGAAGGAGCTTCGGGCCTAATCTACCCCATCACACTGCCCAACAGATTCAAAAGGATGGCGTGAAAGGCTCCAGTTTGAGTGTGAGTGAGGAATTTCAGATGTCAAAGTGGTCCATGGATATTTTCACTTATATTTTTAAGTTGTTCTAAAAATAAGGAAGGCTAATGTTGGTGAAATCAAATTTCAAATGTCAAAAATAAATACCACAGAGCCAGATTACTTTTGGATGGGGGGGGGGGGAGGATGGGAAGGAATAGGAAAATATATATCTCTTTCCTTCCTTTTCCTAACCCCCCACTACTACCATGTACAACTTGCTTAAGTGCCAGGTATAATTGTATTCCCTATGCTCTTCCAAAATTTCCTTGAGCATGGAGGCCAGGTTCCACATCACAATGAGCCATCAATTGTCTGGGAGGAGAGGGAGCAAAGTATGCTGGAGTGTGCACAAGGAAGTTTCAAGGGGTACTCTGGCTCTTTATGCTCTCTCTAGTACAGTGCAGCTCAGCCCCATCCCCAACATAGGTTTCCATCTAAGTTGCAAAAGTGAGTCCACATTAAGGGTTAAACCTGATTTCTCTCCCACTTTTTCATCCTGTTTGATTTATGGAGGGAAAAAAGCCAATTCATCTACTTGTTCCAGGAAGCTCTGTGGCCTGCTGTCACTCTGCCAGTCAGATATGGAATGGTTCATCTTCCATATCCAGAACCCCGAAGAGAACAGTGTGATTGAGTACCTACTGAAGATGCAACTGATGATGTACATCAGCTCATTCCAGGAATAAACCTGAGTAAACGCAAAAATCAATTCCATTCTTTTTCACTGGTCTAACCCAAAATATTTTAGAGAGGCCACCTTCTCCTTTATGTTACTGCAGGGATTTTAATGGGTTTGTGTTGATGCACAATTTGGCCTAATTTATAAACAAACAAACAAAAATAGGGACTCAATCTTATTTATAGTAAGGCTGCTTTACAGAACTCTGTCATTGTTAAAGGGATTTTGAAGTGAAAGTAAATGTAATGTACATATAGTTTACTTACACCCAATTTAAGGTTCTGTTCTATTAACAGATTGGTGTAAAGAGGCCTTAATATGAATGGGAATCAGACCCATTGTTCAGAATTTCTAACAGAAAAAAAATATATATTGCTTTACACTTTTTAATCTGATGTTTTTACCTAGTTTTAAAAGTAACAAAGCCTTAAGAGGACCGTTTCTGCGCATGAACAACAAAAGGCTTGCTTACTGATTTTCTGATGCCATTTATGCAGTTTTATTAATCCAGGATATGAGTAACAATCTCTTATGAATTCAAAAATAAAAAGGAAGTCTACACCACTGTTTCAAAAGCAATACTAAGAGTTATTGATTTGTTATAACTGGAGCATGTGCAATCATATGTATTGTAATTAAAAATAGAAGGTTAACAGTGTACTTTAGCATCCTCCTGGTGCATAATGATTAGAAGATGAAAGCAGGCCTTTAGCCCTTTGGAAGAAGAATGCTGGCTAGTATGTTACAGAGACAGAAACACTGATGTTTGAACTGAAAAGCCAGTATCTGTTGTACTACAACGTGTGATACAATCCTGTGTTTTATATATATTTTAAGGATTTGTATTGTTGTTTTTAATGCTTGTGGTCTTGTGTTAAAATCATGAGTTGCATTGAAAGGAAAATAAGAAGTGCTTCAAAAATAAGCTTAAGAAAAATTACAAAAGGTTTATCCTTCACTTTTGCTCTTATTTTTCAACCCTGGTAAGATTTACCCCAGAGCAGACATTATCTTATGTGAAATATATAACTACATAAACTCTGAAATAACCGAGGATCGTAATGTCTATTTTAGTGCCATGAGGAGTTTGATTTTCAGTTCCATTGTATATAATGAATATGCCGTCCAAACAGAATAACAAGATTCTAAAATTCACCTTTAGGCTATGTCTAGACTGCATCGCTTTTACGGGATACTTCTAGTATCCTGTAAAAACAATGCTGCATCCAAGGAATGTGTTCGCTTTTCTGAAAAAAATTTCAAAAGAACAGATGCGCTCTTTCGCCATCCCTGTAAACCTCGTTCTATGAGGAATAAGGGATGGCTTGAAAGAGCACTTTTTTCCAAAATTTGGCACCATGTAGATGTGCCAAATTTTGAAAAAGACTTTTGAAATTAAATAGAAAAAAGATGCACAATTTGCATAGCACAAATTGCATCTCTTTTTCCAATTTAAGAGTGCAGTCTAGACATAGCCTAATTAGAGAAACAAATGCCTGTTCTATACACCTTACTGGGAATTTCACAGTCCAAAGGCATGTTGCTGAGAGCCTCAGTCCTAGTGGAGTAATAGGTGTGCATCATAGGGTTGGGCTCAAAATTCAGGATGCAAATGTGCTTTTAAAAACATGAGCTCAGAAAACTGAGCCTTGATACAAAGAAATACATTGAAAGGAACAATCCCCAACCTTATCATGAGCCAGATTCTGACACTCTCTTGGACTATGTCTACACTGCACAGTTATTTCGGAATAACCTATTCTGGAATAGTTATTCCGAAATAGCTTATTTCGAAGTAGCACGTCTACACTGCAGAGAAGCCTCAAAATTAGTCTAAGGCAGGCTTCCCTAATGTAGACATTCTATCTTGATTTAAAGCCCAAGAATGGCCCTGGTGAGGGGCTATTTTGAAATAGCAGAAGTGGAGCATCTACACACACCTTATTTCAAAATAGCTATTTCGGAATAGGGGTATTCTTCATAGAATGAGGTTTACAGAAATCAGAATAAGATGTCCATTATTTTGAAATTATTTTGAAATAATGGAATCGCTGTGTGAACGCTCGCATAGTTATTTCGGAATAACAGCCATTATTCTGAAATAACTTTGCTGTGTAGACACACCCTTAGTGAATAGTAACTTACTCCACAAATAACTGGCATCAGTCTGATTACTTGCAGAGTAAGATGCTATTCAGTTGAGTAGGGCTGTCAGAACTGGATCCATCTTACTGAAATCTCAATGAGACCTCAGTTCAGCAAAGCTTTTGAATGTAAGTTTCAGTTCAGTTGTATTCAGCAAAGCATATACTTATGGCCCATGGAAATTGATGAAACTTAAGCATATACTTAAAGTTAAGCAGGCACTTAAGTGTTTTCATTAATTGGAGCTGGTGATATTACTTTCTTATTATATAACAAACATCACAAATTTCAACATTACAGTGGCCTAATGGTAAGAGTACTGGACTAGGACTCAAGCAATGTGAATTCTATTCCAAACGGTGCCACTAACACTGCTAGGTACCCTTTGGAAAATCACTTCCTTGCTCACTGCCTCAGTTTTCTCATCAATTAAATGGGGATAATGATACTCAGCTCCTTTGTGAAGCAGTCTGAGGTCTATTGAATAAAAGAGATATGTAAGTTTTAGTACCACACTGAAGTGTTTCAATTTGAAGTTGGCTCTGTAAATCCAAATGATTAATCACCTGTAAAATGTGTTCCTCAATAGTCACCTCTATTTTAAACAAAATTAGAAAGGAATCATTAACCTATGGATATCATTTTACTACTTTTGTGCACTTGTCACAGCTCTAACAACAGTGTGCTATTTAACGGAACCCAGCACTACCATGTTGTTTGTAACAGTTCATGTGAGAAACGTCTTTCCTTAAGGAAAGGTTCCAAAGCATCTTTGACAGTCTTTAGCCAACCAATTCAAAGACATGACATTCTATGACATAATGTTCACTTTATAGCATCTTCTTCAGATCTGTTAGTCAATCATTTATATTTTAGGTATCATCTAAATATGTATTTTCCCCAAAGCCTGGAAGTGTTACAGCTTACTTGGTCAACAATATTTTTGGTAAGTCCACCCCAGCGAGGCATTTAGATTAGCTATATTTTACTATTAGGTGCATATATTATTCATGCACTTCAGATCATTTGCAAATATTTCATTGTATATATTTAAAGTATATAGTTATAAGAGTCATTAACAATTTTTCTTCTGTTCCCTGATTTGATTACTTTAGTAATTAGCCAACAGTTGGAATTTCGGATTCAACCGGAGTGTAGAATTAAAAATTCAAACAGCTGTAGGTTGCTTAATGAAACTAAATATGGGCTTTTAGAAAATGTTTGAGCAATCCACTTCAAATTAACTTTCATGAGCATTTGTGCTAGTAATATTGTCCACTGAGGGTAAGACCACCTCTTTGCAGAGCATCAACACAAGACAAAATCCACAATTAAGTAATCAAAATAGTTACATGGAGCTTTAGAGGTATATGTGCCTTGAGATGACGGTCTTCACAGGTGTGAATTTCACCTTAGATTGTTTATAGAAGGTGAATAGAAAAAATACGTGAATGCAACTGAATCAATATTATTTAAAAGTAGATGCATATTTCATTGAATAAAAATCTAAAAGTAGATTAAAGTGTTTTCTTATGTTTTCCCTATCCTAGTCATAAGCTTTGTATATTTAAACACACTGGGCCATACTCACTCTTGATATATTGCCAATTATTTCATTGAGGATGAATTTGGTCTATTCACTTTGAACACAGTGAACTAGGAAAATAGAGGGCCCAAAACTTGTGTTTACTATACATTTATGCATCATTTATATTAACTGTTACTGTAATTATGCAGGTTACAGACATTTGCATAAAGACATCCTCAGCTCATTAAAGAAACTAAGTTCAAAGCAGTATTTCCTAGGTTTTAGTTAATTTTGTTCCCATTTTGGCAGGATGGAAGCTGGCCATGTTTCAGGGTTTCACACAGCTGTCCAATTATAACTTCCCTGGAGTGATAGGCAGTAATTAAATATAAAGGGAGGTTAATGCTGATCTTGGCAGTGCTGTCATTGATGGTAATAGATATGGGCAGCTCTATCACTTTTGAGGACTCGTGATTTTTGGTCCCTTCAGATTTTCTATGGGTATGTGTAGTGATGCTACACTTTTCCTTTACTATTTTAAACAGAACATTTATGTCCTCAGAAGAGTTGGGTACAGTTTAAACTCTCAAATTAGCAAACAGTAATGCTGAGGGTCTATTAAATATAAGTTGACTACAAATTGATCTAATTACATAGAAGGTATTATCAGAAAAAACACAAATGTATATTATAATGTTGCTTATTGAGATTCTCACCATGCCAGCTGTATTGTGATTGAGTCTAGGCCTTCAGTTTCATCTTTAGAAATAGTGGAGCTGAATGAAAAGGTTCACATATAAAATAGAACTCACAAATTTTGGTTCTTTGTAATACTCTGGGTTGGGAAAATCCATTTTCCAAGGAATATTTTGACTTTTGGTTTGCTCAGACTTTGCAGATTTTTGTCAGCAAAACACATCTTCATTAGCTCACCTCTACATTGTGCACATGGGCATTTTGAAGCATAATGTTTGCAAATGAAAACATGGGCATGTTAATTAGCATCTCCCAGTTCACAAAAAAAATATCTCCAGCATGCACAATGTCTCCTGAAGTCCGCTCGAGTAGTACAACTCTACACATTCCAATTTTAAGAATTTCTATCTAGCCCTCAGACTACTGCTTTCCCTCTTCCTTCCACCGATTAATTAACCCTTAGTCAGTGTGTATGCATCATTGTGCATATGAAAAACCAGCAGAGAGTGAATAATTTCATTTCCTCTAGTCATATGGGGGGGAAAAAAAACTAAGTCTTTGCCTACACTGCAGGGTTTTTGTGCAAGAAGCTTTTTGCGGAAGAGATCTTCCGCAAAAACTTCTTGTGCAAAAGCGCATCCACGCCGCAAAAGAGATGTGCTTTTGTGCAGGAGAGCATCCACACTGCAAGGACACTCTTCCACAAGAAAGTTCTGATAGCCATTCACAGAAGGGCCATCAGAGCACCTGTGCTTTTTCTAATAGGTTCTTTTAGCACAAGAAGCCCCTGTGGAGCATCCACACCCCCCTTTTTGCACAAGAACTCTTGCCCAAAAAGGAGTTATGCCTTGTAGAAGACGTATACCTATACTGCAAAAAGCCCTCTGTTCCGTCAATTGACTGTAGATTTTCTTGCGCAAAAACGCACTAGAGGTGTGGACGCTCCACGGGTTTTTGCGCAAAAACCCCATAGTGTAGACATAGCCTTAAAGTATTAAATCATGAGAGGAGAAAACTGATTTTGAGAAGCCGATGTGACTATGTAACAAGGGGATAGTATATATAAAGTAACTCAATGTACTAGAACAGAAGCAGGAGAGGAGACACAGTCAAGTTGTGGAGCTACATTTTCATTATAATTAGCAGAGAATTAGTTTTATATAATTTCTCCTGCTCAAGAGCCTCTCTCTCCTAGAACTCTAGAAGCACTAACTATCCTTTTCATTTTGAAACAAATGTTCAAATTCTCAGTGACAGTCAAAACATCATACTTTGATTGTTTGTGTTATATTTTGTAATATAACTCTGATTTCCCTTGCAATATATCTTCTACTTAAAAAGAGAAGGAAAATAAATAGTCTTGCTTTTTACTAGAAGAGTGGCAAAATACGGAGAGGAAATGAAAGAGATTAAAGAACTGTAAAGTGATTTGCTCTTCATCTTCTTGCAGAAGCTTTATTATTTTTTACTTAGAACCTATATTTTTATTGGCTTGATTCACTGTAAAACAGCATGAGAAGACAAGCCTAAGTGAGTTCACGATAGCAATACAAATGATAATAACAACAGAAGTGGTGGATTACTTAAAATATCAACAGCAGAGAAAATGCTCATAAATAAACTATTTTTGGTTTTCATTTAATTTGAGAAAAATATACAACAAAAAGACTCCTCTGGCATTTTTTCTTGCCTGTTTAGTTACTGTCAGCTCTGTATTCCTGACAATCCTCCAGAGCTTCCCCTGAAGCGCTAGTGCTATTGTTTTGCACCCGATGGTGTAATACAATTGATATAAAATGACAGACTACATAATCAAAATTCTTCCAACAATTTAGTCCTCAGGGTTTTATGGAGATGTGCCTCAGGTAGAAAAACATCCATTACTTGAAGATAATTGTACCAAACACAGTATTCTATATGAAGAATTAATGTTGCATTCTCAAGTCCCAGTCATCAGAACTATTTTAAGCCCTCTTTAGTAATATTGTAATTTCTATGTATTTTTGTCGCAAGGTACTCACTCCTGGCAGCTTTGGGGAATAGCTGTCTTCCAAGTCCAACATTCCTCCTAAAATCTCTCCATCTGATGCTCTCTCCCACACCCTGTAGCTCATTTCTCATTACAGGAATTGACTCCCTCTTTATGACTTGGCACTCTGATCCGATCACTATGTGGTTTCCTCTTTCAGGGCATAGAGTCTCACCAGACCTGTTGTCCAGGCACTGCCACTATCAGTGGCTATGGTGTTTCAAAGCAGCAGCGTCGCGTGGAGCCCGGGGAGCTCCTTAGCTGACCCTGGGCTCCCTGTGGCATTTCCGCAGAACCTGGAGTCAGGTGGGAAGTCCCCAACTGATCCTGGGCTCAGAGTAGTGCTGCCACTTTGAAAATCTGAGCAGAGCCCCGGATCAGCTGGGGAATCTGCAGTTGATCCCAGGTTCCAGTGAAATACCGTGTGGAGCCCGGGATCAACTGGGAAGTCCCCATCTGACCCTGGTCTGTGTGGCATTTCAAAGTGGCAGTGCCGCATGGAGCCTGCAGTCAGTGTGGGACTTTGAGTCCCCCGCTGACTCCAGGCTCCATGCAGGTGCTTCCGCTTTGAAATGCAGAAGAGCCCCCGCTGGGGACTCTTGTACATTTCAAAGCTGGCACGCCCGTGCAGCCTAGGGCCAGCAGGAAGTCCCACTGACTCCAGGCTCCACAAGGGTGCTTCCACTTTGAAATACACAAGAGCCCCCAGGGACTCTTGTCCATTTCAAAGCGGAAGCGCCCTCATGGAGCACAGAGTCAGCGGGACTTCCTGCTGGCTCCAGCTGCACGTGGAGTTCCAATTTTAAATGTACAAGTTCCCCATTGGGGGCTCTGGTGCATTTCAAAGCAAAATCACCTGCATGGAGCCTGGTGTGAGCAGGGGACTCAGAGTCTCCCACTGATTGAGGGCTCCATGCAGCACTGCCACTTTGAAATGCCACATGGAGCCGGGGTCAGCTGGGGACTCCCAGCGGGGGCTCTTCTGCATTGCAAAGGAGGAATGCGGAAGTGCCTATTGACTAGTTGAGTAGTCGATGTAAATTCCATCGACAACTTGACTAGTAAATTAATCATTATTTAACATCCTTCCTGCACACTAACATATTGTTGGTGTGCTTTGATATACTGCTGTACATTACAATTCACTACCAGATTTTTAGTGCTAGTTAAGAGGTCTTCATGCCAACCTACTGCATAACAGGCTAATGCACTCTACATTCATACCATACCTTGCCACATACTATGTTTCCATGGAGGCAAGCTGTTAGTATAGTAGAATCTTAGTCCTAAAGCAGATGCTCTGTAAATGGAGCTTCCTATTTGCATTTCTGGAGAGCTCAAAATTTGGTCTCCAAATTATCAATTCTTTGCATTAATATGGTGACCCACATTACCACCATACTTTTCATTGCATCTCTGGTGTTTAACTTTTTTCTGTGTTCTCCATAATTTCTTTTCCTTTCTTGTAGAAATTGCTCAAGTACTCTCTTAGGGGCAAGCATCTTCTGTTAAATAGATGGCTGATGAAACTCCAATAAACTATGAATTTGGTCTGATAGCATTATCTTACTATTACAAATTGTTCATCTCCATCCTTAATTGTCGCCATTTTGTACAGGAGTGAATTTCCTTGCCAGAGGAGGCTGTGAAGCCAAGACTATGTCAAGGTTCAAAAAAGAACTAGATAAGTTAATGGAGGTTAGGTCCAACAATGGCTATTAGCCAGGATGGGCAGGGATGGTGTCCATAGCCTCTGTTTGTCTGAAGGTAGGAATGGGCAAAAGGAAGTGGATTATTTGATGATTACTTGTTCTGTTCATTCTCTCTGGGGTACCTGGCATAGGCCATTATCAGAGGACAGGACACTGGGCTAGATGGATCTTTGGTGTGGCCTAGTATGGCCATTGTTATGTTCTCATGCTCCTTAATAGGCTGAGTACTCACACATTTGCAAATGGCTATTTTCAATGAATTTTAAAACATCAATCATCTGAATATCTCAACTGTTAGCCATTTACTTGAGATAATCTATCATGGGCTGAGATATCTTAACACAGAAAAAGTAGTGTGAGGTTTTAATGGTGTACTGAAAATGTCTTATCACCCATTTGTGTGTGTTTGGCAAGACAGGGAAGAAAATTTTAAAAACATAAAATATTAAACTTTTTGGAACAATATTTTTGGTCCCTTAAACTGTGGCTGTAGTCTCTCCATATCTTGTAAGCTACTCAATCCTGAAAAAATGACTGCATAACATGGTGCCAAAGGGTTCTTGTGCCTCATTGACTTTCATATCAACTATGCTCAGTTTATAGGTTAAAAAAAAAAGTTTTTCTAATCACCAGGAACCTGAGACTCAAGATATTGTCTTTACTTCATGGGTAGGCCCCATTGCTCTCTCTACTATATGCATCTAATTCACTTTAGGACGCATGACAAAAATCTTTGTTACAGAGTGACTGATGTTGTAAAATAAGTAAGAAAGCAGGGAAAGTGTGAGGCTGATATTGTTAAAAGGCAGTGTTAAAGTTCATAGGGTATATTTTTGTTCATGTCCGTATTTTCAAATATTTGTGTTCCTTAATTTTTGCTTTAGCCTTGAATTTCCAGTGGTTTTAATTGTCTCTTTTGCAACATAATCACAACATTCTTGTAAGCATTTCATTTTTTGTTGTTGTTAAATGACTGATATATACTTTCATTTTAATTCTGAATTAACTATTGCTAGGTTTACTCTATAAATTTATGTAAAAAATTCACACCAGGAGTGACACAGTTATGGTAGCCTAATCCCTGGTGTAGATAGTACTATGTTGACAGGAGGGTTTCACCCATGGACATAGCTACCCCAACTCACAGATATGGACTGACAATGACAATGGGGGAAGCTTTTCAATTGACACAGTAGCATCTTAATTGCAGTGCTACACACAAATGAATCGGTGTAGCTATGCCACTGAAGCTTTTTAAGCACAGGCCTGCATTACGTTTCTGCCTCGGGATTTCTTCATGTTTTTGAACATCTTTAGATACCTACACAACTTTGAAAATTGGAAAATTTGTCCTCAACAAGCAGTGCTCATAGTGCTTCCTCCTGTAGTAGGATATTTACATAAACACTACAATGGTCAAAAGCCTTCTGGATACCTTGTTTGTGCATATGGAATATTTTTTGTTTATTTTTTACCTTTCTACATCAAGGAAGCTATAAATTCTATTGTCTATAGGAAAGGAAAAGCCTTTATAACAAACTTTGAATAAATATAGACCCTGATTCGGGAAAGAACTTGACTTTAAGCACATGTGTAAGTGATTTCCTGAATAGATATTCTTTTATGATTCTAGTCCATAGTGCAGCCTACTCAACTCTAACATTAGTTCTGGAAATAGTACAATCTCATAACAGCATGACAAAATATCTCTGGGTATGTAGATATTCTCATGAAAGGCTGTTCTTCAATTAGACAAAGAAAGGTTTTGCAGCTACATAGGTTTGGTGAATAACAGGAGCTATGGGATCACACCCAAGCCAAATTTCCAAGAGCGGGAAGCTGTTAGGGTCTGTTTGTATGTCAACAATTTGTCTTCATTTATATTTGTGCTTGTGATCTCCACAGTCCCCAGGCAGCCAATTACAGGGTAGAATGAAGTGAGAATTAGTCTTGTCATGATGTTTTAGTTTCTTGTTGTGAAAATACTAAAAAATCAGATTTTGACCCAATGAATGATTTCATTGGATATAGAAAAAAAAATAAAACTTAGGCTCTAAAATAAAATACTACTTCAGCAGCGGATTCCAGTTAGTTGTACAAAAACATAGCCATTTTGAAATGTATTTGGATTAAGGTGAATACTGCTACACTGGGCTTTTCTCAAATTCCTGAGGAACTTGAATGCCAGTCCTGGAAACAATGTAATATAAGACATGGGCTTTTCCCTGATCTGTTCTAATAAGATGTTCTCTGAAATGTAATCAATCAGGAGAAACTTTCTGAAAGAAAGCAGCAGGCCACTGAAGTGTCTAAGAATTCCTTTTGCACTATCAAAGGCTGTCATAAAGCTACTGTGGACAGAAAGCATAGTGCCAGCTCCTAGATACATTACATTTCCAATTGCACATATTTGCATATATTTTTACAGCTTTGCATAGATTGCAATATGGATTTGTGGTGCATCTGTGTTTGAAAAAATATGCATTATGGCATGGAGTACACAAGCCTAGTAAAAATCCCATATGGCTTATCTCAGCATGAAACACTATACCCAGTATCTGCACATTTACACTCTCATTTTAACTGTGATTATAAGATCATCTAGAGTTTTTACATTTATAATATTAAAATAGTAATTTGAAGCCAAAACCTGCTCATCTTACCAGAGTAATTATTATTTATTATGTTGTGTTACAGGACTGTCTACAAGCCTTAATCAGACTAAAATCCACTCCCTCTAGGCACTGTACTCCATGACAGACAGTCCCAGCCTGAAACAATTTACAATTTAATTGTGAAATGAGACACAGCACAAGCCAAGCTTCTAAGGTTTTGGGCTTGATACAGGAATTACTTGGTGAAATTCCCATGTTATACAGCAGGTAAAACATAGATATAATGACACCTCTTCTCATTAAAAATCTATGACTCTATGAAATAGATGGATACCACACACAAAGCCAGTGAGCACAGGCAATTGTGAGACAATTATGACCAGAAAAAGATCATAAATAGTCCCACTTACCTAATAGTGCTGCTTATTTGCATAAATAAGTCAACCACAGTTTGTCTCTTTGCTGCTTTGCTACCAATTATGGCTATACTTCTGAAAACCTTTGTCGGTGACAAAGGTAAAGGTGCCTTTTCTTACAGAACAAATTGACCATAACTACATCTCCTGGCAGTGGAAATAGAGCTGTCAGGATATTTTATTTTTCCTCTTTGTCAGCCACTATACTACATATGCAGCACTATTCAAAATGCTGCTTTAATGCTGAAGTTCCCATCATCCCTTTGTTGGTGCTCCTGCTGTGGTGTGTGATTTTTTTTTTTTTTTTTTAGTTTTTTTCAAAAGCCTTCAAATCATTTCAAGCACTTACTGAGTGTGGCCATAAAACAGATGTCACTTCTCAGGCTTGCTTGAGCAGCAGATTTCCTTGCAGTTGTGAAAAATATTATTGGAGTGAGAGTATTCTGCTTATTAACCTCATCAAGAGGTTTCTTTCTGTTGTCATTTTTTTTAAAGTATCTTTAGGAGATTTGTTTTAACCCTTCCCCGCCCATCCACTCTCAAACAGGGAAAAAAGCTCTAAGTCTATGCTGATAAGTGAGTAAAATGTTATAAGAACAGTCAAATAGCATTGGGGGAATATTCTGTCAGAATGATCCAGGTATGTCTATTTACAATTTACTAGTTTATATTTTATCTTTTCTCTTTGTCCACTGTTTCTTTCATTTTCTGTGATTTCATTTATTCACTTTTTCTTTTGTCAGAACTGGTATAATAATGGATGGAGAAATGTAGTGGATTTTAGTTCACATTAAAAAGCTGTGTAATAGGTCTGGTTAACTGATGTCATAGAAACACCTAAGAGTGCACTGTTTGGCCAGGACTAGGTTACTCTCACTGAAGGCCTGTCCAATACCCCATGCAAATATTAAAGGTCACTTAAGTCCTGAGGGTAAAATCCTCCTCTGTGCTGAGGGCAAACACAAAACCTATCTTCCAAATGTGACCACAAAATAAAGATTTTCCTTCTACTTTTTTAAAATTTCCTTTTACTTTTTAAAAATTTACTAAAAACTATTTTTCTCTTTAATGCGTCATGGCAATTGACTTGAAGCATATTCCTCCTTTTGCAATCTATGGCAAAATTACCATTCATTATATTGGCAGCTGGAAAAAATCCTACTATACTACTACAATACTACATCTATTCCTGTTATTAGCTTTCACCATCTTTCACTGGTACAAAATTGTGGAAGATAGGCCACCACCCAAAAGTGATGTCCTCATGTCAGTGCCTATTCTATGGAATCATATTCAGTCTATTATTCATTCTATTAATCATAAAGAGGGAAGTTGCCCCATTGTCAAAAATGAAGTGGTGGATTTGTATCCTTACAACATGTAAGGTGACTTGATCTTATTTCATATCCTCCTGCACTAAGTGTTTCTAAACAACTATTTCTAATCCTTTTTTAAGTAGTGTATTAGAAGTTGCTGGGTCTTTATTACCAGCCCTGTGTTGGCAAGTAATAAATCATGAGAATGATGTATTACACTAATACATCATCAATATGACAATACTTTAATGATGGATTAGTAACATATCTCTCAGGCAAAGTTTTCAAATATGGGGCTGTCTGGAATAACCCAGTGGTTTTTTTAGTTTATTATTTAAAAGCTTTATAAATATTTTAATAATTCAACTCAAGTTATAAATTTGGGCAGGCAACACTCTCTCAGATAGGCTGTGAGCTTTGTATACTTTACCACAACCTTGGGATCTCTTGATTCTACAGAATCATACCTCTGGGATGATGGAAGGCCATTCACTTAACATGAAATGTAATGTATTGTATGAGGCAATAATTAGCTCCCCACTGAATTTCACTGACGAATTAATAGATATGACAAATATTTGTAAGTGTATTATATGTTTTTTTTAATATTCTGATATGGTGAATCTTTCTTCCTTCACCTTGTTTTCCATTTTGTACTGCCTCTGGGAAGTAGATTTTTTCTTCTTCAGTATCAAATATAGCTGTAGTAAGTTGAGGGTCAGTGACATAGAATCATAGAACACTAGAACTGGAAGGGACCTTGAGAGGTCATAGAGTCCAGTCCCCTGCCCTCATGGCAGGACCCAGTACAATTTAGATCATCCCTGATAGATTTCTATCCAACCTACTCTTAAATATCTCTAGAGATGGAGATTTCATAACCTCCCTAGGCAATTTATTCCAGTATGTCAGTATTTCACCACCCTGACAGTTAGGAAGTATTTCCTAATGTCCAACCTAAACCTCCCTTGCTGCAGTTTGAGCCCATCGCTTCTTGTCCTATCCTCAGAGGCGAAGGAGAATAATTTTTCTCCCTCTTCCTTGTGACATCCTTTTAGATACCTGAAAACCTCATGTCCCCTCTCAGTCTTCTCCCTTCCAAACTAAACAAGCCCAATTTTTTCACTCTTCCTTCACAGGTCATGTTCTCTAGACCTTTAATCATTCTTGTTACTCTTCTCTGGACCTTCTCCTATTTCTCCACATCTTTCTTGAAATGTGGTGCCCAGAACTTGACACAGTAGTCTAGTTGAGGCCAAATCAGCACAGAGTAGAGCAGAAAAATAACTTCTTGTGTCGTGGAGCCAGCAGGCTGGAATAAAGGCCTGTAACATTAAGTTTATTATCATCCACAGAGTAGAGGACCTGTCAGGAACCCATCAGGGTGGATCCAGGAACCCCGAAACCCTGACTTCTGCTACTCGCCTCTGGCTCACAACCTGTCCTGATCCTGGTGCCTCCTATGTTCTTGCATGGTTGACCTAACTTACACAATCACACAATTATCAATTAAAACTTTCTCTTAACACCTTTCAGATGCTGAAAATCAAACCAACCCAACAACTCTGATTTGGATCATCTGTATTTATACCAGTGCTATGCTTCATGGGTAAAACTGAAGCCAAGGGAAGTTTTGCCATTGACTTTAATGGGACAATTTCATTCCATAACTTAAGTAATATTATCTTCATTAGCATAATTTCTAGTGTATACAAAGGTTAAAGGTCTATAGATAGAGGAAAAATGATTAAATAAAATCTATTTAAAAGGGTGTCACAAGAAGGAGGGAGAAAAATTGTTCTTCTTAGCCTCTGAGGATAGGACAAAAAGCAATGGGCTTAAACTGCAGCAAGGGAGGTTTAGGTTGGACTTTAGGAAAATCTTCCTAACTGTCAGGGGGTTAAACACTGGAATAAGTTGCCTAGGGAGGTTGTGGAATTTCCATCTCTGGAGATATTTAAGAGAGGTTAGATAGACATCTAACAGGGATGATCTAGATGGTACTGAATCCTGCCATGAGGGCAGTGAACTGGACTCAATGACCTCTCGAGGTCCCTTCCAGTTCTAGTGTTCTATGATTCTATCCACTCAGAACTAAAATGATCTGTTCATAATGAGCTGTTTGTTCTCATGCACAAATACAGTGTCTATTCTCTTTGCAGAATAATTTCAGGAACCAACTAGAGAAAGAGAGAGTGTGGAACTGGCCTTCATAAGCAAATTTAACACATTTATTCAGGGACTGAACAGAGACATTACCTGGATGGACCTTTGTATTTAGCATCCAAATAACATCAAAAGCTAAGTATCAGACATGTAACAGCCCATTCTATTAGCCACATTAAGCATAGGCTCTGTAATTGACTGGGTTTTCCCCTTCCCTTCTCCCCTCTTTTTCTTCTTTATATTTGTCCCTCTCTGCCTCTTGCTCTCCTCATCATCTGAAGAAGTGGGTTGTGCCCATGAAAGCTCATGATACTATCTATATTTTTTTGGTTAGTCTCCAAGGTGCTATAGAACCACTCATTTTTAAGGGTTTTTTAAAAGCGTGTAGTATTGTGACTTTTAAATACTGGTATCAAAAGGGTTTTTTTGCTAACTGATGGTACAGTTTGGTCCACTGACCAAATGTACTGGCTTTCCTATTTATTTCAGGATTTGGAAATGCTGAGAGATTGACATCACAGGCCAAGCTTGCGTGCTCTACTCACATAAGTTGTCCTATTGACTTCATTGTGCCAACTAGCACGAGTGACATTTTGCAGGTTTGGGAGTAACTTAGGTAACAATACTAATCTAAAGGAAGGATTTAATTTTTGTAATAAAATGGGCTCAGAGACTGGATTTAGGAGATTGAGGTTCAATTCCTAACTCTGACACAGATTTCTTTTGTGACCTTTCGCGAATGAGGCATTGTGAGAATGCCACAGAAAAGCTGCTAAAAGTAGCTAAATAGTTGACAAAACAATATATAGTCTCCCTCTTTTAGAAACCAGAGGCTCAAAGATACAATCATCATCATAATCTTCATTATTATCATTGTCCTCACTAAGGCCTGATTTATACTAGACCGGGCAGGTTGGCTTAAGGTATTTAAGTCCAGCTATGCAAAATGCGTTAGCTGGAATCAGCTTACCATAAGCCGAGCTTTGTCAGCTTCCACACAGTAGCTTCCCTTACTTCTCGCAGAACAAGGAGTACCAGACATTGGCAGAAGCTGTACTCAGCATTTTCTTTATGGGTCCATATTAGACCAAATAAATCGAATGCTAGAAGATTGATCTCCAGAGGGTCAATTTTTTTGCAAGTGTAGATTTGGTTTGTATTCATGTAAACTGAAACTCAAAGGGGATCATTTTTGTAGGTCACAGAGGGTTTAGCAAATCAAACCGAAGGGAACTAAGTAAAAGTGAAACTAGAAAAATATAGTCCTATATATTCCTGTTCTACTGTTCAATAAGGTAGTGACTGAAAATTAGTTCTCAAGGCAATCATTATTTAAAATTATAATGATATAAAATAATTAATAAGCTTGATAGATACAATATTTCTTTATTAATTTTTGTCTGTCAGAAGAACAGACTTTTAGCTGAGTATAAATGGAAATTCAAACCACATAAATAGAAAATACTTCTTGCCTAATCATCTTAACTAAAAACTGTTGCACCTTATAATTCTATCCTCTTACTTTATCAGATGTTATTAACTATTATCCTTATTAAATTTGTATCACTGCAGCAAGCTTAAATTATTTAAGAGAAACCATGCTTCATTTAGTTTAGCATCGTTATTAAATTTAAACTCTCTTTAGCAGAACAAAAATGGTTGTAAAATTTCTCTAAGGAGAGTCACACATCATTTAAGAAATGATTCTTGAATAAGAATAATCAATTCATTCTTTCAAATGAGCTTTGTACTTAGATCTTGCATTTTACCTTGAACTGATAGTTCAGCTTTTTAGAAGATTGATATTTTGCTTTTGGGTAACTAGAGAATATGTGGACCTCTATTTATGGTTTGTTTGTTTTTTCATATGGGACTTGATCCTGTAAGATGTTCAGTGCTTCCAAGAGATGTTGAGCAATCTCCACTGCTCTTAAAGATGTGGAAATTGGTGCAACTTTGTCCTTTTTAGCTCAGCACTTTGCAGGGCCAAATCTGTGGAGAAAGAATTTAAATCTTACCTATTAGCATATTGGAGACATGATGCTCGGGTTCAGTTTGGATAAATATACAAAAACTGAGATATCTTTCTAACTTACATAGACTTGTTGGGACAACACATAGGGTATGTCTACACTTCATTCCTCTCTCTCTCGGAATGCAAATGCAGACACCTGAAATTGCAAATGAAGAGGGGATTTAAATAAAGATAAGGGTTAAGGGGTCTAGAAATAACCCCGTTTTAACTGTCGAAATAGTGCTATTGCAAAATAGTGCCATAACATGATTATAAAAATGAAGTGTAGGGTATTTAAATCCCCGCTTCATTTGCAATTTCGTGCGTCTGCATTTGCATTCCTCGAGAGAGAGAGGAATGAAGTGTAGACATACCTATATAGACTGGAAATCATGCAAGAGTAGGTATAGTTGTGAGATTTACAGCACTGGGGAATGGCCCTTCTTACCATATTTTGTCATTCTGTCTCTGTTCTCAGGTAGAAATGAATAAAAGTTATTTCATTATCAGATTTTTTTAAAAAAAGATTCCATTTGAATTTTATTCTGAAAAAGCTGAAAGTTGAAACAGGAGAAGGAGACTTGGTTTGCCAAACCTATAGCTACCTTCTTATTAAAGAATGTCTTTAGTTTAATCTAATAAACATATATGCTAGTTTCTTTGTCCTTCTTATTCACTTCTTAAACTTTGTGGTTGAACATTCCAAAGTCTGGACCTTTTCATCTAGTCTCTATCGCTATCGGCCACTTATCTTTTCTGATCCACTAATATCTTCTAAACATTCACTAATATCTGGCCTCCCTTTTTGACTGATCCACTAATATGAAGCCTCCATAACAAGATCACTCTTTGGTCCATCTTGAATTATTTTAGCATTTAATAAAATAATACAGGTCAAACAAAAGAGTTGTCTACTTGTGGAAGATGTATTTTGAAAATTGTTATCTTTAATTTTAAGAACAGGAAATTATGTCTCATAGGAGTAAATCCATTTTATTCTACCGTTGAGTGTTCAAATTGCACTGCAAAATAACTTTGCAGGAGCAAATCCTTCTGCTAAAAATCCTTTTATCAGATACCATATAAACAGAGCTTATTTTTCTGTCATAAATAACTGTGAAGCAGATGCAATGAAAAAAGAATATAATGCATTTGCAATATTAACCACAGGAAGCAACATTAAAAACAGTAATTGTAAATAAATAAACTTGTCTATAACATATGAAGTTTTGTCTCTTATGAATATTAAAAATGATATTAAAAGTATAAGATAAGTTCAGATTTAAATACTATGTAAAATTTTCCAAAGATGACTACTGAGGAATGATTGTTTGTTTGATGTGTACAGTACCAGCATAATGGGGCTTTCACCTATGGTTGAAATTCCTATGTGTTACCACAGAACAAAAAATAAATCAAATCTGGAAGTTAGATTCTTAAACCCATATTCAGGCACAAAAATAAAAGTGACATAATTTTTAGAGGTTCTGAGCACTTACAACTCCAATGAACTTGAACCGAATCTGCAAATGTAACTTTTATTCAGGTTCCTAATATCGATTTAAGCAATCTAACTTTAGGAATTTAGTTTCTGGAAATTTTGGTCAGCTGAGGAAACTGAGGAATTTGGATAAATAATTAAAATTATAGCAGAAGGAATTCTAGTTAATATTCCCCAGGAACCTAGTATACTAAATAAAAATCAATGCCTGAAAGTTAAATGTCCAGATTAAGGCCACTGAATGGAACGAAACATGGAGGGATTTATGTCAATAGTTAGTCAAAGAAGGAGGCAATTTCATCTTCCTATGACATCTGTCCAATAGCTTATGTTCTTTTAGATATCTATTTCCTGCAAAAAGCAAAAGAAAAGGTGTAAGTGTATCTTCACATGCACCAACAAGAAAGTGAGGCCATGTTTTATATGGGCTAAAAGTTGGGTGGTCCTGACCATAATATGTTTACATGTACATGATGTTCTATGGCAGCATTATTGATATGTCTACATCACTTACAGCTAAGTTATGCAAGTCATCACAAACAAGTGATAATAAAGGATTAGATAATGGCTATACAATATACATTTTTGCACTATCTAGGGAATAGCGTCATGGTCTCTAAGGGTATGTTTACACAGCAACATTTTGAAATAACTAGCGTTATCTTGAAATAACTTAGTCTGCGTCCTCACAGCAGGCAGTTATTTCAAAATAATGTCAAAATACTGTCAAGCTGGCAGACTTCTTACTCCAACTCCTTTACAGGAGTCACACTGTATGAGGAGTAAGGGAAGTCAGAGGAAGAGTGCTCTTTTTCAAAATAAGTGCTGTGTAAATGCTCCCAATTTTGAAATAAGCTACACAATTGATGTAGCTCAATTTGCGTAGCATATTTTGCATTAAGCCCTGCTAAGTAGACACACCCTAAGGGTACGTCTACACTGCAGAGCCATTTTGAGATACCGGAAATATCCTGAAATAGCTATTCTATGTCTTTTGAACAAGCCCGTTATTTCAAAATATAATGGGTACACTATTCCTATGTCCCTATAAAACTTGGTCCACAAGGAGTAAGAAATGTTTAAGAGAGTATTAAGAACTTGTATTTGGCATTTGTGTATGGGTGGGGGAGGGCACATAGCAATATTTATAAATCTATAACTATATCCTTCTGTCTATAAAAGCCATGATCCCTTAGTACCATCCTTAAGTACTACATAGGCCTCAAAGGGTGAGAACAAAATATGTTATGGATATGTTATGGAGCTTCTAGAAAAAAATATTAAACTTGCTTTTCTGTTACAATACTGAGATTTTTAAAGCTCTGTCACTTCATGACCTAATAATGTCTTATCTGCCACACTCTTCTGACCCTTTAATATACAAATTCTAATGGCCTTTATATTCTGTTAGACTTATTGGGCCAACCTTAGAGGTGATGCATGATAATATGTAGGTTCCATGTTGATCTCTGATGTGATTTTGAAGGATTTTAACTGGATTCCAAGGGAGTATAATTTACACACAAAAAGGTCCAGAAGTATTTTTTATCCAAATCCTTACACCATTGCTGATGATAAATCTTTTATTTTTGTACCTACATATGAGTTTCTCTCATTTTCATGGTGAGGTTCTTTGCTTGCCTTCACTTACACAAATATAAACCCCCCATTGAAATAATTCAGAGATATCCATGCAATTGAATGCTGAGTTGGTCCCTGAAACTGTTTTCCTTCATAAATGGATGCCATCATTAAAAAAAACCTGACAAAATAGTTGAAAAGTGCAAAATCAAATACACGAACAAATTCTTTGATTTAACAGTTTCTAGTCACACAAATGAAAGCAACAAGTTTAGATTTTCTGGATAAAAAAGCACTTTTCAAAAAGGAGCTGTCAACAGCTCAAAGAACCTTTATGCTTCTTGGAGTGGATTTGTGTAACTATTTCACAGCTTTTCTGGTTTTGTGGGAATTGTGACCCTGATACTTTGCTGATTTTCTGATAGAAAGCTAGAATTATAAGATACTGAGACTAGTAGTACTACTGCATAGATCTGGGAATCCAACATCAGATTTCAAGCCCGATCCTTCATGGTTTACATAGGCAACACATGAGTTGGCTGAAATTATCCTCTTCTTTTCAAGAAGTACAATCCCTAGCGTGACATCACTGAAGTCAATAGAGGTCGTCTGGACATTTATTGAGTTGTAAATGAAAGCAGAAGCCTGGCCCCAGAGCTTATTGTTCCAAATTAAAGTCAATTAAAGTCAATCCACCATTTTATAGGTGGGAAATATTGAGAATACAGGATACAATTATTGTAAATCTATGAATTTTCTCTCCCTTTTTCATACCCACACTTAAATACTTCCTCCCAAATAGGTAAGATAATCTGTAGTCAAAATATAATAAAATACAAGACTATGAGGCTAAACTGTCTTATTATGGGAAATGTAGGAGAAAGAAGAGTGTGAAGCATAGGCCTGGTGTAAGGCCTGTGGGCTGACCAAAATAAACAAGAGTTATACTATGACTCACAGGCAGGCCTTGGCAAAAGCAGATGTTTGCCCGCAAGTCAGTGTCCGGGACATGAACTCTGCACCAGTACTGCTAGTACTGCTAAAACACATGGAACATACATTCCACCAGGACAGTACAAGAGCACTCCAACCTAGCACATGACAAATTATAATCTGACAAAAGTGATGAATAGTGATATTTTGTCTAAAATACCAACAGTGAAAGCACAATAACAGGTGGTAAAAAGGAATACTTAGGCAGAAAATACAAAGAGAGGTAAAAACCTGTCACTAACATGAAAGATGATATGTAAGGTGAGTATCACAGATTGTCACAGTCTACAGAAGTTGTACTACTGTGATTTAACTCTTTGTCTAGGCCTGGGGTAAGTGGCAAATCCCATGCTACTGACTGAGCTGTGTCCATTGTAACGAGCATACATGTGTTAGCCTAACTGTAGAAAGGGAAGCTAGAACTGTGCTTCATTTATAATAAAATTGGCTTGAGTGCCTACATATGTTATCTGATTCTGTGGTCCTTGGGGGCTCTCTCTGAGTCTGCTGTGCTGGTTACTAGCACAAAGCCAGCATGACATATAGAGGGAGAACAGGAACACACACAGCTGAATGGTTATCATCATTGGACAGAGCAAAATACCTGTCAGGATACCACATCAGTGGCTACTTCTGACCAACTACAGGAAGAGTCACACAGTAGCCAAAAATTATTACAACTAAAAATAACATTTCAACTTTAATTGCAGACTTACTTTAAAATTGAAGTGAGGGACCAAGAGAGATTCTCAACTGCTGTTGGTCCCATATTCTCATGACTGGCACAAGAAAAGTGTGGTCCTTCACCAGGCTAGGAAGTGAGAGATGAATTTATCTTCCACTTTGGAACATATCCTGGAAAGATGCAATCATTATCTGAGCACATTACAGGAATGGAAGAATATTAGATCTTATCGTTAAGATTCATAGAAAATCATAATTGGATTACAGTTTTCATCACTTTAAAATATGCATACAGTTGTATTGCTATGGAAATAATTTGAGAGGTAACTTCCACTATTGCATATCTGTCAAACAATTGCACCTCAGGAATTTTTTATTCCACTTTTATATGGTTCTTTCAGGAAATCTCTCTTTTTGGATTATACATGATTATATAAAGAAGGCATGAAAATTTGTTCATGTGACCATGGATGTCAATATTCAGTAAAATATATGGTAAAGACATAGTTTCTGAGCAACATGGCTATGTTACATTGTGTTCAGTTATATCAAGTAACTGTGCTGCTACTTAAAATAAATAATCAGACTTCAAAGATCATGATCTGATGAGCAAAGCTGATCAAATGTTGTCTAAAAAATACACAGACAGATGTGTGTGGTACATTCATGGGTTCACAACTCTGCCTGCAACATTCTTAATATTTGAAATTTTGGACAAATTACAATATCTGAAGCTTTTATATAGGCAGCATTGATCACTGTAATGTACATTAAAGAAATCCTTTATCAGATTGATTTTTCCCTTTACATTGGCCTGAGAAAGTTATGATTCGATAAACTAATAGCAATATTAATATTTAACATTATTTGTGTAGTGCTAGCATACAGAAGAACCTTAGGTTATGTTTACACAGCAGGGCTTAACTTGAAATAAGATACACAAATTGAGCTACGTCAATTGCATAACTTATTTTGAAATAGCTTATTTCAAAATTGGGAGCATGTACACAGCACTTATTTCAAAATAGAACACTCTTCCTCCAACTTCCCTTACTCCTCGTACAATGAGGATTACAGGAGTCAGAGTAAGAAGTCCTCCAGCTTGACAGTATTTCGATATTATTTCGAAATAACTGCCTGTTGTGCAGATGCGGACTAAGGTATTTCAAAATAATGCTAATTAATTTGAAATAATGCTGATGTGTAGACGTATTCCCAGAGTTATGAACAACTCAGGAATGTTTATAACTGAATAAAACATTACATTTTCTCTTTCAAAAGTTCACAGCTGAACATTGATGTAATACAGCTTTGAAACTTCACTGTGAAGAAAAAAAATGCTGCTTTTAACCATCTTAATGTAAATGTGACAAGCAAAGAAAGCTTCCTTATTTTGTCACGTCTTTTTCATTTTAAGTTTTGCTTTTTTAAAACCTTTAACACTGTACTGTACTGAATTTATTTTGTTTTTGTCTCTATTGCTACCTGAATGCATACTCCCATTTGCAAATAAGGTGTGTAGTTAAATGGTAAGTTCATAACTAGTGTACATAAAACTCTGAGGTTCTTCTGTATATGACAATCTAGCATAGGTTTAAAAGTTTTCTTCATTACAGTGATATGGAGGCTATTTCCATATCCTCAAGTGTTCCCCTCTAGAGTGAAAACTGATGTATGTATGTATGTATATATGTATTACTCCTGAGCAAACTCAGGACTAAGATTGATTGTTCTAGCATGAAGTATGTCAGTTATAGTGTGTAAGATATAATTATTTCAAACTTATTTCATTGGACAAAGGGGCACAACTCAATCATGTTAACAGAGCCAAAACAGTAGCTTATAGGCTTCCAAAGGAGAGGAGCACTCCCGTAACAGCAACTGCAGCACTGCTCCTCAGACACACATCTCCATCCTATCTCCTGAAGGTGAAGTTCATGACTCTGCACTATCCCCATTCCTATATTTGGCAGCTGACTCCTGTGTGTAAAGGGAGCATTTTCAGCAGATTAACAAGCAGGAAGACAGTGGAAAGGAGACTGAGCTACAGAGAGTGGAATATATTGAGAGCAGCTCCAAAATGGGAGTGTCAGATGGTAATGAGGTGCAAGCATAAAATCACCTTACGCGGGAATCCCTTGTAATTACTACTGACACTAGAATCCAGAAGCATCATCTCTGAAGGTTCAGTTTAGGATATCACAACTATTAACAGTTTGGATGATGCAAGAACCACAGTGCAAGGGAGGCAGGATCCAAGCAGAGAGTGGATGGGGTGTGAGTTTGCAACCTACTTCAGTATCTTTCTGATCTGGGTTGTGGAACAGCTGAAGAGATTCTTAGCTTCCCCAACACACTGATTTGACCATCCTCCAGATAAGTCAGGCCCACGGCCTGCTGATGGATGGGGGAGGGGGAACAAAGAAGGCAGCAGATTTCCTGGGACATGGTGATTCAAAAAGCCTGGCACTCCCAGCTGCTACTGCAGCAGTATCCAGATCTCCAGGACCTTTAAATCACTGCTGGAGTGCCATGCTGTGCGCTCTGGGTGGCTTTGAGGGCTGGCAGGGGGAGAAGGGCAGGAGGATGTCATTGTGTGCTCTGGGCAATGCTGAGAATTCGCTGCTCCCAGCCGCGCCCTCTCACTGGGGTCCCACTGCTTCCAGGAGCATGGAGCCAGACTCTCCCACCACCTTGCCCAGGAGCCAGGCAATTTTGTTAGCCCCACTGCTCAGGCCAGCAACAAGCCACCACACTCAAATCACATAAGAGAGCTGAGTGTTCCTTCTTCCAGTGCAACAGGGGTTCAAGTCCCTAAATACTAAATTTTGTCTTTTTCTGCAGACCTCCCACAAGTAATAATTTAAATTTAAATCAATGGGAGCTTCACTGTATTCATCCAGGCCCAACCTTCAGACAGGCAAAACTCTTCCTCTAAACAATAGGGGTATGTCTACACTGCACAGCTATTCTGAGATACCAGAAGTATCCCAAAATAGCTACCACGCATCTACACAAGCCGCCCGTTATTTTGAAATATTTTTCGAAATAATAGGCACACTATTTCACCATCCTGGTAAACCTCATTGTATGAGGGATAAGGGATGGCTCGAAATAGCGCATTATTTTGAAATTTGGTGCTGTATTGATGTGCCAAATTTCAAAATATGCTATTTCAAAATAGATTTGAGATAAGATACACAATTTGCATAGCTCAAATTGCCTATCTTATTTCAAGTTTAGGGTGCTGTGTAGATGCACCCCAAGAGAGAGGCCTATTCAGGGATTCTAGGATTCAGTATGTGTAATGTATAGATGACAATACCCTGTTTCCCCTTTCTCTGACTGCTCTTTCTGAGCAAATAGAATATTACAAAAATCATGTGTTTGATTACATATATTTTCTTATGTTCATAAATTAGCATTTATGGTTTTTGCCATTTGAAAATAAGAAATGGAAAGAAATAAAATTCAGTGGAGCAATATAAGAATCAGACTAAGCCTGTAAGTTATAACTCATGGAAGTGGCAAGAAAGTCAGGTTCTGTCTTTCCACAAAGTATCTGAAAAGAGTTCCCTGAGAACAACCAAATTGGAATGGACTGTGCAATCAATATCAATGTATGTTGTTGATCAGAATTGACCATTTGTTTTTATTTCCTCTTGTACTGGGAGGTGGGCCAGGAAGAGGAATCCAGGGCTGCATACATTTATGATTTTGCAAACTTATCTGAAACTGGTACAATAAAATACAATTGCTTTAAGCTCAGTACCCAAGTTAAGTATTTGTGTCCTTCGTATTTAGACCATTATCATGCTGTAAATTTGATGATGAAATTTTACACGTTCTGTTCAGCATGTGAACAATAACACAGATACTCTCCTGAATTTTAATACAATACTCTGACACTAGCAATGCTTTTCAGATGGATTGTTTTGATTATCCCTAAAGTAAACATCTGCAGCTCTATAAATAAAAATGACCATAGAAATTTAATAGATGTCTGGTTGAGCCTCCTTTAGACAGAAAGTAGCCTAAACTTTTGGCAGTCAAGCAACAACCCTTGTTTTTACTTCACTGCTATGCTATGATCATTCAGAAAGGGGGACATGGTTCAACTGGACTGAACTAGAGGGCTATGATCATGCATAATACTGACACAATATCTTGGGGGCTATACAGAGGTGACCTTAAACTGTATTTACTGCAATTATTACTTTAATCCAGTGTAGTAGTATTCCAAATTGCATCTAAACCTAAAAAAAAAAAGCTGATTATCATTCATACAGAGCCTTCCTGTGGACATTTACTTTTAATTATTTAGTGTCTTATACTATTAGCTCATGCTTTTAATTAAGATATGCATAAAATATCAAATTTCACTAAGTGTCTTTCCAGAAGCTTTGATGATAATGCAGCATGATGCAATGGAAATTCTCTGGTTTTAATAACACCAAAATGACACTATTCTGGAGTATATTTCTGAGTGCTTGATTCATTTTTGAGGGAGAGCATATCTCAGTATTAATAATTAAGATGAAGATTCTCATTAACTGAAGAAAATGCTAAATGGCCCAAAGGGTGCATAAATAATAGGCTCACTAATAAACTGTAGTATACGGAAGGTGAGAAAAATAACTTTAACAATGCCTTTGCAGATTTACTAATTACAATAGCTTCCAGCAGTGCCATATCAACCCTCAAAAACTGCTTCCGAAAGTGTTTAAGAATAATTACACCATTTTGAACTAGAATTGCTCAACCTGATTATTAAAATAAAAATAAGCAAAGTAACTGGTATAATTTGTGGATTCCTGGTGGCTATATACGTCACAATAAAAATAGCTCTTTCCTAAAAGGGCAGTACTTTTGAAAATGAAATCCATTAATATACTTACATTTTATTGTAATCACCTACAGTAGTTAGCAAGTGCTTTGTTGTTACAGCAATATGATTTTGCTGTTATGAAATTTATCATACAGGAATGAGTAGTTCACATCAGCATCTCTAGTCTTTTCACAGTGACAGCTCTATAAAAAGTCTAGAGTTGGTATAGATCTTTTTTACATAAGTAATTGATGAATGGTGTACAATTTAAATTCATTTATCTCAGAGATCTGAAATTATGTGATTGTAAACAATCATTTATCAGAGAAAAGTTAAATAAGATTCAACAAAATTCTTAAGTAAAGTTTAATGAATGGAAATGGAATAAATGAGAAAGATTACGTTTCTTAGGTGTAAACATTTAATTTTCCACAGTAGTTGTCCCACACCTTCAGTTTTACCTACTTGGAACATAATGGATTTGTTTGCACTAAGTAATATATGTTTAAAAAATTTGACTGCTAAACACCATTGCAGAATTATTATTGGAAGACTTAGACTGGTGCAGATGTATGTTTAAAGTAATATCCTATGTATTACAAAGCAGAAATAAACACTTGGAAATTAACAGTTTTCTCTCACAGAGAAAAAAAATCACTGTGTCTAGTAGTTCTGTGGTCATTGTCTCTTGACATGGAACAACTAAAGTGATGACACAACCAAGATTCTCCTTACTATTCTGGTGCCTATACAGTCCAGAATCACTACCCAAACCATTCAAACACAATGGGTTAGACAGCCCAATCTACCATGTTTGACCTCCCATTATCAGCTGGAAGTGCTACCATAGCTACCCAGTGCACATCCCTTTCAAAGGCTTCAGTTTCAGGCAGCATGTGAGTAGGCTATACTGAACAGCTTCCTTGTACATTGGACAGCAAATGATTGGTAATTTTTGCCTAATTCAAACAACATCAGTTCCTACATTACTTGACAAAACATCCAAGGGTCATGAGATATCAATAAATCTCTTGCCCCTAAGCCTAAACAGCCTGTGTTCTGCATGTTGCATGCATAGCAGGACATCAAGGGTATGTCTAGATTACATGGCTCTGTCGACGGAGCCATGTAGATGAGTTGACTAGACATAGGAAAATGAAGCGGCGATTTAAATAATCGCCGCTTCATTTACATCAAAATGGACCGCTGCGCTGTGCCAATCAGCTGTTTGGTGGCACAGCGGGGCAGTCTGGACACTCCGTGGTCGACAAGGGAAGCGGTCATGAAATGAGTTTTATCGGAGCAGTCGACAAGGGCTTCCCTTGTTGACCGGGGACAGTCCAGACTGCACCGCTGTGCCGCCAAACAGCTGATCGGCACAGCACGGCGACCATTTTGATGTAAATGAAGCGGCGATTATTTAAATCGCCGCTTCTTTTTCCTATGTCTAGTCAACTCATCTACATGGCTCGGTCGATGGAGCCATGTAGTCTAGACATACCCCAAGAGATTCCAGCCTGTAGGGGCAGAGGCAGTCAGAGCAAGAACCTTTCTTCACGAGAACTTTCTTCTCTTAATGATAGACTAGCTGTCTCTATTCTTTCCCAGCTGACTGTTGTAGTCATATTGTTACCTTCTACTCTTTTCACCTCCCTGCCCTCCTCAAATCCTTTTCCCTCAAGCCCTATTCCCAGGATCCCCTCATGCCAACATCCTCTTTACTTTCTCTTGAGCTTCTCCTCTTCTAACTAAAGCCACAAGAAGAAAGAAAAAATAATAATAATGTATTGCCATCAAATTGTTCACTATGCTTGAGTGTTTTACCCTGTCCCCCAACTCCAGAACAGTCTCTTTCTTTTGCGTTTGTTCAGAACCTCACATTTGTGAAGAACTTCACAAGGTGAGGTCTTGACTACCACTCCTAGGTGCTGTGACAATTCAAATCAATCAATCAATCATCATCATCAGTGCACCATGTGCTGACAAATCTGGGGTCCTTTTTCCAGCAAGGAGCCTGGATCCATAAGATATGAGGACCTTTTTTTTTAAATCTGATCTGGCATCCTCTTGATACACAGTACAATAAATCACATTGTACCTGGTTTAGGCTATAAGGGTAGGTCCACACTATGGGGCAAAGTTAACCTAATTTATGCAACTCCAGCTACATGAAAAATAAAGCTGGAGTTGACACACTGTAGGCTGAGTTAGTATGCAGTCTCCACTGTGGGGCAAAGGGGAGTGAGGAGGGGATAGAGGGAGGGTCAAGGGGAGGAATGTCTTGATTGGTGAAACTTTCCTGTCAACTTCCCTTATGTTTCTCATTCTAGTGGAGTAGTAGAATCAATGACAGTGTGATCAGTGGTTGATTTAGCTGCTAAATCAACTCTTGGGGATTAATTGCCACAGTGCTGATCCTCCAGTAAGTGTAGATAAGCCCTAAGTATCAGTGCAAATTAGAATATCTTATTATGCAAACAAATCACTGAAATTCATATGCTTAGTTGGGCAGATTAGTTTCATGCACCAGCTGGCTAAGGTGTCCAAGATTAAAGGGGAGGTTGAAAAGAGACAAAAGGACAGACATAAAGGTGGTGTTGGAACCTGAACAGAAATTTTGCTGAGCTCCTAGCGTGGTTTTCCAAAATCATGTAGTCTTAGATTAACTTTGCTTCCAAATAACTATAGAGTTCAATAGCAGCAGAGTTAAGCTTATTTTGGGAGCTTTTAAATACCCTACCTCTTGTACCTCATCTTAGCACTACTCGCTAATAACTTGCTTATCCACAAGTTACAACCAGTGTAACTCCATTCATGTTAACAGAGTTGCAAAAGACATCAGAAAGAGCCCCTAAACCTCACTAGAAAGAAAGAGTCATGTATGATGGGATAGTTTAAAATATAGAAAGAAACGAAATCACTATATGAAAGCTTTTTATCATTAATTAGTAAACAAGTACATAACTGTGTGTCCTTTGCAGCTGGACACTTGTTTCTCTCAACTCAGTAAAAAATAAGCAAATTTTACAACTATCTTAGAACATAAGAACATAAGAATGGCCATACTGGGTCAGACCAAAGGTCCATCTAGCCCAGTAGCCTGTCTGCCGACAGTGGCCAGCGCCACATGCCCCAGAAGGGGTGGACCGAAGACAATGATCAAGCAATTTGAATGGTGCAATCCATCTCCAGCCTCTGACAAACAGAGGCCAGGGACACCATTTCTATCCCCTGGCTAATAGCCTTTTATGGACTTAACCTCCATGAAATTATCTAGCTTCTCTTTAAACTCTGTTATAGTCCTAGCCTTCACAGCCTCCTCTGGCAAGGAGTTCCACAGGTTGACTATGCGCTGTGTAAAGAAGAACTTTCTTTTATTAGTTTTAAACCTGCGACTCATTAATTTCATTTGGTGTCCTCTAGTTCTTCTATTATGGGAACTAATAAATAACTTTTCTTTATTCACCCTCTCCACACCACTCATGATTTTATATACCTCTATCATATCCCCCCTTAGTCTCCTCTTTTCTAAACTGAAAAGTCCCAGTCGCTTTAGCCTCTCTTCATATGGGACCTGTTCCAAACCCCTAATCATTTTAGTTGCCCTTTTCTGAACTCTTTCCAAGGCCAAAATATCTTTTTTGAGGTGAGGAGACCACATCTGTACACAGTATTCAAGATGTGGGTGTACCATAGTTTTATACAGGGGCAGTAAGATATTCTGTGTCTTATTTTCTATCCCTTTCTTAATAATTCCTAACATCCTATTTGCCTTTTTGACCACCGCTGCACACTGTGTGGACGTTTTCAGAGAACTATCTACGATAACTCCAAGATCTCTTTCCTGATTTGTCATAGCCAAATTAGCCCCCATCATACTGTACATATAGTTGGGGTTATTTTTTCCAATGTGCATTACTTTACACTTATCCTATCTTCCACATAGGTTGAGTCTTTTAAAGGGGAGATTTTCTTTCACCAGTATTTCCCAAGTTCTATTATGCCATGTGAGACCAAAGAACCTTTAAATTCTAACTCATGAGGGTGTGGAGAAAAAGGGGAGGGTGACAGAATATATTGATTATGGTACATATATTCTGGTTCATCAAAGAATATCATGTGGAAATGGGATCTCAGTCAACAATGGCTGAAGTCATTTGGTTGGAAAGAATTTGTGCAAGATAACCTTTAGACAGGAGATTTAGAACCTGATACTAAAGGTTAGTCTCTAGAAAGCTTGATATGATTTTGGTTCATGTGTAACACTTTGTTTCTAATTTCCTTACTCTCTATCTCCTGATTCTTAAGACTTTGATAATAAACTTATTCTTGTTTTCAGTATAAATATATACTAGTGTTGTATTAAGCAAAATACTAGTCCTGAGTTGAATCTTGCAAGCTAGTTTGTACTGTATATTATTCCTGAGACACAGCAGATCTGGTATTTTTGTCAGTGAGTCAAACTGGAAGCAAATCAGAACACGAGAATCAGTTTGAACCAATATTTTTACTTGAACTGAAACTAAACCTGTTTCTTAATTCTGTGCTTCATACTGAAAAGAATACAGAAAAAAAAGTGTGTTACCAGTTAAAATACAGATTCAGTATTTTTTAAGCTTTATGGGTTTTTTTTCATTATTAAGCAAGACAGCAAAATGGCATATGAACATGTGATTGCAAATGGAAATGCCTGCCCATGTACAGGAAGAGAATGATATGAGAATGATAGTAGGAGTCTAGTTGAGAAGAGTAAAGTGGGAGAAGTGAAGTTTAGGAACTTCCTACACATGAGGCAGCAGGGCAGAGGGGCGAGCTTCAGAGATACATGTACTTCCTAATTGGAGTCAGATGGAACTTTTTTGTCTGTCTAGATTTAAAACTTTTCTTGCATACAGAAGGTGTTCTTGGATGGGAATGTCTATACCTCTTGCCTTGGGAAGGTGAGGAAGAAAATAGTAATCATAAGGTCCTCCTTCTCTCCTTTCAGCTCTTGTTGTGTTCCTCTAGTCTACGCTACCTTTTCCTTAGAGGACAGTATCTCTGGCTTCTCCCCAATCTGACACTGCTAGTGTTTTAGCAAAGTAGTGGCACTGGCACGGAGTCTGAGAACCAATTTGGAAAGGAGCAGTCTAGGTTCAAATCAAGATCTATGAAAAATTGCAAGTTAAACTCAAACGGATAGGCAATGACTTAAGGTTATACTTCTCTGAACTACTTCTCAGATTTCTTTCTGTTGTTTAGTAAAACAAAACGATACTTGATTCAATTCTGGAAATATGAAACTGGACTATGCTACAGTTTTTGGTTAAATGATAGATAGATAGATAGATAGATAGGATTTTTCTGTAATTATTATAACAATTGAGAATTCATGACGAAAAGAAACCAACCAAGAAAGTTCTTCAGATATGACAATTGTTACCTGACCTTTAGATTATGTATTTATTATACAGATTACATAAGAATTCCCAGCAATCACATTGAAGGTTGATAGGTTCTTGTCCCAAGAATTAGGCCCAGCATTATTCAAATCTTTATACTTTATACTTTTGGTAACCCACAATATGAACTCTTTACTAATACATTTTATTAAAATATTTAGCATAGTCACAAACACCCAAGCTCAGTAAAACAGATGAAGATACTACAGAATATATACATGCACCTCTATTACTCACCATCCATAGCAGAACATCCCGAAGTGTTAGGTATCATCTTCTTCATTATGACTTTGCCCCACTTCACCTGGCCATCCTTCTAGCACTTCCTAAGTGCTACTTACACCTCTCGAATCACCTCTTCCTAACATAAAATCTCTAGGAGAAGTCATGTTAAGTGAACATTAAAAATTAATAAACGGTTAATAAACGGTCAAAAATAAAAACAGTATGAATGTTTTAAGTTTCAAGATTTAAAAAAAAAAACTTTCACTAAGATTGAGGTTTCATTTGATCTATTTTGAACTGGCAACTGAATCAACATTTTTATATCTGTAACCGGACTTGAACTGGACACACTGCAGTCCACTGAATCCAAATGTGAACCAAACACAAATAAATCTAGTTTGGCTCTTGGATTTCTGTGAGTAGCCACTGCCAGGGTTGGAAATCACATGGAAACACTTCAAAGGGACTTGGGGACTGGAGTGCACCTATGGTTAATCTGCAGGACAAACAAAGGGCTACCATAGCCTAGAGTGAAGTGCTAAACTGTCTATCAGGCTGCTGGTATTAGGGAGTTGATGCCCAAGCTCAGCACAAGCAAGATCCCTCACACTGGAGGCAGATGAGATTCAAAATCCTAGATACCCCAAGATACTATTTGTGGATATTTTTCTTGCAATGATTTGCAACAGAAAATCTAGTTTTGTGGTCTGAAACAGCTGAACTATGTATCTCAGTATACCCTAGCTCTTAGGGTATGTCTACACTTCAGCCTTACCTTTAAATAAGCTATGCAATTTGCGCTACACAATTTGCATAGCTTATTTCGAGGTAATTTTGAAATAATTTATTTCAAAATTTGGCGCTGTCTACACAGCACCAAATCTCAAAATAAATTGCCATTCTGACAACTCCCTTAACCCTCGTGGAACGAGGGTTACAGGGACGCTGGAATAGCATGCTCATTATTTCAAAATACATTTTGAAATAACGAGTATGTTTAAAGATGCAGACTAGCTATTTCAGGATACTGGAAATATCCTGAAATAGCTCTGCTGTCTACATGTTGCCTTACAGCGCCCACATTTCTTTATTGTCCTCTGGCTTCCCAAACATGGAGGGGAAGGGAGAAATACATATTTAAAATAGAGAAATGAAAACTACAAATAGCACAAATACAAATCACATTATTCAGTAAACCCTTTAGTGCGATCTTGAACTCATCACCAAGACCAAGCATTGCTTTAGGAGGTAGCAATGAGGCCTTACTATTCAGCATATCACTTAAACATATGCTTAACTTCAAGCAGATGTATAAGATTTATCAAAGACAATGGGACAAAAGCTCCTACTTTAACTTAAGACTGGGCCTGTAAGAAGCAGGACTCTCCGGGGAGCCTTTTCATTTTATAAACAAAGGATGATCCTCCAGAAAAAAATATGCTAGGTTGCCCTTTTCTCCCCATTGTCTGCATCTCCATTGCCTCCTGTTTTCTGCTTGGGGAGCCAGAGAAGGAGAACATTTGGGGCCTCACTAATGTTCACAGAAAAAGTCTAGAACATTAGTGCATTGCAAATTCTACTCTGTATCTACCCAAACCTAGTTAAATCCCAGTATAAATGCCAGATTAGCACTCACCCAACATCTTGCAGGCCCAGCATATAACTCACTTTCTGCCGAAAGTTCAGCTCTCCTGCTGAAGTATAATATATAGAATAAGATAAGTTTTCTAGGTGCTGAGATACCATACAAGTGTATAAACAGACTCTGTGTGGCTGAATCTCTGGCTCCCAAATCTTTGCCAAGGACGTGTGGGCCATGCTGGTAAGTGCTACTCTCATTTTGCCAGGTCCAGTCAGTGTATTCAGAACTGGACCTGCAGCTGTTTGCTAAATTCAGATGATATCAGTGCTATTTGGAATTTTCAGGGGGAAAAATTGCTTACTTCCCATTGAAACATAACTTAATTTGAAGGGCTAACTCAGTGCTGACTTTCAAAATAGCAGAGAAAGCAATTAATGTTAACTAAGTTGAAGACGCACCTGCTGTGATGTTTTGAGCATGCCCTTTTCCAGGCAATTAATTCATCTGGCCAGAATGAAAATATTTGAGGATGTAGGAACTGAAACATTTTGGAAACATACATGTATTGCAAAATGCTATTTTTCATGTCAGTTATTTCAATTCACAGGAGCAGATCCTCAGCTAGTCTAAATTGGCAAAGCTTCATTGACTTCACTGGCACAAAGACAATTTACAGCAGCTAAGTATCTGCCCTATTCACTTTAATTATGAATTGTAGGATTTCAGCAAGGGTTATGGAGGACAGAAAAACGCAGACAGAAGTTCCTCCCTTTTCACTAATTCCACCTGCATTTTCTTTAAACAAGGGAAACTAAAATCCTGAAAAATCTATAGGGATAGCTTTTTTTGCCCCCACTTTACTTTCTCTTTTAATAAATAAATAAATAAATAAATAATAAATGGTAAACATCTCTATATGCAAAAGTTCCATCAGTGACGATGGAGCCAGTTGTAGCTTCCATATTCTGGTGTCAGTTACACATCTGTTACAGCCATGGCAAATTCTAGAGCAGCATGGAGACAGATCTAAACTCTGTGTACTGGCTATTCCCCCCAGACAACAGCTGGGAATCACCACAGAACAGTAATACTCCAGCCTGGAGGAGTTAGGTAGAAGCCAAACACCAGGGTTTGGGGCAAATTCATCTGGGATGCAACATGAAGTTCCATGGAGTGACTCTAAAGATGAACTTTGATTTAAGTTTTGAGGTGTATTATATTCTAGTTATAGTTGTCCTTGCAAAAAATGCCATTTAATTTAAAAAGAAAATTTCTTTTCCTATCTCTGGCTACGTCTAGACTGCAAGACTCTTTCGAAAGAGACTTTTTCAAAAGATACTTTCAAAAAAGCCTCTTTCGAAAAAAAGGGTCTAGAGTACAACCAGTACTTTTGAAAAAGCAAGCCGCTTTTTTGAAAGAGAGCACCCGGGCAGTCTAGATGCTCTCTTTCAAAAAATCACAGTTTGCATTACAAAATAGTACCTTTTTTCTAAAGAACACTTTCGAAAAAAGGTGTTATTCCTCATAAAATGAAGTTTTCCACATGTCGAAAAAACTGCTTCGTTCTTTCGATTTACTTTCAAAAGAATGCAACAGCAGTCTAGACTCAGGGGAAGTTTTTTCGAAAAAACCCTGTGGTCTAGACCAGTGTTTCTCAACTTTTTTTTGCTCATGGCCCCCTTCTGAGCCTCGTTTACCTCTGTGGCCCCTCTCATAGCCACTGTTAGTTGGAAAAAAAGGTATATAATTTACCTAATGTTCCATTTTTTCCATGTGGCCCCCTAGAGATAGGGCGTGGCCCCTGGTGAGCCATACGGCCCACGGTTGAGAACCACTGGTCTAGACACACCCTGAGTAATTAGTAAATCTACATAGGTCAAGTCAGGCATCATCGATGTTCATTTGCTGAAACACACACACATATACTCAGATGATGTTCATTAATCCTTATCTGAAAATGCAGCATTTTGGCTCCAGCTAAATCTTTATTTTTTGTTTATTTCTTCTTTTTTATTGACTTCAAAGATGAAATGTCATTGATATACTAAAAAGATTAGGGTGTTTCTGATCATGAATTTACCCACCTAAATATATCTATTATACGACATGTGTATCTTGTTTAAAATTATATCTGATAGAAATGCAAGGAGAGACTTGAACACATGAAGCATAAAGAAAATGTCCTAGTGCAATGAATAGAAGTTTAAGTAACCTTTAATATTGGATCTTTTGCAAACTTTTCATCTAATTTACAATACCCCACCCCCTAAATAATGTGAGACTCTATCCTGAACCACAAGGGTGGGAATGCAAGTCTCTGAGTCACTCAAGTCTGAATTTTCTTTGTCAACAGAAATAAGAGTTTCTTCTCTTCTTATGGAAAATCCTTTGCTTTTTTTTCTTTTCTTTTCTTTTTTTGCTGTTGCACCATAAAATAAGGGAAGTGGCAAACAGTAGGCAATGCTTTTATTTATGTATACATTTATATGTTCTCTTAGAATGTATTCAAATCTTGCAGGAATTATGTATATAAAATTCCATCAGAAGTTAGCAAGACGAGTCTTGCTTGAATAAACATTACAGGATTTGCCACTGTTCATCCATTATGGGCAAAATCCTATTCACCTTAAAGTCAATTGCCACAGTCCCATTGAATTTCATGATGCAGGATTAAGCCTTACCTTCCAAAATTTAAACTTTGGGCCTGCTACAAATCTCATTGAACCTAATGAGAATGTTGACATCAGTGGGAGAAAGATCTTGCCAATTAAAATAATGTTAAATGCTCACAAACAAAACTAATGCAAGAATTGGAAGCAAGCATGTCTAAGGGGATGGTGAACAGTATCACTATGTATTTACACACTCTGCCACAAATAAAAGCATTTTGCCACAGAAGAAAAACAGTGACTATGTAAGATGACATTTCTAAGTCTTTGGTTCATTCAACAAAGCTGCTGATATGCATGCATTATACTGTATATTTATTAGAGGATTAAGAGAGAGTTTACTGAAAGATTAGCTGTAGGAAGATTTAGGGAGAACTTGTACCCTGCATTACACTTGGGCAAATCACTGAAGTCAATCAACCAGGTTCTTCACATTTGCTAGTGAAGAAATCATTAAAGTTTTCCCTAATCACATTATACTGGTATAACTAAGGGCAGAATTGCCTGCAAACTCTCAACTGGATATCCTAACCTATTCAGAATCAGATTGCTGTTCTTAGCCTTTGGAACAGATAAGCATGTTAAAAGACATGGGTGAAATTCTGGCCCCACTGAAATCAATGGCAAAACTTTCATTGACTTCAGTGAAGCCAGACATTTGATCACCTTCCTAAATGGAAGATCTGACCTTCCCCCCAAAAATCACTATGGGCAACCTACTACATTCAGATTAATTCAGCCTAGATTTTGTAGGCCTGAATGTACAAATTATACTGGCAAGATACCTAAAACTTTGTTTGTCCTATGAAAGGTCATTGAATTTTGATGGTTGGTTAAGTATTTGACTTTAATTTTCAGAACAGTTCCATTAGGTCTTAGAAGTCCTTTCATTTCTGAATATTCAGCTTGGGATTGAACTAATCAAGCTAAACTAGCCACATCAAATATATAAAAAAATAAAAAGGATTAAGAAGGGGTCTGAGACCATCTTCTCTGCCCCTTAAGGACTGTGTGGGAGGATGGGATAATTTGCCTATCTGGCTGCATTTCCAAATCAGTGGTAATGGAATGAACTATAGATTGATGATCATGTCTTTGAGCAGAACACTTTATATTTAATTCTTTCATCAATTTGTACTAGCTAATTATGTGTGAGGAGTTTTATTCTTTGCTTTCAAAGACTTGTCAATGTGTGGGATGACAGTACAGAAGAATGGAATAGTTCTTTTTAATTGCTCCCAGCACTGAACATTCCTTTGGGCATAGCTGGGATCTGTGATAATTTGATTCTCATTGCCCCAGCCTATGCACTCACAGATAACCCAGTTACAGAATCCTAGACTACTCTCCAGCTTGGTTTGCGTGAATCCTTCAAGATACCAATTCTGCATTAAAAACAGAGGTGATGATAAATTACAGGCAAGCTGAAAGCTTTGTCATCCACTTTGTTGCACATGGTGATCAGTGGACAGTGATGAACTGAAGTAATTTCTGGTATATTCTCTATGATGGATTTAAATTCAGGGCCTACAGTTCATAAGTGTTTTATGTAAATAATTCTTGGCTTAATTTGCTGTGCTTGCAAATTATCTCTTCAATAAGCCGGCTGCAGGAGCAGGCAGTAATGGCAAATGGTACCTGAATGTAATTTCTAGTTACAAATTTTAATTTGGAAAAATAAATAGGTCTCCTATATCTAAAAGTCAAATTACCAAGCTCGGATTCATTATACATATTTTTGTAGCATGAAGAGAAGGATGGTAATAACAAGTTGTAAGTGTAATTTATAGTGATTTTGTACCCTTGCCGCATGTAACTCACTTAGTGTACCATACGCTGTGCAAACATTGGTAGCTCAGTCCAAACCTCACTATTATTAGTCTGTCAGTCGTCAGTTTAGACCAGTTTACCTTAGTCTGAAAAAATCTGACAGCATGAATTGTTCTGCTGTGGCATCCATATGGCAGATGTTTGCACAGACCTGCTGTGTTCAGCAGAAAGATGAATCAGTAAAAATATTATTGCATAAAGTTGCAGATTCCAATTATTCCGTTAGCACTTCTGTTACTTTAATATTTTTGTTAATGAGTGACACCTATGCTCATAATGGTTAAAATCTTCAAAAGTGCCTAAACTGACATAGGAGGCTTGGACCCATTTTCAAAAAGTTGAACAAGCCAATTCGGAGACCATTGCCTTTCCATTACATTTTGTCTCATGTCATTTAGGTCATTTTTGGAAATTGCACTTTTTGATTTATTAAGCCTTCTTCATTTAATATTTTAAAATGTCCGGGTATTATAAAGCTAATACAGGTTTGGAGCCTGAAAATGTCACTGCACCTGAAGGAAAAATGTCTCTTTCTCAAAGGAGGAATCCAATATTATTCATTGCATTTACTTTCAGGTCAAGTGGAAAGTTAAGCCTACAGAGATATCACTTTTTAATAAAATTCTGATGATCAAATATTGTATATAGACGGTGAGAAAATATTCAAATGTTCTAATTTGTCAAGGAATCTTTCATTTGAACAGCATTCATTCTGTTTCACAATGCAGAAGTTTACATTAACATATCAGGCCACATTCTTCCTTCAATTCCCCTAGAGCAATTCCATCAGCTTCAGGAGATGGAACAAGATGAAAAAGACTAAACCAGTAATCTCTTACTCATCACAAACAATACCTTTCAAATAGTCCCTTAGAAATCAATTCGACTATTCAAGGAGGTACTTATTCCTGTGAATTAGGGGATAGACTCAGGTCCTTATTCTCTTATGCAGCTACACTGACATGAATTAGTTTGAGTAAGAGACTGTAGGAGGAGAGGAGATTTGATGCCTACTACTCATAGAAATATATTATAGAATTATAGGATATAATTTGAGAAGCAATACTGGCCCCACTAAAGTCAATACCAAAACTGACATGAATTTCAATGGGACCAGGATTTCATCCATTTTTTCTTTATCATCTACCTTGTTCAATTCCTGCTTGTCTGGCTTACCCAAATTGTCTCACTAATATTGCCCTTTCATCATTTCTTTTTCTTTTGATATGTGTAGTTTAAGCACCCTTAAAAAGGCAATTAGCCGAGGTGTTAGAGTGCAGATTACCTCAATCTACTTTTTTTTCATTTTTCATGTGTGCATCAGCTAAACGCAAAAAGCAAATTAAATTCATTTTAAATATTGAAGCATATCCTGCGTATGAGGAAAAAACAGGGCCAGATTCAGATCTCATTTACACTTGTGTAAATCAGGAGTAATTTCAATTGAGGTTACTGGAGTTAAATCAGTATAAAACTGCAAAATTAGAATTTGGTCCTGCGATAGCTAGAACTTTCCTCTGTGCTTCAAGAAATCTAATGCATTCAAACTTTGATAGAAAAGCAAAATACCACAAATCTGTAATCTTTTTGGTTTTGTAGTTAAAGTAATTAAAGCAATTGTGGATACTTACACAAGCTTTCCGACCCAGATATTCACCTCATGTAAATCCATCAGATCCATCAACTTTTATAACAGTATGCAGAGTAACTCCACTTGTGCGTCTGACTCTTATTAGTTCATTAGGGTGGGTGTTTTTAATCATACAGTGAAGTTGTATAGTTAGCAATGATCTATATTCTATATTGTATATTACAGGCCACACACAGAGAAGAATACGTACCACCCTAAGCAGAAAATCTAAGAGGAGAAAAGAACCTGGCTGGAGCATGCCCTGGTATAGCCAGCTACTTGATCAGGGCATAATTTATCCAAATAGGCATGTGATCAGATGCCATGGTTATGGACATGGCATAAGAATGTGACAATAACAGATTGGAAGAAGAAACACTGTGGATAATGCAATGTTATCCTTATTGAGTAGGTGCACACTGTGCCCCGCATGCCACTGGCTAGCGCACAACAAGAAATTGTAGCATATGTGCTAAGCAGATCTGGGGTGAGATCCAACCAATTCTTAGACCTTGGTCCCCTATTGATATGGCATATATGTCAATGCCAGTATCTTTCTTTTCCTGTTCATAGGTATGAAAGAAGCTTGCCCTCCAGACTTATTGCAGTAAATAATCTGCCTCTTTTTTTCTTTTTCCTATTTGCCCCAGCTATTTTCTTCATTCCAGCATGATAGAAAATTAGCCCAAAGTATCTATTACAGCTTTACAGTGACAAAACTAACCTACATAAACATTTCTGACCCTTCAACACTTTCAAACAGTGGCACATTGGAAGAATCCTTATGAAGTTACATCCTTGAATTTATATCAACACATTTTAATTAAAGGTTTAATGAAATAATGTTTTATCAAATTGTTTTGGACTGAAACGTACAGTCTGTGACAATTTCAAAAAGTTAATTGCAATTTCAAAATAAGATTAAAGTATATTAAATTTTATTGACAAAATAACCGGTACAGCTGCTTATTTATGAATGTTTAAGTAATTAATTCTTTGTAAAGAAATCAATGGTCTGTTAAGAAGTTTTGAGAGAACAAAGTTATCAGAATATTTTGGAAATTGCAAAAATAAAATGCTAATTACATAAGTTCATATTATTAATACATTAGTATGCAAGATGAAAGGTACAGTGTCATTTTGTTCAGGTATTACATGGAAGGCTATGTAGCTTGATATACAAAATCATGGGGAGCAAGCAGCGCATAAACTCTTTAATAGTATTATAAGTTGATTTAGGTCCCAATGCTGAATTCAGACGTGTGAAGGTGATCTTTTGCCCCTGTGGCAGGGGTTCCATTGGTTTTAATTGGGCTTTGCACTGACATATACCATCCCATTGTCTCAAGTTGCAGCAGGTAGAGAACAAACATGGAAGAAAACTATTGATTGGATGAGCTGTTTTGAGTATCACTGGGTACTGAATAAAAACTAAAGGTTAAATCTTGATTCTACTGAAATCAATGGCAAAACTTCCATTGATTTTATTAAGGCCAGGATTTCACTCTGAGCTATGGCCTAACTGTTCATTTTCAAGTCAGTGGTAAAATTCCTGTAGACTTCAATGAGATGAGAGAGGTAAAACCTTGAACACTTTGGAAGTCGCACCCTGTAGGCAGAGACGGCAGCCGAAGGTAACTGGAGAACAAAAAAGTTTTTTGGATATTACAGTTCCTGCCTTCAGCAACTAACTTTTCATGTTTTTGTTTTTGTTTTTTTCTACTTTACTTAAATTGTTCTCAAGCAAATTCTTTTGGATTTAAATTAATGTATCTGTTATACTTAAACCCTTTCTCCCCTTTACTCCTATGCTCAAAACTCATTGTTTAAATTGGGTCATATAGAGAACAGAATGGTGAACTTTAGACATTTTACATTTCACTGGAAAGCTTTTTGTATCTCAGTCAGCACCTTTGTTATTTATCCCATGACTGTGGCAGTTAGATGGATGTTAGGACAACCATCCTGCTGTGGTGCTAATCAGATGAGAAAGATCCTGCTGGGAGTTGTGGTAATTACACTGGGATAGCTCATCTCTTCTTGAACTCTCTCCAGGCCTTCATTTTTTCCTAATAGCAACAGTGATTCTAATTAAAAACAGATGTTAATTATGTCAGTTTATCATGTCCCTCTTCCTTGACAAGTTAGTTTAATGGTAACTACCAATGAGCAAGAACTCTATTGACATCGTTTTCAGTTCAGTTATTTCCTTCCCACTCTCTCTGTTAACTACCACAAGCTTTTTTATAGTATAAAGGCAGATGACTTTCCTATATATTCTCTCCCTGTTTTCTGGTATTCAGTGAGCATCTGGTCTCTATCCCCCACACAGGGTGGTTTACTAATGATTTCATTGCAATTATAAATAGTTTGGAATATTTGCTGCATCATTCTTCTATTATAGCCAAGATCAGAAGTTAGGCAGAAAGCTGTGTAAGTAAAACACTCAGACACTGAACTCAGGCTCTCTCAGACCTCCTGTATCTGTGTGCAAGGGAGTATAAATTAAAGGAGCCCCAAATTTCCTTAATATACACTTTACTTAGACCGTCTCTACCTCTTTACCATGAAATTTCTTCCCATTTACACTCCAGTACAAAAGTATGAAACAGGTCCACTTCAGTCCAAATGGATCTAAACTAACCCCACTGCAGCTGCCCTGCTTCTCCACTAATGGACTAGTCAACGGAAATTCCATTGACTAATCAATTAGTTGATTAAACTAAATTTAACATCCCTAATGTAGACAGGGGCTAATGCTGCTATACTAAATGTTCAATAAGCCCCGATTTAATTATCTTTGAATTTTGTGTGTAAAAATAGCAGTGTTAACCCTACCCAAACTGTAATTTGGATATCAAATCTGCACTTTTGTACATTAGCCAGGGGTTTAAATTGGAGATCTAATGGTGTATATGTTGTTAACAGTACAGAAGGACAGACAAATAGACATTTCACGTAATGGAATGAAAGATGTGAATAAGTGCTGCGGTGTTGTTTGAAAAGGAAAAATAAACTGGAGTCTTAGAGGTTTTTCGCCATTACAAAAAGGATACAAAAACAGATTTGTGCAAATATGTAAGAGACTATATGTTCTATGGGTTTACATTAATAGTTCATATTACAAACATATAGGTTTATGTTATCAATTTATTTGCAATCAGTGCAAGTGTTAAGTAAATTTGGAGTCAGATTATTTTAAAAATTTCCTCAAACTAAGTCAAATTCAACAGTCTAAGTGAGCTGGGGCTTCAGAAGAACACACTTTTCCCTTCAAGGAGAGACTCTGATGCAAAAAAAGCTAGTAATTAAGAATAAAGTTTCAAAAAGTGATTAAATAATATAGAAATCAAAGCACTGCGTTCTGAAGCACCTAAATCTCATTGAAAGTCAGTGACCTCTAAGCTCTTAAGTGACTAAGGCACTTGTGAAAATGATACATAGGTCCCCAAGTCATTTTGATGCTTTTAAAAATGTCCACACAAAATGTTTTTCAAAAAGACTCCAGTTCTAATCTTTGAAATCAATTTTACTTTATTAATATTTCAATCCATATTAAAAAAAACAAAAATGGAATAAAATCCTGGCTTAATGGGAAAACTATTCTCTCCCTCCTGATTCTGATTCAGATGAAGAAGAAAATGGCAAGAATAGCGATTTCCCCAAGATTTTGAGCCAACACATTTTCATTCTCAAGAGAGCTAAATTTGGCTCACAGTATTTATAATGAAATAATGCCATTACTGTCATTTGTTTTTATTATTATTTCACTGCCCAAGATTTAATGAAGATGCTGTAACTCACTGTTTTCCATGGTTTTTAGCAACACTGTGAACAGGTATGATCAAAATGTCATGGTGGAAATTAAATTATAATGTCTATCTTGAAAATATATTTGTCCAAAGGGATGGCCTGTACTGTGATAGCCCTGAAAATATCCCCTACTCTATAAGATAATTCACAGTGAAACTTGTTTCCCTATATCAAACAGGCACAAGGAGATCCTGTATTAAAATAATGGCATTCTGGAGTCCATGAGAGGGCAAAACCACCCCAGGTGTATTCTCTCTCTTCCCGCCCCCCAAAGAAGACAGAAGAACTGGCCCTTTGGAGTTTGAGGACTTGAGAATTTGGTCAGCTGTGTTGCTGGGACTATGTGCTAAGAATTTTTTTCTTGAACCATATCAAGGTTGTTAAATTTTAGTTGCTAGAAATAATTTTACCTTTATTTCTCTTGTAACCATTTCTGACTTTAATGCCTTATACTTGTACTCTCATAAAATATGTCACTTTTTAGAAATATCCTTTAATCAAAACTAATCCAGTGTAGTGTTTAAATTGAATTGTTTGGTAATCCAGCAATATATTTTTAAAAGATTCCTACCAAACATGCAGTACTGTATTATCATCTATTCAAAGGTAATCTAAGAGTTCCATGTTATAAACTTCTTAGAACATTTCAGCTTTCCTCTAAAATTGTAAGAGATTGTTTAAAGGTGAGATTTCTGAAAGCCTAAAGGGAGCTCAGGCACCCAACACCCACTGACTATCTAGATCTGCCCTTTTGGGTTCTGAATCTTCCCTTGTATTTCCAAGGTTCTTCTGGTAGGCCCTTGGGAGCAATAGCTACATGGCCATAGTGAGACTGCATGCACCAGCAAGCAAAGATTTTAGGAATGAATGGGTTGATATATCTTGAAGAATAATGTGTTCTGGGTGAATAATCAGTCACCAGTCTCAGTAGTAAGTTGATTTCTCTTTCTACTCTTGAAGAAAAATGAGATTGGTCAAACAGGGTAGATTATTAGTTATTATCTGCTTTACAAATTATTAGTCACCTTTACCAAGATCAGATGGTGTATCTTTTCTTGAAGTATCAATGTCTTGGTCTTTTGCTCATTTTATAATTTCTTTTCCCTGTGATGGCTGAGACAGAGAAATTTAAGCAATGTTCTTTCCAACACCATTTTTCAATGCATGTGGTGTAGATCAATAACATCATAAGAACTGGCACAATACCACTAATTTTAGTGGTACTATCTCTTGGACATTGTGCTGATTTTCTAAAACTATTTACAAAAGCCGTCCATTAATCTCTCTTCCATTTTGTTTTGCTGAATATGACACTGAAATATTCCACAAACAAATTAAACTTCTGACTAGGACTTGCTGAAAAAAAAAAGGAATATTTTCCTATGAAAAATATGTGGTTTTGAAAATAAAACCAGAAAATCATTCTGATGAAATAATTTTGACCAGCTGTACTGCTGTCCACCAACAGGAGCCCAAGATCTGACTGGCCTTTCTAGGAAATGCCGAAAGTTATAAATACTTTGAGCCAGATTATCAGACTTCCTGTTTTCACCATTAAAGCTTGAACAGGCAACCAATGCCACTGCCACTCAGAGACACTGGTGTTGAGAATATAGCCATGGGAAGTGATTCTGGATAGAGCTATGGAATGGAACTACCATCTGCTGGCATGTCCCTGCAAATGAGAGTGCCTTTGGGGGTTTTCTAAGTTGCACTGGAAACCAAGTCAAGTCTTGGTTGGCTTATGCAATTTATCTGTACCCTTCCTCCCCTCAGGAAGCTTGTATATCAAGCAGAGCCTAGTCAGATGTAAGGATTTACAACATCATTTACTGTTTATGTTAATATTCTAGTATATAGTGAATGAATTAAGCATTCATCATTTTTATATTTAGACTATTGTCTCAGAGAGTTAACATAGTTATTTCTCAATTCAGCAGTTTGATACCTTTTAGTTATAAAGATCTGTCATGTTAACTTCCATTTTGGTTAAAAAAATGTAGTTCGGTCTTACTGAAAGATCTTATTGGAAACCTGGCAGGCCATCAAATACTTCATATAGTTTTGGTCCCAAGATTAATAGCAGTAAATGTGCCTTTCTACAGTTTTTGGTGGTGTCATTGGCTTCTAATGGTCAAATTTTCCAAGTCACTGATGCCACAATTCAGAGGTAATTGGTGCATCAAACTGAGAATCGAGGCATTAGCTTTATATGTCACTCTGTAATATTATTAGAGACAACTTCTGTTGGTAAGAGTGGCAACCTTTTTTAAGCTTACATGGAGTTATTTTTGTTCTTCACGACAATACAAGATATCAGCTCACCCACCATATCCATGTAATATCCTGGGACCAACATGGATACAACAACATCTACAACATGCCTGTAATATTGTTCCTTTTGGATGAAATTTCATTAATGCAGAAGGCAAGAATTAAAGGTCTTTTTACACTGTGGTGATTTTTTTACCTTTGAAACAAATTCAAGTTTCAGATTCACAGATGTAAATTTAGACTATCTTCTGTGAAGTCAATGGAATTAATTCCCTCCAAATTTATACTAATGTCAATGGATGTAAAACCTGGCTGCGAAAAAAAAACAAAAAAAAGCTGTTCCATAGAGTAATGGAAGTCCCTTCTGTTCTTTAACAGCTTTGTGTTAAGTAAATTAGGACATTCTGTTTCTTGGTTGGTTTCTGTATATACTTGGTGTCTTTTGTTGGGTATGCTATAGCAATATTTGTGTTATATTTCTGTGAGTTCCGTGCAAGGTTTTAACAAGTTGGTTTGATTTCTAGAGGTGATATTTTTAATGTCTTTATTGCCAGTTGCTAAATCTTTGACTGATATTTCAGTTAAGAAGGTCTGTGAGTTTGTTGCTTTTCTTAAGTGAATAGACTCTGATGCATCATAAGGAAATGGGGGATGCATAAGTATATAATCAGAATTCCCCACTGTGTGGCATTTGCTGTCTACTGCTGACAGTGAACAAGGAAATGAGCTTTTGAAGCAGCACCACTAGTATTATATGTCCATTGACAAAATGAAATCCCAAGTACTATAATATGCAGGATGATGTCCCTGGTGTCCACAGATTTGCTGCAACATCCTTCTTTATTATATTGCTGTATTTCAGATATGCTTGCAATTTGCATTTTCTTCATAGAAGCTGTCTTGATCACATCTCCTTTTATGAAGTCCACTACAGATTACACACGGACTCCTGAGTCAAAATTATCCTCCACATATAGGAACAAACTGTTGCTAATGATGCTGCACTGAACTGAAACATATTCTTCAACTCAATTGAGTGACACCATAGATAATTTAGTATTCAGTGGTATTAATTAATCCTTTTATAAACACTAAAAACAATTCTCCCAGATACTTGGACAAATAAAACAGGTTCCTTACAGGTCTGTATGTCTTTTCACATGACCTTCAGGCACAGACATTTTATATTAGAAAGCGCATGAAATCCTTGATGATAGAAAGCTGAAAAATCATGAGCTGTTGACCAGAACTCCAAGTGAGACCAAGATCAACATTTTCTGAGGTTCAGTGTAGTTCAGATAAATATTTCCGTTTAATATGTTTTCCTATAGCAAACTACACTTCCTGATTCTGACAAACAATAGGATGAAACTGCCAAAATTCTTTATGGTATTTCTGACTTGAAGTGGTCCAATAATTACTAGCCTTCTGAGAGAGACTATTCCTTTGGGATTGCCTACATATTTTGCAAGCTGTCCTTATTAATTGGTAAAAGCATCCAAATAATTACGAAACTCATCTGAAGCAAACCACTGAAATGGCAGTAATTCATCCATTGCTAATGAGAGAATAAAATCCAAGTATGTGCTTGTATACTGCAAACAATATTATTGGCAAAACCTGATCTCTTTGAAGGCAACAGCAAAATTACCATTGTCTCCAATCTGACCAAGAATTTACTCTTTCTACAAAATCTGAATAACAAGATATGTGGGCCAAACTATTTTGTCCATACTCAAAGTTCTGCACAAAGAACTCCACAAAAAGAGGAATCTGGAGTATCACATTTTAAGCAAAATAAAGAAGAATTTGCAATTGGATCTTTCCTATGTCAGCTTAGAGGATTTTTGTGGAATATATATATGCAAAGATTAAAAACAAAATAAAATGTCTCAGTGGTGCACCAAGACCTAACCTCCGCTCACTCTTCTAAGAAAGTGTCAGTTCCCAGTGTAAATTAAAGCACATTTTAGCCCTGTAATGTATGTAATGTAATTATAAATAAAGCTTTTTATTCATTCTTCCTACACCAGTGATTTTCTGTCATTTGTCATAACCTTGCTAGCTCCATTATTCAAGATGTTGGCATTTTGCTCCATCTGTCCTTAGTCAGCTTCAATAGATTAATTACTATAATCTTCACCAACCCAGGTTTCCCTAAACATTCCAAAATTTCATTTTTTGGCCCTTAAGCTATTTCATTAACCTGGCCTTTAGGATTTATACTCTTCTATTATTAGTAGTCTCAATCCATCTTCACCATACCATGTATATGCAGGGCCTATTCTCATTATTTAGAGATAATATTGCTTCATCTTCAAATCTTTTCCATCAAACCAGTTTGACTCCCCTAGTTCAAAGACTTTCAGCAACTATATGTCTTTCCAATGCCCTTTCATATGAGATGAGTAACAGTGGGTTGACTATATTTTCCAGTCAAAATTAAAAACCCATTCGTTCAGCTTGACTTATGCTTAGCGACAGCTCTGTGTATTTCTCACTGTGATGTGAATACATGAAGGACACGGTAAAACGATGCATTGAATTATATTCCATTGTATGGTAAATGTGATTGGAGTAATTACCAGTGTCCAGGTTTTTATCTTTTTTTCATTAAAGCCATTACTGTGCCAATGATAGAGATAAATAATACAAGCTTTTATTAGTGTCCACCTTAGCTAAAATGTAAATGGCAGAAAGAGCAAAGGTACAGTAAAATATATAAAACAAATAAAACATTACCGCTTTTCTTTAAAAAAATAACTGGTGTAAATGTCACTAATGAACAAAGAATAAAAAATATTTTAAGTATCCTGGTTTTCTTAAGTATAGAATGAAAAAAGAAATGGGATGTGAGAGAGAAAAGGTAACAATCAGAAAAATCAGACAGCGTTTTGTGCAGTGACACTATATGACTTTTTAAAAATGCTTGTTATCTCAAATGAGTTTATACTGTGTGGTCAAACATTCAATATGAGATGCCAGCTCAGGTGTACTTATTTCTAATCCCTTTGATTGCAGTGTTGGTGGTTTAAAATTCACTTGTTCAAACAGCCTCGGCCAGACTGATATACTCTCAGTTTGTGTGTCTGATTCCTGGTATGTATTACCCTCTCTGGTGCTCAGTACACATTGTATGTCACTTGCAATAATGCAAAATATCCCATATTCTCATAAAGTATATCCATTGAAAGGCTATATCTATTTTATTTTTAAAAATCAAGAACATAATTTGCTCTGTTTTTTAACTGTTATAAGGATTCTACCACTTAGGATTTGGCTACAGAGCTATCTTTCTTTAGGTTACCAGGATGAAATTTCTCTCTCATATCAGTAATAAAGGCTACGTCTACACTACAAAGTTTTTTGCTCAAAAACAGTCATTTATTGTGCAAAAACCCGCAGAGCATCCACACTTCAAGCATGTTTTTGTAAATTTTTTTTGCAAGAAAATTTACAGTAGAACAGCAGAACAGAGGGCTTTTTGCGGTGTAGGTATCCCTCTTCTACAAGGAATAACTCGTTTTTGCACAAGAGTTCTTGTGCAAAAAGGTGTGTGTGGATGGTCAACAGGGGTTTCTTGCGCAAAAAGAGCCTGTCAGAAAAAACATAGGTGTTCTGAGGGCTATTCTGTGAATGGCCATCAGAACTTTCTTGCACAAGAGTGTCCATGCAGTGTGGAAGCTCTCTTGTGCAAAAGTGCATCGCTTTTGCGATGCGCTTTTGAGGTGTGCAAGTGCTTTTGTGCAAAAAGTTTTTGCGGAAGATCTCTTCCGCAAATACCTTCTTGCGCAAAAACCCTGCAGTGTAGACAAAGCCAAAAAGAAAATGGTAGCTGCTTTTGTGAAATTGCGTGATGATCTCAAATATTTACTACTGCATAAGCATTCACACGAAAAAACATTACCATCGACATTGTATCCAATCCAAAGTTTTGGCCAGGACTTTGGAACAAATGAAGGAGATATTTTTCCCTGCGGTCTTGTATTAGTCGTGGACAGTTTAATGCTTAATCAGTAATAAACTAACACTCACACAGTGCAGGGTAATGAATAAAGCTCATAGCTATGTATCTTGTGAAGATGGGGACTTAATACCCTTCGCAGAGAAAATCAGAGTGAACATCAATTTCCACCTCCAGAATAATCTTCTCAGAATGAGATTGAAGCAGGTTGTCAAAAAGCCTGTATTTTACTTGCTCCATGGATAAATCATTGTCTTTTACCCTATGGCTGTCATATGGATCCTTTTATAACCACCATGTTCACTCAAAATGCTTTTAAGAATGTGACTCACTTTTTTTCACATTATGTTATTTCTGGGTCATCACTGGCATCCATAACTAATTTGCTAAACATTGCACACTGGTTATTAACTCAGTGTTTGTTCAACAATTGGGTAAACTTCAAGGGCCAATTGACACCACACTGGCAGTATAAAGTGATTTTAAAGGGGAAATAAATTATATTTATACTCTTTTTAAAGACAGTTTTCACTGTCACAGTTACGTAAAGAGACCTCACCGTAAATGAGAATTCAGGACTAAGTTGGGTGGACACAAAGAGGCATGAAAAAGTCCACAACTGCATTTGATAAGTTATTCATCTCAAGACCCATGTTTTCTGTAATCTTTTCCATCCCCATCTGGGTTTTTTTGCCTCCATGTGCAGAATGAATTTTATGCCTCCGTGTGTGAATGTGCACCACCAATAGTAACACAAAACCTAGCTGTGGTAGCTAGGGCAGCATTTTAATTTCTCCTGAGTGGCCACACAAGTGTTCAGCTTATAGAGAGCACAGACAAGGACCTATGTATATGATTGATTTTTCATCACCCCTTATCTACTGGATATGTAAAGGATCCTTCCGGGGATTTTATTTCATTAAACTTCCAGCAGTAGGCCTGATTCAGAAGTTCATGCCTATTCAAATTAACACATACATGCTATGTGCTTACGGTTTTTTGGAGAATTGGCGTCAGTGTAAAAATTGAACTCAACTGGCCTCACTGTTGAAAACTATAGAGTTGTGCCAATTTACACCAACTGAGAATCTGTCCCACAGTATTTATGGCCTGAGTCTCTAAATCATCCTTGTAGGATGTTGATCTCCAAGACTGGTTAAACTATAGGTTAAGAAACTTTGATGAGAAAGAAAAGTACAAGCTTTTAAAAGTTTAGATAAGTATCCCTCTTAAACATAACTTAGCCAGCACCCCCTTCTGCAAGAAGGTATCAAAAATGACTAATTTTTTACCTGGACAATAACATCAGTATTTAAAGTATAGAGTTCTTTTACCTCACATCTTATTTATGATGGGAGTAAAGGATTACATGGGACCTGATTAAAGGTTCCGCTTCCAAGGTACAGAAAAAGGTACAGCCTCTTCTCCACCCTCTCACCTCAACAAAATCTGGCTGCCATCCTCATTAACAAAACGTGTCCTAGTGCCAACTACAGCTAATGGTTTTAGAGAACCATTTCACATACATTTTACATGTCGGGGGTTTTTCTTTTCTTTCCTTTTGCTTTCCTTAGACTGGTTTCAATACTTGGACAACAGGATTGGGAATTGTGCAGCACTCTAACACAACTCAACTGAAAAACCCAGGATGTTATATGGCTTAGGTAACAAGGTCAAACAAAAAAAAAAACCCAACTAAATAACCAAAGTTTGCAGATCTGATATAAACAAACTACCCAATCTACTGTCAGCTAATCTGAAGAGGTGTTTGTGATGTTTATATTGTAAGAACACTCCATGCACTTGCAGTACCACCCTCTGAAGTGGTTGCTTCTAAGAATAGCATCACAGTATTAGTAAATTGATGTCTTCTGATACTTCAATGTTATTTGAAAAAGTATCACTTTTGGAGACGGATTGCTAAGAGAGAGAGAGAAAATAATTTATACATATGACATTAATATGTTCACACACTCCACTTACATGCACATTTCTAAATGGTTGATGACCACTGGCTGCTTGGTTTTTCTTCCAATGGTAATTCTGGAAAAAAAAAGTGTCTTATTTTCATAGACCCAAATAAGGTAGAAAATCTAAATATATCTGTGAGATATTTTACCATACTATTTCCAAATCTGTATTTGGAACCAACCACTTTGCAACCACTTAAGAGGGCTGACTTTTGGAAGTGCTGAACACCTAAATCTCCTGTTGGGAGCTATGGGTTCCCAGGACTTCTGAAATCAGTAGCAACTCTTCTCTGCCAAATCTCAAAGAAGTAAGTGCAATAGAAACACGGTCTCCATAGAGAAGTCCTAAGTTCAATACACAGAAGAAGAAAACCAATTATCTGGTGTCTGAATTAAACCATCCATGATGTACAATTTTTATCTTCCTAAACCATAGTTATCTGCTGCATTCAAGGGGTTCAGTCCCTAGGTACAAGAATTTCTGATCCACTCCTTTGACTTGTGATTTTGCTAGGGAAAGAAAGCTTTAAAATGCAGTCATGGTGAGATTAGAGTCCAACTGCTAGGGTTGCACATGGGATGTACTGAATGTTCCTGGATCACTTCTTCCATATAATGCTGCCTATCTTTTGTGCTGTGATGACTATATGAAGGCTTATAAAAAAGAATAGAGGTTATGGCTGCTTTTTTTTTCTGTCTGCAGCCTCTCTGAGGGCTCACTTCTTGCTATGACGGGCTCAAGGTTATATAGGGATAACTGAATACAGCTTTACATTTGCAGCTAAGCATCTGAGGCAGAGGCTAGTGGAGAATCACACAGGTGGTGTGTTGGGGCAGTTTTGCAAAAGATGTATTTTGTCTATAAGAGGCGTTGATGGAAGAAGGGAAAGCTGCAAATGGTTCTTAGAGTCTTCAGGACTATTAAATCCCACCTGCTTAGGTCAGCTGAGACAAACCTGTGGTTGAAAGGAAGCTTTCCCCTCCCCCTCCAAATCTGTGGTAGAAGCACCTGATGGCACAGAAACCCCATATAAAGATCAAAGGAAGGGTAGTGTTCTAAGGCAGAGGATCTTTGGTGGGGTTCTGTTTTGTTGTTCTTCCCTATATCAATGCATTGCCGTCCTGTACTATGAGAACTGTACATCTGGTTTCCAGAACTCTTATCCATCCCCAAGACACTCATACCTGTTACAGGTCTGCTCTGGTTTAGTAATTCCTGTATGCCAGTGCCCAGTTCTACACTACAAACTTATATTGGTATAATTGTATTTCTCATGAGGTGTGAAAAAATCTATCCTGCAGCAGTCTAGCAACCTATAGAGTGGCCAGTGCTATGACAGGAGAAGAGCTTCTTCATCAACATAGCTACCACCTCTCACAGGGTATGTCTACACTACCACCCTAGTTCGAACTAGGGTGGTTAATGTAGGCATTCAAAGTTGCAAATGAAGCCCGGGATTTAAATATCCCGGGCTTCATTTGCATCTTGCCGGGCGGGCGCCATTTTTAAATCCCCTTAGGTCGAACTCCGTGCCTGCGGCTACACGCGGCACGGAGTAGGTAGTTCGAATTAGGATCTCTAATTCGAACTACCGGTACACCTCGTTCCACGTTCGAACGTGGGTGGTAGTGTAGACATACCCACAGAGAGGAATTAACTAACATGTTGGACCTTCCTGGTCTGGCACCCTTGGGACCCTCCTGGAGGAGGGATTTTGCCGGACAAGGTGAGGTCATTTCTGGACCCCTGCCACAGTCCCCTCCCCACCCCGGCCCAACCCACTGGCCTCCCAGCCGGCTTCCCACCTCCTGCTGGACCCACCGCTGTGTTGATCACTGCTGTGGCACCCAGACCCACAGGACAGCTGCGCACACCGCACTGGGGCTTTGGGAGCCTCCTGGCAACCATGTGCTGGGTCTCCCAACCCCACTGGGCAGCCCCATTGCCACACACCGGGTGGTCCCACTATCAGCTTGCTGAAGGCAGCCCGCCGCCCCCACGGGAATCATTGCCACTGGCCTTCCTTCAGGACTCTCTGGTCCTGCAACATCTGTGATGGACCATGGATGTTGCCGGTCCAGAGAATCCCAGTTAAGAGAGTTTCAATCTGTACACTGACAGGAGAAGCTCTCCCATTAGATAGGAGCATCTTCACTTATATGTGATATACTACAGCAGCTGTATCTGATGCGGCATTTTAAGGGTAGCCCTGCCTATGACAGAGAGTGCTGGTGGAAAAAAAGTGTCTATGTGCCAGAATACATATATTAAGGATGAAAAACAACAACTGTGTACAGGCATTTGAATCTGCACTACAAAAGAAACAAGAAATGTATTTCATCCTCCATCAGTGCAAGAAGGTTTTGGCACACTGGATTTGGAAAAAAAAAAGTCTAATACATGATTTAGAGCATACCTCATTAGAATAAAGACCTGCTCTGCTAGAGAGCAGTAATGATTTCTGCTTACATAGAACCTTTTATTGAAGGATAGGAAACCATGTAACAAATGTGGGCGAAGATTTTCAAAACTGATCTGTGTGATGAGACACTTCTGCTATTGGGACACAAATGTGAGAACAGTCAGATTTCCAGAAAGTGCTCAGTTAGCCTATCCTGCTCCTTCTAAAACATCAGGCCCTTTTAAATCATCTCAGACTGGGAAGCCAAAAATGGAGGCATTATAAGTCACCAGTCAATTTTAAAAAAAATCTTAGCTGTGGGGTATTATCACACCCAATTTATAGATACGGAAAGTGATGCACCAAAAGGTGAGATAATTTGCCCAAGGTCATGTAGGACAGACTGATAGAGTCCTAATCCCCTGCTCTAACCATTATACTATGTTCCTTCTCTGTATGAAAACAGACACAAAATCTCTGCTGAATAAGTGGAACCCAGTCGTTCATAACTTTTTAAAATACTGCCACTGGAAATAAATAAAATAACCCTGTAGTACTCCAGATTCATTTTCCATTTTCATGATCCATTGGCCAGCTGGTATGAGAAGCATCATTAATGAAGCATGAGATTTCATGCTGTTTGGCCACTCAGCAGGAGTTTCACTTCACCTTATGGTGATTCTCTTTTACTATCTCCGAAAGCCAGGAAAGTCCACGTGTGACAAAGACATTAAAAGTAAGATATGTATATATTGCTCGATATTCCTTGGATATCCCTAACAACTATCATACCATTCGTTAGAGTGACAGCTTTCAACAGAGCATTGCCCTGTGAAATAAAGTAGAGAGCAACACACTGTGAAGGGAAAAATGTAAAATCAAAAGAGGCTTGTAACAGCCATTATTCAGTGAGGTCTTAGATATTGTTAATAACAGCTAACCAGAAAATTCTCACTCTGGTAAGGAGTCAGCACTGGAAATAATTAGATTTTATATATTACGTCAATACCAGATGGCACCAAAAGAGTTTAAAAATAATTTTAAAGAACATATTTTCTACACAGATGAATATATATGAATGCATGTGTGTATGTGTGCCAGACTAACTTTTAACCATACCACCATAATTTTTATACACTCTTTCACTGATCTCATTAAATATACTAATAAGATTTCTTCTTGCTATCTTTGTGCTACAGATATAACATAAGGATCAAGGCCAAATAGCACACTTGACCAACAAAACCCCTATTTTCTGGAGCTCTCCATTGCAGCAGGCTGGATTTTCTGTGCCAGGTACAGATGAATTACAGAATGGAGGATTTTATTGAATTAAATATGAAAATGAACAATACAATCACAGCTGTAATTCTCTTTTATTTAATTTAACATAGCCTTCAATTTATTTTATACTGCCTCCAAACTTCAATTTCCAAGGTGCTGCTGTAGAATTGCATGCTGAAACTGCATACCGGAATAACGGAAATTGTCAGAAAAAGCTGGTGGCTTTGGTAATTAGGGAGGAAAGGACAGCTGGGGCTTTCCAAATCTGGGGAAGTTGTGGGAGGCAGTTTGCGTTTGTCGGATAAACATATTAGTTGGATATTATAAGACTCAGTAGTGAATCATTTAAATTATAATAGAAATGATATTTGAAGCAAATTGGAAACACTTCATACTAAGTGTGTTTTTGTGTAAACACTCTACTAAAATGAATTGGGCAGTTGACACTTCTCAGGACTATTGTGTAAGGTTGTAAGCATACTCAGGAATACATCACTCCATTGGTTTACATTTCTTTCCTTACACTGGGAGTACAGGGTACCTACCACTGTTACACATTACAGGGACATAGAGGACCATCCTGGTAACAGCAACAAGCATTATATGTCCTCTGTTATCACAGAGAAGTGGGAAAAGGGCCATAAAGAAACCCCAAAACTGTTCACAAAGAAAAAGTATATAGAAGCAAAGATCTAAATAGCCCTCTGAGCTATCAGAGCTACTGGTATGGAAAATGACCATCCTTTAGCCATACCATGTTCAGTTCCCAACAACGGAGCTCCAAACTCACAGTCATAGCTGATGCAGAATTAGGACAGGATAGAAAACTACTTCAGCTAAAACTCACTTCATCCTTTCACCAAAAGCCAAAATTGTGCAATCCCCCTTCCCACACACACACACTCTCTCTCTCCCTATCTCCCACTGTGGTATATTTAAGAAAGTATAATCTGTCTCCAAAGTCCAAATGGGAAAGAAAAAAAATCTGGGGAAGATGCCTTAATTGGCTGAAATTAAGCAAAGGAAAGTTTAATTACTTAAAATTCCAGAGAATACTAATCAGTTTAATGGAATACTAATACCTATATGTATTTCATACCTTTTCATTTGAAGGATCTCAAAGCAATTTAGGTAAGATGGACTGATTCACCCATTAAGTCACAGTTATGTCATTGAGGGTGTTATGCATTCACACTCGCCTACAGACAACCCCCTAACCTCAAACAAATTCTTTCCAGTAACCACGCAACAGACCGCCATCATAATCATCCAGGAACCCACCCCTGCAATCAGCCCTTTTGCCAACTCTGCCCACACATCTACACAAGCGATTTCATCACTGGACCCAAGAACATCAGCCACTACATCAGGGGCTCATTTAACTGCACATCCACTAATATGATCTATGCCATCAAATGTCAGCAATGCCCCACTGCCATGTATATTGGCCAAACTGGACAGTCTCTACGGGAAAAAATTAATGGACACAAATCAGATATACAAAAAGGCAATACACAGAAACCTGTTGGAGAACACTTTAACCTGCCCGGACACTTATTAATGGATCTCCAAGTCACCGTGTTGTTTCAGGAGAATTCCACAAGCCAAATACAGGGGGAATGGTCAAAACTTAACTTCATTTACAAGTTTGATTCTTATCAGAATGGAATGAACAGGGATATTGGCTGGCTCTCACACTACCTTCCACATACTAATGACTTAACCAACCAATCAAACAATGGAGGTGCTAATTGTTCTTAGCAACCTCTTGTAACTACTTGAACAATCTATTCACTGGCTTTTTTTTTCCTTTTCCTCTTCCTTTTCCCCCCTTCCCTTATTTATTTTAGGATCTGGACTTTTAATACTCCGGTCATCTGAAGAAGTGGTTTGTGCCCACGAAAGCTCATGATACCATCTACATGTTTTGTTAGTCTTTAAGGTGCTACTAGACTATTTGTTGTTTTTTAAGTTACAGCCTAATTCAGCTACCCCTGAGAAAATATCAAAACAGGAGTTCAAAAGCACAATGCGGAACCAATCAGAACGAGAGTGTGACACATAGTTCCCTTTGGCTACGTCTACACTTCAGGGGTTTTGTGCAAAAGGTACATTTTTGCACAAGAAAATTTACAGTAGAATGGCAGAACAGAGGGTTTTTTGTGGTGTACGTATACCTCTTTCTACAAGGAATAACTCTTTTTTGCACAAGAGTTCTTCTGCAAAAAGGTGTGTGTGGATGCTCAACAGGGATTTCTTATGCAAAAAGAGCCTATCAGAAAAAGCATAGGTGCTCTGATGGCCATTCTGTTAATGGCGATCAATGCTTTCTTGTGTAAGAGCATCCATGCTGTGTGGACGCTCTCTTGCACAAAAGCCCATCGCTTTTGCAATGTGCTTTTGTAGTGTGGATGCGCTTTTGCGCAAGAAGTTTTTGCGGAAGATCTCTTCCACAAAAAGCTTATTGCACAAAAAGCCTGCAGTGTAGATGTAGCATTTATGTCCTGTCCTAGCTCCACCTCTTCCCCATTTACAAAGACTAGTATTGCTAGGCATGCCATGTCTTTGCAATACTATTGAGCCTGATCTTTGTACCACAGGTGCAATGGAGGAATTGGTTCCCTGAGTCCTTAATCTCCCAAATAGAATCATGCAGGAGCTTGGTGCAATCTGGCTCTATCTTTATAGGTTTCTTTCAATCAACAATATTTTGCTTTAATGTCATTACATTAATAGTGCAGCATATCACTTCAGTTGAAACACAGGGGAAAAAATGTGGACTCTGGAATTTGTAAAGTGAATTTGGTATTTTGCTAGGATGGAAAGCTTAATGTAGCATCCTTCATATTGTGAAAAGTGCCCTGAGCTCTTACAGGACCACAAGTGGTCAGCACTTTGGTTTACTTCTCCTTAACCCGCTCTAAGGATACTTGTATGCTATTTTATACTATGGTGACCATAATATTACATTAGCCAGTGAATAATGCTTATTCTTGGGTTATTTTGGAATCCTGGGCTGTGTCTAGACTGGCCAGTTTTTCCGGAAAATCAGCCACTTTTCCGGAAAAACTTGCCAGCTGTCTACACTGGCCGCTTGAATTTCCACAAGAACACTGACGATCTCATGTATGATCGTCAGTGTTCTTGCGGAAATACTATGCTGCTCCCGTTCGGGCAAAAGTCCTTTTTGCGCAAAGCTTTTGCGCAAAAGGGCCAGTGTAGACAACGTGGTATTGTTTTGTGCAAAAAAGCCCCGATGGCTAAAATGGTGATCGGGGCTTTCTTGAGCAAAAGCACGTCTAGATTGGCCAGGGACGCTTTTCCGCAAAAAGTGCTTTTGCGGAAAAGCGTCCGTGCCAATCTAGATGCTCTTTTCCACAAATGCTTTTAACGGAAAACTTTTCCGTTAAAAGCATTCGCGGAAAATCATGCCAGTCTAGACGCAGCCCTGCAGTATAGCAGAAAAGGTTTGACACAACTATTGAATATAAGGAACACCTAATAGTAATGATATCTGAAGCAAATTGGAAATACTTTATACTAAGTTGACATTAACGAATGGCATATTAATGATAAAGTAATTTCTGTGGAATTGCATGCTACAGCCAAATGAATGCCAAAAAAATACATAATGAATAATATTATCACAATGAATATATAATGGAATAATAATGATTTTCCACCTACTTAATTTGAGCTAATAAATGGGTAAAAGGGTACCACAGAAGAGTTTTGTTTTGTTTTTTTAATGATTGTCATAATCATTTACCATACGGAAAAAATTAAAAGAAATAATCATTTGGCACTGATTAGAAATCTAGAGCTTTTAAAATGGTTTATTTTTGCTGTGAATGCTTTTGAAATAATGTCACAAAATAGCACTGGACATTTTGTTGTAATGAATTAAAAGTTAAAAAAATAATTTTAAAAGTATATCAATTGATTTAAAAGTCTAGTTTCCAAAATCTACCCTAATGCCACCCAGCAAGATGTAGCACAAGAAATCATTAATAAGGGTTCTTTTGTATATGGTTGTTCTTCTCCTGACTAGAGTCTAGATTGAGAGCTGGAGTAAAGCACAGCATAATAGGTTCATGCCTATGGTCTTGAATCTTGGAACAATGTGTCTATGTCTGAGTCTAAGACTGCATCTACTTTTGGAGCTGGGATTATGATATGTCAAATAAACATAGTCATGCTAGTTCTGATTAAGCTAGTGCAATACAATACTAGTATTTTCATGGTAGCAAAACCATAGCAAGAGATGGCATGGGCTAGCAAGAGATGGTTTGGGCAGCTTTGTATCCAGGGAGGCTAGCTATTGTGGCTGCACTGCCATTTTTAGCATGCTAGCCCAATGCAAGCTAGTTGTGTCTACTAAAGCAGGAATCACACCCCAGTGTGTAGGTGCAGACAAAGCCTCAGCTTCCACATCAAATACCAAGTACACTTCTAGCCATTACAGCTATGAAGAAAAGTTTGAAATAGTGATCTGAATGAACTGATACAGCAATGATTACCCACATCTGCATACAGCCTAAAGTAAGAGATCTAAGAGCTCTGAATTGTTCCATGGAACTTACTCGGGTGTTAACACTCACAGCTCAGGGGGACCCTGCCATGTTCACCCCAGCATAGAATGAGTATGAGGCAGGAAAGTGAGAATGCATTAGGACTGCCAACTCACCCACCCAAACAGACAAAGCCTGGTTGGTGGGGCAACCGTCTCTTTGAAGAAAGCGGACAAGGGAACCCATCCCTACTGCTTTCAAGAGGAACCAGTCCCTGCTGTCATTGGTGGTGGAGGTGAAAGTGGTTTATGTACCTGTCTGGGTGAGGAGTGGCCACCCTACCAACACCACCCCTCCAAGCTGGAGTGTGCCAGCCCACGGTGCACCTAAGGTTCTAGATCGCCATTTTCTGGCACTTGCCTAGATTGTACCTCCCATTGAAAAAAAAAAAAGAAGCAAATGAGAGAGAAATGTCCATGATGCCCTTCGGTGCTGCCACACTCAGTTTTCCTGGCACTCTCCAAGTGGTGAGAGTACATAGAAGAATATAGATTTTTAAAACTGAACCTTCTTTCAGCCCTGCTGATCACGTGCCTTCAGGGAATCCCTGCTTTGCAGGGCGAGGAAGCATTCCCATTGCAATGGGAGCTGCTTAAAACCCTTCGTGGATATTGTCCTGAAGGGAGGCAATAGCGAAGGAGTTTGGGCTTTGATTATCTCCCATCATCAGAGACGGGGATGATGCCATGAAGAAAACAATCTGAAATCCTTGTCTTTCAGAACTCTAAAGGGATGTTTATAGAGAGTTGGGGGTTCACAGATGTTTGGATTATCTTGGACTCTGATCTCTTAACTTCAGCGTGGTTCCACTTTGGCATGATGCACCACTTGTGAAGAATTTATTGTAAATTCAGGGCCTACACCACTATCAAGAGCAGAAAAAAGTATAACAAATCACCAAATATTTAGTATATTTATGTACATTTTCAAGGATATTTTCCCCAGTAATTCAAATAGATTTACCATTGAATACAAAAGAGTTTCGTCTTTAATATTCTTTATTGATTTTACCATGATTCTTTGTCTATATATTTATTTTATGATCACCCCTTTTCCAGGACATTTAAATCTTAATTTAATTTTCATGTGAATTTAAAGCATCTATATCAAGAAATTCCATAACACAAATGTGATTTCAATTATATACAATTACTTTCTTTACTGAAAAGTTTACTTAATTTTTTTCCACTTATTTTCATTTTAACGGAAAGAATGCAAGGAAGTCCTTAGTAAGCAATCCCCAATTTTTCTTCTTTATTTACCCTTTGTCCTAATGCCAAGTTTCAGGGCACCATGCTTCTGTCTGAACAGGTTATATTGCTTCTTCTGATAGGTCAGATCATAGTTCCATGTCAGCCAATAGGCTGCACTTGAGATGTGTGAGGGACTGCCTACCTCCTTATTGTCCCCACATAGTAGCCATGTGTGTAGGGGACCAAATCCTGGAGTTGTGTGACTACATCAGAATCTCAGCAGCCATTTTAAAAAAATGAACAAAGGTTCTAAATGTTATGGCAGTGAAACAAAGCTTGAAAATGAGACCTGAGTGTAATCAATGCAGTGACACTCCAGCTCAGAGACCTAGGGCCTGGACCTAAGGTCTGGACCAAGGACCTCTGGATTTATGGCCTTATCCTGCATACTCTTATTACTGAGAACATGATCTATTTTACACACACAACAAATTCCTACCCTCGTATTAGAAGAACTTTATTAAGGTTGCAGAGTCAAGCACTCAAAAGTTGGAAGAATGCCAGCATGAAGGTTTCCTGTGCAAACTGAATTCAGCCTCTTTGTTTGTATACATTATAAAACATTATTTAATTACATTCTTGCATACTAATTTTCCACTGGACACATGCCAGCTGTCAGTCTTCATCTTTTGCCTTACTCCACTAAGTAACATGTCCCAATCTTTTACCCCCCCATCTATTACACAAGTCCCACTATTAGACTCTTTGCATTCAATTCAAGTGTCTTTCTTCCTCTCTCTGCCAGGGCAACAAGAGTGTTGCACTAAGAACACAGAGGAGAGACTCTTATATTATCAAAAAAAAAACCCCAAACCCCTTCAAAACAACAAATAGTTCTGCAGCAACTTAGGCTACTTCTAGACTGTAAGCCTCTTTCGAAAGATACTTTTGAAAAAGCCTCTTTCAAAAAAGAGTGTCTACATTACAACCACTTCTTTCGAAAAAGCGAGCCGCTTTTTCGAAAGAGTGCACCCAGGCAGTCTGGATGCTCTCTTTCAAAAAAGCCCTGTTTACATTCAAGAATGCCTTTTTTCTAAAGGTGTTCTTTCTCATAAAATGAGGTTTACCGCGGTCAAAAAACCTGCTGTGTTCTTTCGATTTAATTTCGAAAGAACTTGGCGGCAGTCTAGACACAGGGGAAGTTGTTTTTTTCGAAAAAAGGCCACTTTTCTCAAAAAACCCTGTATTGTAGACACACCCTTAAGAGACTAACAAAAAATGTAGATGGTGACATGAGTTGAAGTGGACTGCCCATGCAAGCTCATGATACCACTTACATTTTTTGTCAGTCTCTAAGAAGCTGAAAAACTATTTGTTGTTTTTTAAGCTTTTTTCAGTTACAGATTAACACTGCTATCCCCTCTGAGTCTCATATTATCAGTTGGCCAACAGCAACTAAGAATTGTGATTTCAGGGACAGTCCTGCTTAGCACTTCACTAGCCATGTTAAACATGGATAGAGTCTTTGAAGTATTACATTATAGAGCTCTAGCAAGTCTCTACTAAGCACGTACAAACTGTGATTTTTGAAAGGAAAGAATGGCATATCCTTGGCACAAAGAGCATTTCCCACCCAAATTATAGGTCTCTGCTCCGAAGTTATGAGACCGTCAAAGCTTCTCAAAGGAAAAGTCGGAATTTTTAACATGGGCAAAACAATTTTATTTTTTCTTAGCTTTGTAATGCCTAGGTCTTTTAGCTGGGTTTTTTTTCAGAGAAACTTAGACACACACAGAGATACACATGCATGTACACACACACACGCGTCCATATATTGCACTATTGATGTGTGTGTGAAAGTATGGGGACTATGTTGAGGTGGCTTCCCCCTCTGCCAGGTGGCTCTGAATTGTGGGGATAGGCATTTATCCAGAAATCTCTCCAACCTGTGTGGGGATAGGCATTTATCCAGAAATCTCTCCAACACACATCACTCTCTCAATGCCTCGATTTGCATGTAAAGATCCCGATTGTCATTACAAAACACACATAGTGGGAGTATGGCACACATTCAAAATGCCGGCAAAGTATCCTCTTTCCAACAGCGACAGACTCACAGCCCTTTCTCACTCACCTCCTTAGTTCAAATTAAGAAACCTCCTTCTCTTTGGAGTCTGGTCCAATCTTGCATGCACTGGAAGCTCATAGAGATCATGAACACATACTACTCCCTAGACTTTCAGTGATTTTCCTGCCACAGCAGTAAATGCTCCTCCTGCAGTCTGCACCTTCCCTCCTCCAATGACTATCCTATTGTCTGATCAGGGTTTGTTAGCAACATAGGAGAGAGATTGCACCCAGCTGTCTAGTCAAACATATCTTAGACCTATTTGGTTCTGGGAAGTGGGCAGGTATCAGGAACGCCCCCGGCTAAAGGACCCTCCTCAAGCCCATGAGCAGGATCCACAGGACCCAGGAACTCAAGTAATTCTGGGGGACAACCAAGAATGTAACAGGGACAGGCATGAAGGTCAAAGGATAAAAACAAGGGAACAGAAAGGGACATTGAGCAAAGAACCGTGGATAGCATCCACTGCTCCTTGAAGGTACCAATGGAGCTAGTGGACACTGCCCACCAGAACTCTGCTTAGATGCATGAATGGAGGGAGGATTGGAAACAGACCCCATAGTCACAGAAGACCGCCTCAGCCAACCTCCTCTCCCCGTCTTATAGACAGCTACTTTGCAAGCAGCTGGAGGAGGTTTACAAGGGGTCCCACAAACTTTGTGGGGCCACAGATAAGGAGTGCATACATAAGGTGTTCAAAAGGGGATTTGAAAATCTTTGGGTCTGGTTTTCTATTTAGTTCAGAGTGTTCTGAGATGATTAAATAAAAAAGGCACAGCCTTCCCAGACCACCAGGCATGGCCCCACTCACACTCCACCCACTGTAAGTGTACTGAGGGAAGAGAGTTGCTGTTCCTGAATGCCTGCTGTCCCTGTGCTCCAGGAACAGGAAAGTTGGAGTGGTGTGGCCCCCCCTCCTTCCCAGTGCTCCAGGGCCAAGGAGGCTTAGGTCACATGCCTCCTCCCTCCCCAGTGCTCTGCAGTCAGGGAGGCTGGAGTACGCTCACTCTTTCCCCTCCCTGTGATGTGGAGGTGGAGCTTCAGCAGAAGGAGCAGGGCTGTAGGTGGGGCTGGGCACCTCCCCTACCCTCATTGACTGACCATGCTCCTATGTAAACTCATTACCCAGATAAATTCAATATATATGTCTTCAGACTACAGTTTTTCCTATTTAAATTTTGATCGACATGAACATTCACTGATGTCACTTGCACACATTCTGCTAATTCAGTGAATCATGATCAATCTTCTTAACATTGTAACTTAAACTAAAATGTAGTTTAACAAAACTTCAGTTAAGAAACAGTAAATGAAAGGATATCTTCTATATGAAAGTATGCAGATTAATTAAGTAAACAATAACTACCTCCAAATTTATTTATGTAGGTATCTAATTAATGTAAACTACATGTAGCATTTCTATTTGCATGCAGAAGGCCAAATCCTGGTCCTCTTGAAGTCAATAGCTACGCTCTGTTTTGTTTGGCCAGGATATGACACGGTAATAAACATTTGCATAAAAATGCTTGTGATTGCATGTCTTTGTTCCTGTTTGCATATATAATTTCCTAATTTGTTATGCAAATGAAGGTTTTATAGTTGCATGCATGTTTTTATGGGTGCAGTTTAGGCACCTGCATTTGGAAATGTGGCCCAAGGAATCTATCTGAAAAATCTGGAGAAGGAAAATGATACAGTAGATGATCTAGGATCACATTCTCCCTTAATGCTCCTAATAGATTGCAACCCCTGTGTGGACTTCATTATTGCTGCCCTTAGGAAAACAGAAGCTGAACTCTTTTTGTTGTGGGATGGCTACTGTGAGAGTGGCTGAAATTGCCCTCAGCATTTGGTTTATGTTTGTTTCATCTGAGGTCTTGCTGATATTAGCGACTGAATCAGCGGCAAGTTTGTGTTGCATGGAAAAATATTGCAGCTGAAGAGGAAAAGCAATAAAATGTCACTACTACAATGCTGAGAATGACTGTAGGGGTTCTCATGATCTGAAACTAGTCTTTTGATCACTGATGCCAGCAGGAAGAAAAGAGACCTCCAGGGACAAAAATGCCTAAGTCAAAAGGTTTTACCACACCTATTAGCATGCTTCCATTTGTTTCTTAGAGAGGGCTGTATTTTTTTTTAAGATAGCTAGGAGGATACATTGAAAAAGTTCTCACTGACATCTAGCCTTCTGAAGGGAAAACGGGGAAGCAATTGAAGTATGAACTGTGGGAATTATATGTGGAAGATTCTCATTAGCAGTAGAAACACTGTGCTTCTGTTGTAGCAGGGTGGTGGAAGTAGCAGATGGAACAATATATGCAAGGTGGTCCAACCACTGACCAACTAGAGAAGGTCTGTTAGAGGCTCCTATGAGGCCCTGTTAACAGAGCCAGAGTTTGTTCCCCATGAAGGAGAATCTTAGCTTGCACGGTTTTTTATATTTAAAAAAAGTTGTAAGTTTCTAGTCCGGTTCTTTGAGAAGTGAAACTTAAAAATAAATGTGAAGTGATGTCAATGAAACTGATATGAAGCGATTGCTAAGGTTGAAAGGAAGAGACAGACCATTTTTCTCCCTCCTTCACCCCCTCCCCCAAGCAGGATTCTTACAGACTTACATAACAAATTTATATAACAAAAGTCTTACTTTTGGGCTGTACCACATCCCCCCATCCCTCTCCTCTCTCCAGAATAAAAATCTCATTTATCCTCCCCAAAATCCCGAGGATGCAGAGAAGTGTGATCATGCTGGCCAACCAATGGTTATTTTTTGAAATGTGGGATGTTTTCACAGGCATCCCTACAGTGCTAAATCTGTCTCAGATTGTTAAAAAGTTCAGCCATTGCTGAGTCTGGGACTGAATCCCCTGTTGCTCATTCAAACAGATACTGAGCTGCAGTACTGACCTATCTGTAGATAAGATAAGAATCTGGCCAGTCTGTGGGAAACTCTAGAATTTCAAGGAAAAAAATGCTATTCAGAAGCATTTTGTTTTAAATTTCTCATTTTCTTGAGATAACATCAAAACTTTTTTATTTCAATACCTTTCCTTTCTGATACTGTTGATCCATTCAGTTTTGTATAGTCTAATATAAAAGCCAAAACTGAATGAATCCAAATGATAAAATCAAAAGAGAACATATCAACAGTACCTGAAACAAAGCAAGAAAGTTTAAACACAGTTTTCAACTTTTTTACATTACAAGGTTATTTAAATCAACATATTTCCACAAAATATTTTTATTTTTGCCAAGATTTTCTGTATTATTGGGAAGCTGATCTATCAGAAAAATGTTGACCAGTTCAACCTATTTGTGTAAGCTAAGAAATGCCTAAGAAATGCCTTCTGTAACTGCTACCAGAAAATGCCTCTCACATATCCTTCTCCAGTGCCTTTAGGAATGCAAAACCAGCACCCCCTTATGCCCTTCCAGTAGCTATTTCATCAATATGTAACTCCCTCTTCCTCCCTGGGTTACTCAGAAGCAGGTCACACTCACATGTGTACCAGAGCGCCTGATGTTTTTAACATAAAAGGAGATCCTGAGTACCCCAGTGGTGGTGTCTCCACCTGGCTGGCCCTGTACACACTTAATGGTCTGCCTTGGGAGCCTCCAGGAATAAAATTATTCCAACAATAATCTGGATTTAATTCCAAGACAACAATTATAAATAATATATGTCTAATTGATTCAATTAGAATTAACACACATTAAGTTAAATTACTACACAACTTAAAGAAACAGGTTTTAACAGATTAAAAGTGAATAAAATCAATTAAAGTACAAAGAAAGAAAGGAAATTTATCTATCTGGTATTTATCCTGCTACCATTTATACCACCCCAGCGTGTGCACTCCTCTGCATTCAGAGTCCCAGATGCTTGCGTGCGTGTGCTTAAAGATCTGCAGCTGGAGACAGCACTGTGCAGGTTTTGTGTATGTTAGTCCAAGCTGAGCAGCCAGCTGCAAAATCCCTCCCACTGGAGCAGGCCCCACCAAATGCCAGCAGCTCTGGACCACTGGGCTGGTCACTCTGCCTCTCTTTGGACCCAGAGTCAGTCTATTTTCTGTGCTCTGTCCCAGGCAGAACTTTCCCAAAGAACCCAGTCACTCACCATTACCTCCTGTGCAGGTTTGTGTAGGCCCCTCTCAGCCACAGGCACAGCTAGAGTCTCTGCCCTCTAGGGACAATCAACAGCCCCTGAAGCAGCCTGCTAGATCTAAGCCCTGGCAGGCTCTCAGTAATAGGCTCTAGCTGCAATCAACAGCTCCTGACCTAGAAAAGGCTCCCCACCAGCAGCCTGGCTCCTCTCTCCAAAAGGGAGCCTAGCCTCACTCTCTCTCTCCATGCCTGGAAGAGCCATGGTTCCTCTCTTTTTCCTCAAGGGCTCATGGGAGTTGTAGTCTCTAGGGCTAGATTGCAGTGCAAAGGATCCTCCCAGTAAAAGTCAGAGACTCCTTTAGTAAGGGGATGATAAGTAAAAAGTAGAAGGAAATGTGGCAGAATTAGTATACTGTTGCTACAGCCCTAAAGACAGAGCCTTACAACTCCTGCACCCAACTTCTTTTTTCACCAGTACCTGGCAGGCCACCCCCAGTCTAGGGTATGATGAGCCATCACTAGGAAGGTTAAAGATTTGGATATACCTGTGTAAGCAGGGGCTGAACTGCTGCTTGCTATCAGCCAGCTAAAAGGAGGGGTGGGTGTGCCCACTACAATTGCTTAGCTCTGCAAGGTAATTAACTGTTAACTGTTCATATGTAAATACAGCTCAGGAGAGAATACGAGGTGTGGCTATGTAAATCCCATTCAGCCAGGGCTGATGGAGGGTCAGTGTTGGAATGGAATGTGGAAAATTGTAAATAATTTGGGACTGTTGTGGGGGTCACTAATCATGCTATCCCTAAATGTGGGAACTGTAAAACATGCCACCAGTGCTTGCAGGAGAGACACCACCATCATGGTAAGAGGTCTCAGAGGAACAAGCCTCCCCCCTTCCAGAGTTGAGTGAACTGAGCTGGGGGGAAGGGTTAAATGGCTGGAGTTAGCCTGCTTCACACCTGCTAGGTATGAGCTGTAAGACTGGCCCAACCTGCCCATTTCCCTCTTTGTTTTAAGGACAGACCTAAAGCAGGAGTCTTTTCTTTTGCTAGTCTAGTGGAAGCTGGATTCCTTTGCCAGTCCAGCTGGTGGCTAAAGAGTTGAAATCACTGAGAGCTGAAATCACTGGTTTGGCTGAGAGCCAGACCCATTGCAGCTAGTGAAGTGGCGGCAACCAGCAGAGTGGCTGGTGGGAATCGCTGGCTCGTGGCGTAACATGACTGGTAGGAGTGGGGGCAGGCGAGGAGCGGCGACCATCGGCGTGGTGTGGAGCGGCGGCAGGCGAGGAGTGGCGACCAGTGGTGTGGCGCGGAGTGCCGACCAGCAGTGTGGCGCGGCAACCATCGGCATGGCATGGAGCAGTGGCAGGCGAGGAACGGCGACCAGTGGCATGGCGCGGAGTGGCGGTGGGCGAGGAGGGCGACCAGTGGCGGCAGCAAGTGAGGAGCGGTGGCAGGCGAACAGTGGAGCATCCGGTGGCGTGGGACGAGACAGCTGGTGGGGTGTGGCGGAGTGTCGTAAGGTGCCCCCTATATATCCCCCCACCCCCATTTCTACCCAGGTTGGGAGGTGAAACCCTGCGGGTTAACTTTGGGACTCTGGGTGGCACGGACCCGGGACAGAGACTCTTTGGACTTCAAGTGATTCTTGGCTGGGGGGGCGGGGGGAGAGCGGGGCTTAGCTCATGTTTGGGTTATGAACTCTGTTTGTGGTGTTTTCCCCAAGTTAATGCCATATGACTTCTCTCTCTGTTTCATTAAATGTTTCTTTCCTACACTCAGACTCAGTGCTTGCGAGTGGGGAAGCATTGCCTCTCAGAGGCACCCAGGGGTCTGTGAATTTCCCAGATTACTGGGTGGGAGCTCGAGCTGGTTCTGTGTGAGATGGACCCCAAGATATTGAACCCAGCCCTGGTTACTGCCAGGCCTACCTGGCAGAAGGGTTACACGTGTGTTGAAAATATGAATATGTCCCAAGGTTTTTCAAAATCATGCCCTACAATTATTTATTGCTTTTCACCCAGAGAGATCCCAAAATGTTCCATTACTAAATTTTGCAGCTACCTTAGGTCTGAAGTCACACAGCAGTGTAGAGCCAAATAAAAGCTCCGGGAAAATTTAGGGGGAAAATATATATTTACTTGAGTTAGGATTTGGTCATTATAGCAGGTTAGCATGGTATAGGAAACAAGTCCCATGCCAGCCCCAGCTGCCAGAACAGACCTTGGCACCCCCACCTTGGCAACTGGAGCAGCCTCTCACCATGTAGCCATGGTAGATCCTGGCTCCCCATCCTAGCAGCTCCCTCACCATGCCATCTCAGCCAGCCCCGCCTGCTGGAGCAGCAGCCTGCTGTGGAGGAAGAATTTTTTGTGTGCAGTCAAGCAGGTGCACACCTTAGTGGTAATTATGGCCCCTTGTTCAGTTGGGCAGCACCATGGGCGGAACCAGGCCCAAGCTGTTAGATGATCCCTATGAATTCTGCTACTGAGCCAGGGAGGGAGGCAGATGTGCCCTACTCACTGCTGCCTGCCAACTTTGCTGCTGGAGAGGCCTGAGGTGCCAGCCTGGATCTAGAGAGGCCCGAGGCTGAGAAGGTGCTGGAATTGATGGGACTGCCGGTGGCTGAATACCCAGATGAACCTGAGAAGCCAAAGCCAAATACAGTTAGGAAGTAGCCGAGGGAGTTTAGGTCGATGGTTTTGTGGCTTAAGAGACATTCAGTATGTTGTTGGTAGATTCCCTACTGATCATACAGCAGGACACCATGCTACTGTTAGGGCACTAGGCAGGAGTTGGGTGGACCGGTGTTCCAACCCTACACTCACCCTTGGGTGGCAGCCCTCCCCACTTAGGTCTTGAGGCCGCTGCTTGGCGGCACTCCTCTGCCTGAGGGACAGTGCTATAGATGGCTTGTTAGCACCACTCCCTGCCTGGGGGTGCATTATAGACTCTTGCTGGTGCCCTTCTGTCACGTTACTGGATTTTAAAGGGAGAAGCCAGATCACTGCTGCACCCATGGGGGAGGGGGTTGCCCCAAAGTATGTACAAAGAGGGCCACGTGAGGTGTCAAATGAAAGCTCTACTGATTCTGTATATGCTATTCATGTACTTGTATGATATCTGTATGTGGAGTTATAAATATGTACTTTGTGCTTATGCTGGAACATTCTCTGTCTGAGACAGAGCAACCGGAAGGAATGTCCAGTCAGTGACTATGCTAATTAGCAAGGCTCCAGGGACAAGGCTCTCAGAGAGTCCAATACACACCTGAGGAATGTGACTGGAAATCTGGATACCTGCAAACCAGCCAGGGCATAATGTCTGCCAGCATGTGAAACAGAGGTAGGTCACTCAAACATGTGACCTGCTCTAGCCAAGAGGACGCCAGGAGGGATATAAAAATGCCGTGAGGTGAACTCCATCTTGTCTCCAATTCTGCTACTGATCCCAGATTCAGCCTTGTGAGGGACAGAGAGCCGGGAAGAATCGTGGGCCCATCCTGACATAGGATGTACACAAGAGACTTTTGAGATAGCAATTTGTAACTTCTCTGCTAAGAGCCTGCATTGAGAACTTGGTGATTTGATGCATGTAATGTATCCTCCTTAACAACCTTACTCTCATGCTTTTCTTTCTTTTATTAATAAACCTTTAGATTTTAGATTCTAAAGGATTGGCTCAGCGTGATTTTGTGGGTAAGATCCGGAGCGTAAATTGATTGGGAACTGTGGCTGGTTCTTTGGGACTGGAAAGATCTGTTCAGGGTAAGTGGGATTGGGTTCTATAACCCCTCACCTGTGTGTTAGGCCCAGGGCTGATTGTGGCACAGGAAGAGCTGGGGTATCTGAGGGGTTTTGCTCAGTGTGACTGGTTTATGACCTGTTTGGGAAGGTCGCCAGTCAGGAGCTGTAAGGAGCCCTGAGTCTGAGCAATTCGCCCTGAGTGGACACCCTCAGTGGTGCCCAGACCCAGCCTGGTCCGTCACACCTTCTCTGACTGAAGGTGTGGTTTGGCTTTTCTCTTACCTACCCCTATTGTCCTGGCCAGGTGTTGCGATTCCCCAGGCCTAATTCCCCTGTGGTATTACCCTGTAAGATGTTGGTCCATCTATCCGAGGGACTTGACAAGCCAACAGACCCATTATGTATGAGTTCTCTAATAACCGTACCTTGTTATGGCCTTATTTTTTAAACCAACCACATTGGCTCTGCCAGTAAAGTGCTCCCTATGTCCACTCTCTTACCTTTCTGAGGTACAGGTACAGAAGAAAAAGTGCTACCACTTACTAACTTCTGCAATTTAACTTCACAACAATATGAAGATCTACTGAAAGCACCAGCTCCTGAAGATAATGGATTATGTAAGACGTTAAGCTCTCATCACAAAAAAGAGAAAAGAAAGTAAATGTATAGCCCTCATGGTTTCAGAGAAACATATGATTCAAGTGCACACTAAAGGGTCAAAAATCAAAAGGCCAACAAAGAAACCCACACTATTATTTTTTAATCTCATGCTATTTTGGTATGACTCATGATTTTTTAGTTTGAAACTGGCAGTACTGCTTACTAAATCACCAATGTGAGTTCCTACAGCTCCAGAATGTTCCTCTGAAGATTCAAGACTGCCATGCAAATATTGACCCATATCCTCCCTCTTTGACTTATGAGACATTATAGGCTCACTTCCCATAGTGGCATTGATGCAGAATTAAAACAAATGAAAATAAGATTAAAAGGATGGAGTAGAGTGAGACTGTGAAAGTATTCAGCCTCTCAGTAATTCAGCTGCATATGTCAATGGAAACATTGCCATTGAGTTCAGCGGATTTGAATCAAGCCTCAAGAGGAACTAAAGACAATGTGCCAGATACTTGTTTCCTGCTCTGTCAACTAGAGCTTTTTTTAAAAACAAAAAACAAAACAAAACAAAATACCACTTGTTCTTTGTGGGAAATCTTTAGAAGTTTTCATTTATTTTCACATTTCCCATGATTGTTCTTAAAGTGAAATCCAAAACAAAAAACACATCTATTTTCTACTCTTCCAGTGGTACAAAAAAAAAAAAAAAAAAAAAAAAGGAAGAAGGGAGAAGGACAGAAACAGGGGGAATGTGTAAGAGAAATGGGTGACAAGAAAATGAAAAACTATTTTCTAACCAACATTGTCATTTAAATATAATACAAGCGAAAAAAAAACCCTAAAAAAACCCTTTCCATTAAAAAAAACAGAAAGTTGGTGTAAATGTCAATATGTGCAGAGCTGGTCTTAGGGACGGGCTAGCTGGGCGGTCGCCCAGGGCCGCTATTTTGAAGGGGCCGCCGATAGAGCCAGTCTTAGGAGCGGGCCACAACCACATTTCGGCCCGACCTCCCGAACCCTCGCCCCAGGTTTCCCTGGTTACTCCACGGCCCTTTTTTTTTTTTTTAATGCTCGACAAATCTTCCCTAGAGGTGTTTTTTTTTGTTTTTGTTTTTGTTTTTTTGCTTGACTGGAGCCGCCAATTGGTTAGGAGCAGCCCTGAATATGTGAATTTCACAGGTGGAAAAAAAAAATGTATGGGTGGTGTATGCTACATTCTCCCCCTCCCCCACACTCCTTTCCACACATTAGGCCAGAGGAAAAGAGCAAGGCCTGAGTTCTATAGCCATTCCCGTCTATCAGAATGATCCATAGGATTGTGGGTAAAAAAGTTGTAAGTCAGAGCAGCCCTTTGACTACTCTAATTTGCATCAGGATAATACTACATCCTGGTACGCCCCAGAATTTGAGGACCGCACATTTGGCAATTGTCTAGGTTTGTTTCCCACCCATCTTGCAGCTCAGAATCTATATCAGGGTGAGCAATACACGGTTCGCCAGGGACAATCCCTGGTGTGTCATCAGTCACTTTGTTTACCTGAATGTCCGTAGGAACAGCTACTCACAGTTACCCATAGCCATAGTTTGTAATTTCCAGCCAATGGGAGCTACAGGAATCCACCTCTTCCCATAGCTCCCATTGGCCAGGAATGGCAAACCATGGCTTTTGGGAGCTGTGACAGCCATACCTGTGGACACTCAGATGAAAATGCAGCTGGTGCTCCATGAGTGACTAACCCTGGCGACCCAAACATGGCTTGCAGGCTGCTTATTGCCCACCCTGATCTATACCTATGTGCTTTGTTAATCATCAGTAAAAGGAAGATGTGGATTTAAATGCAGTTGTAGCAAGATACAACTATCAAGTCTATAGTATTATGACAAGAACTCCCAAAAGCGAAAAGGCCTGCAGGAATCTCAAAGGAAACAATTATTCTGACATATAACCACTATATACTTTTTTTTACCCTTTCACTAAGTTTATAAGAACATGAAATATTAAAAAAAAATGTGTTTCGACATTATATATTGCATATTTTCTAAGATTTAAATAATTTCACTGACTCTGATTCCATTACCTTGCAGTTTGTAATCATTTACACCTGTGTAAAATTCCTTTATCAAATTTATCAAATTAAAATAGGATTATTTTAAACCTATTCTGAATGTAAACTGAACTGGTATAAAGGATTACATAAACTGCAAGACAACAGGGAATCTAGTCACCTGACATTGCATGGGATACTTTTTAATTAAAAGAAAGAAAGAAAAACAAATATCTTGGCAAAGGACAGGTGAAACTCTCTTGTATTTCCCAAACTTTAAGGCCACATTTAGTCAAAGGCACATTCATTAGAGGTGGCTAAAAATCAAAATGCATTTTCATAATTTTTAAGGAGATTTTTTCTTGTCCTGCTCTGGCAGCTACACCCTATGAACTAAGACATCTTGATATGGCCATGAAATCCTGAGCTGATTTAGAAAAATCAACACCTATATAGATTTGTATTTCACCCAATCTCTTTTTGGTATATGTTACACCAAACTTCACCAAAAACCAGCTTCCCCTAAATCAAATCTTCTAGCATCATCCAACCATGTCTCAATTATACATTCAAAATTCAGGCTGTCATCATTTATCAAACCATGGAAAGCTGATGACATAAGAAACACTGACAAACCCAAAGTGAAAGCCAAGAGCCTTTTCTCACAGTGTCACCTCCCAGCAGATAACAGAAACAAACAATGGCACCCCAAGTAGATATCTCACTCCAGTTTTCTCCCCGACACTCGCTATTTTCCGGCTTTGTCTGCTACTGCACCGATCTATAGAGATCAAAAAGCCCAGCTTTTTTGTAACCAACTACGTACAATCTTAACTTGGGATGAACTTTCCTTAGTTGCTCAGCCTGGCTTGCACAGCAAGATATTTAGGATTTCTGACAAGCTAATGAAGAGCAGATTCAGAAAAGCCTACCAAAAATACTCAGAGTGAATTTAAAGTGAAGCTGCCTGTGGTTATATACAACAATTAACCCATGTGTTGTTGGAATGTTTCAGGACAGGATATTTATTTCTTTGAGTGTCTAGCTTATTCATTAAGTGCCTCAGGGTCCAGTGTTTCCCTCTCTCTGAAAAAAACCCAAGGGCGGGGGAGATGAGTCAGCTGGAAATACTCCTTCCTGAGTTTCCTCTGCATCTTCACCTCCAAGGAGGCGGATCTGTAGCCTAGTGAACTGGGGAGGAAACAAGACCTATTAACTAGTGCTTAGAGGGTGCCAGGTTGAAGCCCTGGGAAAAAGTATTTCTAAGATGCAATCAGTGTCACCAAGGGGTACACATTTCAGCCCTGACTGAAGGAAACACCCCCATGCTGATTGGCTGCTTTATCTATTTATCACCCAGACAATCCATGGTGCTGAAACAAGCAAGCACAGCTCTTTCCCCCTCTTTTTAGCAACCCAACACCATTTCAGCAGTTGGAGCAGAAGTGAGGATGGAGGAGTGATCATACAGCTTCTCGTATTTAATTTTCATAGCTATATTCCTAAAAGAAAAATTGGTGAGCCTTGTGATGGGGATGTGAGCAAAAGGGAATGAAACCCAGAAAAATGCACTACCAAGTAGCATTTATTTATGTTAAAGATTTTCTAGTATATGAAAAATAATTTGAGACAGGATTTCACTGTCATACAGTAGACTGAATTTTAAAAAAATACTGTTCTAAGACCCAGATGCACGGATACTAATAATGTCCCATGCTTATTTAAATAAAGAGGAATCTCATCTGACCTGAGATAACTAATAGCTGTAAACCCTCCTAATTAGTTTCTAGGATAGGATTACTCTCACCTGAGTAAGTAAACGGTCATTTTAAATTCTTTCTTACAATAAAAATGAATGTTTTATATGCAGTGTCACATTCCTAATGCCCCAGTGCTTGGCAAAAATATTCAAAACCACTAGGGCAGGGGTTTAGACAGCCATCCCTAGATGTAAAACAATGGGAGGATATTATCTGCAGTGGGGTAAAAAACATGTTAGCTTGTGCAACTTTACTTTTCATAAGAAATGTAATAATGCAGATGCCACTTGGACTTGTGTCAAATTCATTTTGCTGGTGTACAAACCTTGCCCCCAGTCATTTTATTTTATTTTAGATTCACGTTTTCAGTGAAAACCACACATTGGCTTCAGGGATTCGCTCTGTTGAATGAACATGATCTGCTACAAATCCTGAGATTATTGAAGTGGTGATGTAACTGTTAAGGTCAGCAAAAATTGAGAGTTGGCACAATCTTGTGACAGATGCCAGAACTGTTTAACAGCTGATATTGTCCAGGTGAGTATTGTTCAAATGTCTCCAAATACCTCTTGTTAATACACCTCAGTACTGACAGTATACCATTGTAATTATAGAAATATGCACTGATGCTCTTTCATATTGTATTTTTCCCCTCCATAATTTAAAGACAAAGGGCCCCAATCTGACAATCACTTACATTACTATCCACCGGGGAGTAGTCTCACTGAAGTCACAGGAACTATTTCTCTTTTTAACAGTGAGATTGTAAATAAGTAGTTGCAGAACTGAGGCCTAAAATTCATTTTACACAATTAGGTCCATATCAAATTCAGTAGTCCTCTCTCCTCTTTCCCTAGTTTCTGGTCTTATAAATCAATCATCATATTTAATTGGCATGACTTCTCTGGTGCCGTTAACGTCTTAATAGTAAAATCTATTGGCCTCAAAGGAAAACTGACTCTAGAGTAAATCCCCATAGACAGAGCCAATTATTCACAAAAAAGAGTTATGTCCAGATTAAAAACTTGTAATACTCACAATACAAGCATTATGGATATCCCCTGTAGTAGTATATAATTTATAGTCAAGAACTATATTAAAATGGAGTTAAGATTGAGAATATACATCACTATGTGGGTAAAGAAAAGGTAAAAGAAAACAAAAAAAGAGTAAATTAGTTTAAAATAAAAAAAAATACAGGAATGTTGTGATTGAAGCTTGATATTTGGGCTACACAAATTGCGTATCTTATTTTGAATCTATTTCGAAATAGCTTATTTTGAATTTTGGCACATTTACACAGTGCCATATTTTGAAATAACACACTATTTTGAGCCATCCCTTATCCCTCGTGCAACAAGGTTTACTGGGATGGCAAAACAGTGAGCCCGTTATTTTGAAAAATATTTAAAAATAACGAGTGGCTTGTGTAGATACAGAGTACAGAGTACAGATACCTCTGGTATCCCAAAATAGCCGTGCAGTGTAGACGTACCCCTATTCCCAGAGCTGCTACACCTACAGCTATCATTCTAACCACGTGCAGACAAACTGGCTTTGGGGTGGTATCACTTCCAGACACTTTTCTCCTGCAACCAAGATCCATTTAACATACTGCGAAACATTCAAACAGTAAACTAACTTTTTAAAAATTCCCAAAATGGCCTTTTAATTTTTCAATGGAAAACTGACATTTTAATGGCATCTTTTTCACTTTCCTAGAATGATTTTCATTTTGCTTTTATTACAAAACAAACAAACAAAAAAACCCCCTGAAAACCAAAACATTTCAGAACAAAATGACCTTTTTGGTTCTTTTAATGAAAACAATTTTTTGCAGTGTTCCACAGAACACATTTTCTATCCATCTCTACTTTTAAGTAAGTGTTAAAAACACAATTTACAAAATGTATTTTTTAAAGGAAGAGAAGTTTTATTTTATTGTAGAGCAGGTCATTAGATCATCTTCTGGCTTCAAATATACATAGAGATTTAAATATACTTATGGACTCAGAACAAACCTTCTTAATTTCAGCCTAAAAAGCAAGATATTAAAAGTTATAAACATCTGAAAAATCATAGAATCATAGAGTAGAATCATAGAATCATAGAGCTGGAAGAGACCTCAGGAGGTCATCAGGTCCAGCCTCCTGCCCAAGGCAGGACCAATCCCAATTAAATAAACCCAGCCAAGGTTTTGTCAAGCCAAGACTTAAAAACCCCTAGGGATGGAGATTCCACCACTTCCCTAGGTAACCCATTCCAGTGCTTCACCACCCTCCTAGTGAAATAGTTTTTCCTAATGTCCAACCTAGACCTCTCCCATTGTAACTTGAGACCATTGCTCCTTATCCTGCCATCCGTCACTACTGTGAACAGCCTTTCTCCATCCTCCAGATGGCCTTTTTGGAATGGAAACATTTGGAGAATTAAAGCAATGGAATTAATGTGCCTATTATGTGTATACATATGCATATAATTAATACATATAACTGTTCTGAAGCAGTTAGTGTCACTATACATATAATATAATTGATGAACCCACAAAAACAAGGAAATAAATCACATCACATTTCATACCTCCTTTTCCTCTATCAACAGTCATGTACCTTCTCATTACCACAATTACCATTCACCGTAGACCACACAATGTAATCATAATTCTATCCCCTGTGTCCTTTACCAGACTGGTTTTTCCCCCAGGGCCAGTATATGTGGATGACAACTGCAGTTTCTGGTTGCATCAGAAAAAGGTAGTTTGGTCCAACATGGAGTGCTTTAGGATGGTGACACAGTATGATGGAAGGCTGGTAATTCCTAGGGAGTCAGAGTTAAGGTTGTGGTGCATGATTTGTGGTGTGGACGTGTAGTGGACGTGTTTCTCTATTTACCAAAGAGTCTGAAACTCATTCCAATTTTCTGTGGGAGAATGCTTCCTTAGTACCTCTTGGGTCACTGCAGTTCCACATTTGTTTGCCAGAAACTGGGAATGTGCGAGCTAGTTTGGGATACTAGTAATAGTTAAGCTATTACAGCAGATGCTTCAACCGTGGGCTAGCTACGTGAGTAATTACACCGGGTTCGAGGTGGACTCTGACTGCTTGTTTGGAAGGGCATACTTCTATAGTTTCACTGCTATAATATCTAATGAGCTAGATGAAAGTTAGCTCATGTATATCTATACAATCTCCAGTCATGCCCTATTCATGATTGCAGCATACACTTTCCTTGTCAAAACTTTTTGAGCAAATATAAAGTTTTCAATGGTTCATGAATAAATTAAAATTTCCCAAAACTCATGACCCACTTTTTTTGACCTATTTGAAAGAGCTACCTTTCTTTCCACCCTTCTCCTCACTTTGCTTGTTATATCTGTAATGTGGTATTTCTCCTGACTTATTTCCCTTTGTTTACACAAACATGTCATCACTGAGAGATATTCTCTATCTGAAAACTAAATCATGCAACCTACATAACACCATGACATCCTCAGATACATCTCCACCTGCTGTTTGAAGAATGCCACCTGATATGTTAAGGCATGATAGATATACTTCTTTTTCATTAAAAATAAATAAATAAAAGAAAAGCCATGAATACTTTTCACTGGGAGATCTAACTATGTGATATCTCATTGCATACAACATTCTTTAGTGTCTCTTACTAGCATACATTATTTCTTCTTTTGAAGCTCATACTGTGTTAAAATGCTGCTTTGTAGTAAGAGCTAATAATTCATAATATATTCCTGTGTGAGAAGAGTGCGATTTCATATTACCTTGAACAAGTAATTAGATTGAAAGTGATGATAATGACACATTGACAACAGTAGTATTAAAAAAAGGAAAATTATCTAGTCTTTCAGTGATACAGAAAATGCTTGTAATTACTTTGCCATAACCAGTAGGTTTGAATAATAAGTGATACTATTACAAAGTGAACTTCACAAGCTATTTTTAATTTTGAACAGAACTTTTATTGAAAACATATAGTAATGGGCTGCGTTCCAACACTGATTTTTTCCACCCTACTGTATAAAACATTACATTCTACTCTGTTTCTTCCAAGCTGATACTTCAAACAATAGGCATGTATAGCCTGAAGCTGCATAAACTTGAGCTTTTCAGATTTCCAAGTTAAGCATGGTTAAGATAGCTCATTTTGGATGCTGGTTGAATAATCGGATGTGTAGAGGACATTTCTGTCCAAAGCATCTCAAATAAATATTTCAAACAATTGTAGTTGACCTCTAAATAAAAATATTTAGATTGGAACATCTGATTTTTCACTGACCATTCCTATTTCTTTGCTCGGATGATGTCTAAAGCCTTGTTATGGCCATTCTAGAAGAAAGGGCTTAACATTTGCTAGCGCGCTTCTCCTAAGTATTTGCAGAAGCTGGGAGATGGAAGGCAGCTATGAGATCTTGCTCTGTCCTGTTGTGCAGTTCTATGGAAAAGAAGCTAAGATGGGTGAGTTTTCCTTTCTTCCAAGTGGCTGACAGGAGTGGAGGTTTTGTGTGGTGGCTGACCAAAAGCAAATAGCCACTGAGGTAGAGTTATGAATCCATAATCAACACTCCACTTGTCTTCTTTCTATGAGTCTAACAAGTCAGAAAAAGAAAAGTGCGAGGAATTGATTCATTTTCATATCAGCTGATATCAGCTCTTGGTGTCTGAATATTGCCAGTAATCTACAAATATATTTTATTTCCAAATTCTGAAGTTCGTACTTGGATTATAACCTCTTAGGAGGTAACAGGGAGCTGTGGAATAGAAGTGAGGGAGAATGTGATAGATAGGATATGATGGAAAAGGAAGGGAAATATAGGGGAAGGAAATGTAGTGGGCAGGTAGGTTAAAGAAAAAGGGGGGTAAAATGAAGGGAATATGAGTTGACAGTTAAACCATTCTGTCTGTGAAGAGAGAGACCAATGGGAAAAACAGAGCAGCAGATCTCAACAATCCAGGTGATTGGCAAGCGTAAATGGAATGCCCTCTGTGTAATTAAGAGGAAGGCCTGTATTTTATATGTATTCAGGTTTGAATTTTGAATCTGAGATAATTACACAGATACTGGGGGCAAATGGCTTTCCTTTAAAGGCGCAAAAGACTCATAGGGTATGGCTAGACTACAAGTTTTTGTCGGAAAAAGGTACGCAAAATGCTCTCTGCATTTTGCGTACCTTTTTCCGATTCTTTTGTCGGAAGAGGCTTTTCCGACATTTGGCCCATCTAGACTGGGCCAAATGTAGGAAAAAAAACCCTCTTTCAGAAGCCCCCTTCTTCCTCACAGAATGAGGAATACAGGGGCTTCCAAAAGAGCGCATTTGTTCTTCTGCAAAAAAAAGCGGAACTCGTTCCCTGGAAAAAGAGCAAATACATTCCCTGGATGCGGCAGAGTTTTTTTATCCTGAAACCCTCCCACAGACTAGTCGTACCCATACAGCAGATAAGAAATGATGTGATGTATTATAATTAGTTTAACCTCAAGAATTTTAAGATAATCGTGATTATTTAGACTAACTTGGGCATGTGATATTGGCAATAATGAAAATGTATACAAGTATACATGACAAGTGATTCTGGTGCCTAATCCAAAAGACCTGAGGGTAAGTGCTCAGTAGTTTCTGAAAATCATTCCCCTTTTTAAGTGACCTCAAGATGAACCAGTCCCCCATCACACACAAATGCAAAGATGTGAACAGTTGACACACTATATAAAGTATTTTTACCCTCCAAATGTAAAAAGTCAATTATAAAAAAAAGCATTTTAGTTGGTGATTATAACATTTTTTTGTGGCACAGGAAAGAGTGTCAGAGTTACCTTTGAGAAGCTGACCAGCTGCCTGTGCTGTATTAAACTATCAAACAGTTCTTTAATGTCTGCGGAATGGTAATATGCAAAATCTCCATGTCTCCCATGACACATTAAGGGATATCTCAGGAGACCTTGATTTGGACTGTAGCACAACGAACAAATTCAGGCATCTTGATGCAAAGTGAACAGCAAGGATTTATGTTCCTTTTATACATTCTACTATTATTGCTTTTAATAAAAATAATAAAAACGTTATTTTTCATTAAGATAATGGATGAAATTCCAGTTTAGAATATGGTAATCCATTGGCCCAAGTGAACCAGAGTCAAAGAAACTATAACCAAATTTATTATTGACTGTCCAGCCACAGACCTACCTAATAAGAACTGAGAGCTAACACTGGTTTCATTTTTTCACAGGCCACTTTTTGAATGGGGTGGGGGAGGGGAAGAGACCCAGATATTAGTCAACTAAAATGCTATTTATTAACTGAAACCACAATATCCAGTTATCAAAGTCTTGATTTCAACCAATGTTTTGCTATGACTTAGAGCCTATTGCCCAGTCAGCACAGACTGTAGCCCAGCAACTCTGCCTCCCAAGATGTGCTCTCGCCATACTATTCCATTGCCAATTTTGTGATCTCTGATACCACCCTAGGTATGCTCAGTAGGTATAATGAAGGCAAATTACAATTGTGTTGCTCTGGCCAGCTTAGCTAGAGGTGTATCTTGAACTGAGCTCATAAGAATTCCACCTTATGTCCACGTGGTAGCATCTTGATTTTTTAATCCAAAATTTGATCTGCACACTTGCTTCCTGTATAATATAAAAAGCACCAACAGATCATCTCCTGGCTCATACTTAGCCATTCACTTGATCATCACTCAGATAGCACTGTTGACATTTTCTACAGCCTGGAGTGCAGAGATGAGCATATCTCAAATATATAGATGTGAGTGAAGGGTGGGAGACTACGGGTGCACATCAGTTGGTTGAGATTCAATCTAGATAAAACTGAGGTGACAATGGAGGGTTGGCGGAACAACTAAAGGATTTGGCTGAGGTTATATTGGCCTGGAGTTTGAGAAAGTGAGACAAAAGAAGAATTCAGGACAACACAGAAGAGAAGGAGGTAGTATGAGAAACGGTTCCAATTCTTTTTTTTAGCATTTCATAGCTACATTCTACAATCACAACAGAACATATTATATGATGAAAATATACCATACTCAATGTTCCAAAAATATTAACAGACATAGTGGGGATTTTAAGGACTAGTCGATATAAGAACATAAGAACGACCATAGTGGGTCAGACCAAAGTTCCATCCAGCCCAGTACCCTGTCTGCCAACAGTGGCCAATGCCAGGTGTCCCAGAGGGAGTGAATCAAACAGGTAATGATCAAGCAATCTCTCTCCTACCATCCATCTCCACCCTCTGACAAACAGAGGCTAGGGACACCATCCCTTACCCATACTGGCTAATAGCCATTTATGGACTTAACCTCCATGAATTTAACGAGTTCTCTTTTAAACCCTGTTATAGTCCTAGCCTTCACAACCTCCTCAGGCAAGGAGTTCCACAGATTGACTATGCAATGTGTGAAGAACAACTTCCTTTTATTTGTTTTAAACCTGCTTCCCATTAGTTTCATTTGGTGGCCCCTAGTTCTTATATTATGGGAACAAGTAAATAACTTTTCCTTATTCACTTTCTCTACACCACTCATGATTTTATATACCTCTATATACACGCTAGTTGACTAGTTGCTTCCACCCCCTTGTTGCCTTTATCAGAAAGAGGCAGCAAGGGGAGATAGACGAGAAGATACTTGAAAGCATCAGTGCCACTTCAAGCCTGGCGCCAGACTCTGGGCTCCACGCAGTGCTGCCACTTTGAAATGCTTCAGGGAGCCCGGAGACAGGCTTCCCACAGTATTTCAAAGTGGTAGCACCGCATGGAGCCTGGGATCAGCTGATGACTCCCCCATTTACCCCAGGCTTCATACCATGCTGCTGCTTTGAAAGGACATGGGGACCCAATGTCAGGCTCCTCGCAGCGTTTCAAAGAGGCAGCACTGCGTGGAGCTCAGTATCAGCTGGAGTCCTCAGCTGATCCTGGGCTCCACACGGCGCTTTCGCCTTTTGCCCTAGGGCTGTTGCTACACTTCAAAGGCGGAATCACCCTACCGACTAATCGAATAGTCAATTCAAAATACATTGAATATTCAATTAGGCTATGTGTAGATTGCAAGCCTCTTTTGAAAGAGGGTTTTTCGAAAAAGAGCGTCTAGACTACAACCAGTACTTTTGAAAAAGCAAGCCGCTTTTTTGAAAGAGAGCACCCAGGCAGTCTGGATGCGCTCTTTCAAAAAAACACAGTTTGCACTACATAGCGCCTTTTTTCAAATAGCACTTTCGAAAAAAGGCATTATTCCTCGTAAAACTAGGTTTTCCATGGTCAAAAAAATTGCCACATTCTTTCAATTTACTTTTGAAAGAACATGGCAGCAATCTAGACACAGGGGAAGGTTTTTCAAAAAAAGGCCACTTTTTTCGAAAAATCCCTGTAGTCTAGATATACCCTTAGTCAATATTTAACATCCTTAAGACATAGTTAAACTAGTTTCAGGAGGGTAGCCATATTAGTCTGTAACTGAAAAAAAAACTTAAAAAGAGTGAATAGTCCTGTAACACTTTAGGGTGCATCTACACAGGACCCTAAACTTGAAATAAGATACACAAATTGCATATCTTATTTCAAATCTATTTCAAAGTGGCTTATTTTGAATTTGGTATGTCTACACAGTGCCAAATTTCAAAATAACGCACTATTTCAAGCCATCCCTTAATCTTCGTGCAATAAGGTTTACTGGAACGGCAAAATAGCATGCCTGTTATTTCAAAAAATATTTCAAAATAACGGTCAGTTTGTGTAGACACAGTGTAACTAATCAGGATACCTCTGGAGGTATCTCAAAATAGCTGTACAGTGTAAACGTACTCTAAGGGTACGTCTACACTAGCTCGTTAGTTTGAGCTAGGTAGTCTAATGAGGGCAAGCGGAGTTGCAAATGAAGCCCGGGATTTAAATATCCCGGGCTTCATTTGCATCTTCCCGGGCGCCGCCATTTTTAAATCCCCCTTAGTCCGAACTCCGTGCCCGCGGCTACACGCGGCACAGATGAGGTAGTTCGAATTAGGATCTTTAATTCGAACTACCTCGTCCGTGCCGAGTGTAGCCGCGGGCACGGAGTTCGGACTAAGGGGGATTTTAAAATGGCGGCGCCCGGGAAGATGCAAATGAAGCCCGGGATATTTAAATCCCGGGCTTCATTTGCAACTCCGCTTGCCCTCATTAGATTACCTAGCTCGAACTAACGAGCTAGTGTAGACGTACCCTTAGAGACTAACAAAACATGTAGATGGTATTATGAGCTTTGTGGGAACAACCCACTTCTTCAGATGAATAGTTAAACTAAGCAGCAATGTTTTTCTTCAATGTATTCCAGTGCTGTGACATATTGTGGGAGTACTTCAAATATTGTTTCTGTTGAGAAACTTGTTACAGGTTTGAAATATATTCCCTGTATTTATCTTGCGAACTGGATTCTAACAACATGTCTAACAGACAAATGATTATGAAATCATTCCAGACATGAGTGGCCCTTGGCTGACTTACTGTTATAGCTTACCAGGTGTCACTACTACATACCCTGCAGAGTCCAACACACTATAGACCATGCTGGAATTTTTTTTAATTCATATGGTATCCTCTTTAACTGCCCACAAACCGTTTTTCTTATACTAAATCTCCAACAACACACTAAAGGCCAGCAAAGAGGTACAGCTGCTTAGGAAGTGCTTCAAAGGCCCAGCTGTATTTTGCAGAGGAAGGGAGCAGAGAACAAAGCAATAAGAGGAGAGGAAGACTTGTGAGAGAAAATTAGTGTGAAAGTGGGCTAATGATTTGAACTGTATTTTTTGTATTCTGTTCAAAGACAGATATTAATGCAATGTTACATTTGAGATGTTAAATGTACCAAAAAGTAAATATATACATTTATTCTGCTCTTAGACTCAGATCTTGCATGTAAGTTTTACCAGGCAATATTTTTATATTTCAATTATAAGTGAAACCTCACAAAAGAATGGCTTGTAATGGAAATTCTAAGAAGACTTTAGTAGCTTATACTAATACACATGGAATCACTATACTTACTACAAGTTATTCTTTCTTTTCTGGAATCTAAGTTGCAAAGGAATCTAGCATGAAGAATTCTTTTCTACAGCAACCTCTGCTCTATGCTTCACTTGGCTTGAGAGAATTGAAAAGAATTCACTGTATTAACAACCCATGCACTAAATGGCTGAGTTTATGCCTGAGGCAATGCAACATTTTTTAGACATATAGTGAAGACGGTTTCTTGGTAGTGAACTGGATAAAATTGTCACTGAAGCTTAGTAACAAAAGACCTAATTCAACATTTAGGAACAATAATCCTTATTTAAAAGCCTTATTATGTTCAACTGAATTGACCACAATATATTTTTGCAGATATTATAGGCTCAATACCCAGAAACAGCGTGGGCTGGTAGGAAATCATTTTTCCATTACTTGTGGAATATTTAGAATAATTGCTGACAAAATGCAGAAAAATTGAGGGAAAAGGTTGCTGACAGCTTCACTATTGTAACATATCACTTATTCTTATATGCTACCTAAGGCTTTTGCGCAAGGTGCTTTCTTGTTTCAATTCATCCTACCGCTACAACAGATGTAGCTAAAATTTCCAGTTTTGTTTATCTTGTTCCCTAACATTTCCATGTCTTTTACAAGTGATGTAAAGAACAGATAAGCTCTGTAATGATGTTACTTACTTTGACAGTCTGTTTACATTGCTGTTTCTTTGGGCTTGAGCTGGTTTGTACTTTTGTATAATGTGAAGGACCATGGGGCATTCACATCAGTGGGAGGGCCTGGGTGCTGTTGTAATATGAATAATAATATGTAATCAGAACAAAATTAAAAAATGGTGGGAATTGGGAAACTATTAGTCTCCAAGCATCTTTCTATAGGCACTAGGTTTGCAACTGCCCAATTTGTACTTCAAATGCAAACAGATGGGATCCATTATCATTTCTGTGACAACTTCAATAATGAGACAAAGTAATTTGGCCTCTGCATATAATGCTGGGAAGAGCAGAGGATTTCTAAACAGTGCTGGAGAACAATACTGAAGCATGTCCAGAGGTCCCTCATGGATGGTTGTCATAGGCAACGCAACAGGGTTTTCTAAACTCTGTGGTCACCTGAGAAGAATTCATGTGTATATAAGTATAGATGTCCATTGGATTCCACCAGTGGAAAAAGGATTGCCATTAAACTGGCAGTCTGCACAATGCTGGAATACTGACTAATGTAAGAGAGAACAGAAGGCACATATCATTTCTCAATGGTTTCCTTTCTTTCAGTGCCAGGAGCAATGTGGCTACAATTAAGCTGCTGACAGCTTGCAATGGTTGAGCTCAGATCAGCAGCCTGGTCAATTGGACAGAACAACTAGACTGCAAATCTGGGGACATGGGGCCTTTACATAGCTCGGTAATTTGCCTCCTAGGTGATGTTTGCAACTAATGTCACCTCTCAGCTACTCTGCCCCCTCCCCCCCCTACACACATGCCTTTTGTCTGTCTTATGAATTTAAACTGTAAGGTCATTGGGATGGGAACTGTCATCCACTTTGTGTTTTTAGAGTGTGCAGCACAATATGGCCCCAGTTCAGAGAAGACCTCTCTGGGCTACCCCAGTATAAACAAATACACATAATAATGATCTCAGAGGAGGGGTATGTTAGTTTGTAACTTTAAAAACAAGTAGTCCTGTGGTACCTTCGGCTATGTCTACACTACGAGATTATTTTGAAATAATTTATTTCGAAATAATAACTCCCAAAATATCTATTGTGAAATAGCGCAGCCACACTACAAGACAAATAGCACTACAAATAGTGCTGAATTATATTGAAATAGTGTGTCCACACTGATTGGAGGCAGAATCACATTGCAAGCCCCCACAAATGCTTCAGGGAGGGCATCAGGACAGCAGTCACTTCCTGTAGCTGCTTCCTGAGGCTAGATGAGACTTGTACTTAAAGGGGCTCCTCTCTAAAGCCGCATCTCACACTCCTCTTCTCTATTGCCTACCTCCTTGAGAGAAAAGTAAACTCACACCACGTGCTCTGGTTGCCCTTGTTGATGCCACATCACTTCCAACATGGAGCCGGAGCTGCTGCAAAGCAGTGACAGGTTCTTTGACCTCCTGCTGTGCCTCCTGGTGCAGTTCATGCAGACTGCCCATTCAGAGCTGCAGGGGCACTATGACCAGCCTGGAATGGGGGATGTCCTCACCCAGGCCCAGACACTTCTCATGCATCACACCCCCTGTCATCCTCCCCCGCACACTGCGGAACGCCACTTCTGGCTGAGGGAGACCAGTTCTGAATGGCGGGACAGTATCGTCCTTCAGTGGTGGGACAACTAGCAGTGGCTCCAGAACTTCCACATGTGGAAGGACACCATCCTGGAGCTCTGTGAGAGGCTCACCCTGGTTCTCAGGTGAACGGACACCCACATGAGGCCAGCCATACCCCTTCAGAAGTGTGTTGCCATCGCACTATAGAAGCTCACCACGCCAGATAGCCACTGCTCCACTGGGAACCAGATCAGAGTGGCAGATGGATCTCTGGGGCTGTGCTCATGCAGGTTTGACTCTTTTACTAGGAGAGTGGTGAGGCACTGGAATGGGTTCCCTAAGGAGGGGGGTAGAATACCCATCCCTAGAGGTTTTTCAGTCCGGGCTTCACAAAGCCCTGCCGGGGATGGTTTAGTTGGGATTGGTACTGCCTTGGGCAGGCGCTTGGACTCAGGGACGTCCCAAGGGCTCTTGCAACCCTGTGATTCTATGTTTTATGATATTATAGGTGGTGAAAGCCATCAACACCATCCTGCTGAAGAGAATCATTACACAGAGCAACATTGACCCCATCATCACTGGCTTTGCTACTGTGGGCTTCCCCAACTGTCAGGGGAGGCACTGACAGCACTCATATCCCCATCCTGGCCCCCAGCCACCAGACCTTGGACTATATCAATAAGAAGGGATAATTTTCCATTATCCTGCAGGCCCTCGTGAGCCACCAGGGCCAGTTCATGGATGTTTATGTCAGGTGGTCAGGGAAGGCTCATGACACCCATGTCCAGCACCATCAGGGTTGGGGACAGTGACGTGCCCATCTGCATCATGGGCAACACAGCCTACCCCTCGCTCCCCTGGCTGATGAAGCTCTATAGGGAAAACCCGGACCCCATGAAGGAGACCTTCAACAACAGGCTCAGAAGGTGCAGCACTGTTGTGGAGTGTGCCTTTGACTGTCTCAACAGAAGGTTATGGAGTCTTCTCACCTGTCTGGAAGGCCAAGCAAGGATCATGCAGCTCCTCACCGCCCACCGCCTACCCCCCTGTGTAGATAGGGAAAGTGATGGAACTCACCTGAACTGCTTTTCCCAACTTTGTCTGAGGCCTCAGAGACATCCTAGGAGGGAGGGGAGGATTAGTTTCTGGCTGATGATAACCTCCTGGCAGGCTTGCTCCTCTTCCTCATCCTTCTCCACAGCACCATCCTCGTGGAAGCTGACAATGGGCGTGTCTTGGCCAGAGTTGATGACAGGGAGGGGGAGTGACCAGCCCCCCCCCACCCAGGATGGCATCCAGCTGTTCATAATAGCAGCAAGTGTGTGGTGCTGCCCCAGAGCGGGAACTTTGTTCCCTGGCCTTGGTGTAGCCCTGCCACAGTCCTTTGATTTTCATTTGCACCTGGTCCAGGGTGCAGCTATGTCCCTTCTGGGTCAAGTTGGCTGCCATCTGGCCATGGACATCTGCCTTTTGACATCTGGTGCAGAGATCCTGAATGTTTGACTGCTCGCCCCAGACATCTATGAGATCCAGGATCGCTGCACCAGTCCAGGCTGGTGCCCTCTTTCACCCCTGGCCAGGGGCTTCAGAGGTGGCTGCTGATATACTTGAAGCCATGGGGGGCTTGGAGAGAGTGCTGGGGTCAGACATTGCTGCACAGAAGTTTGCTAGTGTGTGGTGCAGGACTGGAAGCTCTGGTGTGGTGCCACAAGCCCTTTCCCTTCTGCCTTGTCTGGTGCATGGCCAGAGTGGCCACCAGGGCAGCTGTGAGAGGCCTCTGGAGGCCAAATTTTTTAAATAACAGCAGCTGAGCATCCACAGTAATAATAATTTTGGAATAGGTGTTATTCCTCATCAGAAGCAGGGGTTATTATTATGAAATAACAAGGCTGTTATTTCAAAATAATTTCAAAATAATGGATTTGCTGTGTGGATGCTTACCTTGTTATTTCGAAATAAGGGGAGTTATTTAAAAATAACTCCCCAGTGTAAACATGCCCTTCGAGACTGACAAAAACATATAGAATCATGAGCTTTCATGGGTGCTCATCTGATGAAGTGGGTTTTACCCAGGAAAGCTTATGAATCTATATATTTTTGTTAGTCTCTAAGGGTATGTCTACATTACAAAGTTAATTTGAACTAACAGCCGTTAGTTCGAATTAACTTTCATAGCGTCTATACATACAAACCGCTAGTTCGAACTTAATTCGAACTAGCGGAGTGCTTAATTCGAACTAGGTAAACCTCATTCTACGAGGACTAACGCCTAGTTTGAATTAAGTAGTTCGAATTAAGGGCTGTGTAGCCACTTAATTCGAACTAGTTGGAGGCTAGCCCTTCCCAGCTTGCCCTGGTGGCCACTCTGGGCCAAACCAGGGAAACTTTTCTGCCCCCCTCCCGGCCCCGGAGTCCTTAAAGGGCCACGGTCTGGCTACAGTGCTCGTGCCAGTTGCAAGCCTGCCAGCACCCAGCCAGCAGACCCTGCACCTGGCACGTCATGAGCCAGCCACCCGCTGCCACCCAGCCCTCTGCCTTTTCCCAGGACCAGTCTGGCGGCTCCCAGGAGCCTGCCTGGGGCCGCAAGAGGCGGGCGCCCGCCTGGTCTAATGCGGAGATCGTGGACCTCATCGAGGTTTGGGGGGAGGCCTCCAACATCCACGACCTCCACACTAGGCACAGGAATGCGGCCGTCTAGGGCAGAATAGCTGCCAGCCTGGCCACGAGAGGCCACATGCGAACCCAGGAGCAGGTTTGCATGAAAATCAAGTTGGTCCAGTGAGACCCCCGACCCTGAGTCCTGAGCTTAGAACATAAGAACGGCCGTACTGGGTCAGACCAAAGGTCCATCTAGCCCAGTAGCCTGTCTGCCAACAGCAGCCATCACCAGGTACCCCGGAGGGGATGGACCAAAGACAATGACCAAGCGATTTGTCTCCTGCCATCCATCTCCAGCCTTCCACAAACAGAAGCCAGGGACACTGTTCCTACCCCCTGGCTAATAGCACTCCATGGACCCCACCTCCATGAATTTATCTAACGTCTCTTTAAACTCTGTTATAGTTCTAGCCTTCACAGTCTCCTGTGTCAAGGAGTTCCACAGGTTGACTATGTGCTGTGTGAAGAAGAACTTTCGCTTATTAGTTTTAAACCTGCTGCCCATTCATTTCATTTGGTGTCCTCTAGTCCTTCTATTATGGGAACTAATGAAGAACTTTTCTTTATTCACCCTCTCCACACCACTCATGCTTTTATAGACCTCTATCATATCCCCCCTCAGTCTCCTCTTTTCTAAGCTGAAAAGTCCCAGCCTCTTTAGCCTCTCTTCATATGGGACCTGTTCCAAACCCCTAATCATTGTAGTTGCCCTTTTCTGAACTCTTTCCAAGGCCAAAATATCTTTTTTGAGGTCAGGAGACCACATCTCTACACAATACTGAAGATATGGTGTACCATAGTTTTAGACTTCCCCTCCTCCTTCTTCCCCTGGCTTCCCCCTTCCAGCTCCCTCCTCCCAGGATTCCCCCTCCCCTCTCCCACCCTCTCTCTTCCCCTCTCCCACCTCCTTTTCCCAGTCTCCCCAGAGGTTAATCCCCCCACCCCCCCAGTTTTGTTAAATAAAGAGAGTTTCTATTTTTGAACATGTGTCCTTTATTTTTTACATCAGGAAGGGGGGCTAGGGAGGGGTAAGCGGAGGGAGGTGAGGGAGGAATGGGGCACGAGCCCCTGATGGGGAGGACTGGGGTGGCTCTGCGGGCTCATCGGGGTGGAAGCTCTCCTGCAGGGCCTCCTGGATCCTGACAGCCCCCCGATTGACCCCCCCAGATGGCAGCCTGCGGCAAGTGCAGCCGGGCTGATGTCCGAGTGCTGTGATGTGCCGAGTGTGGGCACTCAGGGCACTCCAAGACAGGACTGCTTTGCTGTCCCTCATCGAGGTAGACAAGCAAGCGGGGAACCCTGAGAACTGTCTGTCCGGGGTGGGGGTTGGGTCCCTTTAAGCACGGAGCTCAGTTAGTCTCAGGCAACAGCTCCACACTTTAAGTCCTAACCTGATGCCCTGCCGGCACTGGTTCCGGCCAGCCTTAACTTCAGTTCAGGGTCCACTCAATTGTGGACATGCTAGTTCGAATTAGCAAAACGCTAATTCGAATTAGTTTTTAGGTCTAGATGCACTAGTTCGAATTAGCTTAGTTCAAATTAACTAATTCGAATTAAGTTAGTTTGAATTAGTGCTGTAGTGTAGACATATCCCAAGGGTGCATCTACACTGCATCAAAAGCTCGAAATAAGCTACGCAATTTTAGCTATGAAAATTGCACAGCTTATTTTGAGTCAACTTCAAAATAGTTTATTTCAAAATTTGGTGCTGTCTACATAGCACTTATTTTGAAATAAATTGTTATTCCAAAATGTCCCTTATTCCTCGTGGAATGAGGTTTACAGGAATGTCGGAATAGCGATCCCATTATATGTCAAAATAACAGGCACGCTTAAAACGTGTAGAATAGCTCTTTTGGGATACCTCCAGTAGTGTAGACAGAGGAGCCACTGGACTACTCACTGTTTAATAATAAAAATAGTCACTGGGGATCCAGGAACATGTTAAAGTACCTGGTTGGCATCCATCCAAACCTGTATACTAAGCAACCGTATTTCTTTGTCCCTGTTAGACATCTTTGGTAGCACGCTAGTAGTGCATTGCACTACTGCATCTGGCCCTTCTCCTAAAAGATGCAAGGCAACTATTGACTCCTATTAAAGTTATTAGAAATTCTATGTGCTCAGTAGCTCTCAGTATTTGGCATCTGTTGGTACAGTTTACACTGCTTTCACTCATTTATATCCACTTTATGTACCATACAACTGTTTTATCTTATACAGGTATCAGGATGATCTGGTCTCAGATTTAGAATGGCTGATATAGGTTCCTCTAACTTTTCTTCTTTACCTTTTTATTTTTACCCCTCTGATAAATTGTCCCTCCCTTCTGAAATCTCTTTTCTTCTTCTTTCCACTTTCCAAAGTACTTATATGAAGACAAAATATGAGCACTGCTTTTAACTGCATTTTAATAAATATGTTACTGTGTGATTTGCTTTAAGGAAGCTTTAAATGTGTATGCTTGCACACACACTTAAAATGATCTGGATTTTCCATTAACTTCCTGGAAATTTTTCAGTTATCAAATATCTTGGAGTTCAATATTTATAAAATCAGTATTCTGATATTCATAAAGAATGACTGACATTATTAAATATGTGCCTTCAAGTTATCCTGCTAGTGTTGTGCACTTGCATTATACATCTCTATTGATTGATCATCAGCTGGAAGCAATACAGAAGAGGACTAGGCAGGTCCTAGACAGGGCCTGATTCCCCACCATTTTTCCACCAAGCAAAGAGGATATTAAAAAGTACTATTCAGATTGGTAGCATTTTACAAGCACATTGTGCAAAGCACATTAGAGTGAGGCCCAGCAACTCTGCAGTGACGTAAAGCTACAAATGGAGACAAAGTTGATTTAGGGATAATGCTATTTTCTTTAGTCTGGTAATGTTCCTTGTTCAGTATCAGGGTAAAACATTTTTTCTGTCCTTTTTTATCATTGTCACATGGCATACACCAAAGGAAGACTTTCAAGAAGAAGATAATGAAGCCATGGTACACAAAGGTTTGTACGTGTACTCAAATATTTATCCAAACCGAATCTCTAAACCCTTTTTTCTGATTATGCAATGTTGTCAGTCCTAGCACAGTGATAACAGGATGGGTGAGGTAAGCTCGAAAGCTTGTCTCTCGCCAACAAATCTAATAAAAGTTATTCCCTCACTCACCTTGTCTCTGTAAAAACCTTGTCGTCAGATTCAATTAAATTTGAACAGATTCAACTATTCCTGAACATAAGGACTCTGAATCAGATCTTCAAAGGTATTTAGGTGTCTAAAGATATAGACAGGTGTCTATTGGAATTTATAAAAGACACCTAAAGAGGTTAGATGACTAATTGCTATTCCATTTCAATGTCTAATCTGTTTAGGCATTTTTCTAAATCCCACTAGATTAAAATCTATCTCCATCTTTAGTTTGCTAAATACTTTTTGTAAATCTGGACTGCTGTTCTATAGTCAATATACTTGCATAATACCTGGGAGAACCTGATCCTGTACTGGGATACATAAAACTGCAGTTCATCTACCTTGGATACAAATAATTGGATTCATATTTCCCATGAGTAAAGAAGGCTACATGAAGGAACAGTAAGCAATATACAATACGTGCTGGGCTGGGCTGGGCTGTCCAGGACTTTTGCTGAATATCTACACAGCCCTTCCCAACTATACTCTAAACAAGGGTGGGGAACCTTTTTTTTGTGGGGGGGAGCAGGGGCCGCTGACCCACAGAAAAATTGGTTGGGGTCTGCATACAGTGAGAAACAAAAAAACCCCAAGCAAACCCTCACTGACATGATCCCCAACTGAGAAGGAGAAAGGCACTCCCCACATTCCCCTCACACACCAGAGCCTCGGGTCCCCAGGCTAGTAGATTTTGTATGCTCCAGCCCTGTGGCAGGGCAGCAGTGGGGCTGGAGCACTAGCATGGGCTCCCCAATGAGGTGTTTCTGGAGGAGAGTCCTGAGCCTTGGGGGCCAGATCCAGGCAATCTAGGGGACACATCTGGCCCCCAGACCATAGGTTCCCCACCCCTTCTCTATACAATAGGAAAAGGGGGACTTGTTGAAGTAGTGAATGGATTCAGAAACTCCAAATCAAACTCCAAATATTTTATTAACTATGTTGCACATGCCAAATAACATTGTAATGAAATTATTTCAGCCGTACAGCAGGAGCAAGTGTTTTTACATGTTTCCATTCTGACAGTGTCTGAGGTCAGGGGAATGAAATGGCACTAATTATAACCAGCTTTGAAAGTGAAATCTCAGAAAGACAGTAAATACAGAATTAAGCAACAGAAAACTCAGTCTGAACTCCATATACTTATGCATATTGCTTTATATTAACATACATTTTTAGCTTTATATTTGCTATGACAACATGTATTTTTGATATAGCATATAGTACACCAATTGCATGCAACATACTGTATTCCCATATAATACAGGGTCTACATGTAATCTGAAAATATGATAATATAGGACCCCAATGTATTATATTTTACTTCCAGTCTTTGTGGTTATATTGATAGCCTTTCTACTTCTTCAGGCTCATGTTTTGAAAGAAAAAAAAACTGACAGAAATTGTAAAAGTTTAGTTTGCTTCAAATGCTGTGTCATCATTTCCTGTAAATAATTGTAATTTTAAAGCTGCTTTACTGAGCTTGTTGAAAATTGGCTGCTATTTACATATCATATGTATTGTGGGGGTTTTATTTGTAACCTTTTTTGAGATATACAGTTTCTGATGCTAATATATGGGAAGATCTTTATTCCACACATAGGTACCTTAAAAATGGCAATTAAATTATTTTGAGATAGTTGGCACACATTTGTCTCTGGACTGGCACCAGGGAAGGAAATTTTGGCCCCAGAAGATTCCGTTTATCTCAAGAAAAACTTAAAAAACAACGAATAGTCTAGTAGCACCTTAGGGTATGTCTACACTACAGCGTTATTTCGAAACAAGCTATTTCAAAATAGTTAATTCGAAATAGCTTATTTCAAAATAACGCATCTACACACAAAATGCATTTCAAAATAGCACGCCCATGCTGAATGGATGTTGAATCGCATTTAAGGCTGGTTGGAACCAGTTCCGGCAGGGCATCAGGTCAGAAGTTGCCTTGTGGCCAGGGTGGCCAGCAGGGCACCCTGGGAAGGGCTGGAGGCCCCCTATTTCGAAATAAACATCTACACAGCGCTTATTTCAAAATAGCAATTTTGAAATTGGCACTATTCCTTATGGAATGAGGTTTACCAATTTCAAAAAAAGCCCTCCGCTATTTTGAATTAATTTTGAAATAACGGAAAGGCTGTGTAGACGCTAGGAAAATTGTTTCAAAATAACTGCTATTATTTCAAAATAACTTTGCTGTGTAGACATACCCTTAAAGACTAACAAAACATGTAGATGGCATCATGAGATTTCATGGGCACAACCCACTTCAGATGAAGAAGAAGTTCTATCTCAAGAAAATTATGAGCAACAGAAGAGATCATAGAATCATAGAATACTAGGACTGGAAGGGACTTCGAGAGGTCATCAAGTCCAGTCCCCTGCCCTCATGGCAGGACCAAGTACTGTCTAGACCATCCCTGATAAACATTTATCTAACCTACTCTTAAATATCTCCACAGATGGAGATTTCACAACCTCCCTGGGCAATTTATTCCAGTATTTAACCACCCTGACCGTTAGGAAGTTTTTCCTAAACCTCCCTTGCTGCAGTTTAAGCCCATTGCTTCTTGTTCTATCCTCAGAGGCCAAGATGAACAAGTTTTCTCCCTCCTCCTCATGACACTCTTTTAGATACCTGAAAACTGCTATCATGTTCCCCCTCAATCTTCTCTTTTCTAAACTGAACAAACCCAATTCTTTCAGCCTTCCTTCATAGGTCATGTTCTCTAGACCTTTAATCATTCTTGTTGCTCTTCTCTGGACCCTCTCCAATTTCTCCACATCTTTCTTGAAATGCGGTGCCCAGAACTGGACACAAGACTCCAAATGAGGCCTAACCAGCGCAGAGTAGAGCGGAAGAATGATTTCTCATGTCTTGCTCACAACACATCTGTTAATGCATCTCAGAATCATGTTTGCTTTTTTTGCAACAGCATCACACTGTTGACTCATATTTAGCTTGTGGTCCACTATAGTCCCTAGATCCCTTTCTTCCATACTCCTTCCTAGACAGTCGCATCCCATTCTGTATGTGTGAAACTGATTGTTCCTTCTTAAGTAGAGCACTTTGCATTTGTCTTTATTAAACTTCATCCTGTTTACCTCAGACCATTTCTCCAATTTGTCCAGATCATTTTGAATTATGACCCTATCCTCCAAACCAGTTGCAACCCCTCCCAGCTTGGTATCATCTGAAAACTTAATAAGTATACTTTCTATGCCAATATCTAAATCATTGATGAAGATATTAACAGAGCCGGTCCCAAACCGTGGAACCCTGTGGAACCCCACTTGTTATACCTTTCCAGCAGGTTTAAGAACCATTAATAACTACTCTCTGAGTACAGTTATCCAGACAGTTATGCACCCATCTTATAGTAACCTCATCTAAGTTGTATTTGCCTAGTTTATTGATAAGAATATCATGCAAGACCGTATCAAATGCCTTACTAAAGTCAAGGTATACCACATCCACTGCTTCTCCCTTATCCACAAGACTCGTTATCTATCAAAGAAAGCTATCAGATTGGTTTGACATGATTTATTCTTTACAAATCCATGCTGGCTGTTCCCTATCACCTTACCACCTTCCAAGTGTTTGCAGATGATTTCCTTAATTACTTGTTCCATTATCTTCCCTGGCACAGAAGTTAAACTAACTGGTCTGTAGTTTCCTGGGTTGTTCTTATTTCCCTTTTTATAGATGGGCACTATATTTGCCCTTTTCCAGTCTTCTGGAATCTCTCCTGTCTCCCATGATTTTCCAAAGATGATAGCTCAAATATCTCCTCTATCAGCTCCTTGAGTATACTAGGATGCATTTCATCAGGCCCTGGTGACTTGCAAGCATCTAACTTTTCTAAGTGATTTTAAACTTGTTCTTTTTTTTATTTTATCTTCTAAACCTACTCCCTTCCCACTAACATTCACTATGTTAGGCATTCCTTCATCAGACTTCTCTGTGATGACCAAAACAAAGAGGTCATTAAGCATCTCTGTCATTTTCAAGTTTCCTGTTACTGTTTCTTCCTCCTCGCTGAGCAGTGGGCCTACCCTGTCATTGGTCTTCCTCTTGCTTCTAATGTATTTATAAAAAGTCTTCTTGTTTCCTTTTATTCCTTTAGCTAGTTTGAGCTCATTTTGTGCCTTTGCCTTTCTAATCTTGCCCCTGGATTCCTGTGTTGTTTGCCTATATTCATCCTTTGTAATTTGTCCTAGTTTCCATTTTTATATGACTCCTTTTTTATTTTTAGATCATGCAAGATCTCGTGGTTAAGCCAAGGCAGTCTTTTGCCATATTTTCTATCTTTCCTACGCAGCAGAATATCTTGCTTTTGGGCCCGTAACAATGTCCCTTTGAAAAACTGTCAACTCTCCTCAGTTGTTTTTCCCCTTAGTCTTGATTCCCATGGGACCTTACCTATCAGCTCTCTGAGCATACCAAAATCTGCCTTCCTGAAATCCATTGTCTCTATTTTGCTGTTCTCCCTTCTACCCTTCCTTAGAATTGTGAACTCTATGATTTCATGATCACTTTCACCCAAGCTGCCTTCCACTTTCAAATTCTCAAGTTCCTCCTTATTTGTTAAAATCAAATCCAGAACAGCTTCCCCCCTGGTAGCTTCTTCTACCTTCTGAAATAAAAAGTTGTCACCAATGCAGTCCAAGAACTTATTGGATAGTCTGTGATGTAAAACAAAAGGAAAAAAATATGTAGCACTTTAAAGACTAACAAGGTAGTTTATTAGGTGATGAGCTTTTGTGGAGCAGACCTACTTCTTCAGATCATATTCTGAAAGTGAATTGGCATGACCATATATAACAAAAGAATACCATGAAGAAAGTGAACACATTATAAACTAACAAATCAGCAACTAGAACAGAAGGTGAGGGCGAGGGACAAGGAAGAGACAAGGAAGGAGGAAATAGCTTATTGTAAGTCAATAAGTGGCTATCTGGAGTTACTACGAATATCAAAAGGTGGGGAGGCTGCCTTTGTAATGTATAAGGTAATTAGCATCTTTATTAAGGCCTATTTGCAATGGGTTGAATTTAAACATAAATACAAGTTCTGAAGTCTCCCTCTGTAATCTGGTGTTAAAGTCTCTTTGAAGTAAGACACATGTTTTTAGGTCTTTAAGGGAATGGCCAGTTAGAATAAAATGTTGACTACCTGGTTTTTCTGTGTGGAGATGTCTGATGTCTGGTTTGTGGGCATTAATTCTTTGGCGAAGTAACTGAGCAGTTTGTCCAATATACATTGCAGAGGGACATTGCTAGCGTATGATGGCATACATCACATTGCTGGACATACAGGAATACGAGCCCTTGATCGTTTAACTGATATGGTTAGGTCCAGTGATGGTGTTTCCAGAGTAAATATGTGGACAAAGTTGGCAACGGGGTTTGTTGCAAGGGAAAGTTCCAGGGTTAGTTTTAATGTGGTATGCCCTGTGGTTGCTAGTAAGAATCTTCCTGAGGTTAGGTGGATGTCTATAGGAGAGTATAGGTCTGTCCCCCTGAGCCTTTCGGAGTGTAGTATCCTGTTCCAGTATAGGTTGTAGGTTATTGATAATGCATTGGAGGGATTTAAGTTGGGGGCTATAGTTGATGACAAGTGGTGTTCTATTGTTGGTTTTCTCGGGCCTATCTAGAAGTAGTTGGTTTCTGGGTATTTGTCTGGCCCTTTCAATTTGTTCTTTAATTTCCTCTGGTGGGTAATTGAATTTTATGAATGCTTGGTAGAGATCTTGAAGTTTTGGGTCTCTGTAAGTGGGATTGGAGCAGATGTGGTTGTATCTAAGGGCTGGTCTATAGATGATGGATCGTATGGTGTCCTGGATGGAAGCTGGAGGCATGTAGGTAAGTGTAACAGTCAGTGGACTTCCTGTTGAGAGTGGTATTGATTTTGCCATCAGTGATTTGTACTGTGGTGTCCAAGAAATGGATCTCTCATGCAGAACAGTCCAGGCTGAGATTGATGGTGGGGTGTAGGTTGTTAAAATCTCTGTGGAATTCGTCCAGTGTTTCTTGACTTAGAGATGTGTGTACATTGTGGGCAAATGTTGGAATGGAAATTAGAACTTAATCTTAGCTAGAAGTGGGCTATGCCCACAAAAGCTCATGATACCATCTACATGTTTTGTTAGTCTTTAAAGTACTACCATATTAGTTGTTGTTTTTTAAGGTTATTTAGCTGTTACAGTTACTGCTATACCTCTAATAATCCAAACATGTTAAAGATGTAGACTTACCAGCCTGACACCCACTGGCCCTGTGGCCTATTTTTATGTCTGGTTTACACTTTATGGTCATTTTCTTTTAAGCTACTAAATGTTGCATGGTACTTTTCTAAGCTTAGGAGACTGAAATGGTGGCTGCTTTTTGCACAGGTGTGTAAAAGGATCAGGAAGTTTCTATCCCTAGTACTACACAGAGGGCCAGCCAAAATTAAGAGCTTGTCAAGTATGATTTAGTAGTATTCCATCAGTCTTAAAGAGGGAGAAATCATGTTCCTTTTAGTTTATAAATCATTTAATTCCTTTCACAGAAACTAACCAGAAGCCTTGGAGAAAAGCTAGGAGAGGAGTTAATTGTTTTCCCTTGATATGTTTGACTAGAAGACTATATGGAAGAGCTTACATGCAATTTTTAAATTAATGGCGATAACTCAATCTTGTTTCTTTATGCTCCACAGATCTTTATGGACTTTAGTCAAAATGTACAGTGCTTAAATTAAAAAAAAAAGATCAGTTTTGTCCCTGCAATTATGAAGAAGATTGTGTTATACATGTCCTTCTAGACTGTTCCAGTCTCAGACATTTTTGCAACTTTTTTCCTTTATCATAGATACTTTACACAATGTCTCTAACACTGAACTTATTAAAAAGCTGTCAAACTGCACCCTGCATATGGGAAAATTTACTAGAAAAACCCAACCTGATTTTGCCTGCAGATCTCTGGGTAACTGTGGGAAACAAAAGCCATGGGTATTGCCTTCCCATGGCTTTTCTCATTGAACATATAAGAGAAGTTGATGGAGTAAATACTCTGGGGGCTAGGTCTACTACAGGTTTTTTCTGGGATACCGGAGGTATCCCGGAAAAACTCCGCCACGTCCAGGGAATGCGTCTGCTCTTCCGCTTTTTTTTGCGGAACAGCAGATATGCTCGTTCGGAAACCCTGTCTTCCTCTTCCCACAAGGAAGAAGGGCTCTTCTGAAAGAGGATGCTTTTCCAAAGTGTGGCCCAGTGTAGATGGGCCAAATTTCAGAAAAACCTCTTCAGAAAAAAACACAATTTGAGTACCTTTTTCCAATAGAACATTGTCGTGTAGACATAGCCTGGGATCTCAAGGCCATGATGTATCCCACTGTGGTCCTCTGTGGCTTTCTAAACAGGAAGGGATTATCTGGCAGCTATGGGCAACTTTATGGATTAAAATAGGTGGCTTTCCTTAAAAATAAATGTTTCATATCATCATCATAGAATTGTAGGACTGGAAGGGACCTCAAGAGATCATCTAATCCAGTCCCCTGCACTTATGTCAGGAATAAGCATGATCTTTCTAGATCACCCTTGATAGGTGTTTGTCTAGCCTGCTTTTTAAAATAATTGTTCAGTAATGATGATTCCACAGCCTTGATAGACAGTGCTTAACTATCCTGACAGGAATTTTTTTTCCTATTGTCCAGCCTAAATTGGCTTTGATGCGATTTAAGTTCACTGCTTGTTGTCCTGTGCACAGAGATTAATGAGAACATTTTTTCTCCCTCTCCCTTGTAGCAACTTTTCATGTACTTGAAAACTGTTCTCATGACCTTTCTTAGTCTTCTCTTCTCCAGATCAAACAAACCCATTTTTAAAAATCTTCCCTCATAAATCATGTTTTCTAAATCTTTAATCCTATTTGTTACTCTTCTCTGGATTTTCTTCAATTTGTCCACATCTTTCCTGAAATGTGGTGCCCAGAAGTGACACAATACTCCAGTTGAGACCTAATCAGAATTTAGTAAAGTGGAAAAATTATAAAATTACTTCTCATGTTTTACTCACAACATGCCTGCTAATACATCCCAGAATGAGGATTTGGGTTTTTGTGCAAAAGCGTTACACTGCTGACTCAATTTAGTTTACAATCCACTATGACCCCCAAAAGCCCATTCTGTAATACTCCTTGCTGGACAGTCATTTCCCATTTGTATGTGTGCAACAGAGTGTTCCTTTTTAAATGACATACTGTGTAATTGTCATTGTTGAAATTCATCCTGTTTACTTCTGACCATTTCTGCAGTCTGCCCAGATCCTTTTGAATTTTAATCTTATTCTCCAAAGCACTTGCTATCCACCCAGACTGATATTGTCTGCAAACTTTATAATTATAATCTCCATACCATTATCTAAATGATTGATGAAGATATTGAACTGAACTGGACCCAGAAATAATTCTTGTAGGACTCCACTTGGCATGCCCTTCCAGCTTGACTGTGACCCACTGATAATTACTCTCTGCAAATGGTTTTCCACCCAGTTATGCCCTTATAGTAGATACACAATAAAACATATATCTACTGCTTCCCACCATCCATAAGGCTGGTTATTCTGTCAAAAAAAGATAATAGGTTGGTTTGACACAATTGCTCTTGACTAATCTATGCTGATTTTTATCACCTTATTATCTTCTAGGTGCTTGCAAATTGATTGTTTAATTATTTGTTCCAGTATTTTTCCATCTATGGAAGTTAAGATGAGTGGTCTATAACCCTCTGTGTTGTCCTTATTTTCCTTTATATAGATGGGCATTATCTTTATGCTTTTTTTAGTCCTTTGGAATTTCTCCTGTCTTCCATGACTTTTCAGAGGTAATCATTAATGGGTCAGATATCTCCTCAGTAGGTTTCCTCAGTATTCTAATGTTTATTTCATATGGTGACTTGTCTAACTAATTTTAACTTGTTCCCCCCCTTTTTTAGCCTTAGATTTTACCTCATTTTCACTGACTTTCACTATATTAAATGTCCAATCACTATTAATCTTTTTGGTGAAAACTGAAATGAAAAAGGACTTTAGCACTTCTGCCATTTCCACATTTTTTATATTGTTTTTCCATCTTCCACCATTGAGTAATGGACCTACCTGGCTTTTCTCTTGCTTCTAATGTTTATGCAGAATGTTTTCCTGTCAGCTTTTATGTTTTTAGGTAGTTTAATCTCATTTTGTCTTTTAATTCTGTCCTTATATATGTGTGTTATTTATCATCTGTAATTCAGCCTAGTTTCCAGTTTGTGCGGGTCTCTTTTTAGAGTTTCATATAATTGAAGATCTCCTGGTTAAGCCAGCACAGTCTCTTGCTTTCATATGCAGCAAGATAGTTTGCTCTTGAGCCCTTAACAATGTCTCTTTGAAAAAACTGCTTACTTTCTTGAATTGTTTTTCACCTTAGACTTGCTTTGCATGGGATCATGGCAAATCGCAAAGAGATATGGTCTCCCTTTAGCTGAAACTCCAAAGAGCTTCTCTGCTGCTGAGATTAAAATAATGAATGAAATCATGAGATAAGGCATTCTGGTATCCTGCAGGTCAGTGTCAAATGTAAAATTGGTGCATTCATTTAAATTCAGATTTGCCTAAGCAAGTAAATTTAACCAATATGCCAGGAGACTAATAAATTAGGAGTAGTAAATAATTGAACTCAAACCTATTTAACATAGCAGGCAGTCTGATTCTGCATGGTGCTTTGTACTGTCCACTCACAATGAAGTCAAGAGGTGCTCAGAGCCTCACAGGACTGGGCTTATTCCCTATGGACTCCAACAAACAAAGCTCAGTATGCTCTCTATTTGAAAAGAAGAATTAAAAAGGCTTGATTCCAGAAAGTCTTCACAAAGCAACTTCTGTGAAATGCAGCCTGGCTTAAAATCAAAGCAAATCCTGCTGCACCCTTTGGAACACATTTTACGTTCCCATATCTATTACTGCTGACTACTCTCCTATGGAGGAACCTATTTTTTCTGCCCCACAGGGTATCCTTCAACAAGTTATAACACATAAATTGTGCTCTTGCTAGCTCTTCTTTTATACCAATATGGAAGTCTTCCAAGACCTTTTCCTTCTTGTCTTCCTGATTGATGCCGATCCCCTTAATGGTATATTTTATGCGGGTTTTTTATATTTTATTTAGCATGCGTATCATCATAGTATGATGTTTGTACTAGAACTGTATATTTTTATGAGTATAGAGAATTTTTTCTCTATTGTAGTTACTGTGCTATATTTTTATCACAAAAATATATGAGAGGAACAGAGTAATACCAAAGAGTCTTTGTTTTATTCAGAGCTTAAATAGGGCACCATTGGAGAACCTGCCTTTCTTACCTGAGCACTCCATGGCTGGTACTGAGTTGGGCTTGGCCAGGTCTGAGGAGCACCTTGTGGAGTTGCATGGGAGGAGAGTGCAGGCAGGCCCTCGGGACTTCTCTGCAAGTTTCTATTCTCCTAGCAGAGACTGGTATGCCCCAAAAAGGTATAAAGAATGCTGCAGCAAAAAGAAGTCCTCACACTCTTGCCAGGCAAGCCCTTTATGTTAGCAACCCATAGAGGTGCCACACAGGAGTTAATATGATGGTAATGCACCTCCAAGCATCCTCCTACTCAGGAAAGTGCACACCACAAGGCTTAAGGCTGCTTGTGCCAGTGGATCATCAAAAGCGTATGGCCCCAAACTGGGGCCATGGGGTCCTGTTCTGCTGTGATTGAATGCACAATTTGATTATAACTGGTGAAGACAAGAACCCTATTGTCTAACCTTCTCCAGTGTTTCTACTGTTCATTAAAGCAGACACAGCATGAGATAAAAGTGCTTATTAAAACTTTCCTTGTTTTTGACATGTTTAGTCAAGACACAGAAATTGTTTTGCTTTCACCTTTGCTTTAAAAATATTAGGCCAAGATCAGACTTCTGCTACACATATGCGAACACTTACTTCAGTGGAGCTCTATATGTGCGTAGTATCAAAGAGTAGAAATTAGCTAACGTAGGGCCCAGTCCAATTACTATTGAAGTCACTGGAAAGGCTGTCACTAATTTTGATATGCGTTGGATCAGATCCTTTTCAGAATTTTGAATACGATGTCTGTCAGTGAAATGGGTCATTAGAAGCAGCCTGTTGTAAACACAGACTTGATGATTCTTTTTCTGTTGTAAGGGGTAGTAGGGAAGATAATCTGCTCAGAAGGAAACTATTCTTAGTTTGGCTGGTTGATCTACACAGAAATATAAGACAGGAGTTAAAGGGATCCCCTGGGCCACTGAGTTCACCCGCTGCTATCACAGTAACTCCATCATATAATCTCTTTCATATACTTAACGGCTGCATCTAGACTGGCAAGTTTTTCCACAAAAGCGGCTGCTTTTGCGGAAAAACTTGCCAGCTGTCTACACTGGCCGCTTGAATTTGCGCAAGAACACTGATGATCTAATGTAAGATTGTCAGTGTTCTTGCGCAAATACTATGATGCTCCCACTCAGGCATAAGCTTTCTTGCGCAAATGTATTTGCGCAAGAGGGCCAGTGTAGACAGGGGAGGACTGTTTTGTGCAAAAAAGCCCCAATGGTGAAAATGGCGATCGGGGCTTTCTTGCGCAAAACCATGTCTAGATTGGCACAGATGCTTTTCCGCAAAAAGTGCTTTTGCATAAAAGCATCCATGCCAATCTAGATGCTCTTTTCCGCAAATGCTTTTAACAGAAAAAGCTTTTCCATTAAAAGCATTTGCGGAAAATCATGCCAGTCTAGACGTAGCCAAGAAGTTTTATTTTGAGACTAGTTATGTTATTTGTTCCCATTACCACTACTGGGAGGCTGTGCCAGAACCATACTCCTCTGATAGTTTGAAACTAGAAGCCCAGAGGTGACTGGTAAGCAGAGACCTGGGGGCAGGATACCAGGCACAATATATTTATTGACAGCAACTGTATCTGCTTACAGCCTTCATTTTGCTAAGTTAAATAAGCCATGCTCTTCCACTGGCCTCTCATATGGCAGATCTTCCATTTTCTTGATCATTCTAGTAGTCCTTCTGCACCTGATTCAATTTGAATTCATATTTTGAAAATGAGTGACCAGAACTGTATATAGTGTTCCCAATGAGATCTTACCACTTCCTTGTACGTTGGTATTTCCCTATATCCATGGGGAATGCCTCTCCTGATACACTCTGGCTGTGTCTAAACTACATCCCTTTTCTCGAAAAAGGGATGTAAATTAGACACTTCGAAATTGCAAATGAAGCCGGGATTTAAATTTCTCACGCTTCATTTGCATAATGACAGCCACGTTTTTTTTCAAAAAAATGAGGAGTGCAGGATATTTCAAAAAAGGGTTTTATTTTCACTCAATCCCCATCTAAACAGACATTTTTCTTTTGAAAAGCCCCGTTTTGAAAAAAAACCCGTGGCCGCCAGTATGCAAATTAAGTGTGGGAAATTTAAATCCCGGCTTCATTTGCAATTTTGAAGTGTCTAATGTACATCCCTTTTTCGAGAAAAGGGATGTAGTTTAGACACAGCCTCAATGACTCTGCACTGGTTTATTTATTTATTTTAATCAGCTGCTGCAAGCTGTTGCGTCACAGTCATTCTGTGTTCTACTATCCACCCAGGGCTTTCCCCTCCTCAGTTGTCCAACTGAGTACCATTCTGGTGTACTCCAATGAGCTCCTGCTTTACAACAGAAATTGTAATTGTTACTCTCTTTGGCCAAGTCTACACAAAGGGGAAGTCATGTAACTCCAGTTATGTTAATTACATAGCTGGAATCAAAGTATTTTAAATCACATTTTGGTGGAGTCCACATAGCATGAGGTTTTCCCATCAACTTCCCTTGCTCCTCACGAAGAGCAGAACTGCCAGCACCAACAGAGTGCCCTCTCAGTTCAACTTAGCAGGTCTTCACTAGACCTGCTAATTTGAACCCCAGAAGATCGACTGCAGCAGCACTGATCTTCTCCGTAGTGTAGACAAAGCTTTAGTGCATGACCTTGCACTTTGGACTATTTAATTTAATTTCCATTATTCTAGTTCTTTAGGTTATCAGTTTTTCCCTGTATTAAATTCTGTTCTCCTCTGTATTGTCATCTTAAAACTTCCCTTTCTTTTCGTAAAGTTTCTCTGCAGTGATGAGCAGTTTTTCACCCTGAAAAATCCAAACCTAATACTTTCCACAAGCATGAATGGATGCCACTACTTATTTATGAAGTACTTTGCATCCCTGCATTTGAAATGCAAATACTAAATTAGCTAAAAAGTGGGAACATCTGCCCTTTGTGCCCCTTTGGTGGTGCCCCGCATAGATAGTTGGATATTTTTCTGTTGCCCTAGTCCACCCCTGCATGCCCAGTGTAGGATGTATTTGCAATGTAAATGGAGCATGCTCTGCATCAATGATCCCGACCAGTAACAGTCCCTAAAAGTCATTACAAGTTTATGATCACCATAACCTATGCCAGAGGCTGAAATAACCCCCAGCTGTCCCAGTTGAATGAGATGCAAGCTGCCTAAGATTGCAGGGAGCAAAAAGTTTAGATGGAGGGATAGAGTTTATATTTCTATTTCATCAGATCTGTGGTCCATCAAAGCCATTATCTGATGCTTCAGATGTAGGTGCAAACGAATTAGAACATATCTAGTTAATCATGTACTGCTAAACATTGGGGGAGTTAGGAAGTGGGGAACAGATTCCTTCCTGTCCCCTGCAGTAATCAGATTGCACTATGAAGCAGGAAATTTGATAACCCTTAGCTGGCAGAACTATGTATAATTAATTCTGCTAAAATTGTTATCCATGACAAGTGAAACATTCTTAAGCGTGTGTTATTATATGCGTTTTCAGGTACAATAATAACCCCCTTAATTTATTAATCTTTATAAAGGAATCTAATAACGTAAATCAGGAGCATGGGAGGAGGGGGGGCATAGCAGAGGTCTTATTTTTTTCACCTTCTCCTTCTTTCAACTTAAAATCTTTTGCTGCTGCACTGGCACAGGGAAATATCAAATTCTTCAGAGACTGCAAGCACACAAATGGCACTGAATCACAGCTATAGATAATGAGGGTAAATCTTTTCTCCAGATGATTTACAGGTAACAGACATGACTTCACCTTTATTATTAACATTGAAAACAGATTAAACTGGGCTGATTAACTGATACTTCAAACCCAGAGGCTCTTTTATCGTAAGGGGGTCCTTGACAAAAGCCCTCCTCTTGGTACCCTCCCACTGCATTCACTTGCAAATCACTGTATGCCTGGCAAAGTCTGCACTCCCCCTAGCCCCAAACCTTCTCACGTTGAGCACTGCGGCTCCATCAGCAGCAATACCTCTCTGTGTGAGGGACGTTTCTTATTAATCATGGGCACTGAATGGAAACCAATCAGATAGAGAGTCCCTTTGGCTTCAGCCCTGCCTGCCTGAGTTAAAAGTGATGCTGGGAGAGAGGGAGCCCCAGTTAGATGCAAGTAGATCCAGCAGTGGAGATACAGAAACAGGCAGCAGAGGGAAAGCAGGCAGAGAAGCAGCACTGAACAGTGAATCATTGAGCAATGCTAGATTCACTTTACGTTGATGAATAAGGTAAGAGGATTAACTTACTTTAGCCTTGGAATTACTGGCAGCAAAAAGTGGAAACTTTTCTTTAAAAGAAGTTGTTCAAAGCAGTAGTGATCCTTGATTGTTACCTTTTCTTTTTGATTTGGTTTATTTTCTTTTTTGGGTTAATGAGGGTGGGTGAGGAGGGAGAGAAATTGTAAATAGTTTTATAAAAAAAATATATTGTAATAGTCTACTGAGCATTCAAGTACAAAACTTGCAATGCCTGGTTAATTTCTTTGAATATTAAAATATATACACAGGGATTGTTTTACATATATTAGGAAGCTTGTATAATATTAGACAGTGTCAACATACAGTAAGCTCAATTTTACTTGTACTTTAACAATATACCCAAACACCTTTATGCAGGGTATTCGTTCTCCTGTTTGAGAGTTAACTGCAATCCTCCCCTATCTTTGAATTCTATTTTTATTGAAAGAATCTAGTTAGATTTACCCTATATAAAGAGAAAAACAAGAAGCAAGTTTTAGCTATTAATTTCAGTGAAAAAACCCTATCTGTGTATAGAAAAAAATAAAAATCCATATTTTATATAGAGTTGGTACACAGAAAGATGACAATCAGTTAAAATGACTGTTAGTGTAGGGTTATGGTGCATGGAAAGGTGAAGGTAATGCTACTTAGGATATTCTGAACAGTAAACCAAAGGCAGCAAGCTTAAAGTATAAGGCTACTTTACAGAAATGCTAACTACCTAGCTAACATATCTAGAAACAGTAAATGGGTGGAAACCAAGGCAGAAAGAATGAAAGGCAAAATTGATATTTTGGTTTCAAAGTAAACTGCAGAATGCAATTATTTGATAAACAGCATTTTTTACACACACAAGAAACATGCAATCACATCAATTCAGTTTCAGTGAGCATACAAGTCTCAAAGAAAGAATGATGAATAGCAACGTTAAGGAAATCAATATTCCTTGCAATTGTATGGCAGTATGCATACTGTAGCAATTTATCCTCTTGCAGACAGTTTAAAATAATGAGTCAGAATAAAAGAATGGGAGGTCGCTTAGGGTAATTTCCTTTTGCAGCAGACAAGTTTACAATCAGGAGTCCACTGCCCCAAAAGAAGTAAGTAAGTAAAACTTCAAGCAGCAAAACTCCAATTGACTTTAATCATCCTGGGGCAGGACCTTGCCCCAGAGCAATGTACTGTAGTTCAAGTTTCTTATAACATGGGTAAGCCATGCACTGGAGTTAAAAACCTGTGACTATTGTTCAAGTATAACAATTACAATAGTTTAGCTAGTAGGGTCAAACATCTTCCCTATTAATGATACTAGTCACAGTAGTGGAGTTTGCTGAGGAAAGGGGCTTTTTTTTTTTTAAATCTTTGCTTCCAATCACATTCTATACCCTAAAGAATATTAATTAAAATTTAAACACATACTGGATATGAGATTAAACAGTTAGATCTTGTGTCTTATAGTTTGTTGTGACTATTTAGAACCCACAGGGGTAAACATGCATGTACTGCTGTACATGGAGATTTGGCATTTCAATATATGGTACTACCATGTGGATTTATAAACTAACACTATGGATTGAAAGTGGGATGACATAATATACTGTTACCTAATATAATGGTTTTTAGTAATAACATGAAACTTTTACACAAACAGATATGCTATACCATCAAACAATCATAACAGAATCTTTCCCTTAAACGATTAACAATGTTATTCTTAAAAGAGGAAAGTATGCTGTTTTAGTACAGTGTACCATTGAAGTTGAACCCAATATAGCTGGTTTACATCTTTTTTCTTTAATATGTTTGGACCAGACAAATATTATTTCCATATTCCCGATTAAATATTATACTTTTGGGTGCATAAGAAGATAACTATTAATTATGTTGATAAAGAATATAAAGATATGTTATAATGCATCATGTATTAAATAAGTACAAAAATAAGTTGGAAGGCAAAATACAGAGTGATTAAATCATATCTTATTCTCTGGTCATCTTATGTTAAGACTCATTCATGGTTTCTGTGTAGAAGGTTTTTCACTTGTCTGGTGACTTGGCCATTATAAATAAGGATTGAGATTTCAGTTACACAGACTTCAGGAAAACAGTTAATTTATAGAGGTGTACACATTCTTTTCATCTGAATGCTTGTCAACAAGGGTATTGTACAGCATGTTAGTTATGTAGGATTGGCAGAAATGCTCCATGATAATTAGATCAACCAATGAGAATAATTTACTGCCCCAATTTAGGTGCCAAATGGAAAACAATTGTTTAATGAAGACCTTATTCATAAGGCTATGAATAGGAGCAAACCACTTACTAGTAACATCCAATTGTGTTTGAAAATCTTTGAAAATTGAAATGTTTTCTGAAAGCCTAGACACCTACTAGGTTACAGATATTCAACTGGCAGAAGCAGCATGATGTGGGTGTGGTAAAAAATATGGTTCATAATTTCCTCTGAAGATCAGTTTGTTCAGGAGATGAAATGTGGTAAACTAATTTCAGTTCTGAGGCATCTTGCCAAAAACCTGGCATAATATAACCCTTAAAGGCACATTATTTCCAATATTTAGGAGGACAGAAAAGGTTTAGCAGCTGTTTCCAAATACAGAACTCCTATCCTGTCTATTTCTTCTCAATCAAGCTTCTGCCAAGTGCTTGGTCATGTAGCAGGTCCTTATTGGAAATGAACACTCTGTAATATTCATTATGTACAAATTCACACAGTTCATGAAAAAATCTTGTGCTCATAGAAAATCAGATGAACAAGTAAGGAATCAGGATAGTATCAAATATATCATTTGTATTAATTCCCCATTTCTGCAGTGTGTACTATTTAACTGCAGAATGCTGCTGCTAAAACAAAAACCTACACAAAGATGCATTTACTCTCATCAGAGTGCCTTCTGAATTTCTAGGGTTTGCAGCAGGTGATAAATGCAAATGGTATCTGGAGAAGTACAAATATTTGAACATGAATAGGAATGTCTGAGTGGAAGCCGATTGCAATTTGCGTGTGTGAGAAAGTTTATGAAAAGTAATTCTGTGAGACTAAAATCTAGAGTCCCTCAAAAGGAAGAAATAAAGTGAAGGGAAATGACTCACAAATCTGAACAAACAGAATACCAGGAAAAGCAGTCAAGCAACATTATAATAACGTGTTCCTTTCAATTTTACACAAATTTCAAATTGCTAGCAAAATTTGCTATAGAGTAAAAATCAGATTTATTGGGTTGTTTTTTAGGGTTTGATCATGGAGAAAAGGTAGGGTGGCTTAAATTCCTCCCCATTAGAAGCCTACCGGATTTTTTTCTTGAGTGACTAAACAACACAATACTATTTTGATCAGATGATTGTTCATGGCATTACTAGGGCACTTGCCTCTACTCCTGGAATACCATAGAATTTAATGGAAATTTTATCACTACCTTCAGCTGATGGAAGATAAGGCCCACAGAAAATAATAAGCATAAATAGGTTCAGGTGAGAAAGTGCTAGATCCATATAATTATTCAGTTCAGGAGCTCCTCTTGGTATAATGTGTATATAAAAAGGATTGGCACATTTCATTTGCTAATAATAATCAGGAGGAAGGGTTATCCACTGTTTATGACGCTAGCCTAGGATTTGGGAAATCCAGGTCTCTGCACTGCCACAGACTTCCTGTGATAGTTTGAGCAAGTTTCTGTGCCTCAATTTCCCATCTATGTAATAGGTATGGTCGCATTTTCTTACAGAGGTGTTGTAAGAATAAATCCCTTACAGACTGTGAAGTGCATTGAGATCTATGGTGGAAAGCAATATACTATTATTATAATAACTTAGCTCTTATTTAGCACTTTTCATCCATGCATCTCAAGCACCCTGACAAAATAAAATAAGTAGCACTATTCCCAGGTTACAGATATGGAGACTGTAACTCCAGAAGCCGAAATGACCTGCTCAAGATCACATAGCAAGTCAGTGGCAGGGTTAAGAATATAAGCATTATTTCCAGTCCAATATCTTATCAATTTCAACACTGCCTTTCCATGATAAAAAACAATCAGTTCTTGAATTATTAAAGTCACTTTTGAAACCCATTATTATTTCAAAACAGTGTTTCTATAGCAGCAATATGCGGATGCACCACAACTGCCTGAATATGACACAGTATATATTCTGAAAACAACGAAATGCAGCTTCCTGTTTACATTTCATACATATTGCTAACTGCGTATCTAGAATATAAGGGACAACTTACATTGTAGACCCAGGTATAACAGGAATAACCATATTAGTCTGTATCTGCAAAAAACAAGGAGTCCTGTTGAGCACAAGCTTTTGTGGGCAAAGACACAGTTTGTCAGTTGAATAATGCATCTGACAAAGTGAGTCTTTGCCCACGAAAGCTTGTGCCCAAATAAATCTGTTAATCTTTGAGGTGCCACAGGACTACTCATTGTTTTAGACCCAAATTTCCTTGTCTCTAACCTGGCATCATCAAGGCTTTGTTGTTACAAACTACTTACTTCAGAAATGCCAAATCATAAAGACTTTAATGTGTGAGTACACGTTTGTTGGCTATTAAATGTTATCCACGTTTCTCTGACCCCACTGATCTTATTCAGGACAAGAAAAAAAAACATACAGAGAACCAAATGTTTTGTCAGACACAGAACATTTTTCTCTGTCTCACTTAAACACATGGAAGACCCACTCTTGCAATATGCACAGTAGTCTAACACCACTGAAAGCAACAATGAAATGGGAAAAAGTATGGATAATGTACCTCTGTTTGTTAGGGGAAAATGAAGTCACATTCATTTTACCAGTAGAACTTCTCACTATTATTCTTAGAGGCAAATACTCAGCTGGTACAGATCATCAAAGCTACACTGAAGACAGTTGACATCAATTTACTCCAGCTGAGAATTGCCTCTCAGTATCCATGCCATCTGACAGCCTATAAAAGCATATTTCATTTATCCCATTAGTTTTGAATATTGAAAATCAATTTCACGGGTAATGAGTGATCCAAAACCCTGCATTTTCTACTGATGAATAATATACTTTTTGGCGTGTCTTAACAATAAAAAAAATAAGTGAGTGTGAGCGTATAAGTGTTCATAAATGCAAATTAAAAAGGCATGCCGTGTATCGGGCTCTAATAACTTCATATCAAATTATCAGCATGGTTTATATCTTCAGTTTTCCCCTTTCCTCCATCATTTAATATGTTATTCACCTCTTGATGAGGAGAAAATAATTCACCTATTAAATCTGATTTGAGCTGAACAATATAATGCGTAGATATTATGAAAGTAGATGGGTTATTTTAAATTCCAGCATTTTCATGTTATAATATGATCAGAAGGTGCTCGTAAACTGGTTATATATAAATATAATGAATCAACATATTCCCACCTCATGGATGGCATTTGTCATTCTTACTGAGCCAAGCAGAGTTCAGGTAACATCATGGAAGGAATTATAAAAATAAAAATCAAGTGAAAGCAACCACTAGACTCAAATGGGTTTCCCTAGTATTGTATAATGCTATTTCTGTCAGAAATTGAATCTATTTACATATTCATCTTACTCTTTATCATATTGTGATAATTCAGATATCCTATTTGATATAATTGGGAATCTTTCTTTCTTTCTTTCTTTCTTTCTTTCTTTCTTTCTTTCTTTCTTCAGTTAATGTTTATTTCTGATCCTTTATTATTATTTTATCAAGAATCTATATTGTGGTAGTGCATAGGGCCCCAAGTCATAGAGCAAAACACTACTGTGCTCGGCTCAGAGCAAAATGATGCTCCTTTGCCTCCCAAAATTTATTGTGACATACCTCGTGTTGCATGATTAAGACACATTTTGGACAACATTTATATCTTTCCTATAGAAGGCAGTGTGGTTCAGTGGATTCCCAACCTTGTTGCTGCTTTACTGTGTGACTATGGGTAAATTAGTCCCCATCCCTGCAGTTAAATAACCTCATTTGTAAAATGGAGATAATGATACTGAGTTCTTTCATAAAACAATTTGAGCTCTATGGGCATAGTGTGCAACAAAAGAGCTAGATATGTATTATTGTTACTAATAAGACAAGGAATACACATCACTTTAAAAGAGCAGTTCTCAAACATGTTCTTAGCATGGATCACATTTTAATTGAGAGATTGCCTCTGGCACCACCTACCTTTCCATTCACAATCCCCCAAGTACCACCTTCCTATCCACAGTGTCATAACATCCCTTGTGTGCTGTTGTGTGTCATTAATAGCACACAACTGCCAATACGGCAAAGGATTATTAACAGAAGTATTTAATGTACATTTAGCTGCCTTTTAATGTAATTTAGAATCTGGGAATAAGTTTGGAGAGCAGCAGCCACATTGCGAGCAGGCAATCTTCTGCAACGCAATCGCCAGTGCTCCATTATCCACCAGGGCCAAGAGACCACAGTTTGAAAACATCTGCTTTAATGTGAGTTTGTTCAGGAATGGTAAAAAGTATCCCTGTGGGTTGAAAGACCGATGTGAAGGGGCTTGTCAGAACCCACAGGTTCATTATTATTTGAAATTCAGTACAATAAAGATGCTTTCCTGGATACTAGACATCCTTTGCCATTAATAAAAGTATTAATTAACATTAATGCAAATATGCCATTCAAGAAGCATTACAAAACCTAAGAAGAACAATATTCTGTCTTGCCTCACCATATATCCCACATCACATAATAATCACTAATCTACACACACACATTAGTGAATTTGCCTTTGCTATCTGGAGATCAATGACTGAACCCAAATTATGGCACATCCAAATAACTAAGTGTGCATTAGCACATTACCAAACAGTTTGGGTATGTCTAGACTACATGGCTCCACTGATGGAGCCATGTAAACTAGTTTACCCGGCATAGGCAAAGAGGGGATTTAAATAATCCCCACTTCATTAAATAAACATGGCCGCCACGCTGTGCTGACAATCAGCGGATCTGGCACAGCGCGGCAGTCTAGACGTGGATCTGTCGGCTGGGGAAGCCTTTGCCGACCGATCCCTTATGCCTTGTGAAACGAGGTTTACAGGATCCATCGGCAAAGGCTTCCCTAGCCGACAGATCCACGTCTAGACTGCCGCGCTGTGCTGGATCAGCTGATTGTCAGCACAGCATGGTGGCCATGTTTATTTTAATGAAGCAGGGATTATTTAAATCCCCGCTTCTTTGCCTATGCCGGGTAAACTAGTTTACATGGCTCCATCGATGGAGCCATGTAGTCTAGACATACCCTTTGACATTATTCTCCAGATAAAGAATGTCTTACCAGTATACTATCAAAGCTGCTATAAATCAGGACTGAAATAAATTGGCGTATAAGCTCAACTCCCTGCCATCACCATTGTCTCTGTAGCCATTGCTACTTTTCTCTTTTATATAAAACAAATTCATGGCAAAAACTTAATACAATTATGTTCCCAATAAGAGCCTACACACTACTTAGCAGCTCCATACTATATATACTATTCAAGTTATTTGTGGCTAGATGGACACATCAGTTCTAGGTAACTCACTGATTATTAAACAATTTTTTTGTAAATTACTTTTAGGATGAAATTTGCGCAATAGCTTTTCAGATGTTCCATTGTACTCCATCACAGATTATCGGCTGTCTTTAACTCCTTGCAAAGCTGTACAGTGATGGATGATAGGGTCATGTTAGTGATGTTCTCAAGTTATAAAGACAAAATGTGAACTGTACTGATCCTAAACAGTGCTAGAGGCATCTGCATAGTTTTTTTTTAATTCTTTGCCAAGAACAGTATTTATGCCCACAGTTTACATGTTTCTAGGACTGAATTAAGGCAAAGACACTATATACTGAAACCTAAGGTCCTTGTTCTTATGATGAAAATTGTGAGTCATGCCTTTTTTTAAAAGTAAATTACTGGCTTTATGATTTTGAAGAAAAACTTGAAAAATGTGAACCAAGCATAACCAACGCAGAAACATCTGCCTAATCTGCAGAACAGCTCTGAGAAATCTGAATGACCCACATATATCAGTGGTATTATCTCCATGATCTACTGCCCTGGAGGACCCTGCTAGTACTGTCCTTGTAGGAGACTCTACATGGGACAGAAGGAAAAGAGCACAATGAGCACTTCCACGCCTCCTCCCCAAACAAACACATTCAGGCTACTTCATTAAACAGACACCCACCTCTTCCATTCACAAGGGAAGGAAGCGGCCCTTATGCCTCTCCTTAAGAGACAAAGAAGTATGATGCTACTCTCTCCTGAGAAGGAAATAAGGAACCTTCCCACTACCACTCCAAGGGCATGAGAGTGGATCTGCAGCCAAAGGAGGCTTCAAATTGTTATGTGCGTCTGGTCCTGGATTACCTTATTCCAGCACTGATTTGGGTGCACTACTATGGAATGATGCACTATTACAGGAGCTAAATGAGCCAATATTAAAATCATGACAGCTATCCTGTTTGCCTACATACTGTTTGCTTTGTAAAGTATGAAAACTGCTACATAAAACATATTCTGTTAAGGGATATAAATTGGGCGATATTGCTGAAGAAATAGAAAATAGATGAGCCACATTAATTTTATTGTCCCCTCACCTCAAGTTGATGAGCACAAATTAAATTTCATTCTAGTCAGCCTGAGCAGTTAGGAGGAAATAAATCAATCCTGAATTTTTGGTGAATGTGGTAAGAAAAACGTATTTATAATGTACACACAGCATGTAAACAATGCATGTACTCATATCTCAAGTCACTGACTCTTTGGAGTATATCGTAGCCAGTATGACTATGTCTACACTACGGGTAATTTCAAAATAAGTTATTTCAAAATAATAATTCCTGAAATAACTATTTCAAAATAAGCTTATTCCTTTCACAAGCAGGAGTTACTATTTCGAAAGAACAAGCCCATTATTTTGAAATAACTGGCATGGTAGTGTGGACTCTCACCTTGCTATTTTGAAATAAGGAGAGTGTAGACATGCCCTATCAGACTAAGGAGAGATGGCTACATATTTTGAGCTAAGGGGAAAAAATCTGCTGTCTATTTCAGGTGTTCTACTTTAGCAGCAGGCCCAGACTAATAAATGTTGAAGACGAAATTCCAGGGGAATCGCTGCTCTGCACACCCAATCACTGCAAAAGGAGAAAGTTTAAAAGATAAATGAAACCATCTGTTATTACTATTAATAATAATAATAATAATAATAATAATAATAATAATAATATAATAATAATGATAATGGATACTTCTTATACAACATTCATCATCAGTAGATCTTAAAGCACTTTATGGAGAAGGCAAGGATTGTGATTTTCATTTCACTGATGGGTAGACTGTGTCCTTTAAGAGCACCCAATGTCAAATGGCACTGTTGTCATGTTATTTACCCAAAGGTGATATGTAATATATCATGTATAAAATAATAATTCATGGAGAGTTAATATTCTTGTGTGGTGTATGTACAGTTAATCAACAAAAATCTTTACTGGTGTAATATGAAGGTGATGAAATATGAAACTAAAATATTTTTAAACCCAACACTTCTGATGGGGGGGCTGATAATCAGAATTTTTCCAGTCAAATGAAAGAGCCAATACCTCTAAGGTTTAAGGGACTAAAGGGAGAGAGAGGGAGTACAAACCCTTAAATTAGCTACCTCTTGAGGAACCAAAAAACAGGACTTTGATTCTGTAAGAGTGGGTTCTGGATAGAACAGCCAGCCATGCTGCAGAAGTTGCTATAAGTAGGGAAATCTTCTTGAACAAGAAGTTGAGCTCATTAAGGGTTACTACAAACATATTTTATTTTTATTTGTTTGTAAGTATTTTTATTTTTATTCTTTCTACCCACTATCACTTAATCCTATGCATTTTTGTTTATAAACTTGTTTTACTTTTATGATAAACCATCTCAGTGTTTTGTTTGAAATGCATGGTTATCAATCCTGTTTAATAAATTGCTAGGAACTCTCTCTTAAAGGTGCCACTGATTTGATAAAGTTTTGTGATTGCTACAGTCAGAGAGGCTGGGTAGTACAAACAGATGTCTAAAGAACTGGAGGTCACTTACTGTTACCCAAAGGACATGGTTTACTGGCAAGTCGGACATGATGCTGAATCAGGGTATGTCTACACAGCAGGGCTAAAGTAGAATTAAGTTATGCAACTTGAGCTACGTCAATTGTGTAGCTTAAGTCGAAATAGCTTAATTCAGCTTTTGGCGCTGTCTACACAGCAGGAAGTTGAAGGAAGAACATTCTTCCTTTGGCTTCCCTTACTCCTCATGAAATGAGGGATATAGGAGTTGGAGTAAGAAGTCCTCCAGCTTGACATTATTTTGAAATAAAGGCTTGTAGTGTAGACATAACGCTGCCGTGTAGATTTATCCCCAGTGAGCTGGCAGTTAGCTTAGTAATAGTAAACATGTCACTTGCTGGGGAGATAACAAAATGGCTCACAGTTCTGGGAACCACTATCAGAAACTGAGACACATAGAGATGAATTGCCCAAAAGGTAAATAGCAGACCAAGTGCTAGAGCTGGGACTAGCTCCCCAATATCCTGATTGCTAGTCCAATGTTGTATTGACTCTGCCATACTGCTTGATCAAAAACTGGATTAAATCTACCATTTACCAAGACTTGTCAAACCCAGTGTATCATCTACTTCAACCAGTACTGAAGCTTCTGTTTTGTGGAGGAAGTGCCAGTCACTTGGGCTCACTCTAAAGAACAATGATGCAATGTGGCTATACCTGAAAAGTTTCAGACACAGGCATACATTAACTCATCAATCTCATATAATCTCCTTCAAACAACAGGTGCTCTCTAAACCTATATCTGAAGAAAGAGTGAATGCCCTCCACTTCTTTTCCTCAAGGGGCCAGTCAGGCAATCTGGTCTTTTCTAGAGGTTCATGACTAGTTTACTGTTTTCACCTTTGTGCAGCTAGAGACAGAAATATCTGTACTATTTTCTGCTGAAATAGCCCTCTAAATTTGAATGCAATTGTTAGCAAATCACTAAGAAAACTTCTAAACTTTTGATGATCTGGGGAAGAAGGGAGGCAATATAGTAACCCACGAAAGGCTGCAGGTTTTTTTTTAATAATTTATTTTATTTTTCTCTGACCTCTTCCACTTAATTTCAATTAGAATTTTCTGTGCAGTAAGAAAAAGGTAGATAATATTGCATGTGGTCCTATTTGGCAAATGCTTCCATCACAAAACACGTTGGTAGGTTGTGGGAACATCAGCTGAGGTCCAGACACAAATAGGCGTGCCTTCTTATCTCTAAAACTGGGCCACACAGATCAAGACTGACACATACTGAATGGTGTAGGAAACTCTTAAGGCTGCTATCTATGCTACTCTATTTTTTAATTCTCTGGATAAATAGAGGATTATTAATAATGAAAAACCTGTATTTACCAACAGTTATTTTGTTATGTACAACTAAGACAATAACTCATTCCTCAATCAAAAAAAAAAAAACTGTGAATGAATACAAGAGATGGAAAATACCCCCCAAAAGTGAGAATCATTTTTAAGTTGTAATTAGAGCTCTGCACATACATGTAACCATCTCACAAGACTTCAAAGACCTATCTTTCCTGCAAATGCAGCAAAATCAGTGTCAAAGGGATGTCTTCAGGGTTTCACAGAAAATAAATTTGTTTATGGTTCCACCCCAATTTTTCAGTCTTTTACGCAAAAAAAAATTGCATTTCTATAAACAAATAAAAGGGAGCTTTGAAAAAACAGTGACAATTCTATAAATATGGCAAAATTTCTCTGTGGGATAATTGTAGAATATATAAAACTTTGTAATTCTTTCCAAGGTAGAATCTCATTATTTCTTACTGTGAATCACTGTGCCAGTTATTGGAAATAATTTAATCTAATACCATATACATGAAGTCTAGCAAAAGCTCCTGAAGCCCTCTGTTTGTGTCTTTCAAAATTCAGTGAACAACAATTGTTAGGTTTCATTGCTCTCTTGGTCAGCCCCTTTTTGTGAGCAAATGTTCATTTTCATCTGCTTAACATTCTCTAAGACTACTTGAATCCAAATAAAATCAATGCAAAAATATACAAACGTTAAGCAAAAAGACATCCGTACATTAAAAAAATCAATACAGGAAAATGTCAACGAGGAGAATAAGTTGACATGAGTGAAAAGTCATATTCCCTATATATATATATATATACCATATACTTTGCCAAGTTTCTCACAGGGTACATCTACACTAGCCCCCTAGTTCGAACCAGGGAGGCTAATGAGGGTGACCGAAATTGTAAATAAAACGCAGGATTTAAATATCCCGTGCTTCATTAACATGTTCCTGGGAGGTCGCCATTTTGGAAACTGACTAGCCCGGAATAACTGCCCACATCTACATGCGGCAGTGAAACGGGAGTTGGAAGTAAACCCCTTAATTCAAATTAGCTGTTAAACCTCATTCCATGAGGAGTAACAGCTAATTTGAGTTAGGGGTTTACTTTGAACTCCCGTTTCACTGCCGCGTGTAGATGTGGGCAGTTATTCCGGGCTAGTCAGTTTCCAAAATGGTGACCGCCTGGGAACATGCTAATGAAGCACGGGATATTTAAATCCTGAGTTTTATTTGCAATTTTGGTCGCCCTCATTAGCCTCCCTGGTTTGAACTAGGGGGCTAGTGTAGACGTACCCACAGGGAGTAGTCCTTTATATACTCTGTGGAGGGCACAAATCACACGAAGATGTGTGAAGAGTCATGAAAAAGGCAATAACCCCCACCCTTCAGCTAGTTGATCCACCACAGCAGGCTACATGCACAACGAGGAGCAGTCTGCCCTCCTCCACACACATCCAGGAACTCAGCTTTACTGAGCTCCCCCTGTGTGAGTACATTTCCTAAATACTATGTGATCTGGGAACAGGCACCTATGGGTTATAAAAGCTTATATTGTACAAATAGTGACTCCTTTGCCATATAAAATATAATTACAGCATCTGCCACTGAATCTCTGGTGAAAGCTGGAGGTGTGCATGGGGAAATAGCAGGAATCACCAGGCATTTTGTGTTGGTTATAAAGAACATGGTTTGCCAAAGTATAGATTAGCAAGCGTCTATCATGTGGTATTTATCCCCACAGAGAATAATTGGATGGCTAGTAAAAATAATATTACTCTAATCCTTTAATATCATAAGCATTGTTCTTCTCATCAAAAGAAATTAATTTTTATACATTGGGAAATAAAACCAGAGAGGCTATTTCTGCTAGAATGCCAAAATCAGGTACAACTCCAGACAAAAAATAGAAAATACATCAGTGAAAGCATAATTGATGCTAATGAGATCAGAGTTAGGCCGTTAGTATTTTCACTTATTTGAAGTAACATCTTCTAGTATCTGACTCATGGAGCTAAGTGCACTTGTATTTGATTACCAGGAAAACTAGCAACACCAAATGCGGGGGGGGGGGGGCTATCATTCAAAATAGAATTGTCAAAAATGGTTTTGATACATCTAGCTAACTGTTGGGGGAAAGCACAAATACAGCCTATGCAACTAACTCCTAGATTTATATGGTAGGATGAAATACAAAGTTAATAGCACTATTAGTCTGTATGTCATCATTCTGCAGCATTGAAGCCCAATGAAGTTTAGCCAATGGCTTCAGTTGGCACAAGATCAATCCCTGTTATATGTAACTGACATATAGACATCTGCTATCCCATTTTGACAGTTGTTGTCACTCATTATTACAGCAGAAATACACAAACAAAGTCAAATCCTTCAGTTGTCATGCTTTATCCAGGAAAAATATCCTTTTAATTCAATGGGAAGTTTGCCTGAATAAGCACACAATAAACACACTGAAATCATATTTGGAGGGAGAAATTGTAGAACAAAGTGGGGTGATTTCTAATGAGTTCTTTCCATGGAATTCAATAAATTTTGAATCAGACCTGTTTACTATAGGTACACATTTTCAGCCCTTTTATTAATGAAGATAGGACCGGATCCACAGCCTACTGAAATCAACTGAAGACTCCAATTGATTTTCTTGGACTTTGGCTAAAGTCCAAAATAAGGCATAAAAGATAAAGTTCACCCATGGAGCAAAGGGCTGGTGTTGATATCAATGAAGTAGCCTTAAGGTGACATGCAAATGGAGTGGAGTCCTTAGCAAAAAAGGGTTGGGGGTGGAGGTCCACAAGATTATTGGAGGGGCTGTGGTACTGCTACTCTTACTGCTGCAGTGCTGCTTTCATAACTGAGCATCCAGAGAGCAGTGATGCAGGCCAGGAGCCCTGGTCTGAAGACTGGGCAGCCATCAGCAGCAGGATAGAAGTAAGGATGGCATGGGATAGTATTTCTACTCTTACTTCTGTGCTGCTGCACTGCTGCTAGTGAGACACTGTCCTCAGAGCTGGGCACCCAAACATAGGGGTGGGCAATAAAATGGCTGTGGTTCACCAGAGTTAGCCCATGGCAAGCCACCACTGCTCTATTTACCTGTGCCTCCACAGGTACCAGCGACTGCTGCTCCCGTTGGTTGCGGATCACTGTTCCCAGCCAATGGGAGCTGCAGGAAACAGCACATCCCGGGACACTATTTTTCACTGCTCCCATTGGCCAGGAACGGTATAGCTGAAGAGACTCAGGTAAATATAGTGGCAGCAGTCCACCATGGGCTAACCCTGACAAACTGGATGCAGCCTACAGGACAGTATTTACAAACTCCTTTAATGTTCTCCCATTACATTTGTATAGTATAGGGTTAAGGCTCACACAAGAGCCGATTTCACTGTCTGGAATGAGTTTTTCATGGCCATGAATTTGGAAGGGACTTATATATCACAGATAAAAACGTTGATGAAGAAGAAAATGACTTCAACACACCTTAAGCAGGGATGGAGGCATGGTTCAGCTTGCCAGAGGAAGGGCAATAACACTTTACAGGCAAAGTGTGAAAGAGAGGGTTATAGGGGAATGGGATGGCCTGGTAAAGCTAACTCATTCCCTGGGACTGAAAGGGTCGTGGAATTGAAAAAGGGGCAAGCCCAGGGGGAGTAGCCCCTTTTTCCCAAACCAGGCAGAACAGCACCCACCATCCCTTTGGGACTTGCAAAATATCAGGTTTGCATCTCCTTTCTGTAGGGCTAGAAAAGAGTTTTCCCCCCTCACCACCAGATTGGCCAAGAGAAGTGGGGGCTTTTTTTGCCTTCTACACAAGCAGGTTCAGGGAGGGGTTTGTTTTGGTAAGTATGGAAGGCTACACATCACAACTGATTATGCAAGTGTGGGGAAGATGTTCAGCACAGGTACTCCACAGGGGAGGGATACAGTGACTGGAAATGTGATTTGGTAAAGGATTCTGAAAGGAAGTGTTTGTTAAAGGAGCTGAATGGGGATTTGGGGCTTCTCTGGCATGGCAAGGAACCAACCCCTCTTCCTTATGGACTGCCTTAGCTCTTGTTTGCAAAGTGGAAGGGAAATAAATCTGAGGATGAGAAAAGTAACATTTTAGGAATTTACATCAAAGAGAAAATGGTAGTAATTGGAATTATCTTTCTTGAGTGAAGTGAATTTAAAAATGCACCATGAGACCACTCGGTTTACTATGGTGAGTAGGGTGTCAGCCTTCATCAGGGATTACAACCTGTGACAGATTATGAATGATTAAAAGTATCATGCAGATCTCATCTCATATAATCAAAATACAAATATTAAATGTGAATAATTTAAATTTTTGTTTTAGTAAATCATTTGCACCAAAGACATAGAGCATGTATTATTCCTTGAAGGAGAGAGGGGAAATATCTGATTACAATAAAAGACTAAGTTCTTCAGGAGTAAATACATATGGTGCATTTAAAGTTATGAAATCTGTCCATTAAAGAAATGATTGGATCATGTAATAGTGTGTAACAGATTAAAACTGTCTACTTACAAAGAAGCAAAATACCACTAAAAAGCATTTTCAGCTTTCAACAGAAGGAAGCATCCAAAAGAGGAAAGTTCAGGTAAAGCTCATTTACTATGCAATATGGGTTGCAATGTGAACATTAACACTTATATGCCATTGTTCAAAATGTACTTTCTTAGTTCCTCCCCCAAAAATGTGCAGAAACACAAGGTCTCAAAAGGAAGAGGAATTGCTAGAAGCAAAAACAAAGAAAAAATAATTTCTAATGATCATCATAATTTAATATTGATCGAATGGTGGCTGATAGGTGTAATTTTAAATTTAATTATTAAATTAACTTCCATTCAGTATAAGGAAAGACATGCACATCTCTTTCATGATGACCATCTCAGTGTGGGCTTATGCAAAAAAAGAATGAGAGTTATAGGTTAATGAGCTCATTTGAATGCACAGATTGCAGATATGTCTATGAAACTTTCAGTATGTCGCACAGCTTACAGGATTGTTTCATCTTCAGCAAATATTATACAGCTTTTGTGTTGAGATTTCCTTGGTGAAACAATGATCCATCATATGAAATTTATCTTTGTGACACAACATTTCTGATCAAGTTTTTTTAGATCATGACTCTCAAGAAGATGATGCAGAAAAGCTATTACCACTGGACAGCAAAGCCATTCCCTTCTTGGGAAATGAATAACCCAGGTACAGTGTGTCAAAGAGACAAACAAGAATCTTCACAAGTTCTGCTCAAAGAATATTCTCCTGGTCTGCATGGAGATACAGCCACCTAAAGGACACACAAGTTATTTTGACAAAGTTACTCCTCTCTTTAAATTCCTTCACTGGTTCCTCCTTCTCTACTTCAACTACTTGTTTTCACTTTCAAGGACCTTCACTGCCAATCCCCATACTACTGCCATTCCCCAATCACTTCTCATTCTCTATCAAGTTTCTAATGGATGCCTCTATGAGTGTACCCATCATGTCAGCCTCCATTGCCCAATTGTTAAATTTTCAAATAGGTCACCTTGGTTCTTTTCCCATGAGCTCTTTCAAGTTTGGACGATGGTCCTCATTGACATCCACAAAGCTACCTCATTAACACTCTTCAAATCGCTCCTTAAAATTCTCCTTTGCCATGATTCCTACAAAAACTTTACAACTTTGACTACAGCAAAGTGACAACAGCTTATCATGCAGCCCAAAATTGTCTCCTTGTTCTCTGCTTCTGCCCTGTCCTCATTTTTGAGGAAGAACAGCTCTTGCGCAAAAAGGCACCATCTACACAGCTCTTTTTTGCACAAAATCCTCTTGTACAAAAGGAAAAGGAAGAGGAAGTGCAAATGAGAGTGCGGCATATGCAAATGAATGCTCAATTTGCATTTCCCCTTCCTCAAGAGCATCATAGTATAGACATAGCATAGAGTCATAGAATCACAGAGCTGGAAGAGACTTCAGGAAGTCATCAAGTCCAGCCCCCTGCCCCAGGCAGGACCAATCCCAACTAATGGATGACACTGATGGATGTGATTAACTTTCTGTTCTGATTTTTAAGGGGACATTCAATATTGCATTGTGCTAATACTAAAGTGTCTGCCACATAGAATTCAACTTGTTATGTTGCAGAATAAAGGACCCAGTATGGCTACAGGTTCCAGGGTATATGCAAACTCTAAAGAGTTAACTGAAAACAATTTATGAAATGTTTTAAATATACTGATTTAGTAGTACTTTCCAGGAGAAGCTTGATTTTTGATAGCCTCTGTTAATGAGGCCTAAACCCCAATCCTGCTTCTTTTTCTGCTTGGGTGATTGCCTGAAGGAAGCTCCATGAACATCTGCAGGATCAGGATCTTCTAATCCTTCTGATCTAATCACAACCTTTCACACCAATCAGCAAAACCATTTCTGAAGAGTCTGGCATTTGCTTTTTTCAAAACCTTTGTTTAAAATGGCATTCTTTCCGATGTAAACTATTGTAAATATGGAAGGTGCTTTTACCATAGTTCTACTTTTTCTGTTGCTGTCCCATTCTCCTCTCTTGGTTTTACACTTGTCCATGGAACATAAGACCTTGCTATCATTTGGCTCACAGCACTACCATTGCCAAGTTTGGACACAAATTATTTTGTTCCATTTTGACATTCATGGACATTTTCATTCTTCTTTTTCCTCATGCAGCCCAGTTCAATTTCTTTGCTTGGAAAGTACATAAGAGGACAAGTCACAAGATATTTGTACTAGTCTATTGACTGGCTGAAGCTATATAACATGATTAAGTAGGCTCAGTACAAGTTATTTGCAGATGGTTTCCCATAGCGAGAATGTGAGAAACTTTGTTTACCTAAATTCTTTGATCCAGTTTTTAAGACAGTGAAAAGAAGTTCACCCCACAAGGCTTTATTTAATTTTTTCAGATTTCAGAGGTGACAAGCCTCAAGGAGTCCAGCTGAAATCATGGAAACTACAAGTGTTCAGCGTTGCTCAATATCAGATCCCACTTGTCTTAGAATGAGCAGCTGAAAACTGAGTCTCCCCACATCACTGGTTGCTTTTGAAGATGTCAGCCACATTCTCTAACCACAAATACATGGTGTAGGTATTATATTTATTCATTATAAATATATCCGTCCCCTCTTCTGTCCTCCTTTCCTGAAATTTCTATACCTCTGGTCTCTGTATTGTCCCCTGTATCATCTTCTCTTATCCTCAACTTCTATTTGCTTCTTCTGCCTTGTTCACTCCCCACTAGAGTGCCTGCCTTCTTCACTCCCCACTAGAGTGCCTTCCCACATCTAGATCTGGGAATGTAAGTCTCACTGCATTGCGTGCCCCTTGTTGCTTTTTGGTTTCTCTAAAATATTTGTTCTTCTGAGGGTAAGTTGGCCTTCTGGACAGGTCCCCATTTAGGCCACTCCTTCTGGGGTTACGGAGTCCAATGAAACCATGATTCAAATGCCATCTCAAGATAGTGGTCAGCCAAATTCTGCGCCACTATGTCAGAAGTTGCCAAGGGAAACTAGGATCACCTACTATATTTGATTCTACCTAAAGACCTTTATGAACCAGCCTAAAGACCTTTATGAACAGAGTCCTGTTCTGTTCATTGCCTGTCTCTCTTGATGTGTCCCTGGCCTCTGGCTTAGCCAGCATCTCTTACCTTTTCCTTATTTTCTGGATTTACCAGAGCAGCTTACTTTATTGCTGATGGCTACTTCAACTTCTCCTGGACTCTTGCTAAGATCTTCACTCCAGGGCAGGATCTCATAGCTTGTTCTATTCCTGGACTTCCTTCTTGTTCATGATGACTTGCTCATGCCAGGGAGGGAGAGCGGATTCCTTCCTCAAAATCCCCCTTTCTCCTTTCAGCTTCTTGGCTTTATAGTACTGTCCCAGTCCTTCCCTAACTGGGCTCAACTCTCAATTAACCCTTGCTCTCTCCTCTGTCAGGTAACACTGGGTAACCTCATTAGCTTCTCAGGCCCTTGGTAACCCTGTCAGGGCTAGTATTGGGTGTACAGTCCAATAGACTGCTTTTATCTGACTGAGCTGAGAAACTCTGAATTAAGATTAGAAGGGAAAAGTACAGGATTGGTACTATATGCTGTCTTTCTCATCATGCAGTAATTTTTCACTTCAATATGTATTGCTAGAATTAATAAGAAGACAGGACAGTAAAATATTTTTAAAAGCCCACTTCATATGTTTGTGATGTATGCTTTTTTAACTATAGAAAGTTTGGCTTTAGGTGTAGAATTTGGATTTGTACCCAGATATAGATCTGCATCTGTATGAAATTATTCCCTAGACGTAGGGGGTTTTATAAACTGAGGTTTTCATTTGGACCCATTTTTCCCTTTAACATGGCTATACAATTCTCCTGCTTGTGTACTCTTCCAAACACACAGTGGAGCACCACAGAAGAGCTTGGAAATAATATGCAAAAATAATGTACGGGGAGATGCACAAACCACCCATGCTTCTCATGGAAATTTTCAGCTCAAATCTACACTACATCTCATCAGCTTCAGGGGGTAGCCGAGTTAGTCTGTTACAGAAAAAAACAACAAATGGTCTGGTAGCACTTTATAGACTAACAAAACATGTAGATGGTATCATGAGCTTTCGTGGGCACAGACCACTTCTTCAGATGACCGGAGTTATGAGTTGGGGACATGAAAACTCGAAATAAATAGGAGAGGGGAAGGGGAGGGGGGAGAGAAAGAAAAAGGGAGGGGGTGGGAGACAGAGCATCATTAAGTATCTGGAGAATGGGTACTTAAACTTAAGCAGATAAAAATCAAAGTCAATAGATAGATTCCTAAGACAGGAAGGATACCACTCAGAGAGCTGTTAGTACCTTCAGTGGTTATTAAGTAGGTAGAGTCCCCACCAGCACATATCACGATAGAGTCCATTAGCATGTGAATTGAATTTGTGGATGAACTGTGATTCCAGGGCCTCCCTGTGGATCTGGCTTATGGATCTGATTTGTGACAAGACAGCTACTTGCAGGTCTGCAACCAAACTAAGTTCACACGAATGTTCAATTTGACAACTCACAATTCTATCCTGTCACCAACTCGTCTTCTGCCAAAAGCTGCAGAAAGCCTCTTCTTATCTATAGGAATATTCTCAAGCTCAATGAAAGTAGGAGTAGCCTTTGGGAGGAAACAACAGTAATCGCGTGAAGAAGTACCATCTATCTATCTACTACTTCTCTATTCCTAAAAGTCATACTTGTTAATTTACTGGCATCCCAGCTGACAGAACAATCCCAGCTCATGTTTAGTAAATTTGTCAGAGCGTGGACAGAGGTTTGTAAATACAATTTGCCTTGAAGTAAAGGCTTACTTTACAAATAAAAAAAAATACTTATGCTTCTGTAGCACCTTCAGTCTAACAGTGCTCTGCAAATATTTTTTGCCCCTCTATCTCCCTCCCATTGTTTGGTAGCATAGCATTATATTTTTCCATTTCACAGAGGGGAACTGAGGCAGAAAGAGGCAAAGTGAATTGTCCGAAAACACATAGAGGAGTCTGGTAGAGTCAAGAAAACCAGAAACAGCTCAAAGTCCTCTATCTTATAAAAATATATTATTTTTTCCTCTCACTCTAGTGTGTTTGACACCCAATGTTACTTTTTCCACAGAATCGTAGTTTAAAATACTATATCAATTAACTGTTAAATTATTAATACTGTGTTGGTTGTGTATATAAATACATAAAAACAAAAATGTCAAAAGCAAAATGTATGTTTACACTGAAAACACAATGAAAAATGTATGCAAGCCTACTGCACATAAAATTGAAAAAAAAAAAGCATAATGCTATGGCTCCCTCTTTTGGATAGCACATATCTAGTATTTAATTGTAAGAAAACTGCATATATTCTCATCATCAAAAAATTGTACACTTATCTAAGATTTCCTGAGCTACTATTTAACAATGTTAGAAAGCAGAGTGAATAAAACATGTATTTTCATAACAGTTTATTTAAAAAAATAATTATAATACATACAGAATTTATGCAATGTATAAAAATAGACATGCTTTTGCCACTTAGTATTTAGACTACATTTTCCATGACTTTTTAAAATATTAGTACATGGTAAAAACTGACAAGTAACTTTTATTTTTGCAACAAGGTATGTGTAATATTTCAAAATAAGAGTATCAAGAAAATATATTTTGGAAAACATTTTAAACTGACTTAACTTCCAGGCAAATATATATATAAATCCATTAAAAAGACAAATCTTCTCCATTTCATAATATTTTGTCTTTAGCTATACCATTAAAATATAAATCAAAAGTATATTTTTTAGGGGGAGCCGAAGTGGGCTAATATAGATTTGTTATAATGTAGCCAGATCAAAATTCCCTGAAAGATTACTATTGGCTTCAAAGAGTATTGGACCAGTCCCCAGAAGAATTACATTAAAAACTGCTTGCTACTTAGCATGAATATTCATGATTTTAAAATAAATGGCCATTCAGAGAGAAAAAACCCCATCAAAATGAAGTTAGATCCTAATCATTTTAACGAAGGACCAATTTCTGGTCTAGTGAAGTAAGTATCCAAGCTCCCATTTACTTCTAGTCTTCATCCTAATACTGTGACATGAACCACGAAGCATGGAAATAAAAAGACATATATTTAATACTTAACTTGCATTTTAGGTTCCGAGGCTTTGCAGCACACCACAGCAATAAGCAGATTGCTGCAATAAATATCATCACAGTTCCACATTTAAGATGGCTCACTAGGTTCAATTTTCCTAATATCCTGATTTCTATTGCTATGTGTCAACACGGAGTGTGAATATATTTTTGGCAACAATTCTATGAAAAATTTGACCTTGTTTCTTATCAAAAGTTTCAACCAACTTGATTGTCAACTAAAACATTGGCATTACTTTCTCTGTGAATTTTTCCTCTTCTGCTTTCTGATTATTTGTATAGAAAATGTGTGTATACACATAAAGAGCCACTTTCTTTACAGCATGTTAATAGTTTTCCTTAGCACCCTTTATTACCCAAATAATACTCCACTGAACTTTTAAAGGTCATTATTAAACAGTGTTATAGATTTATATCTTAACACATTTTTACATTACATCATTATGATTATGTCACTCTATCATTACCTACTCTTTATTGTATGAATAATTCATGAAATGTTAGCCAAAAGGGCAATAACATTTCAATATCATTTATTATTTATTAATACTTATCCAACAGTAATATTTATAATAAAATGCCATGTCATCCAGCACTGTAGTCAGGCAGATTAAAATATTTTCTTTGCCATCACTAGCTGCCTCCATTTAGTTCACCCAAGTCCTTTAGCCTTCAGCTGGGGGACTCCTACATAGAGGCAATTCACCATTCTTTGGCTGCGTCTAGATTACATCCCTCTTTCAACAGAGGGATGTAAATTAGATACTTTGAAAGTGCAAATGAAGCAGGGATTTAAATATCCCGTGCTTCATTTGCATAATCATGTAATGGTGCTCTTTCGAAAAAGCGCCATTTTGAAAGTAAAACCGTGGTCTGAATGAGGTTCTTTTGAAAATGGCAGGCTTTTTCAAAAGATCCTGTACTCCTCAAAAAATGAGGTTTACAGGATCTTTCGAAAAAGCCTACCATTTTCGAAAGAACTGTGTCTAGACCTTGGTTTAACTTTTGAAATGGCACTTTTTTGAAAGAGCACCATTATGTGATTATTCAAATGAAGTGTGGGATATTTAAATCTCCGCTTCGTTTGCACTTTCACAGTGTCTAATTTACATCCCTCTGTCAAAAGAGGGATGTAGTCTAGACACAGCCTTAAGGGACAGCTGCAGTAAAAGCATTTCAATAGATTTCATTGCTTACTGCCTCCCTGGAATAATAGTATTCTGTAGTGACATCATAATCTGATACTGTAGAAATTATTAGTATGTCACAGGGGATGATGACATCATCAGGCTACTGGACATAAAAACATCCCTTCCCACTGAAAGAGAAAATCAGCTTTAACGTAATTATCTTCTGTACTTACCTAAGCTTTCTCTTGACACTGCTATTTTTGGTACATGGCTAATTCCCCAATGATGTCTTAGGCCTGGTCGACACTAAGGAACGTAATTGTCCTAGACACATTGGTCAGTACTGTAAAATACTTCACACTCAGGTTGACCTAACCCCAGGCCTACCTAGGTACTGTATCTCAGAGAAGTGGCTTAACTACATTGATGGAAAAACCCTTCAGTAGATGTAGGAATAGTCTATGCTATGGTGACACAGTGGTAGCCTCATAGCTGTACCACTGGAGAAGCTAAGCATAGATATGCCCTGAGAGTAGCCAAGGGGCCAAAACCACACATAAGTAGTAGAGTGACGGAGCAGGATTCTGCCATGCTGCCTTTAACTTGCCATGCTGCCAGCTGGTGGACATGTGATTGCACATACCCTGGGGTGAATGCTGAGTTGTGCAAGTGTTCTTCATCACTGGGGAATCACCGTCCTTCCATACTCTCTGGGTGAATTAAGATGACTTTGAGGCTGTTATGCTGATGAGCTGGAGCAAAGCAGCTGCACTGCATTGGGCAATGTGACCCAAGCGTATCAGGTGTCAGAGAAAACAAATGAGGCTTAATGCAGTCATTTTCTTTGCTCTTTATTGTATTTGACTCTGAAAGCCAGGGAGCCAGATAAATCTTGAGTGGCGCCACAAAGTAAGTGAAGATTTTCTGGATTCATACTGGTAAAACAAGATAGGAAGTTGTGTAATTTTGTAATGGCACTCAGAACCTGAGCTGGGAGTTCAGAATGACATTCCGAACCATCCTCCTATACGTCACCATTTCAGATCTGGCCCAGGGTGTCAATGAACAAAATTTCTTGTCAGTTATCATGTAAAGACTATTTGCCAGTCGAGATAAAAGAGGTAGTTGCCTCACTCCCACTGCTAGTGAGCAAGTGCCAAATCATAAAAGATATCAGTACAATTAAATGCAGTCTCAGCAGAGAGGTCAAGGATTAAATGGATAAGAAGACTGACATATTACCTCACCCCTAGAATTAGTCCCACCTGGCCAGAATAGGAGCATAACTCTCAATATAGATTTTTATAAGGTCATTCATCATTGTGTCATCTGAAGCATTGATAGGGGAGCGTAAGAAGCTTGCACTAGTGGGACCAGTGCTATGCCTGTGGCTAAACAGAGATCTTCATTGTTGACACTTCTAGTAGGAACTAGCTTAAACAAACATCTGAACTTGTGCAGTTGAATTATAAAAGCTGGCAGCAGGGAGTGTGAGAAAAGCTAAACCAACTTGTGCCACAGGAGTACAAGCCAGTTATTAACACTGTCTGTGATAAGAATGTGCTGAGATACTGTAATTTTCTTTTATGAATGACTCTCAGTGATAGTTGTAGGCTATTACATGTTTTTCTCTTTGTAACTTATTTTAACCAGGCAAAGAAAATGCATAAATCTTCAAAACAATGCTTAGGAAGATGATTTAATTCACATTTGAATATAAAAGGGATAAAGATTCCAGAGAGAGATAATGGCACACAAAATCTTAATCTCTTATTTGTATTGACATTGCCTACACTATTGCTGTAAGTGTCAATAAATACATTGAGACAAATCTTCAGCTCTGCCAGAAGTCTGTCAGAATAGATTAAACAATCGGGGACAAAGGTAGCTTTAAATACTTTTTGCATTATCCCAATCCCTGGGACTGCCTGGGGCCAAGTCAATTCCACAGACAGTTTAGAGTAGCCTCATGTAGGAACTTAGAGCCTAAGCAAATCATTGCCTTAACCTTCTCTTTGTTAAGCTAAATATATTGAGCTCCTTTCCTCTTTCACCATAATGAAAGTTATCTTTTTAAATCATTCTCATGGTTCTTCTCTGAATTTCCTCAATTTATTAAAAATATTCTTTAATTGTGGATGCCAGAAATGGACACACTATTTCAGTAATGGTGACAACTGTGCCATATACAAAGGTAATATAATTTCCCCTTTCCTATTCAAGATTCCTCTGTTTATACTTCCAGGCTATGTCTACGCTGCCCCCGTTTTGCAGAAAAAAATATGCAAATGAGGTGAAGTATGGAATATCAACACACCTCATTTGCATAATTAATAAGGCTCTGTTTTTGCACAAGAGGCTTTTGCACAAGAGCCGTTCTTCCACATTTTTTTCAGGAAGAACAGCTCTTGCACAAAAGGGGGATTTTGTGCAAAAATGGAGCCTCATTAATTCTGCAAATAAGGCACAGCGATATTCCACGCTTTGCCTCATTTGCATATTTTTTGCACAAAAGGGGGGCAGTGTAGATGTAGCCCCAATGATCACACTAGACTTTTTGGCCATAGCATTATATTAGGAACTCATGTTCAGCAGATCATCCGGCATCAATTCCCATGTCTCTCTCAGAGTCTCTTTTTCCCAGGGTAGAGTCCACCATCCAGCCACCATTAACGACGTATGACTTCACATTTGTTCATAGTGAAAAACAGAATCTGGGCCCAATCAAGCAATATTAAGCAGCCCAGATTGCTCACTCTCTTTCACTCTGTACTCCTCATTATTTACCACTAGCCCAGTATTCATGTTCTCTGCAAACTTCACCTGTAAATATTTAATGATTTTTTTTCTAAGTCATGGCTAAAAATATTAAATAGCATAGAACCAACAACTCATCCCATTCCACAAGTAATATACCTAGTTGATGGTTCCACATGTACAATTACAATGGCTTGTGCAATTCCTTTGTATAAGAATAGCTACTTTTAAATACATTAATGAGTGTCCCTACAGGATTTAGTGTGTTACCATTTCTAATATCTGACTTACGTCCATTATCCTTTGTTATACAGACTGTCCAGATTGGCCAACAACATGGCAGAGGAACATTGCTGGCCCTCGAGGTCATGTATCACATTAGACGATATGCAGTTGTATGAACCCCTGATGTTGTGGCTTATGTGGTTAGGTCCTGTGATGGTGTCACTTGTATAGATGTGTGGACAAAGTTGGCAACAGAGTTTATTGCAGGGGTGAGTCCCTGGATGAGTGTATCTGAGGAGAATACCATTTACATAGTTAGATTTTTTTAACTTTTTAAAAAATATTTTCAGTTACAACACAGAATAGAAAGTGTACAGTGCTCACATTATATCTATTTTGGGATACACCTATCTGCACTGTAAAAAACAAAAGAAAAAATATTTTTTCAGTTCACCTAATATAAGTGCTGCAGTGCAATCTCTTTGTCGTGAATGTTGAACTTACAAATGTGGAACTATGTACAAAGATAACTGCACTCAAAAATAAAACAATGTAAATCTTTCGTGGCTTTGAGTCCACACAATCCAACTTCTTGTTCAGCCAGTTTTTCAAGCTAGGTCTACTCTGCAAAGTTAAATCGGAAAAAGAAACACAATTTGTGGTACGCAAATTTCCGATTTACTTTTGAAAGAGGCGTTTCTGAAATTTGGTGCCATGTAGACAGCGCCAAATTTCAGAAGGAAGTGCTTTTTTGACACATCCCTTCTTCCTTGTAGAACGAGGTTTACAGGGACAGTGAAAGAGTGTGTCTGCTTTTTCCAAACAAATTTCAGAAAAGCAGACATATTTCTTGGACATGGCGTGGCTTCTCCAGGATACCTCTGGTATCCCGGAAAAGCAATGCAGTCTAGATATAGCCTCTGACAAACAAGTTTGGTTACAATTTTCTGGAGATAATGCTGGCCACTTTTTGTTTACAATGTCATCTGAAAGTGAGAACAGGCATCCACAAAGCACTCTGGTAGCTGGCCTCACAAGATATTCATGTGCCAGATGTTGATGTGCTAAAGATTCTTGTGTCCCTTCATGCTTGAACCATTGTTCCAGAGATCATGTGTACATGCTGATGATGAGTTCTGCTCAATAGTGGACCAAAGCAGAGTGGATTTCTGAAACTATAGTCCACACCTCCTTCTTCTCAGATGTTGGACAGCACTTCAAATTCTTACTGGTCAAGTGCTGTAGCTATTTTTAAAAATCTCACATTTCTATCTGCTTTGCATTTTGTTAAATTTTCAGTGAAAGTGTTTTTGAAAATGAACATGTTCTGGGTCATCATGCAAGACTGTGATAACATGAAATCTATGGCAAACTGTGGGTAAAACAGAACAGGAGACACAATTCTCCTCCAAGGAGTTAACACATTGACTTTAAATAAGCATCATCAGCATGGAAGCATGTGCTCTGGAACGGTAGCTGAAGCATGAAAGGGTATAATAACATTTAGTATGTATATTATATAAATACCTTGCAATGTGAGCTACAAAAGTGTCATGTGAATCCCTGCTCTCAGTTTCAGGTGACATTATAAAAAAGAAACAGGCAATATTATCTCTTGTAAACAAACTTGTTTGTCTTATAACTGACTGAACAAGAAAAAGCACTGAGTGGACTTACAGGTTCTGAAGTGTTACATTGTTTTGTTTTTCAGTGGAGTTATGGAATTGAAAAAAATCTACATTTGTAAGTTGTACTTTTACCATAGAGAGTTTGCACTACAGTACTTATACAAAGTGAATTGAAAAATACTATTTCTTTTGTTTCATTGTGCAAACATTTGTAACCAAAACTAGATATGAAGTCAGCACTGTAACTTTCTATTCTGTGTTGTAATTGAAATCAATATATTTGAAATGTAGAAAACGTCAAAAATATTTAATACATTTCAATTAGTATTCTATTGTTTAAGTGTGATTAATCACAATTATTTTTAATCACAATTAGCTTTGAGTTAATCATGTGAATTAAATGTGATTAATCAACATCTCTAATGAAAACATTTATTTTTCTTCTTGGTTCTGAAGACTATTCTGTCAACTTCATAAAGCTTTTGGCATTTATATATGAAAATATGGTATACAAATGTAGAACTGTCTAATTATATGAAAGTATGAAATGTGTTCCCTGTGGAGTTGAATCAACACCAAAAGATCAAAGAGGGATGTTCAAAAAGCCTTGTTTTAAGAGTTTAAAAGTGATGCATTCCTTATTTATTCTCATGTTCATGACCTTGTAACAAGGATTGTTAATGGCAGTTAAGAATCCTTTTTTAAAAACATAAGGGCTTTCCTTCTGTGACTCACCAGGCTGCTGCCTCAAGAACCGTTACTTTAAATGATTCTTTTAAACTTAATTTAACCCCATCTCTCAGAAGGCAGAGATCTGTGAAATCTGTGCCACTAACTACTGTGGGCTTCATTCACTAATGGGAGAAAACTGTACCCTTCCACTCCTCAAAAGAGATTAGCTGCTGGGGACAAAAATGGTAGTTTCACTGCCATAATCTGTTAGGGATTGTGCCACTGGACAGCAGCTTTAAATCGTAGTTGTGATGCCACAAGAGCCCTTGTCCATGCATCAACATATGCTCCTGCCACCTTTACTCAGATATGGGACAGCACTGGCTCTGAGGAGCAGGGATTCAATTGTGACATTTTCCCTCTAGGGGGACTTTCCAGCCTCTAGGGTCTATACTCTTGGATAAGCAAAGAGAAGACAGCATATTCTATGGCTGAACCTCACCCAGTATCTCCACCCAACATGTATCTAAGGCTTGTGGTATTTTTAAATATAATGGCATCTCTCTCTCATTTCAATAACAAGATAAATATTTATTTTAATAACCCCATTCATTATAGATTTATAGATATGAAATTCAATAGATAGCCTAATATTTCAACACAGCACAACATTCACAATAAGTGGCAGATGATTCAAAACCAGTTTATCTCCCATTTAAGTACCAAAGTAAAGGAACATCTATTTAAAACAATTCAGCAGCACACTGAGTGCTAAACTCTTTAGAAAGCGTGACACAAAATGTCATAATTAAAGAATGAGATATTCCTCTCACCCCAGAATGCCATGGATGTATAAAATTGAGAGTCAAATCCCCGCTTTATCTGCTTTGGGCAGGGAGCTTGAACCACGGTCTCCCACATCTCAGCGGAGTGTCCAATACAGCAGCCTATCAGATATTCCGGGGCAGCACTCAGTCTTTCCCGTTGAAGTTGTTTTAGTTTGTATAAATAAATAGCCATTTGGGACACAGAACACAATTGACTTTATAGCTCATGTTCAAGTTCCTGCATCTGCCAGCTGAGCATTTAACTATCAAGGTAGCTCTCACTCTCTCTCTCTCAAAATGCTTTGTATTCAATCAGTAGGAATTTTCACAAGAAACACTGTTTCGTCAGAAAATTACTGACCAGCTCTGGTCAGAACGGAAGATGTTGATGCTAAGTGTTTTTAAAAATCTGGCCCTTGTTGAGGTATCTAAAGATATCAGAGCTCTTCTGAAAAATCTGACCTTAACTGTAAGTGCTGATCACTTGAAAATCTGACCCTTAATTATCTGGAATCATTTGTCCATTAATTCTATTGCTGCACAATAGCAATATTCCTCTAACCACAGAGGGTATAACACTAGATCATTAATACTCATCATCAGTGATAACCCACAGTAAATCTATTTAAAGTCTACTTTTGTATCTTCCTAACCCCTCCTCCCAAAGTATTCTGCTAAAGCCATTAAATTTAGCTCACATCAGCTAGACTTCTTAGTGCACAGTATTTCACTGATTACACCCTTCTGCATGGGTTCCATTGTTTGAGAACATATAACTGTTCTTAACTAATTTTGGGGTGTTGAGTTCAAAAATTATATCTATTTTTGCCCATGACATACAGATTTTCTGAAAACCGGAGTCTACTTTGTCAAAAATGCTATTATAATGTGTCATGCATTATATGCTGTGACTTATTTTCAAGAACTTTCATGCAAAAATTCCTCAAATGAATTGAATTCATCAAAATGAATGCCATCTAGCTTAATTTTGTTGAAGCGCATCGCCAAATTATTATGTTATATATTATAGGAGTAACAAAACAGAATGGTTTCATTGTTTTATGTTTTGAATGATATTTACGACTGTATTTTCTGCATTTTTCTGCATTTTTCAGGTAATCCCCTAACATGACATCTTGAGGTTGCCTGAATGATCCAAAGAAGCAAAGACAGAACATAACAGATTTTGTTAGAAACGTTTATCACACCTACCTTGGTATAAAACTTGGGGATCAAGACTTTGGAACAAAACTGACACAAATGTAAAAAAATATGTCTGGATCATTCAGGCAAAGTCAAGATGCCATGTTAGGGGATTACCTGAAAAATGCAAAAAATGCAGAAGAAATGCAGAAAAATGCAGAAAATACAGTCGTAAATATCATTCAAAACATAAAACAATGAAACCATTCTGTTTTGTTACTCCTATAATATATAACATAATAATTTGGCGATGCTCTTCAACAAAATTAAGCTAGATGGCATTCATTTTGATGAATTTCACTGCATATAGTTTTAAGTTCTTGAAAATAATTATTTTCCTGAAAATCTTGGAAGTGTCAGTGAAGAGCAAGGAGAAAGATTTCATCAGGATATCAAGACGATGGAAAAGATCTATCAAGGATGCTGGGATGTCAACATGATGGCTGATTACTGCTGGTCCCTGAAAAGAGAGACTGATGGTGAAATGCATAAAAAATTGCCAAAAAAGCGTTGATTCGGTCACATCTAATCATTTAAAATTACTCATTTGTTAAATTTCACACTTTGCTCCTTTGTTCTTTAAACAAGGACTTACAACAGACCTTCTAAAAGAACTATAACTTACTATTTACCAAGTTTTTAATGCATAAGGTAGACTAAAAAGCATGAAAAATGTCCATTTTTTTCTTTTTGATTTGTGAAAAATCCCTGTGTGATAGAGCAAAACGGATGCCACTTTTGAAATCAGCATAGAAAAATTATGTGAAGTTACCTATTTTTATCAAAACAATTGAAACTTTGTTTCAATTTACAGACCAGTGTTATTTCCCCCTGTCATGTTACTGAATTTTAGGGAGGCAGCCAGATCATGGCTGCACCCATGGGGGGGGTGTTGGCCCCAAAAGTGGTACAAAGGGGGCCATGTGAGGTGTCAAATAGAAGGTTACTTTCTTCTGATTCCATATATGCTATTCATGTAATTGTATAATGTCTGTGTGTGAAGTTATAAGCATGTACTTTGTATGGGTACTGAATGTTTCTCGGTATGTGGTTGAGCAATGGGCAAAGCTCGGCCTATGGACATGTTAATGAGCAAGTCTCTATGGAACAATAGCCTTCTATAGGCCAAGGATACACCTCAAGAATGGTGACTGATACCTAAGGGCTACCAGCAGGGAACACAGGGATAGGCCACGGGCCAGGTGACCTGCTGCAGCCAAGAAGAGACAAGGAAGGAGGTATAAAGATGCCATGTGGCAGCCTCCATTTTGTCTTCAGATCTGCTCCTGACCCCAGATGCGGCCTCACAGGGAATCACGAGCCGGGAAGAACTGTGGACCCATCCAGACATAGGATGTTCACCAAGGACGTTTAAGCCAGCAGTTATAACATCTCTGCTGTGAGCCTGTATCGAGAACTGGGAGATTCGATGCATGTAATGTATAATACTTTAACAACCTTACTCTCATGCTTTTCCTTCTTTTAGTAATAAAACTTTAGATTTTAGATTCTAAAGGATTGGCTCAGCGTGGTCTTGTGGGTAAAGTCCAGAGGGTAAATTGACCTGGGATCTGTGGCTGGTTTCTTGGAACCAGACAGAACTTGTTCGGGGAAGGTGAGATTGGGCTCTAAAACCCCTCACCTATGTATGAGGCCCGGGGCCATCTTGGGCACGGATATCGCTGGGATGTTGGAGGGGTTTTGCTTGTGAGGCTTCAGGCAGGCAGCTGAAGCGCTCTGTGGGACTGGTTTGTGGCCTATTTGGGAAGGTCTCCAGTCTGGGGGACTGTAAGGAGCCCCAAATTTGAGCAATTCACCCTGAGCAGAGGCCCTCAGCTGTGCCCAGACCCGGCCCGGTCCGTCACTCCCCCCCCCCTTTTTGTTCATTTTAGTATTTTCCCAATCCTTTATATTTTAAAAAGAAAAAAAGAAAGATAACATACATTCCACATCTTGTTCTTTAAGGGCATGTCTACAGTAGGTCAAATCTAACATGGTTGATTTCTGAGCACCCGATTCTGAGAAATCGAAGGTCCATGTCCTCACAGCATTGTCCAAAGTAGTGCATCCCCATAAGGGAGCCTGCCATTGACTTAGAGAGCGATGCACTGTGAGTAACTTTGCAGTATGGGCTATGTTTCCGGTGCTGCTGGGTTCAAAACTTGGCAGCAGGTGGTTAGAGGGGCTCATGTCAGTAGTGTCCCATAAGGCACTCCTGTAGTCCCCTCCCCCCTTGCGTGACATTAAGGGGAGGCAGTGTGCTCATGCCTTTTGGCACCATGGTAGCCCACACAGACACCAGAGCACTGGAAGCATGGAGCCTAGTGTGCAGGAAAGCATCGTCATGCTCATGTCTGTCGTGGTGCATCTCATTGCACTGTTCTTCGACAGCGTACACATGTTGTTCCACCAGGAAGAGGATGAGGACAACCCCTATGTAGCACAGAAGCGCTATTCAGGCAAAGCCTATTGCTCATGCTAGTGCAGCCACCAGTCAATCCTCTGGACATAGTGCAAAGCCAGTTCCAGAGTCGGGAGATGATATCAGACCGGTGGGACCTCATTGTCATGAGGCGATGGGACGATCCACAATGGCTGAAAAATTTCTGTAGGTGCAAAGCCACATTCCTGGAAATCTGCAAATGGATTGCCCCTGCCATTAGGTGCCAGCATACCCACATGAAACCCTCTCTGACTATGGAGAAGCACGTGGCAATTGCCCTATGGAAACTTGCTATGCCAGCCAGCTACCAGTCAGCCGGAAATCAGTTTGGAGTGGGGAAATCTACAAAAGCGAGGGTTGTTCTTATGCAAGTAACCTTGTTCATTAATATCCTTCTGCTCAGGAGGTTGGTGACTCTGAGGAACATGGACAACAGTGTGGAGAGCTTTGCCACAATGGGGTTCTATAATTGCAATGATGTTATAGACGGAACACATATCCCCATTCTGACCCCCAACCACTGTGCCTCGGAGTATATCAACTGGAAGGGGTACTTCTCCATGGTGCTGCAGGTGCTCATGGATCACAAGAGCTGTTTCACCAGCATCAATGTGGGATTGTCTAGAAAGGTGCATGATGCTTGCATCTTTAGAAACTCCTGCTTCTTTTGAAAGATGCAAACTGGGACTTTTTTCCTCTACTGGACAATCAGAGTTGGAGAGATGGACATTCCTGTAGTGATCCTTGGTGACCCAGACTACAGCTTGCTCCACTGGCTCATGAAGTTGTACACGGGCAGCCTGGACCACAACAAGGAGGAGTTCAACAACAGGCTGAACAGGTGCTGAATGGTAGTGGAATGCATGTTTGGATGTTTAAAGGGGAAGTTTAGGTGTCTCCTGATTCAGCTGGTGTAGAAGTGTTCCATGCAAGGCCAAATATTGCTTTAAAATGGCATCTTTATAGCAGGTGTCCAGACATCTCAGGGGAGCATCTGGACACACTCGGTTTGGAGGCATGCAGGCGAGGTAAGAGGGGAGTGACAGCAGAGTGTGGCTTCCCACTGTGTAGGGCATACAGAAACTCCCAGGGACACAGCTACTTTCCCAGCCAGGGCAGCAGCCTGCAGGCAGAAGGGGAGAGGGGGAAGAGGCAGGGTGGCTTCCCACTTTTTCCAGCACACACCAGATCTGGCACATGTGACCTCCCGGAGGACACTGCTACTTTGTCAGGCTGCAGGGGATGGGAATGTGCGTGCAGCTCATGTGGCCTCCTGGGGACACTGCTTCTTTTCCTGCCCACAGAGGGGCATGGAAGTGTGTTTGGCACCTGTGGCTTGCCAGGGAGAGTGCTAATAGCTTCCCCTCCTTCTCCCTCCAGGCTGCCACAGCAAGTGATCAGGAGTGTGCGCTGACTGAACGTGGCCATAAACCTGGGCCTTATGCTGCAATGCTTTGTGGGTCAGTGATGACAGATTACTTATTGGTGGCTTGACATGTGAAGGTGTCCTATCATGGAGGATGGCATAAGGCTTACTTACTCAAGAACCTTGTGATAAGGATCAAAGAGTTCCTATGTGAGAGCTTCATGGAGCTGTGCAGGCAAGACTCCTTCTCCATCTGCAGACATGTTAAGAAGCTGTTCAGTGCCCCCTGTGCTGTGTAGGCAGAGAGAGTGCACTGCACCTTACACCCCATTGCCTGAACTCACTTCTAAGTAGACGAAGTTTGTGAACTCACTGGAAGTGCCCTTCCCAGGGTCAGCGCTGGACTGGGAGATATCCTGGGGCGGGGGGATTAGGGTGGTGGAATATGCCTCCAGTATCATGACGAGCTCCTGACTCTTGGGCATTAGCAGCTAGCTAATCTCCTCCTCTCCCTTCTCCTGCCCCTTCGCCACCCCATTTTCTTCCTTCTTGATGCCAGGCATGTCTTGGCCAGACTCTACAACCATGCTGCCCCATCCCCCAAATGGCATCCAGCTAGTTGTAAAAGTGGCTTGTGTGAGGTGTTTTCCCAAAGCTCTCCTCCTTTGCATTATGGTATGAGTGGCACAGCTCCTTGATTTTCACCCTGTACTGCTAGGTGCCTCTGAATACCCTTTCACCCAAAGGCAGCTTGTGATTCTGCTATAAATCTAGATATTCCACTTGCTGGGTCTCAGCTTTGGAAGATGGCTTCATTTCCCCACACCTCAATGAGGTCCAAGCTCTCCTGGGCACTCCAGGCTGGTGCCCGTCTGCACTCCAGGAAAGTGGAGCCCATGGGAGTGGAAATACTCGCTGTCATTGCAGTCTCTGAGGGAACGCTGGGGACACCGATGTCCACATGTGCTGTGGTGTGCTGCTTGATCACAATGGACTCGCCATGCTGGCCACAAGAGACAGGCCAGTCTACTGTTTCCAGGGCTTTTGGAGCTCAGTGGGAGAGCAGTAGAGGCAGAAATCCTGGCCAGAGTGATAAGAGCATACAGCTGCATGAGGTCTCTTGAAGGCCAATATCATCAAAGGATGTGGACCCACTGGAGGGGGAGCCCAGAACTGGACAGCGGAGGGCAACCAAAATTATTAGGGGGCTAGAGCACATCACCTCTGAGGAGAGGTTGAGGCATTTGGGCTTATTTAGTCTGCAGAAGAGAAGAGTGGGCAGGATTTGAGAGCAGCCTTCAACTTCCTGAATGGAGGTTCCAAAGAGGATGGAAAGAGGCTGTTCTCAGTAGTGACAGATGGCAGAACAAGGAGCAATGGTCTCCAGTTACAATGGGGGAGGTCTAGGTTGGATATTAGGAAAACTATTTCACTAGGAAGGTGGTGAAGTACTGGAATGGGTTACCTAGGGAGGTGGTGCAATCTCCATCCCTATAGGTTTTTAAGTCCCGACTTGACAAAGCCCTGGCTGGGATGATTTAGTTGGGGTTGGTCCTGCTTTGGGTATGGGGCTAGACTCAATGACCTCCTGAGGTCTCTTCCAGCCTTAGGATTCTATGATTCTATGAAAAGCAGTAATACAGAAATCAACTTCAGCATCCCCTAAGGGCAACACAACAGGCTTTGTAGTGTGGACATATCACTTAGAAAATCACCCATAGCTGGCTAAATACAATGCAAAGTCTTAGTGTAAACCAGGCCTAAAAATCATACTGGTATCAGACCTAATTCTGCAGGCATAGGTAGTTTCATTGAAACCAGAGGGACTAGTCACATGAGTAAAGGCTTCAAAAAACAGGCTCACATTGCACGGCAGCCTGTATGATTCTGCCAGTTTTGTAGTCTCTTTGGATTTTTTAAGACTAAGAAGTGCATCATTTTTATTTAAACATTTGAGAGAAACATCTAGTGCTTCTGCTGCAGATAAACATTCAGTACTTTAAGCCAAATGAGAGATACCTATGCATCTACATTCCATTATTTTTTTATCTTTTCATTGGGATTGGAACTTTATTTCAGTGTTAACAAATGAAAAACTATTCTATAATCTCTATTGTAAAGTTGCCAAAAGTTAGAATAGATGCATATCATGCTTGTGAATGACTGTGCAGCACTAATTAAATACATTACCATGGTGATTGCTATAGTAACATTTAAATTGGCATCACTGCTAACAAATCCCTGCTATTGATCCCAGCAGGCCTTATTTCACACTACCGCTCAAGAATCTAAATAGAATGTTTAACATTCAAAAGGCTGTAAGAAATACCATTTTTTGCAATTGCTAATGTATTAAGGAGAATTGTGTCTTTCATATGATGATAATTCATTTACCTGGAATTCCCTTAGGACTTTGATATCAGACTCACTCACTGCAATGGAAGATTTAATGATTTTAGATTACCCTCACAGACCTCTCAACAGTAAAATGCACTCATTTTTTACCATTCAAAAACCATCAGGTGTCACTGGTTTGCAACCTGAGGGAAGGATGCAGGTCACAACATGTGCATTCAAGTGTCTAATATATGAATAGACTGTCATAAATGATCTCTTTAACTCATATGTAAGTAAAGAGAGGATGTGTTTTCCATTGTGTAAAAGGATGATAGATTGACAGATAGATGGAATAGATGGTAGGGAGAGACCAAGCATCAAAGACTGGATATGTGCTGACTCAGTATGTTACACATTAGAAAGAAAAACAAACAATATCTTTCCATCCAATCTCAGACTTCCATGCCTCATTAGCTCTATTGAAAATCAAAGAGAGTTTAGCCATTGGCTTCAGGAGTGACAGGATTGATCACATTGTTGTAACAAATTTAATTCCACAGACAATGCATACATTTACTATATTATCACACAATGGGGGAAAAAAAGAGTTAGATCAATGAGTCATTACCTCCCAACAAAGGGCCTCTACTCATTGAAATGAAAGAGTACACTTTTGGCAGACTGTACAAGTAAGTCCTATTGCCCAGTAAGTAAGCCCAATGATCCACTTTAGTGAGAAAAAACAGTTCACTACAGTATGTCATTTACTTCTACCCTGGCTGGAATAAAATGTGGGAGTAGAGAGTTTTCCAGTATATCCTCTGTTGAAGAATTACCATTTGCAGGATAGAATTCCTCATTGCAGGAATTCCTAGAGCAACTACCTTTAACATTGCTCCTGGTTAGAGCTTGCTGATAACATACTAACTAGGTGAGCATGGGTATGTCTAGACTACATGGGTATGTCTCAGTCCATGGGTATGTCTAGACTACAGGGTTTTGTTGACAGAAGTTTTGTCAACAAATACTGTCGACAAAGCTTCTGTCAACAAAGTGCTTCTAGACTACATCCAGTTCTGTCGACAAAGCAAGCCACTTTGTCGACATGACAGTGTAGACACAAAGGACAGTGTAGATGCAATAATGCCTTCTGTCGACAGAACTCTGTCAACAAAAGGTGTTATTCCTCATAGAATGAGGTTTACAACCGTCGACAAAACTGCTGCGTTCTGTCGATGTTATGTCCACAGAACTCAACGGCAGTGTAGACACAGGTATAGTTTTGTTGACAAAAGTCCACTTTTGTCGACAAAACCCTGTAGTCTAGACACACCCCATGTGTGTAGGAAGATGCCCAGTTTCTAATGGTTTTTTGAGCATATACTAGGTGGATTTGGGAGGAATGATTAATAACATTCTGAGAAGGCACAAACCTGCTTAAACAGAGGGTACATTCAGTTGACAGTCATGTGTATGTATGGGGGTTCAATTTAAAACAGGAAAAGTCCACATATTCCATGAAAATGATGAAAGTATTTTAACAAAGGCATGAAAAAATAGGAAGACAAGATGGATGATGTCACATATTTTATTGGACATTTTCTGGGACAGCTTTCAAGCTAAACAGATTCTTCTTTTGGGTCTGGGAAAGCTGAAAGAAGAACTCCATTTAGCTCAAAGGAAAATATATTTTGTCACCCATCTTGTCTCCCTAAAGTTTACGGATTAATACTTCTACAATGACACTGCAAGCAAGAAAAAAGAAGAACCTTTTAAGTAAAACATAATACAAAGTGAAACGTATTCGGTAGATTTTGTCAGAAATCTAATCAGAAACTAATTTAATACTGTAATTTTTTCTTGTCGCTTAAACAAGATATAATTAAATATATATTTTCATTGCAGAATATTTGGAGTTGTTCATGGAGCTTTGTAGGAAACAATTTGTCCTTCCTGCAAACATTTTTGAGATTTCAATAAATGTCTTGTTTCATAGCAGAATAAAACTGAGATTTTTTGGGGGGAAAAACAGGAGCCCCACACCAGACTATCCAATAGCTTAGGGTATGTCTAGACAACATGGCTCCGTCGATGGAGCCATGTAGATGAGTTTACTAGACATAGGAAAATGAAGAGGCGATTTAAATAATCGCCACTTCATTTACATCAAAATGGCCACCACGCTGTGCCGATCAGCTGTTTGGAGGCACAGCGGGGCAGTCTGGATGCGCCGCGGTCGACAAGAGAAGCCTTTGTTGACCGCTCCGGTATGCCTCGTGAAATGAGGTTTACCGGAGAGGTCGACAAAGGCTTCCCTTGTCGACCGGGGCACATCCAGACTGCCCCGCTGTGCTGCCAAACAGCTGATTGGCACAGCACGGTGGCCATTTTGATGTAAATTAAGCGGCGATTATTTAAATCTCCGCTTCATTTTCCTATGTCTAATAAACTCATCTACATGGCTCTGTCGACAGAGCCATGTAGTTTAGACATACCCCTAGTGATTAGGGAAGCTCAGCTATGACATGGGAGACTCAGGTTCAAATCCCTACTTCAAAATAGACAGATGAATCTAGGATGGTGAGTGCCATATGTATTGGCTCATGTTATTTTCATCCCCCCCCCTCCAAAAAAAAAGTGCATCCTGGAGCTCAGAAACCTTCCCAATCAAAGTTTTGTTAAAATGAAACATTTCTTGCAAAGTTTTGTGATTTCAGCAACCTGGGATTTTCTGATGAGAAAGTTTCATTGAAACAATTCAGACAACCTATAGTTGCTGCTAAATAACACTAAACTTAGATGAGTTTGTCACTCAAAACAAAAGAAATTATGTTTTATATACAGACAAACAAACAAACAAACAAATACTGCAATAAATTTGTGTCAGGTGAGCCTGAATTATAAGGTAATACTATCTCTTAGGGGACATGTTCTTCACTTAACTAGTTGGGAATTTACAGGTGTTAAATTAGCCACAGTAGAGCTCTTCCATGGTTCTCTGATCTCAACAGGAAAATACTGAGGTTAACAGGGAAAAAATGAGATATTGAATACACCTACAAAATTCAAAAAAAACATGTTCTCTAATTTATGCCAAGATCTATGTACATGGACGATTTTATGCAAATCAGAGTTCATTTACTGTGTGCTTTGATTCTTCAGTGAAAAAAGAAATGAAGAAAATTAGAATTTTCCTGTACCATAACTATAATTTTCTGCATAAATTAGACACCTATTAAAATGTTTTCTTTTTGTTTTTAAAACATGATGTTAGAGAGTGATAAATATTTCAAGCCTTCACTTCCTTCTCAGATAAAACTCTGACTGAAGTTACTAAAATACATGAAGTCTTTGATCCTGCTTCAGGATCCCTGTGCCCATGCAGAGGCTCATTGACTTAAACTGGACTCCCCACAGATACAAGGATCTGCACTAACCAGGTGTGGTGAAGAATCAGGTCTAATGTCTAATGATTAGCTCTCCATGTTTTCCACTGTTTGTTGTCAGGAGTTTGTTTTTTAACTAAATCCACTCTTTTGTGAAAACTGCTTTCTGTAACAAAACAAAACAAAAGTCTGAAAACCAGAACTTTAATTCAGATTTCCTGCCACTGTGCCTCACTGCAGTGTAATTTCCTCATTCTCCTTTGTGGGCCTGGTTCTCAAACCACTTCTCCCATGATGCATCATTGCCATGGAACTCCCATAATGCAAGAATAAAAGCCATGTAGCTGCAGGGAAACCAGCTTATAGAAGAGAGCAAGGTCATGAGGCATCTAAAGGAGAACTTCAAATGCAGAATGATGTCACTGTGATTTTCATGTGTAGTGATATTACAGAATCCATTCAATAATTATAATTCATCCCAGTTCAGGGGATCTGAAGGAAGCCCTTTGTTTCGTTTAGGTGCATTCTATGAGTAAATCCTGTATGCAGCTCTATATCACAGTAGGTCCCTTGGCAGAGGAACTAATACAGTTCCACTGAATAAGCACAGGCAGGTTTTAGGTGGTGACTACAGAGGAGGCATACATCTCTGTGCACCACAGATCTTAGTGTCTCTGTAACCACCATACAGGCGGCAAAGTGGGGATAATAGTAGGTAAGGGCAAAGCTAAGTTGAGCCATGTGATAGAATAAATTGAAATATTTCTCTCTATGGATCTTCCCACAGCATTATACTGGCAGCTAGGGAGGGGGTCTGTGATTTAGAACCCAGCTAAACTTTATACCTAAATTACTAGAGCCTGATTAAGTTTTAAGATCAAGAAATCTTGATTAAATAATTATTTGTGCATGAAATCATACATCTGGGGAAAAGGGGAGAGAGAGGAGGAGGGAGAAGACTTCAAGAGCTTGGTTTTAAAATTGGATTAATTAATTTTGTATGTGTAATTACCTCAGTAACAAACTAAAATCCAGTGGTTTTACAGTAGATCAGCCTGTTTATTATGCCGGCCTCTTATGTATGCAGTTTTCTGATTTGCAAGCGCGGCTGTGTCAAATACAACATGTAAGTGAGTAATGTACTTTTAATCACTAGACTGTAAATATACTCTGACTATATTGAACTAGAGATGATTACAGTTCACCCAGAAGTTTTGTCCATTTAACAGGTCCTTTGAAAGTGGAATACAACCTTTCAAGAGTTTTGTTCTGGTGAAAGAGGAAAGACTTTGAGCCCAGCGGCATCCCTTTGAAATCTGCAAACAATGAGGACTTGCTACTGCTTGTCATTTCTGATCTGGACCTGTATGTTTCGTATGGTTCACATGACACCACTTCCCAAAAGGACTACCAAGTATTTACAAAATGGAAGGATACCGGGGTTGGCACAGAGTGATGGGAAAACCCTGCACCGCACCAAACGTGGCTGGATGTGGAATCAGTTTTTCTTGCTGGAGGAGTACACAGGTCCAGATACACAGTATGTGGGCAAGGTAAGCTTTGTACTTAAAAGACCACATCAGGTTGACATATCTGACAAGTGGCATTTTTCACAGTTCTTCTTGATTTCTTACATAAAAGATGTAGTCTTTTCTCTTTAGCATTCAAGCAAAGCACATATAATGTACTGTAATTTGAAAGGGTTAGGAACTGGGAGGTGGAAATGGAGTAGTGTCATGAGACAAGGGAAACACTTCAGCCTAAATATTATTAATTTCTGGGTACACAAGCATGCATTTGTGGGAGTGTTTCAATCTCTGTATCATTTAAAATCTGTGTTCAGTTGTCAAGAATAAATATTACAAGAGAGAATTGGAAGACTGGGTGTTATAGAGAAACCAATCTTTTTGTGATATTATGCAGAGGTGTCTTTTCCTAATTCCATTAATTAATAATGAAAATTATATCCATGCACAGGAGACATCACATTATTAAAAATGGTTGAAAAAACAAAAGAGCTTTAGGTTTTTTTCCAGCAAACAAACACAAATCTTTACTTAACGGTGTGAAAAACTGTAACTCCTCGTCCAGCTGTTAGCTCCCACAGCACCCTTGAATTCTAACTGCATCTTTGTGACTCCAAGTTGGCCTCTTGCCTTTCCTGGTGACACTTACATTAACGAATCTCAGATTTGCAGCCTCTGCTGAACCTCAGCAGCTGCTCTGCTGTTCCTTTTTTTTTTTTTTTTTTTGGCAAGGCCTTCACAGAAACAGAAATCTCTGTTTTGGAAAATCATTTAGAAAATCAGTAAGTAGGAAACGGCAGCAAATTTTGACGGCAGTCACATAGGTATGGAGCCAAAAGTAAAGTAATTTGATTGACTTCAGAAGACTTATGCCAGTATACATTTGTAATAACTGAGATCAGAATCTAGATCTTCCTCTCTCTCTCTCTTTGTCTCTAAGGGTGCGTCTACAGCACCCTAAATGCTAAATAAGATACACAATTTGCGCTATGAATCTATTTCAAAATAGCTTATTTGAAATTATTTTGAAATTTGGCACATCTACATACCACCAAATTTCAAAATAACATGCTATTTCGAGCCATCCATTAATCCTTGTGCAGCGAGGTTTACCGGGATGTCGTACTAGCATGCCTGTTATTTCGAAAAATATTTCGAAATGACGGGTGGCTTGTGTAAACACGGGATAGCTATTTCAGGATACCTCTGGTATCCCAAAATAGCCGTGCAATGTGTAGATGTATCTTAATTCTTTCTTACTCACTCTCTCTTTCATGCTCTCTCTTTCTTTCAAAAAAAAAAAAAAGAAGGAATGGACAATTTTGTTGACTCTACAGCACATAGTATATCCACCTTGCCCTGTTTCACATTCTTGAAATGCCCAAAATTCCCACTGACTTCCAGCAATGCTGTATTGGACCAATAAAGACACTCACCAACCATGTTATGTCTTAGACTTAAGAGCGGAGATTGTTTCATGATCTGTTCATGTACATAATAACAACAATTTCTGCTCTCACACCAGTATAAACCAGAACAAATTCCCTTTCTGTCAGTTATGTTATCATAACAATTGTAGCAGGCCCAAAGTGTGACAAACTGGAAATTCAGCTAAGGGATTTTTTACATGATTCTTACAGCAAGATTTTTTTTTTTTTTTAAGACTCACTATAGTGTTCTCTAACTGAAACTGGTGGTATATTGGTATTACATGTCAGAAGAGAACACGTTTTCTGGGACTCAGGGGAACTAGTGGGGGGAACAAGAATTCCTACCCTGCCCTTCTTTAATATGGGCAGATGCAGACTGAAGGACTCTTAGAGTGACAAAATAATGTTGTACTAGAAAGAGAATGAAATTAATTTAGAAGCTTTTATTTTAACTGCGCTTATAAAAGGATCAGATGGTTGACAAAAATTAACATTTTTTTTTCTCTTTAGTGGATTCAGAGTAATGTAGAAATACATTAGTGTATTGTGTCTATGCCATACAATGTGTTATTAGGAACGGGATAACTGGTCTGAGCTACTTGCTTGCATATGAACAGGGGAGCCAACAGCCATGCTGGGCCTCTGGGCAAAGTGGCTCCACACTCCCAAAAGGGGTGGGGCCTCTGACAGAAGGGGTGGAACTGGTGAAAGCCAGTTCTCAACTCCACCCAGAGCGCATCACTCCGGTCCCCACAGCCCTGAGAGGTGCCTGGAGCATGCGCCGCGGTGCTCAGACAGCAATTTAAAGGACCCAGGGCTTTGAACATGGGAGACCCAAGTCCTTTAGAATTGCCACGCCCCAGGGCATTTTCCCCCCTTTGCTTCCCCTCCTTCTGCAGGCCTGTATATATGGAAGATATCGATATTTAATATGCATGGTCACAATACACATAGCTGGGCATTATGCTTTTGTTTCACCTAACATTTGAACTGACTTGAACCTGCGGATCCCCATCTTCTTTTAATACAGCAGCAACACCAGTTTTGTGTCATCACTTCCTAACACACTTGCATCGTATTCCACAGTAACTTACATGTAGCTCATGGAATCTCAATTACTGGGATTCCTTTGAAACTCATAAGTCAGGCCCAGATTCTCATGCCACTTCTTTTATAAAGTGATGATACAGTGTTCACATAAAGGCTTGCAAAGAGAAAATGTCCTATGAATACTGGTGTGACGGTGTGTTTGCCAACTAGTCACATTAGAAGTGCTTCCATGGCCATCTCCTAAAAACCATCTGTGACTTTGGCATTGGAAAGGCAAGGAGGGAGAATTTTACAGAGAGGCAGGAAGAATAATAAAATAAAAGCAGCAATATCCATGAGCACATGGAAGAGCTGGTGGTAGTTGTCCTGATCATGCCCTAACCCCAGTGGCAGTTGCAGCATTCACAGGGTAGCACCATTTCCCAGGCTCTCTCCTCAGTGTGTCTGGGCACGCACATGTGCATATGGACCCTTCTCTATTGTTCACTGTGTAGCCTTTTTTAAAAGTGTATTTTGTAATGTGGTATTATACCACCATGAGTTCAGCTATAGTTTCAGTTCCATAGAATGTAAGTCATCTGAGTCTCTGAGAACATAAACTCCAAGGATAATGACCTTGATCATCAGTAAAGGGATGGTTTCTGCAGGAGTATCCCCTAGGAAACTCAGTTTTCCTAATCTGGGCACCTTCTTTTTATAATGTGATTCTTACTAGACCTCATTAGTGTTTGCACGCATAGTGCACCCTGAGGTTATGGTATGTGTTAGAAAAATGTGAACACTAGACATATTGAAAGAAAAAAAACCCCAACTGTTACTGTTAATTTTTGGCAATATTGCTCCTTGGTACCTCTTCTACCATAATCTTATGGAATCAGGTTATTCTTTGGTCATTCACTTATGTCACATTTCTTACCTCTCAGGCCTAAAATAGCTAGATTAATATCTCACATACAAGCTATAGGTGCCCTGTTTCAGCCCTCCTTTACTTAGATACTAAATACACAATTATCCCTTATAACTACTGATCAATCTTATATGTTTATAATCCTACAAGCTAGCTCTATTTGGCCTACAATGTTTACATGTGACACAACATGGAGGTTAATCGTAACATCACAAAATAAACGAACAGAAAACTAAAATCATTGGCTACAACTGCTACACTAAAGCAAAATATAATTACGCCCATCTCTGCACACAAACTGACTGGACAGCAATGAATATATGTCACTCCTACAAACATCACACATGCATATAAATCCTTGTATCCACCATTCTGTGACAAATCAAGAGCATTTACTACATCCTCTGTATTCAAAATGGCCCCACCTTAATCCTGCATTTGCCAGTCAAAATGCATAACTTATTCCGGTATAATACTGTAGTTTGCCTCTACAAGAGAGGCACAAAGAATCCATGTTAGTATTTTTCTCCTAGCAAAGGCATGAGTCTTAATCATACATTCTTGGTTCCCGCCGACCACTTGCTACTTCAAAGCTATGAGACCCTCTCATTCATTGTACGCATTAGTAACCAGGAACTATAGTTACTAACAGAACACTTTTAAGATTAATACAGGAGGGGAATCCCAAGTTATTACAGAAATTTGACCATCCACTTGATGGTTAGACCCAAGCAAAAACCCAAATTACCCTGTCCTGAAGCTTAGTGCTAAGGTTATTAAATAAGATAACAGTGTGCTATCAGACCGTGCATGCCCTGCCAGTTATTTTCATTATATTTCTTTTGACAATGACATTGGAGAACGGTGATGTGTGATAGAAAAAGAACAGTACATTCACTTTACATGATGCATATACAGGAAATATTGTTGAAAAGGATACATAGATGAGATATTTAATACAATTGGCACTGGGTAAATTAACCACATAGAAAACACAGATTTTAGTGTATCTTTCAAAAGCAGGACACATCTGCCACCTGCAATTGTTTTTCATCAATGTGACAAGAGAAAATTGAATGCAAATCTGCATAACAACCAATATATCTGCCATCTCTCTCTCTCCTCTTTTTCACACCCTTACTCAGAAAAGGATTCAAGTTTTTTTCAGTCTGTGATCTACATATGGAGCCAGACACAATGCTTGTCCATGTACAAAAAAAAAAAGAAGTTTTACATGTCCTAAAATTCTCTACGCTCACTCCTCCATCACTTTCTCTTCTGAGCTTCCCATTCTTTGCTCTTGAAAGGATCAAAGGCAGGATGCATGAACCATACACTTCTCTGTATTCTTCATTTCTATTATATTATGGTAGTGCCTAGAGACTGATGCTGAAATCTTGGCCACATTGCAGCAGGCAGTATTCAATCACATATATAGAGACAACTTTTGCCCCAAAGAATTTAGAATTTGACAATTCTCAAACTACAAAAAGTGAATTAATTGTTCACTACGAGTTGTTTACCCTGCTAAATGTTGAACTTCCCTCGTCCGGCACCCTTGAGACCTGACTGATGCCGAACCAGAGAATTTGCCAAACCACGGGAAGTTAATAGCAGCATTACCAACCCTTGAACTGCTTAATGGGCTCTTAGAAGAAATTTGGGGGTAAATTAGAGCTAAATAACAGCACAGAAAACTGAGCCAGGACGGGTGGCTGTAAACTAACTTTATGGGACCACGGGAAACTTGGCCATGATAAGTAGACATCCAGCTAACTAAAATCATGCTGGACCACAGATGTTGCAGAACCAAGAGAATGCTGGACTAGAGAGGTTCAACCTGTACATGTATACTTGAGACAGATTTCCTTGTAATAACCCTAATACAAATACTTTTAGAAAAGAGGGGGACAATCATTTTAAGAGTTAGTCTGGGGACAATAAAAGCACTTAATGCAAATCACACTTAACAGATTCCATAGGTCCCAAGATCTCTTTTGTCCTTTAGAGCAGGGATGGGCAATAATTTTTGGCTGGGGGCCAAATTTTTGGAGTGGCTCCGGGCTGCCCCAGAAGGGAAGGGGCCCAAAATGGAAGGGGCGGGGCCAGGATGCTTCTGGGCTTCCCCACCCACAGACCATGATTGGTCTGGGGGTGGAGGAGTTCCTTTGGCCCACCTTCCCACTAAGTACCCATGCTCCTGGCAGAGTGGGAAGAGGCATCACATGCTCCCCTGCCCCCAGGCCAATTAGGACCTGGGGTCAGAAGAAGCACATGAAGTTTCCTCTGCCCTGCCAGGGGAGCATGTAGCACTTTGAAGTGCTGCGTGCTCCTGGCAGGGCAGGAGGAGAGTTCACGTGCTCTCCTGCCCCCAAGCCTTGATTGGCCTGGGGGTGGGAGGAGCGCACTAAGTTTCCTCCACCTTACCCCTGCCCTGTGAGGAGTGTGCAGCACTTAGAAAAGTGCTGTGTGCTCCTAGCAGGGTGGAGGAAACTTGTGCGCTCCCCTGCCTGCAAGCTCTGATTGGCCTGGGAGCAGGGCAGCATGCAAAGCCTCGTCCCATCCTGCAAGGAGCGCCTCGTGCTCCTCGCAGGGCAGGGGTAGGGTGGAGGAAACTTGGGGATGGGAGAGCGTGTGAACTCTCCTCCCGTACTGCCAGGAGTGCACGGCACTTCAAAGAGCTACATGCTCCTGGCAAGGTGGAGAAAACTCTAATACCCTAATTGGCCTGGGGGCGGGGGAGCAGCAGGGCCTCTGTGAGCTGGATCAACCCTCTTGGCAGGCCGGATATGGCCCACGGAGGCCCTTTTGCCCACCCCTGCTTTAGAGCATGTCTAAACAGCAGCGTTAATTCAAAATAACAGAATAGGCATCTACACAGAAAGCCCGTTATTTCGAAATTGTTTTGAAATAACTGGCTTATTACTCCAACTTCTGTAACCCTCATTTCACTAGAAGTAAGGGAAGTCGAAGGAAGAGTCTTCTTCCTTTGACTTCCTGCAGTGTAGACAGCGCCAAAAAGTCAAATTCAGGTACTTTGACTTCAGCTATGCAATTAACATAGCTGAAATTGCTAATCTTAGTTCAACTTTAGCTCACAGTGTAGACATACCCTTACAGGGAAGGATAAATATCCTAAAAACTCAGATCCCCCCCACCTACTCATAAGCAAGAGTATAGATACAACACAATCCCTGGCTTCTCTATAGGGACACAGGAAATGACATTGAAACTAATATGAAGTCCCATATAATTTGGGGAGATCAAACAAGGGTACTATAGAATTTTCTCTAACGCCTATTGAATTGAATAGACAATCAGATCAGTTCTATAGTGGATTTTTAACCACCCTATAGAATTCCATGACAGGGATGGGGGTCTTATAGTGTAGTCAAAAACACCTACAGAAAGGATCTTATTCTCTATTCAATTCTAAACAATTTGTTCATTTAAAAGAGTGAAATAACCAGGAGGTGAGGTGAAGCATCAACATCTAGGAAAGACCTGAGAACTATGAAGTTTTCTCAGTAAGCTACTGTGTTTCAGTCTGATGTTCAGCCTCTGCAGAGAGTAAATTCTCCCCCCGCCCACCGCCACCACCTCTGCAACTGGATTTCAACAAGATCATATATCTCACCTCGGCAATATGTTAAAGTGGCTGATAATCTTCTGTTCAGTATTTTTTTCTTTTCCAATCCAAAGGAATATCAAATAGATGAAGCCACTTCATCTAACTCTAACATGTGCAGCTTGAACTCTCCTATCCAAAAGGTCTGTTGACAACAGTTGTCAATATTTCGAGCTCACAAGTAGCCAGAGACATATTGAATATAAAATGTATAAAATGATTGATTAGTTTCTGTTTTTCCATTCACTAACTCTTTAATGATGTGGGGTAGAGTTAATGTACCTGCTGTACATATTGCTACCAAAAGCATTTCATGTGAACTTTATTCAGCACCCACTATTGCCTAATAGAAAAAAAGAACACGTCTAGGAGAAAACATTAAAACAATCCCCAAAGCATTCAGCTAATAATGTGTCAGGGGAACAGGGTGACGGTGGAGCAGAGAAGACCAAGGAAAAAGTGGATAGGCAGGGAGCACTGAGGGGGGGCTGCACAGTGGTGGGCATGGATCTGTTTTCCAAGTTAATACTTGGAGCACATTGCTAGGGCTGGCTGCCGAGGTGCAAGTGTGAGTCACTCGGTAGCTCAGTATCCAGTCAGCCCAAGCTGATTAGCAACCCTTTCCCCCCTCCTCCCCCAAGATGTGGCAGACCCCCACCCCCTGCAGGAGGGGCTACTACTTAGTGTTAGGTGGGGTCAGGGGCTGGCCGCCACTTGGTGGAGGTGGAGAGGAACTCCTTACCCAGCCTGAGCCCGGCATGCACTCACTGACTTGGAGGGCAGGTGAATTCAGACTGGCTAGCTGCTGAGGAATGGTTGGAATGCTGTCCCTGCACTCTGGCAGCTGCGTGGTACCCCCAAATGCCCTGGGGCCCCACACACCTGTGTAATTTGCGTATTGGTAGGGATGGCCTTGGTTTCACCCTCTTGTCTGGTCAGTCTTGGGGTTTTCCTCCCCGTGGTGTCTGACGGAAAACTGCATGACCCAAGTCTTCCTTCTGGAACATGTTCCCTTCCAGCAGTCTCCAAATCACCCTATTTCTAGCCCTTCTTGCATCTAGCCTTGCCCAGGCCAGTCCCAGGCCCTACCTGGCTGGAGTCTCAGGTTTCTGGTGCTGGCTTCTCGACCTTCTGGTAGTCCAGTCATCTCTGCAGGAACCTTTCTTACTACCTGCAATTTCCTGACTTTTCATAAGCTTCAGAGAAGAAGCTGAGTTAGTCTGTTGTTTTGTTAGTCTTTAAAGTGCTACCAGACTATTTGTAGTTTTTCCTGACTTTTCATGTTCATTTCCATTTTTCCCCTTTCGTTCCCTCTCTCTCCCCTTACTGTAGCCACATGTTACCCTTCCTGGGGATTTTACTGATTCCAATGGGTTAGCTCCGGGATCTTCAGTCCGGGGCAAGCCACCCTGTTACACCCATCAACAATACATTTTTGTGACCTTTAAAAAGTCATAACATAAGTGTACTCTTGTTAAGAACAGATTGTTTTGATGCTCAACCATAGAATCATAGAATACTAGGACTGGAAGGGACCTCGAGAGGTCACTGAGTCTAGTCCCCTGCCCCCATGCCAAGACCCAGTACTGTCTAGACCATCCCTGATAGACATTTATCTAACCTGCTCTTAAATATCTCCAGAGATGGAGATTCCACAACCTCCCTAAGCAATTTATTCCAGTGTTTAACCACCCTGACAGTTAGGAACTTTTTCCTAATGTCCAACCTAAACCTCCCTTGCTGCAGTTTAAGCCCATTGATTCTTGTTCTGTCTTCAGAGGCCAGGAAGAACAATTTTTCTCCCTCATCCTTGTGACACCCTTTTAGATACCTGAAAACTGCTCTCATGTCCCCTCTCAATCTTCTCTTTTCCAAACTAAACAAGCCCAATTCTTTCAGTCTTCCTTCATAGGTCATGTTCTCTAGACCTTTAATCATTCTTGTTGTTCTTCTCTGGACCTTCTCCAATTTCTCCACATCTTTCTTGAAATGTGGTGCCCAGAACTGGACACAATACTCCAAATGAGGCCTAATCAGTGCAGAGTAGAGTGGAAGAATGACTTCTTGTATCTTGCTCACAACACACCTGTTAATGTTGAATCATGTTGGCTTTTTTTGCAACAGCATCACACTGTTGACTCATATTTAGCTTGTGGTCCACTATAGCCCTAGATCCCTTTCTGCCGTACTCCTTCCTAGACAGTCGCTTCCCATTCTGTATGTGTGAAACTGATTGTTCCTTCCTAAGTGGAGCACTTTGCATTTGTCCTTATTAAACTTCATCCTGTTTACCTCAGACCATTTCTCCATTTTGTCCAGATCATTTTGAATTATGACCCTATCCTCCAAAACAGTTGCAACCCCTCCCAGCTTGGTATCATCTGCAAACTTAATAAGCGTACTCTCTATGCTGATATTTAAATTGTTGATGAAGATATTGAACAGAACCAGTCCCAAAACAGACCCTGGCAGAACCCCGCAGACATATATCTTGTCTCAGCAAGAAATTTACAATACCTCCATAGATCGAGGACATTGGCTTGTAAAATAAAAGACACTTTCACAATAGATATTGGGGGAGGTTTTTTTATTATTTCTATTAGAACCTTCATCAACTGTGCAATTAAGATCATCCCATAAAATCTATTATAGGCTGGGCAGTCTGATAAAAAAATACTTAGTTTTTTAAAACAGAATTGTTTCTTCTTTTCCATTGTAGGCATAAATGTCATTCAAAGTGTTGATCAAAACCATCATGAACTATGAGTGATCTGACCTAAACAACTTTCATGGCAACAGATGAATCAGGCTTCACTTTATCTGAAAATAAAAATATCAACCCAACCAACACTTACTAATCCCTGGCTAAGAGAAACCTTTTCTCCCCAATTCAGTTAGCCAGTCATTTTGATTCATGATATCTGGATGTGTCCCTTGTTTAAAAAGAACGTCTTAACCCCCTGAGCAATGAACTTTATTTTGCAACAGATGTTCAAACAGACCCATTCTGTTCTTTGAGTCTTTACACTTGTTAGCTTTCAGAGATCCACAAGTAAATAATACTCAACACAAGACAAATGGGAGAGACAAGGCAGAAAAAACTAGAGAAAACCAAGCAAAACATTTCGTGAGGTTATTAATCCTCCAGCACTGCTGCTATTCAAGGTCTGTCTGTCTGTCTGTCTCTCTCTCTCTCTCTCTCACACACACACACACACGTGAACAGTTTCTGCACTTTTATCTTTTTTTCATGCTGAATTCAGCTGTAGATGGCTTTCTCTTACTATACAGCAAAGCATATTAGAGTCTGGAAATTTTCCTTCACATCATTTCCATAATTCCTTTTGGTTTCATTAAGAAAACAATTATTATTCTCCAGACTGTGTTCTCTATTAATATGCTGAGCAGCACACAGATAGAACACAGTCACTGACAGTATCATCACTCCCATCAGACTTCAGCCACAGAGCTGAAGCAGGGAGCCCCGGACAGATCAGAAAAGAAAGGCTGCTGACAGTGAGGGGAGGACACAGTGCTGGCTGGCTAGTACCACCAGAAGTGCTGCACTGACAAGCAACTTCAATTTGTCACATAGAATTTTGAAATGCTTTCCCCTAGCCCCCAAAACAAAATGAATCTTTTTTTCCCAATTATGTCAGCGCTTTGTTTTTTAAAGATCTCTTTTTCACTTCATTGTTGGATTTCAATTCATGATCTCTAGCCTGACCTGTAATATCTACATTGTTTATCCTGAGTGACCATCGATTGCACTTCAGGAATCAGTTTTAAAATAAGGTACATTCTCCCTTGTATGTACCCTAGCGCCGCAAAATCAGTGTCACCCTTTCTTGGGATGGATTCCTGTGAAATATGCTCAGGAGCACCTGTAGTTTGCTCCAGTCCAGTCTGGCCACAGCTTCAACTGTAGATTCATCCTGACACCTATTGGTTGTTGGACTTGATGTAAAGGAAAATTTCCAGACTCTAATCTGCTTCACTGTATAGTAAAAGATAACAATCTACAGCTGAAACTGTTGACTGGCATGTGTGTGTGTGTGCATGAGAGAGAGGGAGAGAAAAACAGAGACAGAGAGACAGACCTTGAATAGCAAGTGCTCTGTGGTGTAGATGGTCTCTGATACATAAGAAGTTAAACTTCATGATCTGCTGGTGCAGTCTGGCTTTAAATTCTGTGATTGAGCCTCACTCCAAACATACCTGTTTTTAACTCATATGCACCTTCAGTTCTCTGTGTAGATGTGAGTTCCCTAGAAGTTGTCTATTTCTATCCTTGATTTGAGTTAGCAATGTTCCAGCCTTCTAAGCTGCACATTCACTTGTTCCAACACCAATGTACGCACATTTATCAGGCGTATAAGTTAAAAATGTATAAATATTTTAAAACACAATCCATTCTCATGATGACTTCTTTGTGAAAATTCATGATTTACCTAATATGCGGTACATCCAATAACATCTCTTCAACACGAAAGTCGTGAAAATTTTATAAGCAATTGTTTTGAATTGAAAAATAGCCTTTTTTCCTGAAACAAAATTTTGCAATTCTAAGCAAATAAGTTGCCCTGAATAGGACTACTTCCTTGCATAAAGATAAGCATGGCCAATGGTTAGGGAATCAGACTAGAATTAGGGATAAAAAGTTTCCCTCTCTGCCACATACTTCCTAGGAAACCTTGGGCAAGTAGTTTAGTCTCTCTGTGCCTTGGTTCCCCATTTGTACAATGGGCATAATAGTGCTTCCCCACTTTACAGAGTGTTGTGGGGATAAATATATGAAATAGCATGAGATGATCAGTTTCTGCAATGTTGAGGTGATAGTTATGTAAGTTATATAGATACACTGTGCTTGCAAGATTGTGAACAAAGTCTGCTATGCCACTCATGAAAAATAACAGAAACCCCAAACAAGCCCAGCAAGTAAGACACAAGAAAAAATATAGAAGAAAAAAGAGGAAAGCAGAAGGCAAATCAATTGTTGCTCAACTCACTTTCCTTTTCAAACACTGTCTCATACTCTTGCAAGACAGATATTTTATTTAGATTGTAAATGCTTGAGGGCAGACAACACCTTTTTCTTACATATTCGTAAAGCTCCTAGCACAATGAGTTCTTGGTCCCTGATTGAGGTTGCTAGGTACTATTGAAATACAAATAAGAAATGATAAAGTAAGGGAGTGTGTGTGAATGAAAGCAACCTAGGTTATGTGCATGTATGCACAATTGTGTAGTTATCTGGGTGGTGTAGGGAAGGAAGACATATCTGTTCTGGCAAGTTTTCTTAAGAATTTTGCAAGGCTGATGTCACCATCTTTATTTATATATGTGATATAAACTGCACATGTGATAACCTAATTTATTATGCAATTTTAAATATCCCTCCTATCCTCCACCACCATTTCATCTCCTCTGGGGTTTATTCTAATAGTCCAAGTCCCAGTGTAGACTCCTTTAAAGAAAAAAAACCCCACAATAAATCCCAGAAAAGTTCCCCTTCTCAACTAAAATAACATGGCTTTTCCTTACAAAATTTACACAAAATGGAGACCTTGGTTAGTCTACACTATGTTCTAGACCAGATTCTCTTTCCATAAAACTGTCTGAGCTTTATCTGTAGCCTTGAAGCTTTCTGCCACTGGAAATGAAAGGGTAGACTGCAGAAATATACAGATGTATCATTGGACTCTTATCAGGCAATCATATGACATGTAAAAAAGGGGGGGAGGCATTTCCTGAGATGCTTTCCACATCACATTATATTTAATCAGATTGATTACATCATTGTAGAGATGCTGAAAAGGGGAAGCTTTTTGACTGTATTGTGGTTTCCTGGTATCTGACAATCTAGTGATAAAATGAGTTCAAAACCCATCAGAGCAAATCAATATGTAACTACCTAGAAAGGGCAATTTAACTGTCTGCATCAGATGGTGGTATTGTGCAACTTCTTGTCTGTTCCAGGAAGGCTTCATGTACAGTCACCTTGAATGGGAAAAAAGGAAGCTGTCAACAAGTGACTGTCAAAAATATCAAATCTTTTCTTTGCCTCTCTGTACATGCCTGATCCATCAAATCCTATCCATTGCATGAATCAGCCCACCAAACACTGAACTATAGTGAGCCTCAAAGAGTGATACGTCTAGCCAGAATAATCTGTCAATTTAACAGTGTATTTTATCCCAATATCTAATCAGTTTTTAAAGGTATCTGTTGCTACAGTCAAAGTCTTGCTTTAGATGTGGGCTTTTGCAGAATTCATATTTTTTATCATTTCAACAGATTATATTGATATTTATTTTTAGTCTTTTAATTTGTATCAATTTACATTTTCACAGTTTTCCAAAATTATGAACTTTAAGCATTTTATTTTTTATTTTTATTTAAATTTTCACAGTGGAAATTATGGAGGGAATCAGGCAACAGGATAGGTGAGACAAGAATTATTTAACAATAACTGATGTTGAGATTTAAATAGTTAAAGCCTTATAATAATTTGAACATGAACTATCCACCACACACCTAAATATCTATGAAGTAAATGTCCTTAAATTCAGCTCTAATAAGTTTTCAAGGAGAATTTTTCTTACATTGCATATTTTGATTATCATTGATGGAAAAATGTTTTATTTTTTATTTAGAGTGAAATCCATATTTACCACCTTTTAGCACTAAAAATCTAAACTTTCCAAGGTTATTTATATTCACTGCAATGTCAAACAATTTTACAGTGAGCAATATTATACTGTCATATTCACCACTACAAAATGGAGAAACTCTGCTAAAGTCTCTCCTTTCTGTTTTCATAGTACACGGTGGCAAAAGAGTGCTAGACAACTCTTTGAATTCCGATGCACATCTATATTTTTAATAAAAACAACAAGGAATCTGGTGGCACTTTAAAGACTAAAAAAAAATTAGGGTAGTAAAGCATAAATGTTGTGAACTACAATTCATTTCTTCAGATGAGAAAGAAAGAAAGAAAGAAAGAAAGAAAGAAAAAGCTGATAATTAAATCAGAATAGAATCACATAACTGGAAGGAATATTAAAAAGTGAAGTCTAGTCATCATCTGCACTCATGGCAGGGCCAAACAGCATCTACTCCACCCATAACAGGCGTTTGCCTAATGCGCTCATAAAAATTTCGAATGGAGGAGATTACACAACCTCCCTTGCAGCTTGACAGGAAGTTTTTCCTAATGTCTAACCTAAATCTTCCTTGCTATAATCCTATCATCAGAGGTTAAGGAGAATATTTTTCTCCCTCCTCCTTGTAATAACCTTTTAGGTAATTGAAAGCTGTTATGTCTGCTCTCCATCTTCCCTATTCTAGAATAAACAATCCAATTATTTCTATCTTCCCTTACAGATCATGTTTTCTAGACCTTTAATCCTTTTTATTGCTTTTCCCTGCACTCTTTCCAATTTGCCCACATCTTTCCTGAAATGTGGCACACACAACTGGACACAATACCCTAGCTGAGGACTAATCAGCATGGAGTAGAACAGAAGAAATACTTCTTGTGTCCTGCTTACAATACTGCTGCTAATACATCCCAGAATGATGTTTGCTTTTTCTGAAACAGTATTACACTGATTACTCATATTTAGGTTGCAGTCCACTGTGACCTCTAGAAGTCTTGATTGTTCCTTCTTAAGTGAATACTTTGCATTTGTCATTATTGAATTTCATCCTGTTTACCAGAGATCATTTCTCCAGATCATTTTGAATTATAATCCTATCCCCAAAAAGCATTGGCCAACCCTTCCAGCTCGGTATCATCTGCAAACTTTATACATGTGCTCTTTATGCCATTATCTAAATCTTTGATGAAGATACTGAAGAGAACCAGACCAGAAATGATCCTGATGGAATCCCACGCCGTATGCCCATCCAGCATGACTGTGAACCATTGATAATAACTCTTTCCAGAATTGTTATCCAACCAGTTATGCACCTACCTTATAGTTGTTATATCTAAGTTGTATTTCCCTTGTTTGTTAATGAGAAGGTCATGCAAGATTATATCTAAACCCTTTCTAAAGTCTCACTATAACACATCTGCTCATCCACAAGGCTTGTTACCCAGTCAAATAAAGCTGTTAAGTTTCTTTGACATGATTTGTTGTTGACAAATCCATGCAGACTGTTGCTTATCATCTTATTATGTTCTAGATGATTGCAAAATGATTTCAGAATAGTTGTCTCCATTATCTTTCCTGGTACAGATGTTAAGCTGACTGGTCTATAATTCCCTGGATTGCCCTGATACTCCTTTTTAGAGATGGGCATTATATTTGCAGTCTTCTGGAATCTCTCCTGTTTTCCATTACTTTTCAAAGATAATAGCTAATGACTCAGAAACCTCCTCAATCAGCTCCTTGAGTATTCTAAAATGCATTTCATCAGCCCCTGGTGACTTGAAGACATCTAACTTGTCTAAGTAATTATTCAATTATTATTTTCATATTTTAACTTCTGAACTATCACATTGGTACTGGCATTCAGTATGTTAGGCATCCAATCACCACTAAAACTCTTTGTGAAAACCAAGACAAATAAGTGATTAAGGACTTCTGACATTGCCACATTTTCTGTTATTGTTTTTCCCTCTTCATTAAGTAATAGGTCTGCCTTGTCCTTGCTCTTGCTCTTGCTTCTAATACATTTGTAGAATGTTTTCTTGTTATCCTTTATTTCTCTGCTAGTTTGAGCGCATTTATGTGTTGGCATTTCCATTTTTTCCCTATGTACTAGTATTATTTGTTTATATTCTTTCTTTGTAATTTGACCTAGTTTCCATTTTTTGTAGGACTCTTGACATATGTCCTATCTTTCCAATTTAGTGGAATAGTTTGTTCTTGTGTCCTTAATAATGTCTCTTTGAAAAACTGCCAAATGTCTTCAATAGTTTTTACTCTTAGACTTACTTCCCATGGGATCTTAGCTACCAACTCCCTGAGTTTGCTAACATCTGCCTTCTTGAAATCTATTGTCTTCATTTGCTGTTTTCCCTCCTAGCATTCCTTAGAATCATGAACTTTTATCATTTCATGATCACTTTCACCTTAGTTGCTTTTCATTTTCAAATTCCCAACCAGTTCCTCCTAAACCTAGACCAGCCTCTCCCCAGTAATTTTCTCCACCTTCTGAAATTAAAAAAAAAAATCTGTCTCCAATAAATTTAAAAATGAGTAATCTGTGCCCAGATGTGTTATTTTCTCAACAGATATCTGAGTAATTGAGGTCCCCCATCACCAGCAAGTCTTCTGTTTTGCATTATTTTTTCAGTCCAAGATTTTCCAATTGAAAAACCTCATTCATCTCCTGGTTAGGTGTTCTGTATTAGAACCTTACCATGACATCACCCTTGTTTCTTACCCTTTTTATCATTCTTGAGAGATTCTCAAAAAGTCTGTCTCCTATTTTCATCTCAACATCATTCCAAGTGTATACATTTTAATATATGAAGCCATATATCCTCCCTTTTCCCCTGCCTATCCTTCCCTTCTCTACCTATTATCTAGTCATGAATATTATCTTACCAAGTCTCTGTGATTCCAACTATGTCATGGAATCACAGAATCATAGAACACTAGAACTGGAAGGGACCTTGAGAAGTCATTGAGTCCAGTCCCCTACCCTCACGGCAGTACCAAGCATCATCTAGACCAGAGCTACTCAACACGTGGCCCCCACAGCACATTTGTTTGCAGCCCATGGAGTGGTTTGGGTTTATGCAGGGCTCAACACGCAGCCCATGGGTAGGAGCCAAAACAAAAAAGTAGTCAATATAATGGTCTTCTGTTGATATGCATTTTAGTATTTAAATTCCTTGACTGTCATTGCTCATTAAAAGTGCTGTCATATGGATGGAAATTGGGTAAATATTGCATTTTATTAATATCAGCAGAATTGGGGCATGTGTGTTGTGTAGTCTTGCCTTAATATTTGTATTATGCCTGTCAGTGTGAAAGAAGCTATTTGCATATACATTTGCATGTATATGCAACCACACTTAAGTTGCAGCCCTCGGCATGTGTTGTGAGTATCATCATGGCCCCCTGGGGATTCCAAAGTTGAGTAGTCCTGGTCTAGACCATCCCTGATAGTTGTCTATCCAACCTGCACTTAAATATCTCCAGAGATGGAGGTTCCACAACCTCCCTAGGCAATTTATTCCAGTGTTTAACCACCTTGATAGTTTTTCCTAATGTCCAACCTAAACCTCCTTTGCTTCAGTTTAAGCCCATTGCTTCTTGTCCTATCCTCAGAGGCCAAGGAGAACAATTTGTCTCCCTCCTCCTTCTGACACCCTTTTAGATACTTGAAACCCACTATCATGTCCCCTCTCAGTCTTCTTTCCAAACTAAACAAGCCCAATTCTTTCAGTCTTCCCTAATAGCTCATGTTTGGTAGACCTTTAATCATTCTTGTTACTCTTCTCTGGACCTTCTCCAATTTCTTCACATCTTTCTTGAAATGTGATGCCCAGAACTGCACACAATACTCCAATTGAGGCCTAATCAGCACAGAGTAGAGTGGAAGAATGACTTCTCGTGTCTTGCTCACAACACTCCTGTTAATGCATCCCAGAATAATGCGAGACCATATCAAATGCCTTACTAAAGTCTAAGTATACCACATCCACCGCTTCTCTCTTATCCACAAGACTTGCTATCCTATCCAAGAAAATTATCAGATTAGTTTGACATGCTTTGTTCTTTACAAATCCATACTGGCTATTACCTATCACCTTATTTTCTTCCAGATATTTACAGATGAATTCCTTAATTATTTGCTCCATTATCTTTCCTGGGACAGAAGTTAAACTGACTGGTTTGTAGTTTCCTGGGTTGTTCTTATTTCCCTTTTTATAGATGGGCACGACATTTGCCCTTTTCCAGTCTTCTGGAATCTCTCCTGTCTCCCATGATTTTTCAAAGATGATAGCTAAAGTCTCAGATACCTCCTCTATTAGCTCCTTGTGTATTCTAGGATGTATTTAATCAGGCCCTGGTGACTTGCAGACATCTAACTTTTTCTAAGTAATTGTTTACTTGTTCTTTTTTTATTTTATCTTCTAAATCTACCCCATTCCCCTTAGCATTCACTATGTTAGGCCTTCCTATATCATCAGACTTCTTGGTGAAGACCAAAACAAAGAAGTCATTAAGCACCTCTGCCATTTCCAAGTTTCCTGTTATTGTTTCTCCAGCGTCACTGAGCAATGAGACTACCCTGTCCTTGGTCTTCCTCTTGCTTCTAATATATTTATAGGAAGTCTTCTTGTTACTCTTTATGTCTGTAGTTAGTTTGAGTTCATTTTGTGCCTTTGTCTTTCTAATCTTGCCCCTGCATACCTGTATTGTTTGCTTATATTCATCCTTTGTAATAGTTGTGTTTATTTACTAGCAACTGCATTCTTCCTGCTTTTTATTTGGAAAAGTTCTTACACATCCATGACTTTCAGTAGGACTTTGAAGTTTTGCATCAGCATAGTCATGAGGTCAGAGAGGTGCCTTTTGCTGGCCTTATATAAGTCCTTTCTATTAGAGTTGAGTCTCATAAAGTTAGTCCTTTAGCTCAAGCAAGGATTTATGCTGCAGTTTCAGGTTTAAAGTTCAGACCCTGTTCTTGACCCATATTGATTGGAAAGGAGTGGTGTGCTATTGTTCCAATTAATCAAATTGGTTTTGATTTTTTTCTAAAAGAAGAACCCTAAGAAATTACATACAAAAACTGTATTAAAAAAATTATGCAAGTTGCAAAACTAAGCACTCAAAAGTTGGGAAATGAAGTGTTAAAGGTGTCTGTGAACCTTACATTGGTCTCTTTGTGCATATGCTTTATGATGCATGACCACAAATGACTCTTTCTATAGCATCCTCAGGAAATGAATGAAGTTTGAGCAGTGAATGAAGCTGTAATCTAGAGGATCAATTCCTTATTCATACTAGAAATTGAGGTTGATGTAAAGCAAGAGATTGCAGCAACAGTAGGGATGGTCTTGGTGGTAAAAGATAGGTGAATGCCACCAAAGATAGCTCACTTCTATTCCTAACTCTGTCACACTGTTCCTGTGTGATGCTTGACAAGCCTCCAATGTTTTCACCAGAAATTGGGTGCAACTCATTTCAGGGTTCTCAAGTGGGCCTTGAGTTTTAGAAGCCATGCAGATGTGCAACAACAGTTGAAGTGAATGAGAGCTGTGGATGCTCAGCATGTTAGTTAGTGTAGTCTGGAGAAATGTGCTTGGTCTTGGGATCCAAGAGGTCCAGAGTTCTAGTTCTAGTTTTACTCCTGATTCTCTGTCTGGCACAAGACGAGTCACAGTCTCTCTATCTCAGTTTCCCCACCAGTGAAGTGAGGATACTACTACTTACTTATCCAACTCATTGGAGTAGTAATGATGTGTGTACCTACAAAATGCTAAGTACCCTAAAAATGGGTCTCAAGATGATGTACTCTTTTCTCCATATTGCCTCCATAATTTTTCCCTACACACACACACACACCAACCCCAAGCTCTGATTCAGAGAGGTGGCCAAGCAGAACAGCAGCATCTCCACCATGGGTCCAGCAGTTTTTGGAGTCCCAAACCCTATCTTCCTTGTGCATGCCCACTTCCATGGAAAGCACCAAAAGGTTGATGCCAAATTTTCAGGGGACTGGGGTTTTCTATTCCCCCCTGGTCTGCTTCTCCCTAGAGGCTGGGGATGTTCTGTATCCAGGGTCATCAGAAGGACAGCAAAGGTGTGAGGAGTATGGGGAGGAAACAAGCACATGGGCTCATAATGTCCATGATGGCATTGTGGCTAGGCCAAATTTCTAGATCTAGTCAGGGTCCAAGTGGGGATTTGGGCCCCCCAGTTTGCCCATATTGTATTTCTGCTAATATAGGCAGCAAGATATGCCTATAAAGCACAGATTTTCACCTGGGTAGCATATCTTTATGAAATATTCTGAGACCATATATCCCTAAATATCAGGCTGTCAAAGAATTCTTAAATTGTTCCATTTATTAACACTGCTATGCAAAAGGCAAAGTCATCTAACATAAAATGTTAAAGAAACTGAATCCCAGGCAAAAGTTATAATTAGCACACAGTTATGGTTGAAAGAATCTGAGACTCGCTTCAGCTGGAAAATCCCTGAGAACACGGTAAATGTTTGAAAGCCTTCAAATTCAACAGACCAGTCTCCATGACATGTTCATGGCTTTCAATTTAGTGGTCTGTCTTTTCCAAGCTGCTAAGGATAGTACAGACAGGGAGGAGTTCTAGGAGGAGAATAGGGCAAGTCAGCATCCAAGAGAGTTCATCTGAGATGGTGTGACTGCAGTTTCTGATTCCCTCACTGGTGTGCAGAGAGCACTGAGGAAAAAGTAGGCAGTCAGAAGAGCAAATCTGTTCCTTGTATGTTGGGGGTTTTTTTAAGCACTATTTAAAAAATCTTTCATAAACAACACTTCAAAATGTTTGGCGGTTTTATCAATTGCTTGGGGAGCAAAAATGACACCCTTATTCTGGGCTTAATGGAGAGTAACAAGGAAACTATTTTTACTAATGCTTTCTCTGTTTTGTTCATTTAGTTGACAGCCTGTTCTCTGATGCGTGCATCTCTTTTGGACAATTATTATTTTCCATTGGTTATTTGTTATATCATTATAGTCAATTAGTAGAGGGTTCAATTAAAAAAAAAACCAAAACACACAACAAGTACTCTCTCTTCCCCTCCATGAGCACTGGTAAGCTGTCCCAGACTTTATAATGGAATGATGTTTTGTCATTTCAGACACTTTTCTACAATATATGTTGTTCTGTTAACTGGGACTACATAAAAAATGGCACATTCTTAACCATCTGGTCTGCTGCTATTGGAATACATTTTAATGCAGTTTAGTCTAGATTCTACTCCTGCTTGGGCGTCTTTGACAGGACTGCTTATTAAATTCCAGTCAGTCACATTGATGAAAACCTACTATTGGCAATCAGCTTACATGAGTGTCACTGAAGACCAAATATGACCTTCAGAACCTTTAGTACAAGGTCAGAAAAATATGGCCCATGGGTCAGATACAGTTTGCCAAGCCACTGGATCTGGCCTGCATGCACATTGGGAGCCTCAGTGAGGGTCTAAGCCTACCCCACCCCTTCATGCTGCTCAGAAAAGCCAGCTGTGGGGCCTTGTTTGTCTGTGAACTGCTGCAAGCCCAGAGAGAGTGAGGGGAGAAGCTTTGCATGCTGCCCCTTCCCCCAGCACCATTTTGCAGTAACCCTGGCCAGTTTCCAGCTGCTTGTTGGAAGATCAGGCAGCATGCAAAGTATGTCTCTTCCCCAGCCCTCGGGTTTGCAGCTATTCAGACACACATGACCCCACAGTTGACTGCTCTGAATGGTCTGCCAAGGCATGGAAGACAGGGGAACCTGCTGGGATGCTGGATGGGAGTCACCCTAGTAAGCATCTCCCAGCCAGAACCTGCCCTGTACCCTATCCCCTTCCTTCCCGCAACCCTCTGTTTCCCCCACTCCTCCCACTTTACCCACATAACCCAAAACCCCTGCCCCCTCCTGTACCCATGCCCTCTCCCATACCCTACACCCCAATCCCTTGCCCCAGGTCACAACACCCTCTTGCCCAAGGTCACACCCCAAACCCCACACCCTGGTCCTGCATGAGAATCTCTTACCCTAAGCTCCCTTCTGCAACCAACCTCCATCCCAAACCCCACATCTCCTCCATTATTATTATGGAAGAGTGCAGACCTTGACCATTTACAAATTCTTGGAGTGGCCTTCCATCAAAAATTATTTCCCAGCCCTGCTTTTGTACTTGTTATGAAGCACAGGAAGAAAATAACTGACTTTGGTTAGGCCTTTAGTGCCAGTAATCAGTTTGACAAGTATAACTGATTGAGAAATAGTAAACAGACATGCTGATGATGCACAAGAAAGAACAGAATTCATTTCATTCTCTCAGGTATTTTGGCTCTGCAGGGCTAACAGCATTAAATTACATTAAAAACTTATTTTCAGTTCAGAGAGAGCAGTTCATCAGGAAGAAGAACTTATTTGTCAATTGAGCTTGTTTGATATGGAAATCATTGAGAATCAGGCCCACTGATAGGGACTATGAAGGGCAAAGAGGGAAATTTCCCATGGGCCCAAGTAGGGTAAAAGGGCCTGGCAGTACCTGGTCACCACAACAGTGAAGCACAGTGCAACTAGGACAGGCTTCTTGCCACCTTCACTCTGTGCCACATCCAGAAGTGGCAGACACACCCTTGTGCCCCACAGGATGGGGGAAGGGGTTCCACATGCTGTTCCAGGCCTGAGTACTGATTCTACAGATCCTTTTGCCCGGGAATTTCATCCAATGGGAGCTGCAGGGGCAGTGCCTGTGAGCAGTGGCTCTTAGAGTTCTCCTGGCCCCCTGTCTAAGAGCTGCTGCCAGTTACTTTTGGGACCCCCTGACCCTCTCCAGACTAATCCAGTCTTCCAGAAAGGTATCTACTGTTGCTTTGTAGACTTAAAGTTACCCCCTCACACTCACATTCACAGTTTGCCCTCAGGAAGGAAGTCCCTCACAGAACCCTTATGAGTCATGCATTAGAACGCCACTAGGGGCACCTATGAACATTTAGGGTACGTCTACACTGCAAGCTTATTTCAGAAGAAAACTATTCCAAAAGTTATCTTCCAGAATAGCTTATTTCGAAGTAGAGCATCCACACTATAGGGAAGCCTCAAAATTAGTCTGAGGCAGCCTCCCTTAGGCTACATCTAGACTGCAGGCTTCTTTCAGAAGAAGTTTTTCCAGAAGAGATCTTCCAAAAAAACTTCTTCCAAAAGAGTGCGTCCACACTGCCAAAGCACATCAAAAAAGCTAACTGCTTTTTTGAAAGATAGCACCCACACTGAATGGACGCTATCTCGCATTTAAATTTTGATTACTATGGATGGAATGGCCACTACAGCATCTGTGCTTTTTCCTCTTTCCTCTTCTTCCGAAAGAACTCCCTCTTCCCCATCCACACACACCTTTTTCTGAAAGAGCTTTTTGGGAAAAAGGCTTCTTCCTCATAGAAAGAGGATTACCAATGCCGGAAAACCCCCTCTGTTCTTTCAATTTTCTTTTGAAAGTACACGATTGTAGTGTGGATGTAATTGAATTTTTTTCAGAAAAATGGTCTTTTTTTCTGAAAAAACTCTTTAGTGGAAATGTAGCACATCCACATTAAGGATATCTCAATTTAGAGCCCCAGGAGGCACTGGGGAGGAATAACTTGGAATGTCCCTGGTGAGGGGCTATTTCAATATAGCAGCAGCAGAGCATCCACACAGACCCTCTTCTGAAACAGGTTTTTGGAAGAGGCATTATTCCTCATGGAATGAGGTTTACCAACATCAGAAAAAGCCCTCCATTATTTTGATTTTCTTTTGAAATAATTCAGTTGCTGTGTGGATGCTAGTATTATTCTGGAATAACAGTCATTATTCCAGAATAAGTGTGCCATGTAGACGTACCGTTAGTATGGCCTCTTGCATAACAGTCTGTAGAATTTCACTCACTAAATTTCTGCACTGAAGGAAACTTTTAGAGAGACATTTTAAATTTACAATTTCTATGTGCCAATGAATTTACCACTTCCCATAGTGCCTTATTCCTGTCACTGATTAAAGTAACTGTTTGATACTGTGCCATGATTTGATCATTTCAAAATGGTGAAGAAATGCAGGGATTGTTCTAATGTCTAGTGAGCCTGGATTCTAAGACTTGGGACAGTCAAATAAAAATTTAGACCACTTCATGAAACACCAATGTATTAGCACAGTAGGTTCAGGGACATATTCATGGAAACTATTAAAGAGAAGAAAACCCAGTGCTCTAGGATGTGATTCTCAGAGAGTAGGGAAAAGAGATGAACCAACCACATAACCAGGCTTGTCCCAGAGATCCTACAATCTTGAGTGCAGGTGAAAAAGAGAGCCAGCTGAATGAGGAAGCTAGAAGCCAAGGAGAAAACTGATCTCCAGAATCCCATCCTTAGAATGCAGAAAGGAGAAAGTAGCGTGAGCAAGTGAATTCACTAAATGTTGTGGTCATAAGAAGAATTCAGAAATTCCTGAGGAAGCCCTTCAGCCACTCCTAATAGAATGGAAATTTATCCCTCTCCTAGCAGCACAACTACCACTGGCACCTTCAGGCAGGAATTACCAGCATATTTCACAAAACAGTACTGTAGAGAATTTATAACATTGGTATGCTGTATACAAGAACCATATGCTGAAAAACAGAAGATAAGAAAAGTAAATGTCATTTCCTTTCCTTAATATACAGTCACTTAGGTTACCATCACACATGGATTGGAGGTATTTAATTAAAAAGTTAGTACTGATGTCACAAATCAGGTCAAGTAAATATATTACTATTTACTGCATACATAAAACTTTTGCTTAAATACATAGGAATAGGAAATTAAAGCAAACCAGATACTGCCACTGCTATCCAGACTGAAGACATACTGCACTTATTAAGCTGTCTTTAGACTTTTAAATTTGTTAAAATGTTAATGCAGTAGAATATTGGCTGCTGCTACAGTATCATTGCCTGCTTTAAATTTCAAGGGCAGATATAAAATCTTACAGTAGGAACATTTGCTTATTTCCTACCTGTCACTAGATGTCAAGATATTTTCTGTGAGGCTTCTGGATTGGCTATTGTATCACAAATAGTTATTTAAATTGTTTGTTATCTTTATTTGTGATGGGATTTTAATTAATTTATCATCATTTGTAGACCATGTCTCTGTCCTCTATCATTTTCCTGGGCAGATTTACCCTGAAAAGAAGAATGTGAACAACCAGAAAGGAGTATTGGGTAGTGGTTATGTCACAGGACTGAGATTAGGGACCACCTCGTCTTTCTATCAGTGCAAAAATATACAAACTTGTTTGAAAAATCTATGCTACAGAGCATCCACATTAAACTCTTAATAACCTCTTTGTGGTTTGAATATGAATTCTCTATGGAGTGCGTGGCTTTAAGGATACCATTGATGGGTGAACACCAAAGACACTCTACTTAGCTGCATTTTTGGCCAACATCCATTTCACTAAATTTCTTGGCTTTCAAATGATCTAATATAATTCCATGTAAAGTGAATTTCTATATCTTCACTGTACTAACTAAAGTGTTAAATGTGGAAGTATATACCTATCATAACTCTTTTGTCCTAAATCACGAGAAAACCAGCATTATAAAGGAAAATGAAGGGTATGTCTACTCCATGGAGACTATATTGATATAGCTATATTTGCACAGCTAAATCATCATAGCCACTCACTATAGATGGTTTCCCCCCTACACACACCTTTACAGGAACACCACCTCCCGATATGAAATTAGCTATGACAAAGGAAACTCTCTTCAGTTGACATATCTGCATCTACACTGTGATTTATGTTGATATAGTTACATGTAACACAGAGAGAGGCAGGAAATATGACCTAGTGATTAGAAGAGGACGTGGGACTATCAGTGAGGTAGCTGCCCCTCTGTTCAGTGATCTGAAAGGTCCCAGGGCTCCAGGCCACTGCTGGTGCTACCTTGACCTTGGTGGCAGCTAGACTCCCAGGACCTTTAAGTCATCCCCAGAGCTTTCAGTGGTGCATGCCCTGCAACCCTGGCAACCTTGAAGGGCTACTTGGAGAAGGCTAGGTCCCCCCCACCTATCCCCTCTGCCTGAGGACCCACCAGAGCCAGCTCCCCGCCAGGGCCCAGCAAAGTTTCTCATGAGTCCTGCTGGGAGCCAGCCACAATCATGACATTATACTGATGACTCATCAGTGGCGAGGCTGTTTTTCACATTTGTTTTTACTGACATGGCTACGCCAGTATAATTGTTCAGAGTAGGCCAAGCCTAAAACTCCCCCCACAGCACTGCAGAAATGTGTGTATGCTAAGAGGTGGATTAGCACATAACCTTAAATGTACTGGGAACCAGGAGACTGAATGTAATGTGCTTGGGAAAAAAAATTCCATCTGAATTGACTGACCTTGTTCAAATATATAAATTGTGCATGAAGTATAAATGAGCAAAGATGTGCTGAGATGACTGAGCTGAGGGTTCAGCAATACCTTAATAACTAGTATTCTTGTTATGTAAAGACAAAACCAAATCCATCCTTGGTTTGGGCATTAGCTTCATTTTCCATAGAATATTTTTTTCACTTTCCATGATTCCCTTACTGATGTGTGATAGCTTCACCCCGAAATAATAATCTGCTTTTACACTTTAATTATTTATTGCTTTGCTTCCATGACCAGGGAGAGAATAAAATAAACTGATTGCAACTCCCAAGCTCCTTCTCACAAATGATTTTATCAGAGCACACAATGAAACACACCCAGAACTGCCAGAAAAAGAGCATGAAGCAGCAACAGGGGTGCTGGAAAATTTTTTAGAGTGAGGCTGCTGTGAGCCATTGAACCAGATTATAAATTCTGTGTGTAATGTGGATTCCACTTCAGATCAGGGAGTATTGCAGCGCCCCTTGAATCCCTAGTTCCAGCACCTATGTGCAGCAAGCCAGCCCTCAATATTGTTAAACTGTATATCAGAACACACAAAATCCTATCTTCTGCATCTGACAAATAAAGGCAGGATCCTACAATAAACCAGATAATAATATAGAATCATAGAATCATAAGGCTGGAAGAGACCTCAGGAGGTCATTGAGTCCAGCACCCTGCCCAAGCCAGGACCCAACTAAATCAACCCAGCCATGGCTTTGTCAAGCAAAGACTTTAAAACCTCTAGGGATGGAGATTGCACCACCTCCCTCGGTAACCCATTCCAGTACTTCACCACCCTCCCAGTGAAATAGTTTTTCCTAATATCCAACCTAGACCTCACACACTGTAACTTAAGACCATTGCTACTTGTTCTGCCATCTGTCACTACTGAGAATAACCTCTCTCCATCCTCTTTGGAACCCCCCCTTCAGGAAGTTGAAGGCTGCTATAAAATTCCCCCTCACTCTTCTCTTCTGCAGACTAAATAAGCCCAAATCCCTCAGCCTCTCCTCATAGGTCATGTGCTCCAGCCCCCTAATCATTTTGGTTGCCCTCCGCTGGACCCTCTCCAATGCATCCACATCCTTTCTGTAGTGGGGGGGCCCAGAACTGGATGCAATTCTCCAGATGTGGCCTCACTAGTGCCGAATAAAGGGGAATAACCACTTTTCTAGATCTGCTGGCAATGCTCCTCCTAATGCAACCTAATATTCCATTCGCCTTCTTGGCTACAAGGGCACACTGTTGACTCATGTCCAGTTTCTCATCCACTGTAATCCCCAGGTCCTTTTCTGCCCAACTACTAGCCAGCCAGTCGGTCCCCAGCCTGTAACAATGCTTGGGATTCTTCTGTCCCAAGTGCGGGACTCTGCACTTGTCCTTGTTGAACCTCATCAGATTTCTTTTGGCCGAATCTTCTAATCTGTCTAGGTCACTCTGGACCCTATCTCTGCCCTCCAACATATCTACCTCTTCCACTAGCTTAGTGTCATCCACAATCTTGCTGAGGGTGCAATTAATCCCCTCATCCTGGTCATTAATATAGATGTTGAACAACACCGGCCCTAGAACCGATCCTTGGGGCACTCTGCTAGAAACAGTCCACCAACCTGACATCGAGCCATTGATCACTACCCGCTGGGCCCAACAATCTAGCCAGCTTTCTAACCATCTTACTGTCCATTTATCCAATCCTTACCTTCTTAACTTGCTGGCAAAAATATTGTGGGAGACCGTATCAAAAGCTATGCTAAAGTCAAGTTATATCACATCCACTAGTTCCTCCCTGTTTGTGAGCAGCAAGCCAAGCTGCACATGGCCTCTGGTCGGTTCCTTCAGCACTCGTACCAAGAAGTTATCCCCAACATTCTCCAAAAACGTCCTGGATTTTCTGTGTATTGCTGTATTGGTCTCGCAACAGATGTCACGGTGATTAAAGCCCCCATGAGAACCAGGGCCTATGATCTGGAAGCTTCTTTTAGTTGTCTGAAGAAAGCCTCATCTACCTCATCCACCTGATCTGGTGGTCCATAGCAGACACCAACCACAACATCACCCCTGTTGTTTCCACCTCCAAACTTAACCCATAGACTCTCAACAGGCTTTCCTCCCTCTATATACTGGAGCTTTAAGCAATCATACTGCTCTCTTTCATACAGTACAACTCCTCCTCCTTTTCTCCCCCGCCTATTCTTCCTGAACAGTTTATACCCTTCCATGACAGTGCTCCAGTCAAGTGAGTCATCCCACCAAGTCTCCATTATTCCAATCAAATCACAGTTCTTTGACTGGGCCAGGGCTTCTAATTCTTCCTGTTTGTTTCCCAGGCTTCTTGCATTCATGTAGAAACACCTTAGATAACCAGTTGATTGCCCTGCCTTCTCCATCTGAATCAGGGGTCCTCCTTTGTTGCTCCTTCCTCCTTGTGTTTCATCCCAGTATCCCATCTCCCCACCTATCACAGGGCTTAGGTCACTGTCCCCCAACAAACCTAGTTTAAAGCCCTCCTCACTAGGTTTGCAAGCCTGCCTGCAAAGATGCTCTTTCCTCTTTTGGTTAGGTGGACCCAATCTCTTCCTAGCAATCCTTGTGCCCAGAACAGAGTCCCATGGTCAAAAAAACCAAAGCCCTCTTTCCAACACCACCTGCGCAACCAGGCATTTACTTCCATGATTCAACAATCCCTACCTGGACCTTTTCCTTCAATGGGGAGGATGGACGAGAACACCACTTGCACTTCAAATTCCGTGATCCTTCTTCCCAGAGCTACATAATCTGTAGTGACCTGCACAAGGTCATTCTTGGCCATATTGATAGTTCCTACATGGAGAAACAGGAAGGGGTAGCGATCCGAAGGTTTGATCAGTTTTGGAAGACTCTCGATCACATCCTGAATTCGAGCTCCTGGTAAGCAACACACTTCTTGAGATTCTAGGTCTGGACAGCAGATGGATGACTCCGTCCCTCTTAGGAGGGAGTCCCCAACCACCACCACCCATCTTCTTCTTTTGGGGGCGGTAGTCATGGAACCCCCTTCTCTAGGACTACGCATCCCATGCCTTCTGGTAAATGGTGTCTCTTTCTAATTTCATTCTGACAGGTCCCTGCCGAAGCGTTCTCCACAGTAGTGCCTATGCAGAGAGCCTGAAAGCAGTTACTTACCTCTGCTGGAATTGGAGATACCTGAGTTGGTCTTCTTCTCCTAGAGGTTACATGTTGCCAGTTTTCTTCCTTGTTCCGTACTGCCTTCACTGGCTCTTCAGTCTGCTGTTCCTGTAGTATTAAATACTGCCTTCTATCAAGGAAGTCTTTATCTTCTCTGATGGAACATAGGGTTGATACTTGGGCCTCAAGTCCTCTAATTTTTTCTTCCAAAATAGCAACCAGGTTGAACTTAGTGCAATATGATCAAATTCAATGCCATGTAACAGGAATAAAAATAATAGGATCTACTGAAATTACTTTACAAAACTAAGGAATTCAATAGGGAATGATGGCCTCTTGAAAGGATCTCTTAACTTTCCTGGAGAGCACTCCAGAAGTGTTACAGCTCCCTCAATAATTGTATACATTAAATAAAAACTGTGGGAAAAGTTGGCACTTTGTATTACAAGGTATTGGATTTTTTCCCATTGGAAAAAGCATTACTGAAGGGAGGTGGTAAAGATAAACAAGCCATAAGCATTTTTGAAACACAAAATGGGGCATCCAGTAAGGGTAGGTCTGTAGGATGACACAACAAACCAGTCCATATGACTGATAATACACAGAAAGGCAAAAATATTAAATCATTTTCCCATATTAACAAAAATGCATATTGAGATATGTAGTAAACTGGCTTTAGTATGATTTCTGGCTTATTCTTGTACTACCCAGGATCCCTAAAAGCAACTTACCATCCAGGCTATGTCTACACTGCAGGGGTATCCTGGAAAAACTCTGCCGCATCCAGGGAACGCGTTTGCTCTTCTGCTTTGTTTTGCGGAAGTGCAAACATGCTCTTTTGGAAGCCCTTTCTCCCTCATTCCAAAAGAGGGATATTTTCCAAAATTTGGCCCAGTGTAGACAGTCCAAAGCCTCTTCTGATAAAAAAATCGGAAAAAGCTGTACTGTTGATCTAGTCCCACTCCGATCTACATCTATCCAAGTATCTTCCCTTCCTGCCAGCAAAAATCCCCTAACCCACTCACTATTCAGCATCTTTGGAAAAGGAATCAGGGCAATTTTTAATCTCTCTTCACCTCTCCCAGGTCTTTTGCAGCTTCTCCCTATGGTCTGTCAGAGAAAGAAAAGGGATCATCTTCCTCCCCAACCATAGCTGACCAGTGGGGATGGTAGGCTTCTTTTTTCTCCCTAACGTAACAAAGTCTTCTCTCAACTGTTTTCTGATGAAACAGTATGGGCTCAGGAAATCCCACGGAGCCTAGGAACAGGGAGAGTGAAGACAACCATAAAACTTTTCAAAAAGCATCTAATAGCAAATAGAGGCAGTGGGCAAATGGAGTGGGACAGTCTAAGGGGTGGGAAGGAAAGCTGTATAGGGTGGAGTAAGAGGAAGTCAGACCTGGCGGATCCAAAATTAGGGTCTGGGATGAAGACAATGAAATTGCAGTGTATAGAGGCAAAGTAAAAAGCTTTTAGAACCAAGTTGTATCTGCCACCATGCAGGATATGTCTAATGCTCTCTTTGTGAACGCTCCGCACCCTTTTCTCTTTCCTTCAGCAACATCAAGATATCTGCTTTTCACCCCATTTCACAAAAGAGCAGGTCTCCCTTCTAAACTTCTATGACTAAATCAAGATTCTCTATTTGTCCATGACAACTTTTTATCCAAAAGTGGCTTCTCTAGAAGAGTTAGGTTCTTCTTTCCCTTTTCAGCTGTGATAGGAGTGGAACAAAAGTGAATTGCAGATGACATGTTCAGATTCAGGTGAAGCTTGCCAATTTTGGATTCAGGTAAATATTTGTAAATTTAGTTAGATAATTTGTGTCTACTGGAAGTCTAGGTACTGGTTCTCCTGTCACTTGCATTATGCCAGCATAACTCCATGAGTTACTCCTCAGGTAAACGGGCATAAATCAGCTGATAATCAGGTCCTTACAGTTTGAGTAAGGAAAGAAAAACAGGTGAATACTTCCTTGCCCCTCTTTAATTGGTCTGTCTCCTTCTTCAACACCAACCTTCTGTGGCCATATTGCTGTCTTTTTCTTTCTATACCCTGACTTCTCCTTCAGTGTGCTAGACTTACTTTTCCTCCTTCAGCAATATCAACACCTTTTTTTCCCTTCACCCATTGTAAGTAAAGTACTTTTTAAAAAAATTCTTGCACGGTAACAATACATATGGAGAAAATAACTCATATTGCTGTTGTCCAGACTCTTACGACTATGTGACTACTATTGGCTTATCAGTATGGAGATAATGGTAAAGCTAGAGCTAAAGCAATAGTAGCTGATGTAGAAAGAATATGACATTAATATGAGGCCAACTGCTGAGATTCTTTTGCTCTCATTTATATTGGAAATAGTAATATTCCTAGTAAGATAATAGTGACTGGGGTCAACTACATCCAGATTTTTTTCCAAAAGCAGCAACTTATATTATCGTGGCATATGAATTTCCCATATTGCAGAAAGAGATAGACGAGAAAATATAATTTGAAATGTGTGCTTCTCCCATTTAAATGTGGATGGGGTATAGTTTTAGGAGGAATTTCCATATTTTCAAAGCATGCTCAATTATACTATCAGCTAATTCCCCCTAACACAAATGACTTTCTGACTAACAATCATTAAGAGAAAGTCACACTGAGGATGCATCTAAGTAGCCACTTAGGAGACCTAAAGAAAAAAATGTGCATGATAATCAGAATAATACTTATAAAACCAGAATAGGGTCCTTAAAGTGTAGTGTCTTGGCTATGTCTTATATTCAGACATATTTCAAATGAGAGTGCATTGCACGTTAAATGAATTGGTAAAATCATTTGGTATCAGGAGTGAATGCTATCTCCCCTGCAGTTTTACTTACCTGTTTTCTTTTTTTAGGATGTTGAAGCTCCTTGCAGAACTAAAGCTAGTCACAGAGATTTTAAAACCTACAACTTATGACATTAAAAGTTAGACACCTGGCAATTAATCTTTTAGTCCCCATGGTGTTTTCAATTACTGAAAACATTGACTAGTGAAAAAGAATCATGTAGAAGAAAATAAAGCTGTATATTCTTACAGGGATGAATTTGTTCTATTGATGAATGTCAGAGCTGAATATTTCAATCAAACTTTAGTTACTTCAACTAAAAAATTATACCAATTTTAATGCATTGGGGATCTTTTGTGTTTGTTTTTATGGACACACACAGACCATGTACACATGTGAACGTACACACACACAGCACACCAAATCTGAAAAAATTTCTGCATTATACATTTATACATCAGGGATGACATTTACATTGGGCTTAACACTATTCCTGTTGACATCAAAGGGAACAGGATTTGGCTGATTATTTTCTTGTTATTATTACTTGGTTTTAGTAAAAAAGTATGTCTGAATAGTAGCTTGATAATTCCTTGTGTTTGTAACAGATACATATTTCAAACCCTATTTGTATGTGACCCAGTGTGTGTTTCCTTTAGCACAACTGAATCTAGAAATGTTGGTGAAGTATTTTCAATTTCAATTTTAAAACAGCAAAATATTTTTGTAGAAAATACACCATAATCTGATATTCATGCAGAAATCATTATGTGGATTAGTGAAAGTTAAATAGAGTACATTGTTATAATTTAATTTATAACTAGGTTCATTTGGCTATGAAGATGTACAATACTACTACCACTGCAACCACTATAACAAAAAGTATTGCAGTACATTTTGCATTTAGATGATAATGGTTCCACTGCTCCATTTTACAAAATCTGTATTTTATCTCAGTTAGGAAACCAGAAAACTGTTAAATAAAAACAACACAATGGCGATATCTAAAATTATCATACTTCAAGTTTCCTATGTATTATATCACAAGCAGATGAATTTTCCAGCATTTAGAAAGTAGAAAGATTTTTAAGGCTATGATGGTGATGCAGATTTCTTTTCTAGTAGGTTTACTGTCAGGCCAATGCCAATGCAATATGGAAGCTTTTATCACAGTCTGCAAGTTCAAACATAGCCCCAAATCAGTAATGTCTGGGCATCAAATACTGCCTGGTAGTCTACATGAAATGAGCAATTTCTCACCTTACAATTCTTAGTGTGCAGGTAGGTTCTAAAACCAAAATCACTATTGAAATGGATTCACAGCTGCATGTGTAGTTTCAGAGAAAAAGGGCAAGGAAACTATTCCATTATTGAGGGGGCCAAAGGACACCAAGAAGGCAGTACAAGTGAATGTAAAAAGTTGCTGTCAATGCTGTACCTGACTTTAAAAAAAATGGATAAAGGACTTTATCCTTAAGGATGGGCACACATTTTATAAACTTAGAGTTAACTTTAAGAAGGGGGAAAGTAGCATGCTTCAGTTGTTTTAACATGGGTTTCATGCAAAGGAATAGTTAATGTCATTTTATCTTTACTTAAATATGTTTTTTACTATTGAAAATTTTAGTTTGGTGTAAATACTTCATGTGATGCTTATGATAGCTGAGTCATAAAATAGAGTGGGTTAAAATCTGGAATTTCTATTCTGGGGAAATTATGACAATTCAAAATTTGTTTTCCTTTGGAATTAGAATAAAAAACAAACCAAAAAAGCTCCTGCAAAATTTATTTTTCCATTTTATGTTTCAAGTAAAAATATTTTATTTTAGTAAAATCAAAATGTTTCATTCGAACTTCAGATATTTTTTATTTTGATCTTATTCAAATGATATTTCTAAACAAAATTGTTGATGTTAGAACATTTATCCCGCCCCCCCCAAAAAAAAACTTTTAAGAGAATGGCATTTTCCAATGGAAAAGTAGCCCGTTAGAAAATTATGGAACAACTATAAAAATAATACAATCACTCATAATCACAGCTATAAGAAACTTACAAAATAAAATGTACAACCAGGTAAAATTGTTTTGCTTTTGGATCTTTGTAATGAAAACAAAACTGTCTTAGTGCTTCTTATAAATATTTTAATAAGTTTCTGAATCTTCACATTAAATTTCTATGCTTCATAAGAAAAGTTTAAAGAATTGATGGGCATTCCTTAAAATGGTTCTTAGTAGAGGTGTAGTGTAATCATGCAATTGCCCATGAATTTTTATATATAGTATATGCAAACTATTTAAATCTCTCCTTCTTTATAAGCATTTTCACAGTAATATATCTGAAAGTACTACAAAGTACCTGAAGATCATGAAACTAATGTTTTGCCTGCATATTGCTGTCTGCTATGGCCTCCTTTAGATTTTACCTACTAAGAAGAGTTGGATAGAAGATACCTAAAAACACTTTGTTGCTCCAGGATGTGGTGATAGCGATTGCCTGACTCAGTATTGAACTAATGACCATGAAAAGTGTTGCAGAGTACTGGATTTGCTGTATTCTAGGCAAGGTGTAAGGCTGAGATTCAGATAACTTCAGGCTATTTAAAAAGCCCTAAGACCCTTTTTACAAGAGGAGAAATATTAAATCATTAAAAGCTGCAATTGGGTAATTGCATTATCTCTATTTAAACATCTCCCTATAGTCTCAGAGCAATACTATATTTGTAGAGCTGCCTGGGGAAACGACATCCAAGTCCACAAAAAATCATGATTTTGGAATTTATTTTTCAAAGTGGTACAAATCTATAAAATCTCTTGTGTGTGTGTAAGTGCATGTGTACCTGTAAGTCTATAATATTTTGTTTTATGAACACTAAAGCCTTCCCACAGTGGAACCATTTTTGTGTTTCTAAAACGACACATGCGCTCTGGCTTCCAGGTTCCTCAGGAGCTTAGGAATTTGAACTTCCAGGGTTATCAACTTCTCCTCTCAAGACGGTAATTGAGGAGATATGGAGCCTGGAAGCACAAGAATCAATAGCTCCCAACTTCCTCACCACAGGATCTGCCAATACACTAGATAAGTGGACCAGTGGACTGGAATCCATGCAGGTGTTCATCTGTTTCAGTTTGGCAAATTGGCATTTTTCCAAAAGAAAAACACTCCAGTGGAAATTCCCAAACAAATCTATTTATTTGACTTATGTATTTAGTGTGAACAATGTGTTGAGCTTTTTGAAAACATAGAGGAAGACAATAGTTTATCACTTACTGTTCTTGAAAATTGTATCATATATAGTGGGGACCTGGAAGTGGGGCAGGAAATCATTAACTCAGATGACTCTCAAGAAAAAATGGAATAGAACACTAAGGTTTTTCAGTTTGAACTTTTACATGTGCTGTTAAGAATTTCAGAAAGCTCTAATCCTTAAAACCAATCTGTTCATCACTTGTATAAAGCAACTGGTTCTATTCTACACATAAATACTAGTTTTATCTTACAAAAAGAAACTTGAGAGTTTTAGATTTTTCTTATCTTCAGTAAAGAGACTTTTCTGGGTTTCTGGACAGACTGTTGAAAGACACATCATTTTTGTTATCATTGGGTTATTATAAATGTTACTCTATTATCTTCTATATCCCCTTGTGTCCTTATGAATTTGTTTAGAGATATTTTATCTGTGTGATTGAGTCTCAAATTTGTAATTTTTCCAACAGTGAGACAGAAGATAACCACTGCTGACCCCAATTACAGTCAAGATTTGTACAGACTTATTCATATATGCTGAATGATTTGGTCTGTAATAACAATACATATATTTATAGAATTCTCCTTTTCTACCTCCCTGAAGCTACACACTGACCAAGATAAAGGAGATGGAAATTTAAAATACATATTAACAGGAGATGGGGCTGGCAGTCTGTTCATTATAGACGAAAATACAGGAGATATTCATGCTGCAAAGAAATTGGACCGAGAAGAAAAGTCCCTGTATGTGCTACGTGCCAAGGCTATAGATAGAAAGACTGGAAGACAAGTGGAGCCTGAATCTGAATTTATTATTAAAATCCATGATATCAATGACAATGAACCAAAATTTACAAAGGACATGTACATCGCCAGTGTTCCTGAAATGTCTGGAGTTGGTAGGTATAACTTATCCTTACATAAAATATAAAAAGACTTTTGGGGATTCAAGGATAAAAGTCACTCCTCCTGAGGAGTACTGAGAGGTTATTATATGGTGTATTTAAACAGTAATACATGATGCTGTGACTATCCATTCAATAACTCCTGTGTTCAGGAATGTATCATTACTGAGCAGAAACCTGGATTTGCTTATTTGTTTCATCTTCATCTACTTTTTATGCCTTTTTTCATACCACGGGCTTCTGTATATCTGTTTTAAATTTATCGCAGCCAAATGGGAATGTATAAACAATGGTCTTCCATTTGCACTTCTATCACATGTTCAACTAGTGTTGTACAGGAATAAATATTCCAATCAATTGGACATCTCTGCATCTTTACACATAATAATCTGTAAATCTGTAAGTAAATAAATAATTTATGGATCAAAGTGTTCATAGTAATACCTCAAGCTCATTTTGCTCATTTTCTCGTGCACAAAAACATTTCACCTGGCTCTCTCTGTCTAGATGTAAAGATATATGGCAGAAGGGGTAGAGGAGAGAATTACCATTTCAGTCTCAGAAGATGTTTTTAAATGCAGTAAATGTTTTACAGCTCTTTGAAAACCAAAACATGAAGTCCTTGTAAGTAGTAGGGTGAGGAATATATTCTCAAAAGAAAATAATTCTTTGTTCTTTGTTTATGTAATGTAATGCTTTAGCCATTATCTAACAGCATGCTACTATAAGCATCCATCAGAAGCTGTCATAATTGCCTAAGAGTCTCATTGTTTCTCAGATAGAGATAATCTCTCCAACAGAGATGGGCAGATATAAAGCACACATATGAAGTAGGGCAACTAACTGTTGTGGATTTATCTGTTGCTTAATGACCATCATTTAAAATCATGATCTGTAGGATCAGCTCTGCAAAATGGCATTGCTGAGAGTGACAATAAAGTACCAATAAGCATTTCTGACAGATACATATGTTCTCAAAATAACATCAAGAACCTCACTGCTGGCATTGGCAGAAGTAGTACAAGTAGGACAGCATTAAACCAAATCTCATTTTGTTGACATAAAGGGGAAATTCTTGAATTATTTTACGAGCTATAATGAATACCAATAATAGTTCTCGAAGAAAGATAACAATAGGAAATAAACAGAATTACTTCCAACTGTGTGGTCAGATTTATTTTAATAACATTTTGTAATGAAACAGGTTTTGACAACATCTCTATAGTTTTTCATTTAAAGTTTATTTGAAAAGAAAAATCTTTCCTGGGATTCTTAGACATCATAAAACAAAGTGCCCAGTTCTGATCTCATACACATCACTACAACCCCATTAAAATCAGTAGGAAATGTTAGAGATCAGAAATGGATCCAGTTTCTTGTCAGTGGAAGCTGCTGCCTATAAAATATCCAGAGACTACGGTGATGGTGGTAATATAAATATAAATTCGTGTGACAACAGGAGCTAGGACTCTAAGAATGACTATGGGAGAATGAGCACAGGGGAGTTTGGCAGTAAGGGTTATAGCCCACCTAATTAATTGTTTGTGGAACGAAGTAAAATCAGTTGAAAATATACAAAGTTTATTGTGCATAGTGATACTCTCTGACATCTTGGACCTTATCTGTTCATATTAAGGTTTAGAGAATACACTAATGTTATCATTCTAGGGATGTTAACTAATCAAATAGTCAATGGGATTTCCATTGACTATTCGATTAGTCAATAATGGCACCTCTGCCTTTGAACTGTAACAAGAGTCCTGCCAGGCTCTTGCTACAATTGAAAAATGGAAGCCCTGCAGGGAGCTCAGGACCAGCGGGTAACTGGCCCCATGTTCCCTGCCACGCCTGAGCCTTTGAAATGTACAAGAGCCCTGGCAGGGCTCTTGCACATTTCAAAAAGAAGCTGTGCAGGGAGCATGGGGCCAGCAGGGGAGTATATTATAGTCAGCATTACTTAGTAGTTCAGCTATGGTTACCTCTTGAGTTAACTTCCTTTTGCTACCTAGAGCTAAGTTAAAACCAACATCTCCTGTCAGGAGCTTAAGACTTAGCTGATCCAAGAATCAGTATTTAAGGCATCAAGAAACACTATATCCTGACATGGTATTTGACAAGCTGATATTAAAATACTTTAAATCACCCACTACTGATAGCAGATTAGACTTTTTTTATGCTTTCATCTCCTTTAGTATTGGGTATCTCATCTTTCTTTGCTGTCTGTAATATCTAACTAGTATGATTATTATACCTGGCAATTTTCTACTGAAATATCTTTTTGGACAGAAACAAAGGGTCAGGGTTTCTCCCTGTTTTTTATCTTGCTCCTTTGCTTGTATTCCTGCTACATGAGATCCACATAGATACTACTGTATTTTCCACTTAGGCTACATCTAGACTGCATCCCTCTGTCGACAGAGGGATGCACATCAAGCATGTTGAAATTGCTAATGAAGCAGGGAAAAACAGCAGTCTAGACGCGGATCTGTTGGAAATAAACCCTTTTTCAACATATCCTTAAACCTCATTTTTTGAGGAATACAGGATCTGTCGAAAAAGGGTTTATTTTCGACAGATCCGTGTCTAGACTGCCTTTTTTTTTTCGAAAAAGCTCTGTTTCAAAAAAAAGTGGTGGCCATGTTTATGCTAATGAAGCATGGGATATTTAAATCCCTGCTTCATTAGCAATTTCAACGTGCCTAATCTACATCTCTCTGTCAACAGAGAGGTGTAGTCTAGACACAGCCTTAGAAATATCTCATTAAATTCTATGGAACCTTTTATACATAGTGTCAGAGGGGTAGCCATGTTAGTCTTAATCTGCATAAACAATGAGAAGTCCTGTGGCACCTTATAGACTAACAGATATATTGGAGCATAAGCTTTCATGGGCAAAGACCCACTTCATCAGATGCATGTAGTGGAAATTCCAGAGGCAGGTATAAATATACAGGCACATGAAAAGAAAGGAGTACCAATCAAGAGGAAGGCCAGAGAGAAATTCAGTCAGGGAGGATGTGGCCCACTTCTAGCAGCTGATGTGGAGGTGTGAACACCAACAGAGGAGAAACTGCTTTTGTAGTTGGCTAGCTTTGTTTAATCCTAAATTGATAGTGTCAAATTTGCAAATTAATTGTAGCTCTGCAGTTTCTCTTTGGAGTCTGTTTTTGAAGTTTTTTTGTTGCAGGATGGCTACTTTTAAATCTGCTACTGTGTGTCCTGGGAGATTGAAGTGTTCTGCTACAGGTTTTTGTATGTTACCATTCCTGATATCTGATTTATGTCAGTTTATTCTTTTCTGTAGGGACTGTTCAGTTTGGACAATGTACATGGCAGAGGGGCATTGCTGGCACATGATGGCATATATTACATTGGTAGATATGCAGGTGAATGAGCCTGTGTTGGAGGAGAGAGGAAGGAAGCTGTGTGGTTGCGGGGGGAGGGGCTGTGGGATGCAGAGTGATGTCACTCTTGTCGTCCCGCTGGAAAAACTTTTTTATAGGTATAGTAAGATAAAATAAGATTAGGATGGAATATAGGAGTTACAGACCAGTGAGTCTTCTCTCAATACTATGTAAACTCATTCAAATACAAATGTAAAAGAGTTTAAAAAAAACCTAAAGTAATATGACACAATAGGGACAAGCTTACAGTTTCAGTAAAGGCAAATCAAAACAAAATGCTTGGATGTATAAGTAATGGGACAGAAAATGAAAAATGAAGTTCTGAAAAAATTATTATAATTATACTATAAATCAATGGTTGTCAAAGCAATGAGGATTAAGTTTTGTCGCCTAGAAAGTCACAGAGTTTTTCTATTGATTTCAGTGTAGCTCTTGTTTCATTCCTGGAATACTCTGTTCTGGTCAGCCAGTCTCCTTAGAGACTACTACAGAAAAAGAATTCAGAGATGGGAGATGGAAATGAGCAGAGACTTGGGGAAAATTCTACAGGCAGAGAAACTGAAAAGAGTGTATCTCCAATGGGGCCAGTACTTCACACAAGGATAACTCAGTTTCTATAGTAGACAGTGAATGTATTTGAAATAATGAATGACTCAGAGGAGACACATTGAGTAATGGTATTTAACCTTTCTCATAATACCAAAGCAAAGGGAAACAAATTGAAAGGAGGAAACTTAAAGAATAAGAGAGTTACATATGTATTTGAACAGAGTACAGTTAAACTGGGAATCCTCTACTGGGCACCAGTAGCTTACAGGGGCTGAAAAGAAACTCCCCCTAAGGACATGTATTTCATTATTGCCTTTCTGGAGATTTTTGCACCTTATTCTGAACCTTTGATTACTTAGCTGCTGTCAGAGATACTACACCATACTGGAAGAAACAATTGCCAGATCTTGTATGGCAATTTCTATATTCCAAAGGACACAAAAGACTGATGTTGTCCTTTTATGAATAAACTATTCTGTTCCTACATAGAAGGAGGTGATTAGAAATAGGAAATATTACAGGAAAATAATTCTCTTTTAAAAAAACATGTAGTACTTTCCAACCTGAGTAATCAAAAGATTTCTTAAATACATACTGGAAATCGAAAATAAATTCAGCAACATAGTTTCAACTAAGGTTTTTCAGGAACAACCTTTAAAGGAAAAGGTAAAATATAGGTTATACAGGTTTTTTGTAACTATTCTACGGTCTCCTTACCTTTCAAGATCACAGATATAAGTTATGTTTATATCTATGATATAAAGGTCAAACATGAAAGTGACTTTTCTGAGCTTTTTTAAAAAAGTGTTGATCTGAAGGAAGTTGTGAAAATGCAAGTTAGCAGTAGAGACAGTAAAATGGTTGGAAATAAATTGTGTTTTGACCATGGTCAATATTACTCACTTCTCTACCTGCCGTCTTAATGTCAGCAGGAAAAGTTTTCTATTCTTCCTTATTAACCAATCCCCAATATGTAGCTGGTAAACATCCTTTACAATATATTTTTAATCTTTGAATTGACTTCCTTTTCCTAATAAGAAAAGGTGCAATATTAAGTCAGACTCTATTAATTTATCATTCAACTCCATTTGTTTATGTCAAATTGAACTGACGAAACTGCAGGGTGTGTGCTTTCTCTCTTTATACACATACTCCATACCCACAAGGAGGGTATGTCTACACTTGCACCCTGTTTCGAGAGAGGGATGCAAAAGAAGACATTCGAAATTGCAAATGAAGCCAGGATTTAAATATCATAGAATCATAGAATCATAGACCCATAGAGCTGGAAGAGACCTTAGAAGGCCATCAAGTCCAGCCCCCTACCCAAGGCAGGACCAATCCCAATTAAATCAACCCAGCCAGGGCTTTGTCAAGCCGAGACTTACACACCTCTAGGGATGGAGACTCCACTACTTCCCTAGGTAACCCATTCCAGCGCTTCACCACTCTCCTAGTGAAATAGTTTTTCCTAATATCCAACCTGGACCTCTCCCACTGCAACTTGAGACCATTGTTCCTTGTTCTGCCATCCATCACTACTGTGAACAGCCTTTCTCCAGCCTCTTTGGAACCTCCCTTCAGGACGTTGAAGGCTGCTATCAAATCCCCCCTCACTCTTCTCTTTTGCAGACTAAACAGACCCAACTCCCTCGGCCTCTCCTCAAAGGTCACATGCTCCAGACCCCTAATCATTCTGGTTGCCCTCCACTGGACCCTCTTCAACACATCCACATCCTTCCTGTAATTGGGGGCCCAGAACTGGACACAATACTCCAGATGTGGCCTCACCAGAGCCGAGTAAAGAGGAATAATCACATCTCTGTATCGACTGGCAATGCTCCTCTTAATGCAACTTAATATGCCTTTAGCCTTCTTGGCTACAAGGGCACACTGTTGACTCATGTCCAGCTTCTTATCCACTGTAATCCCCAGGTCCTTTTCTACAGAACTGCTACTTAGCCAGTCGGTCACCAGCCTGTAACAATGCTTGGGATTCTTCTGTCCCAAGTGCAGGACTCTACACTTGTCCTTGTTGAGCCTCATCAAATTCCTTGTGGCCCTATCCTCCAATTTGTCTAAGTCACTCTGGACTCTGTCCCTGCCCTCCAGCATATCTACCTCTCCCCCTAGCTTAGTGACATCCGCAAACTTGCTGAGAGTGCAATCCATCCTCTCATACAGGTCATCAATAAAGATGTTGAACAAAACAGGTCCCAGAACCGAACCTTGGGGCACTCCACTTGAAACTGACTGCTATCCTGACATTGAGCCATTGATCACTACCTGCTGGGCCTGACCTCCCAGCCAGCTTTCTATCCATCTTATAATCCATTTATCCAATCCACATTCCCTTAACTAGCTGGCAAGAATATTGTGGGAGACCATATCAAAAGCCTTGCTAAAGTCAAAGTATATCACATCCACTGACTTCTCCATATCCACAGAGCCAGTTACCTCATCATAGAAGCTAATCAGATTGGTCAGGCACAACTTGCCCTTCATGAATCCATGCTGACTATTCTTGATCACCTTCCCCTCTTCCAAGTGCTTTAAAATGGATTCCTTGAAGATCCTCTCCATGATTTTTCCAGGGACTGAGGTAAGACTGACTGGCCTATAGTTCCCTGGATCGTCCTTCTTCCCTTTCTTAAAGATTGGTACTACATTTGCCTTTTTCCAATCACCCGGGATCTCTCCTGATCTCCATGTGTTTTCAAAGATAATGGCCAAAGGCTCCTCAATGACATTTGCCAACTCCCTCAGTACCCTCGGATGTATTAAGTCCAGACCCATGGATTTATGTACTTTTAGCTTTTCTAAATAGTTCCTAACCTGTTCTTTCCCCACCAACGACTGTCCACCTTCATCCCATATTGCGTCACTTAGCGCATTAGTCTGGGAGCTGGCCTTATCTGTGAAGAGAGAGCCAAAGAAAGCATAAAGTACTTCAGCTTTCCCCACATCATCTGTCACTAGGTTACCGCCCAAATCCAGTAGGGGCCCTACACCCCCTCTGATCACCTTCTTCTTGCTAACAGGCCTTTCTGAAGTCCAAGGTGTGTATTTTACTACTCTCCTTTCTTCCTTTGGTCAGGATCCTGAAATCTACCATCTCATGATCACTGCTTCCCAGGTTGTCACCCACCTCTACTTTCCCTATTAGTGCCCCCCTGTTTGTGAGCAGCAGGTCAAGCTGCGCACAGCCTCTGGTCGGATCCTGCAGCACTTGTACCAAGAAGTTATCCCCAACATTCTCCAAAAACTTTCTGGATTGTCTGTGTACTGCTGTATTGGTCTCCCAACAGATGTCAGGGTGATTAAACTCCCTCATGAGAACCAGGGCCTGCAATCTAGAAATTTCTCTCAGTTGTCCAAAGAAAGCCTTGTCTACTTCATCCACCTTCAATATCTCATGCTTCATTTGCATATTCATGTTCTGGTGCTATTTTGAAATAGCGCTATTTCAAAATAACAGACGCTGTTAAGACGCGGTTATTTCAAGAGAAAACCCTTCTCTTGAAATAACTGGTAAACCTCTTTGTATGAGGAATATGGGTTATTTCTAGAGAAGGGTTTTCTCTTGAAATAACTGTGTCTTAAAACCGTCTGTTATTTCGAAATAGTGCTATTTCGATATAGCGCCAGAATGCGAATATGCAAATGAAGCTTGGGATATTTAAATCAGAATTTTCAGAAATTCTGCTTCAGAATTTTCTCATCAACTTTCTTCTACATTGTATCATCATAGAGACTGATAACTCAGGGGACATTGATTATTTCACATTTGACACGCATACAGGGACCATAAAGTCTTATAGGAAAAAGTTGCAAAGAAACAACTTTGCATTTGAGAAACCTCATATTTTCTATTTCTAAATTTGCTTAAACATCAATAAGAATTAAGGATGAGTGTAAAATTTAACAAAGGAATACAACTCATCTTTGAAATTCAATCAAGGAATATTTATTTTTATGCTACATGGAATACTTTCCCCCCAGTATTTGATACAAGATAGCATGAATAATGATAACCCCCATGGCCTTGCTATCTTCCGCAAAACTCAGTTCTATTAGATTAAGAATAAGGGAGAGTTAGTTTATAAAATATGCTCTGGTTAAATTGAGGGCGGGAAGGAAGTGTGCCTAGCTTTGAGTTGGCATGAAAAGAAAAGCAGACAAAGTGCAGACAAACATTATTTTTTTACATACAGTCATATGCCACATTCTGTGGTCAGATACAGCTTTGGCAATCCTGACACCCACACTGCATAGAATAGATACTATAGTTGGAATATTTTGTACAGCACTGTGACTCATTTATTGTAAATGAAGAGTTCCAAATCCACTATATATTGACAAAATCTGTAGTTTTGTCAATTGTATGTATTCAATTTATGAATATTTACATTTTTCTGTTTTTAATTAAAGATTCTTTAATATCCATTATATGAATATTTTTAGAGAGAAATTTTGAGATTTTCACAGAAAAAAATGAAGCAAAATGACATCTGTGCTCAATATTTTTTAAAAAAATTATGGAAAGAAATAAAAATATTTCCATTTTCATAAATGCACAAAACAATTTAAATATGTTTATTCAGGGGGGTTTGAGTACTTTTTGGTATTGATACAGCTCTAGGAGAAGCGCTTTCTAGAGAATAACCGAATACTTCATATTCATCAATAATTCATATGGAACTCCTTGCTAATATTGTGTACAACAATAGCTGATGGATATTTTTGGTTGGGGAAATCTCCATTTTTAAAAATTTATTTTCATCGGGAAAAATACATTGAGGTCACGTTCTTCACCTCTCTAGTCGCATTTGTATTCTAAAATTGAGCTTAATACTTCCTGAATTTTTATTATTTTCAGTAAGTTATACAACGTGATATCCAATGTGAATAGCACTTTACTGAAAAAATTACAGGTCTCTGCTATAAGGAGCTGGTAGCCTTGGGCATTGGTCCTTCAGGTTCTGTGTGGACAGACTCTCTTGCATGGAAATCAGTAAGACTTCGTGCAGGCACCAAGCTCCTTCTTCATGGATTTGATTGTACAGACAAGATCGTAATTCTCTGTATAGATTTTATGTCCACTTATGCACACCTTTTATGCACCTCGTGAACACCAAAAGGGCTTCTGAGTTACAATAGTTAGATATACTAAAGCATATAAAATGGAGGATTAAGGGAACTTGGGAGACAGATCATGCCATATATAGGAAAGCCATGAGAAATTTGATTTACAACAACAACAAAATCCCAAATTATCACACCCCAGGGAACTACTGACACATGGAAGGGCCAGAGATTATGGTTCTCAAGTGATATAAAACGTACATTCACTAGCAAATCACATAATTCTCTGGACATATCTCCACAGCATGGGAAGCCAGAGAAGACCAAATTGGTTGAACAGTGACTATATGTTTTTCACATATAGGAAATTCTGAAGGTGTGTGTGGGGTGGGAGGGCGGAGGAGTAGAGAATCATATAATATGCTCTTCTGCAACCCTTTCTTGGACTTGCCCTTTTGACTAGTATTTATATGCAGCAAAAGAAACTGGAGAATTTAGCTTATAGTGATAATTTATGCTGATTTTCTTTGTTTTTTGTGTACATCTTTGATATTTATTTAATATATTTGCTGTTTTATTTGATTATCCTTTTCCACCACTGTGCAAGAGACACTACCTCTCTTTCCAGCAATTCTCCACTTCAGTAAAAATCTCTCTGTAAGATTTCAACTGACTGGCAGAAAAAGTTAGAGTATTTCAAGTCTGACCTTTATTTCCAACTACTATTGATAGACAGTCAGATAGGAATGTTAGAAAGTGAAAAAAAGTCAATTTCTTATTTTCTGTATGAAAACTGATTTTCCTTGAGGAAAATTGACTGTATGTGTAGTTTTCTCATCACTTTTCCTCATTGACTGACTATCTATCTGTCTAGTCTACAAGAGGATAGATAAATAGATAGAGAGAGAGAGAGAGAGAGAGAGAGAGTCAATGAGGAAACATGAAACTTCACCCATCATTGAATTATAAGCATCTCTGATGGAAGAAGAAGAGCAACAATATGGAAAACTAGTACAGCAGAGGACAGGGGATAGAACTTGGCTGGTAATATTAATGTAAACCCTGGTCTCCCCCAAAATAATATGGGAACTTTAATGTGCACATAGAGTATGGGACATTAGTTTTTATACTGCCGTATTTGAAAGAATAGGTACACTTAGTACATTCAGTACCCAGTCTATATCCCTCAGAAGGATAAAGAGCCAAGTCTACACTCCTGAGATTCAAATAACTAGTTCTAACTAATCCAAGTCATCCAGACATGAAACTTAGAATCTCTAAGCCATCCTTCCATAGGAGGGATGCTAATAGCTTAACAGATGTGGGGCACAGCAGTTGAAGTATGACAATAAATAACTAGATGTCATTCCTAAAAGTTGGGGGTAGATTTCAAAGATGCACCCAGGGGGTATGTCTACACTACATGGCTCCGTCGACGGAGCCATGTAGATGAGCTTTGTAGATATAGCAAAATGAAGCGGTGATTTAAATAATCGCCGCTTCATTTACATCAAAATGGCTGCCATGCTGTGCCTATCAGCTGTTTGTCAGCACAGCGCGAGAGTCTGGACGCTTGGCGGTCAACATCAAAAGCCTTTGCCAACCGCCCCGTTATGCCTCGTGGGCTGAGGTTTACCGGGGTGGTTGACAAAGGCTTTTGATGTCGACCGCCGAGCATCCAGACTCCCGCGCTGTGCCAACAAACAGCTGATCGGCACAGCGTGGGAGTCTGGATGCTCGGCGGTCGACATCAAAAGCCTTTGTCAACCACCCCGGTAAACCTCATCCCACGAGGCATAACGGGGCGGTCGACAAAGGCTTTTGATGTCGACCGCCAAGCGTCCAGACTCTCGCGCTGTGCTGACAAACAGCTGATCGGCACAGCATGGCAGCCATTTTGATGTAAATGAAGCGGCGATTATTTAAATCGCCGCTTCATTTTGCTATATCTACAAAGCTCATCTACATGGCTCCGTCGACGGAGCCATGTAGTGTAGACATACCCAGGGAGTTAGGCACTCATCAATATTTGCCAGCTGATACAAGTGATAGGCACTTAAATATATCACTTTAAACCATGATGAATACACTCCCCTTATTACTTACTCCATGTAACCAGAAAGTTGCAGGAAAAATTTAACTTTCTTACCCTTCCTTTCCAGTGTGTTTACATAGCATTTATAATCTATTGCATAGGTCAGGAATTATAAATTGAGAAACTGCAGTTTAAGTCCCTATTGCACCAAAGATGTTCTCTCTAACCTTGGGTAAGTCACTTACCCTCTCCATGTCTCAGCTTCCCACCAGCAAAACTCATGTGAATGTTGTGAAGATTAATACATTTGAAGACTGTGAGGTATTCACAATAAGTGACATATAAATACATAAGATAGATACAATCCTAGCAAGTGTGCAGATTTCCAAACATGACTGATGGCGAATGTGTAGATATCTTATTGGATCCATTTTATTTCCCATTATTTCTGCACATTGAAGAGAAAGTGTTTCATTAGCTGACTAGCGCAGACTTTCACATTCATGTTAAAAGTGCTTTTATCATACTTATACTTAGAAATTGTTTGATGTATTCATTTTCCTCTTTTTTACTTGAGTATTTGTTCAAATAGAGCACTCTAACCTCTGGATAAAAATACGATGGGCTTGAAGCTCACACACCAGCACTTTTCGTTCACATCTAATGCTGACACTGCAGGGGAATACTAGGGCATATGTTCTGCACTCTTAGCAATGCAGTTCTTTGGATAACATATTAAGTCAAGGTTCTTTCTTTCCATTTCTGATTGATGCACGGGTAGATGTTAAAAATCCCACTGGCACTCTGAAAATAGTAAGGGACAAATTCATTGGACTGTCCAGCTATTATACTGGTAACAATAATGTCTCCCTCTGTGCTGTGTTGAATCACAGAATCCTCCCCTTTTCCAGTGCTCCATGACACAAATTCATATCTCCTGCAGACAAAAACATTTTTATGAAACTAAATTCTAACCTGCATCAGAGTCTACTATGGAAAAATTATTTTGTGCATGGAACTCCATGCAACTTGGCTCAACAGAAGTTGGCAGTAGATTTCTGGCACAAACTGGAATTGACTAATACAATTTTAAATATATTTGAATACAAACACTAATTCCAAAAGAAGATTAAAAACACATTTATATTATGTATAGAGACATGTATACATTAATTAATTATATTATATTTCACCTTTTATTCTCTATCCCTCAAAGCCTGGGGAAAACCTTGTAGTCCTTTCATAGGCAAATCTTCCACTAGAGTCAAATGGAAAGTAAAGTTGCCTCGCCCTTTTGAAAAATACTGCCACTTATTTTGGGTGCTGAGTATGAATTTCAGTGACTAACTTTTGGTATCTAAGTTTCAAAATGTCAGGCCTATTGTCTAACAGCATGTTAAGATGAAGTATATCAAATGTGTGTGTTTTGTAAGCAGAATACAAAGACAATCTCCTTCCACCAGACTTCCCCTACAATTATCGAGTGTTTCCAAAGTGTGCAAATAAAATCCATTTTTAGTGCAGAGCAAAACAATATGCTGCAACTTATTTTAATACAATGTAAATTAACATAATTAAGCATCACACACAACGCAGCATAGACAAAGATGCTTTGAAAACAATTTTCAGTGTTCAGTGATGATAAAGGACAAATCAAATAGACTAATCACAGTAAAGAAATAAAGAGCCAAAATTCTGACATCCTCACTTAAGCTGCGTAGAAGCTTTTTTCATTAGCAATCCAATGGATTGCTACTCAGTTAGTAAAGTTGCTACGTGTTTTTAGTGCTCTGTGTTTTGTGTCAGAATCTGGCATCAGCTCTGCTGCAGCACAGCCATGCTGATCTAACATTAGGAAGCAACAGAATGGAACCTCGGCCCCCACGGTCCATCTTGCTAATTTTTTTTTCTAATGCAGCCATTAAAATGACTTTGAAAGTAAGGGAGGAAATCTGAAAGTCTGCACATTACTGGGTTTTCTATTGCTAGATTAACCTGCTTTTGTTGTAAAACAGCTGTAGTTTACCATATGGTTTAGTTTGGTTAATAGAGTAGTTTAAGCAAATGGAGACAAAACTAATAATATGTGGTTTACAGAAATTCAATAAATGCATTTTAGGGATAAAGCAAAATCATTATTCTAAGAATATGCATCTATGGGCTGTTAGTGGTGGTGATTCAGTGTAAGTTCCATATGACAGTGATATTTCCCCCTTGTCTATGGTATGGTAAACTGTCTTCACAGAATCAGACACAGAAAGGAAAAAAAAAGGGGGGTGACTTGGTCTGGTCTTGTCCCCAGCTCATATGAAGGACCACTAACTATATTATTCCCAAAGATATTTTATCTATTCTTTTCTTGAGTGCCACTATCTCCACTGAGGCCTATAGCTTTCACATTTAACAGGGCAGACTCAAAGATATTGGGCATCTGAAACTTCCAACAAAAATTATATGGAAGTCAAACAGTCAGTAATAAATCAGTAATAAATCAGAACAAAATGTTTTGTCTAAAACATTTTTCCCAAAAAAGCCCAGTTTTGAGACCTGTGAAACAGTTAGCAAATTCAAGTCATTGTTGCTGAATTTTATAATTAAAAAAAAAAGTCCTAGCCAAAATACAAGAAAGAAACAAAAACCCCTAAACTTCTTGTTTTGATCTTTTCAGAACAAAACACTGAATTTCCCTACTTAAAATAACATTTCTTTCCAAATTTTACTGCACAACTATCTTAAAAATAAAAGTGAAACATTTTTGGTTTGAGTCAAACAGAACATTTCATTCAACCTGAAATGCATTTTTCCAGGTTTGCCAAAAATTTTGGAAAAGAAATTTGAGAGGTCAACAGAGGATTGATTTTTGGGGGAGAGGCGGGGGGGGGGGAGAGGGAAGTTCAACAACTTGAAAAATCTGATCTCTACTCTTAATGTCTCAGGATTTGACCCCAGAAGCTCTTGTTTGCATAGTTTAATGCCCTCAGATCTTAGAGCTTTGAATACATTGTGTTCCTTCATTTATATTGTTTACATTCTATAAACATGTTCCCCCTTACATTTTCTCTTTTTGTAACCATGTATCAAATTTATCCCAAGTCTTATATAATTAGTGTTTACAGTCTCATCCTTGTATCTGCTTTGATGAAAGAAAATTTACTGTCTTCATTTTTTTTCTATATTGTCATATAATATGGATCCAGACTGATTCAAATTATATAACAGCACTCACTATAAGACCCAAATTCCTACTGAGGTTGCATATAGATTATTTAGAGCAGCATTATTACGAGTTTGTGTGAAAATTTTCCAATTAATTTTTTTTCTCTGTCAGAAAAGGTTGCTTCATTGAAATCAAAACATTACATGGAACATGTTGATTTTGATGAAACTTCATTTGAAGCAATCTAACCAAACTATTTTGATAAGATCTAAATGTTCCACTCTCTGGTCTTCTTAGAGCCACTTATTGTAACAAAATATTTAATTCTTTTGCATTGAAATAAATTTAGTTTCAAAATTTAGATTATATTATTTATACTAGCCAAGTAGCCCGTCATAAGACGGGATTTTCAGGTCTCTCCTCCACGTTGGTCTTTTCTCCTGAGCCTCCGGTCTCTCGCTCCATCTCTCTCTCTCTTTCTCTCTCTCCTCCTCCTACTGCCTCCCGCTCTCTCTCTCTCAGCTCTCCTCCCTCTCCTGCCTCTCACTCGGGGGACCGCGGAGCCCAAATGACCGTTTGGGCTCCGCACTCCCCGTGCTGCATGGGGAGCGCGGAGCCCAAACAGTCGCTTGCGCCACTTGCTCCCACGCAGCGGCCTGGCTGAGCGGCGCAAAAGTCAGCCGAGCGCCACGGCGAGAGGCGAAGGGGGTCGGGGCGGTGACATTCACAGCCAGGGGTGGGGCCTGGAGCTGCTGTCACACCACACATCACCGCCCCGCCCCTCCTTCACCTCCCGCCGTGGCACTCGGCTGACTTCTGCGCTGCTCAGCTGGGCCGCCGCGGGGGAGCCCAAATGGTCACTTGCTCCGCTTGCTCCACCACGGCAGCCCAGCTGAGCGGCGCAGAGGTCAGCCGAGCGCCATGGCGGGAGGTGAAGGGGGGCGGGGTGGTGACGTACACGGCCAGGTCCCGCCCCCTGGCCATATACGTCACTACCCCACCTCCTTCCCCCTCCCGCTGTGGCGCTTGGCTGACTTCTGCGCCGCTCAGCGGGGGAGGAAGCGGTGCAAGCGGCCATTTGGGCCCCGCGCTCCCCATGCAGCACGGGCCACCCAGAGGGAACAGCCAGCATTTCAGGCAACAGCACCACCAAGAGGGAACAGCCAGCATTTCAGGCAACAGCGCCGCCCAGAGGGAACAGCCAGCATTTCAGCGTTACAGACTCACAGACATTGGGCTACTATATATATGATATTATACATTATTATTGAAAATTTTTAAAACAATCAAAATCCTAATCAAAACATTTGATTGTGTCAAAACTAACTATTCCACTTGACTCAAAACGAAACACACAGAAAAATCAAAATTTTCAATTTTTCTAAATTCTTTCATTTTGTTCCAATTCAGAATGAACACAAATTTAAAAATTGTGGAATTTCTTTCAGAATGGAAACTCCTGTTCCCATACAACTCTAAGGGTATGTTTAGACTGCCTCCCTCTTTCGGCAGAGGGATGCAGATTAGGCAGGTCGACATTGCAAATGAAGTGGGGATTTAAATTTCCCCTGCTTAATTTGCATAAAAATGGCTGCCGTTTTTGACGACTCAGCACTTTGTCGGCAAAAAGCAGTAGTCTAGAGGGAGATCTGTCGAGAAAGAAAGCCTTTTTCGACAGATCCTGTAAACCTCCTTGCTTAAAAAATGTCCGTTTTTTCAAAAAAACTCTGTAGTGTATACATAACCTTAGACTAACAATTTCAAATGTTAGTACCTAAACAAGATTTTCATTATTGATAATATGGTAGTGTTTAGAGGTCACAAACAAGACTAGGTTGCTATTGTGCTGGACACTGGAAAAGTACAAAGGGCGAATGGTCTTTGCTTCAAAGAGCTCACAGCCTAAATAAACAAGACAAGTAAATGTTGGGATGGAAAACAGAGATGAAAGACTATGCAACAATCAATTGGTAGCTTAGAGTGGGAAATTATATATGTGGACAATCGGCAGAATTGAACCCAAAGTTTGTAAAGACTTTTGATGATGACAGAATGTCTAAACCTAATAATAGAATGAGTTCTTAGAATAATTGTTTATTTAAAAATGCTATTCTAATCTTCCAGGCTCAATAGCAGCTAACTATTTTGTTGTCTTAAAAACAAACCATAATGTGACTGGTTTAATTTTATAATGTGTATGACCAGGATAACCCTGGAATTTGTGCTTTAGACTTTGGATTTCTCTTTCAAATTACAGCTCTTTGTTATCTATGCCACAGACAAAGTCCACAGTATCTAACCAGTACAGCAGCAGAATGCTTTCATGAATTACACATTAAATTAATGTAAATTTTAGTTACCAATAGCCTCCTTATAAACAGAGGTCACATAGAAAAATGATTATTTGCCATAGTTATATTAATGTTTACAGAACCAGGTTTTATCAGCACACAGACAGAAGGTCCTGCAACTTTCTAAAGATATCCACACATCAAACAAATGTAAGGTCAGTCTGGTGTACTAATAATAGTTCACTATATTTTTACTATTTTGTTAGATATTTGGGACTGATTTCTGATTACAGTTGGTAAAGGCTGAGGGCACAGCAGAAATCATTCAGTATTCTTATTATAATGGAGCATATATGGCTCACAGGCTAGATTCAGGCAACCACACATTTAGATACGATCTGCCTTGGGCAGATCCCTGTCTCTTGTGCCCTGTGTGCCACTCAAAATGGCTGGCTGCTGGCACCAGTGTGTGTGTCTCTGTGTGGCATGCCCCTTGAGGGTACACTCTCCCGCCCCTGCCCCAGCACATTGCTCACAGCTTTCATTAGACAGAAAGTGGCCAATTGTAACTATAGGGTGCTTGTGGGTACAGGAAGCCCCTTTCCCCCAAGGGCCTCATCATACAGAGACATAAATACTGGCCTCAGCGCCCAAACGCTTTGTGTGGAATGTGGGGCTGCAGCAGACAGGGAGCCTGCCCAAGGTTATCTCCCAACCAGACCCTGCACCTGGCATCCCATTTGCTCCCCATACCCCGATCCTCTCCTGCACCCAAACCCTCTTTACACCCTCCTGCACCCTTGCCCCAGGTTACAACTCCTTCCTGAATCCAAACTCCCTACCAGACCCTGCAGCCCCTCCTACATGCTTCCCCCAGGTCAGAATCCTCTTCTGCACTCAAACCCTGCATCATAATCCCCTGCCCCAGGTCACAACTCACTCCTTCACCTGAACTTCCTACCAGACCCATGACCTCTCCTGCACCCCAATCTCCTATCCCGAGCTTCCTTCTGAACCCAAGCTCCATCCCAGACCCCACATCCCTTCCATTAATATTGTAGAAATTCATTGAAAATTATTGCCCACTCCTGATCTAACGGCTACAGTGGAAACTGAGGACCTATTGCACTATATGTATTTCAAACAAATTGTAGGAGTAAAAAAATTGCCTTTATAGTTAAAATAGAGGAAAAAGACAAAGGATGAGAGAAACAACAGACATAGAGGGGGAAATCGTCTTGCCCAACGTCATGCTACAGGTTTGTGGTAGAGTCAGGCAGAGAATACAGTCACAGCCTAGGGCCTTATCCACTGGACTATGCTGCCTTTCTTCTCAGGGACTAAGCATCCAATGTGGAATGGAAGGGGTTTTCTGTAACCTATGTCTCTCAGGGCATGTCTACGCAGCAGGGCTAAAGCCAAAATAAGCTACGTAACTTGAGCTACGTCAATTGCGTAGCTTAAGTTGAAATAGCTTATTTCGGCTTTTGGAGCTGTCTGCACAACAGGAAGTCCAAGGTAGAGCACTCTTCCTCAAACTTCTCTTACTCCTTGTAAAATGAGGGTTACTGGAGTCAGAGGAAGAAGTCCTCCAGCTTGACAGTATTTTGACATTATGTCAAAATTAACTGCTTGTAGCATAGACATGGACGTTGTTATTTCGGAATAATGTTATTTATTCCAAAATAACGCTGCTGTGTAGACATAGTCTCAGTTAACTTTCTTGCTGATATAAGTGAAGGAACAATGGGTCCCCTAAAAGCTTCTATATATCATTTGTTGACCAGAAGAAATGGCTACAAAGTGAAGCTTTAAAGATGAAGAGAAGCAACTATGTAAAAAAGAGAAAGATGAAGGGCTCTGCCAGTGACTCCCTCCACCCCTCCCCCCCAAAAAAAGAGTTCATGAAATAACACAGCTATAATTGCTGCTGCTGACATGAGCGTTTTCTTGAAAACAATAATTTCAGACACAAGGGGTTTTTTTTATTGGATTTTGCCTGATACATGAAAAAAGGGATTGTAATGGCCACCTTTATAACCTTCCGATGTCACAGAGTGGAGGGGAGGGAGAATGAGTCAGTGCCACAAAACTGACTAACACTAACCTTTTGCAGCAGTTTCTGATCTCCTCCACCATAAAGCATTGCCGCCTTCCTCTGGCAAGCTCAGACAACATTTCTCCCACTTTAGGTATGGTGCAGTCAAATGAATCTCACCAAGAACAGTCAAAAAGGAACAATGATTTCCCTAATTCCCCCATTGCATCTGTCCCATTCCATACACTGATGTGGAAAGAGAAGGGGTTAAAATTAGAACAGATTTTTTAGTTTGCTGGCAGTTCCCAGAACACTGAAAAAAATGTTTGAGGTACCCACAAAGTGAAGCTTTTCAGCTAATGGAAAAATACAACAGAAATGTTGCTGAGGACAGAATGCAGAACCAGTCTCTAGGAAGGATAAAAACACATCAACATGTACACGCATCAACATTTCAAACTATACCTCTGTCTTTTCCAGTGCTTTGTTCCCTTTGTAATCCTTTCCAAATTCTAAAGCCTGGCATCACATCTACAATGATTACCAATCACTCCCCCAAATTTTTAAGTTATTGTACCAAAGTACTGAACATCAAGAGACAAAGGTTAGTTAGGAGTGTTATTTAGCTTTAGCCATGCTCTCTCAGACTTCACAGCATTATTTTACCATTGTAAATGCATTATATTTAGTAGCAAGAGTATTTTACTCCACACAGTATTTCAGACAGATTATATATACAGTAGTTTAGTCATATTACATCTATCTATGTACAAGTCCTAGTAATGGAATCCATGATAGGATTTCATTTCACCATACTTGGAAAAAAACACTCTTTGGAGAGAAGAAAAATGAACACACCTAGCATATGGTAGAAAGGAAGAGAACTGTGTCATCTCTACATCTACAAGATACATGTATCTAATCACAGTATGCCTCCATAATTAGTGGTGGGAAACGTATGCTATTAGAATAGACTAGGTTTTTTGAGAGTGGAAAGAGGGTTGCTTTTGTGAGAGGAGGTAGGCTTTGTATTGTACAACAATTGCTTATGTTTTTCCTGTGGCTTCTGATTAGAGCTGACTGAAAAGGTGGGAAACCCACTGGGTTAGTTGGATATATTCTGTGCAGGTTTTGATTGTTCTATGCTTCTTGCCATTAAATATATTTTATAATAGAAAAAAACCCCAAGTGTACATTAGCTTCATGATCAACATTATCTCATTTCGTATGATGAATTCTTTGTTGTGTTCCTGTTCAGGAACGTCTGTTATCCAAGTGACAGCTACAGATGCTGATGATGCCAACTATGGAAACAGCGCCAAAGTAGTGTACAGCATCCTCCAGGGACAGCCATATTTCTCAGTGGACCCAGAGACAGGTCAGCAACACTTTCTTTATCTTTGTCATATTTACAGATATTCAGGCAGGGATCAAGATCCTTCTCACTCAAGTATTTACACCCAGTTTGATAAACATGCTATATAAATTGTTCAAGTACTGTTACAATTTGTCCAAACCTCAGAATGAACATGGACTATCTATCTGGTTTTAAGCAGAAGACCCCCTTGATTTCTGCTTGAAAACGGATGGCGTGGTATGGCCCCATATTATTAAGGCAGTGAACCTACAGCACCATAAAATGTAAGTTTTATTTTCTTAAAGTAGTATGACTAGGGAGGTTGTATTATACTGGTGTTTGGCACTATGCCACTACAGGAATACTACGTCCAGTTCTGGGATCCATGTTTCCATAAGGATGTTGACACATTTGAGAGTTTAGAGAAGAGCTCTGCTAATGACTGAAAGACTGGAAAACATAACTTAAAGTGAAAGACTCAAGGAGCTCAATGGATGTCGCATGACTGCCAACAGGGGTTGCAAAAGACAGCAGTTGCCCAGGGCCTGAGCTATTTAAAATGGTCTGGGGGCCTTGACCACTGCTGCCAGCAAAGCAGAGGAGCTAAGCCAAGTTTCTTTCCCACTTCTCTCCACACCGCTCCTGGAAGCGGCAGGCATATCCCTGAGGCCCCTGGGTGGGAGACTCTGTGTGCTGTCCTTGCCCCACGCACAGACCTAGTAGCTTTCATTGACCTAGAACTGCAGCCAATAGGAGTAGTGGGGGTGTTGCCTGAAGGCAGTGGCTCTCAAAGACCCTCTGCCCCCTCCCCCACACGGGAGCTGCTGGCATAGGAATGTGCCAGTCACTTTCGGGAGGCACCCAAGGTAAATATCACCCACCTGACCCTCCCCTGTACTCTAACCCCCTGCTCCAGCCCAGAGCCCACACCCAAATGCCTTCCCAGAGCCTGCATCTGTTCCCACCCTCAAACAACCTCTCAGAGCCTGCACTCTCTCCTGCAATCAAATGACCTCTTCGAACCTGCACCCCAACCTTCTACCTTAGCCAGGTAAAGGTGAGGGATAAAGAGAGGGAGAAAGGATGGAGTGAGCAGAGGCTGGGGCCTCAGAGAAGGGGCAAAGGTCTTTGGCTTTGCCTAATTAGACTGATGGCAACTATACTAGGAGGACATGTGAAAACTCTGCCTTGCCAGAAGAGTGTGCCCAGCAGTGCAGCTGGCAGCTTAGTGGGTATCAGCCAGCACAGGTGCAGCACCATCCAAATGTCAGGTGGACAAGACCCATGGAGGCCCAGCTTGTGTGTGCATGGGGGCCCACTAACCATTTTACCCTGGGGCCTGGAATTGCTGTTCACAGGCCTGATATTTATAGTAACAGAGTGATGATTAAGAGGTGACTTGATCACAGTCTACATGGGGTCAGAAATCTGATACTGGGCAGCTTGTCAGCGTAGAAGACAATGGCATAATAGGATCCAGTGGCTAAAAGTTGAAGCTGAACAAATTTAGATGGGAATATGGCACAACAAAATTAATAGGGAGGGTGATTAACAGAACTATATATTGAATATTATGGTCTCTCCCTCAAAAACATCCTTTAGTCAAGATTAGATGTTTTTTTCTGGAACCTATGCTCTAGTTCAGCCACAGTTGTTGGACCAAAAATGGGAAACAATTTATAGAAATCCAGTGACCTGTGTTATGCAGGAGGTCAAACTAGATGACCACAGTGGTCCCTCCTGACATGAAAATCTATGAATCTATTGAATCCATGATAACACTGAATTCTGCCCCTGTAATGAAAAAGTGGTATAATGCATACCACTCCAAGGTTGGAGCTAATAACCTTATCAAAATAATAGCCAGGGAAACTAGCTGAAAAGCTTTCATTAATGTGACAAACCTAACATTTTTTTGTCATTAAAAGGATAATTAAATGGATTTAGCACAGTCCAAATACTGAATCATTGTACTACTATATTTCTCTTTTCTTGCAATCACATTAAAACTGTCATGGATTAAAAGCCTTATTTCAAAACACCTTTAATTGTATTTATTTGCTGTGGATTAACATCTGTACAATATATCTTACATAAATCCATTTTAAAACTCAGGGATTAAAGTGTTTCCCCCCTCCCTTCTTATTCTTTTCTCCAAGGAATAATCAAAACTGCTTTGCCAGACATGAGCAGAGAAAACAGGGAGCAGTACCAAGTGGTCATCCAGGCCAAGGACATGGGAGGCCAGATGGGAGGATTATCAGGGACCACTCTGGTGAACATCACACTGACTGATGTCAATGACAATCCGCCTCGATTCCCCCAGAGTATGGATCCTTTAATAGTTCTGCTGTGTTTCAAAAAGCGTCTTTCAGATTGTTTAACCATCAGTATCCGGGATATTTTTTCACAGTTACAGCTGTTTCTACTTATACTGCAGCTTCATTGAAGCACATGGGAGTCCACTTAAAAAAAAGAGAGAAACAAACTGTTCCTTACAAAATAAACTTACTTCCCAAATCCTTAAAATGAGCACAACAGTAACAAAGACAATTGCAAGGGTATATTTGAAACACTTAATAGTTACAGCAAATTTAGGGTGAGCTTTTCAGAATAGCTCAAACCACTTGGACACCTAAATAAGTGGCCAGGTTTTCCAAACCCATTATAATGGGCATTTGTAGATGGTTAAAAACCTTTGACTATCTCACGATTTAACTGGGTGTCTAAAATATGTGTGTAGTTGTGTCTGCTGAGTATTTTTGATCATCTTGTCCTTGATTATTACATTTTTGAAAGGAAAACTATTGCAGCACAACTGACAAGCAAGCAAGATGGTATAGGGCATGTGCAATGTGATATAGATCCTTTAATTCAAGACTGCTGGTATAGACTTGATCCCAAACTGACTGACAATGAAAAGTTGTTTAAATCAGCACGTGATGACTATTTGGTAGGTAATATGAAAAGAAATCACATTTTCAGTTGAGTATCTGGTGGGAAAATATCCACATTATAAAATTTTTACTGCCTTTAACTATGATTGGGATCCTTGCCAGCACACTTATCAGACACACCAAAGACTGTACAAATATCCAGGCTTTCTGGATTTATGGAAACTTGTAAGGCGCTCAGATATCATGGTGATGAATACAGTAGTCATCCAGTCCCAAACGTCCCCCCCCATAAAAGACTTAAACCATGCAAAATATAAATTATAGGAAGGGCAGCAGCTTTACAGAATTGTACAATATGGCTATGTCTACACTGCAGGTATTTGTCAGCAGAGAGTATGCTAAGGAAGCGCTCATTAGCATTTGTCACGCTGTCACTTTCATATTCTCTGCCGATGCTTTTTGCGCAAGAGGTTTTTGCACAAAAACAAGCAGTGTAGATGGGTCCGTTTTGTGCAAGATCTTGTATACCTCCTTTTTTGAGGCCTAAGGGATCTTGTGCAAAAGGGGAAATTTGCGCAAAATGGACCCATCTACACTGCTTATTTTTGCGCAAAAACCTCTTGAGCAAAAAGCATCCACTAAGAGAATATGCAAATGACAGCGCGACAAATGCTAATGAGCGCTTCATTAGCATACTGTCTGCTGGCAAATACCTGCAGTGTAGACATAGCCAAGGATCACAAAAAATAGACACTTCAGAATTGTACCCAAAACCAACCTGGTTAGCTCATATGCCAATAATATATGCATTCACTGGCATCATCTCAGTTACAGTGACAGCTTACAGAATCAAGCTCATCCAAAGGAGGAGCTCTTTTGGTATTTCTGAACCTTCCACACCGGGAAAATTTGAAGTGTCATCGCTAAGTTTGTGCTTATAGAATTTCTGGCTCAACTGCCAGAATGAAAAGTTTAGATAAGCCTGCGAATGGAAAAGATTGGCCTTTTGAAGGTTGGTTGTCATTAGGTCTAGGAAAGGAACATGAATTTTGCAGCCCACTGGTAATTTTTCAACCATAGGGTTGACTTTCTAACAGAAAATCCAATTTAGCATCATACTTACATTGCCCTTTTTACTCAGAAATCTCTAAGGATAAGACACTTCCAATGAGTCAGACTGTGACTCAGGTCCATGACATTGGGGACAGAGATTCACTCAGCCTTCTGTAGCCCACACAAGGATCTGCTATAATCAGTATACTTGAGAAAATTCAGAAACTGTTCTCTCATTGTGAACCAAAAAAGATGAGCAGGTGGATAAGGGGGATGGATACATCAGGGAAACATCAAGTGACAAAGTTATACCTGCTAAAGACTGCTATAGATGTTACAGTCTCTTTGCTCATTAAACCATGCAACAGGGGGTTATACCTTCTTCAGGCACAGTGCCTTCCCCAAGCTTGTCTTGGTCAGGTATGGCTTCACAAAATACCCTGTGTGACTGCCACTTTATAATAGTTACAAGTGACAGGGTGCTAATAAGTAACTGGGCTGTGCAAATGATAGATAATATTCAGCAAACTGGCATGTAAAATGTCTGCTAACATACTCCAAATTTCTCATACCTACTTGTTGTTTTCAATATTTTCCAAAACTCATTTTAATAGTTATTTATCTCCATATATGGCTAGTTAACATTCAACTTAAATTTCCTGATTGTGATTGGTGAAGAGGCTCGTGTGATATTATCTGTGATCATAATGTTACAGTTAGATTTTTAGTGTAAATGCTGGGGAAAGATAAATTTAAAATGTACCTTTTGTACTAAGATGTGCAAGGTTAAAATTCCTTTGTCAATAGCATCCATGTTAGTATAAAATCTGAGTCTACAAGCATTAACAGAAATCAGGCACAAGAAGGTATGAAAACAAATGTGTCCAAAGGGAATTAATTCAAAAAACTGAACACATTTGTACAACTTTCCTATAGTTCAGGCAGTTAGCAAGAATATTACATATTACACACCTTTTTACAATATATCTTTATTATGTGTTACCATGAAAAACTTATATCTCACATAAAGCACACTTAAAACTGTTCAAGGCAATTTCAAAATAGAAAACCTTGTCTATTGTATTTTAGTTTCTCCCTCAGATCCATTTTGTTTTGAAAACTGTGGAGGCTGGAGCAAAAATAATAACTTTAGATCTCATTGAAAATATCTCTAGAAGATAGACAAAATAAATAAAGCCATTAACTACTCAGGGTCATAATCACTGCTGTATTATTGTGCTTCTATCTGTGTTCTTTTCATCTGAAGTACAAAAGAGAAAGTGTATAAAGAATACAGTACTATATTCTTTTGAAGTGTCACACTTTCATTAAAAAAAAATATACAAAACTTTTCATTGACAGTCAAGTTATCTTTGTTTTAAAGTTTATTCCTGATGACTAAGAGCACTTTTGTTAGACTGTTTAAACTTTCAAGACAACTTTAAAAAAAATCTAGGGGAAACAACAGACATTTATTATTTAGAGAGATGAAAGATGAAAAAAATATTTGATTTAACTTTTCCAGGTACTTACCAATTCAGCTCTCCGGAGTCTGCTCCACTTGGGACCCCTCTCGGAAGAATAAAAGCCAATGACCTCGATGTGGGTGAAAATGCAGAGATTGAATATAGCATTTCCAACGGGGATGGATCAGACATGTTTGATATCATCACTGACAAAGACACACAGGAAGGGATTATAACCATCAAAAAGGTTTATTTTTCCTCCCTCTCTTTTTATTACACTGAGCACTCCAGGTGGGTTTTTTCTTTCCTCAAGAGAGAGGATAAAGGAATGTCTCATATGGGGTCACCTGCCAAGAAGCTGTATTAATTTTGTTGTCATCTTTCTTCATCAGTTATTGTTATTCCCAAGTCTTGGGGGAATTTTCCTGGCATGTCATTTCACATAAAATGATATTCTCAATGGCTGCTGTCTATCAAAGAGAGAGTCTCACAAACAATAATTTTGAAGTCGATCCATGAGAACTTGGACATCTGAACTCTGCAGTGCAGTTCCCAGGGGTCAGAGGCGAACGAAATGTTGTAGGTTTGCCTGAAGGCCTGAGTTTGATAAATTCACTCTTCTAAAGAGAACTAATCCAATATAATAGCCTATCCTTTAGTAGTCTTCCTGTTCCTCCACCAGGGAGTCTCTTATCTAGAGCTGCAAGAAGGATTCAACTCAAACATCTACTTAAAATCTCTCCTGTTTCCAACATGCCTTTACTCTTACATGACATGTCAATAGGTGTCCTCAAATAAAAAGAATATATAGAACTTGAATTCATAGATGATCTGTGACTCTTTAGGGCTTGAAATTGGCCAGCTAAGAAAACTGAAAGCTATTTTGATGTTATCTGAATATCCATTTTAGGCTACAGTTCTTACTATTTTGGCTTTGTACTTGGACGGTTGAGACAGATCATATGGGACAGCCCATAATAGTTTCCATTACCCATTAGCCTTAATTCATTTTCTAATGAACATGTGAAATCATGCAAATATGAATAAAACTGTAAAATGCAAACCTTGCATACACATACATAATTAAACATGAACACAGATCAAAATGCACTAGAGCTTCATCAGCTGAGAATCGTTTGCAAACTGGTTCTTGTAAAAAAATCTGGCACTTCAATTTTGAAAATAAAATCAATTGAAAAAAGTGGGAAAATGTTTTTCTCCTTGTTATACAAATTTGGATTGAATGAATGTTGCCTGATACACCTTAATTTTGGCCTTCCTAAATTTTTGAGTGCTTGACATTGCAACTTTAACTTATTTTAGTGTAATTTTTTTTGTATATCACATAAATATGTGATTCAAAATTAATACAATAATGTGATGGAAATGATAGCTAAGACATACAAGTATCTCATACCCACATAGTTCATTTTATTCCACTTTTGACTGATGTATCAGTACATTATAAATACTATTTTATAAATCTTGTTTATGGAAGATAATTGAATAACAATCCTATAAAAATATTTACATAACTGTAAGAGATGAAATACAGCATACAATATAAATGGAAAACCAAGCTAACAACTATTATAATCATGTAATTATTTATGGGCACATTAGTTATTCTCATAGCTAAACCAATCTAATGTTTGGAAAAGAAACAAAATCTTTTAAGAAACCCACAGTGTTCTTATTAAAACCTTTTTTCTTCCTTTTTCTGAACTTCTTCCAGTTTTCATCTGGAACTTAATGTACCAGAATGCCATTAGCAAAGCTTTTTATCCCATGGTAGTCCTAACACTGTTCTTAATAAGGAAATTAAAAAATAAACTCACAAGAGAGTGTTAATGTTCTGGAGTGACAGTTCCAAAAATAATTTTATATACATTTAGGCTAAACAGCCAAGCCATGGGAAGTTAATCCCAAATGATGATACCTTTGTCATTGGCTTACCACTAATATTAGCCTTCTTTACAAGAGTTCAGCATGGAAAGTGATCACTATTGTGTGTGTGCAGAGTATAGCAGATTTTAATTTCTTATAAAGATTATATAAAAGGAAAAAGTGACTTTATCAAGCTACGTAACAGCATAATAAGATGAAAAGTCCACTGTCCCATATCTTAGTCATCTAAAATTGGCTCTTTATTGCTGACGGATGAGTCACAAATGAACATGTAGGAATCCTATAGGTCTCTCAGGGTATGTCTACACAGTATGCTTATTTTGAAATAAGCTATTCTGGAAGAAATACTCTGAAATAGCTTATTTCAAAATAGCAGATCTACCCTACAGGGAAGCCTCAAAATTAGTCTGAGGCAGGTTTCCTAAATGTGGATGTGCTACCTCAATTTAGAGCCCCAGGAGGCACCGGGGAGTAATTACTTTGAATGGCCCTGGGGAGGAGCTATTTCAAAATAGCAGCAGTAGAGCATCCATGCTACTGCTATTCCGAAATAGCTATAGGGATAGGGCATTATTCCTTGTGAAATGAGGTTTATAGAAGTCAGAATAAGCTGTCCATTATTTTGAATTGATTTCAAAATAATGGAATTGCTGTGTAGACACTTGCATTATTATTTCAGAATAACATCCGAAATAATTCCAGTCCCCACTATTTTAGTGCTGTGAAATCCATTTATATTTCTTGTAAACTGAGCCTACTTTTTTATTATTTGCTCCCTAGCAGTTGGATTTTGAGAACAAGATGCTGTATTCTTTAAGAGTAGAGGCAGCCAACACTCATCCTGATCCACGATTTTTCCACCTGGGGCCATTTAAAGACACAGCTCTAGTCAAGGTTTTCGTGGAAGACATAGATGAACCTCCCGTGTTCAGCAGGAGTTCATATATAATAGAAGTAGATGAAGATGCCAAGGAGGGAACTATCATCGGGCAGGTGGCAGCTCAAGATCCAGATGCCACCAAGAATGCAATAAAGTAAATATCCGCCCCTGTGTGGTGTAAAATGCATGAGATGTAGATACTTGTTTAATCTCTCTTTTAAAATGTAACAAAACAAATGACATATGGTCTGATCCTGAGCAGGAAATAACAGCTTTATGATTCCAAATAACTTTACTGATAGTTGAGGGCACCGAGCAGAACCAGGCCTGCAGTGATTAAGTAGAAATAAACTGAGCACTAGATGAATGTGTGTTCCCAATGGTTGATGGCAATTCTCATTCTCCATCACAATTTGCAACAGGTCCAATGAATGAAGCAACCCCCCAAAGATACACCCAGTGTCTGCCATGTTTTATTTCTTAAGTATACAATGATCAGCATTTATACATTCATCCAGTAGAAATATGCTGCCTTGAACGTCTCTCAGAAGTTTACCAGTAAGGATGAATAAGGTAAAATGGTATTGCCCTGCCAATGCTATGAATGAGAGTACTGCAAAGCGATGTGTGTTTGTTACAAGAAGACTTATACTTTTTATCTGCCCTCCCCCCCATTCTTTTCCATTTGGCAAGATATATTGTGATGCTTGCCATTACCAGTTCTCCACAGATATTTGAGTGCTCAATTTATTTCCTCTTCCAGCATTTGTGCAGCATGTACATAAACTACTGTAAGAAAGTCATATCAGTGTTGGAGGTAAACGTATGGAGTTGGGTTATTGCCGTACTGTTAGCACATCTGCTATTATTGTCTAAAGTGACGTGAATAAAACTGGCCATTTGTACATTAGTGCATCAGTCATGCAGCTGATTGTGAAACCTGCTTCAGCTGCATTTCTAGTTGGAAGCGCAGAACTCTGAATGAGTTACTTTCTGAAAGTGCACATTTTGGGGGAAAATAATGTCAAGCCAATTGTGTATGCGCTCATCATTTGTGGTTAATGGTCACTAGATCGCAAGATACCCTATGAATGTAAGTTACTTTTTTCAGAAGGAAAAGAGAGCTCAACAAATGCAATGCATCATTAATGCTGGGTGAAAATCTTGTTGCAGTTTCAGACGCAAAAGCCATGACTTTCAAAATATTTTCAAGTGGGATTTTTCTTCCCATGATTTTTCTGCCCATCTTGAGACTAATCAGAGGCGTCTGGTCTTCAGAGAGTGGATGCTCAACAGTTATTGAAATTAAGTCCCTGTGATGGTGTTTGAGGTTAATCATCCAACAGACTGAAGCACCCCAAAATCACGATTACTTGTGAAAACCTTGTAAAAGACAATTCAGTCTGAGTTCACTCACTATCATTCCAGAATTTGTTATACTTCTAGGCTAAAATACACTTTGTGAAATGACTCATATTAAATAACTGCCTATACAAGTGTTTTACCTTTCTATCTTATTTAAGAGCAATGTCAAGTGACTGACATTTTGTGTGCTATGCTAAGCACATGGAGCACAATGTCTTAAATAACTTTAATTCAGACTAAGTCTACATTGCCAATTTATGGTGCTGCAACTTTCTGGCTCAGCATTGTGAAAATACATACCCTCAGGCACAGCAAGTTACAGTGCTGTAAAGCACCCATGCTAACCAGGCTGGCTACTCCCCTCAGGGAGGGGTTATATATTGAGTGCTGGGAGAGCTCTCTCCTTGCACTCTTGAATGACTACACTGCTGCGTTAAAACACAGCCAAGGCTTTAAACTTTCAAGTGTAGAAAAAGCCTCAGTATTTACAGTCTGCACTAGTTATTCCCTATAGTAAGTAGAGGGAAGGTTAGGTAATGCAGTACTGAAAATATTAAGGTAACCTTACCTAAGGTAAAAATTGGAAGCATTTAATGAGAGTTAGTAAGCAAAACTGGAAAATATAATAGAAGAGGGTGATACAACACACTTATATTATATCTTGACAGATATTCTGTGGATCGACACACTGACCTCGACAGAATATTCAACATCCACTCAGGAAATGGGTCTCTATTCATCTCAAAGACACTCGATCGGGAAGAAACCCCCTGGCACAATATCACTGTTATAGCAACTGAAATCAGTGAGTTCTTATCTGAAGAGAATGTTAGAATTTTCAAATTGACATGTTCTATAACAAATTTGTGTTGTAGATATTTTTTATTAGAGTCACCCTTCCCTTTCTTTAAAAAATTACAACCATGCACATCATTTGCTAATCACAAGCCATAGAAATTCAATAGGGGTCACTTTTAACAAAAAGAAAAGGAAAACAAAACAAAAAATATTTCATGATTTACTTATTTTTTCCCATGGGAAAAAAAAATTCCAAAGTCCACTTCAGCAGTATAGAGCAGCACAAAGCCAGCATAACCAGCTTCCCGAGGATTTGCCTTGCATAAATTGGTAAAGAGCCAATACAGTGCTTCTACACATTGCATCCCTCAACCTCTAGGAGAGAGAGAATATTTGTAAGAAAGTGAGGACATGCTTAAAGCATGCTAGCAATCTGGACTTTAGACTTTGAATGATCCTTTGGAGCCATGGGTAGACATTACATTGGTCTTCAGGCTCCTCTAACTTGTGTCAAGGACCAATCTAATCCCAGTCACAACCAGAGGCCTATAAAGTTAGTATATTACCTTTCCTACCCAAGGCAGAACAGAAAATTTGTCCTTGTATATTCCATAGGGGTACATCACTATCAATTAAGTGATGGGCTCTATGACACTATTTTTCTTTTCCTTGCTACTTTTTCCTTCACTTTGGAAGTAGTGAGAATGACATAGTATGGGCTGTGCTGAGTACAGCAGATTCACTGTCCACCTTTCAGAAAGAGACTCACCATTTTTTCTTTAAGCAAGCTATTTTCTCCAAACACTGGCACAACTGCCAATATTTGCTTTGGTTTATTCATCCCATTGGCTATGGTTTGGCCTAGGAGGCTACTTGCAGTGTCACATTAACAACAAATGTATCAGATACATTTTTCCTGCCTTTGTAGTTAGACAGGGCTTTGAACTGATCCAGAACATTTATCTGCACACTCAGATTACCCTGAGCAGCTCCGTTTTAGCACAGATTCCAGAAAATAAGCACACACACATTCACAGCTGTTTGGGATATACTGACAAACCTGATACCTTAAATAATGGAAATTGTTTTAAATTCAAGTAAAAAATTGAGCATAATTGTAAAAATATGAGCATTTCTTATGTGTTTTTGGGTGGAAGTAGATGAAATACGCTTAATAATATAGTTTTCATTTTCTTACATGAACTGTAAATATTTCCAATTCTTATATTCCTGAGATAAATTATTTTCTTTTTCCAGATAATCCTAAACAAAGTAGTCAGATACCTATCTTCATCAAGATTTTAGACATAAATGACCATGCACCAGAATTTGCCAAATACTATGAAACATTTGTTTGTGAAAATGCAAAAGCAGGACAGGTAAATACACATTTACTCTACCACAAAATAAGCACTGGGGTCTTCTCTTGCTATTTTTATTCATTTCTAGAGTTATGCACAAAATAGACTAATATCTCCATAACAATCTGGATTTGCATGGATGAAAATAATTAATGAATCCTCCTACTGTTTTTTTTTAATTCAACAGAAGTTTTAGGTGGGCAAGGAATGAAGGATTTGTCCATAATATAATACATACACAATATTTTCTTTTTAGGTAATGGTTCAGTAGCCTTCATCACAGAACAATTTTATAGAAGGAGTCACAGATAAGCCAGTAAAATGTCATTTGTTTTGATGATTCCTCTTGTTTGCATGCTTACCAAATTATTTTATGATCTATTGATAACTTGACCTATGTAAAAACTCCATTTTGGAAATCTCATTTTCTGGGCTTGTCCAGAATCAAGAAATAGTGATATAGAACAATAATATTAAATATGGAAATGTCAAGTTTTTTAGACCTTGGTTAAAAGTCAATTTTGTTTCATTTGAATTTGTGCAAAGGTCCATGGTGGCTCTTGCTTTATACAAACTGGTTCAAAACCTTGTTAATGATAAACAAAAACAGATTTGTAGTGAAAGCAATTTATAAACTCAGAGAAAAGAGAAGAAAAATTCCAGGTAGATTCTGCAACAAAACACATAAATCATGAATATACAGAAATATTCTATTACTATTGAAACTATTATAATCTTCTGTTTATTATGGATGTTTGCAGTGTTGTTGTAGGCATGGTGGTCCCAAGATATTAGAGACACAATGTGGGTGATGTACCTTTTATTGAACCAATTTCTATGTTTATGTACTTATAAAAAAGTGATAGATGTGAGTCCTTTGAGGAAAATGATTTGTTTCTTGCATTTACTCACAAAATAGATGTCACTGCTAAGTTTTGCTTGTTTTTCCTCATGTTGTGGATATTGTTTCAGATGGCAACATTTGTTGTTTTCCATTGCAGTTTTCAGTGTTGTTGTAGTTGTATTCTCTGAAGACATTACGAGACACGGAGAGTAGGATAATGTTCTTTCATTGAACCAATTTCATCACATACTGCCACATACTGGAAAGAAAATAAAATCAGGAAACATATTTCATGATGATGCAAGGAAATCAAAACAATTATCAAAACAGAAAATGATCCAATAAAATATATTACCTCACCTAACTTGTCTCTCTATTTATCATGGGATCAGTTGTAACAACTTTGTTCACAGAGTCATGTCTCCACTATAAACTTCCACTCTCAGTGGAAATGTTGCATTAAAAGTATCTCAGTGTGGAATGGATTTCTAAGGAATTAAAAGTAAAGATTGTAACCAGAGGAAGTATATCATGTTAGGAAAAACTGTAGAGCCTCTTGGGGAAGCTTTGTATGTGTAGGTTTCCCCTTACGAACTAGGGCGCACCAGAAAGTATGAATAGAATGCAATTTAAATATGAAGCACATTCAAATGTTATTTCAAAAAAGGAAAGTAAAAAAATAAAATAAAAAGAGGCGGAAATTGTGCAGTCAATGGCTCAACTGAGTCACATTCTGTTCATTTGATTGTCATCAATTTTATGATCTGGTCTGTGAGTTGGAAGGATAATATGACATACTTTGACTGGAATTGCTTTGGTTTGTATAAAGCGCGCTCACTGCCCCAATATACAAATCTTTTCATTACTTCTTATGCACATAATATAGTCAAATAATATATACAGTTACAGCAATACTAAACAAAATGAAAATAATGGTAGGAATAACAGATAATGAAATAAGCAGATGAAACTGTAGGCCTAATGATGTACCTTGTCACAAAATAATGTGATGTTCATAATTAGGATACAGTATCTTCACCGCTGTGACATGAATTTTAATGTGTGACTAAGGTTTAAGGACCTATGTAATGAGCTTGGAAATTTCACCCAATTACTGTTTGTTGTACTTTGATAGTTTATTTTACAATTTTAAATTACTTTTTCAAAAGAAATATATTGAGATATTTCTGTTCAGCAAATCTGGATGACTGGAATATGGCCAGATTGCTATCTGTGTGACGAAATGTCTTTGCATAGTATAAGATCATGGACAAATAATCTTTAGAATCTCAATTCAGTGATTGGCATCAATCTGAATCATGGCAGAAGCTTTAATAGAATTGTGCAAAGCAAAGCAATATTATTCATATGCAATATTAGGGAACTCAGCTTTGGAGTATGATGATAACATCACATTCTACCCAGACTGGGGACTTGTCATCTCTTAAATGTTGCCTTTCCAAACTCTGTGTAGTACTACATATTCAGTATATGAAACACTCAATAATGCATAAACCACAATTTGGCTTTCCAGCTAACTCTCTATGTGTAATTCACAACACCGTCTTATACTTTGGATATAGATTAAAGCTGGGATCTTCCAAATGACCTGTGGGAGTTAGATATCCAATTCCTACTGAATTTCCATGGCAGTTAATTGACTGTCTACAATTTTATTTGCCTTTTGATTCTTCAAGTTCATGTTCTGACCTAATGCTTTAGAAACAAATATTTTGCATTTTGCTGTTGATTTATCTACTTGATTACAACTCTTCAGAAATCTTTGATAATCTGAAGTTAAAGTTTAACACAATATATCACTTCATGAAAAGTTTATGCCTTCAAAGAGAAGGCTGCTTGAAGTTGCTAATGCTAAAGACATTATTTGTATCCAATTTCATTCTCGAAGTACTGTCTCATACTCATTAACTATGCAGAGATATGATATTTTCAGTATCTGTGGCTAAAGGAAAGTAAAGGATTCAAGTAAAAAATTTCATACCTGGATATTTAAAGTTGGGGACCTAAATTCATATTTAGGCACTTGTGTAAAGTTGGTTTCATTGTGCACCAAAAGTGCTCAATAACTTTAAAAATCAAGTCACTTTTAATTAGATGTCTGAATATTATTATGGATTTATATGCACGTACATGAACTTTTGGCCACACTGTTTATATTTCAGATATTCTCCAGTTTTTACTGCCTACTTTAATATACTATACTATACTATTATTATACAATAGCACATTGTGTACCTTATAATATACACTTATTCATTTCATACTATTCCGCCTTATTTTAGAGCTCACTTAAAGCAGCCAACCTGTTAAAATCATAATTGCTTCCTGATGCGTCACATCAGTGCATTTTATGTTGATGATCACAGCATGAGGGCTAGACAGAGAAGATAAATATACTTAGTTAATTTTAAGAGATTTTTTTCACTGAGCTTAGCTATTAATCATACCACTTTCTAAATCTCATTCACATCAGGAAGCAGCCAGAAATATCAATTATTCCTCCCCAATGCCAACTTACTATACTTATGCTCAATGTCAGCCAATATTATAGGGTAAAATGTGCCATTTATGAAACAGCTGGGCAGGGAGAGAGAGGGAAAGCAGAACAGAGTTGCAATACCCCAGGGGCATCAGTGATGAAAAAAATCCATGGAGGAAGGGTATAATCTCTTGGTACGTCTACACTTGCTCCCTAGTTCGAGCTAGAGATGCAAATGTAGGTGACCGACATTGCTAATGAAGTGGGGATTTAAATATCCCACGCTTCATTAGCATGATCTCGCCGGTGCGTTACTCCGCTCAACAGCTGATTCGAACCAGGAAGTGCACGCTTGGTTCGAACTAACGTTACTCCTCAAAAAATGAGGCAAAAGGGAGATGTTGGGATCATACACTGCTAAAATAGCAGGGTAGATGTGGGTGGCCCAGCTTGGGCAAGTAGACAGCCATGTTGAGTATATACCGTATGGTTCTGGCATATCTTTACTCACCTAAGCAGTGTCTCACAATCTACAGTGCTATTTATACCCAGACTACAAGAAAATGTAGAATGTGTACTTAACATGCCTCCATAAGTGTAGACATAGCCCTAGACTAAAGTAAAAAAAAAATTGCTCATCCCATAACCAATAATTAGTAACATTTTTTATGTTTGATATCTCAAATGCAGTCAATGAGAAAAACAAACAATAGTGTAGACATTCAAGTAGCTAACTACTGTTATGTAATAGCTATGCTTGTTTTAGCCAAGTTATAAATGAATAGAACCCAATGCTCAAATAATTCAAGTGAATTCAATGATATACTCCAAACAATGTCTTAATCTGAAGCAGAAAAAGAGCACAATTCTATAGCCATGACAGTTTATTCCCAAGTTAAAAATACATTGTGTAGCTTGTAAACTCCAAAGAGACAATTTAAACAAATTAGCCTCCCTGAATGCCTCAGAAATCCTATAGTGAGTGACATCATAGCTACCTTCCATAAAGGGAATTAAAACTACTGTTTTCATAGAAAGGTCTGTGTCATGTTTAATAACGATAAAGAATATATATACTGACATATTGAAAAGGAGTGCATGTGGCAGACAGCCAAGTATCTCACAGATATATTGGTTGTTTCAAATTTTTGTTAAACTATAACAGAAAATAAATTTTCCCCAAACATTCTGCTCCAACTTCCCCCCTGGTCTCTTTGCTCCATACAGATTCATAGAAAAGACTTATTTGGATTTTTATAAAGAGACTTTCAATTCTGCCTTTAAGAGAATCTTTTAAAGCATGCCAAATGACTTAAAATTACAGCAGTCTGGAGCAATGAGGAGAAAACACCCTAGCATTCAAAAGATCTGCAGTGTCTGAAAAAGAGATAGGCCTCTGTGGAAGATTATATAAACAAGACCCAAATGAAAGAATGTATATAGCAGGGGTGCTGAGAGCCATTGAACCCAAATGGTAAACCCTGAATAGTATAGGAACAATTTCAAACCAACACCTCCACCATCTAGAGTTCCAGCACCTACACAGGTGTGGAACCCCAACTCACGTCTCTGAGCTCTCATTCATGAGGAGTCCATAAGACCCAAGTTATGAAACTACACAGACACCTTCATGGTTCTGGGCCTAACTGCTCATCAGCCCAAAGAAAGATTGTGCTACTTTGTTTACATGGTTTAAACAGCTATAAAACTACTCTGTGCTGGATAGAAAAAGTAAAATGTTTGTATGGACACTGCAGGTTTATCAGCACTTGAAAAACTGAGTGATCCCCATGAATGGGAAATTATCTAATAAATCCCAATAAGCTGTCTCACACTGATTCTCTTAGAAAGGTAGAAACAGTGACAGCAATGCTGAATTTTTCAATCTGAGTTCATTCACATGGGTAGCAAAACAAAAAGAAATGTACTTTTTCAATTGGTCTGATATGCTTGAAATCACACTTGATTCAAGTAAAAGTCACTTTCTTGGAAGAAAAACTCTCATAAATCTTATAATGTCAGGCATCTCTCTGAACTCTCTGTGAAGCGTGAGTACAACTCAAAATGAGAAAGCATGTATTTCATCTGACACCACAAACTTTAAATAGAGAAACACTGTGCCCTAGCTTTTCACAGTATCGCTACCATACCAAAAATAAGAATGGCCAACTCTTTTTAATTTCTAGGACAAACTTTAGTCAGTTTTATTCATGATTTTTAGCTCTACAAAAGTTATCCTCATAATGTGTCTAATTTTTTGTTTTGGTCTATTCACCAATTGGAAGATATTGCTTGCAATCTTTCCCCCCCTTTTTTTTCTTTTGTACTTCCATCTTTTCAACACAGCCAATGTCTTTAACAGGTAACAAGGCATCTGCTTGATTGTTTTCCATGGCTGCAGCCTTATCCTCATAATCAGTTATAAGAGGCTTTAATTTCCTCTCTTTCTGCCACAATTGTCCACTCTTCATATTCTTTGCACAAGAACGGAATCATATGTGGATCTTACAAACAAATAACTGTTTACATCTTGAAAAGCCACGGGATACTCAGCTACAGTGCTTCGGTAGCTTTTCTAGCTGGATATTTTCTCCCTGGGTGTTTCCTAACAATACTTGGACAAATACCAGCATGTATTCTAATTATCTCTCTTCTACCTGATGTTTTCACTCATTGTCTTTCAGACTTTTAAAAATGCAGGAGGAAAATTTTCTCCAGTCAATATGGCCTGGTCTACACTACATGGAAAGGTTGAAATAAAATATGCAGTTCCAGCTATGTAAATTACGTAGCTGGAGTCGACATATCTTAAATCCCTGTCCACACATTGGGAGGTAAATGGGAGCAAATGCTTCCATAGGTTTCCCTTACTCCTCCCTAAGAGTAGGAGTACTGGGGTGGCTGGTGGCACCCTTTGAGTTCCATCTAGTTGGTTATACTAAATCAAACCCCAGAAGATCGACATGACAGTGTCAATCTTTCACGTAGTGTAGACATGCCCTATGATACTCTGCTAATTTTGCACCATAAGGCATTTCTGCCATAATGGCTCTGTAATTGTAGGCGTAGGCAACATGGGCTTAAAATAGTGTGGCTAACTAAACTCATGACTTTACTACCACCTCCACCATTGCTGCTGCCTATGGCAGGGATAGCAACACTGGAATTATGTAGAGAAGAAAGTGTTAGTGGAATTACTGGTTCAGTGTAATGCCAACAGGGCTCTTTTGCACAGAGTGTGAACTTGTCTAACAGCATTTGTAAAGCTCCTCAGATGTCAGGATCATAATTGCTTTCAGAATGTAAAAATCTTAATTTGTACCAAGAGCCTCATTAATTTAAGAAATACTGCATAAATCAGATTTAACTGTATTCTAGTCATGTAGGAGGATGACATTCATGAATTCCATCACAAGTTCTGTTCTGATGACAGGAAAACAGAAAGACCATGATTCTGAAATCCCCAGTACTGATGTAAATTAGAAATAATGCCAAGGAAGCTGATCAGCCAAATTCTCATTTACAATTGATTTACAAAGATGTTACCCTACTGACTATAATTTAATTACTCCAGAGACAAATATTTATCTATTTTGCCTATATTTTGTTGCTGTATTGTCAGTAGTATCTAATATAGGGTATGTCTAAACTCATTGCTCCGTCAACGGAGCCATGTAGATTAGGGTACTCGAAAAAGGGAAATGAAGCGGTGATTTAAATAATCGCCGCTTCATTTACATCAAAATGGCTGCTGTGCTGTGCCGATCAGCTGTTTGGCGGCACAGCGCAGAAGTCTGGACGCTCTGCGGTCGACAAGGGAAGCCCTTGTCGACTGCCCCGGTAAACCTCATTCCACGAGGCATAATGGGACAGTCGACAAGGGCTTCCCTTGTCAACCGCGGAGCATCCAGATTACCATGCTGTGCTGCCAAATAGCTGATCGGCACAGCGCGGCAGCCATTTTGATGTAAATGAAGTGGCAATTATTTAAATCGCCGCTTCATTTCCCTATGTCTAGAAACGTAATCTACATGGCTCTGTCGACGGAGACATGTAGTCTAGACATACCCATAGGTCCCAAATATGAGAGGTGCTGAATAACACTAGAAAGTGGAAAGAGTGTCTTCAATTCTCATTTAAATTAATATCCGGAAAGGTGTTTTAAGGGAATTGTCCCTAACATAATTGCTACAAAACCTAAGATTGCATTGTTATTTGGATTGCTGCTTTGCTTGGACAGTTAATGCTATGCATGTGTTCTGGAAATTTCAGTGAAACAACCTGCACGCATAAAACTTTTGATAACAAGCCCTTTTGAAATCAGTTGAAGTAGTGGAAGCTCAACATGTTGGAGACACTTAGTACCTCAAAAATGAGACACTGAGGACACCACAGTGTCACAAAGAGCAGGACCATCTTCATAGCGGCTTCTAGAGAAGTTCTCTGCCCATGAGTAAACAGTAAAAAAGCTCTATGCTGAGTCTTACTTTGAATCCCAGCTGCAAATACCTCCTCTGAGAAATCCACTCATTCACGCACGTCATTGAGCTACATGGACACCTGATTAAACCCAGAGCTGCTGCTTTTGGATAGAACCACAACTCCTGCAGCAGGACAGTGCAAGGCAAGCTGCATTGCTATGGTGTTAAAATAGCAAGTAAATGTCCTCTGAAGACGTGGGTTGTGCCCGTGAAAGCTCATGATAGTATCTATATTTTTTTTAGTCACTAAGGTGCTACAGGATCATTCTTTAAGCTTTTTTTTTTTTGAGCAATCCAGTAGTCCTTCTACTGTACATATGAATTATCACTGTTTATAGCATAGTAAATATAACGGTCACTTTATACTTTATACATATTCACTGTAATATGGGCAAAGAACTTATTCTTCCATGCTGTGTTTATTTTCTCAGCTTTGGCAACTTCAACTTCTTTAGCCATATAAATGCAATCAGCCTCTTAAATTAATCTGAAAAATACCAGAGCACTTGTTTTGTTTTTTAATTATTTGTAATGTTGCAGGGAAGCAGAGCCCATGTTAGGTATAAACACACTAAGCAATTGCTTAGAGCCCCTTGCACATCCGAGGGCTCCTATTCATTTTTAATAAGAACTTTCCTGTTTAATACTGTGGGGGAGGGACAATATATTTCTATGTAGTGCCTTTAGTATGCTAGCATGGGCTCCACAGGGGAGTCTTCTGTAGGGAACCCTTAATGTTTTCCTCATCTTCATGCATGCTGGCTCCCATGGCCCTGTGACATGGCTACAGTCTTTTCCTCACAACTGGATGCAACTGCCTTCCATCATCCACCAGTGCCACTCCACAGAGGTGTCCATTTTGGGTGATGCAAGGCATTTCTCCGTCCTCTCCTCCTCTACTCCCCAACAGCTGAGAATTCTGCTCTGTAATATTCTTACACTATCTCCACCAGGAAGAAAAACTGGTTTAGGAACTGAACCCATGTTTCCTTCTTGCAGAGCACAGAGTGTGAAGTAGCTGCTAATGTTATCTAAGGGCAGGGGAGGAGGCTATTTTGGTTGGAGAGCAAGCACCCTTCACAGAGCAATGCAAAGCACTGAGAAATAATCAGAACAGATAGCTGGCTGCTGCAGCCAGGAACAGACTGTGTTTTTATGCTGTTAGGTGGATGTGAAATTAAAAATGAAAGAGCTGATTTGTTTAACACACGGTCTCCTTAGGTTAACTTAAGACCACCACACTAATCCTTGGGCACTGGGTGTCATTTTCAAATATAATTGCATAGGGATTTTTACAATGTATTATAAGAAAAAGCTGTGTTCTTAGGAGACAAAAAAACCCCCCCACCTTTAAGAACATGACATCTTGTTTTCCTTTTAGCTGGTTCAGACTGTTAGTGCCGTGGACAAAGATGAGCCTCTTCGAGGCCACAAATTCTTCTTTGAATTGGTGCCAGAATTTGCGGTTCATCCCAACTTCTCTGTTGTCGACAACAAAGGTAAACAGGTCGGCTCCTGCATGTCATAGGGTTGCCAACTCTGGTTGGTTGAATTCATGGAGCTTTCTTCACATGATATTATCTTTAATTAAAAAATAATTTTTCGTGCCTGGAAACTCCAGGATAATTCTGTAGGATTGACAAACCCTAGTGTTTTCCCTAATGCCACAGATCACATCACACTGCCCAAAAAGCTTAGTAGAGATCTAGATATATATTTGTTATTCTCTAAGGTGCTATGGGACTATTAGTTTTTTTAAAGATACAGACTCACACTGCTACTCCTCTGAGACTTCTGTCACACAGTGTTATTCTGCTCCTTCATTTCAGATAACACAGCAGGGATTCTGACTAGAAGAAATGGATATAGCCGCAGTAAAATGAGTACCTATTTTCTGCCAATCATAATATTCGACAATGACTATCCAATCCAGAGCAGCACCGGCACTTTGACAATTCGAGTGTGTGCCTGTGATAACCGGGGGAATATGCAGTCCTGTAATGCTGAGGCTTTGCTCCTTTCAGCTGGCCTCAGCACAGGTGCTTTGATTGCCATTCTCCTCTGCATCATTATACTGCTAGGTAAGTGATCCGTGTGACCTATATGTAATTGAATACACATGTGCTAGTCACTGCTTTATTGACTGTGACTCTACAAAGCCATTGATTCAGACCACTAGAGAAGAACACCTAATATGACCATTTTCCACACTGTCTGTTAATAGAGGGGTTTGAATGTGAACTATAAATTATTACAGCTACTCAAGAGAAAGCTGAAAACTGGGATGTGAACGTCACTCTTTTCCTAAGTGTGATATGAGGCACATAGTAATATAGAATTATATTCTGCTCCCCTTACTCAGGGAGGACATCATCTTACTTGACAAGCAGTCCCCCATTTAATGACATTGGATAATGTACCACTCAACAAGAGTGCAGATGACAGAATCTGGCTCCTAATAATTACAAATTAACACCAGTTACACCAGTTATTAAATAATTTATCATTTTCATGTGTTAAAAACATTTGGATAGAAACTAAAATGGAGGAGGCTATACCTATAATAACTTTAAAACCTTTGGAAGTGGAACCGGGGCGGGGGGTGGGGAGAGGTGACTGGACACTTATCATCACAAGCAATCCATTATACAATTTAATTCATGATTGACCATCTCTCTCCTAAAACTAAATTGAATTGTTTGCAACCACAACTTCTGTTTGAGGTTCCAGAACTTCACTCCCCTGATTAATTTTCATCCTGAATTTATGGCCGATTTACATCCATTTGTTCTTCTATCAACTTCTGCCTCTCACAGAAGGGGATTTACTAAAGTGATGGCAAACCCCCTTCTTTTGTTGCAGATGTCTATTTTATAGTGCTACAGCATTACAGGTATATTCATAACCTCACTTGTGCAAATGTTACCTCTAATGTCTTCATGGTAAGCAGCACAGCACTGAAATGAAAGAAGCTGAATGTTAATAGTGACTATGACCAAAGAAATTTTCTCCCCATTGTGGCACCACAAAATGATAAATATTTTGCTTGATACTGAAAATGCAAATCCTAATCATTAATACAATTCCTTCTCTTTAAATTAACTTTAAAATTAGACCTTTGTAATTTTTATACATTACATTATTATTGTACCATAAGAGTTTTTTCCTCTATTTGCAAAACATCCTGTCTGCATTATAAAATTCTTTGATCATTGCAAATGTGTCAACTTCATTTCAGTGCTAACCACCTTGTCCATCTAAATATTTAGGCTACATTGCAGCTCACTATCTATTTATTTTCAGTTTTAGTTGTGCTGTTTGCAGCACTGAAGAGGCAGAGAAAGAAAGAACCCTTGATCATCTCAAAGGATGATGTCCGGGACAATATTGTGACTTACAACGATGAAGGAGGTGGGGAAGAAGATACCCAAGCTTTTGACATTGGCACACTAAGGAATCCAGAAGCAAGGGAAGAAAGTAAGATTAGAAGAGATGTTATCCCAGAAACTATATTTCAGATTAGGAGGACTGCACCTCTGTGGGAAAACATTGATGTCCAAGATTTTATTCAACGAAGGCTAAAGGAAAATGATTTAGACCCAACTGCACCTCCTTATGATTCACTAGCAACATATGCTTATGAAGGGAATGATTCTATAGCAAATTCACTCAGCTCTTTGGAATCACTTACTATGGATGGCAACCAAGATTATGATTACCTCAGTGACTGGGGACCTCGATTCAAAAAGCTAGCAGATATGTACGGGGGAGATGACAGTGACCGAGACTAAGAAAATAATTTGTGACTTGGTCAATGTTAGTGAAGGTAATGTCTATGTTACTAGATAAAGTGGCCTACACTCTCTTACTTGGAAAAAATACAAAAAATAGGTGTTGTCTTAGTAAGGGTTTGCTTAATCAATACGTCAACGTAAATGAATATGATTGATTTAGATAAAAAATAAAATCTGTACTTCACCCTCTCTGCCTAAAAATCCCTGATGGAAGATTCTCCCTGACAATGAGGAGACATTTAAAAAAAAGGCTTTTTGTGCCTTTAATACTAAAGAAATGGAAAAATTTTACATTTTTTTAATTGCTTTGCATCACATTTATAACTAGCTGGGACATTGTGCACCCGTGTTGTAACATAAGCGGAAAAAGTATACCTTAAAAAAAGAAATTAATATTACTGCCATATTTATTGAGTTAAAGAATGTCTGTGTTGATTCATCATGATATTTTTATATATGTATATTTATATTTTTGTAATTTTATTAAATAAATTAGTATTTATAAAAACATTGGTTCATTTACTTTGCCACTCATCAATTACTGAACAGGAGGAATGATATGCTGTATGGATTGTTTTTTCAAAATAACATCTTTAGATCAGAATAATGGCTGTACTGTAAAATGAACAAAAAAACCCAATGAATGGGTTTTTCTTTTCTAAAAAGATACATTATAAAAAAAATAAATAACATTTTTTTCTGGTAATCCAAACAGGTGATTATAAGTAAATTTAGTCTGATTCAAACTTTGGACTATTCAAAAGCATCAACATGTAGTTTTTCAGGCTTGATTCCCCTTTTCATACTCCAATTTACTGTTATTTGGCCAATAAAAAGGATTAAATGCATGAATTATGGAGGATTGAAGAAACCATGAAGGTTTGTTCCAGTAGGTATACTATTCAGAAAAAAAGAATTGCTGTATTTTTTTTTTACATTTTGATAAGAAAGCAATGTCAGCAATCCAAGATGGTCTCTGCAAGTTATTTTTTTCCTTCCTTTCACTTTCTTCTCCTCTCTTTTTTTTCTGTCTTTTTAAGGCAATTGCTAAATGTTGTGGGGTTTTTTTTAATAATAAGAACAGTTAACAGGAAGACAAAACACTCCCAGAATATAAACTATATAGCATTTGAATTTTTCCACGAGATTTGATGGTGAGTACATAAAGAGAAGGTACTAATAGTTCCAAACTCACCGTGTTTTTAAATGTTCAGAGGACTGCCTCTTTTTCGAGGAGGAAGGGCTTCTTTTTGCGAGAAATATGAAGCACTTTAAATTTTTCTCCACATTCAACAGTTTCCAAAATATCAGATGTAGGTGGATTGAGGTTTTGCACAGAGTTAACTCTGAACATTTGAAAATAGCTGCAAATATAAGTACCAAGACAAACCAACTGTATTTTGTACTGAAGACAGAACTGCTGTTGTCACACAGATTAACATCTGGAACTTTGACATGAGTGAGAACCTCACCAAATACTACTGACACTTCAGGGAAGTTCTTTGGATGTGAAGCCACAAGTTCAAATCTCTCTTCTCCCATCTGTATTTCCATGCACATTGCCACCCTCATATTGACCACGACTATGAACACCAACCTACAAGGCACTCAAGTATATGCCACTGCTGCATCTCCCAACCTCTTGCACAAGTATGTTAACAATAAGATTGCATGGGGTCACTTCAGAAACATCTGGAAAAAAAATCTTGACCCATATTTATTTACTTAATCTGTGTGATTTGGTTTTATCTCTAACCACTACACCATATTCCATCCTCCCTTCCCCAAATGAGGGATAAAATCCAGGATCCCTAATATTCATTTTTATGCCTGTACTCTGCAGAGCCCTAGTGGGCTATGTGTCTAGTGCATGCAAGTGGCTGTTTTACTTTGAGACTACTCCTGTAGTTCCAATGCTAAAGATGGACTCAGTGGTTCAGAAGTCACTGTGTTACAATCCTACTGATGACTCATATGAAGGGAATGTTATAATTGCATATAATATCACTATTTATGCCAAATTAATCTAACTTACATTCAGATGTAAAATTGTAATGGCAACCTCAGAAATATTAAGACAGAATAACTTCTCAAAAGAAACTAATAAGAGAGAATCTGATCTGTTGGCATAAGACTCCAGTATTAAGGTTCAATGTGAATTGGATGAAGCTGGGATAGACATTACTTTTCTACTGAAAAGCAATATTCAAGCTTTAAAGTTGGAGTGTTTGCACACACAATTAAAGCTTTAAAGCAATGGGGTATTTGCTAGGAATGCAAGATATTTCTCTATTAACTTCTGATTTCCATGATTTTAAAGATTTTGTGCTGGTATTATGTATTGCAAAGCAAATTTAACTCACTAGACAAAGACTGTGTTTGTATTAAGTCTGAACACTTTGCTCTGGGAAAACTCCTATTGTCTTTGAAGGAGATCTTACCTGTGCTATGATGCCAGTGGTTAAAGTAGATCAAGTAGGGGAGGAAAAAAGAGGGAAAGTTCATCAGTTTGGTGGAGCTTACATAGTATTGTGTAGCAGTCACAAGTGAACAGGATTCCATATGTCAGCAACAGAAGTCTTTGTGCAGGGATTGGAGGAATTGCTACAGCAGGGTTCAATAAGCAGTCAGGGACCACCAGTAGCAGCAGGCTAGAAATAGGAGGTAAGACAGGGTCATGCTGGGATTGGCAAGCAGAGATCTGGGGATAAGGTGAGATCTGGTATGGCAATAGGTACAAAGTTTCTGTTGTTGCCCAATCAACTTCCAGGGGCAGCCTCCACAGTTAAATAGGGTTGTTGGCCAATCAGGAAGCTGCAGAGCACTGTCAGTCTGGGTTGGATAATAACTTCCTGTGTTGCTTATTCTGCCTGACTGTGGCTCTATGTGGCCTCCTGTTGGCACTGTGGGACTGCCAACCATTCCAAACTCTGCAGACCAACTTTCTAATCCCTGATTCTTACATTGCCATCCTCTCCAGGAACACCCTTTCTCCTGGCAGGTGTTGGGCCTTGTTTATCTGGGTGGCCTTGATGAAACGTTTTTACCAGATCAAGGGCATGGACATGGAACTTATCAATGAGTTCCCAGGAGCTTTCTTTAAGCCTATAACCCTCCCACTCAATTCGACAGTAGAGTCTCCAACTCTGCAGTTTAGAAAACAGGATAGCAAGGACTACCCATCCACCTCATAGCCTTGGACTGTCAAGGGAGACTGTTGGAACACCTAAGGAAAGGGGTCCTCTATTTAAGGCTTCAGGAGGGATACATGGAAAACAGGATGTACATTAAGTGATCAAGGGAGCTGCAATTTAAAGATGACAGGATTGATTTGCTGACAAATCTGGAATGGTGCAAAGAACTCGTCATCTAGCTTGAAGAATAGCCTGTATGTATAGAGGTATTTTGCTGCAAGCTAAACCTTTTGACCTACCAAAAGAGATGGGATTTCCTGGCACTGCCAGTCGGCAAACCACATATATTTCATGTTTTAAGTTCTTGGGTGTCAGGTTCCCTCTTGACAATGATGCCACTCTTCAAAGACTGATTTAATAGTCAGTAGTTCCTTATCTAACATCTCATTCCATTTGGCAAGGCTAAGTTCTCAGCAGTAGTAGGCTCAGGTGTGTAATACTTGGACCATGCTTCTGAGATAGTAGGGCTTCAGTAGCTACATAGGAGGCTGTGCCTGGGCTAGGCCCAGATGTGGTAAAATGGGAGCAGTGGTAAAGTAGCCTTAAACTGTATGAAAGCACAGTGAGCTTCATGTATCCCCCACACCACAAAAAAATTGGCAGCATGGTGAAGGAGGTTGTTCTCTGATTTGTATATGCCCGGAGAAGCCTGGAAGGACCTGTTGCTAAAAATTAATAAAACCCAGAGTTATTCTATAACTCCCAGATGGTCCTAGGCACTGCCCAGCTATAGATAGCCTTCTGGGAAAGGTGCCTTTGGGGAAAGAATAGAACATACGAATTTTGTGGAGGACAGGTCAAAGGCACATTTTTCCAATTTCACAAACACACCATGCTTCCATTATTTTTTTCAGAATCGAAAAATGTGGAAACAATGGTATCCAGGATTATCTGAAAATTTAAGTATGTCATGAAGTTAGATGACTACACACAGGTCTAGGACAGTGTTTCTCAACCAGTGGTACACGTACCCTTAGAGAGAAGTCTGGGTGGTATGTCAACACAAGTGAAATCTGGCAAAAAATGTCTGGGATTTTGCCCTGCAAAGAGGATCGGGGAGAGGGCAGCTGCACATGACTGTCAAATTGAATGTTCAGAACTGTGTGCCCAGACATTAACAGACGCTCTGTGCACACGCCCTAGCACTGGTGAGAAAAGCGTGTGGCTGCGGTAGTAGCTCCAGTGAGACCCAGGGCAGTTCCAAGTTGGGGGGGTGGGTTTGGGCAGGGAGAAAAAAAATCACTTCCACGGTCACCTGTCCTAGTTAGTTTCCTCTCTGGCAGACTCCCCAGGGTGCTCCATTGGGGAGAGCAGCTAAGCCTGGAGACGTGCGTTACCCCCACCCCTGCCAGCAGCTCAGTACAAGGCATCCCCATCACCCCTTCCCCATGGCTCTGCGGAGAGGAGCTAAAAGGCAGTGAAGCATCACAATAAGCTTTGCTCCAAAGGACCTCCCCTCCCCCGCATCAGCAGCATAGCGAGGGGGGGCAGGGACACAATTGCCCCTGAGCACCATGATAGGGGGGTGCCAGGCTGGGATGGGAGTGCACAGACCCACATGGTGAGCCTGGTGCTGGCGGGCCACTTGCTACCTGCAGTCAAGCCACCAAGGCAGGACCGGGCAGCAGGAGTGGGCACTTCAAAGGTAGGGTTACCATAGGTCCAGTGCCTGGTTCTGGGGGAAGGGAGGGGCATTGGGTTAGAGTGGAGGAGCTGGGGGTGCCTGGCTCTGGGGGAAGGGTGGGTGCATTGGGGGTACTTTTTTTTTGAAATAGGGATACTTTATAAAAAAAAGCTTGAGAAACACTGGTCTAGGATCTCTAAATATGTTGTTTACAAAGTGTTGAAAGGTCCCAGGAGCTTTGGTCAGACTACAAAGCATTATTAAATATTCAAAATGCCCTTAATAGGTTCAAATGTCTGTCTTATATCCCTCCCCTGCCATGATCCATCTGTAACTTCCATGAATCTCCAGTTTGATCAATAGGTCTGGCAGACTGTGTACAATCTAGTAACCCTGAGATCTGAGGTGGGATGATATCGATTGTGGACCAACACCTGATTTATGTCTGATAGTCTACACAAAAGTGAAATTTTCATTGTCCTTCTTAATGAAAAGGATCAGATCCTAAGATGGGGAGGTGGAGCAATGAATGAAACCATTGCTTTGAGTTCCAAGGATAAAGGACTGTTGGCTACAGCTCAGACACTGCCTAAATTCATCCATACAGACCTTCACTCCGGGTTGCAGGTCTACAGGCAGTCGTAGTCATGGTAGAGTGTTTGCATTTTTCTTTCAAAGATGTCTGCATATTTCTAATATTTTTCAGGCAAATGGGGACCCAGGCTTGAGAGTGACTCCTTTTGGCTAGTATATCCCAGTACAAACATGCTGTTGTTTCTGATGAGCTGCAGGAACCAGCACCAGAGAATTAGGGCCAACTGCAAATAGGCAGACACACTGGCAGAGTTCAGAAGAGAAGATGATCCTCTTTTTTCAGCAGGAGATGAAAGAGTCATGCTGCTCCAGTCAGGTGATGTCAAGAATTATTGGATAGAGTAGCAAATAGATCGCACTGAACCATTACACTTTTCAATGGCCCAGGTACTGTTTCCTGCATTACTGGTCACAAAAATCAGGAGGGTCCACATATCGTTTCCATGATAACTGAAGAAAGGTTTCAATGAAGGTATATTTGTAGCATTTGAGGAGCTTTAGCATCTGTGAGGTTATCTGTTGTCCTGGAATTGATCAGAGCCCACTGAGGGGAAATTGTCTTGGCCCCATGCAACATAACTTTTTCATATTTGGAAATCTGGAAGAACCTACATGTCCTAGATCAAGTTTCTTTCCAGACCCAGGGGGTAGGTCCATAGGGTAGTGCCCTGGTACTGGTCTGACTAAAACTTAATGTTTCTTGATAGAGCTTTTGTAGCGTGGCTTCCACTGAACAACCATAATGAGGGCCATAAAATTGTGGAAAATGCATTCAGGAAGACATTCCAAGTATCACTGCACTATCCTAGTCCAGCATGGTGGAAGCAAAATCCAAGCTCTTCTCCAGCTAGTAAAATGATCACTAGTTCCACCATAAGGCCTGATCAGTAGGCTACATTTGAGGACAGAACAGAAAAAGGAAATGGTATTGGTTCAGAAACCTCCTGAACTTCAGGTAGTTCTCATCAAAGCATTCAGATTGTTAGGGTAATGTGAGGCCCTGTTCAGAGGGCAAGGACCCAACCAAACTCTGGAACCTTGAATTCTCTTACTGTGATCATAGTAACTGAATCTCAATATCTGCTTATCCATCAGGAGATGTGACAGTTGGGATCTCAGCAGATGGGTCTTGGTTTGGAATTGTGAATCCAGTCCTACAGACCTAGTACACCATTGGGTCCAATGGTAGAATTCTTTTCCATATCCCTGTTAAGATGTTCCTGAAGAGAGGATCAGAATTGGATCTTCGCACATTATAAAGGTTTGAACAGTCTGGCCTAGCAGTCACAGCTGGATAGGGGTCCAAATTTCTGCAACAGTTGTCTTTGAACAGGGGTCTGAGGAATTGCTGGATCCTGATTAAATAACAAAGAATCAGGGGCAGATACCCAAGATAAGAGGTAGTACCATGCTGGAATTAGGGTCAGAGTCAGTTCAGAGACAGAAACTGGAGGTCAGAGATAGCACCAGACAAGAGTCCAGATCAAGACCAGGCTTAGGATGGGATCAGCAATTAGGGCGTGAGGTGAAGTTTGTAGTTACAGCAGACACAAAGTCTATATTGTGACAAGACAACTTCCTGGGGCATCCTCCAGAATTAAATAGGATGGTTGGCCTCAGGGTACTGTTACTCTGGGTCCCTGAGGAGATGCTTCCTTTGCTGCAGGAAATGACAGCTGGTCTCAGGTCTGAAGATCCAGGTATTAGTACCCACATCCCTACATGGATGTAGCCATAGATCTTAGTATCGCTTATTTAAATGGAGAGAAAGGGAGTTGGTGGAAGAGAAAGATTTATTTTATTTTTACCTCCAACTTCAGGATGAGTTCTAACTAACACAGGACTTGATTGTATGGTAAATCCTGTACCACTGAAATCAATGGAGGAAGTTAATATTAGCAGAAGGGCAAGCTGTGTAAAGTGAGCCTGCGTAAACCCCAATTTGCAGATTTTCTGGTGAGTATAAAATGATAATAGCACTGTTCATTACTTAGGTCTTTGTCCTTCAAACTTCCTGTTTGATTTACTGGCAGCCACTTAAGACTCCATTAGAATCAGTTTGGATATGTCTACACTGCAGAGTTTTTTCGGAAAAATGGCTGTTTTTCCAAAAAAAACTTCACTTACATCCACACTGCAATCGAGTTCTTTCGGAAAAAAAAAAATCAAAAGAACAGGGGTTTTTCCAACATTGGTAAACCTCTTTCTCAGAGGAAGAAGCCTTTTTCTGAAAGTGCTTTTTTGTAAAAAGGCATGTGTGGATGGGGAAGAGGGAGTTCTTTCGAAAGAAGAGGAAAGAGGAAAAAGCACAGGTGCCCTGGTGGCCACTCTGTCATAGTAATCACAGCTTAAATGAGAAATAGCATCCATTCAGTGTGGACACTATCTTTCGAAAAAGCAAATCATTTTTTCGATGCTCTTTTGCTGTGTACACACTCTCTTTCAGAAGAAGTTTTTTCGGAAGATCTTTTCCATGTAACCTTCTTTTGAAAGAAGCCTGCAGTGTAGCCATAGCCCTAGTTATCCCTTTCAGCAGAACAAGAATTGTCCTTGACAAGTACAAGATCCAATTATTTTAAAAATTTTTTGTCAAGGATCACAACCAAAAATAAGGTTAGAGGAGAAATAGGAACTAAAAGGATTTTTATGGAGTGTAGTCAATGGGTTTGGTAGCTAGCAGAAAGGAGTCAGAGGCACTTAACACTAGAGAAGAATGCAGTGTATAATTTGATGCATATTGAAAGGTAATGCATGAGGGTTCATATTAGCGTTTTTTGTCATTAAGAAACATGAAACATTATTCAAGATTTTGGGAGAGAAGGAGCAGACAGCTTGTTGCTAAGACCAAGTACATCTGGGAAAATGTTACTTTGGGGATGCCCATTCCTTGTACCATCCCTTCCTCCCCTGACTACTAACTTTATTTCCAGCCATTTTCTAGTTGTCCGACAGCTTTGAAACATCCAACACCTACATCTCCACCTATTATGAATCCAGCAATGCTTCTGAGTTTAGCCTTGCACCTGAACTGATGTGTGTTCTGGGCCCCATTCAGGAGTTTTAAATTCCCCATAGAGAGAGGGGTATAGAGATAGCAAGAGAGGCTATATCTACACTACGAGGGTTTTTCAGAAAAAGGTATGCAAATTGCGCTCTGCGATTTGCATACCTTTTTCCGATACTTGTGTCGGAAGAGGCTTTTCCAAAATTTGGACTCTCTACACTGGGCCAAATTTCAGAAAAACCTCCTCTTTCAGAAGATCCCTTCTTCCTCATGGAACGAGGAAGACAGGGCTTCCAAAAGAGTGCTTCTGCTCTTCCCCCCCAAAAAAGTGGAAGAGCAAATGCGTTCCTTGTATGCGGCGGAGTTTTTTCAATAAACCTCCGGTATATACCTCCAGATAGATCCCACAGTCTAGATATATCCAGAGAGAGAGAGAGATGTGTATTTTTTTCAGATACATCACAGAATATAGCAATTCAGCAGCAATAATGAGACCCTGTGCTGCAACTCACACAGAGGCAGCTTTGTGCTGAGTTACTCCTTCAGAGGATGACATTGGGCAGAAAGGGAACATAGTGGAACAATACCAGATAGTGGAATCCGACATCATCTTGTCCTCAGTCCTTGTAAAAACAGCCATTTTTGTTGTGATTTCTTCCCTGTCTTTTTATTTATCATCCAGAAGAGAAATTATCTTCTCATTGGAGAAAAAATAACAAGTTCCCAAAGGTGCCAGGTTGGCAATTATGTAACAAACCTACAAGACTACATTCCACCCACTGTTGCAGGGATGGGCAGAGAGAAAACAGCGCACCAAGGGTTCATTCACACAGAAGCATTATTTCAGAATAACTGACATTATTCAAAAATAACATATTGTGCATCTAAACTACAAGCCTTTATTCTGAAATAGTGGTGAGATGGAGAACTTCTTACTGTGACTCCTATAACCCCCCATTTCACGAGGAGTCAGGGAAGCCAAAGGAATAGTGTTCTTCCTTTGACTTCCTGCTGTGTAGACAGCGCCAAAAGCCGAATAAAGTTATTTTGACTTCAGCTATGCAACTGACATAGCTCAAGTTGCGTAGCTTTATTCTACTTTACCTCTGGTGTGCAGACATGCCCAAAGAGGCTTCTCCCTCACTTCTCTCAGACAGCTAAAAGGCACTCTCTCAACCCAAACACAAGAGTGAATATGGAATGGGCATCTCTGCTTGTCCTGAAGGGTCTAGGCTGGGCTTCCAGCCTAGGGGCAGAACAAGCTTCTTCACCTGCTAGTATATATGCTGTCATCTACAAGATACTCACAAGGGACTTTGATCTCTTCCAAAAGGAATAGCAATGTACTTTCTTCTGCATGGTGTGGCTGACTGCCCTAAGCCATGCTATCCTGTGGTGCCAGAATATTTGTCACTGGTGTGCGTCCGGCACTGCACTGTTTTACAGCCAACCTTTATGTAGCACTGCCAGTACCGGAGAGATAATTATCTATAATAATTCACTTCCAAGTTCACTGACTTGCTGATGTAGTCCATAAAACCAACAGAAATCATTATACATGATTTTGTAATTAAAATTTTGCAGTGCAGTGTGTTACAGGAAACAAACAACAACTTCCACCTAACCCAGGAGTTGGCAAAATGTGGCCCACAAACTGTATCCAGCCTGCCAGACCACCACATCTGGCCCACCAAATCACTGCACCTGGCCCGCTGCCACCAGCCATGGGATCAATGGGAGCCTCAGGCAGGCACCCTGCTTTTTTGTACCTCCACGGCCCATTCAAAGTGGCTGGGCTGAGAGGGCCATGTGTTCTGTGCACCAAGAGTTCCTGTGGAGGACTTTGCACACTGCTCTTAATGCCAGCACAATCTCATAGCTCCTATTGGTTGGTTGCCTGGGCTGTGTTTGTGCTGCATGCACTGCATGACACCCACTCCACTAAGGGACTCATGATGTACAGAGAGCTTTCAGCGGCATGTGGCAGCATGGGTCCTGCTGGGCTGTTGGTTAGGAACCACATGGGTAAGTGTCTACCAGACAGAACCAGCCCCTGGCACCCTAGCTCCTTCCTCCCCCCAACTCTCTGCTCTCCTTCCTGCACCCCTGCCCCACATAACCCAAATCTTCTCCATCCCTGCTCCTGAACCCCTACCCCCTACCATATCCTGCATTCCTACCCCCTGCCCCAGGTCACAACCCCCTCCCAGACCTTGCACCCTCTCCTATAACTCTACTTCATATGTCAAGTATCGGAGGGATAGCCGTGTTAGTCTGGATCTGCAAAAGCGACAAGGAGTCCTTTGGCACTTTATAGACTAACAGATGTATTGGAGCATAAGCTTTCGTGGGCAAAGACCCACTTCGTCAGATCTCCTTCATATGATAATTCTCTCCTGCATCCATACCCATATCCCTTCCCAGACCCTGCTCCCTCCTGCACCCCAAACCCCTGCCCCAGATCCCAACCCCCCTTTCACCCACACTCTCTTCCAGACCACACACCCAGAGCCATCCTGGTGAGGCGGAAGGGGCATCCCCTGCAGTTTCCCAGGTGTGGGCCCTGGGTCAACCCCCACACAGGTCATGCCTCTGCTGCACCCCTCCTTGCACCTGCTCCAACCCTTCCCCAAAGCTCCACCCCTGCTTTGCCCCTGCCACACCTCTTCCTGACCCCTGTGAGCCACAGAGATTGCCCCCCGCACACATCTGCACACACCATGCTGTCAGGAGCCAGAGTGGCCTGGCTACCTGCTCCATTCCACTGTACCATGTCCCAATATGTTGCCCGCCTAGCCTGCTGCACCTCATTTCTGCATGGCAGCAGGAAATGGAGTGCCCTGGGGCGGGGGTGCTCTGCTTCCTGCTGCTGCATAGAAGCAGAGTGTAGCAGGCTGGGAGAAGGCAGTGGAGCAGAGCAGAGCAAGCTGCCAGGCTACTCTGGTTCCCTATGCTCAACTGAGTGTGGGAGGGGGAGTGACCCCTGCTCCCGCACTGCGCCAGGCCCATCCATAGGACAGATGAGATGGCTGCCACGGGGCTCCACAAAGTGCAGAGCCTGGGTTGGCCACCCCAAACTATCCTATGGATAGGACAACTCTGCCCACACCCCCCTAACCCGAGAGTTCCCTTCTGCATCCAACCTCCATCCCAGACCGTGCACCTCCTCCATTCATGTCATGGAAGAGTATGGCTCTTGACTACTTAACATAAAAAATTATTGCCCACCCCTCTCCTAATACCTTTTTGGAAATATCTTAAGTTTGGCTGTAAAATATTAATTCTGGTCTGGAAATATGGCACAAGGCTTCTTCATTCATTTTAGGAATGTATTTTATCATAAAGAAAAAGGTTTTGTTGTACAGTAATTCCTCATTTAACACTATAGATATGGTTCAGAAAATGATCGTGTTAAGTGTAAATGTGTTATGCGGGGTCAATTTTCCCATTGAAAATAATGGAAAAGGTGCATTTCAAGTGGTGGTGTCTGTTGGGACTGGGACATAAGGTTGGGAGAGAAAGGGGACTGGGTTACAGCAGGGAGGGTAGGTGTTTGGCTCTGGGGAAGGGAAAAAGAGGAGAGGGGAGGGGGATTGAGTTGGGAGTATGCCCCTGTGATGGGTCTGCCGGGACTCACACTGCGTCCGGCGACGGGGGGGGTGCCAGGGAACTGCGTGGCGAGCGGCGAACCCTCCGCCACTTTGCAGGGAGGCGGGGGAAGCCCCGCACAGCCGCCGGCAATGGGCCGGCTGGGGAAATTGTGTTATTCCGGGGACGGTCATGTAATTCAAAAAACGTTCCCTAAAAAAAAATCGTGCTATCGTGACAACATGTTAAGTGGGCACGTGTTAAATGAGGAATTACTGTATTTAAACTGGACATATATGAATTAGAAGTTGGTTTTACCAATCCCATATGGAAGATTAAGATTTCCATAAATTTGAGTGGGTTCTACAGATACATAATAGTAATCTATAGAATTTTTTTTCTAAATTTAAGCAAGAGATCTTTTCTATATTTTTAAATGATTGTACCAGAGTACGGGGATTCTATATGAAATTATATAAGCTAATTCAAAGCATCTATGGACATTTCTGCATTTCTACAAAGTACTCTTGGTCTTTTTCATACAGGATGTAATGTGCTTTTAGTTTCAAATGTTGTTATAATTCCAAAAGGTTTTGATATTTAATATAAAATAATAAAATCTAATATATTATAAACATTTAACATGCTCAAAAATTATATGTATCTTCATTTACAAGCTGTATCTTTCTCATTCATCTTTACTACATAAGTCATCAAAGAATAAAATTACATTTAGGAGTGAACACTCTTGATTTTAAACCGATCTCATTCAAAAGCCTCAGGGGCAAGAAGGTGCAACAAAGTATGATGGTGTATACCAAAAAAGCAAATAAAAAATGGAAATAATGAAATCTAATCAAAGTTGTTACTGCTAAATGAAGAGATAAGATATTTCACACCAAAGAGAGACTAATACATGGTTATTATACTTAAAATATATATCTATTCTAAATACATATACACTATTTAATTGAGTGATACTCAGCCTGTGGCTGTGAAGTCTCACACAGATCTTTGAAGCACCACCTGGAGATCTTGTGAACTCAATAAGTTTGAGCATAACTATGGGACTTAACACAGAAAACTCTCATCACTGAATCCAAAGAGAAAAGGAGAGGGCAAGAGCCTTCCACTCTGCAACCGGTAAGTTATAGGAAAGAAGATGAAACACATCCCCACTAAGGCAAAGTTAAGGTGCAAACTTCATCATTATAGAAATTCCTAAACTGCAGTGTTTGAGCCTGTATCTATGCGGGTCCAATGATAGGTTTAATACTGACCTTGGATTTTTGTCCAGCCATCAGAAAAGTTGGGATCTGAATTCAGGCTCATGATTTTTTTTTGAAAGTTCATGGATGCTCATATTTGGAGTTTTGAAGTGGTCAAATTTCAAATTACAGTCATGCCAAAAAATCTTGCTATAATGATCACATAACTCTCTGAAGCTGCATTCAATAGCAATATAGTTCTTTAGGATTACAAGGCACAACCAATCTATACTAATATGAATATGATTTTTCCCAAACAAAATTTCCTTGACATAGTCTGTTTAGTTCCCATAATAATAATAATAATAATAAAAATAATAATAAAAACCCTAAGTGATGATCCAGTGGTTAGGTACTAGCCTGAGACTTGGGACACCCACTTTCAATGTCCTGATCCACCTCAGAGATCGTATAGGACTTTGGACAGGTTGTTTAACCTCTCTCTGCCTCAGTTACCCATCTGTAAAGTTAAGTTAATAGCACTGGACAGCCTTACTGGGGCTGGTTGAAGAGAAATACATTAACAACTGTAAGGTGCTCAGATACTCTGAGGCCACACGATTACCTAAGATAAATAATCTAATTTTATTTTGAAAAGGTCAACATAATATTGTATCTAAGCATTTAAGAACCTTATGTTGTATTAAAGAAGCATACACTATTACGTCTGAGGAATATCATCACCTCTTTGCTCCCCACCTTCCAAAGCTGGCAATTATTCCTGTAAAGCAAAGGTCCTCTCATTTCTTTCCTGACATGGAAATAGTGTACTCCAGCCATCAAAACTTTTCTGCCCTGCTTAAAAAACAGGACAGATTATGCTACATAAAATATCACCATAGGATACTATGTGATAATTATATTATCTCATTAGTTTATACTACAGAAGGTAACACTGTACTCACTAAATGTGTTAGGCTTCATCTACACTGCACAGTTATTTTGGAATAAGATATTCCAGATTAGTTATTCCAAAATAGTTTATTTCGAAATAGGACATCTACACCGCAGAGAAGCCTCAAAATTAATCTGAGGCAGGCTTCCCTAATGTAGACGTGCTATCTCAATTTAGAGCCTCAGGAGGAATAATGGGGCTCTGGTGAGGGACTAATTAGAATGGCCCTGGTGAGGGACTATTTTGAAATAGCAGAGTGGAGCAACTACGCAGTTATTTCGGAATAGGTGTCATTCTTCATAGAATGAGGTATACAGAAGTCGGAATAAGCTGTCCATTATTTCGAAATAAAGGAATTGCTGTGTAGCCACTCACATAGTTATTTCGGAATAACAGCCATTATTCCAAAATAACTTTGCTGTGTAGATGTACCCTGACAGTCCTATTTATTGCTGCTGTTCTTATAAGAGAAATTGAATCTGATTTAATTCTTTGTAAAACCTGAAGTCCAGGCTAGCATGTTAATATATGTGAGAAGAGTACCAAGCCCAATACTTTTTAATACATATCCATACTACCACATTTTTATAATTCAAACACACTTAAAGTTTGCTTTCAGAATTTACTGGCTAGCTTTTCTTCTCTGAGCTCAGAAAAGGCTGGCATGGAAGAGGAAGGAGCAATGTGTCTTGCAGCAGATGTTCCCAGGAAACAGAACACATTGCTCCTCTAAGGAGGCTCTTTCTCCAGCTGGTGTAACTGCTCCTATCTTACCAAGTAAACAGATCAGGATTCCCTCCAGTGAATTGCACATGTCTAAGGAGACTGGGGATCAGTGTGTGTGAAAAAGAAAACATTAGACAGGAAAGGCATAGTTGAGGAGCTGGTTGGGGAGTCTAGTTATTGGTTGGTGCTATGAAAATGGGCTAGAAAGCCTTCTCCTTTCTTTTATTTACAGTTTTTCTTTCTATATAATTTTAAGATAGACTAAATATGATGATGATGATGATGAAGAAATAGAACAAGGTGGCATATTTGATATAAAAAAACTAGTGAAAATAAAGGATTAACTAAGGGTAGGTCTTGCACATATGCACAATATAAACTCTTACAGTAACAGCAAAAAGGTTGGCTCAGTCAACAGTATTCCCACTTTACTTTCAAGGGCTATCAAGGGAAGTGGTGGATTCTCTATCTGTTGAAGCCTTCATTTAAAAAAAATGCGTGTTGTTACCCAGGCGGGTGTTTTTGAAATGGAGTTTGTAATTCAAAATGGAGTCAAAATGGAGTCTGCTAGTCCCTTTTCACCTCAGCAGTGCCTCTTCCCGCCAAAACCACCTTGAAGAAGGCTTTGCACTCCTCCCTCTTGCCTCTGCACACAGCGTCAGGCCTGTGCACCCCGCACTAATACCATGCGTGCACATCCCAGTTATGCACCCGACCCTCTTTTCCTGTGCACACCGCCCAATTACTTTGCACCCCACATGCTAACCCATTTTCCCGCCTTAACATCTTTATAAACCCCTTTCTGAGGAAAGTTCGGGTTGCTTGGTTCTCCTTCGTCTGTCTGTGTGCATCATCGTCTACCCCTGAGGAGCCCATTCATCCATTCCTGCGTGACCTGATTGGGACCATCCGGATCCAGCGGTGTTACCTCAAGGTGTGAGGGAAGCCTCCTCCTTTATCCAGCACTTTGGGATTTTGGATTATTATCACGGGTCCTGCTCACAAGGGACATTCAGACAAGGACTGGTGTCCACTAACTTCAAGCGTCAGCTCACGTGGAGGGCGAGGATCCAGACTGCTCCGGAACCCAGACCATCATACCATCGAGGGATCTCCCTGTTGTCCTCCCTTGAGGCTTTCAAATAGCTAGGAGGTAGAAGGTCACAGGCATCCATCGCTGCCTTCTGTACTTTAATTGTAAAGTATAATCCTTTTGTACCTGGGATCTTTCCTTTCTCCTTTCTCTTCTGGGTTAGGGTGGGACGTTTACTATTTTCCTGTTCATTAATATGTGTTCGTTTTCAAAATATATGGTTTGGCCCTAAACTTCTGTCTCAGACCTGATTCACCGGTGATAGATACGGATACCACGTCGCATCTGGCTTCTGTGGGGAAGGCACATTAGGCTTTGATTAATTGCCCACAGCAATTGTTTACCTCTGCCTTCCGGGTAACAGTGTCATTTTGAAAGATATGCTTTATCCAAACACAGTTCAGACTAAATGGGCTAATTTTCCCTTTTAGCCCCAAAATCTAGAGGAACAAAACAGATTTTTTTGCCCCGATATGGATGCCTTCTTCTTGTGTATTTTTATTTGTCCCTTACCTGGGTGGTCAGAGATGTGAATGTTTCAACCAAAGGGTAACTTTTACTAAATTAATTCGGGGGTGCATTTTAACCTCATAACTCTCACTGATCTTGCTAAACTTATGTAAAGTAATACAGTAGGTATATCTGAATTATGTGGAAGATATATAAATCAGAATACACTAACATATTAGTAAGTTAATGTTGTTAATATTGTATATGAATGAGATGAGATGAGCAGAGGAGGGAATTATTGGAAATCTAATAAAACAGTACACAAGTATATAACCTGCCTGCTTGGACTATCTACTAGCTCCAGGACTTGTCTGTGGGACATTTCCTTGGAGTCAGATTCTGCATGATCCTTGCATAACTGCAGTGTATATGCATGTGGGCAGATGGAAGGTGAAGCTGTGAAGATGGAAAGAAACACCTTCCTTTTATCTCCCTGTAACAGGTTCAGTCCTGTGTGTGAGCACACCTTGGTGGCTGAAGGGGTCTCTCAGTATTTAACTCGCCTGTCTGCAGGCGAGTCAAAGTCCAGTCCTTGGCCAAGGTTCAGACCTCTTCTTTTACCCCCTCGCTCAGGTGTGGTTTGCAAAGGGTTGGGGGGGGCAGGCCCACCCCCTCCTCTGGGTCCCGGTCCAGCAACCCAATACATAGCAGTTACCTGCCAAGTTTCAAGGTCAGTAATCGTGATCACATCCCTGGGCCAATTCCCAGGGATGCCATTTCATCCAGCCCTTCTCTAGGGCCTTGTTGCTGCATTCCCCTTGTCCGGGGTTCCACAGAGTTGCTGCTGGATAGCCTTTAGCTGGAGGATCTAGCTTCGCTCAGTTCTGAGGGCTCAGCTCCCACTCGGTGCTGTCCACGGTTTTGATGTTCCTCAGTCAGCCCAGAGGTCTGCCTGGGTTGAGCTTCAGGAAGGAACTGTCTGGCCTTAGTTAGCAGCTCCTTATATAGCAGCCTGCTGCCTGCTGGTTGGCTGCAGTGAAGGCTGCCCCTCCACCCTGCTTGGAGGACCTCTCCACTGTTCTGACTGTTGGCCAGGGTGCTGAAGGCCTCCAGCAGGGAGGTCGGGCTTTGTCCGCCCTAACACACTCCCTTTCAAGGCCTGCTAAATGTCCAAGCAGAACTGCAGGCCCTACACCTGAGGAAGTTCAAAATTGATATGTCTGTTACATGGACCTAGCCAACCTCGAAGTGTTGAGAAGGAAGCAGGATGATTTCCCTTCTCTGCTCTCTGCACAGACACACAAAGCAGAACTAATGCACTGGGCAGGGTGGAGAAAGGGATGAAGCTGCAGTGACTTCTACCAAAAAAAGCAGTGCTACTGAGACAAGCTCACCACACGGCCTGGAGTCAACATATCTTACATCACGTTTCTATGCCATCCACACAGCAGAAGGCCAATGGGAGAAAATGCTCTCATCGGCTTCCCTTACTCCTCATGAGGAGCAGGAGTACTGGCACTGACAGGGGCGCCCTCTGAGTTCGATTTAGCAGGAAGATTGATTGCAGCAGTGTTAATCTTCTGCGTAGCATAGACATGACCTAAATGTAAGGGAACTCAGTGGTGCTTTCCCTTAACTCTGGATTGTGTCTGAACCTAATTATTAGCTAACAGCAGAGGCAAATTTCATGATTAATATTTTCTAGATCAGTTTTACAGGCAATTATAAATTCCGAACCATTGAGCAGTTGGCAAATTACTATTAAGTACACTTTGGTGAGCTGATTACTTTGATAGGCAGGTGGAAATCTGCTTAGAAGTTTTCTTGGAAAAATGGGGAGAAGGAAGGGTGTTGGTTTGTGAGTGAGAGCTAATGAAGGGATGGAGCTGAGATAGATTATAATAGCCACAGTTCAGCAGTCCTAGCCAAGAAGGACTTGGAGCAGAAAGCATTGCCAGGAAAACACCCAAAATGAGACATAGAAAAGTACAGGATAAACCACAGTATATCTGAGTGATCATCCTGCCTTTTTCCTTCCCCCCCCAAAATTTACGTAAGCAGATTGAAAAATTCTTGCCCTATTTGCAAATTTCTTCATGAAATCATTTCCTGTATAAATAGCTTATGAGTACTTAGTTGCAAATATTTGATATTTGAACTTTTAATTTTGTGCTGTGATGGGAACTTTCCATAAAACAGATGGCATTGTTTCTGACTGGATGATTTGTTCAATGTATTTCAGGTTCCTAAAAACCTTTATATTCCTATTTTGGATAATAAAGTATCCTTGCAACAGCTAATTGATTATATATAAAAGTAATATGAGAAAACTATATGTCACTTTAAATGTTTTTATACAATAACTAGGCAGTTGCAGAAGCAGCTAGAAAAGAGTCAGATTCATATCACATGCCAGTACTAACAAAACTCCAAAAAGTACTTATAACTGCTCTGTAGACCACACATTAGGAACCATTGGAATAAAACACAAATGGAGAATAATACATCAAGACAAAAATGAAAGGATCAAATGGGCTAGATATTGAATAGGATGAAAATATAATGTAACAATCTGGTAACAAAAAAATAGAAGAAATGAGACATTTATCAAACTGTAAAGGGATATTTTGGCCTTCTGAAAAGAAAGGATGATCTGATTGAGGAAAAGGATAAAGATAGACAATTGTCTGTCCAAATATGAAAAGCAGATTCTGGTATTTGAATCTCTCCCCATGATTTGGTTCCATTTAGGAACCAACATTGGAAGGGATAAATTTCCAAATCTGGTTTAATGGTTCACAAGATGGTAGAAGTATCATAAAACTGTAAGATCTTATCACCGATAGACAAAATATTATTCTATTGAATTCCAAGATGTAAGAATCGAAACACTTTTTTTTCACTAGCTCATGCGTTTTTTAAAAATCACTCATTAGAATCACAATAAGCTAGTTTTTTGTATAATTCCTTCTCCTTCAATTTTGATTTTCTTATATTGCTGTTACTACTGGAACGCTGAAGCATCTAAGGAAGTGAGTTGTCACTCATGAAAAATTTTGCTCTGATACCCTGAAAAATTTGTTAGTTTTGAGAGTGCCACCGGACTCCTTATTGTTTTTTTAATGGTGGTTCTATATTTCTTATTTGTCAGTAACTTCAAGTTTAAATCCATTCAGTTTATTAATAAAAAGATTATTTTTATTCTTACCAGTACTCAAAGGCAGCATGGAATCAGAAAGTAGAGCTGTACTGTCGATGTTTTTTGATAGGTGGGGGAGCTGGGGAGAGTTATTATTTGATTTTGTTGTTGTTGTTGTTGTTGCTTGTGTATTGTCAGTAGGATTTCTGAGATTAGAATTTAGTTTCATTATTATTTTTTAAATTTCAATGTATTAAAAAAGTTAAAAAATAGAACTCCTTATATCATTGTATGAACTGGAAAATAATCTCGTTCATGCTCCCTGTTCAGACTCTGAAATGCTAAGGGCAGTAAAGACAAGTGTCATTTTTAAATAGTTACTTTTCACAGTAGAACTGTATTTTAAAGTGCACTAGGAAAATTACAAAAGATCTGAGAAAATGAGACTTAAAATAAAAGAGGTCTTCAAGAGGTCTCACGTCAAAATTATCAGAGATGTAGGCTTAGGTGTGAATGCAATGAAATTAAGAAAGGGAAAACTTGGATGGAGTATAAAGGAAAAAAATGTCAGTGAGATCATCTAGCCAGTAGAATAGTCTCCCAGGAGCGGGGTTGGAAATCCCATTACTATTAAATTAGGAAATCCCTAATAAAATTAAAATTAAATTGGACAGAGCATTAGCAACCCCATAATACAAAACAGTTCTGATAGGGCAGGAGGGAAATACATAGATCCCAGAAGGTCTTTTAAAAAACTAATATTAATTATACCAAATGGTTCTAAAACCAGATTCTTTTAGGGAAATGCTAATTGAGGGACAAGGCCCTTATATCTGTATGTGAAGCCACAGTGAATTTTTATTTAGATAGAACAAGTTTACTACCAATACTACATAAGCAAAAGTCTTGTGTTGCATGGTAATGCCAGATTTACAATCCTGCTGTGCCTTTTATGCATTTGTTTGCAAAAACAAATGTTTATGCTAATATAGTGAAATGCTTGAATCAGCCCAGCATGTGGTATTTGTATGTTTCCCTGCATTTCCAAGAAACATAAAAATATGGTATTTCATATGCCCTAATTTCAGCATTATGCAGCGGAAATTACAAGAAAATATAAAAACAATTTGATTATCATTCCCATTATCAAACACGGCTTTCAATGAATCAACTGTTAACAGTGTACATTTAAAGTGTTGTTTCTCTGGATGTAATCAAACAAATCACTGATATTTCAGATACAGAAATTTAAATCTCAACAGTGTACACAATATGTATTATGTACACATGTGTCACTATTAGAATTCCCTGGTGGACCTTCATTTTATTCATTCTGAATTTCTTTGCATAATGAAATGTTTACATATTGCTATTATTGTACCAGGAAACTGAGACAATAACAAAAAATAATATGAAGAAATAGCTGTTTGTTCTGTGTAGACAAAGAGCTATTAGAGTGTTGTCCCCTATAACTGGTTCTAGCACCCTTGCCTGCCCTGGCTTGCTGAGTGTGTCATCCACCATCTTGCCCAATTGAGGTCCTCCAGAGCTAAAAATGTAAACGTTATAGCTTGAGGCAAATAGTCAAGCTTTCTAAGTAGAGCTGTATCTGGTTCATATCCTCTGTCAACTCTGTATAGTGCAGGAACTATAATGCTAGAACATCACTTTTTTCGTAGGAACTAAGTATTTGGAAATATATACACACTGTAAGTCAATTACCTTTCTGTATGTTTCACTGTGGTTTTGTATGACCACCAGAAAATTAACCTCTTTTTCACTCTCTCTTTATAACACATACACATAAAGCTATGACATAATCACATCTCTACAGAGATGAGGAGTTTTTTAAAAAAATAAGTATCCTGAGATTTCTGATAAAACCATGGGCATTGACAACATTTACACTGAATGCTATTTGTATGTCCAAAAGCCTGATCAGACCCTCTTCTTGAGTGAGCAAGAGGGTTCAGATACAGTTGAGCTCTGCCTTAGGTGGGTTGGAAGAGAAAACGGCAGGAAATTGTTGTCTTCTCTGAACCCATTTTTTGTGGCAGGAAAGGGACACCATATGTCTGTGCTATTCTGCCATCATTTTTTTTTCTCTAATGATTGGCTGGCCATACTTGTTTCCCTCCTGAACCACTCATGCAGTGTGGAAAACATTTTCTGCCCTGATCAGAAAACAACACAGGGCCATATATTTTTCTGCTCCTTCCTACTCTATGGAAGGCAGGGACATTATGAATTTGGGGATTCATGGGTAAAGGAGGAGCAGCTAAATAATGCAGCAAGGGGAAGGACCACTTTAAGAAGATAAAAGATAAAAATCAGCCCTGGTCTTTTATAAATGACCCTATAGAACAGTGGTCCCCAGTGCGGTGCCCATGGGCACCATGGCTCCCGCCGGGGCATTTATGTGCGCCCGCCTAGTGACCAGGGACGGCCAGAGCCATTCTTGCGTCCCGGGCCCCTGGTGCCTGGCGCATGCGCAGCCCCCATTCCGGGGGCCCGGCAGCCCCAAAAGGTTGGGGACCACTGCTATAGAATAAGTGTTTTGTGAAGTCTTCATACTGTCATTTGAGATGAATGTAAGTGTGTTACTGAAAATCTTCTTTCATACATGTGTTCTACAATGTTAAAATGCTATGTAATAAAGGTCAATGTTTATATTAATATCAAGTAATCATAGAGAAATCTGAATTAAAGCATTCTGTGAAACAGATTCTGGTACCTTTGGATGTAGTGTGAAACAGTAATTTTGTTAGAATTTTAGGCATCATCACAATTATGTATATAGAGGAAATACATATGGGTAGGAATTTACAACTGTTAGTTCAATATAGCTAAGAGTAAAACTATCTTTTCAGTTATTGCAGTCTTAACAAAATGGTTATTGAAAAAAAAAGCACTCTACAACTACTATACGCTCACTTGCCAGAATATTTAACCCCTTTTGTATGCTTACTTTAACAATATCTTTCATAACTGTGGTTACATCCTTTCTCTTCATTAAAAATATGAATACCTATCTGATGTACTATTATAACACAATAATAATGCACCACACAGAGTGGGAAAGGAGTCACTAAAAGCTGTGAACGTTTTATAAAATTGAGTAACAGCAATATAAATGTGCAAGTTTTTAAAGCAGAGGGAAGATGATGAAAAGGAAAAAAGACACGGAAACATGGAAGAACATGAATTAAAATTTGCTTATGCCAGAGAGGAGTTATCTGAGCACAAAAGGCGATTGCAAAACAAAATGAAGAATAAAGGGTTAGATTACTAACAAACATATTCATGTGATATCCAGGATTGCTATGCAGGCAATGCAGGAAGATGAGTCAAACAATTAAAAGTGGTCAAAGAGTCTTCCTTAGCAGAAAGTGAGAGAGAGATCATTACCCGCATTGGGGAGGTTTCCATGATAGCCACAGCAAATACCAAACTCAACTAGGTCAAGAATATCCTTTTGAGAAGTGATTGAACACATTTGAATAGCTAGTTTCTCTTTAATGAGAAAGGAAAAGATAACACTACTGCACCAAACCTTAGGTGGAGTGGGGGCTAGGAGGAGGATGGGACATTGAGCGTGCCAGATCAAGGTAACAGTTCTTTATTACTAGGGAGGAGGTCAGGAATTACTGAAAAAAAGTTGAATAAGGGTCAGCTTGGTGATTCTGATTCATCCCCTGGGAATGTAAAGGCAAAAGTTTTAAAAGATACATGGTCTGGTGTTAGAAGTCCTTTCTCCAGGAAGCAAGCAAGGGAGCATGCGCCCTTCCTCCCATCGAGGTGTGAATATCAGACTGTGATGGACCTGTTGTCATCATTGCAGTAGTTACACCTTTTTTAATGGGGCCTAGGAAGGATTTTTTCCCTCACAACCATCTTGGCTTAGGTAGATTTTTATTTCACCTTTCCTATAGCAGGTGCCAGAGAGGATTTATTATGTTAAAGAGGAAAGAAGGTGATGTCACAATTTATTTGATGAGTGTGGAGTGAATGCCCTGTGTAGGTACTCCTAGGGAAGGCACTAAGGGTATGTCTACACTACAAAGTTAATTCGAACTAGCAGCCATTAGTTCGAATTAACTTTCATAGGCACTACACATGCAAACCGCGAGTTTGAACTTAATTCGAACTAGGTAAACCACATTCTACGAGGACTAATGCCTAGTTCGAATTAAGTAGTTTGAATTAAGGGCTGTGTAGCCACTTAATTCGAACTAGTTGGAGGCTAGCCCTTCCCAGCTTGCCCTGGTGGCCACTCTGGGCCAAGCCAGGGAAACTCTTCTGCCCCCCTCCCGGCCCCGGAGCCCTTAAAGGGGCACGGTCTGGCTACACTGCTCGTGCCAGCTGCAAGCCTGCCAGCACCCAGCCAGCAGACCCTGCACCTGGCACGGCATGAGCCAGCCACCCGCTGCCATCCAGCCCTCCGCCTCTTCCCAGGACCAGGCTGGCGGCTCCCAGGAGCCTGCCCAGGGCCGCAAGAGGCGGGCACCCTCCTGGTCTAGTGCAGAGATCGTGGACCTCATCGAGGTTTGGGGGGAAGCCTCCAACGTCCACGATCTCTGCACTAGCCACAGGAACGCGGCCGTCTACAGCCGCATGGCTGACAGCCTGGCCACCAGAGGCCACATGCGGAGCTGGGAGCAGGTCCGCTGCAAAATTAAGGACCTGCAGCAGTCCTACTCCAGGGCCTCCCAGCCAGGGGCCGACCCGGAGGCATGCCCTCATTATGAGGCCCTGGACCGCATCCTGGGGGCTCACACAGTCCATGCCCCCCGGGTGGTGATCAACCCCGGGGCAGAGGGACCCGTCCCTGACACCGAGGAGGAGGAGAAGGACGCCGAGAGCCAGGAGCCTGCAGGGAGCCTGCCCAGGACCCAGGACCCAGGACCCCTGAGGCATCCCACAGAGCACATCGGCTGTGTCGTCCGAGGCCGATGGGGGCTCCACATGTGAGTGCCATCATGCTCCCCTTATGTGTACGGGGAGGTGGGGGGAGAGGGAGCCCAGGGACCGTGCACCTGGGCCTTGCCCACCATGGAGCAGCAGCTGGGTGTCATGCAGGGGCCCTGGCCCGTTCCCCACACGCCAACCTCGCCTTGCAGAGGGGAGCTGGGGGGCTGTGTCCCCAGGGAGAACTGACCACTGCTCTTGTTTCACCACAGCTGCAGCACCTGGGACTGCAGGGCGCACCACCCCGTCTGCAACAGCCACCCGCACCCGGGCCAGCAGGCGCTCCAGGAACCTGGAGGACTACCATCGGCGGCACCTGCGGCTACTGGAGCACCAGCTCCACACCCAGGACTACTGGGTCCGGGAGGACCTGCGGCTGCGGCAGCGGAGCTTGGAGGCACTGGAGGAGCAGGGCCGTGCCCTCAGAGGCCACATCCAGACCCTGGTGGACAGGTTCCTGCCTCCTGCTGCTCCAGCCCCTGCGGCCGCCCCAGCTCTCGCTCCTCCTCCCACCCCTGCTCCCCTTCCCACTCCCTCCACCACCCTCCACACCCACTCTCCCCCGACGCCCCCGCACCCGTAGTGCTGCGAGACGGGAGAGCCAGCAGGACCCCCAACCCTGAGCTTTCCCTTCCCTTCCTCCCCTTCCTCCCCCTTCCAGCTCCTTCCTCCCAGGTTTCCCCCTCCCCTCTCCCACCGTCATTCCCCCCTCCCCCCACCCCAGTTATGTACAATAAAAAGAGATTGTTGTTTGCAAAACAGGTGTCTTTATTTAACATTAGGAAGGGGGGTTAGGGAGGGGAAAGGGGAAGGAGGGGAGGGTGGAAGAAGGCCCCAATGGGGCATGCAGGGAGAGTTCAGTCCTCCTCCTCCACCAGGAAGGTCTCCCGCAGAGCTTCCCAGATCTGGACGGCCCCCCGCTGGGCCTCCCGGATGGCGGCGGTGTGGGGCTGAGCATAGTGGCCAGCCATGCGCTCAGCCTCAGCCATCCAGGCTGGCAGGAAAGCCTCCTCCTTCCGCTCACACAAATTGTGCAGCACGCAACATGCTGCCACCATGGGAGGGATATTGTGCTCGGCGAGGTCGAGGCAGGTGAGGAGGCACCTAAATCTGGCTTTCAGTCGTCCGAAGGCCCCCTCGACCACAATGCGGGCCCTGGTGAGCCTGGCATTGAAGGCCTGGTGGGAGGGGTTGAGGTGCTCCGTGTATGGCTTCATCAGCCAGGGCTGTAGGGGGTAGGCCGCATCCCCCACCAGGCAGACGGGCATGTCCACGTCCCCGACCCTGATGTGGCGGTTGGGGAAGAAGGTCCCGGCCTGCAGCCTCTGGCACACGGAGGAGTTGAGGAACACCCTGGCGTCGTGTGCTTTGCCAGACCAGCCCACATTAATGTCCGTGAACTGGCCCCGGTGGTCAGACACAGCCTGCAGGAGGACGGAGAAGTACCCCTTGCGGTTGATGTACTGGGAGGCCTGGTGTTCTGGGGCACGGATGCGGATGTGCGTCCCGTCGATGGCCCCCCCACAATTGGGGAAGCCAAGGGCGCCGAACCCCTGGATGATGGCGTCCAGATCAGTGAGGCGGACCACCCTGCAGAGCAGCACCCAGTTGATGGCCTTGACCACCTGCAGAGAGACACAGCAAACTGCGAATCACTGGGGTGCCCGGGTGGCTGGGAGTGTTTGTTCCCTGGCACTGCCCCGTGCCCCACTCCCAGAAGCAACCCCCGCTGCAATCCTGGCCGCCGCCAGTGGCCTGTAGTACGGCCAGGACAGACCGAACCCTCCCATGCGGGGCACTGTCGCCTCCTCCCCCGCCCCCATTTTCCCTGGTGCGGCCCATCTCCTCCTTGCAGCCCCCCTTCCTGGCCCAGTGGCCGGTGAGTGCCGTACATGCATGAGTACTGCTCCGACGGTGGATCTCCCCACGCCGAACTGGTTCCCGACGGATCGGTAGCTGTCCGGCGTGGAGAGGTTCCAGAGGGCGATGGCCACACGCTTCTGGAGGGGGATGGCGGGCCTCATGCGAGTGTCCCGTCGCCGCAGAGCAGGGGTGAGCCACTCGCAGAGCTCCAGGAAGGTTTCCCTCTTCATCCTGAAGTTCTGGGTCCACTGTCTGTCTCCCCAGCGCTCCAGGACGATGCGGTCCCACCAGTCGCTGCTGGTGTCCAGACGCCAGATGCGGCGGGGCACGCTGGCATCCGAGCACTGCTGCGGCTCCTCCATGGCCCCCAGGGAGGCCAGGCAGAGAGGCAGGGGGCTGACGTGCACCAGATGGTACCAGGCAGCCTCCAGCCATTGCTGGCAGGCTTGCAGCAGCAAGTCCAAAAACTGGAGCAGAATGCCCAGGGTGAGCTCTGGCTCCATGGTGCCAACTGCGGCGGCGTCCCCAATGGGAACCACCGACACAGGCAGGCACAGAGGAAAACGCTTTGCTGTCCCTTGGCGAGGTAGGCAAGGAAGCGGAGAAGCTGAGAACCGGCTGTCCGGGGGGGTCCCTTTAAGCACGAGCCTCAGATAGCCTCAGACAGCAGCCACACAAAGCAACTACTGACCTGATGCCCTGCTGGAACCGGTTTCAGCTGCCCTTAAATGCGACCCAGCGTCCAATCAGTGTGGACGCGCTAGTTCGAATTAGCAAAACGCTAATTCGAATTCGGTTTTGGGTCTAGATGCGTTAGTTCGAATTAGCTTAGTTCGAATTAACTAATTCGAACTAAGTTAGTTCGAATTAACTTTGTAGTGTAGACATACCCTAAGGCTACGTCTAAACTACACCTGTGTGTCGGCAGAGGGATGTAAATTAGACGTATCAAAAGTGCAAATGAAGCCGGGATTTAAATATCCCACACTTCATTTGCATAATGGCAGCCGCTGCTTTTTTTCTAAATGGGGCTTTTTGAAAAAAGACAGCAGTTTAGATGGGGCAATTTCAACAGAAAAGCCCTGTTTCGAAAGATCCTGTACTGCCATTTTTTTTCGAAGAGCCCGATTTCGAAAAAAGCGGCGGACACCATTATGCAAATGAAGCGTGGGATATTTAAATCCCAGCTTCATTTGCACTTTCGATACATCTAATTTACTTCCCTCTGACGACAGAGGGGTATAGTTTAGACGTAGCCTAAGTGAGCAGGTAAATGGGCTGTTAAAGGACAAAAGGAGATACTGGATAAAAAAATAGAATGGGGAGGTGTTGGGCTTCTATGACTGGTATGGCAGGGAACCCCCCTTTCTTATAAGCCACCTTAACTCTTGTATGAGGGGGAGCGATTGGTAAAGTACAAGCATGGGCTGGTGGTGGACCAGGATAGAAAATGAAGGGGAAAAGGGATGGTGGAAGCCCCAGTAGTTATTTGAATGAACATGGTGTTGCCTACACAGTATATTTTATGCCACAGATAGTCCAAGACATCTAATAATAAAGTTGAAGCCTGATTAAATCCATATCATGTGTCTCCTGTCTTCCTTCTTTCAGTATAGCCAAACAGTGTTTCAATATCAAGAAAAACCCTTTCAGTATGTGATAAAGAAAAGCTGATTTTACAGAACTGGGTGAGTGCTAGAGAGAATCAGCTGGGTGGAGAATGGTGACCACATGTTTAGGAAGCAAGAGTGGGTAGCCAGGACCAAACAACGAGAGTGACAGATATCAAGAGAAGAGGTAATTATTTTATTTTAGAGGATATTAGGAATTTCATATCAGGGCAAGGAAAATGAAGAAGAAAAGAGCAGCGGATGTATCTCAGGAAAAGTGTTGGTGGATGAAAAGTCATTCTACATTAGGGAAATCGTAAGTAGAAGCAATCATATGCACTGTAAGGACAGTATATGCTGGGCCAATAGAGACAAATTGTATGTATGGAAGAGGAGGTGAGGATCATCAGTATTTGGAAAAGAAGAAAAAGTATAAACTGGGTTTTTACCTGTGATTATAATGACAACATTTGCCATAGTAGTCATGTGATGGTAGTAGTTTTATGATGTCAAATTACTCTAGGTTACTAGAAATGTGGGCATTAATGGATATTGGCAATTTCTGAGTCGATATGGATTGTTAAAGAATATCTAATTTGAATTTTAGCCTATAATTATCATACTGTTGTAAAATATTAATGCAGAGAAAATTTAATATTTACTTTCAAAAAGGCCTCAAAAGTTCAAAACTGAGATGTCAAAAACATGCCTTAGGTATCACATTCAAGTAGGTTCATTATAGCCTTAATAAGACACTAGCATATAAGAGATGCAGGATCACTGGTAAAAAATCATGGGAATGCTTTCAAATATTATCCTCACTTAAATTATGCATTCAGTATTTACTTAATGTCAATCATGATATAAAGACTTCTATTAAATTAGAATTATTAATGGTTAGATAAAAAAATTACAGTAAAATATATGAAAAAATCTGCCAAACTATTGAAGCCATGGATAAAAGACTGAATGCAGGCACCAAAATTTTAGTAAGCCATATATTTAAGAACAGGGACACATTTTGCAGACTATCTGTAAAGCATCCCACTGGCAGCAATTTTACAGATGTGTTTTGGTAAATCATGATCAATATTAAAGACAACATCTTAATCTATGAAGCACATATATAATGTTATGATGTTAGTTGGTACTATATTAATGAATTACATTGTTTTAATTTTAGAGATAAGGAAACAGATACATTGATGTAGCCCTTATGTGCTCCTTTTATACCCAATATACACTATAACACAGTGACAGAGAACTATAAAACAGCATTTATTAACACAACATGCAACTCAGGAGACACCACAAGACACTACCCCACCCCATACAACATAACATACAGTTTTAAATAAAACGATTTGTAGAAGGCTGACAAGACAAAAGAATTAATTCTTAATGCATATTTTCATTATATTGTATAAATAAATTTGGCAGTTACTGTGTTTCTTAAGTAATCTCCAGCTATGTCTCAAGCCACTAAATTGGCACACATTTGTTTTTGTCTCACTGTCATTCAACTGAACTAATAATTTATTTTGCCAAAAAGCAGTCAAAGGTATATTATTGAGAAAACACTGGTAAATGCAACATTTCATATGCATAGCTGAGAAAATGTATGCAGTATGTGTGTTTGTGGGGGTTGTTTAAAAAAATTACACAAGAGATAAGGAAAAAGAAACACTCTCCAGTACAAAAATGATGAACATGTGAGTTTCTGAGTTTGTTTTATACATTGCCCAATAAAAGCAATGTTTTAGTAATGTGCAATGCCTTATTTCGCACATTAGAGATGGATGGTGCTACAATGATGCTAGAGATTACCATCAGTACATACATTGTTTTGTCCTATCCACTTCTTTTCCTGAGGATTTGTTTCATTGACGAAGAATCTGCCAACATGAGAAATAAAATGCTTTGTTACTTCTGATTTCTTTCCATAACCAATCTTTGTTAACATAGACTGACAATGACTGGCATCTATAAGCATTGCCAATGATCAAATGAATGCTGACCATGTAGCCAATACTATTCCAGATATGACTTATATAGTAATAATAAACTATAGCAATAACTAGGTCATGGCAGCATGTCCTTTAGATGGAGTTTGCTTTTACTATGGGTGCTTACAGCGTATTTCCTCACATTCAGCAAACTCTGTCTTATTTGGACCCCATTAATGCAGAATTTGAACACCTCATAATCTTCTGTGTATCATAGGAAAGAACTATTATCCTTATAGCACACATGGGAAACTGAGAAACAGAGAAGTGAAATGATTTGTCCAAGATAATACAGGACATGACGGGGAAGAAGAGCTTTATAGAGAATCACAGAGTCATAGAACACTAGAACTGGAAGGGACCTTGAGAGGTCATCAAGTCCAGTTGCCTGCCCTCACGGAAGGAACATAAGTTCTACAGCTCCTACACCAGTGCCTTACCACTGGATCATCCTTCTTTGAGGATCTGAATGGAATTGTTTAACATCATTTCATTGTATTATACCCATCCTATCATAAATAAATAATAGTTTATTTTCTCTTAATTCATCCTTTATAAAAAGGACGTTTTCATCCTCCTACTTCCAATGTTTGTGATAGTCAAAACTATATTTCAAAAGAGAATAAAATGTCACCAATCCTTATTACATAATACAACTGACACAGGAGAGTTGGTCAAATGATTTATTCCAAATAATTCAGTCAATCAATGTGTCCCTGTTTGTCATTACTGTTTGAATCCTAATTATGGAAAACATATTTGTTATTTCTATAGATGCACTGAGGATTAAATTTAGCATACTGCAAAAGGCCAAGCCAGGGAATGTGTTTGCTCTTCCGCTTTTCTTTTTTGCAGAAGAGCAAACGCTCTCTTTCGGAAGGCCCTGTATTCCTCATTCCACAAGGAAGAAGCGGGTTTCGAAAGAGGGTTTTTTTTTCCAAAATTTGGGCCAGTCTAGACAGGCCAAATTTAGGAAAAGCTTCTTTCAACAAAAATATTGGAAAAAGATACACAAAATGTGGAATGCATTTTGCTTATCTTTTCCCAATAGACCCTCACAGTCTAGATGTACCCATATAGTGCTTTACAACAGTAAATCTCAAAACTCTTTATAAAGTATCATTATGCCATTATATACAGGGAAAGAGAGGTACAGTGATGTGACTTCCTCACCATGATGACTAAAAGCAGAACCAAGAGTGGAACTCAAAACTCCTGAGTGCCACTCCTTTACTCGAAAAGCCCGTGCGTATGATGAGCGATGGGTGTGGAGCAGCAGATGGGTTGGACAGAGACATCTCTTAGGGGAGAGGCTATTAATAGAAATTCTCTATGTTCTAGTAATAAGTATGGAAGATGATAAAATATGAGTAGGATCAGCTGAAAAAAAGTCAAATGAAAAAGAGTGTCATTCAAACACATGGAAATGCCAAACAGCTAAACAGTGACAAAATTTTAAAGTGCTTATACAGAAATGCCAGAAGTCTAAAAAATAAGATGGGTGAACAAGAATGCCTCATATTTAAGGAGGATATTGATGCAATAGGCATTACAAAAATTTGGTGGTATGTGGACAATCAACGGGACACAGTCACACCAGCATACAAAATATATCGGAAGGACACAACAGGTCGTGCTAGTAGGGGACTGGCACTATACATGAAAGAAAAATGTAGAATCAAATGAATTAAAAATCTTAAATGAATCAAAATGTTCCATAGAAACTCTATGGATAGTAATTCTATGCTCTAATAATAAGAATATAGCAGTAGGGATATATTATCAACCACCCGTGATTGTGACTATGAAATGCTAAGGGAGATTAGGGAGGCTATCAAAATAAAAAAACTCAATAATACAGGGTATTTCAACAATCCCCACATTGACTGGCTACATGTCAGGACAGGATGCAGAGATAAAGTCTCTTGACACCTTAACTGACTGCTTATTGGAGTAGTTGGTTCTGGGACTGACAAGAGGAGAGGCAATTATTAGGTCCAAGAGGTGAATATAACTGGACTGCTTGGAAATAGTGATCACAATGTAATACAATTTAACATCCCTGTGGTGGGGACACTGTGGCGTTTAATTTCAGAAAGGGGAACAACACAAAAATCAGGAGGTTAGTTAAACAGAAATTAAAAGGTACAGTGACGAAAGTACAATCCCTGCAAGCTGCATGGAGACTTTTCAAAGACACCATAATAGAGGCCCTACTTAAATGTATACCCCAAATTAAAAAAACACAGTAAGAGAACCAAGAAAGTGACACCGTGGCTTAGAACCAAGTAAAAGAATCAGAGAGTAATAAAAAAGCATTATTTTAAAAAGTGGAAGTGAAATACTAGTGAGGAAAATAAAAAGGAGCATACAATCTGTCAAATTAAGTGTAAAAATATGATAAGAAAAGCCAAAAGGGAGTTTGAAGAACTGCTAGCCAAAAACTCTAAGGGTATGTCTACACAGCAAAGTTATTTCGAAATAACAGCCCTTATTTCGAAATAACTTTCCTAGGGTATGTCTACACTAGCCCCCTACTTTGAACTAGGGAGGCTAATGTAGGCATTTGAAGTTGCAAATGAAGCCCGGGATTTAAATATCCCAGGCTTCATTTGCATCTTCCCGGGCACCGCCATTTTTAAATGTCCCCTAGTCCGAACTCCGTGCCCGCGGCTACACGTGGCACGGAGTAGGTAGTTCGAATTAGGTTCTCTAATTCAAACTACCGTTACTCCTCATGGAACAACTCCCCTAGAGTCTACACAGCCAAACCACTTTTTTGAAATTAATTTGAAATAGCGGAGTGCTTATTTCGAATTTGGTAAACCTCATTCTATGAGGAATAATGCCAAATTCGAAATAGCTATTTCGAAATAAGTGCTGTGTAGACACTTATTTCAAAATAGGGGGCCTCCAGCCTTCCCAGGGTGCCCTGGTGGCCACTCCGGCCTCAACCAAGAATACTCCTCTCCCTCCCCCTCTCCCCAGAGCCCTTAAAGGCATAGACTCTGGCCACAGTGCCTGTGCCAGCTCCAAGCCTGCCAGCCCAGAGCCAGCAGTCACTGCCCCTGACCCAGTGGCCCCAAAACATGAACCAGCAAGCCACTGGCAGCAAGCCCTCCACTGCTCCCTAGGAGCAGTCTGCCAGCTCCTAGGAGCTTGCCAGGGCCCAGAGAAGGCGGGTGCCTTCCTGGTCCAGGGTAGAGATCATGGACCTTATTCAGGTTGGGGGGGAATGCCCCCAATATCCATGATCTCTGCACTAGATGGAGGAATGCAGCCATCTATGGCAGGATAGCTGCCAGCCTGGCCACCAAAGGTCACATGTGAACCCAGGAGCAGGTTTGTATGAATATCAAGTGGGTCCAGCGAGACCCCCAACCTTGAGCCCTGAGCTTCCCCTCCCCCTTCTTCCCCTTGCTTTCCCCTTCCAGCTCCCTCCTCTCAGGTTTCCCCCTTCCCTCTTTTCTCCCCTCCCCTCTCCTTTCCCCAGTCTCACCAGAGTTTCATTCCCCCCCCCCCAGTTTTGTTAAATAAAGAGAGTTTGTGCTCATGAAAATACATGTATTTTATTTGACATTAGGGAGGGGGGTTAGGGAGGGGTAAGTGGAGGGACGTGAGGGAGGAATGAGGCACAAGCCCCCAGCTGGGCAGACCAGGGAGGCTATTAGTGCTCCTCAGGGTGGAAGCTCTCCCGCAGGGCCCCCTGGATACTGACAGCCCCCCGATGGACCTCCCGGATGGCAGCCTGCAGAAAGTGCAGCCAGGCTCGCAGCAGCTCTTCCAAGAGAAGCACCAGAGTGCCTGGGGCTGGCTCTGGCTCCATGTTGCAGAGTGCTGTGGTGTCCCGAGTGAGGGCAATCAGAGCACGCAGAGACAAAATGCTTTGCTGTCCCTCATCGAGGTGGACAAGCAAGCAAGGAAACCTGAGAACTGTCTGTCCGGGGGGGTCCCTTTAAGCACAGACCTCAGATAGCCTCAGGCAGCAGCCCCACACAGTAAGTCCTGACCTGGTGCCCTGCTGGAACTGGTTCCGGCCAGCCTTAAATACGATTCAGAGTCCACTCAGTGTGGACGTGCTATTTCAAAATAGCAAAAAGCTACTTCAAAATACATTTTGTGTGTAGACATGTTATTTCAAAATAAGATATTTTGAAATAATGCTGTAGTGTAGACATACCCAAAAGTAACAGTAAAATGTCTTAAAGTACATCAAAAGCAGGAAGCCTGCTAAACAACCCACAGGGCCTCTGGATGATCTATTCTAGATGCTAAAGGAGCACTCAAAGATAAGGTCATTGCAGAGAAATTAAATGAATTATTTGCTTTGGTCTTCATGGCAGAGGATGTTAGGGAGGTTCCCAAAACTGAGTCATTCTTTATATGTGATAGATCTGAGGAATTGACACAGATTGAGGTGTCACTGGAGGAGGTTTTGGAACAAATTGATAAACTCAACAGGAACAAATCACCGGGACAAGATGAGATTCACCCAAGAGTTCTGAAAGAACTCAATGTGAAATGGCGGAACTATTAATTGTGGTTTGTAACCCATCCTTTAATATATATTAAATATTAAATCATGCCTTACTAATCTACTAGAGTTCTTTGAAGGAGTCAACAAGCATGTGAACAAGAAAGATGAAGTGGATATAGTGTACTTAGATTTCCAGAAAGTGTTTGACAAAGTCCCTCACCAAAGGCTCTTAAATAAAGTTGTCATAGAATAAGAGGGAAAGTCCATTAATGGATTGATAACTGGTTAAAAGAAAAGGAAACGAAGGATAGGAATAAAGGGTCAGTTTTCAGAATGGAGAGAAGTGACCCCCCAAGGGTTCAAACTGGGACCAATCCTATTTAGCCTATTTATAAATGTTCTGACAAAAGGGATAAACAGTGAGATGGCAAAATTTGCCGATGATACAAAACTGCTCAAGATAGTTAAGAATGAAGCAGACTCTGAGTAGCTTCAAAATGATCTCACAAAACTAGGTGATTGGGCAACAAAATGGCAAATGAATTTTAATGTTGATAAATGCAAAATAATGTATATTGGAAAAAATAATCCCAACTACACATATAAAATGATGGGGACTAATTTAGCTATAACCACTCAAGAGAGAGAGATCTTGGAGTCTTTATGGATAGTTCTCTAAAAATATCCATTCAATGTGCAGTGGCAGTCAAAAAAGCAAATAGAATGTTAGGAGTCATTAAAACTATGGTAAGCCCACATCTTGAATACTGTGTACAGATGTGGTCGCCCCATCTCAAATAAGACATACTGGCATTGGAAAAGTTTCAGAAAAGAGCAACAAAAATGATTAGGGATTTGAAACAGGTGCCATATGAAGACAGATTAAAAAGACTGGGACTTTTCAGCTTAGAAAAGAGGAGACTATGGAAGGATATGATACAGGTCTATAAAATCATGACAGGTATGGAGAAAGTGAATACAGAAAAGTTATTTACTTATTTCCATAACATAAGAACTAGTAGGAGAACAGAGAAGCGTTGGAACTTAACTTCATTCACAAGTTTAATTCTTATGCAAATGGTATAAACCAGGATGTTGGATGGCTTGAACATTATCTTCCATACTTTAATGACTTAACCAACCAACCAGAAATGAAGGTACTAATGGTTCTTGAGGTCTGTGTAGAATCTGGTATTGGTCATCTTACTTTCCAAATGCAAACTAATGATTTTTATCATCCTCTTGTAACTATTTAGTCCTTAAGGTGCTACTAGACTATTTGTTGGTTTTTAAGTTTTTCCTGTTATTAACTTGGCTACCCCTCTGAAACATAAGAACTAGTGGTCACCAAATGAAATTAATAGATAGGTTTAAAACAAACAAAAGAAAGTTTTTCTTCATGCAGCATATGTAGATGGTGTCATGAGCTTACATGGGCACAACCCTCTTCCAAACGAAAAGTAGATTTCATTTTACAGTTTGTTTTTGTTTTAAAGTATGGGAAAATTGCTATTCATTCATTATGAAAAAAAGATCAAAATTAAAATCTAGAACAAATTTAATCTGACAACACTCCTTAAAGCAAAATGGAAGAAAGCAACATGCTCAGTTAAAAGGTCCCTAACTTTGTTGGTAATGGCTAAGAAGTGGGAAAATATTTGGATCTTAAAGTCAGAAGCACATTCGTATTAATACAAATTGGAGGAATACTTTGAACTGTCAAGTGCTGCTGAATGAGCCTCTTGCGACATATTGTATGCAATATTTATAAGACCCTTTGGAACATGCCTGAAAATCACATACAATTCTTGCCTGAAGGCAAGAGATGTGCCGCTGTTGCTTTTAATGTCACAATCGATCAAGTCCAAATTATAGGTACCTATCAACATTTTATACTGTATAATCCCACCACACTTCATTGAAGTGTTAAGCTTTCAGCACTTTCACCTACAATATGATAATTAGATTCATCTGAGCACTAAAGCTGGTACATTTGTCTGAGGATATTGTGGTTTAATTAAACATCTGCCCCCCACAGGCTACTTTCCAACTAGCAATAAAATAAATATGGAAATAAGTAGCAACATGAATGAGATGGACAACTGAAAGCACACGTTGGACCATGCTTCCCTTGCTGCTATTTACAGGTTAGGTAAGTTTGCGTCCCTGCCTTAGTTCCTTTCCCACCATATGAAAAAATCAACATTGGCTTTGATGGTTTCAAATGGCCTTCAAGTCTCTTAAAAATCTCTCTCTGTGTTTTATATATTTTTTTTTAAATGTAATGTTTTAAGGGGTTTCTAAAATATAAAATGGTTTTAAATTTTTATATTTACAAGACTCACCCTCTCACATATCCCTTCAAGAATATTATGAAAACCATGTCAAATGTCTCTTTACTTTGCATCAACCTCCTGAAATCACATACTTCTTGCATCAGCAGATATAAGCCTTTGTTTAATAAAGAACACCTTGAATATGTTGCCACTGGGAAGTACACTTCAGATGTCAAACATTTTGATTTTAAGAACATTAGCTGATAATGCTGTATGGATTGTTTTTATTTTTATGATAGCAATTACAGGCTTCTGGATGACATTCTGCTCTCTTGAAGAATATTTATAGCTTTTAGATAAATGTTAATGGATGGTGCAATGAAGAAAATTCTGGGAAATGTGAAAAGATAGTGGCATTAACATGCTAACATAGAATAATTATGATGGAATTGCTCTCTTAATATAGCCACCTACTTGCATTTGAATTATACATGTAAGTGCCTTTAGTTACAAAAAACCAATTAGGGACTATATTCAAAAAGATTCATGTCCCATTGGTAGGGTTGACTTTTAAGTGTAAAATGCTTAAAGTAACTTGCATATGTATATGCAATACAGAGGCATTCAGATTCATTTAATCCTGAAATGCAAGATGTGGAGAAATTAAAATATTATTACAAATTATGCATATTCCTAAATTCAAACTTCCCACCATGCTTTTAAAAAGGACAAACACCAAGCTAATAGATGTTTGGCTGATATAATGGGAATGATTCTCATCTTGTAAGTTGCATCCTCCAAAAAGGTTCATGAAGTGAAAGGGGTCACAGTGACCTTGTAATGGTGCATATAATCCCCACACGAGTATGGAAGGAATTAAGAAGATGCTTTGGTTTGGCATGGAGCCATGCTGACACACCTTTAAATCATGCCAGGATTGCACAAGGAGTTAAAAAGAAAGAATACCACTTGGATGAGGAAACCCTGTTGAGCTTCTCCAGAGCTGGAAAGAGGACTGATAGCTTACAGAGCACCTGTCCTCCAGAATGAGGTTGCAGAACCCTTGAGATGAAAGGCAAAAAGGACTGAGGCTTGGACAGAAACCCATTGAACTCTAAGGAGAGGCAATGATATCCCAAGGATCCTCTGAAGAGAGAGCTGACATTCTGGAAGGAGCAGCTTATGGGCTTTTCTTTAACTATTCTTTGTCTAACCATGTTTGCTGATTGTGAGCAATTTTGTGGTACTCAGGGAGGGGATGAAACACTTGATAGGCCTCAGCCAGAGGGTTAAGAGCTGGCCCACAGGAAAGATATTCCATAGCAACCTCTGGCACGGGGAGGGAGAGTAAATGGGCACAGAGTCCAAATTATTGGCCCAATGGCAGGGACCTTTTCGGATAACGAGGCACATGGTCCCCATTGACTATGAGGTCTGACACCTAAAGAAGAAAAAGAAGACCCAGATCTATCACCTGAATATGTTAAAAGCCTGGTCAGACCAGGAAATCCTTACAATCTTGTATTTCCTCAAACCTGAATTAAGGCCCCAGATGCCAATAACACAAATGGCCGGGCCCATGCAGATTTAGGAAGGACTACAAACTGAACAGAAGATCCAGGTGCAGCAGTTGGTTGCTCCCTTACCACTGTGTTCTCACCTCCACCCAGGCAGACCCACCTAATATATTGCCGTATTGAAGCAGCAGCAAAACAACAGGTCAGGCAAAATGTGGGACAGACTGAGTCTGGTCCATTTTACATCTGGAAATAATTGAAGAATTACAAAAGGAATGCTGAATTCCCATTGTATTAGCTCTGAAGTGGGACCATAAGATCCATTTCTGTATTGATTTCTGAAAAATTAATGCAATATGAAAATTTGATGCCCACCGATGCTGGGTTGGATAAATTATTAGAGCAGTTATGAGTAACCAGATATGTATTCACCTTAGACTTCATAAAAAGATCCTGGTAAATATCACTGAGTTTGGAACCCTAGGAGAAGACAGAGTTTTCAGTGCCCTTTGGCTTGTAACAGTGCTGGACACTATGGGTATGTCTATATAACAGAGCTTTTCTGGGATACCGGAAAAATTTTTTTGGAAAAGCAGACACATTTTTTGGCATCCCCGTAAATCTCGTTTACAAGGAACAAGGGATGTTCTGAAAGTTTTTTTTCTAACAGATGGGCCAAATGTCAGAAAAGCCTCTTTCAGAAGAAAAGTAGAAGAAGATCCGCAAATTGTGGTTCACAATTTGTGTATCTTTTTCCAACTTTTCTTAGTAGTGTAGACATAGCCTATGCTTTTTTTGTCTCCATCAGGAAGCAGCAACTTTCCAGAGGCCAATGGACTATATGACCACAATTATTTGGACAGCACGCAGCTGCCTATCAGGATGACACTGAGAACTGCAGTCCAGAATGGGGGCAGCCATGTAAAGCTGCTTGCCATGTTTTTCCGAACACCTGCAGATGTGAGCTGAATAGCTATTTTGGTGATATGTAAAATAAGGAACCACAAAGTCTCATATTTGAACTATATGATGGGAGGGGGCCATCTGCAATTACTAGACAACAAGGTCCAAATGTGGCAAGACCATCCTGCAGAGACTATGATGAAGAAATAGGTTCAGTGCTTCTCTGAAGTGTCAGGATTCTGTTGGCCTGGATTTGCCCCCATTCATAGAAGAATGCAAACCCATTCACTGAAGAATAGATGTCCTAGAACTGTCCAGTGGATGGAAGCCTGTCATAATGCCTTCTACACATTGTGGGAGTGTTTATATCTAGATTCTGCCTTTTAAAAACTGTACCTTCCAAAATAATTTATCCTCAAACTGATAAAGGACTTGAGGCAGTCCTCTCTCAGGAGACTGAGTGAGAAAAACACCCGGTTACTTGATATATGCCAGAAGCTATTTCCTGGAGAACAGATATATTCTGTCATGGAGAAGGAAAAGCTGGTGTTTAAATGAGCAGTGGACTCACTACAGTATTATATGCAGGGCAATCTCATTCCTTTAGTCTATGAAAGACAATAACCAGCAGATAATGTGCTGGGACCTGTCATTATAGTTTCCAGGTGTTTCACTGTGCTGGGAAGAAACACTAGACTGACTATTTCTTTTCACAAGAAACAGTAGTCCCCAGTCCCGAAGACAATACCTTTGCCTCTGTCCTGAGGAAGAAGGTTTATGATGGGTTTATAAACTTTGTGTTAGTATTGAAGAGATTAAGGAGCTAATTTGGGCTGGGTGACTGTGCTCCCACTGAAACCACATATTAGGTGAGACCAGCAGGAGGATTTAAAAAGCTGGAACTCCATTCAGAACATCCTAACAGAAGGAGGATGCAGTATCCCAGATTTCAAAAAAGGCTTGAACTGGAAGAGCAGTGGTTTCTGAAGCAGAAGTGATACTTCCAGGGTTCCTCTGATGCAAGAAAGGCCCATTTCCCATAGATAGCTGTTTGCAATTTTTCCTTTACCTTTCTTTTATTTAACCCCATTTTCTGACTGCATCCTGTTTTTTGGTCATACCTGGAACTCCAAGAGGAGATAAGCCATTTGAGAACCTTGAGCATAGGCCTGAATGCCAGCTCACTAGAAACACCCTACAGCAGGGGTGGGGAACCTAAGGCTTGCATGGATCTGGCACCTGAGGCTCCAGGCTCCCTCTCAGCATTGGGAAGCCCACACTGGCACTCCAGCCCCCTTGCTCTTCCCCCTGTGGGGCTGGAGCACATAAAATCTACTAGCCTGGCTGATTTTTCAGTGGGATCAGTGGACCCTGACCCCCAAAAGGTTCCCCACCCCTGCCCTACAGCATCCACTGAGGTGTGGGGACTATTGGACTCACATTCATCTGTTACAAACAATGTATCGTATCGTCTGTTGTCTGTACAAATAATGTATCATGTATGGCTTGTAACGTGCAACTATGTATATCCAGCTTGCAAAATGTTGTGATGCGCTATTAATTTAAGTACAATGCCAGAATGCTTATGCTAGCACCTTAGACACAGAGCTGTCAATCATTGAAAGAACCATTACTGTAAGGTGATTTAGCACGTAGGGTTAAACTGACTGTGTAAGTTTGAAAATACATGAATATTCATTAGAGGGACTGTTACTCATGAATATGGAATTTTCGAAATGTGTCATCCAGTCATTTTAAACTTATGTAAATAAGCATTCTTGTCCACCAATCATTTTAAAGTATAAAGCTTATGAATATGCATAAGCCCAGCCTTATAAGTCCTCGCAACACCAGTTTGGGGTTCGGTTGCATCGGAGCGTCGGGCTTAGGCATAGATCTAGCTTAGAGAGAGAGAGAGAGAGAGTGCGAGAGGTCTAGTATCTTGTCCCGGGTCGAATGAGTGAGGGTTAAGCATCATCTCAGATTTAAGACAGGAGGAAAGCTTGTTCTTATATTCTGATAGTCTTCATTTAGTTTAGGTTTAGTTTAGTTAGTTTAGTTTTTAGGTAGATTAGATTTCGTCTTCGTGTTTGTCCGTCAGGCAGCGTCGGTCTATGCATGTCGGTCGTCGTCGTGTCTGTTCGGCGGGCGCGTCACGAATTAGTTAAGGTATTATTTTAGGATAGAGTAAGTTTAGGGTAGAGGTAGAGTCTTAGCATCCATCGCCGTCGAGCTGCTTCCGAAGCGCAGGAAGAGCCGGAAGAGTCGTGACCCGCGGAAGGCGAAGTCATCGCACTCAACCTCAGCGCTTCGTGGGATCGCCTGGCAGCTCCTCTCCCGCAGCTTTAAATTAGCCAACGGATTGAGGTCGCCAGCTTCGGCACCAGCAGCCATCGAGGGACCCCTGGCCGTTCCTCCCTGACGGCTTTTAATTAGCCCAAAGGTTGTAGGTCGCCAGCAACCCATCCATCGCCACTGCGACGTGAGACTCTGGTAATATAATTGGTTATTTTAAAAGGGGACTTCCCCCTAGTTTGTAAATCCTGAGATTTAGTTCAATATAGTCCTGTGGTTATGAAATCTATCTAAATTGTCAAGTATTTATTTCATGTGCCACTCTTTGGGTAAGGACAATCTGCAACCGGTGAACAGATACGGCATTCGGGGTCGCACCTGCCTTTGTAAGTTATTAGCATCATAATCAATTAGGCTAATCAGGCATTCCCTATCATTGTTACCCATGAGGGCGTAACGCATCCACTCTGCTCCTAGCCTAAAAGAAGCACTCTGTCATGAAAAGTTTCACTTCAGACCCCCCCCCCCCTTTCTTTCTGGAAAAGTGGGAGAGTATCAATATTATGGGTAACATTTTCCTGATAATGGGCTGTTTGAAAACTGTCTCTCCAATGTATCTGACCTTATGTTAAATCCAATGCAACCATGATGTAACTTCATCAGCTTCAATGGAGTGAGATGAATTTGAACCAGTGAAACTGGTTTAGAGCATGACATGTTTTCATGTTTCACCATCACCCTCTTGGCAGTGAAGAGATGATGCTGTGGTATTACACATGAAAAGGGAGAATGAAGAAACTAGATAAAAACTCACTGAAGGGGAAAATTAAAAGCCATTATATCAGCATTGCAGTGTCTCGAGAATACCTTGTTCAAAGCACTAAAGTTATGCCTCTGGGTAACACTACATTTTCAAAGAACCAAAAATCCACCTGAAAAGCAGGTGGATTCAAGAATTTTATATAAGCAAACACCAGCCCGGATTATGAATACACTCTCCCCCAAGGCAATTTAGCTTATCAGAGGAAAGAGTAAGAGTTGACTTGATTGTGGACTATCAGTATTTGTACAGGGAGAAGATATCAGGTATTTACTAAATCAAATGCCTGGAAAGTTAATTCCAACTGGAAAAAAAGATAAATTCTCAACAGTGAGGTAATTAATCATTAAACAGTAATTAATCATTAGAACACATCATCAAAAGATGGGATAAATTCTCCATCCCTTGGAGCAATATTGTGATTACTGAATCTCTCAAATATATGTTCCTCTTCAACTACAAGTTATTGAGTTTAAGAGTATTCTCATATATAATAGATATGGATAGTTCTGTTGCCTGTGTTATACAGGAGGGCTGATTTGATTATTATAATGATCCTTTCTGGTCTTGAATTCTACGAATGATTTGCAAGAATGGACTAACTGATCATTTTCCAAACATCCACCAGTTTTCTGTATTCTCAATGGCTTGGTCTACACTAGGGGTGTGTCTAGACTACATGACTCTGTCGACGGAGCCATGTAGATGAGTTTACTCGGCAAAGAAAAATGAAGCAGCAATTTAAATAATCACCTCTTCATTTACATCAAAATGGCCGCCGCGCTGTGCCGATCAGCTGATTGTCGGCACAGCGCGGTAGCCTAGGTGGGGATCTGCAGACCCCAGAACCCTTTGTCATCAGATCCTTTATGCCTCGTGAAACGAGGCTTACAGGATCTGACGACAAAGGGTTCTGGGGTCGGCAGATCCCCGTCTAGACTACCGCGTTGTGCCGACAATCAGCTAATTGGCACAGCACGACGGCCATTTTGATGTAAATGAAGCGGCGATTATTTAAATCTCTGCTTCATTTCCCTTTGCCGAGTAAACTCATCTACATGGCTCCGTTGATGGAGCCATGTAGTCTATATACACCCTAGGAGTTTAGATTGACTTCAGCTACATAAGTCCATTTTCTAAGTGATGCATCCCCACTATCAAGACTTCTCCCCATTCCTGCCTGCAGGCTCTTGCCCTGGAAGTAGCACTATCCTGGGAAGCTGCGTGTGTTGGACACACCACAAAGCTGCCCTCTGCCACTACCTCCTTCCTGCCTTCAGACTCTGGCCCCTTACCATGCCTGCCTTCCTCTGGATTAAGTGTGTCCCAATAGTCCCCTAAGAAGTCTGAGCACCTGCTGTAAAGTGCCCACTTTAAAGCAAACATTTGTCCTTGCATGGAACACAACTTTACAGAGGCCTTTGGGGTAGGCTGACAGATTAGGAATAGGCTTAACACAATATATCTGTTGTAATTTTTCTTTGCAGCTGGGACAGCAGCCAGTTTGGTGTGTCCTCCACCTCTTCCAGCATGTGCCTGCCTGGCTCTGATCTGCAGGCACAAATGCATGAGGGAGGAGATGCTCTGGGAGCAAATGGACCGCATGCACACCCTTGTGGTGGAGAACCAGGGAGAGCAGCAGAAGAGGAGATCTACCAGGGAGCAGCATGCGAGAGACAGCATGAGACCATGTTTGCCTCCCTGACCTCTGTGATGGAGTGCGTGGCATCCTGCCTTAAGAGCGCCACCTCCCAGAACCCTGCCCGCCCTGGTGACACCCCCAGTCCATCCTCCACTAGCCCTGTGGCTTCCACCCCAGGATTTCCAGGGGCTGCCAAGGCCCCAGGACATGGGGGATGGAGGGAACTCAAGGAGAGATGGAATTTGAGAGGCAATAGCAGTACTACATCCATTCCAGAGCTCCCTATTCCCCATTCCAGTTTCTAGTTCTTCCTCTTTCCTCTTGTTTTCCCTTAATAAAACTCATGTTCATTGAGCAACAGTCTCTTTATTGGTTTAACTGCAGGGGTGGGGAATTAAAGGGAAACACAGGGAATGCAAGGGCAACTTGTGGCGAACCATGTGGAAGAGTCTCAGAACTGGCCATGAATTTCATAAAGCTGTCCTTTAAGGCCTCTCTGATTTGTGCTACCCCTTGGGTGTGCTCTCCAGATCACACTGGTGCTCAGTTGCTCAAACTCTCTGGCTAGGCGCTCTGCCTCTGCCATCCACCCTGTCAGATATGTTTCTTCCTTGCTCTTGCACAGATTATGCAGCACACAACAGGCTGCCAACACAAAGGGAATGTTGCATTCACTGAGGTCCAGGAAAGTCAGGAGATTCCCGAATTTCCCCTTTAAATGTCCAAAGGCACTTTCTGCTACCGTTCTGCACTTGCTCAGCCTGTTATTAAACTCCTCCTTGCTGAGTTCCAGGCTGCCCATGCAGGGCTTCTTGAACCATGGGACCAAGTGGTAGGCTGGGTCCCCCAGGATCATTATTGGCATGTTCACCTCTGACTCTGATTGTCCAGTTTGAGAAAAAAGTTCCAGCGTGCGTCTTTTGGAAGAGGCAGGAGTTGTACCTTTCTCAACCATTTCACACTGATGTCTGTGAAACAGTCCTTGTTATCTGTGAGCATCTGCATCACTATGGAGAAATGGGCACCCAACTGAGACCCACCATCCCCCTCCTGAAGCGCATCGCCATCACTCTGTGGCCGATCACAGTGCTACACAGCTACTGCTCCATCAGGAACCAGTTCTGCATGGGGAAATCCATGGTTAGGGCCATGCTCCTGCAGGTAATCAAGGCCATCAACAACATCTTGCTGCAGAGAGTCATCACTCTGTGCAATGTTGACTCCATTATGGATGGCTTTGCTGCCATGGACTTCCTCAACTGTGGGGGAGGTGGGGCATAGACAATACTTACATCCTTATCCTGAACATAAGAACATAAGAACATAAGTTGGGTTTGTGATGACCGGGAGAACCGTATGGTCACTTGCCTGCCTGGTGCGAAGGTTGCGGATCTCTCGAGGCATCTAGATAGACTTATGTGTAGTGCTGGGGAGGAGCCGGTGGTCGTGGTACATGTAGGTACCAATGACGTAGGGAAGGGTAGGAGAGATGTCCTGGAGGCCAAATTTAGGCTGCTAGGAAAGAGACTGAAATCCAGGACCTCTATGGTGGCATTCTTGGAAATGCTTCCAGTTCCACGTGCAGGGCCAGGTAGGCAGGCAGAGCTTCAGAGTCTCAATGCGTGGATGAGACGATGGTGTAGGGAAGAGGGGTTTGGATTTATTAGGAACTGGGGACACTTTTGGGAGAGGGGGAGCCTATACAGGAAGGATGGGCTCCACCTAAACCAGGGTGGAACCAGACTGCTGGCACTAAACATTAAAAAGGCCGTAGAGCAGTTTTTAAACTAAGAGATGGGGGAAAGCCGATTGGTGCGGAGATGCATGTAAATCGGAGGGAGACTTCTCTTAGAGGAGAATCCATTGATAGAGATTCTCTAAGCTGTAGTCAGAAAGAGAGGGGGGGGGGAGAGGGCAAACCATGGGCCAGAGCAGACAAACAACTGCATATAAAGGAATCTAATGCATCAGGGAAGGGCAGACAAATAAGCAGTGGCAAATTTTTAAAGTGCTTCTACACAAATGCTAGGAGTCTGACTAATAAGATGGGTGAACTAGAGTACCTAGTATTAAATGAGGAGATTGACATAATAGGCATCACTGAAACCTGGTGGAATGAGGAAAATCTGTAGGACACAATCATACCGGGATATAAAATATATTGAAAGGATAGAGCAGGCCGGGTGGGTGGCGGAGTGGCACTGTATGTGAAAGATAATGTAGAATCAAATGAAATAAAAATATTAAGTGAATCAACATGTTCAATAGAATCGCTATGGGTAGTAATTCCATGCTTCAATAATAAGAAATTAGCAGTAGGGATATATTACCGACCACCTGACCAGGACAGCGAAATGCTGAGGGAGATTAGAGAGGCTACCAAAATAAAGAACTCTATAATAATGGGGGATTTTAATTATCCCCATATTTACTGGATACATGTCACCTCAGGAAGAGAAGCAGAGATAAAATTTCTCAATGGCTTAAATGACTGCTTCTTGGAGCAGCTGGTGCCGGAACCCACAAGGGAAGAGGCAATTCTCAATTTAGTACTGAGTGGAGCACAGGATCACGTCCAGGAAATAACCGTTACAGGACCGCTTGGGAATAGTAACCATAATATAATAACATTCAACATTCCTGTGGTGGGAAGAACACCTCAGCAGTCCAGCACCCTGGCATTTAATTTCAAAAAGGGGAATTACACAAAAATGAGGAGGTTAGTTAAACAGAAATTAAAAGGCACAGTGACTAGAGCCAAATCCCTGCAAGCTGCATGGAAATGTTTTAAAGACACCATAATAGAGGCCCAACTTAAATGTATACCCCAAATTAAAAAACATAGCAAGAGACCTAAAAAAGAGTCACCGTGGCTTAACCACCATGTAAAAGAAGCAGTGAGGGACAAAAAGGCATCTTTTAAGAAGTGGAAGTCCAATCCTAGTGAGATAAATAGAAAGGAACACAAACACTGTCAAATCAAGTGTAAAAATGTAATAAGAAAAGCAAAAAAAGATTTTGAGGAACAGCGAGCCAAAAACTCAAAAAGAAATAACAAAATGTTTTTCAAGTACATTAGAAGCAGGAAGCCTGCTAAAAAACCTGTGGGTCCCCAAGACGATTGGACTATAAAAGGCACAATCAAGGACGATAAAGCCATTGCGGAGAAACCAAATGACTTCTTTGCTGCAGTCTTCACGGCTGAGGATGCTGGGGAGAGTCCCAAATCTGCACTGTCCTTTGTGGGTGATGAATCTGAGGAACTGTCCCAGATTGAAGTGTCATTAGAGGAGGTTTTGGAACAAATAGAAAAACTTAATGTCAACAAATCTCTGGGACCGGATGGCATTCATCCAAGGGTTCTAAAAGAACTCAAATGGGAAATTGCTGAACTATTATCTGTGGTTTGTAACCTATCCCTTAAATCGGCTTCTGTACCTAATGACTGGAAGGTAGCCAATGTGACACCAATATTTAAAAAGGGCTCTAGAGGCGATCCAGACAATTACAGACTGGTAAGTCTAACTTCAGTACTGGGCAAATTAGTCGAAACAATAGTAAAGAATAAAATTGTGAAGCATGTAGAAGAACATAATTTGTTGGACAAAAGTCAACATGGTTTCTGTAAAGGGAAATCCTGTCTTACTAATCTATTAGAGTTCTTTGAAGGGGTTAACAAACATGCGGACAAGGGGGATCCAGTAGATATAGTATACTTAGATTTTCAGAAAGCCTTTGACAAGGTCCCTCACCAAAGGCTCTTGTGTAAATTACATGGCCATGGGATAAGAGGGAAGGTCCTTTCTTGGATTGAGAACTGGTTAAAAGACAGGAAACAAAGGGTAGGAATAAATGGTAAATTTTCAGAATGGAGAGGGATAACTAGTGGTGTCCCCCAAGGGTCGGTCCTAGGACCAATCCTGTTCAACTTATTCATAAATGATCTGGAGAAAGGGGTAAGCAGTGAGGTGGTAAAGTTTGCAGATGATACCAAACTGTTTAGGATAGTCAAGACAGAAGCAGACTGTGAGGGACTCCAAGAAGATCTCACCAAACTGAGTGATTGGGCAACAAAATGGCAAATGAAATTTAATGTGGATAAGTGTAAAGTAATGCACATCGGGAAAAATAACCCCAACTATACGTACAGTATGATGGGGGCTAATTTGGCTACGACAAATCAGGAAAGAGATCTTGGAGTTATCGTGGACAGTTCTCTGAAAACTTCCACACAGTGTGCAGCGGCGGTCAAAAAGGCAAATAGGATGCTCGGAATTATTAAGAAAGGGATAGAAAATAAGACCCAGAATATCTTACTGCCCCTATATAAAACTATGGTATGCCCACATCTTGAATACTGTGTACAGATGTGGTCTCCTCACCTCCAAAAAGATATTTTGGCCTTGGCAAGGGTTCAGAAAAGGGCAACTAAAATGATTAGGGGTTTGGAACGGGTCCCATATGAGGAGAGGCTAAAGAGACTGGGACTTTTCAGTTTAGAAAAGAGGAGACTGAGGGGGGATATGATAGAGGTATATAAAATCATGAGTGGTGTGGAGAGGGCCAATGAAGAAAAGTTATTTATTAGTTCCCATAATAGAAGAACTAGAGGACACCAAATGAAATTACTGGGTAGCAGGTTTAAAAGTAATAAAAGAAAGTTCTTCTTCACACAGCGTGTAGTCAGCCTGTGGAACTCCTTGCCAGAGGAGGCTGTGAAGGCTAGGACTATAATAGAGTTTAAAGAGAAGCTAGATAATTTCATGGAGGTTAGGTCCATAAAAGGCTATTAGCCAGGGGATAAAATGGTGTCCTTGGCCTCTGTTTGTCAGAGGCTGGAGAGGGATGGCAGGAGACAAATCGCTTGATCATTGTCTTCGGTCCACCCTCTCTGGGGCACCTGGTGCTGGCCACTGTTGGCAGACAGGATACTGGGCTAGATGGACCTTTGGTCTGACCCAGTACAGCTATTCTTATGTTCTTATGTTCTAAATACCCCTTGCAGTTGACATACTCCATGGGCAAGGTATTTGGGAGGCAAGATTGTGATGCATGATCCATCTATGGCACTAGCACAATTAGGGAAGCCCATCACAGCAAAGCCATCCACTATGGTGTCCACTTTTCCTAATTACAATCCTCCATAGCAGAATGTTATTGATGGCCTTGCCTATTTCTATGACATGAGACCTGACTGCAGATTTCCCCAGCCCAAACTGATTTTCCACTGAACAGTCGGTGTCTGACATGGCAACCTTCCATTGGGCTCTTGTCACGTGCTTCTCCGCGGTCAGAGTAGGTCCCATCAAGTATTCTGGTGCCTCAGGGCAGGGAAAAGCCATTCACAAAGTTCCAGGAATGTAGCCTTGTGCATTTGGAAGTTTTGCAGCCACTGCTGATTGTCTCGTGTCTGCATCACAATGCTGTCCCACCAGTCTGAGCTCATCTCACTACACCTGCATCAGCATGCCACTGTGTCCAACGAATTGAGTTGTGGGTGTGCTAAAATGAGTGCCAGGCCTTGCCTGAGCATTGACTCCATGTCACACCATGTTTCGTCCTCCTCCTCTTCCTGGTGAAGCAACATTTCTATGCTCTCAAAGCACAATGCCATGAGGCGCACCGTGACACGCATGAGCAGGACAATGCTTTCCTGAAAAACGGGCTCCATGCTGATGCTGCTATGGCATTTGCATGGGCAACCAGGGCACCAAAAGGGGGGAGGGAGTAGACAAGTGCATTCTGGGACACTGTCAGCATGAGCCTTTTGGACCCAGTGGACAATGTGAGCATAGTCCAAAATGCAAAGCCGCCCCTGGTGCCTTGCTGTCTGAATAGGCAGCTCCCTTTAGCCTATATTTGATTTTCCCCTGCAGTGAGGACATGGACCTTCAACTTTGCAAATTTGGGTGGCAGAAAATTGACTGTATTAGATTTGATCTTACCTCGTAGTGTAAACATGCCCTTTAATGGGTGCTCCTGTCTTCCTTTAATCAACTTCCTATATATGAACCCTGGGACCACCTCTTCCTTTAACTCAGCTGTTTTCCCCCCTAGTTTTCCTGAGGTGTCAATTGACTATTCACCATCAGCTTCAGTCCTACCCTAATTCTACCAATAACAGAAACAGGATGCACTGCTCCAACATGAAACAACAGGGGTAGGGGAACATTGCCAGCCCCACACCATCTGTCAGCTATCTGCTAAGCACAAGAGCTCAGAGATGTACCAGAGCCACTAAGCTGGAAAAACCTGTAATTCCTAGAATTACTGTCAAGGAACTGGTAAGGAAACAATAGGGGATTATAGGTCACATATGCCCTTACATTTTCCAGCACTCTCTTGGGGTGCCCAGGACTATGGGTTGCTGTGCTAGCCTCCTGTCTTTTGCAAAATTTAGCTACCTTTCTTTTAGGAACTCATTGTCAGCTCCCTAACACTGCCAGCCCTTCAGCCATTTTCCTATGGGATCCTCCAGCCCCCAATTTGCCTGCAGATAAACGTTTGGTATATCCCTAGTCCCTGCGCCCCTCAGAAGTATCCCCGTCATGTACAGCAAACAGTATTTACCTGGTTTGCTACTCACAAAAGAATGGAAACACACACTCCCTTGTTTGATTCAAATGGGTATTAGCTCTAAGATAACACAGCTCAGTAACCTACCTATACTGAAAACAAAGATAAAGATTTTAAGAGAAAGAGAGCAGGTGTAATGAGAATAACAGGTTACAAATAAGGCAAAAGCATAACATGCTTATACTAGACTAAAACTTTACTCATCAACTACAATCTTTTCATTAAAACTGCTTCATCTAAGCTTATTCGACAGAGTTTGCTAGTTTTCAATCAAACCAGGATCCAAAATGTTCACTAGTCGCCCCCTTCCGCCAAGGGTGATCCTCAGACAAATAGTTACCAAAATGGCCTTTTGCTTCTGCTTATAATTGCCTTTGTTACTACAGACAGGAAGACTCCCTAGAGTTCAGATTCCCCTGTGCTGTCCCCTGCTGAGTTTATATTCCACTCGTGGCATCCTCTGTTAATGGTATTTCTAATGTGCTGGTTTATAATGCTTAATTCATCTGGCAGGCATATAAATCAACATTCCTTTTGGAAAAAAATTGGTTTGTCAACTTGCCTGTGACACAGAACCTAAAATATATTTTCAATATGTACATATAACTTCTTAAATATCCCCCATATGTGCATCATATATTGACTGAGAATCAGTATGACGTACATTTCCATTAGATATCTTACATGATCTTTCATGGGTAAATACTATGAAAACAGTGTGCTCATTGTAGTGAGTTTGTCAGGCCTGATGAAAGTTGCTGTTGCAGAACAGTGAATGCTTCTGCAGTTGGCATTCAGCATTTCTTAGAGCTATCTCCTCACAGCAAAGCTATGTCATAACAGACGATGAGTGTTTCCATACTTGTACTGCCATGTGAGTGTGTGCATATTGTTGTCAATAGAGAGCCAATAACTGTAATGGAAGCATTTGCCTGTTCTTTTTGTCGCATATGTGAGTTGATCCATTGGGTTCTTCTGGGATTCAGAATGCCAGACCAAATAAATCACTGTTCTTTTAACATAAGATGACAGTTTTTGCATTGCTTTTCTTTACCTTTTATTTCTTAATAAAATTTATTATTGACAGCGTGAAGAAAGTTGCACCCTTTACATTTGTTTGAGAAATTCCAGTGCATACTGGATTGTAATATCAAGGAATGTTGATGCTGATACTGTAAAGGATGTCCCCTTTGTCATCTCTCATTTCTTTAGGATTTGTCTTAAATAGTTTAGGACTCAAAATGGTAACATTTGCAGTGCTCTTCTGAATTGCTGTCCATCTTTGATTTTGTCTCCTTTGTATACTGAGATTCACACTTTATCCATTGCTTCATTTTCTGTAATCTTGCAATGACACTGGCAATAGAGAAAGTGGAGGTGGTAGATTTTAGCTCATCAAACTTGACAGCATCAGGATTGAGAGTATAAACAGCCTCTATTAAAAGTGTTCTCTTCTTTTGTACCACGAAACCAATGATCATTTGTCACTAGTAACAGAAATGGAGGCTTCTTTTTTGTTGCTGAACATACAAAGGTGTCTATCTTCTCCTCAATAGGTGAAATAACTCCCACTAAAAATCAATGAGACTTATGCAGAGTCTAAAGGTTTCATTATAACACTAGCACCATTTCTTACTTCGCTCATAGAAGAGAAAATCCTTTGTGTTCAATTTAAAAAAAAATCTGCTCTTAATACAGCATCTGATCCAACCACAATCAGATGCTGGAAACACAGGTATTCTCTTTTTCTTTAACAAAATGCAGCTTTTTAAAAAAAGGTACAGAAAATAGCATGTCAGAGCATCTAGTTCTATTTTTGTCTTTTCTGTGGATGTTTTGTGAGTGAAAACTAGAAATGATCACTATAGACATTCCGTACAATTTAATGTTAAAGGAATGTGATCATTAGAAATGTCCTTAATTTCTAAAAAAAACCAAATGAAAGTTATGCAATATGAAATTTAGCAATGGTAAGTTTAGGATATGTCTACACAGCATGCTTATTTCAAAATAAGCTATTATGGAATAAGCTTTATTCCTCATGGAATGAGGTTTACAGAATTTTGAATAAGCCGTCCATTATTTTGAAATGGTTTCAAAACAACGGAATTGCTGTGTAGATGCTCACATTGTTATTTTGAAATAACTGCCGTTATTTCAAAACAACTGTGCTGTTTAGACACACCCTTTGTTTGAATGTCAAGAGCATTTTCTTTTCAATGATCTGCATTTGGAGAAGAACTTGGTCCCAAAAGATGCCCTATTCAGAATTCATTAAGAAGTGGGCTAGAGAAAGCATTTGAAAATATACATACCCTGGGGGTCAATTTAGATTTGGAAGTGAGATTGTGTAGATAGCATAGTAGGCTTTTCCCTTCTCTACCTTTTACAACTGTATAATTCATGTATTCATGTACTTTCTCTTCACCTACCCTTATCTGCCTTAAGATGGAGGTCACTGGCCACAGAAGCACAAGCAGACACTCTACAAGTTAGGGAGGGAAAAGTGCCAGTCATTCAGTTAATGCAAAGGCATTAATTTTAATAGAAGTAAGTGTGCTTTCACCTTACAGGACTGGACATATTCTCTGCAATATAAGAGCTTGGGCTAGTGGTCTCTCAGTAATGGCTATGATAATTACAGATCTCATAAAAATCAATGGAAGTTCATGTGTTCAACATACTGCAGAATAGACTGCAAAGCCACAGCATTTTTTTAAGAGGAACTTAGTGAGTTCTGAGAAGTACTGGGACCCCTAAACACAAAGGTTTTAAAAGATTCATTGCAAAGTCAACTTTTTTGACTTTCCAGTCTACTGGAGATCAAGAGCCTGATGCCATAATGAATGACACTTCTCTGGGTAGTGTCCCTGCCAATGGGTTTTGTAATGAGGAATCAAAGATTACTGGCATAAAATGGAAGTATAAAGGCCAGTAATTAGTGATTCTGCAAGTGTGATCCCAAAGAAATGTAAATAGTTATCTAACTAGCATTCAGCTTTCATGAATTGATTCAAATTAAAGCATTTAAAATGTAACTATTTATACTTTACAGAAAACTGTCATTCTTGGCTTACATCCAGTCACTTATATTATGAAAAATGCTGTGATAAAGAAGTAGCCTTGTAACAAAACTGGAGGATCACACAAAATGTGAAAGTACAACTGTTCTACTGTGCACAATGTCTAACAATGCAGTATTATCAGTCCTATGTACAGAATAAGGTTCAAGATAAGTCTGCCTTGACAAGCTGTAACAGAATTTTTTTCACTATGCTGGTCTTCAAAAGGGATAATGTATGGGATTTGATCTTAACCACATCTTTTTGGAGTGATCTTGGCCAAACTGCACCCAAAAAATAATTAGGCCTTGTGCATGACATTATCTCTCCCAGACTATATAGGGACATCTTTTTGGTATAATGTAAGGTGACTGGATACAACTTGCAAATCTTTTGTCAAATATAAACTGTGCCCCAGATGTGATAATTGCCTCATGGGACTATGCAGAAGAATCAGACCGCTAATACTTTAAGTCTGACTTTTAGTATTAAAGTATCTTTTCTGTTTCACCATAATGCTGGCTTTATTAGTGAAAGTATTACAAAGCACTGGTTGGTGCAGATTTTTTTTTAATTTTATGATTTTCAAAGCAAAATAGACACTTACGGTGCCAGCTATGCATGAATATCAATGTCAGTTACGGCAGTATGGCTAATAACACATTATTGTTGTCATGGTTGGTGGGTATCAGAGGCAGGGGTATCATGGCCCCACCTACACTGCCCCCAGCTCTGCTTTGCTTCAGCACAGATCCTCCGGTTTCCCAGACTACCTGAGCTTCAGCTGAACTGAGACTGGCGTCTCCTGCCCTCCCCATGCTCCAGGGCTAGGGATGCTGGGGCCATGTGCCGCCCACTCAAGTGAGTGGGTAGGGGCCTGTGCCTACTGTGGGGAGAGTTTGGGTCCTACGGAAGGCCTTGGGAGGCAGAGGCAAAGCTGGGGGCTTGCCTCCACCAGCACTGAGATCATCCCGCATTCAAGAGTATGATGAAGATTAATGATAAAGTAAACTATAAGGAAGGAGTACTACATGCTAGGCACTCCTTAAGATGAATATATTGTAAAGCAAGCAGAGCTGTAATTTGGTGCTTTTATTTACTGTGGCATATTAGTGATCTTTTCAACTGAAAACATTTTTTTGATGTAAACCAAACTGTGCTACATAGCTTCAGAGGGGTAGCCAAGTTAATCTGTAACATGAAAAATTTAAAAAAACAACAAATATTCTAGTAGCATCTTAAAGACTAACAAAACATGTAGATGGTATCATGAGCTTTCACGGGCACAACCCATTTCTTCAGATGACCGGAGTATAATAAGTCCAGATAGGACATGCTACATAGGAAAGTCTTTAATAAAATGTGCTTGGGCTGTGCTTTATGTTGTCATTTCCTTGAGTTTAAAGTTGCTTTTCTTAATTTAAAAGTATTTACAGCAGTGATATGAGGTTAATGGTTTTACTGGGAAATAATCTGATGTCATTCCAATATATCAGTCTAAGTCCTAAAGTTTCATGTGCTTTTACTTTATTTTGGGCACATGAAGCAAGGGGATAGTCTTTCATTATCCTCCTGTTTTTTCTGCCTCACCCCAACCATATACCAATCTATGACTTTTCTATATACAAACTGTATCAATGAATTATTTTAGAGTAAGAAAAATAGCAAGAAAAAATAAAAGTCCTTAGTGAAAGGACACTGTGTGATTCCTGTCTAGCTTAGATACTTATTTGGCATCATTACCAGATTACTGAGGCATCTCATAATCTTCAGTGTATTTAGTTTCATGACCACTTAATGAGGTAAGAAAGTGCCATTATCCCCATTTTACAGATCAGGAACTGAGGCACGGAAATACTAATGGCTAGATTCACAAAGGAACTTATGCATAGTGACACTGAGCATTGTCACATCTAACTTTTAGGTGCCAAGCAAATCACTAGAGTCACAAAGTCTGTGTTAGACATCTAGGTTTCCTACACAAGGAATGAGGAGAGACAGGCAACTCAGTATGGGATTTACAAAAGCCAGAATGCCAGATGGCTCTTCATGTAAATTAGTTAAGAAAATACACCTAGCCCCCAGCTGTTTTGTGTACACTTTTCTATAGATGCTATACCCAGTATAGGAGCTGGACATAATGCATGCAGGACTATGTAAGGGTATTACTTCTTTAAAATGATCAGGGAAAGAACAGATCCTGCCCCTCTCTTCAAAGATCCCATCATGAAAAGCACACAGAGGCCCAGTTTGGACAATCCAGTCAAAATGGGACCCCCACACCTTTTCTCCCACAGCCCACATTTGTGGAGAACACAAAATGTATGTAATATCCTCTCCCCCTCCCTTCACTGAATATGTAAAACACTTTGGAAAGTCTGAAAGATGCTTTAATTTTGAAAATGTGCATAACAGACATATAACACCCATCTTTGCATAAGATCCCTGCCTCCCAAGAAGTTATCCTGCCAGTGGGGATATGCATTCAGATGAAAACCTGCTAGCTGAACCTGAAACTAGAAACAATAGAATCTGCACTGGTAGGAAGAAGCAAACAATTTGAACATCAAGCAAAAAAACATGTCACCACCTACAGGTGAGGGAGCTTGTCTCCTGCCTGTCAATGTAGTGCACAGCCCAGAAGCTCCTTCTAGACTCTACACTGAAGTTGGATTCACAAATAGCAACAGCTGCTGGGCTGGCTTTCTTCTGTCTGTAACTGGCCAGGAGACAACAACACATCTCACTGGATCATGATGTGGCCACTGTGATCAGGTTTGTGACAGCCAGACTTGGCTCTTATAGTGCACTTTTTCTATGAATGACAGCACCAGTGAAAAAGTTCCAACTGGTTCAAAAGTAGCAGACCATCTGTTCAGCTGAACAACTCTAGATGATGTGATGCATATCATTCTGGTACTCTGCACACTGCACTGCTTATTCACTGAATACTGCATAAAATTCAATTTTCTGTGACTGCTTTAGACCGCCTTTTTTCTCTGACACCAGGGACTGCTGTAACTACTTCATTTTTCACAGAAACTACTAATAGAGTGGATTTCATAGCTGCAAGAAGGCTGAGTTTTCTTAGCTTAGGCTCTGAAGCTGGCTTCAATACGCCTGGTTTTGAGAATGAATGTTGGAGCTGGGACAAAAATTGTATAAAAAAAACAGGAGAAAAAGGACTTATAGCCAAAAAAATGCAAAACACAGAAATATTTCAATCAAGGCAGACAACAACCCCCAAAGTTTTGATCTAATCGAAAAACAAATTTTCCTCTGGGGAACTATACCAAGAAAAATATCTACTAACCCTAATCAATGGGCCATAAGGACAAGCATATTTTTAGCTTTGGAAACCAAAATTAATATGGCTGTGTGGCAAACTGATATACTTTTCTGCCCATGGCACCATCTCCTAGATTAGGTGCTTCAGAAAAATGTAAGGAGATTGTTTACAAGGTACAGAGCCAATAGTTAGAGCAGTCATTTGCCTAGATTGTTCCAGAAAGGCATAGCCTGGATGAGGGGTAAAGGGAACCCTGGAAGGGCTTGCGTTTCTGAAAAACAGAATTCTTCCTTGAATTTGCTGGTGTATAGGAAGGCTGTGTAATTAGTTCATTCCACTTAGCTCAGCCGTTTCTTTGAGCAGTATACAGGTGGCTAAGGCTTTGTCTACTTGCCCCTTTTGGGGCAGTGTGCACCCCACTGAGTATACTAATACTGTGACTCTTCCTTGTTCAGGACACTCCCGCTCACTGCTTGGATGCCTACACAATGTATCACAATGCAGTACTATTTTTGGAGGAAGTATAAGAGGAAGTATCATAGTTGCATTGGTTCAGAAAGGAATTAATGTGAACAACACCCTTGAGTACCTGTTGCATTTTTGTTGTAAAATGCCTATCACTTTAAATCAAGAATGCTGGGGTTGAAGATATCTGTGTGCCTGCTGGAGCCAGTTTTTCTCTGTTTAAACGTATTTTGATTAAAGCAATTACTTTTGCTTAATACAAAGTTAGAAGCTGTATTGCTCTTTGCAACAGATACATGATCAGCTTGAGGACCTGCTCTTGTATGCTTACTGTATTTGTACAATCTGTTATTTGAACCAACCGTCTGATCTCTCTATCTGTGCCAAATTAGTAGAAAGCAGCAACCTCTCTTACCTGTCATTACGAGTTTTTGTCTTTGTCCTTGAATCTCAAAAACAGTAACAGATGCCAGATCATGAGAGACTTTTATAACTGTTGCCATGGGAAACTTAGCTTCTTCTACCTTTGATATAATTAGGACTTAACTAATGAATGTCGCCCGTCATTAAGTCCTAGTCGAATAATGCCCATCAGATAATTTGATTAATTATGTCATAATATTTTGCATGTATGTTATTTTGCATTATTTGTTAAGCTGTGCTAACTTATTTAGCACAGTGCAAGACACAAATTTAAGACAGTCTGTTCTGAATGCTTTGAGTTCAAAAGACAAAAAGAAGATCAAATGGACTTAAGAGAGCAAAGAAGAGAATAACCAGCTGGTGGATTTGGATTTTAGTTTTGTTTCTTGGCTCACACTTTAGCATTGTAGACATAGATATTTTTCTATAACATAATGCATATCTTTCCATTTACAAAAGCCCCTACAATTAGAACTAGAAATGGCTATAAAAAGCACAATGGTCCCACATTACTATAGGGCATTGTTTCCCAATTTTATTTGGCCACAGAACCCTTTTAAAGAAAAAAACGCTGGGGAAACTGGTCGACCAAAAAAAAAAAAGTGAAAAAACCACCGGCCCACCCCTAAGACCAGCTCTGGGGGGACGGGGGGATGGGGGAGAGGCAGTGATTGGGTTCTTGCAGAACCCTTACTTTCACTTTGCGGAACCCTGGGGTTCCACAAAGCACTATTAGGGAAATACTGCAATAAGGAAATATAAATATAATATAAAAGTAGAGGTGAATGAGAAAAAGTTTTCCCATCCAGGGAACTTTTTTTTAATCTGAAAAATATTCCATTTTGAATCAGGATTAAGCTGAGACCTTTCAAAATATTTTACACAAAACAAAGCATGCAAAATAAACAGATTATATTATAGATTAACCAATGGTAAGGGCACTCACTTGTAGAGCCCTGCATGGATACAAATTTCTGTCTGTGGGTGTGGATACTCATAGATAGAAAACTGTGTTGGCTGATCCATAGGGATCTACTCCTGGGAAGTGCAGCAGCCAAAGGAGAGAAATGTGGTGCTGCTGCTCCTAGTTGCCAGAACTCAGTATTGGCAGCTCCTCCCAGCCATGCGACTGTATCACCCCCATAACAATAATGCAGTTACATTCTTACAGTAAGTATGCACACATGGGTGGCTCCATTAGAGTTGTCATTTGTACATATTATTGCTGGGGTTCCCCAAGTCCTCTTCTGTTTGGTTCCCCAAAAAACTCAGTTTGACTCCAGTCTCAGTACATCAGATTCATTTATTTGGTATACAGCTTTGCTGTAGAGAGTTGATTAGAATCAAGCACAGTGGTTGGATATATATGGCATACCACACATCTAAAATTACACTGCACAGCATTTCCTTATCTACATTTTACTAACACCCATAACATACATTCTTAATTATATACCGCATTACACACCTCGAGGGTGGCATGGTCACTCTGCAGAAACCAATCCCAATTCAGCATGCCCCGTCCACACACTGTGCATGCACAACCTCCTTTTTACCTCATCTTGCATTCCAGACTTATCTTATCCATTGAAAATAGCACCAGGATATCTCAGCTAATACAGACACCTGACTCTAGCCTACTGATCTATCTACCTTGCCAGTCATGCCCATGAGGAAAGTAAGCAACTTACTTATATCAAGTTACTTATGACCTGGCCTATAATTACCCTCATATATTACTCCAGACCACAGTTCTGAAGCATGCTGGCAGGGAAGTGAGAGTAAGTCTGCACTTCTGCTATGTCTATTTTGATAAGGAAGGGTGCTTAAGGCTTCAAAAGATTTGAGTTCTGTCCCTGGTTCTACCACAGACTTCCTGTGGGAAACTGGGGAAGCCACTTTAGCCATGCTGGTCTTCAGTTTTCTGTTGTTAAAGTGAAGATAACACTTCACTATTCCCACCATTTGTCTTGACTTTTCTGTTCAGATATTAATAATTAATTCCTGACACCATTTGAGTTCTGCTCAGGGTTTGAGTTGAATATTATTTTAACGTGAACCAGTTCACCCATACTTTGAAAATGTTATGATGTGCTCTATGGCCATGGATATGCAAAGTACTGAGCATCTTCTGCTGTGTCACAGACTTTAGGGAACTGGGCGCTACCTCACAGGATCAAGCTCTATATAAGATACATAGACCATGGCTCATACTGATATTTATTTTATCTTTATGCCAGCATTTTGCTTCATATCCAAGAAGTAAAGCAATATCATTTATGATAATGTTATGGGACAAGTATCAACACCCTCTACTAGAAAAGGTGTTCAAGTAGAAAATGAAATCCATAACCCAACACAGTACATTTTATCATTAATTAATATTTGTACATACATTAACTTCAATATAAAGAAATCAAACAAATTCTAAATGATTTTCTGCCTCAAACAAGAGTGAGATAACAATCTTATCCAGGCAGAATCTGGTTCTTACTATGTATATAAAGTGCCTTGTACAATTAGGCCCTTGTGTAGCTTGATACATCTTTAGGTGCTAATGTAATAAATATAAATACAACTATTATAATGGAGAACTCCAATTTCTGGAAAGATCAATCAGGAACTTTTCACCAAGATTAAATTCACTCTAAAAATAAGTACTAATTATAGCAAGAAGATTTTTTTTCCTTCTGAACCAAGCAAACATCTGGGTGTTTGCATTCACTAGCATTATTGCAAGCAGCAAAGCCATTTATCATTAGTGCTGAAACTATCTCAGAGGAAATCTTAGGCGTTCAAACATATCTCCTCTAATCTTATTTTTGAAGAGCTAAGAAAGTCTCTTATAAAAAGAAAACTATGAATATATCAGAACTCCTAAAAAATTCCACAAATTCTACTGTTAGGTTATTTACTACTTTACTAGACATTTTACTGGTCTGTTGTAAGTGCTCTAAGTGGACCCAGACAGAAAAAACGGAATGTTTTAAAAATAGTCTAGATAAGAAACTTGAATGAGGAAGAATGACAGGAAATAAGTAAAGACTATGGAGAGAAAGGTCCTGGAATACTACCACACATCAAATTCTTAAAGGAGAAAGCCCATGAGATTAAAGGCAGTAGTAGTTAAGGGACCTTGTTGAGTGCACATTTTACGGGATGACATGTGGGTCAACAACTACATGACAGGAATGGTGAAAAAACAAAATAGCAAAAGCAGGCAAGTTCTATGCTTGAATGAAATAGCAATACAAAAAATGAACAAATATTCATGCCCCCAGAAGATATGGTGGCAATTCACCTTCCTGCTCTCCTTGATCATTAGAGTAAAAGACTTCCTCTGTTTGGCTTAAACAGTGGGGTATGGTTGTGTGAATTGTCAACCACCGCATAACACAGTGTTTCAAAAGGAGGAAGATGTTCAAAGTAACATTTTTTCTCTCGATGCAGCTGACCTTAATCCTAGATGTTACACTATTTGGTTCTGCAGTTAAGAATTTTCCATTGGCATTTACTGATATGAAATACAAAGAGAAAAAAATATTCATCCTTTACAGTTCTACCTGTGGTTTTACATATAGTATTAATTTGCATTTAAATGGTTGTTATTTTATCAATTACCAGGAATTTAAAAAATGTAAAGGCTTCTTTAGACCAAAAAATGCACAAAAGACAGAAAATCTGAGCTGACTGTTCAGCATCAAGTCAAGCTAGTGAGCTTCAAAAAATAAAGAAATTTAGGGTTTCATCTACAATTCTAAATGTGTATTTTTTCTTGCTTTAAGTCAGCCATATTACATAGATATTAAATCAAATGTGTTGATTGCTTTGAAGTCAAACCTTAGAGCTATATTATGGCACTTTTATTTAGGTGAAGTTTTTTCCTTTCATTTTACATTACACAATCTCATTTTTATATGGTTAAGTGCCTACAGATATAACACATGATAGGCATTCAATTGCAAACTTGATTCCTTAATTGTCTGTTACATAAATAACATATTAAAACTAGAGATGTTGCTAAACAGAACAGTCCCAAATGTTGCCACTTTGTTCAGGCTGAGATTTGAATGTCATCACACGTACCCACCTGATTAAAACACCTTAATTTTTGTCATTTTTCAAGATCTAAAACTCTTTGCTGTTTTTTATCTGCTTCTTAATTTCTGTTTTGATTTCAGGATTTTTCTTGTAAGTGTATTTCTGTTTAATGAGCCTGGATATGCTTTTTTTTTTTGCATTTCAGGCTTGTTTGTACATTTTGAAATGTGGGTCTTCAAATTATTGCTTTATCTTTCACTTTTATGCTGGCTCATTATTTGTTGATATTATTTTCCAACTTCATTTCCTCTGGCCCTTCTTCCAGCACCAAGTTCCTCTTTAAAACACATTAACCAGTTTTTCTACTTAATGAATATTTATAGGTCATACTCTGCAGCACACTCAGAACTTTCACTCTCTTGAAGAGGAGGTTTGTGCTCGCCTGCCTTGTGTTGATTGCAATCAGACCAACAGAACTGGGGGTATGTCTACACTCCAAGCTTATTTCGAAATAAGCTTTTCCAGAAGATATCTTCTGGAAATGTTTATTTCAAAATAGTGCATCTTCACACAAAAAGCACAACGAAATAGCGATGTGCTATTTCAGAAGGCAGCGTCCACACTGATTGGACACTATCTCGCATTTAAGGTCACCCGGATCCAGTTCAGGCAGGGCATCAGATCAGCAGTTGCTTCCTGGAGCTGCTGCTTAAGGCTATCTGAGACACATGCTTAAAGAGACCCCCCCCTTGAACAGTTGTTTCTCAGGTTCTTCTGCTTGCTTGCCTGCCTCTCTGAGGGTCAGCAAAACATTTCCACTGTGTGCTTTGGTTGCCCCGCTTCTGGACACCACAGCACACCCTGCTATGGAGCCAGAGCTGCCTCTGGGCACGCAATGGCCCCAGACTGCCATGCTGCAGTTTCTGCAGCAGTTTCTGCAGGCTGCTCTCCTGGTCCTGCAAGAACAAGAGCCTGAGATGCTCAAGGAGAACCTCAGTATGTGTTTGGGAGCACTTCACTTGCAGCCACACCCCACTGCAAAGCAATGCTTTGTTGGCTGGACTCCAGTTCTAATAGGTGGGACCCGCTCATCCTGGAGCGATGGGACAACCAGCAGTGGCTCCAGAACTTCCACATGAGGAAGAAGAAATTCCTTGAGCTGTGTGCCTGGCTCACCCCTGCCCTCACATGGTTGGACACGCAGATGCAACCTGCCATCCCCCTGGAGAAGCAGATCACCATTGCCATCTGGAAGCTTGCCACACCGCACAATTACCAATCCGTGGGCAACCAGTTGGGCATGGGGAAGTCAACCATCAGGGCTCTCATCATGAAGGAATGGTGTTCTCGGGCTTCAGTCCCTGAAGGGGGGAGGAGTACTGGAAAAGGGGACGCCAGAGAAAGAGGGGTGTGGTGGGGGGAAGCCCCGTCCCCAGTAGGTTCTTCAGTCCTGCCTTCACACAGCTGTGGGGGGGGGGACTTCATAGGGGGTGGCTCCTGAGTTGTTTGGGGAAGGAAAGAGTGGGAGGTCTCAGGGTATGTCTACACTACAAAGTTAATTCGAACTAACAGCCGTTAATTCGAATTAACTTTCATAGGCGCTACACATGCAAACCGCTAGTTCGAACTTAATTCGAACTAGCGGAGCGCTTAATTCGAACTAGGTAAACCTCATTCTACGAGGACTAAAGCCTAGTTCGAATTACGGGCTGTGTAGCCACTTAATTTGAACTAGTTGGAGGCTAGCCCTTCCCAGCTTGCCCTGGTGGCCACTCTGGGCCAAGCCAGAGAAACTCTTCTGCCCCGCTCCCAGACCCGGGGCACGGTCTGGCTACGGTGCCCGTGCCAACTGCAAGCCTGCCAGCACCCAGCCAGCAGACCCTGCACCTGGCACGGCATGAGCCAGCCAACCGCTGCCACCCAGCCCTCCGCCTCTTCCCAGGACCAGGCTGGCGGCTCCTAGGAGCCTGCCCAGGGCCGCAAGAGGCGGGCACCCGCCTGATCTAGTGTGGAGATTGTGGACCTCATCGAGGTTTGGGGCAAGGCCTCCAACGTCCACAATCTCCGCACTAGGCACAGGAAAGTGCCCGTCTAGGGCAGGATAGCTGCTAGCCTGGCCACCAAAGGCCACATGCGAACCCAGGAACAGGTTTGCATGAAAATCAAGTTGGTCCAGTGAGACCCCCGACCCTGAGTCCTGAGCTTAGAACATAAGAACGGCCGTACTGGGTCAGACTAAAGGTCCATCTAGCCCAGTAGCCTGTCTGCCGACAGCGGCCAACACCAGGTACCCCGGAGGGGATGGACCACAGACAATGACCAAGCCATTTGTCTCGTGCCATCCATCTCCAGCCTTCCACAAACAGAGGCCAGGGACACCATTCCTACCCCCTGGCTAATAGCACTCCATGGACCCAACCTCCATGAATTTATCTAACTTCTCTTTAAACTCTGTTATAGTTCTAGCTTTCACAGCCTCCTGTGGCAAGGAGTTCCACAGGTTGACTATTTGCTTTGTGAAGAACTTTCTTTTATTAGTTTGAAACCTGCTACCCATTCATTTCATTTGGTGTCCTCTAGTCCTTCTATTATGGGAACTAATGAAGAACTTTTCTTTATTCACCCTCTCCACACCACTCATGATTTTATAGACCTCTATCATATCCCCCCTCAGTCTCCTCTTTTCTAAGCTGAAAAGTCCCAGTCTCTTTAGCCTCTCTTCATATGGGACCTGTTCCAAACCCCTAATCATTTTAGTTGCCCTTTTCTGAACCCTTTCCAAGGCCAAAATATCTTTTTTGAGGTGAGGAGACCACATCTCTACACAATACTGAAGATATGGCGTACCATAGTTTTAGACTTCCCCTCCTCCTTCTTCCCCTGGCTTCCCCCTTCCAGCTCCCTCCTCCCAGGTTTCCACCTCCCCTCTCCCACCCTCTCCCTTCCCCTCTCCCACCTCCTTTTCCCAGTCTCCCCAGAGGTTAAACCCCCCCCCAGTTTTGTTAAATAAAGAGAGTTTCTATTTTTGAACACGTGTCCTTTAATTTTTACATCAGGAAGGGGGGCTAGGGAAGGGTAAGTGGAAGGAGGTGAGGGAGGAATGGGGCATGAGCCCCCGATGGGGAGGACTGGGGTGGCTCTGCGGGCTCCTCGGGGTGGAAGCTCTCCTGCAGGGCCTCCTGGATTCTGACAGTCCCCCGAATGACCCCCCCGGATGGCAGCCTGCGGCAAGCGCAGCTGGGCTGATGGCTGAGTGCTGTGATGTGCCGAGCGTGGGCACTCAGGGCACTCCAAGATAGGACTGCTTTGCTGTCCCTCATCGAGGTAGACAAGCAAGCAGGGAACCCTGAGAACTGTCTGTCCGGGGTGGGGGTCGGGTCCCTTTAAGCACAGCCCTCGGCTAGCCTGAGGCAGCAGCTCCACGCTCTAAGTCCTAACCTGATGCCCTGCCGGCACTGGTTCCGGCCAGCCTTAACTTCGGTTCAGGGTCCACTCAATGTGGACATGCTAGTTCGAATTAGCAAAACGCTAATTCGAATTAGTTTTTAAGTCTAGATGCACTAATTCGAATTAGCTTAGTTCGAATTAACTAATTTGAACTAAGTTCGAATTAAAGTTGTAGTGTAGGCATACCCTCAGGGACTTCCCAAAGGCTCTGGCAATCTCTTTGATTCTCTGTTTCATTTGTTTGTTTGTCTCCTTCTGCAGATGGTGAGGGCCATCAACACCATCCTGCTGCACAGGGTCATCTGCCTGGGTGACATGGACCCCATCATTGTTGGATTTGTCGCCATGGGCTTCCCCAGCTGTGGGGGCGGGGGCTATTGACAGAACACACATCCCCCTCTGGGCCTCTGACCACTGGGCAGCACAGTACATCAACAGGAAGGGATACTTTTTGATGATCCTGCAAGTCCCGGTCGACCACCATGGCCAGTTTACAGATATTTACATCGGCTAGTCGGGGAAGGTGCACAACACCCGGATCTTCCTCAACTCCAGCCTTACCACAAGCTGGAGACTGGAACTTTCTTCTGCAAGTGCAGCATCAGGGTCGGGGATGTGGACATGCCACTGTGCATTATGGGGTACATGACCTACCCCCTCATGTTGTGTCTAATGAAGCCCTACACCAGCCACCTTGACCCAAGCAAGGACCAATTCCATGGTCACCTGGCCAGGGCCCACATGCAGGCAGAATGTGCCTTCGTCCATCTGAAGGTGAGGTTCAGATGATCCTGGTCTGCCTGGATGTGGGGGAGCAGAACATCCCCCAGGTGTTGTCAGCATGTTATGTGCTGCACAGCATCATGGAGGGGAAGGGGGGCAGAGGCTGGCCGGAAGGGAAGGCTCTTTGAGCAGCCATGCACAGCTGTCATCCAGCAGACTCATCAGGTGGGGGTGCGCATCCGGGAGGCCCTGAGGGAGAGTTCCTCTCAAGAACCCCAGTAATACTCTCCCCAGGACCTCCCCACTAGGGGCCTGTGCCTTGCCCCTCTCTGCCTTTCCCACAACAACTCCTTCCTTCTCCCCTCCACCTCTCTTCCTTGCAGATACAATTTAAAAAACCTGTTTGATAAAAACAGAACTGTGTGGTGATTTATTTGGGATAGAAGTAACTGGGGAGGAGGGGGGATGATAACCTGGAAATGGGGAGGGGAAAGAGGGGCTGAAAAACTTGGAGCAGGGAGGAGAGGCTCAGGGCTGGGTCTGAGAATGGCTGGCCACACTGGGATCCAATGGCCATGGGCGGGGGGGGGAGGGAGCTAAAGCTGCCTGGGCTTCCATCAGTGCCACACACACACTGGCTCCAGCATTGGTGGCATCCCAAGGGGAGAAACCTTGTATCCCTGGTTGCTGGAGAAGAGAGGGCGAGGGTCTAGAGGCAGGGTGTGAGCAGCACACACACCTGCACCTTGCAGCACTGTCCCCAGGAATGGGTGCTGCCTCAAGCACACAGGCATGCCCCTCATGGGCGGGGATCTCAGTGACCTCGGGGATGGGGGGTTCAGGGAGGCTAGTGAGATAGGCGGGAGGGAGGCTGGAGGGGGGAGTCAGGCCTGGGAGGGGGGCCAGAGGCTGGCCTGGGAGGGGGAGCAGGGACTAGGAATGGGGCTAAGTAGGTTAAGAGAATTCCTGGACAGCCACACACATGCAGCAGCTCAGTCCACGTCTCTCTCCGCCACTGCGCATTGTCCCAGACCTTCTGGTCCAGCATTTCCTTCATGTCCAGAGGATGGAGACGTGCTCCCTCATGAGGTCCTCCTGGACCCTCTGGCACCTGCGGCTTCCCCGGTGTCAGGTGGCTGGCTTGGGTGGGGTAGATCACCCCACAGTCATGGCTCGTCTGGCTGGGACAGTAAAGAGAGATGGTCAGTCATCCCTGGAGACACCGTCCCTGAGGCCTTGCCCTCATCAGCGAGCTGAGAGCAACAGTTCCCAGGTCAAGGAAAGTGATGTCCTGGGAGCAAGGCCATGTGTGACCTGGGCAGTGGGCCCTGTCTTACAGGGCCCAGACAGCCCTAAGGGACCATGGTTCCTGTCCCCACCAATGTCCCATGGCCGGAAATGGCTGGCCACACTGGGATCCAATGGCCATGGGGGGGGGCTCAAGCTGCCTGGGCTTCCATCAGTGCCACACACACACTGGCTCCAGCACTGGTGGCATCCCAAGGGGAGAGACCTTGTATCCCTGGTTGCTGGAGAAGAGAGGGTGAGGGTGTGAGCAGCACACACACCTTCGCCTTGCAGCACTGTCCCCAGGAACGGGTGCCGCCTCGAGCACACAGGCATGCCTGTGTGTCCTGTGCCGCACTCCAGAGTCTGTGTGAGGGTGTCCTTGTCCCCAGCATCCTCAAAAAGCAGACATTTGACAAAACAAATTTAGCCCCTCTCAATTTCTAATTACAAAAAAAAATGTTTAGAAAGACACTCCCCTTCTTCTGACCCTTCTTCTCAACTGTCCAAATGCCACAGAAATTTACTGTATTCCTAAAGCTGTATTATAAACCCACACAGGAAACTGTAGAGAGAAAAAGTCAAAACAGAGAGTTTTAAGGATCACTGCTCACTCAATCCTCAATCCAAAAAAACCCACCTCATAACAAAAAACAGTACCTGTAGGTGGCATACCACTAAAGCTCTACCCACACAAGCGTTGGGAACAAGGTCAGTATAGAGTTCTTAACTCGAGCTTTACTTTAATGAGGGAGGCATTCTCCACTGGGGTATCTTGATAGTGCTGTTTCTATTCCCTGAAACTTCCAGAGTAGTTGAAAACTATTCCTAAGAGTTTACTTTACACTGAATAGCAGTATATTTTCCCCACCCTTCTAAGAGGAAGGACAGAATTATAAAACTGTTGCATTCAGAAAACATGTTTTTCAGCACCATGGTAATACATACTATCAGTAAAAAAAAAAACCCCAAACAAACGAACAAAAACAAAAATCCTGTCCAACACTGACTGACCTCAAACATAACTCACTATTCTGTTAAACATTTGGTTTATCAATTAGTAGTCTCAACCCACATGTATGGTATTAACAGACATCATCATTACCTTTTTTTTGGAGAATGCTATGCCAGATCTTTGACTAAATAAGTTGATATGTGTGAGGTACTATCATTCCCTTTCTGCCAATTTAACTGTCTTTTCTTTTGATAGGAGGGTTTCAACATATATGGAAGTTATTAAAAGTAGCTATGTTTGCTAGGAGAGTGCATAGTTTAATAGAGTAGAAGCCAAAGCTATGCCATATTAATCAGAATAGCAATTATTGGAATGTCATGGTCAACAAAGGCCATGAGTATTGGACAAGAAGAAAAACAAGCAGTTCTAGTGGCAATAGGGCCCATAACAGCAGAAGCACAAGTCATTGCTTTCAAACCTAGAGTAATAGGAAATCAGATTCCGCAGAGAAAAAAAAATCTATGCGAGCAAATATTTAACTTTTCTGTCCTCAAACTCATCACATTTTACAAAAGTTAAATAATTAACATTAAATCTCACCTCGATATTCAGACTCTCATATTAATTGATTTACATATATATTTTGCTAAATAACCCTGATAAAACTGATTATTTCTTGAGCAGAACATATGGCGATAATGGTCTGATGGTTGGAAATGTCTAAAGACAGCATATTATTATAACACTTTATATATTAAGAACTTACAAAATATTGATGGGTAACACTGAACATTTGAAATGCACTGGAGACATGACACTACCCATCATACCCCTTGAGATAAAACCAAAAGAAAAGAGACTGAACACAGCATATTAGGCCAAATGCTAACAATACATTGAACTGGCAAGGAACAAAGTCACACCAGATTGCAGTCATATCTTCAGGGGCTGTAGACATTCGCATCAGCTGTAGATCTGTTTTACTGTAACCAGTCCTGACCGCCTGTTCCAAGTTTTGGAATCTCTAATTCCATCCTATGCTGCTTTATGGCTCCAGGCAATCTGAACCTGTCTGATAACTCTGAAATGGTTAAGAAGCAATGGACTTAAACTGCAGCAAGGGAGGTTTAGGTTGGACATTAGGAAAAACTTCTTAACTGTCAGGGTGGTTAAACACTGGAATAAGTTGCCTAAGGGAGATTGTGGAATCTCCATCTCTGGAGATATTTAAGAGCAGGTTAGACAGACATCTATCAGGGATGGTCTAGATGGTACTGTGTTCTGCTGTGAGGGCAGGGGACTGGACTCGATGACCCCTTGAGGTCCCTTCCAATTCTAGTGTTCTATGATTCTATGAAATTCATATTCAGCTTGTGATAAGGACACTTAGGGTATGTCTACCCTGCAGCGTTATTTTGAAATAACATGAATTATTTTGAAATAACAAAGTGAGAGTCTACACAGCAAGCCCATTATTTCAAAATAATTTTGAAATAATGGGCTTCTTATTCTGAAATCTGCAACCCACATTTCACAAGAATAACATCTATTTCAAAGTAGTTTTTTAGCATTGGGGTGTGTATAGACAGCACAGCTGCGCTTATTTAGAAATAAGTAGCCTCCAGGGCTTTTCACATATGCCCACTCTGTCGACACTCATCAGAACTCTATAGCTTCCCTTCCCCTGCAGCCTTTAAAGTTGCAAACAGAAAGGAAAGGTCTTGTGGCACAAAGAAATCCCTTCTAGCCCTGTGCCACACAGCAGCACCCTGTTCTTCTCTCTCAGTTGCCATGAGCGGAACCCCATGCTCCCACTGAGCCCTCCATGACTACAAGGAAGCTGGCAGCTAGCTCCCAAGCCCCTGGAAGGGGCAAAAGAGGAGGGCACCATCCTGGTCTGCTGCAGAGATCCTGGCTCTCATTGAGGTCTGGGGATAGGAGGTAAACCTCCAGGTTCTCCACACCAGATGCAGGAATGCAGACATCTATGGCAGGATGGGCAACAGCCTGGGTCAGAAGGGACACAGCTGCACTCAGGAGTAGGTGTGGAAGAAGGTGAAGGAGCTGAGGCAGGCCTATAAGGCCAGGGAGTGCAGCTCCCACTTAGGAGCAGCATCCCACTCCTGTCAGTATTACGGCCAGCTCCACCACATCCTGGGAGGGGGATAAGTTCTTTCCCTTCCTTATTGTGAACTCTGGGTAGGAGATATCTGTTGTCAGCCTCCTGGAGGATGTAGCTGTGGAAGAGGAGGAGAAGGAGGTGCAAGAGGAGGAAGCCGAGGACGCCCACACAGACACCGTACCCACCAGCAATGAGTTCATCCTGTCTCTGGAGCCATCTCCCCCCTCCCAGAATGTTACCCAGGGGTTGGATGAGGCTGAGGAAGGCCCATCAGGTGAGTTCCATTCCTTTCCCTAGACACACGTGGGGGCAGACGGGGGGGCAGCAGGGGCTGTGCACTCCTCTTTCAGCCTCTTTGGCCTGGGGATCACACAGCAGCCCGTGCATGTATGCACATGGGTGCACATGGAACACCAGTTCACAGTACACAGCCCCAGGAGGCTGCCACAAAGGATCCTTGCACTCCTGCTCACAGTGTTCCTGCACAGGCCTGCCTTACTGCCGACCACAAACCACCACTAAGAAAGATGAGTCATGGGCACACACACAGCAGTGCAGAACACGGCACACGGGCATGCCCACACTCTTGGGCAGCATCTGCTCCCGGGCCAGCATGGTGAGGCAGAGGACACCACGCCCCTGCCAGGGGAGCCTACCAGGAGGGAGAGAAAGTGGAGGGGACCCCAGTAGCATCCTCCCCTGCAAGCGGTATCTGCTGCTCACACACACCTCCCCCAACACACTCCCACCCCTCATCCAGAGGGCAGGGATACAAGTCCTCATCCTGTGGGATGCCACCATTGCCAGACCAAGTGGGTGCATGGCATGGAGGGAAGCCAAGCCATCCTGTTGCCCCTCCACTTGCCTGCAGGCTCCTCGCATGACCAGCACCTTCTCATGCCTGCTTGTCCCTGGGATGTGGAGGCAGCAAAGCTTCCCCTGGGACATCTGTGCCCCTGCAGGAAAGTGCCCGTTGCCTACACCTCAGATGGCCTTGCTCAAAGCACATTGCCTTTGTCTGACCAGAGACCTTTTAGTGTCAGCTCAGAGCTGAGGGCTAGGCTTCATGCACAGTCTCTCCTGGGATGACTGCCCTTCTCTTTGTTCTTCACAGCTGGACCAGCTGCAAGTGAAGCATGAGCCATATCTCCCGTGCCAGCCTCCAGACCAACCCTGTGAGGACCTCAAGTGGGAGCACATAGCCTACCTCCATTCCCTTCATCAGTCTCTGGGGCAGCAGCAATGTAGGATAGACATGGACCTGGAGGAATTCTGTGCTGACTGGGCGCTGCACCACTCCACTTGGAGGGAGCTGTCCCAGGAGGCCCAAAGCATTTGTGTGGCATAGAGCGCCACCATCAACAGTATGGTTGCCACAATTGAGCAGCCCAACAGCTGCTCTCCCACATGTGCTCCTTCCCAAGTCCCCCTGACCACTTCCTGCCCTGCTCCTCCGGCTTCTCTCACTAGCTTCTCCCCGTGGCTGCTGAGGGCCTCACAAATGAGGTGGTGGGAACAGCCGAGGCAGGCGCCAGTCCCAGCCCCATGCTTGAGCCCCTTTTCCCCTTTTACCTTTCCTCCTTCCCCCTCCCAAGTTCTTTCCCCAGTCCCTTTCCACTTATATTTACTCCAAATTAAAAAAAAGTATATTCTTTGAACACGAAAGGTCTGCTTTATTTTATCAGAGGAACGGGGGAAGAATGGAGAAAGAGCGTATAGGGGAAAGGAGAGGTGTAGGAGGAAAGGTACAGAGGGGCAGTGCAGAGGCCCCTTGTGGGGATAGTGTTACTGGTGTCCTTGTCTGAAACTCTCCCTCAGGGGCCTCTCAGATGTGCATAGCCCCCTCATGGGCTTGCCAGATAGAAGCTGTGTGTGGCTGCTCAAAGGCCCTTTCAAGCTGCTCAGCCTCTGCCCCCCATGCTGGCAGGAACGTCTCCCCCTTATTTTCACAAATATTGTGGAGGACACAGCAGGCTGATGTTTCGCTCACCAAGGTCCAGGCGGGTGAGGAGACAGCAGAAACTCCCTTTGAGATGGCTGAAGGTTCCCTCCACAGCAATGTAGGACCTGTTGAGCCTGCTGTTGAAATGTTCCTTGCTTTGGTTAAGGTGTCCCATGTAGGGCTTCATAAGCCATGGAAGCAGAGGGTAGGCAGCATCCCCCATTATGTACATGGGCATGTCCATGTCCCTGACCCTGATGGTGCAATTGGGGAAAAAAGTGCCAGTGTGCATCTTCTGGAACAGGCTGGAGTTGCGGAAGATGTGAGTGTTGTGTGCCTTTCCCCGACCACCTGACATTGATGTCCATGAACAGGCCTCAGTGGTCCACGAGGGCCTGCAGGACCATAGAGAAGTACCCTTTCCTGTGGATATAATCCAATGCCTGGTGGTCGGGGGCCTGGATGGGGATGTGGGTGCCAACAATGGCTCCCCTTGCAGTTGGGGAAGCCAGTGTTGGAAAACTGGCAATGATGGGGTCCACGTGGCCCAGGATGATGACCCTGTGCAGCAAGATGGTGTTGATGGCCCTCACCACCTGCAGAAGGAGACAAACAGGTAATCACAGGGTTGCCAAGGCCCTTGGGAGTTCCCTGAGCTCACCCCCCCTCCCCATACACCAAGGCCAACTCCAATTTACCCCATCTCCCGGCAGGGCTTTGTGACGGTGAGACTGAAAAACCTTCCAGGGAGGCTTCCACCCCCTCCCCCCAGCTAGGGAACCCCATTCCGGCAGTTCACTGACCTTCTAGGACAATAGCATGAGACCCCCATACCTGCATGACCGGAGCCCCAATAGTAGATCTCCCCATGCCAAACTGGTTTCCAACGGAGCGGTGGCTGTCCGGTATGGTGAGTTTTCAAATAGCAATGGTGACCCGCTTCTGGAGGGGGATGGCGGGTTGCATGTGGGTGTCCTGTCACATGAGAGCAGGGGTGAGCCACTCACACAGTTCCAGAAAAGTGTCCTCCTGCATGCAGAAGTTCTGGAGCCACTGCTTGTCATCTCACCACTCCATGATGATCTGATCCCACCAGTTGGAACTGGTGTCTCATCGCCAGAAGCGGCAGTGCACAGTGTGCAGGGGAGAGTGGGAGGAGCTGTGCTGCATGAGCAGCACATGGCAAGAGGTGAGGAGGTGCCCCGCAGGAAGCAGCAGGCTCTGTTCTGCAGAGCCACAAGGGCAGCCTGCAGAAACTGCACCAGGAGGTGCAGCAGGTCAAAGAACTTGTGACTGCTTTCCAGCAAGTCCTGATTCATGGCTTAAGTGCTGTGGTGTCCTCAAGGGCAACCAGAGCAGGCAGCGTGAAGAATTTGCTGTCCCTCAGAGGCAGGGAATGGAGAAGAATCTGAGACACAACTGTACAGGGGGTTCCCTTTAAGCATGAGCCTCAGCTAGCCTTAGGAAGCAGCTACAGGAAGTGAGTGCTGTCCTGACGCCTTGCCCAAAGTGCTTCTGGGGGGGCTTTGAATGCTATTCAGACTCAATGAGCGTAGATGCTCTATTTCAAAATAGCTCAGCGCTATTTCAATGGGCATTTGTAGTGCAGGCATGCTATTTCAAAATAAGCTATTTCAGAGTTTTTAATCCAAAACAGCTTATTTCAAAATAAGCATGCAATGTAGATGTACCCTCTGAGACATAAGGGATGGGTGGATGGAAATATGTTCTTACCCGCTAAAACACTCCATCACAGTTATAGCAGCATGAGACAACTTCTCACATTATTGTTAGCCGGAGAAAAGAGGCACGGAACAAAATCTACTCCCTCAAATATAGAGAGCTGCTTTTTGGACCACTCTTGATATAGTTAGCATGAGCTATTGTTGCATTTTGGTTGTACTCTCATTAGAAATAAGAAGTATTGTGGCTGACCACTCATGCACAGAGGTTGATCTTAAAGATATTCTGGAGATGTTGACATCTTTCCCTTCACTGGAAACACTGATGACTCACTCAAGCAAGTCTAATGTTTTATGCTTCTTTGTGTATTACTAGTTGGGAAATGGTATTTTTCTTTTCCCACTGCAACAGCACCCTTGCTTTCTGGAGTTTGCCATCCTTCCAGTACCCATATTCCTTTTCAGATGCCACTGGTTTAATGTTATATGCCATTAGGATGCATTGCTCTTTCCAAACAGACTGCATTTTTACATGGACGTGTCAGACTGCGGGGAGTGCCAGGAAAAAATATGCTGTTTTCTTTTTCTTCTTTTGAACAAAGGACTTGAATTGAGATATCTCTCACCCTCACTTGTTTTTCAGTCTTGGAGTCCAGTATCAGACATGGCTGCTGTTCTTTGATTTATCATCCACTACTTCAAAGCATCTTCAACATTGTCTAGAGCCCTGACATAATGGTGCAAAAAGAGCTGTTGTCTCAGCTATTTATTCAGTCTGACTTGTTTCAAGCACTCCATTTTCCACTTTACTCATGAGAATGCCTCATTACTAAATGTTATCACCCTTGAGAGGGCAAAGTAGAAATGCATATTTCCTGCTGGACACCACCTGGATGATTACTGAATGGAGCTTCAGGGATCATTTCTCCATCATGGATGCTGTACTTTTTACTTGTGTCTGTGACAACGGCCAATTGAGCAATCAACTGAGTGTGAGACAGCTTGCTCATCACCAATTTGAATGTAAATCCATATGCTTGCTGAGTAATGAGAGATGGATTTGTTTAAAACATGGTCGATTGATCTGTTGTGATCCTGAATAAATGTGTCAGTGGAGAACGGCTATGTATGTCTATCTGTACAGGTTGAACATCCTTGGTCTGTCACCCTCGAGACCCAAGTGACGATAGATATTTAGGAGGTCATCCTGATGTCTGTTTCCATACAATGTCAGTGAAGGGTGTTTCAGTTCATTTCTTATGGATCAGAAGACTCAGACCCAAGATACAAGAGCCAACAATTCAAAATGAGATGAGTGCATAAGGCTTTTGTTCCGAGTGTAATGAAGAGAATATATGCCAATGTGAATTTTGCCGTTTGGTTGAGTGGGAGAAGAATCCATTGTCTGCTTTGCATTTGGAATGGTAGCCGCAACTGAGGTGCAGACCAGGCTGATTGCTTTCAGAAGACACCTAAGAAACTGAGAAGCCAAGGTAAGATAAAGGAGGACAACTGATCACTAATAAGTTCAGAAATAATTCACGCCTAACCACCGAAAAATAGTGATTTTGGTTTTGATTCAAATTACTAAATCCTCAAATATCATTTTTAATGGTTCATTTCAATCCCTATTCATTTTAATAACCAAATTCAAAATCAATTTAAAATACAATAACAATGGAATAAACAAATGAGTTAACCCAGCCAATGCATGAACTCAAAACACTAGTAAAACCACTTCATCCTCAGCTCCTGCCTTCTGTCTCATCTTGAATTGCACCATCCTTAACAATTAATGTCTCAGAAGGGATGTGTTCCCTAGCAATTGTGCACTGAGGATTATGGGGCATCTCTGCCATAATCAGGGCTCAATCATCATCAGCTAACAGTATGATATGAAATATGCCCTCTTTTTATGCTGCCCTGTAAGAGGGTTGGTGGTAGAAGGGGTGCACAATATGACCCTCTTCCAAAGATACTGCAAGAATTGGGAGCAGTTCTAGACAACCAGTTATTTTCCAAAGACCCTGACAGGCATAATATCCCATTCAGAGGTGAAAGTAAGGTGGCATGCCCTGGTGCTCCACTCTAGTAAGAATTGTCTGGGATGCTCTACTGCAGGAGGAGGTGGGATGTGCTTGCCGCCAGGCTCCCAGGGTTCCTCTGCAGGGTGCAGAGCTAAGAAGCAGGCAAGTGAAAGGGGCTGTCTGGGGGTGTGTCCCCCCACTAGCACAGGTCTGTCCCAGCCCCAACTTCTCCCCTTGGATGCCTTTTAGGCAGGGAAGGGAGGGCCGAAGCTCCCTCATCCCTACCAGCACTGCTTGTTGCTTGCTGTTCCCCTTCCATCACTGTCAGGGAGTGAGAGAGCTCACAGTGTCTTTGCATTCCTCTTCCTCCTAGCTAGGGAGGGGAGGAGAAGGATCAGAGGAGTGAGTGACTCAAGCTGTCAGCTTCCCTCTCTCTCCCTGAGGATGATGAAGGGGAAGTCCAACCCCCTGCCCGGAGCCGCCCCCCCTCCAACTCCCAATCCTGATTCCTCCACCAGCCCCAGCCTCCTGCCCTGAGCTCCTTCTTATAACCCCAACCCTGACTCCTGCACCCCCCCACTCAACCAACCCCTCTGCCCTGAGCCCCTCCTCACACCTCCAACCCTGACTGTTGCACCCCCCCCCACACACACACACACCCAGTCCTGACTTTTGCACCCTTATATCCCCACCCTTGCCCTTTGTGATCCACCCCACACTTACATTTCTTAGAGGTACTGTCATATTGCAGCCCCCCAGTCTCTTGCCCAGAGTGCCCCCAAGGGGAGCAATACAACAGAACCTGTAAGAAAATGCCCATTATTTTCATCCCATTGCCCCCAAAGAGCAAGTAGTAGTGAGCAAGAGGCTCAGGAACATTGCATGGGAGGAGGGTAGACTCTTGTGTGAAGCTAACAGACTAAGCATCAGGTCATGTCAAGGCCCTTAGGTCTCACTGAACACAGACAAGTGTATAGCTGGAAACTAGTCCGGCACACCAGTACATTAGCACTGTTAAAATAAATGGGATGTGTGCGTGAATGCATTTAGTGTTTGGATTTTATGAAAATGCTCATGAGTATCTGCAAGTACTGATCCCTCTTATCAGATCTGATCCCATGTTACAAAGTAATATTAAAATGTTTGCTGTGTAACTATTATAGTATTTGCTATGAAACTGGAACCACATAGTCAGGAGAAAAGCATTACCAAGTGTGAAATACTGGTTTACTATAATAGTAATAGAGATATAGCCGTGTTAGTCTGGTCTTGCTGAAACAAAAGACAGGATTATGCAGCACTTTAAAGACTAACAAGATGGTTTATTAGGTGATGAGCTTTCATGGGCCAAACCCACTTCCTCAGATCAAATTTGATCTGAGGAAGTGGGTCTGGCCCACAAAAGCTCATCACCACAATTTGATCTGAGGAGGTGGGTCTGGCCCACAAAAGCTCATCACCACAATAAACCATCTTGTTAGTCTTTAAAGTGCTGCATAGTCCTGTCTTTTGGTTTACTATAAGGCTATGTTTAAACTACATCCCTCTTTCGAAAGAGGGATATAAATTAGACAGATCGAAATTGCAAATGAAGCCAGGATTTGAATGAGGTTTACAGGATCTTTCAAAAAAGGGGTTTTTTTGAAAGAACCACGTCTAGACGGCGGTTTCACTTTTGAAAAATACCCATTTTTGAAAGAACGCGTGGCTGCCATTATGCAAATGAAGCATGGGAAATTCCAATCCCAGCTTCACTTGCAATTTCAATCTGTCTAATTTACATCCCTCTTTCAAAAGAGGGATGTAGTTTAGACATGACCTCAGAGAGATAATTTCCTGACCAACACATGAAGGCCTATAAAAGCTGGTCAAACCAATGTGGAAAATCAGTGAACAAAAGACTTGGTTAATTGTTCTCCCCACACACACAAAAAGGGGACATGAACAAATTCTCATGTCATTACAGTGTGTACTCTGGAGAAAGGGGAAAAAATATAATGATACAGATTCTTCTGTTCATGGATGTTGCCTGAAATTTGAAAAGGGCAATGTTGAAAAGCTTAAACAAAAGAGCTCCAGGCTACATATTTTGGGGTAACCCTTAAGGACTCACTCATGGATTCCACTGCTTGGCCAATTGGCATGGTTTCAAGGTCACAAACAGACACAAGATTGTTATCCTTTCACTGAGGTGTATATTTATTCTTTTCTTACAAATTATCACACTGTAATGAAGTCTTACAGCAAGGGATACTTTCTCCAAAGACTTCAATTCCAAGCCTAGGCTCATCCTCTGAGTTTTCTTTCTGAGCGCCTCGCTTGCATAGAATCATAGGGTTGGAAGAAACCCCAGGAGGTCATCTCATCCAAAACCCAGTTCTAAGCAGGACCAACTCCAACTAAATCATCCCAGCCAGGGCTTTGTCAAGTCTATCCATAAAAACCTCTGAGGATGGAGTTTCTACCACCTCCCTAGGTTACCCATTCCACACCATCCTTCTAGTGAAATAGCACTTCCTAGTATCCTATCATACTCCACCACATCTCAAGATCATTGATCCTTGTTCTGTCATCTGCCACCACTGAGAACAGCCTGGCTACATCCTCTTTGGAACCCCACTTCAGGTAGTTGAAGGCTGCTGTCAAATCCCCCTTCACTCTTCTCTTCTGCAGACTAAATAAGCCCAGTTCCCTCAGTCTCTCCTCATAAGTTATGCGTTCCAGCCCCTTAATAATTTTTTATACACTCTGCTGGACTTTCCCCAAATTGTTCACATCTGTTCTGTAGTGTGTGTGTGTGTGTGTGTGTGTGTGAGAGATCTGGAAATACTCCAGTTATGGCCCCACCAGTGCTGAATAGAGGGGAACAATCCCTTCTTTTGATTGGTTGACAGTGCTCCTCCTAATGCACCCTAATAGCTTGCTTTATAGACAGATTCAGTAGCTTTCAAAAATGTCCTTTTCTTTTACATAACTATTCAGATAAGTAAAAATCAAAATTATCTACTATATATTTGAGAGAGTTTATATGTTTGTGTGGGTATGTCTACACTGCAGAGTTTTTCCAGAAAAACAGCCGTTTTTCTGGAAAAACTACACTTACATCCACACTTTGCGTTCTTTCGAGAGAAAGTCAAAAGAACAGAGGGTTTTTTTCCAACAGTGGTAAACCTCTTTATACGAGGAAGAAGCCTTTTTCTGAAAAAGCTTTTTCAGAAAAAGGCATGTGTGGATGCGGAAGAGAGTGTTTTTTCAAAAGAACAGGCCTCCAGGAAAAAGCACAGGTGCCCTGGTGGCCACTCCGTCCACAGTAATCACAACTGAAATGTGAGATAGCATCCAAACTATGTGGATGCTATCTTTCGAAAAAGCAGATTGTTTTTTCGTTGCACTTTTCCTGTGTAGATGCTCTCTTTCAAAAAAAGTTTTTCCAGAAGATCTCTTCCGGAAAAGCTTCTTTTGAAAGAAGCTTGCAGTCTACACATAGCTTATGTCTGTCTGTCTCTCTGTGTCTATCTGTCCCCAAGATGGGGGACATGCAACCCTACCCCTGGCTGTGCCCACTACAGATGCAGCAGCCATGGAGAGGACTTTCTTACCTGGCTTGAAGCTGTTGTGGTGAGAGAGGGCTGGGATAGTCCTCTCTCCCTGAGCCAGCCTGCATACTGAACCCCTCATTCCCAGCCCCATCCCAGAGTAATGATTTAACTGAAAAAAATTAATTGTGTTAAGGACCCAACCAATGCCAGGTAAATCTTTTAGTAGATAAATGAACATTGTGGGTGGACTTCAGAAGCTCATTCTACTTTTAGAGATATTCTCTGTACTTAAAATGGGGAATATATGTAAAATTGGTAATCTAGCTTGAGCCTGAATGAAGTTTTTACATCATCCACTGTCTGAAGAAGCCAACAAATAATAATCTTCTAGGCAATTATTATACCTAAAACAACATTCCAACTTGTGTGTATTTGTATACACACACTCATCATAGAATCTTAGAACACTAGAACTGCAAGGGACCTCAAGAGGTCATGGAGTCCAGTCTCCTGCCCTCACGGCAGGACCAAGCATCATCTAGATCATCCCTGACAAATGCCTATCTAATCTGCTCTTAAATATCTCCAGTAATGAAGATTCCACAACCTGCCTAGGCAATTTATTCCAGCGTTTAACCACCCTGACAGTTAGGACATTTTTCCTAATGTCCAGCCTAAACCTCCCTTGCTGCAATGTAAGCCCTTTGCTTCTTGTCCTATCCCCAGAGGCCAAGGAAAACAATTTTTCTCCCTCCTCCTTTTAATACCCTTTTAGATACTTGAAAACAGCTATCATGTCCCCTCTGAGTCCTCTCTTTTCTAAAGTAAACACGGCCAATTCTTTCAGTCTTCCCTCATAGGTCATGTTTTCTAGACCTTTAATCATTTTTGTTGCTCTTCTCTGGACCTTCTGATTCATATATATATGTGAGTGTGTGCATGGATGCATGAATATATAATGCAAAGAGAATTAGATTGTGTCAGCTTTTACAGTCTTAATTTGTATATGCACAGTACAGTGGATTCCTGGAGCCCGTGGAGATTCTAGATGCTACTATAATGAAAAGTATAATTTATATTGTATGTTTAATAAACTAGAAAAAGCATGTATGTGCAAATCATCATGCATGTATTCCCCTTATGTATCAAATAAAATTTCATTTATGGTGAGTATTATGGGTGGTACTCATAGATACAAAGTATCTGGTTTTCCAGCTCTATGGCAAACTAAGAGCCAAAAGTTATCTTTTAGAACACAGAATCAGCTTCTGTGTCAGTGTATGTCATCCATACAATTTAGACTGAAAAGATAATAGAAACAATTTCTCATATAGCTGACTAGTTGGTGATGAGACAGATAAGTATAAAGAAAAAGTGCTATTGTAAGTTTGAAAATAATGAAAAGAGGCCTCAGGAAAATTATCTTTCTAGTGAAAAATAAATACATACATAAATACCATACACTGATCTATAGCTGTGTACTTTATTAGTTGATAATGTTTCCTTTCAAACACATTCAGAGCTGCACAAACTAGACCCCAATACTGGCCATTTATCTCCTTCATTCTTTTGCATTCTCATGCCCCTTTTCCCAGAACATTCTGTCTTGCTTTTGTGATTATGGTGCACTCACTATTAGAGATTGTAAGTAGCACACAGTAGCCCTCTGAGCCAGGGACCGACAGTGTGCATGGCACTGGAAATGTTGGATGTTTTCATCAGGACTCAGGCTTTAGAGTGCATGGAACTGATAAAATACTGCCAAGTCAGAATGATCACACAGCTGTACGTAACTTTACAAGCAGCAAACCTCTGTTGTTTTTCTCATCATTGATTGACCCTAATACCCTAGGGTTTTAACCTAATCCTTAAAAAAAAAAACCTTTGCAAATTCAGCAAAAAAAGTTTTTGTGGGTGATGTTGATCTGATTTTTGAAATGTTTGGCAGAAAATATCCAGAGTTTGTCAGGCTGCTTTTGGTCAAAATGTTTGATTTTCCCAGCAACTGCTCAGCTAATTCAGCCACACTGTTAAAACTGTCAGCAGTACCCTTTGTTCAGTAATTGACTAGTGCTGAGGAGCGTCATGACCTTTGAAAATGCCAGCTTCCAAGCAGGATCCGATGTAAAGTCTTTGCAAGCATACAGATCCCTGTACAAGATGCAGCTGTCATGTTTGAGCTTTTTAAAAGCCAAATCCAGTTTGCTTTGTGTTTGGTGTATTGTACGCAGCACATACAAGTAGATGGCAAAGGGCTTTTATGTATTCAATTCAAAGGCTTGTAGGTGGGGGTGCTAACAGCCTCCGCAGCCCCGCAGGCCAACTGGGGTGGGGGAGGGTACCTCCACCCTCCAAGAAGGGGTGGAGCCTCAGATGGAAGGAGCAGGGCCAGGAGATGCCTGGAGCACATCACGCCATCCTTCCCAGCCCTTAGAACTACCCAGAGTGTGTGGTGTGACAATTTAAATGGCTCATGGCTCCAGCCACCGCCCACTGCTGTAGCAGAAGCAGTGGTTGCTAGGAGCCCAAGACCTCTTTGAATCACCAGGTTCCAAGGTAACTGCTCCCTTCCCCGCATTGGCCGGCAGGCTTGTAGGCAGATACCATTTGGATGTAATGATTCTTAGAGGCTACCATGGAACATGGAATGTTGGAAAGCTCTCACATACAGGGTGAATGGATAAGTCTTCTCCGCTTTACTTACTTACCAAGATTTTGTTGCTGGTACTCATTATCATGGCTTGTGAGTGCCTCTCAGATTCCTGTTGGAATGTCACTGCTTTATACATCTGTTATGCTACAGGTCAAGAGATCTTTTTATGATGAAAGATGTGCTATTCTGAACAACCTATTTATAGTCCAATTTTATTCTTTCATATCCACATGTATATACTTATCTACTTTTTGCTTATCCACTTACACTTGTGTATCAATACTGCCATAAAGTACAACAAATGAGCTGAGGAGGAGAAGATATGATTCATAGGTAAATTGGAGTATTATTGTACCCTTCGCACATTGAGCTTAGTAGGAATTCTTATATTGTTTCAGGTTGTTCTCAAAAGCATCGAAGAGAACTTCAGTGTCCAATATAACACTGACAGCTCTCACATTACAATTCATTCTCAAGGAAGAAAAATGTATGTGAATGTAACAACAAAAATACAGAAGGAAAAGGGGCTTATACGAGGAAGGCTGCTTGCAACACAGAAGACATGACAACGTGGAGTGGAAGGCACACAGGCAAATAAATACACACATGGAGAGACAGACCTGAGACAGACCACAACTACTAACAAAAAAATATTTATTTGCCAGCTGAGATATTAAGATTCAGGATCTGTGACCAACAAAATTCTGAATTTTATATTATGCTACAAACATAAATCAAAGTAATACAAATGTTACAGTTTTACTTGGTTTGAAGTCATTTTGTATTAAGAGGACAGAGTTTTAAAGCAACACTCAAATAATATGATATTTAATTTGTGTAATTCATGTCATTTTAAAGGTTTCTGATCACTTTTGTGTCCCAGCTGCAGTATGAGCACCATTACGATGAATGATGTAATTGTAAACCAACTAGCAGACAACACACTGCACACCAATGCAAGAGAGGAAGGGAAACTTTAACTAAGGAGATACAAAACAAATAATATGAAATAATACAAAATAAGAAAATCCTATTCTTATCAGAAGTGAGATCTTTAGCGTTTGTACAGGTCAAACAGGATTTCATTTTTAAAAGCTTGTCTGCAAACATCTGAAATGTTTTGCAAACCAAAACCAATAAAAAATTTTAGGAAGGTCATGAAGTATTTCCCAATTCCACATATCCATGAGTACTGGAACTCAGGATGCAGCACCTTGAAGCGATTCTCTTTATATATAAGATTTGCAATTGGATTCTATGGATCACACACCCCTACTATAAAAATTGTTCAAGTGTGCCTGCATATATCTGTCCTAGTCTACTACTGAATCTGCATAACTCATTGAAAATATAACTTAAATTATTCTAAGAGTAATTTCCCTCATATTCTGAATCTCTCTCTCTTTTGTTCAGTTATATTTTTTCATCCCAGTAAATCTATCAACACTTTACGGTACACAATCTGAAGTAAAATAGTTTCAGACTTACCTTTCATCACCATTGACAAAGTTTTAGTTGGTGAATTATAGCCCTCATCAATGATCCATCCATGCTCATTTTAATGTTATTGATAGCTACATTGTCTTCTTACTACTAATCCCAGGCATGGCATTAAACCCTTATGGTTTAAAATTGTAATGAGATTATTCTGCATTTCTGTGGAACAACTATAGAAATGACTAATATCTTTACCAAAAGTGGAATTAGTCTGGACATGTGCCTGAAAACAATATGGAAAAATACTCTGAATATTTTGAACCTTCATGGAAGGTTCCATTTGTCAGGACATGGGCAGTTGTGTCCACTGGTTAGGGCAGGAGTCAAGATTTGGGAATCAGAGTCATGGGTCATAGTCAGAATTTAAGGCCAAATGACAGAGCAAAGGGTCAGAGCCAAAGGCATGCAACAGAGTTATCTAGAATGAGGCAAGGCAGGAGCAGGCCTGGGTCCAAGGCAGGAGCCACAGCTATGGGTGATGAATTGCCAGTCAGGTAGATACCACTAGCCAGAGGCACTTGTTAAGTTGCCTAGAGAATGGCTCTGTTGCATGTCCTGATTCCTGACACCATTTGAGTTCTGCTCAAGGTTTGAGTTGAATATTATTTTAATGTGAACCAATTCACCTATATTTTGAAAATGTTATGATGTGCCCTATGACCATGGATATGCAAAGTACTGAGCATCTTCCGCTGTGTCACAGACTTTAGGGAACTGGGTGCTACCTCACAGGATCAAGCCCTATATGAGATACATAGACCACGGCTCATACTGATATTTATTTTATCCTTATGCCAGCATTTTGCTTCATATCCAAGAAGTAAAGCAATAACATTTATGATAATGTTATGGGACAAGTATCAACACCCTCTACTAGAAAAGGTGTTCAAGTAGAAAATGAAATCCATAACCCAACACAGTACATTTTATCATTCATTAATATTTATACATACATTAACTTCAATATAAAGAAATCAAACAAGTTCTAAATGAACAACGAGAAGTCCTGTGGCACCTTATAGACTAACAGATTTATTGGCGCATAAGCTTTCGTGGGCAAAGTCCCACTTCGTCAGATGCATGTGGTGGAAATTCCAGAGGCAGGTATAAATATACAAGCATAAGAAAAGAGTTCCTATCAAGAGTAAGGCAAGAGATAACGAGGTCAATTCAGTCAGGGAGGATGAGGCCCACTTCTAGCAGCTGATGTGGAGGTATGAATTCCAACAGAGGAGAAACTGCTTTTGTAGTTGGCTAGCCATTCACAGTCTTTGTTTAATCCTAAAATGATAGTATCAAATCTGCAGATGAATTGTAGCTCTGCAGTTTCTCTTTGAAGTCTGTTCTTGAAGGTTTTTTTGTTTCAGGATGTCTACTTTTAAATTTGCTACTGTGTGTCCAGGGAGATTGAAGTGTTCTCCTACAGGTTTTTGTGTATTGCCATTCCTGGTATCTGATTTGTGTCCATTTATTCTTTTACATATGGACTGTCCAGTGTGGCCAATGTATGTGGCAGGGGGGCATTGCTGGCACATGATTGCATATATTACATTGGTAGATGTGCAGGTGAATGAGCCCGTAATGGTGTGGCTGATGTGGTTAGGTCCTGTGATGGCGTTGCTGATGTAGATACGTGGGCATAGTTGGCACCGAGGTTTATTGCAGGGATTGATTCCTGAGTTAGAGTTACTGTGGTGTGGTGTATAGTTGCTGGTGAGAATTTGCTTCAGGTTGGCAGGCTGTCTGTAGGCAAGGACTGGCCTACCTCCCAAGGTCTGTGAGAATGAGGTATCATTGTCCAGGATGGGTTGTAGATCGCTGATGATGCGTTTTAGCTGGGGACTGTAGGAGTATGTCTACACTTGCCCCCTAGTTTGAACTAGGGAGGCAAATGAAGCATACTGAAGTTGCAAATCAGCGTGGCATTTAAATATCCCATGCTTGATTAGCATATTCGCGGCCAGTCGCCATTTTAAAATGCCGGTCGCCGTATTTAACTTGCCACGTGTAGACGCGGTAGTCCTATTTAAAACACGTCCCTTGAATTAACTGTTACTACTCATGAGGAGTAACAGTTAATTCAAGGGAAGGGTTTTAATTCAGACTACCGCATCTACACGCGGCAAGTTAATTCGGGCGACCGGCATTTTAAAATGGCGACCGGACGTGAATTTGCTAATCAAGGACGGGATATTTAAATCCGCGAGTAACAGTTAATTCGAGGGAAGGGTTTTAAATCGGACTACCGCGTCTACACGCGGCAAGTTAAATTGGGCGACTGGCATTTTAAAATGGCGACTGGCCACGAATATGCTAATCAAGTGTGGGATATTTAAATCCCACACTTGATTTGCAACTTCGGTATGCTTCATTTGCCTCCCTAGTTCAAACTAGGGGGCAAGTGTAGACATACCCTAGGTGATGGCCAGTGGCGTTCTGTTATTTTCTTTGTTGGGCCTGTCTTGTAGCAGGAGGCTTCCGGGTATACGTCTGGCTCTGTTGATCTGTTTCCTCACTTCCTCAGGTTGGTATTGCAGTTTCAAGAATGCTTGGTGTAGATCTTGTAGGTGTTTGTCTCTGTCTGAAGGGTTGGAGCAAACACGGTTGTACCTTAGTGCTTGGCTGTAAACGATGGATTGTGTGGTGTGTCCGGGATGGAAGCTAGAGGCATGTGGGTAGGCATAGCTATCCATAGGTTTTTGGTATAGGGTCGTGTTTAGGTGACCATCACTTATTTGCACTGTAGTGTCCAGGAAGTGGAACTCTTGTGTAGACTGGTCCAGGCTGAGGTTGATGGTGGGGTGGAAATTGTTGAAATCATGGTGAAATTATTCCAGACCCTCCTTTCTGTGGGTCCAGATGATGAAGATGTCATCAATGTAGCGTAAGTAGAGGAGGGGCGTTAGTGGACAAGAGCTGAGGAAGCGTTGTTCCAGGTCGGCCATAAAAATGTTGGCATATTGTGGGGCTATGCGGGTGCCCATAGCAGTGCCACTGGTTTGGAGGTATAAATTGTCCCCAAATCTGAAATAGTTGTGTGTGAGGATAAAGTCACAGAGCTTGGCCACCAGTTGTGCCATGGCATCATCAGGAATACTGTTCCTGACAGCTTATATTCCATCTGCCTGTGAGATGTTGGTGTAGAGAGCCTCTACATCCATGGTGGCTAGGATGGTGTTTTCTGGGAGCTCACCAATGCATTGTAGTTTTCTCAGGAAGTCCGTGGTGTCTCGGAGATAGCTGGGGGTGCTGGTGACGTAGGGTCTGAATAGAGAGTCCACATATCCAGAAAGTCCTGCAGTGAGAGTGCCAATGCCCAAGATGATGGGACATCCAGGATTTCCAGGGTTATGGATCTTGGGTAGTAGATAGAATAACCCTGGTCAGGGCTCTAGGGGTGCGTCTGTGTAGATTTGTCCTGTGCTTGTGTAGGGAGTGTCTTGAGCAGATGGTGCAGTTTCTTAGTGTACTCCTCAGTGGGATCTGAGGAAAGTGGCCCGTAGAATGTGGTATTGGAGAGCTGTCTGGCAGCCTCCTTTTGGTAGTCTGACCTATTCATGATGACAACAGCACCTTCTTTGTCAGCTTCTTTGATTATGATGTCAGAATTGTTTCTGAGGCTATGGATGGTGTTGCGTTCCGCACAGCTGAGGTTATGGGTCAAGCGACGCTGTTTTTCCACAATCTCTGCCTGTGCACGTTGATGGAAGCATTCTATGTATAGGTCCAGTCTGTCATTTCGACCCTCAGGAGGAGTCCATGCAGAATTCTTCTTCTTGTACTGTTGGTGGGAGGGTATCAGTGTGTCAGTACACTGTTCAGTGTTGTGTTGAAAGTATTCCTTGAGTCGGAGATGGTGAAAGTAGGCTTCCAGATCACTGCAGAACTGTATCATGTTTGTGGGGGGGGGGGCCAAAAAGAGAGTCCCCGAGATAGGACAGACTCTTCTGCTGGGCTGAGTGCGTAGCTGGATAGATTGACGATATTGCTGGGTGAGTTGAGGGTACCACTATCATGGCCCCATGTGGCAAATAGGAGTTTAGATAACTTACAGTCCTTTTTCCGCTGTAGAGAAGTGAAGTGCGCAGTATAAATCTCCCGTCTTGTTTTAGTAAAGTCCAGCCAGGTGGAAGTTTGTGTGGAAGGTTGTTTTTTTATGAGAGTCTTCAGATTTGAGAGCTCTTTTTTGATGTTTTCCTGTTTGCTGTACAGGATGCTGATCAGGTGGTTCCTCAGTTTCTTTGAGAGCGTATGGCACAATCTCTCACCATAGTCTGTGCAGTATGTCGATTGCAATGGATTTTTCAACTTCAGTCCATTTGGTATGATGTCCATCCATTTGCATTTGGAGAGGAAGATGATAGTCTGTACTTGGGCAAGTTTCTTCATGAGGTTGATGGATTTCCACTCCATATGGCTAAATACAGTGCCTTGCATGGTGACAAGTATCAGAGGGGTAGCCGTGTTAGTCTGAATCTGCAAGAACAACGAGAAGTCTTGTGGCACCTTATAGACTAACATATTTATTGGAGCATAAGCTTTCGTGGGCAAAGACCCACTTCATCTAAATGGTTTTCTGCCTCATAAGGAGGTTGGACTTACGCCATAAACACAAAGAACTTATCACATCAGATAACTTTGGAAATATATGTATGATGCAATACGATGAACTAATGTTGCTATAAAAACAACAAATGGTCTTGTGGCACCTTAGGGTACATCTACACTGCACCACTATTTCGGAATAATTCCAGTATCCCTAAACAGCTATTCCGCATCATTTGAACAAGCCCATTATTTTGAAAGGCACACTGTTCTGACATCCCTGTAAACCTTGTTCCACAAGGATTAAGGAGCATTTTGGAATAGTGGTTTATTTTGAAATTTGGTTCTGTGTAGACAGCACCAAATTATGAAATAAGCTATTTTGAAATACACTCAAAATAAGCTACGCAATTTGCATAGCTTAAGTAGCTTAGTTATGTTGAGTTTAGCCCTGCTTTGTAGATGTACCCTTAGAGACTAACCAAAATATGTAGAATCATGAGCTTTTGTGGGGAAAACCCACTTTATCAGATGAATTGGAGTGGAGTCTTAACTCTTTTTTTTAGTTCCTAAGGGCCTGATCCAAAGCCTACTGAAATCAATGGCAAAACATTCTTTGGCTTCAGTGGCCCCTGGATCAAGCCCTTCATTTAAAAAAAAAGCAACATTTCATTTAAATGGATAGTGGCCTTTGGAGCACATTTTGCATGTAATAGTTATTTTTCACATATTGATCGCTCCTCTAGTTGCAATGCAGCCTATGGAGCATAATTCAAAAGGAATTCTTCCCTCTCCAGAAAATGAGTTTGCAAAAATGATCAATTACATTCTCCATCTCTAATTATAGTGATTCAGTGGGCATAATTTCCTCAAGTGCTGGCTAAGCTTGAACAATATAAAGGCCAAACCCAGCTCTAATGCATATTTTCCAAAGATTCTGAGTTGCAGAAAAATAAGAGAGAAAAACAGATGCAGACCAAGGTTCTCTCCAAGCTCTTTGGCAGCACAGCCCCATAGCTACTTAATCAGCCCCACCCAGCCAGGGGCTCAGGGCTCCGTGCATGGAGCTGCCCGACTGGGAAGGGCTGATTAAGCAGCTGCGGAGCCATGCTGCCGCACGGAATAGGGGGAACCTTGATGCGGACCAGCCACAAAATAATCAGCTGTAAGATGTGTATGGGAACCATTTCAATATAACAAAAACTTTTGAGAAGCAACTTTGGTTACCTAAATGTTGGCTATAGCTTTAAATCTATTTTTAAGACGTACATGGATGGGTTGTCAACAGTGATGATAAAGATAATCCCTCAGTTCTTCACTTACTCATGCCTCATCTCCACCACATGTTTACTGTATGCAGTCTTCCGCCCTATGTAGAGAATTAATCTTGTTTGTCTGTGGAAAGTCATTTTGGGCCACTGGTCTTCACAAGAGTGTATTAATCACCAGTGTGAGTTCAAGAGATTCATCAGCATTCAAGCTATACTTTTCTAAGGAGCGCAAATAAATTGGTAGACAGCCAACACAAGTTCTCTTGCAACTTCTTGTTTGTGTTTATTTTTCTGCCTGTCTGCATAATTAAGACATGCATTTTTATAAGCTCTGTCTCAGATTATACTGTTTTGGTTCAGAACCATATGGGGTTGCTTGAATCAGCTTGGTGAATCAGACACGGGTTTTAAATTTAACAAAATCCTACTTGAACATCTAAAAATTCTATGTATGCTGTTCTAATGAAAGGTATGTCTAATAAAATTATATCCCAATATTATAGCATTGGAGCTGCTTGCTATTGGTACTGTTGGTCTATTTTAAGGATATGCAACCCATGTTGCTGTCTAGCAAAGAGCTAACTATTAACATTTCCTAAACTTGCTGAGAGACTATCTCCCTTTCTCTACAAGCAATGGAATCCAAAGTCACTACCATTTCTAAATACATTAAAAATGAAATTGTTGTGTGCATAGTGAGAGATTTTGACACCTTTATTGACTTAGTGCATTGGTAATACAGCTGAATTGAAAAGGACCACCAGGGAAATAAGGCATTTCTCAAAACAAGGACATCAGAAATTGGCCTCTTGGGTTTATAAATGTCTCATTTGTTCAGTTTAATAGGTTGATACTTGTCAATCTTGTATTGATTTTTTTCTTTTGATTGTTTCAATAATAAGGCTCAATACAGTGTATGTTAATGAATTAAATACGTATAAGACAAAATGAACATCAAGTGCAATTTACTCATTCAGATTTGGCCAGTCGTCCTCACACTGAGTTGTACTTTAATCTACATGTAGTCCCATCGATGTCCTTGTAATGGAATCTGACCCTTATTCATCATTTCTACCCACTGGGCAAGCTTCCTCCCAGGACTCCATTAACGTGTGTCAGCTCAAATGCAAGACAGACAGCACAAGTCAATTTTCAAAGTCATTTTAAAAAAAAGTCATAATTAATGCCAAATTTGATGGTGAATTTCTGACATGGATAACTGTCCATTACAAGTTGGACTGAGACTAACCAATTTATTTAATATAGATTGGGCTCAGTTGAATTTTTAGACATTTTAACTGAATTTATTTAGGGGGTGTGGTGTGATGGAAAGGAAGGAATAGTGTTAGAAGGACAAGATTATAATTTGAAATCTTCCAACCACACACACAAAGATTGTGCAAGGTGCACAATCACTGCTGAGCCCATGCACTTCAATGTGACCTTGAGGAACGTGCCTTAGGGGTGAGAGGGCAGCTCTAACTCCATGCCCACTTAAACCTTTGCCTTTTTGAAACTGCCATCAAGTACAGCACTTACTGACCAACTTGAATTAGAGCCCTGCCTGTAAGAAAATGGACTGAAAACACCAACTTAAAGGTCACTGGGCAATCGTCTTATGAAAATTACTTTGGGTCACTACCATTCTCACCTAAATTCAAACTAATGATGTGAAGACAAAAGGTGCTATATCCCATTAAAACATCACATCCTATTTGGTTTATAATAATCAGTACAGGAGATCAATCTATCTGGCAAGCTAGCTTCCTCCTGTCTTTCTTTTAGATGTTAAAATCTGCAAGACTATTGAAAAATCTATAGCAATAACAAGACGACAAAAGCATCTACATGTAAATGTCCTTTTTTTTTCTGTTCATGATTCACAAAGACTCATTTCAGTTCTGGAGAAATCAACTAAAGCGAAATGTTTATGTACTATTTGTACTATTAGGTATACATATGTGCAATATTGAAAGAATGCTATAGAGTAGCTTTTAGGGTAGCCATTCTTCGTGAGCTCAAAGCACAAATGCTCAAAGCAAGCTTTTCTAAACCCCATATTGTCTCAAGCGGCAAATGATGCAAAACCATTTGATGGACATATAAAAGCCACTAAGTGGAGTCCATTATATTTAAGTATATTCCATTTCTTGCCAAACACACAATCTACTGTACTTCTACTATTTTTGTAACCACTTCTTATGGTTATTTATCTTAATGTACATAAATGGAGCTCTGTTAATGCCCAACTTAAAGGCAGTTGTAAATGTACTGACATATCTAAATACTACATTATGCTGAGACTGCAAGACTACGACACAGAGCAGCCTTAAAAATACTTTTTTTAAAATTGCAAATAAACCAAGGAACTGTTTTATAGGCTGGGGAGGGGGAAATATAAATAAGTATCAGTTTATTATTTAATGATTTTTATTACCATCATAAAATAAAACATTAATAATGTATCTTAGCTCTCTCACTTTTTTTTCAAAGAACTGTTTAGTGAGATGTAGCAGATAAATTTAGAGCTTTAGTACTAGCCTGGTTAACATGCACCAATGGAAAAAGGGTGTCATAAAATTTCATTTGTCATTTACCACTACAATGGATGAAAGGAGTCTAAGGGAACTTTATGTGGACACATAAATGGTGAAATATATAAATATGTTCAGTTTTATTATGTGGTTCTCTTAACTACTGAGTAGAAAAACAGCTGATGTTATCATCTCTAAGTGCACTGTTTCATCAGAATAGGGATTGTGCAAGCCTGTGAAAATTAACTGGGATGCGTAGGCATATTTTAGATAGTTGAAAGTGAACATAAAAATTTCAGTGCTCAGCACCAGCAGTATTAAAGAAAAGTGTAGAACTCCATAGTAGGCAGAAGGGGAAAAATCTACCTCCATTATGGGCTCATCTGGATCCTTAATAGAACTTTGTTTAAAGCTTAGGGTTTAATCATTCGTATCCCTAGGAAGCTATTATATAGCAATTTTCATTCATGGAACGTCAAATCACTTTTCAAAGAAGGGTTAATAACATTATCCCCATTTTACAGATGGATAAACTGAGGTACAGAGCAAGGCAGGGACTTGCCTGCCCATGGTCACCCATCAGGTCAGTTGCAGAGCTAGGAACAGAATCCAGTACTCCTGAGGTCCCTGTCTCCCATACACGGAACCAGACAGCCTTCTAGATGGTGTGCTAGCAATAACGATTTAAAATTCTACTTCTCCACTGCCCTGCACCCTGTACTGTAATTGCCACAAGTGCAAAGTGCTACCACAAAAGAATGGCTACCCCTCAGAGTTTTACACTGGCATTCAGTTAATATAAATGACAATACAAGGTGTTCATGGTGACCTAGCCAAGTGGTGGAATCTCCATCCTTAGAGGCTTTTAAGACCTGGCTTGACAAAGCCCTGGTTAGGGTGATTTAGTTGGGGTTGGTCCCACTTTGAGCAGGGGGTTGGATTAGATGACCTCCTGAGATCTCTTTCAACTCTAATCTTCTATGAGTATCAAAATAGTTGGCACTGCATTACAGTATTAGCAATGATGTGTTTACACAGAACCTTCATACCAAAAGCCTTAGAAGCAGTAGTCAAAAAAAAAAAAAAAGGAAAAATTATATTATGATGAGAGAAAAGATTATTTTTGAAAGACTGTTTCCAAACTTCATTAAAAATCTTAAATTCCTTGTGATTAATTTAGAATACTTGATTGTACTGGTAGAAATCTAAATCTAGGGACTGATGAATCTTAGTTAAATATAGATACTTTTAACCTTTTTAACTGACATGGTTTCAAAGGCAGTGTTCACTTGACCAATGCATAACCTGAATGTTGAATAGTCTATGCAGAGATCATTCAGCTATGATGACCTAAAAGAAACATGCAGGTCATGCTTCAGCAGTCATCTCCCAGCACAGGCTTGTTAGAGGGCATGAAAGTCTGAGCACTGAAATCTTCATTTCAGCAAGCATTTTTTGAACAACTAAATCTATGGTCTATTTGCTCCCCTCCCCTGCACTGTGCAGAGGAGAGCACATAGGTAAAATTCACACAGAATAGTGCTGTGAAATGAAGGAAAAAGAAATGATGTAAAGGAAAACGGGTTGCTTTGAGAAGCCAAGCACATTTTTAGTATTCAGTAAAGCTCCCCTAGCACTGCATAGCTGCCATTAGCCCCTCCATTCAGGAGACTATTTATGTAAGAGTAAAAAAAAGGACCTGAAGAAACTGACAGTGCTTGGGAACAACTACACTTTAAAGGTATGTCTACACTGCAGTGCTATTCTGTGTCTTTGAAACAAGCCCATTATTTCAAAATATAACGGGCTCACTGTTCCAACGTCCTTGTAGCCCTCATTCTATGAGGATTAAGGGACGTTTTGGAATAGCAGCATATTTCGAAATTAAATTACTAAATAAGCTATTTTGAAATTAACTCGAAATAAGTTATGCAATTTGTACAGTTCAAATTCCGTAGCTTATTTCCAGCTAAGGGTGCAGTGTAGATGCACCCTAATATTCAATGGACAACAAAATAGTCATGTGAGTCACTGATGTTCTAAACTGAATTAATTACATTTCTTGCTCTCCAGCCTCCCCGTTAAAGTCTCAGGTGCAGGCCTCTCTGAGGGAAGTCAGCTGCTGCCAGAGGGTTGGGGTGGGGTGCTCTGAGGTAGTTTACAATCATCTATATTTGGATACAAACCTGCAGGATGCCTGGTGTCATTTTTTGTGTCTCTCCAATCCATGCCTGACTTATGACACACACTCTGTTTATACCATCTCATAAGTAACCGCACCAATATGAGTATGTGGGAGCTTTTCACACACAAAAGAGACACAGAATTGTTCACACAAGTCTGCAAGTTATTACATTGTTCCCCATTGTTCATATTTATATTACTCAAATGCACATGCTTGATGGCTGAGAGTGAGAAGCATGACTATTTGCCATCTCAAATACGGTGTGAACATCAGATAGAAAAAATTGGTCCTAATTAATTCCCTGTGTACCTTGTTTAGACAAAGACACCACAGAGAGAGGGCATTAAAATTTCATTTACTAGCAGTTTACAACCAATTTTACACTGGCACTATGAATATACAGGCTTCCGGAAAACAATATAAGGCATGATTTCCTAAGTCCTCCCATCGGAATTTGATATGAATTCAGTGGAAGTTGCTTAGAAGATTACTCAAGCAAATTCCTAAATACAGGTATAGTAGCCTTAGTTTACACTTTACAAAAATATCTTGACCTTCATGCCACTTTGCTCTTGAAGGCCATGAAGTATGTTTTAAATGGACCAGGAGAAGTGGAAGAAAACCAAGAGGTTTAGTGGGGGTTTTTCCCTTCTGGCAACCTTTATTCCACAATTTGGTATGCAAGGGAAAGAACATACAAATAACCCCAACCCTTAGCTTTCCAGAAGCTCTTCATATATGGAACTTAAAAGTAATTGTACCATTCCTGGAAGGAACAGAACAAGTGGACTTTGAAGCACTCCAGAATAATCACAGAACGGTCTAGGGAGCCTAGCGTCTGCAGTGACAAAGATGCTGCTGAGTGTAAGAGTTCCACTTACTTAATCTTCCTGTAACACACTGGGTTTATCTTGAGTCCAACCTTCGTTTTAACTTACGAGATGTAATATGAGCTCACATCCAGGTAAGTAGACTGAAAGGTGCCCAAATATATCTAAAGAGCACAAGACTGTTGAATGCATTTCATTTCCTGTGTTCAAGGGCATCTGAATAGCTGCTGGCTGTTACTACTTTAGAGATAAATGAAAATTATTCAATTAATGTTATCATTTACAGAGCACTGATGCACCCATTTTAAACTGTTCATTTGTAAAATACACATTTCCACCAGTTAGCAAGAGCTCTCGTTCTAAACACTTTCTATTTGTTAATTCACCAAAGGTTTTGCTGTCTCTTGCACATTCATTTAATCTCTGTATGAGAAATACAGTTCTCAATTAATTCTTTAATTAATTGGAACCTGTTGGGTGACATATTTAGGTGAGTTAAGGAAATGACTATTTAAATTTTGCCATCTAGTGGTATTCATCAAAGACAGAAAATTTCTGGAACGTATAAAGCACATAATATATATATATAGTTCTGCACTGTTGTTTTATTCCCACCTTCGTTCCATAAATGTTCTTAAGGTAAGAGCATTAGCCTGGTTTTAAAGCTCAATGTTATCATTTCTCAGATTGCTCATACTCTCTCAGGCTTAATCAGCCTGGCATTACATTCAGGCTATATCTACACAGCTAAGTCTACACTGATGTTATTACAGAATAACATAGTCCGCGTCTACACAGCAAACTGTTATTTTGACATATTGTGGAAATAATGTCAAGCTGGAGGACTTCTTACTCCGACTGCTGAAACCCTCATTGTAGGAGGAGTAAGGGAAGTTGGAGGAAGAATGCTCTTTCTTGGACTTTCTGTTATGTAGCCAGAGCCAAAATCCAAATTAAACTATTTTGACTTAAGCTACGCAATTGACGTAGCTAAAGCTGTGTAGCTTATTTTGGCTTTAGCCATGCTGTGTAGACATGCCCTTAGATGTAGCAACCTCATCGCTCTTGTAATACCATCACTCAGTGATATCTTATTAGGTTTGTAGGATCATTGAGGCTGGGAACGTTATTTATTATGTCCCAGATATGAACAAAAATATAGCTTAGGAAAAGAACATAAGAACATAAGAATGGCCGTACTGGGTCAGACCAAAGGTCCATCTAGCCCAGTATCCTGTCTGCCGACAGTGGCCGGCACCAGGTGCCCCAGAGAGGGTGGACCGAAGACAATGATCAAGAGAATTGTCTCCTGCCATCCCTCTCCAGCCTCTGACAAACAGAGGCCAAGGACACCATTTTATCCCCTGGCTAATAGCCTTTTATGGACCTAACCTCCATGAAATTATCTAGCTTCTTTTTAAACTCTATTATAGTCCTAGCCTTCACAGCCTTCTCTGTCAAGGAGTTCCACAGGCTGACTACACGCTGTGTGAAGAAGAACTTTCTTTTATTAGTTTTAAACTTGCTACCCATTAATTTCATTTGGTGTCCTCTAGTTCTTCTATTTAGGGAACTAATAAATAACTTTTCTTTATTCACCCTCTCCACACCACTCATGATTTTATATACCTCTATCATATCCCCCCTCAGTCTCCTCTTTTCTAAACTGAAAAGTCCCAGTCGCTTTAACCTCTCCTCATATGGGACCCGTTCCAAACCCCTAATCATTTTAGTTGCCCTTTTCTGAACCCTTGCCAAGGCCAAAATATCTTTTTGGAGGTGAGGAGACCACATCTGTACACAGTATTCAAGATGTGGGCGTACCATAGTTTTATACAGGGGCAGTAAGATATTCTGGGTCTTATTTTCTATCCCTTTCTTAATAATTCCTAGCATCCTATTTGCCTTTTTGACCGCCGCTGCACACTGTGTGGAAGTTTTCAGAGAACTGTCCACGATAACTCCAAGATCTCTTTCCTGATTTGTCGTAGCCAAATTAGCCCCCATCATACTGTATGTATAATTGGGGTTATTTTTCCCGATGTGCATTACTTTACACTTATCCACATTAAATTTCATTTGCCATTTTGTTGCCCAATCACTCAGTTTGGTGAGATCTTCTTGGAGTCCCTCACAATCTGCTTCTGTCTTGACTATCCTAAACAGTTTGGTATCATCTGTAAACTTTACCACTTCACTGCTTACCCCTTTCTCCAGATCATTTATGAATAAGTTGAACAGGATTGGTCCTAGGACTGACCCTTGGGGGACACCACTAGTTACCCCTCTCCATTCTGAAAAAAGGTTATCAAGGCAGGCCATGTACCCACGGATTAAACAATTTTTACAAATCATTCAGCACCCAATGTGTTGAGTTCTTTGGAAAGTCTGGCCACTTGTTTTGTTCCTTTTTAGGCACCCAACTCTCTTTAAAACTGGTCCATAATTGTCAGTCTTAAGCGCCTTTGAATATTTGATCCTATGCATTTATATAGTGCTCAGCAAAATGGAGCCCACATCTCATGGAGACCTTTACATAAATAACATTAATATCGAGCAATTCCATACATTTAGGTCTCCTTTCAAACTCCATATAAGTATGCTCATTTGCATCATTGTTGTTTTGGTTATTTTATTTCATTTGAATCATGTTACTTGCCCAGCTCCTGGCCAGATTGAAAAGTTGTGCAATTACATTGATAAGACTAGCTATCTTTCCTGATCTGGCTGCTAGATTCCCATAGATCTTAGGGCATGCTTTCATAGCATCTACATTCACATCAAGCTTCTCTACCTCTTTATTTATAATAGCTCCCTCCACCCACACACCACCACCTTAATCCTGTTTGGCTTATGGCAATGGCAGAAAGTTAATTTTTGCCACATGTTATAACTTATAAACTAGATTTCTCACTAAGAAATGTTTAACCTGAGGGGGAAGAGATGGAAACACTACAGTAATATAGTATATTGCTTTTGTTTTAAGATTTGTTTGGCAACAGTTGAACACTAGACCTCTATTTATCAACTCTATATCAGTATCTGGAACAACTGCAGCAACTTCTTCTGAAGTAAAGAGGAAAAAAGAAACCTTATTGCGCTAGTGCCTGAAGTGTTTCAAAGAGTTTTACACAGTATGGCCTTGATCCTGTAAATCCTTGCAAGTAGGTTCTTCAAGACATAGAAAAACCTGCAAGTGGTCAGCTCTGCATTGTCACAAGCAAAGTAAATTGTTAGGCCTTTACTCTGCACTGAGGACATACTGACAATAGAGAAACCAGTTTGTGCTTTCAGAACTTCAAACACATCCCAGTAATCAGCACACTGTATTGCCTAAGCCAGTGGCTCTCAGACTGGGGCTGATAATCACTGATGTTCCAGAGACAGTGGCTGGTCACATGCGAATACCCTCTGTTACTTGTTTTCTGGAAAAAAAAATCACATTAATGATGGTTTACAATTTTAGCTAGACATATTCTTGGAGGTTTCATTACTTTACATAGTCTTTAATTAAAAATTAATCTTTAATTTCCAGAGACTCCAGGACAATCCTGGAAGGCAAGTAATGCTAACATTAACAGAGATCAGCAAAATAATTATTAAATTATATATTCCTGTTCCTTTCAACCATTACACATTTGACCAAAAAGTGATCTAGAACTTGAAAGAAGTATAACAATAAAAATATAAAGGATACATGTAGAGCCTGTTATTTATAAAAGAAGCAAAACAGAACAGCCCATAGCAAAGACCATAAAGGAAAAGTTCAGAATAAAATCTCTGCCTGTACATCAAAGGCAAACCTCAGAAAGCAAGGTGAGGGAACTTCTAAAAATTACAGCCTCCTAATAAAACATAAGCAGTTTTCCGAAATGATGGGTTTTGGGTGATGCGTTACTTATAAACTCAACTACAATTTTCAGACAATTATTATAAGTACTTATTTGCAAGAAGAGGAAGAGGGAACATTTGTCAACAGTGTTTCAGTAACTCAGGTTTTAATAAGGATACAAAACTATTCAGAAGGTAACAAATCTGCAAGCATCCTGGATATCACAACTGTGACTATGTGGAAAATTATGGCCAATCAGAACCCCTAGCGACAAAAAGTATAAATCTAAGGCCTTCTGCTCCAAAAATCACAAACGGGAAATCCCCATAAGCTATTAGAAGTATGTGGCCTATGAGATTCAGTTCAGTTTTAATAAATTGATTTGGGAAAGCATCAGCAAACTTCTACTTTCATGCTCTTAATACCCTTTTAAATTTCATTATATTAAAGTAGAATTCAAAATCAATAGTGCTGACAGCACACAATCTGATAACCATCTATTATCTGACAAACACAAGTCTTCCCAGCTAGCCATCTGTCTGTCTCTCTCTTCCCAAAAATCCCTGAAGAAAAAATGAGCTTTACGGAATGTCAAGATGAAAAAAATGATGATGATTAAGGGGGAGGAGAACTCCATAGCTGCGATGCCATGACAGATAACACCTGGCCAGCAACTTTGTCTCAAATAGGATGGGATTCTAGCTCAAGCCCTGCTTAAATTTCAGAAGAATGACTTAATAGAGAAACAAAATGTCTCAGGCAATTTGGAGTGAAAGCATTTAGGGCATCAAAGGTTTAAAGACAACATTTCCAGTTCTACCCAAGAATTCCCAGGCAGCTAGTGCAATTCTTTAGCAATGCTCTGAGTACAACTACACTATTACAGTGATCTGTTCATTTTGCCCTATGTGCACTTTCTGAGTAAGAAGTTGAGCCATTTTGATCCCATGTGACTAAACTCACTAGCCCCATAGTTTTAATGTTCTTTCATCAGCTACTTTCCTAATGATAGAAAAGGACAAAGGAACAATATTAATGAATCAGAAGCTTGAACATGTCACTGTAACTCAAGGTTGGTTGATGAACCAGACTAATTTACATAGCCTTTGGCAGTGGGACCACAGTTGTTGTTGCAGTCATCAAATATCCCCTTTAAGATCCTACCATTAGACATGACATACAGGGCCAAGTTTTGTGCTTGGAGGAGCAAAGGCTGATCCCATTGAAATCAATGGGAGCCATGCACATGCATCTGAGAGAAAAGATTGGACCTTAGGATTGTAGTTTTGAAGAAAGCTCAGCCTATTTCATTGGGTTTATGAAGCAGAGATTTTACAGAGATGCAGAATAAACATTAACATTTCCACAGATAATATGTAGTGTTTTATTTTTGTGTTGTAGATAATGAAATCTGAACTGAACTTGGACTAGCAATAAAAGCAAAGAGTTATTTTTGGCAAATATTAGAGCTGGCCAAATATCAGAAATTCAGTGGTAATATTGAATCCTGTTTTACAGATGGATAAGAAGTTTTTGGGTGAGAGTCACCCCATTCATTAAATCCCCCATTATTTTTCCAGTTATTTCACTTACATTCTGTATTATACTATGTGCATTTCCCTTAAAATCTTGCATTCTTTTCAAATTGCTTCCAGTGTAGCACTGTGCATTTAAACAGTAAATACAAAATAAAGTCAGAAAGGAAGGTTTCAGGTGTTACTAAGGCAGAGTGGGAGGAGCACGCTGGAATTTAGTGGTTACTTGTATGTGCTCAGGATGTCACAAGGAAAAGAGATAGGCAGTAAGAGTGAACCTCCCTCCAACAAAACCAAAATTAAATACACACACACACCAGAGTACAACTGATTTATGAGACTGAGGGTAGCATCTGAAGAGGTGAATCAGAGAGCCACCTCCTAGATTTCAGGCCTATAAACTCTCAATCACATGAAGAGAACGGCATTACTTTCAAAGCCTAATAATAGGAGACTCATTTGCAAATTAGGTCCCAAAATTTACTACACAGGAGACAGAGAATGAGAAAGATCTCTGATAGAAAGAATAGCACATTTATGTCAAAGAGTGAAGAATATCAGCGCTACCGACTCTTGCTATTTATACCACTTGCATTTTAAAATGATCTTTTCCCAAAAAAGAATTATCTATTGACCAGAAAATAAACATACACAAACAAAGGCAGTGCAAGGAAGGGAACATGAAAGCCAACAGCTTGTTGCAAGATACCATAAGAAGAGCCAATACAGAATGTGGCCTTGGTATTTGTTGTTACTGAGACAAGTTCCCATGCAACAGTTTTGCCTTTGTGGTTACAGCTGCTTCATTGCAGTTGTAGTTTAAACCTGGCACTTGCAATAATTTTACCAAGTTATTCAGGATGAAAATACATGCTTTGTGTAGCTTTTCTTAACCATACCACTCTCAGTTTTGTGTTGACACTTCCCAGAGCAAGCCAGTTTCACTTCAGCTATACAGACTCTGTACGAAAGGAGAATCATCTCAAAGTGTGGAGTGGTAAGATAGAAGGCATTTCTCCATTGCCTTACATGTTGTATAGTTCTTTATACCAATGTCAAAGGAATATAAAGTGCTAACAGATCAGAATGCTAGAGCTGTATATAGACCTCTGCAAAATATATCATGCAAAGCAGTGGAGAGCAAGCTATAAAATCTAATAGAAATTCAGCAATGAAAAGCTCCTCCTAATGTCTCAGGACTAATTAGAATGTATGCATCTGCATCTCAGCTCCCTCCCACCTGCAAACTTCAATGTTTATTCCATGTTGCCCATGAGACTCCAGACATTCAGTTCTCCAAATTTGTTTGGACCCTCTCTAGGTGGGAATTAATGCAATTTTTCTTTTTAAAATGTGGACTTTTCTTCTCACTTATAAAATGGGTTCTATCCCCATCAAAATAAATGGAACCCGACTGGTTTGAATAGTAGACAAATAGGGCCTGAATATTTTAAACACTGAATGTGGTAATTTCGTGAAGATCTGGATGGCAAAATGCCCACTGTACCAAATCGTCAGGGAGTGTAAATAAGCACAGTGCCACTGAGTTTCACATATTTTACACCAGCAGGTAATGTAGACACATTAGAGCAGGATTTGGCCAGTGATTAAAAATAGTATTTTATAAAATATTTGGACAATGCCAATTCTAGTGTCATGCTCAGGTGTCAAAGACAAGTAACAATTGTAGAACTTGACATCTGTAGCTTCCCAGTGAGACTATTATTGAAACTAAAATGAGAAATGGCACAAATGGAAAGCATCCACATTGCAGTATCAATATGAAATATTCCTTAGGTATGTTATAAGGGTTCTTATCTCTTAGGGTATGTCTACACTACCACCCTAGTTCGAACGAGGGTGGCTAATGTAGGCATTCGAAGTTGCAAATGAAGCCCGGGATTTAAATATCCCGGGCTTCATTTGCATCTTGCCGGGCGGGCGCCATTTTTAAATCCCCTTAGGTCGAACTCCGTGCCTACGGCTACACGCGGCACGGAGCAGGTAGTTCGAATTAGGATCTCTAATCTGAACTACCGGTACACCTCGTTCCACGAGATCCTAATTTGAGATCCTAATTCGAGATCCTAATTCGAACTACCTACTCCGTGCTGCGTGTAGCCGCAGGCACGGAGTTTGACCTAAGGGGATTTAAAAATGGCGTCCGCCCGGCAAGATGCAAATGAAGCCCGGGATATTTAAATCCTGGGCTTCATTTGCAACTTCGAATGCCTACATTAGCCACCGTAGTTCGAACTAGGGTGGTAGCGTAGACATACCCTTAAGTATTCGCCACTCTAAATCTGCTTCTTGGGTCAATTGTTTCCACATTTCTACTTCTTTCGGCACTTGCTTAGTTTTATGTCTAGACCAGTCAAATTTATGTACTTAGTATTTGTATTGCCAAAAATAAAATTTTGTATATGAATGGCTCCTGTACGGGAAACCGTCCAAGAGAAATTGTTCAAGAAAATAAAACCATTATTTACATGCAGGTAAAAAAAATGTTAAAGTACTCTTAGAAAACCAGCCACAAAATTGGGTATAAGATTGAATATTACAATTGGAGAATATATGAATACATCTTCAGATGATAAGAAGTCTCTTATCTCTTGACTCTGAAAGATTAAAATATAGAGCTTTAAATTATTAAAAGAGATGTTTCCCAGCCAACGAATGGGATAAAATATTTTTATAGCTACTGATGCTATTTGGATTTTATGGCTCCCTCTAAGGCTTGTACCATAAGATTAATGGTAACTAAAGGGCATCCAACTTGATAGGATCTGGAATACAAAAACAGTCTCAATAATTTTAAACCTCGCTAAAATGCCGTAATGCAAACTTAGCACATTGTGTGGTATAAAATTGGTATGCTATTCATTTGGAATGACCTCATTCACTCATGACTTCACCATTTGTGAGACATGTGACTATCCTAAAATCATGACTGCCAAACCCATATAACAACTCTAAACATGTGTATTACGGAGATGAGCATTTGTACAATCTTCTCTGGTTTTTAAACCCACTAGTTATCTAACATCTTCAGATCAGTGGCTCTGAACCGTGCAACTTTTTAGAGTGGTTTCATAGGAGCTTCTGTAGCCAATGCCTTTTTTTTTACATGCTTAAAAATGTAAGATAGCTGAAGGAACATCTGCACATTCTTCCAAAATAATGTCATTAACATAGAACCTGTCAGTAAGTGTAATATGTTTCGTTTAAGGGGGTTTATCAAAAACCTTAAAATCCTTTTTTCAGCCCTTGCACTGTCTCCATTCTTCCCTCCCAGTTCTTCCCTTTGTCTTCTCCACCATATGTCCTTTCCCACCCCTGGATGACACCTCTCTTCCTTCAGACACCATCCTCTAAATTCACTTCTTACTTATCATTGACATCTTTCATTTCTGTGTTCCCACTGTTCCCTCTTTGCCCTACCTCAGTGACATTTCCTAAAATCAGACATAAAATCCACACCTATATTTCTTTTAACCCACATTCCTTCTTTGTCAGTATCTTCCTTTATTTATCTTCACCCTCTATCGGGGGGGAGGGGGGGACACGTGGCTTTGATGGGATTCCATTCTATAGAACCTAAAACCAAGGTGCTGACTCAGGCACAGACTAAAATTGAACAGACACATGTCATGCAAATTCTCCAGCCTTTGAGGAGATAACTTGCGTAATAGGTTCAGGAGATAATTTTATATCTGTCCTCCTGTTAGCTGGCAGGGCTCTCTCAGTCTCATTGGCACTGAAATTCTTCTCAAATTGCTACAGCATATACATACTTTATTGGACAATGCTGCTGGTCCTTTTCATTCAGCTCTGAATTTTACAGAAATAATGTTCATGATAGAAAGGCTCCTCAGAGGAACACTGGGAAAAATATACAAACGCTACAGAACAAAATGATATAAGACCCGGCAAAGATCCATCCCTGTCCTTATTTTGGGACACTGTAAAAGCAAGTTACAGGTGAACATTGTGATTTTAGGGGGACAAGAGAAAGGGGAATGAAAAAATGATTGGACAAGAACTAAAGAACAGTGGGTATAGTGGGAGGGGGTGTTTTTCCTTAAATGTTTACCAAGTAATGATTCTCCTAGGACAACAGAATGCTACATCAGTCACATATTAATTAGTAACTCAAGCTTACTTGCATAAAAACAAACACAGCATATATCAGAAAATTGTTTTTGAAAATTTAAAACTTGCTACCAAGGAACAATGATATTCTGTAGGTTTCCATCAAAATCTTTCTGCTTAAAAAGTTTTTCTCTATTGATTTATGGTAACACAGTTTGCAGGCAATAACATTTTCACTTTCCCCCATAGTGAGCCATTAACAGATTTCATGGAATTGCTGCTGCTGACTGACCCCAGTATGAAAGAGTCACCAACAATTTCCAATTTTCTTCTGCATTCCTTTTATAGTTGGAATCCTTATATAGAACGGGTTTTGAAGTCAGACTTCACAGCTGTCTGGATTTAACCCAGGAGCTGGAAAGTTTAAAAGAAATGATTTTAACATGAGTGTTCATCTACAGTTTACAGAACCTTCAGGGGGTTATGACAGCTAAATTCATGTCCGGAATGAGGTGGGAATGAGAGGAGGAAAAGAAGCTGCAAGCTGAGGTAAGAGTGAGCTGTTAACTCAGCATGACTCTTAAGGACCTTCATCACTTCCCTCAATCATTAATTTTTCAATACCACTGTCAATGTCTCCTCCAGGCTTCTATCTCCTTTTCATTATGGGGTCTGGAAAATTGACAGCAAGTGGTGAATAAACCATTCTGACTGATTCTGGACAAACCTCTAAATCATTAGATTGGAAATCAACTTAGAACTTGTATCTATGCACACTCTGAAGTTCAGTTTTGATAGACGATGCACATTCTGCAGAATAAGGGTCTATGACAGCAGAAAGTGGTTGCATAACCACACACAAAATACATATATTATTTGAAGATCATGCAAAACTACAATTAGATTTACATTCATGTAATTTAAAACAAGCTATCATTTTAAAATCATACAGCAGTTTCAACTCAGTGGAAAAGCAGATATCCCAACGACTTAATTTAGGATCCAGCAGAGATGGATCTTCTTACAACTAAGGAAGCATAGGCAATGTATCTGTTAATTTTTAAACAAAGAACTTCAACTACTGAGGTTTTGATAAAGAACAAGGAAATTACAGGAAACTGCAGGTTGGACCTCCCTGGTCCAGCAACCTCAGGACCTGACCAGTCCCAGATGAGGGATTTTGCCTGCCCAAGGGTGGTCATTTCTGGCCCCCCTGCCACCAGCCCCCTCCAGCCCTGGCCTGACTGCTGTCCTCCCAACTGGCTCCCACATCTCGCTGGCCCCATCACCTTTGTGCACCGGGCCCCTTCTGTCATGCCTAGCTCCTGCTGCTGTGCCAGGCAGCACCGCTGCCTCTGTTCGCCAGGCTTCCACTGTTGTGCCAGGCAGCTCCACCTCCTGTGTGCACACCGGGCTCCTGCTGCAGCACCTGGCAGCCCTGCTGCCTTTGTGCACTGGGCTCTCAGATGCCATGCTGTGCCGCTCCACTGCCTCTGCCTGTCGGGTTCCCACTGCAGAGCCCGGGTCCTGCTGCCACTCCAGAGAGCCCCATAGCCTCTGCACTGGGCTCCTGCTGCCATGTGTGGGGCTTCCGTTGCCCTGGTGCTAGCCCTCCACTGGGATTCTCTGGTCCTAGAACATCATAGTCCTGCCAGATCATGGATGTTGCGGGACCATAGAGTCCCGGTTAAAAGAGTTTCAAACTGTAGAAGATTTATCCTGCATTGCTCGGGTCTTTAACTCAATTAATTTTTGTTTTTCTTCATCAATGATTTAGATATTGGCATGGAGAGTGCACTTGTTAAGTTTGCAGATGATACCAAGCAGGGAGGGGTTGCAAGTGCCTTGGAGGATAGGGTCACAATTCAAAATGATCTGGACAAACTGGAGAAATGGACTGAGGTAAATAGTATGAAGTTTAATAAGGACAAATGCAAAGTGCTCCACTTAGGCAGGAACAATCAGTCACACACATACAGAATGGGATGCGACTGTCTAGGAAGGAGAACAGCAGAAACGGATCTAGGGGTCATAGTGGACCACAAGCTAAATATGAGTCAACAGTGTGACGCTGTTGCAGAAAAAACCAACATGATTCATTAACAAGAGTGTAGTGAGCAAGACACGAGAAGTCATTCTTCCACTCTACACCGTGCTGATTAGGCCTCAGTTGGAGTATTGTATCCAGTTCTAGGCACCTCATTTCAAGAAAGATGTGGAGAAATTGGAGAAGGTCCAGAGAAGAGCAACAAGAATGATTAAAAGGCTAGAGAACATGACCTATGAAGGAAGACTGAAAGAATTGGGCTTGTTTAGTTTGGAAAAGAGAAGATTGAGAGGGGACATGATAGTGGTTTTCAGGTATCTAAAAGGGTGTCACAAGGAGAAGGGAGAAAAAGTGTTCTTCTTGGACTCTGAGGATAGAACAAGAAGCAATGGGCTCAAACTGCAGCAAGGGAGGTTTACGTTGCACATTAGGAAAAACGTCCTGTCAGGGTGGCTAAACACTGGAATAAATTGCCTAGGGAGGTTGTGGAATCTCTATCACTGGAGATATTTAACAGCAGGTTAGACAGACACCTGTCAGGGATGATCTTTCTAGACAGGGTTTGGTCCTGCTTTGAGGGCATGAGACTGGACTTGATGATCTCTCGAGGTCCCTTCCAGTCCCAGTATTCTATGATTCATTTAAATCATTGTGTGGGGTGGGGCTGGGGATGAGGAGCTCAGTATGTAGGCTCTCTCTGCCCTCTCTCACCACAGAAGCACGGAGCCAAGTCAGAAGCACATGTCCATGGCTGCTGCAGCTCCAGCAGTCACATCCAGGTGAAGGATGCATGTTCCCCCACCTGGGGCAGGTCAAGGTTCATGTTTGTCTGCCCCTGTGCTCCCCAGCCATAGTGAAGAATGCAGCAAACTGTGCACTTTCCCCTCAATCCCTAATGAAGGGGAACAGCCAGCATGAATGGGGGGGGGGAGGAGGGAGGGCAGCTTCATCCTCCCTGCCTTCTCTAAAGGGTGTCTTGGATGGAGAGGGTGCCTCCAGCCAGCCCCTTTCACCTGCCTGGTGATTCTGTCTCTTGTATGTATGATTTTGTGAGAAGTAATCCCATTCCAGGTACATCCTGTTTTCCTGGAACAATCAAACCCTTACCTTGGTTTAAAGTATGATAAGAGGAAGCTGCATATCAAATTTACCATTTAGGAGGAGGTCTTAAACAAATAGAAAGACAGATGGATAGACAGACTGACAAACACATTTTCTCAGATGTGTAGTATACCTATCAATCCATCCATCCATTTTTTTTTGGTAGCACCTATTATACCATCTAATACATATGAACTGGAACACATGAAAACCTATGTTTGATTTTATATAATTTTTCTTTCATTTTGGTACACTTTCTCATTTGTACATGGCACATGAATTGCTGAAATACCTGTATAACAGGAAAGAAAAATCTGTTCTTGGATTATTTTCTTCCAAAAAAAAAAAATCCAAATGTAACCACTCTCTGACCATTTTCAGATTCTCTAAACACTAAATGTCATATCACTTTACACATTTTGATTTTGTCCAGCTGAGCAAAATTGGAATGTCTTTGGTTATGGGGGAGTAGATGGTTACAACAATGCATATGTTTTAGTAGTCAGTGGATTTAGAGCATGTCTAGAACTATAGCCATGCATTGTGAAATGATTTTCCTGCAGTATTGCACTGACATCCTGTATTCTGGGATCTGATCTAAAGCAAAGGCTTGCAACTCAAGAACACTCACAAAGTGTGAATTACAATTGTTTAAAACATTTTTATTTTTCATTCATATATGCTGTATGAAACAATCTGATTTTCTACTGCAACAGAAAGTTATCTTTTATTAGAATACTCATTAATTATCAAACACGTAAAAATCAAATGAGTACTACTTTGGTGAAGACAATATGTCTAAAAATTATAAGTTTCCATATAATGGAAACCACCACTACAATGATGTTGAAAGAGAAACAGAAGACTGTACTGTCCCTCTTGGTGTATTGGTCACTGTAGGAGATGATTGAGGCATACTGTCGGCTCAACACAGAGACCTTCATTGTTTCAGAGCACTTTACTACTGTTCAGTGGATATTCTGAAGACCTCAGGAGGGATAATAAATAGTGACCATATATTTCTCAGTGCTGCCTATTCATTACCTTTCACAAACATAATCATTCTGAATCAAACCAAAGGTGCTGTACAGGAGTACCAGGTGATGTGAATTATATTTTGTAACTCTGTTTTCTCATTAGCTTCTTTTACACTTTTGCAAAATCCTGTTTTTTCTCCTATTTCTATTAAAAAGCTAAGCTATTCAATCCAGACATTTGAACCCTATACCTTCTATTTCGGATTTATGAAAATAACGTACTTGTCCCCTAAACTGTTGCTTGGACATAGCTCCTGTTACAGGTTTTCTTACATATGCACCAAAATAGAATTAAAACTTGGCAGATGAACAAGAGTTGCTAATTTTCAGTTCTGTACTATCCTCTTATACACAAAATATCACTCTGAAAATTGCTTGGCTGCTGGATTTTTTTCCACCTATTCATCATAGTTTTTCTTATAAAATTGATGTTAGAGATGTGAATACTCATTTCAAACCCATTCAAGCATCATGGGTCTGGAAGTTTGACCTGAATCTTGCTGTACTTGTGTTCTGCTTTGAAAAGGTTGAAAAGAAAAAAGAAATAAAATAATGTGAAAAATCAAGTTGAGTGAAAAGCAAATACATAGAATCTGAGAAAACAAGAGAAAAAAAGGGAATAAGTCTAATGAATAAATATAGTACACACATCCACTTGCAGAATGCTTATAGACAGAGTTCCTCTAATACAGTGTTTCTCAAAGCGGTCCATGAAACTACTCTGAGAAACCTGCTAACTGGCCACTCCAGTGTGTTATTTACCAGCTCCACAGCCATGGAGCCTTGCTGCTCCCATTGAATCCAGTTCGCTGTTTGCAGCTAAGGGAAGCTGTGGGAAGCACTGTTGGCTGGGCCACACCAGAGCAGCTAATTAGAAGGTTTCTCAGAGCGGTTTTGCAGACCACTTTGAGAAACACTATATTATATTATATTATATTATATTATATTATATTATATTATATAATATTATATTACTAGCAGAAATACCCAGTGTCGCTTGGGGAAAATATAGTAAAAGGTGTGATGAATGAACTAGGTCAATGACATTAACATAGCATATTTTATTGGAAATACTTTTCTCTGATATACTTTAAGAAATTAACATAGCTAGTGATGTGCTTACAAAACGACAAATCCGTAGCATCTCTTTTCTCAATCCCCACAAATCAGGAAGGCCCAACTTCCCTAAAAGACTCTATGCAAACCAATGCCTGCAGCCTTCTTGCCAGAAGCCCTGAGAAATGGAGGGGATGTCTCCTGGGCTCTGCAGCAGCAGCAAATCACTGCTCCCCAAGTAGCCACTCCCCAAGTGCCTTCAGTGCACGCTCCATGGGGAAACCTGAATGGACTTCCTAGCGGCAGCTGGACCGGTTGCATTGAACAGACAAAGTGAAACACCTTCAGACCAGGTGCAATGAGTGATATCTAGATGATCAGAACATGCAGCACCTGCACGTACCTGTTCTAATGAGAATAGGCTTCTCTGAGTGTAGCGTGTCCTCCTCAGGCTCCATGATGCTCAAAACCTTGTCCTCCTACCCACCTCCTCTTTGCACTGTGAGCTGAATCCTGCAAAGTGCATAATGCCCGTGGCACTTGCTGATAATGCACACAGCCCGGCCAGGAGAACGCACGCAGCCCAAAGGAAGGTGAGTGGTGGGATGAGCTCATTTGGGTTTGGGGGGAGGGAAGCAACTTTAATTTCCAGAAGGGGTTCAGTTGGAGTCTGGCTGCATGAAGATGTTGAGAGGCTGTGATAGCTGGAGGCTTCTCCCAGCCACAATTAGCAGGGCTAGACCCCAGCCAGCATCAGCACATTTGGGTCTGTCCTGGAGACCTGCTGGTGCCCTAATATAGGAGAGGTTGCTGATTCTCTGCCCCACTGTTGCCTCTCCCCAGTGGGCTTCCCCTTGATGGTGCTGCAGGTGCCCACATGCTTTATCCTCTAGGATCTTGTAGAGTCCAGAAGAGTCCAGCAAATGCCTAGGATCAGGCGCTACTAAAAGCTAATTATCAGTGGGCCCAATTAGGGCTCTGGGGTGAACCGATTCTGAGATATAACCAATCCAGTTATTGAAGTTAGGAAATCAGTAGTATCTGTGCCAAATTTGGTGTTTCTAGCTCTTACCGTTTTGGAGATCTTTTGGGACAAACAAACAAATGAACAAACACACACACACACACACACAAAGAAACTTTCAGAATATTTATATTATATTATATTATATTATATTTATATTATATTATATTATATTATATTATATTTCCAAACTCACAAACTGCAATACTTTTAGGACATTTTTAGAGCCACAAAATACTCATTCAGAAGAAAATGGTACATTGTAAAAAATGGTCACTGGTGTTACTCCTGCCAACTTTTGAAACAATAGCAATATATGTTATTTCTCGTAGTGGAGGGTTTTTTTATCTTAATAATAGGCATCTGAAAAAGCAAAAGAACAGCTTTTGATTTTTCTCTTCATTCCAATCACTATCCAGACCATTTAACACTCATCCCACTGATTTATTTGGTCCTAATAAACACAGAGTGAATTCCACTCAGTATGGCAATGCATCTTGCACAAACATTTTATTATATCCTACATATTTTGATTCCTGAAAATGAGAAAGGAATATTTTAGGTATAAAGCTCAACATAAAATTTGGAATGGAATTCCCATACATAAAATATTTTTTGCAAAAATATTGAAACTGATTTCTTTTAGCAGAAAACTGCAGATGTTCAGTGTCTTCACAGTGCAACTTGGGATTTGTAGTTTCAGTGTCTTATTTCTCTATTATTTTCGATGCTCTTTGATCAAACTACATCTCTGCAGATGGTCTTTCCTCAGCAGAGTCCTATAGCCATGGTGCAGCACAACATATGTAGTCCAGCCAGGAAGCTCAGCAAATAGGGGAGACTGGGGCATGGTGTATATAGTAATACTTTATCATGTTCACATTTCCAAAGGCTTTTAAAAAAATTCAGTTTTAGATTTTTTTATGAAAAGTTGAATTTTTTCTAACAAATACAGATACTTCTACACCAAATTCCATTTAATCAAACCCCAGTGAAAATAGTTTTGAAATTTTTCAGACAGGACTATTTGGGTAGCATAAAAAATTCCTAGAACACTGGTACATTTTATGAACAATTATGGCTATGATCACTTTACTAATACATACTGCAGATATGAGAGTACCTTTAAGCTATTTAAAATGTTTTTTTTTATTGGATCATCTTTGAAAACTACAGAAGTTCACAACATAAGTAAAAAAGGTTGTCAAATGTGAACACATTTTATAAATCTCAAGCACCCAAGAGCAGTGTAAAACCATCATTTTCACAACATTCTTCCATTTCCATCCAAATTGTTTTCACTTTGTGCTATTTAAACATTGCATACAGTTCTTCTTCATAAAATAAGATGTCTTTGCCTCTTTTATAACATTTTTATTTGTATCCTCTGTCGTCTACCTTTATTTTATTAATGGAAGTAAGTTAAGGTAGTATGGTTCATTTTTTGAGAGTATTATTTGATACCATTGGTTATTTGGAGACTATCTTTAAAGTATTTAGGAAGGACACCAGAGTGCTCTGTGTTTGAGGTACATGCATGTTGCTGAGCTCTGAAGTAGCCCAGGAGAACTCCCCAAACACTGTTCCCTAACTTCCACCATCCAGGCCTGAGAAATACTGCATCCAACTGCTGAAACCTCCAAGAAGCCCTCTAGCTCTACATCTTTGCTCTACAAACAAACAAACAAACAAAACAGAAGAGAGCTGCTTTTCCATCTTTAACAAACAAAATGGTGTCAGGGCATGTTGGAACACAGTTGATGGGTGTGCTACAACAGATGGCTGTGACTTCTGTATGGAGATCTTGGTGGACCGGGAAAAAACCTGGACCACTACTGATAGTTGCAATGACGACTATAGTACATGTTGCCAAAAGCAGCTAAATCCATTGCAGATCTCTGCAATATTAAAGCAATTAAAGGTCTTGGCAGATTGCTGAACATATTAAAGCAAGAAGCCAGAAGGGAAGAGGAGGAGGGGAGAGCCTGACCCCTCTGTCCTTCCTGATAAGCTCTCTATCAAAATTGCTGAGGTATGTCTTTTGAAAAAAGAACCAGGATGTTTATATATATCTGCCCTTTGGAATATATATAACAGGACCCTCAAGATATCATCGTGTGGAATGTTGCTGTAAAGAGCTTCTACATCAAGGGTGGTCAGGATGGTGTTTTCACAAAGATTACTGATGCTCTATAGTTTCCTCAAGAAGTCAGTTGTATCTCGAAGATAGCTAGGAGTTCTGATATCATTGGGTCTGAGAAGAGAGTCAACATAGCTGGATAAACGTGCTGTAAGTGTCCCAATGCCTGATAACGGGATATCCAGGATTTAGACATTTTGGGTAGCAGATAGAATGCTCCTGGTCAGGGCTCCGAGGCTGTGTTTGTGTAGATTTGGTCCTGAGTTGTAGCAGGGAGTTTCTTGAGCAGATGGTGTAGTTTCTTTTGGTATTCCTCAGTGGGGTCAGAGGAAAGAGGTCTATGAAATGTGGTGTTGGTGAGTTGTTTGGTAGTCACCTATTCATAATCTGAGCTATTCATGATGACTATTTCAGCACCCTCCTTGTCAGCCTCTTTGATTATAATATCAGAGTTGTTTTTAAGGCTGTTGATAGCACTGCATTCTGCATCGCTGAGGTTATATGTCAAATGGTGTTGTTCAAAATGTCAGTTTGTGCACATTTGTGGAAGCAATCAGCGTAGAAGTCTAGACTATCAATACAACCATCAGATTCTTCTGCTGGGGTAAATGTGTGGTTGCATAGATTGACATGCTGAGGGTACCCTCTAGCATGTAGGAGTTTAGTTAGTTTATGGTCCTTTTTCGTCTGTAGAGAATTGAAGTGAGCATTGTAAGTGGTTTATCTAGTTTTTGTAAAGTCCAACCACGTGGAAGTTTGTGTGGAAGCTTGTTTTTCGATAGAAGTCTCCAGTTTTGAGAGTTCCTTCTTGGTTTTCTTCTGTTTCTTGTATAGGATGCTGATTAGGTGGCCTTGGAAAGGGTTCAGAAAAGAGTGACTAAAATGATTAGGGGTTTGGAACGGGTCCCATATGAAGAGAGGCTAAAGCTACTGGGACTTTTCAGTTTAGAAAAGAGGAGACTGAGGGGGGATATGATAGAGGTATATAAAATCATGAGTGGTGTGGAGAGGGTGAATAAAGAAAAGTTATTTATTAGTTCCCATAATAGAAGAACTAGAGGACACCAAATGAAATTAATGGGGAGCAGGTTTAAAACTAATAAAAGAAAGTTCTTCTTCACACAGCGCATAGTCAACCTGTGGAACTCCTTGCAGGAGGAGGCTGTGAAGGCTAGGACTATAACAGGGTATGTCTACACTACAGCGCTAATTCGAACGAGCTTATTTCGAATTAGTTAATTCGAAATAAGCTAATTCAAACTAACGCATCTAGACCCAAAAACTAATTCGAATTAGCATTTTGCTAATTCGAAATAGCGCGTCCACACTGATTGGATGCTGGGTCACATTTAAGGGCAGCTGAAACCGGTTCCGGCAGGGCATCAGGTCAGTAGTTGCTTTGTGTGGCTGCTGTCTGAGGCTATCTGAGGCCTGTGCTTAAAGGGAACCCCTTGGACAGCCGGTTCTCAGCTTTTCCGCTTGCTTGCCTACCTCGCCGAGGGACAGCAAAGCGTTTTTCTCTCCGCCTGCCTGTGTTGGTGGTTCCCATTGGGGACGCCGCCGCAGTTGGCACCATGGAGCCAGAGCTCTCCCTGGGCATGCTGCTCCAGTTTTTGGACTTGCTGCTGCAAGCCTGCCAGCAATGGCTGGAGGCTGCCTGGCACCATCTGGTGCACGTCAGCCCCCTGCCTCTCCCCCTGGCCTCCCTGGGGGTCATGGAGAAGCTGCAGCAGCGGCCGGACACCAGCAGCAACTGGTGGGACCGCATCGTCCTGGAGTGCTGGGGAGACCAACAGTGGACCCAGAACTTCAGGATGAAGAAGGACACCTTCCTGGAGCTCTGCGAGTGGCTTGCCCCTGTTCTGCGGTGACGGGACACTCGCATGAGGCCCGCCATCCCCCTCCAGAAGCGTGTGGCCATCGCCCTGTGGAAGCTCTCCACGCTGGACAGCTACCAATCCATCGGGAACCAGTTCAGCGAGGGGAAATCCACCGTCAGAGCAGTGCTTGTGCAGGTACGGCACCCACCGGCCACTGGGCCAGGGGGGAGGGGGGCTGCAAGGAGGGGATGGGCCGCCCCAGGGAAAACGGGGGGGGGGGGAGGTGAAAGTGCCCCGCACGGGAGGGTTCGGTCTGTCCCGGCCGTACTACAGGCCGCCCGTGGTGGCCAGGATCGCAGCAGGGGTCGCTTCCGGGAGTGGGGCGCTGGGCAGTGCCAGGGAACAAACACTCCTAGCCACCCAGGCGCCCCAGTGATTCGCGGTTTGCTGTGTCTCTCTGCAGGTGGTCAAGGCCATCAAACGGGTGCTGCTACGCAGGGTGTCTGCCTCGCCGACCCGGATGTGGTCATCCAGGGGTTCGGCGCCCTCGGCTTCCCCAACTGCGGCAGGGCCATCGACGGGACGCACATCCCCATCTGTGCCCCGGAACACCAGGCCCCCCAGTACATCAACCGCAAGGGGTACTTCTCCGTGATCCTTCAGGCCGTGTCTGACCACCGGGGCCAGTTCACGGACATTAATGTGGGCTGGTCCAGCAAGGCACACGACGCCAGGGTGTTCCGCAACTCCTCCGTGTGCCAGAGGCTGCAGGCCGGGACCTTCTTCCCCGACCGCCACATCAGGGTCGGGGACATGGACATGCCCGTCTGCCTGGTGGGGGATGCGGCCTACCCCCTACAGCCCTGGCTGCTGAAGCCGTACATGGGGCACCTCAACCCCTCCTGGCAGGCCTTCAATGACAGGCTCACCAGGGCCCGCATTGTGGTCGAGGGGGCCTTTGGACGCCTGAAAGCTCGATTTCGATGCCTCCTCACCCACCTCGACCTCGCCGAGCACAATATCCCTCCCGTGGTGGCAGCATGTTGTGTGCTGCACAATTTATGTGAAAGGAAGGGGAGGCTTTCCTGCCAGCCTGGATGGCTGAGGCTGAGTGCATGGCTGGCCAATACGTGCAGCCCCGCACCGCCGCCATCTGGGAGGCCCAGCGGGGGGCCATCCAGATCCGGGAAGCCCTGCGGGAGAGCTTCCAGGTGGAGGAGGAGGACTGAACTCTCCCTGCATGCCCCACTGGGACCTTCTTCCACCCTCCCTTCCTTCCCCTTTCCCTTCCCTAACCCCCCTTCCTAATGTAAAATAAAAACACCTGTTTTGCCAAAAAAGCCTCTCTTTATTGTACATAACTGGGGTGGGGGGAGGGAGGAATGAGGGTGGGAAAAGGGAGGGGGAAACCTGGGAGGAGGGAGCTGGAAGGGGGAGGAAGGGGAAGAAGGGAAGGGAAAGCTCAGGGTTGGGGGGCCTGCTGGCTCTCCCGTCTGACAGCACTGCATGTGTGGGGGTGTCGGGGGGGAGTGGGTGTGGAGGGTGGGGCAGGAGGGACTGGAGGTGCGGAGGAAGCGGGAGGGGTAGTAGGGGTGGGAGGAGGAGCGAGAGCTGGGGTGGCCGCAGGAGCTGGAGCAGGAGGAGGCAGGAACCTGTCCACCAAGGTCTGGAGGTGATCTCTGAGGGCACGGCCCTGCTCCTCCAGCGCCTCCAAGCTCCGCTGCCACAGCTGCAGGTCTTCCCAGACCCAGTGGTCCTGGGTGCGGAGCTGGTGCTCCAGTAGCCACAGGTGCTGCCGGTGGTAGTCCTCCAGGTTCCTGGTGCGCCTGCTGGCCCGGGTGCGGGTGGCTGTTGCAGGCGGGGTGGTGCGCCCTGCAGTCCCAGGTGCTGCGGCTGTGGTGCATCAAGAGCAGTGGTCAGTTCTCCCTGGGGACACAGTGGGTGAAACCCAGCCCCCCTCTGCAAGGTGTGGTTGGCGTGTGGGGAACGGGCCAGGGCCCCTGCATGACACCCAGCTGCTGCTCCATGGTGGGCAAGGCCCAGGTGCACGGTCCCTGGGCTCCCTCTCCCCCTACCCCCCGCATACACATAAGGGGAGCATGATGGCACTCACATATGGAGCCCCGGCCTCGGACGACATAGCCAATGTGCTCTGTTGGATGCCTCAGCGGTCCTGGGTCCTGGGCAGGCTCCTTGCAGGCTCCTGGCTCTCAGCATCCTCTTCCTACTCCTCCGTGTCAGGGACGGGGCCCTCTGCCCCGGGGTCGATCACCACCCGGAGGGCATGGACTGCGTGAGCCCCCAGGATGCGGTCCAGGGCCTCATAATGAGGGCATGCCTCTGGGTCAGCCCCTGGCTAGGAGGCCCTGGAGTAGGACTGCCACAAATCCTTGATTTTGCAGCGGACCTGCTCCCAGCTCCGCATGTGGCCTCTGGTGGCCAGGCTGGCAGCCATGCGGCTGTAGACGGCCGCGTTCCTGTGGCTAGTGCGGAAATCGTGGACATTGGAGACCTCCCCCCAAACCTCGATGAGGTCCATGATCTCTGCACTAGACCAGGCAGGCGCCCGCCTCTTGCGGCCCCAGGCAGGCTCCTGGGAGCCGCCAGCCTGGTCCTGGGAAGAGGCAGAGGGCTGGGTGGCAGTGGGTGGCTGGCTTATCTTGTGCCAGGTGCAGGGTCTGCTGGCTGGGTGCTGGCAGGCTTGCAGCTGTCACAAGCACCGTAGCCAGATCATGCCCCTTTAAGGGCTCCGGGGCCGGGACAGGGGCAGAAGAGTTTTCCTGGTTTGGTCCAGAGTGGCCACCAGGGCAAGCTGGGAAGGGCTAGCCTCCAATTAGTTCGAATTAAGTGGCTACACAGCCCTTAATTCGAACTACTTAATTCGAACTTGGCGTTAGTCCTCATAGAATGAGGTTTACCTAATTCGAATTAAGCGCTCCGCTAGTTTTAATTAAGTTCGAACTAGCGGTTTGCATGTGTAGATGCTATGAAAATTAATTTGAACTAACGGCTGTTAGTTCGAATTAACTTTGTAGTGTAGACATACCCACAGGGTTTAAAGCGAAGCTAGATAATTTCATGGAGGTTAGGTCCATAAAATGCATTTAGCCAGGGGATAGAAATGGTGTCCCTGGCCTCTGTTTATCAGAGGCTGGAGATGGAAGACACAAGACAAATCGCTTGATCATTGTCTTCGGTCCACCCCCTCTGGGGCACCTGGTGCTGGCCACTGTCGGCAGACAGGCTACTGGGCTAGATGGACCTTTGGTCTGACCCAGTACGGCCATTCTTATGTTCTTATTTTATGTTCTTAATCTCTCATTGTAGTCTATGTACTACGCTGATTGTAATGGATTTTTCACTTTCAGTTCTTTGGATATGATGTCCATCTGTTTGCACTTGAACAATAACTTCTAGTAATCATTAATACATTAGTATCTCCTAATGAGCTAGAAACTATGTAGAGAAAGGAATGCCCACTCCCTGAAATAAAGAACTTGCACTGTAAAAAAAAAAAAAAACAGATGCAGTTTGGGGAGAAGATTACAAAGAGTGCATCGAAGTTGGTGTGATTAACACATCAAACAGTGATGGGAAGCACTATTCCAGACTAAGGAGTTCAATGAGTAGGGAGATGTGGAATTATGGAGAGCCCTAAGGACAACAGACCCTTGAATTTAGTTTGGTGGAGAAGATTTGAGATAGAAAGTGCCAGGAAGAGAATTCAGCAGCTGCCTTTTGTTTAGAAGGGGGTGATCTAGGTCCCCATGAGAACGGGGTCCTGAGGAGAGACTTTACTACATGGAACAAATTGTTTATAAAACTCAAATAATATATATTTAAATTGTATTTGTTGCTTTATTTGTAATTACAGTCTGCTTAAATCACATTTTGGTTTGGTTTTGATACCTTGAGCTTGTTATGAGGCTATGACTCATGTGACTTGATTCTAAAGAGTAGCATGAGAAGACCAGGGATGTACAGCCTATTCCCAAATTTTCCATAGATTTTACTTGTAACCATAGGGAAGCCATTTCACCATATAGGCTTACTGTAAAAATTAATTAAGGTTAATAAAGGGCTCTGACATTCTGAGATGAGAAAAAATAAAAGTGATTAGTATTTATTTTATTTTCTTATTTCACCGACTCAGTGAAGTGTTATAATTTTATTATTTGTTGCTTGGAAAGAGCTCAGTGATATGCTTCCTAATGTGTAAACAGAAGAAGCTCGTAGAACAGGTTGGCAATAGGGTTAGCCACATTGAACAATTATGACATTTAAAAAATGTAAACACACGATAATTAAAAACAGATCAAATTGCACTAGACACTTTAATCAATTCTTGGAAATACACTGATTATGTGCTTATTCACAAAAGGGAAAAAACCAGATTATTAGCAATATAGATTTTGCAAAGAGATGTCTTCGAAATGGAAAAGACCAAAGTCTTCTCTTATTAAGACTCGTGTAAGACAGCATAACTATGCTGGCTTTACACTGATGTAATTAAAAGATGAATCTAATAACTGAATATTAACTGATGAAAACAACTAGCAATTATAACTAATTTCACACTTTTGATGTATTTTCCCAAAAGAAGTCACGAAAGTTAAAATTATTTCTGAGCCATAAATTAAGGAATTCCATATCAGAATTTAGAACTAAAAACCCAATCCTCTTCCTACCAAAATCAATGGTAGGTTTCCCATTAATATCAATGCATGCAAGAGCAGGCAGAATACTTCTACAACATCCAGTGTTAAAACAAAAGATCTGAAAGTTGATCAGCATTTCTATATGCCAGATAAATAGACTAACTATGTCTAAATCAGTGGTTAAATACATGCACTTACTTTGCAACTGAGTCACCATAAAATATCATATAGGTGTGACTCCAACCACATTTTGACTGCATCTTTGGCCTATTACTGACCTTATAAATATGTATTCATAATTACTTATCACTAAGCACTCCTGAGTAGAATTAACCTCAACACATACTTAGAACTCATTTAATGAGTGAAGAAATTAAGCTACATTCTTCATAGCATAAACATCTCAAAAAGCAACATTAGATGTGAAGCAAAATATGTTTCAGGGATTTAATATGAAAATCTGTACTATGTATACTCCTCTTAAAATCATGTTAATTTACATGGGCTGACTTTTTCCTGTGTCTTTTAAAATTGAGGAACATTAAAAATACCAATAAACACAATCATTAAAATAAAATATGGATAAGATATCTCTCATTCACAGTTTTATTATCACTTCAACAGTCTTCTTTATATATCAAAGAATGGTCAGTATCGCATGGACTGGACAGGCCAGAGGCTATATGCTTATGATATGTCTACAGAGTTTATAGTGGCACAGCTGTGCCACTGCAGGTGCACCACTGTAAGATCTCCCATGTAGCCTCTCCATGCTGATGGGAGACAGCTCTTCTGCTATTATAATTAACCCACCTCAAATGAGTGGCAGGAGCTGCATTGACAGGTGAGGCTCTCCCACCAACATAGCACCTTCTCCACCAGCACTTTTATCTGTGAAACTTATGTCAGTCAGGACTCTGTTTTTTCACACCCCTGACCAACAAAAGTACCGCTGACAAAATTGCTAGTGTAAATATAGCCTTAGTCAAAGAAATGTGCACAAAGTGTGTTGACACAGAATAGCTACAAGATAAATATATACACATTTTGTCCCATGTAGATGCAGGGTAACTATTTACTAGGAGCAAAGATACATTCTTGCCATGCATTAACTAACTTGTGGAATTTAATGTCAGGTAAAATTAGTGAAGACAAGGCAGCATGTATTTTTAACGTGAATTCAAGATAATCTCTAAAATCTATCATGGTCTTTAATTTGACTTGATAACTAGGGGTGTTGGATCAGGAAGAGTCAAGGGGCCAACCCCACACACTTTTTTTGGTCCATAAGGGCACACAATGGGGCAGCGGGAAGGACCTTGAGTTCAAGTGCTGGAGCTACCTCCTTTCCCCCCGCCACACACACACATTTTTAAGGACTTTCTGACGCTCCTACTACATTCTGTCTTATCTTCTTTAGACTTTTACTTCAAATTAACTAAGAAAGTAAGACCTCACCTCTTTTCTTCATCAAGACAAGGCCTCAGAGATAAAAGAGATTTTATCAGCTATAATTCAAAGGAAATAGTTTGCAGCATAACTTATATCTGAGAAGAAGCAACAGTCTCCTTGCAGTTCTTTCAGCATGGGGGGATGGTCTAATTGTTCATTAGAAATTATATCACTCAATTCAGACTTTTTTTCTTCTGTCCACAAACCAATCCCAGTTTCTCAGAACATATTGCTTTACTTTAAGAATATGAAAAACTTAAAAAACTACAAATAAATAGTGTCGTAGCACCTTAAAGACTAACAAAACATGTAGATGATATCATGAGCTTTCGTCGGCATAACCCACTTCTTCAGATGTATTAGAAGCCCAGATCCAAGAATAAATAAGGGAAAGGGAGGGGAGAAGGAGGGAAAAAAGAGAGAAAATAAAGGAGGGGAAAAATATACTAAGTCATTTAGCAAAGGAATTGCAGCCTGTAAATTGTTTGTTACAAGTTTGCTTCAGCTACTGACTGTGCATTACTCATGGTGTGATTAGGCATCTAAACATGATATTGTTCCTGTGGCCTTACTAGATGACTCAAGCTTCTAAAACTGAAGTGTAACAACAAGAAATAGAATATAAGCTATACATTTTCAGACAAGTTACTGGTGCTGACACCTCTGGAAACATTTCATACTCAAGACTTTCATAAATAAAGCCTGAAAGTATCTCCATGCTCATAAGTGACAAACAATATAACTACAAATAACATCAGAGAAAGTCACCATGTTTAATAGTAAGCTACTTTTTGCGGTTATTCATCAATCTTCTCTCTTCTCAAACAGGCTATGTCTGATAACCTTTTTAGTAGCTCAGCTACCTACTACTAACTAAGCTCATCAATATTCTTGGCCTGGGGCACTTGCCCATATTAATTAGCACATTATATGAGAGGTTGGCTACTTGAGTACTACTTTTAACTTTGTGTCCACCAGAGTTTGTGAGATATTCCTTTCCGTCCCATCACAAGAATTTTTTCAAAGGAAATAGGAAATGAGGACATTGTGTTTTACACATAATGAAGTTTAGAAGTTACTTGACATATAAAGCAATCTTCTTTAAATGATATAATGCACAAGTTGTAAGACTATAGAATATGTTGTCTGCAGAGGAAATGGTTGGTATTCCTATGAAACACCTCCACAAAAGGTTGTTAATCAAATGTGAATTCATCTATAGAGATAATGGAAATTCAAGAGAAGGTCAGCTATTGAAACAGAGTTGAAAAAGGTTTTATCTAAACTGATGTTATTATATTCAAACATTTGTCTTTTATTGCTATTCTTCCAATTTACAAATTAAAAACATGTTTTATTTCTGTAGACAGATTTTAAAAATTTGACATGTGTTTTTAGCAATATTGTCAAATGAAGCTCCAGGCTGGTATACACTATTCACTGCATAATTCTCAAAAAGGTAAATCTATGCATTTTAATTAATTAATTTTAAAGCTCTTTCTCCCTTCAGAACAAAATAATAGTATCTTTTTAAAAATGTCTGTGAAGTGACTGAGGCAATTCAAGTAACCTACTATATATTTGAGAGACTTTGTCTGTCTGTGAGTCAATAAACAAGTGAGTCTGCCTGTCCATCTGTTTGTTCAAGAACTCCTAGATGGTAAGAGCTAGGACCACCACATTTGGTGTACAGCCTCCTCTTATCATACCTTAAAGCGGGATAAGAGTTTGGCTGTCAGGATAATGGAATGTGCATGGAATCCCATTGTTTCTCATAAAATGGAAAAGGAGAGTTCTGGTAGGAAGGACAGTTATACCATAGAATGACCACGGGGGGCAGCAAAGGGACCATAACAGCTATAACCCCATTGGGCCAGCAGGGTGACAGGGTGGAGAGTTATCTACTATATTTTCAGAGATTTGGTCTGCTTTTATGTATGTTTGTCTGCCCCTCTGTCTGTCCCCCAGCCAGGGGACAGCAGCTGCAGAGGCCACAGAAGGGTGCTTCTATCTAGCCTTAAGCTGCTGCTGTGAGAGAGGGCTTGGCTTGTCCTCCCTCCCTGGGGCAGCATGCACACTGAATCCCTCATCCACAGCCCCACCCCAGAACAATGAAGAAAAACAAAACTTACTTGAGTTAAGTACCCAAGTAATGCCATATAAATATTGTAGTGTATATAAATAATGACACAGCAGGAGCAGAAAATGCCAGATTGAAATTGGAAGGCTAAGGTAAAAGAAGTAGATTTTATGGATGGATTTGATGTAGTTTAATTGTAGCATGGGATTGGGGAAGTTGTTTCAAGTATGGAAGGCGGAATGAAGAAAAGTGTGAAGCTGAAAATGGTATGCCTCATTGACAATGTATGCTTCCTAACTCTCTGAGGTTGCATGCAAACTTAGTGCAACTAGTTAATTAGGACTTCCATGTAGTTAATATCCCAGAAAACAAATTTGTACTTTTTGAAGATATTCTAGCTATTTCTTAGAACATGTGAAAAGTAAAATGTAACTTATTTATCTTGAACATTTATTTCTCCAATGGAGAATTGTGGTAGTTCACAAATGTATTAATTACCAATGAAACTAAAATGTTCTAATTATTTTTATAGGAGAATGATTTTTATGTTGGAGAAGGGTAGCAGTCAATAAGCAGTGGGTCTCATTATAGCAAATGCTTTTGAGCATTCTCCACTCATCAATGAACAGCATTTTATTCCACAAACAGTTCCATTGATATCAGTGTGGATAGTTGTGGAGTGAGGTAATACTCATGGCATTTTGTAATTCTGGCTTCATATTTTTTCCTACTCTTAAACTTATTTTCCTTTTCTAACATGGACAAAGTACAAAAACTTTAACAGAGATACCTGGGGAGAAAAATGCTTATTGTCCAAATCATATTATTCCTTGAATGAGTTTTACTATTCCCATCTACTCATAATGGAATTCATGTAAAATATACTTGAAAACCAACCTAATAAAACATTATTCAAATGATTCTTTGCCTTGGTCATACTAGAAACATTCAATGAGTAACTAACCTGAGATCTTCGATGAATAACAGTCAACAGCTAAAACTCCGAGAACATATGGTGAAAAAAGCAATATGACTGGGCCCAAAAAATACCAAGAATAATTTCATTGTTACTTATGAGATAATTCCATTTGATTTTTAAGGCTGTGATTAGATTCAATAATTTTCATACCAGAGTCTATGTATAAAAAGATGTATGCAACCTTAGAAATGTACTTGTCTCCTAACAAAAGAACACTCTTGAAAAGATAATATTTTAAATGAATGTATATAAGTAATACAAAGAAATACACTCACTATTAGTTATCTTACCTTTTCTTACATTCCGCCCTTAATTATCTTAACAAACTCCTTTCAAAGAACCTCTGACTGGAAAATAATAATAGGAAGAGTGGATAATTTTGATTTCATGACTGATATTATTCCTCAGTAATTCTAATCAATGTTATTTCCTCTGACTAGCCAACTATTATGGTCTTGATTGTTTTTCTGATATTAATAGATTTCAGGCTATAATAAGAACTACCTAAATCATTTCACAAATGTTGCTTTATTTTCCCTCACTTATAGTTATGTTTATTTTTAAAATATTTAAATTAAATAGATATATCATTGCTTAAAACAATATTCTACATGCAAAAGATTTGTTTTCTTCATAACAATTACATCAGTGCAAGCAATTTTTAACTAATACAAATACCATGCATAATGGCTGGTTGTAAACAGTAATTTCTTATTATCCTGAGTCACTGCGTACTGTCCCTTACACTACACACTGGCAATTTAAGAACACGATCTATCTATCTGAATGAAGAAAGCACAAGCAATAGAGAGATCTTAGAACCACATTGCGAATAAAGTTACAGTATAAACCAAAAGGAATGATTAAAGGAAGATTTAACGGTCAGGAAGGTCAGTAAATACTGTGTCGTCTGCTCCTTTTGGCCTAGGCCCTACACCAGTGCTGCTGCAAAGACAGCTCTCCTCACTGTCAAAGCCAGATCTGGTGTAAGGGGAGCTCATCACTGCTGCAGGGTTGATGCAATCACATGGGTTGCATGAGACTAACATGAACCCAGGCCATCATAAACTTTTTTAAAGGACTGCAGGGGACCTCATCCACCAGTCCTATAATGTCTTTGCAAAATTTCCACAGCATCTGATCATGCTCAGAAGTGGCTGCGGGTAGTAAGAGTTTCCTACTCTACCCTAGGGATGTTGTAGTCCCTGGACTTCCTCAACTTCAACAGATCTTCTTAAAACCCACTTCATCAGATGAAGGTCCAGCTCATTATCTGATTAAGTGGGTTTGGCCTATGAGTGCTCATGATACTATGTATTTTTGTTAGTCTTTAAGGTGCCACAGGACTACTCATTGAGATCAAATTAGCTTAGTTTGGCGCCCACTTCCGAAGATCACCTCAAAAAAGATATTTTGGCCTTGGAAAGGGTTCAGAAAAGGGCAACTAAATTGATTAGGGGTTTGGAACGGGTCCCATATGAGGAGAGGTTAAAGCGACTGGGACTTTTCAGTTTAGAAGACTGAGATATGATAGAGGTGTATAAAATCATGAGTGGTATGGAGAGGGCCGATAAGAAAGTTATTTATTAGTTCCCTAAATAGAAGAACTAGAGGACACCAAATGAAATTAATGGGTAGCAGGTTTAAAACTAATAAAAGAAAGTTCTTCTTCACACAGCGTGTAGTCAGCATGTGGAACTCCTTGCCAGAGGAGGCTGTGAAGGCTAGGACTATAACAGAGTTTAAAGAGAAGCTAGATAATTTCATGGAGGTTAGGTCCATAAAAGGCTATTAGCCAGGGGATAAAATGGTGTCCTTGGCCTCTGTTTGACAGAGGCTGGAGAGGGATGGCAGGAGACAAAGCGCTTGATCATTGTCTTCGGTCCATCTGGCACTGGTGCTGGCCACTGTCGGCAGACAGGATACTGGGCTAGATGGACCTTTGGTCTGACCGGTACGGCCGTTCTAGTTCTTATGTTCTTATGTTCTTATGATCAAGCCAGTCCTAAAATGATGTTTTTCTTCATAATTTTGCAGGAGATATTCCCATCACTGGAAAACTAATGATTAAATATCAAAATAATCTTTATCTGCAAATTCTTGCTCAAGAGACCCCGGTTTTTCCGAGAGAATAGTAACCAGATGGTGCAATTCAGTCTGCTAAAGAAGTAGACAGTATTGAGGCAACAGATGAAATTGAACACATTTCTGAAAAACAAAGGAGGCTTTTTTTTAACCTAAAAGCACTTTGCAAGACTAGTTGAACAGCTGAAAACCACTGAGGCAATAATAATAAATTTCAGAGTATAACTGAACACTGAATGCAAAAATGAGGACACACATTGAGCAAAAAGCAACCTGTTTTGATGCTCTACCTCAATCTATTATGGTGGAATAGTATCTTAGTTATCAAGGCTGTAGACTCTGGAGCACTTTGTGAAAGAAAATTGACCCATTCTAAGTCCCCCAGACATTTAAGAGCACAGTGAATGATCTCACCAATTCAAATCTGAAGAAAAGTGTGAGGAAATTGGTTAAAGTCTCAAAACAAATGAGAAGCAATGGATTTGAAAAAAAAACCCCAAACTTTCCAAGCCATAGTAAGAGATGTGTACACAACATAAATAATGCATTACAACCTGATTCTTTATTAGAAGTGAAGGATAACTATTGAAGGAAATATTTTGAGGACTCAGAAAATATGATCAGGGAGCTAAAATCTCAGTGTAGAGGATTTCAAGAGTTTGCTATTCTATTTGGTTTTCCTACGTCCCTGGTGACTTAAAAATATAATTTTAGAAGAGTCATAGGAAGAAATTCTTAATCTCATGGGGAAATAATCATTTTTCTTTAGACTTAGTTCATGAGATTATATCTTTTAATATGTATTATTTTACAAAAGACATGGAGGCATTCAATTTGGCATGGAGGAATCCAGAAGTACTTGAATTTCAGTGTCGAGTTCCCTTGATGATTTCTACCAGAAGTAGAAACACTGTGTCATCTATTTCTCTCCATGCCAGTTGTAGTAGCTAATGTTAAATGCGCAATAAGCTCATTAAGACATGCCAAAATTATATTCATTCAACACTATCTCAGACATGGCTGCATGACATTATTCTTCTTGAAATTGAAAAAGATGAGGTATCATGACTGGAGATGGACAGCATAAGAGAACAATCTGGAAATTATTTTTTTCCCATGGTGCTAGTAATTGGACAAATACACCGGGTAGCATTTGAAGGGCTAGATTCATAAGATACCAACTGCCACTTTGGGATTCACAAAATCCCCACAGAGCTGCCACTGAAATCTGTAGGTGCCTAAATGCACTGAGTGCCTAAATTTTTGCTGTAAAAGTTCCCTAGGCAGCTATATTTCTGCCTCTGAGCACGCTCACTGCAACCCTATGTCAGTCCTCCAGACAAATAAGCACCAGATGGATGCACATAGTGGGGAAACATAAGTTGCTGTCTCTCTAAGGTACTAGAACTTAGGGTATGTCTACACTACCACCCTAGTTCGAACTAGGGTGGTTAATGTAGGCATTCGAAGTTGCAAATGAAGCCCGGGATTTAAATATCCCGGGCTTCATTTGCATCTTGCCGGGCGGGCGCCATTTTTAAATCCCCTTAGGTCGAACTCCGTGCCTACGGCTACACGCGGCACGGAGCAGGTAGTTCGGATTAGGATCTCTAATTTGAACTACCGGTACACCTCGTTCCACGAGATCCTAATTCGAGATCCTAATTAGAGATCCTAATTCGAACTACCTACTCCGTGCCACGTGTAGCCGCGGGCACGGAGTTCGACCTAAGGGGATTTAAAAATGGCGCCCGCCCAGCAAGATGCAAATGAAGCCCAGGATATTTAAATCCCGGGCTTCATTTGCAACTTCGAATGCCTACATTAGCCACCCTAGTTCGAACTAGGGGGCTAGTGTAGACATACCCTTAGAGATCACCTACTTGATTGGGTCCCTACAAGCAAGTTTAAAGAAATGGGGGGGAGGGGCGATATTGACCTAGTGGTAAAGGTGATCCCCTGAGATGTTGGAGACACCCAGTTTAAGTCGTCCTTCCATGTGAGGTGGGAGAATGGATTTGAATGAGCATCTGCCATTATGCTTATAAAAAAACCCACACAGGATCTTTTTCAGGGGAAAAGGGTGTTAGGATCTAGATATTCAGGCCTGCTTCATACTGCCTATACTTTAAGAACGTAGGTGTAATCTTACACAGGTATATATATAAAAAAGATTCAAAATCACAATCTGTCTGTGTGTATGGTCTAAAGGGATAAGGCTTTTGGCTAATCATATTGAAATAAGGCACATTCCAAACTAGTCATATTGAAATAAGGCCAACTGGGGCTGTTAGAAAGGCCCTCCAATCTATTGCTTCCAAACAGAGAAGAGCCTAGAAGGTTTGAAGGAAACTTAGGTTGATAATTTTCTGTCTGGAAAGGACCCACTTATCAATAGTTAGGGTTGTGGAATCTGCATTTCTAAATTACTTTATAAATATGCTCCCCGTCTTTCCCTTGTTTATCTGTATGACTCTGGTTCTTTGATTGTCTCAGTCTCCTCTATAATTAATTTTGCTGGGGGTAAACCAATTAAGGTGGTGGGATATAATTGGCTAGATAATCAGGATTGGTTAGTTAAATTTCAATAGAATGACTGGTTAAGGTATACCTGAAAATATTACTATACATACTGGGAGCAAACAGGAAGTAAGTGGGGGAAAAAAAAGAAGAAAAGGAAACTGGATTCATGCTTGCTGGAAGTTAACCCCAATAAACAGTGAATTGTTTGCATCTCCGGACTTTGGGTATTGCTGTTCTCTGTTCACGTGAGAAGGCCCAAGGAAGTGGGAAGGTGAAGAGATAAGCCCTCTAACAAAAGACAATACACCACATTTATTGCAAATGCAGCACAGAAATCAGCATATGCATACACACACACATAAACCCTGCAGCTGGTATCGTAGTTACCAGTCTTACTGGTGTTCATGCCAGCCTAATGTCCAATTATGCAAGGCATGAGAAAGAAGACAGGTTCTGTTGGTCATGATCCAATGCTCCAAAATTGTCTTCACAGGATGAACCCAAAGTTCCATGACTACACACCTCACTTTTATAGTTGTAAGTCCCAACTTTAGTCTATTAGGCTATGTCTAGACTGCATTCCTCTCGCGAAAGAGGAATGCAAATGAGGCAGATCGAAAATTCAAATGAAGTGAGGATTTACAAATCTCATGCTTCATTTGCATAATTGCATCTGAGCGCTTTTTCGAAAAAACACCCCACGGTCCAGATGGGGTTCTTTAAAAAAAAAACTTTTTCGAAAGAACCCGTGCACCTAATTTTTTCAGGAGTACGGGTTCTTTCGAAAAAAGGTTTTTTTTCGAAAGAACCCCAACTAGACTGTGGGTTTTAAAAAAAAAAAACCCTTTTTCGAAAAAGCAATTCAGATGCAATTATGCAAATGAAGCACAAGATTTGTAAATCCGTGCTTCATATGAATTTTCAATCTGCTTCATTTGCATTCCTCTTTCGAGAGAGGAATGCAGTCTAGATGAGCCTTGAGTTTTGCAATGTCATGTTGGAGTCATCTAATTGTTAATTGGTGTTTACTTCAAAGCTGCTTCTATTGCCATGCTCCATCTGTACTTTGACAAATATTCTGGGAGTGACTGCACCTGGCTTATCTTATTCACAGATCTCATTCATAGGTGTGTGCCTTTGTCTTAGGGTGGTCAATTCTGTTCCTCTTCAGCCATCCTGAATTTAACTGATGCCTGAGTTCACACCTCCTTTTTAACATTCTGAACATCTGGTATTGGCATTTTCTGTCTCTTATATTCACATATTCCTCACTCACACAAAGGACAGTTCATTTCAAAGAAAGAAATTTCTTTTGCAAAGGAACAGACAGGATTCCTTATAGACTAACAAAGTTGAAAAACAATAATACCCATAAACAATTTCTTACTAACTTATAATACTTAATACAAAATACATGTTAATACCTAGCAGCTGCTATAAAACAAAGCTTGTGAAACAAAATCTATATACAGTGAAACCTCTGTTTTCCGGCACTCTGTTCACCAGAAAACTTTGTTAACCAGCATTGCCCCCATCCACAATACTGTCACATCTTCAGGCGCACAGGCCTGGCTTGGTTTACAAGGATTGGATTAACAATTTTTTATTTAAGAAGTACTAATCATCTTTAACTCAAAATAGAAATGTGAGACCAACTGCCTCACTCTACAAAACTACCAATATTAAAAACTTGAGTTTTACTATTATTGTCCATTGGTTTTTCCTAGGTTGATGGAACCCTCAGATAACCGGAATTTTTAGATAACCGGAACTCCCTAATCCCTGAGCATGCCGGATAACACAGGTTTTACTGTAACTACATAAAACAAAGCTATAAAATAAAGCCTATATAACTACTACTATGTGTCAGGCCTGTGGTGCCACCTTTCAGATGAATGTTCTAACCACTCAGAAATTGGACATGTTGAAGTGGGGGGCTGCCTGTCTCAGTTTCTCTTCTGAAGCTTTGCACTTTGCATAAATAATTTTAAAAAGTAACCTGAGCAGGGGAACTGGGTCTCCCATATGAATGTACCTATCTCCGTGAGCAGAGCAAGGTTTAGCACATAATCCTGTACTAATGGGAGAGATTGTTAAGCACCTAAGAGTTAGAATACGTCTACACTACAGAAAAGATTGAAGCTGCCACTGTCGATCTTTCAGGGTTTGAATTAGCAGGTCAAATGAAGATGCGCTAATTCAAAGGAAGAGGGACACTCTCGTAGAGGCCAGTAGTCCTGCTTCCACAAAGAGTAAGGACAGTCGAAGGTAGAGTGTGCTCCCTTCAGCTTCCTGCAGTGTGGAGAGTGCCAAAAGTTGAGTTAAGGTACTTTGACTTCAGCTACTCAATCAATTTAGCTGGATTTGGGCCAAAAAATGCTGATCCTACAAACATTTATACACATACTTTACATGTATGAGTAATCCCTTTGTCATCACTGGGATTAAGCATATTCACTCAGGTAAGCATTAGTATAAAATTTAGCAAGATTAGGGCATTTACAAGCAATTGTCAGCAGAAGATGCCCTTTGTCAGTAGGCAAAACCAAATGAAAAGGCTATGGTACCTTTTACAACATAAAAATCCTTATTAATTACATTTAATAATTGGTTTCTATCTAAGTGAAAGATTTCAAAAACGTTTATTACCATAAAAATCCTCCTCTATGCTGCTAAGTTCCCCACACTTATCATTTTCACCTTACAGTCAGTTTCATTAAGAAGGTTGGAGCTGTGTCTTCATGTATTCCCTTCTTTAAATAGAAACCAGTTTCTGTTTAAGGAAACAGGGAAAATTAATTCAATTTAACAGAAGCTGCAGCTTCTAAACAAAGATATCCAATTATTTTTCAAGCTATTATACAGAGGCTAAAATGAATCATTGTTCCTGTTGCAAAAAGTTATCGCAAAGTACTTAGCTTCTGATTAGAGAAAAATGAACCAAAATAGGTGGCAATTTATCCTCATATTTTGGCCATACTGGATGAAATGAGCTTTCTTATAAATTTAGAAGTGTCCCTAATATGGATACAATGTGCTATCGTGGGAGAAAACATTACTGAAATGTACATATGAAATAGCTGTTTGCAATAAGTAGTAAAATATATTATTAGAACATGATACATCAGAGCTGAATCATCATAAAATTGACACTCATCTGATTATAACTGTCATACATTTTGTATTTATACAGATAATTGAAACAGTCTTGAGTTTACATACATCATTATTAAAGGGTAATAATTGCTCTAAAATGAAAGCAAGATTGAGAAAAAATAGTGTTAGTTTAAGGAAAGATACTTTAAATCCTGGATTAAATCAGCTATTCAGAAGGCATTATATTATGGAAAAATTAATTGATACACAGAGTGCAGTACTAGTTTTGTTATCTTGACAGAAAAAATTGGAATTGGTCATATTTACAGAAATAGTTACAATATTTAAATAAGATAAAGATACATGGGAACAATTAATCCCAGACATATTATTCATTTTGTATTAAACTAAAGGGCTAAAGTGAGAGATGAGTCTAAGTTAGGCAAAAATTACCATTTTAGGTTTTTTCTGGGCCCCTTATGCGTGGAGCTTGCCTACATGGTGTAGTAACATGTTCTGCAGGAGTGTGATTTCTAAAGCACACTAACATATTGCACATTAATTGGTCTGTGTAGATCATTCTGGTGAGCACTAAAGGTTCCCTAGTGAGCTTTAACATAGGACTACAGCACTACATTAAATTGCACCTGGAAACCTTTGGCATTCACCAGCAGGGTCTATGTGGACCAATTAATGTGCAGCATGTTAGCATGCTTTAGAAAAAATATCCCCATAGAGCACATTATTCTACCTTGTAGACAAACCCTACATTATAGCAATTCAGGTTTTGTTAGTCAATTGCTACTTTAAATTAAACCAGCTTTTCCTCCTTTCTGCTAGTTCCATATCCTGCTCCTACAGGATGTGTCTACACTGCACCGTTTTTCCTGAAATAATGGTTGTTATTCTAGAAAAACAATACAACAATTGTATTATTTCGAAAGAAAATCTAAATAACGGAGGGCTTTTTCCGACGTTGGTAAACCTCATTCCACGAGGAATAACGCCTCTTCTGAAAAAGCTCCAAACAAGAGGTCCCATAGTCAGCTACAGTAATGGGGAATCCCTTGTAGCCTTTGTTTACTAGTGCCATGCTAGCTTAGACTTGGTGCAAAGATACAATGTCTCTGCATGGATGGTCACTGTGCTTCCACTGGATTCTTTTGGATTATTTACCTAGGGGCATTTCTGCACTAGGAAATTATTTCAAAATAACTAAATTCAAAATAACTGCTGAAATAACTATTTTGAAATAAGATTATTCCCTGAGGAAAGCAGGAGAACAGATTTTGAAATAACCAGCCTGTTATTTTGAAATAACGGGCTTGGTGGTGTGGATGCTCTGCTTACTATTTTGAAATAAAGGGAGTTATTTTGAAATAACTCCCTAATGTAGACCAGGGCTTAGATACATGCCTTACTGCCTTTATTGTAAGAAGGAAAGAAAGCTTGTCCCTAATAGGATGAAGAAGAGAATACATAAGTGGAGATACTCAGGTAGATTTTTGGCTTCTGGTACTGCTGTGGGAGGAGATGGGGAACAATGAGTACACTGATTATCTCTACTATAGTGGGGCAGTTACCCCACTGTGGCAAAGGAGGGATGTAAACTAGGCCAGAGGGAGCCCACACAGACCCTTCCAAGAAAAGGGCAGCTCGCTGGGGCAGCCCTGATAAAAGTAGCTGCTTAGCAGAGCAAAGGTTGATTCCTGCCCAGTGAAGGGGAAGGACTGGTTCCCTGTAAGACATACCTCAGGTGGAACAATGCTGGACAAGCTCAGGGGGGCTGGAGAGAAGGCCTAGCTACATGGACTGAGAAGGTGCTAGGGCTATGGGGAAGTGTCCCAAGGAACACTGAGGACTCTTAAGGGGAGAGAAGGAGGGGAAGGCAAGGCTGTTGCCAGAGAATCCCTAGGTCAGGAACCAGAGTAGTGAGTGGGCTTGGATCCCTCCCTTCCCTCTTGCACTGTACCAAGCCACACTGAAGCATGACGTTTACAGACTGCAGCTTGCCCCTGAGGCAAGGGGCTAGAATATGGGGCTGCAGTTGGCCACAGTGGCAGGTGTATCAATTGAGGAGTGCTGATACTAAATCATTAAAAGTAGCCATCTTGCCACAAAAAAACTTCAAAAATAGACTTCAAAGAGAAACTGCAGAGCTACAATGCAATTGCAAATTTGACACTATCAGTTTAGGATTAAACAAAGACTGTGAATGGCTAGCCAACTGGAAAAGCAGTTTCTCCTCTTCTGGTGTTCATACCTCCTCATCAGCTTCTAGAAGTGGGACTCATCCTCCATGACTGAATTGACCTCGTTATCTCTAGCCTTACTCTTGATTGGTATGCCTTTCTTTTCATATGCCTGTATATTTATACCTACTTCTGGAATTTCCACTACATGCATCTGACAAAGTGGGATGTTCCAATAAATCTGTTAGTCTATAAGGTGCCACAGGACTTCTCATTGTTTATGCAGATTCAGACTAATACTGCTACCCCTCTAATTCTAGTATAGGTTAGTTTACAAAACATGTAGTTTCTACATGATCCATATTTTCATGTTTCTTGTAGTTTATCTTGACCTCAAACTACATGTTGCAACACCTTTCAATTAAATTTGCTCTTACAGTCCTCTTGAAGACACAGCACACCAGCTTCAACATTATGTGTCAGTCCTCATTAGCAGACACACAAATGAAAGTGTTTGAATTCCAGCCATGTCCTCTCATGGGCCACTTCCATTTAGTTCTAATCACAGATACATATTCAAGGTTTGTTTGGGTTGTTTTTGATAGGAGCAAGCACTGAATGGGAATGGGATTAAGGTATTGGAGATAACATATGCAACAGATTATTTTTGTTATGGCTGCAATAAAACTAAGATGATTCCCCCATCCCGTTGATTGCAGTGGTCCTTGAAGAAAAAGTGCACAGATGTTTTTATTGCTTTTCATACATCTGATATTATTAAAACATATATATTTTCTAGGTTCTTCAACAGCTGCTCCTTCTGAATAAGGAGCCAATATGTTTCCCGCTCAACAGAATATTCAGGTCTTGTTTGCTCATAGTCAAGGACAGACTTCCGTAGCCAGCTGTTTCACATCTTTGAACGCATCATGGTTCTAGATAGTGAACTCTATAGCTTAACAATGGAACTAAGGTGTAACATTTTAGTGGGAAGAGTAATTAACCACTGCAACAATTTACCAAAGGCCATGATGGATTCTCCAGCAGTGACAGTTTTTAAATCAAGATTGGGTGTTTTCCTAAAAGATATTCCCTAAGGGTATGTCTACACAGCAAAGCTATTTTGAAATAGCCATTACACAGTCTATACAGCCAAACCTCTATTTCGAAATTAATTTGAAATAGCGGAGCACTTATTTTGAATTTGGTAAACCTCATTCTGTGAGGAATAACACCCAATTTGAAATAGCTAAATCAAAATAAGCGCTGTGTAGACGCTTATTTCAAAATAGCGGGCCTCCAGCCCTTCCCAGGGTGCCCTGGTGGCCATTCTGGGCCAATACAGGAAAACTCTTCTGCTCCCCCGCAGCCCCGGAGTCCTTAAAGGGGTAGAGTCTGTTTGGCCACAAGGCCTGTGCCAGCTCCAGGTCTGCCAGCCCAGAGCCCGCAGGCACTGCCCCTGACCCAGTTGCCAGCATGAGCGAGTTCGCCAGTGGAAGCCAGCCCTCCACCACTCCCCAGGAGCAGTCTGGAAGCTCCCAGGAGCCTGCCAGGGGCCGGAAAAGACGGGCGCCTTCCTGGTCCAGTGTGGAGATCATGGACCTCATTGGGGTTTGTGGGAAATCCTCCAACGTCCATGATCTCTGCACTAGATGCAGGAATGCAGCTGTCTACGGATGGATGGCTGACAGACTGGCCACCAAAGGCCACATGTGCACCCAGGAGCAGGCGCTCATGAAGATAAAGGAGCTGAGGCAGGTCTATGCCAGGGCCACAGGAGGCAGCTTCCAATGAGGGGCAGACCCAAACCCCTTGCCCTATTTTGACTCCCTCAGAGATCTGATGGGCAGAATCCCCTGGGATGCTAACATGAAGGGGAAAGGAGTCCAGGATAGCTGTCAGATTTTAAAGAAGCCTTATTGAAGGCACAGAAAAAAACCATCCCGACGCGTAGCAAGAGAGGCAAAAATGGTAGGAGACTGGATTGGCTTATGGGGGAAATCCTTGGTGAACTTAAGCACAAAAAGGAAGCTTACAAAAAGTGGAAACTTGGACAAATGACCAGGGAGGGGTTTAAATGTATAGCTCGAGAATGCCAGGGGGTTATCAGGAAGGCGAAAGCGCAAATGGAATTGCGACTGGCTAAGGATGTGAAGGATAACAAGAAAGGTTTCTACAGGCATGTTAACAAGAAGAAGGTGATCAGAGAGGGTGTGTGGCCCCTACTGGATGAAGGAGGTAACCTAGTGACAGATGATGTAGGGAAAGCTGAAGTACTCAATGCTTTCTTAGCCTCTGTATTCACGGACAAGGCCAGCGCAGAAGTCCTGGAGCCAAGTGATGCAAGATGGGATGAAGATGGACAGCCCGTGGTGAGTAAAGAACAGGTTAGGAACTATTTAGAAAAGCTAAACGTACACAAATCCATGGGTCCGGACTTAATGCATCCGAGGGTACTGAGGGAGTTGGCAAATGTCATTGAGGAGCCTTTTGGCCATTATCTTCGAAAAGTCGTGGAGATCGGGAGCAATCCCGGATGATTGGAAAAAGGAAAATGTAGTGCCCATCTTCAAAAAAGGGAAGAAGGACGATCCAGAGAACTATAGGCCGGTCAGTCCTACCTCGGTTCCTGGAAAAATCGTGGAAGGGATCCTTAAGGAATCCATTTTGAGGCACTTGGAAGAGAGGAAAGTGATTAGGAATAGTCAGCATGGATTCACAAAAGGCAAGTCGTGCCTGACCAATTTGATTAGCTTCTATGATGAGGTAACTGGCTCTGTGGATGTGGGAAAGTCAGTGGATGTGATCTACCTTGACTTTAGCAAGGCTTTTGAGACGGTCTCCCACAATATTCTTGCCAGCAAGTTAAGGGAATGTGGATTGGATAAATGGACAGTAAGATGGATAGAAAGATGGCTAGAAGGCCGGGCCCAGCGGGTAGTGATCAACGGCTCAATGTCAGGATGGCGGTCGGTTTCTAGCGGAGTGCCCCAAGGTTCGGTTCTAGGACTGGTTTTGTTCAATATCTTTATTAATGACCTGGATGAGGGGATGGATTGCACCCTCAGCAAGTTTGCAGATGACACTAAGCTAGAGGGAGAGGTAGATACGCTGGAGGGCAGGGACAGAGTCCAGAGTGACTTAGACAAATTGGAGGATTGGGCCACAAGAAATCTGATGAAGTTCAACAAGGACAAGTGCAGGGACAGAAGAATCCCAAGCATAGTTACAAGCTGGGGACCAGCCAGTTAAGTAGTAGTTCTGCAGAAAAGGACCTGGGGGTTACAGTGGATGAGAAGCTGGATATGAGTCAACAGTGTGCCCTTGTAGCCAAGAAGGCTAATGGCATATTAGGTTGCATTAAGAGGAGCATTGCCAGCAGATCCAGAGATGTCATTATTCCCCTTTATTCGGCTCTGGTGAGGCCACATCTGGAGTATTGTGTCCAGTTCTGGGCCCCCCACTACAAAAAGGATGTGGACACATTGGAGAGGGTCCAGCGGAGGGCAACCAAAATGATTAGGGGGCTGGAGCATATGACTTATGAGAAGAGGCTGAGGGAGTTGGGTCTGTTTAGTCTGCAGAAGCGAAGAGTGAGGGGGGATTTGATAGCAGCCTTCAACGTCCTGAAGGGAGGTTCCAAAGAGGATGGAGAGAGGCTGTTCTCAGTAGTGACAGATGGCAGAACAAGGAGCAATGGTCTCAAGTTGTGGTGAGAGAGGTCCAGGTTGGATATTAGGAAAATCTATTTCACTAGGAGGGTAGTGAAACACTGGAATGGGTTACCTAGGGAAGTAGTGGAGTCTCCATCCCTAGAGGTGTTTAAGTCTCGGCTTGACCTAGCCCTGGCTGGGTTGATATAGTTGGGATGGGTCCTGCCTAGAGCAGGGGGCTGGACTTGATGACCTTCTGAGGTCTCTTCCAGCTCTATGGTTCTATGATTCTATGATTCTATGTATGTATGAAGGCACATGACATGCTCCTGACCCCGGGGAGGTACACTGCACAATGCCCTCCCTCCAGAAGCCCCCTCTACACAGAGGCAGGGCACATCTCCCCTCCCCCCCCCCACACCCACACTATATACAACACAGGGGCATGGGTGCAGTCCCAGGCCAGCTCACACTCCTGGGGATAGCAGGACATCATGGTGCGGAGACCTGCCGTCCTTGCCTTGCAGAGGGGGGCTGGGCTTCACCCACTGTGTCCCCAGGGATAACTGACCACTTCTCTTGTTTCTCCACAGCCGCACCAGCTGCGAGTGCAGGGTGCACCACCCCGCCCAGGACATCCTCCCGCACCCGGGCCAGCAGGCTCACCCGGAACCAGGAGAAGTACCAGCGGCAGCACCTGGGGTTACTGCGAAGGCAGGTCCACAGCCAGGAGCACTGGGTGCAGGAAGACCTCCAGCTGCGGTGGGAGAGCTTGTGGGAGCTACTTGACCAGAGCCATGCCATCTGTGACCACCTGCAGACCCTGCTGCAGAGATTGGTGCCTGCTGTCGCTTCTGCTCCCTCTCCCGCTTCTTCCTCCCCCCCCCACCTGCCTCACCCTCCATACCTGCTCCCCCCCGGGGATGCTGAGGCCCCCGCACTCTAAGTGTTGGGAGACAGGTGGGCTGGCAAGACCCCCAACCTCCCCCTTCTTCCCCTTGCCTCCCTGTTCTAGCTCCCAGGTTTCCCCCTCCCCTCTCCTCTCCTCTCCCACCCTCATTCCTGCCCCCCGCCCCAGTTATGTTCAATAAAGACATAGGCCTCCCAGCTACGGACAGCCCCCCTATGGGCCTCCTGGCTGGCAGCCATGCAGGGCTGCGCATACAGGCCAGACAAGTGGTCAGCCTCTGCCATCCAGGCTGGCAGGAAAGCCTCCCCCATCCGCTCACACAAATTGTGCAGCACGCAACATGCTGCCACCACATGCGGAATATTCCGATCAGAGAGGTCCAGGCAGGTGAGAAGGCATCTAAATCAGGCCTGCAGCCAGCTGAAGGCACTCTCCACCACCATGCGGGCCCTGCTGAACCAGGCATTAAAGGCCTGTCGGGAGGGGTTGAGGTGTCCCGTGTAGGGCTCCATGAGCCAGGGTTGGAGTGGGTAGGCCGCATCCCCCACTAGGCACACAGGCATGTCCAAGTCCCTGACCCTGATGTGGCAGTCAGGGAAGAAGGTCCCGGCCTGCACCCTTTGGCACATGGAGGAGTTACAGTAGACCCACGCATCATGCGCTTTGCCGGACCAGCCCACGTTTATGTCCACGAACTGGCCCCGGTGGTCAGATACAGCATGCAGGATGACCGAGAAGTACCCCTTCCTGTTGATGTACAGGGAGGCCTGGTGTTCCAGGGCATGGATGGGGATGTGCATCCCATTGATTGCTCCCCCCTCCTTGCAGTTGGGGAAGCCCAGGGCGCCAAACCCTGCGATCACCATGTCCAAATCAGTGAGGTGGATAACTCTGCGGAGCAGCACTCTATTGATGGCCTTGGCCATATGCAGAGGGACACACAGAGTCCGTGGGGTGCCAGGGTGTCTGAGAGTGCTCCTTCCCCACCACTGCCCCGTGCTCCCACTCCCCAGGAGCAAACCCCCCCTGCAATCCTGGCCACTGTGGGCAGTCTGTAGTGCGGCTGGGACAGAACAAACCGTCCCGGGGAGGGGACTTGCACCACCTCCCACCCTTTTTCCTAGGGCAGCCCATCCCCTCTTTGTACCACCCACCTTGAGGCACAGTGGCTGGAGATTGCCATACCTGCATGAGCACTGCTCTGACGGTGGATCTCCCCACGCTGAACTGGTTCCCCACGGATCGGTAGCTATTGGGAGTGGAGAGCTTCCAGAGGGCGATGGCCACACACTTGTGGAGCTGAATGGTGGGCCTAATGTGCATGTCTCATCGCCACAGGGCAAGGGCGAGACACTCACAGAGCTCAAGGAAGGTTTCCTTCATCCTGAAGTTCTGGGTCCATTGTTGGTCTCCCCAGCGCTCCAGAATGATGTGGTCCCACCAGTCACTGCTGGTGTCCAGATGCCAGATACGGTGGGGCACGCTGGCATCCGGGCGCTGCTTCTTCTCCTCAATGGCCCCCGGGGGGGTCCGGAAGAGGGCCTGGGGGTTGGGCTGCAGCAGATGCTGCCAGGTAGTCTCCAGCTATTGCAGCCAGGCTTTCAGCAAGACATCCAAAATGAGCACCAGAGTGCCCAGGGGCAGCTCTGGCTCCATGGTGTGGAGTGCTGTGGTGTCCCGAGTCAGGGCAACCAAAGCAAGCAGAGAAAAAAAGCAAGCAGGGAAAGCTGAGAACCGGCTGTCCAGGGGGGTCCCTTTAAGCACAAGCCCCAGATAGCCTCAGGCAGCAGCCACACAAAGCAACTACTGACCTGATGCCCTGCTGAAACCGGTTTCAGCTGGCCTTAAATGAGATTCAGCATCCAATCAGTGTGTACGCCTATTTCAAAATAGCAAAATGCTATTTTGAAATGCATTTTGTGTGTAGACACGTTATTTTGAAATTAGTTATTTCAAATTCACTTTTTCGAAATAAGATATTTTGAAATAATGCTGTAGTGTAAACATACCCTCAGAATTATTTTGGAGACTTGTATGGACTGTGTTATACAGGAAGATAGACTTGTTTATCAGAATGGGTACTTCTGGTCTATGAATCTGCAGATTACAGTGGGAACTTCTTTGAATCATCTTTCTATAATTTTTTTTTAAACTTGCTGCATCTGACTCCTATTTCTCCCTACAGGTAATTCTTTAGAGCCCTTTCTATAGCTCTTATCACTATAATGGTAATTCTACAACAGATGCATTTAACTAGCTTGTCTGTCCCAGGCACTGCGGGTATGTCTACACTACAGCGTTATTTCGAAATATCTTATTTCGAAATAGTTAATTCGAAATAGCTTATTTCGAAATAACGGGTCTATACACAAAATGCATTTCGAAATAGCGTTTTGCTATTTCAAAATAGCGCGTCCACACTGAATGGACTGTGCATCGCATTTAAGGCTGGCTGGAACCAGGTCCAGCAGGGCACCAGGTCAGGACTTACCTTGTGTGGCTGCTGCCTGAGACTAACTAAGGTCTGTGCTCAAAGGCCCGCCCCGCCCCCCCTCCGCCCCTGGACAGGCAGTTCTCAGGTTTCCCTGCTTGCTTGTGTACCTCGATGATGTAAAATAAAATTCACGTTTTTTCACAAACACGAACTGTCTTTATTTAACAAATAAAGGGGGGGATGAAACTCTGGGGAGACTGGGGAAAGGAGGTGGGAGAGGGGAGGGGGAAACCTGGGAGGAGGGAGCTGGAAGGGGGAAACAAAGGGAAGAAGGGGGAGGGAAAGCTCAGTGGTGGGGGTCTCGCTGAGCCAGCTGTCTCCCAGCACAGTGGATGCGGGGGCCTCAGCATCCCCGGGGGATGGGGAGGAGGGTGTGGAGGTTGAGGAGGGTGTGGAGGGAGAAGTGAGAGGGGGAGAAGGAATGGGAGGAGGAGCGGTAGCTGGGGAGGCAGCAGCTGCTGGAGCAGCAGGAGGTGGCACACTCTGCATCAGGGCCTACATGTGTTGGCAGATGGCACGGCCCGCGGCAAGCTGCTTCCGCAGGAGTTGCAGGTCTTCTTGCACCCAGTTCTGGAGGGTGAGGTGCAGGGCTCGCAGTGCCCCCATGTGCTGCTGTCGGTCCCCCTGTGCTGTTTGGGTGGACCTGCGGTGCCCTCGGGTGCAGGAGCATGTCCCGGGTGGGGTGGTGAGCCCTGCACGCGCAGTTGGTGCGGCTGTGGAGAAACAAGACAAGTGGTCATTTCTCCCTGGGGACACAGTGGGTGAAGCCCAGCCCCCCTCTGCGAGGTGGGGATGACCGTGCGCTGCACCGTCAGAGCCGATGTGCTTGCACAGAGGCCATGGTCAGAATGTCTGGCTATCCCCGGGAGTGGGAGCTGCCCCGAGACCTCACCCATGCCCCTGTGCTGTGTATAGTGCGGCTGAGGTAGGAGGGAGATGTCCCCTGTCTCTGTGTAGTGGGGGCTTGTGAAGGGAGGGCATCCTGCTGTGTCCCACCCCGGGGTCAGGAGCATGTCATGTCTCTTCAAGCATGCATGTGGCTATCAGGCCAAGGCCCCTGTGTGGCAGGCAGCTGGAGCCACCTGCCCAGGGTTGGCACGGCACGTGCTTGCACATGCACAGGTTGCTGTGTGATCTGTGGTAAGCAAAGCCCACGTGCACGGTCCCTGGTCTCCCTCCCCACCCCTACCCCTGCCAGGAAGGGGACAGTGATGGCACTCACATGTTGTGGCCTCCCCAGATTACCCTGGTGACTCAGCTGCTGGGACAGCTCAGGGGTCCTGGCAGCGTAGCACCTCCATGGCAGCTCCTGCGGCTCCTCCTCCACACCCTGGTCAGGGCTCTCTGCTCCCGGATCATTGCCCCCTGGGGTGGCACGGACTGTCCCACCCCCCATTATGTGGTCCAGGGCATCAAAATGGGGACAGGTGTCTGCCCCTGTAGGGGAGCTGCCCCGTGTGGCCCTTGCCTACGCCTGCTGGAGCTCTTTAATTTTCATGTGCACCTGCTCCTGGGTGTGCATATGGCCTTTGGTGGCAATGGTGGAAGCTATGCGGCCGTACATGGCTGCGTTCCTCCATCTAGTGTGGAGACCATGGACATTGGAGGCCTCCCACCAAACCTCTATGAGGTCCAAGGTCTCCGTACTAGTCTAGGAGTGCGCCCGCTGTCTCCGGCCCCTGGCTGGCTCCTGGGAGCTGGGGGACTGGGTGGTGGATGGCTGGCTGGGACTGGCTGCCCGGGCTCATTCTGCGGGCACTTGGTCATAGGCAGTGACTGCTGGCAGGCCTGGATCTGGCACGTGCAGTGTGGCCAGAGTCTAACCCTTTAAGGGCTCCAGGGCTGGGGGAGAGGAGAGGAGTTTTCCTGGTTTGGCCCAGAGTGGCCACCAGGGGAAACTGGGAAGGGCTGGAGACCCCCTATTTCGAAATAAGCGTCTATACCGCGCTTATTTCAAATTAGCTATTTCGAATTTGGCGTTATTCCTTGTGGAATGAGGTTTACCAAATTTGAAATAAGCACTCCGCTATTTTGAATCTATTTCAAAATAGCAGTTTGCCTGTGTAGACGCTATTAAAGTTAATTCGAAATAACGGCTGTTATTTCGAATTAACTTTGAGGTGTAGACATACTCTGCTATAGCCAGTTGTATTTCTGTTTCAAGCTCTATCAGTAGCTTTAGAATGAGCAAAGGGCAGATCATGTAGTAGGACTCTGAATCTTCTCCAGTGTGTCTGAAGTAAAAATGGTCACAGTATTAAGAAACATGGCACTTCAGTTTCAGTCTTCATTGGCCAAATTGTGCTCCACTAGAGTGCACATTAAAGTTCTCACTAACTTGATTATGAGAGTTGCACACATCTCTGAAGTCAGAATCTGACCCTGTAAGAATTATTTTAAACACCTGTGATTCCTCTGAAAAAAAGTATAGGGCACCATTTGTAAAAGTGATTAGTGGCTATGGACATACCCAGTGAGAGCCACGTTCCTCTTCAAGCCTTTTAAGGTGACAAACTAAAAGGGACCCAAAATAATTTTTAAGCTTTGAAAATATTGAGCTTTTATTTTTGCTTATTTTTGTTCAAAAAAATTATTGTTTTATGAAGCATTGACACAGAACTTGCTAGAAAATTACCAGTCCTCCTACAAACACTCATATTTAAACACAGGGCCAGTACACATGCTGCATAGAATAAGATGGTAAACCTACATTGCAATAAGACCTAACTTAAATCATTGTGTTTTCATAATATTAACATTTTGGAATATATATATATATATATATATATATATATATATATATATATATATATATACTCCCAAGCACATTGCAATAAACACAGAAGATTCATGTTAAAAAATTGTAAATTGTCATTACCTTTTTAAATCTGAAATTCTTAATTACAAAATTATATCTACAACTCTACATTAGTTTAAAGTTTTACTTATTGTCACAGTTAACAGCTGTCCTAATTAAAATGACAGCTCTTCCCATATTTGGTTCACATTAAAATTAATAGCAAAAGAACATGATTCAGACATAACAAAAAATAAAATTTATTGAATAATTAATACTGAACATGTAACTGTACATCCATTTTAATGGGACTGCGTTCAAGATCAAAATAGAACAGAAAAATTTTGCTCAGCAATCTGACAAAGACGCTAAATTACCAAAAGAGACATGCAAGTCTCAATATGAATTAGAACATATGCTTACCATCTGTTAAAGATCTCTACTGAGAAGTAAGTCATGGGATTTCTGAACTGGTTCTACGTAGTTTTTCATCTCCTCCTGTGACTGCTTCTTTCTGGCAAAGACTGTGGCTGCTAACCTTCTCTACCATGTTTCCCGTTAGATGCCCTGGTCACTTATTCTTGTTTTCAGAACCACAGAGTTCTCCCAAAGCCTAGTTTCTTCCCTATCTCCATTTCCCTAGGTGATAACTGTTATCTCCTTCTCCTTCTCTGTGGTCTTAATCAAATCCGGTAAGCCAACTCAATTGTTAACATCAGCAACTCAGTAGAGATAATCTCAGTTGTTTTTAATCAGCTGTCTGGAAATTTGCAGATTTCAGATTCTGTGCTCCTGGCATCTAGATTATATGGGATAAAAGTGAAAGAAGCTACTGAGGGAGAACAATTGAGAGAACATTTTATCAGGTTGAGCAATAGCTTTTGGTTTCTTGAATAATTTTTAACCAATTAATGGTCTGGTAGCACTTTATAGACTAACAAAACATGTAGATGGTATCATGAGCTTTTGTGGGCACAGCCCACTTCTTCAGATGACTGGAATCTGGTTATCTGAAGAAGTGGGCTGTGCCCACGAAAGCTCATGATACCATCTACATGTTTTGTTAGTCTATAAAGTGCTACCAGACCATTTGTTGATTTTTTCTATAACAGACTAACTCGGCTACCCCCATGAAGCTTTTAACCTATTGTTATGCCATGACTTAGGATCAGCCACCCTGAAAATGTTTGAGTGTACAGTCTAAATAAACATGCAATAGTTCACATGACAATTATAGAAGAGAGAATGGAACTCTCACTAGGACGGCATCTCCCATATAATATGATACTTTGGCTGAGTCTGCATGTGTGTGTGGAAGGGTTGAGGGCCAGAGACTCCTTTACTCACATGAGAGTGATCAAATGACCATTACACAGAACGAGGATTCAGTTCTGCATTATATTTCTATCTCTGCCATTACTTGCTTTGTATTATGATTCAGTCATTTAACCTCTTTGTGCCTCCATTTTGCCATTTATACCATGAGGAAAATACCATATATTCATATCATAGCAATTATGTGAGGTATAATTAATTGTTTTTTAAGCCTTTTGAGATGATTGAGTGAAAGTTACTATGGAAGTGCAAAATTTTTTTTTTCCCTCTTACAGTTTAAGCTGAAACCAGAACTCATAGAGGTACCAACATTTATTGAAAAGCAAATTGGGTTAGTTTCTGGAAAATCTGAATTAATTGTATCCAAATTATTCTTTTAGTTGTTTTGTCTGGAGAGATTTTACTCACCCAACAGTGTTGACATAAACAATGTGATCTTTTGCATTTAGATTCTAAAGTTTACAGTTTAGTCATCGGGTCTCCTAGAACTTAGATAAGGTGCAGTGTAATAGTATTCTTAGCACAGACATTTCCTCGGATAGAGTCTTTAAGAATTGAAAACAGCTCCCCCTGGAAAGGCTGCTGCTTTTTCTAGGAGCCATTCAGCTAGGGCGTAACTTATGCATGCTCCTTGGAGCTGGAAGCAGCACTTAGAAATCCTCATGCCCATAAGAAAAAAATAACAGTTATTCCAGTTTTACTTCCAGTGCACTAAGGTTATTCGAATGTTAATTGGAAAACCATATTATAAGCAACATAGTAGCCTCATCAGTAGAAACATCTTTAAGATAAGAACTAGAGAAGTTCTGGGATAGGTCCCACAGAAGTAGATGCATTATGGAAGTGAAGTCTTCCATTTTATGCCAAGTATCAGGAAGTTCTATTTCAGAAGAGGGTCAGAGTATGTATATGTCTTCTTAAAATATTAAAAGCTAGCAGGTGGGGCACGTCATTGACTCGGCAAAGTCATTTTGTGTAGCTTACACTTACAGGAAAACTCAAGAAATTCAATATGTCATAGAATTTGTTATTAATGTGCTTGCAAAAGGAAAGCAAAAAAACAGTTAAATTTGTTGAATTTCAACTTCAAACATTATTCATTTTATTGAATAATTACCATACACAGTAAATTTCAGTCAAATTCATAAAGCTTCCTTTACTCTTTTCATAACTAATTTGAATTATTTTGGGATTTATAACAGAAAAACATTTCTTTTCACTTAAATGTCAGTTGAATAGTCGACTCGATTTTAATTTAGTTAGCAAATATTTTTATGAACGCTAATCAAAATAATCATAACTTTTTCTGATGATAACCAAAAATAATTATTTAAACCTTTCACCCAGCATATTACCATATAAAAAGTAGTGGATTCAGCTAATTTAAGTGGCAGGGTTGTTTATGCAAAATTTGGTCTTTGTAGGTTATTGCAAAATATGACTTTATTTTCCTCAAACAAATCCACAAACAAACTCTTCAAAATATATAATAGATATTAGACTATGAATTCTATAATAGATGTTTTATCCTAAAAAGTGTCAACATCCTTTGGAACAGCTAAATAAATTTTATTTATAAAGACTGACTTCAAAATAGATTATTAGATTATTTTTAATTGCATTAAAGAAAATACTTTGTTGAAAACAGAATTTCATATGAATAATTCTAGGAAGAAGACTATACATAGAGAATATTGGATTTCCAACAAGATTTGGAGGAACCAGATCCTTTAAGTGGTCACCCAAAATTATTATACTTTACTTTTCGGCATATGTAGAGGCAAACACTTATGGAAAACTCCCTAGAAAAAAAATTACCCGAGAAAGACAGACAGACAGAATAAAGAACTTAATTATATAATGAATCTAGAATTCTACAGGATTTTTAAAAATAGGGGAAAGGATTCCCTTCTCTATTCAATTCTATAAATACCCATTCTCTTCAACCCATTTAAATCATATAGGATTTTGTCCTTAAAGTGGGGGGAGGGAACCTTTTGCATCTGAGTCCTGCATTCTGGTGTTTGTGAACTAACCTGGTAGCAGGATTCATGCCCAATCTTGTTTGCCTCCTGCGTGGGGTAAAAGCTATGTTTAATTATATATCTGGTGGGAAGAAATGGTGACTTATTCAGGAAACTGTGAATTTTTATGTTCACCTAATATATCCAGGGTAACTCGGATTAGAATGCATAAATCTGATTTACTAGGACTTCATTTTGCAAAGTTAGGACTGCAGTGATATTTTACCTCACTAAACATTAAATAATTTTGGACAGCAAGAAATTCATTTCCAAGACTTTGGTGAAGCTAAGGATTTGTCTCCATGAAAAAAAAATCAACCCAGATGGTTAAAGAAATGTAAATCCTTGTGTGAATACTATGATTTTGATTTAAAGTGGCTTACAAGAGTGTATTTTAAACTGATTAAGACCAGATTCAACTAAACCAAAACAGGTCATTTTCAGTCAGAAATAGGCAACCAATTAAAACACATTTAAGTTAAACCAATGCAACTTTCTGGTATAGGCAAGCCTTAACACAGAGTCCTTTAGTCATCAGTGAGTGGAACTTCCATTGATCTCAACAATCATGAAGGGCTTGAAGGATTAACTTTAAAATACTACCTTCATGAAACAGATATGACCATGGTTATGTAAAAATATTACTGACTTCTAGATCATTAATCTCTTTCTTTCAACCTATAAATGCATCTTTGTTGACATTATTAGCAATGAATAACTAATTTTAAGATAATAAAATGTTCTGTTATTTACTCTCATTAACCATAATAGCACATGAGCTTCTGGCAACCGGTGATTTTCACCTAAAAATGCTCCTTTTGCAAAAAAATATTTGTTGGTTTCATTTTTAAGTGGAAAAAACCATCACCTGTTTTGCAGACTTAGTTTTACCCTGTGCTGTGTAGCTTGTTTTTGACAGATTCTTTGTTAGTAAATGACATGATAAAAGATAGATTAATCCTTTTATAATTCACCATTTAATTCAACTGGATTTTGTCCTAGTACGAAGAAAGGACCTAAACTGCATAAAGTCCACACGTCACAGTGCTGACTATGACATGGACAATTCCCTCATTGTCAGTAAAACAAAACTAAAAACGAAAAAATTCCATCGAACCACACTGAACAAAAAGCCAAAAATTAACTGTATGAACACAGGGGATAGTGCTAAATGTGAAGACTTTGCCAAAGACTTTTCAAAAAAGTGGGAAGAGAATGCACATTTAGAATCAGTTGAAGAAACATGGCAAACTCTTCATAGCGCTATTTATGAAGCAGCTCATGAAGCTTTTGGCAAAACTACAGCATGCAAATGGCCTACTCCAGAGAGACATCAGGTGCTGCATAAATCAGTACTGGATAGATATTTGCAGTAATATCCAGGTTACTTCTGATACAGGAAATGCAAGAACCATGTATGAAGGCCTTAGGAAAGCTTTAGGTCCCAACATTACTAAGATTGCTCCCCTAAAAACTAAGGAGGATATCTCAATTACAGATAAGAGCAAGAAAATGGCCAGATAGATTGAGCATTATTCAGAGCTGTGTTCAGAGGAACGAAACATCATGTCAGAAACTGGAGACTTTATTCCCATTATGGAACAAATGCAAGAACTTCATGCCGTGCCAAGCAAATAGGAACTAATAGATGCTATAGACGCACTGTCAAGCAGAAAAGCGCCAGGCACAGATTGCATTCCTGCTGAGGTACTTAAGCACAAAAAAGACTGTCTCATTCCCCCTCTTTATGACCTCCTTCTGAAGTGCTGGACGAAAGGAGAAATACCACAAGATATGAAAGATGCAAATATTGTCACCTTATATAAGAACAAAGGAGACAAGGGAGACTGTAACAACTATCGTGGCATATCTCAGGTAAAGCTTTTGCAAAAGTCATCTTAAGACGCCTCCAACTGTTGGCTAATCTCATATATCCAGAGTCACAGTATGGTTTTTGTACAGGAAAATTGACCATCAACATGATCTTCTCCCTTCGCCAATTACAGGAGAAGTGCCGTGAGCAAAATACGCCACTTTATATCTCTTTTGTGGACCTCACAAAGGCGTTCGACACTGTTAGTTGACAAGGACTTTACCTTCTCCTTGAGAGAATAGGCTGCCCACCAAAACTATTGCAGCTGTTCATAGCTTTTCATGAGGGTGTGAGAGCTACTATCCAGCTTCATGGATATGCATCAGATAGCTTTCAGGTGAACACTGGAGTAAAGCAGGGCTGTGTTCTTGCCCCAACCCTATTTAGAATATTCTTCTCAGTCCTCCTAAGCTGTGCATTCAAGAACTCACATGGTGGCATCTACCTCCACACAAGATCTGACGGATCACTTTTCAATTTAGCTAGACTGAGGGAGAAAAGCAAGATAAAGAAAGTACTTATCAGAGAACTGCTCTTTTCCGCTGCCACTGCTATTGTAGCTCATAATGAAACAACTCCAGGATCTTATGGCCCGACTGTCAAGAACCTATCAACAATTTGCTCTTACCATCAGCGTTAAGAAAACTGTGGTCCTTGCACAAGGTAACACGACTCCACCATGTATTATGCTAAACAACCCACCTCTGGAAGTAGTTCTGAAGTTCTGCTACTTAGGTTCAACCATAACTAGCTACTTGTCATTAGATGCAGAAATTAACATTCATATTGGAAAGGTGGCTACTAGTTTCAGCAGACTAATACAACACGCATGGGCAAACTCAAAGCTCACAATTAGAACAAAGATACTTATCTACCAGGCATGTGTGCTGAGTATTCTTCTCTATGGATCAGAAACATGGACCACCTATGCAAGCCAAGAAAAACAATTTAGCTCCTTCCATCTCCGTTGCTTATGCAAAATTTTGAACATCAAATGGCAAGATAAAGTCCCAAATGAGAAAGTATTAGAAAGAGCTGGAATGTCAAGCATAGGAGCCATTCTGCATAACAGAAGGCTACGGTGTCTGGGTCATATGAAAAGAATGTATGATAACCACATACCAAAGAATATTTTGTACGGAGAATTGGCAGAGGGAACTCTCAGGCTGCAGTACCTGCAGGGCAGCGGGAAGTCCTGGAAAGGGGGACCCTCAGAAAAGGGCACTCTTGGTCTGCAGTCCCTGTGGGTATGTCTACACTGCAAAGTTAATTCGGAATAACAGCATCTACACAAGCAAACTGCTATGAAGAGTAACACCAAACTCGAATTAGCTAATTTAGAATAAGCGCTGTGTAGATGCTTATTCCAAATTAGCTGGTCTCCAGCCTTTCCCAGTTGCCCCTGGGCCAAACCAGGAAAAATCTTCTGCTCCCCCCCCCAGCCCCATAGCCCTAAAAGGGGTAGACTCTGGCTACACTGCTGCTCTCAGAGCCGGGCCTGCAAGCAGTCCCAGACCCTCACCAGTGGCCACAGCATGAGCCACGCAGCCAGTGTCAGTGAGCTGTCCCCCGCCCAGTCCCCCAGCACCCAGGAGCCAGCCAGGGGCCGTAGACACCGCGCGCCCTCCTGGACTATGCGGAGATCATGGACCTCATTGAGGTTTGGGGGCAGACCCCAAAGTTCCATGATCTCCGCACTAGACAGAGGAATGCGGCCGTCTAAGGATGCATAGCTACCATCATGGCCCAGAAAGGCCACAGGTGCACCCAGGAGCAGGTGCACCTGAAGATTAAAGAGCTGCGGCAGGCATACGCCAGGGCCACTCAGGGCAGCTCCTCAGCAGGGGCAGACACCTGCCCCTACTTTGACGCACTGGACCAGATCCTGGGAGGCGGGACAGTCCGTGCCACCCCAGGGGGCAGCGAGCCGGGACCGGAGGGCCCTGACCAGGTCACGGAGCAGGAGCTGCCACACCACCAGGACCCCTGAGCAGTCCCACCTGCAGAGTCAACATGGTCATCCGGGGAGGCCACACCATGTAAGTGCTGTCACTGTCCCCTTCCCTGGGGGGGGGGGGGAGATGAGGGACCATGTGCGTGGGCCTTGCTTACCATGGATCATGCAGCAACCTGTGCTGTGCCAGCCCTGGGCAGGTGGCTCCAGCTGCCTGTCAAACAAGGGCCTTGGCCTGATAGCCACATGTGTATGTGAAGAGACCTGACATGCTCCTGACCCCGGGGCGGAACACAGCAGGATGCCCTCCCTTCACAAGCCCCCTCTACACAGAGGCAGGGGGACATCTCCCCCCCATCTCGGCCGCACTATACACAGCACAGGGGCATGGGTGCGGTCTCGAGGCAGCTCCTACTCCTGGGGATAGCCAGACATTCTGACCATGGCCTCTGTGCAAGCACATCGGCTCTGATGGTGCAGGGCATGGTCATCCTCACCTCGCAGAGGGAGGCTGGGCTTCACCCACTGTGTCCCCAGGGAGAACTGACCTTCCTCTTCTTTCTCCACAGCTGCACCCGGGACATCCTCCCGCACCCAAGGACTGAGCAGGACCACCTGCAGACTCGAGGGATACAGACAGCAGCACTTGGAGTCCCTGCGAGCCATGCACCACACCATGCAGGAGTGGGTGCAGGATGACCAGGAGTTCCGCCAGGAGCTGCTTGCCCAGGGTCGTGCTCTCTGCGACCACCTGCAAACCCTGGTGCAGAGCGTGCTGCCCCGTGTCCCTCCAGCGCCTGCTGCCTCCCAAGCGAGCGCTCCTCCTCCCACTCCCGCCTCTCCCTCCTCAACCTCCTCCTCAATCTCCACCTCAACCTCCACACCCTCCTCCCCATCTCCCTGTGGATGCCGAGACCCCCACACCCACGGTGCTGGGAGTCAGTTGGCCCGGTGAGACCCCCACCCTTGAGCTTCCCATCTCCCTTCTTCCCCTTGCTTCCCCCTTCCAGCTCCCTCCTCCCATTTTCCCTCCTCCTCCTCCCACCATCTCTCCTCCCCTCTCCCACCCTCTCTCCTCCCCTCTCCCACCTCCTCTCTCCAGTCTCCCCAGAGTTTCAACCCCCCCCCCAGTTTTGTGAAATAAACAGAGTTTATATTGTTGAAAAAATGTGTCTTTTATTGTTTACAGCGAGAAGGGGGGCTAGGGAGGGGTAAGTAGAAGGATGCAAGGGTGGATTAAGGCCCCGGTGGGGCACACCAGGGAAACTTCAGTCCTTCTCCATGTGGAAGCAATCCCACAGGGCCTCCTGGATATTGACAGCCCCCAGTGGGCCTCCCAGATGGCAGCCATGTGGGGCCGCGTGTATGGGCCAGCCAGGTGGTTGGCCTCTGCCATCCAGGCTGGCAGGAAAGCCTCCCCCTTCCTCTCACACAAATTGTGCAGCACGCAACATGCTGCCACCATGTGTGGAATATTCCTCTCGGAGAGGTCGAGGCGGGTGAGGAGGCATCTAAATCTGGTCTTCAGACAGCTGAAGGCCCCCTCCATGATGATGTGGGCCCTGCTTAGCCTGGCATTAAAGGCCTGTTGGGAGGGGTTCAGGTGTCCCATGTAGGGCTTCATTAGCCAGGGTTGCAGCGGGTAGGCCACATTCCCCACCAGACAAATAGTCATGTCCATGTCCCTGACCCTGATGTGGCGGTCGGGGAAGAAGGTCCTGGCGTGCAGCCTCTGGCACATGGAGGAGTTGCGGTAAACTCACGCGTCGTGTGCTCTGCCGGACCAGCCCACACTGATGTCCAGGAAGCGGCCCTGGTGGTCAGACACAGCCTGCAGGTTCACCAAGAAGTACCCTTTCCGGTTAATGCAGTGGGAAGCTGTGACGTAGTGGGGGGTACCTTGCTGGTTGCTATGCTAGGCAGTGGGCTGTGGGTGACCTCTGCTGGCTGCTGTCTGCAGCACGGCCAAGCAGGGCAGGGGATGAGTCATTATGCAAAGGGGGCTCTGAACCTGTCCAACGAGTTATCTCCCAGGGAGCGGAACAATGGGAAGAAGGGGAGTGGAGCCTTGGCTGGGGGCAGGGCTGGAAGGAAGAGTTAGTTTTCTGTCCGGAATCATGGAGGAAGCAGCCTGAACAAAGGGGGGCTGGGATTTAGGGGCCCAGTCTCCCCCATCCCAAGAGGAGCTGAGGCATCCTAGGCCTGGCCCTGTAACCAGATTACATCTATGCTGTGCTGTATCCTGGAGAAGCAATAAACTCCCGCTATTCTACTGGCTGGTGGAGTCTGTTCGTGCCACTGTGGGGGTGCAGGAGTCAGGGGACCCCGACACATCGTCACAGAAGCGTAGTGTTCCAGGGCATGGATGGGGATGTGCGTCCTGTCGATTGTCCCTCCACAGTTGGGGAAGCCCAGGTCACCAAACCCCTCAATCACTGCGTCCAAGTCCATGAGGCGGAAGACTCTGTGGAGCAGCACTCTGTTGATGGTCTTGACCACCTGCAGAGAGACACAAAAAACCGAGAGTCACTGGGGTGCCAGAGTGGCCGAGAGTGTTCTTTCCCCGCCACTGGCCCATGCCCCCACTCCCCAGGAGCAACTCCTCCTGCAATCCTGGCTACCGCGGGCAGTCCGTAGTGCGGCTGGGACAGAACAAACCCTCCCGTGGAAAGGACTTGTACCACCTCCCCCCCCTTTTCCCTGGGGGCAGCCCATCTCCTCCTCCTCCCCCCCCCCGGCTCTGTGGTCAGAGACTGCCTTACCTGCATGAGCACTGCTCCGACGGTGGATCTCCCCACGCCGAACTGGTTCCCCAAGGATAGGTAGCTATCGAGCGTGGAGAGCTTCCAGAGGGTGATGGCCACACGCTTGTGGTGGGGAATGGTGGGCCTCATGTGCATGTCTCATCACTGCAGAGCAGGGGCAAGCCACTCACAGAGCTCGAGGAAGGTGTCCTTCTTCATCCTGAAGTTCTGGGTCCATTGTTGGTCTCCCCAGTGCCCCAAGACGATGTGGTCCCACCAGTTGCTGCTGGTGTCCAGACACCAGTTGCGGCGGGGCACGCTGGCATCCAGGAGATGCTGCTGCTCCTCCTCGCCCTGCTGCGGGGTCCGGAAGAGGACCCGGGGGTCAGGCTGCAGCAGCTGCTGCCTGGCAGTCTCCTGCAATTGCTGCCAGCCTGGCAGCAAGTCTTCTAGATTGGACACCAGAGTGCCCAGGGGAGGCTCTGGCTCCATGGTGCCAAGTGCTGTGGTGTCCCAAGTCGAGGCAACCAAAGCAAGCAGAGAAGAAAATGCTTTGCTGTCCCTCAGTGAGATAGGCAAGCAAGCAGGGAAAGCTGAGAACCAGCTGTCCAGGGGGGTCCCTTTAAGCACGAGCCTCAGATAGCCTCAGGCAGCAGCCACACAAAGCAACTACTGACCTGATGCCCTGCTGGTAACTGGCAGCAGCTGGCCTTAAATGCGATTCAGCCTCCAATCAGTGTGGACGCAGTAGTTCGAATTCGTGAAATGCTAATTTGAACTGCATTTTGTGTGTAGATGCATTAATTTCAATTAGCTTAATTTGAATTAACTATTTCGAATTAAGATAACTCAAATTAACGCTGTAGTGTAGACATACCCTGTGGGGGGCGGGGGGGGAAGGTACTGGAAAGGAGGACCCTAGGGAAAGGGGGAAGGGGCTGGGCTGGAAAAGCCCCATCCCCAGGGGGTTCTACAGTCCCGCCGTCACACAGCCCTTCAGGGGAGACTGCCTCATAGGGGATGGCTTCTGAGGTGTTGGGGGGGGAAAGGAAGGAGAGGACTCAGGGATGTCCCAAGGGCTCAGGCACCCCTTTGATTCTCCATTGTGTTTGTTTCTTTGTCTCCTTCTGTAGGTGGTGAGGGCCATCAACTATGTTCTGCTGCGCAGGGTCATCCACCTTGGAAACCTGGACTCCATCGTCACCGGATTTGCTGCCCTGGGGTTCCCTAACTGTGGGGAGCCATAGATGTAACCTATGTCCCCATCTGAGAAGCAGAACATTGAGTCATGCAGTACATTAACCACAAGGGCTATTTCTCAATGGTGCTGCAGACTCTGGTGTACTACTGCAGACAGTTCACAGACATTTTCATTGGGTGGTCGGGGAGGGCACACGACTCCAGCATTTTCAGAAATTTTAGCCTTCTTCTACAAGGAAGCTGGAGGCTGGCATATTCTTTCCTCACCATGACTTTTAGGTTGGGGATGTGCAGATACCACTGTGCATCATGGGGGACGTGGCCTACTCCTTCATACTGTGGCTCATGAAACCATGCACTGGCCACCTGGACCCCAGCAGGGACCAATTTAACGCCCACCTGCGCAGGGCCCACATGCAGGTGGAATGTGCCTTCAGGTGCTTGAAGGCATGTTTCAAGTGCCTCCTGACTCACCTCAACGAGGGAGAGCACAACATTCCCGAGGTGGTCTCTGCATGTTGTGTTCGCCACAACATTGTGGAGAGCAAGGGGAAGGCCTTCCTACCAGGGTGGGGGGTCAAAGGCTGGCCAGGAGGGAATGTTGAGATGCCACTGTGCATCATGGAAGACATGGCCTACCCCCTAATACCATGGCTAACGAAGCCATACACTGGCCAACTGGACCCAAGCAGGGACTGGTTCAGTTGATGCCTGGGCAGGCCCCACATACAAACTGAATGTACCTTCAGGTGCTTGAAGGCGCAGTTCAGGTGCCTCCGAATCAACCTGGATATGGGGGAGCACAACACCCCCCAGGTGATCTCCATGTGTTGTGTTGTCCACAACATCATGGAGTGAAGGGAGAGGCCTTTCTTCTGGGGTGGGGGGCAGAGACCGGCAGGGAGGAATGGTCCTTCAAGCAGCCATGCACAGCTGCCATCCGCCAGGCCCATCAGGTGGAGGTGCACTTCCAGGAGGCCCTGAGGGAGAGTTTTTCTCTAGGACCCCAGTAATTCTCTCCAGGGCCACCCCATTAGGGGCCTGTGCCTTGCCCACTACAACACCTCCCTTCAGCCTTCCCTGTAAACTCAAAAACAATGGTTTTGTTTTCAAAGCATAAATTTGTATTTTGTTTTTCAATAAAAGTAACTGGGGAAGAAGGGGGCTCACAACCTGGATAAGAAGAGGTAAGAGGAGAGCTCATGTCCCAGAGGATGCCCACGTGCTCCCTCATGAGGTCCTCCGGGACCCTCCGGTGCTTGCGGCTTCCCTGGAGTCAGGCGGCTGCCTTGACTGGTGGTGATTGCTCTTCAGTCATGGCTGGTCTGGGTGTGGAGAATAAAGAGGGAGAGGTGGTCAGTCATCCATGCAGACACTGTCCTTCAGCCCTTTTCCTCCTCTGAGAGTGCGAGCTACTGTCCTCAGACCAGAAGACAGTTATGTCCCAGGAGCAAGGCCATGTGTGGCCTGGACAGTGGGCCCGGCCTCACAGGAGCCCAGAGGTTCCCAGGGGACCATGCATCCCACTTTCTCCCCCCATCCCACAGAGAAGCAGGCAAGGGAAGCATCCAGCCACTGGGATCCCATGGGTGGGAAAGGGGCCTGGAGCAGCCTGGCCTTCCATGGGGGCCTGGCAGTGCTGTCCCCAGCAGCGGGTGGTGCCTTGAGCATGCAGACACTACAGCCATGGTCACCAACCCGTCGATCGTGATCAACCGGTTGATCGGGAGGGCTCAACCAGTCGATCGCGAGGCGTTCAGAAGCCCCACTACCTACCTCCAAAAATGGAGGTAGTGCCGGCTTCCCGTGGGGTGGAGGGAAGTCCGGCAGCTGTGCGCCACTTCTGGGGTTTCCTGCTCTCCTCCTCCAGGTCTGTGGCGCTCTGGGAGGAGGTAGGAGTCCCGGAGAAAGGTGAATGCTGGGGCTTCTAGGGGGGGAAGCACGCGCCAGGGCTCCCCTCCTCTGCAGGGGAGAGGGGAGGAGTCCCGGGGGGAAGCGCGCACTAGGGCTTCCCTCCTGGGGGCAGAGAGGGAAGGGAGGCACACACCAGGGCTCCCCTCCTCTGCGGGGGAGGAGGTAGGAGTCCAGAGGGGAAGCACACGCCAGGGAGGGGGGAGGAGTCCCAGGGGGAAGCTCGCACTAGGGCTTCCCTCCTGGGGGGGGAGAGGGGAAGGGAGGCTCGCACCGGGGCTCCCTTCCTCTGTGGGGGAGGAGGAAGGAGTCCCGGGGGGAAGTGTGCACCGGGGAGGGGGAAGGAGTCCCAGGGGGAAAAACACACTCCAGGGCTTTCCTTCTTTGCGGGGGAGGGAGGAGGAGTCCCGGGAGGAGGCTCTTGCCGGAGCTTCCCTCCTCTGGGGATGGGGGGGGGAAGGCACGTGCCGAGGATTCCCTGCCCCCAGCCAACACCCTGTCCCCTATTGCCACTGGCACTCTTCTCCCACTGGCATCCTGGCCCCTGGCCCCGCCGGCACCCTGTCCCCACCCCAGCACCCTGTCCCTTGCCTCCACTGACACCCTGTCCTCTGCCCCAGCACCCACTAGCACCCTTCCCCAGTACCATGTCCCCTGCTCCCACTAGCACAGTTGGGGCCACATTAATGAGCCTTTGGAGGAGGTTTTTTTTGCATCTCACGTGTGTGGCCCCAACTGACTTTTCAGTGACCCCTGAATCAAAACAGGTTCTCATAAATAAAAACAATGCTGAAATTTTTTGTGTTTGACATATTTTATTTAAAAATGAAGCCTGGCCAACAAACCCCCATCTGTCCGCAGCATCATAACACTCCTGCACACACACACACACACCCAGACCCTAGATTTGAGCCTATCATACACTGGAATCCCCCGTCCTAAGCCTCTCACATTGCCAAACTCCTGCATCCCCACATCCTCATTCTTTTGCCACAACACTCCTACACTATCCACACACCACAAATCTGTGCCCTGAGCCCATTATACTCCTAACCTCCCTGCCCTGAGCCCCTCCCATCCCCCAACCCAAACTCCTGCACCCTCACATCCACAAGCCTGTGGCTTGCTCAGTACCCCAACCCTCCACCTGACCCCAACACTCCCTAGCCTGGAGCCCCCTCCCTGAGCCAGCATCCCCTCCTCCACCTCCAAATTCCCTCCCAGAGCTTGCACCTCTCACCCCTTCCCACACCCAAATCCCTCATTCCCACCCCAGAGCCCACACATCCTGTCTCAACCCAGTGAGGGTACAGCTAGACTGCAGGAGTTTTTCCGGGCTTCCAGAGCTTTCCCAGAAAAACTCTTCTGCATCCAGGGATGTGTTTGTTCTTCCACTTTTTTTAGTGGAAGAGCAAACATGCTCTTTCGGTAACTCCTATATTCCTCTTTCCATGAGGAATAAGGGGCCTTCCAAAAGAAGGAGTTTTTCTGACATTTGGTCCAGTCTAGACAGGCGAAGTGTTGGAAAAACCTCTTCCTACAGAAGAATTGGGAAAAAAAGCAGCAGTATAAGGGTTGGGAATAGCAAGTGGTGGAGAGGAGAATAGAGGGGGCAGGGTGGGGCTTCAAGGAAGGGGCAGGGCTTCAAGGAAGGGGTGGGGCGGTAGATCTTGGCTTGTTCTGTCATTTAAAAAGTGATCTTGGGTGTTAAAAGGTTGGAGACCACTGCACTACAGAGTCTCTGTGTGGTTGTGCACGTGCCCTTGTCCCCAGCCTCTTTCCAGTGGTGGGATGGAAACTCCCTCCCCACCCCCTGGGGTCACACGTTTGTGTGGCCTCCCCAGAGCCTGTGAGCAAGAGCCCAGGGGTGCTCCGGGGCTGCCTTGTGGGACTGTGTGACACAGACTGGTGCTGCATGTGCTTCCACATGCATGGACTGCAGCACAAGGGCCAGGCCAAGAAGGCCGAGCAATGATCACACCACAGCCCCTGCCTCCCCCACCCTCTGTGTGTGTGAAAAACTAAGAGCACTCACCTGCTGATCCCTCTCTAGCCTTGAAGGATGTCTAGGAGACATCTAGGCCCTGGGGTACTGACTCCAGGGTGAGGGTAATGGTGCTGACCATCTCCTCCTCTTCCAGCTCATTGTCCTCCTCCTCCTGTCCTGGGAGCCCTGGGTGGGTGACAATGGGCATCTCCAGCTCCGATTCCATGACTAGGGGTGGGAAGGAGTTGCACCACCCCCCAGGATGCGGTGGAGCTTGTCCTGTCCCAGAGCGAGAGCTGCGTTCCCTGGCCCTGGCAAGCCCTGCCACAGCTCCTTCGCTTTGCTTCTGACCTCCTCAAAGTACTGGGGTGGTGGCCTCTCGTGGCCAGGGTCTCGACCACCCGGCTGTAGAGGTCGGAGTTGTGCCATCAGGAGCGGAGATTCTTCAGGGTCTCCTCCTCACCCTGTACCTCCAGGAGAGCCAGGATCTCCATCCCAGACCACAATGGTGCATGCCTTTTGGTGCCCCTGGCAAGGTCCTCGGAGCCCTGGGCATGCTCCATGTGTGGGCCAGTGGGCTCTCGGGGAGGTTGAGCCTGGGCCATGACTCAGGAGCAGTGCCGCAGTGGCAGCCACATTTTGAGGGAAACTTCCAGGGCCAGCTTACTGCCACAAGGCTTGTCCTGCCAGTTCTTAAAGCCGCAGGCACCTGGGAGACAGGAACTATAGAGTTGTGTTGAGTTTGGACGGAGTGACCACCAGGGCACCTGTGCTATTTCCTGGAGGCCTCTTTTTTCAACAGAACTCCCTCTTCTGCGTCCACACATGCCTGTTTCCGAAAAAGTTTTTTTCCTTCTTCCTCATATAAAGAGGTTTACCGCCATCGGAAAAACCCCTCCATTCTTTCGACTTTTTGTCAAAAGAACGCAATAGTGGTGTGGACGCAAGTATTGTTTTTCTGGAATAACACCCATTATTCCAGAAAAAGTGTAGACATACCCTTAGAGTGAAATCTTTCACGCCAGCAATTCTTAGAATAAGACACGCCTGTACAACTACTTATCACCTATATTCCTCCTTTTGGAAACTTGCAAAAGATGACAGTGTCCAATGCCTTTTTAACATTATGTTTTTAACTCTTAGAATAAAGCACTGGAGAAAAATCCCATGCAAATAGGATAGATTTTTCCTTTAAGTTACAGAAACAAAAGCACCCTACCATTCTACTAGTCAGCACAGATCCTCTTGTGTGTCTGTCTGATTTTCTGATCTATCCTGTTACTAGTTTGGGCATTCCCAACAGTGTAGCCTACAGCTTCCGCAGGCCCCTGGGCAAGGTGTGTGTGTGGGGGGGAGCGGGGCTCTGCCCTCTAAGCAGCATTGGGACTGAGGGCAGAAGGGGCTAGGCTGAGGGCAGCCAACCCTCAGTACTGCAAGAACACAGTCCTCTTTAGCCCTTAGCAGTGCTCAAAACATACAGAGTAACGCTCTGGTTGTAATATAAAGGGCCTGGGTCTCTGGCCACCATGCTGCTACTGTGGCAGTGCCAGTGGCTGAAGCACTGAGCCCCAAGGCAACTATCCCTTTGAGCTCAACCCATCAGTTGTCCTGGTTCCCGTGAGCTACGGCCATTAAGACTACTTTCTTTGGCATTATCAAAATAAGTTGTCATGGGATAAGAGGGAAGGTCCTCTCATGGATTGATAGCTGGTTAAAAGACAGGAAACAAAGGGTAGGAATAAATGGTTAGTTTTCTGAATGGAAGGAGGTAACAAGTAATGTCCCTCTAGGGTCTGTACTGGGACTAGTCCTATTCATCCTATTTATAAATGATCTGGAGAATGGGGTAAATAGTGAGTTGGCAAAATTTACACATGATACTAAACTCCTCAAAAAAGTTAAGACTAAAGCAGACTGTGAAGAGATTGAAAAAGATCTCACCAAACTAAGTGATTGGACAAAAAATGGCAAATGAAATTTAATGTTGAAAAATGTAAAGTAGTGCACATTGGAAAAAATAATCCCAACTATACTTACAACATAACGGGGACTAACTTAGCTACAAGTACTCAAGAGAAAAATACAGATCTTCAAGTCATTGTGGATAGTTAGAATCATAGAATCATAGGGTATGTCTACACTACAAAGTTAATTCGAAATAACAGCAGTTATTTCAAATTAACTTTAATAGTGTCTACACAGGCAAACTGCTATTTTGAAATAGTGGAGCCCTTATTTCGAATTTGGTAAACCTCATTCTATGAGGAGTAACACCAAATTTGAAATAGCTATTTTGAATTAAGTGCTGTATAGACACTTAATTCGAAATAGGGGGCCTCCAGCCCTTCCCAGGGAGCCCTGGTGGCCACTCTAGGCACAACCAGGAAAACTTACTCTCCTCTCCCCCAGCCCTGGAGCCATTAAAGGGGTAGACCCTGGCCAGCTGTGCCAGCTCCTAGCCTGCCAGCCCAGAGCCAGCAGTGGCCACTGGGGCCCCTGACTTAGGGGCCCCAAAACATGAGCCAGCAAGCCACTGGCAGCCAGCCCTCCACCGCTCCCCAGGAGCAGTCTTCCAGCTCCCAGGAGCCTGACAGGGGCTGGAGAAGTCGGGCACTTTCCTGGTCCAGGGTGGAGATCATGGACTTTATCCAGGTTTGGGGGGGATGCCCCCAACGTCCATGATCTCAGCCCTGGACGGAGGAATGCAGCCATCTATGGTAGGATAGCTGCCAGCCTGGCCACCAAAGGCCATATGCGAACCCAGGAGCAGGTTTGCATGAAAGTCAGGTTAGTCCGGTGAGACCCCCAACCCTGAGCCCTGAGCTTCCCCTCCCCCTTCTTCCCCTTGCTTCCCCCTTCCAGCTCCCTCCTTCCAGGTTTCCCCCCCCCCACCCTCTGTCTTCCCCTCTCCTACCTCCTTTTCCCAGTCTCCCCAGAGGTCCATTCCCCCCCCCAGTTTTGTTCAATAAACCCAGTTTCTATTTTTGAACATACGTGTCTTTTATTTGACATCAGGAAGAGGGGCTAGGGAGGGGTAAGTGGAAGGACATGAGGGAGGAATGGGACATGAGCCCCCGGTGGGGAGGACCGGAGAGGCTCCGAGGGGTGGACGCTCTCCCTCAGGGCCTCCTGGATCCTGACAGCACCCCGATGGACCTCCTGGATGGCAGCCTGCAGCAAGTGAAGCCAGGCTGATGGCAACGACCCCACAAGATGCACTGGCGTGCCCAGGGGCAGCTCTGGCTCCATGTGGCCGAGTGCTGTGGTGTCCCGAATGCGGGCACTCAGGGCACTCCAAGACAGGACTGCTTTGCTGTCCCTCATCGAGGTAGACAAGCAAGCGGGGAATCCTGAGAACTGTCTGTCCGGGGTGGGGGTAGGGTCCCTTTAAGCATGGAGCTCAGTTAGCCTCAGGCAGCAGCCCCACACACTAAGTCCTAACCTGATGCCCTGCCGGTACTAGTTCTGGCCAGCCTTAACTTCGGTTCAGGGTCCACTCAGTGTGGACGTGCTATTTCGAAATAGTTTTTGTGTATAGATGCGTTATTCCCAATTAGCTTAATTCGAATTAACTATTTCGAATTAAGTTAATTTGAAATAGTGCTGTAGTGTAGACATACCCATAGAGCTGGAAGAGACCTCAGGAGGTCATCAGGTCCAGCCCCCTGCCCAAGGCAGGACCAATCCTAGCTAAATCAACCCAGCCAGGGCTTTCTCAAGCCAAGACTTAAACATCTCTAGGGATGGAGATTCCACCATCTCGCTTGGTAACCCATGCCAGTACTTCACCCCCCTCCTAGTGAAATAGTTTTTCCTAATATACAACCTAGACCTCCATCACTGTAACTTGAGACCATTGCTCCTTGTTCTGCCATCCGTCACTACTGTGAACAGCCTCTCTCCATCCTCTTTGGAAACTCCCTTCAGGAAGTTGAAGGCTGCTATCAAATCCCCCCTCACTCTTCTCTTCTGCAGACTAAACAAACCCAAATCCCTCAGTCTCTCCTCATAGGTCATGCGCTCCAGCCCCCAATCATTTTGGTTGTTCTCCTCTGGACCCTCTCCAATGCGTCCACATCCTTTCTATAGTGGGGGACCCAGAACTGGACACAATACTCCACGTGGCCTCACCAGAGCTGAATAAAGGAGAATAATCACTTCTCTGGATCTGCTGGCAATGCTCCTCCTAATGCACCCCAATATGCCATTAGCCTTTTTGACTCATATCCAGCCTCTCATCCACTGTAATCCCCAGGTCTTTTTCTGATGAACTGCTGCTTAGCCATTCAGTCCCCAGCCTGTAACAATGCTTGGGATTCTTCCGTCCCAAGTGCATGACTCTGCACTTGTCCTTGTTGAACCTCATCAGATTTCTTTTGGCCCAATACTCTAATCTGTCCAGGTCACTCTGGACCCTATCACTGCCCTTCAGCGTATCTACCTCTCCCCCTAGCTTAGTGTCATCCGCAAACTTGCTGAGGGTGCAATCCATCCTCTCATCCAGATCATTAATAAAGATGTTGAACAAAACTGATCCAAGAACTGATCCCTGGGGCACTCCGTTAGAAACCGACCGCCAACCTGACATCGAGCCATTGATCACTACCCGTTGGGCCCGACAGTCTAGCCAGCTTTCTAGCCATCTTACAGTCCATTTATCCAATCCATATTCCCCTATTTTCTGGCAAGAATATTGTGGGAGACCATAACAAAAGCTTTGCTAAAGTCAAGGTATATTACATCCACTGACTTTTCCATATCCACAGAGCCAGTTACTTCATCATAGAAGCTAATCAGATTGGTCAGGCATGACTTGGCCTTAGTGAATCCATGTTGACTATTCCTGATCACTTTCCTGTCTTCCAAGTGCTTCAGAATGGATTCCTTGAGGATCCCCTCCATGATTTTTCCAGGGACTGAGGTAAGGCTGACTGTTCTGTAGTTCCCTGGATTGTCCTCCTTCCCTTTTTAAAAGATGAGCACTTTTTCCAATCATCCGGGATCTCTCCCAATCTCCACGAGTTATCAAAGATAATAGCCAAAGGCTCCACAATGACATTTGCCAACTCCCTCAGTATTCTCGGATGCATTAAATCAGGGCCCATGGATTTGTGTATGTTTAGCTTTTCTAAATAGTTCCTAACATGTTCTTTCCCCACCAAGAGCTGTCCACCTCCTTCCCATACTGCCTTGCCTAAGGCATTTGTCTGGGAGCTGACCTTGTCTGTGAAGACAGACAAAGAAAGCATTGAGTACTTCAGCTTTTCCCACATCGTCTGTCACTAGGTTACCTCTCTCATCCAATAAGAGCCCCACACCCTCTCTGATCACCCGCCTGTAGAAACCTTTCTTGTTATTCTTCACATCCCTTGCTAGCTGCAATTCCAGTTACACTTTCACCTTCCTGATAACTCCCTTGCATTCTCGAGCAATATATTTATAGTCCTCCCTAGTCATCTGTCCAAGTTTCCACTTCTTGTAAGCTTTCTTTTTGTGTTTAAACTCACCATGGATGTCCCTAGTAAGCCAATCTGGTCACCTACCATATTTGCTTTTCTTGCTGAGCATTGGGATTGTTTCCTCCTGTGCCTTTAATAAGGATTCTTTAAAATACTGCCAGTTCTCCTGGACTCCTTTCCCCTTCATGTAAGCATCCCAGGGAATCCTGCCCATCAGGAGCCAAAGTCTGCTCTTCTGAAGTCCAGGGTGTGTATTTTGCTACTCTCCTTTCTTCCTTTGGTCAGGATCCTGAAATCTACCATCTCATGATCACTGCTTCCCAGGTTGCCACCCACCTCTACTTTCCATACTAGTTCCTCCCTGTTTGTGAGCAGCAGGTCAAACTGCACATGGCTCCTGGTCGGTTCCTTCAGCACTTGTACCAAGAAGCTATCCCCAACATTCTCCAAAATCTTCCTGGATTGTCTGTGTACTGCTGAAAACATCCACTCAATGTGCAGTGGCAGGCAAAAAAGCAAACAGAATGTTAGGAAGCTTCATACCCTTTGGCTTTCCCCCCAGCCCTTAGTTCAAAAATTGCTCTATGACCTTTTTAATGTTAAGTGCCAGCAATCTGGTTCCATGTTGGTTTAGGTGGAGCCCATCCTTCCTGTACAGGCTCTCCATATCCCCAAAGTTTCCCCAGTTCCTAATAAATCTAAACCCCTCCTCTCTACACCATTGTCTCATCCGACACATTGAAACCCTGCAGTTCTGCCTGCCGACCTGGCCCTCTACATGGAACTGGAAACACTGGATGTCTGATCAGGGATAGTTCTACAGTATCCCAGAAAGCCTCCTCTGTGTAACTCTCTGCCTCCCTTAGCTAATCCAATTCACCCAACCTGGCCTCCAAAGTCCGTACACAGTCTCTGAGGGCCAAGAGCTCCTTGCACCGAATGAACACATATGACACTTGTCCATGGTGAACAAGGGTACAATAAACTGGATAACCACTCTGCTGCTGGGCTTCTGCCTGCATTCTCTCCTATAGATTATTAGATTCTTGATAGAGTTTTTATTTAAATCAGGTAGCTTGGAATTAGTTCAGTTTAAAAGAAGTTTTAAATTATGCTAAGTGTATCTATCCCCCTTCAAACTCAGGGTATGTCTACACTACAATGTTATTTTGAAATATCTTATTTTGAAATAGTTAATTAGAAATAAGATATTTCAAAATAACGTGTCTACACATAAAATGCATTTCGAAATAAAGTTTTACTATTTCAAAATAGCGCGTCTACACTGATTGGATGCTGAATTGCATTTAAGGCCACCCAGAACAAGTTCAGACAGGGCATCAGGTCAGTAGTTACTTCTTGTGGCTGCTGTCTGAGGCTAAGAGACCGCCCCGGACAGCCAGTTCTCAGGTTTTCCTGCTTGCTTGCCTACCTTGCTGAAGGACAGCAAAGCATTTTTTTTCTCTGATTGCTTTGGTTGCCCTGACTCAGGACACCACAGCACTCGGCCCCATGGAGCCAGAGCTGCCTCTGGGAACTCTGGTGCTCATTTTGGATGCCTTGCTGCAAGCCTGACAGCAAGTGCTGGAAACTGCCTGGCAGCTTCTGCGGCAGCCCAACCCCCGGTCCTCTTCTGGACCCCCCTGTGGGCCATGGAGGAGCAATGGCCAGATGCCAGCGTGCCCCGCCGCATCTGGCATCTGGACACCAACAGCGACCACATCATCCTGGAGCACTGGGGAGACCAACAGTGGACCCAGAACTTCAGAATGAAGGAGGACACCTTCCTCGAGCTCTGTCAGTGGCTTGCCCCTGCTCTGCAGTGATGGGACATGCACATGAGGCCCGCCATTCCCCTCCACAAGCGTGTGGCCATCGCCCTCTGGAAGGTCTCCACGCCGGATAGCTACCGATCCGTGGGGAACCAGTTCAGCGTAGGGAGATCCACCATCAGAGCAGTGCTCATGCAGGTATGGCAGTCTCTGGCCACTGTGGTGGGGGGCGGGGTGTGAGGAGGGGATGGGCTGCCTTAGGGAAAAGAGGGGGAGGGGGTGCAATTCCCCTCCATGGGAGGTTTTGTTCTGTCCCAGCTGCACTACAGACTACCTGCGGTGACCAGGATTGCAGGGGGGGTTGCTCCTGGGGAGGGGACATGGGGTAGTGGCAGGGAAGAAGCATTCTTAGCCACCCTGGCACCCCAGTGACTCTTGGTGGTTTTGTGTGTCCCTCTGCAGGTGGTCAAGGCCATCAACAGAGTGCTGCTCCACAGAGTTATCCGCCTCACCGATGTGGACACAGTCATCGAGGGGTTTGGCGCCCTGGGCTTCCCCAACTGCAGGGGCGGGGGGAGGAATTGACAAGATGCACATCCCCATCTGTGCCCCGGAACACCAGGCCTCCCTCTACGTTAACTGGAAGGGGTACGTCTCGGTCATCCTGCAGGCCGTGTCTGACCACCGAGGCTGCTGTCCTGGATATCAACGTGGGCTGGCCCGGCAAAGCACACGACGCACGGGTGTACCGTAACTCCTCCACATGCCAGAGGCTGCATGCCAGGACCTTCTTCCCCAGCCACCACATCAGGGTCGGGGATGTGGACATGCCTGTGTGCCTGGTGGGAGATGCGGCCTACCTGCTACAACCCTGGCTCATAAAGCCCTACACGGGACACCTCAACCCCTCCCGGCCGGCCTTTAATGCTAGGCTAAGCAGGGCCCGCATTGTGGTGGAGGGGGCCTTCAGCTGGCTGAAGGCCCAATTTCGATACCTCCTCACACGCCTCGACCTCTCCAAGAGGAATATTCTGCACATGGTGGTGGCGTGCTGTGTGCTGCACAATTTGTGTGAGCAGAAGGGGGAGGCTTTCCTGCCAGCCTGGATGGCAGAGGCCGACCACTTGGCCGGCCTGTATGCACAGCCCCCCATGGCTGCCAGCTGGGAGGCCCATCGGGGGGCTACCAGTATCCGGGAGGCCCTGCAGGAGAGCTTCCTGATGGAGGAGGAGTGAAGTCTCCCCAGCATGCCCCACTGGGGCCTTGTGCCTTATTCCACCCTCAGTCCTTCCACTTTCCCCTCCCTAACCCCCCTTCCTGATGTCAAATAAAAACAAGTGTTGCCAAAAAAACCCTCTCTTTTTTTACCATAACTGGGGGATGGGGGGGATGAGGGTGGGAGAGGGGAGGGGGAAATCTGGGAGCAGGGAGCTGGAAGGGGGAGGCAAGGGGAGTAAGAGGGAGGAGAAGCTCAGGGTTGGGGGTCTTGCCAGCCCACATGTCTCCCAGCACTGCAGGTACGGGGGCCTCAGCATCCCCGGGAGAGGAGTGGATATGGGGGGGGGGGCACGGGAGGAGGAAGAAGTGGGAGGGGGAGCAGGAATGGGAGGAGGAGTGATAGCTGGAGTGGCAGCAGGGGCTGGAGCGGCAGCAGGCAGCAATCTTTGCACCATACTCTGCAGGTGGTCGCGGATGGCATGGCCCTGGTCACACAGCTCCCGCAAGCTCTCCCGCCACAACCGGAGGTCTTCCTACACCCAGTGCTCCTGTCTGCGGACCTGCCTTTGCAGTAACCCCAGGTGCTTCCGCTGGTATCCCTCCTGGTTCTGGGTGCACCTGCTAGCCCGTGTGCGGGAGGATGTCCTGGATGGGGTGGTGAGCCCTGCACTCGCAGCTGGTGTAGCTGCGGAGAAACCAGAGAGGTGGTCAGTTATCCTTGGGGACACAGTGGATGAAGCGCAGCCCCCCTCTGCAAGGTGAAGATAGAAGGTATCCGCACCATCATGTCCTGCTATCCCCAGGAGTGTGAGCTGTCCCGGGACTGTACCCATGCCGCTGTGCTGTATATAGTGTGGGTGTGGATCCATAGATGGCCGCGTTCCTGCATCTAGTGTGGAGATCATGGACGTTGGAGGATTCCTCCAAAACCTCAATGAGGTCCATGATCTCCGCACTGGACCAGGAAGGTGCCTGCCTTTTCTGGCCCCTGACAAGCTCCTGGGAGCTGCCAGGCTGTTCCTGGAGAGCGGTGGAGGGCTGGCTGGCTCACTCATGCTGGCAACTGGGTCAGGGGCAGTGCCTGCGGGCTCTGGGCTGGCAGACCTGGAGCTGGCACAGGCCCTGTGGCCAAACAGACTCTACCCCTTTAAGGGCTCCAGGGCTATGGGGGGGAGCAGAAGAGTTTTCCTGGTTTGGCCCAGAGTGGCCACCAGGGCACCCTGGGAAGGGCTGGAGGCCCCCTATTTCTAATTAAGTGTCTATATTGCGCTTATTTCGATTTAGCTATTTCGAATTTGGCATTATTTCTCGTAGAAAGAGGTTTACCAAATTCGAAATAAGCTCTCCGCTATTTCAAATTTATTTTGAAATAGCGGTTTGCCTGTGTAGATGCTATTAAAGTTAATTCAGAATTACAGCTGTTATTTCGAATTAACTTTGATGTGTAGATATACCCTCACTCTCTAAACTCCCTCATGGAACTCCCTGTTAGCTGCTCCTGTTCCCTAAGCTCTCTGGTCACTTACTACCAGGTTTTATATAACCCTGGCCTTCCTGATAGCCCCACCCCTTGGTTAGGTCTTGACCACTGAACAAAGGGTTATGTTTCAAAACTTCTTTAAGAAGCCCACAGCTTCCAACTGCCTACCTCAGCACATGGTCCTTTAAACAAACAGCTCAGCACATATCTTTACAGATATTTTCCTAACTTGTTGAAAAGGAGAAAGCAGAACAGAGGTTTTAAATATCATGAAGTCATTAGTATTGAGATACTCTTACAAAGACTTACTCCCTTACCACATGGGAAATGGCCTTAAATACAGATAAATCATGAGTGATCTGGGCAATCTAAAGAGAAAGAAAGGACAATAGAGGCTGATATGAAAGATAACAATGGGTGAACCTCAAAATTCAGATTTTCAATCCATTGTGAATGGCCACAAAAAATCATCACTGTTGCTAAAGTATTGTCAACCCCATACTTTCTCAAGCACCAAAAAGTCAGGAGCTACAAAGAAAAACCCATGTATTTTTAATGCCAATAAAAATTAAGATTCTCACCCAATCACATCACCAGAAGGTGGGGCTTTTAATTGAAAAAATAAAACCCCTAATTATGAGATTCCTAATAAAAATCTTGGGAGCAGTATTGTCTGTGCTTTCCAAACCTTACTACAAAACTGAGCTGAAATGTTTCATAAAGATATTGCAGGGACTTTCTCTTTCAAGCCAGGTCAAATATATCCCAAGAGTCTTCTACAGTATTTCATGTATTTTATTCCTCATCTTAACCAAAGTAAAAAGTACCAAGGCAAATGCAAAGGCAACATTATCATAATGGTTTCAGACCTAAATGGTTCATTTTGAATTTTGAATAAAAAGTTTCAAATCAGATGTCATTTTGTCTGAACTAGTTCATCCATCTCCATGAAAATCAGTTACAATGTACAAGCATGTACATGACGATCAGGAGGACAGAAAGTGTGCTGGAAAGGAAGAATATTTTCATGTTCAAATATAAAAGTACACATTATGCTCTAACATCTACCTTATGATACCTTATTGATTTTGATAGATTTGCATAGAACATATTTCTGCCCTGACTTACCTCAGTCACAAAAACATTTTCTACTGGAAACTGGATCTCTGATTATTTTTTCAAAGCAATTCTTATGTATAATATTTTATATTAAAATTTCATTTTTCTAGTACTATTAAAAAATACAAAGCCAGAAGAGTTACTTTGCAAGTCACAGTTAGGGTACATCTAGACTATGGGCTTTTGTCTACAGAAGTTTTGTTGACAGATACTGTTGACAAAGCTTCTGTCGACAAAGAGCGTCTAGACTACATCCAGTTCTGTCGACAAAGCAAGCCGCTTTGTCGACATGACAGTGTAGACGCAATAACGCCTTCTGTCGACAGAACTCTGTCGACAAAAGGCGTTATTCCTCGTAGAATGAGGTTTACAGCCATCGACAAAACTGCTGAGTTCTGTTGACGTTATGTCGACAGAACTCAGCGGCAGTGTAGACGCAGGTATAGTTTTGTTGACAAAAGTCCACTTTTGTTAACAAAACCCTGTAGTCTAGAGACACCCTTAGCTACATTTAACTATAGCAGCCATTTTCAGCATCTCAATTAAAAATTGATCAGACCAGGTATTGAAAATAGCTACCAGAGCTAGCCCTGGTCTACACTAGGGAGGATTTTTTTTTTCCAAAATAACTCCCCTTATTTTGAAATAAGTCAAGCATCCACACTACCAACCCTGTTATTTTGAAATAATGGACTGGTTATTTAAAAAAAAAATAACTCCAGGTTTCCATGAGCAATAACTCTTATTTCAAAATTGTTATTTTGAAATAGTGTGGGTGTCTACACTCATACTAGGTCTACACTATGCTCTATTTTTGAAAGAGGATATGCAAATTCCATGGGACACTGACAGTTGTGGACACAGAAGGCAGCCAAGCCACCCCGACCCCACCTCCCACCTGTAGGCACCTCCCCATGCCTTCTTGTCCCCAGGCCATGGGTGTTGCAAAGTTCCCCTGGGACATCTGTGCCCCTGTTGGAAAGGGCCCATTATCTAAGCAACAGATGGCCTGGCTCAAAACACATCACCATTGTCTGAACCGAGACCTTCAAACACAGTGTCTGCTGGGATGACTGCCCTTGTAACTTTTCCACAACTGGGCCAGCTACTACTGTGCTGTGTCCACTACCTCCCACATCATCTTGCCAGCTCTGTGTGATCCACTGGAGGAAGCAAACACAGGAAGACCTCCTGTGGGACCAGATGGCTTGCCTCCAGTCCCTCCTCCAGGGGTTCAACGAGGAGTGCTGGGAGAAGGCCGCCAACCAGGAAGAGTACTGGGCTGACTGGAAACAGCATATGGCCATTGGGACCAGCTGTCACACCAGAATGAGGCCACGTGCTCGTCCATAAACTCGGTCCTGGAGCGCATGGCCGTGTGCATGGAGTGGGCCACCAGCCACATCCATGTTGCACTAACTCATGTCCAGGTGGCTGAGAAGACTCCTGAACCTCCTCTTCAGGCAGCTGAAGGCACACTCCACTACCATGAAGCACCTGTTGAGCCTTGCATTGAAGTGCTCCTTGGTGGAGTCCAGGCTGTCCACGTAGAGCTTCATAAGCCAGCGGAGGAAAGGGTAGGCTACATCACACAGGATGCACATGGGCATGTCCACGTCCCTGACCCTGATGGTACAGTCAGGAAAAAAGTACCAGCGTGCATCTTCTGGAACAGGCTTGAGGTCTGGAAGATGTGGGCATCATGCACCTTCCCCAAGCAGCTGACCTTAATGTCCGTGAACTATTCCTTGTGGTCCACCAGGGCCTGAAGCACCATAGAGAATTACCCTTTCCTGTTTATATAGTCAGAGGCATGATGGTTGGGGTCCAGGATGGGGATGTAAGTATTGTCTGTGCCCCACCTCCCCCACAGTTGAGGAAGTCCATGGCAGCAAAGCCATCCATAATGGAGTCAACATTGCACAGAGTGATGACTCTTTGCAGCAAGATGTTGTTGATGGCCTTGACTACCTGCAGGAGCATGGCCCCAACCATGGATTTCCCCATGCAGAACTGGTTCCTGATGGAGCAGTAGCTGTGTAGCACTGTGATCGGCCACAGAGCGATGGCGATGTGCTTCTGCAGGGGGATGGTGGGTCTCAGTTGGGTGCCCTGTCACCTGAGGGCAGGGGTGAGCCACTTGCAGAGCTTGGAGGTGGTGGCCCTCTGCATGCGAATGTTCTGGAGCCACTGCTGGTCATCCCATCACTGCATGACAATGAGGTCCCACAAGTGTCTCTGCCAGAAGCAGTGTTTTGCGGTGTCCCGGGGATTGAGGATCGTTTGCTGCAGCAGGAGCACCAGGACCTGGGTGAAGGGATCCTCCAGTGAGGGATGGTCATCGTCCTGCTGGAGCAGCACGTGGGCAATTTGGATGAACTGTGCCATGAGGCACAGCAAGAGATCCATGAGCCTGACACTGCTTTGCAGCAGTTCCGGCAATATGATGCGAGTGCTATGGCATCCGCAAGGGCAACCAGAGCACATGGTGTGAGTTCGGGGTCCTGCAAGGGGGTAGGCAATGGAGGAGTGGCATGTGAAACGTGGCTGTAGAGCGGAGCCCCTTTAAGCATGTGTCTTAGCTAGCCACAGCAAGCAACCACAAGAAGTATCTGCCCTCCTGATAACTTCCCCAAAGTGCTTCCAGGGGCTTTAAATGTGACACAGGCTCCAATGAATGTGGACTCGCTATTCTGAAATAATTCTGAGCTATTACAATGCTGCCATGTAGTATGGATGCACTATTACAAAATAGTTATTTTGGGAGTTATTTCAAAATAAGTTATTTTGAAATAACTAGGGAGCTGCACCCCCTGCTCATTACTCTTGCAGGGGGGGTAGGCCACCAAGAAGGGCCAGGATGCATCCGCACCAGCCCAGGCCCCTCCTTGGCCTCCCATACTCCGCTGTACCAGCCTGGGCCCCTTCTCACCCCCTGGCTGCACCAGCTGTGCCAGGCCAGGCCCAGCCTTGCCCTAGTACCCAGGGAAGGCTGGGCTGCAACCACAGCAGGCTGGCTTAAGCTGTGCCACAACACACCAGACCTGGCCCTGCCTTACCTCCAGAGTCTAGGGAAGGCCAGGCTGTGGTGTGCCCGCCTAGCTCTCTATGTGCCCGCCAGAGAGAGCCAGGCTGGCAGTAGGTGGAGCTTGGCTCCAGGGACAGCGTCTGGGATGGAAGGGGCGGGGCTTTACCCACCTATGCCTATCCCCCAGCCTGTGGATGCTGTGATGTGATGACATCACTTTGTCATCTCACAGAAAATTTTTTTTATAGAGTTCCTAGTGTAGACATGCCCCTAGATTACCAACTACACTAGGATTCCTGACAAGAACACCTGTTCAAGTCACACTGGCTCAGCAAGTAAGAAGTGACCCCAAACTGAATGGATATAAATTTCTCACATCTAAATTTAATGTGCTATTAGAGAATTTCTGATTGTCAAAAAAGTGAGATTGTGGGACAGCCTTCTAGTAGCAGCAGGGGGGACATACAATATAGCTTGATAAAGTTATCAGTGAGATTATGTGACAGATTTGCCTGCAATGGCAATCATATGGACTTGATGAAACAGGTCACTTCCATTCCTATCTTCCTTTGTAACTTTTTTTTTTTAATTCCCTGATGTAGACAAGGCTGAAACAGAGGCACAGCTAGAAGCTGAAGTCAGTAACATAGGGTATGGTATCATTCTCAAATCTTTTTTAAAAAATCTGATTGTACCAAACTTCTTACACACAAGGAAAAAGTTATCAAAAAGCAGCCTTAAGGTGTTGATTAATCCCATAAGAATGTATATACTGTAATATTTGGAACAGGAAACATCTCCAAAAAGGAAAGTAATAATTAATCAGGTGTTTATTGCCATCATATAATTTCACAGTAACTCTACTAACATTTTGTGTTAAACTGACATATTGTGATACCTGAAATTATATATAAATGTCATTTTATTTACTACATGAAACTGATTAAACTGAAACTTGATTATGGTATTAAATCACTGCCAGTGAACATGATCAACATTCACAATTCTTTACAGAAGTTATTTGTATAAGTTTTCATTCTGGAATGTCATATTGCTCTGCAATAAGCAAAACCTATTTATTTCAGTGTCAAGAATGTAAAAACAAATGTCAACAGATGAATTATGGAGTTAATGAAGAGCTGAGAGCATAACGCCACTGATTTCATACCCTACAGCAACGGTTCTCAAATTTTTATAGAGCAGTTTTCATGGCCCACATTCCCTCCCTTTAGTGGCCTCATGAATCTCCTCAGGATCAGGCCTCACCTATGGTAAGCTCAGCAATGGTTCCTGCTTTCATAGGAAAATAACATTAGCAGAATATTTATTTATTAGCCCTTCAGTATGTGTCACTGAGGTCAGCAGTAACAGCTGCTCTCATGAAGTAGTGGCTGCCAGCAGACTCATCTCAACTAGTTTACAGATGCTTTTACTGGTCTCCACTTTTTTTTTCCAATGAAAAAGTGTGCATGTTTTCAAGACTCATAGAAACAGTGATGTGGAGCCAACACTAGGTGACATGCCAGTTGCCCACGAATCACAATTTCAGAACCATTGCCTTACACAGCTTATATCTTGTAGTGATAAAAGGGTCAGTGAGAGTTGGTGGGTTCTTCCTCAAGAAATTTTTAAGCAGAGTTCAAGAATCTTACAAATTATTTGTAAATTCCCCCCTTTTCAGGCCCATAAGAATATTTTTGCCTAGTTTCATCTAATGCTGAACATTCTCTCTTGCATGAAGAATTTTCATTGACTTCGTAAATTTTGCAACCTAGGATATTCATGGGACCTTGACTGTGTACATATAAACTGCCTCTATGACTTCCATACTGCAGCAGGGTGATTTTTTTGACCACAATGAAGATTTGGGTTAATTTCCTCTAGTGAATTTGGAGAACAATCCCTCCCTCAAATTAAACTATTTTATTTTGGTATTTTATAAATGAAATTTTCATTTTTCAATTACATTTTTTTTCTTTTCAACATTTACTTTATTTTTATTAAAATAAATTTAAAAAATTAAGAGCCCAGATAAAAATGAAATGTTCCCTTTGAACTTAGATTTTTTTTTTTAAGTTTTTTGTTTTGCTCTGTGTGTGTGTATTGTTATTCAGAACTGCCAGCAAACTCAAAATTCAGGTATTTGTGCAGCCTGACACTATAGTGTCGCTGGGCCTGGCCTTTGTTTATAATCACCACACTTTCTGAAGAGTAAAAAAGATGAAAATGGAGATGGAGTAAATCATATAGTAACTTCTATGCTCTCCTTCATGACACTGCCTTTGCAGTGTCTACAATAGGGGCTGACTGCCCTGCTGTCGTAGCCATGAAAACTTTCAAAGTGGTAAAATCTTTGGATCTAGCTCTCTGAAAGAGACAGCATATATAGATGTAATTATTTTTCTGGTCCCCATCCCCACAGCATCTGAGGGCCTCACAGAGTTAAATCATTTTGTTAAGATCCATTTTGAGAGATGACCAGGGTCTGACTAAGTTGAGGTGACTTCACTGGGAGCTGAGAATGCTCAGGTTCACTGAAAAAACAATCCATAAGACGGCCACCCAACATCACAGTGACAGAGTTGGTAATTAAAGAGTTCTGGAGCCCAAGTCCCTCACTCTGATAGGGAACATGATTAATATCTATGTGCCTAATTTATTCAGCATGCAATAAACTTGGCACCTCTCCTGAAGGTGGTCAGGGTGGGTTCATGGCCTTGCCCATATTAATCGCTGATCATTAGAGCTAGACTGTTTGTTGGAAGAAGAAGGAGCAGTAGAATCAGGAGAGGATGGAGTAAACGGATCACTTTTTGCCAACACATGTTTACCTCAGCCTCTAAACACAACGTTCCAAATGGCAATGATCTGGCAACAGTTACACTCCTTTTTACATTTCAGTATGTAAATTCACTACTTTTCATAAACACTTATTTAGTCGTGTTAACACCCATACAGTCGTGTTAACACCCTGATAGTAGGTTTGTACAGTAAGTGAGAACATGCAAGGGGAACAATGAGGCACTGCTAACAGTGGGTGCATTTATCAAGTTGCAGTTTAGAGTAATAGTATCCCTATCTATCTCTTCAAGCAACAAGGAAGGAAAAAAACGGGTTTCACTTACCTTCTCTACAGGCAGCAAGGAAGGAGAAAGTGGGTCTCACTTGAAGAGGAAAATATGTGTATCATTTAGCAAGGACAATGCCTGCAATGGTCAGACCCTCACCAATACTGCATGCCTTCCCAGACCCCAATTAACTCTGAAATATCCCAACACTGTTCACAGAGAGGAGCACATATTGTATACTTAAAAAGCATAGAAAGGATAAAAGGATAGAGCTGCTGCTGCCTAATGCAACCCCGATCTTCAGGATAAATTCTACTTAAACAGCATATCTACTGTCTTGTGACATTAAAAGCACAATCCAGTTTTAATTAACAGCTTCTTTATGACACTCAGGTACAAAAGCCTGATACACATCAAAAACACTGCAGAAAACCTGATGTAATAATGACTAACCATGTGGTAACTGCTTGTTAACACACAATTAAATGCTGATATTTGTCTTTTCTTTACATGTTAAGAAACCATGACAGAGAGAGAGATTGAATTGCAGTGAATACTCTCCAACTCATAAAGGTGACTGAAAAGTCTTTGGGCCAAAATAGTCACTCAATAATGATGACGCAAATCTAGATTTACTTCATTGTAAGAACTTGATTTACACTGTTGTAAAAATCCATATAAGACAGAACAGAATCAGGCCCTTGAATCTAAAGAGGAAAACTGGTTCTACAGAAAAGGAAAATCTCCCTTGAGGAAAAACAACTTTCTATCTATAAAAAAAAACAGAAAGCTTTCCTTTTGGTTCTAGGAAGAAGGTTTCATTGTCTACAGAAATGCCATTCCTGCTCATTATATTTTGAACAATGTAATCACGTTTATAAAATTTTGCTTACATGCTCACTAGTGTAGTCCAACCCCTAGCAATTAATATACTCATTGTTTGATACAGATAGCTATAAAGTGCTCTAATTATGCATCTTGTTTGATGAGAAAAGAACATTATTTCATTCTGCAGTGAATGTGAAAAGATGTTTAAAAAATCGTGGCTTTGTTTGGCTGAGCACAAAATAGGCAACATACAATCATCTATGAAAAAGGAGGGGAAAATACAAAAGTAATAAGCGCAGATGTTCACATAATTGTGCTAGGCTCAGCTGTAAAGTTCAAATCACAGTCCCTGTAGGGAGTGGCCGGTGCTATCTATGTTGCAGCCTTCCTGATGCCACTGGTTATAACTGATCATAACTAGAGGTGTTGCACAATTTTGTTAACAAAACAAAACAAAAATAGGCAAAAATCATCTTGTGTATTTACAGACCAGCAGCTCTACAAAAATATCCTTCAGCGTGCAAGGTTTTTGGAGGCAGGGAAGGTATTCATATCACGTCTTCTATAGTGCTAAGCATGTTGGCAATGCTTGACAAGTAATAAGTAATAACCATCTCCAAGATTTGATGGCAGGTTTGGAGGCATATCAAGCAAACATGAGCAGAGTTTTGAACAAATCCCTTCAATTCCCTTGGGATTTGTGCATTTGGAATGAAACTAGACAAAATGCAGTAGTTTTGTTTTGAGATTTTTGGGGGCATTTCAGCCTGAATTTCAAAGCAAAACACAATATAGGCAAGCCAACGTGAACTGAAAATCAAAACTACTTTGCTGAAACTGAAACAAACTAAAATGATAAACAACAGTGTAAAGTAACAAGGAACCACACATGCCCTTCCAGTAAATAGGTTAAAGAGAAGAAAACCATGGCAGGCAAACCCGGGAGCAGATGACAACTCAACAGTTCACTGTCTGCACCTCCTTGGGTTTTAGGCATAATGGCGACCATATTCTGAGGTTTTGGGGAGGAGGACAAATATCTGAGGGCAGAGCTATGAAGTTATGGAGTAGCAACCCTTCATTACCATGTTTTCCTATTAACTGCAAGGGTTACTCAAATTGGACTAAGAACTATTATATTTTAAAAAATGAAATCTTTTCTACAGGAATATTGTCAAATGGAAGTTAGAGGATTATAATCCTTCTTTAGAATTCTATACAATGGGTTAAAGATGTACTGTTTTCTATGTTTAGAACAAATTCTGTCCATTTCAGAATTATATTCCAGAATATATATAATTTACATTAACATAGCAACTGCGTCTATACTACAAGCCTCTTTCGCAAGAGGAAATGCGAACAGAGTGCTAATTTGCATAGGTCGCACACATTTGCATTTCCTGTTCGGATCCCTTTTGCGCAAGAGGTTTTTGCACACACAAAAAAAGAGCTGTGTCGATGGCTCCTTTTTGTGCAAAAACCACTTTTGTGCAAGAGCCGTTCTTCTTCATTTTTTAAGGAGTAACGTTAGTTCGAACCAAGGGGTTTGGTTCAAACTAACGCATCCTGGCACACACTTTCACTTTTGAAACAGCTGGCATTCGGAGTAACGCGCCGGTGAGATCATGCTAATGAAGCGTGGGATATTTAAATCCCCGCTTCATTGACTATTTCGAATGCCTGCATTTGCATCCCTAGTTCAAACTAGGGTGCCAGTGTAGACATACCCTTTGTCTTTAATATTTTTAACCAAACATATAAGATGAAATTATACATATTTTAAACAAAATTGAATGTAATATATGACAAATAAAATAGATACAAAGATAAGCAAATACAATAGATGTAGCTTTCATTGCCTTTGCTTATACATGCCTAAACAATTATCTTTAATTTTTGCCTTTTTTGACACCCTTCTATTATAAAAAGAAAATTTGTAATAAAACTCCGACTTAAGCGTGTTATTATGTACACCAAATTTACAATAGCTAATGAAAGATTGAGTTCTGAAGTTTAACTTAAATGAGCTGAATGTACAGCTAACATGGTCATAAAGCCAATTTTCATATAATAAAAGAAGTAATGTATTGCCAATTTTCTAACCAAGAATAGATCATGTTAAATACCTTTATCATTAAATTAGGCTAATTAGCCGTATGCTTTATCTCATTTCTGTAATTACAGTTTGTCCTTAGAAAGAAGTAGTCGATGGCTTTGGAAGTAAAGTGTCCAGCAGCAATATACCAAAAGAAGCTGTGAATCATAATGAAAAGGAACTCTTAAATCCTTTTAAATTAATTTCTCTCTCCCTTTTTGCACCTTTTGCCTTCCTCATTCAGAAAGCAATATCAAGAGGAATGTCAAAGCCAGGGGATAAGAATTATATTGAATCAAAAAGTTGATGTTATTTCCTGCAGTTCACTTGATCCAAAAATATTTGTTTTCAATGAAGAAATGCCCCCATTGTATTTCAATAGCATTCGGAAAAACCCAAGAATGTTGCACCATCAATAAAAATATATATTACCTCTGTGCCAACACGTATGAAAATGAGATCTTCATACAAAAAGGTGCAGCTTGCTCATCACAAAATTAATGTAAGACTTTGAAAAGTATAGGGTTGTATAGAACCCTTTGGGAGTCAATAAGAAAAAAGTCACTATTCTATTAATGGGATTGGAACCTCAGGGTGAGAATGTTTAGGGAGAAGTAAAAACTTCCCTGTTGTGCCCTTATGTGATTTACTATATTGGAACAAAAACATCCAACTTATGCTACCTCTGCACTGGTGACTAGACATGGGTCCATGTATGTAACTATACCAGAACTCCCCTACCATCCACATCTAACCCCTGGAAGCATGGGTTTTGAAGCGTGTATGGGACAGGAATGCTAGCACACTTGAGGGATGTGGTTATGAACACATGTTGGAGTGTGGCATATCCCTGTGTCAGTTTCTAGTCTGGCCAAGGGTGAAAGGAATACCAAGTTCAATAGTCCTCCATCCCTGTTTCCCACAATATGTTGATCCTTTCCTGCCTGACCCTTATCCAGTTCTATAAATGGAACTATCTGCCCCTGCTGTTCTCACCAATAGCAGCAAGATGTGCTGGCCACATCAGAACAGCTTAAGTAAGCCTGAACTGCTCTGCCTTTGCAAACGCTGGCTTAGACAATGACGAAGCACAATGTCTTCCTTCTCCCATGTTCCTAGTGCAGGGGTGGGGAACCTGTGCCTCGTGGCTTGCCTGGATCTGACCCCTGAGATTCAGGGTTCTTCTCCCTCCCAGTATTGGGAAGCCCACACTGGCACTCCAGCCCTTTTGCCACCCACCAGGCTGGAGCACTCAATCTACTAGCCTGGATCACTAGGCTCTGCCATTCAAGGGGAATATGGTGAGTGTCTTTCTCCGTCTCAGAGGGGGGCCCATGTCAGTGAGGATTTGATGGTTGGGGAAGGGGAGTTGGTTCTCATTTGTGTGTGGCCCCTTACTGATTTTTCTGTGGGACAGCGGTCCCCGATCCTAAAAAGGTTCCCCACCCCTGCCCTACTGTGTTCCTTCATTCCCAACCAACCTTCTAAAAAGGCCAGCACTAAAGGATTAACTCACTGATCTATTTATTTTTCCCATTCATTTGACAGACTTCAGCATATTTAGCCCTTTATCATTTGGTTTTTAAAAGTCATCTTCTATAAGCTAACATAATTCTAATGCATTTTGCTAGATCCATTTTCTCCTCCCCAAGATTCTTTTTGGTCCTATGTATTATTAGTACTATGTAAAAAAATCTGCCAGAGTTAGTGGTTTTAGACATTGCTAATTGCTAAATCATATGCAGCTGGGCACATATTTGATAGGCCCTTCGGCAAACACATTCAATTCGGCATTGCAACAGCCAGTGTTCTTTCCAGGCAGACATTAATAAGTTTCTTCAGTCTTATTAGGACATACTGATATAAGTAAGCAGCACTTACAGGCTCAGATGCAGATAAATCTTGTGTGCATGTTAGACGGTGTACTTCTTATGATTAAGACAGAAGTGACCTCTCCCAAAATTCTAATCCTAATTACAATGAAAATACTAGGCTGGTTGAAAAATGCATCCTAATTTGCTACTTTCTCTAGAAAATGCTTTAAAGATCCTTAGAGCTACAGTTTGTCAGTGCTTACATTATGTGCCTTTTTGGGCCTTCTGAGCAGAGCAATTTAGGAAAGTATTTCCCTGGACTTCAATAGGACTTCTTGAGAAAGTAAGCTGCTACTGACTGTATGAGTACAGAATTGGACTCCAAATAATTAATGCTCACAATTTGCCCAAGAGGATAGGCAATACCAATGGGAGAAGGGCTTCTGTAGGAAATCTTATCAAGGGTACTATCATGGATCATCCCTATATTACTTCATCAAGGTACAAGTCATTACTACAGGGGCCACACAGAAACTCTAGATCTGTAGAGATACAACCAGATATGACAGTGGCCAGGACCATTCCCAAGAACATCACTCCGCAACTCTGTACCTCCTGCAAGTCCCTATCATATGACATTTCCAACACAGAGGGAGAGCCATATCTGTTTTCAGTTTTTCCAAGGAGAAGGAGGGTTAATGATGTGCAGGGGTGGCCCGTGAGTACAGGCCGACTTGGCCGTCGTCCTAGGGCGCCGCCTTCAATGGGGCGCCCAATGATGACATCATGTCGATGTCACGCCATTGAGGGCCATGCAGGAGGGGGCGCCGATCGCGCATTCCACCTGGGGCGCCAGCTGCCGCAGCCTGCCTCAAACCACCCCTGATGATGTGTATTATCTTCAGCTCTGTTCCTAGCCAACTTCAATCTTCTCCTACTCTGTGTAGCCCCCGCCTCAGGCCCACTAAGCACTTGGTGGAGCCTAATATGGGAAATTATGCCACAGAGTCAGCTTAGTCCCTCTGTCCAGGAAGTGTAGATCTCCAAAAGAGTGTTCTCTGTATATTAGGGGGAAGGAAGAAGGCACAAACTGCAGCGTATTATTATTCCATACTGGAAATTGCCATAGGTGGGCACGATAAGGTTAAGGATAAAAAAAAAATCCCCACACACTAGCAGCCATACAATCAGGAGATTCCAATCCAAGTTTAAAAGATGCAGCAGACATCTATGTACATTCAAATATAGTCTCTATTATAAGTGGAGCTAGCTGCATTGCTTTTAGTCAGAGCTGCCTGACAGTTTCCATTATTAGCACCTTTAAACAAAGTCTTATAACTCCACCTGACTTTAACCATTCAGAAAATAAAATTAGGGACACACATAATATTGCCAAAACAAAGTGACTATTTCATTGAGAAGCTCTTCCACTTCATTTTCTGGAGCAAGGCATTGAAGTGTGGCAGGGGAACAGAAATGAAATAAGGTAATAGGGTCAGAAGGATCTGTAACCACACGAGTCCAGTCTTCTCCAGAACCTGGAATTAAATCCAGGAGTCCTAAGTCTCAGTATGACTCTATTGTTGGTAAATAGCTATGACACCCACTTGCAAACCGTATGTCTCTTTCCCCCTCTAAAGCATGCTTCCCATATATATTAAACAACATACTATTGCTATTTGTTACATCACTAGAGTAAACATCAGAGGACTGCACTGTGGATCTGAATGCTCAGCTCCAGCTGATAATTCAGGTAGGGGAGTCAATATAAGCCACATGATGACACTACAGGTTGGACCTCCCTGGTCAGGCACCCTGAGGACCTGACCCATCCCAGATGAGGGATTTTGCTGGACCAAGGGCAGTCATTTCTGGCCCTCTATTCATCAACTCCCTCCAGCCCTGGCCTGACTGCTGCCCTCCTAGATGTCTCCCCTCTCTCGCTGGCCCTGCTGCCCTGTCAGCCCTTGCCATCCTACCAGCTCTCTGCCACCTCTGCTCTCTGGGCTCCCACTGCCACAGCAGGCAGCCCTGCTGCCTGTGCGTATACCAGACTTCTGCTGCAGCACCTGGCAGCCCCACTGTTTCAGTGCACAAAGCTCCTGCAGCCTCTCTGCTTGGCTTCCGCAGCCCTGCTGGGAAATCCCGCTGCCGCGCGTGGGGCTCCTGCTGCCCTGCCAACTTGTAGGGCTCCCTGGTGCTAGCCCTCCATTGTATAAGATAGAAGGTGATCTGGGGGACTGACCAGGCTTGTGTAGTGAAAGTGGCTGTTTATATTGTCTCTGCCTCATTCCTTGCAGAAGTTGAAAGGTGTTGAGTGAATGAAGCAGGGAACTAAGGGCCAAGGAAATACAGTCTCAGGATTAAAACAGTTGAATACTGCCCAGGAGAACTGGATTCTATCCCTGCCTCCGACACAGAATTCCTGTGTGAAACTAAGCAAGTCTCTCACATATGGTCACTCATAGTATGCAACTTAGCTTTCTGTGTCCAATTTCAGATATTTGGGGTCTGGTGTGTTGAAGTACTCACCACTGCCACTGAAATCAATGAGAACTGCGTCTTGAACATAGTGTACTTCTGATTATCTAAATAGTATGGGGGTGTGGCATAGTGGGGGTGCTGTCTGCTCTGTATCCCGGTGTCCCCCTGCGCTGTGATGTGTGATTCCCACTGACTCACCCACATGTTGTGATGTAGTGTCAGTACCTTGGTGGTTGCTGTGCTTGGGTTGTGGGCTGTGAATGACCCCTACTGGCCTCTGCCTGTGAGCACTGCCCAGCAGGTGGGCTGCCTAAGTCTCATAGACAAAGACCCAACTGGTCAGACGAGTTGGGGCAGCGAGGGAACTAGGGAAGTGAGTGTTCGGGGGAAGGGTCAGGCGGGGGCTGGAACCATGAGGGAGACAGACTGAGGTTGCTGGGGCTGAGGGCTAGGGGTGATGGACCCCTAACCCAAGGGGTCTGAAACACCCTGGCCCCAAATCCTGTAAACACACCACGTCTATGCTGTGCTGTATCCTGGAGGAGCAATAAAACCTCGCTATTCTACTGCTGGCAGAATCTGTTCTTGCTGCTACGGGGGTACAGGATCGGGGGAACCCCGACTGCGTCGTCACAGGGGGACAACAATTTTACATGACTAATCAGGATTACAGACAATCAAGAGAAAATGGAGCCATTCAGTGTGGCTGGGGACTCATCCTCCTCTTCCTCTTTGCAGTCTGGGCTGTGGGTCTCGGCTCTATCCCACCAGTTCTGCAGCCTCTCCCCTGTCAGGACCACAGCCTCCCCTCTGGACCTTGTGCCTGCATGGATGAGGTGTCATTTGGCCTGTGACAGCACATGGAGCCATCTGTGGGTCCACTGTCATGGCCCTTGTCACTCAAGCCTGTAAGAAGTGGGTCTACAGAGGCTTCTTGTGCTCACTCAGGGTCCATTCAGCAGCAGGGTGGTCTCCCACATGGTCACAGTCTTGCCCTGTTATGCCTTGTCCTTTCAGTCTTGGCTGGAGGTGTGTCTTTACTCTCTTATCCAAAACTCTGCTTTATCCAAATCCCTTTCTTTGCTCCCCCACTACTCCAGCTGCAGAAGGCATGTATCTCATGCTGGAGAGTGGGAGGGAGGAAGAAATTTGGAAATGGGGTTTTGGAAATATGGGAATGTGCTGGAAAGTAGTTTCTTCAGAGTACTTAGCATTATTAACAAGGCCCTATGTATCTCAGATTGTCTGCTAATTGTGGGTATCCAATTTTTGCTTTCATATCTCTGGGTCTCCAATCACCAGCTCCAAAAAGGAAATACCACCTTGTCACTTCATAGAGCTGTTGTGACAATATTATGCTGATAGCATCATAAAAGCTCCCAGGAGACACTTAAATATGGTCTGAGGTATTGGGAATGAGGAAAATAAAAAGAAATATTGAAAAACTACCCATATAGCAAATACAGGAGTTCTGTCAAAACAATTGCATATGATAACATAATTAAAGACTGTATCACTATGCATATTGTGCCCATTGGAGTCCAGGAGGTGGGTGGGCGTTAGCCCGTCCACATCTAAAGGACCTCCACTCAGCCTATGGGGAGGGTCCACTGAGCCAAGGAAACCAAGTAATTACTTGGGACAAATAAAAAGAAAACAGGGACGGGTGTGAGGGTCAAAGGGCTAAAACAAGGGAACCGGATGGGGACACCGAGCAGAGAACCCCGGACAGCGCCCACTGCCCCTCGAAGGTCTCGAGAGAGCCAGCGGACGCCGCCCAGTGGAACTCTGCCCGGATACATGAGCGGATGCAGGAACGGAAATAGGCCCCAGAGTCACAGGCCACTCCCTCGGCCAGTCTCTGCTCCCTGGTCTTATAAATTACCATCTTGGTGATAGCCAGGAGGAGGTTGACCAGGAGGTCCTGCGACTTTGTGGGGCCTCAGATGGGGTATGCGTAAATTAACAGGTGAGGGGAGAAGTGCAGCCAGAACCTCAACAAAAGGTTCTGGAGGAGCCAAAAGAGGGGCTGTAACCTGGCGCACTTGAGGTACACATGTGCCAGGTTCTCCCTCTCGCCACAGAAAGGGCAAATGTTCGGAATGGGGGTGAACCGTGCCAAATACATGCCCGTGCTCACAGCTCTGTGCAGGATTCTCCAGTTGATGTCCCCAGTGGGCCGTGGAACTAAGGTGGAATAGAGACTGTCCCACCGGGGCTCCCCATCCTCTATTGGTGGTAGGAGGTCCTGCCACTTGGTGTCTGGGTGGGACACAAGGGTGGGGAAGTGGAGCGTGTGAAGCACGAGCGTGTACAGGTGACTCTTTGGCGTGGTTCGGAAAGGGACTGGCTGCAATGCGTGCAGCCGGCTCGGGTGACGAGGGGGAGGCGGTCGGGGAGGTACGCGGGGCTTAGGGCCAATGGATAGATCAGGCGGGCCGGGGGATGAGGGGCAGGCGGGGTGCACCCTCTCGCAGGACCTTGTCAAGATAAACCCGAGCAATGGGTGGCAAAGCATCCTGCACCTCCTGAAGTACGCACTGGGGAGTACGTAGGGTGGAGAGACCCATGCGCTGGAGTGCCCGAGGATCCACCCAGTCTCCCCGGTCATATTCCAGGAGGTCTCCGATCCTTGTGACTTCTGCCAGGACCAGCCTCTGGCGCACCAAGGGGGACTCTGCCGCCTGCACACGTAGATGGGGATTGTGTAGCAGGGGCTCCGCGAGGAGGTCTGCCCCCACGGTGGCTCCCAAGGACCTGGTCGCCTCTAGCAGCCTCCAGGCCCGGAGGAGGTCCTGGTAGAAGACCTGCAGCTCGGAGAGGTCTTGCGGAAGACCTCTCAAATAAAGGAGCTGCCAGTCATATTGGAGCCCTTGGAAGCAGTGAAGGAAAGTGTGCGCCAGCGTGCTCCACGCCGGACTACCTGCATCAAATAGGAGCCTCTGCAGGGCCTGCAGGTGGAGGACGTGAACCCGCGTGCACGAACATGTCAGGCCCTGCCCTCCCTCCTCCAGGGGAAGATGGAGAACCCCTGCAGTCCTGGCCAGAGGAACTGCAGCAGCAGCTGCTGGATCTGATCCAGGAAACCCAGGGGTGGGACCAGGGTGCTGAGATGGGGCCAGAGCATGGACAGGACTAGTTGGTTAAGCACCAGTACCCTCCCACGCAGGGAGAGGCACCGGAGCAGTCCTGTCCATCTCCGCAACCGCTCAGCCACCCTGGACTCTAAACCTTGCCAGTTCTCCGGCGAAGAGGAATGCGTGGCAGAGAGAAAAACACCGAGATAGAGCAGCGGACCCGCACTCCACCTGATGGCCTGAAGCGCGGGTGGGAGGGAGCTCGCATGCCACCTGGCCTCTACCTCCAGGCCAGAGCTGTTGACCCAGTTGACTTGGGTGGAGGAGGCTGCCAAGTAGATGGCTTGGCAGGCCTCCACCCGCTCCAGGTCTCCCGGGTCCTGGACCACGAGGAGCATGTCGTCGGCGTACGCTGACAGGACCAGCCACATCTCCGGCTCACGGAGCACCAACCCCGTCAACCTCTTGCGAAGAAGACGGAGGAAGGGCTCGATGGCCAGAGTATACAGCTGGCCTGACAGCGGGCAGCCTTGACGTACTCCCCGCCTGAAGCTGACCGGTGCGGTTAGGGTCCAGTTGAGCTTGACCAAACACTCTGCGGAAGCGTACAGCACCTGGAGAAAGCCCACAAAGTGGGCCCCGAAGCCGAAGGACCGCAGAGTGCCCAGGAGATACCCGTGGTCCATCCGGTCAAACGCCTTCTCCTGATCCAAGGACAGGAGGGCGAACGACAGACCATCCCTACACCCGAGCTCGAGTAGATCCCGGACCAAATAAAGATTGTTGAAGATGGTACGGCCCGGGACGGTGTAGGTCTGGTCTGGATGGACCACGTCCACCAGCACGGACTTGACTCTCAGAGAAATGGCTTTGGCGGCGATTTTATAGTCCGTGCTGAGGAGCGAGACAGGACACCAGTTCCTCAGATTGCGGAGGTCCCCCTTCTTGGGCAGCAAGGCGAGCACCGCTCGCCTGCACAATAAAGGGAGGACCCCGCTCTCCAGGGACTCGGCCCAGACCTTGGCAAGGTCCGGGCCGAGGATGTCCCAGAACACGCGGTAGAACTCCACGGTCTGCCCGTCCATGCCCGGGGATTTATTGGTGGGCATGAGATGGAGGGCTTCCCAGAACTCGGCCAGAGAGAGAGGCAGCTCTAGCCGGTCTCGGTCGCCCGCACTGACTGTCGGGAGTTCGTTCCAGAGGACTCTGCGGGCGTCGGCGTCGGTCGGATCCGGCGAGAAAAGGGAGGCGTAGAAGGCATGAGCCCTCTCGCACATCTCCATCGGATCCAAGAGGGGGGCGCCATCCTCTGCCAGAAGGCAGACGATGTACTTTTTCGCCCCCCTCTTTTTCTCCAGGGCGTAGAAGAAGCGGGAGCCACGATCCATCTCCCTAAGGAGGTGGATGTGGGAACGAACAAAGGCACCCCGGGCACAAAGGTCATTGAGGGCCTGAAGTTCCTCCCGCTTCTCCCGGTACGTTCCGTAGAGGGGTGGATCTCTGGGGCCGGTGGCCAGCCGCCCCTCTAGCTCTAAAACCTCCCGTTCCAACTGCTCTATCGCCGCATCCCTCCGCCGGCTGGCCCCCCCGGGTGTAGTCGCGGCAGAAGAGCCACGTGCGCACCTTCCCCACATCCCACCACCGCTGTGCCGAGGGAAAGGCGCACCGCCACCCGCGCCAGGCCAGCCAGAACTCCCAGAAGGACGCTACAAAGCCCACATCCTCCAGCAGGCCGTTGTTAAAATGCCAGTAGGCCGGCCCCGGCCTCTCCGAGGAGAGAGAGGCCATCACGGCCACCAAGTGGTGGTCCGAGAACGGGTCCGGCCGAATGCTGGAGGAGTGGGCTCGAAAGAGATGATGACGTGAGAGATAAATGTGGTCCAACCGGGAGTGAAATGACCGTTGACCCTCCACCCGGACGAAGGTAAACGCTGCTTCCTCGCCCGGGTGGAGGTCACGCCAGACGTCCTCCAGGGAGTGTTGGTCTACAGTCTCCCTGAGGACGTCCGTGGTGGCCAGGCACCGCTCGGTCCCCATGCGGTCCCATTCCTCGAGGGTGCAGTTGAAATCCCCGCCCAGGACCAGGCACTCGTGAGGATCCAAAGAGCCGAGGAAGGCAGCCGCCCGCTGGTAGAAGCGAAGCCTTTCCGGGCTGGATATCGGGGTGTAGATGTTAATGAGATTTAATGTTAGCCCCTCTACCCGGACCTGGAGGTGCAGCAGGCGGCCTTGCACAACCTCAGCAGTCCCCAGCACCTCAGGCCGCAGGTTCGGGGAGAACAGGGTCGCCAACCCGGCTTGACTGGCCGACAGGTGGCTGAAGTACACCCTGTCTCCCCACTCTAGCCGCCAGCTCGCTTCGGTGGCCGACACGGTATGGGTCTCCTGCAGGAAGATGACAGAGTACCCCCCCTCCCGAAGGAAGGAGAGTACCTGACACCTGCAGAGACCCAGCCTGCAGCCCCGGATGTTCAGAGTGGCAATGATGAACGGCGGCATTGAGAGGGCTGGGGAAGATCCTCGCTGGCAGGAGTCCTGACAGTCCCCATTGGGCCCCGCAGCAAACCGTGACCATACCCAAACGTAAGCAGGGAATCACAGAAGCCACGGGCCCGCTGGTAGGCCGCAGCCTCCCGCTGCCCAGTCCCTTTGCCCTCCCGCAAAATGGCCCTTACGGTCTGGAGGATGAGATGGAAATCCCCCCAGCGCTGAAGGGCGAGAGCCACTTTGTTCTTGGAGCCACGAATGTCCTCCAAGAAGCTGTGCATCTCACCCCTCAGCGCGTCGGGTGTCGGGGCCTCGGGCCAGACCCCTCTGCTTGCCCCGCGACCGACTGATGCGGGAAAGCGGGGACTCTGAAGTCCCTGCTGGGATGACGACAGGGGTAGTGGTGGAGGGAGAACAGCCCCAGATGTGCTGGGAGCGGGAGAAACAAAAACCGCCTCCCGGGGACCAACATCTGAGCTGAACGTGGCAGCCCCGGGGGAGGTAGTAACAGTGTAAGGGGAGGAAAAGAGGTCAGGGAAGGGATCAGGGAAAGGAGGAAGAGGAGTAGGGGGAGGAAGAGGTGGAGGATTAGGAAAAAGACAAGGAGGAGGGGGAGCAGGAAGAGAAGTGGGAAATTCGGTTGGGAGAGGGGCTGAATGGGGAGCAGGATCTGAAGCCTCAGCAGTAGAGGCACCGGGTTGTGGTGTTTCCTCGCAGGGTGGGGGATCGGTGGCAGTGGTGGGGGAAGTTAGTGTCTCCCCAGCGCCAGGCTCCAGCACCACTAGGAGTGCAGCACCAGAGGCTCCAGCTCCAGGGGTAATGGGGAATGACGGGAACTCCTGCCCGCTAGGATCCCCCAGGGGTTTGGTGGCCGAAGTGTTGCCGATGGCTGGGCAGTTGGTTACACCCTGGGACAACCTGGAGGCAGGGAAAAGGGAGAGTGGCGGGCTAGAAGGGGAAGGAGAGGCCGACTGTTGTCCCTCCAAGGCATGTTGATCCCCTTCTGAGGCAGCCAGGGTTAACCCTAAGGCCTCCACCTCTTGGGAGAGGAAGGCGAGCCCGCTGCCCACCGCCACGTCGTCACCCTTGTTGGCGGCAGGGTCAGCGGTCACCCTCACAGTGGAGGTGGGGACGGTGGGAGCATCCCCTGTGGACACTCCCTCTTGCAGGGACTCCGGGAGGGAGGCATTTACCCCTTCCACTACCGCCACGGCCACCTCAGCTGCCTCACGGCGCTGTGAAGCATCCGGGGGCTCAGAGGGAGGGATGGCTCCGACGCCCACCCCTAGAGGCACAAGGAAGGTATCTTCCCCTTCAATGGGTGGTGTGGAACATTGGGCTCGTTTGCGGCGACTCCCCATGGCAACCTCCCAGCCCTCAGAGGAGGAGAGTTGGGCCCGATTAGGGGAAGAGCCAGAGGGCGAGGGCAGCGGTGGGAGGGCGAGGGAAGACGGGGGCTGGGAAACTGGGGAAGGGAAAACCTCCCCCTGAGGTAGGCCCTGTCTGAGTCCCGTCTCTGACCCCGCTGCCCTCTCCTCCGCAGGCCCGGCCTTGCCGCTTTTGGTGGTGGCAGCGGCGCCCGCACGCTCGTCTGGGCCCTGCGGAGCCCAAGCGGGATTAACGACGGTCACGGTTGGAGGAGGGGCGACCCCAGGGTCTAGACCGTCAGGGCCACCGGTGATGGTAGGGCCGGTGCCCTCCCGGGCGTCGGGGGTCCCGAGTGCATCTCCGAGCCGGGCCAGAGGGCAGTCTCTTCGGACGTGCCCCATCACCCGACAGAGAAAACACCGGGCCTCGCCCAAGGGGTAATATACCCGGTACTGGACTCCTTGATAGGGCACCAGAAAAGACCCTTCTAGGGCTTCTCCACCACGCCCCGCCGGCAGGAGTTGGATTTGTACCTGCCGGCGGAAGGAGAGAATGTGGTGGAGGGTAGGGTCCTTGCAGCCCAAAGGAAGGGGACTAAGGACTGACAAGGGCCTCCCCAGGGTGGAGAGGAAAGGCAATAGGGCAGCAATGGGGAGGAAGGGAGGAACGGAGGAAAAAAACACCCAAATGCCCAGGTCCTCCAAAGGCTCGAAGTGGGATGTGGACTCCCCCCACCTCCATACCCTTCTCCACCGCTTCCTGGGCGGCGGCCTCCGATACCAGGAAGAATACCACCTTCCCAAACATCTTGGAGGCCGCCACCATGGCCGCAGGCCCAACCATGCGTGCCAACGCCCGCATGTAGGTCTCCACGTGGGACGAGGCCGACACCAGGAGGCAATGGACCCCGTGCCTCCTGGTCAAGGTGGGGTAGGGGCCGCGACTGCCGGGGATGGAATTCTGATAAGCGGCTTCAGTGGATCGGGAGGCAGCAGGCGGGGGAGTGGCGGCTACCTGGGCGTACGCCCTGTGGGTCGGGACACCGTCGCCCCCAGAGCTGGTGGAAGGAACAGGGGGACAGGAAAGAGGGGAAGCCGCGGCCGAGGCCGCGGCAGGGGGGTGAGCCTTCGCCACAGGAGGTTTTGCCTTCCAGGCGGGGCTCTTACCCTTCTTGGTCCCCTGGCCCTTCCTGCCTTTCAGGGAGGCATTCTTGGTGGTGACACTGGTGGCAGAAGGTGCCGCGGCAGGAGCGATCGGGGTCCCAGGATCTCCGTCCATGTCCACCACCTCCGCTGCATGAGTGGGTGGCCCGGCAGCCTCAGAGGGTTCAGGGTTCATAGAGGCAGTGAGGGGGGAGCGGGCAAGGGGTGGTAGGGGCATCGCACGACTGCCCCTCCATTATGTTCATGGATGGAGGGGTGGGGGGGAGACAGGAACAGACAATTAGGGGAGACCAATAGTGCCAGGGGTGGAACAAGGAGCAGGGGAGAGGGGGAAGAGAGAGGGAGAGAAAGGCTCACCACTCCCCCCACTAGGCTGGAAGCGGGGTGAGAGAGCAGCAACACACATAGGAGGAAGGGGGGGGCAGGTAAAGGAACAAGGGGTACAGCTCCCAGCACAGGATGGTAAGGGCAGCTCCTCCGGCTGCACTGGGAATGCGAGAGGGTCAATTATTTGAAAGACATGTGGGAAGTGAAACAGTGCGTGGTGGAGGGTAACTAAAGGAGAGTGGGAGGCTCAGATGCCAAACGAGATGACAAAGGGGGGCATGGGCACATGAAAAGAGGAGAGGGGAGTGCAGGCTGTGAGGAGGGGCCTGCTCAAGAAAGCAGGGGGGCAGCAAGACACTGCTCGGGAGCGGGGGGAGGAAACTCGTGTGCCCACGGGTGCCTGAGTGGCAGGCTCGCAGCACCAGCTGCAGGACCCAACAGAGCAAGGGAGGGGTGGGGAGGCAAGCAGTGAGGCCGAGGATGGAGATGGCCCCTGCAGCACCTGGGGCTAGGAAGGGAGCAGCAATAGCAGCAGCAGAGATGCAGGGGAGACAGCGGGGGGCAGAGGGAGCCACCCCCCAGCCCCAGTACCCCACAGAAGCTGTGCCAGCTGCCACCTACAGCTGTCACATACACTCACCCCCCACACACAAACTTGTGGAGGGGAAGGAAGAACCCCAGGAGCAGCTATAAAGCAGAGGAGCCTCCTCACAGCCTGCATTCCCCTTACCTCCTCTACTCCAGAGGGCGTAGCAGCCACAGGAACGGTGAAGTCCAAGCCTGCAGCAGTGAAGAAAGGGGCCAGGCAGTCCCCAAAAAGATGGAAAATGGGGGTCCCGCTCCCCCCACCAGGGTGAGGGCAGCAAAGACCCCCCCATCCACCCCCACGCCTCCAGCAGCTCTTGCTGATCATATTTTGACTATAAAACTCTAGGATAATATTTTTTCCTTGTTTCATACGTCTAACTTCTTTACATATTTAGCTGAGCTCAGAAAAGAAGGTCTAAAAATATTATTCATTGTAATTGAATGATAGGGTCATGTTTCAAGCAGAAGAAAAATACTTTTCAAGAGTATCACAAGCCACCACAACACACACAAAAACAGTATGTTACCTCAGATTTTTGTAAAGATAATTATTGTCTCTTACCTTACCATTCAGGGAAGCATGGCAGCTACTTTCCATGAAAGAAAACTACAGAAAGAATCTCATGTGAAAGAAAAAAAAATCACAGCTGAATTCACTTACAGAAGTTCAACCTATATCTTTCCGAAAGGGTCAATCAGATCTGGGACAAAAGCTCACAGGGAGGGGGGGGGGGGGAAACGTACCTGTTTGTATTGTAAACAGTGCTGTTTTAAAAGGACCCAGGGCCCAACAAAATCTATTAGCTGCCCTGATTAAAGAATAATAAAGTTTTGTTGCCAGCCTTTGAAATTTACTGAGCTTCAGTACACTGTAAAGTGAGAGATACACACAAACTTATAATCTACTGCAGCAGGGCAAAAGATTTTATTTGAAGAAATCTAGGGTGGCTGTTTACCATCTCATGGTTTTATTTAATTTATTGACTATGATGTGAATCGTAAACTGTATTAGTACAAATAAGAAGTGAGTGTGGTCTGAGCTTAAATACTTCGAGTAATGGGTACTATGGAAAGATCTAAGACAAGGTAGCAGGGAACATCAGTCAGGATCTCTGAGTTTGATGGGTTTTTTTCCTGCGAGTAAATCAGCATGTGACCTACTATAAGCTACTTTAGCTAAAGTTCTCAAAAGGATCTACTAATGCTTATGAACTACTCAGGGCCTGATTCTCAGAGTTAACTGAACTGATGCTCAAGCTCATCGAGAAGTCTGTTAGAGCTGTGGGTGCCCAACACTCTTAAACAATCAGCATTCTCTGTTGGGAACATAATAACACAGGCAAATAAAATCAATTCTCTGCTGAATCCAGCTCACCTTGGACATGGGGGAACTGTCATGGTCCAGTTATGGCTCCCTGATTCTCTTTCTGGCCTGGAGTCAGGTTGAAGCAGCTCTAAATTGTGTTAGCTGGTTACTGAATCATATGCCAGCTGAGGATTGCTAGAGAAAATTGTCCTTCAGCAACTCTCATTACCACCAGCACATCCTTTCCCGTTCCCATCCCCTGCACCAAGGACTGAATGGCAGAAGGAGTAGAAGTCAACCTGGACAACACAGGCTTCTGAGGACTCACATTTATTTAGGAGACTAGAGACAAATTTTCACTCCCTTTGGGTCACAGCGTAAGACAGAGAATCTGGCCTGCATTCCATAACTTGGGAATATTAGCACTTGCTTATCAAATAGGGTATCCTGAGGTTTAGCTATTTACTGATGAATGTATTTTGAGATACATGAGCAAAGTATACTATATAAGTGCCGTATATGATGCTATTCTGTGAGTGTTAGTTGGAGGAGTGCATGGATATGGTATTACTGTGATATCAGTTTACAGAACTAGGAGCCAGGCAGGAAATCTAGAACTGGATCTAGCTGCAGATTCATCATCTTTTTCACCACCCAAAGTGGGAGAGAGAAAATCTGGTGTTTGGAACTAGGATTTTGTTCGGGACCCTCTAACTAAATCTGAAAATGCTGGGTCAATGAAATTGTGCAAAAGAGACTGCCATCTACATTTAGCCTCCCCATTTTAAAATCCTCACTTGTTTGTGTCTGCCACGATCATCCTATCTTCCTCAATTTCTGCTTCTTTTAAAGTTTGCATGCTCTCTGCCAACTGAATAATGCACAACTCATCTGTGTACACTCATGAATACTGATTATGTAATTTAAATGAAAGATATGCTACCTGATTTTTCATTGAAAAATACATTTTAAAATCATGTAAATAACATTTGTTACTTGATCCATAACTGTGGTATGCCAATGAAGCATTAAAGGATTTCACGCATATAACTATACAAAATGTTCCCCCGTATAACTAAACAAAATAGAGTAAGTCCTTGGGAGATATAATTTATTGAATTTAAGCCTTGACATACATACATCTACAGTGTTTGATAATGGTAACAGGGTGTCAAGGACAGAACACTCACCAGAATACAGAATTGGTTCCAATATTATTATATTGTACAGTTTTTGAAAAGAAATGGTAATTTGCTACTTAGAAATGTTGAGCTCCTACTGATAAAAGACACTATTTTGCTGGGATCCTGAAAAGACTCCTTTGCCCACTGGCTCACACAAGCCCTCCACTGCGTGTCATGAAAATAATTCAGTGATGTCAATAGTAGTTGAGGGTAGGCATACTTATGAGGGGTGTTAAAAAGTGATTCTCTGTTCAGATTTTTATGTTATGAGCCCAATCATTATCTGCTTCTGAGCTCCTTGATCTAACATCTGCAGTATTCAGTCTTGGGGGCTACTCTAATTCATACCAGCTGATCTAGTACAGTGTAGGGATGTTAAATATCAGTTAATGTAATAGTCTAGTAACCTCATGATTTTTTATCGGTTAGTCGACTATTCTACAGTACCCAGGGGCAGGGCCAGCAGCCACTTTATCAAAGGCAGCTGTGCAGGGTGCCAGGCAGGAGCTGGTCCACGAGGGCAGCCAGTTTAAAAACCAGCTCCCCATCTGGACTGGCTGTCTGTCACCCAGTGCTGCTGCCTCTGATGAAGAGGCAGCAGTGTTGGGTAGCAGCAGCCCCTGTCTAAGGGGGGTCTGAGCTCCTGGACCTGGCATGAGCTGAAACTGAGCTGGGCTGCCTACCCACCTGACTCCTAATATACTTTAAATACAGAGCCACAGCCGGGGTAGGTTCTGGACCTGGTGGGAGCCAGAACTGAGCTGGGCTGCTGGCCAGCCTGCAAAAAATTTACTGGCAAGGGTGGGGGAAGGGAAATGTGTGTAGTCTATAGCATTAACCTATAAGCTTTTGCTTATCGGTTAATCGGTTAGTTGACTACACTATTACATCCCTAGTACAGTGAAGCTCTGGTCTGATATGCATTCCACCAGTTAACCCACATTTTTTCTCTCTCACCATGTGCCCAAAGAAATTAAGTGAACAGGAATTCTCAATGGCAGTTCTGGAAATATAATATAGGAGTAATCAGCAGGAAAATGTGAGAAACTTGCACCACATCTCAAAATCACATTGGGTTTCAGATTCATTGCCTTTTGTCAATGGAGAAGTTACTGCATGAAATCCAGAAATTACATAAGGGTATGCTCACCTTGGCCAGTCTGTCACTCCTCTTGTTCCCAAAAGCTTTCACACCAAGAAAACCACTCCTTGGAGTGAGGGGGAGATGGAGATGGAAAAAAAATTCTTCATTGTTGTCAGTAGTTCTGGTAAGCCGGTGGAATGTCCCTCTGTACCCACTTGCTAATGAAGGAAAGGTGCACAGTCCCTTAATTTGATTGTAAAAATCTATATAACGTGTTTTGTTATGGGTTTGAACAGTATTTACCACAACAGGGACTCAATTCAAAGTTGTCTGGTTCTCCTCCTCTAAATTATATCTATAATTGGTGCAGAATGGTGCATATGAGAAACTTCTACTGAGTTGTAGAATTTAAGATAAATTGAAATAGGTTTTAAAAAAAGGATTTCACATAATATTTTACTCCGTGGTTAATATACAAGCTATATTATGCTGCTGCCCATAGCCAAGTCAAGAATTTTATTTTTAAATGTGGAAGTTATTTTGTTGCATGGTTAGACAGCTACAGTTTGTTACGAGTGAAAAAAACATCAGTAATAAATGGACACCTGATCCTGCAACTCACTGAGGCCCAGAACCTCAAAAATATGGAAGGGATATGTGATCCTTTAAAAAAGGGAAGAAGGACAGTCCAGGGAACTACAGAACAGTCAGCCTTACCTCAATCTCCACAAAAATCATGGAGAGGATCCTCAAAAAATCCATTCTGAAGCACTTGGAAGAGGGAAAAGTGATCAGAAACAGTTAACATGGATTCACCAAGGGCAAGTCATGCCTGACCAATCTGATTAGTTTCTATGATGAGGTAACTGGCTCTGTAGACATGGGGAAATTGGTGCATGTGATATACCTTGACTTTAGCAAAGCTTTTGATAAGGTCTCCAACAATATTCTTGCCAGCAAGTTAAGGAAGTATGGATAGGATAAATGGACTGTATCCAGGTTTTTATCCAAAAAACCTGGCTAGATTGTCAGGCCCAATGGGTAGTCATCAAAAGCTTGATGTCTGGTTGTGGTCAGTTTCAAGTGGAGTGCCCCAATGATTGGTTCTAGAGACAGTTTTGTTGGACATCTTTATTAATAACCTGGATAAGGGGATGGATTGCACCCTCAGCAAGTTTGTGGATGACACCAAGCTAGGGGGAGAGGTAGATATGTAGGAGGGCAGGGATTGGGTCCAGCGTGACCTAAACAAATTGGAGGATTAGGCCAAAAGAAATCTGATGAGGTTCATCAAGGACAAGTGCTGAGTCCTGCACTTGGGATAGAAGAATTGTTACAGGCTGGGCGCTGACTGGCTAAGTAGGATTACAGTGGATGAGAAGCTGGATATGAGTCAACAGAGTGCCCTTGTAGCCAAGAAGGCAAATGGAATATTAGGTTGCATTAGGAGGAGCATTGCCAGCAGATCTAGAGAAGTGATTATTCCCCTTTATTTGGCACTGGTGAGGCTACATCTGGAGTACTGCATCCAGTTCTGGGCCCCCCACTACAGAAAGGATGTGGACACACCAGAGACGATCCAGCGGAGGGCAACCAAAATGATGAGGGGGCTGGAGTATGTGACCTAGGAAGAGAGGCTGAGGGATTTGGGTTTATTTAGTCTGTAGAAGAGAATAGTGAGGGGGTATTTGATAGCAGCCTTTAACTACCTGAAAGGGGGATCCAAAGAGGATGAGCAGAGGGTGTTCTCAGTAGCGACAGATGGTCTGAAGTTCCAGTGGGGGAGGTCTAGGTTTTTAAATCCCAGATTGACAAAGCCCTAGCTGGGATGATTTAGTTAGGATTGGTCCTGCTTTGGGAAGGGGGTTAGAATCACTGACTTTTGGTTTCTTCCAACCCTATGATTCTATGATTCAGTGAAATATCAGCCTTACCAATACTAAATATTTTAAGACTGTAGCTTCAATTGCTGCTGAATTTATGAATAAAATTTAGTTTTGGGATTATCACACTGGGGTTTTGGAAGACCCATAACAGCTGAGTCATGTATGTTTGTGATCCTACCAAATTTCAGTCAGGGCAATAACACTGATTCCTTCTGTAAAATTAATGGGCAGAATGTTACATTGACATAATTCTTATTATTCTTTTGAGCATGGCTCAGTTTTCCTTTTCTATTTTGTAAATAAATGTATACATATAGCCTATTGCTGGAGTTAGATTCTGTAGCCACATTTTATCATTTTACCCATCTTTTCCTGCCTAGTGGAGACTCTCTTATTTAAAATGATGCCAGTAATACACAAAAAAAAGGGAAACGAATCTACTTTGAATATCTTCAGAGGACACTGCTTGGTATTCAGAATGGGATCCATATATATCACCCTTAGGCCTGGTTAACTGAAACACTTAAAATAAGAGCTAACTTGGAGGCACTGATGGGGGGTGGTGGTTAAAGTACATCAAATTGTGTGTGAAGGCATTTTCATCAAATTTGCTGGCTGCGCATCATCAATGTGTAAGCCGGTTAGGCTCCCGGAGGGGTTCCTCTGCCTCCGGCTCAGTGGGCAGCCACTCTCCTCCTTCTCTGTAGTGGGGCAGAGGCAGCAGGGTGCAGGTGCTGCTGCTCTTCCTCCCCCTCCCCCCCGCCTGCTCCTGCTCCCTGCACCGGCCAGAGCCCTCCCCGCCCTTCCCAGCCACCACCTGAGGCCTCCGTGCTGCTGGACCTGCTCCCCCTGGACACTGCTGCTTCCCACCACTACCGGCTGCTGCTGCTGCTGCCTGAGGAGAGAGGGGGGGCCTGCCGGCTGCCCTCCTTGGCCCTTCCCCAGCTCCGGAGGAAGAGGACCCCACCAGCACCACCACCCAGAGGCCTTCCCCACCTGGCTGCCACCCGCCCGCTGCTGCTGCTGCTCTACCATCTGCACCCCACCGAGGGAGACGAAGACCACTAGTTGGACTGTGGAGGGGGTTTGTTTGTTGGGACTGAGCCTTTCATCTGCTCTTGGGATGGTGGTGGACTGAGACACCAAGAGGGGGACTGGGGGGAGGTGTAGAGCCCTCCCCCAGGTCCAGCTCCCCCCCCCATACCACCACCCCCACAACCCCCTCCACCAACCCTTGCACCACCGGGACCTGCCCCTCGGTGGGGCTAGCTGTTCCCCCCCTTTTTTCATCATTTGGGACTGTCCCGCTGCAGCAGTGGGCAAGGACTGAGCCCCCCAAAAGCGCTCATGGGTGTGCTCCCCCCTGGTCTTGGCCCCCCTCCCTCAGTAGTGTTTGGTTGGGGGGCCCCTTCACCCCTGCTCTCCCCACCCTGCCCCTCACTGCAGAAGCCTTGCCACCCCACCCTGTTAGCCAGTTCTGTTTCTCCCTCCCTCCCTGAGTTTGCTGACCCACCCCGCCCAGCCTCAGTTTGTTTTTACCTGCTCTGCCTGCCTTTCACTTGCTGCAGTGTGCTTCCTGGCCCCTGCCTTGCCCTGCCCCACCCTGCTCACCCAGTGCCCCTTCCCCGCAGCCTCCCAGTAGTCCTCTGGCCCCACCCAGAGTACCGGTCCCTGCCCTGAGTGCTTGTGCCCCCCCATTTTTAGTTAGCCCCCCTGCACATTGCACCCCCTGCTACATTGATGGCCGCATAGTTCCCTCTTGTACTCCAGTTCAGCGCCCCTGCCCTGCACCTGTTACCATGTCCCCTGCCCCACCCTGCCAGCGCACTCCTCCTCTGTCTCCAGCCTTGCAGGGAGGAGTGGTTGCTGGCCCCTCGGTTCCCTGTTTCCATTCTGCCCTTCCTGGTGCCCTCCCTCCCTGCAATCAGCCAGCGGGAGTGAGTGGTTGCTTTCTCCTTTCCCTCCCTCCCCAATCATGTCCCCCCTTCCCTCGCATCCCTCCCCCCGCAATAGCGCCCTCCTCCTCTGCCACAGCCTCAGCAGGGAGGAGAGGCTGCTAACCCCCCTTTCCTTCCTCAGTTGCCCCTTCCTGAAACCTGTATCCTTCCTTTCTCCCCCCCTCCCCTTCACTGATGCCCTCCTCCCCTGCCTGCCATTTGGTGGGGAGGAGCGGTTAACCCCTGCCCCCCCTTCCCGCCATCTGTGCCTCCTTCCATCCTCTCCCCACGATGGAGGAGGCCCCTGCCCTTGTTGGTCCCACGGTCCCCCTACTGCCACCGGGCCTAAAGAATGCAGTGGCTGACCTCCCGACCCCCGGCCCAAGCTCTTCCACTGCCACGGCCGATGCTCCCTCAAAATCAGGAGCAGCCTCCACCTCGGCCGGAAAAAAGGGTGGGGGGAAGAAAAGGGGCAAAAGCCCAGCCCGGAAGTCCAAACTCCCCATGGCCGAGGCTGCCCCACCGTCTGCCGCAGCCCCTCCTTCCCCTGTTGTTCCTCCCACCAGCTCTGGGGGTGATCTGACCACGGCCCCCAGAGCATACACCCAGATGGCCGCTGCCGCCCCCCCACGTGCCGTGTCATCTGCCCTGACTGCCGCCTCCAGCTCCATCCTGGGTGGCCAGGGCCCCTTTCCCACCATGACCAAGAGGCACGGCTTCCACTGCCTCCTGGTCGCCGCCTCGCCCCATGTCAAAACCTACCTGCGGGCACTGGCGAGGGTGGTGGGAGCCTCAGCCGTGGTGGTGGCCTCCAAAATGTATGGCAAGGTAGTGTTCTTCCTTGCCTCGGAGGCCACCGCCCAGGAGGCGGTGGAGAGGGGCCTGGTGGTGGGGGGCATGCATGTGCCCCTCGAACCATTGGAGGACCTGGGCGTACAGGTGGTCCTCACCTCTGTCCCGCCCTTCCTCCCCAATGCCGCCCTGCTGCCTTCCCTCTCCACCCTGGGGAAGCCAATTTCTGTCATAAGCCCTCTCCCGCTGGGCTGCAAGGACCCTGTCCTCCGCCACATCCTGTCCTTCCACGGGCAGGTACAGCTGCAGCTGCTGCCGGTGGTGCGTGGCGGGGTGGCGCTCAAGGGGTCCTTCCAAGTGCCCTACCAGGGGGCCCTTTACCGGGTCCACTATTCTATGGGAGAGGCCCGGTGCTTCCTCTGCCAGGCGACGGGGCATGGCCGGAGGGACTGCCCCTTGGCCCGGTCGGAGGAGGTGTCCGGGCCCCCCTGGGGCCTGAGAGGGTGCCAGCCCCGCCACCGCCAGCCCCCCGGTAGTCCGGCCTCCGCGGCTTCCCCTTCTCCAACCAATGGCTCTGCTCGGGAGCCAGAGGCACCCCCTCTGGCGTGTCCGAGTGAGCAGGCGGGGCCCGCCTCCACTCCATCTGTCTCTGCGGGGCCTGAGGAGGAGAGGGTGGCGTGGTCGCTGCCGGGCAAAGGAGAGGGCCCCCCCCGATGGAGGTTTTCCTGCCTCCCTCTCTCCCTCCCCTGCCTCAGCACCCTTCCCGAAGACCAACTGTGCCCCTTGGCCTTACCCCTGCTGACCAGCCCTCCACCTTCACCTCAGAGGGCTGGACGCTCATCAGAGGGAAGCGCAGAGGAGGCCTCGGATGGAGGTTCCCTGTCCCCAGTATCAACTGCACTCCCCGCAGTCACCACCAAGGTAATTGTTGCCTTGGCGGCTGGCAGGGAGGGCTCCGGGGTCAAGGGGATGGAATTTAGCTCCATATTCGAGGAGATTGAGGCCCTGGGTCTGACCCCGCTCACCCAGGGGGAGGACGACCCTCCGCCAGCGGGCCTTGGTCTGGGTGGCGACTCTATGGTGCTGCCCCCTCCTCTCCCTAACCGTAACCCTATGTCCCAGGTGGCCAACCCTGTCCTCACACTCGGGGTGCCCCTAGTGTTACCTATTGGCCCGGCCAACTCGGGCGCTGGAGCTGAAGCTGCCGAGTCCTCCAGGGTGACAGCTGGCGCTGAGCGGCCGGGTCCCAGGCTCAGGGGCACCCCCTCTCCAGAAAGTGAGGCGGGGCGGTCATCTCCCCTTCCCGCTGGGGGCCCAGCAGAAAACACCACTCAGGCTGACACCATGGTAACAACTCCTGCCTCTCCATCTGTGCCCGGCATCAGCGTGGGCCCCTCCCTTTTCCTGGCCCCCAGTCCCCATTCAGGAGGAGCCACAGCCCGGTGGCACAAACCCGGGGGATCCTCCCCTAGACCCCACCCCAATTTCTGGTCCCCTTCCCTGTCCCAATCCTCCCCTCACCCCTGTATGTGCCCTTGGCCCCGACCCTACCCTTTACAAATCTATCTCCAGCCCCGAGTCCTCCCCTGTCCCTGATCCCTCTCCTACCATTACAATTCCCCCTCTTCCCGCCCCTGCCCCACTGTCCGGCCATGAGCCCACCCCCCCTTCCAGCCCTACCGTGCTGCCTGTCCCACCTTCACTGTCCTCCCAAACCACCGTTATTGCCACCCCCACAGGGGCTGTCTCCTTCCCGCTGACCACGGGCAGCCCTCAGGGGGTGGTATTTGTGTCCCTGGTCCCTAGTCCTTTAGGGGCTGCCTTGTTCCCTCCACCGCCCCCTCCCCCGCCGGGGTTGGGGACAGGCAGCACAGAGCCGTCATTCTTGGCTCGGACCCTGGTTTGCCCGTCTCTGTGGCCCACGAGGTCTTTCAGGGGGCCCAGATGGAGGAAATGTCCAGTGCCCCCTCAGCGCTGGGGGCCGATCTCTGAGCCTCGCGGACACACACGGAGCTAAGGGGAAGGTGGAGCTGGCCCTTCAGTGCTGGGGGGACTTTCACTCCATCCTGGGGGCCACGAGAGCCCTTTTGCAGGAGGGGAGAGGGACCAAGAGGCAGGACATCGCGGCTTACCGGTGGGCCTGCAAATTCCACGAAACTCTCCTCGCCTTTGGGTCAGGGAGCGGCTTGTTGCGGGGCCTGTGGGAGGCTGACAATCACCCTGCCCGTGAGGATCCACCCCAGCCCTCACCATGAAGTACACCATCATTGTGACATTGAATGCCCGGGGGTGTAGGGCGGGTCTCCGCAGGAGCTGGGTGCTCTCCTTCCTTCGGGGGGGGGGGTACTCAGTGGCTTTCCTGCAGGAGACCCACACGACTCTGGCCGTCGAGGCTGGCTGGTGGCTGGAGTTGGGGGACGGGGTGTATTTTAGCCACCTCAGCGCTCGCTGGGCCGGGGTGGCCACCCTGTTCTCCCCTGCCCTATAGCCTGAGGTGCTGGGGACCGCCGAGGTTGTCCCAGGCCTCCTGCTGCATGTCCGGGCCCGCATGGAGAGGCTGACGTTGAACCTGGTCAACATCTATGCCCTGAACGCGGGCCTGGACCAGGTCATCTTTTATCGGCAGGCGGCCACCTTCCTCAGCACTTTGGATACTCGCGAGTGTCTGGTCCTGGGTGGGGATTTCAACACCACCCTCGATGACTGGGACCGTGTAGGACGCGCGAACTGCCAGGCTGCAGCAGGCGTCCTCAGGGAGATTGTGGATCATCACTCCTGGTGGACGTCTGGTGAGACCACCACCCGGACATCAACACCACCTTCACCTATGTCCGGGTGGAAGACGATCGGTCGAGCCACTCCCAGTTGGATCGCATCTACCTTTCCCGTTTCCATCTGGCATGAGCCCACTCCTCCAGCATTCAGCTGGCCCCATTCACGGACCACCATTTGGTGGCCGTGAAAGCCTCTCTGAGTTTGGAAATGCTGGGGCTGGCCTATTGGCATTTTAATAATAGTTTGCTGGAGGACGTGGGTTTCGTGGCATCCTTCCGGGAGTTCTGGCTGGCCTGGCGGGGGCAGCAGCTCGCCTTTCCCTCGGCGCGGCGCTGGTGGGACATGGGGAAGGTGTGCGCCCGGCTCTTCTGCCGTGACTCCCCTGGAGCACCAGCCGGCAGAGGGATGCGGCAATAGAGCAGCTGGAATGGGAGGTTTTGAAGCTTGAGAGGCACCTGGTATCCGCTCCGAGGATCCACCCCTCCGCGAGGCATACCGGGAGAAGCGGGAGGAACTCCGGGCCCTGGAAGATCACAGGGCCCAGGGTGCCTTTGTTCGATCTCGCATCCAGCTCCTTCGGGAGATGGATCGCGGCTCCTGCTTCTTCTATGCCCCGGAGCAAAGGAGGGGGGCTAAAAAGTACGTCGCCTGCCTTTTGGCGGAGGACAGCACCCTCCTCACGGATCCGGCGGAGATGCATGGAAGGGCCAGGGCCTTCTACACCAGTTTGTTCTCCCCGGATCTGACCGAAGCTGACGCCTGCAAGGTGCTCTGGACCGAGCTCCCGACGGTCAGCGCGGGCGACTGAGACCGGCTGGAGATGCCTCACTCTGGCCGAGTTCTTGGAAGCCCTCCGTCTCATGCCAACAATAAAAACCGGTCATGGACGGGCTGACCGTGGCGTTTTACCGCGTGTTCTGGGACGTCCTCGGCCCAGACCTCGTTATTGTCTGGGCCGAGTCCTTGGAGAGCGGGGTCCTCTCTCTGTCGTGTAGGCGAGCCATGCTTGCCTTGCTACTGAAGAGGGGGGACCTCCGCAACCTTCGGAACTGGCGTCCCGTCTCGCTCCTCAGCACGGACTACAAGGTCGTAGCAAAAGCCATCTCGCTGAGACTGCGGTCCATGCTGGCGGACGTGATCCATCCCGACCAGACCTACACCATCTCAGGCCGTAGCATTTTTGATAACCTGCATTTGGTCCGGGATCTCTTGGAGCTTGGGTGTAGGAATGGCTTGTCATTCGCCCTCCTGTCCCTGGACCAGGAGAAGGCATTCGACAGCATGGATCACGGGTATCTCCTGGGCACTCTGCAGGCCTTCGGCTTCGGGCCCCGTTTTGTGGGTTTTCTCCAGGTGCTGTATGCCCTTGCGGAGTGTTTGGTCAGGCTCAACTGGACCCTGACCAAGCCGGTCAGCTTTGGGCGGGGGGTACGTCAGGAGTGTCCGCTGTCAGGCCAACTGTACGCTCTGGCGATCGAGACCTTCCTCTGTCTCCTCTGTAGGAGGTTGACGGGGTTGGTGCTTCGGGAGCCAGAGCTGCGGCTGGTCTTGTCGGCGTACGCCGATGACGTGCTCCTCATGGTCCAGGACCCGGGCGACCTGGCGCGAGTGGAGGCTTGCCAAGCCGTCTACTCGGCAGCCTCCTCCACCCGGGTCAACTGGGTCAAAAGCTCTGGCCTGGTGGTCGGGGACGGGTGGCGGGCCGGCTCCCTCCCACCCGTGCTTCAGGCCATAAGGTGGAGCGCGGGTCCGCTGCTCTATCTGGGCATCTATTTATCCACCACGCATCCTTCTCTGCTGGAGAACTGGCAGGGTTTGGAGGCCAGGGTAGGTGAGTGGCTGCGGAGATGGACAGGATGGCTCCAGTGTCTCTCCCTTCATGGGAGGGCACTGGTGCTAAATCAGCTGGTCCTGTCCATGCTCTGGTACCGGCTCAATACCCTGCGCCCGGCCCCGGAGGTCCTGGCCAAGCTCCAGAGGACAGCTCAGGAGTACTTTTGGCCAGGACTGCACTGGGTCTCTGCAGGGGTCCTGTCTCTCCCCCTGGAGGAGGGGAGCCAGGGCCTGGTCTGCGTGCGCAGCCAGGTCCGGACCTTCCGCCTCCAGGCCCTGCAGAGACTCCTCTTTAGTGCAGGTAGTCCGGCACGGAGCATTTTGGGGTGCGCCTTCCTCCGCCGCCTCCAAGGGCTCCGATACGACTGGCAGCTCTTTTTTATCCACCCGGGAGGCCTTTCGCGAGACCTCTCAGAGCTGCCGGAATTCTACCAGGAACTCCTCCAGACCTGGAAGCTGTTTTCGGCGATCAGGTCCGTTGTGGCTACAGAGGGAGCAAACCTCCTCGCAGAGCCCCTGCTCCACAATCCAGCCTTGTTTGTGTGCCAGAGGCTGATCCTGGCAGAAACCACCAAGGTCAGAGACCTCCTGGACTATGACGGGGGGACTGGGTGGATCCCCGAGTGCTCACTCAGCTCATGGGGCTCTCCACCCTCCGAACCCCCCGCGCTTACTCCAGGAGGTGAAGGTGGCCTTGCCGTGGCTCGCTCTCGATCTCCTACAGAGAGCTTTGTGAGAGTGCCCCGCCACTCCCTTCCTGCAAACCCTCCGTCCCTTCTTATTGGGCCCCTGTTCTGCGGGCCCCCCCCCCGGCCTCCCCATCCTTGGACCCCCCAGCTGGCTGCAAAATCTGCAGCCAGTTTGCTTTCGAACCGCTTCTAGAGAACATCTGTACACACTCGTGCTCCATATTCTGCATTTCCCCACCCTCGTGTCCCGCTCCGATACCAAGTGGCGGGACTATCTAAGACCTGTTGAGGGTGGGGAACCCCAATGGTCCAGTGTGTATTCCACCATAGTTCCACGGCCCATCGGGGACATTAGTTGGCGGCTCCTTCACAGAGCCATGAGCACAGGCGTGTACTTGGCACGGTTCACCCCCATCCCAGATGCCTACCCCTTTTATGGTGTGAGGGAAAACCTGGCGCATGCCTATCTTGAATGCGCCAGGTTGCAGCCCCTATTCCGGCTCCTCCAGAACCTCTTATTGAGGTTCTGGCTGCACTTTTCCCCACACCTTCTTATCTATGCACACCCTATCCGTGGCCCTACAAAGTCGTGGGACCTTCTCGTCAACCTCCTCCTGGCTTTAGCAAAAGCCACCATATATAACACCAGGAGTAGGATGCTGGACGAGGGAGTTCCTTGTGACTGTGGGGCCTATTTCCGTTCCTCCCTAGTGTCACGTATCCGGGCAGAGTTCCTCTGGGCAGCGTCCACTGGCTCCCTTGACAGCTTTGAGAAGCAGTGGACGCTGTTTGGGGTTCTCTGCTCAGTGCCCCATCTGGCTCCCTTGTTTTGAACCTGCAACCTGCACCCCCTCCGTTTAGTCATCATTTGTCCCCAGTAATCAGTTGAGCCTGAGTCTAGTTATTCCTCCTGCAGGGCTGGGGGAGGGACTTTGACACCTCCCCATGGCCTCAAATAGAACCCACTACACAAAGGTATGGAGATCTTCTGCTGTAGTCAACTTGCATCAATTTGTATGATGAGAAATGGCACCCAAAGAAGAGAATGGAAAAGAAGTCAACATTCCCCACACACTGTGAATTTGCTTAGGGGAACATTCCACATGCTTGAAGTAATCAAACTGGCCAGAGCTTCTTCACCTATACTCCCCTATACTCATCCTTTCTTTTCTGGAGAAAAAGATGACATACTGCATGGTTTCTATTGGTGGATAGTCATCCAAACCTCTTTTCTAACTCTTTTTCTACTTCCAGTTCTAGCTGCCCCTCTCCTTTACTGCATTCCTGGTCAGCTTTGTTCTCATTTCATGCTTATCATATCTGAAATTGCTTCTCTTTCTCCCCTGTTACCAAGCACAGATTACTTACTGCTTGTGCCACCATTTACCATAAGTGCTGTAGATGTTTTTTTCTTCTCTTCAATAGTGGTGAGATTAACACTAGCTGAGATCCTTCCTGTTGACAGAAATAAGTTTTATGTCCTTGGTAAAGACTGTTATGTTTCAATTGTGGTTTCTATTACACCTCAGAAATACCATTCCTGAAAAAAGGTGTTTGTTTTTTTTAATTTCAGGCCCAGGGATAACACAAAACTATTCTGTCAAAAGCCTGCCATGCTTTTCTCTTTTCACTAATTTATCTAATAGGAACTGTAGCATGCACATTTGGGGCATGTAATCCTTAAAGGAGACCTCCATCTTCTTCTTTTATTTCTTTTTCTGCTCGACTGTCTGAAAGCTGCAATGGTAAGAAGCACTTCTCAACATTAATACTGCATAGAAGCATTTGAAAGAAAACCTTCTGCTTTCTGAAGAATTCTAGTAGTCATTTCTGAGATTCCTACAGCTGCTGGCTACAGCAGAACACTTAACAGGGAGAAACCCAGTACTATATGCCTTAAAACAGGGGTCTGCAACCTATGGCTATAGAGCCAAATATGGCTTAGTACGGAACCAAATATTGCTCTTTTGTCATTCCCAAAATACACACAACTTTTGAAATTAAAATGAAAAATGTATTCAACATTTTAAAAACACATAATTGCTCATGTGAAGATGGTCTTTTTTTTTATCTGTTTCACCTTTAACTGTTCATTTTAACAACCATCCATCCTCTCCACCCATTGGGGGTTGTGTATTCTCTCTTTTTATTCGATCAATTGAGAAATATTTCCATCATCATACATGATGGTGAACTCTGTGACCCTCAACAGTAAAAACAGAGAAGAGAAAGAGAGATTTCAGTCACTGCTTGAGGAAGTAAATACTGAATATCCAGATCTACTAATGCACAGCAATGTTCACTGGTTATCTCAGGGCAAAGTTTTGTCTCATCTTGCCACTTGCATTTCCAAGATTAAGTCAATTTTGGATATAAAGTGTGTCAACCACACCAAGCTTTCAGACTGTGACCTGTTGCTCAAGTTTTACTATCTCATTGACAATACTGGTCATTTGAATGAGTTGAACCTTAAGCTACAAAGGCAAGGAGATACCTTTCTGACCCTGCAGCAGGCAGTGTTTGGATTTGAGTCAAAATTGACTGTCTTCATCAAAGATATCAAGATGGGCAGACTTGCACATTTCGAAAGATTACGAATGTTTTGTGATTCGTAACAGAGAGAGAATCCAAATAACAGCCTTGATTTGCAGCAGCTTGCAGGATTTGTTTCTGAGCTGCTGAAAGCATTCAAGACTCATTTTGTTGATTTTTGCAAACACAGTGCTCTGTTTAAATTTATGATTCATCTACATAAAGCATCCACTGAAAAACTGGATTTGACAGTCATTCCAGGCATCTCAATCTGTGGTTTGGACATGGAAATAGCAGATTTCAAGGAGTTGGATATGTGGGTGGAAAAATTCATCATGCTGAATTCTCATTTAGAATGCCTTGCTCAACAACGTGTAGAATTGGCAAAACTGCACAAATGAGCTAACATGAAGAAATTGGAGCACGATGATAATCTGAATTTGCAAATTTGGAAAAAACTTCCTGTCACATACAACATCATGCAGAATGTCAGCTTGGGCTTTCTTTCAATGTTTGGCTGGACCTATGTGTGTGAGCAGGCTTTCTCTGATTTGAATCACATCAAAAGTAATTTGCACTCAAGACTGACAGAAGACAGACTGAATGCATGCATGAAGGTGAATTTGACCAGTTATGATGTAAACTCCAAAGAAATGTGCAAAAAGATGCAGCAGCAGAAGTCCCATTAAATAAAGTTGGTGAATACAATGTTTCAATTATGTTATTAATCATCATTTCAATTATCAAAAATATTAAGTTATATATTTTCAGTCATGCAGATGGGCATTCTTATACTGGCTCTTTCTTGACCACTTGCTCTGAATTTTGATGTACTTTGGCTCTTTGGTTTGAAAAGGTTCCCAACCCCTGCCTTAAAACATTAAGAGGTGGACTGTGGCTAGGAAAACAGGCTACATAAAACTTTCCTCCTCTTGTTGCAATTCAGATTGGAATGGACTTCCTGTTACATGACCTACGAGGATAGGCTGAGGGATTTGGGCTTATTTAGTCTGCAGAAGAGAAGAGTGGGGGGGGGGGAGTTGATAGCAGCCTTCAACTTCCTGAAGGGAGGTTCTGAAGAGGATGGAGAAAGGCTGTTCTCAGTAGTGATGGATGGTAGAACAAGGAGCAATTGTCTGAAGTTACAGAGGGGGAGGTCTAGGTTGGATATTAGGAAAGCTATTTCACTATAAGGGTGGTGAAGCACTGGAATGGGTTATCTAGGGAGGTGGTGGAATCTCCATCCCTAGAGGTTTTTAAGTCTTGGCTTGACTAAGCCCTGGCTGGGATGATTTAGTTAGGGTTGGTTCTCCTTTGGGCAGGGGGCTGGACTCAATGCTCCCTTGAGGTATCTTCCAGCCCTATGATTCTATGATTCTACAAGCATTCCAGGGAGACAGCAAGAGAAACAGTCCTTGTGGTCCTTCAGTTATTTATGTGTGAGCTTGGCTATGCAGTGTAATTGACATTGAAATTAATGGGATTACTCACAGGGTGTAAAGTCACTGCTGTAAAGAGTCTTTCAAGATTGTGCACTAAGGATGAAATTCAGCCCTGAACAAAGACAGTGCAAATCTGAAATCCTATTTTGATAGCTTATGTGGGCTCTCCTCACAGGTAAGTTTCACCCCCCAAATTGTTCACTTTCACAGCTAGTTGACATAAAATATCAGACTATATATCTTTTCACAAAGGGTAGACTTATCTCATCTGTCTTTCAAGACTTCTCTTGTGTTTAAACAGAGTGAAATATAAGGTTTTGAAAGAAAACTTGGTATCCAGATGTACAAATGAAGAACACTACCAATAAACAAAAGACAGGACTATGCAGCACTTTAAAGACTAGCAAGATGGTTTATTAGGTGATGAGCTTTTGTGGGCCAGACCCACTTCTTCAGATCAAATTGTGGAAGAAAATTGGCAAAACCGTATATACCAAAGGGATACAATTAAAAAAAAAAGTGAACACATAAAATTGAACACATATAAAATCAGGTTTTAGAACAGAGGGGAGGTGAGGGGGGGAGGTTAGTGTCTATGAGATAATGATATTAGGGGTGATAATTGGGGAAGCTATCTTTATAATGGGTAAGATAATTAGCATCTCTGTTAAGGCCCACTCGTAAAGTGTCAAAGTTAAGAATGAATGACAGTTCTGAGGCTTCACTTTTTTTTGATTGTATCCCTTTGATATATATGGTCATGCCAGTTTTCTTCCACAATTTGATCTGAGGAAGTGGGTCTGGCCCACGAAAGCTCATCACCTAATAAACCATCTTGTTAGTCTTTAAAGTGCTGCATAGTCCTGTCTTTTGTTTCAGCAAGACCAGACTAACACGGCTACATCTCTATTACTATACTACCAATAAACTGCAAGTTAAACTTAAAAATCATTTTGGGGTCCCCCCTGCTGATCATTATCTCCTCCTGGGTCTGTCATAATTGATTTTTATTTGAAATTTTTTATTAGTAACATAGGGCTTTACTGGAGCACAGATCCCTTTTATATATTGGAAAGCTGAACGCTTCAAATACAGCTATTAATAATTTTAAATTCTACACTCAAAAGTTTAGAGGTCATTAGTGGTCCCTGTCATCTTCTGGGAAAACTTTAGCATGATAATTCCTATTAGTAATACTCCCATTTGGAAATATTTAAAAAACCCCTATAATCTCTCTTTAAAGGGGTTATTTTGTGTTAACAGTTCACTATTTGCAATTCAGCAACACTCAAAGTAATTCCTCTGACACATTCTAGTCAAGCTGCACCTCTAACATCACATGAACAACACCAAGGAACAACTGTGACTTGTTTAAAATCTGAAAGTATAGAAACCAACATGCACAGAAAATGCCTCTTTATTCTAGATGGGAACAGTCAAGAAAGGTCACTGTGAATCCTAGCTACCTACTTAGAAGAGGTTGTTGATGAAAAGTGAAAGTTACCACAGCCATCTACTTTAACTGAGGGTGTAAATCTATATGGCCATTTTTGGAAGGGTCTTTAATTCAGCTGCTGTTATTACACAGGGGGGAGGGAGAATGTTCTACATCAAAGTTTCAAGTATGTGTTTTTAGATACCACTTTTTGAACTTTTTACCTAATTTCAGCTGTGTCTAGACTACACCTCTCTGTTGACAGAGAGATGTAGACTAGGCACATCGAAATTGCTAATGAAGCAGGGATTTAAATATCCCATGCTTTATTAGCATAAACATGGCTGACGCTTTTTTTTTAAACGGAGCTTTTTTGAAAAAATGGCAGTCTAGACGTGGATCTGTCGAAAAATAAACCCTTTTTCGAAAGATCCTGTAAACCTCATTTTTTGAGGAATACAGGATCTTTTGAAAAAGGGTTTATTTTTCGACAGAGCCGCGTCTAGACTGCCAGTTTTTTTAAAAAAAGCTCTGTTTTGAAAAAAAGTGGTGGTCATGTTTATGCTAATGAAGCACGGGATATTTAAATCCCTGCTTCATTAGCAATTTTGACGTGCCTAATCTACATCTCTCTGTTGACAGAGAGGTGTAGTCTAGATGTACCCTTCACGGTGTTCAGATCCCTTGAAGTTGTCCGGATGAATACAAGAGGCAACATATTCCCCCTCTCCCACTCCCACATCTAAGGGACAAGGGAACACAACAAGGAGGAATAAACAGAAAAGAAGGTCTTCATATACCTCTGAGGAGGTTAAATGAGCTGTTCTGACAGTGAGCTGAGAAGACCAGGAACCAGACTACCTCATCTTGTGCCCATCTTCACTATTATTTGTATTAGGAAAATTATGCCCCATTTTAAATCCAGGTTTAAACTTTACATTTTTGGCTGGTGTCAAAGGAAACTTCTTCAGCTATCTGCCATGCCTCACTGCCTACCCTGTTTTGATGGTTCCTTAGCCATTATCACATCCAGGCTGTTTCTTTTTCACCACATGTGCCTTTATTTCTCATTTCTGCAGCAAACAAAACTCGAGACAAATACACAGCAGGAGAAGACTTCTAAGCAACTACCTTCCTTTACATAACTTACCCTCCAAACTCTAACCCCATTTCCTGTTCCTCCCTATTATAGCCTCCCAAATACTGTTAATTGTATCATTAACCCAGGTATTGCCATCCTGATATTTATAATCTCCCAAAAGAAAATGTTCAATTATTCCAGCTGAAACAGCTTCCTCTAATGTGCTACAATGTCAGCGATCAGGGTGCCATAGCCAGCACTCTGTCACAGTTGGTAAATGTGGCTTTTCAGTCCTTCTTGGTATAAATTATGAATTTGTCCCCATCACAATTTCTCTAGTTTTGCAGAGAAATGTCTTTTCACTTTGAAAGGACAGTTTTTATTGTGCAGTAACCACTTTTCCATTTTTGGAGAAATTTAAGCAAGAATTATGTCTGCTTTCCTTTTTCGCAAACTTATAAAATCACAAATGTTTATAAGTGTTTCCAGTGATGATAACCTGTTTTTTTCCAGATAAAAAGATGTGTGCACATTTTCATAAGTACACAGATGGTGGAGAGGCAATGAAAAACTTAATGATCTTTTAGAATCAAGCTGAAATGACAAGATGTTTCATATTCCACCCCAGTCATTTATGTCCAATATGAATATCAGGAGAGGAAAACTAAGGCCATTGATATCAGCAATATATTGTTTGCTTTTTGTAAGCAGTTTCCTGATATATATTTTTTTTCTGTGTATTAGTGGAAAACATTTTTAAAGTAGACACACATGTTGACATATATTTATGTAGCACCTTTTACCCAGAAAATCACAAGGTGCTTTGTCAATTGTATAAACTATAAATAGGTGTTATTTTATCTAACACTGAAATGTAGTCACTTCTGGAATGAGAAATGGCAACTGTATAACAGGTCACTATATAATGACAGAATTCAAGGCAAAAATGTGAACATGTCTGTGTTTTTGCAACAGGATGTATGAAGAAATGTAGATGGTCACACAGTAATTACCTAGGTTGGAATGTGGCTAAGACATTGTGGGTGCATCTACACAGCAATCTTATTTCGGAATAATGACCATTATTCCAAAATAACTATGCAAGAGTCTACACAGCAATTCTGTTATTTTGAAATAATTTTGAGATAACGGATGGCTTATTTCAGCATCTGTAAACCTCATTCTATGAGGAATAATGCCTCTACCTAAATAGTTAATTCGGAATAGTGGCTGTGGCTTCAGGGCAGCTTCAGGGCAGCTGAAGTTATTGTGGAATAAGGGTCCTCAAGTCTTTCCCACAGTGTCCTGCCTGCCACTCTGTCTACACTCAGCAAAACTCTATAGCCCCCCCTCCCCCCCCTTCCTCTGGAGCCCTTAAAGCTGCAGCCTCAGGGGAAAGGGCTTATAGCATACAGGAGGTCTTGACAGCCCTGAGCCACTCAGGAGCTGACCACACCTGCCCCTACTACGAGGACCTGGACCACATCCTGGTATGCAGGGCAGTCCCTACCCCTCAGTAGTGGGCTCAGGGCTTGATATGCTTATTGTCATCCTCCCAGGGGACAGATCCTGTGAGGAGGAACAGGAGGAGGAGCCGGATGAGGCCAGCACCATGACCATGCTGACCCTGGAGCTGGTATCCCACACCCTACTTGTGTCCTTGGCATTGTCCAAGACTAAGGAAGGCACATCGGGTTCCCTACACACAAAGCATGGAAGTGGCGGGGACGAGGAGTTGGGACGTGCTTCTCACTCGGTCTTTGAGGCCTGGCAATCGCACAGCAGCCTGTGCATGTGGGAGCACATGCAGTCACTCTGAGGTGCACAGCCCCATGCATGTTGCGACAGAGGACCCTTGTGCTATGGGCCACAGGATGTCTGGAAAGGTAAGCCATACTCATCACACTTGTGTGGGACACCCTCTCTCCACAAGCCACCACTAGAAGAAAGCTGGGGACATGAAGACATACACACACACACACATGCACGCACGCACACTCAGCAGTGCTGCACACAGGACATGGGCATGCTCATATTCTCAGGGCAGCATCCACTCCCAGAGACAGCATGGCGGGCTTCAGGAGTATTTGCCACTCACACACACCTTCCCTTCCACCCCCAACACCCTGATTCCCTCTCCTCCAGCATGCAGGGATATATACAAGTTCCCTCCCTGCGTGATGCCACTCCTGCTGGACCCTGCATGCGCGTGTCACGGAGGGAAGCCCAGACACCTCATGGCCCCTCTCCCACCGTCAGGATCCTGGTCTGTCCAGGACCTTCACATGCCCGCTTGTCCCCGGGACATGGGGGCAATGAGCTCCCTATTGGCTGGGAGTTTAGGAATTGTAGTTTGTGTATAAGGCTCACTAAATCTGATTAGAAAATTCCTGGTTTGTCCCTCCGCCCTTGTCACAAAGTTAGAGGTTACTGATGATCACTGTGTCTGAGAGGGAGTTTTCTGGAACCACAGAATCCACACTCACAGTAGGTCTGGTACAAACTAATAATTATCTTTATTATTATTGCAATAGGCACCATAAGTATACATACTAACATACAACTGGCAATGATTAAAGAGTTTCAATAACCCAGGAGATAACATGAATAAAATCTAAGTATACAGCAGCAATTACCTAACAGAAACCATACTCACACATTCTCACAACCTTGTGGAGTTACAGGATTTACTCTGTTGATGTAGTAAGTGTTTCAGTGAGAGATGAGAGGTAGCATAAGAAATTAAAGACTTAAATAGTACTTATAAGGAAAGTTTAGAAAGTAAGTAAAGAGAAGATAGAGAAGATGAGAATGACGATCGCACCTCACACTCTCAAGTTCATCATCATCATCAACAACCATGGGCTCAACGCCCGTTGGTGTCTGATGCCTCCCTCACTATTTCCTTCCTTCTTTCCCTGTCCAGTGCAGAGTGGCTTAATTTCTGTAGACTAGCTCCACACCAATCTACTATATCATCTATCCATTCTCTGTGGGGTCTGCCTCTCCTTTCGGACCATCCATTATGCCAAATACCAAGGTCTTTACTATTTACTCATCGTTCATTCTGCAGATATGCCTGAATAGCTGTAACTTTCGTTGTATAATCTTCTGCATTCGGTTTTCTTTTGGCTGTATCTTCCTATATATTTCCTCATTGGTGACCTTCTGCATCCATCCCATTCTCAGGATCTTTCTATAACAACTCCTCTCGAATGCCAATATCCTTCCTTCAAATCTTTCGTTATCACCCATGTCTCACATCCATACATCATGCTGCTAAATACACACATTTTCAAGACACTCAGCTTCGTTCCTAAGCGAATTGCTTTACTTTTCCAGATCTTATCCATCACCTTCAAACTCGCTCTTGCTTTCACTATTCTAATCGTTATTTCCTTCCTATAGTCTAGATCATACGTCATGTTGCTCTCCAAATACGTGAACTTCTCTACATTCTCTAGTTCAATCCCATCTTCCTATTTCCTTATCTCCAAAAAACACTGTCTTCATTTTATCGATATTCATAATCAGTCCATACCACCTCCCTTCCTCATTTAGCACCTGCACTGTTCTCACTAGCTTCTCTTCATCTTCCTCGATGATAACCATATCATCCGCAAATCTCAAGTTGTTAATTGTTATCCTGTGCACCAATATCATTGCACAGATTTATAGGCCTTAATCACGTCATTTTCTAGGCCAACCCTCAAAGCCAAAAACAAACTTCCACCCCCTCAGGTGTTTGTGGGAGCTCATGTTTGATTGGAGTATTAAATGAGACCACCATGAAGAGCGGGTGTTTTGACTAGCACTCAGGGAAATAACGCAAGTCTCATGCTGTTCCTGCTTTCCAAGGAAAGTGGGATGTTTGCCCTTCAAGTTAAGGTATATTTTGGGGTGTACTGCTCTTAAACTCAGACAATTCTGTCATAACACCTGCACCTATGAAATTGGCATCAGATGCCAGGTCTGATAATTCTATTTTCAGTACATAAGATTTTTGTATGCTGTTGTGTATGTCAGTATCTGGGTTTTGTGGTAGCACCTATCTCATCCCAGTGAGCTAGATCCAGCACATTCGATTAACCCACTACATATATCTGTTTAAGTCTTAACAATAGACCATATTTCAACAGAGAAAGGAAATCTTATATCTTATCTCTACTGTATTTTTTATCTACCGTATCATATCTTGTTTCTGCTGCTGAAGCTAACATCTTACGGGGTAACATCCCGCAGGCCTTGCGTTACTGCTAAGATAGAAAAGTGAAAAGTGAAGAGTTTATCAAAAATATATTGGTTTACAAGCAAGGTTGGCAGGCAAGGTTGGACTTACGGTCTGCATTCCCCCCTTGGACATCTGGGTCCTGGCAGGCAAGGGCCCACTGGCTAGAGCACACATGACCTTGCTCCAAGCACATAGCATTCGTCTGAGCCGAGAACTGATGCTCTTGGCTCAGAGATGAGGGCAAGGCTTCAGGCACAGTGTCTCCTGGGATGACTGACCATCTCTCTTCATTCTATTTATACACAGCCAGACCAGCTGCAAAAGGGGGGCAGTCGACACCACCTTGGGCACCTCCTGACCCCGAGAGACCCACAGGCACTTGAGACCCACAGATGAGTTCCAGAGGGAGCACTCTCATGGCACTTCAATCCATGGAGCTGACCCTAGACCGCATACTTCAGGAAGACATCCTGCTGTGGCAAGACACCTGAAGGGAGATGCTGGAGCAGCACTGTGCCATGTATGCAGCCATGCAATGCTTGGTCACTAGCATGCTACCTGCACCTGCGACTGTGACTGCTCTGAGCCTGGCGTTGTACCATTCCCTAGAGTGGTCAAGGTGTAGGGCTTCATGAGTCAAGGCAAGAGAGGGTAGGCCGCATCCCCTGCCATGCATATGGGCATGTCCACATCCCCAATCCTGGTGGTGCGGTGGGGGAAAAAAGTTCCGGCGTGCAGCTTCTCAAAGACGCTCGAATTGCAGAATAAGTGGGTGTCATACACCTTTCCTGACCACCTGACATATATATCCATAAACTGGCCCTGGTGGTCCATGACAGCCTGCAGGACCACTGAGAAGTACATCTTCTGGTTAATATACACAGAAGCTCAATGGTTGGGGGCCCGGATGGGGATGTGGGTGCTGTCAATGGCCTCCCGCCGCCCGCAGTTGGGTAAGCTCATGTCAACAAAGACGGTGACAATGGCATCCAGGTCACCAAGGTTGATGACCCTGCAGAGCAGGATGGTGTTGATGGCCTGATGGAATAGAAAAACAAATACACAGAGAATCACAGGGGTGCCGGGGCCCTTGGAAGGTCCCTGAGCCCACCTCCCTACCCCCAGGAGCAAACCCCCTTACCCCATTCCTGGAAGGGTGTTGTAAAGGAAGGACTGAAAGATCTCCCAGGGAGTGGACTTGCACCCCCACCCTTCCTTTTCCTAGGGAACCCCATTCCAGCAGTCCACCACCCTCCTGGGACAATAGCCTGAGAGCATCATACCTGCATGACCAAGGCCCCAGCAGTCGATCTCCCCATGCTAAACTGGTTCCCAATGGATCTGTAACTGTCCAGCATGATGAGCTTCTACAAGGCTATGGCTACCCACTTCTGGAGGGGAATGGCAGGTTTCATGTGAGTGTCCCATCACCTGAGGGCAGGGGCAAGACACTCACAGAGCTCCAGAAATGTGTCCTTCTTCATCTGGAAGTTCTGGAGCCATTGCTGTTCGTCCCACTGCTCCATGACGAGCTGGTCCCACCAGTCAGCACTGGTGTCCAGACGCCAGAAACAGTGGTGCATGATGTGCAGGGGAGGGCAGGCGGGATCCAGCAGCATGATCCACATCTTCAGAGATGCGAGGAGGGTCTCCAAGCAGAGCAGGGGATTGGGTTCCTTCAGGGCCTGGGCTGCAGCCTGCAGAAACTCCTGCATGAGGTTCAGCACAAGCTGCAATAGCCATCAACTGCCCAGAAGCAGCTCTGGCTTCACAGTTGGATAGCTGAGGTGTCTGCAAGGGCAACCACAGTAGGCAAAAGAAAAGGTTTTGCTGTCCCTTGAAGAGGTTGGCAAAGGAGAAGAACCTGAGACATTGCTGTACAAGGGGGAAGGTCCCTTTAAGCAAGAGCCTCAGATAGACTCAGGCAGCAGTCCCGGGGAGCAAATGCTGTCCTGATGTCTTACCTGAAGTGCTTCTGGGGGGCCTTAAATGCAAGTTAGCATCCAATCAGCATGGACACTCTATTTTGAAATAGCTCAGTGCTATTTCAATGAGCATTTGGTGTGTAGACACGCTATTTTATTCCAAAATAAATGTGCAGTGTAGATGTATCCTGGGTCATTGGACTGCGTCTCAATTTTGCCACTGAGCTGCCAGGTCTCTGTGCCCCAGTTTCTTTCCTTCCTCCTCATCCCAAACTCTTGGCTTTTCTACTTAGATGGTATGCTCTTTGGGACAAGAAATGATTCTCACTTGCTGATTATAAAGTTCCTAAAACAATGGCCCCTGATATTCGTTGGAATCTACAGGCACTACTGTGGTAGAAATACATATTAAAATTCTGCATGCACTGAGCTAACAGAAGAAAAAAAGTAGAAAAATTTACTTTAGATTCTAAAGAAGCATGTGTAACAAAGTACATACAAGGAGCAGATCTGCTCAGATGAAAATTATATTATTACCTATTGACTTTACTGAACATTTTAACATCTCTATAAATCACTTTCCCCACCTGTGAAAAAGCTGAGACAAACATCTATGTACTTGTGGGTATGAGGCTTAATTCCTAGTTGACTGTAACATGCTCTGAGATCCTTTAAAGAAGTCTGATAGAAGAGTTTAGAGGTGCTTTTATTGTTGTTTTTAATTTCAGAACAGAATAAATATTATACATTAGCAGTCCTCTTGAGTCTGTAATTACTGAACTGTGTTTTTGATGAGAGTGTGTTTCCAAGAAGTCATTGTAACTTCACTTCATAACTTATGAAAGCATTTCTTTCTCAAGTAAATATGCATGGCAATCAGCAAGATAAAGCATTCAATTTGCATCCAGTTTATCTTTTTTGTTCTCTGTTTTTGCATTTTCCATAAGCGGTACCATTTTATTGTATGGTATTTCTGTTTTGCTTTGCAATATCACAGCTGTAACAACCAAATATAAAACTCCTTTTTTTCTCAAAGAATAAAAGAAACATCAGGAAGGATCTATAGTTTCACCCTAATGAACCAATTCAGTGCATGTTTATTCATCATGTTAGCAGCTCTCATGGGATTGCCAGAAGCTCCAGCAGTGAGAAGAAAATTGAGGATCTGATGTTTTGTTTTGCTTTGTGCCATAGCAGGATTCAAATATTAGGAGCTTAATGGGTATTTAAATCTGATGATTGCATACTGTATCAATAGCAACGAAACAAGTGGAGAACTGCAGCTACCAGATTAGTTGACTTAGACTAATATAGTCTGAAAAAGGAATTCTTAAACATCAAACAGAGAAATACTGTACTGAAAAGAAAGGACAAATGGGAGTGTTACTTCTGTTTTAGTGGAAGGGGACATTTAGAATAATATGAGCATCAGGTCAGGCTATTTCTATGTAAGTGGCAGAGCTGGCTCTGTTCTTAGGGCCTATGGAGTTACCTGCCCAGGTCTTGATGCAAATTAGAACTTCCTATGTCCACCTCTGGGCCCTGACAGCATATAAAGATATTGTAGTATGCTTGGCCATGCCCGCGATAGCTTCCTATTTCCATGAGTCACCATGAATTGCCCCCTTGTGTTTTGCCAACCTTTCCCACCCATCTGCCAGTATCTCTTTATATTGAGCACCTTAAGCTGTAGATTCTTTCCTCTGATACTGTGAAAAAAACATCATGGCAACCATCCTTTGAAATCTCAAGATCCTCAACTCAGCTCCAAAACACTGATTTCTTCTATGTACTCCACTCTAAATCCCAGTTCCTCTAGCTCCCGCTACAAGAACTCAGCAGAAGAGCCTGTCTATCAGGATGTGGGTCTATGGCATTGCAGATGCCCTACATCCCTACTCCATAATGCCCACTTGGCCATATGCAATGAAGTCAGTAGGTGGGTGGGTGGAGGGATAAAATTCCTTCCTGACCCCTGCTGATCTTGAAGCTGTGTGTCTTAACTTTAAAATCACCAAGTCAGAATATTGTCATACAGGAGAGAGAAAATATGTGCAGAGGTTGAAACCATGACAAAAATAATGGGTTTCAGTAGAATATGTATTTTCATTTTCAACATGTTGCAATTCTTTGCTGTTTTACTCAGGGGACACAATTTGGATGCAATTATGCCAGGAAAACCTATGTTCACTGGAACCAATGTCAGGACTAAACCCTCGATCCAATTAAAAATCACCTAAGAAAATAGGCCAAACCCCATCACTGAAGAAGCACACAAAATTCCCAGTGTTCAGAGGGACAGTTCAGCCTGCTTTATCCTCTATGATTGTGATGATTTTTCTTCTTGTTGTATCTTGTAGACTGGTGTGAAGGCAGTAGGGATTTTTGTTCTTCTTTCAGCTCTGTGGATTGATAATAATGCTAGTGATTTTCCTTTCTAGGATACAAGAACTGTAGGACCTTGACCACTGTCTAAGGTGTATTTGAAAAGAAAAAGTTTCCTTGCACATGGTTCTTCTTTGGTGTCCATTGGAAAGAATTGAAAATGTTCCCCTTAAATAAATAATATTCATTGAATGTACAGAGAAAAACTTTTGTATGCATACTAAATACTTCTACAGAAGTCTAAAGACTGAATTTTCTGAACCATTGGATGAAACTGCAGCCCCCATGTGCCAAATAGGTAAAGGGGATGAAACCAATGTAGTTCAAAGACAAACACTAGTTTTGAATGCTTTCTTTCCCTCCCACCTCGTTTTTCCACCTTTGAATAGTCTCATGGGAGGAACAGAGTAGTGATCACTGAGTAGTTTAAACTCAGTATTTAAATCTGAAGATTATATACTGCATCAACAGCAACAAAACAAGTAGAGAACTGCAGCTACCTGATTAGTTGAGTTGTGACTAATATAGTCTGAAAAAGAAATTCTTAAACATCAAACAGAGAAATGCTGCACTGCAAAGGTATATGAAATGTGGGATTCACTATCAAATGAGACAGCGCACAGCTTTATCCTGTTCTAATGAAAGAGCCATCCAAAGGGAAACACAATTTTAGAAATGAATCACAGCAGTCCATGACATCTTAAAGACACTTTTCTATCTTTGTCTTCATTGAGACAGATTGACAAGAAAATTTGAGGCTATGTTTTTTCCTCTTGAATTTTGGAAGGTTATTTTTTAGGTTGAAGCACTGATAACTGGCTGTCAGAGGTTGTATTTACATTTATTTTTCAGAAGTAGGAAACTTAAATGTTACATGAACTGAACTGGTCTTAACATTACAAAAAAAATCTTGATGCATTTCAGTACAAATCACTTTGGGTATGTCTACACTTGCACCCTAGTTCGAACTAGGGATGCAAATGTAGGCGACCGAAATAATGAATGAAGTGGGGATTTAAATATCCCGCGCTTCATTAGCATGATCTCGCTGGCACGTTACTCCGATCAACAGCTGTTTTGAAAGTGAAAGTATGCCTGGAGCTAAAAAGCTGTGACCCTTTATGAAGCAAGAGTCAATAAGAAAATGTGGTCTTAGGTTTATTTTTTCATCATAAATTGAAAAGATTGGAGTAAAATAATTCTCTGATATAAAGTTAGTTGCATGTTAGATCCTAAGAATGAGATTCTGTACTGAGCCTCCAAGAGAAGCAGAACAGAACTCAGAGTGGGGTGGGGGTGTCTTTAAGCCACCTTTATGCCCTCGGCATCCTGGTCTGCTCTGTATTCCTCCCTCCAAGTTGATACAATTATACTAGTTTGTCTCCAGTTATTGAAGCATTGCCTGGAATATCCACACCATTTAATGCCGGAGCCTTTTTCCAATATGTTATTCACAGCTGCAGTCCCCTCTGGAAGTGTCTGACTGTAACCTAGAACACTCAGTCAAAATGGGACTCTGCTAACCAGGTAATTAAAAGTCCGGCTGTCACTGCAGAGTCAAGTCAGGCTAGTCCCGACCTGTCCAGGGGCACCACACTGCACCCCAGAAGCAGCCAGCTAGTACAGCTCCTAGGCAGGGAGCCACTGGGCTCTGTACACTATATCCTCATTGCAGGAGGAGTAATGGTAGTCCGAATTAGGGGCTTTAGTTCGAACTACCTAGCCCGTGCCGCGTGTAGCCACGGGCAGGGTGTTCGAACTACCGGGCATTTAAAAATGGCGGCGCCCGGGAACATGCAAATAAAGCCCGGGATATTTTAATCCCGGGCTTCATTTGCAAGTTCGAATGACTACATTAGCCACCCTAGTTCGAACTAGGATGGCGAGTGTAGACATACCCTTATAGTAGCTCCATCTAGGTTGTATTTCCCTAGGTCATGCGAGACCGTGTCAAATGACTTACTAAATTCTAAGTATACCACATCCAACATTTCTCCCTTATCCACAAGACTTGTTATCCTATCAAAGAAAGCTATCAGATTGGTTTGACATGATTTCTTTTTAAAAATTCATACTGGCTGTTACCTATCACCTTATTTTCTTCCAGATGTTTGCAGATGAATTCCTTAATTACTTGCTCCATTTCCTGCTCCAGGTGAACCTGGGTTAGGTGCATGCTTTTGGGTATTCTAAAAAAACATAACTTGCCACAGGTAAATAATCTTTACAAAGTAGTCCAGATTAACAGAGCTTTCTTTGTTTTTCATCATAAACTTTTGTATTTTTATCAATTTATATTTATTTTGCTGGGGAACCAAGCTATCTCAGCCAGATCAGGGTCTCATTATACTAGGTCTGTGCATAATCTGAATAACTCATATACCTATGTTAAAAGGATACTAGCAGGCTGCTCCCCAGACTTGCTACACTTGCCAAACCTCCTCTCTCTGGCCGCTTTCATTTTCTGGGGCAAACAGCATGAGAGCATGATGACATCATTCTGTCACTCAACAGGAATTTTTTTTTTATATAAAGAGATTATTAAAGTTGCATAATCAGCACTCAGAAATTAGGAATTGCCTAAGAAATATAGTTTCCTGTGGAAGTTTAATTTGTCCCCTTTTGCATATGCATTATGATACATTTAATAACACAATCACATATTACTTTTTCCACAGGATTCTTCAATGAACAGAATGGATGGTGCTCACTTAATGAGTACCTATTCAATATTTTGTTTTCAGTTTCAAGGTGTGACCCCAGATCTTATTTGCTGCACACTATTCAAACACTACTCTGCATACAAAATTATTAATTTCCTCATTACTTTTCTATGGCACTCCTCACAATAGTAACTTAGTGCTTCAGAAAACATTAGTGTTCATAATATCTCATTTCACAGGTGGGGAACAGAGGCACAAACACAGAAAGGTCAAAAATATCAACTAATGTTGAGTACCCAATACAAGACACTAGGGAACAGATTTTTCATGGTATTCAGTTTTACTTAGAGTTAGCTATTTTCAAAGCACAGCCCCCATTTACAGCAGTTGCAACTGTAGCCCTGCTTCTGTCACAGAGCTTCTGAGTATCAGATGGTAGTTTCTCTGAGAAGTTTGACTCAAGGAACTTGCCCACTCAGGATCTCTGAGGCAGACATAAGGTTAGAATCTAAAACACCAAGGCAGCCTTCAAATACCTTACTCATGAGACTCTTACATTATTAATTTATTTAATTTTCTACACTATTATAATTTTGAAATAATTGTTAATCTAATTTTTAAATGATATCACATTTAAGATATAATGAAATAAAAGAAAATAAATATAAAGAGGCCAAAAGGAAATTTCTGTTTTCTGAAAAATTTTGAATTTTCAAATTTTCATTTCAATTCAGATTGTTTTTAATGTCAGACTTTCCCATGGAATGGCAATTCCAATTGTGACATTTCACCTCCCTATTTTTATGGAAATGTGTTTTAATACAAATATGTATAACTCAAATATGTTGTATGCAAAACAGTTCAAGTAACCTATTGTTCAAGAGCCTGTGATCCCCTGAATGTATATATTCTACCTGTGTGCTTGTATCGTCTTAGAGCATGAAAATTTCAGAGGGATAGACACTAAGGTGCTGCAAGACTATTCGTTATTTTTTTCAGTTTTCTGAGTGTGAAGTTAGAATATTAGTGGCACTTAAAGGGCTCGATGACCTGGTACTCGAGATAACAATCTGAATGTTTTTGTTTTTTCTGTAAGACCAAACTGGAGTTGGTCCTTAAAAGACAAGTAACCATTCCACCTGATATTTTTCCACAGGGATGAGGGATTAAACAGAGGTTTCTTGCCCTGGAGAAATTCTATTTCAGGAATGGGTAGCAGTCATCCTTCTCTTCAGATGAGCTTTAAAATGAACACCCCACCCTTAGAGGACACAAAGAACAAAAAGAACTCATAAGAACATAGGAACAGCCATACTAGGTCAGACCAAAGGGCCATCTCACCCAGTATCCTGTCTGTCAACAGTGGCCAATACCAGATGTCCTAGAGGGAGGGAACAACAGGTAATCCTCACATGATCTCTCTCCTGTCACCCATTCCAGACAATCAGAGGCTAAGAGCACCATTCCTACCCATCCTGGCTAATTGCCATTGATAGACCTAACCTCCATGAATCTATCTAAACTCTGTTTTGAACCCTGTTAAAGTCCTAGTTTTCACCACATCCTCTGACAAGAAGTTCCACAAGTTGACTCTACGCCAAATGAAGAAAAACTTCCTTTTGTTTGTTTTAAACATGCTGCCTATTAATTTCATTTGGTGACCTCTTCCCCCCCCCCCCCCGTTCTTATGTAAGCAGGGTCAGGATAAGCTCTACCCTGACAACTGGTGGTGAACTGGGGCGAGTGGTACAAAGAGACTTCAGAGGCTGCTCTCATTTGCATAGATACACCCAATTTGCATAGACACACCCACCCTGCCTAGTATGTGCTCACAGCAGCCCAAATGGTCACTTTGGCCACTGTGGGATCCCCAGTCTCTCTGTTATTGAGGCAGGGGGGATAAAAGTGTTGTTACCCTGATTATGTGAATCAAGGACAATGGAATGGTGGAACTGTTTATGACAGAGGGATTCGCCATAAACTAAGTAGCACTTGGTAGACAAGGGGCATGGGTTCCAAACCCAGTCAAGTTGAGGGAGGCTGGGGATAGGTTTTTGTATCTGGTGTGGGTGCCCTGTTTGAGGCCCTAAACAGCACCAATTGCACACTGCCATGGTGGAATATCAGAGCTAATTTAGATTCTACTAGGAGTCTAGTTGTGAGCTGCTGAGTTGACTTCACTGTGGGCTAGTGGAGTACTGATACTGAGGCTCCTCTATTATGAGCTGAACTTGCAGAAGAGCTGAAATCACTGTTGCTGAGGGGAGCCTGTTGCTATGCTGAGCTACTAGCAGAGCAGCTTGCAGGGATAACCAGCAGGCAGACAGCAGAGCGGTTTGCAGGGATGACTGGTGGCTGGTAGGAGTGGCAGCAGACAGCCAGTGGAGCAGCTGCAGGAGCAACCAGCTGGTGGCCAGGGGCATGGACCAAGATGGCTGGCAGAGCTGGACAGTTTGGGGGACAGCTGAGGTGGCTCACTGGACAGCAGGTGGAGTGTGGCGGAGTGAGTCGCGTTGACATCGGCAGCAGAACCCTACGGAGAGGCGGAGTCATCAGCGGACCACGTAAGGTGTATCAATCCCCGCCCCCTCCAGGTTGGGAGGGTAAAACCCTGCCGGGTGAACTTTTGAACCCTGGGGCGGCACTGACCCAGGGCAGAGACTTTTGGGGTGTTGGACTTTGGGTGATTTTTTGTGGGTTGCTGGACTCAAGAGACTCTTGGGGTGTTGGACTTTTGGGACTTTGGGTGATTCATGGCTGGGGGGTGGTCTTTGTTCATGTTTGGTCTATGAATCTGAGTTGTGGTGTTTTCCCAATTTAATGCTGATGTCGGTTACCTCATGTTATTAAAGGTTTGCTGCTATACTGAGGCTCTGTGCTTGCGAGAGGGAAAGAATTGCCTCTTTGAGGCGCTCAGAGGTGTATGTAAGATTTCCCAGGTCACCTTGTTGTATTACCTTGTTGGGAGGAGACCCTTAGATACTGAACCCGGCCCATGCTGCTATTAACTCGGCCTGGCAGAAGGGTTACACTTATATTGTGGGAATAAGTAAATAACTTTTCTTTATTCACTTTTTCCATACCAGTCATGATTTTATACACCTCTATCATATCCCCCCTTAGCCTCCTCTTTTCTAAGGTGAAAAGTCCAAGTCTTTTTAATCTCTCTTCATATGGGACCTGTTCCAAACCCCTAATCATTTTTGTTGCCCTTTTCGAACCCTTTGCAATGCCAATATATCATTTTTGAGATGAGGCAACCACATCTGTACACAGTATTCAAGATGTGGGCATACCATGGTTTTATATAGAGGCAATAAGATATTTTATGTCTTATTCTCTATCCCTTTTTTAATGACTCCTAACATTCTATTTTCTTTTTTGACTGCTGCTGCACACTGAGTGGAAGTTTTCAGAGAACGATCCACAATGACTCCAAGATCCCTTTCTTGAGTAGTTGTAACTTAATTAATCCCTATCATATTGTATGTATAGTTGGGATTATTTTTTCCAATCTGCATTACTTTACATTTATCAACATTAATTTCATTTGCCATTTTGTTGCCCAATCGCTTAGTTTGGTGAGATCTTTTTGAAGCTTTGGTCTTAACTGTCTTGAGCAGTTTGGTATCATCTGCAAATTTTACCACCTCACTGTTTACCCTTTTTTCTATATCGTTTATAAATAAGTTGAATAGGACTGGTCCCAGGACAGACTCTTGGGGGAGCCCACTAGTTACCTCTCTCCACTCAGAAAACTTACTATTTATTCCTACTCCTTGTTTCCTGTCTTTTAACCAGTTATCAGTCCACAAAAGGACCTTCCCTCTTATCCCATGAAAAACTTGCTTTACTTAAGAGCCTTTGGTGAGGGACCTTGTCAAAGGCTTTCTGGAAATCTAAGTACACTATATCCACTGGATCCCCCTTGTCCACATGTTTGTTGACCCCCTGAAAGAACTCTAGTAGATTAGTAAGGCATGATTTCCCTTTACAGAAACCATGTTGACTTTCCCCCAACAAATTATGTTCATCTCTGTGTCTGACAATTTTATTCTTTACTATGGTTTCAACTAATTTACCCAGTATTGACATTAGACTTTCCAATCTGTAATTACCAGGATCACCCCTAGAGACCTTTTTAAATATTTGTGTCATGTTAGCTATCTTCAGTTATTAGATACAGAAGCTGATTTAAAGGACAGGTTTCACACCCCAATTAATAGTTTCACTATTTCACATTCGAGTTCTTTCAGAACTCTTGGGTGAATGCCATCTGGTCCCAGTAACTTGTTACTGTTAAGTTTATCAGTTTGTTCCAAAACCTCCTCTAATGACCAACTCAATCTGGGACAATTCCTCAGATTTGTCACCTAAAAAGAATGGCTCAGATTTGGGAATCTCCCCAATATCCTTAGCCGTGAAGACTGAAGCAAAGAATTCATTTAGTTCCTCCGCAATGACTTTATCATCTTTGAGTGCTCCTTTAGCATCTCAATTGTCCAAAGGACTCACTGGTTGTTTAGCAGGCTTCCTGCTTCTGGTATACTTTAAAAACATTTTGCTATTACTAACCCTTACTCTGTCACTCTAAGGACAAGTAGCTATTAGACCCAAGCCTGAGAAAATATCAGCTCTATCTTGAAGAATTTTAAATGAAATAAGGACTATGGTGAGAATTATGATCTGTAACAATTTCTCTTAGGGTGTATCTAGACTACAGGTTTTTTTCAAAAAAAGTGGCCTTTTTTCAAAAAAACTTCCTCTGCGTCTAGACTGCTGCCGTGTTCTTTCGAAAGTAAATCGAAAGAATGTGGCAGTTTTTTTGACAGCGGAAAACCTCATTTTACAAGGAATAATGCCTTTTTTTGAATGTGCTCTTTCGAAAAAAGGCGCTATGTAATGCAAACAGGGCTTTTTCGAAAGAGAGCATCCAGATTGCCTCGGTGCTCTCTTTTGAAAAAGCAGCTTGCTTTTTCAAAAGTACTGATTGTAATCTAGATGCTCTTTTTTGAAAGAGGCTTGCAGTCTAGACATAGCCTATGTGTATTAGGTTTACTAGGCAAGTTTTGTTTATTTTGGCTTATCAACTTGCTTTTATCTCTCTTTTTTCACTTGCAATCACTTAAATCTGATTTTTTATATTTAATTTGTTTTGTTTATTATCAAACACAGTATAAATAATTGTTACCCAGAGAGGAGCCACAGCTTTACATTGCTCTCTATCATTTTCATGATTTTTTTCTGTGTAAAACTTTTATCCAGAGACAGATGGATTTCTTTGTGGTTTTGGTCCCTTTTGAGGGTTGTATTCCTGGATGCTATTAAGTCCCTATAACTGAACCATCCCAGAGCTGGGCTGTTTCAGTGTTTGTGTTATTCTGGGAGAGACCAGAGCTTCTGGACTAGCAGGACAGGGTGGTGGGGCACTCCAGTGGGCAAAAGGGCAGGCTCAGTGCTATGTCTGTACACTGAGGCTATGTCTGCACTGCAGTGTTTTTCCGCAAAAATGGCAAAAACTTGCAGAGCGTCCACACCTCAAGCGCATTTTTGCGCAAGAAAATGTACAGTGAATTGATAGAACAGAGGTGTTTTTGTGGTATAAGTATTCCTCTTTCTATGAGGAATAACTCCTTTTTGAGCAAGAGTGTGTGTGGATGGGCAGCAGGGGTTTTTTTGCACAAAAACAGACTATCAAAAGAAGCACAGGTGCCCTGGTGGCCATTCTTTTAATGGCAATCAGAGCTTTCTTGCGAGAGAGCGTCCATTAAGTCTGAATGCTCTCTTGCACAAAAGCGCATCGCTTTTCCAATGCGCTTTTGCAGTGCAGAGGTGCTCTTGCTCAAGAAGTTTTTGCGGAAGATCTCTTCACCAAAAAGCTTCTTGTGCAAGAAGCCTGCATTGTGGACGTAGCCTGAGTGAAGCCTCAAGTTCCAGGCAGCTCTTTTCCTGAATAAGTGGCTGAAGAAACACAATTAAGTGTTCTGCCAGTTTGGAGAAAGTATAAATGAGGCATTAAGGGACCACTTAATGGGTGATATGCATAAATGAAAAAGTCTCTCAATCAAAATGACTTGGTTCGAAGAAAACTGGAAGAAACTTCAGGCACTACAGCACACATGAAAAAAATACAGGACAGTGCAAAAAAGGCAACAACCTCCATATCATAAGAGAACTTCAGGTCAGACCATGTTGTCGATTAAGAATGCCGTAATGTCTCTGCAACTGTCTAATTTAACACACAATCGATAGAGCTGGTGGTAGGATGGCAGTTTTGTTTCACAACCTTTGAATGTTTTTCTCAAAAGAAAATTGTGCCAAAAAGTCCATTTTCAGATTAAAAACTTCAGATGTTTTTTTCAATTAGATTCTCCTTCACTCTTCTTCAACCTCAGAAACCTTCTGGTCAAAAACTTCATCAAAACTGGTACATTTCCATTAAATATTCTGGTTTCAGCAAAATATCATATTTTGTTTAAAATGTTCCAACCAGCCCTAAAGATAAATTAAACATTATTTGGATGGAGCAAGACTTTAAAATGGACCTTGATGTTATATCTTTTTCTGTAGTTTCATAGTAGAATATTTAGAAACTATTTAAAAAGCCAATGTTTTGGAAAACTTCAGTGCTTTTAAAATGTATACAGGGGTGAATTCTCACTTCTCTTGGCATTCTTACAATGAAAGTAGCGTAACTGTAAACAGCATATGGCAAGTTTCTATGATGTTGATCAAGAGAGTCATGTATTATTTGGTAAAGAATGGCAGAGAGATATTCAGCTTGAGTGGTAAAGCATAAAGTGTCTTCATGCTTCAAAAAAAGATATGCAATCAAGTGCAAAACAAGCATTAGTTGAACTCTTGGTCAAGGCAACTTATAATGATACTGAAACATTAAAATATCTGAAAGCAAAAATTGTGCTTGAACAGAACATAATTTTATGAATCTTGTTCCGTACCTTCTCCAATACAGCCAAAAAAGGAGACAGCACTTGAGAATTTACAGGACACAAGAACAATATTCAAGGTTAACTGGAGTACATCTATAGTCCCAGTAAGAAAGAAGAATGGGGCAGTCTATATATGTGGTGGTTTCAGTATTTACCCACTATTGCATGCAGATTAGAATCTTTTGCATAGAACAACAAAACAAAATTGTCTCATTAATTGGTGGCAAGTATGCCTCCAAGGCTGACAAAAGCGAAGTCTACCAACAAATTCAGATTGAAGATTATGAGCAATGCCACCTCAAAACACATAAAGCAGCTCATTTCAAAATAACAGATTAGTGTTTGGAACTATGTCCACACTAGCAATTTGGCAGTGAGCCATGGACAAGAATTACAAGGCATTGCTGGTACTCAGGGTCACTTGGATAAGCTACTGGTTATAGTAGCTTGTGATGAGTAACTGCACCACAAACAATAACAAACATGTCTCTTTGTTCTAGCTGGCTATGTATTCAGTTAAATAGAAATGTTCATAAAATCATAAAATCACAAAGAAAATAATAGAATCATAGAAGGTTAGCTTTGGATGAGCCTTCAGGAAATTTTCCAGTGCAACCCTTTGCCCAAAGCAAGACCAACCCCAGTTAAATCATTCCAGCCAGGGATTTCTCAAAATGGGACTTAAACACCTCTAAGAATGAAGATTCCACCATCAGACCAGGCAATCAATTCCAGTGCTTCACTACCCTCCTAGTGAAGTAGTTTTCCACAAATATCCAACCTAAACCTCTCCTACTGCAACTTAAGACCATTGCTTCTTGTACTGTCATCTGCCATCACTGTGAATAGCCTAGCTCTAGGCTCTTTGGAACCGCCTCTCCCCCCCCCTTCAGGTAGTTAAAGGCTACTGTCAAATCCCCCCTCATTCTTTTCTTCTGCAGACTAAATAAGTAGTTCCCTGTCTCTTCTCATGAGTCATGTGTCCCAGCCTATAATCATTTTGTTGCCCTCTTTTGGATTCTCTCCACTTTGCCCAGAGCCTTCTGTAGTGGGGGGCCCAAAACTGGACACAAAACTCTAGATGTGGTATTACCAGTGCCAAAAAGAGTAGAATAATCACTTCCCTCAATCTGTTGGCAATGCTCCTACAAAAAGAGCCCAATAAGCCATTAGCCTTGTTGGCAACAAAGATACACAGTTGACTCATATCTAGCTGTAATCCCCATTTTAGGACCATCTGTAACAGTGCCATCTGGTGGTTCACATTCTCCACTATACCAAACATCAGCTCAGTGCAGTAAAGAAGAGTGGAAGAGCTGTCAGGGAACCATTTAAAACTTCCTGATTCTTAGGTCAGTTCTATATCTTTTTGAGTTCTGGTGCAGAATAGATCAATCTAGGGCTGTTCCAACTTCTCAAGCTGAGTATAGTCCCTAAGGACAACAATTGCAGAGGTTAGGCTGTCATTGCATTAATTTTTTAATCCTTTCTTTGTAAATCAATAGACTGGGATTCTATAGAGACAGCCTTGTAGAAATATGTTTATATAAGTCTCTCATAGAACAGTAGCAACTAAGTTATAATCACGAGTGTTATTCATATGCTAACTTGTTTAGCAACTGAGTTGTGACAGCACTGCATTTTAAACAAATGAATTTTAAAATTAACTAATGTCATGAATACGTCTGAAAAATATTGTAATTCTCTCGTTCTCTATGAACTGCAGCTTTGCACTGTTTCCATCAATCTGTCATCTGGGTTGTGGAGGTATGGTCTGAGGGAAAAGGAATTTCTAGGAAGCAGAATTGATGAAAGAAGAAAACTGAAGGGGAAGAAGCACCTACAGTGAAGACAGGCACATAAAAGATAACAACCCTCTCTGGGTTGATTTTGCAGATGTCGTTGCAGCAGGCCATGGATAAAACACAAAAAGAGCTTTTTCAACAGCATAAGAGATAGACAGCTCATCTGTGAACCCTGCTACTTCAGCCCGGCTTGACAGATCCATGACTATAACAAGTAGAAGTCGAGAGTCCCTAAGCTGATTACCAGAAATAATATTGAGAGTATAAGAGTAGTCTCTGGAGTCAGTAGAAGCTGACTCCTGCCAGATGGTAGGGGTTATAAGCCATTTGTGAAGCATGTCATGTGATGAGGACTGATAAGGATATTTCCTTTCTGCACAGCAATCAATAAAATTCACTCACAGACAATTTGGCCAAACATATGCAATTTTTTTTCTGGTCCAAAGATCTTTTTTGGATGATTTATCAGGTTCTTTTTGTTATAATCAAGATATTTTTTACTCTATTTAACAATTAAAAACACTCCATCAACCAATGTATAACTGAATATCTAGTGTAGCTAGACTGCATTTAGTTAAAAAGACTGCCCTTCTTGATTAATGTTTCCCTTTGGTCTAAAAACGATCTCTATTTCCTAAGTGTCACATCCCCCTGTGGAGGAGCCCATACGGCCCTGCCTTGACTAAAGTAAGGCTATGTGAGCCTAAGCCCTGCTAAAGTCTGATGCAGACATGCAGGCAGGCAGGACCTCAGTAGGCGTGTATGTGGAAATGTAACCTCTTGTCCTAACGGTGGTTGGGTAAGACATGACCATAAATAACAAGCATGGCTGAAGCTTCCCAGAAACTTGCTAAAACTTGTGGGAACCTTAAGAAAAATAACGGACACATCCTGAATGTATTAGAAATGCCTGCTACAAATGGGAGACAAGATCACTACGTGATTGTAGGGAATGTAAAGATAAGATAAGGTAAAAGTCAGTGTACCTAATGGTTACAGAATAAGGAACTAATGTTAACAAGTAAAATGTGTGATAATTATGGGCCTAGATGACCAAGTCCAGCTTTGCTGTAAAAATAGGCTTTGCAAAAAGATAGATGGGAGGGAGGGAGCAGGGTAAGCCCACATGCTTGTTACAACTAGAAGCAGAACCATTCATCTCAGCAGAGAAACTGTGGGCGCCTCGACACATGGGAACCAACTTGTCTGGTACTGTGTTACAGGTGAACTGTAAGTGAAAAAGGCTTGAAATTGTAGTAGTTGTATCTAAGACTCATAAAGTGTATTAACTGTATTTGGGTCTTGAAGGCGTAGTAACTGCACTTAAGGCTTGGATTTTATATTAACTGCGTTTAAAGCTTGCAATAAATAAGGAAGCGGTTAAGTTTCTTTGGTATGTCCTGGTTCCTCTTGGATCTAATTATAGTGAACACATGATACCCCCCATGCTTTATGAAAATTAGCTTATGGATATGAATGTTCGTAACTTAAAGATTGTTTATACAAAATGGGTCATGTAACACATCAATTTTACAGTTAGAATCTGCTGAATCTGTATATCCCATTTTTGTACCTGTATCATTCTTGTATGTAAAGTTAGAAATATGAAGTTTGGATTTGTTTATAGTTCTAAATGTGCCAATGAGGGTCATCACTGGTGCTCTAGCACTTAATGACTCAGTACTTGTGAATGGCCATGTTTGTCTTATAATGCCAAATTGTGTTTACTCCTAGAAAGACATGTGACCATGCCATCTGGTACTGGAATCCATCTTGAACTTGGTATTTTTCATTGGGATTGGGGACTGTGGAACAAAGGATTCCCACTGCGGGGAAAAGTCTATTTAAGCAATGAGAAGCCATCATTCTTTTGTAGACAGCTGACTTTTGAAAATGCTTAGCACACCCTAACAGGATAGAAAGAACATAAGAACATTGAAGAAGCTGTAGACACAAGTCAGAGTAATAGATAAACTCTGATTTGAAGCTTTTGCATGAGATAAGAAAAGCCGTTTAGGGTAAGAATCTGCAGGGTAAGTTTCTTAGTGCATTAGAACTAACTAAGCATTTTTGTTCATCTTAATTTATTAACTTCCTTTGATATGACTGTTTTCACTTGCAATCACTTAGGCTACGTCTAAACTACAAAGATTTTTTGAAAGAGGCTATGCAAATCCTGCAGGAATTTGCATATCTTCCTCCGATCTCATTTTCGAAAGAGGATCTTTCGAAAATAAAAGTAGTCTGGACGCTTTTGAAAATACGATAGGAAGAAGATATGCAAATTCCCGTGGAATTTACATAGCCTCTTTCAAAAAATCTTTGTAGTTTAGACGTAGCCTTAAATCCTACTTTTTGTACTTAATGAAAATACTTTTGCTTATTATCAAGCCCTCCAGTGTAAATAATTGTTATCGGCGGTGGGGACAACCACTGTGCATATCTCTCTTTTATTGATAAAGGGGGCAGATCTCCTTATGAGTTTACTATGTGTACGAGTTTTACACAGAGTAAGATGGATTTATTTGGGGTTTTGATCCATTTGGGTAGGGGTTGGTTTTCTGGATGCTGAGCCCTTAGAACTGAGTCCTCCCACAGCTGAACTGGTTCAGTGTCTGTGTTGCTTTGCAGGGACAGCAATAACCCCAACTCTGTTCCTTGGCTGGGGGAGACCAGAGAATCTGGTCCAGCAGAACAAGATCATGGGGAGCCCCAGAGAGCAGGAAGGCAGGCCTCAGTGGCATGATCAGCACATCAGAGGACAACCCTAAAGGGACTTCTGTGATTCACCCAGTCACAGTAATATTCAGCTCTAATTTAACTGAGTAATAAACACATATTTGACCTTATTTTGGTCACAGAGTTACAATGGAATGAAAGCTTGCCCTTCTAAGAACTCAGTCTTCATTAACAGGCAGTTATTATTACTTTGGTTATGTATGCACTGCACATACCTCATGGTGACAAATAGACTATAAACACCTAGCATGTGTGTAAGCAGCATTGCTTCAATGAGTAATGTAAAGACATGCTTGAATCCTATATGAATCTCTACATTATATACCACTGGCTAAGGTGTTTAGTACACATATAGCTATATGCTTGCAGTGATAAGCAGGATGCATGTAGAGTCTTGCACAAATACAAATTTTTTATCCACAGATATCTGCAGAGCTGCAGCTCTCTTCTAGAAACTTTATATATCTGCATATACAAATTTTGTATCCATGTAGGGCTCTACACTGCATCCACATTGTAGTGTATACCTACTTGCCAATGCAAGATTCTGGCAGAGTTGAAGAAGCTGAGAAAGACTTTAGCAGCTTCCTGCTGTCAGAGCTTTTTTCTTCCGCATCTCTCCTGCCAGAGACTTTCTGTGCTACAGGACCCTTTCCCTACGGAAGGGAAAATCCCCAGAATTGAGAAGACACCAGGGTCCGATTCTACTAAAAATGCCAGTGTAGCCAGAGGATGTATGGCTTATACATATAAAAAGTCATGTAGGGAATATACTCTAAGACACAGAGTTATTTTTACTCACCTAAGATGTACCTCAACATCCTCACTACTATTTATATCTTTGCTAGGGAGGTTTGAATATGTAATCCATAGACCACCATAAAGAGCGTGCAGAATAAACACATTAATATGACTCTGTGGAGAACCCAAATTTGTTATCAGTGCATTTTCCCCCCATTATCTTACATTAGGATCAGATCCAGCCCTGCTAAGAAATCTTGATTAATGTACCAAGTATTGGATCTGATGCTAAAATCACTCTCTGGGAATACCGTATTCATGAACATTTCTCCTTCAAGTGAAAGTTCCCATGAGCCACTTTGCAGTTACAGCTGTCTGAGAATTAATAAGGAAATGATCAGAAGTCAGACAGGAATTGCATTAAGTGCCCATAAGGAAAGAGAAAAAACTTTCAAAGGAGGAATAAAGAACAAACACTGTTTACAAAGGAGCATTTTTTTAAATTGGCCTTAAACATTTAGCAAAATGTCAGAGGGAATGGACATAAAAGACATTGTGATCTGATATCCATAAGTGCCTGTAGGAACTGATGTGAGGTACACCTACCTGACCCTTACGGCTGATCCCCTGCTCAGTAGAACTCTCAGTTAACTCTGAATTAAAATAAGGTGATAGGTAACAGTCAGCATGGATTTGTAAAGAACAAATCATGTCAAACCAATCTGATAGCTTTCTTTGTTAGGATAACAAGTCTTGTGAATAAGGGAGAAGTGGCGGACGTGGTAAACCTAGACTTTAGTAAGTCATTTGATACGGTCTCGCATGACCTTATTAATAAACTAGCCAAATGCAACTTAGATGGCATTACTATTAGGTGGGTTCATAACTGGCTGGATAAACCTCATTGCAGGAGGAATAACAGGTATTTCGGAATAGGGCTTTATTTCGAACGCCCGTTTTCCTGCCGCGTGTAGACGCGGGCAGTTACTTCGGGCTTATAAATTTCAAAAATGGCAACCGGCCGGGAAGATGCAAATCAAGCATGGGATATTTAAATCCCAGGCTTGATTTGCAATTCCAAATGCATACATTTGCAGCCCTATTCCAAAATAGGCTGCAAGTGTAGACATACCCTAAGAGAGCAGTTGTTAATGGTTCACAGTTATGCTGAAAGGGCATAAGAAGGGTATGTCTACACTACAGAGGGTTTTTTTGGAAAAATGGCTGTTTTTCCAAAAAAACCTTCAATTACATCCACACTGCAATCTCATTCTTTTGAAAGTAAATTGAAACAACAGAGAGGTTTTTCCAGCATTGGTAATCCTCTTTCTACAAGGAAGAAGCTTGTGTGGATGGGGAAGAGGGTTTTCTTTCGAAAGAAGAGGCCTCCAGGAAATAACACAGGTGCTCTGGAGGCCACTCTGTCCAAAGTAATCACAACTCTATAGTTCCTGTCTCCTTCCCCCTCTTAAAGCTGTAGGCACCCTGGACAAGCCTTGTGGCAAGAAGCTGGCCTGGGAGCACCACTCTGACCACGTGGCTTTCTTTGCCACAGGCCTTGCCACCCATGGCCCAGCCTCAAGCCCCCCAACACCCTTCTGGCCCTCACAGGAAGCAGCCCCAGAGCTGTCAGGACCCACCCAGGGGGACCAAGAGGCGGGCACCCTCCTGGTCCAGAGCAGAGATCCTGTCCCTTCTCGAGCTGTGGGGTGAGGAGGAGACATTGCCAAAATTTTTAGGTGCATGACTGAGTCCCTGGAAGAGCGCAGACACCCACCCCAGACCTTGGAACAGGTCCAGAGTAAGGTGAAAGAGCTCTGCCAGGGATACATGAGGGCCAGAGAGCACAGTTTGCACTCCGGGGCAGGACCCCACACCTACTCCTACTACCAGAAGCTCCAGCAACTCCTGGAGGGTGGAGAAACAGCTTCCCCACCTGTCATCATGGACTCCGGCCTCGACATACCCATCGTTGCCCAGCCAGAGAGGTCATGGCGGCTGAGAAGGAGGACCAGGGACAGCAGCAGGAGGAGGAGGACGCGGATGACATAGCCACTGTCACGCTGTCTTTAGAGCTGGGTCCCGTGAGCTTCCAGCTGGCGATGGCGGGCCGCAGGTGGGTGTTGCATTGTTGGAAGGCCAGGGCAAGCCACACACACAGCTCCAAAAAGGTGGCCTTCTGCATGCAGAAGTTTTGGAGCCACTGCTGGTCATTCCTCCTCTCCATGACCTGCTGGTCCCACCAGTTGGAACTGATGTCCAGTCTCCAAAAATGCCTCTCCACCGTGGGTTGCGATGCAAGGGTGTTGCTCCCACACCTAGGGAGAGGGTCCCCAGAATGAGCTTGGGGTCGACCTCGGTCATGACCAGGAAGGCAGCTGGCATAAAGTGCTGCAGAAACTGCAGCATGGCCATGTGGGGTCATAGCATACCCAGGGACAGCTTTGGCTCCATGGAACAAAGGAAAAAGCTGTGGCATCCAAAAAAGCTGGGCAACAACAGCAGGCATCGCGAGAGCTTTGCTGTTCCTCAAAGAGGTAGGCAAGCACACAGCAGAAGCAGAGAAACAGCTGTTCAGGGGTGTACCTTTAAGAGTCTGCTAGGCTCAGGCACCAGCACTCAGAAGCAACTGGTGACCTAAAGCCCTGCCTAAAGTGGTGCTGGGTGGCCTTTTATGCAAGATAGCATCCAATCAGTCTGGACGCTATCTTTGAAAAAGCAGATTGTTTTTTCGATCTGCTTGGCCAGTGTGAATGCTCTCTTTCAGAAGACATTATTTCAGAACATCTATTCCGGAAAAGCTTCTTCCGAAAGAAGCCTGTATTCCAGACGTAGCCCAAGTGGGGTTCTGCAGGGATCTGTTTTGGGACCAGTTCGGTTCACTATCTTCATCATTGATTTAGATGATGGCACAGAGAGAACAATTATTAAGTTTGCAGATGATACCAAGCTGGGAAGGGTTGCAAATGCTTTGGAGGATAGGGTCAAAATTCAAAATGATCTGGACAAACTAAAGAAATGGTCTGAGGCAAACACTATGAAGTTTAATAAGGATAAATGCCAAGTACTCCACCTAGGAAGGAACAATCAGTTTCACACATACAGAATGGGAAGTGATTGTCTAGGAAGGAATACTGCTGAAAAGGATTTAGGTGTCATAGGGGAAGATAATTTGAACGTGAGTCAACAGTATGACACTGTTGTAAAAACAGCAAACAAGAATGATTAAAGGTCTAGAGAACATCAGCTCTGAGGAAAAACTGAGGGTATGTCTACACTGCATTCCTCTTTCGAGAGAATTTCCCGTGCTTCATTTGCATAATTGCGTCTGGCAGCTATTTCGAAAAAAGAAACGCTGTCTAGACATTTAAGGATAATTTCAAAAGACGGGGTTTCTTTTAAATAACCGTATCTAGACAGCATTTCTTTTTTCGAAATAGGGTATTTTGAAATAGCGCCCGAACGCGATTATGCAAATGAAGCACAGGAAATTCAAATCCACGCTCATATGCAATTTCGCTCATCTGCATTTGCATTCCTCTCTCGAAAGAGGAATGCAGTGTAGACATACCCTAGAATTGGGCTTGTTTAGTTTGGAAAGGAGAAGACTGAGAGGGGACATGATAGTGGTTTTCAAGTATCTAAAAGAGTGTTACAAGGAGGAGGGAGAAAATTGTTCTCCTTGGCCTCTGATGATAGGACAAGAAGTATTAGGCTTAAACTACAGCAAGGGAGTTTTAGGTTGGACATGAGGAAAAACTTCCTAATTGTCACTGTGGTGAAACACTGAAATAAATTGCTTAGGGAAGTTATGGAATCTCCATCACTGGAGATATTTAAGAGCAGGTTGGATAGACGTCTATCAGGGATGATCTAGATGGTGGTTGGTCCTGTCGTGAGGGCAGGGGACTGGATTTAATGACCTCTCAAGATCCCTTACAGTTCTAGTGTTCTATGATTCTATGATTGTGCTGATTAATCTTTAACTAATAATCTTTGATCAATACATTAATTGAGCCTGATTATCTGACCAGTTAATAGCAAAATCAAATCTTGAAATAGGAAAGGGTTCTTATTTATAATGCAGGACCAACTTTTTTTCAAGGTATTGGATACCTAGTGGGATTCGAGTATCTCTTTCATTACATGCTACCTTCCTCTTGACCATGTAGAAGCCTCCTGTAAGTGATCTGTAACTGTAACTTACAGGTTTGGAGGGAACCTGCTATAGATTTCTTTTTTTTTTTAATTTGCTTCTTGGGGTTTTTTTGCCTCTAGACATAAACACAAATGGTGTATTACCAAAAAAAAAAAAAAAAGTTTATATATCCAAAGGAAAAAAAGCAAAACCAGCCTGAGTATTTTTTTAAACATCAAATTGTAAAAAACTATAACTTTCTTTGACCGAAGATTGGTATTCTCTTTCAGCCCACAGGAATATCTTTAATGAGAAAAACACTCCTGAAAATAGCAATTAAATTGAAGTGCTTAACACTGCTTGCACTGTACTGGCCATATTTTAACACGACAATTGTGATTAAACCATTGGAGATGAAACTGGACATCTTGTTGTTTTTTTCTTATTGTAAAACCATTTAAAATTAATATAAAAAAACTGAGTTGGGTTATTAGCCGTGTCTTCACATTATGCATTGCACCAACTAAAGAGACTGTTTCATTATCAAAAAATCTTCTACTAGAGCATTAGGGGGATCTAATGAAGATAAAGCAACCTCTCCAATTTTCTAATAGATGCATTTTTCTAATCTGAGAAGTCTTTATGTATCTTTAATAATGATTTATTTTTCAGGCTCTTGAGGATGACATCATTCTCCACACTGGAGTCTTGATAATGTCAATTAGAGATCATAAAAAGCCACACAAACTCCTATTTCCTGCACAATTTTTGGTACGCTGTCTCCAGCCTACGTAACAGCTAATTATAAGGCAATGTGAGTAGATAGATTTAATATAAGTAGTATGAATGGCTCATGTTCTCTTGGCATAATTCAGTTTGAAAGTTTAAATTATGAATAACCAAAGATCAATCAATCATTTGTCTATCTATCTAACTAGCCACTGGGAAAGAGTAAAGTTGTTTACAGAATGATTTCTTGGAGATATAAAAATTACTTCTGGAATATATTATTCTTTTAAAGTCGTATGTACCATCTCTTCCATCAAAAGAAAAGTTCTCTGTCCACCTTATAGCAAAATACAGAAATTTATGAGGTCTATGTTATCCTTCTTAGTTGCCAACATTTCATATATTTAAAGATATGTATTAATAACAAGTGATTTTAATTGACCACAGAAACTATTTAATTGTCTCTATCAGTAAAAAGCAGTTCTGTTTAAAATAGTCTCTTTCTACATATATTATCGACATATATTATCATAATACTCTATCTCATATTTACACGGGACATTTCATTCCATAATTTCCTATCTGCACCACTTCATGCTAATTAAATATTGCATACAAGTGTTAATATCTTATCTGCACTACTTTACAGTCATTAATATTGTACACAAGTATATTGTATATTGTATACAAGTATTGAAAAATTGAGATTTGTCTAAGTTTTCTTAGCCAAAAATGTTTTCCATTTACACATGCTGTTATACTGTATCACTTAACTACCATTCTCCACCCAAGAGGTGGCTGCATTTCAGTGTTGATAGATTTTAGTTTCATCTCAACTTTCATTCACACACTAAACTGTACAACACTCAGTCACAACCCTTAGTGACCGACTGTTCCATGAACCTACCAAATCTGCACACATTCTAAATAAGAAAGATGGCAGTTGCATCAAGCTAAGCAACAAAGAATCAAATGTCACTCATGGCCCAGGTCTGCAGCCATGGACAAGGGTTGCACAAGCAGCTAGTGATGGGGAAAGGGCACATTAACGTGACTTTAAGCCACTTTTGTACTCCTCCCCTAATTCCATGGTGGCTGTTAATTCGGAGCCAAGAATGCTATAATTGAGGGCTGCTCTAATTTACACTGGCTATTAATGACCCTGAGTGGGTGTTGATGTAAAAGCTGACATAAGCCACCAGAGGGTCTTCCTAGAGTGGGATGAACCTCAGAAAGGATTTTGAAGTTCAGCACACATGGTCTGAAGTGCAGCTGAAAATCAAGTAACTACAAGATTGCGTCCTATATGCTTACTCTATGCAAGAACGTAGGGTTCCAGATTTGTAGCTGTGCCTTTGTTTCTTTCCTACTTTTCTCCAGTCCTCAAGTTTTTAATTTGTATACAGTTCTGTATACAGTATATTTGTTCAGCATTTAAATGAATAGATCTAAAGCCTGATGAAAGAATATTTTAAAAATAGTCTTCCACAGCAGATTGTTTTAATCTTCTACACACATTTTATTCATGAGAGTTGCTACAATTTTTTTAATTAAAAAGTAACCTGAGGTGGCTTCACCAACACCAGTCTAATAAGGATTAAGTCTTGTTTCAAGGGAAATAAATTATCAGGTCTCAATTTGCCCTGATCCATTTCCTTAGCTTACTGTCTTTCCCAAGTAAAAGAATATTTTTTAAAATTATTTTCAGCTATGATTTTTGCTTTCAAATTTTCTCTGATTCAATGAAGTGGAAAAATATTCTTTGTACAGTTTTGATTTATAGTCTCTGATATCAAGTGCTGAGAATTGTCTCATAAAGGTGAAGATAATATCATCCAAAACATTTCACATATAATAAGAGGCATTATGAAAAGAACAGTTCATCTTTATTACGATGCAATATCTCTTTAAAGAGTGACATTATAAATGGAGTAGACATTTAGAGTCATTTCTGAATTAGGATTAACTTGAACCCTGATACACATACCATCTCCTACCCTACAAGGAAATCCTGTTAAATTGGTAGGGAGATTAAGTGAAACACAATTGTGCCTTATTTTTAGGGCTGGTCAAGTGATTCAAAAAGTGATTGGCAAATAGAATGGTGAGTTCAGCTCACGATTATTCAACATTTTAATTGTTTGTGAAAATTCACATGACATCTGCTTTAATTGTAAAAATGTTTGTGCTCCCTAAAAGTGCCATAAATTCTAGAATAATTGGTTATTTGGCCAAATATGCACTACCAGGTTTCTCCCAAGGTATTTGTTCAACCATTTAAGGATTATCAGTGAGAGCAGAAATAATAGCATGTAACTAAGACAACTAATGATACACTGAAAATCACCAAATCGAACAATTTAATAAGAACCCCTCAGATTATATGTGTTTCTATAAGGTATTGGTTGAACAAATACCTTGGAAGAAACCTGGTTTGCTTTTTAAAATGATTCATACTTGGAAAAAAAATGTCTAAAGAATTTACGGGTCTGACTCTTAGCTGAGGTAAATTGATGAAGATCCATTGACTTCAGTGGAGAAGCAGCAAGTTTCACTTGTCATAGATCTGGCCCATAATTTATATATATAAATAAGAGAGAGACAACCAGGTCTGAATATTTAAGGGTCAGTAAGAATCCAATGTCTCCAATGCCAGACATTGACATTTGCTACTTGACATCATGATCAACAGCTACATCACATATGTGGCTTTGACTTTTAACTTTATTGTAGCAGGTGACTGTAGGACTGTGAAATACCTTCATGTAACCCTAAAAGACAGGATGAATATAATAATCCTTCCTGGAGAAGAGAGAGGGGGAAGATTTGAATTATCATATATATAGTAGCCCAACGTCTGTGACTCTGTAACACTGAAATGCTGGCTGTTCCCTCTGGGCAGCGCTGTTGCCTCCCTGGCAGTTCTGTCTGGGTGGTGCTATTGCCTGAGTCACGTCCTTCCCCTCCCGCCGTGGCGCTCAGCTGACTTCTGCGCCGCAAGTGGCGCAAGCGACCATTTGGGCTCTGCACTCCCCATGCAGCACGGGGAGCGTGGTGCCCAAATAGCCGTTTGGGCTCCGCGGTCCCCCGAGTGAGAGGCAGGAGGGGGAGGAGAAGAGAAAGAGAGAGACAGAGAGAGAGGCAGAAGGCGGAGGAGAGCTGAGAGAGAGAGAGAGGGGGAGGAAGTAGGCGGAGGAGAGAGAGAGAGAGAGCGAGAGAGAGAGAGAGACACGGAGCGAGAGACCAGAGGCTCAGGAGAGAATACCGACCTGGAGGAGAGATCCGAAAATCCCATCTTATGATGGGCTAATTGGCTAGTAATTATAGATCAACTGTAAAAATATCAAAGCATGGACACTTAGGGTATGTCTAGACTGCATCCCTCTGTTGGCAGAGGGATGCAGATTAGACAGGTCAACATTGCAAATGAGGCAGGGATTTAAATATCCCGTGCCAAATTTGCATAAAAATGGCCGCTGCATTTTGCCAACTCATCACTTTGTCGGCGAAAAGCAGCAGATCCCAGATAAACCTCCTTGCAGGAGGCATAAGGGATCTGTCAAAAAAGGCTTTCTTTCTCGACAGGTCCCCCTCTAGACTGCTGCTTTTTGCCGACCAAGTGCTGAGTTGGCAAAATGTGGCGGCCATTTTTATGCAAATTAGGTGCAAGATATTTAAATCCCTGCCTCATTTGCAATGTCGACCTGCCTAATCTGCATCCCTCTGCCGACAGAGGGATGCAATCTCAACATACCCTTAATATACCTGCACACATGGGTATTTAGTGTTATTTTTATTTAAAAGAAATATTTGACACCTTTTAAAATAATCACTCATGCATTCCTGAAAAATTTCAAACACAATGAAAACTGAAAATGAAGGGTCTTTTAAATGAAAATATTTATTTCCATCTAAAAGTTGTTTGTTTGGTTGGTTGGTTTGGTTTTACCATCTCTACATTTAACCTCTGGCTGATCAAAGTATTCAAACTCTTTTGGAGAATGAAAATGAGTGTTTGTTTTCCTTTTACTTACATTTGGAAAATGGAGAAGTTAACAAGCAAGGTGGTGCCACTGGAATGTAGACTGCTCAAAGGGTTCAGACGACATCAAGTACAAATTCTGACACAATCAGGGGATCAGTCACGGTCACCGGGCCCCTAGGCAAGTTGTGGGAAGAGAGGCCTGTCTCTGTGTACCTAGAAGGGCAGGGCCTTGGTCAGAAGGGGTGGGGCCCAGGGCCACCAGCCCTCACCATCATCTGGACCATGGTGTGCCCCTCTCCTCATCCCTCAGAGACACCTGGATTGTGCCCATGGTGGTCTAGCAACAATTTAAAGGACCCAAGGTTCTGGGTGCCACTGCTGCCATAGGAGCAGCAGCAGTGGAAGGTAGCCCTGGGCTCTTTTGAATCACCAGACCCCCGAGCAATTTCCCCATTGCTCCCCTCTGCCTTGTCAGTGGGCCTGGACATACTAGCTTACTTTCAAAAGTACACATATGAAAGAGTCAGTGGACATATTTATTCGGCAATGCTGCATTACTTCTTCTATCAAATGTAAATTTTTGTGGTCATACACCTCTTTTCCCCCAAATACACTTCATCAGAACATAAGAATGACCATACTGGGTGAGACCATCTAGTCCTGTGGTGTCCAACGCGCTAGCCACGTGCGGCTATTTGACTGGTTGAGTGTGGCTAGTTGGCTTGAACAATGTGGCTAGTTGGCTGCCACTATAGTGGCTACTGCTTCAGAACTGGTTGGACACCACAGATCTAGTCCATCTAGCCCAATATCCTGTCTTCCAACAGTGGCCATTGCCAGAGCTTCAGGGGAATGTTCAGAAGAGAGTAATTTTGGAGAGACCTCCCCCTTATCTTCCCCTCTCAACTTCTGACAGGGATTTAGGGATGCCTTGAGCAGGAGGTTGCAACCCTGACTGTTTTCTATGGCTATATCCTCCATAATTTGTTCCATTTCTTTTGGAACCCAGTTAGAGTTTTGGCCATCACAGCACACAGTGCAATGGATTCCACAAATTAATTCTGTATTGTGTGAAAATGTATTTCCTCTTATTTGTATTAAATATGCTGGCTAATTAATTTCATCAGGTAACCTCTGGGTTTTGCAGTGTAGTAAAGGGTAAATAATACTTATCTATTCACTTTATCCACATCATTAATGATTCTTTAGATGTCTATCATATCTCCACTTAATAGTCTGTTTCTAAGGTGAAGAGTCTTTACTAGTTTTTCTTCATATGGAAGCTGTTCCACATACTTAATTTTCTTTGTTGCCCTTATCTGAATCTTTTCCAGTTCCCATGTCACCTTTTTGAAATGGAAAGATCAGCACTGGACACAGTATTTTAAGGTGTGCCATGGACTTACATAGTAACTTTTGATAGTTTCTGTTTCATTTTCTGTCCCTTCCAGAATAGTTCATAGCATTACTTGGAAAATTATCAGCATGCACAAATACCATTGTGATTGAAAACTCAAAATCTTAACCTTCTGATAAAACTTTTTTGAAAATGTGCATGAAGTGCTGGGATGTTTGTACCATTATGTCAAGATCTTTCTTCAGGTTCAATATATTGCATTGCAGAATATATACCTTTTTTTTTTCTTTTGTCCCTATAGCCTCACTGCTTTTCATTTTCCTACATCAACTTACCAACACTCTCTGAGCGACCCTGAAGTTGATTACCTTCCTTTTTGTTTAACAGCTCTCTTTGGTGTCAAGTATCAGAGGGGTAGCCGTGTTAGTCTGGATCTGCAAAAGCGACAAGAAGTCCTGTAGCACCTTATAGACTAACAGATGTATTGGAGCATATGCTTTCGTTGGCAAAGACCCACTTCGTCAGATGCATCAGCTCTCTTTGGGTTTCATCTAATTTCTTGTTCATTCCTTCATATAATTTTATACAGAATCGGGATGCTATTGGCACTCCACCAGTCACTTGCCAGACTTTTATTATGCAGATATTCATCTGTGCCCTGCTCTACACTAGGGAGTTATTTTGAAACTAGCCAATTAGCCCGTCATAAGACGGGATTTTCAGGTCTCTCCTCCACGTTGGTCTTCTCTCCTGAGCCTCCGGTCTCTTGCTCCGTGTCTCTCTCTCTCTCTCTCTCTCTCCTCCTCCTACTGCCTCCCCCTCTTTCTCTCAGCTCTCCTCTGCCCTCTGCCTCTCTCTCCCTCTCTCTCTTTCTCTTCTCCCCCTCCTGCTTCTCACTCTCCCTTTCTCTTCTCCTCCTCCTCCTGCCTCTTACTCTCTCTCTACTCCGTCTTTCTCTTTCTCTTCTCCCCCTCCTGCATCTCACTCTCTCTCCACTCTCCTCTGTCTCCAACGGAGATGCACGCTCGTCCATGCCCCGCCCCCTCGGTGTCTACGTCACCACCCCGCCTCCCTTCGCCTCCCGCCGTGGCGTTCGGCTGACTTCTGCGCTGCTCAGCTGGGCCGCCGCGTGGGAGCAAGCGGCAAAAATGGCCTTTATCTTCTCCTCCTACTGCCTTGCCCTCTCTCTCTCAGCTCTCGTCTGCCTCCTGCCTCTCTCTCTTTCTCTCTCTCTTTCTCTTCTCCCCCTCCTGCCTCTCACTCTGTGTTTCTCTTCTCCTCCTCCAGCTGCATCTCTCTCACTGTCTCGCTCGCTGTCCTCCACCTCCTCTCTGCCTCCTCTGTTCTCCTCTCTGTCTCTTCCACGTCTGCTCCGCTTTCCTCCTTTTGAATCCAGTGCCTTTCCTGATGTCAGAGACGCACACTTGTCCAGGCCCCGCCCCCTGGCTGTTCCCTCTGGGTGGCACTGTTGCCTCCTGCCATGGTCCTCGGCTGACTTTTGCGCCACTCAGCCGGGCCCCTGCACAGGAGCAAGTGGCGCAAGCGGCCTTTGGGCCCCGTGCTCCCCATGCAGCGCCCCAGTGCTGCATGGGGAACGTGGACCCCAAACAGCCACTTGCGCTGCTTGCTCCCATGTGGCAGCCTGGCTGAGTGGCGCAGAAGTCAGCCGAGCGCCACAGCGGGAGGCAACAGTGCTGCCCAGAGGGAACAGCCAGCGTTTCAGCGTTAGGGTACGTCTACACTATTACGTTAGTTCGAGCTAGGTAGGGTAATTAGGGCAACCGGAGTTGCAAATGAAGCCCAGGATTTAAATATCCCGGGCTTCATTTGCATATTCCCAGGCGCCGCCATTTTTAAATCCCCCTTAGTCTGAACTCCGTGCCCGCGGCTACACGCGGCACGGCGTAGGTAGTTTGAATTAAAGATCCTAATTCGAACTACCTGTACTTCTCATTCCACGAGGAGTACAAGTAGTTCGAATTAGGATCTTTAATTCGAGCTACCTACTCCGTGCCGCATGTAGCCGCGGGCACGGAGTTCGGATTAAGGGGGATTTAAAAATGGTGGTGCCCGGGAACATGCAAATGAAGCCAGGGATATTTAAATCCCGGGCTTCATTTGCAACTCCGGTTGCCCTAATTACCCTACCTAGTTCGAACTAACGAGCTAGTGTAGTCGTACCCTTACAGAGTCACAGACATTGGGCTACTGTATTTTGAAATAACTCCTTATTTCGAAATAACAAGCAGAGTGTCCACACTACCAAGCCCGTTATTTCGAAACAATGGATAGGTTATTTCAAAATAATAACTTCTTCTTTTCACAAGGAATAATGCTTATTTTGAAATAGCTACTTCAAAATAGCGGTAGTGTGGACGCTCCACTACGGCTATTTCAAAATAACTACTCCCCAGAGTCATTCAAAGTAATTACTTCCCAGTACTTCCTGAGGCTTTAAGTTGAGATAGTGCATCCACATTAAGGGAGCCTGCCTCAGATTATTAATTTCCAGACTTCCCTATAGTGTGGACATGCAATTTCAAAATAGTTATTTTAGGAGTTATTATTTCAAAATAATTTCCTCGTGTAGACATGCCCTTACTGACTAAGGCCCTGATCCTTCAAAGTCTCAGTTTATGTCTTCACTGGAGAATTAACTCCTCTCAAGTTAGTCTGAGCTCAGCTGGGAGCAGCCACAGTGCAAAATAATACCTGAGCAGTACATGGTGTTTGGGTTAATACACAGAGTAATTGTGGGTGCAGCTAACAAGCTGCGGTAATTTGAATTCTCTGTTCCCTATTCGGCCAGCCCAGAGGAGTTAACTCAATGTAGTGGTTCTTTTAATTTTTTTTAAGTAGATAGGACTTGAGCAAGGGGCAACACTTGTGCAACAAATCAAGTTAACTGGCAGTGAAGACAAGCCTTCAGGCATGTACTTTATTACACACATGAGAAATTCTATTAATGGTTATATTTGTCTCTGTAGGCTCAGAACTTATACAGTACTTAATAGCCCTGCAAATTAATCATTTGTGTGGAGGGAACAGGTGAAATACATATACAAAGAGCCAATCCATATCCCAGACCTTACAACATAAACAAAGATGACATATCAAGGGTCAGAGAATGTTTATTTCCTTGACAAACATTGGTAGATCAGTTTGGTAGGATTTTATATTACTGGCCTTAGAACAACTCCAGGAGCTTTATTATGTTGTACTGCACAAATTTACAACAGTGCAGAAGGTCCAAATCAGAACAGGGCATCCACTTTGGATAAATGTTTATTGTTACTGAAGGTATAGGGCCACAGAGTTTTGGGTCCCAGGGCTCTGTGAGAATAACAATAATACAAATTAGCAGGCGCTCACACACACACACGACAGTCACAGGGGCCATATATCAGCCTATATGTTTGGAAGCACACTGGGGCCCTTGTCCTGACTAAGAGTATGTCTACATTACAGAGTATTGTAGGAAAAAATGCCATTTTTCTGAAAAAACTTCAATTACGTCCACACTGCAATCGTGTTCTTTCAAAAGAAAATCGAAAGAACAGAGGGGTTTTCCCGACAGTGGTAAACCTCTTTCAACAAGGAAGAAGACTTTTTCCAAAAGAACTCTTTTGGAAAAAGCCGTGTGTGGATGGGGACACACTGCTGGATCTCCACTCCAAGCGGCGGTACGCCAATATTTTTGGGTGTATGGCCAAGTCCCTGGTAGTGCACGGACACCCACCCCGGACCTTGGAACATGTCCGGAGTAAGGTGAAAGAGCTCTGCCAGAGATACACAAGGGCCAGAGAGCGCAGCTCGCACTCCAGGCCAGGACCCCCTCACCTGTCCCTACTACCAGGAGCTGCACCAAATCCTGGGGGGGTGGGGAAGCCATTTCCCCGCCCATTGTCGTGGACTCCAGCCTCAATACACTTGTCATTGCCCAGTCGGAGGTCACGGTGGAGGAGGAAGAGGAGGATCAGGGACAGCAGGAGGAGGAGGAGGAGGAGACAGATGATGCGACCACCGTCACGCTCTCATTAGAGCCTGTTCCTGTGAGCCTGGATGTCTCCCAGGCCTTCTCTGATGCCGGGGTGGGATCTTCAGGTGAGTGCTCTCAGTTTGTCACACACACAGGGAGGGGGAAGTGAGAGCAGAGCGGGAGGAGTGCGAGCATTGCTCAGCCTGCTCGGGCTGCACATTGTGCTGCAGTCTGTACACATGGAACCATGTGCAGCAGCAATGTGCAACATGCAGACTCAGCAGGCAGCCCCTGAGCACGCCCGGGATCTTGTTCCCAGGCTCAGGGGAGGCCACACTCGTGTCTGGCCCTGGGGAGCGGGATGCCCTCCCACCACCTACCGTGGCTAGCAGCAGGCTAGCCACAAAGGTGCAGGCACTATCCCAGACACCCCAAGGAGTGCCGCACACAGCACACAGGCATGCCTGCACGTGTGAGGCAGCACCTGCTCTGGCAGGCAGTGCTGCCAGGCACAGGTGTGTGTGCAGACCCCAGGAAGGGCCAAGCTGCTCCTGGCTACTCTGCCACCCATGGGATCCCACTGTGGCTGTACACTTCCCTTGCCTGCTTGTCCGTGAGCTGGAGGGGGTAGGGGTGAAACAGGAAGAATGGTTCCCTGGGCATGTTGGGGCCCCTGTGAGGCAGGGCCTGCTATGCAGGCCATACATGGCCTTGCTCCCGGGAAATCCCCTCCTCTCCCCTGAGGACTGTTGGTCGCTGCTCACAGAGGAGGGCACGGCCTCAGGGACAGTGTCTGCATGGATGACTGACCACTTCTCCCTCTTTATGTTCTCCACAGCCGGACCAGCCAGGACAGAGGGGTGAGCGACACCAACCGAGCCAGCCACCAGAACCCGGGGTATCCAGAAGTGCACCAGGGTCCATGAAGACCTGATGTAGCAGCACGTCAGCGTCCTGTGCGACATGCAGCAGACCCTGGCAAAGAAGATCTGGGAAAACGCAGAGCGGCGGAACCTCATGTGGGGCCAGCTCATCCAGCGGTGTGATATGATGGCACACCTGGCTGCTTTTGCTGCTCCTGCCTACCACCCTCCTGACCTCTCTGCTATGCCTGTTCCCCCTACCCCTACTCCCAAAGCAATGCCCATGTCCCCTCCCCAAGTGATGCCCATGGCCCTTCCCCAAGTGATGCCTATGCCCCCTTTCCCGTGTCCCCCCGGCCATCCCTGACCCTGCTCCAGCCCCCCCTCCTGTCCACCTTACTGTGGTCCCAGGACCCACCCAACCCTAAGTCCGACAAGGTCCCCTCCAGTTTATGAGCCCCCCTCCACTTTAAAAAAAAAGACAAATACAGTGTTTGTTGTGTTCAAAACCAAACAGGTGTCTTTATTGAGAGGTCAGGGAAGGGCTGAAGGGAGAGATTGTGGTGGGAAAGGGGTAGGGCAGCAAGCCAGAGGCCCCTGGGGGAAGGCCCTGGGGAGAGTTACTGGCATCCTGGAGAGAAACTCTCCCTCAGGGTCTCCTGGATCCGCACCCCGGCCTGATGAGCCTGGCGGATGGCAGCTGTCTGCAGTTGCTCAAAGGGTCTCCCCTCGAGACCGGCATCTGCCCTTCACCACAGGAGGAAGGCCTCCCCCTTCCTCTCCACAATGTTGTCGAGGACACAACATGCCGACACTACCTCAGGAATGTTGTGCTCCCTCATGTCCAGGCGGGTCAGGAGGCACCTGAAATGCGCCTTGAGGCAGCCGAAGGCACACTCCATCTGGATCCAGGTCTGGTTCATGTGGGCATTAAATTGGTCCCTGCTGCAGTCCAGGTGGCCGGTATAAGGCTTCATTAGCCATGGCATCAGGGTGTAGGCTGCATCCCCCACGATGCACAGTGGCATCTGCACGTCCCCAACCTCAAAGTCCCGGTGGGGGAAGAATGTGCCCGCCTCCAGCTTCCCATAGAGGCTGGAGTTTCTGAAGATGTGGGCATCATATGACTTGCCCAACCACCCAACAAAAATGTCCGTGGACTGTCCACAATGGTTGACCAGAGCCTGCAGCACCACTGAAAAGTAGCCCTTGTGGTTGATGTACTGAGCTGCTCCATGTTGAGGTGCACAGATCGGAATGTGGATCCCATCAATTGCTCCACTGCAGTTTAGGACCCCCAGGGCAGCAAATCTGGCCACAATTGGGTCCAGGTCTCCCTGGTGGATGAGCCTGCACAGCAGGATGGAGTTGATGGCCCTCAAAACCTGCAGAAGGTGACAAACAAATACACAAAACAGAATGAAAGAAGTAGTGCCTGAGCCCTTGGGAGGTGCCCGCTCCCCTCCCATTCCTCCCCCCCGAAACACCCCACGAGCCACCCCCTATGAGACCACCCCCTATGCCGCAGCAGCAGGGCTGTGTGAGAGCAGGATGGCACAACCCCCCCCGGGGACGGGGCTTCCCTGCCTACACTCCACCCCCCCAATCCTCTCTTTTCTGAGGGTCCCCCTTTTCCAGGTCTCCCCTGCCCTCCGCAGGGACTGCAGCCCCAGAGTGCCTTACCTCCACGAGGAGGGCCCCAACGGTAGACTTCCCCACTCCAACTGGTTTCCCACCAACCAGTAACTGTCTGGTGTGGCGAGCTTCCGTACGGCAATTGTGACTTGCTTCTCCAGGGGGATGGTGGACTGCAGGTGGGTGTCGCATCAGCAGCTGACAGGGACAAGCCAGGCACACAGCTCTAAAAAGGTGGCCTTCCACATGTGGAAGTTTTGGAGCCACTGCTGGTTGTCCCCCCACTCCACGACCAGCTGGTCCCACCAGTCAGAACTCCCAAAATGCCTCTCCATTGAGGTTTGCAGGAGCAAGGGTGTTGCTCCTGCACCCAGGGAGAGGGTCCCCAGAATGAGCTTGGGGTTGAGCTTGGTCAGGACCAGGAAGGCAGCTGGCACAAAGTGCTGCAGAAACCGCAGCATGGCCGTGTGGGGCCATCACACGCCCAGAGGCAGCTCTGGCTCCATGGCACAAAGGAAAAAGCTGTGGCCTCCAAAAAAGCTGGGCAACCACAGCAGTCACTGTGAGAGCTTTGTTGTCCCTCGAAGAGGTAGCAAGCACATAGCAGAACCAGAAAAACAGCTGTCTGGGAGGGTCCGTTTATCTCCGTTTGTGGTATCTCTGCTAGGCTCCAGCACCAGCACTCAGAAGCAACTGGTGACCTGAAGCCCCACTTGAAGTGGTTCTGGTGACCTTTTATTCTGTCCAATCAGTCTGGACGCTAACGTTTGAAAAAGCAGATCGCTTTTTCGCTGCGCTTTGGCAGTGTGGATGTGCTCTTTTGGAAGAAGTTTTTTCAGAAGATCTCTTCCGGAAAAGCTTCTTCCAAAAGAAGCCTGTAGTCTAGATGTAGCTTAAGTCTTTATGAATACTTCTGGAGTAGAAATAATAACTACAAGTTGTAATCACATGTATTTTTGGCCGATTGCTCTTTACAGTTCCTTTGACTCTGTAAACAGGATTTATATAAGAGATTTCAAAGAAATTACTCTAATTGTCTGCATATAGTTGGTATTTTATTACACATAATTACTATAAATGTTAAAGTGAAAATATTCAACAAGTTTAACAATAGCATGGGACTGTGAAAAATGCAAGTGGAAAAAAATGGTTTCACATTTTCATTTGGCACACAGATTTATTTTAATCCCCAGACATTAACTATCATAGCTCTCAAGAGAATTATTTTTGCAGTCCCTTTAGGCCACAAGCCATGCTTTTATAAGCGGTCAACCACCCCACTGTCTCTACACCCATTTCTTTAAGGAACTCAGTGCCAGTACATAATTATTGAAATTTCAGTGAGCCAGCTTCTCTTAAGCCCCACTGTTTGTGCCTTTTAAAGGCACTGTGACGGGGAAGCCGCCCCCCTCAGTGAGGCCTGCTTGCTGGTGGGCCCTCGCTGCCCAGGCGCTGACGCTGCCGGCGCCCTGAGCGGTGGGCGGAGGGACGAGTGCGCAGGTGCGGAAGGGTCGGGGCCGAAAGTGATGGGCCTGGGGACCCAGGGGTGGCCAGCTGGCTCAGACGCTGAGCGGGGGCATGATGCCGGCCGGTGAGTACAAATGGGAGGGGGGAGGAAGGAGAAGGGGAGAGAGCAGGAGCTGGTTGTGCCCTCAAACTCCACAGGCGGCGAGCAGGACCGGGAGAGTGAGGGAGCCCCGGACGCTGCAGAGAGCCGACGGGACGGGAGCCCTGGAAGGGAGCAGCCCCATTCCGGACCGTGGGGGAGCCAGCCGGCAGGAGGACAGGAGGACCTATCTGGCACTGGGAAATTGACGCGGCTGAACCGTGGCCAGGTGACGGCAGTGCCAGCAGCCAAGGGAGGACTATAAGAGGGACCTTGTTAGGGAGAGGACAAGCCAGAAGGGACAAGGGGCAGGAAGGGCACGGGGTGAGGGTCCTACGGACAAACCCCAGCAACCACTATAGGCACTATTACTTAATGACCTGTAAAATAGCACAAAGAAAAAAAACACATAGAAAGGCCTGGTTGCTTTCTTTCTCCATTTCTCTTTAGTGGGAAGGGAAGTAGGAAATCCTTCCTGGTCTATTGCCTTGTGTCAACTCTCTCTTTGCTGCTGCCCATTGCAATTCTCTTGCTTAGGACATAGATTCCTTTCTATTAGTCTTTAGTTACATATTGCAAATAAAGCACACATAATAACTCTTATCCACAAATATTTTCAGTTTATCACTTACCTAAAAAAGTGCTGAAGATCTGATCCAAATCCCACTAAAGATTTTCTTTTAGCTTCAATGTTATTTGGATCCAAGCACTGAATGAAAACTGAGGAAAGACCTTAGGATTTGTCTTTCTATGATTAGAGCTTCTAGTATATTCTCCTATACTGAAGTTTGATGATCTGTTGAGCGTTCAGAAGTGACTTTCTCTGGTATGGATTTTTTTCCAATCAACTATTTTAGAAAATGTAATATTTGCAACAAAAACTTGCAGTTGAAATGATACCTTACAAAGTATGTGAAGGTCAAATAAATGCAGGGTTTTGTAAAGTACTCTAGGAACTGCTGAAATGCCATAGGAAAGTTTCAGTGCTCTCCTTGGAAGAAGTGATTCCCAGTGATCCTCCTACCATAAAATAATAATAATAAATAGAACCTGGAGAAATCAGGATGAGTCAGGTTTTCAAAGGTTCCTAAGAGAGGGAAGTGCCTGTCTCCCATTGAATGTCAATAGGAGTAGAGTGTATAACTATCTTTGGCATTAGTCACACATAATTATTCATAAAGCCCATTTTTTTCAAATCTAGATGTCTAAGGTTAGGCTTCTACATCTAGGTACCTCAGTAAAAATGACTTTATTTTTAGAGATGGTAACTGACTGCAGCTTCCACTAAGGTTAATGGGAGCTAGCTTGTCATCACTGAATCCAGCCACCTAGAATTTAGCTTCCTAAATATGGATTTCAAAGTTTAGTCACTGAGGAGAAAAGCCTGGCTTCATTGAAACCAATAACAAAACTTCCATTAATTTCACTGAGGCCAGATTTTCACCCCCAGGTTTGAAAAAAAGTTACCCATTTATTTTATTTATTTTTAAATTATTTTACCATTTATCTGCACTGTAGTAGTGTCCAGAAGCTCCAGTGCATAAGTTCAGACCACACTGTGCCAGGCATTGTGTAAACACAGAATTAAAAGATAGCTCCTGCCTCAAGGAGCTCACAGAGTCTATGTTGACTAGAGCTGCTCTGCAAATGACAACATTTATCCTCGGTAGTTTCTGATGGCAGATTGTCCCTGTTTGCCTCAAGGGGAAAAAAATTGGACAGTAGAATTCTAACCACTTCTGCCTCATAAATATTAAAATTAAAAGAAATCAGTCAAGAATTATTTAACAAATATCATGTGACCATCTAGAGTATATAGTAATATAATCAACATTTAAGTAAAATAATCACACATAACTACTACCTGTTCAGAACTCAGATTTGCAAATGCACCTCTCCAGGCTCTATAATACCTCTGGAGATTCATTTACTCTGGGAAGCCAATCTACAATGGAAGCCTCAAGCGATGTAAGTTCCCTGAGAGCGATGTGTTCACAAGCAGTTCCAAGTGATGGGAATTGCAATGACTTGAGAAAGAAATAATGGCTTTTGGTATAATTTTCAGAGGTGCTAAGGACCAGAGACAGCTTGCACCTGCCAGCAATGGATGGGAAGGAGGGCAGAATGAGGGCAGCCAGCTTCAGCAATATTACTGAACATGCTTAGTCCACATAAGCATATTCAGTACAAGCCAACCCTAAAATGGAGCTAGGGGAGGCAAATGTGATAACTCAAGCCTCCCCACTGGTTCTTTCTTAGAGCAATAAACATAAACATAAACCATTGACAACTTGAGCTACCACTTCTTGAGTCAGAAAATTGTCTCATCCTACAAAGAGCTTAAGCACATTCCATATATCTGTAACCCCCTTTTTCCTCCCCGGGTTACTCGGGAGCAGGTCACACTCACAGGTGTGCCTGGGTGCTTGATGGTTTTAACATAAAAGGAGATCTTGAATACCCCAGTGGTGATGGTGTTTAGTTGGGGATTCTCTAGCCATGCCCTTGCTGCTATCCCTTGCTCATAAAGAACATATAATGGTGGTGCCTCCACCTGGCTGGCCCTGTACACACTTAATAGTGTGCCTTGGGAGCCTCCAAGAACAAAATTATTCCAGCAATAATCTGGATCTAGCTCTAGAATAACAATTACAAATCATAAATAGTATACATCTGATAGATTACAGTAGAAAGAACAACCTTTACTTAACAACTTAAAGAAACAGAATTTAACAGATTAACAGTGAAAAACACTAACAAAGTACACAGAAATAATAGGAACTTATCTATCTGGCATTTGCACTGCCACCATTTACCACACCCCAGAGTGTGCACTCCTCAGGACTCACAGTACCATACACTTGCTTGCATGGGCTTGAAGATTTTGCAGCTGGAGTGGATGATTGTAGTCTCCTTCTGTGTGCTGGGTACAGAGTGCAGTTGAAGTGGATGATTCTAGTCTCCTTGGCTAGTCTAGACTACATCCCTTTTTCGTAAAGGGGATGTAAATTAGACGTATCACAATTGCTAATGAAACGGGGATTTAAATTTCCTCCGCTTCATTAGCATAAAAATGGCTGCCGCTTTTTTTCCGCACGGAGCTTTGCCGGAAAAAAGGGCCAGTCTAGATGCTGATCTTGCGGAAAATAAAGCCTTTTCCGAAAGATCCCTTATCCCTTATTTCAGAGAGGGATAAGGGATCTTTCGGAAAAGGCTTTATTTTCCTCAAGATCAGCGTCTAGACTGGCGCTTTTTTCCGACAAAGCTCCATGCGGAAAAAAAGTGGCAGCCATTTTTATGCTAATGAAGCGGGGGAGATTTAAATCCCCGTTTCATTAGCAATTGCGATACGTCTAATTTACATCCCTTTTACGAAAAAGGGATGTAGTCTAGACATAGCCCTTCTGTGTGCTGGGTATAGAGTAGTACTTCTAGCCACAGGTACAGCCAAAGGGCAATCAGAAGCAGCCTGCTAGATTCCAGTCCCAAAGGCTCTGAATCCAAGTCTGTAGCTGCAACCTAACAACTCCTGGACTGGATAAAACTCCTCCACAGCAGCCTGGATCCTTTTTTCCAAAAATAAAGGGAAGAGTCCACAGACTGCTGAGAGTCTCTCTCCACACACATGGAGAGATGAAGACATTCAGTCTCTCAAAATAGACTAAACGTTTTCATGGCTGGATCTTGTGATTTTGTAGATTGTCAGTTTTTCCACCAGAGCAGTGTTGGTTAGCTTTGTTAGCCAGTCAGAGAATGTAGGGACAGGGGGAAGAATATAATTTTTCCTTTTTTGTAAATGCCTCTTTTGGTTACAATAAATGGTGCAGCAATCTATAGCATGTCATTACTCAAATAGAGTAGATCTAATAGCATGTCCAAAACACAGAGGCTATGGCTACACTGTAGACTTCTTCTGGAAAAGCTTATGCAAATAAAGTGTGGTGTAAATGACTCATTTTTGCACAAAAGCCTCTTGTGCAAAAGTGGCTGCTAACTAATTATGCAAATGTAGCACGGCGATATTCCATGGCGCGCTTCATTTGCATATGCTTTTCTGGAAGAAGGCTACAGTGTAACTGTAGCCAGAGACTGATGTAGCCTACTCACCTTAGGAGTAGTATGAAGTAGGCTCATACTTCCTTTCAGCATGTGGATATAGTTTGATATACAAAGACTACATAAGAAAAACTTGCATGCAAAAAAACTCTTGTCATCTGAAGAAGTGGGCTGTGCCCACAAAAGCTCATGATACCATCTACACGTTTTGTTAGTCTATAAAATGCTACCAGACCATTTGTTGTTTTTTAAGTTTTTACATATGTCAGGTTTGCATGGGAGCTGTGATATCTTCAAGATTTACTATGTGGGACAAATCCAGTTTTAGGTACCTGCTCAGGACAACTGTTAAGCAAGGTATTGTGCCAACAATTTCCCAGCTCCTTTGTAAAGCTGAGTCAAAACTCATTATGGAAAGCATCTTGCTCTATTAATAGCTAGTATTTATCATGAATATATGTGACAGATGCTAAAGTTATCTGTTCACTGATATCTTTTTATTGTTATTATTCCCTTGGCTAGCTAGTTGGGTTTGAGATTCAAGCTATTAGCCAATTTAAAAGAGGTATTATTACAGATTGGGGTGGAAGGAGAGTTGATGAGATGACATGGTAATGGACTTAATTTTCTAAAGAACAATGTAAGAGGAGAAAATATTGTCCCTTCCAGGTACAGGCAACCATTCTAAAAATGTAAGTACAGAAAAAGAGAGAATCAAAGGGATGATTTTTTTAAATCTCAAATCACACAGGGGCTAGGAAAGAGTTAGGGGGACAGAACCATCTTACTAAAATTTTTAAATTGAAAAGCCAGGTGCTATGCATACAATTCAGGTAAATCCACACTCTACCTCTCCACCTGCCCATTATGTCTTAAGTATCTTGTGGCATATCTGTGGTGACTATATATTATATGAGTAATCTATGTGAAAGAAGAAGCAAGAAATTTATGTGGAATAAAACTAAACGTGTACCTTGATCTTGGTCCTATTGTCATTTTAATGGCTTCTGCCATTCCCCACAAAGATATTGGAAGTGAATGCCTTTTCTTCATGTCTTTTTGTCACTTGTCTCAGTATGACATCCATGTCTGTAGGACATGTCTGATACTAGTAGGATATGTCTGATAGGTTTAATAAATCAAAGCATATCCAGATGCATATACATGTTATATCTTTATATGAATGAAAGGAGAATGATTAGGTTTTAGGTTAGTCTTTGAGAAATATCTGTCACTTGAGAGTTGTTTTAGTTTATCCTAAATCTTCACAGTTCACTAAAGTAGTTTAATGCTGATAGTAGCAGTGGAATTGGAGAGTAACAATTTTTGAGAGTGAGCAGAATATCATTTGCCTATGGACTACTCTTGCACTCTTTATCTCATGTGATAATTCATTCATTGGGTGGTGTCTGTCTCATATATTCTGCTAGAAGTTCCTTGGCTTTATCAAATTGTAGAAGCAATAGAAGGCACCTCTCCAGTGTTCCATAATTTAAATGAAATGTGAAAGAAATACGGAGGAAAGGCTGAGCGTTTTTTTTTTAAATGATATCAATCCAGGTAAGAAATTTACATGCAAATCATAATTTTCTCAGGATTGTTTTATAGCATCCCACTCAAAATGAAGGAATTTTTAGCACAGAACCATAGAACTAAAAGGAACCGTTAGAGATAATGAAGTCCAGTCCCCAGTACTCATGATGGGAACAAGTACCATCTAGGCCATCCCAGACAAGTATTGTCTAACCTACTCTTAAAAATATCTAATTATGAAGATTCCACAGTCTCCCTAGGCAATTTATTCCAGTGCTTAACCATTCTGACAGGATGTTTTTTCCAAAGGTCCAATCTAAACCTCTCTTGCTGAAAATTATGCCCATTGCTCAATGTCCTCTCATCCAAAGTTAAGGTGAATATTTTTTCTCCCTCCTCCTTGTAACAACATTTTAGGTATTTGAGTAGTGTCACCATATCCCCTCCAGTCTTCCCTTTTCCAGACTAAACAAACCCAATTCTTCCATAGATCCTGTTTTCTAGATAGTTTGTCACTTTTTGTTTCTCTTCTCTGCACTTTTTTCCAATTTATCCACATCTTCCCTGAAATGTGGCACCCAGAATTCCACACAGTACTTCAGTTGAAGCCTAATCAGTGTGGAATAGATTTGAAGAACTCCTGCAAGACACTGAGGCTACGTCTAGACTGCACGCCTTTTTCGACAGAGGCTTTGTCAACAGATACTATCGACAAAGCCTCTGTCGAAAAAGAGTGTCTAGACTATGATCAGTATTGTCAAAAAAGCAAGCTGCTTTTTCGAAAGAGAGTCTAGATGCTCTCTTTTGAAAAAGCACAGTTTCCATGCAATAGCACCTTTTTTCGAAAGAGTACTTTTGAAAAAAGGCGTTATTCCTCGTAAAATGAGGTTTACCGCTGTCGACAAAACTGCCATGTTCTGTTGACTTACTGTCGACAGAACGTGGCGGTAGTGTAGACGCAGGTATAGTTTTGTCGACAAAAGCCAACTTTTGTCAAAAAACCCTGTAGTCTAGACACACCCAGAATTATGTTTCCTTTTTTTTCAATAGCGTTATACTTTTGTCGCATAATTAGCTTGTGATTCACTATGACCAGTACGTCTCTTTCTGCAGTACTTTTCCCTCTATCAGTCATTTCCCATTTTGTATGTGTGCAACAGACTTTTCTTCTTCAACGGAGTACTTGCATTTGTCCTTATAAAATTTCCTATTCACTTCTGAGCATTTCTCTAATTTTTGCAGATCATTTTGAATTATAATCCTAACCTCCTACACATTTGCAACCCCACCAAGCTTGGTAACATTTTCAAACTTTATAGGTGTACTCTACATGCCATCATCAAAATCATGGATGAAGATATTGAACAAGACCCAGAACTAATCCCTGCAGAACCCTGGTCATTATACCTTTCCAGCATGACTTTGAACCATTGAAAACTACTTCTGGGAATGGTTATCCAAAAAATTATGCACCCACCTTATAGTAGCTCCATCTAGGTTGCATTTCAGTAGTTTGTTAATAAGAATGTCATGCAAAATTATCAAAAGTCTTACTAAAGTCTAGATATACCACATCTACCACTTTCCCTCTATCCAGAAGGCTTGCTACCCTGTCAAAGAAAGTTGTCATGCTGATAGGACAAGAAGCAAGGGCTTAAATTGCAGCAAGGGAAGCTTAGGTTGGACAGTAAGAAAAACTTCCTGTCAGGGTGGTTAAACACTAGCATAAATTGCCAAGGGAGGTTGTGGAATCTCCATCACTGGAAATATTTAAGAGCAGGTTGGATAGGTATCTATCAGGGATGATCTAGACAGTACTTGGTCCTGCCCTGAGGTCAGGGGACTGGACATAATGACCTCTCGAGGTCCCTTCCAGTTCTAGCATTCTATGATTCTATGATTCAATATGATTTGATCTTTACAAATCCATGCTGACTATAACTTATAACCTTATTATCTTCTAGATGTTTGCAAATTGATTACTTAATTATTTGCACCATTATCTATCCCGGTACAGAAGTTAAGATGACTGGTCCGTAATTTCCTGTGCTGTCATTTTTTTTTTATAGATAAGCACTATATTTGCCCTTTTCTAGTCTTCTCAAATCTCTCGCATATTCCATGACTTTTCAAAGCAAGCAGCTCCTCGGTCAGCCTCTTGATCATTCTGGGATGCATTTCATCAGTCCCTAGTGACGTGAAGACATTGAACTTGTCTAAGTAATTTTTAATTTTTATTTCCTTATTTTAGCTTCTGATCCTACCCCATTTTTCATAGGCATTCACTATGTTACATGTCCAATTTCCACCCACTTTCTTGGTGAAAACTGAAATGAAGAAGTTCTTAAGCACCTCTGCCATTTCCACATTTTCTGTCACTGTTTTTCCCTCTTCACTGAGTATTTCATAATAGGATAGCTGCTGGAGCATCAGTTGTTTGTAGCTGGTAGTTAATCTGAAATCTTTTGAGAATTGTCCACTGCTATTCTGCTGCATATAAAATCGATCTGGTCCACATGAACGATTGATGGAGAAATATTATTTAAGAGTGAAGCAAAAATCTTGTTTCTGAATTTTATAATCAGTGTTCAACAGAAAGATGGGATCTTATTTGCCTGAAGACCATCCTATAGATATAGATATAGATAGAATTAGGATAATTTATTATATTCCTCATGTCCCATGACATTATTTTTTTTGTGCATATTTCATTATAGATCTCTGACAGTATTAATACTAATGGATTTTATAAATGTCTTATAAAATTCTTCTGGAAAGCCACTGAATCCAGGTATTTTGTCAATGCTTAGTGAGACAAGCAAAGTTCTTTCCTCTGTGAAATCACTTTGCGGTAACTACAATGTATTTAGGCATAGTCCCTCCATGAATTAGCCAAATAGATTGGAACTGAACTCACTATGATATGTGTAAAGGGATTCATAAAAGTCTATTAATTGTATCAGGTTGTAATAGAGAAAGACCATTGTCCTATAACAAAGAAGATAAAGTATTATTATTGGATCAAGCCATTTTAAGTTGCTTCACTAGGCATTTGCCCACTTCCTTCTCACATTCATAATGCCCCTTTTAAATCTGTTAAGTATGAATTTAATATGGGTGGACATATGTTCATTGCATTTGTATTTTGAAGTAATGAGAGTGCAGCAGCTCATTATTCTGAGGGTTCTTATGCTTCTGCAAGAGGTTATGCATTGAGGAGATCGGGACTATTCAGGTACCTCTCCAGATTTCTGTGAATCCTGGGCTGCCCTTGCAGGGCTCTCTCTGCTTGGCCTGCAGGGAGGTGGGAGTGAGAGCTTTGAAATTCTCCTCCTGCACCTTCTCCCACACCCCTGGCATATATCTATGTTGTACTTGAAAGAATTGCATGGGATCTTCTTAAGGGGGATAAGGCAAAACACCACATTTATTGGTAATTCATCATTATTGTATTATATACATATAATATACTATACTCATGTAATTATACACAAAAACACACACACACACACACACAAACACGTCTTGTCGTTGCATAGTTATCAGTTTGTTGCTCTCCTTAACTCACTGGCCAGGTGAGTTAGATGGGGGAGGGGAAGTGAGGAGCTGGGCTTCTGCAGTCAGGACTGTTGCTCCGATGTTGACAAGACAAGACTCAATTATAGTTTTACACCCATCTTTTTATGTGTTTTTATTTATAGATCTTGTGCTATCCCACTGCCCCAGGACACTGTGTGACCACGAGTCATCAGTTAACAGCAGATGGGACTTGGATCTTTTTTCTTGATGGAGCTTTTGTTTTTCTCTTTCTTGGGTGGGTTCGTTTGCAGTGCTTGCTTGCATTGTTCTTCAAGGTGGTGCTGGCAGCTGGTCTCCAGACAGGCTGGCTTCTGGGACAGATTCCTTTACACACACACACACACACACACACACACACATTCACACTTTTACATAGACATACACATAACTCTAACTAGAGTTAAGGCAGTACAAAGTTTAAAGTGGGGGTTCAGTTACAATGACAGATTCTCCAAAGCAGTTCTTAAAAGGTTACTAACAAATTAATTCAAATCCCATTCATAAAAATTAAGCCACAGTTCGTGAGATTACATACATAATGTCACATCAGTAGATACAGTTTATTAAAAGGGTGATTTTATGCTGCAGTCCTACGTTTGTCTTATTTGTCCCCTCTCCCTGGCAGCTGAGTTCAGGTGGAGAGAGCAAGCGGCAGGATGAGGGTGAGAGTAGCCACCCCAGATTGTTGCCTCTGGGCAGCATGAAGCTTCCTACAGAAGTCCAACTGGGGAATTGAGAGAAGCCCAGGAAGCTGGAAATGATCTGAGGATTAGGGAGAATCTGGCTCAGTTAGCACCACACTGCAGGCCTGAGAAGGGAAGGGAGGGAGCAGGTCACTCCCACCTCCCAAACTGGGCTGTGTCAGGCAGCCACTGCACTGCACAGAGGTGGCAACTCTGAATGGCCACCATTTGCTGGTGTGAAAAGCAACTCCAGGTCCCACCTTCTCCTCTCACTGGCTGGGCCCATCTGGGAGTGTGGCCAAGTGAACAGGAAGCATACCAGGAGGAGACTCAGTGGGAGAAGGGTAAAGGCACCCTCCACATGCAGGTAAATCTGGTAAGTAGAGTGCAGCAGCCCTGGGCCAGGCACAAAATGGGGCAGGAGGTTCCCTCTGTTCACACTGAGTTAGGGGCATAATCTGTGTCCATTCCCCGGCCACACTGTCTGTGAGAATGCAGGAGCTCCCGGTAGGCATAGTAGTGAAGTGAGTCTCCCCGTCCAGACACAAGTGCTCCCTACTCCTGTGACCCCAGGTCCCCAGAATTTGGTAGGATTAGCTGTCCTGGCCCAAGGAGGTGGGCCTGGAAGCTTCCTCTCAGAAGCTACACAAAGAGTAGTCATGTGGTCCCATGCCATACTATGGTGCCCCTCCAGTTTCAGCAGCTGTGAGTTTCCCCTCCTCCAAATTTACCAATTTGCTCTGTCAAAGTATTAAATAATACATTCTTTTCTTTCTTCTTTTCAGATAATAATGTAATGCATTTCCCTCACAATAACCTTCAGTGCTTCCTATAATGTTGTAGTAGAGGAGACATTATTTATATTTCCCTTCAAGAAGTTGGTAATAAATGTTTCAATCATCTACTGAAATTTAAGGTCTCCAAGTAGATTTGTTTTTTATTTCTATTTAGATAATTGTGTAGTATCATATGACCAGTATCTGTATGAAGAGAAATTGGAGCCTGATCAGAGATGATGATATTATCAACTTTCCTCTCTAGACATGAAGGAGCTACCATTCTGGATATAATTAAAAATTAATATCGACGAGGAGGCATGAATAAATGTGTGTAGTCATATTTCATAGTATGTTTTAGTCTCCAAAGACCACCAGCCCAAACTCCTTCTGTAGGGACAACAGCTGGCTTGCAAAGGTCTGAGATTTTGGCCTAGAGCACTCTGATTTGTGTATATTATTCATCATATTTTACCAATCTCCCCCTAGAACCAACTCAATATCAGCTTTGTTAAAATAATGCAGCTATTTCTGCAATAACTGGTGTTTCCACCATTAGGATTCTATGCATTCCTCTGTTTTAATCTCATAGGGTATGTCTACACTAGCCCCCTAGTTCGAACTAGGGAGGCTAATGTAGGCATTCGAACTTGCAAATGAAGCCCGGGATTTAAATATCCCGGGCTTCATTTGCATGTTCCCGGGCGGGCGCCATTTTTAAATCCCCCTAGTCCGAACTAACTGCCCGCGGCTACACGCGGCAGTTAAAAGTTAATTCGAACTAAGTCCTTAGTTCGAATTAACTGTTACACCTCATTCCACGAGGTGTAACACCTCATTCCACGAGGTGTAACAGTTAATTTGAACTAAGGACTTAGTTCGAATTAACTTTTAACTGCCGCGTGTAGCCGCGGGCAGTTAGTTCGGACTAGGGGGATTTAAAAATGGCGCCCGCCCGGGAACATGCAAATGAAGCCCGGGATATTTAAATCCCGGGCTTCATTTGCAAGTTCGAATGCCTACATTAGCCTCCCTAGTTCGAACTAGGGGGCTAGTGTAGACATACCCATAGTATTGAAAATGTTGTCAGTTTTTAGATCTGACAACATAATAAATGGAAAAGATAGACTTTTGCAGATTACACTTGCTATGCCCCTTCTTCTTGAGTTGAAAGAGTAGTGACATTTACGTCTCATCCACATTTTTGTCTAAATCTTAAATCTTTAAATGGGTCTCTGGAAGAAAGGCACATAACATCTATTTGATTTCAAGTACCTCAAAGTTTGGATTCTCTTAGTGCAGGGGTGGGAAACTCCATGGGCCAGATCCAGCCTTTACTTGCCTTGATTGGGCCCACAAGACTCAGGGCTCATCCACCTACAGCAGGGCGAGCTGGTGCTGGTGCTCCAACCACACATGGGGCACCATGGCTAGAATGCTAGCAATGGCCTCCTTGTGGGACCTATCAAGGAAAGCCAGATAAGTGCCCCAAATCCCTGCCCTCCCCCACCCAGACACTGCACCCTCATTTCCATCTCTCTGGTGCACTCTCCTCCCACCCAGATTCCCCACCCCCATCTTGCCCCTGCGTACCCACTCCACTCCCACACCCTACTTCCTGCCCAGATTGTGAACCCCCACCCAGATCCTGCACTTTCTCCCTTACAGACCCTGTATCCTTACCCCAGTCTGCTTCTGCATCCTTCCTCCCACTCCAACCTCACACTCCCCCTGCCTTCTCCTGCATCCTACCTCCAACCCAGAACCCACACAGTAATACTCAGGCCGCTCCTGTACCCTATCTTCGCCTAGACCCCATATCCTCATCCCCAACCTTCTCCTACATAATATCTTCTCCCCAGGCTCTACACCCTAACCCACAGCCTGCTCTCTGATAGTCCCCTCCTGCACAATGAACCCTTCATTTCTGGCCTCATCCAGTGCCAGGTAGCCCCTCAAAATCTACTGTTCCCCAGAATAGTTAATCTGGCCCTGGGGATAAACCCTGAAGCTCCGCACTTCCTCCTCATGGGCCTGGACTGTGAGGGTGGCTTTTTCTCCCCTGTTTCTTACATGGGGGTCAGGCCAGTGAGGATTGGTTTTTTGGGGAGGGGCGGTTATTTTGCTTCTCACTTAAGTGTGGCCCCAACTGATTTTTCTGTGGTTTAATAGCCCCTAATGCCAAAAAGGTTCCCCACCTCTGTTAGAGAAATTCATTAATTCATTAAGACCCCAAACATACCATGAACAAAACTAAATAGAGTTCATAGAAAAATCATTGGTTGTTCAGCTGTTAATTGATACCCAATAGTTTGATAGTCTCCAACAGCCTCTACAGTCAAGCAAACCGAAAACCAAATGAAACCAAACTCAAATATATTCCACCTACCTTATCTTTAATATCCCACATTTCTCATATGGGAACATTCACATCTCAGATGCTATATGGAGTCTGTATCCACTCCTCCCACATACACACATGCACTCATAATATGAATTAATTAAAAATGCACCAGAAATATCTCTATATATTTTAGAAATGTGCATCTGTCTGTCTATCCATTTGTTCAAGATCTCCTCCTAAATGGTAAGATCTAGGACCACCAAATTGGGTATGCAGCTTCCTCTGCTCCCAACTTAAAGTGTGATCAGGGTTTGATTCTACCAGGAAAACTGGAAGTGCCTGGAAAGGGAGGGGGCTATTTGGAGGGATGATATTGTGCAGACTGACCACAGGGAGCAGCTGTGCCAGCTGGGGCTGGGGCTTGATATCTTACTGGCTACCAAATCAAATAACTAGCCCATATGCCTCAATCCCCTCCCCCTGGCCCTTGGCCACAGTACTGGAGCAGGAGAGGAGGAGAAAACCTTGCTGGATGTGGGGGCAGGTCACTCCTCTGAGCTCCCTCTCTCTGCCCTGTTTCCTGCACCCCCTCTCCCTGTCCTTAGCCCCTCTTCAATCCTCAACCCTCACTCCTACAACCCCCACATTACCAGCCCCCTACTGTGAAGGACCCATGCAATGCTGGGAAAGTCTTCTAGTATTCCTATATTTATCAAAACACCTACATGTACCAAGGTGCGTGAATGAATGAATGAAAGCTATTGCTTCATAGATACGACAGAATAAGTAATAGTATATAAATGTGAATATGCATATGATATATAAATATTCATACCTGCAGACTAATGAAAAAGGTAAACATAAACTGACATAAATGATAATGTGTACAAACAAATAAATATAATTATATTATCGTACATATATTATAAATTGTAAACATTAAGTGTTGGTAGAAACATAAGTATAACTATGCAACTACACATATAAAGTGATGTATGTGGTTACAAATAACATATAAGTACATAAGTCTCAGAGGGTTAGCCATGTTAGTCTGTAACTTTAAAAACAATGAGTAGTCCTGAGGCACCCTAGAGACTAACACATATATATATATAGTATCATGAGCTTTCGTGAGCAAAACCCACTTCTTCATATGTAAATAGATATGAATGTACTAGCATTGTGTACATATTATACACATAAACAGATGTCTATGTATAAAGATAGATATAAACATGAACAAAAAAAAAGAAAGTGAGTAATATAGTTATTATGAACATATTCATATATCTATTGTGGCTTACCAATATATTCAAAGTATTGATTATCAATCTACACTAAATATCTTGTCTAACAGTACTAATTGTACTCTCTAATAGTATCAGAGATGATAAATATATGTACACAAGTTGTCTAATTTTCCTAATTCTTTTCTTCAGGGTTTATGCTCTCCGCTTTTTTTTTTCCATAATGAGAGAATCATGCTCTTACCCTTAGTAAGATCTTTACTTAATTCCTATATTGCTTGCCAAGAATACAATGAAGTATTGAAATATTTCACAGAGTCTGTCAGCTTCATTATGAAGAACTCAGAATATTTAAGGCTGTGTTTAATATTTGGTCTCCTGAGAGCTTGTTTGGCGTCATTAAATGCTGCTCTCATCTTGCTTAAATTTACAGAGAAGTCTGGATACAAAGAAAATTTTAAAATTTAAAAGCCTTAGCTGCAGACATCAGCTTAACTTTGTCATTAATTTTAAGCAATTTAAAGATGATGGGTCTGGGGTTATTAATGTGACCCCAGCCACTCAAAGCACACTTTCAATATCCAGGGGAGGAAAACTGGGATCTGATCTCAATACCTCAGAGAAAGTGTTCTGAAGAAATCTTATCATGGTGGTTGTTTCCCCACTCCCAATCCTTCAGGGATCCCCAGGAATGACTAACTATTCTTGTATGGTTTGTTTTCAATATCTTTTTCTCCTCCAGAATGGTTCGTCTTTGCCTTATGGAAACATTCTCCATTTTATCCTCCTGCAGCTCAATGGCATTTTTTCTTGGTTTGTTAGCTAAGTAGGTCAAACACACTTTGACTTTTCCTATATTTTTAGAGAGTTTATGTATATCTTTAAATTGAAGATCAGATTTGGTAGTTAGAAACTGGTTCACAGCTGTAAAGTCCTCTGTGAGAGACTGTTAGGTTTCCTTGGCCTAATCTTTCTTTGGAAACTCAGACATGGGTTGCTTGACATTTCTATTTTTCCTAGAAATATCCACAAAAAAGTACTCCTCAGCTAATCAGTATATTTCTGACAGGAAGTAATGGTTTAAATGCCTGGGAGGCATTAATTGATGAGGATTAGTTCATTGGGGTTCAGACATCAAGGACTCATTTTCACTACAGGTCAACACCCTCTCTTGCGCATGAACGCATATGCATGCACGTACATACACACCTTCCTGCAACAGATATGTTTGAAAGCTGCTTGGAAGCTGCAGAATTACTGATGGATATAGCTCTCTCTCACGTCACTGGAGAATAGGTGGAGAATGCCCATCAGTAATTCCCCAATCTCCAGGAGATTTTAAAGATATCTTTGCCATCCTGAAGAATTTTGTCTACAGAAATAACACTCTACACTGTCAGATGAACTGCATTTCAACAACCAAGCTTTCTGACAGAAAACACAAATAAATAACCCCCAATCTCTCACTATTTTGCTTAATTTGTTTCTGCTATCTCAAGGCAGACTGCAGTTATAAATCAAAGTATAGTGACTATTGTATAACAGCCTTAAATGGGCTGAAAAATTTGAGGTCTCTGCAAACTATGGATAAATCTTCTGGTGATTAATGAAGACCTGGAAATGCCCAGAAATGGTGATTTGAACTTTTCAACTTGCTTCCTCGTCATGAACACTGACATGCTGAGACACTGATTAAAATACATTGTGGCTGAAATGCAGTCTATTACCTTTATGAAACTTCAGTAACTGCAGACTCCTAAAGTGGAATTAACAATATTAAATATACCATCTGAAGAATTCACTATTGTACAGGGCCTTGAATTAACTTTTCTCTTTTATTTATCCTTCTCCATTTTCCTTCGAAGACCTTAAGCATACTGTGGATTGTGAAATGTTATAATAATAAATAGGTGCTATGTGGAAAGCTTACATAATGAAATGAATGAAGCGGAGACTCTGCTTAGTCTTTCAGAGTAAGGAAAAAGGGTGATTCACTAATTTTAAATTTACCTCAAATAATGTTCAGAAAATTTTTCTTACAAGTTAAATAAATTAGGTGATGGCCAGGAATGCCATTTCAGATTTTGGTGGAGGTAATGGGCAACCAACTAATGCTTATCAATTAAAGCCTCCGAGACATTTAAACCACAACTTTCTGTCAGAAATACTGCAATGGTGGAGGAGGAATGGTTTGGGGGGGGAGGAAGAGGGGAGGAATGGCAGACTTAGGACAGCAGCTTTAGCAGTGTTACTGAGCATGCTCAGTAAAATCCACGCAGCATATCAGGGATGGGGAACAATCCTGTTCTCCCTCCTCCCCCTCGCCTCCACATACAGACACATCACTACTTTCCAGGGGCTACTAATGCACTTAATAGCTCTAGTTTTTTGGCAGATAACTTAGCAGTTAGTTGGCAATCATACGCTTATCTAATTCCTATATAAAACAAAGAAAATTAAATATTAGATCAACTCAGTTCTAGCAGTAATATGTTCTGACATCTTATGACAAATCACTTAAGATTGACTGGTAAGGCTTACATTTAAAAAATATATTCTTGCTTTGTAACAAACTCTGCGGAAAAAGAGAGAGACACTGTCAGGACTCCTATATGCTTTCTCAGCTCTGGAGTGGGTTCTAGAGGGTTATAGCATGAGGTACATACATCTGGGTTCTATAATAGAAAATTAGACAGGCTGTGCTGGGTCAGACCAATGGTCCATCTAGCCCAGTATTCTGTCTTTCAACAGTGGCCAATGCCAGGTGCTTCGGAAGAAATGAACACAAGAGTCAATCATCAAGTGATCCCATTGACTATTCCTAGCTTCTGGCAAACAGAAGCTATGGACGCCATTTCTGCCCATTGGCAATAGCCACTGATGGACCTATCCTCCTGGAAATTATTTTGTTTTTATTGGAACCCTGTTAAAGTTTGGGCTTTTCCACCATCTCCTGGCAAAAGTTCCACGGGTTAATCATAAAGAAATAATTTATTTTGCTTTTTTAAAAATCTGCTGCTTATAAATGTAATTAACAACACAATGTTCATTCCAGGTCTTCCAAATGGTAGGTTTAGAAAAAACAGAGACTTCAGATACAGCAAGCAAAAAATATTCCAAGCATTTTCCCAGTCAAGTGAAGAATGAAACTGCTTGACTAAAAGTGGAAAGTGGAATATATTATCATATATTCCAGCACAAATTGAAAACAATTGTTTAAACATCTTTTTCTTCAAGAGAGAGATTTTCTTTGCATTTCATTTACACAGAAATGCTACATTTTTTGCCAAAACATGATAAATTGAACATTAAGATGATGAATTCTATCTGGCATCAAGCAACTGAAGAGTACATTCTAATTAAAATTTTCTGGAAAGACAACTATATTATCCTTCTGTTAAAGATGAATGTCCTTGATAACCCTGATCGTTAAGTATTCTGAAATAAATTATAAAGATATACAATAAATTATAAAGTATTCTACAATAAATTATAAAGATATTGGAGGGGGAAGGAATTGATTTAAGTTCATTAATTTGAAACAAAGTAATTTTAACAAAACAATAGCAAAATTGTGTTTATTCATATTAATACAATAAGGGTATGTCTAGATTGGGGGGTGGGGTGGTTCGGGATGCCTCTGGTATCGCGAAAAAACTCCGCCGTGTCCAGAGAATGCGTTTGCTCTTCTGTTTTTTTGTTTTTGTGGAGAGCAAATGCGCTCTTTCAGGAGCCCCTGTATTCCTCGTTCTAAGAAGAAGAAGGGGGCTTTCAAAAGAGAGTTTTTTTCTGACATTTGGCAGAGTCTAGATGGGCCAAATGTCAGAAAAGCCTCTTCCGACAAAAGAATCGGAAAAACTTGTAGTCTAGCCGTACCCTTTTTGTAGTTTACAGATTAAGGAAAGTACCAATAGTTTCTATACTGAGAGAAATTTTTCATACCCAAATCAATATTTAGTAGATTAAAAATGTATGCCTCAACTGATGAAAAACTTTTACCTCAATAGAACTTATGAACATACTCATAGTTAAGTCCATACTTATGTGGGCTTAACTATAAATCATACTTCAGGTTCTTGAATTAGTACCTTTATAAATGCAAATGTTTCTCGCCCACAATCCCCAACCATTCTTAGTACAAAATCTATGAGATATCCTCATCATGTCATACATTCTCCCAGAAAAGGTCACTGAGGGTAAGTTCACGCAGCAACATTATTTCAAAACAACTAGTGTTATTTTGAAATAGTTTAGTCCACGTTTACACAGCCAGTAGTTATTTCAAAATAATGTCGAAATACTGTCAAGCTGAAGGACTTCTTACTCAGATTCCTGTAATCCTCATTGTATGAGGAGTAAGGGAAGTCGGAGGAAGAGTGCTCTATTTCAAAATAAGTGCTGTATAGACACTCCCAAATTCTAAATAAGCTATCTTGAAATAAGGTGCACAATTGATGTAGCTCAGTTTGCATAGATTATTTTGATTTAAGACCTGATGTGTAGATGCACCTTTACTAATCCCATGTTATATATATTAGTGTTCATTTCTTTTATTTCATGAATGTATTTATATTTCAGTAGCACTCTAAAGCTTCAATCAGGGTTAGGGACCTCATTATTTTAAAAGCTATTCAGATATGTAGGAAGACCATGTTTCTGTTTTGAAAAGCACACACACACACACACACACACACACACACACTGGTGTTCCTTATTCCCTGCTGAAAGTGCAAGGGTTGTTTTACGTCCTTCTTAGAAAACAGCTGTAGTGAAATATTAATTCTTGTTGTATTCTGTGAAATTATTGTACCAATATATAGACTTTTTGAGAGGAACACTAAAATCCCATAAAGTTAAAACGAGAGCTTGACAAATTAGAGCAAATAATTTATTCATCTTTTTTCCCCATTTATCTTGACATCTAAGACTTAATTTGAACACAGGTTGTCAAAAGTGAAATGTTAGTGCATTAATTATCATGTAATCACATAAGGACCTTACTAATGATCTCTCACTGATGTCAGTAGATGTTGAATCACTCTGACTTCAGTGGGGCCTAGTCCATTGTGAAAAGAAAAATGATTGACAGCTACATCTTGCATTTCACAGTTTATTATAAGTTAAATTGTTGACTGGTTTACTCAGACTGTTAGCTGATTCTGAGAGCATTTTGGCTCTGTAGTTGGAGGGTACGTCTACACTGCAACATTATTTCAAAATAACTAGTGTTATTCTGAAATAACGTAGTCCGTGTCTACACAGCTTATTTCGAAATAGTGTCAAAATACTGTCAAGCTGGAGGACTTCTTACTCCAACTCCTGTAACCCTCATTGTACGAGGAGCAAGGGAAGTTGGAGGAAGAGTGCTCTATTTCAAAATAAGTGCTATGTAGATGCTCCCAATTTCGAAATAAGCTATTTTGAAATAAGATGCGCAATTGATGTAGCTCAATTTGCATAGCTTATTTCTAGTTAAGCCCTGCAGTGTAGATGCACCCTTAAATGTTTCCTGTTTGCTAAAAACACCATACTTTTAGAAGAGATCTGGGGAAAACAATACAGCTTTAATAATTGTTTGTACTACTCATGGTTTCTGCAAGATGAATTTGTTTCCATGTTTCAAGAGTCAGGATCCTGAACTGGAGTCAAACCACACTCTACGCTCCACTCAGTGTATTGGTGATCCACCAGGTATGCTCACAGATTTTCACAGAGTACAGGCTTGTGTGTGCTTTGTTGGTTAAACACTGAACACACAAAGAGAAATCCCGGATGAGTTTTTCAAAGTGACCCAAAGGATTGTAACATCCAGATCCATTAAAATTAATGAAACACCAAGATGGTGTTTAAAATTTCAGCTGTTTTAGAAAAAAATCAACATGGGGAAAATGATATTGAGAATAAAGTCCCTTTCCCTTCTTAATTAATGTATTCCTGTTTAAAGAAACACCACTAATGCTTTCTCATTGCAGTTTTAAAACACTGACTATGGACACTCTTTTACATAGATTAGTTTCCTGATATTAATTTTATATTGTGCATTTGATTTTCTGAAACTGACCCCTACTTTAATTTATTTTCAGAAAACACCAACAGAAAACACCTAATAACAGTGTAAGCTATATATTTAAAATCTTTTCTGTTGCCTTTTTATCTTTCATATGCGGTATTAATAATTTTAGCTTGGAAACTTTCCAATGGCACAGCTACACTGCAATGCACACCCAGGCTCAGCTTCAGGCTTGTACTCAACCCCTCCTCTTCTGTCCATATACAAATCTTGCTCATCTGGGCTTAGAACTAATACTGTGAGAGACAGGTATGCACTTATGCGCTCCTTGAGGTGGGCAAATTCTGGGCATGAGTTCTTTGGCTGAAGCATAGTTTGGAAACCCCATGCTTTCAAAGCCAGCAATTACCTTAGGAATATTTTTTGGGCCCACACCTTCGGTAAACCAGGGTATGTCTACACTGTGGCACTATTTTGGGACACCTCCAGTATTCTGAAATAGCAATTCTGCCTCTTGACAGTGCGCCCATTATTTCAAAATAGCTTTCAAAATAACAGGTTCACTATTCCGATGTCCCTGTAAACCTCATTCCACAAGGAGTAAAGGACATTTTGGAATAGCAGTTTATTTCAAAATTTGGCGCTGTGGTGACAGCACCAAATTACAAAATAAGGGTATGTCTCCACTGCAAAGTTAATTCGAAATAACAGCCGTTATTTCAAATTAACTTCAATTAACTTATTTCAAATTTGGTAAACCTCATTCTACGAGGAGTAACACCAAATTCGAAAGAGCTATTTCGAATTAAGTGCTGTGTAGCCACTTAATTCGAAATAGGGGGCCTCCAGGGAGCCCTGGTGGACACTCTGAGCACAACCAGCAAAACTCGTCTGCTCCCCCCCTAGCCCTGGAGCCCTTAAAGGGGCAGACTCTGGCCACAGTGCCTGTGCCAGTTGTAAGCCTGCCAGCACACAGCCAGCAGACCGTGCACCTGGCACAGCATGAGCCAGCCACCCGCTGCCATCCAGCCCTCCACCGCTCCCCAGGACCAGGCTGGCAGCTCCCAGGGGCAGCAAAAGGTGGATGCCTGCCTGGTCTAGTGCGGAGATCGTGCACCTCATTGACATTTGGGAGGAGGCCTCCAATGCCCACGATCTCCGCACTAGGTGCAGGAATGCGGCCGTCTGCAACTGCATGGCTTCCAGCCTGGCCACCAGAGGCCACATGCGCTGCCAGGAGCAGGTGAGGACAAAAATAAAAGAGCTGTGGCAGGCCTATGCCAGGGGCTCCCAACCAGATGCTGACCCGGACACCTGTCCGCACTACGAGGCCCTGGACCGCATCCTGGGGGGTCAGACGGTCCATGCCCCCATGGTGGTCATCGACCCCGGGGCAGAGGGCCCTGCCCCTGACACAGGGGAAGAGGAGGAAGAGGAGGAGGATGACAGCCAGGAGCTGCAGGAGCCTGCAGGGAGCGTGCCTTGTACCCAGGACCCCCGAGCCGTACCAGAGAGCCCGTCAGCAGTCTCATCCGAGGCCAGGGAGGCCTCCACATGTGAGTGACATCATGGTCCCCTTATGCAGGGCGCAGGGCGGGGGAAGGGGGAGCCCAGGGACTGTGCGCATGGGCCTTGCTGACCACGGAGCAGGAGGCAACCCGTGCATCTGCCGTGCCAGCCGGGACATGTGGCCCCAGCTGGGTGCCATGCAGGGGCCCTGGCCTGTTCCCCACACGCATCTACGTGTGAAGGCACATGACAGGCTCCTGACCCCGGGGAGAGACACTGCACACTGCCCTCCCTCCAGATGCCCCCTCTACACAGAGGCAGGGCACATCTCCCCTCCCCCCCCCCCACCACACTATATACAGCACAGGGGCTGGGGTGCAGTCCTGGGCCAGCTCCCACTCCCAGGGATAGCAGGACGTGATGGTGCAGAGACCTGCTGTCCTCGCCTTGCAGAGGCGGGCTGGGTTTCACCCACTGTGTCCCCAGGGAGAACTGACCACTTCTCTTGTTTCACCACAGCCACAGTACCTGCGAGTGCAGGGCGCACCACCCCACCTGGAACATCAACCCACACCCGGGCCAGCAGGCGCACCCAGAACCAGGAGGAGTTCCAGCAGCAGCACCTGGGGTTACAGGGAAGGCAGGTCCACAGCCAGGAGAACTGGGTGCCAGAAGACCTGCAGCTGCGGCGGGAGAGCTTGTGGGAGCTGCGGGGGCAGGGTCGTACCCTCTGCGAGCACCTGCAGACCCTGGTGCAACGATTGCTGCCTCCTGCTGCTCCCACCCCAGCTATCGCTCCTCCTCCCACCCCTGCTCCACCTCCTGCTTCTTCCGCTCCCCCCCCATCCCTCCTGCTCCACCCTCCATACCCACGCCTGCCCGGGGGCGCCGAGGCCCCTGCACCCACAGTGCTGGGAGACAGGAGGGCCAGCAAGACCCCAACCCTGAGCTTCCCCTCCTCCTTCCTCCCCTTGCCTCCCCCTTCCAGCTCCCTCCTCCCAGGTTTCCCCCCTTCCCTCTCCTGCCCACATTCCCCTCCTCCCCCCACCCCAGTTATGTTAAATAAAGAGAGTTTTTCATAGCAACGTGGGTATTTTTATTGTACATCAGGAAGGGGGGTTAGGGAGGGAGAAGGGGAAGGAGGTGGGGGTGGAATGTAAGGCACAAGGCCCCAGTGGGGCACGCCAGGGGACTTCAGTCCTCGTCCGCCTGGAAGCTCTCCCACAGGGCTTTCCAGATGCGGACAGCCCCCCAAAGGGCCTCCCAGATGGCAGCCATGCGGGTCTGTGTGTACTGGCTGTTAGCCTCTGCCATCCAGGCTGGCAAGAAAGCCTCCCCATTCCTCTCACATAAATTGTGGAGCACACAGCACGCTGCCACCACGTGCAGAATATTGTGCTCGGAGAGGTCGAGATGGGTGAGGAGGCATCTAAATCGGGCCTTCAGCCGGCCGAAGGCCCCCTTGACCACAATGCGGGCCCTGCTGAGCCTGGCTTTGAAGGCCTGCCAGGAGTGGTTCAGGTGTCCTGTGTAGGGCTTCATCAGCCAGGGCTGTAGGGGATAGGCCGCATCCTCCACCAGGCACACTGGCATGTCCATGTCCCCGACCCTGATGTGGCGGTCGGGGAAGAAAGTCCCGGCATGCAGCCTCTGGCACACAGAGGAGTTGTGGTACACCCATGCATCATGTGCCTTGCTGGACCAACCCACATTGATGTCCATGAACTGGCCCCGGTGGTCAGACACGGCCTGCAGGATCACGGAGAAGTACCCCTTATGGTTGATGTACAGGAAGGCTTGGTGTTCCAGGGCACGGATGGGGATGTATGTCCCATCAATTTCCCCCCTCCCCCGGCAGTTGGGGAGGCCCAGGGCACCAAACCGCTGGATGACCATGTCCAGGTCGGTGAGGTGGACGACTCTGTGGAGCAGCACCCTGTTTATGGCCTTGACCACTTGCACAGAGACACACAAAACTGAGGGTCACTGGGGTGCCTGGGTGGCTGGGAGTGTTTGTTCCCCACCACTGCCCCATGCCCCACTCCCAGGAGTAACCCCCGCTGGAATCCTGGCCACTGCGGGCAGTCTGTAGCACGGCTGGGACAGACCGAACACTCCCGAGGAGGGCACTTACACCACCTCCCCCCCGTTTTCCCTGGGGCAGCCCATCTCCTCCTTGCAGCCCCCCTTTCTGGCCCAGTGGCCGATGACTGCCATACCTGCATGAGCACCACTCCGACGGTAGATCTCCCCACGCCGAACTGGTTGCCAATGGATCAGTAGCTATCCAGCATGGAGAGCTTCCAGAGGGCGATGGCCACCCACTTGTGGAGGGGAATGGCAGGCTTCATGTGTGTGTCCCGTCGCTGCAGAGCAGGGGCGAGCCACTCACAGAGCTCGAGGAAGGTGTCCTTCTTCATCCTGAAGTTCTGGGTCCATTGTTGTTCTCCCCAGTGCTCCAGGACAATGTGGTCCCACCAGTTGCTGCTGGTGTCCAGACACCAGATGCGGCGGGGCACGCTGGTGTCCGGGCGCTGCTGCTGCTCCTCCATGGCCCCCAGGAGGGGCAGGGGGAGGGCCAGGGGACTGGCCTGCAGCAGAGGGTGCCAGGCAGCCTCCAGCAATTGCTGCCAAGCTTGCAGCAACACATTCAAAATGAGCACCAGAGTGCCCAGGGGAAGCTCTGGCTCCATGGTGCCGACTGCTGTGGTGTCCCAAATGAGAGCGACCAAAGCAGGCAGAGAGGATAACACTTTGCTGTCCCTCAGCGAGGTAGGCAAGCAAGCAGGAAAGGTGAGAACTGGCTGTCCAGGGCGGTTCCTTTAAGCACGAGCCTCAGATAGCCTCAGACAGTAGCCACACAAAGCAACTACTGACCTGATGCCCTGCTGGAACCGGTTTCAGCTGCCCTTAAATGCGATCCAGCGTCCAATCAGTGTGGACGCGCTATTTCGAAATAGCAAAACGTTATTTCGAATTAGCTTAATTTGAATTAACTATTTTGAATTAAGTTAACTCGAATTAACGCTGTAGTGTAGACATACCCTAAGCTATTTCGTAATTAACTCGGAATAAACTACACAATTTGCATAGCTCAAATTGTGTAGCTTATTTCGAGCTAAGGGTGCAGTGCAGATGCACCCTCACGTGCCTGATTGCCTCAGATACCTCCACCTCCAATTTGCTCACAGTTAATTTTCAAACACATAGCGGCTGGCAAAGGATCTGTTGCAGTCTGGGGGGTAGACAGCTTCCAGGTGATGAGAACAACTTGTTTCTGGACTGATAATGATGGCCCCAGGCATTTATTTTTAATCTAGAGGGTCTGAGGAATCTACTTATAAAGCTCTAGAAATATCACTGGTTTTGTGCAAAAGTTTTGGGCCTACTGTCAATCATCATGACCCAGAACTGAACAGCATTAACCAGTGCCTGGCTAGTCCTCCTCCTCCACTTCCTCCTCCTGATCCCTTACAAGTGAGACCTTACCCAATAATCATGCTATCTGTTTCAGTGCTGGATTCAAGGGTCAGCAGGGTACCATTCTGACTAACCAGAGAAGTGGTTATTTGAAACCAATTTCATCAAACAAAAGGTTTTTCTGATCCCCAAGGGCCAGCCACATACACAAGTCAAGATCTTGGGTCTTCACATAGGCTACGTCTACACATCTAGACCTTCAGTATCCTGGAATTGCTATCCCGCATCTTAAGATCAAGCCCGATATTTCAAAATATAACAGGCTCACTATTCCGATGTCCCTGTAAACCTCATTCCACAAAGAGTAAGGGACGTTGAGGAATAGCGGGTTATTTCAAAATTTGGCGCTGTGTAGAGCGTGCCAAATTACAAAATAAGTATTTTGAAATTGACTCAAAATAAGCTACACAATTTGCATACACCCTTAATATCCTCTGTTGGCTCCCATGCAAGCCATGACACTGAAGCTATACTGTTATACTCACACTAGTTCAGTGATATATGTGTACACAACCAGAAGAAATAATATTTTAATCATACCATACTTTTAATTTCTTGTACCAAGAATGGCCCTAATCATGCAATGGGATTAGATAGTGGTGTTTCCGTAGTATTAGAATAAATACTGTTGAGTGCAATGGGACTCCACGAAGTTGTAAAGGATAATGCTAGAGGAACATGCTGCAGTTTAGGATACTATGCAGACAAAAGAATAAATGTATGTACAAATTAGGTATGCGGGCCTATATGCAAGTACCCAATTTAATGTGCAATGAATCATCTTTGCATGTAAAGGTGATTCATTATCATGTTCTTTCACTTATTTTATGGCTATGATATTAGTACTGATTGCTGGAAATATGTCCCTTTAACTTTAGAGAGTTCCATTGTGACATTTTCTGATTAAAATATGACTATGCAGATTATTGTTGCTACTACAATTATATAATTGTAACAAATATTATATAAAGTGTGTCAAGGAAAGTGTCAATAGAAATGTTATGATTTACTGAATATGATTATGCTGTTTGTATACATGTACTATTTTTGTGTTTGAAGTTACAAATATTGGCTCTATACCTATGTTTCAAATATGTTTGCCCTTGTAGTAATGCCCACAAGATATTTAGCCTGCAGAAACTGAGTGGCCCATTAAAGGAATGCTTACCTCCCAATGGAACACATCCACCTATACTGAATGGATTTTCCTGTGAACTTTCTGTCTGGAGTATAGATAATGGCTTCTGCTATAGAATCATAGAATCATAGAGCTGGAAGAGACCTCAGGAGGTCATCGAGTCCAGCCCCCTGCCCAAGGCAGGACCAATCCCAATTAAATCAACCCAGCCACAGCTTTGTCAAGCCGAGACTTAAAAATCTCTAGGTATGGAGATTCCACCATCTCCCTAGATAACCCATCCCAGTGCTTCACCACCCTCCTAGTGAAATAGGTTTTCCTAATATCCAACCTAGACCTCTCCCACTATAACTTGAGACCATTGCTCCTTGTTCTGCCATCTGTCACTACTGAGAACAACCTCTCTCCATCCTCTTTGGAACCTCCCTTCAGGAAGTTGAAGGCTGCTATCAAATCCCCCCTCACTCTTCTCTTCTGCAGACTAAACAAACCCAAATCCTTCAGTCTCTCCTCATAGGTCATGCGCTGCAGCCCCCTAATCATTTTGCTCACCCTCCGCTGGACCCTCTCCAATGCAAATCCATCCTTTGTATAGTGGGGGGCCCAGAATTGGACACATTATTCTAGATGTGGACTCACCAGAGCCGAATAAAGGGGAATAATCACTTCTCTGGATCTGATGGCAATGCTCCTCCTAATGCACCCCAATATTCCATTAGCCTTCTTGGCTACAAAGGCACATTGTTGATTCATATCCAGCTTCTCATCCACTGTAATCCCAAGGTCCTTTTTTTCTGCAGAACTGCTACTTAGCCATTCGGTCCCCAGACTGTAACAATGCTTGGGATTCTTCCGTCCCAAATGCAGGACTCTACACTTGTCCTTGTTGAACTTCATCAGATTTCTTTTGGCCCAATCCTCTGATCTGTCAAGGTCACCCTGGACCCTATCCCTGCCCTCCAGAGTATCTGCCTCTCCCCCTAGCCTAGTGTCATCTGTGAACTTGCTGAGGGTGCAATCCATCCCCTCATCCAGGTCATTAATAAAGATGTTGAACAAAACTGGTCCAAAAACAGATCCTTGGGGCACTCTGCTAGAAACCGACCGCTAACCTGACATCGAGCTGTTGATCACTACCCGTTGGGCCCCACAGTCTAACCAGATTTCCATCCATTTTACCATCCATTTATCCAATCCACATTCCCTTAACTTGCTGGCAAGAATATTGTGGGAGACTGTATCAAAAGCTTTGCTCAGGTCAAGGTATATCATATCCACTGACTTTCCCATATCTACAGCGTCAGTTACCTCATCATAGAAGCTAATCAGATTGGTCAGGCACGACTTGCCCTTCATGAATCCATTTTGACTATTCATGATCACTTTTCCCTCTTTCAAGTGCTTCAAAATGAATTTCTTGAGGATCCCCTCCATGATTTTTCCGGGGACTGAGGTAAGACTGACTGGTCTGTAATTCCCTGGATTGTCCTTCTTCCTTTTTTTAAAGATGGGCACTACACTTACTTTTTTCCAATCATCCAGGATGTCTCCCAATCTGCACGAGTTTTCAAAGATAATAGCCAAAGGCTCCGCAATGACACTTGCCAACTCCCTCAGTACCCTCGGATGAATATTTTAAATAGAAAGGTGGGGTAAAATATTTTAATAAATAAAATAAAATAAATAAATTAAATCCGGGCCCATGGATTTGTGTATGTTTAATTTTTCTAAATAGTTCCTAACTTGTTCTTTCCTCACCAAGGGCTGTCCACCGCCTTCCCATACTACATTGCCTAGTGCATTTGTCTGGGAGCTGACCTTGTCCATGAAGACAGAGGCAAAGAAAGCATTGAGTACTTCAGCTTTTTCCACATCATCTGTCACTAGGTTACCTCCCTCATCCAATAAGGGCCCCATACACTCTCTGATCACCCTCTTATTACTAACATGCCTGTAGAAACCTTTCTTCTTATCCTTCACATCCCTTGCTAGCTGCAATTCCAATTGCACTTTCGCCTTCCTGATAACTCCCCTGCATTCTCAGGCAATATATTTATACTCCTCCCTAGTCATTCCTCCAAGTTTCCACTTCTTGTAAGCTTCCTTTGTGTGTTTAAGCTCACCAAGGATGTCCTCGGTAAGCCAATCTGTTGCCTAACATATTTGCTTTTCTTGCTGCGCATCAGGATGGTTTCTTCCTGTGCCTTCAATAAGGCTTCTTCAAAATATTGCCAACTCTCCTGGACTCCTTTCCCCTTCATGCAAGCATCCCAGGGGATCCTGCCCATCAGTTCTCTGAGGGAGTCAAAGTCTGCTCTTTTGAAGTCCAGGGTGTGTATTTTGCTACTCTCCTTTCTTCTTTGGTCAGGATCCTGAAATCTACCATCTCATGATCACTGCTTCCCAGGTTGTCACCCACCTCTACTTCCCCTACTAGTTCCTCCCTGGGATGAAGTGGAATTATGCATGGACATACGACTTGCCCATGGGACTCCAAACACCATCTTGTTAGGTTAATTGTTAATGGTGAGAATAACATGGGAGAAGCTGTAAAAGGCCCTAAAAACATCTCCATGTTGCCTCTTTCCAGCTCAAACCTCTAGACTACAAACTTATACTAATGGGAGCATTCTAACCAAGAGACTGAGGACCTGCCAAAGTTTTTGGAAGCATCCAGAGACTTAACAACCAGTTTATTCAATCACTGCTACAACCACTCTGCATGCATTGTATGTATTTGTATGTATTGTATGGGGGGAGGGTTGCCTAAGGGGGACCCTCAGGAAATGGGGTTTGGGGGAGAAGCCCCATCCCTGGGGGCTTGTGCCATCCTGCCCTCACACAGTCCTGCTGCTGGGGGAGCGACCTCATAGTGGGTGGCTCCTGGGGTGTATGGGGGGGTATGAGAGGGGAGGAGGGTGGGCACCTCCCAAGGCCTCATTCTCTTTTGTATTTTTTTTGTCTCCTTCTGCAGGTTGTGATGGCCATCAATTCCATCCTGCTGCGGCAGGTCATCCATCTGGGAGACCTGGACACGACCGTGGCCAAATTTGATGCCCTGGGGTTCCCGAATTGTGGGGGAGCCATCGATGGGACCCACATCCCGATCCACGCACCGGACCATCAAGCCGCCCCCATATATTAACAGGAAGGGCTACTTCTCTGTGGTGCTACAGGCCCTGGTCAACCATCAGGGACATTTTTTTGGGTACTCAGGCAGGCCACACGATGACTGTGTTTTCCAGAACTCTAGCCTGTACAAGAAGCTGGAGGGGGGCACATTCTTCCCCCACCGTGAACTTGTCATTGTGGATGTGCATATGCTACTGTGCATAATGGGGGCCTACCCCCTCATGCCATGGCTTATGAAGCTATACACTGGCCACCTGGATCCCAGCAGGGACCAATTCAATGCCCACCTGAACCGGGCATGGATGCAGGTGGAGTGCACCTTTGGCCATCTCAAGGCACGTTTCCAGTGCCTCCTCACCCGCCTGGACATGGGAGAGCACAACATCCCTGAGTTGGTGCCGGCATGTTGTGTCCTCCACAACATTGTGGAGAGGAAGGGGGAGGCCTTCCTCCCGAGGTGGGAGGCAGATTCTGGCCACAAGGGGTGAGCCTTCCAGCAGCCAAGGACAGCTGCCATTCGCCAGGCCCATCAGACTGGGGTGCGCATCCGGGAGACTCTGACGGAGAGATTCTCTCAAGGACCCCAGTAACTCTCCCCAGGGCCTCCTCCCTAGGGGCCTTTGCCTTGTGGCCCTATCCCTTCCCCACCACAACCCCTCCCTTTGCCCTTTCCCTGACCTCCCAATAAACACACCAGTTTGGTTGAAAACAAACCTGTCTATTGATTAAAGATTCAGAAAAGGTAGGCAGTGGGAGGGGGGGCTCATAACTGGGAGGAGGGTGGCTCAATATGCCACCTCGGGTGCAGGGACCTCTTTGGGGTTGGGTGGGTCTGGAGAAAACAGGAAGATGGCCAGGAGGGAGGGATGGAGCAGGGTCAGGGTTGGCAGGGGGGCAGAGGGAGGGGCTATAGTCATCACCTGGGGAGGAGGCATGGGCATTGCTAAGAGAGGGGGCATGGACATCACTTGGGGAGGGAGCAAAGGCATGGCGGGAGGGCAGGCGGATGGAGAATGAGCATAGCGGGGGGGCAGAAGAGGCAGAAGGCTGGAAGCCAAAAGCAGTGGCCTCAGATGGGTGTGCCACCATGCATGACATGACACCACACATGGTGTCACACCACTGCATAAGTTGGCCCTAGGCGTGCTTCCGCCACTCCAGGTTGGTGCGGACCTTGTGCACCAGGGTATGGTGGATGTCCTGAAGGACACTTATATGCTGCCGCATGAGGTCTTCTTGGACCCTGGTGCACCTTTGGGTCCCCCAGGCTCTGGTGGGTGGCTGTGATGGCTTGGCACTCAGTCCTGGCTGGTCCAACTGTGGAGAACACACAGAGGGAGAGGTGGTCAGTCAACCCTGCAGATACTCTCCCCGAGGCCGTGCCCTCCGCTTTGAGCGGCGACCAACAGTCCGCAGCCCAGACAAGGGGATGTCCCGGGAGCAAGGCCATGTGTGGCCTACACAGAAGGCCCTGTCACACAGGGGCCCCGATGTGCCCAGAGGACTGTGCTGCTCACTTCTCAGGTACACCCCTTCCCTGGCCCACGGACAAGCAGCCAAGGGAAGTGTCCAGCCACAGTGGCATCCCCTGATGGGAGGCAGAGGATCTGGGAGCAGCCTGGGCCTCCCTGGGGTCTGCACACACAGGTGCGGGTCACTGGGCTGTGTGTGGGAGCGGCTGCTACCTTGCAAGTGCAGGCATGCCCGCATGCTGTGTGCGGCATTCCTAGGTCTGTGTGAGGTTGTGCCTGTGCCCTTGTGGCTAGCCTGTTTCCAGCCGGGAGAAAAAACTTTCAGCTGGGAAAAGCTGGCGGGGTTTAGTCCCACCCCTGCGCAGCCCCAGCTCCAGGCTAGCCCCTCACAGCCAGGGGAAGCCTCAGGGCTCTGACCCTAGCCCCATGCTCCTGGGGGCTGCTGTAAGGCTCCAGCCCCAGTCCTACTCGGTCCCCCAGATGGGCTGCCAACTCTGATGTCCTGCCCAATAGTCCCTCCTGCCCTTAAGCTCCCAGGCTTTCTGCTCCAGGAGTATCTGTGGTCCTATCAGATCCTGGATGTTGCCGGAGCAGAGTGTCCTGGATTTTAGAAGTACAACCTGTACAGCCTTAGCTGAAACCCAGCTGGCTTTTAGCTCATTCAGTAGAGGCTCAAGCACTACATGCTGGAAGTCCCAGATCTGTCTCTGACTGTTAGTGTTATATTTATATTTTAGATGCTAAAGGGTTGGCAACAGCATGATTATTGTGTAAGATCTGAATTATATATTGATTTGTATATGTGGCTGGCCCTCTGGGATAAAAAAAAAACCCTTTTGTTTGATGAAATTGGCTTTAAGTAGCCAGTCCTCATTAAGTTTATTGGTTTTGGTGGTGATAAAAGAACTGGAATGCTGAAGGAAACTGCTTTTCTGATTTCTTGTTAGCCAGTGCTTTAAATCAGAAATTTACCTTTGTTGCTGGTTTGGTATATCTTATGGGAGAATAACTACCTGTCTTGGGATGTGGATGCCCTATTTCTCAACCATTTGTCCTGAATTTGGTATTCTCAGTTGTGACCCACAGATGCACTGTTACACTCATATCCATCTATTATTATTACTTCAAATTGTTAATCATATGTCCTCACAATATAAACTAATAGGAGGAAATATGTTTTAGAGCTTGATAATGGCAAATGTATTTGTCACAAATTCCCATAAATATGTTAGTTAATTTCACACACACCCCCCCATGGGTCCAAACAGATGGGGCCATACACCACTGATGCCCTGTTCCCAGGGATGAGAAGTGTTGCTCCTCAGCACAGGAATTAATTTTATTCTAAGTTAAGTTTAACTATAGCAATAAATGTTTTTTAAAACAATTGTTTTAATGTATGTTTTGTAGAGAATACTATGACCAAAGTAGCTAATATAAAGGCAGATTCTGCTACTGAAAACAAAAGATCATATCAAGTATTTACATTTTAAACATATAACTTAAAGGCTTTTTAATGTTGTCAACATTATTTATACACGACTTAGCTGTAAGGTTAACTTCATATGTGACTATATATCCTTTCACTTTCAACTCCATTAGAAGAACTTTATAGGCCCAGTGTTTTGAAAATTATTGTATCACTTAGAGTGCTTTTTAAATAGATACTATATTAAATGTGTTCGCTTTTTTTGAAAAATGCCTCAATTATGAAATGAACACAACTGTAAATCGTGTTTGTAAGTGTTTGAAATGGACCAGAAAAATGAAAAAAGTGGAAGAAATATGTATCTTTGGAAGTGATCATTTCAGTGCAATGGAATGACTTGAATGTAATCCAAACTGGTTAATATCATCCATGTTGATTATGTGTAAAATTAATCCACACTTTACATTATTTCATTTTTTGGTTTCCCAATAATGTGTCCACATCTGCTTTAACATTAGAAATAAATATCATATGGAAGCCCTTTCATGTCTGATTTTGCTCTGCTGTCAGGATTTCATTCATATATTTTCTGAAGCTCAATCTTGGCTTTTGTAAAACTCACACCTAGCAGGTATTAAAATAAATAGGTTAGTTTTATACAGTTGGCACTAAATAAAATATGTTTAGGTTATTGCTGTAAAATTGTTGTGATCATGTCATAAGAGCTGCCCAATATTCACAAATTTTCTTTTGTAGAATTTTGCATGAAACAGTTGCATCTTCTACAATATTTACTCATGCCATGTAATCCTTACATAGCAGTACTGCTGACGACACCAGTACTGCCACTGTTTATCTGAGTAAGGATTATTCAGGATTGAAACACTGTGTGCAGAATGACAATGTAAAGTCAAGATCCCAGCCACTAGATATCTTATTGTTAAAACAGCTTTTTTGAGGGAATATAGAATGCTCAACATTCTCCAGGGTAAATTCTAAGATGTTAAAATTCTATGGTGACTGATCCCATAGAGACCATAATAGAAAAGGGTATCATCTGCTTTACTTGAAGATGAAATTTTATATTCATTCAAATTCATGGATTTTAAGCACAATTTATCTTGTCTGACATTATCTGTATCACTGGCCACATAATTTCATACAATCACCCTTGCATTCAGCCCAATAATACTTGTTTGACTGAAGACACCAACTGAACATACGTTCCCATCTTCATATTCTCCCTTTAAAGAATGCAGCTATCCACTACTGGGGTGAAGTGATGATCCAGCAATTGTGAGGTAGATGAGTCTCTGGCTCTTAAATTTTTATAATTATGTAAAATAGTTATCACGGTCTTACTTCAAGCAAAGTTTTATTTGGTTTCAACAGACAAGTAAAAATTAGGACAGATAGCTAAAACTTATCTGAACTAAATGAAACACTTAATTATCAATAATTGGAGAAAATATCCCTTGAGAACAATTTTTCTTATGAATTTTCCAATACTTCTGTGACTGTGTAAAGGCTATACTGAAAATGCCCAATCAGTGCAAACTGTGAAGAATAGAGTGATTTAGTCTAATAATTAGATTCACCAAACCAGTAACAAAACAATTTCTGTAATATCTTGTCAATTATCAAGAGGCTAAAAGACAGTTCCCGTTAACCAATCGAGCCTTTGGCTCCCACCCAGAAGGCCAAGCCTAATATAATGAGGATTACTTAAAATCTTATTCACTGAATATAAAGTTCTACCGATCCCAAGAGATTGGACATATTACCCACCAAGTCTGTGAATATTTTAGATCTGACCCCAATATACACTTACAGCTAATTCTTATTAACTAATGTGTAATTTATTTTTAAAAAGGAAAGAAAGCACTGCTGTGGTTAAAAGATCATTATATAATGATATTCATAAAGTTCTTGGGGAAATTTCATACCAGAGATTGTGAGCTGCTGATTTAACTGGTTAAACACCGGAATAAATTGCCTAGGGAGGTTGTGGAATCTCCATCTCTGGAGATATTTAAGAGTAAGTTAGATAAATGTCTATCAGAGATGGTCTGGACAGTACTGGGTCCTGCCATGAGGGCAGGGGACTGGACTCAATGACCTCTCGAGGTCCCTTCCAGTCCTAGTATTCTATGATTCTATGATTTTTTTAAAAACTCTTCCAGAATCAGTTTAATAGATTATAGTATAGGCCATCCATATGCAGAGTTTTTTCAAAATATTCCATGAGAAATACAGTCTGAGAAGTCTCTGTGTCACAGCAGGAACTCCTACCGAAGAAGAACAGGTAATATACATTGTTTATTTGAAATAAATCTGTTTGCTAGACATACATTGACAATGTTGACAGTATAAGACATTTAGCCATTCAAACTCTTCATAGTTTACTACAAACTTCAAAGGGAAGTAAAGAATGATAATATTACACCACAAGTCTCATCTAAATCTTAATAGATCTGCAGTACAACTCACCAAAAGCTCATGATACCATCTACATTTTTGTTAGCCTCAAAGGTGATGCAGTACTAGTAGTTGTTTTTTTTTTTTCAGTTAGGGCACGGCTAGACTGCGGAATTTTTTCGGGTATCCCGAAAAAACTCTGCCGCTTCCAGGGAACGGTTTTGCTCTTCCGCTTTTTTTTGCAGAAGAGCAAATGTGCTCTTTCGGAAGCCCCTGTATTCCTCGTTCTATGAGGAAGAAGGGGGCTTTCAAAAGAGTGGGGTTTCCGACATTTGGCCTAGTCTAGATGGACCAAATGTTGGAAAAGCCTCTTCTGACAAAAGTATCAGAAAAAGCTACCCAAAATGCACTCCACAATGTGCATAGCTTTTTCAGACAAATAGATGTAGTCTAGATGTACTCTTACAGACTAACATGGCTACCCCTCTGAAATGTCTAAATCTTAATAGCTCCTTTGACCTCTGAATCAATAGATAAAAGTGTCATAGAGAGGAACAAAAGTTTAGCATTTACAAGATAATTAGATCAAATTTTTAAACTTTTAACAGATATTGGTGAACACAGACAAATACAATAAGTGTCTACCTCTAATTCTCTAACAATACAGAACTCTCATCTAGTTAATGATACTTTGATAACTATCTACAAGGTATGGCTCTCATTACCATTTCATTCCATTTTCCAATATATCTATAAAGGTTGATTCGGGTCACTTAGCCTGATGGTTGCTTAGCATATTCTGGCTCCGTATCACAAGTAATATCTGATAATGCTGGAACATTTTCTCATAGGGTTCTGAATGTCTTGTTTCTTGAACATAGTAATGCATATACAAAGGTATATTGCTGAATATCGAAACAGAAGTTTGCGCTCAATTTGAAAGCTAGGTATTGTTATGATAGGGAATATGTCTGTATAAATTACATATGCGTGTATTATGTGTGATATTATGAACCCAATGTTTCTGTTTCAGGCTGCAGACTCCATTTTGAATATGCAGAGTTTTGCCTTCTCTGTGGTTTGTTTGTCTTCATGTTCAGCTGAAAGTTCCAAAGGTTGTAGGCAAAAGAATAATAGCTGTTGACTCTTAACAGACACAATGCTTGGAAGTCTAAATACTCTAGACAAAAAGACAGTGCCTACCACAGGGACATTGGTTAGTAATGGATAAATCACTTTAGCAATAAAATCACTTGACTGGGGAACCTGGCAAGAGTTTCACCTGACAGAGGGAGTTGAAGGTGTTAATGCTGATCTTCTCAGAGGAGAAGCATTTTATATAATCCATGAGAAACAATTCACCCCATAACAGCCTCTGTAAGACAGTGGATATCCAGCCTGCCTTCATGAACTCAGATAATTCACCCAGGATTTGTATCTGATTGGGCTGGAAGCATCATAATATTTTCTCCTACAATTTTAAAAGTCTTGTTTCTGGAACCCAGTAATGAGCTAGGAAGAGTAAGCTAGGAAAAGTGAGGGATACTTCAGTGTCGAATATTAATTGATTGGCATGATCTGTGCTTTACATAAAGGTGTTAGACTGAACAAAATATGTGTGTTGACTACTTCACAATTATTGTTTGCCTCGGGTGAGTTAAACTGTAATCACAAGCTTCATCTCTTTTAAGATGGAGCCCTGGAAGAGAAATATGTTTATGTAATTGGGGTATTACTGGAGTCGCCACTGCTTCTGGGGTCTAGGGTACGCAGTGCTCAGGGTGCCGCCACCCCCAACCCACTATGGGAGCAGCTGAACAGCCAAAAGAGGCTGCCCCAGGGCTGGAGTGGGCAACTGCATTAGAAAGGCAGGATAACAGATGCTTGGAAGGCCTAAAGCTAGGGTGTGGAATGGCCTAGGGCACAGAGTGTTTGACTACAATAAGCAGTGTTGTATGTTCAAGTACCATATAGGTCAAAGAATGAACAAATGTTGTAGTCCCTGATTTTCTGGAAACATAACATACCCCAGGAGATGCAGAGTACAGAGGTTTTGGATTCCCCTCACAGCAATATTAGCAGAGAGCTGGTAAAGAGGCCTTGCTAGAAAATGTGATACATAATCATATATATAGTAGCCCAATATCTGTGCTGCTGTAGCGTTATGTGTTGCCTGTCGGGGGCGCTGTTGCCTCCCGCCGTGGTGCTCGGCTGATTTCTGCGCCACTCAGCCAGGCCGCTGTGGGAGTGCAAGTGGCCATTTGGGTGCCGCGGTCCCCATGCAGCACCCCTGCACTGCATGGGGTGTGCGGGACCCAAACAGCTGTTTGCTCCGCTTGCTTCCCCGCAGCGGCCCGGCTGAGTGGTGCAGAACTCAGCTGAGCACCACGGCGGGAGGCGAAGGGGAGCGGGGCAGTGACGTGCGGTGTGACAGTGACTCCAGGCCCTGCCTCCTGGCCATGAACATCACTGCCACGACCCCCCTTGCCGAGCACCATGGTGGGAGGCGAAGGGGGGTGGGGCAGTGACATACACGCCCAGGGGGCGGGGCCTGGACGTGCGTGCATCCCCGACAGAGACAGAGGAGAGCAGAGAAAGAGTGAGAGGCAGGAGGGGGAGAAGAGAAAGAGAGAGATGGAGAGAGAGGCAGAAGGCGGAGGAGAGCTGAGAGAGAGAGGGGGAGGCAGTAGGAGGAGGAGAGAGAAAGAGACAGACAGACAGAGACCGGAGGCTCAGGAGAGAAGACCAACGTGCTAATTGGCTAGTATATTAAGAATATGGCAAGGTCAATTTTTCTTCTATCAATCAGTCTATCCTCAACATTAATTTGTTGGGTCTAATTCTTCTCCAAGGTACAGACACGCCTGGTCTACACTAGGATTTTACATGGACTTTAGCCGCATATGGTTGATTTTCTAAGTGATGTGTCCACACTACCAAGCCTGTTGCATGGACCTTTAGGGCTGTTGAAGTATATTTCAATTATCCTGCTTTTCACAAGGAGTAACGCTATTCCTGATTTTGGACGGTTGAATTTACAATAGTGTAGACACAGCCTTGCTAGAAAGTTAAGACTATTGACTTCTGGGTGACCTCCCACAGCTCCTCAGTCTGACCACTGTGAACAGAACATGCACCTCTACTGCTCTCCTGCTGAGCCATCCTTACTAGCCTCTGAACGAGCAAGAGGAACACCAAGATTTACAGCAGGATTGCAAGCTGCCTGGGGGCTAAAGGCCATCCCAGTGATGCCCACCAGTGCAGAGTGAAAATCAAGGAGCTGAGCCAGTCCTATCATAATGCAAAGGAGGAGCGTGGACAGTCTGGTGCAGCACTTCACATGTCTGCTTCTATGATGAGCTAAACGTGATTTGAGGGGAGTGCAGTCAGCTTCCCCAGCATGTTTGTGGAGTCTGGCCAAGACATGCCTGGTGTCAGCCTGGAGAAAAGTGTGGTGGCAGAGGAGCAGGAGGAGGAGGAGACTAGCCAGCTGGCGGATCCCTGAAAGCCAAGACCTCGTTATGACACTGAAGCCAGTCCCCTCCTCCCAGGACATCTCCCAGTCCAGCACTGACCTTGGGGAGGGCACTTTCAGTGAGTTCACAAACTTTTTCTAACTACAAGTGGATTAAAGCAATAGGGTGTGATGGCTGGTGTGTTCTGGGCTACACAGGGCGTAGGGTCTGGAACAGTTTGTTAATGTGTCTGCAGATGGAGCAGGAGTCTTGCCTGCACAGCTCCATGAAGCTTTCACATAAAACTCTTGAATCCTTCTCGCAAGGTTTTTGGGGAGGCCAGCCTTATGCCGTCCTTCATGGCAATAAGTGGTCCGGTGTCATTGAGCCACAAAGCAGTGCAGCATAAGACCCAGGTTTCAACCTGCATCCACTCCCAATCACTCTGTGTGATTCGGAGAAGATTGATATATTACATGGCAACCTGCAGGAAGGAAGATGGGAACCTATTAACACTCTCTTCGGGAGGCCACATGTGCCAGACATACATCCCTCCCCCCCTCTTGCTGCGGGCAGGAAAAGAAGCAGTGTCCCTGGGAAGCCATGAATGCTGGACCTGGCACAGTAGGAAGCCGCTCTTTCCCATTCCCTCCTCCCACCTGCAAGCTCCTGCCCTGGATGGAAAAGTAGCACTGGCTTGGGAAGCCACATGTGCTGGGCACAGCAGGAAGCCACCCTCTCCCTACCTTGACCCCTCTTGCCTGTAGGGCTGGCCTCTTACCATGCCTGTATGACTCCAGACCAAGTGTGTGCTGATGCTCCCCTGAGAAGTCTATGCACCTGCTCTAAAGTGCCTGCTTTAAAGCAAACATTTGGCCTTCAGTGGGACACATCTCCTTTGCCTCTACAGGGGCTTTGGTGTAGGCTAACGGAGTAGGCGTAGGCTTAAGCCAATGTATCTGCTATAAAGTTTGCCCTTGTGACTTTTCTTTGCAGCTGGGCCAGTAGCCAGCTCTGTGCGTTCTCCCTCTCTTCCAGCATTTGCCCACCTGGTTCAGATCCCAGGCAAAAACGCACAAGGGAAGAGATGATCCAGGGGCAGATGGACTGCATAAACTACCTTGTGGCATAGATGCAGGCAGAGTGGCAGGAGAGAAAAGCCGCCAGGGAGCAGCAGGCAGGACAGCAGACCATGTTTCTCTCCCTGACTGCTGTAATAGAGCACATAGTGTCCTGTCTGGAGAGGGTCTCCATCCAGAACCCCATCTGCCCCATAAACATATCTCAGAATGCAAAGCTGCCCACAGTGCTCTCTGAGTCGACGGTAGGCTCCCTAATGTGAAAGCGCTTCTTTGGACTACATTTGATTCCTCTCAGCAGTGAGGACATGGGATTTCACAAAATTGGGTGGTAAGAGATGAGAAAACGTATGATGATTTTACTTTAAATGTAAAACTTTTGAACAGTACTTTTATCAATAACTATCAAAGATTCAGGAAATGCTTCAGTCAATTGCAGGCCAACACAGCAATTGTTATTTATTTTCATTGTGGTAGAGCCAAGAAACCCTATCAAATATCACCTCATTATTCTAGGCATAGTTCACACATATAATTGAAAAGCTACACATGCACCAAGAGGCATACATTCTATAGCTATGTAATAAAGACATTCCACTATGGCATTACCAACGAGATCTAAATAGGTTCTTTCAAGGGTCTATGTATCTAAGTGAAAGAGCAACTGGAATACAACTGAGTGAAAAACATTTCAGTTCTTTGACAATTTCAGATCTCAAAGAAAAAAAAAACTGATCTGCTTTGGTCAAAAATTTTAAAAATGGCAATTTGGAAACATCAGAAAAAATTGTTTGGGGTCAAACAAAAAGATTTAGTTTGACAAAATAAAATGTTTTGATTGAGCTTTTATAAATATTGAATGTTTAATAATAAAATTAAAAGGATTTTTGAAACAAAGTCTTTCTTCAAAACAAGAATCAAAATGTTTCCTGTCAAAATTGGCCACTTATAATATTTTAGAATTTATTTTCAAAACAAACATGAAATTGTCATGGATTTGGAAAATATTTTGGTATCAACAAATCTGCATTAGCTTTGTGTGCAAGATTTCACTTATATTTCCATTGAGATATATTATGCAAACAATGGAAATACCAAAAGTAATTCATTTATGATGTAAGAAAAAATAACAATACTTTTTAAAAAATGTGTTCACCATGCATAATGTGAATAGTTTATTGTTGACCAGGGATAATCTTCCTTGGTTATGTTAAGATGCCATGACATGTTGCTGTCTTCAACAAATGTACTAGATAAACTATTAAAACACAGGAATTGGTGAAAATTCTGAAACCCTTAAATGAACGGCAATTCCACTACTTTATTTCTTCAGTTATGAAAAAAGGAATAATTTCACTGCATAAAGTACAAGGCAAAATAGCATTTGTAGATCTGCCTAAGTATTTTCTGTTGCTCAGCCTTGCAGAGTTCCACTCAGATTCCTCCAATAGCCTTTCATTTTATTGGCAATATATGCTACTCAGCAGAAAACACCTTTTATTATATGAATTTAGTTTACATCATTAACTCTTTCAAAAAAATTCAATTCCTATAAGCTGTGTTTTATTTTAATCAGAACATTGTTTCCCTCCCCATTTTCCATTCCCTCTTCTCCTCCATCTCAGGATACAAGCTCATGGAATAGTACTGCTTATTGTCACATCAGGACCACATTCACATGTTTTCCCCTACTCACAATTTGCCATTTTCTCCCCATCGGCGGTGATATGATACAAAATCTACCTAGGAGACTATTTTGAAAAATCTGTGTGAACATTACTGTGTGTCAAAGATATAAGAAAAATCAAAAATCTTTGAGATTAAGTTAGTGATAGTAATCAGTTCACTGACAATTATCTGAAGAAACAAATGTTATTCACTATTAGCCTGAATACACAAAGGTGGAAGAAATGCAATATATTTTCAGTCATTCCTTTTTCTGACGGCTGTTTTACAAAAGTGCTACCCTACAAGTACATATAGCAGTTATCTACTTCTTGGCACATCATGACTTCTAATTTTATTTCTAGGTCAACAGTAAAATGATCACTTGCATTTTTTAAAGGAAAAGATTAGAATTACAAAAATGAAAGTGCTAGGCAGAGTCTTCCTGTACAGCTCAGCAGCTCCTATTGAAACAAATTCAACCTTAGTTCAAGAAGGTGCAAATACATTAATTCCAGTGGTGTTAGGTCTTACCACCAAGGTTATATTTGTCCTCCTGGAGCTCTGTAAGAATGAAAAACAATATTAACTAGTGATTTGGGGCATCATGTTTTAGGGGTACTAAACTTGAGACATCTAAAGGGGGCCTGACTGTCAGCAAATGATGAGATAATTTAAAAGCATCTCACATTGGGCACCCTAAAGTCAGGCACTCAAATCTCACCTAAGAATTCACACATTTAAGGCTGCGGGGGAAGGAGCAAAATTTTCCATTTCAGCTGCTTTATAATTTATAATTTAAAGATAAGATTTAAATCTGTGTTGCCAGATTTTTTTTAAAAAGGAATAGATATTATAGCTGTTCAATAATTTAATCATTGTTGTGCTAACATTAAGTCATTTAATGTCCATTCTTCTGAGAAAGATTTTACATTAAGGGTTTTACATTAAGGGCAATGAGGTGTAACAGTTAATCCGAACTAAGGACTTAGTTTGGATTAACTTCTGACTGCCGCGTGTAGCCGCGGGCAGTCAGTTCGAACTATGGGGATTTAAAAATGGCGCCCACCCGGGAACATGCAAATGAAGCCCGGGATATTTAAATCCCGGGCTTCATTTGCAAGTTCGAATGCCTACATTAGCCACCCTAGTTCGAACTAGGGGGCTAATGTAGACATACCCTAAGAGACTTATAACCAATGCTAAGAGTGATTTGGGAAAACTATGGAAATATGCTTCAGGGGTTGCCGAGTTAGTCTGTTACAGAAAAAAACAACAAATGGTGTGGTAGCACTTTATAGACTAACAAAACATGTCGATGGGATTATGAGCTTTCATGGGCACAGCCCACTTCTTCAGATGACTGGGGTTATGAGTTTGGGATGTGTACACTCGAAATAAATAGGAGAGAGGAAGGGTAGGGGGAGAAAGAAAAAGGGGAGGGGTGGGAGACAGAGCATCAGTAAGTATCTGGAGAATGGGTACTTAAACCTAAGCAGATAAAAATCAGTCAATAGATAGATTCCCATGTCAGGAAGGATACTACACAGAGTGCTGTTAGCACCTTCAATGGTTGTTAAATTGGTAGTGTCTCAAGGAACCTTCATCACAATTGAGTCCATTAGCATGTGAATTGAATTTGTGGATGAACTGTAATTCCAAGGCTTCCCTGTGGATCTGGCTTGTAGAGCTGGTTTGTGACAAGACAGCTACGTGGAGATCTGTAGAGTGTGATTTGGAAGGTTGAAATGTTCCCCAATAGGTTTCTGTACATTTCCTTTATGTATATCTGATTTGTGTCCATTGATTCTTTCCTGCAGAGACTGTCCAGTTTGTCCAATATATATATCACAGTGGGGCACTGCCGGCATTTGATGGCATAGATCAAATTACTGGATGTGCAGTCAAATGACCTTTTGATTTAGTGGCTTATGTTGTTTGCTCCAGTGATGAATTCGCCAGTATAGATATGTGGGCAGAGTTGGCATCTTTTTTGGTTGCAGGGTTGGGTTCCTGGAAGCTTATGATGTGGTTGTGTGGCATGGTTACCAGAAAGAATTCATTTCATGTTAGGGGGTTGTTTGTAAGCAAGAATAGGTTTTTCTCCCAAGGCCTCAGAGTGAGGGATCATTTTCCAAGATGGGTTGTAGATTGTGTATAATGCATTGGAGGGGTCTGAGTTGTGGACTGTAGTTAACAACAAGAGGAGTTCTATTATTTTCTCTTTTCAGTCTGTCTTGAAGTAGTTCATGTCTGGATACTTTTTTGGCTCTGTCAATTTGTTTTTTCACTTCTCCAGGTGGATATTTCAGTTTTAGGAATGCTCTGTAAAGATTCTGTAGGTGATTGTCTCTGTCTGTGGGGTTGGAGCAAATCCGGTTTTATCTTAGGACTTGGCTGTATACAATTGACTGAGAAATGTGTCTGGGATGGAAGCTGGAGGCATGAAGGTAAGTGTAGTGGTCGGTGGGTTTTCAATATAGAGTGGTGGAAATTTGTCCATTATTTAACTGTACTGTAGTGTCCAGGTAGTGGATTTCTCGTGTGGACTGGTCCAGGCTGAGGTTGATAATAGGGTGGAAGTTGTTGAAATCCTTGTGGAATTCTTCAAAAGTCTCTTTTCTGTGGATCCATATGATGAAGATTTCATCGAGGTAGCATAAGTAAAGTAAGGCTGTTAGGGGGCGAGAGCTGAGGAAACGTTGTTCAACGTCAGCCATAAAGATGTTGGCATATTGTGGTGCCATGCGAGTGCCCACGGCTGTGCCGCTGACGTGGAGATAGAAATTGTCTCTGAATTGGAACTAGTTGTGGGTGAGGACAAAGTCACAGAGCTCTGGAAATATGTTTAGTCTTAAAATGAGGGGTAATTTTTAACCTAACATTTACAACTCAAAGTTATTTATTTTCTAGCGCAATATATTTCTATTAAATGAGGTCAGACACTATTTTGCTTTCCAATTCCCACGAGTTTTACATGAGTACTGTACGTTGATGATTTATTATCACAAGAGTGAACAAAGAAATGGAACACAATTTTTGTCTCATACTGATCCAAGAAAGAGGCTAATTTACAGGCTCATATATAGGGGAGATTGGGTTAGATTTGACCTCATTTGTACAAGCGCTACTCCAGGTTTACGCATAACTAGAAATCAATGGCCCAGGTTGTAGGTGGTCAGGTCTCACTCTTGGAGTGAGAGTCAGGCCTAGTGTTTAGGGTATGAATGTCAGGGACAGAGTTAGAGACAGGAATTGAAGCTGAGAGTCAGGATCGAAGTCAGACTCTGAATGCCAGAGCCAAGGGTTGAGGCAGAGCTGGAGTGAGAGGCAAGGACTGGAACTAGGTTACCAGGAGGCAGGTAAGTCAGGAGCAGGGCTGGGACAGGATGGAAATAAGGAGGAAAAAAGCATGAGCAGGAGTTAGAGAGATGAACACAGGGAGCCAGAAACTGCATGTATGTGCATGCTGAGTAGCCAGTGAGCTCCTAATGCTGCTAGAACTGGGCTGCTGGCTTCTCAAGCTGCAGGACGGTCCATCAGGCAACTTAGTTGGCTCATTAGTGCATCAGAAATAGAGGGGTGCCAATTAAGGAGGGCTAGAGGGTTCTGTAGCCACCCTGATGTTTGAATCCTTGTATTTTATACTTGAGGTCTACTTAAATTGCATGCCCTAGCCGCAGAGGCAGCTCTTAACTGCAACAGAGCTTGTACTGCTCCCAGCTTTGCCTTTGGGGCAGGGAGTTGATTTATAAACAGAGGGAGGCAGGGTGATTAAGATAGCAAAGGATTTGTGATTCAAGTAACTGAAAGATCCTAAGATGATCACGAAAACATTGCCAGGTACTGCACTTAAAAGACGGGGGTGGGGGTGGGGAGAGTAGTCTGCGTTGGTCCCAGTGCTGTTCAATTTATTCATAAATGATTTTGAAAAACAGGTAAACAGTGAGGTGGCAAAATTTGCAGATGATATAAGATGACTCAAAATAATGAAGTTCAAATCTGACTGTAAAAGGTTCCAAAGTAATCTCAGAAAACTGGGTGATTGGCAACACAATAGCAGGTAGAAATCAATGTTGATAAATGCAGAGATAAAATTTCTCGATGACTTAAATGAGTGCTTCTTGGAGCAGCTGGTACAGGATCCTACAAGGGGAGAGGCAATTCTCAATTTAGTACTGAGTGGAGCACAGGATCTGAACCAGGAGGTAACTATTAGAGGACTGCTTGGGAATAGTGACCATAATATAATAACATTTAACATTCCTGTGGTGGGAAGAACACCTCAGCAGTCCAACACTCTGGCATTTAATTTCAAAAAGGGGAATTATGCAAAAATGAGGAGGTTAGTTAAACAGAAATTAAAAGATACAGTGACTAGAGTAAAATCCATGCAAGCTGCATGGAAACTTTTCAAAGACACCATAATAGAGGCCCAACTTAAATGTATACCCCAAATTAAAAAACATAGTAAGAGACCTAAAAAGGAACCACGGTGGCTTAACAACCATGTAAAAGACGCAGTGAGAGATAAAAAGGCATCTTTTAAAATGTGGAAGTCCAATCCTAGTGAGGTAAATAGAAAGGAACATAAACACTGCCAAATTAAGTGTAAAAATGTAATAAGAAAAGCCAAAAAAGTTTTTGAGGAACAGCTAGCCAAAAACTCAAAAGGTAATAGCAAAATGTTTTTTAAGTACATTAGAAGCAGGAAGCCTGCTAAAAAATGAGCGGGGCCCCTGGACGATCGAGATACAAAAGGAGCAATCAAGGACGATAAAGCAATTGGGGAGAGACTAAATGATTTCTTTGCTTCAGTCTTCATGGATGAGGATGTTAGGGAGATTCCCAAACCTGCACCGTCCTTTGTAGGTGATGAATCTGAGGAACTGTCCCGGACTGAAGTGTCATTAGAGGAGGTTTTGGAACAAATAGAAAAACTTAACAGTAACATATCACCGGGACCAGATGGCATTCACCCAAGGGTTCTGAAAGAACTCAAATTTGAAATTGCGGAACTATTAACTGTGGTTTGTAACCTATCTTTTAAATCAGCTTCTGTACCCAAAGATTAGAAGACAGCTAACATAACGCCAATATTTAAAAAAGGGCTCTAGAGGAGACCCTGGAAATTACAGACCGGTAAGTCTAACGTCAGTACTGGGCAAATTAGTTGAAACAATAGTAAAGAATAAAATTGTCAGACACGTAGAAGAACTTAAAAAATGAGGAGTAACGTTAGCTCGAACCAAGGGGTTTGGTTCAAACTAACGCATCCCAGTGCGCACTTTCACTTTCTAAACAGCTGTTGATCGGAGTAACGCACTGGCGAGATCATGCTAATGAAGCACGGGATATTTAAATCCCTGCTTCATTGACTATTTCGAATGCCTACATTTGCATCCCTAGTTCGAACTAGGGTGCAAGTAGAGACATACCCTAACACCTGTATGGAGCTTGACAGGGCAGAGATAGTGGTGATATGTAACTCTGACATCTGAGAAGGTTAATTCATTTCTATCTAATTTAAGATGTCACTGGACTATTTGATTTTATCTTGGTTTTGCATTAATAAAGGAATGTCAAACATACCCAAAATGTTAGTTTATTTTACAAACTAATCTAAACCAATACATAGTTTAATCTAGCCTAAAATGTTTGCCATCAGTAGTGTATTTAGTAATAATCGTATAGATTCACTATAAAAATTATCTTATTACCTCATTGACATCACCTGCACTGTTATTTTCTCTGACTGATTTCTCTTTAAACTCCCATGAAGACTGGGAAGAAACTGTTGTCTTAATTGTTCTATGTAGTACCTAAGAAGTGTCATCGAATACTTTTCGGCTGCGTTTAGACTGGCATGAATTTGTGCAAATGCTTTTAACGGAAAACTTTTCCGTTAAAAGTATTTGCGCAAGACAGCGTCTAGATTGGCACGGATGCTTTTGTGCAAAAGCACTTTTTGTGCAAAAGTGTCTGTGGCCAATCTAGACGTGCTTTTGCTCAAGAAAGCCCCGATCGCCATTTTAGCCATCGGGGCTTTTTTGCGCAAAACAAAACTGAGCTGTCTACACTGGCTTTTTTGCGCAAAACAAAACTGAGCTGTCTACACTGGCTTTTTTGCGCAAAAGGTTTTGCGCAAAAGGACTTTTGCCCGAACGGGAGCATCAAAGTATTTGCGCAAGAAGCACTGATTTCTTACATTAGAACTTCAGTGTTCTTGCGCAAATTCAAGCGGCCAGTGTAGACAGCTGGCAAGTTTTTGCGCAAAAGCAGCTGCTTTTGAGCAAAAAGTGGCCAGTCTAGACACAGCCTTCCTATTTTCAAATCCAGTAGGGTGATGTAAATTCCTTTTTGATCCTTTCTTAATTATGAAAGTCAAGATAGCTTCTGTTAAATTTCAAGGAATCTTTTACAGTGTCAAGGAGGAATTAAAATCTCTGAATTGTGCACTCTCATAAATTACTATTGAAAATTCAGCTTAGAGAAAAGTACCACATTAAACAAAGTGAAGTTACTTTCCAGATCTTGGCTTAGCATTTAATTGACATGAAAAGATAGAAGAGTCAAAGATAAACAGAAGTGTTAAAAAATTAGTGACTTTTTATGTAAATGCTTCTGAATTTTCATAAGAATTGAACATTTTTGTAATATGTGCATTACCTTTTCTAAATGAAGTTAAATATTAACAGAATTTGAAGAGATAAAACAGAAAAATATTAATGCTCTGAATCTCTTTCAGCTTTATGAAGCAACAGTTGACTCACTTACTTGGTAATAAAACACAACAAATCTTGAAGTTAGGATATTGTTATTTATTGTCCTACATTAGAGACTACAAGACCTTATCTATTAACTGGTATGAATACATGGTAAGACACAACAAATGGTAAACACATGGTAAAACACAACAAATCTTGAAGTTAGGATATTGTTATTTATTGTTATTGTTATTTATTGTCCTTCATTAGGGTACGTCTACCCTAGCTTGTTAGTTTGAGCTAGGTAGGGTAATGAGGGCAACCGGAGTTGCAAATGAAGCCCGGGACTTAAATATCCTGGGCTTCATTTGCATGTTCCCGGGCGCCGCCATTTTTAAATCCCCCATAGTCCGAACTCCGTGTCCGTGGCTACACGCGGCACGGACTAGGTAGTTCAAATTAAAGATCCTTATTCGAACTACCGTTACTCCTCGTGGGCATGGAGTTCGGATTAAGGGGGATTTAAAAATGGCACCGCCCGGGAACATGCAAATGAAGCCCGGGATATTTAAATCCCGGGCTTCATTTGCAACTCTGGTTGCCCTCATTACCCTACCTAGCTCGAACTAACGAGCTAGTGTAGACATACCCTTAGAGACTACCAGACCTTATCTATTAACTGGTATGAATACATGGTAAGACACAGTTTCTGTTCCAAAGAGCTTACAGTCTAAATATGGCAGAATGAAGACTGATGAAGGAAGTATAACTATCTTAGATGGGGAAGCAGGACAAAAGAATTGCCCAAGATCATCAAGAAATGTGATAAGATCCAGGAATTTAATCCACATCACTTGAATCCCAGACTAGTATCTTTATCACAAAAACAGTCTTGTTCTCCAGAAGATGATGGCGCTGACTTGTTTTTCTCAAACATTTCTCATAAAATAGAAAGGGAGGAGTCTAGCAGGAGGGTGTTCTGCTACAGAATGACTACAAGGGTGTAGCAAGGGGCCAGAGATGGGGACAGGAGAGCTATAACCCCATTGGGCCAGCAGGGGGCAGGAGAGTAGAAAGGCACAGCTATCTACTATATATTTCAGAGAGTTTGTCTGTTTTGTGTATGTTTGTTTGTGTGTCTGTCTGTCCTCCAGCTAGGGGATGTGCATCCCTCCTTAGCTGTGCTCACTGCAGCTGCAGTGGCCATGGACATACACTTCTGACCTGGCACCAAGCTGCTACAACGAGACAGAGCTGGGGTAGTTGTCTCTCCCCAGGGGCAGTTGTCTCTCCCCAGGGGCAGCCTGGATGCTGACCACTTCATCTCCTGCCCCACTCCAGAACAATGATTTAAATGAAAAAATACAAAACTTATTTGAGTTAAGGACCTGTGCAATGCCAGGTAAATCTTCTAGTCATAAATAAGTGCAGGATACTCAGTGGTAATGTATTTGCATTATTTGTCTATTGGTGAAAAAGATGGTGTGTTTCTCTATCATATTGCATCTCCCTGGAGGGGAAAAAAAATCTGTCTACAAACAGAGCTTGTACAGGTTAGCTCTCTCTGGTTCAGCACCCGTGGGACCTGAGCAGTCCCAAACAGGGCTCTGGGCACTCCTGGGGCTCCCCTTCAGGTCCAAGGCCCCAGCCAGCATGCTGGCCCTGGACTACTGTCAGGCTTCACTACCCCAGGCTCCACTTGGGTTGCCAGCCTGCCATCAGGGGCTCCACTCCCAGCCTCAGGCCCTTTGGGCTACCGGCTGGGCTCCCAGGCCACTGGGCGTGCAGCTGGCAGACTGCCAGACCAGCTTTGCTCCCAGCCACTGACAAAGTCTGGTCCAGGGGCTCTCTGGTGCATCAACATCTATGATCTTACAGGACCATGGATGTGGCTGAACCAGAGAGTCACAGACCAGAGAGGTTCATCCCGTATTAGATATAAGAACAGGAAGAGAGAGAGAGACTCATTATTTACTGTATGGAATTTTATAGAAGCAAACCAAAAAGCCATCATCCCCTGGTGGACAGTGTCACATCCACAGTCTATTTCACATTTTTAGAGCTCCCTCAGCCATTTGTAAGAGGCTGACACTGTGATTCTGTGACAACTGTTTGTGTCTAGTATCATCTATCTTAGGGAAAGCTATAAAATGTCCCAAACTCTTCCTTCTAATATCCTTGTTATCTCCTTTTTGTAATGCTTGGAAATCTTTCAGTCAGACCATTAGCAGCAGAGTGACAGAATGCCATTTATGTTTAGAGGAAAACCAGAGCTGTTTGGAAACAAATTGAGGCCCATTATCTCTCATTAATTGCATGGCTGAGCAATTCATGCAACACTTAAATGATCTTTATCCAAATCTGTGGCTAAAATCTGTTTCCTGCAAAGCTCTGATCTGGGATTCCAAGTAATTGTTGCAGGGGTAAAATATTAACTAAGGCTTGCCTCTGTGCACTCTCCAAGGAAAAAGAGTCTTCAAATCCCAAAGATCTTGGTTATCCAGGAAAGCACAAGGACATTTATGTGGAGGGTTTTTGCTTCTGCACGAATTCTAGAGTCCCAGAATACCTCTTTTGCTATACTCCAACAGACTCAAGGAGTGATAGAGGCAGTCTTGGAGGCAGCCCACTTTGCTAACTTTCCTGAAGGTTATCAGGACATAGAGGTAAAAGATTAGGCAACACCTTACTCCACAAATAAGACTGTCACATACAGCATTTTGAGGTTCAGATGTGAAGTCTATTATAACAGGAAGAAAAAGCAAATAGAATGTTAGGAATCATTAAAAATAGATAATCAGACAGAGAATATCTTATTGTCTCTATATAAAACCCTGGTATGCCCACATCTTGAATACTGCACACAAATGTAGTCGCCTCATCTCAAAAAAGATAAGTTGGCATTAAGAAAAGGTTCAGAAAAGGGCAATAAAAATGATTAGGGGTTTGGAATGAGATTAAAAGTACTAGGACTTTTCAGTTTAGAGACTAAGAATATGTCTACACTGCAACACTATTTGAAATAACTAGCACTGTTCCAAAATAACTTAGTCTGTGTCTCTACAGCAAACAGTTATTTTGAAATAGTGTCAAAATACTGTCAAGCTGGAGGACTGTTACTCTCATTGTATGAGGAATAAGGGAAGTTGGAGGAAGAGTGCTCTATTTTGAAATAAGTGCTGCGTAGACACTCCCTATTTCAAAATAAGCCATTATGAAATAAGATATGCAATTGATGTAGCTCAATTTACGTAGCTTATTTCGAGCTAAGCCCTGCAGTTATTCCAGAAGACAATACTAATGTCCATACTGCAATTGCGTTATTTTGACCGAAAGTCAAAATAACATTGGGCTTTTTCCGACAACGGTAAACCTCATTCTATGAGGAATAAGCCCTTTTCCAAAAACGCTTTTTTGGAAGAGGGTGTGTGCAGACGCTCCACTGCTTCTATGTCGAAATAGCTCCTCACCAAGACCATTCCAAAGTTATTCCTCCCCAGTCCCTTCTGGGGCTCTAAGTCAAGATAGAGCATCCACATTAGGAAGCTTCCCTGTAGTGTGGGTGCTCAATTTTGAAATAAACTTGCAATATAGACATACCCTAAGGGGGGATATGATAGAGGTCTTTAAAATCATGACTGGTGTGGAAAAAGTGAATAAGGAAAAGGTATTTACTTATTCCCACTATATAAGAACAAGGGGTCACCAAATGAAATTAATAAGCAGCAGGTTTAAAACAAACAAAAGGAAGTTTTTCTTCACTCAATGCATAGTCAACCTGTGGAACTCCTTTCCAGAGGATGTGGTAAAGACTAGGACTTTAAGGGTGTATCTAGACTACAGGGTTTTTTCGAAAAAAGTGGTCTTTTTTCGAAAAAACTTCCCCTGCGTCTAGACTGCTGCCGCGTTCTTTCAAAAGTAAATTGAAAGAATACGGCAGTTTTTTTGACCGCAGAAAACCTCATTTTATGAGGAATAACACCTTTTTTCAAAAGTGCTCTTTCGAAATGGGCCTTAGCACTTTACGAATGGGCCTTAATAAAGATGATAATTATCTTACACATTATAAAGACAGTTTCCCCACTTATCACCCTTGATTAGCCACTCATTGACTTATAAACAGCTATTCCCTCCCTCCTTTTCCCTCGCCCCACCTTCTGTTCTAAATCTGATTTGTCAGTTTAATAATGTGTTCACTTTTTTCATTGTATTCCTTTGGTATATATGGTCATGCCAATTCTCTTTCAGAATATGATCTGAGGAAGTGGGTCTGGCCCACGAAAGCTCATCACCTATTAAACCATCTTGTTAGTCTTTAAAGTGCTACACAGTTTTTCCTTTTGCTTTAGAAAAAAGGCACTATGTAATGCAAACCGTGCTTTTTCAAAAGAGAGCATCCAGACTGCCTGGGTGCTCTCTTTCAAAAAAGCAGTTTGCTTTTTCAAAAGTACTGGTAGTAGTCTAGATACTGTTTTTTGAAAGAGGCTTTTTCAAAATTATCTTTCAAAAAAGCCTCTTTCGAAAGAGGCTTGCAGTCTAGACATAGCCTTACAGGGTTCAAAAAAGAGCTAGATAGATTCATGGAGGTCAGGTCCATCAATGGCAATTAGTCAGGATGGGTAGGAATTGTGTCCCTAGCCTCTGTTTGTCTGGCAATGGGTGACAAGAGAGGGATCATGTGAGGATTGCCTATTGTGTTCCCTAACTCTGGGGTGTCTATTATTGGCCAATGTTGGCAGACAGGACACTGGGCAAGATGGACCATTGGTCTAACCCAGTATGCCTGTTCTTACGTTCTTAAAAATTATGAACAGCTAATAAGTAAATAAGCAGTGACCAGTTCAAAAATAGACACCTACTGAAAATTGCTGATCCAGACTATAATATGAATAGCGAATGCATTTCTAGAAATGAAGATATTTTGACAAAGAGAATAATATAATAAAAAGGCGTAATTCCTCAAATATATTTTTACAATTCAGCCATTTGTAGAGACTTTACTCTCAGTTTTCAAGAGCTGTTACTGTTAGATATCCACCTACCTTCATTTGCAGTAATTCTAGACTCAGATACCCTACCTACCAGTACAAACACAGCTGATTAAAAAAATATAGTTTAAAACCTTCAGCAGAAGCCAAACTATTTGGCTCCTTGTCTGCAATGTACTCAGATAATAGACTTCCTTTTTCTTGATTTTGTTTGAGAAAACAAAACCTGTCAACAATCACCAAAAGCAATTAGGGAAAATGTTCCCAAACTATTACTATTATGTCAACTGTACATAACACTTATGAATGGGTTTGTCAGGGGCCATTACATTCCCAGATCAGCAATATGCTTCTCCAGAGTAAACTCGGTACTTTTGTCTCAGTAACAACATTTGCTGTGACAACATGTTCAAAAATCTTTCTATGTATACAGCATGGTCCAGTGCCCAAGCAATTCATTAGATGTAACCGTATGTCCAATTGATGCAGCCATGTTTCTGTTTCCACACAGTCACTAACAGTTGGATAATTTGTAGAGAAATCATTAGAAAAGAATCAGAAAATGAAAAATATAACAATTTGACAGCACAAGCAACCCAAGTGAATCTTGAATGATTCTTATAATCAACAGCTATTTGTACAGGAAAAAAAATATTGTGAGGCTCTTACATGCACAAGCATGCACAAGCTTTTGGAATGGCAGGTGAACATGATTCTGAACCTATTGGCCTGCCCAGTCATGTTCAGCAGAAGGCCAATGACCACTTTAGGTTAACATAAGTCTAACATAACTATTGTTATTGCAACAAAAGAACATTTATTTAATTATTTGCTTCTTTGATTTCTTAAACAGCCCCTATCTTTTCTTTCAGAGTTCTGAAAAACATTGGAACAATTGTAACTGAACTTTTTAAAGCAAATAGCCATTGGTACCTATTGATTGAACAACAATACAGCTTGCTTGCACAATGCTAATAAAACAGAAATGTATGTGCATACTAGGCAAAAAGTTATAGGCTAACTTAAAAGCTTTTTAGATTGATGTGTGAATAAATCTCCCATTTAAGTTACTTGTAAGAGTCAGATGAGAAGTCACACCTAAAACAATGCCTCATTTATAGCTAACCAGTAACTAGAACCAGGGTACTAGCAACTCTCTGAGCAGAGGGTACAACTGGATATTATGACCACCATGTTGAGTGATTGTCAGAGGGCTCTGGATCCACAGAATTAATTATAAGATTTACCCCTGCTTCTTAGCAGTGTGTTAACTTCAACATTACAGATGCCCGGCTCTTGTCCAGGGTGAAGACTTTAGCTGAGAACTGAAAAAATATAGCTGGAGATTATAACAGTTAACTGTATGGGTTGTCTACACTACAACTTTTTTTTTGAAAAAACAGCTGTTTTTCCATAAAAACTTCAATTATGTCCACACTGCGATCATGTTCTTTCGAAAGAAAATCAGAAGAACAAAGGGGTTTTTCCAGCATTGGTAATCCTCTTTCTGTGAGGAAGAAGCCTTTTTCCGAAAGAGCTCTTTCGGAAAAAGGCGTGTGTGGATGGGGAAGAGGGAGTTCTTTCAGAAGAAGAGGAAAGAAGAAAAAGCACAGGTGCTCTGGTAGCCACTCTGTCCATAGTAATCACAGTTTAAATGCGAGATAGCGTCCATTCAATGTGGACGCTATCTCTCAAAAATGAAGACCACTTTTTCGACATGTTTTGGCAGTATGGACATGATCTTTTGGAAGAAGTTTTTTTCGGAAGATCTCTTCTGGAAAAGCTTCTTCCAAAAGAAGCCTGCAGTCTAGACACAGCCCAAGTTAGTTTTGCTCAAAAGAGGTATTAGTCTTATAAGAATGTTAAATGCTTGTAAATTGATGCATGCATTAATCTCAGTTATAATATTAGCATTCCAGGCTACAAGACAATGTGTAATTTTTGGTTTATAACTTAGAAAATGTTTTTTCTGAACTTGTGAACTCAAGCTTGAGAATCATCCCCCGAACCCATCCAGAATTCCTATAAAAATCACATGAACCATCTAGGGACTTTGCAGTGCAAAAGATTACATAATGGCCCTATGGCACCTGGGAGATGCTACTTCCAAGGAAGCTTATTCTGTGGCCTTGGAAACTGATTGAAGGAAATAAAATAAAATCACAGGACATTCTCCCATCTTTGTAGCTTTTTTTAATTTTGACATGGCCAGGGACTATGAACTGAGGCAGAGATCCCATGGGGTGACCTCTTGGGTGAGCCCTGCAAGACATTTTGAATTAAAAATTATCAATCTCAGGATTTTGGTGCTAACTCATTTGTATGTATAATATGTTTGCTTGCTTCAGTCTGTAAATAACACTTTTTATTCCTTTTTCCTAATTAATAAGCTTTAAGATAGTTTATTACAGGATTGGCTAGAGGCATTATCTTTGGTGTAAAATCTGATTGATCTGTGGCAAGTGACTGGTCTCTTGAGACTTGAAGCAAATTAAATGTGGTGTGATGTGATTTTTGGTGTGAGTGACCATTTATCAATGAGTCCAGTTTGTCTGGGTGACAAGATAAGAGTAGAGAGTCCAAGCGGGCTGTCTATGACTCTGTTACTGTGATTCAGGAGTTCACATTTGTCACTGGCTTGGTGGGATCTAATTATAGAACACTAACACATTTATCTGGCATTGCTTGGGTCCTTAACTCAATTAATTTTTTTTTAAATAAAAGGAAAATTTACCTGCTTTAGGAGTGTGAGTTAGAGGTTATGGGGAATAGGCAGGAGGGCAGGGGGTGCAACCTTCCCCCTTCCCCCCGGAGATTCACACCAGGGTTGTTTGCTCTTCCCCTTCCTGTCCCTGTGAGGGAGCAAGAGCAAAGTGCCCAGCTCATCTGCCCCCTGCACTCCCCAGCCAGAGTGAGGAATGCAGAAAACTGCAGTTTCTCCTCACTTCTTGATGAATGGGAACAGCCATTCCCCCATACAAATCTGTGAAGGGGAGCCTCAACACCTCCTCCCACCCCTCAAAGGACACCTAGGTGGTTAGAGGCTCAAGGCTGTGGCAGTCCCAGATGTGGGGGAAGTGCACCACCTCCCTGCCCCATTCACCTGCCTGGTGATTCCGTCTCTTTTTGGTAAGGTTTTATGAGAAGCAATCCCATTCCAGACACATTTCATTGTCCTGGCACAACCAAACCTTACCTTGTTTTCAGTTATGATAAGAGGAAGCTGCATACCAAATTTGGTGGTCCTAGCTCTTACAGTTTAGGAGGAGTTCTTGAACAAACACAAACTCAAATATATAATAGGTACCACTAGTTGGGGGTGTCAGCCTTCTTTTTGACAGTCTACCACTGACACTACCATGACACGAGGGTGAGTAGAGTAAGGAAAGAAATAGGTTCATAAGAATGACTCTCTCTCATGTAGTGTTAAGTACAAGATACAATAGACCAGATACTCCTTTTATATGGGCATGAGACACATTTTTATGCTGTAAAAAAAATCTAGCTAAAACTTGGATTTGCAAAATAATTCACAGGGGAAAAAAGAAATAGAGGAGGTAACAAGGTTTATGCACTGTCTTAGAGAGTGGGGGTGAATCTTTATTGAATCTAAATAGTCTTTTATTCAATTGGTCTGCCTTAGCTCAGAGGTTATAACAATGATAACAATCTCACATTTAATACAGAACCTTTCATCCCAAAGGATTACTTTGCATTTTATAAGCTTCACGTCAATACCACTTTCTACAACATTTAGTATTCATTTTAACTCTCTCTTTCCAGTAATGGCCAGACCTCATACTGCTTAATACAGGAGGTCTATGGGGAGCCACAGCACAAGATGGTAGAAGTTTTCATTTTAATTGTCTGCTAACAAGTCATTATCCAGACACTTCTTTTCAATTTGTAATTAAAGAACCAGAAATCTACTCCTTAAAGGAAGTTAGTAGGAGTATATAAGAACTATTGAATTTCAGGAAGCAAATATTAGGTTGCTGTCAGATTACCCTCCTTTCCTTCTTGCCTACCATACAATTATTAAGCAAAAATAGCAGTATATGAACAGGGATTTAATAATAGGCCACATTTTCAAATGAGTTTCATCCTGATATACATGGTGAATGCACAATTCATCACATGCAAATTACCTGAGCACATTTAAACACACTCGCTTCTGCACAGAAGCACAGAATTCACAACACATTAATAGTTACCACTTGATTTATTCCCCCAAATAAGGCTTTTTATATTTAAAACTAATGCCATCTGTTTTCACAAGTGGTGTACAAAAACAAATGTATAGGCAACATGTATCTTTAAACAATTCATCTGCAGAATTTTACCCAGAAAGATTCTGGTTGGATTTTTTTGAAGAAATTGTCCATAATTAGAAATATGTGGCAGCAGCTTTATTTATGAATGGTTTGTGGATGCTAGTAACTCCCAAGAGATATGTAGACAGATATCCAGTATATTCAGCTACATGCTATTTTAGAAAGAAAAAAAGAAGAAAAAGATCTTTCCCAATATTGTCCTTTTCCACTCTGGGCCAAACCTGAGAGACTTGGTGTCCAATAAAAACAGATAGTGAAGCACTGGCTATCATCTCTACAAAATGAAGATGGAGAAAGGTATCTTCCCCCAAAAGTAGATCAATTATGGAGGCACTTTCAAAATGGTATAGAGTCACTCCAACACCTTCCTTGATGGCCCTAAATGGCCTCAAAATATCTGCAGGGAACAGTGGGATAGCCATAGGATCTGAGCAGCAGAGAATCCTCAGGTCTTGCTCTGATCTGTACCCTTTCTGCACTACCATAAGTGCCTACAGGCTTGGCAGTCCTTGTTCTCCCTGTTGGTCGTTTCTGTGATGCAGAATCTGTCTATTAGGGAATGGAATATAAAGCCACCAGATTAACTTTATACAAGCTATTAGCCAGATAGGGTATGTCTACACTACAAAGTTAATTCGAACTAACAGCCATTAGTTCGAATTAACTTTCATAGCGTCTATACATACAAACCTCTAGTTCAAACTTAATTCGAACTAGCGGAGCGCTTAATTCGAACTAGGTAAACCTCATTCTATGAGGACTAATGCCTAGTTCGAATTAAGTAGTTCGAATTAAGGGCTGTGTAGACACTTAATTCGAACTAGTTGGAGGCTAGCCCTTCCCAGCTTCCCCTTGTGGCCACTCTGGGCCAAACCAGGGAAACTTTTCTGCCCCCCTCCCGGCCCCGGAGCCCTTAAAGGGGCACGGTCTGGCTACAGTGTTCGTGCCAGTTGCAAGCCTGCCAGCACCCAGCCAGCAGACCCTGCACCTGGCACGGCATGAGCCAGCCACCCGCTGCCACCCAGCCCTCTGCCTCTTCCCAGGACCAGGCTGGCAGCTCCCAGGAGCCTGCCCGGGGCCACAAGAGGCGGGTGCCCGCCTGGTCGAGTGCGGAGGTCATGGACCTCATCGAGGTTTGGGGGGAGGCCTCCAACATCCACGATCTCCGCACTAGGCACAGGAATGTAGCTGTCTAGAGCAGAATAGCTGCCAGCCTGGCCACCAAAGGCCACATGCAAACCCAGGAGCAGGTTTGCATGAAAATCAAGTTGGTCCAGTAGACCCCCGACCCTGAGCCCTGAGCTTAGAACATAAGAACATAAGAACGGCCATACTGGGTCAGACCAAAGGTCCATCTAGCCCAGTAGCCTGTCTGCCGACAGCGGCCAACGTCAGGTACCCCGGAGGGGATGGACCGAAGACAATGACCAAGCCATTTGTCTCGTGCCATCCATCTCCAGCCTTCCACAAACAGAGGCCACGGACACCGTTCCTACCCCCTGGCTAGTAGCACTCCATGGACCCAACCTCCATGACTTTATCTAACTTCTCTTTAAACTCTGTTATAGTTCTAGCCTTCACAGTCTCCTGTGGCAAGGAGTTCCACAGGTTGACTATGTGCTGTGTGAAGAAGAACTTTCGCTTATTAGTTTTAAACCTGCTGCCCATTAATTTCATTTGGTGTCCTCTAGTCCTTCTATTATGGGAACTAATGAAGAACTTTTCTTTATTCACCCTCTCCACACCACTCATGATTTTATATACCTCTATCATATCCCCCCTCAGTCTCCTCTTTTCTAAGCTGAAAAGTCCCAGTTTCTTTAGCCTCTCTTCGTATTGGACCTGTTCCAAACCCCTAATCATTGTAGTTGCCCTTTTCTGAACCCTTTCCAAGGCCAAAATATCTTTTCTGAGGTGAGGAGACCACATCTGTACACAGTACTGAAGATATGGCATACCATAGTTTTAGACTTCCCCTCCTCCTTCTTCCCCTAGCTTCCCCCTTCCAGCTCCCTCCTCCCAGGTTTCCACCTCCCCTCTCCCACCCTCTCTCTTCCCCTCTCCCACCTCCTTTTCCCAGTCTCCCCAGAGGTTAATTTCCCCCCCCCCCCAGTTTTGTTAAATAAAGAGAGTTTCTATTTTTGAACACGTGTCCTTTATTTTTTATATCAGGAAGGGGGGCTGGGGAGGGGTAAGTGGAAGGAAGTGAGGGAGGAATGGGGCACAAGCCCTCGATGGGGAGGACTGGGGTGGCTCTGCGGGCTCCTCGGGGTGGAAGCTCTCCTGCAGGGCCTCCTGGATCCTGACAGCCCCCCGATTGACAGCCCCGGATGGCAGCCTGCGGCAAGTGCAGCCGGGCTGATGGCCAAGTCCTGTGATGTGCCGAGTGTGGGCACTCAGGGCACTTCAAGATAGGACTGCTTTGCTGTCCCTCATCGAGGTAGACAAGCAAGCGGGGAACCCTGAGAACTGTCTGTCTGGGGTGGGGGTCGGATCCCTTTAAGGCCAGCCCTTGGCTAGCCTGAGGCAGCAGCTCCTCGCTCTAAGTCCTGACCTGATGCCCTGCCGGCACTGGTTCTGGCCAGCCTTAACTTCGGTTCAGGGTCCACTCAATGTGGACATGCTAGTTGGAATTAGCAAAATGCTAATTTGAATTAGTTTTTAGGTCTAGATGCACTAATTCGAATTAGCTTAGTTCGAATTAAGTGCTGTAGTGTAGACATACCCATAGTGACTACTTGCATTCAGTATTAACCCAACCCTTCATCCTACTAATGGTACTGAACAGAAGGCCAGAGATCCATAGTGCTGGATTTTTCAGTAGGATTGTTGTCCTGAGGTGGATTTGAATTGGCAGACATTCAAGAAAAAATAAGATTTGTGTCCCATTTCCAGTGTGCTAAGCCAAATAAAATAAGTGCCTACAGGCTTGGAGTATGAACTGTGCAAGGAGGAGTACACCCCAGGTATGCGTTCCTTCTGCATAGGAACTGCACCAGATTTATTTTCAAAGGAAACGTCATGGCAAGGAATAAGACTGGATTTTCCTCTACATACAAAGCAGAATCCTTCACTAGGCAAAAACCAACCAACCAACATGTTAATCTTGACGACTACAGCAAATAAGAGGGGATAGAGCAAATGGAAGAGTGAATTATATACAAGAAATTCTCTTTTTTATTTAGATTTGATAAAGTGAGAAAAGGGAGCAGAAGCTACCTCCAAATTCTCTACTGGAGACTTCCCAGGCATTAGCTAATCCCTAGCAAGCATATAGTCAGCAGAGCTAGTTTCTCCCTCCCAGTCCCCAATCCAGGTGTGCCTGTCAGGGGTGGGAATGGCTAAGTACAGAGACATCCAAGATAGGAGGATAAATAAAGCTCATGACTGGGATATTAGTACAGAGGGATATAGCTTAGTAAGAAAGGCAGGCAAGCCTGTTTCTTCTTCACGGAGCAGCCAGTTCTCCTTCTTCCTCTGCCATCCCAATAATCATCTGTAGTCAGCTAGCATCTTCAGGCTTGAATATCTCCATGTGCATATGACAATGCATTTATACTGATGTGAAAAATGAACTTGGTGAATGCACAATTCATGTACTTATGAACTTTCACCATTATGTAAGGCAACTGAGTCACATAACATAGGACAAAAACATCAGTGTATCCCAGTACAGCACAAAACACAGTTTGAAATTTTGCTTATGTTTAGTATTCATGAAAGACTGACCCTTTTGGATACTGAAATTCTCAATTTATATGTAGGGGCAGTGCACACACCTTGACGATGTTCTATTCATGTATTTCAGTCAACTTCAAGGGCTACTTTTAGAACTATGTAGAAGAATTCAGTCTTAATGCCATGAAGTCCTTGTTCTCCCTGTTGGTTGTTTCTGTGATGCAGAATCTGTCTATTAGGGAATGGAATATAAAGCCACCAGATTAACTTTATACAAGTATTAGCCAGATAGTGACTACTTGCATTCAGTATTAACCCAAGCCTTCATCCTACTAATGGTACCGAACAGAAGGCCAGAAATCCATAGTGCTGGATTTTTCAGTAGGATTGTTGTCCTGAGGTGGATTTGAATTGGCAGACATCCGAGAAAAAATAAGATTTGTGTCCCATTTCCAGTGTGCTAAGCCAAATAAAAAAAAACCTTCAAAACTTTCCATGCAAATTTAATGCAATATCAATAATCTTTTTGGACACAGTCGATAGTTGTTAATTAAATACACTTACTCCTATTCTGCAACAATTTCATTATCCTTTCAGACTAGATCCTCAGAAAGAAAATCTATCCCATTTTGGGGAAAGAAGGGAGAGAGGAAAAAGACAATGCAGTCCCTAATTTGTTCATAACTTTTCTTTAACAAATTTTGCCTTTTATTTCAGCACAGGGGTGTTGTTATTTTGTCGGGATTAGATTTTTGGTTTTAAATCAATAATAGTCTAAAATTAGCAAATTTAATCTTCAAGTTGTGCATTACCCATGAAAGGCAGAGAACTGAGAATAAGATTCACCATACTGTTCTTAGAGCTCAGCTTCTCTTGGTGAAATGATACAACCACCACCTATTATTGACTTATTTCACATGATAATACATCTAATAGCAATGTCAATATTGTTAGCATTCTCAGCAGAGGATAGAGGTAGCGATAATTGTGTGTTTGTGTGTAGAAAATTTAATCACATTTGAATTTTCAGTACCTGACAAATTACCTTTGCTACATCTTATGTCTCTGTACAATTAAACAAATATTCTGGTGATCCAGTCTTATTTAACCATGATTAAACCCATTTAAAAAAGGAAATTATGTTTTTCCCCCATCAGAGGTTCATCTAGCTTTTTTCAGCTTTTTACTTTCATTTAGTCCTCATTTGTGCCAAAGGAGCCAAGTTTGATGCTAACCTTGACCAAATTAGTAAGTAAAAATCATTCAGAAGAAAATGTTTAATCTTGAGGAGTAAAAGATTTATATTAAGATGCTGTCAGCATGTAATGTAATAGAAAGAAAGTAATTCCATGGTGATAGAAATGAATAACATGCTTTAAAACTTTTGCAAAATGTGCTATATATTTCTGAAGCTGGATAGTCACACCTAATGGAGATGTGCCAGTTTTTTGCCTACAGTTAGAATTTCAGTGCCACTTTGAGTGCACTGGGATACCAAGATAAAAGCTTTCATGGCTTGGCCTTTTGACTTCAGGTTAGATACCTCTTATTTATCTTTTGCTCAGTATTCATGCAAGCTCAACTGTGTGACCTTCTGAATGGAACGACATTAGTAGCACTATAGTTATCAATATGACTCTCAATAGGAAGGTCAGGCTGTTTTTGACAAGGAACCAAAAGTCTGGATGCTTCTTTACTACTGATCAAGAATCTGCAATTTGGGTCTTGAACTCTCCCAAGATTAATCTTCTTTGCAAGATTTTATGTACATTTCACGTTCAAATATACATCCTTTTGTGCTCATATTAAATGAAGAGTAGTGGAATGGATGTGAAATGAATTATTTTATTCTAAAGAATCTAATTTTTAAAAAAGTATAGTTCACAATCATCTTGCTCCTGATATTATTACAACACTCCTTGTTACCATGTTATCCTCATATGAGGTTCTGTCTACACCATATATTCTGATTGAAGGACATAAAGTAGTATTTATTACTGGAAAATCTGCATTTATAAGGCTGAAAAAAATGTGACTGATACTGTCGAAATACCAACACCCCATTTACCACATCAGCTTCCTCCAAAAAACTATTATGAAATTTCACATACTGCAGCTCATTTCATGGTAACATTTTTCTGGGAATTTCAGTGAAAATTAGAAAAGGAATTTTAAAATTATTGGTTTTTGAAAATAAAATTATCTGAGTTTGAAATTTGTCTAACTTTTTGACTCATAATATATCCAGAATTACTTAGCCTAGAAAATCCACATGTGTTTGGTTGTATAGGCCATGCTCCAAAATACCTTTTACTTTGGATAGTTTGTTTGTTTGTTGAGTATTGGAGCGGGAACAGAAGAGATATAAGAAGGGAAAGTACAGTGTGATACCCCTTGGGCTAATCACCATATCAACAACTGTGTCAAGTTGACTGAATAGGTTTCTCTGGGGAAGGGTATCCTACAATTGAGCAAGACTTGTTGGTCAACATTGTTCTCTTCCTCCTTATCTAGGAGATGCAGGGAGTTCAGTGTTGGATGAGAAGTCTAACTGTGACTCTGAGTCATGAAATTACAGTTATATGGGAGGCCAAAATAATAATGCAAGGAGGTTGGAGAACTAGCATTGATTGGGCCACACTGGAAAAATGAGAATGAGCCTGGTATGCTACTATTTCGGCTGGGGAATGTTCTGCAAGATGATCAAAATTGGTGGACAATCGAACAGGAGTGCCAACCTTCAACTCAGATGAAAATCATAGTTCAAGGACTCCTGGCTGAGAACCACTCATGAATGAAGCAGCTGGAATTTCCTGTTCTCTCTCATGATGAAGAAGTCGATTGTCTGGATGTCCCAAACAGCAAAAATGCTAACTCACCGAATGCTAAACTTCAGAGAACAGTGTGATTTAGAGAGTAATTTCTGCTGAGGTGATCCACCTGGTGATTCTGGATCTCAGGTAAGTGATTGTCCACAGTAGTCTACTGCAAACCTGTCACAGCACATTGCAGTGTGCTCCTGGATGTCTGGTTATACTACATCGCAGTGGTAATATCAATAAGAGTTTACACTCTGACTCTGATGTAATCCTGAAGTGTCTGGTTGGGATTGTAGATGTCATGAAGCTCTGGCACACGTGAGCACAGGCCTTGCATTTTCAGTGATTCCAGGTGCACTCCTCAACCTGTTAAGGAGACATCAGTGACAACAACCCCGACTGGCAGGTACTAAGTAAAGGGAGCATCCTTGCACACATTGCCCCAAACAATCCAACACCATCAGCAATCCCAGGGCTGGAAGAGTAAGTCAGCCCAGTCTGTCCAGGAGATAACAATTTGGATGATAGACTGACCTTGGCCACATCTGAAGAGAATATAAGCACAGAAAGCATACTGGACTCTTTGCATGCATGTAACCATATGGCCTAGTAATCTCAAGTATACTCAGACTATAGTTGAAGCTTGAGACTTCACCTACAGAAATAGGTGGCAAATCATCTGGAATCGCTCCATCAGTAGAAATGCTCCTGACATATCAGAGTCTAGCCATTCACCAGTGAACTCAAGTTTTTGAGGTGGACCCAATTATGATTTTCTACCATTTAGGATCTGACCTAGATGAGTGAGTAGACATAATGGGTATGTCTAGACTACATGGCTCCGTCGACAGAGCCATGTAAACTAGTTTACCCGGCATAGGCAAAGAAATGGGGATTTAAATAATCCCCGCTTCATTAAAATAAACATGGCTGCTGCGCTGTGCTGACGATCAGCTGATCTGGCACAGCGCGGCAGTCTAGACGCAGATCTGTCGGCTGGGGAAGCCTTTGCCGACCGATCCTGTAAACCTTGTTTCAAGTCATTGTGATTTAAGGCAGAAGGGATCGTTGCCAGTGTGACTGAATCTCATACATATATATATATATATATATATATATATAGTTTTTATCCCTCCTTTTAGGTTGGGAACCAGGAAATACTGAAAGTAGAACTCCTGATGTAGATGCTACAAAAGGACTTTTTCTAAAGCCCCCAGAGCCAGTCGAGAATGAACCTGCTAAAAGAGCAGTGTCTTCTGTGGGGGTATTTGAAGAGGGAAAGGGTAAAAGTAGGGGAGGAGAGGTGGAGAGGAAAGATATGGCATAAACTGATCTGATGGTACTTTGGACTTGGCTCTTCATGGTAACTGACTCCAAAACACCATAGAAATGAGCCAGCCTGGATCACCACTGGATCACTGACTTGAATCAAAATGGAAGCTTGCTGGATCTCAGCAGGGTGCTGGCTTGCATAACTCAGAAATGGAAGACCTTCTCCTCCAGGATCTGTAGCCCATCGGGGAGTAGTCTCCCTGCCTTATAGACTATTCCAAAAAATTCTGTGAGTTCTATTACTGCTGTTGCTATTGACCACTGCAGTGGTGTCTCTTTACAGCTGTAGTTTATAGTACCAAAATATGCAAATTACTTCAGGAGTATTGAAAAGAGTGCAGGATTTTTTCATTTTTTTATGAAAACAACACCCAGACATGAAAGGGTAAGTCCTCAATGAACTGTTGCACATTGAGTGCCGTGCCTGAATTTTGGAGCCCTAATACCCACCTTATGGTCACAACTGATGCCATAATTCTATCCCCAGCATCTGCCGTATCCAGAGCTGACTGCATTGAGGTCTTGGTCATCATACAGACTTCCACAATAAATTCCATATACACTTCCCTGCAAGGTTCTGGCAACTTTTTCATGAACTTAGACATGGCCACAATTCACAAAGTTTATTTAGAGAGCAATATCTGCTGATTCATGATGTACATTTGCAGAGAAAAGAAGTGATAAATCTTTTTCCTGGTTAAGTCCATCCTTTTAGACTCTTTGTTTGTCCTTAGAAGTAGACTTATACCTTCCCTACCAACCCCCACTGACAAAAGGGAAGATTTTTCCAATAACTCTAGGGGGAAGATTTTATGTCATTTTTCCTGGTCTTTTTCTCATCTTCTCAGCTTCTTAGAGGATGATAGTGCAGTGTTTCCAGTAAGCAGTGTGCTTATGTGGCCACTCAGGAGAGATTCAAATGTTGTCCAGATAATTAGCAGAGCACCCACTGCTAGCTTTTTGTTTCTATTGGGGGTGCACATTCACTCACACCTCTGTGCACACAAAAATGTTATTTCCCACATGGCTGGAAAAATGTGCACGTGGATAGAAAATATTAGATAGCCTAAAATTCCCCTGACACTTTCTGGGATCCTGAAGCCTAGCAACTGCATGGACTCAACTTATTAGAATTGTCTCTGACAAAATTCTCATCCTATCTGTAGTAGTAGCAAGGCTGAGCCATTTGTTTCTTGTTTATGTGGTTCAGTCAAGCTGAGAAGTTCTAATTTTGATTCTCTACTTTAAGCCAGGGTGCCGAAAAGCTCGTCACAGAGATGGATGTGCCTTGAAGTGGCAGGATACCATATTTTGTTTGGTTACACATTTGCAGAAAGCAAGGTTCAAACTGTTTTTCACAAGAGCAGATGTTCACCTTAGGTGTTAACTTCAGTGGAATGACAGTTTAGAAAGGTATTTGCTTCATAATTTATTGATCTGCTGTGGAGTGGAGAAATGGTGGGTGGGAGGCTATGTGTGTATGAGAGACTGAGATAGGCAAAGGAAGAAGACATAAATGGGAGATAAGAGCAGGGAGTAATGCATGATGTAGTATCTAAAGAGACAGTGTTCTTTAAACTGTGATGGACTGAAATTCAGTGCTTTAAGGGAGGAATGAAGAACCTCAGGTTCGGGGCTGAATGCAGCCCCTGGCTTGCCTGGAACTGGCCCTTGACACTCAGCATTGGGGAGCCCAAGCTGGTACTCCAGCTCCCCTGCCACCCACCCTCAGGGCTGAAGCACACAAAATCTACTAGCCTGGGCCCCCGTAGGCTCTGTTGTGCAAGGGGAATGTGGGGAGTGTCTTTCTCCTTCTCAGTCAGGGGCTTTTCACTTTGCTTTTCACGTGTGTGCAAACCCTGATTGATTTTTCTGTGGGTCAGCAGCCCCCGACCCAAAATAGGTTCCCCACCCCTGATTTTAGGTTTTCAAAGTGGATACAATTTTCACTTCTAGAGATTTTATACTATAACAAAACCATTTTGTTCACCCCTAGTTGTTTGCTATTTGACAGGAAGAGGGTAAAATTAATTTCTAATATAATACTAGACCCCTCAAATAATGATCAAGTTCTGAGCTAAAGAACAATTTTAATAAAAGTAAACTTTTAAAAGATGGATGATATTGACCACATAATATTTACACTATTTTTTTCAGTAACAAAGCACATAAAGGAGAAATATGTGATCTGTAAGATTACTTCAAGGATGTGGCACTAAATTGTGCAAACCGGGTAAATTATATTGGGTGCCGTTTTCTTCGATGTATCTAATCTGTATGTTTCTATAGCTCATAAAGGGTTTATTGCCCAGAAACGCAATTTTGGTACAGCATCAGGAAGGATCTTTGAAGAAGTGCATGTGTTTGCAGGGTCTCAAAAAAGAAGAAACCCCGCCATATCAGCAGAATACTAATTTGTCCAGGCTCATGTATAATGGCAGCTTGATCATTGCTTCCCCTGGTGCCAAGTAATGTCATAGTGTGATAGCATAAAGACATTGCTTGTCATGCTCCTGCAGTGATAGCCTACTAGCTGTAAAGATATCAGGCTACCTACAGGTATATCTTAATTCAAAGAACATTATCTGTGGCTCATAGCAAAGATTCAGGTCAGACCAAGGACTGAGAGACTACACCATTTTATATCACCACATTGAATTGTATCTAACTGACTATGGTCCAAAAGAGATGAAGAGAAAAGAAATGGAAATGAGACCTGACATGCCAGCCATCACACACTGGTAATGTAATATATAATGATGGACTCCTGCTTTGGGATATTTTTCAGTTTTTTCAGATCCAGCTTACTGTATTTACAAATAATGTTTCAGAGACAGGAAGACAGAAGACTACAGTTCTGCACAGTGGCAAATCAATGCCCTTAGGATTCATGCCCAGGGGTCTCAGCAAATTTGGGGGTCTCAGGAGTTCTTTAAACCATGTAGTAAGGGGAAGTCCACCCCTTGGACTTCCCCTTACTGGAAACACAGCCTTGCTCTGCTCCTTCTGTCACCCCAAGGCAAGGGAAGGGTTTGGGGTTTCATGCAGCAATCCAGGCTCCAAGGGCAGCTTTCAGGGGTCTCAGGACAGGGGAGAGATGGAGCAGGGGATAAGACCTTATTATGGGGGGGCCTACAGTCTACCTCACACAAGAAAGAGGATGCCTCCACTAGTAGGGGCTGTGCTTCACATGACTGATCAGCTTATTATCAGCTCCTCAGCACCAGGAGCAGCTCCTGCCAGTGCCTCTCTGTGCTTGCCTGAGGCTATGCCCATGTTAATATACGGGCAGGGCCATGCCAGTTTCCTCCTCCCTATTCTGGGTGGCCCAAATATTCTTTGTGCCCAGGGCCCCAATAAATCTTCATCTACCTCTGGTTCTATGGAGATGTTTAACAGAGAAGAGAAACAGAATAGCCTCTAGTTGCAAAGTAGTTGCAAAAGTAGCTATATTTTTCTTACAGGATTTTTTGATAGGCCTATAATGATGATAAACTGGGTTGTTATCATTTTGAGTCCTAATTGCTATTAGTAATGTAGCTTGCATATACTTCCTGGAATCCTGGAATGTTACTTGATTTATATTATTGTAATCATTGTTTTGATTCTTTGTCTCATTATTTTCAAGCCCTCAGAGACTTTCTTGGCCCTATGCCCCTCGATTTGGCTTCCCTTAAATGAAGCCACAAATGTTTCTTTCCTTGCTCAGTAATGTAGAGAAAGATTCTCATTTTCTGGGTCAAGGATGGTTTTCATCATTTTATTTTAGGTAATAGCCATTTTAGTTTTCATTTCTATTAGCAAAAAGAAGTTTAAGTGGTAGCAAAGTGGCTAAGGATTCAACAGAAAATACAATATTGTTCTTTAAATCCAGGAATGCCTTACTGGCAATAGAGAGTTGACACCAGGGATGAGATGAGTTGTAGGATCTTACATAGCACATACATATTATGTGACATTTTTAAAAGGCCTCATCCCTATGCTTTGCATGCCATTTTGTGTTCAACATTAACTGTAGGAGAAATTCTCTGAAAGTGAAATTTACCCTTTCACAGAGGGTCAGTATAAGACTTATGTCCCACTGAAATCCCATTTAAGCCTACAAAATAGGCAATATGGGGATTTAAATGACACAAAGTAGTTGCTAGGCCTCTCCACCTAGGTGAATTTCACTTTGGATGCATACATACAAGCATTTGGATATGTACGTGACCTGCAAGTCTAAATACTATCATTTGTCCCCACAGTGAATTGTGATGTAAAGTGGCAGAGGAAAAGGTAATAGCCAATATTAGAATTGTGGGCATCTACTCTATCCCTTTATTAGGACACTGTTCTTCCATTCAACGTATTTTCATTTCCTTTTTATACCTTTATTTATTATTTTTCCTTAGTCCTTAAAAAACTTGGAAAATCTGCTGTATACTGTGAAGAAAGAGAGAGAGAACTATAGAATATGCATGATAGATGACATCAATTATAGAGTTATCAACAGTTTATTTTCTAGTGTTTTGTCAAGGATAGCTTAAATGCCAGGGGCATGTTCAACACCCTGTGGGCTTCTTCAATTCTCTGCTTGCTTTGTTTACCTTCCCATATGACAGTTAATTATATTTATTACCAATGAGAGTTGCCCTTTGGCTCCTGCCTGTGGACATTGTACTGGATGCTGTGCTTTCCTTGCCCTGCTAGTCAATTAAATAAATGTATTTATTACTATTTTCTCTTTTGCATTTATTGGTTTTCTTTCACAAATATTTGTCAATATCATAAGATGAGCTATCAAGTCAATCAAAATAATGAGCAGATTAGTTTCTCTGTCCCAGATCCAATACTTTAATTGTAGTCCAGAGACATGTGTGTCAGAGATTCTTGGATGTCAGACAACTTTTTTTTTAAAGTCTCAATTCCACTAGCACCAAAAAGCTACTCTTTCTTTGGCCTTGGATATTTTCTTGGTTATTCCTTTCTTTTTGATATTCCTTTTAATAGTTGCCAAATTGTTCATGCTTTGGCATTAAAGCATTAAAGTTATTGGGGTTTGCTTGTTTGTTTTTTAATTTGTCTAAACCTACGTATTTAATATATATATTATAATACTATTTTATATTTTTTTTTATATATATATATATATATATATATCCATGTAAGGTTTCATTTAGTTGAACCTTGTGATTTCTCTGGCTCTGCAGAGCTCAATCTTGAAATTGTCATTCAAGACATCATAGATTAGGACAAGGATAATCTATTACAGTTAGCCAGCTTGCCTGAACATTTTCTTCACATAAACTTTAGTAAGCTCAGACTGCAGATGACAGGAAAAGAGCGATGATGTAAAAACAGCCAGACTGGTTAAATAGGTGCGTGTCTGCGAGTGATGATGGAACGCAGAATGTAGTATAAGTTCATTGGCAAAGTCTCCAGTCAACAATTATGACAAGAATGAAGGCACATAGATAATAGAAAATGGTAGATGATCAGCTGGTATGAATTATTGCAGCTCCATAAACTTCAGCAGAGCTATGACAATTTATAACAGCTGAAGATCTGCCCTGAGGTAGCTTAAGTTTTAGATGCATGGGACTGATATTTCTCTCATTTACACTAGTGTAATAGTGGGGTAATGAGGTGGCAATTCAGACTCCTGGTCTGCATGAAAGGAAAAAGTAACCTTGGGGTGAAATCATAACCAGGAACCAGGAGGTCTGGAATTAGAGGAGAATAAAAATCAATCAATTTTATTCAAAACAATATATAAAGACAATAAAATACAGTTTCAACATAAGAAAGTGACAAGATGACTTAAGTGGATAGGTTCTTGGTTTATCTTTCCATTATACTGGACTAGACAGGTATCCATTCATAAAAGAGGTAGGTGGTTTCCAGGTCAGTAAAACAAAGGTGGTATTGATGCTAACTGTTCCCCCATGCTGACATCACATTTCAAATAGCAGTTTAGACATACCCTTCAGACATACTACCATGTAATAGCTTCCCCACAAGCAATTCTTCAGGTCAGGGATAGTGAGAGTGCAGAGCTTTCTTGTTATGCACTTGTACCCCTTTTTCCTGACTCAGGGCAGGAAGGAGGGGATGGTACCGATCTAATTATGCTAGTTCTGTGTCAGCCCATTTAGTGCTGTTTAAGGTTTCCCTGTGCTACCAGTGCAGCAAAAAGAGGCATTTGAGTTGGTCAGAATATATACCATCATTTTGTCATCTAACCCAGATCAGCTAATTGTATGTTTTGCGCACCCTTTGTGTACAGATTGAAAAAGTGCCGTGTAACTAGCATGGGTTGTCACACCATGCTAGCTTTAATCTAATTAGCATTTCCACTGTCATACAAATAGTAGTGAAGCCATAGCAGCATGTGCTTCAGGACCGGTGAGTAACCTGTGTACGTACGCAGGGCTCCTATAGTGTTTGTGCAGCCTGCACGGAAGCCCCTGTTGCCACAACTTTGCAGCTGTTCCAGCCAGGTGAGCAATTAAAGCTAGCACAGGCACATCTTGCCATGTAGACATACTCGTAGGGATGTAAAAGAGTAGTCAGTTGACTACCCCATAATCTTAGGCTTATCAGGTAGTTGAGTCAACTACTTTGTTTCCCCACTTCCCTGCTGTCTTCATATCAAGGCAGCAAAGGGGAAGGGGAAACAGGAGCTGGTGCTGTGGGGAGCTGGCTTAAAAACTAGTTCTCCCCAGCACTGTCTCCACGGTCCCCCCTTGCGCTGCTACTTCTATCAGAGGCAGCAGTGCAGAGAGGCAAGGGGAGGCTGCTCCCTGCCCGCTGGGACCCGCTGTGGAGAGGAGCTGCTTCATCCCTTTTTACAACCTTTACTATGGAACAAAGATTCCTACCCTTTAAAGAAGTGACACAAGAACAGAACACAGATGAATATGGCAGGTGTAGGCACACTGCCTCTCAGAAAGAGTGGTAGATATTTACGTGAAATGGTCATACATATGTGACTTATTATGTCAGTTGTACCTACTTCTAATGAAGAATACATTGAGGACGACAGTTACTCCTCCCACCAGCTACAGTAATTACAAACCTCTAGCTCAGGTTTCATATCTGGGGATCATGGGGAAGGATGTGGGACGCCATAGTTCCACAGAACAGAGTTTGCTCATCTTTTTTTAAAAATCTAGGAAGTTGACACAAAAATTGAGAACACAAAAATGGTTAAAAGTAGGTTATTAAGAATATGAAACTAAGCACTCTGAGTTTGCAAATACAGTAAAACCTGTGTTATCCGGCACACTCGGGGATTAGGGCGTTCCGGTTATCTAAAAATTCCAGTTATCTGAGGGTCCCATCAGCCTAGGAAAAACCAATGGACAATAATAATAAAACCCAAGTTTTTAATATTGGTAGTCTTGTAGTGTGAGGCAGTTGGTTTCACATTTCTATTTTGAGTTAAAGATGATTAGTACTTATTAAATAAAAAATTGTTAATCCAATCCTTGTAAACCAAGCCAGGCCTGTGTGCCTGAAGATGTGACAGTATTGTGACTGGGGGCAATACCGGTTAACAAAGTTTTCTGGTTAACAGAATGCCGGACAACAAAAGTTTCACTGTACCAGAATTTGCTTCATCTGTGCAGTCTGAATTCTGCCTCTTTTTTCACTATTGCAACAGAGGGATTGTTTGCTTTGTTATATAAGATTATTTTTTTAGAACACCTGGGTTTAGAAAATGTTTAATTATTTGATGTCTCATTAAACATTTTAGGTTTCTTAAGTGAGAGATGTTGTTAAACCAAGTCCTTTGACTTTGTTAACAATATATACCCTCATAAGCATTCAACTGAGTCAACAGCCAGTTGCTCTCACTGCCCACCCCATTTTCCCTTGAGATTATGTAAGCTATTCATGCACACACATTTGCACCCATTTGATCCTTTTTACACCTACAGTACCAATAACTACTAAGTCAACAAAGCTAAATTAAATTACATTGCAAAAGTCAATAGCACCACAGCTCATGAAACATCCTTCGCATTCAGGATTCAACAAGATTAATTACTTTTTTCAACAATTATTTGTAACATTTCACACATCTACAAATTGATAAAAATCCTTATGCGAATTTGCTTTGTTTGTTTAGGATTCCCCCTTAATTACTTATTACAGATAAAGTAATTCTTATTGGTAGCTACATTTATGTATAATTAGCTAAGACTACAGAAGACTAATTACTTACCACAATAGTGAAAAACATTTGGAGGCATTTGACTGCTATGCATAAAGCATAACTGTTTTTTTTTGGGGGGGGGAGGATAACTAAATCATTACTAAACCACATTAAGGAGCAGTTAAGAATTTTGTACCCACATAAACAAAAGACAATAAAAGTTAAATCTTAAACTCCACCCTTAGCTCTATTGTTGCTAGAGGTACTTGCAAGCTTGCGTGTTGGAAGAATGTTATATATTTATGGTAAAACTCATGCATAAATTCGTAACAGTGCCTTTTTTGAGGCACCATTGGCAATCTCTCTCTTTTAATTCCTCACCGCTCCTGTATTTTTTAATAATGCTAAGATTCCGTGGCCATATGATCAGATGATGAAAGAAACATTCCCCAAGGTCACTCAATCAAAATGCAAATTTAGAATAAAATTTACTTTGTTCAAGTCATTATAAATCTAGATATTTTTTAAAGTCTGTAAATGTCCATTAAAGTGTCTTATTTGAAGGAGAGGGGGTCATAATTGCTGTATCACCTGCTGCAAGTGTTACTTCAGGGACCAGCACAGACTTAGGGATATGACCCAACCTGCACCCCATAACTGACTGGCATTGGCTGAACGCCACATGGGGCAAAGTGAGAAGACAAATATCAGTTAATCCCTGACAGACAGCATATAATCAACCTGATAGCAGCTTGTTTTGTTCACTCTATCACCAGTTGTTATCTCTATTTGGAAAATACAGTTATCCAGTAAAGGAAAAGAAGAAATAAAATTGAACCTGGGCACCACATAGGGCAAACAATGAATGGACTTTCAAGTGCAGTTTACTGCTGACAGACTATATAATGTATTTTAGCCAGAACCATCTGATTCAATAAATGAGGATACAAAGGAGGAGATGAGACTGTGGAGAGCTATGACTCCTGGGGGTGAGGGAGCAGCATTCTTTGTCCATGAAAAATGAATGAAGCTATGAGACTGTTGGAATGGGCATTTTAGAAATAATCAGAGAGTGTTTTCAGCAGGGCGAAACTTGGGATGTAAACTTGGTGAGATTCACCTGAAAATATGTTACATCGTCTTCAATATCTGGTTAGTCACTTTGATCCTGGGTCTGTTATATCTCCTACTGTGCTAAATATAGTTTCACAGTGTGCACTTCTTGGTGGACAATTTAACAATAACAATTATTATTATTATTATTATTATTATTATTATTATTATTAAATGACATTATGGAAATGGATGGCTTGTGGTGTCTTACAGTGGCTGACCAAGACAGAAGTGTATCTTGATTGGAAAAGATTTCTTAGACTGACGCTAGACTGGTGTAGAAATAATGGGCCGCACATTGTCTACTTTACTGAGTTTAGGTCTGGCAGAGCACCAGAAGGGACAGTCATGAAGGGATTGGGTTTCTTACATGCAAGTGGTTAGATAAGGGTTAACAAATATTTTGGCAATTGCTAGTGTTCATTATTGCAAGTTAAATATTGGTGCCTCTGGGAAATCTTTTATTGCAACTGTCATAAGAATAGTATAAATAGTTAAAGGGAGACCTGAGTGAGATGGATGAAGAAAAGTCAGCCTGAGGAAAAAAAGTCAGATGGTGAATCCATCTCAGCCCACTGAGCTCTCCAGTCAGTGTGCAGTAAAACTTGTGTTGTCTGTTAGAAATAGCTAGCTTATACTCAGGGAAGTGACTTTATGATTGCTCTTTAGTGTTAAATAAAGGTTTGAAAAAAGACCTGCCTGAAATACTACTGAAGGTTGAGACCTTGAGAGAATCGTGGGTGATTTGTAACAGAAACTATTAGTACATGGCACACTAATGGAAGTAACATTGCATCATGTAAGGAGCAAAAATTTGTCACGGTATTTCCAATTTTATCTTTAGCAAGAGTAGAGCTGGTGAAATAATTCAAAGTGAGTTTTGGCAATGTTTTCATCAAATATTTATTTTCAATTACATTCTTCCATTATTCCGCCAGCTCTATGCAAGAGCAACAGCAAGTACTATTATCCCTGCCAGGCTTTTTCCAGAATGGCAATGATTTTCATATTTGGGAAAACAGATGCAGCATTAACACTGCTGATCTCATCTTCAGAAGTATCATTAATAACTGCAGCACCCTTCTGCCCTATGTTATCAAACACTTATTCTGCAAAATTCCCACCTGCAGTAATAGCAGCCACATTTTTTGAATCACAGCATGACTGTGATCTTACACTCTCCCCATATATACTTCTAACTAGTGTGTAGCTCTTCTAAACTACCATGCTACTTCAGTTTACAATGCAATATTTTTTTTTCTTGAAACAATTTTTCCCCTGCCACAATCTCTATCTGTAGCTATAATCTTGCCTGTCTTGGCCCTAATTTAGAGGTAAATGGCAATATCATTAGATTTATCATCAGGTGCATACAGATTCAGGGGGATATAAAAATGCAAGTGCAGCCATAATTGATAGAAAATATGCCCCAAAGCAGTGATGGCCCAGATGAACATTTCTATCAAGTGAAAAGACAGTAAGGACTTGTCTACACATACAGCACTGATGCAACGCAGCTGTGCTACTGTAATCCTTATTGAAGATGCTCTCTATACTGATGGGAGAGCTTCTTCTGTTGGCATAGACACTCCACTTCCCTGAAAGGCAGTAACATGTCAATGGAAAAAGCTCTCTCATTGACAGCATTTTCTACACTGGGAGGTTGGTCAGTATAAATGCATCAGTTAGGGGTGTGGATTTTCCATGCCCCTAAGCAAGGTAGTTATACTGACATAAGTTCATGGTGCAAGCCAAAGCTAAGTTACGAGCAGTGGCTTTAGTACTCTACCAGTGGGAAATAGATGACAGTGGCACAATCTATGTGTGAGAGAGCATAATCATATAAACATTACTGCCTGATTCAAATGAGGTTGGTTCACTCAGAAGTGCAGCACTGGCAGGGCTATGCACCTTAGGGAAAGATAATAGAACATAACCGTGCAGAACTAAAAACAGTGGTGGGTCTGGAGCACACGTAAGTGCCTGTATAAATATCCATGCAATAGTATCTTATATCATAAGTGATACTCTTCTGATGTCCTTGGGGCCACTTTTGCAGTAAGGTTCCTCACAGTTTCCAGAATACAGTTGATGGTTAGTAAACAAAGGTGCAGGTTCTATCTGGCCATTATGTAGTGGGGACAAGTGCAATGAATGTCTGTCTCACCACTTCATCCTTACTCCAGCCATGTGATAGTCAGTTCCCACACAGGAGGGAATGCAGTAGTTCTTCCAGTTCTCTGACACAGGTGAAGCGCATGGAGGAAGACTATATCTCATAAAGGAAGACGGTACTAGGTATGTTGCTTCTGCATATGGGGGATAGAAGAGTTTAAGCATCCCAGTTCTTTCTATGAAGCAATGCTACCCTACTTTGGGCTGTGATTAAGAGACAAAAATTTAATCCTCAATATTCAATTCAACTAAGAAAACAAAGCCTGGATGGAGCTACCATGAGGTGGCTGCAAAGCTATCTGGAAAACCATTACTAAACAATAATTTTCAGTAGCTGACAATCCAGCTGAAAGGGCATATCAAATGGGGTCCCCGAGGAATCAGTTCTGGGTCTGGTTGCATTCAGTATCTTCATCAGTTATTTAGATAATGGCATGGGGAGCACACTTAAGGTGTGTCTAGACTACAGGGTTTTTTCGAAAAAAGTGGCCTTTTTTCAAAAAAACTTCCCCTGCATCTAGACTGCTGCTGCGTTCTTTCAAAAGTAAATCGAAAGAATGCGGCAGTTTTTTCAATGGCGGAAAACCTCATTTTATAAGGAATAACGCCTTTTTTCAAAAGTGTTTGAAAAAAGACACTATGTAATGCAAACTGTGCTTTTTCGAAAGAGAGCAGCCAGACTGCACTGGGTGCTCTCTTTCGAAAAAGCGGCTTGCTTTTTTCAAAGTACTGGTTGTAGTCTAGACGCTCTTTTTTGAAAGAGGCTTTTTAGAAAGTATCTTTTGAAAAAGCCTCTTTTGAAAGAGGCTTGTAGTCGAGACGTAGCCTTAGAGTGTTGGCAGACAATACCAAGCTGGGAGGGGTATCAGGTGCTTTGGAGGGCAGAATTAAAAAGCAAAATGATCTGGACAAACTAGAGAAATGGTCTGAAATATATAGAACAAAATCCAATAAGGACAAATGCAAAGCACTCCATAGAGGAAGGGGTACTCAGTTGCACACATATGAAAGGGAAAGGACTGCCTAGAAAGGAATACTGCAGAAAGTGATCTGGGAGTTATAGTGCTAAGTATGAGTCAAGCTACATATGAGTCAACAGTCTTAGGGTATGTCTACACTAGCTCATTAATTCGAGCTAGGTAGGCAAATGAGGCGACCGAAGTTGCAAATGAAGCCCGGGATTTAAATATCCTGGGCTTTATTTGCATGTTCCCGTCTGGCTGCCATTTTTAAATCCCCCTTAGTTCGAACTAACTGCCCGCGGCTACACGCAGCAGTTTAAAGTTAATCCGAACTAACTCCTTAGTTTGGATTAACTGTCACACCTCGTGGAATGAGGTGTAAGGACTTAGTTTGGATTAACTTTAAACTGCCGCGTGTCGCCGCGGGCAGTTCGTTTGAACTAAAGGGGATTTAAAAATGGTGGCCGGATGGGAACATGCAAATAAAGCCCAGGATATTTAAATCCCAGGCTTCATTTGCAACTCCGGTCGCCTCATTTGCCTACCTAGCTCGAATTAACGAGCTAGTGTAGACATACCCTAAGACTGTAGCAAAAAAAATCACACAAACATTATTCTCATATATTTAGGTTGAACCTTTCTGGCCTGGGACTCTCAGTTCCTGCAAGCATGGATGTCACTGGATCAGACAGCCCCTGGACCAGAAAGCCCCAGCTGCAGGGGGGAGAGAGAGGGAAGGTTGCCAGCAGCTGGGAGTACAGTTGGTCTGGCGGACCAAGAGACATCAGGGGTCAGTGGGCCAAGAGTGGAGCCCTACTGGGGGGCTGGCAGCCCAAGCAGGGCTGGTGACAGGGAGCCAACCAGCCAGACCAGAGCAAGCAGCCCAAATGGGGTCAATGGCTGGGATTAATGGAGTCCCACTGGAAGCCTGAGCAAACCACCAGTCAGGGGCAGTGGAGCCCAGCAGCAGAGCCCTGGCAGATGGATTAGGATTGGCAGTCCAAGCAGTCCAAGCAAGGCCAGTGACTGTGGGCATCGGAGCCCCATCAGCACCCAGAACAGGGCCGACAGCCCGAGTGGGATGGCAGCAGGAGCAGTGGAGCGCCACTGGCAGCTCGAGCAGAGCTGGTGACCAGAGGCAGCAGAGCCCCACTGGCTGGAGCAGGGCTGGCAGTGAAGCCCCCAGCAGCCTAGAGTAGCGCAGGACAGCACCTGAAGGCAGTGGAGCTGGCAGGTGGGTTTAAGGGCACTGCGCTGGATGGGGAGAGGAGAGGAGCCCTGGGAAAGCCCAGAGGCCTGACCACCCCGCTTCAGCAAATTCCCTAGTTAGGGACTCCTCAGGACTAGGGATGTCCAACCTGTATTAACAGGACTGCTGTAAGCAAGACATAAGGGTTACATCTAAACTCCACCCCTCTGTCGGCAGAGAGATGTAAATTAGACACATCGGAAGTGCAAATGAAGCGGGGATTTAAATATCCCGCACTTCATTTGCATAATTGCATTTGGGTGCTGTTTCGAACAAGCAGTATTTCGAAATTGAAACCGCAGTTTGGACGTGTTTTTTCTGACAACGGGGCGATTTTTTGAAAGATTCTGTACTCCTCATTTTTTGAGGAGTACAGGATCTTTCGAAAAATTGCCCCGTTAAATGGTGCTTTTTTGAAACAGCGCCCGAATGCGATTATGCAAACAAAGTGTGGGGTATTTAAATCCCCGCTTCATTTGCACTTCTGATGCATCTAATTTACATCCCTCTGCCGACAGAGGGGTGGAGTTTAGACACAGCCAAGATGTAATTCTACTCTGTGTTGATTTAGGTCTCAGCTGGAGTATTGTGTTCATCTCTGGGCACCATATTTCAGAAAAGATGTGGACAAATTGGAGAAAGGTCAGAGAAGTGCATACAAATTATTAAAGTCTTAGAAAATATGAACTATGATGTAAAACTAAAAAAAAACCCATGAGTTTGTATAGTCTGTTTACTCTTGAAAGGGGTAGAGTGGTCTAGAAATGTTGAGAGTCACTGGTCTAGATAATACTTAATCCTGCCTCCAGTGCAAGGCACTTGACTACAAGAACTCTCAACTTCCTAGTTCTATGATCAATCTCTTATTCCAGTGTTGTGTGCATTACAACACACATGGTCGGCTGAAGGGGGGTAGGAGAATTACCGTTCATGCCCATCAACAGTGTATTGATACCTTACCCATATATGTATGCCAAGGTCTCATTGTCCAAAGTCTCTGATGTATCCAATGAGGAAAAGATATATCTAACTACAGAAGCAAAATCTAGTGTAGGGGTGGGGAACCTAAGGCTTGCCTGGATCCAGCCCCCTATACTCAAGGTTCCCCGTATGCATTGGGAAGCCTATGCTCGTGCTCCATAGAATCATAGAATCATAGAACCATAGAGCTGGAAGTGACCTCAGAAGGTCATCAAGTCCAGCCCCCTGTTCTAGGCAGGACCAATCACAACTAAATCAACCCAGCCAGGATTTTGTCAAGCCGAGACTTAAACACCTCTAGGGATGGAGACTCCACTACTTCCCTAGGTAACCCATTCCAGTACTTCACCATTCTCCTATTGAAGTAGTTTTTCCTAATATCCAACCTGGACCTCTCCCACCACACCATTGCTCCTTGTTCTGCCATCTGTCACTACTGAGAACAGCCTTTCTCCATCCTCTTTGGAACCTTCCTTCAGGAAGTTGAAGTCTGCTATCAAATCCCCCCTCACTCTTCTATTCTGCAGACTAAAGAGACCCAACTCCCTCAGCCTCTCCTCATAGGTCATATGCTCCAGCCCCCTAATCATTTTGGTTGCCCTCCTCTGGACCCTAGCCAATGTGTCCACATCCTTTTTGTAGTGAGGGGCCCAGAACTGGACACAATACTCCAGATGTGGCCTCACCAGAGCTGAATAAAGGGGAATAATCACTTCTCTGGATCTGCTGGCAATGCTCCTCCTAATGCACCCTAATATGCCATTAGCCTTCTTGGCTACAAGGGCACACTGTTGACTCATATCCAGCTTCTCATCCACTGTAACCCCCAGGTCCTTTTCTGCAGAACTACTACTTAGCTGGTTGGTCCCCAGCCTGTAACAATGCTTAGGATTCTTCCGTCCCAAGTGCAGGAGTCTGCACTTGTCCTTGTTGAACCTCATCAGATTTCTTGTGGCCAATACTCCAATTTGTCTAAGTCACTCTAGACCCTATCTCTGCCCTCACTGGAGAGGAGGCTGGAGCACACAAAATATACTAGGTTGGTCCCAACTGATTTTCCTGTGTGTCAGCAGCTCCCGACACAAAAAAGTTTCCCTACTCCGATCTAGGTTCTCCTTGTAGTGGTTATAGTTTATTATTTGTCTCTTTAACTTGCAAGCTGATTTTTTTGGGGTCCGTCTACAATGCACAACTATTTCGGGATACCATAGGTATCCTGAAATTGCTACCCTTTGTCTACACAAGCCACCCATTATTTCAAAATATTTTTCAAAATAATGGGCATGCTTTTTTGCCATCCTGGTAAACCTCGTTGAACAGGGATAAGAGATGGCTCAAAATTTAGTACTGTGTAGACCCACCAAATTTCAAAATAAACTATTTTGAAATAGATTTAAGATAAGATATGCAATTTGCGTAACTCAGATTGTGTATCTTATTTCGAGTTTAGGTTGCTGTCTAGACACACCCCTCATTATTATAACTAACTTATTTCAGATGAGGGCTTGATTCATAGGCTACATCCAGACTGCAAGCTTCTTTCAGAATAAGCTTTTCCGGAAGAGATCTTCCAGTTTCTGCAAAACTTTGTGCAGGTTGCCTTCATAGTCCTGCAGGAGCTCGAGACCAAGCTCATCATCAAGACTCTCTCCCTATGTGCAGGAGCAAGGCCCTTGCAACTACACCCCAGGGTAGAGAGACGATTTTGGAGGCTGGACACCAGTTCCAACTGGTGGGACCAACTGGTCATGGAGCGGTGGGATGACCAGCAATGGATCCAAAATTTCCACATGAGGAAGGCCACCTTCATGGAACTGTGTGCCTGGCTCAGCCATCTTCCATATACAGGACACCCTGAAGCAACCCACCATCCCCCTGGAGAAGCGGGTTGCCGTCACTGATTGGAAGCTTACCACCCCAGACAGTTACTGGTTGGTGGGCAACCAGTTCGGTGTGGGGACATCCACTGTTGGGGCCCTCCTCATGGAGGTAAGGCACTCTCAGGCTGCAGTCCCTGCGGGGGGGGAGGGGTGTTCCTGGAAAGGGGGACCCTAGGGAAAGGGGGGTGAAGGGTGGAGGTGCAGGGGGTGGGCTGGGGGTGGGGGGCAAGCCCTGTCCCCGGGGAGGTTCTGCAGTCCCATCCTCACACAGCCCTGCAGAGGAGATGGTTTCATAGGCAATGGCTCCTATTAGAGGGGGGAGTGGAGGGGGAGACTTGGGGACCTACCAAGTGCTTCTGTTTTGTGTGTTTTTTTGTCACCTTCTGCAGGTGATAAGGGCCATCAACTCTGTCCTGCTGCGCAGGGGCATCTGCCTGGGATTCCTGGACACTATGGCCACCGGATTTGCCGCCCTGGGGTTCCCCAACTGTGGGGGTGCCATAAATAGAATCCATACCCCCATCCAAGCACCAGAATATCAAGCTGTACAGTACATTAACCGCAAGGACTATTTCTTGATGGTGCTGCAGGGCCTGGTTGACCACTGTGGAGAGCTCATGGATATTTTCGTCAGGTGGTCGGGGAGAGTGCACAATGCTTCCATTTTCAGAAATTCCAGCCTGTATGAGAAGCTGGAAGCTGGCTAATTCTTCCCCCAGTGTGACTTTTGGGTTGGGCATGTGCAGATGCTACACATCATGGGGGACACGGCCTACCATAAACCGGCCACCTGGACTGCAGCAGGGACCAATTCAATGCCTGCCTGGGCAGGGCACGCATGTAGGTGGAATGCACCTTCGGGTGCTTGAAGGCATGGTTCAGGTGCCTCCTGATCCACCTTGATGTGGGAAAGCACAACATCCCCGAGGTGGTCTCCACATGTTGTGTTCTCCACAACATTGTGGAGAGCAAGGGGGAGGCCTTCCTACCAGGGTGGGGCACAAGAGGCCAGAGGGAAGGGCTTTGGAGCAGCCACACACAGTTGCCATCCACCAGGCCTATCAGGTGGGAGTGTGTATCCGGGAGGCCCTGAGGCAGAGTTTCTCTGAAGGACCCCAGTAACTCTCCCCGGGGCCTCCTCACTACGGGCCTGTGCATTGCACCGCTATGACTTTCCTAGCACAACCCGTACCTTCCCCCCTTCCCCGTAAACTCAGTTAAAACAATGGTTTTGTTTTTCATTGAAAGTAACTGAGGAAGAGGGGTGCTCAGAACCTGGATAGGGCAAGGGAGAAGGGGGGCTGAGAACCTGGATATGGGAAGGGAGAAGGGGGGACTCAGAGCTGGGGCTGGGAGTGGTGTGTGGTGCGGCTGGAAGTTCCACCTTGGGTCCGGGGACCTTGGCGACCTCGGGGGTGGTGAGGGCCAGGGACAACAGGGGGCATAGGCGGGGGGGGGCTGGAGTGGGGTCTGGCATGGTGTGAGGGGGCATGAGCTTCTATGGCAGGAGGAGGGGGCATAGGCATGGCAGAGGGAGAAGAGGCAGGAGCAGGGACAAGAGCAGGGTATGCCATCATCTCCCAAATGGTAGCACACATTTTGGCCCTGCTGCACCAGCTCAGCCCACATTTGGGTCCAGCACGGGGCATCATCCCAGACCTTCCGGGACAGGGTCTGCTGCATGTCTCAGAGGACGCTGGCGGTGAGCGCCCCTCAGTCACATCTGGTCTGGCTGTGGGGAATAAAGAGGGAGAGATGGTCAGTCATCCGTGCAGACACTGTCCCTGAACCCTTGCCCTTTTTGAGAGCTGTGAGCTACAGTCCTCAGGCCAGAGGACAGGGAGGTCCCAGGAGCAAGACCATGTGTGGCCTGGACAGTGGGACCAGCCTCACAGGGGCCCAGAGGTTTCCAGGGGACCATGCTTCCTGCCCCACCTCTGTCCCACAGATAAGCAGGCAAGGGAGGTGTCAAGGCATACTGGGATCCCATGTGCAGGATAGGAGCCTGGAGCAGCCTGGCCTTCCATGGATGCCGCACACACACTGGTGCCATTGTGGGGCGAGCGTGCAGGCATGCCATTGTGAGGCACTACAGAGTCTTTGTGTGGCCGTGCATGTGCCCTTGTCCCCAGCTTCCTTCCAGCAGTGGCTGGTGGTGGCAGAATGTCCTCCCCGGGGGGTCACACGTGTGTGTGGCCTGCCCAGAGCCTGTGAGCAAGAGCCCAAGGGTGCTCCGGGGTTGTCTTGTGGGACTGCGTGGAGCAGCCTGGCACTGCACATGCTTCCATGAGCATGGACTGCAGCACGAGGGCCAGCCCGAGAAAGCCGAGCGATGATCACACCCCAGCCCTTAAGTCCCTGCCTCCCCCACCTTGTGTGTATGAAAAACTAGGAGCACTCATCTGATGAACCCTCCCCGACTTTGTAGGATGCCTGGGAGACATCCAGGCCCTGGGGTACTGACTCCAGGGTGAAGGTGGCAGTGCTGGCCGTCTCCTCCTCCTGGCTTGGGAGCCCTGGGCAGGCGATGATGGGTGTCTCCAGCCCCGAGTCTACAACTAGAGGTGGAAAAGGGGCTGCACCACCCTTGAGGATGCAGTGGAGCTTGTTGTAATACTGGCAGGAGCGGGGTCCTGCCCTGGAGTGAGAGCTGAGCTCCCTGGCCCTGGCATAGCCCTGCCATACCTCCTTCACTTTACTTCAGACCTGCTTGAGGCTCCTGGGGTGGTGGCCCCTCGTGGCCAGGGGCTAGGCCATCCGGCCGTAGATGTTGGTGTTGCACCATCAGGAGCATAGATCCTGCAGGGTCTCCACCTCACCCCACACCTCCAGGAGGGCCAGGATCTCCATTGCAGATCATGACAGTGCATGTCTTTTGGTGCCCCTGGCAGGGTCCTGGAAGCCCTGAGCACGCTCCCTGTGAGGGCCACTGGGCTCTCGAGGGGCTTGAGGCTGGGCCATAGCTCAGGAGCAGTGTGGCAGTGGCAGTCACACAGGGTATGTCTACACTACCACCTTAGTTCGAACTAGGGTGGTTAATGTAGGCATTCGAAGTTGCAAATGAAGCCCGGGATTTAAATATCCCGGGCTTCATTTGCATCTTGCCGGTCGGGCGCCATTTTTAAATCCCCTTAGGTCAAACTCCGTGCCCGCGGCTACACGCGGCATGGAGTAGGTAGTTCGAATTAGGATCTCTAATTCGAACTACCGGTACGCCTCATTCCACGAGGAGTAACGGTAGTTCGAATTAGAGATCCTAATTCGAACTACCTATTCCGTGCCGCGTGTAGCCGCGGGCACGGAGTTCGACCTAAGGGGATTTAAAAATGGCACCCGCCGGCAAGATGCAAATGAAGCCCGGGATATTTAAATCCCGGGCTTCATTTGCAACTTCGAATGCCTACATTAACCATCCTAGTTCGAACTAGGGTGGTAGTGTAGACATACCCACAGTGAGGTGCAGCTCCCAGGCCCGGCTTCCTGCCACAAGCCTTGTCCCAGGTGCCTGTGGCTTTGAGCTGGCAGGAGACAGGAACTATAGAGTCGTGATGAGTTTGGACAGAGTGGCAGGGCGCCTGTGTTATTTCCTGCAGGCCTCTTTTTTCGACAGAACTCCTTCTTCTGCATCCACACACGCATTTTTCTGAAAAAGCTTTTTCGGAAAAAGCCTTCTTCCTCATAGAAAGAGGTTTACCACCATCAGAAAAAACCCTCTGTTTTTTCAACTTTTTTTGAAAGACTGCAATAGCAGTGTGGACGCAAGTATTGTTTTTCCAGAATAACTCCCATTATTCCAGAAAAACGCTGCAGTGTAGACATACCAATAGACCGATCTTTCTTACATATAAACACAGAGACATGACCATTAGCACCCTTCTTTGGTGAAGGTGGAGTTTCAGACATGAATTGGAAAACTAAAGTATTTAGAAGATTGTTATCTGATCCAAATACCTTTCACACAGTTCCTTAATTGCATTAGAAGAAAAACTACTAAATTCTCTCTCTCTCTCTCCCTCACACACACACACACACACACACACACTTCCTTCTGGTTTCTTACATTTCAGCTTCAAATGCTGTATGATGTCTATTCAAAGAATTAACATATCTATTTAATGGAACTCACTGAAAATCCACTTAGGGATGTTCCATTAACACTACCAGACCGAGGAAAGAGAAAATTTGTTTTTATAAAAGCATTCTTGTTGTTTCAGTCTTGGCAGTTCAGTGTTCATTTTGGGGTCTGATGTATAGTGTCAGAGAAAATAGAGAGAAACAGAGTCAGAGAGAGCACAAAATCTCCCAAATGAATCTCTTTGATTGCACAAGTTCAATGACTTTTTTAAAAGTCTCTGATTATTTTTTAAATAACACAGCACTGCCAAGGAATTTGGAATAGAAATAGCGGCAACATGACACAAGTTTTTTCCAAAGACAGTAAAAAAACTTTTCTTTTTAATAAAATTATGTTCCCCATGGAAAAAGATAGCTGAAGTTTTATAGCTCTTAAATATACACTATGAGCACATCAAGTGCAATAGCCTAAAATCGATCAAATAATACAAACAATTACAAATGTTTAAACTGGATTGATTTTCTATGCCCTTATACTTTACATAGGGCTTGTCTTCACTGCCATTTTAATGCACAGTAAGGCTATGTCTACACAGCAACATTATTTCAAAATAACTAATGTTATTTCGAAATAACATAGTCCTCGTCTACCAGCCGGCAGTTATTTCAACAGAATGTCAAAATACTGTCAAGCTGGAGGACTTCTAACTCCAGCTCCTGTAACCCTCATTGTATGAGGAGTAAGGGAAGTTGGAGGAACAGTGCTCAAAATAAGCTATTTTGAAATAAGCTAAGCAATTGATACAGCTCAATTTGTGTAGCTTATTTCAAGTTAAGCCCTGCTATGTAGATGCACTCTAAGGTTGCATCTACACAGCAATGTTATTTCAGAATAACACTTGTTATTCTGAAATAACTTTGCAAGCATCTACACAGCAATTCAGTTATTTCAAAATAATATTGAAATAACGGGCAGTTTATTCTGGATGCTGTAAAAACCTCATTCCACAGGTTTCAGAAAAGGACCAACGCCTCTTCCAAAATAGCTATTTCAGAATAGCAGTAGTGTGTATGCTCCACTGCTGCTATTTTGAAATAGCCCCTGCCCCAGACCATTCAAAATAATTACTTCCCTGTGCTTCCTGTATCTCTCAATTGAGGTAGCATGTCCACATTAGGGGAGCATGCCTTGGACTAATTTTGAGGCTTCCCTGTAGTGTAGACACTCTATTTAGAAATAAGCTATTTTGGAGTATTTCTTTCAGAATAGTTTATTCTGAAATAAGCGTGCAGTGAATATGTAGCCTTACTTTCTCACTCAGGAGTGTGAAAAAACTCTCTCTCAAATGCAGGAAGTTACAGCGCTGTAAAGTGCCAGTTTAAACAAGTTTCCAGCACTGGAAGCTACACTGGCTGTGGAGGTGGTTTACCTAGAGCAGTGTTTCTCATCCAGTAGTACGAGTACCCTCAGGGGTACTCGAGAGAAGTCTGGGGGGTACATCAACACAACTGAAATTTGGAGAAAACTGAATTTTGGTTTGAAGTTTTATAGTGCTTTATTATTTTTGTACTTTTTACACCCAAAAATTTCATTGCCAGCCCAGCTACAATTAAGTTGTTTAAACAAATGTGTTGCAATGGTAGAAAAAAAAAAAACCTTGCGTGTCTGAAAACAGTAGGTACTGGGGGTACTTATAATATTTTTTTAAAGGGGGTACGTATATATATATATTTTAAAGGGGGGGTACTTTAGAAAAAAAGGTTGAGAAACACTGACCTAGAGCATTTGGAGAGCTGTATTCACGTTGCCCTGTTAAAGCTCTGATGCAGTAGCACTTTAAATTTACAAGTGTAGACAAAGCCATAGTCATCTACATTTTGTAAATGAAAATATAAAGTGGAACTAAAATGTACCCCAACAAAAACATACCATGTGCATGTTGGTTGCATGTTACACCCAATTTGCCCAAGGGTAAAGGACCATGAAAGGTGCCAGGCAGGAAGAATCAGTCTCAAAATTGCTAAATTTTGTTCAGTGTTCAATTCCTAAATCATTTACACCTATGGAGAGTGAGTATAAAATGCTACCAGGTGAGAATGGATGAATTTTACATCCAGTTTGCATACTCTGGGATCGATCTTCAGCAGTGGATGAGACAGGCTCAGTGCTACTGAGGAATGGGAAAACAAATGCTCATTTAAGCAAGTTGCACTGATTCTGGAGCTGGTCAACTCAGTCCTTTGAATAACATAAAGCAGTCTCAGACCTGCTCTATATACTGTCCAGATGCCACTCTAGGCCTTGGTCTACACTAGGGAGATATTTTGAAATAACTCCCCTTATTTCAAAATAGCAAGCAGAGCATCCACACTATCAAGCCCGTTATTTTGAAATAATAACTCCAGCTTCCATGAGGAATAATGCTTGGTTTGAAATAGTGTGGACGCATGAGTGTGGACGCTCAGGTGCTGCTATTTTGAAATAATTGGCATCCAGAGGCCTCTCACACCTGCACTTGTGGCTGCTCTGGCCAACCTGACAACTCCAGTGTTTCCCTTCTCCTGTAGAGCTTAAAGCAGCAAACAATAGGAAAGGGGCTTGTGGCATGAGGAAAGCTTTGCCAGCCTCATGCCACACAGCACCCATCGCTGGAGCCATGAGTGACCCCAGCACTCCCTCTGCACCCCCATGGCTGCCAGCATGTCCATAGCACCCTTGGATGCCCCTGGTCAGGGACAAAAGAGGGCACTGGCCTGGACATAGTGCGGAGATCCTGGACCTCATTGAGGTCTGGATGGAGGAGCCCAACTTCCAAGATCTCAGCACCAGGAGGAGGAATGTGGATGTCTACGGCTGTATGACTACCAGCCTGGCTGAAAAAAGGACACATGCAGACCCTTGACCAGGTCCACTTGAAAATCAAAGGGCTCTGGAAGGCCTACAAGAAGGCCAGGGAGCAGAGTCACTCTGGAGTGACTCCTCACAACTGCCACTACTACGATCAGCTGGATGCCAAACTGGGAAACCCTGCCCTCCCATCATCACAGAGTCAAGCCAGGACACACCTTGTGTCAGCCTCCATGAGGGCAGGATGTGGAGAAAGATGACAAAGAGGAGAAGGAGGAGAAGGAGCCCAGCCAGGAGCTGCTCCTCACCTGGATCCAGTTGTCCCCTCCCAGGATGTCTTTCAGGCCTTGGACAATCCTGGCAAAGGCACTTCAGGTAAGTTCCACAACTTTCCTTATACACACGCAGGGGCAGGTTGTGGGCTGCAAGAGGCTGGGTGCTCCTCACTCAGCTTTCTCGGCCTAGAGGTTGCACAATAGCCTGTGCATATTAAGCCCCAGTCCAGAGCACTCAGCTCCATGATGCTCTCACACAGGAACCCCTTGGCTCTTCTCACAAGGTTCCTTGAGAGGCCTGCCTTACTCTGGCCTCTATGGTGGGACACCTTCCCACAACAAGCCACTACTAAGGAGGCTGGGGTCACAGAACCACCTATCAGTGCCACACATGGCACAGGCTCATGCCCACACTCAGGCAGCATCCACTCCCAGTCAAGTGTGGCAATGTGGAAGAGACTGATCCCCTGCATGGGAACCTATTGGGGGGAGAGGAGTGGACCCCAGTAGCAAGCAGTGTCTGCTGCTTACATATACCTCCCCCAAATACACCCCCCTCCCCAGCGGGCAAGGATAGAAGTTCCCTTTCTGTGGAACACAGCTTGTGCTGGACCCAGCATTTGTGGGACACAGAAGGCAGCCGAGCCACCCTAACCCCACCTCCCACCCTCAGGCTCCTGGCCCCCATGGCACCTCCCCATGCCTGCTTGTCCCCAAGCCGTGGGTATTGTGATGTTCCCTTGGGACATCTGCGTTCTTGATGGAAAGTGTCATCACCACTGTCTGAACCGAGACCTTCACTGTTGGCATAGAGATTAGGACTAGGCTTCATACACAGTGTCTCCTGGGATAACTGCTCTTGTAACTTTTCTCCAGAGCTGTGAGTGTGGCACATCCACTACCTCCCAGCCATCTTCCCGAGCCCACGGGATTCACTGGAGGAAGCAAACTTGGAAAGACCTGCTGCAGAACCTGATGGCCTACCTCCATCTGGTTCTGCAGTAGGTCTGTCCAAGTTTGCTTCCTCCAGCGAAGGAGCACCAGGAGCAGGCTGTCCACTGGGAGTGGGCCGCCAACCAGGAGGAGCACTGGGCTGACTAGGAGCAGTGGAAGGCCAAATGGGACCATCTGGCACACCAGTGAGGGACCATGTGCCCCTCCATAACCTCTGTGATGAAGCACATGGCCACATGCATGGATAAGGCCACAAGCCACCTTCCTACCCCTAACTGCCCACCCCCCAATTCCCCGCTCCTGACCTAGTCCCCGCGCTTCTCCTTCTAGCCCCCCCAAGGGCCGCTGGGGCCCAAACACAAGGCATTAGGACTTCTTCAGCAGCCAAAGCCTCCCGAGCTACCTGTGGCAGGTGCCACTCCCAGCTCCATCCCTGAGCCCCCTTTCCAGGTTCTTTCTGCAGTCCCTCTCCTGTTGTATACCCCCCAAATAAACAAATGTGTGTTTTTCAAACAAAAAGGCTTTAGTATTTGCTCTCGAGGGGAGGGGAAGGAAGAGGAGGGGAAGGGAGAGTTAGGGAGGAAAGGCACACAGGGGCAATGTAGGTGCCCCTTGTTTAGAAGACTGGGACAGAGTCTCATAGGTGGCCTTGGACAGCCTCCTGATGTGCTCTCCATATGGCACTGATGTCCGGCTGCCCGTAAGCCCTGGCCAGCCAATCAGCCTCTGCCCCCCACCCTGGCAGGAAAGTCTCCCCCTTGCTCTCATGTAGGTTGTGGAGCATACAACATGCCACCACCACACAGAGGATATATTACTCACTCAGATCCAGGTGGGTGAGGAGACTCCTGGAGCTCCCCTTTAGGTGGCTGAAGGCACACTCCACCACCACACAGCACCTGCTCAGCCTGGCACTGAAGTGCTCCTTGGTGGGGTGTCAGCTGCCCATGTAGGTCTTCCTTAGCCAGGGGAGTAAGGGGTAGGCTGTGTTGCCCCTGATGTATGATGGGCATATTCACATCCCCAACCCTGATGGTGCAATCTGCAGAAAAAGTGCAGGAGTTCATCTTCTGAAACAGGCAGGAATTCCAGAAGATGCGATCGTCATGCATCTTCCCCAACCAGCTGTTAATGTCCATGAACCATCTCTTGTGGTCCACCAGGGCCTGCCACATCATGGAGAAGTACCCTTTCTTGTTGTCCAAGCCATGGTGATTGGGGGCCAGGATGGGGGTGTGGGTGCCATCTATGCCCCCCCTGCAGTTGGGGAAGCCCATGGCAGCAAAGCCATCTACAATGGGATTGATGTTGTCCAGAATGATGACCCTCCGCAGCAAGATGTTGTTGATGGCCTTGACTACCTGCAGGAGCATGGCCCCGACCATGGATTTCCCCATGCAGAACTGGTTCCTGATGGAGTGGTAGCTGTTCAGCATGGCGAGCTTCCATAGTGAGGTGGTGATGCACTTCTGCAGGGGGATGGTGGGTCTCAGCCGGGTGTTCTGTTGCCTGAAGGCAGGGGCGAGCCATTCACAGAGCTTGGAGAAGGTGGCCTTCCATATGTGGAGTTCTGGAGCCATTGCTGGTCATCCCAACACTGCAGGGTGATGCGGTCCCACCAGTCAGAACTGGCCTCCCTCCATCAGAAGTGGCATTCCACGGTGTGCAGGAGGCATTCCACGGTGTGCAGGAGATTTACTGCAACAGGGTGACGGGGTCCTCCGCTTCAGGCTGCTCATCATCATGCTGAAGCAGAATGTGGGCAGTGTGGATGAACTGTGCCATGAGGCACAGCACGAGACCCTTGACCCTGGCACTGCTTTGCAGCAGCTCTGGCTCCATGATGTGAGGACTGTGGTGTCCACAAGGGCAACCAGAGCACACTGTGTGAGTCTGGTGTTCTGCAAGGGGGTAGGCAGTGGAGGAGTACCATGTGAGACGCGGCTGTAGAGAGGAGCCCCTGTAAGGATGTGTCTCAAGCTAGCCTCAGGAAATAGCCACCGGAAGTGTCTGCCCTCCTGGTGTCCCCGTCCCCCCCGCCCCCGAGTGCTTTAAAACTGTGCTTTCAATCTGGATGTGCTATTTCGAAATAATTCTGAGCTATTTCAATCCTGCCTTTTATTGTGGATGTGTACTCTCTCTTTTCTTAGCCAGTACTCCTATGTCAAGGGATTGGTAGCAAGGCTGCATGGGAGCCACCTTGATAAATCTGCACAGATGGATGATCTCCAAATGCAGAGGGAATCCTCTGTGGCAGCGAAGGCATCATTAAAACTATTCTGTCTCTCTGAAATGATGGCTTTTAATAGGTCCCGGGATCTGGCCCATTTTACACAAGTATCAGTCACTATAGAAGTTACATTTTGGTGATTGGTGGGAAAGCATACTGTGGGTGGGGTGGCAGTGACCTACTAAGCAGGAGAACAACAAGTGACCTCCCCAACTGACCTATAAGAAGCTGGGATAGTATTTTCTACTGTTTAAGGGTATGTCTACACTAGCCCCCTAGTTCAAACTAGGGAGGCTAATGAGGGTGACCAAAATTGCAAATGAAGTGGGGGATTTAAATATCCTGCGCTTCATTAGCATGTTCCCGGGCAGTCGCCATTTTGGAAATTGACTAGCCCGGAAGAACTGCCTGCGTCTACATGCGGCAGAGAAGGGCGATTCCGAAATAAACCCCTTACTTTGAATTACCAGTTAAACCTCATGGGGTATGTCTATACTAGCCACCCTAGTTCGGACTAGGGTGGCTAATGTAGTCATTCGAACTTGCAAACGAAGCCCGAGATTTAAATATCTCGGGCTTCATTTGCATGTTCCCGGGCGCCGCCATTTTTAAATGCCCGGTAGTTCGGACTCCCTGCCCGCGGCTACATGCGGCACGGGCTAGGTAGTTCGAACTAAAGCCCCTAATTCATACTACTGTTACTCCTCCTACAATGAGGAGTAACGGTAGTCCGAATTAGGGGCTTTAGTTCGAACTACCTAGCCCGTGCCGCGTGTAGCCGCGGGCAGGGAGTCCGAACTACCGGGCATTTAAAAATGGCGGCGCCAGGGAACATGCAAATGAAGCCCGGGATATTTAAATCCCGGGCTTCGTTTGCAAGTTCGAATGACTACATTAGCCACCCTAGTCCGAACTAGGATGGCTAGTATAGACATACCCATGGATATTTAAATCCCGGGCTTCATTTGCAATTTCATTCGCTCTCATTAGCCTCCCTAGTTCGAACTAGGGGGCTAGTGTAGACATACCCTTTGAGAACTGTGTAGTACACAATAAATAGGTGTATTCTTTTCAGCTGCTCTTCCTGATGAGATGCATTGTGCTCCAGTAATGTAATATGGAATGGACAAGCAAACGAGGGGAAAAAAATAAGAACCTCTCTCCCCTTACACAATTTGAACTTACCTATCTAAAATAAATCCATTTGTCTTATTCAGAAATATATGGCTAACAATTTTTCCCAAAGACTGAAACATCCCCATGTTGGCTCCTGGCCCCTGCTGCCTCTTCCCCTCAGCCCCTTTTCACTCCAGCTGCTTCCCCAGGCTGCCCCCCAATGAACACTCATTCCTACCCCATCCATCCTGCTGCAGATGCCAACCCTTCCTGGTTCCCCCTGCTTATTCCAAGCCACATGACTTCTGCCTCCTGCTGCCTCCCCCACAAAATCCCCCACCCATAATGGGTTGTGTCTTCCCATGGATCTTCGTCCTTCTCCCCTCCCCCACTGCCAAACTTCCCAAGCTTCCTTTGCTCACCCCAAGTAGTGGCACTCAAGCAGGCAAGTACAGGCATGTACCTGAGAGCAGCTATGGAACAAGAATGGGGCACGCGACACCCCCTCTGGCAGAGAGCTGGGCTCACAGTCCAGTCTTCCTTCCCCACTTAGGATTGCACCTTTTCCATGCACATGTGCTTGCTTCTGTGCTGTGATATCAAGTGGCAGAAATGTGCGCTTCCATTTGTGAATCCTTAGAACTGGGTATCAAACTTCAAACACACTATAGAACCTTCACTCTTAAGAATGGAAGCCCTTATGAATTGTCTCTGAAGTGAGATAAAAGGGAGTGTTTCCTCAGCTGTCACATTGGTTTTTTCAAAGTTCATGCACTAGTTATGATAATGATGCAGACATCATGTAAAATGAAAGTCCAAAGCCTACACATTAAAGTACACATATAACCCATGCAATTGCATAAACAATTATTATGATAGTGCAAGCAAATTGAGTGACTCAAAAATAAATAGCTATCTAGACACCTGCAATTAGATAAAAATGTCAGTGTAGTAATTGTCAGTGAAACTGTGGCCTTAATTCAGTCATAATTTTGGATTTCAGGTCTCCAAAAAATTTCTCCTGAAGCTCGGTAAAAGTTCACCATGTAAATTAATGCAGAGAGCATAAACTCCCCAATTTCTCCCATGTGCTGCCCAGGTAAATGTATTTTTTGCAGGAAACTAAGCAGAGATTGGGAGGATGCAAATCATACCCATAAGCCAGTGGTCTCCAACCTTTTTAAGCATGAGATCACTTTTTGAATTTAAGTGCAATCCAAGATCTACCTCAAACCCAAATACTGTACCCTTGCTCCGCCTCCTTTGTGCCTCTTCTTGACCGAGGCCCTGCCCCTGCTGACTCCATCCTCCCTTCCTCTCACCAGGCAGGGGCAGCGGGTTGGGGTGCAAGCTCTGGTCTTGGATTAAGAGATTTGGAGTGCAAGAGGGGCTTTGAGCTGAGCTTGGGGCAGGCAGTTGGAGTGCCGGAGGGAATTCTAGATGCAGGCTCTGGGAGGGTGTTTGGATGCAGGGGGCTCAGGGCTAGGGCAGGAGTTTGGGGTGTAGGAGGGGGTTCATGACTGGGGCATGGTTTCAGAATGTGGGCCCCGACTGGGCACCGCTTACCTCAGATGGCTCCTGGGTGGTGGCACAGTGGGGCTAAGGCCCTGCACCACTCCCAAAAGCAGCCAGCAAACTCCCTCCCAAAGTCCTGTTATGCTCCCTGCCCTGCTCTGTGGAGATAGGATAAAGAGTGGGAGAGGGGGGCACCTTGACATCAGTGCCCCTTTTCTCCCTCTCCTGCCCTGCACAGCAAGCAGGAGGCTCCGGGGGTGGGGGGGAGGAGGAGAGGGAAGCAACTACAAAGCAAAGGGCAGGAGATGCGCAGTAGTAGGGGGCAGAGACACCTGAAGTGCCGGCACTTGATAGCCTCTTCGCCAAACCAGTCAGGGTCACCTGTCAGAAGCTCCAAGCTCTACCAGTAGATCCCGATCTACTGGTTGGTGACCACTGCTATAAGCAGTCCTCAGGCACCACTGTGATAGGCACTCTATTAAACATAAGATAGTAGATTTACTAGTAAGAATGCATGCAGCACTATCTTTAGCCACTGTTCAAACCTGTCAATGTAGTCCTCAGTGCAGACCTCTTTCACAGCTCTAGTGCATCCCCACGCAACTCAGCAAGTGTTGTTTCACTGTACTCAAAGGGAGCTTGAGTACACTCTACTCAATGGGAACTGTGCAGGGGATACTCTTTTTTACCCAAGCCCAACTCAAGGAACATTCATGGGCCAGGAAGGATCAAGACTCAGGGAGCTGTAGCTGTGCAGATCATCTTTCCACCGCCCTCTCCCCGCTTCCTCCCCCAAAAAAGAAGAGCTGCACAGGCATGGAGTTTTGTGGCTGCTCTGCAACTGCTTCACAGAAGGTGGTTTCACTTCAAATGGAAGAAACCATGTGCTTCACAGAAGGGAATGGTTAGGGAGTATCACTTTAGGACCTGGATGTGGTAGAACTCAAAAACTGAGTACAAGTTTGACATGATGCTGCTTTCTTGTGATGTATGAACAAATGCAGGAGCTGGGAGGTAAAAGGATGGCTCTTGAGATTAACATACAAGACTGTTAGGATTGCAGATGCCTTGTGTGACACTGAACAAATCAAGAAACTTCCTCTGAGCTATTTTTTCCCTGTTTTTTAAGTGGAGACAATAATACATACCTACTTTGGCATGGCCAATTCATAAATGTTTGTAAAATGCTTTAAAATCCTCAGCTAGAAAGCACTTCTGGGTGGGAAGTATTATTATTATGCCGTATACAAATATAAAAGGCTGGTGAGAGCACATCTGGTGTACTTAGTGTGGTTTTTGGCTCTGTACTGTGAAAAAATGACATCATTAAACTAAAGAGAAGAGCAATAAAAATGCTGAAAGGTTTAGTAAACATGACCTATGGAGAGAGACCGAAAGCACTGAATTGGCACAGGAGAAAGAAAAGTAAAGCAAAGGGTGACATGATAAATATCTATGAGTACCCGTGAGGAATTAATACAAAAGAAAGGGAAGAGGTTGTTTTCATTTGTCCTTATAGGTAAAACAAGAAATAATGGCCTAAAATTAAGAAAGGTATAAATGGAGGCCATTTAACAGTGAGGTCAATCAGATAATGGATTAACCTTCCAACAGAAGTCATAGTGTCGCAATCACTGGAAGCTTTCCTAGCGCACTAGAGAGAGAAATAACAGGGGAATCTGTAAAATTGTTTGAATGCAAATGTACCGAGATGCAGAGAGATGGGCTATAGGAACTAGGAGGTCATTCCTGACCCTAATATCTATGATTTTATGATAATACAAAATGATAAATTACCAGTAGTAGAAATAGCAAGGTTCATAAGCAGAATGTATGGGCTGTTCTTGTGAAATATATGTACACTCTACATTAGGATGCACTGTACAAAAATATTTTTATCAGTACAACATCCTGAGTCATACATGTATGTTTATTAGCTGCTGGTGCATGTAGTTTGAGAAATTAATTGTATCACAGTTGTTTAAAAGTACTGTAGCATCACATATTCCAGCAAGCATTTGGAGGTTTAATGTTGTGCAAAATAATCTATTAGTTAGTACCATCTTCAGGCCTATATTGCTTTTATTCTGAGGATGAAGCAATTTTTCACTTTGATGTAAACTGCAAAATACAGAAATTCATCATTTAATAAAGCTTATATATTAATATTCTGATCCTGTATCCTTTACAGAACTATGAGCGTCATTATTGTTAACTTCTTTTCTTTTCACCGATGAATCTCCTCTTGTCTCTTTCTCTGGTTATCAGAGCAGGATGTCTTCCTCTGGAGAAGGGGTGGGCAAACTGCAGTCTGTGGGCCACATCCAGCACATCAGCCATTTTGATTTGGCTGTTGAGAACCCGCAAGAGAGTGGGGTTGGGGGGTTGCCCTGTTCCGCACAGCTCCTGGAAGCAGCAGCATGTCCCCATGCTGGCTACTGCATCTAGAAACAGCTGGGGGGCCCATGTGCTTCACTTGCAGGTCCCATTGGTTGGGAACCATAGCCAATGGAAGCTGTGCAGACAGCACCTGCAGATAGGGCAGTATGTGGAGCCACCTGACCGCACCTCCACATAGGATCTGGGGGCATGTCGCTGCTTCTGGGAGCTACTTGAGGTAAGTACCCCTGAGCTCCACGCACACACCTGGAACACCTTGCCCAGACTTGATCCCCCTCTTCTCCTCCAAACCTTCGATGCCAGCTCAAAGCACACTCCTGCACCTCAAACCTCTCATCCCCAAATTCACCCATAGCCTACACCCCTAGCTGCAGGCCCCATCCTCCTCCTCACACCACAACCTCCTGCTCTGGCCCCGATCCCTGTCCTGTTCTCTCAGCCCTTCAATTCCAGTCTGAAGCCTCCTCCTGCACCACCTCATTCCCAGCCTGCATCCCAATCCCAATTTTGTGAACATGCATGGCCTTCCACACAATTTCCATAGCTTGATATGGCCCTCGGGCCAAAAATTTGCCCACCCTGGCTCTAGAGGCGAGACACATTGTAAAGCAGCTGCTTGGGGGTTTGAGGCAGCTTGGTTCAAACACTGTTAGAATGGATTCTATTACAAAAAAATCTATATTACTTAGATGCATTGTTTTTCTTGTCAGTTACAAGGCACTGACAATACATCTCTCCCCTGTACAGAGGCAACCTGCAACAAGGTCTGTTCACCAAAGCCCAGTGCATTGAGGTACTTAACCACGTGTCTAATGTTAAGCACAGGAGTAGTATCACACACAATGAACATGCAAAAATCATGTGTCAGGTCCCAAACTCCTGAGATTTACAAGTATCAAAAATATTAAAAACAATACATTTAGGGTTCTTTTTAAATGTCTCTTATTTTTTAGATGGAAGGGACCATGTTTTCAAATTTTTCTCTGCAACCATTTAAACTAAAAATGTACTTTAAGAAAAATGACTGTTCAGAATCTCATGCAGTTGCATGAAGGTAGGAGCTTTGGGAAAAATATTAAATGTCATATAACTCATGATGAAATTACAAGACTCAGCTGAATTTCCATGGAACCACTTATATACTTAGCATTAGGTGCTTGGTTATATACCTTGCTGAACGAAGACCTATGTCTGATTTATACCCTCAAAATAGGTTAGGCTCAAGTTAAATGGTTCACATGCCTTACTCGGAACACGTGTTGAAATTCATGCCTCAACACAGACCTTTTAATTTGATAAAAATAGTATTTAGTACACAGTTTTAGGCATAAGGACATGGACGAGAACTGCACAAAACAGGAGAGCGTGGAAAAGTTGTGATCTACATCAGTGGTGAGACTACTCACATCAGTGAAATCATGGATCTTCCCAGTATTAGGCATAAGATCCTTATGATGATACATGATACATGTATCATACATACATGTCGGATACTTATGATGATACATCCAGAAATATTGCACTGGAGCCCCGCACTTCCTACACCTCCCCCTCCTTCCCAGCACTTTCAGAGCACCATGAATCTGTTGATTCATGCTCAGTCCCTGCTCCTTCTCCTCCCTCCCAGAGCTTGAACAGCCACAAACAGCTGATTTGAAGTGTTCCACTTCTGGGATAGAAGAGGAGGGCCAGGCACAGAGCAAGAATCACTGGGTTTGCAGTGCTCTGAAAATTCTGGGAGGGTTGGGAGGAGTAGGGAATCTGAGGCTCCAGTACTCCAGTGTGCAAGAGGTGTGTGGGGTAGGAGGGCAGGCAGAGGGTCCATGAGCCACAGATGGAGCCCCAATGGGCCACAGATTGTCCAGCACTGACCTATAAAATTTGTTATACAATCTAGTCATTTTGGAGAACCATCAAAATCAAACATTATTTTCTTTAAGCCCACGCTTTAAGCATTCCTATGCTTTATTAATTTCCCTCCATAACAAGTACAGTTGCTACTGAGCAATATTTTATATTTTCTGGGATTCTTTCCCCCTCACATAAACAGCAAAATGATTTTTTCTCTGACTGCATAATAAATTTAGGTTCAATTATATTTGCACAATAAGATTTTTGTCAGAAACACTGAAGTTGACAGATGTATATTTAAAAACACTGGGCATTTTTCATTTCAGTTGCATTCAGCTGAAAACTATACTGTGTTTCTTTGACAGGGAATGCACTATAATATACGCACACACAGAGATATATATCTGCTTTATACCAGTGATTACTTTGCAAAATAACTGAAATATTCTTGAAGTGGATGAATATATTAGAAATGGGTTGCTTCATAAAGAGCTCCACAGCCCTTTATGAATGTCTCTAGCAATTTAAAGTCACATAAGAGAATTAGAGAGAGGAGAGATGCTGATGAAAGAACTTATTTCAACAAAACTAAAAGAAAAGCACAGTGTGAAAATAATGAAGGAGAAGAAATGGAAAGTTTATAGCAAGGAGCTGGCTTCTGATCTCTTGAACACCAGTTTACAACAAAAGTAACTTCATTAACTTTACTGTTGGTGCTCTGGATTTACCTTTGTGTAATAGTGCTTATAACCTGTCCACTGAACCCCAAATATAGTTTCTGGTAAAATTAATTCATTTTGGACAAAACCTAAGCTTTTGTGTGGTGCACCATGTGAGTGTGTCCATGCACATTTCCACATGTTGCAGTGATCCACTCAACCAGAACCAACATGTGATAACACATGGTGGAGGTGAGGATATGAGTACTCATCTTTAAATACACAACAAAACATGTTACTGACCCCCACAAGCCAGGGGATTGAAAGAAGTTTAAGCAATGGTGCTGTTCTGCTGATTAACATGATGGTGGCTTTGTGATGAATAGAGTGGACCTTTGACTGGAGGGAGGAGAGGGAAGAAAAGCGGCTGTGTTGCCTTTAAGGAACCTCACTACCATGAGTTCAAAGAAGGTGGCAAAAGGGGCCAAAGAGGAATTAGAAGACCTGATCAGATTGGGGGTACAGACTTACCAGGAACATCAGGGAGACAGTATCTATACCTTGTACCATTCTGGCTGAATCCTTGTTGAGTACTAATATATCCCTCTACATCAGTGGTCTCCAACCTTTTTACACTCAAGATCACTTTTTAAATCTCAGAACAAGCGAAGATCTACTGCCCCACCCCTCCCCCGAAAACCCCACCCCTTCCTTGAAGCCCCGCCCTCTCTATTCGCCTCCTCTCCACCACTTGCTATCCCCAGCCCTTATACACTCTACACTGCCACTTTTTTTCCGATTCTTCTGTGGGAAGAGATTTTTCCAACATTTAGCCTGTCTAGACTGGACCAAATGTCAGAAAAACCCCTTCTTTTGGCAGCCCCCTTATTCCTTGTGGAACGAGGAATATAGGGGTTACCGAAAGAGCATGTTTGCTCTTCCACTAAAAAAACGGAAGAGCAAACACATCCCTGGATGCAGAAGAGTTTTTCTGGGATATCTCTGGAATCCTGGAAAAACTCCTGCAGTCTAGCCATACCCTCACTGGGTTGAGACAGGATGTGTGTGGGCTCTGGGGTGGGAAAGAGGGATTTGGGTGTGGGAAGGGGTGAGAGGTGCAAGCTCTGGGAGGAAATCTGGATGCAGGAGGAGGTGGAAAAGGGGACGCCGGCTCGGGGAGGGGGCTCCAGGCCGGGCAGTGTTGGGGTGAGATGGAGGGCTGCGGTACTAAGCAAGCCACAGGTTTGTGGATGTGAGGGTGCAGGAATTTGGGTTGGGGCATGTGAGAGGCTCAGGGCAGGGGGTTCCACTGTATGATAGGCTCAGATCATACAGTGGTGTTCAGCCCAGGTGCATCACGCTCCACGTGGGCTGGAGTAGAGGAGAAGCCGCCCGATCAGCTGGAGCACGGCACAGCCTCTCCTTCTGCTGAACACCCCGGCCAGCTGACCAGGCAGCTTCCCCTGTGCTCCAGCCCACGTGGACCGTGGTGCACCTGGATTGAACACCACGGCTAGCTGGCCGGGCAGCCGCTTCTTTGCTCCAGCACAGCTGCACCGCGCTCAGCCCAGAAGGAGCTAAAGATCGACTCATAGAGCCCTTGCGATCTACCGGTAGATCGCAATCTACCGGTTGGTGACCATAGCTCTACATAATGCATGCTTCTTCCCACTTTACTTCCCTCCACTCTGTGTTAGAAATAAGAGTGCATAGGCATTCTTGTTCACTTTCATTGGCAAACTGAGAGGCTGCGTCTAGACTGGCAAGTTTTTGGGCAAAAGCGTCTGCTTTTGCGTAAAAACTTGCCAGCTGTTTACACTGGCTGCTTGAATTTGCGCAAGAACATTGACGATCTAATGTAAGATTGTCAGTGTTCTTGCACAAATATTATGATGCTTCCGCTCAGGGATAAGCCCTCTTGCGCAAATGCTTTTGCGCAGGAGAGCCAGTGTAGACAGGTAAAAACTGTTTTGCACAAAAAAGCCCCGATGGCGAAAATGGCGATAGGGGCTTTCTTCCACAAAACCGCGTCTAGATTGGCATGGATGCTTTTCCGCAAAAAGTGCTTTTGCGCAAAAGCATCCATGCCAATCTAGATGCTCTTTTCTGCAAATGCTTTTAACGGAAAAACTTTTCCGTTAAAAGCATTTGCGGAAAATCATGCCATTCTAGACGCAGCCAGAGAGTATAACCATTAAAAAACCCACAGAACAGAAGTTTGATTACTGTAGCATGTTCCCTTGCTTGTTCTTATGCTTCATGTTACAACTGCCTAGAAGGCAAGTGAAGGTGCAGTGCAACAGCACTAGAATTACACATTGACCCCAACTTCACACTCTGTCCCACTCTCAGTGGGTGTGGAATTAGTTTTTACACGCTTAAATCAGTAAAATAATACTATTTTTAAAAAAATAATAAAGTTTTCTGCTTCATGGAATTAAATAAAAGTGAATGCAAACCTAAAGTTTAATATTAGTGGTTAAATATATTCCCGACTATTCCTATACATTTTCCTTTTCGCTTTACAGGCCCCTATCTATTCCCAGTTTCTTCAGAAATTCAGAAATAAAAGATGAAGCCAGGAGTAAGACAGGGGTAAAAGGGGAAAACAATGAATGAAGATTAGTCACTTGACCATTATAAAAATTCCAGGAATTCTCTGATGTTATTGAAGCACTGTGCAGTAACTGGCAAGGAGAGAGCTTTCTTACTCAACTTACGGTAGTTTCTGAGTTGGGGGAAAATAGGTCAAATTTTGCCTTCAGTTATCCAGGTGTAAAATCAGTGAGACGCCACTAAGTGAATGGAGATATTCTGCATTTCCACTGGTGTAACTAAGAGCAGAAGTTGGCCCTCTGACTTTTTGTTTTCTTTTGAAGGATAAATTTTAAAATTTAAATTAACTAGCAAGAGGCTCTGTTGAGATTGAATTCACACTAATGCAATGAATACTACCTCAAGTACAAAAGGATGTGTTCGGTTGCAAAATATATTCAGCTCCCAATATTTAAGAATTAACTCCTTGATCGTAATGGTCAATAAAAAGCCCATTACTGACAAAGGCATTCATACCAGGACATTCCAAATTCCAGCATCATCAGTGTATTAATATGAGACTAAGGGTATGTCTAAACTACATCCCTTTTTCGATAAAGGGATGTAAATTAGACATACTGAAATCGTAAATGAAGCCAGGATTTGAATTTCCTGCGCTTCATTTGCATAACGGCGACTGCGGCTTTTTTTTTTTTCCGAAAAACTGCTTTTTGGAAAAGAAACCGCGGTCAAGATGGGGATCTTTCAACAGAAATGCCCTGTTTTGAAAGATCCTATAGGGTTACAGGATCCTGTATGGTTACAGGATCTTTCAAAACAGGGCATTTGTTGAAAGATCCCCGTCTTGACCGCATTTTTTTATTCCGAAAAGCAGCTTTTCGAAAAAAAGCTGCGGCCACCACTATGCAAAGTGGTGTGGGAAATTCAAACCCCGGCTTCATTTACAATTTCAATATGTCTAATTTACATCCCTTTATCAAAAAAGGGATGTAGTTTAGACATACCCTAAAATAATTGCAAACTACATTTGCTCAAGATTGTGATGGTTTATGAAGCAGCTCTTAAATCATCCACTTTCAGGATCTGATTTTTTTTTTTTCCATCTGGACCAGCCAAACCTGGTAAATCCAGAGAATTATGCAAACTTCACTTTCATTCATTAAGAAAATAACTAGTGAATTATACATGATGCTATAAATAAAATATTCAGCTTTTAAACCCTATGTAGTCTACACATCTAAACCAAACATAAATATACTTTTCTTATGTGGTACAATTTTATGATAATATCTCTAAAATAAAAGTCTCAAATATATGTAAATCTCATTAGCCGTTAGTTTGGGGAAGCTCAAAGGGGTTAGATATCTAGTGTGTTTCTAACTACCATGAATTCATTTCTTATTGTTATGTAAAGCTTATGTGGAGAGAACCAATAAAACAATATTTGACTAAAATCAAATTTCAAAAGAATTGGCTATATTGGTGAAAATTGTAAAATTTAGTCAGGTTTCCAATTTAAAAAAAATGTTTGGGCATTTGGGTTTTTCCTTCTTTTTCCACCCCTTCCCCCATCTGCTATAAAGAAGGGTGGGAGGGAAGAAAAAAGAAGGGCAAGGAGAAGAAAACAAGCCTGAGAAACATTCACTTATCAAAAAATGAAATTTTGAGGGTTGTTAAGAACCTTCCCCCCATACATACACACACACACACACACACACACACACACACACACACACACATTTTAATTTATTTTGTTAAAAAAAACCTGAAAAATTCAATGAAGAACTTTTAATAACAAGATTTTTCAGAAAATATTTTGGTAAAAAGACATTTACTATTTTTTTAATCGGCTCTCTTTATATATTTGTATGCTGCATGGAGAATGGTAGGCTTCAGAGGTATATCGGTGTGGTGTATGTGAAGACACAGGCCCACTTCCCTCCCTTACCTTCTTAGAAGCACAGCATATTCCCAGGGAATAAAGGAGGAAGTCCTTGGACTCCCATGAGTACAAGGACTGAAAATTTGCCTCGTCCTTATGCAGTCATGCCTGAGGAAAGGTTCGTAGAACAGCCCTTTCCTTGACTTCACACCACATGAGGATCAGGCAGAATCTGACACTTTGACTTTACTGGCTGAAAACCAGTTGTATTTCATATATGTGGTTATTTTTGCATTTCTTGTATGCTTAATGTCAAAGGATTGTCCTGCCTATGCTGTTACAGTTACTCATGCCAGATAGCAGCATCATAAGGGAGGAGGAAACACTTCACTGTGTTGCTATGATAACATCCTTTATATGCAGGTGAGCAAGAGGAAGTGCTGGAAAGAAGGAACGCACTGACCTGATAATGTGTCTAGCAGCATAGCTATGCCAGTGTCTTGGAAATTATTCTGTGCACCAGTCATACACTTGTCTTAGCATATGCCTGTTAGTCTTCCAAGAAATGCAAGGGAACCAGCAGTCACAATCTCCTTCTCTGCTGCCCTTTGCTTAGAGCCAGTTTTCATCTCATACCTAGTCCTTTATTTGTGCCACAGAAACAGAAACAATTTAAAAAATGTAGACTCTTGTAATTAAAAAGGGAAAAAAGTCAGGAATTTTGTGTCAGGGTTCCCAGAGATATAATGGGAGTTACATAGCTAACATCTTGGGCCCCACAATTACTTGCTTTCAAAATTACTGAATGTATTAGATACGGTGGAAGAGCTATTTTTTTATGATTTGTGATTGGTTGTTGGTAATGGATATTTATAATTCCTAGTGAATTGCAATATATTATTATTTTACATAGCTTATGCTCATCAAAATCATGTATCATCATTTCCCTATGTAGCCTAGGAGAGAAAAAGTTGAGATTTTCAAAGGAAGCAATGTTTCTGAAATGTGTGTTTGTAGAGACGCAATGTCTGAACTATGGGTGTGTCTAGACTACGGGGTTTTGTCGACAAAAGTAGCCTTTTGTCAACAAAACTATACCTGCGTCTACACTACCGCCGAGTTCTTTCAACATAACATCAACAGAACTTGGCAGTTTTGTCGACGGCAGTAAACCTCATTCTATGAGAGTTCTGTCAATCCTTTGCATCTACACTCCCATGTCAACGAAGCGGCTTGCTTTGTCGACAGAACTCGATGTAGTCTAGATGCTCTTTGTCAACAGAAGCCTGTAGTCTAGACGTACCCAAGATGACTATGCTTATGAATAAAATTATTGAATAATGTATTTGCATATTTCTCTTGATTGGCTTCCAAATACAATACTGTTTGGTATTTTCAGTTAGGAAACAGCACTCACTATTGTCCCAGTGTATGTCTACACTACTGAGTTTTGTCAGAAAAACGTCCATTTTTCCGACAAAACCTGAGGAACGTCCACACTGCAATTGCATTCTTCTGCAAAAGAATCAAAAGAACAGTGGGGTTTTTTCTGGCATTGGCAATCCTCATTCTACTAGGAAGAAGCCTTTTTCCAAAAGAGCTCTTTTGCAAAAAGACGTGTGTGGATGGGGAAGAGGGAGTTCTTTCAGAAGAAGAGGAAAGAGGAAAAAAGCACAGGTGCCCTGGTGGCCATTCCGTCCATAGCAATCACAGCTTACATGAGAGAGAGCATCCATTTAGTCTGGATGCTCTCTTTCAAAAAAGCCGATCACTTTTTCCATGCACTTTTTCAGTGTGGACACTCTCTTTCAGAAGAATTTTTTTGGAAGATCTCCAAAAAAACGTAACCCCAGACACAGCCCCAGAAAATAGAATGTGCAAAGAAGATTGCAGTATTGCCAGCTCTAGCAATTTTATCACAAATCTCGCTATATTTGATGGGCTTTAGTATTTTTTTAAAGCTTCACTTACAGAATGAAGTGTTCATGTAAGAATTATAGCTTTTATTAAGAAAGTTGGAATTACCTGTACTCTAAAGGCTCAGAAACCATAAGACCAATAAAAAAAATCCAGGGTGAAATCCTGGCCTCTCTGAAGTCAATGCCAAAGTGTCCATCGATTTCACTGGAGCCAAGATTTCAAACTCTTCCCTGCTCTTTTTGTTTGTTTGTTTAAATCTCCTTATTTTTTGAGAATGGTCTCATGATTTTTAACACTTGTGATTGATGAAACAGCTGTACTTATAGGCCAGTCTCTTAGATAAATATGAAGCTACCTTGCTCCTGCTTAATATTCAAAGTTTTTGACTAACTAAGAAAAAATAATTAAAATAAAAAGCATTATTGAAGTCCTTCACATGTGTATCTCACTACTTACCCTTGAGGCATGAAATATTCCTTTTGATGGGAACTATTGCTCGTGGATTTTTGCTTGATAGCTGTTTAGTTGAAGATTAAGTAAAATTATAATGGATCTAATAACCAAAGATGTAATGTATTTCTGCACTTGCACTATATTATTATTACTATGAATTTGCTTTCAGTTTTTTGGGCTTCTTTATTCCTTTAGCAGCTGTATTTTTTTAAAGCGCAAATAGAGCTGTGTCATGTAACCAACCTGGATAAATGTGTATGATGGAGTTTTCTGAGCTTGAAGAACAAAGGACATTTTATTGCTTTACTTTTTTGTCCTCCTCCCTCTCAATCTTTTGACCACAGTCTGTTTGCCAGCTGCAGGTAAAGAATTTTTATGCAATACTCAGACAGTGCTGTTTTACTCTGAATTCTGATTAATCAAAGAGGTCAACTTTCAGTAGAAACAGCATAAAATTCAGTCCATTAAATTGTCCATTTTAGCCCAGAAATAATGGCTTATAGTTTTGATTATATTAATTAGTGTACTTACTGCATTGCCAAACTAAATGCTTTCAATATTATGTTAAGGAACAAAGAGTTCTGTTCTTTTATTGAAAAAACTAGTTCAGGGGGAACAAGGAGAGAAGACAGGAAAATACTCCAGACTTTCTTTCTTTTTTTTAGTAATCTGTAAGTGATAAAAATTGCTATTGAAAGTCACTATAACAATTTAGAATTTTTACACAGTATAGTTCACTGCACAGGCACACATAAAAATACCCCAATTCATTCCTCTTCAGTTCATTTTTAAATTTGTGTTGTCTTATGTTATAGCTTTTAATCACAAATGTCATGTTAATTTTGATTAAATTAGAGCAAAACAGGATATATTTAAATGCTTAATGCTGTTTTTGTGTTCTAGACATGTGAAAGTTACAAATTTTCTGTATCCTTCATAGTCCAGAAGTGTCTCCATTGCTCCTGCAACAGTTGATAGCAGCATAGGATTTTGGACTAACCTATTGGGTTATCATATCCTGCCAATAATGCCAATACTTTAGGTTTCAGAGGAAGTCTAAGCACCATCCCTTCCTACTTCTAACCAGGGCTCAGACTGGCTGAGAAGAGGCTTATGTGTCAGTCCAGTGCATCAGAATTATTTCCCAAGGCTTAACAAGCTAAATACTTGCACAATGACAAATGGTGGAAAATCATTCCTTACAGACTTCTTCTACTCCTTACTCTGATAACCTTTTCTACTAATGAGAATAGTTCAGGCAGGGCCCAGGAAGAAGCAATGTTTGCATCACCTCCCACATAGTCACACATAGCTAAGGGCTGTGTGGATCATGCAGTATATGTGTGTACTAGGGATGTTAAATTTCATTAAATCAACTAATTGACTAGTTGATGGATTTTCCATCGACTAGTCAATTAGTTGTTAAGCGGAGGAGCCGTGGCAGGTTTAGCTCCCAGCCCTAGAAGTTAACCCCGCTGTGGTTCTGCCTTTTAAATGTACTGTTGGCTCTTAATACATTTAAAAGGCTCAACTACAGCAGGGTAGACCCATCACAAGCCGGGACAGTGGTCTCCCCACAGCCAGCTCTTAATACATTTAAAGGCTGACACTAAACAGGGAAGGACCCAGCCCAGGACCGTTATGAGCCGGGAATCAGCTGTCCTGGCTCGCGCCAGATTCCCCTGATGCATTTCTGATTTTTAAACGTATTAGGAGCCAGCAGGCTCTTAATACATTAAAAAAAGCAAAGGTGCAGCGTCTGGGACTGGATGCAAGCTGGGAATCAGTTGATTCCCATCTCGCACCTGGTCCCCACTGTTCCCCTCTACCCCCCACAGAGATGGTGCTGGGGGAAGCTGGCTTTTAAGCCAGCTGCCCCAGCATTGGCTCCCCTCCTCCTTGCTGCCTTTGATAGAGGCAGTGTGTGTGTGGGGGGGAAGCGACTAGTCGAGGGACTAGTCGACTAGTTGCTTACATCCCTAGTGTGGACTGAGGCTATGTCTACACAGCAGTGTTATTTTGGAATAAGGTATTCCGGATGAGATATTCTGGAATAGTTTATTTCAAAATAGCGCATCTACACACAAAATGCATTTTGAAATAGTGCTTAGCTATTTCGAAATAGCTTGTCCACTCTGATTGGACACTGAATTGCATTTAAGGCCACCCGGAACCAGTTCAGGCAGGGCATCGGGTCAGTAGTTGCTTTGTGTGGCTGCTCCCTGCTCTCTGAGACACGTGCTTAAAGGGACCCCCCTGGAGAACCCGTTTCTCAGGTTTCCCTGCTTGCTTGCCTATCTCTCTGAGAGACAGCAAAGTATTTTCTCTTCTTGCTCTGGTTGTCCTGACTCAGGACACCACAGCACTCTGTGCTATGGAGCAGGAGCTGCCTCTGGGCGGTCTTCGCGTCTGGGAGCTTTTGCTTCAAGTCATGCAGCACTTTCTGCAGGCTGCCTCCAAGGCTCTGCAGGAACACAACCCCCAGAGCTTCTTGGAGACCCTCCTCGGGTATGTGGGGAAGTGGCTACAGGATCTGGACACCACCCGCCATGGGTTTGTGTGCTGTGCTCCACTGCATTTGGACACCAGTGCAGACTGGTGGGACCACATCGTTCTGGATTGCTGGGGAGACCAAAAATGGCTCCAGAACTTCAGAATGAAGAAGGGCACTTTCCTTGTGCTGTGTGAGTGGCACGCCCCTGCCCGGAGTCAACGGGATGCTCACATGAGGCCCGCCATTCCCCTCCAGAAGTGTGTCACCATCTCCTCTGGAAACTCTCCACACCAAACAGCTACTGATCTGAGGGGAAGCAGTTCGGCATGGGGAGATCGACCATTGAATGCAAGTATGGCATTCTCAGGCTACTGTCCCAGGAGGGGGATGGAAGGAGGGAATGGTACAAGTCCCCTCCCCAGGAGGGTTTGTTCTATCCTGCCTGCACAAAGCCCTGCCTGGGGTGGCCATGATTGCAGCGGGTTGTTCCTGGTGAGTGGAGGGGAGAGGAAGTAAGTGGGTGGGGGACTCTGAGGCGCCCTGGCATCCCTGTGATTCTCAGTTTGTTTGTCTCCTTCTGCAGGTGATCAGGGCGATACACAGCATCCTGCTGCGCAGAGTCATCCGCCTTGCAGATGTGGATGCCATCATCAAGGGGTTTGGCACCTGGGGCAGCCCCTCCGCAGTTGGGGAAATCGATGGGACACACATCCCTATCCGTGATCCAGACCACCGGGCCTCAATGTACATTAACTGCATGGGATACTTTTCGGTCCTGCAGGCTGTGACTGATTACTGGGGCCAGTTTATGGACATAAATGTTGAGTGGTCGGGGAAAGCATATGACACACAGGTCTCCCACTGCAGCTGCAGTTTCTTCTCCACCCAATGGTCAATGGTCCTGTGCAAAGCTCGCAAAGCCGCCAGGTGCTGTCACTGGTATTCATTTATTGGACATGCGCAACTGTGGAAGCTTTGAGTGTGGGAGGATGTCTTGGATGGTGTGGGCCGCCCTCCAATTGCAGCTGGTCCAGCTGTGGAGAACAAAGAAAGATGGTCAGTCATTCCAGGGGACACAATGCCTGAAGCCCAGCCCCCATGTGCAAGCCGAGAGCAACAGTTCTTGGCGCTGTCATAGCTGATGTGCTATGCCAGTGGCCCCTGATGTCCCTGGGACTGGGGGCTGCCCCAAGACTGTGGCCATGCTTGTGTGCCATGTGCAGGAGTGCTCAGTGTGTGTGTGTGGGAGGGGGAGGTCCCTTGCCTCCTTCTAGGGCTTGTGGAGGGAGAGTGTCCCACCCTGGGGTCAAGAGCATGGCAGGTCTCTCCAGAAACCCTGTGGCCAATAGCCCAAGGCTCATGTGTGTCAGCCTGCTGGGGCCACATTCCCAAGAGCGTCACGACACATGCTCCCATGTGCAAGGGCCAAGTATGGAGCGCCTACCCCCCCCCATGATGGGAAAGTGATGGCACTCATACAATGTTCCTTCCCCAGCCTCGGACAACACCTGGGAGATGTCCACAGGGAAGACTACAGGGAAGACTACATGGCTCCTGGGTCAGCTCAACGGTCAGGCTGGCCTCGTCCTGGTCCTGCTCCTCCTCCTCGTTTCCACCATCTGGGCCCCCAGCGAGGACGACGATGGGCATCTCCACCCCAGAGTCAATAACTAAGGGGGGGGGAGGATGGGAACAGACTACCCCACCCCGCAGGATGAGGTCAGCTCCTTATAATATGGGCAGGTGTGGGGCTCTGCCACGGATCAAGAGCTGCCCTCCTTGGCGGAGCTCCTTGACTTTCATCCACACCTGTTCTTGGGTGCAGAAGTGGCCTTTGCTCCCCAGGCTATCTGCCATGCAGACATAGACATCCACATTCCTGCATCTGGTGTGGAGATCCTGGAGGTTTGTCTCATCCCCCCAAACCTCAATAAAGTCCAGGATCTCTGCACCAGACCAGGAAGATACATGTCTTTTGCGGCCGCAGGCAGATTCCTGGGAGCTGGCTGAATGCTCCCAGGGAGCAGTGGAGGGCTGGCTGGCACCGTCTGCCTGGCTCATCTTGGGCCAAAATGGAGTCGGGGCAGCTGCAGGTGGGTCAGGGCTGTCAGACCTGCTGCGAGCCACAAACCCTTTCTGCAGAGTCTGCAGCTTTAAGGGCTCCAGGGGAGGGGTGGGGGAGAATAGAGTTTTCTTGTGTGTGGCCAGAGTGGCCACCAGGGCAACCTGGGAAGGGCTGGAGGCCCCCTATTTTAATTTAGCCCTTATTCCCTGTCTACACAGCGCCTATTCCAAAATAGCTATTTCAGAAAAGGAACTATTCCTCATAGAATGAGGTTTACAGAACTCAAAATAAGTTGTCCGCTATTTCTAAATTATTTTGAAATAGTGGTTTGGCTGTGTAGACGCTCGTGAAGTTATTTTAGAATAGCGATCATTATTCCAAAATAACTTTGTTGTGTAGACATACCCTGAGTGATTGCTGATAACAGAGGATCATCGTATAGCACTGGCATCTTCACTAATCCTGAGACTTCCTGGTCTCCCGTTGGCTCCTAACCAATGTGAATTGATTAGAGTAGTGCTGCCAGAGGCACTGGATCTGCCCTGGATCCCCCTGCCCAATGATCACATGCAGCAGGGAATAACAAACTGCTGCAAGTTGTTAAGGCACAATATTAATTTTCACCAATGGGTTTTATGGGGAAAAATCTAAAGAAACACAGCTGGTGCTCTCATCCTCAGTTCTGCTTGGCTTTTTTCTCCCTATCACTTCTGGTATATGGAATCTTACAGCCCCAGGAGGTATGTGCCACTTAGGTAATGTACCCATTTCTGCTCCCAGAAGGGAGCAAACAGCCCAATTTCTTTATTCAGCCATGCCCATTTAAACTCCTACTGACTTATGTCTGCCTGAGTAATGACTGATTAAAAGCAAAATAAGATCCTCAGGAATTTGCCAAGGGAAACTTAGAACCCCGAACAAGGATGTTAGGAAGCAGGAAAGAGAGAGACTAATTTGCAAAAAAGGTGTTGTATAAATGTACCTGTAAGGTTCAAGTTAACTGTGGTTAACCATTTTCTTCTTGTTTGTGGGACCTTAAAACTTTGTTCTTTTTTTTTAAAAGCACTCTGCTGACCTTTATAATAGAATTTCTAGAACTAGAAACTTCAGCTATTCACATTTTAAAAGAATAATATCATGATGGGGCATCATTTCCACCATCATATACTATAACATAACTTAAAAAGAGCAATTTACTTCCTTTTTTCCCCTTTCTTTTCCTTATTTCTGAATGAATTTCTTGTTTGTGGAAGGTGCCAGGTTGACAGCATTGTGTCCTCCTTATATACAAAAAACAAGAAGAATCCAAGCAGCTGTAGTGCAAACTTTCTATATTAGTTTGCAAATGTACCTCAAGATTGTTTCAGAGGCATCTGTGCTACAGAATGCAGTTATTTTTTTCAGGTCTGTTCATTATATGGCCTCCGCATTCAAACTGGCAATGACAATATCTGTTGTGGTACAGCCTTTTTTCTGAGGTAGAATGCTGTCCACTACAAAACTATGTTACTTTACTAAACTTCTTCCTCATGCATACACACTAGTATAAGGAACCCTGCAACAACATAATGTGAGTCTATCAGAAATAGATTTTTTTGCTGTTGTTTCAACTGTTTTTATATTTTGAAATGGAAAATAATAAAATTGAAACATTTTTGTTATTAAAATACATTCAATTTGTGAAGAAATATTAAAAGGAAACTAAATGCAGGGCTTCACAATGTTGACAATGTCTAGCTAATTTGTATTAATGATGGTTTTCAGTACCGCTGACTCTCATAAGTACAGTAGAGTAACTGGGTACTAAAAACCGTTAAGCAAAACTTAAACATATGTCTTTAATGGATATTTTATATGCGGAGAACATAAATATCTGTAATAGTCCACCCACTGAGGATATGATGAGATGGGAATCCTGGAGTGTTAAAGAGGCTTTAAGACTTGATAGGCCAGATGGTCTTTTTTCCATCCAATAATTCTTTGTTATTGTACGCCATATACTGTACCTTATAGAAATGTGCTGCAAACACAAAAATAGCTGCAATTTGATGTTTTGCTAGAAGAGGTCCCATACTAATATTATTTTGTTACTAGATATTCAGTGTCAAAATCTCACCTTGTAAATAGATGCAGCTACACTCTCCTCAAAGTAACATTGTCAATGTACATCAGCAAAAAATGTGGACCCACAAATTTCAAATAATATTTTTGTCAATAGCGTATGTGTTCATCTGCACATGGGTAGTTGAAAAGATACCTTTGGGAATTGGAAAACAACTTCTTTGATTTGGTTGCACACAAAATCATTTACATTAGTACCTGACAGAGAACTATTTGTGCTTGTGAGAGTTAGTCCCATAAATATTTTACTTGTGGAACACACATTTGGCTAGTCATCACTAGGATTAATACAGCCATTTCCACAATTACATTAAAAGCCTTTTCTGGTATAATTTCTCATAGGCAATTTTCTGGCAGTACTGAGAATTTGTGGAGGACTCTTTAATTTCTGTTTTAATAGTATTCAATTCAGATAATGTAATATGTCCAGTACAAGTCACGGACCTCTGACATATGCCTCCTGGCTAAGTTTTGTATCAGAATGTGGTCGTGGTCATGTATACAAAATAAAGAAAACATTTCATATATAAGTCACAGTTAAATATTTATTCCAGAAACACATGACTCAATCCTGCCTGCTGAAATTCACTTTTTCACCACCCAATATACCAAAGGAGTTCTAAAGCTGCCTTGAACAAGAAATGGAGGAAATCCCACAGTCGGGTAGAATCTATGTCTGGTACAAATCTAGCTTTACTCACTGTAGTGCATGAAGAAAGTTGGAGATGTGCAAAAGTGGGCCTAGAGCACAAAATGCTCTAGCCAATCTCTGACCAGGTTAACATACAGCAGCCCCAGGATTCTCAAGGATAAGAAGATGGTGTAACAACTCCTCTGACCCCTCTGCCCCATACTGAGCCAAACACCGCCTGAGGACTGAGCCCATACTTTTTACTTCAAATAATGGTTCCAACCTAGACATCCTCAGGATATCTTTCAACTTATTCTCTGAACTGCTACAGGTGTGAATTTTGTGCCATCTCTAGAAACACTTCTCTTATGACAGACTTGTCACTGTTGAAACTACCCAGCATAGCACACCTTTTTACAGGAACCCTTTTCAGCATGCTCTTAAGACAGCTAGTCCTTTCAATGTGGACATGACAAACAGCAATAGTCTTTAATTAGCTACCTGACAAAATGGACTTCATGTGGGATGTCTGTGCTGAAGCCACACCTAGTTGTCTTTACATGGGCTCTGCACTGGTGAAGGGGTGCTGATAAATAGGATCAGTTGCAAGATCAGTAACTGTTGTAGGAAAATAAAAAAGCTTAGAAACAAGCGCTTTATTCTTCCCACCCCCACATTGGAAAATATAATTGACAACTTCCCATAAACGTTTCTGCTTGGATGAATCAGCATTTTTGCAGGAAAGCACATTTAGTTGAAAAATTCCCAAACAGCTCTATTAGCAACTGTCATGTTCTTATTGTGAAACTCACAATATTTCTTTTAGATATTGGGAGTCAGAAGATTGCATGAGAAACTCAGCTTTCTTTAAAAAAAGTTTATAGGCTAAGTGGCTATAGAGGAAAGCTAGAAATGTGAAGAAAGTGGAAAATGTATCCCAAAGAAAACACAGGACAAAGAAAAAGAACCCCAAATTTATTATTTAAAAAAAAACCTTCAGATTTTAAGTAAATTTTATGAGTTTTTGCAAATTTAAGATTGTAATTACTGTGTAAATTTCTGGCTGAGACACACATGTCGAAAATCAGCTTTGCTATATCTCTAAAACCAGTTCTTCTTTAGACATACTAGGGATGTTAACTATTGGTTATTTTATAAGTCGAGTAGTCGATGGAATTTCTATCGACTACTTGACTAGTCAATAGGCACTTCCAATTCCTCCTTTGAAATGTACAGGAGCTCCTTCTGGGGCTCCTGTATATTTCAAAGGAGGAATATGGAACTCCACATGCAGCCCGGGGCCAGCGGGAAGTCCCACTGACTCTGGGCTGCATATGGTGTGCCAGCTTTGAAATATACAAGAGTCCCCAGAGTTCCCCGCTGATACCGGGCTCCATGCTGCACTGCTGATTTGAAATTCCTGGTTTGAAATCCCCAGCCAATCCCTGGTTCCGCGGAAATGCTGCACGGAGCCTAGGATCAGCTGGGGAGTTCCCAGCTGACCCTTGGCTCCATGTGGCATTTTAAAGGAGCAGCGCCACATACCTGATCCCCCATTCCCTCCCCCCCATTTGCTGCCTCTATCTGATAAAGGCAGCAAATGGGGAGCAGGGGAAATCGACTAGTTGACTATCCGATGAGCATTTTCTTATCGGATAGTCAACTAGTCCTTAACATCCTTAATAAATACCTCAAACTGAAGCACAAATCTAGACTAAAATGGATTTATAAAATAACATAAAATAAACTGTTTTTTAAAACTTTACCATTCTTGTATTGTGAACATTTCAACATAACAGACTTCTGGCATCTTCCATACAAAGAAGAGAATAATCTAATTCACCTACCTAACCCCTTTTTTCAGCTTTCAAAGGTCAAGGAGCTGAATCTGTTTGTATTTACAACAATATATAGTACAATAAAAGTGGTAGCTGTAGCAAAGTCAGATCAGAAATATCTGAACAAGTCACTTAAAGTAACTTCCAAAGATAAATTGTGTATTTATACACCCAACCATTTTGCTACATTTACAACAGAACAGACAAAGCAGACATTGTTGCTCTCTATGCAAGTCTGACAGCTGAAAATAGTCAGTGCCACCAATTACTCATGGTCGTGGTTATCAAATGTAATCTCTTTGTATCCCATCCTGTGAGAAAGTGATCATTAGCCACTCTCCTGGACGTCAAAGGGCTCAGCACCTCCCTGAATCAGCCCCTTTGATTTGTATTCTTTCAGTTTTGCTGTGGAGAAAGCCTTTACATTTTATAACTAACTTGTATTTCACAGAACATTAACATGTAAGAAATAAGGTGTAGAAATTAAAATGTGTTAAGCTTTGCCTCAGGTCCCCTGTTTCTAAATGGTGTCAAATAGCCCTTCATCAAAAAATCAGAGGAATACAGATGAGGTTTAAAGAACTTCTGGCATCTTAAGTAAAATGAGTTAGTAAAAAACTGCATTGATATTTCCTAAGTCCCCTGGTAATGAAAAGCACTTAAAGTCTGGCATAAAAGGAAGATCCTGGCATGCTATTTCACATCTTTTAGGAATGTCTTACCAAACAAGCATATTACTTATTTGATTAACAGTATAACCTATAACTTACAAGCACATTCAGGGTCCTGCTTTATTAGGCACTGTATATACCTCTAGTGAAAGGGACTGTCCCTCCTCCAAAGCAACTGGCAAAAAAAGGATTATCTTCACTTTACAGGCAGACAGTTGAGGTGACTAGGGATTCGAATCCAGGCCCTCAATGGTATTTAGGTGTCTAACTCTGATTGATTTCTGTTGATTTAGGTATCTAAATACATTTGAGGATTAAAGGCTTAAATGATTTGTCTAAAATCATACAAAAAGCCTGTTGACAGAGTCAGGAAATTTAAGCCAGATCTCCTGAGTCCAAGTCCAGAGCTTTCGCTCCCAAGACTAGCTGTCCTTCCTAATTTGAAGAAATATATTAAATGGTAGTCTGAATGTGAATGCTAGACTTCATCTTAACTAGTTCATCTTTGGTCACTGATTAAATAATAACCTGTAGCCCGAGAAGGAGTTTTAGTAAAATTTGGATGGGTTAGGCTCGCCGATCTGAGAAGAAAAATCATAGTTTGTCCTCTACCCCAGGTTACAGTTCAGTGGAACCACAAGGTTCCCTCTCTTGAGAGCTGGCAGGTGACCGACAGCAACCACACTTTAACTCAGGAAATGAAATAGAAAACAACTTTATTGCTAAAGGAACCACTATAATGCTTATCACAACAAAAACAGTGGCAAGAACACAAATCACTTGAATACTTTCCCAAGATGTCATTAACCCAATCAAATTAAAACTTATCTAAGTATACAAAGAGTAATAATAATAATAATAATTCCTACACACAACGACCCCAAGGCTGGATGGAGAAGGGTGGCTTCCCTTCCCCTGGAAGACCTGGGAGCAAGTGGTAGTAAGATTCCTAAAAGCAAACGTAAGCAAAATTAAGGAAGTAAGAAAGCCGTTATAGAAAGAGATAGATATAAGTATTTAGTTTCTGACCTGACAAGATAACACACTCCAGAGTGGACTGCTTCAGCAAAGCTGGGACAACAGCCCCCATCTCCCAAATCCCTAGGTCTAAATACCCCTTTTGGTGCCAAAATGTTCCGGATATATCCCTTTTCCATAACTGGGTTTAGCACCTAAGATTTCTGAGGGTACTATCTTTGATTGGAAGAAATCTTCAGGGCCCTTATGAATATTTATTAAGAATGACTGATGTGTTCTTGGATAATTTCCCAAAACCACTTAGAAAACGCGGGAAGCTGCTGTCTAAAAACCTCCATCTGGACAGATTGCGCAGGAAATTCAAAGTGGCCGTTATCATTATGTTAGTAGATTTTTTCTGCAAATTCCAGGCAGAATTAAAAAAATAAGCTCTTGTGCCAAACACAGACTCTTGCTTCACCCCTTTATGGAAAATTACAAAGAAAAACAAATATTTCACTGACTACCTACTGCTATAAGCCATCTTACAGAAAATGAATTCTGCAGGCCCCTTGCATTACCAGCATATTTAAATCTATACAAAGAAAAAATAAAGATGAAATAATAAAGCTATTAATTAACTAAAATAAAGCAAATATCATTTTAGTAGGCTGAAATAAAACAGATAACGGTTAGTAGGCTACAAACCTATCAAGAGTGGAGGTAGTAAGTATTTTCTTGGCATATTTAGTGGCTTATTTGGCATATTTAGTGGCTTAATTGGCACACCTTTACAGAGGGAAGAATGATCTCTACTTGAATATTGGACATTTTTTTCTGTAAGACTCATTAGAATATTAAGCAGTATTATCCACACACATTGAGTGTTTTCAGAACTGCAAATAACTGATAAAAGAAGTGTAAAGAATCCAAGGAGATTATCTTTATGTTCTTGTGAATATTGTTTTATGATATTATAACCTATGCTTCTCTGAACTGGATCAGAGCACCAAACCCCCAGGTTTAATATCTTGCTTCTAGCAGAAGACACCTGCTGCTTTAGAGAAAAGTAAAAAAATAATACTCCTAGCCATCTGTGCATTGTTATTTCCCTCTCATTTCCCAGGAGAGCTATTAATAGGCAGAATATTTTGTTTTTAATTTCTCCATGTACTGTATATACCTTTTAGGTCTTTTTCATACTAAGCTCACTGTCTACCAGTTGGCTGAAAATGTTGATGTCAAAATCTTATTTTTGTTTTTAGTTTTAACTAGTCTCCTGTCTCTCTGGGACTGAGTTTTGCATAACAGGTGGATGTTTCTTAAAGTTCTTTTTGCTGCATCAACACTCACTTTCAGCTAGAGATAAGAGTAGTGTTGGGGCTACATTTCTCAGAAAGGGACTCTACCAACTTCTGAACCTGGTCTCCTTTCATATTCTCCCAGTGAACATATCCCCTCTTCAATCCACGAATAATACCAGACCCCTTTGTGTTTTCCTCTTACTACAGTCTCAGTATCTTTTCCCATGATGCCTCAATTGCTTGAAAGACCTTGTAGCATCCAGTAAAGAAGACTTCACCCATTCAGCCCAAAAATCTGAGTCTGGCCTGTCCCCATACAAAAAGTAAAATGTTTTGCTTGGTCTAATTTATCTTTATGATGGTCAACTTTGGGGGGCAAGAATTCATCTTGTATCTGTTTTGTGTAAAACACAGAAATATCCAGCACAACTACAGGTGTTACTGAATGATTCATGATAATAGAAAGTAAAGTGAGACTACTGAATATTCTGAAACTGCTCCAATTAAAAAAAAATGTGAATCGCAAGCTCCCCATACCAGGCATTGAAGGTGGATTTATTGTGGGATTCACACAGCACTTATTGTGGAGGCCATATCCCAGGGTAGATTTTCCACAGCTTGCTCTTCTGAATCATCTTGCCTTCTTCATTGCATAAAGAGACATAAAATACCAAAGAGAGGTTCTACTCTGCAAGAATTCCAAGTTTCTCTTTTTTCCCCACAGACCCAAGGTCCACTAGTTAAATGCCCTATCTCTTATTTTCAGTTTGGTGGTTGTTTGGACCTTTACCTGTTCTGGACTCTGGTTGAAAGTTTCAACAAAACAACATTCATACAGTTCCTCACAATAAATTCTTAAATTTTATTAACTATTTAACTTCAGAATATCTTCATGATGCTATGAGAAAGATGACAAAAAAAGTTAATCAAACTCAATTTGGCTTTGATGGGAAAATATCTTGTAACCCCCTTTTTGCTCCCTGGGTTACTCGGGAGCAGGTCACACTCACAGGTGTGCCTGGGCACTTGATCGTTTTAACATAAAAGGAAGTCCTGAGTACCCCATTGGTGATGTTGTTTAGTTGGGGATTCCCTATCCACCCCCTTGTTGCAGTCCCTGCTTCATAAAGTATATGCAATGGTGGTGCTTCCACCTGGCTGGCCCTGTACGGACTTAATGGTGTGCCTTGGGAGCCTCCAGGAATAAAATTATTCCAGCAATAATCTGGATCTAACTCCAGAACAACAATTATAATAATATACATATTATACAAAATATAAATAATATACACCTAATTGATTACATTAGAATGAACACATCTTTACTTAACAACTTAAAGAAACAGAGTTTAACAGATTAACAGTGAATAACATCAATTAACACAGTACACAGAAATAATAGGAATTTATCTAGCTGGCATTTGCACTGCCACCATCTATCCCACCCCAGAGTGTGCACTCCTCTGGACTCAGAGTCCCAGACACTTGCTTGCATGGGCGTGTTTGAAGATCTGCAGCTGGAGTGGAGGTTCTTTGTAGGTTGTGTGTGTGTGTGTGTGTGTGTGTTAGTCCAAGCTGTGCAGCCAGCTGCAAACTCCCTCTGCCACTGGAGCAGGCTCCACCAAATGCCAGCAGTTCTGGTTCCCTGAGTTGGACACTTGGCCTCTTTTTGGACCCAGAGTTAGTCTATATCTCTGAGGTCTGTCCCAGGCAGCACTTTCCCAAAGAGCCCATTTACTTACAGCCTCCTCCTGTGTGCTGGTTGTTGTGTAGTCCTTCTGAGCCACAGGCAGAGCCATAATCTCTCCCCTCTAGAGCAATCAGCTGCCCCAGAAGCAGCCTGCTAGATCCAAGTCCCAAAGGCTCTCAAGTCCCAGGCTGTAGCTGCAACATAACAGCTCCTGGACTAAATAAGGCTCCTCCACAGCAGCCTGGCTCCTCTGTCCCAAAATGGAGAGCCCCCAGACTGCTGAGACCCTCTCTCCACATGCTCCGACAAGCCTTCTCTTCCTGGTTTCCTCAAGGGTTCATGGGAGTTGTCGTCTCTAGGGCTAGATTGCCGCACACAGGATCCTCCCAGAAAATGTCAGAGGCTCCTTTAGTAAGGGGACTACAGTCTTTTTCTGACCTCTTCAATAAGCAGTCAGAACCAAAGCAACTTAACACAGTTCCCATACCATGAGGGTACACAAAGATCTTCCAGAGTACATCAACAAATTTAGCTATTTGCCTGATTTTGCAACAAGTTAATTAAAAGCACAAGCGAAGGCATTACAAACTAAAATTTCATATGCTGACTTGTTTATACTGCTTTATATACTATATCAGTAGTTCTCAAACTGTGGGCAAGTTCATTTTAATAGGTTGCCAGGTTCAGTCTTAGACTTGCTGGGCCATAGGCCAGAAAACCAAAATCAAAGCCTTGCCATGTTTGGCACATGCCAAAGTTTGAGTTTTTAAGTGAGGCAAAACATGGGCCATACAAGACAAATCGAAGACTGGAAGGGACAGAACATTCTGGAAAGGGCAAGAACAGATTTCAGCTAAAAATGGGGCAAGCTATCAGGTAAACTCTGGATGAGGGTTTAAAAAATTATTGAAGGATGCAAGAGTCAGTTAGCTCACATCTATTTTACAGGCCGATGGGTGGCACAGCACCCAAGGTAAGAAGGAACCGACCACTATAAGGACTTACTCTTTGCATTGTAAAGCCATCTCTCACTAAATGCAGTCCTTTCATCATGTGTCCATCATGCCGCATGGTGGAGCCAGCCCCTATACATATTGTTTTTGCTATGATTCTTACCGAGGAATGGATCGTAGAATCATAGAGATGGAAGAGACCTTAGAAGGCCATCAAGTCCAGCCCCCTGCCCAAGGCAGGACCAATCCCAATTAAATCAACACAGCCAGGGCTTTGTCAAGCCGAGACTTAAACACCTCTAGGGATGGAGACTCCACTACTTCCCTAGGTAACCCATTCCAGTGCTTCACCACCCTCCTAGTGAAATAGTTTTTTCTAATGTCCAAACTGGACCTCTCCCACCACAACTTGAGACCATTGCTCCTTGTTCTGCCATCCATCACTACTGTGAACAGCCTTTCTCCAGCCTCTTTGGACCCTTCCTTCAGGAAGTTGAAGTCTGCTATCAAATCCCCCCTCACTCTTCTCTTCTGCAGACTAAATAGACCCAACTCCCTCAGCCTCTCCTCATAGGTCATATGCTCCAGCCCCCTAATCATTTCAGTAGCCCTCCGCTGGACCCTCTCCAATGCATCCACATCCTTCCTGTAATTGGGGGCCCAGAACTGGACACAATACTCCAGATGTGGCCTCACCAGAGCCGAGTAAAGAGCAATAATCACTTCTCTGGATCGACTGGCAATGTTCCTCTTAATGCAACCTAATATGCCATTAGCCTTCTTGGCTACAAGGGCACACTGTTGACTCATGTCCAGCTTCTCATCCCCTGTAATTCCCAGGTCCTTTTCTACAGAACTGCTACTTAGCCAGTTGGTCGCCAGCCTGTAACAATGCTTGGGATTCTTCCATCCCAAGTGCAGGACTCTACATTTGTCCTTGTTGAACCTCATCAGATTTCTTGTGGTCCAATCCTCCAATTTGTCTAAGTCACTCTGGACTCTATCCCTGCCCTCCAGCGTATCTACCTCTCCCCCTAGGTTAGTGTCATCCGCAAACTTACTGAGGGTGCAATCCATCCCCTCATCCAGGTCATTAATAAAGATGTTGAACAAAACCGGTCCCAGAACCGAACCTTGGGGCACTCCGCTAGAAACCGACTGCCATCCTGACATTGAGCCATTGATCACTACCCGCTGGGCCCGACCTTCCAGCCAGCTTTCTATTCATCTTACAGTCCATTTATCCAATCCACATTTCCTTAACTTGCTGGCAAGAATATTGTGGGAGACCGTATCAAAAGCCTTGCTAAAGTCAAGCTATATCACATCTCTACAGAGCCAGTTACCTCATCATAGAAGCTAATCATATTGGTCAGGCACGACTTGCCCTTCATGAATCCATGCTGACTATTCTTGATCACCTTCCCCTCTTCCAAGTGCTTCAGAATGGATTCCTTGAGAATCCCCTCCATGATTTTTCCAGGCACTGAGGTAAGACTGACTGGCCTATAGTTCCCTGGGTCATCCTTCTTCCCTTTCTTAAAGATGGCCACTATGATTTCCAATCATCCGGGATCTCTCTTGATCTCCACGACTTTTCAAAGATAATGGCCTAAGGCTACTCAATGACATTTGCCAACACCCTCAGTACCTTTGGATGTATCAACTCCGGACCCATGGATTTACGTACATTTAGCTCTTCTAAATAGCTGAAACAGTTTTTCCTAATATCCAACCTGGACCTCTCCCACCACAACTTGAGACCATTGCTCCTTGTTCTGCCATCTGTCACTACTGAGAACAGCCTCTCTCCATCCTCTTTGGAACCTCCCTTCAGGAAGTTGAAGGCTGCTATCAAATCCCCCCTCACTCTTCGCTTCTGCAGACTAAAGAGACCCAACTCTCTCAACCTCTCCTCATAAGTCATATGCTCCAGCCCCCTAATCATTTTGGTTGCCCTCCGCTGGACCCTCTCCAATGCGTCCACATCCTTTTTGTAGTGGGAGGCCCAGAACTGGACACAATACTCCAGATGTGGCCTCACCAGAGCCGAATAAAGGGGAATAATGACATCTCTGGATCTGCTGGCAATGTTCCTCTTAATGCAACCTAATATGCCATTAGCCTTCTTGGCTACAAGGGCACACTGTTGACTCATATCCAGCTTCTCATCCACTGTAACCCCCAGGTCCTTTTCTGCAGAACTACTACTTAACTGGTTGGTCCCCAGCTTGTAACTATGCTTGGGATTCTTCCGTCCCAAGTGCAGGACTCTGCACTTGTCCTTGTTGAACTTCATCAGATTTCTTGTGGCCCAATCCTCCAATTTGTCTAAGTCACTCTCTGATCACCTTCTTGCTAACATGCCTGTAGAAACATTTCTTGTTATCCTTCACATCCCTTGCGAGTTGCAATTCCAATTGCGCTTTTGCCTTCCTGATAACTCCCCTGCATTCTCAAGCTATACATTTATACCCCTCCCTAGTCATCTGTCCAAGTTTCCATTTTTTGTAAGCTCTTTTTTTGTGCTTAAGTTCACCAAGGATTTCCCCGGTAAACCAATCCAGTCTCCTACCATATTTGCTTCTCTTTCTGTGCATTGGAATGGTTTCTTTCTGTGCCTTCAATAAGGCTTCTTTAAAATACTGCCAGCTCTCCTGGGCTCCTTTCTCCTTCATGTTAGCATCCCAGGGGATTCTGCCCATCAGGTCTCTGAGGGAGTCGAAGTCTGCTTTTCTGAAGTCCAAGGTGTGTATTTTACTACTCTCCTTTCTTCCTTTGGTCAGGATCCTGAAATCTACCATCTCATGATCACTGCTTCCTAGGTTGTCACCCACCTCTACTTCCCCTATTAGTTCCTCTCTGTTTGTGAGCAGCAGGTCAAGCTGCGCACAGCCCCTGGTCGGATCCTGAAGCACTTGTACCAAGAAGTTATCCCCAACTTTCTCTAAAAACTTCCTGGATTGGCTGTGTACTGCCATTTTGGTCTCCCAACAGATATCAGGGTGATTAAAGCCCCCCATGAGAACCAGGGCCTGCGATCTGGAAACTTCTCTCAGTTGTCCAAAGAAAGCATCATCTACCTCATCCACCTGATTCGGCGGCCTGTAGGAGATACCAACCACAACATCACTGCTGTTGCTTACACCTCTAAACTTAACCCATAGACTCTCAACAGGCTTTTCCCCCCTCTATATACTGGAATTCTGAGCTATCATAGTGCTTTCTTACATATCACTCCTCCTCCTTTTCTCCCCTGCCTGTTCTTCCTGAACAGTTTATACCCTTCCATAACAGCGCTCTAGTCATGCAAGTCATCTCACCAAGTCTCCTTTATCCCAATCAAATCGTAGTTCTTGGACTGGGCCAGGGCCTCCAAGTCTTCCTGTTTGTTACCCAGGCTTCTCGCATTAGTGTACAAACACCTTAGATAACCAGTTGATCGCCCTACCCTCTGCATTTGAATCAGGGGTCCACCTTTGTCACTTGTTCCTCTTTGCATTTCTTTCCGGTATCCGACTTCCCCACTCCACTCAGGGTTTTGGTCACCGTCCCCCAACGAACCTAGTTTAAATCCCTCCTCACTAGGTTTGTAAGCCTGCCCACGAAGATGCTCCTTCCTCTCTTTGTTAGGTGGATCCCATTTCTTCCTAACAATCCTTGTGCCTGGAACAGAGTCCCATAGTTGAAGAAACCAAAGATAATCAGCACATGTCAATCAGTGTAGCTCCATTAACTTCTGTGGAGTGTAGGCCTGCTGACATGAGGGAGGAGGGGAAAAAGGGACAACTGCCCTCAGGCCCATTGATTCAAAAGGGCCCAGGGCTCCCAGCTGCTACTTCTGCAGTAGCGGTGGCCAGATCCCTGAGCCCCTTAAATCACCATCGAGCACTGGGCAGTGTGCTCTCGGTAGCTGCGAGGGCTGGAAGGCCTGTCCTGATGTGCTCCAGGCTGGGCTCAGGTCTGTATGCCCTGGCAATAATCCTGCCCCCCAACATCCCACCCCACACACCTTGCCCAGGGACCCGTCAAGTCTGTGATAACAATTTACACCAGCTGTGAATCTAGCCATATACATTTCTTCTGATCATCAGTACCATAACCTTGCATTTTTGTTTCCATTTTAGCTTATAGATGTTAGCTACTGCAAATACCAGTGCTTTGCTCTGGATAACAGTTTCTAGGACACCACATACAGCATGTTAGACAAAGACCTGCTTTGCATTGTAGCTAACAAAGTGGGTCCTCTTATTGGTTGCACCCTTCAAAGCTTACATTTTTTTAAATTATTTAAATGTCCTCATAAATAATGTAGTGAGATTTCAAGTTCTACTGTATAACTGTGATGGAAACATTGAGTGAAACATGCAAAACTGATTTACAAAGTACAGTAAAGATCTCTTTCCTGAATGCATTTGCTCCTAAGAGAGGGAAAAGGAAGAAGAGGAAAAACTTGTTCATTAAGTTGCCTTGCAACCAAATAAAGAAACAGCTGCTAAAATCATGAATAACCTTATGGTTAGAAACAGCAAGGGAAATAAAGAGATATGTGTTTCATTTTGTAGTGGTTTGTTCAAATCATGATCAACAGTAAACCTGTGGGAAGAATACTGCTACAAATATTGCTCTTATTGCATGTGTTTAACTAAGAACACACAACTGCAAAGTGCTATTCTGTAACCTTAGGCCTCATACATGTTAGCACACAATTTTATTTGTTTCTCTGCCTGTTTATACTGTAATGATATTTGCTTTACAATATTGGAAAAAAATGTTTGAAGATGAGCAATATTAAAATATCATGAAAAGCTCTTGGTCATTTTCAGGATTTCTGAAAATAATTTCAGTAGTACCTTTTCTATTATCCTATTACAAAAGCCTGAAATTTACAAATTAATACTTTCCATCTACCGAGTCAGTAAAGAGAGAATTAAATTTCCTTGCACCATAAAAACATACAAAGAGCATGTATAACATGCTCCTCTTGATAAATCATCGATGTATTTGTATCAACTTTGCCAGTTAGATTAATATTTACAAAAGAGACCGTATTAAAAAGCAACTTTTCTGACACAGTGTCATGCAAATACTCACAAATATTGCCTCAGTAATAGATTATAATTGTCAAGAAGAATATCTTAACTTAAGTGAGTGGATAATACTAAGGCAGTCACTGAAACAGTATATGAAGAATTGCAAATATGGTAGCCATTTTTTAAATTATCTGACAGTAAATAAGACTGTACGTTCCCAGACAAAATATATACAGGACTGCATTTGTATGTAAAAGCATGACATTAACTTACACTTCTGTACTAGTAATGCAATGTGTTAACTGATGGAAGTGTTTGTGAGGGGCAGGGAAGAAGGACTGAGGCCCACAGTGAAGTCCTGTATGCTGCAAAGAAAAAATATCCATTCGTGAGTCTTGGCTTTCTCACAGAGTTGGGGTTTTTTTTTCTATATGAAAGGTAACTTTTAAACTATTACCAAGGTCTCAACAGGCTAGAAATATGTTACTTCCAATGATACATTTACCTGAGCTGGCTTACAGAAAAGCCCTGCAGAATTAACTTCCCACTGAAGGCAGATGGGCTATTGAGCATGGGACATTCTAATGGTTTTTCTTCCAAGGAAAATTGAATTGGCAATTTTCATTCTTGTTTCCCTAGATTTTGGTGATGCCTTAGGTGCTGGTTTGTACCTCAGGTTAGTTGAAATTATACAATGGGTCAACCAATCTCATCAGTTTTTTTTGACAATATACATGGATCAAAACTTTGTAAAGGAGTCTCCGCCCTCTGCTCAATATTTATTAGAGCATAAGTATAATAGCCCCAACTATAAATTTCAGCTCTTGCTTAAACACAGATTACTATTATTTATATTGTTTTGAGATTGTGACATTTTATGCATCCATAATTGGTGGCTGAAATGGAAAACTACCAGTTCCCAGAGGAGGATTAAGGATTGTCATCTGGTCTTTTCTGATGATGGCTAAATAGCCAAGCTCTCACAGCTAGAGTCCATGCTCCCTATCTTCAGACTGGAAGGAACTACAGGAAATACTGATATAGGGCTAGATTGTGGGTTTCCTCACAGGCCCTTAGTAAGAGGCAATACTCAATGATGACCCAGTAGCAGACCAGGGACCATACTGTTCTTCTCTTGCTCCAGAGAGTTAATCTGTGTTAACCCTAAACCTGGCACACATTATGGTAATTCCCCTCTTTGCTGGTTTAGCTGTTATGGCTGACTGCAACCATCCTCCATCCCTGCCAATCCACTCTCCATCCTCTTGAGTGAGAAAATGAGTGGTAGTCTCATGTCTTCCTGAACTGTGAGCCATGAAATCCCCATACGGGAGTAAGTACTGTCCCTTCTACCCTGACTATTCAGGATATGCAGCCAGGACCACAAATGCACCCACAGTAGACATGGAAAAATTGAACAAAGAAAAGACTAAGAAAATTGAATAAAATAGAAAAGAAAAAGGCAGAAAGTCATTAGGGAAAAGGAAATACCGCAGCGCTGCTGGAACTGAACAATCCCAAAGCATGCAGCTAATTTGTATATACATTTACATAATTTAAAAATAAAAGCACACAAGCAGAATATTTACTTGTATTTGTATCCAGCTCAACAGGGGAATAGAAATGGATTGTTCCCGCCGTTCATCAGCAATAAGAACCTGCATCTGATCAGCTTTGTTTTCACTCTATAATTACAGGGAAAAGACAGCCAAATCAGGTCATAAGCTTCAGAGGGGCAGCCGAGTTAGTCTGTAACAGGAAAAACTTTTAAAACAACAAATAGTCTAGTAGCACCTTAAAGACTAAATAGTTACAAGAGGCTGATAAGAACCACTAGTTTTCACTTGGAAAGGAAGATGACCAACACCAGATTCTACACAGACATCAAGAACCATTAGCACCTTCATTGTTTGGTTGGTTGGTTAAGTCATTAAGGTATGGAAGATAATGTGCGAGCCAGCCAATATCCGGTTCATACCATTTGCATAAGAATTAAACTTCATATGAAGTTAAGTTCCAACCCTTCTCTGTGTATTTGGCTTGTGGAATTGGTCTGAAACAAAATGGCGACTTGGAAATCCATCAATGAGTGTCCAGGAAGATTAAAGTGTTCTCCAGCAGGTTTTTGTGTGTTGCCTTTTCATATATCTGATTTGTGTCCATTAATTCTTTCTTTCAGTCTCTCTGTAGAGACTGTCCACTTTGGCCAATGTACGTTGCAGTGGGGCATTACAGGCATTTGATGGCATAGATCACATTAGTGGATGTGCAGTTAAATGAACATCTGATTTGGAACAGGTCATGTTACTGACAATGTTTTGGCAGCCCTGGAATTGAGAAGGGGGAGGAGTTGAGCAGTTGATGAGAAGTATAGAATAATTTATAGAAATGAATGAGGAAAAAAAAAACCCTTCCTAACTTTCAGTATGTGTCCTTATCCATTTATATTCCTTCCTGTAGACAAACATGAATCTAGAACTCCTGGTTCTCTACCCTCTTCTTTTTGACATTACTCCAGAATGTTTTGACCCACCCAGATGGTCAGCGTTACCACATTCAATGCCTCTGCTGCCAGTGAAAGCCCTGTAAGACTCCTGAAAGAAAGCTCAGATTTCGATGGGGAGAAAAACCCAGAAGATTCTGTTCATGCTTATGTCCCTTCTGTGTGAAACACTAACATTGGCAGGATTACAAGGACATTTTTCAAGCATAAAAGATTTGTGAGCAATTTCCTGCAATGTATTAGGTACAAACTGACTTTTCTTCAACAGTATGCATACATGGCTTTTAGTTTTAGTGAGGTTTTTTTCCCTTAAACAAGTGCATTTATTGTAGCTGATTTAAGCAAAAGCTTCCTCTCCATTTATTTTGATTTCCCCTGTGTCCTTTTACAGCATTGTAAAGAGTACAGAATCGTGTTGCACAATTATATATTTGTGTAGAGACCTCTTTCAAATCTCCAGAGCAATAATCTATGGGCAATTTTTAAGTGATCTTTTGCAGTGGTCCTAAATCTCCATCTCCAGTTAGGGAATCATTCTTCCCAATCTTGCGATATGAAGATTCATGAAGAACTTTTCTAGGCAATCATCTTATGTAAGAAGAAACAATAGCACAGAACATGGAGGAAACAGGCTTTTGGATGTCACAATTAGAAGGGAGAGTCTTTGGTGGCCTTGAAAAATTGGTAATGGGATGGAGTCATTTCACCTCTGTGCCACTGACTTGAAAATGTTCCAGTGTGGTATTGATCAAAAGATGCTTCTGCTGGAATGCAATTTGATTTTATGACCTATTGGGAAATAAACTGCTGTCCTTTATCCATTTTGTAATGCAAAGTTAACCAAAAAAGGGATGGAGTGGGGGGAAGATATAGCTATATAATTTGGATTGATACAAGATACAGTTCAAGAGATTTCTCACTCTTAAAAATGATTCTTTTTAGTGTTTTTACCTTCTGTGAGTGCCAGGATGGAGTTAACATAGGAATCGCTCTTTTGAACAGCCCAACATGCTGCACTTCAAAAGTGCCATGTGAACAGTAATTTCTTTTTTTGGACTTGGTTGAGTCACAATTCAAACTGGTTCAGGAAATTATGATCACCAAGACTACCATAGAGCCACTCATTTTTTGTCTAGGTCTTGATGCTAGGATGGGTTTGTAGAGGGAGGAGGAAAGGATTACACCTTTTCTTAGTTACATTGTAATCTCTTGCAGCTCTGAAGTCAGAGCACATCTTTTCTCCTTTCAGCAGAAGAGACTGATTTAACTTGTGTGCTTACAGAAAACAAAGGGTCAAACTGTGTTAAAAGTTGTGTTAATAGGATGACAGATACAGGATTACATGTAATGTCACAACTGGCAAAAATAACACTGGTTGATTTTGGTGTTGAAAAAATTTAAGACAGGTTGTGGTAGCAGAGATGTAAACTTGTTTTTCTCTACTGTAGCACCCATGAAATGCTGACTGGAGGTCCCACTTGGGCAGTTAAGAATTGGCCAATCCAGATTGCTTTTAAACAAAATATAATCGTGTGATAAGATTTCTGAGCACTCTAAAGTCAAAGGTTCCACTTGCGATATGTAAAATTAAGAATGTGCATTGATCTTAGCAGATGAGGGGCCTACAGTTATTAGTGAAGGAAAGTGTACAATATTTAATAGCTGTGTTTGCTTCACTGACAAGTGGACAAGTTTCTGTTTTGCTAAGGGAGCTGCAAAATGCCTGGAGAAACGGGTTCTGTGCGGTTTTTTTATTAATTTATGGTGTTAGCTCACTGCAGTTTACAAGAAAGCAGAAAATGGCATAATTCTCAAACATTTTGACAGGACTTGTTTAGTTCATTTCTTCACGTTTTCATAAGGAAAATTATGCTTTCATTTCAAAATTGCCTTTGCCACAATTTCCTTGACTGACATCTCCTGATTCCATACACAGCCAACATTTCTGTAGCAGAATTATTTCTGTATGGTTTGATTTCCCTGATTATCCAGGTTTGAAAACACAATTACACAAGGACAACTCAGCTCTGTTTACTGCCAAATTGACAATTCTTTGTGTCTAATTTTTCATTACTGTTATTTACTATTGAAAGTATTTCTGTCTGGATTTTAGCATCTAAAATTTGCTGCTAAAATACAGTAATGTAAATAATGTAATAAGAAGATCCCACATTTATATGTCAAATTGCTTCACAGTTTTGTAGTGTTTACCACAGCTGATCTATTTTTTTGTCAATATAAATATTATTTGTATGCACCATACATATTTCCTCCATAGCTTTTAGGCACAACGATAACTATCAGAAAGATCCTATTTACTGTGCCGAATTTCAGATCTAAACAATACAGCAAGAACTCTCAATTAATGCCACATACCTGCTGAACTATGCAGTATTATACATTACACCTAATTATTTGATAACCTCTGCAGGTCCTCAGACTGAAGACAGGGGGACAAAGAGCAGTTCTTCACACTCTACACTGATCGCTCATCCAATACCAGATACAATTCAATTTTCTAAGCCTCATATTCAAAGTCTGCCTTCAGTTCAGATATGATAAAGGAACACATTTCCCGCCATACCAGACCAGAAACACTGATTAGAGCTAGTCAGAAATCACAATTTTGGTTCCCTGTGAATTCCCAACATCTCAAAATTCCCAACATCTCTAGATTAGATTAAAAAAATGAAATCTTAAATTTCTCACAGAAATAACATTGGGGGAAAAAAATCTACGTGGATGAAATCAAAACATTTCTAATAAAAACAGTTTAGTCATGCTGAAATATATTTACATGTAATATATAAATATAATAGACTATTAATATGAATAACATAAAAGTAAAAACTACATACATAGGAACATTTCAACATGTTCACAATGAAAAGAGAAAGTAAAAACTATGTATTTCAACCCATTCCCATCAAAATCAACACATTCCCAGAATATTTCAATTTTAACAAAACTGCATTTCCCAACAGAAAACTGTTAATCAAAAAAAATTCTGATGATCTATAACACATCACAAGCTACAAAGCAGCTGGAACTTCTCAGGAAATGGCTCATGGACTCCAAGGCCAGATGAGACCATTGTCTAATGTCATGCATAACATAGGTGACAGAACTTCCCCAAACGATTCCTAAGGCATAGCTTTTAGAAAAGTATGCAATCATGATTCAAAAATTGCCAGTGATGGAGAGTGAACCTTGACCTTGGGTAAATTATTTCAGTGGCTAATTAACATTCAAAAGCCCTTTATGAAGTATTGAAAAGCACTTTACCAAATATTTATCCCCAATATATGTATTTATAGACTGCAATCAACTCAATCTTTAACCTTTCCTTTGTTAAAAACTAAATAGATTGAGCTCACTATACACCATGTTTTCTCATCCTTTAATCATTCATTCTTCTCTGAAACAGCTCCGATTTTGCAAAATTCTTCTTAAATTCTAGCAGAGGCCACACAAGTATCAAGAATAGAAGTAAAACACCTCTGTGCTGCTGCGTGAGATCTCCATGTTTATGTATCCAATCATCATATTAGCCCTTTTGGCTACAGCCTGGTACCTCATGTTTAGCTTACCCACTACTATCACCCCAAATCTTTTCGAGACATTGCTTCCAAGGATAGCACCATCCTTCCATTATGGCCTCCCTTCTTTTGTCCTAGATATGTACCATGACAAACTGAGACTATCCTAGGCAAAACTTATGGAATTAAATTAAATCTTATTGAATACAATTTAATTCTTTTCGGTCTACAGTTGTGTATGTGTTACTGGGGCACTGTATGTACCTATGCTAATCAGAGTGAGATGCTAGTGTCATTCTTCCATTATCAGCCTGTTGAAGCCTGGAAAAGTATGCATATACTCATTCAAACTGAATTCTCCAGGGGGCAACAGATAAAGAAAGCAGTTCTGGATAAATAACTGTTTTAAACTGTCTCAGGGCATTCTGTCTCATCTGGCAGACAGATAAGGCCCTGGTCCCCTCTGCTTAGAGAAAGGTTGGAAGCGCTGGGTGTACTGAAGGATATCCCATAAGGATAGATGGTGATAGTACTGGGCTAAGACCATTACGATAATAGAAGTTGCATTTGTGATGAATTGGCATTTCCCAATATGTGTGTGTATGGGGGGGGGGGGAGAGGGATAGTTGAAAAATTCCTGACCAGCTAGTGTTTTTAAGTCTTTTCATGTTCTCATGATGTTGCATGCTGTGTGTTCCTCCTCTTTCAGAGAGCAAATGCTCCCACAAAACCCTTCTGGAATTAGCAAAAGCAGCCAATGCCAGGCAGGTCTGAAAACAGTCTGTTGTAAGGAGCTGCCATGTGGAATCATCAATACCTCAAAGAAACCAAGGGCAGAGCAGAGGAGACAGTGGTCTTCATAAAATGTAGAAAGATATAGCTCATGAACTCCCTCTGAAGCTGAGAAGCAATAAAGAAACTGGGATGCCTGTAAAAATCCCTTAAGAGTTGGTGCTCAAGGTGGGCTGAGGGATTATTTATGTGTTCTGCTTGTCTGAGAAATAAAACTGGTCCTGACTCTGGATGTTGCAAGTAGAACTTAAAGTATAGTCTGTTTATCAGTGTAATCCAGTTACAGCCACAACAATTAGTTATTAAATGTAATATAAAAATGACTATCTTTTTGAAAGCTGCAGTTATGAATAATATTCTCATAGTTTTTCATGAAGAGAATTACAGATTTCCTAGAATTCAACCATTTGGACTATGTGTATAGAACTAAAGCCCAATGTACACCCATAAGATTCTATAAAATGGAGGCCACATTTAGTGGCACATAGGAAGATTACAAAAGGCAACAGAACTAAAAGCTCTGGATGGATCATTCAGGAACCATAGAAGCTGAGGCAGCAGTACCAGCCAAAGAGGAGTTCCACTGATGCTTTATAGTAATAGGTAAGGGTGCATAAGAGATCTCTGTTCCCCTCCAGAGGCATTTAAGCTCTGCAGAAAACCCTGTCAAAATCCATTCATTTTTTACTTTTCATGGTAGGTCACATTAATTTATTCCTTAATGATCATATTTCTGCAGCTGTAAATACATAGCCATTTAAGCTACACATTAGTAAAACTAGTAGAATGTTACCTTGTGCATACCAAAAACAAATGGCCAAACCTTATTCCCAGTGTGCTTTGTCCACTTAACTTAAATACTTAGGTGAAACACTTGTCTCAGCAAATGGACTGGAAGCTCTTTAACAGATAGCTTTATCCTTCCTAAAGACTCACAAATCTCCCTCTCTCTCTCTGCAGGAAGTTAGGTGCCCTCCTGTTACAAAGAAAAACACAGTTGTCTGAGCCATCCATCTCCACTTGAAATATAACAAAAACAGATCATTCTTAGTAATATAATAGTTGTCTGATTTGTCAAACGTGTGTAAATATAAACGACAAATTGTTAACCAAGCCTACAATAATTTCTCTTTATACTGTAGAATACATCTCAAATCTGCCAGTTCTAATATCCCTTTCAGTAATTATGAAGGTCCTCAAGGCTATTTGTTAGATGCTATAGGATATGTTTTCCATGACACTGACTTGTGGGGAAATTCATGTTTTGCTTCAGAAAGGCAATAATTAGTTTTGCATAATCTCGTAATACAATCTATACAGGGGTACCTCATTTATGCCAGGAAATAAAAAAAATGAAAGTGGAAAACTAATTTATTTTTATTGCTGGTTTTGAAGAAAATACTTAGCTTCAACAGGAAGGCCGATACTAAGTCTGCATAATATTTAGAATTTCATTAAAATTTTATTGAGCACTTCCTTCATTTTAAATTATATTTGGTGAATCTATACTACATTAGGTTATTTTATGCATGGCCTATCAATACATGCTATTCCTAGCATTAGTGCTGGTGCAGACTGGGAGACCACCTTTCTTCCAATGAACATGTAGTGTAAAGACCAGATAAAACAGCAGGCCCTACATGACCCTGGTGCACAAGACAGCCTACGGGGGGTAGAGGGAGAAATGGAGGACATGGAAGCTTGGCTTGTCTCCTGTATTTGCAGGCCCACGGAGGTGGCCACATGAAAGAGGGCTGCTATAGGAAGGAGCACATATATTCCCCCATGGATGTGAAATAGGGTTGCCGGGTGTCTGGTTTTCACCCGGACAGTCTTGTAATTGTGTCTTCTGTCCAGTAAAAAGAAACCCCAGAAAATACCGAACATGTAAAATGTCAGTATTTTCTTTTTTTCTCGGACTGAAGGCCGATGGGGACATTTTTCCCCTGCCGTGTCTGGCCGGGGCAGGAGAGCGGGGAAATTTAAAGGCACGGTGAACTTTTTGTGTGTTTGTTTTGCTCAACAGGTTTGGTCTCCAGTTGTTGGTTTTTTTGCTCAACCAATTTTTTTCCCTACCATGTTTGGGATTTTTTTGTGAAGGTATCTGGCAACCCTACATGTGAAGGAGCTCTTGGAAAGATTATAGCGTACAAGGATTTGAGATGGAGTTCTGCCTGGGAGAGGACTACAGATCAGATCTTCTAATGCCAAGTTATAGGGGCAAATATTCTAGTTGTGCTACCCAAGATAACAGGCTGTACTCAGGAAAAAAAACATATATTATTGAGACCTACGCACATTGTACATTAATCTTTTGCCACTACTTATGCCATCTATGGGGGAGAATAGTAAAGGTACTTTGTTAAACCCCCATTACACAGACTTCTCTGGTGTATCTGTGTTGTGTGTGGACACAATGAACAAGCTGCTATCACTTGATAGTCTCACAATTTCCTTCCCCTTTCACTCAAACACAGAATCACCACAGAACTCCCTCTAAAAAAGTGTTACATAGGAATTAGTCCTGTCTTTGTCTCCCTACGAGCTGCCATGGTGTTGTAGAAAGATGACATTTCCATAGTATTTAGGGCCTTGTAGGATGCAGGGGAGACCAAAGATTTTAACCCTATTCAATTAATTTGATAAATTACGGATTGACAGGATAACAGAAGCCACAAAGGTGGAATAAAATGAAGTCTATAACTTCCTTAGTTCACTTCTGTTCTCATTTCCTATTTACTGGATGCGGTATCTTCCTCCTCATTCCCACAACAAACAATGGTTGACTTCTAAGGAAACAAAATAAAGCCATCCAAGAATGAGTGTTCAGAAACAAACAAAAACATAAAAATTCTTATTCTTGTATCTAGGGGTATGGCTAGACTACATCCCTCTGTCGCCAGAGGGATGTAAATTAGACATACCGAAATTGCTAATGAAGCGGGGATTTAAATCTCCCGCACTTCATTAGCATAAAAATGGCCGCAGCTTTTTGTCGCCATGGAGATTTGGCGACGAAAAGCAGCAGTCTAGCCATGGTTCTATCGCTCACTAAAGCCTTTGGCAACAGTCCTGTATACCTCGTTTTAGACTGCCGCTTTTCGTCACCAAAGCACGGTGGCAACAAAAAGCGGCGGCCATTTTTATGCTAATGAAGCACGGATGATTTAAATCCCCGCTTCATTAGCAATTTCGGTATGTCTAATTTACATCCCTCTGGTGACAGTGGGATGTAGTCTAGACATACCCTTAGTGTCTAGATGAAAAAATGGTGAGGATAAGATTTGATACTACATTCAAGCACAAGAGAAAAACAACAATCGCATTTTAAGATTGATATTATGGCATATACATAATAATAGCTGTTTTACATTCAAAAGGGGGAAATAAATGATACAATCATAGATTTGTAAAGCAGAATGGTATCCTGGCCCATGACTGGGGCTCATATGCGCTATGATAATATAAATTAAAACCAACAAGCAACGGGTTTAAAATAAACAAAAGGAAGAACTTTCTCATGCAATGCGCAGCCAACCTGTCTAACTTGTAACCAAGAGATGTTATGAAGGCCAAAATATAACTGGGTTTAAAAATAATTAGTTAATTTCACAAAGTTAGCCAAAAATGGTTAGGGAAACAACCCGTGCTCTGGGTGTCACTAAACTTCTGCCCTTTGGATCACTCAATTTCCTGAGAGATTTGTGAAGTCAAGTGAAAAAAAAATGCTTGTCCAGGGGTTATGGTGCTAGAGTCTGGAGTTCAAGTCTCTTGATCACAGACTTCCTCTGTGGCATTGTGCACAGGATATGAGGATAATAGCACTTCCCTAACTCACAAATTGTTGTAATGATTTCTACATTAAAGACTGATCAGATACTATGATAATGGGAATCACAGAAGTGCCTAAAATAGGTGGACAAAACATTGTCCTTTTGAAAATCTAGCATCATTTACTTTGCTGGAAGAGTTATGTATCCTCAAGTGAATCTGCTACACACATTTGTGCAAAGGTTAGACATTTCAAAAAGCAAGCAGAACAGTCTTCTAAAAATTAAATCTAGAAGGAAATTGTAGCCATTTTACTCATGTTCCGAGGCAAAAATACTCATGTCAATAAAGTAAGCAGGATTTGGCATCTACAAATTATTTTGAACCTATGAAAGAAAGAGTTTTAGATTCAGATGATAGCTAGAGCATTGATAATCCCTTGCAGAAAGGAAAATAATTTCTCTACCACGAGAAGGGAAAGCAACCACTGCTTATTTAAACACGAACAAATTACAGATCTATTACATAATCAGAAGAATATTTTTAATTTTCTAGACAATACATTGGGTGTAATAGTATCAGTTTGCTGAATATTTGCAGTTTTGTAAGTCCACAATAACATGTTACATTAATTTGCATTTAAGTTGCTAGGGATAATCAGAACAATCATTTCAATTTCATTTATGATGCTCAGTCAAATTGCATTTCTCTTTTCAAACTCAGTGTTCTAAGTGACCCCAACTTCCAGTTGAGCTAAGTATCAGAGGACTAGCCATGTAAGTCTGTATCTGCAGAAACAATGAGGAGTCCTGTGGCATATTAAAGACGTACAGATTTAATTGGCCATAAGCTTTTGTGAGCAAAAACCCTTTTGGTCAGATGCCATCTGATTAAGTGGGTTTTTGCTCACAAAAGCTTATGCCCCCCAAAAAATCTGTAAGTATTTAAGGTGCCAGACAACTCTTCATTCTATTGGTGTGTTAATTAGTACCCTGAAACAAGTGAAAAAGAAGAATTTTAAAAGGCAGCAATAAGGACAAGAGAAAAATAAAATTCCAGGTAGGTTTGTAGTACCTTATAGGTATAAGCTAAAATAGATTATTAATTAATGCATCTAATTTTTAATACCTTGAGAAAGCGCTTCTCATAATTCAAATACAGAATAAAATATTTCTATAAAGTCTCAGTCCAATTGTACAGGAAAAAGTGACTTGAACAACCAAATCCTGGTCTACACTAGGCCCGTGTGGCCAGCATTGTGAGCACATCTTAGAGCAGGCAGCACACCTGAGCAGCACACATGGTCATGACTTCTGAAAGTTCAAGTCCCATGAGCTCCAGTTCCTAGGGTCTCAAAAGAGCACCAGTACAGAGCAGGAGATCTTGGACGTCAGAAAGATATTTGAAGAGGAATCCCTTCTCTCAATGCTCTGAAACTGTAAAAGAAACACCAATATCTACAGAAAGATAACAAAGTGCCTAGTGGACAAAGGATACTCCAGGGACTCTCAGTAGCGCCAAGTTAAAATAAAGGAACAGAAGCTGTCCTATCACAAGACAAAGGAGGCAAATGAATGGTCTGGTGCATCGCTGCAAACATGCTGCTTCTATGATCAGCTGTATGTGATCACCACTGGAAGACAGGATACTGGGCTAGATGGACATTTGGTCTAATCCAGTATGGCCATTCTTATGGGATCCATGCTCGTGCTGCTATGGCATCTGCATGGGTAACCAGGGCCAAAAAGGATGCAAGAATTTTTTTCCCATTGATTTCAAGCACGGGGGCGGGAGTAGATGAGTGCCTTATGGGACGCTGACAACATGAATCCAGAACTACCCACTGCACAGTATTATTCTCAGCATGCACATGGAGCATAAGCCAGAATGCAAAGCAGTGCAAGAACTGTGGGTAGTTACCCACAGTGTGTAACTCTCAAAGTCAATGGCAGTCTCCCTACTGGGGACGTGCTACTTCAAATTACATTGAATTCTTGCACACAGTGGGGATGTGGATCTTCTACTAGTCAAAATCAGATGGCAAGAAATCGACCTTAATAAGTTCAACCTCATCTGATAGTGTAGACATGGCCTGAGTAAGGACAAACTGAAGTTATCCATTTGGAAGTTCATCCAAACATTCAGAATTTCACAGGTAATTCTGCTCCTGGAAAATTAATGATACAGGACCAAAAATAGTTGGGAAGGGGGGGTATCATATGGACTAATAGATCGATACTGTACAACAGAGCTGTACTCTATTTCAACACCATTTAGAGCTCTCTCTCTCTCTAAGGTCTGTATCTGCCCAACAGCCCTTTCACGGATCCTATACTCCGGAAATGTTGTCCTATATTGTCAGAAAGCCTTTGACAAGGTCCCTCACCAAAGGCTCTTAATTAAAGTAAGTTGTCATGGGATAAGAGGGGAGGTTCTTTCGTGGACTGATAACTGGTTAAAAGACAGGAAACAAAGGGTAGGAATAAATAGTAAGTTTTCTGAGTAGAAAGAGGTAACTGGTGAGGTCCCCCAAAGGTCTGTCCTGGGACCCATCCTATTCAACTTATTGATAAATGATCTAGAGAAAGGGGTAAACAGTGAGGTGGCAAAATTTGCAGATGATACCAAACTGCTCAAGATAGTTAAGACCAAAGCTGACTGTGAAGAGCTTCAAAAAAGATCTCACCAAACTAAATGATTAGGCAACAAAATGGCAAATGAAATTTAATGTTGATAAATGTAAAGTAATGCACATTGGAAAAAATAATCCCAACTATATATACAATATGATGGGGACTAATTTGGCTACAACAACTCAAGAGAGAGATCTTGGAGTCATTGTGGATAGTTCTCTGAAAACATCCATTCAGTGTGCAGCGGCAGTCAAAAAAGCAAATAGAATGTTAGGAGTCATTAAAAAAGGGATAGAGAATAAGACATAAAATATCTTATTGCCTCTATATAAAATCATGGTACGCCCACATCTTGAATACTGTGTATAGATGTGGTCGCCTCATCTCAAAAATGATATATTGGCATTGCAAAGGGTTCAGAAAAGGGAAACAAAAATGATGAGGGGTTTGGAACAGATCCCATATGAAGAGAGATTAAAAAGGCTTGGACTTTTCAGCTTAGAGAAGAGGAGGCTAAGGGGGGATATGATAGAGGTGTATAAAATCATAACTGGTATGGAAAAAGTGAATAAGGAAAAGTTATTTACTTATTCCCACAATATAAGAACTAGGGGTCACCAAATGAAATTAATAGCCAGCAGGTTTAAAACAAACAAAAGGAAGTTTTTCTTCACTCAGTGCACAGTCAACCTGTGGAACTCCTTGCCAAAGGATGCGGTGAAGGCTAGAACTTTAACAGGGTTCAAAAAAGAGCTAGATAGATTCATGGAGGTTAGGTCCATCAATGGCTACTAGCCAGGATGGGTAGGAATGCTGTCCCTAGCCTCTGTTTCACTGGAGGTGGGTGACAGGGGAGGGATCACATGAGGATTACCTGTTGTGATCCCTCCCTCTGTGGCATCTGGTATTGGCCACTGTTGGCAGACAGGATACTGGGCTAAATGAACCCTTGGTCTGACCCAGTATGGCTGTTCTTATGTTCCAGTGGAGAATGTGTGTGGCAAAGCAAAATTCTACTCCACTTCCTTTTCCTCCTCTGCCCCCAAATTCCCCTTATGCTAAATTGCAGAGGGATAGAGGCACAGAGAATTAAACTAACATGTTTACACCAGGAAGGAAATTCTCTGGTGGCTGTTTGTGGTCAGCTCCCAGCACCTGTGAACACAGAGATGTCAGATCTTATTACAGAGTTCAGCTTTCTTTTTCTCTTGCAGAAATGTATTCCCTGGCAAGTGTGAATGAAGGTTAGTGATCTAAATATGGATGGTTTCCAGAATCTTGGGGAGAGATATGATAAGGGCTTGCCATTTAATGTCACTTGTTAAGATTTTTTTTTAAATTAGGAGCCTACAGTTAAACCTACATTTTGATATTTAACTCACTATTATTATTCTGATACCTAAGTAAGGCCCTAAAAATCTAACTTCAGAAACTGTGTCTTTTTAAAGCTAGGATATTTCATTAAAAAAACTACTAAAAAAAAAAGAATGTTAAAGACTGAAAAAGTGGAATTGCAAAAAAAAGTGTTGAAATAAGTTTACAAGCACAATTTCAAATCCCTTGTGAAATATGATCTTTAAATTAAATTAAATTTGTTTCTCAAATTAGTACAATATAATGTATATATTAAAATCATGAATTATTTAAAAAGCAAAAATTCTCCAATATTTGAAATTGTCAAAATTTTAAAATGTGGCTATTTTGACTAGTTCTTATGAGTTACCTTATCTCCTGAAATATAGCTAAGAAAAGGCTGTGCTACTAGTAGAAAAGAGAATGTACATGAGTACTGAAAAAGATAAGAGAAGTTGTTGTATTTAACAGTTACTGTGTAACTAAAAATTATCAGGTGTATAATGACAATAAAAAGAAGTCTAATTGTACAAGAATGAAAAAAAATATTTTAAAAACATTGTGCACCTGTATCTGAAGATTGGATAAAGCATTTCATTGTGTGCGATGGTGAAATTAAAGTCTGAGTCATATAATATACATAATTCACACACAAGAGGGCAGAATTAAGGTGGATTGTACAAACTGACTACAGTTGTTTCCTGATGTTTGAGTTCTTAACTGTACAAAATTAAAGTTCTCTTAGCATTACTTAAAATAATAGTTACCATTTATTTTATACTGTCCAAATGAAAATTCTGTTTTCTATAAAGACAGAAGAAGTATAGAAGAGAAATAAAATAGGCCCAGATACTCAGCTGGTGGAAATGAGCAAGCTACACTGATTTATAACAGCTAAGAGTTTGACCCTATAGTTCCTGGAAACCATAGATCTGGGGATAAAAAGAGAAGTCTAGTTATCAGTTCATCATGGGCTAAATCCCCAACCTATTGAATTCTTCACAATGTGAGCAATAGTGTGTGTTTTTCCTCTTTTTAGTGGTAGTTACGGGTTTGTCTGCACATTAACACATATTGTATGCACTTAACTCATTTAAATATTTGATGTCATTTACACAGTATAGAGATTTTGCTTATGATGATTTTAATCAAAAAGTGTGTCTTTTTTATCTTTCAGTTCAGTCTCATTTTGGTTTAATATTAGCATGGCAATTAACGTAATGAATCTAGTGAGGGTCTGGGAGTATAGAATTCTTTTTGAACAGACACCTGGCACATATTGGTTGCTATGGAGATTATCCAGATGTGCAAACAAGTAGAGAAAAATAGCGATTCAATATTCTCACAGTACAAGAAACAGAATTACTAATTGATAAACATCAAAGCAATATTGGCAAGCGAGAGGGTTTTAACATATTTAGCAGCCCTACACCAGGAGCACCAGAAGGAGGCAAAATTTCTGCCGCTTGCACACAGTGTAAGTAATCTGTCTGATCTATCAGGCTGGAACGGCAGATTTGCATTCTCCTGTTATGCTTGTGCCATTACATGATCTGGTGCAGAGGAGATTAGGACCACACCCCTGATCTTTTTTCAGAATTCTGCTCCCCAGAGGGGAGAACCACCAACCATCTCTCTTCAGAGCACTGGAATTTCCCAGCCTGTGTGCCACAAAAGACAGGGGCAGGGCTAGCAACAGACTTTATCAGTCCTTGGACAATGTGTGAGAGGATTCAGCTCCTGGACCCATGGAAGTGGTGGGGCCTCAGGCAGAAGGGGTGGGGCTAGGGGAAGCTAGCCCTCAGCACCACCTGAACTACACCCGACCTCCCCCAGTCAGCCCTCAGTGCTGCCTGGACTATGCCATGACTTCTTTTAAATTACTGGGTCCTGGGACAGCTGTCACCTTCACTTCTCACCCCCATCAGTGACCCTGGCAGGGGAAAGTTTCTTGTTCATCCAACCATCCCAGCATTGCAGAGGTTGCACACAGCTTGGCTCAGTGATTTGATGCAGAGACAGAGTTTGTATGTACAAACAGATGGACTAAGAATATATGTCCCATTGACCTATATTATAATTTCAGTTCCACTGTTGCACCTTCGAGGTCTCTTTTGCTACTCCTATGATTTAGTTATTTACTCTTAAATAAGGATATTAAAGAGCGGTTATTTGGCTAACCGTGTAGCCGATACAATTTGTATCGACTACATGAGTACTTGATAAGGGGGGCTGCTCTGCAGAGCCACAGTAGGGGTAGCTCCTGGAGCCGGCACAAGCCAGGACTGAGCAGCCCTGGCTGGCACAAGCTCTGCACTGCTGCAGCTCTGCATTTTAAATGTAGAAAGAGCCACTGTGCATGAGCCAGGACTGCTCGGTCTCAGCTCATACTGGTTCCAGCAGTCCCTGTTCACAGCAGCCCTGGCTGATCGTGGACAGGGACTGCTGCCGGAGCAACCTCTGCCCATGGCCAGCTCAGGCTGCCACAAACAGATGCTGCTTTGTGGCAGCCTCTGCTACCAACCTCCCTACTGCCTCTGATAGAGGCGGGGCGGCAGGAGGAGAACAGTGTTGGGGAGAACCAGCTTTTAAGCTAGCTCCCCCCAGCTCATACAGAGGCACCGGGGGAGGGGAGAGAGAATTGAGTAGTTCAGTACTCGACTCAGCTACCTGATAAGCTTAGCCCTATCAGGTAGTCAACTACTTGACTACTCATTTACATCCCTAGTCATAAGATAATTAAATACTGAATTCTATAGCATCAGTGTTATAGGTGGAGAAATAAGATGACAAGGAAGGACTCATAATGAAAGACATCTGTAAATCTTACCAGTTAAGTGCTTAGCTCTATACAGCTCAGGAGTTATCAAACCTTTCCACAACTCAAGCAATACAAAATGTGTATTGGAGCTAATTGCAACCTAATGGTCTATAATGAAAATAGTTGCTTGTAAAATCAATGCTGGAAAAAGTCTGATGTACTAAATGGCACAGAAAGAAATGCAATACTATTCCCCTCCCCCCTGTGATTTCAAGACAATTAGGGTATGTCTACACTGCCACCCTAGTTCGAACTAGGGTAGCTAATGTAGGCATTCAAACTTGCAAATGAAGCCCGGGATTTAAATATCCCAGGCTTTATTTGCATGTTCCCGGGCGCCGCCATTTTTAAATGCCCCGTAGTTCAAACTCCCTGCCCGCGGCTACACGCGGCACGGACTAGGTAGTTCGAATGAAAGCTCCTAATTCAAACTACCGCTACTCCTCCTGCAATGAGGAGTAACAGTAGGTCGAATTAGGAGCTTTAATTCGAACTACCTAGTCCGTGCTGCGTGTAGCCGCAGGCAGGGAGTTCGAACTACGGGGCATTTAAAAATGGCGGCGCCCGGGAACATGCAAATAAAGCCCGGGATATTTAAATCCCGGGCTTCATTTGCAAGTTCGAATGCCTACATTAGCCACCCAACTAGGGTGGCAGTGTAGACATACCCTTACAGTGCCCTATAGTAATCCCATCCATCATACTGCATCACAAAGTTAGAGCCAGAATATGATCCTTAAACTGGATTTAATAAAATGGGAAGAAAGAAGAAAGTGAAGTGACAATGATTATTACAAAAGTCAGAGGCAACCAAAACTAGACAGCATCACAGTATTCCTTCCTTTGAATTTGTTACAATCTTCTGATAACATTTTACTGCATCTCTCCAAGACACGTTACTAGGAGTGAAGGTGTGCATTAAGATTGATCTATGAAGGAATGTTATGTCCTCTAATACCTTAAAGCCAAAGAGTTTTAAAATTATATCCATTGTACAGCTACTCACAAACATCTGTTATGTTTGATGAACACTCAGGAGAGAAGGCACAGCACTTTCTATTTACTGCCCAAACACTCAACTCAGTCCAGGTATCCAAAAAAATCCAATTTGCACTGTAACACCAATTTTAGCAAGGTAACTTTAATTTAATTCTTATCATTGCAATCCACAAGACAACACCCTACAACAGAGGATACTTCTAGACTAGAGCAATGTCTTGCTCTTCACATCTTAGTTGCACTTTACTTGAAGCAACAATGACAGCAATGACAGCTGGTGTTTCCCCAGAACTCCTTTTCAAGGTTCCCTAGAGAGAAGGGAGTTCTATGCGTAAGTTAATATTGCTTTGGGGAGCTACATCCTGTAACTAAACTTTCCTCTCCTTTTGCTACTGGGTGAATAATTGATGTTTCCCCATCCTATCAACTCTAGTACCCAGGAATAAGCAGTGGAAAATATTCTCCAAACATGAAGGGCAGGACAGTTCCAAAGAGATGGCTGACATGCATCCCTCATCCACACAGGAAGGTGGAGATCCATTAATAGAGAATTCTCTCCAAACAAATACATTGATAGGCAAGGCTAGGCTTACAATTAATACTGTCCCACAATGTCTAGTATACATGTGAGAAATGGGCATTTGACTTTCCTATGCAATTTATCATATTTCTATAGGAAAGACACAAGAATTTACTTAGTTTGGCAAATTATTTTCTTTTCATTTTCTTTACCATGGAATCATATTAAAGTACCCTCTGTGAACTCTTTCCATGAAGTCTGCAGTCAGCAATCCCACAAGTAAGAGCTTAAAAAATGATGTAAAAATATTAGTATTTTGCATTTATATCTGTCTCTGAACTTCTTCATAATTCTGGGCTGTTCAGAGATTGGATTTTGGTTTAGCCTATCTTTAGTCAAAATAAGGGGAATCCATATGAAGCTGTGAGTAGATGTCTTCCCCATCCATTCTCCAAGCATATAGAAGGTCAACATGTTTTTATCTGTATTTCTGATGATGGAGACTTATACACACTTCTAAAGAAGGGTATCACTGGTGAGATGAAGGGTTGACTGCAGAGACAGTATGAAAATATTGATGCATTATTTCATGATAAAATAGCAATTCACTCTTTTCACCACAGGGGCAGATGAAAAAGCACATTCATTTAAAAAAAATGTAAATGATCAATTATAGATAATGGGAGACCCTTACTTTTCTCTTAATCCTCAATGATTGTATGTATCAAAAGGCCACTGTTTAATTCCTACATCCTGCTAAATTTGATCTGGATTTTATCCCCTCAGAACAGGTAATTGCTTTCTGTGCCCATTTTAAAAGACTCAAGAGCATTCTGTGATTTTTCTCCCTTCAGCATAGTCATTATTCATTTGATTTTAACAACTCGTATGAATCCAGAAGTAGGTATTTGCAGATAATCACAAAAGGGGGAAAGTATTTTTTAAATCATTTAATGCCTGGGGATAATTGATAACATTAACCTCCTCAGAGGGCAAGATAATGCATCAAGAAGCAAATCCTGTGCTAAAACGTGTTACCTTCAGAGGTGCTGGACTCTCCATTCTTAGAGGTTTTTAAGACCCATATTGAGAAAACCCTGACTGGGATGATTTAGTTGTTGTTGGTCCTAATTTGAGCTGTTGGGTGTTGGACTAGAGGTCTCCTGACATCTCTTCAAACCCTAATCTTCTGTGATTCTATGATCTGTTACAGTAGAAGGTGCATTGACGGGGCAGCAAGAATGATTGCACTGTACAAGAATAGAAGCACCATGGAAGGGGGTTACCATCAGTATGTACACTACTTCTGTGTTGTGGAGATTGGTTCTATTAGGGACTGCATGCTCTGCGGAGAGAAGAGGGCTCATGAGGCAGTTGGATTAGAACCTGAAGATCCAAACAATATAAATACTTGAGTCCTCCTGAATACTACTGAAGTCATTAAGCCTAAGCATCTAGAGCAACTCTGCCATTCAAGGGGGAAAACTCTTCCTTTTCTCCACCTCTCCATGCAGCTACTCGTCACTGACCCCAGCTCTTTGGGATCAGTGCTCCCTTGAAAATTTGGTCCCAAAAAAGACTTGAAAAGTTCACACACCCAAAGCAGAATGATGGAATCACAAGTTTAGAAGGATTGGAAGAGTCATCTAGTCAAACCTTCTGCCAAGATGCTGAATTTGTTGTGTCTAAAAGTAAGCAAAAGTAGTAAGACTGGTAAGTGCCTTCAACTCTTGGAGAATCTAAATCTTTGTTTTAAAATGTCCTAACCCATTTGGATATAAATATAATCTACAAAACATGAATTGAGTGAAAGGTCTTGCAGTTCTGTCTACCAGGATCTGCAGAAAGACAGGCCCAGTTTCTGCTCAGAACTTTGCTAAAAGACTGAAAAATGATGAGGAGCAAGCAATTTTTCAATGCAACTATACTTACTATTCTTCCTCCCAAATATTGTAGAAAGCATAGTACAAAAAACAGTCAGTTCAATTGATTTGGGAAAGCTATGAACAAAATCAGACACAGGCAATGGAGGCATTCATTCATAAGGCAAGAAGACAAACAAGAGGCTTGGAGACTGACATAACTAATAAGGCTACCATTCAACCAGCTTTGGAACAGCCACGAGGCTCTACAGCAGGTACTAGCAGAGTTAAAAGGCAGAGCATGTTCCTCTGCTTTCCAGCAGTCAGACAGGGCTTAGATAATTTTCATATTTGTCAGACGGCTGCTAGTCAAAGGGTGATACACAGCATGGATCCCCATGCAGGTTTTAGGGACAGCACTCTGGTGGAAACCCACAGCACCCTGCCCTTTCACAGCTTGTTGGAAGAGAGTGGGTTGGCTTCTCAACCTATGTCTCACTTCCATGTCAATGTAAAACAAAAAAAGCAGTCATGCAGCACTTTAAAGACTAACAAGATGGTTTATTGGGTGATGAGCTTTCGTGGGGCAGACCCACTTCTTCAGATCATATTCTGAAAGTGAAATGTCATGATCATTATATAACAGAATTTTAGCATAAATAAAAGTTCTGAAGTCTCTCTCTATAATCTGGTGTTAAAGTCTCTTTGAAGTAAGAGGCATGTTGTCAGGTCTTTAAGGGAATGGCCAGTTTGGTTGAAAAGTCGGCTAACAGGTTACTCTGTGTGGAGATGTCTGATTTGTGAGCCACTTAGCCAGAGAATTGATGCTCACAAATTTTGACACGCTGCAAATGGGCCTTAATTTACATGATAATTCATAGTAACTCCAGATTAGCCACTTAACTGACTCTTACAATAAGCAATTTCCTCCTTCCTTGTCTTTTCCTCTTCCCCTCGCCCCTACCTTCTATTCTATGTAGCTGATTTGTTTACTTCTTCATTGTATCTCTCTGTTATATAATGGTCATGCCATTTCACTTTCAGAATATGATCTGAAGAAGTGGGTCTGCCCCACGAAAGCTCATCACCTAATAAACCATCTTGTTAGTCTTTAAAGTGCTACCTGACTGCTTTTTTTGTTTTACCAAGTTCAGAGTAACACACTACTTTACTTCTCTGTTACTTAGTGTCAATGTAGTTAATCTTCACTGCCTGGGCAGTAGGAATAGCCCCACCCCTCATCTTTTATGTCAGTCTCTGACTAATGAGTGTAGTTCTCTGGTAGGTTGGTGTACAGTAACATTTTCAAGCTCTATGCATGGTGAGTGTATGTGGGAGAGTGGATATGTTAAGGGGAGGTTAGAGGAAAGGTTGACGATTAAGAGGGTAAGTTAGAAAACAAAAATACAGCACTGAGAGAAATTCTGATAGAAGAATCAGAAAGAGAGAGAAGAGAAAATGTAGAAGAGGTCGAGATTACACATGGAAAAAGGGAGGATGAGAAATAGGGAATGGTGAGAGAAAAGACAAAGGAACTAAATGGACACTGTGTATAATACAGCATAAGGTATTCTATGATCTATTCTACGAAAGGATAGTAATGCACACTATACTAAGCAGCTTCCCACTGTTGAAAACTCTGATCTGTGTTTGTAGACACTCTCATATACCTCATCTTAATGAAAGGTCTAATTTTCCAACTTGTTTGAATAAAATTATGCACATAGATCCATATTTAAGTATATACATATAAGACTCCCATGTCTGAAAATGGGTCCCAGAACTGAGATCATTTTATTATCATTATTCACTTATGACATGAGACAACATCAACAATTTCTCCCTTTCTTACTGATACAGGCACTTTTCCCAAACGAAGAGAAGCTTTGTTACAAATCTCCACATCATATCTAGAGATATTCTGTTATGCATATTTTATAGAATTCTGGGACTACCATCCATTTCTTCAGGGGGTTGGTAACTTTTAAATTTAGAAATTATTCTGGTGATCTCTGTCTTTGTGATGTCCTAATCCAAACATTTTCTCAGTACTAGATATCTAATATAGACAAAAGCAGACTGTCAAAAATTCATCTTTTCCCTCTGGCTGTGCCTGAAGCTTAGTTTTAGAGGGAGCTCTGTAGGATGCTTTTAAAAAAGTGCCATGAATTTTCCTTTTGATCCTTTTTTTCCTTTTATTTTAGACACTGTTGGGTACCCATAATTTTTTACATGAAGCCTTGGTTTTTTTTCCTTGTTGAATTTATTTAGTAAGAAGTTTCTGTGATTTTTAACCCTACTCCTGTTAATTTGCCTACTATTCTATTTACCCCCCTGTGTTCTCCAGTGATTTAATTTTCTTCTTGCTTGTTTAGCTTTGTCAGACATTTTTTACTTATCCTCTTTTCAGATTCTATTTTTCTCTGAATCTTTGAAATATTTTCTTTCTTAGACCTGTATGTTGTTCTCTATGTTTCTTTATAATAGTCATGCAGGATATTAATTTTCTATGCAAATATCCTTGAAGATCTCCCAAAATACATTTGGCAGCCTACAGTAAAGCTTATTTAATTGGAAAACAATATGTTAATATGTTTATTAACCCCTTGTGTTAATGTCCCATGCTATGACTTTAAAGCAGCAGTCAATGCAATTAGAGCAAAAACGTGAAGTACAGCTTAGACAGGACCATATGGTGCAGCACTTTGAAATGGATGCTGTGTGCCTATAGGCCATAAATATGTTTATTAAAATTTCAAAATATATTTACCAATAATAGGGGAACTTACTTATTCCTAATCCTATGAAGTAAGGGTCTGTAAGATATCAAAAACGTCACAAGTAAAATGCACTTTTGCACATAAACATTTCAACATTTAGAGCATGTGAAACATAGTATTCATGTAGATATTTAATACTGTTCTGAGCTGAGTGAAATTTTGTAATGGCTTGAATTAAAACATTGAGATTGATGGGTGTGACCACACATTTCAATTAACATTTATATAAAGATAAATTATTTCCATTCCCCTAGCCTACAACAAAAATAGATACATGAACCTGCCTACTAGTTTTGGACTATGTAGATGGAGGAAGTTTTGATGAGAATTGTTTTGGGTAAAGGGTGAATATTTGTGAGGAGAGGCAGGGTGATACTCAGGGTGGAGAGAGATAGAAAGGCAAAAAAGCAGGAAAGCCAAACAGGAACCTGTTAAGCACAGCGGGGCACTGGAAAAAAAACTAGAGAGAACTTTTGGGTCTGTTGGCTAAAGAGGTTTTGTTCTGTAAACTGAGATACCGCTCCTTTTTTTCTAGATTCCTCCTGTGTTACAGAAGCAGGACTTCACACATTCCGTGTGCATAAACACAATTTCATCCGAGAAAATACCAGACTCCATCAATGTCTACTTCCGGCTGGAACATCCTTACCATCCTTGATTAGCCACTCGGGTCAAAAACGGGCAACAATAGAGCAGGTTTGATCAAAGAATTTGTACAGAAGAGTAAGTATCCCTGACTTGGACTTACGTAGCTTGTTATATGTCAATAACACTGCTGCATAATTTTATCTCTTCATAGGATCTTTTTAGTTAGCATTCTCCTTTACAGGTATATATTTAGTTCTGGTTTCATTGAGAACAACTCCATCCAATTGCAGCTCCATCCCCTGGCAGTCCTCATGGGGGGACCAGAGCTAGACTGACTGCCCCCCACAGCAGTTCCTCATGGGTGAGGAGGCAGGGAGGCTGGCAGCTCATTGCAGGGAGGAGGGACTAGCCTGTCCAGAAGCTACTCATGGGGTGGTGGGGGTGCCAAGGCTGTGCTGCATCCCCCCAAGCTGGCAGCAGCCTCCCCTACTGATGGCTCCTTGTGGGATGGCTGGAGGCTGAGCTGCCTGGGCTTCCAGCAGTGCCTTGCAAGGCGGGTCTGTGGCTGCGCTACCTGGTGAGTCCTCATGCGGGGTGGGAGGTCTGGGGCTGCGCTGCCCAATGGCTCCTTGTGGGGTGGGGAGGCCAAGGCACCTTGGTGGCTCAGTGCGGGGTTGCTACCAGGCCCCCCCCCCGCTGGTGGCTCCTCACAGGGTGGTGGAGGACGGAGCTGGGCTGCTTGGTCCCCTGGCGGCTCCTCACAAGGGGGAGATCCAGAACTAGGCTGCCCAGTGACTCTTTGCAAGCTGAGGTATGGAGCTGGGCTGCAAGGGGATGGCCGGCAGCTCCCCAAGAGGTCAGCTGAAGCACTGAAGCTGGCAGATGTGGGGGGAAAGGTTTGGGGGTAGGGCACCAATTACCTGGGTCAGTGTCAAGCAATATGGAAAACTCTGTCTCCAGATGGCTAGTTTCTCTCTTCTGGACCACAGGGTGGGCAGCCACACCAGAGGGAGAGAGAGAGAGAGAGAGAGAGATTAGTATTAAAACTAAACATTAGTAGATGGCTGACCTGCTTTGGGGGGACAAATTAAGCAATGGCCCTAACATGAGCCTGGCTCTGAAACAAACATAAAAACCAACCAACCAAACAAACAAACAAAAACACCCTAGAGAAAAGTCACTTCTGTCCCCACAAGATCTATAAAGTGCACAGTGATATTTCATCTACTCTGGCAATTTCAGGCTATTATTATTTATTATTGGAAGATCATATATACTTCATCACACACCGCTAGATTTACTGAGACCACAAGATAGATTTGCAGCATATCAGCAAAGGTTGGGGGAGGGGCTGGTGACATTTGGGAGATGAAGGGGAATGAAGGAGGAAAGAAAAATCATCAAGCTCCCCTTTCCAAAAATCATCAGCATCCTGCTCTCCCCATAAAAAATTCTTGAAGTCACAGATAAAAATACACTTGAGGAGCTTTTTATTTGGCATCTGGTATTTGAGGGCTTTGGCTGAACATAGGGCAGGAGCAGGCAAAAGCCTCTCAGTGGGCCGGATCCAGCCTGCGTAGGACTTTGATCTGGCCTACGAAAAAGTTCCAGGCCCCTCCCCCAGTTCCTTGCCTCAGAGCGGGAGAGGGGTACAAGCCCTTCTAACTGCTTCTATTTAAAGGGCTTGCATCTAACACTAACACACAAGCAAAATCTACTAAGTCAGAGTGATCACAGTTGATAGTGCATGAGGCATCAGATAGTGAAGTTTCCAGCTCTGTCTTAATTCTCATAATGTGTTTTCTGCGGGTAGGGGGAGATGAGCCCCAATTATCAGGAGGCTTGTGATCAAATCAGGAGAGTTGGCATCAGTTTCAGAGTTAATTTCAGAAAATAAGTTAATAGTTGCACCGCTTACACCTATGTACACACTTTCTCTGGGCCACAGGGTTGTACTGGCAATGGCATGGAGCTAGCAGCAGGAAGCTACTGCTGCACAGCTGGTGGTGATATCAGGGGCCCCACGTGGGTTTTTAGTTGTCATGGGGCAGCAATCGGGGGTCAGAAGGCATATGGCAGTGGGAGCATGCAGACCACCAAGAGATACTAGGACATGCATAGGGTGGGAGAAGCAGGGGGAGGAATGGAGACCCTGCCCCTCAGAGCCCAGCCGGAGAGGGGTGCCCATCTGCTAGGAGGATTTGAGGACTAGCATTGGCTCTCCAGTTAACTGAGTTTGAGACTCCTGAGCTAGTCTGACTTTTTGCACCTCACAGGCCACAGAACCTGACTGCCTCCTAATCTTTGGCTGAGTTACTGAAGTCATCAACTCTTGATTTAAAGACTTCATGTTACTAACCAATAAGTGACTCATGTCCCATGCTGAACAGGAAGGTGGAAAAACTCCCAGCATCTCTACCCATCTCACTTGGGGAAAATTCCTTCTCAAACCCAAACATGGTATTCTGTTACATCCTGAACATGTGGGTGATTCCCTGGCTAGTGGGTAAGAATTCTCAATAGTAACTCAGAGCCCCCCTCATCTAGTATCCCATCTCTAACCATTGGAGATAACTGCTAATAGCAGTTACAGGTGGATCATCTCTTCCTACACAAATATCCTCTGCTGTAATGTAGAATGTAGTGGTACTCCTTGAACAACAGTACCACTTCTTTTTTTTTAAACTGAAAGCACATTGAAAGGCTTTTAATACTCCCTACTTAGTTTCTTGAAATAAAAATGAATGTTAAAAGTGATGCATCAGTGACTGATGCACTAATCATGACTAAAAGCTGTGGCTATGGCTACATGAATAAAAGAAAAAAGTGTTAAGCTTACCACCTCCTCCCTACAGACTAGCTGATTGAGTTTTTTTAGTGTGACGAGGTCAATTAAAGTTCAGTTACATCAAAATCAAAAATATTTCTTAAGCCATATAGTTAGGGTAATTATTTACATGGGCTGCAATTATTAGGACAAATTACAATATGAGAATTCTCTTTTTTGGCCTGGTCACAACTGAGTAAGAACAGCAGAGTTTGAACTAGCCTATCATAAAAAAGCAATTTTTAGTATGCTCTGCTGACTGCAGCATACATGGAGGATTCCCAATCTTAGCCATGCTCCCAAGCTAGCGTAACTTTGGATAGACTTCACTGTCCTTCTCCAGTGTCTAAAAAAAACCCCACACGCATAGAAAGTAACTGGAGACCCAGAGTTCAGTCAATAAGGAATTTCAGCAAAGATTGCCCAGTGTCAGCCTCCCTACATTCAAGTTCCAAAAGAAACTAAAGAAATGAATTTAATTAAATAACTTTATAAAATCTTATGAACAAATAATAATCTAATTCTTACAACATAACACAGCTCTTTTACAACCCCCAGATATTGTTCACAGTTACAGTAAACATAAATAAAGAGAAGAACAGAAGTAAAATCTGAATAGTTCAGTCCACACAAACACAATAAGAGACTGAGAGATCCCAAAAGCTTAGATTTAGTTCACCAAAGTCTCAGTTTGTGCTTCTGATCATCAAATCTGCACCATATGCTAAGTCTGAACAATCTCTCCACTTGCTTGTAGGGATCCTCAGTTGGAGTCCAGGCAGCCTCTTCCTCAGCTGTGGATCACTGCTAGGCAGCCAGCTCACTGATTAACCAGTCAGTCAACTCACAAGTAAACAGATTTAAAGAAAACCCTATTCAAAAAAATACAAAACCTGAGAACAAAGTAAAAACGACTCTTTCCCCATGACTATATTTAAAGAGGAGCTGAAGAATCTCACTGAGAAAGTGAACAAAACCAGTTTGGCTAAAATCAAAACAGCATTTAAAGCATACAGTTAACACAGAAGAAGTTATTTTTGCCTCCCAGGTTCTCCTTGCTATAAGTAGAATTGCCCATGATCCCTGGTACAGGGTTAACAACATCACTAACCTGCTGCAGAGTGAGGGACAACAGTCAGCTCTCTGCTTCTGGCTCAGCTTCTCCCAGCTCCCACAGGGCACAAGGCCCTTAGAAAAGCAACTGCCCTGCCTGCTTGCTCATGGAGTCTGACCTCAAACTACCACACTCAACTCCAGAAGCTTCTGTCTGTGGAGTGCTAAATCTGCCCAACAACAGTAACACTCAATTCACTCCTGCCTTTTCATAGGGGTCTCTTAAAGAGATAAGCTGCCTACTAGGTGCATGGGTTACACTAGCAGGCCATGTCACCATAGTGCAGTGGATTGAAGAGAGCATGTTAGTTAGCCCTTAGCCCCAGGTTTCAGTAGACATCATACTAGCTTGCTCCTGCTTGAGAGCATTAAAGACATGGAAAAGGCTGCCTGTACACTCATCCACCCACTCATCTTGCATGTGATAGAACAATATTTAGGTAAGCTTCCGAAAGCTCTATGATGTTTGTCATTGGTATGTAGTATAAAACATCTTTCTTTTATGCTGGCTGAGTGATTGCATTGTAGATTTTCATTTTACAGTGCAATCAGCCAGCTCATCATTGACTGCAAATCAGCAGAGCTGCACTGAATTCAGTAGAGCTATGCTCATTTCTGCTAGCTGAAGATATGGTCAAATGTATATATTAGTTTAATTGGTAGTTCACAATTACTGTATGTCTAGAGCTATCAGAGAGATGCTATCTTCAGAGAAGGAGTGTTTTTACTGAGCCATAGAACAGTTTGTGAAAAGCAATAGTAGTGCAAGATTCCACATGATGTATGAACCAATGTACCACTCAGAGAGATCAGCTTCTAAAGCTTATTCTTCATGACCATTCACTTGTAGGCAGAGTTTGTGAAAGTAAGCTGATGCGCACTGGTACACAGCTGGCTGTGCGGCAGCAAAAACCAGTAGGGAGCAATTTAAAGAGCTGGCAGGGACTGGGTTGCAAGGTTTGTGATGTGAACACTTACCTACTGTCAACTGGATTGAGGCCATTAAGACACTTTCCAGCTTATTGGTCACTGCCAACTTTGTCTAGAATTGAAACTGACCTAGGGCTTATCTGGACTACGGGGAACAGTCGAAAGAGGATATGCAAATTCCTTGGGAATTTGCATATCTTCTTCCGATCACACTTTCGAAAGCACAGCTTTTGAAAGTGAAAGTAGTTTAGACGTGGCTTTTTCAGCAAACCCCTCTCATCCCTTTTGTCGAAAAGCCATGTAAACCCGAGAAACAAATATGTTCAGATTCCTTTACCAATCTCCAAAATCTTCTCAGTCTTGTTACATTTTTAATTACTCATGCTAGAAAAGGGATTTCAAGATTTGGTTCATAGCCATCCATTATGCACATTTTTAGCATTTTAAACATGAGCAGTTTTCAAACTCTGTAAAATGTATGCTGTATCAAAACCAAATGATATTCACAAGAATAATTTCCATAAGATATATACTAAAACATGGAAAAAAAGGTATACAAACATAGAAATTTAGGGCTGGAAGTGACCTAAAGAAGGTCATTGGTCCATTCCCCCAGGCTGACACAGAATAAACTATACTTTGACTATCCTTGTTTTATTTTTTAAAAACTCTAATGACTCTGTTGTTTATACCATAAAACAAAGAAGTTTGATAAAGATATGAAATACTCTTTCTAGAAGGTTGCAAAGTATACTACTTTATTTCTTTAGGTACAAAACTTTAACACACAAGGACCAAAAGACGTACCCATACACAGGGTATCGCTACACTGCATGCTTATTTTGAAATAAGCTATTCTGGAACAATTATTCTGAAATATCTTATTTCAAAATAGCACATCTACACTGCAGGGAAGCCTCAAAATTAGTCCAAGGCACATTAGTCCCTAATGTGGACGTGCTATCTCGATTTAGAGTCCCAGGAGGCACTGGGGAGGAATAACTTAGAATGACCCTGGTGAGGGGCTATTTCAAAATAGCAGCAGTGGAGCATCTACACACACCTTATTTTGAAATAGCTACTTTGGAATAGGCATTATTCCTCATAGATCGAGGTTTACAGATTTCAGAATAAGCCATCTGTTATTTTGAAATTATTTCAGAATAACAGGATGGCTGTGTAGACGCTCACATCGTTATTTTGAAATAATGCTAGTTATTTCGAAATAACGGTGCAGTGTAGACGCCCCCACAGAGAGAAAGCAAGATGTTCTCTTGAGCTGACAAACATGTCTCAATCTAACTTGCTCTAGACTGGCTCTTTGCAAACTGAATTTTGAAATACCCACAGTACACTCTTGACTGCAAAGCTCATTTCAAAGCCTCCTAATCTGCAAGCTGGATGGGGAACCCCCTGAGGATTTAAGGTGACAGCTGATAATTATAGTGATGTTTTCAATACACCACAATTGTAATTCCACAACCCCCCTTGGTGACTTGTTCCACTGCTTAACTGTCCTTATAGTAAGATGTGTGTTTTTTCTAAATCTCCATCGTTGCAATTAAACTGATTAATCCTTTACTACTTTTGGTAGACATAGACAAACTCTGTTCACCATTCTTTTTATAACACCCTTATATATATCTGTTTACTATTGTTATATCCCCCTCAGCTTTCTGTTTTCTGGACAAAACATGCCCAATTTTTCAATATTTCATCATACATCATGACTTCCCATTTGTTTTGTTGCTGTTCTCTAGGCTCTCTCCAATTTGTTCACATCTTGTGGTTTCCAAATGGGGACTCAGTCATCCAGCTGTGGCTCACCATTGCTGAACAGAGCAGAAAAAATACTTCCAATGACTTACATACCACTCTCCTAGTAATACGTCTCAGAATGACATTTGCTTTTTTGCAACAGCACTGTATTGTTTACTGGAATGTGCGGGTCCAGGAAGAGGGCTGAATCAAAGATGACACTCCAGGTTATGCGCCTCAGTGATGGAGTAAGAAAAGGGGCATGGTGAAGAAAGATCAAGATGTCAGGTTTGACATGTTGAATTTAAGGTGGTGACTGAACAGCCATGAAGCAATATCAGAAAGACAGGCTAGACTGGATGAAGGGAGGCAGCACATCATTACAGAAATGGATTTGAGAATTACCATGCTTGTTGATAAAACTATCTAGAAATAGGTGTAATAAGAGAAGTGGGGATAATGGAAAAGAATGGAGACTTGAAGGACACCTGCAGAAAGGGAGAAATGGGATGGGGATAAGTCACCAGAAACAGCCAGTGAAGAACAAAGTTTAAAGAACTAGGGAGTGGTGGATATATCAAAACCACTGAAAGATGAAGGAGAATAAGGATAGATTAGAAGCACTGATATTTAGCGAGAAAAAGGGTATGTCTACACTTGCCCCCTAGTTCGAACTAGGGAGGCAAATGAAGCATACCGAAGTTGCTCATGAAGCGCGGGATTTAAATATCCCACGCTTGATTAGCATATTTGCGGCCGGTCACCATTTTAAAAAGCCAGTAGCCCGAATTAACTCGCCGTGTGTAGACGCAGTAGTCCGATCCAAAACTACTCATTGCATGAGGAGTAACAGTTAATTCGAGGGAAGGGTTTTGGATCGGACTACCGCGTCTACACACGGCGAGTTAATTCGGGCTACTGGCTTTTTAAAATGGCGACCGGCCGCGAATATGCTAATCAAGCGCGGGATATTTAAATCCCGCGCTTCATGAGCAACTTCGGTATGCTTCATTTGCCTCCCTAGTTCGAACTAGGGGGCAAGTGTAGACATACCCATAGAGACAGTAAATTAAAAGCCATTTCAGAAGACTAGGCTGAGGGTGGAAGAATGGAGAGGAGTCAAGAACAGAACTGGAGGAAAAAACCTCAAGATAATTGTAGATGACACATTTAATGTATCAGTAAACCAAACATATCAGTTCTGGTACATTTAAAGTTATGCCCAGTTCTACGTGCATCTGGTGTAGTGCCCTTGAAAACCAAGGCTCCGTCTACACTGCTCCTCTTCTGTGGAAGAGGAAATGCAATTGAAGTGCTCATTAGCATTTCTCATGCTCTCATTTGCATATTCTCTTCCGATCCTTTTTGCAGAAGAGGTTTTTGAGGAAAAAAACGCAGTGTAGATGGGGCCATTTTGCACAAAAAACCCTTTTGCGCAAGAACCCTTATTCCTCCAAAAAAGTTTTTTTTTCCCAAAATGGCCCCATCTAACTGTGTTTTCTTCTGTAAAAACCTCTTCCGCAAAAAGGATCAGAAGAGAATATGCAAATGAGAATTTGAGAAATGCTAATGAGTGCTTCATTTGTATTTCCTCTTCCGCAAAAATGATGCAATGTAGACGGAGCTCAAATGTTGTCCAGCAAGGATAAAAGAGAAGCCTGTTCTCTTTCCATGTCATACTTTGATTTAAGTTCAAATCCAAAGGTCTGTATCTCTTCACTGAACCTTCCTTATGCCTTTGTCTTTACTTCTCTCCCTCTCTTTTTATAGGAGGCAATTTACATGCAAAAATATTGAAAGAAGGTATATCTAAAATACATATTCATGCTGCAAGATTTTAATAAACTGCAGCAAACACGTTTTTATTCTGCCACTAACAAAACAAGTGAATTTAATTAAAAAGAAGATGAAAGAGCGTGAATTTACATGATCTTGTTTCCTGCAGAGTGTCATAATACATTCACAGCCACCAGAGATCAAGAGATGAAGAGTAAAAGGAGTTTTGCTGGAGGGGAATTCTCTCTTGATAGAATTGTAGGAAAGTAGGGGGGGATAAAGATCTAGGAGCTTAGTTTGTAGATAAACCATGAACAAAATAGGTAGATAACTTTTTGAAAGAAATATTGACTCCAGCAAATCTGTATCTCCAATTTTCTTATAACTTGTGATTGCTTTAAACAGTACCATTTCCTGGTTCATGCCTTTTTTATATTTCTCTCTTTTCTTCTATCTCACAGAGAAATAAAGCCAGGCATCTGGTTCTGTAATTTGGAACCAGGCCTCTGGCTCTCTATAAATTCACCATATGATCAAATGCATGTGCACCTGTGCAAACTGGTAAACTCCTGCCAACTATGTTTGTTTTAGATTTGATTTGGCTAGATTAAGCTAAACTTTAAGAGGTCTGCTCCAAAGCCAAAACACAAACAATCAGTTTGGTATATTGATTCATAATACCGTCACTGACTGCATTATTCAATTTTTAAAAAAAATCTATTTACATGTTTTGCTTTAACTCTGAAAATAAACTGTCACAGGGAACAATGCACATTAATAATACATTCATGTTTCAACCAAATGATGCAAATGCTAAACACATTAACCTCTGTAAACACCTTTGAGATAGCTATTTTTTATGCAATGCATAAACAAACCCTTCTACCCTTTGAATTAGCATGATATCTTCACAGATTTTCCCAGTGTCCATTGATAAACATAGTACTATCCAGCCATACACTTGATGGTGCTGTAAAAATAGGACACAAAACACTATTGTCTTTATGACCAAAACAATAATGCCTCTCAAACAGCCTGCTATTTCTGCTTGCTGTTAAGCAACAGCATTTAACTATAATACTTCAAGTAAAAGTTAAGGGTCATTAACATTAGGACATAAAAAGGATTATCACAACAGCATATCAAGAAGAGTATGGCTGTTATAAACAGCACTCAAAGGTGAGGGTTTTTTTTTTAAATTACCTTAACTGGAAGATCCGTTTCTCCCTATTCTGTTAATATTTTAAATGAAATGAAATTTAAATCCTTAGGCTTTATATCAGAAGCAAAGACAATGTCACTTTGCAATACATAATATCTAAAAGCTCACATCTTAAAGCAACCTGCTTAATGATACAAAACTTTCTGAATTGGGATCTCTCTCTTGTAAGTATGGGCTCAAAACTGGTAACAATGTATTCTAATGTAAAACTCCCATCAGCTTCAAAGAGAACAAGCTCAAGACCCATGTATGTTTGGGTCAAAGGAAGGATGATAAACTTTTGTAATGTACTTAGGGTTTTCACATTTTTGTTTTCTGTAATGCTCATTTACTGAGCACTCATAACTTTATATTATGCATATAAAGTTAGACTGTATGTAACAAACAACATCTTCACATTACTGTATGTGGGAGGCAAGTATTTTGAGTGTTATTTATAGGCTCGTAGAAAAGAAGAGATCTCAAGAAGTCATCAGGTCCATCCTCCTACAATTGGCCAGGAGCACGCAAACTTAGACCATGCTGGGCAAGTGTTTATCAATCTGTTAAAAACTGCCAATGATGGGGATTCCCTTTCCTGTCCCTTGGCAGATACATCTCATTTTGTGTCTTAGCCTTTCTGTTTCGGTCCCCACATGCTTCAACTATTCTTGTTTACTCCTTAGCATTCATCCATGTTTACACTTTTTTATATTTATTATTATGATTATGATGATTATTATGACTAATTGAATCATATCGGCCTCGTTTTGTTCTTCTTATCTTTTTTCTCATCAAGATACTTTGCAATGTCTTTAATACTATGTCTGAGACAAAGTACCAGCTCTCTTGAATTCTTTTTTTTTCTTTTAATTTTTCTTCTCATGTTACCTTACCTATCCATTGTCTGATTTTGTTAAAGTCTATTTTTCTGATGTCCAATGTCATTCTGTTGCTCTTGCTTCTTCCCTCCCTAAGCACCAGACAGCTGTTGGAAAAGTAATATAGCAAAACACAAAATTTGCAATACATTCTTGGAATGTATGGAGGACAACTTTTTGTTTCATAAAGTGGAGAAAGTAACCAATGGGGTAGGCATTTTAGAATTGATTCTGACCCACAATAGGAGTTGGTTGTGAATCTGAAGGTGGAAAGAAATATGAGTGAAAGTGATCATGAAATTATATATACCACGTCAAGTAAAGGAAGGAACAAAGCCCCCACAACTCATCTTAAAATATAAATGGACAGCTCAACAGAGATAATGGAGCAGTTGTGGCTGAAGTTTCAATATAGAGGAGATACTCAGGCCTGTGGAGGAGTATGGAGGTAGACTAGTAATGCAGATTTAGGGAGGACATTAAGGACATGTCCACACTAGGAAATTATTTTGAAATAACTTATTTCAAAATAATAACTCCTGAAATAACTATTTCAAAATAGCGTGTCCGCTCTATCAGGAAGCTTCAAAATTAGTCCGAGGCTGGCTTCCTTAATGTGAACAGGCTACCTCGACTTAGAGCCCCAGGAAGCACTGGGGAGTAATTACTATGTAGGACTCTGGAGAGTAGTTATTTTGAAATAACAGCAGTGGAGCATCCACACTTCCGCTATTTTGAAATAACTATTTCTAAATAAGCTTTATTCCTTGTGGAACACAGAAGTGATTTTTTTGAACTAACAAGAAGCTTACTTGTCTATTTCAGAATATAATGAAATAGAACAGAACACTGTAATGAACATTGTAATGAAGTCCAGTTATTAACACAGCTAGTAAGGTAGTAAGAAAATTTATGTGTGAAGGACAAGATCTCTTTTTTAATTAAGTTATTTTTCAGCCCTCATTCTTATGTTTTTCCATGAAGATTAGTGCCATTTAGTGTTTGATCACAAGGCAATTGGGATACAGCTGCTTCTTGTGGGAATACTTGAATTCATATGTTAACCAGGGTATTTGTGGATAAATACTGAGATTCATTATTAGTGCCCCAAATGCTTACTTCCTTTTTATAAAATTTCAGTCATTCAGTCAGAGAGCAGAAGCAATGTCATGTGACTTAAGTGTTTAGTCACATACCATGAATAATGTGAAGCAAAGAGCTAAAGACCTATTCAAAGAGAATACTTCAGATGACTTATAACCTACCATATGTTCACATCGTGTGTTCAATGAACAATTTCAAAATAATAAAAATCTGAATCTCTCCAGAAATAAATTGCAAAGAATAAAAGGGCTAAATACATCAGCGACATTGTTTGCTATAAATAGTCTGCCAACTCTAGCTATGAAGGGACAGAAGATGAACTGAAAAATGGATTCTTCTATAAGAATAAATATTTCACTGATCCAGTACAAAATTCATGACAGTCTAGAGATTCTGTTGAGGCTGGCAAGAGATAATTTCTGTTGCTACTTTATTAAACATTAATGTTGTCTTGGGGGAATATCCTTGGCTTCTCTTGTAAATCTAACGGGTGCCCAATTTACATATCAGTAGGATCTAGGGATGCCATATATGTCAAATCATTAAGCATGACACTTGTTGGCACAATTCAGCGCATGTGGTAATGTGTAAAAATGTGACATAAGTCTGCTGGCCCAAGCGATGGGCATCAGTAACAAAGCTCAGCTCTGCTTTAAAAATGTCCCCACATCTGTCCTGAAATGTGGTGTCCAGAACTGGACACAATACTCCAGTTGAGGCCTAATCAGTGCAGAGTAGAGGAAAAGAATTACTTCTTGTATCTTGCTTATAACACTCCTATTAATGCATCCTAGAATGATGTTTAATTTTTCTTGCAATGGTGTAACACTGTTGACTCATATTTAGGTTGTGGTCCACTGTGTCCCATAGGTCCCTTTCTGCACTACTCCTTCCTAGACAGTCACTTGCCTTTTTGTATGTGTGAAACTGATTCTTCCTTCCTAAATTGATGACTTTGCATTCATCCTTATTGAATTTCATCCTATTTACCTTGGACCATTTCTCCAGTTTGTCCAAATCATTTTGAATTATGTCCCTGTCCTCCAAAGCACTTGCAACACCTCCCAGCTTGGTATTATTCACAAACTTTATAAGTGTACTCTCTATGCCATTATTTAAATTGATGATGAAGATACTGAGCAGACCCAGTCCCAAAGGTGATTCCTGCAGAACCCAAGTTTTTATGCCTTTCACTATGACTGTGATCTAGATGGTGTGTAGTCTTGCCGTGAGTGCAGGGAAATGGACTTGATGACCTCTCAAGGTCCCTTCCAGTTCTAGTTTTCTATGGTTCTACAGTAAGCAGTGTGGTTACTAACCTGATGCTTAGGAGCCGGAAGTTACAAAAATTATCTTACATTTCGGGTTCCTCATATCTAGGACATGGGCAGCTCCTTTTATTGTAGCCTCTGTCACAGACTTCTGGCTAAGCCAGAGCTCTGCCAATACAGCCTGGCTTAACTGGCCAATTATAGCCAGTTGAGCAAGTCCATGCCAGAAGGGCTAATGGAATCAGCTATCAGCCTCATTAGCCAGAGGACTATATAAGGCAGCGAGAGGGGAAGCCAAGAGGGTGGAGCCAGAGAGTGTCTGAGAGTATGTCTACACTACAGAGTTTTGTTGGAAAAATGGCCATTTTTCCAACAAAACCTGAGTTATGTCCACCCTGCAATCGCATTCTTCCGAAAGTAAATCAAAAGAACAGAGGGGTTTTTCTGGGGTTAGTAATCCTCTTCCTACGAGGAAGAAGCCTTTTTCCAAAAGAGCTCTTTTGGAAAAAGGCATGTGTGGATGGGGAAGAGGGAGTTCTTTCACAAGAAGAGGAAAGAGGAAAAAGCACAGGTGCCCTGGTGGCCACTCCGTCCATAGTAATCAGAGCTTAAATGTGAGATAGCATCCATTCAGTGTGAACACTATCTTTCGAAAAAGCAGATCACTTTTTTGATGTGCTTTTGTGTGTGGACGTTCTTTTTCGGAAAAGTTTTTTTGGAAGATCTCTTCCAGAAAAGGGTTCTTCCAAAAGAAGCCTGCAGTCTAGACATAGCCTGAGTGTGTGTGCCCCAGCCAGAAGGAGAAGGTAGGTGAGTTAGCTGCTGGGGAAAACCAAGCTCTGTAAATAGAAGGTGGTGGGAAGTTGGCTGATGAAGGGGTCCCAGGGTAAAAGGCCTGGGCAAGGACCTTGCCCCACCTCCTTCTAGAGATCAGCTAAGTACTTGAAGTAATTATTTGAATGAATTATACACACTGTTGCATTCTAAATTCATTATCTACTCCATGCACATCGGTGAGAAACCATTGCTTGGTGTGCAACAGTGATGAAAAAAGCAGAAAACAAAACAAACAAAAGCCAGGATATATAAAGTAGGGGACAGGAAATAATTGATATACCATGATACAACATCAACATTATATACATCAATGGTATGATGATGGGAGATCACTCGTTGCCAAGCATGTTCATCTTCCATGAGAGTTGTGGACTCTCAGGTAGCTGATTAGACCGGTCCTGAAACTACAAGTTCTATTACAATGAGGACAAATGTTTCCAGGTACAGCAAGAGATTGTTGACTATGACTAGAAACCATTGTCCCCTTCCTGCTGCACCTCTTCTCCTCCTCAGTTTGTCAGTGGGCAAATTCAAAATGCAGGGAGCCATTGTGCAGGACTTCTCTCCATTTTGAGTGATCCTGTGCGAGTACGTCTACACTACATCCCTCTTGCGCAAAAGCCTATGCAAATAAAGTGTGGATTAGCATATTGCCATGCTTCATTTGCATAATTAATTAAGGGCCAGTTTTGCGCAAGAGGCTTTTGCCCAAAAAGGAGCCATCTACACAGCTCCTTTTTGCGTAAAAACACCCTCTTGCGCAAAAGGGTGTTTTTGCGCCAAAGGAGCTGTGTAGATGGCTCCTTTTTGCGCAAAAGCCTCTTGTGCAAAAACAACCCCTAATTAACTATGCAAATGAAGCACAGAAATATGCTAATCCATACTTCATTTGCATAGGCTTTTGCACAAGAGGGATGAAGTGTAGGCATAGCCTCAGTGTCAATGTCAATGTTGCACTTCTTAAAGTTATCCTTTAGCATGTCCTTATTACGCATATATTGTCCTGCCACATTATGGTATCCTTCTTTCAGCTGAGAAAACAGGACCTGTTTTGGGAGGTGATGGTCTGGCATCCGAACAACGTGACCAGTCCAGCAAAGTTGCTGACAGATGATTATTGTCTTGAAACTGGTGGTCTTTACCTCTCCAGAACACTCATGTTAGAGCGCCTGTCTTCCCATTTGATCTTCAAGATCTTTCAGAGTCAATGTTTGTGATAACTCTCAAGGACTTTCAAGTGATGCCTATAAGTTGTCCAGGTTTCAGACTAATACATTAGTGTTGGGAGAATGATGGCTTGATAGACAAGAACCTTGGTATCTGTTCAGATGTTGTGATCTTCAAAAAATCCTGTGCTGTAGATGAGCAAAGGCTGCACTGGCACAGTTTAGATGATGTTGGATTTCTATATCAATATCTGTCTTGTATGAAAGATAACTTCCAAGGTAGAGAAAATTATCAACATTCTCCAGTGCCACTCCATTGATTTTAATAGACAGGACATAAAGGTACCTCATTTGGAGAGGGCTGATGGAACACTTTGATCTTCTTGATGTTGAGAGTGAGACCAAGACATGTGTAAGCATCAACAAACATCTTCAAGATAATTTGAAGATCTTTCTCAGAATGGGCAAAAACTGCATTGTCATCAGCATACTTAAGTCCCACAATAGATGTGGTGGAAATCTTATTCTTAGCTTTCAGCTTGCAAAGCTTAAACCACTTTCCATCCATTCTGTAGATGATTTCAGTGCCAGCTCGGAGTTTCCCAGCAATAAGGTAAAAAATGATGGCAATAAAGACAGTGAACATGTTATAACCCTGTTTGACTCCTGTTTGCACTTTGAAAGGTTCACTCTGGGAGCCAGTGCTACTCAGAACAGTCGCTTTCATGTTGTCATGAAACAACTTTAGGACACTGATGTATTTATCAGGACATCCAATCTTTAAAAGTACAGTCCAATGGCACAGTGATTCACTGAGTCAAAAGTTTTAATTAGATCAATAAAAGGCATTTACAGTGGTCAGTTTTGCTCCCAACACTTTTCTTGCAGCTGCCGTGCAATGAAGATCATATTCGCAGTTCCACAACATGGTCGGAAAGCCACTCTGTGACTCCAGTACAATTTCTTCTGACAGAGGCAGAAAATGGGTTGCAAGGACCCATGCCAGAATATTGCCTGCAACAGCAAGGAGAGAGATACCACAATAGTTTCCACAGTCTGCTTTATCCCCTTTCTGAAAGAGTGTAACAATCAAGGTTGCTTATCTCATTTCACTGGGTATCTCCTCCTTTATCCAAATTTTTAGGATAAGCAGGCTGAGCTGCAGAATTAACTTTGGCCCACTATATTTAAAGATTTCAGTGAGGATCCCTTCTGGACCTACTGTCTTATTGTTCTTCATCTGTTTGATGGCATTGTATACCTTATGCAAATTGGGAGGGTCTCTGAGCTCATCTCCAGATGGTCATTGGGGGATTTGCTCAAGAACTTCATCTGCAACTATGGAGGTATGATTAAGAAGATCTTCAAAATGTTCTCTCTGGTGAAAATTAATGGCTTTGTTGTCTTTCAAAAGTATGTTTCTATCCTTAGAGAAAGGGAGTTCATCCCATGACAAGATGGCCCATAAACAGCCTTAATGGCATGAAAGAAACCATGTGTATTATGGGCCACATCAATGGTATATCCATTTGGAGAATACTGTGTTTGGTTCTGATTCCTTTACCTGAATAAGTACATAAATAAAAAGCAAACATTGTTACAAGACCAGAGAGATTTCTATATAAAGAGAGATTAAAAAGACTGGGAAGGACTAGATCTCCAATTCAGTAAAATACTTAACTTTGTATTTAACTTGACTCACATGCTTCAGATTTAATGAATTCAATGGGAGTAAGCACATGCCTAAAGGTAACAATAGCCCAGATCCTCAAAGGTGTTTGGATACCTAAATTCTACTGAAATCATGGCCCAGATACTTTCATGCTTTTGTGGACTTGGGCTTAGACCAGAAAGAGGTCTGATTAAAGCTGTTAGAGAATGTTTTGAATCACTATCAGTAGGCAGTTAAAGATGCACACTTCTGTCAACACCCTTAAAGGAGAGTGGCAGTGCAAATGCCATTTGCTTTCCAACAGGGGAGTAGGAGGTTGGGGGGAGGATGCATTGTTTCTTGGTCAACCATCCGTGTTGCCATGGATGTGAGTATTTACACCTCCTGTGACAGTGGGAGTGAAGGGAGCCCAGAAAATGTTACTGTAATAAGTATATAAGCTAATCAATGAAATAAATGTTGGTATTGAATTAACAGCAGGGGAAATGTTGGTATAGTCCTAATGTTCTAGCAGGAAGTTAATCTTGTCTACAGAACAGTTCCAAATGACCTCAAGGTCCATTAAGTCCTCTTTAAAGTTTTCCAATATTTTTCTTTTTAGATTTTCAGCTTAGGACAGTCTCAGAAAAATTAATATTCTCTATGGTTTCTTAACTGCCACATTACTCTACAGATTGACAAAATACATACACATTTGGAAATATTGAGCCTTTGGTGCTTCAGACCTTAATCTGTAAGCACTTCTTCCCAACACTTCCCTATAACTATCAGAGAGTCTTACTAGTACTGTGTGGAAATAGAGAATAGCTTCTCACCTAAGTTCAGTGGAAATAAGACAACCTTGATTTCTTGTGCTATATATCTGATGTAGATGAGGCTAAACTATTATGTTCTCTTTGGCTATGCTTTATGAAAAACCATTTCTTGTCACTTTATATTCATGAGAAAATCCAATTTAATATGTTATGTATCAGATGTCTCAGAGGTGCAAGCAAGCAGATCACTGTCTGAGTCATTTGTGCAGGAAGCACCATAAGGTATGGAACAGTTAACTGGAATGTAAAATAAAATATTCACAATGTTACCGCTAGATCTAAATTAAATTGTCTTTTCATTATTGTAATTTAACTGTGTAACATTAAAAAACAAGTTGAAAAGGAAAACACCACAGCAACATTTTCTATTCTTGTTAAATTCTCTGTTCTGGAGAATTTTGCAGAGTCTCCTGAATTCCCCATTATCTATCTCTTTGGGAAGAAAATAATAATCTGAAATAGTATTTATAGCCTACAAGGTCATATCTTACACCAGTTTTCATCAGCTATGAATCTGGCCTATAGACTCCTCTACAGCATTGCTTCTGCCAGGTGTTCATTTGATTTCCCATTTCTTTTGGATGTTTCTTCATCACTCCACACAAATCTGTCCATCTCCCATTAATTTCTTCTCCATTTCTCTTTCTCAAGCCTTTCAGTTGGTTCTCTGTTAGCGACATTAACCTGCTCTTTATACTTTTTGATACAGTCATATTAAAGTATAACAAAATATGCTAAAATATCTCAACTTTAATGTGTTCTGCACATGCTCAGATAGGCATTTGTTTAGCTGGTGATGATGACAGCAGTATCCCAAAAAAAAAATTGCTATAGAGATTGTCTGTCCAGCCTTATTTCCACAATAGAGACATTAGATTGACTGAAATGAAAGACATTTAAAATATGTATTCATATTAAGGAAATAAAATATGTCTTAAGGATTACCATACAATTTCCCCTCATTTTTTGCCTTCCAATCTCTGTATCGCTTCTTCCAACCTCCTCCTGAGAGGGACTGAATTGAATTTGCACATAGTCAGTTTTCGCTTTAAGCTAGCTTTAAAATGATCATTATGAGTCCACAGGAGAACTCAGAATCACTACCTAGAGATAGGAAATAAGTGGTGTAGTCAGGTGTGAAGTCAGAAAGTTTGGTTTTGCTTGCACTAGAACTAAACAATGGAATCTATTTTTTATCAACGTCTCTTGAAACAAATATTCTGCTCTCAACTGCGTCATGAGCAAAAGTCCATTGGGCTATTCAACTTGACCAACATGACCAGTCTGTTCCCCTGGCCATCTGCTATTTCAATTTCCCCTTGTTGTCGGGTCTGGATTTACTGTTGTGATGTCGTGACAGGCCTCTGGCTCCATCGATGATGATAACCAGAAGACTGCTTGTGTGTGTGTTAAATGATGTCTGTTGTGTTGACTTATTCAGCAGACCCCGAGAGAGCCACCAAAGACCACAAATCAGATACGGATCGAAGGTGCCCGGCCAGATTAATCGTTAAGTGAAGTGCAGTAATAGTTGGCAGTAGACTCTACTGAATCACTACGCACATATACTTGTAACAATGGCCTCAGCTCAACCAGTGGGAAACTCCCACTGCCCCCCAGCTGGGCCAAGACTGTCCCGTCCTTATGCATCAGGTTACCACCCTCTACTGCTACTTTGATACCACCCATCATCCTGTACCTCATGGTTTGACTAGATAATCTCTATCCATTATGCTGTCATTTTAGACCCTTTCCTGAACCTGGGTCTGTATCTGTGCAGAGTGTTCTAAGTTCTTTTTTAATGAGCTGGTGGTACCATGTGCTTTCAACTTATGACCAGTACCAATTACTGTTCTATACCTGGGCCTATTATCAATTAGTGTTTTGCGCTCTCAGCCCTGTTCATGCCAAGTTCTGTGAGCTGGGCCTGTTTCTTGCTCACAGCTTAGCTTTGCTTTATGTTAGCCATGTTTTGTCCATTGTTAGCTATGCCTCAGGCCTCAAACTAGGCCTCAGGCCTCAAAATAGGCCTGTGCGGCATGTGCTTATGTTTCGAGCTTTTATCTTACTATACCCCTTACTTATAGCTCTTCCTTCAGATTCTCAATCTTAACAGGGCTACCCACCCAGAAGACTCCTACAACTATCTGCTTCTGCCTGAGAGTTTTAGAAAGTTGGGATCTGCTCTTTTTCCTGCTGGTTCCTTTTTAAATCTTCCTAGTTTTCTTACTGTATGTCTGCATGCTATCAAAAAAAAAAGACCTACAGCAACTGATCAACTGATTTTGGTTCATGTCTCAGGGCTTAACACAGCAATGAGGACCTTAAAGCTCAGGCTGGAGCATGGGCTCTAAAATTCAGTGTGGCAGGCAGATTTCAGAACTCACACTCCAGCCCAACTGGGACATTACACTACTATTTTTAGAGCAAGCCCAAGTCAGTTGATCTGGTCTCTAAGGCTGCTGCCTCATGTCTTCCCTCCATTCACTATAAATGTACTTCCTGCTGGCTCCAGCTTTCTGTAGACTACACTCCTCAGGCCCTCTGCCTGGGAGCTAAGAGTCTCTCCTTGAATTAAGGCTATATTTATGTTCCCCAGCAGCCTTGGTTCAGAAACCTGCTGTTGCTAGTCACTTCAATAGGGAGGTAGACTAAGGCTATGTCTACACTATCAAGTATTTCGACACCCAGAAGTCAACAACACAAAAATCACTAGAGGATGTTCACACCTACTCCTTCTGTCAACAGATCATGTTCATGATGGGGGCACCATCATCAACAGAGTAAGTAACGGACTGTGAATATGTATCCCACAGTGCTGTGTTGGGGGAAGATGGAGCTGGTTGCTGACTATCTCGAGATTCCCTCTGAGTTTTCCCATAGCCTTCTCAGCTGCTGGGAGCAGTATCATGATGAGTTCTGTGAGCTCTCCATTTGAGGAATGTCAAAGCAGCTCAGCAGTCTGTTCCCCTCCCACTGCAGCAGCAGCCTGCCTGTTTCTGTGCTCCTAGCGCAGGGCAGAACAGGAGTAGTCCAATGATTTTGCTTTTTGTTTGTTCCTCAAATGGAGCAGCACACTGAGTTGTCCCAGAGCTTTGAAAGCAGAGGGGCACATGCCTACAGAGCAGCAGAGATCAAAACAGTGAGCAAAGAGATCAGGGTAAGCATTATGGAATACTGGCAGAAACCACTTCTGTCGACAAAACAAAGAATAATGTCTACACTGGCTCTTTGTTGATAATCGAGAGAAGGGAAAAGAAAAAAAAATCGTTCAAAAGCATGGATGTTTTTATTGCCAAAACTGGGTGTTTTTCCTTGCAAAAGTCTCATTGCAGTGTATTCTCACTGTTTTGTCACCAAAAGGCAGTGTTTTGTCAACAGACCTGACCGGTCCCAAATGAGGGAATTTGCTGAACCAGAGGTGGTCCCCTACTCCCTAGACCACCTTCCCTCCCTTCTGCCAGCCCCAGCCATCCCCCCGACCTCCCCACAGCTGCCATACTGCTGCGGCCCCGGGAACCCGGACTGCCCCAGCGCCAGCCCCACCATTGGGGCTGCCATTCCTGGCCCCAGCCCCACTATGGCTGCCATGGCTGCTGCATCCCCAGGCCCAGTCCTGCTATTGGGCCTGCCGTGTCTCTGGCCCCACTATCACAGCTGCCACATCTCTGGTCCCGGACCCACTACAGCAGCTGCCATGCCTACCGCAACCTGGCCCTGCTATTGGGGCTTCCACAGCCCCTGCTGCACTACCAGGGCTCTGGTGGCTGTCTCACCCCCAGCCCCGCTAAACTCCGAGCCGTTAGCCCTCTTTCCATTGGGGTTCCCAGCTAGCAATCACTGGTCCAGGAATACCCGTAGTCCTGCTGAACAATGGATGTTGTCGGATGAGGGAGTCCAGGTTTTTGGAGGTCCAACCTGTATTTGGTCGTGTAGATGTAGCAAGTTAGCTCATGTTATGACAGGTTGACAGGATGTGCTGTCTGTATGTTACCCATTTGTTATTACTTGATTTCAGTGGCCTACCCAGGATTAGCATCTAAGCAACTACAGCAGACAAGATAGCTATGTTTCTTTTCTTTCCTTCTCTTCTGTCTTTTGGGATTTACAACTGTATTTTTCTGGAGTTCAAAAAATCCAAAGCATCAACAGAAGGTATAGCATAGTCAACATCATCATCTCTTTCTGATGTTGTTAAACAAGGTAAAGAAAAATATTTTTTAAATACTCAGGCAACTTCATAGGCTCTCATAACCTAGGAACACATGCTACAAAAGTATTATCAGCACATGGCAGCATATGCTGTAGTGCAAAGAAAACTGCTCTAACTGCCTCTAAAACTCACTCAAAACTTCTTCAGTTCCTCTGGCAAGAATCTGGATGCCTTTGAATTTAATGGACATTTTGTCACTCACTTGAGAGGAGTAGCAGGGCCCAATAACCCAAAACATATTCTGGTTCTCTCAGAAGAATTTCTTTTCAAATATAAACCACCTCATGGAGAATTCTGCACTGGGCAGCCATTATAAAGAGAAGGAAGGAATTCTAGAGTGAATTATTGCAGCCAGAACTCTTGCTGCCATCAAACCTGATTCTCTCCTGCCTTGGACTTTGTGAAGTCATTTATGACTGTGCAGAGTAGGTATATAATGATACCACATGAGAATTTCATACCGACTTTCCATATGTGTGACTCTACAATGTGTAAGAAGGGAGGGGATCAAGATTTACATCTCCTGGAATGTTAGAGAGACAAAATGCATGTGTGGATGAGAGAAATGAGCTTTCAAACTTACACCTAGCTCTTCTTCAGGTCTGGGAAACATACTCAGGGTCACAGCTAAATACAAGGTGTAAGAGATAGTTTAGTATAAGTAGTTAATACATATTTTAAGGAATCATTAAAAGTGTCCAATTAACGCTTCTTCTATTGTAAAGAGAAAGAGGAGGAAAGTGGGGGAGGGGAATGAGGGGGTTATAGATTGTCACAATGAGCCATAAATGTAGTGTCTTTATTCTTTTTTTTAAGTGTCTCTAGCATAGTTATGGAATAAAGCTCCCAGGCTAGTGTTTTGATTGCAGGTTTCCTTTGAGTATCAAAACTGAGAGGTTAGATACAGTGATCACTTGTGTGAAAAAAAAGTATTCATCCATGATCTCAGATCACTATCTCACATATTGCTAAGCAACTGCCCTGAGACAATGAGTGGTCTTGGCTTGCACGAAATTCAGTGAAATGTAAGGGTTCTTATCGTCTTGCATGAGGTTGTTAGCAATTAAAGGAGTGGAAATGAGGCAAATGCAGCTTCCTAATTAGTTTCATATTCTCAAGTCTATACTGTAAGTATTGTTCTTTTTCAGACAGTGGCAGCCACTGGAAATTGTTCAAAATTTAGACCTGATCATTCCACCATAATGCAGAAGAAGCAGTTTCCTCTAAGTTCAGACCCCATCTGCTGGAAAGCTGCAGCACTTTAACAGACTCCAATTTTATATTTTTATACGAGAGTAGATTTAGGCCCATTGCTTTCCACAAGAAAGCATGACAATTACTTCTTATAATAAAATAAATTAGAAGCTAGGAATTGTACAACGTAGATAAGGGAAGCAAAGGAACACAAAGAAAAAACTCTGGCGGGTGATATAATTAAAGCAAATCAACATGTATTTATGAAAAATGATTTTTGTAAAACTAGCCCACTGTCTTTTTTTTATTGTAAAAGTGATTGATAAAGGAAATAGTATTGACATCATATATATAATTTGATAGGTTACCATATACATATGGGTTAAAAATTAGAATGATATTCAATTAACATTAAGTTGATTTAAAGCTGGCTGATAAGCCTCAAAATGTTATTATACACAGGGAAATGTCATGGAATATGTATGGTACTAGTAGGGTCCGACAGGGATAATTTTGTGGCCTCTTTTTTATCAATTATCTGGAAGAAAGCATAAAATCATCATTGATAATACTTGCAGATGATATAAAAATTGGGAATGTGGCAATAAGAGGACAGATCACTGACATGGTGTCATCTAGATCTCTATGTAGCACATATAAACTCAGTGAGGGATTCTACCCTGGCAAGCAGTGACACTGAAACGATTTTGGGGTTATAGTGGATAATCACATACCAAGCTGATGTTGTGGTCCAAAAGAGCTATTGTGATCCTTGGATTCATAAACAGGGGAATTGGTGTATGAATGTGTTTGGCAAATGCTCTGTTTGGCACTGGTGCAACCATTTCCAAAATACTGTGTCTAGTTCTGGTAATCACAACTGAAGAAGGGTGCTGATGAATTCGAGAAGGTTCAGAGAAGAAGCACAAGAGTATTTAAAGAATTAGAAAATATGCCTTACAAGATCAACTCAAAAAGCTCAATTCATTTATCTTAACAAACACAAGTTCATGGGACAACTTGCTTACAATCTATAAGAGCCTATACATGGAAAACAAATCTTATAAATATTTCCGAAAGTTTGTTTGTTTGTTTGTTTGTCCCAAAAGATTTCTGAAATGGTGAGAGTCAGAAACACCAAATTTTGAACAGATACTATTGATTTCCTAACTTAAATAACTGCATTGGTTATGTCTCAAAATCGGTTCCCCTGGCTCCCCCATAGCCCCAATTGGGCCCACTGATAATTCGCTTAGATCTCCGAAACAGTAACAGCTAGAAATACCACATTTTGCATGGTTACTACTCTTTTCCTAACTTCAATAACTGGATTGGTTATATCTCAAAATCAGGTCCCCCAAAGCCTCAGCTGGGCTCCCAGAGCCCCAATTGGGCCACTAATTAGCTTTTAGTAGCGCCTGATCGTAGGCATTTGCTGGGAAACACCAAATTTTGAATGGATACTACTGATTTCCTTACTTAAATAGTTAGATTGGTTATATCAGGAAATCAGGTCCCCCGGTTCCCCCAGAGCCCCAACTGGGCCCACTGATAATGAGCTTTTAGTAGCGCCTGATCATAGAAACACAAAATTTTGCATGGATACTATTGATTTCCTAACTTCAATAACTGGATTGGTTATAGCTCAAAATCGGGTCCCCCAGAGCCCCAGTTGGGCCACTAATTAGCTTTTAGTAGCGCCTGATCATAGGCATTTGCTGGACTCTTCTGTTAAGTGTGTCACATAAACTGCAACCACGAGATCCTTTTGCTATGATACAAGAAAAAGTATTTCCAATAAAATATGTTATGTTAACATAATTTACGTCGTTCATTCACCACACCTTTTGTTAGCAAGAAATGAGTTAAATGTAAACGCGTTTTGTAAGAACATCACTAGCTATGTTAATTTCTTAAAGTCATATATAAGAGAAAAATATTTCCATTAAAATATGCTATGTTAATGTCATTGATGTAGTTCATTCATCACACCTTTTACTATATTTTCCCTGGGCGATGCCGGGTATTTCTGTAGTATTTAATAATCGGTTCTTCCCTCTAGCAGAGAAAGTTATAACACAGTCCAATAGCTGAAAGTTGAAGCTAAACAAATTCAAATTGGAAATAAGGTATAAAATTGTAACCATCAGAATAATTAACCATTGGAAAAACACCAATGGTTGTGGTGGACTCTCTACCACTGATAACTTTGAAATCAAGGTTACATGTTCTTTTCTAAAAGATATGCTCTAGGAAGTACTTTGGGGAAGATCTGTGGCCTGTGTTTTATGGGATGTCACACTAGATGATAATGGTCTGTCTGTCCTTGGAATCTATGCACACACACACAAAAAAAAGGTCAGCTGAGAAGACCAGATAAATTGGATCTATAATATTCTTTCTTTGCTATCTACTGTTGTTTTTTTTTCTTTGACTGTACACAGACAGAAAATAACAGAATTCCCTAACACCCATTAATTTTTCTTTCCTGTTTTTATTTAAATTCAAAATCACTAGAAAGATAACTTTATGCTTTGGACATGAAATGGGTGTTAAAAATCTACGTGTAAGGCAATAAAGAATGGAGAAAGTGAGACCTTGTCAACACTTACATGAGCAGAGCTACATCTGTTAGGGGTGAGAATTTTTATTGACATAGCTATTTCAATATAAACCTCAGTGTAGATGCATTTGTAATGGGTGGAAATTATAGAAGTCCACTTAAGGTTCTCCCTTGGTGTACTGATCATGCCACTGATGCCCACCTTCCTGCTCCCTGAGGCTCCCCACCATCCGCCAGACAATGCACCGTGTTGGGGTAACAGCCCCTGCAGAGCAGCACAGACACAAAATCAATCCAGCTCTGGGAGGGCTCAGTTCTAAGGGATCAGCCTCCAAACCAACCCCCAAATGGGACTAAAACCCCACATAAATCCATTTTATTCCATGTACACGTATTACACAGAGAAAGCTTATAAGGATGTTGTGACGGGATGCCCCCGCCCCGCACTGAAGCTCCTGATGAACAAGCCCTGTTCGGGGCCACGGGCAAGGGGCCCCACTGGTGTGCCGGGTGCTCCCGTGCTGTGGCACAGATGATGCACCCGTACGCCGTGGCGAGCGGCACTGGGAGCCTTGCCAAGGGGGAGGGAGCGTCCCGGGGCGGGGCCCACCCTTTTAGGCGTCCCACTGCAGCCCCTCCTCCTGGATGCCTAAAAGGGTGGGCCCCACCCCGGGGCGGGGCAGAAGCAGCGGGGTGTTTGAAAACGCCACTGCCATAGCCGGGAAGGGGGGAAGACGGAAGCGGGGGGTGGGGGGCGGCAGGCGTTGGCAAACGCCCGAGTAGGAGCAGGGGAGGAGGAAGGAGCGGCGCAAGTGGCCCGGCTCCAGGAAGCCGGCGCCCCTGACTAACAGCCGCCCTATAGGCACCCTGTCGACCAGGGGGGAGGTGAGCCGGCGAGGTGGGCAGCCCCCGGTGGCAGGGGTGAACAACGGGAGAGGAAGCAGCCCAGGGCAGAACTAGGAGTGGTTGGTGGGCTGACACGTTTCGGCTAGATGCCCCGTCAGCCGGATCGGATCACGGAGGATCCACGTCCTTAGGGCCCTGGGCTGGGGCCCGTGAGTGAGGGCGGCCCCAGGCCCCCCTCTCCCCCTCCATCAAGGAGAGTGTTGTACCTTCCTTCCGGCTCCTAGGACGCGCCTACCACAAGACATTGGACATGGGTCACACCAGAGCACGGGTGTAGGGTAAGCAACAGTGGCCGAAGGGGGTCAGCCCCAAGGGGGGGAGGCGTACCTCCACCCTGGACACGGTCACAAGGTGGTGGAGAATGTGGGTTGGAGAAGAGTACTCCCCAGAGTAGAAAAGGGGGGGGGGATTCCCCAAGTGGGTAGACCACGCAGTGTTTGTTCCCCGTTAGAAGCAGAAAGGGGAGGTGAGCCGCTGGAGGCGCTGTCCCCAAACGGAGGGCTGGAAGATGGAGCCAGCCCAGATCCTGGAGTGGATAAAAGGGACCCAAAGACAAAGCCTGCAACAACAGACGCTACTGATCCAACAACTGTCGTCACAGCACTAGGAACAGCAGCGGCAGCTGGTAAGGGAAGTGGCAGAGCAATTCAAGAGCCAGCAAGATCAGTGGATGCTCCAGAACCGGCTCTCCCTGCTGTCAGGGCCAGGACCCGCGGGTCAGTCTGAGGAGGGGAATGATGACGACGGTGGCGCTCCGCGATTGACTGTCAGACTGACCAAGATGGGCCCCACAGATGACCCCGAGGCGTACCTGACTACGTTCGAGCGGGTGGCCACCACGGTCCGGTGGCCGGAGGCCCATTGGGCCACGATACTGGCCCCCTACTTAACCGGAACAGCACAACTGGCCTCCTGCAGCTTAAGCGACTGGGACGCCTTACATTATTAAAAACTGAAGGAAGCCATATTGGACCAAATGGGTATTACGCCCGAAACATATCGGCAGAAGTTGAGAGGCGAATGGTACAGCATCGGGACGCGGCCTCGGGTAACGGCCCAGAGACTTAAAGAGGCCATCTGGCGTTGGCTGGACCCCGAGCAACGTACCGGGCCACAGGTAGCTGAGCTAATCGTGTTGGAGCAATTCGTAAACATTTTACCCAGTGGCGGACAGCGTTGGGTGCAGCGACACCACCCCTCTACCTTGAGCGAGGCCATGGAGTTAATGAATGACTACGAAGCCGCCGAGGTGGGCGAGGGTGCAAACCAGGGGGAAAGGCCTCCCCCAGCCACGTGGGTGGAATCAGCCAAGGGATTCCAACCCAAGGGAAGCCCAGAGAAAGATAGCAGATGTGGGGCCGGGAGAGAGGCAGCACCCAGGCCGTTAGCTCCTGCATGGACCACCCCGCCCAGGGAAATACCCCAAGAAAAGCCAAGCCGCGTGGCCGACCCCAGACGCAGCCCGGAGAAGGCCAGCCCCGCCAGGGGGGCTTGCTATCGGTGTGGGCAGGAAGGTCACTTTGTAAAAGACTGCCCATATAGTTCGTACGCCCAAGCGTTGGCCGGGGATGGGTCTCTCCCGGAAGAAGGGGAAGGTAAGATCATGTGGCCCGTAACGGTCTGTGACCGGCAAGTGCTAGCCCTCCTAGACTCGGGGTGCAGTCAAACCATTGTGCGGGCAGACTTAATCGAAGCTGGGGGACCCCGGGGTCCCCCCATGAGTGTACAGTGTGTCCACGGAGACGTGCACCAATACACCACCACATGGGTCCAGATAGCAGATGGGGACCAGACTAGTTGGTGTTACGTTGTTATAGCCCCCAGACTGGTGTACCCTATCTTGCTGGGGCGGGACTAGGTGAGGATCCGAAGGGCCATGTGTGACTGACAGGCCGGAGGGACCCGCGGGATAACGGAAGGTATGTTGGGGGCTCCAGGCGAACCCACAAGGGACTCGAAAGCCAGCGCCACCCCGGGGGAAAGTGAGGACCTGGGGGCCCCCTCCACCTCGACCTAACCGATGGTGACTTCCTCCAGGAACAATGGGAAGACTCGGCGCTGCAGCATGCCTGGACCAAGGCCCGGGAAGCGGGCGAGGAAGGAGCTCTGCCAGCGGAAGAGCTTGCTGGCCCCCACTTTGAGGTACACCTAGATCGTTTATACCGAGTCGATGCAGGGAGGGTGGAGCGGGCTGGTCTCCGGCAACTCCTCGTACCCCAGCGGTACCGCCTCCGACTCATGGAATTGGCTCATGCCAACCCCTGGTCTGGCCATTTAGGGTATGAAAAGACAGTAAAGCAGATCCTGCAGTGCTTTTACTGGCCTGGGGTGTACCGGGAGGTGAAGGATTTTTGTGAGTCCTGCCCGGAGTGCCAGAGGGCCGGGCCGCGAGGGGTACCAAAGGCCCCACTCGTCCCACTCCCAGTAATAGAAGTCCCCTTTGAAAGAGTAGCGATGGACCTAGTGGGATGGCTGGAGAGATCAAGAATGGGGTATCAGTACATACTAGTAATATTAGACTATGCCACATGGTACCCAGAGGCAGTACCTCTCTGAAACACGAACGCATCGACCCTGGCGGCGGAGTTAGTTAAAATTTTTGCCTGCGTCAGGATACCCAAAGAGATCCTCACAGATCAAGGTATGAACTTCACTTCTCGCTTGATGGGGGAACTATGTCGCTTATTACAAATCAAAAATCTAAGAACCTCTGTGTACCATCTGCAGACAGACGGCCTGGTAGAGCGGTTTAACTGGACTCTTAAAGGGATGCTGAGGAAATTCGTGGAGCAGGACCCCAGGAACTGGAATGCCCTCTTGCCCGCATTGTTGTTTGCAGTCCAGGAGGTCCCCCAAACCTCCACCGGGTTCTCACCTTTTGAGTTGCTGTATGGGCGGCAGCCCCGGGGGATTCTGGATATTATAAAAGAGAGCTGGGAAGGACAAGAGACTAGGGTGAGGGGCTCAGTGCAGTATATTCTAAAGCTAAGACGAAAGCTGCACACCCTTGGGGAGTTTGCCCGAGCCAACCTAGAGGCTGCACAAGGGGTCCAGGCAAAGTATTACAATCAGGGAGCCCGCCAAAGGGTCTTTGAGCCCGGGCAAAGAGTGCTACTATTATTCCCGTCCCAGGGTTCCAAACTGCTGGCCAAGTGGCAGGGACCCTTCGAGGTAGTAAAGCGCGTAGGGGAAGTAGATTATGAGATGAGACTGGCAGGCCGGCGCGAGGAAACCAAGCTATATCACGTTAATCTGTTGAAAGCCTGGAAGGAGCGCAAGGGCTTGTTCGTGTACCCTTTACCTCCCGACCCGGAACTTGGACCCGGGGAGGAGAGCGGGACCCCCCCGGGCGTCTTTCAGGTGGGGACCAACCTCTCCCACAAGCAGAGAGCCGACATGGAGACTCTCCTCCGGCGCTTCCCTGACGTGATGACCGACCAGCCGGGCCGAACCACCATCACCTACCACCACATCGAGACAGAACCTCATAAAAAGGTACGCAGCCCCGTTCGCCCCCTTCCCCGAAAGATGTGGGAACCCGTGCGGGAGGAGTTACAGCGAATGATACGCTGGGGCATGGTGGAAGAATCGCGCAGCGAGTAGCGGAGCCCCATAGTCCTCATCCCGAAACCGGATGGCTTGATGAAGTTTTCCATTGACTTCCGCAAAGTCAACACTCTGTCGCGGTTCGATGCTTACCCGATGCCCCGGGTGGACGAGTTACTGGATCAGTTGGGAGGGGCACAATACCTATCCACTCTAGATCTGACGCGAGGATACTGGCAGACCCCCTGACCCCAAGCTCCCGAGAGAAAACGGCATTCTCAAGCCTGTTCGGGCTGTACCACTTCGTCCGCATGCCGTTCGGCCTCCATGGAGTGGCTGCGACCTTCCAGAGACTGATGGACAGAGTATTGAAAGACCACGGACAATATGCCACAGAGTACATCGATGACATAGTCATCTATAGCACAACCTGGACTGAATACCTCCAGCGAGTGGAAGCCGTGCTCCAGGTGCTCCAGGACACCGGCCTCACGGCCAACCCCAAGAAGTGTCATTTTGGAGAGAGAGAGGTAACCTATTTGGGATATACGGTAGGCAGGGGCCAACTGCATCCCCTCACAGATAAAATAGAGGCCCTGAGGGGTTACCAGCCACCGAGAACCAAGAAGCAGGTCCTCCAGGTCCGGGGTTAGCAGGCTACTATCGACGGTTTGTGCCCAATTTTGCAGCAATAGCCGCCCCCCTAACGGATCTAACCAGGAGCGCCCTGCCCCAAAAGGTACACTGGTCCCCGGAATGTGAGGAGGCCTTCCAGATGTTATAAGACCGCCTTACTCGGGCCCCGGTATTAGCGCAGTCCAATTTTAACCGCCCATTCACCGTACAGATAGACGCGTCCAAGAACGGAATCGGGGCCATATTGTCACAAGGAGAGGGGGCCGAGGAACACCCGGTAGTTTATATCAGCCGTAAGTTATTCCTGAGGGAGCTCAGGTACTCCACAATAGAAAAAGAGGCCCTCGCCGTAAAATGGGCAATTGTCATGTTGCGGTATTATCTTTTAGGAGGCTGTTTTCTAGTGATAACTGACCATACCCCTCTACAATGGCTACAAACTATGAAAGACTCCAACGCACGAGTGATGCGCTGGTACCTGGCTCTACAACCCTACGCCTTTGACGTGGCCCATAGAGCAGGGGCGAACCATCAAAACGCAGACTTTTTTTCAAGACGGTATGAGGGGGAGGAGAAGGAGGAGCAAGGAGTAAGGGACGATTTAAAGGGGTGTGTGTGTGTGACGGGAGACCCCCACCCCGCACTGAAGCCCCCGACGAGCAAGCCCTGTTCGGGGCCATGGGTGAGGGGCCCTGCTGGTGTGCCGGGTGCTCCCGCTCCGCGGCACAGCTGACGCGCCCGTACGCCGCAGCAAGCGGCGCTGGGAGCCTTGCCAAGGGGGAGGGAAGACGTGCGCTGCGGCCCCTCCCCCTGGACGCCTAAAAGGGCGGGCCCCGCCCCGGGGCGAGGCGGAAGCGGTGGGGCGTTTGAAAATGCCGCCGCCATAGCTGGGAAGGGGGGAAGACGGAAGCCGGGGGGGGGGTCAGGCGTTGGCAAACACCACCGCCCGAGTAGGAGCAGGGGAGGAGGAAGGAGCGGCGCAAGTGGCGCAGCTCCAGGAGGCTGGCACCCCTGACTAACAGCAGCCCTATAGGCACCCTGTCAACCAGGGGGGAGGTGAGCCGGCGAGGTGGGCAGCCCCTGGGGGCAGGGGTGAACAAGGGGAGAGGAAGCAGCCCAGGGCAGAACCAGGAGTGGTTGGTAGGCTGACGCGTTTCGGTTAGATGCCCCGTCAGCCGGACCGGATCACGGAGGATCCGCATCCTTAGGGCCCTGGGCTGGGGCCCGTGAGTGAAGGCAGGCCCGGACCCCCTCTCCCCCTCCGTCAAGGAGAGCGTTGTACCTTCCTTCCGGCGCCTAGGAAACGCCTACCACAAGACATTGGACATGGGTCACACCGGGGCACGGGCATAGGGTAAGCAGCTGTGGCCGAAGGGGGTCAGCCCCAAGGGGGGGAGGCGTACCTCCACCCTGGACACGGTCACAGATGTCCACACCATTTATCAATGAAAGAGAGATACCCACAGTGTTTGCTCCTCTCAGGTAACAATTATTTACACAAGGTTTGATAAAAAGTGTTTTTATTAAATACAAAGTGCAAAAGGTAGGATTTAACTTGTGCAAGTGAAAACAGTCGATCAAAGTAAGTTAATAAATAAAATGAACAAAAACACTTAGCTAATTCTAGTCCAGCAAGAAATTTGTTACATGAAAATTCTTATCCTAAACAGCTGTTGTCATCTCAGGTAAAAAGCTTCAAATCAGAGCTTATCTTTTACTCTGACTTGGGTCTATAGCTTCTTCAAAATTCTTTGTTTCCTCAAAGGGTTGCCAGGCAGTTTCAAAAGCTAGCTGAAGACAAAGGCTGATTGCTTTCCCATGGAAAATTATCAGATCCAAGCTGGATTCCAGTACCACGTGGCATGGTCACGTGGACCAACCACAGTTTGGGCTTACAGAAAATAAGGCTAATCGCATGTGGTTGACTTGATTAAAGAACCATCCAGATTTTGGGGGCTCAGTAATGACCCTCCTTAGCACACTTGGAATTATAAACATATCCACACTTCATATTTATAACTTTAGGTACAAGAAGAATATATGCACAAAAATAGATAGGTTACACATTGTTTATGCGTATTGTTATGCATAGTCACGTTATACATCTTCATATTAACAAGCCAATCCTCATAAGGCTTGGGGAGGAGCCATCACAGCAACTATACCAGCAAAAATATCTATTTGTTGGGATAGTATATTTTGGCTTATTCCAAAAACTGGCATCAGCTATACCAGAAAACACTCTTTTGCTATTATAAGCTGCATCTACATTAGGAGGGTTTGCTAGTATAGGCTATTCTAGTGTAGGTGTGGCCTCAGAGACCTTATTCTTTCTTCACAGTTACCTCCAAGAATATTCAGAGTCTTCCCATACTCAATTTCTCAATAGAGCAAATCAAGTATATACCAAGCATATAATGGCCCAGTAAGAGAATACACACTATAAGTGGTTACAGCCATTTGACATTTGCAAGTGCTTCAACAAGCACTGTAAACATGATATTCTTTTCTTAGCTTTCATACCCTTTCAGGAGCTTAGAGTTGACTAGACCAGCTGATCATTTTTTAACCAGCCTATGCTAGACACTAACATGCTTTAACAGTGCTTAATTAAATTGCTCTTTGTCTGCACAAGGTCTTTTGTCCTACAACTTTCACTCCTTCTAAGTGAATAAAGCAGATCAAAATTAAAACAACAACAAAAATGTCCTAATTTATATCTCCCAGAATGATTTATGTTGCCTTGTGCTTGATGTTTCTTCTTTTCCAAGGAATTGGCTTGTACGACTTACTACTCCCAATGAATAACATCCAGACCACGTGCCTCCCGCTACATATTTATGGTATGGGAAATAAAAATTATACCTATGGAAGCTAATTGTCATTTCTCATAGTAGCAGACATTTACACTGATCTGGCTAGATTTTCTCTGGAAATTAAAGTGTTCTGAATACAGGTAATTTGGAAAATTTCTAACTAAGTAGCATAAATCCCATTTCAAAAAGTTATTTTGCAATGTAAGAGCCTGAGGGCACATCTAAACTACAAAGATGTTTCGAAAGAGGATATGCAAATTCCACAAGAATTTTGCATATCTTCTTTCAATCGCATTTTCAAAAGAGGATCTTTCGAAAATGAATGTAGTCTGGATCCAGTTTTCTTCAAACCCCCCACCCTTTTTCAAAAAAAAAACAACCCCAACTGCTCTTCCTAAAAAAAAGAGGTTTACGCGTTTTTTCGAAAAAGGGTTTTTTTTCAGAAAAAAAGTACATCCAGACTACTTTCATTTTTGAAAGATCCTCTTTCAAAAATGCGATCGGAAGAAGATATGCAAATTACCACGGAATTTAGATGTCCTCTTTTGAAAAATCTTTGTAGTTTAGACGTGCCCTAAGTGTCACTGAAACCCAAAGGTATTTAAGCACACAAAGATACATGTAGACATTTCTTAAAATTCTATTAGATGTTGAAATACTTTTCAAAATTTGGCCCTAAATCACTTTTGAATAGAGATCTTCAGCTCCTAAATCATGTAGGTGATTTTGAAAAAAATGTACTCCTGATTAAAATGTGTATTCTGTTCAAACTGTCATCTACAGGTACTTATATTTTCCATCTCTTTTTTGTAGTTTTGCTCTGTATGCAACCTTCTGGAGTCATAGTGTAGTGTTGCAGTGGAAGGTAGTCTGAACTCTGAAGAAAGGACAGAAAAGGCACAGCTGAAGATGTCTTTACTATGATGGAATGTACAGGTCTACCCCATGATTAATATCCATACTACTGGATGCCTTTCATTAGAGATGGAGGCAAGCAAATTAAATTTCTCTTATACTGATTTATAGTAGCACAGAAAGAATTTAATGATAAATGGTGATGCTTTCCATGACTTTTTCAGTCTGATTACAAAATACAGTTTGAGTGTGCCAGTGTCCTCAGTTGGTGTAACTAATTGTAATGGATCTACACTGATTTATACTAGCTCAGGATCTGAACCATTTTTGTAGTTCATCCGAGTTTCATTTAAAACCCAGATCCTGTCAGTCTGGCATTTACCATTCTTGGGTAATTAATATGCAAGTAAACATTATTAAAACAATCAAATGCCCTGACTCCATTAAGGATTACTTGGTTGTTGTTCAATCCATCGTTTTAGTGTTGAGCTTCCTTAATCTACACTTTTGTCACACCATCAGCTGGCTTCCTCAGAAATGTAAAAATCTTTATGGTATTCTTTAATTGCTTCCTTATAATTTCCTCTATTTGGGCAGCTATTTATACTTATCAGTCCCTCGTGAACATTCTGACATTCTGGCTAGCCTTTTCAAATACAGTACCTGACAAGCTAAAGTTGTATCTATCCCATTTCCTTTAAATGGCCAAGACTGCTCTTAGTTATACCAGAAACTATGAAGTTTCTTTGGATTTACAACAGAGCAACTGAGACTAGAATTGGTTTCCATAATGCTTTTGTTGACACACCCTGAGGAGAGAGAATCTTACTGTATCTGCGGCGGATTAAATTTACTTAGATCAATCATCAGTTCCCTTCCCATCCTGTCCATGTGTGTGGGGATGGCTGGTTTCCAGGGACCATATGATCTGATAGTTTAAATGGTGAAAATTTGCTACTCCTACTTCTACATAAGCAAACACTACTTATGTAGAAGTAGTACTTGTACTTGGGATGTGCCAAAACCAAACTTAAAATCCAGAAATGGACCCATGCAGAGATCTGCTGAGAATCTGTAAACTTGAAAAAGGGGTGGAGTAATGATACAATGTTGGCAGAGTTAGAATAAATGAACCTGTCCCAGAAAGCAATATAGGTTGTTACCAAACATTGGCAGCAAGTTAATGTTGTTCTAAGCAGTCCTGTTTGCTATCTATAACAATTTGCTTCCACTGAAAAATATAAAATATACTATATAGTCCAGTGTATCAGGGCTATTCGGAAACATTGGGAATATGCAGCTTTTAGCTCAGCATTGACAGTGCTTAGATAAGCTCTCTGCACATTTCTGTCCATGTCCTTCTATTACATATTCTGCTACATCAGTAGCATGGAACCACTCCTCTTTACTATATACTAGCAGAAATACCCAGCGTCTCCCAGGGAAAATATAGTAAAAGGTGTGATGAATGAACTATGTCACTGACATTAACATAGCGTATTTTATTGGAAATACTTTTCTCTGATATATTACTTTAAGAAATTAACATAGCTAGTGATGTGCTTACAAAACGATAAATCCCATAGAGTCTCTTTTCTTAATCCCCGCAAATCAGGAAGGCCCGTCTTCCCTTAAAGACTCTATGCAAACCAATGCCTGCAGCCTCCTTGTCAGAAGCTCTGAGAAATGGAGGGGATGTCTCCTGGGCTCTGCAGCAGCAGCAGCAAATCACTGCTCCCCAAGTAGCCACTCCCCGAGTGCCTTCAGTGCACGCTCCATGGGGCAACCTGAATGGACTTCCTAGTGGCAGCTGGACCGGTTGCATTGAACAGACAAAGTGAAACACCTTCAGACCAGGTGCAATGAGTGATATCTAGATGATCAGAACACGCAGCACCTGAATGTACCTGTTCTAATGAGAATAGGCTGCTCTGAGTGTAGCGTGTCCTCCTCAGGCTCCATGGTGCTCAAAACCTTGTCCTCCTACCCACCTCCTCTTTGCCATGTGAGCTGAATCCTGCAAAGTGCATAATGCCCGTGGCACTTGCTGATAACGCACACAGCCTTGCCAGGAGAACCAGGGGAACTGATTTCAAGATATAACCAATCCAGTTATTGAAGTTAGGAAATCAGTAGTATCCGTTCAAAATTTGGTGTTTCTAGCTCTTACTGTTTCAGAGATCTTTCAGGACAAACAAACAAACAAACAAAAACAAACAAACTTTCGGAAATATTTATAAGAAGAGTATCTGTCTTTTTGTGCCTTAAATTAAAATAGTAGGAAGAAAATTCCACAGGAAATTATGTGACTGTCTATTGCCAAAGCTCATGATACCATCTATATGTTTTGTTAGTCTCTATGGTACTGCAAGTCTATTTGTTGTTTTTTAAGTTTTTCCAGTTACACACTAACTCAGCTACCCCTCTGAAGCTATTGCCAAAAAAATGCCATTAATCTTGTGGGTATACTTCTTATGGTGGAAGTATAAGAAGTATACCCAGAACATTGACACCATCTTCTATTCCAAGCTTAAATCTCTAAATTAAAAACAAAAAATTATACTCTGCTCACATGAAAAATTGGTAGTGTGAAAATAGATTAGATTAGATTAGATTAGATTAGATTAGCTATATGGAGGTGAATTTTTTCTGTGATTTGGTAATATCTCGCAATGGTGACGTATATCGAATTAATTTACATCACAACAATATTTGTGTATATTTCTCACAAAATATAGAAAACATGTATTAATTGTAGGGCATATTTTCCATTTTTCCTGCAACCATTTGTCACATTGGCACTAATGGACTCTGATAAAGTGATAGAAAAGACTAGATTCCTACATTTCTAACTGCACAGTCCCATATAAATGAGTAGTCCTTGATAGCAGACAAATGGGCCTCCATTTCCAGAAGTGACTAGTGACTGTATGTGTTCAATCTGAGACTCTTAAAAGGGGGCTGATTTTTCAGAGAGCAGATGCTCAGCACTTTGAGGACCTCAGGCCTTTTAGATTGTATCAAAGTGGACACTCAAAAACTGAGGTGCTCCATATAAATTTTAAAATATAGGACGTGACTCATGGGAAATCAAGATAAGATAACCTATTCACAAGCTGTTTTCAAATCAGTGGGAAGGAAAAAATTTAAAATTCTGTTCGTTCCAAAAAATAAAAGAGGTGATACATTAAACAGTTATCTTTCTTCTATCATAAAAGATGTGAGATGTCCTCTTATCTGTATCAGAAGACCATCTGATAGATGCTGTTTTGTACTGGAACTTTGAGAAGAGGATGAACGGAATGTAAGAACTGACAGTCTGACAAAGAATAAAGACTTACTTATCTCTGCACTGAGCACGACTTATACAATGTTTCTATCTTATGTGATGCAAAAATCGAAAACTGACAAATATTTCTTTTAAATGCATTTATATGATCATTCCCAAGATCTCCCAGATCCAATTATTTTGTACTGCTCACTCTGTACAGCTAAACAAAGCACTCTGTTCTCAAAAGAACTGTGCCCATGTTCAACTGAACATAGTCAACGTGTGCTTTTGCGGGGGGGGGGGGGATTGTTTGTTTTTGGGGAAGGGGACTGAAGTTTGTGCATGGTAACTTAATTGGAATTTTGAAATTTAGCATAGTCATTGTGCAATAGATGACGTATTGGAGGTGCAAGTGCAATGACATCCTCGCCCCCCTCTCAGTTTCTGACAGGATGGGAGTCAGCAGGGCTCTCCCTGTCAGTGTTGGTGCCCTATTCAACCAAACACCAGCACCTCCCCCACAGTGGGGGGAGCTGCCACTCTGTGGTGAGCGGGAAGGGCCTATGAGGGTAAAAGTGTTGTGTTGTGTGCAAATTACCAACTCTGCTGGACTGAACACATTTGTTTCCATGGCATCCAGTCCAGGATAGTTGGGAACCCTGGAGCAGGGCAGGGAGCAAGGCTCACCTGCAGTCTTAGGGGAGCAGGCAGGAGGCATGGGCAGCAGCAAGAGGTGCAGGTGAAGGCTGAAGGGGCAGCTGTTGGACGTGCAGCCCACCAGAGTAAAGCCCGCTTTCAAGAGGAAACTGCTACTTGTCTCCAGCCACTGGCTGTGCAGCCACCAGAGTCCCTTCACTCACACTACTTACTGCTTCCTTGTGTGTGTGGACTGGGTACAGAACCAACGGGGGACAGCTGGGGGATGGGAATGGGGGATACTAGAGCCAGCGCTGCCCATGGCTACTTAATAGGTGCCCTACACCGGATGGCCCTGGGAGTCAGGTTAACTGTGGCTAAAGAGACAGAAAGGAACCAGCAGCTAGCACTCCTGCTGACCCCTGCTAGGTGATGCCTAGAGCAGGGAAGTGAGCCTGGGTCCCACCCAGACATGCTGAGTCCCACCCCTGCCTTGCTGGCAGCCACGATTATCTGTTTGAGTATGTGTCTGGACTAGTCTGCCTGGGGTGTGCAGAAGGGAGCATGGGAAATTGGTCAGGGCAATGTGGGGCAGACAGAACTTTGTAATCATGGAGGAATGCTTCTCATGGGAAGTTTCTAGACTTACAGTTCTTGGATAAAACTAATAGATACACAGACTTTAAGGTCAGAAGGAATCATCATATTCATGTAGTCTGGCCTCCTGCACATTGCAGACCACACAACCTCACCCACCCAGTCCTGGCATAGACCACTAACCTCTAGTTGAGTTAGGGAGGTCCTCAAATCAGGGGGTCACCCCTCTATACATACCTAACATGCCCCCACCATTGGTGTACAGTGCAGATGTATCCTTAATCGTGAGTTTAGTTTCATAGCAGAAAAGTATAGATTTGTCCATATTGGGTGGTTGTATTTGGACAGACTCAAGTTTTAAAAGTGATGTCAAGATTTGCTTTCATCTTGACTTAATGATGGAGTAAGGATATGGGCAGGCCAAGTCTGGGACCCTGTGTATACAGCTGAGAGCATAGCCCCTTGTGTAGGTCCAGTAGTAGCTGGGACCCCATATATGGAGTCCAGGTGCAGATGTGAACCCTCATGCAAGGCTAGGAGTGGAGGCTCAGGTGCAGGGCCAGAAGCATTAGGATTCTGGGCAAGGGATCCTACCACACAAAAAATGGGGGTGTTGCTGCACCCCCTGTGTTTGTAGTTCCCATGTCTATGTCCACAGCCTTTTCATATATCAGACAAATTTAAACACTACTCTAACAAACACTTAAGTCATAGTTGTCCATTTTTGAAAGTCTCTAGGCATCTTACTACTATCAAATATCTGCAATCCCTATATTCAGGCTGACTATAAATATCCCCATTATAAAGATAATATTATGGTTTTTTTTTAATCTACAGCACAGTTATTTATCAATCAGGCACTCCTGTAGTCTTGTTTCAAGTATAAACTAATAATTCTTAGTACAAACACATTCATTATGGACTGTAATGAATGGGAGAGGTACTACCCTTTTCTAAACATTCCAGCCATTCAGTTAACTAAGCTGCCTGTAAGGGTTAAATGCAGAGACAGTGGGTCCTTGAAAGTCAGTAGGAAATGTTGTCAGGGAGCCAGGAGAGCCAATGAAAAGAGAGGGTGAGTTTCTTAATTGAAGCAGGATCTCTTGCTGCAGTCTGTGTGTTTAGAGCAAGAGCTGGGAGAGATGAGTTAAGCCAGGAACAAGGCATGAAATTTCCAGTCATATCCATGCCTTGGGAAGGACTGAAACTTGGAGCCACAAATATGTAAGAAGAACAGGGAATGTTAATCAGATGCGTTCAGGTTATTTTCTTTATTACTGGATTTGTTGAACTCTGAGCTGAGCCTATGTACACCCCCCTCTCTCTCCAGTACACTGTAACTTTTAAACTGAATTCCAGGGAAGCAATTCTCTGTGTTTTTAATCTTTTTTCAGTTGCTCTGTAACAGTAGCAAGCAAATATGTCTTCTTTGTATTGTTAACAAAAATATATTTTTTAAAAACTATGATCTAATTACTGTGTCCTAGAAGGCAGGAAGTTGTGTGTGCACATTCCTGAGAGTGAAAGGTCAGCTATTAAGAAATTATAGTTTGTTTTCAAGTTCTCTCCAGAGGGAGGGTTAAAGAGACTGAGGGTACCCCACAGGAAGAAATTTCTAAGTGCATCGTCTAAGGAAGTTAAGAGGCTGGTAATCGGGTAACTGTGTAGTCAATACAATTTGTATCGACTACACAATTAGTCAATAAGGGAAGGTGCTCAGAAGGAGCTACCTCCGCTGCGGCTCTACGGTTTACATGTAGTAAGAGCCAGGCACACAGGCAGATGATTAGATGGCTATGTGAAATACCTCTGCTAACTGTATTTCTATTGTGTTGATAGTGTAGGAGTGGAAGGCTTATTTTCACTGACTTTACAGCAGTGGCATTTTTTTGGTGCTTATGGATGGATTTTGAATATTTTTGTGCATTTTTTTTTGCACAAATATTATATAGAAGCAGAATACCATGAACAATGTTACTCTTTTTTTTTGAGAAATTTTCAGAAGAGAGTTTTACTTTAAATTGTTAAATAGACTCTGAGGGTACGTCTAGACTACAGGCTTTTGTCAACAGAAGTTTTGTCGACAGATACTGTCAACAAAGTTTCTGTCAACAAAGAGCGTCTAGACTACATCCAGTTCTGTCGACAAAGCAAGCCGCTTTGTCGACATGACAGTGTAGACGCAAAGGACAGTGTAGATGCAATAACGCCTTCTGTCGACAGAACTCTGTCGATAAAAGGCGTTATTCCTCATAGAATGAGGTTTACAGCCATCGACAAAACTGCCAAGTTCTGTCGACGTTATATCAACAGAACTCAGCAGCAGTGTAGATGCAGGTATAGTTTTGTCGACAAAAGTCCATTTAGTCACACCCTGGGAGTGAATATAATCTATTGTTCAGTGCATAGTTCTAGGAATCAGAAATGCTTTACTATCAATTCAGATTTGACACTTTGTGTTAATTTAAACAAATCAGTTAACATATCTGTGCTTCAGCTTAGTCATCTTTGAAATATGTATAATATTACTTAGATACTCTGCAAGGGTTTTGTGTAGCTCAATTCATGTTTCTAAAGTGCTTTGAGATCACTGGAAGTGAAAACAATACAATTACAGATGATCAAGTATTCTTTTGCCATGTCACACTAGATAATAGGACAAATCTTCATAAAAACTAAACTTGCTGAATGAATACTAATAATCGGAACTATCAAATAAATCAAGGCATATATATCAATATTTAGTGACAAAAGCACTAGCAAAGAGCAATCTGTGCAGTTGTCTACCCATCACTGTGCAATTTCCTGCCAAGTCCTAATTCTATGTATACATTTTAGAATGGGACCGTTTTTCATAAATGCACAGGGCGGGAGGAGGGGCACAGAGAGGGAGGATGCAATACTGAGAGTGGCCACTGGGGGCAGTGGGCACAGGGGCGATCTATGCTGCAAAGAGACCGCTAGGGTCAGCCACACAATCAAGAGGATGGCAATCTGGGGCTGGGGCTCACCATCTTGCCTGCCACCCAACCAGGTAAGTGGCCCCCTCTATCACAAATCCACCCCCCCTTGGCCGCAGTTCTTGGGGGAGGAAGGCCCCTGCTGGCTGGAGGACTAGAGGGCGTGAGAAAAGGCTCTGCTAGCCAGGAGGGCCTGTGGGGCAGGAAAGGCTTTGCTGGATGGTACCCCCAACACCCTGTGCCCCTCCTCACTCTCGAATCCTGACTCCTGCAACCCCCACACTTCCAGCTTCCTGCCCTGAAGGATTTAGGCACAGATGGGTAAGTCTTCTAATCAACACATAATCAACATGATATGTACTTTAAGAAACTGATATTCCTTCTGGGGTAATAAAAATTAAAAAGGATCAAATACTTGTCACTGCATCCATTTTCATATAGCCACACATTTTGCAGTCATACAAAAAGTAAAGCTAAAATTAAAAATATATCTCCTCTGGAACAAATTATTTAAAGGAAGCTGGTTTCTAAGTCATTAGCATAGCATCAGTTAGTTTGATGAAAGAATGCCAGCTAATGTAATACCAAACTTTTTTATTACCCTTAAAGTTTGTTAGCTTTTGTAAGAATAAAATATGCTGAACTTTCTAAAACCAGCTATGAGGTCTCAAAAGATCTGAAAATTTTCTTTTGGCAGTCATTACAAGTCAAGTTGCCAGCAGCAAAATCTGAATAAACTCAGGAATTTTATAAGCATTATTAGATGCCAAACATTCTATATCTAATCAAGCCCACATCCTTTATAAAGTTTAAAACCAACAATTTGTTCGACATACTTATTTTGTTCAGTCTGGACAAATCCACTATATATTAACAAAACCCAATAATCTGACCAGAGTGGCCCCACAACAATTTGATTTATTAATAAAATATTTTGCATTTACAATGGCATTTAATGCAAACATTTATAATGTTCAAACCTATGCCACTCCTACCAAGGAGGAAAATGGCCAATCTTTCTTCTGTCACCAAAGAGCAAGGTTATGCCTACAGACATTTTCCAAACTACAAATGTTGTCATAATCCCAAACTGCATCTACTCCTACTTTGAGTACTTCTTTCTTTTTTTGAGGAGTTATTTCTATTGCACAGAGATCAATCTAGAAAGGCCTTTGGGCCAAAAGCAACATGCCAAGAACAGGACCAGAAACATAATCCCTCCTATAAAGAACTTGACTTATTCCAACCAATTGTAGTCATGGAAGCAGTGACAGCAATCAAGGTGATCACCAGTGATATTGAATCTTGTCCTTTCTAGATTATGAGAGCGGAGAATGTCTGGAGCAGGATTACTAATACAAATCTCTCACTCACCCTCAAATATGCAATGCTCTGACCAGAGCTATGACACAAGACACTTTATGAACAGCCCAATTTCTAATTAAATTAATCAATAAACGTACTAAAAATTACAGTGCTTGCTTTAGCAGCAAGTATTTTGAACTCACGGTCAAGCACAGGGGCATGGCGTTGCACTGAGGCAGCACTTGTTCCTCTAGTGAATGACTTTCAGTTCATCAACAAGAGAAGAACATGCAACCTCATCAACCTCTGCTGATCACCAGAGTAACTCCATGAATGCTGGAAAGGGGAATATGGAGCCATGTTTCAAAGACTCAGGCCTTTCTTCTCAGACAACAACAAATGGGCATTATCAGAAACTGCTCTCCTAGCTCCAGGGTCCTCATCTGATGAGACCCCAAAAGTTCAATCCCATTTTCACATAGAAGTTAATTTCTATATAAAGCTTTCAGGAAACTGCTTAGACAACACAAGTTGAAGTATTACTTACATACATCTGTCATTGTGCTCTACATCAAACATGTCTCAGCTCTTCCAATGTCTAGCAAAATTAGCACCAGGATGAATAGCATGGTGAATAAAGTTTACCCCCAGCCAATACCAAGACAATATTGTGAGCAAAAGTGCTTTGAAAAAATATTTTATAATGATTTCTTTACATTTAGGAATGAAGCCAAATCTGCAGTCTGCCTTTCCTCATCCCTAACCCCCAGTTCAATTCCATGTTTCCTTAACAGTGATTTTCTTAAATAAAGCCTTAACTCAAGGTATCTTAACAAAGGATAACTTAAACGAGACATTTAGCTCAGAAGACCTTAAGCACTCAAGGGCATAATAAAGATAGAGCATGGAATATGTATAACAAAGTGACTGGGCTCCCGGAGGGCCATAATGAGATTGTTCAATCACAGCAAACTATAAAGAATGGGCAAACAATTTCCCAAACTGCTACCTGTTCTAATACTTAGATTCACCAACACAGCAACAAAGCAGCTTTTACAATACCTTACTGGTTACCTGCAAGTCAACAATGAAGTTCCCTCAAAACAATCCCATCCAGACCGACAGGCAAAATATGGTAAGGAATACTGAAAATCTAGTTCATCATAAAGAAGTTCTACCATTCTCAGAGGACTGGACACATTACCCACCAGGTCAATGAATTTTTCACATATTACCAAATACATGGTTACAACCAATTCTTAAAAACTAAAATTTGTTTAAAAAGTTTCCAGAATTAGTTCCTGAGCCCTGATCTATGCTAGGGAGTTATTTTAAAATAACAAGCAGAGCATCCACACTACCAAGTCCATTATTTCAAAATAAGGGGCTCGTTATTTCAAAATAATAACTCCTGCTTTCCATGAGGAATAACACCTATTTTGAAATAGTTATTTCAAAATAGCAGTAGTGTGGATGCTCCATTACTGCTATTTTAAAATAACTACTCCCCAGAGTCATTCAAAGTAATTACTCCCCAGTGCTTCCTGGGACTCTAACATGAGATAGGATGTCCACATTTGGAGCTTGCCTTGGATTAATTTGAAGGCTTCCCTGTAGTGTGGATATTCTATTTTGAAATAGTTATTTCAGGATTATTGTGAAATAATTTCCTAATGTAGGCATGCCCATAGACTTTAGTCGAATAGCCAAATCAGAGGGATCCAGACTGGAGCAGGAGACCTCAATCTTGTGACTCAAATTTCCCCTGACAAAACTTACGCAGATCTGACATAACAGGATCAGGGCCCTAGAGTTCTTTTATAGTTCTTTTCTAGCCTTCTGACAGTAGGCATTCCTTTGGTCCAGCATTGTGGCTTTGAAGTAGAACCACCTATTTCCTATATACCACTGGTAATTAGCTACATGGTGTGGTGTAGTGTACCTGCTGGTTGCTATGCTTGGGCGGTGGTCTGTGGAGGACCCCCACTGGTGGTTGTCTGTAAGCACAGCCCAGCAAGAGGGGCCTCAGGACAGTGGCCAAACTAGTTCTACTTGTTAAGGGAAGAGATGGGACAATGGAAGTGTGTGCTGGGGGAAGAGCAGTCTGGAGCTGGAACCATGAGGGAGACAGACTGAGGTTGCTGGGGCTGAGGGCTAGGGGTGATGGACCCCTAACCCAAGGGGTCTGAAACACCCTGGCCCCGAATCCTGTAAACACACCACGTCTATGCTGTGCTGTATCCTGGAGGAACAATAAAACCTCGCTATTCTACTGCTGGCGGAATCTGTTTTTGCTGCTATGGGGGTACAGGATCGGGGGAACCCCAACTGCGTCGTCACACATGGATTAGCATATGGCAACTGCCCGCCGCCCAACATTTACAGGTAGTTTACTACAAACTTCAAAGAGAAATAAATGATGTTGTTATAGCCAAATGTCACCAAAATGTAAATATTCCCTTTTGAATCAATAGAACATAGTGATAGACAAGAATAAACACATCTCTTTAAATGATTAATATCTAACAAGATATAACTGAACACGTCATAATTAGTAATAAGTAATCTTTAATATTACCTCCAATTCTCTAACAATGCAAGGTTGCATTTGAAACCTCTGGTCTATCTAACATGGCTTTGTTTAGCCATTTATAAGGAATAGCCTTGATTACCATTCATATACTTTTTAATATGTCTTTGAAGGTTGCTTAACCCTTTCTGGCTCAACGTCACGTGCTAATATGCATGCAAGAACATAAAAACTGAAAAAAACTCTATAACATTAAAAATATTGAAAGGAGACTCTCCAAAACTGGATTAATTTCCCTTGCACTACGAGGCCCCTAAAAGTGAGTTAAGTGTTGTATTTACAACAGTGACTGCTTCAGAATTATGTGAAATTTCAGTTCACATATAGGAATTTATTTTTACTGTTTGTATAACTTAAAAATGGGTGAATGAATTTTGCTTCAATTTCTAGAAAATAAACTAAACAGGCAAAACCCCAAACTTTTGGAATGAGACCAGGAATGAAGGAAAATTTTGAGCAACTAAAAAATATGTGCTGGGATTAGAATGTAAAATAATATTTACTGTAACCAATAAGGATCTAATGCTGAATCCATTGATATCAAGGTCAAAGTTCTTACTGATTTCAAATAATGTTGGGGGAAACCTGTAAATGAACCAACCTTCTAGAGGTAACACAGGATTTAAATCTCCTAAATCTGGGTTTCTAAATTAAAAAAAGCGTTTTTATGCCTAGTAGTAGAAGTAACAAAATTATAATTTCCTAACAGTACCACTGTGGAAATAACGTAAATTCCCACTTGAGTTTTAACATTTGTAATGAATGGAATGTTTATTATTGTTATGAAAATTTATGTGTATAATCAAAGACCCTATTAATTTGGAGAGAGTTGAAGAAATAAAATGAGAACTTGCTGTCCAAGCAGCTTTTCTCTGAGCTTTCACAGCTGTACCACATATTATAAACTTGTTATAAAATTTGTCAGCTCTATTAGTCTTTATGTTTATATAACATGTGCAAATAACAAAACAATGAAAATTTGCACTCCTGAGATTTCCTGAGCAAATCCTTCCTTTCTATTCCACACAAACTTTGAAAGTATTTGTGAGCAATGGAGGTTGTTCTAAACAGCCTAGTCTCTTTTATGAAGTCATGATTTCCTACAGCATTTGGAAAACTGGTTTGTACCAAAGAAAACAATTTTTTTTTCATTTCAAAATGTCTATCCACGGGAACTATGGGATCTACAAAGCCTACACTGCTGCAGATCTAAGAAGAGTCCACTAGCATTCCAAGTTACTTATCAAGTATTGCTGCCATGTAATGCTAATTTTGACATAGGAAAGAAAGTCAGTGAGGTCAGTGAAATCCTTTAAGATCTTAAACACAAAAAGGAAGCTTACATGAAGTAGAAACTTGGAGAGAAGACTGGGAGGCAGTATAAATATATTGTTCAAGCATGCAGGGGTGTAACCAGGAAGGCCAAAGCACTACTGGAATTGCTGCTAGCAAGGGATGTGAAGGGTAAGAAGAAAGATTTGTATAAGAGGGTGAGCAGGGAAAGTCTGGGACCCTTACTGGATGAGGGAGGTGATCTAGTGACAGATGATGTGGGAAAAGATGAAGTACTTAATGGGTTTTTTTGCCTCTGTCTTCATGGACAAGGTCAGGTCCCAGACTACTGCACTAGGCAACACAGTATGGGAAGGAGGTAAGTAGCCCATGGTGGAGAAATAACAGGTTAAGTATTTAGAAAACTTGGACATACACAAATCCATGGGGCCGGATCTAAAGCATCCGAGGGTGCTGAAGGAGTTGGCTGATGTGATTGCAGAGCCATTGACCATTATCTTTGAAACCTTGTGGCAATCAGGGGAGGTCCACAATTGGAAAAAGGCAAACGTAATGCCCATCTTTAAAAAAGGGAAGAAGGAGAATCCAGGGAACTACAGACTGGTCAGCGTCACCTCAGTCCTCAGAAAAATTGTGGAGGGGATCCTCAAGGAATCCATTCTGAAGCATTTAGAAGAGAGAAAAGTGATCAGGAATAGTCAACATGGATTCACAAAAGGCAAGTCATGCCTGGCCAATCTGATTAGCTTCTGTGATGAGGTAACTGGCTCTGTCAACGTGGGGAAGTCAGTGGATGTGATATATCTTGACTTTAGTAAAGCTTTTCATATGGTCTCCCACAATATTCTTGCCAGCAAGTTAAGGGAATATGGATTGGATAAATAGACTGTAAGGTGGATAGAAAGCTAGCTAGATTGTCGGGCTCAATGGGTAGTGCTCAATAGCTCAATGTCTACTTGGCAGTTGGTGACAAGCAGAGTGCCCCAAGAGTCAGTTCTAAGGCTTGTTTTGTTCAACTTCTTTATTAATGACCTGGATGAGGGAACGGATTGCAACTTCAGTGAGTTTACAAATGACACTAGGCTAGGGGGAGAGGTAGATGCATGGGAGGATAGGGATCGAGTCCAGAGTAACCTAAACAAGTTGGAGTATTAGGCCAAAAGAAATCTGATGAGGTTCAGCAAGGAAAAGTGCAGAGTCCTGCACTTGGGACAGAAGAATCACAAGCATTGTTATAGGTTGGGGACTGACTGGTTAAGCAGCAGTTCAGCAGAAAAAGGACCTGAGGATTACAGTGGAAGAGAAGCTGGATATGAGTCAACAGTGTGCCATTGTAGCAAAGAAGGCTAATGGCAAATTAGGGTGCTTATTTCCAGCAGGTCTAGAGAAGTGATTATTCCCCTGTATTTTGCACTGATGAAGCCACATCTGAAGTATTGCATCCAGTTCTGGTCCCCCTTTACAGAAAGGATGTAGATGCATTGGAGAAAGTCCACCAGAGGGAACAAAAATGATTAGGTGGCTGGAGAACATGACTTATGAGGAGAGACTGAGGGATCTGGGTTTGTTTAGTCTCAGAAGAGAAGAGTGAGGGTGAATTTGATAGCAGTCTTTAACTATCTGAAGGGAGGTTCCAAAGAGGATGGAGAGAGGCTGTTCTCAGTGGTGACAGATGAGCGAACGAGAAGCTGTGGTCTCAAGTTGAGTGGGGAAGGTCTAGGCTGGATATTAGGAAAAACTATTTCATGAGGAGGGTGATGAAGTACTGGAATGGGTTACCTGGGGAGGGGGTGGAATATCCATCACTAGAGATTTTTAAATCTCAGCTTGACAAAGCCCTGGCTGGGATGATTTAGTTGGGATTTGTCCTGCTTTAAGCGGAGGTTGGACTCAATGACCGCCTGAGGTCTTTTCCAACCCTATGATTCTATGAAACAATATCTTTTATTGAACCAACTTCTTTTGGCAAAAGAAACACACTTTCAAGTTATTTAAAGCTACACAAAGGTCTTCTACAGGATACTAGTTCAAAAGTTTGTATATTTGCCCAACAGAAATTGGCTCTATAAAAGATATTAGCTCAACCACCTTGTCTCTCTAATATCTAGGGTCCTATATGGCTGTATCACAAGAAACATTTTTTTTATTTAATGTAGCCATAGAAATGGTTCACTTACAACTTAGCCCAGTTTGCTTATTTTATCTATAAATTATATATTTACAGAGTATGATCCTTATCCTGAAAACTCAAATGTGCATATGAGCCTTTGATTAGTCCCTTAGGGTACGTCTACACTAGCCCCCTAGTTCAAACTAGGGAGGCTAATGAGGGTGACCGAAATTGCAAATGAAGTGCAGGATTTAAATATCCCGTGCTTCATTAGCATGTTCCCAGGTGGTCGCCATTTTGGAAACTGACTAGCCCGGAATAACTGCCCGCGTCTACACGCGGCAGTGAAACGGGAGTTCGAACTAAACCCCTTAACTCGAATTAGCTGTTAAACCTCATTCCACGAGGAGTAACAGCTAATTTCGAGTTAGTTCAAAGTAAACCCCTAACTCGAAATTAGCTGTTACTCCTCGTGGAATGAGGTTTAACAGCTAATTCGAGTTAAGGGGTTTAGTTCGAACTCCCGTTTCACTGCCGCATGTAGACGTGGGCAGTTATTCCGGGCTAGTCAGTTTCCAAAATGGCGACTGCCTGGGAACACGCTAATGAAGCGCGGGATATTTAAATCCCGCACTTCATTTGCAATTTTGGTTGCCCTCATTAGCCTCCCTAGTTCAAACTAGGGGGCTACTGTAGACGTACCCCTAGTAGTCAAAGGGATTTTACAAATATATAAAATTAGGATTTGTAGGATCAGGCCCTATGTAAACACAACTAATTCTGCATTCAGGTGCCTTTAAAAACAGTCACAAAGGAGGGAAAAAGAAGGTTGTCCTGATTTCAATATCAGAAAAATCCAGAGGTAAAACTCAAATCCAGCTGCTATCATATCTTGCTATACATACCAATATTTGATATTTTATTTATGTTTTACACACAAAGTACTTTGTTAAAAGAACATTAAGGTTCTGAAGTCAAGTGAGGAAATCACAGAATTAATGTTTGTGCTACCTTAATTCATTCCCCTTGTGTGTATGCATTAAAACTGTCTTTAAGTATAGGATTACACACTGCTTTTACACAGAACCCCAACTCAGCACACAGAATTAATTGCACTCGAAGTGTAGCTAGTCACTGTTTTATTTTACCCTTGATTTTCAATGGGTGAAACTTGCATAACTTACTGCACAGTGTTCAAACCCAACTCTGATGACAGACTTATTATTTTTCTCATAACATGCTTTTTAGCTCCCATTTTTCCCCACTCCCTCACAGCTTAGTCTCCCTCCCCTGTTCCCTTTCAGATCTTTGTGACATTCACAGTCTCATCTCTAGTCGTACTATGTGTACAGATTAGTGTCCACTCTCTCACAAGTGCAGGGGCTATCCATGTGTTAAATTGTATACCATGAAAGTGAATATTGCATGCACATATAACTGTCTTTTCTATCATAGATCACCTGCTGTCTTAAAAAAAAATAAACCTGTAAGAAAAGGTTACTCCTCTTACTCCCTTCATATGTGAAATTTCTCTCCCAAAATAAAACCTGCCACATGCCCAGTGAGCCTCTTTCAGTCTTCCATTAATAGCTGCTTTTCATGTACAGATATAAAAAAGTCATAAAGTTAAACTCTTATGTTATGCCCTGTGGGACTGGAAAACGAGGCTTTACACCATTTAAGGGGGAAGTTCTCAGCTCCCAAGTGGGAAACACAATTGCTTCAAGGAATGGCCCCAGATAACAGACTTTAAAGTCATTGCATATTTTGATGTAACTCTAATACTTTATTCATGAGCAAATAATGCATTATTCATATTATTACATGCATGCCTATTGGTGATGACATGCGATGAGAGTTCAGGAGGCACACTTGAGTCTGACAACAAGGAGCTGGATGGATGCACTGTTGTCAAGGTGTTACCTACCAGCTCTGTGTTCTTGGGGAACCAAATCCTGGCCACCTGTCAGCCATGTGCTCTTGGGGAGCCAGGGAGTGATACTCATGGAAAACAATCCCCATTCCCCAGGCCTCTGCTGGAATCAAAGACAAAGCAATGAAAAGGCAGGGGAAGACACACCAAAACTCCTCTAGACAAGGGTGATAGAATTAAGGAAACACCCCAGCCTCATCTGTATGGAAGATAGAATAGAGAGACATCTCTATTAGCATACAGAATGGAGAACAGTTCTTCCAAAGCAGGAACTGCACGGAACTATGGGATACCGAAAGCAGAGAGGCACTGCCTGATGGGAAATCTCTGCTCCAGATGCTAATGAACCCAAGCCTGCTCACACCCAAATTAGTCATTATTAGACCAATTCTAGCAACGGATCCTACTGATATCCAAAATACTGAAACTGCCTAGTTACATTGTGAGCTCTTTCAAGGAACATCCCCCATAGCCAAGTGTGATCAGTCTCTATTGTCTCACCTCTGTTTACCCATAAACAAATCCAGTGTTCTCCTTGAACTATTGTCCTGTCCCTACAAAACCACTTCCCCTGGCTCAAGAAAAACTGTTCTGTTGCCTGGATTTAAATTGCATCCGTTCCATTGAGACTTCATCATCTCCAGCCTGATGGTGCTGAGGGCTCTGCTCTGCTTGCCTCCTGCCATCTGGATCCCCAGCTCCCATCACCATCTGGGAACCCTGATCAGTGCAAGCTCCATGGAGTGGTGAGGTCTCTCTCTCTCTCTCGGCCCCCCACCCCACACCTACCTCTCTCTAAGCATAGCCTCCTGACCCTGCCTTATGTAATCAGTTATATGGTTTGCTAGCCCTAACATTTGTGATCAGTTTCAATTTAGATTTAATATTGTAACTGTTAGATTTAATATTGTTACGGTTTTGTGTGTTTGGTGCCTCATACATATATATACAGTAAAACCTGCTCTAGCCGGAACTTAAGCATTCAGAAAACTATAGAAACCAGCAAAAAAAGCCAGGGGAAAAAAAGGAAACTGGCCTTTTAAGTGTGGGGATACTCCTCAGATGAGTGTGCAGCACATACCTGGGGGAGGGGCGAATGGCAGCCGGAAGCAAGGAACAAGCATCTCGGCTTCCCCCCACCAGGCCGCATCCCGCCCCACCCCGCGGCTCATGGCCCCCCTTAGCAGGCCACATCTTGGCGCCCACACGGCTCCTGTGCCCCCCGCTACGTAGGTCCCACACAGCTCCCTTGCCCCCTCCCTTCCCATAGGCCCCACATGGTTCCTGCCTCCCCCCCGCCCCCAGATAAACAGAATTTTTAGATTACCAGCATGCCCTAATCCCCAGGCATGCCAGATAACACAGGTTTTACTGTATTCACTACCCAGAAAGAAATAACTTTCATTGTTAAGGGGGTTGCTTCTCTCTCTTTTCCTTTCTCACTCATTCTTTCTCAAGGGTGTTGTTTTGGCTTCCCCATTCACTCTGCAACAACGCTTCTTGTATCCAAGCAAAAGAACCCTGTAGTGCCCCAAATCCTGTGGGGTTTGCTCATTACATGGTTTACCAGCAGAATGATTGAGGTGTGAGAGTGGGGATAGAGAGGTGCTGACTCTGGGGGCATATGAGGATGGCAGCTTAAACTGCTGTTAAATCCATCCCACTGAGTCCAAAGGCACATGAGGGTGCACTGTGGCATTGCTGTTAAACCCAGCCTGCTGAGTCCAGGGACATATAAGGGGTCAGCTTGTGAGTGCTGATTACCCAGTCCTCTCAGATGTGCTGTTAGTGGGTGTGAGTGTCTGTCTGTTTCTCAGGTAGGAAGAACCCCATCCTGAGGAACATAGTTCCTGCAGGAGAGCTCCATTGGGAGGGGGAATTGGAAGCAGGGAGACTTTAGCTCCATATGAGAGCACAAGTAAGCACAAGCAGCACACTGATAGAATTATTAACCTCCCCCCAGCCTCATAAGAATAACCTTAATAAATGAGCATACCCAGAGTATTGGGCAAATCTGGTAACAAAGGGACAGCCCCTCACACTGGTCTAGCTGGGACTAGTAAGGTCTTCTGGCTCTGTTCCATGCTAACATGATACCCCTGCAGAGCTTATTCAGTTGGGAGGAGGAGGAGTTTAAAAGGGGGAACTTACCACAGGAAGGAGTGGTGAACAAGAAGAAGGTTGATCCACCTTTTCAGCTAGAGGCTGCTGGTAACAGAAGTAGTCCAGACAAGGATGCAACATAAGATGCACTGCTCCCAACATCGCCCTGAATGACAGCAAAGCAATAATTCCCAAGAAGTGGGGTAGAAGATGAACCTTGTGAAGGAGCAATAGACTCTGAGGGTAGGTCTGCATTACAGAGTTTTTGTGCAAAAACTCATGGCGCGTCCAAACCTCAAACGCATTTTTGCACAAGTAAAATGAAAGAACAGAGTGGTTTTTTTTCTGTGTAGGTCTTCCTCCTTTTACGAGGAATAACTCCTTTTTGCTCAAGAGTTCTTGTGCAAAAAGGTGTTTGTGGATGGGCAAGAGGTTTTTTTTGTGCAAAAAGAAGTATAAGTGCCCTGGTGGCCATTCTGTAAATAGCAATCAGAGTTTCCTTTCAAGAGAGTGTCCGTGTAGTCTAGACACTCTCTTACGCAAAAGCGCATCGCTTTTTCAATGTGCTTTTACAGTCTGGACACGCTCTTGTGCAAGAAGTTTTTGCAGAAGATCTCTTCAGCAAAAAGCTTCTTGGGCAAGAAGCCTGTAGTGTAGACATAGCCTGAGAGATTAAACCTTGGAGGCTGTGCTGTCTGAGAAACCGGTCCTCTTTTCAGATAGATCCTCCTTTCTTGCAATGGGAAGGGAAGAAGAGGAGCCAATGCCTTGGCTATGTGCAGTTGCTTCAGAGAGTTCCCCCCAAGTGCCAGCCACTGGAAGGTGAAGAAGGAAAACAGCAGACTGTGAGAGCTGTGGTGATGTGTCCAGAGAACCCTACTCCCAACCAAAGTTGTGTAAGATTATAAACAGTAATTGAAAGTCAATGAGCTGTGGAGCTAAAAAAATGTTTTATGTGTGTTGTTTGTTATGATATTTATGTAGAAAGTATAAGAGCTGAAGTTAGTGTTTACTGTTTCACAGATGGGGTTCAGAAGTTTTAGCATTTACTAACTTAAAGTGGTAAATGATTTTCCTCTCCCATTATTTTTCTTTCACGGGTTCAGAACTTTTACCATACCAAATCATGATGCAAGGGAAAATAACCTCTCAAAAATATGTCTGAACTGCGGGGAAAAATTGATGCAATCAAAATATTTCATTTCAGTTTCAAGCATTTTTACATTTCAAAAAATTGTTTATGGTCTAATTAGTTCAAGTTTCACAATGAAAATAAATTTTAAATAGAAATCTAGAATTTTTAGTATTGAAAACATTGAAACATTTCAAGATTTGCTTTTGATGAATTGGTGTTTTTCAACAAAAAATAATGTGTCAAAAATTACTGATTAGCTCTGGTGACTATGTTGACTGAAAACTGACTTGAGCAAACTTAACTCAAAGTTTTTTGAGCAGAAAAAATTGATAGAGGTTGTGTAACTACCACCAGCAGATTTGAACCTGGGACCTCAGGAGCATTGTATAGGAGCCTCTACAGCTTGAACTCTTAGGCTATGTCTAGACTACATGGCTCTGTCAATGGAGCCATGTAAATTAGTTTATTCAACATAGTTAAAGAAGCAGGGATTTAAATAATCCCCGCTTCATTAAAATAAACATGGGCGCCACACTGTGCCGATGATCAGCTGATCTGGCACAGCGGGGCAGTCTCGACGTGGCGCAGTCAACAAGGGAAGCCTTTGTCGACTGCTCTGGTATGCCACGTGAAACGAGGTTTACCAGAGCAGTCGACAAAGGCTTCCTTTGTCGACTGCACCGCGTCTAGACTGCCGCGCTGTGCCAGATCAGCTGATCATCGGCACAGCGCGGTGGCCATGTTTATTTTTATTATTTAAATCCCCGCTTCTTTGACTATGCCGAATAAACTAATTTACATGGCTCCATCGATGGAGCTATGTAGTCTAGACACACCCTTAGGCTGTAGAGCTCCCTTGTTCTTAACTTTCACTGTAGGTGGTCTAAGTGCTACTACATTGGACAGTGAATCACATGAGATGTCTAGCAGCATCTTAAAGACTAACAAAACATGTAGATGGTATCATGGATGAGAAAATCTCAGAGCTGGAGGGCACAGCCCCACGAGTCTGGTAGCAGTGGGGCCGAAGCAGTCTGGGTCGTGGCAGTGCCGGGGAAGCCTGGGTGGTGGTGGAGGAACATGATCGGGGCTGCCTGACACCTGGCAGAGGCTGGGACCATGGTAGATTACTGGAGCCGTGGCAGCCTGGGCAGCAGCAGGGCTGCAGTATCCTTAGCAGTAGAGGCAGGGCAGTCCAGACAGCAGTGGCAGTGGCAGCATGATTGGGGCTGCCTGCCACTTGGCAGCAGGGCCAGGGGTGCAGCTGCAGCAGCCTGGGAGGGGAATCCAGCTGGGGTCAAGGTAGTCCAGCAGAATCAGTGTAGCCAGGGCCATCAGTGTAGCAGGGCTGGGCCTGTGGCAGCCCAACTGGGCAGTGTGCCTCCAGGCCAGCAACAGAGCTGGGGCTAGGAGTGGCCAGCAGGAAGCTCAGCTGGGCCAAAGCAGTGGGCAGCAGAGAGGAGCAGCGGGCTGTGGGGATGGTGTCAGGGGACTTCCCATTTTCTGGCAAATTCCCTCATTTGGGACCGGTCAGGTCCTGAAGTTGCTGGACCAGTAGGTTCAACATGTACTAAAGCAAGGATGTTAACAACACTTATTCTTCTGGCTGAGATTTATAGGATCATTAATATTAGATACATTCTCTATCTGGACACCAACAAAGGAAGGAGTCAATAACTATCCAACTAACTGGTCTTTTCCTACTTTAAGCTACAGAAAGCAAATGATAGAAGGAAGGACATTTCAGTTATGACAGAAGAAGAACATTCTAATTCCATCTAAACCATGTTGCTAAATATCTAGATTTCTGTCTTTTTTTCCAGGACATACATAGGACTTTGTACCTTTTATCTCTGAATATATTCTTCTGATTTCTATGTTTATGAAGACACCTCATCATTTTATTTTATTATTGAATTCATTTTCAGCTCAGTTCTCTTAAGAGAGGGCTCGCAATTTTGGCTCTGGGAGGAAAAAAGACTGACAATCTAAACCTTGCACGTTCATCCTATAGCACAGGAGTGGGTGATAAGTGGCCTGTGGGCCAGATGCAATTTACCAGAGTTGGCTCTGGTGGGCTGCCAGATGTTTTATTTATCTGTGTGTCAGCAAGTATGGCTGCTCGTAATTTCTCATTGGCTGTAGTTTGCCATTGCTGGCCAATGGGAGCTGCAGGAAGTGATGGCCCTGGCGAATGGCATCCGGCTCAGTGGCTGCTTATTGCCTACCACTGATACAGCAGCACTGAGCTCACATGTCACTAAATGGAAGGCAACCGGTAGGGTCATACCAATTTGCTCAGTAACAATTTAACTCCGGTCATCTGAAGAAGTGGGCTGTGCCCACAAAAGCTCATGATACCATCTACATGTTTTGTTAGTCTTTAAGGTGCTACCAGACCATTTGTTGTTTTTAAAGTTTTTTCTGTTACAGATTAACTCGGCTACACCTCTGAAGCAATTTAACTTTAGTCATGCCCCAAATGAAAGTCTAAAAGTCTATTTACTTTGGATTTTAAGTCAAAGAGAAAGTAAATTAATTTTAATGCTAAATTAGTATAGTGTTTCTAATTAGGCATACCTAGCAGCAATCCATTGCCTTAAATATTATCAAACTGATTTTGTGTTAAGTACTCCAGAGAACGAATAAAGGGTGTCCTTTTTTCTGATAGAAATGAAATTAGGAATGTGTAATGAGAATTTGGCCTGATAATATAGATAAAATTATAGTAAGCAAAGAAGTACTTCTTGACTATTGTTCTTTTCCTGCAGGGGGATCTTTGGCTTTTTTTAGTTGTTGAATTCTTACATATGTAATATCAATGTTCCTGGTTGTTCCTTCCATTTAAGTGGAGAGGAGCCTCTAGGGGCTGAAATCCCTCATGGGATGTGAAAGAGAGACCCAAAGACCCTCTGCTGGGGTATCAGCATAGAAGGACATCCACAGGGTTTTGGGAATACAGCTGGGGAAAGGAAGGGGAAGACAAAAGACCAACAACTCTCCATGGCATCATGCATTCCTCAGCTTTCACAACACCCGGCAGAGTTCCCACCTGGAGTTAATGCTACTTACAACCATTCTATACTCCTGGATTTGATGGCTCTTGTGACACTAGTACCGATTATAAAATATAACAAATGTATTGTTAATGTTACTTCATGTTCATATTAGGTCTACAGCAAGCAAACTGACAAATATACAGCTTTCTAGACAATTCTGCCTCTCTTCTCTCTCCACCCTCCCCTGAGCTGATGCATGAATAGTTAAGACATCAGCTGAATTAAAACTTTAAATAATGTTGTATGTTACTTCTGTACTAAAATACCAGAATCATTTCTAAACAGATGTTACCATCTGGCTTCATTTGCTTATAAAAGAACCCTTAGGAAAGCTTCCCATCAGGCTTCCAGCTGTAGAAATGAATTCATCTATTCCCAATGAAAGTTGCTTGTGAATCAATGATGAAGCTAAAGCTACCTACAGTTCTGTTATACCCTTCCCCATGTCATACTCTATGTTTAAAATGCATCACAATGACCTTCTTCTTCTATGGTGCCTTGAACCACCAGCTGTTTGCCATGTCCCACAATACTATTATTACTTATTACTCATATTATTGTAACACCTAGTGGCCTCAGCTGACACCCAGGCCTCATTGTGCTAAGCACTTTAAAAAACACATAGAGACAATTCCTACCTGAAAGATTTTACAATCTAAATACACAAGACAGAGAAAGATTTGGGAGAGGACTGTGTGAAAAGAAATCAAGGTCCAGAAAGGTGAAATGACTACTCCAGCATCACAGAGCAATTCAGCAACAGAGCAAGAAGCAGAATTCAAGTCTCCAAACTCCCAATCCCATGGCATAACCTCTAGACCACATCTTTTCTCAGAAATATACCAGTCCTTTTTTGCTCTTACTAGCCCATTATGCCTCCTTGTCTACTGCCAATACATACACTATTTATTTATTCTTATTGTAATTGTCCAATTGTCCCATTGTCTGGAGTGTGCTGTAAGAATTGTACTGGCAATATCGTCAAAAGTGAACTTGTATTTTTTGATATGGCAACTCCTCGCTCAATGTATAAGTTCCTGAAAAATGCTACTTTAAGCAAAATCATGTTTTATGAATCAAATTTCCCCATAAGAATGAATGAAAATGGGAAAATTAGATTCCAAGGAATTTTTTTCAGCAGACAAAAGACAGTATATATATTTACAGTATAAGATTTAAAGAATTTTAAACAAACAATTTAATATTGTACACAGCACTGATGATTGTGAAGATTGGTTGAGGTGGTGGAGTCAGAGGGTGCAATATTTTCCAGGGTATGTCTACACTGCAGCATTAATTTCAGTTAACTTAATTCAAAATAGTTAATTCGAATTAAGCTAATTCAAATTAACGCATCTACACACAAAACCTATTTCAAAATAGCATTTTGCTATTTTGAAATAGCGCATCCACACTGAGTGGACCCTGAACCGAAGTTAAGGCTGGCCGGAACCAGAGCCGGCAGGGCATCAGGTTAGGACTTGCTGTGTGGGGCTGCTGCCTGAGGCTAACTGAGCACCTTGCTTAAACGGACCCTACCCCCACCCTGGACAGACAGTTCTCAGGGTTCCCCGCTTGCTTGTCTACCTCAATGAGGGACAGCAAGGCAGTCCTGTCTTGGAGTGCCCTGAGTGCCCACACTCGGGACACCACAGCACTCGGCCACATGGAGCCAGAGTTGTCTCTGGGCACACCGGTGCATCTTCTGGGGTTGTTTCCATCAGCCTGGCTGCACTTGCTGCAGGCTGCCATCCGGGGGGTCCATTGGGGGGCTATCAGGATCTAGGAGGCCCTGCGGGAGAGCATCCACCCCTCAGAGCCACCCCGGTCCTCCCCACCAGGGGCTCGTGTCCCATTCCTCCCTCATGTCCTTCCACTTACCCCTCCCTAGCCCCCCTTCCTGATGTCAAACAAAAGTCACATATGTTCAAAAATAGAAACTGGGTTTATTGAACAAAACTGGGGGGGGGGAGGATGAACCTCTGGGGAGACTGGGAAAAGGAGGCGGGAGAGGGGAAGAGAGAGGGTGGGAGAGGGGAGGGGGAATCCTGGGAGGAGGGAGCTGGAAGGGGGAAGCTGGCACAGGGGAAGAAGGGGGAGGGGAAGCTCAGGGCTCAGGGTTGGGGGTCTCGCCGGACCAACTTGATTTTCATGCAGACCTGCTCCTGGGTTCACATGTGGCCTTTGGTGGTCAGGCTGGCAGCTATCCTGCCACAGACGGCCGCGTTCCTCCATCTAGTGCGGAGATCATGGACATTGGGGGCATCCCCCCCAAACCTGAATAAGGTCCATGATCTCCACCCTGGACCGAGAAGGTGCCCACCTTCTCCAGCCCCTGTCAGGCTCCTGGGAGCTGGCAGACTGCTCCTGGGGAGCAGTGGAGGGCTGGCTGCCAGTGGCTTGCTGGCTCATGTTTTGGGGCCCCTGGGTCAGGGGGTGGCCACTGCTGGCTCTGGGCTGGCAGGCTTGGAGCTGGCACAGGCACTGTGGCCAGGGTCTACACCTTTAATGGCTCCGGGGCTGGGGGAAAGGAGAGTAAGTTTTCCTGGTTGTGCCCAGAGTGGCCACCAAGGCTCCCTGGGAAGGGCTGGAGGCCCCCTATTTCGAATTAAGTGTAAACACAGCACTTAATTCGAAATAGCTATTTCAAATTTGGTGTTACTCCTCGTAGAATGAGGTTTACCAAATTCGAATTAAGCGCTCCGCTATTTCAAATTAATTTCGAAATAGCGGTTTGCATGTATAGACACTATTAACGTTCATTCAAAATAACAACTGTTATTTCGAATTAACTTTGCAGTGTAGACATACCCCCAGGGAATATCTTCAGCAACACACTAATGAAATATTTTAAAGCAAATCCTAAACTCCTTTAGATTAACACAGTAAATTCAGAAACTGACAGCATGTACCTGGGATGGCAAATGCCTGTGAAATGGCTTCATTACCACTGGAATGGCTCTTTCACAGGTTCAGTGTTCTGTTAATGGGTCTGGCAGTCTTTGTCACTTTTAAACTTTACTAGAGCCTCTCCAGAGGAAGCAGAGCCACAGAACAGGGATGGGAAGAGGCAGATGGTTGGACACTAAGAACCAGTGGTCCTATGCAGCTGCATATGGGTAAGGACGGCCCTGGCGCAGGAGGCTCGGTTGAGGGGAGGAGGACATCCTGACATCAGCACTCCTCCCATGCCGGCCTCACCCTGGTTCCAATCCCAACAAGGACACGCTGCTTTTCCAGAAAATCCTGCAAATAGTGGACAAAGCAGACAGCCACATGACATTATAAGAGGACATTGTGCAACTCTGAATGATCATATGCTCTACTAAATAAACAATGTATCAACTAAACAACATTAACCAAGACAATGTTAAATGTGGAGTTAGTGTGTTCCATTGGAAAGTGGCAGTGAGCATACTTCTTGGCTTATTAGTTATGTTAAAGGCCACGAGTAGACAGAATTCTCAGCAGGGATGACCTTAGAATTTTTACTGTTTCATGCATGGTCTGTCTAATACACCACAACTGCAGCATGAAGAATGACATTATTGTTAATACTAATAATTTGTTTCTATGACGGCAGGTACATCTTGTTCCCATTAAGTAACATTATTATTAATCAGCTCTTTATATTGTGATAGTGTTCAAAGGCCCCAGCCAAGAAGAAAGAATTTACCGTACACAACCATGCCTTGTGTGGTCCACTGTACATTTAGCACATTAGAGGATCTGTAGAATCTGGGTTAAGGTAACTTTGAAAATTTGACTTTGAAATATAAGTGATTATTAAATATCAATTCCTCAATAAAAAAAACCTTTGTTTTAGTAAAAGGCAATAGCCATGGAGAATATATACAACTGTTTGCATTTAAGATACCAATGCCTTAAAGGTGCAGTCATTTACAAATCTCTTTTCAAAAATTGTTGTTTTTGTCTTTTCCTTCACATTCAGTGGCTATATTCTCTCAGGACTTTTAAATGTGAAGTTCCCTCTTATCCACATAGAGAAAGATTATGTGAATATCAAACAAGCATAATATATGCAGAAACACCACTAAAAACTCCATTTGGCATTTGTACTTGAATTAGTAATGTGAGAACACCATTATAATGGAACTTTTTAAAAAGAAAATTGAACCCTAATTCTCTCAGCTCATTCCCCCAGTTAATATTAATTTTCAGATCTCAATACTTGTTAATATATTAATATAAAAATCTTCTTTTTATTAGCTTGTGTTCAGGTTCTTGCTTTTTTTTCCTGTATGTACATTTATATTTATTTATACACACAAATATCTATACACACATCAGGTAAAATTCTTTCACCACTGAATTTAATTGTGAAAGTCCTAACATCTTCAGTGGCGCTGACATTTCATTACATATAAAAACACATTTTCATGTTAAAATTGTATATATAAAAAGCCTTATCTGTGGGTTTGGGGACAAAGCTCAATTTAGGACAGAGAACTTATGCCCCTTGTTTCCCTTTCTAACTATAGGTTTGCTTTGGTGCAACCACACTAGTCCGAATTTGGTCCTAGTAACTCAAACTATTTCTATGCCTGAACAGTTGGATTCATTTTTAGAGTAGTACTGATTGTTATATTAGCCTTATTGTCCTTCCCTTTTATGTGCAACCCCTTGCAGTGACTATTTATAGACACATGATACTTTGAGACTTTTACACATTATTCTTATTGAAATTATACTTATTAAAAAAGCTTTCATATCCCTTTACATTATATAAAAATGGTTGCTAATATGCTTCTAAAACAATGAACAGGGTAACTAGACCAACTGAAAAATAGGAAATGTTTGTGTTAAAAATAATTAAAATATTCCTCATTTGTTAAAACCAAAATAATAAGACAATCAGTATTATTCTACTTTCATAGATAGATAAAACGTTAATTATCGGAACTTTAAACTATAACTGAATCTTATCAATCTTCATATTTATAAAATCGGATGCATTAACAAAATATAGAATTTACTTGGCTTTAGGTCCATTACAAAAATGCATTTATAATTAAAGGGAAGCAGCAGAACATGTAAAAGGTCGATTTGGACTAGAATTTGGAAACCTTAGAGCAATTTAAGGATGGATTGAAACAATACCAAACACACATAAGGTTAGATACTGGAAATTTCCCTTGAGGAAATGATTCATTACTTACAAGTAGAAAAGTCAAATGCTGGACTGAGTTATTTCCTATAGTACCTAGCTCCCATTTATCCTTCATTTACTGGTATATGTTCAGAACACAATTTATCTTTGCTAGAGTTCCAGTCCTGATATTAATCTCTGTCTCCTAGCCTCTAGAGCTTTGAAAATGAATGTATCTATTTTTATGAAGAAATTATGACATAATTAATTTTGTGAATAATAATGTACTAAGTAATTATGATTACAATTATTCATTAAGTAATCAACCTACTGTTATTGGTAACTGCATTTATTTGTAGTCAAAGCAGTAACTTTGAGACACACGTCAATGTGTGTGTATAGTACCATAAGGAGAAATTTATTTCCACTTAATTCTATTCATGCCAGGCACTATCTTCCTTGAGTAAGCAAAGCCTTTTTCGAGACAGACACTGTATTACTCAGTTGCTTATTTATTTTGATATTAATATACAGTGGAATAAATTGAAAGCAAAGGGGAATGTTTTCTGCTAAATGATTAATTATTCAGTAATGATGAGAACAGTGATTTCATTTAAATCACAGAGCTCTAGAGCCACAGTTTGAAAAAAAATTGAACTGAAATAGAGCAATCATTTAGGAAGCTAAGCATTGGGGCAGGTTCAAGCCCATTGTTTCAGTGTAGTCATTGCCATTTGAATGGACTATTCCTGGATATTGATCCCAATAGTCTGACTAGTGAACACTATTCCAGTTGGCTGTATTGAATCCCATTCCCTGCTCTCCCCTCCCTCCCCAAAAATGCAAAATAGTGAGATTTAGTTAATCTCTAAATTAAAAAGCCTAGGATTCTAAGGGTTGGATTTGATTTATTAGGAATTTTCACATGCACATACATAGGCACATACATAAATCATTATCAAAACACTTAAGTGAGTGCCTAATCACCATGTGAGACATGAAAAGAGAACATGTTTATACCACTGAACTCTGCTGTATGTACATAGGTGACCCTACAGTGCACACACAGTTTTGCTGAAATTTTCAAAGGCGAGTGCTTGGATATTAGGTACCATGGGGAGCATCTACACTGCACCCACAGATCAAAATAAGCTGCACAAATTGAGTAGCTTATTTCGAGTCAATTTCAAAATAGTTTATTTCAAAATTTGGTGCTGTCTACTCAGCACTTATTTGAAATAAAGTGCTATTCCGAAATGTCCTTTACTCCTTGTGGAATGAGGTTTACAGGGATGTCGGAATAGTGTGCCTGTTATATATTGAGGTAATGGGTGCTATCAAAAGATGCGGAATAGCTATTTTGGGATACCTCCAGCATACTGAAATAGAGCTGAAGTGTAGACGTAGCCTCTGTGATCATTTTCACAAACCTGATGGAAATCAATGTCAGTTGAAGGTGTTCACTTTAATCAGAGTATTATATCTAAGTGGCCATTTGTTAGATACTTTCAATGAAGAGGAAAAAAGTGCATTTTGCTTGACAAACTCTTTCATTTTGGTTGAGGTTTATTGTCACAATTAAATATTTGCCAGATGAATGTACCATACACCATATCATTGAGCATGAAAATGTGAGCTTGGTGCAGAGCACAGTTGCACATCATCTTGGTATAGTTCTAACCTTGGATTTTCTAATGAGAATCATATCAAAGTATAGTACATCTTTCCAAATTTGAGATAACTGCTGTGTCAGCCAGATGCACAGCTCCATTTTTAGCATCGGGCTATAGATTATTGCAACTTATTGCTTGCAGTTCTCCCAGCTGTTTGCTTCAGTACATAAACCTCAGTTTGTACAGTATTCAGCGCCTATGGCACTCTGCAAACATAACCAATATAAACATCAAATGGATACTAAAAAAACCCACATTGGTTTTCTGTCAGATCCTTGTACTGTACTGGCTTGGAATGGCTGTGCCCTAACACAATGTGCTATTGATTGCCACATCTTTACATTTACCTGTGGTGTCATACTTGAGACTTCTGAGTCTCCTTATGATATGATGATAGTCATTTACAACTAGCTCTAAAACCTTTAGGTTTTAGAGTTATAAAGACAGTGGCTCTAAAGTGCTTTTCTGACCCAGTGCAGAAAGTTGAGATACTTCAATATTTCAGTCACTATCTATGGCAGCTGAGTTAAGTCTTTTGTGTTGCTCTAGCAGCCTCAAGCATCCCTAAAGCCAACCTACCTAGGCCAAAGAGGCTCACCCCAAAATATCGGAAACCTTCAGTGGTGGAGACCTGAAATAATGACTCCTGTGTTATTCCACCCTCTGCAGAGGTAATGTTATTACTCCTTGCACCTTGGTGTCCCTTGTAGCAATAGACAGTTGGGAAAGTTAGAGCAACCCTCATGCTGCTCCAAATTTTGCTGGAGGTCTGGATCAGTACACAACAATACTAGGGATCAGGAAAGCACAAATGTGAATTAAAGGCACCATTTTTCCCCCCTTTCTGAGATGCTCCTTGGACTCAACTGAGGGTCAGGGCTCTCAAGTTTACATTGAAATCTTACTAAATTTGACAACTTTCACTCACTCTCAAGGCATTCACATGCTGTGGTCTAGTTAGAGTTTGCAATTCAGTAGATCAAAGTGAATACTTACATCTATGGAATTCTTAGGTACTACTGAAATACCTCAGGGAATTCAGTCAGTACTTGTATCCTCTGGAGCAATACTTGGATGGAATTAAGTAAAGGGAAATTTAATCTGCGTATAGGACACTTTGCAGCCATGTTCTGGTTAGTCAAGGAAGTGGAAGATAGCCATTGATTGGGACATTTAAAACAAGACTGAACACTAGTAGGAAATATCCCAGTAGGAAAAAACCTACACTGGCAGACAGTGTGACAAGATTACTTTGAATTTTCCCATCTCTAATTGCTCTGATTCTATAATTTTCTAAACCAATGTCCAGGATGGTCTGGGGGAATGGGAGTACCATCTTGCTGGAGCTGTAGATTACATTTGGCACCCAGGCTATCAAGTGCACAACAAGACCCCATAAGGATTCCCAGTTACAAAACAAGCAAACTCAGCTGGATATAGGACAAGACTCTGCCTCATCCAGAGTGGAGAAAAGGTAGGATGACTTTTGTTTAAGATCTCCAATACCACAATGCTGCAAACACTGCATCTCAGGTCATGCAATGTTAGCCATGCCTACTTTTCCACAAAAGAAAAGTTCCAGAAAGGGTTGGACAGTTAGGGAGTGGTTTAATGTTAGAGAGTGGGTGATTATCTTAATTACAAATGTTGGTTTATTAGTAGTGAATCTTAACCCCTTCCTTTTCCAGATCCAGTGTTACTGTTCCCTCTCACCATCATGCGGGTTTGTTTATTTGTTTTATAATATAGCCTTTCTTTGTTGCATTTGTTTTATTTATTTTATTGCCATCTATGCACTGGACTTTATATTCCTTGCCAGCCTGTAGCACTTATATATTTCCAAAGGGACAACACTCCTGTGTGTCTGACACAGGCTACGTCTACACTGCAAGCTTCTTTCAGAATAAGCTTTTCTAGAAGAAATCTTCCAGAAAACTTATTTTGAAATTGCGCATCTACACACAAAAAGTGCAATGAAATAGTGCTGTGCTTTTTTGAAAGATAACGTCCACACTGATTGGATGCTATCTCACATTTAAGGCCACCCGGAACCAGCTCAGGCAGGGCATTAGGTCAGCAGTTGCTTCCGGGTGCTGCTGCCTAAGGCTATCTGAGACACGTGCTTAAAGGGACCACCCTGGACAGCTGTTTCTCAGCTTCTTCTGCTTACTAGCCTAACTTTCTGAGGCACTGCAAAGCATTTCCACTGTGTGCTTTGGTTGCCCTGCTTCAGGACACCACTGCACTCCTTGCCATGGAGCCGGAGCTGCCTCACAAGCGATGGCCCCACACTGCCGTGCTGCAGTTTCTGCAGCAGTTTCTGCAGGCTTCCTTCATGGTCATGAGCTCTACTCTGAGCTCATATTTGAGAACCTCTGCCTGTGTGTGGGAGCAAGGCCCTTGCAACCACACCCCATAGTGGAGTGATGCTTCTGGACGCTGGACACCAGTTCTGACTGGTGGGATCGGCTGGTGATGATGTGGTGGGGCGACCAGCAGTGGCTCCACAACTTCTGAATGAAGGAGGAGATATTCATGGAGCTGTGTGCCTGGTTCTCCCCTGCTCTCCGACGATGGGATAGCCAGATGCGACCTGCCATCCCCCCAGAGATGCGGGTTGCCATCGCCATCTGGAAGCTCACCACACCAGATAGTTACTGGTCCATGGGCAACCAGTTTGGTGTGGGAAAGTCAACCATTGGGGCCCTCCTCATGGCGGTAAGGCATTGTTGGTCTGCAGTCCCAGGCGGGAGGGAGTACTGGAAAGGAAGACCCTAGGGAAAAAGGGATTGGAGGTACAGAGGGTAGCCTGGAGGTGGGGGAGGGGAGGAGCCCCATCCATGGGGAGGGGGGGCAGGGGTTCTGCAGTCCCACCCTCACACAGCCCTGCAGAGAGGGGGCTATAAGGACTGGCTGCTGGGGTGTTTGTGGGGAGGAGGGACAGGGGTTCGGGGAACTCTGAAGGGCTTAGGCACCCCCTTTGATTCTCTGTTTTGTGTGTTACTTTGTCTCCTTCTGCAGGTGGTGAGGGCCATAAACACCATCCTGCTGTACAGGGTCATCTGCCTGAGACACCTGAACCTCATCATGGCCGGATTTGCTGCCCTGGGCTTCCCCAACTGTGGGGTGGGGCACTATAGATGGAACCTATGTCCCCATCCGGGCCCCTGACCACCGGTCCGTGCACTACATAAACCGAAAGGGATACTTTTCAATGGTCCTGCAGGCCATCGTTGATGACCTCAGATAGTTCACAGACATTTTTGTCAGCTAGTCGGGGAAGGCGCATGATGCCCGCATCTTCCACAACTCCAGCCTCTACCAGAAGCTGGAGGCTGGCACATTCTTTCCCCAGCACAACATCATGGTTGTGGTCATTGAGATGCCACTGTGCATCATGGGAGACATGGCCAACCCCCTAATGACATGGCTGATGAAGCCATATACTGGCCACCTGGACCCAAGCAAGGACTAGTTCAATTGCTGCCTGGGCGGGGCCCACATCCAGGCCAAATGTGCCTTTGGGTGCTTGAAGGCACAGTTCAGGTGCCTCCTGACCCAGCTGGATGTGGGAGAGCACAACATCCCCCAGGTGATCTCCATGTGTTGTGTTCTTCACAACATCATGGAGTGGAAGTGGGAGGCCTTCCTTCTGGGGTGGTGGGCAGAGGCCGGCAGGGAGGGATGGGCCTTCGAGCAGCCACACACAACTGCTATCGGCCAGGCCCATTAGGTGGGGGTGAGCATCCAGAAGGCCTGAAGGAGAGTTTCTCTCAAGGACCACAGTAACTCTCCTCAGGGCCTCCCCACTAGCGACCTGTGCCTTTTCCCTCTCTGCCTTTCCCACAACAACCTCTCCCTTCCCCGAACACCTCCCCTTCCCTGTAGACCCAATAAACACACATGTTTAGTTTTCAAAAAGATAACTCTTTGGTTTTTAATTTAGGATAAAAGTAACTGGGGAAGAGAAGGGGCTGAGACCTGGATATGGGGGCGGGGTGAGAACCTTGGAGCAGGGAGGAGAGGCTCAGAGCTGGGGCTGAGACTGGCACATAGTTCGGGTGCTTGTTCCACCTTGTGTTGGGGACCTCAGTGACATTGGGGTTGGGAGAACAGGGGGACAGGCAGGAGGAGAGTCATACACATGTTACAACTCTGCAGAAGCAGCTTGGTGCGCATCTGGGCCCGCCCCTGTGCATCATCCTGGACCTTCTGGGCCAGCGTCTGCTGCATGTCCTGGAGGACGGACACGTGCTTGCTCATGAGGTCCTCCTGGACCCTCCAACACCTGCAGCTCCCCCAGGGTTGGGCAGCTGGCTCGTGATCACCCCACAGTCATGGCTGGTTTGGCTAGAGAGAATAAAGAGAGGCAGTCAGTCATCCCTGGAGAAACTGTCCCTGAGACCTTGACCTCATCTGTGAGCAGAGAACAACAATTCTTGGGGCAGAGGATGGTGATGTCCTGGGAGAAAGGCTATGTGTGTCCTGGACAGTGGTCCATGCCTCACAGAGGCCCAGATGTCCGCAGAGGACCATGCTTCTTTCCTCTCTCCCCCCCATCCCATGGATAAGCAGGCAAGGGAAGTGTCCAGCCACACTGTGATCCAATGGGTGAGAGAGAGGCCTCAAGCAGCCTGGGCTTCCATTGCTGCACACGCACCTGCGCCTGGCAGCGCTGTCCCTGGGAGCGGGTGGTGCCTCAAGCATGCAAGCATGCCTGTGTGTCATGTGCGGCACTCCAGAGTCGGTGTGCGGATGGGTGTGTGCCCTTGTCCCCAGCCTCCTTCCAGTGGTGGCTGGTGGTGGGAGGGCATCCCCCTCCGGGGTCAGAAGTGAGTCTGGCCTCCCCAGAGCCTGTGAGCTGGACCCGGGGTGCTCCAGGGCTGCCTTCTGGGGCTGCATGGTGCAGACTGGTGCTGCACATGCACGGACTGCAGCATGATGTTCAGGCCAAGAAGGCTGAGCGACATTCGCACCACATGACTTCAGCACCCTGCGCCATGTGTGTGAAAAACTAAGAGCACTCACCTGATGATCCCTCCCCGGCCTCAGAGGATGCCTGGGAGACATCCAGGCCTTGGGGTACCGGCTCCAGGGTATGGTGCTGGCCGTTTCCTCCTTCTCCTCCAGCTCCTCCTCCTACTTGTCTTGGGCTGGGACCCCCGGGTGGGTGATGATGGGCGTCTCCAGCCCTGAGTCAACCACCAGGGGTGGGGAAGGGGCTGCACTGCCCCCCAGTATGCTAGTATTGTTTTTCTGGAATAACAGCTGTTATTCCGGAAAAAAACGCTGCAGTGTAGACATATCCACAGTAAGAAGTCACTCAGGTGTAGGCACCAGTTCCCAAGGAAAAAAGAAAAACAAACAAATAAAACAGACTGCAATCCACACAAAGAGAGGAGAAGAGAGAACTTTCCAAATACTGGTGATAGCAAGCACAAGGGAGAGAAAAGGGATTCAGATTAAGCCACCTCAAGGGAAAGGGATGACTCAGTTCAATTTTTTTGAGGTCTAGAATGTATTATGTCCTCTTGATTAAATCTGATTGTATATAAGGACAGTAGCAATAATAAGAGTGCTGGTAAGAGTAATGAAGAGATCCTGCCAAATGAATGCCAGTATGTGTACATATACATATACTTTCAATATTGCCCACTTACATTGCATGTTATTGTATACTCTCTGCCACATGGGATGCTATGTTTATAACTGCAAAGAAATATTCCAGTTCAATTTACATTTAGAATTGGGTATGGGAGAGTGGTATTGTTCTCTGACAGCATTTTTTAAGAGATAGCATACCTTTTAGATGTACCTATCTGTGCGCTTGCTCACTTTTGGGGAGTGTTTGTTTTGTTTTGCTTTAGTGACTCTTATCTCCAATTTCTGCTACTGAATCAACTGTATGTATTTTAGTGGATCTGTTAGGTTAGCATCTTATGTTGAAGAGTATTCACTTTCATCTCCTATCCAATAAGAACAGAGAAAACCATTCCCTCCCCAACTGGAAAGTCAGAGGAAAGGGCATACCATCTTTGTAGCCATACTTCCCATATCAGCCCCGAGGAATAAGGGAAATGGGGATTGGGGCTATTGTGGTCCTAAGGCTGGAGATGGTAGTGAGTGAACAATATGTGATTTACCTCCTTAGAGATTACACAAGTGTTATCTTTTGCATGAACTTCTTCTATGCTGGCGAAAACTCCACCCACAAGCAGGGGTTTCAGAGACAATGGCCAGCTGGGGAGAACCTATTTCCAATGGAGGCAAATTGACATGGATACAAAAGAGAGTGAAGCTGTGTCTACACTATAAAGAAAAGTTGGAAAAAAAATACACAAATTGCAAACTGAAATTTGCATATCTTTTTCCGCTTTTCTTCCAAAAGAGGCTTTTCTGACATTTGGTCCATCTACACAGGGCCAAATGTCGGAAAAAAAACCCTCTTTTGGAACATCCCTTCTTCCTTGTGAAATGAGGTTTACAAGGATGCCAACAAAACTCTTCCGCTTTCCTGACATTTTTTTCGGAAAAGTGAACACATTCCTTGGGCACGGCAGAGCTTTTCCGGGATACTGGAGGTATCCCAGAAAAGCTCTGTAGTCTAGATGTATCCTGAGAGTCTCAAAAATTAGCCAGGAAGAACAAGGACTCAGACCAGGTCATTGGCAGTACCCTGAAATCCAGGGGGTTTATAGACTAGATGTTTTGCTGGTTCATAAGGGTGATAAACTCCTTTCCCCGAAAAAAAAACAATGCAGAGAATAAGCTGTGAAAGTAGCCTGGCAGTTTCCTATCCCTTTTACTGGACCATGAGGCATCACTAACCCATTTATTTTGTCCCACTTGCCACCATTCCCTTCTACACATGTTTAGTTTCATTCAAAATGCAATATTTTTATTTTAACTCTCATCTCTTTGCCCTACCCCTTCAGTTGTCTATTATGGTCATGTTCTGAGTTTCTCTCATTTCAGCAGTGAGCTATTCAAGGAAGGGGCTATGTCTGTTTCTCCAAAAGTAGCATGGAAGTTTTCAGTACAAGATTTATTACTCTTAATACAATATTTTCAATATATACTTTGATTGAGTGCTTAAAACTCCAATGTATCACTGTAAATGTTAAAAAAATGTATTTTTTATTTGTGGTGGGAAATCTTAACACTTAATCTTGTAAATGCTTAATTGCATGTAGCTAGATCTACAACAGCAATTTCATTGTTTTGATCCACTCTAACATAGAAATCTGGAGGACTTTTTATCATACAAAATGGAACCTGTCTGCTGGGGTGGGTGCTAATTTGTACTTGGTCCAAGGCTAGGTTCAAATTAGGCAGGCTCAGCAGGTCAGTGACCCAACACTTCTTTTATTTATTTTAGTTATATGTTATATATTTTAGGCTGCCATTTTGTGTGTCAGTATATCAGTGTAAACTAATACAGTGGTGCCTGGCTACACCTGCACATGGAACAAATGTGATAATAAATAAATATTAAGTGCTCCAATGTTATAAATGCTGATTTCATTTCATGGAAGCCTCTGTATCTTCTATTAAACAATCTAGACTAACCAGGAAAACACATGGGGCTGGATTCTCAGCTGGTGTCAGTTAGATTGGTTCTCCTGAAGTAAATGGAGTTATGCAGATACACTTCCAGATCCTCATCTTGTGTATATGTCAGACACACACCATGAAAATGACTATTTAATGTTATTTTTTCCTGAGTGTGTTTAATACACATTGTTCATTTTTTCTTTTCTTATGAAGGGAGAAATGGTGAAGGAAAATGGATTTTTTTCTTTAATTTTAGATAACAGAAGCTAACTGATTGAAGCTGCCCTCTGTAGTTATGAATCAATGTCTTACGTTGGGGAACTAAGAGAAGAGAAACAAAACTATATGGGCCTATTTCTCTCATGATGTAACTCTCTATAAACTTCAGTAAGGTATTCCAGAGATGAATTTGGCTCTGTTTGCTCTGGGTCTGCATTGAAGGGGGCAATTTGGCAACCAGAAAAAGGGCTGTTACCTAGCAACTGGAACCTTTAAGCAACACAGTTCTAAGGGGAATCTGGATATAAGCAACTGAAAATAAGTTTAATAGTTGGCACAAAGGCACATAGCAACCAGTTGAGCCTCAAACATACTGCCAACAATCTACAGCATGGAATCAAAGGGGCTTGGAAACTTTTGCAAGTGATAAAGTGTAAAATTAGTGGTTGCTCAAACATAAATAATGAAATTTGGGACATTCATGTTTGTTACACTTCATTATAAAACTAAACTCTCAAAGAACTCAGACCTCCTTCAGTGTATGATGTATTTAACAAAGAAATCTCCATGTTCAACACTGAAAAATAAAAGATGATCCTTCTGGGGCTAAGGAAGAAGTTTTTAATTGATTATGCTTTTTTTTATCCCAATAGAGATTTCATTGAATGCCCCCAAACATGTGCATGGAAGTGTTTTTTGCCTTTATTTGCCACAAGCCATTTAGAAGAACAGATACATTTGTTATCAAACCATTCCAGACAAGAAGCTCCAGATTCATCCCTGGTGTATCTCTAATAACTCTTATGAAACAATTAAATACAGTTGTAGTTTATTTATGAAAGTCAATAGCAGCTTGGACAAAATTGATCTCTGGGTGTCACCCCATTAAAGCCAATGAAGTTTCACCAGGGCTTTTTGGGGGGGATGGAGGTGGGGGAATCCAGTCTTTTATATGGAATTTGCTTGTGTTTCTATGTTTGCACCAAATTTTGTATATTACTTTGCTAGACTATTTACCTGGTGTTGCTTGGGTCCTTAATTAATTTTTGATTTTTGGAAAATAAAATGAAAATGGGGGCCAAGTGAGAACCTCTTCTCCATGGCTGCTGCAGCTCCAGCAGGCATAGCCCGAGGAGGGTGCATGTCCCCCAGCTGGGGCAGGACTAAGTTCATCTGCCCCTGTGCTCCCCAGACAGAGTGAGGAATGCAGCAAACTGTACACTTTCCCCTCGTTCCCTGAAGGGGCTCATACAGCAACATTCCTACACGAATCGGGGGTGGGGAGGGGAGGTGGAAAGCTCAGATCTGGAGCAGTCTCAGATGGGGGTAAGGGAAAATGCTCTCAGCTAGCCCCTTTAACCTGCCTGTCAATTCTGTCTCTCTTCTGAGCTGTAATGCCCACAAGCAGAACTGAATCTCAGACCTCTGGAGCTTAGTGCATGAGCCTCTACCGCTTGAGTTAAAAGGCTCTCAGCTTATCTGTGAAGCAAATTCATTCTCTCTCTTTGTAAGTGATCTAAGTGCCACTACATGAGTCAGCGAACCACACCCAGTAGGTGCGTGGGATACGCAGGCACATCCCATTTTCCTGGCACAATATTGCTTTAAGTTATGATAAGAGGAAGCCGTATACCGAATCTGTTGGCCCTAGCTTTTTCACCTTTTAGCAGGAGTTCTTGAACAGACAGACACACTGATAGACAGACAAACTCTCTCAAATATGTAGTAGATTATTTATTGAATTAGCTTCCTTGCGTCTTATTATTCATTTGTGTGATATGTTTTCATTGAAATTATTATAAATTTAGAAAAGTGATGCAACTGCTGCTAATGATCTTGTTAAAGAAAATGTGCAGAAAGGGCAGCATTTGATGAACACCGTGTAATGAACAGCAAATTACTATACGTGATGCATTATGGATGTTAGGGGAAAATGTTTATTTTTGTCTCTTAATAATAAGCTCTCTCTCTTATATAGTGTTTTCTAATCAGAAAAATCTCAAGGTGCTTCACAATCTGTATTTATCCTCATAAAACTTATGTGATGCAAGTAAGTACTGTTATCCTCATTTTACAGCTGGGCAACTGAGATAAAGAGAGATTAAGTGATATGCCAACATCATGCAGGAAGCGTGAGGCAGAAAAGAGTTCTCCCAAACCCTTGGCTAATGTCCTAATCAATGGATCATCTTTCCTCTTAGGCCTGGTCTACGGTAGGACTTTACATCAACTTTAGCCACATATGGTTGATTTTCTAAGTGATACACCAATGCTACCAAGCCTGTCATGTGAACCTTAAAGGCCGCAGAAGTCAATTTAATTACTTCTCATTTTCAGGATGAGTAACACTATTTCCGACCTTGCAAAGTCAAATTTACAGTAATGTAGACACAGTGTTGCCAGAAAGTCGAGGCTATTGGCCTGGGGAGGACTCCTGCAGTTTTCTGCTCTGCTCTGTCACAACTTGTGTCTCTTCTGCTCTCCCTGGTCAGCATGAAAAGCTATGGGAAACATTGATTGGTCTTTCCTGTGAGGCCAGCATTGTGAGCATATTCTGAGCAAGCAGCACACTGCAGCACATGTGGAAATGACTTTGAACAACCCTACCAACACTGCAATGACTTTGAACACTTCTGCTCCCATAGGCTCCATTTCCCAGGAACACAGAAGATATGTGGGGAGATGAAGACATCCTCTCTGAGCTAAGAACTGGCAAGAGGAACACCAACACTACTGGCTGGTGGCTAAAGGCTACTCCAGGGATGCCCAGCAGTGCAGAGTGAAAATCAAGGCAGTTCTACCACAAGGTGAAAGAGGTGAGCAGACAATCTAGTGCAGTACCTCACACATGCCGCTACTATGAGCAACTGGACGCGATTTTGAATATGCTAGCACATTCATATATATCAATGACAATTAGCTCATATTCAAAGCCTGTTACTTCTGACCTAAACCACTTTTTGGTTTGCTGCTTCCAAGTTGCTGTGATATACCTTGTGGTTATCATTCAATCCCAAATTTCTTTAGGGCAGCGTTTCTCAAAGTGATCTGCGAAACCACTCTGAGAAACCTGCTAACTGGCTGCTCTGGTGTGTTTATTTACCAGCTTTGCAGCCACAGAGCCTCATGGCTCCCATTGGCTCCAGCTTGCCATTTGCAGTCAAGGGGGCCTCTTTTGTGAGTTGGCAACTGGAACCCTGCACAAAAACTGGGGATGGTGCAGCACCCCTTCAAACTCTCATTCCTGCACTTATGAGCTGTGGAAGCAATGAGTCTTGGCTCTTCAGGCAGCCAGTGCTGCTTATTAATATTGTTGTTGCTTCCCCTCTCCAGTGGTGTAGGTAGGGGGGGCGGGCAGTTGTCCCCAGGCGCCATGCTGGGGGGGGGCATCAATTTAGTCCCCCTCTGCTCCCCCTCTCATCCCTTGGCTCACTGGCTCCTCCTCTGCCTGTTGCTGCCGGCTAGAGCCTCCTTTCCCGCCTCTCTGCCTCCTCCATCTCCGCCAGCAAGTTAGTGCATGCTGGGGCCCAGCCCTACACTGGAGGGGGTGGGCAAAACACAGTGCAAACTTCCCCCCCCCTCCTCCCAGGGTCAGGCTCAGTCATGCGCCAGGTTCGGGGCCCCACCATGCAGTGGAGGTGAGGGGTGTGCAAATTTTGCCTTTGCCCCTGGCACATAACACCCTCGCTATGCCTCTACCCCTCTCCTGATGAATAGGCTGTAGGGTGGTGTCAGGCATCCTGACACTCCTGTGAATAGTCCATATTCCCACTGAAGCTAAGGAAAATTCCAGTTGACTGTCAGGCTTAGAAGGACTAAGCCCAAAGGCAGCAACTAACAACAGAGAAATAAATTTTCTTCCAGCAAACAGGAAAAATTGAGATTTAGTGGCAGGAAACTATATATAGTAGTACTATAAAGACCTAAAGGTACAAGGTAAAATAAATTAAATGATTTTAAAACAAAAGTACCTCCACTTTAGTCCATTACTCACTCTGGCACTGTTAAACAATCTGAATAACCTAGAGATTTTAACATACCCTGAACAAACCTAATTTAAACATGAAAACCTTCTCCTCAGAAAGGCAGCTGGCAGACAGAGAAGTCTAATTATTTTTTCACAAAACACTGTAATTACACCTGCATTATTCCACTGGTTTTACTAAGTCGATGCCTGGTTTGAGAGCAGAATGAGGTCCACAAATATGTAAACCTATCACAGTCTAGAGCCCAGTACTTCAAACGTTCACTCACATGAGTAATGTCATTGAAACTGTTTGGCTTTCTCAGATGAATAAGAATTACTCATGTGAGGAACGGTTTGAAGGCTCACAACCCTAGAATAACTCTACTTGATTTAAACATCTTATCCAATCTAATCAAGTAATTTCATTTAAAAGACTACTAAATGGTGGGGAAAGTAATACAATAGGAACAGTGAGACCCTACCTGTCAAACTCCTTCATCCTCCATTCCCCCTCTTCCTCCTGGACATTTTCTAGGCATGAATACTGGCGATTCCAGTTAACTCTTTCTTTTCAATCCCCCATTTTTTTCTGTGAGAATATGTCTTTTTAAAGGTCACATTAGTGACAGCTGTGAGCAGTTCTGATACAGCCATCTAAACTATAACACCATACTCTGAGTTTCTGAGCTGAATAAATGATATATTCTCATCTTCCTAAATTTCTGACTGAGTCTTCTTGAAAGCCAGTGGTTCCTAACCTATTTTCCATTGTGGGCTGCATATGCAGCTCTCTGTATTTATGTGGGCCTCATCCACACAATATATACCTATTCCCTATTTGGTCCCTGAGGATATCACAGGGACTGCAGCTGTGTGCTGATTGGGCTCTGGGTTAAGAACAACTGCCTTATTCAAACCACACGGCACAAGAAGAGGACAGCTAAGAGTGCTTGGGGAGGAGAGTACAGGATATAAAGGGGTAAAGGAAATGAAGCAGCTGAGATCTCCACCAGAGTTTAACTTATCTGCAATGCAGCAGATAACTGAAAGAGATTTCAACAGAGTCAGCCTGATCATGTAAGTGAGTAGATTCATTACAAAGAAGATAAGCAGAAGGTAGTAATTTTTAAAAAAATATTGTAGGCACAGAAGTTCTAGGAGTGCATAATATTATAGAGGTCAGTTAAGGAAAGCAAGTATATTCTAAGATAATTATGTTTTAAGACTACTGTGCACTGAAGAAAAATGAAAATTTTAGGAATATACATTTCAAATGATGATTCAGAAAAGGAAAATCGCTTGAACAATTTATTTTGGATCTCAAACTGTTTAGCCAAATCTATAATAAGAGACAGCTTACAGACAATAATCATAAATCAACAGTGATAGGTATTTGATATCCAACAAATTAGAAAAAAGACCATTGGAAGATCTATATCTGAAAATTGCCAAGGTACTAAGACTGCATTGAGCAGCAGAGGTTATCCAGAAGAGATTGACACTCTGAGGGAAAACAAGATACTGTTTTTATGGACAGAATCACACTCTCAGTGCAAAGAGAAAGCACCATGGCCATGCAGAGCCAAAATGTACAACATGCCACCTGAGAGTTCCCTCCATCCTCCCTCCTATTCCCCCTCCCTCCCACTCACCTGAAGCAACCCCCTCCAATCACCCCAACCCCTGGCAGGGCTTTGTGAAGGCAGGACTGAATAAACCCTCCCGGGGAGGGGGCTTGCACCACCCCACCCTCACTTTCCCTAGGGAAGCCCATTCCATCCTTCCACCTCCCTCCTGGGACAATAGCCTAAGAATGCCATACCTGCATGAGCAGGGCCCTGACGATCGATCTCCCCACACCGAACTGCTTCCCCATGTCCAGCATGAAGAGTTTCCAGAGGGCGAAGACAACACACTTCTGGAGGAGGATGGCGGGCCTCATGTGTGTGTCCCATTGCTTCAGGGCTCCAGGAAGGTGTCCTTTTTCATTTTAAAGTTCTGGAGCCACTGTTGGTCTCCCCAGCACTCCAGAACTATGTGGTCCCACCAGTCTGCACTGGTGTCCAGACACCAGATGTGGCGGGGCATGGTGTCTGCTGGAGCTGCACCCGCACACACCCGAAGAAGGGTCTGCCAGAAGGGCTGGGGGTTGGTTTCCTGCAGATCCTGGGAGGCTGCATGCAGAAACTGCAGCATGACTTGCAGCAAAAGCTGTAAGAGCTGAAGATCACCCCAAGGCAGCTCCGGCTCCATAGCAGAGAGTGCTGTGGTGTCTTGAAGCAGGGCAATCAGAGCAAGAAGAGAAAATGCTCTGCTGCCCCTCAGAGAGGTAGGTAAGCAAGCAGGAAAACCTGAGAAATGGCTGTCCAGGGCAGCCCCTTTAAGCACGAGTCTCAAATAGCCTCAGGCAGCAGCCACATGAAGCAATTACTGACCTGATGCCCTGCCTGAACTGGTTCCGGGTGGCCTTAAATACAATTCAGTGTCCAATCAGTGTGGACACTATTTCGAAATAGCTAATGTTTTTTTTCTTAACATTCATAAAAGCACAGGCAAATACACACTGACTTGCTGGGTCCAATCATAGAACCTCCTAGTCAAATATCCATTTTCATGCAGCAGCCAGCAGGAGAAGATTCAGAAGAATGTAGGCAGAATTATGATAATCTGTCCTTCCCTCAGTTCCTCTTCCACCCCCACCACTACAGGCACACACATTCGTGTCTCTTCCTGACCTCTGATATTTAGCAACTAATATAAATTTTAGAGTGCAAGGTTTTATATCCCTTCCAATTTTTTATTGGCATTAACTATTTCTTATAACTCTGGGTATTCTTGTTATCCCTGTGTGATGGACCCTCGCCCCCCATGCTTTATGACATGGACTTATGGACACAAATATGCATAACTCAAAGATGATTTGGATAAAATACCTCGTATAACCTATCAACCCTATTGTCATAATCCAATGGGTCTGTATATCTTATTTTTGTGCATAAAATTAGATATATGGAGTATGGAATGCTTTCTGGTTTTAAATGTACAAATGCAAGCCATCAAGGGTGTTTCCCTCAAGGTCTAGTCATATATATACAGTCCATTTTGTCTTTTAAGTCTTAGCAGTGGTTGGTCCTAGGAAGTTATGTGACCTTCCTAATGGTTGGGGCTGGCCAGGTAACTTCCCATGTAAGGGTGGAATGTAGAAACAGAATTTTCACCCAAAGTGGGAACCTATGAAACAATGGGAAACTAGCAGTTTCTTTGTCTTTGGCTGGCATGGCATTCCCAAGGAAATGAACCAGAGACCCCAGAGCACTGGAACCCTGGTTTGAAAGCTTAGCTGGAATAAGAACAGTTTTCGGGTGAATTTATGCTGCGGTTTTAGTTTCAGAATTAGCTATGCAGGGTTTTTTCTTATTTTAAATTTGTAATCTAGTTTGCTCTGCCTGTTCCCACTTACAGCCACTTAAATCCTACTGCTTGTACTTAATAGAATCACTTTTATTTACTATCAAACCCAGTGTAAATAATTGTTACCTAGGGGAGCAATCAATGTTTACAGCCTCCTTTCATTGTTAAAGGGGGCTTACCTAAATAATTCATTTGGGATTCTGATCCCATTTGGGGAGTGATATCCATGGAAGCTGGGCCCAACACTGCATTTTCCTTAGACCTGGAGAGTTTCAGTGTCTGTATTACTCCTCAGGAGGGGTGGGGAGGGGTGATCTCAGCTCCGTGTCTTGGCTGGGGAAGACCAGGGAACTGGCCCAGCAGGACAGTGTGGTGAGAAGCCCCAGAGAGCGAGCAAGCAAGCATCAGTGGTTTTCTAAGCACTCTGGAAGCACCTTACCCTGTCACACCTGAACATGCCTTTTCTTTATTGTTTAACGTCACAGCTGGCAAAGACTGTTTTTAAAAAAGGAAAGGGCTACACAGTGACCTCAACAATACTTGAAATTCAAAAAACAAAGGGTATAGTGGATGGAGCATGTTTTTGCAGGATGAATCTTTCTTATTGTGTATTCAATAGTATTCAGGATGAACATGAAGAGGTAGTTCTGTTAGGAAAGGAGACACAGAAAGGAGCATATATGGTCATCTTGGAAAAAGAAAGATGTGCTTACACTGTATGATGGAAACATTAACTAGAATACCTACTCCTTCCATTTGGAGCATGGAATTTTGCTTGTTTTCTTTTATGGTTCCTTTGCCACATCAGAATTATTATTTTAAATGGTTCAGTAATGAGGTATTTTTAACAGTGTAGAAGGGGCAGTCCATGAATTTGGTAGCCATCAATGTCTTAATAGTGAAACCTCCAGTATGTTCCTCATGTAAAATACAACATGGCCACTTTTAAAATAGACACTGGTTCAATTATAGTGCTTTTGTTGAGAAAAATATGTATTTATTTCCTACAGCAATTCATGAAAACAAATGTTGTTTATTTTTCAACCACAGAACTAATTTACCATAAAAAAAATCACACTTAGAAAGCAAATTTTTTTTAGGGATGCATAGTGGAGCACAGTGGCACAACTTCCTATCCTATTGGTGCAGAAACTGCATATTAGATTTTGACAGTCCAAATACAGGTAATATAAAATTACATAAAAAGTCTTGGCAATAAAGAAAGAGATTTCTCATTTTGAATACTGTGGAAACATACTACTAGAATAGTCTAAGATGGTTAAGCAAACATTAAAACAAGACATTATGGATGGTTCATAGAAATTTAGGATTACCACATAATAAATAGGATTAAATACTTAGCAGTTAGCCTACCTTAGACTAGAATAACCTGCAGAGAGGAATGAAACTATAAAGTTTCCTGTTAATTCTTCCACTGGGGAGGCAGGGGTCAGATTGGGGTGGAGCGGACAGAGATTTTGCTACTCTTCCAATCTCCTCCCAAAGTAAGCTCAGGCCACTTCAGTCACTAGAATGATGAGTAGCTGTTGTCAGTAAATTTCTGCAGTTCTATCATCCTCCTTCTGATGTCTTATAAGAAGAAAAATAGTTAATATTGCTGACATTTAAATTTTCATCATTGGGCATGTGAATAAATATCTCACTGGAGTAGTTGGTAGAAGTCACATCTTGTAAAGCTATTGATCAGGTTATTTACAGACATCTGAGTTATTTGTGCTTGGTTCAAATGTTTTGCATTTTCTTTTGAAACCATAATAGCCAGAGATATAAGACAGACAGACAGAAAGAAGCTAGTAACTTCAGAGAGGTGGAATACATATAGCATGTGTTCAAGCCCTCAAAGGAGAGGGAAAACCAGAAACATTCCCAAAACCAACAGATTTCAGATGATCTTTTGGGGCCAAAGACATCCATACTGAGGCTCAAATCACCCAAGTGCCCCTAGATATTATTGCTTTGAGGACCTCAAGTGGCATTCCTAGAAGCGTCACTCTATGTACATTAATGCAGACTGGTCCCGATTCACCAGTATGGCAGTGTAAAACTGCCACAGATTTGGCATGTCTAACCACTGAAGAATTATCTCTACCTCAGGGTGGTATAAAAAAACCATGTTGGCTCTTCTGCAGACCTCCTTTGTCAGTCACCCTCTTAGTCCACAGAGTAAGTGTCATGCCTAGGGAAAAGTGGTGTGGCCTGGACATACAGGTGGGACTTCCCTGGTCTGGCACCCTCGGGATCTGATTGGCCCCAAATGAGGGAGTTTGCTGGACAAGAGGAGGTCAATTCCATCCCTTTGCTGATGGGATTCCAGGCTCTCTTGGGGTCCATCAGCAGACCTAATGGAGCTCCCTGCACCTAGGCCACTGCCTCTTGGCTCCTCTGTCCAGTCCCTGCTGCTCCAGGGCCATCTGGCTCTGCTCCCTGGGGTGCTGGGGCTACTGTGGTTCCAATGCCCTGGGATCACCAGGACTTTGCTATCCTGAGGCTGCCACAGCTCTGCAGTCCCAGGGCCACTGGGGCTGTCAAGGCTCTATGGCACCAGGATTGCCACAGCTCCAGGGTGCCAGAGCTGCTGTGGCTCTCGGAACACTGGGGCTCCACTCCCAAGGGCTCCTAGGCTCCATTTTTTGGGGGGCTGCCATAGCTTCCCACTCCCAGGGCTGCCAGGAGTTGGGGTGTCAGTGCTGCCACAGCAACCGCAGCACCACTCGCCGGGGCTGCCAAGGCTCTGCTATCCCAGGGCTGCTTCAGCCAACCCCATGACCACCCAGCTCTCTGGTTCAGGGGCTCTCCGGTCCAGCAACATTCATGATAATGCTGGACCATGTATGTTGCCAGATCACAGAGTCCCAGACAGGAGAGGTTCAGCCTGTACTTCTAATGATCTTGAGGTTCATTTAAAAAGCAAACCAGTGAATAAGAAAGGAATAAAACAAACAAGAGCATCTGTAGTGAGCTGCTGCACAGAACCATGTGGTTTTCCCAACCGCTTCCTCCAGGGCACACCTTCAAACTTGTATGTTTATAATACTGTATCTCATGAGTGAGCATTTCAAAATCATAATATTCTACAGATATATCTCTACAATACTTGTTTGGCTGATCCATGGTTGCTGGCAGAGACCTTGGAGACTTTTGGCGGTTCTGTCTTGCACCAGAGCTGACGCTTGGGGAGCCCAGGTTCAGAGAAATACAAAGATAGCTTAAAGCACAAGGGAGAATGAGGACTGTAGATATTTTATAAATTATTTTTATGAATCTAAGTGCAGCAAAATCTTCTATCAAAATTTGACCATGATTTTTAAAACTCTGTGAGCTATATACATACTTGGGGCACTAAACTAGCCTTGGAAAAATTTGTGAGCAATTGGCCAACTTAGAAATTGTTTAAACGTATTTGCTGAAGTGTACTACTATTTTAACATGATTCCACATAACTAAGGTGTTATTACTGCTTAGGTATATAATCTCGGCAACACATGGAAGAGCACTGAGCACATTCCAGTAATATTTAAGAATTCTGGTGGTCCTCAGTTTGGCGTAGTAGTAAACCTACTGGCCAGAATATGATAGGGAGAGATAATGACAACGAGAGTAAAATGCCCTAGTGAGAGAATTAATGTCATAATGATGACATGGTTCACAGTAAAGAGCATGTTGTTATTAAGCAGTTCTAGAGAAGCAAATTCAGCAAATCAAAATTCTGTTTAAACTAGTTTAAACTGGGGGTTTTCATAGTTCCCAAACAACATAAAAGTTCTGTGGCACCTTAAAGACTCCCAGTTGTTTGTGCAGATATGGACTAGCACAGTTATCCCTCTGTTAGTTAACACAAAAACTAAGAATTTAGAGATGTATCAAAGAAAACAAAAAAAATTGGAATTATATACTGTACTGATTATAGATATAAGCAGTAAAAAAAGCTAGCTTGTATAAAAGAAATGTTTGCCCTAGACAGACCACACAAAAGGACCACTGGCACACCAAAGCAAAACTACAGCTCATTAAATCTTTATTAAAAATGGGCATATAATGTTTCTATATTCCTTTCGCGGTCATTGCTGACTACCAAAGTACTTCCTGCCGCCCCACCCTCCCGCCCACAGTAATAAGGTTACATTGTAAAACCTTTCCCACACTTATTGATTAATTCATTGATACCAAAATTAGGCACAGACGAACTAGGTTTAGGATTAACAAAAGCCCTTTAAATCTTTCCCCATCATCAGAACCAAACTCAAGATACATCTTTTCAAAGAGTTTGATATGTTTGAAAGATTTGGTTTTTGGGTGCGACTGGCCTTTGGGACCAGAAATAATAGAGGCTGATTCATGAATATTTTCCTGAATGCAAGCACCGAGTGTGCTTCGTTGGGATTCATGAAGTGTAATAGATTGGCAGGCTTCTCCTGTTGCCCAGCATATTAGCAGGTGTTGAAACCCTGCAGGGATAGTGCAGCATGCACTCTCCTGCTCTGCATTCATGGGAGAGGATTTGTGCCTCTGGAGGCAGCATGTCTCTTCATTCCCTCAACATAGGCCTCTGCGGAAAATACAATCTTTGTCTTTTTCAGGTGTGGAATATTTGTTCAATTCAGAGTATTTGTTTGGAGGTTATATCGAAGCAATTGTAGTAAATATAGTATTCTGCATTTCAAAATAAAGGGAAGTGCAAGTTTTAGGAGGTGACATCATGGAACAGAGAGAGAGAGAGAGAGAGAGGGGAGGGGGAGAGAGAGAGTTGTTCTAAATAGGGTCCATGATAGAATTCTAAAATTCCACAACCACAGAGTTGAGCTTACCTGTGGAATCTATGCTTCCACCACAGTTCCAGTTGATAAAGTGACTATCAACACTGATTTGTGGGGTTCTGTATTTATTGTATCTCAAGACTTTGCAGATCAAATTTGCTCAGTGCTGAATACCTAATAGTTTGGCCAGGAACCCACTGGGTTAGGAATATTGTAAAAGTTTATATGCTTTGGATATCCACAGCACCTGCAGGTATCTTAAACCATGTCCAATGCGCTTTGCTTAACAGAGTCTACATAGCTTAACTCCCAATTTTACAAAATCGAAATAGTGTATCTCCACTATGGTGGAGCCTTGAAATTAATCTGAGACAGGCTCTGTTAATGTGAATGCACTGCCTTGACTTAGAGCCCCAGAAAGCACTGGGGAGTAATTAGTCTGAATTACTGTGAGGAGTAGTTTTTTCAAAATAGTGGCACCAGAGCATCCACACAAACACTATTTTGAAATAACTATTTCCCAAGGAAAACAGGAATACAGATTTCAAAATAAGGGTATGTCTACACTGCATTCCTCCTTCGAGGGGGGAATGCAAATATAGACACCCAAAATTGCAAATGAAGCAAGGATTCATTTGCATAATCGCGTTATAGCGCTATTTTGCAATAGCGCTATTTCACAAAATAAACCAGGGTTATTTCAAGAGAAAACCCTTCCCTTGAAATAACCCTTACTCCTCAAAAAACATACCCGAAGTGGCCTGTTATTTCAAAATAGTGGGCTTGGTAGTTTGGATGCTCCACTTATAAATTTGACTTAAGGGATTTATTTCTAAATAACGCCCTTTTGTATACCAGGGTTATAAGTAGTAAATGGTAGAAATGGCTGCATAGATTTTTAGCACAGAAACACAGTATGTCAAAGGCAGGAAGGGCTTTACATAGCTCTTTGGTGTATGTGTAAAACACAACAGGAAAAAATCAGAAGGGATCCTCAAATAATCCATTTTGAAGCACTTGGAAAAGAAGTAAGTGATCAAGAATAGTTAACGTGGATTCACCAAGGGCAAGTCATGCCTGACCAACATGATTGCCTTCTATGATGAGTAACTGGCTGCTTGGAAGGTAGTGGACGTGATCTACCTTGACTTTAGCAAAGCTTTTGATATGGTCTCCCACAGTATTCTTACTATCAAGTTAAAGAAGTATGAATTAGATAAATAGACTGTAAGGTGGATAGAAAGCTTCCTAGATCATCGGGCTAAAGCAAGTTTGGTCAACAGATCGATGTCTGATTAGCAGTCAGTATCAAGCAGAGTGTCCCACAGAGTCAGTTCTGGGACCAGTTTTGTTCAATATCTTTATTAATGACCTGGATAAGGGGATGCATTGCACCCTCAGCAAGTTTGTGGATGACACTAAGCTAGGGGGAGAGGTAGATGTGATGGAGGGTAGGGATAGGGTCCAGAGTGACTTAGACAAATTGGAAGATTGGTCCAAAAGAAATCTGATGAGAAATCCTGCACTTGGGATGGACTGGTACAGGCTGGGGACAAAATGGTTAACCAGCAGTTTGGCAGGAAAGGACCTGGAGATTCAGTGAATGAGGAGCTAGATATGAGTCAAAAGAAAGCTAATGGCATATTAGGGTGCATTAGTAGAAGCATTGTCAGCAGACCTATGGGAGTAATTATTTCCCTTTATTTGTCACTGGTGAGGCCACATCTGTAGTATTGCATTCAATTCTGGGCTCCCCATTACAGAAAGGATGTGGATGTATTGGAGAAAGTCCAGTGCAAGGAACAAAAATGATTAGGGTGCTGTAGCATATGGCTTATGAGGAAAGGCTGAGGTATTTGGGCTTATTTAGTCTATAGAAGTGAAGAGTGAGGGGGGATTTAACTACCTGAAGGGGGGCTCCTAAGAGGTTGTTCTCTGTGGTGACAGAGGACAGAATGAGGAGCAATGGTCTCAAGTTGCTGTGGGGAAGGTCTAGGTTGGATATTAGAAAATACTATTTCACTAGGAGGTGGTGATTCACTGGAATATGTTACCTAGGGAGATGGTGGAATCGCCATCCCTAGAGGTTTTTAAGTCCCAGCTGGACAAAGCCCTGGCTGGAATGATTAGTTGGGACTGGTTTTGCTTTTAGCAGGAGTTTGGGATTGATGACCTCCCGGGATTGATGACCTCCTATCTTCCAACCCTATAATTCTAGGATTCTATGAATTGCCTTAGCTGAACCACATTTCTTCTCTTACTCTGAGTCAGCCCTTAGTCATACAGAATAATACGTCATGATGTTTTCTGAACCTGATCCAAAGTCAGTCAATGTGAGTCTTTCCATTCAGTTTAATTGGATCAATACCTTCATAGTTAAAAGAAAAATAGGCAGATACTCATCAGTGACTTCTCTTGAGAGCACTAATCAAACAAGATGTATTGGCTCTTGTAGGAATTGTGCTCCGAAATCAAAATGATCTAACAACTAACAGAATAAAGGTTTGGAAGTTTTTTTAAATAGAGGTCTAATAGACACCTTTCATTATGTAACATTTAGAATCACTAATTAATACATTAATTATTAGTTATTGTAGTAGCAGGACCAAGGTAGAAAATAATTACTGTTCAATAACAAAGCTGTATATTTATATTACATACGTTTCTACTGTTCATTTTTTGAATTGTTTAGCAATCACCTTTGACAATGCAGCTTAATACAGCTAAAACAAATTAAGTTTACTTCATATTAAATCTCATAAATCCAAGCTGCTAATCTATTTAATTTTTACCATTAAACAGTATTTAGAAAAATATGATACATGATTAACTTATATATTTTCATGTTTAACATTTGTGAGGTCTTAAGTACTACTGGCTATATCCTGCTACATGCTGAGCACTCTGACCCTAACCAAAAAAGCACTTCGACATATACTTAACTTTAGAGGGTTGGACCCAGTGTGGACCATTTTTCCATGTCTTCCTGGCCACACCCATTTGACCAGACATGGAGAAACCAATCAAAAACTCCACACCTGGGTGGTAAAGTGATGTGTCACCAGAAGGTGGTTCTCAGGGCAACCATCCTACTCACCACCCTTAGGGCCAGCTCTGTTTGTGGAATTAAATGGGACTACTCACATGCTTAAAGTTTGGTACATGTTTAAGTACCTTTCAAACCCTGTGAGTCTCAAACCTGGATCTATAGAGGTCCCTGGGAATCATTACATTCTAATCCTCCACCCAAGATATCACAGATAGCAGCTCGGGGGATGGGGCGGGGGTGTCTAGGGAGCCCAATAGGTGCACAAGGCCTCTATCAAAGAAAGCTCCAAGGGTCCTACTGGGCCATAGCCCCCATTTACATCTGAAGAGGAACATGAACGTGTCTATGCAACTGGGCTACACCATGCAATGGACCACTGGTTTGGTGTATACCTGTTCCTGCCTTCTGATTCTGACCTCCTGGTGTCCTGACTCAGCCTGACTTTTGGTAAGTGCATCCTGGTCCCTGCCCTCAGGTTATGTTGTCCAAACCAGACCTCCTGGTATCCTGACTCATAGTAACTAACTCTGAATCCCTACCCTGTGGTTTGTGTCTTGAATCTGCTCTCCTGGAATTTCAAACTGATTTGATTCCTGGTAGTGTCAGAGGGGTAGCTGTATTAGTCATTAACTGGAAAACCTTAAAAAAAACCTAATAGTCTTGCAGCACCTTAGACACTAACAAAACATATAGACGATATCATGAGCTTTCATGGGCACAACCCACTTCATTCCTAGTAATTGGTTCCGGACCCTAAACCCTCTGACTGCACCCCAGGCTCATCCCTAGATCAGGCTAATCCCTAGATCAGGCTGCCCACATCCTAGCCCTGACAGCACCTTCCAGAATCATGACTAAAAATTCCTCTAATTCATGGTTCCTTGAAAAAATGTTAAAAATACATATTTTGACTTCACTGAAAACAGATCCCTAATTCTTCTTAAAATCTACATTTACATCAATATAAATAATACCAAATTATGTCTCTAAATAATAATAGGTAAAAAGAAACCAAGTCTGGATCATCAGAAAACATCAAATAAGGCTTTGGATATCTTAAGCTAGGTAACTGGTGAAAGTTCAGTTATGGGGCTAGTTTGTTTCTGATTAACGGAACTGTAACACTGCCAAAAAAGACTATTAAATTTTGCTTGAAATTTTCTGCCAAATTCAGAAGATTTTGTACAGCTCCAGTGATTGAAATTTTAATTACAAATCTTGCAAAGACATTCTTTCTCTGATCATCACGGAAAAGTCATTATTTGTCAGCATTGGAATAAAATGTTGGTCAGTACATACTTTTTTATCTCTCTCACATGCTGTAAGTAACTGCTGAATGTTTTGCTTGTTTGGTTTAATTTTCTGTGGTTTCCTGATTAAAACCACATGAAATTTAAAAATGCAATATACAAATGTCTCTCAAACTTTAAAGTTAGAGTTATTTTATCTTTTGCTTGTCACCCATGCAAATAACTCTCTTGTAAGATATTTTAAAAAAATTGGTAATATATAGTAACCACCCAACCTTCATTTTAAAAATATATTGTGAAAATTCACAAAATCTTGATTTTTTCATTTAACTGGCAATCTAAGAAAAAATGTTTCAATGTGAAAAGGTCAGCAAATCCTATTTAAATGTTGCAGAAATAGTCTCATCATCATGTTTGGAGAAGAGTATGTTTTTATAATTTGGATGGGGGGGGGCTTTCCCTTCATCCCTCCAATGATAACGTGTCAGTGTCCATCAATCATCCTAGTCTCTGTGGAGAAAGAAAATAATTATTTGTTTCTTTGTCCTATCTCCTTTCATTTTTCCCTCTTAAATCTTTTGCCTTTCCCATCCTGGTCCTGAAGTGTTTCCTGCAACTAAGAAAAATTGGATTCAAAGTTCTTTCAGAAAAAAAGAAGGAAATACTTTTCACTGGTTCTAACATAATCCTGGCATAATTTTCAGAAGTGTCACTTTAGTACACAAGAGTAAGAAAGTGACTTTAGCGATACCACTATTGCCTAGCCAGAATGTTTCCATGAGATAAGACAGGTAAATTTTTGAAGCCCTGATGGGAGAAAAACAAATGAGGTGAATAGACTTGGGGGTGCCTACCAACAGCTTCTGCCCAAATTGATGAAGCTTAGCTGATGTCACAGGACACTGATGATTAATGGATATTATACCCTTCTGTTAATTGAGTATCTCACATCATCTCACTGACTTGGGCATCAGCTTAACCTGGGCCTTGGTAAGGTGTCTTCCAGAGAGAAAGAAAACTTTGTGCAGCCATTGTACCCTAATGCATGTATGCAAAGAACCAGAGACTATCTGGCATATAATCACTAAATTCTTTGTACTAGTCAAATTGCAATACGATTCCCAGAGCTAAAATCTACCAGAAAAGTAGTACATTCTGTCAAAGAAAAATACAATAATTCTCAAGCAAATACTGTTAAAATGGGAAGCATGAAGCTGAAGAGCCAGAAGACAAATTCAGACAAAAGAAAGCATTCATTTCCATTAATAGAGACAGACATGGCTCAGAATGTGCAGTATTTAAGCATATTTGATTGAAAGTGTAGAGAGGGATGACTACATGAAGTGCCAAAATGAAAGGAAAAATAAAACGAAGGAAGGAAGGCTGAAGGAAACCAAGGAACTGTGATGATTAAATTGAAAACTGAAAGGGAAACAAGACAATGATATTCAAAAATTTCAAGGTCTGCCTATGACCTATTAGCAATTTCTACTAATTTGTATTTGTAATATTTGAAAAAGGTGACAGCTAGATTTCATGAGGCAAGAAATCCAGCATAATATCTCTCTTCAGGCAGCATTCTCATGCTTCAAAAATACCACTTTCAAGTATAATGTCTGTAAGGAAAGAGCTCTTAAGAAATCAAAAGTAGAAAATTTTACTATTAAAAAGAAAAGCCTAAGAAATTAGTAAGTATTTTGTAAAATGTTCTTTGTACATGTTTATTTCTATTAATAAAAGCTGTGGATATGAATGCAACTGCTAAAGAGGAATAATACCTTGTGGTTCAGTTTCTGACTTTGGACTCAGGAGGACTATACTCACTTCCTGGGTCTACTACAAGTCTCATATGTGATTATGGGTATTTCTCTACCTATGCTAGATGAGGCAGTAGTGGGGAGGAGGGCTGGGGGAGGTTAACAACACTTCCCTAACTCACAAGGCTGTTGAGAGGGTAAATGTGTTAATGTCTGGGAGATTCAGATGTTCCAGGATGATGAGGGATAACTTAGTGCCTAGAAAGCAGTGATAAACCTACAGCAAAGAGGTCTAAAGGCTCACTAAAATGGTGAGGTATCCCAACAGAAAAACTCTTCCTCCACCCTTTTGAGGAAACATTCAACAGGCCCAACTATCTTGTCCACCACTCTGAGATGATACAGTTGATTGTACGTAACCACTTCATAATGCCTGAATGTAAGAACATAAGAAGAATGGTCATACTGGGTCAGACCAAATGTCCATCTAGCCCCGTATCCTGTCTTCCAACAATGGTCAATGAGAGGTACCCCAGAGGGAATGAACAGAACAGACAATGAAGTTGTCCATACCCTGTTGCTCATTCCCAGCTTCTGACAAACAGAGGCTAGGGACATCATTCCAATTTCTCTTGGGTTGTTCATTTTGTAAATTAATTAATACTTTTACACTGCATTATAATTTATGAATGCCTTCTGAAGATCTTTAAGCATTGTAAGAGTAGAAAGTAGTGCAGAGATAAAAATAGTATACAAAATGAAGATCCTAGAGCCAAGGAGCAACATAATGGGGACTCGGCAGTATTTTTAAAGAGAGCTTAAAAAGGCTTATTCTCCAGTGTTCCCATCTGGTAAACAGTCAGCTGTAGTTCTCCTTAGAGTATGACTCAGCTGTCAAAGAATACAAGCTCTTGAATTAAAATATTTCTAAATCCAAACAAATATTGGTTATACTGAAAAGCTGTTAAAGCATTTCCTCTCATTTATTAATCGTTTCTTTTTCATAGAATTCAGGATTTCTATATTTCTATCAAAATATAAAAAATCTAAATCCTCTCAAATTGCAAACATGGACTGTCAACTGCTGTATCCATGAAATATTATAGAAAGGGCTTGATGTTTTTTTCATAAACTAATCCATTTTCCCATATGTATTTTATCTATCAAAGCAGCAGGGAAGATTGGAAAGAATCTATTCCATATTCAGAGCTTGGAAAATCCGCAATAACCAAACAGATTTAGTTTGCACTCTTCCAGTTTTTAACAATGGTCACAGGTAAGGCATCAGTGAATGGTTTCAGTTTAGCATATTTATTTTGTGTCATTTCCTATACTGTCCCTCAAAATGAATAAGTTAAGAGACTGTCCAGAATGAATTTAATGACTATAGCCCATTAAAATGTTGTTTCCTAAAAGACTCCAAAAACATCTGAGTTGTTATGGGCCCTGTAACAATCCTATATATGAAAAAAACAACAACAAATGATCTGGTAGCACTTTATAGACTAACAAAACATGTCGATGTTATCATGAGCTTTCATGGGCACAACCCAGTTCTTCAGATGACCGGAGTTATGAGTAGGGGATATGAAAACTCAAAATAAATAGGAGAGGGGGGAGAAAAAGATAAAAAGGAAACAAGGAAGGGGGGTGTGAGACAGGGCATCATTAAGTATCTGGAGAATGGGTACTTAAACCTAAGCAGATCAAATATTTCCCCTGAAAATCCTATACAGGAATGCACCTTAGAAATAGAAGGGTGCTGTTGGGCTCTGAGTGGAACATACTGTTTTTTTCAGTTGGCCCTCTCCCAATACCAGAAGAAAATGGAAGGGTGGGTGGAGCATGAGTGGGGGCTTGGCAGAGAAGAGGTCAAGTGGAGCCAGGGTCCCAGGATAGAGTGGAAAGATGGGCCACAGTCTGATGCCAGGGCTCAAAATGGTTAATCTGGCCCTAGAGCCAAGAGTCTTTGGATCATCCTTCAAGTGAGCTCAGGCTGCATTTGTGGAGTAAGACAAAAGTGGAAGAGAAGAGCAAACCAGAGTCTAGCCTGAAGAGTGCAAAGCCAGAGCACCAGACACCTGCTGTATTGACCATGAGCTCTAACAGCAAGCTTCTGTGGAGAACCATGTGGCCAGAACTGGGATAGCAGAAAACTCAAAGTAAACTGGAGCCAAGCCCTGTGAGTGGCTATGGTGAACAAGGTGGAGACTCTGGTCACAGCAGGCCTAATGGAGAGAGATATCAGAAAGAGGGCCTTGAAGACTGAACTCAGGGGATATGCGAACATGACAGGATAGTCAATACTGGGGAGATAGTCTGAGGAAGCATAGCCAGGATCAGAGCAGATGTCTTTACTGCAGTATCACCACAGAGCAGCCAGGTCCTAGGAAGGCAATGTGGGATGTGTAAGGAATAGTTTGTGAATTTTCTTGCCCTCCAGAAACTATTGCTACACTGTTCCCTGTGTCCATAGTATGAGGTTCCTTCATAATTTAAGCTTTTCAGTGTACCTCCATTTTGTTTAATAATGAGTATAATTGTTGTTTAATAATGAGTATATGATTTAAAAATCAATGTAGTTATCCCTGGGTCAGGGAAATGCCCAGTAAAGAGACAGCAGCCTGAAGTGGGGATACACTAGCCCTTGACTTGACTGCCCTCTGACAAGAGTGTGGTTAAACCCTCCAAAGATCCAGGAGCACAATTTATTAGGTTTATAAGGACTCCATCGCATGAGAGAGAAGAAAAACGGGTCTCTAAGGACAGGCAGGTAACTGAGTAAAGATTGGGTTGGTAGGTAGGATTGGGACTCTGATGTGTGCTATCCAGTTCCACTGGGTGGTAGAGCAGCTAGGACATTTTATCATGATAGTGGAACAACTCCCACACTTTCATAAAACTGCTAACTCTTTTGGGCAGATGCAACTTGTTAACTTGTAGGACCTACAAATCAGCAGGGACTAGTGGCAGAGAGATAAAATTCCTGCAGGAAACATTAGAAACCACCATATTTAGGCAGAAAGCTTGAGCTGATAGTTATGTTCTGTTATTAGCTATTAAAAAGTAAACAGCAGAAAGAAGCTAAATTTGACATTAAAGGGCATTTAGGACTTTTTTGGAAAGCAAGGCAGCACCATTCAGTGGTACAGAAACATTTTGAAGAATGGGGAATTGACATCCCTCCCCCTACTCTGTACTGCTACCCCAGCTGAAGCCAGGAGCAAAGTCCTAGCTTGTGGGGCCAGCAGCCAGGACCTGGTGCAGAGTGCAGGCAGAGACCCCTCCCCTGCCAATTTGCAGTCCCAGCAGCCAGGACTACAGGCCTGGAACCACCAGCAGAGTCCCCGCCATAAAGGGCCGGCAGCAGAGCCCCAGGTGTGTTGGGCAGCAGCTGGGAGCTAGCAGCAGAGCCCCAGAGCACAGAGTGGCAGCTATGTCCCTGGGTGTGGAACCGGCAGCAGAGCCAGGACCCTGTGCACTAGACTGGGAGTCTAGGGATGCAGCAGTCCCCCTCACAGCCCTATCTCCTATGCCTATTTGTCCACAGAACTGATCCTGTAGCTACCAAAGTTAGTGAGAAAACACCAATTGAGTTCAATGAGAGCTGGACTGACCCATTTGTGTCAAGGAAGTAAACATTTTAAAACATCTTGTTGGACCTTGCATAATGCACAATGTCATGTCTTTAAAATGCATCCATGTTTACATGGACAGTGAGACAACACATAGCGGCCAAAAGCAAATTTGGTGCAAACTCGTGCACATGCAACTCTCTGTGCACAAAACCTGCATGTAATTTGCCTTCTGTCACTACTTATTATCTAATTTAGCACAAGCAAAAAAATAGCATTTGAATGACACAAAAAAAGACTGATGGAAAGTCCTACAGTTATCCCACAGTCCTCATGCTTTACAGGGACAGTCATTCTTCCTTTCTCCACATGTCTTACAGAGATACTTTATAAAGAACCATAGACTACTCTGCATCATTAGAAATATCCCCACAATGGGGAGGTGCAACACCGGAGCAGGGGCAGAGCACTGGAAGCTGCACACTTACCACCCCAAACCTTTGTGATGTGAAACTTCTTTCCAAAGCAGAGCAGTGGTGTCTTTCAAGTTTTCTCTACAGTGTTCTAGGTCAGGACTCGTCGAGTAGATTACTAGCAGAACAGTTGTGGTGTTTAAGTGGAGATGAACCTGGGTGCATAAGAAGGAGGCAGCATAAGGTACTGTTTAATCCAGCCTGGTGAGTCCATGGGCACATGAGGGTCTGGAGAATGTAGGTTCAGCAGTGTAGCTCCATTCTGAGGGAACTGACAAAAAAGAGAGAAGTAAAGGTCCATCTGAGAACACAAATGACAGAAGCGGCACATTGATAGAATTATCAAAACCTTCCTCAGAAGAATGACCCTAATAAATGAGTGTACCCCAATGTAACAGGCAAATGTGGTAACAATTCCTGCATAAGGAAGAGAAAAAAAAGTACAAGCTATTATGTGTACTACTGTCGTTCCCAGTGACTTCAGCTGGAGAATCAGATAATAGAATTTGGTCCTGAATATTTTAGATAGATCAATAGCATCTTAGGATATTGTACTTCATAAAATAAAATATTTACCTCAGACCACACCTCCTCACCTAAATTAACAAATTATTCCTATTTTAAACAAATTAATAATCATCTTTCATCAGCCTTTACCTCCTGATTACAAATGTTTGACCTTTTTTTTTAAAATAATAGGCCTGTTTATAGTATTCAGATTCTGTCATCCTGAGTCTCTGGTCTAGATCCAGCTCTTGTCAGTAGTAACCAAAAGTCATTAACAACTTGAAAGAGAGAGTACATGACTCTATATGGGCAAGATAAATAAGACCAGAAATCTATATATTTTAGAAATGTGCATCTGTCTGTCTGTCCATCCATCTGCGAGTCTTTTTCTTCAAGAACTCCTCCTAAATGGTAAGAGCTAATACTGCCAAACTCGATATGAAGCTTCCTTTCCTCCTAACTTAAAATAAGGTCAGTGTTTGGTTGTACCAGGACAACCGGAAGTGCCAGGAACGGGACTATTTTCCATAACTTGGAAAGGGAGGGGCTGTTTGGAGGGATATGATATTGAGAGTGGCCACTGGGGGTAGAGAACCTGCAGGGGAGAGCTATCCTGCAGAGTGTTCAGCGGGAGCAGCTGCACCAACAAGTGAGAGGGGAGAGAAAGGGGAAAGGAGAGAAAAAGGAAAGGAGGATAGGAGAAAGGGATAGGGGAGAGAAAATGCCCCTGGCAGCCGGTGGGGGCACTGGGGAGAGAGAAAAGATCCCTGGAAGCTGGAGGGGAAGAAATGGGGGTATAGAAAAGGGCCCTGGCATCTGGATGGTGCTGGAGGGGATAAAAAAGGGCCCTGGTGGATGTAACTCCTCACCTCCAAACTCTTACTCTCACACACATCCATCTCCAGCCTTCTGCACTGGCCCCTGCATCTGCAAGGCCCTGCCCTAACTTCTGCACCCCCGCTCCACTAGCTCCTTGCCCTGAAGGACCTGGGCAATGCTAGAACTGTAGATATATTGAGCTTTGGTTTCCAGAAATTTAAATCCAGGTTCTTTCCTAAGATCTATTTTTAAGGAGAAAAATAAAAATAAAATATCAACAGCCAAAATTCTCTCTTGACTTCATGATTTTTCATTCTTTGTCACAGAGATTTCTTTTTTTTTAGCTGCTTAATCCATGGAAAGAACTCTGTTCTCTGTTGAATATTACCTCAATAGCAGTAGCAGCAGCATTTTCTTTTTCTGGCAAGTCTCAACTTTTTCCACTCATATCCATTCAGAATGCTGCTGAAAATGTCATTTTCTGAGTCCATAACTTTGATCAGATCATTGCTATCTTTGCATCTCTCTATTGGTTACTGCCTTTCCGTTGCATCAATCATAAAACACCTCTGATTCACTATTGAAATTTCAGCTCCCGCCTCCAATTGTGCTTTCTTCCAGGTAGCCCTTCATGTCTGGGAGGGCATGTAAACATCCACAAAACTAAGAAGAACTAAGAAGTCATAGATAGATAGATAGATATCGTGCTGGTCAAGACTGTCTCAGTGTTTCCTTGTACTTCTCTATCTTCCCGTATCCACCTGTTTTCTCTTTTCTTATTGTTAGATTGCAAGCTTTTGGGGCAAGGATCATCTTTTTTATTTCTGATTTTTACCATGTCTTGTATGATAGGATCCTGATCCATGACAAGGACTCTGCAGTGCTACAATAATCCAAATACAAAAGAAAAAAGGAATACACACACACACACACACACACACACACACAAAGGAAAAAAGAAAAAAAAGGAAAAGACAAAAAAGAAAAAAGAAAAAACACAAACCCATGGGTTGGTAGTAGTAAGATTGAGGAAACACTGATGCAAACCTATAGGTGTTGATGACACTGGAAATATTGCTGATAAAATACTTAAACATTTGGTATTTGAAGATATATTACATATATATAAACATACACATTTCTATTCTTCTTTCCTTCTATGAAATTCAGTTTAGTAGCAATACAAGAATAAAAGCATTTAATTGTATGCTAACTTAAAGCTCATACACTCGAGTCCCATTCAAATCAACAGGATTTAAATATATGCTAAACCATAAATGAACTTCAGTATATGACTGATTCAGGGGAAAAAAAGACACACATGTACAGATTCTAATCCATTGAACTGATGCATTCCTCTCTTGCTAAAGCAAGAGATTTTCCATTTTCAGAAGTATAAGCAGAAGATTTAATGAAGGTGTATTGTATTCTCATGATATGTTAAATGTTGTCTAGAAAGTCTAATGACTACGGGCCAGATATACATAAAGGTACAAATATCAGCCTAATGAGATGTGCAGAAGTGCCTGAGCAGGTTAGGAACTGGAAGAAAATGTGTAAGTTCTCTATTATGACTATCATATGAAACTCAGTTTACCTGTTTCATATCACCAGGGAGAATATCAACATCTTTAAGGAAAGAGTAATGGAGCTATTAATTGGGGAATGCCTATCTGTCTGAGTCAAACCAGTGTAGCAGGTTAATTTTCCCTATCTCCAAGCCTGGGATCAAAGCAGCACTCACCCATTAAAGACCCTGACCTAGACAGCAAGGGGTGTGGACAGCAGCTAGAGATGAGACTCTGACAGAGACAGAATATTGCAGGGATTACCTGCCTGTCCCACCCCAGGAATGGAGATAACCTAAAACTTGCAAAGAAAGTATGAAGTGTAGGTAAGACCTCAAGTCCACTTGTTTTATCCCTTGTCCCTTTCCACTATGTACATTCGAGTGAATAAATAATATTTTGTTTTGAAGAAGCAGTTTCTGAGTCACTTTAAATCAGTCACTGATCACAGGCTACTGGAGGAAAAGGGCTTGCAGGTGCTAAATACAACTGGGCCTATTGTAGGACCACAGATGGACCATAGGAGAAAGGGTGGGGGGCTTTATTCCAGAGACCTAGTTTGAAAGTGGTAGGACCACATGATTCCACCCTAAAAGAAATGAATATCGTGAAACCTGTCACAAGTAAATTATATTCAAGAAGAATACAAAGTGTTCGAAAGGTTTATATCCATGGAAGTATTTCATTTCTATTGGAGTTCAATGAGAATTAGAATTCTAATGTACTTAGATACTTTGAAATTTTCACCGCAAACCCATCTGCATTCTTAGGCATTTTAGTAAACTTGACTGTATATTAATAGAATGATCTATACTAAGAAATAGTATGTACAATCTTATTTTTTTTTTAAATGGGAAATGTTTGCTCATCTAATTTCCTATTTTTAAATGTTTGCTGTATGGGACTGGATACACAATTTTTTTATATCCTATTTCTGTATGTGGCTTCTTTATAAGAGTAATTAGCATTAGAAAGGAAGGAACTGTGCAGTCATCAAGCTTTTCCTCATAATGTTTTCATTCTACAGGATTACTGTTCCCTTCTGAATAGAAATCTTTTATGATTCTTCAATTAAGTTGAATGCTGTAACTAACAGCAGCCTCGTTTTATACAAAAAGACTGGATTGCAATTTAGAGTTTTTCGTTATTGATTATAATGTGTTATCAAGAGAGTTTGTTCTGTGAAGACTTAAGTATGTACCAGTATTAATTCTTTCTTTTCCCACACTTGTTTTGGTAGTTGACACAGTATCATTGTACTTTAAATAACAGTGTTCCCTCTTCCGGTAATATATTTTTTTTAAAACTGATTGCTTTGAATGTATAAAAAACCCTTCTCAGATAGAGCCTACATAATGCCAAATGATACGGATCACTGAACAAATGTCAGGCCAGCCAAAAAATAACATGCACTGATAAATAACTTGGAAAATCTACTTTTTACTCAGAACTTAGTGTTGATTTTAAAAAATTACTTGATGGAAAGCTTGTGTTAGAAGGGAAAGAATGAAATTGCTGGATGCACATGTCCCCAGTCAAAGGGCAATACTCTCCAAGATGCAAACGGTCCTCAACTCCCACTAAAGGCAATAGGAGTAGAGGGATCTCATCACCTCAGAGGCTAGGCTATAGTATAAGTAGGGAACCTCTTTCCTCTATATCTCTCCTCCTTTTTTGCCTCTTTAGTCATTACCTATAACATATCCTCTCTTCTGGTATCTCTCAACCCATTTCATAAATAATGATCAGAATTCCTCTTGCTTCATCAGAACCAATGGCACTGATCAGGGATGTGTTTCTGCTATTCTATTTTCTGACAAACATTTTCCAGTAATCAAGTAATTTGTGCATGTCTGAAGTACCTATTCGTAAGTCCTCTAGCATAAATGGAAGTCAGCAACAATGATTCCCTTGGATTCTTCCAATGAACCATTTTCCTCTCAACATTTGCACAACTATTTCTAAATTAGTCATGAAAAAAATACAATATCAAATCAAGACAATCACCAGGACCATAAACTTACATTTCATTACTCCATATTAAAGGATTAGAGAATAATGGATGCATTTAAATCACCTTCATTTGCTTACAATATTTTATCTCATTATATACTGTATACATTAAGATAAATTTCTATACTATCTGTAATGTGGAGGGATGTGGTTTATCCCACGTCTAATAGCTAGCAATTTAAGATATACAGTGTTATTGTAACCTTGTTTCTGTCAGGACATTAGAAAGACAAGGAGAGATAATATCTGTTATTGGACCAGTTTCAAGTGACCTGAAGAAGAACTCTGTGTAAGCCGGAAAACTTATCTCTTTTACTCACAGAAATTGGTCCAATAAAAGATATTACCTCAACAATATTGTCTCTCTAAAGGTGTGAAATGACATGTATGAATTTAGGGGTTAAAATATGGATTTAGGTATTAAAGTTAGGCATCAAAAATAGCAGATATTTTTAGGAACACTGACAATCTACAAATCACACTTAATTTGAAGAGTAAAATTAAAAATACAAACAAACTTACTTTAGAACTAACAGCATCCAACTACATACAAGACCAGATAATAAAATCATCCTGACCATTGCAAAACTAGCTATAGTATAAGCATGTAAGAAACCAACCTCAACTGCCACAGAATTATACATATGCTAGACATGGACTCAGACCAAAGACTTATGAGTGGGTTTTATTGTTTCTGCAGGACTCAGACTTCAGGAAAAATGAGATACTATGATTTTTCTAGCGGGTTCAGAGAGAATACACACATTTTATCCACCCACTCTTAAAGCACAAGATCCAATGGCTAGAAAGTGAATATGAAACTGGTAATAAGATGCATATATTGGAGCAGATATTGTGGGATTCAAAGAATAAGGGTATGTCTACACTAGCCCCCTAGTTCAAACTAGGGAGGCTAATGTAGGCATTCGAACTTGCAAATGAAGCCCGGGATTTAAATATCCCGGGCTTCATTTGCATGTTCCCGGGCGGGCGCCATTTTTAAATCCCCTTAGTCCGAACTAACTGCCCGTGGCTACACGCGGCAGTTAAAAGTTAATTCGAACTAAGTCCTTAGTTCAAATTAACTGTTGCACCTGTTGCACTTTGCTTTTCCCAGCATCGTGGAATGAGGTGCAACAGTTAATTCGAACTAAGGACTTAGTTCGAATTAACTTTTAACTGCCGCATGTAGCCGCGGGCAGTTAGTTCGGACTAGGGGGATTTAAAAATGGCGCCCGCCCGGGAACATGCAAATGAAGCCTGGGATATTTAAATCCCGGGCTTCATTTGCAAGTTCGAATGCCTACATTAGCCTCCCTAGTTCGAACTAGGGGACTAGTGTAGACATACACTAAGAGAGGAGTAATATAAGCAAGGCAAATCATCGTGGATATGTACAAATTTCATTCTGTCAAACTAATTTGATATCCGTTTTGCATGACATTGCAAGTTTGGTTGATAAAAGTAGTAGTGGTGATGTTAGAGTTCTATAAGAGTTTTGACTTGGTATCACCTGACATTTTGATTAAAAAGCTAGAATTATATACAGTAAAACCTATGTTATCCGGCACGTCCGGGGATTAGGGCGTGCTGGTAACCTAAAAATTCTGGTTATCTGAGGGGGGGAGCCATGCAGGGGCCAGGATATGGCCTGTTGGGGGGGCCACGAGCTGCAGGGGGAGGGCAGGATGTGGCCTGGTGTGGGGGGGTGAAATCCGGGGGGCAGGAGGTGGAGATGGTGGAGGCAGCCTTCCGGGGGGAAGGGGCAGGAGCTGTGGGTGGGGCTGGCCTGCCGGGGGTGCCAGGAGCCACAGGGGGAGCTGTGATGCTTGCTGCTTGCTTCTGGCTGCCATTCTCCCCTCTCCGAGGTATGTGCTTCATGCTCGTCTGAGGAGTGGCTCGGCACTTAAAGGGCCAGTTTCCCTTTTTTGTTGTTGTTTTGTTTTGCTTTTCCCAGCATCAGAAATTTGCCGGTCTCTACAGTTTTCCGAGTGCTTACGTTTCGGATAGCGCAAATTTTACTGTATTAACATGATATATATTAAATGCATTTCCAATGGGGTGCCACAGAAATCTGTTCTTGTCCCTATTATCATTTTATTGGTAATTTAGAAGATTACAAAATCATCTTTGATAATATTGCAGATGACACAAAAATTGGGAGTAAATAATGAAAAGGGAGGCCACTGTTTCAGAATTGGTCTGGATTTCTTGATAAACTGCCTGTGAGCAAACACACATTTAATCCTGCTAAATGTAAATGTATACATCTAGGAATAAAGAATGTAGGCCATACTTACAAGATGGGAGACTCTAGCCTATAAAGCAGTGACTCCAAAACAAGATTTGGTGATTGAGGTAAGCAGTTGAGCATGAGCTCCTTATATGACACTGTGCTCTAAAGAGCTAATACGATGGATGCATAAACAGAAATCTCAGGTAGGAGTAGAGGGGTTCATTTATCTCTATACTTAACAACAGTACAAACATTGTTGCCAGGTCTGGTGTCCACAATTCAAGAAGGATGTCTTGAAAACCAAAAATTTGAAATTTCAGGTATTTTGTTTTCTTCCCTTTTGGCCGCTGAATGATGTAGAATGCAAGATGGGGCGAGTCCGGTTGTTTTATTTCTGTTTTTTTAAAATATTTATTTACTTTTCTTTTTTGTAACTTAAAATCTTTTCAAAATGAATCAACTGTGGAAAAATTGAGAAGTTACACATTAGAAAACTAATGGAGAAACAAATCATACACTCCATTCATTCTGTTGCTTTTAGTGAAAAAAAAAGGTGAAAAAACAAAATTTTAGAATGTCAAAAATCATACATTTTTTTGAAAACGGAAAGAAAAGTTTAAATTCAAAGTAAAAATATTAAATTTGAATTCAGTTAACTTTAGTAATTTTCATGAAGTAAATTGGAAAAAGAAGAATGAAAAGATATTTTCAAAATATTTTCTGAGGGAAAATATATGTTCTTGACCAATTCTTCTTTAGTCTACAAAAATCTATGGAAGTAAATCTAAATATACCTATCAATCAACCTGAACAGGTGAGATAAGTTCAATCAACACGGTGACCTAACGGAATTTGAATCATTTTATTTCTACTATATAACCAGTGCCAAATTACAAAAAAATCAGAATGTCCATCATGGAATTGTCTCAGTTTTCACTCATCCTAGCAACTGTTCAATTCAAATTTTAGTGTCCAGCTTCAATTAAAAAAAAACCCTTTTTGAAAAGTTTGGTGACCAAAAATATTATATAGAACCCTGCATATCCACAGCAAATTGACAATTTTCATTCAAAAATTGACAATTTTCAACATCTGACTCAGCATTGAATATTTCACCCACAATTCCATGATCATTATAATAAAATTAGTTGAGATCATTTTTCTAATTTGAAAACTAAATAATATTTTAATTGAACTACATTTCACCAACTACTGATGCTATCATGTTTCAGTGTATTTAAATTTAAATTCCATTGTATCCTTTTGTTTCTAATGTGAACAACTAGGATCTGCCCACCAAATAGTTTTACATATGTAGTATTTTAACTTAAGTGCGCCTGTGTGACGTGTGTTTAATTGTAGAATACAGCAAGTAAGGAGCCTTGGATGAAAAAAAGGGAGAAATGGCTGAAAGAGAACCATGAGGTTAGGAGAAAGAAGGAAAACAGTACATTGACTCATTTGCTATTGGTAAAGTCTTCACATTTCAAAAGGTACTACATAATAGTCCAGAAGATAAATCATTAGGAACAGAAATCAGCAGATCTTTGTCCTGTTCTCAACTTCACCACTAGCTTGCTGTGTGCCTTTGGGAAGTCATTTCGTGTCTCTGTGGCTCAGCTTCCCCACCTGTAAAACAATAAAGTTAGGCTCAGTGGATTCAACAGACTTCCCAGGCTCCTGAGCAAGGTGAAAGGTGGGCTGCACCCCTGAAAGGGGCAGGGGCTAGCCTCCTTCTAGCAGTCCTCAGTAGTGCCCAGAGCACACCATGGGGCTCCAGAGGCAATTTAAAAGGGCCCATTTAAAAGCACAGTAAGAACTATGTATTATTAGAATGGAGTATTATTCTGCATAATGCTGCATGGCAACATGTATTCCATTGTTCAGAGTGCGGGTCATCAGCCTCGTATACACAGAAACTGGCTTTGTATCAATATAATCCATGTAAAAATGTCTGGATAACACATTGATTTGTGCCATAGAAATAGCTGTCGTACGAAGTAAATAATAAAATGAAGACTGATCATTATAAAACTAGCTAACCATATGGGAAACTATTACCCTTCTGATAAATCAGTGGTCAAGTTAAGAAGACACAGTTCTGGCTTGTTCCTCCACCCTCAAAATTCTATGTGACCAGAGTTCTTATGTGTACATTCCTAGAAAGGAAGAAGGAACCGCAAGTTTGCCTTACTTTTGTCTTGATTAACATGTGGTGCATAGGCTCCAAAAGTGCAAAACGCCTAAGCATGTTCATGAAGTTAGATGTGTTACTCTGTTGGGAATGAAGAAGGAACTTTGATAAATCAGGGCCAAGTTGAGCAGATTGATTCATCATTTTATATATTTTTTAAATGTATAAATATTCTTGATTAGATCAGGTTGATTAGGAAGTGAATATACACACAAAGCTCATTCAAACAGCCTTTAACATTGCCAGACTCCAGCAGCTTTCTCATCTGCGCAAGTTCTAGTCAAGCCTTGATGAAAAGCTGACTGCCAACAGACCATTGATTGCAGGTCCAACCCAGAAGTGGAGCCAGTTTAGAGAAATGGTGATGGAGACAGCGAAGTCAGTGTTTGGTCCCAAGAAACACAATCATCAAGACTGGTTTGATGAGAACAACAGTGCTATTGAGGACCTGCTTGCCAAGAAGAACAAGGCATTTATGGAGTGGCAGAATGACCCAGTCTCCATCTCCAAGAAAGACATGTTTAAGTTCCTCCAGGCCCAGGCTCAGCGAGAAATCCGCAAAATACACGACCAGTGGTGGGAGAAGAAAGCTGAAGAGGTGCAACACGATACTGACTTAAACAATCCAAGGGAGTTCTTCAGCTCCATCAAGTCAATCTTTGGTCCTTCCAAATCTGTCTCTGCCCCCTTGCTGTCTGCAGACGGAGCCACGTTGATCAGGGATAAGGCTGGCATCAATAACTGATGGAAAGAGTATTTCATTCAGCTCCTGAATCGTCCATCATCAGTCGATCAGTCAGCACTGGAACAGATCCCTCAGAAGCCAACCCTTGAAGATCTGGGAGATCCTCTACTTATTGACGAAGTTAGAAAGGCCATCAGGCAGATGAGTTGCGGCAAGGCATACGGCAAGGATGGAATTCCTGCAGAACTGTATAAGGCATTTAATGAGGAGTCACTTAAGGTTTTTCATAATGTCTTGATCAGTATTTGGGAAGAGGAAGAAATGCCATCTGACCTCCATGATGCCATGATAGTTTCTCTGTATAAGAATAAGGGTGCAAGAACTGACTGCGGGAACTACAGAGGTCTCTCACTGCTTTCCATTGCTGAGAAAATCTTCGCCCGCATCATCCTGAACAGGTTGATTTCAACAGTTTCAGAAGTGAGTCTCCCTGAGTCACAATGTGGCTTCCTCCCTAATCACAGTACTGTCGATATGATCTTCGTAATGAGTCAGGTGCAAGAATATGAACCTCTACTCTGTCTTTATTGATCTGATGAAGGCATTCGACACGGTCAAAAAAGATCCATTGTGGATCATCCTCAGGAAGCTGGGTTGCCCACCGAAGTTCATCTCACTCATCAAGCTGTTTCACGACGACATGACAGGAGAGGTACTCTCGGATGGTGTGCCATCTGAGAAATTTAACATCTCCAATGGTGTGAAGCGGGGCCACATACTCGTCCCGGTGCTTTTTAACCTCTTCCTCACTCAAGTCCTCATGCATGCTGTCAGAGATCTAGATCTTGGTATTTACATCAGATACCGTTTGGATGGTTCATTGTTTGATTTGAGACTCCTTACTGCAAAGACCAAGATACTGGAGAGGCTTATCACCAAAATGCTGTTTGCCGATGACTGTGCCCTTATGGCACACCAAGATAACCACCTGCAGACCATCACTGACAGGTTCTCTGAAGCATCCAAACTGTTCGGTCTTGCAATTAGTCTCAGAAAGACAGACATCTTCTTCCAGCCTGCACCAAACAGTGCTCCTCCACAGCCATGCATCACTATCTATGGCACACAACAGAAGGTAGTGGACAGCTTTAAGTACCTGGGCAGGACAATATCAAGTGATGGATCCCTTGACAAAGAGATTACAGCGAGGATCCAGAAAGCCAGTCAGGCACTTGGGAGACTGCGTATTAAAGTTCTCCAGCACAAAGATATTCGCCTTTCAACTAAACTCAAGGTATATAATGCCATGGTCCTCACTTCTCTTCTGTATGGCTGTGAAACATAGACCCTGTACTGTAGGCACATCAAGCGGATGGAGCAGTTTCACATGCGCTCCCTACGATCAATCATGCGAGTACGCTGGCAGGACTGAATTACTAACCAAGAAGTGCTTGATAGAGCTAGTTCCATAAGTATCGAAGCCAAGATCCTCCAGACCCAGCTTCGATGGTCTGGCCAAGTTCTCTGCATGGACAAAAGCAGGATCCCAAGGCAGCTGTTCTACGAGGAGCTGGTATGTGGTATTCGCAAACAGGGATGCCGAGGAAGAGGTATTTGGACAACCTGAAGACCAACTTGCAGTGGACAGGCCTTCAACCTCGACAGCTTGAACTAGACTGCTGCAGACAGGACTAATTGGCATTCCCTTACGAGGAAAGCAGTGACAAAGTTTGAGGAACACTGCCGCCAACGCCTCGCAGCTGCACGTCAAAGACGACATAGAGCTGCGTTTCCTCCTGTCCTGACAACCGGCGTCCCATGCCCTATCTGTAACCGCATATGTGCTTTGACCTTTGGGGTCCGGAGCCGCATGCGTTTCCACAAATGAAATGCACAACATGTCTTCCACGGCTCCCGAGAGACAACCAACAACATATACACATATTGACACTTTTTTGGAAACAAAATGCCCAAAGCTAATAATTGGAATTAGTTTGGGACAAAACTGAAGTAATTACCTGTCTTGACCTATTCAACTGATGCTTGTTTGTACCGTCTCATTTATTTTGGTAAAGAAGGCAGCTATCAATCATTAAGCAAATACAATGGTGCTCCCCTTCACAATTATAGCTTGGTCAGATGTATTTCCATTATAATTTTCTCCAGAGAGAAGTTGTCAGTTTTCACTTTATTTCTAAGACAACTATGAAAGATCACCTTAATTATAAGACTCCTGGCATGGCCTTTGTGTTGTCATTCAGCATGACTGATGCATATGCTGAGTTGTCAATCTTAAAATATATTAAACATATTTTGTCAGCTCACTTCCGTCGGTGTTACTCCCCTGAAATCAGTGGAGTTTTTCCTGATTTATTCTAGGATCTATGTAAAGGGTCTTATTCACCACAGATGCACCTCTTTGTAGCTAGATCTGGAAATTAGTTCTCACCCCATCTGGTGCTCCTTCCTGCAAATTGCTCAGACTGTATGCTCCTACCCTTTCTGTGGTTCTGGATTTTCTCTCCCTGCTTGTGCCTCAGGCAAGATCATTGAATAGTCCTCCCCTTTCAAAGTAACAAAGGCCTACTAGAAAGCTGTCCAGAAGCTTTGTCTCTGACATTCTTTGGTGTCAAATTTCCAGGTCTTGCACAACTTTCCCCATGGCTGGTAGAGGAACTCAGTTCCTCCCTCTGCAATGAGTTTCAGTTCAACAGCCCCCTGAGCTTTTTCCTCTTTTAGGCTCTCTGATTTTAACTTCGCTGGGCTGACCTTACTTTCAAGGATATTCTTCTCCCTGTTTTCTTCTTCACCGCCGCTTCTTCCTAGAGCGTGACTACAGACTACCCCTTCCTCTGATCGCCCTCTTCTTTTTGTTATATTTAGTAGTATAGAAGTCTCACATTATCAGTCTATAACCAACAAGTGGTGAATTTCCTGACATATAGTGCCTCTCTTTCTCTTTCCAACATTTTCTAAAATTTCAATATTGCTTTCTTAATGGTACCCCATATTCCTGATGCTCTTACCAGATTTATTAATATTAACTCCGCCACTTGTGTGAGAAACTCAGATGCCTACAAAAAATGTCAAAATAACTGCATGTAGTGTAGATGCAGACTATGTTATTTCTGAATAACATCACTTACTCTGAAATAACACTGCTGTGTAGACGTACCCCATGGGAATTGTTAGCCTTTTAGAAGTTATTCTGAGTTATGTGTTTCTTTTGGAGAAATCTGTAGAGTTTAGTGAGAGAGTATACTTCGGAGAAGTTTGCATTTTCTATAAGCAAGAAGCCACCGAGTTTCATCAGAAACATCCTGCTGCCACTTGATACCATCTCAAAATGTTGGCAATTATATTTTGCAGCACTCTAAACTAGTGATTTTTAAAGGTGTGCTTTGTACTCAATAAAAACAAGGATTTGGAGAGGAAAGAACTCTTGTGTGTGCCAATCATTTTCAGGTAGAGATGCTGTGTCCCCCTGATTTTCCTGACACTATCCAGAAAACAGACCAGTTACCGTAGTTTTGGGTTCAGATAGTCCTCATTTTCTACTATTCCTCTGTGGGCTGGAATCCATGCTAATTCATTATTTAATCACATCTGTGACAGTTCTGCTATTAGTAATAATATTTCATTAATTATACTATTTCTGCTATCTTGGATGCCATTTTTGGTAGCCAGTAGTCCTGATAGTGAATCCAAAAAAATTAATAGCATAAGCAGGTTACACATCCATTATCAAGCCTGGAAGTTTCATTATCATAAAGGCTATAAAATGTGATTATCTAAAAGATTTCTTTACTCAAATGGATCTTGGGGTCTTCATTTTTACAGCATTTTTCATCATTTCATTATTCTACTCTGTTTCTTCGTCTTTAGACTCTTCCTTAAATATCTGCACTGTTTATCACATATATATTGGATTTGGTAAATGAAATGTAAGTAGTTTTTATTTTTCCCTTTTAATTTCATTGTATAGTTTTCCACATTTATATCAGGGGCATTATTTTTCATCCCCATCCCCAATGTATAGCTCCACAATGCATTTTCCTATTCCTATATGATCATTTATTTTAGGTCTTTCTTTTCTACTAATAGTTTTGTTCACACTTTAATCCTACTGATCGGCAACATTTGTGGTATCATTTCCACCCACTTTGTCCACTGAATTCCCAGAATTCTTCATATATTTGTTTCTATCTTCTCTGTGTCACATAACATTTGCACAAAAGGTGAAGTTCAGTAATTTCATTCTTAATACTTCAGCCACATCAACAGTGGCTACCCACACTACACACAAAGATGTTGTGATAAAGGAACCACATGCAATGTGTAATGCCTGGTCCTAGACTGAATCTTTAGTTCAACATTAAATATGAACCTAACAGTTGGCAACCATACTTTAAGTTTGGTTTTATGAATACTTTATAAAGAATTACTATTGATTTCTGATCTGTTCCCCAGTGGTTGCAGAAATACACTTAAATAGATTGAAAATACAGAAAATATAAATTCAGTGTGGTCTTTCTACACTCATTTGCTATGAAATGGCACACCCAGGAATTTGTAGCTTGTCACTATATCATTTTATTCATTCTGAGAATTGAAAATGTAAAGCTCCACATTTTCCCATTCTGTACTTTCTCTAAGTGCTTCATTAATTCACTTCTCAATGATTTCTTGGTTTCTGTTTTCAGCCATATGGTACTATCATCTGGAGTCAAGGATATGACTTTTCCTGCATTTATCTTTTTGGGGAGATCATTTATCATTATGTTGAATAAGGTAGGATTGATGACAGTCTCTGGTAGAGTGCCGTTTGTGATTTGTGTGTATAGAGTGGCGTAGGCTTTCCTTATACTGACCTGCATTGTTAGCTTACTTAAGAAATTCTTTTATCCACCTATATTGTCTTCATTATATGGCCATGGATTTTGTTTCATGCAATGAAACCTCTTTCCTAATGTATCATCTGCTGATTAAATATCTAGGAAAGATCATATTGCTAACATGTAGATACTTTTCTGCTTCTTTAACAGTAATTTTCCCTCTCCCCACCCCATCTGTGATGTGCAGTTTATTAGTTCAATCCTAAATACTATAAACCTTTCTATTTATGAATAGTGTGTCTTATTTTCTTTGTATTATTTATCATAGTCTTTGATTAATTCTCTTATGTATTTTTGCTTTCTACTATAAAGTTCCTATTCCTTTTCTGGTCTTTGACGTCTCCTAGTACATTCTACACATTGTATGTTGTTGTAATTTTTGCATTCCTCTTACTTGCCCTTCTGCTATACAGCTTCCATTTACTGCATTGTGCTTTCCTCTATGGTTGCTATACATTAATTCTGTCCCTTTCACATATTTTTTATAGGAATGCTCTGAGTTTCCCTTTACATATATTCACCATATGTCCAAACCTTTAGTTTCTGTAGCACTTCATGAGTGTGGTGAGGAAAGAGATAATGTTCTTTAAAAAAAACCCTGTGTCTTATTATTATCCTATCTGGAAGGGGTTCTCCCTTAAGTGTAACTAGCCCTGTTGTTGATAGCTTGCTAATTAGATATTTAACATGGAATAGGTTATCTGCTATACCTTGCTTTCCTTCATCTTCAGTCATTTCATTCAACACCACAGGTCCTCTTGTCTGCATCAGATATTCAGGTAATTGGCAGTTTACTTTTAGTTTTGCTCACAATTTAATCCATAGCACTTTTGCCTCTTGTTCCTTGTTTTAACCTTTGATTAACAGACACCTTCCTCGTAGCTTTCTAGCTCTGTCTATGCTGCCAGTACTTTAAAAAAAATCCTCTCTGACAAAAATCCTTTCTGAGTGTTTGTGTACCTTATCGTCACATCCTTGACTAGCAACTTCATTAATATTATCATCATTACAATTTAGATTTTTCTCATTATTTTTGGTGACTTTCTGTCTGGTGTTTCTTTTTCTAGCTCTGGCATATTCGCCCATTTCCCCCCTACTCTGTGGCCACTCTGCAGTCTCCATCATCTCCTAGACTGGGTTTTATACCTTTCACTATATTTTCTATTCCCCCTTCCCCAAAGTATAGCTCAGCTAGAGCCATTCCAGCCAGCCAGCTCCACAACAGTCCCTTTAGTGTGCCATGATACTAGCCAGCCAGCACTACCAGCTACCCTTCTGTTCTCAAAGTCCTGGATTTATACTACTCACTAGCCTGCTGCTTCTCAGCTGGGCCTCATAATCTATTAAACTGACTCTCCCACCAGATGCAAGTAGGTACCATAATAGGTATTTTAGGGACACAGTAATCCCTACAGGTCATATGTAGGTTGCATACTCCATCTCAGTGTGGAAATTAGAATAATATCTGTTATGTATCCTTTGTTTTAAGTCAACATGAGGAAATAGAAGGCGGAAATTCAACACAAGAAAAAGGAGTTAAAATGGAGAGAATTATCTTCATAAATATACTGTTTTCCAAAAGAGATGCTCTCAGAGATGCTTGGTTAAGGGTGAAAGATAAAATCGATTTACACAAAAACATACAAATCTTTGGTATATGATAAGATGATAGAATTTGCTTTGCAAGGGTTATAGTATAATGTTTATATTTAAGAGTAATAAGAGATATAAGTAGGAAGTTTGAGCATGAAAAGAATGTGGGATTATGCCTGCAACACTTTAGAAAGACTGTAAAGGATAGAAAAAAAAAAGCAAAGAGGAGAAGAAATACCACAATTGGGTAGAAAAAAAAAGTATTTGAAATCAATGTGTTCTGGAAATAGATCCTAGACAATATCCTGCTGAACTTTGTAGTATTTTATAATCTTATAATCCTAATCTCATAAGAGACCGTTTCTGTAAGAGGTAGAGCTTGTCTATGCTTTTTTTAGTATCTTTAACTATACAGGAATAATAAAAGCAGAACAACCTCATCATGCGGCTGCAGTTCTATTAGTGTAAAGGTGCTTATATTGATGTAGTTAATTCCTGTGAATTTAGTGGTTTGAGTTACAGTGACACTTTTATACTGATGTAAATGTGTCCACCCTAGGGGTGTGTCTAGATTACATGCCTCTGCCAACAGAGGCATGTAAAATAGGCTACCCGACATAGTCAGTGAAGCAGGGATTTAAATATCCCCGGCTTCATTAAAATAAAAATGGCCGCCGCTCTGTGCCGGCTCAGTTGATCATTGGCACAGTGCGTGAGTCAAGATGTGGATCGGTCATCAGGGAACACATTTGTTGACCACTCCTATAAACCTCATTTCACAAGGCATAAGGGAGTGCTTGACAAAGGCTTTCCCTGTCAACCGATCTGTGACTTGACTTGCGCGCTGTGCCAACAATCAGCTGAGCCGGCACAGAGCGGTGGCCATTTTTATTTTAATGAAGCCGGGGATATTTAAATCCCTGCTTCATTGACTATGTCGGGTAGCCTATTTTACATGCCTCTGTTGTCAGAGGCATGTAATCTAGACGTACGCTAGGAGTCTGGGTTAAAAAAAAAATCATTCCTCTAACAGAAATAGATTGGTACAAAAATTGTGTGTAGCTAAAACCCGATTCTCTCTCTCTCTCTTTCTCTCTCTCTCTCCTTGTCCATAAGTAAGGTGAGGAATACATGAATGATGTTAAGAGAAATCTTCACTTCCTGGGCTCCAGCACCTAGAAAAGATTCAACCCAGTTATAACCTAACAGGGTGTAGAATGAATTGACTTTAGCAGCTACTATTACTAGGAGGCGCTTTCATCTCTATTAACTGGATACTACTGCAGAAACTGTTTATAGTGAAACTGTTCATATCTAGACTTTAGTAATTCATTCCTGATTTACTAAACTCCTGAATCACTAAAATGAATTACAACTTTCAGTATCTTTAAAGCAGATAGATGCCCAAACCAAAATCTTAAATCCAAACATTCAGGCAAAGGGAGCATTCTGAAATCAGATCCAGATATGAATTTATAATAGACCTAACAAAATCCTTGCACTAAATCCCATTACACATTTTTTTTTGCTTGCTCAAAATCTGGATATGAGTTTTGCAGTTTATGCTCATTTCTACCTGTATGAAAAAGTCATCATTATCTCTAAATAAATATATGTATGAACATTTAACATGTTAAATGCTTCTCTCCAAGTTGTAACACCATCCACATTTGGTGAAAAAGTGAAGCAAGGCTATTTTCTATATGTACTCAGCCCAGAGATACAAGGATTGAGGCTTTGTCTACACACAAAGTTGTACTATTTAACTTTGACATAAAAAATAGCACCATTCTGCCCCCCCGTTCCCATTCACAGCTTGGATGAAGTTATACAACCAAAATGTACATATAAATTATTCCTATGAAGAAAAGAAAATAAGCTATACTGGTGTGAGATGTCTTACAATAGTAAAATTGAATCCAGAATAGGGCTGTATTGTTATAACTGCATCAGGGGTGAGGAGGAGGGAGAAACATGCACCAACTCACATAACTAGCAGTACAGAAACTCTTCTCTTTTTTTCTCTGCTGGCTGTTATGGGGTGTTTGTGCTTGTATTGATTTTGATTCATGGATAAAGAAAATGGTAAATTCCAAAGACTGTACAATCTAAGTCCTCAGGTGATGAGTTGGGAAAATGTAGGCATTCTTTCTTATGGGTATTATGTGTGATTCAGTTTTCTTGTTCACGTATGTATAGTTGCCTAAGAGAATGCACAAAGTAAAGTTCAAGAGTTGCTGAGAGGCCAAGCATGGAAGATAAACCAATGACGCAGATAAGTCAACCGCATTGTGATGAGATCAGGAAAGAATGAACCAGAAGTACCTGGCTGAGAGAGCCTCACCCCCACAGACTTGCTGGGCATGCTCCACGTAGAGGACAGGTATAAAGGCCAAGGGATCAGGTCAGGCAGAGCTGACTGCTGCCAAGAAAGGAGCTGCTATCAGAGCTCTGCAGGAGGAGCTACCAGAGAACTGAACTGTGGAGGCCAGTCAATGGAGAATGGCTGGGGAAGCCCTCAGCCTGGACGTGAATGGAGAAGAAGCTGACGTCAGGAAGTCTGGTAGGAAGTAGCCCCATTAACTCCCAATGAGGTGCTATAGAAGTGACTATTGACTCTGGCCGCTAGGCCTGACTGCCTTCGAACAGGGAGCGATATGCTATTGACTCTGGCTGTTAGGCCTCATTTCTCTAAGGGAAGAGTGTGAAAACTGCTTCAGGCCACTAGGTCCCACTGCCCTGAGGGAAAAAGAAAGAAAGGACCCTGGCTGTTGAGCCTCATTTCCTTGACAGAAGGGATGGTGGCCACAAGGATGGACTGTTGTTGGGAAGCGGGGACATAATGAAAGGATTTTGTCCATAGAGACTGAGACACTCAGGGGATGGAGCACTCAGTGAGAGGCTTTAAAGGTGTAAAGCCCTGCCTAAGAAAGGGCCAGGCACATCCACCCTGTACACTCACAGCTTAAATGGAGTTAAGATAATAAGGGCTGGGCATCAACTGGAGGAAGTTATTCACTAGCTGGTTCCATACAGGATAGGACATTTTACTTTTCCCAATGCTCTACCCAGGACCAAATGAAACTATGACAAATGTAAAACCAAAGAACATAAGAAGTACCCATGGCAGAAATGGAGGGGGAGGGTGGAAGTTGTCAGAAAAGTTGTCCAGGTTGTGTCAGGCTGACAGGGTGACTGAGAGGCTATGTCTAGACTACACGCCTTTTTCGAAAGAGGCTTTTTCGAAAGATACTTTCAAAAAAGCCTCTTTCGAAAAAGAGCGTCTAGACTACAATCAGTACTTTCGATAAAGCAAGCCGCTTTTTCGAAAGCGAGCACCCAGGCAGTCTGGATTCTCTCTTTCAAAAAAGCACAGTTTGCATTTTCGAAAAAAGGCATTCTTCCTTGTAAAACAAGGTTTTCCGCCATCAAAAAAACTGTCACGTTCTTTTGATTTACTTTCGAAAGAACACGGCAGCAGTCTAGACGCAGGTAAAGATTTTTCGAAAAAAGTCCACTTTTTTCGAAAAATCCCTGTAGTCTAGACACACCCAGAGATATGGGCAGAAGGCTGCAAGCAGTGTAAGCTGGTTCTTTCAATTCACCTGGGGAGTAAGCCAGTCCCAGAGTGAGGTTAAGCTTAGGTGAAAGAACAGATGTGTAGAACTTTTATTATTTTAAATCTGCCTCTTAAAATATGATGTACCTTTTGGGCAAAAAGAAAAGTGGGGTCTGGGAGGGGGAAAAGATGCTGTTTTTTCTCTTTAATCAACTCCAGTCACGGGCTTCCCACTAGAAATGGCTGCTGGACCCAAATGTAATTGATTTACTTGAAACCCAGTGGTACTGGCTGAATTAATCACAGCTGGTATTTAGAGAGCTAAAACCCAGATCCTAAGTCAGAGTAGATGAACTGAGGATTTCTACCCAAGTAGAAGAGAAGGCCCGAGACCTGATTCCCATTGGGAGTGCATTCAGAGAGACTCCTGAGAAGGTCTCTCTAGCCTGGTAAATGCAGCATTCATATCTTAAGGTGCATCTGTACTGCACCATTATTTCAGATTAACTAGCATTATTCTGAAATAACTATTCTGCGTAGATGCTCACATCTACACAGAAATTCCATCATTTCAAAATAATATCAAAATAGAAGGCGGCTTATTCCAAATTCTGTAAACTTCATTCCACAAGGAATAACTCCTTTTCCGAAATAGCTATTTCAAAATAACTGCAGTGTAGACACTCCACTGCTGCTATTTTGAAATAGCTCCTCACCTGGGCCATTCTAAGTAATTTCTCCCCAGTGCTTCTGGGGGAGCACATTAAGGGAGCCTGCCTTGGACTCATTTTGAGGCTTCCCTGTAGTGTGGATGCTCTATTTCAAAATAAGCTATTTCGGAATATATGTTCCAGAATAGTTTATTCCGATTAAGCACACAGTGTAGACGTACCCTTAGAAAACATCAAGCACAAGGTATCTCAGATATGGCATCCAAAAACTGAGTGAAGCAAAATTCACCAACACTCCAGATAATGGTGGGACAGAGTTTTTTGTAAAACCTTTAAAACCTCTTTTGCAAGACCATGTATAGTGACATACATATATAAAATCGCATTGCTCTAAAATAAAGCAAGGCAGATCCTGAAGTCTCTCTGCAATATGCTTGGCAAAGCATTAAGAAGAGGGGCAAGGAAGTATATCTAAGCCACTTTCCACTTCTCAGTTCTAGAGATGACACCAAAAGTTTTTTTGGAACAGTCTCAGAGATGCAGGATCTGGCTCTTAGTTTTTGTGCAATTAGACTTGCTGTATGATAAATCTTCCTTGTTTTTGTTAATATTAATTATGGAATCTAAATTTTCAGTGACAAAGATCCTGAGGTCTAGAGGCAAGACTAAGTATAGAACCATATTTATTCTTTTGATTATATATTCCCATAATATATAAAGGTATTTATGGACAATTCTACAGAACAAGTGCAATTTCTACTTTGCTTTATTGGCGTTTCAGTAACTATCATTATGACATCCTTCATTCTACAGTTCTTTGGCCAAAATTTTCTGAATATTCTTCTGCAAGATTCATTTTAATCTAATATATATCAAGAGTGATTTATAGATTTACCTTTTCATTCTCTGATTTAGGGCAAACTCCTGTTGGAAAGCACATTCCCAGCTATCAAGAGGATGACATGAGGAACTGTCACCCAAATACAATGGCTTTGCAAAGAGTTTCTGTGCATCGACTCCAATATTGATATTCAAGTCCATGGGATTTGGTTGCAGGCAGGGTCTATCTTGCCTCCTGGACAGACATTGGAGTGTGCTTAAAACTGGGGATCTGCGCTCCATTCTTCACTCCCCTACGTCAAAAAAGAACCATGGAACACAGGAGCCAGGCATGGAGCTTGGCAATTCTATTGCTCGTGTAGCCTTTCAAATGCTTAGGAGTGAGAGGGAGCATTTGGCAATTTTTCTCCACATTGTCATTAAGTCTTTGCTCCATTAATTCTTGTATCTATTTCCTAGTCATCTGATGACAGAAAATATTTATAGATCATTGAGGCTGAACATTTGGTCTTAGCTAATAATTTTGGAAAAGACCATATTTCAGGTTTCTTTCCAATAATAACACATTCCAAGGTTCCAATAATCTGAATGGGCTTTTAACATAAACCACAGAGAAAAGGTGTAACATCTGTCTACGGCTACTTCCAAGAAAAGGGCTCAAAAGGACAATTCAATTATTTCATGACAACATACACCTGCAGAACTTGTGAGGTTAAAGTTCACCATCCTCTTCTCAGTTATTACCAATACCTCAGCTATTATAAGTCCAATTATTTTTGTTGATAAAGCATCATCTGCTGTTCTTTGTGTGCAGAAGATTGAGGGATGATTTGGATATGGTTTCTTGATTACTTCCAGAGGACACTTGAATGTGGTGTTGACATTTTTATTACATTTTCTAAGTGGCAATAAAACACATGAAGTCTGATTCCTCAAAAAACAGGAAAAAAACCAGCTTTAACTTCAAGCTGCCAAAAAGCAAACTATCTGTGAAATGCTAACGATTGCTCATTTAGGGTGCATCTACATTGTACCGTTATTTCAAGGTAACTAGCATTATTTTGAAATAACTATGCGAGCGTCTCCACAGCCATTCCTTTATTTTGAAATAATTTTGAAATAAGAAAAGGCTTATTCCAAAATCTGTAAACCTCATTCTACAAGGAATAATGCTTATTCTGAAATAGCTATTTTGAAATAAGGTGTGTGTAGACGCTCCACTGCTACTATTTTGAAATAACTATTTTGAAATAACCCTTCACCAGGGCCATTCTAAGTTATTCCTCCCCAGTGCCCCCTGGGGCTCTAAATCAAGATAGCATGTCCACATTAGGGAAGCCTGCTTAAGACTAATTTTGAGGCTTTCCTGTAGCATAGATGTGCTATTTTGAATAAGCTATTTTGGAATAACTATTCTGGAATATCTTATTTCAAAATAAGCATGTAGTATAGAAGTACCCTTTGGGCCCTATCCTCACCCATTGTAACATAGGAATGAAGGTGCATTAGCTCTTCTCTCGCTCCTTCAATAGGGCCATCCCTAGGAGCATTTGGGGCCTGCAAGCCCCCCTCTTCTCATCCCATCCTCACTCCACCCCCTCTCCACCTCTTCCCTACTTTTCTCCGCACAATCTCTTCTTACCCTTGCTCTGCCCCAACCTACCCCCATTGCATCCCTTTCCCCAAGTTCCCTCCTGGAGGAGCGATTGCGCAGCAGAGCAGGCTAAGGCTGGTTTGCTCCGCTTCCCACAGATCCCACTGTTATTGATGAGAGCAGGGGAAGGCTAGAGGCCTGCTGCCAGGGCCAGGTGCCCCTGTAATGCCCCCTGGCCACTCTGGGTCCACACAGAGCCCCTAAAGCATGGGCCCCAGGGTGGCTGGCTTGAGCCATCCTATGGACGGGACATCTCTGCACACATGACCTAACTTTTCACCCATTCCATATGATGTGCAGCTTGGGAGAGGATGGGAGTATATAGGACACACATACATACATGAGAATGTTTCCATTTGGGACAGCCTTTTGGCCTATGAATGCTCATCTTCTTCTCTCTCTACACAGAGCCCATGAAGTCTACTGTAGCCTCTGAACTTCTTGAGAATGAACCCTGATTGGGTCCACTGCCCACAAAAAGACAACATTTACCTCCTACAGGAGTGAGGGATAACACAGAATGTCCTTCTCTCTGCCTCCTTTCTTCTCCTTGACTTGAAATCATTACCCACTGAAGCCTCATTTGCTCCAAGCTGACAACTCAGTTGTACGTCACAATTGTTTGTTTTCAGTTGTGCTAACACACCCAGTTATCTTCCCAGATGCCATTCAGCTAAGAAGAACCTTTTTCTCCTCCTCCCCCACCTGCAACTGTGCCCTCACAAAATCTGTAACATTCCCCACCACCATATACTGATGTTAACAGAGCAGAATCCTGTAAAGTAGGGATTGAGCTGCTGTATCAAGACAGCACAGATATCTTGATCAGTTGAGGTGGGCTGCTCAGGATGTAGGTTTTGAATGCAGAGCACAGCCAGGCTTTGCAGGCTATGTCTATGCTGTGGGGCTATTTCAAGATTCCGAAAGTGTCCCAAAATAGCTATTCCACATCTTCTGAGTGCGTCCATTATTTCAAAATAAAACAGATACACTATTCCGAAATCCCTGTAATCTTGTTCCATGAGGAGTAAGGGATGTTTCAGAATAGCGGACTATTTCAAAATTTGGCACAGTGTAGAAAGTGCCAAATTACAAAATAAACTATTTTGAAATTGACTTGAAATGATTTTGAGCTACGGGCGCAGTGTAGACACACCCACAATGTCTATATTGTCAGCATTCAGGTCTTACTTTCTAAAGCTTTCTATTATTATAGCTCTTGTGTGAGCAACAGATAACTCCAGCAATTCTAACAAGTTAGAATAAATGGAAAATTAAAAAAAAAATCTTTTTACCAATGAAGTCACATCTTGTTTCTGAAAACAGCTTTTGAGTCCACTCTGTGTCTATCACAAAAGCTTGCCAAAGTTCTTTATTCCCTATTCCTCTCATCCTCTTTACAAAACTACATGTGTTTGAGTCAGAGTTCATACTGTATATCTTCTCTCACAATAATGTAAAGGTTTTTTATTTGGCACTTAAATTTATCCTTGATGGTCTCAAGTTGCGGTGGGAGAGGTCCAGGTTGGATATTAGGAAAAACTATTTCACTAGGAGAGTGGTGAAGCACTGGAATGGGTTACCTAGGGAAGTAGTGGAGTTTCCATTCCTAGAGGTGTTTAAGTCTTGGCTTGACAAAGCCCTGGCTGGGTTGATTTAATTGGGATTGGTCCTGCCTAGAGTGGGGGGCTGGACTTGATGGCCTTCTGAGGTCTCTTCCAGCTCTATGGTTCTATGGTTCTATGATTCTATGAAGTGTTGTGTAGAAAGCACCAAATTTCAAAATAAGCTATTTTGAAACAATATCAAAATAGGCAATTTGCATAGCTCAAATTGCGTATCTTATTTCGACTTGGGGTGCAATGTAGACGCACCATTGGGGAATAAGGTAATTTCGAAAAGTTATTTCAGGAGTTATTATTTCAAAATAAGTAATTTGAAAATAATTTCCTGGTGTAGACTTGTTCAAAGAAAGAGAAAATGTGACCATATCCATTCATTTCTGTTTTATAAAAGAAGGTTTAGCTAGATACTGAATTCAAAGGGAGTTTTGCCTTGTAATTTTTGGGCCTATACACTTACCCTAATTGTATTCTTATCTGTAAGAAGTAAATGAAAGTTTATAAAATGTCACAATAACCTATAACAATAGATGTTGATGGGAAAAGTTGTGAAGGGGAGACAAAGACTGACTTCGTCCAAATACAAAGGACTATTGATATAATTTGAGGAGTGTGTTAAGATCTCTTGTTTACCGGGCATGAAGTGTGGAAGTGGAAATTAATGAACCAACAGTAATGTGACAGAAATTAGGCCTAGGTAGCGGAGAAGATGAGGGAGTGGCTATTCCCTCTATCACTTTCTTTTTGGGTCCTCAAAAGAACAGACTCTCAGGACAAACTGCAGGTTGTCTGAGAACAACTGACTGGGAGACCAGTGTGCTGAAAGGAGTGTGCTTCACCTCCCTACCCTATCACATGGGACCCCAGGTTCCACAGTCACAACATTGGACCTTCATCCAGAGAGATGATTTGACCAGACCAAGATAGAAAGGGGGACCCAAATGATGATATCAGTTTTTTCTACTGGCTTTGACAAAATCCCAAATATCTGCTGGTATTTGCGACTTCATTTCTCCTCTTTTCATGTGCCCCTTTTCTCTCCCTATCTTATTTCTTCCCTTTCCTATACCACACTTTGTTCCCCTTTTGCTTAAGAAAGGCTAGATTATCTGATCAAGACTGCAATGCTTCTGTGAGCCTGTGACCAAAGCAGTAGCTAAAAAACAATACACTGAACAGTCCAATTCTGGTACAACTTTGGCTATGTCTACACAGCAGCATTGTTTCAGAATAATTGATGTTATTCCGAAATAACATAGTCCATGACAACACACAAGCAGTTATTTTGACATAATGTTGAAATAATGGCGAGATAGAGGACTGTTTACTCAGACTTTTGTAACCCTCATTGTATGAGGAGTAAGGGAAGTTGGGGGAAGAGTGCTCTGTTTCAAAATAACTGCTTTGTAGATGGCACCAGAAGTCAAAATAAGCTATTTCGACTTAAGCTACACAATTAGCATAGCTCAAGTTGTATAGCTCATTTTAAGTTTAGCCCTGCTGTGTAGACATGCCCTTTGTGAGCTCTTGGAGTGGCTGCTATGTACTATGTACTATGTGTCATTCCTGTGTCTTTTCAGCAATAACGTTGCAAGTAAGAGTTAACACACCGGAGACAGAAGCCACATTTTCTCTCTTGCTTGTGTTTCTCTTGTTTTATCTTTTAGGAAATGGAATCAAACTTTACCAAGAAAAATAACAGTTCGTTCCCATTTCCACAATAGGACAGTTATCACTTCATTTCCCACCATCTAAAAACAGTCAAACAGCAGGGTTTCCTTCTATAAAACCTCTCCAGCTAAAGAGAAAGGAAAGGGACATTGTTAAAATGAAAGCTTTATTTAATACTTCACCTTTCAAAGGCTATAACTGTTTTCCTTCTTTTCTATATCTGTAATAAAATGTTAGAAGGATTTTTAATAGTGTTTTCTCCATGGTAGTAAGCAGCTGAGGTCTCTGTATACCTAAACCAGAATTTTTTTAAAAAGTTTTAAAGTTGAACCATGACCACATCATATTGACACATTTGAGTCTGAGTCAATTTATTCCATCAAAATTAATGCTATCCTTAATGTTTAGAATGCCATTTTTAGTCATAGAATGATTCTCCTATTAGATTTCAGTCTTTACTTACACAGCCTTAAAAAAGGGTTTTGGAGCTACAATAAAGGTTTATGCAGCTCTAGATCCACAGTGTATGCACCTTATTGTTCTCTCAAACAGTGGGCGCAATGTTTGATCATGATATCTGCAAAACGGTTGTTTCTTACTGGTCACCTTGTATTACCTTCCCTTTCAGGAGGTGCAGAGATTTTCTTTCATACTGGATTCCAAGAAGATTCTCCCCACCTCCTGGATTCCAAGAAGATTATATTTGTTCACATCCCAGCCGATCACATTTTGAAAAGTACAGAATTTTGATTACTGAGAAAATAATCAAAGCTGTAAGTGAGAGAATGCCTGGAAAAAAGTGTTTTTGTGATCTACTGGCCAACTCACTCCAACTGACTTTTTTGATGGAGCCAGAGAGGGAAAGCAGTGCCAGCTGCCCATTAGTGTCACAGGAGTGCTGGCACATTGAGGCCTCTGTGCTCGGCCCTGAATTGGATCATTGTACAAGTACCGGAGTCAGGGCCATAGGGAGGGCATGAAGCTGAATGTCCTTCTTCTTTTTGGTACAGTACTTAGTTTAAATGATTTGCAAATCTTGCACCTATCACTGATATAAGCTTCACCCAGAAAGTGCGGACAACACCTGTGTGAGTAACTGGCTGGTATGGGCTCTTTGCAGACATTGCAAGATTTGAAGATTTGATCAGGGCATGCCCCAACATGGGAAAAAGACCTGAAGACCAGAAAAAAGACTTTTTTTTTCTACTATGTGCTACAACAAAACCAGAAACTGTTAAAGGAGAGAAGGCTACATCCATTAGCTGTAGGGAAGCATTTCTGTGCACAATCAGTTGCGGCTAAAAGGAACTAAGGGTGAAGGGAGTGTGCAGCCCCCCTTACGCCATACCATGGTGGTTCCACTCGAGCGTGATTAGAGGCTCTCTGCTATGGATACTGCTTGGGGAAAAACTTCCAACAGTGGTGCACAGGGAGAGCACGCACACCTACTGTGAGATGCTCATGACTAATCACTTGAAGAAGAGCTCCTGATTTCTAAACTAGACTGTACCACTGACTTTGTTGTGTGATTTTGGTAACCCTCCTCAACTCTCTACCCCAACCATAAAACAAGTTGAATAATGTTTGATAAAATGATGTGTAGTTATCTCATTTGTCAATTTCAAATTCAAGCTCTCAAAACTATTCAAGCACCATAAAATAAAAGGTGAGCAGACAGCTATTCTTACTCTGTTGAGTTATCATAGGGTTTTGTTCTCTATTTCATGTAATCCTGGGCAGCCAACACAGCAACTGTTTATCTTATTTCTCTGGCAAGAATTATAAGAGGCTGTTTGTAATGAAGAGTAAAAAAAAACAGTGTATCATCCAGCAAACACCTTTAATACATTTTTGCTTTGAGCGACAACATATAAATATGATAGGCAGTGAGTTATATGAACCCAGGGTGCCGGGGCAACAGGAATTTTCCTGGCCTGGGGACTGGCCCCACCAAAGTTCAGGGCTGGGTCTCTCTCCTGGTCCCATCTGCTAGCCATGCGCTCTGCCCCATGCATCCCTTGGCCCACCTGCTGATTTAAAACAGCTGGGGGGGCCTTACAGCTGTCAGTGCAGTGCAGCTAAAGCAGCTTTTGGACAATCATGCCACATGACTGCCAGCACTTCCCTATGGCCTGGGGGTGGAGATGTCTCTGTGTGCTGCTCCCAGAACTCTGCAGTGGGAGCAGCGCATGGGGGCACCTCCCACCCAGGGGCTGAAGAGAAGCTGCTCTATCCCCGCTGTGCTGCCAGTGGTGTTGATGGGAGCTCCTGGATGGTTTTAAATCACTGGGAGCAGCAGTTGGGCCAGATAACACAGGAGGAGTGTGCAGGATTGGAGGCACACATAGGTGCATCAGGCAGGCAGCAGCACAGAGAGACCTCCTCCCTCTTATGTCCTTGCAAACCTCAGTCCCTACCAGAGCCTGCAACACTTACCCCTACCCCCAGCCAGAACATGCACTTAGCACCCAAACTCCATGCCAGAGCCTGACACGTCACTGTCTCCTGCACCCAAATTCCTTCCCAAAGCCTAACTCCTCACCCCCACCTGCATCCCCCCTGCACTGAAAACTCCTGCCCCTGCCCAGAGCCTCCACCCACCACCCAAACTCCATCCCAGAGTCTAATGCTAGACTCACTTCCACACCCCTATTCTTCCCAGAGCCTGACTTCTCATCTCTTTCTGCATCCAGATTCCCTCCCAGAGCCTTCACCTGCAACCCCTGCTGCTTCCCAATCCCTTGCCCCAGCCCAGAGCCTGAACCCATCACCCAAACTCCCTCTCAGATCCTGCATCCCTCCCCCATCCAAACTCTCTCCTACAGCCATAGGCAGGGCAGGGGGGTTGAGTTGGGGAAAAATGCAGGCTGTGGGTATTCTGGGCACCATCACAATTTCTGCAAGTCTGCCACCCCTGTAAGTACTCAAAATGAATAATCTTTTCTCCATTTTTTTAACATGACACCTAAATTAAAGATAGCACTGAATATTAACAGTCATTTAGTAGAATAAATATGACAGAGAAAATAATCACAATAGAAAATGCAAGGTCTTTGGATAAGCTTCAAAGAAATAATGGAAAAAATCTGGTTAGCATGGTAGGATGCACATTAAGGCTTTGAGAACAAGAGGCCTTATTCTAGAACATTAAGATTTGGGACCCTGAAGTCTGGAGAAACAGCCTCTCCTACATGTAATTGAGTTTTTAAAGGTTTCTGGAAAGTTCAGTGTGGATTTAGGATGAAGAATTTCAAGCCTGCATGGCTATAAATAAAATATGTTCTTTAATGTTTGAACCAAGCATATTTTTTCTTGTCAGCAGAAAAAATGAGCATTCAAAGAAAATGAAATATGACTGATAAGTTCAAATTAGTTTTCATCTGTGTTATGCTGTTTTATCACCACAAGTCAAAGCAATTATTGTATTTCTGTACTTCTCTCTTTTATTTGAGGTTATCTGACACAGATTAAACTGTTTCAATTAGAAAGCCTGTTTTAGAATCTGGTGTCTAATGTTACATTTCCTTAGAATAGTTGTATTTTTCCTCTTCTTTCCAAGGCTTCTTTTCTTGTAAACCCTAATTTATATGAACATAACTAAAAATACATAATATCAAATTTAACTCTATATACACACAAAAACTTGAAGAAGAGACAAAATAAGCAATTTTAAGAGGTAAAAAAGGCACCTGGAGTGAAATAAAGGGCAACAATTCAAAGCTAGTCTTTATATATTGAAATCAAAAGAAAATTCCACGTGCTAGCGCAGCTTTATATGTAAGCACTTAATTCACTGGCATCCTTGGGACTACTTGGGAAAGTGCTCACCAGGATGTGTAAGGGCTCCTGCATTAAGCCCTCAGTGAATACTTGTAAATGAATAATTCAGTCTCAGGACTGATTTGCAAACAGAGAAATAAAACTAAAGTCAGAATAAATAGGGAAGCTTATTTTATTTTCCCTAAGGACAGTTCTTCATCCTTGTAACTCGGTTGGCTTGAAAAGAATTACTCCTGATATCAGTGATGCCAAGTTTAGCAAGTAACGTGCATCATTGGAGATGGGATCCAGCAAAGGAGAAGGGCTCAAAGGGATCTGAGAGGTGGTTGTTTTAGTCTATATCTGCAAAAACAATGAGTCCTGTAGTACATTAGTCTCTGTTAGTCTCTAAGGGCACATCTACACTACACGCTTATTTCAAAATAAGCTATTTCAGAATAAAACCTCCAAAATAGCTTATTTTGAAATAGTGCGTCCACACTATAAATGTCCATCAAAATAGTGCTGAGCTATTTCGAAATAGAGTGTCCACACTGATTGGAACCTGAATCACATTTAAGGCCCCCATAGAAGCACTTTGGGCAGGGCACCAGGACAGCAGTCACTTCCTGTAGCTGTTTCCTGAGGCTAGCTGAGGCTTGTGCTTAAAGGTATCCCCTGTACAGCTCCCTCCCTGGAAGACTTTCCAGTCCTGCCTTCACAAACCCCACAGGGGATGGGGTAAGTAGGGGTTGGCCCTGGTGTGTGGGAAGAGGGGCTTGGGCTTGGGGAACTCCTAAGAGAATAGAAGGATGTGCTGTCTGCCAGGTGCTAAGATACAGGATATAGAACTGAGGTTGAAGACGATCCTAAAGGGAGCAGGAAAGAATCCATTGATCATCCTTCATGTAGGAACAAATGATATGGCTAGATTCTCGCTGGAACGAATCAAGGGAGACTATGCCAGGCTGGGGAAGACGCTTAAGGAAATCGAGGCTCAGGTGATCTATAGTGGCATTCTGCCTGTTCCTAGAGAAGGGCAACTAAGGTGTGACAGGATTATGATGCTCAATAGATGGCTCAGGCAGTGGTGCTATAAGGAGGGCTTTGGGATGTATGGCCACTGGGAGGCATTCACGGACAGAGGACTGTTCTCTCGGGATGGACTTCACCTAAGTAGGGAGGGAAATAGATTTCTAGGATGGAGGCTGGCACAACTGATTAAGAGAGCTTTAAACTAGGAATTTGGGGGAGACAGTTGGGAGATGTCCAGGTAATCTCTACGCCGGATTTTAGCATTGAGAGGAGGAAAACGAAGTAAGAAAGGATATAGCTGGAGGTAGGAGAATGGACCTAAGGAGGAAGGGTAGAGTGGATACTAGTCTAATAGGTCATATTGGAGGTACAATGTCCGTGCCAAATTGGGTAAAGAATGTGAGTGAGGCCAAACAGCAAAAATTAAGATGTTTGTACACCAATACGAGGAGCCTAGGTAACAAAATGGAGGAACTAGAGCTATTGGTCCAGGAAGTGAAACCAGATATTATAGGACTAACAGAAACATGGTGGACTAGTAGGCATAACTGGAGTACAGGTATTAAAGGGTATGTGCTGTTTAGGAAAGACAGAAATAAAGGTAAAGGTGGTGGAGTAGCACTGTATATCAATGATGAGGTAGATTGTAAAGAAATAAAAAGTGATGGAATGGAGAAGACAGAGTCTGTCTGGGAAAAAATCACATTGGGGAAGAAAACTATCAGATCCTCCCCTGGAATAGTGCTTGGGGTGTGCTATAGACCACCGGGATCTAATTTGGATATGGATAGAGACCTATTTAATGTTTTTAATGAAGTAAATACTAATGGAAACTGCGTAATCATGGGAGACTTCAACTTTCCAGATATAGACTGGAGAACAAGTGCTAGTAATAATAATAGGGCTCAGATTTTCTTAGATGTGATAGCTGATGAATTCCTTCATCAAGTAGTTCCTGAACCAACAAGGGGGGATGCCATTTTAGATTTGGTTTTGGTGAGTAGTGAGGACCTCATAGATGAAATGGTTGTAGGGGACAACCTTGGCTCAAGCGATCATGAGCTAATTCAGTTCAAACTAAATGGAAGGATAAACAAAAATAAATCTGAGATTAGGGTTTTTGATTTCAAAAGGGCTAACTTTAATAAATTAAGGAAATTAGTTAGGGAACTGGATTGGACTAAAGAATTTATGGATCTAAAGGTGGAGGAGGCCTGGGATTATTTTAAGTTAAAGTTGCAGAAGCTATCAGAAGCTTGTATCCCAAGAAAGGGGAAAAAATTTATAGGCAGGTGTTTTAGACCAAGCTGGATGAGCAAGCATCTCAGAGAGGTGATTAAGAAAAAGCAGAAAGCATATAAGGAGTGGAAGATGGGAGGGACCAGCAAAGAAAGCTACCTTATTGAGGTTAGAGCATGTAGGGACAAAGTGAGAAAGGCTAAAAGTCATGTAGAGTTGGACCTTGCAAAGGGAATTAAAACCAATAGTAAAAGGTTTTATAGCCATATAAATAGGAAAAAAACAAAAAAAGAAGTGGGACCGCTAATCACTGAGGATGGAGCGGAGGTTAAGGATACTCTAGGCATGGCCCAATATCTAAACAAATACTTTGCTTAAGTCTTTAATGAGGCTAATGAAGAGCTTAGGGATAATGGCAATATAACAAATGGGAATAAGGATATGGAGGTAGATATTACCATATCCGAGGTAAAAGCCAAACTCGAACAGCTTAATGGGAGTAAATCGGGGGGCCCAGATAATCTTCATCCAAGAATATTAAAGGAACTGGCACATGAAATTGCAAGTCCATTAGCAAAAATTTTTAATAAATCTTTAAACTCAGGGGTTGTACCATTTGACTGGAGAATTGCTAATATAGTTCCTATTTTTAAGAAAGGGGAAAAAAAGTGACCTGGGTAACTATAGGCCTGTTTGTTTGACATCTGTAGTATGCAAGGTCTTAGAAAAAATTTTGAAGGAGAAAGTAGTTAGGGACATTGAGGTTAATGGCAATTGGCACAAATTACAACATGGTTTTACAAAAGGTAGATCGTGCCAAACCAACTTGATCTCCTTTTTTGAGAAAGTAACAGATTTTTTAGATAAAGGAAATGCAGTAGATCTAATCTACCTCGATTTTAGTAAGGCATTGATACAGTACCACATGGGGAATTATTGGTTAAATTGAAAAAGATGGGGATCAATATGAAAATTGAGAGGTGGATAAGCAACTGGTTAAAGGGGAGACTACAGCGGGTCATACTGAAAGATGAACTGTCAGGTTGGAGGGAGGTTACAAGTGGAGTTCCTCAAGGATCAGTTTTGGGACCAATCTTATTTAATCTTTTTATTACTGACCGTGGCATCAAAAGTGGGAGTGTCCTAATAAAGTTTGCGGATGACACAAAGTTGGGTGGTATTGCCAATTCAGAAAAGGATCGGGATATCATACAGGAAGATCTGGATGATCTTGTAAATTGGAGTGATAGCAATAGGATGAAATTTAATAGTGAGAAGTGTAAGGTTATGCATTTAGGGATTAATAACAAGAATTTTAGTTAAAAGCTGGGGACACGTCAGTTGGAAGTAACGGAAGAAGAGAAGGACCTCGGAGTCCTGGTTGATCATAGGATGACTATGAGCCGCCATTGTGACATGGCGGTAAAAAAGGCTAATATGGTCTTGGGATGCATTAGGCGAGGTATTTCCAGTAGGGATAAGGAGGTGTTAGTGCCGTTATACAAGGCATTGGTGAGACCTCATTTGTGCAGTTCTGGTCTCCCATGTTTAAGAAGGATGAATTCAGACTGGAACAGGTACAAAGAAGGGCCACTAGGATGATCCGAGGAATGGAAAACCTTCTTATGAAAGGAGACGCAAGGAGCTTGGCTTGTTTACCTGAACCAAAAGAAGGGTGAGGGGAGATATGATTGCTCTCTTTAAATATATTAGAGGGATAAATACCAGGGAGGGAGAGGAATGATTTAAGCTCAGTACCAATATGGACACAAGAACAAATGGATATAAGCTGGCCATTAGGAAGTTTAGACTTGAAATTAGATGAAGGTTTCTAACCATTAGAGGAGTGAAGTTCTGGAACAGCCTTCCAAGGGAAGTAGTGGGGGCAAAAGACCTATCTGGTTTCAAGATTAAGCTAGATGGGTTTATGAAGGGGATGGTTTGATGAGATAACATGATCTTGGTAACTAATTGACCTTTCACTATCAGTGGTAAATAGGCCAATGGAGGGATGATAGGAGTTACTGTAGAGAACTTTTTCCTGGGTGTCTGGCTGGTGAGTCTTGCCCACATGTTCAGGGTTCAGCTGATCGCCATATTTGGGGTCGGGAAGGAATTTTCCTCCAGGGTAGATTGGCAGAGGCCCTGGAGGTTTTTCGCCTTCCTCTGTAGCATGGGGCACGGATCACTGCTGGAGGATTCTCTGCATCTTGGGGTCTTTAAACCATTTGCGGACTTTAAAATCTGAGATATAGGTGAGAGGATTATTCCAGGAGTGGGTAGGTGAGATTCTATGGCCTGCTTTGTGCAGGGGGTCAGACTAGATGATCATAATGGTCCCTTCTGACCTTAAAGTCTATGAGTCTATAAGAGCCCTGGCAACCCTGTGATTCCCTGTTTGTCTCCTTCTACAGGTGATAAGGGCCATCAACACCATCCTGCTATACAGGGTGGTCATCCTGAGCGACTTGGACCCCCATTGTTGCCAGTTTTGCCTCCATGATCTTCCCCATCTGCAGGGCGGAGCGGGGGGGATAGTGTCGATGGCACCCATATCCTCATCTGGGCCCTCGACCACCAGGCATCAGATTATATCAAGCACAAGTGGTACTTTTCTATGGTTCTGCAGGCCATTGTGGACCACTGAGGCCACTTCTTGGACATCAGTGTCGGGTGGTTGGGGAAGCCACATGATGCCTGCATATTCAGGAACTCCAGTGTCTTCCAGAAGATGCACATTGGCACTTTTTTCCCTGACTGCACCAGCAGCGTCAGGGACATGGACATGCTGATGTGCATCATGGGGGTCGCAACCTACCCTTTGCTTCTTTGGCTGATGAAGCCCTACAAGGGACATCTGGACCAAAGCAAGGAATGTTTCAATGGCAGGCTTAACAGGGCCCACATTGTTGTGGAGGGTGCCGTCGGCTGTCTCAAAGGGAGGTTCCACTGTCTCCTCACCTTCCTGGACATCGGAGAGTGGAATGTCCCCTGCGTGGAGTCAGCTTGCTGTGTCCTTCACAACCTATGTGAAAATTGGGGGAAACATTCCTGCCACGGTGGGGGGCAGAGGCCGAGCAGCTTGGAAGGGCCTTTCAGCAGCTGTGCACTGCTGCCATCTAGCAGGCCCATTGGGGGTCTGTGCGCATCTGAGAGGCCCTGAGGGAGAGTTTCAGCCAAGGACATCTGTGACACTCTCCCCTGGGCCACCCCACAAGGCGCCTCTGCATAGCCCCTCTGTGCCTTTCCTCCCCTCACCTCTCCCTTCCCCTGTCCTCAGTTCCCCTCCTTTTTCCCCCCCTCCCCTCACCTGCTGGCACAATAAACCACACTTTTTGTTTTGAACCAATAAACTGTTTTTTTTTAAATTGGGGTAAATGTAACTAGGGAGGGACTGGAGAAAGAACCGGGGAGGGGGAGGAGAGAGATGGAAGGGGGAGAAGAGTGGAGGAGAGACTCATGGATGGGGCTGGGGCTGCTGGCTGCCTTGAGCAGTCCCACCACCTCAACTGCGGGGCCCTCAGAAGGCAGGGGGTAGGCTAGGGTGAGAAGCCAGAAGGGAAAGGGTGGGAGCAGAGGCTGCAGCAAGAGTGGGGTGGTGGTTGCTAGACCACTCAATGGTGGCCACCAGGCAGTCAACAGCAGTGGTGAAAGCCAAGCACATGCTCCAGGCCTAGTGCAACAGCTCCAGCCAGGTGTTGTGGCACAGCTCCAGGGCAGCATCCAGTCTGCGGCCCTGCCGCTTGAGAGACTGCTGCAGGGCACATAGGCAGGCAATGTGCTTCTGCTGAAGGTCTTCCTGGGGTCACCGGCACCTGCAGGTCTTGTGGGGTTGGGAAGATCGCATAGGAGGGGGTGGATGCACCTCACTCGCAGCTGGGCCAGGAGACAGGATGCCTGAAGCCTAGCCCTAATGTATGAGGCAACACCAAAAGGTCTTGAGTGTGATGATAGCAATGTGCTTCAAGCAAGGCCATCTTTGGCCTAGGCAGCTGGCATTTTCCTGCCTGCTGGAGGGGGAGACAGTGTTGGAGGAGGAGTGTGTGAGCCGCAGACACTGCTTGACAGGGAGGAACTGGGACCCCTCCGCTTCCTCTCCCTACTGGCTCTTCTGGCAGGGGCTAAATGTCCTGCACCGTGGCATGCTTGCCCAGGAGTGGCTGCTGCCCTGAGAGTGTGGGCATGCCTGTGTGCCGTGTGCGGCGCTGCTCCACGTATGTCCATGATTCATCCTCCTCAGTGGTGCCTTGTGCCTGTGCAAGAACCCTGTGAGCAGGAGCACAAGGTTCCTCTGTAGCAGCCTCATTGCGGCCGATTAGTCCAATGATTTTATATTATGATTAGATGCAAATCTATAGGTAATGTTAATTTTTATTTTATATAGCTGTATTTTGGTTGATGGACAGTGTGCCTTTAAGAACAAGGTGTGGAAGGCTATGTTTGTTAAAATTGAGGACAATGTGTAGGAAATTTTTGCCTATGTATCCATGGAGTAGAAAACTCTGCCTATGTAAATTCCAAAAGCTCAGACCTTTTAATACTTTTCTCTATCCCCAAAAGCCAGCCTCATTCTCAGAGGTGTAACAGAACACTTGTGGAGGGGACTCTAACTTTCAAGTCTGATAGTAGCATGAAGTACAAGGGCCCCATTATTTATGAAGAATAACCTAGAGCTGGGAACTTGGTCCTACACTCAGCAGCTAAAACTTGAACATAATGGGAATTTAGGGGCAAGGGAGCCATTTCAGGAAGCTAGGGGGTGCAGCAGCCATGCGCTTCAGGACGCGGCTTGCTTTTCATCCTGTTCCCTGGATGCTAAGGGAGTGAGGGGAAAGTGCTTGCATTCCGTGCATGCCTCTCACACCTGACTAGTGAACTCCCTTCACCAGCCAAGTGTGAGAGGCATGCACAGAATGCAAGTACTTTCCCCTCACTCCCTGATAGTCTGGGGAATGGGCTGAAAAGCGAGCGATGTCCCAGAGCGCACGGCTGCTGCCCCCCTAACCTCCTGAAATGGTGGTCTTGTTTAGGGGCCTAGGAATACAATATTAGGCCCAATGTGGTCATATGTTTAGATCAGAGTAAATATATTTGGAGATGGACAGTCTTAAGTTCACAAGTTTTTTTTCTGTGTAAACTATTAAAAAATTATTTTAAAATCCACCCCCTCTTCTTGGCCTCCCTTTTGCCTTGTCAGTCTTAATTGCTTTTAACTTTTATTCTGCTGTCATGTTTCTGTCGTTCATTTTCTTTTTTTGAAAAAGTTACCATCTGTCTGGATCAACAATATTTTCATTCCTACACTATTTTCTTCCCCAACATATGTCTTCATTTTCTAATGCATCTCTGAATACTTGAAGAATGTTGTTGACTTCCATGCCACCAATTTGACTGAATCAGCTTCGACATTTTGCCAATTAGACTGTATAGCGTTTTGAAGAAAAAATATAAATAGCACTTAGTTGGCTGAAAAAAATCAATTGAGCTTACTCACTTAAGGAATATAAAATATTTCCTGTTTTTTTTTCCTGATGGGAGGGTAGGAAATTCATTTTTGTTCATCATCTCTTTTGAGTTAATAACCATATGTCATAATGCAACTACCACAGAAATATTCTAGAATTCTTTTTAAAAACTGCATGCTAATCATTTTTATACTTATTTGTAGTTCTTGACTAGAGAAAAAGGACATATTGCTTTGCTATCGAAGCACCCTTTCATCTAATATTGGATAGAACAGTAATGGTATATTTCAGAGGAATAAAATATAATGTTGCCACTGATGTTAATGTTGCTTTTTTTCCATTCTAATCCTCTGGTTTAGGTTACTCAAATTGCTATATCCTTTACACTTCAGATCTGCAAGGTTTTCTTTTTCTTAGTTTTAAAGTTGAAGCAAAAACTATTCACTTTTATTTTGAGTACAAACAGGCTTCAAAAATTCATTTTCCCCCCCTTAATAAATCAATATCTATATAAATAGATATCTTTCAGTCCTCCTTCTTGGGTGAAAATGGGAGAGAATAGAAAGTTGAAACATAGCTTGGAAATAGATTTTGTTGAAAAGTGATTTTGAGAGGTCTGGTGAAAAAATAGGGTCCGTTTGACCAAGTTATCAGTCTTTGAGACTAATATGTGTATGTGCAAAACATTCTACAACTGATTTTTTGCTGAGCTTATAAACAGCTTGGTCCTGAAAACTGATAAGTGCCTTTCACTCCCATCAACTTCAGAAGCAGTTGAAGATGCTCAGTAGCGCTGGTTGAAAATCATCTGCCAAAATTGTTTGTCAAACGAAGAGGAAATTTGGCTTTTGACTAAACAATTTTTTTTTTCCACAAGAACTGCCTTTTTCCATATGCAAAAAGATTTTTGGTTAAATTTTTACGTCTAGACTACATGCCTTTTTCAAAAGAGGCTTTTTCGAAAGATACTTTTGAAAAAGCCTCTTTCGAAAAAGAACATCTAGACTACGATCAGTACTTTCGAAAAAGCAAGCCGCTTTTTCGAAAGAGAGCACCCAGGCAGTCTGGATGCTCTCTTTTGAAAAAGCACAGTTTGCATTACATAGCACCTTTTTTCGAAAGAGCACTTTAGAAAAAAGGCATTATTCCTCGTAAAACGAGGTTTTCCACGGTCAAAAAAACTGCTGTGTTCTTTCGATTTACTTTCAAAAGAACACGGCAGCAGTCTAGATGCAGGGGAAATTTTTTCAAAAAAAGGCCACTTTTTTTAAAAAAAACCCTGTAGTCTAGACACCCTCCCAAACATATGAAAGCAAAAAAACAACTTTATTTGCCAAAAATGATAACTCCCAAAATGCATCCCTGAGGAACATTATACTCTGTACTTGTGCTCTAAAAATGTATCAGTCTAACAAAACATGAATCAAAAAGTGCAAAGAATTAGGGAGGGCTGTTAAGTACCATGCAAGGTACACAAGTACCTGGTCTAATGCATCTTGCAAAGTCTGCAATTAGAGACAGCTCAGTGATGCAAACTTAACATTCCCCAATATTGTTGTATGGAATTTTTCTACTTTTCTGCTTTTTGTTTTATAGAGGAAGAAAAGAAAAATGAAATTTATGATCAAGGATTTTAAAGTTATTATCCACTGGTCTGTGACTAGTGTTACAATGATTTGTTAAGGTCTTGTGCTTTTTTAATCTGAAACTCATTTGGTTTAACTATTAACTAATTTTGGCAAAAATATCAAGCAGGATCACACAAAGTTTAAAATACCCATAGAACCAGCTCAAGTTAGTTTCAAGTGAGGAAAACATTCTTTTCTATAACACAGTGTAGATGATTTTACAACTGCAACAAGTCTTGTTCATGTTTGTTATGCTAAGTGACATACTCTTCTTTTTAAAGTGGCACAGGAGACTATGGTAAGATAGTCTGTCCACTGGTGAGGATAACAACCAAACTGAGGTATGTGGAGTGAATTTGTCTCACTATAATGAATATCTACCGCCATCCTAACAATTAATGAGAAATAAATGACTTATCCACGAATGGCAATATCTAAATAGCTCTGCCACAAAAAACAGATATTACAGTATTAAAATATGTAGTTAGATACTTACTCAGACTAAAAGCTACTAGGTGGGTTTACTGCTTTAGTATGGAATTGGCACTAAACTAGCATAAGTAGACTTGTACATTTGCAGACTCAGATAACAAAACCTCTTATAAAAGTCTCATATCAATTTTCTTAAGACACTGTGATAATGTGGAAGTCACTTCGATGCACATTGTGTTGGGCAAGTGTGGCAAAGTCCCCTCACTGTCCTTCACCCAGATTTTCAACAACTCTACATAGACATTTTAAATCAAAGAGCATGCCTCCTCTCATTTTCTAAAGGTCTCATTTATTAACAAGATCCATAAGTTTAAAGTGAAAAAAAGCCCTAAGACTGTTTTGTCTTGAGAAAAGAAAACTGATTGGGGGAGACGGAGACATGATTGCAGCCTTCAAGTATGTTAAGGGCTATTATAATGAGGGTGGTGATAATTGTTTTCCATGTCCCCTGAAGGAAGAGCAAGAAGTAATGAGCTTAATGTGCAGTAAAAGAGATTTATGTTAGATATAAGGAAAAGCTTTCTAATTATAAAGGTAATTACATTTTTACGTCTAGACTATATGCCTTTTTCAAAAGAGGCTTTTTCGAAAGATACTTTTGAAAAAGCCTCTTTCGAAAAAGAACATCTAGACTACGATCAGTACTTTCGAAAAAGCAAGCCGCTTTTTCGAAAGAGAGCACCCAGGCAGTCTGGATGCTCTCTTTTGAAAAAGAACAGTTTGCATTACATAGCACCCAGGCAGGTTTTGGGATCCCCATCACTGGAAGTTTCTAAGAACCAGTTGGACAAACACCATCAGGACCCATCTAGTTTTACTTTGTCTCGCCATAATGCATAGAGCTGAACTGGATGACTTCTTGATACCCCTTTTAGCCCTATGTATAAGTAAGAGTTTACCCAGACTTTCATTACCTCTGGCTCCTTCCTTCATAAGACTCTTCTCTCCAGTACCTGTAAGGCTTGCTGTCTCTGTTCCTGGAACCCTTCCTGGTTCCTTCTGTGCTACTTCTTTCTGTCATTCCTTAAGCAGAAATCTTCAGATCTCTCCTTTGAAACTGGTCTATCTGAATTAGTCCTTCATTCTTTCCTTCACTGGAAACTCTCCAGCTGTCCTTTCTCGACTTGTGTTCTCTGATCCTTAAGCAGGAGCCCTCAGCTCTCCCCTGTGGAGTTGAGTTCTAGAGTAATGTGCTTCTCTTTCAGCTGACCCCCCTTTTCTTTAATCGGGTTCCAGGTTTCAGAGAGCTTAGCGGGACAGACTTTCCCTGCTGATGTCTGCCCTCCTAAGAAGCAAAAGGAACATTTGCATTGGGGGAGGGGTGGAAGATAATAAGCTGCAACCACAAACAGGGCCCTGGTCAGGGTTCCAGTCATGTGGGAGGCCCTGGACCCCCCCTACCGGGGGATAATACTCCCTCCCTTATCTCCTGTCCTTCAGAAGGACTACTCAACCCATGACTTGGTGTGAACTTATGGACTTTGCCCTGTGATAAGTGTGAATTACTGACTCTTTCTATTTAGCCGCCCTGCCCTGCAAATAGGGACGAGTTGTTGACTTTATCCACTGGACTGCACTGCCCCGTGAAAAGGGACGAGTCATTGACTCTTGCTATTGTGCCCCACTATCCAACAAATAGCAACCAATTTACTGATTCTGGCTATTGGGCCACACTGTCCTGGGGATCAGGGTTGGTTTGCTGACTTTGACAGGTAGTCACTCAGTTACAGAACTATGGGCAGAGCTATAGGCATGGGTTGGGGAGAAAAAGATGAAAATTATAAGGGAACACCAAAGGGTAGATGGGCGCCCTTGTCCCACACATGACAGGGTCATCCTCAGCTGAGTCACAGTATGGGGCGTTTTTTGATACCTCACATGACTTCCTTTAGAGACGAACACTGTGACCACAAGGTGCTGGGGTAACTCTGTAGTACACCCAAGACTAGTAAAAGCCAAGGTTTGGCTGGTAGGCTGGCTGCACCACACACAGATACAGCTTGGAGTGGCTTGCGTTCTGGAGGCTATTTGTGAACAATTTAGGCTAAAGTCTATAGCAGCAAAGCACTGTAAAGGACACCCTTGGTTACAGGGCAGGGGTGACACAGTTAGTCAATAGTCTGGATTATATTCTGGTATGTTATAATCACCTTCAAACCATGACATTTCAGCTAGAGCACAGAGAGGGGTGGCCTGCTTGTTAAGCAGTATTTTCTGCATGGGTCAATAGTTGACTATGGCTAAGGATTAAGCTGTTGGTTTTTTATTTGTAAAATTATATAATTTGGGTTCTGACCAATGAAAAAAGCTACTCTCTCCATAATGTCTGTGGTATCACATGAGATCTCCCACTTCCTAATATAAGAACATAAGAATGTCCAGACTGGGACAGACCAAAGATCTATGTAGCCCAGTATTCTGTCTTGCAACAGTGGCCAATGCCTCGTACCCTAGAAGGAATGAACAGAACAGGGAATCATCAAGTGATCCATCCCTTGTCACTCATTCCCAGCTTCCGGCAAACAGAGGCTAGAGACACCATCCCAGCTAATAGTTTGGACTTCACAACATCCTCTGACAAAGTGTTCCACAACTTGACTGTATGTTGTGTGAAGAAATACTTTGTTTTAACACGGCTGCTTATTAATTTTACTTGGTGACTCCTAATTCATGTGTTATGAGAAGGCATAAATAGCACTTCATTATCTGCTTCCTACACTGGTTATGATTTGTTAGACCTAGTCATCTCTTTTCCAAGCTAAAAAGTACCAATCTTATTAATCTCTTGTAATACAAAAGCCACTCCATACCCCTAATCATTTTTGTTTCTTTTTTCTGAACATTTTCCAATTCCAATATATGTTTTTGAGATAGATTGACCACATCTGCATTCAGCATTCAAGGTGTGGATTTATATTATATTTTCTATCTTATTATCTATCCCTTTCTTAATGATTCCTGACATTCTGTTTTGATTTTGTTACTGCCACTGCCCATTAAGTGGATGTTTTCAGAGAACTATCTACAATGACTTCCAGATCCCTTTCTTGAGTGGTAAAACTTAACTTACATACAATCATTTTGTATGTATAGGTGGGATGATGATCCCAATGTGCATTACTTTGCATTTATCAACTAAATTTCATCTCTCATTTTGTTTCCCAGTTACCTAGGTTTGAGAGATCCTTTTGTAGCTCTTTGCCATCTTCTAGAGACTTAAATATCTTGAGTAGCTTTATATCATCTGCAAATTTTGCCACCTCACTGTATACGCATATTAACAAATCATTTACAAATATGTTGAAAGACTGGTCCTCCCAAGGGACACCACTATCCATGCTGAAAACTGAAATTTTATACCTATCTATTAACCTATCTTTTCCCTATCTATTAACCAATTTCTAATCCATGAAAGAATAATAGAATTATAGAATCATAGAATATTAGAAATGGAAGGGACCGCAAGAGGTCATTGAGTCCAGTCCCCTGCCCTCATGGCAGGACCAAGTACCTTCTAGACTAGTGGTGCTCAACATTTATTCATTCATGACTCCTGGATCTGGGAAAACTTTTGTTGAGCAAAAAAACAAAAAAACAAAAAAAAAAGAGCCGGGAACATTTTATTGCGGCCCCTTTGATTTAAAGCACCGGTTTGCTCCCCTGACACTCCACCCGCCCCAGCCATGTTTACGTCACGTGCCAAGCCAGGAAGGCAAAATGCCAGCCAGCCGGATCAAAGCGCTGAGACCTCCCCCAGGAAGACAGGTTGCGCACCACTGGTCTAGACCATCCCTGTCAGATGTTTATCTAACCTGCTCTTAAATATCTCCAGAGATGGAGATTTCACAACCCCCCCTAGGCAATTTATTCCGCTATTTCACCACTCTGACAGTTAGGAAGTATTTCCTAATGTCCAACCTAAATCTCCCTTGCTACAGTTTAAGCCCATTGCTTCTTCTCCTATCCTCGGAGGCCAAGGAGAACAATTTTTCTCCCTCCCCCTTTTGACACCCTTTTAGATACTTGAAACCTGCTATCATGTCCCCTCTCAATCTTCTCCTTTCCTAACTAAACAAGCCCAATTCTTTCAGTCTTCCCTCAGAGCTCATGTTCTCTAGACCTTTAATCATTCTTGTTGCTCTTCTCTGGACCTTCTCCAATTTCTCCACCTCTTTCTTGAAATGTGGTGCCCAGAACTGGACACAATACTCCAACTGAGGCCTAATCAGCGCAGAATAGAGTGGAAGAATGAATTCTCATGTCTTGCTGACAACACTCCCATTAATACATCCCAGAATAATGTGTGCTTTTTTTTTTAATAGTGTCACACTATTGACTTATATTTAGCTTGTGGTCCACTATGACCCCTAGACCCCTTTCTGCTATACTCCTTCGTAGACAGTCGCTTCCCATTCTGTATGTGTGAAACTGATTGTTCCATCCTAATTGGAGAACTTTGCATTTGTCCTTATTAAACTTCTTCCTATTTACCTCAGACCATTTCTCCAGTTTGTCCAGATCATTTTAAATTATGACTCTATCCTCCAAAGCAGTTGCAACCCCTCCCAGCTTGGTATCATCTGCAAACTTAGTAAGTGTACTCTCTTTGCCACCATCTAAATCATTGACGAATATATTGAACAGAACCAGTCCCAAAACAGATCCCTGTGGAATCCAACTTGTTATGCCCTTCCAGCATGACTGTGAAGCTTTAATAACTACTCTCTGAGAATGGTTACCCAGCCAGTTATGCACCCAACTTATGCCCCATTTAAGTTGTATTTGCCTAGTTTATTGATAAGAATGTCATGCTAGACCATATCAAATGCTTTACCAAAGTCTAGGTATACCACGTCCACCACTTCTCCTCCAAGACTTGTTATCCTATCAAAGAAACCTATCAGATTGGTTTAACATGATTTGTTCTGTACAAATCCATGCTGGTTGTTACCTATCACCTTATTTTCTTCTAGATGAATTCCTTATTTACCTGCTCCATTATCTTCTCTGGCACAGAAATTAAAGTGACTGGTCTGTAGTTTCCTCGGTTGTTCTTATTTCCCTTTTTATGGATAGGAACTATATTTGCCCTTTTCCATTCTTCCAGAATCTTTCCCAACTTCCAAGATTTTTCAAAGATGATAGATAAAGGTTCAGATATGTCCTCTATCAGCAATTTGAGTATTCTAGGATGCATTTCATCAGGCCCTGGTGACTTGAAGACATCTAACTTTTCTAAGTAATTTTTAGCTTTTCCTTTTCTTATTTTAACTTCTAAACCTGCCCCATTTCCACTAGCATTCACTATGTTAGCCATCCCTTCATCATCAAACTTCATGGTCAAGGCATTCTCTCTTCTCCCATGACAGCCTACTTTGTTTAGGAGCCTTTGGTGAGGGACTTTGTTCTGAAAATCTAAGTATATTACATCTACTAAATCTCTTTTGTCCACATTCCTGTTGATCTCCCTCATAGTATTCTAGTAGACTGGTGAGGCATAATTTTCCTTTACAAAATCCATGTTGACTATTCCCCAACAAATTGTGTCCATCTATGTGTGTGACAATATCGTTATTTTCTATAGTTTCAACCAATATATTGCATATAGGATGGTTCTTTCACTCCAGAATTTCCTTTTCCCTTTGGTTCAGCAATGCCTGGCTTTAATGACCTGCAGGATATACTGCAAGAAACACTCATGCTCCAATGATTTTCCTTTGAGAATGAAAAAAGCTTGTGAAATGAAGTGGTAGAGAGATGGAGTTTGTGTCAGCTGCAGTGAATATCCTTTTAGAAGTGTTTTGTTACTTAAAATCTTTTCATAAATTTATAATGTGTCCAGAAGAGAGACTATGCTCAACTAACTGATATTTTCTATAATACAATAATTTAATATAAAACTTCAGTTACACTGTACAATTACTGTGACCATAGCTCTCCATGAAAGTTATATTATAACCACATTTATAATAGAAACAAGTACTATGCAAATTATACATTTACCATGTATGTGTATTACACACACATTACTTTTATGAAAAGTATGCTGCCTCCAATTTAAAGTGTTTTTTATTTAATTACAATTAATTACAAGTCTCTCTAATCTTAATCATTTTGTCCCGTTCTAGAAATTGTTCTGGAATTCACGAGGCCAATTTAGAGGGGAAAAAACCCTATTGTCATTGTCTTTTTGTAACTTTATTTGTATGTCTGATCCAAACCAGAATGAAGCTAGGCCTGTTAGGCACAAGGGAGGAAAGCTATTATTTTTCACCACCATTTTACAATGATGTCATATGAATGCTTATTTTAGCCTAACCAGGTTTGGATACTTCAAACCCACAGTTAGCATTTTTAGAGATGGTCTCAAACTGAGATGAGTATTGGGACAGAATTTCATTTCAGATATGATTCTATATTCTTTTCCAATTTCACCTGTTTTTGCTGACCCCAGTTTCATCTGCTTCAATTTCAGGTATTTTTAAGTTGTGCATACACTGAACAAGTATATATTTAAATGGACATACTAGAAGCTATACAGACAATATTCACATTCACAAAGGCTTATCTGAATCCAGAATTGACAAATGCCATACAAATACGTACTTGTTTTATGTCTGCCATGAGGTAGGTGCTCACAGCTGGGAGTCACTCCACACAACATAATGTCCTCTCCTTGAATTCAGACACCAGGATTTGAATAAATAGATTATGTTGAAGGAAGACAAGTGCATCAGCTATAAATGCTGGTGAAGCTAGCATGAACCCCACATAATTTCAGATACAATAAAAGACTAATTAAACTGACCTAAGTCTGGAATTGAAAAATTACTAAAGTATGTCAAGGGAGATTCCACATCAGCTGCTGATTGCTTGAGATAGAAGATTTGATCAGTTATAACAGAGCTAATAAAAATGAGTATCAGCACCTGACCATGTTCTGGGAGTGTGCGATTAGTGGAATCGGGAATCACAAGAGAATGTTGGCAAATGTAGGTGAGTAAATTAGGTCAGGCTATAAGAGTCTGGGTGACTTGCCCTACATCAGAGGGGGTCAAATGATAGCTCATGGGCTACATCCAGTCTATAGGACCTGTCTTTCTGGCTCCATAGCTCCTATTGGAGAGTGGGGTCAGGACTGCCTTGCTGGGGAGTAGCCATCCCAACTCTGGGGCAGCTCCCTCACAGCTTCAGTTCCCCAGCACCTGGAGAGTGCAGTCACCATGCCTCCAGTCCAGTCAGAAGGCAGGGACCAGTGGAAGCTTGATAGAGGGTGGGTAATCCCAAGGGGATGGTCAGGGATTGGGGAGCAGTGGAGGATAGCTGAGGGGGGCAGGACACACCTGGCTGTTTCAGGAAGCACAGCAACCCCCTGTCTTCCCTATCCGACCCTCCATATAATTTCCTGAGCAAAATTTGGAAACATTTTAACTACTCCACAACTCAGGGAAGGTCTATGCTACATAGTTAAGTTGACCTAAGTTATGCAACACCAGCTACATGAACAGCATAACTCTGGTTGACATAGCTTAAGTTGACTTACTGTGGTGTGTACACCATACTGGATCAATGGGAAAACCTCCCCTATCAACTTACCTTGTGTTTCTTGTTCTGGTGGAGTAGTGGAATCGATGGGAGAGTGATCTGTGGCCGATTTAGCACGTCTAGTGGATTGATTGCTGCAGAGTCGATCTCCCAGTAGCGGAGAGAAGCCTAGACTTAACAGATTTGCTTCTCTGGCCTATGTAAACATGAGAATTGTAAATAAGTAATGAGAATGTGCGGGGAAGAAGAGAGCACTTGCAGTGGAGAAAGGCTGGACAATTTGGGTGACAAAAAATTAAAAGTGCAGTGCTGAGTGTGGCTTTAAATGTGGAGCAGCTGCAATGGTACCATAATACAATAAATTATATTTACGGGGTATTGTGTTAATGTTTACAATGAACGAACTGAACTTACTCAGTAAATGTTATCCACATTTTTTGTTTCATAAATTCTCTTTGCATGTTCTCTAATGTTCATGAGAATGAAAGGTTACATTAAAGTGCTAGTCAGGAAGAATGTCATGGTCAAAGCAATCTGCAAGCACAGCAGTACTTTGACTGTAACCTGAAAGCAATTTTCAGTGGAAGTGTTACAGTATCTCACATAAAAATTGATTTAAGTATAAAGGCATGCTTTTAGAGTCTGTTAAGTAAGCTAAAGAATATGCAAAGTTGGTACTGTATGTAAAATCTACAAGATGTTATTTCCACTTATTGTCAGAAGGTAACACATACTGCTGCTTTTTGAATGAAGTCACCTTGATCTCTCTAAAATAATAAAGAGAAAAGGCTTGATGCAATTATATCATGGGTTTCTTTAATGTTATGTAAGATTAATAAACAATTTATTTATGATTTGTAGCATGTGTCAGAGAATCCAACTTACTTGCTTGGCTAAGGAGATAGATCTTGAAACATACTTTTTACGGTGAAATCAATTTAAAACTTCCTTTCCATATTTGGTTGTCAGTCACTATCAATCAGTATAACCTTTTAAAAGCAAAGCATAGGAGAATTCACTGGCTCCCATTACTTTGTAACTTTTCAAAGTAATCATATGGGAAGTGTGAATATGTTCAATGAACTATACAATGTTGCATAAAGTTTAATAATGTTTTAGCTGCATTGCATCGAATATTTATTATACACTGTATGCCATTTTCTTTGTTTTCAACTAGGTTGGAAATATGCAGCTTTTCATACATAGTCATGGAAAAACATCAGTATATAAGAAAGTATATATGCTGTGATTACAAAAGCAAATCTTGCAGTTTGCAGTTTTCTCCTGAAGTCAGCAGCTTGAAGTCAGTTTTCAGCTATGCCAGTGTAAATCTGGAGTAACTGTACTGATACCAGTGAAGTTACTCAAAGTTTCTGCCTCTTCAACAAAGCAAGATTTAACTTCTGGATAGACCACATATTTTTTTCTAAACTGTTGCATAACATTATGATGTCATTAAAATCAGATTAATCAAACCTTACTCATCCAGCCATTAGGATTTTTCAGTGAGCATGGGTTACAATATCACAGGTAAACTGGATAGGCTTATTGTTCAAAAGTGTGAATGAATGCTTTTCATTATATGAATTATTTATCAGGTACCTAGACTGTTAATTACTAATGATGGACAAAATCCACCACTCTACAAGAGGGTCCACACAAGAAATAAGCAATATAGCCAACTCATAATTTAATTGGTGTGATGTGGTTACATTAGGAATTCAGCTTTCATTGAAAAAAAAAAGTAAGCTCCTTGCTTTCATGGTTGCATAGAACATCTTGAAAGTGTTTCTGCTAAAGACTCAAAATTCAAAAGGCAAATACAAATGATTCATTTTAAAATTCTAATTCTTTTAAAAGTCTAATGATTTTTGGACTTGGTTCATGATTTTTCAATGCTTGGGTTTAGTAATACATACCATGTACCACATACATTTCATTATAGACCTCTTTTAAATAGAACTTAAGTGGTATGAAGGATTTGTGAGACACTTCTGTATCAGATGTATTCCTCCCAATGAAAATCATATGATATTCTTGCTACTCACTGATTGAAGGGTTAAAAGATTTTAGAACAAATATGAATAGCAAATAAAAATACACATGTTCTCTCACAAATAACACTAGTTATATTGCACCCCAAATTGATAAAATATAATCTTGGTTTCTGAGGCCTGGTCTATACTAGGACTTTACATCAACTTTAGCCTCATACTGTCGATTTTCTAAGTGATGCATCCATGCTACCAAGGTTGTCATGTTGATCTTAAGGACCATGGAAGTAGATTTAAGGACTCCTGCTTTTTATGAGTAATTCTATTCCAGACCTTGCACAGTCGAATTTATGGTAGCATAGACATAGCATTGCCAGAAAGTTGAGGCTTTTGGCCTCTGGGAGACAGAAGCAGACTGTGAGGGACTCCAAGAAAGATCTCACCAAACTGAGTGATTGGGCAACAAAATGGCAAATGAAATTTAATGTGGATAAGTGTAAAGTAATGCACATCGGGAAAAATAACCCCAACTATACGTACAGTATGATGGGGGCTAATTTGGCTGCGACAAATCAGGAAAGAGATCTTGGAGTTATCGTGGACAGTTCTCTGAAAACTTCCACACAGTATGCAGCGGCGGTCAAAAAGGCAAATAGGATGCTAGGAATTATTAAGAAAGGGATAGAAAATAAGACCCAGACTATCTTACTGCCCCTGTATAAAACTATGGTACGCCCACATCTTGAATACTGTGTACAGATGTGGTCTCCTCACCTCAAAAAAGATATTTTGCCCTTGGCAAGGGTTCAGAAAAGGGCAACTAAAATGATTAGGGGTTTGGAACGGGTCCCATATGAGGAGAGGTTAAAGCGACTGGGACTTTTCAGTTTAGAAAAGAGGAGACTGAGGGGGGATATGATAGAGATATATAAAATCATGAGTGGTGTGGAGAGGGCCGATAAAGAGAAGTTATTTATTAGTTCCCTAAATAGAAGAACTAGAGGACACCAAATGAAATTAATGGGTAGCAGGTTTAAAACTAATAAAAGAAAGTTCTTCTTCACACAGCGTGTAGTCAGCCTGTGGAACTCCTTGCCAGAGGAGGCTGTGAAGGCTAGGACTATAATAGAGTTTAAAGTGAAGCTAGATAATTTCATGGAGGTTAGGTCCATAAAAGGCTATTAGCCAGGGGATAAAATGGTGTCCTTGGCCTCTGTTTGTCAGAGGCTGTAGAGGGATGGCAGGATACAAATCGCTTGATCATTGTCTTTGGTCCACCCTCTCTGGGGCGCCTGGTGCTGGCCACTGTCAGCAGACAGGATACTGGGCTAGATGGACCTTTGGTCTGACCCAGTATGGCTGTTCTTATGTTCTTATGGGAGGCTTCCCACAGTTCCCTGCCCTGACCAATCTGGCCAGAACTTATGCCTCTACTGTTCTCACTAATGAGCACAAAAACATTGTGGGAAACGTTGACTGGCCTTCCCCATGTGGCCAACTTTATGAGCACATTTTGAGTAGGCAGCATACCATGGCACATGAGGAGATGACCTTGAACAATCCTACTAACACTGCAATGACTTTGAATACTTCTGCTCCCATGGGCTCCAGTTTCCAGGGCCACAGAAAAGCACCAGTGTGGAGTGCCAGGAGATCTCACTGAGTCTTGGAAAGATGAAGCCATCTTCTACAAGCTCTGAACCAGGAAGGAGAAGGCTGACACTTATGGGAAGATCACAAGTTGCTTGGTGGCTAGAGGCTATTCCAGAGACTCCCAACAATGCCGGATGAAAATCAAGGAGCTGAGGCACTCCTGCCGCAAGATGAAGGAGGAGAATGGATGGTTTGTTGCAACACTTCACACATGCCACTACTATGAGCAGCTGGATGCCATTTTGGGGAGGAGTCTGTCCAGCTTTCCTAGCATGGACATGGAGTCCGGCCAAGACATGCTTGGCATCAACGTGGTGGACAGTATGGTGGGAGAGAGGCAGGAGGAGAAGAAAGCGATGACTAGCAAGCTGGCGATGCCCGAGAGCTAGGAACTGACTTAAGGCACTGGGGTGTGATGTGCAACACATTCTGTGCCTACACAGTATGGGGGGCCCGGAACAGTTTGTTAATGTGTCTGCAGGAGGAGCAGGAGTCTTGTCTCCACAACTCCATGAAGCTCTCATACAGGAATTCTTTGATCCTTCTCACAAGGTTTCTGGGGAGGCCAGCCTCATGCACCTTTCCTTGCCAATCCACCAGTAAGTGGTCTGGAGTCATTGGACCACAAAGCATTGCAGCATAAGGCTCAGGTTTATGGCCACATTCAGTCACTTGTGTGATTTGAAGAAGACTGATATCTCGCATGTCAGCTTTGAGGAATGAGAAGAGGAACCTATTAACACTCTCCCTGTGAAGCCACAGAAATTGCCGAGACCCCATGACATGGGGGGAAGAGAACTCAAGGGGAGTTGGACCCTCCAGGCTCGTGGGAGGCAGAAGACAGTCTCACTCCTGTTTCCTGAGCACCCCTCTCCCTTTTCAGTTCCAACTTCATTCCTTTCCCTGCTGTTTTCTCCAAATAAAAACTCCTGTTTTTTGAACAATGATCTCTTTACTGTTTGAACTGCAGGTATAGGGGATTAAAGGCAAACACACAGACTATAGAGGCAACTTATTGATAGCCACGTGGAAGAGTCTCAAAACAGGCTTTGCACAAAACTGTCCTTCAAGACTTCTTTGATTTGCACTGCACCTTGCTATGCTCTCCTTATCACACTGGTGTCTGGCTGCTCAAAGTCTCTGGCTAGGTGCTCTACTTCAGCCCCTCACCCTGCTAGATAAGTTATCCCCTTGCTCCTGCACAGATTATGGAGCACACAACATGCTGCGACCACAAAGGGAATGTCGCATTCCCAGAGGTCCATCTGAGCCAGGAGATTCCTAAGCCTTCCCTTTAAACATCCAAATGCACATTCAACCACCATTCTGTGCCTGCTCAGCCTGTTGTTGTACTCCTCCTTGCTGGCATGCAGGCTGCCAATTTACTGACTCATGAGCCATGAAGCAAGTGGTAGGTTGGGTTGCCATGATCACAATAGGCATTTCCATCTCTCTGGCTCTGATTTTTCTGTGTGGAAAAAAGGTGCCACTGTGCATCTTTTATAAGAGGCAGGAGTCCCTAAGGATGCAAGCATCATGTACCTTTCCTAACCCTCCCACACTGATGTTGGAGAAACCACCCTTATGATCCACCAGCACCTGCAGCACCGTGGAGAAATACCCCTTGTGACTGAGGTATTCCAAGGCAAGATGGTTGGGGGCCAAGATGGGGATGTGCATTCTGTCTATGGCCCCATGTTCTGTCTACGGTGTCCATGTTTCCCAGAGTCACAGCCTTCTGAAGCAGGATGTTATTGATGGGCTTGGCTATTCATACAACAGCAGCCCTCACTGTAGATTTTCCTATTTTGAACTGATTGGCCACTGAGTGGTAGCTGACTAGTGTGACAAGCTTCCATAGGGCAATTGCCACATGCTTCTTCATGGGGCTAGCGGGTCTCATTCAGGTATTCTGGTGCCTCAAGACAGGGGAAAGCCATTCACAAAGTTCCAAGAACGTGGCCTTGTGCATTTGGAAGTTCTACTGCAACTGCTGATCATCCCATCTCTGCATCACAATGAGGTCCCACCAGTCTGAACTTGTCTCATGACACCAGAATCAGTGTGGTACTGTGTCCAGAGGATTGACTGGTGGCTGTGCTAGCATAAGCGCCAGGCCTTGTATGAGCAGGGCCTCCGTGCCACACCAAGCTTCGTCCTTGTCCTCTTCTTGGAGGCACGACATATGTATTCTCTCTCAGTAGTGCACCACAACACAGGTCACCATCACAATGGCTTGCTGCAAAGTGGGCTCCATGTTCGCACTGCTATGGCATCTACACAGGTGACCAGGGCACCACAAGGCACAATCACACTGCTTCCTCTTTATCTCACACAATGGTGAAGGGAGTAGATGGTGACACTGGTGACATGAGCCCATCTAACCACCTGCTGCAGGGTTTTGGACCCAACAGGCACTGCAATCAGAGCCCAGAATTCAAAGCTGCCCATGGTGCTTCACTTTCTGAGTAAACAGTAGGCTCCCTAATAGGGATGCGCTACTTTGTACTACATTCCATTCTTCCCCGCAGTGAAGACGTGGTCCTTCAACTTCGTAAAATTGGGTGGTAAGAAATCAACCATATTAGATTCAACCTTATCTCATGGTGCAGACATGCCCTGAATGTTCACAAACAGAAAATAAAAAGGGGCCCGAAACATGCCAGTACAAGTGATCCGTGCAAGACTTATTACATGTTATTACATGTTTCTTTGTAAGTTTGTTTGTTTTTGTGAATTTTATGGGAATTATGAAGTAGGGATTTGATTATCTAGTAAAGGTTCAACAGTAATAATATGTGATATAAAAACTACACCAGTCAGGGTAAATGAAACCAATAGCCTAAGCACCCTTTTTTCCTGCTTCAATTTTTAGATCACAAACTAAATCTTGATTATTAGGTGGCTAAGCAAGAATAGTGTAAATGAAACAGGAAAGGTGACAGATTTCATTGACTATAACCATCTGTGTACAAAAACTGGAGCTAATTTGGAACAGGTCAAATACAAAGCCTACCTCCAGAGCCAAGTTAAAAACATAGGATTCGTTATGTAAATCAAAGCTTAGCTTAGGTTTTATTGGAAAAGTTCAAGCTCATGCTGTTCAAGTAGGTTCAATTTCATTTGTTTTTCTGTGTTGTTTGTATGAGACTCAATGAAGCTGTTTCCATGAGTGCCATCTCATTATTTTATTTCTCACAGTAAAGAATTTTAAAGTACTTTGTATGAAAGATGCCTTATAAAATAAATTGGTTTGAATTTTGAATAGAAGAGTGAGAACATTTCTTACATTTCAACTGCCTCAGATTTTTGTCATTAAAAAGTTATCACAGTGGCTCTTCAAAATACTGATACTCCTCTGTATGGGCTGTGAAGAAATAAAAAACAATGTCAAATTTTACATAAATAGTTCACCTTTCTTTTGGCGAATTTCTATTTTTTTCTTTCACAGCAACCTCTTTGTTGTTATAGTTGGACTCATAAACCCCACCATTTTCCAAAGCATATTTTATGCACAAAGTATATAATTATATTTAATATTGACACATTTCTAAGTCAGTTAATAAATACATGTTTAAAGATTAAAGAAAGTTTCAAGCAATTGGGTTAAAGTACAGAGCGATAACTCCTTATGAAAGGCTTACACATACCAATGTAATCGCTCAAAAATATCCTTATGCTTCTATTCTGCTTTTTATTTTCATCTTATAGTTAAATTCCCTGAGGGGTAGTGACTGGCTAAAGCTAATGGCCCTCAGCTGTGTCTTGTGCTTTCAACTCCTCCCAGTCAGTCATTAATCCCCAAGAAATGACCTGCACCTTGATCATTATTGCTTTAAAAAGTCACTAAGGATGTTAATGAAATCTAAGTAGTATCTAGGTTACCACCAGAGAGCATAACGTCAGTAATATATGAGGAACGATGTTTGATGATCTACAATATTTCATATTTATGAGTAAAGAAGAAAGTTAAGGAGGCTGCCTGCAATACTCCTTACTGAACAGGCAATGTCATCAAGTGCCTTTAAGGAAATATTTATTGTAATGAGACCTGCTGGTATAAGAGATACAGGAGAAAGGGGGCAATGCTTTTAATTAATGGAATTTGTGTAACAAGAGCTGCAGGCAAATTGGAATAGGGCACACAGATTCACACAGAATCTAAATTAATTCAAAGTCTGAATTTGTCAAATTCCTACAAACACAAAAAGCAAGTGTCAGTCTCCTCAGACATTTAACATTGACACCATAACCATGGCACTATGGAAAGCTTGTTATGCAAAGCAACAGCTATTTTTACTCCTTAGTGTAGGTTATCTACCCCTAAATTTTCAAAGCAATGCACAGAGATTTAGCTTTGTGACTCCCATTGCATTCAAAAGGAGTTTGTGCCAAGCTAACTCCTTGCTCAGCACTTTGAATCATGTCCCTGCAAACTTTGGGGGGCATTTTGAAAATGCTACACACCAGTATGAAGAGGAGACAGAGACTGTTGATAAAATATTAGTTTAACTATGAAATAACTTTTGTGCAGGATTTAAATATCTCTACCTGTCCAAAATGCAGTTGAATGAGTAAATACTGCTTCGTTTATTAGGCATAGTGATGAAACTTGTTGCATAAGAAATAATTCATATTTTGAGGAACCTTAATATTGCTGACAAAAAATGAATCCAACAATATCAGCAAAGTATCAACATTATATTTTGCACACTACAGAGCTTGCCAGTCCTTTATGTAATATTACTCTATGTGCCATTGCTAAAGAGTTTTGCTCTTTCTCTGCATTGAGCTAAACAATTCTCTATTATCCTTCTGGTTCTAATGCTATTGATTTCAGCAGAGGTGGGACTGGTGATTTTGTAACAGGGTCTGCTGCCACCCAAGTCTCCCTGGTGGCCAGAAGTTACTTTGTGGCACCCTTCTACTTTTTCTCCCTCTTCTTAAACTTCACACCCTCAGTGCAAAGGTAATTTAAACACCTCCTTCTGGGGTTCACTTTATTCAGTCCTTTATTCAGTCCACTGCCCTCCCCCCCCAGCTCCAACTCAACTTTAGAATTTATATCTCCATGCACACACACTTAGAAAGGGAGTCCCCAACCCACCTTGCTGCATTTGGGTCCCACCCCAATTCAAAGGTCTCATTCTTCAAGCAGGAGTTTGGCTCTGTATGTCCCAACCACCTACTTAATGTCTTTCTCCCTTCATAAGTAGAGAGCTCTCACCACACCTTCCCAGACCTGGGTTCCAGTCCATTCATCCATCCCAGACTTTATCTATCTGGAACACATTCTTCAGGTTCTGATATCAACTTCCCAGGGTTTTCTCCTGCCTTCATGCACAATTTCTAGCCCTGCTCACTAGCACAATTTACCTGACAACTCAGGGTCGTCTCCAAAGGAGCCTTTCTCACTCTAAAATCTTTGCCACAATATCCTGAACAACACTCAGCACAGGTCCCTGCTAGTCCGATAGGAGGCATCTATCCTTTATTACACAGCTTTTATTTCCTCCACCTGGGGAGACAAGTTTAACTTGTCACAAGTGAAATGCAGCTCATCTCCCTTTGACACTCTGTGACAGTCAATGTTGTAAGAAATTGGTGACAGATTTTGCACACATTGTAGATGTGGAAGAAGAAAAATTTACTGACAAGTATGATACTGAGGCAAATGAGAGCTCCAAGTACTTAAGAAAAGATATAAAGAAAATGATATTCTCTTGTGACAGTGTTCCTTGGCCCCAGAAACATGTCTGTCTTTGCAAATATTTAGCTGAAGGAAATGTATAGGCCACAAATTTTCAGTCTAAACAAGCAGCGATGGAACACAGTCAAGCATCATTAAACATGTCTATAGGTGTATATAGCTATTTATTTATCAATACAGAAGTGTATGTAAATGACCAAAAGAAAAGCAGTATATTAAAAAGATTTACCTAATAAAGTATATGCCTACAATCTCAGGTTGGGTTGTACTGGGGCACCTAGCCTGTTCTGCCACAGCCACGCTGCTAGAACTTGTTTCCTCTCCCCAACCTGGAAATTATCATTTGCAACTATAGAGTAGGTAAAGACTATGTACTTATTTGCATATTCAGGAACCTAAATACATTTGAAGTTCTGGCTCTCCCTGAAGACATGTCTACTCTATACCAGTCTGTTACCTAGGGGCAGGGCAACTAAGAAAACAGAAATTAAAAAGTGACCCTTATATCAGGGGGACCACTGTTTCAGAGGATGCAAGCCCCTTTTCCCGCATCTATCATCGGTTGGAGTAACCCCTCAGTGCGTCCGCCCAGTGTGATGTATAAATAAAGAAGGACACTCTAAAATAAGATAACAAATGTATTAGGGAATTAAATTACAATAACTGGGAAAAATGGGGATTTCATATAAGAACTAAAACAATCACACAAATGATAGTAAGCATCCTTACTCAACTGTGACTAAATAACAGTATACAGCAGTGTAGGGATTTCATCAGGAAGGCATGAAGCCTGGGCCCAAATGTTCCTGTTGGTCAGGAGGAAAAGAAGAGAAGACAGGAGAGACCCCAAAGAAAGTAGACCCCTGTTACATTCAGAGGTTATCAGGCTGGATGGTGCCGTGCTGCCGAGGCCTGGGACCTACTACCCTCAAGCTAATTGAAAGCTCTCAGGGAGGAGCTCCAGGGAGATCTCTGCAAAGAACTTCTGTGATGGTGGTGGATCACTGATCATTGATGGTAACTCTTCTCCCTTCCTCATCACAGCTGTGGTGGTCTGATGCTGACAGGAGCATAGATGGAAGAAGCAACATTCCTCAGCAGCTGTGCAGGACCTTAAAATCACTTCTGTGGCATGCCACCCTGGGGTGATAGCATGTTCTGAAAACCAGTTCTGGCTGGTAAGAGCCAGAATAGTTCAGAGTCTCCAGCTGATGACAGGCACTCTGATCAAAATGGAGTCCTTGGGTCCAAAGTTCACTGCCTCCATTTTGAATAGTTTTAATGAAACTGTTTTAGTCCCTACAACTCTTACCTCTACCAAATGCCAATGCCACTTGCCTGTGCAGAAGGCACAGATGAGCCACACCTGACATGAGTCATCAGTAATTAGTAAGCATTTGATTGCAGGATCTGAAATCTTGCTAGCATAAGATGTCAACAGAAGGATCGAACTACCCTGTAAAATGGCATTTTTTAAAGCATCATGCATTATAGATAGCTATGAAATTATACCAGATGTCTGAAACTGTGGGCGTGTATACTTTTTTGGGTAAATGTTTAATATACTGCTATTCTCTTTGTCATACATGTCTCTTTTACATACATTCTCAACCTTAGAAACCACTTCTGTATTAATAAATAAACTGCTATCTCTACCTACAGACATCCCATCTCTGCTTGTTCAAGGGTTAACAAGGATTTAAGGATAACAAGTCTTGTGGATAAGGGAGAAATGGTGGATGTGGTATATCTAGACTTTAGTAATGCATTTGATATGGTCTTGCATGATCTTCTTATCAATAAGCTAGGCAAATAAACCTTAGATGTGGCTACTATAAGGTGGGTGCATAACTTGCTGGATAACCGTTCTCAGAGAGTAGTTATTAACAGTTCACAGCCATGCTGGAAGGACATAACAAGTGAGATTCTGCAGGGGTCTGCTTTGGGAACGCTTCTGTTCAATGTCTTCATCAACGATTTAGATGATGGCATTGAAAGTACACTTATTAAGTTTGCAGATGATACCAAGCTGGGAGGGGTTGCAACTGCTTTGGAGGATAGGGTCATAATTCAAAATGATCTGGACAAACTAGAGAAATGGTCTGAGGTAAATAGGATGAAGTTTAATAAGGACAAAAGTAAAGTGCTCCACTTAGGAAAGAACAATCAGTTTCACACATACAGAATGAGAAGCGACTGTCTAGGAAGAAGTACTGGAGAAAGGGATCTAGGGGTCATAGTAGACCACAAGCTAAATATGAGTCAACAGTGTGATGCTGTTGCAAAAAAAGCAAACATGATTCTGGGATACATTAACAGGAGTGTTGTGAGCAAGACACGAGAAGTCATTCTTTCGCTTTACTCTGTGCTGATTAGGTCTCAGTTGGAATATTGTGTCCATTTCCGGGCACCACATTTCAAAAAAGATGTGGAGAAATTGGAGAAGGTCCATAGAAGAGCAACAAGAATGATTAAAGGTCTAGAGAACATGAGCTTTGAGGGAAGACTGAAAGAATTTGGCTTGTTTAGTTTGGAAAGGAGAAGATAGAGGGGGGACACGATAGCAGTTTTCAAGTATCTAAAAGGGTGTCACAAGGAGGAAGGAGAAAATTTGTTCTCCTTGGCCTCTGAGAATAGGACAAGAAGCAATGGGCTTAAACTGCAGCAAGGGAGGGTTAGCTCGGACATTGGGAAAAACTTCCTAACTGTCAGGGTAGTGAAACACTGGAATCAATTGCCTAGGGAGGTTGTGGAATCTCCATCTCTGGAGATATGTAAGAGCAGGTTAGATAGACATCTATCAGGGATGGTCTAGACGGTACTGGGTCCTGCCATGAGGGCAGGGGACTGGACTCGATGACCTCTTGAGGTCCCTTCTAGTTCTAGTGTTCTATGATTCTATGAAGGCATTTTTCTGTATATTATTCTTTCTACATTTTCTCCTTCATACCTTTTTTCCTGGGTAATTTGGTCCACCAAATGGCAGGTCTTTCACACAGCATCTGCTTCCTTTGTTAAACAAGGATAGTAATGAATTAGTCAAGTTAATGGATTTTGGTTGAAAAAGTTCAAAATTTCTGACCTTAAACAAATTGCACAGTTTTATCTGGAGTTGCATCTCAATAACTTTATGTTAGATCATATCTAGTCTGATGTAACATGATGTGATCAAAATGATCACAGGTTAATCAGACAGCTGTATTTTTACTTGTTAACCTGACATATCTACTCTAATTTCCAATTTCATATGGAGAGGGAAAAAGGGGAGGGAAAAATCAAAACAGACATTTGGAGCGAAGCTTCAGAAACATTACATAGAGCCAAACCATCATTTTGTTTAAAGGTTTATACAATCAGCGAAAATCATCTTTCCAAATCAAAAGCTGCTATTCTGATAAGCTCTGTACATATTTTCTCAGCAAAAGATAAAGGAAAAAATAAAAACAATTATATTCACTGGCACTTGTGTAAATTCTGGAATGAAAAGAAACAGAGTAAGTCATGCCAAAGGTATCCCAGAAAAACTCCACTGCGTCCAGGGACTGCGTCTGCTCTTCCGACATTTTTTGTCGAAGAGCAGACGTGCTCTTTCAGAAGCCCCGTCTTCCTCATTTCACGAGGAAGAAGGGCTCTTCCGAAAGAGGAGGTTTTCCTGAAATTTGGACCAGTGTAGTCAGACCAAATTTCAGAAAAGCCTCTTCAAAAAAAAATCAGAAAAAAGGCAGCAGTCTAGACATTGCCTTAGACTTTCTCCTGTAATAATTTTGCAGTTTGGGAAATTAAAAACAAAAGTTGTAAACTACAATAATGGCAGTTGGTTCCTCCAAAATGAAAACTTTCAAATGAACCATGAATATTCAGCCTTCCAGAAGTGTTCACCATTAGATTACGTAATAAACCCACATATAGTGGTAAGGTAATTACTGTGAACAGAAAAACCATATAATTACTGAGGGAACTAATGGGTTGTTCTGTCCTCCAAAAATGCCGGTTAATAAATTACTAATTACATTTGCACCCAAATTTAACTACCAAATAATCTGCAGTAAATACATAGCTAATATTGAGACTATGCTCCCCTGCATACTAAAAAGAATAATAAAAAGAGTAAGAAAGGCCCCTGACAGTTAAAGGGAGAAAATTAGCAGTACAGTAGCATGTTCTTCCCTCTCCAGAGTGGCATGATTAGTATGTAACTAAAGAGAAATGAGTCTGTGCTCTTCTTCGTTGGACTGGAGCATAAAACCCAGGAGTTCAGCATGAGCTTCTCCTTAGATAATGTAATTATAATTATACAATTTTACCAATTTTCAATGTAGCTAACTACATTTCCACATTTTCCATGTATTTACCTTTAAATTCAGGGGCAGCTTCCTTCTTTTATGTGTAGGTAGAATATTTATAGGGTCTCTGTGTTCTCTCTCTCTCGGACACTTGACCTTTATTTTTGCTATTTTCTTTAAAGTCCACTCTAAACTATATGAGCTTCACTACAAAGGAGTTATGAGGTAAAATCCTGGCCCAGTTGAAGTCAATGGGAAAAGACTCAAAGTTGACGTATGTATGGTAGGTCCAATATGGATCTTGAGACAGCTGTAGTTCCTTAAGAAATACAAACTTAGGTCAGAGCAAAGGAAAGGCTTCTGCTCTCACAGGTGTTGTAGGATTACTAGGGCTGATGCCATCATTCCTTACAGATCCGTACATTTGCTGTGGTTGAAAAGTCCTATTTACTCCTTTCTTTCACAAGCCCCTGGATTGTGTGAATGATTCAGACTCCAGGAGTCCAAACCAAGGAGTTCAACATGAGCTTCCCCGCAGATAATGTAATTATAACTATAGAATTTTACCAGTTTTGTGTCTAGTTTTCTACATTTCTACATTCCCTATGTAGTTACCACTGGAGTAAGGAGTAATTAAAACTAAAATCGTTCTATATATTTTATAAATGTGTTTCTGTCTGTCTGTCTTGTCTGTCCCCCAGCTGTGTGACATGCACCCCTCCTCCAGTGGTGCCAGCTGCAGCAGCCATAGATAGGTGCTTCTCACCTGGCCCCAAACAGCTGTGATAAGACAAGGTTCCGATTGTCTTCTCTACTCAGAGCAGTCTGCATACAGAATATCCCTCATCCCCAGCCCCATTCCAGAGTGATGATTTAAATGAAGAGAAACAAAACCTATTTGAGTTAAGGACTGCAGCAATACTGGATAAATCTTCTAGTATATCCATGTGAAGAATAGAGATCTGAAAGAAAGAAAAAAACCACTTGCCAATCAAAATGCTAGATTCTGGAACCTAGTGATGGCTAGGTATAAGCTAGAGATGGATAAGCTTCAGTTGCTAGAGTGTGCTTTTTTTTTTTTTACCTAAAGGCCAACTTTCATTGAATTAACCCTTTGAGTGACCATCCATCCCTGATTTTAAGATATGATGAAATGTACTAAAACTGATGTCATTATAAACATTTAATTGAAGTTTATGATAATTTCATTGTATACCTGAAAAGAGTTGAAACATGCATTTGACAAATATATGTAATATATGAAAGGAAATTATGTTCCCCTAAAATGCCCCTTAAAATAAACTGCTGTCCCTTATTCTTTGTGTTTTCCTCCTATTTCCATTCAACAAAGGTGGTCACCCTCATAGAAACAGCTGAAAATAAACTGAAAACTTTGCACAGCCTTAATACTAACTTGTTTTTATATTTACTTATTCTGTGTCTTCCCAATGTCACAATTCAGAATTTTCACAGTAATAATATAAATATGCCAAATATGCTTTAAGTTTCATTCTGATATGTTGATACAACATGAAATTATTGTATGCTTTGAAACTGAGTATTAAGGCTCACCACATTTACTAACAAACAGCTCCATGTACAGTGGCTTGAAAGATATCCAATTAAAACTCATTCCACCTGGCATAAATATTATTACATCATGAAAGGAATCCTGGAAATAACTGCTAACTTGTTATATGTAACTGCCCTTACTCTCACCTTAACTCCTAGTGATTTTGGAAAATTGTGTTTAGTTATTTAAAATTCTGTCATAAGCTGGTATAAGAAACACAATATAGAGCTGAGTAGATGTATACATTCTTTTGAAAATTCAGTGCTGCAGTCTACCAAATAATACCACTGGACATATCTATATTTTGAACATGCATTTCATTTCATTTTCAGCGTGTGTAAGCTTATGTATTTGTAGACTGATATTCATTTGTACAGTCCATTGATCTGTCTTTCAATGTACTAAGAACACTTTAATATAGAGTGACTTTAGGAGACCATATCATAAAATTTTTATTTAGGTATTCCCATGGTGATAAAAATATTGAAGTATTGCCTTTTTCATAATAAAATACATTAAATTCAACTAATCAGGTTAGCTATCCAGACATGAAATGGTATATTTCTATGACCATAAAATGTACATATAGATGTCTAAAGAGTAGTCAAATGCACACATTAAAAACAAAATTTCATTCTTAAAAGATGACCATTGATTTTAATGATAGTTTATTGTTTATGTTCAAAGCTTATGGCATAACATTTTACATTAAAACATATATTTCTATTGGTAAGTAGATTTGGCAGAATTTGACTTTTTCATAATTTTGTCAATACTAACATATAAGACTGTCCATTTAAATTTTTCAAATGTAGGGAAATGATCGGGGCCAGCCAGTTATTTAATGACAGATATTGAGGACCAAAAGATTAAAACACAGATTATCAACGTTACATCAAATAAAGCAAAATATCCTTAAATCAAAAACTTCTCAAGCAGCATTTTTCTTACTTTGCCTATTTGTAAATGTCAATTATCAATAGAACTATATTTCATTGGTACACCGAAATTGATGTTTACCAACATTTATCAATAAAAATCTAATTGTTGCAGACCTGTTCATTGGAATTAAGCCAAATAAGGGTCTGTAATTGACTAGGATGCGGTATAAATTTCTCTAAAAAGTGTACATAGAGACACTTAAGCATATGCCTAGCCTTAAGTATTTGAATAATACCATTTACGTCGTCATATACTTCAAAAGAGACATGTAGTTCCTTAAGAAATACCTTTCTGAACCAGGATCATAAAATATACTAGCCCCAGTCTACACTAAGGAATTATTTTGAAATACCACCCCCTCTCCCTTATTTCAAAACAACAAGCAGAGCATCCACATTACCAAGCCTGTTATTTCAAAATCTGTACTCCTGCTTTCCTCAGGGAATAACACTTATTTCAAAATTTTGAAATAATGTTAGTGTGGACATTAGCATGGCCAGGGACACAGGAGAGCTCCGGCCTACACTGGTCAGAGATCCTGGACTTCATCAAGGTCTGAGGGGAGGAGATCAACAATCCAAGATCTCCACACCAAAAAGCGAAGTGTTGATATCTATGGTCAGATGGCTGCCAGCCTGGCCAACAAAGGCCACCCCGGACCTTCAACCAAGTCCAGATAAAAAGAGCTCCATCAGGCCTACAACAAGGCCAGGGAGCAGAGCGGATGCACATGTGCCACTACTATGAACAGCTCAATGACATCCTGGGAGTGGGTCTGGTCACTTCCCCCATCTCTTCCCTATCAGCATCTAGTCCAGCCAGGACACACCCAGCGTCAGCCTTCACAAGGGCAGGGTTGTGGACAAGGAGAAGTAGGAGGAGGAGGTCAGCCAGGCGATCATGCCCACCAGATGGGACCTGCTCCTCACAGGATGTCGCCCACATTTTTGATGATCCTGGGGAAGGCACTTCAGGTTAGTTCTATAACTTTCCCTATACAAACATGGGAGCAGGTGATGGGCTACAAGGGGCTGCACACTCCTCACTCGACCTACTCATCCTGGGGATCACACAACAGCTTGTGCATGTGGGTGCACATGGAGTGCCAGTCCGGAGCACTCAGCCCCATGATAATCTGTGATTGATAGGAGTGCTAGCCAGCATTTGGTTACTAAAGGGTTAATTTCAGGTGGCTAGGGGGCGTTGGCAGGGAGCCAGGAGAGCCAACGGGAGAAGGTGTTGAGATTTGGATCGGAAGACATACCTGGATACTGTTCTTCTTTGTATGAATTTTAAGCAAGGAGTTAGGGAAGCAAGATGAATTGAACCAGGCAGAACTGCCTATAAAGAATACGGGGCATGGAAATGAACTGGACCTTAAAGCACAGATCATAAATAAATAGGGAAATCAAGTCACAATCAAGTTATTTTCTTTGTTTTATTGTTTGGTTAAACTTATCTGTGTTAAGTCCATAAGCCCCCATGCCCAAACACTATATTTTAAGCTGTATTCCAGAGATACAATTTCTCTGTATTTTAATCTGTTCTTTTCTCAGCTGCTCTGTAACACATAGCAGCCAAGTATGCTTTATCAAGTATATCTTTTTGTTTTGTTAATAAAATCACCCTTTTTAAGCTGATGATTTGATTCTTGTGTCCTAGAAAGGAATAGGAGGTCTGTGTATGCATGCCTAAGACTGAGAGGTCAGCTATCACAGACTGCAGTTTGTTTTCTCTTTTTTTTTCAAGCTCTCTTGTGGTAAAAGAGCTTTGAGGTGCCCCTCTGGAAAAAGTCCAAGTGCTTTCTTCCTGGGTTCAAGAAGAAAGGTGTGGGGGTTTTTTTCACTTGGTGGTGGCAACTACCTCCCAAGGCTAGAGAAATTGGGACCTTGGGGAGCTTTTAAGCAGAAGCCAATAGAGGCAAGGTATTTTTAAGGTCTCTTGCAGGCCCCCACCTTTGGCACTCAGAGTGCCAGGATCTTTTCTTAGTCCCTCCCATGTCGTATATCCCCCAAATAAACAGTCTTGTTTTTTATTTGCTCTACAGGGGAGGGAAGGAAGGTGGGAAGGGAGGGCAGATAAAGGGAAGGGGTAGGAGAGGAAAAACATAGAGGAGGAATTCAGGGGCCCCTTGTGGAGAGGCCCCGTGGAGAGTATCACAGCTGGCCTTGGTGAAACTCTTCCTCAAGGCCTCCCTGATGAGCACAGCCCCTTGATGTGCTCTCCAAATGGCACTGGTGTCTGGCTGCTCACATGCCCTGACCAGCTGTTCAGCCTCTGCCCCCTCACCCTGGCAGAAAAGTCTCGCCTTTGCTCTCACAGAAGTTGTGGAGCACACAGCAGACTGCCACCACAAAGGGGATGTTGTGCTCACGGAGGTCCAGGCAGGTGAAGAGACTCCAGAACCTCCCCTTTAAGTAGCCGAACACATACTCCATCACCATACATTGAAGTGCTTCATGAGCCAGGGGAACAAGGGGTTGGTTGCATTGCCCAGGATCATGATGGGCATATCCACCTCCCCGACTCTGATGATGCAGATGGGGAAAAAAGTGCCGGTGGGCATCTTTTGGAGCAGGCAGGAGTTCCAGAAGATGCAGGCACTGTGCACCTTCCCAAGTGGATGTTGGGGAAGCATCCCTTGTGATCCAGGAAGGCCTGCAGCACCATGGAGAAATACCCCTTCTTGTTGATCTAGTCCAAGGCACAGCGGTCAGGGGCCAAGATGGGGGTGTGAGTGCCATACATGCCCCTCTCCCCCACAGTTAGGGGAGCCTGTGGTGGCAAAGCCATCAACAATGCTGTCCATGTTGCCAAGAGTAACAACCCTCCATAGGAGCATGTGGCTGATGGCCTTGTCTACTTGCAGGAGCATAGCCCTGACTGTGGATTTCCCCATGCCAAACTGGTTCCTGGCAGAGCAGTAGCTGTCCGGCCTGGCAAGCTTCCACAGGGCAATGGCAATGCACTTCTGCAGGAGGATATCAAGTCTCATTCGGGTGTCCTGTCACCAGAGGGCAGGGATGAGCCACTCACAGAGCTCCAGGAAGGTGGCCTTCTGCATGTGGAAGTTCTGGAGCCACTGTGGCATTCCACGGTGTCCAGGGGATTGAGGGACATTTGTAGCAGCTGGAGCACCAGGAGCTGGGTGATCAGACCTGGCAATTTGTACTAGTTGTCATCCTGCTGCAGCAGCATGTGGGAGGTCTGGATGAACATACGAGACCTGTGAGTCTGGCACTACTCTGCAGCAGCTCTGGTTCCATCTTGTGAGAGCTGTGGCATCTGCAAGGGCAACCAGAGCACACTGCATCTGTTTTGTGTCCCATGAGGGGGATTCAGTGGAGAAGTGGCTTGTGAGACATGGCTATAGAGAGGATTCCCTAAAAGCATGAGTTGCAGCTTACCTGACCAAGTAGCCACAGGAAGTGTTCACCATCTTGGTGTCCTCCCCAGAGTGCTTCAGGGAGCTCTAAGTGTGAGGCAGGCTCCAATCAGTGTGGATGTGCTATTTCAGAATAATTCTTAACTAATTTCAATGCTCCCCCATAGTGGGGACATGCTATTTTGATGTAATTTTGGGAGTTATTTTTTTTATTTTAGTAATTTTGAAATAATTTCCTAGTGTAGATATGCCCCTACAATCATGTCTTCCCTATAGATAACTTTAAATTAAAATATACAATTTCATATGGAATTCAACCCCAGCTATAAATGTCAAAAGGTTGGTTTAAGAATGTAATGAAAACAAATAGTTTCCTATTAAATCAAAGATATTTTTGATCAGAATAATTTAAACATGTCAAAGTTGTTCGCAAATCTTTCAGTCATACAAAGCTTTCTAATTCCTAATTATGTGAATTGGGGAAGCAACTACATTGTAGGTAGTGAACAATGCAAAAAATGTAAACTTATCTGGCTCCCCCAAAACACTGCTACTTGCCTGGGTTTACTGGTGTCTACAGATTTCATGACAAAACATTAATTAGAGAACATCACCTAGCAAAAACAATCAGGTACAGTAGGTTTGGACTATATGCAAGGAGAGATCAGCAGGCAGCACTAGCCATTATTAAAGGAGTACCCCAGCATCAAGTAGGGCTAGCTCTACAGTAGGAACTTTTGTTAGTACAGTAATATTACATATGGTGTGTTGTTTTTGGAAACGTGTAAATGCAATTATACCAGCAAGTTCATATAGAGAAGTGGTATAAGCCAGAGAAAGTGTATTTGTGCTTGCTGTCTCTCCATAGGAGGGTTTGCTGGTGTAGAAATACCAGGCAAACACTTTCCAGTGTAGACCTGACCTAAGTGAGTTCTATGCAACTAGACGTTAGTCAGAAAGGAACTTTGGGCAGTTGGCATGGGGAGAAATTCTGCCTTTCCTTCAGCTCTCTTCTACTGGGGTTGCAGGTCTGTTCTCTTCTTTGGCCTGCCACCAAATGAGCGGAACTGCTGCCTTTTAACTCCTACTTCAGTCAGTGCATTTGCTAACAGATGTGGTGGAGAGGTGCTCGTTGAGCCCACAGTAGTTCCTTAATCCCTTATCATAGAGCTGGAAGAGACCTCAGGAGATCATCAAGTCCAGCCCCCTGCCCAAAGAAGGACCAATCCCGATTAAATCAACCCAGTCAGGGCTTTGTCAAGCTGAGACTTAAAAACCTCTAGGGATGGAGATTCCACCACCTCCCTAGCTAACCCATTCCAGTGCTTCACCACCCTCCTAGTGAAATAGTTTTTCCTAATATCCAACCTAGATCTCCCTTACTGTAACTTGAGACCATTGCTCCTTGTTCTGCCATCCGTCACTACTGAGAACAGCCTCTCTCCATCCTCTTTGGAACCTCCCTTCAGGAAGTTGAAGGCTGCTATAAAATCCCCCCTCACTCTTCTCTTCTGTAGACTAAACAAACCCAAATCCCTCAGCCTCTCCTCATAGGTCATGTGCTCCAGCCCCCTAATCATTTTGGTCACCCTCCACTGGACCCTCTTCAATGCATCCACATCCTTTCTGCAGTGGGGATTATGGCTCAGTGTGGGGATTGTACAGACCATCATCTCCAGCCTATTTAAATGCCATTATGCTGGCCAATGTGAAAGAGCACATGAACATATTTGACTTGTTTCTGAAATCTGAATCCCAAGAAAAAAGTGTTTAAAGACAGGTTAGGATCCCACCCACAATAGGTGATGTGGGGGTGGGGGTGGGGTGAGGAACTGTTAACCATGTGAGGAAGAAGTGTGTTTGTAATGTGATTTACAGCCATGTACCTAATGACTACAGACAGTCTCCCTTATGACTACAAGGAGAAACTTAGCTTACAAACAGAGAGCAGATTCTACCACCTTTTCTTAAAGTAGCACCTTAATAATTGAGACTACTCAGAAAACAGGCTGCTGTGCAGTGGGACAGACTCTGAACTCAGTGATATCAGATATACATCATGGTAAATGTGATTGGAACCTGAGCCCAACGTAACTAAGATTGACAAGATCTGGACCATGTTGATTTAAGACATGATCTTGCAACCTTTGCAGTCCCCAGATTCCCACTGATTTTACTGGGAAATTGATAATGAAGGGTGGCAAGAACAAAGTTTTCAGTGTGTTTTGGAAATCGTTCCATTTAAAAATTGTTATATAAATACATGCAAATGTTCCCAGGATAATCATCACTATGATGCTGGATCTCCTAGTTATAAAAAGATATAGGGCTGCTGGCAGAGAATGTTGTTATAGCTCTGGAACTCCACAAACTGTTACCCCTTGCTCCCAGATAATCCTGAATTTTGGGACCTTCTGAGCATGCTGGAAAAAGTATCTGCTGGAAAGGGCTTTTGGAGAAGATTGAGGGGAAGCTTCCTGGAAGAAGAAAGGGGAAAAAGGAATTTGCCTGGCTGAGCTCCTACTGAATGTAACTTTTAGTGCTGTTGAGTTTTAAATTATTGTTATTGTGTGTTAGGGCACGTAGAGCCTTGAATATGTCTTTTTAGTTATTTCAAACAAAATACATATTTATGTATATTTAATAATTTTTCAGTGGACAAAGATTACATTGTAAGCTAGTGTGTAATTACACTGCAGTATAACAGAAGCTTGTGACATTGGTAGACTGGGTAAGCACAAACTGAAATATTACTTATTTAATATCTAAAATTACCAGATTTGGAAATAACATAAATTATTTTAATGGTGTAGTTGGTACCTCTTCTGGATTATGAATGAGTGGATTTATTTTCCTAATGGACCTCTGTCATGTTGATGTGTTTAGTCAGGCCCATGCTAATCATGAACTTTATTCTTCCCCATAATGCTGAGTAATACAACTTGTTAAAATTAAGGATCTCAAGAAAAAATAATTTACCCAATAGACCCAGGGTTTTCTCTGGCAGATATATTGTTCCCCTTAATTTGCATTTTAATTACTTCAAGGACATTTAGCCATCTATTCGGATCACATTAGCAACTAAGAGATTAAGGGAAAACAAATTACCTCAGATATTACCAGCTGCCAGTTTAATGAACAAAAGGTTCTAACTTTACAGATCTGGGGCATGTTGTGTAACGTCACTTATCTACCTCAAGGACATGTGGGAAATTACTGAACAATAATGCTATGTTTTCTTCTTCAGATGCTCAAATCTACATGTATAGTCTCCATTGTTCAGAATTCCTTTATGAAAGAGAACATTGATTGATTGGTTGATTGGTCTTTTATAAATGTGAACCAATCTCCTTGTTCATGTTGTTTCCCCGGGGTTTCCCAGAGACCTCTTTTCCATAACTGTAAAAATCCGCTAGACGATTTGTAACCAGGAAGGAGTTCTCTTTATATGCTGACCTTTATTCCATTATTGAAATCTCCCTTATTGTAATAAAGGGACATTCATCTTAGCTCTTTTAACTAGCATAAGCAATCCATATTCTCTTAGGCAGGACTACTCAATTTTGGAAGCCCCGGGGGCCACAATGATACTCATACCACATACCAAGGGCCACAACTTAAGTGTGGTTGCATATACATGCAAATATATATGCAAATAGCTTCTTTCACACCAACGGGCATGAACATGAAGATTAAGGCGGAAGTACACAACATGCAGGCCCCATTTAAGTCAGTTCTGCTGATATTAGTAAAACACAATATTTACCCAATTTCCACCCATATGACAGCACTTTTAATGAGCAATGACAGTCCAGGAATTTAACTACCAAAACACATATCAACAGAAGACCATTATATTGACTATTTTTTTGTTTTGACTTCCACCCATGGGCTACATGTTGAGCCCTGCATAAACCCAAATCGCACTGCAGGCTGCAAACAAATGGGCTGCTGGCTGCATGAGGCCCGCCAGCCTTGTGTTGAATAGCCCTGCTCTAAGGTACACACTGCAATTCAATAAGAACAGCAGGGCTGTGCCAGCTTTCTCAGGAATTATGGGGTTCAGTATTGGGGGTTATTTCTTTGCAGTGTAGACATTCCTGGCTTGGGCTTCATCTCAAGTTCTGGGACCTCCCACTTAATAGACCAAATCCTATCATTCTTAATCACAGTAAGTCAGATTTTCAGAAATACTTACATCTCTTACGTCTATATAGCAACATTACTTCAAATAACTAGCATTGTTTCCAAGTAACTTAGTCCGTGTCTACACAGCAGGTAGTTATTTCAAAATAATGTTGAAATACTGTCAAGCTGGAGGACTTCTTACTCTGACTCCTGTAACCCTCACTGTACGAGGAGTAAGGGAAGTCAGAGAAGAGTGCTCTATTTCAAAATAAGTGCTGTGTAGACGCTCCCAATTTTGAAATAAGCTACACAATTGATGTAGCTCAGTTAGCATAGCTTATTTTGACTTAAACCATGTTGTGTAAATGCACCCTTAGAAGCCCAGATCCCTTTTGATTTCAAATAGAATTTAGGCTGCTAAGTTACCTAGGCACTTTTGAAAAGGGAACTTAAGCTCCCTAGGGTGGGATTCACTAAGGTACTTAAACACCAAATTCCTAATGATTTCATTGGGTACTAGGCACCAAGTAATTTGGAAAGCTCACAAAGTAATCCCTTACTGCGTGAATAGCCCCTCTCTAATCACTGCTACCCTGAACCTATCCTGACTGAGTCTGAGGTAATAATAAAATCCTTCATATGTTCTTAAACATTTTAATGTCACTAATAAAGTCTCATAATATGTTGTCTGTAAATATTAAATATCAACCATTTTATAGTGTTGCGAGCTACAGTACAAACACAGGTGGGGTTTTTTCAATTATTAAGATGAACCAGTTTGCATGCAGGATTAAATGCATGAAGTGTTTTTAAACATGTCAATCATGTTAAGTTGAAAATGGAATAAAAAAGCTTTTTGGAACACATATAACTATATTAATTTCAGTATATTATTGAGACTGAATCATTTAAAAATTGTGTGAAAAGTTCAGTAGTTGATGGTATGATGGTGTTATAGACCATTTACTAATTACCATTATTTTTCTGCAAAGAGGGCTAGAAACTTGATGCCTCCCACTCACCTACATGCAGCTGGATGAGCTAGATGGCCATTTTAACATCTTTCCATGAGAGGCATGTGCGGCCCACCAGTATGATCACTAACCTTTACCCTGAATCTGAGATGATCCTTGTAGATATTAGGGAACTGAAAGTTAAATCCCTATAACGATTGGGAGAAAGAGAACCACATCTCCTCCATTGCCAGGTGCTCATTCATTGATCACTAGGAACTTTACAGGGCTGCTGAAGTCATACATGTTAGGGAGTGTTACATCCCAACCTATCAGAACAAGACTAGGAATGATGAAATCAGCTCCAGGAGGCAGCAAGGGGTAAATCAGACCCCACCACAAGAAACAGTAAAGGTTGACTCACTGCAATTTTCTGCTCAGAATCCCTCATTGTAAGCCCAATGATTGTAGGTGAGGGGCATAAAGGGGGTAGTTGCCCTGGGGCTTGGTGATTCAAAGGGGGCTGGGGACTACTATGACAGCAGTGATGGCTGGAGCCCCCGGCCCTTTAAATTGTCACTGGAGCAGCACACTAGCTGCCCCACACAGATCTGAGGGCTGGGGGTGGGGGGACACACACTACATTCTGGGCAGTGCTGAGGGCTGGCTGTCCCTGGCCCTGACCTTCTTCCTGAGGCCCTGCCCCTTCCAGGGGCACGGATCAGGGCCCCCTGCACCTTGCCCAGGGGTCTGCAGTGTCTGTCAGCCCAGCTGCTTCAAAGTATGCACTCAACTCACATGAACTGGATGCCTAAAGACTTGTTCAGCCCATATTTCTGCACACACAGGGTATATTATATATTTAGTTTCTGCAACTCACCTTCTAAATTGCTTTTGTTGTGAAGAGATATAACTATCATGTGCAGTAACAATAAGGAAAGAGTTAGGGAGTGTCAGTAAAATAGAAATGTATTCCATTCCAATGCACAGAATACTGTATTGACACTCATGAGACTAGTGTTCTATTCTTGGTTTTGCCATTGGTCTGCGTGATGAGCTCAGGCAAGACACTTCACTCTGCTCTTCCTCCTCTCACTTTTTGTATTTAGCAGTTCTTCTTCTGGGAACAGCATCCCATGGTCCAGGAAGTCAAAGCCCTCCCGGTGACAACATCTTCACAGCCTTCATCTCCAACATGCATCTGTCTCTGGCTGGGCCACTACCTTTGTCTTGAAGGATCGAAGAGAACAACACCTATGCTCCAAACTCTCTCACCTGTACTCCCAGAGCCCTGTAATCACTTTTAATCTGCTCAGGCTGATACCTCATAATATCATTCGTGCCCACGAGGGTGAGTACCATGGAGTAGTAGTCAGAGGGCTGGATGATTCTCAACAATCCCGCCATAATGTCTCGGATATGGGCCTCTGGCAGGCAGCATACCTCCTAGGATGGCATGTTAAGGTGACAGATGGATGCCTCCACCCCCTTTGAAAAAAGTCTCTAACCACCACTATCCTACGCTTCCTCCTGGGAGTGGTGGCTGCAGACCTCTCAGCCTTGGGTGTACACAGCTTCTCCTCTTCCACCTTAAGGAGTGATTGTTCATTCCTCATAGTCTGGGCAACATAATGACTCTCCAGAATCATGATGGGTAGGTTGGGAGCAGGGTTGGAGCACTGCCTGCTGCCAGAAATAACCGGCTTCCAGTGTTCTCCCTGAGACAGAGCCATCTTCTCCCCCCCACACTGGTGTGCCAGCAGTCCTCTGTAGCTGGACAGTTTCCTTAGCCTTGGATGTCTCCACATGAATAGGCCTCAGCATCAAGACAGATAAACTGTATTTTAAAGACTTACATTTCAGGGTTTTTTATTATTATTATTCCATATCTGATAGTCCAGAATGAATGAAGAAGAATGCAAAATGAAATAATTCTGGCAATGCAAATAATTGGAATTACCTTTGACACTTATATTGTATATGCAAAAATATCTGCAGAACTCTTATCATAATAGAAGTGGCCTTTATTTTGTACTTGCATATTTCTTTAAAATTAGCTAGAGTTTATCATCTCTCAGTACACATTTGCTCCACAGAGCACTTTACATAACATTAAAGAGGGCATATCTTGTTCATTGTTACTATATGTTCCCAGTGAAACATCTTGATAGGAAATGTAAATGAAGGTCAATGGAAGTTAAGCTTACTTAATTGTTACTAGCAGACTTACTTGGCATTGCCCAGGTTCTTCAGGGCATGAGGTTAGTGGTGTGGGGAGTGCAGGACTCAGTGTATGGCTTTGGGGATGTGAAGCAGGGAGGAAGCTGGGGGGTGGGAAGGTGCAAGAGTGAGTGTTGGGGGATGAGGTGGGGCTCAAAGCAAGGGTTCCACTTGGCCCAGGCCTTTTCTCTCCTGAGCCTGCCCACCTGAGGCATTTTCTCTCTCCCCAGCCTACCCCTTCGCTGCCAGAGGAATTTTCTCTCCCCCTAGGGCCCTCCCAGCTGCCAGGGTATTTTCTCTCCCCACTCCAAGCGCTGCGCCCAAGAGCTGGTGGGAGGGGAGAAAGAGTTTGCAGGAAGGGGGCTACTTACTTGGTGTGCTGGTAGGCAAGATGATGGAGCCCCAGTCCTGTTGGCCAATCCCCTGGTGGTACCGCTGCCTCCAGTAGACACTCTCCAGGAGAGTTCTCCCCAGCAGGCTCACTGCCCCCAGTGGCCAGTCTTATATCATGTGCCTCTGAATAAGAGCCCTTCCCTTTTCATGTTATAGAAAACTGTCCTTTTCCTGGAGCTTCCAGTTCTCCTGGAACAATGAACCCCTGACCTTGCTGTAAGTTAGGAGAAGAGGAAGCTGCATAGCAAATATGGTGGCCCTAGCTCTTACCATTTAGGAGGAGTTCTTGAATAAACAGACTCGCAGACAGACAGATAGATAGATAGATAGATAGATATTATAAATTCCACCTTAAACTTATTTGTCTATAATTCATTTTACTTTTTTGAATCACCAACTGAATATTAGAAACACCCACAGCTCAAAGCAGCAAATATTTCTGTTCCTCATAGCAACTCATCTGGCCTGAAATAGCCAAGCCAACCAACCCTAGTTAGGAAATAAATAAAAATACCTCCCCGCCTCCTCCACATAAGAAGAGTTTTACCTTCTTAAAAAAATAATTAGATTCTGCAAGTTTTACTTTTACACAGAGTATCATCTTAGTCCAACTCTATGAGCATTTTCACTGGTGTCAGTGAGTGTATGCTCACTGCTTTGCCCTCTCAGTTTTACTGGCCTATGCAGAGGTAAGACGAGATCACTATTCCTTTTGAATAAATTGTGTACCTTAATTTCATACAGTCCTAGTGCTCCTTGAAGGTAAGGACGACAAATGATGAATTGCTTAGTTATGAAATCTGGGCATACCTGCTCTGTATTCAGAACCTCCTTTCAAGATTTAAGGCTCTACCTACATAAAAATATCGACAACTTTCCTGCATGAATGATTTCTGAAAGGAATCAGGCCGCAGAACAAAGCCAGAAAGGTAAAACACCATTTTACATCAGGGAGATGTAGAATTGTCTGGGGTCCTTTTGCTCACTGAAACTCCTACATTAAGTCATGCGAAGTCCCTTTTCCCTCCTCTTCTGAAATGATTTACAAAATTTTCAACATCATTGATGAGGCAGGAATAACTCCAATAAGGTGTCACCATTCCCAAGTGGAATGAGAGCTGATTGCTTCTACTAAAATCAGATGAGGAAATAAAGCTTTTTTGACTCCCAATCAAGTAATCTTTTAAGAGGTGAGATTCTGCCCACAGCCCCTCCCAGACTACTGCAGAGTGCTGGGGCTAACTGTATATTCTCTGGAAAGAGGGTAATTTTTCACCAGTACTTGCAAGTTCAAGAAGGTAAAATTTTTGGGATCCCATTTAATTTTCTAGATGACCCACATTTTAATGGTACCCACAAGATAAAAGATAACTTACAGCAAATGATGCATTAATAGCTATGCATAGCTCACTTGGACCATATCTTCCCTATAGTTTAATTGAAAAGTAGTATATGATCTTGTTATAGATATACGCACCATGGGGTACAGCATAGCTTACATTATGTAGACATTTTGAAAACAAAATAGACACTGCACTTGCAAAGTTTCCTCGCACAAGCAAACACTTTCACTTGTTCAGGCAACTCAGCCAACCTTTCTTGACAAGAGGCAACTCCATATGTGAGCACATGCACAATTAGCAGACCAATGCACACAATGTGGGTGAACAGAACTCAGCCCGTCTTTTATACAATAAACTCTGAATATTATAGCTAGTAACTGCAACCTATTTTTATCAGTATGGATTTTCTGGTACCTGAAAATTAATTGTGATTAAGAAAGAGGAGGTAGGAGCAGTATTATTTTTAGTACAAATGATTTGGTTCCCAATATTTGAAGAAACAAAATGGGGAATATTGTTAAGCAGTATGCTGAACAATGCTGAAATAGTAGCGACCCTGCTTATAGTTTCTCTCTGCATTTTTTCTATTTCATTCATTTGTTTAGAAAAAATATTTTTTCTGATTCACTATTTTGTTACTTGACACTCAGCTGACACAGGATAAAAACTTGAAGATATCGAGAAAGTCTTTGTTGTTACTTAGTCATCAGAAAAGCCATGTAGCGATCTTAGGTTCCACTTTGGTAAATACTGTATCAAAATAATTTATCACAGCCTAATCTTTGAAGCTGTTAAACATATACTAGAATGAACAGACTTAAGTTAGTTCAAAACTTTTAAGCTTTCATTTTAACACTTTTCTAGAAGAATAAAATAGCACAGGTCTATCAAATTCATTAGACTGTATCAAAATTCTGCATATCCTTTAAAGGTTCCTTAGAGAAATTTACTAGATCTCTTGAAATAAAGAGACTGAATATGTCTACTATTCAACACTATAAAGGTTCATGCCTGACACTGGGGAGAAAAAATATCACAAATAAAAGCACTTGCAGCCAGAAATATGTTCCAAATTCTTTTATCACCATATATACCAGGAAAGTGATTTTCTTCCTACAGATACAGTTACTTAAAAATGATCGTCAGTAATCATAGTACAGGTTGGACCTCCTTGATTCTGCACGGTTGGGACCTGACCAGTCATAAATGACTGAATTTGCTGGACCAGGGGAGGTGTCCCCTGCCAAGGGCCCCAAGCCAGCCGGACCCCTACCTCTGGCCCCCTCTTCCCTTTCCCCCTCTCTGCTGCAGTCGGCCCTGTGTTGACTTCAGTGGCCAGGGTTCTCTGGCCCTGGTCCACACTGCCACATGCAGCCAGATTTCCCCAGCCCTGTGCTGCCACAGGTAGCCAGGCTTTTCTAGGCCCTGACACTGCACAGATGCTGACTGTCAGATTCTCTGTCTCTGTGCTGCCATGGGCACCTAGTTTTCCCCAGCCCCCAGCTCCACATTGCCATGGGCTGTCGGGATTCTCCAGTCCCTGGCCCCAGCACTGCTGTGTGGCTCCTCCAGCCCTGCTGTTCCCGGCCCTGGCCGGGCTGCTGGCCCTCTTGCCATAAAGCTCGGGCTCCCTGGTACAGGAGTATCTTGGTCCTGCCGCACCACAGATGTTGCTGGACCAGAGAGTATTGGTTTTCAGAGGTGCAACCTGTATTATACACAACTGGCTGTGTAAACAACTATTAAATATACAGATTGGACCTCCCTGGTCCGGCACCTTTGGGACCTGACTGGTCCTGGACAAGGAAGTTTTCTGGTCAACAGAAGTCCTGGGAGTGTGGACACCAGCCTCTCTGCTGGGCTCCTCTCCCCAATCACTAGAGCTTCTCTCTCCAGCCTCCTGGGCCTTCAAGCTACAACAGCCCTGCCAGAGCTCCCAGCTTCACAAGTTATGGCTGTTCCCCTGGAGATCCTGGTGGCCCCACCAATGCTCCCTGCAGCCCCACCAAGCTCACAGCAACCCCACTGCCTCACTGGAGCACCCGGCAGCCCTGCTGACCTTGTGGCATTCCTATCGTCCCACTGGATCTCCCGGCATATCTGCTGGCTGCGGGCTCTGGTGCCTCGCGGGCTCCACTGCCCAACTGGCCCCATCAGCTGACTCTGCTCAGAGCTACTGATGACCTTTGCTGTTGGGGCTATAACATCCAGTTCTATAACATCCATGGTCCTTCCAGACCACAGATGTTGTCAGACCAGAGAGTCCCAGACCACAGAGGTTCAACCTGTATTTGTATTCATATCTCATCATTCCATCCTTCCAGCCAACCATTAATCCAGGCACCCATAATTATATAAAGTTTAAGAATTCTTCCCAGGGTGCTAGGAGAATACCATTTTACTGGTTTCACTAATGTTATGCAATGATGGAAAATGTGTACAAACAGAATTCCCACCAATTGTCCTATGAAATGATTATATTGGTATCACTATAGTCCACATTATAAAAAGTGCATAGGTAAAAATCTATCTGTACTTTTATATGTGCCTAGCTTGCATTTTCAAAAAATCTTGCTGGATGCACACAAACCCTGATTTTATTTTGATAGATTTATAGGCTACAGTTGATTAAATCAGTGATTTTTCAGTTTGATGGCTGAACTAAAAGATACCCCCGAAATTTGTTTCGGATATAACTAAACATTGCATTTGACCTGAAACTAGGGCCAGGTCTACACTACAAGGGAACATCAAATTAAGATACGCAACTCCACGTAAGTTAATTATGTAACTGGGGTCAACGTATCTTATTTTGAGTTTCCCTGCCATCTCCACAGTGGGAAGCTGACAGGAGTGTTCTGCCAATGGGGGGCCCCTCTGAGTTCAATTTAATGAGCGGTAACTAGACTTGCTAAATTGAACTCTGGAAGATTGATCTCGGCAGTGTTGATCTTTCGTTTAATGAAGATATGGCCAAAGTGTTTTGTTTTATTTTGGGGGTTGCATTTTACCTCTTAATTAAATCTAGCTAAAATTAGAAACAAATAAGTGTTTCAAAAAGAAAAATTGAAATATTTAAAAACATCCTCAGTTTGGATTTTTTTTTCTTAACTGCCAAATGTGAAACACACAAACAGGTCAGTCAAACCCAAATGATCTTTTTTGGTGAATAAACTTTGCTCAGCTCCACCGTAAGCAAGTCTGGAAACCACAATACATTGGAACCTCATTTTGTAATCACTGTGTTACACAGTCTGAATGATTCCAGTGTTCCCTAAGCACTTTACTTAACATTTTATTAATTCTGCCATTAGAATTGGCCATATTGACTGCCAAATAAGCCTCTCTAGCCTGCTGCTCTATGGCCTTTTTAATTGATCCCATCAGCTTTGGTAAACAAACAAAATGGGAGGTCGGGTAAGCCAGTGAAGGGATGGGACACCACTACCAACACCTAATACAGTAAATGCTATAATGAGTGATGCTGCTCATACAGTATGTGGCAATATTCCCTGTGACTCATCATTGCATCAACAATTCACCAGGCTTTTGGAATATGCACAAAACATAAATATATCATACAACTGAATTCCTACTGTGACCCAGAGTGTTCCTTTGTGCCAGCTGGCAATGGGCTCACCAACACTGTTGTCAGTATATTTAGCCAGTGTTTTGTAAAGCATCATATTGTCATGTGATACATTTTGAGTTTATTTGTGAAGAGTTGTATTCTAAAATATTCTCCTAAAATATGGTCAGACCACACAATATAAATAGAATGAATAAACAGGGTTGTCCTAAACAAAGCAATGTGGCTCAAGGTTTGTCAGTCAGACACAATGAAAGCGCACTTGCATCTAAGGTAAGAAAAGAAGTCAAACAACAGAAAGAGCTAATCCACAAGAAGATAAAGAAGGCAGCATGGCATCTGCACACCAACAGGGGGGATACACTTTAAAAAATATGTATTTAAACGGTTTAATGGACATATAGAAGGAGAGAAACCCTTTAATTATCCATCACTTAAGGGACCAAAAAGGCCAGTGCTCTTGGAATCTATAAGACATGGATCCTTCAGTCATATGATTGGAGGAGAGATATTGCCTCAGACCAGAGTTGTGAACTGTTAAAGTTTGAAACATTATACATCTTTTTTTTAAATACTTGTTTGTGACCATATGTGTCTCTTTCTCTTGCTTACTATAGCCTATAGAACTAGCTCTAGTATTAGTATTTTGCTTACTGACACAAGGAGACTACAGTTCTATATTTTATAAAACACTAGAAGAATTACCTGGCATTACTTGGATCTTTCAGGGAAGGGGGCTATCGGTGTGGGGGGTGCAGGAGTCAGGGCAGGGGAGCTGAAGCCAGGAGGCTCAGGCCACAGAGTGGGAGGCAGGGGATCCTCAGGACAGCAAGGGTTCAGGATTCAGGGCAGGGAAGGCTTAGAGGAGGGGTTTGGAGGTTGGAAGGGAACATGGGGGCCACTCATGGAGGTGAGGATGGTGCTGCTCCTGTTGTAGCTCCTCTCAGGGAGCCATCTTTTATGTCGGTTAAAAACATGACTACAAGAGAAAGTAAATACTATAAGTGATACCACAAGTCCATTCTGCCATTTTATGCACATGTTATTCCCACAGATGTTACAGAAACTTATGTGTGTGCAGTGCCAACAGAATAGGCTCCCTAGAAGAATACAATTTTAGGTATCACTCAGCAATTCACATTTTCTTATACAGAAATATTATATAGATTAATTGCGACAATATTTACTTCCTTCAACTGAGTTTAAAGCTTTTTTATCCAGAGAAATGTGATAGGAAGAAATGGATTGTATTTATTAAGATTAAATCCTAATATATACTTTGTTAGAGCTGGACAGAAAACCTCAGTGAAACAGTGTTCTATTAGAAAATGTAGTTCTCTCAAATTAAAACTTGGTGATTTTTTGTCAATTTTACTGAAATTTTATTTCATAGAAAAAGGAAGAATTTCTAACAATATGCGTGTCTCATTCTGAAATGTCCGAAGTGAAAGATTATGATTTCAATATAGGAAATTCGTCTTTTTTTTCTTTTTGATTTTTCTTTCAGATAATTTAGAAGCATTTAGGGTTTTATTTTGAATTGGAATAAAAACACAATTTTTAAGTCTCAAAATACTTTGTAAAACAGAATTTCTGTTTTCTGTCCAATTCTAACACTATACAGCAAACAAAGAGGAGAAATATAATGAACACTTGGAGAGTTACTTAAAGAGATGATTTGTCCAGCATTTTGGAGGAAAAGGCTTATAAAGCAAATTATTGGACAGAAGAGTCAGACTGTTCCGGACATGAATTTTTAATTATACCTGAAATGTATCATTTATTTTAGAAATGAATAAACAATCATATATATAACTCACTTGTTTGGCTGTCCACATTTTCCTTTAGGGATATGATTATTACAAAGTCTCCAGTGTCCCCCATGTTTATTGCCTTCTAGTATGACACCTTTTTTTTGGCATGGCTCCCTGGAGGATATGAAGAATGTCTTTGATGTCAGCTTCTGTGATTTTACAGTATCAAAAGCAGGCAAAATTAATGATAACAGCAGAAGAAACAGCAAAGCACAGTTTCTAGAGACCTAAATTTCATATTCTTTAAGCATATGCCTGAAAGGATTGCCTCTGTAACTGCTATTGATAGTTAAAGAATAACTTGATAGTTTATTTCTTTCATATGGAAGGAAATATAACCTTTTATACTTGCTCTGTCACTAATGGGAAGCCTTTAAGCAATTGAGTACCTAATGGGAGATATTCACAGTTTGCAATTTACAGTTTAGTTAGATGAAATGCTCAGAAGAAGCGGCCTCTATAAGAATTTCAAAACTTACCTGGCAAGTAAGCTCTTTCTTGTTTTTCTCCTACAAGTTATTCAAGCTTCAGAGCACAGAATGAACTAATTAAAGTCAGAGGTTTTAGAAGGGAGAAAACACGAGAGGCTTTCGTTTTACTGTAAGAAGCCCTATTTCTTTCCCCTCCCCCTCTAAAAAATCCCCAAGCAAAACAATGCACCAGGTCTCAAGATGAGCTAGTGCTAAAATACTCTGACCTGAAAGAAATTTGAGCTCTGGATGCAAACTCTATCTATAATGGGATGAAACAAACCCTAAGGGTTTGTCTACACCAGCAAGTTTTGCTAAGCAAAAGCGCATTTTGTAGACAAAATTGCATGAACATGTACTGTGTAATCCAACTTTTCTTGCAAAACATAACCATTTTCATCAACAAAAACTTCCAGCTCTGCAATGGATTTGTCTTTTCCCCCTCCCTGCGTTGTCAACAAACATGAAGAGTAGACATCTCAAGGCACCTTGTCACTGATTCTTGCCTCCAGGAACTGGCCCACAATTCCCAATCAACCACTCTGGTCAACAGTTTGAACTCTGATGACCTGTACCCAGGTGACCAGCTACATGTCCCTCAACCTTGAAAGCCATGGAAATTTAAATCCCCTTTCCTGCAGCATGGTTACTTGGACCCCTCTCCCTCCTGCGGACTGGCTCAGCATGTAGTGTGTCATGGCATCTTCCCAAGTGCCCATTGCACCAAATGCTCCCCAGCTTGGGCGACCAGGAAGCTGTTGGATTTGATCAGTGTATGGATAGAGGAGTATGTCCAGGCCCAGCTGCGAGTAACCCATAAGAACTGGGGCATGAACAGGCACATTTCTCAATCCTTGTGTGAAAAGAAGTGTGAACAAGACACACTACAGTGCAAACCAAAGATTATAGAAGTCAGACAAGCCTATCAGAAGGCCTGTGAAGTGACCCAATGCTCCTGAGCTTCCCGGAAGTCCTGCCATTTCTATAAGGCGCTTGATGCTATTTTTAGTGGTGACCCTGCCCTCACCACCAAGAGCCCTGTGTATATTTTAGAGAGCACAGAGGCAAGACAAAGAGAACCTAACCTAGAGGATAAAATTGTAGATGAAGAGGTTAAGATAGATGAGGACCAGGGCTCTCCCTGGGATCGCTGAGTGTGTGTGGCAGCCAGGAACTGTTCTGCACTGCTGTCGGACTCAGTCAATCTGAGTAGCTGCTTTCCAGGGAGCAGGAAGCAGGGGATGAAATGCGAGGCAAATGATGTGGCTTCTGAACTGCAAGGTTGAGGTAGTAGAAAAGTGAGAGGCTGGCTATTCCTGTGGGGATACAAGTTTCCCCGTGTAGCTAATCGGTGTGGCCAAGCAGCGTGTTGATGTTCACCATGATCTAGATGGAATCCTACTGAAACTTTTGGAGAGGTATTTGTAAAATTTTGGTGGCAGATTCCATGGCAGTGCTGCTTTGCCTGCTCCCCAGTTGTAAGACACTAGTCTGTAACATTCATCAATCACTTGTGTAGGAACCAAAGCAGAACACATGTGGGCTGCATATGGAGCAGGGCAAAAGCTATCAGCCTTGGGAAGCTGTGCCCTGGTTTCTTTGCTTACCCTGAGCAAAGAGATGTCTGCCAAGGTATTACCCACCTATGGAGAAGAGTGGCATAAATAGAACTAAGTTCCTGCAAAGGGGATTTTCTAGCCCCACTTGGAATGTCTTTTGTCTGTGTACACAATTGCCATCCAGCCCCATCCCCTCACTTTCCATGATTACAGTGGATGCCGAGATACGTTCCTTGCAAGGGTCATCAGGAAAGGGAGTGGACATGTTGGGAAAAGAGGTTTGTAAGTGAAATGTTACAATGTCATATTCAATGTTAACAGACTCCTTTTTATGCATTGTGCTCTATAAAAGAGACTTTGATGGCCCTGGTGCACAGGGCCTCAGAGAGGTTGGAATAGATAAAGAAGTGTACTCAGAAAAACAGGGAGGATTTGGTTCACAAAGTGCTAAATCAGTGGTTGAATGAGTGAAGACATCAGGAACAGCACTTAAAAGGGATCTGAGGAACCACAAGGACAACCAGGCCTTTGCCAGGAAGGCCACAAAATACATGAACAGGGTGAAAGAGGAACAGACTTAGATCCGAATGTGCTTGATTAAGCAGCACAATGAGCAGACACAAGTTGCCCTCCAGCCCACAGCAGATTTAAAATTCTGTATCCAGCACCCCTCCCCTCCATGCTCTCACATTCCTTTTCCTTCTCTGGGAGTCCAAATTTTCCCATATACTCCACCCCTCTCCTAACTTGGATCATGATACCTGGACCTACAAACATCTGTGAGTTGTAACCCTTTGTCAGCACCTCCCTTACCAGCTGGGCCGGGGGATGGGGAATGCTTTATTGCATTTCAGTGCACTGGTTCTAATGTTCTAACAACGGACTCCCCCCCACGCTTTATGAAATAGATTTATGAACACAAACGTGCATAACTCAAAGATACTTTGTACAAATTGCCTCATGTAACCTGTCAATCTTTGGCTATGTCTAGACTACATGGCTCCGTCAATGGAGCCATGTAAAATAGTTTATTCAGCATAGGCAAAGTTTCATGAGGCATAATGGAGCGGTCGACAAAGGCTTCCCTTGTCGACCGCGCCGCGTCTAGACTGCCCCTCTGTGCCGGATCAGCTGATCGTCAGCACAGCGTGGTGGCCATGTTTATTTTAATGAAGCGGGGATTTAAATAATCCCTGCTTCTTTGCCTAGGCCGAATAAACTATTTTACATGGCTCCATCGACGGAGCCATGTAGTCTAGACATAGCCTTTATGTCTTATTCCACTGGGTCTGTAGATCTCATTTTGGTGTATGTATCATTCTTGTGTATAAATTACACATATGGGGTATGGAATGCTTTATGGTTTTAAATGTGTAAAGGAAAGCCATCAAAGGTGGTTCCAAGGCTGGGATGCCTCACTGTCTGGGCAACCATATGCAAATAGCCTTTGCTCTTAAGTCTTAGCAGTGGTAGGTCTTAGGAAGTCACATGATCTCCCTAACTGCTAGGAACATGATCACATGTAGCTTTCCATGCAAAAATGTGAATCTTTAAAACAAGTGGGTGGATCATGCTTTGGTGACTTGTGTGTGGACATTAGTTTCCTCCACAAAATGTAGTAGCATAAACATACCCTTAGCTTACAAACACTACTGCTTCTATAGAACATTTGATCCAGATCTGAGCTTCACAGTTCACAGCCATCTCCAACATTTTCCTCCAGTACCTTGTGGCTTATCACAAAGCCAAATAAGTAAATTCCAGGAGTTAAATGGGGAGGGGAAGCTGTGGCTATACTTACAGTAAGCCCCTATAGGTTAATTCAGAAATAGCTAGCGTACCATGACTTATATGCTAAATGTAACCTATAATGTGATCTGAAACTGCTAACCAGTCTCACCCTGGAGATTTAGTCAATGGTACAACATGTGATTCCCTATTTTCAGCCAAGCTGCTAAATGAGTGTTTCTCAGCAACTGGTCTGTAGACTGGCACCAATCCCTGACATGGTTTAGGAAAGCAGTAAGTTGATCCCCAGTATCAAAGAGATTGTCTAGATGTATTTCACATTGAGATGTGCAGTTTTGTTGAGGCACAGCTACATCTAAAAGAAGGGGATGGCTAAAATCTGCTCCATTTTATGAAAATTGGCTTCAGCCCCTCAGGCTTTTGGCAGGTTTTCAATGTGGCCCAAGCTCAAGCAAAGTCTGTGTACATCTGTAAACCCAAGATGAAATCTTAAACATCCTTGTTATAACTGTGCCTGTTCCCAATTTGTTTCCAAGAGAAGCTATTAGCAAAGGTTCATTCCAGTTGCTAGTTATTCACAGTTGCCAGCATGCTAATTGTTTGACGTGCAAACATTGGGGATAATGGCATTTTTAATTTAACGTCTTCTGCTATTTTTGCCTGCCTTTCTCTGAAACTCACCAAGTCTTACTGAACACATTAGTATTGAGGCAGCATGTATGGCATTTATCTTGCTTGATGATGAACAGCAGGGTAGAGCTCTCTGTGTTGTTTTGATGAAATTCCACAAAGTGAAATTTGAATAGAAAATAATGCAGTTGCAGAGCTTTCAAAGAAAAATAAACAAAATGTGAAGAAAGACTTGGAGGTTGCCTTTGAAAATTGTTGCCTCTATAAGTCTAAGGAAGGTGACAGAAGCTTTCATAAAGCTCATTTAATTATGAATTTATTAAAATAGTGGTTTAGAATGGTGCCTGTAATCTCTTAATTCACTTAACTTGGAACCCCACCATTTACAAATTAGTATTACTGGAGAAAAAAGTATAAGGATGCCAAAGAGCTATATGACAGTGTATGGGGAAGATTCTGTATCTTAAGTTGCTGGAGGATTCTAGATGCACTCCTGTCATTTAACAGAAAACACTGGAATTTCAGAAAGTATTAGAAGATGATGTGATGCACTCAAAGTATGTAGGAATCTTACACGTCTTCCTCAGGCAAACCTCACATGGAAGCCAATGGTGTTTTGTCTCAAAGGCTACATGATCAGGCTCTAAGTATGCATCAGTTGATCTTCTTAATCAAGCAATAGTAATCACCATATAATAATAGTTTGCTTATCTTACAGCTGGTAAGTCAGATGGTAAGAATATCAGCAACATAAATGGCTAACATAAAGTTAGCTTACAGTCAGGAAATCATATTACTTTTTGGATGAGTGAGTCACAGTTATTCTTGTTCTCTTGCTCAGCCCTCACAGACTAGAAATCTGTAGAGCCTTTTCAGCTTTTGCTTTCGGAGATGTTGATTAAACTTTGTTGACAGCATGCATGTAATGAAACATTCTCTTGGAGAAACAGTATGTCACCCAGTGCATAGGAAAGAGCGGTACACAGTGACATTTGTGATCCTTAGCTATAGGATATACTTAGTGTTTTATGAAATAAGCATTAAATCTTTAAAAGGGAGGTAAACATGAGCAACAAATTTCAGAAAACATAAAAGGAGAGCAGAAGACCAGAATACAAAAGGGGATTTCAAGATTAGATCACTTACAATGGGTATGTTTTTGAATGACATTGAACTGACATTCTAATCTAATTGTTTGCTTCGGGCAACAGAAAAATTCAGAAGTATTACTGAGTTTTAAGTTGACCTCTTCAAGTACAAGCAGTGAAAAAAAAAGGGGGGGGAGACCCAAAAATGCCAGACAAATGCATTCTGTAAAATCACTGTTAGAAAGCCAAGAAAAGTACAACTGGCTGTAAGGGGATGGTAAATAAATATTGCCTATATTTTCAAATACAGTTGTGCCAGGTCAAGAATCAGTAATAAAATAAAATAAAATAAAATAAAAAAGTTTCTTGTAGATGACTCATATTTGTACAGCTAAGGTGGTTGATAACTTCCCAGCATTATTCCCACTTCTTAATCTCATTGCATTAATACTAATGCCTGATGATGTACAAAGTGTTGAAACAAACATAATTTCTCCTCACTTTGTGCATTATTTGCCATTTATTTTTGCGGGGTTTTTAGTGGCATCAGCATTTCAACTAACAGCTCTTTTTCATTTTTAATATTGTCATTGCATAAACAAGAACAGACTGTGTTAATGGCTTAGTTTTAGAAACAGCGTTAATCTTCACTTAGCTGGGAATGAGTTGATGCAACACAGTTGTGGCTTGCACCATTTGTGTTTTATGATCTAATCTTTATCACCTAAATTATGAAGATGAATCATATACCTAAAAATATGTGTGCTTGGGGGGGAGGTATGTATGCATATAACTTGTGGGGACAGACTGAATTTTTTGGTCTTTCTTGACTGAGTAAATACGAATTCTAAAAGATTTGTAATTATTTTGTTTTTAGAGCAAACAAAATCCACTTCAAACGATGGAAAGGCTAGGGTCAAACATACTTTAATAAATGTGTACGTGTACCACTGCTTTCTATTAAATGGAATGAGAACTGTTTATCTGTGTCATAGGCTCTCTGCTGTTAAAATACTAATTGGGAGATTCACCTTTAGTCCTGGGTGTGGAGACCCATGTGGTTGGAATAAAAGAGCTTCAGCACTATTGCTGGTGAATCTCTGTTCACGTGTCTACATAGCACCCAGAACTCGAAATAAGGGTACGCTTATTTCAACATTTGGCACGGTCTACACAGCGCCAAATTTTGAAATACAGTGCTATTTCGAGCCATCTCGTCATACAATGAGGTTTACAGGTATGGCAAAATAGCGCATCCACTATATTTTGAAATAGTGGATGCGTTCAAAAGAAATAATTTTGCTGTATAGACCAGAGGTACACAACCTGTGGGGGGTCACAGATGCCTTCCTGGGGGCCTCAGCATTTGGATTCGGCTGGCCGCTTTTTTTGGCTTCTTGGCTCAGCATCCAACATACATGTGGCAGGCATGAGGGGAGTGGCAGGAGAGCAGCCGCTGCCCAACAATTAAAGGGGCCACTTCCTTTTTTTTTTTTTGCTCCATCAAATTTGGCCGCCCCCTGTGGGGGTTGCAAATGAAGAAAAGTTGTGCACCACTGGTGTAGACATACCCTGTATGGCCCTACAGTGCAGCATATTAGCAACCATCAAGTTCTACAAGCTTCAGGGGGTAGCCGAGTTAGTCTATACAGGATAAATTACAAAAAAACAACAAATGGTCTGGTAGCACTGTATAGACTAACAAAACATATAGATGGTATCATGAGCTTTCATGGGCACAGCCCACCCTCTGCTCCTTGTTCCCCCCCCCTCTTTTTTTTTCCTCCTTCCCCCATCTCCCTTCTCCCCTATTTATTTTGTGTCTGCATGTCCTAAACTCAAAACTCCAGTCATTTGAAGAAGTGGGCTGTGCCCACAAAAGCTCATGACAACATCTACATGTTTTGTTAGTCTATAAATTGCTACCAGACCATTTGTTGTTTTTTTGTAATTCATCAAGTTCTAGTTGGCCCTAAGTTAGTTATGATTCTCTGTCTTAAATCTTCTTATTGTCTACTGTGTAAATTACTGAAGCAAGGTCACTTGCCTCCTGGTCCATGTAAAGAACACACAAAATAGGGTAAACTTCATACTGCAGTTATACATTTAGATGGGCAGGGACCCTGTATTAGAGATGTTATACCTCTAAAGCTTGATCCTAAAATGTTCCTAAAATGTACCAACAATGGGAGTTGAGGGAGTTAAAGATATTCAAAACACTATAGAATCTGGCCCCTCTGTAGCTTTTTTGACATGTTATCTTGCTCTTCAACTGTTTCCATCTCCCTAGAAGCTCTATTTGTGGCAGCAGCTGTGCCCCTACTCATCATACAAATAATTTGAATGAGTACACAAAGGAGTTGTTTTTGTAATCAGCAGGGCATTCCTTTCAATCTGATTTGGAATTAAGGTGTTTGATCAGGAGTCAACACCCTGTTTTTTGCCTGACCATGCCCCTCTTACAAAAAACTGATTCCTGCACACATACCAGGCACAGAGAATGAGCAGGCCATCCAAACAGAGATAGTATCCATCTGGAAACTGAGAAATTGACTTTTAGTCACAATCTCAGTTCAGAGGCAAATTAAAGATGCCCAGGTAGTTTTAACAAAAAGTATAGGAATTCGGATTAAAATTGTCTTAAATGTTTTGGTTTGATATTATCCCAATGAAATATAATTTTGATTACATATATTTTGCTGTGGGGAAAAGAATATCCTCATCCAACATGAATTGCATTTGTCATCATAAACAGTTATATCTTAGGGTGAAGATGAGAAACTTCTGGCTCTTATATACCATAGTTTTAGAAATACATGTATACAGGAAACAATGACACTTAGCAGTTTTCATCCAGACATCTCAAAGCACTTTGATATATTACACACTATTTTAATTGCAGGAGCCCCTAAGGGGCCTCAGTCATACACCAGGACCTGACTCTGCTAGGAGCTGTACAAGCACAGAACAAAAAGGATATTCCATGGCTGAAAAAACTATTAATTATAAGATATGTAAATAAGCATTGTTATCCAATCATGAACAAAAGCCAAGTACCCAAAACACCTGGGAAGATAAGGTGTCAGCCAGCAATAACTTATGCACAATTATACTACATGTAATAGTTATGTTGTGAAGAGAGCATACCTCATACAATAGCTACCTATGAGAGAATGCCCCTTTATTGTTCTTTTCTTCAATATTTTTAAAAAAAATACACGCTACTTAGTAACTAACATATTACAGCTTCTAACTGAACTTTCCTTAGTTTCCAGGTTGCAGAGCTTAGTTCCTTTGTTTTGGAAAAAGAGGCAACACTGGGAAAGAATTTGAAGATTCAGAACACAAAGCATGGCATGAAAGATATGGCAATATTTCCTGCAATATCCTGGAAATATTTTGTTGTGTTAAATGTAGGTATTATTGTAGTTTGTGGGGGGTGGGACGGGCAGGAGATGTAACAGATGTCAAACTGAAGTAGCATCTTTGGGTTTCAATTTTTAAAAAAAGATTCATGTATGACTGTTCCATGGAGGAGTGCTACCACAGCTCCTCCAGGGACTGAAAATAGCAGGTGGCAATTAATGCAAATCAACGAGGTTGTAACACTTGCCCAGAAAGTTTCTTCCCCTCCAAGGGAGAATCACATATTTAAAAAAAAACCTTAAAAAACAACAAATAGTCTAGCAGCACCTTAAAGACTAACAAAACGTGTAGATGGTGGGCGCAACCCACTTCTTCAGATGACCAGAGTATTAGAAGTCCAGATCCAAGAATAAATAAGGGATGGGGGGGAGGGGAAGGGAGGGGAAGGAACGGGAGAAAGAAAAAAAATAGTGACTTGGATTGTTCAAGTTCCAGGAAGCTGATAAGAACAATTTGCACCTCTATAAGCACCCATTGGTTGGTTGGCTGGTTGGTTGGTTGGTTAAGTCATTAGGATGTGGAAGGTAGTGTGTGAGCCAGCCGATATCTTTATTCATTCCTCTCTGAATAAGAATCAAACTTGTAAATGAAGTTAAATTCCAATCCTTCCCTGTGTTTTTGGCTTCTGGAATTGTCCTGAAACAACACTGTGACTTTGAGATCCATTCATGAGTTCCCCGGGCAGGTTAAAGTGTTCTCCAACAGGTTTCTGTGTATTGCCTTTCTGGATATCTGATTTGTGTCCATCAATTCTTTCCCGTAGAGACTGTCCAGTCTGGCCAATATAAATGGCAGTGGGGCATTGCTGGCATTTGATGGCATAGATCACATTAGTGGCTGTGCAGTTAAATGAGCCCTGATGTAGTGGCTGATATGGTTGGGTCCAGTGATGAAATCGCTTGTGTAGATGTGTGGACACAGTTGACACTGTGGCTGATTGCAGGGGTGGATTCCTGGATGATTATGATGTAGGTGTGTTGCTTGATTACTGGAAAGAATTCGCTTGAGATTAGGGGGTTGTCTGGAGGCAAGGATTGGCTTTCCCCCCAAGGCCTGTGAGAGTGAGGAGTCATTTTCCAGGATAGGTTGTAGATTGTTGATAATGCATTGGAGGGGTGTAAATTATGGGCGATAGGTGATAAGTGAAATTCTGTTGTTTTCTCTTCTTGGCCTATCTTGAAGTAGTTCATGTCTGGGTACTCTTCTGGCTCTGTCAATCTGTTTTTTCACTTCTCTGGGTGGGTATATCAGTTTTAAGAATGCTCTACATAGATCCTGTAGGTGTGTGTCTCTGTCTGTGGGTTTGGAGCAAATCCGGTTGTAACTTAGGTCTTATCTGTAAACAATAGATTGAGAAATGCATCTGGGATGGAATCTAGAGGCATGAAGGTAAGTGTAGTGGTCGGTAGTCTTCTGGTATAAGTCTTCTGGTCTGTAATCTTCTGATCCAGGCTGAGGTTGATGGTGAGGTGGAAGTTGTTGAAATCCCTGTGAAATTCTTCAAGGGTCTCTTTCCCTTGGGTCCATATGATGAAGATGTCATTGATGTAGCGTAAGTAGAGTAAGGGTGCTAGTGGACAAGAGCTGAGGAAACGTTGTTCATGGTCATCCATAAAGACGTTGGCGGGTGCCTATGGCTGTGCCACTGACTTGAAGATACAAATTGTCTCTGAATCGGAAGTAGTTGTTGTAGATTCTCCAGAGGCCAATACATGAAGAAAGAACTTTTGGATAAATAGCCTAAATTTAATCTGACTCAGGGCCTTTTTTCAGATCCAACAAATTGACATGAACTTGTCTCCAAGGGAGAACCCCCAGTTCCTTCAGAAGTACTGGACTGACTCAACCTATTATAGCCCCAGGTGACCTCTGGTAAGCTTTATAGCATACCAAAAAATTATTTTGTTTTAAATATGTTTTCTCTGTAACTCATTCACCTGAAGAATAAATGTGCTCACTTATAAGTTATCACACAGTTCCTTCTAACTGCAGATAATTACACTGTTTGCAGCCTGTGCAAGAATCAAAGTACAGACACTGGCCTTTTAGGTAGTCTGGCTTAATGGGGATATCACAAGCCCGGAAAAATCCCCAGTCAAGAGGGAATGAGATGCAGATCTTTGCCCAAGAGACATGACTTCTGGGAGCCAAGAACCTTTAGCTGGCTGTCCCCAACAGACCATGGTGGGTGTGTGTGTGTGTGTGGGCGGGGGGGGAACAGTAATCCTGAAATTGACACATAGTACCAAATTCTCAGCAAGATTTCCCTATTGGAAATCTTTAAGGAAAACAGAATGACTATGAATAACGAGGTAGAAGAGGACACACAATTTAGTGTTTAAACATTGTCATGTTAATTAAAGGTGACAGGAGCATGGTATGGTGCTAGATGAAGTTTTGGACTTTTATTATATGATTTGATTTCTTTAGATCCATGCAGATAAACAGAACTATTTAGTGACGGCCAATTTTTTTACTGCCGTCTTCTTAGACACAGATCAAAGAAAGCACCCTAAAAAAAATTCTGAATATTTACATGATTTAATCACTTTCCCAGTTCCAGTAGTTTCTTATCAAAATTAGTTAATATCTCCGGTAAAAAAATCCAGAAAATTAAACAAAAATATAAATATGACATAGGTCTCTAATATATTCATCCCCCTTATTTCTCAATGCTAGTTGCACCATGATGGTTAATGTTCTGTCAACTTGTCCATTTCCTGGGAAGGGGGAATGTATTATAACTTAGCTGTAAAAATTCACACTGGACTGTCAAATATCTTTCAAATCTCTAGGATGAGGAACATTTAGATTTTGCTTATGTGACTGGCATTTTTTAAATGTTATTGATCCATAACAAGTTCTCATTTCTTCACTTAAATTATGTGATTTAACAAACAAAAAGTGGTTATTTTATGCAACCATATATATTTAAGCGTTCTACTTTTTAAAAAGAAGACAGTTAAATTAATCATGTAAGTGCCTTTGGAATATAAAAATGATATGATTGCTAAATAATTTAACCTTGGAATACGGACTTCTTATTATACCTGGCTTATATAAAGTGATAAAGTATTGAGAAGATATTTATGGTAAGGAGTTGCAAGAGTTATTTTTATACTATCCCTCTCACTTTCTGCAACCATGAGTGCATTAGGTGCTTTTCAGAAACAAAAGTGTAATGTTCCTGTCCTGAAGAATTTACAACCTAATTTTAATCTGAACACAATGATATGGTAACCAACACTTGAAAGGGAGAGGTGGAGGAAGAAATAGTGTTACAATACTAAGATCATGAGGGGATTCAGTTTTGGTGCAGACTCATGGAAGGTCTGCTAATTGTATTGTTTCTTTTTTTAATTCACTCCTTATAATACTACAAGAGTGAGTGAGTTTTAAAGAATTCATGATGCCTATTAAGTAAAGTCTACACTTGGCAGAGTTTAGCTAACATTGTTATTACTAGTGATAAATCCAAGCTGCCAAATTCACATCCTGATCTGAATTCTGCTGAAGTGTAGGGGTCTACAGAGTTCCAATCGATAATGAGTTTAAAGTTCAGATCATTATAGACACAGGGTTTGATCCTGTGAATACTTATGCACACAGTTTTACTCGCATGAGCAGGACAGCTATAGGAAATATTCATATTGAAGTAATGAACCCTTCATATGCTTAAATATTTACTGGATTAGGTCTGTGATGGCAAGCCATGAAGCTGAGACATGAATCCAAATTTACCCCTCAGTTTGGATGTGGTTTTTTATGTCTTAGTGGTCTGTGGGCAGAGAGCTTTTTGTGACATGCATGTAGTGTGCCATTCAGCTTGAACACAGCAAATGGAGGGCACTACTAACATATGTCATGTCAATATATCTTGCAGTAATGCACTCACTAGTCATTTTACTTTGCCTAAGTTTAAATATAGCACAGGGATTTAACATCACTTTTAGTTCAAACCTCCTACCCAAGAATGATAAATTAAGTTTTACTATAGTCAGGATGTAACAACGTATGAAATGTATTTACCCAGTAGACCAGAACAAATTCTTTGCAGCAATTTAAATCTGTGTGGATAAGTAAATCTTATTTCCAAATAAATTAAATGGTTTGGCAGCCTAGAAGGAGTACAATGCTCAAATGCAATGGGATGAAAATATGGAATATTATTTTCATTATTATTATTTATTTGTACTAGCTGGCTCCATTGCACTGTATGAACATGTCATAGCCAGACAATGGTTGCTGCCAAAGGCTTGCAATCTAAGACTGTATCAAGACACAAAGGTGATTGAAATAGAGAGATGGAAGGAAATGAGCTTTCCAACTACTCAGCTATTGATCTGAGTTTGAATCTTTACTGCCACTGCTCTAGAGAATATTCTTGTCACTCTCCGGCCACCTCAGGTGATACAACTCAGGGAGCAACATTAACGTGTAGGACTTATGTGCACCCTCCTCAATTCTAGGTTTTATCCAGAGGCAAGCTTAAAGATGGCAAAATAAAGATGCAAGGGATTGGGGAGATCCTGGGAGCGATGACAGGGAAAGTGTCATCTGTCACTGATAAACTGAAACGGCCCAAAAGAACAGGAAAAGGAAGTATGTACTCTGTGACTCATTTTTCACAAGCATCCTTCAGTTTTTGCCTACCTAGAGGTTCAGAATTGTGTATGTTTTACTTGATACCATTGATAATTTGGTTGTACAAAAGTTGTATGTGGGAGCAGTAGATAAATAAATAGATAAATTCTAAATTTTGCTGCTTGGATACTCATGCATGGTGGGAAGGAGGCTCTCACCTTTGCTAATTCTCAGTGAAAATCCTGTTGGTGTTTTTATTTGCAGCAGATTCTTTTTGAATGAAAATCTTAAGTACATCACTTATCTTGTGGAAAAAGGCCTAAGACTCTTTAATACCTGGCAACTGAAGTGTTAGATATTTCCCTTGAGGACTATAGATTCCCTTGACCTTTGCCTATAATGTGTCTTTCTATAGCGGAACAGAATCTTCTAACATGTACTTAGCAAATGACAAGATGACACTGGTTTAGATAAGTACAACCACTTATTTTCTAATAATCACTTAGGTTTAGGGCCATTTGGTTAAAATCTTGTTCTGTTTAGGTGACAACTCATTTAAAACTGACAGTTTATTTAGAAAGATAAATAGATACATGGTAGTAATGAGGCTCAGTACTAATAAAGGTGAAAATCACTAACAAAGATTTTCTCCCTAAAACCCTGATAGAGCAGTTCTGATGAGAATAAGTGATACAATTACAAGAACAGACTGCAGAAAACAAAATGTGTTGGTTCATATGTGTACAAATCTCTACCTGACTTTCTCCCTATCATCCAGAGGCATCCCTAAGGTCCCTCACCCCCAATTGCTTGCACTTTTGACAGAACTTTTAGTTAACGGGATTTAAATAACTGTAACGTTACAGAGGAGGGTTTTCTCTCAAAATAACTCTTCTACACAGTGCGTTTTATTTCACAATAATGTGATTGCAAAATGGCGCCCGGATGCGATTATGCTAATTAAGCGCGGGATATTTAAATCCCATGCTTCATTAGCAATTTCGGTACACTACATTTGCATTCCTATCTCGAGATAGGGAGCAAGTGTAGATGTAACAGATTTATTGGAGCATAAGCATGCAAATAGCGTATATTGAAAACAAAACAGAATCATGCTTCAAATGTGATTAAGAGTTTCCAGATAATGTACATTTTAAAGTGCATTCATTATTTTAATATCGTTTGCAGAGCTCTTCAAAACCACGATGATAATAATATGAACACAGAAATCCCGGAGCTTCATATATAAGAATACATATACGAATCCCAGTTTTGTCATCTTGCTGACATGTAAGGGTATCAGTACGTAGCCAGACATTAAAATTCTCTTGCCTTTGTGACTATCACTAACCTCCCCAAGATAGTCCTTATTTGCCTTTTTTACTTAGTGAGAAAAATCAAGAGTCTTATTCATGTATTTAAATCTAGACTAACAACAAGAACGTCAAACACTAGTTTTAGAAACTCTTGGATTAAATTTATATTTGTTAAATTCAGCCATTTTGGACACTGAGTAGAGAACAATGGTCTAGATAGCATGATGCGACAGAGGGAGGTTAGACATGTAGAAATGAGGCTGTCATTGTGAGACTTGATGAAGACTGGAAATGAGGTGGCAAAGACACAGAATATGAAAACTTCCTTGAAAATTGCCAGCAGAATCAATTCTATATCTTTAAGAAACTTTAATATTGCAGAAGAACTTCTACAGAAATGATTTAGTCAATCACTTTAAATACGATAATTGATTTTTTTGTCTAATGCTACTCCAGTGTGCTTAATAAGAGAATGGTTCAGCAGAATGAGCAGTCAATCTGCATTCTACTGAAAGAGCTGCCTTATTAAATTCATTGACACCAGAATGAATTTACCTACAAACGTTGTATTCTATGGGTCCCCAATGCACTTTTGCCTATTAATTTGCTGCTTTCTTCAGTAACTGATTTCATTATATATATACATATATATATTATAAACAAACATAAGCACAGATACAGCTTTGTCAACAAAAGTGAAATGAATGCAGAAACCAGAAAAAAAAACTATAGAAATGTATATATTAGTCACTTCAGAAGACCATCTTTTTTCTTTCCCATTTATCATGCCAATGTTTGAGAGAGTAAACAGACTAAAACATAACATTTTTTAAAAACACGCATAGAGTATTTGCTACACCTGACCTGACCAATGAACCATCAGCTCCAATACTATACTCTGCCTCAAGCACTGTCATATGTAGGAGGTGAGATTAGGATACAGAGAGCTGTAGGGTAAGTGCAATTTCTGCATAGTCAATAATATAATCAAAATTACTTTGTTATCTGACATAAAAAAAATTGGGCCCAGTACTCTGTGTCAGCATCTTTTGTCAGACTTTTCATATGCACTACACCTCACACACAGTTGTTATGATGTAAGTCCAATGCCTGTAATACATCGTTAGAAAATTAATAACTCACTGCTCATTAATATTCTTGTATGATGTATGTACAGGAAGCACAAAGACTTATGAACATGTGCTGGAATTGTATTCTTGGAAAGCAGTGCGTAAGCAGTCTTCTTTAGGAAAAGAATGTGTATGTGTTGTCACGCAGACACAATGAAGACACATTTAAATAAAAGATAAACAAAGCCTAGTAAGTGAAAGATAGCTTTTGGTCTATAAAAATGGGGTCTTAACATTGAATCAACTGATTCTATACAATATTACTGCATTAAAAAAGTATACCCATCACTGGATAGACAGAAGGGGGCAGAGCTCTTTCAAGCTAAGAAATATGGGTCCTTCAGCTTAAGGGTTTGAAGTCTCAGGGAACAGAATATAGGTGAGAAATCTGCTTAGATAAAGGATATTTCACTTATTTAGACAAGGGAACCATCAGCTTGTACTTCCCTATAGAGCCCTGATGAAGAGAAAGTCAGACATACCTGGAATGAAGAAATTGATAAGAAATTAACTTTGGATCAAGGCAGTAGCTTGTTAGGTTTTAGTCACTCTGAAGTGAATTTTATTTTTATGTGATTGTGACCATCCTGTCTTTATCCAATATATTTGAACATACTTAAAATCGCTCTTTCTGTTAATCTTGTTTTAGTCGGACTCTAAGCCGTCCCAAAGCTATGTTTGAATTGAAGTGTTGTTAACTCCAGTTAAATCAACATTCTGACTATGGTATAATAAGCAGGCTGCTGGAGTGAGAGTTGCTGAACAATGGCTATTTAACAGAGAGACTTCTGAATATTTTAGGAGAAGGCCCAAGAACATAGATTCTATCCATGGCACTTATTTGGCCCTCCTTAAGCATAGTATCTGACAATCTTTAAGCCTCAAATATAGCACTATTATATTCATTGTACCAATAGGAAACACAGACACAGAGAAGTTAAGTGACATGTCCAAGGCCACAGAGGAAATCTGTGGCATAGCAAGGATTCATACTCAGGTCTCAAGTTCTAGATTAGCCCCCTAACCACGAGTTCATCCTTCTTCACTCTTCAATAGTAACTAGTAGATAAGACCAGCAGTCCCTTTGATCCAATATCTTGTATCTAAGAGTGACTAGTATTAGATGCCTGAGAGGACAATCTAACATGGGGTCTCTAACTGCTGGTGGCCAGGGGATCCTGTTCATTACTACTCCCAAACCCAATCCCGTCCCACCATCGCCCTGCCCTCTTCCGATCATAGCACCCTGCCTTCCAAGTGTGTGGTTTTGCAAATCACCAGAGGAGGGGAGCTGATACTGCTCAAGTGGCAGTGATCACACCTCCCTGGTACTCCTTTTCCCAGTGCACACCACTTCCCGCACAGCTCCTGCTACTGTGGGAAGTATGAGGGGGGGCATAACTGCTGCTGATGCATGGCACTGAGCTCCCCAGGTAATCCCCAAAGCCACATGCTCTGGGGACTGGGTGCCACAAAGGAGAGAGGGCAGTGTGATAGTGGGAAAGGGGCAAGATTTGGCGGCTGGTAATGGAGAGGCCCTCTTCTGCCCCACCAGGAGTTCTAGGCTGGGTTATGCAATCACTCTGGCCTGTGGGCTGGGTGTTAGAGACCTCCAGTAACACCTTAGTTAGTGGTTGGCTCTTAATCTGATGCATGAGCTGATATGCCTTCCTTTTTATTCTGGCTTGTCTAATCTTGGGACATATGTATTGGTCATGAAATTGTTTAACCTTCTTTGAAAGCTAAATATGTAATACTTTACATCTCACATCATGCTGGGGAACATCCATGCAGTGTCGGACTCAGTACAGTAGGACATAAGCTGTTTGCATCTCCCACTATTGTCTTCATGAAAGCCTGTACACAAAATGGTAGATTTTAATGTAATCAGAACATAAGGCAAATGAAATAAGAATTGATGATATTACTGACCTAGATGCTCTATCTTCTAATTATCCTCTTATAAGATACAGCACAGACAGCAGTAGCATGAGCTGCCCTCACATTACCCTGGTGATGTGCCCTGAGGGACCCATCTCTGGCAGTGAGACAGTAGTCAGAACCTCATCACCATGATTGATGGGTCCATCAGCCCTCAGAGAGTACGCCAATCACGACACATTTTTCCTGTTGTTCTAACCAGTCCTTCAGCCACCTGCTGAGCAGGCTGTCAGTGGCACCTGACACCCAATCGCATGGTGAACCGCAGCCCAGAACCTCTGAGCCATCTGCCCGTCTCAGCCTCCCAAGTAGCTAGGATTTCAAGCATGCAGAAATTATTATCAAACAGCACAAAGGTTTTTGATTAAGACACCTATACACTAGTCACTGGACCCCTATACACTAGTCAATCTCACATAGAACATCATTAAAACAGTATGGGTGCGTCTACACAGCAGTGTTATTTTGGAATAACTGAGGTTATTCCGAAATAACGTAGTCCGCATCTATGCTACAAGCAGTTATTTCAACATAATATTGAAATAATGTCGAGCTGGAGGACTCCTTACTCTAACTCCTGTAACCCCTCATTTTATGAGGAGTAAGAGAAATTGGAGGAAGAGTGCTCTACCTCAGACTTCCTGATGTGCAGACAGCACCAAAAGCCGAAATAAGCTTTTGATTTAAGCTACACAATTGACGTAGCTGAAGGTGCATAGCTTATTTCAGCTTTAGCCCAGCTGTGTAGATGTGCCTCCTCAGACCAAGAGTTTGGCTGATGAGTTCAAATCCAACCTGTTACTAATGAGCTAACCTTTTTTTTCATTTCTGAGGGAAAGCCCCATCAATAATGGATGGGTTTTTTTTTTTGTTGGGGTTTTTTGTTTGTTTTTTTTCCAATATCCTGAAGCCCTGATCTTTCTTAAATATTTGCTTATAGTGAAATCAGTGAGCTGAAACCATCATGCAACTACATCCATTGAGTTCACTTTTAAAACTCAAGCCATTTACTCAGATACTTAAATATGGATTTGAGTCTAATGATTGGCTGCTGAAAGTTTGGTCAGTATAGATATAAACTTTCAACATTAATCGAAGCTGACATTCAGGAAGCTCTTCAGAAGCCCCATACACCAATTTTTCTCAGGCCACTACTTTCAAGGCTTCTCACGTGTTTTCGAGACTGGTGATAAGCCTCCTTAATATTCATTTTAGATTCACCTTCTAATTCCTTAAATACAGTAATTTTCAGTACTGAACCTTTTGAATTTTTGCAGATTAAGTTGCATTAGTCCCCCATTCAAGCACAATATGTATAGTGCTACATAACGGAGCGCACTCACCTCCCTTGAATGCTCCGTTGCTGAATGGATGTGCCTGCACTCTGTCACTCTGTGGTGGCTCTTAGGTGACTCAGCCCTCCAGCTGTATTTAAAATAAGGCAAACCTCTTCCAGGGTACAAATCCAACAGGGGCTTTTCTTAGTGCCCTCAGTAAAAACGTTTCTCTGTTTGTTCCCACTCTGGAATTGAGTGGTGCCCCAAGACTCCTTCCCTGGAAGCAATGTCTTCACCCTCTCTGGACCTCTCTGGCCCCAGCACTTCAGCTGGGTCACTATACTTCAGTTTCCGGCTCTGGCTTGCCCCATAGTCTAGGACACTTTTCCTCCCTCCCCCACCCTGGTGGCTATTGGGAGGTCGTGGAGGATCTCTCTATTCCAGCGACCCTATAGAGAGCAGCTGTCTGCAACATCTCTTTAAATAACTGCATTGTTGCTATAATTCCTGGGGCACTTCCCCATGACCCTAGCACCTTCTTCACCCTTATCTCAGGTCTTGTCTTGGTGGAGTCCTAGGAGCCAGCCCAGAGGACGATCTGTTCTCCTTCAGCTCCAGCAAAGAACTGCTCTTGCTCTGGCCCTGCAGATCATCTTATTCTGATATTCTGACCTCTGGATGGCTACTTCCCACACAACCATGCCAGACAGATCGGAGGACACATTTACTGCCCTTTTCTGTGGTGGAGTGTGGCAGGACCACAAGGCTGCCAGCAGGGTTACTCAGGGTCTAGTGGATACCATCACATGCTACCTCAAAATAGTTTAGCAACCTGGCCTAAATACTTCCCTGTAAAAGTGTGTATACTAATATCCACCACTTTGTTAATAAATACTAATGAACTTTTGAGGTATAGTTCAAGAAAAATTAAGTGTGAATCACATTTGTCAAGTACTTACAACATGGTAAAAGGATTTGATACATACTTACTTATAAATTATAGAGAAATAGTTTGACCTAGAAACTTAACTATACTCACAAATTCTTTGTATTGCTGAACATTGGATGGGGGAAACAGGATGTGTAACAACATGACAACACAAAGACCAAGTTAACAAACCCCTTACCAGAATCCTGGTACTAGCAACCATGAATAAGACAATGGAGGTGATCCTATTCTTTGCAGCTGGGGAAAAAACAAAAACAAAATCACTGTGACCGGTGACCTAGCACAATCAATTAAATAAGCAAGAAAAAAACTACATGATTTGGTCTTGCACTCATACACAACATGAAATGTGTGTGTGTTTTTGAGAGAGAGAGAGAGAGAGAGATGAGGAAATAAGGGTATGTCTACACTACAGCACTAATTCGAACTAAATTAATTCGAATTAGTTAATTCGAACTAAGCTAATTTGAACTAGTGCATCTAGACCTAAAAACTAATTCGAATTAGTGTTTTGCTAATTCGAACTAGCATGTCCACATTGAGTGGACCCTGAACCGAAGTTAAGGCTGGCCGGAACCAGGACTTAGAGTGTGGAGCTGCTGCCTCAGGTGAGCCGAGGGCTGTGCTTAAAGGGACCCGACCCCCACCCCGGACAGACAGTTCTCAGGGTTCCCCGCTTGCTTGTCTACCTCGATGAGGGACAGCAAAGCAGTCCTGTCTTGGAGTGCCCTGAGTGCCCACGCTTGGCATATCAGAGCACTCGGCCATCAGCCCGGCTGCACTTGCCACAGGCTGCCATCCGGGGGTGTCAATCGGGGGGCTGTCAGGATCCAGGAGGCCCTGCAGGAGAGCTTCCACCCCGAGGAGCCCGCAGAGCCACCCCAGTCCTCCCCATCAGGGGCTTGTGCCCTATTCCTCCCTCACCTCCTTCCACTTACCCCTCCCCAGCCCCCCCTTCCTGATGTAAAAAATAAAGGATACGTGTGTTCAAAAATAGAAATTCTCTTTATTTAACAAAACTGGGGGGGGGATTAACCTCTGGGGAGACTGGGAAAAGGAGGTGGGAGAAGGGAAGAGAGAGGGTGGGAGAGGGGAGGTGGAAACCTGGGAGGAGGGAGTTGGAAGGGGGAAGCCCGGGGAAGAAGGAGGAGGGGAAGTATCAAACTATGGTACACCATATCTTCAGTACTGTGTACAGATGTGATCTCCTCACCCCAGAAAAGATATTTTGCCTTGGAAAGGGTTCAGAAAAGGGCAACTAAAATGATCAGGGGTTTGGAACAGGTCCCATATGAAGAGAGGCTAAAGAGACTGGGACTTTTCAGCTTAGAAAAGAGGAGACTGAGGGGGGATATGATAGAGTTCTATAAAAGCATGAGTGGTGTGGAGAGGGTGCATAAAGAAAAGTTCTTCATTAGTTCCCATAATAGAAGGACCAGAGGACACCAAATGAAATGAATGGGTAGCAGGCTTCAAACTAATAAAAGACAGTTCTTCTTCACAAAGCAAATAGTCAACCTGTGGAACTCCTTGCCACAGGAGGCTGTGAAGGCTAAAACTATAACAGAGTTTAAAGAGAAGTTAGATAAAGTCATGGAGGTTGGGTCCATGGAGTGCTATTAGCCAGGGGGTAGGAACGGTGTCCCTGGCCTCTGTTTGTGGAAGGCTGGAGATGGATGGCACGAGACAAATGGCTTGGTCATTGTCTTCGGTCCATCCCCTCCAGGGTACCTAGTGTTGACCGCTGTCGGCAGACAGGCTACTGGGCTGGATGGTCCTTTGGTCTGACACAGTACGGCCGTTCTTATGTTCTAAGCTCAGGGCTCAAGGTCGGGGGTCTCACTGGACCAACTTGATTTTCATACAAACCTGCTCCTGGGTTCGCATGTGGCCTTTGGTGGCCAGGCTGGCAGCTATCCTGCCCTAGATGGCCACTTTCCTGTGCCTAGTGCGGAGGTTGTGGACGTTGGAGGCCTCCCCCCAAACCTGGATGAGGTCCACGATCTCCACACTAGACCAGGCAGGCGCCCGCCTCTTGCGGCCCCGGGCAGGCTCCTGGGTGCCGCCAGCCTGGTCCTGGGAAGAGGCGGAGGGCTGGGTGGCAGCGGGTGGCTGGCTCATGCCGTGCCAGGTGCAGGGTCTGCTGGCTGGGTGCTGGCAGGCTTGCACCTGGCACGGGCACCGTAGCCAGACCATGCCCCTTTAAGGGCTCCGGGGCCGGGAGCGGGGCAGAAGAGTTTCCCTGGCTTGGCCCAGAGTGGCCACCAGGGCAAGCTGGGAAGGGCTAGCCTCCAGCTAGTTCGAATTAAGTGGCTACACAGCCCTTAATTTGAACTACTTAATTCGAACTAGGCATTAGTCCTCGTAGAATGAGGTTTACCTAGTTCGAATTAAGCGCTCCGCTAGTTCGAATTAAGTTCGAACTAGCGGTTTGTATGTGTAGCGCCTCTGAAAGTTAATTCGAACTAACGGCTGTGAGTTCGAATTAACTTTGTAGTGTAGACATATCCTAAGTTAATTTTAAATGTGGCCCAAGATGATGCTATTAAATGAAGCTGATTTGTTTGCTTGCTTTTGGGGGAGTATGAAGGAGGGAAATTTAAGAGTGATATTTTAGTATCATCATCACTGCAAATCCACAAGGGAGACAGATTCCTTGAAGATCAGACTCCACCAAGTCATTGGCAGATAAGTCATTAAGATGGTCTGGCTGGATTTTCAATTTGTATCCATCATTGATGAACTTATTCCCCTAGGTGTTCCTGACAATGTGACAGCATTCCTTGGAAAATGTGCTTGTAATTCTTTGGTCTTCTGTCCTAATATTATGTCCCCACCTTTACTGTATCTTTGTGGGTCACAACTGAAAATACCAGATTCAGGACAAACTACTGAGAAATAGTGCAGACAATTCCCAGAGCTGGTGGGTATTCTCCCATAAGCTAAATCAACTAGTAACAAAAGTAAACGTTTGTTCCATCACACTTTCTAACAAGAAGTCAAAAAAGCAATTTCCTGACACATTCTAGTGTTTGTAAATCCACCAAATCACTGAACTTAAACTAATAGGGCTTATCTAGACTACGTGGAACAGTCGAAAGAGAATATGCAAATTCCGCGGGAATTTTTTGAGGTTTACGTGGCTTTTCGACAAGGGGGGGGGGAGTTCACTGAAAAAGCTGCGTCTAAACTACTTTCACTTTCAAAAGCTCTGCTTTCGAAAGGGTGATCGGAAGAAGACTGTTCCCTGTAGTCTAGATAAGCCCTTAGTGACTATATAAAACAAATGTAATCAAATAAAAGGATTCTTTTGATCCCCAAGGATCAGGTCAATATATAACTGAAATCTGACCAAAAAAGTCATACTGTTGCTAATCCTTTAGTACAGTGGTCACCAACCAGTAGATCGGGATCTACTGGTAGATCTTGGAGCCTCTGACAGGTGATCCTGACTGGTTTGGCCAGGAAGCTATCAAACACTGGCACTTCAGCTGCCTCTCTACCTACTGTCATGCTGCTCCTGCCCTCTGTCTTGGAGCTGCCCCCCCTGGGAGCCTCCTGCTTGCTCTGCAGGGTGTGGGAGGGAGAAGAGGGTGTCCCTCCTCCTCCCATTTCTGTACCCTATCTCCACACACAGAGAGAAGGGGATGGAGGGAGCCTAGCAATGCAAATCTCTGTCACTCTCACACTGTGTGTCTCTCTGTCATTCTCACAAACACATAGGCTATGTCTACACTGGTGGGTTCTTGCGCAGGAATATCTTGCGCAAGTATCTCTTGCGCAAGAAAACGTCCACACTGGCCAGAACCGCATCGTAAGAACGCTGAGCTCTTGCGCAAGAAAGCGTCCACACTGGCAGGAAGCCCTTGAGCAAGAACGTGTCTCTGGAAGCAAATCGGCCATGTCAAGAGGTCACCAGCAGCATCTGTGGACATGCGCCAGACCCCCACTGGGAAACGTACTTAAAGGGACTCCTGGATGGCCATTTCCCTGTGGTTGCATGCTCATGCACCCTTTTGAGGGAGCGAGAGCCAGAACAGCACCTGTCACCTCTGTTCCTGGCAAGTACCCCTGGGCACCCTCGCTGCCACCGTCACAGCCATGGAGCTGGAGGACCCCAACCAGCAACATCCGCTCCTCATAGCCATTACAGAGGCTGTGGAGCTCCTCCACCAGGGAGCCACATTGCTCCAGCAGGAGCTGGAGAGTGGGCAGCAGGTGCAGGACCTCGCCACGGCTACAGCTGGGCTCAGGCACCCACACCCCACCACTGACAGGCGCCTCTGGAGCTACGACACCAGTGGGGACTGGTGGGAGCGCCTGGTGCTGGGACAATGGGGAGACCAGCAATGGGTGCAGAACTTTTGGATGCACAGGGGGACATTCCATGAGCTCTGTACCTGGCTCACCCCTGCGCTCCGGAAGCAGGACACCCGCCTGTGCCCCGCCATCCCCGTGGAGAAGAGAGCTGCGATTGCCCTCTGGAAACTGGCCACTCCGGACAGCTACCGCTCCGTGGTGAACCAGTTCGGGGTGGGCAGGTCCACCATCAGTGTAGTCGTCCAGCAGGTAAGGCCCTCCGTGGACCACGGGCTCGTCCTGGGGGAAGGAAGGGGCCAGACCGGGTGGGGGGAGGCTGTAGGGGCAGGGGGAAGCCCCACACACAGGGGGTCACGCTGGCCCTCCTGCACACAGCCCCACTGGTGGGGGAGGGGGAGATCCCGGGGGACAGAGGGCCCTGGCCTGGGTGGGGGGAGGGGCCCCAGGGGCCCATGTATGCACTGTGTCTCATTTCATGCATCCCCTGTGCTCCCATGTGCCCCTCTGCAGGTCGTCAATGCCATCAATGACGTGCTGCTCCAGAGGGTGATCCGTCCCTGGGACATGGACACCACCATTGCCGGCTTCGCCAGCCTCGGGTTCCCGAACTGTGGGGGAGCCGTAGATGGGACCCACATCCCTATCCGAGCGCCAGAGCACCAAGCGTCCCGGTTCATAAACAGGAAGGGCTACTGCTCTGTGGTGCTCCAGGTGCTAGTGGACCACCAGGGCCGGTTCCAGGACATTTATGTGGGGTGGTCCGGGCGAGCCCATGATGCTCGCATCTTCAGGCACTCAGGCCTGTGCCACAGGCTGGAGACAGGCACCTACTTCCCCCAGCGGGAATTCATCACTGGGGATGTCAGGATGCCAGTCTGCATCTTGGGGGATGTGGCCTACCCCCTGATGGCCTGGCTGATGCGGCCATACACCGGCCACCTGGACCACAGTCAGGCCACCTTCAACAGCCACCTGGACCGGGCCCGCACTCCCGTCGAGTGCGCCTTTGGCCATCTGAAGGCACGGTTTAGGTGCCTCCTGACCCGCCTGGACATGGGGGTGCAGCACATCCCGGAGGTCATCTCGGCATGTTGTGTGCTCCACAATATTATTGAGGGGAGGGGGGAGGCCTTCCTCCTGGGGTGGATGGTAGGTGAGGGCCAGGCCTACCAGCAGCCCCACATGGCCGCCACCCGGCAGACCAACCGCCATGGGGTTCGGGTCCGGGAAGCCCTCCGGGTGATGCTGGACCAGGCCCCACAATAGGCCACTCCTGCACCTCTGACTGCAGGAATGCCCCTGTGCCCCCACTTCCTGCTCCCATCACCACCCCTTCCTGCCACCCTTCCCTCACCTCCCAATAAATACAATGCACTTGCTGTACATAAGGCACTTTTTTATTTACATGGGGAAGGGAGTGCACTGTGGGGAGGGGGGAAGAGGGGACCCTGAACTGGGAGGGCCTCATGATGGATAATGGAGGCTTCTTCCACCCCCATGGGTGCGGGGGCGCCTCTGCCCCTCATGCCGGGTTGGGGCAGGCTGCACCAGCAGGTGCCAAGGATGGGGGACCTCGGGAGGGGGCATGGACAAGGCAGGGGGAGAAGCGGGCAGAGAGCTGGGGCTGGCAGAGGGGGGGCCTGGCAGTATTGGGCTGCTGCACAGGGCCCATCCGGTCGGCAGTGGTGCCCAGGAGAGTGCAGACACGGTCGCAGCGCTCCAGGTACTGGCTCCACACCCGCTCCCGCCACTCCACATCTGTGCGGATCTTCTCTGTCAGAGCGCGCTCCATGCGCTCAATCGGGCAGACGTGGCGGCGGAGCAGGTGGTGGCGGTCCCGGGGGTGCTGCGACGGGCCCTGGATCCTTTGCGCCAGCGGGATGGGGCTGGAAGGTCCCTCGGTGGCAGGGGGTCCCACTGCAGGAGAAGCAGAGGAGAGCAACATGGTCAGTGAGCCCTGCCCCAAATGGTGTTCCAGAGCCCCGTGTCCTCCTCCCAGTACGTCACGATGCCCAGGGACAGGTGTGGCTGGTGAAGGGGAAGTCCCCTGGGGCAGCAGGAGGGGGGGTTCCAAGGTGGCCCAGGAGCCCCCGGGGGGCCGCATGTGCTTGGGGGGGCCTGTTGTGCCTTCCCCAGGGGAAGCTACAGTGTCCCAGAGGTGGCCATGGATGTGTGCTGTGTGCAGCACCCTTTAGGCTGTGTGTGGTGAGGCCTGCAACCTTGGGGCTGGCCTACTCCTGGCCAAACCTCCCCCTCCCCCCCCCGGTCTGGTCGAGCGGAATCCCTGGGGTCCCAGGCATGTGCTGGGGCTAGCTGCCGCTTCTCTGTGCCACTTGGTCTGGCTGCACGTAGGGTTGCCGGATGGTTTCAACAAAAATACCGGACACACTTGACATTACATGACAGTCCACATTACATCTTAGTTAAAAAATACCAGACATGCATATTTTCTCATTTTTATCCTCTCAATTTGTTTCCCGAACAGAAAGCTCAAAGACTGGACTGTCCGGTTCTAAACTGGACACCTGGCAACCCTAGCTGCACGAGGTTGCACGTGCTACATGCCTCTGCGCAGCATGTGGCCAGGCTGTGCCATGTGCCGCTACCTCTCCCTCACCCTGTGGCCCTCCCCCCCTTCTCCAGCACACTTGTGAATGGTAGCCACTGCACTCACCAGACAATCCGTCGCCGGCTTCGGAGGATGCCTGGGACACATCCTGACTGCTGCTGGGCCGGGATGGTGAGGTCTGGCTGCTGTCCTCTGCCACCTCCTCCTCCTCGTCCGAGGACTGGACTCCCTCCTCCTCCTCCGGTGGCCTGGGTCGGACCACTGGGGTGGCCACCGCCGTGTCCACCTGAGACAGCAGGGGAGTTGCCCCTTTGTCCCCCAAGATCTGGTGCAGGCAGTGATACTGGGGACAGGCAGTGGCTCCGCTGCCCCCACGCTCGCTGGCCTGCATGTAGGTGAGGCACAGGTCCTTCACCTTGGCCCGGACCTGTTCCAGGGTCTGGGCCAGGTGTCCCTTTGCGGCCAGCGCCTGGGCCATCTGGGCAAAAATGTGGGTGCTTGGGGTCCCGGAGGGCCTCCTCCTTTCCCCAGAGGTCCAGGAGGGCAGTCACCTCGGCGGTGCTCCAGCATGGAGCCCGCTGCTTGGTGCCCCTTCGGGCCTGCTGGGTGCTCTGGGGTGGCTCCTCCATGGGGTCTGAGGGACCTGGCTGAGGCTGGGCAGCTGCCATTCCTCCTTCTGGCTGCTACCCGGGCTGCATGTGGCAAATGGCTGCGCTCCATGCCTGTGCCTTTAAGGGGGGGCCAATTAGGGGGAACCAACTAGTGGTGATTGCCTGTACGGAGTGTCGGAGAGGCCACCTGTGTTTTTCACTGGAGGCCAATTCTTGCGCAAGTACGCGCTTGCCGAACGTCCACACTGCCCTCTTGCACAAGAGTGCCTGCGCAAGAGAGCTTAAGCCTGATAGAAAACAGCGTAGCTCTTGCGCAAGGAGCCGTCTCTTATCAAGCCGTACTGTACATTTACTTGCGCAAGAGCGGATGGGTGGTGTAGATGCTCTGCGGATACAGTCGTTCTTGCGCAAGAAGCCGCGAGTGTAGACATAGCCATACTGTCCTTCACTCTCATCTCCCCACCCAGCATATACGTGGGGCATTGTTGTTATTTCTTTTTCTGCTTGCAAAGTGTGCTGTTCTGGGTTTGGACTGGTCTGTGCATTTCATAATTTTCATTTCTCTCTTACGCTTAAATTTAATTCTATGAGTAGTGAGTTCTAAAATGCCTAACCTGTCGTGGCTGGAGTCATTATCCCTGTGGTAATTGCTGCTCCTGGAATTGGCTGGCATGTCCCTGCAGTCCCTGAGAGAGGCAGAGCAGGGGTCTCCACATGCTGTCCTTGCCTGCAGACACCGCTCCTGCAGCCCCCATTGATCAATAACAGAGAACCATGGCCAGTAGAAGCTGTGGGCTCAGTGCCTGTAGATGAGGGGCAGCACATGGCTCCATGGAGCCATTTCTATACATGCCAGCTGCTTTCAGAAGTGGTGTAGGGCTGGGACAGGAGTAAGCCTGCCTTAACCCCACTGCTCCACCAGCCAGAAACCGTCTCAGTTAAATGGTGCCCATCCAGAGCCTGCATCCTGAACTCCTATCCCAGCCCTGAACCTCCTCCTGCACCCAGCCTCCTGCTCCAGACTTGAGTCCCCCTGCACACAAACTCCTTCCCAGACCTTGCACCTTGAACCCCCTCCTGGACCTCAATTCCCCACCTTGGGCTAAGCCCGGAGCCCCTCCCACACTCTGACCCCTTTGGCCCAAGACTTTGTGCAACGTATTTTAAAAAGTTAAAATCTGCTGACTGTGTATATACTATCATTGTGTACATGGATCATTCCATTGAAGTTAGTAAAATTAAACATAAATCTGTTTACTGAACTAGACACGCCACGTGAGAGTCATTAGTGGTACTTAAGGAGTTTAATTGCCCGATATTTGGGACAATGACCTGTGAATAGACTTGCTTTTCCTATGATCCTGGACTATGGTTGGTCCTTCAAAGACATGTGACCAGTCCATCTGATGTCGGAAACCATTTTTGGATGCTGTACTTTTCCACATAAGGTGATAAACATTTGAACTGAATACAAAGGATTCTAATCTTGGGCCAAATATATATAAAGGCAAGAAACCAAACAATAGGAGCTGCTGCCAGATACCAAGAGACCCATAGTTACCACCTAAGGGGCATGTCTAGACTGTCCACAGCTTTTGAAAGAAGATATGCAAATTCAGTGCGAATTTTCGAAAGATTTTTTTGAAAAAAAAAAGCAGTCTAGACGTGGTTCTTTTGAAAAAAAAAACCCTTTTCTGAAAGAACACCTCATTTTTTTTACAAAGAAGGGTTCAATTGAAAAAGGGATTTTTCCCCCCTGAAAGAACTGCGTCTAGACTGCTTTTTTTTCAAAAAAAAATTTGAAAAGATTTGCATATCTTCTTTCGAAAGCCATGGGCAGTCTAGACATGCCCCTAAGATGACTAGAAAACATCTGAGATGGAACAGGGCAAGGATTGGGCCCAAGCTAGGATGCTGCCTAGCTTGTGAAAAAAAGTGATTAGACTACTGTTAGGGAAAGAAATTGCATGTAACATGTTTCAGACTATTAAGCTTAGCTGGTGTGTTTTGTTTTATTTTTCAAAGTCATTTACTTTGATCTCTCTGCTATTAATTTCGATCACTTAAATCTTACTTTTTATACCTAATACTAATAAGCCCAGTATAAATAATTGTTACTTAGAGGAGACAACAGATGTGCATATCTCTTTTTCATTGCTAAGGGGGGCAAACAACTTATGAGCTCACTCAATATAAACTTTATGCATAGTGAGACAAATGTATCTGGAATTTTGGTCCCATTGGGACTGTGCACCTGGGTGCTGTATCAGGTCCCTGTGACTGAGCCTTCTCTGAGTTGAATGGATATAAGTGTCTATGTTACTCTGCTGTGGACTGTGACCTCAGCTCTGTGCCTTTGCTGGGGGAGACCAGAGGTTCTGGCTCAGCTGGACAAGGTGGTGGGGTACTGTAGAGAAGAGGTAGGTGGGCTCAGAGGTATAGAATCATAGAACCATAGAGCTGAAAGAGACCTCAGGAGGTCATCAAGTCCAGCCCCCTGCTCTAGGCAGGACCAATCCCAATTAGATCAACCCAGTCAGGGCTTTGTCAAGTCGAGACTTAAATACCTCCAGGGATGGAGACTCCACTACTTCCCTAGGTAACCCATTCCAGTGTTTCACCACTCTCCTAGTGAAATAGTTTTTCCTAATATCCAACCTGGACCTCTCCCACCACAACTTAAGACCATTGCTCCTTGTTCTGCCATCCGTCACTACTGAGAACAGCCTTCCTCCATCCTCTTTGGAACCTCCCTTCAGGAAGTTGAAGGCTGCTATCAAATCCCCCCTCACTCTTCGCTTCTGCAGACTAAACAGACCCAATTCCCTCAGCCGCTCCTCATAGGTCGTATGCTCCAGCCCCCTAATCATTTTGGTTGCCCTCCGCTGGACCCTCTCCAGTGCGTCCACATCCTTTTTGTAGTGGGGGGCCCAGAACTGGACACAATACTCCAGATGTGGCCTCACCAGAGCCGAATAAAGGGGAATAATGACATCTCTGGATCTGCTGGCAATGCTCCTCTTAATGCAACCTAATATGCCATTAGCCTTCTTGGCTACAAGGGCACACTGTTGATTCATATCCAGCTTCTCATCCACTGTAACCCCCAGGTCCTTTTCTGCAGAACTACTACTTAGCTGGTTGGTCCCCAGCCTGTAACAATGCTTGGGATTCTTCCGTCCCAAGTGCAGGACTCTGCACTTGTCCTTGTTGAACCTCATCAGATTTCTTGTGGCCCAATCCTCCAATTTGTCTAAGTCACTCTGGACTCTATCCCTGCCCTCCAGTGTATCTACCTCTCCCTCTAGCTTAGTGTCATCTGCAAACTTGCTGAGGGTGCAATCCATCCCCTCATCCAAGTCATTAATAAAGATATTGAACAAAACCGGTCCCAGAACCGAACCTTGGGGCACTCCACTAGAAACCGACCGCCATCCTGACATCAAGCCATTGATCACTATCCGCTGGGCCCGGCCTTCTAGCCAGCTTTCTATCCATCAGACCGTCCATTTATCCAATCCACATTCCCTTAACTTGCTGGCAAGAATATTGTGGGAGACCGTATCAAAAGCCTTGCTAAAGTCAAGGTATATCACATCCACTGACTTTCCCATATCCACAGACCAGCTATCTCATCATAGAAGCTAATCAGATTGGTCAGGCACGACTTGCCCTTTGTGAATCCATGCTGACTATTCTTAATCACTTTCCTCTCCTCCAAGTGCCTCAAAATGGATTCCTTAAGGATCCCTTTCATGATTTTTCCAGGAACCGATGTAAGACTGACCAGCCTATAGTTCCCTGCATCGTCCTTCTTGCCTTTTTTGAAGATGGGCACTACATTTGCCTTTTTCCAATCATCTGGGATCTCTCCCGATCTCCACGACTTTTCAAAGATAATGGCCAAAGGCTCCTCAATGACATTTGCCAACTCCCTCAGTACCCTCGGATGCATTAAGTCCGGACCCATGGATTTGTGTACACTTAGCTTTTCTAAATAATTTCTAACCTGTTCTTTACCCACTAAGGGCTGTCGATCTTCATCCCATCTTGCATCACTTAGCGCATTAGTCCGGGAGCCCACCTTGTCCGTGAATACAGAGGCAAAGAAAGCATTGAGTACTTTAGCTTTCCCCACATCATCTGTCACTAGGTTACCTCCTTCATCCAGTAGGGGCCGCACACCCTCTCTGATCACCTTCTTGTTAACATGCCTGTAGAAACCTTTCTTGTTATCCTTCACATCCTTAGCCAGTCGCAATTCCATTTGCGCTTTCGCCTTCCTGATAACCTCCCGGCATTCTTGAGCTATACATTTAAACCCCTCCCTGGTCATTTGTCCAAGTTTCCACTTTTTGTAAGCTTCCTTTTTGTGCTTAAATTCACCAAGGATTTCCCCTGTAAGCCAATCCGGTCTCCTACCATGTTTGCCTCTTTTGCTACTCATCGGGATGGTTTCTTTCTGTGCCTTCAATAAGGCTTCTTTAAAATACTGCCAGCTGTCCTGGACTCCTTTCCCCTTCATGTTAGCATCCCAGGGGATTCTGCCCATCAGGTCTCTGAGGGAGTCAAAATCTGCTTTTCTGAAGTCCAAGCTGTGTATTTTACTACTCTCTTTTCTTCCTTTGGTCAGGGTCCTGAAATCTACCATCTCATGATCACTGCTTCCCAGGTTGTCACCCACCTCTATTTCCCCTATTAGTTCCTCCCTGTTTGTGAGCAGAAGGTCAAGATGCGCACGGCCCCTGGTCGGATCCTTCATCACTTGTACCAAGAAGTTATCCCCAACATTCTCCAAAAACTTCCTGGATTGCCTGTGTACTGCTGTATTGGTTTCCCAACAGATGTCAGGGTGATTAAAGTCCCCCACGAGAACCAGGGCCTGCGATCTGGAAGCTTCTCTCAGTTGTCCGAAGAAAGCCTCATCTGCCTCATCTACCTGATTTGGTGGCCTATAGTAGACACCAACCACAACATCACTGCTGTTGTTTGCACCTCTAAACTTAACCCATAGACTCTCAACAGGTTTTTCTCACTCTATATACTGGAGTTCAGAGCAATCATAGTGCTCTCTTACGTATAGTGCAACTCCTCCTCCTTTTCTCCCCTGCCTGTTTTTCCTGAACAGTCTATACCCTTCCATGACAGTGCTCCAGTCATGCGAGTCATCCCACCAAGTCTCTGTTATCCCAATTAAATCATATTTCTTGGACTGGCCCAGGGCCTCCAGTTCTTCCTGTTTGTTGCCCAGGCTTCTCGCATTAGTGTACAAACACCTCAGATAACCAGTTGATCGCCCCATCTTCTCCATTCGAATCAGGGGTCCTCCTTTCTTGCTCGTTCCTCTTTGCATTCCTTTCCGGTATCCGACTTTCCCACTCCCCTCAGGGTGTTGGTCACCGTCCCCCAACGAACCTAGTTTAAAGCCCTCCTCACTAGGTTTGCAAGCCTGCCCGCGAAAATGCTCCTTCCTCTCTTCGTTAGGTGGATCCCATTTCTTCCTAACAATCCTTGTGCCCAGAACAGAGTCCCATGGTCAAAGAAACCAAAGCCCTCTCTGTGACACCACCTGCGCAACCACGCATTTACGTCCTCAATTCGACGATCCCTGCCCAGTCCTTTCCCTTCAACAGGGAGTATGGACGAGAACACCACTTGCACTCCAAATTCTTGGGTCCTTCTTCCCAGTGCTACATAATCTGCAGTAACCCGCTCAAGGTCATTCTTGGCCGTATCGTGAGTTCCCACGTGGAGAAGCAGGAAGGGGTAGCGATCCGAAGGTTTGATCAGCTTGGTAAGCCTCTCAGTCACATCCTGAATTCGAGCTCCCGGTAAGCAGCACAACTCTCGAGATTCCAGGTCCGGATGGCAGATGGATGGCTCAGTCCCTCTTAGGAGGGAGTCCCCGACCACCACCACCCGTCGTCTTCTTTTAGGGGGGGTGGTCGTGGAACCCCCATCCCTAGGACTACGCATTGCATGCCTTCCAGTAGATGGTGTTCCCTTACGGTTTCTTCCTTGTGAGGTCCCTTCCAAAGCTTTCACCACTGCAGAGCCTGTGGAGAGATCCTGAAAGCGATTACTTACCTCTATAGCATTGGGGGATTCCCGTGCTGGCCTTTTTCCCCTTCTAGAAGTTACATGCTGCCAGTTCTCTTCCTGGTCCCATACTGCCCTCTCTGGCTCTTCCGCCTGCCGTGCTTGTAGGATTAACCACTGCCATCTATTGAGGAAGTCTTCATCCTCTCTGATCGAGCGTAGGGTCAACACTTGGGCCTCCAGTCCTCTAATTTTTTCTTCCAAAATGGCAACCAGCTTGCACCTCGTGCAGATGAAATCCGTTCTTTCTTCCGGGAGGAAGACAAACATGGCACACTCTGTGCAGGTAACAACAGCAGACCTATCACCATCCATCGCTGTTGTCCTGGAGAAGGGATTTAAAAAGAAAGGCAAGAGAACCTCATGCCCTTCCTCCTCCCCTTCCAAACTCCCTCTCTAAACATACCTGTTAGGTATGATCAACACATTAGGTGACAATCTCAAAGGGATTTCTGTGACCCAACCTGTCACATTCATCACTTCAAATGCAAAAATGATACATGCATACAAATAGCATAATCATATTTCGCATATCATAACCCTTTCATAAACATTTCACATGCCACATTTCGTACAAATGTATTGCAAATATATAACAAAAATTGCAACAATGATCTATATGGTCATATTTTAATCAGATAATGTCACATCTAGCAAGAAACTTGCCAAAACTGAACCAGAGCAGGTGGTTTGATTATGAATATCCTCATAGTAGATCTTATCCTGTCACTTAATATGGAGTAGCAGGGACTGACTTCTCAATTGCCCTCAAAATATACATTTTATAAATGGTCAAAAGTGTCCTACCTCTGTTTGCCCATTTCCAATTAACATCTGAACCATTCTCACCTGCTCCCTCTGTGAATTAAAGGTCCACTGACACAAGATAAATTTTCAAAAGCACTTAAGGAACTTCAGAGCACAAGTCCTATTTTTAAATGTGATTTAGGCATCTAGGTCTCTTGTGAAAATGAGATTTACAAGCTTCTGACAATTGTACCCTTGAGGGCACCCTCTAATTTACATAAGTCCTATACAAAGACAGGAAGAAAAACAATACCCTTTTTCTAGTACTTTCAGTCACAGAGCTGCAACAAGTATACATGAATACAGTTAATGATCAATCTATACATTGAAATTGGTTTCCATTAAACCTTCATTAAGTAATTTCAAGCAAAGTTATAACACATTTGTTAACAACTCACGAGCACAAAAAAGTGAGAAATCTATCAGTTAAATTGTTTGCTATGAATAGCCTGTCTGATTCCTCTAGCAAATGACAGCTCACTTGGTTTTAAGAGGTGCTGAGCTTCCACAACTCACTAATTTTCAACTTCAATTTTGCTCGCTCAGTACTTCTGAGAAGATGAGACCGAGAGTCATTTGCTAGAATTGCTAGACAGATTGTCCATAGTTAATAATTTAATTGACATGAGAAATCAGCATTATGGACATTCCCAAGAAATGCAAACAGATATGCTAACTTGCTTATACCATTTAGAATTAAAGCAAATAAGTATTCTTAATCTCAGGAATTATGTGTATGTGTTGGGATGAAAGGAAGCACTACCACCAAAGAATGGTCAATCACAATCCTGCTGATAAACTCATATTTTAAGTATATTTGCCCCTGGAAAAAACATGTAAAAATAACCTTTTTACTCAACTGATTTTCTCCCTATGGTATTCAGTGATTTTTTTTTTTTTTACTGTGGTGATAAAAAAATGTTTTACTGCTATTAGCCCTGCAGACCCAACATAGCTAATATTGGATTGAAGCCTGTAGAAATGAGTGAAGTATTTTGCTCATAGTTTAAAGATGAAATCTATTTTGCTGAAAAGGGAAAAGCTCAATTTCTAGATGTTTAGCCTTCACACACAAGTAGATGGCCCACACAGGAGTCCGTGTAAGCAGTTAAGGAAATAGTCAAAGAATATTCAAGGCATACGAACGTTCAGGAGCAAAATGTCAATGAGGTGGAAAATATGGGTTTTGGCACATGGTAACATAATTATAATGCTCATCAAGGAAAATATGAGGCTCTCCAGTAAAGTTGACAAGCTCAAGAATTAATCCAGGATTAAGCATGCAAGGATTACCAGTGTCCCAGCAAGGGAAAGACAGGGATTTAGTCATCTTTTTGGCAATGGCTCATAGCAATTAAGGGGAAATAAAACATTTCCAGAATGATATTTTGTTGTCTCTCCCTACTCAACTCTGTCAAACCTTCTTTTGGTGGCCATTTCTGGAGTTGGTCCAGAGCCTCCATTAACCAACAAACAAAGAGTAGATGCATTACAACTTGAGAAGGGTCACTGCCATTTGAAGTGAACGTATGCCCATTTGGATGTGCAAATTTAGATCTATTTCTTCCTCTTACTAGGCATGCACAAAAACACACACACTAAATGCATACCTAACTAGCTATAAGAGTATGAAAAGGAGAGTTTGCATGTGCCATCACTCATACAATTCTGTCTGTTGAAAGATAATTGGGCCTTTTGTGCTCCATTGTTACACAATTTTATCCTTCTGATTTGGATAAATGATGAAAATTAGAAATATAAAATGTGCACATAATTTCAAATGCTAGCCAATTCATTATGATTTTTTCCTACTAAAAGAGCCACTATATGAATTGATGGCTACATTCCCAGATGAACGAAACTTTTTATTACGTTGAACTTTGCCATGAAGCATCATTTTTTTCATTTCATCTTGTTACTTGTTACACAGAAAACGAGGCTGACAAATGGCATGAGTCTCATAAGCCAGCAGTGTTCAGCATACCTAACACTTCCTCCTGCCAAACTCCAGCTAAGAAAGAAAGTTCCTGCACCACAGAAAATGTGAAAGGATTTTCACCTGTTTTCAGCTAGGAAAAGCAAAGCTAATTTATACTGTGCTGACATGTGTTACTGAGAAATTGCATGATTGCATTCTAGTGGATAGACATAAGTTGTCACTTTCTGTTGCTGTGAAGGGCTAAACCTGAGCGACATGCCAACTTGACATAACTGCCGTATCACATCTGACTGATGTCCTTTGCCTAATAAAAAAAATGGCACACAGACACTGCAAAGATTGTTTCCAAATCAGAGTATACTTTTCCTAATAGCAGGAAGCTGAAGTTGAGCAATGTAAAATGTATATGTAACTGGTAAAATGCTGATGGCAAACTAAAGACAGAATAAGTCAGTCCTGGTTCTCTGTTCTGCATAACTTGGAACATAAATTCAGAAGAATGAATTATGTTTTAATTTACACTTATAAGGTTGGCTTTAGGACTCCCCGACAGAAGTAAATTGAAAAAGATGGGACAGGAGATAAGCAAATCAAGTTAGAAAACAAACAGCTTGATGCTCAACAAAAGAATCAAAGACAATTATATAAAACAACATTCCTCGGTTTCAGAATCAATCCTTAAAGTAATACCACCGGATCAATTTCACTAAGCCACCTACCCATCTGTTAAAAACAATTATTTTATTGTTTCGGGGAGTGAAACATGAGGCCTTTTTTGCCAGGTCCTGGATTATAGGTGGTCAGGCGTGGTGATGGGAGTGGTAGTCAAACCAGACATAGGGTCAGGACAAGACTTAAGACAGTGCTATTGACAGGCCCTGGGGCAGAATGAAGGTCAGAGTCCACAGACATGCTAAATCTGGGTTGTCGTTAGAGTCAGAAAAAGGCTGAAAGTCAAATCCAGGTTGGAAACAGCAAAGGGACTCGGAAAAGGTTCAGAAAAGGGCAGCAAAAATGATTAGGGGTTTGGAATAGGTCCCATATGAAGAGAGATTAAAAAGACTTAGACTTTTCAGCCTAAAAAAGAGGAGACTAAGGGGGGATATGATAGAGGTCTATAAAATCATGACTGGTATGGAAAAAGTGAGTAAGGAAAAGTTATTTACTTATTCCCACAATATAAGAACTAGGGGTCACCAAATTAAATTAATAGGCAGCAGGTTTAAAACAAACAAAAGGAAGTTTTTCTTCACTCACCATACAGTTAACCTGTGGAACTCCTTGCCAGAGGATGTGGTGAAGGCTAGAATTTTAACAGGGTTCAGAAAAAGAGCTAGATAGATTCATGGAGGTTAGGTCCATCAATGGGTATTAGCCAGGATGGGTTGGAATGGTATCCCTGGTCTCTATTTCTCTGGAAGTGGGTGACAGGGGAGGGATCACATGAGGATTACCTGTAGTGATCCCTCTGTCTGGGGCATCTGGTATTGGCCACTGTCAGCAGACAGAATACTGGGCTAGATGGACCTTTGGTCTGACCCAGTATGGCCGTTCTTATGTTCTTACTGGAGGAGCAAGATCAAGGTAGGGCATGGGCAAGGTTGAAAGGAGCTAGAACAAGGTTCAGGCAAGGGTGGGGATAGGAATAGGAAAGAGCAGACTGTAATCGTAGAAGGTCTAATACTAAGGCAACAAGAGAGTTCCTGGCTGAGTAATGTTGTTGCACACAGTGGCAGATTTATCACTGGACCACTGTTTCCTGGCACCACACCCAAGCTCATAAGGACCCAGTTTCTCTCCCTTTCGCCCAACTGTGCTGTGCAGAGCAGTGATGGGAAGGCCAAGGTAACTACATTTCCCAGCATTCTCTTGGTCATGAGCAACAGGAAAGGGAGGGGGATGAATTGAGGGAAGTCATGCATGGCAGCTTGTTCTGAATGTGTTGCTGGAAGGAGGTGATGCTATGAGTGGGGAACATGTGTGCACAGGGGAATAGGTGGCTTTGGCCCAAATCCCACCCTAAGAAGCCTTCCCCAGACTAGACTGGGGATGCTAGTAGGCTGACTGGACAAAGTGTCACTGTCTGAAGCCTAGCAAGGAGAGGTTAATATGGTACATTTAAGAGAGGGAAGGCTCTACTAGAAGGCCTGAGCAGCTTTAGGTCCTATACCAGGCACAAGGAAGGATTTGACTATTTCCACAGCCATGGAAGCAGAAATGGGATTTTCTTTACCATATTTACCTAATACTCAGACATTGTCCAGATTTGCACACAAGTGTTCAGGTTACATAATTTCTGATGTTACATCATTTCTCCAAAATCAAATACTGATCCATGGTAATTTATTGTAGAAAAAGTAGGATAAAATTGAGCAATAAATGCTGGCATCTTCCCAGTGCTAACTGGGACCGGAGTTGCTATTTTCAACTGACACTACCAGTGGGGTATTTTTTATGTTTTTTTTTTCTTTTAAAAAGACAGTAATATTACATTGGCAATTTCCCCACAGAAACAAAGAGTAGAACAAAACAACAACAAAGGCACCTCAACTGCTCCTCATTGGATGGGACAGTCTTACAACATGGATCCAGATATCCTCCAATCACACAAACTTTACTGGCTGCTGTCCTGAAATTTGTCACAATTGACCAAGTAGCTGCTGGCTGTGGAACTTTATTGATCTAAACCCAGGATTACATATAGTGACTGGTAAAATAGGGTGCTCCTAGAGACATGGTGTAGAATGTCTGGATAAGGAAAGAATGAAATCTGTGGGGAGTAGCCTCTGATTACTGTGAAATTTGTGCTCACTGTGAACATTAGTAAACCCACACGGATGTGCAGCTCAGTGAGAAAAACTAGCGGTTGAGGAAGCTGTGTAGAGCAGCACATACAATCTTGCAGAGGTGTGGGATCAAAATGAAAAATGCCTCTGAGACTCAATACTGGATATGCTATAGCATTTTTACACCATGCCCACACTTGAAAGGGCCGATAATTACTACATGGGGGCCCACAGAATGTTAATCTAGCCTGGTTGCACAAACTAACTTTCAGCTCTGTTAGGATCAGTGAAAGTCCTGGGTTAGGTGGGAACCATAGTCATCTGATCTAGGCCTTGCTCAGGGACAGGTTGCTGTAGTATGCCTAGGGGTTGAGTAACCCACAGGCTCTGCTTAGGACATTAGTCAGAGCCGCTGAGTTTCTGCAATATGCCTGAGTGATGAGTTACTGCAGATCTGCCGCGTGTTATTAGGTAACATGTTAACAGAAAGAAATCTTTCGTGCTATTAGCATATTTTACCTGAAAAGTAATTCTGAACCTGAATAATTCAATATCTTTTATAAATTCCAGCATTAAAATTTAAATTTTCAAATTACGAACATTCTGGTATTAAGAATCAATAGCTGGAATGGGAGCTGTGAACTCTCAGAACTTTACAGAAATCACGCAAGGCTTCCCACAACTGAGTATTCCTCCTATAATATCTGTGTTGGAGTTGAACTATCACTATGTATATGCATGAGAATGTCCCATCTCTTCTATAAACAAGAGAATCTAGAAGAAAACACCCAGTAGGTGCTTTTCCCAAACTAAAGTGAAAGAGCTAATTTCAAAAGAAAAGAAGGGAACAAGATAATCGGATTAATCAATCTGAAGAACCGGGATCAACACATCAGCTGTCTAACTATTATCAAGTAGTTTATAATCATCTAAGCAGAAGAGAGTTTTAAGAAGGGAATGTTTGCAGATTTTTGTGATGTATTATTTTCATGCACAAGCAGCAACATGAGAGAATGAATACAAGTGCTTGTCACATTTTCCAACAATCAGGCAACATAGGCTGACATTGCTGGCAAAGAGTAGGTGGTAGTCAATGTCTCATACCATATAAGACATGATAGATTGGGCAGAGATAGGCCATAAAGGGCTTTAAATATGAATGCAGGCAGTTCATGCTTGATGCAATAGCGAAAGGGAAGCCAACAGGGGGGAAGCAGAGAGAGGGATTAGCAATAGCTAATCCTAGCAACGAAGATTTGGATGGATTACGTAGATTGCCACATGCATAGTAGTAATGCATTTGTTACATAGTAGCACCCAAATGTGTTTATTTTCTGCAAACTATTCAGTTAAATCTGTCAAATTGTTTTTGAGTTAGAAGTCATTAAAAAGTACTCTGAATACATAGCTACTCCATAGCAGCTCAGTATCAGAGTCAGTGTTCCCACTAAGAACTTCCATCCATGAGCAGAGTGGGTTTTGTCTTGTGCACCAATATTGAGGATATGTTCACTTCTTCGGATGTATGCCACCATGGCACCCAACTTATTAACAAATATTTTTAAATGTTATGGAAGAAAGAATACTAAAACAAGGTATAATTAACAAGGTGCATGACTTTACACGTTTATTTAATATCAAGTCATAGAAAAAGAAAATTAATACTGCAAATTTTTCAGTATGTTAGATTAGCCTCAAGGCTGCTCTAAATCTGCACTGTCCACAGTTCCATAAAAGTCATAGGAGGCCAAGAATGAGCACACTGCAGCACTGCTCTAGTTTTTTCCAGAATGCTCCTATCCCAGGAGCGTTGGAGGCAGGGGGACCACAGCACCATTTCATCGGCCCTAAGCAAGATAAGTAGTCCCCAACCTACATTGGGGATAAGACCCAAGTAGGGAAGTGAGGTTACTGTCTTTAGGGTACCTTTGTGCCACTAGCATGCAAAATGGTTCTAGGGCATGAGAGAATCAAGCCTATTATTCATTGTTTTATCTGTATTCTGAGGCTTCTAAGGATACACAGTGCATTGTGAAATAATAAACAATATTTGTAAATGTTGTTTTACAAACATTAACCCATATTGCCTGACTTTGCAGAATCTCTTTATATATAGTAGAATGCTGATAAGAGAATATCAGGGAGGTCATAACTGGACTAGAAAGATTCAACTGGTAGTACTATTTCGAAAGCACAAGAAAAGCAATAAGTACAGTATGCCAACAGACTTGTAAACATGGGGAAATGTGTTCAGATATTTCACTAAAACGTACATTGCCAAATGATTTAGTTAAGACAAGTATTTTGGTTTTCTTCTAATTAGGGATGTAAGTGACTAGTCAACTATTCAATAAGCATAAGCTAGTCAACTAGTGATGCAACTAGTTGCTCCCCCCCCCTTGCTGCCTCTATCAGAGAGAGGCTGCAAGTGGGGGAGCAGGAGCTGGTAGTGGGGGGAGCAGGCTTAAAAACCCTATCCCCCCAGCACTGTCACTACGGGGGGGCAGGAGAGGTAGAGGCACAGCAGGAAATAACGTGAGCGGGGACTGAAGCACTCTCCACTCACACCAGTTATGCTGCAATTCTGCTTTTGAAATTCAAAGGCTCAAGCGCCACAGGGAGCATGGGGCCAGAGGGATTCCCCTGCTGGCCCTGAGCTCCCTGCGGGGCTTCCACTCTTGGAATGTACAAGAGCCCCACTGCTCAGGCACAGCAGGGTGTGTGGAGCCAGCGGGGGAGTCCCCCACTGGCCCTGTGTTCCCTGCCAGCTTCCTTTTGAAATGTACAAGAGCCCTGCTGAACTATAAAGGAGAAGTAGAGTAGATTAATGTTACTGTACATTACACTAGAGAAAAAATGTGTTAACTGTATCTAGAAATAGGTTCAGGTACTTGTCCTTCAAAAATTGTTGAAATTAAATTTAAGATGTTCTTATTTATTTATCTTGTTACAATACTAATGGTTTTATATTTTGAAAAATACCTCTCTCTAGTCATGTCCACATTTACAATGGAGATTGCACAATGGTAACAAATGGTGACAGGGCATTAATGTTCCATAAAGGTTTGCCACCCCTGAACTTTCTCATGCTGTCCTCTTGGGCTGATGCCCTGTCACAGTCATAGCAAATTGTGCCAGGTTCCCCTCCCCACCCTCCCGCAGTCATATTTTTCTGCCCCTGGGCTAGAGGAGGGGGAAGTGGAGAGGAGAAACTGGAGGCTGGGAAGGTTCTGTAACTTGTCCTAGGGGACCCAGCAAGTCAGTGGAAATCCTGACTCTGTTTCCTGTACTTTTCTGCAGAATCCAAGCTATAAAGTTACTAGAATCCCCTTGTGGATTCTTCAAAGGACTGTTTAGTTTAATTCATCTGGTATAACACCCACCCCTGCTGCATTTCTAGCCACAGCAGCTATTATCTGAGAGGTCCATCAACTGAAACTCTTGTCTTTCCAAATTTCACCCTGTGTGTGTCTGGTTTTGCTCTCAGTGAGAAGCCAGATGAAAGTCTTGAGTGTGACGGGGCTGGGCATGTGCTGACCTGAGCCAAAAGCTCTGGGGACGAGAGGAAGATCCGTGTGAGACATGTTTGATGCCTAACCTGCAGTTCAGAGAATGTGACAATCACCCTCCTAAGGTAACTAGCGGGGCAGGGTTGTTTATGTTGCTCAGATGGTTCGCTGGCTCATCTGTGTGTTGGTGGGAGAAGCTTGAACCTCTAAAGAGCTATCACTTCTCCCCAAAACACCCCGGCAGCTTCTCACTAGAACTCTTCGCCTCCCCACTCAGGTTTGCCTCAGTTTGAGATCCTCATTAGCCACAGTTAGAATCATCCTGTGTCACTCACGTGCTGTAGAAATAACAAGCACTTTACCACCTGCAGGCTTGAGCAATGGTGTGGAGGAGGAGGAGAAGATGGTGCATCTCCAGCAATGGCAGTAGAAGCAGTGTTTGTGCTGGTGGGAGTCAGGGGAAGCCCTGGGGCCACCAGGAACACTAGGTACTCAGGGTTGCCCTCCCCAGTACAGAATATGTGTAGCAGCAAACACTCCACCCTGCCCCCCCATGGCAACAATCAGCCCACCTACCACACAGCTGCAAACTCAAGTGGCAGCAGCAGCTGCTCACCTGCCCATTTGCCATGTGGCCCTACCCCCCTCAGTGGCAGCAGCCGCCCCTGCCATGTGGTCCTAACCCACGGTGGCAGCAGTCACCCGTGTCCACAAAACCCAATGGTAGCAACCCACCCACCCACCATGCAGCTGCAAACCTCAGTGGCAACAACCTGCCCTCCCACCATGCAGCCCCAAACACTGGCAGCAGCCACCCTCCCCAACACAGCCTCAACCCTGGCAGCAGCTGGAGCAGCTGGCTTGCAATGCAGCCCCAGCTGCCAGAGCAGCTGCCCCACAAGGCGGGCCCGTAGCCATGCCCATCCCCGTACCCACCTGCCACGTGGCCCTGGCTGTGGGAGCAGTCATGCCACTCACCTTCCAGGTCCAGCTGTTGCACAGCTCTGTACAGGAGGTGGGTGGGCTTAGAATTCTCTGTGTGTGGCCGCACAGGTGTGCACCTTAGAGGGAACACTGATCATAGTTAATCAAGCAGAATTCTGGTACAAACCACTATGTTCCATCTCTTTTTGTTTTGCACCCAAAAATTATTTTTGTGATTGCTTTCAGAGACTACTTAGAAGTTCTTTGCACAATTTGAAGGCAATTGCTCCAACTATTAATACAGATGTTTTAAAATAGCCTTCACATTTTGTAGAAACACGAAAGGTTGGAGTACCTCAACTTAAAATTTTGATCACATCTCCATAAGCAGTCAGATAACACTAAGTCTGGGAAATAGACCTAGTTTTAAAAAGGTCAGTTTTGTCACTTGGTGTAGTGAGACACATTTTATGAATTTTTGTATAAGGAGAAGTAAAACAAATGAGAAATGACAACCCAGCCCTTGAAATCTGCAAGACTCCACTTCTCCACAATGGGATGGGAAGAAAGAGAAATTGGTTTATATAACCTGGTGGTTATATTCTGGGGGGGGAGGAAATGGTCAGCAATGCCCAGTTCCACTTTTGCCTTCTATCTAGGCTCTTTTAGTCCTCTGCTACACAATCCCTTAAAATATGGAAAAGTGATTGTCCTGACCTGCAGCATCCTCTCCTTCCCAGGAGCTCAAGGGTCAAAGCTTTCCTTTTGCTTCAGGAAAACATTCTGACCCCACTTTCTCATAGCAACCTCAGTCTTCACTTTTATCTTCTAGCTGGGAATTAGAGCTAATCAGAGCTTCTATTTAGCTGTGTCTGCTCAGCCCCCACACCTGCCTGTTGGGCTGTTCCTTCAGACAAGGCTTGATGCTCCCTTTTTTCCCCCACAGGCTCTTGAAGGGGAAGATTGCCTTGTTACAGCCTTCATAGCACTTTTAGCTAAGGGAACCCAGGAACCCTGCCGAGCATTTAAGTTCCACATTGCAGGTGCAGGTGAAACCTTGCAGAGCTCTTAAATTGAAAGATCAGAGAAAATGGAAAAGATAGGTGGGAATCTGTTCTGTTCCTAAGCTCCATGTTGTAAGAGAAATAGGAGTTACAGACCCTGTGGAGCTTCTAGTTGAAATTATTGTAAAACTATAGGCTGCGTCTAGACTGGTAAGTTTTTGTGCAAAAGTGGCCGCTTTTGCGCAAAAACTTGGCAGCTGTCTACACTGGCCGCTTGAATTTGCGCAAGAACACTGACAATCTAATGTATGATCGTCAGCGTTCTTGCGCAAATACAATGACGCTCCCGCTCGGGAAAAAGCCCTCTTGCGCAAATGTTTTTGCGCAAAAGGGCCAGTGTAGACAGGCAGCTAAGACGTTTTGCGCAAAAGCAGGCTAAACTGAAAAAAGCCCTATGGACGCTTGGAGACTCCGTAGCCACAGTCAGCTCCCTGGACTTCCTGGTAACCCGAGCCCCCTTAAAGCAGATGCAGGCTGCTGAGCTCACACGGCAGAAGCCCCTCAGACCTCTGGCCAGAGGTCTGCCATGTGGCCCCTGCTGTCCAGCAGACACCCCCCCAAGCGCAATGGCAGCTCTGGGGGGGATCAGCCACCCGCACCCCCAGCGCAGGAGGCCCCCAGGGCCAGAAAAAGAAGGGCCCCATCCTGGTCCTCGGGGGAGCTGGAGGCCCTGCTGGATCTGTGGCAGGAGGAGGAGGCCCTCCACGACACCCGCTCCCAGCACCGGAATGCGGAGATCTTTGCCCGCATGGCCCAGGCGCTCGCCCACCAGGGCCATCCAGCCTGGACCCTGGTACAAGTCCGGGCAAAAGTGAAAGAACTGCGCCTGAGCTACATCCGGGCCAGCGAGGGCCAGGGGGCAGGAGCCGACACCTGCCCCCACTACCAGCGGCTCCAAGCCATCCTGGGCCAGCCAGCCCTGCAGGCCCCGGACATCCCGGTGGACAGCGGCAAGCGCCCCCCCGTCACCAGGACCACTGAGACGGAGGAAGGAGACATCCCCAGCAGTGCGTTGGAGGACGAAGCCAGCACTGCCACCCTGCAGGCCCCCTCCGGCAGTCCCGATGTCTCCCATGCATCCTTGGAGGCCAGGGAAGGATCCACCGGTGAGTGTTGCACTTTGCACTCACAAGGGTGGGGGGGGCAGGCACCCAGAGGGGGGAGGGGGAGAGCACGTCACTCAGGCCACGTGAGCTGCATGGGCTGTGTAGCATTAGGCAGTAAGCAGCACGTGCAACCACGTGCAGCCTGGTGACCGAGCAGCATGTGGCCGCAGCAGGCAGCTGCAGGGCACGCATGGGACCATGCTGCTCACACACATCCGGCGGGACCGGGGGGAAGGGTGGATGCCGGCTGGAACCAGCCAGGGCCCCAGGGGCTCAGGCCAGAGCCTGCACCTCCACGAGGGTGCAGCACACAGAACGGCACACTGTCCCATGCCTGGCTGTGAGGCACAGCCAGCTGCTTCTGGGAGAACCGCAGCAGCACAGCCCATGAGCATGGCCCCCACTGAGCCCCTCGCCTGCTCCCGGTGCCTTGGCTGGCCCCCTGAGGGAAGTCCCCACTGCAACCACACATGTCCCTGGGCTACGTGTGTGGGGGTTAGCGGGAGGGGGATGGGGGAAGCACTTGGGCTGGCCCTAGGGCCGCCTGAGTTTTGCTGCAAGGATGGTACACTCCCCAGTCACTCTCTCCTGGTTCCGTCCAGGAGACATCCCACATGATGGGGATCTGAGAGCCCAGACCACGTCTGCCAGATGTGCTCCCAGGCACTGTGTGGGGATTCATCTCACTCCCTGTCAAACACCATTGATTAGCCGAAAGCCTCACAGCCTCCACCGGCAGGGAGTTCCACAGGTTAACACAACACAAGCACCCTCCCACCCTCCACAGGGCCAGGACACAGACCGGTGGTTACAATACATGGAGGAGGACCCTACTCCAGGGGCGGTCCTCTATGCAAACATACAACATGGGGGGGAGGGGAGGTAACCGAGTGGGCCCAAGCCACACCACTGTGGTGTCATCTGGGCTCAGGGGTGGGGTGGAGGGCATGAGGTGTAGGGACAGTGGCCAGGCTGCCTGACTGACCCATCCTTTCTTCTGTTCCCTGCAGCGGGACCAGGCACAAGCCGGGGACCCTCCAGTCCGGCAGCAGCAGCACCCCCAGCCGCCCAACCACCGAGGCAGTGGCTCCGCCACTGAGACCAGCTCCTTCTGCGCCACGTGCAGGCCATCGAGTGCGTCGAGGCAGCCATCACTCGGCGCGTGGAGGCGGACCTGCAGTGGCACCAGGAGGCCTGGGGCGCCTTCCAGGCCCAGAGCATCCGCATGGCGGATTCCATCACCACCCTCACCGCCCACATAGGCCATGCCATCCACTATGGCATGGCCTTGCCCCATGCCCCCGCCATCCCTCCCCTAGCAGTGCCCCTCGCCCCTCCTGCAATGGCCCCTCCTGCTCCTATCCCTGCCCCTCCTGCCCCTCCTGCTCCTGTCCCTGACCCTCCTGCTCCTGCTCCTGCCCCTCCTTCCCACCTCCCCGTGCAGCCTGCCCCGACGTGGCCTGCCTCCCATGTGCAGGTCCTCCCCCGCAGGAGCGGTCGCAGGGGCCACCCCTCCCAGGAGTAGCTCCTCCCCCTCCCAGTTGAAGGTCTCCTCCCCCTGCCCCTCCCAGTTCAAGGTCTCCTCCCCCTCTCCCCTTGTAAATAAAAACATACAAGTTTTTCTGTTGAAAACAAAACTGTGTTTGGTGTTTATTGGGAGGTAAGGGGAGGGGAGGGGGACGGGTAGGGGATGGGAGGGAGTTGTATGGGGAGACCGAGGGGACCCTACTATGGGGCCTGTGCGAACATGTCCACCAGGGCCTTTCGGATGCGCACCCCATCCTGGTGCGCCTGGCGGATGGCAGCTGTGTGGGGCTGTTCATAAGTCTGGCCCTTGGCTGCCATCCATGCAGGGAGGAAGGCCTCCCCACTCCGCTCCACAATGTTGTGGAGCACGCAGCACGTGGCCACTACCTCCATTGCATTCCGTTCACCCATCTCGAGACGGGTGAACAAACAACGGAAGCGGGCTTTTAAGCGGCCGAAGGCACACTCCACTTGATTCCGGGCCCAGTTGAGGTGGTCGTTGAACCGGGTCTGGTTCTGGTCCAGCCGCCCTGTGTAGGGCCGCATTAGCCAGGACAGCAGGGGGTAGGCCGCATCCCCGATGATACAGATGGGCATAGGCACATCCCCAATAGTAAACTCCCGCCGGGGGAAGTAAGTGCCTGCCTCCAGCCTGTGAAACAGTCCGGAGTTGTGGAGGATGCGGGCGTTGTGTGCCCTGCCGGACCAGCCCGCATAGACATCCAGGAAGCGGCAACGGTGGTCCACGAGGGCCTGAAGAACAATCAAGCAGTACCCCTTCCTGTTCATGAAATGGGCTGCTCGATGCTCCAGGGCCCGGACGGGGATGTGGGTTGCATCCAGGGCTCCTCCGCAGTTGGGGAACCCGAGGGCAGCGAAGCCAGCCAACGTAGCGTCCACATCGCGCAGGCGGATCACTCTTGGGAGCAGGACATCATTGATGGCGTGGACAACCTGCAGAAGGGTGCAGAGAAACACAGGGGAACACATCACATAAGGCAGGGGTGAGTGTGTGCTCCCTTGCCCCCCCCGTGATTCCCTCTGTCCTCACTCACACACACACGCGCACACACACACACACACACCAGGGCCCTCTTGCCCCACGCCCCCCCCCCCCACCAGCAGGCCTGTGCAAGTGAGGGACGGCCCAAACCCCTGGGTGGCCCAGCCTGGAGTCTTGGCTGCCCCTGGGCATGGAGTGCAGCACCCTCCCCCCACCCCACTCCCCACTCCCCCTGGGACTTACCTCCATCACAATGACACCGACGGTGGATCTGCCCACCCCGAACTGGTGTGCCACTGATCGGTAGCTGTCCGGGGTGGCCAGCTTCCAAAGTGCGATGGCGACCCTCTTGTCGATGGGGATGGGTGCCCGCAGCCGGGTGGTGGCTCTCTGGAGCGCAGGGGCGAGCCAGGTACACAGCTCCAGGAACGTCCGCTTTTGCATGCGGAAGTTCTGGAGCCATTGCTGGTCACCCCATTGCCCCAGGACCAGCCGGTCCCACCAGTCCGTACTGGTTTCCAGTCTCCACAGTCGCCTCTGCACCCTGGGGTGGGGATGCCACAGGGACGCCATCGCCTCCCTGGTGAGGGAGTCCAAAGCAGTCTGCACCTCCTGATCCTGGAACAGGAGGGCACCAGCTTGGAGCACCAGCTGCAAGCACTCCAAAATGGCCGGCAGGGGCCAGAGCAGGCACACAGCCACCCCTGGCTCCATGGCAGACAAAACAAGGCAAAAGAAAAAAAACCAGGTAAAAGCTCTAGGTGGCAAAAGGCAGTGGTGTCCAAAAGGCAGAGGGCAACCACCAAAACTGCTACGGCTGTCAGTCCCTACAAGAGGTACTAAAGCACGGAGCAGGAGAGGGAGATCCCTTTAAGCACGTGTCTCAAAGGAGCTCCAGCTCCCGCCCCCGGAAAGGGCTGGTGCCCTTTTGCCCTCTGCAAAATGGCTCTGGGCTTCTGCTTTTGCGCAAAAACGCGCCGCCAATGTAGATGCGCTCTTGCGCAAAAGCGCATCATTATAACGATAACTCTGTGCCAATCTAGACGCGCTTTTGAGCAAATACTTTTAACAAAAAAACTTTTCCATTAAAAGCATTTGCGCAAAATCATTCCAGTCTAGACGTAGCCATAATGTATGATATAAACTAGCATTAACTGTTTCTTATTAAGAATAGTTAAAAATGAGGACAAAGAAGGATATTCATCATCTATGAATACTTCTTTATGCTCTCTCACCCTCCCCTCCATCCCCAAATTAGGCACTTAACTACTTTTCTGTAGAAAAGAAAATTGCTGTTTATTAAAGGTCTGGAGCTATGTGATTCTTTTATACCCCAAGTACAAATATCTGCCTGCTTATTTATTATTCTTTTAGTAGGTGTTCCTTGCTGTGTCTGAGTTCAGAGTAGTTTAATCATGTGTTTTATTTAATAAAATAAAAGTAAAGTTTCCTCCCTGCAGAAACTATATTAATTAACTAAAAAAAAGTTCAGGTTCAAGTGTGTCTGGATCTATATATTCTGAGTCAATGGTTCTTGTATTTGTACCTCTTGCATGTGATGAATTTGAACACCTTGAGTATTTGCAGTGATATATTGTTTCTGAGAACTCTTCCATAGAATATTAATTACCGAAATTACAGGAATGGAGAACATCAATTCTTAGTGAAGGTTGAACCTCTTTACTTCGGCATCCTTGGGACCTGACCAGTGCTGGATCAGATCAATGGGCCATCTAGCCCAGTGTCCTGCCAGGCACCATTTATGGGGGTTAGGAGAGCAGTAGCCCCCCTCCTGAGTTTGAACCCCCTGGATTTCATACTTGAGATGTGCTTGAAGCTGCATTCACTGACTCCAGAGACAGTTCTTAAATGCAACAGAATTTGAGCTGCTTGCAGCTTTGCCTTTGGGGAAGGGAGTTTGTTATAAAAAGAAGGAGGCAGGGTGATTAAGAATAACAACAGGCTGGCATTCCAGTAACTGAAGGCTCATTAGATCATCATGAAAATACTGACGGGTACTCCACTTAAAAAATAAGGGAAAAAAGAGTAGGAATGAGTGGTGTGCTGCAGGAATCTGCATTTGGATTACTGTGTTAAACTTACAAACGTTCTTGTAAAAGGGGTGAACAGGGACTAATCCAAAGATGATTGCAATGAGCTACCAAGAGATTTCACAAAATTGGGTGATTAGGCAACACAAAGACAGATGGAATTCAGTGTTGATAAGTGAAAAGTAATGCACATGGAAAAATATATTCCTTATTATAGATATAAAATAGCTGTTCCCACTCAAGAAAGAGATCTTGGAATCACTGTGGATAGTTCCCTAAAAACATTTGTTCAATGTGCAGTGGCAGTCTAAAAACTAAAAAGCTAATGGGAATCATTAGGAAAGGAATAGATAATAAGACAAAATATCATATTGCCTCTACATAAAGTCATTCTATGCCTACATCTTGAATACTATATGTAGATCTGGTCAACCAATCTAAAAAAGATATATTGTGTTTGAAAAGGGTACAGAAAGGTCAACAGAAATTATTAGGGATAAGGGACTGTTTACATATGAAGAGAGATTAACAAGATTGGGACTTTTCAGCTTGGAAAAAAAATGACTAGAGGGTGAGGGGATCTGTTAGAGGTCTAGAACATCATGAACAGTGTGGAAAAATAGAATAAGGAAATGTTATTTATTCCCTCACTAACATAACACAAGAAGCTGACCCAATTAAATTTATAGGCAATAGATATAAAACAAACAAAATAAATTATTTTTTCACAATCAACTTGTGGAACTTTTTGTCAGGAGAGAGAGAGATGGAGAGTCAGTGAGTAAACTGAGAGACACGGCTGCTAGGAAGGGGACAGCTTAATGGACATGGGAAAATCAGGATTGACAGAAACCAAGAATGAGTAAAGAGGCTGAGTTTGGGCAGGAGACAGACAGACATTCAGAGGAAAGTTCCACAGTTTGGTGTTTGGTGGTGTGTTTCTGAGAGTTCCTGAACATTGGATCCAGTTATATCCTGCAATTGATTTATATGGTCTCAGAGATCCAGAACAGACATAATGTGGCAGTCTATACCAATAGGTTCACCACCTTTACAGAACTATGACAGAGTTTGTACAAAGCATGATTTGTGAGGTATAATTGGACTAAAATCATAATCTACTGAACATTATTGTTTTAATAAAATGTGTGTCAATAATGTATGTAAATTTATAGGATTTTTAGGTAAACACATTGCTGTAAAGTGTCCCAAGTCCAGAAAAACAGGCCCAAATCAGTTTTTCAGTAACAAAAGACAGATCAATGCCCAAGTTAGGGGTCAACAAAGTCAAGTAGACTATCACCTAGGTAAGTAGCCATTCTTTGGCATACAGAAATAGATATAGATTTATTCTCTTAGAGGTTTATACTTGGTTAAGTGCAGTTAGTAGTAGGTTATAGTTCGTGTATTCAAACTATTATATTTATTATATTAATTCTTAATATATTTAATATTATCATAGGCATGTAGAATCTAGTTCTGTTTGTTCCCATTTAAGTAAAGTCCTTATTTTAGACAACCAATTATTTTATCTCCAGTTAAATAACTTATTATCATGTTGTGACACTCCTGCTCTTCTTGCCTCAGGGTATGTCTAGACTACATGGCTCCGTCGACGGATCCATGTAAACTAGTTTACCCGGCATAGGCAAAGAAGCAGGGATTTAAATAATCCACGCTTCATTAAAATAAACATGGCCACCGCGCTGTGCCGACGATCAGCTGATCTGGCACAGCGCGGCAGTCTAGACATGGATCTGTCAGGCAGGGAAGCCTTTGCCGACTGATCCTGTAAACCTTGTTTCACGAGGCATAAGGGATCGGTCGGCAAAGGCTTCCCCAGCCAACAGATCAGCGTCTAAACTGCTGTGCTGTGCCGGATCAGCTGATCCTTGGCACAGCGTGGTGGCCATGTTTATTTTAATGAAACGGGGATTATTTAAATCCCCGCTTCTTTGCCTATGCTGGGTAAACTAGTTTACATGGCTCTGTCGACGGAACCATGTATTCTAGACATACACCCAGTTCTCACCTGCTCCGTAAATTATACTACCACTGTGATGGATCATTGCTATATTTGGTCAGTGGTTTTTGAATGGGGTGACCCTCAGATGTATTCCAAATGATAACATAATAATTCTGCTCTGCAAAGTCAGTTTACATAGCCATCTCCAGAAGGAAAGATGGCTTTGCAAGAGCATGGCCAATAAACTGGGCCCACTCCTTGGAAAAATTCTGATTGTGACCTCTGGAAAAGGATGAGTCAACTTCTAAATAGAAGCACAGCCCAGAAACTCCACAAAAACTTCCCCAAGAAAACCTAGCAAATTCTTATATTTCTCATTCTTATTTGCTTCCATAATGTCTTCATTTTGTAGCTATGGTTCTGTAATTTTCAATATCCAGCAAGTGCTTGGCACTCTTTTTCTTGCTTTTCCAACGAAGAAATGTCATGATGGATATTGATGGAATTTACCTCTCTCCACATTTCATTTTAAAATCTACCCCCTTATTTTCATTGAAGTTTTCTGCCTTGTTCTTTTGCCTCCCCTTCCCAGCATCACTACATTTTTTTAAAGTGACTTTAGTGCCAATGAAAGATGGTTATGCAATATGATTGTCATCAACTGTACTGTTTGTTTAAAAACAATCAGTTGTATCACAGTAGTGTTGGGATATGGAAAGGTTAAATAAGATGTCTGAGTAATTGTTACCATAGTGATAGGGGTACGGAATGGGCAGGCAGTGTCCCTATGGATTTATAGACATGTTTTCTTCCTCCCTTCTTGTCTGGCATAGATAAGCCCACATCTGCACCAAGAATGTAACTTCTAATGAATGCTACTGTGTATAACTCCATACTATCTTCCCTTTCTCCAATCCTTTCCCACTCACTCTGAAATATATTTAGGGTTACAGTTCCTTCTCTCTCTCTCTCTCTCTCTCTCTCTCTCTCTTCTCCTCCCCACCTTCTCCCCCCCCCCAAAAGCTGCTGCCTCAAAGGGTTTGTAATGTAAAAACTGCATGCTTCAGCTGAAACAGCTATAAACACTAAACAGGGCAGGTATATTCATCACATGGTCATTAGTATCATTATATGGGTGTTCATATTACTAATTTAAGGGTTAAGGGGAGATGTAATAGATAAATGTATTTACATACTAACTTGAATGAAAGAGTGTACACGTGGTTTATTTGATGCTCATTCGAACAAGGGTTTTGGGGTCCAAGGTGGAATGGGTATCTGCAGTAAAGAAGCCCATTTACTCCAGCTGCCCCTGGATCACCCATTCTTTTGTAAGAAGTAGGGCCTGTAGGATCCAGGTCAGATGGATTCCCATTGGTTCTACACACTTTACAAATACACACCAAAAGATATTATCTAAAAATTTTATGAGCCAGTTTGAGAAGACAAAGGGCAGGAGAAAAAGTAAAAAGGTGAAATGACTTGCCTAAAGTCACATAGCAGGTCAGCCACAGAGCCAAAAATAAAACCCAGGTGTTCTAAGTCCCAGAGCAGAAACCTATTTACAGAAAGGGTGGTGCCACCCAACCCCAATGAGATCACCAACTCATTTCACAATGTACTACATGAGAAAAAAATCCGGATACTGTTCCTGAATTAGTTGCGCATCTCCTTTTACAATCCCTAGATATTTAGAAAAAAAAAGTGAAACGATGTTTTGATTTCATTCCAGGAATAGAAGCTGTGTTAAAAGTTTAAATGCTGTAATTATTAAACTAAGTACTGAACATGAAGTACTTAACATCAAGCCATCAAGTACATAACATCATATACCATTTTTGTTTTGACAATAAAACTATATAATAAACTGAACTCTATGTGGCTGTCAGTGTACATAATTTAACAGTGTAATGAAAATATTCCCTCACAACAAATGCTTTTTGGATACAAATCCAATGTGTTTATATAATGACACTTTTAGGAGTAATGAATTAGCAGTGCTAATGCATTTTTTGGGAGGAGTGAGATATAAACTGATGGGTTTTAATTTTCCTTTAACAGACATTATTAATCATATTGGTTTTGCAATTAAATTTGTTCAGGGAATTCCATTTACAAGTAAAGTATACCAAATATTTCTTTAATACAAGGCTAGACCATATGTGTGTGTGTAAGTGTACATATACAAACACTAAGGAACTCCAGTGTGTAGTCAGCCTGTGGAACTCCTTGCCAGAGGAGGCTGTGAAGGCTAGGACTATAATAGAGTTTAAAGAGAAGCTAGATAATTTCATGGAGGTTAGGTCCATAAAAGGCTATTAGCCAGGGGATAAAATGGTGTCCTTGGCCTCTGTTTGTCAGAGGCTGGAGAGGGACGGCAGGAGACAAATCGCTTGATCATTGTCTTCGGTCCACCCTCTCTGGGGCACCTGGTGCTGGCCACTGTCGGCAGACAGGATACTGGGCTAGATGGACCTTTGGTCTGACCCAGTACGGCCATTCTTATGTTCTTATGTTCTTAAGTATTGTGATTCTCTAAATCTCCCGTCAGAACAGAAATTCCAGAATAAAATTACAGACTCAATCATGCCTATTAAGGTTTAGGTCTCTGCCCTGATAGAGAATTTAGAGAACCACAATACAACTTGAGTTCCTTAGCATACAGAGGGCCCATGACTACAACTTTGGAAATCCATGGCAAGTCAGGTTTGAAGGCGAATGCATATGGGAGTAAGATCACAGCTTCCTTTCCTCTTCAGCACTTAGTGGCAGCCAGCTCAGCACCCACAGCAGTGCAAACCAAGAACATCCCTTGCACTCAAAAGAGCTCAAGGGCCAACATTTTCAAAAGCATCTAAGCTTATGTCTACAGTGCAATATAAGCCCAGGGTTCAAACACAGGCTCAAATATATGTTCTTTCCATGTATACACAAATTGTACTGGATCCCAGGGTCTCCAGACATGATGAGGATGGAAGAGCTGAGTCCGAGTCAAGCTAGGACCAAGAATTCAAGCACGCTTGCTTTGCAGTGTAGACACAGTCCCACTGCATTTGTACTTTAGGAGTCCTCAGAAAGTATTCCACAATCACATGGGCTGACATTCTTAGTCCTTTTGACAGGTATGTTTGGTGGACAGTTACTTTTTCCACTTTGAACCATGAACAAAGGGCTAGATCATCCACAATTTGGGAGGGCTCTATAAAGTCTAGAATATGGATGGTTGGACTCTGGTCTTCAAAATGCAGTGCACATGCCGAAGCCACGGGTTCAACAATTCCTAACCTAAGATGCTCAAGTCCTAGCTTACAAAATGCAGGGACTGCCAACTCAAGTTTTACTAACCATAAGCTTACATTGAAGTATAAAAATACCCTTCGGGATTTAAGAGGTTAAGTGCCACTGCAAGTCAGGAAAGTCACTGTCAGACCAGCGTGTAAAAGGGTACCAAAGAGAAGGAAATCCTTATGCTCTCTCAAGGCACATCTACACCACAGCATTATTTTGAAATAACAAGGTGAGCATCCACCCAGCAAGTCTGTTATTTCAAAATAATTTTGAAATAACAGGTTTCTTATTCTGGAATAATAGACCCTCAGCTGAGGTGGAATAGCGCCTATTTCAAAATTGCTATTTTGGAATAGCTGTAGTGTGGATGCTCCACTGCTGCTGTTTTGAAATAGCTACTCTCCAGGGCCATTCAAAGTAATTACTCCACAGTGCTTCCTGGGCCTCTAACTCAAGGCAGCATGTCTACATTAGGGGAACCTACCTCACACTAATTTTGAGGCTTGCTGGTGGTATGATATACCTATCTCATAGAACTGGAAGGGACCTTGAAAGGTCATCAAGTCCAATCTGCTAGCTTCACAGGAGGACTAAATACCATCCCTGACAGATTTGCCCCAGATCCCTAAATGGCCCTCTCAAGGATTGAGCTCACAACACTAGGTTTAGCAGGCCAATGCGCAAACCACTGAGCTATCCCTCCCCTGGGCACACTATTTCAAAATATTTATTTCTGGAGTTATTATTCCGATATAACTTATTTTGAAATACCCTTGTAGTGTAGACACAACCTCACTGAGGGCATCCATGCAGGGAACAACTTCAATATATCTCCTTATCAATTAAATGAACATTTACATGTATCAGAAAGAAGTTCATACACTGAAGCAATTCTACTAACACAAAGTGAGCTCTAAAAGCTGTCAGCTTTATTTTGATTGGAATTCAAAAGGAAAAGAAAACTTTACTTTCATTTTTCAGCATAGCTCCCATCCAGTGCTATAGCTTCCTTAGTTAAACACACAATATATCTTTGCAGGACTGGAACCTTAATCTTTCTTTTAAAACAGTCTTCTACCCACAATCCCTCAGTTTTTCATCAACCTTAATGATGCTGGGAAGTAATCACTATTTAGTATGTCAGCTCTCACTCTAGGTCACTTCATGCAACAGAAGAAATGAAAATGATTTAGTATTTAAAATAAAGAAGAGTTCTATACTGGATAATATTGTGAACACTGTGCAATAACTGGAAAAATGTTGACCTTATCATAATGCCTAGGTTGTTGGACCTGGTAGACACAATACTACTGGAGACAGGTGAAAAAAATCTCTGAGTAGATCATGACTTTCTTGAATGCATTTGTTGTTTATAATTATTTGCCAAACCATTCTTGATTTGTTGATTGTTCATGAGGGCTCCTAAGTAATATTTTGGTTTATGAAATTCATGCTTTTTAGACTAGGCACCTAAGCAATATATTTGTGTTTCCTGATGGTTTTAGGGAATATGTTAATGAATATGAATTTTAAATTCGGTTTCTGTGGCTAACTCCTTCATAATAGCTTAAGATACCTTATTTTGCTAACAATCCTGCAGGTAAATTTGTATCCCCCCCCCTTTATTTTGTAGCAAAATGATCTACAAGATACAAACAGTTAATAGATTTAATATTTCAAAAAATGATCAATTATGCAAATATTCAGTTACCAAACTTAAATTCATCAGAACGTTTTATGAAGAAAAGAAAAGTACAGGATTAAAACGAGTTTTATCAAAAACCAAGGAATTGCCTCCAGGAAGTATTGATCAGGGGGAAAAAAGTCTTCATTCTCATTTTGGCCCGTGTTGAAAAAACAGTAAAACTAAGCTATTTGGTTTACTAATACATGTAGTTTGAAAACATGATCTTAACTGGAGTGAAAATCTTCTTTATTTTATGCTCTGAACATAGCCAAAAGTCTAAGGCTGTGAAATAGTTTATTCATTTATTTAGACTAGGTTAATTATAATTTCAGCTAATTGGTGACTTTCATATAGATTTAAACGATCACAAATAAAAATCTGTGCACTCCAGAGTTTTTATTCAGTAAGATGAGTTATCCCTTTTCTCCTGTGTTCAATGCATCAGATATAGACTGGGCAACAAGCCAAGTCAACTCCTGTTCCATTTAATTAGGTGACAAAATGAGTCTAACTCTATCAAGCCACTTAAAGATAAAATGGGTTGATATTTCATTAAACTAAAAAGGGAAAAAAAAGATAATTAGAGAGTTTTTATCATGCCTTGGAAAAAAACTGTGGATTCAACTGCGTTGTAGAATTATGTAAAATAAAATTAGAAATATTACCCCATGCCAATTTAAACACTTTGATTATAGTTAAATTACTGGTAAAGTGTTTGTAGTTGAAAATATTAGCACACATTTTCCAATGATCTTCAGAATTCTTGAAAAAATAATTATGGTAAATAAGAACAAAATGGGCTGGCCAGTAGCATTTGGGGTTATCTGAAAATGTATTAGCCAAAGAAAGCATTTCCGAAACTCTGATGATCTGCACTTCAGTTGTGATGCTGTAGGAATGGTGATGACCATTTAAATAATGTTTGCTACCACAGTTGCACAATTGCACTAAATTTGATGCATAATGTATCGTATATCAATAGAAAAGTTATGAATTGCGAGGTGTCATTATCCTGTTTAAGCATTTATCATTTTTATCTGCTGTTATAAATATTTCCTGTGCATTTGTAATTCACACATGTGTTGTGTTTCTTGGTGACACCTTGTAGATACAATTTAGCCATGTGTTAATGACCCATTAAGGACTCCACTTTTACAGTGGGTCATTGAAGAAACTCATCCCGCCCAGCAGGCCCTTCTTATGGATGCCTCAGACACCCTACAGGCAGAGGCCACCCTGTGAGTCAAGAAACTATGTAATAACATGTGATGAGGACATCTGACCTAAGACTCCATCTTTTATCTGTAGCTTCCCATGCTCATGTGACCTATGACTCCATCTTGGGCCAGTATCTTTTCATACTCCTGGGATGAACTATACATTGAAATCTGGGACATCACTGTTTTGACTTTTTCCTTCTCCAAAGTATCTGGATTATGGAATTCAATGGAAGAGTATTTTAAACTATGGCCTGAGAACCTTCCAGTCTTCAGAGAGAGTTTTGCATGCAGCAGGCCATTCCATTTCTGCTACAAACCTGATATAAGGCCTTTGCAATTATTTTCATGTTTATGATTTTTAACCATTTATGCCTTTCCTTTTATTAATAAATCATTAGTTATTTTACTAAGGATTGGCTGACAGCATGATATTTGGGTAAGGTCTGAGTTACATATTGACTTGGTGGTAAGTGTCTGATCATTCAGGATGAGCAGAACCACACACATGCTGAATTGGGTTTTCAGTAACCCTTAGTATATTAAACTTATTTGGGTGTCAGCCAAGAGCTTAAACACCAAGCAGGACTGTGTTTGGCTTCTGGTTAAGCAGTGTAGTACTAAAAAACTTTTGTTTGATATTGGCCTGGTGACCCTAAATATAGAATAAACCACCAGTTTGGGGGGATTGTCACCCTGATCCTTGAAGTCTGTAGTCTGTTGTGCATTCTCAGAATGATCCATCCAGTCATCTTGTCACAGCCCTTAATAATTATTTCCATTTATACAATGTTAACTGTTTTTCCTATGGACTTCTTATAAGCTATGTCTATTTCTCATTCATGGCCTATTGCAGCTTTCATGAATGTGAAATAAAAGATACCTATATGATAATTCCAGTGGAAATTGGATCAGGCTCTCAATTTTTACCAAGGTGGCACCATTTACTTCATGGTAATTATTCTGTAAGGCAGTCCAAACACGCCTACAGCTGGAATTGTAGGACATGCCCTGTTATTGATGGCCAGTCTGTCACCGGTTTCTAACAGCATCTTAGAGACTAACAAAAAATATATAGTTTCATGAGCTTTCATGGGCACAACCGTTTACTTCAGATGAGTGGTGCAGTGGGTTGTGTTCATGAAAGCTCATGACACTATATATATATTGTTAGTCTCTAAAGTGCTATAGGAGCACTTGTTTTTACGGGGTTTTTTTTAAGTTACACACTAACACAGCTACCACTCTGAGGTTTCTAACAGCAATTCTTAAACGGTTAAATCTTATATATTTCTTTCACTATCAACACACATACACACTAACACTATGAGCTTCTATACTATAACTGGCAGGCTGTCTGTCTGCTGACTTCGCTTCAGTGACAGGACACCCTTTGGTGCTGGTGCCACTGTTGCTGCTTGCCCTCTTGTTTGCTTACCATCAGCAGCTCTGCTCTGTTCCACTTTGCTTGCTTCTCAGTTCCTCTGCTCCTTGTCTCTCTTCTCTTGGCCTGCCAGCTCCCTAGTTCCCCATTGATACACTGACTTTTATACTACCTTGTCAGAACTTTCTAGGTACTTTTGATAATTTCTGTCAGATCTTTATTGCACATGCCAGTTCTACTTTTTTGTAGTTACCAGTTATTTACATCAGAGCTGTGAGCTGCTGCCCTGTCCCATTTCTAGAGATCAGCTGACCCTTCCCTTACTTTTGATTAAACTTGCTCAGTAAATATCACATGACCTTCAGCTTCCAAAGGTGTCATGACCTTTGCTTATTCAAAATGGAGGTCATGAACTTCTCCTGTATCATTTATGTCTTTGTCAGTTTGTGTACTCTTTACTTCTTTGTGCTCTCCTTTCCTAGTGCATTTTTTAAATCAAGAATTGAATGTAAAATGTACACAATTACTACTGGTTTCCCTAAGGGGGTCTTTCTTTCGTGACAACAGCTAGCCCTTTTGTCATTTCAGCAGGCCCAGTTTTCTTATATGGCACTACTCTTATTCTGTTCAGATGGGGAAGCTGGCTAATCCTGGCAAAGTTGAAGATGAGCACTGCAACAGTGTCACTAGGATTGTAAATGGTAAACACAACACTAAAAAATTCAGACTAACCAGTTTTCAGATAGGTAGCCTTGTTAGACCATTTCAGCAACAGGATGGTGGCATCTTAAAGACTAACAAATGTATTAAGGCATAAATTTTTGTGAGCTAATATTTCACTTCCTCAGATGCTTGAAGTGAAAAAAAATCAGATACAGAGATGGGAGTGTAACATAAGTGCTAATTAAATAATGGTGGATGTGGCTCATCTCCTACAGTGAAGAGAAAGTAAGAGTACCTGAAGAAGAAATTACTTATTGTAAGGAGAGCCATTCCATGGTATCTCTTCAGACCCATTCTGATGGTGTCAAATTTGCATAGGAATTCCAACTCAGCAGTTTTGCCTTGTAGTCTGATCGATTTTTAAGTGTTTTTTTCCCCTAAGAATGGCAACTTGCAAGTCAGTAACTGTGTGTCATGGGAGGTTCAAGTGCTCTCCAACTAGGTTTTTTATGCTACCATTCTTGATGTCTGATTTGTGTCCATTTATTCTTTTGTGTAGAGACTGTCTAGTTTACCCAATCTACATAAAATCATAGAACTAGAAGGGACCTCGAGAAGTAATTGAGTCCAGTCCCCTGCCCTCATGGCAGGACCAAGCACCCTCTAGATCATCCCTGATTGTTGTCTATACAACTTGCTCTTAAATATCTTCAGAGATGGAAATTTCACAAACTCCCTAGGCAATTTATGCCAGTGTTTAATCACCCTGATAGTTAGGAAGTTTTTCCTAATGTGCAACCTAAACCTCCCTTGCTGCAGTTTAAACCCATTGCTTCTTGTCCTATACTCAGAGGCCAAGGAGAACAATTTGTCTCCCTTCTCCTTGTAACACCCTTTTAGATACTTGAAAACCGCTATCACGTCCCCTCTCAGTCTTCTCCTTTCTAAACTAAACAAGCCCAATTCTTTCGGTCTTCCCTTATAGTTCATGTTCTCTAGACCTTTAAACATTCTTGTTGCTCTTCTCTGGACCTTCTCCAATTTCTCCACATCTTTCTTGAAATGTGGTGCCCAGAACTGGACACAGTACTCCAATTGAGGCCTAATCAGTGCAGAGTGGGAGAATAACTTCTCTTGTCTTGCTCACAACACTCCTTTTAATGCATCCCAGAATAATGTTTACTTTTTTTGCAACAGTGTTACACTGTTGAATCATATTTAGTTTGTGGTCCACTATGACCCCTAGATCCCTTTCTGCGGTACTCCTCCCTAGATAGTCACTTCCCATTCTGTGTGAAACTGATTGTTCCTTCCTAAGTGGAGTACTTTGCATTTGTCCTTATTAAACTTCATCCTATCTACCTCAAACCATTTCTCCAGTTTGTCCAGATTATTTTGAATTATGACCCTATCTTCAAAAGCAGTTGCAACCCCTCCCAGCTTGGTAACATCCGCAAATATAATAAGTGTACTCTCTATGGCAATATCTAAATCATTGATGAAGATATTGCACAGAACCAGCCCCAAAACACACCCCTGAGGAACCCCACTTGTTATGCCCTTCCATCAAGATTGTGAACCATTAATAACTACTCTCTGAGAATGGTTATCCAGCCAGTTATGCACCCACTTTATAGTAGCCCCATCTAAGTTGTATTTGCCTAGTTTATTTATAATAAGATCATGTGAGACCATATCAAATGCCTCACTAAAGTTGAGATATACCACGTCCACTACTTCTCCCTTATCCACAAAACTTGTTATCCTATCAAAGAAAGCTATCAGATTGGTTTGACATGATTTGTTCTTTACAAATCCATGCTGGTGGTTACCTATCACTTTATTTTCTTCCAGATATTTGCAGATGAATTCCTTAATTACTTGTTCCATTATCTTTCTGAGGGGAAAGATCATGCTGAGGGGAATTGCTGGCATATGTCATATATCACATTAGTAGATGAGCAGATAAATGAGCTTTCATTGTATAGTTGATGTGATTAGGTGCTTTGATGGTGTCACTAAGGCAAATGTGTGGACCGAGCTGGCAATGGGATTTGTTTCAGGGATTGGTATTGGGTTAGTGTGTCTGTTGTGGGTATGAAGTTGGTGATAAATATTTGTTTCAGGCTGTGCAGCTGTCTGTAAGTGAGGACAGGCCTGGTTGTGGGTGAGAACAAAGGCACAAAGTTCAGCAACCAGCTGTGCTTTGACATCATCAGGGATGGAGTTCCTTACTGCTTGTAGTCCATCCTTCTGTGGAATGTTGGTGTAGAGAGCTTCTACATCTATAGTGGCTGGTATGATGTTTTTGGGAGGATGACCAAAGAATTGTAGTTTCCTCTGAATTCAGTGGTGCCTTGAAGATAGGTGGGAGCTTTGGGAGTGTAGGGCCTGAGCAGAGAGTCTATATAGCCAGACAATCCTGCTGTAAAGGGTGCCAATGCCTGAAATGATGGCCAAGATTTCCAGTTTTATGAATCTGGGGAAGCAGATAAAATACTCCTGGTTGGGGCTTTAGGGCTCTGTCTAAGCAACATCCTGCATAATGGTGGCTGCGTTTTTTTTCGAAACGGGGCTATTCGAAAGAAAAACGACCATTTAGACGGGGATCGATCAAAAAAGGGTCTTACTTTCGATCAGTCTCCATTTAATCAGCAGTTTTTCTTTCGAAAAGCTCCATTTTGAAAAAAAAATGCAGCTGCCATAATGTAAATGAAGCACAGGAAATTTAAATCCTGGCTTCATTTGCAATATTGAAGTGTCTAATTTACATCCCTTTTTCGAGAAAAGGGATGTAGTTTAGACACAGCCTGGGAGTGTATCTGAAGATTTGTTCTTGTGTTTCTTTAACTAGTTTCTTGTGCAGATGGTGTAATGCTTTTTTTTTAAGTCCTCAGTGGGATCAGGGATAGTGAATGTAATGTTGGAGAGTTGTCTAGCAGCCTCCCATTCATAATCTAACCTATTCATGATGATTACAACACCTCCTTTGACAGCCTCTTTGATTATAATGTCAGAGTTGTGTCTGAGGCTATGAATGGCATTTCTTTCTGCGTGGCTGAGGTTATGGGGCAAGTGATGCAAACAATACATGGTAAGCAATATAGCAATCATGAATACGAAAATCAGGATACAGGATTGAAGATATACAACCTGCATATTTTCCTTTATTCTTTCTGACACGAGACAGGTGCACTGAAAATAATATATGTACTAATATTTCTTAGACATGCATTTTATAAAATGTTTCAAATAATGAATATCATAGAAGTTAATGCTCTTTAAAAATGCTCTCACAGATAATCTTTGCTTTCAGAAGAATAACATTCTGCACCCATCAACTTGCAAAATCTTTGTGAAGAAATATTGTACTTTCACCATTAAAAAAAAATTAGGTTGACTGGGGGAAAGTGTGAGTCTTGTTCAAGGCCCTAAAGACAGAGAAAGAGTCCAAAATATAATCCATGCATCTGTCTGCTGTTTCCTTTCTTTTACTGCTGTTTTATGAACCCTCCCTGAGAAATCTATTGCTTAACTTTAAATATAATGAGAGTGCAGACTGTTTAGATTTCAGGTGTAACACTTAATTCAAACTAAGGACTTAGTTTGAATTAATTTTTAACTGCCGCGTGTAGCCGCGGGCAGTTAGTTCGGACTAGGGGGATTTAAAAATGGTGCCTGCCCGGGAACATGCAAATGAAGCCCGGGATATTTAAATCCCGGGCTTCATTTGCAAGTTCGAATGCCTACATTAGCCTCCCTAGTTCGAACTAGGGGGCTAGTGTAGACATACCCTTGTTCAGAGTGAATTATCAGCAAATTAAAAAAAAACTCAGGTTACTTTAATTATTTGTATTCATCCAAAATGTGAAGGAAGCCGTCAAAATGGCATTTAATATTGTTTCTACGTACAGTGGATGAGATTCATCCCTACAAAAAGCATAATAAAATAATAACATAACTTACATGCATCCTAGTGAAATTCTCATAACCTGAATTCTGGTAGGAGCAATGCTTCAACCCCCCCACTTTAGGGGGATATGTATGGTTACTATTTCATCACAGCTTCAACTCAGAACAAGCACCCTACTAACATGATTAGTTACATTTATATAGTTCCGGGTTCTCTGATCTGAGTTTCCAGAAGCAAGTAATTAGTACCCCAGTGCTTATCTTCAGATGGTTGGCTCAGAGGGGGAGAATTTGCATTCTCCTCACCGCATAGTACTTACCAGGAAACCCACTTCACACAAAGAGTTTCTAAAAAAGGAATTTTCTAATGCTTTCCAGAGATTGCACTCATCTTGTTTTCCAGCTCAAGAAATTTCACAACAGTACATAAACATTTGCATTTTAATACAATGTACCTCAATAGTATTAACCATAATTCAGTACGTATTGGGCACTTACATAATCAGGGATAGTGTTCCTGACAGTCAGTAATCTGTCATCATGTGGAATGTTGGTGTAAAGAGCTTCTACATCCATAATGGCCAAGATGGTGTTTTCAGGAAGATTACTGATGCTCTATAGTTTCCTCAAGAAGTCAGTGGTGTCTTAGATAGCTAGGAGTGCTGGTAGCATAGGGTCTGAGGAGAAAGTTAACATAACTGGATAAACCTACTGTAAGTGTGCCAATGCTTGCAATTATGGGATGTTTGGGATTTCCAGGTTTGTGGATTTTGGGTGGCAGACAGAAAACTCCTGGTCGGGGAATAAGAGGCATGTTTGTACAGATTTGGCCCCAAGTTGTAGCAGGGCGTTTTATGAGCAGACGGTCTAGGGTTTTTGTTTCTGATATTCTTTAGTGGGATCAGAGGAAAGTGGTCTGTAGAATTTGGTGTTGCTGAGTTGTCTGGCAGTCTCCTGTTTGTAGTTTGTTCTGTCCAGAAAACACCATCCTGGCTACCATGGGTGCAGAAGCTCTTTATACCAACTTTCCACATGATGACAGATTACTAGCTGTCAGGAACACTATCCCTAATGACACCACTGCATACCTGGTAACTGAGCTTTCTGACTTTGTCCTTACTCACAACTATTTCCAATTTGGGGGCAATTTATATCTTCAAGTCAGTGGCACAGCTATGGGCACCCTAATGGCTCACAATATTCCAACATCTTTATGGCTGATCTCAAACAAAGTTTCCTCATTTCTCACCCCCAATACCTTTGCTCTACTTACATTGATGACATCTTTATCATGTGGACCCAGGGAAAGGAGACTCTTGAAGAATTCCATAGGGATTTCAACAACTTCCACCCCACAATCAACCTCTGGCCCAGTCCACAAAAGAGATCAACTTCCTTGATACTACAGTACAATTAAATGATGACTACATTAACACCATCTTATATCGAAAACTTACCAACCATTATACTTACCTATATGCCTCTAGCTTTCATCCAGGACACATTACTCAATTGCTTACAGCTAGACTTTAAGATATAACCGGATTTGCACCAATCCCACAGAGACAAACACCTACAGGATCTCTATCAGGCATTCCTAAAACTTAAGTACCCACTCGTGGAAGTTAAAAAAAGAGATTGACAGAGCCAGACGAGTATCCAGGCATCAGCTCCTTCAAGATAAGCCCCCAAAACAAAAAAGAACTCCACAGGTCATCACAAACAGCCCCCAATTTAAACCCCTCCAGTGCATCATCACCAATCTACAACCTATCCTGGAAAACAATCCCTCACTCACAGGCCTTGGGAGACAGGCCAATCCTCACCTACAGACAATCCTCTAACCTGAAACGAAGTCTTTCCAGGAACCACGCATCACACTTCAATCATACTCACATAGGAACCCTCCCCTGCAATAAACTCTGGTCCCAACTCTGTCCACACATCTATACAAGCAACATAATCACAGAACATAACCACATAAGCTACCATATTGGAGGCTCATACACCTGAATATCCACTAATGTGATATATGCATTCAAGTGCCAGTAATGCCCCTCTGCCATGTATATTGGCCAAACTGGACAGTCTCTATGACAAAGGATATTCAGATATTCGAAATGGTGACACACAGAAATCTGCTGGGGAACATTCTAACTTGCCCAGATACTCACTAATGGATCTAAAAGTGGCTATTCTCTTACAAAAGAATCTGGGGGTTTTGGCTTCATATGCAAATTTGACAGATTTGCCCAAGCAATGAACAAAGATATGTCTTGGAGGGGTCGTTATATTCAACAACCAAATGACACCAAGAGCTAAGTATCAGGCACTTAAAGCTCACTCTATTAGCTTCATTTAACATGGACACTTTAATTGACAGCCCTCCCTCCCTCTTTTTCTGCTATATATTTGTCCCCCCAGATCTCTTGTTCCATATTTGTTGTCTGAAGAAGTGAGATGTGCCCACAAAAGCTCATGATACTATCTATATTTTTTGGTTAGTCTCTAAGGTGCTACAGGAACATGTGTTGTTTAAGTTTTTTTTTTTAATTCAATAATATTTAACTGAACTCAAAGTTAATTTGGGATATTAAAGTATATTGTCAGTCTGTCACAAGATCTGTCTAGTGTTCAAAGAGGGGAGATCAGTTCTATAAAACTCCAAGACTATCAATCAATGATAGCCAATAGAAGGAAACCCACAGCTGAGAGCTGTTCAGGAAACAGATTTGAGTGTTTTTTATTTATTGGTTTGGTTTTTTCCACTATAAAATAATTCAAATTTCAAAAGAAAAACCCATGGGAAAATTGAATTTCTCATTTTCCTAATGTCAAAATTGATGTTTTCACAATGTTTAAATTCTAGGATTTTTCCAATGGGAAATTTGTCAAAAGTGATCCTTTTCCACAAACAACTTTATTTTAGACTAATCAGCATTTTCCAGTTGGGGGGAAAAATATACACACACACACACACACACACACACGGCTAGCCGGTTTGACCTACATCGGAGTGTATTTTGGTTTTTTTGGTTTTTGAACTGACCAAAAATGTTTCATTTCAAGTCAGTTAAACAAATCATTAGATTACATTTTACTATAATGGTGCATTACCCTAAGAAATTTTAATTTAGTCTTTATTCTATGTTATGGTCCAGTATGGTCCAGTATGGTACATTATGGGAGTAATCTGATTCTGTTTGAATTATGGAAGTTGTAGTCTAACCAGGGACACTGGCCTATATGAAAAAATGGGACATCAGGCTCCAAAATCACAATTCTCAGAATGCCTCAAGTCATGTAATTCCCATGATTCAGAACCATAAAGAAATGCAGTTAAATGTTGAAATGACACAAAACAAAACCAAAAAAATCAGGAAATTTCAACAAACGGAAACAAAATATTTACATTTTGGGTATGCCAAAATATTTTGTTTCCATCAAACTATTTAAATGATGCATTTCAACATTTCCAAATTAAATTTTCAGACTTTCCATTTTGCAGATGCTTTAAAACATGTTTATGCTGTTTTGGGATCATAACAAATGTTTGCTCAGCTTTGATCATCAACATGTGGATGGAATTCTATCTTTCTAATGGCCAAGACACTGATAAGATTTCACTCTATGGATCTCCACAAGCAAGCATTCTAAGGCTACATCTACACTGCGGAGGTATTTCAGGATACTGGAAGTATTCCAAAATAGCTATTGCGCATCTTTAAAGCAGCCCGTTATTTTGAAATAGATTTTGAAATAACGGGCATGCTATTCTGGCATTCCTATAACCCTCATTCCATGAGGGTTAAGGGATGTTTTGGAATAGTGCTTTATTTCAAAATTGCCATGAAATAAGCTACGCAATTTGCATAGTGCAAATTGCATAGCTTATTTCAAGGTACAGATGCAGTGTAAATGTACCCTAAGGGAGAAGGAGCAGTGCTCAAATCTAGAGTTGGGTATCTATTGAAGAGCATTTTGAGTTTACCCACACTCAGTCTTTTTGTGTATAAACATTCATGCAACCAAGCTGTATTACTGCAGTGTACGTGAAAAGCAAATTTCAAAGTAAAATAAAAAAATTCTGTTTCAGATCCTGGTAATACCCTCAGAAATGTTTGCACTCTCATCAGATTTGAGAAAAAAATGACCATGTGTTTTATATCAGAGGGATAGCCATAAAACCTCTCCAACGCATCATCGGTGATCTACAACCCAACCTGGACAATGATCCCTCACTCTCACAGACCTTGGAGGGCAGGCCAGTCCTCACCTACAGACAGCCTGCCAACCTGAAGCAAATTCTCACCAGCAACTATACACCACACCACAGTAACTATCTCAGGAACCAACCCCTGCAACAAACCTCGGTGCCAACTCTGCCCACATATCTGTATCAGCGACACTATCACAGGACCTAGCCACATCACACACACCATCACAGGCTCATTCACCTGCACATCTACCCATGTAATATATGCCATCATGTGCCACCAGTGCCTTTCTGCCATATACATTGGCCAAACGAGACAGTCCCTACGTAAAAGAATAAACAGACACAAATCAGATATCAGGAATGATGACATACAAAAACCTGTAGGAGAACACTTCAATCTCCCAGGACACACAGTAGCAAATTTAAAAGTAGCCTGCAACAAAAAAACTTCAAAAACAGACTCCAAAGAGAAACTGCAGAGCTGCAATTCATTTGCAAATTAGACACTATCCATTTAGGATTGAACAAAGACTATGAATAAAAGCAGTTTCTCCTCTCTTGTTGTTCACAAATCCACATCAGCTGCTAGCAGTGGGCCACATCCTCCCTGTCTGAATTGACCTCGTTATCTCTGGTCTTCCTCTTGATTGGTACTCCCTTCTTTTCATGTGCCTGTATATTTATACCTGCCTCTGGAATTTCCACTATATGCATCTGACGAAGTGGGTCTTTGTCCACAAAAGCTTATGCTCCAATAAATCTGTTAGTCTATAAGGTGCCACAGGACTTCTCGTTGTTCATGTGATTTATCTAATTAATCTATGCAAATAGAATATATCAAATATTTTCAGGAAACTACTCCCATCTCGAAATAAAAACATTCAGGTAAAAACCTTGTCTTATATGTTCAAAGAGCACATATATTTGGGTTGTGGGAAATCATGATCTGTGGGCAAATATTCTTCAAACAGTGAAAACAAAAATAATTGGCCCCAGTTACTCAATTAGCTTTACTCAGCATAATTTTCATAGAATCCCTTCAAAAGACAAGTGTGATGCCACCTTAAAACAATACTAGTGTATGAAGTCTTATGATTAATAATGTTGAATTACTTATTTCACTAAAAAGTCTTAGACGGGTAGCCATGTTAGTCTGTAACTTTAAAAGAATGAGCAGTTCTATGGCACCTTAGAGACTAACATATTTATTAGATCATATGTTTTTATGGGTAAAGCCCACTTCATCAGATGAGTTGGAGTGGAAATTACGGAGTATTGAGTATACATAGCAAAAGAACTTATCTGTCAATTGTAGTACCAGTGTTAATGAAACTAATTAAGTCAGGCTGTATGTGTTTCATTCATAGCATGTGATTTGGAAATGTGAATATCAAAGGGGGAGGGAAGTTGCCTTTGTAGTGTGTTAACTAGCTGAGATCTTTATTTAAGCCTAAGTTGATCGTGTGAAACTTCTAAATGAACTCCAGTTCAGATGTCTCCTTCTGTAATAGGATGATACAATTCTTTTGTAGAAGAATGGCTACTTTTAAATCCATTATTGAATGTCCAGGGAGGTTAAAATGTTCCCCTAAAGGTTTATGTGTATTACCATTACCAGTGTCTGATTTGTGTCCATTTATCCTTTGGCATAGGAACTGAGCAATATTAGCCAATAGCCTTCTTCAGGAAGGAAAGGTTATATATTAGGAGATCAGTGTTAATAATGAGTTACTGTTTCTTAAGCAAGGTCCCAACCACCACGTTTGAGACATTGGAAGTTCCACCTTATATTAAGGAGGCCTTAAGAAGACATTCTCCTCTGGCTACAACTTCCAAAAAGTGGTGAGGGGCCAGTTGATTAGCTTATCATGAGCAAACATTTTTCAGTACATTGCTGAAAGTCAGTTTAGAAAGCATTTGCTTCCCTCCTCTTTTTGACACTATATTGGAGTCATAATCCCAGATTTAAATTTGCAAAGATCAACTCCAATGCCTGGTATCACTCCTCTCCGCTCCAAAACTTATTCTTATTTGAACATTGAAAAAGAGTATTGTTACTTCCTCAACTGTCATAAGGATTCAGCACTCAATATGTATTTGCAGTAACATATAGCACCAGACAATCAGCAGATTCATTTCAGAAACTCTGTATCTTTGGTAGTGTGACTTTTCAAATGTTTCCTTAAATTTGGAAAAGTCATAGAGTTACAATTTATTTTTTCTTATGATCAATCTCAAACATTACAAATTTGAATTTTTAAATTAAACTCCAAAAGTAGTGGAGATGGGAATGCTCAGGCAAAATTCTGTATAACTGCATGCTATTCTTCCTTCTCCATAGCATCTCAACACTTGCTGTTATATAACTCAGAGTTCAGTCTTTTCAGGACTTTTGAGAAAGCATTCCACAAATAGATATAAATAATCCCCAAAGAGAGAGTGCATACACTTCCCTATAAAGTAAACATTTAATGCATAAAAGCACATTGCAAGTAGTATAAAATATTGTAAATGATTTTTAGAATGAATAACTTTTAAACAAAAGCTATTTAAACTCCGATTCATTTTTTTTTCATACAGCTGAACAGGAGTTTTGCTGTAGTTAAGAACTTACTCTACATGAACAATTAGTCCCACCATAAGATGAAGTGATAATCTACCCCCACACTAGCCTGCTATGATCTAACTATTCTTTGCACCCTGCTATGATCTAAGTATTCTTTGCACCCTGCTGACATGTATTAACATACTAGTATAGTTTCAAAGAGGACAAGATCAGAGTACATCAGTAAACTGTTAATGTAAATCATACGGTGCATGCAAACAAATTGCAACAGTCTAGAGGATACAGGTGGATTCGTACCCTAGCTTGATATGGTCTAATTGTTCATACAGAGAATCCTTATATTTGAAGACTGAGGGATCAGATTTGCCAAGTTAGACAGACACCTAGGCTACGTCCAGATTGCAGTCCTCTGTTGACAGAGGGATGCAAATCAAGCACATCGAAATTGCTAATGAAGCAGGGATTTAAATATCCCATGCCTCATTAGCATAAATATGGCCACCGCTGTTTTTTTAATGGAGTTTTTTCGAAAAAAATGGCAGTCTAGACTCAGATCTGTCAAAAATAAAGCCTTTTTCGACAGATCCTGTATTCCTCAAAAAATGAGGTTTACAGGATCTGTCGAAAAAGGCTTTATTTTCGACACATCCACGTCTAGACTGCCGGTTTTTTTTAGAAAAAACTCCATTTCAAAAAAAGCGGTGGCCATGTTTATACTAATGAGGCACAGGATATTTAAATCCCTGCTTCATTAGCAATCTCGATGTGCCTAATCTACATCTCTCTGTCAACAGAGAGGTGTAGTCTAGACACCCCCCTAGTGATGCAGATGGGCACCTAGTAGGATTTTTCAAATTTATGTAAGTTACATGCCTCACACCCCTTGATTTCCACTGGAGTCAGGCATCTCTGCTGCCTACTGGTGTTTGCAAATCCCATTAGGCATCTATATAACCCATATTATTTTACTACAGTATTTAACCTTGTTTCTCCTGGGAAAGGAAAGAGAAGCAAGGGAAGGAGGATAGCTGGATATTCTGTGTCTCTTTCTACATGCAAAGGGCATGGTAACTCAGAACAAGGTATGGCAGTGACGTGACATGTTCTATGTACACAGTTCTGCTGCGAAGAACCCAGCTATTACGTCACACCCTTTGGTTGAGCTTTCAGGGTATGTCTACACTGCAGAATTTTTCCAGAAAAATGGCTATTTTTCCAGAAAAACTACACTTACGTCCACGCTGCAATTTCATTTGAAAGAACTGAGGGGTTTTTCCGACAGTGGTAAACCTCTTTTTACAAGTAAGAAGCCTTTTTTCGAAAGAGCTCTTTTGGAAAAAGCATGTGTGCACACAGAAGAGGGGTTTTTTTTTTGAAAGAAGAGGCCTCCAGGAAAAAGCACAGGTGCCCTGGTGACCACTCCATCCATAGTAATCACAACTTAAATGCGAGATAGCGTCCAATGAATGTGGATGCTATCTTTCGAAAAAAGCAGATTGCTTTTTCAATGCGCTTTGGCTGTGTAGATGCTCTCTTTCGAAAAAAGTTTTTCTGGAAGATCTCTTCCGAAAAAGCTTCTTTTGAAAGCAGCTTGCAGTCTAGACGTAACCTCAGAAGGTACAATCAGAATTCAAGAAAGGAAAGATTATAAATATACAGGAGTTAAAGACAGACCCATCGACTCAATCGTTCGTTGATTCAGGACCAAAATCTATGTGAAAGTGCATGTATGCTTGCACACACTTTTATGGCTGGATCCTGATCCCTGTTCCACTTTGGATACAAGTTACTGACTTCTGTTTTGCCAGCAACTCAGAAGAGCAGCCAGCTATTAAATCAAAGCCTGGAATGCTGTTGGCTGTGGAGATCCTTGGACTCTTGGTTTGCTGACAAAGTTCTACAGAATTTGAAACAATGGAGATGCTGCCATTTATCAAACTCAGAATGGGCTAGGTACCTCCTTCCCCCAACACACACATACACACACTCTCTAGGGTACGTCTAGACTACAAGCCCCTTTCGAAAGAGAGTGTCTAGATTGCAATCACTTCTTTAGAAAAAGTGAGACGCTTTTTCGAAAGAGAGCACTCAGGCAGTCTGGATGCTCTCTTTCGAAAAAGCCCTGTTTGCATTCAAGAACACCTTTTTTCAAAAGAGCACTTTCAAAAAAAGGCGTTCTTCTTCGTAAAATGAGGTTTACCGCGGTCAAAAAAACCGCTGCGTTCTTTTGATTTAATTTCGAAAGAACGCGGCGGCCATCTAGACGCAGGGGAAGTTTTTTTGAAAAAAGGCCACTTTTTTCGTAAAACCCTGTAGTCTAGACACACCCTCACTCTCTAGCCTGGTACACTATAATGACTGAAAAACAATCTCAGAGACTCTCAGAGGGGAATGTGTTAGATATGTGTCCTAAAGTATGAAAAATGTTGTATGAAAGCCTTATATTTAACAGAAACAAAAGGAAGCAAGTGTGCATAAGGAATACCCATTGATTTATTGTCCAATAGCTTTGTTTATAAGTTATTCATTCTAAACATTATTTACAATATTTTATACTACTTGCAATGTGTTTTTATGCATTAAATGATTGCTTTATAAGAAAGTGTATGTACTCTCTTTGGGGATTATTCACAACTATTTATCTTGGTGAACATACAATAGCCCAGAGATTTAACTCTTGTGGAATAATTTCTCTAAAGTCCTGAAAAGGCTGAACTCTGAGCTATGCTTCAGCAAGTGTGAAGATGAGATGGGGAAAAAAGTACACCATGCAGTTATACAGAATTTTACCTGAGGATTCCCATCTCCCCTGCTCCAATATACCTATCTGTAGGTGCCTAAAAAACTTTGTAAATTTAAGTCTAGGATCTTAACTAGTACACTTCCTAATGAATGTGTGAACATGAAAATCTTTTTAATTCCATTAATTAAATTAAGTTGATTAATGAGAAAAAGAAAGTTCCCTTTTTAAAAGTCTGAATATTTGTAAGTATTTTATTTACTTTCCCATACATCAAAATAACTCAAGATATTTTCCTGAAACTTCCTTGCTAAAATATTCATTTTTGGAGTGAGCGCAAAGATAATGGATGTGCTTTGTACTGCAGCACTTGGTTCTCTGCACTGCCGTTGGCTCAAGGAAAGGAGAGAGAAGCAATGAGAAGAAGACATTGATTTTTGTCCATGCCCACATGCAGAGTGCAGGGAAGGGGCAAGAAGGGCCCAGAAGCATAGTCTTGTGTACTCAGCAGATGAATGATGATGCAGTCTCAAGAGCTGTGTCGGCTATGGCTCACTACCTGTACCACTTCAGTTAGAGGTTAAAGATTACTCTTTCGCCAGCAACTATGGAACCCAAGGGTAGGAATATTGCTGTTTGTAAGGATCTCCACACTTGTTTTTACTGACAAAGCTCAGAAGTGTTTACAAAAAGGACTGAGGGACTCCTGCAGCCTATCAAGTTGCTTGTCTAGCATGCTAATAATATGGTTGTGTTGATTTAGATTAATTAATTAATATATTAATGGGTAGATTTAGTATAGTGGTAATAGTTAAGAGCTGTAACACAAGCAATCAGCTAAAGGCTGTAACAGGCCTTTTGCAAATCAGCAGAAGCTAAGGTTAGCAGATTTCTGTGGTTGAGATACGGATCTCACCTAGACACAGGTCATAGCTTATTTATAGCTTCCCTGGACTGAAAAAAGGAACTTTCACCCACATAGGATGGTAGGGAAAATACTCTCAGATTCCACAGATACATCATTATATAAAAAGTCCCATAATAACTGGTTCGGGATGAGCTGAGTAATCAGGACACAGGATGTGATAAATGACCACAATGGCCCATGGTAACAAATTGACATATATGATAATAGGTTGAGAGCAATGATACATTGACCTGTAGGAAAAGGACACTTCAGCATTAGAAACATCCTCTGCTGAATATGTATCAAACATGTCAGCGTCACATATTATAAAAGTGGAACCCCTGCCCAGGGGCGATAGGGAGAAGAGAATGTAGTCCTTGAAAGGGCCAGAAAGATGGCTCCTCGTGATGATGGAGAAGGTGAAGTAATGAGACAGAGGCTAACACCTAAGATTGTTCTAGAAGGAATGATGTAAGTATATGGTATGGAAATATGGATGTACATTCCCTATCTTATGAAATTGGGGTGTTCGTGACTGTGCTAACTGTATCAATAAACTATATTTGTAAATATACAAGAGTTTCTATAGTGTGAGTGTTGCAACTGTGCACATCAGGTTCCCAACCAAAGAATAATTGAATACTGGGCCTGATCCTCAGACAAAGAACCTGTCAACCCTAAAGGTAGCCATTAGAAATTAACACGTAATCTTAGATCAGGCAACACTCCCATTCTTAAGATCTGAAGAATCCACTGTGCTACATATTCTGGGTAGCAGCAACAGTGTGAGGAAGCATGCGTAATGCCCGATAGATTTACTCCCTAATAGGTCTTGTTGAAAAATTATTCATAAGTATTCCAAATGCTATTGAAAATATTTGGTTTGTGTGAGAGAGGATGTTTGTTCACTAAGAAATTGTGTGGTACTCTTGCTTTGAAGCAGACTAGAAAAATATTATTAACAGCTACTTTCAGGATTTTACATTCAATAGCCCTGTCTCCGTATAATGCTTTAACTTCTACACTTTGCTGACAAATCCTGAAAAGACAAAACTCAGGCCTTTGCTTCAGCAAAAATGAAAATGAGATGCAAGAAAATGTGGAATATAATAGAGTTAAACTTTATTTATTTAACCTACTCTATGAAGATTGAAAGTTTCAGCTCTAAAGGAATATTTTTGAGAAAGCTCTGAGCTTGTGAAATAAATTTTGTTCATTTCCAGACATTATAGAAGTCCTCATAATCCCCAAACACATGTTGGAATCTTCTTACTCAACTCTTACATTTCGAGCATTTAGTTGAATCCCTTGAAGCTTATTGAGCTGCTGATGTGTCCAGTACATTTTACAATACTATCTTAAATGCATATGGTGCTTTGATACCACACTCTTTTCAAATATATAGACACACATTGATGCCATTTTAAATTGCTATAGCTTTAAAAATCTCTCTCTTTTCCACGGAGTCTGGTCTGTTATATTTCTGCCTTCCAGGATGTTGTGAGTCATGGGCAGGGCTATACTATTTTGAATACAAAAATCGGTATAGGCAAAAAGTTTCTTGTCACCCAAATCTAATTTCCATTAACAGAGTTGCATGTTTGCCACCAGGAGCCTTTGGGAGGAGAGACCTTCTGCATACAGCATTTTGGCTCTTAGCTGCAGCTATTGAAAAAATCTGTTTCACTAAAGCACCTGAATTTTGGTAAATGCTGTACAGGGAAATATCTGTTGTTTTCAAAGCAATGTTTGATTCAGAGAATCTGTTCCTTACTCCATCACTGACAGTTTAATATTGAACCCTTTATTGCAGTGTTTATCCATGCTAATGTTTGAGTGAAGATGTTTCTTATATTATTTTCCTAGTGAAGCAAATTTAACTTTTCCAGGACTTAGACTTGAAAGGGAGAAGTGAAAGAGGTAGGATTTTCCTCCCTCCCAAGTCTAAATCCTGGAAGAGTGAAATTGGTGGGACTCTCCTGGTGTCCATGAGCCATTCACTAGAAACTTCAAAGTGAGATGTCATGTCATTTCTTACCAATGTCCTCATTCCAGGCATAGCTGACTTTCTCTCTATCAGAACCATCAGCTGATGGTTTTCCTTGTCTAATTAGGTTTCACCTTTATTCAGTTCCTAGAGACTTCAGCCTCCTTGTTTGAAGGACCCCATATTTCTCAACTTGCAAGATTTTAGGCCCAATTAATCTGTTCAGTGATCGGCACCAGAATAGCTTCTTCCTTATATTTTCCTCAAACTCAGTATTTTGTCTTCAGACTCAGGATAACCTCATGTTCTTTTTCCAATTCTCTGGATTTCCATCCTCCTGTTGATTTGTATGTCAGTTGGAGTTCCATTGCCTTTCATCACATCTTACTTAATTTCATTGAGGACAGATAAATTAGATGGCTTCCCTCCTGTCTGGCGGAAAACATTGGTTTTGCATGTGTTGGGACATGGGCTTCAAACTATAATATCCCTTAGTATTTATAATTTCTCAAAGTGCTAAAACTTACATTTTACAACATTATCACCAATGTCATTAGCTATCCTAAAATACCCAATCTGATACACTTTTATAATGCAATAATATTGTATAAAATCAGTTGATTCAATTATCCATTGAAGTTCAGACTCTCCCCCTTTTGTATAGCCCCACACATTAGTTGCTAGCTTTGTTTGCCTTTTATATAAATGTACCTTCATTGTGAGGCAGTCAATAAAGATGGAGCGACAACTACTCCTTCCTTTGTCTAAGGCAGACTGTACATATATATTGCTTGCCAAACAATTCTAGCACATATTCATAATTCTTTGTACACACTCCATACATACCTCGTGCAAGAATATTGATGACATGTGAGTTATTAGTTTTCTAATTGTATATTAAATGACAACTTTGATATTCAGATGATGACAACGTGTTATGTGTATGTCAGGCCTGCCAAGAGCTACTGACATAGGATAGGGACCCATCAATGGGTTTCTATGTCACAGCTCATTATACTTCAAATGGATCATATACTAGAAATAGGCCATCTGCCATACCTTAGACCATATCTAATTATAAATTCCACCTGTGAAGTAGGCTTTCAGAAGGGAATGGAAGAAACAAAAGCCAAACTATGCCCATGCATAGGAAAAATGGGAAGTATAGATTAATGAGGAGATCTGCAATGGCCTAAAACTCAAAAAGGAGATCTATAAAATGTGGCAAAATATTTTGAACACACACATACATTTAGGGACAAATTTTGAAAGCCAAGGCACAAAGCAGATTAAACAAGCTATGAATATAAAGGGTATTTATAAGGGTATGTCTACACTTGCTCCCTAGTTCAAATGAGGGATGCAAATGTAGGCAACTGAAATTGCTAATGAAGCGGGGTTTTAAATATCCTGCGCTTCATTAGCATGATCTCGCTGGCACATTACTCCGCTCAACAGCTGTTTCGAAAGTGAAAGTGAGTGCCGGGACACGTTAGTTCAAACCAAACCCCTTAGGAGTAACGTTAGTTCAAACCAAGGGGTTTGGTTCGAACTAACGTCCCGGCGCGCACTTTCACTTTTGAAACAGCTGTTGAGTGGAGTAACACGCCAGGGAGCTCATGCTAATGAAGCACGGGATATTTAGATCCCCGCTTCATTAGCAATTTTGGTCGCCTACATTTGCATCCCTAGTTCGAACTAGGGAGCAAGTGTAGACGAACCCTAAGAGATTTGTTCTTACGTTGGAACAGTGTTTCTCAAAGTGGTCTCTGAAACCATTTTGAGAAACCTGGTTACTGGCTGCACTGGTGTGCTTACTTACTAGTGCTGAGGCCACGGAGCTTCATGCTTGCAAACGGTGAACTGGAGTCACCTGGAGCCAAGGAGAGCTGCAGGTAGCGGCAGCCTGGCCGATGCCACTTCCCGCAGCTCCCCTTGGCTGCAAATGGTGAACTGGAACCAATGAGAGATGTGAGGCTCCATGGCTGTGGTGCCGGTTTGTAAGCACATAGGCACATCCAGTTACCAGATTTCTCAAAGTGGTTTCACAGACCACTTTGAGAAACACTGCATTAGAAGCATGAGGAATACCAAGGACATGTAGGCCCATTACTCAATCAGGAAGAAAGACAGCAACAGAAAATGATGCAATAGCTATTATAATGGCCATACTGGGTCAGATCAAAGGACCATCCAGCTTGGTATCCTGTCTTCTGACAGTGGCCAATGCCAGGTGCCTCAGAGGGAATGAACAGAACAGGTAAACATCAAGTGATCCATCCTCTGTCACCCATTCCCAGGCCTGAAAAACAGAGCCTAGGGACACCATCCCTGCCATTCTGCCTATTACCCTGTGATGGGCTGGCTCACAGAGTTCCCCTTGGCTTTGTAATTTTTGTGCTGACCATACCACTGGGCCCACCTATCTGCAGAGGCACCTCACCATCCTGTCCTGCTGGATTTTGGAGGAACAGTCCCATAGCAGGGCAACACAAATGCTGAAACAGTTCAGCTCGGTGCTACTTGTTAGGAGCACCCAGGAGCACAGCTCCAAAGAGGTTCAAAACCCCAAATAAATCCATCTTACTGTGTATAAATTTTACAAAGAAAGCTCATAAGATTTTCTTTCTTTATCAATTAAAGAAAGATATGCACCATAAGTGCCCACCCTCCCATTTTCAGCATCACGCCCCCTTTTTGATTTTTAAGAAACCCTCCTCCTTCCCCCCTCCCCCAAAATAGCAGCAAAACTTGTTGAGCAAAAAAAAAAAAAAAAAAAAAAAGTTGAGCAGAGCAGGCATTGCCCTTTTAAGGTGGCCATTTTGAAGTCTGCCTGGGATGCTCCATCTTCCCTCTGCCCCAGCCAGCCCAAGCTGCGTGTGTTCCAGTGGATGCCCGAGCCAGGAAAAACAGAAAATACCGAACATTTCACATGGTATTTTATGAATTTTTTTACCGGACGGACCAGGCTTTTTCTTGGGGGGGATTGACCAGGGAGGGGGGCTGGGTCACCTTATGCCCTTCCTGGAATTTCTTCTCGTCCCCGCAGGGGGGCACCACCCCAGTTTGGGAACCTATGCTCTTGAATGATAGATTACTTGACTTTTTTTGCATGAAGTTTTTCCCATCAAAATGTGGAGGCAAAGTGTCACAGTCATTGATGAACCTGTTCTCCATTAATTTATCTAGCTCTTTTTTGAATCCTGTTAAAGTCTTGTCCTTCACAATATCCTTTGAGAGGGAATTCCACAGGTTGTTTGTGCATTGTGTGAAGAAATACTACCTTTTATTTGTTTTAAACCTGCTCCCTATTAATTTCATTCAGTGACCCCTAGTTCTTGTGTTATGAGAGGAGTAAATATTATTTCCTAATTTACTTTCTCCACAGCTGTCATGATTTTACAGAACTCTATCATATTCCTCCTTAGTTGTCCCTTTTCCAAGCTGAAAAGTCCCAGATTTACTAATATCTCCTCATATGGTAAGCATTCCATACCTCTAATAATTTTTGTTGCCCTTTTCTGAACTGTTTCCAATGCCTAGCATGATACCGATTTTTTTTTAGATGACTACATCTGCACACAGTATTCAAGATGTTGGCATACCATGGACTTATATAGTGGCAATATGATGTCATCTGTTTTATTAACAAAAATGATTAAAGGACTAGAAAACATGACCTAAGAGGGGAGACTGAAAGAACTGGGCTTGTTTAGTTTAGAAAACAGAAGATGGAGAGGGAACATGATAGCAGTTTTCAAGTATCTAAAAGGGTGTTACATGGAGGAGGGAGAAAAATTGTTCTCCTTGGCCTCTGATGATAGGACAAGAAGCAATGGGCTTAAATTGCAGCAAGGGAGGTTTAAGTTGGACATTAGGAAAAAATGTCCTGTCAGGGAGGTTAAACACTGGAATAAATTGCCTAGGGAGATTGTGGAATCTCCATCACTGGAGATACTGAAGAGCAGTTTGGCTAGACATCTCAGGGATGATCTAGACAGTGCTTGGTCCTGCCATGAGGGCAGGGGACTGGACTCTATGATCTCTCAAGGTCCTTTCCAGTTCTAGTATTCTGTGATTATTTACCCCTTCCTTGATGATTCCCAAAATTCAGCCCAAGTGTTAAATATTTTTTTTTCCACTCAGAATGACTAATGTAGTGAACATCAGTGTAAATGGAGTGAAAAAAGGGAAAGAATAAGTTAAGAACTACTTAGATACGTTAGATACTGTCAAATTGGCAGGGCCTAATGAAATACATCCTAGAATACTTATGAACTAACTGAAGAAATCCTGAGCCATTAGTGAATATTTTTGAGACCTTGTGGAGGATGGGTGATATCCTAGAGGTCTGGAAAAGGGACAATATATAGTACCTTCCTATCAAAAGAAGAATAAGGACAACCCAGGGAATTATAAACTAATCAGGAAATGGAACAAATAATCAAACAATCATTTTGAAAGCACTAGAAGATAAGGTAATAAATAATAGTCAACATGAATTAGTCAATAACGAATCATGTCAAACCAACCTGATATCCTTCTTTGACCAGAGTAACATGCCTTGTGGATGTGGTGGATGCCGTAGAAGTGATACATTTAAACTTCAATAAAGCTTTTTTCTGTTTTCTCACATGACTATCTCATAAAATTAGGAAATAAAGCAGAGATGAACCTAATATAATATGGGTGCACACCTTGTTGGAAAACCATACTCCAAGGGTAGTTATCACACTCAAACTGGAAGGGCATATTCAGGGAGTTCATGCAGGTCCAGTTTAATTAAATACTTTCATAAATGATTTGGATAATAGCATAGAGTATATACTTATAAAGTTTGTGATTGATACCAAGCCAAGAGGAGCTGCAAGAGTTTTGGAGGACAGAACTGGAATTCAAAATGAACTCAACAAACTGGAGAAATGGTCTCAAATAAAGAGGATGAAATTCAATAAGGATAAATGAAAGCATTGCACTTGGGAAAGAATAATTAACCGCAGTAATACAAAAAAGGGAAATAATTGCTTAGTAAGGAGCACTATAGAAAAAGATCTGAGGGTTATAGTGAATCAAATTAAATGTGAATCAACAATATAATACTGTTTTTTTAAAAAAGAAAATATAATTCTGGGACGAATTACTAAGCATGTTGGAAGCAAGACATGAAAAGTAATTCTTCCACTCTGGTCAGTGCTGATAAGGCCTCAACTGCAGTAGTGTGTCCGGTGCTGAGACCACACTTCAAAAAAGATGTGGACAAATTGGAAAAAAGTCCAGAGACAAGTAACAAAAATTATTAAAGTTCTAGAAAACATGACCAATGAGGAATGATTTTTTTAAAAGTGTTGGTGGTTTTGGGGTTTTGAACTCTGGAGAAGAGAAGACAGATGGGAGACACTATAACACTCTTCAGGTGCATAAAACAGAGGTGGGCAATAAGCGGCCTGGATGCACTTCACCAGGGTTATCTCCTGGTGGGTCTCTAGAGGCTTTATTTACCTGAGCATCCACAGGTATGGCTGCTTGCAGCTACCATTGGCCACAGTTCACTGTTCACAGACAAAGGGAGCTATAAGCAGGTGTACTTGCGGATCCTCAGGTATATAAATCATCTGGAGGCCCTGTAATAGGCTTTGCTACAGATTCTTCCTGGCTCTTGCCCCTGGTGGGCAGAGAAAGTCACTCAGAGACCCATAATGTTCGCCTAGTGATTTTATTTACAGTCTGTGCTCCCACCACTTTTTTACCATACAAGCAGTGAAGTCTGTTTTACACTCCTCAAGCCTGAGAGAGCTACCTCTCTCTGCTTCTATTCCCTGCCTTTTCCCTCACCTAGCTCTCCTCTTTCCATCTGCCTCAGCTTCCTCCCATCAGGCTTTTACCAACCCCAGACTAATGAGACAGAAGATGTTCTGGCTTCCCCAATTAGGGCCAGGTGGTCTAAAGAGCTCCCCATTCATGTTCCTTACTTGAAGCTGGAGTTACAGGGGGTCATCTCAACAGTTCCTGTTTAGTGCCTTCTTACAGTGATAAATTCTTCTTACTCACTGAAGTTAGGGCAAGTGGTTATTGGCTTAAATCACAATAAGGAAGATTTTGCTTAGACATTAGGAAAAACTTCCTAACTTAAGTATTTAAGCACTGAAATAAATTACACAGAGAGTTTATGAAATCTCCATCATTGGAGGCTTTTAAGTACAGGTTACACAAATACTGGTCAGGGCTGTCCTAGATAATACTTATGGCCTCCCTCAGTGCATGGGACTGGATTAGATGTCCTATCAAGGTCCCTACCAGTTCTATGGTGCTATGAAATTAAGGATATGATGGCACACTTCTCCCTTAAGTCTTCCTGCTTAACAAGTTCTGTTTGGATTATCCCCTAGCAAGCGCAATGAATGTAATAAGCCTATTTATTATTTGCTATCTTAAAATATGGCAACGTAATACATATTTATTTGTGAATATAGATGGCATGGAGAGTTATAATTGTTCTGTAATTAAAGTCATGCACCTGGTGGTGTTGGGCTTTTTTCTGAAAATGTTTTCCTCACTAAAACTCGGGTATTGTGGACATACTTTGAATCAGAGTGCAGTGGGGTTCTCAGTGAAAATGAAGACTGCAGTAACTTATATGCCTTGTCTTAATAATAATAAGGTTCAGAGTGTTTCGTTTCCATGGTTCCAACTTGTTGATTATAATTTGCTTTATGAACTCATTGTAGTTGTTTTAAGACTTCATCAATAAGAAAAGCACTGATCTGCATTGAAAGTATGAATAACATCTTTGACTAACACTTCCTTTGTTCAGAAGTTTCTGTGTCGGATGCTAGAGAATGATTTAGCCACCTCAGTGCTTGTAGTTGCTTAAGTGCTTTAAAACCTTTCATTTTGATCTTGTGTACATACCGTGAGGGCATCAGGTCACAATGACACCAAAAGTTAACAATGGTAGAACAGGAAAGCTACCTCCAGCCATCTTTTTTGAAATACCGATTGTCCTTGTTCTTCATGTCTGGTGGTTTGCTATTGCTGAAGCAGCAGAAAATATGATGCAGCTAATGGTGGCGGCACGGTGCCTTAATATATTGAATTATTTGTCTATCCAGTGGCTGAGTCTGGGAAGCTTTAAAAATCTAAATTGTTTCATTGGAGTGAGAAGAAGCATTATCAATCAGTAAAATCACCTTGCATTTTAAGATACTTATGGAGCGGAAAAACACTAGGGCAGAACAAATAATTCACAGTGAATAATTTACTTGTCAAACTTAGCCTCTTTCTCCTTGTGTAATGTCCATAAGAGGATTGTAACTTCCTCACACACATGCATTATATGAATGTACTTGTCAAATATTTGTCCAAATTTCTGTCTTTACATATTAGTCACAATTTGCTGCAAGTATTGAATTCTCAATTTAAGATGTGTTAATACCCTGTAATTGCTCACAAGTCACATGATATTGTTTCCACTTCCTGAGTGGAGAAATGTAACACCTGTAATCAGGAACAGGAATTTTGTAGCCATCCTGATTGCATAGAAAAGACTGAAAACATGTACCTTGCAGTCTTCAGTGGCTCACAGCTGTGACTGCCTACCTCAGGGCAGTCTTTCAGAAATGGGGCTGACACTCCAAACTGGTGATGTATTCTATAATTAGCTTTCACCAAGCCACTAAAAATGTGAATTTCTGGATCACTATAACAGTCTTACAATAGGGCCAAAGACAAAACCCTTACACCAGTGGTCACCAACCATTCAGTCATCATTGACTAGAATCTGGGGAATCTCCCAGTCAATCATGATCAGCATTCAGCAAGTTCCCTGCCTGCTCCACCCCATGGCGGCGGATGATTCCAAGGATCAGCCAGCATGGTCCGGTGAGTATGGGAGGGGCAAGAGTCTTGGCACGCTGCTCCTTCCTGGAAGCACTGCCCCACCACAGCTCCCATTGGCTTTGAATATGTGCCAATGGGAGCTGACAAGGGCAGTGCTGGCAGAGAGGGCAACACATGGAGTCACATGGCCCCAGATGCTGGGTTTAACCCTTTAGTTACTGAATGCTTGGATTCATCACACATACATCAGCTCTGCCACCTGGATTTGGAATACCATTCTTCTCCTTAATGCACCCACTGGTTTCCATTCTAAATAGGTGAGAAAATGGACTAGAGATCTATAAGTTCCTGTAAAAGATGTTATCAAAATGACTGATATCTGCAGTGGCATGAAATAGGAAAAAGTTTATTTGACAGCATAAGGCCTTAATGTATAGTACTGATGGTTCCAGTAGTAGTAGGTAGCCAAGTGTAGAATATAAAGTAAAAAGAGAATACCAGTCAGCTTGGAGCAGAAATCGAGTACAAATAATGTACTCGTAAGTGCAGTCTCAATATAGCAATCACACCTGAAGTTTGAAATCTACCTTTAAAAGGGCTTAGTTGGGTTTATAATTGTAGCACAACAATTCCCCATTTCTCAGCATCAATAAATAGAGCAAGAGAAGGTAAAGGTAGAGAGGAAATCAAAGAGACATCAAGTAGGAGTAAAGGTGACTTGTCACAGAATTAGAATGGAAGCCAGAAGTTACAGAATACAGTACAATCCCAGCTCCCAAGAAAACATCAGACGATAGTGATAGTTGAAATAATTGGAATTATAATTAATAGGTATCAGCTATGATCAAGTAAGCCAAGGTTATTACCTATTTTATTTCTCACAATAAAAGTCACCATCACAGACAAAATAGGCTAAACTATGATCTCTGTTACATTGGTGTCCGATGTTCAGGAAGGTCTCTGAATTATCCTTATGGCCTGTCTTTGTGAATTTTACTAGAATGGACAGGCCTACTTGGCCCAGGCCTAAAGCCTACAAGGAGACATGGAAGTTGCAAGATCATTATCTGTTGGACTAGTCTTTACTGCTGTTCCTGCTGTCATGCCACTAAGTCCTGAACCTAGGACTGCTGGGCTATCTACTGCAGGTATAGTTATTACAGCTGCTGAACTAGCTGTTGCTGCTGGTGGTTCTCAGTCATTCATTAGGAAGACACTGTAGATCCTTGTTGTGTGACCTACCAACTCATGTCTCTAGTCTGAAAGTACTTGACTACCAGATTCAGCCAGTCCCTCTCCCCGCCCCATCCCACCCCCCACTCCAAGGTTGGGAAGAGTGCCTGCATTTTCCACCAGTTGTGAGGGAGTCATTTCATGGCTTCACACCTTCATGTGGCTGGACATGGCATAGCAATTTAGCTATACTCTCTTCACTGGGATCTGTGGTCACTGGCTACTATGACATCTGCGGTGGGCCTGCTTCTTCTCACAAATTAGCCTTCTTGCTAGGTCACTGCCAAGTCTCTCCCCTTCTGGAGTAGACAATAATAAAAAGCAAAGGGAATTAACACAAATTAAGTACATTAGTAGAAGAGAGGGAAACGCCCACATCTCAAGCATCTCAAGATGAGTTCTTCCCTAAGTCAAGAATGTAATACACTATTGTAAAAAAAGTGAATGTTATTCTGGGTTATATTAGCAGGAGTGTTGTAACCAACATATTCTTCCACTTCTGTTCAGCACAAGTGAGGTCTCAGTTGGAGTACTGTGTCCAGTTCTGTGCAACATACTTCGGGAAAGATGTGGACAGAGGAAAAGCAACAAAAATGATGAAAGGTCTAAAAAGGCATGACCTATGAGGAAAGATTGAAAAATAATCTGGGTTTATTTACTTTGCAGAAGAGAGTAAGGGGGAGGGACACAATAACAATCTGCAAATACACTGAAAGTTTTTATGAGTGGTAAATAGGGTCATACATTGCAGAGAAATCACACATTTTTCACAGGTTGGTCATGGCATATTTTGTGTTCATATAACATATATAAACAAGTATTGCTATTATATGTGTAAGTTGCCCTGACTAGAAAAGTCTGTTCACTCTGGGGTTCTCAAGCTGTTTTTGCTGGGACCCCCTTTGAAAATATTTCAGACTGTGATGACTCCCTCCCATAACATGCCACCTTTCCTTCTATATTGTTGCTGACAGCAGTGCTGCCTTCAGAGATAGTCTCCAGCCAGCAGCTGCCACTGTCTGGCCACCCAGCTCAGAAGGCATGATAGCAGTAAGGGTGGCAATACCATGACCACTTTCCACTAGTCAGATTTTATAGTGACACTAGAGATCATGGTCCATGACATGTCTTCCATGTCTGCAAATTTGGTAGTGCCCAGGATAAATTTCTCCTTAATCATTGGGGACAGGAAAAGTAGTAATGTGTTTAAACTGCAATAAAGAAGGTTTAGGTTACATATTTAGGGGGGGAAACTTTCCATTGTAAGGGTAGTTAAGCACAGGAATAAATGACCTAGGGAGAATGGAATTTTGATCACTGGAGGTTTTTAAGAACTGGTTAGAGAAACATCTGTCTGGGATGGTCAAGTCCTTCCTCAGTTCAGAGAGCTGGACTAAATGAGCTTTTTGAGTTCCCTTCCAGTCCTTCATTTCTATGTGTCTATTACCTCAGGGAGTGAATTTCAGGCAATGTTTATCAGGGAAGTACCTGTCTTCATTTAATCTTTTCCTATGGAGGTGAGGGTTAAAGGTCTGTTCTCTTCCCTGGTGTGGCCCCATGTTAGCTTTACCTCCTCCTCCAGCCTTTGCATGCTTTCCAGGTGTGGTGGCTAGGCAAGCTGAGCCCAGAGAAACTCATTAGCCATTTCTCATTTGTCCAGTGTGGGGTTTGTATGCCACAACAGAAATATAAATCAGAGCAGAGTTTGGCTCAATGGGCCTCATTTAGACCCAGTGCAAGTCTGTTTGTCATACCAAAGTATTTGCAAGTCTGCTTGTCATGATGGATCAGACCAGGCGAGCTGTCTAATACAGTAACCTGTCTCCAACAGTAGCCAGATTCAGTTGTGCTAGAGCACACAGTCAATGAATTCTAAGAGACCAATGAGACATGCTTTTCCTACTTAGCCCATGTTATCTGGCATTCTTACAATCTTAATCAGTACACTGTCACCAGTAGAAGATATAGAATATAATATTTAGGCTTTTCATGATACTTACGTGTAGTCATTAGGGGAATGTTTAGACTACATGGCTTCATCAACAGAGCCATGTAAAATAGTTTACTCGGCATAGTCAAAGAAGCGGGGATTTAAATAATCCCCGCTTCATTAAAATAAAAATGGCCGCTGCGCTGTGCCGACGATCAGCTGATCCGGCGCAGCGCGACAGTCTAGACGCGGCGCGGTTGACACGGGAAGCCTTTGTCGACCGCTCCGGTATGCCTCGTGAAACGAGGTTTACTGGAGCGGTCGACAAAGGCTTCCCTTGTTGACCGTGCCGCATCTAGACTGCCGCACTGTGCCGGATCAGCTGATCGTCGGCACAGCGCAGCAGCCATTTTTATTTTAATGAAGCGGGGATTATTTAAATCCCTGTTTCTTTGTCTATGCCGAGTAAACTATTTTACATGGCTCTGTCGACGGAGCCATGTAGTCTAGACGTACCCTAGGAGGATGATACAAGAGATTTAACTCAATTATTTTTGCCAAAACAGGAGAAGCCTCCAAACTGTAGACATTTTACTAGATATAAGGAAAAGGCTTAAGAAATCCAGTGTTCAAACACTGACCAAGAGGAGTGGATCATTCATTAATTAACTGACTTTATTGAACAGAAGGTGTTCAGAAGTCCTTCCTCCTTACTACAAACTAAGGGTTTGAACCCGTAATCTCTATTTACAAGGGCTATTCCTTGATTTCAATAAGTTTGCTTATGTAAGAATTACTCACGGGAGTAAATTTGCAGAAGCCAGTTTCCAACAGGGAAAAAAAAAAGGAAAATATGGACTCAATCTTACATACTGATGAATGTCCTCAGCTCACATGCACATCAATAAGATGAAGGTAATCATTCACTTCCAGGAGACACTAGCTCTTCTATCTGGGTCATGTATTTTCAGATATTTGTTAAATATAATTCAATACTTCCATTTAAAACTAGAATATTTTTAAATAGTAATATTATAATAACTAATACAGAAGCTTTGTGCATTAGTGCATTAAAATTCTGTAAATATAGATGCATACATTTTATCTGTCATTTGTCTGGTGAATCTAACCCCATTTAGTACACACCCTAAAAATGTATTTACTTTAAATGCCTTGTAATCCTTCTGTTTTATTCATCTTATTTTGCTTTGTGCCTGCAATGGTAGGATACATGTATATGGGTAATTTAAAAATTCCCTTGAGATTTACTGGAACATTTTAAAATTTAATTGGAAGTTCAGATTTTGTCAGAAATGATCATACATGGAGAATTTACAAATAAAATAAATCAACTTTACCAAATCAACACAATTAAATACTATCATGTAGGTCTGCAGTTGCTGCTCTTTAGATACTAAAATTTAAGTTAATTGCATTCATTACTTTTCCTTTATTACCCATTTATTATACTCACTAAAGCAGCCATTTTTTGGTGAGTGAGAACAATGCATTTTTTTCCTTATACAGGGACTTGATCATCTCTTCAAGACCCACACGCTGAAATAAAGGGAAGGAACATAATTAAAATATTTTCCTCTCTTTTAGGGTCTGATCCAACCCTCACTTTCATTGATTTTAACATAATTGATTGAGAGCTTATTCTGTTCCTTGGGCTTTTCTGTAAAAAGAGGAATGGGGAAAAGGGACAAATCTGTGATATACTAAATGTCACAAACAGGTGAACTCACTCTTAGGCTATGTCTACACTGGGAAGGTTTGGCAACAAAAGTGCTGTCGACGTACAAAAGTCGCTAAAACAAAAACAGGCGAAACCAGTTTTTCTGTCTTCCGCTGTTGACATGGCCACACTGCTAGCACCCTGTTGACAGATAAGAGCAAAGCAATATGGGTAAGCATCTCACAGTGCAGCGTTGTGCAGAGTGATCCCTGAACTTCTTGGAATTCCTTCCGAGCTCTGTGAGCTCTCTGTGCAGAGGCATGTCAAAGCAGCATAGCATTTCTCCTGCCCTGCCCATGTAGCAACAGTCTGCCTGCTGCTATCTTTCTAGAGCTGAGCAGAACAAAAGCATTCCAATGATTTGTTCTTTGTTCCCCAAATGGAGCAGCTCACTCAGTTGTCAGATACTTCCCAAAGCTTTGAAAGGGGAAGGGTGTATGCCTTCAGGGCAGCAGAGATCACAAAACACTGAGCACAGCCATCTGGGCAGGCATTGTGGGATACTGGAGGAAGCCAGTTCTCTCAACAAAAAAAGAGTGTCCACACTGGCTCTTTGTTCAGAATAAAGGGAGGGGAAAAGGCAAAAGTATCTCACAGAGTTTTTTGTTGTAATGTAGTATCAATGCTCATACTGATTTGTCAACAAAAGGCAGTTTTTGGTGACAAAACATGTTAGTGTAGACAAGACCTTAGAAGCTGTTACGTAACAGTATCCTCTGCTCCCAGGATTTTTAGAACAATTGCAATGTTCCAATGATCAAATATTTTTCTTCAAATACATAAATGTGGAAGGACTTGCAAAAGAAAAAACTGAATGTGTGGTTTATCCTCTCTGGAACTATATTTGCTATTGCATATATATTGCATGCTATTTTTTGCAGACTTATACTGCACCTCTGTCAGCCTGCCAGTATATTTTACATTTAGTAGACCCCTGCAAATTCAAATCTTTGCAGGCATGAATTACTAGTAAATATACTCATGCAATGGTTAAGGAAACATTCCTAATGGTAACAAGTAAATAATGTGTAAGTACATATAACACTAATCTTTTTTTCCTGTGTTCCCCAGCTTCCTGGAGAACAAATATTAACAGAAATGATTTTATTACCATTGAGAGTGTTATCATAGTCAGTAGAAGCCATATGAAGATAAAAATTAATCTTCTAATCACAATTTTTTTCTTTCCATTTTCTCTTTCCATTTACATTGTTGGGGAGAGGTCATATAATTTTGCCCTTCCTCAAAAATCCTCCAACACACAATTATGTCTTCTTGCAGAATACAATTGTAAGCACTTTTGAGGCAGGGAATATCCTTTTTAAAAATATGGCATATTTTGGTTTTGTGTGGAATTTCTATGCATAGCACAGTAAAATAAGTTTTAAGATAGATTTTAAAGTACATGATTATGACTAATGTACGGGGCTGATGTATAACTGAAAGACTGCAGATGTTTTTCAAGAAAAATGCAATATAGATTTACTGAATCTGATCGTGGGATTTTATTTTTTTTTACATTTTAAAACATTGGACTAAAGTCACTTTAGATTTTTAAAGCAATATTTTAGCTTTATACTTTATCCATCTGCTAGACTTGTCATCAATATGAGACTGTTCTCTTCTGCAATCTAACACAGTAGCCAAATATTCAAAATGGGAAGGACATACAGAAGAGAGTAGTGGGATTAAGTATTATTAATCTACTGAAAACAGCGGGCTATGGTGGCAATTACTGAATTTGCTTAACCTTACCAAAAAGTGGTCTTCCTTTCAGAAGGTGTAATATCTATAAAATCTTCATTCTTACCTTGGAATCCAGAGACCACTTTAAACACAAACACCCTATGAGATTTAAAAATAAATCTTTGTTGTGTTATTTAATAAAATCACACTTCTAATTAAAAAGCAGCAATACTAGAGTAAATATCTTATTTGATATTTTGTAGTCACTTCTTAGGTTAGAGCTCTTGCACTGCAGAAGTAATTGCCAATACATAAGCTAAAATTAACTTACATCTGAAAAGCCATGAATTAAAAAGAAACTAAATATACTCAGGTATCTCTAACACTTATCAGAGAGAGTGAGACTATTTTCCACGTTCTTCTGGTCTGTATTTGGCAGGGGTTCTCACTTCCAAGATAAGTCTGAACATCCATTTTATTTCTTTGTTCTTATATGTTCAGGGAATGATCTCATGGAAGTTTGCTATTAATGAATGTTTTGACAGATAGGTAACACAGTGAGCAATTGCCTCTGTTACCAATGTTATTCTCCAAGAATGTGTTCTGAATTTATTTGCAGGAGTTCAGGATGGTTCTTTATTATGATTGTTAGGTCAAGATATATATTTGATCAGAGGCTTTGACGGTATATGTTCCAGTATCTACATAATATATGCGGTAAGGGAATAACCATGGGAGCAGGCGTTAGATCTATTTCACATGGCATGTTTACCATAGTGATTACAACTTCATAACTCAGAAAAAGGGACATACACTTCCTATCAAACACCATCCTACCATTTCTATCAGTATTCAATAGACTAATTCTCAATATTCTGGATAAGTGCTCCTGACAACTATCTCTGAATTAATAAAACTAAAAAGTAAGCCCAGTGCATCCGAGGGTACTGAGGGAGTTGGTAAATGTCATTGCAGAGTCTTTGGCCATTATCTTTGAAAACTCATGGAGATCAGGAGAGATCCCGGATGATTGGGAAAAGGCAAATGTAATCCCCATCTTCAAAAAAGGGAAGAAGGACAGTCCAGGGAACTACAGACTAGTCAGTCTTACCTCAGTCCTTGGAAAAATAATGGAGGGGATCCTCAAGGAATCCATTTTGAAGCACTTGGAAGAGGGGAAGGTGATCAGGAATAATCAGTATGGATTCACCGAGGGCAAGTCATCCCTGACCAATCTGATTAGCTTCTGTGCTGAGGTAACTGGCTCTGTGGACATGGACAAGTCAGTGGATGTGATATACCTTGACTTCAGCAAAGCTTTTGATACGGTCTCCCACAATTTTCTTGCCAGCAAGTTAAGGAAGTATGGATTAGATTGTAAATCTAGCCAGCTTTGTGTCCATTGTTGGGCCCAATGGATAGTGATCAATGGCTCAGTGTCTGGTTGGTGATCAGTTTCAAGTGGAGTGCCCCAAGGATCGGTTCTAGGGCCGGTTTTATTCAACACCTTTATTAATTACCTGGATGAGGGGATAGATTGCAGCCTCAGCAAGTTTGCAGATGACAATAAGCTAGGGGGAGAGGTAGATATGTTGGAGGGCAGGGATAGAGTCCAGACTGACCTAGACAGATTAGAGGATTGGGCCAAAATAAATCTATTGAGGTTCAACAAGGACAAGTGCATAGTCCTGCACTTGGGACAGAAGAATCCAAAGCATTGTTACAGGCTGGGGACTGACTAGCTAAGTAGCAGTTCAGCAGAAACCTGGGGATTACAGCAGATGAGAAGCTGGATATGAGTCAACAGTGTGTCCTTGTAGCCAAGAAGGCTAATGGAATATTAGGGTACATTAGGAGGAACATTGTCAGCAGATCTAGAGAAATGATTATTCCACTTTATTCGGCACTAGTGAGGCCACATCTGCAGTACTGCATCCAATTCTGGGCCCCTCACTACAGAAAGGATGTGAATGCATTGGAGAGGGTCCAGCAGAGGGCAACCAAAATGATTAGGGGGCTGGAGCACTTGACCTGACTAGGAGAATCAGAAAAGGGGGAGGGGGGGTATGAGTTCAGTTCTATATATTGGAACAAAGGGATATTCAAAGTTAAGTGGTAACAAACTCTAGAGTATCCATTAGCTAATGTATATGCTTCATGGGTGTGCTAAAAGATGGACTAAGCCTTTTAATACAGTCAAGGTACATATACCTTAGCTGACAAAAACATGGTGCAATGCCATTATTCTCATTATTTAGATTTAGCAGTTACTAAAAGGAAAGCGTTAATTGTAATTTTTATGTATAACTCTTTCAATGGGCTGTTTGTTTGCAAGAACTCACTCATTTATCTTGGAGCTCACATCAGCTTCGCTCACAATAACACAAGCACTAAACAAACTGCACTGCCATCACTGAAGCTTAGGCAGTAATAATATTAAATATGAGTGAGGATGATAGAATTGAACCTTTGGGGAGTTACAAGAATGACGTAGGCATCCTTCGATCCCGAAGGATCATGGGTTTGTGCCCCTGTTGGACTGATTCGAGCAGCGTCTTCTGTGGCTGTGCAATCCAATCTGGGAATGGCAGTCCTTTCCACACTGTGAGCAGCAGTAGGCAGATGTCCCTCTGGTATCACGGGCACGGATCTTCCTGAGGGCTCTCTTGTCTTCCGCTTCCTTCACCAAGGTAGTTTCATACATAGCAAGAGCTTCCTTCACTCCCTGTTTCCACGCATACTGGTCTAAGGCGAGCGAATGCCAGGTGTTCGCACTGATAGAGAAAGTGTTGAGGTCATGCTTGCATGTGTCCTTATAGAGCAATTTAGGTCGCCCTTTCGGCCTCTTTCCAGACTCCAGTTCGCCAAAAAGAAGGTCCTTCGATATTCAGTCGTCCAACATGTGTGAGACATGGCCAAGCCAGCGCATACGCCTCTGCTTGAGAAGGGTGAACATGGAGACGGTGCCCGCCCTCTCAAGCACTGCGCTATTGGGGATCTTGTCCTGCCATGAGATACCCAGTATACGCCTAAGGCAGCGCATATGGAATGTGTTAAGCCGCTGCTCTTGTTTTGAGCACAAAGTCCATGTTTCACTGGCGTACAACAGTGTGCTCAAAACATAGGCTGTGTAGACCTGCACCTTGGTGTGTACAGTGAGCTTATTATTGGCCCATACTCTCTTCGTCAGCCTGGAGAATGTTGTGGCGGCTTTTCCAATGCGCTTGTTAATCTCGCTATCAAATGACAAGTTGTCCGAGATCGTAGAGCCTAGGTACACAAACTCATGGACGACTTCCAGTTCGTAATCTAACACACTGATAAATGGCTTATTACACACATACAAGAATGAGGCCCAATATATGTGACTGTTTCCTTTCCTGGTTACAAATCATTATCCAGTACCTACGCAACCCCTCAAGGGTTGCCAGGCATGTGTTTTTTGACCAGAACGCCTAGTTGAAAAGGGACTCTGGTGGGTCTAGTCACCACTGCCAACTGGACCATTAAAAGTATAGTTGGTGGTGCAGTGAGGGCCCAGGACTGAGACAGGCTTCACATGGCTCCAAGAAGCAGATGCCAGGTCATGCAGCCCCTATGGACAGAGAGGCACCGCATCTGCTCCACCCTTAGTACTAGCTCTGCAGCTTCCATTGTCTGAGAACTATGACCAAGGGAGCTGTAGGGACAGTGCCTATGGGCATGAGGGTAGCACATAGAATCTCTCTAGCTCCCCATGAATCTAGGGGCCACAAGGATCTGGTATTCATTTCCTGTGAGACACAGTAAACCCTGCTGGCAACCTGTACCCTCTTCCAAACACCAATCCTCTGCCGCAGAACAAAGTCCCCTTCTGCACCTCAACCTCTCCCTGAGCACCTCCTGCACCCCAAAGCCTCATCTTGGTCCCCATCCCAGAACCTGCACCCCGCAGCCAGAGCCATATTCCCGCTCCTGCATCCCAACCCCATGCTCCAGCCAGGTTCCCCTCTTGCACCAAAACTAACTTCCGGAATCTAGACCCTCCCTACAACCCAATCTCCTACTCCAGCCCTGAATCCCCTCCTGCATGTCAAACCTCTCATCCTTGATCCCATCCCAGAGCTCTCACCCACCTGCACCCCAATCTCCTGCTCCAGATCAGTGAAATGTGTGAGGGGTAGGGAGAGTGAGCAATGGAGGGTGGGGAATGGAGCAAGTGGGGGGTGGGACTTCAGAGAAGGGGCAGAGCGGGGGCATGGCGGGGAGGGGGGGGACACTGAATGGACACTATTTTGCATTTAAGCTGTGATTACTATGGACAGAGTGGCCACCAGGGCACCTGTGCTTTTTCCTGGAGGCCTCTTCTTTTGAAAAAACTCCCTCTTCCGTGTGCACACATGCCTTTTTACAAAAGAGATCTTTCAGAAAAGGCATTCTTCCTCGTAGAATGAGGTATGCCACTGTCAGAAAACTTCCTGCGTTCTTTCAATTTTCTTTCAAAAGAACGCAATAGCAGTGTGGACATAAGTGAAGGGTTTTTTTTGAAAAATGGCCGTTTTTCAAAAAAAAAAAAACCCTTCAGTGTAGACGCACCCTCAATGAAGCCGACTGGATCACCTCACTGCATGTCAGAATGCTTAGGGAGGGAGACAATGCCTCCAAGATCTATCCATGAAGTTATGTAGCTGTTCAGGCCAGTGGCTAAATGCCACAATTTAGTCCTTGAAGCCACAGATTTCTTTCCTAATGGTGAAACAATTCCCCTGAAATCCCATGCTCTTCAACTACTTGGAAGCTAGGATGATAGCAAGATAGCTAGCAAACAATAGTATTAAGATGATGCCAGGAAGAAAAGTCTGCAGAAAATAGGATCAGAGTTAAGGATAGTTGGGTGATCTATATATGTTGTTCACTTTAGGTGATTTTGTGGAAATGCAATACCATTAACTTTTTTTTTCTCTATAATGTCTGGCATATTTAAAGTGTTAACATGCATATTTATCCATTATTTAAACAACAACAACAACCCACAGTTATTAAATGCTCAGTGACAGGAGACCAAGGATGATACTACCTTGGGAACCCAAGGACAATAAGGACTATGTAAAATTGAACTGAGACCTTGCAAAGTCCACTTGTATTCTGTTGCTGAGTTCATTACATCTGCATAACAATAATGTACACTTTAAAAGTTGCTCCTACATATTCATCCATAAATAACGACAGTGACAGACTGACAATATCCTGGACAAACCTTGCTGAACCGAGCTAAATGTTATTGAATGGAGTGAAACATTTGGCGGTAACTGCCTGTGTGAACCGAGAGAGTGTATGCATTTCCACAGGAAAGGTAAATAAGAGAAAAGCATGGGATGATTAGATAAATTCACTAAGGCACGTCTCCTCTTGCAGTACCAGAGATCATCTAGTATTTGATTTAGTGGGTCAAGTTAAGACCCGCTAAATGGAACACAGAGTGGCTTTGGTCAGCACTGGTACTCTTTGTAGTCATGACGAGTAAGGGAAGCTGATGGGAACATTTGCTCCCATCAGCCTCCTACTGTGAAGACAGAATCAAGCTCAGCTTAAAGTAAGCTGACTCCAGCTATGCATTCTATATAGCTGGAGTCGTGTACCTTAACACAACCTTCTGGGTCTAGTGTAGACCTGGCCTAAGGTTGTATTTTCCCCAGTGAAACATCAGTTCCCTGGAGAAGTCCTCATATACAGGAAATCCACACCATTCATGGTCATTCCTGGCAGCACTGCAAATGGTGAAATTTGCAAGTACCCGGACCTGCAGCTCCCGGCCCCTGCAGTGAGCTCTCTGTGGCTCCCAAACTCACTGTAAGGGCTGGGAACAATGGGGAATTCACCACAGAGCCACGGGAAACTCACCACAGCTGCTGGGAGCCACAGAGAACTCACCACGGCTCCTGGAAGCTGTAGGAAACCGGTGGCAAGGAGCCGCAGTGAGTCCCTTGTGGGTCCTGGCCCACACCGCCTCCTCCAGCCAAGGTCAGGAGACCTCTGAATGTGGAATTGCGAGTAGCAATCACAAGTGTCTTCTGTACTAGTTCAAACTGAATTCTCCAGGGACCTTTAGACAAAGAAAGGAATTTTTTTGATAAATAGCTTGTTTTTTTACTAGCTTAGGGCCTCCTTCCTGATCCAGTGAACAGGACCTTTTCTTGAGCAAGGTGTGCCCTAATCCTTAGGAAAGGATTAGAAGAATGTGGTCTACTGAGACCTCATAGAGTCCATGATAGCACAGGGTGAGCTTTGTAAGTTTATTTATATGAGTGCAGGTCCTTTGGTTGTTTTAATAGGTTTTTATGTAGTACTTTTAGCTTAAAAATAAAATAGACTTACATAAAATGAGACAGACACACTGCTAATATAATCTGAATAGAAATCAGGCAGGTATGTTCAAGCAGCCTGTCTCTGCTGGCAATAACAGAGCAAAGGCAGGGAACTGGCCAACCCGGAAATACTCCTGTGAGAAAGGAATGAGAAAGACAGCAGCTGGGGTGCTGGAAGCTTGAGAGTGGGTACCCTGGTTGGACCCCTGAGGGACATGCAGGTGCAGTTGCTCCTGTGATAACTACCATTCCACTTTCAACAATCCTCCCCCCCCACATCTGTCAAAAACACTAGGTTTTTTTGCCAAGAATAATAAATTGAAAAAAATATGGAGCTTCTCACCAAATATTTGGAGATATGAGCCAAAATCCTACTAGGAAAATGTCCCAATTATATGAGACACAAAAATATTTGACACATTGTTAACCCTTTAAAGCCCTGCTCAATGTGTATATAAGGGTGTGTCTACACTACCACCCTAGTTCGAACTAGGGTGGTTAATGTAGGCATTCGAAGTTGCAAATGAAGCCCGGGATTTAAATATCCCGGGCTTCATTTGCATCTTGCCGGGCGGGCGCCATTTTTAAATCCCCTTAGGTCGAACTCCGTGCCCGCGGCTACACACGGCACGGAGTAGGTAGTTCGAATTAGGATCTCTAATTCGAACTACCGTTACTCCTCATGGAACGAGGTGTACCGGTAGTTCGAATTAGAGATCCTAATTTGAACTACCTACTCCGTGCCGCGTGTAGCCGCGGGCACGGAGTTTGACCTAAGGGGATTTAAAAATGGCGCCCGCCCGGCAAGTTGCAAATGAAGCCCGGGATATTTAAATCCCGGGCTTCATTTGCAACTTCGAATGCCTACATTAACCACCCTAGTTCGAACTAGGGTGGTAGTGTAGACATACCCTAATAGATTAATCTACCTGAAATATCACATGCAGTCCAAAAAATATGACCTATGAGGGAAGACTGAAAGAATTGGGTTTGTTTAGTTTGGAAAAGAGCAGATTGAGAGGGGACATGATAGTGGTTTTCAAGTATGTAAAAAGGTGTTACAAGGAGAAGGGAGAAAATTTGTTCTCCTTAACCTCTGATGATAGGACAAGAAGCAATGGGCTTAAACTGCAGCAAGGGAGGTTTCGGTTGGACATTAGGAAAAATGTCCTAATTGTCAGATCGGTAGGTACTGGAATAAATTGCCTAGGGAGGTTGTGGAATCTGAATCATTGGAAATATTTAGGAGCAGGTTAGATAGGGATGATCTAGATGGTATTTGCTCCTACCACGAGTGGAAGGGACTGAACTTGATGAACTCTCAAGTTCCCTTCCAGTTCTAGTATTCTATGATTCTACGCATATTATTAGTTCAGGGTAATCTTTTTCTATAAAGTTATTTGTAAAAGCAATTATCAAGCCTGGTCTCAAAGGCTGTACATAAACCAGGACAAAAATTAATCAGCAAGCATGTAGTGCACAGTTACTCTGACATTTAAACATTTGTATTATGGGGTCATGGTATACATTCATCTCTTCTCAAATGGCCATAGGGTAGCACTCTAATGGCCATAGGGTAGCACACCAGTGAATGGACCAGATCATTGAAATAAAAATCCATAGAACTTCAGATTTGACAGCTGGGCTGTGAAGAGGGAGGAGTCGTCAGTGACTCAGCTGGGCTGCAGGGGTGAGGCAGTAAGCCTGGTGAGAGGGGGGCAGGACAGGAGAAGGCCAAGAGCAGGGAAGCAAGAAATGACCTCCCATGGTCTGCAAAAAAATCCCTCATCGGGGACCAGTTAGGTTCTGAGGGTGCTGGACCAGGGAGGTCCAACCTGTAATTTGACCACAGTCATGCCAGTGAGTTGATATTTAAACCCTAAAGCGTAAATGTTTATATTCCTTTATATAGTTATATATAAAAATATATTTATTTTGACATTTCTAATATAATTGCAGATGCTGATTTTATTCATATAAATATATAATCTGTGTTTTAATTTTGCTAGGCTCCAAAAGGTTTTTAAATATAAAGGTGAATACATTACCTCCTATAAAATGTCATCTGTTTTTAATGTAATCTAATGCAAATATTGTTACAGAATACTAGTGTTGTAAAGTTATTACAGATATTTGTACTCTATTGTTTATAAAACAGATATTTTAATGGAAAATTCAGAGTAATTCAGCATTATCTTTAGCAAGTTTTTAATCCCTAAACACTAGCACAAGATTTTGGTCTGTGAGATTTCAGGACTGTAGCTGAATAGCTGGAAAAAGTTCAACCGACCAAGAGACAGAATCAGAGCACCATAGGTCTGGAAGGAACCTCAAGATGTCATCCAGTCCCGTGCACCAAGGCAGGGCCAAACAAACTTAGACCCATCCCTGACAGCTTTTTATCTAACCTATTCTTAAAAATGTCAGTGATGAAGATTCCACAGCCTCCCTTTGGAAGCCTATTCCAGAGCTTAACTATTGCTATAGTTAGAAAGTGTTTTCCTAATACCTAACTAAATATCTTGCTGCATATTAAACCCATTACTTCTTGACCTACTCATGCATGGCTACGTCTACACTGCAGGCTTTTTGCGCAAGAACGGCTGTTCTTGTGCAAAAGCTTGCAGAGCATCTACACTGCATGCACGTTCTTGCGCAAGTAAATTTACAGTACAGTGTTGGAATCAGGGCTTCTTCCAGAAGAGTTATTCCTGTCCCCATGAGGAATAAGCCCTCTTGTGCAAGAGCTCTTCCACAAGAAGGCAGTGTAGACAAGCAACATGAATTTCTCGTGCAAGAAAGCCCTATGGCTAAAATGGCCATCAGAGCTTTCTTGAGCAAGAGAGAGTCCACACTGCCATGGACACTCTTGCACAAAAGAATATGGCAGTGTGGACGAGCTCTTGTGGAAGACCTTTTGCACAAGAATTCTTGTGCAAAACAGTTCTTGTGCAAGGAGCCTGAAGTGTAGATGTAGCCATGGAGAATAACTAACAATAATGCTCTAACAGTCATTAACATACTTGAAGATTATTATCAGATCTCCCTTTATTCTTTTTTTCTCAAGAATTATTTCCAGTTTATTAACCTTTGCTCATAGGTCGTGGGGGTTTTTAAACTATTTTACCATTTTTGTTGCTTTCCAAGCTGTCTCCAATTTGTCTACTTCTTCTTTGAGGTATGGTGTTCAGAACTAGGTGCAACACTCTAGCTGAGGCCTTTCCTGTGCCGAGTATATCAGGATATTTCCTTTGTCTTACATACAAGATTCCTGTTAATACACCCAAGAGTGATAAAAGACTTTTCACAACTGCATCATAGTGTTGACTCATATTCAATTTGCTATCCACAATAACCCTCAGCTGTTTTTCAGCACTGCTAGGACATAGTCACTTATTTCCCATTTTGTAGCTGGACATTTGATTTTTACTTCCTAACTGTAGTACCTTGCCCTTGTCTTTATTGAATTTCATATTGTTGATTTCAGACCAACTCTCTAGCTTATCAATGTTTTATCTAACAATTGTGAATGATGATGGTTGAGACTTAGGCAAACTAGAAAAAATGAACATTTATATAGAATGCAGAGGAGACTTGCTGAGCCAGTTATTCCTTTTGTGTAACAGCTTTGCTATTATTTCAGAGTTTTGAGCTTAGATAAGAGCTATTCCAGAACAGTCCAGCTTCTTCTGCTTGATCCTGAAGTGAAGTCATAATAATCCTATTACTGACTTTATAGTCTGCTGCTCTGGAAATTAATGTATTATCTCAGAGAAATGACAGATGGGTTGAGGGAGGAACCAGCCTATACTTAAATACTGATCCTTATGAAACTAGCTAATCCCCATGTGGATGGCATTTGTGGAACGAGCTAATTTCTGAAGCTTTCTAGAAGGCATATGGGAAAGCTGTATTGCAAAGGAGAGAGCATATAAAAAGTAAAGAATCTTGCATGGAAAGAGTTCAACTTTCCCTGTGTCCTGAATCAGTTCATTCCCCCTTTGGTGTGGCCCACTTCCCCTTGCTACTTGTCCCAGACAACTGAAGCAGGTCAGGTGTAACAGAGATATAGTCTGAGGATTTCATCACTGTAGTGGACAGAGCCTGCATTACAGAAAGAAGAGACTTGGGGGCCAGATTCTACTCAGTCAGCTTTCTATGAACTGCCCCCTTTAAATGCAGAATAATTCAGGCTGCTGCAGGAGCAGAAATAAAACAGCTTCAATTTGGCCTTTCAGTTCAGATGAAGAATACTAGCCTCTGTTTTCTCTTTCTTGTCTTCTCACATTGTCTTATTTTCTTAATTTAAAATAAAAGCAATCCAGGGTGAAAAATACCTTTTTTTCCCCTTTGTGTATTGCAAAAGAAGAAGCAGAAGCTGCAAAAGACAGAATAGAACCCAGAAGGACTCCATTCGTGGAATTAGAAACTGGTACATTGCAACAGAAATGTGTCATGGCTACCATCTTTCAGCACATACCACTTCAGGGAAAGAAATATGTAAGCCAAAAGTAGGGGAGAGCATAGCTGAGATTTTGATGTATCATCAGAAAACACTGAGGATTAGGATATTTGTTATCAGCACTCTTAGGCTACGTCTAGACTACATCCCTCTGTTGGCAGAAGGATGTAAATGAAGCACTTTGAAAGTGCAAATGAAGCGGGGATTTAAATATCCGGTGCTTCATTTGCATAATCGCACAATTGTGCTCTTTCAAACAAGCGCCATTTCGAAAGTAAAACCACGGTCTAGACGAGGTTCTTTCGAAAATGGGGCGCTTTTTTGAAAGATCCTGTAAACCTCATTTTTACAAGGTCACAGACTTGCAGTGTGACCTTGTAAAAGTCACTTAGCTTCTCTGTGCCTCATTTTTTGAGGTTTACAGGATCTTTCGAAAAAGCACCCCGTTTTTGAAAGAACCACATCTAGACCACAGTTTTACTTTTGAAATGGCGCTTGTTCGAAAGAGCGCCATTAGATGATTATGCAAATGAAGCACAGGATATTTAAATCCCCACTTCATTTGCACTTTAGAAGTGCTTCATTTACATCCCTCTGCCAACAGAGGGATGTAGTCTAGACGTAGCCTTGGGGATAATCTGCTCAATAACTAAAAGAGTTATGAAATGCAAAAATATGAAATGCAAAACTTACCTATCCCCCCTGTCTCACAACATTAGATCACCTTGCAACTGGTCCTGTACTTTTTTCTCAATTCTCCAGTGAGGCTATGTCTACACTACCAATAAGATTGAAGCAGATACAGTTGATCTTCAGGGGTTCAAATTAATGGGTCTGGTGAATAAATGCTAATTTGAACTGAGAGGGCACTCCCATTGATACCGGTAGTCCTGCTTAAGAGAGGATGAAGGGAGAGGAGACTTCCTGCAGTGTGGATGGCGCCACAATTTGAGTTAAGGTACTTGGACTTCAGCTACACAATTAACATAGTTGAAGTTGTGTATTTTAAATTGAATTTATCCCCTAACGTAGATCAGGGGTGAGATAGGGAAGTGATATAAACTCTATTTTATAGATGAGGAACTGAGGCACAGAGAAGCTAAGTGACTTTGACAAGGTCAAACTGCAAGTCTGTAACACATCAGAAATTTGTATTCATGGCTCCGGAGTCATAAGGTAGCATCCTAGCTCCTGCACCATCTTTCTTCTCTCAAGAAAATAACATAAAAAATAAAAGCATTTAATTATTTTAAGGATATGTGAAAAATCTTCCCTATTTTGATAGCCTATTTTTCAGGTATCATTTCCATGCATTGTAGCAAAAACAAAAACAGCGGCTGTACATGTATATAAGTCATCCACTAATATGAGTCATGTCTGACATCTATTGTGCAAGAGCACACACCATTCTGTTTGCTACCCTTTACTATTTTTTAAAGTAAAGTTAATCAAGTGGATATAGGGGACATTAACTTTTGCAGTTCTGCTGAAGCATCTGGTAGGGACATAAACAAGTAAGGGTGAATGAGTCCCAATAGACTGCTGTTGTTTGCTGTTAGGTGAAAGTCATGGATAAGTCATAGCCATTACAAACACATAACAATGTGGCAGTTTCATAAAAAGGAAAGCTGGTGCCAAATGAATAATAATAGATTTGAGGAGTATATATATATATATGCGTATATATATATATACACACACACTTCTCCATTGTCAATAGAGAATCACTTTGATTCATTGATTGTATAGAGGTTGAATTGTTGGCAAGTAAAGCAAGGCTAACGGTAGTGATAATGCTTAAATTGGATTTGTAATTTCTGTTTCAACAGATATATTGGGATGCTTTGGTTTTAACTGTGAGGCTCAAGTGATTGAATCCTTGTGATCAAATTAGGGATTAATTAGGTATTGCACTTCTGGAAGTCAGTGTCCTTGTCATCTGTCCGAAGATGGGATTCAGGTTTATGATGTGATGACAAACATTAAGCGCACAGATGAATGTGCTGAGAAAAGGAGATGTTAGGAGACAGAATGAGCTTGTGTCAGAGGTCTTATGGCATGCAGCACACTAAGTGGACTCTTGTAACAAACTTCAAACCTCATGTATTTCAAAGGCACTTTTTACTGCTATATCTTTGTGCCAATAAATAAATAAACCATTTAGAAATTGAACTAAATTAGGACTAGAACTGTTTATTTAGCCTACAGTAATTGTAGTTCTTTGAGATACTGTAGTCTGTGTGGATCCCACTGTAGATATTGTGGCAAAGCTCCAACTATTCCCCATGGGTCTCGCACTGCCGGTTGATAGTGTTAGTCTCAGAGGCTTTCTATGGCCCTCCACACAGTCTCTTTCTCTCTACTAGAGGCAGGAGCCACAGCCTACTGAGCCATACTCATCACAGGCTAGTTCATAAATTTGGGGTAAACTCCCCCTCTGGAGTTCTGATCTCCCTTCTCATAGCAGAGATTGAGATGTTGTGGGGAGGTTATGGGGAACCTGGGCCCACCCACAACTCCAGGTTCCAGCAGAGGAACCCTAAGGCAGTGGCAACAGGCAGGGTCACTGCCACTCTCAATCTGGCAGCTTTTCCCTGGGCCACTTCCCCAACGATCCCTCCCAGTACCCTTCCTTTGGTAATTGCTTGTCAGTCCTCCACTCACAGTACACAGCTCCTGCACACAGCACTTCCTCCTTCCTGTCTTTCACTCTTTTCCTTCTCCCTTCCTAGCCAGGGGAGCCCCTTTAAAGTGGCACCACAGGCCTTAATTGGCTGCAAGTGTTTAATTAGCTTGCAGCTTCTAGAAAGTTCCAATTGATCCCAGGTGCCTTTCTGATTATGCTGGACTTAGGTTTTGGGCTTTTTTTTAACTCAGGGAAGAGAAAGCTGTTTACCCAAGCTCCGGCATGTATTCCATCCACCAGTCAATGGCAGACAGCTGGTCTGGGTCTGTCACAATATTTATGATCTTCATATATATAAAACTGAATGTTCTTAAATAGCAATATCCATCAGGACTGGACATGCCTCCTCGTGCTCCAATTTTTGGACATAAAAAGTGGAGTGGCCACCAACCTTCCTCAGTTTTCTTATTTCAAAGAGTTGCTGAGCACTCCCAAAAGAAGGACTGGAGCATGTATCACAGAATCCACACTGACTACCGCATCTCAGAGCACCACAGGGTACTATACTTGCTGTCATGAGGAAGCTTTGTCAGGAAGGAGCATGCCTGTCAGAAAATCATACTTGGCCAGGATAGCCTGGCAATTACCTTCTTGCAGTTGTAGCAAGGTTGAGGAGTATGATTTCCTTTCAAACAGGCCAAGGTATTTGCATTTTTTCATTTGTGTACTTTTGTTTGACTTTGACTTTTCTTGAATGGGCCAAAACAATTCATGAGGCAGGGTTGGGGAGTGAAAGTACTCAAACCCAGAAACAAGTACGTGGAACCTCTTCTCAAATATTTTATTGTTGGTTTTATAGTGGCTGGTATTTGCCATAGAGGTTTTTAAGAGATTAGCAATCCTTCGTTAATGAAAAGGGTGTTGGTCACGGCAGAACCAGAAACCGAGAGGATGTTTAATATTCCATGGGACTGCTCTAGAATGGTCAGTCTCAATCCCCAGAGGTGCAATAATCCACAGAAGGAGCTCTTAGAACACTTTAAAATCATCCAGTGCCAGAGCTCATGATACTGTTCATCCGTTAATAACAAAAGGAAGATCCTGATGTGAAAATATAGGGTGCCAATGTTACTCTGCCCCTGAACTTCTTTTGCTGTTCTGGCACTGATAGTCTAGCTAGGAAAGCTACTGGACAGGGCGACCTCCTTCTTCATGGAGATAAGCTTCTTGATGCCTCAGAGGAGACCCCAGTACTCCCAATAGCTATATCCTATATGCAGATGGTGACTCATAGGCTGTGGATTGCAGCCACCACTGGCCCATCAAGACTGACATTGGTTCAGTCTGCTGGCTAAACCCATTGGTTTCTTGATAGCATCACCCACAGGCATCAGATGAGAAAATTTCCTGCCCAGTGATAGTGGAAACAATATATTCCAAGTGATGTTGAAGTCTAGCCTTCCTCTGGGAGTAGCACTGATGCTACAATTCCTGGGGTACCAGAGTCTCCATGCATGCCAGTGGATCTGGTTCAGCTCAGACCTCCATCCCTCCTTTGGATGCCAATGCTGAAAGAATCTGCTGTGTCACGGTGTGCTGCTTCCCTCCAGCCCCACCTTTTACTTCTTTGTATGAAACCATGAGGTGGCACAGGATATATGTGGAGCCCCAAATGAAATTGTTATTCATTAAATCTAATCTTGCTTGCATAAGGTGCTTGTGCACCTACCAGTGGGCTTCAAATGCACTCGTACTCGATGAAGAAAGAATTGTTTCTTTATAAAGAACAGTTGCAAAAGTGTAAGAGCTCTTCTGCTTCCATAGTTTAAAGTTAATAGGTTTGATCCTTAAAAAGCAATGTAAAATGTGCATTGACTACAGTGGGTTTTGAATCAGGCGCTAAATGAATTTATAATTTCAATAAAGTTCCACAGCATGTTTCAGAAGATTGTGACATCTGTTGTGGAATAATAAACAACAGGACAGATAACTTTTTATTAACACTCTTACATGTTTCATTCAAATAAAAGTTTAAATATGTCTTTAAATGAAAAAACCAGCATTTGTTTTCAGCCTGTACACCCCTGGAGAAAGTCTCATTTTTCTGATTAATGAAAATATAAGATTTTAGTCTAGCTGGCAGCTATTTAAGAACAATATTCTCAATCACATCAGTTTACTCAACTTTCCCAGTAACTTGTTTCTGTACACTTGCTATATAACTGTTCCTACATTAATTGGGGGAAGAAAATTACTCTTAATATGTTAGAGAGAGACCATAAAATATAAAAAGTAAATCTGGGAAACTGAAAATAAGAAAAGAGGAAAAGTGCTTCAAAAAGGGAGCACTGGTTTGCTGACTCCTCATCTAGCAATTCACGTTTTGACAACAACACAGCTTAGGGCAGGGAGCCTCTATTATACACAGACCAAGGCAGGTCCAGTCTCAGTTTCAGGTTTAGGCCAGGAGCTTGTATCAAGTCTCAGCAGGAGGCTACATCATACAGCTTAATTCAGCTCCAGGTGGAAGCAGGGCGATGGGTGGGGGAGGGGGGAGGGAGCGGCAGGGGAAGTCTCCTTACACTGTGGTCTCAGAATGACAGGCAGGAGTATGCAGGGGTAATGTGTGAGGGGGCCCAAAAGGGGTATGTGACCTCCAAACCCAATGGATGGCAGGGACAAGTGGCCAGAGCCTCTGATTGGCCCAGGGGCCTGATGGGGGGCTCCTGCTCCTCCTGCAGCAGAGGACGCCTGGCCTGCACTCACCAAAAGTGCGGGAGGGAACGGAGAGCAACACGGTTCCATTTCCCTGGTTCCCAGATGTGTCAGTGGGGGGAGGGGGTGAGACTAACCCCTCACACTCACCTGCAAGAAATAGAACCACACAACCAGGAGCTGGGATAGCAGAGTCACATCACTCTGCTTCCCCTGCCACTGCTGTTGAATGCTGTGGGGGGGTGGGGAGGAGACGACCCCTTCTGCTGGTACCACCAACCCCATTAGTCCCTTGAGCTGCATCACTTGGGGGAGGGGTCATGGGGAAAAAGGCAAGGCAGGGCAGTACCCAGACTGGAGGGGTGGTTATCCTGGCCCTCCTCTGAGCTAAAGGTGGTGTGAGTAGGAGTCACGTAGGGGGGTCACGCAGTTGGTGTACCCCTGTGTCCGTCCTCATCAGTTGCCCCTGGCAGCATGCAGATCTCAGCAGGAGAGCTCCAGGGTCTAAGTTTACTCAGCTCCACTCCAAGTGGAAGCAGGAGTTGGGGGCAGGGAGAAGGCAGAAAGCCCTCCACCCACTTAGTCCCATCAGCGTGGCTCCTAACAGACAAGGAGCAGGGAAAGCAGGCAGGAGAAAAGGGAGATTTAATTCTCACTTTTCCCTGGTTTGGGTAGGGCAAGACAGAAATAGCAGCAGGAATTCATAAAGGGAAGAGGGGCCGATTCTGTCTCTGGCTAATTCAGACAAGTAGGAGGAGGGGAAATGTGGCCTTATCTCATCACTGCTGTGCAGCTGATAGAAGTTAAAGGAATGCAGTTTCTGGGAGGCAAGAGACAGAAGGGGGTTGAATTTTGCTTCTCCCTCTCTGTTACTGATCTATGTGAAGGGCTGGGGAAGTGTGGGATAATACCGGGAGCAGCCTACCAGATTTGGGTGAAGAGGGGGCTCAGAGTGAAGCACTTGCCCTAGCAAGTGAGCTGGCTGTGTTTCATGGTGGCATAATCAGTCAAGATTTGATCCAAGTAATCAAGGTTATTACACTTAAGGTTGCTCCCACAGCCTTGCAGGCTGCACAAGGTATAGCAGTTCACCCAGATCTATGACATTCCACTCAGGTGATTGCAGGAGAAGGGAGACACTGGAGTAGGAATGAGTTAAATCAATTGATGAAAGGTCACAATTGCAGGGGAGAGGCTGAAGAAGGTGGTTCAAGGTCCCATACTAGGTGGGTGCAAATTGTGGGCACTAGTGGTTCCCCTGAGGTGTTACAAACAAAAAAACCCACAACACACTCAAAGTGGTGACATATGGGCCAGCCAGAAACTGTGTTTTACATACCCTTGTCTGAGGAGGCCCACATTGCATGGCTCATAAAGGATAATTTAAAGTTCTTTCAATGGTAGGGACCCAGACAGAAGCACAGACTGGTTACATATATTAATATAATTATATGAGCATGCAATATACCCAAAGGCATGCATCTAATCATAGTAGTTACTTTGCATCGTTTGTTCATTCTGGCATGCATGCAAAAAAGTGGTGTTGTGCCTCATACAGCACATAACCACCACAATGAGGATATACATGAAGCACGGTGGGAAAAGCGCTATCTATAGGTAGGCCTTATATGAATGGGGCATGGGTGACAGAAAGCAACACAGTGCAAAGGGCAAGCAACAAGTTGTGGAAAGGACTAAGGCCTATGTTGGGACTATCGCAGCAAAGCCAATGGGTCCAATTTGTGGGCTGTTTTTTTGCACATCCTTTCATGTGAAATATCAATCATAATAAAGTCAAAGATGTGGTTTGGTCTATTGTCCGGAAGACAATTCCGCAAGAATGAATTCAGGGCACGGTTCCAGGGCCATGCAAACAATGGCCTATGGACAATTTGGGGGTCTCTTATCCCAAGCTTAGTTTCAAGTAGCAATGGACTTGGGCTAAGGCCTCCTATGGGACCAGCCCAGTGGGTCAAATTGGTAGCATGGGTTTATTGTGAGTTCTTATCCCCTTTATTTATTGTAATAATAATTATTTTCAATTTGGTCAGGTGGTTAAGGCAATGAATTCTGTTGGGTCTTGTGGGTTAGGACCTGAGGCTTTGCCCCCAAAAAAGCTCCAGGGATTTTCTTTGCTTCATAAGCTAGGGTTTACAGTGGCATAGCACATTGTATTATTGTATTATTTTGGGAGTTGGCAGCAGTAGCTACCCAGATAGCCAAGATAAGATGATAAGAGAAAAGATGTACCAGATAGAACCAAAATGATGATAGTGATTCCCGCGCACACCCCTCTCTCCCCCTCCCCCCCCGCACTGCCACATCCTTTAACACCTTGGGGCTTGTCCACACTATAGAGAAGATCGAAGCTGCCATAGTCAATCTCCTGTGGTTGAAATTAGTGGGTCTAGGGAAGACACTCTAATTCAAACTGAGAGGGTGGTCTTGTAGGTGCCGGTAGTCCTGCTTCAATGAGGAGTAAGGGAAGTCGACAGGAGCATGTGCTCCCTTTAACTTCCCACTGTGTGTACAGTGCCAAAACATGATTTAAGATACTTCGACTCCAGCTATGTAATTAACATAGCTGGAGTTGTGTATCGTAAGTTGACTTTCCCCTTTATTGTAGACCTGGCCTCAAACACAAGAGACTTGAGGATTAAATTGTTTACTGGTGTGGTGACTCTTCAAGGCTGGAGCACTAGCTTTGGAAGTCAAATGTACAACATTTGTACAACAAACATCATTTTCAGCTAACAAATGCCTTGCTTTTCTTAGACCAAAGGGTGCATAAAGAAAAAGTAAAACATTTATATATACATGACTATGGCTTATATATCTCCTAATTAAACCACATTTCAGTACTGTAAGATTTACACACACACACTGCCACACATATGATATAGTGGTGAATTGCCCCTTACTACTATTACAGATATTAGCATATTTGAAATTGATAATTTAAGCAGAAGACAGCTACTGTTACATCTTTGAGGAAAAGATGTTTTATCTTTACACAATCAAAATTTCCAAGGCTAAATGCTAAAAATGCTAAAAAAATGCACTGAATGAAAATGTCTGCGTACATAATACAATCTGAATTATGGGGACCATGGTTCAGCACCATCATACTCAATTCTGTTGCCAACATCAGGTGGGAGGAAGAAGGCAATCAAAATTCTTATTCAAGCTGGTATGTGAGATTAAGGCCTCATGTACACGAGAAAAATTTTATTCAGTATAACTTAATTGACATAATCCTGTAGTGGAAATGCAACCTCTACTGACAAAAGAATTCATTTAGTTGTACACTTTCTAACTGAACAAAATAAACCATACTGACAAACTCATTTTTGCCAGTATAACAGCATCTATATTGGGGATTTTGCCAGAATTCTTATGTCAGTTGAGAGTGTATTCTCATTTACCCCCACTTCTGACATACGTATGCAAGTAAAATTTTTAAATATATATAAAACCTAAGATCTTCCTGTGCAAATTCAGGTCCCTGCCAAAATAATTTTACCTTCTGTACAAAAGAAAAAAAAAATTTGTCTGAGAATCTGTAGCTGGGCGCCAGAAGCATTATTCCTATCTACGTTGAAATTAGGTTTTTTGAGTGCAACTATCAGAGACATCACATAATGAGAACCGTGTCAATATATACTGAGTCCATGCTTAACATTTATGTCTCCTTAGCGATGGTGCTTGGAGAGGGGAGTGTGAAATTCACAACCCCGAGTGCTATAGTTATGCCAACTTAACCTCCTAGTGTCCCATGCCCATGAATGCGAGAATGGTTCTGTCAACCTAATTACAGTTACCTGGGGAGATGGCATTCTTATAGTGACAGAAGATCCCTTTCATAGCTGTAGGCTGTGCCTATGCTACAGCATTATGACCATATAGCTGAGAAACTATAGCTATACCACTATAGACCCCATCATGTAGACATGGCCTGGTTTGAAAATAAGAGGAGTGTGTATGAATTGAACTTACTTCTGTGTAAAGGTACTGCACAAAGTCTATGTGTCATTTATCCTCACATTAGAGGATGTAAGAATGAAATAGGCCTTCTGTTGGCTTTTGAAAAAGGGAAGATTCCCCCCACCTTCCATTAGTGTTGCACTTTTCCATTTACTTCACTGTGTGTGGAATTCAGCCCTAAGGTCATGTTCTTGCAAGGATAGTTTTGTCATTAACTTCAGTGGGAACAGGATAATTCAATATATGAAGATGAATACTGGTTTCCTGTGTCTGACAGTGAGCTGCCACCAGCTACTTGCTGCAATTATCACAAATCATGCCAGTTTTCAACATGATGGCTGCCACCAGGAATTAGTATAGAAACACCAACTGAAATTAAAACTTTATTTTGAAATTTAGTTCAAATGTTACAAATGGGAAGCAGTGTTTGCCCAGAAGTGATATGCATTCATCAGCTTGGGGGAGGAGGGATAGGAAGGAATCAGCTTCGCTGATATATTTTGGGTTTTTTCCACCCAATGTTTTTAAAATATACAACAAAAAGTTAACTCTTTGTGTCATAGAAGCAGTAGCACAGGAGAATCGAAGTCAGAGTTTCATTCATCTTTAACCCTTTTGTGGTGGAGCCAGTCTTAGCCATAGCTGGGTTCAGTATCTAGGGCTTCCTTTCCATTGATCCAACACAGAACTGACTCAAGGCCCCACCCAGTAACCTGGGAAATTCACACAACTCCCCTGGGTGCAAGTAAAAAGTCTGAGGCTATTTCTACACTGCCCCGTTTTGCACAAAAAATATGCAAATGAGGCACAACGTGGAATATTGTCGCACCTCATTTGTATAATTAATGAGGCTCCGTTTTTGTGCAAGAGGCTTTTGTGCATAAAGGAGCCATCTACACGCCTCCTTTTTTTGCACAAAAACCCCCTCTTGCGCAAGAGCCGTTCTTCCTGAAAAAAATGCGGAAGAACAGCTCTTGCGCAAGAGGGGTTTTTTGCACAAAAACAGAGCATTAATTATGCAAATGAGGCACAGCAATATTCCATGCTTTACCTCATTTGCATATTTTTTGTGCAAAACAGGGGCAGTGTAGACATAGTCTGAGTGTAGAAAATAAACTTTTAATAAAAGTAGGGAAGTAACTCGGCATTAATTTGGGAAAACATCACAAACAGAGTCCATAAACATAAACCATGAGTAAAAGTCCCATCCCAAGTAGGTTGGGCAATGTCATTTTTCTCTCAGGTTCTTAAGTTCAGCCACCCCAAAGGCCCCTTTTCATGCCCAAGTCTTCTCTGCACTCCACCCATAGTTGTTGCGCTTGGCCAGGTCAGACCCAGAATTCAGAGGTGCATCTCCATAGTTCACTTCCCATCTTGGGTTTGGGGAGGTAAAGAGGCATCTTACTGGCCTCACTGGCTGCTCTCCATCTACCAACTCACTACTCTTTACCGCTACCCTGCTCTAGTTTCCTCTCCCCTGCCAGCCCTTTAGGTCAAACATCTTGCATCTCCTCCGCTGGCTCCTAATTTACTACTCCAACCAGCTGCACCCCGGGCAGGTGGCTCTCGTCAGATGCACAGTCCCGCCATGAGTGATTGCAGCTCTAGGACAGCTCTAGGACAAGTTACTTCAGCTCCAATAGAATAATTTTAAAATAACAAAGGAGGCTTCTAATGAAGCCTAGTTAGTTCTGTTCTTGGAACAGGAGAAAGAAACCGATTGAAGTAGTCATGCAGCTGACCCTTGAGTGCATGCAGATTGCTGACTAAGACTCCTGCTCTTTCCTGTTCTGACATTTGAGCCCTTATCCATCAGAGTTCTTTAAACTAAGAGTGTCTTGGGGCAAGTTAATCACAGTGTGTCTTTTCTGTATTCCCCCAATAATTACAAGCATTGGTGAGCGTATTTTGCAAGTCCTGCATTTAGAAATGACATAATGGTTACTCAACACCAGCCAAATTGAATATCTAGCAAATGTAAGGAAACAGGAGCAAACTGCATTTACATAGATACACCCAGGGTTTCTCCCCTCACCCCCCCCCCTTGCATCTAGCTGTGGGGAAAACATTAACTCAGATCTTCCTTACCAATCTCTCAGTTAAAACCCTGTAATGCAAAAATGAGGGCTCGTGAAAATTCATCCCTTAAAATCATCGTTGGAAAAAGGAGTCATGATTTACATTTCAGCTTTTCACTTACATTATATATGTACCACTTTACTGATACCTACTCTACTGATCCACTTTATTCAGACTCAGAAAAGGACAAGTAAGAGACACTTGAAAAATATAAAGGTTTTTTTTTAAAGCCAAAGAAAATACTTAATGTTGAATTCATTCTTTTTAAAAACTGTTTCTTAATCTGCCACAAAAATACCCTTCAATGTGTGTGCGTGTTTTTAAGCAGGAGAGTGGCAAAGAATCTATCTGAACATCCCTACATAACATTCCAGAAAAGGGAGAAGAAAAGCGTTGTTGAAAACATTAAAATCATAATAAATATGCTGTTAACTGACAGAAAAGCACCTAACCACTAGGGATACATCTACACTACAGGATAAGGTTGAATTAAGATACGTAATTTCAGCCTCATAAATAGTGTAGCTGAAGTTGAAGTACCTTAAACTTGACTTTTGGTGCTGTCCACACTGCAGGAAGTCGAAGGGAAAACATTCTCCCTTCGATTTCCCTTACTCCTCGTGGAAGCAGGACTACTGGCATTGACTAGAGAGCCCCTCTCAGTATGAATTAGAGTGTCTTCACTAGACCTGCTAATTTGAACCCTGGAAGATCAAGAGCAACAGCTTTGATCTTCTCTGTAGTGCAAACGTACTGTAGGTGTGCAAGCATTGGCTGATTTCAATGGCCTGCATTTGTTTTCTTTGTGTAGACACTGTAGAACATGCAGAAGTGTGAATGGAGGAGGACCTGTGCTAGAAAGTCTCTCTCACGAGTTACAGTGTTTTTTAAATTGTATTTTTTGTCCTTGGGATTGTAACTGTGTATTTGAAATTCTGTCCTGAACACATTCCATGGGAAATATCTCTCATCAGCAGACACAGGAGGCCAGATATTTGGCTCCTGGTAAGTCTTCTCACTGCTCCCTAGTGGTGCCAAAGGATCTAAAGCAAATTGTCTTGTGGCCTCAGTGAGTAGCCACCAACTCTTGCTCTGACAATGTTTCCTAAAATACTTTATGTATACATGTCTAAAACATTGTAATTAACTTATGTAAGGTCTTCTTCAGACACAGTAATTAAAAGTGATATACAGTGGTCTCTAGTCTTTACTGGACATAGGCAGAACAAAAACACAAATAAGATGATTTGCATGTCCTTGTTTTCTTTTTTCTTTTTCTTTTCCTTTTTGATGAAGGCATGAGAGGTCAGCCTGGGACTAGAGTCTGGAACCAGAACCTGTTACCATGTGGATGGAGGTAGAAGCCCCACAGCTGAAACCTGTCCCCTGTCTTTGTGAAAGAGGAAAATTTACCAGCTGCCTGCACCTCTATGCCTCTGGAGTGGGGCAGCACCCAACTCCCAGTCATGGCCTTAGGAGACCATGGCCACTACTTCCCCTCCCACTCATCATAGACCAGGAAGCTGCAGCTGCAAGGAAAGCCCGTGGTGTCTGCATGTGGCCACAGTGGTCACATTTGAGAAAGGCTGATCTAAAGATGGATTAAGGTAGCAGCTGCTATAGGGGAATCCTTAAAAGATATACAGCTGGCTTGCCAATCAGGATAAGGGTGATTCCAGGACAGACAAATGTATGGGTGGCTGGTGACTTAGTCAGGGGAAGGCTTTGCCTTCCCAAACTGGCAGCCTGGCCCCGCCCACACTCCCTCCCCAGAACACCTGCTATAGGCATCCTGGGGGTGGAGTGTTGCTGCCCCATAGCAACCACCCTCCCTGTGCTCTGAGGCAGCTCAGGCCATTCTACCACTTCTGTCCCCAGCATTCCGGGGGCCAGGGAGGTTGGAGCCATGTAGCCGCCTCCCTTCTAGCTGCTCCTGGGGGTGGAGAGGCTTGGGCTGGCTCGGGCTGCCTCCCTTCCCTCGCTTCTGGGGGCTGAGAGGCTTGGGCCATGCAGCCTTTTCCCTCCCTGCTGCTCCGGGGATGCTGGGGCGCATGCATGTACACTCTTCCCCTCCCCATGGTGGGGCAGGGCCTCAGCAGAGGAAGAGGGCTATAGATGGGGCTGGGGGCCTGCCTCCCCCAGCCCCAGCAGCACCAACTGCCCATGGACAAACGATAGGAGTTTTGTTCTCAGTATCTGGGGATAGTAGAGTAGTATATAAGCTATTTATTCCCAACATCTTCCCTTCATCATTCTCCTTGTGCACCAAGTGGTATTCTAGTGTATTTGTGAGTCAAACAATATCCTTTAATTTCCATTTGTACTTGCGGAGAAATGGATCCTGTAATCTATACTACTGGGTCACCTTTTCACCCCCATTATGTTTTCCATAATATTTTCATTCAACAAGGTCCTGATTCTGAAAGCTGTGCTATGTGAGTAGACCTCTGTGGCTGGTGAGGGTAACTTCCAGAACTGGGACTGAACTTCCATTATTTCTTCTCACGTCTAAGTCATTTATACTGTTTGTTGGCTATGTTCACAACCAACAGTTCTATTTCATTTCTACTCTACCAGTTTTCACTTCTCACAATCAGTTTCTCCCTCCTCCCCCTCTTCTTAATATACTCAGTAACTTCTTTTTGCTTTCATTAGCCACAATTTGTCTCTAATTGTCACTGTCACCTTCTAAATGTACCAAACACTTACCTGGAATTTTACCACTCACTTTACTCAGATAACTCAAAATGGGTTATTTTCCTCATAGATTTGCTTTTGACCTGTGAAAGGCCAGAAGCAGCCTTACCCAGATAAATCTTCTAGAATACTGGTATATTATGGCTTCTTACTCAGTGACCATGTTTTCACACCTATTATTTGAACTAGTTCAAATAGTAGAGTTATAGAATGGAATAGAGTAATAAAAATTACAGTAGTTTGGACCAATTAAAATAAAATATGACTGCCTCATCCTCCCTTCCCCCAAACCCTCCTCTCTTTGCTCCAAATGACAAGCAGGCATTTAGCTTAAAATACAATTTGATGAGTCTGACATTGCTTGTGCAAGTTAATTATGGAGCCAACACTCTCCTTTCCTATTAAAAGGGCATTTTTAGCTTAGGAGTTAGCTAATTTAGTTTTTCTTGAAAGAGGTAAGATTTGTTATGACAAATAAAGAATGAAAAATAGCAGGTAGGCCCTGAAAATGGACCATCATGTAAGGACACTGTATTTGCTTAACAACATGACTCCACTCCTTTGAATAAGCTTCAAGACTAAGTGGAAATTTGCATAACCTCAAGTAACTTGCCAGGTATCAACTCAGCACAAAATAATACAGCTGGAAAATTGCCTGGTAAACTGGCTTCTGAAATTAAAAAAAAAAACCACAAATAAAAATTGCTGATCTTAACTTTTACTGCTGTCCACTGTTAAAGAAGTTATCTTCTTAAAATGTATTCAGAATGTATTTTAGGACATTTGGGAACATTGTTACAAACTGACAAGCATGTCTGATGGCTAAGATAACATTTGACATTCTTAGAGATATACGTGGAGTTTTTCATCTAGAAGACAATGGCAATGAAGCAACTGATATGGATGTCTCTCCTGACACTAATGGCGACCAGTGTCCTGTTGGTTCAAGATGAGAGGCTACAGCACAGTACAAAGAAGTCCTCTGAACATTAATTAGATGGTGCTGTGTGGCCAACAGGAAGCCCTAGTTTTCCTGAAGGATTGCCACAAATAACAGGCTGTCCTTTCTAATTGTCATAATACCATCAGTGTAGTTTATCCAGATCTGCAGTCCAGCAGAAGCTCATTCTTTGGGGACTACTTTAGCCCACACACACTGATTTTCAAGCGTCTCATGTTCAAGGTAAACAATATACACTCTCTTCCCTAAAAGACTAATTATGGCCATGCTGTATTGTAAACTCATTTGCAAACTAAGATAGAAAATATATATTTAAATAATGATGGTTAGAGCCCTGCAAATCCACGAATATCAGCTTTAAATCCATGGATACCTGCATCCACAAATGTGGATGCAGATATACGTGGCTCATTTTGGTAGATGCAAATCTGTGGATATCTGTGGATACCCCTGCAAATCTGTGGATATCCACTTTATATCTGTGGGTATCCACATCCGTGATGTAAGTGTGGAGATCCATAGCTCATTTTTGTAGATACAGATGTGAATACTGGTACAAAGTTTGTATCGATCTCTGCTTTATGTATCTGTGGCTGCAGATGTGAATATCTGCAAATATGGGTATCTGCAGATCAGTTTTGCAAATGCTGCTGTAGATATCCATGGATACTAATTTCATATCCATGCAAGGCTCTACTGATAGTTTAGCATTTTCAGATAATCAGATAAGTGAGACAATCATGCACAGAGGATTAGTACAAGCATGGAGAGTGGGTAGCATAAATACCACTGCAAAAGATTGTCTAAAACAAGGGTTCTCTAACATTACTATAGATCACCTCATTTCCCAGTCAATTGTAAAACATCCCTGTGACAAGGCTATTCATATTCTTTAGGGAAATATGTTTATCAATATGAATATGCATAAAAGGAAAATGTTTTATGCAAAATATTCTGTGTAAAGTATCATTTGAAATGTTATAATCTACTGAATATGATTATCCCATTTGTACGCAGGTACCATTTCTCTCTGAAAGAGAAATTTCTCTGTGAGAAATTTGGAAAATTGACCGTAGATTTATTATCAATGTGTTCATGTTGGAAAAAGTCTATTATCAGCCCATCAGGAATGACAATGTAGAAACGAGACACAGAGCTAATGGCCCATTAGCAGGAGACAATTGAGTAGAGAAGAAGAACATTCCTGCAATAGTGTTACACTGCTACTGACTGATGGACTCTCGGTGCTACAGCCCTGTGACTATGTCACCTGATGTTGGAATCCAGAGAAGAAGGAGGGATTTTTTTTAAAAGGTTTCCCATCCTAGGTAAATTCAGGGAAGTAACAATGACTCTTCGGCTGACTTTACTGACTGCCTCCTTACCCAAACAGGGTACAAAAAACACCTGGAAAAAAAAGGATTTTAATGACAGCAATGGAGAACTGCTGGACCCAGGTCAGAAACGACATGTCTGGCCTGAAAAGGGCTTTATCTGAAGTAAGAGCTAGGGTGAGAAATTGTTATTTGAAACAAGTTTTCTTAGTGTATTAGGTTTAGCTGACAGGTTTTTTTGTTTTACTTTATTTAGTAACCTACATTGTTTTGTCTGCTCTCTCAGCACCATAAAATCCTACTTTTTATACTTAATAAAATCACTTTTATTTATTAATAAACCTATTGTAAATAATTATTACTAGGAAGAGGGCAAGCAGCTGTGCATCCTTCTCTTCAGGTAAGAAAGAGGGTGGGCAATATGAGCTTGCTCTGTATAACATTTTATATAGAGTAAGATGGATTTATCTAGGGTTCTGTTCCCACTGGGGCTGTGCACCTAGGGGCTCTGGCAACCCCTTTAATTGAGCCTTCCCAGATCTGAGCTTATTTCAGAGTCTGTATTATTCTGCTGTGGGCTGTGACCCCATTTCTATGCCAGTGCTAGAGGATGCCAGAAGGCATGGTTCAGCAGGACAGGGTAGTAGGACACCCCAAAGGCAGGCTCCATGGTATTTTCAGCACATTAAATGATGGTCACAGGGACATCTCTGTGACTGAACCCTTCACAATTCCTATGACAACACAACATTTGTTAAGGAAATATTTATATTAATTATCACTGTCTGTTCTAGCTACCTAGTTCTTTCTTTCCTGGTAAACCTCACATTTAGCCAAACTTTGCTGGTCATTCTCCCTAATTCTTGGATATTCCACTCATTCTGATGACTTTAATCTCATTATTGTCTCCTTTCTCATTTCTGCCTGGTAGATCCTGGAATTTTGCCACTCATTTTACTCAGATAACTCAAAGTGGGTTAGAGTAGCTCTCTCTCCTTGTTTCCAGCTATGTTTATAGGCATCCAGACAACTGGTAGATGAAGAAGGAAATAAGAAAGAGGCAGTAGCAAGTAGTCTGCTAGCTTTCCGCACAATGCTAGCAAGTGCTCTGTTGCTCACGAATGATTGGTTCGTGTTACTTGGAAAACAGCTACTCTGAAACATTTTGTGGGCCATAGCCTCTGCCACTGGGTGAGGGCCTAGACAGTGCGCCCTCTGTCCCAGCCTCACCCCTGCCCTGCCTCTTTCTACCCCCTCCCCAGTTGCTCCCCACTCCAGCTCTGTCTCTGCCCTACCACTTCCCCTATGCTCCCTTCCCCAAGTGACACAGCCCAGGGGACTAGGAGGGACCTGGCACCAGCATCAGGGATCCACACCCCCAGCTGCATTACTCTGCTTCCGACTGGTGAGTGGGGGGGCAGTCCCATCCTTTCCCCAGCAATGCGGCCAGCAGCTGGGGGAGTGGAGCCATGTTGCTCTGCTTTCCCCCACTGCTTCTGGTGAATGTGAGGGGTCCAAATCCTCCTGCAAAGTTAGGCCTTTACCCCTCTAGCTCCTAGGGCTGCCTAGCAGCTCTGGTCCCTTGCTTTTCCTGCCAATGGTTTTTGGGTGGGGCTTGTGGTCCCTCAGCCTATCCCTCCTGCATCATCAGTGTCCTCCTCTTATGTAAATCAGCATAACTGGTGGGGATTAGGCAATTTACAACACTTGAGGTTCTCACTCTATCATCAAAGCACTTTTCAAATTCATAACTGTGATTGAAATGTAAAGTAGTTTCAAGAGGCCACTCTTTTAGGACCCTTATAATACTCAGAGATTATTTCTTGTCCTTTACATTAGTACTTTTAATGCAGTTCTCAGATCTCTAGCACAACTGCAGTTGAAGAAGGCTACCTCTCAAAGCATTAATGCCATACTCATCACCATAGTATCCGATGAAAACACTTTTAAAGTGAAATTCTGTAAGGAGGATTGGTTTGATTTCAGTCTATGATTGCATGCATTCATATATTTGAAACAGGTGACTATAACCTGCAATATTGAGAGAGAGCTGGCTCAGCTTCATTAACATAATTTTGCTCATGTTCTGCCTTTAACACATGTTCGAAGGAGGGAAATGTCATTTCAAAGAAAACATTTTACAGGAAGGATAAAAATAATAAAAATAAAATGAACAGGAAAGAACAAATAAAAATGCAATTGTTAGACAAGAAAAAATTCAAGGAGGATTACCCGCTGAACCGGTATTGGAGCTCAAAGCAATCCAGTTGTTTTTATAAGAATGATATGAAATTAATAGAATGTATGCATTTGAGTCAATGATCAATAATCATAGAATTTCAAGATGGAAAAACTTGATTAGATCATCCAGGCCTTCCTTTTGCAGCACAGTGCTGGTCAACATTCTGAAAAGCACTGTGTATTGAAAAAATTCTAGCGGCAGGCACTCCACCACTTCAGTGGTTAAAATTATTCCATTCTATTTATTTGATCGTATTTGTCAATCACCTCTGGATCCTCCTAGTTTTCCATATTCTTTCTATACTTTAGTGATCAAAATTTGACTCAGTACTCCAGCTGAGACTAACCAGCTCTGAATAGAGAGGTGCTATCACCTCCTGTGACTTACATGCTATGCCTTTGTTAATATTACCCAGAACTGCATTTTTACAAACTCATTGCATTGTTCATTTGTGTTGCAGTTGTGATCCACCACAACTCTCAGATCTTTCTCAGCAGTGTTGCCAACAAGCTATTTATCTCCCATTCAGGATTAGTACTTCTGTTTATTCTTCTTTAGATGTAGCATTTTACGTTTATCTTTGTAAAATTTCCTTTTTTTTGGGCTATCACTCAGTTTTCCAATTTATCAAGATGTTTGAATTTTAGTTCTGCTCACCAATGTTTGCAACCCCTCAATTCAGAATAGAACAAACTAGTAGCATGTTCGCTTGAGATCAACCCCATTTCCTAATAAGCATCTGACATTGGAGAAAAAAAATGAATGCTGTTAACATATAATGTATAATTTGACAAATAGCATACGACCATGTAAAGGCAGACTAGAAAGTAATACATATGCACAGGGAACTAGAATTAAAGTTGCACATTCATCCTTAACATTCAGATTTCTTGACTTTGAATTAATAAGTTCAATATTTTATTAATGAAAGTTTTACTGTTATTTTAAAGTCAGATGAAAAAGAGGTTTCCCCTTGCACAAGTGATTAAGACATGTATTGTTCAAACAACACAGCAGGACTAGCTAACACTGACAGATTTTAGAGTAATTCATCATTATGGGTAGACTTTAGAGTATATTCAGACAATTTCAACAAATTTTACCATACTAATTATCTAATTAAACAGGACAGACACACCAATTATAAATCCTACATTCACCCTAATTATTTTATTCCACGTAATTATTTTAAACCTTTAGCTTGGTTTTATACCTTTGATTGTAGTATTGAAAGTCCTTAACAAATTAGTTTTACTTGCTAATTAGTCATTATTGGATGAATGTGGCCTTCAATAATGGCTTTAACTATGATATTAATGTATGTGTGTATTATACCAATGGGATGCTATAACACACACGCACATTTAGTCTGTAAGGTTCAAAATATAGGATCTATCTTCTCTGAAAAGTTAACTCGGGCTCTTATTTGAATGTTGTCCTTAAGCAACATTGAATTCAACAAGAGGTGGGTTGTCACATCCTGGGTTACAATCCACACCAGTTATGGATTGTCTCATCACCTTCTCTGTAATCTTCAATACTGTAAAATGATCTTGTTAGTGTAGGTCCCCTGTTTGCTTCCTGCCAGAACACAAGTATACAAGTGTCCATGGATAAGCAGCCCTTGATCAGCAGCTCTGACTCTAGCAGCCTGCTTATTACACTATAGACACTCTCTGGCCTCCACCAGAATTGGTTACACCTATTAGGATGACCTCAACACCCTCCAGTTTGGAATTTTCATAAGAAACCATGCTTTGCAATGCCTAGGCCTCTCCTGGACCAGTCAGGAGAATAAGGTTCATTTATTCCTCTAAAGAGACAAACTGCATAGTGTACCACTTTAACTGGCATTAACAATTAGTTCAATTCAAAAATAGCACTGGACAAGTTTAGATTAAAAGTAAAAACAATTTTATTAACAAAGGGAGGTTGGATTTTAAGTGATTTCAGATATAAAGGATAGGATTAGAATCGTTTAAAGACAAATGACTGAAAATACATTTGTGTGGTAAGACTTAAAACAAAAGTCTTGGTTCAACGTAAGATTCTTTTCATACCTCCTTCCACCCAGATGACAGAAAACCCCTTCCTACCTTTTGAATCTTTCATAAAGCCCAAATTACCTGGTTCCTTTGTTTTCTTAGATGAAAGGTAACATGGAATTTTTTGTTCTCTCTTTTACCGTTGAGTAAACTTTTGTAATGGATTCATCTGAAGGTTATCCTTCAAAAGTAAGCTCCAAGGAAGGTGTCATAGACTCTCTTGGAGAATAAAAGTCCATCCTGGATTATTCCACCACTATTAACTAAAATGAAAAATAAATGATCTGCCCTTTCCCTCTTTGATGCAAATTACTGACTACTCAACATATATTTGCTACTTGAATCTAAGATCTCCTGGCTGGAAGTGTTGGCCTCTTCTTTCCCTGGGGGATAACTCTTTACAACACCACACATATGCCTGGTAAATACATTTTAATTCTAAATTTACTTTATATATGTACTGTTTCTTCAGTTTTTACTATATAGTTTTCACCTGCAGGCTCTTCATTTTCAAATAATACCTTATGCAACATATATTAGAAACAGTTTATGTGATTAATAAATTGGGGCACATTGAATTGGTCAGTTCAGTGGAAACTCAGTATCATTAGTCTCTTTCATTGGTATGTTGCATCCTGGAGTACAAACTAAAACCTATACAAGAAAATACTTGATCTGGTAATCTAACCAGACTAAATCACTCAGGTGCTAATAGTCCTGAAATGCCTACCCACAATTCTCTTTGTGTACCCAGATAGAGAAGTTGTCCTACAACTCACTGGAACAGAATCATAAATCAACTCATGGAACCATGGGATATGCCCTTAATTGTCCTAGCATGGTATACAAGTAAAAGTGTGGCCCTAGTGAAGACACAATAACTTAGGTGTGGCTTTGCAGTTTGGCTGCTGACACCCAGACAAGGCTAATCTAATTGCTGGACATCTAAGATAACTGTGCAGTGAAGACAAATCCTTGATGAAGCTCATTTTTCTTAAAATGATGATTGTCTCTTGAGCCAACATAAGTTATTTGCTGTTAAGCAATCATTACCAAGTCTTATAAATCTTGAGTTTGGAATCTTTCCTATAACAAATAGTGTAGAGTAATCCCATCAACAGTGCAATGACTTTGAGGAATTCTAAGCCCATGCGCTCCAGTACCCAGAGGCTCTGAAGAACACCTGCCTGGACTGTCCAGGAGATCTTGAACTTCGCTGAGGTGTGGGAGCATGAAGCCATCCTCAATGAGCTTCAAACCAATGGGAAGAATGCTGAGGTATACAGCAGGATCACAAGCTGCATGTGGGCTAAAGGATATTCCAGGGATGTGCAGCAGTGTAGAATCAAGATCAAGGAGCTGTGCCAGTCCTACCACAAGGTGAATGAGGAGAGTGGACAGTCTTGTGCAGCACCTCACACATGCCACTTCTATGACCATCTAGATGCCATTTTGGGGGGTGGCCCAGCCAGCATCCCCAGCATGGTCATTGGATCTGGCCAAGACATTCCTGGTATCAGTCTGGAGGACACTGTGGTTGTGAAGGGGTATGAGGAGGAGGAGGAAGAGGAAAGTAGCCAGCCACTGGTCCCCAAGGAGCTGGTCATATCGCTGGATCCAGTCCCAGAATGTGTCTCAGTCCAGCACTTCAGGTAAGTTCACAAAAGTTGTCTACCTACAAGCGAGTTAAGGCAGTGGAGTGTGAGGTGCGGTGTGCCATGCATCTACACAGCCCAGGGAGCATGGAACAGCTTGTTCACGTGTCTGCAGATGGACCAGGAGTCTTGTCTGTGCAACTCCATGAAGTTCTCATGTAGGAACTCTTTGATTCTTCTCCCATGGTTTTTGGGAAGCCAGCCTTATGCCTCCTCCACTGTAGGACACCTTCCCATGCCAAGTCACTAATAAGTGGTCTGGTATCATGGAACCACAAAGCATTGCAGCATAAGGCCCATGTTTATGGCCACATTCAGTCAGCATACGCTCCCAGTTACCTGGTATGATTTGGAGAAAATCGATACCTTGAATGGCAACTTGCATGAAGGAGGAGGGGAACCTATTAGAATGCTCTCCGGGAGGCTGCATGTGCTGGACATACAATTCCTCTCCTCTCCCCCGTGCCGTGTATGTGTGGACAGGAAAGGAACCAATGTCCCTGGGAGGCTGCGTGTAATGGACCTGGCATGTGCCTGTCATAGCAACAACCCACCTCTCCTCTTGCCTCCCCTCCCGCCTGCAGGCTCCTGCCCGACTGGGGAAGTAGCACTGTCCTAGGAAGCTGTGTGTGCTGGACACAGTGGGAAGCCACCCTCTGCTGCTACCCACCTCCTGCCTGCAGGCTCCGGCCCTGGCTGGCCCCTAACCATGACTGACTGCCTTCAGCCAAAGTGTGTCCTGATGCTCCCCTGAGAAATCAGGGTACCTGCTATAAAGTGCCCACTTTAAAGCAAACATTTGGCCTTGCACAGAACACATCTCCTTTGTCTTTACAGAGACCTTTGGTATAGGCTAACAGATTAGGGGTAGGCTTAACACAATCTGTCTTCTATAAAGTCTGCCCTTGTAACTTTTCTTTGTAGCTGGGACGGCAGCCAGCTCGGTGCTTCCTTCACCTCCTACAGCATCTGCCACCTAGCCCCCATCCACAGACCAAAACACATGAAAGAGGAGATGTTCAGAGAGCAAATGGACTGCATGCACACCTTTGTGGAGAAAATCCAGACAGAGAGATAGGACTGGATTGCGGAGCAGCAGAAAAAGCGAGCAGCCAGGGAACAGCTTGCCAGACAACATGACACCATGTTTGCCTCCCTGACTGCTTTTATGGAGCACATGGTATTCTTCACTGAAAGGACCACCATCCAGAATCCCACCCATCCCAATGATACCCCCAGTACCTCCTCCACCAGCCCTATGGCTTCCACCCCCAGGGTCCCCAGGGGATGCTGGGGCCCCAGGACATGAAGGAGGGACTCAAGGGGAGCCAGCACTTTCAGGCCCTCAGGAGGCAGAAGGTAGCCCCACAGATGTTCCTGAGACCTCCTTCGCCTTCCAGTTCCCAGTTCATCTATTTCCTTGCTGTTTTCCCCTAATAAACACTTTATTGGTGGGTTGGGGAGGTGGGAATAAAGGGGAATGCAGGGGCAACTTGTGGAGAGCCATGTGGCAGAGTCTCAAAAGAGGCCTTGCATAAAACTGGTCTTTAAGGCATCTCTGATTCACACTGCCTCTTGCTCTGCTCTCCTGATCACACTGGTGTCCAGCTGCTCAAACTCTCTGGCTAGGTGCTCTGCCTCAGCCCCCTATCCTGCCAGATAAATCCCCCCGCCCCTTGCTCCTGCACAGATTATGGAGCACACAACAGGCTGACACCTCAAAGGTAATGTTGTGTTCACTGAGGTCCAGTCAAACAAGAAGACTCCTGAACCTCCCCATTAAATGTCCAAAGGCACATTCCACCGCAATTCGGTACCTGCTCAGCCTATTATTGAACTCCTCCTTGCTGAGATTCAGGCTGCCTGTGTAGGGATTCATGAGCCATGGGAGAAAGGGGTAGGCTGGGTTGCCCAGGATCACTACTGGCATGTTTACCTCTCCAACTCTGATTGTCCAGTCAGGGGAAAAAGTTCCAGTGTGCATCTTTTGGAAAAGGCAGGAGTTCCAAAAGATGCAGGCATCATGCTCCTTGCCCGACCATCCCACGCTGATGTTGGTAAAATGGCCCTGGTGATCCACAAGCACCTGCAGTACCATGGAGAAGTACCCCCTGTGGTTGATATACTTGTTGGCAAGGGGGGGGCAAGATCGGGATGTGTGTTCCATCTATGGAGCCACCACAGTTAGGGAAGCCCATCGCAGCAAAGCCATCCACTATGGTGTCCACATTTCCCAGAGTCACAATCCTCCCTAGCAGAATGTTATTGATGGCTTTGGCTACTTATGACAACAGCCCCAACTATAGATTTCCCCACCCTGAACTGATTCCCCACTAAGCAGCAGCTCTCTGGTGTGGCAAGTTTCCATAGGACTATTTTCACATGCTTCTCCATGGTCAGACTGGGTCTCATGCAAGTATTCTGGTGCCTCAGAGCAGGGGAAAGCCATTCTCACAGTTACAGGAATGTGGCTTTGCAGCCACTTCTGATCTTCCCATATCTGCATCACAATATGGTCCCATCAGCCTGAGCTTGTCTCACAGAGCCAGAACTGGTATTACACTGTGTTCAGGGGGCTGACTGATGAGTGCGCTAGCATGAGTGCCATGCCTTGCCTGAGCAGCACCTCCATGCCATGCTGAGTTTCATCCTCATCCTATTGGTGGTGGAGCAACATGTGTGCGCTCTTGATGCACAGCGCTGTTACCTGGGAGACTGAGGTAAACAATTGCTGTGGTAAAGCCAAAGCAATTAATTAAAGCCTAAGGCTGTCCCCCCACAGAAGATCGATTTGACCTGGTGGTACATATCTAATCACCGTTGGACAAATCAGGCCAGACAAAAATTTAGGGCCAAACCATATCATCTGGAAAATGAGAACACGCATCAACAAGCAACAATACAACTGTAAATATCCCACCCTACCCCAGAAGAAAAGAAACACAGAAAAGTTCCCGAATACAAAAGGATTATATATTACAAAAACTCAGAGGCGGCGATGGGTGCCTGCGACCTGCTACCCTTTGGCTAATTTAAAGCTGCAGGGGAGGATCAGCAGGGAGATCCCTCGAAGATAAAACGATTCTGGGGTCCGGAATGATCCTTGAACTGGATCCTCGCCTCCACGTGGCTGACACACTCAGGATTCTTTAACACCAGTCCTTTGGCTTGGTGAAGATCCGCAGGTAGATGAGCAATAGATGGCAAAGTCCAAAGTCCCACAATACCAGTCCCAAAATCCTTAAAGGGGAGGCTTCCCTCACACCTCAGGAGGGCACAGTCAGTACTGGACCTGGGCAGTCTGGACCAGACCACTCACAGATGGAGCTCCTCAGGGATGACAGACAATGAAGAACTAACACAACGACATGCAGCTACAAATGGACCGAGGAGAACCAACCCGAGCTGTTCTCAGGAGAGGGTTTATAAAGGCACTAAGGCGGGAAACTGGGTTTGCGTGAGGGATACAACAGAATAGGGTGGTGTGCACATGGAAAAAGGTGTCGGGTGCACAACTTGGATGAGCACGCATCACATTAGAGAGGGGTGCACATGTTTAGAGTCGTGTGCACAGGCTAGAGGGTGGAGTGCAAAGCCTTCTGAGGTGATGCTCTCAGGGTAGTTTTGGCGGGAAAAATTGCTGAGGTAAAGATAGAACCCAGCAGGCTCCATTTTGAATGTAATGTCTTTTAGCCTGGGTAACAGTGCCATGAGGCCCACCATGACACACATGAGCATGATGATGCTTTCCTGCACTCCAGGCTCCATGCTCAGACCGCTATGGCATCCGCACAGGCAACCAGGGCACCAAAAGGCACGAGCAGACTGCCTCCCACTGATGCCACGCAAGGGGGGAGGAAGTAGACAGATGCATTCTGGGACACTGTTGACATGAGCCCAAATAACCATCCGCTTCAGAATTTTGGACCCGCAGAGACGCTGAGCATAGCCAGAATGCAAAGCTGCCCACAGTGCCTCAAGCTCTGAGTTGACGGTAGCCTCCCTAACTTTGGACTACATTTGATTCTTCCCTGCAGTGAGAACATAGACCTTCAACTTAGCAAAATCGGGTGGTAGGAAATCCACTGTATTAGATTCGACCTTATCTCACAGTGTAGATGTGTTCTAGGTGAATAACATCCACCCAGTGGTTCTGGTTCATGGTCTACATACCTTTTTAAAAAATCCACTGGCTTTTTAAAATTACACAGAAATGTCTAGAATAACTATTTCTCGCTTCCTCCCACTTTCACTCTCACTTTTTTCTCTCCATTACCTGATAAAGCATACAAGTATATACAGCACACATGTTTTGCAAGACATCGATGTGAACAAAAAAGATACATCATAAAGTCCTGATGTCTTTTTTTAAAAGTTTATCACAATTATCAAAATATTATTTTTGACCCCAAAATAGACTTTTGAAACATATTCTGGAAAAATATATATTACTCATTATATGTACCTGATTGTATATACTTTAATTCCCAATGGCATTAACATTCATTTATATTTATAATGTTACAAACTGTACCATCTGTTTTACTAGCAGTAGAAGGCCAGATTATGGTAGTCATAATGATTCATTTTTAATAAAAATCACTTCTGGTTAATTGTAATGTGAAATGTCTCCTGGAAACGGAGCAGTTATTTGACTGGTACTTCTCATATTGGCAAGCCTGAAATACCAGGTTTTTTATCTTAAATTTTACAGAAAAAAAAGAGTATGTACCAAAAGTAGCCTTCTCCATTTAATAAATCAAGCAAGAAAACACACAAAAGCCTCAACAAAAAACAAGCTTCAGAAAGCGATTTTTCTTCATGCCAACTTGGGGTAACCTCATCTGCTACCTCGATATAGTACATCTGTACTGGTGACTCCTACATCTTACTGTCCACTTCTGATATCAATCCTGATATCAAGCTGAATCTAGTTTTGTCCATCTGATATCTCCTCGTAGATGTCCTGCAACATGATTTTTAAAAAAGGCAGCAAGAATAAAACATTGCAACTTTCTTTTTAATCCCTCTCCCCTCAATCACTTTTGACACAGTTCTTCACATCTCTCAGCTGTATCATTTATCAAATATGAAATTTTGTGCCAGGTGCCTCAGAGAACTTGTAAAACAGGTCCCTGCCTGAAAAGCCAGAGTTTATGTTCGTCAGGGGCTACACTTCAGGCTTCTTGAACAAGAACTTATTGCAGAAGAGATCTTCCACAAAAAGTTCTTGTGCAAGAGCGCATCCACACTGCCATTGGGTTCAATATCTAGAGATTCCATCCATCCAACACAAAACTTACTTGAGCCCTCACCCAGTAATCTGGAAAATTCATACAACACCCCTGGGCACCTCTGAGATGTAATACTTCCCCACTCACAAGCACAGAGTCTGAGCATAGAAAAGAAACCTTTAATAAAAGGAGAAGGAAGTAACATGGTATTAATTGGGGAAAACACCACAGAGTTCATAACCAGAACCATGTGTAATGGTCCCACCCCAAGTAGGTTGGGCAATGTCCTTTTCCTCTCAGGTTCTTAAGTCCAGCAATGTAAATTCCCCCTTCACATGCCCAACCCTCCTCTGCACCCCACTCACAGTCACTGCCCATGCTCAGGGCAGACCCATCCTGAGTTGGGGGAAGGTAAAGAGGCATCTTACTCACTCTGCTGGTCACTCGCCATCTACTTGCTTGCTGCTTTCTGCCACTGCCTTGCTGGCCATTTGTCTCACCTCATTACTGCCGCTCTGCTGGCAGCTCATTACATCTTCCACTGGCTTGTGGTGGATTTAGCTCTGGGCCAAACCTAGTGATTTCAGCTCTCAGCCCAAAGCACAGTCCAGCCACAAGAAATTCCAGCATCCACTGGAGTAAATTTTAAATAATGAAAGAGTCCTTATTGAGTCTGTTCTAGTTCTATCATGAGAACGGGGGCGGGGGGGGGGAGAGGAGGGGGAAACAGGTTGAACCAGCCTTACAGTTCACACCTGGAGAGCATATAGAATCCTGCCCCCTCTGCCCCCTTAACTTCACAGAGCTTTGGCAGTTGAGCCCTTGTCCATCCAAGGTTCTCTACAATGATAATGTTTCTCCTTTTGAACTGAGTTAAACACAGTCTGACTTTTCTGCATTCCCACAATAACTGCAGGCATTAATGATCATATCTCACAATTCCTGCATTTAATGCTAACACAATTTGTGACCCCACAATGGCCAAATTAGTTAAAATGGGCAAAACACCATTGTAACAGCTGAATATCTAAGCAAATTGAGTGAACTTTATTTACATGTACATGCCCAGAATCTCATTCTTTAAACAGAGGGTGTTTCCCTCCTTTGTGTCAGGTTAAGCACCGACTTTCTTCTTTTGTATTCCCCCAATAATTACAGACATTTCAATTAGTATAAACACAATTTGTGACACAACACCAGCCAAGTTGAATACAATGAGCAAAACACCGTTGTAAAGCCGAATATCTAACACATCTAAGTAACGCAGGGGCAAACTGTAGTTACATAAACACACACAGGATGTTTTCCCCCATTCCAGCTGGCTGTAATGAAAGCATTGATTCAGACCCTGCTTACACTTCTATGGATCACTTCATTGGAGCCACATTGGATCGCTTCTATATATCTGCTCTAACAAGACCGGTTTATTCCTAAAACAGACATGGTTGTCCATCCAGGGTAGAATTAAAGCTTTAGTTTACTGATACAATATCGTCTCCTGTTGAGCATCTGTACACCTGTTGTATTCTTTGTTGCCAATTATGAAAACATTTTGGACTAAAATTGAAGACAACAGATTTTTTTTGAGGTAGCATTATCTATTATTTTGGAGATCTTGAGATCTATATGCATGTTGCATTGAAAACTAATATTAAGGTGCTGAGTATTGAAGAATTAAAAGTACACGCTGTACTAACAATCAGATTTTATTGAGGCCATATGAAGATGGTTGGGAAATCATCAAAATGGACAAAATGGACAAATGGACAAATACCTCTTTTGTTTTGCATCAAAATGTTAGACAGATCGTTCTACTAATCTTTAAAGTAAACTTTAAGGTCTAATAAGTTACACAAAACAGAAGAAATTTGTGGAGAACTAAATGGATGTGGAGAGTTATAGTTACCCTGAAAATTAAATGTAACTAACTAATTCAGTGGTTGATTGTCTCTTATAGGATATTAATATTTTGCTGTTGTGGCAATTAAGTGCCTAAAAGTGATCCCAAAATTTTAGCTTACCTGTAAAGGTACTTCTATTTTACACAACACCATACAACACACATAATTCTCCCCACTGGAGGAAATTGCATTAGTAGTATTATGTAATGATTAAAAAAAACAAAAAGTAGATCTACAAAAAGAAAAAAGAATCAATTTAATATATTAGATAGCAGCACAATATATAGGAAATTAGCATTCATACATGAGAATGGGTAATTATCCCTTGTTCAGAAGTAACCATAATAATACAGAAATGTTTATAATACCTTTATTTAGCTCCTAATTATTGCTTCCCATCATTCAATTATATTTCTTTGATGTGCTTTAATTTAATGTTTCCTTTATATGCTGTTTTTTGAAGATTGTCTGTTAATACTGCTTGAAGCATGTGTCAGCTTTCACACCATACTTTTGTTGCCTAGGGCATCACTGAACATTACTTATGGATCTGTGAGTAATTTCTATATTTGTAAATTTTTGTTTCCAATCATTCATTTTTAATGGGCTGCTAGGTACATGGATGAGCAATGTAGCAGATGAAATGTAAAACTTTAGAATCATTAATAGGAATGAGTCTGTGGCTTATCTTTGCCTGGGGGGATCGCTGAATTCCTCTCCTAAGTCAGATGTCACACTAACTGCTCCCCAGCCCCTAAAAGTGGTACAATTCTTTCATTAACAGACAATTATTTGTCAGGGATTTATTTCCATGCATTGTCCAGCACCCACAAATTTATTAAATGGAGAGTATAAAATCTCCCAATTGCAGCTAGTTCTTTTAGATGCTTTGGAAAATCTCAGTTCAAGGGCCTCATAGGCAAAACTAAAAAAGTTTTATTAATTCTCTTGTAGTAGGGAGCAAACCTCCAGTAACCTAGACTTTCCTTACTCAAAGCATCTACATGGTTCAGCCAATTGCCTCATTCTTTTTCAGACAGGTGAGAAAGTTGGTCATTAAGCAGCATTCTTTCTCCCTCCCCCTTATTCCACACCATAGAACAGCATTTTTTAAACTTAAGATCGAGGAACACCAAACAATAATTTTTTTAATGAGGAACACCAAGGATTTTTGGTTGAGCAAAAAAAGGGTCAGGGGGAAAGTTATCGAGGGGAAAAAAAGTCACCTGCCCCTTTAAGGGTGGCCATTTTGAATTCTGTTGTTCTCCATGGCACACCTCTGACTGCCTCGCGGCACACTGGTATGCCGTGGAACACAGTTTAAGAAACACTGCCATAGAGTATTCTAGAAGAGAGGCAGCTCCTGCCCACCTTGGTATATTTGTAACAGTGGCTTGTTAGATATTTTAAAACATCAGGACCTAAGTACTCATCCGAAATTGGGAAGTATATTATAGAACACTCGGATGCACATGGTGGTGCTTTAACTCTAGAAAGTTTTAAAGATTTTAGAACAACCAGCAGCAGCTAGATAAAGACAAAGAGAACTGTTTCCAGAATCTGCCCTCAACTTTCAAGATAACTGTCCACTGGAAGAAGAAGAATATTTGCAGCCCACTTCCCCCATAATCACACAAAAGTGAGGAAATGTGTAGGACATCTCCTCACGCTCTAAATTGCCTCTGACTGTACAGGAAGCATTTGTGTAAAAATTGTTCCAGCAGGTAAGGGTGGGAGAATAGGAAATGGTTGGTCATCTCCATTCTGCTTCTAGAAGACAGGAAGGTCAAGGGGGTCTTCACCTGAACTTTCCTAAACCACTGAAGCAAGGAATGAAAGAGCAGGTATTTATTCATTCTGAACATGTTTACCTCTTCTAGTTTAGCTTCTGAACATTTGACCAACGCTCCTGCTTCACAGAGCCCCAGTCCTTACATAGGCAAGCATGTGCTTATTGTATCCATGTGGCTAGTTTCATTCACTTGGAACGAAATATACCTGTGCTGATATTTAAGCAGATGCTTATGGGTTTACTAAACCATGGTAATAATAGACTTTATTTGAAGTCTACTGTATTACAGAAGGGCTCTGGACTTCTGAAGCTTTTAGTACCATTTTAGAACTTCTCTCTGCTTTTTTGCTCTATTCTCACTGTGCCTCTTCACTCACCTCACAAGTTCAGTATTTTCTTAACCTCTACTTCTTCGTTTCACATCAAGACTGTGGAGCCATTTGTGACTGTTCTTACTGTTTTACTGTTATGACTTCCATAATGCTCTTTACAATGGAATTAAATGAAAAGTTTGTTGAGAACATAGTTTATTTTCCTTTTTAACATTCACTTTCCCTGTTCTCTGCCCACTTCCTTGAAGACTGTTTTCCCTCAAGGAGAACACTTATTAACAGAAACTCTCTAATTCAGAAAAAACTATATGATCCCGCCATTAATTATTAATGCCAATATTAGTGTGTGGGAATGCGTCCCACTGTAAAACATCAGACTACTATTGTTCTAGTAAATGTATTGCTTACTACAGTAACACCAAATTCCCTTACAAAAAGGTGCCTTTATATTCTCAAATGAGATTTGATATCTTATAGTCTCTCTCATGTTCTTGAACAGCTGCAGTGTTGGCAATTTTGGCAATAAGCCAAAATCTAGACGTAGCTGAGCATTTAGCTTAGTTTATCATGTCAGCATCATAAAGCAGATAACATTGTATTTTCTTCTTCCTTAAAATGTCTTGTTCATGTAGATTCCTGTCAGCACAAACGAAGAGGAAGCTAATTTGAGATGTGGGGTTCCATTAAGTTGTAGTTCTCTTCAGAAAAAAAAAAAGAAAAAAAAGTGCTGAAACAAGATCACTATCTATACTACAAACATTTACTGCATTTGTGGATTACTTTCTCTGTCTGCTTCCATGTGAAATTTAAATTGTTGGGTCTCAACCATACAAGACAGATGGCTATTCAGTCTCCTTTTGAAACCCTCCAGTAAGGAAGCTTCGATAACTTCCCAAGGCAAACTGTTCCATTGTCCTACTGTTCTTACAATTACAAAGGGTTTTTTTTTCTTCTGTAGATTGAACACATTGACTTTTCTCCTGCCTCTGGTGGCAAAAGAGAAATTTTTCCCATCTTTTTATGGAAGCCTTTCAAGTATCTGAAGACCACTATCATTTTCCAAATTAAACATACCCAGTTCCTTCAGCCTTTGCTCATATGGCTTGCATTCCATCCCTTTGATCATCTTTGTTGATCGCCTCTGGATCCTTTCCAGTTTCTCTACACCTTCTCTATACATTGGTAACTGAAATTTCACAAATTTGAGGACTAACCAGCACCAAATACAGTGGTTCTATCATACCCTGCCACTTGCAGGCCATGCTCTGTTACTAAAACCTAAAATTGAATTTTGTCTTTCTTGCAACAGCATCACATTGTTGGCTCATATTGAAGTTGTAATCCACAAATTCCAGACCTTCTCAGCAGTGATGAAGCCAAGCCAGTTTTTCCCCATTCTGTATTTGTATATTTGTTTTTTCTTCTCTAAGAGCATGTCTAGAGTATGGAGAAGGTCAGCACTCTGGAGGTCGATCTTCTAGCATTTGAATTAGTGGGTCTAATGAAGACCCACTAATTCGAACTAAGAGGGCATCCCCATCAGTGCTGATAGTCCTGCTTGTCACAAGAAGTAAGGGACATTACATGGGAGCGTTTGCTCCCATTGACCTTCTGCTATGTGGATGGCCCAAATATGTAATGCAGCTGGAGTTGCACATCTTAAGTTGACTTTCCCATTAAGTGTAGACCAAAACTTCATGTAGTGTCTTACATTTGTCTCTATTGAATTTCATATTGTTGCCTATCGCCTAGTTCTCTAATTTATCAGGATCCCTCTGAATTTTAGCTCTGTCCTCCAAAATATTGACAACCACTTTTTCCTTCAAGGTGAGCACTTGGGCAGCCACACAGAAGAGATTAGCAGAGTGTCTGCAGAACCCATAGCTGGCAGCAATTGGTGGTGCACATCCACATTTGACTCGGTGCATAGATCTCAATTTATTCCACACATGGATGGAAAAAATTAAAAGGAACAATGTTGACAACCCCCACATTTTTGTATCATCTGCATACTTGATCAGTATGCTCTGTATAGCTACATCCAGGTCACTAAGAAGGATGGTGAACAAAACCAGACCCAGAAGAAGATCCCTGTGGAATCTCACTTGAAACCTCCCTCCAATCTGACACATTGGCATAGCCAGGCCGGTGCTACAGCTGCAGAGCAGGCTCAGGGGCTTGCCACACTTTCCCTGCCTGCCCAATACTTCAGCAGGGGAGCATGGTCAGGGTGCTGGAACTTGCCCTGTTCTAGCACTCCAGCTTCAGAGCAAGATCAGGGGTTTGTCCCATTCCCTCTACCCACCACTTAGCATTCCTATGGACCCAGAGAATAGGGTCAGGAGCTTGCCCTGCAGCAGGGTCAGGAGTTTCCTGTGCGGCAGGAGAGTGAAAGCAGAGGGCTGGGGTTTGTTGTCTGCCCTTGGAATCAGCCAAGGAATAAGCCCAGACAAAGGGTGAACTAGAGCAGCACTGAACCTTGTTTATTTGCACAGATTCTTAATGGTACGGCAATACTCACACACACATCACATTCATGCTGGTAGTTTTGAGGAAGGCTGTAAGCACGGTGAGAGTTAGTTTCAATTTTGCATGTGGCTGAGGCTGGCCAGGCGACAGCTTCCCAGTGATCAGCCCTGAGGTGACAAGAGTCCCTGGAGTCCGTTTGGATCTGCAAGAGGGCTCTATTGCTTCTGGCCTGCTCCCAAGCTTGGCATGCTCTTACATATTTTCTGAGGACAAAGCCTCACCTGGCCACTCATCACATCAATTTATGCACTTTGCAAGATCCTTCCTCATACCCATAAAAGGTAACTGTTTTATGATTGGCAGTTTCTCACTCATACTTCCTCATGCACTCCATACATTGACAGGTTACGTATTCATAAGCATGAATTCAATTGATTCTATTAAGGCAATGTGGTTTTAACAAGCATCTATCATCATGGGAATTTTCACTATTTAACATAATAGGAAGCTGGTCAGACTGCAGCTACTAAGTATAACAAGAAACTGTTCAAACTGCACTTGAAATGGGTGAGGGGGATGTGTCTGATTACAGGGTTTGTAAGCCCCTGCTCCTTGGCTGGAGAGGAGTATGCCCCTGCACCCTAACCAGAATCCTCTGACAGAGCCCTGGATAGGCAGAGCAGGACAAGATGCTGGGGCAGGAGAAGGTGTGGGGGAATGGGTAGGCCTGGTTGCTAAGTGCATGAGCTGTGGCCCACTCAGTCCCACCCATAGCTAGGCCCCTGATCTGATATCATTCCACTAATAGTTGGTCTTTGTTTTCAGTTGTTTAACAATTATATATCCACTAATTAAATATGAGCTCATTCTACTGGGCTTCAAATATGGATCAGTATGACATATTGCATATGTTGCACAGTGTAACGTATTGCATCTAATGAAGGGGGCTCCAGTCCACAAAAGCTTAAATACAAATAAATGTGTTAGTCTTTAAGGTGCATAGGACTTCTCATTGATTTTGCTGAAACAGACTAACACAGCTACGCCTCTGAAAATTGTTCTACTCAAGTGTTATTTCCACCTTAACATATGGATGTGAACATTGGAAATCCACCAAAGTTCTTGACAGATGTCTAACTGCCTCTGAAATCGACTGCCTCAGGTAAAAGAGCAGGTATTAAATGGAATGAATATATTAAAAATGCCAAGAGTTTAACAACTTCTTTTCTCTAAAGTTAATCAGAAAAGATGGGAATATCAGGGACTTATGTTAAGAATGAAGCCAGAGCATCTGCCATCACAGCTGGAAGAACATGTTAAAGGTGCTTACCAAAAGACTCCTTCTCTCAAGTGCTACCTAGAAAGGGAAAATTTGTGGGATTTAACAAAAAGGAGATTAAAAGAGCAATCCAGGATACCCAGGACTGATAGAACAATATTCATGCCATATGTATGGGAGGGCAAGTCATGTTAGTCTGCATCCACAAAAACAATGAGAATTCCTGTGGCATCTTAAGGACTAACATTTATTTGGGCATAAAGCTTTCATGGGCAAAAAACCCACTTAGTCAAATGCATGGACTCCATGCAGCTGATGAAGTGGGATTTTGTTCATGAAAGCTGATGCCCAAATAAATCTATTAGTATTTAAGGTGCCACAAAAATCCCCATGGTTATCAGAGAAACCTTAACAACAATCACTAGACTTGAAGCCAGAGCTTCACGTGAGTTTTGCTAACATGATTTCAAGCATAGGATCCTTACAATGCAATTTGCTAGTGTGAATTCCAGTACAATTCCAAACAAGCTGATCCCATGGAGACCCTGGGGCCATGAGATGATCAGAGCCAGGCTTTCACTATAGATGTCCTGTCAATTCAACTACTTTAAAACAATTTAACAATTGCAACATATCTAAATGGTAGCTAACATAGCTGTTTCTTTAATTAATTTCCCATGATGACAACAAATTTTACCCATTTAATAATGGCTAGATTATCCTGGAAACAGATTAATATTATGTGAGGTAAAATCAGTTTAAATACAGTGAAAAAAGAGAGCATTATTAGCTGTAATATACATATAACAAGAAAAAGTTGGCCAAACTCTTCTCTGAGCTACATCTGCATAAAGGTGGAGAAACTTTTTTGAAGTGAATGGAGTCACATCTGATTTACACTGGTGGAAGTGAAGGTAGAAGTTGCACTCACCATGTCAAATTCACTCTCTCCCTAGTATATGGAGTAGGTGTCGGGAAAGCATTAGGCATTGAAATCTGCTAGATATCTTTGAAAATCATATCCTCTTTGCTACATATTATGACCTTTAAGCAATCCATCCTTCTCCTCGCAAAATAAAGTTATTTTTTATGAATATCAAAACCTGTAATCAAAATGTTTGACTCACTCATTTAAATTAAACTGAGCATTGTATCCACATATAAACTCTCATCACTTCTTACACCAGGGGACACATTTTTAAAAAACTCTAAAGTCACTGTTCTATACTAGATCAAATAGGTAGCACTGAACTAACATTTTATTAATTAGGTGAAAATGTGTGTGTTTATTAATAGAAAATGTTAAGCCTACTGCTCGTTATCAGATGTAGAAAAATGTTTTAAAAATCCTGTTTACGATTGAAATATTTCAGAAAAAGACAAATCATCCTATGAGACTGTCAAATTAACAACTATACACAATTGATTTAGCCATTCAAGAATTATTTAACACTAAATGTAAATTCATCCATATTAAGCAAAATGATGATATAGAGGAGAAATACATTTTGTGCTAATGACTTCTGAACAATTGGCGTTTTCTTTATCTAATGACTTAGCACAAATCTTGCCATTACTTGACATAATCAATCTCCTCACACAAAGGACTGATATTCTTTAAACATGTCAGTGCTTTGTTTTCATTAGATCTGTTAATTGTTCTTTTACAATTCTGATTTTTCTGGGGCCACCATTAACACTGATGTAAGAACTTATCTCAAGTAAATGGAAGCAATTCAATTATGTTTTTGTCTGTCTAATTCTGCCTGACAAGAATTTGCCCTCCGAAGGTTTAACTCTGTGGATGGCATAGAATGATTTGATTAGCCAATATGCATATTTTTCAATTGTCTTGACAATGCTCATTAAACTTCCAACTTCCCCAGTACTTATAAAACTCAGTGTGGACCCACTCTTTAAAGTGGCAGGCAAATATATACTAAAATTTGTATCCGCAAAAAGGAGCAAATTTGGGGCAAAAATTACTGCAAAAGAATACGTTCATTGCTCTGCTACCTTCAAATATGGGTTTATATGGACTAGGCAGTACCTGTTTAAGAGTCTTTCAGTGATGTTTAATATGGCATAACTCGCCGCAGGTTTAGATTAAAATATTTTTTTTTACCAAGACTTCAGGAATCTTAGAAAGGAGAATTGGGAAAGGTTCCAGTCTTGCCCCCTTTTAAAGACATATTCAGATATTATTGTAGTTTATAGTAATACAGAGGAAGAAAATGCAGTGTTCAGAGGCTACACTATTATGTTCACAGGTTCTACATTTTTTAATGTGTTCTCAGTAAATATTCTACTGGAGCATTTGAGGAATGAACTTTTATTGATAATTAAGGAACTTTTACCTTGTATACATTCACTTAAACTCTTGTTAAAGCTTAGTTGGGACTTATTCTCCTCTTATTTACAACCGCTTTACCCCGAATATAACTCCACTGACTTGATGGAATAACTTGATTCCTTGAAAACTAGACTCACTTATCTTTATAACATATCCTCAGATTTTTAAATACCATTACTCCAAGCACAATAATAGTTAAGCAATGTTATGAGGACAGTTTTATGTTCCTAGTATCAGAAGAAAATGATGTCAAAAGCTAATTCCTCCTAACGATTGAGAGTTTAAATAACAGGGTAGCTTGGTAATAGCAGCCATGAGCTGTTGAAAATCCATCATCATAGCGACAGAGAAAATGCAAAAAATATAAATTATTAAATTTCACATAATAAAATTCGGAGTGGTTAAAATATCTAGTAACCAGTGCAATGGGAGAAAGAATCAAAGTCCACCAGATGCAGAAAATGCGTAATAGAAGGTACTGAACATAATTTTCGATTACTTTGCACAAAATGTAATCATTCCCTCCTGGGTTTATGGATGCATACACCTGTGGGTACAGACAACAGCAGACTGATTATGCCAACAGTTGTGCAGTCTTGTGATTCCTAGTTCAGGTAAACCTATATGCACTAGCTCTTATTGAGCTAACATGCTAAACATACTTATGTGGGTAGCAGCAGCTGTTGGCAAGCCTAGCTACCACAAGTGCATACACACAAGGGCCAGTGAGTTAGTACACAAGGCGGCTACCCTATGCTGCACATCACTGTGCTATAATGGCTATGCTACTAATTTAACACACTAGCTTGATGAGAGCTAGTATGCGTATATCTAGGGAGCCAGGAAACACACCCTTAGCTCCAAGGGTAGAGGTTTCTCAGTGTATGCATGATTAAGGCCTTCCCAGAGTGTATAGTTACTTGTAAAGATTTACACCTTAAAAGCACTAATTTCAAAAACTGGCACTATATGTTACAATGTATTTCCCTTTGACTCTGGTCTAGCAGCATCCATGATACAGCATGATTTTAGTTAGCTGAATGTCTACTTATCATAGTTGTCACCAAGTTTCCCGCAGTCCCATAAAGTTTGTTTACTACCACCTGTCCTGGCTCCCAGTGTTCTGTGCTGTTATTTAGCTCTACTGTCATCTAAGAGCCTCGGAAAGTGGAAGCTTTGATAATGCTGCTAGATCATATTGACCTCTTGTGTTTTGGCAAATCCTTTGCTTCGGCATTGGTCAGGTCCCAAGGGTGCCAGATTAGAGAGGGTCAACCTGTAGTAATCTTACCAGAAAACACCCCGAATCCCATATGGGCTCTTGCAAGAGTACAGTCCTTCAAACCCTATCAAAGTGTTCTTCTGTGGTTACGAGTTCATAATCCCCTTGGCTGAGAACATGTATTCTCATGAAAAATTCAGTCCCTCTTTCATATAAATTAGATCTTTGATGTGGAAAAAAGTAATTCATAGACAATAGGTTTCTCTAGTTTCAAATCCCCCCCCCCCACTCCATAACTGGAAGATTAACTAGATATAACTATAGATTTCCTGAGAAACCCACTTAAATTTAAAATTCACTTGGTAACACTTCCCAGGACTTGCATTAGTCAGCTTCTCCCTCACCCTGCCCCCCTTCACCAGAGCCTTTACATACAACCCCACAATTATACATTTGCATTTTTAGTACAATGAACTCCAACAATAATAAAACTTAAATTCAGTAAGGTTTGTCCAGGATACTGCTATACTTGTCACACTGATTTTAAATAAGAGTACAAAATAAAATGAATGTGCTGGCATTCCAATAAGCAACTGAAGTCTAGGAGAACAGCAAATGAATTTATTTCAGTGCAATTTCACATCTAGCAGTTGTAAGTTTATTTATTGTATATGTATGGATGTAGGCCCAGAGATGGGTGGCTAGGAGCCACAAAGGAATCAACAAAATGCTCAACTGCCTTTCTTTCATTGACTGAAGGAATATATCACACTTTGTATGATTTCTGTGGTCTTTGTATGATTTCTGTGGTTTGTGTATCTACAAACTAAAAGGGGCTGGGATCAGTACAGAAAAAAATGAACTAGTAATTATTCTCAACTTCCAGTACAGAACAATACTTGCTGGATTATTTGGGAGTAGAGGTAGGACAACTGTATTAGTCTAAATTGTATTTAACATTGGGCTGATTTATATGTGATTGATGCACAGGTATACAATGCAAAATGAGACTCATTTGTGTTATCTGCTCTCCAACAAATATGCTTCGTCAGTTGTGGATCAACGTTGGATGGTTCACATGCATGATGTTCGAATGAAGAAGAGCTCTGTATAATCTCGAAAGCTTGTCTTTCTAACAGAAACTGGTCCAATAAAAGATATTACAGATTGATGTTGCCGGACCAGACAGTCCCAGTGGCTGGAAGTGTGAGTCTGCTGGGAGTCCAGAGTGTAGCCAGACAGGAACCCCCCCCCCCGCAACATCCATCTTGCTTGCCCCTTTTAGGTGCCTCAGAGCGCACAGGGCACAGAGAGCAATAAAATCAGCATAGTCTTTGAAGCCTTGACAGAAGGCCCGGATATGCTGGTTGCTGTGACCCTGGATGGCTGTAAACAGAGATATGCCAATTGTTGACCTGCAAGAGGCTGCGAGAACTGCCCTTGGCTGGCACCTATATTGATACGATCACACAGCCGTCCTGGGGAGTGGAATCTCCCGCTGAGAAAAGAATGTCTAGTACTCCCAATTTAGTTCTCTCTCTTACAAGTGTAAATTAAGTTCACAACTCCCTTGTAAGAACTGGCATCACAAAGACGAACCAGCACCATTTGGCACCATAGATAAGAAAGAGAATACGTGACCCCACAGGTATAAAGATGGGTCCAGCAGCACACTCACTTTGAGCATCAATCTACCATCTACCTGCTGGTCGGGTTAGGTAATTGCCTCCCGAGATCCACATGGGGACGCCCAGCCTCGTATTCGTCTTTCCTGGGGAATTGAGTGACCGGTTCTGGTCTGACATGCTGGAATCGAGAGACGCAGAAGGGGGTAAAAATTGTACCTGTATGTGTCCTTTGTCTCAGTGCATGCATAGAATAGAGCTCTTTAAAGATTAAGCTGTACTTGGTACCGTTATTTCCTATCTTCCTTTTCCTTTGTAACCATTTTAAGATCTGTATTTGCTAGCAGTTAAGAAATAGAACAATAGCCACTGTAACCACATGCTTTATAAGTCTCTCAATAAACCTGTATCTGTTTAAGCTTTAACCTGACTCCTCCTGTTGCTGTAACAGAACCAGACACAATTAAAAGAACTCTAGCCAGTCAAAGGGGTAGACACAGTGAGAGCTGGGCGTTTGGGCTCTGCCACCTCCATGGGGCAGACCCTTGGGGCACCTGTCAGCCTCCCTTGGCTGCCCGCTGCGAAGGGACTTTGCGTCCTAGCAGTCAAAGACACGGGTGTAATAAGCTCTCCCTGCAGACTTTGGGGCACCCGTCAGCCTCCCCTAGGCTGCCCGCTGTGAAGGGACCCTGTCCTAGCAGTTGAAGACTCGGGTGTTTAATAGGGCTCACAGACCACACACACTATCCCGGCCATCAGCTGACACAGAGGCCGGAAGCCCCAGCCTGGGCCGGCCAGGGGTGCAGCAGTGGGGCAACTGGCAGGTGGAGAGCCCCATCCCTGGCAGGTTGGGGTAGGAAAGAAGCAGGGCTGCCAGCGAGCCCAAGCTGGGAGGGAAAGAAGCAGGGCAACAGCAGGGCTGGAGGCAAGTGGTGCTGGGGACCTGAGCAGAGCCAGCTGCAGGGAGGGGCAGTGGGCTGGGAGGTGGGTGGCAGGGGAACTTCCCTAATGAGCAAATTCCCTCATTCAGGACAGGTCAGGTCCCAAGGGTGCTGGACCAGGCAGGCCCAACCTGTACTTCTCCCATATTGTGTGTCTATATATTTTACATGTAACTAAGAGAACATACAATATTTAAATAGATGAATTAATCACAAGATGTCTTGTCACATGTCAAGCCTTCTCTGTTGAAAACCCTATTTCCTATGCTGCATATTATTCTATAAAGCACTGTATGTCTCCCAGCAAATTTTCTACCTTCCCTTTCCCCAAACATTCATATCTTGCTTTAGCATCCCATTGAAAAGCACATCAGCCAGGATTCAACTAGTGGTTCCCATGATTAAAGTTAGCATTTATCCACAGTCACATGCATTTAGTATTTGAAGTACAATAGAAAATAGCAACATCTTAAATACCAGTGTGTGATAACCATGCTGATGTTTTTAAATGTTGACCTCCAATTATGGTTCTTCCATACACACTTCAACACTTACAACAATTCACAGTTTGAATATAGTTTGTTTCAATAAAGCAATGACATTCAGTTCATTGGAGTATGCTGGGCATATATGACTCCCATACTGCTGATTACGTGCCTTGACCCTGACTGTCTCACAATTCAATTGGTGAAAAGGGAGCTTTTTTATCTCTCTGTATACTACGCTCAACCAAATATTATAGATTAATGATTGTGCCAGTATGTTATACTGGTAGAATTACAAAATATGGGATTTTCCATTATTACAGGTAGAACAACTATTACATTTTCCTAATGCCAAAAAAGAAAAGCAATATCTTTTAAGAAAAGGCTAAAAACAATTCTTTTTTTCCCCAATATTATCTTGTGCTCTACCAGAGAAGATAGTTTATGGCTCAAACTCTGCAACTCTTGAAAGCATGTCTTTCTCTCGAACAGAAATTGGTCCAGTATAATGCCACTGATCTCAACGGGTATGTCTACACATCAAAGTTATTTCGAAATAACTTTAATAGCATCTACACAGCCAAACCGCTATTTCAAAATTAATTTGAAACAGCAGAGCACTTATTTTGAATTTGGTAAACCTCATTCCACGAGGAATAACACCAAATTCGAAATAGCTATTTCAAAATAAGTGCTGTGTAGACACTTATATCAAAATAGGGGGCCTCCAGCCTTCCCAGGGTGCCCTGGAAGCCACTCCAGCCTCAACCAAGAACACTCCTCTCCCTCCCCCCTCCCCAGAGCCCTTAAAGGGGTTGACTCTGGCCACAGTGCCTGTGCCAGCTCGAAGCCTGCCAGCCCAGAGCCAGCAGTCACTACCCTGACCCAGTGGACCCAAAACATGAGCCAGCAAGCCACTGGCAGCCAGCCCTCCACCGCTCCCCAGGAGCAGTCTGCCAGCTCCCAGGAGCCTGCCAGGGCCCAGAGAAGGTGAGCGCCTTCCTGGTCCAGGGTGGAGATCATGGACATTATTCAGGTTTGGCGGGGATGCCCCCAACATCCATGATCTCCACACTAGATGGAGGAACGCGGCCGTCTATGGCAGGATAGATGCCAGCCTGGCCAACAAAGGCCATGTGCGAACCCAGGAGCAGGTTTGCATGACAATCAAGTTGGTCTAGAGCGACCCCCAATCCTAAGCCCTGAGCTTCCCCTCCCCCTTCTTCCCCTTGCTTTCCCCTTCCAGCTCCCTCCTCCCAGGTTTCTCCCTCTCCTCTCCCACCCTCTTTTCTTCCCTCTCCCGCCTCCTTTCCCCAGTCTCACCAGAGTTTCATCCCCCCCCCCCAGTTTTGTTAAATAAAGAGAGTTTGTGTTCATGAAAATACATGTATTTTATTTGACATCAGGAAGGGGAGTTAGGGAGGGGTAAGTGGAATGATGTAAGGGAGGAATGAGGCACAAGCCCACAGTGGGGCAGACCAGGGAGGCTCTTAGTGCTCCTCAGGGTGGAAGCTCTCCCTCAGGGCCTCCTGGATACTGTCAGCCCCCCGATGGGCCTCCCGGATGGCAGCCTGCAGAAAGTGCAGCCAGGCTCGCAGCAACGCATCCAAAAGAAGCACCAGAGTGCCCAGGGGCAGCTCTGGCTCCATGTTGCAGAGTGCTGTGGTGTCCCGAGTGAGGGCAACCAGAGCACACAGAGACAAAATGCTTTGCTGTCCCTCATCGAGGTAGGCAAGCAAGCAGGGAAACCTGAGAACTGGCTGTCCAGCAGGGGGGTCCCTTTAAGCACAGGCCTCAGATAGCCTCAGGCAGCAGCCACACAAAGTAACTCCTGACCTGATACCCTGCCGGACCTGGTTCCAGCCAGCCTTAAATGTGATTCAGCATCCACTCAGTGTGGATGCGCTATTTTGAAATAGCAAAATGCTATTTTGAAATGCATTTTGTGTGTAGATGCGTTATTTCGAAATAACATATTTCGAATTAACTATTTTGAAATAAGATATTTTGAAATAACGCTGTAGTGTAGACATACACAACAGGAGTTTGGGGGGTGAGGGGAGTCAGCATCTTATGGTTATGCAAGAAAAAGAGCACAACTCCGATATTTCAAATCCTGGGAAAAAGGTGACTCTCCCTAAAGTTCAGTTTCAGGGGCAAAAATTGTCATTCTTTTGACATTCATAGGCATTTTATAATTCTATAATTGAAAGGAAGTTTTGCTTAGTAGACTTTACTTCCAAGTTTTTTTACTTCTGTGCCTCAGTTTCCCCATTTGTAAAATTGAAACGTAATATCTATGTACCACCTTTGTAATGAAAAAGGTAGTATTAATGTATGTACAAGAGAGTCTTATTAGTTTTCTTTCTAACTTATTTGGAAAATAGTGTGTCCTCAAGTCCAACATGGCAATTTGGTGTAGGACAACTTGCAGTAAGAGCTGTTGTGTGGAGTACAATCTTGCTTCCAGAAAAGTCAAAGGGAGTTTTGTATTTATTTCATGGCATGGAATTGTGTTACAGCACTATGCAGAATGATTGCTCTTGGTTATACAAGTGTCAGTTTATACATGATGTCAGTTTTAGAGATAGAAGTTGCATCCAGAACGCCGGGGGGGTAGGGGATAGGGGAATCTTCATTTAAAGCCCAATTCTGAACAACAGAGATGAATGAAAGAAGAGGAGCAAGTCTCTTAAGGATACAGGAGAACCTCTGAGGAAGTTTATATACTTGTACATTAGCTGAAGAAAGAAAGGGTGAATTCCCTTCACTGTGTGAGAGAAGAGTGAATTAGCAAAAGATCAGAGGGAAAGGCTTCGGTCATGATGTACAAAGCATTTAAGAACATGCTTAACTTTAAGCATGTGCTTAAGTATCATTGGACCTCAGTGAGAGTGAAATACATGCATAAAGCTAAAACCAAAACTCATCCCATGATTATCATAATGAAAAAAGTATGATTTTCTCTTATTTATCTAGCTGTGTGATCTTAAAATCATTTAAAGTTACACAATTTCTATCATATTTTATGTACTAATATCAAATATTTTATTCTTAGATTACCTTGTTATTGAAAGTAACCTGTACATCTGCATTGTTTGCTCACAGCTATTTCAAATACCCTTGACATATGTTTTAATTGGAATTTTTTCCTTGTGCAATTCAGTGTCACATTTTCTTTGATTATGTCACATTAATGCTATTGTTTCCATCAAAAAGTTTTATCCTTTGCATAAAGCAGAGATCTTCATTCCATTATCCACAAACATTAAGGAACAAGTGAGCCTTGGCAGTCTGTTTATTCATAAGCAGTATAGAGTTTTTCTTCTTTTTAATTGTTACTCATTTGCCTGTGCTCTTTAGGAAAAAGCCCAATCAGTTTAAAAAAATATTTTTTCCCTGTTGTAGGGTTTTTATATTCTCTATTTTTTCCCTATTTGACAGCTACAATGGGAGGCACTCCATATATAGCTGTGATGCACCTGGCATAGTTATTTAATGTTCTTAAAGTCCATGCCATACTTCCTTGGAATGTCGACAGTAACCATTTTCCTCCCATGTGACCAAATACATCAATAAATAAAGATGACCTTTTCTACTCAGACAGAACTGTAATGAAAGTAAAAAATTCAGTCTACAAACATTCAGAAAAAAATCCTATAAACCACAGTATGCCTTGCTCTTGTAATTTTGTGCAGCGGAATTGATTTGTTATGAGATATTTTATATGTGCTAAGAGGAAATGTGTTTCTCATAACCTCTGTATTCTTTTAAACTCATTTATAAAAGTAAGCCACGCTCCCAGTAAATCTGACAGATGACTGATTTCATGGGTTAGTTGAGGTAAAAATGGTAATTTAAGAGTTCGTTGTAAATTAATGACAAAAGTCTTTAAAAACACAAATAACCTCAATATGTTAATGGTGCTAGGATGTGTGTTTTTCATTTGCTTCTAATGAATATTAATTACAAAATATTAAAGTCATCTTAGGAACAATAATTGACATTTCTATTTTAAATTATTACAAAGTAATGGAAGTTCAAAATAATTTTCAGACTTTTTTTTATAAGAAAACAATACATGCATGAACATCTGCACCTCTAATGAAGCCAAAAATATTACTACATGAACTATTTTTCAAATCAGATGTTATGCTTCAAGAAACAGTCTGGTAGCACTGTATGGCTTTTAGAATTTAAATAATATGACATTCTGATTTATATAGTCAAGCATACTGTGATCATTCTTAGATGTTCATTTAGGGCCTGATTCAGCTGCCATAAAAGTCAGTGCAAATTTTGATTGGAATCTGAAAAGAAGTTTCATTGGGTCTTTAGCACCAGACGAAGGCCCTGGTTCAGAAAAACACATTTCTGTCACTGTAATGTTTAAGTTGTATGTATTCCTACTTGGGGTTTTTTTTTGGGGGGGGGGAGTGGGGAGGAGGTGGGGATTGTGATTGTGTTTTCATATTGATTTCCATGAAGACAAAAACTAAATAAAGATGACAAGAGGTGGTTGTAGCCCTTTAAAGGCAGAGATTTTATGGGAGGAAGAAAGTGGATAGTTTGAGGAGAAGCTCCAGAATCATTGCATTAACCTAATTACCTGATGTACCTCACTCGCCTTGCCAGTCCTCACATTCCACGTCTTCACTCCCTCCAAGGACACTCCCAGCCACGCAAAGCTGATTCTATAATGCACCATGAAGCAAGCATGTAATGTCTGCTAGTTTTCCATAAGTTCTTCAGTGTTTCCACAAAGGGCTTTTGGGATCCTCTGTCTAGGGTTCCCCCTGTCAGAATCCTTGTAGTCCAAAGATGCAGGATTGTTTTCAGATGCAAAGATATATCCTAGAAACAGTTTGGCTAACATTCCTCACATAGCATGCGTCTGTAGACTTCTGATTTTTAAACACACAAGGACCTACTCTTTGAAGTTAGCATTCTCCTTTATATGACTACGCAAGTACTCCAGTTTACAGTGATATACATAATGTAATTGATGTCCATTCATTACAACTGGGATAGCTAAATGGGAACAGCATTGGTATTTTTCATTAGTTTTACATATGAAGTGAATTCATGTTTAAGAACTAAATATAGACCTTTTGACCTGATGTTAATTAAATAGAGTCCTGTACATAATGTAAAGGTGATTACTGAGTTACAGGACATGAAAAAGTCTCTAGGTATAACAGGTCAATTTAGTAACATTATTGCATACCAAGCAGGATGTAGCTACACAATGATAAATACAAATATATATTAGCAATTTAAAAATTCCTTTTAGTTGGTTCTAATAATAGAATTGTCTATATACCAAATAGTATCCTTGAACATTTCATCAATCAGTGAATTGTTCAAGGTTCCTGATCTTAGCTGATCTGTTAAGCATCACATAAGGTCTAAAGCCTAACTCAGGGAGCAGCAGCATACTGGCAGCTTTCACTTTGAGATGGCTTTTTTCTAGATTTTCAGCTTACTAATAAAAGGGAAGTTAGTTGTTTCAGAAGTTATGCACAGTGAGTGATAGCTTCTGTAAGTACTGCTCACACTGATTCACACAGAGTGGGTAGTAGGTGCCCCTTTTCAATGGAAATATTGCCAGTCTCAATCACTGGCAATGTTTTAAATCAAAGATTGATTTAAAAAAATGCTCTAGTGTTATGCCCATACAAAGCACACAAGATCTTTTATAGGGGAGAAGGCAGCACGCCACATTTATTGAGAATACAACAGTTAGCATATGCTTTTCAGTCACCCACACATACACACACCATCCACACAGTCCTGCCAGTCGATGTTATAGTTACCAGTCCAGAGTCTGGATCAATCTAGTGGCCAACCAGATTGATCGCAGAGGGGAACCGGGCTTTGTCGGTTGCGATCCGATGCTCCTGGAGTTGGTGGCAAGACGAACCCAAAGTCCCATGGCAAAGCACCCTGTTCTTATAGTCCTTTTTCTCTGTTGAAGTCTATGGATTTTGCTGTGTCAGTTTGTGATCAGTTACTCCTTAATTGGTGTTATCTTTTGATGTTAACATCCCAAAACACCTCCAAGATGGTCATCCTGTCCTGGACTGAGTTAATCAATTGTCTTTAGGGGTGCCAGCCTCCACCTTAGGGTCATCAGTCTGCTCTTCCTTAATCATGGATGCGCATTGATGGTTCTCTGGTGTCAATAAGTCTTGTTAAACTAGCCAATAGCCCATCATAAGACAGGATTTCCGGGTCTCTCCTCCACGTCCTATTCCCTTTCTATCTCGCTCTTCTCTCCTGAGCCTCCGGTCTCTCACTCTGTCTTTCTCTCTCGCTCTCCTACTGCCTCCCCCCCTCTCTCTCTCCGCCCTCCTCCTCCTCCTCTCTGTCTCCTCCGCTCTCCTCTGTCTCTATCAGGGATGCACGCTCATCAAGGCCTCGCCCCCTGGCCATATATGTCACCGCCCCGCCCCCCTTTCCCTCCCGCCGTGGCGCTCGGCTGACTTCTGCGTCGCTCAGCCGGGCCGCCGCGGGGGAGCAAGCAGTGCATGTGGCCGTTTGGGCCCCGCACTCCCCATGTGGCACAGGCCGCCCAGAGGGAACAGCCAGCATTTCAGCAACAGCGCCACCCAGAGGGAACAGCCAGCACTTCGGGCAACAGCGCCGCCCAGAGGGAACAGCCAGCATTTCAGCAACAGCGCCACCCAGAGGGAACAGCCAGCACTTTGGGCAACAGCGCCGCCCAGAGGGAACAGCCAGCATTTCAGCGTTACAGACTCTCAGACATTGGGCTACTCTGTATATGATTTCTTCACCCCTCCTCTCTTGATCATCTGGTTTTAACAATGGCCTTCACACCTTATCTTTTTCTGATACATACATTCCTCATTCATACAAACAGTCTTTTACAGAGACCTTCAAAGGTATACAAACAGCAGTGTTTTATATTGAGCAATAAAAAAGCATTGTAAATTAAACCCTACTAAATCTTGTAATCAAAACAGTTCACATTGTGGCCCAGGCCTTCAACATTCCTCTAATCTTATTAACATAGACACAATACAAAATCCTGTCTCTTACTTACTAAACCTTAAAACAAAGAAATGTATATTTAACTAAAGGGCCTAATGGTCTGTCAGATGCGTTTCTACCAATGCCCCAGAGAGTCACAAAAAAGGGTGGCTGGCAGGATGAAATTAAGTCATACATTACTACATTATTAAACCTGAAATATAAATATAAAATCCCACTCCTAAACTAGTTCAAAAGAAATTATTTAGGAAAAATTCCAGGGGTTCTATTATATAGGAGAGTAGACAAGATGCTCACAATAGTTCTTCCAGAATTTGAAATTTCTGAATCTTCATTAGTAGGGGTTCTCTATTCATTTATCATCCATGAAAACCTGGGACCGGGTCAAAGAGGCCCTGGAAGTTCTCATTGTTTCTTGTCTGAATTCTTGGAGTTGTGCATGTAGTCCAGGGCTCAGCTTGTTCTTTTTGGTAGTTCATAAGGGTTCCCTGGATGTCTGTGATCTTTTCACTCAGGAAAGAAATAACAGAAGCTGTGTTCAAGAACTGCTGTTCATATACTGCAAAGGGAGTGGATGAAACCCATGTCTTCATCAAATTCAACACCAGAAAGTAGAACAGACTCAGTACTGATGCTGCTTCTGTAAAAGAAAAGACTTCTCTCTGTCTCTGTACAAAGTAGTGATAGAAGTTGGAGAAAGTCCTCTACATCTGAGGCTACGTCTAGACTGCAGGCTTCTTTCGGGAGAAACTTTTCCGGAAGAGATCTTCCAAAAAACCTTCTTCAGAAAGAGAGCGGCCACACCAAAAGCACATCAAAAAAGCGATCTGCTTTTTCAAAAGATAATGTCCACACTGAATGGACGCTATCTCGCATTTAAGCTGTGATTATTATGGACGGAGTGGCCACCAGGACACCTGTGCTTTTTCCTCTTTCCTCTTCTTTCGAAAGAACTCCCTCTTCCCCGTCAACACACGCCTTTTTCTGAAAGAGCTCTTTTGGAAAAAGGCTTCTTCCTCGTAGAAAGAGGTTTACCAATGTCAGAAAAACCCCTCTGTTCTTTCAATTTTTTTTTCAAAAAACCACAATTACAGCATTGACGTTCAAGTGAAGTTTTTTTTTTTTAAAGGCTGTTTTTCTGAAAAAAAAAACACCTCTGTCGTGTAGACATAGCCTGAGAGGCAAAACTGGGTTCTTTTTTTCCCTTTATCTTCACCATCAATAAAGGCTCTGCAGACCAAATTTAGCTTCCTGTTTTCAAGTTGTACCCAGTCATTGAGATCTGTGACCACCAGGTGCAGTAATGTAGGCCACGTCTATACTTACACAATGTAAAGGTTTTTACATTGCTGTGATAGATGCAGCAGAGGACAATTTAGTGGATATCTAGTAAAGACCCACTAAATTGACCACAGACCTCTCTCTGGTCAACTCTGGTAGTCCACCAGAATGAGAGGAGTAAGGTAATTCAACAGAAGAGTATTTCCCATCAACCCAGTGTGGTATAGATGCCACAGTAAGTCAATCTAATCTATGTTGACTCCAGTTACATTATTCACATAGCTAGAGTAGCGTAACTTAGGTCAACTTACTACAGTAGTGTAGAAAAGGCATTAGTAATCAGTTCTCTTGATAATGCATGAAGGAATAGAATCTAGCGGTGGCTCAGTAGTGCTAGCAGTGGAACAAACACTGGTCCATGCAGTGAGCAGATGTGTTCCTGAATACATAAACAACAGATGTGTTGAGTTGCCATTTTACAACTGATGGCTGTCCTTTTCATGGGGCTGATGCAGTATTTAGGACTCATGATTTCTTGACTGAATTTCACTTCAGTGCAGATGGCTCATGCAAAATCCTCCACAACATTTTTGCTCTTAAAGTACTGTTCTGTGATGAAAAGTAAGATCCATAGCCACTGCACAAAAGAGAGGTTCTCTGAATTGGCCTCAGTTAGGCCAATGTGGAAAGTAATAGGAGAGGAGCCATGGGATCAATGATTATTTATCTGCAGTGGCTTACACATTGTACAAATTAAGTAGGAGAGTTTTGTGCAATATTCTAACACAGTCTGGAGCAGCAGCAGTCTGTTCTGTAGCCCTATTTTCTGGCACTGAATTTGAGGGAGCTGTGGGTTTCCCCCCTCACTTTGCAGTATATGAAGAAGAATGATACTTGCAGTTATGCCAGCTGCAGTAGGTTCCTCAAGTTTTATGCAAGTTTTATGCAAGTTTTCATCATGAAGATTATTCTTCCAATTACATCACTGTTTTCTAAACCCTGGGAAATTCTTGGTTTCCTCTCTCTAGTCCAGACATCATATTTTGTTCTTTCACTGTGACAATTGGTCCATAGCTAAATGGTGGTATTATGATCCCCCTCCATGATATTGGTGGGAATGATCAATATACATTAAACAATTATCATTTCTAGCATACCTCTTTAAAATCCCCTCAATTTACCTCAGGCGGAGTGGACTTAACTTGAATAATTAAGATTCTCATGCATTCAATGATGACATCAATGTGTAAGCTATTTCTGTACATTCAAAGGTCTAATACTATGGTTGATTTTTAATTTTTTAAATACATTTATTATGATTAATTATAGTTCTGCAAGCAAAAACATGGACAATCAAATCTCATTATTCATGGTAGACACTAAGCCAGAGCTGGGCAAAATATAGCCTGGGGGCCAGATCTGGCCTGCCAAGCCACCGGATCCAGCCTATGGACCACCCTGCCAGGACCCTCAGGCATGTAACTGCGTGGTTTAAAGCTCAGTCCGTGTGGCTCTCCACTCTGCAGGAAGCTTTATATGATCTACCCGCCCCCAGCCAAATCCTCAGCTCCTAGTGGCCAGAAACAACCAGCCAATAGGAATTGACCCCTGCCAATCTCTCAGCTCTTATTGGCTGGAAAAAATAGGAGCTGAGAGATTGGCCTGGAGGATGGGAGCAGTGCAAGTCTCTTCCCTGGCACTGAGAGCCACAGTGGAGGGAACAGCCTGAAGTTTTAAGTAGTCTAGGGCTGCAGCAGGCAGGGAGCCTAGCCTTCCTTGGGGGTGCTGCAGGGCTGCTGGCTTAGGTAAGTGCCTCCCAGCCAGAGCCTGCCTCTGGCACCGCAGTCCCTCTTACCCTCCTCCCCCAGGTCAGAATCTGCTCCTGCACTCAAATATCCTCCTATACCCTGCATCCCATTCCCTTGCCCCAAGGCACCTCCCACATCCTCTGCAGTCTGCACACTATTTTCCCCTTCTCCCAGGTCGCAGCTCCCTCCCAGATGTTGCATCCCCTCCTAGTGTCCCTCTCTCAGGCCAGAATCCTCTCCTGCACCCATACCCACTCCCTGACCCTACACCCCTATCCCCTGATAGGGGCACAACCCCCTCCTTTGCCCAAACTTCCTCTCAGACCTCACACCATCTCCTGCACCCCAGTCCCTTACCCCATGTGCCCTTCTGCACCCAACCTCCATCCTAGACCCCGCACCCTCTCCACAGAAAAGTGCGGCCCTTGACCACTTTCCAAAATCTTGGAGTGGCCCCCCCCCCACCAAAAATTATTGCACTCAGCACTGGTATGGGACAAGAAGGAAAATGAAATCCCTCCACTCATATCAAACATTGATACAATTTGCTATTTATGTTATTGGTAGCTATATTTTGGGAGGGGTAGCTTTTCACTAAAGTGCCATTTAAGGTAATTTATCAGACTTAAAAATCTGATTTTCTGATGCCTTGAGCCTTGCATAGGTATATATATTCCTACACTGTTATGGGAAAGTATGTGTAAAACACTACTTAAACAGAATAGCAATATTTTTACATTTGTTTTTCATGTGTATAAATGAATGAACAGAGTAAGAGGCAGAACAGAATATGGTTTTTGACACTCAGAAGTAGTACTGGAAATCTGATATGCCAGCTTCCTTTAAAATCAACTGAATATATATATATATATATATGTTTTGATAATTTTGCAGTTATGAAGATACTCTCTTTGTAAGATGTCAGACAGACCAGTTAACTGTTAATATTTCATCTGAAAAATCAAAGCTTTAATCCTCCTAATTCCAGTTGAGAAAATTAAGGTCTCAAACTAAGCCCTTAAATGATTCACAGTTTTCCTCTCTACCTCCAAATACAGTATTTCTCTACTAAGCTAATTTAATATTATGTCTAATATTCCTCACAATTTATTAATGGCCGAGTTCTGTAGGCCTCATTTACACTGAATAGTCCTTACACAAATACTCTTACTGAGTTAAGAGAGTGCTACTGAAGTAAAATACTCATTGCGAATAAAACTGGCAGAATCAAGTCCTATAAATATGTTTCCAAAAACCAAAGTGGGAAACAATTAAAGATATTTCCATACTATATTTTCTGACCTTTCTGGGTACATTGATATATGATATAATTAAAGCCCTTTAACCTTTTTTATAATTTGTAATCAAATAATAGATCACTCTGGATTGTTGCCAATCATCTCTTTTTAAATCTATTTTCATAATAAAATATATAAAACCACAATGTAAAAGCAATGTAAACAAATGCATTTGTATTGTAAATTTCATATAGGCTGTCACATAATACATTCTATTGGGTTGTTTTTAATAAAATATCTGTCTTTATTAAAAGTGCATTAAAATGAATGAGGGTAAAAATGATGTTCACTGAGCAATTAGGCTGATTTAAGTATGCCTGACAAGGCTCTGGGAAAAAAAATCAGCAACTCAGTGTGGTATTGCATACACATATCATAACAGATTTTAATAGACAGTAAAGTACATTTAGGAAAGAACTACACACATTTAAAATAACAATTAAATATATACTAGGTGCAGGGTGTGCTGCTCATATATTATATTGATAGTAGCACACATTCATCGTAAGTGGGTGTTAGTTAAATGGTAAAAGAGGTTACTTTATTTTAAGTGACAGTTCCACATTAAAACTCTAAGGGTATGTCTACACTACCACCCTAGTTCGAACTAGGGTGGTTAATGTAGGCATTCGAAGTTGCAAATGAAGCCCGGGATTTAAATATCCCAGGCTTCATTTGCATCTTGCCGGGCGGGTGCCATTTTTAAATCCTCTTAGGTCGAACTCCGTGCCCGTGGCTACACGCGGCACGGAGTAGGTAGTTCGAATCAGGATCTCTAATTCGAACTACCAGTACACCTCGTTCCATGAGGAGTAACTTCGAATGCCTACATTAACCACCCTAGTTCGAACTAGGGTGGTAGTGTCGACATACCCATATAGATTTAGACTGTGGCACTATTAAATATCCTGGTTCATTGCCTGACTTTTTTTATTAAGTGATTACATCCATAAAGGCAATTCTTCTACTGCATAATGAAACAACATGAACTTGTAAAATGTTACAAAACAGTTATAAATGGAGTTACTGCCACTGCTGTAGTGCTAATTATGTCCATGTATTCATGATTACTTCAGTCATGAACTAGGGCACTGCTAAAATGCCAATCAAGTTGCAATACTGAACACTGATATAATGTAAAATTAAGCTACTTTTAAACAATATTTTAGAACCACACTAGCTTATAGAACATTTTGAAACTTATGTGCTTTTATGAATGTACGTTCTGCCAGGATGGGTACAATGTTAGCATGTGACTGATTGATAGGAGAGATAATATTAGTCATAGACTGTCTAATACTTGTTTTGAGCCTCTGAACCTGCCTAGTATGAATTAAATGTTTCTAGAATCTTGAGCACAGTCAAACTGAACTGGCTGCTTTTGCTGTTATTAAAATCTTGTGTCACCTCTCCTGACTAATCCACATCTGAAGTGCTAACTACAGATTTCATATTCTGCTTCTATAAAAAGATAGATTTCTAGATTTGAGGTTAAATTCTACCCTCAAGCTGCACTGGTACAAAGAAGGGCTGAATCTGGTCCTGTATTTTATGCTATGAAATGGCATATCTACAAACAGTACACATGTTAACAACCATATAAAAAAAGCAGGTCATTCTTCATGACAGCCTGATAAATGTATAGATTCAATTACAAAATAAGTAACCTGTTTATCAGACAGAGAAGAACAGCTCATTATTTACTCAAATTAATACCAATGAGCTCAATATTGTGCCAGTTTCTGACACAGGACCTAATCGTACAAACACCTACATACAATGAATAATGTTACTCTTGCAACTGGTGCCAATAACATCAGTGTTTGCAGATTTGAGCCCAAGTTTCATAATCAATGTGTGCTGGCAAAAGAAGATTTGAGGGCAAGTTTTTCTTCCTGTTTGAAAAACTCTGCTTCAAAACGAAATGCAATTATTCAATTATTCATTTTGTTTAGTGCTAGTTCTCTCCTGCATTACAGTAGAAGCTCCAGGAATAAAGTCATTTATTTATAGTGATTTGGGAGGTACAAGGTATTTTCCATCTCTTGTAGGACAGTGAAACACTGAGGGTAAAGGTTTCATTAGGGACTTACATGCTGCACAGAGCCTTCCCAAGACCCCTGAACTAGGAAAAATATTAACCAAGAGTTTCATTTGAGATTTTGTGCAAGATCTTCTACAGCACCCTCAAGAGTGAAATCTGCTGCAGCCCAAGTGCAGAGAAATATAAATCCATTGAAAAACATAATCAAATGCTAGAGTGCACAATTACAGCACAGCCCCACATCCTTTCAGGGGCTTTAAGAGCCACAGGGTCAGCATAATCACACTTCTTACAGTCACTTCCTCCACTTGTCTCCAGACGCACCTACTTGACAGTCAACACCAGTTTATGCTCTGATGTGTATGAGAGTAGAAGTTCCCCTTTTCCCCACATGCATGCTTTTCCCAGTCATCCCTGTGAGGCAGCTTAATCTATGTGGACAGCCTTTTGTAGGTGCTTTGCAGTCCGGTGTTTGCCACTCAGGGCTTGTCTACACTAGGGAGAACATCAATATTGCTGCAGTCGATCTTCCAGGGTTTAAATTAGCGGGTCGAGTGAAGTGAGAGGGTGCTTCCATCGGTACTGGTAGTCCTGCTTCTCATGAGGAGTAAGGGAAGTTGACAGGCATGTGTGCTCCCCTTGACCTCCCACTGTGTGGACAGTACCAAAACACAATTTAAGATATTTCTACTCCAGCTATGTAATTAATGTAGGTTCAGTAGCGTATCTTAAGTCAACTTTCCCTTTTAGTGTAGACGAGGCCTCAGAGATTTATATTTTAAACCACACATGAATATTTCTGTGGGCAAAACTATAAATTCCTGTTCAATATTAGACTGAAATAATTAAACACAGAATATAGTAATCTAAACAACACGCAGCATTGCTGTATTGTAATCAGTTTAACATCATATATTTGATTCAAACATGCCATTCATGATATCGATAAGCTGATTTATAACTAGGGGAGAGCAACTGGTTGTTTAATTAAATAGCAGTGTATGATTTTGTAAACCCAGATTTCATCAGCTCTATGGTAACATTTGTTGGTTAAGTTACCTAAAGGCTCTCTTGCTTTAAAATAAACATAGGATGTACTTTTCAGATTCAGAAATGGATATACCTTACATCCAATTTTCCAATAGATAAGCATGATACAATGTTTTTCTCACTACTTTCATTGATCCAGCATGAAAACCAACACGTTACTTAAATTGTATTCATTAAAGAATCCACACATAAATGTTTATTTAAAGTGAGAAAAGAGAGCTCTTAGTGAAGCTAAACACCTCAAGGAGAAAGAAACTATTCCTTGAATCTAGCCAGTTTATTGCTCTCAGAAACAAAAGAAAACAAACAACACCATAGAACAATTTAGTATGTCTAGTAAACAACACTGTGGATGGGAAATATGTTTAAAAACACTGCTAATCCTACACAGATTATATTTTGTTTATCCGATAATATTATTACTTGCTTTGAAGAAATGAATGAAAAGAATAAACACACATCTCTAATTCTTTATGAAGTCCCAGTGAGATATAAAAAAGCTCTCCATTTGAGAGCACAAAAAACTTACCCTTTCATTTGAAAAGGGAAAAACAAGAAGTAGCCATACAAAACCCACTTCATTCAGTTCATTTCATCACTTTATTTCTATGTGTGTTTTTCACCTGAACTAAAACCATTCCTCTTTTGTCATAATTAAAGCACACTGTGCACCTTTGGAATAGAGACCATACCTACTAAAGATTCTCAAAAAACTGCCCTGTACAGAACAAATGCGGCCTTTGCACCACCCTCAGCTGAATAGCTTGGCAGATGGGCTTGGAGGTGTGGAGTCAGGGTGAAATTCTGGCTTCATTAACATCTGTGTCAAATCTCTCAATTTCAATGGGGCCAGGAATTTACCTGAAATGACTACAAGTCTACACTAGGGCATAAATTTGTATTAAGATACACAACTACAGCACATTAATTGCATAGACGGAGTTGATGTACCTTGATTTGAACTTTGGCACTGTCCTCACAGTGGGAGGGACAATGGAAGAAAATTTTGCTCCCATTGACTTCCCTTACTCCTTGTGAGGAATAGGAGCATCAGTGCCAATGGAGGGGCCCTCAGTGTTTGATTTAGTGAGTCCTTACTAGACCTGCTAAATCGAATGCCAGAAGATTGATCACCGGAGTGTTGATCTGTGAGTAGGTATATCCATGGCCTGAAGTTAACTCAGCAACTCCTCATGTAGTCTCTAGCTGCATGGTCTTTAGAAGCATGCTCCAGAGTCCTATACAGAACCCTGGAAAATTAACACACAAAACAAACAAATAAACAAACACTGGATTCATTTAAAAATTCATTCTTAATTCTTTTACTGACATCTATTCATTATTTAGACCCTTCAGACAGTTATATTCTAGTAATTAGTTGTGGAATGGTCCATTAAAAAACAGATTGCCTCCCCAGCAGTACTTGGAAAGAGCTCATGGTTACAGGGTATTTTTTACTTGTGTCACCAAACAAAATAAGCCTTTACTAGTTTATACAATGCCCCATGAAAAATTTAGAAACTTCGTTCAAAGGCATCTCTCTCAATATAGTTGCAACATACATTTGATTGGAATGAGTGAAAATATAACCTCTTGCAATGGACTGACGTTATTATAATGATGAAATAATATAATATTTTACTTGATTACATCCATCAATTGTGGTTGGGGTTGTGCTTCTTGAATTCCCACCAACTTCAACAAGACTACTGAAAATCTTAAAGCTAATCTTATTGTGACACCGCCCCATGCCTTATCAAAATTGGTTTATGAATATGAATATGCATAACTTGAAGCTGCTTTATGCAAAACAGGTCATGTAACATATCAATTTTATAATTACAATCTGCTGGATCTATATATCCCATTTTTGTGCATATATCATTCTTATATATGGCATTAGAAATATAAAGTGTGGATCTGTAGTTCTAAATATGTTAATGAGGGCCATCATTGGTGCCTAGGAAACTTAATGACTCAGTGATCTGCTCAACAATCTGTAAACAGCCTTGTGTGTCCTGTAAGTTCAAACGGTGATTGGTCCTAGAAAGACAAGTGGCCATATCACCTGGCACTGGAATCCATTTTTAACTTGGTGTTTCTCCATGGGATGGAGGATGCCAAACAAAAGATTCCAACCTTGGGAAAAAAATCTATTTAAGCAATGGGAAGCTATCAGCCCTTTGTCTTCAGCTGGCCTTTGAAACTGTCTGACGTACCCTAAGAGGATACTTGAAGAGCTCTGAAGGGCTGAAGACCCAAGTGAGAGTTAAAAAAAAATCCTGATTTGAAGTTATGCCTGAAATAAGAACAGCTGTTTAGGGTAAGATGTTGCACATAACACGTTTCTTAATGAATTAGAACTAGTTTTGTATTTTCCATTCATTTTAATTTAGAAACTTATTTTCATCTGACTGTTTTCACTTGCAGTCATTTAAAACCTACTTTTTGTACTTTGTAAAGGGATTGAGACTCATTGCTGTAGCGCCTCCTGGTAGTCACCTTGGTAATTAACTTAGTCATTAGCAGGGCATTCCCTTCTGGACAGTTTCTCACCTGCTATTGCTCTGTACTCTCCCCACGCTCTCTCCTGGACCCATGTAGCTCCCAGTATCACAGTGTCCTCTTCAGGACACTGCCCTTTGCAATGTCCACCATACTGGTCTCTTGTTCCTCTTTCAGAGGTATCAGCAATCCTCAGCCTCACATCTGCTGCTGTGGCCAACTACAGCCTATTTGAAATAAGTGATATGATATAGCCTACACTGCAGTCTTGCTCTATTTAACTTGAGGACATTTTGACATAAAACTTTGGTGAGAAGTTATGTGATACAAGATACATGGATCACAAAAGCAACAGCCATGTGATAAACTGCTTGCTATTTTTAAAATGGAAAGCAATTTATTTTGAAGCAGAAATGTTAAAGCATAAATTACAAGAACACATATCAAGATTAAGCAGATGAATCATGATTTTAAGGTAGAATTTATATTCCAAAACTGTTTTAATGTAGCTGCAAAGGAACACAAATCCCCACGTGACCGTTCCATGAAGACAGATGGCAACACATGATAACACGATAACACATATATCCAGAAATATGATAGAATGTATACCCAGAAATATTAAAGTATTCCAATTTGCAGGTAATCAACACCACGGAGTGCAATCTCATTCAACCACTGAATAAGGTAAGGCTCAATTAACATGTGCAAAATCCTTGTGAGAATTAGATATGCTATTTCAGGGCCTGTTCTAATGACTACTACTAGACAATGGACGCACTCTCACTGACTTCAGTGAAAGTTTGATCAGGCCCCTAGGGAGGAGGTGGGTGGAGAAGGAAAAAAAAGAAAGAGAAAAAGAGGTATTTCTAAAAAGGTGGAATATATCCTTTTGAGTTAGTACTGTATGAATGCCAGAATACTATGCTAGAGGGTGATATGCCTCTCTAGACACTTCCAAATAAGGTCTAAAACCAAGTTACCAATTACTTTTAGTAATTAAGGCTGATATTTACAAAACATGCTTATTTCCCACTAAAATGTTAGCCTTAAAATCCAATAACGCTTTTCAGAATAATGCACTGAAACTAGCTCCTGGGCAAATTATTACCAAGATAATTAAATTCTGCCCACCAAAATTCCTTTCACAGCAGCAATGGGATAAAGTACAGTATTTTTGTATGATAATCTTTTTCATTTTCTCTTCTGAATACACACTGCATATATGTCATATATAATGCCACATGCACAGTATAAAATATATATGCAAAACATTTTGTTTATATATATGTACATGAAGTCAGGAAAAAAGCACATAAAATAGGAATGTGGCATAGACTCATTTTTCTCAAAACAACTTAGAAAGTAAAAATGGTGAGCATTAACATTATTCATCAAAGTATGTGTTCAGTAAAGCTCAAAGTTCCTGTTAAATTTGGGGCCATGAGAAAAATCTCTGTATAGTCCACCCTCAGAGAAATGACACCTGGAATGACTGCATATTTTGGGACTTGCATTGTATATAAATTCACCATTTCCTCTCAAACCTGGAGTTATGTATTCAATTTAGGAAATGATCCTGGTCTACAATTGCCAGAGATAAATATCCTTTGACCCATGAAGGAGTTTTAACAACCAATATGCTGGGTTTGGAAGACAGATTGGCATTAGATACAATATTAGTTATGAAGTTTATTTGAATATTGTGTTTAATAATGTGAAGTGTTTGCTAAAACAAATGTGATAAACTGAAAGCATTGGGAAATATTATACTTTAATGTATGGGGCAGAGAGGCTACAGAGTTTAAAAATAAAGGGAACAAAAGGATGTTTACTTCTTAGAGGAAAGCTGATTTTGGAATAAAACATTTAAATGTGAATATAAGTGAAAGGCGGTATCTAAATAATTAAATTGAAGGGTTCTTAGATTCATTTGTCTTTCAGAAAAGTTGGTCCTGTAGTCAGTGCTTAGCAGCTCAGACTATATTTATACTTTGAGGATGCAGTATATGTGCACATATCTAAACCTAACTTTTGTGCCTTGTCTACACTATGATATAAGGCTGAGTTTATTAACATCAGTTTTAAAACTTTTGGACATTTGCCATTCAATTTCTTTGAAAAAGTATCAAAAATGTGTAATATGGGCAGATAAAAACTGCTTCCAGAGATATGATTTAATACTCAATGGGCCTCTTTTATGCTCTCAGTTACATCATTAATTCAAATATGGAGTTGCACCTGTCTAACTGAGGGCAGGTCTAAACCCAGTCCTTCTGTTGCTAACATTTCTAGAACGGAGAGGAAGGTGTATTAACATACAGAGGCCCAGATCCTGCTGCTTTAGCCTGCTGTGGAAGCACACAATAGCACAAAACCCAAAAAGCCTGGCCCATTGTCACTTCCCCATGTATTGGAATCCTGAAGTGATGCAGAACCATCACCTCCCTTGAAGCTGCTAGTGCAAATCATGTGGCTGGTGGGGAAAGAGGAGTATCTACAGAATCCCTATGCCCTCACAATACTTCAGCTAGGCCTTCTGAACTTCTCTAATTTAGAGCATTGAATGCACCAGCCCACTTGGTCCATGGATTGTGGGAAATATCAGACAGAACTTCAAGCCATGGTTTCTCTTCAACACATGAGAATGAGGGCACAGGGATTGGGGTGAGAATGAGTTACATATTTCATGCCTTGCTAGAATTCTAGAGTTCCTTTCGCTTACCATAAATGTATTCAGCTACCACTGAATGAGAATGGGGCCCTAAATTTTATAGTGCCCAGTGCCCTTCAAGGTACCTTAACATCATTTTTGCTAGCTTTCATTTTCCAATTTTCAGATTTGTGCTAATCACAATTCAGTTGATTTGTGAAAGCCAATGAGCTTGAATCTAAAGCCAAAATACAGCTTAATATTTTTTTTAATTTTAAGAAATGCATTTCCCCTAAGGACATTTGCTTCCTAGTTCATATAGTCCCAATTAGAAGCATTACTTAAAACTGAAAATCTTTAGAGCATCTGGTTTAGCTTCTTTTCCATTGTCATGAAATAAGAAAATATTGGGGGTTTTTTGCACATCTTTTAAACTGTGACATATCATGATGTTAGAAATTACAAATATGAAGACCCCATTGAAGATGCTAAGTTTAAGATCTCGTGTGTATTCTTAAGTCTCTTGAACTGGAAAACACAGGATTCAAATAATTCTCTGACTTAAAAAAAAATTAGGTAATGTTTTCCCCAGACTAAATAAAGGCTACAAACAAAATGTTCAGAATGTCTCAATAGCCACATACACTGTGCAGAATCAGACAGTAGACTTTGCTTGTTAGTGTGACAAGACCTCTAACTTATGACACTACAAGAATTTTAAAAGGTTACTATAACCTCTAGGGCTAGAGCTCAAGTTCTGAATTCTTTGCTTTATAATTTGTTATGAAAATCTCTAGAGAAATAAAGCAAGTGCAATGTATTGGCATGAGAATTTGGATTTGTTAAATTACTGTTAAGCATATTTGAAGTTAAATACACAATACATTACTCAAAATATTTCTTTATAGGTTAATCACTTGGCAACCCAATGCAAATTATCATATACCACTAGATCTTATGGCAGAGAAGCCAAATAAAAAAAATATGTAACTATGACAGATGGCAAGTTCCTGCAATATTCTGGACAAACTGAACTGAATTAAGTTACGAACCTTTGGGTTCATTGGTTTAAAATGTAATTCTTTATGTGTCATTGTGATATTAAATGTACTGTCTCTTAGAAATAGGGATATGCTAATATACTTCCTCTCCATCTCCCTCCTTTGAAGCTTTTTGCTGGGGTATGTCTGCTCTGCAATTAAAAACCTGCAGGTAGCCCATGCCAGCTGACTTAGGCTAAAGGACTCGGGCTAAAAGTCTGTTTAATTGCAGTGTAGTCAGTCAGGTCAATCAACCTTACAGGGTCTGAAAGTGCTGGTTCCATTCTGAGCCTGAATGTAGACACTTCAATTAAACAGACCCTTAGCCAGATAGCCATCCATCAAGAACACACTGATACTTGAGCAAAGAAGTCATCGGGGTTTCCTCTAAGCTGCACGGCCTTGTGGTTGCACAGCTGTCTAATAATAAACCCCACACAGGAGCTCAGGGCTGCCATGCACTTAGCTCCTGTGGTCAGGGGAGAGATGCACTCCTCCAGCCCTAGCACGGACAACACAGAACAACCACTGCAGAAGGAGAGGTATGCTCTCTGAGCCCCAGCAGGGCCATAAGGGAGCTGCTGTGGCCAGGGGAGAGGCACCTCTAACCCCAGTAGGGAATTGGGGGAGAGGACCTTCTCAAAGTTCTCCCCCACCCATCCCTAGCAGCACAGACCTGCCGTAACCAGTAGAGAGGCAATCCTTCAAAACCCAGCCTCCCTGGAGCTTCCACGGCGAGCAGAGTGGTGTCCAGAGCTGCTGCAGTAAGAAAGATGTGGGGGAGGGGAGCCCTCTCGGCCACAGGAGCCTGTATCCAAAATCCTTCATCCCTGGTCCCCTTCCAGATCCTGCAACCTTCACTGCTGCATCCCAACCCTCCATCCCAGTATGAGCACCCTCCTGCACTCCAAACCCTCATCCCCAGCCCACCCCAGAGCCACCACTGTAGCTAGAGCCCTCATGCCCTTCATCCCTGACCACCTCCCACACTCTTAACCCATCCTCCCATCCTCACCACAGACGGTGCAAGTGCAGAGCAAGTTTGGCTATGTGCACCGGTAGGGAGGTGATGTGAGGGAACACACTGGGAGCCACAGTCACTATTTATGAACATCAAGTTTATTTGTTAGGGGTATGATTCATAAGAAAAAATAGTAAAATGATGTTCTGTGCTGAGCTTATCGTATTTCAGTTGATATTTTATTACTACTCCAAGCTGAACTGTAGACACCAGGTGAATTTGAGGCTCAAGAATAATTGGGTTGTGTGTGAGAGAGAGAAAAGAAGGGGGAAATGAATAAAGTTTGCATCCTCTATTGAAATTGGCATGACTGCTTTGAAGAGCCAGAAAAAAAAAAGGATTTTGCAGTGTAGGAATAAAGCAAAAGGATAGGAAGACTGGACATCCTCCATAATATCTGTTGGATATTTTCAAATTTATTAACTCAATATGTAAAAATAAACTTAACTAAGGCCATTTTCCATATACTCTATTTTTTAACTGAGCCCCCATTACAGATCCCCACATTTCATGTTAGGCTTCCAGATGATAGTTAGAATTTTCTGTAGAAGAAATGGTTTAAAACAGATAAATATATTAGATTTATGACTTTTTTTGCAAAAAGTAACATTTAATCTGGCATGTAACAGTGTAAGGTATCACTAGATTTTGTTAAAATGTCAGCACTTATTGATCTATGCTCAATATCTTGACTTGGTGGGATGACTCGCATGACTGGAGCGCTGTCATGGAAGGGTTTAAGCTGTTCAGGAAGAACAGGCAGGGGAGAAAAGGAGGAGGAGTTGTACTGTATGTAAGAGAGCACTACGATTGCTCTGAACTCCAGTATATAGAGGGAGAAAAGCCTGCTGAGAATCTATGGGTCAAGTTTAGAGGTGTAAGCAACAGCAGTGATGTTGTGGTTGGTGTCTGCTGCAAGCCACCGAATCAGGTAGATGAGGTAGACGAGGCTTTCTTTGGACAACTGAGAGAAGTTTCCAGATCACAGACCCTGGTTCTCGTGAGGGACTTTAATCACCCTGACATCTGTTGGGAGACCAATACAGCAGTACACAGATAAGCCAGGAAGTTTTTGGAGAATGTTGGGGATAACTTCTTGGTACAAGTGCTGCAGGATCCAACCAGAGTCTGTGCACAGCTTGACCTGCTGCTCACAAACAGGGAGGAGCTAATAGGGGAAGTAGAGGTGGGTGACAACCTGGGAAGCTGTGATCATGAGATGATAGATTTCAGGATTCTGACCAAAGGAAAAAAAGAGAGTCCACACATTGGACTTCAGAAAAGCAGACTTTGACTCCCTCAGAGACCTGATGGGCAGAATCCCCAGGGCTGCTAACATGAAGGGGAAAGGAGGCCAGGAGAGCTGGCAGTATTTAAAAGAAGCCTCACTGAAAGCTCAGAAAGAAACTATTCCAATGCGTAGCAAGAGAAGCAAATATGATAGGAGACCGGATTGGCTTACCGGGGAAATCCTTGGTGAACTTAAGCACAAAAAGAGAGCTTACAAAAAGTGGAAACTTGGACAGATGACTAGGGAAGGGTATAAATGTATAGCTCGAGAATGCAGGGGAGTTATCAGGAAGGCGAAAGCGCAATTGGAATTGTGACTCGCAAGGGATGTGAAGGATAACAAGAAAGGTTTCTACAGGCATGTTAGAAAGAAGAAGGTGATCAGAGGGGGCATAGGACCCCTACTGGATGAGGGCGGTAACCTAGTGACAGATGATGTGGGAAAAGCTGAAGTACTTAATGCTTTCTTTGCCTCTGTCTTCACGGACAAGGTCAGCTCCCAGACTAATGCGCTAAGTGATGCAATATGGGACGAAGGTGGAAAGCCCTTGGTGGGGAAAGAACAGGTTTGGAACTATTTAGAAATGCTAAAAGTACATAAATCCCTGGGTCCAGACTTAATACATCTGAGGGTACTGAGGGAGTTCGCTAATGTCATTGAGGAGCCTTTGGCCATTATCTTTGAAAAGTCATGGAGATCAGGAGAGATCCCGGGTGATTGGAAAAAGGCAAATGTAGGGCCCATCTTCAAAAAAGGGAAGAAGGATGATCCAGGGAACTATAGGCCGGTCAGTCTTACCTCAGTCCCTGGAAAAATCATGGAGGGGATCCTCAAGGAATCCATTTTAAAACACTTGAAAGAGGGGAAGGTGATCAAGAATAGTCAGCATGGATTCATGAAGGGCAAGTCATGCCTGACCAATCTGATTAGCTTCTATGATGAGGTAACTGGCTCTGTGAATATGGGGAAGTCAGTTGATGTGACATACCTTGACTTTAGCAAGGCTTTTGATACGGCCTCCCACAATATTCTTGCTAGCAAGTTAAGAGAATGTGGATTGGATAAATGGATGGTAAGATGGATAGAAAGCTGTCTGGAAGGACGGGCCCAGCGGGTAGTTATCAACGGCTCGATGTCAGGTTGGGGGTCGGTTTCTAGCGGAGTGCAACAAGGATTGGTTTTAGGACCAGTTTTGTTCAACATCTTTATTAATGACCTGGATGAGGGGATGGATTGCACCCTCAGCAAGTTTGCGGATGACACTAAGCTAGGGGGAGAGGTAGATATGCTGGAGGGCAGGGATAGAGTCCAGAGTGACTTAGACAAATTGGAGGATTGGGCCAAAAGAAATCTGATGAGGTTCAACAAGGACAAGTGTAGAGTCCTGCACTTGGGACGGAAGAATCTGAAGCAGTGTTACAGGCTGGGGACCAACTGGCTAAGTAGCAATTCTGTAGAAAAGGACCTGGGGATTACAGTGGATGAGAAGCTGGATATGAGTCAACAGTGTGCCCTTGTAGCCAGGAAGACTAATGGCATATTAGGTTGCATTAAGAGGAGCATTGCCAGTCGATCCAGAGATGTGATTATTGCTCTTTACTCGGCTCTGGTGAGGCCACATCTGGAGTATTGTGTCCAGTTCTGGGCCCACAATTACAGGAAGGATGTGAATGCATTGGAGAGGGTCCAGCAGAGGGCAACCAAAATGATGAGGGGGCTGGAGCATATGACCTACGAGGAGAGGCTGAGGGAGTTGGGTCTGTTTAGTCTGCAGAAGAGAAGAGTGAGGGGGGATTTGATAGCAGCCTTCAACTTCCTGAAGGGAGGTTCCAAAGAGGCTGGAGAAAGGCTATTCACAGTAGTGATGGATGGCAGAACAAGGAATAATGGTCTCAAGCTGCGGTGGGAGAGGTTCAGGTTGGATATTAGGAAAAACTATTTCCCTAGGAGGGTGGTGAAGCCCTGGAATGGGTTACCTAGGGAAGTAGTGGAGTCTCCATCCCTAGAGGTGTTTAAGTCTCGGCTTGACAAAGCCTTGGCTGTGTTGATTTAATTGGGATTGGTCCTGCCTTGGGCAGGAGGCTGGACTTGATGGCCTTCTAAGGTCTCTTCCAGCTCTATGATTCTATGCTGAACCACATTTTCAAAGATGAGTTCAAAAATTTTCTTACCATTTCATTTAATTGATATATCATCTTTCTCCTTTCTGTGTTGGAAGACTGTATTCAAACAGATTGCATTTTTCTCATTTTTGTCATTCAGAATTGTCTGACTTTTATACAAATTATTCATAGTTTGCAGCTTGTTTTCCAGCAGTCTGTAACTAACATTTCATTCGAATCTGTTTTGATTGTACACATATATTAGGTGGTGTATTTCTATAGCCTGATCAGATAAAGTTACACATCTGATTGTGAAAGTAGATAATTGTAAGTATGAATCTGAAGTTCATTTTCTACAATATTCTGCAGCTTTGCCTAAAACTCATTTTTTTATGAACTGCAAGTAACTTTGTTCACATGAGTTTGTGACAGCTAGTAAGTACAAACAAATGCAGAACAAACCTATCCCAAGCTAGTCTCCTAACAGATTCAAATGAAAATTTCCAGAACAATTTTATTAAATTTGTTCAGCTCTACCAATTAACCATTAATGGTCAATAAACTGAGATTTTTATGTATGCCAAATTTTTCCAGAGGATTATAATCAGACACTGTTGGCCAAGTATTTTCAAAAGACATGTGCCTAAGTTAGGTTCAACTTTTGGCACTGAAGGTATGTGGCTTTCAAAAGTGCTTAACAGCATCCTTTGGTTTCAGTGGTTATTTCAGAGGGCTTTAATTTCATCAGCAATTTAGAAAACAGGCTATTTAAATGTCTAAATAAGATGTTTACAAGCTTAATTTTAGGCACTTTTGTTTGTTTACAATCTCACCACTTATTTGCAGTACATATTTTTTTAAAACAATATCAGTTCAGAGTATATTGATCTCTTCATGAAAACCAGAGCTAACTCGCCCATGCAACAACAACAAGCTGTTGCTTAGGGCAGCATAGTATTAAGGGCGAAAAAAGTGCTTAGTGACTGCTAATTGCGTGTGGCACAGATAGTTTTTGGTTTGCCTAGGGCAGAAAAAGGCTATCTTTGGCACTGACACATGTACATACTGTGTCTAAAGGAAATATCCTTCTGTATATATATATTCCATAGTCAGATGAACTTTATAAAATCAAATTACTAAAGTATGAAAAATTCTGCTGAATTCAAATCAACTTCTTAATTGCTCTCATCACAAAGGGAAGCTTTAAGACAATCTACATAGCTGTAGGCAGGAAGAATATACATGCATATTGTTCATATAGAAATTCTAGTTTCTAAATGGCCATACATTTTAGAAAGTAAATACATAGTTTAATAAGTTATCATTTATAGCCAAAACTAGAAGAAACATATCATAAAGCACTGAAGTCAAAACTCCTTGACATTTGTCACAGCATGTGTGATTTTAGGAAATAAAAGCTGTCACTGCATGAGGTTTCAGGCCATCATGTATGAGAATTTTCAGAAAGGTTGGAACAGAGGGCCACCAACTGTTATTTTTACATTTTAACGGTAAAGTCTATTGCCATCATTAAATACTAAATGGTGCTATCCTTCCTTTTGTCAAATAATCAATGGACATTTCAGGGGATTATGATAGAATATAATATTAGGCTATAACAAGCTAACCATTAAATGTAGATATTGTGACACATAAAATCTGAAAGAGGTTTGATCATATACATCTGTTCAGAAATTACTGCCATTCAAATGTGTTAAAAACACAGTTTCACTAGTATTAGTGGGCAAATCTTGTCACCCATACAAATGCTGAGTATTAACTTACTTTGCACTTGATCCCACTGGAATCACTATGTAACTGCTCAACATGGTATAAGAGTGCAGAATGACTAGCCTCTAATTTAGATTAGCCAGACCCAATTTTCTCCTTGAGATCTCAAAATATAATTTTAAGATAATATTTTATTGCTTCTTTTTGCTTTTAGAAGTTGTTTGCAATGTTGTTGTTGCTGTTGGTGCCAGGACACTGGAGACACAGAGTAAATAAGATATTACCATATATTGGACCAACCTCTGCTGGGGAGAGAGACAAGCTTTCACTCTCAGGCTACGTCGAGACTGCAAGCCTCTTTTGAAAGAGGCTTTTTTGAAAGATACTTTCAAAAAAGCCTTTTTCGAAAAAGAGCGTCTAGACTACAATCAGTACTTTCAAAAAAGCAAGTCGCTTTTTCGAAAGAGAGCACCCATGCAGTCTGGATGCTCTCTTTCGAAAAAGCACAGTTTGCATTATATAGCGCCTTTTTTCGAAAGAGCACTTTCGAAAAACGGCATTCTTCCTCGTAAAACGAGGTTTTCCGCGGTCAAAAAAACTGCCGCGTTCTTTCGATTTACTTTCTAAAGAACGTGGCAGCAGTCTAGACACAGGGGATGTTTTTTAGAAAAAATGCCACTTTTTTCGAAAAAACACTGTAGTCTAGACACACCCTTACAGAAAACTCCTCTTCAGGTCTGGGAAATATCCCTTCTAAGTACCTTTACCTGACCTGAAGAAAAGCTCTCTGTAAACTCAAATGCCTGTCTCCCTCCTCAACAGAAGTTGGTCCAATGAAAGATAATACCTCATCCACCTTGTCTATCCTGTCACTAGCTATGTCTCTCAGATAGATTTCTTACCTCACTGTAGTCATAGATTAAATGTGTTAAAGAGACCTCTGGGTGGAGGGGTCTACTGAAGGGGGGGAAAGACAGTTTTACATGATGTACCACTTTAACCTGAGCTATTACCAGGTCTTCTAAATTCACGAGTGAAGAGCTATTGAAAATGGCTTGACATTTATGCATTTCCTTTTGACATTATAAGGGTTAATTAAGTGATAACCTCCACAGTAGTGGAACATGCATGAGGCAATAATGTCACTTGGGCTCATAACCGTAGAAGCTACACAGCCAATGTTTACTGCTGTGTGAAATGCTCTGGTACCTATTATATGCAGTAATTTTAAAAAAAGAAAGGAAAACAAAGAGAATTGATGTTTTGAATTGCTTCATATTGGTGCACTGCAGAATGAGAGGGCCAGGCAACATAGTCTGATCCATACATAAGAATATAAGAACGGCCGTACTGAATCAGACCAAAGGTCCATCTAGCCCAGTAGCCTGTCTGCCAACAGTGGCCAGCACCAGGTGCTCCAGAGAGGGTGGACCGAAGACAATGATCAAGCGATTTGTCTCCTGCCATCCCTCTCCAGCCTCTGACAAACAGAGGCCAGGGACACCATTTCTATCCCCTGGCTAATAGCCTTTTATGGACCTAACCTCCATGAAATTATCTAGCTTCTCTTTAAACTCTGTTATAGTCCTAGCCTTCACAGCCTCCTCTGGCAAGGAGTTCCACAGGTTGACTACACGCTGTGTGAAGAAGAACTTTCTTTTATTAGTTTTAAACCTGCTACCCATTAACTTCATTTGGTGTCCTCTAGTCCTTCTATTATGGGAACTAATAAATATTATTCGCCCTCTCCACACCACTCATGATTTTATATACCTCTATCATATCCCCTCTCAGTCTCCTCTTTTCTAAACTGAAAAGTCCCGGTCGTTTTAACCTCTCTTCATATGGGACCCGTTCCAAACCCCTAATCATTTTAGTTGCCCTTTTCTGAACCCTTTCCAAGGGCAAAATATCTTTTTTGAGGTGAGGAGACCACATCTGTACACAGTATTCAAGATGTGGGCGTACCATAGTTTTATACAGGGGCAGTAAGATATTCTGTGTCTTATTTTCTATCCCTTTCTTAATAATTCCTAGCATCCTATTTGCCTTTTTGACCGCTGCTGCACACTGCGTGGAAGTTTTCAGAGAACTGTCCACGATAACTCCAAGATCTCTTTCCTGATTTGTCGTAGCCAAATTAGCCCCCATCATACTGTACGTATAGTTGGGGTTATTTTTCCCAATGTGCATTACTTTACACTTATCCACATTAAATTTCATTTGCCATTTTGTTGCCCAATCTCTCAGTTTGATGAGATCTTTTTGGAGTCCCTCACAGTCTGCTTCTGTCTTGACGATCCTAAACAGTTTGGTATCATCCGCAAACTTTACCACCTCACTGCTTACCCCTTTCTCCAGATCATTTATGAATAAGTTGAACAGGATTGGTCCCAAGACCGACCCTTGGGAGACACCACTAGTTACCCCTCTCCATTCTGAAAATTTACCATTTATTCCTACCCTTTGTTTCCTGTATTTTAACCAGTTCTCAGTCCATGAAAGGACCTTCCCTCTTATCCCATGGCAATGTAAGAGCCTTTGGTGAGGGACCTTGTCAAAGGCTTTCTGAAAATCTAAGTATACTATATCTACTGGATCCCCCTTGTCCGCATGTTTGTTAACCCCTTCAAAGAACTCTAATAGATTAGTAAGACATGATTTCCCTTTACAGAAACCATGTTGACTTTTGCCCAACAAATTATGTTTTTCCACGTGCCTCACAATTTTATTCTTTACTATTGTTTCGACTAATTTGCCCGGTACTGAAGTTAGACTTACCGGTCTGTAATTGCCAGGATCGCCTCTAGAGCCCTTTTTAAATATTGGTGTCACGTTAGCTACCTTCCAGTCATTAGGTACAGAAGCCGATTTAAAGGATAGGTTACAAACCACAGATAATAGTTCACCAATTTCCCATTTGAGTTCTTTCAGAACCCTTGGATGAATGCCATCTGGTCCCGGAGATTTGTTGACATTAAGTTTTTCTATTTGTTCCAAAACCTCCTCTAATGACACTTCAATCCGGGACAGTTCCTCAGATTCATCACACACAAAAGACGGTGCAGATTTGGGAATCTCCCTAACGTCCTCAATCGTGAAGACTGAAGCAAAGAAGTCATTTAGTTTCTCCGCAATGGCTTTATCGTCCTTGATTGATCCTTTTATATCTCGATCGTCTAGGGGACCCACAGGTTTTTTAGCAGGCTTCCTGCTTCAAATGTACTTAAAAAACATTTTGTTATTTCTTTTTGAGTTTTTGGCTAGCTGTTCCTCAAAATCTTTTTTTGCTTTTCTTATTACATTTTTACACTTGATTTGACAGTGCTTATGTTCCTTTCTATTTATCTCACTGGGATTGGACTTCCACTTCTTGAAAGTTGCCTTTTTGTCCCTCACTCCTTCTTTTACATGGTGGTTAAGCCACGGTGACTCTTTTTTAGGTTTCTTACAATGTTTTTTAATTTGGGGTATACATTTAAGTTGGGCCTCTATTATGGTGTCTTTAAAAAGTTTCCATGCAGCTTGCAGGGATTTGGCTCTAGTCACTGTACCTTTTAATTTCTGTTTAACTAACCTCCTCGTTTTTGTGTAATTCCCCTTTTTGAAATTAAAAGCCAGAGTGCTGGACTGCTGCGGTGTTCTTCCCACCACAGGAATGTTAGAAACTGGACACTGAGAAACTGGAATTCCCATGCCACAAGAAATTTCTGTGCTTAAATTTCCCATTTGTAAAATAAGTATAATAATCCTTAACTGCCTTAATTAAAGACACAATTAAAGGTTTTTAAATCTTAATTAATGTGTTAAGCAGCTAGAGATTTTCAGAAATGCTGTAAAAGTGTAACATACAATATCTCAGTGCTTGATTGTGCAGCCATTACTTACACGAGGGAGCTCTTACATTAGTGATCTCAATGGGTTTAGGTTGACTACCTATCTGTTTTTGACTGCACAGCTGATGCCCTCCCTCCCCCCACTTCTCTCTCAAAATTCCCCCCTTGTTTGTTTGGTCAGATAGTTGGCAACCCTAGAGGAGTCACTTCTGTGAGTTAAGTCTCACCAGTGTAAGGTATTTACAAAATAGGTCATAGCTATTGAAATATGGTCACTAAGGGTTTTGCACATCTTGAAAGTGTGTGTTTGTGTGTGGGGTGGTTACTTGCTGTGTGCTGAGCTTGTGTTTGTCTGTTTGGTTTGTTTGTTTGAAGGAGCTTCTAAAAGGTTTGAAATCTAGAAGCCTCTGTTAATTGGCTGAGCCTCAGTCAGGGGGAGGGGCTACCAGGGCTTTATAAGCTGTGAGTCAGCGACCAGGGAGCTTGCGACCAGGAGCAGCTAACAGGGAGTTTGGAGAGGAAGTTTAGAGGGGGAGGTTAGAGGGCACTAGTGACTTCTGACCTTCTTTAAGCATAACTTTTATAATAATCTATATTCCAGACATTTAATAAGAAGCCCAGTTTATACTTAAACTTATTCATAAGAAAAATGGAGACAGAAGCCCAGCAGCACAGTGGGGGCTATCCTGTTTATTGCGTTGAGTGTAACATGTATGATTACCTGCCCTGTGGGTGAGTGGTGTATGTGTGCACCCGTTGCAAGGAGCTCCTGACCCTCAGAGACCGAGTTCGGGCTTTGGAGGCCAGGGTGGCTGAACTGGAGGAACTAAGGGAGTTAGAGAGCTATGTTGATGAGACTTTCCGGGATGCTGTAGTACTGTCCCACCTCCAGTATGAGAGCCCCAGTGCTCTTAAAGAGGATGAAAGTCTCAAGGGAACAGAGCATTCAATGGGAGCAGAGGGAAACCATCCCGTAGTTGGGACCCTCCTTCCAGAGGATGTTGCGGTATCCTCTCGCACCCAGTTGTTCGGAAGATGCAGGTGTTAGTAGTGGGTGATTCGATCGTTAGAAACATAGATAGTTGGGTTTGTGATGACCGGGAGAACCATATGGTCACTTGCCTGCCTGGTGCGAAGGTTGCGGATCTCTCGAGGCATCTAGATAGACTTATGTGTTGTGCTGGGGAGGAGCCGGTGGTCGTGGTACATGTAGGTACCAATGATGTAGGGAAGGGTAGGAGAGATGTCCTGGAGGCCAAATTTAGGCTGTTAGGAAAGAGACTGAAATCCAGGACCTCTATGGTGGCATTCTCGGAAATGCTTCCAGTTCCACGTGCAGGGCCAGGTAGGCAGGCTTCAGAGTCTCAATGCGTGGATGAGACGATGGTGTAGGGAAGAGGGGTTTAGATTTATTAGGAACTGGGGACACTTTTGGGATAGGGGGAGCCTATACAGGAAGGATGGGCTCCACCTAAACCAGGGTGGAACCAGACTGCTGGCACTAAACATTAAAAAGGCCGTAGAGCAGTTTTTAAACTAAGAGATGGGGGAAACCCAATTGGTGCGGAGATGCACGTAAATCGGATGGAGACTTCTCTGAGAGGAGAATCCATTGATAGAGATTCTCTAATCTGTAGTCAGAAAGAGAGGAGGGGAGAGGGCAAACCATGGGCCAGAGCAGACAAACAACCGCATATAAAGGAATCCAGTGCATCAGGGAAGGGCAGACAAATAAGCAGTGGCAAATTTTTAAAGTGCTTCTACACAAATGCTAGGAGTCTGACTAATAAGATGGGTGAACTAGAGTACCTCGTATTAAAGGAGGAGATTGACATAATAGGCATCACTGAAACCTGGTGGAATGAGGAAAATCTGTGGGACACAATCATACTGGGATATAAAATATATCGAAAGGATAGAGCAGGCCGTGTGGGCGGCGGAGTGGCACTGTATGTGAATGATAATGTAGAATCAAATGAAATAAAAATATTAAATGAATCAACATGTTCAATAGAATCGCTATGGATAGTAATTCCATGCTCCAATAATAAGAAATTAGCAGTAGGGATATATTATCATCCACCTGACCAGGACAGCGATACTGTCATTGAAATGCTGAGGGAGATTAGAGAGGCTACCAAAACAAAAAACTCTATAATAATGGGGGATTTTAATTATCCCCATATTTACTGGATACATGTCACCTCAGGAAGAGAAGCAGAGATAAAATTTCTCAATGGCTTAAATGACTGCTTCTTGGAGCAGCTGGTACAGGAACACACAACGGGAGAGGCAATTCTCGAGTTAGTCCTGAGTGGAGCGCAGGATCAGGTCCAGGAGATATCCATTACAGGACCGCTTGGGAATAGTGACCATAATATAATAACATTTAACATTCCTGTGGTGGGAAGAACACCGCAGCAGTCCAGCACTCTGGCATTTAATTTCAAAAAGGGGAATTACACAAAAACGAGGAGGTTAGTTAAACAGAAATTAAAAGGTACAGTGACTAGAGCCAAATCCCTGCAAGCTGCATGGAAACTTTTTAAAGACACCATAATAGAGGCCCAACTTAAATGTATACCCCAAATTAAAAAACATTGTAAGAAACCTAAAAAAGAGTCACCGTGGCTTAACCACCATGTAAAAGAAGGAGTGAGGGACAAAAAGGCAACTTTCAAGAAGTGGAAGTCCAATCCCAGTGAGATAAATAGAAAGGAACATAAGCACTGTCAAATCAAGTGTAAAAATGTAATAAGAAAAGCAAAAAAAGATTTTGAGGAACAGCTAGCCAAAAACTCAAAAAGAAATAACAAAATGTTTTTTAAGTACATTTGAAGCAGGAAGCCTGCTAAAAAACCTGTGGGTCCCCTAGACGATCGAGATATAAAAGGATCAATCAAGGACGATAAAGCCATTGCGGAGAAACTAAATGACTTCTTTGCTTCAGTCTTCACGATTGAGGACGTTAGGGAGATTCCCAAATCTGCACCGTCTTTTGTGTGTGATGAATCTGAGGAACTGTCCCGGATTGAAGTGTCATTAGAGGAGGTTTTGGAACAAATAGAAAAACTTAATGTCAACAAATCTCCGGGACCAGATGGCATTAATCCAAGGGTTCTGAAAGAACTCAAATGGGAAATTGGTGAACTATTATCTGTGGTTTGTAACCTATCCTTTAAATCGGCTTCTGTACCTAATGACTGGAAGGTAGCTAACGTGACACCAATATTTAAAAAGGGCTCTAGAGGCGATCCTGGCAATTACAGACCGGTAAGTCTAACTTCAGTACCGGGCAAATTAGTCGAAACAATAGTAAAGAATAAAATTGTGAGGCACGTGGAAAAACATAATTTGTTGGGCAAAAGTCAACATGGTTTCTGTAAAGGGAAATCATGTCTTACTAATCTATTAGAGTTCTTTGAAGGGGTTAACAAACATGCGGACAAGGGGGATCCAGTAGATATAGTATACTTAGATTTTCAGAAAGCCTTTGACAAGGTCCCTCACCAAAGGCTCTTACATTGCCATGGGATAAGAGGGAAGGTCCTTTCATGGACTGAGAACTGGTTAAAATACAGGAAACAAAGGGTAGGAATAAATGGTAAATTTTCAGAATGGAGAGGGGTAACTAGTGGTGTCTCCCAAGGGTCGGTCTTGGGACCAATCCTGTTCAACTTATTCATAAATGATCTGGAGAAAGGGGTAAGCAGTGAGGTGGTAAAGTTTGCAGATGATACCAAACTGTTTAGGATCGTCAAGACAGAAGCAGACTGTGAGGGACTCCAAAAAGATCTCATCAAACTGAGAGATTGGGCAACAAAATGGCAAATGAAATTTAATGTGGATAAGTGTAAAGTAATGCACATTGGGAAAAATAACCCCAACTATACGTACAGTATGATGGGGGCTAATTTGGCTACGACAAATCAGGAAAGAGATCTTGGAGTTATCGTGGACAGTTCTCTGAAAACTTCCACGCAGTGTGCAGCAGCGGTCAAAAAGGCAAATAGGATGCTAGGAATTATTAAGAAAGGGATAGAAAATAAGACACAGAATATCTTACTGCCCCTGTATAAAACTATGGTACGCCCACATCTTGAATACTGTGTACAGATGTGGTCTCCTCACCTCAAAAAAGATATTTTGCCCTTGGAAAGGGTTCAGAAAAGGGCAACTAAAATGATTAGGGGTTTGGAACGGGTCCCATATGAAGAGAGGTTAAAACGACCGGGACTTTTCAGTTTAGAAAAGAGGAGACTGAGAGGGGATATGATAGAGGTATATAAAATCATGAGTGGTGTGGAGAGGGCGAATAATATTTATTAGTTCCCATAATAGAAGGACTAGAGGACACCAAATGAAGTTAATGGGTAGCAGGTTTAAAACTAATAAAAGAAAGTTCTTCTTCACACAGCGTGTAGTCAACCTGTGGAACTCCTTGCCAGAGGAGGCTGTGAAGGCTAGGACTATAACAGAGTTTAAAGAGAAGCTAGATAATTTCATGGAGGTTAGGTCCATAAAAGGCTATTAGCCGGGGATAGAAATGGTGTCCCTGGCCTCTGTTTGTCAGAGACTGGAGAGGGATGGCAGGAGACAAATCGCTTGATCATTGTCTTCGGTCCACCCTCTCTGGAGCACCTGGTGCTGGCCACTGTTGGCAGACAGGCTACTGGGCTAGATGGACCTTTGGTCTGATTCAGTACGGCCGTTCTTATGTTTTTATGTTCAGACAGCTCTGCTGTGTAGTTATCAAAGCACAGGGGCCATACAATGATTAACTGATTATAAAAACAAACAAAAAACAAATAGCTGTTTATTAACTGAGTACCATCCAGCCTGTACTCTGAATAAGAAAAGGGTTCTGTGTTGAAAAAAAATAGCATGTGATTATGTAATTAAATACGCACATGGAAATGGGTCTGAACTAAGTTTTTGCTGGTGACATTAATTCTGGCATTTCCTAAATTTTGAGTGCTTGACTTTGCAACCTTCATAACCACTTCCCAAGCAGGGTTATATTCCCTCCTCTCCAATATAACAATTTGGATTTGGATCTTCTTAAAAACCTTGCCATTCTAATAACATTTTCCAGATCTCAGAAGCCGATATGTGAATTTTCATCTCTCATTGAAATAAGCAAATTTGAAAGTTATACATGTGAAAGTTTAATTCAGACAGGCAGATTGGAACCTGGGATCTCTGAAGCTTATTTCATGAGCCTCTACTGCATGCCTGGGCAATATACAACCTGCAGGCTTGGGACTGAGGTGCCAGATCTGGGCCTATGATGCCTGCTCTCGCCTACACTGCTACAATGGTATAAAGAGATTTTTCATGCAATTTTGCTTGGCCTCCCTGCTTAGCAAAGGGGAGCAGAGTAGGTTTTACATCACTCTTGGATCATATCTTGCCCTTTTGGTTCCCTCCAACTCAAGGAAATTAGTGCCACACTCTGCATTGTCACATCATGTCCCTTTCTCCGGTTTTCTTCTCCAAAACTCATTCAATTAATTTTCCATTTTGTTCTCCCTGTGCTGCTAAACTTCCCTCTGTTGTGCAGGATTAAACTTCCCTCCGTTGTGCAGGTTCTGAAATACAGAAACATGTAATTTCAACTCTTTTCCCTAATAAACCTGCAGATGGTTACATCATAAAGTACTGAATCTTTTGTTTAGACATTTAAATTGTTACCGGTGAGCAAAATAATTCCCCAATTCTGACAGTTATTCCATGTCTTGCTTTCATAGAGCTGATGCTAGTTGCGGGCAGGCGCAAAGGTGAAAGTAAGCCAGTGCATCCCACTCGTAAAAGACTGGTTGGATGGTGGTGAGGCTCTGCATGCTGCTGGCACACTGAGTTGTGTGGCTACAGAGCACCCAGGCTCCAAACTTGGTGCTTGGGGTGGTGTAAGGCAGTGCAGTTCCCACTACCCCAGGGATCTGGCAGCTGGGCAGCACAGTGGCCACACTCCTACCCCAAGCTCCTCCCCACACACCCAATCCGTTGCTCTGAGCCCATCCACCCTGACTTCTGTACCCCCCACACCCTTCACATCCCTACCCTGAATCCTCCCCACCCTGCCTTGACTCCTGCACCCTCCATGCCCTGACAGCCCCAAAGGGGGTGTGTGATAGGACCATATCTGCAAGAAAGTTAAGTTCCTTTCACCCTGCTCAGGGGTTCATCTACACAGAATAAACTACCTGGATTGGGATCAAAGCTTTTAACTACTGAAAAAGTATGAGCGTATGTGTGTGTGTCGGGGGCGGGGGGTAACTTCATTAAATACTAACTCAAAATGTGGCTAAGAGAGTCTTACTCACACACACACACACCTCACACACTCCTTCCCTCTTAGGGCTGACATTAAGCATGGAAAAAAATGTGTCAGTGTTGGACATTTCCCCTGAGAAAATTACCAGCAAGTGAAATGGGTTTAAAAGATTGTCCCAATATAATTATAGTGGTTGCTACTAGGCATTGGCTGTATTTCCTATTTTCAAAAACTATTAAATCCTCAATTTGCCTTTCTTCTTCTCATGCAAAGAGTTGCTTGAGAAATTCCCTGGAGGAGAAGTCTAGATATAAACATTTAAGTTTTGAGGGAGACCTGACAATAAAGTAGCACCAAAGTGTATTTTAAGTCTTTGTTAGTAGTTATCATTTTTGCTCCTCACCTCTTCATTTCAAGATTTGGATACATTTTACCATTCAAAAAATAATGAAAGGCCATTTGCCTGTTTACACTAAAGCATTCAGTAGACAAGGATTTTGTGTCAGTGTTCAAGGATGTAGTGGAAATTCTTTAATCCTAAGTAGGGTGTTGACATATTTCACAACAAACAAAGCAGAAACACTGATGAGCTATTTTGTGCAACTAGACTTGTCAAATAATGTACAAAACCTGACTGCACAGCTTTTGTTTAAACATAATGAGTCAGATTCTTTTCTCACACTAACCAAAGGTAAATGTGAAGTAACTTCATTGACTTTAGTAGAGGTACATCAGAGAAAAATCCTCTTGGCTTGCTGTTAAGAACTGAAGTTTTAGATATTACTTTTGATTACACATCTTATAGCGTTTAAGGAAATAAAGTATGTATATTCTGAAAATGTAAAACAAAATGTTTTAAAATATACAAAATTATTTAAGACTCAAGGCAAATCTCCAAAAGAGTATAAATTGTCACAGCTTCACAGCTCATTTCAATGTACCTACAAATATTTACACCAGCATGATCCCTGGCATCTTGAACAGAATCCATTAAGACACTTATAGCCTCACCCAAAGCCAGTTGAAGAGGGTCCCATTTACTTGAAGGGGTTTGAATAATCAAACCAGAACACTTCCATCATAAAAGTGTAATTTTGTTCATTTATTTTTTACATTAGCAATTTTCTTACATTAGTGAGTCATAGTGTATTTGTAAATGAAGAGCACTCAGTATATCTGGGGAAAATAAAGACATTTTAGTATTGTGATTTCTCTTTACAGCACTTTGATCATTAATCTCAGCTAAGATGTGCAAGATGCCACCTTTTCGCTCTGTATTTTACATGGAAGGCAGATCAATAAACTTCCCCCATATTAGATTTGGATAAGACAGATTTATTAGGCATGACTAGAGCTGAGTGAAGTAAGACACAAATATTAAGATGACAATTTGCAAGTCATCAAGTCAAGGCCAAAAAAAAGTCTGATTTTCCAGATTGTGTGTCTTTAGAAATTAATAATCTGATGAAACAGAAAAATTTCAGAGACATTACATTGGTTACAAAAGGAAGCTGGATGGAAGCATATTTTAATATATACAAAATTTCTAGCCATGTTTACTGGATAACACCATTCCAATTGCAGTCATTAACTGCTAGCCTCAACTCATCCATTTCAGAACAGCCAAGTAATTGGGAACTAGTAGATGGTCCCTTTGTCAGCCTACCAGTGGGACAGCACCACATTATGCATTAGTCATTTATTGCTGTTCTTGTTATTGGTCCCAGGACCCACAAGATTCAGAACTCCAATAAGAGCACCTAAAAGAAGACTTGGCATTGTATGTCATAGGCAAGGTCTTTACTTTACAGAGGTGTTTACTATAGAGTCCACCTTGTCTATACATTGTGCTTAAAATTTAATAAGAACAAATAAAACCCACTAAATTTAACTGTGTTCAGGCTTATAAAGGAAATGTTCCTTGTCCAGGACATCACTATCATAGGTTTGTCTGTTACAACTCCTGGAACAAAGGGAGAAAATCCTATCACTGAGAGGGACAACATAGGACCAGGAAAAAAAGTTATTACAGCCTCACCTTGCTCTTAAGATATTACATTGACTAGATGGTGTCACTCCAAGAACCAGGACAGGGTATTCTGGGATATGCAATCCATTATGGTAGCCACATTAGTAAGCCTAGCCTTCAGTCAGGATGTAATGGAATAAGTAGCATATATAAACATTATTCTTTCCAAAAGATGAGGAACTTTCTAGTGAAGAGGGCTTCAAATTAGGGTTTTTGGGGGACAGTGACATAAGCTCTTAAGTAAGTGGGGAAGTGGGATACAAGGAAAGTAGAACAGAGGAGGACACCTGATTCATACTGAGAAGCTAGGGCAATCAGCTAATTATCTAAGGTGTCTATACACAAACACAAGGGAAACAAGCAGGAAGAATCGGAAGTTCTGGAACAAAGAGCTATGATGTGATTGGAATAACAGAGACTGCTGGGATGACCCACATGATTGGAGCACTGTCATGCAAGGGTACAAAGTGTTCAGGACGGACAGGTGGGGGAGAAAAGGAGGAGGAGTTGCACTGTATGTAAGAGAGCAGTATGATTGCTCAGAGTTCCAGTATAAAATGGGAGAAAAGCCATTGGGAGTCTTTGGGTTGAGTTTATAGGAAGGAGCAACCAGGGTGATGTCATGGTGAATGTCTGCTATAGACCATCAGATCAAGTTGATGAGGTAGACTAGGCTTTCTTCAGACAACTAAGAGAAGCTTCCGGATCACATGCCCTGGTTCTCACACGGGACTTCAGTCACCCTGACTTCTGTTGGGAGACCAATACAGCAGTACATGGACAACCCAGAAAGTTTTTGGAGAATGTTGGGGATAACTTCTTGGTACAAGTGCTGAAGGAACCAATCAGGGGCCATGCGCATCTTGACCTGCTGCTTACATACAGGGAGGAATTAGTAGGGGAAGTAGATATGGATGGCAACCTGGGCAGCAGTGATAATGAGATGATCCAATTCAGGTTCCTGACCAAAGGAAGAAAGGAGAACAGCAAAATACAGTTCCTGGACTTCAGAAAAGCTGATATTTGACTCCCTCAGTGAATTAAATGGAAGGATCTCCTGGGATGCTAACATGAGAGGGAAAGGAATGCAGGAGAGCTGTCTGTGTTTTAGGTAAGTCTTACTGAAGGCACCAGAACAAACCATTCCAATGTGCAGTAAGAAAAGTAAATATGGTAGATGACCAGCTTGGCTTAATGATAAAATCTTCAACACAAAAAGGTAGCTTACAAGAATTGGAAACTTGACAGATGACCTCAGTCCCCTGAAAAATCACAGAGGGGATCCTCAAGGAATCCATTCTGAAGCACTTGGAAGAGAGGAAAGTGATCAAGAACAGTCAACATATATTCACCAAGAGCAAATCATGCCTGACCAACTGGATTGCTTTTGTTGACAATCTGGCTCTGTGGATCTGGGGAAGGCAGTGGATGTAATATTCCTTGACGTTAGCAAAGCTCTTGATATGGTCTCCACAGTATTCTTGCCAGAAAGTCAAGGAAGTATGGCTTGGATAAATGAACTGTAAGGTGGATAGAAAGTTGGCTAGATTGTTGTGCTCAAAGGATAGTGATCAATGACTCAATTTGTGTTTGGTGGTCAGTGTCAAGCGGAGTGCCTCGGGGTCAGTTCTAGGGCTGGTTTTGTTCAACACCTTTATTAATGACCTGGATGAGGGGATGGATTGCACCCTCAGCAAGTTCGCAGATGACACTAAACTAGGGGGAGAGGTAGATATGTTGGAGGGTAGGGATAGAATCCTAAAAAAATTGGAGGATTGGGCCAAAAGAAATCTGATGAGGTTCAACAAGGACAAGTGCAGAGTCTTGCACTTGAGACAGAAGAATCCCAAGCACTGTTACAGGCTGGAGATCAACTGGCTAGGCAGCAGTTTGGCAGAAAAAGACCTGGGGATTACAGTGGACGAGAAGCTGGATATGAGTCAACAGTGTGTCCTTGTAGCCAAGAAGGTTAATGGCATATGAGGTTGCATCAGAAGGAGCATTGCCAGCAGATCTAGAGAAGCGATTGTTCCTCTTTATTTGGCACTAGTGGGGCCATATCTGGAGAATTATGTCCAATTTTGCCCCCCCCCATTACAGAAAGGATGTGGACACATTGGAGGAAGTCCAGCGGCTGGCAACAAAAACGATTAGAGGGCTGGAACACATGATTTACAAGGAGAGTCTGAGGGATTTGGGATTATTTAATCTACAGAACAGAAGAGTGGGGCTTAGATAGCAGCCTTCAACTACCTTCAGGGGGGGTCCAAAGATGATGGAGAATGGTTATTCTTAGTGATGACAGATTACAGAATGAGGAGCAATGGTCTCAAATTGCAGTAGGTGAGTCTTGGTTAGGAAAAACTATTTCACCAGGGCGGGGGTAGGGGGTGTGAAGCACTGGAATGTGTTGCCTGGTGAGGTAGTGGAATCTCCATCCCTAGAGATTTTTAAGTCCTGGCTTGACAAAGCTCTGGCTGGGATGATTTATTTGGGATTGGTCCTGCTTTTAGCAAAGGATTGGACTAGATGACCTCCTAAAGTCTTTTCCAGCTTTATGATTCTATGAACTGACATATAGAAAATAAGTGTAAAAAAATACTTTTTCTGTTGCCCTTTACTGTGAAATTACTCACAGTATATATATATATATATATATATGTAAAGAGATAAGGTGGGTGCGGTACTACCCTCTAATAGACCAATTTCTGTTGCAGAGAGGAATAAGCTTTTGAACTACACATAGCTCTTCCTCAGGTCTGGACACATTTGTAGCAAGTGTTATATAACCTGGAGATATATTAGTATGTTTTGTTGCCTTTAGGGCATGATGAAATAAACACATCTCCCACTTCCTCTCTGCAAATCAATTTTCTAATACAAATGTCAAAAAGAGGTGTATTTTTGTTGTTTGGACTCTAACAATAGTGTTTTTTTGGGAAGGTTCATTTCTGTTTGTGGCAAAAAATATGAAATGAACAAAAATAAGGTATGTTTAGTTTGTCTCATTCAGATATAAAGTCAGTTAAATTTATTTGCTGCAGCCATCTATGTATATTTCCTTAAGTGGTCACCAAATTATTTCATTCTGTTTTCACTATCCTGTCCTCAACCCCAAACATTTAGCACTTTAACATCTTCAGTTATGTAGGCTGCACAGAGTAGTGATTCACAGAGCACTAGCATTTGAGACCCAGTGTCCTTCTGCATTTACTGGGTAGGAAGGAGAGGATAATAATAGTATTAACTTTTTGAAAAAGTGTAACGGGACTAGACTCTCCCACGAATGATTGGTTTCATGCTTTTCTCTCGCCTCTTTAAATAGGGGGAATGAAGAGGGTTGCATTTTCCTCAAGAAGTCATTTAATTGAAATCACCATTTCATTTAAACCACCATTCAGACTGTAAGAAATCAATGCTGACAATGCCTTAGTCAACAGAACCTTCAAAAGACTCACAAAGCCCAACTGACTGTTTCAGATGTGTGTGTTTTAATTGTTTTAGTTTTCAACTGCTATGGACAGTGTGGTAAAGCTAAGTCCAAAAATTTAGCCAGGGACCATCTCTGTCCTTGAGAGGCACTGAAAATTGAAGGAGTGACTGCAGGGTGTAGAATTAGGAGGTCATGAATTCCAGTGAGAATTCTGACAGTTATTACCTGTGTGGCGCTTAGTAGTCACTTAACTTTCCTGCTCCATTTTTCCTTCTGTAAAATGAGTATAATATGTAACCATATACCACACAAAGGTGTTTGGGTTAACTAATCAATATCTGTGCAGCATGAGCATGCTGTGTAAATGATAAATGTGTCAATACAATAATTCAGCACTTAAACCCACATTTTTAAATAGATTACTTTTCAAAACGATTTCCTGATGATGTGTCCATTAACTGAATCATAGTTTTATGATAAGAAAAAGGTAGCCATTTGAAAATAGTTACTATGAGGGGAACTCTCTTGCACCAATTCAATCATTGATAGTTTTGCTATCGATTTTAAATGGGGGCAGGATCAAGAGCCAAATAAGCTCATTAGTATTCATCTTTGAAAGCTGTAGGTCAGTGCGAAGCTACAGACCAGGTGCCAGCTCATGCTATGGCTCCTAGGCCTAACTGAACTCTGACAAATGCATAGCTGGAAACCAGTATAGCTTACCTGTATGTTAGTGTTGTTAAAATAGATATTAATTTATAAAAAAATGTGTTTGCTACTTATCTTCTGACTGTGGGGTGTTCCCGTTTCAGAGCTGATACTTATTTCTTTATCCCATATTGCAAGGTAAAATTAAGCACCTGCTCTGAAACAGGAACCCCTCACTATAGGATAAGTATTACCAACTGTGAAATACTAATTCGCCACAGGCAGTGTTACCTCCTTCCTGGAGAAAGAAGGTCCATATACATAGACATCAGACAAAACATTGTAGAATATCAGATAACAAAAAGCTTTGTTGATTTCCCTCTCACACACCCATGAAGAAAAGGCATGCACAAACATTCATCCCATCAGCTTGAGCTCTGTGACAAGGTGATTTTTTTAAAATTGGTTGACAGGAAAAAAAACCCTGCATCTTTATGCTACTTGCACTTGGATGAGGCATGATTCCTCAGCATAAGCAAGGGATACCCAGCCACTCAGCCTTGGTTAACCATGAACATCTCACTTTCCATATCTATTACACTATGGAATCGAAGACTGTAATTTCTGTGGTTTTATATTTAACTCCTTTAACCTTGGAAATAACTTACATCTTTCGCTCAATAAATCCATCTTTAATTACTTTATTATAGGATTGGCCACAAGAATGTCTTTGCTGGGAGATCTGGGGTAAATGATTGGTCTTTGGGGATTGGGAGTAATCCCAATGGATGTGAATAAAGGAACCATTTATCACAGAGGCAATCTTACCTAGGTGGCAGATAGCCAGGAGCTCCCAAGGAGACTTTCTGTGACTCCATGTTAAGGCTGTATAGTTCCTGAGAAGTTTACACAATAAATGGTTAGTGAAATCTATGCATAGAACTCAAAAGTTTGTGGAGTGTGTCCTGTTTCTAAGCAGTCAGCCCTGAGGGTCACACTCTTGAGCCATTCCAGATAGCTTGTCAGTTTACTGACTTCTTATCAAAACATGATGCCTGCCATGCAATAGTTAAAATGTGTTAGTTTTCAAAAAGTGCACACCATACTGGGACCTATGAAACTGTATTTGAGTTAGCTGTATGTGCATTTCAATGCAGCTAATCAATAATGACTGATAGGAAGATCAGTTCTGGTCAGTTAAAGATTGCCTTAAAGAATGAAGACTCAGTAAATGCCATCTAGTATTTATGACTCTGAACTTGTACTGTGATGGCTGATTGAAGTCATTGGTCTCTGCCAACCCAGAAGGGTCTGCTTGTGTGTAGCTCAATAGAGGACTGGCATCTAAAACAAAAAACAAAAAAAGACTCACCCAGTGGTTATTACTGCTATTATCCTAACTGGGAGTAAATGTTGCCTAGTAGCTAGAACACTGGACTTAGACTCAGTAGGTCTTAGTTCTACTCCTACTTCTGCCATTGGCCTGCTACATGACCTTGGGCAGGTCACCTCACCATTCTGTAACTCAGTTTCTCCATCTCCAAAATGAGAAAAAGTGACACTGACATTTAATGAATAAAAGCACTACACAAGGCCTACCTATTATTGAAGAACATTAACAATTGGAAGAGTAAATAAAGGAACTGCATTTTAATGTGTTTTAAAATGAAAACCTTCATAGTGCGTTGGATACAATGTTCAGTTTACATTACTCATCTTTGCGCCCTAGCAGTTAAGGAGACTGGTACAATAAGCATATCTTAATTCTCATAGTCCGTTAGTATTATAATATTTTAAATTGTCTTATGTCTTTTATAATAAAACACCTGAAAAACTACAGAAGAGATACAAAGTGCTACTGAAATACAGCTGTACTTGGCATGGAGGACACCTCAAAAACGCTCGTGCTCAGCAGAACTGGTTGGGGAGTTAAATTTTTGGAAGATATAAGAACAAACTCCTGTTTGAGAAAACAAAATAATAGCCATAGAATATTTGAAGTTCACACAAAATAAAGAACTTAGATTTTTGAGTTCAGACACGGTACATAACAGAGGTACTTAATGGAAGGGTTCATCTACACAGCACCCTTACCTCTAAATAAGCTACACAATTTTCACTACTCAACTTGCGTAGCTTATTTTCAAGGTTTTTTAAAAAAAAAAGTGCCTTTCCGACAAGTCCCTTAACCCTTGTGGAATGAGGGTTACAGGGACACCGGAATAGCACGCCTGTTATTTTGAAATATATTTAGAAATAAGGGGCACGTTTAAAGATGCAGAATTGCTATTTTGAGATACTTCCAGTATCCCAAAATAGCCCCGCTGTCTAGATGTAACCAAATAGAGAAGAGTGGTGTTGTCTCTATTATGATCTTCTACTCTCAATCTTTTGACATCCCTGCTCTATGTCCACAAGTGTCCTGCCAGAATCTAAGCTACTAGAGAGTCTTTTCCCAGTGAGCAAGCAACTTCTGTCCATTAAAACATATGCCTCGGAAAGGAGACAGACCCTCTGCAGCAGTTTCTCTGACATCTCTTGTTGGATATAAGGTCACCATCTTGACTGTGGGAAAAAAAATTGTATCTGCTTTGCAAATCCATCTTTCCCTCCTTTTCCATGCCTGTAGGAAATATTCCATCCTCCTCATAGCCTTTATAGTTTTAGCGCAAGCATACATGTTCTTTTAATATTGAAAACCTCATCCTTGCCATCTCTTGTTGTGCACTATCTGACTTGAGCACTGTCACAGACTTAGAGTTTGGGCCCATACTTGGCCTGTAGAGTACCCAGGGGGAACCTCTAAGTTCAACAACCTCTCTCTGAGTCACCAACACTCCTGACTCTTGATGTGGATTCCCCTCCAGGGAGTCCACTCACACTGGACCCCCAGGGCCTCAGTTCCCAGAGGGAATAATGCATTCCTGTTCTCTAGATTGAAGTGACTCTCAGCCAGCATAAAACAGGAGACTTTACTGAGTATATGAACACAGCATAAGAACTCTCGGGGCCTGTAGACCTAGCCTCCCTCAGTACAACATGTCTAAGTCTCCCCTGCATCTAAATGGGGTCTGCCTGCTCCTTCTGTCCAGTCCAGAAGCCCTTTCCTTCCACCCAAACCTCCTATATTCCTCTCCTGCAGCACCTCCCTGTCCTTTGTCTTCTGTACAGGTAAACAGTGTTGCTTGGGCCCCATTCTTCTCCACCTCTGCTGTGATCCATCCTTTGTTCCCACCAGCTAGAACCAACAGGTCAGGTAATTGGGGTCCTCTCTCTATAGCCCATTGTCCTCTCACTGGACAAAACAGTCACTAGTTGCTGGGGTCTCCATTCTGTAGGCCACTGGCTGGGATCCATGCTGGTCCTTGTAAGAACAAACTTCCTCTGCCCTCACCTTGTTAAACCAGTAGCAGCTAGGGTCACTGAGACCACCCTCCTGCATGCCACTCCTTGAATAACCTAGCAAATCCCCCACTTCACCACAGGCAAATACCCAATAGAATTATTTTCATGCCTAAAGTTACATCTACGGTTGTAAGGACAGCAACTGGTCTTTATTTGCAAAACAACAAATATGTCACAGTAGAAATACACATGCACAATAAGTTCTGATCATGAGAAGATAATATGACTTTCTGCTTATTGTTTAATAGAGTTTCTGTCCTGAACGAAAATTCCCTTTGAAGTGTTAAATGAACAATTAGTGACAGAATAAAAGTAATTCTTCAGTCAAATTCCAAAGGAACTGATATTGGAGTTTCAATTAATATTTTTTATACTAAAAAAACAATAAAGCAAGCCAATAAAAACACAGTTATGTATAACAGGCAACATTTATTCTTAGAGTTCAGTTGAGTTTTCAGTTACAGAATGTAGAAAGCAATTATTTCAAAGGCTATGAGGAGAGTCACAATAATCTGAAACCTGATTCTGATCACACAGGTAGTGTGTATTTTGAGAATATATGTGATTTAATGTGAGGATGTTGACTAGCTAGTGTATATTGGTCAATTTCAGGGCATTACATTATTAAACATAACCATGGTCATGTTTACATACTTCAGAGGTTTTGCTAATTAATGATTTTGTAAAAGAGGATATTAACAACTGCTGTACAGAGCTTTCACACATGTAGCAGACCTCTAAGAATTCTCCCTCCTCTATGAATGTTACATTTGTACTGCCTATCTTTCTTCTGATGTCTGAATTCAACAGAAGTGACACAGTAATAGCAGTCTGTTTCTCTGAATTACTGCTCATAGCATGATCTACATTATATGTTTTGATCTCCTTTCTTGGGTCTTCTTTTTATCTGTTTAATACTTTTCCCCTCAAATAAGTGGAAGAGATCTGCTCATCTATTTGCATTCTGTCCATAGCTACATTTTATAAAGGTCAGCTTTCCCATAAAAAAGGATAATAAATAGTGCAGAAAATGACGATCCAAGCTAGCACTTTAAAAAAGCATAAAAGTAAAGGTCATTTTCACAGTTTTATCCTGAAGGACTTCCAAAAATTATAGAGAAAAGCATGCAAGTAAGTTTCAATTTGTTATGATAAGCTTTGGTAGGAGTTTGTTTAATCTTTTCTTTCCTATTCACAACATTGACTTTTATGGAAAATGGCATATAGGAAAAAATATAACTTTTAGGTCTGCCAAGGAGGAGTCAATACTTTTTTTAGGTTATAATTATCCTAATCAGCTCCTCAAACCATGAGGCATTGACTTGTTGATCGTACTGAAATAATTATACTTGGGTGGCCAAATTGGGTCGCTTATTCTGACAGAAGGGTGCTGACTAGATGCACCCTTGTAATCCTGCACGAGCAAAAGAACAGGAGGCTCTGCAAAGTAGAAGATCCTATGGACCATCTTCAACACAACCACTAGCCTTTTCAGTAGCCCATTCTATTATGGCTGTTACCTGTTGGCAGAGAGGGATTTACTGCATTGCTGAGTTTTGTCCCACACAAAGTTGTATACTCCTTAAGCAGCCTCTCACCAAAACGCTTGTCTATTTGTGCAGAGAACTGCATTTCACTGACTGCTAGTGGAACCTCCAGATCTATAGAGGCAGGAACAAAATTTCCTTCAAGCCCAAAATTCATAGCTCATCAACACTTTATATCTGCAAGTTTACTAGTGCAAAGGGAAACATATTGAAAATGGTGTGTTCAAAAGCTGCTGGAATAGAAGAACATAAGGATGAACTAGATGACAAATGACAGGGAAGAATGATGCCACTCTTGGTTTCTATCACTGTTCTTGAAGCTAGAGCTAATAGTAGATTCTCTTCTCCTGGCATACTCTACTTTGAAAAGCTACAGAGCATATTTATTTTGAAACTTACATCAAAAGAGAGGGATGAAAGCCACCTAAATGTGGAGTTAAAAATAAATGTGTTCCACAAGTCTGATTTTATAATCAATAATACCATTTCATTTTTTTAAAAACATGTCAAATAAGGACTTTTGCCAAAACCCTAAAGATTAAGGACTGTTAGTTAAACTCTATGGGATTTTTTCTTCAGGTATATTTTTCTTTTGTTTGCAATATCAAAAGAGCATGAAGCTTGTTATTTCATCAATGACACAAAGGAGAGAATCATTGTGAATTTGCCTCTTCATAAAAAAAATGCCTTTCTTTTTTTCAGGCAGATATTAAAAGTTGGCCCCTTTGCTATAACAGTGAAAAATCCTTCACTTCTCACAGATGTTCTCTCCTACTCAACAGAAACATCTAGATGTGTGGGACAGACTTTTCCAAAATAACAAACAAGTCCTCTGTTACAAACGCTGTCAGAAGGTCCAGTAATCTCATGTGTTTGTAATGGATCTGGTTCTGCAGTGTTTCAGGTTGCCCATATTTTGCCTTACTGTCCTTGGCTGAAGCAACAAGTTTAGATTTGTGATCAAATTTCATACCAAGAACTATATTCTGCTCATGTTAAATGTTTTGGCCAGAATTACCTGTGACATGAAGCAATGAACCTGATGGGAAAATCCTTAGCTGTGCTAGGACATGAGAGGGTGGGGCAAAGGTGGCTTTAAAGGAAACTTTGGTTGGGCCTTAAATTGGGCCATCTTAGAATGTGGCATAATTTAGGGTCGGATTCTGAACTCACTGAAATCGATGGCAAAGTCCCCACCAATTTCAGTGGGTCGGGAGTAAGGGCCTTGAAGCAATTTCAAGTTTGATCTCAGTTCTGTAGGCTTCCAGTGACCTGTTGGCTTTTAGGGCCATTGCAGTAGCTGTGATCACTGAAGTGTAGCGTGCTGTACTGTGGGAGTGATTCAGGAGGCAGTGCACTGAGCCAGCATATCTTGCTCTGTGCAGCAAAGGAGAATCCCCATCTTCAGACTGCATTAAGCAGAGCTAGGGATGCAGTATTTTTCCCCTACGGATCATAATTTCTAAAATATTTTGCGATAAAGATTTTTCTAGCCTGTGCCTCTGGGGAGGAAAAGCTATCTGAATGTTAATAATTTATGTTGGGTTAAATGAAAGGACAGCTGACTTGCTGAGCAGAAGATTAAAGCACATGACTCACATAACGAAGGGGTATTAACATTCCTATATACATTCTGTAGATTACTCTATCATTGTCTCTGAAGGGGGGGGGGGAGTTATACAGAGCTTTGAATAGACCAGTGAAATTACATTTTAAGTGCAAACCCCAGGTCAGTAAGGTTCAAAAGTCATTACTATATGGTAACCACTTGGTGGACACAGAATCATTTTAAATGGTACAATTTCCAAACTACCAGAGCTGCTACAAAAGATGTAATATTTAAAATGTTGTACTTAAACTCAGGCTACAAACAAACAAACAAACAAATGCTACCAATCTGCATTTAGCAGCCTCAGTGTACATTAGATACTTGAAACCAAAGGGCTAAATTGGTGCTATTGCCCCACTGCGGTTAGAAAGAAGGATGAGTACAGTCCTACTTTCACTGGTAGAAGCTGCACTCTCTGACATGTCAAAACAGTCCCATCCCCTAGTTCTCCCTACAGCTCCTCTGCAGTCCTGGCCTAGACAGGATCTGGACTATAGAATTCTGAAATAACAATTTTGAGTCAAATATTCAGCCTGGTTGTTAAATATGCATGCCTGTAGCTGATCATATCTTACATTGTAAACTCTTCAGGGTAATGAACACAGCTGGAGCTCAAGTCAATATTGGTGTCTTAGGATGCCACCATAAGAAGTCAACCTTATTTTGTAGATTCACCAACAAAACTCATCACTCAATGAGAATGGAAATTAAAGTAACATTTTCCCTGCCTCCAAAGGTGCTCCCTCTTCAGATCTCTATGCACTTTAGGAAGAATCCATGTTTCTGATGCTGCTATGTTATGGTGTGCTGAATATGATCATCCTATTTGTATGTATTATTTTTATCTGAATTTATGAATACTGAATATGTACTTGTATTTCAAATGAGTTTGTTCCAGTGATATCACACACAAACTATTTTATATCCAGACCAGCCAGTACATTGTGAATGGACCATTAACCTGAATAGTCCATCAACGTACAAAATACGATCTGGAAGAAGCTTATCTCTCCCGATAGATTTTCCTGGGGATGTTCTAGCTAGGATATGGGTAATGGCCTCTTCCATGACTCATGTGACTTGAGCATGTGACTTGTGGTACTGAATTCCATCTTGTGCCTATACATTTCAACAAACTGTGCTAAGGACTTTTCTTGGGCAACAAAATTTGTGCAACATGACAGAAGTCATAAAAGGCCCTGGAAACATCTCCATTTTGCCTCTTTCCTGTTCTGATCTCTAGACTATGTAGTTATACTAATGGGAATATTTTAACCCAGGGACTAAGGACCTTCCAATGATTTGAAAGTAACCAGGGACTTAACAAGACAGCAGCTCATGCTATCTCTGCTTCAAGCCTGATCCAAGAAGTTTGCAACTATTGCAGGTATTTGATTCTTTTAACTCCTTAACTCTCACTTTTTTTTCTTTCTTATAAAGTAAACTTTTAGATATTAGATACTAACAGATTGGCAACAACAAGATTATTGTGTAAGATTGGAGGTACATATTGACCTGGGTATGTGGCTGGTCCTTTGAGACTGGAAGAACCCTTGGATGATGAAATTGCTTTTAAAGGACCACTCAACATTATGTCACACGTCTGTGTATTGAAACAGGGACTGGAATATGTAAGAAGACTGCAGTTATGACTTCTTGTTAGCCAAAGTGGTGAGACAGAAGTTAACTTTTGTTACTGGTTTCGTACATCTCATAGAAGAACCACCATCAGTTTTGGGGTGTGTCTTTCCTATTTTAGCCTCAGTTTGTCCTGAATTTTAGAAATTGTTACAAAGATTGCACTAAGGCATCTTAAGTAATAGACTTTAAATGATCTTTTAAATAGACTATGATCACTAGTGTACTGGAAATATGCAAAGACACACCCTGGGAGGAAAGGAGGGAAATTATATCTAGCTAGAAGAAAATACAGCATTTTTTCCTTAAATTTGCAATGACAGTGGCCATGAATTACTATATGCACTAGGACATAGATATTCAGGCCTGCCTGAAAAGTCCTATTTAAGAGCAAAGCCAAACTAGTAAGTAAGGGTATGTCTACACTACAGTGTTATTTCAAACTATCTTATTTTGAAATAGTTATTTCAAAACAGCTTATTTTGAAAGGGTATGTCTACACTAGCCCCCTAGTTTGAACTAGGGAGGCTAATGAGGGCGACCGAAATTGCAAATGAAGCATGGGATTTAAATATCCCGTGCTTCATTAGCATATTCCCGGGCAGTCGCCATTTTGGAAATTGTCTAGCCTGGAATAACTGCCCGCGTCTACACGCAGCAGTGAAACAGGAGTTCGAAGTAAAGCCCTTAATTCGAATTAGCTGTTAAACCTCATTCCAGGAGGAATAACAGCTAATTCAAGTTAGGGCTTTACTTCAAACTCCCATTTCACTGCCATGTGTAGACGCGGACAGTTATTCCGGGTTAGTCAATTTCCAAAATGGCGACCGCCCGGGAACATGCTAATGAAGCACGGGATATTTAAATCCTGCACTTCATTTGCAATTTTGGTTGCCCTCATTAGCCTCCCTAGTTCGAACTAGGGGGCTAGTGTAGACATACCCAAATAGCATTTTGAAATAGCTTTTTTCTATTTTGAAATATTGTGTCCACACTGAGCGGACTCTGGATCGCATTTATGGCTGGCCGGAACCAGTTCCAACAGGGTACCAGGTCAGGACTTACTGTGTGGGGCTGCTGCCTGAGGCTATCTGAGGTCTGTGCTTAAAGGGACCCCCCCGGACAGCCAGTTCTCAGGTTTCCCTGCTTGCTTGTCTATCTCGATGAGGGACAGCAAAGCATTTTGTCTCTGCGTCCTCTGGTTGCCCTCACTCGGGACACTACAGCATTCTGCAACATGGAGCCAGAGCTGCCCTGGGTACTCTGGTGCGTCTCTTGGATGCGTTGCTGCGAGCCTGGCTGCACTTTCTGCAGACTGCCATCCGGGAGGTCCATCGGGGGACTGTCAGTATCCAGAAGGCCCTGAGGGACAGCTTCCACCCAAGGAGCACTAAGAGCCTCCCTGGTCTGCCCTACTGCGGGCTTGTGCCCCATTCCTCCCTCATGTCCTTTCTCTTACCCCTCCCTAACCCCCCTTCCTGATGTCAAATAAAATACACGTATTTTCATGAACACAAACTCTCTTTATTTAACAAAACTGGGGGTCGGGGTGGGAATGAAACTCTGGTGAGACTGGGGAAAGGAGGTGGGAGAGGGGAGAAGAGAGGTTGGGAGAGGGGAGGGGGAAACCTGGGAGGAGGGAGCTGGAAGGGGAAAGCAAGGGGAAGAAGGGGGAGGGGAAGCTCAGGGCTCAGGGGTGTGGGTCTCGCCAGACCAACTTGATTGTCATGCAAACCCACTTCTGGGTTTGCATGTGGCCTTTGGTGGCCAGGCTAGCAGCTATCCTGCCATATATGGCCATGTTCCTCCATCTAGTGCGGAGATCATGGACGTTGGGGGCATCCCCCCCAAACCTGAATAAGTTCCATGATCTCCACCCTGGACCAGGAAGGCACCCGCCCTCTCCAGGCTCTGGCAGGCTCATGTTTTGGGGCCACTGGGTCAGGGGCAGTGACTGCTGGCTCTGGGCTGACAGGCTTGGAGCTGGCACGGGCACTGTGGCTAGAGTCTACCCCTTTAAGGGCTCCGGTGAGGGAGGGAGGGAGAGAAATGTTCTTGGTTGAGGCTGGAATGGCCACCAGGGCACCCTGGGAAGGCTGGAGGCCCCCTATTTTGAAATAAGTGTCTACACAGCACTTATTTCGAAATAGCTGTTTTGAATTTGGTGTTATTCCTCGTAGAATGAGGTTTACCAAATTCAAAGTGAGCGCTCCGCTATTTTGAATTTATTTTGAAATAGCAGTTTGGCAGTGTAGACGCTAGGAAAATTATTTCGAAATAAGGGCTGTAATTTCAAAATAACTTTGCTGTGTAGACATACCCTAAGGTACATTCCAGAACAGTCATTGTAACTTAGGTTGATAACTTTGTGTCGCAAAGACCCACTCCTCATCTCTCTATTGTTTATCTGTCTGGTTCTGTGATTGTCTCTGTCTCCTGCATAATTAATTAAGGTGGTGAGATATAATTGGTTAGATAATCATGTTACAATATTTTCAGAAGGGTAGCCGAGTTAGTCTGTAATAGAAAAAACTTAAAAAACAAGAAATAGTCTGGTAGCACTTTAAAGACTAACAAAGATTAACAAAGCAAAACCCACAAGAGATCATGAGACCATCAACATGTTTTGTTAGTCTTTAAAATGCTACCAGACTATTTCTTGTTTTTTAAGTTTTTCTTGTTACAATATGTTAGGATTGGTTAGTTAAATTTCAGTAGAATGATAGGTTAAGGTACAGCTGAAATTATTGCAAAACATAGTAGGGACAAACAGGAAGTGAAGCTATGTCTAGACTGCAGGCGTCTTTAGGAAGAGATCTTTCAAAAAAAACTTCTTCCAAAAGAGAACGTACACACTGCAAAAATGCATCGAAAAAGTGATTTGCTTTTTCAAAAGATAGCGTCCAGACTGAATGGACGCTCTCTTGCATGTAAGCTGTGATTGCAATGGATGGAATGGCCACCAGGGCACCTGTTCTTTTTCCTCTTTCCTCTTCTTCTGAAAGAATTCCCTTTTCCCCGTCCTCTTTCACAAAAAGGCTTCTTCCTCGTAAAATGAGGATTACCAATGCCGGAAAAACCCCTCTGTTCTTTCGATTTTCTTGCAGAAGAATGTAATTGCAGTGTGGATGTTCTTCAAGTTTTACTCTGTAGTATAGACATACCCTGAGTGGGAAAGAAACAAGGGAACAGGGGAAGAAAGGAAAGGAAACTGGATTCATGCTTGCTGGAAGCTAATCCCAATAAACTTTGAATTGCTTGCACCTCTGGACCTTGGTTATTGCTGTTCTCTGTTCATGTGAGTGAGACCAGAGAAGTGGGAGGGAGAAGGGAAAAGCCTTTTAACAGTCTCTAATGTAGCAATCATACAAATACAACCTAGAATCTATACCTGTACATAGGTATGATTAGATAATCAGTTCCAAATGCAAATGGAATGAGAATTTAATTCCCTAAAAAACTGTCACACCATGTCTCCCTAGTGGTTTCAGCATAAAAAGTCAGTAAATGGTTTTACCTTGTTCACAAAATAACTAAAAAGTATACATTTGACAGGGTAAAATTATTGGAGCAATCTCATGTATGACATTTCCATGTAGTCCTAAAAGTATAGGTGTTATAGGTATTATCATATAGGTATTCTCTGATTACTCAACAGTGCTTATCTAGCAAAGCAAAGCAGTATTATTGTACATCCCTGCAGTATTTTAGTGGCACAAAAGTGCCACTGTAGTTAAAGAAGAGATACCTTTGCTATTATAATCCCCAACCCTATTTTCCATTATACAATGATTCATTGCCACCAGCGCAAACATGAATTTCCATCTTCAATGGGTGCTTTGTTACCAAAAAGCCCATCCCCTTTGTTAAGCTGCACTTACATTTCAGATTTTTCTCCTCCAATCTTAGGAGGAAAAAACTGGAGTTTGTCCTGGAAAACATTAAGTGCCTAATCTCTTTTCTTGTATTTACTTTTTAAAGAGCGTTGTAATTATCTGAATAACTACAATTTTATTTTCAGTAACATACAGTACTGCACATATCCATTGTGTAATTATTTACTTGGTGTACAAATACTTTATTGTATTCAAGAACAGGACAAACCTTGCACTGCAAGCAAATCCTAATCATATGTTTGTAGGAATCACATATTTATGCTACATTAGATGGTGCTGATGACATTTTAGAATGAATAACCTTAATAAAAATATTTCTGATTTTAGTTAAAGAATGGTAAGCATGCGTGTGCTGAAATGCTATTCTTCTGAAGATAGGGAAGCTTCAATATAATAACAGGCTAATCTTGGGGAGTTTTCTAATTTCTTTCCATAGTTACCTATTTGCAGAAGGAATTATATCAAGCTTCCAGTGATGGAGATTCTGGGACTGGAGGTACTAACAGATACCAATAGGCAGTAAAGAGGAATTTACTGTTGCAGAAGAAAAAAATGCACATCATCTTTTTGGAGTGGGGGGAAGGGGAGGAGCAGAAGGGGACAGGAAAGAGGAGAGAACTTGATGAGGACAGAGCTTTTGGAAGAAGGGAGGACAAGGATTACTAAGAAGCCATAGATTCAACCTATACTATTTATACGCTTTCTTTGCCTCTAGGATTCTCTTCTCTTCCCCCACAGCCAGACCATGAGAAAAGTAAAGGTCCCAGATGCCATCAAGAAAGGAGAAATTTTAATTTTTACCAGTGATGCCTGGGTTGTGGAAAAGTTTCATACTCCATATCCCTCAAGACATCAGGCATGCAAAAATAGACATTAGTGAAGAATCAGATTTTCATACAAGTTCATCAAACAGAAATAATGGAGATGACACTGTTCTGGAACACAAAGATGCTTCAACCGCTTACTCTAGGCCTCACAAACTCTGAAACATTCAGGTTCTATATCTGGTGGCTTCCAATAAAAACTGAGCACCTTATCTCCACGTGAGACCATTCTGTTTATACAACAGATAGGTCTTGAGATAATTACAGCATCATTTTAGTGTGTCCCTGTATCATATCTATCAGCTATGATTGCTTATTGTCTTTTTAAAGCTTTTGTCTCCCATCAATCTAAGGGCTCCTCTAGACTACGGGGAAGATTCAAAAGAGGATATGCAAATTCCATGGGAATTTGCATATCTTCTTCTGATCTCACTTTCGAAAGCTCTGCTTTCGAAAGTGAAAGTAGTCTAGATGTGTTTTTTTGGAAACCCCTCCTTTTTCAAAAAGTCGCGTAAATTTCATTTTGTGAGGAAAAGCAGCTTTTCGAAAAAGGGGGGATTCCCGGAAAAAAGCATCTAGACTACTTTCACTTTCGAAAGCAGAGCTTTCAAAAGTGAGATCGGAAGAAGATATGTAAATTCCCACGGAATTTGCATATCCTCTTTCGATTCTTCCCTGTAGTCTAGACATAGCCTACTTGTTGTTATTGTGTCTCAGATAGCCTCAAAGATGGGATGAATCAATCTGGAGATCAACACAGTCATCCCACCATTAAAGATTCACTTGAAATAGTACATGTTGTGTACTGATACAAAATTAGCAACTGAATGTTTATGGACAGATACATTTCCTATCCAGAAGGAAGGTTTTTAATCATTAGCACTAATTTTTCTGTGATACAAAAGGGCCCAGAGCTTGTAGCAGCAGCAGTGGCCAGAACCCCAGGCCCTTTACACTGTGGCAGGAGCATCGTGCAGCACGCTCCTGGCAGCACCGAGGTCGCTCTCCAGGAGGTGTGGATGGCTGGCAAACCCTCAGCCATGCCCCTTCCACTGACATGGGCCAGGAGCCATACCACAAAAATCACTAGCCACTTTAACTACCACCAACCATTAGACCAGGATATTTCTCTAACATGCACAACTCCACAGCCAGTGAAAAAATGATTCAGTGCCTAATGTCTTAAATTATATGATGCATTAAAACTAACCTTAAAACCAACATTCAGCCAAAATGTGACTATTTATCTGGACAAAGAGAGTGCAAACTCATTCAATTTATTCGCCCCTTCTCATTTAATACCATCATGTTTATTTTTTTTCCATTTGCAAACATGCCACATGTTTTCTCCACTTCAAGATAGAAAAACCTTCTGACGTTTGAATGGCATAGGTAATCTTGTGGAGTCATCTAATACAGAATTTCTGTACTTGGTATCACGTATGGGCTGATTACAGCAGAACTCTCCTTTTCAGTCTACTGGATGCTAGAAATGGAATAACCAAGTGAGGGCCAAAGATATGATGTGAAAGGATGATTATCTGTCAGAAGTGTGAAACTTCATCCATATAAATACTGATGAATCTTCTTCACTCGGAAGATAATGGTTATGCTCCCTTTCAATTTTTGCATAGTTGCCTTCTGCTTTGCTTAGTGTCCTTGAAGCAGAAGTAATTGGTTTTTCCTCTCTTGTAAGCATAATGTGGGATATGACTGCTCTCACCTTATATGGGGACATATCATACCCTAATTGTATTGGCAAATCAGGAACAAAATGTGAACATTACCAAAGCTAGTTATTTGTCCTTTTAAACAGTTTATCATATTTATCTGTTCAAATCAAAGGTTTTCCTTGACCCAGATGATCATGGAGATGATTCAGATACTGCAGCCAGAAAGGAATTAAATGTCTACCTTTTCAGTACTCCCATAAAAGAATATAGATGGATATTTTCAGGCTGTCTCATAACCGTTTCAGTTTGAACTGTTTTACTGTATGGAATATCCCCTGTTTTATTGACCTACCTGGAGAGTTTTGTTTTTGACTGTATTTTAAGGGATTATGTTCTTTTTGAGGCTATCTATATCTATATCTATATCTATATCTAATCTGTCCATATATATAATAAATACATACATACATATATATTATAAATACATACATATATATATAATATATATATAAATAATATTTCAATTGATAGTATTTGTTTTCCTTTCTAGATTGTATCTTTAATATACTGCAGTGGATTGGGAGGGGAAAATCCTTTTCAGTTCTCCTTTACCTTTCACATAACATAAATTACACTGGCTATCACCTGATCTCTGGTTTGATAAATAGGAAATAGGAAGGATTCTGTGTGAAGGTGACATTGTTTTGGGGTTTGGTGGAAGGCAGTGAGGGAGTAACTCCCTCTCATACTGATGCACCAGGATGCAGTCTGACCGCTGACATCAGTGGGAGCAAGCAAGCGCTGTCAGCTCCAGCCCTGGAGAAGCTGGTGGTGACTGCCTGGCTGCTCCCAGGGTGGCCGGCTTACTCTGGGGCTATGCTCCATGTCCCAGCTCCAGATCTGACATATGGCCATGGCAGGCTGCATTGTGGCTGACTGGCTGCAGATCCAGCCCTGGGGAAGCTGGTGGTGGCTGGCTCCGCCATGATTCAGAACACAAGGGAGGTGCTCCAGCACAGGGGATGCTGGGGACAGCGACTGCCACAGACTTGGCCTTAGAGACAAAAGCTTAAGTAGGAGTACACACAGCTCAATTCTGAGGAGGTGAGAAGAATTTTAAGATAATTATACATGCAGTATATGCAGATTTAGAGAGAACACTTTAGTCCTGCATTTTGGTATTTATTCTTTAATACAAGCTATCCTCTGATGAGATGGTAGGCACCAATTATAAATATGTCACTAGGGGGTGCATGCTGTGAGATAGTGAGTGGATCAGTCACTAGGTGTTGAGGATTTCCCACTTCCATTGCCTTTGGTGTGAGATCAAGATATTCAGCACTATAAAGCACCATCAGTCTGGGTATGTCTAGACTACATGGCTCCGTCGACGGAGCCATGTAGATTAGTTTACTAGACATAGGAAAATGAAGTGGCGATTTAAATAATCGCCACTTCATTTACATCAAAATGGCTGCCGCGCTGTGCCGATCAGCTGTTTGGCGGCACAGCACAGTAGTCTAGACACTCCGCGGTCAACAAGGGAAACCCTTGTCAACTGCCCCGTTATGCCTCGTGGAATGAGGTTTACCGGGGTGGTCGACAAAGGCTTCCCTTGTTAACCGCAGAGCATCCAGACTACCACGCTGTGCGCCAAACAGCTGATCGGCACAGCGCAGCAGCCATTTTGATGTAAATGAAGCGGCGATTATTTTAAATCGCTGCTTCATTTTCCTATGTCTAGTAAACTAATCTACATGGCTCCATCGACGGAGCCATGTAGTGTAGACATACCCTCTATGTACAATACACAATGTGTCTTCTTTTGGGTTGTTGCAAGGGTAGAATTTTAAAGAGAAAAATGCAGTTTTCTCCATCATGTAAACTAAGATCCATGCTTTGCTGTCTCTAAACAAATATTTATAGATTCTAAGGCTGGAAGGGGACACTCTGATTATCTAGTCCAGTGGTTTTCAAACTACGGGTCGTGACCCAGTACTGGGTTGTGGAATGTCAGGCACTGGGTCTCATTGCGGGGAACGGGGGAACAGGTGACCAGTGGGGGTGCTAAGGCAGGCTACCTGTCTGTCCTGGCATTGCAGACTATGCTGCTCCCCAGAAATGGCCAGCAAAAGGCCAGCTCCTACATGTGTGTATGTGTGGAGGGGGGAGAGTGCAGAGGGCTCCATGCACCACCTCTGCCCTGAGCACTAGCTCCACCCTCCCACTGAATGGGAGGTTGCCACTGGCTGCTTCTGGGATGCAGCATAGTCTGTGGTGCCAGGAGATGTAGGAAGCTGCTTTAGCAACCCCCCTGCATCGTTGACTGGGAGCCTTGTGAAGTAAGCTCCTCGTGCCCCAGGCCTGATGTGCCCCAAAGCTGGAGCCTCCGCCTATACCCCAAAGTGCTCATCTTCAGCTGCATCCAGGAATCTACACTGTACTCAAATTATATTGAGTCATGGGCATCAACAATTTTCTTCAACTGGGTCATGTGAAAAAAAGTTTGAAAACAACCAGTCTAGTTAGATCTCTTGCATAACACTGGCCTCAAGTCTAGCCTCTCTCCATAATGTGCAATAATCATTTCCCTATCAAGGATTCCTGAGATTGTCCAACCTCTTTGATCATATAGCTCAATGCTTAAGCATCTATGCTTTATTTCAGAACAAATGTACTGCTTATAACAGAATATTTGAAATGTAAGTCTTTAATGAAAGATAGATACCCGTTTTACTTGATTAAGTTATAGAAGACATACAACAAAGCCCATAAACTAGGAAAAGAATGTCATTAGAAATCCAAGCCACTTTGACCTCTTGAGACAAGGGAAGGTATAGCACACTGGTGGGCATTTGTAGCCCAAAGGCTGCATGCCACCCATTGGAGTTCTATGTGTGGCCCATGAGACAATTTGTTTATCATTGTCCATGAGCAGGATTTCCAGATAATGCAGGTTTTCATCCACGTTCTATTTCCAAATGGTATTACAAAAATGACACACACTTAAAGCAAGGACATACCAAGTGAAGTGCATGCTGATTGCACACAACACTGTGAAAGCTCCCTCCACACTAAATGAAAGCACTGTTACAGTTCAGTTGGCATACCCCACAAATTCTAGGTACACACGTGCAGGCAGCAAAACTACCCTATCCCAGGAGACTATCTTGGTTGCAACAATCTTCACTGAGATGAAGGAGGGCCACTCATGCGGTTCACTCATTAACCTAGTTTGCGCATCCCTAGTATAGTGGCACCCTACCACATCCAAAGGAAATTCATAATCATCCAGAGACAGTAAGATTCAAAAAAGTCCAGGGTTTCTTTGATTAAAAAATACCCCAAAACCCTTGGCTTATAAATATCAAGTCTGTCAAGTAATTACATATTTTAATCATGATTAATCATGCTGTTAAACAATATAATACCATTTATTTAAATATTTTGGAAGTTTTCTACATTTTGAAATACACTGATTTAAATGACAAAACAACATAGAATGTGCACAGTGCTCACTTTATAATTTATTTTTTATTACAAATGCTTGCACTGTTAAAAAAAACAATATTTTTCAATTTACCTACTACAAGTGTCATAGTGCAGTCTCTTTATCATAAAAGTTGAACTTACAAATATAGGATTATGTACAAAAAATGCTTTCAAAAATAAAACAATATAAAACTTTAGAGCCTACAAATCCACTTATTCCTACTTCTTGTTCAACCGATTGTTCAGACCAACAAGTTTGGAGAAATTTTCAGGAGATAATGCTGCCCACTTCTTTTTCACAATGTCACCTGAAAGTAAGAACAGGAATTCGCAGACTATTGTTATAGCTAACATCGCAAGATATTCATGTGACAGATGTGCTAAAGATTCATATGTCTCTTCATGCTTTAACCACCATTTCAGCATGGACATAAATCCTCTGATGATGATTTCTGCTTGATAATGATCCAAAGCAGAGCAGACAGACACATGGTCTATTTCATCATCAGAGTCAGATTCCATCAATAAATGGTTGATTTTTGGGGGGCAGATGGCGGTTTGGTTCTGTAGTTTCCCCATTGGAGTGTTACTGTTTTAAGGCTTTTGAAAACATGTTCCATACCTCACCCCTCTTAGATTGTGGACAGCACTTCCAACTCTAAAACCTCCGGTCAAGTGCTGTAGCTATTTGAAGAAGTCTCAGATTGGTACCTTCTTTGTGTTTTGTCAAATCTGCAATGTAAATGTTTTTAAACAAACATGTGCTGGGTCATCACCCAAGATTCTATCACATGAAATATATGACTGTACATGGGTAAAACAGAATAGAAGACATATAATTCTCTCCCAAGGAGTTCAGGCACAAATTTAATTAATACATATTTTAAATAAGCATTTTCATCATAGAAGCATGTCCTCTGGAATGGTGGCCAAAGTACAAAGGGGCCTATGAACATTTAACATATCTGGCATGTAAATTCTTTGCAGTGCCAGTTACAAAAGTGCCATGCAAACATCTGTTCTCACTTTCAGGTGACATCATAAATAAGAAGCAGGCAGCATTCTCGCTCTTAAACTTAAACAAACTTATTTGTCTTGGCAATTGGGTAAACAAAAAGTAGGACCGAGTAGATTATAGGCTCAGGATTTTTACATTGTTTTGGTTTTCAGTGCAATTATTTAACGGAATTTTTAAATTTTTACTTTCACGATAAAAAGTTACACTACAATAACTTGAAGGGGTTCGTTGAAATATACTATGTATTCTTTTTACATTGCAAATATTTGTAACCCAAAATATTAAGTGAGCACTGTACATTTTGTATTCTATTTTGTAGTAGAAATCAATATATTTGAAAGTGCAGAAAAACATCCAAACATTTCAATTGGTATTCTACTGATGTGATTAATCATAATTAATTTTTAATTGTGATTAGTTTTTTTGAGTTAATCGCATGAATTAACTGCAATTAATCAACAGGCCTCTATGTGACCTCAAATTGACCTCAAACATCCAAATCGTTATTTTGAGAATTGCTATAAATGACTGGAGTCAGAGTCTTCTAGTTAAAACACAGCATGGGAATCTGTATGTCTGGGTTCTACTTACAGCTCTCTGCAAACCTCCTGTGTGACCCTGGGTGAGTAACTCATTCCCTGACACTCAGGCTCCATCTAGACTGCAGGCTTCATTCGGAAGAGATCTTCTGAAAAAACTTCTTCCAAAAAAAAGCAGCCATTCAGCAAAAGCGCATTGAAAAAGCAATCTGCTTTTTCAAAAGATAGCATCCACACCAAATGGACTCTATCTCGCATTTAAGCTGTGATTACTGTGGACAGAGTGGCCACCGGGACACAAGAGCACCAGCGCACCAAAAGAGCTCTTTTGGAATAAGGCTTCTCCCTCGTAGAAAGAGGTTTATCAATGTCGGAATAACCCCTCTGTTCTTTCGATTTTTTTCTGAAAGAACGTGATGGCAGTGTGGACGTAAGTGCAGTTTTTTTAGAAAAACAGACGTTTTTCTGAAAAAAACTCTGCAGTGTAGACATAGCCTCAGTTTCTTTATATATAAGAGTGAAATGATAATATCCCACTCAACAGCATTAGAAGGATAAATTAAGTGGTATCCATCAAGTGCAGCAAGAACCTTGAACATAAAGTGGTACAAGAGTGAAAATGCTCCCAATTCATGAGTGCTGACAGACTCCCATCATTCCACCTTTTCCTACAGTCTGATGTGCCCTTGTCAAGCAGCCTATTTTTAAATATATGTTGACTCATTGCTCTTTTTTACGCAAAAACCAACCCTATATAAGTGTGGTTTGGATTACAGCTGCAGGTAACAAAGGGATAACACACAAGTGGAAAAAGACTGCATCTTGCCTCTTTAGGGAACCCATGAAATTGCACTGAGAATACCTCACACTGGAGCACGTTATAGAGAGTCAGGATTAGTCTCTCCCCCAAAACAAAGCAAAACACATACACAGACTCCAGACCAATCCCAAGCCTCCTACCACAAAAAGGGCAAGCAAATGATAACATACGTCCAGGGTGGGGAGAATAACTCAAAAATCCTTTTACTTACAAAAAGATTGCAAAAAAATTAGAGTCCCAATATCATCAGTTTCCAGCTTTCAACAGTTTTCCTAGTCTGGAATAGAGAGTTTCATGATCTAGTTACCTGACAGGGCTGGGAGGAGTGTGACCACTTCCTTTCCCATTAAGGGTCCTCCCACAGCTTTCTTTGCTTGTCTCTTTTAATTGTTCTTTAATTATTCCTTTTCTTGCCCATTTTATATTGAGTATGCACATGCTATCACAAGCTCACTTTTTTCTTATCCTCATCTTAGTTACCTCCCACTAAGCCTGAAAAGTCATTTTCACTGAGACCAACAAAACAAGACACTTGAAATTTGGAGGCTATGCCTTTGTAAACCTATGACAAGTCTCTCTCTCTCTCTCTCTGACTCTCTCTTTCTCTCTCTCTCAGAGAGAGAGAGAGAGAGATAAAATGAACACTGACTTCAAGACTTTTCTGATTTTCATCTAAGTTCCCAGAAAAAAAAAACAGAGCTAGGATGAGAAGTTCTATGTGAAATTTCAGAGGATTCGTTCCTTTTGGAGCCCATGGGTGAGGTGAATTTACATCAAGAGAATTGTTTCAGCCTCTAACTATGAAGCAGCTACTACACATTCCATATATTTTATTAATTTAGACCATGTGTCTGCAAATACTTACACATATGCTAAGCTTTATTCCTGTGAGTAGTTCCACTGAATCCACTGGCATTTATAGATGAAGCACGTGGGAGTACTCCACTGAGAAAAGATCAACTCATGAGCATTTTATGGATAAAAGCATATTTTGTATGTTTAAGTTAGAGAAAAGATAAGTCATAAGAGTTCTATAACAGGATCTCACCTCATCTGGTGAGAGATTCTGCAACTGCCCCAATTCCTCCACTTTCGGGTGCACCAAACTCTGACCAATTAATGGCTATCAAACTCCAGCAAAAACAAAACAAATATTCAGCAATCATGTTTGGTCTTTACCTCTGTGACCTTAGTGGGCTTTAGCTCTTGCCCTCACCTAGGCTCAACAGTCCATTATATCAGTTTGTTTTTTTAGGTTACCACAGAACAATAAAAAGATTTCCTCACACTCTCATCTTAATTACCAGCCTAGACCTCTAAGCTAGTACAACCATCACCTTCCTTCAACAATCATTTACTCTACACTGTCCAAGCTGCTTCCTTCTATAAATTCTCTTCCTCAGGCCTAATTTTCTCATCAAGGAGGAATTATGCCCCAACCTTCTTTGCAGGTATCAAGAAATTATGGAGAACTAATTACTCCTCTGGTTCTCGCTATCCATGAGTTCCTGCAAATCTCTAACCTCTCTGAATGAACAGATTTCTTCTTACGAGAATCACTGCCCTTGGGCTTTTGTAACACTTAGTTTGAACACCTGGCCCCAACCACTGGTAGTACTACACACTTAAGAGTTATTGCACAAAAAGCACTCAGCACTTGAAGCTTCTACCTATAATTTTTCTATAATTTTTCTCCCTCCCCCTTGTAGCCCCCTTTTAGGTAACTGAAAGCTGTTATGTCCCCTCCAAGTCTTCTCTCTTCCAAACTAAACAAACTCAATTCTTTCAATCTTCCCTCATAGGTCATGTTTTCTAATCCTTTAATCATTCTTGTTGCTCTTCTCTGGCTCTTGTCCAATTTCTCCACATCTTTCCTGAAATGTGGCACCCAGAACTGGACACAATACGCCAGTTGACACCTAATCAGCTCAGAGGAGAGCAGAAAAATTACTTCTTGTGTCTTGTTTACAACACTCCTGTTAATGCATCCTAGAATATCCCAGTCACACTGTTGACTCATTTAGCTTGCGGTCCACTATGACTGCTTTCTGTAGTACTGAAGTACTCCTTCCGAGACAGTCATGTCCCATTTTGTATGTGTATAACTGACTGTTCCTCCTGATGTGGAGTATGTTGCATTTATCTTCATTGAACTACATTCTATTTTCATCAAACAATTTCTCCGGTTTCTCCAGATCATTTTGAATTATAGCTCTCTTTTCCAAAGCACTTGCAACTCTCCCCCCCACACCTTGGTATCATCAGTAAACTTTGTAAGTGTATGCTCTATGCCATCATCTCAACTGTTTACAATCTAAATCATCTGTGAGGTGGATATCTAGGCACAGGTGAAGCTAAGCCAAATTCCCTGTTTGTCTGTAAATTAACAGACAAACAAACTTGGGTCTCCTCCACTGCCTTTGCCCCACATACATGCAATGACAGAAAATATCCTACCTCAGCGTGTTCAATCCAGGAACAACAGTTAACCCAGTCTGGGGATGCAAATGTGTTTTTACATTAAAGTTCCTCCATACTGTTTAATTCTGTTACTTTAGAGAGACAGAAATAATATTAACTATATCTAAGATATTTGCTGTCGCAATTTCATGTAGTATTATACAAAGAAACTACATAGCATAATAAGTTACATCTATTTATAGACTAACTATCAGAAGCAGTTATCAGTTTGCCAACAACCTTCATTTTTCCCTCTTCTTCAGCCCACTGAAATTAAAATATTGACTGAAACAATTTCTGCTAGAAAAGTGAAAAAGCTAATAAAAGATGATATTGAATTGCCTTTTTGCATTTATTTATGCTGCATAATACACATCTTAGACTCAGTGGAATGCTGCTGAAGAAAAATATGAAAAACAAACCAAAATTGAATGCCAGATTTTATTTTTTGCTTTTTTTTAACAGAATAAATGTATAGGTAGAGGGCTTCAAGTGCTGAGTAGCAGATTTTTGTGCAATAACTCTCAAATGTGTAATACAGCCTACAGGAAAGTAAATGCATTAAGATGTATTTATATTGACAAAAGTGTAATTCTTTGTAGTCCAGGAGAATAAATCTGCCAACATCCACATACTGTAATAAATTGCTGCTCTGGCCTCGTTGGAGCAAACATCCCAAAATGTACATCCCGTGCAGCTGATATTACCTCGCTGCCACTTCTTGCTGACCAAGGCTGTGTCACCCTTACTCTCATAACATAAGAAATTAAGAACTTCCTCTTTCTTTAAGTGGATAGATGGAATGAGACAGAGAGAAGAGGGAGATAAATGGAGACTCTTGCCAAAAAGGACAGCGGCATAACCTCCTGTGTAAAGAGGCAAGACTGCACAGTGAATGAAATAGCACAAACAAAGTGAAAACAAATCTGGTGGCACTTCAGCAGAGCTCAGTAGGCAGCAGGAATGTTACTGTGGGGTTAGCTTCTCTCTCATGCAATATGTGAGACCATCATTATCACTGAGAACATACAAATAATGAGTCCTTTTTTAGCTCTTTCCTACACATACCTGCACCACATTTTATTTATACCAAGACACCTGAAGAACATACTGCTATAATTTTTCATTAAACTCTGGAAAAGTGTGGTGAATTTCAACAGAAGGTGGTGAAAGCTGAAAGTGGGTGAGCAAACCTAATATAAATTCACTATAATCTATTATATCTAGGTTTGCATCTCTTCTTCTGTTTTGTTTTGGGTTTTGTTATGCGGTTGGTTTTTTTTTTTTTTTTTGGCTCACACATATGGGGGAGGTCTATATTGAATATTAGGAAAATCTATTTTACTAGCAGGGTGGTGAAGTACTGGAATGGCTTTCCTAGGGAGGTGGTGGAATCTCCATCCCTAGAGGTTTTTAAGCCTTGGCTTGACAAAGCCCTGGCTGGGTTGATTTATTTGGGATTGGTCCTGCTTTGGGACCAAATTTCCAGCACTATGATTCTATGATTCTATAATTCTATATGTGTGACGGGGGAAACCTACATAAAATGTGTGCTATAGATCAGCCTAATTAATTTAATTGTGTATATTGTTTTATTTGATGATGTCTTATGGCTGTATTTAGACAATATAAAGCTTTCTTTCCCAAACCAGTACTTCAGGGATCAAGGGATGGTGTGATGTAAATAAAAAATGGTTGCATACCCGTTCTGTAACTTTTAGACTCATAGACTTTAAAGCCAAAATGGACAATTATGATCATCTAATCTAACTTTCTGCACATTCCAGGCCACAGAACCTCCTCCAGAAACTCCCATAATAGACCCATTAGAAGGTCACCGAAGTCCTCAAATCATGATTTCAAGACCTCAGATTACAGAGACTCTACCATTTACAATAGTTTAAACCTGTGGGTGACTTGAGCCCCATGCTGCAGAGGAAGAGGAAAAAACGCAGAGTCTCTGCTAATCTGATCCAGGGTAAAATTCTTTCCTGATCCCAAGTATGATAGTCAGTTTGACCCTGAGCATGTGAGTGAGACCCAGCAGCCAGACATCTGGGAAAGAACTCAGAGCTCTTCCCATACAGTGTTCCATCTCCAGCTGTTGGACATATTTGCTACTAGAGCTTGCATATTGGCTACATGCCATTTTAAGCAGGCTCATCATACCATCCACTGCATAAGCTTATCAAGCTCAATCTTGACGCCAGAAATGTTTTTTACCCCCAGCACTCACCATGTTGTTCTTTGCAATTTGGTTGTAAAAGTGTATTCTACTCAGGTGAGTTAGTTCCAAGCATGCCAGAGTCAACAATTTTTCCTTGATCAGTGCCTTACTGTGACAGTGCCTAGTGTGATGGGTGCTCACACCCTGCTTCTCCTGATAGCCTTTCCAAAATATGTGTAAGGGCACCACCAAACTGGAGAAACTGGTTTAAGATATAAATGGAGAAGGGATGGAGGGCATTAATGGATGGGAATGGTGTCTCTAGCCTCTGTTTGTCAGAAGCTGGGAATGAGCAACAGGAGAAGGATCACTTGATGATTCCCTGTTCTGTTCATTCCCTTTAGGGCATCTGGTATTGGCTACTGTTGGAAGACAGGATATTGGGCTAGATGAACCTTTGATCTGACCCATTATGGATGTTCTTATTCTTCTCCTGTTGCTTTGATAAATAGAAAGGGAGCTTCTCATGCTGTTGATAATAAGACTGAGGAGGTTTGTACCGGTGCCTTTTAGTGTACAAGATATATATACACAGAGAATTTAGAGGAACGTTGGAGTTTTTAAAAGAATGTAAGACTTTTTCTACATCATCATAGAATAGGAATTGTCCATCAAAATGTAAATCCTACATAAAATACAATTGCACAGCTATAATCCCTACAATTGCAGAGGCCATTGCCACAGAAGAGGCATCTGCAACATGAATGTATTTGATAGCACTTCTCTATGCATTGAGCCATCAGGGTAAGCAATGCAAGGATTAACCATAAAACTTTTGCAGGTTGTAACAAAGCATCATTAATGGAAGAAAAACATCCGTAGAGTAATTTCCTGTAGAATGGGGGTATTTTCCTGACAAGTTCAACCTATATATCCATGGCTAAAAACATTGTTTGAAGCAGGTCCTGGTAAGATTTAAAATCCTCTCAGAGGGAAGATGGAGTTAATTAGAGAATCAGGCTGTCTGGGATAAGAAGTCAATTTTCCCATTAGTCCAAGGCTGAAAAAAAAGGAAGGAAGAAAGTGCCAAACGGGGAGAGGGTTGAGAATAGGGATCCTTGAGCCTTGTTGCGTGGATACCACAGAGCAGTGAGAGCTCTGTTCTCCTCAGGCTCTGGGGAAAGAGCCGGAAAGCACAGCAGAGCTTAAATAGACTGTTGTACAGGGATTGTTGTGGAAATGATGGAGAGAATTTAAAATAAAAGGGTTCATACTGGAGTCTGTAGAGTTACTTGTAGAGAAGAAGACAGGAGTGAAACCAGATCCGATTACAGCACAGCACTGAAAGCAACAAACTATAAAAACTATGAAAACTTATTTAAAAAGTGAAAAATTCAGTGATACAAATGTGACCCACAAAGGAAAGGAAAAAAACCAACAACCCTGTGAGAAAAAGCCTTGAACACAGGCTTCTGGATAAGGCTGCAGGCAGTAAGCAGGAACTGGGGAGAGATCAGGGTGGCTCTACCCTTCTAAGCATCAGGAGAATCTGCAAATAACTGCAGGTCATATGCACCATTCCAACACACATTACTAAGGGAATAATCACTCATGTCAGTGTGCTTTTGCTCCAACACACATTAGTGGACTACACATCTTCCAATATTCAAAGAACAACATGGTAATTTATGCAAGTTCAATAACTTTCTTTTGAAAGAATAGAAAAGCAAGGGTTCAGCAGAGAAAACATTTAACAGGAACATGAAATAGGACTTAAGATACAGCTGTCTCTTTACCTGGTGCTACACAAACACCCCTACTGGTTGCTTCTGTAACCCACACACTTAGGCTACGTCTACACAGCTTCCCACTTCCACAAAAGCCTATGCAAATGAAGCTCGTTGCCACACTTCATTTGCATAATTAATTAGGAGCCGTTTTTGCACAAGAGGTTTTTGCACAAGAGCCGTTCTACCTCATTTTTTCAGGAAGAACGGCTCTTGCACAGAGGGGGGTTTTGTGCAAAAAGGAGTTTTGTGCAAAAACCTCTTGTGCAAAAAGGCTCCTAATTAATTATTGAAATGAAGTGTAGCAATATGCTAATCCGTGCTTCATTTGCATAGGCTTTTGCGGAAGAGGGAAGCTGTGTAGAAGTAGCCCTCATGGGTGTGGTTCACTGTCCCAGATAGTGGCACTTAAACCACTTACAGCTAGAGATAAGAATGAGTGAGCTCTACAGCCTAAGCTGAGAACCAGCTGCCTTTATAGCTCAAGCTGTAGAGACTCCTACACTGAGCTCCAGAGGTCCCACTTGTGCAGGTTACTAGGCGTGTGGGTTACACTTCCTTCTCATATCTCTCCACCCTAGGGTTGCTTGGGGGAAGTACAGAACACCCTTACTATAAACTACATAAAATGTGAGTGACATTGCTGGAGTTGGTGCAGTGTAGATAAAAAGACAATCACTTATGGAATGTTATTTGTCACTATTAACACTGAGAAGTGCCCTAGCAATCTAATGAGACCAGAATTCTACCTTAGCATTCTCTGTTGTAGTGACTAGAAAAATAGGTTATGTTACAAAACATAACATAATATCAGCAGGCACTGGATAACCCAATGATTTCAGCACATCTTCTCATGAAGAGATAACATGGTGCTAAACAGGACATGCTCTGTCAACACCAACTGCAAAGTTGTGTTTAACATTGTTATAAATTAACATGACTTTTCAAGGTTGCACTCTAATGCAATTTGATTTTCAAGTGTAGGAGAACTCTTAAGGTTCCTGATGAAGGCTGGAGGAGCTGAGTACACACATCAAAGGCAGAATTTGATTTATAAATAAAAAAATTAATTATTGTAAAAATGTTTCCATGATCTGTTTACTTCTACATCACTAAAATTTGTCCAGAAATAGGGATGAAATTGTCAGATGACTCTGTCAATATCATGCCATTTAAGGAAGATTTTAAGGAATGCCTTTGACATTGCTTTTGAGAAGGCAGTTCTCAATTCATTTAGAAAGTATTAGAAACATTTTGATATTTTTTCTAATAGACAATAAATATAGAACTTCTGATACTAGTGGGTAGCTTAAAAGCACATCTCTTTATTGCTTTTAATATTTCCTTTAAAATCATCATGCTCAATGCAACATGTTTATAGCTAAAAGCTGGTTCACAATTATCTTTCCTTTATTCAGCATACCGTTTTCCATTCCAGCTGAAGAATAAAATGCAATTTTTATTTTGTGCAATTCCTTTCATAGTAAATGCATCCCAAGTTCTTCTACTGAGTTAAATAATGTTCAACATCCAGGTCTCAAACAGGTTCTCAGTTTCTGTGGGCAAAACCTGACACTCACTGTGAACCATGCGCACTATGTGCATCTGAAGTTCATTCATGTAATTTCCTGATGTTAAAATGATGTGAATTGAAATAGCTCAATTCAAGTCAGTGGATCTGTACCAATTTAGCTGTAAGTCACCCTTGATACAAAATGGAAAACACAGAAATGGAGGATCTGTTTCAAAATCAGGCCCAAAACTAGAGAAAGAGACTACCAAACAGAAAGAGAAATAAGCTTGTGTTTATGATAAGAGAATAAAAAGTAGAGAAGAATTAAAGTATTCACTTGAGATGAGAAGGTGGAGCTAAGGTAAGGCATTGTCAGACGTTAGAAATAGAACAAATTGAAAAACTATTTCTATCCTGTAGGAAGTTCTAATATTGTAAAATAGTTTTCATTTGAATTTTGATCTGGAAACACCAAAATATTTTGTTTCAATTCTTTCAACCAAAGTGAAACATTTTGAGATTTCTGAACCAAACCTTTTCATTTCAGTTTGTTGTCACAGAATGCAGTCTCCCACAATGTTCCATGGTCTCTCCCTGTGACCAGGTCTACACAAGACCTGGGAGGTCAGTTTAAGTTATGTAGCTCTAGATACTTAGAATATGTAACTGGAGTCGGCTTATCTTATGCTGAGCTCGGCACCATCCCTGCTGTGGGAGGTCGACAAGAGCAAACGCTCCTATCAGCTTCCCTGACTCCTTGCAACTGTGAGGAGTACAAATGCTGGTGGGAGCTGCCCTCAGCATTCAATTTACGGGTCTTAACTACACCTGCTAAATCGAATGCCAGCACACCGATCTCTGGTGTGGCAAGTGAAGCCATGCTCTGGTGAAAGAGTCAACAGAGTGCTTCACAGGAAATGTACTTCAGACTTGGAGCATCAAGGACTTGATACTAAAATTCCTATTAGGCTATATATATTGTCAGTCTACTGCAGAGAGTCCAAAGTGCATGTCAAGAGACATTTTATCTCCTAAAATAAAACTTTTTGAATATTAAAATATATTTCAATTGTCATTGTTGAAACAAAACATTATATCATTTGCAAATCAAAATTAAGCTCAGGCAAATGCAGAGATTAATCTCAAAGTGTATGTCTACACTACAGCACTAATTCGAACTAACTTAGTTCGAATTAGTTAATTGGAACTAAGCTAATTCGAATTAGTGCATCTAGACCTAAAAACTAATTCGAATTAGCATTTTGCTAATTCAAACTAGCATGTCCACATTGAGTGGACCCTGAACCGAAGTTAAGGCTGGCTGGAACCAGTGCCGGCAGGGCATCAGATTAGGACTTAGAGCGTGGAGCTGCTGCCTCAGGCTAGCCGAGGGCTGTGCTTAAAGGGACCCAACCCCCATCCCGGCCAGACAGTTCTCAGGGTTCCCCGCTTGCTTGTCTACTTCGATGAGGGACAGCAAAGCAGTCCTGTCTTGGAGTGCTCTGAGTGCCCACACTCGGCACATCACAGCACTCGGCCATCAGCCCGGCTGCACTTGCCGCAGGCTGCCATCCGGGGGTGTCAATTGGGGGGCTGTCAGGATCCAGGAGGCCCTGCAGGAGAGCTCGCAGAGCCACCCCAGTCCTCCCTATCAGGGGATCATGCCCCATTCCTCCCTCACCTCCTTCCACTTACCCTTCCCTAGCCTCCCCTTCCTGATGTAAAAAATAAAGGACACGTGTTCAAAAATAGAAACTCTCTTTATTTAACAAAACTGGGGGTGGGGGAATTAACCTCTGGGGAGACTGGGAAAAGGAGGTGGGAGAGGGGAAGAGAGAGGGTGGGAGAGGGGAGGGGGAAACCTGGGAGGAGGGAGCTGGAAGGGGGAAACCAGGAGAAGAAGGAGGAGGGGAAGTATAAAACTATGGTATGCCGTATCTTCAGTACTGTGCACAGATGTGGTCTCCTGACCTCAAAAAAGATATTTTGGCCTTGGAAAGGGTTCAGAAAAGGGCAACTACAATGATTAGGGGTTTGGAACAGGTCCCATATGAAGAGAGGCTAAAGAGACTGGGACTTTTCAGCTTAGAAAAGAGGAGACTGAGGTGGGATATGATAGAGGTATATAAAATCATAAGTGGTGTGGAGAGGGTGAATAAAGAAAAGTTCTTCATTAGTTCCCATAATAGAAGGACTAGAGGACACCAAATGAAATGAATGGGTAGCAGGCTTCAAACTAATAAAAGAAAGTTCTTCTTCACACAGCACATAGGCAACCTGTGGAACTCCTTGCCACAGGAGGCTGTGAAGGCTAGAACTATAACAGAGTTTAAAGAGAAGTTAGATAAAGTCATGGAGGTTGGGTCCATGGAGTGCTATTAGCCAGGGGGTAGGAATGGTGTCCCTGGCCTCTGTTTGTGGAAGGCTGGAGATGGATGGCACGAGACAAATCGCTTGGTCATTGTCTTCGGTCCACCGCTCTGGGGTACCTGGTGTTGGCCGCTGTCGGCAGACAGGCTACTGGGCTAGATGTACCTTTGGTCTGACCCAGTACGGCCATTCTTATGATCTTATGTTCTAAGCTCAGGGCTCAGGGTCGGGGGTCTCACTGGACCAACTTGATTTTCATGCAGACCTGCTCCTGGGTTCACATGTGGCCTTGGATGGCCAGGCTGGCAGCTATCCTGCCCTAGACGGCCTCATTCCTGTGCCTAGTGCGGAGGTCGTGGCCGTTGAAGGTCTCCCCCCAAACTTCAATGAGGTTCATGATCTCCACACTAGACCAGGCGGGCACCCACCTCTTGCGGCCCCAGGCAGGCTCCTGGGAGCCGCCTGCCTGGTCCTGGGAAGAGGCGGAGGGCTGGGTGGCAGCGGGTGGCTGGCTCATGCCGTGCCAGGTGCAGGGTCTGCTGGCTCGGTGCTGGCAGGCTTGCAACTGGCACGAGCACTGTAGCCAGACCGTGCCCCTTTAAGGGCTCTGGGGCCAGGAGGGGGGCAGAAAAGTTTCCCTGGTTTCGCCCAGAGTGGCCACCAGGGCAAGCTGGGAAGGGCTAGCCTCCAACTAGTTCGAATTAAGTGGCTACACAGTCCTTAATTCGAACTACTTAATTCGAACTAGGCATTAGTCCTCGTAGAATGAGGTTTACCTAGTTCGAATTAAGCGCTCCTCTAGTTCGAATTAAGTTCGAATGAGTGGTTTGTATGTATAGATGCTATGAAAGTTAATTCGTACTAACAGCTGTTAGTTCGAATTAACTTTGTAGTGTAGACATACCCAACCATCTTTCACCTCACCAAAAATAGTTTTGTTTTACACCAGCACAGAATTGTTCAAATATAATAAATGATGATTGATATAATAAATTGTTGAAAACTATGGGGGCTCTCAATCCGGGGTTCATTTCTGCCCAGATTTTAAAACAACAACAAAAACAAAACCTTTAAAGTTAACCTGAAAAGTGTTGCTTTGTTTTCAAAGAAAACTTAATTTAACTTTGATTTAGAACACTGAATTTTAATAATTTTAATTATAAAATTAATATAGATAAATATATTGGTATAATATAAATATTGTCAAAGTCCATCTGGCACCTTTCACAAGCACTGAATGTACTTTTAAAATGTACGTTAAAAGTGTTAGAACAGGTGGTTTTCCTTCAGCTATGACAATTATATTAAGCACGATTAATTAAGACATTGATATGTCTTTTTTGGTTCACATTAAGCAAATAGATGTATTAGACTAAAATAGCATAAATTGTGTATCTAACAATAATATTTATCTAAATCACTTGAAGTTTTAAACTTCCACTCATCTTCAAATTATCTGAACACAGTCCATAGCAAATCAAAACCACTAGAAATGCCTCTAGTGGATTCCATTAAGCTCAGACCCTGAATAAAATATGCCCTTAGATAAGTTCTTCGAAAAATAACTTCTAAAGATTGATATTCAATGCACTTCTTTGCACTGAATCGCAGCACTGAGCAATAAGCAACAGGATTGATGATAAAAGATTGTACTGTAGTTTATAGCAGTTCTTCCAACAGTAGTTTGTGGGGTTTCTGTACTTTTCAAATATCACTACATGCTCAGGGATGACTGTGTGGCGTTCTGAGCTGGCATCTGATGGATAATGCTCTGACAGGTACATTATATTTGGATTAAACAGGATGAACACAACAGCACACAGTGGAAAAAAAAAACAATACATGGCTTTGTTTTGTGTCTATTCTCAATAAAGTAATTACTTAAGTTTTGCCCTTCAACTTCAAGGAAAGTTGCAAACTTCAGCCAATTGATTTTAGTGGCAAACTACAACCACAGATCTGACAATATGATCTCCACTATGCATTCATATTGGATGGCATTCAATATCTTGATGGTTTGGGAACTTAATGTATGCCTGATTCTGCTATTATCTCTGTTTTACACTGGTGTAACTACATTTACTACACTGTGGAATAACTTGGGCAAAATCAGTTCTGCATACATTTCATTCTTGAAATCTTTAGAAGCTAGATCCTCAAATATGCAAGGACTCCATGGAGTGCAGTGAGGATGAGGGGCAAACGGAAAAGGGCCAGTTAAGGTGTAGGGACCAGTTCCTGTGGGGATGCTCAAAATTACACTTGGCTGCCATAGTCCCTAAAGAGCCATTCTGGCAACTGGGAATAACCAGACCACATCAGTGCTCCAGACACATCTTCAGTGCACCATCACTCTGGCAAAAGAGATCAGAATTTTCTCTCCATCATCCAGGTAGTTAAATATACCAGTGTTCTACCTTCCTTAAGGCAACCAAGAGAACGGACTGAGAACGTTGCACACAGTATCCATTTCAAAGCCAATGATGATTGTAGCTTTTGATTCTCTGTCAGGTGAGGTAATTAAATCAAGATTGGGTGTCTCTCTAAAAGGTATGTTGCAGTTCAAATGTGAGTTAAGGATTTGATGCTAGAATTACTGGGTGAAATTCTATGAACTGTGTTACTGAAAGATGATCGTAATGGTCCCTTGTGGTCCTAAAATCTATGAATGAATCTATGAATCTTTATTCAGAATGTTAGCTATAGGTATTAATGAGTATTTACTAACAACTAACAAAACAATTTTATATTGTCTGAATTTCCTGACTATCCCTTCTGGCCTATACATCTGAATCTACCCAGTGGCTGATCCTTTGAATACAGCCTACCACTGCCTCACTTCCCCCATCCACCCAGTCTAATCCCACACTGTGCACCAAATACATGCAACACGGGAAAGGTTCCACATGCCTTATACAGTCACGGTAAATCCAGGCCTTGATGTGCAACAGAACCACACAGGTTCTCCAGGACTTCCCTCCACCATTGAGAAGTGGATTGGATTTGTCATATTTGTGCTTAGGGTCTTAGGTATATATATTCTCTCATTGTGGTACACATTTGATCTCATTCACATGTCTCTTAGGGTATGTCTATACTACAGCACTAATTCGAACTAACTTAATTCGAATTAGTTAATTCGAACTAAGCTAATTCGAACTAGTGCATCTAGACCTAAAAACTAATTTGAATTAGCGTTTTGCTAATTCGAACTAGCATGTCCACATTGAGTGGACCCTGAACCAAAGTTAAGGCTGGCCGGAACCAGGACTTAGAGTGTAGAGCTGCTGCCTCAGGCTAGCCGAGGGCTGTGCTTAAAGGGACCCGAGCCCCCACCCCGGACAGACAGTTCTCAGGGTTCCCCGCTTGCTTGTCTACCTCGATGAGGTACAGCAAAGCAGTCCTGTCTTGGAGCGCCCTGAGTGCCCACACTCGGCACATCACAGCACTCGGCCATCAGCCCGGCTGCACTTGCTGCAGGCTGCCATCCGGGGGTGTCAATTGGGGGGCTGTCAGGATCCAGGATGCCCTGCAGGACAGCTTCCACCCCGAGGAGCCCGCAGAGCCACCCCAGTCCTCCCCATCGGAGGCTCGTACCCCATTCCTCCCTCACTTCCTTCCACTTACCCCTCCCCAGCCCCCCTTCCTGATGTAAAAAATAAAGGACACATGTTCAAAAATAGAAACTCTCTTCATTTAACAAAACTGGGGGGGAGGATTAACCTCTGGGGAGACTGGGAAAAGGAGGTGGGAGAGGGGAAGAGAGAGGGTGGGAGAGGGGAGGTGGAAACCTGGGAGGAGGGAGCTGGAAGGGGGAAGCCAGGGGAAGAAGGAGGAGGGGAAGTATCAAACTATGGTACGCCATATCTTCAGTATTGTGTAGAGATGGGGTCTCCTCACCTCAAAAAAGATATTTTGGCCTTGGAAAGGGTTCAGAAAAGGGCAACTACAATGATTAGGGGTTTGGAACAGGTCCCATATGAAGAGAGGCTAAAGAGACTGGGACTTTTCAGCTTAGAAAAGAGGAGACTGAGGGGGGATATGATAGAGGTCTATAAAAGCATGAGTGGTGTGGAGAGGGTGCATAAAGAAAAGTTCTTCATTAGTTCCCATAATAGAAGGACTAGAGGACACCAAATGAAATGAATGGGTAGCAGGCTTCAAACTAATAAAAGACAGTTCTTCTTCACAAAGCAAATAGTCAACCTGTGGAACTCCTTGCCACAGGAGGCTGTGAAGGCTAGAACTATAACAGAGTTTAAAGAGAAGTTAGATAAAGTCATGGAGGTTGGGTCCATGGAGTGCTACTAGCCAGGGGGTAGGAACGGTGTCCCTGGCCTCTGTTTGTGGAAGGCTGGAGATGGATGGCATGAGACAAATCGCTTGGTCATTGTCTTCTGTCCATCCCCTCTGGGGTACATGGTGTTGGCCGCTGTCGGCAGACAGGCTACTGGGCTAGATGGACCTTTGGTCTGATTCAGTACGGCTGTTCTTATGTTCTTATGTTCTAAGCTCAGGGCTCAGGGTCGGGGGTCTCACTGGACCAACTTGATTTTCATGCAAACCTGTTCCTGGGTTCACATGTGGCCTTTGGTGGCCTGGCTGGCAGCTATCCTGCCCTAGACGGCCTCATTCCTGTGCCTAGTGCGGAGGTCGTGGACGTTGGAGGTCTCCCCCCAAACCTCGATGAGGTCCACGATCTCCACACTAGACCAGGCGGGCGCCCGCCTCTTGTGGCCCCGGGCAGGCTCCTGGGAGCCGCCAGCCTGGTCCTGGGAAGAGGCGGAGGGCTGGGTGGCAGCGGGTGGCTGGCTCGTGCCGTGCCAGGTGCAGGGTCTGCTGGCTGGGTGCTGGCAGGCTTGCACCTGGCACCGGCACTGTAGCCAGACCATGCCCCTTTAAGGGCTCCAGGGCCGGGAGGGGGGCAGAAGAGTTTCCCTGGCTTGGCCCAGAGTGGCCACCAGGGCAAGCTGGGAAGGGCTAGCCTCCAACTAGTTCGAATTAAGTGTCTACACAGCCCTTAATTCGAACTACTTAATTCGAACTAGGCATTAGTCCTCGTAGAATAAGGTTTAACTAGTTCGAATTAAGTGCTCCGCTAGTTCGAATTAAGTTTGAACTAGCGGTTTGCATGTGTAGCACCTATGAAAGTTAATTTGAACTAACAGCTGTTAGTTCGAATTAACTTTGTAGTGTAGACATACCCTTAGATAGTGTCACTTACACATTGAGGTGGCATTTTCAAAGGCACGAGAAAATGTAATAGCATAAGCCCCATGGTCTTTCAATAGGAGATGTCCAGTGTTCCCTCTAATCTATGTGGTAGCACATCTTCACAGGAGATTAATCAGTCCCGCCCAGCCAGAAACTCAGGGCTCCTTGCACGGAGCTGACTGACTGGATGGGGCTGATTAACCATCTGTGAAGCTGTGCTGCCACACAGATTAGAGGGAACACTGGAGATGTCCCATTAATTCACTTAGGATATGTCTATGCTGCAATCATAAGTATGCATAGACCTATTCAAGCTAGCTTTGGTCTAGCTAGCTCCAAGAACAATAGCAATTAAACCACTGTAGCTCAGGTTGTATAAAAACATACCCAGAACCCTGGATGTATACTTCAGCAGCTAACTCATGTGGCTGTGGTCTCACTGCTATTGATATTTGAGTAAACCAAATTATATTTAAATCAGCTATGGTCACAGCAATGTAGATGTACCCTTATATGCTTTTGCCAATTCACAAGATTGTGTCCTGTTATATATAGTTTGACAAGATAAGTAATTTTAAGTTGTCCCAAGTGGTCATTCTATTTGAGTATCTTGCTGAGAGCCAAATGTACATGAAAATCCTCTCTTTCTCTCTCTCTCTCTGTCACCATATGTGTGATAAAGTATACAGGAAAATGTTAATGCTTCTCTGCTAACACGGAGAAGGGAGTTCAGAGTATCTTGTAATGTAGACTAACCATATAAAACCCACTGTTGTCCTGTACATGTATGCTAAGGCGATGGTCCTCCCAATTTATGAGTGGCTAAAATACCCTGCTGATGGATGGCTAAGACAACTGGCATCCGAGAGACTGTACATATGTTCATATGGGGTTACATAATGAAGTTCTGATTCATGTAAATTAAAAAAAAAATATGGATTAAGTGGATATTTACTAATTATTGTTTAAAGTAGTTTTTGCAGGGGAGCCACTTCATGAATTTTGGAAGTGGTTGCAGGCAGCCCCCCAAGGGCCTGTGCTTCAGGCGGAAGGGGCGAGGCCTTGGAGAGAAGGGGGGCTGTTCCCTGTAGGTATGGCCCACCCCTGACAGGGGAAGGAGACTTCACTTACTCTCTCACTCCCTGATTGACCTGGGGGTGGGAGTGTGTGCAAAGTCTTTGCTCCCTGCCCCCACCCTGCCAGGGGTGCATGGCGCCTGTTTTGAACAGTTGGCGGCTCCCTCTAGGCATTGCATGCCCCTGGAGGCAGAAAGAGACTTTGCATGCTCTCCCTGCCCCCAGGCCAATCAGGGTTTGGGAGTGGGGGAGCGCACTAAGTCTCTTGCCCCAAGCCCCTGCCTTGCTGTCAGCCGACGGTCAGGGCAGTGTGTGTGTGTATGATACACCCAAGTCTTTTCTGCTGGGACACAAGGTCCCGTCGCAGCGGGCAGCCTAGGAAAGGCTGAAGGGCGCCCCAAGGAATTTTACAGGGAGAGCTTATTACATCTCAGACTTCAACTGCTAAGATACAGGATCCCTTCGCAGTGGGCAGTCTAGGGAAGACTGAGAGATGCCCCACGGATCTGTCACCTGGGAGTGACACGATCCAAAACGCCCAAGTTCTTCCTATACCTGTCCCTTATGACCGGCTGAAGTTCTTTTAAATTGTGCTTGGTTCTGTTACAGCAACTGAAGGAGTCAGGTTAAAGCTTAAACAGTTACAGGTTTATTAAGGAGACTTATAAAGCATGTAGTTACAATGGCTATTGTTCTATTTCTTAATTATTGACAAATATAGATCTTAAAAATGGTTACAAAGAAAATAAAGATAGAAAATAGAAATAAGGGTACCAAGTGACAGCTTAATCTTTAAAGAGCCCTAAGTCTATGTGTACACTTAAGACAAAGGACACATCTAGGTACAATATTTACCCCCTTCTGTGCCTCTCGACTCCAGCGGGTCACGCCAGGGCCGGTCCTCAATTCTTAGGAAAGACGAATACGAGGTGGGCATCCCCATGGAACCTCGGGAGGCAATTACCTAACCCGACCAGCAGGCAGATGGTAGATTGACACTCAGAGGAAGTGTGCTGCTGGACCCATCTTTCTACCCATAGGGGCTCGTATCCTCTTTCTTATCTAAGATGCCAAATTGTGTTGGTCTGTCTTTGTGACGCCAAGGGAGTTTCAAGGGAGTTTCAACTTAACTTACACTTTACACTTGCAAGAGAGATAACTAAATTGTGAGTACTGGACATTCTTTACTGGGCGGGAGATTCCTCCCCCCCCGGACGAGTGTGTGTTCGTATCAATATGGGTTTCAGTCAAGGCAGTTCTCGCAGCCTCGAGGTCAGCAATTGGCGTATCTCTGTTTACAGCCATCCAGGGTCACAGCAGCCAGCATATCCACGCCTTCTCTCTATGCTGATGTTACTGCTCTGCGTGCCCTGTGTGCTCCAGGCATCTCAGAGAGGGGCAAGCAAGATGTTATGGGGGGGAGGGGGTTCCTGTCTGGCTACACTTGCCAGGGGTGCATGGCACCTAGAAGGTACCACCAGCCATTTTGAACAGCTGGTGGTTCCCTCTGGTTTTGTGCACCCCTGGTGGTGGGAGGATACTTTGCATGCTCCCCTCACTCCCAAGTCTCAATTGGCCTGGGGGGAGGAAGCGGCAGGGCAGCTATGGCCTGGATCCGGCCCACAGAGCCTCTCTTACATACCCCTGGTTCAAAGCCTGCTTTTAAGAGGTTTTACTTTTGTCCAATTTCCAGAATAATAGCATAGAGAGTCTGTGGATAAATCAAAGGGAGATTTCAGTCCATTTGTATCAGGCTGAGCTCTCCTTGCCTCTGCTCTCCTCACACACATCTTTCTCACTGCCAGGTCTGATATCTGATTGTAATTGCAAAACCATAACAACAACTATCTAACACAGGAAAGTTGAAAATGTGATTAAGTTTTCCGTTATTATATGACCATTTCTTGTACTTGATGTTGAGGAAACACTCGTAAAGAAGTGAAAATGTGTCCCTTTTATTTGAAATCTCTCTTAACTGAGGGTCACTGGAAATTTTGGGGGCAAACAGATCACGACAGTGAGGACAGACTCACAAGCAATTATGCAGAGCAACATGTTGTTCCTGTTGGAAGTGGAGCACAGGTGCCTTAATGGCTGCAGCAGTGAGAGAACCAGTTCTGCTGCTATTTCACAACCTTCCACTTCATGGGCTATGCAATACTTTCCAGCCCATTCATGTAGACTGTGCACTATGGCCTGTACTTGCCCCACTCAGATGGGCAGACTGATGCTCTTCTGCAAATTGCTGCTAATTATTGTCAAAGTTACTGTACTTAGATACATCTATAAAATATGTCTCTGAACGAGCATCTTATTTTCAGTTCAATGTGATAAATTGAAGGAATCTGTGTACTTTTCGGGCCCTTCCTTAATAGGTTAATCCACTGTGAGTAGCACACAGCATTGTTCCTGTTGATTTTTCTGATCAGAAATGCGAATGATGTGTGTGTAGTAAACCATCCCATGTTTACACTGCAATTTTACATCAGCCTAATTTAAAATTCCATCAGCTTGTACCATCCCAAAGGCTGTGCTAAGGACAACCTTTCTAAATTCATTAGATCAGCTGCTTACTCACCAATGAGCCTTTACTTGCCAGCAGTCACTCTCTTTAAATCCTGGGCAGTCCTCTGAGAATGTAGTTCCACTAATTAACTGTACTGGGGCACTGTGTGCTTTCAGCTATCTATTGTTTATTTTTCCCAAGTATTGCCAAGCTCTTCAGCCCTTAAATGGACAGTCAGGGAAGTATGACATTTATGTGCTGCAGGGAAAGATAGGGCATTTATCCTGAATAAAATGGTGCCCTCTGCCTCAGCTACATTTGGGAAGACATGCAGGTTTTTCTCATATGCCTCTGCTTTCAGTTAAAATAACTGGTTAAAGTGTTATCACCTAATTTGAACATGACACTGGAAATACAATTGCACAAAGGATATATGCTTCTAGATTGCAAAAATTAATGAACAGTTTACCATTCCCTAAGACCCCACTATCTAGCCCTTTACTGGTCTTTACTGATAGTACTCCCAAAGCTACCAAATAGGGTGAATGTCATCATCGGAAAATCAAAGAGGAAGGCACAACCCAGCCCCAGGCTCCAGCGATCAATGGTTATTTGAGCACTTGTCCCATCCCTGAATAAGAAAACAAATATAAGGGACGGGATGGTGGCATGCATAGGAGGTAGGGATAATGAACTGATTTTACACCTTTGGGTGATGATTTTCTAATTGGCTTAAACCAAGTGATGCTTTTCCAGCTGCCTTAAACTCTCACAAATCTCTGCTTATCCATGTGCTCCTGCTACAACAGAATGGGCAATAATTTTTGCCCGGGGGCTACTTCAAAATTTTTTGAAGTAGTCCCGGGACACCCTGGAAGGGTCAGGGCCTAAATGGGAAGGGGTGGAGCTTTAGGAAGTGCAGGGCCCAATTTGAACAGTTTTGACAGGGCCCCAGCACCCAGGATTTTTTGTTGAGCAAAAAAAAAAAAAAACACACACACACACACCACGCACACAAAAGTTTCGGTACATTGCATCATATATTATAAATATCAAGAGGGACTTTATTGTACACCTCACCTATATGTTTTTAAAACTTTATCTTTCTTGCTTTTTGTTCAGCAAAATCTTTAAATCGTCACTTCATTTTGCTATGTCTAGTAAACTCATCTACATGGCTCCATCGATGGAGCCATGTAACCCAGACACACCCATTGATAGAAGTCACCACGTTCTAAAAGAATATGAATTATAGATTTTCACTTTCATATTAGGAAAATAATTTGTTTTGATAGTTGTACAACTGATTTTCAGATGTAGGGTCTGGGGGAAAGGGGAGTGCAATGATGCTGTGGCCAGATGGGAGCTTGGCCCCAATTGGGGGTTTGTTGGCCAGGCTTCATTTTTAAATAAAATACTATGTCAAACACAAAAAGTTTCTGCATTGTCTTTATTTCTGAGAAGGGCAGGGAGCCTGTTTTGAGTCAGGGGTCACTGACCCACAGAGAAGTCAGTTGGGGCCACACAAGTGAGATGCAAAAAAAACCTCCTCCAACCCCCCCCCCCCAAGCTTCACTAGTGTGGCCCCAACTGTGTTGGTGGGAGTAGGGGACATAGTCCTGGGGACAGGATTCTGCGGCTGGGGAGAGAGAATAGGGGAGAGGGAACAGAGGGTCAGTGGGGACAGGTTTCTGCAGCTGGGAAGAGGGAACAGGGGAGAGGGATCAGGAGAGAAGTGGGGAGAGGGAACAGGAGGGGAGTGAGGGCAGAGAGTCCCCTGCACCCGCCTCCTCCCAGGTTTCCCCCCCCCCAGAGGGAAGCCGGCCAAACCCCCTCCCACGGCACATCCAAAACCCCTCTTGCAGTCCTGCGCCTGCCCCGGGGGCCGGGGCCAAACCCCCTCCCACGGTGGGGGCCAAAGCCCCACTCGCGCCTGCCCTGGGGCCAAAGCCCCTCCCGTGGCGGGGCCAAACCCCCTACTGCAGCACAGACAAAATCCCTGTGCTTGACTCACCCCCCCTGAGTCCTGCAGTCACGGTGCTGCAGGGATGCCGCTGGCGCCACGCTCCTCCTCTGGGGCCGACACCCCCTGCTGCGTGCCTGGCACGCTACAGAGCTGTGGGAGGGGAGCAGCCAGCGCACTTCCGGAATCCTTGGAAGTGGCGCAAAGCTGCAGGAAGGACTTCCATCCACCCCGGGGAAGCCGGCACTACGCTGGAGGTAGGTAGTGGGGCTTCTTTGGAGGTGGGGGGGATAATGGGGCGCAGGGGGCCCCGAACGCCTCGCGATCCACTGGTCGAGGCCTTGTGATCGACCAGACAATTGCGATCGACCGGTTGGGGACTGCGGCTTTAGGGCGCGGGGCCCTCTTTAGGCGCAGGGCCCGATTCGGGGGAATAGGTTGAAACAGCCTAAGGCCGGCCCTGCCTGTGCCTCCCCTTCCCACTAGGCACCCATGCCCTGGAAGAGGCTTGGCATGCTCCCCCATCCCCAGGCCAATCAGGGCCTGGGGGCGGGGGAGCGTGGGAAGCCTCCTTCCACCCTGCGAGGAGCATGTAGCACTTTGAAGTGCCATGGGCTCCTTGCAGGGCTGGGCCAGGGCGAAGGAAGCTTCACGCAGCTCCCCCACCCCTAGGCCCTGATTGGCCTGGGGGCAGGGGAGCGCGCAAAGCCTCCTCCGCTTTCCCCCCCGCCCCGGCCTGCGAGCAGCGTGCGGCGCTTCAAAGCACCACATGCTCCTGGCAGGGCAGGAGGAGGCTACATGCACGCCCCCACTCCCAGGCCCTTTTGCCCACCCCTGTGCTACAATCTCCATGCCCAGTTCAATTACAGTTGGGTCTATGGTATTTTTCAAACATTTTGTGGATCCCCACACTTTAGTGCCTTACATTTCTGAAAATCAAACCATTTATGTAGATAAATAAATAAAGATTTAGGGAGCAAAATTAATGTTCCTCTTCCTAGATTTTTAAACCAGAAGTGACTATTTTGATTATCTCATTTGATTTCCTGTGGACACAAGGCCTTGGAATTTGACCAACTGTATGAAGCCCATATGTTCTGCTGAGTTAGAGCATGTATTTTGGGGAAGACACTTAATCCTGATTTAAAGACTTTATATGAGTGAGGATCTGGCACATCCCTTGTTAAACTGTTCTTAAGATTAATTACCACCATGATTAAAAATATGTACCTTATCTCTGACATTTTTTCTAGATGTTGCATTTTGTTATGCATTTCATTTTAACTTTTTATGTACACTGTGACCAAGTCACTTTTTAACTTTCTTTGCAATAAATTAAACAGATTGAGCTTCCAAAGTCTTTCAAGATAGGCAAGTTTTCCAGACAGACCTTGGATCCTCCTTTTAGCTCCTTTCCAATTTTTCAACATGCTTATTAAGCATGGAAAGCAGAATTGGCCACACTATTCTGAAATGGTCTCTCTCAGCAGTACAGTATACTGAGATAATTCTACTTTCCTACTCTCATTCATTATCTCTTTGTTTACATAGTCAAAAATTACATTAACCCCTTAGCCACAGCATTCCATGATTATTTTCTAGCCCTTTAGAAGACCCTGTATATTGATCCTTATTCGTTATACCATAACCACTAACTCCTTTACAGAGTCACCGGTTTCCAGCATACCATTCCTCATCCTTTATGTATGACTTATATTCTTTTTCCTAGATGTAAGACCTAACATTTGTATGTATTAAAATGCATATTATTCAAATGAATTGCACACACCAAGCGATCCAGGTTGGACAATATAACTGATCATCACCACCAATTTTTTGTTCTTCGCACACTTTAACAACAATGATGTTTTTTCAAATAATTTGTAAAGATACTAAACTTCATGGGTCTAAAAACACTTTCTTAGAGATTCCCAATGGATAGATAATTCCTCATTTACACTTACCTTTTGAGAGCTATCAGACAGTTTTAAAGGCATTGAAGATGTGCTGCTTTGTCTTTGTCTAATGCTGTTTTTTTAAAACTCAGAATGGTGTGGGGACCTGAGTCAAACACTTTGAAGAAGTCTAAATATATTGGGAACATCCTGGTTTCACTGAGGCCAATGGGAAAATGTCTATTGGCCTTGTGGGGCCAGGATTTCACCCATTATGTTGATAGTTACTGCTATCAACCCACCTTGTAATCTCATCAGAACATGGTATTAAGTGTGTTCAACATGATTTATTTTCTATAAAACTACGCTGATTGGTACGAATTATGCTATCATTCTAAGGGTATGTCTAGACTACATGCCTCTGGTGACAGAGAGAGGCATGTAGATTAGGCTACCCAGAGTAGGCAAAGAAGCTATTTAAATAATCCCCTCTTCATTAAAATAAACATGGCCGCCGCGCTGTGCAGATGATCAACTGATTCGGCACAGCGCGGTAGTCTAGACGTGGATCAGTCGGCTGGGGAAGCCTTTGCCGACTGATCCTGTAAGCTTCATTTCACGAGGCATAAGGGATCGGTCGGCAAAGGCTTCCCCAGCCGACCGATCCGCATCTAGACTACCGCACTGTGCTGGATCAGCTGATCATAGGCACAGCATGGCGACCATGTTTATTTTAATGAAGCGGGGATTATTTAAATCCCTGCTTCTTTGCCTGTGCCGGGTAGCCTAATCTACATGCCTCTGTCGCCAGAGGCATGTAGTCTAGACATACCCTAAGAGTCTTTACTGAATATGTCCCATATCAGCCTTTACATGATTTTGCCTGAGATCAATACCACTTATGCAGGTTAACCCATTTACCCTTTTAACATATAGGTTGAACATCTCTAGTTTAGCACTGTCAGGACCTGACCGGTGCCAAACCAGAGAATTTGCCAAACCACGTGAGGTCAATATTGTCTAGCAGAATTATCAATACTTCCACTGCTTACTGGGCTCTTAGAAGACATTTAGGGGTTGATTAGAGCTAAATAATAGCACAGAACACTGAGAGGCAGTATTAGTGGATGTAAACAAACTTTATGGTACTGCAGAAAAGTTGGCCACACCCATGATAAGTGGACATTTGGCTAACTAAAATCATACTGGACCATGGATGTTGCCAGACTAGAGACTGCCAGACTAGAGAGATTCAACCTGTATTGGCAAATATTAACTTTTCCAGTCTGAAGTGGGCTATGCCCACGAAAGCTCATGATATCATCACATATTTTGTTAGTCTTTAAGATGCTACCAGACTATTTGTTGTTTTTTAATTTTTTAAAAAATGTTATCCTAAATAAAAACTAAGCAAGTTTACTGCTTTCACCCACTCTAGAAAACAATTCGACTTAAGGGCAATGAAAAATCATAAGCCACTTTAAGAAAAAAAAATCCAAACTATTATCTTCCCTTTTCCATTGTATTACTAAAATGGGAAATCCAACAGCCATCACTACACTACACCTAATTGGGTAAATGATGTATATGACAAAAATATTTAAATCTTTGCCACATTTATATTCCTGAGAGCTTGAATGACATAGTCATTACAATAATTTATTCCTTTCACCTTCAAAGGTCAGAAATGACCTAGTTAGATATTTAATCTTATCTGATCAAAATAGTAAAGCAACACAAACCTGTAGTGATTTTACATATGAATATTGACATAGGTGAATGACTCAGAGATGATTATTAATGATCTTCTCAATAGCTATATATATTCCAAGGGTGGAAAAGTCATTGTTGACAAAATGCATTATTGCTAGTAAGGCAATAATCCATGCCACTGAAGGAGATGTCATACTTGCCAGTTTAGCCTGCTGGCCTTATGTACATTAGAAGTTAGACTATAAAGACACATAATAAACAAGAAGTCTGGGTTGTTTCCAACACAGTTATGGGTATTATAAACTGTACCTTGCCAACACTGTGAAGTGGAAATAATTCATATTTATAATGTGCTTTGATATCCCCAAATGCAAAGTATTACTATTAAAACAGCCTTGTAAAATTGTCATGTGAATTTACCAGCCGAAGTATAACATCTATCAACCCATTCTTTAACATGTTGTTTGATGATAATGGACAAAACAACATTTCAGTCACCTACAAGTAACATTGCTCTGTGAAAGGGGCTAAGTACATTACAAAAGGCTATGTTAAAAATGGTATAGATTGTTACAGCACTGTTCTTGGGGCAATAGTCTGCATTAACAGCACAGCCTGCAAGAGAATACAAAGCTGGAGTGGAATTATGCCTTAGGCACCCCAAGCTCCCTTGTGCACCTCGCTGGTTCCCAGCATGCACCATCCAGCTTGCCTCTCACCGCTGTGAGCCTGGCCAGCTGTGTAGTCTGAGGAACTGCAGTGATTGCACCAGTACCTCCTTTTCATCACATGTGATGTGGGACATGTGCACTCCAAGGAAATGTGACTGCTCTTTATGCAGGCCTTGTAAAATGGGGGGAGGGGACAACAGCAGATTCCTTGCATTCCCCCTCTGCCCCTGTGTACTCATATAAAACCAGGTACAATCTGACCTTTAATGTCCAGGTACACAGGGATGTGCTGACCTACAAAAACTAGTACTTTAATATTTATTGTAATCACTATATATATATATATACTATATAAACCTGAGCCAATTTTCCACATGCCAACTCACTGCCCATGACTGTATGGGTTTCTGTATTATTTCCATGAATTTTTCATAGCTTCTTTTTTCTTTCCATCTGTTTAAAAAAAAGAAAAGGAAAAGGCAATGTGTAGCTATTCAACCCAGTGCCATAGAAAATGAGTTGATTAGTAGAGCTCTCTTATGCAGTATTTCTTTAATGAAATGTAGTGATGTTAAATGCCAATGCTGCAGCTTTTTTCTATTTAGTATTCATGTCATGGAAGTAAAAAAGCCTCACAAATTTTGAGAACTATTTGACTGTGTAAGTTGTTGTAATTAATGTTTCCTGCCTGATTGCATTTTGCTTCCCCCCTTCCATTTTTAGGTATCGTGAAGCAGTACATACTATTTCTACTTACACCCCATGTATAATTGTAACACAATAAAATGAGACAATTATAGGAACTCACATGCAGACTACATTGTTATAAATAATGAAAAAGTGTGTGTGTGTGTGCGCGCGCGCGCACATAAAAATGTCTCAGCTTCCCAATCAAATCTTGCCAAACAAAGATGACTGTTTATTATTTATGACAACTGTAAATTATAAGCATCAGATTATATGAAACTATCTGGAGATGTCAAGAAAAAAAATCAAACCATCCAATTTAAAGTGGTTCAACCCACTCAATCTGAGTAATTTAAAACAAGACTGGACAAGGCAACTGGGTAGTAGGCATTCCGATCTTTGCCAAAGGATAGACAAGAAGACCTACTATGTCTGATGCATCCTCTAATTCGTTTAGCTTTGTGATAATTATATACTTTTGTGGGACATGCGCTCCTTCACCATTCCCTCTTTCCTACTACCAGAGGATCTGCTTTTGTATATTATTTCTGAGAATTAAAGCCTAAGTTTATCAAGGTACTAAGCACACACACAACTAACTATAGGAACAGTTCCACTGACAGTAAAGGGACTACTTATGTGCTTAAAATTACATAACTTGCAGAATCCAGGATTAAAATAGACCAAGTCCAGACATTCTTGTTCAGGAAGAGAGATTTTGTCAAAATAAGGAATTCTTCATTTGATAAGGTGGGGTGAGGATAAAGGAAGAGTACTATTCATGCTTTAAGTTATCTATAAATGTTTAAAGAAACACTGAAAGACCCACTTGCTCACCACAACCTTCCATAGATATTAGCATTTAACAAACACTAATTTGTAATTCCTGAATTATTTAAATGAAGAACTGCTTGGTAAACATTAAACCGCTGCTACAGCTATATAGTTATCTGAAGAACAATCCTGGAGATTTTTTTAAAATGTTCCCTTTCAAGAATCCAGGCCCTTCTGCTAAATGTTACCCGCTCACACCCAAATAAAGAATTAATTCTCTTTTTCCCACTCCCCTTGCACACAGAATACAAGCCACCAACCTTGCTTTAGAAAAGCATCTCATATTTTCATTTGATTATTCTATACATAACAAGGCTCCATAATAACATAACCCTACAAGAAATATCCTCTTTCTCCCACACACTTATGCTATAAATCATACCTTTTCCATAGAGGTATATCAAGACATTTACTGCTACTACAGACAAAATACAAAGAAACAGGTCTAGGTAAAACCTACTCTTTGTTCTATCTGCTTTGTCAAGCTATGCTTCAGTTTCTTTTGAAATACTCCCAGCATACCTCAGACGTGGGAAAGCAAATGCTTAGAACTTACTTAGGTCTAAATGACATGTTCACAGAGCATTACAAAAATGTCTGGAAAAAAAAGCAGTTGCCAGCTACCATTTTATTTCAAGTCTAATACTGCTTGGTGTTGTTTATAAAGCCTAAGCTCCTGGAGTCATATTACTGCATGAGAATCTCAAATTTTATTACTGGGGGTGGAGCGCGAGAAGTAGGTTTCTAGATCGCATAGTTGTGGAGAAATCTTCAAAATGCATACTTAGAAGATTCAAAAGCCCAAAGGCAAATAAAAATAATTTCATATTTATTATTTTTTTAAAATTACCTGGTTTTGGTGGCCTGACTGATGAGTTTTGAACACTAGAAGCTGGCAATAGTGATATAATTACCAAGCACAGATTGAACAATGATTTCAAATTATTTCCGTTATTATTTATGGAAGATAAATTCTAATGCTAAGTATTTGTAAATATTGATTTGAGAGACATTTTAAGGATAAGATGAAAAATATTTGCTAAGCAGCTGGTAACCGTTTCAAAAGATTTAAATATGTAGTTTTGTTTGACATGGGTCACAAAGGGAAAAGAAGAACAGGTGTTTTGAATTTTTGAAATTTCTCTCTCACACTTATATAGAATAATGTGAACTCCTGCTTTAACACACAACTAAGTGGGACGAAAACATCTTCAAGCAGCATTGAAAGGAAACAAACATAATTTACTGACATAAAATTAATTGACAGTGACTGTGTAATGGATTAGTATATAATTACAGAAATATCTATATCACACTACAAAATCATTTCTATTTTGTGAAAGCCATTTTGATTGTATAACTGTACTGTGCTTACACATTTGCCTTTTACCCTCTGTCATGAAGGTCTAACAATGGAAAACAGGAAAGAGTTTTTAACTGAAATAGCCCTCCTTTCAAATGAAAATGCTTTAGTATAATGAGCTTGATAGTACCCAGAAGAACCAGTTCTGTGAAGTGGGCCTGTAACCAGCTACCCTGAGGAGGAACAGTGTGGTCACCTGACAAAAAGGTCTGCAAGTTTATAAAAAGGACTTGCAATAGCAAGGGGGAGCAGACAAGCCTGTGCAGGAGAAGGAGGAAATCTGGGTGCCCGGACCAAATCCCAAAGTGCAAAGACACACATATGCATGTATGTTTTGTTGTTTTTCTAGGTATCTCTATATCTTTTGAGTCTGGTGGCACTTTAAAGACTAACAAATTTATGAGGGTATTAGAGCGTAACCTTTCACTTCTAGAGAGTCAAAAGAAAGAAAGAAAGAAAGAAAGAAAATGGAAGTGTGACATCAGTGCTAATTAAATCAGAATGGATGTGGCTCATCTCCAACAGTAGTGAGAAAGTGAGAATACCTGAATGGGAAATTACCTATTGTAATGGGAAAACCACTCCATGTGCTTATTTAGACCTTGGTTCAGGGTGTCAAATTTGCATATGAATGCTAGCTCATCATACTAATGTAATATATGCCATCATGTGCCAACAACCCTTCTGCCATGTACATCAGGCAAACCAAACTGTCTCTATGCAAAAGAAAAATGGACACAAATCAAACATTAAGAATGGTAACATCGAAAAGTTTTCACTCTGGGAATGGCCACTTGCAGGTCCCAAAACTGTGTGCCCAGGGAGGTTAAAGTACTCCTTTGCTTTCTTATTCAATTAGCACTGATGTCACATAACCTCCTCCCCTTCTTTCTTCTTATCAGCATTTGAGGAAGTGAGTTGTAGCTCATGAAAGCTTACACTCTAATACCCTAATAAATTTGTTAGTCTTTAAAGTGCCACCAGACTCCTTGTTGTTTTTGCTCAAACAGATTAACACAGCTACCTCTCTGAAATGTATCTTTTGAGGTGTCCATGAACAAAGTGGCTACATCTAGACTACATCCCTTTTTCGGAAAAGGGATGTAAATTAGACGTATTGCAATTGCTAATGAAGCGGGGATTTAAATCTCCCCCGCTTCATTAGCATAAAAATGGCTGCTGCTTTTTTTCCGCACGGAGCTTTGCCGGAAAAAAGCGCCAGTATAGACGCTGATCTTGCGGAAAATAAAGCCTTTTCTGAAAGATCCCTTATCCCTCTATGAAATGAGCGGAAAAAAAGCGGCAGCCATTTTTATGCTAATGAAGCGGGGGAGATTTAAATCCCCGCTTCATTAGCAATTGCGATACGTCTAATTTACATCCCTTTTCCGAAAAAGGGATGTAGTCTAGACGTAGCCAGAGTGTGTAGACTCATTTCTTTGCAGAGACTGTGGGTTACTCACTTTCACTATCACACATGTCCTACAAAGAACAACACAATAATTCAGGCAAAACAACAAATAGTCTAGCAGCACCTTAAAGACTAACAAAACATGTAGCTGGTATGATGAGCCGAAGATCCATATCTTTCAAGAGCTGCTGGAGAGGATTGAGAAAGTTGGCAGTGGTCTCAGAGCTTAGACAGTTGGACTGCAAGGTCTCAGACATGCCATCTGAATTTGGACAGAGCCCACGCTATTTGCTGAATGTTTAAAATAACATTCTTATAATTTAGATAATTCAAATAAATTTGTGCCCAAACCAGAACTCTAGATTCAAATACTCCTGAAATCTGAGTATTCGTAATCTGAATCAAGATCTATTACTAGATTTTGTAGCTGATGTAAATTTTACCATGAACAGAGCCAAACTATTGAATTTGGACCCCCCCAAGACCAAATATAATTAGTAATTGGCAAAGAGTGTCATAATTTTGCAGTTTGAGACCATCTCTAAGGCTATGTCTAGACTCCAAGCTTCTTTTGGAATAAGTTTTCCAGAAAAGCTCTTCTGGAAAAGCTAATTTTGAAAGAGAGCGTCCACACACAAAAAGCGCAATGAAAGAGCGATGTGCTATTTCGAACAATAGCATCCACACTGATTGGATGCTACCTTGCATTTAAGGCCACCCAGAACAAGTTCACGCAGGGCATTAGGTCAGCAGTTGCTTCCTGACGTGTGCTTAAAGGGATCTTCTGGACATGCATTTCACAGCTTTTTCTGCTTGTTTGCTTGCCTACCTCTCTGAGGGACAACAAAGCATTTACATGGTGTGCTCTGGTTATCCTGATTCAGGACACCTCAGGACTCCTTGCCATGGAGCTGGAGCTGCCTCTGGGCATGCAATGGCCCCGCACTACTATTCTGCAGTTTCTGCAGCAGTTTGTGCAGGCTCCCTTCATGGTCCTGCAGGAGCTTGACTCCGAGCTCATGATTGAGACCTTCTGCCTATGTGTGGGAGCAAGGCCCTTACAACCGGGGCAGACTCACAGGAGATGGCTCCTGGGAGGTTGGGGGAGGGGCCCAGGCTCAGGCACCCCCTTTGATACTTTGTTCTGTGTGTTTTTTTGTCTCCTCCTGCTGGTGGTGAGGGCCATAAACGTCATCCTGCTGTGCAGGGTCATCTGCCTGGGAGACCTGGACCCCATCATGGCCAGATTTGCTGCTCTGGGCTTCCCCAATAGTGGGGGAGCCATAGATGGAACCATAGGTGTGTGTAGCACATTTCATTAGGGTGTGCACCCAAAGAATTTTTTTAAAATGTACTCTTTGACTCCCATTAGCCACACCCCTGACCCCCATTAGCCATGCCTCTGGAGGTAACACTCTCGGTGCAATATGGACACATGACCAGAAGTAAAAGGTGTCATGTGCCCCCCCCCTAAGTACTTTTCCCATCATCCTCCTACCAATAGGGATTAGTTTGGCCCCCACCAAACCCCCTCGTGCAACTATCCTGCAATCGCATTAACTCAATGTGTGTGACATTAACTCAGGGGGCTGAGAGGCTGGGGGAAGTGTTCCCTTTAAGAGTTTCCTCCCATGAGCAGAATAAATTTTGTGTTGTGCACCAGTACTGAGTTCATGTGGCTTGTTTGGATGTGCCACTGTGGCACCCAAGTTAATAATAAATATCTTATAAACCTCTACCTTTTCCCTCTACTGCCATGTCTCCTCCCCTTGCTCCATCAGTTCCCCTGGTGCCTGCTGCCCACCCCCAACCCTCACCCACCTCTGATGTCCTGACTCCTGCCCTTCTCACTGCCCTCAGCCTTCCTGAGACCTGCCCCCCTCCACCAGCCCTTCTCTCTCCCCCTGTGCCCACTCCTCCAGTAGCCCCACTCTGATCATGTGAGCTACCCCTCCTCATCCCCTCTCCTAACTCCTCCCTCTACACACCTGCCCTGCCTCTCCCCTCTGGTGCTGGTCCCTCCCCTGCAGGTGTCTGCCCTTCTGCTTCACCCCCAGAATCCCCTGGCTCCTGCACCTTCCCTTATCCCTGCCCCCTCCTGGTGCCTCCCCCTTCCCTCACTGCCCCTGCCCCTGCCCCCTTTGCCCTCTTTTTCCCTGATGCCCACCCCCTCACCACGCTCTGCCCCCATTCCCCTCATGCCCCTGTGCCCTCACACATGACTTGCTCCATCCCCGTCTTCCTCATGCCCACCCCTTCTTTCAAACCTTCTCCCAGCACCTCCTCTTCTCCCCTCTAGCCCCCAAAGCCCTTTCCCTCTCCTCTCCCAGCATCATCCTGTCCCCCCCTCTCACTGACACCTCCCCTCCTGCCCTTTTCCTCATTGTCTCGACTTGGCCCCCTGGCATTTGTCTCTCTCCTCCACCCTGTCCCTTGGTGCCTTCCCCTTTCTTCTCCTGACCTGCCCCCTTCACCTCAGCACAAGCCCCTTCCTCTCCGACCCTTTCTCCCTATTTTTCCCTCCTCCTCTAGCAGCTGCCAGCTGGTCTGTAACAGAGTTCAAGGGTCGCCCTGACTGTCACCCTTCTGGTGCTCCCCCTACTCTGTCTTTCTTAGGTTTATCAGCCCCCTTTTGGGCCACAAACCCCCACCCCGCAGTCTCTGGTTCCCAAAGTTCCGGCAGTCCCCATCACTTGGAGCCTGCACCGGGTCCAACTCATAGGGTTGCCAGGTGTCCGGTTTTCTACTGGACAGTCTGGTTTTGGGGCCCTCTGTCTGGTAAAAAAATCCAGAAAATACCCGACACGTGCAATGTCCGGTATTTCCTGGTTTTCCGGCTGGGCACCAGACTAAAGCCTGGCAGCGGCAGGGGGAATGGCTGGGAGACGGGGAGCGATCGGCGCTGGGTGCCTCTAGTTGAGTCTGATGCCTTGGGGAGGAGGAGAAGCCCTGTCCCTGCTCCTGAGCGCGTTGTGGAGCTGCAGCAGATAGGGTTACCAGGTAGACACCCCCCCCTCAAAAAAACCTGAACACATTTGATCATGGGGGGGGGGGGAAGGACTGGCCGGGGGGGGCGGGGCAGGCCAGGAGGAAGGAGGGGCGGGAAGCAGAGCTGGCGGGAGGTCAGGGGCCGCGGGGTGGCTGGGAGGAAGGGGGGGGCTGGGAGGAAGGAGGGGCAGGAAGCAGAGCTGGGGGGGTTGAAGAACGCGGGGTTGGCCGGGAGAAAGGGGGAATGGGAAGCAGATCTGGGGGGGGGGAGGCAGCCACGCTGCCCCCAACCCCCCTCCCCAGGCCAGCCGCGCTGCTCCCAACCCGACCCCCCTCCCTCCCTGGGCCAGCCACGCTGCTCCCGACCTGATCCTCCCCGGGCCAGCCACGCTGCACCCGATCCCCTGCTTGGGGCACCCCCTACCTCTCTTAATCTTTCCTCCCTCCTCCCCCCCTGCCTTCCTGCCTGGGTTTTAAACTCACCGTGCTTGATGGGGTGGCGGGGTGACGTTGCTGCATCCCTGCTGCCTCTTTCCGCCGGATCTTAAGCCCCGCTGGTTTTGACTGTGCAGCCGTGCATGCGCGGCAAACCCGGCGCGGCTCCCGTTCCCCAAAGCGCCAAAGTGGCGCTCCTTTGAAACACGGCCCTTTGAAACATTAGGGTGTGCCTGTGCACACCCCATACGCACGCCTATGGATGGAACCCACATCCCCATCCATGCCCCAGAACATCGAGCCACCCAATACATTAACCGCAGGGCTATTTCTCGATAGTCATGCAGCCCATGGTCAACCACGGCAGATGGTTTACGGACATTTTTGTTGGGTGGTCAGGGAGGGCGCACAATGCCTGCGTGTTTAGAAAGCCCAGCCTCTACCAGAAGCTGGAGGCTGGCACATTCTTCCCCCAGCATGACTTCAGGGTCAGAGATGTGCAGATGCCACTGTGCATCATGGGGATGTGGCTTACCCCCTCATGACATGCCTCATGATGAACTGCCACCTGGACCCGAGCAGGGACTGTTTCAATGCCCACCTGGGCAGGGCCCACATCCAGACTGAATGCCCCTTTTGCCACTTGAAGGTGAGGTTCAGGTGCCTCCTGACCCACTTGGATGTGGGGGAGCACATCCCCCATGTGGTTTCGGCCTGTTGTGTTTTCCATAACATTGTGGAGAGCAGAGGGGATGCCTTCCTTCTGGGATGGCGGTCAGAGGCCAGCTGGGAGGAAAAGGCCTTCGAGCAGCTGTGCACAGCTGCCATCCACCAGGCCCATTAGACGGAGGTGCACATCCGGGAGGCCCTGAGGGAGAGTTTCTTTGAAGGACCCCGGTAACTCTCTCCAGGGCCTCCCCACTAGGGGCCTGTACCTTGCCCCTTTCTGCCTTTCCCACAACAACCCCTCCCTTCCCCCCACACTTAATAAAAACAACAGTTTTGTGTTTCAACCAAAACATCCTTGTAATTTTTTTTAGAATAAAAGTAACTTAGGAGGAGGGGGGCTCAGAATCTGGATATGGGGAGGCAGGAGGAGGGCTGAGAACTTGGATATGGGGAGGGAGGAGGGGGGCTCAGAGCTGGGGCTGGGACTGGCACGTGGTGCAGCTGGAATTCCCCTTTGGTTCAGGGTCCTTGGCTACCTCAGGGGTGGGGGGGGGGGAGAGGGGACCTAGGGACAACAGGAGGATAGGCAGGAATGTGGCAGTGTGAGCCGCGCAGTGAGGTGCAGCTCCCAGGGCTGGCTTCCTGCCACAAGCCTTGTCCCGGGTGCCTGTGGCTTTAAGAGCTGCCAGGAGAAAGGAAGTATAGAGTTGTGATGAGTGTGCACAGAGTGGCCAGCAGGGCACATGTGTTATTTCCTGGAGGCCTCTTTGATTGACAGAACTCCCTCTTCCATGTCCACACATGCCTTTTTCCGATAAAGCTTTTTTGGAAAAAGCGTTATTCGTCATAGAAAGAGGTTTACCGTTATCGGAAAAAGCTCTCCATTCTTTCGACTTTTTGTTGAAAGAAACCAATTGCAGAGTGGACACAAGTATTGTTTTTCTGGAATAATGACCATTATTCCACAAAAATGCTGCAGTGAAGATGTACCCTAAGTTAGAGATTGAGAAGGAGGCTCATCAGCAATGTTCCCTCTAATCTTTTTCATCCATGTGCAGAATAATTTTTTGTCTGCACCAAGTCATGTGAGAACGTGCACCACTAGTAGAAACAAAAAAACCTACCTGTGAGTGCTCTGCTAATCAGCTGGGCAGCATTTGTAACTCTCCTGAATGGCCACAGTTCCCTGATTACTGCATATTTTTACTTTGTTTACTCAAATAGAAAATGTAACATAGGCAGCAAGAATTAATAATCTGTTTCCTAATAGTATTAGTATAAAAAGTTTAAGAATGGAAGCCCAATACTCTCTAATAGTTTAATTGAAAACATTTGATAGTAACATAGCAAATGTTATTGTTTAATCACAAGTGTATTTGCTTTAGGAAAGGTTTTGATGCAACACAAAGCTGATATTAAATACCATATCAAGCCATAAAGGTGGATGCTTACCATAGATTAAATGCATTCAATATATGTACACCTGATCTCTGGATCCTGGCTGGGTGGCTTGCTTCCACATGCAGTGTACATGTCCCACTAAGTCCTAGTCCTGCAAATAGATGACCTAGTTCAGGACTGGGGAAAATACGGCTTGTGAGCCAGATCTGGCCTGACCACACACCAGATCTGGCCCGCAGATGCTGCGGGAGCCCCAGGCAAGCTCCCCGTTTGCCTTCCACCACCCACACAGTGCTCAGAAATGCAGCTGTGGGGTGGTTTTTATTTAAAAACTGTGAATCCAGAGGGGAGGGAAGAAAGTTTTAGGAGCTGTTCCCACCCCTAGTACAATCCCATTGGCTGGTTTCTGGCCAGAAACTGGCCATTGGAAGCTGCCTGTTTCAATAACAGGCAGCCATGAAGCACAAGGGGCTCCAGAGCACATGGCCGCAGCCTCTGTAGGGGCAGGACAGGCAGGAAAGCTGATTCAGGAATGGGCTGCTGGCTGGTAAGTCTCCTGGCCAGATCCTGTCTCTGGCACCCCAGTCCCTCCCTTCCCCAATCCTCTGCCCCCCACTCCTGTCCCCTACTCCACATACCCAAATCCTCTGCCCCCTCCTGAACTCATATCCCCTCCCAGATCCGGCACCCCAGTCCCCTGTCCCAGATCACAATCCCCCCTGCCCTAGTTCACAACTCAGATCCCTGCACACACACACCAATACCTTAATTCCCTGCCTAGGTTACAATCCAACCCCCTACACCCCAGTCCAGTATCCCAGGTTACAACTGTCTCCTTCACCCAAACTTCATCCCTTACCCCAAGCTCCCTTCTGCACCCAACCTCCATCCCAGACCCTGTACATCCTCCGTTAATATCATGAAAGAGTGTGGCCCTTGACCACTTTCCAAATTCTTGGAGTGGCCCACCATCAAAAATTATTGCCCATCCCTGTCCTAGTCGGACCTCTGCTCTCACATGAAGATTCATTAAGGTCACAGAGATTCTACCTAGGCACAGGGCTCCATGTTAATGTGTCCTTATGCAGGATTGTACAGAGTCCAATATCAGGAAAAACTGAATGAAAACAAGCTTGAATGCAGGCTAGTTTCCTTAAGACTCAGCATAAATTGAATGTGCTGTTTAAGTCCCCGTAGCTTCAGCTGATAAGCATTTTCTTTTCTTTTTGCATAATAAAGAAAAAAGGCCTCTTACAGGGTGGATTCCCCCCACATGTCACAATGATAGTTTTATCAGTGAAATGACCAGACAATCCCCGTAAATTACGGCCCATGAACACATTCTCTTAATTCTTGGTATTTTATGCATCTTACTCTTCATTGTTCTAGAGACCAATACACAATTTACTGAATTTTCACTTTTAATATTGCCACATGGCTGCTGCAGGTTTCCAAGGAAACAGAACAATTAGATGGAATTTGTAGTGAACACAGTACTAAAGTCCTGATTCAAGAACATATTCCCTGTTTAAAAAAGCACTCAAACACATGTATAAGTCCCAATGAAATCTATATTTGGCACACAAAGCCAGTATATTCAGATTGTTGAATTTACTACCAAATCACTGAAGTCAATGGGACCTCATTGCAGGAGGAGTAACGGTAGTCCGAATTAGGGGCTTTAGTTCAAACTACCTAGTCCATGCCGCGTGTAGCCGCGGGCAGGGAGTTCGAACTATGGGGCATTTAAAACTGGCGGCGCCCGGGAACATGCAAATGAAGCCCGGGATATTTAGATCCCGGGCTTCATTTGCAAGTTCGAATGCCTACATTAGCCACCCTAGTTCAAACTAGGGTGGCTAGTGTAGACATACCCTGACAGAGTAAATTCCTGCAGCTTCCTTCCCAGAACTTCAACACAGGGATGATATTGATTTTCGAACCAAGGAAATACCCTGTACTCAGGGCATTATTGTTGCTTTAAGGTACATTTCAGATTAAGTAAAAGAAATGTTGTGAAAACAATTTTCAAAGCAGAACTCCAGCCAGCTATTTTGTCTGTGCTGGTGTGAGGCCAGATTAAATAAACATATGGTACACTCAGAATGTAACACTTATTTTGCAAATTGTATTTCCAGTATTTCCAATAGATGCTTCATATTAGTTTACCAAAATGAATTCTTGCATCCCCTGAGAAGGGAAGAGGGAAAAGAAAATCATTTCCAATAATACAAAAGCTGGGATTTACAAAATAACACAGTACATTCGTAAAAGTAAAGGATATGACACAAATGTAGACAATATATGTTTGCACATACAATGGTCTCCCCAAAAATCAGTTAGTACAGATTAAAATCAGATACCACATTTACACTTTGTTCCCACTGGGAAACAGTTATAAAGTATTACAGGTGGGAAACTGGTGGCTCACATAACGCTATGTAGTACCTGTTGGCAGACATTTTTATGATAAACTCTGAATTAATGGGGAAAGAAATGACTGTAAGGAGCAAAAACAAGGAGAACATAACATTAGAGAAAAAAAAACATTCCTAAAGAGGGTATGAACAAAACCAACATTTCCACTGTATGAACAATTTTGAGATGTTCACATTTGCTTCCATTCATATTCAGAAGAAAACCAACATTTCAATTTTTTATGAAGAGACACAGACAAACATACACACCAAATTCTAGAATAGTCTAAATGTAGTATTATTAGGCTCTGTCTCCACTGCACTCATTAGCATTTCTCGTGCTCTCATTTGCATAGTCTCTTCCGATCCTTTTTGCGGAAGAGGTTTTTGCGGAAAAAAACGCAGTGTACACGGGGCCATTTTGCACCAAAAAAAAAAAAAAAACCAACCCTTTTGCACAAGAACCCTTATTCCTAAGTTCATGTCTCTGTTCCAAATGAGAAAAAATTCTTATATCCAGGTGAGTTCCCTGGATTAATTGGTTGACTCCATTTGTGAGAAAGAAAAGATGAAATGGAAGATTTCCCACCAAACTTTGCTGCATCACTAGATTCTTCATTTGATTCCAACTGAGCACTTGAATACTGAACTGCACTTCAGGGAGAATACACCTTGTATGTATGTGCTCCCCATAAGCACAGTATCTGGTGCCACTGCTGGTTGGTACCCCTGAGAAAGGAAGTCTGTAGACCTTTTTCCATTGTGAGTAGCAGGGCAGACTGGATAGTCAATTGAGGCACCTAAGTTTTCCAGTACAACTCAGAGCAAATCAGACTTTCTTTGAGAAAAAATACATTTTTCATTCAGGCTTTCTTTTGGTGAATGCAAAAGCCAACTAGCTAATTATATGGATACCATAGGCTCATAGAGATACAGCACTGTAAGGGACCTTGAGAGGTCATTAAGTCCAGTCCCCTGCTCTCACAGCAGTATCAAGCACCATCGGGTATGTCTACACTTGCACCCTAGTTCGGACTAGGGATGCAAATGCAGGCATTCGAAATTGCTAATGAAGCGGGGTTTTAAATATCCCGCGCTTCATTAGCAAGATCTTGCCGGTGCGCTAGTTCGAATCACAGCTGATTCGAAAGTGAAAGTGCGCACTGAGACATGTTAGTTCGAACCAAACCCCTTGGTTCGAACTAATGTTACTCCTTAAAAAATGAGGAGTAATGTTAGTTCAAACCAAGGAGTTTGGTTCGAACTAACGCGTCCCGGCACGCACTTTCACTTTCGAATCAGCTATGATTCGAACTAGTGCGGCGGCGAGATCTTGCTAATGAAGCACGGGATATTTAAATCCCCACTTCATTAGCAATTTCGAATGCCTGCATTTGCATCCCTAGTCTGAACTAGGGTGCAAGTGTAGACATACCCATATAGACCAGTGTTTCTTAAACTTTTTCAGACCATGGAACACCAAGCAGTAATATTTTTTATGCGGAACACCTATGAAAATTTTCTTCAAATAAATAAATTGTTGTCGGACAAAAAAAGACAAAAACAAAGAGGTCGCGGCACACCTGTGAGTTGTTCACAGAACACCAGTGTTCCGCGGAACATAGTTTAAGAAACACTGATGTAGACCATCCCTGACGGTTATCTAACCTGCTCTTAAAAATCTGCAATGATGGAGATTCCACAACCTCCCAAGTCAGTTTTTTCCAGTACTTAACTACCTTAACTTTTAGGAAGTTTTAAGCCTGTTACTTCTTGTCCTCTCCTCAGAGGTTAAGAGGAATAATGCTTCTCCTTCTTGTAACAACCTGTTATGTACTTGAAAACTGTCTTCCCTTCTTCACTCTAAACAAACCAATTTTATTTCAATCTTCCCTTGTAGGTCATGTTTTCTAGACTTTTAATCATTTTTGTTGCTATTCCTGGACTTTATCCAATTTGTCCTTGTCTCTCCTTAAATGTGGTGCCCAGAACTGGACACAATAGGGTAGTTGAGACTGATCAGAGCAGAGTGGAATGGAAGTATTGCTTCTCATATCTTGCTTATAAAATGATAGAGTTCAGTTACCACATTGCCAAATGTGGTAGCAATAGAAAGTCAGTTAGAGAAAATAAGTAGATATTTTATCTCTGGATGTTTTCTTTAACACTATTTAATGCACAAAATCAGCTGACTTTGACTCCAGTGTAAATTGTTTAGTTATTCAGATTGTTCTTGGATAAACTGCCTTTAAAATTGCCTCACCATGTGGAGCATTGAGAGAAAAATATGTTTTCACAAAGAATATGGCAATGAAATTTAGGAAGGTATGATTAGCTGAGTGACAGCTCCCTGTGTGCCAAATCTGGTGGGATTAGGTATTTAAACCTTAATTACAAGAAAAATCCTTGCAGGATACCAAAGCCCTATAGACAGACAGAAAGGTTTGCAAAGAGAAATCCCACTGTACATATTTGCTCCACGCAAATCTAATTGACACCAATTATTCCAATAGGCTAGCTGGCTGGGAAAGTCTCTGCTTGTCTGAAACTGCAGATTCAATATAAAATAAAGAAATGGGAAAATTAAAATTAATCCAGTTGAATGTTTGTTTAGCATGAGACAGTAGCTGTGACAAATCAAGTAACTATCCTAAACTGATTTGTAAAAGTATTGAAAAGTCCTTTGCTAACAAAGACTTCCACAACCTCCCCTCTACATCTTGTTTTCAAAAGCAGATGAGGAAAGGTACAACAGGATTTTGGTTGCTTGCTTTTGTTTTATTTTCACTACTACAATAGTTTGACATGACCTTTAATGTTTATTTATTCCATCACATATATGACATCAGGTGCATTGAGTTTTTAATGGGATATTAAAGTTGGAAGAGATAGCATTATGTGTTAGAAATAAGTCAGCTGACTTCAAGATCAGAGTATAGCCCTTAATCTCTACAGATTCATCTCTCAAAGATGAAAATATGTCCTAAAATTCTTCTTCTTCCTGTCAGTAAAGAGACAAGAGTAAACACTACTAATGCAAGACTGTTTTGGAAAGGGAAAATGATAAAACTAGCAATTTTATAATTAAAATAGTGCTACTGACTGTTCTGCTAAACATCAGGAAGCCTTCAAATTTTGGATTTCAGCAAGAAGTTAAAAAAAAAAAGACCAGTGCAAAGTAGAAATACATAGTAAAGCTCGATACATCTTAGCTTTTTGGATCTCCTTAATATCATTTACAATACATTAAATATCCAAAATGAAGCACACTTGCTGGACCATCCTTTCATAAGTAGGAGAAATTTTCTCTAGCAGCTTGTTAAGATTGACCATACCCATCACAATTTTCAGGTTACAAAAAACCTAAGTCTTGAATTTAACTGCAAATGTTGAGGGCAAATGTTATGCCTTTGATTATGGATTTATAAACCATTTTATTAACTCCATCTTCCCCCAAAACAAACTCAGAGAAGGTAATGCTGAGATTCAGAATTAGATAATAATTCTTATTTTACATGAAAGAATTATCATCATTTCCAGTCACACCACCTGAGTTAATTATAATCACAGAAGTCCTAATTCAACTATAGTGTAATTGCATTGCCTTTAATGGAACTACTGCAGTGATGAATTTTGTCAAAATGATTGGAATCTGTCAATTCTTAATAGTCTCTCTAAACTAAATAAAATGAAAATGTGAACAATGCAGAATTTCCTAACACTGAATACAAGTTAGCTGCTTATAACACTAATACATTAAATACATTATCTAGTTGATTTTGAAGAGGACAAATAGAAGTAGAACAAAATACGTGGGAGGATAGAGCGACAGAGTAATAAATAGATACAGGGCAAATCTATATTAAATACTTTATTCAACACACATAAAACAATTTGGTATAGACTCAAAAATATTGTGCTAAGGAGAGGGCTGTGTGCCAAAGTTATATGGAAAGAACATATAGATTTATATGTAGATATAGTCATTATAGATTCAGAAGTTCTTTTACTATTACACATTTAAGTATGCATCACTGAGTTTATAACTGACTTTTTATTTCCCTCCATTAATTACTGATTTCTCAACCAAAAAAAAGGCTGGCCAATTCTAAATTTGGGCCTGAACCAAGCTCCAGAGATGTCAATGTCATGTGTCCCACTGACTTCAGTGGGTGTTGAATCAGTCCTTTTATGTCTAAAAACTCACAGCAACACAACAAATACAAGGTACAGTTAATGAAAAATTACTATAGTTAGCTGTTGTTTCAAAATTATAAATTGGTTTCAGGACTGGGGGCTGGTGACCCACAGAAAAATCAGCCAGGGACTGCACACAAGTGAGAAGCAAAAAAACTCTCTCACTGAGATGCCCCCAACTGAAAAGGGAAAAGGCACTTCCTACATTCCCCTTACACACCAGAGCCTAGGGGCACCCAGCCTAGTAGATTTTGTGTGCTACAGCCCCGCGTAGGGCGGGGGGGGGGCAGGAGGGGGAAGCACCAGCACAGGCTCCCCATTGCTGTGCGGGGTCGTGAGCCTTGGGGGCTAGATCCAGGAAAGCCGGGGGCCGCATTTGACCCCAGGCCTGAGGTTCCCCACCCCTGGTTTAGAGCAATTTCTATAAAATTTTACTGCCATAAAATTTAACAGGATTGAAATCTATATATGTGTTCCACAGAAAAAGAGCCAAACTCCTTGATCCTATGTGACTCAGACCTAGGGCTGCCAGATGGTTTAACCAAAACCACTGAACCCCCCCACCAAAAAAAAACACTGGGGAAAAAAGGACCCCGAGAGTTGTTAAGCAAATAAATAAATAAATACATAGATAAGCGTGGCCCCTTTAAGAAATGCTTTTGAGGCTTTTTGGCTCTAACAGGCTGCCAGCGGCTGTCCGCCATCTTGTCTCCCTGCGCCAGGCCGGACAGCTCCCCTGCAGAACCCGGAAAGCTCCCGGGATTTTTGCCTCCTGGCCAGGAAAAAAATCAGAAAATACCGGGCATTTTAGGTGTCCGGTATTTTCTGAATTTTTTTTACCAGACACGAGGTGAAAATACCGGACTGTCTGGGTCAATACTGGACACCTGGCAACCCTACTCAGACCCACTCTGTAATATTGGATCAAAATAGAATCCAGGAACCAAAGTCCTAGGACTTTGAGAAATTCATGATCACAATATAATAGCCAAAATCCCATCTCTCTTTTGAGTATGATTATCCTATTTATATACATATATCACATTTGTATCTACATTTATGAATATTGGCTATGTACCAATATTTCAAATCCATTTGCTCCTGCAGTACTACCCACAAGGTAATTTATATCCAGTCTGGCTAGCACAGAATGGATGGACCATTCAAGTTGATGGTCCATTAAAGAACACAATGGGTCATAGAAAAAGGTTTCCCCCCATCTGGTGAACCTGCCTGTGGATGGTTTAGCCAAAATATGTATAATGGCTGCTTCTATGCATCATCAAAGAATGCAAGGGCATGTGACTAGCTCTTGTAACTCTGCCCTACTGTGCCTTTAATTTTCCACAAACTAAGTCTGAAGCCAAGTCTATAGTGGTGGAGAAAATTGATGCAAGACACACAACTCCAGCTATGTGAATAATAGAATAATCACTAGTTTGGAGTGACTCTGCCATATTTCTCAGCAATTTATCCTGAATTTTGCACCCTCAGCTGTGACTTACTGAGGCATGATGACAGATAGGTTTTGTGATTTCTTTTTAAAAATTGCTTTATTAATGCTGCATTTAAGAGGCCTACACCTTTTTTTGATGAATAAACACATAAAACTATCTTGGCTGGCCAATACCACTATGCTGCTCCTATTGGCTTCAAGGCAAACTGCACTTAAATGAGTATTTAGCACCAAGGTCATGATCTTACAAGGAGCTGGGCACCTGGCACATATTCCGGAAAGCATTTAAGCACATGACTTCAATGAAAACAGAATTGAAATCCCCTTTCTTGCCTATGTCCCTATTGCTATAGTATTTCTTTGCCTTCTTAAGAAAAACAAATCATGATCAGAATGACAACTCAGCACAAGTCACTTCAAATGTGTCTCTCTCTTTTTCAGCTGCTCAGTAGGATTTTGAATTTGCAAAATCTTCCTGCTAGCTCTGAGGCTCAAATTTCAACTCTCCCTCTATATTCACTCTTCAAAGTGAGCCTAATATGCAGGCTCACTGTGAAGAGTAAGCCTATTGGGAGGAGAGCAAACTGCTGATGAGCTTTCAACCACAGTACTTGGCAGGGCTAAGCCAGCCAGAAACCATTTTGCTGCAACTCTATTAACAAACAAGATACTACACTTTTCTTAATCTATTTTCCCATCTTCCTTTTCTCTCTCCCACTTCTCCCTCCCAACTGTACCTTCTGCCTCTATTTCTCTGCATCTGGAGGGTGCATGGTACTTGGGGAGAGATATTAAATAGTCAGCAAGTTACTGTGTGCTGACATTAATATAGAACTTTCTCATGAAATTTAATTATTGGTTTGAATTATTGATTTCTTGCTTGGCTAAACTAATTCTCCATAATCACTGGTAAAACTAATACATTATAATTAGAGGATGAGATAAATAATGGAGATTGGTCTCATCAAATAATTATGCTGCTCAGTTTGAAAGATATTAAAGTGATGTGTTTCCCACCTAACGGATGACAAAAAGATCATTTATAATAATGCATTTTGAATTTGCAGTTGTTTCATTATGTGAAGATTTACTTCCAGAATCTGCCCATGTACATGAAATGAACAACAGCTTTCTTTCCATTTAATCAAACAACATATAGATAACCTTTAACTGAAGCTCCAAGTGCAAGCTTAATAAAGTATCTTATTCTAAAGCTTTCTTTTCTAAGTGAGAAGTCACTATTCTTCCTGTTCCCCCCACACCCAGTCTTATCTGTGTTATTGCAGATTTACATTCCTGATCTGGCTTCCCGATCCACACTCTTCTTCTGATTTAGTGTCGGATCAAGATATAGCACTCTGAGAAAAATCAAGTCATAGGAGACATGTTAGCACCAGGCCTAGAACCATATGGTCTGTGATTCTCATCACCTTCATAAAATAGATAAATGAAATTGATAACAAGATGTCTGCCTTAACCCATATCCTTCTATTTGTAGTTGTAGCAGGATGGAGACTGGTAGGCGGTGGGCTCACCGTCGTAGCTCCCCCCCCACTTTTGTCTACCTGCCATCCTACCAACTTAATATTTCCTAACCCTGTGCACCCAAAAAGCCTGACCCCAGTAGTCCGAGTCTCTAGTCGGCCCTCAGTCCATCGCTTTGTGAAGAGCGAGGGCATAGCTCCACAACACCGGGTCTGGCTGTCCCAGCTTCCTTGTCTCTGTACCCTGCTGGAGAGAAAAGAACCAGCCTTTCCTGGCTAGAGAGGAAAGACCCTCTGCGCTCTCCCCCTATCACATGCCTTTCCGGGTTTTAAACGTCGTGCGCCACGCGTCGTCCAGAGCGATACTCCTCTGTCTCTCCTCCTGGGTCCTAAGGTCCACTGAGGTACTGGCAGCCAGCGCACATGCGCTGCAAACCAACCACGGGGCTGGGTTCTGTGCTTGGATACGCTGGTGGCGCCACAGGACGTACGGGGGGGGAGTGCTGCCATATTAAGCGGGGTGCGACCCCCCGTCACAGTAGTCATAGGCTGACTTTATATACAACCTCAAAAACCCACTGACATCTGCAAGATTGCACAGGTGTAAGATATGTTTTGGCTTACAGATAGGTGGGCAATAATTTTTTAGGGGAGGGCACTCCAAGATTTTGGAAAGAGGTCAAGGGCTGCACTTTTCTATGGGTATGTCTGCACTACAAAGTTAATTCAAAATAACAGCCATTATTTCGAATTAACGTCAATAGCGTCTATACATGCAAACCGCTATTTTGAATTTAATTTGAAATAGCGGAGCGCTTATTTCGAATTTGGTAAACCTCATTCTACGAGGAGTAATGCCAAATTCGAAATAGCTATTTCAAATTAAGTGCTGTGTAGACACTTAATTCAAAATAGGGGGCCTCCAGCCCTTCCCAGGGAGCCCAGGAAAACTCGTCTGCTCCGCCCCAGCCCCGGAGCCCTTAAAGGGGCAGACTCTGGCCACAGTGCCTGTGCCAGTTGCAAGCCTGCCAGCACACAGCCAGCAGACCGTGCACCTGCAACAGCATGAGCCAGCAATCCGCTGCCACGCAGCCCTCCACCGTTCCCCAGGACCAGGCTAGCGGCTCCCAGGAGCCTGCCAGGGGCAGCAAAAGGTGGGCGCCTGCCTGGTCTAGTGCGGAGATCGTGGACCTCATTGAGGTTTTGGGGGAGGCCTCCAATGCCCACACTAGGCACAGGAATGCGGTCGTCTACAGCCTCATGGCTGCCAGCCTGGCCACCAGAGGCCACATGTGCAGCCAGGAGCAGGTGCGGAGTAAAATCAAAGAGCTGCGGCAGGCCTATGCCAGGGGCTCCCAACCAGGGGCTGACCCGGAGGCCTTCCCACACTACGAGGCCCTGGACCGCATCCTGGGGGGTCAGACAGTCCGTGCCCTCTTGATGGTCATTGACCCCAGGGCAGAGGGCCCTGCCCCTGACACAGGGGAAGAGGAGGAAGAAGAGGAGGATGACAGCCAGGAGCCGCAGAAGCCTGCAGGGAGTGTGCCCTGCACCCAGGACCCCCGAGCCGTACTGGAGAGCCCGTCAGCAGCCTCATCCAAGGCCAGGGAGGCCTCCACATGTGAGTGCCATCACGGTCCCCTTATGCGGGGTGGGGGTGGAGGGGGAGCCCAGGGACCGTGTGCGTGGGCCTTGCCGACCACAGAGCAGGAGGCAACCTGTGTATCTGCCGTGCCAGCCGGGACATGTGGCCCCAGCTGCGTGCCATGCAGGGGCCCTGGACTGTTCCCCACACGCGTCTACGCGTGAAGGCACATGACAGGCTCCTGACCCCGGGGAGAGACACTGCACACTGCCCTCCCTCCAGATGCCCCCTCTACACAGAGGCAGGGCACATCTCCCCTCCCCCCCCACACCACACTATAAGCAGCACAGGGGCTGGGGTGCAGTCCTGGGCCAGCTCACACTCCCGGGGATAGCAGGACGTGATGGTGCGGAGACCTGCTGTCCTCGCCTTGCAGAGGGGGGCTGGGTTTCACCCACTGTGTCCCCAGGGAGAAATGACCACTTCTCTTGTTTCACCACAGCCACAGTACCTGTGAGTGCAGGGCGCACCACCCCGCCTGGAACAGCCACCCACACCCGGGCCAGCAGGTGCACCCGCAACCAGGAGGAGTACCAGTGGCAGCACCTGCAGTTACAGGGAAGGCAGGTCCACAGCCAGAAGCACTGGGTGCAAGAAGACCTGCAGCTGCAGTGGGAGAGCTTGCAAGAGCAGGGCTGGGCCCTCTGCGAGCACCTGCAGACCCTGGTGGAATAATTGCTGCCTCCTGCTGCTGCAGCCCCTGCGGCTGCCCCAGGTATCGCTCGTCCTCCCCCCCTGTACCCCCTCCCACTTCTTCCGCCCCCCCCGTCCCTCCTGCCCCACCCTCCATACCCACTCCCACCCGGGGATGCCGAGGCCCCTGCACCCACAGTGCTGTGAGATGGGAGGGCCGGCAAGACCCCCAACCCTGAGCTTCTCCTCCCCCTTCCTCCCCTTGCCTCCCCCTTCCAGCTCCCTCTTCCCAGGTTTCCCCCCTCCCCTCTCCCGCCCTCAGTTGTCCCCTCCCCCCACTCCAGTTATGTTAAATAAAGAGAGTTTTTTGTGGCAAAACGGGTGCTTTTATTGTACATCAGGAAGGGGGGCTAGGGAGGGGAAAGGGGAAGGAGATGGGGGTGGAATGTAAGGCACAAGGCCCCAGAGGGGCACGCCAGGGGGACTTCAGTCCTCGTCCGCCTGGAAGCTCTCCCGCAGGGCTTCCTGGATGCGGACAGCCCCCCGAAGGTCCTCCCGGCTGGCAGCCGTGTGGGGCTGTGCATACTGGCCAGCCAGGTGGTCAGCCTCTGCCATCCAGGCTGGCAGGAAAGCCTCCCCCTTCCTCTCATGTAAATTGTGGAGCAAACAGCATGCTGCCACCACGTGCGGACTATTGTGCTGGCAGAGGTCGAGGCGGGTGAGGAGGCATCTAAATCGGGCCTTCAGTCAGCCGAAGGCCCCCTCAACCACAATGCGAGCACTGCTGAGCCTGGCATTGAAGGCCTGCCGGGAGGGTTCATGTGTCCTGTGTAGGGCTTCATGAGCCAGGGCTGTAGGGGGTAGGCCGCATCCCCCACCAGGCACACTGGAATGTCCACGTCCCTGACCCTGATGTGGCGGTCGGGGAAGAAAGTCCCGGCGTGCAGCCTCTGGCACACGGAGGAGTTGCGGTACACCGGCGCGTCATGTGCCTTGCCGGGCCAGACCACACTGATGTCCGTGAACTGGCCCCGGTGGTCAGACATGGCCTGCAGGATCACGGAGAAGTACCCCTTGCGGTTGATGTAGAGGGAGGCTTGGTGTTCCGGGGCACGGCCGGGGATGTGCGTCCCGTCAATTGCCCCCCCACAGTTGGGGAAGCCCAGGGTGCCGAACCCCTGGATGACTGCGTCCAGGTCGGTGAGGCGGACGACTCTGCGGAGCAGCACCCTGTTGATGGCCTTGACCACCTATAGAGAGATACACAAAACCGAGGGTCACTAGGGTGCCCGGGTGGCTGGGAGTGTTCATTCCCCGCCACTGCCCTGTGCCTCACTCCCAGGAGCAACCCCCGCTGCAATCCTGGCCACCGCGGGCAGTCTGTAGCGCAGCTGGGACAGACTGAACCCTCCCGGGGAGGGCACGTATACCACCTCCCCCCCGTTTTCCCTGGGGCAGCCCATCTCCTCCTTGCAGTGCCCCCCCCCCGGCCCAGTGGCTGGTGACTGCCATACCTGCATGAGCACCGTTCCGACGGTGGATCTCCCCATGCCGAACTGGTTGCCGACGGATCAGTAGCTATCCGGCGTGGAAAGCTTCCATAAGGCGATGGCCACCTGCTTGTGGAGGGGAATGGCAGTCCTCATGCTTGTGTCCCGTCGCTGCAGAGCAGGGGCGAGCCACTTACAGAGCTCAAGGAAGGTGTCTTTCTTCATCCTGAAGTTCTGGGTCCATTGTTGGTCTCCCCAGTGCTCCAGGACGATGTGGTCCCACCAGTCGCTGCTGCTGCCCAGATGCCAGATGCGGCGGGGCACGTTGGCATCCGGCCACCACTCCTCCACGGCCCCCGGGGGGGCAGGGGGAGGGCCAGGGGGCTGGCCTGCAGCAGATGGTGCCAGGCAGCCTCCAGCAATTGCTGCCAGGCTTGCTGCAAGACATTCAACATGAGCACCAGAGTGGTGTCCCAAATGAGAGCGACCAAAGCAGGCAGAGAGGAAAATGCTTTGCTGTCCCTCAACGAGGTTGTCTGAGTTTAATCAGAATCTAACAACAAAGACATGTTCTAGGACTGAGTAAAATCCTGTTCACCATATTCATACGACTGCTTCAGGACTATTCCTGTGTGTAAAGATGAAGAAGATTTTCCACAAAATGTTAAAATGCACTCAATATGTTAAACCAGCTGCTGCAACCCTGAGAAGAACAGTGGTATCTTTTTGGTTAGCCATGTGTTGAATTAGAATGCAATCGTGTCTGCAATAAGATTACTCTTGGGTAATCTGTGACTTTTTGACCTAATAAAACAGGTCAAAAATGTGATGATCCAATTTTAATACTCATATGCAGATACATTAATAGATATGCAGTATAATTAGAGCACTATAATAAATCAAATTACAGTACTATACAATTTTTTACCCTTCCAAAAGCAGACATTATATTTATAATTAAAAATCTGAAGATAGCTCATGAGAAATGAATTATCTTTGACAGCTTTACCACCAGATCTAGTATCATGTCTTTGATAACACCAATTCATGGCTGTGCATTTTAAATTAGAATCATCACAGACAGCGTGGCTACATTAGATTTGCCACATTATGAACTCAAGTACTGTGGTGATGGCTGGCAATGTAATACCCTGAAATAAAATCAGTTTTATCATGTCTTCTCTAGGCAATAGGGAGTTTGTTCAACACCTACTGAAATTAATGTGAGTCTCCAATGACTTCAATAAGCACTGGATCAGACCCCATAGCAGTAATAAATATGGGTGGTGTTCTGCTATGCAGGAGAGTCTCAGCTTCACTCCTGAATTTTGGCTACCATTTCTGCACAGTATTCATCAAACTTATTCCTTTCGAAAATGTTCAATCCCAATGTTTGGACTTGGCAATAGGGAGCACAGTCAAGGGATCTGATCATTTCTAGTTCAGTCCTAAAGTCAATATGTTCATCAGAAATTTTGCCTCATATTTGGACAGAAAATTTGTGATTAAAGAGTTGTAGTGCTTTTAAAAAGTAATTATGTCTAAACTCTCCAACAACAAAAGTTGCTATCAGGGACTAGATAGGAAGGCAAGGAAGAGATACAGTAAGTAAATTACCTAGCTATTACAGTATGTAAATGGTTACCTAACTATTACATGGTTGGAACTTGGTTCTGATCTCAGTTACATAGATATAAACCAAGGACAACTCCAATGAAGTGAATGTTAATTAAATGTGTTTGTGATGGTCTGTACCCCATGTTCACCCATTTTACAGGATTATGATAAACTCTGTGCTCTGTGAGGTATCATTTGAAAACTCATAATTTGCTGGTCATTGTTGTCCTGATAAAGTATTTATGGCAATATTATATGTAAAGTTATAAGATTTTACTGTATGGTATTACTGAGAGATATTCTAACTACAAGGAGAGGCCACAAATCAGTTACCCAGAGACAAAAGGCAAGCTGACACTTCAGCCAGGTGTCAGCAAAATCAAATGGGCCATTGCATGAGTAAGTGGTGAGAATGATGGTAAGAGGTTTTCAGCAAAAATATCTGTACTTGACAAGCTTGGGTTTCCTGTCCACACAGATCTATCTCCTTCACCTCAGCTAAAGATACTTCTCAAAGAAGAGAAAGCATTATAAGAAAAGAGCAGATGCCCTAAATCATTTCCCTCTACTGACGGCGTCCACAACACCCGAAGAGCCAGGCAAGTGGCATTGGACTGGGTGAGTATCCTGTCTGAAAGAAGTTCAGCTGGTAAGGCTGATAAAATATATGATGAGAGAGACCTTTTTGTTGAGTTCTCTCTAGGTTGGAAAGCTAGGCATTAGTTCCATTTTACTTCTTGTAATCAGTTCTCACGTTTATGCCTCATTACTTATATTCACTTAAAAATCTATCTTTTTGTAGTTAATATTTTTTTAATTTAAACCAGTGTATTTGAATTAAATATGTTTGGGAAATTCCACTAGGCCTAAGAGGATTTTTAATATCATTTCCATTAATAAAATGCCAGATTTTATATGAGCTTGTATTGTCCAAGAGAAAACTGGGCAGTACAAGATGCATTTGTCTGGGGAAAGTCTAGGACTGGGAGTTTGCTGCTGGTGCTCTGCAGTCTAATTAAAAAATGGCTGGCTGTAGCACTTACACAATACAATTTGGAGTAATTGATATGCTGGTGACTGTTTGTAAGCAGACCAGGAGTTGTAGATCTCACAGCAAAGCAGTGTAAGAGGTACCACAGATTGGAAATTTCATGGCACACAACTGTTCATTAATCTGGATTGCACCCTGAATGTACCACAGCCCTAAACTAATATGAGAACCAAATTGGACCCTTTATATTACATGTAGCCTGCTTCATTCATTAAAGGTACCATATTCTAGCTGTCTAACACAAATGCTAGCTTCAACCTCCTAACCTACTCCCATCTCTGTGCTTTCTTTGAGATGCCTCCATCTGTGGACTGAGCTCTTAGACCTGGTTGGCTAATCTCTGTGCAGCAAAGCACTTACACACATGCTACATTTAAAAGCATACAAGTAGCCCAATTGAACTGGGGCATGCATTTCACTTCACTGAGTGCCTGTCCCAGTGCTGCAGTTTCTGGTCACATTTGGGGCACTCTGTTGCTATTCCAATGTGTCACAGCTGTATTTTAAAACAGTTACAAGAAAGTTATGTATGAACATTGTGATCAAAAGCATTTTTTTGGATTCATTTACATTTTGTAAAGAAAATGCATAACACGTTGTCCATTGTCGCTGAACATCGATCCCCTTAGAGAGAACAACTACATTTCTTCCACAAGCCATTCAAATAGAAGCTTGAGAAACAGAAAAGCTTTGTCATCTACCCTGAAGTTCAGCATAGCTGGGCTCTTGCAATCCTAAAGGAGAAGCAATTCCAGAGCTGTCACTAGTCTCCAGTTACCAAATCTTCAGGATATGCTACATAGCTACTTTGACTTCAGTGGAGAAAAAATGATGTACATCAGCTGAGGATCTAACATCAGATGATCAATACTAGAACTGTTAACAAAATTATTCTATATGATCTCACACATCACAATATTGACAAGTAAGTATGCTCATCTACTAGGCCCAGAAGAATAAAACCCATTTAATGATTTATATATCAAAACCCAAACCAACCAGTAACTTCCATAGACTTCAGAGGACAGGTTTAATGTACTACCTAAAGCTAGTTCTGCCAGATAAGCAGGTAACTTGATTCTTCACTAGCTATAGGTTTTGGGTGGGGAAAATGATAAATGTATAGCATAGTGTGCATCCTAGTAGTTCATTCTTGAGATCACAAACAGTAAAGAAAGTCAGAAGTTAGAAAGCATTCATCCTTTTTTGGCTGAAAGGTGTTTTTGTCTATTGCTATCTCAGAGTCATAATCTGGTGAATAAAGGTACAGGTTATTCTTTCAATGATGTCAAAAGCATGCAAAGTTGATTATTTTATATAAAGAAAATAGTCCAAAGAATCCAATGTTTTCAGTTACTATGTGAATTGTATCTGCCACAAGTACATGCCTGTACAATTTCATTTTACTAGCAAAATCCCTGACTGCCAATATTTGGAGGAGTAAGCTGCATCCCACCAGAGTACAGAAGTGGGCTATCCCCATATATTGCTGTGATTCTGTAATACCCCTTTTGGGGATTTTTGTAAATACTACAATCTTGCTCTAAAAAAGAAAAGAGTTATCTCAAAAGACTGAATCACTGAATTTACAATGTTCTATACAAAGCATAATTTACTAAGTGAGATGGAGTTACATACAAAAGAAAGAAGCACTACAATTGACATTATTTTGTAATAGTTATCCTACCTAGAGCAAAAAATATATACTGAGGCTAGTGGAAGTGGTTTATTTCTTTGTTTGTTTGATACAAAACTGAAAGTAAAATGAATCAATCATTCTAGAGTTAGAGGAAAGCAAAATGTTCTACTGTTTGAAAGTTTAAAGAGTGCCTATCATTTGCAAAGCAATATATGTATCAAAATCACCTTAGTTTCAAGTCTTGAAAATAGAATATCTGTATCTGGTTTATATGTAAATTAAAGTGCCTTTCCTGTGACAGAGTGATATAAAGAGGTGTGAGCGTAAATGAGAGTAAGGCCTTCATACATCAAGAGATGTATTCTAGAGAAAAAGTCTAATAGTTTTTGTTTGTTTCTGTTTTATTTTTAAAAGATGCTGAGTGAAACAGATCACCACCCCACACAAACCCAACACACTAGACTGTCAAACATTGTGATCTGACAATATTTTTCACCAAATGGAAGCAATGTTATGAGTATTTGAGAATGATGAAAAATAATGCAAGTTTCATATTTTCTCATGGTAGGGTTAAAAATTGACTTCTAAGGAGTTTCATCAAAATGCTTGAGGGTAAAATGAGTCCTAATTCAGAAAGATTCATTAAGTACTACAAAACCAGGCATTTGTAAGAAAAATATTTTAATAAAGTTAAATGTTTAAATATGTACTGTGTAGATTGCACTGGTGACTAAACTTCTCTAGTCATCCTGTTTCTTCTTGTGGCCTTTCCTAAGATGTTATACATAGAAGTCCACCATTCTTTTGACTCCATTATTGCAAATCTGTCTGATGAACTGCAAAAAGCAATAGGCACAGAGGCAGATCACACACTACATTCTATGGAGAAATGAAATAATTTTAAGGGTCCAATTTTGCCACCCAACTCTTGCTAATAGTATTTATTATTTGTATTATCATAGGGTTAGGCACCTAAGAGTCTAACCCATGGACTTTCTGAGTATCTTACTCTGCAAGTAGCCCCAACTGCAATCAAACGAATAAGACAGAAAGAATCAGGCTCTGCATTATATTTCTGTCTGTCACACTATTCAGTAATAACTATGAATATATAATAGCTTGATACATAAATTGGGATTGAATCCACAGTATCATGTCACTGTTTAGGACTGCAGGGCACAGTTATACCCCTGTACAGTTCGTACCTGGTACTAAAAAAAAAGTTACCTGTTTTCATGATTTTATATTTTGTCCACTTCTTCTTTTGTGTCTTTTTGTCTGGCAGTTCATAAATTAATTCTCACTTTAATTCCCCACCATTGTTATGTTTGAAATCAGATCATGTCAAGCTGAAGATCTGACAGTTACTGACTCTTTGAAAGCTCTCATTCAAATTAATTTAGTGTCAAATAGCAGGTATCCTGTCTGGCTGATGGCAGGTTTTTAACTGATCGTTTGATTATACACATTCTTTCCTTTTTAAACAGTAGATCTTTAATTGTTGCTGTTGCACACAGCCAATATGTGTCTTGCTGCTGACATCAATATGCCAATCAGAATGATACTGAAGTTCTATTATTATGTGAATCACTAGCTGTACATTAACCGAAATACAATAACAATTAGATATTGCCAATACAATTTTTGGATATTGTTTGACAGAAGCTTTCTGAGTGCCATGTGCTAGTCTATTTTATATCAGTATGGAATAACTGCACAGATGTAAATCCTGTCTTCCTGCTGACAAAAGGACTAAAAACACCTTTTTCTGCTGTTCATTTGGGAGGAGGTAGCCTCTCCAAGAGGACCAAAGGATGCTGCTTATGAGCACCAAACCATTCATGCTAGAGAGCTTCATATACACTAAAAAGGTATTCTAAGGAGAAGGGCTTCTATGGGTGTGGTCATCCATTAGGGGGTTAGTTCTGAATTTAGTTAACTTCCAGGACTTTTCATTGATTTCTGAATTTATCTAGCATAGCTATTACCTTTAGTAGCATCCAACAAGTAGACTTCAAAAAACCCTTGGCAGATGTATTGCTCTTTGACATTCTAATTTCAAATACAATTTCAGATATATGCAGGAAGGACTGAAGGGAGCTGTTTAATCATAGAATCATAGGGCTGGAAGAGACCTCAGGAGATCATCGAGTTCAGCCTCCTGCCCAAAGCAGGACCAGTCCCAAATAAATCATCCTAGTCAGGGCTTTGTCAAGCTGAGAATTAAAAACCTCTAGGGATGGAAATTCCACCACCTCCCTAGGTAACCCATTCCAGTATTTCACCACCCTCCTAGTGAAATAGTTTTTTCTAATATCCCACCTAGACCTCCCCCACTGTAACTTGAGACCATTGCTCCTTGTTCTGCCATCCGTCACTACTGAGAACAGCGTGTCTCCTTTCTCTTTGGAACCTCCCTTCAGGAAGTTGAAGGCTGCTATCAAATCCCCCCTCACTCTTCTCTTCTGCAGAATAAATAGACCCAACTCCCTCAGCCTCTCCTTGTAGGTCATATGCTCCAGCCCCCTAATCATTTTGGTTGCCCTCCGCTGGGCTCTCTCCGATGCATCCACTTCCTTTCTGTAGTGGGGGGCCCAGAACTGGACACAATACTCCAGATGTGTTCTCACCAGTGCCAAATAAAGGTGAATAATCACTTCTCTAGATTTGCTGGCAATGCTCCTTCTAATGCAACCTAATATTCCATTTGCCTTCTTGGCTACAAGGGCACACTGTTGACTCGTATCCAGCTTCTCATCTACTGTAATCCCCAGGTCCTTTTCTGCCAAACTGCTATTTAGCCATTCGGTCCTCAGCCTGTAACAATGGTTGGGGTTCTTCTGTCCCAAGGGCAGGAATCTACACTTGCCCTTGTTGAGCCTCATCAGATTTCTTTTGGCCCAATCCTCTAATCTGTCCAGGTCACTCTGGACCCTATCCCTGCCCTCCAGCATATCTACCTCTCCCCCTAGATTAGTGTCATCTGCAAACTTGCTGAGGGTGAAATCCATCCCCTCATCCAGGTCATTAATAAATATGTTGAACAAAACCGGTCCTAAAACAGATCCTTGGGGCACTCCACTAGAAACTGACCACCAGGCTGACATCGAGCTGTTGATCACTACCCGTTGGGCCCGACAGTCTAGCCAGCTTTCTATCCATCTTACAGTCCATTTATCCAATCCATACTCCCTTAATTTGCTGGCAAGAATATTGTGGGAGACCGTATCAAAAGCTTTGCTAAAGTCAAGGTATATCACATCCACTGACTTTCCCATATCCACAGAGCCAGTTACCTCATCATAGAAGCTAATCTTTATTTCTTTGTTTGTTTGATACAAAACTGAAAGTAAAATGAATCAATCATTCTAGAGTTAGAGGAAAGCAAAATGTTCTACTGTTTGAAAGTTTAAAGAGTGCCTATCATTTGCAAAGCAATATATGTATCAAAATCACCTTAGTTTCAAGTCTTGAAAATAGAATATCTGTATCTGGTTTATATGTAAATTAAAGTGCCTTTCCTGTGACAGAGTGATATAAAGAGGTGTGAGCGTAAATGAGAGTAAGGCCTTCATACATCAAGAGATGTATTCTAGAGAAAAAGTCTAATAGTTTTTGTTTGTTTCTGTTTTATTTTTAAAAGATGCTGAGTGAAACAGATCACCACCCCACACAAACCCAACACACTAGACTGTCAAACATTGTGATCTGACAATATTTTTCACCAAATGGAAGCAATGTTATGAGTATTTGAGAATGATGAAAAATAATGCAAGTTTCATATTTTCTCATGGTAGGGTTAAAAATTGACTTCTAAGGAGTTTCATCAAAATGCTTGAGGGTAAAATGAGTCCTAATTCAGAAAGATTCATTAAGTACTACAAAACCAGGCATTTGTAAGAAAAATATTTTAATAAAGTTAAATGTTTAAATATGTACTGTGTAGATTGCACTGGTGACTAAACTTCTCTAGTCATCCTGTTTCTTCTTGTGGCCTTTCCTAAGATGTTATACATAGAAGTCCACCATTCTTTTGACTCCATTATTGCAAATCTGCCTGATGAACTGCAAAAAGCAATAGGCACAGAGGCAGATCACACACTACATTCTATGGAGAAATGAAATAATTTTAAGGGTCCAATTTTGCCACCCAACTCTTGCTAATAGTATTTATTATTTGTATTATCATAGGGTTAGACACCTAAGAGTCTAACCCATGAACTTTCTGAGTATCTTACTCTGCAAGTAGCCCCAACTGCAATCAAACGAATAAGACAGAAAGAATCAGGCTCTGCATTATATTTCTGTCTGTCACACTATTCAGTAATAACTATGAATATATAATAGCTTGATACATAAATTGGGATTGAATCCACAGTATCATGTCACTGTTTAGGACTGCAGGGCACAGTTATACCCCTGTACAGTTCGTACCTGGTACTAAAAAAAAAGTTACCTGTTTTCATGATTTTATATTTTGTCCACTTCTTCTTTTGTGTCTTTTTGTCTGGCAGTTCATAAATTAATTCTCACTTTAATTCCCCACCATTGTTATGTTTGAAATCAGATCATGTCAAGCTGAAGATCTGACAGTTACTGACTCTTTGAAAGCTCTCATTCAAATTAATTTAGTGTCAAATAGCAGGTATCCTGTCTGGCTGATGGCAGGTTTTTAACTGATCGTTTGATTATACACATTCTTTCCTTTTTAAATAGTAGATCTTTAATTGTTGCTGTTGCACACAGCCAATATGTGTCTTGCTGCTGACATCAATATGCCAATCAGAATGATACTGAAGTTCTATTATTATGTGAATCACTAGCTGTACATTAACCGAAATACAATAACAATTAGATATTGCCAATACAATTTTTGGATATTGTTTGACAGAAGCTTTCTGAGTGCCATGTGCTAGTCTATTTTATATCAGTATGGAATAACTGCGTTGCCTAGTGCAGTAGTCTGGGAGCTGACGTTTTCTGTGAAGACCGAGGCAAAAAAAGCATAGAATACTTCAGCTTTTCCCACATCATCTGTCACTAGGTTACTTCTCTCATCCAGTAAGGGCCCCATACCATCTCTGATCACCCTTTTATCGCTAACATTCCTGAAGAATGTTACCCTTCACATCCCTTTCTTGTTGCCCTTCACATCCCTTGCCAGCTGCAATTGCAATTGCGCTTTTTCCTTCCTGATTACTCCTCTGAATTCTCGAGCAATATATTTATACTCCTCCCTAGTCATCTGTCCAAGTTTCCACTTCTTATAAGCTTCCTTTTTGTGTTTGAGCTCACCAAGGATTTCCCCGGTAAGCCAATCTGGTCATTTACCATATTTGTTTTTCTTACTGTGCATTGGAATGGTTTGTTCCTGTGCCTTTAATAAGGCTTCTTTAAAATACTGCCAGCTCTCCTGGACTCCTTTCCCCTTCATGTCCGCATCCCAGGGGATCCTGCCCATCAGTTCTGAGGGACTTATCCAAGGTATATGAACACTTTTCTACTCTAATCAATTAGGAGCCTGATTATAGTTAGGATGAACCTTCCTGAAAACTATTCTACCTGTAGGCTATTCTGCAGAAACCCAGTTGGATCCCTAAGACTGAAGTGTATGTTTGAGGTGGCTGAACTGGAAATATCATCTGATGCTGTACAAGAGCTTGCAGCTTACAAGTATCTCCCAAGAGAGCTCTACATCTGCAACATAGTCAGTTAAAGCAGTTTCACCCTCATTAATCAAGGAAAAGATTTTATTATCCAGAAAGTTAGAGATCGCAGAAAATCAAATGAAAGCTAAATAAATATAGATTCTCAGGGTTAAAGAGTGAACTGAGAGAGCAGAAAAAGGAATTGCTATAATTGTCAGTAAATTAATTTTTATTTTAGCCTTCTCCTACCTATTGAAAAAATACATAGAAGCTCTAGTGCTCTCTACTGTTTCCCCCTGACCCCCAGTGGAAGAAACTCAAACTGGGGAAAATGGAGACGAACAATGCAACACAAGTTTTTAAGGAGGGCTTGTAGTTCCATTGCTAACTATTTTTAATTTTTTGCATTGTGAGCTTTCCTTACGGGCCTCAGATTTGTGAGTTATGCACAAGAAATAGGAACATAGAAATTGCATTAATGGATCAGATCCAAAGTCTATGCAGTCCAATCTTCCTTCTCTGCCAGTGGTGAGATCAGATGCATTAAAAGAAGATGTAAGACTATCCCAGTTGGTAGAAGTAAAATAATCTGCCCCATTCCTTTGGTCTCATCCATTTCTAATAGTAAAATATTGTCTTATGGCTTGAGCCATGGGGTTTAATATCCCTTCCAAAATGTTTGTAATGAATTATGATAATTCTGGATGTTCATATAAGCAGCAAGAACAAAAGATACATCACTGGCCTCAGCAAATTCCTGTGGAATGAGTTCTCCATCTAATTATGCATTGGGAGAAAAGTATTTCATAGATCCACAGACTTTAAGGCCAGAAAAGACCATCATGTTCATTTAGTCTGACCTGCTTCACATTGCCAGCCACAGAACCTCATACTCCTGTAACACTCTTAATCTCTGACTGAGTTGCTGACATCCACAAATCGTGATTTAAAGACTTCAAGTTACAGGAAATCCACCATTTACTCTAGTTTAACCCTACAAGTGACCATGCCCCATGTTGCAGAAAAAAGGGGAAAAGAGGGGTCTCAGCCAATCTGTCCGGGAGGAAAATTTCTTCCAGATCCCACTGATGGTGAGCAGTTAGATCCTGAGCACATTGGTAACACCAAGCAGACAGACAGCTAGGAAAGAATTCTTTAGAGTAACTTAGAGGTCTCTGCAAAAGTGGTGAGGAGTCCTGTGGCACCTTATAGACTAACCGAAGTGTTGGAGCATAAGCTTTTGCGGGCAAAGACCCACTTCGTCAGACGCATGTAGTGGAAATTTCCAGAGGCAGGTATAAATATGCAGACCAGGATCAGGCTAGAGATGATGAGGTGGATCCATGAAAGCTTATGCTCCAACACTTAGGTTAGTCTATAAGGTGCCATAGGACTCCTCGCCGCTTTTGCAGATTCAGACTAACACGGCTATCCCTCTGATACTTAGAGGTCTCTGTATCTACTATTCCATCTCTAGCTACTGAGGAAAGGAAGAAAATAGATTTTTGCCTGTTTGGTTAGTATAGTAATGGTATGTTCTTTTTAGTTTTCTAAATAGCATAATTATGTCTATAATTCCATAGGTAGTAATTTGGTCTCACGATCTTCAAGGGTTTTACAGTATAATTCCTTTTATATGGTTGACGCCTTTTATTCTTTATCTCTTAATATTTTGGGGGTGATTGTGGCTGGTTTTAGTTTGGTTTTAGCTTTATCTATTTGTATGCATTTAATTAGAAGTTTTACTATAACAATGCCTGCTGTGAAGAGTCATAGTGTGGGACGGATGTGGAAAGAACACTGGGAAACAACAGTATACTTGATTTGTACAACAAAATTCAGTCATTTATCTTCAGTAAAATGTCTTTTGAAAGGCCAATTTCAATGTTGTTTTTTAAACTGGAGATTTCTCAGATTTGATGTGGGCCCTCAAAAAGCATGGTTGCAATGCTAGATCTGGAACTGCCCAGCTATGCATAAGCTAGAGCTGCTCATGCCTGACTTTAACTTATGCCACTACTGTATGGTCTTTCAAGGACCTTCCAGCAGTGGAGGGGTGTTCCACTTTTTATGCCAGTGAATGGTTCCACTATAATGAGGGAATTCACTGTGCACCCTTTCTGGCTTCTTTCATACCGCACCCAAAGCAGGGGGCTGGACCCAAAGCGGTCTTTTCTGGCCTTAAAATTAGTTGTAAGGAGAACCCAGTACATTTTATTTAGTTTTATAATAGTTACACATATTTCTTCTTTAGAGTTTTGGGGGTTTTTTTGCTAAAAACTAGGACTCATGAAAGGATCCAGCACTTAGAAAACATAGTCTTTTATTACATAGTCTTCATTTCATGTAGTTTTCAAAGGAAAAAAGACTGCAACCATGTATTTAGCAGCAACATTAGACATGCCTGAAGCTCTGATCATATATTTTTTATTTTTTTTGAGATCATGTAAATATAGAACACTCAGACACAAAATTTCAACATAAAATTGCCAAAGCACATTTTAAAAAAGTTATTGTGAAAGGTGGTATGAAATTGTTATTGAAAATATGACACTACACTGTCTCCAACTCAACTGTTTATTTTTGACTTGTCATGAGATAGAAGAATATCTGTTTGTTAGTAATGCAGAACTTTTGACTGAGCTCATTAAGTCCTCAGCCATTTAGCACCTTATCTTCGTTATATCCTAATATCAAATACAGTGACACAAAATAGTGATTTTTTAACAGAACCGAAAGCTGATCTGTCTGATTGAGCTTTTAATTAAACGGAACTTAATTTGACAAGTATTGTGCAGCACTGTGGGATGCTTACATATAGGCAGTTATGTAAGTGTGATTTGCTTTCTATATTGGATTTTTATTGAAATAACTCTGTTATTCATTCCAGTTGATGAATCAGTGCAGCCAGCAAGAAGCTGAACAAAGATCTGAAGCAGCAAAAACAGTTTTTAGGCACTGCCAAAAAAGTGGCAGTGACTTTTCATCTCTTATTTACATTTGAAATGGTAACATACGTATACTTTTTTATGTTGCACACAAAATGGCTATTTGCGAGTTATTTCTTAAAAAAGAATGATTCTTGTGAGTATAAGATTTAAAGAGATAATAATCATTACTTTAACACAAATTTAACAGTTGTATAGATCTAGTCAAGCTGCAGGGCAGGAAAATGCTCAAGTTCATACTTAGATCAATCTGTATTCAAGAAAGAACTCAAGCACCTTTCAGCTTTAACCAGTCTATGTCCCATTTATGTCAGTGGGCTTTAAGCACAGGCTTCTACTCTCTCAACAGAGATGCTTTTCTGAACTGATGTCCTGCAACTCAAAGAATTAATATCTATATTTATGGCACAGTATGGAGAAGGACATAGAATATTGTATTTTTCTCCCATCTCTTTTGTGCAAGGAAAAATCCTAAGAATCTAAAGCTTGATGATTTTCTCACAATGCTTTGTGCACTTGCTGAATATTATGCCTCCTACCACAGGGCCAAAAGACAGATGGCAGGCCCCACAGAAGGAACCCCCTCACTCCCTCCTCCCGGGGGAGCAAAGCAGTCAGCTGCCTGCAGGGCTCAGCGCTTGAACTGTTCTCTCTCAAGCGGGTGGAAGCTCCAGCTATGAGCCCTACATGAGAGTGACAAACAACAGGCAATGTAAATAACACAGGGTACGTCTAGACTACATGCCTCTGCCGACAGAGACATATAAATTAGACTACCCAACATAGTCAATGAAGCGGGGATTTAAATATCCCCCGGTTCATTAAAATAAAAATGGCTGCCACGCTGTGCCGGCTCAGTTGATCGTCGGCACAGCGCAGCAGTCAAAACGCGAATCGGTTCACAGGGAACACCTTTGTTGACCACTCCTGTAAACCTCGTTTCACAAAGCATAAGGGAACGGTCGACAAAGGCGTTCCCTGTCGACTGATCTGCGTCTTGACTGCTGCGCTGTGCCGATGATCAGCTGAGCTGGCACAGCGCGGTGGCCATTTTTATTTTAATGAAGCGGGGGATATTTAAATGCCCGCTTCATTGACTATGTTGGGTAATCTAATTTACATGCCTCTGTCAGCAGGGGCATGTAGTCTAGACACACCCACAGTGTCTACCCAGACACTATATCAACCTAAGCACTACACCTCTTGCAGAGGTGGAATTATGAGCTTGTTGGAATGAGCAACTTACAGAAGCAGTATTGTAGTTAGACCTAACTCTATAGTGTAGACCAAGACTAACGCCCAAATCCTGTAATTACCTCTAAGAGTACAGATCCCCCAAATCTGACCAAAGCCACTTGCAGGATCATGACCCAAGAAAATACTAGACCTTCAAAAGTATGAGGTACACAAATCTAAACATCAAATTACTGTTCAAAGAGCCCTAGGGACATAGTCTCCTTGAAAAACATTCCTTTGAATGTCAGTCAGTCCCTTTTTCATACTGAACCCACTATCTCTTGGAAATGGGTGAAGCATAGATGAGAAATGAACTATTTTTCTTAACAAAGGGAAAATATTCATGGTACAGTCTTTCTGTGGTGCTTTGCCCCTCTTATCATGCTAATGTAAATGCTTAGTCCTACCGCTCATATATGTTTTTCCCAGATGCATCCAGAAAAGGGCTCACTGAACAGCTGGCTGAAACTAGGCAAAAAATCCCATAGCAAGAACTGAACATTGCACAGCATCAAAGGGAATGTTAAAAAAGGAAAGGAAAAAAAACTCATTAAAATACCTTATGAAAAAAGTTCTTTGATTTAAAGTAACAATTTGTGTCTGTCAATCAACATAAAAAATTAAGTTGCTTATTAAATACAAAGGTTTTTTTTTCCCCATTTAGCTGCAAAGGTGCCTCCCCCCCAATGGACAGATGGCATTTCTGGGTAAGTTTCATTTACACGCTTCTCTTTGGCATGACTGAGTTAGGTGAGTAATATATGGATGTTCTTATACATTTTACATTTTAGCCACTAAAACAACAGATACTCTTCACTGAATAGCTGAAAGATGTTGACCAAATTCAGTTTATTTATGAACCTCGAGTTTTACTTACTTTGAAGTTGGAAAAGTGAAACATTTTTTTCTTATGAAGCTGGAATACTGCAGACAAAGCCTGTAAATGACACTTACATGTATATAATCTCCTCAGACCAGAAGGAATCAGTCTGATCATCTAGTCAATTTCCAATATAGCCCAGGTCATAGAGCATCTCCAAAATAATCCTTAAATCATATCTTTAGAGGAACATATAATTTTGATTTTAAATTGTCAGTGATAGAAAATGCACAAGGCCTTTGGTAAACTGTTTCAGGAGTTAATTTACTCTCAGTCTACTTCTACACCACAGCCTTCAAGTGTTTGGAGGATTGGATGCCAAAGGGGAGTTATTAGCATTTTATACCACCTAAGAGACTATCAGACAAGCAGGTTTTTCCTTTTCAAAACTATGTCCAGATAAAGGGAAAGAGAACAAGAAATATGGTTAAAAAGAAAGCCTGATTTCAAAGGCTTTAATTATTTTTGTATCTGTATATTTAATAAAAAGTTAAAATAATTTTTAATCGTGTGTTGACATAGTACTAAGCAGGCAAAGTAGATAAATGCAATAATCCATATACCAACCACAAAACTTTGTTTAATGTTGGACAGTGATTGGGTCACGTTAATGCGTTTTGGCCTATTTTTCCATTAAAATGAATACATACACCAGAAAGCACTAAATACTTTCTTCCAGTTTGACGGTGAACCATTAATAGTCTTTGACATGCATGCATGGTATAGTATCTTAATCTAGACCATCTTTCCCTAGTTTCTAATGAGAATGTCATGTGGCACTGTCAAACACCTTACTGAAGTCAAGATACATCACATCTACAGTTTCTTGTCTGCATCTACTAGGACAGTAACCTTGCTTTATAGATTACATTGATAGCTAAGATAATTATGAACACTTAACCTTAAAAACATGTATAAATATAGTAGAGTTCTACTACCAGGTTTCCTCAATGGAAATAAGAATGATGAGCTGGCCCATGCTAAAGCATATCACTACTTCTGGATGTAGCAAGGCCTATACATCTTATGATGAAGATGTGCTATGTTGACAGGAAAGCACTTTCTCATCAACATAATTACTCCACCTCAATGAGAGGCAGAAGCTCAATGAGGGTGCATTTACACAGCAAAGTTATTTCGGAATAACGGCCATTATGAGAGTCTACACAGCAATTCTATTATTTCGAAATAATTTCAAAATAAGGGATGGCTTATTCTGACTTCTGTAAATCTCATTCTACAAAGAATAACGCCTATTCCAAAATAGATATTTTGAAATAAAGTGTGTATGGATGCTCCAGTTCTGCTATTTCAAAATAGCTCCTCACCAGGGCCATTCTAAGTTATTCCTCCTGGGGCTCTAAATCAAGATAGCACGTCTACATTAGGGAAGCCTGCCTCGGGCTAATTTTGAGGCTTCCCTGCACTGTAGACATGCTATTTCAAAATAAGCTTTTTCAGAATAACTGTTCTGGAATAGCTTATTTCAAAATAACTGTGCAGTGTAGACAGAGCTTCTCCCATCAACATAGCACAATGTAGATACCATTTAAAGCTCATCTGAAGAAGTGGGTTTTACTCATGAAAGCTCATACTACTAAAGGTTGAACCTTCCTTGTCCGGCACCATTGGGACCTCAGTGGTCCTGAACAAGGGAATTTGCCAGACCAGGGGAGGTCAAGCATCCGGGCTTTCATGGGGCTCCCCTCCTGGCTGCCACCCTGGGTGAACCCAGAGGCCTGACCTCCTCCGGCCACCCTGCCTAGTTCTGCTGCCCCAAGCCTGCTTACAGGGTTCTGCTCCCTGTCTTGCATGGGGCAGCAGATCCTCCCCAGCCCTGCGCAGAGTGGCAGATGCTCCTGGGTTTCTCAGGCCCCTGCATGGGGCAACAGCTACTCCTGGGGTTCCCCCAAGCCCCCATGGGGAGCGGCAGCTGCTCCCGGGTTTCCCCTAGCCCCATGTGGGGCGTCAGCTGCTCCCGGGGTTCCCCCAGCCCCGGCCACCTGATGCCACACAAGGTAGCAGCCACTCTTGGGCCTCTCTGCCCCTGTCGCCCATAAGGTGGCAGTCTCTCACGGGGCTCTCTGCCCCCAGGTCATTGGTCCTGTGGGCTGCCACTGACCAGACCAGCTGTTGCTCTCAACTTCTTTGGCCAGGGCTGTCTGGTCTAGTAACAGACAGCTGGTCCACATTTTTGCTAGTCTCTAAGGGGCCACAGGACTGCTCATTGTTTTTAAAGTTACGGACTTACATAGCTACCCCTCTGAGACTATATAAGTTTTGTCACTCAGGAGTACGGTTTTTACCTGGTGTAACTTACATTGACTTAAGCAGTAGTATAGACAAACCCATAATCTTTTTCCAGTAGAATTTCTCTCTCCCTATCTCTGCAGTCTCTCAGCATGTTTTTTCTCATCTTGTTGTTTCATTTCTCACCTATTTTTTCACTACCTATTCTTTCCCTCCCTTTCTTCCTTTTCTCACAATATCTTATAAATGCAAAGTGAACCTAACAATATTTAAATTACAGTCAAACTTCCAGAGTCATGATGTTCAAGTAGGTTCAAAATTTCTTCAAGTAATTTTGCCTTCCCCAGCAAACAACCTTCCCCTTATGGGTAGTGACTTTTGCAAGAATTGCCAAAGTCTTTAGCAGCAAAGGCTGCCAAAGTCTATAATATATTTTCCCAAGAGTCCTCCATCCCACTCAGCTGCCTAATTTTGCAGGAAATTTGGCTGCTATCAAAAGTTTTAACTTTTACTGAAAGAGCTACAGTAAGCTTGGAGCTATATCAATACTCTCAATTTATCCTCCTAAGTCAGACAACAGTGCACCTTTCTCTTAAGCACTCAGTGCAGCAGCCGGATAGGAGGAGTAACGCGGCGTTTCCCTGTGAATTTTGGCAGCCTGAGAAGTGCTGGCTGCCAAACTACACAAAAACAAATAAAAACAAAAAAAATGGTTGGCTTTAAAATTTTAGCAGCTGGACCGCTTAGAACTTGCACTTTCACTTGAGATTGAGGAATGGTTTAGCTAACAGTAGAGGAGATGTTAGGTTCTAAGAGGCCCACTTACACAAAGTAATTTTCCTCACTAAATAACTCCTGAATTCTTGCCTCATTTGCAAAATATATATATATAGACTAAATGGGGCCCTTTTAACTTCTGTGTTCATTACTTCGATGCATATGGAGAATTAATTTACATTCACCCTGCCACAAAAATGATTCTCCCCTATCCTACACCATGAGTAGTCAATTATGTCCATTCAAAAGCCAGGAGATAAATATAAATATATCACACTTGAACTGGCTCAGGAGGCATTTGCTAATATTTTTCAGCAGTATATAAAGATGTCTTTATCTTATGGAATTATTATACATAGGTCTTGCCTGATCTAAGTAGGAATGGGGGCTATTGCATAAGAGATTATAAGTGATGAAACAAATGAACAGACACAAACATGTAACTTTCCTAAATCACAGAACCAATTTCAGAAGACAAATTCTTTATATACCAATCAGTGGCATTGCTCACAGAACCAAATACATGGCCAAAGTCTGCTAGGTTGGGCTCTACATCAGAACATACAAGAGAGGGCAGCTTTCCAATTCTTTGTTGATCATATGTCATAATGTTTCTACAGTTGGATGACACTATATCAATGATAAATATCAGGTGCAACTGTAACATTAAATCATCAGGAAAAGTGAGGGCTTTCCATTGTAGTAGACTAACATGAAGAGGATTTTAAAAAAACAGCAATAAGATAAAATAGGGGTTGCTAAACAAAAATCAATTTATCTAATATTTTTGGTCAGACAATAGTTAGGATCTGTCCACACCAACTCTTATTGAAGCAAATGAATAGCTAGCCAAGCCTTGCATTGGCTTGCTCACACTACAGGGTTAGATTTGTTCTGTCACGGGAGTGAAATGAAACAAAATTGGGAGATACTACCTCCTGCATCTTTGTCTCTGTAGTTCAATGTTAAATAATTCATTCCAAGCATGACACAGTCCAGAACAAAACGAAATATAACAGATTTTTTTTCTTCCTACAAATGATGGAAAGATATTTTCATTTTCTTGAGCATCATCATTATAAGCTTGAGCAAAGCTTTCTCCTCAATCTGGCCCTGACCTGAATTGAATTTTTTTTTTAAATACACACATACTATATGCACACGTGGCGCATATGTATATCCCATATATATTTCCTTTTCACATAAATCCGCATTACTTTGTTCCAGATAAGCTAGAATTGCCAGATCTCTCCCCCCTTAGAAGTGATGTCTTTGTTGTATTACTGGCTCATTTGCACAAAGAAGTACTAGGTCTCATGAACAACTATATTCTTGTGAGATCTGGGTTAATCAAGAAGATTACGGAGTTTCAGACACTGTAATAAAGATAATCATCCACAACATTGGGTATTAAAAGCAGCCACCAGGCATGGCCAATTTTCAAGCTCTTTCCTAAAATATCACTACTATTATTTGTAGTATTAGACACTCACTCACATTATTTGAGTGAATTCCTGGCTCTTTTGAAATCAACAGGAACTTTGCTATTGACTTCAGTAGCATCAATGATATCACCCTTTGTATTCAAATGACAAACTTGAAAGGATGTCACAGTTGCCTCATTCTGCAAGTTTGATTTATAAGTTAATTATAAAAATTTTAAAAAACCAGTGTGTGGTGTTTGTATCTCTATTACACACATGCAGCCACTAAACCATTAGCATGCATCAATAGCTAACCTTCAGTGTTATTTGAGATTACCATTGGGTTTTTTCTTGTGCATGGAGTAGGAGATACCTGTCATAGTCCTTAGTATCTGCTAGCAAATGTTGGCTTTTTAGTTATGTTGGCATTATGAAGAAAATAATGTAGTTGCCTATTCTACATGTTGGAGAAAGAGTAGAAGTAACTTTGGGTATGTCTACACAGCAAGTTATTTCGAAATAACAGCTGCTATTTTGAAATAACTTTCCTAGCATCTACACAGACAAACTGCTATTTCGAAATTAATTCGAAATAGTGGAGCGCTTATTTCGAATTTGGTAAACCTCATTCTATGAGGAATCATGCCAAAATCAAAATAACTATATCAAAATAAACACTGTGTAGACGCTTATTTCGAAATAGGGGGCCTCCAGCCCTTCCCAGGGTGCCCTGGTGGCCACTCTGGGCACAACCAGGAAAACTCCTCTCCTCCCCCACCCAGCCCCGGAGCCCTTAAAGGGGTAGACTCTGTTTGGCCACAGGGCCTGTGCCAGCTCTAGGCCTGCCAGCCCACAGCCTGCAGGCGCTGCCTCTGACCCAGTTGCCAACATGAGTGAGCCAGCCAGTGCCAGCCAGCCCTCTACCGCTCCCCAGGAGCAGTCTGGCAGCTCCCAGGAGCCTGCCAAGGGCTGCAAAAGACGGGCGCCTTCCTGGTCCAGTGCAGAGATCATGGACCTCATTGAGGTTTGGGGGGAATCTGCCAACATCCATGATCTCTGCACTAGACACAGGAACGCGGCCATCTACAGACAGATGGCTGACAGCCTGGCCACCAAAGGCCACATGCGCAACCAGGAGCAGGTGTGCATGAAAATAAAGGAGCTGCGGCAGGCCTATGCCAGGGCCACAGGGGGCAGCTCGCAACCAGGGGCAGACACAGACACCTTCCCCTATTATGATGCCCTGGACCACATCCTGGGGGTCGGGACTCACCGTCCTCACCTTGCAGAGGTGCAGACCTGCTGTCCTCACTTTGCAGAGGGGGGCTGGGCTTCACCCACTGTGTCCCCAGGAATAACTGACCACTTCTCTTGTTTCTCCACAGCCGCACCAGCTGCGAGTGCCGGGCGCACCACCCCGCCCAGGACATCCTCCCGCACCCAGGCCAGCAGGCTCACCTGGAACCAGGAGGAGTACCAGAAGCAGCACCTAGGGTTACTGCGAAGGAGCACTGGATGCAGGAAGAACTCCAGCTGCAGTGGGAGAGCTTGCAGGAGCTGCTTGACCAGGACCGTGCCATCCATGACCACCTGCAGACCCTGGTGCAGAGATTGCTGCCTCCTGCCACTCCCGCCCCTGCAGCCACCCCAGCTTTCGCTCCTCCTCCCACTCCTGCTCCCCCTCCCGCTTCTTCCACCCCCTCCCTCCCCACCCGCCCAACCCTCCATACCCGCTCCCTACTGGGGACACCGAGGCCCCCGCACCCACAGTGCTGGGAGACAGGTGAGCCAGCAAGACCCCCAACCCTGAGCTTCTCCTCCCCCTTCCTCCCCTTGCCTCCCCCTTCCAGATCCCTCCTCCCAGGTTTCCCCCTCCCCTCTCCAACCTTCATTCCCCTCCTGCCCCGAGTTATGTTCAATGAATGGAGTTTGTTTTTGGCAACACACATGTTTTTATTTGACATCAGAAATGGGTGTTAGGGAGGGGGAAGTGGAAGGACGTGAGGGTGGAATAAGGCACAAGGCCCCAGTGGGGCATGCCAGGGAGACTTCATTCCTCCTCCGTCAGGAAGCTTTCCCACAGGGCCTCCCGGACGCTGGCAGCCCCCCGATGGGCCTCCCGGCTGGCAGCCATGTAGGGCTGCACATATAGGCCAGCCAAGTGGTCAGCCTCTGCCATTCAGGATGGCAGGAAAGCCTCCTGCTTCCGCTCACACAAATTGTGCAGCACACAGCACGCTGCCACCACGTGCGGAATGAGGTCCAGGCGGGTGAGGAGGCATCTAAATCGGGCCTTCAGCCAGCCAAAAGCACCCTCCACCATGATGTGGGCTCTGCTTAGCATGGCATTGAAGGCCTGCCGGGAGGGGTTGAGGTGTCCAGTGTAGGACTTCATGAGCCAGGGTTGTAGTGGGTAGGCTGCATCCCCCACTAGGCACACAGGCATGTCCACATCCCAACCCTGATATGGTGGCTGGGGAAGAAGGTCCCGGTGTGCAGCCTCTGGCACACGGAGGAGTTGCGGTACACCCGCGCGGCGTGTGCTTTGCCGGATCAGCCCACATTAATGTCCATGAACTGGCCCAGGTGGTCAGACACGGCCTGGAGGATGACAAGAAATATCCTTTCTGGTTTATGTACAGGGCAGCCTGGTGTTCCAGGGCACAGATGGGGATGTGTGTCCCGTCGATTGCCCCCCCCCCCGCAGTTGGGGAAGCCCAGGCCGCCAAACCCCTCGATCACCGCGTCCAAATCAGTGAGGTGGATGACTCTGCGGAGCAGCACTCTATTGATGGCCTTGACCACCTGCAGAGGGACACACAAAACTGAGAGTCACTGGGGTGCCATGGAGGCTAACAGAGCTCCATCCCCACCACTGCCCCGTGCCCCCACTCCCCAGGAGCAACACCCCCCCCTGCAATCCTGGCCACTGCAGGCAGTCCGTAGTGTGGCTGGGACAGAACAGACCCTCCCGGGGAGGGGACTTGCACCACCCCCCCCCCTTTTCCCTAGGGCAGCTCATCCCTTCCTTGCACCCCCCTTTCCTCCTGGCACAGTGGCTGGAGACTGCCATACCTGCATGAGCACTGCTCCGACGGTGGATTTCCCCACGCTGAACTGGTACCCCATGGATTGGTAGCTATCCGGCATGGAGAACTTCCAGAGGGTGATGGCCACACACTTGTGGAGGGGAATGGCGGGCCTCATGTGCACGTCCCATCGCCGCAGAGCAGGGGCGAGCCACTCACAGTGCTCGAGGAAGTTGTCCTTCATCCTGAAGTTCTGGGTCCACTGTTGGTCTCCCCAGTGCTCCAGGACATGCTTCTTGGTGGCTTTCCCACCTGTGGTCCCACCAGTCACTGCTGGTGTCCGGACACCAGATGCAGCGGGGCACACTGGCATCCGGGAGCTGCTGCTGCTCCTCCATGTGCCCCGGGGGGTCTGGAAGAGGGCCTGGGGGTTGGGCTGCAGCAGATGCTGCCAGGAAGTCTCCAGCAATTGCTGCCAGGCTTGCAGCAAGACATCCAAAATGAGCACCAGAGTGCCCAGGGGCAGCTGTGGCTCCATGGTGCCGAGTGCTGTGGTGTCCCAAGTCAGTACAACCAAAGCCTCATCGAGGTAGGCAAGCAAGCAGGGAAAGCTGAGAACCGGCTGTCCAGGGGGGTCCCTTTAAGCACAAGCCTCAGATACCCTCAGGCAGCAGCCACACAAAGCAACTACTGACCTGATGCCCTGCTGGAACCGTTTTCAGCTGGACTTAAATGCAATTCAGCATCCAATCAGTGTGGATGCACTATTTCTAAATGCATTTTGTGTGTAGACGCATTATTTCGAAATAACTTATTTCGAATTAACTATTTAGAAAAAAGATATTTCGAAATAATGCTGTAGTGAAGACATACCCTTAGAGAAATTTGAAACTATAGCATGATGAGTTTGATCACAGAGATCCCCTTGGGGGTTCCCCCCAGTGTGTTTATCATGCCACTGAGCCCACGAGGAGTAACAGTTAATCTGAACTGAGGACTTAGTTCGGATTAATATTAAACTGACGCGTGTAGCCGCGAGCCGTTCGTTCGAACTAAGGGGGATTTAAAAATGGCGGCCGGATGGGAACACGCAAATAAAGCCTGGGATATTTAAATCCCGGGCTTCATTTGCAACTCCGGTTGCCTGATTTGCCTATGTAGCTCAAATTAACGAGCTAGTGTAGACATACCCCAAGTGTTTTTATTAAGTATAAAAACTAGGATTTAAGGGCATGCAAGTGAAAACAGACAGATTAAAGGGATATTAATATTCATAAGCCAATTTTCAGAAAGCATGACGGGGGGCATGACACACAGAGAAAGCAAATAGATAAGTACTGTGCAGTGTTGGCTTAAGGGAAAATGTCATCCACAGTGAACTTACTTCGATTTCTCCCTCAGAAGCAGGTGGCCACTCAGAAGGCAGACCAGCAGCATGTGGAGCTGCAATGGGGCTGAAGGTAACATACTGCATTTAAGGTGAAGCGGGGATGAATGTGAACATCTGGGATCCTGCCCTGTGGCCTCTTTCACCGCCTCCCGGGTAGGCACAGTCCTTCTGCAGCCTGGTGACCCTGGTGACCACTGAGCATGGCTCCCTGGGCAGTCACCCACATCACCCATGCTTAAGGCCAGCCCAGGTACTGTGCAATAACTTGGTAGGAAGCACAGTGTGGCAGGACTTAGAGTCCAGAAACCTGGGTTCTATTTTCTGCTTTGCTGCAGACTTACTGGGTGAGCTTTTGTAAATCACTTGATTTCTTTACACTCGTGGAACACAGCAAAGTGTATTGGAGCCAATATTCACCACTGTAAAGTACTCTGCAATTCTTGGCTGAAAGGAGATGTGAACAAAAAGGATGTCCTTCATCTGTGGTGCAGAAAGCCCTTTGCTAAGTTCCAAATGATGCTGAGTGTGGGCCATCTGTGCAAGGAGCTACCACAACCTCTGTCTGCTGCAAAAGGCAGCTATAATAATTGCATAATGAGATCTGAGTCTGAACAAGTCAAATGACTGTCTAGGGAGGAGTACTGCAGAAAGGTATCTACTGCAAAAAAAGGGGGCAGCATTTTGTATTGTATTCAAAAGAGTATTGTAAAAGCAAGACACAAAATGTAATTCTTTCACTCTACTCCATGCTGACAGAACCTGAACTGGAGTATTATGTCCAATTCTGGGTACTGTATTTCAGGAAAGATGTGAACAAACTGAAAAAAGTCCAGGAGAGAGCAACCAGATCAAGAAAGATCAAGAAAATATGTCTTACGATGAAATCTTGAAAAAGTTCAATATGTTTAGTCTGGAGAAGAGGAGTTCTTTTAAGTACAAAAAAAATTCTTACAAGGAGGAGGGTAAAAATTGTTCTCCCTTACCTCAGATAGAATAAGAAGCAATGGCCATAATTGCAGCACGGGAGGTTTAGGTTGGACAATAGGAAAAACTTCCTGTCAGGGTAGTTAAGCACTGGAATAAATTCCCTAGGGAGGTTGTGGAATCGCCATCATTGGAGGTTTTTAAGAGCAGGTTAGACAAACACCTGTCAGGGATCATCTAGCTAATACTCTTGCCTTGAGTTCAAGAGACTGGACTAGATGACCTCTCAAGGTCACTTCTGTGTTTGATGATCATTTCAAAAAGTGAAACAGAGAGAGGCGGAGCTCAGAGTAAGCAGAGAGACTACAAGCAAGGTCTTCAGCAATGGAATAACCAAACATTACTTAATATAGTCTTGAATTTACCCAGTATTCAAATGAGAACATGCAAGAGCTGTTAAAGATTTGGCTGACATCAGTTATTTGATTCATATTTTTATGAACAAGAATAATTTCTTAGGACAAAAAACTGAGCATGTCAGTAAAGAAATATTTTCCTGGTGCTGAAGAATTATATGAAATGAAACCAATGAGATTCAAGAGTTTCTAGGATATCAAGCAGTTCATTGATATACACTCCACTTAGAAGTGTTCAAAATATTGAAGCCAGCTTTGTATTCATGTTAAGCAGAGAAACACAACAAGGTAAATCAACCAAATTCCCAGGATTCTTGAGAAGATAAAACTCTTTGAAGATTGAAAAAGTGACTGCAGCACATGTTCTCACTACCCACTCATTAAAGGGCTAATTTGGTCTGCTACTCAACACATCTACAATAGCTATCATTCTCAGATATGATGAATTTGTAGTTATTTTGATATTATACAAACATGTTCAACCTTCTTTTTAGAATACCACAAAGACATTAGAAGGGACACCTGGAGCATACAACAAAACTGCTGGCAGTGATGGACACTGTGGCCAAAATCACTTACCATACGAGGAAAGAAAAGAGACCTAGAGCTACACACAGTATGTTTACATTGCAAAGGTGAGCTGTGTAGCTCAAAGTCAACTCAAGTAACAATATTAGGGAAACCACAGCAGCATGGGCAGCTGTATAGGCTTGAACCACCTGTTCAGGATCATAGGTATATACTCAAGTGGCCACTATCTATGTGCATCAGCCTCATTGCTACTGTTACTCAAGCTAAGTTTGATCTAGCTAGATCAAAGCTAAATTGGGCATGCCTGCAATCATGCCATCCAGTTGCAGTGTAGACAGAGCTATAGTTTAAACATATGCCCTTCCGAATATACAAGTCGTTTTTACAAGTGCTTTGCCCAATGTAATCCCATCTCCAGACAAGCCTCCCTTGGGATTATCCCTTATTATCAATTATTCTACAATCTTTTTTTTAACCTTCCTCATCTTTGTCTTCTTCCATGCTGCCTCCTAAGCTTGCAGCCCTTTCTTCAGTGAAGTGTGCTCCCCTCTACTCCTCTTCTCCCCAAAATTAATACTTAATTATGCTATCACTTTGAGATTGAAATTGGATCTGTTGATCCACTGTATTACGCATCAAGTTTGTCCCATGTCGGCTGCAAACTATTGGTAAGCCCTATGTGGTCTTAAAAGATTTGGGCTGCTGGAGTTGGCTAATGACCATTGAGGAAGAAATTAATGAAAAGATGCCAGAAATTCTTTCTATACATATTTTGATGTACAGGATATCCACAGTTCATGTTGCTACTTGAACAAAGATGGATAACAAAGCTTACATACATGAAGACCAAATTCAGGGTTTCTTCTAAACAAATACCTATGTTAAATTTCCTAACTTCTTCTCAAAGTGATGCCTCTGTGATATTCCCAAACTACTCAGCTTCTGTGTGATGGAAGTGAAGCTGCTACACAATAATTTATTTATATTCTATGTGGACCAGATTATTAGGATGATTACTGTATGAACATATTGGTTTCATTTAAGAGGAGATGCAAGGAAAAACAAACAGGAAGTAGGGTTGATTGGCTCAGTACAAAGACAGAGACCAGTCAAGGCAAGAGTCCAGTGGTTTGGCCACTTACCTCTGAGATAGCAGACATATGTTTAGGCCTCTGCTCCAAATAAGCGCAAAACTACAGTCAGCCTCTTTTGCTCGTACAGTGAATATACAAAGTGGGGCAGCTCCAAACAGGAGAATGAAAGAGACTTACTCCAAAGTAGCAAATAAGATGCTCACACAGAGCTGCTGAATATTCTGTTTGGTCTCGCTTATCTGTTCAAAAATTCCATCTTCAATCTAGAAAAAGCTTCCTAAGAAAAATTTAATCAAAACTGATGTTTCCACAAAAAGATTATTCTTTGATAAATCAGAATTTACTGATGGAAAAAAATGTTTCATTGAAAAATTCCTGACCCAATCTTATGGGCAGGATAAAGAATGATTCAAAATAAGCCACTATTCTGTAACCACTTGAGAGTTGTTAAGAGAAAGTATCAAGACACTTTAGTTCTGCTGTGGGCTATGAATGGAAGAACAGGAATATTTTGACCAGGAGATATAAATACCCAAGGCCTTGCACCTGTAGGGTTGCTCTGAGAGACCACAAAGGGAATACACATATGCTTAGCTAGCCCTGTAATCAAGAATTAGAATTCTGCCAATAAATCATTAACAACTGTTTGTTGTAAAAATACCACATATCACTTTCATCTAGAAAGCCAGATGTGGCCAGTCAAAACCAATATTACCTCATCTGGGTTTCTATCCATTCCTTTCTATAGTGTCAGACAAGGACTATTACTAACAGACAATGCATCTGACATGCTGGCCATTAAGGTAAAAGAAAATACACCATCCCAGCAGTAATGATACTGGATGTTGTGTTTAACTGCAATAACTATTAGCTCTTTCTAATCCCAATTCAGAAATGCTAGTAACTTTATTAGTTTCATTTTTCTACTACAACAAAAGATCTTCATGGAGGTGAGGAGACCTAATGCTGTTGCAGCTGAGCTTAATGAGAGCAATGGTAACATCAGACATTGCTGTAGTCTTCAGAATCTTAAATAAATAAATAAATAAATAAAAAGACAGTCCCTACACAAAAGATTTTACATCAAAGCAAAGGAGAAAAAATAAGTAATGTAATCATCATTTCAGAGATAAGGGAATATGAAGGTTGAAGTGATTTCTGACATCACATAAAGCCCGAGAAAAAGATGGGAATGAAATCCACCTCACCTGAGACACAGGCTCGTTACTGGAACCATATTGTCCTCTCAACTGACTAGGGATAGAGGGTGAGACCTCATGAAGCCTCATACTGAAGTATTTCCATTTGATAACTGAGGTTATGTTTTCCTATTTTAAAATTTCTTGGTAAAAGTTGAAACAATTTAAAACATCTCTGTTCAAATTCTCATTATCTTTAGTTTTTTATTTATTTTTTACTAATCAATCACTGAACCCTGTGATCTCTCAAAATGATCTTACTTCTCTAAGGAGTAATATTGGAATTTTCCTTTAAGTTAATGACAATTCCTGTATATATGATTGATTACACATACTAAAAATAAAAAAGTGCCTTCCCATTGCTCTCTGATACATATTAAAATTAAAATCAGAAAGTACCTGCCTATAAACCCAGCAACTTAGCTTTAGTACTGATATTCATTATAACTTATATGTTATTATATTTTGTCAGTGATATTATATTCACTGTAACAACTATTCAGTTTAGTCTAAAATAAATAACAAAAGTACATGCTGCCTATAGCCACCCAGACCATACTTCTAATTTCACAAAAGCTAAGAGAGTGTGCAGCATGCCTTGAAGCTCAAATGATTCATCGTCTTTTGGGCCAAGAGAAATTAGACAGAGGAAGTGGAATCCAACATGCCACTATAAATATTTCTCTGTTGTAGACTTTTAAAACCTCAGTTCGCAGGTTAACTCAAGTTTACATAACAATTTGGCTAGCAATGATACTAATAAATATCATTTAGTCTTGAACTTAATGAAGTTCCTTTTTTATATAAAATAATTATAAGTAATGCTTCTACTTAACTTGCTATTTTCATTTACCTGCCTGCAAATTAATTTTATCAACTAGAGTTTTCGTTACATATCTCTAGTCTCTTGTCTGCATAATGGTAGTTTACTTCAAGACTTACTAACAGTTTGAGATTATCACTTCAGAGTTCTCAAAATCAAGTTCCAGATTTTGGGAGGGTGAAGTTGAGGTGAATAAAATGAAACTGACTCCCTACATAGGCTGGGTTTAAATATTTAACTACGTTTTTAGTACTCTATCTATGCCTTTCTCTTCTTGGATCTCCTTGCCATACATGTGTTTTGAGTTTTCCTCATTACCTGTGTCCAGTCAGGTTTTTGAGTAAAAGCAGTGCAGTTATTCACATGTAATAAACTTACTCAAACAGCATTTTTCTGAATGAAAACATGAAGAGAAGCTTCTGAATTAAATAAAACTAAAATGCTGTGTTATATATAAGCAGGTCCACTGATAGGGATGTTAAAGAAGGCAACTGCCCTGGGGCCTGGTGATTCAAAAGGGCCTGGGGCTCCAAACCACCATTGCCACTACTACCGGAAGGGCAACCAGAGCTCCGAGCCCCGTCAGTCACCAGAGTGCACTCTAGGAGACTTTGAGCTGGGGTGGAGTAGCCCCCTCCCCACACACACACACATACACATACACACTCCACACGCCTTGCCCAGGAGCCAAGGGAGTCTGTTGGCTTCCATATACAAGGAGGAAGAATGAAGAGACATTAAAAACAACAATAGCAATATAGTCTTGTTTGTATATTTAACCAAGTGTTTGGTGAATGTGTTACATGTCCCTCTCTGCACCTGAGCGATAGAGGAGCTTAATGTGTTGCAGCCCTCAACTAGTTAGATAAGCTAGCTTTTCAGCTCAAGCTGTAAAGATTCATGCTTTGAGTTCTTATCATCCGCAGATTAATACATCAGGTAAGTTTTGATGGTGGCCATTCACATATATATCTGAGAAAATTCTTTCCACTCTTTCTCTTCTTGTATCAATTTTTAGTTAATATAGAGACTAGTTCTTCCCTTTCATATATCCTATGCAGTCCTTTAAATCTTGGCAAGTTGAGGTCAAGGTGGGTATAAAGTTCATTGTACCAATAAATTAATCTATGAACATCTCACGTCAGGCTATGAAGGAGAGCTATATTTGGCTAAGTCTGCAGTGCCTCTTTATAAGGCAGCAACTTTCTGGCGCACGGGGATGAAAACACACACACCCATCCCTGGGGCATAGAAAGTTACAGTGCTGTAAAGCACCAAAGTAAATGGGCTCCCAGGCTGTTAGCTACTTGCCTCCCCACTCTCCCAAGGCTTGTGCCATAAGCACACTTTCATTTTAAAGTGCTGCTGTGGCATGGCTGCACTTTTAATTTTTAGAGGTGTAGACAAAGCCTCTGACAGAAAGAAGTGGTGAATCCATAACAGAAGAAAAAAGTCAGTGCTCTATGAAATCTAAATTGTCTTAAATCTTTAGAATGAGAATTGAAGGAAGAATGTAAACCAGAGTAGAAGAATCAAATCCAAACATTTCATTACTAACTTTTCCTAAGTCTCAGAGAGGTAGCCAAAATAGTCCAAAGCTTCAAAAACAATGAGGAGTTGTGTCGCACCCTAGAGACTTAGGGTACGTCTACACTTGCTCCCTAGTTCAAGCTAGGGATGAAAATGTAGCCGACTGAAATTGCTAATGAAGCGGGGATTTAAATATCTCGTGCTTCATTAGCATAATCTCGCCCGCGCATTATTCCGCTCAACAGCTGATTCGAACCAGGAAGTGCTCTCCGGGACACATTAGTTTGAATCAAACCCCTTGGTTTGAACTAATGTTACTCCTCAAAAAATGGAGTAACGTTAGTTTGAACCAAGGGGTTTGATTCGAACTAACACATCCCAGAGCGCACTTCCTGGTTCGAATCAGCTGTTGAGCGGAATAATGCATGGGCAAGATTATACTAATGAAATGCGGGATATTTAAATCCCTGCTTCATTAGTAATTTTGGTCGGCCACATTTGCATCCCTAGCTTGAACTAAGGAGCAAATGTAGACGTACCCTAACGGATTTATTAGGGCATAAGCTTTACCCACGAAAACTAATAAATCTGCTAGTCTCTAAGGGCATGTCTACACAGCAAAATTATTTCGGAATAACGTCTGTCATTTCAAAATAACGTTGTGTGCGTCTACACAGCAAGCCCGTTATTTTGAAATAAATTCGAAATAATGGGCTTCTTACTCTGGCTTCTGTAAACATTGTATGAGGAGTAAAGGAAGTTAGGGGAAGAGTGCTTTATTTCAAAATAAATGCTGTGTAGATGTACCCAAATTCGAAATAGGCTGTTTCAACTTAACCTACGCAATTAGCGTAGCTCAAGTTGCATAGCTTATTTTGAGTTTAGCCCTGCTGAAAGGTGCCACAGGATTCCTTGTCATTTTAATTTTTGCTAGGTTTTGAAATAATTACCATTGAGCAGAGAATGAGAATGTACAGTTTACATAGAATATGAAGAACTGTGATCAACTAGGGCCATACTCAGCCCAGATGTGAAGGAGTGCGGCTCCACTGACTTCAATAGAATGATGCCTAATCGTACTTGGGAATATTTTTGCCCTCATGCAAAAAAAATGATCGACACATTTGTATGTACACAGACTCCACATGCCCCGTGATAAAGTAATTTATCATGAAACTTTCACTACCTCACCTGTACTGTGGTGATTAATCTATCTCCCCTGAGACATTGCAAATCCTTGGGCAATTTTAAACAGCCACCATATTGTTTATTTTTCTGAAATCTATCTGCCAGAGAAATATTTCAGCCTGAGATGCTGAGCAAGTGACAGCATTTCTCCCATATTAATGATACAACTAATATGCCATATTTCATGCTCATGCCAACTTTGAAATGAGATCTTTGTTGAGCATTCTTCCATGACTATAATAGGGTCCAGAAGTGGATCATGAAAGAGCTCCTACTGGATGGCCTTAGTCTCCCAACGGATTGCCCAGATCTGTGAACCAGTACCACTGGACTTTTCCATGCAGGGACAAAACCAGCCCCCATGACATAACTGTTGGGCAGCAACTCCACTAGATCACCAGAATTTCTTTTCCTTAGTCCCCTTCCTTTTAACTCTGAAGAATCCTTAACACCATGGTGTTTGGTATTTCAATTTATACTGATTAATACGACAGCATTTCATAGAGCCCTCTGCAATTAAATGTTCAGTTTGAGGGGTTTTTTTTAAAGAAGTTTCAACTTGTTGACTTTTGACTCTCAGGCTTTTAAAGAAGTGCACTAATTTTTTTTACTCCAAATTACAATTGCAAAACAAGTCTATCAGTCCAACGTATTTCAAATATGTCGCCAATTATTTTAGTATCAGAGCCCTCCACAACCTTTAATGTACTTATCCTCAAAGCATCTCTAAGCCAGTGTTTCCCAATTTTATTTGGCCATGGAACCCTTTTCAGCCTTTCAGAATTTCAAGGAACCCCTAGGTTTGTCAAAAAAAGGGGGGGAGGTGGGGGACCCACCAGTGCATGAAAATCATATTCCTTCCCCAAGACCCCACCCCTTCCTTGAGGCCCCATCCTCTCTGTTCCCCTCCTCTCCATCACTTGCTATCCCTAGCCCTTATACACACTCACTGGGTTGAGACAGGAGGTGTGGGCTCTGGGGTGGGTATGAGGGATTTGGGTGTGGGAAGGGATGAGAGGTGCAAGCTCTGGGAGGGAATTTGGATGCAAGAGAAGGGGATGCTGGCTCGGGGAGGGGGCTCCAGGCTGGGGAGTGTTGGGCTCAGGTAGAAGGTTGGGGTGCTGAGCAAGCCACAGGCTTGTGGATGTGAGGGTGTAGGAGTTTGGGTTGGGATGTGTGAGGGGCTCAGGGCAAGGAGGTTGTGAGTATGATGGGCTCAGGATACAGATTTGTGATGTGTGGATGGTGCAGGAGCGTTGTGGCAGAAGACTGAGGATGTGGGGATGCAGGAGTTTGGGGATGTAAGAGGATCAGGACAGGGGGTTCCAGTGTATGATAGGCTCAGATTTGGGGTCAGGTGGTGCGGAAGTGTTATGATGCTGCAGTGAAATGGGGGTTTGGCCCCAATTGGGGGCTTGTTGGCCAGGCTTCATTTCGAAATAAAATATGTCAAACTCAAAAGGTTTTAGCATTGTCTTTATTTATGAGAGGGGCAGGGAACTTGTTTTGAGTCAAGGGTCACTGACCCACAGAAAAGTCAATTGGGGCCACACAAGTGAGATCCAAAAAAGCCCTCCAAAACCCCCAAGCCTCACTAATGTGGTCCCAACTGTGCTGGTGGGTGCTGGGGCTGGGAGAGGGTGCTGCTCGGTGCTGGGGTGGGTGGCAGGATGCTGGCACGGGTGGCCGGGTGCTGGGATCAGGGACGTGGTCCTGCTGGGCACTGGGGTGGGTGGCAGGGTACTGGGTCCGGGGACAGGGTGCTGCTGGCGCTAGGGTGGATGGCAGAGTGCTGCTGGGTGCTGGGGTGGGTGGCAGGGTGCTGGGGCTGGGGACAGGGTGCTGCTGGGTGCTAGGGTGGATGGCAGAGTGCTGGGGTGGGGACAGGGTGCTGCTGGATGCTGGGGTGGGTGGCAGGGTGCTGGGGCCAGGGCCAGGGTGCTGCTGGGTGCAGTGCTGGGGGGGGGGATCTGGACAGGGGCAGGGGACAGGGACAGCTGGGACTAGTACCTGGCAATCCTGCAACACCTCTGGATTCCAGGAAGTGTGCGACTGCACTTCCCCTCCTCAAACAGCTTGTGCGCACACTGCCTGAATAGCAGGGGCTGTTGCACCCCAGCAACTTACTTCCACGATGCCGTCCTGTGGGGGGGGGAGGGTGCAGAGAGTCCTAGGGCAGAGTGCGCTGCCTGCACAGTTGGAGCTGTGCAGCCCCGGATCTCCTGACCTCCCGCTCCCCCACTGTGCAGAAAGGCCACGGAACTAAGTTGCTGGGTGCCACAGCCCCAGCGGTTCAGGTAGCGCACACCAGCTCCTTTGGGAAGGGGAAGTGCTTTCCTCCCCACTGTGGGTCACGTGGGGTCACCCCTGTCTGGCTCCCCCCTAGTGTGCCAGCCAGGAGCAACTGTTCCACTCTGCCCATGCCTCGCTACGTCTCTGCGTCGCCAGGGAGGAACAGGAAACAAGTGTGCTGTTTCTTTAAGAAGTTGGCTAGCTGGCGCTCTCTCTCTTTCAGAGGGGGCGGGGGAGTGCCGGCTCCTCGTGGAACCCTACTTTCGATTCGTGGAACCCCAGGGTTCTGTGGAGCACCAGTTGGGAAACACTGCTCTAAGCAGTAAGGAAACACTGTTATCTCACTTTAACAAAGGGGAAACTGAAGCATGGTGCAACTAAGTGACTTGTGCAGGATCATGACTACCACTGCCCCCGTTTTGTGCAAAAATATGCAAATGAGGCGAAGCATGGAATATCGCTGCGCCTCATTTGCATAATTAATGAGGCTCTGTTTTTCTGCAAGAGGCTTTTGCACAAAAAGGAGCCATCTACATGGCTCCATTTTGTGCAAAAAACGCCTCTTGCACAAGAGCCGTTCTTCCGTATTTTTTTCTGGAAAAACAGCTCTTGCGCAAGAGGGGGGTTTTGTGCAAAACGGAGCAGTGTAGACAGCTCCTAAAAGCCTCTTGTGCAAAAACGGAACCTCATTAATTATGCAAATGAGGCACAGTGATATTCCACGCTTCGCCTCATTTGCATATTTTTTGCACAAAACGGGGGCCCTGTAGACATAGACTTCTGTGGTAGAGCATAGAGTTGAGTCCCCAGCTAGCAGCCGTACCACAGGACCATCTTTCCTCTCACTAAGTCTTACATATTAAGCCAAAATCTTTATTGAGCCAGTTTTTTATATCAGTTATACTAATGTAAATCTGAAACTACTAGCCAATTAGCCCGTCATAACACAGGATTTTCAGGTCTCTCCTCCACGTCGGTCTTCTCTCCTGAGCCTCCGGTCTCTTGCGCCGTCTCTCTCTCTCCCCTCCTCCTACTGCCTCACACTCTCTCTCTCAGCTCTCCTCCACCTTCTGCCTCTCTCTCTGTCTCTTTCTTTCTCGTCTCCCCCTCCTGCCTCTCACTCTCCCTTTCTCTTCTCCTCCTCCTGCCTCTCACTCTCCCTTTCTCTTCTCCTCCTCCTGCCTCTCACTCTCTCTCCGCTCCATCTCTTTCTTTCTCTTCTCCCCCTCCTGCCTCTCACTCTCTCTCCGCTCTCCTCTGTCTCCATTGGGGATGCATGAGCGGGGCGGGCAGAACCCTGGGATCTTCAAGCGTCCAGGTGAGTCCGGCTCCCCGACGGCTGCCAGCCAGTTCCCTCTCCCCGCCCCCCGCCAGCCAGTTCCTCCTCCTGATTTCCCATGGCCAGCCTTGCTGTCCCCGACTCCCACCCCCAACCAGCTTTGCTTCCCACCGGCCAGCCCCGCAGCTTCCAACCCCCACCCCTAACTAGCTTTGCTTCCCGCTGGCTGCCCCTCCCCCATTCTTCTCTGGCCAGCTATGCTGCCTCTGACCTCCCCCAGTTCTGCTTCCCCCCCCCCCCCAGCCAGCCCTGCTCCTCTCCCGGCTGGTCCCTCCCCCCTCCTGCCCCCGATCAAGGGTGTCCGGTTTTTTTTACACCTACCCCAGTGACGTACACGGCCAGGGGGCAGGGCCGTGTGCGTCACCGCCCTGCCTCCCTTCCCTTCCTGCCGTGGCACTCGACTGAGTTCTGCGCCGCTCGGCCAGGCCACCACGGGGGAGCAAGCAGCCATTTGGGCTCCGCCGCAGCTGTCAGGCCGAGCGGCGCAGAACTCAGCGGAGCTCCACGGCAGGAGGCAAAGGGGGCTGGGCTGTGACATACATGGCCGGGCCGCGCCCCCTGGCCGTGTATATCACCACCCCGCCCCCCTTCCCCTCCTGCCTTGGCGCTCGGCTGAGTTCTGCGCTGTTCAGCTGGGCTGCGGCGGGGGAGCAAGCAGCGGCAAGTGGCTGTTTGGTGTCCGCGCTCCCCATGCAGCACGGGGGTGCTGCGTGGGGACCGCGAACCCCAAACGGCCGCTTGCCGCCGCTTGCTCCCCCACCGCGGCCTGGCTGAGCAGCGCAGAACTCAGCCGAGTGCCACAGCGGGAGGCAAGAGTGCCCCCCAGAGGCAAGACTGTAACGCTACAGCGTTACAGACTCACAGACATTGGGCTACTATATATATGATTGCACTGACTTCAGTGGACTTACTTCAAACTGACAGAAGTACAAATGTGGAGAGCTAGCTCAATATATTGCATTGTAGCTAACTATATGTACAATAAGTTATTTAAAAACAGCTTGTAATATGAATTGTATTAGCTACCACATTACACCCTCTCCCCATATTTTAGGGCACAATAACAAATGGACAAAGTTAAGATTGAATTTTGTTCCTTATTTCTGTATGTGTATTATACTGAATGCCTGATTTCCTAATTTTAATGTTGCACTAATGATATGAAAAGGCTGAAGAAAGGAAGTTTGTAGCCCTCTCTTCCTTTGCCTCCCCCTGTCCCCCTTACACTGGAGATGGAAGGGGAAGCCTGGGAAAAGAGTAGGACTTTCCTGAGGGAGGGCCATAGCCTGAAGAGAGAAGAGTGAAAAAGAAACCCTGTGGGAGGTGGGTAGGAAGCAGTCCAGGGAGTGAGCAGCAAGCCTGAGGACTGATAGACTTTGGCTGCATGTTGTAGGGGCCTTGGGCTAGGACCCAGGTTCCCCTACCAATCATTAAAGAACTTTCATTGCCTGAACATTTAGTCCAGTGGTACTCTGAACCAGTGTTCCCTCTTATCTTTTCCATCCATGTGCAGAAAAAAAATTTTGTATGTGCACTGAGACATGTGTGAATGCGTAGAAACAAAAAACCTAGCTAGGTAGCATTTGAATCTCTCCTGAGTGGCCACATACATGCACAGCTTATAGGAAACACTGCTCTGAACTCTAGAAGGGGAAACCACACAGCGGCCTGGCTAAAGACCTGGAAGAGAGTTAATTCCCAGAGCAACCAGGAGAAGGCACCACCTGCAGAGAGTGTGAACCCTATGACAAGAAATCAGTTATTTCTTCTTTACCTAATTCTCAGCAATCCACATTGTTTAGTACTCTTTACTAAACCCTTTCCATTAACCATGGCTCAAAAGCTTAAATCAGACAGTTTCATCCTTTAATTTATAGGCATTTCTCCAGTTGCTATCTACAACTCATACAACAGAGTCATGATTAGAGGCCTGCCAAATTCAAAATCAATTTTGGTCAATTTCTTGGCCATAGAATTTTTTTAAAAAATCTTAATTGTCATAATTTTTAGATATTTAATTTGGAAAATTCACAATGTTCTAATTGTAGAGGTCTTGACTCAAAAAGCAGTTGGGGCGGAGAGTTGCAAGATTGTTATAGGGCTACCCTTACTGCAGCACCACTGCTGGCAGAACTGCTGTGTTAATAGCTATGCATCCTGCTTGGACAGCAGAGTTACCCCCACCAGCCATGCAGAAGCAAGGATGACATGGGATGGTATTGCCACCTTTATTTCTGCACTGCTGCTGGCAAGACACTGGCAAGAGCTGGATGCCTAGCAACAGCTGCTACTCTCCAGTCACCCAGTTCTGAAGTCATCAGAGGTGAGGGTGGTAATATCACAAGATAATTAAAATAGCCTTTTGTCCTTCCCCTCCCGCAGCTCCCTATTGAGTCAGGACTCCAAATTTGAGTTAAACTTGTCTTCCTTGCAAAATCTGTATAGTATAGGGTAAAAGCAGACTAGACCAGATTTTATTGGGTGAGACCAGATTTCACAGTCTGTGATGCATTTTTCATGGCTGTGAATTTGGTAGGTCCCTGAGTCATAATAGTGACGCCACATATGATTCACTGAGTTTGTGATTGCATTCAGTGTCCCCTCTAATTTTCATATGCATGTGAACTAATATCCCATTCATTCTTTTAACTTGTTTATATATCCCTGAAATCTTGGATTCTTTTTTGATTTTTCCCACAATACTTTCTCCAAATCTTCCTTTGCCTTTTTAATAATTCTTTGTGTCACTGATTTACATATTTTATACTTCATTAAGTCCTTGCAATTTGTTGAATTTCTTTTGTGTTTTTCTCTGTGCTTTATTTCTTCCTTTAATTGCTGTTTTACAATTTTCATTCCACCAGGGAACTGGCATTTTCTGTTTATTGCAATTTGATGTCTTATATATAGCTAGCTTGGCTGTTGCTACACCCTCCTTTATTATATTACCATGAAAGTACTCAAGATTATCATGTATACAATTGATACTAAGATACTCAGCACACTTTCTCAATTTGATGTTCTAATTCTCCAGGTAGGAATGCCTTCAGTGTTCTCAACAATACCTTGGTCTTGATATGTAATTACCATATGGAAGTATCACTTCCTATTCCATCTTCTTTACAGATTTCCCAGTTGCATTTACTTTCTGTACTATTTGTTGCAGTTTCCCCATCTAAACATGAAAAGGTTCCATCCATCAAATTAAACCTAATAGGTGTTCCACTATTGAGCAGTACCAGGTTACCCATGCCAATGAATTCTTCCAGGCATTTGCCATTACAATGAGTTTTCTTGTTTCCCCTTGATACTTTCTTTCTATTAAGGTTCCTACAAATAATATGTAGGCCTTTGGCACCCTTAACTAACTCTTCCAATTGTAGATTTTCTAGTGTTTAACATAGATTGCAAACATTATAGATTTGAATAAGGTGCTGTTGTTCCACAGAGGAATGTCCACAGCACTGTACTTAAAACTAAAGTTGTGTACTTCTCAGTCAATATTACGGCAACTTTCCTTTACAAATATGGAAACCCTTCCCCCTCTTGTTATTTTCTCTGCATTGTTTCATTATATCATATACTGAAAGTCTAAATAACCATGTTGTCAGTAACCACGTTTTTTTCCATACATATTATATCAGGCTTGTTTTCCACTTCAAAAGATGTTTCTTTTAATTGCTGACCATGTGTTATTAAACTGTGTGCAGAGCAGCAACAAGTATTAGAACCACATTGTTTTGAACTAAATTATTACTTTCATTTAAACCTGCATGAAGGCAAATATTTTTGTACCACATTTGTTAAAATTTGTATTCTTTGTTTTCTTCCATCTGTAAAGTGCAATTAATCACTATCATAAATGCCATACATTTTTCTCTGCCTACAAGCAGTGCATCTCCTATCTGTTCCCCCTATATGGTATTTCTTACCATAAACTTTATGCTATTGTACCAGCAGCTCTTTTCCTTCACTGGAATTTTGTTCCTTTTCTATATTCCACCGTTAATATCTATTCATAAGATATTTTATGGATAGTTTTTTCTCTCTCTAGCTTATTTCACTGCCACACTCCCTTTGCATGCTGCATTGTGTTTACCCCAGAATGGCTCCATTTTAGTTCTGTGCTTTCTGCAAAATTCATATACAAATGTTCTCATTAACATTTACCACAGATAGTTTTCCCTTTATAGAGAACTACCACATGTCCAAATCTTTGAAATTTATAACATCTCAAAGGGGGCAGGATATATGGATTAACCAAAAGAGTTGATATCCTATATTATCCTTATTGGAGTTGCACCTTTAAATATTACTTGAGTGCAGGGGTGAAAGTAACTTAAATTTCTTACAAGTACTGTCCTGTCAAAACCCACCCCATGGTTGGGATGGTGTGTATATTCTTAGGAGGCTTTTTTCCCACTTACTTTTTACTGTGAATTGTGCATCTGACATGACAGACAACTTAATAAGGGTTGGGGAGGTTGTCCTAAACTGTGTTTATATGCTAAATATGAAACTGCTTTTCTTCAGCAAGGGGATTTGCCTTTACCATCTATTTGAGTGAGGCGCAGATATTACGGTTATGTCACATCAGACCAGAAGTGAACCTATTCTACCCGACAAGATGTAAAAACTGAAACCTGAAGAGGATTTGTAATGTAAAATATTGTAAATGTAAAATATACATAATTAAAGTAATCATGCTGATTTTCTGCAGTTTCATTCCCATTGGAGAGTGTGCTGGTGTAGAGAGGATAAGGCCAGGGGGTGGGGAGTGCCGGAGGCTCAGGGCAGGATAAGGGCACTCTGGGCAGGAGGTTGAGTGTGAGGGGTGCTCAGGGCAGGAGGTTGGCCTGAAGAGTTACAAACACATCTTACTAAACTGGCTGACTGGACAGCAAAATGTTCAAAAATGCAAAGCAAAGCACATTAAAAAACATAATCCTAACTGTGCATAGAAAATGCTATCACTCAAGAAAGAAATCATGGAGTCATTGCTATCAAACATCTGCTCAACATGCAGTGATAGTGGAAAAAAACAACAGAACATTAGGAACCATGAAGAAAAGGATAAATAAAAGAAAGTTCATCTTCACACAGTGATCAATTAATCTGCAGAAATTGTTTCCAGAGGATGTTGTGAAGGCCACAACTATAAAAAGGGTCAAAGAAGAATAAGATAATTCACAGATGGGTCAGAGATACAAAACCATGCTCTGAGTGTCCCTAGCCTGTTTTCCAGAATCTGGGGGTGGAAAACATTAAGATGGATCACTTAATGATTGCCTATGTTGTTCATTCCTTCTGAAGGACCTCTCATTATCCGCAGATGGAAGCTGTGTTGATGGACAATTGTTCTGACCTAATATGGCCATTCTTGTATTCTGAATTGGCTCCCTCTACCTCCAAGAAATTCACCATCCTTCCAAATTTAGCTCCTGCAGGCATCATCTTACACTGAAGGGGGCGTAGATAAATTAACATGACTGGAAAAATTTAGATAAATTAACATGATTGGAAAATCTCTCTAACACCCACATAGACATACTTCAACAATTGTTTGCACATATTAGTTGGTCTTGTAGTCATTGGGAAGTTAGGCTACAACACAGCTGACTTACACTACTTTAAATGTATTTAAAGGGATTTAAACAGGTTTCCCTATCATATTAGCAATAGGAAAAAGCACATTATCCTCCATCTTGAAAGAATGGTAGTGGTTCCAGTTCTTGGCAATTAGCCAGCCAGTAGAGGACATCAATCCATTATCAAGAAGTAACCAGTTGTAAGGGTTAAGGAATGTTACTTCTTAAATCTATCAGTCAGAATTAGCATTATAGGGAAATATCATACATATTTTGTAAAATATATATTTGACACACAAGTAAGTGATAATATGCATTGTCAGAGGAAGATTGCCCATGTGAACTGGTGGGACAAAATTCCTAATATGGAGGTTCTTAAGCTGTGTGGTGTCATGGGCATAGAAGCAACGCTTATGAACAAACAGTTCTGCTGGATTGGTCATGCTATGAGGATGGATGATACATGGATACCAAATATGGTCTTCTATGGCCAGCTTGCTCATGGAAAGCACTCTAATGGTGGTCAATATATGCGCTATAAAGTCATCTTAAAGGCCAATATGAAGTCATATGACATATCTCCCAATGATCTGGAAACTCTAGTTCAGGACAGATTGTCCTGGCAACAAACCTTGTACAGGCTCTTACTTGCTTTGAGAGTCAGCGTATACAGGCATGGCAGGAAAAGCAGAGGATCCGAAAAGAACATACAGCACCTACAGTTGGCGGCTTTTTTATGTAACATCTGTAATCGGCTCTGCCGATCAAGGATTGGTTTAGTTGCTCACCAAAGGCATCATAGAAGATGAGATCCATCGATTGACGGCTCAGTCCAAGGAAGGAAGGAAGTAATAATGGATAAAATTCATCAAGAAGATGATAATGGTGTATTATTTTTATACTCTAGAAAATGTATGATGTTGCCATTTGCTGTTTAACCATGTCTGAACTATCATTTAAAAGCTGTAATCATAATTACCAAATTTCTCTATTTCTAGAAAAATGGCTCTGATGCTCTGTGCTTATAAAAAAAACCAGGCATGTCATAAATGTTGAATTATGCATTTAGTTACATAAAGGCCAATTTTCTAAGCATGTAAAAATTTGATAATTATCACTAGACATATATATTAATTAAATGAAGAATGCCATTTAATTGTATGTTAAAATATAGTGTTTTATCATTAGCTTTATTTGGTTACCAAATAGTGCATTAATAAATGGCTTTAAAGTAAAAGAACCCCTTGCACACTACTATAGCAACATAGTTTTGAGCTCTTATTAGAATGTCAGAGCAGTGAAATGAGATACGCTGACAGTATTAAAATATGTCTATTTCCATTGTTCTCTCTTTGATCAAAACTAATTTTGAGATCTGCCTCTCTTGTCCTTTCTTATCTTCATCACTCTGCCCATGAACAGGAGATCAGCATACCCTCAAGTGTGACATTGCTGCAGGCAACAAGTGGAGCAGAACATCAGCAAGAACATGGCTGTGTGTGGTCCCTAGAATATATTACTATAGGCTGTTATGAAGTGAGATTAACAGTTGCTTATTTTATCACCCTACCAGCTAAAGTGCAATGCACTCCATGCATTTGGAGGACTGGCTAAGAACTCCATTCAAGAAAGCAGCTAACCTGAAATATGCTTCTGTTCTCTGTGATATGTCAGATCTATAGATGGGTAATGCAATGGTGGTTTTAGTAATGGAGTCACAATCTGAATTCATGTAAGGTTTGATTATGTTTCCACAGGAAATAAAAAAAAAACAGTCTCATTAATTTCAATAGCAATGTGGTTGAACCAGTGGAGTATGGAACAATTTCCAAATATCCCCTGCTGATTCCTGGTTTTCTATCTTGATCAGCGTAGTATTATCTGCAAGTTTTGCCACCTCACTTATTTACCCCATTTCTCCAGATCATTTATGAATATATTGAATAGGATTGGTCCCAGTACAAACCCCTGCGGGACACTACTAGTTACTTCTTTCCATTCTGAAAATAGACCATTGATTCCTACCCTTTATTTCCTATCTGTTAACCAGTTATCAATCCATGATAGGACCTTCCCTCTGATCCCATGACAGCTTACTTTGCTTAAGAGCCTTTGGCGAGGGACCTTGTGAAAGGTTTTCTGGAAATCTAAGTACACTATATCCACCGAATCCCCCTTGTCCACATGCTTGTTAACCCTCTCTAAGAACTCTGGGAGATTAGTGAGACATGATTTCCCTTTACAGAAATTATATTGACTTTTCCCTAAAAAATTATGTTCATCCATGTGTCTAACAATTCTGTTCTTTACTATAGTTTTAACCAATTTGCCTGGTACTGAAGTTAGACTTACTGATATGTAATTGCCAGGATCACCTTTAGAGCCCTTTTTAAAGACTGCTGTCACATTAGCTATCTTCCAGTCATTTGATATAGAAGATGAATTAAAAGATAGGTTACAAACCACAATTAGTATTTCTACAATTTCACATTTGAATTCTTTCAGAACTCTTGGGTGAATGCCATCTGATCCTGGTGACTTGTTACTGTTTAGTTTATCAATTTATTCCAAAGCCTCCTCTAAGGACACATTAATCTGGGACAATTCCTCAGGTTTGTCACCTAAGAAGAATGGGAATCTCTCTAAGATCCTCAGCTATGAAGACCAATGAAAAGCATTCATTTAGTTTCTCCACAATTATCTTCTGATCCTCGAGTACTCCTTTAGCATCTCAATCATCCAGTGGCCCCACTGCTTGCTTAGCAGGCTTACTGATTCTCGTGTATTTAAACATTTTTACTATTACTTTTTCAGTTTTTGGCTAACTGTTCTTTGTGTTGGTCTGCTTTCCCAAACATACAAAAGATGATTTTCACCACACCATCCTTTTTCACTCAGTTCCCATCTCTTTGCCATGCTTTGTGACAGGCCCAAACCTCATACACAACCTCATCACTGTTTATGGCTTCAGGGTTAGGATACAAGCCTGACATCCCTTCTACCCAGCTAACACATAGAGAGTATGTACGAAGATTCTCTTCATTGCCACACTTGTAATGAGGAATTTTCCTCATCAAAGCCTTTCCTTTGGGCAGAGGGATTGAGGTGACTTCTTCACACTGTTCCATCATTACATTGGATGAGTGTGGGAAGCTAAGATACCAGTTCCCTCTTTCTTTAGGAACTGGAGAGAGAAGCTCCTTATTCGCATCTTTGCTTAGGATGAAAGGAGGGCTTGGGAGTCCTATTGGTTCTCCCCTCTCTCTTTGAACCCAGGTTGGGGGCAGTCAATGGGGTTTGTCTTATATACATTTCTAGCCAGCCTGACATGCTGTGACACTCTATGCCCCCAAAACAGTACCCTAAAACCCCAATAATCACCACAGTAATATAATTATGATAAATTTCATACAAAGTATGTCTTACAAGGTATCATTTAAGTCTTGATCGGTTGAATATTTATACCTTATAGGGTTGTATATGACATAATTGTATATGAAGTTATAAAGTTTTGCTAGGTATGTGTTACTGATATATGAGGTTGGGAACACCCATAGCCTGACTTTCAGGAACAACAATAAAATAGTCATTTTCCTAAGAGCTGTTTAAATAGCCTTAGGGCTACCTTGGAAAAAGACCCTGCTCCAGGAAAAATGTTGATGTTGATGTAATTGCTTGACTAGCCAAAGCCAAGATGATTGACCATGGAAAGCCCATGATGTTAAACTTCATACAAAGGTAGCAGTTTATCAGGTAGTTGTCCTGACTGTCCTGCTATATGGTTCAGTGTCATGGACCATATATTGCCACCACATTTCAAAACCTGATCAGTTCTTTCTACAATGCCTCAGGAAGACTGTTCATATAAATTGGTGGGACAAAATTCCATGCACAGAGATCCTGAAGCTGTGTGGCATCCTGGGCCTGGAAGCAATGTTTATGAAAAAACAGTTTTGTAAATTAATCATGATATGTAGATGGATGACAAATGGATACCAACGATGGTCTTCTACAGCCAACTTGTTCACAGAAAACTCTCTATTGGTGGTCTGTATAAGCATTGAAATGGTATTTTAAGGGCAACATGAAATCATGCGGCATACTTCCCAGTGATCCAAAAATAATAGCTCTGGACAGATTGCTCTGGCAGCAAACTATTGCACAGGCTTTCAAACACTTTGAGAGTCAGTGTATCCAGTTATCACAAGAAAAGTGTAGGATTTGACAAGAGAGTACAGCACTCACAGATGGAGGATGTTTATAGAATCATAGAATACTAGAAGTAGAAGGGACCTCGAGAGATCATCTAGTCCAGTCCCCTGTCCTTATGGCAGGACCAAGCACTATCTAGATTAGGGTTTCCCAACCTATGTGTTGGGACCCAAATATGGGTCGCCATTACATTTCAAAAGGGTTGCCAAGTGTCTCCCCAGATGGTTCTGCCCTCCCTCCTCCCTCCGTTTTTGAATTGCCTTAGGCACCAAGTCTTCCTGAATTGTCAAAATGGGTCCCCACCTGGAAAAGGTTAGGAACCGCTGATCTAGATCATCCCTGATAGATGTCTGTCTAACCTGCTCTTAAATAACTCCAGAGACGGAGATTCCACAACCTGCTAGGCAATTTATTCCAGTGTTTAACCACCCGGCAGTTAGGAAGTTTTTCCCAATGTCCAATCTAAACCTCCCTTACTGCAGCTTAAGCACATTGCTTCTTACCCAATCCTCAGAGACGAAGGAGAACAATTTGTCTCCCTCCTCTTTGTGACACCCTTCTAGGTACTTGAAAACTGCTATCGAGTCCCCTCTCAATCTTCTCTTTTCTAAACTAACAAGCTCATAGCTCTTGTTTTTTTAGACTTTTAACCATTTTTGTTGCTCTTCTCCAATTTCTCCACATTTTTCTTGAAATGTGGTACCCAGAACTGGTCATAATATTCCAACTGAGACCTAATCAGCACAGAGTTGAGCAGAAGAATTACTTCTCGTGTCTTGCTCACAACACTCCTGTTAATGCATCTCATAATCATGTTTGCTTTTTTTGTAACACTGTCACACTGTTGACTCATATTTAGCTTGTGGTCCACTATGACCCCTAGATCCCTTTCTACAGTACTCCTTCCTAGACAGTCACTTCCCATTCTGTATGTGTAAAATTGATTCTTCCTTCCAAAGTGGAGTACTTTGCATTTGTCCTTATTAAACTTCATCCCATTTACCTCAGACCATTTCTCCAGTTTGTCTAGATCATTTTGAATTATGACGCTATCCTCCAAAGCAGTTGCAACCCCTCCCAGCTTGGTATCATCTGTAAACTTAATAAGCGTACTCTCTATGCCATCATCTAAATCATTGATGAAGATAGTGAACAGAACAAGTCCCAAAACAGACCCCTGCAGGACTCCACTTGTTATGCCCTTATAGCATGATTGTAAACCGTTAATAACTACTCTCTGAGAATGGTTATCCAGCCAGTTTTGCACCCACCTTATAGTAGCCCCATCTAAGTTGTATTTTCCTATTTTATTTATAAGGTGGTCATGCAAGACCGTATCAAATGTCTTACTAAAGTCTAGGTATATCACATTCACTGCTTCTCTTCCAGATGTTTGCAGATGAATTCCTTAATTACCTGCTCCATTATCTTCTCTGGCACAGAAGTTAAACCGACTGCTCTGTAGTTTCCTGGGTTGTTCTTATTTCCCTCTTTATAGATGGTATCAAGGCTGTTCCCCACTCTGGCATGATGAATGCAGAAGTGGGGTCCACAAGAGCACTCTAAAACCTTGTCTTTACAGTCTCTGGTACAAAAACTCCCCACCTCTACAAATCCTAATACCCAGATTTTGGGGAATCTGCTGCTACCACCCAAGTAATTCCAAGAAAACCAGAGAAGAGGTCACTTGGGGAATCTCTTCCCCAAGGTAAAACTCTCCCCCTGCCCCAACCTCCGTTTTCCTTGGAGTTGGGAAAAAGAGAGAGAATTCACAGACAACAATGGACTCTGTCCTTAATCTAGGCACTGACACCTAAGGACACAACAATCAACCAACCCCGGTTAAATTAGAAAAGAAAACAATCCTTTATTATCAAAACAAAACTACAATTGTAAACATAGTAAAGTGGCTAGATGAAAAGAGCCACCACTTGATAAAGATACTCAGGGAACCCCCCTGGGCTAAAACTTAGTTACAAAGAAAAAAAACACTTAATAAGCTTAGACATTATTTCCAAATCCCCAAACAAGGAAAACAACAAATCCTGACAGACTATCTAAACTTTTCCCTACTTACCCATCTCTCTCAGTCTTGGAAAAAACTGCTCTGCCTCTCAAACAAAAAAGAGGGAGAGAAACTCCTCTTTTCCAGTTTGAAATTCCTTCCTGCATTGTTATTAGCTGACCATCCGATACCTGGCTAGGTACAGGAGACATTAGTTAACCCCTTAGTCACTGGGTGCTGGTCAGCACTCCTGATTATGACAGATGGGCATTATATTTGCCCTTTTCCAATCTTCTGGAATCTCTCCCAACTTCCATGAGTTTTCAAAGATGATAGTTAGGATACCTTCTCTGTCACCCTCCTTCAAAGGCTCGGATACCTCCTCTATCAGCTCCTTGAGTATTCTAAGATGCATTTCATCAGGTTCTAGTGACTTGAAGACACCTAACTTTTCTAAGTAATTTTTAACTTGTTCTTTTTTAATTTTATTTTCTAAACCTACCCCATTTCCACTAGCATTCACTATGTTAGGCATCTTTTCATCATCATCGAACTTCTTGGTGAAGACCAAAACAAAGAAGTCATTAAGCACCTCTGCCATTTCCAAGTTTCTTGTTTTTGTTTCTCCCTTTTCACTGAGCAATGAGCCTACTACCCTGTCCTTGGTCTTCCTCTTGCTTCTAATATATGTATATAATGTCTTCTTGTTACCCTTTATGTCTCTAGCTAGACTGAGCTCGTTTTGTACCTTTGCCTTTCTGATCTTGCCCCTGCATATGTGTGTTGTTTGCTTATATTTATGCTTTGTAATTTGTCCTAGTTTCCACTTGTTATTTATAGATCATGCAAGATCCTTTTTGATTTATAGATCCTGGGTAAGCCAAGGCAATCTTTTGCCATACTTTCTTTCTTTCCTATGCAATGGAATAGTTTGCTCGGGGGCTCTTAATAATGTCCCTTTGAAAAACTGCCAACTTTCTGCAGTTACTTTTCCTCCTAGTTTTGCTTCCCATGGGACCTTACCTACCAGCTCTCTGAGTTTACTAAAATCTGCCTTCCTGAAATCCATTGTCTCTATTATGCTGTTTCCCTTCTACCATTCCTTTGTCTTATGAATTCTGTGATTTCATGATCACTTTCACCCAAGCTGCCTTCCACTTTCAAATTTTAAACCAGTATATCCCTATCTGTTAAAATCAAATCTAGAGCAACTTTCCCCCTGTACCTTTCTCTGCCTTCTAAAATAAAAAATTGTCTCCAACGCAGTCCAAGAACTTAATGGATAATCTTTGCCCTGCTGTGTAAGTTTCTCAACATATGTCAGGAAAGTTGAAGTTGCCTCATGTGACATGAGATCAGATTTACCAATCAAGGAATGGTTTAATTGCTCACCAACCAAGTCATAGAAGATTAGATCCATTGATCAATAGCTCAGTTCATCATCATCATCATCATCATGCAATGAAGACTTCTTAGGGATGGCACCAACATAATGGAAATTTGTTGACACAAATCATAGCAAAGTATCTTTCCAGCAAGCTGGAAAAGAGGGAAAGTGACATAATCACTTGGCCTCTCCCCACCCTCTCCCACAACGATAAATCGACATTTGGAAACATATCTGGAAGAAAAAGACTGACATAGGGAGGTGCTCGCTGGCTGGAAAAGGAAAATACCAGCCTGTGTATTAAGGCATTATCACATCTACTAAGGTGAGACACTGCTTGATTCAAATCCTGTCTAGTTTATAGTACTCTGATTGTTATTTTACTTTTATTTTTTAGGTATCCAACTTTAATCTCTGTGCTTATTGTTTATAGCCATTTAGTATCTCTCTTTCCATAGCTAATAAATGTGTTTTCTATTTTATCTAAAACAGTGCATATTTGTTGAAGTGTTTGGGACATCTGCTCAGGTACAAAAGCTGGTGCATGTCCTCTCCACATTAAGAGAGGATCAGACTGGGAACTTACACTGTTCAAGCTTCTGATGAGGTAAAAGATAATAAAACTCTGGAGTGCAATGTTAAGGAGCTAAAAGAAATTGGCTGGAGCCTCTGTCTTGTTGGTTCATGAGTGGCTGGCAAAAGCATTCAGGTAACTCCGTCTGGTGTGTCCTTCCCTGTGTATGTATGTGTAAGTGTAGTACCTGAAAAGACAGGTAGCTTGTTACCTCATCAAAGAAAGCTCAGGTTTGTAAGACAGAGGGAACTGGTTAACCACTGAGCCAGGCTGCACCCTGAGGAACCCATCACACATGCTATCTACACTGTCTCTACAGTTCTTTAGTGGGATATCCTCTATCTCCAGGTGCATTAAAATTATTACAGGAGCAGGGAATGCTCAAGATTTACAGAAAAAAGCTGAGGGGGCCACATGCCAAGATGGCTGTTATCCAGTAAGTGGAAATACAGGGTTTTTTTTTCACACAGAGAAGCAGCCACCCGTACCTGCTAGAACCCAAAACATTGAGGACTTTGTTTTATAAAGTCTACACCACAAACATATTTGAAAGATGTTTCAGGAGGTACCCACAGACTAAATCCTTGAGGAATTACAATTGAGAGAGAACTACTTTCAAATGAACAACTGTGCAAAACCACTCTCATGATCTTCTCCATGAAGAAAGAATGGGAGCAATCAAAAATGGCACTGCTGACCCCAGTTGCAGTCTGTGAACAGCTCAATAAAATTACAATAAAATCTGCTGGCAAATCAAGATGAATCAATGTGGACATTTATATTCTGCCTATCACTAGAGAAAAAAGTAGATCAGCCAATATAAAACATTTCTATACCATACTTTAATCTAAACAAAAGCTGAACAGTATCAAGAAAATAGCAGATAGCCAGTTGATGCTACAGTTGCCTTGTCCTAACTTTCTCAATCTTTTCTAATAAAGATTAGAGATGGGGAAAATGGTGAAAATGAAAGTTTAGAACTTTAGTGCAGTGTTTCTGAAAGTGTGCCGTGAAATCACTTTGAGAAACACATTAACTGGCCACCCTGGTTTGTTTATTTACAGGCTTCCCGCGGCTCCCCTTGGCTGCAAAGGATGAAACGGAGCCAATGGGAGCCGCGAGGCTCCGAGGCCGCAGTGCCCGTAAATAAACAAACTGGGGCAGCCAGTTAATGTGTTTCTCAAAGTGATTTCACGGCACACTTTCAGAAACACTGCTTTAGTGGGATTTTATATTTTAACATCTCTTTTTAAAGGGTTTCTTACTGTGAGTTTGTCTTCGATGGGCTTGTTGCAACTATCTTATCATCAAAACCCATTTGTCCATCCTTATTCCTAATTTCCACAAAATGCCAAAGAGCTTGACTTTCTTTTTGTCAGCCTATTTTTAAAACAATTTATTCCTTTTCTAAATTAATTTGAATTACACTGAAAAGACTGTTAAAAGATCTTTATGGTATTTAAGTACTCCAAAGATAGGAAGATATAGTATTATGATTACCCCTGAAGCATTAACTCAGCCCTGTGTGCATATGATTTAAATACAGTCTTTAAGTACATGATTACATACTGTTTTTCCCCCACAGGAAAGAGGGCACAGAATGGTAGATGACCTCTAAAGCCCAGTCTACACTAAAAATTAGGTCAACCCATCTAAATTGCTCAGGGGTGCGAAAAAAAATCCACACACTGAACAACATATTTAAGCCAACCTGACCTCTAAGCACTAGCTACTGCCTCTTGGGGAAGTGGATTATCTCCTGCTGTTGGCATAGATAATGCCTACTCTGAAGCACTACCACAGTTCAACTACAGATTTGAAGTTGTGCTGCTGTTCCATTTCAAGAGTAGACAAGCCCGCAGTAAGAGCTATTCAGTATTTTGTTATCCTAACTTTTGAATGCATGCCATCTTGCCTTGTTTACTGCATAATAATCAAACCATGGTCTAAATTCAGAATTAATATCTTCAAGTGCATTTCTTAGCACTATAGCAACTAAGTACTACACAAACATTAATGAATGTGTGTATGTACACACCACCAGTCAAGGTGAGTAGTATGAATAACTCCATTTTACAGAACAGAGGCCCAGAGAAAGTAAGATGAAAAACATCCACTATTTTGGGTTCCCAATCTGAGATCCTATGAAATGATATTCAGAATACTAAGTACATCTCCCAGCTTCTTAATTTGCAGATTTGAGTGCTCAGCTTCTACAAATCAGACTCCCAGAATTTCAACCTGGGCTCCCAGTAATTAATGAACATTATTAGTGCCTGTTGGTGGAAAAGTTTGTATTAAGGCACTTGTCTAGCATCACATAGGAATTCTTTGGCAAAAACACTGACCATTCTCTCTCTTCCCATAGTTCTACTCCTCATCCACTGTACAGCTTCTGACTACTGTAGCAAATGGGTCCCACAGGCTACAGCCTCATTCACTACACAACTTTGATGTATTAAGTGAGTCAATCTTGTGCCATTAACAAGGTAAGGGTCCTGTGAAAAAAATAGCAGGTGATATAACTAAAGATGGCAATGGATTTTCCAAACTTTTGAGTGTTTGACTTTGCAACATTGTATTCTTTTAACAATTTTTGTTCATTTTTTGTGTAGTTTTCTAAGTTATTAACTAAGCAAATTAAAAAAAAAGCCTCCTGAAATTCCCAATCATGTGGCATCATATTGTCAATTAAGGAATGTCTACACTAGGAAACTATTTCAAAATAACTTATTTTGAAATCATAACTCCAGAAATAACTATTTCAAAATAGTGTGTCCATACTACAAGGAAGCCTCAAAATTAGTCTGAGGCAGGCTCCCTTAACATGGACCTACTACCTCCACTTTGAACCCTAAGAAGCACAGGAGAGTAATTACTTTGAATGACTCTGGGGAGTAGTTATTTTGAAATAGCAGCAGTGGAGCATCCACACTACTGCTATTTCAAAATAACAATTTTGAAATACGCATTATTCCTTGTGGGAAAAGCAGGAGTACAGATTTAGAAATTACTAGCCTGTTATTTCAAAATAACAGGCTTGGTAGTGGACACTCTGCTTGTTATTTTGAAATAAGGGGAGTTATTTTGAAATAACTCCCTAGGAAGATCAGGGCTTAGTGGGATCATCAACAGGGTTGGAATCTTCAGAGCCTTCTCCCTTTGTGTTTTGAGCTAAGGGAGTGACTGACAGCAGTAGTAGATTGTCATCCTCTGTGTGGACTAGCACTAGAGTTTGATGAGATACAACTTTTGCCAATGGGTTTCATAGATATCTGCTGATAGCAGAGGAATGATGAGCCTCCAAGGTCTAGAGTTCCAGTCCAGCCTCTGGAGGAGAGTATAATCTAGTGACCAGAAATGCTTCTGCTCCTATTCTCCCATATTTAGTCAATATAGTGTACTTTAACTTTCAGGCAGACTTTGAAAAGGTCTCTCACCAAAGCCATTTTAAGCAATGTAAGCAGTCATGGAGTAAGAGAAAGCTCTGAAGAGGTAGTAACTGACTAAAAGATAATTCTCTAAAAACACCTGCTTAATACTGTCAAAAAAGCTAACAGAATGCTAGGAACAATTAGGAAAGATAAGATGACACAAAATAGCATAATGAAACTATATAAATCCATGGTTTACCTCACCATGAATACTGCATGCAGTTCTGGATGCCCCCATCTAAAACATACATTAGAATTGGAAATAGTTCAGAGAAGGGCATAACATTATTAGGAGGTGGAACTGCTTCCATTATAAGAAAAAAAACAGAACTGTTCACCTTCAAAAAGAGATGAGCAAGGGGGGATATAATAGAGGTCTAGAAAATTATGAACTGTGTGGAGAAAGTGAACAATTAAGTGTTATTTATCCCCCATCAAACACAAGAACTAAATTAATTCAATAGGCTGCATGTTTAAAATAAGCATAAGGAAAAACTTCTTCATACAGAGCACTATCTGTGGAACTCATTGGCAGGGGATGTTTTAAACTTTAGCAGGGTTCCAAACAAATTAGATAGGTTCATAAAAGACAGGTCCATCAATGGATATTAGCCAAAATGGACAGAAATACAATCCCATGGTTTGGGTGCCCCTAAATCTCTGACTGCCAGAACCTGGGACTGGAGGATAGGGTGGTTCCCTCAATAATTTATTTTCTCTGGATCATATGGCACTGGCTACTGTTGAAATACAGGATACTGATCTAGATGGATTATTGGTCTGCTCCAGTATGGTCATTCTCCCCTGGATTCAATTCCATTCTCTTTATCCAGTCTTCTCCTCAGCTGTTAGACCTACACTTTCCCCATCCTTGCCAAGCTTGTCTCATTCTAATCCCTCAGGATTTGCTCCTCTAAATCTGCCAGATTCAGCTTTTGTGTTATCTGTGAGCCAGATTGCTTCTGCCTCCATCTTGCCTGGGTGCCAACAGGAGGAGCACTGATAGGCAATCTCCCTACACTCAGGTCCAACCGTGGCCCTGGCAGTCAGAAATATTCATTGCAAGTCATTTTTTGCTCAGCTCTTTAACCCCAGTCTGGAGATAACACGATGCAGATAGCAACTACATAGGATTTATCTGCAAAGCTCTAACAAGCCTCTCATAAGCATGTGCAAATGAGATTTTCTAAATGCTTTCTTCTTACTGTTTATATGAAATATATTTCATGTAAGTGAGATACATTTATTTGGAAAATTTGCTTAAATAGGATGTCTGCAAGAAACCAATTTACCCTAATGATAGTGAATGGCAATGAATGCTGCTTATTTGGGACAAAATTAACATAAATGTTGAACAGAAATGCACTTGCCCTATTATAAGTGAATAAGTTGTGCTTAATATAGAATTATACAGAGCTAAAACTCTTAGATTTGATCTATTAATAAAAAATGCTAAACCAAAAAAGATGAAATGCAGTAAATAACACGTCTATTTTTGTACATTGTCTCCAAACCAACATTTGATTATTTTCAGACCTTAAATAATAATAATAAAAAATAGCACACATGCGCGTGTGTGCACACACACACAGACTGTTATCTAATCAGGAAGAGAGTCTAGCGAATGGGATGTCCCCATCAATATGTCATTGTATTTCAAATAACTAGTAGGGATATGAAGATGTATCCAACTATACAGTTAACCAATGGGCCTGGCTCATCAGTCAACCCACTTGGATACATGGCCCCAGGCCCGTTGCCTCGGCAGCAGAGGCAGCAGTGGGAGAAGGGGATGTGAGCCAGTGCGCATAGGGAGCTGGCTTTCAAGCTAGGCCCCCACGCATATTGGTTCCCGCAGAGCTGCCTGTCCCCTCCCCCCCACTACTGCTTCTCACAAAGTAGCAGCACAGGTGAGAGGCAGGTGGGAGCCAATGCTCGCTAATTTTTGGTTTTATTTTTTTGGATGAAACACAGAAATGTCAGTCTGGGAGGGATATTGAGAAGTCATCAAATCCAGCCCCTGCCCTGTATCTGGACCAAGCAAACCTACAATCCCTCCCTAACAGGTATCTGTCCAACCTATTTTTTTTTAAATCAATTGATGGAGATTCCAACAATCTCCTTGAAAGTCTATTCCAGAGTTTAATTACCTTTGTAGTTAGGAAATATCTATCCCAATTCTCCCTTGCTGCAGATTAAGCCCAGGACTTTTGTCCTACTTTCCGTGGACGTGGAAAAAATAATTACAATTCTCTTAATATATTTGAAGATTGCTTACCCACTCCCCATGCTGGTCTTCTTTTCTCAAGATATTTTTAGATAAACTCTCCTAAGAAGTCAGGTTTCTTAAACCGTATGCCAATTCTGTTGTTTTCCTCTGAATTCTCTCCAATTTGTGCACATAACCCTTTTGCCACTGAGACAAGGTGGGTGGGGGGGGCAGTTCCCAGAGGGAGAGGATTCCAGAGTATGGGGGCACTGCAGCAGGGCAGTACTCAGCAGGGAGGATGCCATGTTCTGGAATGGATGTGGGTCCTAACACAGAGGCAGAGGAAAAATAGGTAGCAGTGGGCAAGACATCAACTGAAAGGGGCACTCCAGAGCTAAAAAGCTAATTCCCAGAGTGTCCAGCAGGAGGTGCCTATGGCAGTGAGTCATGCCGTGTTACAGCCAGTTATAGGCAGCAATAACAGGACCTGAGTTCAATATCTATTTCTTAACACATAATAAAACCTGCTTGAGCATCTACACAGTAATCTGGGGAAAATAAGGACCACCCAAGGGTACCTCTAAGAGCAATACTTTTCTCTTTCAAGCACTCAGTTTGTGTACAACAAAATATAACTTTTATCAAAAGGAAAAGGGGCACCCAAAATTAATTTGAGAAAACGTGATAAGCACAATTCAAAAGCACATGACCATAGGAAAATACCCATCCTACAAGGTGTGGTTAGTGTCCTTTGCATCAGTTTCTCAAATAAGTGTCCCTTGACACACGACTCCCCTCTCCTTCTGTTGCACCCCACTCACAATGGTCAGTCTTTGGCTAACAAAGGTCCAGAACTCAGAGGTTAGTTCACAAGTTGTCTCCCACCCCAGCAGTGAGTAGGATTAAGCAATGCCACAGGTGCTGTGGTCATCCCTCTAACTGGCTCATTGTTGGGACCATTCACACAGATGCTGATGGTCACTGTGCCATTGTTCACTTTACCATCACTGGCCTCTATGCCACTCCTGCTTGTCTGCTGCCACCTGTTTCTCTAATGCAACATCGCATTCTGAGGTTCTACCACTTAACGCAGCTCTCAGTGATCTCAACAGGTAGTGGGGAACCTCATTGTTATTGCAGGCTTTTCCACTGCAATCCTGCCCCTCATCAGTTCTATGACTTAGCGCCTGGCTATCAATGAATTCACCCCTAGTAAACTCTGAGAAAACCAGGGTTCTCAATTGAATCTAATCACTTCTGCCTGTAAACAGTGAAGAAGGTAGGGTCAAATAGTACTTAGGACTTGTTAGGCAGGTCCCATGCCAGCAGATAAGAACACCTGTCTCCACTGTCTCTATTGCTAAGATTTGGCATCCCTATTCCTTGCTAAGCAAGTGAGGTGCAGTTTAGTGTGACACTCAAATCAGGACAAAGTATAGTTCTGCTCTTTACTCAGGATAACTACATGTATTTATCCCAGCAATCAATGTTAAAGTGATTTGTAACCACTATAGGACAAAAGAGATCATTTTGGCAAAGCAGCTCCATCATGCTGTACAGTTAGGCATAGGAAGCATGTCTAGGAAAAAAATGTCTGTCCCTGAAGTATTTTCCTACACCTATCAGATGTCAAGGTAGCGTGCATTCCAACCCTGCTTACTTCCATGTCTTTTGAAAAGTGTGCCGCAGTACACCAACTAATGCTTCACCAGTGCTGAGTACAGTGGGACAGTTACCTCTTGTGTCTTACATATGACATTCCTCTTAATATACAGCAAAATTATATCAGCCTCTTCCTCTATTGTATCACATTACAGATTCACATCCATTTGTGATCTATTATGCCACCCAGATCCCTCTTGGCAGTAGTACCATCTAGCCAGTTATTCCTCATTTTGCAGTTGTGCAACTGATTTTTGCTTTCTAAGTGAAGTCCTTCGAATGTATCTGTATTGGATTTCATCTTGTTGAATGCAGACCAACCCTCCAATTTGTCAAGCTTGTTTTTAATTCTAGTCCTGTGCCTCAAAGCAGTTGATACTCCACCCAGCTTGGTGACATCAGGAAACTTTATGAGCATACTCTCTACTCCATTAGCCAAGTTATTAATCATAGAATCAGAATCATAGAATACTAGGACTGGAAGGGACCTCGAGAGGTCATCGAGTCCAGTCCCCTGCCCTCATGGCAGGACCAAAGACTGTCTAGACCATCCCTGATAGACATTTATCTAACCTACTCTTAAATAGCTCCAGAGATGGGGATTCCACAACCTCCCTGAGCAATTTATTCCAGTGTTTGACTACCCTGACAGTTAGGAACTTTTTCCTAATGTCCAACCTAAACCTCCCTTGTTGCAGTTTAATCCCATTGCTTCTTGTTCTATCCTCAGAGGCCAAGATGAACAAGTTTTCTCCCTCCTCCTCAAGACACCCTTTTAGATACCTGAAAACTGCTATCATGTCCCCCCTCAATCTTCTCTTTTCTAAACTAAACAAACCCAATTCTTTCAGCCTTCCTTCATAGGTCATGTTCTCTAGACCTTTAATCATTCTTGTTGCTCTTCTCTGGACCCTCTCCAATTTCTCCACATCTTTCTTGAAATGCGGTGCCCAGAAATGGACACAATACTCCAAATGAGGCCTAACCAGCGCAGAGTAGAGCGGAAGAATGACTTCTCGTGTCTTGCTCACAACACACCTCTTAATGCATCCCAGAATCATGTGTGCTTTTTTTGCAACAGCATCATACTGCTGACTCATATTCAGCTTGTGGTCCACTATAATCCCTAGATCCCTTTCTGCCATACTCCTTCCTAGACAGTCGCTTCCCATTCTGTATGTGTGAAACTGATTGTTCCTTCCTAAGTGGAGCACTTTGCATTTGTCTTTATTAAACTTCATCCTGTTTACCTCAGACCATTTCTCCAATTTCTCCAGATCATTTTGAATTATGACCCTATCCTCCAGAGCAGTTGCAACCCCTCCCAGCTTGGTATCATCTGCAAACTTAATAAGCATACTTTCTATGCCAATATATAAATCGTTGATGAAGATATTGAACAGAGCCAGTCTCAGAACAGACCCCTGCAGAACCTCACTTGTTATACCTTTCCAGCAGGATTGTGAACCATTAATAACTACTCTCTGAAAATATTGAACAGTACTGGATAAAAGACTGCAGAACCCCATTAGATATATCCTTTCAGTTTGACAATGAACCATTGATAACTACTCTTTGAGTAATCTTGCACTTGTAGAACTATATTAAAAAAACCTAAGATAATCCATCTGATCCATCCAGGATACCATATGATCAATCCAAGATGCTCTTTTTCTGTTTCATGTTCTTCTGTCATCAACTTTACCTTCTGTGCCCATAAATATGCATCTCCTATTGAAGCTTTTTAAAATTGCCCCACAAGTTGATTTTTTTAAAAAAGATCTCTAATGATTTCTGAGATCCCATCATCTCCAAAACTTTTTCATTGAATATGTGCTCTTTCCATAATATTTTAGAATTGTTCACTATATCCATAATATAAAGGATTTTAGTTTCTTCATCAATTATTTTAATATCCATGTTTCACAGACATAATTTAACACTGACCAAATGTAATATTTTTAGAAATGCAATTTAGTTTATGTCACTTCTCATGAGATGTTTATTATTCCAAATGTCTCTTTCACTCTTGCTATTCTAGTGCTGACCTCATTATTCAATCTTCTATCATCTCTAATGATGCTTTTTAAGCAGCAATAACTTCTTATTTGTTACACAGCTGTATCATTCAATGGAATGCTGCATATTTTTTCAGGATCCTTGCATATCATTGCTCACATTCAATTCTGACCATAACCATTGCCATACTCATATTTAATATCCACTGACTTCATGAGACCCTTTTCTGAACTTGTGACGGACCCTCCCGATGCTTTATGAAATGGACTTATGGACAAAAATATGCATAACACAAAGAGGCTTTGGACAAATTATCTCGTATAATACATCAATCTTAAAGTCTTAAGCTGCTGGATCTCTTTATCTTATTTTGGTGTATGTATCATTCTTGTGTGTAAAGTTAGATATATGGAGTATGAAATGGTGTACGGTTTTGAAAGTGCAAACGAAAGCCATCACGGGTGTTTCCCTCAATGTCTATGGGTACATCTAGACTACAGGCTTTTGTCCACAGAGGCTTTGTTGACAGATACTGTCTACAAAGCCTCTGTCAACAAAGAGCATCTAGACTGCATTATGCGGATTGAAAAATCGATCTGCTTTGTCGACAAAGAGCGTCCAGACTGGCGGACACTCTGTCGACAAAAGAAGGCACCTGGAAGTGCTTCTGGCTGCTCACAGGGGCAGCCTTAAAATCCAAGTGCTGCTGCATGCTCTTTGCAGAGACGTGTGCTTAAAGAGATCCTCCTGGACAGCCGTTGCTCTGCTCCTGCTTCTGGCTTGCTTACCTCCTAGAGGGAAAGCAAAGCTGCTGCAGTTTTTGCTGTGGTTGCCCTGCTTCCTTGGACACCACAGCAGTTTATTTTCAGGTTTGGTTTTTTGCTTTTCACTTTTGTGCTTTTTGGCCATGGAGCCTGAGCTGCCCCTGGGCAGGCAATGGCCCCATACTGTGATGATGGAAGTTCTGCTGCATCTTCATGAGAGCATCATGATGTTTGCGGCAGAGCTGGATTCAGAGCCGAGCTTTGAGCCCCTCACTCAGGCTGCAGCCCTACTGCCCTTGCTCCCGAACTTATTCATGGAGAGGCGAGTTTGGAGGCTGGACACCAGTTCCAGCTGGTGGGACCGGCTTGTTATGCAGCAGTGGAACGACAACCAGTGGCTCTGAAACTTCCGGATACAGAAATCCACCTTCCAGGAGCTCTGTGCCTGGCTCGCCCCTGCTCTGCAACACCAGGACACCCGCTTCCGGGCCACCATCCCCCTGGAGAAGCACGTTGCTATTGCTCTGTGGAAGCTGGCCACCCCCGACAGCTACCGCTCCGTGGGACATCAGTTCAATGTGGAGAGGCCTATTGTCGGGGCCATCTTGATGGAGGTAAGTCACTCTCGGGGGACAGTCCATGGGGGTGGGGGCGGGAGGATAAGGGGGATGGTCAGGACTGGGCACAGGGAATGGGGGATGGGGTGGGAGTGGTAGAAGCCTGCCTGGCCTCACCCTGCGGTGGTGCGGAGGACACGGGGGGGCATTGCCTGAAGGGAGGCTCTCGGGGTCTGGGAGGGGAGGAGTGGGGGAGCACCTCTCATCAGCTCATGCAATTCCTCTAATGTCCTGTTATGTGTGTTTGTATTTGTCCCTTTCTGCAGGCGGTGATGGCCATCGACTCAGAGCTGCTTCACAAAACTGTCCACCTCAGAGACCTGCATACCATCTTGGCCAGATTTGCGGGGCTGGGTTTTCCGAACTGCGGCGGAGCACTTGACAAGACTAACAACCCGATCCGCGCACCACCACCCCATCGAGCAGCACAGTATATTAATAGAAAGGGCTACTTTTCCATGGTGCTGCAGGCCCTGGTCGACCACCAGGGACAATTCACAGTCATTTGTGTCCGGTGGTCAGGCCGGGCACATGATGCCTGCATATTCTAGAACTCCTACCTGTACCGCAGGCTGCAGGCTGGGGCATTTTTCCCAGAGAGGAACTATGCAGTCGGGGATGTGCAGATGCCTACATGCATCATGGCCGATGCAGCGAACCCCCTTATGCCCTGGCTCATGAAGCCCTACACCGGCCACCTGGATGTGAGCAGGGAACTGTTTAACTCCCACCTGAATTAGGCTCGCTTCCAGGTGGAGTGTGCCTTTGGCTGTCTGAAGGGCAGATTTAGAATGCCTGCTCACTCGGCTGGACATGGGGGAAAACAACATCCCCAATGTGGTTGCAGCATGCTGTATGCTGCACAACCTAGTGGAAAGGAAAGGGGAGGCCTTCCTCACTGCGTGGGGGACATGAGCTGATGTGGAGGGGATGTACTTTGAGCATCCCTGGACAGCTGCCATCCAGCAAGCTCACCAGCTGGGCTTGCGCATTCGAGAAGTCCTGAGGGAGCAATTCTCCCAAGGAAGCCGATGATTTTCCCCGGGCCCTTCCAAATGTGGGATTGCCCCATGACCGCGGTGCCTTCCTTCCCCAAACCTCTCCCAGCCCCACATTCACACATTGTACTCATTCATCACACACTGAGAACAGAGACAGGTGTTGGTGAAAAATGTTTACAGTTTATTTCACTGTTGGTTTTTTGAAAAACTAAAATACTCTTTTGTTCTGACAAAATAAAATACTCTTTTGTTCAGAAAAATAAAGTGTTTGTAAACAAAGTAAAGTACTTCCCTCAGTGACTCTCACAGGTGGAAAGGGGGAATGTCAACCTGGAAGGGGGGAGGGAGGCTCAGGGCTGAGGGTGCTGCCTTGATGGAGGGCCCCCGGCACTTTGGCTGTGGAGGCCTTTTCGCACACAGTCGTGCATGCCGGCTGGGACAGTAGGGGGCTGGGCAGGAGGCCGGGCTGTACCTGGGTCTGTAATGGCAGGGGCTGAGGGGGGAGCAGGTTCTGAGAGGTGGCAGGCTAAGCAGGAGGAGCAAGACCAGGCACAGGACCAGGGAAGGCCATGGCCTCCCGGATAGCAGCACAAATCTCAGTGCTCTGCTGGGCAAATTCCTCCAGCAAGTACCTGCGCCACTCTGCCTCTGCCTCCATCCTCCAGTTCATTGTGTCCTGCGTCCCTTGCAGGACCGAGATGTGCTGGTGCACCAGGTCCACATATGTGTGCCAGTGCCGACGGGTCCCCTGCAGCTGTCTGGATGGTGGGGCAGGTGTGGTGCCCCCCTCCTGGTCAGCTGGTCCAGCTGTGGAGGACAAGAGGGAAAAGTCATCGGTCATGCATGCTCACACTGAGTGGGCATGCCCTCCTTCTTCTCAGCAGTCAATGCCTGTCCTAGGGTCAGAGGATGCTCATGTGCATCTCAGTAAGGCATAGTGTGGCCTGGCCAGCAGCCACGGCCTCCCTGGAGCCCAGAAGGTGTGCAGGCCATCATCCTGCCCCCCCCCGACACACACCCTATGGCCAAGCAGCACAGACAAGTGTCAGGCCACAGTTGGGGTTCCTGCAGATTGCTGAGAGGCCTGAAGCTGTGTGGCAATCCCAGCGTCCCCAACCCATGACTGCACCTGGCATCACTGCCTGCAGGAGCAGGTGGTTCCTCGCAGCCATGCGGGTGCAGGGGTAGGATGGCCCTCCCTGAGGGCGGCCATGGGCGTGCCCCCCTTCTCCCCAGGCTGTGATCAGCATGACATGTCACAGCACTGCACCATCCATTTTGCTCCTGCCTGCCCTGTCCCGTGTGTGTTGGACCCTCACAGAACTCACCTGATGTTCCCTCCCCAGTGTCTGAAGTTGTCTGGGAGGCCTCCTGAGCGTGGGCGTCTGGCTCCTGGGTACTCCTGGTGCTGTCTTCCTCCTCATCCTCATCCTCCTCTTGGAGCTCCTGGTCGTATGCCTGGAGTTGCGGCTGCTGCTGCACAGGGGTCTCTAAGCCAGACACCACAAGCCTCTTGGGAGGCAGGGATCCCCCTGCCCCCAGGATCTGGTCCAGGTCCTTGTAATAGGCACAGTAGTGTGCCATTTCCCTGGAGCGGGAGCTGCGCTCACGGGCCCTGACATACCCCTGCTGCAGCTCCTTCACCTTGGCTCTGACCTGGGGTATGGTGCGGGGGTGGTGGCCTTTCCTTGCCAGGCCATCAGCCATTCTGGCGCAGATGTCCGCGTTCCTGTGCCTGGACTGTGGGAGCTGAAGAGCCTCCTCCTCAGACCACAGCTCCAAGAGGGCTTTTATCTCGGGCCCAGACCAGGAGGTTGCCCAGCATTTGGTGCCCCTGGCTTTCTGCGGGGATGTGTCCCTGGAAGGGCCAGGGGAGTCTTGGGGGGCTTGTCCCTGGGACATGGCTCTGAGTTTCCTGACCGGACAGAGCTGCGCGGTCTCAGGGTCCTGGCTGTAGCTGGCTTGCTGCCAGAATTGTAATCCTGGGTGCCTGTGCCTTTTAAATATGGCTGCAGGCAGGAACAATAGAGTTGAAAGCTGTGGCAGGAGTGTCCACCAGGGCTTCTTCCTGGAGGTCTTTAATGTCAACATAAATTCTTCCATGCATCCACACTGACCTTCTGTCAACAGAACTCTGTCAACAAAGGCGTTATTCCTCGTAGAATGAGGTTTACCGCCAACGACAAAACTGCCACGTTCTGTCAACTTACTGTTGACAGAACTCGGCAGTAGTGTAGACGCAGGTATACTTTTGTTGACAAAAGTCCACTTTTGTCGACAAAACCCTGTAGTCTAGACACACCCTATATGACCAACTGTAAACACTCTTTTTGTCCTTTAAGCTTTAGCAGTGGGTTGGTCTTAGGAAGTCACATGTCCACCCCAACTGGTAGGGGCCAACCAAGTAATTGTCCATGGAAAAGTGGTATCTATAAAACAATAGGAAACTAGGATTTTCTTTGTCTTTGGCTGGCATGGCACACACTGGAGGATAACTAAAGACCCCAGAGAAAAGCAGACTTCCCTGGTTTTGGAGGCTTAGCCAGAACAAGAACTGTCTTAGGGTGAGTGTGTAATAAGTTTGTACTGAAGTTTTAGTGTTAGAATTAGCTAAGGGTTTTCTGTTCTTTTTTTTAATTTGTCATCTACTTTCTGCCTGTTCTCACTTATAACCACTTAAACCCTATTGCTTGTACTTAATAAAATCACTTGTATTTACTATCAAGCCCACTCTAAATAATTATTACCTGAGGGAGCAATCAGTGTACACATTCCCCCTTTCATTGTTAAAGGGAGGTTACCTAAATAATTCATTTGCAGTTCTGATCCCATCTGGGGAGTGGTATCCCAGCTGGGCCCCAAACTGCATTTTTCTTGGACCTGAAGAGTTTCAGTGTCTGCACTGCTCCTGGGGGGGGAGGAGGAGGCACATTGATCTTGGCTCTGTGCCTTGGCTGGGGGAGACCAGAGAGCTGGCATAGTAGGACAGGGTGGTGAGAAATCCCAAATAGCAGGAAGGCAAGTGACAGTGGCTTTGTCAGCACTCCAGGAAGCACCCCCAAGGGGTCCTCTGTGACCGTACCCCATCACAAAATCAACCAGGAATACAGTATTAGATGCATAATTAATATTACTCACCCAGTTTCCATCCATCTTAAGGTTGTCTTCTGTTTATCAATTAATTTAATGAAATGTTCACTACAAATGCTGAATAAAGTCAGTAACATACATCCGTGTTTACTTTCTTGATCTCTGAAGGATTTCATCTTCCCCGACAATACAATTAAAGATTTTTTTTACTATATTACTATAGCCCTACATATCTTAATATATTGAACAGTTTGTAGCTATGAATGCCGACAAATGCTTTTTGGAAATCAATGGACAAAATCATACTCTTTTCCCCTTTTCAATTGATGTTTCTAATATGAACTTTAAGTTCATAATGACATTTATCATGCCCTTTCCATGTTTGAACCTTTATTGTTGTTCCCCTGTTTCCAAATCAATCTTTCCTTATATTTGGCCTTGAACACTGCACAAGAGTATCTTAGAGGCAAGCAATTTTAGGCTGAATATTGTGCCGTCCTCACAATAGATAATATTATTCTTTTGGGAGATTTGGCTATACAATGAGATTGTAAGAAGATCTCCTGGTAATTCTCCTGTGCCAAACATATTCTTCATTACCTCACACAGTGCTTTTGAGCCTTTGTCCTTTATGCTATTTAACAATTCTGCTGATATTCAATCACAAACTAGTGCTTTTCCATTCAGAAGTCTTATTATTGCCTTGATGTGTCCATCCGTACCTGGTGACTTTATTTAATATTTTTCAGCCCTATGATTAAAATAGCATTCCTTCCTATATTCTTGCCATCTCTTGTTTTTTTCTTTAGGTAATATGAAATATTGCCCATTTGTGTCCTTAAGGGTCATACCGATCTCCTTTCTGCAGTAATGAAAGATGCTTATTTTGACCAACCAACATAATAAAGACCAGAGAAAGGACAAAACATTTTAAGCAAACTAATTCAAAGATGCATGCATACTTTTGGATATGAAATGTTTCAAAGGAGTATCAATTTTTTCTTCAGATGTGTTGATGAGATCATGTATTTATATTTTAGTGATCTGACAATCTGAGAATAACCTTCCACTTATCATCTGTTGCAGCCTAAAACTCCCAATCTTTGCGAGACTTTGAACACATTGAATAAAACTTGGGGATTTTAGACATAAATCTTTAACTTCTTAAAGCACTGAGGATTTAACAACACAACTCATATTGAAATTAACAGAAGATATGTGGGTAAATCTCCATAGGGTTAGGGTTAGGGTTAGGGTTAGGGTTAGGGTTGAAATGAAAAATAACCAAAGTATAGTAATCATATATATAGTACCCCAATGTCTGTGAGTTTGTAACACTGAAATGCTGGCTGTTCCCTCTGGGTGGTGCTGTTGCTGAAATGCTGGCTGTTCCCTCTGGGTGGCGCTGTTGCCTGAAATGCTGGCTGTTCCCTCTGGGAGGCGCTCTTGCCTGAAATGCTGGCTGTTCCCTCTGGGCGGCCCATGCTGCATAGGGAGTGTGGGGCCCAAATGGCCACTTGCGCTGCTTGATCTCTCGTGGCAGCCCGGCTGAGCAGCGCAGAAGTCAGCCGAGCACCACGGCGGGAGAGGAAGGGGGGTGGGGCGGTGACATACATGCCCAGTGGGTGGGGCCTGGCCATGTACGTCACTGCCCTGCCCCCCTTTGCCTCCCACCGTGGCGCTCAGCTGACTTCTGCGCCGCTCAGCTGGGCTGCCACGGGGAAGCCCAAACGGCCACTTGCTCCCCCATGGCGGCCTGGCTGAGCGGTGCAGAATTCAGCCGAGCACCACGGTGGGAGGTGAAGGGGGGCGGGGCAGTGACGTATGGTGTGACAGCGGCTCCAGGCCCCGCCCCCTGGCCGTAAATGTCACTGCCCACCTTCGCCTCCCACTGTGGTGCTCAGCTGACTTCTGCACCACTCAGCCAGGCCGCCACACAGGAGCAAGTGGTGCAAGCGACCGTTTGGGCTCCGCGCTCCCCATGCAGCACAGGGAGTGTGGAGCCCAAACAGCCATTTGGGCTCCGCGGTCCCCCGAGTGAAAGGCAGGAGGGGGAGGAGAAGAGAAAGAGAGAGATGGAGAGAGAGGGAGGAGGCGGAGGAGAGCTGAGAGAGAGAGAAGGGGAGGCAGTAGGAGGAGGGGAGAGAGAGAGAGAGAGAGAGAGAGAGACAGAGAGAGAGACCGGAGGCTCAGGAGAGAAAACCGACATGGAGGAGAACCTGAAAATCTCGTCTTATGACAGGCTAATTGGCTAGTCATATATATAGTAGCCCAATGTCTGAGAGTCTGTAACACTGAAATGCTAACTGTTCCCTCTGGGTGGCGCTGTTGCTGAAATACTGGCTGTTCCCTCTGGGCGGTGCTGTTGCCTGAGTCACATCCTTCGCCTCCCACTTTGGTGCTCGGCTGACTTCTGCACCGCTCAGCTGGGCTGCCGCGGGGGAGCAAGCGGTGCAAGCAGCCGTTTGGGCCCCACGTTCCCCTGTGGCGGCCCGGCTGAGTGGTGCAGAAGTCAGCTGAGCACCATGGCGGGAGGCAAAGGGGGGGGCGGGGCGGTGACGTACACGGCCAGGCCCCTCCCCTGGCCGTGTACGTCACCTTTGTGCCCCCCTTCACCTCCCGCTGTGGCGCTTGGCTAACTTCTGCACCGCTCAGCCAGGCTGCCGTGGGGGAGCCCAAACTGCCGCTTGCTCCGCTTGCTCCCCTGCGGTGGCGCAGAAGTCAGCTGAGTGCCATGGCGGGAGGCGAAAGGGGGTGGGGTGGTGACGTGCGGCGTGACAGCAACTCCAGGCCGTTTGGGCTCTGTGGTCCCCCGAGTGAGAGCAGGAGGGGAGGACAAAAGAAAGAGAGAGACAGAGAGAGGCAGAGAGAGGTGGAGGAGAGGCAGTAGAAGGAGGAGAGAGAGAGAGAGAGAGAGAGACTGGAGGCTCAGGAGAGAAGACCGACGTGGAGGAGAGACCTGAAAATCCTGTCTTATGACGGGCTAATTGGCTAGTTTACAATAGCAGCCAAAAATTACAGGCACTGTTTCAGGAGAATTTCTTCAATTTCTCTCTCTGTCTCTTTAGTTCCTGACCTAAAGTAAGGTAACTAAAACAGGACACTAGTTGAGAATGTATATCATTTTCCCACAGTCCTCTCCATCATAATAAGAATACTGCTCAGTTCTTTGGTTTCACTTTAAGTACCAGTCTTCAGACAAAAATCACAGAACTGAAATTGTTTCTGTTCTTTAATTTCTGTCTAGTAATAGCCACTTCTAAGCAGTTAACTACTTGGATGCAGCACAAATTATGAAAGTGACTCCTTTTTTCTTCAGAGAAGAGATGCTGCTCCAATGGTTAAATAACCCTGGAAATATTTGTGCATGTGGGTAATATTTGTATATGAATATTTCTATTAAACTCAGTGTGACTACTCACAGGCTTAAAAGTCAGTCATGGGTATTAGTATTGCAGAAGCATGAACTTCTTTTGTACAAGAACAGTTATTTGGAATTTTTAAAAATAAATGGAAATGTCAAAATTTAGCCTTGTCTGAAAATACATTCTCTAAGATAGGTGGTGGGTTTTTTTGTTTTTACAAATTATCATTTATAAAAAAACGTATATACAGTCATAGAATCATAGAACACTAGAACTGCAAGGAACATTGAGAGGTCATCGAGTCCAATCCCTTGCCCTCATGGCAGGACCAAGTACCGTCTTGACCATCCCTGATAGATGTCTATCTAACCTGCTCTTAAATATCTCCAGAGATCGAGATTCCACAACTTCCCTAGACAATTTATTCCAGTGTTTAATCACCCTGACAGTTAGGAAGTTTTTCTTAATGTCCAGCCTAAACCTCTCTTACTATAGCTTAAACCCATTGCTTCTTGTACTATCCTCCGAGGCCAAGATGAACAAGTTTTCTCCATCCTCCTTCTGAGACCTGTTTAGATACCTGAAAACCGCTATCACGTCCCCTTTCAGGCTTCTCCTTTCAAAACTAATCAAGCCCAATTCTTTCAGTCTTCCTTCATAGGTCATGTTCTCTTGACCTTTAATCATTCTTGTTACTTTTCTCTGGACCTTCTCCAATTTCTCCACATCTTTCTTGAAATGTGGTGCCCAGAACCAGACACAATACTCCAATTGAGGCCTGATCAGCGCAGAGTAGAGTAGAATGACTTCTTGTGCCTTGCTCCTGTTAATGCATCTGTGAGCGGGTGTCAGCACCCCGCACTACGCCTGGGTGGAGCGCCTCATTCTGGGTGCGTGACTGTGAATTAAGGACACTTATCTGAGGACCAGAGCTGAGAAGGCTGCAGCCTGGTTGCTCAAGGACACTTACTTGGGGAATATAGCTGAGGAGGCTATGTTTCTGTTGACCCAAGTCCCTTACTCGGAGAACTTCAGCTGCGAAGGTGGTGTTCCAGGTAATTATGAACCCTTACTTGTAGAACCCAGCCGAGGGAGCTGTGCTTCTACTCACCCCGGACCCGGGTTTTGTAAATAAAAGGACCCCTGCTTGATGACTGGTAACCAGGTGCTAGAGTGTGTTTTCGAGGGGCTCCAGGGCTCAGCCCCGACTCACCCAGAGCCTCGTGATAGCATCCCAGAATCATATTTCATTTTTTTGCAACAGTGTCACACTGTTGATTCATATTTAGCTTGTGGTCCACTATGACCCCTAGATCCACTAGATCCCTTTCTGCACTACTCCTTTCTAGAAAGTCACTTCCCATTCTGTATGTGTGAAATGGATTGTTTCTTCCTAGGTGGACTACTTTGCATTTGTTCTTATTAAACTTCATCCTATTTACCTCAGACCATTTCTCCAGTTTGTCCAGATCATTTTGAATTATGACCCTATCCTCCAAAGTAGTTGAAACCCCTCCCAGCTTGGCATCACCTGCAAACTTAATAAGCGTACTCACTGTGACAATATCTTGCAGGAGGAATAACGGTAGTTCAAATTAGGAGCTTTAATTTGAACTACCTAGTCCATGCCGCGTGTAGCCGTGGGCAGGTAGTTCGAACTACCCGGCATTTAAAAATGGCTGCGCCCGGGAACATGCAAATGAAGCCCGGGATATTTAAATCCCAGGCTTCATTTGCAAGTTCAAATGCCTACATTAGCCACCCTAGTTCGAACTAGGGTGGCAGTGTAGACATACCCATGGGTTGTTCTTATTTCCCTTTTTATAGATGGGCACCATATTTGCCCTTTTCCATTCTTCCAGAACCTCTCCCAACTTCCATAATTTTTCAAAGATGATAACTGAAGGCTCAGATACTGCCTCTATCAGTTCCTTGAGTATTCTAGGATGCATTTCATCAGGCCCTGGTGATTTGCAGTTATCTATCTTTTCTCAGTGATTTTTAACTTGTTCTTTTTTTTATTTTATCTTCTAAACCTACCCCATTTCCACTAGCATTCACTATGTTAGGCATTCCTTCATTAGATTTCTTGATGAAGACCAAAACAAAGTCCTTAAGCACCTCTGCCATTTCCAAATTTCTGGTTACTGTTTCTCCCTCCTCATTGAGCAATGGGCCTATCCTGTTCTTGGTCTTCCTCTTGCTTCTAATATATTTATAGAAAGTCTTCTTGTTACCCTTTATGTCTGTAGCTAGTTTGAACTTGTTTTGTGCCTTTGCCTTTCTAATCTTGCCCCTGCATGCCTATATTGTTCGCTTATATTAATCTTTTGTAATTTGTGCTAGTTTCCACTTTTTATATGACTCCTGTTTTATTTTTATATCATGCAAAATGTCCTAGTTAAGCCAAGGTGCTCTTTTGCCATACTTTCTATCTTTCCTATGCAGCAGAATAGCTTGCTTTTGGGCCCTTAATAATGTCCCTTTGAAAAATTGCCAACTCTCTTCAGTTGTTTTTTTCCCTTAGTCTTGCTTCCCATGGGACCTTTCCTACCAGCTCTCTGAGCTTACCAAAATCTGCCTTCCTAAAATCCATTCTCTCTATTTTGCTGTTCTCCCTTCTACCATACCTTAGAATCATGAATTCTATGAGTTTATGATCACTTTCACCCAAGCTGCCTTCCACTTTCAATTTTTCAACTAGCTCCTCCCTATTTGTTAAAATCAAATCTAGAACAGCTTCCCCCAGTAGTTTTTTCAACCTTCTGAAATAAGTTGTCTGCAATGCAGTCCAAGAACTTATTGGATAGTCTGTGCCCTGCTGTGTTAGTTTCCCAACAGATGTCTGGATAGTTGAAGGCCCCCATCACCACCAAATCCTGTGCTTTGGATGACTTTGTTAGTTGTTAAAAAAAAGCCACATCCTCCTCTTCTACCTGGGTAGGTGGTATGTAGTAGACCCCTAGCATGACATCACTCTTGGTTTGTTTAATCTAACCCAGAGACTCACAACACATCTGGTTCCTACGTCCATCTCTACCTCAGTCCAAGTGTGTACATATTTACTATATAAGGCAACACCTCCTCCTCTTTGGCCCCACCTATCCTTCCTGAGTAAGGTGTACCCTTCTATACCAATATTCCAATTGTGTATATTATCCTACCAAGTCTTTGTGATACCAACCATGTCATAGTTGTATTTATTTATTAGAACTTCTAGTTCTTCCTGCTTATTACCCATGCTTCTTGCATTTGTATATAGGCATCTAAGATACAGATTTGACCTTGCCTCCCAGTTCTGCCTTGTCCCTCCTTTCTCTCTGCTATTACAGCCCACGTTCCCTCCCATTTCCAACCCATCTCCCAGGTCTCCATGTTCTTCACTTACCTGTGGGCTTTGGTCACCTGCCCCTGTCAAACCTAGTTTAAAGCCCTCCTCACTAGGTTAGCCAGTCTGCCTCCAAATACAGTCCTCCCCTTCCTCAAAAGGTGAACCCCATCCCTGCTTTGCAGTCTTTCCTGGAATAGCATCCTGTGGTCAAGGAAGCCAAAGCCCTCCTGGCAACACCATCTTCACAGCCAGGCATTCACCTCCAGGATGCACCTGTCTCTGCCTCGGCCCCGACTTTTGACAGGAAGAACCGATGAGAATACCACCTGGGCGCCATATTCCTTCATTCATACTCCCAGAGCCCTGTAGTCACTCTTGATCCGCTCAGTGTCACATCTTGCAGTATCATTAGTGCCTACATGGATGAGTAGTCAGAGGGCTGGATAATCCTCGACAGTGCCTTCATAACTTCTCGAAATAAGGCCCCCAGCAGGCAGCATAGCTCCCAAGATGACATGTCAGAGTGACAGATGGGCACCTCCATCCCCCTCAGAAGAGCGTCTCTGACCACCACTATTCTACATTTCCCCCTCGCAGTGGTGGCAGCAGACCTCCCAGCCTTGGGGGTATGAGGCTTCTCCTCCTCTGCTGTAGTCAGTGAATCCTTATCTCCTGTATCAAGAAGAGTGTAACAGTTTCCCAGTACCACAGCAGGAGGGTTGGGAGTAGGGGGTGGAGCTCTGCCTGCTGCCAGAAGTGACCAGCTGCCAGTGTCCCCCCGAGCCATCTCCTCCACCAGTGGTGTGTCAGCAGTCTTATGTAGTGAGACAGCTACTTCAGATGTCTCCACATGAATACTGTCCAGGAATTGCTCGTGGATTCGGATGCTCCTCAGCCTAGCCACCTCCTCCTGTAGCTCTCCCACCTGCTTCCTGAGAGATTCCATCGCAAGGCACCTTTCACATTGGATGGTCTCCCCAGCCTGGATTTCAGTAAGTGGGAATTGCAAGCCACAGTCCCTGCAAAACCACACCAGGATCTGGGTAGAAGCATATATGGCCAGGTGCTCTGTCTGGCTACAGGCGCAGGCAGAGGAAACAGAAGCAGTGCTGGCACAGGTGTTGTGCGTCTTCCTGACCATAGTAGACCTCTTTCTTAAACTCCCCTGTCTGCAGCCCCCTGTCCACTTCACTCACCTGGTTGCTCTGCGGCTGGCTTTTAAAGCCTGCTTACCTAGGTCAGGCCTACCCCTCGTTAGCCACACAGGGGAAGTTTGATCCTGAGGCTGCTCAAAGGCAATCAAGGGAACAAAGGATCAAATGATCCCAGACACGCAATCCCAACTGCCACAGCAACTGAAACTGAAATCACCTGAAATCAGAATCAAAATTCAAAATTCAAACAAACAGTCAAGCAAATTCACTCACACCAAAAGCTAGTCACTCACCTGGCAGCCTGTTGAGCAGCGGGATCTCTTGCTCTCCCTCTTAAACTCCCATGTCTGCAGACCCCTGTGCGCTTCGCTCCCCTGGGTGCTCTGCCTCTGGGAAAACATTAAATGAAAACATGAAGCCAATTGATGTTTATGCAAAAAAGTTTTTTCCCCTCATAATTTTATTTATTCATATTTTTACTACTTTACAGCCTATACACTTGTGACTGGTCAGATTAATCACACCATTGGATTTTTTAAAATTGGAAGGGATTTGAATAAGGAATAGCAGTCCTGTTCTACACTTGCCACAATGACTCCTATTGACTACCAAGTGAAATTCAGGACCACTATCCTTTTTCAAGCTTCTCAAGAGCCCAAGATACCTAAAAGATAATGTAAAGCTTTGGATACAAAATTATGGTCAACAACTTCCGTTCATCAGGCACAACAAAACCATCCATTGCTTAGGTAAAGCTGTCTCAGGGTCAGACAGGACTGTGGAACATCTCTTGCCAAATGTAAGGAGTACTGAAAACCTCACCACTTTCTGCTACAAGAACAAGTTCCAGATCTGTGATGGTAAGTCCACATTCTGGAACATACTCTCTGTTCAACACTATAGTGTATAAGCCAGGTATTCTATTGAAATGTTAATAGCACATATCATTTCAATTGATTCTTTACCAATGTTTTGAATGCAGCAATTCATACCATATAACCTGATGGTGGAGAATATGTTCTTTAATTCCTTTATAACTATGCATGCATTATTAATAACTTACAGCTTTCAAATATTCACATTCATACATTAAGCGAAGGTGTATCCTTGTTATTTCCAGGAACTCAACTTCTCTGTTTATTTTTCTTGCCTATGACTTACATATAGTGCCTTTGCCATAGAGATGGTATATAATTCTATTGCATTCACATCCTCATTATTGGTAATAGATCCAGTTTCAGTTTCATCACTAAAAACAGCTCATTATCTGTTAAGACAAAATTAGCTTCATATATATTCTGAATTGATTCTCTCTATTTATACACTGAATAGAAAGCTCACTCTCTCTGAAATGGGGATTGAAAATCATGTTTTCCAAGTACAGTAGTGATTTGAAACAACATGGCTGCATCTAGACCGGCATGATTTTGCGCAAATACTTTTAACGGAAAAGTTTTTCCGTTAAAAGTATTTGCGCAAGAGAGCGTCTACACTGGCATGTGCCTTTGCGCAAAAGATTTGCTTTTGCACAAAAGCATCCATGCCCAGTATAGACATTCTCTTGCGCAAGAAAGCTCAGATGGCCATTTTAGCATTCCTGCGCAAGAGGGCTTATGCCTGAGTGGGAGCATCAAAGTATTTGCGCAAGAAGCGCTGATTTTGTACATTACAAAGTCAGTGTTCTTGCGCAAATTCTCGCGGCCAGTGTAGACAGGTGGCAAGTTTTTGTGCAAAAGCGGGTGCTTTTGCACAAAATCTTGCCAGTCTAAACGCACCCCATCTGTTGTACCCACAAAGAATATGAAAGCATTCCAGTGATACAGCAAGTTTGGTTACTACCCAATGGTATTATTCTTTATGAGATATGGTTTTCAATTGTCACAATGCAGCTAAATAAAGTGAATAAAACTGGACACCATCTTGCACTGTGAAAGAAATATGGTGAGAATTCACTGGAAGTAGTCATTCAGTATAGTATTACGTCTTCTTGGTAACCATGGTAGACAATTGATCATCTCTGTATTCCTTGTTCCAGAATGTTTGGCCTTCTACAGGCAAAGAGCGTCACTCAGCATTACCGTTAATATTACAATGTAGAGCATAAAACCAAAGTCTATTGCAGTAGTCTCAAAGGGGTCCACGGAATCACTCTGAGAAACCTGTTAACTAGCCGCTCTGGTGTGTTTATTTATCAGCTCTGCAACTAAGGGGCCTCCTGACTCCCATGGGCTCCGGTTCGCCATCTGTAGCCAAAGGGAGCCGTGGGAAGCAGTGGCCTGATCCATGCTGCTTTCCACAGCTCCCCTTGGCTGCGAACAGCAAACTGGAGCCAATGGGTGCTGCAAGGCTCCCGTGGCTGTGGAGCCAATAAATAAACACACAGGGGCAGCAATTAGCATGTTTCTCAGAGTAGTTTCGTGGACCACTATGAGAAACATTGACTATTGCATGCCCATCTTCCCATTCATGAGGAAAAAGACTGACCACTTTCAAAGAGTAGGGTTGTTGTTGTTTTCAAATTTTAAATAGTTTCTAAGACTATTTCCATTTTTTATATGCTGAATGGGATAAATGAGCGTACAAGTGATTTAATTTATGTTTGTTTTGAGTCTTGAGGCTGACGCAGTTGCATTCTTGATCAGCTTCGGAGTCATTTACTTCTGTGTATATCACTCCAAATATATTTCTTTATTGAATTTAAAACAAAATATCTTTATCTTTACACACAGAGAGCTGTTGGAAATTAGATTAGCCTAAAAAGGTATTCTTTCAACAGCTCTGTGGGTCTAGTACTGACTCAGGAAAATCTATACTTTATAACAAATCAATTCTTTAAAAAAAGACACACACACACACACACACACACACACACAAAAGCCTTACCTCAGCTATTTTCCTAAATTTATAACTAAATTTACTTAGTACTTCCTTTATAATTTTCTTATTAGTTTGTCAAATGGGTCATCTTCCTGATGCAAAGTGCCATATTTTTCTCATGATGATCCCAAAACAAAAAAAGTTAATAAAAAGTGAGGAGTTTTTCTTTTTCAGATTCACATGAATTTCCTTCAAGCAGCCAAATTCCATTTCAGCAGTTTTTGAAGAAACTACAAATTACAAACAGTATTTAAACTGGGCGGTGGCGTGACAATAGGGTACATAAGCACACTGTTGCAGATTTGCCTTCATTATTACTTCTTTTCGCCAGTCTTCCACATATATCCTCTAGCATTAGAGGACATAGAAATAAAAAAGAAGCAGCATAGATTGGGAGGAGTTGGGAAGATAGAGCAGAGAGACTACTCCTTTGTTTTGGAGGAGAAAACAAAGACTTGGGAAAAGACGAAGGGTATCTTTGGAGGAGTTGAAATTGTGTGGAAGGGAGAGAGAGGAAATAATAATTCATTACAACTATGATGATAAAACTACGGATTGTGAGGTATTTAGCACTTGTGCAATTTGCGATTAGCAGTTTGGGTTTGTAGAACTTCCAGATCTATGAAGGCCACAATCTGCTTGCAGTACCTTAAGTGTCATCAAGTAAAAACCACCCCTGTGCAGAGGCTTATGAACTCTGAAGTCCCAGTTTGGACCTTATCACACAATCCATAAGCCCTGTGTTACCTCTCTATGCAGAGACAAATCTTACCCTTAGTGCATGATGACGAGAGCACTTGATAAAACATTATAACCTCTGCATTATTTTGTGCTATTTTTTTAACTGAACATTTTAAAAACAACTCAAAGTCTCTCTCTCTCTCACACACACCATGGCTGCGTCTAGACTGGCAAGTTTTTCCTGCAAAAGCATCTGCTTTTGTGGAAAAACTTGCCAGCTGTCTACACTGGCCACTTGAATTTGCGCAAGGACACTGACAATCTATTGTATCATCATCAGTGTTCTTGAGCAAATACAATGACTCTCCCATTCGGGAAAAAGCCCTCTTGCGCAAAAGCATTTGTGCAAGAGGGCCAGTGTAGACAACTGAGAACCGTTTTGTGCAAAAAAGCCCCGATGGTGAAAATGGCGATCAGGGCTTTCTTGCGCAAAACCGCATCTAGATTGGCACGGACGCTTTTCCGCAAAAAGTGCTTTTGCGCAAAAGTGTCCATGCCAATCTAGATGCTCTTTTCCGCAAATGCTTTTAATGGAAAAACTTTTCTGTTAAAAGCATTTGCGGAAAATCATGCCAGTCTAGACGTAGTCTATGTGTCTGTCGGTATAATCCAATTATATTACCTTAGATAGCAATGGCACAACACCACAAATATATTCTGGTGACTGATTTTATATCCAGCCAACGTAAACATTTTGGCAAATTTCCCATTGACTTCAGAGAAGTAAGATTGAATCCTATAAATGTTTTTTTATGTAGGAGGAGGCAGCTTTCAAACATATCTTGCTGGAGATATTTTTAAGGGAGACATTTTAAAAGTACCGTGAATAATTCCAGGTTACTTTTAATCATCACTTATGAAAGTTTGCATTTGGTACATAAGTGTTTTGAAATGCAGCATAATCTGGGGTAATTTCAATATTAAAGATGTATTAGTTACCATTGCATACAGCCTGAATCATCACTGTCAGAGTGCTCTTTATTTTCTTCTGAGGAAACAGGGCTTTTGAAGCTACCTAGATACAATCAGTAGTTCCAATTATACTGAAGTAATTAGCATTTATCATACTCCATAATGTTTGGCAGTTTTGAAGTGCATGTGTGTGCATGTGAGAAAGAGAGAATTTTGGAAATTAAATCCATAACAATACTTTGGTACAGGGCAGTATCATCTGAAATTTGAAGATGAATGAGACAGTCCAAATATTGCCTGAATTAAGTTTAAATCAGAAAAAAACCCAATACTTATTCTCATAAATCTCTCTATATAAATCTATTTTAAAAAGCCTTTAGAAAATAGCGAGAGGGATATGATTTCCCTCAAAATATAGGGTATTTACATTTGCTGTTCCCCTCAAGAGAAAAAGAGCTTCCCAATATTTGTGTAAAAACAGACTACAGAAAAGGGAGGAGGGCAAAAGAGAACATATAGTAATATGAAATATGGGATCTAGAAGAGTATAAATGGATAAGGTCAGAGATGACTAGCTGAAAAGGAGAAAATAGGAATTGAAGAGAGTGTGAAAATAGGAACGAGGAAAGACAAGGAGAGACTTGCGGCCAAATTCACACCTATATTCTCAACCTACATACCATTGTAATAATCACTGTAGAAAGTATTCTTGTGAGGTATCATTTAAAAACTAATAACTTGCAGGTCAATGATATCAGTAGAAACATTAAATATAAGTTGAAATTTGTTCATCAGAGAAGTCTGGGAAGAGATGATGTCTCCAGCTAGGTGTCAAAGCTGATGGATAGTCACCTATCAAGTTGCTATTCTTTGGCAAGAAAGGGGGTAGGAACAAACATACCTGTACATTAGTAAACAACAGCACAGATCTCTTTCACCACCAGGGTTCCTTGTCTTTGTTATCACAGATGGAATGAATTTTGTCTAGAGTTAACCCTCAAGATAATGAATCTCAAAGGGGGATTAGGCTATAAAACAAGGGGCAAAAATACCCCACTGTATCTTTATCCATCTCTGTCTTTCAGGTAGGATGACCAAAACAAAGAGCATTTGGACTTTGGGAGCAGATTCTGACTTCTGAATATGGTCACTAATGTTGCTGGAAACACATGATAAAGGATTTTATCTTTAACCAAGTTTAGTTTGTTAAGTTTTAGCACTAGAAAGCATTTTATCTTTATTTGGCTTGCAACCATTGCTGATGTTATTGCTTAGTATTTGTACTCCTTAAAACTTTTCTCCTTGCAGTTAAATAAACTTGTCTTACTCTTTAATCAAAACTAATAGAGTGTTGTACTAAAACTGAATTGTGTGGTTAACACAATTTAAAGTAGCAAACTGCAGGATATTAATCCCATTAAAGGGGCGATGGATTGTTCAGAAGAGAGCTGGACCGTGCAGAGCACATATTCTGGGAGAATGTTTGGGACTGGGAGTCTGACCCTAGAAGCAGTATAACTAAGGTTGATGTGTAGCCGGCAGGCTACTGCTATGCACAGACACTCAAGATAGGACTTGCATGTTGTCTGGCTGTTTGTGAGGGGCCCAGTTCGGGAGCTACCGCAGCAAAGCATTGAAAAGTCTCCCTAGGTTGAAGGATGAGGATGGCACTACATTTCATTAGTCTGGATTGCACCTCAGAATGAGGGGGAAGAAAAGATGGAGAGATGTGAAAAGGAGAAAAAGAAGGGAGGAGAACACATGAAATAATAACAGGGACAACTCAGGAAAACAGAAGGTTCAGAACTTGGAAGTGGCCAGTACACACCCACATCCATATATGCACCTTTTTACAACTATCCTCATGTTCTGCAGAATATCAGCTTTTATTTTCTATGAAATACATTTCAAGCTCTTATGATTACATGGGAAACCTCAAAAATCCAAACTGATTAGAACTGATATAGAGAAGTTTATGTGAGTCTTTAAGGACCCTGGAAAAATAGTTCTAAGGCTAGATCTACACTACAGAGTTTTGTTGGAAAAACGGCTGTTTTCAGAGATCCAGTCCCTCCTTGAGCTGTGGCATGCAAAGGAGACATTACAGGATCCCCAGGCCAAGCGTTGCAACGCCAAAATTTATGGCCGGATGTCCACCTCCCTGGTGGAGCTCGGACACCCACCCCGGACCATGAAACAGGTCCAGATTAAGGTGAAAGAGCTCCTCCAGGGATATGTCCGAGCTACAGAATGCAGCTCGTGCTCAGGGGCAGGACCCCACACCTGCCCCATTACCAAGAGCTGCACCAGATCCTGGGGAGGTAGGGAAACATTTTCCCCATCCATTCTGGTGCACTCTGGGGTCGAGACCCCCGTCATTGTCCAGCAGGAGGTCGCCCTGGAGGAGAAGCAGGAGGGCCAGGGCCAGCTGGCCACGGCAGAGGAGGAGGAGAGGGAGGGGATGGGCACCATGACCCTCTCCCTCGAGCCGGTTCCTTTGAGCCAAAATGTCTCCCAGGCCTCCTTGGACGCCTGGGAGGGATCTTCAGGAGATTGGTCTCACTTTGTCACACACACAGGGCAGGGGAGCTGGGTGCACAGGGGATAGAGAGCAAGTGTCACTCGGGATGCTCAGGCTGCACATCGTGTTGTGGTCCATGCATGTGCAACCATGTGCTGCATTATTGTGCGACACATGGACGCAGTAGGCAGCCTCTGAGCACGCCCGGGATCCTGCTTCCAGGCTCAGGGGAGGCCACACACGTCCTCTCCTGGGAGTGGGGGGGAGCCCCAGCTGGAAGCAGGCTATCCACAAGCGCACAGGCATGACCCCACTCAGACCAAGGAGTGCCACACACAGCACGTGGGCATGCCTGCATGTGTGAGGCAGCAGCTGCTCCCACACACAGCCCAGTGAAGCTGCACCTGTGTGTGCAGATGCCAGGGAGGGCCAGGCTGCTCCCGGCTCCTCTGCCATCCATGAGGGGATCCCACTCTGTCTGGACACTTCCCTTGGCTGCTTGTCCATGGGCCGAGGAAGGAGGGGGAGGTGGGAAGTGAGCAGCACAGTCCTCTGGTCACGTCAGGGCCCCTGTGAGACAGGGCCTTCAGTGCAGGCCACACATGGCCTTGCTTCTGGAACATCCCCCTCCTCTACCCTGAGGATTGCTGGTCGCTGCTCACAGAGGAGGGCACGGCCTCAGGGACAGCGTTTGCAGGGATGACTGACCACCTCTCCCACTTGTGTGTTCTCCATAGATGGACCAGCCAGGACTGAGGGCTGAGCCACACCACTGCAGCCACCCATCAGAGCCCGGGGGAACTGAAGTTATGCCAGGGTGCATGAGGACCTGATGCAGCAGCACATCAGTATCCTTCGTGGCATCCACCAGACCCTGGCACACAAGGTCCACACCAAACTGGAGTGGTGGGATCACGCCTGGGACCAACTGATGCAGCGGTGTGACACCATGTGTGCCATCATGTTGCGCATGGTGGCACACCCGCCTTATGTCACTGCTCCTGGCTTCCAGCCTCCTGCTCCCCCACTATGACCTTTCCCCCTCCGCCCACCCCCCTGCCATACCTCTGCTCCCTCCCCACATGATGCCCATGCCCCCTCCCCTAGCAATGCCCATGACCCCACCCCAAGTGATGCCTAGGGCCCCTTCTCCTGCCCCCCTGCCAACCCTGACCCCACTCCAGCCCCCCCTCCTAACCATGCCCCTGTGCTCCCCGGACTCTCACAAGCCCAACGAGGTCCCCGCACCAAAGGTGGCACCTCGAGCCCCCCCTCCCAGTTATGAGCCTCCCTCTCTCTGCCCACCTTTTCTGAATAATCAATACAGACTGCATTTTTTTTAAACAAACAGATGTGTTTATTGGGAGGTCAGGAAAAGGGTGAAGGGAGGAGCTGTGGTGCAGAAGAGATAGGGCCACAAAACACAGGCCCCTATTGGGGAGGCCCTGGAGAAAGTTACTGGCGTCCTTGAGAGAACCTCTCCCTCAGGGCCTCCTGGATGCGCACACTGGCCCGATGGGCCTGGTGGATGGAAGCTGTCCACGGCTGCTGGAAGGCTTGCCCCTCGTGGCTGGCATCAGCCCCTAACCCCAGGAGGAAGGCCTCTCCCTTCCTCTCCACAATGTTGTGGAGGACACAACATGCCACCACCACCTGGGGGATGTTGTGCTCCCCAACATCCAGGTGGGTGAGGAAGCACCAGAAATGTGCCTTGAGACAGCCGAAGGCACACTCCACCTGCATCTGGGCCCAGTTCAGGTGGGAATTTAATTAGTCCCTGCTGAGATTGAAGTGGCTTGTATACGGCTTCATGAGCCACAGCAACTGGGGGTAAGCATCTGCACATCTCCAACAGCAAGTTCACAGTTGGGGAAAAATGTACCCACCTTCAGGTTGTGGTACAAGGTAGAGTTCCTGAACACATGGGCATCATGTGCCCTGCCTGACCACCCAACAAAAATGTCTGTAAAGTGTCCCCGGTGGTCGACCAGGGCCTGCAGCACCATGGAGAAGTAGCCCTTTCGATTAATATACTGGGTTGCTCAATGGTGCGGGATGTGCATCGGGATGTGGGTTCCATTGATTGCTCCCCCACAGTTCGGGAACCCCAGGGCAGCAAACCCGGCCATGGTCGCGTCCCGGTCTCCCAGATGGATGACCCTCTGTAGCAGGATGGAATTGATGGACCTCACAACCTGCAGAAGGAGACAAAGAAACACACAAAACAGAGAATGAGGGAGGGGGTGCCTGAGCCCTTGGGAGGTGCCCACCCTGCTCCCCTCCTCTCCCGCCCCAAACACCCCAGGAACCACCTCCTATGAGGCCACCTCCCCCCAGCAGCAGGGCTGTGTGAGGGCGGGATGGCACAAGCCCCCAAGGACAGAGCTTTCTCCTCTCACCCCCACTGTACCCCCCCCACAGCTCACAGCCCCCCTTTCCTGAGGGGGACATGCAACACTCTCTACACCTCCCTGCAGGAACTGCAGTCCGAGAGCTCCTTATCTCCATGAGGGCCCCGACGGTGGACTTTCCCAAGCCGAACTGGTTGCCCACCGACTGGTAGCTGTCGGGGGTGGCAAGCTTCAGGAGGGCTATTGAGACCCACTTCTCCAGTGTGGTGATGGGCCACAGGTGGGTGTCGCGTCTCTGGAGGGCAGGGGTGAGCCAGGCACATAGCTCCAAAAAGGTGGCCTTCCGCATGTGGAAGTTTTGGAACCATATCTGGTCTTCCCACTGCTCCATGACCAGCTTGTCCCACCAGTCAGAACTAGTGTAGAGCCTCCAGAAATGCCTCTCCACAGTGGGGTGCAGTTGCCAGAGTGGGAGCAGCTGCAGTCATGGAGAGTGTCCCCAGAATAAGCTCGGGCTCCCGATCATGCAGGACCAGGAAGGCAGCTGGCAGAATGTGATGCAAAACTGCATCATGGCCGTGTGGGGCCATCACACGCCCAGGGCAGCTCCAGCTTCATGGCACAAAGGAAAAAGCTGTGGTGTCCACAAAAGAACAGGGCAACCACAGCAGGCACTGCAAGAGCTTTGCTGTCCCTCGAAGAGGTAGGCAAGCATGCAACAGAAGCAGAGAAATGACTGTCCAGGGGGGGTCCCTTTAAGCGCATGTCTCTGCAAAGCTCCGACACCAGCACTCGGAAGCAACTGGTGACTTAAAGCCCTGGCTGAAGTGGTTCCAGGTGACTTTTTATGTGAAAGAGCGTGCAATGAGTCTGGACGCTCTCTTTTGCAAAAGCACAACACTTGTTCAATGCACTTTTGTGTGTGGACGTGCTTTTTCACAAGAAGTTTTTTTGGAAGAGATGTGAACTGCTGCATCCATCTCTGAGGTGTTGAGTCATGGAAAGAAAGAAAATTAAATAATCTTCTACTATATATCTTAGAAAGTTTGTGTCTCTGTCTGCTCAACTGTGAGTCTGTTTTTTCTTCAAGAACTTCTAAACAGTAAGAACTAGGAACACAAAATTCAGTATACAATTTCCTCTTATCATAACTTAAAGCAAGGTCAGGGTTTGATTTTGCCAGGACAACAGGATGTGCCAGGAATCCAATTATTTCTCATCAAACGGAAAAGGAGGACTCCAATAGTAGGGACAATTATACTTCAGAATGACCATGGGGGGCAGCGAGCACATCAGCCATGGGGAGCACCTGCCGGCTGGGCAGTATCCCAGCCTGCACTTGGGAGAAGCGTGCAGCGGGGCAGCACAGTCCCAGCTGTCCTGATTGGCCCACATACTTCCCTATCCTCTGTCCTGACTCCTGCACACTCCACCCCCTACTCTGAGCCCTCCTCCATCTTCTGCCTGTGAAGATGCTCCACTCCCTCCTGTAAGCCCCCATACCCTGGCCTGAGACACACACACACACAACTCCTGGCTCTGAGCCTCTCCTCAGAGCCCAACCCTGACTCCTGCACCTCCCCACACATCAAGCACCCTTCCCCGAGCCCCCCACATCCCTAAGTCACTGCCCTGACTCCTGCACCTGCCACACTCCCAGCCCTCTGCCCTGTATTGCCGGGTAAACTGTCTCATGCTGTCTCTCAGGGTATGTCTACACTACAGTGTTAATTCGAGTTATCTTAATTCGAAATAGCTAATTCGAATTAAGCTAATTCAAATTAACGCATCTACACACAAAATGCAGTTCAAATTAGCATTTTGCTAATTCGAAATACCGCGTCCACACTGAGCGGACACTGATTCGGATTTAAGGCTGGCCGGAACCAGGTCAGGGGTAGGGCATCAGGTCAGGACTGTCTGTGTGGCTGTTGCCTGAGGCTATCTGAGGCTTGTGCTTAAAGGGACAGCCCTCCCCCCACCCGCTCCCCCAGGCAGCCAGTTCCCAGGTGTCCCTGCTTGCTTGCCTGCCTCACTGAGGGACAGCAAAGCATTTGTGTCTCAAAGTGCTCTGATTGCCCTCATTCGGGACACCACAGCACTCTGCAACATGGAGCCAGAGCTGCCCCTGGCACTCTGGTGCTTCTCGTGAACATGTTGCTGCGAGGCTGGATGTACTTTCTGCAGGTTGCCATCCAGGAGGTCCATCGGGGGACTGTCAGTATCCAGGAGGCCCTGCGGGAGAGCTTCCACCCTGAGGAGCACTCAGAGACTCCCTGGTCTGCCCCACTGGAGGCTTGTGCTTCATTCCTCCCTCACGTCCTTCCACTTACCCCTCCCCCCAACGCTGCTTCCTGATGTCAAATAAAATACACGTATTTTCATGAACACAAACTCTCTTTATTTAACAAAACTGGCAGGGGTGGGGGGGTGAAACTCTGGTGAGACTGGGGAAAGGAGGTGGGAGAGTGGAGGAGAGAGGGTGGGAGTGGGGAGGGGGGAAACCTGGGAGGAGGGAGCTGGAAGGGGGAAGCGAGGGGAAGAAGGGGGAGAGGAAGCTCAGGGCTCAGGGTTGGGGGTCTCGCTGGACCACCTTGATTTTCATGCGAACCTGCTCCTGGGATCGCATGTGGCCTGGCTGGTAGCTATCCTGCCATAGACGGCCACGTTCCTCCATCTAGTATGTAGATCATGGACATTGGGGGCATCACCCCCCAAACCCGAGTAAGGTCCACCCTGATCTCCGCCCTGGACCAGGAAGGTGCCCACCTTCTCTGGGACCTGACAGGCTCCTGGGAGCTGTGGAGGAGCGGTGGAGGGCTGGCTGCCAGTGGCTTGCTGGCTCATGTTTTGGGGCCACTGGGTCAGGGGCAGTGACTGCTGGCTCTGGACTGGCAGGCTTGGAGCTGGCACAGGCACTGTGGCCACAGTCTACCCCTTTAAGGGCTCCGGGGAGGGAAAGGAGTGTTCTTGCTTGAAGCTGGCCACCAGGGCACCCTGGGAAGGCTGGAGGCCCCCTATTTCGAAATAAGTGTCTACACTTATTTCAAATTAGCTCATTCGAGTTTGGTGTTACTCCTCGTAGAATGAGGTTAACCAAATTCGAATTAAGCGCCCCGGAATTTTGAATTTAATTTGAAATAGCGGTTTGCCTGTGTAGACACTATTAAAGTTAATTCAAAATAATGGCTGTTATTTCGAATTAACTTTGATGTGTAGACATACCCTCAACTAACTTCACATCTATATCATTATAATTATTAACAATTCTTTTTTCTGAGTACATCTTTTTATCATCATAGCTATGTCTTCTTGTCTTCATATTTTTAAATCATTAACTTGATTTTTTTTCCTTCTATATACTAAAGGAAGGAAATATATACTTAGAGGAAGTAAATATTTACACCTTAAAAGCATGTAGCATGTTCTTAAAAGCACATATCTTGGAGTCTCCATAATTTGCAAATTAGTTCCAAACCTGAGAACACATATGTGGCCAATTAAATTGAAAGTCTGATCAACCATAATGCATTTATCAAAGCCAGTAAGATCCACATTTCTCTCCACATCATCAGAAAGCACTCAGCCACTACTTTTATATACTCATCAGCAATCAAGCTCTTTATGAAAAATTTTAGATAAAAGCACGACTATGGCAATACAACAGTTAGCCTAGCTCTATTTCAGCTTAAGTTATAGCATTCATTGAAGTCAAACTGCTTTGAATAAAGTATTTTAATTGTGTTTATGCATGTTCATGGCATCATCTTTTTAGAATAACCTCTTTCAACTTGCAAATAAGGTATTATTGATCTTCACCAGTTGCTCATGGCAATCATTCCTTTTCTTTTCAATGGAACTCATGCCACATTTGCACATAATAGAGATGCAGTTTGAAAGAATTTGACCCTTTCTTCTTCATTGTTTCAGATACTGACAAACATATAAGCGGCTGTTTCAGGATTTCCCCTATTCCTCAGTCACTGAGAGGCAATATGTAATTTTGCTGGCCCTCACGATTACTTATCTAACATTCTTTGTGTAATAGCTCTTGTTTAATAACATGGCAGAGGTGAGACAGGGCTTAACAAATATTAATGATATTGGAGGCTGGAAACAAAAGAAAGGGTTACTGCCTTTTAGGGATTTTAGGGGATGTTTCTTTGTTTGGGTTTTTTTGCAGGTGGAGGGGGAACATGTCACAACTATATTCTTCTCTGAGAAGTTGTTTAAGAGATCTGAATGTTTTTCCCACCATCTCTAACCATGAGTTCTGAAAAAAGGATAAAACCAAAGCAGGACTTTTTTTTGTATCAATATATGAACACTGGTGTTCTGCACCTACTTCTATCCCACTTCTGTGGCAACACTGTGGTTTCAGAGACAGGAAACAGCAACTGTCTAGATCTATTATATACCAAAATTTGAAGCAATATTTATAAACCTTACACCAGTCTAACATAGGCACAGCCTGAAATATAAAGTTATCCTCCACAATGGTAACCTATACATATTCATCATTACAGAGTGCTGTAGAACCAGAAACAGAAAAATTACTTCTATATAAATATCACTTTCTAATTTTAAGAGCTGGCCCTCACTATTACTAATCTAATGTTCTATATGTGACAGCACTTGTAACATGGCTGAGGTGAAAGGACAGAAGAACCATGAAATAGGCACCCTCTTAGAAAAGCACTCAAGAAAACACTGGACCAGCAAACCCTAACAAGAAAGCATACTGCTTCTCTGAGAAGGGGGAGCGGAGAGGGTCGGTGGAAGGGAGTGCAGGGGAAAGCAGATTACGTCAAACTAGTTTTTGAGGTTTTATTAAAGCTCTGCACAGGAACTGCTAATTCTGCCAAATGCACAATTTAAAGCACTTGTACTGGGGATGTAAAATTTTGATTAATTGGCTAATCAAATAGTCGATGCAATTTTCACTGCACTGGTTGATTAGTCGATAAGGGTACCTCCAACTTTTAAGTGTAGCAACAGCCCGAGGGCTGTTCACTTCAAAGGCGAAAGCACTCTGGGGAACGTGGGCCAGCAGGGGACTCAAGCAGTCCGCCACTGGCCCTGTGCTCCATGTGGTGCTGCTGCTTTGAAATGCCACGGGGAGCCCAGCATCAAGCTGCATGCGGCATTTCAAAGCAGCAGCGCTGCATGGAGCATGGGGTCAGCAGGGGAGTCCCCAGGAAAGGGACTGCTGTTGGATTCAGTGATTAATTTGGTCCTTGAACCTTGATGACATTTCCCTTCTATGCACCCTGACAGCCTTCTCTGTGAACTTACCATCATCATCTTTGCAATTTTCCCCATGGGAAACAGCAAGATGGGAAACAAGAACTGAAAACCATCTACTGAGTAAACGTGATGTTCTCTTCTGTCTTTTTCTTTCTCATTAAGCCATTTTGTAACACTTCTTCACACATTCAGACTAAACACAACTGATCATTTATAATGGTGGATACTTCCCCATTCTTTTTTTTTTCTTTTAAACAGTTTTTTCTTAGGAGATACATAGATGATGCGGCTGTAACTTTAAAATACAGAAAGTCAAAGGGAAAACTAAATAAAATGTTCATTAAGATGCTTTAGGCCCTGGTTCTGGCTGCTATTTCTGTCCCCTCCCAATCATCCATCTGGTCTCCTATTTTAATTCAGATGCTTCACGCACCAAATCAAAATTTGCTGTTCCCTTAAGCCATGTTTTTAGTAAAGCATTTTATAAAAATGACCAACCATTGCTATGTATAAACCACTATTTTAGTCACTATGTTCTCTGCACACAACTGATGGTTTAATTGATTTCTCTCTGCACAGAATACAGTTGCGCATCACTGGGAAACCACAGCTTCTTATACCCTTCGCCTAACCTACTCCCTCCAGACACCTTGATAAGATATCAGCAGTTGAAACAAGGTCAGTGTAACAAATCTTCTTGTGTCTTTAGGGTGCGATGGAGATTCATAGATTCCAAGGCCAGAAGGGACCTTTGTGATCGAGTTTGGTCTCTTGCACACAGTCTGTGGAAACAAGTTTCGGTGCTAGTTTGTTTCAGCAAAAATGAGGAGTCCTGTAGCACCTTAAAGATTAACAAATTTATGTGGGCATAAGCTTTCGTGGGCTGGAGCCACTTTGTCAGATGCATGAATTAGAAGGGGTATATAACACATGCAAAGATGGGAGTGTTACATGACTATGCAGAGGACCAGTGTTGAAGAGTCCAGTTAAATCAGGGTGGATGTGACCTACTCCCAACAGAAAAGAATAAGGTGAGAAACAGGAGGGGATTACTTTTTTTCCCCTCAATCTTAATTCAGATCTACTCTGACAACATCAAATTTGCATATGGATTCCAGCTCTGCAGTTTCATGTAGAAGTTTGTTTCTGAAGTTTTTTTGCCGAAGTAGTGCAACTTTTAAGTTTGTTACCGAGTGTCTAGGGTGGTTGAAGTGCTCCTACTGGTTTTTGAATGTTACCATTCTTTATGTCTGATATTTATCAGTTTTTTCTTTTGCATAGAGACAGTCCAGTTTGTTCAATATGCATGGCAGAGGGGAATTGTTGGTACATGATGACATATCACATTATTGGATCTGCAGGTGAACGAGCCCCTGCTGATATGGCTGATGTGATTAGGTCCAATGATGGTGTCACTTGAATAGATATGTGGACAGAGTTGGTAATGCTGTTTGTTGTAGGAACTGGTTCCTAGGTTGGTGTTTCTGTTGCGTGGTATACAGAAAAACACTCCCTTGAGTAACCTACATTTCACTGTCATAAGTAATACTGTGCACAGCATTATGTCAGCAGAAGTGTTTCTCCCATTGGAACAGAGCATCTACACAAGCAGTTTTCTAGCGGTGGGCAGCTGCATGGGTACATCTGTGCTTCTGTAAGCTTACTCGTGTGGACATAGCCTAAATAGACTGGACATGTACAGTGTGGGGAAAGGACAGAAAACACAGAGTAAACAATGTGATGATGGCAAATGTCATGTTAGTTCCAGTAGTATAGTCAAGAGAAAATGGAGTTTATGCTCCTCTCATTCAGGGAATTTTGTAGTATACTATAGTCTATGTTAGTTTATCTAGTTGGTTTTAAAAAAAACACTGTTACACTGCTGGTTAGTTCTACATTTTAGTGTCAATGGGATGGGGGGGTTAATTAGAAGGAGATAAGTTAAAGGGAAAGAAAAGACAAGGGAACAAGAAACACTGGGGAAAGGAGGTTGAGGGAGACATGACAGCAAAGGAGAGGATAGGAAGGCAAAGTGGAGACAAGCTGAGATGAAAACTGTTGTGAGGGAAGAAGACATGAAATAAACAGCCAGTCAGCAAATGGCAGAGAAAACTGTAGAAAATTCTCCTAATAATATGGGGTCATGTTATTCAATGTGACTATTCAGATGACTAATTGGCATTGATGAAATTGTTTATGATTCCTGAAAGTTTTGCAAATTCATACTGGAAATTCATTATTCACTATGCATGACTCCCTAATCACCATTCACTCATCTCCTCTTATAAAGTTTCATTCATCCATATGGCTCAGAAAGAAAAAACAGACAACCTTGAGGATGCATGACTGCAAAATATTTCATATTCATTTTAGACTTCTCAAATAAATTATGAATTATGATTTGCTAAATGGAGAAAAGAATTAACTTGTTCTGAAGGTAGCACCAATTATTAAGATTTTAGCATAAAATGAACCCCCTCTCTGTAAAAATACACTAAATTGGTACAGAAGGGCAAGTGCAAACCCTAAACAAAATTGCAAGAAAAGAAAAAGAAAAAAAGAGAAAAGAAAATTCTGCCATTTGTTTCCTCCTAGTATCCTGTTTTAGCTTCTTTTTTTTCTTGAGGGGCTAATTGGTCTAACTTAATGAGTTCTTTTAGTCACTTCAAAATGTGCAGCATCTGGAGAACTGTGTTGAAAGATCTCATTAGTACACCTTCTCAAAAGCATGTTATCCTAGAAGTCTTTTCAAATACATATAGGAGTACAATAGCTATACATAAAAGAATTTCATATGACATACATCTGAAAAAAATAAAGTAATTTTAATTTTTAATTCAAATATCAATATAATCGGTTTCTAAAACCTTTATGAAGAATGAATGTGCTAGCAGTTAATACATAGGGACCAAACCAGGTTCCACTGAAATCAATACAAAACTAGGGACATCCATAGGACCTGCACACGAAAAAGGAAACAGCAATTGTTGCACAACTCATCAAAGAGAAGAAACAGAAGTGGCTGTCAAGCTAATGCTATAATATTGTACTTAATCAAAGACCTTGGGCCAAATTATATCTAGCCAGCTGTCTGGTGTAATCATGGTGTCAGTCCCATGAAATTCTCTGGGCCAGTTTCATCAATGATACAAACTGTGGTATAACTTAAGAATGTATATCTTAGGTATGAGTCAGCCAGAATATTAGTGTAAGCAGGCCAAATTTAAAGGGATTTGTTGTAGTACAAGTTGTATAATGGGTATAAAATTATCAGAAAATGGTGGCAAGGTACAGCAGTTAGGGAATGTACAAGTGTAATTTACAGTGAATTATGATATTCTGCAGGATCAAAATTCAGGGGGATATGTTGCTGAATTTACACTTTAAAATATATTCATAAATGTGTCAGGGATGCTTTGAGGAAGTGGGATTTACCCACGAAAGCTCTTGATACCATCTGCACATTTTTTTAGTCTGTAAGGTGCTGCTAGACTATTTGTTGTTTTTTAAGTTTTTCCAGTTACAGACTAACTTGGCTAACCCTCTGAAGCTTTTAAACACAAGGTTTGGGCTCTTTAATTTATATTGATATATAAAATACACAATTAAATAAAATTCCCTTAGTGTACAGGCAGTTGCAATATAATTAATTCACCCAACTCTCATGCCAAAATCTTGTTTTCTTCAGATGAGTATAGGGGGCTTTAAATTTTAATTGGAAACAATGGTAACAGTTAATGGGGGGGGGGGAAACCTGTGAATATAGATGCTGTGGGATCTTTTTCCCCATATTGCATTTGGAAAAAAAACCAGAATGGCTTTTACTGGCTGAGCATGGAAAGTCAGAGGAGGCAAAAAAAAAAAAAGGGGAGGAGGGGGAGAAAGGAAATGAGGGGTTAGAATCAGGGCAAGACTGAATGAAAAACAGCTGAGAGAAATGAAAGGGTACACATAGTTACCGAAGGGTTCCTCGGAGAAAAAAAATATAGGGTTGCTATTGGGTACAATTACGTTCTATTGTATCTACACCATAGGAGATATTCCTTTTCAGAGACTAGCTAGGCTACATCTACACTATGGGGTTCTTGAACCCCACCACGTCCAAGGAATGCATTTGCTCTTCCGCTTTTTTTCACGGAAGAGCAAACGCACTCTTTCAGGGAACAATGTATACCTCGTTTCACGAGGCATAAGGGCTTCACCAAAAGAGGAGGCTTTTCCGCCATTTGGTCCTGTCTAGACTGGGCCAAATGGTGGAAAAGCCTCTTCCGTAAAAGCAATCAGAAAAAAACCCGTAGTCTAGACCTAGCCTAGGGGGGAAAGTACACAAGTTGACAGAATTTTAAGATAATTCATTGGTATTAATAAGAGAACCCTGATTCATGAGATCTGAGATGAAATCTTTTATGAAGCAATAATAATGAGAAAGGCAGTCAATTCAACACCAAGTTAATAAATTATGTTTTGCTCTGAAAAGATGATCTGAGCATGTGGTGTTGCTGTGTACCCACACTTGGGTTTTCTCATACAGAAATAAGGGAGTCAATAGCAGAGGTTCATCTTATCCATACCATTCACCGATACATCTTTGTCAAAATTCTTTCATAGATATGTCCTTTATTGGAACTAAACAGCAGTAGTTCAGATTTGAAGAGCAGTGAATTACATAAAATTTGCTCATGGACAGTGAACAGGGAGAACAATGTAGAAAAGCAAGGTGAAAAATAACATGGGCTCTGTCAAGGCAACAAAGTGTTGCCTATGGGGGAAAATAATTCATTCTCTCCAATCTACCAGGCAGATTGTATGGCTACATCATTGTTCCGCTGTAACTTCTATTGCAACACAGAAGCTAAGATAGTGATCGGTACTCCTCTGTGCTTTTTAGACATGGGTTACATGACTCAAATTGCTCTTCTTGCATTTTCCTCCCAATTACTCCTACGTATTACCTTATTCATATATGGACTGCAAAGACACCTATGTGGCTATTTATGCATACCTCCTAAATGGCTACCAAAGGGTCTATCAGCAGAGGATCAGGCAGAGCTTTGCTCTGAGAGTGGCCATTCCACCTATTGTGAGCAAACTTGTAATAATGTATGTTATGAAATTCAAGATAACATGTGAGAGCCAAGTAAATGTATTAGTGATGTTTCCTATTCTCATTATAATGTTAGTCATGGAAGATCTGCCCTACTTTTTGTCAAATGAATGAGAAATTGGAATATTAATACCCAATATATTCTGAGAATGATAGCAATGCACTGTAACAATTTGACCTTTTCATTATTCTTTATTTTGATTGGGTGGACATCCCATTCTTCTTTTACAGTCTGAAATCAATGTTGAAGGAGAAGAAAATGGCCATCTGATCAAAATTCGGAAATGAAAAGGTCAAAGTACATGATCAAAACTTATAGAATACATTAGACATTACAATTCTATTACATAACATGTAAGTAGACAAGATAGTAATGTCAGGTCCGTGACTGCTATTAAAAAAAGGGTAAGCTAATAGGACACCATTGGTAAATTTGACAACATACTCTAGTTACCACTTTCCAATATAAAATGTTTTAAAAAGATGGAACTCAGTATTTCCAAGGAGAGCATTAGAAAAGGGAGTGGTCTTTTTGTAACTCTTCTCCTGATTGTTCTCTAATCAGAAATGTCAAAATAACAATCTACATTCATTTCAGTTAAATTGTTAGAAGTATAATGCAATCTCTTCCAAAGCTTCCTTTGACCTTATCCCTCTAAAATTGAGGGTAGCAGAAGATGGTATGGGGAGATGGTGTTTGTTTTGGTATTTTGGCAACTTTCTATGGAGAGTAAAATATGTATTGCTTGGTTAATCCCCATCTCAGTAGAAAGGGACTCTCCTATATAGGAGCATAGCTAGAAATAAATAGGAAAGCTTAAAACTAGCATCTAAAAGTGAAACGTTAAAAAAGTACATATAACTCCAGCTTAAGATAGTATGAAGGTAAAGAATCGAGGAATGTGAATAAATACTGTCTTTCAATTTTCTATATACCAATGGTAAAAGCTTGGAAAATAAAAAGAATCAGAATTGCTCATTTGTGACAATAAATGTGATATGATTTGTTTTATTGAATTCTGGTTTATGGAGTCACATGACTGGAATAGTGAAATTACTGGATATATCCTCTTTAGGAAAGACAGATTAGACAGATTAAGAGAATGACACTATCCATTAAAGATGCCATTACAGAGGTATGCTGTGACATTTTTAGTTAGGCAAGCAATTCTGCACTTTCATGCAAATGGCATCCTCCCTATGGCGTGACCATGGTCATATGGTGCATTTGAGAGCATGCCGTGCTAGGATGCCATTTAGTTTGGGGACCAGATGGAATCACCCTTGGCACAGCTGGTCCTGTGGCATCAGTTCATGCGTTAAATTCACCAAAGGCACACCATTGTGCCATTACCTGCTTTACAGTTATTCACAATTCAGAAGGTTGGACTATCTCATGCTTATAGGTCAATGTAACTGGCTAATCACAAAATAGGATGTTGGCACAATGTGTTATAGATCATCAAATCAGACAAGGGAACAGAATGACCTCAATCAAAAATATGCCAAAAAAATAATTACATTATCATGAAAAATTTAAATCTGGGGACATATACTAGAGGTATTATGTTGCCACTGATAAAAAAATCCTTGACTCATAAAATACAGAAATAAGTTTCTAAGATAATAGGTATTGCAACCAATTTAGCATAATTCTATATTATATCTCATTCTGACAGATTAAGATAAATCACTGAAATAAGTTGATGGTTGCCTAGGTGTTTCTACTGCCCTATGCAGTAAAGTATCTATTTAGGGGTTTTAAAGCCAAATTTCTAAAGTTGAAAATTTCACACAATTGTGAACTGTTTTCACAATGCTTTTTTTAAAAATGCATGACAATACTGGATGAAAATGGTAACATGGTCAATCATGATGTAGAAAATACAGAACTATTCCATTAAAACTCTTTTTTGAAGTTGGAAAGAATCAGAATGATATAGTCATATCTCATGATACTGAAATAGTATACATTTGTAGGCCCCTTTATTATAGGAGCCTCTGACTATAGGATCCTTTGTGCTGCAGTCTAGCCCTACAGACAAACTCCCATGATGCCTTGGAAAAAATGAGGGAAACTTGCTCTCTTCCAGGCAGTGCAGGGAGTTGATGGGCTCCAGTCTGGAGAGAGGAGCCAGATTGATGGTGTGGAGCTTTTTCCAGACCAGGAGCTACTGTTAGAAGCTGCTGCTTAGAGCCTGCTGGGACTTTGATCCAGCAGGCCTTAGGGTTGCCAGATGGTTTCAACAAAAATACCAGACACACTTGACATTACATCACAAACTACATTACATCTTATTTAGAAAATACCGGACATTTCTATATTCTCATTTATATTTTCTCAATTTGTTTCCTGAACAGAAAGCTCAAATACTGGACTGTCTGGTTCAAAACCGGACAACTGGGAACTCTAGGCTGCTTCAGGGGCTGTTGGTGTAATTGTCTCTGGGGGAGAGACCCTGGACTGTGTCTGTGCTGAGAAGAGCCTGTATAAATGTAACTGTGAGTAACTCTGCTGTTTGGGAAAGTGCTGCCTGGGAGGAAGCACAGAAGACAGACTGACTCTGGATCCAAAGACAAGCAGAGTAACCTGCCCAGTGAACCAGAGCTGCCAGCATTTGGTGGAACCAGCTCCGGTGGCAGGAGGATTTTGCAGTTTGTTGCCTTGCCTGGACTGACACACCCAGAACCTGCACAACGCTGTCTGCACTGCAGTTGCACATCTTCAAGCACTCCCACACAGCGTTTGGGACTCTGAGATCCAGAGGAGTGCACACTCTGGGGTGGGATAAATAGTGGCACGGTAAATGCCAGTTAGACAAGTTTTATTTATTTCTGTGTATTTTGTTAATTTATTTTATTCACTTTTAGTCTGTTAAACCCTGTTTCTTTAAGTGGTTAAGTAAAGTTGTGTTAATTCTAATTTAATCAATTATATGTACAATTGGGTTTTTTGGAGTTAGATACAGATTATTAATGGAATACATTTATTCCTGGAGGTTCCCAAGGCACACCATCAAGTGTGTACAGGGGTCAGCCAGGTGGATGCACCACCATTTTATATTCCTTTAGAAGCAAGGAACTGCAGCAAAGGGGTGGGTAGGGGATCTCTAACTATCCAGCATTACTACTGAGATACTCAGAATCTCCTTTGATATTAAAAACATCAGGAATTCAGGAAAAACTATTCAGGAATTGACTAAAGAGCTCTCTGAACTATCAGTGTTGATTTTAATACAAATCTTTGAACATCAGGGACATTGCAAGGGGCTGGAAAAACTAACATCATACTAATATTTTAAAAGACTAAATGAGATGGTATGGGTCACCATGGGCCAGTTAGTCTGATATCTCAGGCAAAATCATGGAAAGCCTGAATCGGGATGCTATCAGTAACTAATTAAAGGACAGTAGCATAACTAATGTCAGTCAATATGGTTTTATGGCAAAAGAAGTTTTACAAAATAATGTTAATTGTTTATGAGATCACAACTTTGGCTGATAAAAATAGTCGTGTTGACATAATATACTTAAAATTCTGATAAAAAATAATTAGCAATATACAAACTTAAAATTGGTTAACAAATGGACCTCAAAATGTAACTGTGTCTGAGGAAACATCATCCAAGTTCTACAAGTCTGTTCTTGACACAATGCTATTTGATACCTTTATCAAGAAAGAACTATAACATTACTGCCTGTAAAACGAGCAGGTGAAAATAATTGATGAAGTGATAAAAAACAATACAAACAAGTCAGTTAAAGAGGCCACCACGAACTACTCGATAAAGTGGGTTCATGTGAATATCCTTAATAATGCCACATGCAAGACTCTCAGAACAAAAAACCTATGTCACGTTTAGAAGATGTAGACTGGATCCTGAAATGCCAGGATACCGAACACAATTTAGGATTAATGATAAGTAACCAAGTGAACATGAACACCCAGAGAAATTATGTAACTAAAATGGCAGCCACAATCCTCTCATCTGTAAATAGGGGAATATTAAGAGGGCAAGTGGCAATTGATTATTTCCAGGGCACTAGTGATATCAATTAGAGAATACCATTGTCAGCTCTTGTTCTCTCTTCAGAAGGGATGTTGAAAACTTGGAAAGTTTTCAGAAAAGAGCTACAAGAATTAGCTGATGTGCAAAGAACATACAGTGAAAGAAAGCCAAATGTATTTAGTTTATCCAGCAGAAGGTTGTTTATAGACCTAAATTCACAAAAGGAGCCAGGAACCCAGAAAATCACTATGATTCCCAGAGCTTGAGTTAGGAACCTAAGCTCCTATACAACAAACAGGAAATAGGCATCATAGACTATGATTCACAAAAGCCAGCATTTAGGGAAGGGAGCTGTCTAAACTAGTGAATGGGAGATGGCAACAATAGAAGTGTGTACTAAGCCCTATGTCTCCATCTTAGAAATGGCTACTTAAGTACAGGTTACGGGGAAGTACCTTTGTCTGCTTGGGATTCTCAATTACAAATCTTCTCTTGGAATTGGCAAACAGCTTCTCACACAGTGGTTAAGGAACTTATCTAGGATGTGGGAAACCCAAATTCAATTCCCTCTTTCACCTTAAGAGGAAATGAGTTTTGAACTGGAATCTGCTACATCTCAGGTGCGTGCTCTGCCCAGTGGGCAGCAGGACATTCTGATGTGGGGCTCCTTCAATCTCTACAGCTCACGTTACAACACTCTGAATTAAATAGCAGTGATTGGAGCAGAGGGAATGGATCCTGGGTCTTCCACATGAATGCTCTAACCATCAGGATAGAGAATCATTCTTATGTTGCTCTCTCTCTTACTCTGTTCCAAAGAGATGTTTGGGCAAACAAGAGAGAGAGAGAAAGAAAGCACAAGCATGGGAATGACTCACATCCCAACTGGGTACCCTAACCACTAGATTAAAAGTTATGTGTGAAGTCCCATTCCTCCTTCCCACTGTCTTGCTTTCCTTTGCTGTTCTCTATAAACTTGCCTAGAAACCAAATCTGATATATGCCCTGTGAGCAGTTCCAACAGATCAGGCCCTGTATCAGATTGATGGCTGCCACCTGGTTGTGAAACACTCTGGAGCTGAGGTGAGAGATAGGCACTGGCCTCCTAGAGGAAGGCACCAGTGCACATGACCAGAGGCAGAAACACAGGCATTTAGGGAACTTTTTATTATGAAAACATAGGTACCAAATGAGTTTCAGCATGTAAAAGGCTTAGTGGAACTTTGGCTTATCACAGTGGTCTCCAGCCTGGAACATAGGAGCCTGAAGGATGGACTTAGGCACTTAATACCTTTTTGTGCATTCAGATCTAAGTATCCACATGGGAAGGAATTTCTAACAGTAGACAGCTACTAGCAGAAAATGTCGTAATGAGGTTCAAGTGTTTAGAAACTGAAGCTAGATAACTTGAGTCTAGAAATAAGGAAAAAACTTTGAAAAGTGAAATTAACTTTTGGAACCCTTTTCTATTGTCATGGTACATTCTCCATCATTTGCACTCTTTACATCAAGACTGGATATCTTATTCAAAAATGTGCTATTGTGTTTATGGGGTCATGGACTGTGTTAGGCAGGATATCTGACTAAATGATCCTTTCTAGCCTAAACATATATGTATCCAAGTTCATTCCGGAAATCTTTCAATTGCCCACAAATATTCTGGGGTGAAGATTAGGTCTCCTGACATACCATAGTAGCAAGCCATCGTGACATACCATACATAGTAGCAAGCCATGATACATATTGTGATTTCACGTGAATCTAAATTAAAAAAAGATGTGCTCATGTTTCTCAAAATTCAACAATTGTCAGTGCATCTAGAGCTCTAATTTTGCAAATGCCTCTGACCTCTAGATGAAGTTAAAGGCAACACCACAGCAGCAAAATATGTTTTAGGTTTTCATTCCCTTAATATCTCCTTACATTTCCCTAGATGCAACTCAGCTAGTAAGAGAAAGGAAATCTATTACATTGACATTTCAGAGCTTCCATAGATGTGGAAAGCTTACATATGTACACAGTTTTCAAGTTATTAAATGTTTGGATAGTATGTGAATTTGGGGCAAGGGCCAAAAATAAGACCATCTATAGTAGATTGTTTACATGCTTTTCTGAACTTTCTAGATCTGCATTTCAGGAGAGTTCAAACTTCCTGTCTTTGCTCAGATTACCACACATTTTCTAAACTTTTTCTTATATTTCTTATATTATTTGATTGCTGTTACTGAGCACAATCCATGGTTGCAAAGGCATATAATTGTGAAAAAACAATTTTTTCACTTTAAACATCAGCACATTTTCAGAGAGATGCACATTTGAGAAGTGGAGACTCTTTATTCTACCTGAATTGGTTCATTTTAGTTCCAGTTATGGACATCTTTAAACTTTAAAGAAAAATCATTATAAAAGTATCATACTTTGAATACTTTTAGATCCTTATACAGATGAGGCACTAGTTGACTTAATGGTTAGCTATTTTAATAATTTCCAGTCTTTTAAAAGCACAAATGGTGATTCACATTGCAGCAGATTTGTGTCTATAGAAACACTTGGTGTTTCAACTAAAAATATCTTTAAAATGTTAAAAAGAAGGTACAATGTAAAAATAATTACCCATATTAAAATTAATAAAAAGGTTAATTAGTGATTCTGTAAAACTACAGAACCAAGAAATAATAATTATATGGCACGTTTTCATATTTCTACTAAAACCCACAAGAGAAAGTCAAAGACAGAGGTAACATCTATGTAGGCAGGAATTAAACAGTATAATTATTGTTAGCATGAAGTAAAAAGTAGAAGCAGAAAAATAAATGAAAAAGTAAAGGAAAAACATAAGAAAGGAGATTTTCTGAAAAATAAATAAAATCTTAAGAAAAATGAATAGGCAAATTCAGACTCTGAAATAATCTTCTTTGCCTATTGATTTCATCATGGCACTCTTCGCATCTATCAATTGGCTATTTCATCAAATTTAAATGTGTTGTCCTTACCTTTAATGGCTGATACAATTTTACCTACTCCCAGCTTATCTTCCATTATTACACCTTGCACTGACACCAATGGCTCCCGCAATCAACAGAGCCACATTGGCACATTTGTCACCTGCACATACACTCACTGTTCAATTTCCATGTATTTATTCACAAGGTCCTTATATTATCCACATTTAAATCCCTCTTAAAAAGCCACCTCCACATTTCCTGAGTTGTATTTACATTTTCCTATTTGTTATTTCACATCTCTAGCTATCTCTTCTTCCTTAGAGTATGAGCACAATGAGACAAGGATCATCCCTTACTGAGTGTCTGGCATATGTATAGCACACTATAGGTACTGGCATAAACTAATCATCATGCAATACAGTAAACTAAGATGGGTATGAAATTAACCTGTAGCCATAGTAAAACTTCATCAAGTAATAATAATAACAAGGATACAAGAAGGCGGCTGTGATTAATAACACTGGTCAAGTGTTGGTGGGAAATAATGAGTATTTGGTTTGAATTGACCTTGTTCAAGCAGTTTGCCAAGCTCTTTATCTTGTCTGTCAAATATATAAATAAACACAAATCTATGTATTAGACAGTGTCTTTGATGAGAATTTGAAAGCTTGAATACAGAATACCTATTTTATATACTTTGCTTGCATTATTCATTGACTATTTTTTTTAAACCTAATAGATTAACAGATAATGGACTGGTTCACAAGTGATTCATGAAGCCAGAAGTTACAACTTGCTCAAATTATATTCACTGAGTGTAGTGGTTGACTAACTCTTGTTCTTGTTCAGAAGGCAGAACAGTTATATACATAAGTGTGCCAAACTCTGAATGTTCTTAATAAGTAAAATGTTTATAAAACATTTTCCCCTTATTCATAATGAGAAACATTATGTATATTAATGAAAGGCATTACTTTCTGTTAAATTGAAATGGAACTGTGTCAGCCAATCAGAGAACAGGGAGCTTTATTTAATGACCCACAACTCTATATTTATTTTCTAGTCATTCAATTTCCTGCACTATGACTGAGGGTCACCATTAACAAGTAAGAATTGTGATATGTGTATTAATATTGCTAACAAACTATGAAAAGTGTTCGTATTATCATCATCATCCCTTTGTTCTTACTGGATACTGCCCTTAGAATTCATGAAACATGAACCCACAACAAATGTAGCCATTGGGGCTTCTAACCTCCTCCATGCATGGTTATCTCATTTCATCTCAAAATTTCTTTTCTGAAAAGATGAAGTTCAGTACAGCAGACTTCAGAGAATGAGCCATCAAGGAGCTGGTTACAGAGAAGTGAAATGAGTGAGGTGTAAATCTATTTGGTTTTGTATTTAGCAGCATCTACCTCAACATGATTTTTTATAGAGGGGTTACTTATTTTTGGTCTAGCATAGATTTTTAAGCAAAACACATTATTTGGGAAAATATATACATAAATAGAATTAAATGAATTAGAGATAAAACAAAAAATGCTACAGATTTTCTGTACTTGCTCTTAATTATATCTATTAATATTCACATCAACATTTGAATGGCTCTACCATTTTAGCAGATCGAAATTTAGCCTTCAATCCCCCTTGTTGCCCTTCTTTTCTGGAGGAACAGAGCATATTTATGAAATAAATAATCAATTTAAAATGTTTAAATGTTTATGGGCTATAGATTTTGCTGTGAATAATTTGGTAGGCAACCATATATTGGAGCAGGATATATTGACCAAGCATGGTCAGAAGTTATGCATTAGTCAATGATGAGAAAAATTGGGCATTATGCCACTCATGGAATGGGAATCTTTAATCTCATCAGGTTAAAAAAAAGTAGACTGCATGTCTGACCCTGAAATAAATTCAGTTTTGTCTTGCATAACTGCTTATGTAATTTCTAAGGCACAGCAAGCAGTGTAGTAGCAAACTGGCATTGTTTGCTGTTCCTCTTTTTAAAAAAACTGATCTCTCACAATATGCCTTCTAGGTGCAGTCTAAGTGGCACATTAATTGATCCAATTAGTGGATAAATGTGTTTGAATGAAAAAAAAATCTAGACCACGAAAACCTTTCATAAAGTTGTTTGATTGTACACTAAAATGAGCAATCTTCCTTCAAAGCAATCTGGTCAAAAACTTGAAAGGCTATTTTTATCCATCTTACACTTTCTCTAGAGGAAAACACTTTTACTTTCAATATAATTGAATCATTCTTGTAAGTGGCATTCTCGCAAAAAAAAAGTCAGCAGGTCTGTCAGGACCTCATCAACTTAAGTTAAGTCGGAGATGTGATAAAGACACAAAAACAATGTTATGTTTCATTCCTCTTTTACCAGAACAGTCATTACACTCTGATGAGAGGAGCATCTTCTCACAGACAGACATTTTCTTTGAAGACCTATCCAGGTATGATGCTGAGTTTATAAAATAGAAAGGAAACAATTCATCTTAATTCTAGTATTGTCTACAATGTATATAATGTAAAATGAAGGAAGATAGAGAAGGATATTTGCCTGCTGAAGAGAGAAATATTGATTACAAATATTTCCATTAAAAAGTCATTTGTCAACAGCTGCTGCACAGTGGTATGTGAAATAACTAGTTTCCTCAATGCTTAGAATAGGGTCTGGCAGCTGTGTGACTATGCTTGGCATTTTAATGGCTTCCATTTTATCATGGGCTAGTAATTATGATAACCTAACTGATAAAGGCAGATGAATGGATTTATTTGTTCTTTTCCTTTCTTCACTTTAGTGATTGTGAAAAGTGCAAGACTGGCAGTTTTGGAGACTGAAGTAATTCTGCTTCTCCACAAAATAGGTACAACATGGGAAGCAACAGTGAAAATGTTTCCCAGAATGTCCTGCCAGAATTCTTCAATTTAGAGGGAGCTATCTCTAGGGGGAAATGAGTGCTTCATTCCTTATTCCCTTCCGTTCTTGTCCTCCTGGTTGAGACTGCTTTCAAATGCATTAATTATTGCCAGTGCTTTGGCGATGTTTTTGTTATAGAGACTCTTGCCCACTAGAATCTAAACTGACACCATTGGCTTGTTTTAAATAAGTCATCCATTAACTATTAGATGATAATGAGTTCCAGTCACTGCTAGACTGGGCTGCATGTAAATCAGAAACCTAGAGGACATATTTATATTTAAACAGCTATTTCTCCATGACACCAGACAGTTTTAAAAATAGAAAACTAATCCTGCAGTGTCCTAGGGTTGGGGATAGCAGTGGTGAGGACCCTTTTTTGGGTCAGGGGCTGCTGACCCACAGAAACATCAGTCAGGGGCTGTATACAAGTATGAAGCGGAGCACAGGGGGGGCAGGCTAATAGATTTTGGAGCACTAGCATGGGCTCCCCAATGGTGAGAGGGGGAGCCCTGAGCCTCAAGGGCCTGCTTCAGGCAAGCTGGGGGCTGCATCCAGCCCCCTGGCCTGAGGTTCCCCACCCCTGTATTACAGCCTCAGAACACAACTTTAATGAATTCCCCTCCCCTTCAGAGTATTTTAGTACTATGAGTCATGGTTTTCAGTACTTAAAAACTTAAATAAGACCACTAATTATCAGAGTTGGCCAAAACATTTTTGACATAAATGAAGTTTTGGTAACCCTAAAACACTTTTCAGAGACTTCTTTTGCAACTTGCTGTTTTATTAAGCAAGGTGAGGTCCAGAGCTACCTGGTCATTTCTGAGGAGAATAAGAGATGCTGCAGCTCTCTGATGCAAAGAGCTCCATGGCGCACCAAAACCACTAGCATCCTGCTGGAGCCTGTTACTGTCATCAGCCTCTTCCTGACAGAGGATGCCTTACAGAATGCAGCCTCCAGCCCGCAAAAGTATATGCCACCAGGGCGTGCCTACAAAGAATGTTGCACTTCAGGGACTGAACAAGGACTCAGTCAACCACAGGTGCAGGAACTAGGACAGGGAACGGGGTGCAGCAGCGAACCCTGGCTTGAAGTGGTTTCCATTAGAAACAGGGTTTATGGTTCAATGGCTATCAGCACCCCCACTATACAATTTTTTCCCAGAACTCCTACAGCCAACATGTCCCACCACCTTCACCAAAGAGGTATCCATAGAGGAGAAACACAGACAAAGTGAAGAACAGTGGCGTAAGGAGTGCAAAGGGAGGGGGCAAGAACAGTTTCAGTGGGGAGCAGTATTTAAAAGGGAAAAAAAGTACCTCTCACCAAGTATCAACCATTCTAATATCCTTGGACAGTAACTTTGCCATTTCAGTGAACATCCGACCAGCAAGCACTCAATCTAAAGTGGTTGAGCAATACTGCTGCACATTCGGAGCCTGAATCTTATTTACACAAAAGCCCTTCTAGTCTATTCTGGCAGTGCAAAGAGACCATAAATGGAAAATAAATCACATCAATATACTATTGACCACAGTGTGTAAAGTGATTTCCCCACCCAGGAATAATAATCCTGCAGAAAAACGCCAACATGGGAGTTTACAGCTAATTCAGATAACCTCACCCGCATTTACAACACAACAGATTAAAACAGCAGATGCTCAAAACAAGACAAGTAAGTGCTTAATGACAAAAGTCAGAGCAGGAAGAGATGAGCAAAACTATTCACTGGGAGAGCTGCTGGCGTTGCCCTATTTTTCACAAACAGACCACAATCTTCATTAATTTGTTATTTTAAATTATTCTACAAATGTTACACATGGACATGTTTCAATCTGTGTATTGTTCATAAACCATTTGCTATATTTGATGTTTTTTTCAGTATGAGCTGGCATGTCTCTTGTGCTAGACAAGGGGCCTTATATAAAAGGCTACTACACTGTCTCTTTGCTAATGTAGGATCTCCCTATGGCTGGGGGATCCTTTCCTTGGCTCTAAGCTGTCTTTGTGCCCAGAATCCATTGGCAGTATGAGGCAGCCACAGCGGAAAATGAAACCTAATATCTCTCGACATATGGATATTGATTAAAAAATAAAATGAATAAATTTTTTTTAAAAAAATCAGATGTAATTAAGAATATATAAATATATGGAAATGCATGTATATTTAGCAAAGGTTAAAAGTGTGAAAAAATTCAGACACTTTTCTGCAATGTTTTATAAAAGGAAAGATATTCCTAAATAGGTCAGTGTAGTGACTATGTAAAGTGTTACAATAACAAGTTAAATATTGAAATTGCTGGAAATAATATCCTTTGACTTCATAGGTGAATGCGTTTTAACTGTTAAAATAAAAGACATCTTCTGTTCATCTTTACTACAAGACTGCCTCTTAGGGCACATTTAAAGAAAGTGAGCTAAATCTGAAACTCTTTATTGAAACTAAGTATAGAGATAAAATTTTCTAAGAGACTTTTCAAAGCTATCTTAATTCTGGTACTTTAATATATCTGTCATACCCCCTATTTTTTTCTGTGCTGAGAGATTAAAAATATTTCACCTTGATATCATATTTTCAACCCTATAAGCAAAAAATGATTACAGGGAACGTAAATAAACTTTACTACAGTTTCATCTCTATTCCTGCTCAACCATGACATACACCTGTACCACATATGTGGTCATGATAGATGTGACAAACTGCATTTTGTTCTACTCCTTTGATCACAACTAATTTTTTAAAGACATCAGCCTGCCAAAGAAATGATTCTTCCTTTCCCAATATGTGCAGTTTCCTTCTAAAAAATTACATTATATCTGATCATATTACTTAAAAAAATTGGATTTAATAATTAAAACCTACTATTTACCACGGTCATAGGGCACGACTTATTAAAATTTTCAATCAAATTTACCATCATCAAATCATGCCATTTTGGATTCTACATAATTTTTTTTTCTACCCATGCTTTCCTGATTGTGATTGTTTATGGTATTAAACTATACTAATGGGGGAGAGGTTGGTCTATTTAAATTCCTATTGTCTTAGGTGCCCTATAAACTAGACTTATCAATGGTGATGGCTTCAGATTATACAAAAACTAAAGAATTAACATGCTCTGTTGAATCTCAGCAGGAAGTATTGATTAAAATATTAATTATATACAAAAATAACAGTGTTTAGAATTTTCTATTTATATACAAAAGTTACATTTCTCTTTGCTAATAATGATAATTACAGATTGATCTCTATATTACAGGTTATTGCTGTTTTTCAAAAAGAATGAAAAAATACCTTCAATATACATGCAGCTGAATTAAGGAGCAGAAAAGTCTTTCACAGTCTTAAATATATTGAAACACTGCTTTCCCCACCTGTTTTCAAGGAGGAGCCCTGCAATTTGGTCTGTGAGATTGCACTTGGAGGCAATCTGCTGAACAAGGGGAATTTATTTTGCTTGATAGACAATGTTAATGGATGGGTTTTGTCCTGTAGTCTCTTACAAATGTGGTATACTGCTGCAATCCAATCTTCTCAGACACAATCGAAATAGAGTCTGCAGGTTCTTTGGTGTCCCACTTAACTAACTGGATACTCTGAGTAGGGGCTGTCCATCTTTCTGTGATCTCAATAAGGAGCTTGACAAATCATGTAGAAGAAGTCTGGGCACTTTTCACCTGCTCATTGTATTGCACTGTATTAGACCTACTTTTAGAAGGTTCTTTTCTCTGCTGTGGCTTCAAATTCTCCTATCAACTGGCTACTTCTAGTGCTGCTATCATCAAGGACTGAAGAGCCTCTGGACTTGATGTTATACCAACAACAACACAAAAGGCAATCCATGTCTACAGGGGAAGAGGGGTAGAGCAGAGAGGAGGTGACCCATGCCAGCAGTGCAGAGGGGCAGAGAGAGGAGTTAGAGCAAGAGAATCCAGCTACAGCAATTAAAATCTAGGGATAGGGGGAACATGACCCCTCTTATCCCCCCGATTCCATACATCCCCTTACTCCTTTGATCATGGTGTTATTTTCCTTGTGAGCTTCGTTAAACACAATTGCACAGACAATAGGCCGTGTCTTCTGAACAGCAACATTCTCCTTTAAGAACTCTACATGTATCTGGAGGCACTGTGTGAAGAGTTACCATACCTCCAAAGTGAATAGGTTGCCAATGAACATAATTTGTACACTTGAACACAAAGTATGTGAGTGACCACTTTCCAAGGCATGCTGTACAGGTCATGTCTATACTGCAGATGGAAAGCACTGCCTATTTCAACACCGCTCACAAAGTGCGGTAGCATGACCACACTTGCAGCTCTTCTGGCACCCTTCAGAGCCGTGCATTCTGGGCAGCTATTCCACAGAGCACCTCTTCCTCTTCTGCCACAAAGGTTTGTGGGAAGGCAGAGGGAGGCATGGGGAATCCTGTGTCCTTTCTGAATGCCCCTTGGTGCGTTGCTTTGCATCTCAGCAACTGCTGTGCTTCCATCTGCATGTGGTGCTGTCTTTCAATGACTTCAGTGCTGCACACTCTGCCTCCTTAGTCTGTGGGAATGGATCCCAGCAGTTGACAAAAATGCTGATAGGTCTCACTAATACATCATGAATGGCAGTCCAGTTATTCCTGAAGCTGCAACATGATAATGAGGACCCCATGCAGCATTCGTACTACATGAGATTTCTTGTGGCATTCAGAGAGGTGCTGACCACAGTGGAACATTGCTTTTGGACTCAGGAAACAAGCATTGACTGGTGGCATCATATAAGCCAGCCACTGCTGGCTAGGACTACAGAATTTTGGAAGGAGAAAAATCACTTTCATGATGCAAATGAGAGCTGCCCTGCCAATGGAGAAACACGTGGCGATCACACTGTGGACGTTTTCTCTTGGTCACAGTTTGAAGTGGGAAAATCAACTGTTGGACTTGTGCTGACAGAAGTGTGCAGGGCCATCAATTGCATCCTGCTCCTAAAGACCAAGACTTTGGGCAATGTGAGTGAAATTGTGGATGGCTTTGCTCAGATGGGCTTCCCAAACTGCAGTGGGGTGATAGATGGCACACACATTCCGATTCAGTCACCAGACCACCCAGCCTCCCAGTACATTAACCACAAGAGATATTTCTCCATGTTTCTGCAGGTGCTTGTGTGTCACTGTGGACATTTCATGTACATTAATGCTGGTCTAGAAAAGTGCATGACGCATGTGTCTTTTGGAACACTGGCCTTTTCAGAAAACTGCAAGTAGGGCCTTCTCACAGACCAAGAGATCACAGTGGGGGAAATAGAAATGACCATTGTGATCCTTGAAGACCCTGCCTACCCTTTAATGCTGTGAATCATGAAGCCATACATGGGGAGCCTTGACAGCAGCAAGGGGGGGGAAGGTTCAATAACAGGGTGAGTAGGTGCAAAATGACTCTGGAGTGTGCTTTTGACCAGCGAGGCCTATTGGCAATGTTTGTGCGGGAAGCTGGAGCTGGCTGATGATAACATCCCTTTGGTTACTGCCATATACTGTACCCTCCACTATATTTGTGAAGAGAAGGGCAAAAACTTCAGTCGGGCTGGACTACTGATGTACAGGGTCTGGAGACTAAGTTTGAACAGCCCGAGACCAGGGCTATGAGAAGAGCACAGCTTAGGGCCCTAATGATTAGGTATGCCATGAGACAGTAATTTGATGCTAGTAAGTAAAGTAAGTAAAGTAAGTAAAACTTGTTGCCATGCAGTGTCTGCATTGCTACGGGGTTACTCTGATTGGTTTGTGCAGTGCACTGAGTGCTGAGTGACAGTCAGCTTTAGTGGGGTATGCTTGCTTGCTTGCTTTCATGTAATGGAATAAAGATTTCTTTGAAACACATGAATTTCATTTATTAAACACAGTAAATGCAATACATCTTGTGATGTATCCATAGGGTATCATAATTCATACAGCTGGAGCACAGCTGGGACTGGACAGCTTCCTCTCCCCAAATGCTGAAGAGGTCCAGCAGCTTGGCAGGATCCAAACAGGGGGATCTCCTGCTGCATGGAGCAGGCATGGCCAACTGGAAAGAGGCACTCAGAACACACCATGTGTTGCAGAGCAAACAGGAAGGCAACTTTCACATTTTAAAAAGAATTCAAAGGGCAGGTCAAAGGGTTGGTCACCTGATAGCAGGGCAGTAGAGTTCAAAGAGAGGACCAGAGAAGCAAGAATAGGCATTGTGGGAAGGGTGACAGAGGGCAGTCACAACACAGTACTACACCACAGTGTCCACACTGACACCCTGGTACTATATCCAGAGCGCAGAAAGCGCTATGCTTCTCACTGATCTGGTTTACCTAGAGTGCACTCTAACTGAGGAGCTGGTGCACACTAAGGGTACGTCTACACAGTGGTGTTATTTTGGAATAACTGATGTCATTCTGAAATAACATAGTACACGTCTACACTACAAGCCTTTATTTCGAAATAATGTCGAGCTGGAGGACTTTGTACTCCAACTCGTGTAGCCTTCATTTCATGAGGAGTAAGGGAAGTCGAAGGAAAAGTGTTCTTCCTTCGACTTCCTGCATTGTAGATGGCGCCAAAAGCCGAATTAAGCTATTTCGACTTAAGCTACTCAATTGACGTAGCTGAAGTTGTGTAGTTTATTTCGAATTTAGCCTTGCTGTGTAGACATACGCTAAGTGCCTTAGCAGGACGGACATCTTACAGTGCCAAGGATTGATTTACTGCCCAGTAACTTGCCTGTGTTGTCTTGGCCATAGAGAGCACAGCTTGCCTGGTGGACTGACTGACAGCACACAGGTAAGAATGTCCAAATGAAATGTGCTATGCCAGAAAAGTAACATTGTGTTTTCTAGTCTTCGCTTATCACACTATTTATCATAACTCATGGGGGGCCTCATCCTCCCTGAGACCTTCAGTATGCATTTTCACTGCTGGAAGTTACTTGGTGGGCATGCCTCGTACATGTAAAATAAGATGCTTTAAAGAAGGAATCAGCCATTCCTGGGGAAGCCACTTGGGATTCAGCAAAAGCTTCCATCCTTTCAACCTCCAATGGGTTCTGCATTTGACATTTCCAGATGAAGTTCAGTCTAATGAAAAATCTCTAATATAACTTGTAGGTCAAGCCCACTGTATCTATTTGGTTAGGGTGAAAATAGGCTGATTCATATTGATCAATGGCCTTCGGCAAGGGTTTAGGTGGTATACAGCATTCCTTCTCACCTCCGCGTCATGATGAATTATTGCCACAGACTTTGAGTTATCTGGAGAGAGTAGAAGAAGGGTAGTGACGGTTGTATGCAAAATCTAGCAGTGGCTGTTTGCTAGTGTGATAAGCTGCTCAGGCACTGTCAATCTCCATTCAAGGTATCTAGACTGACTAGTTGACTTATTTGTTCAAGCCACCTGCATTCTTCTTGCAGGACTTCTATAATCGAAAGTATACATATTTTGTGAATTACTCCTCTGCCCTCTCCCCTCACCAGCCAGGAGTAAGAGGCATACACAGAAGCTGTGTACTTTCCCCTTGTTCCCGAACAGTCAGCTCAATGTGGAAGTAAAATATCTTGCCCAAACATAACAGCCAAATACTGAAAAATTTGAAAGCTCCTAAGAAAAGAAAGCAGAGTAAAGACGGGGGACAAAGAAGCAGATGGCAGAGTGATCACTGTATTGAGAAAGTGGTTTTTCAACCTTAAAATGTCAGAGGCAGTAACTTCCTAAATACCCTAGCTGGGATATGTATCCTAGGAAAGAGCTTTGTGAAATTTGGATGGGTAAAGCTCGCCAATCTGATCAGAATAGATCTAAATTTGTCCTCTATCCCAGATTACAATTCTGTGGAACCACAAGGCTCTTCCTCTTGAGGGTCAACAGGCGACGGACAACAACAACACCTCAACTCAGGGAATCAAATGGAAAACAGTTTTATTGCTAATGGAATAATGAGTATGATCACCACAGCAAACACTACAGTAAGAACACAAATCACTTGAATCCCTTCCGAAAATGTCATTAACACAATTAATCCCAAACTTATCTAAGTATACAAAAAGTAATGATAATAATAATACATAATAATAATAAGAAGAATAGTAATTCCTGAACACACAAGGATCCCAAGGTTGGATGGAGAAGGGTGGCTTCCCTTCCCCTGGAGACCTGAGAGCAAGTGTTAGTAGGATTCTTAAAAGCAGACTTAGGCAAGACAAGAAAAGCAGTTGTTACAAAAGAGAGGAATAGAAATAAATCCTAAGTTTCTCTAACCTTGTATTCACCCGACTCGGGACGGACTGCTCTCTTTCTGCGAGGAGTCAGATTGCAGTCCCGATCTCTCTAATCCCTAGGCCTAAATACCCCTTTTGGGCACCAAAGCATACTGGATATACCACCCCTTTTCCATAACCGGGCTTAGCGCCCCAAGATTTCTGACGATACCTCCTTTAATTGGAAGAAATCTCTGGGTATCTTATGAATATTCATTATGGGTGCCAGATGACTTTCTTGGATGCTGTCCCTATACCACACACAAAGGGCGGGAAGCTTTACGGAAGCTGCGGTAAACAAGGTTCCATCTGTTCAGATTGCACCAAGAGATGAAACACCCGTAACTGTCATGTTAGCAGATTTATACCATAAATTCTGGGTAAGGCTCAAAAAATAAACTTGCCCTGACCGCAGACTCTTGCTTCACCCCTTTATGGAAAATTACAAGCAGAAAGCATATTGTTCCCCGCTTATATCTTATTGCCATCAGCCATCTTACAGAATCTGGATTCTGTAGGCCCCTTGCATTACCAGCATATTTCAAATCTATATTAGAAAAATATAAGGATAATATAAAACTATTACTTAACTAAAACGGCTATCATATTCATAGCCCAAAATAAGGCAAGTAATGATTAATAGGCTACAGATACTTATCAGAAGAGTACAGTATTTGTCTGAATTAACATAAGATCTGAAATATAATAATGAAAATTATTTAAAAGTGGCAATAAACTTGCAATCTTACACAAAACTAAGCTTTCAAAAGTTAGGTTTATTTGTTTTAGATAATATATAATACATCAGGTTATGTCCGAGCACAAGAAAGAGAACACAAAAAGTTTTAAATCAGTTGATTCACCAGTATACCTACTAAAAGAGAAACTGTATGAATATGGAAGCAACATAAACCATTGTCTGTTGATCACTAAGGACACTTCTAACCGCAAGATCAATGCTCTGGAGGCAGACGTTCTAGTATTCAATTTAGCGGGTCTAATATAGACCCTTAAATTGAATGCTGAGGGCAGCGTCCAGTACCCCTCCTTCTGTGAGGGCTAAGGGAAGCCTACGGGAGCATTTGCTGCCATCAGCCTCCCACAGTGTGGATGCTGCCACAGCTTGGCTTAAGGTAAGCTGACTCCAGCTATGCATTTGCGTAGCTGGAGTTTGAGTACCTTAAGCTGACCTCCCAGGTCTAGTGTAGACCTGGCTTCATAGTCTATAGAGTACTTGCTGATGGCACATGGGAAGCTGGTTGGTCATAACACACTGCTTGTTTACAGTTACTAATCAGCAAAATCTTAAAATGCATCACATATTTTCTAATATTACTTTTCTACTATAAATATATATCCTACATGTGTTGACAGCATTTAATTATCAACTCTTTCCCACCACTTGAACATTAAGAAATTCAGAACTGCAATAAACAGGTGACCTGCCTTATCTTCCGACACTTTCTGAGCATTGAAACTTAATTGCCTTCACTTCTCACAAATTTACTTTATGCTCTCATAATATTAATTTTCAACTATAAATTCCTCACTTTTCACACATTAATGGTGCATAAAGTTAAGGAAAAAATGTAAAGAAAGCATCATCGAAATGACAGTAATTCTCCTTCAGCACAAATTAGGAACAGCTAATCTTTTCCCCTTTTTTAATTGATAATTTTGATGTAAACAAGAGGCGAAATTTAGAAATGTTTAAAAGTCAGCATAATTATCAGAACAGTTTGTAATAATATTACAGTACAGGACTATTGTTAAATTCTTACTGAAACAACCAAGTTACCACTGATACAAACAAAATCTTTTTACTCTTCCCCTTAGGAATGTAATAAACATAATTTCTCCAAAATGGATTACGTCACACCCCACAATAGTGATTTTACATGAAAAGTTAATAGATTAGATTTAATACACATAATGTCACACTTACTGTACTCTGCATTTACTTAAGCTACCATCTTATTCCTCACACAGACTTAATAGCTGCTAATAGAAAATATGGTGTGTTTCTTTTTGTAGAAAATATATTTATTTTTTGTGCATTCATTGTACAGATATGTTTGTTGGTGAACGTCTGTCTGCAAAAATATCCATGAACAAATGAAACATGATACCCAGAAGACATAACATAAGAACGGCCATACTGGGTCAGACCAAAGGTCCATCTAGCCCAGTATCCTGTCTTCCAACAGTGGCCAGTGCCAGATGCTCCAGAGGGAGTGAACAGAACAGGGAATCTTCAAATAATCCCTATCCCATCACCCATTCCCAGCCTCTGACAGAGGCTAAGGACTCTATTCCTACCCATCCTGGCTAATAGCCATTGATGGACCTAACCTCAATGAATTTTTCTAGTTCTTTCTTGAACCCTGTTAAAGTCCTGGTCTTCACAACATCCTCTGGCAAGGAGAACCACAAAACTTCCTTTTGATTGTTTTAAACCTGCTACCTATTAATTTCATGTTCTCATGTTATGGGAACAAGTAAAAAACTTTTCCTTATTCACTTTTTCCATACCAGTCATAATTTTACAGACCTCTATTATATCCTCCCTTAGTCTCCTCTTTTCTAAAATGAAAAATCCCAGTCTTTTAATCTCTCTTGATATAGGACCCATTGCAAGCTCCTAATCATTTTTATTGCCCTTTTCTGAACCTTTTCCAATGCCAAGACATTAAATAGCTTTTTGGTTAGAGTGTCCTGTTGAAGACTAAAGGTAGTTATATCTATTACATAAAAATATGCGGACATCATATCCCAAATTTTTAATGCAAGAGATATTTCTTAGCAAATTGTGCAACTGAGAAGACAAAAAGCAGACTTTTTACTTTGTTCATCTAATAACAAACACAATTAAATATCTACTGTCTGTTTTAGTTTAATTGATTCATCAATTAATAGTATAGTGATATTATAAAATACACTAGATCATTTTACAGTTATAGTCCAGAACACTAAAAATAATTTAAGGACAGCTGAGGATTTGATTACAGTGTCCTATATAATCCTACTTTATGTCATAGCTTTTGATTGATTATTGTTTTATTTGTAAAAACCTGAAAGTCGATGGAAACAAGGGATTTATAGCACCTGCACTGCAACCTCTGTTTGCAACCCATTATTATAGATGTTCTACACTAAACATCTGTTAACTACAATTTTTGCTTTTTTCAAATGGCTTAATCCTACGTCCATGGAAGGTTTTGGCAGAAGCAACATTGAGTTTAATAAGAGCACAAGCAAGATATCCCATCATTTTAACTTAAATCCACTGATGGTAGAACACCAGCTTGCAAGGGAATGCCAATCACACCTTCTTTTTAGACATTTTTTTTCTTATTTCACAGAATCATTGAGATTTAAGGCAAGAAGGATTTCCAAGATCTCAACTAGCCCATTCTCTCCCCATTCCCTGCAGACTGTATTTTGATTAACTATATCTAGACCACTGGATTTATGGTTTATTACAAGAATTTAGAGGGTTGTTAATGGGACACTTCACCTTAAATTGTTTCTTAGAATATGTGCTAACTACTTAAGCTAAACTACCAATAGCACCAGGAGTACTTCTTCTAGTTCTGAAGAAGCTCTTTGTGTAGCTCAGAATTCATCTCTTTCACCAACAGACACTGTTGCAAGAAAAGATACTGTGTCATCCACCTTGTCTCTCTAATATCCTGGGATCAGCATGGCTACCATAGCACTGCCTAGACACTATCCCTGACAGCTGCTTATACAAACCGCTCTTCAAAACCTCCAGTGATGGAGATTCTAAAACCTCTCTAAGTAACCTGTTCTAGTACTTAAGTATCCTAAAGTCACAATGTTTTCCCCCCTAATTTCCTACCTAAATATCCATTGTTAAATTAACCTGATTACTTTGCCTAACTTCAGTGGACACGGGCAACAATTGATAAGTGTCTTTTTATAACAACCTTTGACATATTTGACGACTATTATGTCTTCCCTTAATTGTCTCTTCTCTAGATTTTGCATGAACAATTCTTTCAACCTTTCCCCATGGGCTATATTTTCTAAGACTCTTAGCATTTCGATGCTCTTCTCTGAACTCTCTCCAATTTGTCTACATTTTCTAAAGTGAACTAGACTCAATATTCCAACTGAGTCCTACTAGATAAATAATACTGTATTTTTAGAACACCCCTACACTTCACTTACAATATAAGGCGATGGATTTTCAACTTGTGTTTACAGGCAAATTTTTTTAGTAATAGATGGAATGAAGAAGGGAAGAGTTAAAAGTGGAGAATATGAGGAAACAATCTTTTTATGTACTGGAAAATTACTTGAATTTGGAATGGAGAAAAGATTTGACACCTTTTTCATCAACTTTCTCCCCATTTTTTCTAGCTGGTATGGTGAAATGAATGTGGGTGGCTTCGCAAGCTAACTCCCCAATCCCTTTTGAGCTACCTGTGGAGCAACTCCTCACTACATATCTATCATTCTCTGGCATGCTGTGAAGTAACAGGTTTAGCACTGGGATGGGAGGACTAAAGCAAAATATTGGAATCTCTCTGTAAATTATGTGAAATGTGACCTCCAGTTAAGACAATGCTCAGTGCTGTCCAACAGGCTTAAGATGTATCTACTCATGGCCTTCTGTGCAATCCATAGCATCTGAGTACCTCACAATCATAAATGTATTTAATCCTCACATCATTCATGGGTGGTAGGATTGTATTATCCCTGTTTTTTAATGGGTAACTAAAGCACAGTGTAAATTAAGTAAATTTCTCAATATTCACACAGGAAGTCTTTGACTGAGCCAGGAGTTGAAGGTACATTGAAATTGAGGGAAGATAGCACCTTATGTGGCGGATTAGGGAAGGCATTCCGGAAGGGCTGCTGAAACTATGGCTATGTAGAAGAGGGCCAGAGAAATGTGGTGATAGCTGAGGCAAAAGAATGCAGTAAGCGACTGTGCTTCAAAGAATGCCTGGGCGGGGACCTGGACATGACCAGCCCACGTCTGGCTATTTCTGAGATAAACAGGATGAAGTACAATAAGGACAAATGCAAAGTACTCCACTTAGGAAGGAACAATCAGTTTCACACATACAGAATGGGAAGCAACTGTCTAGGAAGGAGTACTGCAGAAAGGGAGCTAAAGGTCATAGTGGACCACAAGCTCAATCTGAGTCAACCGTTCGATGCTGTTGCTAAAAAAGCAAACATGATTCTGGGATGCATTATCAGGAGTGTTGCAAAACACGAGAAGTCATTCTTCCACTCTACTCTGCACTGATTAGGCCTCAATTGGAGTACTGTGTCCAGTTCTGCATACCACATTTCAAGAAGGATGTGAAGAGATTGGAGAAGGTCCAGAGAAGAGCAACAAAAATCATTAAAAGTCTAGAAAACATGAGCTGTGAGGAAAGGCTGAAGGAACTGGTCTTGTTTAGTTCGGAAAGGAGAAGACAGAGGGAACATGATAGCGATTTTCAGGTATCTAAAAGGGTCTCACAGAGAGAAGAGGTGGAAATTGTTCTCCTTGGCCTTTGATGATAGGACACAAAGCAATGAGCTTAAACTGCAGCAAGAGAGGTTCAGATTGGACATTAGGAAAAACTACCTAACTGTCAGGGTGGTTAATTAAACACTGGAATAAATTGCCCAGGGAGGTTGTGGAATCTCCATCACTGGAGATATTTAAGAGCAGGTTAGACAGACATCTATCAGGGATGATCTAGACGGTCCTTGGTGCTGCCATGAGGGCAGGGGACTAGACTTGGTGATCTCTCGAGGTGCCTTCCAGTTCTAGTATTCTATAATTCTACGATACACCCCCTCGGTCTCAGCCCCATGTCTTCTACAACCCTAGTAGATTTTTTGAATATTGACCAATAGGGTCATATTCAGACTTGGTTAAAACAAGTGTAACTCTACTAACTTCAGGAGTATACTGCTTTGCCTGTTCTGTGCTGAATCTGGTGCCCAGACTCTAATTTCATGTTTCATTTATGATAATTTGCAAGATGACGTGAGGGACTCAACTTACTGGTTGAATCTGGGTATCTGTTAAACAGCTGCCACTTCCACTCCTCAGCCCCACTTCTTAAAATCTTCACAAGTAGGTGGTTTTCTCCTTGGTCTAAAGCAAAGAATGGAGAGGATAAAATGGTGTTCAGAATTTCTGGAATTGTTGAAGTATTAACTTATTTATTTTTATATATTTATGTTTTGCCTTGTTTATTTTCATAATAACTTTTAGCAGAATACTTCTCAAAGATTGAGCTAATCAGACAAACTGCACACTGTTAAAGTTATGCCTGCCTAAAACTTGCTTTCCTTACTTAATTTAAAAATGGATGAAGAATCTACTACTGAAACAAAATATAAATCCATTTGATGACATGCTAGATTTGTAGGCAACTTTTTTTGTCCAATGATGGAATGGATGTCTCACTTGAAGAAATTATGCACTGCCCAGTCTGAGCATGAGATAGCAAAGAACGTGTGAAAGAAAAGGTCACATTAACAAAAGATTTTCTCTAGCAAGAACATCAAGGCACTTTGAAGGGTTTAGTCATCTGCAGTAGAATTGCATCTCTGTAAAGCTATGTAGAATGCATTCCTGAGCTTTACTATTATTTTCTAATTTTCAGTGTCAGTAATTTCTTTTAAAAGGTCATTTCAGTGTTTGTGAAGCATGCCTCTATCCTTCGATGCATAACTAGTACACGAAAAAATGTATAGTACAAAGAGCAAGCTTCCCACACTGTCATGACGATATGTTTCACCCTTACTTGATTTTCGGAATAGTATATAGAGTTGGTATGTGTGTGTTTATAAGGCCGCTTAAAGGAATTTAAGAACTGCAGTCAGCAATCTGTTACAAACTGGCCACTTGTAACAAAGAGCTTTGCTTAGAATTATTCTAATTATGTGCTACTGCAGTTTGAATGCTCTTTAATTAGCAAGAATAAGAGACTGGTATTAGGGATCTACGACTTGGTTAGGATTTCTAGATCATGCTGTAGTAGGGATTTTTAGTTACTTTAATAAAAGATCTTTTGTTTTTAGAAAGGAGAGTGTCCGTGTCAATTATGTTATCACAAGATTATATCCATGTTCTTCAATGCTTTCTTGACAATCCTGGAAACTTGTACCTCAGGGATAAGGATGATAGGCAGGTTACTCTGGCAGCATCCTCAAATCCATTTTTCTGGGTAACATCTCAGCTGGTCTAAGGTCAGTGTAGCTGTATTGACTTCAGTGGAGCTATTCTGATTTACATCAGTTAAGAACCTAGACTAATCACTCTATGAGGGAGAAGCTGGCTCATTTTCCATTGCCTTCCTCTGGTTCCTAATGCATAGGGAAGCTAGGGTCACCACTATGTCTCTTAAGGAGGTATAATACATGCTCTCTTCCAAGCCAACCAGCTCTTCCGGCAGGTGTTATGAAGGAATCACAGAATTCCTTATACCGTTCACTACCACTTTGCGAGGACTGCACGGGGTAGGCATAAGACTTGAGATTCTGACTAGCCACTTTGAAAGGCATGTAGAGTCACTGCTATGTACCAGCATATAGCCCAGCCAAAACCAGACCCAACATTATTTAGAAATCTACACACATGCTTCCAAACTTATTGGTAGTTTAAATTCCTTTATTTACTTCTTCCTCCTTTTTCCTTTCCTTTGATATTTTAATATCACTGATAATATTAGAAAGCATAACCAGAGCTCTTACAACTGCTGTTCTCTATTTATTTTTCTATTTAAGTGAACAGCAGAATTGGAATACAATTTGTTTTTATTAAGTTTCATGCTGAAGGTCTGGATTTAGCAATACCTCCACTATAGCAAAGGATGTTTAAATCTGTTTTTACTGAGCAGAGAATGTTGAGCAGGACACCAACGCTTTCCTGTGCTTTCTCAAAATGAGTCATATCACCTTTGACTTCCTCCTGAGCATATACCAGATGCAGACAGAAGTGGACAGTAGCAGTTTAAACACCATTACAAAAAAGACAACTGCACATAATAAGGGAAATTAAAAGCATGGAAGGAGGTGAGACTGTTCCAGTTACATGTGTACATGTTGTACCACTATGTTGTTGTTCTTTCACAATTAGTTTGTAATCAATTAATTTATTGTGCACATGTGACAATTGGGAGGATGTTTTAAAAAACAGATATTTACAATATTTAAGACATTTCTCCTCTAGATATAAATAGTTTGAACCACTGTAAAAAAATAAATCATAGTGCTTTTTTAGGAGTAATAGTTAAGTAAGGCAGTAACTCACAAAATCATGATTATTTTTATTGTTATTTTAATTAAAAATTATTTTAAGCACTTGCTTTTTCAAGTACAGGAAACATAATGCCTGAAAACAATTCATTTGCCTATCCAACAAAGGCTTAATTGACAAGAAAATAATAAATTAAGAATAACCTAAATGGGTTATACTCAGAGTTTTCAATTAAGTGATTCAGGAAGCAAACTTCTTCACCTTTCCCCTTATAAGATAAAACTACCGTTGTAGTCAATGTAATAAATGGGACTCAAGAAAAATTTTAGTTCAATATGCATTTTTCCTCGGCAAAAGATAGCACAGGATTTGATCTCAGGAATACATTACTAAAAAGTAATTCTCTTCCTGTCACCATATAATGAAGTGGTGCAGAAGGATGAGTGAAAAGTTTGGATATTTAAAAATATTACTTTTTTAGGCAAGTAAGTAGTTTGTTTACAAATATATCCCATTAGAACCTTCAGGGCACGTCGACACTGCAGGGCTAAAATCAGAATAAACGGCATCAATTTCGTAGCTAAAGATGAAATAGCTTATTTCGGCTTTTGGCGCTGTCGAAGTAAAAACTTCACTCTGTTTACGCGGCTAAAATATATGGTTTTATTGGCCAATAAAAGCAAAGTGAGCCAAACGTGGACCCAGCAAAGTCAGGCCCAGTAAGGCTGGCTAATACAATCAATCCTAGTATTTTATACCCTTAACCAAACAGCCTGACGTCAGGGCATTCAAATACAGAAATCATCAATTAAGCTAGGAAAATAAAGCCTTATCAACAAAATGGAGGACAGGTACGAGGGAGTACCTCTCCTGTCTAAACCAGCCCAATTAACACATTCCAATAGCACATCTGTCTTGGCCTGGCACATGGGGTGATAGAAAGTTCACTCTGGCCTACATGCAAAGGCAAAAAGCTGAAATGGTTTCTGCTATACAAGATGGCTTTTAGCTAAACATATAAAATGGTTACGGCAGTCTCTACAACTCCCCCCTTTTAGCCTTTTAAAGGCTAACCATGAAACCATTTTATATCTCCATTTCCATTAAAGTATTAATATACATTTCCTGTTCCTTTCTCTGCTCATCATATTTTAACATCATTACTTCCACATTCTCTCTAGTAAGGGTCTGTCTTGTGCTTTTTAAAATACAAGCAATACAGCATTTGATTAACAAGAAACAAAAATAAACACAAAAGAATATAACCAAGACTAAAACTACACCTTGAAGAATCCAAGTTCCCACATGTCCAAACCAGCCTCTCAATGAACCCCAGAGGGTCCTGTCTTCCTCCTGCCTTAGGCTTTCCACAGTTCTTTCAATCTCTAAGGCATTTTCCTCTACTTCCTTGCTGGTGTCAGTGATATACACACAGCATTCTTTTCCCACTAAGGCACAAACCCCGCCCTTACTAGCTAGGACATAGTCTAGGGCCATCCGGTTTGGGCTCTTTCCCACTCTGGCTCCTGAACCATTACATGTCCAGCAGTACTTTCCAATTGGGGTCAGGTCTAGGTGGATATACCCTGGGTTAGTAAACCCTTTATCCTGCCAAGTATCATTTGGCTTTAGTTCACTAAACAATGGGCCATTCATTTGAGTGTTGTTCAGTGGGACCGGAATCATTGGGATGCCTCCTTCTGAATGTACAGGACTGTGAGCACATATCCAGCAACCTGTGGAATTAAATTCTTGGGAAACTTGGTTCATTAAAAGCATAAACACATTTGAACCATACAGGTTATAACTACTAGGTATTAAAAAACAAGATTAAGCATAAGCTCAACAGGAATTGTTTGTCCAGCCTCATGCTGGCTGTTCTTCAGGACTTCGTAGATTGCTTCACCTATCGCTGGCAGGTTCTTCTGGGTCGCAGCTGGTACCTTGGCCTCGGTTCCTCAGGATCGTCTGCTTCTGGGCTTGGATTGCCGGTACCAAGCCTGCGCTGATCCTCGTCTACTTCTGGACCTGGGTTTCCGGTACCAGGTCTGCGGTGCTCCTGGTTAGGGCTAACCTCTGTAGGGGCTGGAACCGCTTTGCAGTGGGACGCGTGAATCCAGGTGGGGAATCCCTCACACTTTACAGCAGTATGGGTGGTCAGAAGGACTTGGTAGGGACCCTTCCACCTGGGTTCCAGGGCAGTCTTCCGCTGGTGAACCTTCACGCAGACCCAGTCTCCTGATTGTAGTTTATGGCACGGCTCAGTCGGGGCCTCCTGGAAGGCGTCCTTAACCTGTGAATGATAGGACTGTACACACCTCATAAGTTCCTGACAATACTTGACTATGCTTCCTTTAACGAGTGTGACATCAGCCAGGTCAATTTCTGGGCTGCTTAACAGTCTTATAGGTCGGCCACATGCAATTTCATGTGGACTGAGTCCAGTTTTCCGATTAGGAGTGGCTCTCATGCTCATTAGGGCAATCGGGAGTGCTTCTACCCATGTTAAGCCAGAGTTTTCACATATCTCAGCAAGTTTGTTCTTTAAAATCCCGTTGCGTCTCTCTACTGCTCCTGCGCTCTCCGGGTGTCGCGGGCAGTGCAGTGCTTGTCTGATAGAGTAGTACATTGCCAGGTTTTGAACAATTTGTCCAGTAAAGTGGGTACCTCTATCACTGGAGATCACAACGTGTATTCCCCATGATGGGATGTAATGATTTAAAAGTTTCTTAGCTACTGTGATGGCATCTGCTTTCCTGCAGGGATAAGCTTCTACTCATCTCAAAAACAAACAAACAATAATCAGCACATATTCAAAAGATTGACATTTAGGCAATTGAATAAAGTCCATCTGTAAATTTAGAAATGGTTCCAAAGGCAGAGGTCTGGTTGCCGGAACTGTCTTTACAGGTTTTCCCACGTTGTGGGCTTGGCAGACAGGGCAAGCCAGACAGTAATCTTTAGCTGCTTGGGAGAATTTAGGAGCAAACCAATTTTGCTTTAGGATTGCTACCATCCCCCCCTTTGCCAACGTGTGACAGTCCATGGAGCACGGAGGCAAGGTGAGGTAGCAAGACCACTGGGGCAACAATGCGGCCATCAGAGCTGCACCACAAGTGGTCTGGGTGCAAGGTGCACCCTACCAGTCTCCACTCCTGCTTTTCCGATTCTGGGGCTTGGTCCTGCAGAAGGGCCAGTTCTGACAGGGATGGCATTGGAGCTGGCGATGGTAGGAGAGAAGGGAAAAATGGCAGGTAGAGGAGCAGATTTCACTACATTCCAGACAGTACAAACTGCATAGTCTACTACTAAAACTTCACTAGAATTATAAAAGCAAAAAACCGTTTGTGTAAAGCACAAAGTTAAGATTATTCAAGGTACTTAAATTATTTTTTTTTCTCATTAAAACAACAATATTGTACACACAACAATGTCTGAAATACATATATCACAATTAAGACACACAAGACAAATCTGGACAGAACACAGAACACAAACTTATTATGTCATGACACAGAACCATGGTTTTTTTCTTCAGTTAATTTTCAGCTTATATTAGCGCTTTTTGATGATCTGAAAGACAAGAAAACATTTCTACCCCCATCGGGGTGGCCCATTATAACTTAAAATACTGCCTAAGATCTGCTAGGGGAACCGGTTACAGCTAGTTCCCTACCACTTCCATGGGCGAGTGAGCTGCAACTTTCCGAGAACAAGGGTGCTTCATCGGTACTCGTGACCTTCCACTCCCTTGAATTACCTCAGAGTTGCTAGCCCTACCCAACAGTGGCATGCCTCAGTTTCCCTCTTGTACTGCAGACCAGGTTGTTGTGGGGTTTTTTTTTGGTTTTTTTTTGTTTTTAATGTGTGAAGCTTCAAATGATTTACTGCCACAGAAACTCTTTCTTAGAACAAGGCGCTTGCTAGTTACTATTTCAGCAAGCAAAAAGGTTTTCTTTTCCTGAAAAGAATCATATACAATGTTACAGGCTTGCTTATGGGGGACAGTGCCCCCCCCTTCCTCTTCCAAAACAGACAGGCAGTTTGCAGACACACACAACCTTGGATCTGAAAGCAAGCCAAAAGTGCTATCAACTCAGCCTTGAACAGAAACACCGTGAAGTTTCTGGGCTTGGATTTTTAAAACAATAATTAGTTTCCTTGAAAGACACATTTAACCCTTAGGGTGCAGGTTTTACAAATTTACAATGTATAGATTCTATTTTTTTTTATGCAGTTAACCAATTAAGTTTCAGTAGAATTCCTTATTTTCCCTGTAATAGATTTAACAAAGTGTCTGTAGCCAAATGTTTAAACTTGATTGTTTCTTCGCGTAGATGATTAAAAGAGGCTGCAAGAAACAAGGAGTCATTTCTAAAGCAGTTTTTTTTCCTTACACATTACAATATTGCTTAATTTCTTTTCCTTAGAATTTGGAGGAACACTTCCCTTAAACTGTTAAACTTATTTTAAACTTGGTGTTTTGCTTTGGATCAGGCAAGTTTGTTACAGGAGCCTGTGTTTTCAAAGGGAAGAGCTAATTCCTTTCAGTTATTTTTTGTGTTTCCTCTCTATCTGTGTATGCGTTATAAAGAGGGATAGAGGGGTGATGTTGTGCTGAATTTCCCACCCCCCCATCTTGGTTGATACGGGTGTACCAACTGAGAAATCTCTTTTTTTTTTTTTCCCACTTCTTGTGCATTATTTTGGCACAGAGGCTCTGCAGCAAGTTTGTAAGTGACCTATCTTACTGCAGGGCAGATTTTTTTGCTTTTCTGAGCTTCACTTTCATCCCTCAGGGCTTTAATTTTTTCTCTTTTCCAATTCGTTAAATGCTTACAGGTCCTTGGACCATTATGCACGTACATGTAGTACACAGGGGTGCCTTTCGGCAGTGTGGGGGGATGTTTAGACTAACCCCCACCTAAACTAACTTTTCACACTCTAAAGTAAGAGTCTGCCGGGTCTAGAGTGTCAGACCTTAGCAGCTCATGAAATAAGGGGAGTCTTCACTCCCTCACATATCCGCTGAGTCTTGAGGTTCAGCTGACCCCCTTAAATGTAAGACTTTAGTCATATCGAAAGTCCCTTGCAATGGGAATTGTAATTTGGAGTCATTTTGAGTATACAAATTCCATTTATCTAAAAAACTTGCAAGTATTTTTCCCATAGTGGGTATACATAAAGAAAGCCGGACTGTCCTTAGAAGGCACTGGAATTCCTGCGGACTGACCTACCCCCATTTTCTGCGCGCGCTCAAACAGATTCTGCAAGGCACCGAACCAAAGTCCGCCTGCTTGCACTACCCCCCCTTTGTATTGCGAGGCACCGGACTCAAAGTCCACCTGGCTCGCAGGGGCTGCGAGTCACCGGATTAAGAGAAATCCGCCTGCCCGCACCGATCCCCCCCCCTTTTTGTATTGCGAGGCACTGGACTCAAAGTCCACCTGGCTCGCAGGGGTTTCCGGCACCCGTCCCAGCCCGGCAGAACACCACGTCCTGGCGCCTGGAGACAGCCTGGCGGAGTGGGGAAATACTATGGCCTGGGGTTAGCCTCAGAGGTCAGTACTACGTCCACAAATAACAGAGAGAGACAACAAAGCTTCCCCACAGTTCCGTGTGCCGAGAGAGCAATGGCACCACACCAGCCTTTAGCGTCCGAACAGAGGGTCCAGCGCATGGCTGCCTCACTAGAGACACCGGTGTGCCCTTTTGGAACTGTGACACATAAGACAGGCCTAATAGACAAAGACAGACACAGACAGACAAAAATGTTAGCCGCTCCACAAAATTGAATTCCGTAGCCCCCCTTACCCCAATGGCCAGCCGTCACTCCAAATCCTAAGCCCTCACCCAGGAGATTTCGTAACAGGTATCCCCTTTACCTTCTATTGAGCGCTCTGAGAGGTTTGGAAATGGAGTGCCGGTCCGTCCATACAGGCAAGTGGTGCGTTAGGAATCTCGGTGGAACCTCCAAATTGTCGAAGTAAAAACTTCACTCTGTTTACGCGGCTAAAATATATGGTTTTATTGGCCAATAAAAGCAAAGTGAGCCAAACGTGGACCCAGCAAAGTCAGGCCCAGTAAGGCTGGCTAATACAATCAATCCTAGTATTTTATACCCTTAACCAAACAGCCTGACGTCAGGGCATTCAAATACAGAAATCATCAATTAAGCTAGGAAAATAAAGCCTTATCAACAAAATGGAGGACAGGTACGAGGGAGTACCTCTCCTGTCTAAACCAGCCCAATTAACACATTCCAATAGCACATCTGTCTTGGCCTGGCACATGGGGTGATAGAAAGTTCACTCTGGCCTACATGCAAAGGCAAAAAGCTGAAATGGTTTCTGCTATACAAGATGGCTTTTAGCTAAACATATAAAATGGTTACGGCAGTCTCTACAGCGCTATCTACACAGCAGGAAGTCGAAGGAAGAGTTACAGGAGTCCAAGTAAGAAGTCCTCCAACTCAACATTATTTTGAAATAAAGGCTTGTAGTGAAGATGCGTATTTTGTTATTTCAGAATAACATCAGAATAACACTGCTGTGTAGACATAGCTTCACAGTTTATGATAGATTAGTCTTAGTTTTAATTAGTTTGCTTTAAATGAGTTCTTATGCCCACTTTACAACTGGGTAATCTGGAGAATAATATCAAAAGACGTAATTAGTAGGTATTCTATTAAGTATGTATTCACATGTGTGTACGTGTGCAGATAAAAGCACTAAAATATACTGAAGAAATATCACATACTAAAAGTCTGGCATGTACAGAATATTTACAATAGGCAATTGTAGACAGATATGCAGTTCATTTCATTTATGTATATTTCAAGCTCTTTCTGGGAAGGACCATCTTTTACTACAGGTTGAACCTTCCTTGTCAGGCACCCTCCAGACCTCAGTGGTCCCAAACCACAGAGTTTACCAGACAAGGAGATATCAAGGCTACCTACCTGGCTATAGGCTCTGCTCCTGGCTGGGCTGGGTTCCCTGCCACCTGCCGCTGCCTCCAGCCCCCCACCATGCCAGCCCTGACCGGGGCTGCATCCCCCACCATGCCAGCTCTGTACAAGGGCCAGCCATGCTGACACCAGCCCTGACTGGGGCTGCACTCCCCACCATCAGCCCTGACCAAGGCTGCCCACCCCCCACCACGCCAGCCCCTACTGAGTCTGTGTTTCCCATCACACTAGCCCTGCCCAGGACTGTGCTCCCCACTGCACCGCCTTGCTGGGGATGCACTCCCCACCGTCAACCCAGCCCAGGCAGCACTTCTGAACCTAGCCAGCCGGGCCTGTCTAGTCCAGCAATATCCATTGTCCTGCTAGACCATGGACATTGCCAGAGCAGAGAGTCCTAGGTTTTAGAGGTTCTACCTGTATATATTTGTACAATGCCTAACACAATCGGAAACTCAGCTGGCACTTAGAAACACTACTTAAATGCAAATGACAAAGATAATCTTATCTGAAGTATTACAGTTCTGTTATATATCCAAGCACAGAGCAAAACATGAACTTTCAATCTCATGTGACTTATTTTTAGGATTAAGGAAATAATAATATTAAAATAAAAATGCCCATGAGTAACAACACAGTGTGTGCATTCACTCTCTTACAAGCCATAGCAATACTGACAAGAAAATGGCTGCTTTGTATGGATTATAAAAAAAAAAGAAAGCCGTAACAAGTTGCAAACTATATATCCTACAGATGTGTTTGAAAATGTAAGGTCTGATTTTGTCCTATGATATGTACATGTGGCTCCTTTGGAGGTCACCAGACGTTACACACACATATCTGAGGACAGGGATAGTTTTTTGCAAAGATATAAAGGAGGGTTCATGTTTTTCTGATGCCAGCAAGAAGCAATTAGTCAGTCATCATGAATGAAGTAGACTCTGAAATTAATGTAAGACATTCTGACATCCTTACTTGCTCTTCCAGTGGGCACTACTGTATTTGTTTTTTGTATTGAAAACCATGTGTTTTGGAAAACACACTTTGAGGCAATACTTGATGGCTGGGAACACAGGATTTTTGGGATTTTTTTTCCCCAGTCTGTTATTGTTTTTGGTGGGGGGAGGATCATTGCCAGTAAAGAGGGAGGATTTGCCCCACTTTCCAGTTTAGCTAGTTAGAGGAATCCCTTCTGGTGTGTTGTACAAGAGAATTGATATGTGAAAAGAGCATGACTGATATATTTAACATCCTTCTTGCTTTTCCTTGTGTTCCTCTCATTGACATTTGCATTTTTTTAAACCCATAGTGAAATTCATTCTATTATAATACCAAAATTTTGATTTTTTTTTCAATGATGTTGTTTCAAATAACCACATCAACTGAAGGCTTAGGATACTTGTTTGTTAGTTGATTTCAACAATATTTTTTCCTATGGAAGCATTTTAGCTGAATGGGATGCCTTGATTTACTTTCTCTCTTTCAATTCTTGCATTACCTTACAATGGCAAAAAATGTCTGAGAGCAGTCTGTATGTACCCTGAATATGCTTTGGAATTTTATGACATGCATATTGAGTTGTATTGATACAGACATGCAACAAATATAATACATATGTACCAATATTGCCATGGGGCAAAATATGATCATATGATCTATTTTCAATTTTAAGAACATATGCATTCTTTAAAACAATTTTTTTAAACAAAATTCAAATTTCTCTCTACTGTCATGTTAGGAGCTAGAAATATTTTAGAGACTGGTAACTTATAGCAAAAGACAAGTCAGCATTGGGTGCTGTCAGATAAAGATAATCTACTCCCATTTTCCTTTACTACAGTGTTTGACTGCAGCTGAACTATGAACATAGATAAGACTCCATTAATAGTTACTGATTGAAGAGACTATTACTATTTCTACAGTTCCATTAATGCAGTCTCAACCTAAAGTGAAGAAGAATTTTGGTATATAATTCTTTCACATAATGGATAACATTCAACATTAGCTGGAGTCATTCACATTTTACAGCTCCAGCACGGAGGGAATTTCCATTTCTCAGTTCTCTTGATAGTCCAGTCATATGAGTACATGATGTGTATTACTTCAAACACCAAGTCACACTAATGTTTCTGAAACATTGCCTGGAGAGTGTTTCAGGTCACTTCAGTTTGTAACTATTCTTTTCAGTAGTCTTATTTCGATATTTCCAGCTACTGCAAATTTGTCTAAGCACCGTTGCAAGGTAGTCAACTGACTTAGCAAGGCCAATGTTGAAACTAAAACTCATATTTATATGTCTAAGTAGACTGACCGTCAAAGTTACTGGGCATCCACAGCTGCTACGCTGAAGTCACTGTAGTTACCGGGATGCACACAGAATCAAAACCATGTCCAGGGATCTTGGTAGAACCCAGTACAGACAGTGAAGAAGAAAGTGTCCTGACATAGCGAGAGGTGGATGCAGTCATAAGTAAGCTCCAAATGGCTAGCCATTAGAGTTAGGAAATACATTTAAAAGTGTATGTTTCTAAAATTATGGATGTGATTTATTTTCACAACACTGGCTTTATACCAGTGTATCTTCACTGACTTCATTGTAGTAATTCCCAATTTATACTGCTGTAAATTAGGAGGAGATCAGACCCTCCAACTTCTTGTACTAAACTGCCACAAGCAGCATTCAGAAATCTGTATTTATTCTGCAGCAGATGATTATATCATAACCAAGTAAACAGTGCACTTAGACCGGGGTGGGCAATAAGTGGCCTGCAGGCTGGCTGCAGATGACCGGAGTTAGTCTGGTGGGCCTCCAGATGCTTTATTTACCTGCACATCCACAAGTCTGTCCAGTCACAGATCCCATTGGCCGTGGTTCACCAAAACTTAAACCATGTTTTTGATAAATTATAGAATTAGAGCTAAAAAAATAAAAAAAGTTTAAAAAAAATAAGTAGTTCACAGATATTTCCACAAACAACGTCAGTGAGTTCAGTTTGATATTATTCATGAAACATTAGTATTAATTTTTCACAACTATTCAGAAGACCTCTAGCTTATTCATAAAGGACTTGATCCAAAACCTATAGAAATCAAGCCATGTTGACTTTGAGCTTATTCAAAAGGAATTAAACTTGTTTTCCGGTGGTGGAAATGTCAAGAATTCATTTTCTTGAAATTTCAAGACTGATCAATTTCCCAAAATATATACTGAAAGTATTGCTGTGGGCATTTTTATCCAGAGACCATTACATTTCAGTCTACATTTTCAATAACTATGCTGTTTATGATACGGGCAAGTACATATCTAAGAGCTCTAACAAACAAACTAAGTGAAAGACCCAGGCAGGGATCTAGTTATTTTTGTATACACCAAATACATATAGGTTCAATTACTCAGATTTAATATGATAAGAAGAAACTGAATGTCACCGGATAGGCAATTAATAAATATTAATTGCATGTCTTTCTGCTTATCTCAGAAAGGAATCTAGATATTTTAACACATATGTACTAAAATATTAAACTCTGTTTTGTGCAGATAGAATAAGACCGTGACCCAGAAAAGCACTGAAACACATATTTGAATCTATGCCTATTCAGGATAGAACAAAAGCATGGGCTTATTTATTTATTTCATTACCATAGGTTTTGAAAATTAGTAATTTTCATGTTTTCAACTGTTTAAAGCTCAAATTTCATGGTATTCTAACTGTGTATTCCCGACCCAAAAGGAGATGGGGGAAGGGTGAGCAAGCCTGTTATAGGGATGTCATGAGAATGCCACCCTCACTTCTGTGTTGCTTTCAGAGCTGGACTCCAGCTAGGAGAAGCTCTCCACTAGTAGTCCTGACTGGCTTTGGAGCAAAAATACTTGCTCTCTCTCTGCATAGCTGCAGAAAGCACTTCATCCTCTGCCCCACACTCAGGACTGCTGCCCAGTCCCAAGCAGTGTCCTGCAGAAAGGGGAGGCACCCAGAGGCGAATCTGTCTGATCTCTCCTTATTCCCAGCAGCTGTGCAGGAGATGGACAAGTCCTGTCCCTCCACTGCCCAGTAGGAGCTAGAAAGCCCCATTTGATGGGGGTTCTACTAGGATCAAGGAGATAACAGATTTTATGGAGAAGGGCTTATTTCACATGATGCATTTTTCATGGCTATGAAACTGGTGGAAGCCTAATTATAGATATGTATATATGTCTCATTAAAGTAATATTTTAGGACATTTAAATATTCATCATAACCTTGACACAGGAACACATTTGTATTCAAGGCACGAACAGCATTTTAAGTTTAAGTACTGAAGTCAATGGAACTCATCTACATGCTTAACTGGTGTCCTGAATAACAATGCTTTCCTGAATTGGGATCCATGTAAAGATTATAGTACCTTAAAATGTCATAAGCTTGCTTAACTCCTATGTTTTTCTCAGTGAAGTACTGGACTTTCCTCTTAAGAGAATCAATTCCCTAAAGATTCCTTCAGGCATTCTGCCTATCTTAGAATGATCAGAGAACAGCTGCCATATCACATCACTTAGGGGACCAATCACACCAAGAAATACTTTCACAAATGGGTTGCAAAAATGCTGTAAGGGAAAATATGCTTTTTAATAAAGGGTGGTAAATAATTTTAATTATGTCTGAAAAGAAATACAGCAAGAAGGACCTAATCTATTGAGTCCATTGTTTGTAGTGAACAACTTGACCTACACTAGTTATAATTCACCTTTATTTAAAAGGTAAGACATCAGCTCCAACTGTTGGAGGTTTTAAAGGACAGGTTCAGTGGTTTCCAACCTTTTCCAGATGGGGACCCATTTTGACAATTCAGGAAGACTTGGTGACCCAGGGCAATTCAAAAAATGTGTGAATGGCTCCTTAAGAGCCACCTGCGGATACACCTGGTGACCCTTTTGAAATGTAATGGCCACCCGTATTTGGGTCCTGACCCATAGGCTGGGAAACCCTGGGTTAGATAAACAACTGTGAAGAATGGTCTATATAGACCTAACCTTGCCTCAGCACAGGGGAATGGACTCATTAGATGACCTCTTGAGGTTCTTTCCAGCACAACATTTCTATCATTATATAATTATTAAGGGGCCTTGACCCCTGTCGCGGGGGAGGGGGGCACGGCAGGCAACCCTGGCTCTCGGCACGACCACCGGGGAGGACCTGGCTGCGGCTATGCCAGCCAGTCAGGGTCTCTTCCCCCTCTCCTCCTCCACCAGCCCGCTCCCCCTCCCGCGGGACCTTTTCCCCCAGCCAGGGGGCCTTCTCCCTCCCATCCCAACTCGGTACTTTCTCTCTCTCCCCACCGCGCAGTCCCGCTACCGGCGCAAGGCAGCAGCTGTTTTTAAAACCCCGGCAGCCACCTGCCATGCGGTGACTTGCGGAGCTTCAGCCAGAGGCAGTGCGGCGGCTCAGGGGGCCGGGGTGTGTCCTAGGCCTGACCTCCCTTCCCCCCACCGATCCCTCGGGGCGGATCCTGCCGCCCCCTCCCCATCCAGCCACTGGCGGCGCCCCCGATCAGCTGTTTTCAGGACGGCAGCTGCTCTCCACTTGGCGGCTGGCGGAGCTTCAGCCCGCCGCCGCCGCAGCCCTCTCGCCACGCGGTCCTCCCCACTCACCCCACAATCGCAGCAGCAGCAGCAGCAGCTTCCCTGCCAGGTGCAAGGAAGGTGAGAGCTGCTGCTGGGGGGTCAAAGAGCCACATTTAGATCTCTGGGGAGCCATGGCTTGCCGACCCCATTATGGGGTTAGCAGCAGGGAAGCGGCCTGGTGGCTGAGGGAGGAGGGGCTGCGAGAGGCAGAGTGGCGTGATGACGCCATTCTGTCCTTCTGCAGGAAAAACTTTGCATAGGTGTAGTAAGATAAGACTGGATTATGAGATAACTGTACGTGTGCTTCGCAGAAAACTAGCAAGTCCAAGAATGCTTCAGTAGTTTTTACTGCCTCCCAATGCAGATGTGAGCTATAGCAACATCATTAATCTGGAATCATTTCACACGATGGTGGAAGGCAAGGATGTGACAGAATGCTTTAAAGGCTGAGTTTTTTGGACGGATCTTAATTTCTTCTTGGATTGTCACCAGCATTCATTGTTTTCTGATGAAGAGCTCAGGATACAACATTTACAGTAAATATTTCCCTTAGTGTTTTCAAGCCCAACAGAGGTGTAGGAGACTATCCTACACAATTTCTGCTTCATCAGACCCAAACAATAATGACGGCATCAGAAGTTGAAAGGGGTTTACAGTTGTTTCTTTCCTCTTCCCACTCTTGGCACTGCTCCAAAGAACAGGCTTAGACATCACAGTCTCCAATGAATACTGTGTGTATATAATGTAAAAAGAAGTAAAATTAGAGTGATCTATTTTTTTTCAGACCCAGTGTTGCCAAGATTTCACTCTTTTGGGAGATAGAACAAAAACAAAAAAAGCATACTAAGAATTTCTATAGGACTGAATCCATGAGCTATGGCTTAAATAGTCTTTTTTTTTTCTTTTTAAGAAAAAAGTGTATTATTCTATTGCAGAATGCCAGAGAAGAGAGGTAAATGACCTGCTGATACTTTATGTTAATATCATACTGTAACAAAACCTTAGTATCTTTCAAATGGTTCAGGTCCCATTACATCTACATTGCCTATGCCAACACACATATGAATAGGAGAAATTTAGTCCCCTTTGGTCTCTACCTCAGTGTGACGGCAAGTCGGGGTTCCCCCCAATCCTGCAGCCCCGTAGCAGCAAGAACAGACTCCACTAACCAGTAGAATAGAGAGGGTTTATTGCTTTTCCAGGATACAGCACAGCATAGACATGATGTGGTTTCAGGAGTCAGGGCCAGAGTGCCTCAGACCCCTTGGGTTAGGGGTCCATTGCCCCCCCTAGACCCTCAGCCCTCAGCTTAGGCTGTTTCTTCATGTTTCCCAGCCAGCAACTGACCCTTCCTCCGAAACCTCCCTTCCTTTGTTCTGTCCCCTCCCTCAACCGGTCGGACAGGTTGGGTCTTTGCCTACGTGACCTTAGGCAGCCATCCTGCTGGGCAGTGCTACAGGTACCGGCCAGTAGGGGTCAACCCCAGCCCGCACACAGCCACCAGTGGATGCCCAGAGTGTATGGCCTGCCCACTACATCACACTCAGCTCATTGCTCTTTTTATGACCCACTCACCTCTTAGGTCAGGGTATGTCTACACTACCACCCTAGTTCGAACTAGGGTGGTTAATGTAGGCATTCGAAGTTGCAAATGAAGCCCGGGATTTAAATATCCCGGGCTTCATTTGCATCTTGCCGGGCGGGCGCCATTTTTAAATCCCCTTAGGTCGAACTCCGTGCCCGCGGCTACACGCGGCACGGAGTAGGTAGTTCGAATTAGGATCTCTAATTCGAACTACCGGTACACCTCGTTCCACGAGGAGTAACGGTAGTTCGAATTAGAGATCCTAATTCGAACTACATACTCCGTGCCGCGTGTAGCCGCGGGCACGGAGTTCGACCTAAGGGGATTTAAAAATGGCGCCCGCCCGGCAAGATGCAAATGAAGCCTGGGATATTTAAATCCCGGGCTTCATTTGCAACTTCGAATGCCTACATTAACCACCCGAGTTCAAACTAGGGTGGTAGTGTAGACATACCCTCAGAGATTAGATCATTTATCTCTCCGAAGTATCATCCTCAATTTACAGGTTTCCACATCAAACACCAATCAAACCAAAGAAAAGAAAGTTTTACTGCCAATAACAGAAAGGAATTAAATTAAAGGAAAAGAAAACTGAGTGATCTATTATGAAAAATGTGCATGTGGACCAGACATTTTAGTTTCAAGACAGTGATGAAGAAAACTGAAGATGATATGAAGTCCTATATAGTGATGCTCAAGGTCATTCTGTTTTCCCCCCAGCAGTGCTGACAATATGGAATGGCCCTGCACATATACTGTCATCAACAATTATCATGTCATCAACCTAACCTCCAGCTTTTGAGGATTTCTCCGGCCCTCAGGAAATGCAATCATGCTGCAGCTAGTGGTGCTAAAAGTGTTACAGGTACAGGATCAAAAATGGCCTTGTATTTTACATCACGAAGCGTATCTTAAGAATGAGAATGTACTGAAGGCACCTCTTCTCCCATTCCCTGTCATGCAGAGCACATCCCCTCCCTTTCAAAATGGTATAACATTCCCGTGGCAGCTACAGTAATTGGTTACATAGATCATATAAAGAAAATATTTAGGATGGGGTTTTCAAGCATTCCCATTGATTTCCCTGGCAATCCAGTTAATGACAGCACTTAGCACATTTGAAAATCCCACCCATAATATATTGTGGCTCTCTGTTAATGTCGATACAGGAAAATATATAGCACCACGTGGCTAGCGAGCCCTCTCTGACCAGCCACCACATGACTAGCCAGCTTGAACACTGATGAACCAAGGGATAGATAAATGGGCCCTGCCTGTCCAGACAACAAAAAAAGCATTTCCTGAAATAAACATTAAAAACCAAGAAAATGTTAAATTGTTATTTTTTTATCAAATTTCTGATACACATAAGGTTAGGAGAAGGAGTCAGCCCAGTGTGGTCACGAGTGTCCCCCATTTCTCTAGCCTGGATAAATTCACTTCTCTTGCCCTCTCTTCTTAAGTCAATGTTTTCTAAACTTTAGTATTTGTGTTACCCTTCTTTGGTGTTTCTCCATGTTAATAATAAATGATGATACATAATAAATAAAACAAAACAGAGACAAATACAAAAAATAGGACCCTAACAAACAGAGGAAAAAGGAAATATAAATATTTTAATAGAAACCTGGGTGAATCACTGAAACACAGACCATATTTCAAGGATCATATCTGCTAGTTCAGAAGCAAAAGAATGAAACACTGAAAAGTGAGGTGACATACAGGAAGAACTTGTTCCTTGCTTTTAAGAGAAGACCCTTGCCCAAAATCAGTCTGGGGACCACATCATGTCATCCACTTATAAGCAGAATTCTCTAGTGAAACCAACTGGAGAGTTTTGGTTTAGAAAAATAACAAACAAGAATTGATGGCGTAATATGACCTATCAAAAGATAATTACAATACTTTTATCAGATTGATCTATTGTTTTCAAACTTCAGTAGTGAAAAACAAAATCTAACCTGTGATCAGGGCCTCAATGAGATTAATTTCATGGTTTCAATACAGTTAACCAGTGACTTTCCATCATAAAAACACCAGTATTAATAGACATAAAGAATCTTTATTTCAGCACACAGGCCAATGACTGAATAATTAAAGAAGCTGAGCAACTTTCCTAAATACAGAAGAGACATTCCAGGTGAGAGGTGAACCCCACCAATGCAGTTGTTTGGAGAAATCCACAGAACTCCTGCCCATGGTGCAGCTAAGTGATGAAGTAGATTAATTTAGCCTCCAGGTTTTTTACAAAAAACAGTCTTTGTGAACACAACATTCACTCTCAACAGGTCCAAGGATCAGGCTTTTCTAGAATCTTTGCTAGGGAGAGGGTAGGATGGAGCTACCGATGCCAGTGCACCCCACATACTGCACAAGATGAGGGTATCCATGTGCTTAGGGTTGAAGGACAGAAAAAGGACCACAGAATTCCAGAAATATTTTATTTTATTTTATTTTTAGTAACAATTTCACTCCACTTACATGTCCCTCCCCTGCCACTGCAGAGATTCTGAGCCTAATATAGCCTGTATTCAACTTTTGTGGGAGGATCCCTTGGGCAGACCACACATTTCCATAGCATTCAATCGACATCTTTTATGAACATAAATTGCACTTAAAAAAGTAAATTGAGAAATGGGCTATTTCTCTGAGGCATTAATAACTGCAGACTTTCATGATTTAAAAGCCACAGGGTTGAGAGAAAAGGTAGTGTGTTCCTTGCTTCATAATCACCTAGGGTGGGATTTTCAAAAGCTTATGGCCAATGCAGAGTGCTTTGAAAAATCACACCCTTCATGTCTCAAATTAATGAACCAGAAATATGCCTTCCCCTGGTAAAAGCTAAAGCAGAGGGTAGAAAGGGAGTGAAGTGTGAAAAGTCTTCCTGTTGGAAGTCCCTTCTGCATTAGTCTTTTTTTAAGTGGGCCCTCAAATCTACATATACCTTGGGACATGTGGATGGAAAAAGAAGCTGTAGCTTTGTGGATCCAGTGCAGTTGTGTCCCCATCCTCAATGAGGTTCTCAATGAAAGGCCCTAAAAACTGACTTCTGTAAGGGTCAATTGCAGAAGAACTTTATATGTGCTAGTTTTGGGGTGGTGAGGCCTGCATTCTTTCCCCCTTTTCCCTTTCCCTTATATCTGATGAGCCAGAAGCAAGTCTTTGGGAACATACGCTATTTAAGATAAGCATTGTTGCCAGTATAGCAAGAACAAGTATAAGATAAGGGTAAAGGGCAAGAACGCATAAACAACTCTGTTTACCCTAAAGTACTGAGCACTGAGTAAACAGGGCCAAAGAACAAGTAGAACTTGATCAGAACCAGATCGATAACTAATAGCTAAGCCCTACATCAGCACGTAACGAATAACCCCTGGAAATTTCCAAACTGCAAAACAAGGCAGGAAAAACTGTATTTAAGGCTCCCTCAAAGCCTAGCAAATTGGACCTCACCGATGGGCTTTGGGTCCTGGCGTCTCGGAAACTGAGACAACCTCCCACTTAATCCGCAACCTACCCAGGCTCCCATGCTTGCAGGAAGGGACGTAAGATATGCCGCTTCTTTGTTATGTTGCTCTTCCAGTTATGGGGCACAGCCGATAGCCGTCAGGAAATAAACTACTTGTGTTTGACAGATACCTGTGTAGCGTCCTTTGTACTTTGAGAGCCCAGTGTCGGACCTGAGACTTACTCTTGCCGACTACAACTTCCCCTCTGTCTTCTAATCAAATTGGTGACCTTCAGGCTGTACTGAAGAGCTCACCTATTTTGGAGAATGGCTTCAAATGATGACTAACGACTTTGGGAGGTTGGCATGGATGGCAAGGGAGCAGGATATTTCAGTGGATGGTAATCTTTTATAAATGCAGATAAACATTTATAGGCATTTTATGTTGCCTCTCTCTCCCCCACTATAAAATCTATTTCCTTCTTTAGTGTCTGGAAACCTAAAGGAAGGAACTATTACATTGTTTATGAAAAACTATTGTTTTTCATACATTTAGAAGGTCCATAAATATTTTAGTAGGCATATAACTATACCAAAATATGCCACAGTCAATCACTGGATCAATAATCCATAAACTAGCATCTCTAAACTGACAGAGTGGACACTAATGTTTCCTAAAACCCACCTTTTAAGTAATAATTAAAGACACACACTTATCCGAAGAATCAAAACAACAGTGACGGTTTATTAAGGATAAAATTCATATTAGCACAGAGAGCCTCACATGCCTCTTATGCCCTCAGCATAGGATTTAATTGGTGCATAGCCACTGAGTGGGTCCTCCGCACTGAGGTGAACATCAAAAGTGTACTATGTTTATTTTTAAAGGTACTGTCAGGAAATGTTTTATATGCTAAACCACAAGGCTCTGAAACACTGAATATAGTGTTTGATATAAAGTAATAACTGATTCAAAATGTTTTCTGGAGGCTTAACAAAATACTGTAGTTGAAATACACCATCTTTTTAAATGTGTTTTAGGGCTAACCCAGGCTGGCACTGGGGAATCTCTGTTTTCGTTTGCTAAATCCAGTCCTTGAGTCCAAACAATCAAAAGATGGAGAAGTTTCATGTCAGCTACCTTTATTTCTTTTTTCCAGAATTCAAGGTGATGGGATGAATTTTCTCATATATAGCACCTTCACAGGTATAAGAAAATGATGATCAATCCAGTCTTTTATTGTGATATTTCATAATGGCTCACTTAGTTTTGATGAGTTGGTGAATGACTCCTCCCACCTGGGTTCACAAGTGCAAGGCAGGCACATTTCCAGTTCTAAGGCAAAACTTACATAAGCATTAAATGCATTCTTAATGGTCTAACATCTATTTTGGACAATATTAACTTACAAGCAAGCTGGTCTGGGTTTCTGATATAATGTGTCAGTGTTCCACTGATACCTAGAGCCTTGGCCAAGAGCTGACATTTGGTCTACCAGAGTCACAGTTACCTATGGCTGCATTTGAAGAAAAGGACTTCTTGCACCCACTTGCAACTGGCAATACCTGCATAAGCGAGTCCGTATTAAGTAAGAAACAGCCAATTTTACTGTTGCCTTTCTAAACAATATTTTAAAAAGCCATGTCAGTCTCTCAAGAAAATATGTACTTAGACATTTCTTTTTCAGATACAAATTATGCTCTGCATGACTGGGTCATACCTGCTTAGTTTACAGATAACCCCCTGAGGTTTGTTATTGTCACATCTTAACAGACAACAGTTATTGCAGAATGCACTATACTTTGTTTTACCTAATGAATAATCAAGAAACATGTCAGCTAAAATCTGATTATAGAATATTTACTAGTGTTGATGATGTTATGGAAAGAGAAAATATGTCTTGGGTTTTAGACAGAAGGTTGAAAAAAACCCATACCTTTTGACATTGGAGTCACTAAACGAAAATACAGAATTATTATTGAAATTATTTTTAAAAAAAAGACTGCACTTTGAGGCACACTTTTAATACACATTTTATATTTAAATCTACATTATGGCATAAATATATCTTTAAATGGTTCCAGCATTACAAAGGAGTTTAACTTGTCAGAAAAGCCTTTAGTTATTATCAAGACATACCCATTATAATTCACATATTCTTTACTCTTTACTGCATGGATTATTGTCATAACAGAACATAATAGCTCTTTTCTTGTTGAATCATTCGAGAGCCTTTATTCAATTAGGCAACACATATTTGATACAATGTTATAGAGAAAATATATATTAGAAATGCTTACATACTAAACTACATTTAAAGATGTTTATTATTAGTTGTGGAGGTGATCTGAGTGATCCATCCTTAAATCACTGATTGTATCCATTCTTGAGGAAGTAAATAGTGCATCATTTTGAGTGGGCAATATTGACAATGGTAAATCTCATAGCAATTGTCAAAAGTGGTGAGGAAACAGCACATAAAAATAAACATAATTTACTTCCTTTTATTGGTTTTATAAGGTTTTTACTATTTAAAAATAGAATATCCTGTTTGTTTTTTAACAGAATATCTTTGTGCAATTTTAACAGAATATCTTTGTGCAATTTTTCACTCATCTCATTTTAGCTGCTCTACAACACAGAAGCTCAATTCTGAAAATGCTGGTCTTGGCAGAAGTGTCTTTCTAGATTACCAAGGTCTTAAGTGAAAATTGATATCTTCCACCCTTTTATTACTCTCTGCCATTCTCTGAGTTGTATAAAACAGAGTTGCAGGAACATCCTAAATAAATGGGTAGATTTTATATCAATAACTTTGATGTATCACATTTTTTAACTCTGACTATGCAATTGGTCACAATATAAAAGACAGGACAACATAAGATTACAAATGAGCACCAATCAAATACTTCAGATATGAATGGCTCAAAATGTAAAGAAAGTTTTGATCCAGTTCTGAATTCTACTACTTGTATAATACAAGCACCCCAAATTGTGGCAAAGTGAAAATCTGGGTCCAAATTTTGTTGCTTTGACTTATCTATATTTAAAACACTTTGGTCTTGACAGTTTAAACTTTCATATTCGGTTTACAAGGTAGTGTGAATATAGTCAAATGATTAGGGCACTGGCTTGTAAACTGTGAGACTTGTGTTCCATTTCTAGCTCTGCCAGTGACTTTCTGATGGTCAGGGATAATATCCCTAGCCTTTGTTTGCCAGAAGCTGGGAATGAGTGCAAGGGATGGATCACTTTATGGTTAATTATTCTGTTCATTTCTGACAACTGTCAGAAAACAGGATACTGGGCTAGATGGACCAAAGTATGACTGTTCTTATGTTCTGTGTGTCTTTAAGGAAGTCAGCTAGGCATCAGTTCTGTAAGTAGCTATCAGATTTTTGGGGGGAGGAATTCAGTGTTTCCATGTCCATCTTGAGTCACCTGAATCTGATGATTTTCAGGGTTTCTGAATACTGCAGCTCCCACTGAGCTGTGAATGTTCAACACACCTCTCAAGGGAAGGAGTTCCTCTCTCTGCTATTGCTGAACTTGTGGAAGGGATAAGGTGACTGGAGACAGCTTGTGCCTCCCCAATACTAAAACTCCAAAGACCAGTTTTGGATTCTGCCCCTTCTTCTGTATGGTTGCATGTCCAAATGAACATAAAAGTATTTTTGTAATCAATAGCTACCAAGGCTTATTAGCTCGTGTACTGAGAACACCGGTGGTTTTGAAACAAAGCACCCAGCACTCCAGTTTTTGTATAGTATACTATGGAGAGGTGACAAGCTCTTTATTGTTGAGATTGAGGCCAAGGTTTTATAAAGTTTATATCCCACTTGTAACATACAACCATACCCACATGAAAGAATGGAAGAAGAAAAAGGGAGAAAAAACTCACCTCCTTCTTTTCCATTGGTGAGCTTAAGTCTTATTGAAAATTAGAACATGTTCTTGATTTTTTTTTCAAAGGACTAGGTACTTGTAAAGATTAAAGGACATATAAATATCTTTTAAAAATATTTGTGAAACATATAGTATTTTGTGTGTTGCTCCAGATATGCTAAATATTGTTGTCTGTTTAATCCATATACAGAATTTTGATATCACAGTGATAATCACTTTAAAAATTCTGAGAGATAGATTTAGACTTTGGGTCATGCAACAGGCAGTTTTCCAGGGCAGGAATAAAAAAATATTTCAGCAACTGTTATTACCAGGAACTAGGGCACAATTATCCATCAGTGCAGCCAACAGAGAAGAAAAAAATAAGATAACAATATGCATTCTCTCAATAAATGCTGTGTCAATAAATAGGGAAAAGATGGGGGAGAGATCATGTATGAGGTGCCAGATCAGTTTACCCTGCCAGATCAGATCAGTGGTCTATCTATTTCAATGTCTTGCATCCAATAGTGCCAAACCAGATGCTTTTAGCAAGTTGCAAGGAAACTCATGAAGAACATCCATTTTTTTTCATACAGACACAGGAATGTGTTTTAAAAGGTAATTTAAACTTAAATATGTTTTTATGGGAATTTTCAAAATTCCCATTAGTAGGAATGAGGTGCTCACTTAGGCACATTTGAAAATCCCATCAGGTGTCTAGCTACATCTTTAAGCACTAAATACCCTGAAAATCTATCCCACAGAGATTGGGACAGATTATACTCTGAAGTGCATGGCATATATCTTTGTACGGGTTCAGTTCTGCTAAGTTTACTTTCTTTCAGAAATATTTTGAGTAACTGGTCCTCATATTTTAGATTGTGGTATTTATCTGGAAAATGTGTCTTGATCATGCTGAGTTTCATCTGGTGCTATCTCATGTAGATGCAAAAAAGAGCTTTGCCCGAGAAATTGGAGAGGTACAGATTGCTTACTCCATTGCCAGGGAGCAGGACAATCATCTACCTCTTCCCTGTCCCTCTTCCCCAACTTGTCAACAATTTGATTCCTGTATGGGAGGAGAAAGAGGAGGAGAAAAAAGTCCTTGCACTCCTCACAGTTAATTATTATCTTTTTCATTACAATACAACCTTAAATGTCACCTACTGTTGTCAGACGCTAATGAGGAACTTGTTATGTTCACCTCCACACCCATTTAAATCAGTCCTCACAGGCTCGCCCTAAAAACCCTGTAGATGTTCTTATCTCTATATAAGCCCAATGCTTTCCCAAATCCCATGAATTTTATAGCCACAGTAGTATAATTGTAGCAATATCCACTGCTCATATTATTGTTCTTGTACATAAGAACATAAGAATGGCCAGACTGAGTCAGACCAAAGGTCCATCTAGCCCAGAGCCTGTCTTCTGACAATTGCCAATTTCATATGCCCCAGAGGGAGAGAACAGAACAGGGAATCATCAAGTGATCCCTCCCCTGTCATCCATTCCCAGCTTCTGACAAGCAGAGGCTAGGGACACCATTCCTACCCATCTGGCTCATAGCTATAGATGGACCTGTCCTCCATGAATTTATCTAGCTCTTTTTTAATCTTTTTATAGTCTTGGACTTCATAACATCCTATGGCAAAGAGCTCCACAGATTGACTGTGTGTTATGTGAAGAGCTAGCATCATGATTAGCTTGGCCAGTGCTACTTACTCATTTAATTTAAGGATCTAGCATTTAATTTATGGATTTAGCAAACTGTCCATCTCCCATGTTTTGTTTTGTTTTTAACTGTCTTTGTTTAAAAACACAAAGGAAACATTAAAATAAAATGTTTATGTCTTGTAGTCAAGATAACAGAAATGGTGGGTTTAAAAATTATTGGATTATATTTAAGATTGCTTTATAGGTATTTATTTTCCTGTTTGCATATATATATATATTACAATCAAGATACTGGTTCCAGTGAAATGAATGACAAAACTGCCATTGATTTCAATTATACAAGAAAAAATCCTGTGCGTGCAGTAGGGTTTACAGATTCATTTCTGTGTTTTCAAGTCCTTGGAATTTGTAGAATACGGTGATAGGTATATACACTGTTGTCACTTAGCAACTGTGAGTGGATTGTTTACAACTATCTTTTTTTTTCTTTTTTGAATTATCATTTGGTTCCCATCTCAGCACTACTCAAACCAGGGATTCTTTGCTTCACATGCAGCAGCTTCTTGAGTGAAAGCAGGCTCTCCAGTAAATACTTATAATCTCTTTGCAGGCCTCCAGGTAGTAGAGGGTGAAATCATTACAAACTCATCACTTCTTGAGCAGGTCTGACATTCCCTTTGCAAGAGAATGGCACATATACAAAAGTCACTGCATCTCAGTATGCTTGTTTATTCATGTGTACAGTATTTCACTGCCTTATCAAAGCAAAAAAAAAAATCAAATGCATTGTATATACCTAATCTAGTTCTCTAGGTATTTAAGGCCTGAGCCTGCCAGGTGCCAGGCACTTCCTTGGGGAAACAGTTGACATGTGTAACAGCAGAGGGCACTTAGGAGAACCCACATACACTGCTCTTCTAGAGAAGTAATTATAAAACCACAAATAGAGGTGGGGTGTTTTTGGTTGGTTGAAGTCTTCATCTGTTCCATGGCTTTTTATTATGGCTATAATAATTTAATCAGCATCTATAAAACTTGCTAAAGCTTATATATTTGTGCTAAAATAAATGTAGAAACTAAAAAGAGATGCAGACAGATGTAGAGAAGCACAGTGGGTAAACAAAATGTTAAAAGGGACAGGAGAGGAGTCAAAACCCAGATAGTATTTCTACTTTTTTTTCATTACAGCTCAGTCCATTAACCTAAAGCACCACTCGGCTGGAAGCATTGTTCTAAGTGCCAGTGAATTTTCTGAATTTGCCCAGTACAGAGACTCATTTTCACCACAACACCTGTGCATCAGAATGCAGCCAAATACCTATGGGTCTACTACAAGGCACGTTTCCAGATATATATGAATGAACCACTTTAGATAGACTTCAAAAACAAACAGAGTAACACAGCTACCCTTCCGAGACTTTTTAGTTAGACTTGCTCTCTCTCTTACACTCACATGCACACAAACAATTTGTTCTCACTGGTGGGGGCTTCAACTTTGAATCTCCTATGTGCTGCACCTCTTCTTGTTTTTTCATCACATCTGGTTTAGTATTACATAAAATATGAATTAATGTGATTCACAATGCTAACTCACTGTGGTATGAGATACAAAACATACGCTATTTTCCGCTCTTCAGTGGAAAGTAAATGCTGCTAGCACAAATGCTGTAGATAGCCATAGGTGCCTTGGGTGCATTTTTTTTTCTTTTCTGTTGTGGTTGATGTTACTACTCTCTTATTTGCCCAGAAGATATTATCAAGTTTCCTTTTCCAGGAACAATTATAGCTGAACTGTGAGTACTTGATCTTGGCTACACGTAAAAAGGTAACAATTAACTATTCAGGCAGAATACTTCTTTATATGCTTCATATGCTTCAGATTGTGTGTGTGTGTGTATATAAAATATTTAAATTCTGTGAACTGGTATCACAAATGTAAAGTATAAAATTGTATCATGACACTAAAAACATCAACTAGCAGAGCGACCAGGGAGCAAAAGTGGACAGGGGGCTGCAGACAGGGGAGTTTGAGAGGGACCACAAGAGATCCCGCCGCTGAACAGACTACCTGGTGAGAGTGAGAGTACTTGCTTTTGGTGTGAGTGAGTTTGCTCGACTATTTGAATTTTGTTTGTTGAATTCTGATTCTGACTTCAGGTGACTGCAGTTTCAGTTTCAGCTGCTGTGGCAGTTGGGACTGAGTGCCTGACCTTTTGGTCCCTTAATTGCTCTCTTGATTGCTTCTGGTCAGCCTTCCCCTGTGTGACTCACAAGGGGACAGGCCTGGCCTAGGCAAGCAGGCTTTAAAAGCCAGAGGCAGAGTGACCAGGGAGCGAAAGCAGACAGGGGGCTGCATATAGGGGAGTTTGAGAGAGAGTTTGACAGAGGGAGGCCTACTATGGTCAGGAAGACCCACAACACCTGTGCCAGCACTGACTCTGTCTCCTCCACCTGCACCTGTAGCCAGAAAGAGCGCCTGAGCATGGATGCCTCTACCCAGATGCTGCTATGGTTTTGCAGGGACTGTGGCTTGCAATTCGCACTTACTGATATCCAGGCTGGGGAGACCATCCAATGCTAAAGGTGCCTGCTGGTGGAATCTCTCAGGCAGCGGGTGGGAGAGCTACAGGAGGAGGTGGCTAGATTGAGGAGCACCCGAATCCACCAGCAATTCCTGGACCGTGTTCATGATGAGACAGCTGAGGTAGCTGTCCCAGTACACAGGACTGCGGACACACCACTGGAGAAGGAGATGGCACAGGGTGGACATTGGCAGCTGGTTACTTCTGGCAGCAGGCAGTGCTCCACCCATGCTCCAAACCCTCCCGCCGTGGTACTAGGAAACCGTTATGCTCTTCTTTATACAGGAGATAAAGAATCAACCCCTACAACAATCACCCCCATGACAGAGGAGGAGAAGCCTTGTACTCCCAAGGCTGAGAGGTCTACTGACACCACTGCGAATAGGAAACGTAGGGTAGTGGTGATCGGAGACTCTCTTCTGAGGGGGATGGAGGCGCCCATCTATCACCCTGACATTTCATCTCGGGAGGTATGCTGTCTGCCAGGGGCCCATATCCGGGATGTTATGGAGGCATTGTCGAGGATTATCTGGCCCTCTGATTACTACCCCATGCTACTCATTCATGTGGGCACAAATGATACTGCGAGGTGTGACACTGAGCAGATCAAGAGTGACTACAGGGCTCTGGGAGTATGGGTGAAGGAGTTTGGAGTGCAGGTGGTATTCTCTTCGATCCTTCCTGTCGAAGGTAGGGGCCCAGGCAGAGACAGGTGCATCCTGGAGGTGAATGCCTGGCTGCGAGGATGGTGTCGCCAGGAGGGCTTTGGCTTCCTCGACCATAGGATGCTATTCCAGGAAGGACTGCTAGGCAGAGATGGCGTTCACCTTTCGAGGAGGGGGAAGACTCTATTTGGACACAGACTGGCTAACCTAGTGAGGAGGGCTTTAAACTAGGTTCGACAGGGACACGTGAGCAAAGCCCACGGGTAAGTGGAGAACATGGAGACCTGGGAGATGGGTCAGAAATGGGAAGGGAGCATGGGCTATAATGGCAGAGAGAAAGGAGGGTCAGGGCAAAACTGGGAGGCAAGGTCAAATCAGTATCTTAGATGCCTATATACAAATGCGAGAAGTATGAGTAATAAGCAGGAAGAACAGGAAGTGCTAATAAATAAGTGCAATTATCACATTGTTGGCATCACAGAAACTAGGTGGGATAATACACATGATTGGAATGTTTGTATGGAAGGGTACAGCTTGCTCAGGAAGGATAGACATGGGAAAAAAGAGAGGAGGTGTTGCCTTATATATTAAAAATGTACACACTTGGAGTGAGATGGAGATGGACATAGGAGACGGGAGTGTTGAGAGTCTCTGGATTAGGCTAAAAGGGGTTAAAAACAAGGGTGATGTCATGCTAGGAGTCTACTACAGGCCACCTACCCAGGTGGAAGAAGTGGATGAGGCTTTTTTTAAACAACTAACAATATCATCCAAAGCTCAAGATTTGGTGGTGATGGGGGACTTCAACTATCCAGATATATGTTGGGAAAATAACACAGCGGGGCACAGACTATCCAATAAGTTCTTGGACTGCATTGGAGACAACTTTTTATTTCAGAAGGTTGAAAAAGCTACTGGGGGGAAGCTATTCTAGATTTGATCCTAACAAATAGGGAGGAACTGGTTGAGAATTTGAAAGTGGAAGGCAGCTTGGGGGAAAGTGATCATGAAATCATAGAGTTCACAACTCTAAGGAAGGGTAGAAGGGAGAACAGCAAAATAGAGACAATGGATTTCAGGAAGGCGGATTTTGGTAAGCTCAGAGAGCTGATAGATAAGGTCCCATGGGAATCAAGACTGAGGGGAAAAACAACTGAGGAGAGTTGGCAGTTTTTCAAAGGGACGTTATTAAGGGCCCAAAAGCAAGCTATTCTGCTGCGTCGGAAATATAGAAAATATGGCAAAAGACCGCCTTGGCTAACCACAAGATCTTGCATGTTCTAAAAATAGAAAAGGAGTCATATAAAAAATGGAAAGCAGGGCAAATTACAAAGGATGAATTTAGGCAAACAACACAGGAATGCAGAGGCAAGATTAGAAAGGCAAAGGCACAAAATGAGCTCAAACTAGCTACGGGAATAAAGGGAAACAAGAAGACTTTTTATAAATACATTAGAAGCAAGAGGAAGACCAAGGACCGGATAGGCCAGTGGTCAGTGAGGAGGGAGAAACAGTAACAGGAAACTTGGAAATGGCAGACATGCTGAATGACTTCTTTGTTTCTGTCTTCACTGAGAAATCTGAAGGAATGCCTAACATAGTGAATGCTAGTGGGAAGGGGGTAGGTTTAGAAGATAAAATAAAAAAAGAACAAGTTAAAAATCACCTAGAAAAGTTAGATGCCTGCAAATCCCCAGGGCCTGATGAAATGCATCCTAGAATACTCAAGGAGCTGATAGAGGAGGTATCTGAGCCTCTAGCTATCATCTTTGGAAAATCATGGGAGACAGGAGAGATTCCAGAAGACTGGAAAAGGGCAAATATAGTGCCCATCTATAAAAAGGGAAACAAGAACAACCCAGGAAACTACAGACCAGTTAGTTTAACTTCTGTGCCAGGGAAGATAATGGAACAAGTAATTAAGGAAATCATCTGTAAACACTTGAAAGGTGACAAGGTGATAGGGAACAGCCAGCATGGATTTGTAAAGAACAAATCATGTCAAACCAATCTGATAGCTTTCTTTGATAGGATAATGAGTCTTGTGGATAAGGGAGAAGCGGTGGATGTGGTATACCTAGACTTTAGTAAGGCGTTTGATACGGTCTCGCATGATATTCTTATCAATAAACTAGGCAAATACAACTTAGATGGGGCTACTATAAGGTGGGTGCATAACTGACTGGATAACCATACTCAGAGAGTAGTTATTAATGGTTCACAATCCTGCTGGAAAGGTATAACAAGTGGGGTTCCACAGGGGTCTGTTTTGGGACCGGCTCGCTTCAATATCTTCCTCAACGACTTATATATTGGCATAGAAAGTATGCTTATTAAGTTTGCAGATGATACCAAGCTGGGAGGGGTTGCAACTGCTCTGGAGGATAGGGTCATAATTCAAAATGATCTGGAGAAATTGGAGAAATGGTCTGAGGTAAACAGGATGAAGTTTAATAAAGACAAATGCAAAGTGCTCCACTTAGGAAGGAACAATCAGTTTCACACATACAGAATGGGAAGCAACTGTCTAGGAAGGAGTATGGCAGAAAGGGATCTAGAGGTTATAGTGGACCACAAGCTAAATATGAGTCAACAGTGTGATGCTGTTGCAAAAAAAGCAAACATGATTCTGGGATGCATTAAGAGGTGTGTTGTGAGCAAGACACGAGAAGTCATTCTTCCGCTCTACTCTGCGCTGGTTAGGCCTCATTTGGAGTATTGTGTCCATTTCTGGGCACCACATTTCAAGAAAGATGTGGAGAAATTGGAGAGGGTCCAGAGAAGAGCAACAAGAATGATTAAAGGTCAAGAGAACATGACCTATGAAGGAAGGCTGAAAGAATTGAGTTTGTTTAGTTTAGAAAAGAGAAGATTGAGGGGGGACATGAGAGCAGTTTTCAGGTATCTAAAAGGGTGTCATAAGGAGGAGGGAGAAAACTTGTTCATCTTGGCCTCTGAGGATAGAACAAGAAGCAATGGGTTTAAACTGCAGCAAAGGCGGTTTAGGTTGGACATTAGGAAAAAGTTCCTAACTGTCAGGGTGGTCAAACACTGGAATAAATTGCCTAGGGAGGTTGTGGAATCTCCATCTGTGGGGATATTTAAGAGTAGGTTCGATAAATGTCTATCAGGGATGGTCTAGACAGTATTTGGTCATGCCATGAGGGCAGGGGACTGGACTCGATGACCTCTCGAGGTCCCTTCCAATCATAGTATTCTATGATAACTAGGTGAATCAACGGGAATATGAGTCAAAGTGGAGAAATTATATTGCTGCTGTATTTGACACTAATGCAACCACTGTTAGAATACTGTGTCCAGTTCCAGTCAAATCAAGAATGATGTTGATAAATTGGAGATGGTTCAGGGGAGACTGATGAGTGATTAAAAATCAGAAAACATGTCTTAGGATAGATTGAAGAAGCTCAATCTATTTAGCTCTACAAAGAGACAGTTAAGGAGTGGCTTGAGTACCCATCTGGGCAACATGTATTGGACAGTGGGCTCTTCAGTCTAGCTGACAAAGGTGTAACAATATGAAATGGCTAAAATTTGAAACTAGACAAATTCAGAATGAAAAATAGTTTGAATGTTGAATAATGAGGGTAGTTAAATCATTAGAACAATTTATCAAGGGCTGTGCGGGATTCTTCATCACTGAATTATTTTTTTAAATATATTTTTCAGTTTAAAAATAAATTATTTCCAGGAAATTATGGTTTCTGTTTTGCAGAAGTCACAATGGATCATCACAATGGTCCCTTTTGGCCTTAGAATTTCTGAATTACAGCAACAGTAAAATAGTCAGGGTTTTTGTAGCCATGTTGATCCTCGGATAATTTAGAGGAGACAAGATAGTAACTTATTAACATAGTCACATCCTTTTTTTAGACCAGCTTCTGTGAGTCTGAAGAAGAGCTTCCTGTGAGCTAGAAAGCTTGTCTCTCTCACTAACAATAAAAAGATTCAATGAAAGATATTACCTTACCAGCCTGGTCTCTGTAGTATAATAAATCATACTATCAAATCAGGTAGAGATTATTGTACTGTTATGGATGGATTTTCTTTGTGTTATTTTGGACCAAACACGAGATCTATATACATATGTGAGTCTAAAGGAAAGATGACATTTGATAAGTGAAAGTCTATGAGGGGCTAATAACCACATTGTTATAGTGACTGTACATCTTTGCACTGTTAGTGCCTTTACTGAGCATTCATGTAGACCAGTTTTTCTCAACTTAGGGGTACTCAAGAGAAGTCTGAGGGGTATGTCAACAACTGAAATTTGGAGAAAACTGAATTTTTGTTTTAAGTTTTACAGCACTTTATTATTTTTCTACTTTTTAAACCCACAAATTTCATCGCCCGCCCAGCAACAATTACGTTGTTTAAACAGATGTGTTGTAATGGTAGAAAAAAAATGTGTGTCTGAAAACTGTAGGTACTGGGGGTACTTATATTTTTTTTTTAAAAAAGGGGTACTTTATATAAAAAAAAGGTTGAGAAACACTGATTTAGACCCTGATCAATGGCAAGCTCCAGCCATTCAGTTATAGAGATGACTTTTCAGTTCACTTAAAAAAATCTACTAACAATTAGATCTTATTCTCAAAAAGTCAACACAATTTTCATTTTAAATCAAATAAAACATTTCTTCTGACTTGAACTGAACCATTTTGTTTCATTTCCTGGCATTTTTTAAACATAAAAGTAAAAGAAATGAAGGGCTAAATTCACAAAACAACTAAATGAGGAGCCCTTATTTGCCAGGTTACTCTTCTACACAGCGAGATATCCAATTTCAATTCCCTCCTCTTCCTGGGATGGAGAATTGGATTGTGGGCTCCTATGCTGCTGGAGAGTGCCTTTGACAATGGACTATATGCCAGTCTGATGGGGGTCACAATGCCTCCATTTTGTATAAAATACCTATATTTCACTGAGCCACAGACAGAATGACTTGTGAGCCAGGGGAGTTAGGCACTCATCTGGGAAGCTAGATATGAAAATTCATGTCCTTCCTCATTCCAGTGACTAAGAACATAAGAACATAAGAATAGCCATACTGGGTCAGACCAAAGGTCCATCGAGCCCAGCATCCCATCTGCCGACGGTGGCCAATGCCAGGTGCCCCAGAGAAGGAGAACAGAAGACAATGATCAAGTGATTTATCTCCTGCCATCCATCTCCTGCCCTTGTTATGAAGGCTAGGGCACCATACTTTATCCCTGGCTAATAGCCATTTATGGACCTAACCTGCAAAAATTTATCAAGCTCTTTTTTAAACCCTAATAGAGTCCTGGCCTTCACAGCCTCCTCGGGCAAGGAGTTCCACAGGTTGACTGTGCGCTGTGTGAAGAAAAATTTCCTTTTATTAGTTTTGAACCTACTACCCATCAATTTCATTTGGTGTCCCCTAGTTCTTGTATTATGGGAAAAGGTAAATAATTTTTCTATAATCACTTTCTTCACACCATTCATGATTTTATATACCTCTATCATATCGCCCCTCAATCGCCTTTTTTCCAAACTGAAAAGTCCCAGTCTCTCTAGCCTCTCCCCATATGGGACCCTTTCCAAGCCCCTAATCATCTTAGTCGCCCTTTTCTGAACCTTTTCTAATGCCAATATATCTTTTTTGAGGTGAGGAGACCACATCTGCACGCAGTACTCGAGATGTGGGCGTACCATAGTTTTATATAGGGGAAGTATGATATCTTTTGTCTTATTATCTATCCCTTTTTTAATAATTCCTAACATCCTATTTGCCTTACTAACTGCCGCTGCACACTGCGTGGATGTCTTCATAGAACTATCCACTATAACTCCAAGATCCCTTTCCTGATCTGTCGTAGCTAAATTTGATCCCATCATGTAGTACGTGTAATTTGGGTTATTTTTTCCAACATGCATTACCTTACACTTACCCACATTAAATTTCATTTGCCATTTTGCTGCCCAATCACTCAGTTTGCTGAGATCTTTTGTAGTTCTTCACAATCCCTTTTGCTTTTGACTGTCCTGAACAACTTTGTGTCATCTGCAAACTTAGCCACCTCACTGCTTACCTCATTTTCTAGATCATTGATGAACAAGTTGAACAGGATTGGTCCCAGTACTGACCCCTGGGGAACACCACTAGTTACCCTCCTCCATTGTGAAAATTTACCATTTATTCCCACCCTTTGTTTTCTGTCTTTTAACCAATTCTTGATCCATGAAAGGACCTTTCCTCCTATCCCATGACCACCTAATTTACGTAAAAGCCTTTGGTGTGGGACCGTGTCAAAGGCTTTCTGGAAATCTAGGTATATTATATCCACTGGGTGCCCCTTGTCCGCATGTTTATTAACCCCTTCAAAGAATTCTAACAGATTAGTTAGACACGACTTCCCTCTGCAGAAACCATGCTGACTTTTGCCCAACAATTCGTGCTCTTCTATGTGCCTTGCAATTTTACTCTTTACTAGTGTTTCTACTAATTTGCCTGGTACTGATGTTAAACTTATCGGTCTATAATTGCCAGGATCTCCTCTAGAGCCTTTTTTAAATATTGGTGTTATATTGGCCATCTTCCAGTCATTTGGTACCAAAGTGGATTTAAAGGATAGGTTACAAACCACTGTTAATAACTCCGCAATTTCACATTTGAGTTCTTTCAGAACCCTTGGGTGAATGCCGTCTGGTCCCGGAGACTTGTTACTATTCAGCTTATCAATTAATTCCATAACCTCCTCTAATGTCACTTCAATCTGAGTGAGTTCCTCAGATTTGTCACCTAAAAAGGCTGGCTCAGATTTAGGAACCTCTGTAACATCCTCAGCCGTGAAGACTGAAGCAAAGAAATCATTTAATCGCTCCGCAATGGCACTGTCTTCCTTGATCGCTCCTTTTATATCTTTATCATCCAAGGGCCCCACTGCTTTTTTAGCGGGCTTCCTGCTTCTAATGTATTTAAAAAACATTTTACTATCATTTTTTGAATTTTTGGCTAGCTGTTCCTCAAACTCTTTTTTGGCTTTTCTTACTACATTATGACACTTAATTTGGGAGTGTTTATGTTCCTTTCTATTTTCCTCACTAGGATTTGACTTCCACTTTTTAAAAGCTGCCCTTTTCTCTCTCACTGCCTGTTTAACATGGCTGTTTAGCCATGGTGGTTCTTTGTTAGGTCTCTTACTGTGTTTTTTTATTTGGGGTATACATTTAAGTTGGGCCTCTAGTATGGTGTCTTTAAACAGTTCCCATGCAGCTTCCAGGGATTTTAGTTTAATTACTCTCCCTTTTAGTTTCTGTTTAACTAGCTTCCTCATTTTAGTGTAATTCCCCTTTTTGAAATTAAATGCCAGAGTGTTTGACCGCTGCGGTGTTCTTCCCAACACAGGAATATTAAAAGTTATTATATTGTGGTTACTATTTCCAAGCGGTCCAGTAACAGTTACCTCTTGGACCAGATCCTGCGTTCCAGTCAAGACTAGGTCGAGAATCGACTCTCCCCTTGTGGGTTCCTGTACTAGCTGCTCCAAGAAGCAGTCATTTAAGGCATCAAGAAATTTAATCTCTGAATCCCGTCCTGAGGTGACATGCACCCAGTCAATATGGGGATAATTGAAATCTCCTATTATTACTGTGTTTTTTATTTTGGTAGCCTCTCTAATCTCCCTTATCATTTCAGCATCACTATCACTGTCCTGGTTAGGTGGTCGGTAATATATTCCTAATGCCATATTCATATTAGAGGAATGAATTGTTATCCATAATGATTCTATGGAACATTTTGATTCCTTTAGGATTTTTACTTCATTTGATTCTATATTATCCTTCACATATAGTACCACTCCGCCACCCGCACGACCTGTTCTGTCTTTCCGATATAATTTATATCCCGGTATGATAGTGTCCCACTGATTGTCCTCATTCCACCATGTTTCTGAGATGCCTATTATGTCAACTTCCTCCTTTGATATGAGGTACTCCAGTTCACCCATCTTATTAGACAGACTCCTAGCATTAGTGTAAAAGCATGTTAGAAAACTACCACTATTTATATGTCCTCCTTTCACAGACACATTGGATTTTTTTATGCACGATTGTTTCACATTTGATCTTGCCCATATATTATTTCCCACGTTCCCTATCTGACTAACTTCTAGGGAATCCCTACCTATGGAGCCTCGTGTAAGAGAAGTCTCCGTCCGATCCAGGTGCTCCCCCACACCAATCGGCTTTCCCCCACCTCTTAGTTTAAAAACTGCTCTACGACCTTTTTAATGTTTAATGCCAGCAGTCTGGATCCACCTTGATTTAGGTGGAGCCCATCATTCCTGTATAGGCTCCCCCTACCCCAAAAGTGTCCCCAGTTCCTAATAAATCTAAACCCCTCTTCCCTGCACCATCATCTCATCCACGCATTGAGACTCTGAAGTTCTGCCTGTCTATCTGGCCCTGCGCGTGGAACTGGAAGCATTTCAGAGAATGCCACCAAAGATGTTCTGGATTTCAGTCTCTTTCCTAGTAACCTAAATTTGGCCTCCAGAACATCTCTTCTACCCTTCCCTATGTCATTGGTACCAACATGTACCACGACGACCGGCTCCTCCCCAGCACTGCCCATAAGTCTATCTAGATGCCTCGAGAGATCCGCAACCTTCGCACCAGGCAGGCAAGTAACCATACGGTTCTCCCGGTCATCACAAACCCAACTATCTATATTTCTAATGATCGAATCCCCCACTACTAAAACCTGCTTCTTCCTAACAGCTGGAGCTCCCTCCCCTGGAGAAGTATCCTCGGCACGAGAGGATACAACATCACCCTCTGGAAGGAGGGTCCCAACTATGGGATGGTTTCCCTCTGCTCCCATTGACTGCTCTCCTTCCCTGAGCCCACATTGGAATATCCTACCATCCAGTGGCTCGGGCACTGCTCTTCAACATGGAAGACCAAGTGCAAATGCCTTTTTACACATTGGACTGAAGGCAGAATGGAATACAAGTCTCTCACATCCCAGGAGAGTCCCCTATTCATTGCACTCTGTATTCTTTATGAATGGCATCTATATTTTTTTAAAAAATTGGCCAAGTGTATTTGTGAATGTATGTGAGAAATTCATGGATAGTTTTGGTTTTCCCATGACTGCACTTTTCAGCAAATAAACCGTTCATCCAGAAAGTTTTGCCTAGCTCAACTTAGCTAAGTGCGAGCAAACTACACAGAAGCAAGATTAGGCAAAATAATCCTGCTTCTCAAATAATAAATAGCTGCAGAAAGACCCCCTGTCCATATACCAGCCTACTGGAATACTCCTGGTGCGACCCTCCCACACTCCTCATGGTACTACATTACTATGGTATCTCAGCAACTCAAACTTTGATGTATTTTTCCTCCCAACACCTCTACGTGTCTACACTGCAGGGTTTTTGCACAAGAAGCTTTTTGCAGAAGAGATCTTCCGCAAAAACTTCTTGTGCAAAAACACATCTACACCTCAAAAGCGCATCGCAAAAGCATTGTGCTTTTGTGCAAAAGAGCATCTGCACTGCATGGATGCTCTTGCGCAAGAAAGCTCTGATTGCCATTAACAAAATGGCCATCAGAGCACCTGTGCTTTTTCTGATAGGCTCTTTTGCAGAAGAAACCCCTGTGGAGCGTCCACACATGCCTTTTTGCGCAAGAGCTGTAGTGCCAAAAGGAGTTATTCCTCGCAAGGAGAGGAATAACTCTATCGGCAAAAGCCCTCTGTCCTATAGATTTACTGTATTTTTTTGTGCAAAAACGTGCTTGAGGTGTGGACGCTCCACTCGTTTTTGCACAAAAATAGCCGTTTTGGAGCAAAAACGTTGTAGTGTACGCATAGTCTCTGTAAGGAAGTATTATTATTCCCACTGCATACATGGGAAACTAACATGCCCAAGATCAAATAGACAACATGGGTGGGAGTAGCAGAGGGGAACATGGACTTTAAACTGGTTTAACACCAAAACCACTGGACCTTCTACTCCTCCTGTGAAGGCTGGAGACATTGCAATGAGCCCTCCAAATCTATCTCACTGATAATAATGTATCTCCATAGCAGGAGCAGCTGTAGAATAATATTCCATGGCATGCAGCCCTCACCATTACTCCCTCATCCTCTGTCCAACAGAATCACAGATTCAGGGACCATTTTCACAAGCCATTGAGGAGCCAGCAGTCCTGCCAACTGTGGGGGGGGAAGCGGGGGGAGAGAACAGGCAATTGTCCTGGAGTCCAGCAATCCCAAAGAACCTGGGATTCCTGGCTGCCACCACCTCTACTGCCTTCTCAGCGTGCCAAGCCCCTGCCATTGGCCAGGGGTCTGGCAATTCTGTCAGCTCCCCTGGGGGTAAGACTTGAAGACAGACGAAATATAAATGGCAGGCATGCTGGGAACCTGGAGTCACTATTGTTGGTTAGATGTTAATTCTGGAAGTAGCAACCCTAAAAGTGACACCTGCTGGAGCAACTTTGCTGTCTTAGCCATGATGACTGGCTGAAGCAATAGCCTCAGGAATTTTGCTGCCAACTTTGATGTGTCTTTTGCTGTACTAAATCCTTTCTAGCAGAGCCCACCTTGCTAACTCAGACAGTAGTTGAGAGGAAAGATTTCCCCTATGTGTCACAGCAGGTGAGGGATCAGACAGTAACTTCAGTCCTTAGCATCTCTAGCTCTTACTGAATTTTAAAGAAGCTCTTATATCAATCATTTCTTTCTAAAGTTGTGTACAGCTGCTTGTTTATGGACCTGTGACAGAAGTTAAGGAGATTGGTGTACTATGAACAAACTGGAGTATTTGATTATTGCAAGCAAGTTTAACTGCTCATGACACACTTCTCGGGGACACTCGTTTTTTTAAAAGCATAATACCACAACACAAATGAAATGTTCAGCCTACATTATTCTGATGCCTATATCAGAATTACTCTGCTAGCCTCCGTCTGTAGTCCTCATTCACACAACTCTCCCAAAACATCAGGAATAGCTCAGAAATCAGTGCACCTCAAAACTCAAATATACTTGTATTTTCGTGCCCCATTAAACCTGGGCATTTATGACAGTCCCATCACAAGGATTTGATTGTATTATCTATCTATCTATCTATCTATAAACATATACCAGATTTTTTCCTGATTATTCTTCTCTTAGGGCACACCTACGCAGCAAGGCTAAAGTCAGAATAAGATATACAACTTGAGCTATGTCAATTGTGTAGTTTAAGTCGAAATAGCTTAATTAGGCTTTTGGCGCTGTCTACACAGCAGGAAGTTGAAGGAAGAACAGTCTTCCTTCAACTTCCCTTACTTCTCGTAAAATGAGGGTTACAGGAGTCGGAGTAAGAAATCCTCCAGGTTGACATTATTTTGAGATAAATGCTGGCAGTGTAGATGTGCACTATTTTATTTAGGAATAACATCAGTTATTGTGAAATAACATTGCTGTGTAGACATAGCCTTGGAATCTAAGACTTAGACACTCTCAAATAAGCTTTCCTACCACTGTCTACTTCTGTTAATTAATCTTTGGTTAATGTTTCTGTGTCCGAATAGATCCGTAGGGATTGATCATTCTGAACAATGTAGTTTTATGGTGCATCTACACTGCAGGGCTTAACTTGAAATAAGCTATGCAAATTGAGCTATGTCAATTGCGTAGCTTATTTTGAAATAGCTTATTTCAAAATTAGGAGTGTCTACACAGCACTTATTTCGAAATAGAGCATTCTTCCCCCAACTTTCCTTATTCCTTGTACAATGAGAGTTACAGGAGTCAGAGTAAGAAGTCCTCCAGCTTGACAGTATTTTGACACTATTTCGAAATAACTGACACTATTTCAAAAAATGAGGAAGAACGGCTCTTCAGCAAAAGGGTTTTTTTGTGCAAAAACCTCTTGCACAAAAGATAAAGGAAGAGGAAATGCAAATGAGAGTCCAACATATGCAAATGAGCTCTACATTTGCATTTGCTCTTCCACAAGATGCTCGTAATGTAGACTTAGCCATAGTGTTGCAGTGTAGATGTACCCTTTTGAGAGGTAGCCGTGTTAGTCTGGAAAAAACAACAAGGAGTTCTGTGGCATCTTACTGACTAACAGATGTATTTGTGTATAAGATTTCATGGGTAAAAAACACTGTGTCAGATGCATCTAATGCTAAATTGTTTAATGTGTCTTCTGTGTGTATAGTGAGGGATATTTGTAGATATTTTGTCAATAAGTTTTGGAGGAGGATTCTTGTAGTCTTTCAATTACCTGTAAGGTGGTGTGTGCTAATACATAATGTATGTATGGTTCAGCTTCATATTGGGGGCCCCAATCCCACATTAATCATACACACAAAGTCCCTAGGATTGGATTCTCCAGTCCCTTGCATCTTGCATAATCATGTATTTGTCTAAAATGGGTGCAATATGTAACCAGTTTATAACTTGTAATGCAATGGAGAATCAGGCTCCTCTGACTTTGGGAGGATTTTAAGGTCACAAAGAATAGATGTGATCTCTGTTTCCCTCTCAAAGTGTTTTCTAAAATCTTAAAAGCAATAACTAATGACTTTTAAAAACACATTCAGTAATCATGTATTTCTATTTGTAGGGACTGGAAGATGTGAAACTAAATATATGTTTTAAAACCAACATTTCTCTAAATCTTGATATTCTAGAAGTGCTTCATTGCCCATGATTCTAACTGCCGCATTCCAAGGAGAATAAAGGGGGCCTTTCCAGAGTTTGAAGTAAGTTTTGAGGATCTCATTGGAAAGAAAGTTCATCTTTCCAAAGAGTATAAAGTTCCTATTTCCAGTGCTCTATGGCTTGGAGATAGATTTTAAAAGTGGAACAATTTTTTCTATGTACATATGTATGCACACATATACTACTGATGGTACAGTTTGAATCTTGTCAGCATGGCAACTTCAATAATAACAAGTTATTTTGGGTAGAAACTCAAGGTGGAAGAAGCAACATTCCTCTGACAGCTGGTGGTTGGTTGGATTATTTTCAGGGAATGCTATATAAAACTGGAAGAACAAGCATATGCATGTGTACGTGTATATGTAGTCACACACACACACTATCATATGATGTTGATATGTTTTCCTAAATGGCAGCATTGTGTGATAATTTCATTTACCATGCATCTTTGACTATCTCATTTGATATTTGTTGATTAATCCATCTTCTCTTGTACTTATTCTAATATTTTAACTTCCTGAGCAGCTACAATGTAATCAGCCACTTCTTTAATTGCCCCATGTATATACATACACACATACTTTTTAAAACTTGCCACAAGGGTTATATATGTATATATGGAGGTGTTGTTTTCTTTCTTTTCTAAAGTCTACTACACATGAGTGGGGGCAGGAAGGGTCATGTGCTCCCAACACAATGGGGGGGGGGAGGAGTGGCAAGGGTCCTGCCAGCAGCAGGGAGGGTTGGCCAGTGGGGGGAGGGCTGCCACCCAAAGTAGGAGTTTGGGCCCTTGCACACTTTGGGGGAAGGGCAGTGGGGGAAGTGGAGCAAGGTGGCCCCGGGAGTTCTGTTCTCCTGGAGTACCACTCCAGAGGAGGGGGCAGGACTGCTCCCATGCTCCCCAGTGGGAAGCAAAGAAATACAGATTGGGGAGCAAAGAGAGCTAGAGCCACCTTGCTCTACTTCTCCTGCCGCTGCTAGTGAGTCCAGGGGGCTCACATTGAAACCCCAGTTCCACTAGCCCCCTGGGCTCTCTTGTTGGAGGAAGAGGCAGAGCGGGGGGTGAAGCAAGGGCAAAGAAGAGGAGGGAGAGTCAGGGCCTGGGTTGGAATGGGATTGTCCTGGCCTTTCCCCAGGCAGGGTGGGGATCACGTGCTGGTAGCCCTTTGGGTCCTCCTTCACCAATCACCTCTTCCTGTGGAGAACTGATAAAGATGTTAACTAATGTAAGATCAACACATTTCAAAAATACATATTGCTCTCTGCTATCATTAAGCTTTACTGTCTGATACATTAGCAAATTTACTATTTAAATGTATTTGTTTCATTTAGGCAATGTATTATCTAATGTGGTAGGGTGAGTTTATAGAAGTTAAAGGAAAAAAACCCCATAAGTCATGGATGGCCAAACTTACTGACCCTCTGAGCCCCATATGACAATATTCACAAGTTCGAGAGCTGGGGCACATCTGCTGGGGCTTGGGACTGAAAGGGCCCTGACAGGGCTCATGGCTTCAGTCTGCTCCTGCTGAAGTCCTGACAGGAGTGCCCTGTGGGGCTTAAACCCCAAGACACGCTTCCCTGCTAGACATGATCCTTTATTCCACCACCCTGCTGCCAGGCAGAGGTCCCGAGCTCCCTCCCTAGTCCGGTACATGGAAAATTGGGGAAATTGGGAGAAAGGGCTCTACAAGCCACACTTTATTAGAATGGCATATGGCTCGCTAGCCACAGTTGGCTACCCCGGCAGATGGGACCAGTGTGGTCCCTCTCTCTGTTGGGGTAGATTTGCATAGCACACAGCACATCCTCTGTTTCTTTGTCCATTCCAGTTGGAATTATTCCAAATTTCACCAGGAAGGAATAATGAAGCTGACGTCCTGTGTCCTGAACAAAGTATCTCTCCACTGTAATCAATTTACAAGTTTATTCCAGACATTCTTCCTGTCTTCCAGTGTCCTAGTTAAAGGATTTTCAATGACTTAAGATATGAAACCAGTATTGACAAGGATATAGGGGGAAATAAGCATATTGGAACAGGTACACAACATAGAGTTTCCCAAACAGCTGGTTAGCCTCTATCACATGAAACATCCATAAAGCCCTCATGGCTCCAGCTTTAATGAAATGACATTTTCCACTTCTCACTTGGATTTTGCAAGTTCTGTCTAAAATTAAGATTTCCTACAAACCCATTAAAGATTGAAATTTAAGTAAGTTTATGGGAAAACTAGAAAAATGATCCCTACTTTTTAGCATATTAAAAGAATCTAGTCAAAGGTTTATGCAATGGATAGATTGATCTTACTCTGTGTTTCTAATGTTGAAACCAAAACTATTTTCTCTTGTACCTGGCAGTTCTAATGTGATGGTTTGTTTATTTTTATGGTTATTAGTATAAAATGTTTTCCATAATCTACTTTAAGTTTGAAAAAGTCAATCAGATGTGTAAAAGGCTGGGGTATTTTAAACCAAAATTATCATCAAGTCTGTATAACTGGCTTCAAAAAGACTTAGATGAGCTCGTCAAGGATACGTTCATCAGTAGCTATTAGCCATGCTTTGCATGTCTCTAAACCTCTGATTGACAAAAGCTGTGAGTGGATGAAAGGGTATGGCTCATTCTGTAATTGTTCTTTTAATTCCATCTCTGGTGGTATTTATTTAGTCCCTTATTTTTTGTTTTATTTGGGATGTACATTTAGAGTGAGCCTCTATTATCAAGTTATTCATCTTTCAGGCTTTTTACCCTTGTGACTGTTCCCTTTAATTTCTATTTAGCTAGCTTCCTCAATTTTTTGTACTTCCCTGTCTGATGTTAAATGCCACTCTAGTGTATTTCTTTGGTATTTTGACCCCTACAAGGATGTTATATTTAAATATGTTATGATCTCTATTAAAGAGCATTTCAGCTATATTCACCTCTTAGACCAGATCCTGTGACCCACTTAGTTCTAAATCAAGTATTGCCTCTTCCCTTCTTGGTTCCAGGACTAGCTTTTACACAACTGTTGCTTAAAAAACCCCCTCTTCCAGGACATTTTAAAATTTTATCCGTGGACAATGTGGCTCCATTTTGATTTATGCGAAGTCCATCTTTTCTGCATAGGCTCCTTCTTTCCCAAAATGTTCCCCAGTTTCTATTAAAGCTCAATCATTCCTCCCCGCACAGTCACCTCATCCACACACTAAGATCCTGCAATTCTGCTTATTAAACTGGCCCTGCATGTGAAACTGGAAGCATTTCAGAGAATGTACCATAGAGATTCTGGACGATAATCTTTCCTAGCAGCCTAAATTTCACCTCCAGGTCCTCTCCTCTACCTTTTCCTATGCCATTGGAACCAATTTATATAACCACTGGCTTCTCCCTTTTATGATATAGATATTCAGGCTCTCCTTTAAAAGGCCAATATGTTAAGAATTTAGGTATTTTTATCACTTAGCTAGTTATAGAGATATAAAAACAAAGAATCAAAATGACAATCTGTGTATGAGTCTCAGGCCTTGTTCTTACAGCTTTAGCTAAGCAGCAGGGAAGCCATTAGCTGGGAAATGTACAGTCACATCCTCACACATCTCAAATCCGTCATATTGACGGATATTTTGGGCTGATAAAAAGGAGATCCATCTATCACCTCCAAATAAAGGGAAGAGTTAAAGAAAACTTAGGTTGAAAGCTTTCTGTCTGGCAAGGGCCCATTTTGTCTATAGTTGGAGTTGTGAAATCCTCATTTCTTTATTATTTTGTCATTATGTTCCCAACTTCTATATTGTTTATATGTATGGTCTTGGTCTTGTTTCTGTCTGCTGTATAATTAATTTTGCTGGGTGTAAACAAATTCAGGTGGTAGAAAATAATTGATTAAATAATCATGTTACAATATGTTAGGGTTGCTTAAATAAATTTCAGTAAAATTATTTTTCAAGTTACAACTAAGAATATTACCTTATACATTGGGGGCAAACAGGAAGTAAGTTGGGGAAAAGGAAAAAAAAGGAGAAAACGGAAAAAAGGGAACCGGAATCATGATTTCTGGAATCTAACCCCAATAAACAGTGAATTGTTTACATCTCTGGACTTTGGGTATTACTGTTCTCTGTTCATGGGACAAGGATGAAGGAAGAGGAGGGGTGAAGAGATAAGCCCTCAGACACTCTCCATCATTGCATATAAGTCTCTCTAGCTATCTTGAGAGGTCCAGAAATTTTACAGTTGGTTGCCAAGTCACCAAACTAGAATTCACCAGGGAATCATTTCCCTCCACTTCAGCTTTATATTGTCCTCCTCCAAGGCTTTCAGTGCCACACAGGGGGAAGGAGAATGCATTCTTCAGTGTTCCTGAAAGTTTTATCCATGTAGCTCTCTGTCTTCCTTAGCTCTTACAGTTTAGGGATGTAAGCGACTAATCGACTACCAGGTAAGCCTAAACTTATCAGGTAGTCAAGTAACTCTGTATCAGAGGCAGCAAGTGGGGGGGGGGGAAGCAGGAGGCAGTGCTGGGGGGAGCCATCTTAAAAGCTGGTTTCCCCCATCACTGTCTCTGTGCGGGGAGTAGGGGAAGTAGAGGTGGGGTGGACATTGGGGAAAATGGCACAAGTGGGGACTGAAGCAGGGAGCTTTTACTACATTTAAAAGGCAGAGGCACAGCAGTCAGAACCTGAAGTGAGCAGGGACTGCTTGAGTGAGGCACAACTGGGGACTTACCACGGTTCTTACTACATTTAAAAGACAGAGGCGCAGAGGAGATAGTGAGCACCCCCCCACCCCATCAACTAATTGAGTAGTCGATGGAAATTCCATTGACTACTCAATTAGCAGATTAATCAAAATTTAACATCCCTATTCCAGTTCAGCAACTCTTGTCTCATAATCCTGTACTCTGTCTCTAAGAGCAATGAGTTGCTTGCAAGCAGTTCACAAATAAGCTACCAGCTCACAAGGCAGGTAATTATAAAGGTTGCATTCAGTTCAAAACTAGATAGACCTCACTCTGTTGCTGGACTTCTGCTTGCATTATTTTTATTCTTGTAAGGTCTTTTATTGTTTGCTCTTTATGGAGTTATCCAGAGGAGGGAGGGAAGAAGGGATTATTGGCCTAACAAACATACTCTAAAGTCAGATGTCTCTAGTACTTGTGCTTCCCTCTCTAAAGTTCCTCATGAAGCTGCCATGTATGCTTCTCCTTTGGTCACTTAGGCCAGGTATATGCTATGGGGAAGGTTGACTTAAGGTACGGAATTCCAGCTACATAAAAAATGCAGCTGGAATTGACTTACCTTAAGCCGAGCTTTGGCACTGTCCTCTCAGTGGAAAGACGACAAGAGAAATGCTCCTGTGGACTTCTCTTACCCTTTTTGAGAAGAGTTCTGGTGTCAATGGAGCACTTTCAGCTTTCAATTTAGCATGTCTTTACTGGACCCATTAAATCAAACTCTGGAAGATTAACCACCACAGCCTTGATCTTTCAGCAAGTGAAGGTATTGCCTTTGGGGCTGGCCTTTTAAACCCTTACTCTTCTAACATTGGCCCTATCCTATTATAAAGGATCCTAAAAGAACTAGAGATCAAAGCATAGCAAGCTAATACCTCATTTGTAAGCATTTAGTGTTCCTTAGCAGATCATGTGGTTCAGTACACAGTCACCAAAACATACCACAATCAATCAATATTTCAATTAGGAGGCCTGTGGCAAACAAGTAAGCACACAACAAACAAAGTAACAGACAAATATGCCAATTGAGATTTCCTCTTATTTATGAGAAAATAAGGCATGAATATTTATTTAGAGTTAATGTTTCTCAGATACTTTTCTGAGCCTACGTGTTAGCAAACAAAAGTTCGGTCCATCAGATGTAGCAGCTGCCTTGGGAGTAGAGCTGCAAGCTCCAGCTCTCTGATAACTTGAAATGTAATTCTTCTCGTCTCACTTCGATTTACTAGCCCAAGGTTTCATCAATAAGGGTTAGGCCAAAAGAGTTGGGAGTAGGAGTGGCCAAATAATGGATTTTTCAGTTAGCTGACAATTCCATAAACAAACAAACAAACAAAAACACAAATAAATATTTTTTCATATCACACTGAAAATAATTAAAAAACAAAACTAAATCAGCTATTCTAATTAAGAGCTTCAAATTAGTTCAAATTGAAATGTTTCAACCCAATTTTTTTTATTTGATTTGGGACCTTTTGAAAAAGCAAAGAACTAGATTCTCAGAACACAAGGGAAGGAGAGAAAACCTGTCTTGTAGCTTTAGTACCATCAGGGTACCTTTCTGGGCTCAATTCTCCCTTCTGCCCAATGTCAGGGGATATGAATTTGGGTCTCATTCATTGCATCATTCTTGGCCAGGGCAACTGGCACCTCATAGAGGTATTATTTCAAGCTGTCTGCAGTCTCAAGCTGAAGTATTAATTACATTCAATTCACATTTTCAAGGTTCTCGCTGAAATCATAAGGGTTAGAAATATTTTTTTGTCAAAAGCCCCTATTTGTAGGATAGTTGTATAACAATGGGTGTATTCATCCACAATTTAATTGCAAAACACATGGCTTGGGCTACATCCTATTCTGAAATACAGGAAAAACACTATATAAATGGTGGAAAATGAGAATGTATTAAATAATCTTGTTTTCTGGTCTCAGAACTTGTTCTTTCTAGCTGCTGAGTACCCTTATCTCTCCTGGTCTTTAAGGAGAGTTGAAATGTTCAGCACATTACATTGGAGGTATAATTCTGGACAGATTCAGGTCCTGAAGTGGACTGCAATTGTATAACAACTTAGGACGCATGTGTATAAACACCTAAAAGACTTGTATCAGGAAGTTCTTTTGTTGGCTCTTTAATCTTCAGAATAATAGAAGTCAAATGGTGGCGACAATTATAGGTTAACTCTAAAGGATATGAAATGTGGCATGCCCCAAAGATCCAACGTCTCTCTCAAGCTGTTCATTGAATACGCTGATATTGTCAAACGTGTTCTGATCTACACAAGTAGGAGTGTATCAATGGTATGCTGATGACACACAGTGGTATTTTTTGTCCCTGTAAGTTCACACTTCTGCCTTCCGTAGCATAATTCTTAAATGATACTGCCCATGGATACATCAAAGCTACCTCAAGCTCACACCTGGGAAGAGAGAAGTATTGTTAGTGAGTAGAGGTCAATGCTATCAGAAGGATTACTATTCCTTCATGTCTCCAGTCATTAAGGGGATATGTTCAGAGACAGAGAGTCACGTTAAGAATCTGGGTGTCACTTTCAACCATGCCCTCTCCATGGAAAGTCTTATTTGGGAAAAGTGATGAAAGCGCCCTTTTCTCTACGTTTTTCAAATCTGCCCCTTTAATTATCCTGCAATGACCTCGCCACAGCAACATCATTCCTCAGGACCATAAGGCTCTACTATTGTATTCTGCTTTTCACACATCTTACAGTAGGACAATTCCATTGCCTGCAGCTAGTTCAGAATGAAGCAGTACATTTGCTCACTGTTTTAAGTAACTCAAATGACGATATGCCCAGCTTGCTTACTTTACAATGGATGACAATAAACTATTATACTGGGGGGGGGGCACACCACTGAGATCATATTTGTTTATTTTACTATGTTTTTCCAATACATTTATTCTTTAAAAATAATTAGTCACTACTTTATCCAATTAACTTATTTTCAATTTACTCATTGCCTCTTTTCAAGGATATGTACAGACTATACCACTCTTCTCCCCGGGCTCTTCTCCCACAAACATCACTGAGTGAGAACGTTATGATCTACAATTTATAGACTAAATTAGATATGAGCTGGCATTATTTAGGATTAATGAGCCACTTTATGTTGACCTCCTATTTACAATTCTTTTAAATAAGTTACACACTCCATAAATTATAGTAAAACATAGACCATGGTTTTATCTCATGTACTATTTGTTGCCACTGAAATTCTAACCCTCCTCTTGTTGAGTGGCATTTAACTACAGCATTTCTACAAGACAGAATTTTCTTTCCCCTGTCTCAGGAGCTAGTATGATTGCTCAGCCTCTGACAGACTGGGTAATTTCTAGAGTTTAAAGTAATTGGAGAAGTCATAACTCAAGATACAATTGAAATTGAAGATGCCCATTGGGATTCTAACACTATTATTATTATTTGTATTATGCTAGTGACTAGGAACCCTCTAACAATGTTTGCTCAGTTAAAACAAAATGCCTGTTGGCCCTTAGAGATTTCCAAGTGAAGTACTTTTTTTTTTAAAGGAGTAAAAAAAAGTATTTACATCACAGCAGCCAGAAAGGCTACTGAGGATTCACAGGAAAGAAGAGGAAAACGCCATCAAGCTATGCAGCTTCCCATACCACACTCAAATCTTATACAATACCTGTTTATCGGAGTTTTTCGCACTCATTATTTCCACTCATTTGGGCAGTGGTATCTTTTTCTTTGACTCTCTTCTTCTTTATGCAGTGATTGGGAGCATTGGTCCAAAGAGCATGTGTGATGGTAAAGAACTAATAGCACTGTTTAGAGGGTGTAGTAGTTAAACAGAGTGGAGCTTTTCTCTCACAAACCAGGGAAAGAAGAGGACACTGAAATGAGGGGAAGAGGACCCTAAGGCCTGGTCTACGCTAGACCAGGTAGGTCGGCTTAAGGTGCACAACTACAGCTATGTAAAATGCGTAGCTGGAGTTGGTTTACCTTAAGCTGAACCCTGGAAGTGTCCATGCTGTGGGATGCTGATGGGAACAAATGTCGGACCAGACACTGGAGGAGTACCTGACACCGGAGGGAACTGTCCTCAGCATTCAATTTATAGGTCTATAAATCGAACACCAGTAGATCACCCTCCAGAGTATTGATTTCTGGTAAGTATAGACACGACCTAAGAGAGCCAAGAAAAGAGCTGTCTGAATGCAGATGCCAAAGAAACATGATTGAAATTCAGAAGCCAGCCTGAGGTCTATGACTGGGGATCCTAAGTTAGCTGACACATGCAACCAGGGAACACAAGTTGGCAGAGGCTGGAGACAGAGAGTAAGGACTAGGTGAAAAGCCAGCACTGGGAGTATCTAAGGGACTGGGCTGCTGGGCAGACTAGGAACTCAGTAAACAAAAGCATCAGTGCTCAACCGGGCAGTGGGGAAAGGTAGTTTTTCACATCTGGCAAACAAGCCTTTAGCTGAATAGACACAGTTTTTTAACCAATTTGCAGAGGCCTTGTTTAAATCCGATATTAAGAAAAGGAAAAAACCCAAAGAAAATGTCTAACAAACACTTCATTCAGCTACAGTTGAGATCAATAAGTTTAAAAAAATATATAGTAAAATACACCTGTTTAAAAAAGAGAACCATAGAAATACATTAAGATTAGGTAAACACTTCTGACTCCATCCTTACTATACAGTCCATACAAACAAATATAAAATGAAACAAAGAAATGATCTGACCACCAACCAAACAGCTTTAACTCTGAGCTCCTCTAGATTTATAATTGCTATTTTAGGGCTGTAGTTAATGTCCATTAAAGTGAATGTTCTTGTACTTAGCTCACCTCACAGGTTCTTAAAAATATTACAAATATTCTTAAAAATATCAGCATAGGTAATTACATTTACCTTTTTCCACAGTATGAAATTAGAAGGTTAGTTCCTATTTTAACATAATAAGCACAATTTTATGATCTAGTATGAAAGAGTTATGTTTACTCTGTGTGCATAGAGCAGATTTATCTTTAATTATATCTTTCTTTTTAGGATATGTATGAAATTATTTTGCTCAATAAGAAAAAATTGTCTGGGTGTATTTATCTACTATGTTGATTGGTACTTTAACAAGCTTCAAATAGACAGTCAGGTATTCTTAAATTATTAAAAGATTTATGATTTTGTATATTATGTACGATAACATGAAATGCCAAACTTCTTAAGGCATTTGGATCAATAAGAGTAAACTGTTAAACTTCTCTAGAATGTGCTAAAATATATATGAGATGGATCATTTATTTCCTTCAGAGTTTGCAGTTACTGTGAACATTCTGTTACAGGGACAGTTTGTTTCTCTTTAATGAGTTGAGAATTAGCTTTGCCACTCACCAATCCATGCACTGGAAAGACTCAAGCCAAAATATTTAGTTTTCAGCACGGAACTCACATGAAGCTTTTACAGTAAAAGAGGTTCATTCAGGATTCATTTTTTAATTCATGATCAGTTCTATCAATAATGTGCTTAATTTCAAACAATCAATATGCTCCATATGGGACAAAGTACAGAGCAGGTGTTAATGTGTGGGTAAAGGTGGCAAAATCAGACTTTAAAAATGCCAACCTGCTTGCTGGTAAAAAGTGTTTCATTTGCAAATAAATGCCTTGTGCATATCTAGTTAGGCCAGAAAATACTATTCTGCTCATTTTAACAGTCAGATTAATCTCTATGGCCACATTACAATGTGTGATGTTTGTGTGATCTAGCAAATTACATAATAAATCATCTTTGTCTGTTTAATTTTAACTTTAAAAAAGCATGCATAGAGCAACAAATCTGAGGCTCTTGTGGAAAATTTATCAAAGACTATTATATTTTAACCCTTTATACTATATTTGGTACCAGTGATCATATTCTAAATGTGTAACTATCTCTGGGAGTGCTCAAAAATACAAATATGGCACACAGCAGATGCATAAACACATCCAGGGCAAATTTATTATGGGCCTAGAACTGCTATCTCACCCCTCATGCTTGTATTGTCACTTACTCATGTGGTTTCCATAATGACTTCAAGGTTTCTTTTCAATACATTTGGTTACAAAGCATGCCACTTATGCTCCAAGCTAATCGAATGTTTTCTCATTGCATCTGTCTTCTGTTATATTTATATCAGTGTCTCTAAAAAGCTATTTTCTTCCTGTTTATAAGCAAGATTGAAAATGTATGCTTGGAAAATTCTTCATAGATATGTTTCACAAATAGTAAGGAAAGTCAAAAGTACATGCCTTATATTTCTGTCTAACACACAGCTATTATAGCAGGTCACACTCGCTTGCTATCCCTTTTTCTCTCTCTTTTCCCCTTGGTCTACATTAGTGAGTTATTTCAAAAAACTCCCTTATTTCGAAATAATAAGCGGAACATCCACACTACCAAGCCTGCTATTTTGAAATAATGGGCTGGTTATTTCGAAATCTGTCCTCCTGCTTTCCGTGGAGAATAACGCTAATTTCAAAATAGTTATTTTGAAATAGCAGTAGTATGGATGCTCTGGAGCTGCTATTTCAAAATAACTACTCCTCAGAGTAATTTGAAGTAATTATTCCCCTGTGCTTCCATAGCGCATCCACAATAACAGAGCCTGCCTCGGACTAATCTTGAGGCTTCCCCATAGATTAGTCATGCTATTTCGATTTTGTTATTTCCAGAGTTATTAAACTGATTTTAGTTATTGCAAAATAATTTTCTAGTGTAGACATGCCCTTCTGTCTTTCACTCATACACACATAGTACTATAAACAATTATGAAAGCTGTTCAATAATGGACACTTTCAAAGTAGACCCACATAAAATTATTGAGGACAGGAGCTCTCTTTGTGACAGTCATTCACGAGAAGCAAACATATGCAAGCTTGAAATAAATATTGATGGCCAGGTACTGACAAAAGTCAGTCAATTTAAAGAATAAAGACAAAATTGTAATATATTTAGAGAGGGAAGATTATCACCAGTCAGATGCAGCACAATTAATAATGCTTTCCAAAACAGAAAAATAAATCAAACTGAGAGCCAATTAACACCCAATTGCTCCAAGGTTTCTCAAACATGATACAAGAGAATGACAATTACACAATGTTACACAGCAAGAGACAACCTCTATGATGAGATTGAAGATCAATCCTAATACTACACACTGTGACTGACAAAATTCCCAAGCATGACATCTACTTAGTAATGGGGGATTTGAATACCAAGTTTCCAGAAAGCAATGAGACATCACAACCTTGAGCCACATAATCAGAATGGTGAAGGGGCACTGGAGGTGTGCCTGGCATCTGGGGTAATTGGTGGAATATTATCATCACACAAACATATGGGAATTTATTATAAATAAATTACCATATTAAATAAATAAATTCCAAGTAACTTGAAGATCCCAAGGGTATGTCTACACGAGCTTGTTAATTCGAGCTAGGTAGGCAAATCAGGCATCCGGAGTTGCAAATGAAGCCCGGCATTTAAATATCCGGGCTTTATTTGCATGTTCCCATCCGGCTGCCATTTTTAAATCTCCCTTTGTTCGAACGAACTACCCACGGCTACATGCGGCAGTTTAAAATTAATCCGCACTAAATCCTTAGTTCAGATTAACTGTTACTCCTCGTGGAATGCCTACCTAGCTCGAATTAACTAGCTAGCGTAGACATACCCCAAGATGCAGTCAAATCCAGACTGACCTTCAATATAGAAGCTGGAAGAAAAACGGGAGAGGGTCAACTGAAAGATTTCCTCCACCAAACACTGCTTAGAGAGGGAAAACATATGGGGTTTAACAACACAGAGGAAATTCATAGAGTGACCATAGACAGACAGGGATGATGGAGTCCCTCCCCACTTTTTCTCCCAGCTGTCCCAAGGACCCAGAGGTTATGTCTACATGACAGCATTATTTCGAAATATCTTATTTCGAAATAGTTAATTCGAAATAAGTTATTTCGAAATAACGCATCTACACATAAAATGCATTTCGAAATAGCAGTTTGCTCTTTCAGAATAGTGCGTCCACACTGATTGGACGCTGAATTGCATTTAAGAGCAGCTGAAATCTGTTCCAGCAGGGCGTCAGGTCAGTAGTTGCTTTGTGTGGCTGCTGTCTGAGGCTGTCTGAGGCTATCTGAGGCTTGTGCTTAAAGGGACCCCCCTGGACAGCCGGTTCTCAGGTTTGCTTGCCTACGTCACTGAGGGACAGCAACGCATTTTTTTTCTCTGATTGTTTTGGTTGCCCTGACTTGGGACACCACAGCACTCGGCACCATGGAGCCAAAGCTGCCTCTGGGCACTCTGGTGCTCATTTTGGATGTCTTGCTGCAAGCCTGACAGCAAGTGCTAGAGCCTGCCTGGCAGCTTCTGCGGCAGCCCAACCCCCAGATCCTCTTCCAGACCCCCCGGGGTCCATGGAGGAGCAGCGGCAGTATGCCAGCGTGCCCCGCCGCATCTGGCGTCTGGACACCAGCAGCCACTGGTGGGACCACATCATCCTGGAGCGCTGGAGAGACCAACAGTAGACCCAGAACTTCAGTATGAAGAAGGACACCTTCCTTGAGCTCTGTGAGTGGCTCGCCCCTGCTCTGTGGCAACGGGACACGCACATGAGGCCCGCCATTCCCCTCCACAAGCATGTGGCCATCACCTTCTGGAAGCTCTCCACGCCGGATAGCTACCGATCCGTGGGGAACCAGTTCGGCGTGAGGAGATCCACCGTCAGAGCAGTGCTCATGCAGGTATGGCAGTCTCTGGCCACTGTGGCCGGGGGGGATGGGGGAGGCGCGGGGTGAGGGGGGGATGGGCTGCCCTAGGGAAAAGAGGGGGAGGGGGTGAAAGTCCTCTCCAAGGGAGGGTTTGTTCTGTCCCAGCCACACTACAGACTGCCCATGGTGGCCAGGATTGCAGGGGGGGGTTGCTCCTGTGGAGGAGGCAGTGGCGGGGAAGGAGCACTCTCAGCCACCCTGGCACCCCAGTGACTCTCGGTGGTTTTGTGTGTCCCTCTGCAGGTGGTCAAAGCCATCAACAGAGTGCTGCTCCGCAAAGTCATCTGCCTCACCGATGTGGACGTGTTCATCGAGGGGTTTGGTGCGTTGGACTTCCCCAACTGCGGGGGGGCAATCGACGGGACGCACATCCCCATCCGTGCCCTGGAACATCAGGCCTCCTTCTACATTAACCGGAAAGAACACTCCTCAGTCATCCAACAGGCCATTTCTGACCACCGGGGCCGCTTCCTGGACATCAACGTGGGCTGGTCCGGCAAAGCACACGACGCGCGGGTGTACCTCAAATCCTCCGTGTGCCAGAGGCTGCACGCTGGGAACTTCTTCCCTGACCGCCACATCAGGGTCAGGGACGTGGACATGCCTGTCTGCCTGGTGGGAGGATGCGGTCTACCCACTACAACCCTGGCTCATGAAGCCCAACATGGGACACCTCAACCCCTCCTGGCAGGCCTTTAATGCCAGGCTCAGCAGGGCCCGCATTGTGGTGGAGGGGGCCTTCGGCCGGCTGAAGGCCCAATTTCAATTCCTCCTCACCCGCTTCGACCTCTCCAAGAGGAATATTCCGCACGTGGTGGCAGCGTGCTGTGTGCTGCACAATTTGTGTGAGTGGAACGGGGAAGCTTTCCTGCCAGGCTGGATGGCAGAGGCTGACCACTTGGCTGGCCTATACGTGTAGCCCCGCATGGCTGCCAGCCGGGAAGCCCATCGGGGGGCTACCGGTATCCGGGAGGCCCTGCGGGAGAGCTACCAGACGGAGGAGGAGTGAAGTGTCCCTGGTGTGTGCCTTATTCCACCCTCACATCCTTGCACTTTCCCCTCCCTAGCCCCCCTTCCTGATGTCAAATAAAAACACGTGTGTTGCCAAAGAAAACCTCTCTTTATTGACCATAACTGAGCTGGAATGGGGAGGCAAGGGGAGGAAGGGGGAGGAGAAGCTCAGGGTTGGGGGTCTTGAGGGTTAGCCAGCATCCTGGGGACTAAGGGGTTAATTAGGTCCCTTATCTAAACCAGGTGACAGGCAGCCAAAAGAAATGTGGGTAGACATTTCAAACTGGGACAAAGGAATTTTTGGGTTTTTCCCTCCTTTGTCTCTGGGGCAGTTCCTCTCCAGTTACTGAGAGACAAGTCTCAGACATGTCTCTCTCTCCAGGAAACTTCACTTTCTGTAAGTAGGGTAAAGTTTCCTTTGTAATTAAGTTCTTGGCCCATGGCAGAGTTTCTCCATGAGTATATTATTTTGTTACCTTTCCATCTAGTCATTATGCTTGCAACAGGAATATTGTGGTGATAATAAAAGTTCTTTCTCTTTTCTTTTTATTAATCTGGTATTGGTTAATGTTTGTGTCCTGGTTTGTACTTTAGGGGTGAGGTTTCCCAAGTAGTCTCTCCCTGATTTCTTTAGCATATCTGGGTGGTGGCAGCAGAGATTTTATTCCCAAAATCTAGGTTGTTAAGATTTTGGGGGGAAGTTTTATACCAAAGCCAGGTAGATAAGGTTTTGGGGTACTTTTGCTGGCCCGCACTTCTGCATGTATCATGCCAGAGTGGGGAAGGAGCCATGACACACCCAAAAATCTAATATGTGAAAAACACAAAAATTACATTGTTCCTTGAACGGGTAAGAAGAGTTCCTCTATTTCTGTGGTTCCCAAACTTTTTAGTACTGCATTTCCTTTAGAGATAGTTTAACACTTGAGGGCTTGTTGTTTTGCTTTGTTTTAAACTAACTAAGGACACTAGCTGCAAGAGCTCAGGACAGTGGAAACTTCTGGGAGGGACATGAGGAGGACAACAGCCATGTGACTGCTGCCCATATGACTCATCCTTGTGCCACCCAGAGGCTAGGGGTTGGCTCCGCCTCTTTCTATCTCCACTCTGCTCTCATTCTACCTCATGCCACACCTATTCCCATGGCAAACCCTGCCTGTACCACACGCCCCTCCTCTTCCTGTCCCATCTGACCTCCACTCCACTTCTTCCCCAAGTCCCAACCCCAAAAGCCTGGCATCAGCAGCAGAGATTGGGACCTCCCTCCTACACACACACACACACACACACACACACACACACACACACATCATTGGTAGCAGTGATGGGAGGAAATGGCGTAACCTGGGCCTAACCTGCTCCACACCCCAGGCTCTCAGAAATGTCGCTCCATTTCCCACAACTAGTGGTTGTGGAGGGAGTCAACCCCTGCTGCTGGTGCCAGACCCCCATTAGTCCTCCCAGGCCACGTTGCTGAGGGGAGGAGATTTGTGGGAAGGGGTGGAACCCTCCACCTGCATTCACTGGCATCAGAAAGCAGAGCAATGTGGCTGGGAGCCAGTGGAGCACATCAGGATGAGCAGGGTTGTTCTGCTTCTTGCCAACACCAGTGAGAGCAGGGGATACCACAGCCAACTCCTGATGTCATTGCCAGGTGACCCAATTGTCCCCTGGGCTCTGTGGGCCCCCCAAAGCTCAGGGCCTGGGATGGCTTTGCTCACCAGCTGCTCGCCTCTTGACCCTCCCTCTGCATTGGGGGGCCAAACAGCCCTTTATGCTCTCCCGACATGTCACCCTAGTTCAGGACATTTGATTTAAGGATATTAGTGTTTTGACAGATTGGAGACATTATTTAACTACCTACATCTAGTTTAAGTTTATAATCTGGTTTTTTAAAACCATGATTGGAAATGCGTATTTTTGTTGCGTTGGGCACAGATAATATTTTAGTAAAAAAAATGAGCCAGTTTCAAACTGTATCGTTGCACATGGTTTGGTTGAATTTCTGATAGCACGAAATTCAAGTCTTTTCAAGCTTAACATTTTCTGTGTTTGGGTTTCACAGAAATCATTGCTGAAGCCCAGATTCAGACACTGGAAATGAATATCAGTAGTAAAGGTACTTTCATAGCTTCATCATTGAGTTCTTCACACTCTCCTTTATCAGAAATCCAAAAGTCGTGGGGTGTTAGATTTGATTATTTGATCTTCAGCACATGGTCACATGACAGTTCTAAGACATGTTCTGCAGCTGAGATACATACATTTGGAACAAAATCAACTGTTTATGAGAATGGGTTTCAAATCCAACCAGTATCTAGATTTGTGTTCAGCACTGGGAAAATTTTCATCAAAATGGGAATACATTCAGACAGTTAGATAATAGGTCTTTAACACAGCAATTTTATTAATTTCACACTGTTTTTAAAAGCCTGACGGTACTGGAAACATTTCTGTACCTCACTTTTCAATATGGCATCTCCAAAGATAAAGATTCTTCTTGAATCCACCAGTTTTATCTTTTATATCCAGTATATTTATAGTCTTGCCTTTCAGTGTATTCAGTTTCTCAAATACCTTAATAGCCAATGTAACATCCAGTAAATGCCATCTGCAAGATCTTATTTTCCAGAGAGGAAAATTCTGGTTTCATCAATCCAAAAACATGTTGTAAAACTTTCCCACGTGACAAACCTATGACTTCATTGTGAAGCAGACCCTTTGTCCCTCTCTTTGCTCAGCCCACTGCAATATTGTGATTCCACTATACAGAGCTTTATAAACTAAACAGTTTAAGGGGGTGGCTGTGTTAGTCAGTATCTGCAAAAATGAGGAGTCCTGTGGCACCTTAAGACTAACAAATTAATCTGTTAGTCTTTAGGGTGCCATAGGACTCCTCATATAAACATTTTTAGTAACAACATTAAGTGCCTCATGTACTTCAGGTTCCAATTTCCTTGAAGACAAAGCTTTGTAATAAATCATTCAATGTCTTCAAATGTCTACCGGTGTCACTTTCTTTTTCTGTTTATCTTTATTAAAATGATAGAATAATAGAATACTACAATTGAAAGAGATCTTGACAAGTCATCAAGTCCAGTTCCCTGCCCTCATGGCAGGGCCAAGCACCATCTAGATCATCCCTGATAGATGGCCATCTATGGTGCTCGTGCTCTTAAATATTTCCAATTATGAAGATTCCACAACCTGCCTAGGCAATTTATTCTGGTGTTTAATCACCCTGACAGTTATGAAGTTTTTCCTAATGTCCAACCTAAATCTCCTTTACCTTTCTTCTTCTCCTATCATCAGAGGCCAAGTAGAACAATTTTTCTCCCTCCTCCTTGTAACATCCTTTAAGGTACTTGAAAACTGCTATCATGTCCCCTCTCAGTCTTCTCTTTTCTAAACTAAACAAATCCAATTCTTTCAGTCTTCCCTCATAAGTCCTATTTTTTTCCACATCTTTCTTGAAATATGGTGCACAGAACGGGACACAATACTCCAATTGAGGCCTAATCAGCACAGAGTAGAGCAGAATTACTTTTCATGTCTTGTTCACAACTATCCTGTTAACGCATCCCAGAATCATGTTTGCTTTTTTCCAACAGTGTCTCATTGCTGCCTCATATTTAGTTTGTGGTCCACTATGACCCCTAGATCCCTTTCTGCAGTACTCCTTCCTAGACAGTCGCTTCCCATTCTGTACGTATGAAACTGATTGTTCCTTCCTAAGTGGAGCACTTTGCATTTGTCCTTATTAAACTTCATCCTGTTTACCTCAGACCATTTCTCTAGTTTGTCTAGATCATTTTGAAATATGATCCTGTCGCAACCCCTCCCACCTTGGTATCATCTGCAAACTTATACTCTCTATGCCATCATCTAAATCATTGATGAAGACATTGAACAGAACCAGTCCCAAAACAGACCCCCGCAGAGCCCCACTTGTTATGCCCTTTCAGTATGACTGTGAACCATTAATAACTATTCTCTGAGAATGGTTATTCTGCCAGTTATGCACCCACCTTATAGTAGCCCCATTTAGGTTTCACTTCCCTAGTTTTTTGGTAAGAAGGTCACGCAAGACCATACCAAATGCTTTACTAAAGCATGCTTTAGTAATTATGCTTCATTGTTATCATATTCAGCTGAACATTTCTCATAGGTAGGCTTAGCACTTGGTAAAAAGTGCTTTAATATAAAGATATGATGCACCTATCTTTTCCTCAGCCCCCCTTTAATGTCTGCTGCTGAGATTGGGAACCCCTTTGTCCTCTGCTCAAGCAGTGGACTTGCAGCAGAGACCCTTTTGGCTAAATGCTTCCCCCAGCACAAAATCTCTCTGCTGAAGGCCCCATTTAGGAGCCATGCAGGATGCAGACCCGTAGATAAAATTGAGGTTGTTTAATAGTTTCAGAGAAAAAACAGGGAATATTAATTTAAAAAATTCCTACACACATGTGATTGCCCCTTACAAGCACACTGTGGCTTCCCAAGGGAGCCATGGTTAACAGTTAGATATGTTCTGCTTTATGTGAATCTTTTGCCAATATACTTAATTAGCAAAGTGGGTCAAATACTAAACCACACATCATCTATTCACAGCTGCCTTATTTTAAAACAAATTTGGTTCTGTTTTTCATCTTGAAAGCTTGTGTCATTAGGGATGCCAGCTATATTCACACTGAAAATATTATCAGTGAATTAATCATGAACTGAAGACATCACTAGATCATACTGAACTTATGCTGAAAGGTGTTACATGTTAATAATTTATTCCATGATATGTACCTATAAAATATGGAGATGTAACTAATCTACTATTTCTCAAATACCAAATAATTGGCATTTCTATTAAAAGACTAGTGTAACCACACAAATCAGACCTTTAATTGGATTTCACAGAAAAAAAATCTTTTCAAAGGGGTTTTTTTTTTTTGGACTAACCAAATATAATAATATAATATATGTAATATAAATTATATCCTTTCTATTAAGCAGTTTAAAAAACCACATAAGAAGGTTCTCTACATTTTTAGGGTAATCTCTGTACAATCTTGCTGGTTTCATTTCAATTGCATTTTATAAGCCTTTACCACAAAAACATTCACCAAGACTTTCTTGCACAGCACATGCAGATTGAATATTTACCCCTCTGTACCTCTTCAAAGTCTAAACCCAGCTTTAAAGTCTAAACTGACAGAGACCAGAAACTTCAGGATCTCTACCAAGCATTTTTAAACCTCAATTACCCACCCGGAGAAATAAAAAAACAAATTGAAAGAGCCAGACGAATACCCAGAAACCATCTACTTCAAGACAGACCCAGGAAAACCAACAATAGAACACCACTTGTCATCACCTATAGCCCCCAACTTAAAGCCCTCCAACGCATTATCAATAAACTACAGCCTATACTGGAACAGGATACTACACTCCGAGAGGCTCTGGGAGACAGACCCATAGTCTCCTATAGACAACCACCTAACCTCAGGATGATTCTTACCAACAACCACAGGACATACCACACTAATACCAATCCTGAAACTCTGCCTTGCAACAAACCACGGTGCCAGCTTTGTCCACATATTTACTCTGCTGACACCATTACTGGACCTAACCATGCCTATTACAAGATCAAGAACACATATTCCTGTTCATTCAGAAATATAATTTATGCCATCATGTGCCTAAAGTGTCCGTCTGCTATGTACATTGGACAAACGTCTCAGACGCTTCACCAAAGAATCAATGCACACAAAACAGACATAAGACTCTCTCACAGAGAGAAAGCTGTTGCCTGCCATTTCAGCCAGACTGACCATCCCTCAATGACCTTAAAACATGCATATTGCTTCAAAGAGACTTTATCTCCAGACGTCAACAAGAAGCTTCAGAATTGTCATTCCTGCTTAAATTTGACACTTTATGTATGGGTTTAAACAAAGACTCTAATTATCTTACCCATTACAAAGATAGCTTCCCCAATTATCACCCCTAATGTCATTACCTCACAGAAACTTCCCCTATTATCACCCCTATGTCATTACCTCATAGACACTAACCTTCCCCCCTCACCCCCACTCTGTTCTAAAATTTGATTTGTCAATTTCACATGCGTTCATTTTTTTTGATTGTATCACTTTGGTATATATGGTTGTGCCGATTTTCTTCCACATATTGATCTGAGGAAGTGGGTCTGGCCCACAAAACTCATCACCTAATAAACCATCTTGTTAGTCTTTAAAGTGCTACATAGTTCTGTCTTTTGTTTCAGCTAAACCTAGCTTGTTCTTCACCCAAAAGGTTTTGTATTTTGGAAGCAATTCTCTTCAGAATGATTCATAGCTGTATATCACTGAGTTTGTGCAGCAATTTCAACAAACATCTGATCCCCTCCCCTTTTTTATGAATAGGAACCATCAGGAACTGTGACTAAGTCAATGGATCAGCATTCTCATCATGCCACCCACCACTACCTGACAGCAATCAGGGAAGCTAATGATGCAACCAATTAGCTGAATTCTGCGAGGACCAGCTAAACAAATCCCAGCATTGTCATCAACAACCACCCCGAAGTGCAGCCAGTAACTTTGTCATTAGACTAGCTCTATGCATGTTGCAATTCAACAAGGAAGGTTTGTTGGTTGACAGCTGTGATTTACTCGGTGTCCTTGCTCATTGATATACTAATGACATCATTTGTTTCCACAGAAACTTGAAAACAGGTGCTGTTTTCATTGTCCTAATAGTGACATATGATTTGGTATGGGCACACTGGCCTGTTTGTGAAGGTATCATGGGTTCTGTTACCTTGGGCCACAAGTATTGTTGAGCTGTTTCTCTGTGATAAGCAGTTCAGATTTCATATGCAGGAGAAGATGAGCGCTCTGAGACAACAGAGAAATGGTTGTGCTTTCTCCAATCCTGTTCAACTTTTACATCAATGACCTGCCAATAATGAAGTCACAACAGTTCATTTATGCAGATGACATCTGTTGCAGTAGCCTGGCCCAGATATTTTATGAGCTTCATGCCACCTTAAACAAGGACATGGTAAAGTTAGCTGACTAATGCCTCCAGCCAAGTATCATAAAACCAGTCTCTAGTTTGTTCCATCTTCATCGTGCTAGTACTACGTGAGAACTGAATGGTCAGAAGGTGAATCATGAAGTAGAACGAGTCTATCTAGGAGTGACCTTGGACTGCATACTGAGTTACCATGCCCATGAAGAAGGCAGAAGCTAAACTTAAGCTGTGCAACAATCTTCTTAGATATCTGGCAAGTTCATCATAGGGTGCTCGTGCTCCAGCCCTGTGGATGTCAGCTCTTGCCCCCTCATATTCACTGGCAGAGTACTGTGCACCAGTATGGAGTTGATCATCATCCAGCAAACTGGTGGATATGCAACTATATGCCACCATGTGTATCATCTCTGGCACCCTGTATCCCACACCACTCCCACGGTTCCCAGTTCTGAGCAGTATTAATCCTCCTCATATTAGATGACAGGTTGCCACTGGCAAGCTACTGGAGAAAGTATGCACCAACCCAAGCCTGCCACTGAGCAATGACCTTTTAAAACTACCAGCTGCAAACTTGCCATCATGACACCCATTATGGTATTATCAGTCATGCTAAGCAGAAACACTCTGGCAAGAGCAATTGATTTCCATTACAATTATCAACCAGTTCTTTGTTGACAACCCCACAACCTGCCTGCCTGGTTTTGACCTATCCTGTCATCAGTGGTACATGCTTTATAGGTTCTGGACTGGTCAAGATATCTGTGCCTCCAATCAACATCATTGGGGCCTTCATAACATCCTTCTGTGCAGCTGTGGCAGAATGCAAACTATGATGCATGCTGTTAATGAATACCCACTAACTAGGTTCAGCAGTGGGCTAGAAGAATTGCATCATGACACTGAAGATGCCATTACTTGGCTAGACAACTATGCACATGATAGATAAATAAATAAATACGTGATGGGTCATCGTCCATACTCCCAAATCACATTGAGGAGCATACTCAAATGAGTGCCTCAGCACCACTTATAATTAGTCTTACTTGCATGTTACCCATGCTGAGGGCTTTACTGTGTAAGCATGGTGCTCAAATGGCAACCCCTTGTGAAAGTAAAAGAGGTGGGGACAGGTGTCCCCGCAAGGAGGTGTGGACTCTCCCCGAGACAGTTCCTGTCCTGTGTTCAAAGACAGAGCTGAATAGATTTCATTATGTCTTGTTATGTTAAAGTGCTCAAATGAGAGCTGAAATCATCTGTGGTGGGGCAGCGTTGGAAATCACCAAGAGACTGACCTGCAAACGTCACAGCAGAGAGGCAGGTGGCAGCAGAAGGTGACTTGCAGTAGGCCAATGAATGAGCAGCTGGGGAGAGTGTAGTTAGTGGAGCTGAATGAGCAGTTGAGGGGTTGGCCAGCCAACACAAGTGCTCAGGTGGTGGAGTAGGCAAGGTGCCTTTTTCCATGGGTGGGAGGTGAACTCACAGAAACACACTTCTGAACCCTGGGTCCTTACTGACCACAGATAACCATTGTGAGTAGGGTATGGTGGGGGGAACTAAGAGAGCACAGTAGAGGAACTTTTGGTTATAGAACTCAAGAACATGAGGCAGCAGATGCTGCCCATTGCATTGTGGAATGGTTTTCCTGCCCACAGTTCTACGATTGTCAATCCTGCTTGTGACATTTTCTCTATGTAACGTTAAGTGATTTCTCTTCATTCATTAGAAGTTTCTTTTCTACACTCAGACTCTGTGCTTGCAAGTGGGGTATTATTGCCTCTTTCTCAGAAGCATCCAGGAGTGGTGTGTAATTTTTCCAGAGTACTGGGTGGGGCCTGAGCCAGTTCTGCATTTCATTGTTGAAAAGGAATCCCCTAAATATTGAACCTGGTCCTAGCTGCTGGTAGCTCCACCTGACAGCAGGATTACTATTGTTTGGCAGTGTCCAGGCTGAATCCCCAACTTATTCAGTAGCAGGAGGAGGTTGTCACATTTTCTGGAGTGGTTCACAACCACGAGTTCCTACATCAGGGCTCACTGTCAAAACAAACTAGATACCCCAAACTGATTATAAGTTTTATATTTAGATTTCATCGAGACAGCGACAAAATGTGAACTCCCAGATCACTGTCATAGTTTCACCATAAAGTCACAGTCAGTCCCCTTAGATTCTCTAGTCTTTCTTGGTGCTTCAGCATGTTGGCCTTGGTGATAAATGGTTACCCTGGGTAAAATTTAAAATCGTATTTGCAATTCTATTTATTATTGCTATTCTAATTATTTTAGATTATATATTTTGAATTCTATTAAATAAATTATGTTACATGCACATACAAAAAGACAGGGAGAAAACATATGTATGGAAGAGAAAACCAAATGGAGAAAATGTGCATATTACAAAAAGGAAAAAAAAACCCTCAGAGCACACAATGTGAATTATTAATTGCTGTAATAACTATAATTTTTATATAGACATAAGATGAACTTGAAGCAGGATTTTAACAGTTGAAATAGAAAAGTTAGTAAGCCACAAACACTAATTCTAAGCACATACTCCTTTTCTTAACAATAAGATGGTTAGAGGCCTCTATCATTGCTATCATTACATAGATTATTTACACTTTGAAATCTGGCCAGCTCAGTATTTTTCATACTATTCTACTATCTTAAAGTATGAAATGTGAAACTCTTGCATACAGTATCTCATACTTTTCCAATTTCAACTTTTTTTTTCTTACTTACTAATCATTGTGCACAGCATGCTACATTAGTAAATAGTCTAGCATGTCCCCATGGCCTCTGCCACTTCTTGCAGTTCCCATTCACTAGGAAAAGCAAAATGCAGCCAGTGGGAACTGCAGAGAGTCCTGTCTCTGGATGGGCAATGTCAGCAAAATGTCACATATGAGGTTTACAGGATCAGACAAAAAAGGCTTTATTTTTCAACAGATTTGGACTGTCGGGTTTTTTTTTTTTTGTTTTTTTTTTTCAAAAAAGCTCCATTTCGGAAAAAAGCAGCGGCCATGTTTATGCTAATGAAATGTGGGATATTTAAATCCCTGCTTCATTAGCAGTTTTGACATCGTACAGATGTGGTCTCCTCACCTCAAAAAAGATATTTTGGCCTTGGAAAGGATTCAGAAAAGGGCAACTAAAATGATTAGGGGTTTGGAACGGGTCCCATATGAGGAGAAGTTAAAGTGACTGGGACTTTTCAGTTTAGAAAAGAGGAGACTGAGGGGGGATATGATAGAGGTATATAAAATCATGAGTGGTGTGGAGAAGGCCGATAAAGAGAAGTTATTTATTAGTTCCCTAAATAGAAGAACTAGAGGACACCAAATGAAATTAATGGGTAGCAGGTTTAAAACTAATAAAAGAAAGTTCTTCTTCACACAGCGTGTAGTCAGCCTGTGGAATTCCTTGCCAGAGGAGGCTGTGAAGGCTAGGACTATAATAGAGTTTAAAGAGAAGCTAGATAATTTCATGGAGGTTAGGTCCATAAAAGGCTATTAGCCAGGGGATAAAATGGTGTCCTTGGCCTCTCTGTTTGTCAGAGGCTGTAGAGGGATGGCAGGAGACAAATCGCTTGATCATTGTCTTCAGTCCACCCTCTCTGGGGCACCTGGTGCTGGCCACTGTCGGCAGACAGGATACTGGGTTAGATGGACCTTTGGTCTGACCCAGTATGGCCATTCTTATGTTCTTATGACGTGCCTAATCTACATCTCTCTGTCGACAGAGAGGTGTAGTCTAGATGTACTCCCAATGACCTTGCTCAATATATAACCAAGAGTTGTGAAGGGCCCAGAATTATTAACCCCAGTCTATGGAAGCAGTGAATCTAGAAATCAGAATCTTCTAATCCAAAAGCTATTTTGAAGGGAGTGTTAGTGATAAAAATAGCCGCCATTTTATTTAAGCCCCTATTTAAGCCGCTATTTTATTTAAGCCCAGCAATTTAATAGTGTGGCATACTAAAGCAACATATTGGAAGTGTGCATACATTGTGCTAATGGAATGATGATAGTTTTTGGCACCAAATCAAGAACAAGCTGTTGCGAGTGAAACAATGATGGAAAATGGCAATTTTAACATCTTAGAGCATATCCAAATCTGAATGGATTATTTTGGCTAGGAAAATGCAATTCTTACCCCCAAGACTATGCCTCTACTAAATTGTGAAGTTCAGCCACAAACCACAAACCACTTCTAAGCTCTTCCAAAAAAATACTGTGGCAATAATTTTTATGACACAAAGTATTATTCAGAAACATTAACGTGAGGGTTAGCATTGATCCAGATAGACATTTTCCTGAAATACTTTAATGATTTGGCTTCTCTAAAACATATGTATCCCTATGTCACTTGAACCCTATATCTACTAGATTACCATTTGCTATAGCTATAAAAGATAAAACATAGAAAAAACTCTATCCAATTTTAATGGCTCAATTATTCCACCAAAATAACTGAAATCAGAATACTACACCAAAATGGTAAGCTAAGGTCCAAAAATGAGATTGTTTGTCCTTTCCTGAATATGTAAACTATGTGGCAGATTTGCACTGAAGGAGCCAGAATTGATGACACTGTTCCAGCATTGGTTCACTGTCACAGTGAGGGCAAAAGAACATGTTTCTGTACAGAAGTGTTGACAGTTCTGACACTCTAGTCAAAGTTGCTCATATTATACGCATGAACAGGAATAACTGAGTGCAAATCATTATAAATCAGTGCCTAACTGCAGTTTCCCAGAAATGTTGTTAATTGCTTTTTCTTTAGCTATATATTATTCCACCGGACTTTCTCTGTTAGTTATCTCCCTGAGAGAGTGGTATAGTACGGGTTATTTTATCCTTCAAATATATCTTCTATGCTCTGTACAGGCAATTTAGAAGCTCCTATATTAGTATTAATACAGTTTGACTTGATATGTCAAGTCCAGGCAAAGTACAGTCAATGGTACAAGGGTGGATACATATCATTGAGAGGAGTTTCCAGTGAAATTTGACACTGAAAGCTAGCTCATGATAATCTGCATTCTCAACAGCATGGTATATTTGGAACCCAGTTCAGAACTTCATCAAACCATAGTGCAAATTATATGCACTAGGAGGCATTTGTGACCATTGGCATTCCTGTATTCCACCCTACATGCTACTACAATAATATTTGCACAGAATATGTCTAGTGAGATATCATATGAAAATGAAGAACATGTTGGTTATTAATATAATTGTACAATACATGTGTTCACCTTACATGTAAAATTCTAAAATCCTCCTATCTGATGTTACTAGAACAGGTTTAAGGCAAGATAGCCTATCCTAGGTAAGGATGATAAACGGGTCTGTCTGAGACAAAGAAAAGTGGGTTTACCTCAAATAATATATTTGCAGTACAGAAAGCCACCAAGCCAAACCAGAAGGTTAATTTGAGTCTGAAGTCAAGAAACAAAGAATTAACATGTCTGCTGCAATCCAGAGAGACAGAAGGCCAAATATCCAGAAGGCTTTCTTCATATATAAGACAAATAAATCCTGGTGTTGGGGATAGAAGGAACAGAGAGAGACTCCATTTTTATCTTTTATCTAGGAGACAATGAAACCAAATAACTTGATCTCCATGATGGGTCCTGGCCAGGCTGTCCAGCAAAAAGTTAGAAAGGAGGCTGTGGATGAGAGAAACCATCTTGCATAAATACTGTATCTTGCTAGATTAAATTTTAGATGCACATTTTCGCTTTTATTTGCTTGTGACCACTTCTACCTTTTCATTTTTACATGTTATCACTTAATCTGTACACTGTTGTTAATAAAATTATTTTACTTCTACTATAAACCAATTCAATGTTAAGGGATAAGTGAATTTACCCCAGTCAAATTAAGAAAGTATGCCATACTGACTCTTTAACTGAGCAGCAAACATCTTCGGTAAATGTGCCACGGTAAGGGCTGTGTGCAGGAAAGAAACTTCTCTGAGGAGCTTGGGGGCTAGAGTTAATTGATTGTTACCTACTAGGTGAAGTTTGTGCTGAGAGAGCCTTAAGGAGTTTGCTGGTGAGGAAAACAAACAGGTGTGGAAGGGAGCTGACACATAATCTAATTGTCAGCAAAGCTCACTCTTGCTGAGACAGAGGTAACGCAGTGATTCACAGCTCTGGTATCCACAGCATGTGCTACAAGGGTACCTTAAACAGGTGTAACAGTGTAATGTTTTTTCCTTTTTGCCCTTAAGTTGCAAGAAAAAGCAATAACAGATAAGTGTAAAGTTGAGTGGCAGAAGGAAAGCTATTACCTTTTATCCTTTTAATTGTTTTTCCCAGAATCACCTCTCCCATTCTGACCCCTCGCCCTATAGAGAAGTGTCTAGTAATTTACATGAGCAAATGAATATAGATACAAATGAGGTTATGTCTACACTATGCAGCTTTTAACAACAAGACTGTGTTGACGCTAAAAGGTGGCATGTGTAAATGCTTCTTTTGCTGACAAAGTACACATGAGTGGCTTTCACTTTATCAGCAGGAGAGTGCTCCTTCCACAAAGCAGCATTCACACTTGGTCTTGCTGCAACAAAACTTTTGTGGTTCAGGAAGGAGGGGAAGGTTAAGCATCCATGAATGAGAAAAGGTTTGTTTATCAATTGCAAGTATAGATCAGGCCTGATTTACACATTTCAATTCAGAAGGGTTGAGAGTTTTTGGCTTGGTAATATATTTGCAGCAGTCTGACCATGCTCTTCCCTTTATAGAAGGTTGGTAAAGCAGGGGTGGTGAGCTGGATTTATATAGATGAGTACACAGAACACTGAAGGCAGAGTTTTACTAAGAAATGCATACACCCTATCCATAAATTTAAAATAAGGGCATACTTGCCTCTACGCTCAAATGCAATAAGGCAATTAGAGAGAAGAAGAAAATAAACTAGAAGTGTTTCTATGAGAAATTAAGTGGACTTTTTGCACGGCAATCAAAGTCACTCAAGACTGATGTGCTAGTGAGCAGTCAATAAGAAAAGAAAAATTATCTTTGTTATAAAACTTTGCACAAATTCCAGAATTAAGTGAGAAGCTGACACCTGCTCCCTGCGCAAGCACCTTTGCTGGATGACATCGAGTGACACGCTGTAATTTAAAATATATATGAACCTCATATAAATTATTGGCTTAAATATATCTCGGCAATGAAAATTCCAGGTAAATTTAACTTCAGTGCCAAATAAAAGCATTTCACAGTGGAACTGCTGACAGACCTTTAACTCTGTTGAAGGGTAGAGCTAGCCTATCAGCTTGAGTAAATCTGGTCAAATGACAATAAACTGAGTAATTTCTTTATATTATTTGTATATTTTCTGTCAATCATATATGCTATTCCTGTTCTCTTTGAAGTCAGTGGCAACAATCTGTTGACATCCATGAGATCAGGATCATTATCCACAACAAAACTCATTAACAACTTTGCTTAAATAGAAAAGCCTGTATATCTTTTCCAATATAACCAGTGGCCAATTTTTGAAAAAGTCATGAGGAAGGCTTAGAGGACAATACTGAGTTCCTTTGCCACAGAGGGTAATGCAAGACATGTTGAAATCTGAGTAATTTCTTAATGACTTTTGATGAAGAAAACCTGTCAGTTGTAGGACCTGAGTTAATGAGGCTAAGTAAGTGGGCTGGTTGTGTCCCATTCATAGCTTTGGTGTGGCAATGCAGGTGTTAATGGCAGGAGAAATTGGCTTTGTACTGCACCAACTAGTTAATGTCTTTGTTTAAACCCAAGGTAATGGTGTCAAATCTGTAGATAAATTCCAGTTCTGCAGACTCCCTCTAACTGGTTGCAAATGAAGCGGGGATTTAAATATCCTGCACTTCGTTTGCATAATCGCGTTATGGCGCTATTTCGAAATAGTGCTATTTTGAGAGAAAAAAACGGGGTTATTTAGAGATAAAATCTTTTCCTCAAAATAACCTTTAAACCTCATTTTGGCTTCATCTAGACTTCAAGCCTCTTTTGAAAAAGCCTCTTTCGAAAAAGAGCATCTAGACTACAACCAGTACTTTTGAAAAAGCAAGCCGCTTTTTTGAAAGAGAGCACCCAGGCAGTCTGGATGCTCTCTTTCAAAAAAGCACAGTTTGCATTACATAGCGCCTTTTTTCGAAAGAGCACTTTCTAAAAAAGGCATTCTTCCTCGTAAAATGAGGTTTTCCGCAGTCAAAAAAACTTTTGCGTTCTTTCGATTTACTTTCGAAAGAACGTGGCAGCAGTCTAGATGCAGGGGAAGTTTTTTCGAAAAAAAACCCCTGTAGTCCAGACACACCCTTTTTGAGCAGTAAGGGTTTTTTCAAGGGAAGGGTTTTATCTCGAAATAAACCCGTTTTTTCCATCAAAATAGCACTATTTTGAAATAGCGCCATAACGCAATTATGCAAATGAGGCATGGGATATTTAAATCCCTGCTTCATTTGCAATTTTGGGTGTCTGCATTTGCATTCCTCTTGAGAGAGAGGAATCAAGTGTAGACATACCCACAGATAGATAGATATCCTGGTTTCTGTTATTTCCACTCCAATTTCATCTGATGAAGTGTGTTTTGTCCATGATACCTCATGATTCTGTATATTTTGGTTTGTCTCTAAGATGCCACAGGACCACTCATTTTTAAAGTCAGAAACTAACATGGCTATCCTGCTGAGATTTTTACCTCTATGACTACCAGTTCTGAAAGCTGCATGTGAGTTTGATCAAGCTGTTTTAAATAGAAGAAACTCTCCTCTCCACTTTCTTTAATGCTCAGTAAGGAGCTCGTAGATCCCATTACAGAGCCTTATACAGTATATTCACTCTGAGATGTGAAAATAATCATTCATATTCAAGCTATCAAAAGGGACTAGCTATTTGTGTATGTCCTTATATAGAAAGAAGTACATCAGTATACACTGATGGCAAAGGATTTTTTGTTTATTTTTGTAAGATAATTATTTGAAATTTCCAAATTATTTTACTGGTTCAGTAATAATGTACACTGTAAGGGAAAAATTAAATTCATGATAAAATAAACACTGTAGAGTGCATCTGTTTGCCTGTGCATCTGTTTGTTCAAGACCTCCTCCTAAATGATAAGAGCTATGGCCACCAAATTTGATATGCAGCTTACTCTTATATTGTAAAGCAAGGTCAAGGTATCATTGTGCCAGGAGAACAAGAAGCCCTAGTAAATGGACTCATAATATACAAAGGGAGGGGCTGTTCTGAGGGATGTAGTATGAGTGTGGCCACTGGGACAGCGCTACAGGGGACAGCTATATGCAGAGTAGCTACTAAAGGCAGCTGTACCACCAAGGAGCAGCCAACAGGGCTGGGGCTCTGCCGTCTTGCCTGCCAGGGCACTGAGTAAGTAGCCCCACTACCCCAAACTCTCCCCCAACCCCGGCCCTTTGCAGCAGCAATGGAGGGGGCAAAAAACAGGGTGCTGGAGGCTGGAAGAGTGGCTGCGGGGGAGGGGGAAACAGGCCCTGGGCATATTGGCGAGGGGAGAGAAAAGGCCCTGGGCAAGCTGGGGGTGTGAGAAAAACAGGCCCTGGATAGACTGGAGGGAGGGGTTGTGTGGGAGGGAGAGAACATGCCTCTGCCCCCCCACCTCCTGCGCGCACACACTCTCCATGCACACACATCCTTAAGGCCCTGCCCCGAGGGACCTGGGCAATGCTGTGTAAGTCTGCTAGTAGCATCAATAAATCCATGAGTATACATAAGAAGGTATCTTTCTTAGCTCTCCCTATTTGAACTGTTCATGTTTATTCTATTTTATTGCATTATTTTTTCTAGTGTGTTAATAGATGTTGGCATTTCTGTCAACCTTTTACGTTTTGCATTTTTTGCTACCTTTATCTGCATTATTGTAGTCCCTTGAGGGGACCAGGGCTCCTATTGTGCTAGGTGTTATATAAAACAAAATGGCAGTCCCTGCCCAAAGAGCTTACAAGCTAACCATAGCTGATTTATCATTATAGTCCAGCCACTGACAGGCAACATAATCAAGCAAATTTGATTCCATCCAGTGCAGGGCAGTGGTTCACATACACATTAATAAAGATGGTCAAAACATTTCCTGCTCATCTCGCTCATATGTATAGAGAGGTTTTCTCTGAATAGTGGGAAAAGTCCTTTCCTCTCTCCTTAGACACACAGGACTGGTCTGCATTAGGACTTTACATCAACCTCAGCTGCATACAGTCGATTTTCTAAGTGTTGCGTCCATACAACCAAGCCTGTTTTGTCACCCTTAGGGACCACAAAAGTCAATTTCTGTACTCCTGCTTTTCACAACTTTCACAGTCAAAGTTATGCTAGTGCAGATATCATTGCTGGAAATTCAATGTTACTGGCCTCCAGGAGGCCTCCTGCAGCTGTCCGCTGACCACCCTGGCCAGAACTTCCACCTGCTTTCCCGATGAGCTCAAAAAGTCTTGGGAATGGCCTGTCCCATGTGGCCAGTATTCCAATCAAGTAGCACACTACAGTACTCAAGGAGTTCCTTGTGAGGATTAGGAGTTCCTTCAATAATCATCCAAGCACTATGATGACTGCTCTCACAGGCTCCAGTTCCAGGGGCACAGAAGAGCACCATCCTAGAATGTCCAGGAAATCTTGGACCTCAACAAGATGAGGGGAGATGAAGCCATCCTGCACGAGCTCAGAGCCAGCAAGAGGAATGCAGATATCTATAGCAGGATCGCAACCTACCTGGTGGCTAAAAGCCATTCCAGGGACACCCAGCAATGTCCATGCAGCAAGGTGTGCATGCAGTCCATCTGCTCTTTGAACATCTCCTCCCTCATGGGTTTTTCACTCTCTTCATTCACCTTGTGGTATGACTGCCTGAGCTCTTTGATTTTTGCCAGCATTCTGCACCTGCTTTGCCTATTATTGAACTCATCCTTGCTGGGGTCCAAGCTACCCATGTAGGGCTTCATGAGTCATGGGAACAAGGTATAGGCTGGGTCACCTAGGATCACTATTGTCATGTCCACCTCTCCGACTCTGATTGTTTGGTCAAGAAAAAAAGTTCCAGCGTGCATCTTTTGGAAGAGGTAGGCGTTAGAAAAGATGCGGCCATCCCACATTGATGTTGGTGAAGCAGCCCTTGTGACACATGAGCACCTGCAGCACCATGTACCCCTTCCTGTTGATATATTCTGAGGCACAGTGTTCGGGGGCCAAGATGGGGATGTGCGTGCTGTCTATGGCACTACCATAGTTAGGAAAGCCATGTTGGCAAAGCCCTCCACTATTTTGTCAACATTCCCCAGAGTCACCACCCTCCATAGCAGGAAGTTATTGATGGCATTGGCTACTCGTATGAAAACCCAACTCATTTTCCCCACCCTGAACTGATTCCTCAGTGATCAGTAGCTGTCTTGCATGGCAAACTTCCAGAGGGCAATGGGCACATGTTTCTCCACAGGTGAAGCGGGTTTCATGCAGATATCCTAGCACTTCAGGGCAGGGGAAAGTCATTCGTAGAGTTCCAGGAACGTGGCCTTGTGCATTCAGAAGTTCTGCAGCCACTGTTCATCATCCCATCTGTGCATCACGATGCTGTCCCACCATTCTGAGCTTGTCTCACGGCACCAGAACTGGCTTTGCACTATGTCCAGAGGATTGATTGGCAGGCATGCTAGCATGAGCACCAGACTTTGGAAGACCGGGGCCTCCATACCACATCAAACTTCATCCTCGTCCTCTTCCTGGTGGAGCAACATGCTTATGTTCTTGAAGTACAACACCATGAAGTGCATCACAACACCCGTGAGGATGATGATATGTTCCAGCACATTGAACTTGATGCTTGCAATGCTCTGGAACCAACATGGGCAACCAAAGCACAAAAAGGCATGAGCACACTGCATCCTCTTTATCTCACGCAAGGAGGGAGGGACTAGAAGAGTGCCTATGGGATGCAGCTGACATGAGACCTCTAACCAACTGCAGTTGAGTTTTGGACCCAGCAGGCGCTGGAAGCATAGCCCAGATTGCAAGCTACCCATGGTGCCTCGCTTTCTGAGTTGACTGTAGGCTCCCTTATGGGGACGCACTACTTTGGACAACATTTGATTCTTCCCTGTAGTGAGGACATGGACATCTGATTTCTCAAAATCAGGTGCCCAGAAATTATCCATAGCAGATTTGGCCTTATCTCATAGTGTAGGTGTGCCCATACTGAATATTCAATGGCAAGAGCACTTGGCTGGCATTAACCTCCTGCTCTAACCAAATCCCAGAAAGGATATCTTTTAAGTTACAATATATGGTATGTTGAAAAGAAAAACCCTTCTTTCTGCCTGAATTTGAATTCCAACTAGTTAATCTGCAAACATGCTAATGACTTGATTCTGCCATCCTTACTTATGTTAGATAGCATCTTAGCTGTCAGCGAAACTATTCAGTGTAAGGGAAAGAAATCTGTTCCATACAGTCTTTGACATATTAAATCATATATATATATATATATATATATTTTACTGAAGTTTTTCCATCATTATACTTGTTTTCTTTGCAAATTCACTTATATTGCAGTTTCTTTTCAAATTGTTTGCATTAAGCCCTCTTGCTGGCAGTAACAATTAAAAAGAGAACAAAAAAAAGAAGAAAATTATAATAATAAAAACTGTTGGCACAGAAATAATTTGACAGCTCTAGAATTAGTTTGCAGTTAGAAAATTGTATTTTGTTGGGCATTTAACTGAAGTTACTTTGTCTTCAAAAATAACAGTAACCTCAGTCTTGACATTTTGTACAGTGTACCATTTACATTGGTGAAGATGGATAGGAGGACTGAAGACTGTTAGATTAGATTGGAGTGCATGGAAACAGGGAAGGAAGAGCTCTGCTGCATGCTCGCCCTACTCTGAAGGCCTGTAGATACCCCTCCAGAGGTATACCATGGGACTGTGGTTTCATAGATTACATGGCTGGAATTGCAGCAGGGGAGGTAGAGCAATGCAGCAGCCCTTGAGCATGTTCTTTTTATAACAGATGGATTTGCAAGAAGAATCTACCCAAGGAATCAGTGCTCATACAGGTTGAAACTCCATAATCTGGAGTTTCCTGGTCTGGCAACACCCATGGTCCAGCATTGTTGGGTGACCCCGTGAGAGCACTCATGCAGATAAGCGGCTGGCCTGGGGCCAGGACCACTGCCAAACTAGGGGGCCAAGATGGAGCTCTGGGGGTAGCAGAGCCGCTGGGACGAATGTAGAGCCCCTGGTCCTGGGTGGAGTGGGGGAGGGAACATAGCTCCTTGTCATGGTTGAGGGCAGAAGCATGGCAGCCTGAGAGGAGCTCGGAGCCCCCTGGGCCATAGCAGCATGCTGGGGGGAGCTCAGAAATCCTGAGACGAGCACAGAGCCCCCCAAGTGCCAGCAGAGCCAGTGGGTGGCAGCAAAGCTGCTGGGGTGAATGTGGAGCCAGGGGCAGTAGTGGAGCCCCTGGGTGGCAGCAGAGCTGATGGGTACAAGACGGACCCCCGGGCCACCAGCAGGAGCCCAGAGCCCCAGGTGGCAGCAAGCCATTGGGGAGAGAGTGGCACTCCAGACAGTAGTAGAGTCCCTGGCCACCACAGGGAGAGCAGAGTCCCGGCAGGGGAGTAGAGCCCCAAGCAGCAGCTAAGCTGCAGGCAAAAAATAGAGCTTCCTTTCCCCAGCGTTGTGGGGAAAGCAGAGTGCTGGGTGGCAGTAGAGCTGCCTAGGGAAAAGAAGAACCCCTGGGGGGCCAGGGAAAAGTGGACCCACCACATACACTGCATTGACCTCCCCTGGTCCGGCAAATTCCTTGGTTTGGGACCAGTCAGGTGCCAGACCAGGTGCCAGACCAGGGAGGTACAACCTGTCGAAGCAACATTAACTATTTATTCTCATCTTCTTCCTGAAATGGACATAGGAGGCAAGCATTAGCGATGCTTACTATCAGGATCAGCTAAAACCAAACTAAGCCTTTTCATTGGCGTCAATGGATATGGTGTTGGGCCCCTTGGGAGCACTACAGAAGGCCACAGTACACTTTCCTAAAACAACCAGTTCCAAGGGGTTGCACACAGTTTTCATTTTCCAGGCTGTGCCTTTTCCTCTCAGGAAAGGCTAAAGCTTCTCCTTCTTGAGTGGAGAATTGTATACAACTTGCAGACAAGTTTTGTCCCCTTCCTATGCATTTTTCTGAAGGAGTAAACAATTGGACCCTCTGGTTTTAATAACATTTCATAATACTACAAAGTGTACAATTGGCTGTAGTGCAAATTATGGGGATGTCAGATTGATTATTGTAATCTCACCTGAAGAGCAAACATCAGGGTCAGGTGAAATCTTAAAAAGCAAATATTCTGCTTCCACACAAATACCTAAAATAAATACATTTTTTAAAAAGTAGAAGAAAGAAGAAAACTGAAAATCTACTTATATAGAGGCAATTTTGCATATTGGTCATAAATGGTCTATGTTTTCAATGAAATGCCAGGTGTTCTATATTATATTAAGCAACACTGCATAAGCAATCAGGTCCTGGGGGTTGGGGAATGCTCAGAGTCTCTCACCCCCCAGCCATGGTCATGCGGCATGTAGAAGGAAGTACCAGCTATTTTGAACTGGCAGACTTCGTGTGCTCCCCTGCCCCCAGCTGTGATGATTGACCTGAGGGCAGGGGAGTGTGCAAAATCTGTTCCTCTTTCTCCACCCCCGCCAAGAGCACACAGTGCATAGAGGGAAATGCCAGCCTTTTTAAACAGGTCACAGCTCCATCTATGTGCTGTGGACACCTGGTGGTGGGAGCAGGGGAGGAGACTTCTTACGCTACTCTGCCCCCAAGCCAATTGAAGTCTGGGGTGTGGAGGCAAGAGACTTTGCATACTCACCCATTCCCATTGTCAAGGTAGGCCATAGACCGGATCAAATGGCTTGGCAGGCCAGATCCAGCCCATGGGCCATATCGTATCCTCCCCTGGCCAAGCACAACCGGACCCAATCCTGCACTAGTAGGCTCTACTGATATATAAACAACTGGGTCTTTATGCTAATGGAAGCAAAGTCTGAATCAGTGCTTCCATTATAGCTAGCTGGAGTGGGAAAGAAATCCTGGATGTGGTTATGTAAATACAGTTCACTCAGTTTGCTTAAGCCTGCTAAATATTCAACTGTTTGAATGGTGTTTTGCCCATTGTAATCCATTTTGCTGTTGAGGGGTCACAAACTGTCTTAAAACTAAACGCAGAAATTGTAAGATATGACGACCAATGATTGCAGCTATTGGGGAAATGCAGGAAAATCAGACTCAATTTAACAGAGAGAAACTGTCAGTGTAAAGAATCTTGACTGGACAAGGTTTCCTCAGCCCAAACTCTGTGAAGTCATTTGGGGGGAAGAGCAGGAGTCTGAATCAGCAGGCTGCATGCCCTCCAGGTGTGAGGTATAAGACTGGTTCAACCTGTTTCCTCCACTCCACGCCAGGAGTCTTTTTATTATTTACTCCAGTGATTGCTGGAATTTATTGTGGCTAGACTGTGCTTTGGGCTAAGAGCTGGAATCATTAAGAGCTGAACTCACTAAGTTTGGCCAGGACCAAATCTACCACCAGCCAGCAGAAGAGATAGCGAGCGGTGGCAGCATGATGAGCAGCCAGAAGAGCGGTGGCAGTGAAGTGAGACAAATGGCCAGGAAGGCAGTGGCAGAAAACAGCGAGCAGGTTGATTGCAAGTGACCAGCAGAGTGAGTTAAGATGCCTCTTTACCTTCCCCCCCACTCAAGATGGAAGGTGAACTCTGCAGATGCACCTCTAAACTCTGGGTCTGCCCTGACCAAGGTCAGCAACTGTGAGTGGGGTGGAGAGGAGGGATGGGCATGTGAAGGGGAAATTTAAGTTCCTGGAGTTAAGAACCTGAGAGGAAAAGGACACTGCCCACCTACTTGGGGTGGGACTGCTACTCATGGATTTGGTTATGAACTTTGTTTGTGGTGTTTTCCCAAATTCATGCCACATTACTTCCCTCCCCTTCTATTAAAGGTTTCCTTTCTACACTCAGACTCTGTGCTTGTGAGTGGGGAAGCATGGTCTCCTAGAGGTGCCCAGAGGTGTTGTATGAATTTCCCAGATTACTGGGTGGGAGCTTGAGCCAGTTCTGTGTTGGATGGACGGAACCCCTAGATACTGAACCTGGCCCTGGCTGCTGCTGGCGCTACCTGGCAGAAGGGTTACACTTAAAAATAATTCTGAAAGTTCAAGACAACTGGAGGTACCTCAAAAGCACTTCTCATTCTACTTTTGGTTGGAGTATAGTTAGAATATTCTGTGCTGATGTATTTTTAGCCATTTTTTAGTGCAATTAGCAATTGCAAACAAAGAGGTGAGTCAGTATTTGCATAATATTGTTATATTGGGAGGGTGGCATAAGCCTCTTTGATGGTAGTGGGCATAACAGTTGCCTTCCATTCAAGTAAAGAAAGGAACAATAAATGCCCCTTTGTTTGACAATATCTAAAACAATAGGCACCACCACCCAAGCCACGTGTAAGTCCACTTAGGAATCTGAACAATTTGTAAAAGGACAGGGAACTTATGTTGATTGCAGCTGTGTGACTATGTGAGAAAAACAGAGAAGGAGCAGAAACGCCAAAGAGGAGCAAAGAAGCCCCAGTAATGGTCAGATAACCAATGGCAACATGACCCTGAGAATAAAGCTAAGAAAGTTTTGGGGCAGGGAAGCTGAAAATGATTTGGTACTGTAAACAAATTAATTACTTCTTGCTGGTTTCCTATCCTGTTTGGGGACACAAGATTTTATATTCATTCTTTCTAAATAAACAGGACTGCATCAAAAAATACCTGCATATCAACAATTTCTCATCCTAAACAAAACAACCCACAACACCCCAAATATTGGCTAACCACTCAGCTCAGTAGTTGACAACTAATATACAAAATTTAATAATAAAAGAGCACCACATCATCAGTTTGCTCTCCATTGACCAAAATTTTAGAACTATAGCTCTAAGTCATGCTAATGTATGTAGTGTATAAACATAAAAATGTAAAAGGAAATCAAGTGCAATAAAACAAAAGTAAGTATTATTTATTTTACTTTTCTCTTAATATGTAAGATCAGGAGGATTACAAAATAAATTAAAATTAAACAATATTTAGTAGCCACTGAACATCAGAGAGGTGAGGACAAAGAAAAATACAGATTAACAAAGAGAAGGAAAGTTGAAGACCCTGAACAAGAAGGAGATAATTTGAAAGGGTCAAATATGTCTTTACTCAAAATGATAAAAGACACATTCTTAATTTAACTTATTTATTTTATAGCTTCAGAAAATTCACATTACACTCATAGAGTAAATGCTGTTCTTTGGCAGAGGATACCTTGTATTTTTCATACATAAGAAAAGTGTAGTCCATGCTTTAAGTGGAAAATTACCATTACTATGGAGCCAAAACTGGCATGTCCACAATATCACATCATTATAATAGCATTTGAGCAATTTCAAACCTGATGGTGATTTCCCCACACAAATTCAGACACAGATAATGCCCAGAACAAGCATAAATAATCTGAGAATAAGGTGGGTTGTATCAAGACGCTGCTGTTCAGAATACAGGTCTGTGTGATTATTGCTTTTCATTGAATTTATGTTCCCAATTTGAGAGCATTCCTACACAAGGGAAGCATTTGGCCTGTAACACAGATCTTGGATATGATCATATTATAAAAGCACCCCACTTGTTTTCCTGGACTAACCAGCAACTGCTGCTGATACTCCATTTCAGTAAAAATCAAGCCTGTAAAGAGGCCAAGAGCTTATTTCTGAAGCTATAGGACTGGAGGGGGGGGGGGGGAAGGAGTGGCGGGGAAAGGAGAATTTAGTGATTCTATAATATCAATAAATGATTTTAACTTTAAAATCCTCCCCAATTTCTGTTTTCTATTACTAAAACCAAGGAACATGTAAGTTGAGTTACATAGCCAAACTGTGCTCCATTTCCACTTTATATTGTTTGATCTGATGATACTGTGAGAATATTGCCCAAAAGAGTAGATCACTTTGTGGTACCAAAGTTCTCCTATAGGCAAGCACATTTATATTATAGCTGCAGCTTCTATTTGCTTTAAGATTATTTTGACATCTGATGACATTATCCTAAAATATTTGTCCACTGACTGACAACATGATGGATGGGCCACATAAATCAAATCATCTTGTATCAAGTTTACTTTTTCAAATAATATCTGAACTTAAATTTAGCCACAAAAAATACAGAAGTGTCATTTGTTCTACCATACCTCACTGTCAAAATAAAAATGAGAGCAGACAATATTCTGTGAGGGAAAAAAAACCCAAAATATTTTCCAAAATGTTACTGTCTACCAATTAATAAATATGATTGCCACAGTAGAAAGACACTCACTAGTGTAAGGAAAATTTACCAATTGGCAATTTTATTGCAAATAACCAGTGACCCCTAATTCCCAAAGGCTAAATGTTGGGAAGAAGTGTAAAAAGATACTTTTGCCTTCACTATTTATAAAGGATTGGGAGATATTGCTAAGGCAAAGAACTGATACTTTAAAAAAACCCACCAAGGTTAGATAATCATAAGAATAACAAGAATATCTTCCCCAATTACAACCAGATACAATTAAAATTTATAGGAGATTTCAATAACGTAGATATTAAAATATTACTTTATGGGAGATCATTCTTCTCTTATCACCTCTGGCTCTGTTTACCACTAAAGGTCACAAAGAATCATCTGCTTTCTAATATAGTCTGTATGGGCACAGTCTCCTCACACAAGGAAGCTAGACCCTGTACTTAACTCTGCCTGCCACTTGAGCCTATTCATATCAACAGCCTCTACACCTTTGCAGGCATTTTTCCTCCCGGTATACACTGGGAAGTTGCTAGTAGAAAAGAGTGCACAAGGGAACAAACAGATCCAGGATATTCACTGTATGTTAAACACAGTCACTGAGTTCGCTGAAGTCATGACAAAGTTTTCTTGCCACTATTACCCAGCATTGTCAACCAAACAGACAAGGATTCAGTTCTGGCAATCAAGAGCAGAGAATAACTCTTTAGCATATGTTCTGCGTCTCCCACCAGTCTGGTTCAGATCAGCCCTGACTAGAGGCTACATATCTGGCTCTAGCACCCTTCACTGTGGCTGAAAAGCCTTAAAATATGAAACATTTCCTGCAATGCCAGCTGGTTGAGCATGAATGTTCTTCCAGGGACTTGGAAGTGTGCAATGAAAACACAATATTAACAAGAAGAAATATCAATCCTTGTGATTCAGGACAGGCTAACAACCAACTGCCTGGTACTATAAAACAATTTTCCTCACAGGCTTGTTTATAATTGTCCATTATGAGGATTTTACACTTTCCTAAAAGTCATGTGAGATTGGACACTGTCCCAGATAGGATACAGCAGTGCATGGACCATTTATCTGATCTGATTCCTATTTTCCTTCAGTCACACAATGCCGACATACATAAGGATCCAGTGACCCAAAAAAATACACGAAGCACAGGAAGTATGTTTCTTATTCCTCCCCTCAATAGCTCATGAGACGATATAGGAAGAAGTATCAGAAGGGTAGCTGGATCTGCAAAAGCAACAAGCAGTCCTGTGGCACCTTATAGATGAACAGATGTATTGGAGCATAAGCTTTTGTGGGCAAAGACCCACTTCGTCATGATCCATTGTCTACAGCCAAGCACTAAGGTACAACCGCAATTGCTCCAACCCCTCAGATGGAGACCAACACCTACAAGATCTTCACCAAGCATTCTTGAAACTACGATACCCACATGAGGAAGTGAGGAAACAGATTAACAGAGCCAGACATGTACCCAGAAGCCTCCTACTACAAGACAAGCCCAAGAAAGAAACCAACAGAACACCACAGGCCATCACCTACAGTCTTCAGCTAAAACTTCTTGAACTCATCATCAGTGATCTACAACCCATCCTGGACAATGATCTCTCACTTCACAGGCGTTGGGAGGCAAGCCAGTCCTCGCCCACAGACAACCTGCCAACCTGAAGCAAATTCTCACCAGCAACTATACACCGCACCACAGTAACTCTAACTCAGGAACCAATCCCTGCAACAAACCTCGGTGACAACTCTGCCCACATATCTACATCAGAGACACCATCACAGGACCTAACCAGATCAGCCATACCATCACGGGTTCATTCATCTGCACATCTACCAATGTAATATACGCCATCATGTGCCAGCAATGCCCCTCTGCTAAATACATCGGCCAAATTGGACAGTCCCTACGTAAAAGAATAAACCGACACAAATCAGATATTAGGAGTGGCAATATACAAAAACCTGTAGGAGAACACTTCAATCTCCCTGGACACACAGTAGCAGATTTAAAGGTAGCCATCCTGCAGCAAAAAAACTTCAAGACCAGACTTCAAAGAGAAACTGCTGAGCTACAGTTCATCTGCAAATTTGATACCTTTAGTTTAGGATTAAACAAAGACTGTGAATGTCTAGCCAACTACAAAAGCAGTTTCTCCTTTCTTGGTATTCACACCTCCAGATCAGCTGCTAGAAGTGGGCCTCACCCTCCCTGACTGAATTAACTTCGTTATCTCTAGCCTTATTCTGGCCTGCATATTTATACCTGCCTCTGGAAATTTCCACTACATGCATCTGATGAAGTGGGTCTTTGTCTCTGAAAGCTTATGCTCCAATACATCTGTTAGTCTATAAGGTGCCACAGGACTCCTTGTCACTTATATAGAAAGAAAGAACCTACCCAGAAATAGATAAAGTATAGCAAGATATCTGCTATATACTTGAATATAACTGCACATCTTTCTACACATATCACCTCAAAAAGAAAGGAAGGATGAGAAATTATTGTTGACCTTCAACAAGTTCTGATAGTCTAATAATCCAATATAATTTGGTGGAACAAATCTTATGATTGGAATATTGGCAAGCAGCATAGAGCTTGTTCGAGAAGGACAAGCAGGGAAAAAAAGGAGGAAAGGTTGCATTATATGCTAAGAACTTTTGTACATGTTCTGATATCCAGAAGGAGGTGAAGGGGAGACAATGTGTCTAACAATTAGGTTACATATTAGAAAACACTTCCCAACTAAAAGGACAGTTAAGGTCTAGAATAGCCTTCCCAAGAAGGTTGCAGAAGCCTCATCACTGGAGGGAGAACAGATGGAGACAAACACCCATCATGGAGGGTCTTGGTTTATTTCTTCCTGCCTCAGCATATTTTGAAGTGCCTTCCAGCCCTACATTTCTATGCTTCTATGATAACTGTGTGATGACTACAGTAATTCATGATCTAGACTTTTGGTGGCATTTCCTTTCATAGAACTAGCCCTAGATCAAAATTCTTCAATTCAACCAAACAAATGAAATGCAAAGGCAGTAGGCTGAAACAGCAGTAGTGAATATCTGCTTGAAATCTGGCCAATTGTGCCATAACAATTTAATATCTTCCTTCTCAAGTATAGCATCTGCTAAATTTTAACCATTTGAACTATACAATTTACTTTCTTTTTGTGCAGCTGTGTTCTGATATTTAAAAATTAAACATGTCATTTTTAGACATTCTGTGAATGAGTTTGGGAAGATATTATCCACTATTCATGATTAATTTAGCTGCCAAAAATGAAGAACCTGATTCTTCTCTCACTCACATTGGTATAAATTAGGAGTACCAGTAGAAGTTAATGGCTTTACTCCAATGTAATAAAAAAGACAGCCAGGTCCAGCTAGTCGACCTGACAACTTTGAAATTTCAGAACCAGCTACAAGAAGATGTCTCTCGCCCCTGCCAGGGGTGCATAGTGCATAGATGGGATGATTCAAGTCTGAAGATCAATAAACTACTATTCTCATAGGGTATGTCTACACAGCAAAGTTATTTCAAAATAACAGCCGTTATTTTGAAATAACTTTACCAGCATCTACACAGCCAAACCGTTATTTCAGAATTAAATCGAAACAGCAGAGGGCTTATTTTGAAATTTGTAAACCTCATTCCACGACAAATAGTGCCAATTTCAAAATTGCTATTTCGAAACAAGCGCTGTGTAGATGTTTATTTTGAAATAGGGGGCCTGCAGCCCTTCCCAGGGTGCCCTGATGGCTACTCTGGGCACAACCAAGAAAACTCCTCTACCTCCCCCCCCCCGGAGCATTAAAGGGGTAGACTCTGGCCACAGTGCCTGTGCCAGCTCCAAGCCTGCCAGTCCAGAGCCAGCAGTCGCTCCCCAGGACCAGTCTGCCAGCTCCCAGGAGCCTGCCAGGGTCCGGAAAAGGCGGGCGCCTGCCTGGTCCAGTGAGGAGATCAGGGACCTAATTCAGGTTTGGGGGGATGCCTGCAATGTCCATGATCTCCACACTAAACGGAGGAACGCAACCATCTACAGGTAGATGGCTGCAATCCTGGCCACCAAAGGCCACATGCAAACCCAGGAGCGGGTTCACATGAAAATAAAGGAGCTGCGGCAGGCATATGCCAGGACCACAGGGGGCAGCTCCCAACCAGAAGCAGACCCAGACTCCTGCCCCTATTTTGATGCCATGGACCGCATCCTGGGGGGCAGGATGGTCCGTGCCCCCCAGTGGTCATCGACCCTGGGGCAGAGCTTGCTGCCTTCTGCTGCTCCAGCCCCTGCTGCCTCCCCAGCTACCGCTCCTCCTCCCACTCCTTCTCCCCCTCCCTCTTCTTCCTCCCCACCCTCCCCACACCCCCAGGGACGTGGTGCTGGGAGACAATTGGGCTGGCGAGACCCCCAACCCTGAACCCTGAGCTTCTCCTCCCCCTTCCTCCCCTTGTCTCCCCCGCCAGCTCCTTCCTCCCAAGTTTCCCCCTCTGCTCTCCCACTCTCCCTCCCTCCTCCCATCTTCCTTCCCCAGTCTCACCTCAGTTTCATTCACCCCAACCCAGTTTTGTTCCATAAAGAGGCTTTGTTGTAATGAACACATGTGTCTTTTATTGTACAGCAGGAAGGGGGGTTAGGGAGGGGTAAGTGGAAGGACGTGAGGGAGGAATGAGGCACAAGCCCCCAGTGGGGCACACCAGGGAGACTGTTACTGCCTGCAGAATGTGCTGCCAGGCTCGCAGCAACACGTCCAGGAGAAGCACCAGAGTGCCCAGGGGCGGCTCCGACTCCATGCTGCAGAGTGCTGTGGTGTCCTGAGTGAGGGCAACCAGAGCATGCAGAGAAAAAAATGCTTTGCTGTCCCTCCATGAGGTAAGCAAGCAAGCAAGGAAACCTTAGAACCAGCTGTCTAGGGGGGTCCCTTTAAGCACAGGTCTCAGATAGCCTCAGGGAGCAGCCACACAAGGTAACTCCTGACCTGATGCCCTGCCAGAACCGGTTCTGGCTGGCCTTAAATGCAATTCAGTGTCCTATCAGTGTGGACGCACTATTTCAAAATAGCAAAACGCTATTTCAAAATGCATTTTGTGTCTAGACGCGTTATTTCGAAATAAGTATTTCGAAATAAGTATTTCGAAATAAGATATTTTGAAATAATGCTGTAGTGTAGACATACCCAGACACTGGATCATCATTTACATTGACCCTCTTGAGGGTCTTGTAGCTACATAAATAATATTTCAACTAATTTATAATTTACTGCCATTTTTATTTTATCACTAGAGTTGTTCAAATATTGGTTTTCATATTATATAAACAAAAAACATGGTTCATAAATTGGACTTTTCATTGTTTATCTAAGGGTATGTCTACACTGCAAGCTTATTTTAGAAAAAGCTATTCCGGAAGATATCATCTGTAATAGCTTATTTCAAAATAGAGCAACCACACTACAGGGCAGCCTCAAAATTAGTCCAAGGCAGGATCCTCTAATGTGGACACGCTATCTCAATTTTGAGCCCCCAGGAGGCACTAGAGAGGAATAACTTTAGAATGGCCCTGGTGAGGAGCTATTTTGACATAGCGGCAGTGGAGCGTCCACACACATCCTCTTCCAAAAGAGCTTTGTCAGAAGAGGCATTTTTCCTCGTGGAATGAGGTTTACCAGAGTCAGAAAAAGCCCTCCATTATTTTGATTTTCTTTTGAAATAATGCAATTGCTGTGTGGATGTTAGTATTGTTTTTCTGGAATAACGGCTGCTATTCTGGAAAAACCATGCAGTGTAGACACACCCTAAATTGCACTGGAAGTAGAACAGTGCATTAAGAGATCTTCAAAATAAAAGTAAAAAAATGAACTGAGACCAGATTTTGAGCTGCAAGAACACAGTAACCAGAAATAGGGAACATTAGCACACAAGTTTCACTCACATTTTAAAAATTCCATTAGTCTCCTGTGAAATCCTCATGGGGAAATTAAATCAGGAGACACGAAAAGCAACATCTTTAAGACACAATGCAATCCACAGTATTTATGATGTCACGGAATGGTACATTCAGGGTTACCATTAGAAAACTAGTAAGTATTATACTATTACTAGTTTATATAAGTGCTGAAACTATTATTCTCTTTCGCAGAGAATGAACAGAGTTTAAAATCTATAAATGTGATGAATACCACTCCCAATTCTGAACAGTAAAGGAAAATCTTGAAAGGAATTTGCGCTTAACCCAATTTTCATGTTTGCTTTCCAATTCATTTTTAAAAACTCTTCTCTGTTTGACACTTCCATTCACAGAACTATAAGAAATGTATAAACTTTTTAAGAAGGATGAGCATAAAGTTTCATCATTATTCAAAAGCTTTAAAAAATTGGGGTTGTATTTTCAGTGGCTTGGTGCTTATTTGAATGAAATGTAGAACCTTTTTTCACATAAAATACAATTTGAAATGCTTGTTCAAGGTGCAGTATACTAAAATGCTATTAAATTATAGTTAGATCAATTTATAATGGAATTATTAGCATCTTATTCCCATAATCTATTAGGAATTTTGCTCATCCTTGAAATATAAATACAATTTTAAATCAAATCAAAGTGAATATTCATTTTTAAAAGTTGTAGGATTGTGTCAACAATGCCTCATTCAAAGCCTCAATTAGCTTCTTAGTCTTTGGCATATGGTAAATCATTGTTCTACTGACAAAAAATAAAGGGACTGCTGAACTTCATTATATAGAGGAAAGACTCACTTTGGTCTTGTGACTTGTACAGAAAGGACCAACATTTTGAGAAACTGCTCCCAAATGACTCTCCCGTTGATTTAAGGTGAAGCAGCATTGGCCACGTATCTGCCTGAAAAAATAAGAGCATGTGATTATGTTAAGTGTAAGTACTTTATCTACCTGATTTGAATGTGCAAATCTAGGCTCTTGATCTGGGAATTAGATTTTTATGGGCAGACTCTGACATTCATGTGAACACCTGTTGAAGTCAATTAGCATTGTGGGACATGTGGGTGCACCTGTGAGAAGTCAGGCCCTTGATTTAGATACCCAATTTTAGTAGTCTTTCAAGCTGAATAGAGCACAGGCAACTGAAGCAGGAAAAACAAGTAAACAAAAAGAAAAACAATTCTGAAAGTTACCTTGGACATAGTACTAAGGTTCTAATACCTCAAGATGAAATAAACAAAGCCTCCAAGAATTCACAGGCTTAAGAAAAAGCAAAGACTCTGTTGCCTTCCTTTTCTTCATAAAGAAGAAATGGAACTCAAACTTCCTTTAAATAAACAGTCTGTACACAAAGAGAATCCAAATTCCTCCTCCTGAGAAAATTCCATGGGCTTTCAACAAACTAACTCATACTATTCTCTCTGTGAGCATATTTTCTATAGATGTATTCCTGTACAGCAACACCAACCACTAGATTTCTTTTTCCTTTTAAATGTTATGCACTAGTTTGATAGAAAGGTAATGAGCCTTTCTGGTGAGTTCACTCTTTACTACTTATATCTGGAACTTCATGGCTTCCCGATAATCCTGGGTCTCTGCTGGGCATTAGACCTGGTCACATACCAAAGTCTGAAATATTTGAAACGTGTGGCCATGCTGCCACGGGTTTAAATATTTATCAATAGTATATATCTGTAAGAGCCCATTTTGAGGATGTTTACACTGAGTTTAAAAATGCATAGCACCAAATCTCAAACATGTGACAGCATACCCTAATGAAATGATTGATTAAAATCACACAATGGTGTCAAAATGGTCATGTGGATATATTGTGCAGAACCAAGACAAATTGACATTAAAATCAAGAGCCAGCGCTTAAATTAGATTTATGCATTTCAGTACTTGGGAGGCTGTTTATCAATAAAGCGAGAAATCAACAGACAATTGCAAGGAGCACAGCTGATGGCAGGAGAAGTCTGGTGCACAAAAAGTGGAGTGATTTATGAGAAACAGTTGCCCAGAAAGCTTAAGAGACAGCAATACATAATGATGGTAGGACCAGCTCCTCTGTACTGATCTGAGACATGTAGTCAAGGAGAGCACTTGAGAAGACATGGAGCCATTGATATAAGATATTTGAGTGTAGCGACAGAAGCAGCTACCTATCAGAATTCACTGCCTAGAGTGTGTGGGGCATGCTTACCGGAATGGAGCATGATCAGTAAGAGCTGCCGTGGCTGCTACACGCCCGTGGATTCACATGCTGTCCCTGGCTCTTTACAATATTAAAAAGAGGTTTGGGGAAATTGCAGCAGGGGGATGGGCAGGGTGTGAGCAGGGAGTAGAAATTAACTGGGTGGGGGGAAGAGTCAAGCGATCTAGAGTGAGACAGAAGAGGGGCTGGAAGGGAAAAATCAGGGGGGTTTTTTTTGAGGGGGGGTGATAGGAGTTGGGATTTGGCAGGGCTGGGAGGAGGGAGATGCTGCCAGTCCCTGTGCAGGGGCCTTGCCCCCATACAGGAAGGGGAGAGGGGGTAACAGTTTCCCAGGGGGATGAGCCACTTGCCAAGTGTGCAAAGGCCGGGGGGCGGGGCAGAAAGGGATTTTTATTTTCCTTCTCAGGGCAAAACTAAGGAGCATTGGAGTACAGGCTCTTAAAGGGAAAACTGCCCTAATGCCTTGTCTCTGACTGCTAGCCCCACAGCGCCTCTCTCTACACTGCTACAGCACAGTGTTGAAAACATCCCACATGCAGCATGTGAGGGAGTGTGTAACACATTTTGAGAATTTAGAAGCCTCTTATCAGTTTAGATGTCAATGTAAAGTCTCATAAGATTCCACAATTAGTCTTATCAGCTGCTATGATTCCCTGAATTTTACTCCCGTCCTTGTAACCCATTTTAATTACAGTTTTGCACCTTTGCACAGGCTATTTCTATTACTCTGTGCAGTGCATGCCACTATACTATTTGTTTTTATTTTAATAGCTAATACTCAAAATCATTTACGTAACTAGTAGTTACTGGTTTTAGCAATTCCATCTGTATTTCTATTATAGCACTTACTGTGGGTTTTTTTCTTTTTATAGCACAAATTTTATTCTGTTGCGTCTATTACTACCAGCTGTGTTCTTGGGGAATGAGGGCATAGTAGCCGATCTGACTCACAAAAGACATCCCTCCATCCCCATCTCTGCTTGAACCAAAGCAGAGGCTGCTTCGTGGCAGCCTCCCATGCCTTTCTCCTTTCCCCCGTGCTGCTACCTCTGATGGGGTGGAGACAGTGATCAGGGGAATCAGCTTTTCTGCCGGCTCCCACTAATGATGTTAAATTGCGGATAATTGACTAGTCGAGTAGTGGATGGAATTTCCATCAGTTAGTCAATAGGCACTTCTGCATTCCTCCTTTGAAATGTACAAGAGCCCTAGCTGACTCCAGGCTCAGCTTTTGCCGTGTTGCCCCTTTAAAATGCCTCCGCCACAGTTTCAAAGTGGCAGCTATGGAACCTGGGGTCAGATGGGGATTCCCCAGCTGACCCCGAGTTCTAGGGAAATGCCACTCAGAACCTAGGATTAGCTTGGGAGTCCCCAGATGACCCTGGGCTCCATGGGCTCTATGGGCTTTGGCATTTTAAAGGGGGCAGCGCCACCGCACAGCTAAGCTGTGGATCAGGTGTTCAGTGGCTGCCCCTTTGAAACGCCACCTTGGAGTTTCAAAGCGGCAGCACCACACAACTGATCCCTGGCTCAGCTGTGCACTGCTACTGCTTTGAAGTACCCCTACTTCCACCCCTTTGCTGCCTCTATCTCATAGATGCAGCAAGAGGGAGGGGGGAGGGAAATCGGCGAGTCAACAGTCTATCCAGTAAGCAAATGCTTATCAGATAGTCGATTAGTTGACTAGTCCTTAACATCCTTAGCTCCCACAAGCACCAGCTCCTGCTACCCCTCTCCCCACTTGCTGCCTTTGATATAGAGGGAGCAAGAGAGCAGGAGAATGCGAGTAGTCAACTCAGCTACCTAGCTTAGGCTTATCAGGTGGTTAATAGTTGCTTCCATCCCTAACTTACCCCCTCTGAAAGCTCCCCTAGCCTCATGTGAATTACTCCATTAGTATACAGAATGGAGAACAGAATGTCCAAGGCAAGGACCACATCCTGCACCCCTCTCCTCAGCCTACTACTGCACCCCAGCTCTCTCCTACATTTCCCACCCTCCCAAACCTCACTTCCCCAGCCTGTACCTGGCATCCTACATGCTGCCTAAACCCTGCACCCTCACCCCAGCCCATTCCCATGCAGCCCCCTCCCACATATTGAACCCTTTATGGTTGTCCCCTCCCCAGAGCCTAGGGGCCCCAACAAAATCTAATCATGGTCTGTGGGTGGGGAAGCAGGAAAGTATCCTGGCCCCGCCTCTTCCACTTGATGCCCAGGGCCACTTCAAAAATTTCTGAAGTGGCCCCTGGCAAAAAATTATTGCCCACCCCATCCTAGCCTTTGTGTCCAGGTTCCTATTTTGCACTCCACTAGGCCCATTTACATTTCAAAATGGGTCCGTGTCAATTAAAAAGAGTGCCATCCAAATCAGAAATGGTCACAGAAGCGTGCCCCGGTTTTGAACATGCAATGAAATGCAAAAAAAGCCAGTCTTGATCGCAAAAATACCAGTACTTACAACAACAACAACAACAAACGGTAACTTTTATAACGTGCAGTGTTTGAGTTTATTGCCTTAGTATAAATTAAAACATATTGTTCAGGTGACAGATTTTCAAAGAAGGCTGCAAAGCTCCCATATTTGCAATTTTTCTCTTATATATTTGTATGCATGCTCAAATTATCCATTTTGCAATGCCGTTTAATTATTTTTTGCAAATACAGCGATGGGCACAGTAAGTTCAGACACATTTTTACAGAATAAACCTGTTGCCCTTTCCTTGGAAATGAAACCTTAAACTAAATGCATGGTGTGAAGTTTGATTACTGTATGCACGAGATACTTACAATTTAAACAACATATTGCATTCTACTAAGCTGTCTGCAAAGAAAACTATTGTTCATCTACATGGAACTGTTGTAAGGCATACACTGTGTCTTTTCAGAGAGATGCCATTTGATCCAAACAGAATTCTGTTTTGATTCCCCAGTATTGGAGCAAGAAAACTTTAAGTGACATTGCAGCTTGCAGTATTACTAACTCCAAATTTCAAAATCATGATGTTAGCTTAAAATAATTCAGATGTAAAGGGGGACTGGCTTTTAATTTGCCATCTGGTGTTAGTGCCTTTAGGGGTCAGGTTTTTCAATTTTTCTCTTCAGCCATGGAGGTTGGAAACCAATCTTGTTTCTAACTGAAAGCTGAAATTTTCTTGTAATCAGATGAATCCAAGAACTTTAAGAACATTACATACCATGAAGACTCACAATAAAACCACGAGAGGTGGCAACACTGATTAAAAATCCAGGAACCCTCATGAAAGCAATGGGCTTTCTTTCTGACTGATAATAGCATAAGTGTTAGCCTTAATATATTTCAAATTTCTTTGAAGAAGATTTAAAAATATCATTGCATGTCTTGGCAGCCACAAAAAAATGGAAGTGGTCAGACTGAGCTCAGCAGGCAGGGTTTCCCCTCTGCTGCCCCCAAATATGACATATTCCAGGCAAAGTTCCCTGTAAGCTATGCACCCCAGTACCCTTTTCTGTGCCCCTGTCAGCTGCGGCTCCAGGGGTGGGGCAGGCAGAGCCTGGGGCTCCACAAAGCTGTCTCCGGGTGAAGCAAGGCACTGGGGAAGGGTCTCCTCATCTGTGGGGAGCAGCTGCAGCTTGGCGTCTGATGGAGGCAGCAGCAGCGTGTGACTGGCTGAGCCACCCTGATCTACAGAGCAGCCCCATGTAACCAGTTGGACCCCCTCCCTTCTCTCCACTGGCATCTAGCTAACTGCACTTACTCCTCTGCTTTTCCCTTCTTCCCTGACTTTGGCTTTTTTAGTTATAGTTTATGTTAAATGTTTATCATGCCTTTGGTATGTTAGCTTTAGTATAGTGCAATTTCTTGTTACTCAAGGCCATGAGAAAGCAACCTGTGGAACGAATGTGAAGTATGAATGAGAAATACCCAATCAAAGGCAGTTTAGGATCCGTAACATTTTAAGGCAAACAAAGACCCTAGAAGCAGATAAATGAACTGAGAAGTGGCCAGAAAATCTCTCTCTCTCTCAAACAAGATGTAACATCACAGCAGAAACCGGGGACTGGCCCAGAGAAGTAAAGCGTCCTGCAAATCCGAAGGGATTTCCCAAGGAACATCATGGTCGAGTCTCCGGGAAGCTGACACCTGGCCAGCACTCCAGCCACCATTAAAATCAAAAGTAATCTACACTGCACTAGCAGCCTGCCTCCAAACTGCCAGCATGAATGTGTAAGTATCACTTTACTCTTAAGAATCTGTACCAATAAACAACCCCCAAAGCAGTACTGCTCCAGCCCACCCTTTATCTGGGTTTGTTCCTCAGCAGGTCTAAGGAAGTGCAACACTCTCCTGGAGCAGGAGGCAGAGCTTGTAGCAGGGGCAGGAGGGTGTTAACCCCTTAGATCCCGGAGCTGCACATCCCAGGGATGCAGAGCCCAGTGCAGGGTCATGCCTCCTGTTCTGCTTGCTGGACCGCCCAGCTCCTACACCATACTGTGCATGCCACAAAAAATCATCTTGCATGCCACTTATGGCACACATGCTATATGTTGCCAACTCCTGAACTAGTTCATTCTTCTAATATCCTTATGTGTTCAGTTATTTCTTTACATTTCTAAAGTGTAGGCACACCCCCCCCCCCCGCTCTTGATGGCTGTACCATATATTAACAACTTAAACCAATGCTTACTTGGGAGTACTTTGTGGGGGGTGCATTCCACATTTACCAAAAAAAGCACTCCCCCACAGAAATTCCTGGGCAGGGCCCTGTGGGATCAGCAAACAGGGAAAAGATTGATCTAGCAAACTGACTCCAGCTAGCTGTGAAAAGAGAGAGAACAAGTATTAATGTTTCTTTTATATTGTTTCTTTACATACCAGAGGGTATGTCTACACATCAAAGTTAATTTGAAATAACAACTGTTATTTCAAATTAACTTTCCTAGCATCTACACAGCCAAACCACTATTTCGAAATTAATTCAAAATAGCGGAGCGCTTATTTCGAATTTGGTAAACTTCATTCTACAAGGAATAACGCCAAATTTGAAATAGCTCATTCGAAATAGGCGCTGTGTAGATGCTTATTTTGAAATAAGGGGCCTCCAGGCCTTCCCAGTTTCCCCTGGTGGCCATTCTGGGCCAAACCAGGAAAACTCCTCTCCTCTCCCCCAGCCCCAGAGCCCTTAAAGGGGTAGACTCTGGCCACACTGCACGTGCCAGATCCAGGCCTGCCAGCAGTCACTGCCTGACCCAGTGGCCGCAGAATGAGCCAGGCAGCCAGTGCCAGCCAGCTGTCCACCGCCCAGTGCCCCAGCTTCCGGGAGCCAGCCAGGGGCCGGAGACAGCAGGCGCCCTCTTGGACTATTGCGGAGATCATGGACCTCATAGAGGTTTGGGGGAGGCCTCCAATGTCCATGATCTCTGCACTAGATGGAGGAATGCAGCCGTGTATGGCCGCATAGCTGCCACCATTGCCACCAAAGGCCACATGCGCACCCAGGAGCAGGTGCGCATGAAAATTAAAGAGCTCTGGCAGGCATATGCAAGGGCCACATGGGGCAGCTCCCCTGCAGGGGCAGATACCTGTTCCCATTTTGATGCCCTGGACCACATAATGGGCGGGACGGTCTGTGCCACCCCGGGGAGCAACGATCTGGGAGCAGAGGGCCCTGACCAGGGCATGGAGGAGCCGCCACAGGAGCCAAGATGGAGAGTGCCATGCCGCCAGGACCCTCGAGCCGTCCCAGGAGCAGAGTCACCAGGGTCATCCAGGGAAGCCACAACATGTGAGTGCCATCACTGTCCCCTTACTGGGAGGGGGGCAGGCTGGGAGACCAGGGTCCATGCGCATGTGCCTTACTTACCATGGATCACGCAGCAACCTGTGCATGTGCGAGCACGTGCCGTGCCACCCCTGGGCAGGTGGCTCAGGCTGGCTGCCACACAGGGGCCTTGGCCTGATAGCCACACACGAGTGTGAAGAGACATGACATGCTCCTGACCCCGGGGAGGGACACAGCAGGACGCCCTCCCTTCACAAGCCCCCTCTACACAGGGGCAGGGGACATCTCCCCCCCACCTCGGCCGCACTATACACAGCACAGGGGCATGGGTGCGGTCTCGGGGCAGCTCCCACTCCCGGGGATAGCCGGACATTCTGAACATGGCCTCTGTGCAAGCACATCAGCTCTGACGGTGCAGGGCACAGTCATCCCCACCTCACAGAGGGGGGCTGGGCTTCACCCATTGTGTCCCCAGGGAGAACTGACCACTTTTCTTGTTTCTCCACAGCCGCACCAGCTGCGTGTGCAGGGCGCACCACCCCGCCCGGGACATGCTCCTGCAGCCAAGGGCTCTGCAGGACCACCACAACACTGCAGGGGTACCGACAGTAGCATCTGGGGGCCCTGCGAGCCCTGCACCGCACCGTGGAGCACTGGGTGCAAGAAGATCGGGAGTTCCGGCGGAAGCTGCTTGCCCAGGGTCATGCCATCTGCCAACACCTGCAGACCCTGGTGCAGAGAGTGCTGCCTCCTGCCGCTCCAGTGCCTGCTGCCTCCCCAGCTACCGCTCCTCCTTCCACTCCTTCTCCCCGTCCCGCTTTCTCCCTCCTCAACCTCCACACCCTCCTCACCCTCCATCCCCTCCTCCCCATCCTCCAGGGGATGCTGAGGCCCCTGCACCTGCTGTGCTGGGAGACAGTTGGCCTGGCAAGACCCCCACCCCTGAGCCCTAAGCTTCCCCTCCCCCTTCTTCCCCTTGCTTCCCCCTTCCAGCTCCCTCCTCCCAAGTTTCCCCCTCCCCTCTCTCACCCTCTCTCCTCCCCTCTCCCACCTCCTTCCCCAGTCTCCCCAGAGTTTCATCCCCCCCCCAGTTTTGTTAAATAAAGAGAGTTTGTATTTATGAAAAAACGTGTTTTTTATTTGACATCAGGAAGGGGACTTGGGGGGAGGGTGGGTAAGTGGAAGGACGTGAGGGAGGAATGAGGCACAAGCCCCCAGTGGGGCAGACCAGGGAGGCTCTTAGTGCTCCTCAGGGTGGAAGCTCTCCCACAGGGCCTCCTGGATACTGACAGCCCCCCGATGGACCTTCCGGATGGCAGCCTGCAGAAAGTGCAGCCAGGCTGGTAGCAACGCATCCACGAGAAGCACCAGAGTGCCCAGGGGCAGCTCTGGCTCCATGTTGCAGAGTGCTATGCTGTCCCGAGTGAGGGCAACCAGAGCACTCAGAGACACAAATGCTTTGCTGTCCCTCATCGAGGTAGGCAAGCAAGCAGGGACACCTGAGAACCAGCTGCCTGGGGGCGGGAGGGGTGTCCCTTTAAGCACAGGCCTCAGATAGCCTCAGGCAGCAGCCCCACATAGTAAGGCCTGACCTGATGCCCTGCCTGACCTGGTTCCTAGATGGCCTTAAATGAGAATCAGTGTCCAATCAGTGTGGACGCAGTATTTCGAAATAGCAAAATGCTATTTCAAACTTCATTTTGTGTGTAGACACGTTATTTTGAAATATCTTATTTCGAATTAACTATTTCGAATTAAGATATTTCAAAATAACACTGTAGTGTAGACGTACCCAGACTGATCAAAACATTTTTACCTTGATAAAAAAATGTACATTGATACACGCTTGAGAATCAGGTACTTCTCTCTTTCTCACTACCTCCTCCCAAAAAAACTAAGTTGTGGAAGGAGTGGTACAATCTGCCCCCAAAATTATCCCTGGCACTTTTTTCAACTCTTTTAGACAGCAAGCAAAGGAATAGGATGTTGAAGACTGTCCATCCTAGAATGAATTTGCCCAGGAGCTTTGCTAGCAGCCATGCCTCTGGCTATTTCACATTGTAGGTAGGCTTTCTAGATTTTTGTGTTATATTAGATTTTTAAAATAAGTTTGCCAATGAATTATATTCATGTGAGATTTCTATGCAGAAAAATGATGCTAAAAGGATGTATATGGCAAAAGAGTAGGATCCTTGTAATATGAGCACCTTGAATCTCATCTTTCTGTTATGTAAGTACTCTCCTAAGAAAGTCGAGAAGGAAGTAACAAATGAAATTGGAAGTAATAGCTTTTTTTTCACAAAACTAGCATACCCATTCCTGGGTCATGGACGTGTAGGATTTGACCTGTTCAAATTTAAAATAGACAGTTTCAGTGAGCACATTTCCAATATCAACCTGTTCAGCTTCTGATCATTTCAGCTGTCAGTCTTTCATGCAGCCTCTGTAAATGCAGCTGATTCTTTGTCACTTAATTAATTCAGATCTCTAGACATCAGGAAGATCTCTGAGATTTGTATCAATAAAAGAGGGTTTCCTTTTCCTTTTCATTCAAAAAGTGGTTTAAATTGACATTTGTCAGGACAGCAAAAATCTATACAACCTTGCATATAAAGAATTTCAACCTTTGTCGCTCCCACTCACTTTTTTCTTTTTAAAGTACAAATAGTTTCACGTCATACACTACGAATTACTTTCCTGGAGGATTATTAAATATTTTTCTAGAGCTTCTGAGTTATTTGCATGCAGATTCCAAGGAATTATAACCCACTGCCTTTTTACTGCCAGTAAATTTAAGACTAATTATGGGGGTTTGTCAAGGGAGGAAACAGAGAAACTGCCTCTTAGAAACCTAAAATCGAGATGTAGTACAATAGAAGCAGCTTTACTTGGCTTTTGGTGCTGTCTACCCAGCATGAAGTTGAAAGAAGAACATTCTTCCTTTGACTTCCCTTACTCCTCGTGAAAGTAGGGTTACCAGCATAGACCAGAGTGCCCCTCTTATGTCAAATAAAGTGTCTTAACTAGATCACTAATTCAAACCCTGGAAGATTAACAGTGGCAGCTTTGATCTTCCCCTGTAGTGTAGACATACCCTTAGATTGTTTTTATTCTATGTACTATGCAGGCTTTGGTGATTGTCTATATCAGAGGTCACCAACCAGTAGATTGGGATCTACTGGTAGATCTGGGAGCCTCTGACAGGTGATCCTAACTGGTTTGGCCAAGAGACTGTTATCAAGTGCTGCACTTCCCCCTACTGCTGCACATTTCCTGCCCTTTGCCTTGGAGCTGTCCCCTCAGGAGCCTCTGCTTTCTGTGCAGTGCAGGGGAGGAAAAGGATCGGGCACTGATGTCAAGGTGTCCCTCTCCCATCCTGTATCGTATCTCTATAGAGCACAGAGGGGGAACAGCAGGATTTGGGATGGAGTTTGCTTGTTGCTTTTGAGAGTGATGCCGGGCCCGGGCAGGTGTGAGCCTGCCTTAGCCCCACTGCACCACCACCCAGAGCCACCTGAGGTAAACAGTGCCCAGCTGGTATCCACATCCTGAAATTCTACCTCAATCATGACATTCAAGAAGACGCTCTATTGAATACATCCTACTGTATGGGAAGAGGGAGGACTAGGAATAATCCTGTTAAACGATGGAAGACACAAGCTAACTTTACATAAATAATTCTGAGACCAGGCTAAACACTGAGTTCACACACACCGTTAAACAAAAAATTTCTCGGTGACCACCAGCAATTTTGGTCATGTTACAAAACATGTAAAATAACCACAAAGTGTAAATAAATCAAATGATAATAGTTATCAAAGTGAGGTTTCCTTACGTAAGACTTACTAAATATGTCAGCTGGCAAAAGAATTAAGTGTTTTCGTCTTCTCTCCAGCCACCACAAGGCAGCTGGATATACTGCCCCATCATAACTCTCACCGCTCTGCACATCTCATCTCCTGGTAGTTGTGTAACACATATGTACTTAGTACTGGAAGCTGGAAGCTCATAGGCACAGGAAAAAAGGACAAGATGCAAGGTGTATGGTTTATTTTAGACTGTGGCTCTCTTAACTTCTCTGGGAACTATCCAGCAATGCCTCTTTGGGTGTGTCTACATAGCATAGTTAATTTGAAATAACAATGCAAGCATCTACATAGCAATTCCAAAAATAATTTCAAAATAATGGACGGCTTATTTCAAAATCTGTAAACCTCATTCCAGGAGGAATAATGCTTATTCTGAAATGGCTATTTTGGAATAGCAGTAGTGTGGACGCTCCAGCGCTGCTATTTTGAAATAGCTCCTTCCCAGGGCTATGCAAAGTAATTACTCCCCAGTGCCTCCTGGGGCTCTAGTTCAAGGTAGCACATCCACATTAAGGAAGCCTGCCTTGGACTAATTTTGAGGCTTCCCTGTAGTGTAGAAGTGCTATTTCGAAATAAGCTTTTTTGGAAAAAAAATTCCGAAATACCTTATTTCGAAATAAGTATGCTGTGTAGACGCACTCTTATAGAGCAGTTCATGGGATTCCTTACTTAATTACTTCCACCAGGAGGAGGGCTGCTGTTAGTCCTCTACCACTACTCAGTGAGTTCCATCCCATTTCTGGGACTCCATCTCTCTTCACACATATTTACAGGTTAAGAGCTTCAGGAAAGAGGGTTCTGTTTTTACTGTACCAGACATGTTTCTTGAGGATCATGTCCTCTCCAAAATCCACTCTCAACTCTGGTTTAATGGGGTCTAGACCCATCCCCCAGCCCCATGGAGGGAGCATCAGGTGAATGTGAAAACATCTAGCAGAGCTTATTCTTAAATGTCACTTACAAATTAGATTTGATTAGCTTAGATGAGATACAGAGTAGAACTGGATGAAAAGCACTTTCTGTAAAGGAACTGCAAACTATACTTATGATGGTTTTATGCCTACCCGAGGAAAGGGGGTGGGGAACAGTGGGATTTGCTTGTGTAATTACAGGGTAGAAAAAATAGTAATGAGTCCGAAAGGAAGTCACAAAGCACAGATCTCCCATCAGATTAAATTTATATTAAAAATATGGAGCAGGAGGTTGGTGTGTTTTGCTTTGTAAACTAAAAGGAAACATCCTTAAACATACAGATGTTTTCCTGCCTGCTACCGAGGCAGTTGCCATTTTGTGTATACAACTTGTGTAACAACTGGCTATTTGCTAGCCATAGGCAAAATTGAAAAGGTTGAAAGGTTAAAGTTCAGTTTGTACAAACACGGAGAAGTGTGATTTTTTTTTACATGAAATTTCCTAAACATACCAAAATATTTTGAGATATTCTCCCTTCCTAATTTTTATATGTCCTCCAAACCTTACCTTTTCTTATTCTTATTTCATCTACTCCCCAACACCCTTGGTTTTCTTCTTATTCGCTGTGCTGAGTATCATTATCACACTCTTAGCTGCATTGCATCTTAACACAGTCTCCCATTATCTTCCAACTACAAATATTTCTCTGTTCGGATCCCTAATATCCCCAACATCCCCATCCATGACCTCAAACTGTTTAGCCACTAAATGACTTCACAAGCCTAGAAGCCTCTACTAGACCATTTGGTAGAAATAGGCCTTCAAACAAGGAGTTCCTAATAACGCCATTTGAAATGGAAGTATTTCCCAAGTGCTTAAAAATGTTCAGTTTTGCTGAGTTTAAAGTAAGCTACTGGATAAAACCACATATAATGTATGTGATTCACATCTGTGCCGTAAACACATGAAGCACATCAGAAAGAACCATATAACTCTGACAGGGAGTGGGTCCCAATGCTAGTAGTTTGCAGACGTTATTGTAGCAGTGATGGTCCCAGGATATTAGAGTTTGAAGTTGGTATGGTAAAAGATATTTCCTCACCCACTCTCTAGTAATAATAAAATAGGACTGGCAGTAAGGACTCCTATATTTGATACCAAATTCTGCCACTCTTCAACTTGTGAATTCCTACAAACTAAGTCTCTCTGTGACTCTGCTTACCCACTTGTAAAATAGGTGTAATAAAGCAATACATATCAACCTTATAGGGATCACATGCTCAATTTCTCTTTATAAAACACTTATATATCCTCAGAAGGGTAACACTGTAAAAATGAAAAGAAGTGCCATTATTCTGCATCATTATTCCAGAGAAACACAGGAGATGTGAAATTTAAGGGTTGCAGACATCCTAATAGAAACTGACAGACATGCATTGGCAGAAATAAGCAATGCATATAATCGAATATATAATCTGTGTTTTCTTATTATAACTTCTGGGGTCCCCTCCATATACAGTAAGCCCACACAGTGGATTTTGCATAGTGTCTGCAAAAGTTAAGAGGACCTCTTGGGTGCTGGGTGAAGGAAGGGTCATTATTGATATAAACTAATCCATATTTTAAGGATTTGGATTATATCTAATGTTCAAGTTATGGTTTGAGTTGTCTGTGTCCCCTCTCCCCCAAACCATAGTTAATCTGTCCCTATTATAACATGCATATTAGGGAAATTTTGCTTTTCTAAGATACATTTATAATAATTATCTTGCAATTTGTAGTCTTAATGTTTGCATAATTGTGTGACTTCAAATGTAAATGCTAATGCATCTGCAGGAAAAACATATTTGATTACTATGTACTTGCAATGTAATTACAGAGTACTATGTAGTTCCATGGTTACATGTGCCATGTAAACAGACACTTCTAACTCCTCAGTTCTTTCAACACAATCAGAAACTGGAATCCAATTCCAGTCACACTTTAAAAAAAATTGTTCTGATAATAATTTCAACTCATCTACAGTTGATTTCAATTGAAAAAGGTCAGAGGCTCCACAGGGAAGACAGAAAAAATATATATACTTGGAGAGAGCTGAGGTCTAGTAGAGAAGACAGGCCAGCCTCTGTGCTCTACCCAGTAATTTTTTTTTTAAATCAAACTTATAATTTCACAACCTTAGTCCTAGCTCTTCCCTTCTGGAGTGCATCCAGCTACTGCATACAGTTCTCTTCTTACATATCTCAAGAACATAGTCACAGTTCAGTACTTCCCCCAAAAACTGAATGTGTGTGATTTTGGTACCTTAAATACTAACACATATATTAGGGCATAAACTTTTGTGGGCTGCAGCTCACTTTGTCAAATGAATGAAGTGAAAGAATCAGATCACAGAGATACATACAGATATGGGAGTGTTACATCAGTGTTAATGAGGCTAATTCAGTCAGGATGGATGTAGTCCACTTCCATCTGTGATAAGAAGGTAAGAAAACCTAAAGGAGAAAATTTCTAATTGTAATGAGAGAGCCATTCCCAGTCCCTAGTCAGATCCATTCTGTTGGTATCAAATTTGCATATGAATTCCAGCTCAGCAGTTTCATGGTGCAGGCTGTTTTGGAATTTTTTTGATCAAATATGGATGTAACACTCGCATCTCTCTCTCTCTCTCTCTCTCTCTCTCTATATATATATATATACCTGCAATGTGATGCTTTCACTTCATGAATCTGACGAAGTGTGTTGCAGCTCATGAAAGGTTATGCCCTAATACATCTGTTCATCTTTAAGGTGCCACAGGACTTTTTTTTGTAAAGCAGACGAACACAGCTACCCCTCTGAACTTGTGATTTTGTTGGAATCTCAGGGTACAAGACAATAAGGAATAACATTTTCATAATTACGGAAGACTTAAAATATAAATTTACATTTAAGATATTGAGGGAAAATGTTGCCTCTTTCTATGCCTAATATTTGAGTTCACTGTATTATGATTTAGTAGGCTAAACACTTTGCAATTGATTAGATTATCTTCATCTGTTAAATATACTCCACTAAAGCAGAGGATGTTGAAAATACATATTAAAATGAAAGTATATATAATTCATAGCTTGTTTTAACCATATTTAGAGTCAAAATATGACTTGGTTTTCACAGAGGCCCATAGTAGTTACACACCAAATGATATCTAAATACTGGGGCTATGGGAAGAGAGGAGATTTATGTGGCAAAATTCATACTTCAGGTAATGAGGAGTCCTGTGGCACTTTAAAGTGTAACAGATTTGTTTGGGCATAAGCATCTAGACCGTAAGAAGGAAGTATCGACTAGAATAGTGAAAGCAAGAGTGAGTTTGAAGGTGATGGATAAGATCTGGAAAAGTAAAGCAATTAGCTTAGGAACGAAACTGAGTGTCTGAAAACGTGTGTATTTAGCAGCATGTTGTACGGATGTGAGACATGGGTGATAACGAAAGATTCGAAGAGAAAGATATTGGTGTTCGAAAGGAGTTGTTATAGAAAGATCCTGAGAATAGGATGGATGCAGAAGGTCACCAACGAGGAATTATATAGGAAGATACAGCCAAAAGAGAACCTAATGCAGAAGGTTATACAACGAACGTTACAGCTATTCGGGCATATCTGCAGAATGAACGACGAGCGAAAAGTTAAGACCCTGGTATTCGGCATAATGGATGGTCCAACTAGGAGAGGCAGACCCCACAGAGAATGGGTAGATGATATAGTAGATTGGTGCGGAGCTAGTCTACAGAAACTAAGCCACTCTGCACTCGACAGGGAAAGATGGAAGGAAATAGTGAGGAAGGCATTGGACAACAATGGGTGTTGAGCCCATCGTTGATGATGATGATTTCACTTCACCAGATGCACATCCCATTTCTCTGAAGCAGAGAAGTCTCATGGTTTACTCCATTACAGAATTAGGTATCATTGTCAATCTTGGATTCAAATCCAAATTTTACCAAAATTCAGGATAGTGATGCATAAATCTAGCATTGCCATTCAGGACTCTTTCTACAACAACATTTAGAGCATATATTATAGCAAGTCAACAGATAAGAGAGATGTTAAAGAAAATACTCCCCAGCCATAGAACTCAGATGAAAGGCTCCTTGGAATGAAGGTTTGAAACTTGAGAATTATGAGGTAGCATAATAGAAGAAACCGCAAAGACAGTGCAGGATAAGACTTTTTGTTCTCTTTTATTCAAACTGAAACTGAAGCAGAGTCCTTAGTGATTAGAAGGAACAGATGGAAATTGCTATAAAAATTAGAAGCTTTTGTAGTTGTCAGAAAGCATAAACATCCATCTTGACAGAGAAGCTAAGTGACACAAGCCACCTTTTGTTCATTACATTACCAGAGGATAGACAATGAAAGACAAATCTTGGAATCCTGAATTTTCATTGTTGTGGGAAAAGGAGGGGAGGAAAATGGGAATGACTCCCAATGTTTTAATCTTAATAGAGGTTGTCCCAGCAGATGACAGTGAAAGCAAAGCAACTGCAAAATGTTCCATTCAGATGAAAAAGGATTGTGATTAAAAGGGAAACATATCAGGGCATTCATAAAGTAGATATTGGGATTACTAGAAATGTAAGGAATAATGCAGAGCCAACCTGTCAGACTCTGGCTCCTATGTGACTTGTTGTATGTGACTTCAGGGGCATACAAAATTAAATTCCATGGTACTTCCTTTTAAAATATGTCACCTGATTTTCTAAGTGCAATTTTTGTTGTGGCTCATTGTTGAAATTTCCTAAGAGAACAGCTCAGTTAAAACAATGCATGCAAAACAAATGGAAATGATGATCTCCTCATAACATAATGCGAGAAAACACACAGGAAAATACACTAAACTCAACAGATACCATTAACAAGTAGGACAGTTGAGGCTTCATAATTGAATAGAAAGTAAAAAGTGCCAATTACAATAGTTTGGATGTCAGTATATTATTTCTGTATTACAGATAAAGCTACACAGTTCTGTATACAGTATGACTTAATAGGGTTACTTACATAGCTTACTAATGCTACCATAAATAGGGCTCAATGGTATCTTTAGCATCAGCCCATGTTCTGAGTGATGACAGTCTCTCCTGCCCATGGTAATCTCAAAGATGTATTCTGACTCAGATAGAGAGATAAGACTTCTGAGAGTTCCTAAGTACACAGATCATGAATGCCAACTGCTGCTTCCTGTAAGGCAGTGCTGAGTACAATCCCCACTGCAGCTTGCCAGATGCAATGGCTAGTAGCCAAAGGATCATGATTCCTTCCCAACAGCTACAATGTCAGTTAGCATGTTCAGGGGATTGCAAGGAACTATACTGCATCTTACGATCTCCATATGACTAAGGAGTCAGGCTGTCTGTGATAAGTCACTTGAATGTGTCTGCACCTCAGTTTCTGATTTCTAATGGGGTTAATTCTTCATTTCACAAGGGTGTTGGGATATTAAATTTATTGAAGATTGTGAGATATTCATATACTATGGTGATGAGCAACACAGAGTAAATAAATAACCCATTTTCCAGGAGATGGTGCTCTCTGGCTATACTGAAAGAAGGACAAGAGACATTAGACATGGGTTTAATCAGGCTGCGACTTCATTATTAGATATCTGGGACTACATGACAGTTAAAAATGGATAGTGCAGGTAACCTCGTGTATATTATGTTATTATCCTGGGGGCTTTTACCAGCTCCTCCTCTTTTTCCATCCAGGTCCCTCCACAGAGCCATTACTGGGGCCTCACCATCCACCTGCTTCATAGGAGGGTTAAAGTGGGTTATAATAATAGGGGAGGGGTTGGCTCTCAGCTGTACCAGTCATACATGTCTCCAACTCCCTCCCATTTGTTCCTTTAAATAACACCTCTTTTCTAAGCCATTTATACCATTATACTGTATACCATTCCTATGAAGTACCTGCACTGTACATCTGTTCCAAGAAGGCTCCAACCATTAGACTGGCTGCTTACCCACTCCAAAATCTAGCCACAGATATCTCTTTGTGCTCCCCTTTTATATTTACCAAAACAAATGGACTTCACAAGGGAACCTCAATCCTTACTGAATAATTTCATGCTCCAGGATGCCCAAATTGCTGAGTGAGGGATTTGGTCACGCCTCCCTCCCATTAGAATCGGTCAAGCCTCGTCCACCCAGGTGGTGATCCACAGCTCCAGGCCAGACCCTATGTGAATGGATGTCTGACAACAGGAATGTGCATTAATTCCTTTTCTTCTTGTTGTTACTATGGGCAGTAACAACTCCTTCACACATTCCCGAATTAATGTTCTCCAGTGTGTGCCACATCCTGTCAGTGACTGCAGACAAGCCACTCGGCATGCAGCAATGCCATACGAGCTTGTCTAATGCAATGCTTCTTCTTCCATGCCGGTACAAAGTCACCCCATCAGTGGGCCACAGTTGCTACCAAGTAATGCCACTAGGTTGTCCACCTATGTGCATAAGAAAAACAATCCTGTGCCCACAGATTCAAACCAATGCCTCTACGGCTAGTCTGCCAATGTCTGGAATGGTATCACAACATGTTAATTGAAATTGGCCACCCCAAGTTGCGCATGCACATTGTCTGTGTCTGAATGCCAGTGCCCAATTCTCAGATTTGTCTGTGTCCCTGTACTCAATTGCGCCACTGCTGTTGTGGGCCCTGACTGCCAATCACTGAAAACAAAAATGCTGAATGAAGGTCACAGCCTTTCCAGATGGAAACAAATGCTGCCCAGTCTCCTTGTTCAGTTGTTGACCATCCCCTGCTTCACCTCCTCATGTACATTGCACAGTTCCAACCCCCATTCAACAATGCCCCTATATAACCTATGCATTACTCGCTGATCTCAAAAGTACATTAATTCCTCATTTAACACTATAGATGCGTTTCTGAAAATGTTTGTGCTAAGCGAAAACTTGCTATGCGGGGTCAATTTTCCCATTAAAAATAACGGAAAACGTGGGGGTTGCATTTCAGGTGGCGGTGGCAAAGTCAGTTTTTTGTTGGTGCTCGGTTGTCATTGTCAACATTAGATATCTAGCAACACAAGATATCGAGAAACACAAGTTTTAAAACACAAAGATAAACATGTGAGTGAGTGGAGGAGCTCTGTGACCACGTGTATTCATCCGCTCATGCGTATTACTACCTTTTTCACCAACTTATACCACCGCACAAAGTAGTTCACCTTGATTATTTTCGTGTTATTTCGGGGATGGTCGTGTTATTCAAAAAAGTTCCCTAAAAATAAAATCGTGCTATTGAGAAAACGTGTTAAGCAGGCACATGTTAAATGAGTAATTACTGTACCAAAATTGCTTTCAAGAATGCTGCTCTAAGCCGGGTCATCTAGATTCCTGAGAATACCAGTTGTGATGTGCCCACATGACTGCTAGACGGGGCCACTGGAATACAACCACCATGCTAACAACCTTTGAGTTAAGACTACTGCATGGATATGGATAATCACTTAGCCCGCTCATGGGTGGAGAGTAATGTAGGCAAGAGAAGGCACAGCCTTTCCAAAACTTCCTATATGCCTGACTACCAAAGGCTGGTGCTGCAGCCGGGGAAGGCTGGGGCCTTGATGCATCAGCCCGGCTTCCTGGCCACTGGAGAAGGATGGGGGCCACCGGGGAAGGATGGGGCTGTGGAGCAACAGCCCAACTCCCTGGCCACCAGGGAGTGCCACATGGCAGCCCAGCCTCCATGTGACCAGGAAGGATCGGGCTGGGGTAGGTGGGTCTTGACTTCAGGGGCAGGCCTCATGCAGAAGGGGCAGGGCTGGGGCTTGCCTTCCCCACCTGGGCTTTCACCCACAGCTCATGAGCCCACTGACATATGTTTACAGCCAGGAAGTGATTCCATGATTGCTGAGTATGGCAGTTAACAGGTTGCCCACAATAATGTGCACTCATTGCTCTGTATTAGGAGACCAGCTTTTTCACTCCTGTAATGGCACACATTTGTTAAGACTTGTCCCATGGCACTGCTCTCTGAAAGAAGGCAGTGGACTTTCATGCTACATCATTAACCTTCCTACTCACAGGTTCCACATAGCTAGTGGAATTCACTAAGTTTCTTAGCTGGCTGCTGGTGCCAGCTTCCAAAACCTATTACAGAAAAGTGAGGAAAGGCACCTGCTTTGCCAATATAAATCCAGTATACAGCACAAGAGTGCTTGGTGGTTAAGTTTATTGAAGATTACTAGGTGTTCACATATAATGGTGTTGAGCAACCTAGAATAAATGCATAATTCATGTCATGGATCATTCTCCAGAGAATAGTGTTCTGGGGAATAGCTGTTTGCTTCCTTTGCTGCAACATAGAATATGATACACCCTAGTCTTAATATGCTACTTATCAACTAAAAACAAAAAACAAAAACAAACAAACAAAAAACCAATGAGTAGTCCTGTGGCACCTTAGGGTACGTCTATACTTGCTCCCTATCTAGAGATAGGGATGCAAATGTAGTGCACTGAAATTGCTAATGAAGCGCAGGATTTAAATATCCCACGCTTAATTAACATAATCGCGTACTACTCATGAGGAGTAACAGTTATTTCGAGAGAAGGGTTTTCTCTTGAAATAACGCTGCTACATGGGGCATTTTATTTCACAATAACATGATTTCAAAATGGCGCCCGGACGCGATTATGCTAATTAAGCACAGGATATTTAAATCCTGCACTTCATTAGCAATTTTGGTACACTATATTTGCATCCCTATCTCGAGATAGGGAGCAAGTGTAGATGTACCCTTAGAGACTAACAAATATATATATATATATATAATATCCTGAGCTTTTGTGGGCAAAACTTACTTCATCAGATGATGAGCTGAAGCAGAAATAACAGGAAAAAAAGGGTGCCCTTTAATAGTAAGACCAGTACTAATGAGGCTAATTAAGTAGACTGGAAGTGTTCCATACTTAGTTTTTAATATAAAAATGCAGTGTTAAAGGCAGGGCAGACTGGCTTTATAATGTGAAATCCAGTTAATATCTTTGTTCGAGCCTAGAAGAACAGTGTCAAATTTGCAGATGAATACCAATTCTGCACTCTCGAACTGTAATTGGCTGGTGAAATTCCTTTGTAAAAGAATAGCTACTTTTAAATCCATGATTGAATGTCCAGGCAGGTTAAAATGTTGCCCAACAACTTTCTGTGTGTTACCATTTCTGATGTCTGATTTGTGTTCATTTATCCTTTGTCATAGAGACTGTCCAGTTTGGCCAATACACAAGGCAGAGGAGCATTGCTAGCATTACTTTAATCAGGAGAATCCTATTTATATGTGTACAATTCTAATGTGGTTTTTCCAGTCAGAGCTGTGCTGAGAAAGTTACTTCATCACCAGCAATTCCTAGGGTCATTCCATCTGCAAGAACTAATGTAAGCAAAATATATGAAAATACCAGCAACTCACTCTCTGCCTTCCACTAGATTAGTGAAAAACCTCAGGAAGGACACAGCTCCAGAAATATGTAGTGTGTGTGTATCTTCTTGAATAAGCAATTCAAATATGCATCCTGCATCTATCTCAGCAAAGAGGGAATATTTTTATACAAGCCCATTTGTGTAAGCTCAAAAACTAGTATCTCTCACCAACAGAAGCTGGTCTGATAAAAGAGAGCACCTCACCCATCTCACCTCTATAAATGTTTGAACACAGCACACAGAAAAGGTCACATTAAAAAAGTATTCATATAGTTCATAAACTTTACTGAGGAATAGAGAAAACACTGTCAGAACATGCATTGAAGTGTGGGGGACAAAACTTGTCAGGTCTTAGTCAGAATGACACACCTAAAAAAAAAACCTAAAGAGAAGAAATAAGGCCACAGGAATGAGTTATTGCAACAAATAACATTTTCAAGTAAAGAATTTATGACAGTAGGAGCACCATAGCAAAGTGTAACCCCGAAACTGCTAACAACCATATCCAGACTATCATAGAATCATAGAATCCAAGAACTCAAGAGGTCATTAAGTCAAATCCTCTGCCCTCACGGCAGGACCAAGCACCATCTAGATCAGTGGTTCCCAAACTTTTCGGCATCATGCCCCCTTTTTGATTTTTGAGAAACCCTCACCCCCCCCCCCCAATATCAGCAAAACTTGTTGAGCAAAAAAAAAAAAAAGGGAACTGACTGGGGCTGAAAAACAAAAATAGCAGCAAAACATGGGGGGGGGGGAATTAATGGGGGGAAGCTGGGTCGCCTTGCGCCCCCCCTGGAATTTCTTCATGCCCCCAGTTTGGGAACCCATGATCTAGATCACCCTAATAGATATTTATCTTACCTGCTCTTAAATATCGCCAATGATAGGGTTTAGGAATGTACTCCAATGATAGGGTTTAGGAATGTAATAGTGTAGTCAACTAAATGATTAACTGATAAGCGGGTGCTTCTTGGTTAATGCTATCAACTACACACACACCTCGGCTCTACAAGTAAATTTTTAGCAGGCTGGCTCAGACCTGGCTTGCGCCGGCTCTTGAACCACTATTTTGTGCAGAGCCACAGCAGGGTTTGATGCCTGGTGCAACGCAAGCAGTTACTAATTAATCATATAGTCAAGAAAATTTTTGTCAACTACACCATTAACAAATTACACACTTTCTTAACATCCCTAACAGAGATTCCTAAACCTCCCTAGGCAATTTATTCCAGTGCTTCACCAACCTGACAGGAAGTTTTTCCTAATGCCCAACCTAAATCTCCCCTGCTGCAATTTAAGCTCATTGCTTTTTTTTTCCTATCATCAGACATTAAAGGGAATATTTTTTCTCTCTCCTCCTTGTAACAACCATTTAGGTACTCGAAAACTGCTATTATGTCCCCTCTCAGTCTTCTCTTTTCCAGACGAAACAAACCCAGTTCTTTTAGACTTTCCTCACAGGTCATGTTTTCTAAACCTTTCATTATTTTGTTGCTTTTCTCTGGACCCTCTCTAATTTCTCCACATCTTTTCTGAAATTTGGTGCCCAGAACTGGACACAATATTCCAGCTGAGGCCTAATCAGCACAGAGTAGAGCAGAAGAATTGCTTCTCCTGTCTTGCTCACATCACTACTGTTAATGCATCAGTATTAAAATAATGATTTTTTTTTTGCAACAGTGTCACAATGTTGACTCATATTTAGCTTGTGGTCCACTATTACCCCTAGATCCATTTATGCAGTACTCCTTCCTAAACACTCACTTCCCATTTTGTATGTGTGAAACCGATTGTTCCTCCATAACTGGAGTACTTTGCATTTGTCCTTATTGAACTTCATCCTATTTACCTCAGACTATTACTACAGTTTATATAATGTTATAGTACCCATTCTTAAAAGCAAAACTCATGAAAAAAAACAGAATGAAAGCAACTGTGTATAGGAAGATATTGAACTTAAGTAGTGAGGAGATGTATTAAAAGACATCATTTCCTCTCTGGATAACCAAATGGGGAAACCACAGTCTTTATATGCTCACTCTACAGATTGTTCATGTTACTTGTCCTTCTGAAATTATACACTTAGCATGGTCTCAGATGAGTTTCTGAATTATAGAAATGAGAAACCTCCTCTTCTTCGAACACTAGAGAAATATGAACACGTCTATCTTTTCGAAGGAGATTGTACAGCAGAGTGAGACAATATAAGAAATAATTAAATTAAATCCATCTAGATCTCTAAATATAAGTCTACCAAAATAAATTGTTATTTTACTATTGTTTCTTCAGGTAAAACTTTTAGAGCTGCACTATACCTATAGATAATTGAGATAAAGTTACCTAGAAAAAAAGAAAACATTCTAAAATCTGCTTGCAATCAGATTTCTGTATCTGTATGAGCAAATGAACCAAGATCAGCCCAAAGCAAAATCTTGAAGTGCTTCCTGTTGCCAGTCCCCCCGTCTTCTTCCTCAGAAAGAGTACTAGATATTTATCCTGGTCTTAATAGTGAAGCCAACATTCTCTTTTCTGTCTTCTATCCAAAATTTCAACCAGCTCTGAATTAACCATGTTCACACATCTTTCACATTTGTGCTAAAAAACATGATGTTCAGCCAGCAGTCAAAAATCATTTCTGTGTTATACAACATTTAATACAACATTCAATATTTTAATCTTGTTGCCCAATAAAGACTGATGCTTCTTTACATCAGATTGACACGGTCTCCTGTGTGCAGAAGTACCACATTTGTGACAATGAGTCTATTGCAGTGATGCCTGTGTTAGGGTTGTCACCCAGCATCCTGACAAAACCTCAACATGTCTTTTTTAACCTCCAGGGTTACCTCTCTATTTTTTGCGTGGATGACAATGCTTAATTTACATAACAGGGGGACACACCTATGGAAATATTCTCCAAATGCCTGACCAGAATCCTTGTTCTGTAAGGATATGTCTACACAGCTGGGCTAAACTCAAAATAAACTATGCAACTTGAGCTATGCTAATTGTGTAGCTTAAGTTGGAATAGTTTATTTTAAATTTGGGCATGTCTACACAGCACTTACTTCAAAATACAGCACTCTTCCTCTGACTTTCCTTACTTCTCATACAATGAGGTTTATAGAAGTCGGTGTAAGAAGCCCATTATTTCGAATTTATTTTGAAATAACAGGCTTGCTGTGTAGACATGCAACACGTAATTTTAGAATGACTGATGTTATTCTGAAATAATGCTGCTGTGTAGACGTACCCTAAGTGACTTTCCCATCAAGGACTCTGCTTTTACATGAACTTGGCAATTGTTTTGTTAAGGACTGTGATGAACAGTGATATGTGACAGAAAACTGAAAACAGTGAATCAGAGGATAGCATTGGGACACTGCATACCAAAAAGAGCTCATTTCTTAACAAGACAGCCTCCCAGGGACCATTGTTCTCCAGACACCTGGCTTTAGTTGACATTAAGACTATACTGGGGTATCTGATCACAGAGTTCATAACTAGGACTTTGAATGCACACCTGTATTACAGCTCGTAATTTGTGTCTGACAGTTACTGAGATGAAGAGTGATAGGTAACAAAATCTGAGGGTAGAAAACTAATAAATACATTTTGGTAGACATAAACAATCTCAGAGGGGTAGCCATGTTAGTCTGTAACTTTAAAAACAAAAAGCTATTTTGGTTAGTCTCTAAGGGTATGTCTACACTAGCCCCCTAGTTCGAACTAGGGAGGCTAATGTAGGCATTCGAACTTGCAAATGAAGCCCGGGATTTAAATATCCCGGGCTTCATTTGCATGTTCCCGGGTGGGCATCATTTTAAAATCCCCCTAGTCTAAACTAACTGCCCGCGGCTACACGTGGCAGTTAAAAGTTAATTCGAACTAAGTCCTTAGTTCGAATTAACTGTTACACTTCATTCCACGGGGTGTAACAGTTAATTCGAACTAAGGACTTAATTCAAATTAACTTTTAACTGCCGCGTGTAGCCGCGGGCAGTTAGTTCGGACTAGGGGGATTTTAAAATGGCGCCTGCCTGGGAACATGCAAATGAAGCCCGGGATATTTAAATCCCAGGCTTCATTTGCAAGTTTGAATGCCTACATTAGCCTCCCTAGTTCGAACTAGGGGGCTAGTGTAGACATATCCTAAGGTGCTACAGGACTATTTGTTGTGTTAGTAGACATAGAAATACAGTACTTATCACCACCACAGTACATCTGGCCCTAAACTGCATTCTCACGACTCCAATGCACTAGTGCAGTTGAATAGGATGGACAAAGTTGCGTAACTACAATCCCTTGTCCAAAAGGTACCTAAAACAAGATATAGACATAGTCCAAGGGGCCAACAGTGTTCACAGGCGCTTGGAAAAGGTGGTAGCGGTGGCCTCCCCAGAAAGGGAGGAACCTGGGGGAAGGCCAGGGTTAGTCAGCCCTCAGCACTGCCAAGGCCATGGTGCTGCCCCCCCACCAGCCCTAAAAGCCATGCCGAGCACATGGAGCAGCACATGGTGGCAATATAAAGGGCCGGAGGCTCCAGATGTCATCATGTTTGCTGCAGTATTAGTAGCAGCAACCCAGGAGCCCCAGCCCCCTTGAATGACCAGGCCCCAGGGCAATTGCCTCTTTTTCTCTCCCTCTCCTGTTCCCCTCCATCAGTGGGCTTGACACAGACTCACCCTTTGCAGTCAAGACTGAGTCTGCATAGATAATACTCTATTATTGCATCCAAAGAAAGCTCATTTTAAATCTGACTCATGGTTATACACTTTTACAGATTACAGAGTATACACTTTATGAGCTCTGATGGCTCGTATTTTGTCTGAGGCTATCTGGCATCTCAAAAATAACCCCTCAAAAATCTGTAATGTAGTTAACCTCTTTCTGACTAGACAAATTTACCTCATTCTCTCCATAAACGATTAAGGTGCTCAGTAACTTAACTGTGATCTCTGAAGTTACATTCATCTAATCAGTAAACAAAAAAATCATGTCACTATGGTGACTTATCAGACATTAAGGATAAAGAAGAGCAAACATAGGCAGTAAACAACCAATAGACTTACGTGTTGTTCACAGTTAAGTATAAAATATTTTGAATATTCAGCACTGTAAAAAGCCTGTTTGCAAACAACCTGCAAACCAAAAAAAAAAAAAAAAAAGAGAGAGAGAGAATATTGTTTAAATAAATTAACTAAAAATACTTTGCTAGATTTAATTCTAAAGCCAGTTATTACAATTAAACTAGATGTTTTATTTATATATTTAAATGTTTCTTTGGATAAGGGCACTTTTCATTTAAAAACAGAGTGAAAATTTTGATACACTAAGCTAAGAGGATTATAGCTTTCACAATGTACATGTGAGACTGATAAGATCATTGTTCTGTGATAAAGGAGCTGCACAAAGCATCCTTTTCTAAGCAACCCTAAACAATCTTTGTGGGATGATTGTATGCTATGATTTCCAGTGAAGGACAAGCAGAAACTCTGAGGGTGTGTCTAGACTGGTAAGATTTTGCACAAAAACTTGCCGCCTGTCTACACTGGCCGTGAGAATTTGCGCAAGAACACTGACTTTGCAATGTACAAAATCAGCGCTTCTTGCGCAAATACTTTGATGCTCCCGCTCAGGCATAAGCCCTCTTGCGCAAGAATACTTGCTCAAGAGGGCCAGTGTAGACAGGAACGTTAATTTCTTGCGCAAGAAAGCCCGATGGCTAAAATGGCCATCGGAGCTTTCTTGCGCAAGAGAGCATCTACACTGGCATGGATGCTTCTGCGCAAAAGCAAATCTTTTGCGCAAAGGCACATGCCAGTGTAGACGCTCTCTTGCGCAAGCACTTTTAACGAAAAAACTTTTCCTTTAAAAGTATTTGCGCAAAATCATGCCAGTCTAGATGCAGCCTGAATATCTCATAAAAGAAACCACACATTAAGATATATTCAGTGAATGAAAAAGTACTGTTTACAACTGATTTTCACGAATCAAACATTTTAGGTTTGTCAAAGGTTCTGAACTACTGACTTCCTCTTTTCCCAATGCTAGTGTGAATGAACTTTTGAAAGTGTATGTACCTTATTTTGCTCAGCAACTTATACATTTTTATTGATTTATGCACAATTTGGTATGTTTTACAGCTCAATTAGTATTTAAGATATTTTAAATTCTGTTCTAGTTGTACAGTATGTTTCTTTGCCAGGTTGCTTCAGAAAACATACCTAAAAGCCCAGGACTTTAACAGGGTTCAAAAAAGAACTAGATACATTTGTGGACATTAGGTCCACCAATACTTATTGGCCAGAATGTGTAGGAATGGTCTCCCTAGCCTCTGTTTGTCAGAGGCTGGAAATGGATGACAGGAGAGGGATCACTTGATGATTCCCTGTTCTGTTCTCTCCCTCTGGGCATTTGGCATTAGCCACTCTCAGAAGAATGGATACTGGGCTAGATGGACCTTTGGTCTGATCCAGTATGGCCCTTCTCATGCTCTTATGTAAAGTACTACAACTACTGCTGAAAAAACACTTTGCACTTCTAGTTTTTGAGTGGAGAAAGAAAGGGGCTATCTTAGTAGTCACTATACTTCATCATGCTATTTATTATTTTTATGTTCACGACATGTAACTATAACTTATAGTTGTAGCTTCCACTACTTGTGTCTCCTATATTTATATTTAGATAGTAGCTATTAAACACCAAATGATAGAAGATATTAAAACATCCATCTTTCACTTACTGCCAAAGGGACAGACTGAGTCTTAGTTTAGGCAGGTACAACTTCAGTAAAGTCAACAATAGCATGACATGCTCACATCAAAGCTGAGATTGACTTAATTTGATTTCTACAAGATGAGTGCTCAGCTCTTTCTGAAAATCAGGCCTTTTCCAGAGTCTCAGGTTGGACACTCAAAACTGGGGGCATCCAACAATCACTAATACATTTTGAAAAATTGGCTCTTGGTCAGACTGTCTCATGCCTGGTCCCCAAATATTAAGGCACCAAGATCAGTGAGTGCTTTTAAAAGTTTGCCTGTAAGCAGTTTGAAAAGGGCCACTCCGAGAGTGACTGGCAGACTCAGCACAAAGTAGTTCCTGATTCCTGTCCTCAGTCCATGTGACTACAATGCCTCTCATGGGGAAAGGGAAACAACATGGTAAGTAACAAGAATTGAAAGGTATGCAGGCTTGAACCTGCTAAGTAGCACTGATTTCCCCATCCCATTGTTTGGCACTGGGGAAAAAAGGCTGTTTCTATTCTATCAATATACCTTCTAACCTGTGGACTTGTCATGTTGCCATTCTCATACTGTCGTGCTCTCAAGCTGACAGATGCCTCAAGCAATATATGTTCTTCACTGTGTTCACAACACATTTCATTGGTATTACTGCTGATTTTCTAGAAACCTGTCATGCTTTGGATAGCATCATGCAGAGGCGGCTTGTCAGCATAGGCAACTTAGACATAGCCTAACTAAGAATACCCAAAAGCTATACAATATTTTTTGCATATTCATTTTTATGTAGCTGAAAAAATATAGATAGATTTAAAGACAAATTGTGATTTGATCTAAATATCACAAATCTCTCTCCAGTAGCGAAACGCAATGCCAGAAAGTTCAAAAAATGTACTGCTGCACAAGATGGCTTGAGGCATGGCCAGCAGTGCCTACAGAAGCTGCCTTGTTACATGGCAATTTACCACATCCAGGAGTCACTTTATAAGGAGCTTGCTGTAGTAACCAGCACTTGGTGTGGCACAGCACAGATGTAACAGCTAAGTCCAGGCTCCAAGAATAGGCCTGTGATCTGTGCATCTTGGACTCCCTTCTCCATGTAGTAGGTCCTATCATTGATCCCCGAGTCTACATGTGCTCCACACACCGTGCCAGTTCATCTAGCAACAGCTGGTTTGCTGGCTGCTTCTTCATAAATAATGTATGCTTTTTCTAGCTATTAAGTTATACATTGGGCAGATGTGAAAAGAACTATGTTGTGATCTGTGCCTTGCTTTTGAACTGCTTTTATTGTGGCTATGGAAACAAAAAAGAAATGTACACTTTCCTCTTAGTGAACAATACACATAGTATAGCCACATGAAGCTAAAGAATGGTGGAACAACTACTAGTGGCTTGCTGGGCCAGTAGTTTAAACAGGTACTATTATTAATATTGGTTTATAGTCCCATAGTACCTAGGGGACAAGGTGCTAACACAGAAATAAGCAACCTTTTCAAACCAAAGAGCCAAACTACCGTACATCAAAATTCAGAACAAGTGTTCAACAAAGAACCGTATAAGAATGCCCATTTGCATGATTGAAAATATAAAACGTAGTATTATTGATAATTGACATAATGATTAATAACAGCATAAATGAAACATACTCACAGACTTCATTTAATGGGATTTCTGCTGCTGTGTCTTTTTGTACATTTCTTTGAAGTTTACATCATAACTGGTCAAATTCTACTTCATGCACACATTCATGCTGTCTTTTGTCAGTCTTATGGCAGGAGGCTGGAGATGTGGGGGTGGAGGAGTCTGGGGTTGTGGGGGCATGAGAGGCTCAGGGCAGAGGGTTCATGTGTATGATGGGCTCAGGTTTGGGATGTGCGGGGGTGCAGGAATATTATGGCAGGGGGCTGGGAATGTGGGGGTGGAGGAGTCTGGGGATGTGGGGGCATGAGAGGCTCAGGGCAGGGGGTTCATGTGTATGATGAGCTCAGGGTTGGTGGGGGGTGCGGGAGTGTTATGACACTGAGGCCAGATGAGGGATGGGCCCCAACTGGGGGCTTGCTGGCCTGGCTTCATTTTTAAATAGAGTAAAATATTATGTCCAACACAAAAGATTTCAACATTGTCTTTATTTATGGCAGGAGTGGGGAACCTGTTTGGTTGTGGGCCACTGATCCACATAAAAATCAGTTGGGAATAACATAAGTGAGAAGCAAAAAAAAAAAAACCTCCAAAAAACCCCAGGCCTCACTGATGTGGCCCTCAAATGAAACACCTCACTTCCCTGGTGCTCCAGCCCCATGGTGGGGAGATGGGTGGGGAGGACTGAGGATCAAGATCTCAGGTCAGAGATCTTCTGGGATTCCAGGATTAGTGGATTTTGTGGACCCCAATTGGCTCTGGGGTGGGGCCAAAACGAAGAGTTAAGTGTGCAGGACAGGGCAGCGAATGGGATAGGTATGGGGGTGCAGGATCTGGGTGGGAGGTGGGGTGTAAGAGGTGGTTAGGGTGTGAGATCTGGGTGGGAGGTAGAGTGCAGGAGCAGGCTGGGACTAGGGGTCTGGTCAGGAGGCAGAGGGCAGGAGGAGGAGCGGGCTGGGAGTAGGGTGTCTGGCCAAGAGGCAGGCTGAGGGCAGGGTGTCTGGCTGGGGAGAGGTTGAGTGAGAGGGGGCACTTACTTGTTTTCGCGCCACAGGACAGGCACCATGTAACAGGGGCTCCTGCTGCTTGAATGAACCCTCCTGGAAAGATTCACAGGGGAAGCCTCGAGAAAGTGTTTCCCAGGCAAGGAAAATGGCAGTGCACAGGGACCCATATTTGGCTGCTTGTTTCCAACACACTGGGGGAGTGGAACCATTTTTCTCTCCACTTGCCTCTCGCATGTAAGATCCGGCACAGAGGCTCAGGGCTTTCTCACCCCGCAGGAAGCCAGCACTGGCACTCCAAGCTTGTGGGGGGCCGTAAGGTTGTAGTGCCAGTGCTGGCTCCCTGCTGTGGGGGGAATAAGGAGGGCTGAGTTGAGGTTCCAGAAGAGCCATAGCTGGCTTCCTAGTGAGCCATATTTGGCTCTCAAGCCATAGGTTGCCGACCCCTGTGCTAACAAGTAACCCAATAGGTGTCAGAACAGCAACAACATCGATGGAAAAGTATGTAATGTCAAAAGTAAAAATGATACATTTGTTGATTCCTTTTCATTCCTTCAAGCAGTAATTCAACACAGAAAAAGGGGAAACTATAGTTAAGGGCTAACTAAGTTACTCAGACTATTATGGGTTGGAGCCAGGCTCTGCTCCTCTGTACATCCAGTTTAGTCAGTGTGTGTTATGCATAGCCTTGGCAGAATTCATTTTTAAGAAATTTTGACAGATAATATTGAAGTTCATTTAAGCATTTTTGTTATTAACTTAAATGCTTAAATGTTCAGAGTTGCACAGAATTACATATTTTAAGATTTTTTATATTTACTGATTTTTTTTCTAAAAATTATTGGAGGGTCAGGAATTATTTAATGACAGCAGATAATAAGAGTCAGAAAGGTAAACTTTATAACCATTACAACACAAATTTCAGAGGGAAAGCCATGTTAGTCTGTATCTGCAAAAACAATGAGGAGTGACACCTTAAAAAGTAACAGATTTATTTGGGCGCGAAAGCCACAGGATTCCTGTTTTTTTGTTGTTCTGGTTTTTTGTTTTGGTTTGGGTTTTTGGGGTTTTTTTAAATAAGTAAAGTGTTTCTTATGTGCTGAATACTCTCTTTACAAAAGAAGCAGGAATCATTTAAGGTTGCTTTTCAATCATATTATGTGATGATGCAACATTCAGAGGACTGCTTGGTTATTTAAAAAGTAGCTGAAGTGACCAGAAATTCCATTCTATTTATCCTGTGTTAGTATATTTTACTATAAATTATAATTTAATCCTGGTGAAAGGTGATGCTTTCACTGTATTAATGACTGAAGTAATGTTTACCCACAGAACTGATGCAGCATGAGAAGCTTGCTCTGCTGTTGTCCAAAGTGCTTTGAGCCAGACCAAAAGGGATGAGGAAGTACTTTAGTTTTAATGCCCATTCAACTCACCTCCTCTCTGCTGAGATGCTCAACTAGAGAGCTAATTGATATAATAGCACCACAGTACAGGCAGCTGTCTATTAAGAGGTGGACTGAAACAGACAATACATTTCATATAAGCCACTGAAGAGGAACAGATGGTAAAAAATTTCAGTCACTACCAGCAGGGGGCTGATTCTAATCTTCAGTGCTATTGAAGTCAAAGGCATTACTCTGGGTGTATAGTACACCAACATAAATGTTAACACACTGTGCAAATTCAGGCCCGTAGACTAGACTTACTTGCATGTATTCCATGCTAATGTAATTCCAACATAATAATTTTTCTGAATTTGGGGTTGTCTGAAATATGTTTCCACATTCTAAAATGGAAATTTCTCTCCATGGATTCCTAATCTGGACTTTCCAACAACTGAAAATGATAATCTTACCTGAGTATCCCTTCTAATTTTACGATTCCCAAGTTTCTTTCACAAAAAGTGAGGCTTGAATGCAGTGTAAGTTTAACTCATGAAACTTTATTAAACCCTTTGGACTGCTCTCTCCAGATGGAAGAGTTGCTCCCAGCCTAACTCCCACATTCCCTGTTCTATTAGTGTCCCGTCACTCCTGCTAGGGAACATTGGACCTCTGTCTCCACGTCTAGCAAGCTACCTTTTTTTGTGGAATCTCCTCCCTTCCTTTGGTGTTGATCTCCAAATGGTATTCTGTCTCTCTGTTCTGCAGGGATCTCTGCATCATGATCCACTCTCTCTTGGTGTTGTTTGCTGGCCTCCTATTTATTCAGATCAGTTGTCCCTCTTGTGTAGTCATCTCATGTGATACAAGCAACACTGTAGCACTCATGACTCTTAATTCACACCTTCAGGTCCACAGATGTGCCTGTTTCCAGAGCCGGTAGGTCCTTGGCTGATCTGTTGTACTCTAGTTTCTGCTTCTCCAGTTGTTGGCCATCTTCTCTCAGTACCGTCTCTATCCTTCTGGGTGTCACACTGACAACAGCCCCTCTTTGTTTTTTAACTGCTTCCACAGCTGATTCCACCTTGCCATTACTGTGTGGGTGTACTGGTTAGGAGGTGTGGGGGTCAAACTCCCACTTGTGTGCAAATTCCTTGAGTTCTTCAGAGGCAAACTGGGATCCATTGTTGGTGACTACAGTGCATGGAATGCCATATCTTGCATAGAAGATATTCAATTTGCCAATTACTGTCTTCCTTCCTGTATCAGGCCAGGTGCAAATTTCCCTAACATTTGAATACTAGCCCATTTTAATCAAGTACAGGTTGAAACTCTAAAATCCAGGACTCTGATCTGGCCACAATATTTCTTGACGAGAGAACCCCAGGTGGCCAAGTTCAGAATCGCAGCCTGGCTTGGGCTGACAGTGGGGAGTGCGGCCCTGGTGGGTCCTGCTCAGTGGGAAGCTCAGCCTTGGTTGGGACTGTCACTGAGGAGCTCAATCCTAGCTGGGGCTGGAGGCATCGGGGCTGGCAGCCAGGAGTACAGCCCCAGCCAGGGCTGGCTTGGTGGGAGGTGAGGGGGAGACAGCTGTGTCCTCCGTGGCACCAACCTAGGCTGCATGCCCTGCTGCTGGCCAGGGCTGGAGTCACTGTCGCTAGCAGCTAGACGCACAGCCCTGGGCTGGCATTGTGGGGGATGTAGCCCTTGCTGGAGCTGGAGACAGCAGGGCTGTTCTCTGTCTGGTGCTGGCATGGGGGACCAATCTATCTGGAATTGGCACATTGGGAGACCCAGCCCTGGCCAGAGCTGGCACAGAGGCAGGGAGGGAGGAGCTAGTGTCAGTGGGCCGGCATCAGAGAGCACAGCCCCAGCCTGTAGCAAAGCCTCAAGCTGGATAAAGAGTCTTCACCGCCTCTGGTCTGGCAAACTCTATGGTTCGGGACCACTCAGGTCCCGAGGGTGCCGAGCCAGGGAGGTCTGATTTCTACTGCTTTTTATTAAAGGTAAATAAGTCCACTTGCACCTTTTTCCATGGTCAGGTAGGCAGTCCATGTGCTAACTGCCTCTTTCTGCTGACACGTATCATATGATCAAACAGTGTCACATTCTTCTGCCAAGAAGCATGTCTGTGTATTTGTTCTAGGCGAGTAGAAAACAGCATTTTGTCCTATAAATATGACTCCAGCTTATACACTGGGCTCTTATTTGATTTGGAAAATATGGTTCTACTCCAACCAGGACATTATTTTGTTTTCTTCAACCTGCTGGTATTGTTCTCTTGACTCCCTGTAGTTGGATGTCCTTTTCAGTAGACTCTTCGGTTTCCCTCAGCTTTAATACTGAAACTGGGAGACAGTGCTGTTTTTTTTTTCTAAGATTCAATCTCCAACTCACCGATAGAGAGTATATGTTGTACTGCTTTGGAAGACAGCTAATGCCAGTAGTTGACCTGGACAATATCGGAGCTCTGTGTGGTGGCCTCAGAGTCACATCAATATGTACCACAGTTTCTTTGGAGCACTAAAAAGGACTTTCCATGTTTATCTCTAGAAAGTTGTTGTCTGATTATACTGTTGTTATTATTATTATTATATTATATCATAAATGTACTGACAGAATCAGTCTGCTCCAAATATCATCACCAGAAAGTCTTTTCTGTTCAGCTGGTGTAAATGACCGATTGCTTCTACAAAACAGCTGCATCCAATACAGAAATGTAGGGATGGTAAGTCATCTATTCCCATCCCCCAGGCTGAGTTTTTCCAAATATGTCACCTAAATTTCCCTTGCTGCACATCACACCCATCACTCCTTGTTCTACTCCAGTGAACATGGGGAACAAGTGATTACTGATATCTGTAACAATCTAGAGTAATATTCATGAAGACTTGCCAGAGCTCAGTTCAGTCATTTTTTCTCAAGAGGAATGATGTCCATTTTTTTTTACCTTTCTTCATAGGGTAAACTAAACCTTTCATCATTGTTGCAGCTCTCATCTGTAGTCTCTCCATTTTGTGTGCATCCTTTTAAAAGTGTGGCAATCAAACCTGGACACAGAACTCTATTGAGCCCTCACCAGTGCCAAGTACTATGGGACAATCATCTCCCAAGTCTTACGATATTAGCCTTTTCTGCAACTTCATCTGATTATTGAGTCATATTTAAATTTGTGCTCCACTATGGCTACCCAGACCCTTTTCAGCAGTTCTACGACTTAGCCAGTTATTCCCCATTTTGTAGTCATGCATTTCATTTTTTCTTTCTAAGTGAAATATTTTTCACTTGCCTTTATAATAAAGATGATGAAATTCAGTAGACCAGTTCTGCAATTTTTCTATGATTTATCACACTGGAATATCAGTGGTTTTCCTGGCTCTGGTACTTCACAACATGAGCAACCACATGCCAAATGCTTGCTATTGGGGACATGTACAATTCCTCTCAACATCCTGCCTTATGAGTTGACATATGGGGTTCCACTCCCTCAGCCAAGAATGGACAGAAAACTAATCATTCTTCTGAAGTGCTGTAACCCTTACACATCCACTGAAGATGACATGTCTCTGACTCTCTTGATCTTGTTGAGATATGCTGTCATTTCCTCAGCTATGAGCAGATGTCTAGTGTATATCCCCTCACACAGTATGAATCACTTTTTTTCTGGCTTATGTTCTTGCCTATGCACAAGAAAAGCTTGTAAGTTTTCTGTTATGGTCTTATTCAGCTTCTGGATCACTGTAGATGAATAGAGCAATGAAGATATCTCCAACTATCAGGACCTCAGGCAGTCCTTCTATAGCTTGGGTGAGTTGTCTCTGGAATACCTGTGGCAGGATGTCACTGCTGTCTCATACACTCTTCCCATTTTTGTACATGACTGCAGTCAGTTTTGGGGGGTGATGTGCCTCTTTGGGATTTCATCCTTTCTCTTGAATCTTCTGCTGCACACGCCATGTCTAAGCATCTGTCTAATGTGAGATTCCCTTTTGGGGAAGCTGCTCCTGCAAGTGGTGATCCCCAGACTATCCTGTCCCAAATCAAGGAGACAGTGAAGTTCCCATGATTGCATGTAACAGTCCATGTACATAAGGCAGTAACATAATAGAGGATCCCCTTCTGTTCAGATTGATAGTTCTAATGAAAAACTTTTGTAACCACACAGTTTTGTTGTGCTTTGGGGAGCAACATGTCCCCAGGACTCCTGGAATTGCTGTTCAGGACTGAGGCACAGGTGAGCTTCAGAGTGGTGTAGGTCTCTCTGCTTTGTTCCCCAATAACACTTTTACTTTCCTGTTGTCATTCTCCTGCATGACCAGGTGTGTTTACTGTCTGAACTCCTTATAATATGGAGATATACCTATTGCATAGAGCTGGAAGGAACCTTGAGAGGTCATTGAGTCCAGTCCCCCACACCCTCATGGTAGGACCAAGTACCATCCCTGACAGATTTGCCTCAGATCCCTAAATGGTCCCCTCAAAGATTGAGCTCACAACCTCGGGTTTAATAGGCCAATGCTCAAACCACTGAACTATCCCCGCCCCCCAAACACCTTCTTCCACCAGGGCCATCATACAGTTAAGTTTGCATCTGCAAAATATAAGAATCCTGGGGGCTGCAGACCAGGTCCTATGGCTCATGGTACCAGTTGCTGCATTGCAGCCAACTCACAGCTAGAACTCTGCCACTGTGTTTCTTTCCCAAAGAGCTAAACTAATGGGCTGCATCTAGCCTGGCATGATTTTCCGCAAATGCTTTTAACGGAAAAGATTTCCGTTAAAAGCATTTTCGGAACAGAGCGTCTAGATTGGCACAGACGCTTTTCCGCAAAAGCACTTTTTGCAGAAAAGCGTCCCTGGCCAATCTAGATGCGCTTTTGCGCAAGAAAGCCCTGATCGCCATTTTAGCCATCGGGGCTTTTTTGCGCAAAACAATACCACGTTGTCTACACTGGCCCTCTTGCGCAAAAGCATTTGCACAAGAGGGCTTTTGCCCGAACGGGAGCAGCATAGTATTTCCTCAAGAACACTGACGATCATACATGAGATCGTCAGTGTTCTTGCGGAAATTCAAGCGGCCAGTCTAGACAGCTGGCAAATTTTTCTGGAAAAGCGGCTGATTTTCCGGAAAAACTGGCCAGTCTAGACGCAGCCATGCAGTATAGGTGGAACAAGTGCAGTTTATTAAATCCTATGGACTGCTCTGTCCCCATGACTGAGTTTCTTCCAGCTTACATCCTCACATTCCCCATTGCCAAGGCCTCCCATTAGTTTCAGTCACTCCTGGGAACACTGGCTCCTGAGTCCAGTGCCACTGATTATGACGTATCCAGTGCTTTCAGGGATTAGATTTTTGGAATACTATCAATACTGGGTCATTACTTATGCAGGGCAGATGTGGGATTACATTTTCTAAAACACGGAAGTAATTTAGGAGTCTAAGGGCTTGTCTACACATGGTAACAATGAGCTGCATGGGGATGTGATTTGTAAAGCTGGGTTTCCCAGCAGCATGCTTTAATGTAATAGTATTTAAACAGCACTATGTCAGAACATACTAGGGAACCATTAGTGCACACCTGCAGGGTCAACACAGATCAGCTTATACAAAAACCAGTAATGACTTTTAGATATCACACCCATGTAGGGTACATTATCCCACTGTATAAGCAATTCCTATGCCTAACTGAGAAACATGCATCTCATGGAAAATAAGTCATTTAGGCCCCTTTTGAGAATTTTGTCTACAGTCAACTAAAAAAATCACCTTTTTATATCATATGCATTTCTCAGTGCTTTGATAAAAGTAACTTTCAGTCAGTCCCCAGGTTATTGTAACTCACATTTTCACACAGAAACCATATTCATAAGTGAAGTATCAATGTATATTTATTCCCCATAAGAAAGATCCAGTGACAGAGAGGGTCAGGTGTTCGAATAAAATGGCCCAGATTCTGCTCTTAGCATACTCAAACTCTAAAGGTGATCTATCACAGTAAACAGTATCTCTGGATTTAAAGCAGTGTGCAGCAGAGCAGCATAGGGCCCAATAATAATTTCACATTCCCTGATCATATACCTCTGCTTGCATAATGTATTGTTACTTACACCTGTACGAAGTGTGTTTAAATTGTTGCTGTTCTGCTTTAATAGAATTTTAGGCCTTTTTTGTTCACTCAGGACAAACTTGACTACACAAGGTGCAAGGCTGTGAAGAATCAGGCCTTAAAGTGTCTAAAATAGTTCTGAATGTCCCCAAAAACATATTATTGATTTGTGTACTTTGATAAAGGGTCCTCAAAAATTAGAGAGAGTATCTTATTGAAAACCAGGATGACTGGCTTACAGATCTATCACAATGTGAACTTGAATTTTACATCCATTTACCTTTCACAACATTAATTTTCATCATTTCCTAAAGCCTTTATAAATAAAGTCCAGAATGGAATATCATGCTAAGAGTCGATAAAAGCTATTAATTCCCAGAATGGTCTGCACACCATTAAAGAGGTTAATACACACACTATCTAAGAAGTTTTCTCATTTCAAGCCTCGAAAATGAGAATGAACCAGATCATACTTGAGTTTTGCTGATATCATTTTATCTAATATTTATGATGAACTGACTCTTTGGGGATATTTTTGGTTTACCAGAAACCTAAGATGTTATTCTATCCAAAATTTCTCAATTATTTTATAAAAAACTGTAGCAACAGCAAATGTTATTTATGTACAACATCCCTGGATGGCTAACATTATCTCAATATGTTATGTTTAATATCCACCACAAAACTAAGCCCGAAGCTCTAAAAAAGTGTATGGGTCACTTAAAGATTGAATCACTGTAGCCTTGGCTTGCTATGCAAGCATGGAGAGGCTCTTAGTAAATACTTATGCTCGTTTCAGCACATAGTGTATTTACTCCTACCTGACAGAGTAGGTGATGCCTTTAGGGAATGGAAGGATTACACTATTCCTTGATGGACTTGCAGTAGATCTGGCATAAGAGCGATCTTAAGCATTAAAATGACTGAAAAGCTGGAAAAAAAAAGGTTCATTCTACCTAAAAAATCTGTTTCATGATATTATAATCAAGAAGGTTATTAAGGTTATCAATGAATCATGTCCATTAACATTAAACGTGTCATTAGGTTTGTGACATGTGAACAAAGCATTTTTTTCATCAGGCTAATGGGGAGAGAAAAGTTCCATTATTTTTCCACTGCTATGGAATAGTGTTAATTCTAATGTACTCTATGCAATGTACAATGGCAAAGGAATTAATAAGAAAGGTAGCTTCTTAGATATATTAGTGGACAGAAGGCGTAATGACAAGATAGGAAGGAAATGAATCATAAAGACTCTTCTGCAGGTAATATCATCTATTGGAGTCTAATTGCCCATTTAATGTTAAGAGAGGGTTCTTATAGAATATGGTGAATCACATTCTAATGAATAGTGATGAGGCTCACCTCATTAAAGACCTTTGCCAGTGAAACTGATTTTTAAGCAGAATTATTATCTTGAGAGATTGATTAAATTGATTCAAATTGCATCTACGATGCAATTTGGTTACATGCTAATTTGGTATACATTTTCTTATAAGTAGTGTGAACCAATTCAGTTTTAAGAACTATAAGGACAACAAATAATGCTGCCTCATTTTCACTTAGCTTGAGATGCTTCTTTTAAAACTAAATGATATCTTAAAGGTGAACTACAAAGGAAAATTGAATTGAGTTTATGTTCTTTTTGCCCCTTTGCTATCTAAGGAAAACCTGAAAACAATTTTTTTAAATGGTAATTTTTCTGCTTTTTTAAAAAGCTTGACAGACATATTTATTAAAGAGTATTAAGATTTATCCTTCCTTCTTCCTTTGCCCCTGGAACATTTTTTGAAAACTAAAGTACTGAGGAGGAGACTGGGGGCATTCTCAGCCATTAGTTGAAGGGATTGCATAACAGGGCCATGGCTCCAGGGAACAGCGAACTCTGATCTGGAGAGAAGCCCAGCATGCAGGTACTGGGAAACAGTTAACACATCCAGACAGCAGTACTGAATCCCAACAAAAGGACTATAAACATTAGTGCTGGAACTAAATATAGGCAGCATCCTCGAGTTCAAGTGGAGTGCCCCAAGGATTGGTTCTAGGGCTGGTTTTGTTAATACATTTTTATTAATGAACTGGATGAGGGGATGGATTGCACCTTCAGCAAGTTCACAGATGATAATAAGCTAGGGGGAGAGGTAGATACGCTGGAGGGCAGGGATAGGGTCCAGTATGATCTAAACAGATTAGAGGATTGGACCAAAAGAAATCTGATGAGGTTCAACAAGGACAAATGTAGAGTCCTACACTTGGGATGGAAGAATCCCAAGCATTGTTACAGGCTGGGGACCAACTGGCTAAGTAGCAGTTCAGCAGAAAAGGACCTGGGGATTACAGAGGATGAGAAGCTGGATATGAGTCAACAGTGTGCCCTTGTAGCCAAGAAGGCTAATGTCATATTGGGATGCATTCGGAGGAGCATTTCCAGCAGATGTAGAGAAATTATTATTCCCCTTTATTTGGCACTGGTGAGGCCACATCTGGATTATTGTATCCAGTTCTGGGCCCCACACTACAAAAGGAATGTGGAGGCACTGGAAAGGGTCTAGCAGAGGGCAAAATGATTAGGGGGCTGGACCACAAGAGCTACAAAGAAAGGCTGAGGGATTTGGGTTTGTTTAGTCTGCAGGAAAGAAGAGTGAGGGGGAATTTGATAGCAGCCTTCAACTTCCTGAAGGGAGATTCCAAAGAGGATGGAGAGAGACTGTTCTCAGTGGTGATGGATGGCAGAACAAGGAGCAATGGTCTCAGTTACAGTGGGAGAGGTCGAGGTTGGATAGTCAAAACCACATTTAAAAATTTCAAAGATTTGAATTCTTAGTAAAATAAAATTCAGGCCAAGGATTTCAGAAGTTACTAGAGATTTTTAGTACCCAAACTGAAATTCAGGCCTCTGAGGATATCTCAGTGTTCTGATGTTCAACTAAACAAGGCACCCCAAATAACTGGTCACTTTTGAAAATTTTGGCCTTGATCTGAACTATGATTCTAAGTGGCAATGTCATCTTCAGATAATTATGGCACAGAAAAAGCTGATAGCAGAAAATTGTTATCTCGCAATTAACAATAAATCTTTGTATCATGTATTGTTCAGTGTGCCTGTAAAAATTAAGACATCAGAAAAATTCTCAAGACCAGAGACAAATTACAAGCTTGAGTTTTCCAAGCAAAATCTGAGATACTAATAAATTCTGGTCCTTTCACTTACTATTCTTCTTTGGTTGTTCAAATGTTTTAAGTTCTAAATGTCTTTTTATACTTTTTTCCCAAAGCTTTTCCAGATGGAGAGGTGGAAAGAAAGTCTTCTAAATCATTATCAGATGGCTCTATTTTTCAGAAAAGAAAAATAATTTAGATAATGATACAATGTGGTATATATCCTCACATAAAACTCTCTTTCAATCAGGAAGCCCTGGGTCTTGTGTTAATATTTTTTGAAGTGTCATTAAGGGATTTTTGCATTTCTTAAAAATCAATTCTCATTTGATCTTGTTCTTCAAAAGGCAGGAGAGGAAAGTAACATATATTTTTGAACATATTTTTATGAGACAATCTTCCAAATTCTTTTTCGTATTATGTGATCAAGTGTTCATTCCTAGAAAGACTGTATGGTAGTTGGAAGTGCTGTATGGTAGTTTTTGTTATACAAGGTTTTGGAGGATGGGAGCAGTATAAATAGCAGAACACTGTGCTTTCTGCATTGATTTCTGGTTGGAATCAATTCTTAGGCAGAAATGCTCCCTGGGCACTGGGCTGAGATTCCTGAAAGAGGACTGCCTGAATGCTGTTGTACCACCTCTGTTCCAGGACTGGTATATGTGTGTAAACAAACCAAATTATTCAAATAATGTACCCAGACTCTACATCACTGATTTCTCCTACAGTAGGAAGCTGACCTGCAAGGCCATGAAAACCTGTACCTCTCAGTAGAGGGGAAATAATATTATCAGAACAGAGATAATATTGTCAATTTTATCTATTACCCTTTCCATGTCAATAATAATTAAAACACCACTTAGCTCTTACATAGTGCCTTCCATCAGTAAATGTCAAAGTGCTTCACGAAGGAGATAAGTATCCTCAATACTGGGACCAATTACCACAGAGAAATTGGATTCGTACAGAGGCAGCAGAAACCTTTGAAATAACATTTTGTGAGCAATCCCCCAAACAAACATATCTCACTGCTTTGCTGAGCTAACATTCTTTGGTCTCTGTCTCAGAAAGAAATAGAGGTGAACCAACATATTTCTCAGATAGACACATTACTAAACTAACAGTTACAAACCCTTGACTGATAAAAAATGAGAAAAGGTTTAACTTCTGTCTCACTACATTTGTAACATATAGGGGCAAGAACAAGGCCAGCAGCAAGACAGCAGAAAAAAAATTGACAACACTATGGTTTCAGAAGTCTCCATTTTCCTTTGATTCCGACATCATGATTACAACAGAGGTAGTGCCACCATTCAAAAAAACCAGCAGGAACACAGTTGCAGAGAAAATCACACAAGAGCCATGACAGTGGCTTTCCAGTATCAGTCATCCTCCATTGGAATCCATCACTCATCCATGTGTAACCACACATTTGTGTCTGGGGTTGTTTGTTTGTTTTGTTTTGTTTTGCTTTGCTTTACTTTTTTGCAAACAGCCAATTGTGGGATCTAGCCTGACATGAAGGCTAGATTCCATTTCTTTACCTCCTGAAGTTATTTAACTCATTATAATAGGCAGTTATGTATAACCCCTAGCGGGGGAGGGAGAAGGATGCTATTTAAGTTTTAATTTAAGATATAGAATGTACAACAAGATACCAAGAAGAAGGGCACTTAAAACAGAAATGATCTCAAATGTATTTATATTATTTTTATTAGAATATGCAGTTTAACAGTTCATACTTTTTGTTCTGTGTTGATACTGCACCCAGCACAATGGGGTCCCTACGAGGGCTCCTATAGGAAATGCTAATACAGATCATTATAATGATAATCTCTTTGCAATATGTTTTATTTGGTTTAATTACATGCAAACCTCTTTAATTTTTATATCAATCAGTTTTAATGCAGCAACTTAAATCATTTTGGTCTGATGACACTGCCTGGAAAATGCACAGATGTAAGTATTTAACACAGCATGGGGTGGACTTTGTTCCATGTGCAAAGAAAGAATTGAGATACTTTTTTTTTCTGAAATCAAGAATTTTCACTTGACCAAATTGTGTGTTCACTTAACACACAATCTAAAACATTTGATTAGAGATTTTAAAGAATATTTTGCCAGTCATAAATTATATAATCAATATAAAACTTCCACATATATAATCCAAATTTCATTCCTTCCTTACTTATATACCAAAGTAAAGCCTCTAATATAAACAGTACAAAATTGTTCCCAAACTATATAATAAATTCAAACCAAAACTGTGTCACTAAACCTCCAATTTAACTGTGAGTCCGACAATGTTTGGCATGTTTCATAAAGTCCCTGCTTCTTGACTTTCATTTATAAATAAATATTTTTTAAACCAGTTATTTTTTCTAGCCTGCACAATCATGGAGAAGCTTGCAAATGTAAAATTTAATCATGCAAAAATCACGTGGCAAATGGAAGGAATAAAAACAACATTATATATCTTGTAATTTGTAACTCTTAAGGTTGGCAGTAATGCAAGCAATATACAAATTACAAGTTTTTTACCCCAAATTTTATTCAGTTATTGTTTTCCAAAGTTTGTACAACACAACCCAAAGTCTTTTATTCCAGTCTGGAATTTTTGCTCATCAATCCAAACTCTCATAGTCATTCTGGATTAACCTGCAGGTCCTCTGGCACTTACATTCTACGTTCGTGGAAGCAGAACCCATCAGTGGTCTAGGGCAGGCATATTTATGATGAAATTTTTGGCAGTGTGATCATTAGAAGGGGCAATATAGGTTTATTTTGCTTATTCCCTTCCATGACTTCTTGATGGATACCAGTATTGCTGGCCATAAACGTACAAAATTCATGAGACAGATTCTAAAAAAGTCATTTTGTCTTAAAAAAAATCACAAGATTTAAAAATAAGTGTTGGGCTCCTTGCTTCCTTCCCTTCCTCCCTCCCTCCCTCCCCTGGATCACGCTTTTAAACTTCTCTGTATAGGAGAGAGAGAGAAATGGACTCACGTAATCCCTCATCTTCAGGAGCATAGGGTTTATGTAACACATCAGACATCACAAAACTTGTGAGAAGATCCTGGAACAATCATGTTGTGAAAGAGCATGGTAAACAATAATAGTAATTTTAAAAGTTAATGAGATATTTAGAGAAAACTGAAAAATCTTAGAATTCATTTCATTGACTGTGATGCATAGATCACAAATACTCTGCTCTAGGTAGCAGCCGTATGTATTGGCATGTGCATGCGCATGCGCGCACGCGCACGCGCACACACACACACACACACACACACATATATTAGCTGCCTTCCAGATCTCACTCTTGAAGTATGGCTTCACAAAATCCTAAAATATTAATTATTCATATGCCTATCTGGCATTTCTTTTGAACACCAAAATAAAATGGTTCATCACAGTCTTACTGCAAAAGAAATCTCAGCAGCAATAAAATGGTGATCAGTGCTTTCCCAGTGACATGTACTTTCAGAATCCTAACAGGATGTGGCATATCCAGCAAGCAGCTCTAACTTGGTTGTGTACAGTAATCCCAGTGAAGTGATGGGGACTGCTCAAGTGAGTAAAAGCTGTAAGATCTGAGATATCAGGATATGCACCCGAGGGTGAGAAAAGCTGAGTACTGAAAAAGACTGCTTAAGTTGGGCTTTCCTACTTTCTCTTTACTTAGGAACTCTGCATGGCCTTGATTGACATAAGTATGCAGCCCAAGCAATTACTTTTTAAAAAATGAATAAATTGCCTGGCACCACTGCCTTTTATGCAAAGAGTGCTGAGTAAGGGCCCCAATGAGCTAAAAGACAAATTAAAATGTGTATCACATTGTATTAGAATCTTTTCTATATTTTGCCTGAAAGGGACAGCTATATCTCTGCCAAAAAAGGGGATGCATCTCAAGGCCTGCCATGATGAAATTGGAAGGTTATTTATAGCAAAGAATAAGTGACTATGTAGGAAAATATTAGTGAGAATTAGTTCAAGAAAAAAAGCATAAAGTTCTGAGGATGAGCAATAAAAGTGAATAAAGAAAATTTACAGCAGATAAAATACAAAAGGCCAGAAAATGCAATTCAGTGATTATATCATGGGTAAACTTAGTAAATGTAAGAGAAATGAAAAGCTGATAACTAGACAGAAATGCTGAGGATATCTGCAACAGGTTGCCAGCACCTGAATATTTGTGGGATTAGAGGTAGAGGGGAGAGGATTTAATTTAGAAGAGGGCATTCAGAGGTTTGCAAAGTAATTATATCTTTCTCTCCACCCAATCCCTACCTCCACAATATTATCTGAGTGTAGGTAAAATTAGGTTTCGTATTAAAGTGGAATTTGGCCCAGAAAATGTAGATTCATTTATCACTTGTCTGAATTTCAAAATATTGGGATTTATTTTCCTATAATTTACAGAGGTGCACAAATCCATCATTGTGAGCAAGACGGCTTGAAATCTTTCCAACATGAAGGTTATTTTTGACAGCAGATCATTTTTAACTATACAAAAAATTGTGAAACACCGCTATTTGAAATTATGATTTCTCAGGAAAATTCTTTGAAATAGTAGTTTTCGGGCAAACTGCTTCAAAACAGTACACATTTTTACTTGCAGTAAAATAGAATCTAAACCAAGAAGAAGTACACATTTTACTCTAACTAAAATAGAGTCCAGATACAAAAGATTGGAAAGCATTTTTAAAGCATTTGGAGGGGAAAAAAGGGAAATACTCTTTTTGTAATAGTTGCTATCCAAAAAATTAGAGAATTTTGTGGAACTTTTCAGAGAACAAGAAAAATTTTCATTTCAGTTGAAATTTTTCTATGGAAAAGAAGTACCATTTTCCTCATGCCCTCCATTACAGAAGAAATTCAGGCCATTCTTTCAGGATGAGTGGCATAGGTGCAAACAAACTAAGCTAAAAACAGGGGCATTTCAGCAGGAGTTCAGTTTGAAGAGGAGGAAGGAGGCAAGCCTGTGTTCCTTAGGGGCAGTGAATGAGTTCTTATGTTTGTATGTGTTTTGGGTCTCTTTTGTTTCTTTTTCAGCTTGCAGAGGCTGGTAGCGGGCAGTGTGCTGCAAGAAAGCAAAGCTCTGGTTAGAGATCTTATAAAGGCAGCCAAACAACTAGCCAGTGACACAAGACACAGCACACAGAACTGAAAAGAGGGGAATTTTAGTGAGGAGCCCTAATGGCAGTGGCGCGGAGGTATGTGATTTTACTGGTTTTGTTTTAGTGTCTGGGTTTTTTGTTTTGTTTTCCTTTTGCTTTTGGTTTTGGGGTCCCTCCTTGACAGGAGCTTGGGCAAGAAGCCTATTACAGATACAGAGGCAGTGGTAGAGACCCAGGCAAAGGAAGAGACAATGAAGATGACTGGATATGGAAGCTGCAGGAGGTACATTATCCTGGAGTAGGTACCTGAAAAGAGTTTTGCTTTAATGAAATGTCATCTGATAGAGTTGATGGGGAAAAAAAAGATCCAAAGATTGGAGCTGCAAGTGGAAACTGTGGTTGAGTTTCAAAGGGGATTTGAGCAGATGATGAAGGAAAGCCAATAAGAGAATGAAGGAAAACTCAAAATTGGCAGATGCCAGCTGAACTGAAGAACTGGAAAGGTAGACTGTGGGTGAGGAAAGTGGACAGTGGAAGCATGTGACTATGAGAACCAAGCAGAGGAACACACCACCTAGTGAAGGAGAACTACAGCTCAGGGACATCACTGCTGAGTTGGAAAATGAAGAAGGCAGGCAGCCATGGAAGACGAGAGGGCAGAGAAGAAGAAAAGAGCACCCAGTCCTATAAGATGAGGAGAGGAGTCAATTGAGATACCCAGAGTTCAGAGGAGGATACGGGATGACTTGCAGAGTATTACAAGGGAAAACAAAAGACAAAAAAAGAATCACAGGCAGAAAGAATAGGAGGTAGGCTGGAGAATTGTCCTAGCATCAGGAAGTGGCAGGTGTACATGAATAGTGATTTCCTACTATGAAAAAAAGGCATGACTGTCACCAGAGCTGATCCAGAGAACTAAAGCATGAACTGTATCCCACGAGCTAAGGACTCGGATGTGACCTGAAGCTGAAGAGGATCCAAACTGGAGCAAGAAATCCATTAATTGTCATACATGTGGGAACAAATGATATAGCTAAATTCTCACTGGAACACATTAAGGCAAACTATGCCAAGCTGGGGAAGTAATGGAGGCTGAAGTGATCTTCAGTGGAATTCTAACTTCCTGCAGGAGAGAAGAATGAAGGCAAGACAAGATTATGATCATCAATAGCTGGCCCAAGTAGTGGTGCCGTAAGGATAACTTTGGAACGCTAGACCTCTGAGAGACATGAACAGAAGATTGTTCTCCAGGGATGGAGTCACCTTGAGTAGGGAGGCAAATAAGACTTCCAGGATGGAGGTTGTGCAATTAATCAAAATAGCTTAAAAATATGAACGTAGGGGAGATGTTTCAGTGATGCTCATGTAAGCTCCATGCCTGATTCTAATATTTGCTTGTGAGAAAAAAAAAATAGAATAAAGCAATGAAGAAAGGAGCAACAGTGTAGAGGAAAATGGATATTAAGAGACAAGATAGTGCCAATAACAATGACACTAACAGTCAGGGAGGCAATACTGGCAGTAGAATGATTATTTCTAACTGGGCGAGGAATCTGGGTGAAGAGAAACAGAAGGAGCTAAGATGTTTATAAACTAATGAAAGGAGCCCAGGTAATAAAATGAGGGAATTAGAACTACTGGTGCAAGAAGTGAAACCATATACTATAAGGCTAACATAACTGGAGTATAGATATTGAATGGTGTAGGGGTTAATTGTGGAAGAACTTTGTACGTGCAAGTTTAGGGGTGGTGAGACCTGCATTCTTTCCCCCCCTTTCCCTTTTCCCTATATTTGATGAGCCAGAAGCAAGTCTTTGGGAACATATGCCATTTAAGATAAGCACTGTTGCCAGTATAGCAAGAACAAGTGTAAGATAAGGGTAAAGGGCAAGAACGCATACACAATTCTGTTTACCCTAACATACTGATCACGTAAACAAGGCCAAAGAACAAGTAGAACTAGATCAGAACCAGATCGATAACTAACAGCTAAGCCCTACATCAGCACATAATAAGTAACCCCTGGAAATTTCCAAACTGCAAAACAAGGCAAGAGAACTGTATTTAAGGATCTCATAGCTTGTTGTAAGGGATAATTTTGGTTTGAGTGATCATGGGCTAATTCAGTTTAATGTAAATGGAAGAATAAAAAAAAGTCTGCAAAAAAAAGGACCTTGATTTGAAAAGAACAAGCTTCAAAAAATTAAGGGAATTAGTTTGGGAGAGGACTGGACTGAAGAACCCAAGGATCTGAAAGTGGAGGAGGTTTGAAATTACTATATATTAAAGCTACAGAAGCGATCTGAAGCCTGCATGTCAAACAGGAGGAAACAATTAGTAGGAAAGAGTTACAGACCAAGTTGGATGACCAAACAGTTTATTAAGTTTATTATGGAAAGCAGAAAGCTTACAAGGAATGGAAAGTGGGATAGATCAGCAAATATGCTACCACTTAGAGATCAGAAGGTGTAGGACAGTGGTCTCCAACCTTTTTAACCACAAGATCACTTTTTCAATTTAAGTGCAATGTAAGATCTACCTCAAACCCAAATACCCTTGTCCCGCTTTTACTGGCCATGGTTACCCATTACTGATCTATGGGAGCTGCAGGTGCGGTGTCTGCAGGCAAGGACACATGTGGAGACCCCCTGCTCTGCCTCTCTCAGGGGCTGCAGGGACATGCCAGCCACTTTGAGGAGCAGCAATGACCATGGGGATAATGACTCCAGCCACAACAGGTTAGGCATTTTAGAACTCACTACTCAATTAATTTAAGTGTAAGAGAGAAATGAAAATGATGAAATGCACAGACCAGTCAAAAACCGAGTGTGTGAGTGTGTGAGAGTGACAGAGATTTGCATTGCCAAGCTCCCTCCATCTCCTTCTCTCTGTGTGGAGATAGGGTACAGAAGTGAGGGGAGGAGGGACATCAGCACCCCCTTCATCTCCCTCCACACCCTGCACAGCAAGCAGGAGGCTCCCAGAGGGGCAGCTCTAAGGCAGAGGGCAGGAGCAGCATGACAGTGGGTGGCGGGGCAACTTAAGTGCCAGCGCTTGATGGCTTCCTGGCCAAACCAGCCAGGATCAGCTGTCAGAGGCTCCAAGATCTACTGGTAGATCCTGATCTACTGGTTGGTGACCACTGGTGTAGAGGAAAAGTGAGACATGCCAAAAGCCAAGCCAAAGGAAATTAAAATTAACAGTAAGACCTCCTCTAGCCACATACATGGAGCAAAGGAAAGAAGAAGTGGGACAGCTAAACACTGAGGATAGAGTAGGTTAAAGATATTCTAGGCATAGTTCAACACTTGAACAAATGGGGATCTTGAGAGTAGTGGCAGGGTGGCTAATGGCAATGAAAATATGGAAATAGAAAGTACCTTATCTAAAGTGGAAGATAAACTGAAAAATTTTAATGGGACCTAACTGAGGTGGCCTGGAGACCTGGATAATCTGCATCTAAGAACATGAAAGAAACTGGCACATGAAATTGCAAAGCCATTAGCAATGATTTTGAATGAATCTTAAACTCGGAGAGTCATACCCTATGACTGGAAAAATTGCTAATATGGTAGCTATTTTTTAAGAAAGGGGAAAGACATTATCCAGGAAACTATGACCCTATTAATTTCATGTGTAAGGAAGGTATTGGAACACATTTTGAAAGAGAAAGTGGTGAAGGACATAATGGTGCACAGTAAGTGGGATAAAAAACATGGCTTTACAATAGGTAGTTCGTGCAAGACCAACCTGATCTCCTTTTCTGAGAAGATAATTGATTCTTTTAGACAAAGGAAATGCAGTAGATCTAATCTATCTGGATTTTAGTAAGGCATTTGGTGCAGTTCCACACAGGAAACTATGAATTAAAATCTGAGAAGATGGGAGTTAATATGAGAACTGAAAGGTGTAAAAGGAACTGGTTAAAGGGGGATTACAGTGGATTATACTGAAATGTGAACTGTCAGAATGGAGGGAGGTTACAGACTAGTAGAGTTCTGCAGAGATCAGACATGGGACCAATCTAATTTAACATGGTTATTAATAACCTTATCACAAAAATGGGAAATGGTTAATAAAATTGTAGATAAAACAAAGTTGGAAGGTATTGCCCATCTGGAGGATCAGATTATTATACAAGAAGATATGGATGACCTGGAAAATGTAATAGAAAATGAAAATTAATAGGTCAAAGTGCAAGATCAACATTTAGGATGTGTCTTGTGATGGGAAGGGACTCCACCACGGAGTCCGGAGTAAGGCAGGCCTATGCAGGAACCTTGTGAGAAGGAGTGACTGGTTCCTGTGTGGCAGCTTCATGGGACTGAGTGCTGTGGAATGGTGCTTCATGTGCACAGGCTGCTATGTGATCCCCAGGCCAAGAAGGCCAAGTGAGAAGTGCACAGCCTCTCACAGCCCACCACCTGCCCCTGCATGTAGATAGGGAAAGTAATGAAATTCACTGATGTGCCTTTCGCAGCATCACACTGTTGACTCATATTTAGCTTATGGTCCACTATAACCCTACATCCCTTTCTGCTGAACTCCTTCTTAGACAGTCGCTTCCCATTCTCTATGTGTGAAACTGATTGTTCCTTCGTAAGTGGAGCACTTTGCTTTTGTCTTTATTAAACTTCATCCTGTTTACTTCAGACCATTTCTCCAATTTGTCCAGATCATTTTGAATTATAACCAGAGCAGCTGAAACCCCTCCCAGCTTGATATCATTTGCAAACTTAATAAGTGTACTTTCTATGCCAATATCTAAATTGTTGATGAAGATATTGAACAGAACCGGTCCCAGAAGAGACCCCTGCGGAACCCCACTTGTTATACCTTTCCAGAAGGATTGAGAACCATTAATAACTACTCTCTGGGTGTGTCTAGACTACATGGCTCCATCAACGGAGCCATGTAGATGAGGCAGGACGACAAAGGGAAATGAAGCGGCGATTTAAATAATCACCGCTTCATTTAAATAAAAATGGCCGCCGCACTGTGCCAATCAGCTGTTTGTTGGCACAGCACGGCAGTCTAGATGGGGATCTGCTGACCCCAGAACCCTTTGTCGGCAGATCCTTTATGCCCTTAATAATGTACCTTTGAAAAACTGGCAACTCTCCTCAGTTGTTTTTCCCCTCAGTCTTGATTCCCCTGGGACCTTACCTATCAGTTCTCTGAGCTTACCAAAATCCTCCTTCCTGAAATCCATTGTTTCTATTTTGCTGTTCTCCCTTCTACCCTTCCTTAGAATTGTGAACTCTTTGATTTCATGATCACTTTCCCCCAAGCTGCCTTCCACTTTCAAATTCTCAACCCTCCCTATTTGTTAGGATCAAATCTAGAATAGCTTCCCCCCAGTAGCTTTTTCAACCTTCTGAAATAAAAAGTTGTCTCCACTGCAGTCCAAGAACTTATTGGATAGTCTGTACCCCGCTGTGTTATTTTCCCAACGTATATCTGGATAGTTGAAGTCCCCCATCACCACCAAATCTTGAGCTTTGGATGATATTGTTAGTTGTTTAAAAAAAGCCTCATCCACTTCTTCCACCTGGGTAGGTGGCCTGTAGTAGACTCCTAGCATGACATCACCCTTGTTTTTTACCCCTTTTAGCCTAATCCAGAGACTCTCAACACTTCCGTCTCCTATGTCCATCTCTACCTCACTCCAAGTGTGTTCATTTTTAATATATAAGGCAATACCTCCTCCCTTTCTTCCCTGTCTATCCTTCCTAAGCAAGCTGTACCCTTCCATACAAATATTCCAATCATGTATATTATCCCACCAAGTTTCTGTGATGCCAACAATATCATAATTGTACTTATTTATTAGCACTTCCAGTTCTTCTTACTTATTACCCATACTTTTCGCATTTGTATATAGGCATCTAAGATACTGATTTGACCTTGCCTCCCAGTTTTGCCCTGACCCTCCTTTCTCTCTGCCATTATAGCCCATGCTCCCTCCCATTTCCGACCCATCTCCCAGGTCTCCATGTTTCCACTTACCCATGGGCTTTGCTCACCTGTCCTTGTCAAGACTAGTTTAAAGCCCTCCTCACTAGGTTAGCAAGTCTGTGTCCAAATAGAGTCTTCCCCCTCCTTGAAAGGTGAACGCCATCTCTGCCTAGCAGTCCTTCCTGGAATAGCATCCCATGGTCCAGGAAGCCAAAGCCCTCCTGGCGACACCATCCTCGCAGCCAGGCATTCACCTGCAGGATGCACCTGTCTCTGCCCGGGCCCCTACCTTCGACAGGAAAGATCTAAGAGAATACCACCTGCGCTCCAAACTCCTTCACCCGTACTCCCAGAGCCACTCTTGATCAGTGACACTCAGTGTCACACCTTGCAGTATCATTTGTGCCCACATGGATGAGTAGCATGGGGTAGTAGTCAGAGGGACGGATAATCCTTGACAATGCCTCTGTAACATCTCGGATATGGGCCCCCGGCAGGCAGCATACCTCCCAAGATGAAATGTCAGGGTGACAGATGGGCGCCTCCGTCCCCCTCAGAAGAGAGTCTCCGACCACCACTACCCTACGTTTCCTATTCTCAGAGGTGGCAGCAGACCTCTCAGCCTTGGGTGTACGAGGCTTCTCCTCCTCTGTTGTAGGGGGTGATTCCTTATCGTCTGTATCAAGAAAAGCAAAACGGTTTCCTAGTACCACAGCAGGAGGGTTCGGAGCAGGGGTGGAGTACTGCCTGCTGCCAGAAGTAACCAGCTGCCAGTGTCCACCCTGAGCCATCTCCTCCTCCACCAGTGGTGTGTCAGCAGTCCTGTGTACTGAGACAGTTACCTCAGCTGCCTCCACATGAACACTGTCCAGGAATTGCTCATGGATTTGGATGCTCCTCATCCTAGCCACCTCCTCCTGTAGCTCTCCCACTTGCTTCCTGAGAGATTCCACCAGCAGGCACCTTTCACATTGGATGGTCCCCCCCAGCCTGGATATCAATAAGTGGGAATTGCAAGCCACAGTCCCTGCAAAACCACACCAGCATCTGGGTAGAGGCATCCATGCTCAGGTGCTCTTTCTGGCTACAGGCGCAGGTGGAGGAGACAGAGTCAGTGCTGGCACAGGTGTTGCGGGTCTTCCCACACAGGTGTTGCGGGAGTGTGGGGGAAACGTTTCACAAAATTCTTTCAAACAACAGATGTTTTTTCATCTGTAAGAAAATATTCACAGTCAAATAGTAAATGCAACATTGATCTCTCTTGCTCTGGAAATTGAAGAATGGCTTCAAAGAACCACATGCTATAGCTTTTAATGTGACAAAGTGTTGTGGTTCTGGATGTAACTATTTGATTTAAGCATTATCTGTACTTCACATCACTTTACATCATACTAGCATTTATTGTTTCCTCCCATACAGAACTGAAGCCAAAAATAATCTGTGGACCTTAGATCCATACTGTGGACTGGTGAATTGCAGTCAGAAGGTGCATATGGTTTTCCCTCCCCCACATCTATGAATTTTACAGCCAGAAAGCTGTGAGCACAGTGAAGAGTTTTCACTAGACATCTGTTTTCTACGATCTATTGTCACAGATATTGCTATCACTTGGCTGCTTTTTCCATAAAGCAGGGGATTTCCATGAAGCCTCAGGAGTGACAGAAGGAACCAGCTGGAGCCTATGTAAGATAACATACAAGCAGTTGGTCTTTATTAGTCATATCTCTAGAATAAAAAGTCTACTTTCAAACTCAACCTGAATAAAATTCAGCTTGTCTGCATGTAGAGCTCAAACAAGTGGAAAATACTTCTACTTTGTACTCAGAATTTTTTTTTTTTTTAAGAAAGCATATGCAAATTCAAGTCACCCAGATTTCCTTGGGTCAGATCTTAATTACCTTTTTTGTGTGTTTAGGTCATACCTTCTCAAAGATAAAAATTGAGTTCTAGCCACCAGAGAGGAAGGACAGTCCAGGTGGTTGGAGGACTAACTTAGGAGACCTAAGTTCAATTCCCTTTTGTTGCTACTAACTTCCTGAACATTATTGGGCAAACCACTTTATTGGTCCCTATCTCAAGTCTCCACCAGCAAAATGGGGAAGATAGTTCTTCCTTACCTCACAAAGATATTGCAAGGTTACATACAGTGAAGAATATGAAGTGCTCACATACTATGATGACGGGGCCAAGTACCCATACCTAAAAAATATAGAACACTTCTCTGCTTCTCACTCCACCAGCTTTCCCTTTCATATTGTCCATGTTTTAAAAGCCCTAGAAGTACTCTTTTAGCAATGTCTTCCACCTCTTTCCTCAGATACTTTCCTAGCAGCTGAGAATTTTCTCTCCATTCTGTTGCCGTGCATTTCTGAACAGGTAAATTATCAGGAGACTGAAGACAGAATTTTAATAAGAGTCTTATTATTCCTTTACCTATTCAGTAATAACATCAAACAGTAAACACCTATTACAATGCATTCCCCACCTCTTTTAAACCTTATTTCTTCAGTTCTGGCAAGGCACTAGTCTATTTGGGCATGTCTACACAGCAGGGCTAACATGGGAATAAGCTACACAACATCAGCTACGTCAGTTGCATAGCTTAAGTCAAAATAACTTGATTTGGCTTTTGGTGCTATTGTTACCTACCAGCCCTGTGCTCTTGGGAGCCAGGGAGTGACATTCATGGAAAACCATCCTCCCCCCACTTCCCCTAAGCCTTTGCTAGAATCAGACAAAGCAATGAAAAGGCCAGGGAAGACACACCTTAACTAATTAAGGAAACACCCCAGCCTCATCTGCATTGAAGATAGAACTCATTAGCATACAGAATGGAGACCAGCTCTTCCAAGGCAGGAACTGCAGTTAACTATGGGATACTGAAAGCAGAGAAGCACTGCCTGATGGGAAATCTCTACTCCAGATGCTAATGAACCCAGGCCTGCTCACACCCAAATTAGTCATTATCAGACCAATTCTAGTAACGATCCTATTGACATCTAAAATACTGAAGCTGCCTAGTTGCATTGTAAGCTCGTTCAAGGAACATCACCCATAACCAGGGGTGATCAGTCTCTATTGCCTCGCCTCTTTGTCTTTGAACTATTGTCCTATCCCTATAAAAACTCCTATCCTTGCCCCAAGAAAAACTGTTCTGATACCCGGTTTTAAACTGCATCAGTTCCATCTTATGCATGATGACTTCATCATTTCCTGTCTGATCGTGCTGGGAGCTCTGCTCTGCTTGTCTCCTGCCCTCTGGACCCCCAGCTCCCATCACCATCTGGGAATCCCGATCAGTGCAAGCTCCATGGAGTGGTGAGGTCTCTCTCTCTCTCTCTCTCTCTCTCTCTCCCATCAACTACCTCTCTAAGCTTAGCTTCCTGACCCTGCCCTATGTAAACTGTTATATGGTTAGCTAGCCCTAACATTTGTAATCAGTTCCAATTCAGATTTAATATTGTAACTGTTAGATTTAATATTGTAACTGTTTTGTGTGTTTGGCTCCCTATATATATATAATAAATAACTTTCATTGTTAAGCTGGTTGCTTCTCTCTCTTTCCTTCTCTTTCGCTTACTCTTCCTCAAGGGGTGTTGTTTTGGCTGCCCCATTTGCTCTGCAACAACGCTTCTTGTACCCAAGCTAAAGATCCCTGTAGTGCCCAAAGTCTGTGGGGTTTGCTCATCGTGTGGTTTACCAGTGAATGATTGTGGTGTGAAAGTGGGGATAGGGAAGTGCTGAACCTGGGGGCACATGAGGATGGCAGCTTAAAGTGCTGTTTAATCCAGCCCATTGAGTCCAAAGGCACATGAGGGTGCAGGGTGGCATTGCTGTTAAACCCAGCCAGCTGAGTCCAGGGACATATGAGGGGGTCAGCTTGTGAGTGCTGATTACCCAGTCCTCTCAGACGTGCTCTGTTAGTGGGTATGAGTGTCTGTGTGTGTTGCTAAGGTAGTAAGACCCCTATCCTGAGGAACCTAGTTCCTGCAGGAGAGCTCCAGTGGGAAGGGGAATTGGCAGCAGGGAGAATTCAGCTCCATATGAGAGCACAAGTAAGCACAAGCAGCACACTGATAGAATTGTAAACCTTCCTCCGGTCCCGTAAGAGTAACCCTAATAAATGAGCATACCCCAGAGTATTGGGCAAATCTGGTAACACTATCTACACAGCAAACAATAGAAGGAAAAACACTCTTTGACTTCCCTTACTCCTCATAAAATAAGGGTTACCATAAGTCAGAATAAGTCCTCCAGCTCAACATTATTTTGAAATAAAGGCTTGTAGTGTAGATGCGCGCTATGTTATTTTGGAATAAAGTCAATTGTGAGTAAACTCACAGCAAACTTCAACTTTTTCAGAACTCAGTGAATATGCACTAGTTAAATCAAAAGAAAAATAAATTCTGGAATCTGAAGTGGATGGAAAGCTCAGAAAGTGATGAACAGAATTTCATCTGAGACAATCACATTTTTCATCTGAGAACAAGCACAAGGAATGGCAAGTTACAAACACCACCTTCAAAATAAGTGCTTATTAAGAAAAGTAACTTCCATTAAAATTGGGTTTTCAGGATTGGAATCAAATATTCTCTTAATGGTTAAAGTCCATTTAATTCAGGTTTTGTGTCTACTACATCACCATGTGATCAATTTACTGTATTTTTATTATTTATAGTCAAAAACATAAAAAAGTAAAAGGTAGATTAAAATATTTCCCTAAAGTACTGAACAGTATTAAAATTAGATTGAAATCATGGGTGGTGGGTTGAAGGTCGGGCTGGAGAAGCCAAGACCCCATACCTCCTGCCCAGGCCCCATCCCCTGCACCATAGGGAGGGAGGAGGATACATGGCCTGAGACTCTCTGGTCCCAGAGCACCAGGGAGGGTGGCAGTGTGCGCCCCCAGCCTCCCTACCCCTGCGGATGGTGGGTTCCGGGGACATTACAAGTGGGGAGGGAGTGTGGGCAGGGCCATATCTGGTGGTTTGGAAAGGCAATGCCTTCCCCCGCCTATGATACCCACTGCCCCGAGTGAGATTATAATTTAAATTGCTTAACTATGATGAGAATCATTTGAGACCATCAATAGTAAAAACATTACCTGAGCATAATCAAAGTTAACCTAACACCATTGACATATTGCTTAAGACAGGTCTATACTCAAAAGTTAAATCAACCCACCTGATTCATTGAGAATTCTGAAAAAATCAACACTCCCTGAGCTGACCTAACTCCCAACATAGACAGACTAGGTTGAAGGAAGAATTTTATCTTAACCTAACTATTGCCTTTTAGAGTAGTGCTTAACTATGCTGAGGGGAGAAACCTTCTCTGTTTCTGTAGTGTCTGTGCTGAAGCCATACATTGGCTCCGCTGCAGAATTGCTGCTGCAGCATTTCTAGTGTAGAAAAGCCCTTAACCTTTCAATCTATATGTGTATTACTTAGCAGGTTATACTTTTCCCTGGGAAAACAATGGATAACAGAATCTTCACATGCCTCTGGTGATCACTAGTTAACTGTAGCAAGGCTTGCTTTGGATCTAGGTTAATTAATGACCAATAGTAACTTATATACATGTACTATTAGTGGGCAGACATATAGGGTATGTCTACACTTGCACCCTAGTTCGAACTAGGGATGCAAATGCAGGCATTCAAAATTGCTAATGAAGTGGGGATTTAAATACCCCTTGCTTCACTGGCATGATCTCGCCGGCGTGCTAGTTCGAATCACAGCTGATTCAAACCAGGAAGTGCGTGCCGGGACGCATTAGTTCGAACCAAACCCCTTGGTTCGAACTAATGTTACTCCTCAAAAAATGTTTAAAACAACATTCCTCAGAAAAAGGATATGCTCTTCAGCTTCCTTGGTCTGCAGAGACTTAGAGTGAGTAAAGAATTGCAATTTGGGAAGCAGACTAAGTCTTCTGGCTCAGGTACTGCACACATTAGCAATCAACATCCTCCCTTCAACTGATTAGTTTTCTCTTGATTCTCTCTCCTTCTGAGGTGTCAAAGCTATTCCCTACTCTGGCACTCTGAGTGCAGAAGGTGGGGTCCCACAAAAGACCTTAAATAGCTTGCCCTTATAGGCTCTGCTTACAAAACAAGCAAACAAACAAACAAACAAACAAAAAACCTCCCCAGAGTCACAGATGCAGTAGCTCTGCCACCATCGAGTGATTTTAAAAACCCCTGTAAACGAGGGGGAAAAAAAACACTTGAATTTCTTCCCAAGGGATACCCCAAGTCCTGCCACAAGAGAGCTTGAAGAAACAAAACAAAACACAGAAAACAGATGGTGTCTGATAACTGACCTCTTAGTCTTAGGCACATATTCACAGACCTCCTGCTACTTTCCAGGACACAGGAATCAAATCATTGCCTTAAAAAAAGGTGACTTTATTAACAACACAAAAAGATATACTTGATAAAGCATACTTGGTTACTAGGTGTAATAGAGCAACTAAGAAAAGAGCAGATTAAAACACTGAGAAAAAATGGTATCTCTGGGCACTACTTGGGGAATAGTGAATGGGAGGAGGGAGGCACATAGATTTCATACAGAGAAGTTTTACCAAACAATAAATAAAGAAAAAATAACCTAATTGCCACAAACTATACATTTTCCTTCTACACATGAACTGTACCTCAAGGCCTAGTCCAGACCCAGGCCAATATTTCTTGTAGGCATATTAATTCCAGTTGATTATTTCATCTTGTTCCTCCAGCTGCTAACTTAGAACTCAAGAGATCAGACAAGGTATATATTTACAATTTAAATTTCAGCACTGTATCCCATTAGTTCATCTGGCTTCCTGCCAACACCCTGAGTTTAACCCTTTAGTCTCTGAGGGTATGTCTACACTGCAAAGTTAATTCGAAATAACAGCCATTATTTCAAATTAACTTTAATAGCGCCTATACATGCAAACCACTATTTCTAAATTATTTCGAAATAGCGGAGTGATTAATTCGAATTTGGTAAACCTCATTCTACGAGCAGTAACACCAAATTCGAAATAGCTATTTTGAATTAAGTGCTGTGTAGACACTTAATTCGAAATAGGATGCCTCCAGCCCTTCCCAGGGAGCCCTGGTGGCCACTCTGGGCACAACCAGGAAAACTTACTCTCCTCTCCCCCAGCCCCGGAGCCATTAAAGGGGTAGACTCTGGCCACAGTGCCTGTGCCAGCTCCAAGAGCCAGCAGTGGCCATCGGGGCCCCTGACCCAATGGCCCCAAAACATGAGCCAGCAAGCCACTGGCAGCCAGACCTCCACCGCTCCCCAGGAGCAGTCTGCCAGCTCCCAGGAACCTGACAAGGGCTGGAGAAGGCGGGCGCCTTCCTGGTCCAGGGTGGAGATCATGGACCTTATTCAGGTTTGGGGGGGATGCCCCCATCATCCATGATCTCTGCACTAGATGGAGGAATGCGGCCGTCTATGGCAGGATAGCTGCCAGCCTGACCACCAAAGGCCACATGCAAACCCAGGAGCAGGTTTGCATGAAAATCAAGTTGGTCCGGTGAGACCCCCAACCCTGGGCCCTGAGCTTCCCCTCCCCCTTCTTCCCCTTGCTTCCCCCTTCCAGCTCCCTCCTCCCAGGTTTCCCCCTCCCCTCTCCCACCTCCTTTTCCCAGTCTCCCCAGAGGTTCATTCCCCCCCCCCCCCGTTTTGTTCAATAAACCCAGTTTCTGTTTTTGAACATACGTATCTTTTGTTTGACATCAGGAAGGGGGGCTAGGGAGGGGTAAGTGGAAGGGCATGCGGGAGGAATGGGGCACGAGCCCCCGCTGGGGAGGACCGGGGTGGCTCTGAGGGCTCCTCAGGGTGGACGCTCTCCCGCAGGGCCTCCTGGATCCTGACAGCCCCCCCCAATGGACACCCCCCTGGCATGGTACCCTGCAGCAAGTGCAGCCGGGCTGATGGCAACGTCCCCACGAGATGCACCGGCGTGCCCAGGGGCAGCTCTGGCTCCATGTGGCCGAGTGCTGTGGTGTCCCGAATGCTGGCACTCAGGGCACTCCAAGACAGGACTTCTTTGCTGTCCCTCATCAAGATAGACAAGCAAACAGGGAACCCTGAGAACTGTCTGTCCAGGGTGGGGGTAGGGTCCCTTTAAGCACAGAGCTCAGATAGCCTCAGGCAACAGCCCCACACACTAAGTCCTAACCTGATGCCCTGATGGCACTGGTTCCGGCCAGCCTTAACTTTGGTGCAGGGTCCACTCAGTGTGGACATGCTATTTCGAAATAGTTTTTGAGTATAGATGCGTTATTTCAAATTAGCTTAATTCGAATTAACTATTTTGAATTAAGTTAACTCGAATTAACGCTGTAGTGTCGACATACCCAGAATGCTGGCCAGCACTTCTCCTGTCTATTACAGGAGGGAAAGAAGGAATAATTTATAATGACGTTATCATTGTAGTGAGCTTAGGGGGAGTACACTTTGTTTCTCATTTACCTATTTTGATTTAATGATTAAATCTGTGCTATTATAGTCCCCTGAGTCCTCCCCAGAGTCTTTTGCTTAAATTGGGGTTTATGTGTCTCCCACACCAACTGCATTGTTCAGTCTTGTTCAATGTGTTTATGACACTGACAGATCAACTAGGATTCATTGACAGGTGCACATTAAAGTAGTATTAAAAGGCACTATTGTGTATCTAGACAATTCCAGTGTTAGAATAGATTAAAAAGAAAATGTTAAATTGATAATATATGTTGATTGTATTTTCCTTCATCTAGCTACATCCTATTTTATGTATAATAATTAAATTAAATAGTATAATTAAATTTACCAGTTGTTGTTATAGCTATGCTATGGCTACACTGCAGAGCTATTTCGGGATACTTCCGGTATCCTGAAATTGCTGTTCTGCATCTTAAGAGCAAGCCCATTATATCAAAATATAACAGGCTTGCTATTCTAACATCCCTGTAAACTTCATTGCATGAGGGTTAAGGGACGTTTTGGAATAGCGATTTATTTTGAAATTTAGCACTGTGTGGACAGCGCCAAATTTTGAAATAAGCTATTTTGAGGTGACAGTGCTGTGTAGACGCACCTTTACCATCCTGTAACTCTGTAATTACCTTTATATTATGCATGTTACTCATATTAATTAATATTAGGTCAAAATGTCTGTATTTAGTCCTTATAAGTGAGTTTATTTGAGGTTTAAAACTAAAGAAGAATTTTTGTATTGTTCCCACTGAGCCATATGGATTGTAATGAATATCCAGAAATTACGTTATGTGTAACACTGTAACAGAATTACTTGTGTATGTACAACAAAAAGAATGCTAATTTCACAGAGTGGGTTGTTGTTTGTTCTACAATTGAAAGTCTATGGACCTGTGCTAGGATAGTTTGCGAAACTGTTTTCATTTACAAATATGTACCCTGGGGATAATCCTGCATCTCTGGACTGCTTGCATTCTGACAGGGTGGAATTTTATGTTGTTGGACAGATGGCCCTAAAAGCCATTTTGGGAAACACCAGAGAACTTATGAAAAGACTAAGAGATAGACAGATTACTACAACTCTATAATTTTGGACTTACAGACTCTAATTTACGTGTTATAAATCTTATTAGCTTTAATCATTTAATAACTCATTTCTTTTCTAACTAAAACACCTTTAGTTTATTAATGAGAGATCCAGAAGTATCCAATGGCCTGGGGTGAATGACTAATCCTTTTCGGGTTGGAAGAACTAAATGTATGTGTTTTTTTGTTTTAACAACTTTTTATCACAAAATCCAGCTTGTCTTTGTGATGGAAAAGCTAGAGAGCTTAAGGAGACTGTCTGTGACTCCATGTTAAAATTAACAGTGATTCAAGAGTACACTTTTGTTACTGGTTTGGTAAAATGTAATGATAATACCACAAGCCTTGGTGTCTATCCTGATTTCCAACAGTCTCACCTGAGTCTGACACTCTTACCTGTGAGTCACTCCAGGCACTGTGACACTGTCCTACATTTAATCATTACTATAGTGGTAGAATGATAAGTCACCGATTAAATGCTCTTCAGTCAGACAGAGAAACAATAGGAAAATGTACACAGATTGATTACTCAATAATAAACTTCAGCTGATATATTTCCTTTAACTTGGTGAACAATATTTATAACATCAATGTGGCCTAGAAAAAATAAAGCTAAGAAGAAAAAAGGAAGACCAATTTGCTTACTACAAAGTTTCATTTTCATAAAATCAGTCCAATTTGAATGTCAACCATAGTAAACACAGAATCCACCCAAATTATAATGGAAATGTTAATTTGGTCTGCTTTTGATGCTTAAATATACAAGTCCAATTTCAGCTGTTACTTATAGCTGTGCCCCAGCAGCAGAATTGGACCTGTAATGGATACTCAAAATTAGTCAATTAAATCTTACCCTCCATGTTAGACATGAAAAGGCAGTTTGTGTACGGGTTAAGAAATGGAACGCATGGGTAACATTCTATGCTAGATATTCTTGGTGACTTTTTCAGTATAGCAATCTGTCTTAATAATTTACAGGTACAGTAAGTTACTGAATGAGAGTGTCAGTCTAAACATAAATCATAGAGACAATGCTTTTATAATCATTGTCAATGAATGTTGCTACAATAAGACCTTATGTAAAAAAACAGCAGTACAATATCAATATGATGATTATAAATACCTACAAGAACCCAAGCCTCAAGAGACAAGCAAAAATGGCAGTTTGCTTTATTAGCTCTTAAATGCTAGTGATATATTGGAACTGACAGTTCTTCATTCTGAGGGGCACATGTTCAGCTTTAAACAACTAGCAGAACAACCGAAAGCTGAATGAATAGAGAATAGCTGCAATTCCACTCAAAGAAATAGAAAGAAATTGGTTTGTACTTGGAAAATTTTCAAATGTAATAGTCTTGAGTCATGTTTTAAATCCATTTTCCCTTTTATTGCCATATTTGCATTTTTAGCATTGGGTTTCTTCCTACTTATTAATTTATTTATTTCCAGCAAAGCTGTATTGGTTAATTAGAAATATAATTATTTTCATGGCAATTGACTATAATATCACAAACATAGGATTTATTATTCATTTATGAAACAGGTCAAAAAACTTGTCTGAGGTGGAAAGTGCATATTCAAACAATAGTATGACAAATAGTACAAAAGTATAAGAAATTACTAGTTTAGTAAACTGCTTATAGTAAAAAATCTCTGCAGCATTTGCTACCTTTCACGTCTTCCACATAGCTATTCAATCTCTCAATAAAATCAGCTTCATCAGCATCTCAGTAGCTACAATCAATCTCAGATGCATACCATTAATTCCTAGTGACTTGCTGCTCTCTAATTTTCCAATTTGATACCTTAGTGTTTGGTGCTATGGAATCTCCCAGGTATAGTACTCCCTCGCCTACATGACCTAGTCTATCTACAGCCTGGTATTACAGTATCACTTTGATTTTGTTATGCCACGATACTTCTATAATGCCTATTATATCAAATTTCTCTTCTATTGCTATCAACCTAACTTATCTATTTTTGGCTTATTTTCACATTAGTGAATCCCCTTTTCAAAGCCACTGTATACAGCTTCATTCTTTACTGAACACAGCACTAATTTTGTATTATTGACATCTTTGTCCAAGAAGAGTGGGCCTTAGCATGTGTCAGCTTTCCTTTTCAACCATAAGTAATCTCCCATAAACTTGAGAGTTTTCTGTACAAGCACAATCAGGTTCAGCTCAGGCTAAAGTGGAATACGACCATTAGTCTTCCACTAAAAGTCCTGCTGCGCTTAATAAATGTGCTGCGTTTTCCTATGATTTATAACAGCCTGGGGAAAGGAGGGATAAATGTTTGTTCACAAGATCTCACATCATGAAGTCCCATCCTTTTGATTATGCTCTCTTTGGACCCAATCTTAATTACAAGTGACAGCAACAGTAACATGGACATGGATTAGGACTTGATGGGTGAGGAAACAAGCTGAAGGGCAAATTTTAGCTTTTCTTTACAGGTTATCTGAACAGGGTTTTACATAATTAACATTCAATAGCATAAACATAATTTGGTGAGATAAATAATAGAATGCATGATGTCAAATTGTGTAACAGGGGCATAAAACTCTCTGGAAGACCAGTATAAATATTTTCAGGAAATAAACTTGTGTGTCACCCACATAGCGAGAATGGATTGAGTAAGTCCCCAAGACCATAAAGAAAATGTTCAATTTCTGAGTTACATCGTTTTTCACACAGTTCTATGTAGCCCAACCCTCAACACCCCCACAATAAGGAGAGGTCTTTAAAGTGCAGCTCTGCCTTTAAAAGGGATTTTGTATAAGTGGCATTGTGGTTTAATGTTTATTCTCTTTCAGCCATTTCCATACAAAACATGAGTGATTTACAAGAAAAAAAGATGGGCTATTTCTAGGGCCAGTGAAAATTTTGTCTATCAAAACTCCTTTACAGTGGAAACCTAAATTTTTGATCTGACAAAAAATTGGATTAATCTTGCCGTTAGTTGTAGAAAAATTTATCTTTCACCAAAAATTTCAAAAAATGGCTGAAACTGCAGTTTGATTGAGCAATTCCACTGTGTTGCTTCAAGGGAATTGTAGCTTGGGTGCCTCCTGTCCCTAGAATTCTCTGTGAGGGGAGAACCTTTACCCAAACTTCAACTTCCGGTATGCACTGATATCACAGTATTCATCGTACAACATGGCAGCTTAGCAAGAGGGGAGACAATCATGAAAAGAAGCTTATTCCATCAAAAATAGGGCTGCACAGTAACCAACTTCTCTAAGGCTCTGGGATGGAATTTCTGAATCAAAATGTTCAGGTTTTGGCCTGAATATTTTAGTTTTGGCCATAAATCATTATAATTTTTGTGTAATTTTTCCACTAACCTCCCACTTCAAATGCATTTTCCAATCAGCTGTACATGCATACCCATATACACATTATTTCCTCCAAGCTCTGAATGCGTCTAATGCCATTTTTGCATCATTACCTGTAATTGAGCTTTGGGAAGCCAAATCATTCTCTTCACTAATACTTGCTTGACTACATTGCCTTAACTGTCTTTTGACAAGTGTAACTGATCTGGAATTTAGTAAGCAATTCTGTTGATATATAAAAAGGAATAAAATCCAACTTGTTTGTGGAAAAGTGGGTCTGAAAGACTAACAGGTTTAACAGCACAAAAAAATGATCTTACTCACTCAGAGTGCATCTACACTGCACTGTTATTTCGAGATAACTAGTGTTATTGCAAAATAACAATGTGAGCATTTACACAGCTATTCCATTATTTTGAAATAACAGACAGCTTATTCCAAAATCTGTAAACCTCATTCTATGAGGAATAATGCCTCTTCTGAAATAGCTATTTCGAAATAAGGTGTGTGTAGACACTCCACTTCTGCTATTTTGAAATAGCACCTCACCAGGGCCAGTCTAAGTTATTCTTCCCCAGTGCCTCCTGGGGTTCTAAATCAATATAGCACGTCTATATTAGGGAAGCCTGCCTCACACTAATTTTGAGGTTTCCCTGTAGCATAGACATTCTATTTTGAAATAAGCTATTTTGGAATAGCTATTCCAGAATAGCTTATTTTGAAATAAGTGTGCAGTGCAGACATACCCTAAAGGCAGTAGATATTATTCTGATTGCACAAGGTGGAATAAGAAGGGGCCATTTGAACGTAGGCATTTCTCAGAGTAGAATCATGCTTTAAAACTTAACTGAATTTTTGTTTTTTCTCCAAATTTCAGTTGTGTTGATGTACCCCCCAGACCTCTCTTGAGTACCCCGAGGGTATTCGTACCAGTGGTTGAGAAACACTGCTTTAAAGTATTTCTGTACTGTGAATTGCTGGGCAGGAAATGCTTGTCTTCCCTAAGGAGATGAAACTTGGACTTATTCTTATAAAAAGGGGAGGGGTGGAGGGAAGTGGAGAGGCAGAATTGCTGGGCCCCTGGGCAAGGTGAGGAATGGCCGGCTCTACACTCCCAGAAGGATAGGGGCCTCAGGCAGAAGGGGCAGGCTGGGGGGCTAGCCTCCTCACGTCAGCCCTTCAGCTCCACGTAGAGCATGCCAAGTGGAGCTCTGATGGTGGTTTAAAAGGCCCTGGGCTTCGGCTACCTCTACTGCTGCAGTAGCAGCCACAGCAACCCAGAGCCCAGGGTCTTTTGAATTGCTGGACCCTGAGGCAGTTGTCCCTGCCACCCTATCAATGGGCCTGCTTATAGCACAACATTCTGCTCACTGTTCCTGCCCTGTGCTTTCTGGGAATGATTTATTAATAGTGGTTGAATGCATGCACTTCATGTAATCTCAAAGTAGTTTAAAACAGTTTCCAACAACTATGAAACAATTTTCCAACACTTCAGTTACGTTTCATGAGCACTGTAGTAAGATGGTTCATCTAGATGCTTTCTATTTTTAATTTCATAGTCTCACAGCAAGAAGCTTTTCACTACAGATAGCTGTTAATACCACACAGCAACATTTCTGGAATTGCTAAAAAAAATGAGATCAATAGGAACTGGAACAGTCAAATAATAACAAAATCAGCACTTTCAGAAATTAAACAGTTCTGTAATGTAAATAAATACAGCTGCTTGAAAAGTCTTGCACAAAACTGGGAAGTTAAAAAATTCTCAATAATTAATTAAAATCAGAGTGTAAGGCTGTTTATTTTGGGAAAACACATTGAACAAAACCAGTGCATTTCTTGCAATTATATAATGCCATTATAAAAAAATCAGACTTCTGTGCATTATGAATTATTTGTTATAAAATAGGAAAAACTTTATTATTTGCTTCCATTGGTCAAAATTTGTCTTCAGGATGGGAAACAAAAAGGAAAAACTCTGTTCAATTACTCCAGATATACTTACTAGTCAGAAGATAATCACTACAGGAAGATTAAAATATTTTTATAAATAAAAATACATGGAAGGTAGTTCCTTTATTACTGTTTGTGAATTGTTTGTACAGATAATTTGATTTTTGCAAGTGTATTTATCAGTGATAAACAATGAATTTGGGCAAAACAGTTTCAGCCAATAGGGTGTTTGTGAATATTTCACTCTTGGTATTCGTTGTTAAAATTAAATTGAGGTACAATAGTTATCAGTGGTACATACTAAAATAAGTCAGTTTGGATTTTTTTTTTTAAAGAAATAAGTCTGTAATTTCATAATAAAACCAACTGAAGCACTAAATCAGCCAAAATATGTTTTTGTTTGAAGACAGTTTCTGGTTCACAACTATGCTAAGTACTGTTTGGATTTGAAGTGTGTTTTTTAGAAAGCCCCTAACATTTGCGGTTTCAACACACTCCAATTCAGATAAACCAACCCCTTGATCCTGTGTGATGAATCATGTAAAGTCCTACTTAGAAGAGCCCATGACTTAAATTAGTGTAATTTACATCCAGCCAAAAATGAAAAAGAAAACATTGCTATAAATATCTACTTTCTTACAGTTCCAGCTCACGGTCCCCTACAAATTCCCAAATATTTAACAGGAGATATGAATATATACAGCATTGTTTTTAGTAAACTATATTAATACACACAGTAGACAAGATTGGAAGTGCTGGGTTAAATCTTGGCTCTTGTGCTTTCATTGCAACAGGGCAGGGAAGGTGCTGAGGTAATGCTATGTATAATTATTCCACTCCCCTCTTTCCTGCAGCTCAGCTTACCACTTTGCTGAAGTGCAAGCTAGAGTTCTATCCTTTCAGGATTTTCTGGAAGAAGATGGTATTTTACAGACTTAAAAGGTCAAAACAATCTTATACAAAACCCTGACTGTAGGTGGTAATAAAAGCTGCCAGTCAATCTCAGAGGTAAAGTACTATACAGTTTCTTTTTGTATAATGCATTTAATACAAATGCACCATTTGCAAACAGCATTAGAAATACTTTTGAATAACTTTCTTAACTATTAGGCAATGAGCTTTTTTGTGTTGTTGTCACGGGCTGGACACTCATCACCACGGCGCCTCCTGCCAGAAGCACCGGGAGTTAGTTTGTTAGCCCACAAGGCACATTCCTCTGGCTGGTATCTCCCCATGTCCTCATTCCACACTCTCCATTCCAGACCCACGTCACTCCCAGACTCTGGTGTCCTCTTCAGGACATCGCCCTGCGGTAGTACCCACTACATTTTCTCTCAGCCCTCTTCTGAGTCTCTGTACTCTAGGGTCCTCCCCTTCCAGGAAACCCACAATTCCCCTATACCCACCTTGCTTCAGTGACCAACTGTCAGTCTTCATCTAGCCCCTTATCTCAAGAGCAAACTGCAGTTTGAAATGGCCACTCATCACTGGCAAGAGGGTGGACCTGCTGCCTTTGCATATCCTGGACATCTCTCCGCAGCTAGGGATACCAGGTAGCTTCAGAAAAAATACCAGACACACTTGATTGGCGGGCTGGCCAGAAAGAGGAGGGACAAGAAGCAGGGCTGGCGGGGGGGCAGCGGGGCTGGCTGCGGGAGATGGGGGGGGGGGCAGCCAGTGGGAAGCAGGGCTGGTTGGGGGGAGGGGGGTCGGGGGCAGAGGGGTGGGCCAGCAGGAGGCAGGGCTGGCCAGGGGGAGCGAGAGAATCGGCTGGCGGGGAGTGGGACTGACCCGGGCACATGCAGATCCCAGGGTGCTGCCTGTCCCACGCATAGTCCCAGTGAAGAACAAGCAAGTCTGGCTACGGCTCCAAAGCACGCTTGAACAGTGCTCAGGAGCATGGACAGGGCTTCTCTTCCTCCCCAAGGTGTCACTCCAAATCAGACGCAACCAGAGACTCCCAGCGCCGATCACGCCCTGCCTCCCAGCCACTTCCGTAGGCATCCAGCCGGAAAACCAGAAAATACTGGACATCCAGTATTTTCTGAATTTTTTTACCAGACAGAGGGCCCAAAAACCAGACTGTCCGATTGAATACCAGACACCTGGCAACCCTATCCGCAACCCTTGAATCCTGAAGCCTTGCTTCAGGCCCTGCAGCATGGGAGTGAGGTCAGGCCAGAGATCCCCAGTTCTGCCTGCCTTTTCCCAGCACTGCTCTGTCCCAAGAAGCTCCTAGCTTCCCTGGCAGCCAGGTCTCTTCTGCTCCCCAGCAAGTCTCCCCTCCTGCCTCTGGGAGCCTTTATTTATACAGCCCCCAGCTGGGCCCTAACTGGCATTATCAGTCTCAGCTGCGGGCTTTGCACTCAGCCCTCTCCCAGGGCCGGATTTTACCCTTAAAGGGCCAGTGCAGGGCAGACGACCTATCACAGTTATTTATTCAGATTTCCCAGCTTTGCTGCTTCCCTCTGTTTCAGTGTGAGAGCTTCACAAAACAAACCTTTATCTTTTGTTATATACATACCAACACATTACCCTCTGATCTCACAGGGATGGTTTGTCAGTCTTCATAGTGGGGCCTCAACATTTGCACGAGCACATGAGAAAGAATGTGTGATGTGGACTTATTGAACCCCGACGCCCCTCCAAAATCTTCTCAGAAACCTCATTACCAGCAGCAGTTTCAGACCATGGATCCAATATCTCTTTGACTCCCCAATTTTCTAATGAGATCTAGAAATCTGTGACCTGTATTCCAAACTGATACAGATATTAGGACTCCATTTTCAGAGCAACCCTACCACTTGTTTCTATGCTAATCAGATATTCAATACATATTCAGTCTCCAACTCTTATGTGTAAAAGCTTTCACCTCCTTCAACACTGATTGGTTAGGTTTTCCTGTGTAGTAAATGTTACACTCCACTTCTGGATGTTTCTGGGGCCTTATAACTCAATTACCCTGGTTTCTGCACATGTGCATGAACAGAGGATTCATTTAAAATCTATGTCTCCTCCACATTGTTTCTCTCTCTTTGTTGGGTCTTAAATGACAAGCAAAAGCACTAAAATGGCATTAGAATTACTCCAGGGGTTGAAGAGAGCTTAGGAAACTGAAAAAGACATTATCCCTACACACTAGACAGTAGAGTTAGATATGGTTTTAGAATCCCAGAGCACACAATTTGTCATAATTTCAAGAAAAAGTCAAAGTAGCAGAGGAACAACATCAATTATTATACTCTCTGGCCAAGGTTCAGATCAGAGTCTAATCTGCTCCTCTGTCTTGTTTTCACTATAATATTAAAAAAGTATTTTTCCTTCTTCTGATGTCAGTATCCTGTTCTGATGCCATTGCAGACCTTCTACCAAATGGCAGCAGATAGTCAGTGCCTTGAAGGTCAGCTTTGCAGTAGATGAGAAATCAGTGACACAAAATAGGTCTATATTCTATACATAACTTGTTTTATCTGTATACGTAGACCAGTCTTGGAACAGAGGGGGTCATAAACAGCATATAGGATGATCCCTTGCTTCAGAAATCTCAGATCACACACCTTCACTCAGGTCCCAGTGACCAAGTTTGTCTCAAGAGATAACTTTTGACTAAGGCATAAAAAGTCTCTAGCTGCTTGTGCATATCCATCTACTCAGAATCTTGCACAACAAATCACCAGCACAGAAATCTTCCAAAGACTGAACATTTCTTCATCTATGCCATGAAAAACCACTTAGAAGACTGTGTGTGATACTTGCCATAATAATAATTGTTGATGATGATGCAGTATCCTCAAAATACAATTCTCTAAAATTGACAGTAGTAGTAATTAGAAATGAACATAAATATAGTGTAATAGTGCCAAGTATTGTTAAGGAAATTTATGGTCAGTATTTCCATTGTTAAGAAATAAAACAACTTCTCCATTTTTAACTTTAAATGATACTAGTTACAGACCATATTAATAATGCATTTTCATAATTAGAATTATTAAATTAATCATTTAGTCAGTACTCCCATTGTATATTCTTAGAATTCAGACTGATCATTTTCAAATGGCTTCTGACGTACCCAGGGTGTCAGTTTCAGGACGTCATCCAACCAATGATTTCACTAGAACCTCAAATAGTTAGCTTAACTTTGATTCTCCCCCTCCATCACCCCCCCCCACACACACACACACACTCACTAGGCCGGGTGAAACTTTTATACCAAAAATCATTGCAGGTGTGAGGAAAACCTTGAGGCAAGAATTATGTGAATTCCATTCTTCCCTATATCTGCCAGATAAATAGTATGAGGATTTTTTAAATATTTAACTCTAAAATATTTGAAGCTTTTCACTTTCAACTGAGTTGTACTCTGATGTGGTTGGTATGCTTGATCCTGAAACTCAGTGAAACTCACTAAGTCCCATGTCAAATGAACAGCACTAGACAATTTATGTACAGTACTAGTCAACCTTTACACTTACACCTGAATTGTCAGGGAAAAGAAAGGTGATTGAATGGGTCTTCTACATCATTGCCTTCTGTGGCACAATTAACATTAAACAAAGCACTTATTATTCCTATGCCTTTGAATGATTATTTTGAGGAGTCTATCTTTTCTCTCAACTTTAAAATGTGCAGACATTTCAAAAATTGGGGGTTTGGAATCGATGTAGTGGAATTCAACAAAATTAATTAAAACGTTAATTTCTGATTTTCATTTGCCTGCCAATCTATGGAACACTGTGAATTAAACAAAAATGAACTCAGCTATAATTCCATCCTATAATTAAGCAATTAGCTTCTTTTTCAGTCCTTTGCTTTAGTCCTTGGCTTGCTTTCTGGGGCTTTATTCCCACCGAGAATAGGAGATATGAGAAAAGCTCTCCTCCCCTGATGACAACAATGGTTCCTTCTTGCCTCAGAATTTATAATTAGGTTTAAGATGCCTGTCAGAATCCTAACGAAATTAAGCTCCTGTGTTTGTTCCTAAATTAATGTTATTGTTTACCATTTATAGTAGGTTCAACACTAAACATATATATGGATTCCATAATCAGTATTTCATTGATATCTGTATCAAATTCACTCTCTTTATAATTATATAATATAATTTATAATATAAATTATAATCAAAAGATATTTTTATCTTACTGACAGTCCCAAAAATCTCACTCTGATTTCTTTCCATTGCAGGTACTGATCATCAGTAAGGTCCCAAGGACAAATCACAATTTACCTTTCAAGCAGTGCTTTCAATAGGGGGAGGCAAAGGGGGCCATTGCCCAGAGGACTTTAAAAGGGTCTGGAGCTCCTGGATGCTACTGCAGTAGTGATGATGGCAGTTCCCTGTGGCTTTTATATCATAACAATTTATATCATGGTAGTGTGAGTGGCTTGTGTGTGCCACATGCACCTTCCAGCTGCCATTGATGGTCTAGCTCCATGCTTATGTGATGACACCAAGCCAAGCCAGCAGCAGTGTTGGGCACCCATGGACACCAACAGGGGACAAAAGGGCAGCTGTCCTGGACCCTTTAAATACCACCAGACTACTAGGTGGTGCAGGATGGGCTGCACTGAAGAGCTGGCTGGGGTTGGCTAATCCCTAATCCATCCTCCTTCTGCTCAAGGCCCACCCCTTATGGGCCTCAGAGCCTGCCCCATCATCACCTTGCCCAGGGACCCAGATTTCTATGGCAGCCCTGTCCATACCAGTACAGTACAGTCTCTTTAGGTAATGCTCACAGTGAAACGTATAACACTCGTGAGTCTAAAACAGATTTACATAAATGTCAGAGAGGGAAGAGCCCAAAGAAAACAGGGTTATGCAGATGTTACTAAGGGACAAATTTGACCGGCAGAACTTCTATTATAGATGATTCAAAAAATGGAAAAAATCAATCAGATTGAGAAGCAGTGAGCTGAGAGGAGAGGGCTCTGGGCCTAGGTGTTAAAAGATCAGCGTTCTATTTCTGGCCTTTCCAAGCAGCAACTTGTTCTGTGATATTAGGTGCCTCATTTCACCTATGTGCACATGTTTCTTATCCTATCCTTTCATTTACTGTTGCCATAATGTCTATTTTGTTTACGTACAGAGTCTACCACAATGGGTCTATGATTATTTTCAGGATTTTAGACACTTCCATAATATAAATAATAATATATCAGACCCTATATGGCATTTGCAGGGAATACAAATTTCAAGAAAAAAGCTTGCAAACTGCAGACGTGATATGAAGTTTTGACTACAGCTATGAAACTGATCATATGAATGTTGTGGTATGGCTGCCCACGTAGAAGGAGAAGGGGCTAAAGGAGGCCAAGGAGAGCCTTCTCAGAGCACTCCAGCTAAGAAAGGGCTTGTTGGAAACCAATAAGGAGGTGGCCAATCAGAGATGGGAAAGGTAATATAAAAAGTGGCTGCCCAGCAGAACTTGGGGAAATCTTTCCCTGGAGTTGGAGGCAGATTAACTGGCTGCCCAGAAGCACTTAAGTACAGCTGTGCCAGTCCAGGCCAGTAGAGTAGAGTAGAGTAGAGGCTGGGGGAAGCTCTAGTCTGACAACCAGTAGACTGGGTCCCTGACACAGAAGGGCCTAGAAGGTTCTGTGACTATGGAGAAGTGGCCCAGAAAAGAAGGCAGTAGGTGGCTAGTGCTAGAGAATCCCCCCTGTAAGCTGAAAGCTGTGTGGCCACCCAGGAGAGATTCAAATGTCATGCAACTGATTAGTAGAGCACCCACAATCTGCAGCATGTGTTTCTATTGGAGGCGCACATCCACATATTCCTCAGTGCACATAACATTTATTCCAAACATAGATGGAACAAATTAGAGGGGACAGTGGTCTTGGAGTCAGAGCCAAAGGAATTGGTGGGTCTGGCCCCCTGATCCCATTTTCCAGAGATGAGAGTGGCCAAATGAGACTGTAGTGTGCTCCTGGAGCAAGATGCCAGACTGGGCACTGTAGTGAGCCATTGAGGTAAGTGATTAGGCTAAGGACAGCCGGGTCTTGGAGGGTGGGTGAGCACACAGTGGGATGCCACCCAGGGAGAGGAGCAGGAGCTGTAAAAGAGCTAATTCCCAAACCACCAGCAGGAAGTGAGAACCCACCATGTTACAATGAACTACTAGTAAAATGGAAACAATTTATTTTCCCATTTAAAATTGGGCTAAGTCCCATAGTAGTGCAAACAGGCCCTTGTTTTTGTCTTGCACATGTAGGTGCTTTGTAGAGAGAATGTTCACTGAAACAAACATAAGTTTACCCACAGGGTTTCAGACTGAGAATTGCTGTAAGACAAAAGGGTGTGTCCAGGGAGACTTTGGGAGGCAGGCCAGTCCTCCCCTACAGACAGCTCACCAACCTGAAGCAAATTTTCACCAGCAACTATACACCACACCACAGTAACTCTAACTCAGAAACCAATCCTTGCAACAAACCTCGGTGACAACTCTGCCCACATATCTACACCACAGACACCATCATGAGACCTAACCACATCAGACACACCATCACGGGTTCATTCACCTGCACATCTACCAATGTAATATACGCCATCATGTGCCAGCAATGCCCCTCTGCCATATACATTGGCCAAACTGGACAGTTCCTACGTAAAAGAATAAACAGACACAAATCAGATATCAGGAATGGTAACATACAAAAACCTGTAGGAGAACACTTCAATCTCCCTTGACACAGGGTAGCAGATTTAAAAGTAGCCATCCTGCAACAAAAAAACCTTCAAAAACAGACTTCAAAGAGAAACTGCAGAACTACAACTCATTTGCAAATTTGACGCTATCAATTTAAGATGAAACAAAGACTGTGAATGGCTAGCCAAATACAAAAGCAGTTTCTCTTCTCTTGGTGTTCACACCTCCACATCAGCTGCTAGAAGCGGGTCATGTCCTCCCTGACTGAATTGACCTCGTTATCTCTGGCCTTCGTCTTTCTTTTCATTTGCCTGTATATTTATACTTGCCTCTGGAATTTCCACTATATGCATCTGACGAAGTGGGTCTTTGCCCATGAATGCTTATGCTCCAATAAATCTGTTAGTCTATAAGGTGCTACAGGACTTCTCGTTGTTTATTCTGGATGAGGGGATGGATTGCACCTTCAGAAAGTTCATGGATGACACTAAGCTAGGGGGCGAGGTAGATACGTTGGAGGGCAGGGATAGGGTCCAGAGAGACCTAGATAGATTAGAGGATTGGGCCAAAAGAAATCTGATGACGTTCAACAAGCACAAGTGCAGAGTCCTGCACTTGGGTTGGAAGAATCCCAAGTATTGTTACAAGCTGGGGACTGACTGGTTAACTAGCAGTTCAGCAGAAAAGGACCTGGGGATTACAGGGGATGAGAAGCTGGATATGAGTCAACAGTGTGCCCTGGTAGCCAAGAAGGCTAATAGCATATTGGGGTGCATTAGGAGGAGCATTGCCAGCCGATCTAGAGAAGTGATTATTTCTCTTTATTCAGGATTGTTGAGGCCACATCTGGAGTATTGCATCCAGTTAAGGGCCCCCTGTAACAGAAAGGATGTGGACACATCGGAGAGGGTCCAGTGGGCAACTAAAATTATTAGGGGGCTGGAGCACATGACCAATGAGGAGAGGCTGAAGGATGGGCTTATTTAGTCTGCAGAAGAAAAGAGTGGGGGGGGGGGATGGAATTGATATCAGCCTTTAACTACCTGAAAGGAGGTTCCAAAGAGTTTGGAGAAAGGCTGTTCACAGTAGTGACGGATGGCAGATCAAGGAACAATGGTCTCAAGTTACAGTGGGAGAGGTCTAGGTTGGATATTAGGAAAAACTATTTCATGAGGAGGGTGGGGAAGCACTGGAATGGGTTACCTAGGGAGGTGGTGGAATCTCCCTCCCCAGAGGTTTTTAAGCCTCAGCTTGACAAAGCCCTGGCTGGATTGATTTAGTTGGGATTGGTCCTGCTTTGGGTAGGGGGCTGGACTCAATAACCTCCTGAGGTCTCTTCCAGCCCTTTGATTCTATGATTCTATGGTGTCTTTCATGAGGACTTGGTATGACTTCCCTTTAATCTTTGGAAAAAAAGACACTAATGTTTATTAACAAACGTTGCCTTAACCAATCATTCTTTTTCTACCTCACAGATTAAAATACCGCCTCACTTTCTCTTGTCATAGTATATCTTTTAAAGAAAAATGTAGTTAAAATGGACATGAAGACACTAGATTTTGCAAACAAATGTCTATCTAAGACTTACGGAAGTCACCTGAGACACATCAATAGTTCTCTTAGTCACCCACTGTGAAATGGATTATTTTTAGTATAAAACCCCAAATACAAGCTGTGTTCTCAGCGGAACTACTTCATGCAAGCTTTAATGGGCTTTATGACTTTGTAAACTGTTCAGATGGTTATTTTCTTGAGAACTAAATTCTCATGTGAGAATATATGCATAATGTTTGATTATAAGCGGAGAATACCAATGCTGGGAAGCAGAGGAGAACAGGTACAGGATAAGTATGTATGGCTCACAAGATGAGGAACATCTTTTACAGCTTCAACAGCACTGGGAGCTATTTGTCTATGTTACTATCTTAAAATAACGATGCAGCTGAAGTTGAAATACATTGTTTTCAATGAACAAGTGGATTATACTTAACAGCTGAGTTCTCTGTTTGTGATCAAGCTATAGAAAAGGGTAGCATGTTGTTGAGCTCCCCTAGGTTACATCTAGACTACAAGCCTCTTTCGAAAGAGAGCGTCTAGACTACAATCAGATTTTTTGAATAAGCAAGCCGAAAGTACTTTCGAAAAAAGGCGTTATTCCTCGTAAAATGAAGTTTACCGCGATCAAAAAAACCTGCCATGTTCTTTTGATTTACTTTTGAAAAAATGTGGCTGCAGTCTAGATGCAGAGGAAGTTTTTTTGAAAAAAGGCCACTGGAAGTGTGTGGGGGGGTGCAGAACTCAAGGGAGGGGTTTGGGGATGAGGAGGGGCTCAGGACGGGGGGGTGTGGGGTACAGAAGTCAGGGCAGGGGTGTGGGGCCCATAGCAGGGGGTGAGGGTGCAGAAGTCAGGACAGCGAGTGGGGGGCTCAGGGCAGAAATGTTGGGATGCATGAGTCAGGGCAGAAGATTGTGTGTGGGGGGGTGCTCAGGCCTAGGTGTGAAGGTGTAGGAGCGTGCGGGTTAGGAGTCAGGACAGTGGTTTGAGAGGTGTGGGAGCTCAGGGCAGGGGCTTATAATGTGTGGGGGAGCTCAAAATAGGGGGGTACAGGAGTCAGGGCAAGAATGGGGAGCTCAGGGCAGGCAGTGGGGGTTGCTGGCAGTGAATTATGAAGCTAGGTTTGCCATGCTTCATTTTCTCTGATTTATGGATCAGTGTCACTTATTTGGACTTTTTTTTTAAGATTGTGTTGCATTAATGATTGTCCCTGGCGTTGCTTCATGAAACTAGTAGCCTGCAAATAGACTTGATATTCACTCATATCCACGATGCAGTTCTGGTTGAATTACAATTGGATACATATACTTTTCCTCAGCATGTTTTTCACTCCTGAGGTGTTTATGCCCGGAAAAGTACCATTGACTTTTGTGAGAATAATACACATGCTTGGAAAAAAATTGATAGTTTTTTGGCTATGAGCCTTTATCCAATTTTTGTCCAATGTTCTCATGAGTGAGGACAGACAAAATATGCTTTAAAATGCTATTTATGGATTTAGAAGTAATCTTTGAAAAATTATTCTTATTTATATCTGGGACAGTGGCTCTGCTACTAAGGTAAGCATAAAAATTAGCAAAAAATAATGATGCCTTAAGATTTCATCAGATAAAAGGTAACATTGTCAAAGTTATTAAGCATATTCTCCAATCACTCTTTTACAGTTTGACAGGAGATTACTGAAAAAAGCCATTTGGCCCTGTTTCTATCCATTAGTTATTATGCTCCAAACAAGTGTATCACTGGAGATGACAATATATCATAGGTACCTCTTTATCAAAAGGTGAAATGCATCAAATGAATTATTCACTATGAATTATTAGCTCAGCTCTAGTACATGTAATGCAAATCTGTTCCTTAAGTCTTGCACCTTAGATCTTGGGAGTCCCTTTTCTGAATACAAAGAGGAGGCTGAACTGCAGAAGAACAAAGTAAAATGAAAGGAAATTAAGGTCATCATGACAATCATTTATCATCGAGACAAAGAGAAATATAGTTATATATTCATAAATCTAAAAGAGATTTTTTTCTCTTTTTGTATTAGACTCATGAATAACCACTAAAGCAGAATACAGGACCAGTAAGTGCTTGCTCCTTGATGTTATACAAACTGGGGGGACGTAGGGAATTTCTCTTCTATTTGGGTATGTCTACACAGCAGTGTTATTTCGGAATAACTGACGTTATTTCAAAATAACAAAATGTGCGTCTACACAGCAAGCCATTATTTCAAAATAATGTTGAGATGGAAGATTTCTTACTCCAACTCCTGTAATCCTCATTTTACGAGGAGTAAGTGAAGTCGAAGGGAGAGTATTCTTCCTTCAACTTCCTGCTGTGTAGGCAGCACCAAAAGCCGAATTAAGCTTTTTCGACTTCAGCTACACAGTTGATGGGGCAAGAGTAAACAACAGAATTGTTCTTTTCCTCCTTAGCAGACTAGGGAGGGGTTACAACTCCCTCTTGATTAAATGGATCATCCCCAAGATATCCCTTTAATGAGTAATTTATAATCAAAGTCCATCAATCGTACTTTCAATATAAATACATTACTCCTTAAATATTACCCATACATATGTCAAAATGATTATGCATTTTGACGTTATAAGCTTTCCTTAGACACAGTACATCTTATGTTTCATGGGCAAATATTCTGTAAGATGTGTTTGGTAGAGTGTATTCGTTAGGTCTGAAGTGAGGGTTCTTTGAAAAGTGTAGGGGGCCATTTGCCAAAGAGTTTCACTTGTCAGAACAGGCTGACTAAAGAGAAAGGAGTATAATGCACTATGTTAAAACATGGTGCAAGAGGCACTCCAGGGTCAAGGCACACTCAGAGCTTTCTCTGGTGTTATTTGGCATTGCTGTAGACCAGTGGTTTCAAGACAGAGTCTGAACTAAATATAACAACTCTCTAATACAGCTGAGTCCTCCTTGTGTGTTCCAATAAGAGATATGTGTCTGTGTAACTCAAAAGTTATGCATGCTGAAGACATAAGACTGCTCCTAACTCTGCCACAAAGTTCCTGTGTGAACTTAGGTAAGCCATTTATTTTTTTCTTCTCATCTATAAAATGGGAATGTTAATATTCCCCAACCTCAAAGAGGTATTGCCAAAAGAAATCCACTGATGTCTGTGAAACGCTTTCATGATATGGCAATGAGCACCACAGAAACAGTCCTAAAATATGTTTTTAGGTGGAATTTAATTTCCATCTGAACTCTTCACCCTGCCTACTAATTATATAAAACAGGACCCATGCATCACAAGCTTTGTGGAGCTATTTGCCAGTGGGCTACTATGACAGACCGTGACAGTAGGCAAAGCTCTGTGTCACAGAAGGAACTAATTCTAATAACCAAGAGGTATGCTCTTTGATTTCTCACAGACAGGATAACTAGGATTAAGGCCAAAGCCTGTGATGTTACTATCCAGAAATTCATTCCCTTTGATATTTTATGTGCCAGAAAGTCAATATCTTTGATTTTAGTATTCTTAGAAGAATGTATAGTTTTGCAAAGCCCATGGGTTGAATTCCTCTGAGACATGCTTTTCTCACTGAAAAACTGTATAATAAAAACTTCAGAATTTTCAGCTGATGAAGGGATCCAAATGTGAAGGGGAGAGTAAAGGTTTGCAGAAGCATTTTGGATAGTTACCATTCATTCTGAGTTTCATGCTCAGTATCAAGCAGATTGGGTCCTATAGCTAGATTTTATTTTACTATGCACTCTCATCCCGTTTTGAGGTATCTGTTGCTATAAATTATGTAACTGAAAGGCTGATAAGGATGAGGAAAATAAATTATTTTCTTCTGCTATTGCAACTATGGGCTTGGTTTATTCTGTTAGATTGTAAAAAGATCATCTAACCAAATTCTCTAAGCAATGTATACATGTTATAAGCCTGAAAACCCCAATGGAAATGGTTAACAAAAATAAGAATAATCCTGAATCCTAACCTTATCTATTTTATGTCCAAAAGTCTTTGAATAACGGGATCCTTTTTCCACACTTTTAGCTCAATTTCTCCCACCCTAAACAAGCCATCCTCTTTTTCTGCAGTCACCAATGCCTTCTTGATATTCCTTAACCAAAAAGCACCCTTTTTATGACACCCTCTCATAGGCTGTCTCATCTCAGCAACAGATGGCCCCAGTTTCATTCCCGCTGGATTGATCCCATAACTGGAGAGCTGGTAAAAAAAAGTTAATTAAAAATGTCAAGAATGTTTTTGTTACTCCGAAGAAGTCATCTGAAAAAGTGGGCTGTGCCCACAAAAGCTCATGATACCATCTACATGTTTTGTTAGTCTTTAAAGTGCTACCAGACTATTTGTTGTTTTTTAAGTTTTTGATTATAATGTTAGAATTGTTTTTGAGGTTGTGTATGGCACTGCATTCCCCTCTCTGTGCCTACTGGCAGAGGGTTAATGCAGAGCAAGATTCATTTTCCTGAATATCCCAGTGCAAATGGAGGTTAAAGACAAAGGTAAAGGGCAACGTTTAATTTACAATCAAAATGATGTTCTGAAATCACAATGGAGTTTGTAAATGGATATAAACGTGTATAGATATACACTAATCCATCACAGTTTTAAAATACAATTTCATGACATTTTTCAAATAGTTCTGCATAACAGGTTGTTAAAAGTTACAAGCTCCCTCAGCTCTTGAATGCTCACTCCTCCTTTGTGATTCATCTTAGGTTGGGCTAACTTTGAAGGTCCTAGAGGGACTAAATTAAAAGGATTACACAGTATTTCTTCTGGGAACTTAGCCTGCTCTTGCTGATTTCATATCTGGCCTGCTCTGAAGCTTCTACAATCAGATGTTTTTACTGACAGTGTCCTAGAAAAAGCCTACATGCAACATAAGTCTGGACCCCAACAGGTGCTGAATCCTGAAAATATATGAGAGCTCAGTGTGAAGAGAGGAAAGAATGGGTCTGGAGTTCTTAAGTAGGAGCCTGAGTGAACTGATTAAATGTTTGTTGTCTGGGGAAGACTAATAGAGGCTCAGTTTAACACAGTGCTACTTTTCTGTATCCCTGCAAAATTACAATCATTGATAACCATATTTCAGCTATCCCTGCATTTAACACAGACATAGCTGTTGTTGGGTCAGAAAATACTACTCCATCTGCTGAATAGCTAATAAATCTAGGCAAAGCAGGAACAATGCTGTATTTACATAGGGTATGTCTACATTTGCATCCTCTTTAGTGAGATGGATGCAAATGAAGACATTTGAAATTGCAAATGAAGCCAGGATTTAAATATCCCGTGCTTCATTTGCATAATCACATTATGTCATTATTTCAAAATTGCGCTATTTCGAAATAAAAAACACTGTTAAGATGCAGTTATTTTGAGAGAAAACCCTTCTCTCAAAATAACTGGTAAACCTCATTATATAAGGAATAAGGGTTATTTCGAGAGAAGGGTTTTCTCTTGAAATAACTGCATCTTAACAGCGTCTGTTATTTCGAAATAGCGCTATTTCAAAATAGTGCCATAACACAAATATGCAAATGAAGCATAGGATATTTAAATCCCAGCTTCATTTGCAGTTTTGAATGTCTTCATTTGCATCCCTCTCTTGAAAGATTGTGCAAGTGTAGACATACCCATAGACATACCCAGGGTCTCTCCTCCTTTCCAGCTAGCTGTAAGGGAAGCATTACTTCAGGACCTGTTTACATACAAAAAACAAACAAAAGCTGTTAACCTTAATGACTGTTCTCAAGCAGAGCAATGACAATGCAAGATGCCTGAACTGGAAATAAGCCAATTTGACTAGGGTGAGGAGGGAATGGAAAGTGAACAATCCCTAAACAGAGGTGGCATGTTAATTCCAGCCTTTGAAAACCAAGGAGGCTGACATAGAGGAAGAAAGGCATAGACTTTTGTTATCATAAGGCAAAGAATGACTAACCTTTGAACCTTTGAAAATCCTATGCTATATGTATCGACTAGCACATCTCCATGTGAGCAGGTAGACTGTTGGATTTGTGGGAAAAGGTGTAATAAACCTCTAGGGCATTTAGGGTGGTCAGTACTGGTTCTGGGGGCTATGACTGCTGGATCATGGGGTCACACTTTGTTGAAGAGGTAATTTTCAAAATGTTCAAGAGAGGGCAAAGACTCCTGTTTTTCTAAGCACAGATCAAAAGCCATATGAATGTACTGAAATTTTTTGTGACTAAATAACCATCCCGCCCCCAGAGCTACTAATAATGCTTTATTTAACACTTTTTTGTTGTGAACTGAAGTAACTGCAATAATAGGAAATACATGCCAGAAGCAGGTTTAATAGTGATAGCTTTAAGAAGTGGTGGCAGTAATAACTGGTCTGTGGCATCAGAATATGGTGACAAACTGCCTGTGACAGCCCTCTTAGACTAGTGAGTGGTATTTCCTGACATCCCAGCTGGAGAAACTGAGGCTTAGTATAACCTTCTCAAGGAGCTCATTGTGATTGGGCAGAGCTCTTGAATATGAGTATTTAGACAGTAGACCATCAAGTTAATTAAAACAGGTATCTGTAGAGATGAGCATTACTATGGGGATGTAGAAATGAGAAAAAACAAAACTATTGCACAGAGTTAACAGGTTGATGTTGCTGTGTTTCTCATCTCTTTACTGCGACTAGCTCTATATTTCATGCTGGGGGAGTTCAAATTAGCTGACTTGCACTTGAACAAACCAGGTATTCAAAAGAATAATAGCAGAAATTTACCAAAGTTCAGTGCTACTCACTTTGAGCCATCTTGATATGTGAGTGACACTGAATGCTAATCAAACCTGCTGTCAACTGAAACCATAAATGCCAGGGAAAACACACCTAACTTTTACTTTAACATAATTTGCCATGTGCCTGTGGATCTGTGAGTAGCAAGTATAGACAGTTAATAGCAACAGGAATTCTGCAGCTATTAGTAACTGCATTAGTATAAAACTTCAGGTAATTAGAGGTCGTGGGTGGCCCCGCAGCAGCCAGATTTCACTTCATAAAAGTGTTGGTATTATAGTTCAGCTGCGAAATACAGAAGAAGAAAGTGCACTTGCCTGAGGTATCCTAGAGGTTGTTCATCATTTAGATTGCTCAAGAGGTTTGTTAAACTCATTACTTGCTCTCCAAAATTCTACAAGAAGTTATTGCCTTGTGGAGAATTCAACACCACTAATCCCAACTCCTTGTTGAAAACAAAATAATTCATAATGGGAAGCTTGAAGATTTAAAACTTGCCATTTACCAAGAAAATTTTATGGACAAATTAGAGTTCAGTAATGCTCCCTAAATTCTTCCACAGGTAGATATAATCAACTTTATTTTATGATGGCCTTGGGACAGAATGCTTCATTAATGAAAAGTTATGATTCGTGCATTTTTCATTGCTTTAAGGATAGTCTCCCACCTGGAGAGTTTGGTATCAGGTTCCTCATTTATGGAGATAGTATATTAGTGCTGGTATGGTCTCCAGAGATTTTCTCTCATATTGCTGGAGCTACTTCATGTACCTCTTCACTTCTCTGGGTTTTATCATAAATCCTTAAGAGCCTTACTAAACTGCTTCATAAAAATGGTATGTATGTGAGCAAAAGGGACAGACTATGAGAAGGGGGTTGCAGTAAGCTGGCCTTCTGTCTTTATGATCAGCATTTACTCCAGCTAAAACATTTTTCATACAATATAGTCCTTCCTGTTGCTCAAGTTCTGCTGACTCTTGAGGACGATACAGCTCCTTAAGACCACGTAGGATAATATATGAGGTGAAAGTGGCTCTCTGAAAAAAAGGAACTAGGACAAATGAGACTGTGGAGGGAAACTCCAGGGACACCCAGGCTCAAGAGTAAGATTAAATTGAGGTTTCTTTCGCATGGCTGTTTTGATGTATAAGCAATAAACATTTGTTCACACTTTGCATTCTGAATTTAAAAGATAAAAATCCATTTTTTTAAATAAAAGCAATGATGTAGAAGAGGGTAGTTGTACAAAGTATCTTTTCGATAAATAAAGCCATTCCTGGTAGAAAAATTAAAAATATAGCAGGAATTATAAATACCTCTTAATTATTTTAAATATAATTGCTACACAAACTTAAAAATGTATCCTCACTTTTTTTTAAAGACAATCCATTGGCTTAGATACTCATTTTCTTTTCTCCTATAGGCATTGCCATCAAATAACTTCCAGGAGCAGTTTATGATCCTATTGCAGGGTTTCTCAAAGTGGTCCACAAAACCATTCTGAGAAACCTGCTAACTGGTCACAGATGTATTTACTTATTGGCACCACAGCCACAAAGTATCATGGCTCCCTTTGGCTCCCATTTGCTGGAAAACCTCATTGTAAGTGCATTGTAAGGGCAAAAACTTCTCTCTCACCAACAGAATTTGGTCCAGTACCTCACCCACTTTGACTCTTTAATGCCTTGGGACCAACATGGATACAACTCATCATACTTTTGATTAACAATTATCTTAACTTACTTCTGATTGATTTATTCTTTATTTATCCAGAAAGTGTGAGAATATATTTGAGACTTCTCTTCTTCCTAGCCTGAAGGAAACAAGGACTCTGGAAGAAATGCATTTTACCTCTCTATGACATGAATACTCACTCGACACTTACTTGCCCTAGATAGAAACATGAGAAGTGGGGATCTCCTACTGGTGAGATCTAGAGCCAACAGCTTGGTGGGAAGTCCAGCTGCTTGACAGAAGGGAGGGTGCTGTTATTTTTACCAATTTGCTGTTTCCGGATCTTTTTTGGAGGTTCCACCTTTCATATTAACCTCCATAAATCTAGTCCTTGCTGAATTTGAAGCTCCAAAAATATTCCCAGTGGCTAGTGAGCTCCCTGTCCTGAAAGAGGCAGAGCTTTTTGATTCTCTTCTTTCACAATAGGACAGTCTCCCTATAGCAAAAATACATGATGGATAATATGAAGTCTTCTTGCAAGTCTCCATTGCTAGGTTTCAGTGGCATTGTAACATATGGAATTACATAATTAAAGAAGATTATAGATTTCAGGAATCTCTGAAGGGAACTGAAGACAAAAAAAGTCCAAGTATTCTTCTAGAAGAACCTTCCATTCCCCCAACCAAAAGACTATGGAAAATAATGGAGGTGAACTGTTGGTTATGCAACTGGTTTGAAGCTAAAAGTTTTATGCAACACTGAACCACATTCTAGTGGAAGAAGGATGTATATTAACAGGACGACCTGCATCTCATAATTGAAGGGGTGCTAATCTTGTGGGTTGGAGATCAGCTGGAGCAGCCAAAAGGGCATTAAGCTAACACCAGAAGAGAAGAGTATTAACTAGGAAAATGCAGGATAAATTCAAAATTATTATATAATGAAAGTAGTAAATTGATGTTGCAAGCAATGTAAAGTGAAGAATATTTTCAGTTGTGTATATATATCAATGGTAGGTATCTGGGAGCAAACAAGAGGAATTTAAAATTCTCATTGAGAAAAAAACTGATATAGACAGCAATTACGTGGACTTTTGGGATAGTCAATGTAATTAAAATTCTACTCTGGGATGTGGGAGATGCAAGGTGAAATTCAAACTCAGCTTGATACAAAGCAGTTGGGTCTCCCACATACAGGCTAGTCACCTGGCTATAGATGTAGTCTCATGCCCTCTCTGGCCCAGTGATTATTTAAATTATTTTTGAAAAATACCAGAAATGAAAATGAAATATTTCATTGAGGGTCAAAATATTTTCATTTGACCCAAAACAACAAACAATTATAGAAAACCAAAATGTCTTATCAATAGCTTATCAATAAACTACAACCTATACTGAAACAGGATACTACACTCTGAGAGGCTCTGGGAGACAGGCCCATAGTCTCCTATAGACAACCACCTAACCTCAGGATGATTCTTACCAACCACCACAGGACATACTACACTAATATCAACCCTGGAACTTTCCCTTGCAACAAACCCCGTTGCCAGCTTTGTCCACATATTTACTCTGCTGACACCATCATTGGACCTAACCAGTTCAGTTATAAGATCAAGAACACATATTCCTGCTCATCCAGAAATATAATTTATGCCATCATGTGCTGACAGTGTCCGTCTGTTATGCACATTGGACAAATGTCTCAGACACTTGGCCGAAGAATCAATGCACACAAAACAGATATCAGACAGTTTCACAAAGAAAAAACAGTTTCTTGCTATTTCAATCAGAAAGGGCATTGTTTCAACGACTTGACTACCTGCATCCTGCTTCAAAGACATTTTAACACAAGACTTCAAAGAGAAACCTCTGAACTGTCATTCATGCTTAAATTTGATACTTTACGACTGGGGCTTAACAAAGATGCTAATTATCTTACCCATTACAAAGATAGCTTCCCCAATTATCACCTCTAATATCATTAGCTCACAGACATTAACCTCCCCCCATCATCCCCCCTCTGTTCTGAAATTTGATTTGTCCTTTTTATATGTGTTCACTTTTTTTGATTGTATCCCTTTGGCATATATGGTCATGCCAATTTTCTTCCACAATTTGATCTGAGGAAGTGGGTCTGGCCCACAAAAGCTCATCACCTAATAAACCATCTTGTTAGTCTTTGAAGTGCTCCATAGTCCTGTCTTTTGTTTCAGCTAGACCAGACTAACACGGCTACATCTCTATTACTATTCTAGGATGAAGGACACCTTCATGGACCTTTGTGAATGGCTCGCCCCTGGTCTGCGGCAATGGGACATGCATATGAGGCCTGCCATTCCCCTCCAGAAGCATGTGGCCATCACCCAATAGAAGCTCTCCACGCTGGACAGTTACTGATCCATGGTGAACCAGTTCGGCGTAGGGAGATCCAGCATCGGAGCAGTGCTCATGCAGGTATGGCAATCTCCGGCCACTGTGGGGAATGGGCTGCCCTAGGGAAAAGGGGCGGGGGTGGTGAAAGTCCCCTCCTGGGGGGGTTTATTCTCTCCCGCCCGCACTAAGGACTGCCAGCGGTGGCCTGGATTACAGGGAGGGCTGTTCCTGGAGAGTAGGGGCACAGGGTAGTGGCAGGGAGGGAGCACTCTGAGCCACCCTGGCACCCCAGTGACTCTTGGTTTTGTGTGTCCCTCTGCAAGTGGTCAAGGCCATCAACAGAGTGCTACTCCACAGAGTCATCCACCTTGCCGATGTTGACGCAGTCATCGAGGGGTTTGGTGCCCTGGGCTTCCCCAACTGTGGGAGAGTGGGGGCTATTGATAGGACACATATCCCCAGCCATGCCCCGGACCACCAGGCCTCCCTATACATCAGCCAGAAGGAATACTTTTCCATCATCCTGCAGGCTGTGTCTGATCACCGGGGCCACTTTGTGGACATCAATGTGGGCTGGTCCGGCAGAGCACACGACACGCGGGTCTACCGCAACTCCTCCATGTGCCAGAGGCTGCACGCCAGGAATTTCTTCCCCGACCACCACATCAGGGTTGGAGATGTGGACATGCCTGTCTGCCTGGTGGGGGACGTGGCCTATCCCCTACAACCCTGTCTCATGAAGCCCTACACGAGACACTTCAACCCTTCCCGACAGCCATTTAATGCCAAGCTGAGCAGGGCCTGCATTGTAGTGGAGGATGCCTTTGGCCAGCTGAAGGCCCGTTTTAGATACCTCCTCACCTACCTGGACCTCTCAAAGCAGAATATTCTGCACGTGGTGGCAGCATGCTGTGTGCTGCACAATTTGTGTGAGCAGAAGGGGAGGCTTTCCTGCCAGGGTGGATGGAAGAGGCCGACCACTTGGCTGCCCTGTACACACAGCCCTTCACGGCTGCCATCCGGGAGGTCCATCGGGTGGCTGTCTGTATCCGGGAGGCCCTGCAGGAGAGCTTCCACATGGAGGAGCAGTAACAGTCTCCCTGGTCTGCCCCACTGGGGGCTTGTGCCTCATTCCTCCCTCATGTCCTTCCACTTACCCCTCCCTAACCCCCCTTCCTGATGTAAAATAAAAGACACATGTGTTCATGAAAACAAAGTCTCTTTATTGAACAAAACTGGGGGCGGGGGATAAAACTCAGGTGAGACTGGGGAAAGAAGGCGGGAGAGGGGAGGATAGATGGGAGGGGGAAACCTGGGAGGAGGGAGCTGGAAGGGGGAGGCAAGGGAAGGAAGGGGGAGGAGAAGCTCAGGGCTCAGGGATCTTGCCAGCCCAACTGTCTCCCAGCCTCATGGGTGTGGGTGCTTCGGTATCCCTGGGGGGGAGAGTGGGGGAGAGGGTGTGGAGGCAGAAGCGGGAGGGGGAGAAGGAGTGGAAGGAGGAGTGGTAGCTAGGGAGGCAGCAGGGTCTGGAGCGGCAGGAGGCAGCAATCTCTGCACCAGGGTCTCCAGGTGCTCGCAGATGGCATGGCTGTGGGCAAGCTGCTCCCGCCAGCTCTACCACTGGAGCTGCAGATCTTCTTGCACCCAGTGGTCGAGGGTGCGTGCAGGGCTCGCAGTGCCCCAGGTGCTGCTACTGGTAGTCTTCTTGTGCACAGGTCAGCCTGCAGAGTGCTCGAGTGCGGGAGGATGTCCTAGGCGGGATGGTATGCCCTGCACTTGGAGCTGGTGCGGCTATGGAGAAACAAGAGAAGTGGTCAGTTATCCCTGGGGACACAGTGGGTGAAGACCAGCCCCCCTCTGCAAGCGAGGATGACAGTTCTCCACACCATCAGAGCCGATGTGGTTGTACATAGGCCATGTTCGGGACGTCCTGCTATTCCCGGGAGTGGGAGCTGCCCCAAGACTTCATCCATGCCACTGTGCTGCATCAGTGTGGGTGTGTGTGTGGGGGAGATGTCCCCTGCCTCTGTGTAGAGGGGGTTTGTGGAGGGAGGACATCCTGCTGTGTCCAACCCCGGGTTCAGGAGCATGTCATGTCTCTTCATACACGCGTGTGGGTAACAGGCCAAGGCCCCTGTGTGGCAGCCAGCTGGGACCATGTGCCCAGGGGTGGCACGGCACATGCTCACACATGCACAGGTCGCTGCATGATCTGTGATCAGCAAGGCCCACACGTGCAGTCCCTGGTCTCCCTCTCCTCCCACCCCCGCATAAGGGGACAGTGATGGTATTCACATGTTGTTGCCTCACCAGCCTCGGACAACACCAGCGACAGGTCCACTGGGATGACTTGGGGGTCGTGGCTGCGTGGCACTCTCCCTCTGGGCTCCTGCGGCTCCTAGCCCTCCTCCTTCTCCTCCTCCTCACCCTGGTAAGGGCCCTCTGCCCCAGGAGTGCTCCAATAAATCTGTTAATCTATAAGGTGCCACAGGACTTCTCGTTGTTTTTGCAGATTCAGACTAACATGGCTACCCCTCTGATATTTAAAGAAATGTAACAGATGAATTTTATCTGCAAGTTCAGAGGCCTAGAAAATGCACAGAAGACTTTAAAAAAGAGCTGTAAATGACCAAGCAAGTTAATGTGACAGATAAGATAGACATGATATTATCTTGTTGTCAGGCTTTTGAACAAATATCTTCCCAAAAAAATGACAGTGGATGTCCATGTTAACTCTGGAAAAGGTCATACAAATGGCAAGAATGATTGAGCTAACAAAATGCGAGAATATATCAAGAAAGTTGAAACACAGTTCAAGAAGTAAAAGCAAAATTATTTGAAAAACAATAGTGAAAAATTAAGCTTTATTAAAAAATTAAAATGCCTCAAGGGAGCTGAGTTCCCTGGGTGAAAAGTAATGTGACATGTGTGGCAAGGGAGAATACTCTAAAAAGAAAGTCTGTCAAGCTTATAGTAGTGTATTACGACAATGGGAGTATGTCTGCCAAAGCAAACTAAGCAGGGAGACTGACTAAAAAAGGGTGAATGTTACCTATTTTTTGGGACCTGCACCAATCAGCAACTAATTTCAAGGTCCACAAAATTTCTAGATGTAAAACTGATTCAGAGGCAGCAGTAATTGAGTTGTATATTGAGATATAAGGAAATGAACCCAAACCTTAAGTTGGAGACTCTGTCCACAGTTTCTTGGTAAAAAGACAATAAATACTAACCACCCTCTCTCATTGGCAATTTATTAATTAATACTTGCAAAGTGTTTTGAATATTAAAGGTACTATTGAATACTAAAAATAATTGTTTTCAAAGATTTCAGTCAATAAAATTAAAAACATACAGGGGAATATGAAAATGCCTACTTTCCATGGCTTACTTCAGTGCAAAAGATAAAACAGACCGTGTAGATGGTCCTAAATAAGCACCAATGGAAACTAATTAATCTGTTTACTCGGGAGATTAACATATACAGTATTGTCAAATGTTATGTGCAAATTAGCATTATCTTGAAAACAATATATAAATCCTACTATGCAGAACTGCCAAAAATTAAAAAATATATATTTACAATAGACTGAGGAAAGCCAGATTTAAAGGCATAAGTTTAATTGGTTTGTTCTTGTTCTAGATGTTTAAAGCTTTGTAAGGCAGAGACTCAATAAAACAATGTTTGTATGGTAATTCAATCAAGTAGCTATTTCTAAATTATATAATGAACAAAGTTTTTCTAATGCAAAGATAATAGAATTTTCATCATTTAATTTCTCAATTTCTATATAAATTAGTTCTATTATTCAATAAAAATGGCAAACATTTTATCTGAAATCATTCTATTCAATTCTCTCTATATGTACTGTATATTAAATAAAGTTAAAAGGGACTAGAGTGGGAGAAGTGAACAAAAAGCAAGGATAAGCCAGTAAGGAAAAATCTGCACTGCTCCTGAACATAGCTGAAAGACGTGCTTGGCTGTTTTCAGCCTCATATGGTCATATTCTGCCCTGAGGCTCCAGGAAAACCTGGTAAGAGAGGCACATTTATGTTAATAGAATGTTTGCACAAGCAGCTACTTAAATACATGCATGTGTTTTCAGGCTACTCAGGGAAAGAAGCACAAAAGAAGAAAAGAAAGGGAAATATAAAGAACCTCCAGTAAAGATAAAGTGACACTTAGCTCTCATTGTGAGTTGGTTTTGCTCATCTCCAGCTATAGCAGTTGAGCTTGGAAGTGAATTAACTGTGCTGCCTCAAAGTCTTGGAGAATCTTCCCCAAAACACTAAATTTAAAGCTAAATACACATGACACCAAAGTAAGGGAATCAAGTGCTTTTGTTAAATGTAGTAATTGTAAATACATTTCTTGCATTATTAGCAGGAAACTCTCAGACAGTTTGATTCTGTCTCTCAAAGTGTTAACTTGGATTTTCACCTCAGAACATATCCAGCTTCATTCCAATATTCCTTGGCAAAGCTGGAGAAGTTTGAGAGGAGTTGTAAGTTTCCACAGAAAATAATCCTTTAATTAGTAACATAACATACTTGTCAGACTTCTTTAAGATTCTTTTAAAATCTCATTCTCCCGGGTTACTTCCATATTGTGCACACAGTACTCATCGCTAGCAGCGGTTCTACTATAACAGTTCTGTCACTTCCAGAAACTCCAGCCAGACCATTACTATTCCATATTGAGATTGACTTGATAATTAAGTCTCACATGCACTTGGACAATGGGAATAAGAATAAGAATGTTTCAGCCAAAGTTCCCATAGTCTCATTGGCTAAGCCGAGAAATAAGGAGTTCATGAACAGTCTCAAGTGATTCACTCACATGGGCTGAAGATTGCACAAGAGCTGTTTTAAATTTTATAGCTGCCATTAGTAAGCAAGTTGTATGCAAATCCCACAAACTGAAGTCAGCAGTGAATAACTTAGGCTATGTCTACACTGCAGGCTTCTTGGGCAAGAACAGATGATCTTGCGCAAAAACTTGTGGAATGTCCATACTACAAACCCGTTCTTACTCAAGAAAGTTTACAGTAGATAGTCAGAAGAGAGGGCTTTTTGCTCAAGAGTTATTCCTCTCCCCACAAGGAATAAGCCTTTTTGTGCAAGAGCTCTTGTGCAAATAGACTAGCGTGGATGGGAACAGGCTAAAATGGATGGCTAAAATGGCCATCAGAGCTTTCCTGCGCAAAAGAGTGTTCACATTGCCATGGACCCTCTGGTGCAAAAGCACATGGCAGTGTGGATGCGCTCTTGTGCAAGAACTTTTGTACAAGAACTCTTGCATAAAACAGTTCTTGCGCAAGAAGCCTGCAGTGTAGACGTAGCCTTAGAGTTTTAATGCTAACCATATGTTTAAAAAAATCACTAATCTTATAGCATGTATAAAATCCATGGCTACATCTAGACTGCAGGCTTCTTGAACAAGAACTGTTTTGCACAAGAGTTCTTGCACAAAAGTTCTTGTGCAAAAAGCCTGCAGTGTAGACGTAGCCCATGTGTTTTTAATAATGGAAATTCACCTGTTTCCTTTTTTCATCTAATCAATTCTCAGCACATTCTTAGTAGTAGGATCAACTTTTGTATATCTTCATTTGCTTTTCTATTCTTGTTTGGATTTCATTCAAAGAAAGCTTCACTGGTAGTATGTCAGGACAAGTTCCAAAATGTAAATAGAATATTTGATAAGTATGAAATTATGGTATATTCATGAACATTCATGATTTCCCACTATTCATTGGGAAAAAGTTCAATGTATTTGAAAAATAGAGAAATTTACTGAATACGTTAGTCCCTTTATTATTCAACCAGCCGTAATGAAATCAAAACTGGCTGGTATTTTCACAATATTGCAGAGTTTCATAGAATCATAGATTAGGGTTTGAAGAAACCTCAGGAGGTCATCTGTCCAACCCTTGGCTCAAAGCAGTACCAACCCCAACTAATACATGTTATTTTGAGTAATATGTGAAATAAATCTATGCTGAAATTTCTGATATGGGAAAATCCTCAGAATTCCAAGTCATCTGATAGACTGGAATGTCCATCACAATCATCTTATCTGATCTCATGTACATTGCAAGTCAAGAGAACCAGCTCATTGACCAGTATGGCATATAAAGGCCCAATCTAGCAGTTAGCACTATGTGTAGTAATTACTGTCATGAGTAGTTCTGCTGAAGTCAGTGAATCCATTCATATAAGTAAAGCTATTCACCCTCTTGTTGGCAACAATGATCACATAAGCAATTTAGAAAAGGCATATGGAAATACAAAGAGAAGTAAGCTGAAAGAGATAGAAATGTGAAAAACATGTAACATTTTTACCAGATTTAACAATTTACAACAAAATGAAGGGTTAAAATAGATAACATATGTATTTAAGTTGCAGAGTACAACATTTTAAGAAGCCACTTCAAATGGTATAGAGCTTTTTTTTCCAGGTAAAATAGTGAATATTTTATCAGCCAAATAAATAAAGCGATTAAGTATAAAACTACAATTAGGAGATATTAATGTTATAAAAACCAGGGCAGAAATAGAATGTTCCATGCTGGTATACTTTATTTTCTTCGATCTACTGTGGTTTAAAGTGCTGTTTCTATTTTGTAAAATAACTATTAAAATAGCATTGTTTCAATTAAAAGATCCACTCTATGTGTATTTAGAGCTATGTTTGCTGGTTTTATGTTAAAAAATAAACCCTTACTATTTTTAATCCTCTTAGACCTTCAGAGCTCGCACTGCTAAGAGAGAGTGACCTGCATTCTAGTCCTTCTTCTACAACATCAGTAGAATTCTTCAATACATTCCAAACATCACTTGAGGGTTACAGATATGTCCTTAAGGATACAATGTGAAGACAATATGTTCACAGAGCATCATTCTTTATGGTGATTTAGGAAGCAAACAATTTTTTCTTGAGTTTGTTGACAATGAGGGGAAAAAAAAGTTTGATCTGGAAATCACTAAGCTATCTCATGCCAAATGAATTCCACTGTACTGTTTTACTGTCATTTATACAGTGACACACATCCTGTGAAACAGACTTAATATAGGATCCCCAGATCTTTCAAGTTTTACTTAGTTTCCCTAAATACAGGCAGAATAACTAAGTACAGACTGTAAGTGTCCTGTCTCCCTATCTGCACAGAGCTTTTTTCTTTAAGAGTTTAAGCTTTCAGGGTCACAGAGTGTATCTTGCTATACAGATGTTCAGTATCTCATACAGTGAGTGCTTCTGCAGTGCAAATAATAAGAGGGGTGCTGTTTGCAGCTAATCTTCTTCAACACTGTGATCAAAACAAGTTCAAGAGCTGAAGAGATAACAAAGAGCACACAACAGTCATGAAAGATAAGGCTGCATCACAGGGGACAAGTTGATCTCTGCATACTAGCAAGGAGCCCTAGCAAAGAAGCATCACTCATTATAGCATAAGATCAGAACTCAGCTAGAAACCAGTTGTGATCCTGTTCATTGATAATTGTGCATTTTCTTTGATTATGCTAGACAGAAGGCTCAGAAGAACAGATGTATCCTACACCTATGTGTATACACAAACAGGTAAATAAAGCATCTGATGACCTGCCGGGGCTAACCCTGGTGAATCACATCTGGTCCAAGGGCAGAGTATTACCCACCTAATCTACATTAACACTGACAGGTGTTTGTCTAACCTGCTCTTAAAAAATCTCCAATGATGGAAATTCCACAACCTCCCTAGGAAATTTATTCCAGTTGTTAAGCAACTTCAGAGTTAGTAAGTTTTTCCTAATGTCCAGCCTAAGCCACCTTTGCTACAATTTAAACCCATTGCTCCTTGTCCTATCATCAGAGGTTAAGGAGAATAATTTTTGTCTGACCTCCTTGTAACAAACTTTTGGATACTTGAAATCTGTTATGTCCCCGCTCAGTCTTCTGTTTTCCAGACTAAAAAAACCCAATTCTTTTAATCTTCTCTGGAAATTAGCTCTGCTCAGTGCTGCGGCACCCTGTTCCAGCTGGTGTTGTGCCTGCTGTTCCTTATTAACTATCAGTGACTCTGCCACCATGTCCCTCCCAGTCCACAGCACCCTTACCTTAGGGTAGTGCCTTGCCACAGTGTCCCCACACTCGTTGGCTTTGTCTACCCTGGCAGCTTCTTGCGCAAGAACATCTTGCGCAAGTGTTCTTGTGCAAGAAGTCTTGCGCAAGAAAACGTCCACACTGCCATGTGCGAGCCGTGCTTTTGCACAAGAGTGCCCATGGCAGTGTGGACACTCTCTTGTGCAAGAAAGCTCTGATGGCCATTTTAGCCATAGGGCTTTCTTGCGCAAGAAACCCCTGCCGAGCATCCACACTTCCCTCTTGCGCAAGAGCTCCGGTGCAAGAGGGCTTACACCTGATAAAAAAGAGTGTAGCTCTTGCGCAAGGAGCCCTCTCTTACCACGCCGTACTGTAAATTTCCTTGCGCAAGAGTGGGCAGGCACTGTGGATGCTCTGCAGATTCTTGCACAAGAACGGCCGTACTTGCGCAAGAAACCGTGAGTGTAGACATAGCCTGGGGGTCCTCCCTTTCGGGGAATGCTCCAGCCCTCTATATTCAGCTTGCCTCAGTGACCCTACTGCCAGTCTTCATCTAGCCCCTGCCACAGGGGTAAACTGTAGTCTGAAATGGCCATTCATCATTGGCAAGGGAATGTGGACCAGTTGCCTTCTATCCTGGCTGTTTCTCTGCAGCTCTAATGCCACCAGGCCTTGCCTCAGACTCTGCAACCTGGGAGTGAAGTCAAGCCAGAGCTCCCTAGCTCTGCCTGCCTTTTCCTAGCCCTGCTCTGTCTCAGGAAGCTTCCAGCTTCCCTGGCAGCCAGTGTCTCTCTCCTTCCCTCCTAGAGCCCTCATTTATATAGCCCTCAGCTGGGTCCTAATTGGCTGTATCTACCTTAGCTGCAGGCTCCTTTCTCAGGACTGAGTTTAACCCTTGCTAGGCCAGTGTGGGTGCGTCTACACAGAAGGGCTTAACTTGAAATAAGCTACACAAATTGAGCTATGTCAATTGCGTAGCTTATTTTGAAATAGCTTATTTCACAACTGGGAGCATATACACAGCACTTATTTCGAAATAGAGCACTCTTCCTCTGACTTCCCTTACTCCTCATACAGGGGGCTACATCTAGACTGCCCCCTCTTGCGCAAGAGAATATTCAAATGAGGTGAAGCGGTGAATATCACCAAGCCTCATTTGCATACTTAATGAGCTGTCATTTTTGCGCAAGGGGCTTTTGCGTAGGAGCCATTCTGCCAGTTTTTTTCAGGCAGAATGGATCTTGTGCAAGAGGGGGGGGTTTGCACAAAAAGGAGCTGTGTCGACGGCTCCTTTTTGAGCAAAAGCCCCTTGCGCAAAATGATGGCTCATTATGTATGCAAATGAGATGCGGCAATATTCACCGCTTCACCTCATTTGCATATTTTCTTGCGCAAGAGAGCGCAGTATGGACATAGCTTGAGGGTTATAGGAGACAGAGTAAGAAGTCTTCCAGCTTGACAGTATGTCAACATTATTTCGAAATAACTGCCTGCTGTGTAGACACAGACTAATTTATTTCAAAATAATGCTAGTTATTTTGAAATAATGTTACTATGAAGACATACCCTGTGGGGCAGATGCCCTGTCACACTTTTCTTCTACTATGATTCCTAGATCCTTTTCCAAAGTATTTCTTCCAAAACAGTCATTTCCCATTTTGTATGTGTGCAACTGATTGTTCCTTCCTAGGTGGAATACTTTGCATTTGTCCTTATTGAATATAATCCCATTTGCCTCAAAACATTTCTCCAGTTTGTCCAAATTGTTTGAAATTATAATCCCATCCTCTGAAGCTCTTGCAACCCTCACAATCCCTCTTCAAACTTTGTAAGTGTATTCTCTATGCCATTATCTAAATCATTGATGAACAGACCTGGAGTGAGAACTGATCCCTGCAGAATTACACTGTTTATGCCCTTCCAGCGTGACTATGTCTCATGAATAACAACTCACTGGGAAAGGCTAGCCAACCAGTTAAATACCTTCCTCATAGTAGCTCCATCTAAGTTGTGTGTTCCCTAGTTTGTTATTGAGAAGGTCATAAGAGAATTTATCAAATGCCTTTGTCTGGATATACAACATCTACCGCTTCCACCTTATCCACAAGGTTTGTTATCATCATCTCACAATTCACCAAATTACACTTTGTGTTGAGATCTGTGATCAGCAGTAGTTCAACTGTCTCTTTACAGGTCTGTCTCCTAAGATTGCTGCTTTCCTGGTCTTGCTGGGAGATGCAACTAACCTAACCCATTCACTGATTCTGTTTTATTCATGTGTGGGTTAGGCAAGGTGATGAAGTCATGTGTGCAGCTGTGACTCCTGAAAATGTGGGTAAATATTGTCCCCATTTTTCAGGAAGAGAAATTAATATACCTTTAGTGGGTTCTCTTTAATAAGCCACTGGCAACTTTATTTTGTGTGTTGTTTGATACAGTAAAGATTCGTCATGATTGGAGGAAAGCATATGGTGTCCCTATTTTTGAAAAAGCTTGCAAGGGAGTGACTCATAATTGTAGACCAATAACTGAATACTGAGGAAAAAACACAAAATAGTTCATCAAGGAAAACCTGAAAATGTACTAGTTCAGCAAGATTAGATCATGTCAAACAATGCATTACTTGCTATGCAAGGACTCACTTATGCCTTTTTGGGGGAGATGCTGGTGGAATTCTGCTACTAAGGCATATTTTTCCCCATTTTAGAGGGTTCAGCATAGGCTGAGCTCCACTTGCTGCTATGCAAAAAGATGAGACCCCACTTCTTTTGGTGTGGCTGTCCCTACTAGTGGCTCTGCAAAGAGCAGTCCTTGCAACTCTGGGAAGCTCATAAACTACATTGGAGCTGGATTCTGTGCAGATACAGTTTGTAAGGTTCTTGCACATTGGACTTGAGGCTGGGCGGAGTCTGGCATCAAATAAAATGGAAGAAGGAAAGACAATTCACAAGATATAGAGCAGGGGTCAGCAACCTATGGCTAGCAAGGGAGCCAGATATGTCTCTTTTGAAGCTCCTGCCCGGCCTTCCTAAGCTAGTGCTACAGCAGGCCTGAGCAAAACACCCTCCACCGGCCAGATCGGGCCCACGGAGGCAGTAGGGAGCTCCCAGGCAGCTTTCCCTGCTTGCCCCGTCCCCACATACCGTATAGAAAAGCTGCTGATGAGCCATTTGTTTTCCACACACTGTGAGCCAGGAGGGAGGGAGGAGGAGCACCTCATGGCTGCTTCCACCCCCCAGCATAATCCCATTGGCTGGTTCTGGCCAATGGAAGCTGCCTGTTTCAAGAACAAGGCAGCACAGGAAACATCAATCCCCCTCCCCTCAGGCTCTGAGTCACTGAGGACATGGCCAGGCAGCATGGGGAGGGAGAGGAGAGAGGGGGAGCAGGGCAGGCTCCTGCCAGAGAAATGTGCTGGGCTGCAAATCTCACTGGTAAGTGTCCCATCCAGAGCCTGCCTCTGGCCGTCCAGCCCTCTACCCCTTACTCCTACCCCCTTACCCTACATACTCCAAACCTTCTGCCCCCCTCCTGAGCCCATACCCCTCCCACACACTGTACCTCAATCCCCTACCCTATGTCACAATCCAAACCCCTGCCCAGACACCCACTAGCACCTTCCTCCTGCCCCCTCCCCCGGCCAGACACCTACTCCCAGTTTGCTCCTGCACCCCACCTCCCACCCAGATTCTGAACCCCATTCACTGGCAGCTCTGTCCTGAACATTGAACCCCTAATTTTTGGACTTTGGGGGGCCACAAAGTCCACTAACCCTGGGACCCCAGAAGATTTAACCTGGCCTGAGAACTTGAACCTCAGTCCTCCCTGCGGTGTCTTAGTTGGGGGCCACATTGTTGAGTGTTGGAGGTTGTTGGAGGGTTTTTGTTCTCACTTGTGTGGCCCCCAACTGATTCTTCTGTGAGACAGTGGCCCCAGACCAAAAAAGGTTCTCCACCCCTGCCATAAATAAATATAATGTTGAAAACTTTTGTGTCGGACATAATATTTTACTTTATTTAAAAATGAAGCCTGGCCAACAAGCTCCCAATTGGAGCCCAGGTCCCATCTGCTGCAGTATCATAACACTCCTGCACCCCCCACACACCAATCCTTAGCCCATCATATACCTGAACTCCCTGTCCCCCTCATGCACCCTAGTCCAAACTCCTGCACCCCCACATACCCAGTCCTCTGCCATAAGATTGACAGAAGACAGCCCGAATGTGCTCATGAAGCTGGATTGACCAGCCTCATGAGCACATTCAGTAAACTTCAAAGAAATGTGCTAAAAGATGCAGGAGCAGAAGTCCCATTAAATAAAGTCTGTGAGTACAATGTTTCATTTATGTTATTATTAATCATTATGTAAATTATCAATAATATTAAGTTGTATATTTTCAGTCAGGCAAATGGGCATTCTTATACCGCTCTTTGTTGACCATTTGTTCTGAATTTTGATGTAGTTTGGCTCTTTGGTTTGAAAAGGTTGCCAACCCCTGCTATAGAAGGTAGTAAATCACTGAGAAATACAATGTGTGTGGAGGAAAGGGCAGTGGAAGATGTTATTCAGATTGTAAAACTAAGTCTTGGAAGAAGACTCTTGAAACATGCTGATGAGCAATATCATTCACGAATGTGACGAAGAGAGCAAACATGATGTTTGACGACATACTTCATACCCAAACTAGGGAACTATGATTTATGTGAAATTACTATGAAATAGATGCAAAACTGGTTGACAGACTGTATTTATAGAATAATTATCAATGGCTCACCTTCAAACTAGGTTTGTGCTGGGGTCTGGAGCTGGTAATAGTCAACATTTTCTTTAATTACTTGGATAATGGATGCTTATAAAATGTGTGTATCAAGCTGGGAAGGATAGTCAGCACTTTGGTGGAGAAGATATATATTCAAAATAACCTTGAGTAACTTGAGACTTGGTCTGAGATGAACAAGATGAAATTCAATAAAGACAAATGCAAAGTACTTCACAAATAGAAAAATGGACTAACTGAATAGCTATAATAATGCAGCAAAGGATCTCGAGATTATAGTGGATCACAAACTGAATATAAGTCAAAGAAGATGAAAGGGGGACATGACAACAATCTTTAGACATGTTATGAGCTGTTAAAAAAAGGATAGTGATCAGTTATAGAATAGACTTCTAAGATTCTGTACAATCCCCATAATGGGAGGATTTTATGAACAGGTTAGACACACACACATGGGGCTGGAATAGCTGATCTCTTCATGTCTTTTCCAGCTCTACATTTCTATGATTCTAAGTGAAAGACAGATTGTTGTAATGCCTGATGCCACCTTAAAGTGAGTAATACAAGAGTTGTCAAGGTTACTGTCAGAACAATGGGTGAGTGGCTATGCTAGAGGAAACTGGTTCTCCCAATTTGTTTGCAAAGGGGCTGGAACAACAACAACCTGCCTGATATTCTGCAGCTTGACAGTGGGTCACATGACAGAGGGAACGGAAACCTTATTTACGGGAAAATCTGTTCTTGGTCTCTCTTATTTCCTGAAAACTGAAGATACCTGTCACTCTGATCCACAGACTCATAAGACGGGGTAAGCACAAACTCTGAGCAGTTGCTTTACTAATGATATGTAACACTTGTACATTCTGAAAATAAAGTTACTGTGGTATTAGAAACTCCTGTGCAAAGCCTGTGTTCCTGATTTTATCTGCCATCAGTCCCTGAAGAGTTAAACAGAGCATCCACAAAGGTGATCTCCTGAAGAATGTACATAAGTAGCAGGAGAGGCTTAGGTGGTAACAGCACAGGTTTCACCACTGGCAGCTGGAGTGCTGAACCTATGTTGCTAGGAAAGGGGCCAAACAGATCTGCACTCAGCAGTGTGCCATAACACTCCAGAGTTAGAAAATGACTAGACACTGCCCAGATGCAGATGGGGTGGAAGTGCATAGATTCGAAGTTAAGACCCAATTTCAACAGAGATGTGACCATCTGCTAGGCAAATTCAGCCAGAATGTAACAAGTACCTCACCAAAGTCCACTCAGGATATGTCTAGACTGTAGAATTTTTTTTCAGAAGAGCAGATGTGTTTTTTTGGCATCCCTGTAAACCTTGTTTTACGAGGAAGAAGGGATGTTCTGAAAAGGGTTTTTTCCCCAACATTTTGCCCAGTGTATATGGTCCAACTGTCAGAAAAGTCTCTTCCAAAAAAAGAAGCGGAAAAAGGTATGCAAATTGCGGTTCGTAATTTGTGTATCTTTTTCCAGAAGAACTGTCTAGTGTAGACACAGCCTCAGTTCTGCTGCTGGCCTCTGTATCATCTTTTGCCACAAAGTACCCATAGGAGGGGAACCAAGAGCACTCTGGATATCATACAATCATAGAATCCTAGGCCTGGAAGAAACCTCAGGAGGTCATAGAGTCCAGCCCCCTCCCCAAAGCAGGACCAATCCCAACTAAATCATCCCAGCCACGGCTTTGTCAAGCCGAGACTTAAACACCTCTAGCAATGGAGATTCCACCACTTCCCTAGATATGACTGCCCAGAAGTAAGTGCTTTGCTACAAGGTAATAGCATTTTTCTCTCTCTGAACATACAGTCTCCAGTCTTATCCTCTCCACCCCCAGCACCAAATCCAGTCTATGTATAGTTAGGGTGACTCCACAAGTGTCACTGAAAGAATTGTGGGTAGATAGCCTATGAAAATGAACAGTTCCATGACAGCACTTTCCCCCCTTTCATCAATGGAAGGAATAAAGAGCTTTTTCCCCCTCTGGAGCTCCTGGCCACAGAAATTAAAATACAATATACATTAATAGTGTTGTAGATAATTTTAATTGAAATTTAAAACATCCCAGGGTTGTTAAAATATCAGGTACATGGTTGCTGCTCCTGGAACCAGGAGGGACCCTGAGAGTACTGACGTTCCTTCTTTTACACAGTCTCTTTCTGCTTCCTGCAATGTCTCACAGAGGGGAGCAGTGGCTGCACAGTTAGAGTGGCAACACTTGGTTTAACAGGAGCAGAGCCATTTTGGGGCTGTTATAATTTGTGTGAAACTTGACATTCGCATGGACAGGGGACTATACTCTCACCTTTTCTCCTGTCCCCATGCTCCAGCATTTAGAAATGCTTCTAAAGTACTTGCTTTAAGACCTCCTGCCTGATTTATTGCAAATCTGTCATGATGAAACTCGTTAAAAACAGACTTTAAATGATAAAATGCTAGAGGGCTACTGTACTGCTACTCTCATTCACAATACTACAAAACTGAACCCAGTGCCACAGGGTTACAGAGTCTGAGAAGCTTATTGCTCAGTGCTTTCACACATTTTGCTAATTCTATATTCCCAAGAGTTTCAAGCTACAGGCTTACAAATAATTCCCTTTTCCTGGAATCAACTGTTCTGGTTATGAGGAAAAGGTTTTTTTTTTTAAACTAGACAGAAATCTATTAAGAACAACAGTATGAAAAAGCTCAAATCTTTCCAGATATAAGAATATGTATATGTAACTGTTCTTGGTGAATATATTGGTTGCTTTTGAGCTATTTTAATGTGTATATTTTGTACCAAACTCCTTTTGAAAATATTTCATATTAAAGTAGAAAATGCAAAGAATATTCTGAATTCTGAAAATTCTATCTGTAAGCGAATATTATCTAAGTTCCTGATCACTCTGACAGTTTATGGAGAAATGGTTTACTTTGTGCCATCAGCCTCTTCTTCTCCGGTTAACCCTTTGAATATGTGGTAATATTTTACTTCCATATATTTTATGTAATTTTTTATGATCATATCCTACATCTCTTGACCACTAATTTGGCTCTTAGCAGGTTAAAAACTGAATGGAGTGATGTTCTTTTGCATTGCCTAAATAGAGTTATAGATCTATTTTGAAAATGTATAGTTTCAATCATATTTTCTTAATCCAGATTAAATAATTTTATTTAACTGATGCAAACTTTACGTCATCTCTCCTAAACCTCAGTTTGGTGAGACTTCAAGAGATAAAGAAAACCGAAAGCAATACTGACATTTTAAAATAATTTTCTTTATTGTGGTAGCCTTGCAACTGACCAAATGCATTCTGACAATTTCAGGAGTGCAAAAATTCATTACAGGCCTATCTAAAATAGGATTAATAGTCCCACAATGGCAGATTATCTGCAAACTGGGGCTATGTCTAGACTTCAGGCTTCTTTTGGAAGAAGCTTTTCTGGAAGAGATCTTCCAAAAAAACTTCTTCCAAAAGAGACCGTCGACACAGCAAAAGCTCATCAAAAAAGTGATCTGCTTTTTCAAAAGATAGCGTCCACACTGAATGGATGCTATCTCGCATTTAAGCTGTGATTACTATGGATGGAGTAGCCACCAGAGCACCTGTGCTTTTTCCTCTTTCCTCTTCTTTTGAAAGAACTCCCTCTTCCCTGTCCACACACACCTTTTTCCGAAAGAGCTCCTTCGGAAAAAGGCTTCTTCCTCGTAGAAAGAGGTTTCACCAATGTCAGAAAAACCCCTCGGTTCTTTTGATTTTTTTTTTCAAAAGAATGTGATTGCAGTGTGGACGTAAGTGAAGTTTTTTCGGAAAAACTGCTACTACGAGGAGTAAGGGAAGTCGAAAGGACAGTGTGCTCCTTTTGACTTCCCAAAGTGTGGATGGCACCAAGATTTGACTCAAGATACTTCAACTTAAGCTACGCAATTAACGTAGCTGAAGTTGCATATCTTAATTTGAATTTATCCCCTAGTGTAAACAAGGGCCAAAGTCACTGAGCAAGGACTGGACTATGGCGTAAGCACTATAGGCCAGTTCCTGGAACCCTTTTACAGCAATGTGATGATATTGGAAAGTACTTCCATTTGAAAAAAAAACCTACTGTAGTTAGGCCCTACTATCAATTAAAAAGTGGAACCAATTTTTTCTTTCCTTCCACTTGCTATGGAAGTATATGGGGGCCCAGACCCAAAAGCTTTCAGGGTTCACATTGCTCAGTATTCTCTCATCAGGTGGGAAGAATTGTAGGACCACAGAACAGACAGGGAATTCTGCTTCTCACCATAAATGATCCTGAGGACACATAAGGAAGGGAACTCTATTTGGAGCACTTCTCTTGGAAGCCCTTCTCACGGAAGAAAGACTCCTGCAGGAGTCATTCCATCATTGGATAGGCCACCCTATATCAAATCACCCTCAAAAAAAGCGGAATGGGCATACAGAGAGAGTTACTGTTGCTTCAAGATGTATGAACATAATCCCTTGGAAATGTATTGCCAAAGAAGAGGAAAATGCATCATAGATTAACTCCCCCACCTCCACCTTGCATCTTAGACTTCAAAATCCCATACAGCATTCACAGAGGGACTTCTTGTGGTGCTAGGGAAAATTGAGAGCACATAAAATTGGCACTCTTAATCCTTCCTAAGCTGAGAACTACTGGGTTCTGCTATCCAACACTCACTCTTCTATCCAACACTCACTTAAATTGAAGGTAGTGTAAGGCCTGCATTTGTTTTTAAGGTATAGAATTTGGTATTCATATTTTTATCCGTGAAAATAAAAAATAAAAAAAAGTTATATAGCATAAAAATCCAGATAGGTCAGTGTCATGTGCAGCTAGGAAAATCTCCAAAATGCCAGAATTTCCACTTGTGCAGCACATAAGCAGCAATTCTAGAAGGTACTGTGATAGAAGAAGAAAAAAGGTCAGCAGGAGAGCTAAAATGTATGCTGCAGCAGCTAGTGCTATACTCATTGAAAGAGAGCAAAACATATTTTCTGTGTCCAGATTACTGTCCATTTATTAGTTACTGCATTCAGTCAAGTCTTCATATTTAATTATCAGCTTCATTGAACATGTCTATACTGCTTTTTGCTATGGGTCAGTCCAGAATGCTGCCAGACTCCTTTATAGGAAAGCCATGGCTAGGCTTCTCATTGGCCTCCACTAAGATAAACAAAATGGAAAGTATGCAACTTGTATTCTTCCTCCACTCTTATGCAACAATGCAGGGTCAGCCACAAATTGCCCCTTAATTACAAAAAGAGAGATAGGACCCTGGCTAACTCCAGACCAGGTTAATTGCCCTGGTATATGGTGTGCATGTGGTTTTATGTTTTGCAAATACAAAAACTCTGCCTTGTTTAGTAAAACAAGGTTTTGTTTTCTGAACTCCTGCAATAAATCCAAGCCCATTTCGAGTGACTGCTTTCCTCTCACTACAGAATGACGGGAGAAATATATACTGACTATATCATTCAAAACAGCATAATACGTAATGGATTATTATGGTTTTGAAGCAAAACAAAGGAGGAATGCAGTGGGCTTGATTGAATTTCATTTTCAGTTTAATTGTGTCAGAAACAAAATTGAATCTTCAAAATGAAACCCCAGGACACATCCTCCCATCCCAATCTTAAAACAATGGTAAAAACCATTCTAAATAAAGTCACTGAATACAATCAAACATGATTTCATTTACAAGGTTATGCCTGTGAGAGCAAATACTTATGATGTCTCACATAAACTCTAGGCATAAGCATTATTAAGTGTTATAATGAAAAAAATCATAAGAACATGAGCCTAGAATACTGAGTCTGTTGTGTGAACATGCTGTATGAAGAGAAGATGTGATGGGTCTATCAGTCCTTCTCTGTCCACAACTGGAGGTACTGGTTACTTCACAACCCCATCTTCAACCTTAAGGTATCAACAAAACAGAGTTCCAGATGCATTGAACAGTCAGGAGAAACCAGCATGTGACCAAGAGCCAGCAGGCTGGTTAAGAAGGCTTGCCTACTGCTTCCAGTGGCAGCATTGGGTAGGGAATGGGACAGAGGTATAGATCCATAGTGCTAGTAAAGAATCTTAGGACAAGGTAAGAATCTTGCTTTCAAGTGCTGTAAATAAGCACTTGCCTTTGAAGTTGCTTAGGTTTGTATAAAAATGCAGACAGACCAATCCTGAGTTTGGTATTTCTATGTAACTGTTTAGACTAGAGGCACCAGGCCTAGGGCACTGGCTCACTTTCTCTGAGAAGGTGGTCACAACTTGGAAATTAAGGCAGAGAGTGCCTGCAACATCATGCTTGGTTTTACATGAGGACTGAAAACAAGAAAACAAGTGCTTAGTTGACTAAAATCAGTGAGTTACATTAGTGGTGAATTTGACAAATGAAATATATAGCCTGAAAAGGTTATATAATTCATTTTTATGTAGTCCCCTTATTAAGGTGCCTCTGACTTTTTCTGGGAGATCCTGTGTGCTGCAATCTAGCCCTAGACACTACAACTCCCATGAGCCCTTGATGAAACCAGGAAGAGAAGGCTGGTCTGGGCATGTTGAGAGAGGGTCTCAGCAGTCTGGGCCTCTCCATTTTGGGAGAGGGGAGCCAGACTGCTGTGTAAGAGCCTTATATCCAGCCCAGGAGCTGTTGTGTTGTGGCTACAGCCTGGGACTCAAAGTCTGCGGTGCTTGGATCTAGCAGACTGCTGATTGCCCTAGAAGGGAGAGACTCTGGCTGCACCTGTGGTTGAGGAGGACTACACAAAAACAGCACACGGGAAGAAGCTGTAAGTAAATGGGCTCTTTGGGAAAGTGCTGCCTAGGACAGACCTCAGAGATATAGACTATCTCTGGGTCCAGAGAGAGGCAGAATGTCCAACCCAGGGAACCAGAGCTGCTGGCATTTGGTGGAGCTTGCTCCAGTGGCAGAGGGAGTTTGCAGCTGGCTGCAAAGCTTGGATTGACACATACACAACCTACAGACAACCTCCACTCCAGCTGCAGATCTTCAAGCATGCCCATGCAAGCAAATGTCTGGGACTCTGAGTCCAGAAGAGTGCACACTCTGGGGTGGGACAGATGGTAGCAGTGCAAATGCCAGATAGATAAGTTCCTATTATTTCTGTGTACTTTGTTAATGTTATTCACTGTTTAATCTTTTAAACCCTATTTCTTTAAGTTGTTAAGTAAAGGTGTGTTCATTTTAATGTAATCAATTAGATGTATATTATTTGTAATTGTTGTTCTGGAGTTAGATTCAGATTATTGCTGGAATAATTTTATTCCTGGAGTCTCCCAAGGCACACCATTAAGTGTGCACAGAGCCAGCCAGGTCGAGGCACCCCCATTGCATGTTCCTTATGAGCCAGGGACTGCAGCAAGGGGATGGATAGGGAATCCCCAACTAAACAACATCACCACTGGGGTACTCAGGATTTCCTTTGATGATAAAAACATCAGGCGCCAAGGCACACCTATGAGTGTGACCTGCTCCCAAGTAACCCGGGGAGGAAAAAGGGGATTATATTTATAAAGAGACTTTTTTTAAAACCAAAAAGATATATTAGAGCCATCAATGTGTTCACAAAGAAACGCAAGCGATACAATACTCATAAGAACAATGGGAAACCTATCTGTGATAAAAAAAAAGATTCCCTTTGGATCATGAACTATTTGATCAAATTTGTGTTAAATGGGAGTTTGCAAGTTACCTGTTTTGGAGAAGTGCTGATCTAGGTTCTATTTGAGATGAGTGAAAGCTGCTAATCCTTCATTTTTGAAGATCAGGAAATCTGTTTTCTACACAAAAGGTGCAAATGGATAGTTTGCAATATGTTTAGATTGAGATTCTGAGCTTGTTCAACTCAAAACTTAATGTAACTTGAAGATATGAACCCAAGTGGATCAAAATTTATGAACACAACTGCCTATAAAGAGAAACTGATGGTCTGTGCAGAGGTCTAGTCAGAATCATGTTAGCTATAAGTATACTCTCTGTATATACACATAATTCACTAAAGTGATAAAGAGTGCCTATTATTTCTCACAAAAGTCTTTCCGCAGAGACCTTATAAACTTACCATTGGAGATGAAATATCTAAAATCAATCTACTCTGGCAGATAAGAAAAATGTCATAAATGTAATATGGGGGGTGGGGAAGAGGGCATAAAAACCTGCAAAAAAGACACAATTATGAGAGACAAGAATTAAATGGAGAATATGCCATAAAATGATGTAGGGTAAAAGAGAGATTTTCTTTTCTGTAAGGAGAGTAGTTAAACATGTTAATATGAAGAGACTACGCTTACTAAAGTGTCTTTTGGAGATAAGGGCCTGATCTTGCTTCCTTCACAGTGAATGGGAGTTTTAATGAGAATGGGATTGGGCCCTAGGGCTTGCAGTAGGATCCATATGTCCAGACCTTAACTCAGAGGTGGGCAATAATTTTTGACCAGGGGCCACCCTGGAAGGGGCGGGGCCTAAACAGGAAGGGGCAGGGCTACGCGACCCCCTAGACCATGATTGGTCTGGGGGTGGGGGAGCCCCTTTGCCCCCTTCCCATTGGGCATCCATGCCCTGGAAGAGACTTGGCATGCTCCCCCACCACCAGGCCCTGATTGGCCTGGAGGCAGGGGAGCAGTAGGGCCTCTGTGGGCTGGATCCACCCGCTTGGCGGGCCAGATCCGGCCCATGGAGGCCCTTTTGCCCACCCCTGCCCTAACTGCTGCACAGATCCAGCTACAGACCCTGAATCAGTTATGCACATACTTAAGTCCATCCCTACTCTCAGAAAGGAAATGTGGCACATGCTTAGGCCCAATTAAAGTCAATGGGATTTAAGTATGCGCTTAAAGTGTGTGCACAAGTTACTGGAATGGTTTGCTGAATTGGGGCCTAAGTCAGTAATATAAGTTGCTTGATATTGTTCTGTACTTTTTAACTATGAGGGCGCCCTCTACTCTTATATTGACAATCCAACGGAACTTAAGTTGTTCCCATAAATATATTTTCAAACTTTGCATGTCACTTCACTACAAAAACATGAAGTTAAATTTTTATTACAAATAGGATTTTTTCCCCCAGCTAGAACATATAAAGCAGTTTTAAAACTATCAATTTACATCAAAAGAAAAAAAAATATGCATCCTACTCTTTAACTCTAAACTATTTGTGGTTTTTAATTCAGATTTAAACATGCCTGCACACGTGACTAATACTGCTCCATAGCAACATTTTTAATACCTCTCAACATACTAATACACCCAAAATAAATATCACTCTAAAATTTAGTGTGCAAATATTCAGGTGACAGTTGACAGCAGAGAAATAATCAACTTTTCTTTAACTTTTTAACATCAAAACAATGTTGGATAATTTTGAACCATGAATAGAAGAAGATTAGCTGTGTGTCTCCCCTGCAAACATTAAAGAATATTTTGAAAAATAATTCTATAAATTACTCTTTTACATAAATTATAGCAGATTATATTGCACAGTACAGGTAAAGAATGGAAGCCTCATACTAATAAGTACTTGTCCACAATGTCCTTTTGTCTTGCTAAGGCATGGGCCACAAACAATTAGTATTTTAAGAGCCATGTATGTGCCTCTTAAGACAAGAGAGAGATGAAAATATTGCACACCTTTTAATCATCAATGGTCTTATCCATTTCAATTACAAAATAATAATGCCCTAGTCTACACTAGGGAGTTATTTTGAAATAACTCCCCTTATTTCAAAATAACAAGCGGAGTGCCCACACTACCAAGCCCGTTATTTCAAAATAAGGGGCTGGTTATTTCAAAATAATAACTCCTGCTTTCCAGGAGGAATAACACTTATTTTGAAATAGTTATTTTGAAATAGCGGAAGTGAGGACACTCCACTGCTGCTGTTTTGAAATAACTACTCCCCAGAGTCATTCAAAGTAATTATTCCCCAGTGCTTCCTGGGGTTGTCAGTCAAGGTAACGCATCCACATTAAGGGTACATCTAGACTATGTGGCTCTGTTGAAGGAGCCATGTAGATTAGTTTACTCGACAAAGGGAAATGAAGCGGCGATTTAAATAATCACCGCTTCATTTAAATCAAAATGGCCGCCGCGCTGTGCTGATCAGCTGTTTGTCGGCACAGCGCGGCAGTCTAGACGGGGATCTACCCACCCCAGAACCCTTTGTCGGCAGATCCTGTAAGCCTGGTTTCATGAGGCATAAAGGATCTGCTGACAAAGGGTTCTGGGGTCGGCAGATCCCTGTCTAGACTGCCATGCTGTGCCAACAAACAGCTGATCAGCACAGCGCGGCGGCCATTTTTATTTAAATGAAGTGGTGATTATTTAAATCGCCGCTTCATTTCCCTTTGTCCTCCTGTCTCATCTACATGGCTCCTTCGATGGAGCCATGTAGTCTAGACACACCCTAAAGGTGCCTGCCTTGGACAAATTTCAAGGCTTCCCCATAGTGTGGACATGCTATTTTTAAATGATTATTTCAGGAGTTATTATTCTGAAATAAGTTATTTTGAAATAATTTCCTAGTGTAGACATGCCCAGTCTGAGCTCCTGGGGATGTAAGACATTGCAAGGGAGTCATCTCATTACATTTTCACATTGAGAAAAAATAATCAGTGCAAGCCGTGGTCTTGTGTATTTAGTATGTGCATCATACTGTAAGCTTTAAAAGTCCTTTTGTATAAGAAATATTACACACTTTTTTACCTAACTGCCATTTCCCTTTGGCTATGTCTATACTGCAAGCCTCTTATGGAAGAACAAATGCAAATGGAGCACTCATTTGCATATGCAGCACTCTCATTTGCATTTCCTCTTCCTTTCCCTTTTGCGCAAGAGGTTTTTGCACAAAAAATGAGGAACGGTTCTTGTGAAAAAGGGGGTTTTTGTGCAAAAAGGTGCCGCCTACACAGCGCTTTTTTGTGCAAAAACCTCTTGCATGAAAGGGAAAGGAGTAGAAAATGCAAATGAGAGTACTGCATATGCAAATGAGTGCTCCATTTGTATTTGCTCTTCCGCAAGAGGCTTGCAGTATAGATGTAGCCTCCATCAACAAAACCCTCGTTCAAAGTAGTGCAGCAACAGCAGAGACAGAACAGTGGGATCTGTAGTTTGTCAGATTACTGTTAACTACATAACATTGTGAAGAGTCAAGTATTATACACAACATAACAGAATACAGTAAAACCTGTGTTATCCGGCACGCTCGAGGATTAGGGCATTCCTGTTATCTAAAAATTCCTGTTATCTGAGGGTCCCATCAACCTAGAAAAAACCAATGGACAATAATAGTAAAACTCAAGTTTTTAATATTGGTAGTGTTGTAGTGTGAGGCAGTTGGTCTCACATTTCTATTTTGAGCTAAAGATGATTAGTACTTCTTAAATAAAAAATTGTTAAGCCAATCATGGTAAACCAAGTCAGGTCTGTGCACCTGAAGATGTGACAGTATTGTGGCCAGGGACAATGCCAGTTAAAAAAGTTTTCTGGTTAATAGAGTGCCGGATAACAAAGGTTTCACTGTATGTATAACAAAAAACAACAACAACAAACCTCCTCCCCCTCCCCAAAAAAAAACATGTTATGGGCCAATCTGTCTTGCAATGAAGTGAACAAGTTTTTTTTCCCTATTGACTTCAGTGTGAGCTGAATCAACTATCATAAGTGAACTGTGAACACTAAATTAAGGTATTCAGCAAAGTTCCCCTTCACAGCCCCTGAAATAAGACAACCTTTACTGAAGCATGGATTTTTTTTGTTATGTACTTAATCTTTTGTTTACATATTATAAGATAAGTTTCAAATTCTACTAATAATTTTTCCATTCTACTAATAGTTTTTCCAGCAAAATACACATTGAGGAGATGTCTCAAACATGTAGTTCAGGAAATCATTACATACAATAAATATCACTTGAGTACTAGAATCTTTAAGGAACACTGATGCTTTGGATCACAGTGCAACAATAAAAAGAGAAATCACCAAGGTGTGTTTTTTTCCTGGGCTCTGTTGAGGATCATGATTTGTTTCTGCAGCTCTCATTTGGGAGTAAAACCCTGCTATTTTCTGTCTTATATCTCCTCTGTAACTTATACTTGTAAATAACACGAAAACCTTATGCCCCATAGATTCCATCCTTTTATTTATTTACAGCTAAACAAGCTATAGGTATGCTGAAGAGGAGGGGCTGAATTGGCTCTATCTGGGTGCTTTTATTGTAAAATATAATGGTTTTACCAACAGATGTGGTACTCAGCCAAAGGAAGAACTGAAGTACACAGAGCCATACCATCATCTGGGCAAATTCTGGCTAGAATGGGCACCAAAGTGCAGAGTTCAAAAATAGGCTGATAAAAATCTCCCTTTGAATAGGACGACGGATTTTTTCATGTGGACCAAAAATTGTATAAAGGATTTTTTCATCATTAATCATGGCAAAGTTAACAATTCTTGATAGGCTTTGCAACCCTAATTGAAACAACTGCCTAGGCAACATACTTCACTCATAGACGGTGGTGTTTCTCCTTCTCCTTCTGCACACTAAGAAAACTTCAGATGTAGCATCTGTTTTTTTATTTCATTATTTTTCATTTGTTTGTTTTTACCCAAGTCATCCAAGACCCCTCTGATGCCCCAATGCCCATGAGGACCTGTGAACCAACCTTCAACCATTTCTACCATCTCCATTTAAGGACCTATGACTAGATTGTCTGGGATCATCTTTGATCATCACAAGCTTTCAAAGATAATCGCCAAGGGCTCTGCAATCACGTTAGCTATTACTGCATGGATTGGATGCAGTTCTCGGAATCCATTAGCTACACTGCCCACACCCACCACAGGAAATTCCAATACAGTGTTCGATGAGATGCTATCTGTTTCCCTACTCTTTAGGGACTCTGTACCACATTTCCCCATCTTCTGCAGGCCTGCACCAAGAAAAGGAGCTGGAATGCCTTATGGATCTATGCATGAGGGAGCTGCTACTGTAGATAATCAAGCTAGACCAGACTTGAGCTTATCTTTCATTCAGCTTGACAGCAACATTGTCAGTAAGGCACAGGAAAGAGCCTAAATGAGCTCTGCTTACCAATTCTCTGTCTCTGTGATAGAGGTAGAATAATAGAAGATTAGACTGGGAGGAGTCCTCAGAAGGTCATCTAGCTCAACCCCTTGCTCAGAGCAGGACCAACCGCAATTAACTTCAAAACCTCTAAGGATGGCAATTTCACTACCTCCCTCGGCAACCCATTCCAGTGCTTCACTACCCTCTTGCTGAAATAGCTTTTTCCTAATATCCAACTTAGACCTCCCTCACTGCAATTTGAGACCAATGCTCCTTGTTCTATCATCTGCTACCACTGAGAGTAGTCTAACTCCATCCTCTTTCCAACCCCGCTTCAGGTAGCTAAAGGCTGCTATCAAATCCCCCCTCACCCTTCTCTTCTGTAGACTAAATAAGCCCAGTTCTCCAGAATCTCCTCATAAGATTTATGACATAAGTCATGTGTCCCAACCCCTAATCATTTTCATTTCCCTGTTACACTCTCTCCAATTTGTCCACATCCTTTCTGTAGCAAGGCACCCAAAAGTGGATACAATACTCCAGATGTAGCCTTGCCAGTGCCGAATAGAGGGGAATAATTACTTCCTTCAGTCTGCTGACAATGCTCCTACTTATGCACCTCAATATGCTGTTAGCCTTCTTGGCAATAAAGACACACTGTTGACTCATACCTAGGTTCTCATGCACAGCAATCCCCAGGTCCTTTTCTACAAAACTTCCACTTAGCCAATCAATCCCCAGCCTGTAACAGTGCATGAGATTCTTCTGTCCTAAGTGAAGGACTCTGCACTTGTCCTTGTTGAATCTTATCCAATTTTTTGACCCAATCCTCCAATTCGTGTAGATCACTCTGAACACTATCCCTATTTTCCAGTGTATCTTCCTCTCCCCTCAGCTTGGTGTTGTCTGTGAACTTGCTGAGGGTGTAAATCCATCTCATCATCCAGATCATTAATGAAAATGTTGAACAAAATTGTCCCCAGGATCAGCCTGTAGGTTAATCCACTTGATACTGACAGCCAACTAAATATCAAGCCATTGATCGCTACCCCTTGAGCCTAATGATCCAGTCAGTTCTCTGTCCACCTTATAGCCTATTCATCCATACTTCGTTAACTTGATGTCAAGAATACTCAGGCAGACTGTAACAGATTTGCAGAAGTTGGGATATTCCACATCCACAATTTTCCCCATGTTCATAGAGCCACGTGACGGGATAGTTGCCCCACACTGGTGAACAAGGGGGTAAACAACCCCTGAAGAGGGCTATGGCAGCAACTAAAGTGAGGGAAGCTTGAGGCACCCAATCAGAGCTCCATTAGGCTGTATAAACAGGTGGCTGGCCTGGCAGAGTTCAGTCTCTCTCTAAGCTTTGGAACTGCTCCATGATTTTACCAGATTTTTCTTCTTCTTCTTCCCTTTTCTGAAGATGAGCACTATATTTGCTTTTTTCCATCTGTCCAGGACCACCTTTGATCCGCATGAGTTTTCAAAGATAATGTGCCATGTCAATGCAATCACATCAGCCAACTCTTTCAGCACACTCAGATTCATTGCATCCAGTCTCATGGACTTGTGCATGTTCAGCTTTTCTAAATAGCCCTTTCGCCACTGAGGGCTGCCCACCTCTTCCCCATACTGTGTTGCCAGTGCAGGAGTCTGGGAGCTGTCTCTGGAGACTGAAGCAAAAATAACATTGACTACTTCAGCTTTTCCCACATCATCTGCCACTAGGTTGCCTACCACACTGGCCCTGACCTTTTCTTGTTGCTAACATAACTGTAGCAATCCTTCCTGCTACTCTTTATATCTTTTGCTAGCTGCAACTTTAGCTTGGCTTTGGCCTTCTTGATTACACCTCTGCATGCCCAAGCAATATTTTCATACCTCCACTTACTCATCTGAGTTTCTACTTCCTACATGTTCCCTTTTTGTGTTTAAAGTCACTAAACATTTCTCCGGTAAAATAAGCAGTCATCTGCCATATTTGCCTCTGCACATATTGCCATATTGTCTCCTCACATCAAAATGGTTCATTTACAGTTATTCTATACAGGTAACAAGACATAATTATTATTATTTCAGCTGTTGCAAGCCAAAAAAGACTGCAATGACTCTTAAATATGTGCTGTTGATACTGTAGAAAACTAATATTGTTTGGATAGACTATATGTTAATATCTACTTTTAATTACTTCCACTGGTATACACTTATCCTCTGTTGTTTGTAAACACAAGTAGTCAGAATAGGCCATGTGGATTGTTCTTTCAGAGTAATTTTTTACCATATATGGGACATCATCAGGGGAAACATTATAGATTGTGTAATCTATTCCCGTGACTTGATTTTGGTCACTGTAGGTGACTACTCATTGTACAATCAGATCTACTTAAGAAAATAGACACCTAATAAGATAATTAACAACAGATGTTTGAGGAGCTTGAGTGGCTGCAGAAAATTCTCTACATATTTATTTTTTAAAATAATAGGAACAACTATCTCATAGTAAACTGATTATAGCAGGAAACTTTGGATATAACTTTACCCTAAAGTACACAATGAAGAATTTAAAAAAATAGTAAATGCAAATATTAATTTTTTTGAGAGAGACTGCTACAGGAAGCTTTAAAAGGATAGATTTCAAGGTGGTTTGGCAGGTCTTACTTAGAACTGCTTTACTTAGGTAATGTCAAAGCCATAATATCATTCTACTATCTTTAATAGTGTATTTGATTATATAATTGCATTGCTCCATTCCTGCATAGTTTGCAGAAGTGAGGAGAAATATTTGGCTTCTGCTCCACAACTTAACATACGCACAACAAATCATGCACTTTGTCAGACTTATCATACAGGCTCCTCCAGAAAGAGCCATTTATAGAAATATTGAGACTGACCTCTTCTTTGTGTGGAGGTCCCTGAATCACATAAACCAGATATTTCTGAAGTCGGAGAGCAATGTAATTTCATTCTGCTCCCTATGCTGTGAAATATAGAACCATTGGTGTCATGAAATCGAAGAAGTATAAAAATGAAAGTCCTTACTGATAGAAGCATGTGCAGTTTATATTAAATTAAGAGGGATGGAAACAGATCTGTGGCTTTTGAAGTACATGAAAAACTACAGCTCCACCAAAGACACCAGCAGGTCAGGGGCATAAATGGAAATAACTACTTTAGGGACAGGCTGTTCAGGCCCCATATTGAAAACCTGTGTATCACATATTTTCACAAAATCAATTTATTTCCAGCAACTTGGGAGCTTTATGGTTTATGAAATATAGTTATAGTCCAAACGTCAGCAAAGAGCAAGATTTCTAAAGTGGGAAAACCACTGAAGGTTCTTCACCCCTCAGGAAAATATATATATAAATTATTTGCTTCCATCTGAACCCTAGTGTCTCCCACCTTTTGGTACTTACTTTCTACTAGTAAAACTTCTACAGTTTATCCATATCTCAGATGTACCTAAACTCTAAAGTCTAAAGTGCATGTGTGTTCTTTTTATTTCATACAAAGTAAAATACTGAGATTAACTTGGGATAGAATGAGAAATTTTATTTCCACTTCTTATTGTTCAATGAATTTTTCAGAGGTTTTTTTTTTTAATCATGAGTCAAAAAAGACTCAGTAGCTGCACTGATTTTAATGAGTCTACTCTGTTATTTATCCTCTAAATGAGACATAAAAAACCCCTGAAGTGGCATCTATTAAATATTATGTAGTTGAAAGTGCTTCTAAAGTTTGATATACTGTGCTATGCCATGGTTATTTAAGTACATTCAAAACCTTTTACAATTATTAGAGAAATTCCTGCCCTCAGATTTTTTATGAGCTATAATAAAGGACAGAATCCTGTTGACTACAGTGAGTATAGCACACACACTCAACATTAATATGGCCTATTGCTAGTTTTTTAATAATTTCGCCCATATTTCAAAGCATTTGTTCGGGGTAATAATTGCAGGTAATTCACAGGTGGATGTTTTACTATTGGCATCATTACTCTGTTCAAGCAGCAAAATATTTGTAAAGCTTTTTATCAAAGTAGGTGGTGTCAAAATTGATGTTATGAAAATAGTGTCCTCTTCATGCACTGCCAACTGCAGTTTCTATGGACACACATATGCACACATGCTCTTTCGCAATATCTGCTCTTCTTAAAAGGGCCATGCTGTGCTCTGCAGTGGGACATCTGTTATTCTGGCAAAAAAGGTGATTTTTTTTGTCAGCACTGAAGGCATTACCTAAGAAATGACAAAGTTATAGATGGAGACAACCCCAGTCCACCTGTATGCTAGCTTTGCTCAAAATAGAGCTCAACCTTATAAAATGTAATGCTCATAATTGTTGTATTTTTGAATTTCATTATAATATCTGTATCCCATGCTATAAGAAAATATGTAATTTTTGCTTTATAATGTTGACAATGTTTCCTCTGAACTTGTGAACCCAGACCTGTAGGAACTATTCCATCCAGAAGGAGTATCAAAATCTGATAGGCCATCAAGGAACATCACAATAAAAAGATTGGTCGATGGCTCTGTCACCCCTGGGAAATACTATGTGTAAGGAAGTTTGTCCTGTGAACGTGGAAGCTGAACGAAGGAAATTAAACAAAAAGTCACAGGAAAAATTTCTTTTTCTCTTTCTTTTTACTATTTGAACTCTGACAGGGCCAGACACTCTGAAGTGAGGGAGAATTTACCTGGGGTTACCTGTGGGTTTGCCCTGAAAGACACTTTGGATTAACAGGTCACTACAACTCTGTCACTCTTAGGATTTAGATAACTAATTTGTATTTATGTTTGTTTTCTTTACCTGTAAATAATATTTTTATTCCTTTTTCCTAGTTAACAAACCTTTAGATATTTATTACAGAATTAACTACAGGCCTTTAGTGTAAGATGTAGGGTGATGACTAGTCTGGGGTATGTACTGGTCTCTTGGGGCTGGAGACAACCTGAAAGTGATGTGGTTTTTGGTGCAAGGGACCATGTATCACTAAGTCGACTTTGTGTGGGTAGCAAGATGGAAGGAAAAGGCTATGGTGACTGTCTGTGACCCCAAGAGGAGACTCTTACAGTGATTCAGGAGTGCTTGGTGAATCTAATTATAGAATATACCACCAGTTTGGCTTATCTTCCATGTTTTCACAGTTTGCCCTGGGGTAGGCATTCACAGTGGTGAGCTACCACATACAGTATGACAGCAACCTTGTGGCAATTTACTGGCACTCAGCTTTTCTAAAGCTAATGTAAAAGGGATCCTTCAGAAGGGAAGTATGAAGTTGGCCAACTGTCTCAATGATCTAGCGATTCCTGGTTTCTAGCTTCGTCACTTGGGACTGAGAGTAGAAAGTGGAAGTTACAGTAGTTCTCAGGCTGCACTAATTTGCCCCAGGAATCTAGATGGGGCAAATGGTGGCTCCAGGGCGGTGGAGGGTTAGTTGTTCAACAGTGACCTTTATGCCTGTATCCCCTTTGTTCCCCCCATGGGCGGCACCAAACACACACGAGCTAAAGATCATATTCAAAATAGCCAGGTATTAATAAGTTTCTATTCCTTATCTTCTCAACTGGGAACCCTATTAGAATTAGTGGAATCTATCAAATCCGTGGAACTCTAAGTTCAATAGAGAAAAATTACACGAAAGCAGGGCTTGATGTAAAGGTTTTAGCAGCAGGAGTCTGGGATGAGTGGCAAAGTCACAAGCAAATTATGCAGGTCATCCTAAAGCATAGCTAATCAAATCTTTACACCAGATCATCATTTATTATGTACCTGCCACATGTTTTACAGGAAAATTGGAAGGCCTGTTCTACACAGAAAAGTTGCATCAGCTTAACTTCAATCAGTTTGGACCAGTACCATCCCCATGTACATTCGTGCTCATTTAGCTAGGTTGTTGGCAGAAGTAACAACTTGTGAGACAGATTTACTTGTTAAATCATTTTATGTTTGGTGCCAGGTGCCTTAATTATCATGTGTCCAAAGGTGCAGGATTCAGAGTTGTAAGTATAGCACAGCCATGCACAACTCCCAATGGAAGTATTGGGTACCTTATTGTTCAATATGTTTGGCTGTTGCACTGCTCAGTGATATACAGTGTCAGCAAGCAGCGAATCAGTTTAGGAACTTAAAATATGACAAGTCCTGATTAGTCTTCCCAGTAGCACAGCATGGTCCTTTGGGTAGTCAGAATAGCATGCTGTGTACCAGAATTTAATAATGATTTGAGATTGTCACATAACAGGCTTTCGGGCTTTCATGGAATTACTTAATCAAAGATTATTAATCAGAGATTAGTACAGCACTATACAGAATACAGAAGGATATATTGCCACTCTTGGTGTTAGGAAAAGAGCTGACCTCTGTGTTTCTCTCCTCTGTATTGGGGAAGACACATTTTCTGCCTAATTGTCAATACCTCTGACTTATTTTGTAGCATGCAAAAAGCATACAGCTTTTGTGGATAGAAACATACTTTCTCCCAATCCATTTTGTCATACATTATGTTTTAATGTTTTCATGTGCCTCATTACTTATGGAATTTCCCTTATGGCACCTTTACGTTGCATGATTGATAAAATAAAAAAGGAATTGTAACTTGGTCACTATCCCTAACAGGGCCAATGGGGAGTTTCCTAAAAACATCTTTTCATATATCTCCATTTCATTATTACTGAAAACATCTGCAATAACATTTGTTTCTTAACAATCAAGAAGTTCTGCTTATAATTCTGTAGGTGCGTGGGGTAGTTTGAGGAGGGTCTCTTTCCTAAACATCCATTTCCCACTCTCACCTTCCCACGTATTTGGAGATGCCCCTCATGAAGGATGATGGTCCAATACTCAATCATAAGAAATTCATGAATCTGGGTCACTCAGAAGTCAGGACTTACTATTCAAAAACACTCTTTGCTAATACCAGAAAGATTTTGATAAATATATATATAAATGTAATTAGTCTTCTTATTTAAATATTTAAATGGTTAATATTTAATGACAGATACCAAAAAGCAGAATGTAACTGTGTCACAGAACCAACAAGATGTTGTGCTTAAGATGATGTTTTACCTTTTAGAAACCTACATATGAAAAGGCTCCTATCCAGAGTTTCTTGAAGGTGAAGGACAGAAGATTTAAAAAGGCCTGCACTCCACCCCCTGCAATCAAAGCAGGCCAGCTTCTTCAACACAGAACTGCCCTGGGTCTATGCCAGGAAGCCCCAACGCCTTGTCACTGCTACTGAAATGAACAGTGTGTGCCTGATGATTGCTAGCATGAAGCAGAGTAAGACTTCTACAAACACCAGGAAAGGACAGAGATGAGCAGTCTCTGTCTAGCACTATGGACCCTTATTCCTCTCTGGCACAAAACACAAAAAGCCCTATCCTACTCCCAGTACACTGGTCCATTTTATGATGTAAATACCTCAGAACTGGACAGCATCACATAGATTCATTTTTCGGACAGATAATCTTGATGAGCCAGTAAGCACCAGATTCCATCAGAGACATATACATCTATGCAGCTACTATGCTTGGGAATTTTAATGCAAGTGGCATTTAAATCAGTCCCACCTCTGCACGCTTTACAATTGATTTGATAATTAATAGCTTAAAATTAAATGAAATACCTAGATGCATAAATTCTCTGTCAGGTGCTGAGCAACTCCATGAAGTATACAGTAGCATTATATCCCATTAATTTAATTTAAAGTACATGGTACTCAGCACATTACAAAACAAACCCATACACCAGGTTAAACTGTTTATAAAACTTATATCAGGAGAGACTTTTTCTAAAAAAAGCATATTAGCAGAACCTTTGGGATGTTTAAACCTTCCAGAATAATTTTAGTAAAAATTCTCATTGAAAAAAGAAAGTTCTTCATCAGGATTCACTATTTCCTATCTTTTGCTATAGAAACAATTATAAAATGCAAATATTTATATATCACATTGATTTCCAGTGATCCTCAATAGAAATTCAAATTCCAATGTTATATTTTACAAATTAGAGAAAAAAATATTCTTCCCTTTGTAGTAAGCATTGTGCTGGTATTCAAACCAGAGGGCGAGAGGTTTATTCTCATAAGATTTTGAAACGCACAGACATGCCACCTCCTCCTAAACAAGTATTTTATATTCATGCTTTAAAAAGATTCACCAGAAGTGATTTTTTTTCTTTCTTCTTTCCATTATACTGTAACTGCAAAAGAACTATCCTAACCACAATTGCTTTTCCCCCCACAGAGTGCCACTCACGTTAAATATACAGAAAAGAAATTCTAATAGTGCTGAAAAAGTTGAAGATTATTAAAATTGAAGACTTGCCCCAGATAACACTATAAGAAATATGGACTAGGTGTGACTTGTTATGTAAGAACTCTCCAGCCCAATTGGACATAAATAGTACAGAAACAGACAACTTCTTTAAAACACAAAACAAAAAATATCATCAATATATTAACCAATATGGAGGATGTAGTCATCGAGATGAAAACAGGAGGATATGATGCATCATAATGAAACACATTACTGAAGGAAAAAATGCTTTAAAAATCTGAATTTATTCAAAATTATAGCAAAAGGAACAACTGTTGTTAGAAAAACAAAGCATTTAATAACTCTCCCTTTAAAAAAAAAGGATTATCATATGTTTTGTCTTGTTTTACTTCAAGAAAAAGATGAAGACAACACAACAATCTCTCAAACCCCTGGCTTTTTTATAGTATTCTTCATTGTTTTCCCTTTGGTTTTGTCATTTGCATTTAATTTTTTTTAATAATTAGAATGAAAAAATCATTTATAATAAGTGTCTCTTGTTTCCAATGATACTGTTAAATGACTTTGCCACTGTTACAAATGACCTTGTGGTCTGTTTTCTTTATCGCACAGAAAATGACAACAGGCACAGGTTCTTCACACAAAAGGGCTATGTCTGCTACCTGTTGGCAGAGCACACACAGCAGTTCACCTCATATTTCTGGTATTCTCGTACGTGCATGTTTACTTTCTCTGAGGGGGCAGGAAAAGACAAACATTCCCCTCAGTTCTTCTCTAAAAATAATTCTCAGTCAGGAGTCCTTCTTTGGTTGCCACATCATTTATATTTAGGGGCTGCCTTAGGTGTGTGCCAAGAAATACTCAACCAGCCAGAAAATTATTCCTGTAAAATATAAGTTGAACAAAACTCAAATATGAATTCTATGGGAAAGGTTCAACATTGTAACATTTGTTCTTGTCCCAAATTGAGCCAGAAAGATTAAATTTCATTTTTTTCAAGGAACAATAATTTAAAAATCTATTTCAGAATATCAAAAAGTTTCATTTCAATACTTTAAGTAGAAATAGAACATTTCTACATTCCCAAAATTGATTTTTTTTCAGGGTACATCTAGACTGCGGGGTTTTCTGGTATCCTGGAAAAACTCTGCCACATCCAGGGAACATGTTTAATCTGAAACATTTCCGCAAGAAAAAGTGGAAGAACAGTTCCAAATATTCTGATTTGGGTGAAACTGACCCAGAATAAAATATTTCATTTGAATTTTCCAGAAGGAAAAATGGAAAATGTTTGTCGGAATCAGTGTGCCCATGGAAAAAAATATTTTGTGAAATCTTCATTTTCCATTGGAAAATTATTCCAGTGAATAATTTGTGACCAACTCTAGTTACAGTGAAATTTTTAAAAACTCTATTTACCAGAAAATACACTTAAATTGTTTAATTGTATCTTATGAAGGACTTATTTAATAATATTAATATACAAAACATGAACTCTAGAGTCTAATGTAACCACTTTTTTCAGTATCTAGAACATATCTAGGGAGATACCACTAAACAAAAGGTGATCTTGAAAACAGCCCAAGCCTAAATATATATTTTAACATATTTGATATATTGTAAAAGATTGGACAACTGCATTGTAAGACTGGCTGATCAAACAGGGATTAGAGATCACCCAGATGACATTGTAACCATCAAGAAAGTCAATATATATTGGATTATTCCTTGCCCTAGAAGGGGCAAATCAATTATCTTTGATGAATAGCCTGTCACCTTAAGGGTGTGTCTACACAGCAATGTTATTTCAGCATAACGGATGTTGTTTCAAAATATACTCTGTGAGCATCTACACAGCAATTTTGTTATTTCAAAATTATTTCAAAATAATGGGTGGCTTATTTCGGCATTGATAAACCTCATTCCACAAGGAATAACGCTTCTTCCAAAACAGCTATTTCAAAAAAAGGGGCTTATAGACAGGGAAGCTGCAGTTATTTCAAAATAAGGGGCCTCCAGCAGTTCCCATGGTGCCCTGTTGGATACTCTGTCTACACTCAGCCAAGCTCTATAGTGCCCCACTTCCCTTGGAGCCCTTAAAGCTGCAGCCTCAGGGAAAAGGGCTTGTAGCATATAGTAGATCCTGATAGCCCCGAACTCCCCAGCAGCTGCCACTGCTTCCCTTTGGCCCACAATGAGTCAGGCTGCTGCTCCCATCCAGAGCTCCACTGCTCCCGGGGAGCAGTCAGACAACTCCCAGGATCCTGCCCAGAACTGAAAGAGACACATGCATTCCTGGTCTGGTGCAGAGATCCTGGACCTTATTGAGTTTGGGGTGATGAGACCAATCTCCAGGATCTCCACACCAAGCACAGGAATACCACATGGCCAAGAGCCTGGCCAACCAGGGACACATCTGCACCCAAGAGCAGGTGTGGATGAAAATGAAAGAGCTCCACCAGACATATGCCAGGGCCCGAGAGTGCAGCTTCTGCTCCAGGGCAGAACCCCATACCCTCTTTGATGACCTGGACCACAACCTAGGAAGTGGGGCAGTCCCTTCCTCCTCCCCAGTAGTGGACTCAGGGCTCAAGACGCCATCATCATCCTCCTAGGGAACAGTGCCAGTGAGGAAATGGTGGAGGAAGAAGAGGAGCCGGATGAAGCCTGCACTGTGACCATGCTGACCCTGAAGCGAGTACCCAACACCCTAGATGTGTCCCAGGCATCATCTGAGGCCAGGGAAGGCACATACGGTGAGTTCCAACACATTCCCTACACACACAGAGTGGAGGTGGCAGGTGACAAGGGACTGGGGCATGCTTCTTGCTCGGCCTTTGCAGCCTGGGAATTGAGTAGCACCCTGTGCATATGCAGTTTCACTCCGAGGCACACAGCCCCAACAGGCTGTACCGGAGGACCCTTGTGCTATTGGTCACAGGGTGTCTGGAGAAGCCTGCCTTACTCCTGACACTGGGGTAGGACACCCTCCCTCCACAAGCCACCACTAAAAGGAAGCTGGGGACATGGAGACATATACACACACATCCTCAGCAGTGCTGCACACAGCACACGGGCATGCCCGCACTCTCGGGGCAGCCACCACTTCCAGGGACAGTGCAGTGAGGCGCAAGAGCATTTGCCACTCATACACACCTCCTTGCTAACACCCTGCCCCTCTCTCCTCCAGCAGGCAATGATAAAAGTTCTCTCCCCATGGGACGCTGCCACTGCTGGATCCGGCGTGCATATGTCCCCCTTCCTCTCCTTCCCTCCCCCGCAGGATCTCAGTCTGGCTGGCACCTTCACATGCCTGCTTGTCCCCAGGACATGGGGGGTAGTGAGGGTCCTGCCTTGGACATCTGGGCCCCTGCAGGCAAGGGCTCACTGGCTAGAGCACACATGGCCTTGCTCCAAGCACATCACCCTTGTCTGAGCTGAGAACTGTTGCTCTCAGCTCAGAGATGAGGGCAAGGCTTCAGTCATGACTGACCATCCAGGCTCCTGGAATGACTGACCATCTCTCTTCATTCTCCACAGCCGGACCAGCTGTGAGAGGGGGGCAGTTGACACCTCCAGAGGCAGTCTTCTGAAGCTGAGGAACTCGTAGGTGCCGGAGACCCATGCATGAGATCCAGAGGGAGCACCTCACGGCACTCCAATCCAAGTAGCTGACCCTGGACCGCAGACTTGAGGAAAATATCCAGCTGAGGTGAGACACCTGGCAGGAGATGCTGGATCAGAGTCGCTCCATGTGCATAGCTGTGCGATCCCTGGTCACCAGCATACTGCCTACACCTACTCCCACTCCTGCTCCCACTCCTCCTCCAAACCCGCCCTGTGGCCACCAAGGCCCTCCACCTATGGCATTGGGATCACCAGAGCAAGGTGCCACTCCCAGCCCCAGCCCTGAGCCTCTCCTAACTCCTCCTCCCCCTTCCAGCTCCCTTCTCCCCCCTCTAAGGTTCTCATCCCCCCTCCCTCTCCTCTCCCAAGTTCTCATCCCCCTCCTCCTGCTCCCCCTCTTCTCCCCTCTCCCAGGTTCTTTCCCCAGTCCCTCCCAAGTTACTTTGAGCCCAAATAAAAAACCCACAGAGTTTAAGTTTTCCCAAACAAACTTTTTTATTGTCTCTGCAGGGGAAAGGGAGGGGAGTGGGAGGAAAGGCAGAGATGGGCTATGCACAGGCCCCTAGTGGGGAGGCCCAGGGGAGAGTGTCACTGGGGTTCTTGTGAGAAACTCTCCCTCAGGGCTTCCCATATGGCCTCTTGATGGGCCTGCTGGATGGCAGCCATGCGCAGTGATCAGCCTCTGGCCCCCATCCTGGCAGAAATGCCCCCCCTTCCTCTCATAAATTTTGTGAAAGACACAACATGGGGCCACCACATGTAGGATGATCCACTCCCCAACATCCAGCTGGGTGAGGAGGCATCTGAACCATGTTTTCAGACACCTGAAAGTGCACTCAACAACCATGCAGGGCCTGCTGAGGCTGGTATTGTACTGTTCCCTGGAGTGGTCAAGGTGGCTGGTGTCGGGATTAACGAGCCAGGGCAAGAGAGGGTAGGCCGCGTCCTCCACCATGCACATAGGCATGTCCACGTCCCTGAACCTGATGGTGTGATCAGGGAAAAAAGTTCTGGTGTGCACCTTCTCGAAGACAGTTGAGTACAGATGTCATGCATCTTCTCTGACCACCCTATGTATATGTCCATAAACTGGCAACAGTACAGTACACGACAGCCTGCATTGCGAAGTACCCTTTCTGGTTAAAATACACAGAAGCCTGGTGGTTGGGGGCCCAGATGGGGATATGGGTGGCCTCAGTAGTCCCCACCCCGCAGTTAGGGAAGCCCATGTCAGCAAAGCTGGCAATGATGGCATTCACATCACTGAGGATGGTGTTGATGGCCTGCACCACCTGTAGAAAGAAATAAACAAACAAACAGAGAATCACGGGGTGACAGGGTCCTCGGGAGGTCGCGGAGCCCAACCCCTCCTCCCCCAACAGCAGGAGCAACCCCCCACTTACCCCATCCCCCAGCAGGACCTTGTGAAGGTGGGACTGAAAAACCTCCAGGGGAAGGGGGCTTGCATCACCACCACCACCCACCCTTCCTTTCCCTAGGGAACCCCATTCTAGCAGTTCATCATGCTCCTGGGACGATAGCCTGAGGGTGCCATACCTTCATGACCAAGGCCCCAATGGTCGATCTACCCATGCCAAACTGGTTCCTGATGCTGTCTGGCATCTGTCCAGCATGGTGAGCTTCCATAGGGCGATGGTGACCCGCTTCTGGAGGGGGATGGCAGGTCTCACGTGAGTGTTCCATCACCTGAGGGCAGGAGGGAGACACTCACAGAGCTCCAAAAAGGTGTCCTTCCTCATTCTTAAATTCTGAGCCATTGCTGGTCTCCCCACTGCTCCATGATGAGCTGGTCCCACCAGTCAGCATTGGTGTCCAGGCGCCAGAATTGGTGGTGCATGGTGTGCAGGACAGGGCAGGCGGGATCCAGCAGCATGAGCCATACTCACAGAGAGGCGAGGAAGGTCTCCAAAATGAGCTGGGGGTTGGGTTCCTGCAGGGCCTGGGCAGCAGCCTGCAGAAACAGCTGCATGAGGTGCAGTACAAACTGCAATAGCCATCGACTGCCCATCCGGCTCCATATCTGGCAAGCTGAGATGTCCGCAAGGAGGAGATGGTAAGCAAAGGAAAAAAGCCTGAGACATGGCTATACAGGGGGATCCTTTTAAGCAAGAGCCTCAGCCTCAGGCAGCAGCCACAGGAAGCGGGTGCTGTCCTGATGGCCTGCCTGAAGTGCTTCTGGGTGGCCTTAAATGTGAGTTAGTGTCCAATCAGTGTGGACACTCTATTTCACAATAGCTCAATGCTATTTTGATGTGCATTTGGTGTGTAGATGCACTATTTCAAAATAATCTATTATTCCAAAATAAATGTGCAGTGTCGACATAGCCTAATAGAGGAATTCAAGGCTATTTCAGTGGCCACAACCTCAAAGGAGGATACTAAAAGGTTACCTTCATTCTGAAATCAAGCTTGACCAGAGTTATTAGGCAAGCCCATCTCTATTCTCTTTCTAACCTGGATACACTTTGTGCTATGCTTAATGCTTACTTACATCCAGATAATCATGTACTCCAAGCTGGCAAATATTGTGAGAGCAGTGATACATTTTAATAATATAGTACATGGTGTCATGACTCAACAGTAAGTTACCTGCCTAATGTAAGTGTACAGGTGTCTACCTCAATTCCAAGTTGCTCTTAATAAGCAGAAAAGTCTTTCTGGGGTACCAGAAATAACACATATGAAATACAAGCTCTCAGTGGCAGGCATTATTCCCCTTCACTATCATTCAGAAGAAATTCTATGTCTTTGTCATCAACAGACAGTATTATACTTGGGTAGGACACATTTGAGGATTCTAATTGGTATGACACTGAGGTCATGTATGAAGTCAGTGACTTTAATGCAACTCTAGGATAAATTACCTTTCCTTTGACACATGATACAACTCTCACCTTCTAACAGTTTGCACTTGGCTGCTTGAGAGTATGGAATTAGTCCACAACCTTAATGCAAAAGTAAGAAAATTATCTTTCCAGTGATATGCAATATAGAATTACTTTCAACTCTGAGTGGTAAGAGTGATTTTCACATTTATGCATACTACCAGAATTGTCAAATTATGCATTACATTATAATATGCAAGGTGGGAATGGAAAAATTGGAAGTCATTATATTGCAAAGAAGGTCTGAGCTATAAGGCACAAGAGCAGCATAGACTACAGTAAAGAAAGAAAAAGCACTGCATAACAGACACTACCATTATCTGCTCTTTCCTCCTTTTTTTCAAATTGTATTTCTTTTAACTTTGGCCACTTTGTCAGTCATTATTTTCACAGATGTTGCTGAGTATACAAATACCGAATTTGCATCATTGAAATACAAGGCAGGAATAAAATGTCAATACTTCTTTTGTAACTGGCATATTATGCCTGCTATGTATTTCAATGGGAGGAATAAAATGTCAAGTAAACGGCAATTACACAATGAATATCTGACATTTTATATATTTGGTGGATAAGCAGGAGAGGAATGTACTGAAATTGTGTTTCCATTGAGGGGATGACAAAAAAGCGATCAAGAATATAATGTGCCTCAATTTAAAGACTTCACAGATTCACTCTTAACGTTCTTGGTATTTGACATTTAAGGAGGATGAGGTACCAATGACTGAAGGACAAAGAAGAGAAGCAGGAATTTTAATTTTTAAACAGGTTTTTGGTGTTGTAGGAAGATGCCTGACTGACAATACTAGTAGCTGAAATCCTTGGTGTTATCTGTAGAATGGATATGCACTGCTGATTTTGCTAATCTCCTCCACACCGTACCTAATTCATGATCTATAGGATAAGCTCTAGGGCTATGTCTACACAGCAGGGATAAAGTCAAATGAAGCTATGCAACTTCAGCTACATAAATTGTGTTGCTTAAGTCGAATTAGCTTAATTCTGCTTTTGGCTCTGTCTACACAGCAGAAATTTGAAGGAAGAACATTCTTCCTTCAACTTCCCTTACTCCCTGTGAAATGTGGGTTTCCATGAGTCAAAGTAAGAAGTCCTCCAGCTTGACTTTTTTTAAAATAAAGGCTTGTAGTGTAAATAACACTGCTATGTAGACATAGCCTAGGAGTGAAAGGACTGTTCTGTACCTGTGTCCATTCATTAACTGGATTCCCTGACAAAACTGTAGAGAAAGGGGTCTATTGTACCGGTGTTCTTTTCTGGATAGTAGCTCACAAATGGACTGAAATTACCATGTCAGCAGTCATTCACCCGACAATAACAGATATGAACCTGCAAACAAAAGCAAAAAGGTAATTCTTCTAATCACTAAACTATCTCTCAGCACTGAGAGTTGTAAATAAGAACATGGATAGAATGAGGATGTATCTTTTCAATTTATTGACATGCACCACAAAAAACACACTAGAGAAAACAAATTTACCCCAGGGATCACATAATTGCTCCTCCTTCACCTGGAGAACTTCCTCACAAAATTCCATACCTGTTCAGTAACACTTCTAGTGACCTGCTTAGCCTTCTTCCTGGTTAAAAGTGTTAAAGGGCTTAGGGATGGGTGCTAAAGGGCTTAGGGATGAAAAGACTTATTAAGAATTTCTCAACCTTGCCTAGCAGGCTGGTAGGCTCAGCACACAGTTACCTAAACAAACAGATCACATTGTATATTTCAGTTTAGCAGTAAGCACAACACAAACACACTGCCGACAACAAACTTACCTCCTCGTCCATCTGGAAAACTCCCTTTGGCCACTTCTTCTCGCTAGCTAACTTATCCCTGAATTAGAAAATTTGGAATTACCTGCTACCTTCTGTTTCTGGAATTATGAAGTGCTTCTGCTTCCTCATTGGGCAAAACAATGTAATGCATTACATTTATTATACATCTGTGATCTCAGCAGCAGCATTCTTTCCACTAACCATTTGCCACTCTGTCTGCTCCTGACTACAAACCTCTGAGCCATTTCAGTCAGGTGCTCAGATGGATTGCTTTGAAAAATCTTGACCAAATAAAATTCTTCCTTCTGTCTCCTGAGTTGTGTCCTGCTTCCCAAAGCAAAAAAGGGCACAGATCCAAGGTCCCTGGATAGGCAATATTCATTTCTGGACCAGTGGCACATCTACAATCCACTATTTCTTCCATCAAAGCTATAAATGAGAGTTTGTATAAATGGAAAAGGAGTGTCCCAGCTTCCCAGTCTGATCCACATAGTACTTGCTTATATAGTTTTGGCAGGTCCCAAGTGATTAGACATCAAAGGTTTATAAACTATGATTTTTTTTCTCTCCCTCACTGATTTGTACAATTCAACAGATGGCACTAGCATTTTTATTTTTCCATTCTGGTAGAAATCCTAGCAACACAAGGTTAGCAATGAAGGTGATCAGAGAGGGTGTCATGTCATCAATAAGAAGGTGATCAGAGAGTGTGTGGGGCCCTTACTGGATGAGGGAGGTAACCTAATGACAGATGATGTGGGAAAAGCTGAAGTACTCAATGCTTTTTTTGTCTCTGTCTTCACAGACAAGGTCAGTTCCCAGATTACTGCACTAGTCCACACAGTATGGGAAGGAGGTGGGCAGCCCTCAGTGGAGAAAGAACAGGTTAAGAACTATTTAAAAACTCTAGATGTACACAAATCCATGGGTCCATATTTAATGCGTCTGAGGGTAGAGGGAGTTGGTAAATATCATTGCAGAGCCTTTGGCCATCATCTTTGAAAACTCGTGGAGATCAGGAGAGATACCGGATGATTGGAAAAAGGCAAATGTAGTGCCCATCTTCAAAAAAGGGAAGAAGGACAATCCAGGGAACTACAGACCAGTCAGCCTTACCTCAGTCCCTGGAAAAATCATGGAAGGGATCCTTAAGGAATTCATTTTGAAGCATCCATTTGGAAGAGGGGAGGTGATCAGGAATAGTCAACATGGATTCACCAAGGGCAAGTCATGCCTGACCAATCTGATTAGCTTCTATGATGAGGTAACTGGCTCTGTTGACATGGGGAAGTCAGTGGATGTGATATATCTTGACTTTAGCAAAACTTTTTAAACCGTCTCCCACAATATTCTTGCCAGCAAGTTAAGGAAGTATGGATTAGATAAATGGACTGTAAAGTGGATAAAAAGCTGGCTAGATTGTCGGGCCCAATGTGTAGTGATCAATGACTCGATGTCAGGTTGGTGGTCGGTTTCAAGTGGAGTGCCCCAAGGATCGGTTCTAGGGCCGGTTTTGTTCAACATCTTTATTAATGACCTGGATGAGGGGATGGATTGCACCTTCAGCAAGTTTGTGGATGACACTAAGCTAGGGGGAGAGGTAGATACGCTGGAGGGCAGGGATAGGGTCCCGAGTGACCTAGACAGATTAGAGGATTGGGCCAAAATAATTCTGATGAGGTTCAACAAGGAGAAGTGCAAATTCCTGCACTTGGGATGGAAGAATTCCAAATATTGTTACAGGCTGGGGATCGACTGGCTAGGTAGCAGTTCTGCAGAAAAGGACTTGGGATGAGAAGTTGGATATGATTCAACAGTATGCCCTTGTAGCCAAGAAGACTAATGGCATATTAGGGTGCATTAGGAGGACCATTGCCAGCAGATCTAGAGAAGTGATTATTCCCCTTTATTTGGCACTACTGAGGCCACATCTGGAACACTGCGTCTATTTCTGGGTCCCCCACCACAGAAAAGATGTGGATGCATTGGAGAGGATCCAGCAGAGAGCAACCAAAATGATTAGGGGGCTGGAACACTTGACCTACAGGGAAAGGTTGAGGGATTTGGGCTTATATAGTCTGCAGAAGAGAAGAGTGACGGGGGATTTGATAGCAGAGTTCAGCTTCCTGAAGGGAGGTTCCAAATTGGATGGAGAGAGGCTGTTCTCAGTAGTGACAGATGGCAGAATGAGAAGCAATGGTCTCAAGTTACAGTGGGGGAGGTCAAGGTTGGATATTAGGGAAAAGTATTTCACTAGGAGGGTGGTGAAGCATGGAATGGGTTACCTAGGGAGGTGATGGAATCTCCATCCCTAGAAGTTTTTAAGTGTCGGCTTGAGACAGCCCTGGCTGGGATGATTTAGTTGGGATTGGTGCTGCTTTGGGTAGGGGGCTAGACTAGATAACCTCTTGAGGTCTCTTCCAGCCCTAGGTTTCTAAGGTATAAATCATTGCCAGTCAGGATGGCAAAATAGGATCTCTAGGGAGCCTTGCTTTACAGGTTCAGGGATATAAAAATAGTGCCAAAAATCCCTCTCCAAAATATTTCTGAAATAGTACTTTTGGTACATGGTTGCTGAAAAGTTTTATTGGTACTCACTTTGGAAGATCTATGTAACTTGCTCATATGTCTGCTCATGAATACTACAGTCATACTTAGCTCATGACTTTTTCATACCACACCAGACCAACAGATATTCTGTATTCACATGGCAACCAAATCTCCAGATCTAAGGTACCTTGAACTCTGAGATATTAGATCTGAATAGGATTGGTGGGCAGGAAATGGCTCTCCCATATTGGGAAGAAACCAAGAGCTTTTGAAGTTTTGAAATAGAGACTCCAGCCAAAAGCCCACTGGTTAGGACACCCATCTGGGATGTAGAAAACCCTGGTTCAGCTCTCTCCTCTACCTGATTATTCAGGACAGGAAACTGACCATTGGTTTCTCGTATAAGTGACCTAACCACTTGGCTATTCCACTGGTGATTCTTTGCTATTCCATGCAATCTTTCTTTGAAGTTGTTTCCACTTTGTATAAGTATTTTTGAGCAGGGATTTGAACTTGCCTCTGCCACATCCCAGGTGATGCTCTATGCGCCACGGCAGAGCTACTCAACCCATGGGCTGCATGTGGTCCATGGCCCATTTATTTGAGGCCTGTGGTTCAATTTGCGTTTACATGGGGCTCAACAGGTGTGATCCTTTGAACATGGCCTCCACTGGAAACAAGCTCCACAGTGGTGAGTCAATATAATGGTCTTCTGTTGATATGCGTTTTAGTAGTTAAATTCCTGGACTGTCATTGCTCATTAAAAGTGTTGTCATATGGGTGGAAATTGGGTAAATATTGCATTTTATTAATATCAGCAGAACTGACTTAAATGGGGCCTGCGTGTTGTGTAGTCGTGCCTTAATCTTTATATTCATGCCCATCAGTGTGAAAGAAGCTATTTGCATATATATTTGCACGTTTATACAACCACATTTAAGTTGCATCCCACGGCATGTGCTGAGAGTATCATTGTGGCCCCCAGGGTCCTGATCTATGGGTACATCTGGACAGTGGACCTATTTCTGGATATTGGAGGTATCCCAAAATAGCTACCTCATGTCTTTTAGATGCCTGTTATTTCAAAATATTTCCAAAATATATCGACATTCCTGTAACCCTCATTCCATGAAGTTTAAGGGATGTATTGAAACAGCATGTTATTTCAAAATTTGGTACTGTGTAAGCACACCAAATTTCAAAATAAGCTATTTCAAAATACAATCAAAATAATTTGTTCAGAGTGCTGTGTAGACGCACCCTACGTGTACAGTCAGTCTCTGTTTCTTTATGGATGCATAATAGAGTATTTATACAAAGTAGAAAAGTTCCATCAGAAAGATTGAGAGACACACTAAAAACCAGGCTATTTTCTTTATTAATCTCTCTTTCTCCTTCTGCTTCCCCTTTTTCAGAAATCTGTCCTGGGCCCGAGAAGACTTTCCCATAGAAAGTTACATTGAGACTGGTACATTCCCATTAAAAGTTTTGGTTTTGGCAAATCAGCATTTTCTCAGCAAAAAAAATCCTGACCAGTTCTAAACCTGAATCTAGATTTTAACATTGCTACCCAGGATTAGTAAACACAAGTATACACCATATATGGGAATGCTTTATTTGTGCTGTTTAAGTGACAGTTGATTTAAATACTGATATTTGTTAAAGGATAGGAATTTAATTTGACTTTTTCTAACATGCCCTCTGATCTGAGCATGTTGACTATGTCATTTAAATTATATTCACTGGAGAATTAAGCCATCATACAGGTCGTAATCCTTACAATTCATTTGACTGTTTTATTTTAGGGGGATATGTGGAATAAATATCTGAATATGATAAAAAGCTGTGTTTCTCATTTTAATTTTTGGCTTCTGCAATAGCTGGATTATAACATGGAAGGAGGGGCTGGCTGGTCACTCCATATGTTCTTGGTTTTATTGCTAACGCTTATAGATACAGAAGGCTACATATTAGAGAGGGTACTATAATAAGCAAACATCTCTACATTCTAATGTAAGTGGCATAGCCAAGGCATCTTTGAGTATCTCATTTAACATTCCAATTACAATTTTCTCAGAGTGATGGGCACTAATGAAATTGCTCATTAATGCTGAGCACTGCAATTTTGTTAGTGATGTTAATAAACATGGATAGTGCTATCAGTTATGTGGAAAGATCTAATGTATGCTGATCTTTCTCTTTGCATGGTGGATTCATGCCATAACTGAGTTCATGCCATTGACACAGATTGCACTGGACAGATGGCCAGAGTAACAAAAGGTGAAACTTTGACAGCAGCTTTGGGTTAACAAACATTGTGGCTTACAAGTAATTTAGACTAATCCTCTGACTAATTGTTCTGTATTTCATTATATTCAGTAACTGTTATGTTATTTTTTATTATTTTTTTTGTAATTAGAAGACCAAGCCAGGGCTGAACTTAAATGTATCAACATGGAAACAAAGAAAAAAAAAGCAAATGTAAATTTAAAGAATGATCTTTTGACATTCCTTGAGTTGTGTAAATGTTGATAATTTTATTCACAGTGGTTTGTAAGCTTTTTTTATCTTAAATGAGCCTTAGTTTTCATTAGTTTGGACTTTGAATTTTGTATTAGGGTTTTTTCCATTTTGGAACTCAAAGTCAATCTGGTTTCAGCGCCATATTGCATATATTTATCTGAAACCATAAAATATCTCTGGATGGCTCAAAACTTAAATCATTTAGAAGTGTGTCCATTTTTTGTGTGAAAGGTTTTTTTTTTCATAATCTGATTTTTCTCTCACTCGCATATGATTTTGTGTTTACTTCGATGGAGTTTTGCCTTTTCTACACCAGCATACACAAGTGATTTTACATGCAATGGGCCCAAATCTCCTCTGTCCTGCATTCTGTGCTAATTGCATATACTATTTTGATATGGTGTGTGTTACTCCCGAGGGCATTCTGTGAAAATAAAAATTCTGCACACAAACAATATTTTAAAATTCTGCTAAATTCTGCAAATGTTGACAAATAAATGTGGAGGGTCCAGCATGGCATTCGGGAGCACAGGCTACTGACACCACTGTGCAGCTCCCCATCAAGACATGGACTCAGTGGTGAGACTGCACTCAATCCTGATACTGAGCAAAGGCCTGCCCCTCCAAGCCATATGCACCAGGTTTGTGCAGACAGGCTCAACAAAGCAGGATTCAAGTTTGGAGGGCTTAGTGTGGGGGAATCCAGGTGTGGGTTGAAAATGTTCTGTGTAGGGCACAGGTGACCCAATGGGGGATCTGGATGCAGGGGGGTTTTGGATGCATTAGGTTTTGTTGGGTGTTTCTAGTTGCCATGGAATTGGGATGCTCTGGGAAGATCAAGGTGAAAGGTGGTTGGGGCCCAACAAGGGGAATTTGGTGGGGGAGGGGGTTAGAGATTGGCAGGGGTGCTGGGTATGTGGGGCTAAGTGGTGGGGTCCAGATGCTGGGTGAATGGGACACAATGGAGTGGGGATCTAGGTGCAGCTGATTGGAGCTCAATATAGTGGGGATCTGAGTGTAGGTGCCTCATCAGAGTGGTCAGGTGCAGAGGGCATGGGACTTGTCAGAGGGGTACTAGGTGTGGCAAGTGAATGAGGCTCATCAGGAAGGAATGGATATGAGGGGGTATGACAGGTATGACATTATTGGATTGTATATGAATTGTTGCAACTTCTGTAATGTTTGCACCAAATCTTATACAAAGTGGGCCAAGTAAGATGTCTATGAAATGCTAATGATTCACTGATTCTGTTTATACTGTTCACAGGGATGTATCATTTCTTTATTTAAAGTTATGAGTATTGATGATATATTTGTATTTCAAATGTTGGCTTCTGAGAGATGCAAAGAGGAGACTTGGCCAGCCTATTGTAAAAGAACTGCTAGTCAAATCAATATAATTGCTCAACAGACAGTGAGCCTCGACAGGTGCCAATCCACATATAATGAGCTTTTCCGTGAACATTCAGACCAGCATGGGAATGATGGCTGTTGCCTGAAATATACTAAGTCATAATAGACAGATTACTTGCTCATATGACAAACTCTATTTTGTAGCTGTATTTTTCCACAGTGATTGATGGGAGTCCCTCCACATAGTTGAGGATATAAAAAGGGCCCTTGAGGTTCCTCCATTTTGCCTTCAACCCAGTTTCTCCTCTCTGGAGCACCTTTGCTATTAACTGAAGCTTAAAAAAAGGGAATGCTGATCCAACCCAACAGTGGGTGTATTCTAGCAGATTAGGCCATCTTTGCTACAAGCCTGTACTGAGAACTTTGCAATTGGTGTATGTTTTTTATTCTTTTAAACACTTTTAACTCTCACCCTTTCTTGCGTTTTATAAATAAACCTTTAGATTTTAGATTCAAAAGGACTGGTTAACAGTATGATTTTTTGGATAAGGTCTGAGTTCTAAATTGATCTGCAATTATGGCTGGTCCGTCGGGATCAGGAGAACCTCTTTTGATTTGGGGAGATTGGTGTTCATCACCTCTCATCTGTATAGGGAGTGGCACTGGTAGTGTCACAGAAAACTGAAGTGTCTCAAAGGAATTGCTTGTAAGACTTCCTTCTAGCCAGTGTGGTAAACAGAAGAGGTTTTTGTGATTGGTTTGGTGTGCTTTATAGTGAAAATAATCAGCATAACGGCTTTGCGCAAGAGGGTTTTTCTTGCGCAAGAAGGGGCAGTGTAGACAGCTCCGTCTTGCGCAAGAGCCTCTTCTGCAAAAATAGCGGCTCATTAGTTATGCAAATGAGGCTCGGCGATATTCCACGCTGAGCCTCATTTGCATAGCTCTGGCGCAAGATCGCGCCAGTATAGACACAGCCTAGGGTTGCCAGATGGTTTAACCAAAAATACCGAACACCTCCCCCCCAAAAAATGGGGAAAAATTTTGTTGGAAAAAAGGGGGGGGAGACCAAAGTTGTTGAGTAAAAGAAAAAAAAAAGGACCCAGAGAGTTAAAAAAACAGCATGGCCCCTTTAAGAACAGGAGGGGCTGGGCTCTGCCTCTCATAACAGGCTGCTGGCAGCCGGTGGCCATCTTGCCTCCCCACCTGCTTCGGGCCAGACAGCTCTCCTGTAGAACCAGAGAAGCAGGGTGGGTGCAGGGGCTGGGCCCAACTGCTGACTGTGTGTAGGGTTGCCAAGTGTCCGGTAATGACCCCGAGAATCTGGTATTTTCGCCCCCTGGCCGGGAAAAAAGATCAGAAAATACCAGACATTTTAGGTGTCCAGTATTTTCTAATTTTTTTTACTGGACAGGAGCCGAAAATACCAGACAGTCCGGGTCAATACCGGACACCTGGCAATCCTACTAATCTCCCCTAGGCTGCACTAGGTTGTTCTGCCTACCTGTGGGCCAGAGCCCCATCTGTGAGCCAATTACTTCCCCTCCCTGATTGAGGGCCTGGACAGATAGACATGATGCTGCTTTCCCAGACCATAAGCCGGAACCATTTAGTGTGTGTTGCACTGACTTGATTGAGGACTCCAGACCTATAGACTTCCCACTGCTTGGCCTGAATGCAGGCCCAGGACTCGTGAATTTTCCCCTGAATAAAAGCATCCCAAAAGTATTATCGTAAAAGGGCATTGTCTCCAGATAGCTGCAGCTGCCTTACATGTGAAGAGTGGATCTAACACTGGAAGTATCAATATGTATATGCCAAGCAGCAGAAAAACAAGAATATATAAGCACCTCTACAAAAAGGCATAGGCCGTGACTGTGAGTACTACAGCTAGCTCAGCAAAGGAAAAGTTCACAAAAATTAAATTGGCCAATGATGGAAACACTGAAAGCAGGAAACAGTGTCAGCTACCATTTGTAGAGGAAATGCTGTGAATTTGGGAAATACGCATAAACTGTAATAAACCCAAGCATTATTCTAAAATGTGCAGAAAAAGCAAGAAGGTGAATGCATTAAGTGCAGAAAGGGATTCCTCCAGTGAAAAGAGAAAGCTGTCCTTATGCACAATAATAGGGGAGGCTGCAAACTCAAAAAACTGGCTAGTTTAAATCTGCAAAAATGGTACACGTGACATACAAAATGAACAATGAGGCACACGTAAATGTTATCACTGAAAATGAAACAGAAAGATGTAAGGAGCATATAAAAATGGAAGAGTGAAAGGTGTTTGTGAAAACTTCAATCAAGGAAAAATTGCAGTATTGGGAGAGAGCACACGGATACCTAAATAAAAAGGGAAAATGATAAAACAAGAATTTGTGGTAGCATCCACAGATATGCAACCAGTTTGGGGCCAACACATGTGAAGTGTTGGCCTCATCAAGATGAAATCTATGAGAGACAATAAAGACAACCTAGAATTAGATGTGAATATATTACTAGCATTATATGAAGACATATGAAATGGGTACCTACTGCTAACACACAAGATATAGTTAAGAATGGTACAGAACTTAGCATAGATGATACACATAAGTAGAAGACCTGCAAAACATGCCAGCAGAGAGTACCAATCAGGAAATAAACTAGTGGATTAGGTTAATTCCTTAGTTGTAGAGGGGAAAAAGAAGAGAATTGCTGCTATGTATGGACCTTAAAGAGCTGAACAAAAATATAAAAAGGAAAATATTTCCACATGCCCATGAGAAGTGAAATATTGATTAAGAGGGCAGGAGTCAAATTCTTTTGCATATTAGATGTATTGTTAGGATTTTGGCAGAGGTCCTGAAACAGAGTTCCAAAAACTGTATTTTCAGCACTCCAGCTAGCAGACACTGCTACCTCAGAGTTTCTTTTCTAATGTATTTGATTCTAGAAGGCTTTCATTGTAGAATAAGCCAGATGATAAATGGTCTAACAGGTATAAAAATGTACATTGATGATATAATAATTTCCACCACTGTGCATAAGGAATGAGAGCTAATCACCTTTAAAGTGAATAATGCCAATCTCAATTTAAACAATGTAACAAACATATATGAGGGAGGGAGAGAGAGACTATCCTCAAAGTAAATCATGCCCAATGAAACTAAGATTCAGAAAATATTGAATATGCCAACACCTGAAGATAAAAAATAATTCAAAAGCATGTTGAGTTATGTCAGCAATTTCATGCCTAACTGTACACCTCATACAACTTATCGAACACATCTCCTCTGTAAGGTCACAAAATAAGCATGAATGCCAGAGCACAAAAGGAGAGAGCCCAATCATTTAAATCAGAGCTCAAGGTCTGCAATTTTTTGGTCCGTGGAAAAACAGCAAACTCCCCATAAATGTCCTGAAAGGAGGGCAAGAGTATTAATAGTACAGTGTTGTGAAAATAATGGGTTGCAGGTCTCACATGCATCTAGGCCTAGGACAACTACACAGAAGATGAATGCAAAAATTTAAAGAGATACTAGATCTAGCATATGTATGGAAAAGATTTCACATCTTTCTTTCCATTCATAACTTCAAAGCAGAAACTTGGCCTGCTGACAGGATAGGCAAAGAGGATGACTGCCGTGGGGCCCAGTGATTCAAAAGAGCTCAGGCTCCCGGCTTCCTCTGCCACTACAGCTGAGGCTGGAGCCCTGGGCCCTTTAAATCATCACTGGAGCCCCGAATAGTGCACTCTGGGCAGTGCGGAGGCTCCCTGCAGGAAGCTAGCCCTGTCCCCACCCATTCCATCTGAGGGCACACCCCTTCCAGGGGCAAGTAGCCAGCCTCCCTACCCCCACCCATGATCCCAGTGAATCTGTCAGCCCCACTGGCAGAAATTGATCACAAACCACTAACTGCAATACACAAAAAGGGAGTTGGAGAAGCACGATCAAGGTTAAGGTATTTTGAAATTACAGAAGATTGCTATGACCTAAGTTCCACTTAGTAAAGCAACTGTTACATGCTGTACTAATCCCATGCTGACCCCTCACAGTTGCCAGAGCTACCAACCAGGGAGGCAAGCACTTACAGTTGTAACCATAAAAGGAAACTGGACCTGCTATAAAGAGAAGAGTGTAGAGAAAGAAAGGAGGGAAGAAAGGTCTGAGAGAGCAAGGTGGTGACAGCCCTGTGCCTAGATGCCTCAAAGAAAACAGACAGGAGACTTGAAGAGATGATGAGTGAAGAGCTGACAGGATTAAAGGAAGATGATGGTCCAAACAGTGACCTCACTGACAGTAAACTAAGGGGCTGGGGGGGGGGGTCAGTCAAGTTAAGCTGAGAACCCTGAAGAGGACACCTGAAGGAGATGTCACTGGTAAACACACTCACAAACCTATGTTCCATGTAATAATAGCCCAATAATCTAGAAGAAGCGTAAACATACATATCAACATGATAAAAGTCTCGTGTTGGATCTTCAGGTAAGTGTGATGAACAGGAGACAGACTTCAAGCAGTGACACAAACTACAAGTAAAAGAGGTGGGGGGAGCAACACTCCTCACTTGCATTTTGCCACAACAGAAATGAGGTTTCAATGATCTCAGAGGTACACTTGAATAGGGCATAGATAATGCTTCTCATACTGATGAGATGAAAAGTAATGGAACACACAAAGGGTACTTGAGAATGACCAAATCACACACGGGAGTTAGAGAAGCTATTTTCTCTCTGTTGCTGAGTGGTGACATTGAAGAAATGACAAGCAGGTGTAGACTATTTTAGAACTACAAAGATTTGCAACAGAAATAACCAATGTTATGACACAAATAACTCTCCATATGGCAAAGTAAGAATTGACATGTTCAGTCTGGGAAGCCATGATCATAAGGGATTCCTGGATGTTACTAACATTTACAACTTTTATCATAAGACATCTGCTCCCAGATATTCTCAGGTCAATGGAATAGCTGAATGTGGAAGAATTTTCTCCAAAAAAATCAATGGATGCAACAGAAGGTCCATAATTAGCACTATTTATCTAGTAATGCTGCATTTGGCTGTTGACTATCCCTGAACTTTGAACTACAATATTCTCTGAGCTAACCCAATCATTCAAACTTTGCTGGGAGCGAGTGGCTGAATTGCATGAGGAATACTGCCTGGCAAATGACTAAGATTCAGCCTTAGGAAGGATTTAAATTGGGTCCACTGATTGATAGACTCAGTTTCCCTGCTATGAATTGGGTATTTAGAGAGGCAGAGTGGCCTCCCACCCCACTGGAGAGGGAAGGGGCACTACACTTCCCTTGGTGGAGGGAGGCAAACCCATCCTGCCCTCCTCACCAGAAGTACTGGGGCAGGACAGAAGTTAAAAAAAAAGGCTCCACAGCTCAGTTGGCCCAGAGCCCACAGAGGAGAAAGTACAACACTGTCATGCTGCAGCACACAGGAGGGGAACCTGTACCCAGCCGTCTTGAGGAAATGGAACCTGAGTAGGTGTTTCTGGGATTATCTTCAGTTGTGTACCCCAAGAACCACTGGGAGCAAGAGGTACCAAACCCCAGGGAGGCAGGAAAGAGCCCAAGAACAGCTGACAACTGGCTGACTGCATAACTATCTGCATGTCAGCTGGAGTATTGCAGTTGGATCCCCGCCAAGCCAGTGGGAGGCCACCATGACACTGTTAGGTCCCTGAGCTGAGAGGCAACGGGGTAGGGTAGGTCTGTGTTCCTATGCTATACCTACTCTGGGGGAGCTGATTCCCTACCTACACCAGGAAACTTGTGTGTTGCAGGAACACCTGCCGCCAAGTGCCTGGAACCTTTTTTGAGCCTCTAAACTGTGTGGGAACTCTTCTTTATCTGCTTTCAATTGCCCTAGACTGTGAATGCTTCCCTTACCTGCTCCTCTCAACTGTGTGTTTGCTGGCTACCTGAGCCCAGAAGCCCAGGCTAATGCCTGTTCCTTCTCATCCTGCCCAAAGGACTAGAGCGAAGTGACAGTCATTTGTTGTTAGCCCTATTGCAGAGCTGCAAACTCAACTTTCCCATTGGATCTTGCCCAACTGTGGGAGCCCAGGCCCCAGATTATTATTGTGCATTTTCTTCTTCAAGATGGGCCTAGACTATGCCTTGGCCCCACAGTGGTGACCCAAGGTCAATGATGAAACCCCTGAGACAATGCATCAGAGTGGCCTCCCTCCCCACTGGAGAGCGAGTGGGCACTACACATGGTGGAGGACATGAGTATTAACCTCTTCCGTGAGATTAGGTCTTCCATGAGATTAGGGGACAAGCCAATCACAGCATAACAGAGGACCTCTTTACTTCTCTAATGAGAAGACAATGGAAATTGAGTAATTAGACTAATGGCTTGCCGAGAGTCAGCCACTACAGCAAGAATAGCTGCTGAAACTCTTGATACTCAAAAACAGTAATTATTTTGTGAATTAGGGACAAAAACCAGAATCAGCAATAACAAGCTATGTCTACACGACAAGGTTTTTGTGCAAAAACAGATGTTTTTGCGCAAAAACCCGCGGAGCATCCACACCTCAAATGCGTTTTTGTGCAAAAAACAAAAAAAAAACAAAAAAACCCCGTAAATTGACAGGACAGAGGGCTTTTTCTGGTAGAGTTATTTCTCTCCCCACAAGGAATAACTCATTTTTGCCCTACAGCTGTTGCACAAAAAGGCATGTGTGGAGGCTCCGCAGGGGTTTCTTGCACAAAAGGAGCCTATCAGAAAAGCACAGGTGCTCTGATGGCCATTCTGTTAATGGCAATCAGAGCTTTCTTGTGCAAAAGCATCCTTGCAGTGTGGATGCTCTCTTGTGCAAAAGTACATCGCTTTTGCGATGCTCTTTGAGGTGTGGATGTGCTTTTGCACAAGAAGATTTTGCGGAAGATCTCTTCCGCAAAAAGCTTCTTGCACAAAAACCCTGCAGTTTAGACAAAGCCACAGTGTCTGCAGCAACCTGTGGCACTCCTGCTGACTCCAAGGGGCTCCAATCCCAGGGATGTTGTACGACCCAGTGACCCAATGGTGCCAGTTTGCTTAACAAAGATGGGCCCTGAGGATGACCCCCAAACCTTCCTGGTTACATTTGAAAGAATTGCCTCCACAAATGACTCCTGAAAAAATGGGTCACACTGTTGGCATCTACTTGATGGGTGCAGCACAAGCTGCCTATAGGACATCCCAAAAGCTGACACACATGATTATGGAGGGTTGAAGGCTGCAATCCTTGATGCCCTTGAGATCACACCAGAGACAATTCAGTAGCAGTTGAAGTCCTACCCTCCTGGGGCTCAATCAAAGGCTATGCCCAGCAGGTAAAGGAGGAATGCTGGAGTTGATTATAGCTGGAAAAGTATACAGGGGCTGAGGTTGCCAAACAAGTAGAGTTTTAACAGTTTGTACACATTTTCCACAGCTCATGGAAGAACCTGTCTCCATCACCAACCTGCAACCCTGAGCATAGCCATGGCTCTTAGGGTATGTGTACACATCAAAGTTATTTCGAAATAACAGCCGTTATTTCGAAATAACTTTACTAGCATCTACACAGCCAAACCACTATTTCAAAATTAATTCAAAATAGCGGAGCACTTATTTCAAATTTGGTAAACCTCAGTCCAAGAGGAATAACTCCAAATTTGAAATAGCTATTTCGAAATAAATGCTGTGTAGACACTTATATCGAAATAGGGGGCCTCCAGCATTCCCAGGATGCCTGGTGGCCACTCCAGCCTCAACCAAGAACACTCCTCTCCCTCCCCGGAGCCCTTAAAGGGGTTGATTCTGACCACAGTGCTGTGCCAGCTCCAAGCCTGCAACCCAGAGCCAGCAGTCACTGCCCCTGACCCAGTGGCCCCAAAACATGAGCCAGCAAGCCACTGGCAGCCAGCCCTCCACTGCTCCCCAGGAGCAGTCTGCCAGCTCCCAGGAGCCTGCCAGGGCCCGGAGAAGGAGGGTGCCTTCCTGGTCCTGGGTGGAGATCATGGACCTTATTCAGGTTGGGGGGAGATGCCCCCAATGTCCATGAGCTCCACACTAGATGGAGGAAAGCCGCTGTCTATGGCAGGATAGCTGTCAGCCTGGCCACTGAAGGCCACATGCAAACCCAGGAGCAGGTTTGCATGAAAATCAAGTTGATCCGGTGAGACACCCACTCCTGAGCTTCCCCTCCCCCTTCTTCTCCTTGCTTCCTCCTTCCTGCTCCCTCCTCCCAGGTTTCCCCTCCCTTCTCCCACCCTCTCTTTCCCCCTTTCCCGCCTCCTTTCCCCAGTCTCACTAGAGTTTCACCCCTCCCCCCCCCGGCCCAGTTTCGTTAAATAAAGAGAGTTTGTGTTCATGAAAACACATGTATTTTATTTGACATCAGGAAGGGGGTTAGGGAGGGGTAAGTGGAAGGACACGAGGGAGGAATGAGGCACAAGCCCTCAGTGGGGACGACCAGGGAGGCTCTTAGTGCTCCTCAGAGTGGAAGCTCTGCCGCAGGGCCTCCTGGATACTGACAGCCCCCCGATGGACCTCCCGGATGGCAGCCTGCAGAAAGTGCAGCCAGGCTCACAGCAACATGTCCAAGAGAAGTACCAGAGTGCCCAGGGGCAGCTCTGGCTCCATGTTGCAGAGTGCTGTGGTATCCCGAGTGAGGGCAACCAGAGCACACAGAGACAAAGTGCTTTGCTGTCCCTCATCGAGGTAGACAAGCAAGTAGGGAAAGCTGAGATCTGGCTGTCCAGGGGGAGTCCCTTTAAGCACAGGCCTCAGATAGCCTCAGGCAGCAGCCACACAAAGTAACTCCTGACCTGATGCCCTGCTGGACCTGGTTCTGGCCAGCCTTAAATGAGATTCAGCATCCATCAGTGTGGACATGCTATTTCAAAATAGCAAAACGCTATTTTGAAATGCATCTTGTGTGTAGACGCGTTATTTTGAAATAACTTATTTCGAATTAACTATTTCGAAATAAGGTATTTCAAAATAACGCTGTAGTGTAGACATGCCCTTATGGAAGACTTTTTTGGCTATTGCCACATGTGCCTAGAATATAGACTACGGATACCTCTGCTGCACCATGCTGGCCAAAAGGCTGATAATGATACCCCTGAGACAGTGCAGCAGAGTGAACTCCTTCCCAGCTGGAGAGCGAGGGGGTATTACGGAGTACTCATGGAATACACAGTGGTTTAGTCTACACTGCAAGGTTTTTGTGCAAAAAGCCTTTTGCGGAAGAGATCTTCTGCAAAAACGTCTTGCGCAAGAGCACTACCACACCTCAAAGTGCATCACAGAAGCAATGTGCTTTTGTGCAAGCAACCATACTGCATGGACAGTCATGCACAAGAAATCCCTGATGGCCTTTCACAGAATGGCCATCAGAGCACCTGTGCTGTCGCTGATGGTTTTTTGCACCAAAACCCCTCCGGAGCATCCACACCTGCCTTTTTGTGCAAGAGCTGTCGTGCAAAAAGGAGTTATTCCTCATGGGGAGAGGAATAACTACTGCAAAAGCCCTTTCTTCTGCTGATTTGCTTGCACAAAAATGGCTGGTTTTGTGCAAAAACCTTGTAGTGTAGACATAGCCAATGAAAACAGTGATCCATCACCTCCCAATATCTGAGTGATATTAGAAACAGTACTGTTGCTGGCTCTGATAACATACCACCAGAGTATTTTAAGTATCTCAGGACTTGTGCTCGCTGTGCCAGCACAGTTCTTCAAGAAATGAACGACAAAAGGCAAATTCTAAAGACATGGTAAATGCCAAAATAGCTATTGCTCCCCTAAAATTGGGGAAAGAGCCTTATAAAGTTGCAAGCTATTGACCAATATCTCTGTTGTCTGTGCCATTCAAGGTGCTGAAGTGTTAAAATCAATACTCAGCCTTTGAAGAGGTCAGAGTACTTGAGATCAAATGCTAGCTTTGACACCATTAGTCAGAAGAAGTTTTCAGTAAAGCCTGAGGAGGAGATAGACAGCAACATATGACACTTTCTGGCACATGGGACTTTTAGTCAAATTGTCAAGACTTATCTTGGGTAGCCAATGTCTTTGGCTTTCTCCTCTGCAACAAACAATTGTGAGTGCATATGGGAGACAGAGTTAGCATTGGGAAAGGAAAAACCAAGTGTATCCCAAGGCTCTCTGCTGACAGTAAAGTTTTTCAACCTATAAACAAATCTTCCACTCGCTTAATCCCACAAATTTATATATCCAGATAACATTTTCTTGTTCATCCAAGCATGCCCATTCTGAGAACATAGATGCCCTAAAAAGGTGACTTTATTAAGATAGCCAAATGCTGTGGTAAGTAGCATTTACAACAAAGAGTGACTAAGACAATTTTGAGCATCTTCTATCTTGACAAGGCCATAACAACCTAAGAACTGAACACCTTTCTCAATGGAGATCTCTTAAAAAAGAGATTATAATTCAGACAACCTAGAAGTAACCCTATGTAGACTTCTCACATTTCTTAATCACCTGAGGAAAACTTCAACTAATGTGAGGGTGTGTAATAATCTTCTAAATAAATTAGCTAACATTTCATGGGGAGCAAACATCCAAATTCTCAAATCTTCCAATTTAACAGTTTCTTACTCTTCTCAAGTCTGGCTCCATTTATCTCATATAAAGTTCATTGACACACAACTGTACTCAACCACGTACACCACAGTTGGAGTGTTTTGTCCTAGAACTGTACCTTGACTCCCCATATAAACTACATCACTCCTACACATATCCATCATGAGGATGCTACAGCCAGAATAGTTGAGAAGACCAGGAAAAAGCCAAGTCTACTATTGCACATAGATCTCTTTGACCTCCCAAGAGCACACTTGTGGTTGAGACACCCACTGTGGACCCACGTACCCTGGTCAGATTTCTCTGTGACACTGATGTGGTATGAAGAAGGGTCTGCAGCTTGACATAAAAAGACCAGACATGTACTGGTTTTGATTTGCCAACTATTCATGGGCCCTTCTGTAACAATTTCAAATGGGTCATGGTCAAGGTGCAACCAACCTTTACACCAGGGTCAACAAGAGATTACCACCTATAGATGTGACCAAAACCAGATAACATCACACAACTGGCAATTGCCTTTTGACAAGCTTTGCACTTCTCTGATGAGGCTGTCACAAATTAGCTTGGCAAGTGCTGCATTTAGTAAGAAGGTAACTACTTAGCTAAAGAGCAACCTACTATAACATAGAAAGTCAACTGCTGAAACTCCCCTATAATCAATGTATGAGTGGCAGATATGACACAAAAACAGAGGATAACTGAAGTCTGTCAATGAGAACAATACTAGGAATGTACAATCAGATTTATATTTTATTACAAGACATCTTTCACCATTTAAATAAAAACACCCCAATGACATTTTGGCAAGATGGTTCTTGCCATTCAAAGCAATAGCGTTCATAGAGAAGAATCTTCTCACTCATATACGGTGATCACAAATGAATGCAAAATATTATGAAGAAGTCGTAAACATCTGCTCAAAATACCTTGAAGACAGTTGACGGCGATAAATGAATGACAGCAAATGTACAAGCTAAAAATAATCCACAAACTGATCCGATTATTGCCCCTGAAACTGTTGAAGATGAGGACATGCCTAAAGAGGACTTGCAATACAGCAAATCAGGAAGACTGCTGAAACACCCTAAAAACAGATTTAGACATATTAAGGCTATTTTAAAGCAAACTGAAGAGTTTTATATTTGTAGTTGGTTTAATTTCATTGTCTTTTACATCAGCCAGGAGATTAAGAATGGTATGCAATAGGTTATGTCCTTTAATAAATGTTTAAATATGACACTTCCTGTACACTTGGCATGTAATCTTTTTATTTCTCTGTGAGGTACTGAATGCTGGGCAAGACTAAAAGGGATAGGGAGAAACACAACACAGCACATAAGTCACAATCTACTACTGGAAAATTGTAAGAATTATTTTTGCCTTATTTCTGTATGTAGTTACCATTCTTAATGAAAGTCTTTGTTTCACAGTCAGCCTTGTGCATCAATAACATACCACATAATAAGCTCATGGGTCATAAGCTAAGTTCCCCCTAAGCTATGTGGCTGTGCAGCCATGCAGCTTCCCATCAAGCACTGTGCAGGGTCTTAGGGCTATAAAAGGGAGCGAGATCTATTCCTCAGTCCCTCCCTGCTAGCCCCAGCCATGGATGGGGAAATGGGGGCCCTCCTCACTGTTTCAAGCAGGAAGCCACATAGCTAAGCCAGAGCCCGAAACCCCTGTGCCACCCTGAGCGCTTCCAGCCCAGAACACCATACTGCACCCCAAAGCTCTCATCCCCAGCCCCATCCCAAAGTCCACACTCCCAGTCCAGGGCCTCTACCTCCTCCTGCACCCCAACCCCTATCCCTGAGCTCCTCCCCAAACCTGGTGTGCTATCCTGCACCCTCAGCCCTATCCAGCCAGAGCCCTTGCACCCCAACTGTTTATCCAAACCCAGAGCTTCTCAATCCATCCCTACCGCACAGGCTGCACCCTCAGCCAGAGCCCTCACAGTCCAGCATCCCAAACCTCTGCCCAAGCCTGAGCCACCTCCCACTCCTTTGGACCCACTTCCCCCCCACACACACACAAATTGTTTTATGTGCACCAACATGAAGGTGGTGTGTCATGCATCATCTCCAGATTGGTGCACACAAAACATTTATTCCACTCAGGGATTGGAAAAATGCATGGGAACACTGGGCATAAGATGCAACTCCTCAGAATTACACCTGTGTGAATTAATGTGTTCTGTCTTTGTGTGTTTGAAGAGAAAGGAGGGGGAGGGGGAATTTTCATGTGTATTGCTGTTGGAAGATAGGACTGAATCTAAGAATCATATTAAAGTGAAGTAGGGCTATGTTGTGAACTCTGAACACTGAGGAATTGTGTGAAAAGAAATGCACACAACAATCAGGTCTGTGTTAAAAATAACAGTTTTCCTTTGAGAGAACCTGCATGTGAAGTTTTCTGACAGTATATAGTAAAGAAAAAAAATTGGGGAAAATATTTTCATTCCAAGGAGCAAAATCATTCTGGTGCTGCATACATAATAAAATACAAAGGCAAGATAACAGTGCAGGGTGACATTTTTTCAGTAAAATTAGAACTTTTTTGCAGCCAGTTCTTCCTGCCTGAAATGGCAATGTTTTATATATGTCAAAAAGATTTTATTTTTTGTGGAAATCTAGAATATTTGAGTCCATATTTTCATTAGCAGTAAATACTGTTGTATGCCTCTGTTTAACAAAAACTTTTTTCTGACACCACCATTAACTGACTATCTTTTTAGCAGTGGTTCATAATGTGTGTTTATCTTCAACAGTAAATCTTTCAGGATGATCACACAAATGGGATCACATGCTATACTGAATATAAATGACACCTATAGTGCAAAAAGTGTATTTTTAGTAATAAAAATTTTAGTAGGTGGTTAAATAACTATGAGATGTCAAAGACAATATATGAGACACCATTGTCACTTTTTAAAAATATTGTATATCATGATCAAATCTATCTATATATTTTAAACAGACAGATGCACATTTCTATCTGTCCATCCATCAGTGAGTCCATTTGTTCCAAAACTCCTCCTAAATATTAAGAGCTAGGACCATGAAATTTGGTATGCAGATTCCTCTTATCATAAGGTAAAGCAAGGTCAGGGTTTAGTTCATCCAGGAAAATGGGTTCTGCCAGGAATGGGATTGTTTTCCGTAACATGCAAAGAGAGGGGTCTAATCGGAGGACAGTGATAGTGCAGAGTGAGCCACATCGGCAAGGAGGAGACCAGCTGGGGCCAGGGCTCGCTATTTTGCTGGCCACCAGATAAAGTAAGGGCCCGCCTACCCCAACTCCTCCCCCCACCTTTGTCCACAATGTTAAAGCAGGCAATGGGAGGGGGGAGGGAGAAAGTCCCACTGGACCAGGAGGAAGAAGGAGAAAGTCCCATCAGACTGGGAGGAGGAGAGTGAAGGAGAAATCCCCGCTGGATTCGGAGGGGGGGAAGGAATAAAGACCACTCGGCCTGTCCCAGAAAGTGGTGCCCCCCCTGCCTCCATCCTTTCGCCCGAGTCCAAGGAGCAATGGAACAGGAAATACAAAGTCAGGGAAAGTGACAAACATTATAAATGTATAATTTGTTCCAAACCTGAGGAAATTTTGGTTTGTGAGTAAAAGTCCTTGTTCACATCTGATTTTAGCTAACCCTGTATGTCCTGCCATATTCTCATGCATCCTGGCTGTTTTTAAGTCATAGCAACAACACACAACAGACTCGGGATTCACCTTAAAACAGAGTGTCTCAAAGTAGTCTGCAGACCCACTCTGAGAAAGCTGTTACTGGGTGGCTTTGGTTTGTTTACTTACCGTCTCTGCAGCCATGGGGCCTCATGGTTCCCCTTGGCTGTAAATAGTGATCTGCAGCCAATAGGAGCTGCAAGGCTCCATGGCTGTGGAGCCGGTAAGTAAACAAACCAGAGCAGCCTGGCAGTAGCTCTCTCATAGTGGGTCCACAAACCACTTTAACACTGCCTTAAAACATGCTCATGGATGAACTACAATATGAAATTAACTGCCTGCATGAATTGCAGCTGATGTCCTACTTTGCTGCACTGATTAAGTGCCACAACGAATACCCATGGCTTTCAGAACCAGTATTTCCAGTGACCTTAGCAAATCAAGAACTCTCTCCAATGGAGAGGCTGATTAATTGGTTGATTGTATATGTCCTGTTTAAGTCATCTTCCAAAAAAGATTCACATAATAAAATACTGTGAGCCTGCTAAATATGACTGAATAATGACATTTTGATTAGCAAGAAACCACACCACAATTAACGGGCTAACTAATCAGCAACCAGCCCGCCCTTCCCCCCTCTCCCCCCCCAAAAAAGAAACTAATGATAGCATTTGCAACAAGAGACCCAAGGAGGGCAATTTTCCCCACTCTTGATTCTCTTGAATCATTCAAAATAAGCAAGTCTGTCGCTTGGTCCAGCAACAAACATTTCCTCTTCCTGCTGCTTCTTTCTACTTGCAGACTCTTACACAGTAGAAATGATAAGCACATGAAACATTTATTGTTGTTGTTTTAAATTTTGACTTGTTTTCTGTAAATTTATACAGTTATAAGCCACAATGCATTTAAAAGTCCCATAGAAATGCCTTAAGTTTCTGATGGCATACTTTGATGGTGCCCAATAAATATATTTTAAATAATTAATCGTAGGGTTATCTATACAGCATCTTTAATAGCAGAATCAAAGAGCTATCCAGATAAATTAGATCTGAATGTTGATGCCCTGCATATACTTTGGGGAGTCCTCAGCTCTTATTTCTTTCCATGTTTTAGGAAGCTCAGTGTCAAAGATTGCATATTGTTTATTTTGTAATAATATGTTGTTTAACAAGTATGTACACTATACACTATACATTGTTGAAAATGTAAGTATTAAATAATAGTATAATAGTATAATATTTGTGGACATGTGTGCACATACATGTATGTAGACGTGAAAATGTGTATCTGGATGTCTCTATATATCTACATGTTCATTTATCTATATACACACACTGAGACAGTGTGGATTCTTTTAGGTTGTATCTGGATGTTTTCAGAAATCTTGCCCCATCATAAGCCTTCTAGTTATAGGATCACTTAAACTCTGAGGCTACATTTACACTACAGGAACGCTTCTGCTCTTTGGCTTTTTTAGGCAGAAGAGCAGACGCGCTCTTTCAGAAGCCCTGTCTTCCTCCTTCCATGAGGAAGAAGAGCTCTTCCAAAAGAGGAGGCATTTCCGAAATTAGGCCCAGTGTAGATGGGTAGGTAGGCGATTTTTTGCATTCATTTTTCCGATAGATCAATGTACTCTAGACATAGCCTTAGTGTTTCAAAGGAGTCTGAAGAGGCTTATTGCGAAGGTTGAATACAACTAGATGCCAGGGCAGGGTTTACCTTCAATCCATACCTGCTACAATCAGCCTGGTGGGTCCTTGTGGGTAGCAGAGGTTCACTAGCTGGCTCTCCACTAACAGCTTTCTTGCAAGAGTCAGCTAACTCTGGGGTATTCTTCCTGGCTGTTGCCCCCTTCCCATGACAAACTCTCCCTTTCAAATTTACTTCCTCCAAGTGGAACAAGCTGTGCAGATAGGCTTATTTAGTATCTGTCAGAATCAGAGAAGCTGTGCTGCATGATACACACATTTAAAACATGGCTAAATTTACTAATATTACTCCCCTTCTCCCACCATTTGTCCCTCTTGCCTATTTAGAGAATAAGCTCGTCAAATCAGACTGTCTTCCTGGGTATTTTAAGTGCCTACCACAATGAGATCTGAGTTCTTTTTAAAAAAAGTACAAAATGTCGGAATGGAGATTCTTGCAGCATGACCTAAGAGTGATAGTACTTTGGTTTGTGTCAACCTTTTTTGTATTTCTCGACTCCACTGCATATACAGCATCCAGGGTTTGTTAGCTGCTGCTTAGTCGTCATCCAGCAAGACCGTACCACATTACTCTTGGATAATCTGTGCAGTGGAAAAGGGAGAATATCTAGCTCTTCAAAGCTGATCTCCTTCTATCCACCAGAACTCCAGTCTTGTCTGACATTAGTCTGACCCTGCTGTTCTTCAGCCTGGTGCTGATCTCTCAGAAGTACTTTGAACAACTTTGTCATGGCAGTGGCACCTCTGGACAATTATATATTCAGGAAGGTACAGGGGAGACTATAGGATCGCTGGGCCCCTGGGCAATGGGGAGAGGAGATGGCTCCATGCTCATGGAAAGGGTGGGGCTCCAGGCAGAAGTTGCAGGGCTGGGCAGCTAGCCCCCAACACTGCCTGGATGGCACCCCTCCCCCTGCCAGCCCTCAAAGTCAGCTGGAATGCATGGTGCAGGGCTCAGGAGCATGCCACAAAGTGCTTTGGCAGCAATTCTAAAGATCCAAAGGCTCTGGCCACAGCCACTGGTACAATAGCAGCAGTGGTGGCTGGGAGCCCTGGGCTCTTCAGAATTGCTGGGCCTTGGGGCCATTGCCCCTTTACACCCCTCCACCCTTTCGGCAGTCCTGGGTAGGTGTCAGTGATGCATCTTTTGTGGAGAAGCAGGTGGCATTTCACCACTTTTCTTTGAGGTCTTGTCTAGATGTTGAGCACAAAAATTGATCTGTGTCACACTTGACAAAGGAGGAGCTTTTAAAAAGAGCAGTCACCTCCCACAATACACTATCAGGCATGTCAAACTCGAAGACTACTGAGGGCCACACAAATGAAAACTGATAGCTTTCAGGGCTGCCGAGGGTTCCCAGATGGTTTGTCAAGGGAAAGGAAAAAAAAAGGCAGAAGGTACCAATACCAGTCACAAGGCAACCCTAGGGCCACCAAAGAAAATGGACTTTGTCAGAAAGTTATTTATTATTATAGATTATGTTTTAGGTATATTTTACAATAATTTGATGTGTAAAATTGTTATTTGCTCATATTAAATAATTGTAAAATAAATTTTACGTAATTTTTAATTTAAATATACAACATTTAAAAGTACCTTAAATTTATATGATACATAACTTGTTTTGTTGAAATAAAAACAAGTATAGACCATGGTTAATCAAATAGAACAGGCTTCTGTGAAAATTTCAGACACTTCGTAAGTTTGAGATTTTGCATAAAGAAATAATTATTCATGCAATTGCAAAAAAATTAAAATATTTATTGATATAAAATTTATATATATTTTGTGATTTTATTCGGGAATAAATAAATAAAAAACAAAATATTAACAAAATAAACCCTTCCTCTCCCCCAGAGCCAGGCATTCCCAGCACCCCCTCCCCTCCCGCACCTAATGCCTCTCCCCTGCTCTAGAGCCAGGTACCCCCAACCTAATGCCTCCCCCCACCCCCAGAGCCAGGCTCTCCCAGCACCCCCCCCCCAGCCTAATACCTGGGTCCCAGAGTCAATGTTGCTGCCTGAGGCACTGGGGTGGCATGAACACAGTGGCTAGCCATGAGCACCTGCTGGAGCACCCAGCACAGAGCACCCAGCCGGCTGTGAGCAGGCAAATTACCCTACTTGTATGATCCATTGCTGAAGCCTGGAATCATCTGGGTGGAAGCTGAGCTATGATTCATCCTCCCACAATACACTTACTTTGGAGACTATTTGCAGAAACACAAATGCATGAAGAAACAGCTCTGGAGCTCCCGAGGGTAAGAACTACAACTGTCCTTGCCTATTGTGAGAGCCATGCAAGAGTGTAGAGGAAGGTTCATTCCTCTTCTCAGTGTGCAAGGTACAATGACTATAACTGATGTTTTGCTCTTACCCCACACAGACTGCTCTACCATGTGATACCATGGGCACAGAACGTTGCCTTGTTTTTATATTTCATTTGAGACATAACACCTATAACATTTTTCTCATTCTTAGACTGAGATTAAACCTTTTGAAGGGATGCAGAACCTCAGGAAGGCCATGCAACAGTTATAGAATGTCTAGCACTTCCTAGTGTCAGATGCTGGATGCCAAACAAAAGCTTGTTTCTTTTTTCATATTAAAATTGTTGGCATTAGAAGACCAATGCACACAATCAATGCTGGAATCAAATAAGGCCAATTGTTTAAAAGTACACAGATATTTCTGGATCAAATGTGGTTTTTTTCAAAGCAAATATTTAATTTTTAGCCACTCCATTCTAACTATGCACTAATCTGTAATCAGTATGGCCTCCATGTTGCAATTTTTTGTTAGTACCCCAGCACTGGGATTAGGCAATAGAGAGTACAGATAGTATTCCTGGAATCTTAGTGGTCATATACAGCAGGCAACCTTCATTTGACTGCCTTTCCTACCCAAATGCATATCAGGTGTTCAAGTTAACATAAGTGATGAATGGTGTCACAGCAGGTAGTCTGGGTGGAATAAGGATTTGTTCTTTGGCTTCTGTTCTGCATACTAGTCAGTGTATAGAAAACAAATTTCTTCAAGGAAGGACACACTCCTCAAAGGTTTATCACACAGTACAATCTGATAAAAACATGGAAATTACTGAAAAAGGTACTTGCTAAGGCTGTCATGTAAATAGGAAAGAACAAATAAACAATAGCTATATCTACATAGTAGGCCTTGCTATAAGTAGTAAGGTTTAGGAATTAGCAAGTAACATTTTGGAATTAGTTAAGCTAAGCTGGAATGAGTGTTGACCTAAGGTTATGAAATGTATGTGTGCTTTTTGATAAGCAAGAATACTGCAAAAAGAACACTACATCACAAAATAATAAAAACAAGTTCTAAAATAACACCTTTTTGCAATAAAGGTAACCATGGAACTAGCCAGATTGATATATCAAAAATTTTAGGAAGTTAATTTACACAAATAGGAGTACTTACTGTTACAAGCTTAATTATGTTTCACTGGAACATCACATAAGGGCAGAAGCTGAAAATTCATCAAATATGATCTCAGTCACATGTGGAGAGAATGGAAATGGGGCTATCAAACCTTCATTTGGTAACACCTGGGTTGGCAAGATAATATAAAGTAGGTTATCATAGCTCACTGTGATTTCCTCCACAGGCTAATTCTTCTTTCTTTTCCACAATTCTCAGGCGTTCAAAGAGACTGATAACACAGAGATGTCCTCTTATTTGTATCAATTTATTGTAGCAGGACACTTATTTTTATTTGTTTGGGTGTTAAGTAAAATCTTCAAGTCTCTGCATTTGTCTTCTTAAGCTTACCTGGGTTCACCCCCACCTTAACTTGGATTCTGGAAGGTGTAATCTTTCAAATACCCACCTAAGGGGATTCCATTTGGTTACAAATACATCATAGCTTCATCTCAGAGCAAGCATCCAGTTTATGGGGCCTCAGTAGGTCCCAGCTTTCCATCTTCTTCTAAAGAAGAGTGCCCTTTACAGACCAAGTGTCCTGTCCAATTGCTGGATCAGGGCCTGACAGAGTTTAAATCTAAATATTCTTCCTTTGTCTGTTAGTCCCTGGAGAATGAAGTTTGAACTAAGATGTGCACAACTCTCCAATTAGGGTGATTTTCAGGGAATTCCCTTCCTACTGGAAAAGGTACATTTGAGGAGGTTTTGGAACAAATTGATAAGCTAAATAGTAACAAGCCACCAGGACCAGATAGCATTCACTCAAGAGTTCTGAAAGAACTCAAGTGTGAAATTGTGGAACTACTATGGTTTTTAACCTATACTGTAAATCAACTTCTGTACCAAATGACTGGAAGATGTGACACTAATTTTCAAAAAGGGCTCCAGACGTGATCCTGGCAATAACAGAACAGTAAATCTAACTTCAGTATTGTGCAAAGTGGTTGAAACTATAGTAAAGAACAGAATTGTCAGACACATAGATGAACATAATTTGTTGGGGGAAGTCCACCTGGTTTCTGTAAAAGAAAATCATTCCTCATTAATCTACTAGAATTATTTGAGGAAGTTGACAAGAATATGGACAAGAGGGATCCAGTGGATATAGTGTACTTAGATTTCCAGAAAGTCTTTGACAAAGTCCCTCACCAAAGACTCTTAAGCAAGTAAGCTGTCGTGGGATCAGAGGGAAGGTCCTCTCATGGACTGATAACTGGTTAAAAGATAGGAAACAAAGGGTAGGAATAAATTGTCAATTCTCAGAATGGAGATAGGTCTGTACTGGACCAATCCTACTCACAACATATTCATAAATGACCTAAAGAATGAAGTAAACAGTGAGATGGCAAAATTTGCAGACGATACTAATCTGCTCAGGATAGTTAAGTCCAAAGCAGACTGAAGAGCTTCAAAAAGATCTCACAAAATTAGGTGATTGAGCAACAAAATGGCAGATAAATTTTAATGTTGATAAATGCAAAGTAATGCATAATGAAAAACATAATTCCAACTATACATATAAAATGCTGGGGACTAAATTAGCTATTATCATTCAAGAGAGAGATCATGGAGTCATTGTATATAGTTCTCTGAGAACATTTACTCAAGTGCAGCAGAAGTTAAAAAAGCAAACAAAGTTAGGTATAATTTTAAAAAAGGGATAGAGAATAAGACAGAGAATATCTTATTGCCTGTATATAAATCCCTGGTATGCCCACATCTTGAATACTGCATGCAGATGTGGTTGACTCATTTCAAAAAAGATATCTGGCATTGGAAAAAGTTCAGAAAAGGACAACAAAAATATTAGCTGTTTGGAGCAGATGCCATATGAGAAGAGATTAATAAACGTGGGACTTTTCACCTTAGAAAAAGAGGAGGCTAAGGGGGAGGCGGGATATGACAGAAGTATATAAAATCATGAACAGTGTGGAGAAAGTAAATGAGAAATTTACTTGCTCCTGTAACATAAGAACTAGGGGTTAGCATATGAAATTAATAGGTAGCAGATTTAAAACAAAGAAAATGAAATATTTCTTCACACAGTGCAGTCAACCTGCAGAACTCCTTGCCAGAGAATATTGTAAAGGCAAGGACTTTAACAGGGTTCAAAAAAGAACTAGATAAATTCATGGAGCATAAGTCAAGCACTGGCAATTAGCCAGGATGGGTAGGAATAGTGCCCATAGCCTCTGTTTTTCAGGAGCTGGGAATGAGTGACAGGGAAGGTATCACTTTGATAATTATTTGTTCTATTCACTCCCTCTGGGGCACCTGTCTTCTGATAGTAGCCAATGTCAGGATACTTGGCTCGATGAACCTTTGATCTTGCCTACTATGGAAGTTCTTATGTTATTATACAATGCTACACCACCGCATTTTAATTTAACAAATGCATTTTAATACAATGTCCCCCCACTATATTAACCTTATTATATAAAGTTCATCTTAATTTCATAAAATTTGTTCAGTATGTTATCAGTCTGTGATGTGATGTGCAATTTTGTACTATCATTAATGAAAGGCTAAATTTTGACAACAAAATGTTAGGTGTGAAAATCAACAGGTGAAACTCTGTGATGCTTTTGTTATGCCAAGAAATCACAATGATTTCTTCTGGCCTTAAAATACATTAATTTGTAATAAGTAGATATGAAGCTCTTTAACTGTTTTGGGTATCAGATACTCTCTCATTGAGGTAAGTGGGCGAGTTTTGGTCATGGATTCATAGAGTTTAAGGCCATAAACGATCATAAAATCATGTAATCTAACTTCCTGTGTACCAAAGGACATTAAATTTCCCTCAGTTAACCTGTTTTGATAGGAATAACTTGTTTGGCTAAAGGTATCTTCCAGACATGCATACAGTCCTGATCTGAAAACATCAAGAGATGGAAAGGACTAACAACCGTAATGAATGTTCAAGGGAATCACCCTAATTTGAATTCTCTGTGAGATTAGAGTCCTTTAGCTCTCAATATTTTATCCCTGAGGTGGCACTGATTACACTATAAAAAAGTCATCTCTCAATCTTCTTTTTTGATAAGAAAAATAGATTGAGCTCTCTAAGGGCATGTCTACGCAGCAGAGTTATTTCAAAATAACTAGCATTATTTCAAAATAAAGTGAGTGTCTACACAGCAAACCTGTTATTTCAAAATAAATTATTTCAAAATAGGGTGTGTGTAGACAGCACTGCTGAAGTTATTTCAAAATACCTGGCCTCCAGGGCTTCCCAGAGGCTCCCTGGGGGCCACTCTGTCCACACTCATCAGGACTCTATAGTTCCCATTTCCCTGCAGCCCTTAGGGAAAGTGCTAGTGTCACAAACCAGCCCAGCTCACACCATACCACAGAACAGAGACCTGACTGGTTTTGCTGCTGCCGTGACAGATCCCTGTGCTCCCTCCAAGCACCCCATGGCTGCAAGGGAGCAGGCAGCCACCTCCAAAGCTCCTGCCCAGGGGCAAAAGAAGATGGTGTGTCATGGACTGACACAGAGATCCTGGATCTCACTGAGATCTGAGGAGAACACTTCAACATCTAGGATCTCTGCACCAGATGGCAAAAACCAGATGTCTCTGGCTGGATGGCCGACATCCTGGTCCAGGGAGGGCACAGGCCCATCAGATGAGTTGCATTACTTTCCCTGGACACAGGTGGAGGAGACAGTGAGTGGCAAGGGTCTACATGCTCCTTGCTTGGCCTGGGGATCGCACAGCTGCCTGTGCATGTGGGTGCACATGAAGTGCCAGTCCAGAGCAGACAGCCGCAATGAGGCTGCCACACAGGAACCTTGCACTCCTGCTCACAGGGTTTCTGGTGAAGCCTGCCTTACTCCCGACCCCATGGTAGGACACCTTCCTATCACAAGCCACCACTAAGAAGGATGGGGTCATGGACACGTGACACAGGCTCATGTCCACACTCTCAAGGCAGCATCTGTCCCCTTCTTCTCACATTTCCTACATTTCAAATGTATTATGGACTGTTATTTATTTACCCTCCCTCCATTTTCATACACTGCTTTTGTCTTTCAGATTGCTGATTACACTTCATCACTAAACCAAGATGCAGCTTTTAGTCAAAATTATCCAGTATGTTGATCGTGGAATCATGGCATTTTGCCTAATAAACATTCCTTATAAAACTCCACATTTTCATTTATTTGGTTCTATTATTTTTTCCCAAATCAATTTTGCTCATAATTTTCCTCAACATTGCAAAATCATGCCTTTTGAAGTACTGTCCCCTTTTAGTCCACATTGAATGTAATCTGGTCCCTAAGAATCCATCAACTTCCAGTCCATTGAGTACTACATTTATATCAAGCTGGCAGTGCCCACTCCAGTGTCTCTGAACCCCCTTTTGGGGGTAGGTGTTTATCCAGTTTTGCATTCTAGGGTCCACCCCTCCCCAGGAGCACCCAGTTCTTCTCCCAGGGAATACCCAGTTCCCCTTTTCCCCCCTTGCCTCAGTGACTCACTGCCAATCTTCATCTAGCCCTTGCCTCAGGCAAACTGTAGTCTGGAATGGCCACTCTTCATTGGCAAAGGGGTTTGGATCTGCTGCCTTTGCCTACTAGGGCTGTCTTGCTTCAGGCCTTGCAGCCTGGGAACTAACTTGGTCAGAGCTTCCCCAAACCTGCTTTGCTTTGCTTTGCTTTCCTTCCCTAGCTCTGCTCTGCTCTGTTTCAGCAGCCAGGTCCCTCCTGCTCTCTATCCAGAACAGCAGTAAGTTTCCTTCCCTGTCAAGAGCCCTTCTTTATATAGCCCCCAGCTGGGCCCTCATTAGCAAGAACTGCCTCAGCTGGGGCTTCCCTCTCAGCCCTCACTCAGGGCTGGGTTTTTGCCCTTAAAGGGCCAAGTGCCCTGTCACAGTCTCTCAAAATGAAGTTCTCCATACTAATATACTTTCTTTCCACAAATTACAGACATGCTGAAGGAGTAAGTCATCCTATTTGCTGATTTGACCCAGTGGTCTGTAACAGACCCATCCAGGATGTCTTCCTGGGCTCTTTTGGTTAGCTTGTTCATCCATATCCAGTAAATAGTTTCTGATGCTAAGTTACCAATAACTCTAAAGCACGTACAGTGTGTTAAATGAAGGGTGCTTCCCTCACCTCTTTACTCATTGTGTCCCTCCTAAACAAGTTATAACCAAGTTATAACCAGTGATTTGAATATTGCAATAAGTTTCAGTGATGCAATTCATATCACATTTCTTCTAATGTGCAATTTTTCTTTCTTCTTATTCAGAATCCTAGCATCAATACATAAGGAAACTTAAAAAAAAAACCCTTCAAATTCTTTGCTAAGGAAGTTGAATTTTTACATAGCACACACAGTTTATATCCTGTTTGAATCCTTAGTATCCTCCCCTTGCATTTTTGGCTTAATCTCTCCTAGATACTCTAGCTAGTCTTCAACCTAGAAGGTTGCCTCCAGCACCTGTGAAATGCAGACTGTCCAGTTATTCTAATCCCATCTCCCACTGGAATGTCACACAATATTTCACAAACCCAAAACTTTCAGCTTCATTCTAGTCACACAACCAACAGTGCACCAGCAAGGACACACACCTCTAGTCTGTTCTCCATAGCTTTCTGTTCAATCTGTGGCTAAGCCCCCCCCCGGGTCCTGTGCTTCCTGGTGGGGTCTTTGCCTGGTCTCAGAGACTTGCAGTGTCCCTACCATTGCCGAGAAGGCAAGGGTACCCCCTCCAAGAGCCCTTTTCATCACTGGCCAGTCCAGGGTTTTGAGGGCCAATCCCTCCGATGGTTCAAGGGACCCCCTGCTTACCGACAGCCGACCTGACAAGAGGAGGGTTGGGAGGAACCCGGTCCCACCCACTTGGACCAAGTTCCGGCCCAGGGCATTATGGGAGATCCCCTAGTGGGCTTGTGAGGCTAGACTCCCACCCCACTAAATTGTTTGTTTCTCTTTTTGCCATCCTTCCCCCTAGGAATTTTTTGGCTTCAATTTGCAAATATCATTGTCCAAGGAGTAGTTGTTTTCTCGGATGCTGCTGTGATGAAACATCCAGCCACATATCTTCCTCCCCAATATTGAACTTCATGCACCAGAAATGTCTTTTAATAAAAAAAAAAGGGAGAAAAAAGTACATACCAAGTGGGTTGCAAATAGTTGTTTCCTTATTGTCCATGTTCGCTGCCTGATTTAGAGCCATATCTACCCAGTAGGAACCATACTCCTCCTAGAACTCCCATTTGCTGCTCTTGGTTGCCTGCTGAATAATAGGCTATTCATTGAGTAAATAGGGCATGACTCTGGTAAAATTGTATGCACATCTAAGTAAGAACTGTAGACATGTATATTTTCATATAATCAAAACTTCACACTAATTGGCTTCACCATTTCTATTGATATAAGCCATTTGTTTTACAGTTTTATATCTCTACTTGTTCAAACTCAAAATGGTGTGATTTTTTTTTTAAATAACATTTGACAAGCATTTAATCAAATAAGTACTTAATGTCTTTAGAGTTATTGAAATGTTTAACTTTGCAGTGTGGCTCATTATATGCTGATCATTACTATATAAAAGTATTTTCCCTCTGTAGACCACTGTGTATGAAAGCAAACAACCACACAAAAAACCCTCTTTTCTATACTATGTTAAATTCAATAGTAAAAACAACATACAAAAGATTTAAGAAAACAAAGAATAACTAGATTAGTCAAAAATGGATTTGGCAGTGGAAGAATTCATTGTTTTAAACCACTTGTATTAAGATTCTAAAAATCATTGAACCCAGTGTGTGGCTAAACTGACAAATCTCTTGCAATCAGAAGACCTTAAAGCACTTTAAATTAAAAGGGCTGTATACAATAATCACTTCTTCTACTGAGGGGCAGTTACCTTCAGTATAACATCCAACATCTGTTTAACAGTGCAGTTATAGTAATTCCTATTTGTGACTATCAGTAAAGACACCAACAATCAATTTAAACTATAGAAGGAGTTCAAGTAGGTAAAATGTAATTACCTGAGTTGAAATTTGACTGGGTCATTGGGATTAATATGAGTCTTGGGGGATCATCAAAAACCATAAGCATATATCTAACAGAATGTGCAAGATTACAGAGCACTAATCTCATTAATTTTGTTTATTCCTGGCACTCTTGAGCCATTCTGTTGTAAAGGCAATTGTAATTTCCTCTGTGCAGTATGCATAAATTGATAGAAATCAAACTGTTTTCCTAACAACTGTGCTTTTCTAGTGTTATTTAAATATGAAACAACATTAGTCAGGATCTTAGTTTTATGTATCATCCAAATAATGGCATACTCAGCAGTAAAGTTCACTCTAACCCCGTGATTCTCAATTTATTTATCATTGTGGACTGCGTGCACAGCTCTCTGTGTTATATTGGCTGCATCCACAAAATTATATACTTGTATGGCCCTAAAAATGTCACAATGAGCCACTAAGCTGAAGCAACCTTGTAAGCTGAGAATCATTGCTCTAAGGCCAAAAACAGAGTATTCAAGATCACTTCCTAAAATGCTCTTTGGCGATCACCTGTCCGAAACTAAAACTGATTAGCAGCAGGCAAGCCATAATCCTATACTTATGGATTTCTACAGCTAGTTGAAAATGTGAAACAAGAAATATGAACTTTGTGATTTTTGAATGGGTGCATATTTATCAATAATTCTCTTTTTTTCTATATCACATCTACATACATTGTACAATCATTCCAGTGTTCCATGGTGTTTTAAAAGCTTCTGGATACTGGGAGGTGTGTTTTTTAAAGAAATTTTTCTATTAATGTTATCTCTCAACTGATCTTGATGAGAAAGCATGAGGGAAACCAACGCTCCTATTTTTTAGCATCTTATCACCATTGTCCTGTTTCCCATATCTAAATTAGTCAGTGAGAATGTGCAGTGCTTATGGATGTGTCCGTGTAACAGAAAATGCTGACTCAGAATCCTGTCACTCAATTCCCTTCTGTTTACGATAACAGAAAGACAGGCACTTGGAAGAGGATTTCAATTAGCTAAGTGGAAAAACAGCTGACAGACTAACTGGGTAGAAACATCCCCAGCATCTAAGTTCTATGATTTTCACATTCCTTTCCTCAAAGGACTTCACCCTACCTTGTAGATGACAAACAAGGTCTACTCCCTCAGATTCATGGCTGGAGTAATCCCTATCTCTTCTAACCCCCACAAAGGCAAGACAAATCACCATGGCAACTATGGAGTGGCCAGCATAGAACTTAAACCCATAACCTACTAGAACTACACTCAAACCAACTTAGCTAGCTGGTCCCTATCCCCCAGAAAGGTACTGCAGATGCTTTTCCTACAGCCTTTGTTTTTTCTACAAACTTCTGGCTTTTTGGTCACTATCCAGTTCCTCTCCAGCTAAGTTTCATTACTTTCTCATTCACAGGTGCCGCCAACTAAGTTAATTGGCCTTAGGCCCCATACTCCATCACAGTGCACTTATAGGCTTAGAGGTGAAGGGCAGAGCAAAAGAGTGTAGAAGCTATGTCTATACCACCAGGTTATTTTGAAATAAGTTATTTAGAAATAATAATTCCCAAAATACCTATTTTGAAGTAAGGTTATTCCTCTGCAGAAGCAGGAGTTATTATTTCACAATAACAAGCCTATTATTTCAAAATAACAGGCTTGGTAGTGTGGGAGCTTGCCTTGTTATTTCGAAATATATATTTTCACAGTATAGACGTGCTCTATGTTACTAAGCTATAGTGAGAGGAGAAAGGAAGGAAAGGAAAAAGTAAGTGCCTGATACAACAGTCTTTGAAATTATGTGGAGTGTATTTAATTCAGAGGGTTTTGCACTGAGATCTAAAAAACTACAAGGACAAGAAGAAAAAATAGGAAGAAAAGCAATACAAAGGAGAAGAAACAGAAGGAAGGAAGTTAAGAAATAGAAGAGCAGAGGACTGATGAAAAACGTATAATTATCAATTAAAAGATTTTTTATGTTTGGTCCACAAACCATCCTGGTTCCTACACCCCATTTTCTAGAAACATGCATCAGTCAGACAATTTTAGTTGTTTAAAGGACAGTTTTCTTTTTTAGCACATGCCTACAGGTTTGAAAAGCATTATCTCTGGAATGCAGGGATTTTCAGCAGTGACAATTTTCACATTAAAAGCTGAATTCGGAAATTTTACAGTCTGCACTTACTTTCGATATGGAAAAGTTTAAAGTTAAAACTGGCAGTGTGAATTTTGTTTGAGGCGAGGATGGATAGTCCTATTTCATAGGAATGGCATCAATTGCAAAGTACAGATCTCATCACTCCTGTGAAATATGAAGTGTTTTATATTTTACCACTTTTCCTCATCTTGAACTAGTGCTTGAAACATTCATATAGCCCCTGATCATAGGTGATCATTAAATATTTTACAGACATTTACTTAAATGTAGGGGTTCCCCAAAACATTTCAGTAGGTGTAATAAAATGGTCTTCTGGTTACTTAAAATTCTCTCTGGATATTCAGTGGTAAAAAAAATATTCATTTCCTGTTCAATATATCAGATTTGGATACTGGATGTTAAACGGCCACCCAAAGCAGCTGCATTTTACTTGTGTGTGAAGAGATATCTATATATAATTTGAATTTTTTATGCCAGATGCTGATTTCAGTTGCACTAGTCTATGTCTAGAAAAAAACCTCTACCTAAGTACCTGGAAATAATCCCAATTTACATCCTAATAACATTAATCAGAATCTTACCCAATATCTATCTAAAGTATGTACAGACAACTAATCAAAGTGGTGTCTGGACAAGAATATATTATTATGTAAGTTTGAAAAGCACCTTAGGAGCTTGCAGAATTAAAAACATAGAGAATTGTAAATTATTTTAATATAGTAAAATTCTGTTGATTAAAGGTGAGACTTAGCCCTTACGTGTTTTGGGCTAGATTCACAAAGAAACGTAGGCATGGTGATGCATGCCTAACTTTTAGTCACATAGAAAATCCCTGGGATTCACAAAACAAAAGGAAAAACTATGTAGCACTTTAAAGACTAACAAGATGGTTTAATAGGTGATGAGCTTTCATGGGCCAGGCCCACTTCCTCAGATCATCTGAGGAAGTAGGTCTGGCCCACGAAAGTTCATCACTTATTAAACCATCTTGTTAGTCTTTAAAGTGCTACATAGTTTTTAGAACATAAGAACATAAGAATGGCCATACTCGGTCAGACCAAAGGTCCATCTAACCCAGTATCCTGTCTGCCGACAGTGGCCAGCACCAGGTGCCCCAGAGAGGGTGGACCGAAGACAATGATCAAGCGATTTGTCTCCTGCCATCCCTCTACAGCCTCTGACAAACAGAGGCCAAGGACACCATTTTATCCCCTGGCTAATAGCCTTTTATGGACCTAACCTCCATGAAATTATCTAGCTTCTCTTTAAACTCTGTTATAGTCCTAGCCTTCACAGCCTCCTCTGGCAAGGAGTTCCACAGGCTGACTACACGCTGTGTGAAGAAGAACTTTCTTTTATTAGTTTTAAACTTGCTACACATTAATTTCATTTGGTGTCCTCTAGTTCTTCTATTTAGGGAACTAATAAATAACTTCTCTTTATCGGCCCTCTCCACACCACTCATGATTTTATATACCTCTATCATATCCCCCCTCAGTCTCCTCTTTTCTAAACTGAAAAGTCCCAGTCGCTTTAACCTCTCCTCATATGGGACCCGTTCCAAACCCCTAATCATTTTAGTTGCCCTTTTCTGAACCCTTGCCAAGGCCAAAATATCTTTTTGGAGGTGAGGAGACCACATCTGTACACACTATTCAAGATGTGGGCGTACCATAGTTTTATACAGGGGCAGTAAGATATTTTGGGTCTTATTTTCTATCCCTTTCTTAATAATTCCTAGCATCCTATTTGCCTTATTGACCGCTGCTGCACACTGCGTGGAAGTTTTCAGAGAACTGTCCATGACAACTCCAAGATCTCTTTCCTGATTTGTCGTAGCCAAATTAGCCCCCATCATACTGTACGTATAGTTGGGGTTATTTTTCCCAATGTGTATTACTTTACACTTATCCACATTAAATTTCATTTGCCATTTTGTTGCCCAATCACTCAGTTTGGTGAGATCTTCTTGGAGTCCCTCACAGTCTGCTTCTGTCTTGACTATCCTAAACAGTTTGGTATCATCTGCAAACTTTACCACCTCACTGCTTACCCCTTTCTCCAGATCATTTATGAATAAGTTGAACAGGTTTGGTCCTAGGACCGACCCTTGGGGGACACCACTAGTTACCCCTCTCCATTCTGAAAATTTACCATTTATTCCTACCCTTTGTTTCCTGTCTTTTAACCAGTTCTCAATCCAAGAAAGGACCTTCCCTCTTGTCCCATGGCCACGTAATTTACACAAGAGCCTTTGGTGTGGGACCTTGTCAAAGGCTTTCTGAAAATCTAAGTATACTATATCTACTGGATCCCCCTTGTCCGCATGTTTGTTAACCCCTTCAAAGAACTCTAATAGATTAGTAAGACAGGATTTCCCTTTACAGAAGCCATGTTGACTTTTGTCCAACAAATTATGTTCTTCTACATGTTTCACAATTTTATTCTTTACTATTGTTTCGACTAATTTGCCCGGTACTGAAGTTAGACTTACCGGTCTGTAATTGCCCGGATCGCCTCTAGACCCCTTTTTAAATATTGGTGTCACTTTGGCTACCTTCCAGTCATTAGGTACGGAAGCCGATTTAAGGGATAGGTTACAAGCCACAGATAATAGTTCAGCAATTTCCCATTTGAGTTCTTTTAGAACCCTTGGATGAATGCCATCCGGTCCCGGAGATTTGTTAACATTAAGTTTTTCTATTTGTTCCAAAACCTCCTCCAATGACACTTCAATCCGGGACAGTTCCTCAGATTCATCACCCACAAAGGACGGTGCAGATTTGGGAATCTCCCCAACGTCCTCAGCCGTGAAGACTGAAGCAAAGAAATCATTTAGTTTCTCCGCAATGGCTTTATCGTCCTTGATTGCGCCTTTTATAGTTCGATCGTCTGGGGGACCCACAGGGTTTTTAGCAGGCTTCCTGCTTCTAATGTACTTAAAAAACATTTTGTTATTTCTTTTTGAGTTTTTTGGCTAGCTGTTCCTCAAAATCTTTTTTTGCTTTTCTTATTACATTTTTACACTTGATTTGACAGTGTTTATGTTCCTTTCTATTTATCTCACTAGGACTGGACTTCCACTTCTTAAAAGATGCCTTTTTGTCTCTCACTGCTTCTTTTACATGGTGGTTAAGCCACGGTGACACTTTTTTAGGTCTCTTGCTATGTTTTTTAATTTGGGGTATACATTTAAGTTGGGCCTCTATTATGGTGTCTTTAAAAAGTTTCCATGCAGCTTGCAGGGATTTGGCTCTAGTCACTGTGCCTTTTAATTTCTGTTTAACTAGCCTCCTCATTTTTGTGTAATTCCCCTTTTTGAAATTAAATGCCAGGGTGCTGGACTGCTGAGGTGTTCTACCCACCACAGGAATGTTGAACGTTATTATATTATGGTCACTATTCCCAAGCGGTCCTGTAACGGTTATTTCCTGGACCTGATCCTGCGCTCCACTCAGGACTAAATCGAGAATTGCCTCTCCCCTTGTGGGTTCCTGCACCAGCTGCTCCAAGAAGCAGTCATTTAGGCCATTGAGAAATTTTATCTCTGCTTCTCTTCCTGCGGTGACATGTACCCAGTCAATATGGGGATAATTAAAGTCCCCCATTATTATAGAGTTCTTTATTTTGGTAGCCTCTCTAATCTCCCTCAGCATTTCAATGTCAGTATCACTGTCCTGGTCAGGTGGTCGGTAATATATCCCTACTGCTAATTTCTTATTATTGGAGCATGGAATTACTATCCATAGTGATTCTATTGAACATGTTGATTCACTTAATATTTTTATTTCATTTGATTCTACATTATCTTTCACATACAGTGCCACTCCACCACCCACCGGGCCTGTTCTATCCTTTCGATATATTTTATATCCCGGTATGATTGTGTCCCACAGATTTTCCTCATTCCACCAGGTTTCAGTGATGCCTATTATGTCGATCTCCTCATTTAATACGAGGTACTCTAGTTCACCCATCTTATTAGTCAGACTGCTAGCATTTGTGTAGAAGCACTTCAAAAATTTGCCACTGCTTATTTGTCTGCCCTTTCCCTGGTGCATTGGATTCCTTTGTATGCGGTTGTTTGTCTGCTCTGGCCCATGGTTTGCCCTCTCCCCTCCTCTCTTTCTGACTACAGCTTAGAGAATCTCTATCAATGGATTCTCCTCTAAGAGAAGTCTCCCTCCGATTTACGTGCATCTCCGCACCAATCAGCTTTCCCCCACCTCTTAGTTTAAAAACTGCTCTCCAGCCTTTTTAATGTTTAGTGCCAGCAGTCTGGTTCCACCCTGGTTTAGGTGGAGCCCATCCTTCCTGTATAGGCTCCCCCTCTCCCAAAAGTGTCCCCAGTTCCTAATAAATCCAAACCCCTCTTCCCTACACCATCGTCTCATCCACGCATTGAGACTCTGAAGCTCTGCCTGCCTACCTGGCCCTGCGCGTGGAACTGGAAGCATTTCTGAGAATGCCACCATAGAGGTCCTGGATTTCAGTCTCTTTCCTAGCAGCCTAAATTTGGCCTCCAGGACATCTCTCCTACCCTTCCCTACCTCATTGGTACCTACATGTACCACGACCACCGGCTCCTCCCCAGCACTACGCATAAGTCTATCTAGATGCCTCGAGAGATCCGCAACCTTCGCACCAGGCAGGCAAGTGACCATACGGTTCTCCCGGTCATCACAAACCCAACTATCTATGTTTCTAACAATGGAATCACCCACTACTAACACCTGCCTCTTCCTAACTGGCATTCCCTCCCCCTCAGAGGTATCCTCAGTGCGAGAGGATACCGCAACATCCTCTGGGAGGAGGGTCCCAACTACGGGATGGTTTCCCTCTGCTCCCATTGAATGCTCTGTTCCCTTGAGACTTTCATCCTCCTTAAGAGCATTGGGGCTCTCAGACTGGAGGTGGGACAGTACTACAATGTCCCGGAAAGTCTCATCAACATATCTCTCTACCTCCCTTAGCTCCTCCAGTTCAGCCACCCTGGCCTCCAAAGCCTGAACCCGGTCTGTGAGGGTCAGGAGCTCCTTGCAACGGGTGCACACATACGCCACCCGCCCACAGGGAAGGTAATCATACATGTTACACTCGATGCAATATACAGGATAGCCCCCAGTCTGTTGCTGGGCTTCTGTCTCCATTTTTCTAATGAATAAGTTTAAGCAGAAACTGGGATTCTTTTTAAACCTCTGGAATATAGATTATTATAAGAGTTGTTTTTAAGAAAGTCAGAAGTCCCTAGTGCCCTCCTTTTCCTTTTGTTTTCGCAAGATCAGACTAACTTGTGATTCACAAAGACAAGGTTAGACACTGTGTCCCAGGAACCTGCAACTGCCAACTAGTAAGGGGTACAGAAGAAGTCCATAGGACTTGCAGATATCCATTGAGTCAGATATATACATTCAAGATCACCAAATAACGTCATGCAAGGAGTTAGATAAAAGATGGTTTCAGACTGGTCATGAATGTCTTTATGAAACAATGTACACAATTTTTGTAAGGAGTTAGGATACATAAATTGAAAATGCATTATTAAAATCTATCTAGGGACTAGTCATCAGCAAAGGTGAAAAAAAATCTTTTCTGGCCGACGAGAGATGTTTTTCCATTTATATGTTTACATGCAAAGTGATTATTGTCTTGCTCAGAATCACCAAACATTAACCTTCTAAGTCAAATGTTAATGAAGAGCAGGTGGGGACTTCATTAAGTTTAGTCTCTAGAACAGTGGTCTCCACCCTTTTTGAGCACAAGTTCGCTTTTTGAATTTAAGTGCAATCCAAGAGCTACCTCAAATATAAATACCCTTGCCCCACCTCCCTCCCATCCCTTCTCTGAGGCTCCGTCCCTACTCACTCCATCCTCCCTCTCTTGCCCATCTTCATTCACTTTCACCAGGCTGGGGTAGAGAGTTGGGGTGCAGGCTCTGGCCTTGGATTAAGGGATTTGGAGGGCGAGAAGGGCTCTGACCTTGCAGCAGGCAGTTGGGGTGCTCGAGTAGGTTCTAGGTGCAGGCTCAGGGAGGGCGTTTGGATGCAGGGGTGCTCGAAGCTAGGGCAGGGGCTTGTGTAAGAGGGGATCATGACTGAGGTAGGGTTTTGAGATGTGGGCTCTAGCTGGGTGCTGCTTACTTCAGGTGGCTCCTGGGTGGTGGAGCAGTGGGGCTAAGGCAGGATCACCCCTACACAACTCCCTAAAGCAGCTAGCAAACTCCCTCCATCCCAAGTCCTGTTGTGCCCCCTCTCTGCTCTGTGGAGAAAGGATACAGAGTGGGATGGGGCATCTTGACATCAGCACCCCTCCTCTTCCCTTCCCTGCCCTGCACAGAAAGCAGAGGCTCCTGTGGGGACAGCTCCAAGGCAAAGGGCAGGAGGCTCACCAGGGGAAGGGGCAGCTGAAGTTCTGGCTCTTGATAGCCTCTTGGCCAAACCAGTCAGGACCACCTGTTAGAGGCTCCAAGATCTACCAGTAGATCCTGATCTACTGGTTGGTGACCACTGCTCTAGAAAATATATTATGATTTTGTTTTATATGCAACCATTTATGTCCAACATTCTTACTCATTATCACTTGCATCCTTGTTTTCCTCTAATAAAGTTACACCTGTTTTCAACATATGTTAGTGCTCTAGTGTTAAGCAATATGATTGTCCTGCTGAGCTGAATCTTAAAAGCTCGTGCGCTTTGTTGCTTCAGGAACAGTAGGCCTGGCAATTCTGTGAGTATTCAGTTGGATCATACAAGAAATGTTGCTGGGACTCAGAGGCAGATGTATACCTACCACTGCATATTCAAAGAAATTGAGGCTTCTGGAGAACTGAAAGCTAGTGCTTATGGGGCCAGAGACTGCTGGTGGTTCAGGGTGTTGATCCAGATAACCCAGAGACAAGGATACTTGATGTTAAAGGAAATGGTTATATGGTGAGTACCCCAGGCGAGAATCACAGGCACCTAGACACCCTCTTCAATGAATGAGGACAGCTAAAGACCTTCGAATGTGAGTTACTAAAGAACCTCACCTATGCTAGCCAATAGGAATAGTCAACCTGAAGGGTGTATTCTAAACCACACCCCTCTCTTAGAGCTTGATGCCTGAGTCCAGGATGCAGAGAAGTTTCCTGCCACCAATGGCATTCTCAGCTGCACGCCCTCTCTTGAACTTAGACACCCGTGCCTTTTTTTTTGTGAGAGCAATTCTTTAATCAGGTGGTTAAGGCACCCCCATGGCAATAGGATATCCAGGATCCAGTCCCTCTGCTCCAATGATTTCTTAAAAAAAAAAAATTATTCGAGTGGAACAGTTTCAACAGGAGAGACTGAGAGAACCCACATCAGAATAACTACAGCCTCATGGTTAGGGCACTCTCCTAAAAGATGGTGGATCCCAATGCAAGTCTTTGCTCCTATTCAGGTACAGGAGGAGGCCTGAACTGGGAATTGCCCATATCTTCAGCAAGTACCCAAAACACTGGGCTAAAAGTTATACTGTTTTGTGTAAGATTGGCTAAAGGGGCATGAGCCAGTAGGGGAGGTCAGCACACACTTATCAGATTGGGCAAATAAGGTGGAGGAACACATACATTCTACCAGTTTGTTAAGCTCCCAGTTTAACTTCTAGAACACATGTACACAGGCAGAAGCAAGTGAGGTATCTTTTATTACAAAAATTTAGAAAGAGTGATCTTAACAGCCTGGTGGCAGCAACCAAGCAGGGCTTCCTCCATCCTTGGACTTTCGCTTGCTTCTCATTTATTTGTAATTTATTTTTCTTTTTGCCTTTTATGTCTCCAGCTAGTCTGATCTTGTTTTGTGCCTTGGTCTTCCTAATTTTGCTCCCGTGTACTTGTGTTGTTTTTTTCATATACATCCCTTCAAGTCTGACTTAGTTTCCCTTTTTTTATTTTTATATCATTCAAGATCTGGTTTAGCCAGCTGGTTTACTTCCTATTTTTCCATACTTCCTGTCTTTCCCATGCAGTGGAATACTTTGCTCTCATGCCTTTTATAAATTTCCTTTGAAAAACTTCCAACCATCTTCACTTATTTTTCCCTATGGTAATTTACCTATCAAATCCCGGAGTTTACTAAAGTGTATCTTTTTTAAATCCATTGTCTCTATTTTGTTGTTCTCCCTCCTAACTTACCTTAGAATCATGAACTCTTATTTCATGATCACTTTTAATTTAGCTGTTTTGCACTTTTGAATTCTAAACCAGTTCCTTCCTATTTGTCAAAAAAAAAAAATCTAGAACAGCCTCCCCCAATTTCTGAAAATGCGATTAAAAACACAGAGGATTGCTCCCCCTAGGATTCAAATTGGAAAATTACATTGTAAAGGGGTAGTTCAATGTGCTCAGCACAGAGAAGACCAACTAGCCCAGAAAAAGAAAAAAACAACAACCCTGATTGTGTCTGATTAAACATTCTCTGTTCTATTCACATAACTGGTGTCAAGACTTAGTCCTTCCCTAGGTATGGGTAGCATTCGATTCTCTATGCCAGGTTCCAGCTCCTTTCAGGTCCTCTTAGGCTCTCCTCTGGCCACCAGAGGTGTAGCGAGGGTGTTATGCGCCTGGGGGCAAAGGAAAAATTTGCGCCTCCCCTACCCTGCCGCCATGTGGCACGGCCCCGAACCTGGTTCACAGCTGAGGGGAACTTGTACCGCATCTTCCCCCACCTCCTACAGTTTGAGGCCGGGCTCCCGCATGCACTAACCCGCCAGTGGAGATGGAGGAGGGTCGGGCTTGGAGCAGAGAGGCAGGGAGGAGTCTCCAGCTGCCAGTGGCAGGTGGAGTAGGAGCACATGAGCTGACGGATGACGGGGGGAGCAGAATGGGATTAAATTGGTGCCTCCCTACCATGGTGCCCAGGGGCAAGTGACCCCTCCGGCCCCCTCGCTACGCCACTGCCCCCCCCCCCGCCTGCAGATCTATCATCTTATGCATGTGCAAGATCTGTGAGAGCCATCCCATGAATCTGCAGTTACTGTCTGTGGCGCCGGCTTCTGGGTGGCGTCTCAATGCTGCCACATTCACCTCCAAAGAGGGGGCTTCCCAAAGCAGGCCCTTGCTGCTGACCCCCAAGGCATCCACAGGTCCAGTCTCCTTTCAATGGGCCCACTTCCCAAGGCTCATTGATCTTGGATCTGGCTTCCATCCCCTCTCCAACCTTTGCAACTGCCCAGAGGTGCTCACCTTCCACCTTATACATTCCCACCTCATTCACCCCAAAGGGACAGTCTGCCTCACTTGTCCCAGGGACTATTCTACCAAGACATAATACAAAGTTTCCATGTAAAAGGACTCACTACAAAGCTAAAAATTTCAATGAGAGAATGATTAATTCAGAGACATGTCTACATCTGCTGCCGGGAAACACCTCTGCTTGCCTCCACCCTTCTCCCCCAGAGTCTACAGCCCCATTGCAAAGTGGGGAAGGGGAAGGAAAGAGCAGGGCAAGGGCTCCTCTCCCACCCTCTCCCCCTCTGCACAAGCCCCTTCTTTCCCCCTATTCCCTGCCCTACCTTCTGCCTTCCACTTTGTGGGGCTGGAGTCTGCGCTCGGGCCCTAGATGTCCCCAGACTCCAAACCCGGAGCTAGGCCACGCAGCACAACGCCACCGAGCAGTTTTAAAGTCCCGGGCCATGACGTCACGTCATGCCAGGGCGTCTCCCTGGTCACCTGGAAATGCTGCACATGGCGGCAGCAGCAGCCGGCAGCATGCACCGGCAAGGGGGAGCCAACTGAACACTGCGCACAGCAGGGACGGGCCAGGGATGGCGGAGACGCGTAGGGGGGCTGGCAGGTGGGGGCCTGGGCCCACTCCAGCCAGGGCCGGGGGGAGAGACCCAGCTCCAAATATTGCTGGAGTAGGGCATCAGGTGAGCCTGCGCAGCATGTGCTCGCTCTCACCCCGGCCCGGCGCCCCCCTAGTGTGGCACCTGGGGGCAATTGCCCCTCCTGCCCCCTTCGCTACGCCTCTGCTGGCCACACAACAGGAACAGGAAAGGCTGTTGTTTCCAATTCAAAAGAGAGAAATTCAGAAATCCTGCTTCTCTAGCATTCCTGGAGACTCTCTAGGACTCACTATCTATGCTTTTAACCCTTGCTGTCAAGGCAATTAGGTTAGATCTGAAGAGTTAACAATTACCGAGAAAAGACTAACTGAATGGCTGGGATATCAAAAAATGGTAATACCCCTCCATTCACCACACCAAGTCAGGGCAACAGATGGTTGCCTCCATCTGTCTCAGAAGAGCATCTCCAACCACCATTATTCTCCTGAGAGTGGTGGCTGCAGATCTCCCAACCTTGAGGGTACACGGCTTCTCTGCCTCCACTTTAGGGGGTGAATTCTCATCTCTTGTTGCCAGGGCAGCATAACAATTCTCCATCACCATGGTGGATAGGTTGGGAGCAGGGGTGAAGCACTTCCTGCTATCAAAAGTATTCAGCTGACAGTGTCTTCCCTTTGACAGAGCCATCTCCTCTTCTCCCAGTGGTGTAACAGCTGTCTTCTATAGCTTGATAGCTTCCACGGCCTTAGATGTATGCATATGAATACTGTCATAGGCATATATGCTCCTCAGCAATGCTCCCTCTAATTTTTTTTGTGTGCCTAATACATTTTGTTATGTGCACCAAGTCATGTGTGGATGTGCACCACCAGTAGAAACACATACTGCTGGCTGTGGGTGCTGTGGGAGCACTGCTAATCAGCTAGAGTATGTCTAGGCTACACGTTTTTTTTCAAAAAACTGCCCTTTTTTTGAAAAAACTTCACCTGCGTCCACACTGCAATCGTGTACTTTCTAAATTAAATCGAAAGAACCGCAGGGGTTTTTTTTGACATTGGTAAACCTCAAATTATGAGGAAGAACACCTTTTTCGAAAGAGCTCTTTCAAAAAAAGGTGTGTGTGGATGCAGAACATGGACATTTTTTGAAAGAAGAGGCAATCGAAAAAAGTACAGGTACCCTGGTGGCGATTCTGTGAATAGCAATCAGGGCTTTCTTTTGAGAGAGTGTCCATGCAGTCTGGATGCTCCCTTTTGAAAAAGCAGATCGCTTTTTCTATCCAGTTTTGAGGTGTGGATTCTCTCTTTCAAAAGAAGCTTGCTGTCCAGACATCTCCCTAGTCAGCATTTGATTCTTTCCTGGGTGGCTGCCCAAGAGCTCAGCTTACAGGGAACACTGGTCCTCAGCTTAGTCGCCTCCTTCTGTAGCTCTCCCAGCTGTTTCAGGAGAGATTCCACTATCAGACACCTTTCACATTGGATGGTGCCTCCTGCCTGGTTTTCTGAGAGTGGAAAATGCAGGTCACAATATCTGCAAATGTTTGCCTGAATACAGGGGCAAGTGGAAGACACAAGAGCAGTGTTGGCACAAGCGATGTGGGCCATCCTAACCATAGCTACTATATTAGTACCCCCTCTCAAACACTTCATTTTTGATCCCCTGGTCAGTTAGCCTCTGGCTTTTAAAGCTTTTTCTCCTAGGTCAGTCCTACTCCCTCATTAATCACACAGGGGGTAGGTGATCACAAGGCTGATCAAAGATGATCCAGGACAATCAAGGAAACAAAGACTCAAACAGAGACCCAAATGCACAATCTTAACTGACCCGGTAACTGCAATAACTGAAATAGCCTGAAACAGAAACAGTCAACTCACTCACCCCAAGGTTAGTACTTGCTCCTTGTTTGTTTGTTGGGGGATCTTCTCTCCCTCTCAAACTCCCATGTGTGTGTTGCCCTGGTTGCTAGATGTCTTTGATGTTACAAAATGTTATGGCTGTGGTTTAGCATTCTGGTTCCTTTAAAATTTAATACATTTATTTATATATTCAGATTCCACTGTTGCTTTATATGTTTTCATCTGATACATGTAAGTTTCATTATGTTAACTGGTGATCCTAGAAGTGGTTTCCTTCACCCAAAATTGAACACTGCAAAACCAAGGGCAATCTCAAAGGATATATTGACTGGACACGTCACACAGGCAATGTCTACACTATAGAGTATTTTTGGAAAACGGCCATTAAAAAAAAAAACTTCAATTACGTCCACACTGCAATTGTGCTCTTTTGGGGAAAAAATTGAAAGAACAGAGGGTTTTTTCCGACAGCAGTAAACCTCTTTCTACAAGTAAGGACGCCTTTTCCAAAAGAGCTCTTTCAGAAAAAGGCATATGTGGACAAGGAAGAGGGTTTTTTTCGAAAGACGAGGCCTCCAGGAAAAAGCACAGGTGCCCTGGGGGCCACTCCGTCCATAGTAATCACAAGTTAAATGCGAGATAGCGGCCAATAAATGTGGATGCTATCTTTTGAGAAAGCAGAACGTTTTTTCAATGCACTTTTGCTGTGTGGATGCAGTCTTTATAAAGAAGTTTTTCCGGAAAATCTCTTCTGGAAAAGCTTCTTCCGAAAGAAGCCTGCAGTCTAGACATAGCCACAGATAACAGAAATATGAATTGAGGTAAGAGAACTTTTCAAGTTACAGAGCCAAGTTCCTTCTTCGGCTGCTCCTATGCATGCCTCTCACGGTCAATAAGAGAGAATTTCCTCTACCATTGTGGAGTTAATTCCTTTTGCATAAACATTTTCTATAAACCCTTCCCCACTTTCACTAATTATGAAGTTTCGTATAATGTAAGAGAGCAACAGCCCTTCAGTTGTATTGAAATGTTACACAGAACATCGTTCTACTTTGATACAATATAACTGATGTTTGCTATTATTATTTCAAATCAAAGGATATATACAAAGTTTGCTGTATTTTTATTGGAAATATGTTGAAGAATGAAACTGCAATCATTGTTTTTTCTTTTGAACTACAGGCAGGCAAAATAGGGAAACAACAAAAATTGCCCATTGACATAACAAGATAATGCAAGCACTTCATCACTAAAATGTAGACTAGGAAAAAAGGGCATGTTTAATGTATGAACATTTGAGAACAATTCATATCTGGAATGTAATAGCCTCTTTGCTTCACAATACAAATTGTGCTTTCAAATTTGAGAGTCATACTGACAGGAAATAAACGTCAGTAAAAGTTTTTTAGCCTCTGTAAGGCTATGTTTACACTACAGGCTTCTTGCACAGGAAGCTTTTTGAAGAAAAGATCTCCCGCAAAAACTTCTTGCACAAGAGATCATCCAGACTTCATGGACGCTCTCTTGAAAGAAAGTGCTGATTGCTATCCACAGAATGGCCACCAGGGCACCTGTGCTTTTTTCAATAGGGTTTTTTTGCACAAAAAAAGGCAGTTCCCCATCCACACACCTCTTTTTGTTCAAGAGCTCTTGCGCAAAAAGGAGTTATTCCTCGTGGAAAGAGGAATAACTTTTGTACAAAACCCCCTCGGTTCTGTCGATTTACTTGTGCAAAAACGCGCTTGAGGTGTGGATGCTCCGCGAGTTTTTGTGCAAAAATTCTGCAGTCTAGTAAGAGACTATATCTCCTAGGGCCTGATCCAGTGAGGTACTTAAAAAAATGAACACTTAAAATTTATGTATGTTCCTTTAGTTGAGAAGAATCAGCTCATTGTCAGGAGTAGCCATGAACCAAATCCAGTGGTGGGCTCTGGGAGTTCAAGTTGGCCGCTGAAAAGCTTTTGCTTAGCTTGGCAAATATGCAAATGCAAAATACATACATACATATGCACATAGTTCTGAAAGCAATGAAGAGGCTGAGGAACATAAAGATGAAGTAAAAGCTATGATACATGATCATAAAAATGTGTTAGAAAACATGAGAAGAGCCATTTAGAGTGTCAGGCAGGGAAGGAAGAATTGAAAGCAGTGTCTTGTAAATGGTTCTATCAATCTGATTAGAAAAGAAAGGATGGAGGAATATTTGAAATAGTTGGAAAGGCAAATGGGGACAGGTAACTCAGGGATAAAAAAAAGAAAAAGCTCAGAGGCACTGACAAGAAAAAGCCAATCATTTTTAGAAAATTGATTGCCTGTGCTTGTACACAGTCATACAGACTGTTGTCCTAGCCATATTTCCCCTTTGTGAGAACATTATGGTGAATTTTATAGTCAATGTCCAACAGATTACACTTATAATGGACTCTGGGCTTTTAAAATCAAACAGTAATGGGCTTCCCTTGAATATACTACAGGTTGAACCTTTGTAAATTCGTATTCCCTGGTCTGGTAACATCCATGGTCTGGGAGGATCATAGATGTTGCAGGACCAGAGAGTCCCAGTGGAGCATTGGTGCCTAGGAACTCTGCAGGCTGGTAGGGTGGCAGGCTGCTGGCAGCAAGCTGCCAGTAGGGCCAGGAACCCGGCTCCCCAAAGCTGGGCTGTTCACTGGAGCTGCCCGGTGTGCCCCAGCTGGGCTGTTCAGTGGGGCTGCCCAGTGGAGTAAGGAGCCTTGGCAGAGCCTGGAGCCCAGAGCACCTCATTGGGGCTGCATGGTGGGCTGCAACAGTGATGTACTGCATGCCCCCTCTGGCCTGCCCAGCATGACAGGCAAGGGAGGATGGGGACCAGCAGGGCAGCTTACAGGCCCAACCCTTTAGCGAGTTTTCAACAAAATACATTGACCAAAATATTATTAGGCAAAAATTCTGGTAATATCAAGAAAAATTATTTCCATTACTCATGAGAAATAATAGCTCTCCTTCTATTGAGTGAAGAATGCAAAAAAATGTTGGTTTCTTTTTTTTTTTTTTTTGGTACAGGGTGTCCTCGCTATAATTCGTCCCGGTATATATCCATTCCGTTGATGCTTGTAGGAACTGATGTGTTAGAAATCCTCCCATTTCCCACTCTTAAGTCATACAAAAAAATTCCCCAATTTGTGCAAATGGAAGTCAGCCACAGGAAAAAAAATCCCCACTTTAAGTTGTTTCACTATAAGTCCAAATTTTTTGGAACGTATCTTGGACTTATAGTGAGGACATTCTATATTAGGTTGCATATTTTATTTCAAAATGAAAACAGCTGTTATTACACTAATGATGTACAATTCTGGATTTAAAGATGTCAATCTGAATCCATACTCTGTATTGTAAGAGCCAGATTCTTCCACTAGGTACACATAACAAATCTCTTACAGGTCCTATGTTTGATCTGTGTTAGACCCCAATTCAGCAAAATACTTACACATGCTGTTGAATATTCTTTTGAGTAGGCATCTTACTACTGAGTTAGAATTTTCCTAGAGGGAGGGGGTTGTATTTGATTTATTCCTCTGCAGCAGTAGTAACTTTTGCAATGTTTTTATTTTTAAACAAACAAACAAACAAAAACCTCCGCTCTTCAAGGGCTGATGCACAGATTGAATGAAGGGAGCTGACCACCAACATAATTTTTAGCTCAGTTGTTAGGGCATTCACAGGAATATGAGAAATCTCTGCTTGAAATTCCCTTTCTGTCTGAAGTGGCAAGAGAGTGATTTGAAGATGAACCAACCACTCTCAGGTGCATGCCCTAACTACTGGGCCAGAGTATACTTTGATAAGTGGGGCTTCCCCATCTCCAAGGTGAGTGCCCTACTCACCAAGGCTATGGCTACACTATAGCCTTCTTCTGGAAAAGCTTATACAAATGAAGCATGGCGTGGAATATCGCCACGCTTCATTTTCGTAATTAATTAGCGGCTGCTTTTGCGCAAGAGGCTTTTGCGCAAAAAGGAGCTGTGTAGATGGGTCCTTTTTGCACAAAAACTCCTTCTTGTGCAAAAGCCATTCTTCCTGCAAAAATGATGAAGAATGGCTCTTGCTCAAGAGGGAGTTTTTGCGCAAAAAGGACCCATCTACACAACTCCTTTTTGCGCAAAAGCCTCTTGCGCAAAAGCAGCTGCTAATTAATTATGCAAATGAAGCACGGCGATATTCCACGCCATGCTTCATTTGCATAAGCTTTTGCGGAAGAAGGCTACAGTGTATAAGCTATAAGTTGTTCTCTTCCTTGCTCCCTGTCTTTCCTCTCATTATTTGTTCATTGTTAATCTGCTGTGAAACAGTTTATCAGGAGAGATGAGGGAGTCCCACAGCAGAATATGCTGTAGCCTCCTGGCTAGAGCACTCACCTGAGAAGTCACTTTTCCCTCTCACGCAGAGAAACAGCTTGAACTAGGGCTCTCCCACATCTAAGGTAAATACCTTTACAACTTGTCTGACAGTTATAAGGGAGGTGGTGGCCTTCTCCTTTCACCAGGCCCAATTTCCTCTGTACCCTGATCTGTAGATTAAGTATTAATTATATTGACTGCTTAAGAATTCCCAGTAATCACTATGAGGTCTGACATTTTCTTGTCCCAAGATCAGGCCCAGTATTGTTAAAATTACTGCTCAGTTGAGAGCCCCAATGTACACTGATGCAACACTCAGACTTTAGGAACTGTTCTTTATTTACAATAATTTATGAATACGTTTAGTAAAGTCACAAACACTCTTGTAGATAGAGATAAAACAGATTATACACCTGTACATCCAAATACTCACACCAACCCTTTCAGGGCAACCTGTAGTATTAGCCATGATCTTTCTCATCACTATCACCTTCCCCTCTCATCACCAGAGGCTAATCATTTTGGCATCTTTTATCTCTTTGGCATCATTTTGGCATGCCTAATAGTTAAAGCGTACATTGAGAAGCGGCTGGTTCCTCTTCAAAATGTGATGTTGCATTTTACAACACTCTTAAAACAGTCCAGCATGTTTTACAACTGTCTTCCAAATCAATTTCAATATTACAATTAAAAAAAGAGAAGCAACTGCAGCAAACCACCAAACAGAGGAAACAATAATTAAGCATAACCAAAGGAGGAAGTATTATCTGTGGCATAATTTTATGGTTAAATCACATCACAAAACAAGTGCTCTACAGCTATTTTAAGTGCCATACTTTTGATTTGTCAGGTATGAGTGATTGCTCATGCTCAAGAAATACCCTTATAAATAATTCTAAGTATTATACATCATAAAACACAGAGATATATCTAACAAGTGCATTTTAGCTTTCCATTTTTAAAGCATGTTTAATATATTATTCAATCTTCAGGACACCCTTATCTCAAAAGTACCATTTCTAATTTAAAACTAGGAAAACTTGAGACAAAGAAGAGAAGTGAATTTTCCAGACAGACAGAATCAGCATCAGAGATAAAACTGTGTCACAGATGAGGCTACATCATCACCCTACTTGTAGCCATAAGTGTGTCACTGCAGGTGCTTCTTACCTTAGTCCCTTCTTGTTTGGATCAGGGTGGCATATCCTCTAAGCTCAGCACCAGTCTCTAAATACTTACATAAAATAAACTCTTTTTTGGGCTTGTCCCACAGCAGGAGGCTGCTGCGTACACATCTGGCTCTGTTGATCTGTTTCTTTACTTCTTTGTGTGGGTATCGTAGTTTCAAGAATGCTTGTTGACAATCTTGTAGGTGTTAGTCTCTGTCTGAGGGGTTGGAGCAAATGTGGTTGTACCTCAGTGCTTGGCTGTAGACAATGGATCATGTGGTGTGTCCGGGATGGAAGCTGGAGGCATGAAGGTAGGCATAGCGGTCGGTAGGTTTTCGGTATAGGGTGGTGTTTATGTGACCGTCACTTATTTGTACCGTGGTATCCAGGAAGTGGACCTCCCATGTAGACTGGTCCAAGCTGAGGTTGATGGTGGGGTGAAAGCTGTTGAAATCGTGGTGGAATTCTTCCAGAGTTTCCTTCCCATGGGTCCAGATGATGAAGATGTCATCAATGTAGCATAGGTAGAGAAGGGGCGTGAGTGGACGAGAGCTAAGGAAGCGTTGTTCCAGGTCAGCCATAAAAATGTTGGCATATTGTGGAGCCATGCGGGTGCCCATAGCGGTGCCACTGGTCTGGAGGTATATATTATCACCAAATTTGAAATAATTGTGTGTGAGGATAAAGTCACAGAGCTCAGCCACCAGTTGTGCTGTGGCATCATCAGGGATACTATTCCTGATAGCTTGTATTCCATCTGTGTGGGGGATGTTTGTGTAGAGAGCCTCTACATCCAAGGTGGCTAAGATGGTGTTTTCTGGAAGCTCACCAATGCATTGTAGTTTTCTCAGGAAATCAGTGGTGTCACGGAGATAGCTGGGAGTGCTAGTGGCATAGGGTCTGAGTAGAGAGTCCACAAATCCAGACAGTCCTTCAGTGAGAGTGCCAATGCCCAAGATGATGGGGCATCCAGGATTTCCAGGTTTGTGGATCTTGGGTAGTAGATAGAATAACCCCAGTCGGGGCTCTAAGGGTATGTTGATTTGTTCCTGAGCTTGTGTAGGGAGTGTCCTGAGCAGATGGTGCAGTTTCTTAGTGTATTCCTCAGTATTCCTCACTACTTCAAAATAGTGTGTCCACATTACAAGGAAGCCTTGAAATTTGTCCACAGAAGGCTCCCTTAAGGTTTTTCTATGCTATGGGACAAAGTTGAATTAAGATATGTGACTTCAGCTAAGTTAATTGCGTATCTGAAGTCGAAGTAGCTTAACTCAGCTTTTGGCACTGTCTACACTGCAGGAAATCAAAGGAAGAACACTCTTCCTTTGACTTCCCTTACTCCTCATGGAAGCTGGGTTACCAGCATCAAGTAGAGTGTCCCCTCACACTTCAAATTAGCTGTCTTATCTAGACCTCTAATTCGAACCAGGAAGATCAACAGGGACAGCTTCAATCTTCCTCGGTAGTGAAGACATACCCTTAATGTGTATGTACTACCTCCACTTAGGGCATGTCTATAAAGCCAAAATAAGCTACACAACTTGAGTTATGTCAATTGCATAGTTCAACTCAAAATAGATTATTTCGACTTTTGGCGCTGTCTACACAGCAGGAAGTCCAAGAAAGAGCACTCTTCCTCCAACTTCCCTTACTCCTCGTACAATGAGGGTTACAGGAGTCCTCCAGCTCCACATTATTTCAAGATTATGTCGAAATAACTGCTTGTAGTGTAGACATGAACTATGTTATTTTGGAATAATGTTAGTTATTCCGAAATAACACTGCTGTGTAGAGATGGCCTTAGAGCCCCAGGAAGCACTGGGGAGTAATTACTTTTAATGACTCTGGGGAGTAGTTATTTAAAAATAGCAGCGCTGGAGCATTCACACTTCTGCTATTTTGAAATAACTATTTCAAAATAAGCATTATTTCTCAAGGAAAGCAGAAGTTATTATTTGGAATATTTTGATATAATAGCCCCTTATTTTGAAAAATGGGCCTGGTAGTATGGATGCTCCCCTTGTTATTTCAAAATAACTCCCTAGTGTAGACCAGGTTTCAGTGAGGATTTTCCTTGAGCAGAGGAGTGTGTAGACACTGACGCTGTACAGCGTAGTTCTCTCCCCTTGTTCTTTAATTCTATTGCTGAATGAGGTGGCATCCTGTGGAAAAAATAGCATACAATTATGAAATTAAACCTTTCATAAAGGTGTCTATACAAGATAAAATATCTTCTGATTAGTATTAAAGCATCTCAACAATAACATCCGTTATTACCCAATTGTGGATGGGGCCTTCTGCAGGAATGAAAATCAATACAGATGGAACCAAGATACATATCCTGTGCAAGCTGTGTCAGGAGCAGGTTATACCTACTCATGCTTTTGAATGTGATATTGTGTTGTTAGGCTTTGATACCTTATATAATTGCCTTTAGAAAAGGCCCTTGTAAGTCACTGAATTCATTCTTGAATGTCATGGGCTGATTATATTATTTGTCTGGGAAAAGACAGGAAACAACATCACACATACAAAGGGGCTGAATTAAGGTTACACAAGAAACACACATTTCCTAATGGACAAATGCTTGAGTTTACAAGCTAACTTTATTTAATGTAGTATTTTGGATACAAGCTCCTAGGGTGTTTTTGTTTGTAGGGCAAAAGCATTCTAAAACTCCTCCTTTCCATGCCCAACAAACGGCTTGAACTCGCAGCACTGCAGAACAGACCTCTAACATCTGAGTTACAGGAGTAGTCACATGAACTGGCAACAGGAGAGGGCTATTGTCTCTTGAAAGGGTCAGGAAGCATTATGCAAGGAGACTGGACCAGTTCCTTGTTCTCTCCTCCTATCATCCTACCCCATAGAAGCAGGGGGGAGAGGGAGGGAGAATCTTCTATCCTATGTTCTATGTGATGTGCCTATAATAAGGCATATGGAACACACACACACACACATATATATATATATATATATATAAATTTTTGGCAGTCTACCAAAATTTCCAAAGATCCTCAAATTGGAGAGTGGAATGGAGATGTTTATGTTTGTATCTTAGCTAAATCTCAGTGAAATGTCATGGAAAAAGAGAGACCAGCAGGAATAGGAGAGAAACCCAATGCCCCCATACCACATTCTGATCTAAGGCATGGAATCTCAGACAGCACTTTGTAAGAGTGGGCAGTTACAGAGACAGTGTCAGATGGAGTGAGCCAGATCTCTGGGGAACCAAGAGCTGAAAAAAAAAGCATATATGAAGAGATTGTGGATGGTTGTGATCTTTGAAGTGATGCACTGGGCAGTCCAGAGACAGCAAGAGAATGGATGCAGAAAGGAGAGAGCATTAGGGAAATGGAGGTGTTGCACAGATGGGTGCAGGAAGTAGACAGGAGGGGGAATGCACTGAAAGTCAGGGTTGGGGCAAATGTCACCGGAGGTTATCAGTGTAGATTTGGGACCTAAACTTGAAGATGAGGATAAGAGGAGCAGGTAGAGTTGGTGAGAATTGAAGAAGGTGGCAGGTAACCAGAAAGAGGAGATGATGGAGGACAGATATTATACCAATGCAGAAGAAGGGTGTGGTGAAAGCCAGGGGCAAGTGAAAGATGGGCAACATTACAATACATAAAGATCTCACTATGGACAACATAAAGGCATGTTCCTAACACCATTGCTGAGTCATCTGAGATGGGTTCACTGCTATGGTCACAATTCCCCAGTTACAGTCTCCATTCACTGTGATGAGGCAGCTCCAGGCTATGATCTAGCAGAGTGCATGCTAGATCCCAGCACATGCACATCCCAGCACATGTACATGCACATGCACATCCCAGCACTCAGCTATATTGTTAATGAAATAGGTTTATAAGAACAATAACTAGTCACATGCAGAAGTATGGAATTTTTGCTCAGTTTGAATAATATAAATGTTAACAATACAGGAATTATGACCTAATCAGAAACACGAATGGCAATGTTCGATAGAATTTACTATTTTTAAAAACAGAGAGACAGCCTCCTTTCTCTCTCTCTCTCTCTCTCTTTCTCTCTCACACACACACACATGTGCGCACACACACACACACACTGTTGCCTTTGTCGTACAGTGATGAGCTTTTTTGTAACACCTGGTTAAGTATGTTATGCAAGGGGGAAAATGCTTCTTGGAAATATCCTTAGGTTTTTATAAGAAAGGTTAATTATTTTCATACCTCTTTGAACTGTGTAAAACATAAAGAACAGTCTGAGCAGCTGAAAATGACAGCTATAGTAGATAATACAGTACCACTTGTGATTAAAAGCACAGATATTTTTTTAAACCAGGAAACAGTTAAAATTGCTCTTTTTATTATGAGAAACAAAGTAGTCATTTTTCTTTCTACCCAGGTTTTCTAATCCAATTGTTTTCAAATTATGGGTCACAATCCAGTACAGAGCTGTGGAATGTCAAGCACTGGATCTTGTTGCTGCAGGGGGAGCAGGTGACCAGAGGGGGTGCTAAGCAGGGTTCCCTCTAAGCTGCAGGGCAGAACAGCTTCTCAGGTGATTAATCAGCCCCACCCAGTCAGAGGCTCAGGGCTCTGTGCAGGGAGCTGACTGACTGGGTGGGGCTGATTAATCACCTGTGAATCTGTGCTGCCCCGCAGCTTAGAGGGAACACTGATGCTAAGGCAGGCTACCTGCCTCTCCTGGCATCACAGACTGTGCTGCACCCCAGAAGCAGCCAGCAGCAGGCCCAGCTCCTACATGGGGCACAGGAAAGCGCACACAGGGCTCCATGCACTGATCCTGCCCTGAACACTAACACTAACACTAACTCTGCACTCCCATTGGTTGGGAACCTGCTGCTGCAGTGCCAGGAGAGGCAGGAAGCCTGCCTTAGCAACACCCCCCCCCCCACACACACACTGCTATCTGTAAAATGCAGGTCTGATGTCTGCAGAAATGGCATCCCCATCCCCATCCAAGGCCCCTGTCACCAGGCATCAGATTATATCAACTGGAAGGGGTACTTCATGGTCCTGCAGGCCATCATGGACCACCGAGGATGCTTCATGGACATCAACGTTGGGTGGTCGGGGAATCCTAGCATCTTCCATAAAATGCATGCCAGCACTTTTTTCCCCGACTGCACCATCAGGGTCAGGGAAGTGGACATGCCCATGCGCCTCGTGGGGGATGCAGCTTACCCTCTGCTCCACTGGCTTATGAAGCCCTACAGTGGACATCTGGACCACAGCAAGGAATGTTTCAAAGGCAGGCTCAGCAAGGCCCACATTATTGTGGAGGGCTCCTTTGGCCACCTGAAAGGAAGGTTCTGCTGTGTTCTCACCTGGCTGGGCCTCAGTGAGCAAAATGTCCCCTAAGTGGTGGCGGCCTTCTGTATCCTGCACAAAATATGTGAAAACAAGGGGGAGACATTCCTGCCAGGGTGTGAGGGAGAAGCCAAGCAGATCACAAAGGCCTTTCAGCAGCCTCACATAGCTACCATCCATCAGGGGGCCGTGGGCATCCGGGAGGTCCTGAGGGAGAGTTTCAGCCAGGGACAGCTGTGACACGCTCCCCTAAGTGTCCCCACAAGGGACCTCTACCTCTACCGCCTCAGGTTCAAAACCAGACTTTATGTTTTTAACCAAGAAACTGGGTTTTTTTAAATTTGGGGTAACTATATCTGGGGAAAGAACCTGGGAGGAGGAAGGAGGGAGAAGAGGGGATCAGGGCTGGGGCTGGGACTGCTGTCTGCCTTGGGTTATCCCACTATCTCATGTGTGGGGCCCTCGGTAGCCATGGGAGAATCTAGAGGGAGAAGCCAGAGGGGCAGGCGCAGGGGTGGGTTCTGGTGTGGGGATGGGAGTGGGAGCAGGAGCTGGTGCTGGAGCAAGAGCAGAAGTGCAGGGCAGGGGCTGCTGGACCACTCAGTGGTGGTGTATGTGGCGCACATACTCCAGGCTGGCTGTGATAGCTCCTGCCAGGTGGTGCAGTGCAGCTAAAGGTCAGTGTCCAACTTCTGGTCCTGCCACTCCAGAGAATACTGCAGGGCACATAGGCAGGCAATGTGCTCCTGCTCAAGCTCTTCCTGGGGTCATCAGCATGTATAGGACTTGCGGGGTTGGGAGGCTAGTGCAGGAGATGTGGTTCGCACCCCACCCGCAGCTTTTCCATCTGTGAAGAAAAGTGAGAAAGGCAGTCATCCCAGGAGAGAAGATGCATGAAGCCTAGCCCTAATGTATGAGTTCTCCACCTCAGCACATTTGCCTGGGAACAGATACTGCCCTGGGAGTAAGCCTGTGTCACGTATGTCACTGCTGTGTGTGTCCATGACACCATCCTTCTTAGTGGTGGCTTGCAGTAGGAGGGTGTCCCACCACGGAGTCAGGAGTAAGGCAGGCCTCTCCAGAAACCCTGTGAGCAGGAGCACAAGGTTCCTCTGTAGTAGCCTCATTGAGATTGTCTGCTCCGGGCTGGTGCTCCATGTGCCCCTATGTGCACAGGCTGCTGTGAGATCAGCAGGCTGAGAAGGCCGAGCGAGGAGCACGCAGTCCCTTGCCACTCACTGCCTCCTCCCACTTGTGTCTAGGGAAAGTAATGGAACTCACCTAATAGGGCTTCCCTGGCCTCATCCATCCCCTGGGTGACATCCTGGGAGACAGGTACCAGCTCCAGGGACAGGCTGACCTTCTGGCTGGAGAGCATGTTATTGGTGCTGGCCTCCTCCACCTCCTCCTCATCCTGCTCTCTGGGAGGCTGAGGACAGGTGTCTCCAGCCCAGAGTCCTCAAAAGGGGGAGGGATTGATTCCCCCTCTCAGGATGGGGTGGAGCTTTTTGATAAAGAGTAGGTGTGAGTGGGAGCTTGGCTCTCTGGCTTTGGTGTAAGCCTGCCTCAAGTCTTTTCCTTTCATGCACAGCTGTTCTTGTGTGCAGAGGTGCTGTTGGCCATTCATCCATAGACGTCAGCATTCCTGCATCTGGTGCAGAGATCCTGGAGGTTTTCCTCCTCTCCCCAGACCTCAATGAGAGCCAGGATCTCCACATCAGACCAGCATGGGGCCCTCCTCTTTTGCCCCAGCAAAGGAGCTTGGGAGCTGCCTACAGCTGTGCTGGCAGCCATGGGGGGCTCAGATGGAGTGTTGGTGTCTGCCATGGCAGAAGGGGTGGCAGAGCTGGGCTCTGCTGCTGTGTGGCATGGTGCTAGCAGGGCTCATGTCATGCCACAAACTGTTTCCCCTATGGCTGCACCTTTAAGATCTGCAGGGGAAGGGGAACTAGAGAGTTCTGATGAGTGTGGATAGAATGGCCATCAGGGCAGCTGTGAGAATCCCAGGAGGCCACTTATTTTGAAATAACCACAGCTGTGCTGTCTACACTCACCCTATTTTGAAATAACTATTTCAAAATAGGCATTATTTCTTGTGAAATAAGGGAAAAAGAAGCCCATTATTTCGATATTGGTTGCTGTGTGGACACTCACCTTGTTATTTTGAAATAATGCTGCTGGGTAGACATGCCCTTACTATTCAGGAAAGAGACATTATGTGTTAGTAATACTAACATATTTCCCCCAGATTTTTTCCCCTTCTCTCACTAAGTAAACTGCACACAAAACTGCATAGATAACATCAGCACTGCAGAAACATCTGGTTTAGTCATTTTAGCTTTCTTCCTGAAATTCCAAATAGATATTTAATCAAGTCACCATTTTCAAATAGAATGATTCCCTTCCTTCTGTTGTAACAAAAATGTGTAACACAAGCAATTTCATTTTTCAGTGAAAAAGGAAGAGTTAGAAGAAGAACATCAAAGCTTAAAAGACACAGTGGAAACAAAGTATATTAAGAAAATTAACACAAGTGCATTAGCTTATCTCTAGTGACATGTATTGTGATCAAAATGCTAAACTCCAAACATTTTTTCTCATCTCATCTCCAAGATATTGCAGGAACTCCATGCATTTGTTTCAGATATTAAAAACCCCATCCTTCATAATTATAAAAAAAAAAATTAAAAAAACTATTTTGAAAATAAATATTTTTACAGAAATGTTAAGGGTTTTTTTCATAAAATCATCAATTTGACAGAATTATTACAAGATAACAAGCCATCATAGATCAGATATACCAAACCACTCTAGCTGAGGAAAAAATGACTGTGTGCTGAGTCGTTAAAAATGTCAAGTGAGCTGAAATTTCAATTTAGATTTTTTTTTTGTTTGTTTTACCTCCCCTAGTCAAAAAGCTGAAGCAAACTGTAAAGCAGCACAACATATTACCTATATGTCATTCTTGGAAAGATGTTCAAGTACTGTAGTAGCAAATGTTTTCTGAATCCATAAGGGTTATAAAGAGTGATATGCAGGAGTAAACAAATAGAGACAAAAGAAATAGATAGAAAGTCTATTGGAAGATAAATTCAGCACTAACAGTTCTAAATTACCATATTTAAAGTAATATTGTAATGCAAAGCTGACAGTTGGAAAAATAAATTGGAGGATAAATTATGCCCAGCCAACACAAAATACATTCACAAAAATGGGTTGTATTTTGCAAAAATTGTTTTTGATTGATGCTTCACATTTAGCACCCTTTATCTTACAGGCTTCCTACCTTCCACAGTACATAAGAAACTGTAAATCACATCCAACTGGTGTACAATAACAGCATGTGTTAGCAGCTAAGTTAATATGAGCACTTTTGTTATCTAGTGCACTCTAACTTTCACCTATCTTAGGGTAATCTAATGATCCATGAGTATTGTTGGTATTGTGCTTTAAATTTTTAAAGGGTAAATTCATGCCCCAGCACCCAGTTTCCATATATACACTGGGAAGAAGAGAAAATAAAATGAAACAAAAGATTCCCTTTCTTTCTGACAGGATGTAGGTCAGTGTTTCATGGCGATTACACTAACCCACTATGAGAAGTAAATCCCAAATTCCTACGCTCCCTCAGAACCTCCCATAGGGGCCAGCACTCCTGCTGCACCCTCGGCTACCAGTGGCCAGGGACACAGGAGAACTCCAGCCTGGAGTGGTGCGGAGATCCAGGACCTCATCGAGGTCTGGTGGGAGGAGAACAACCTGCAGGATCTCCCCAACAGGAAGTGAAATGTGGATGTGTACAGACAGATCACCACCAGCCTGGTCATCAAAGGCCACAACTGGACCCTCAACCAAGTCCTCATGAAGGTCAAGGAGCTCCGGCATGCCTACCACAAAACCAGGGAGCAAAGCGGATGCTTTCAGGCAGTACCATACACATGCGACTACATGCACTACTACGAGCATCTGGATGTCATCCTGGGAGGGTGCAGCTACCTCCCACCCCTCCTGTCATCATGGAGTCCGGCCAAGACACCCCTGGCATCAGCCTCCATGAGGGCAGGGTTGTGGGTGAGGAGGAGGAGAAGGAGGAGGCCAGCCACGTGACCATACCTGCCAGCCAGGACCTGCTCCTCACCCAGGAAAGCACTATAACTTTCCCTCTAGACACACAGGGACAGGCGAACGGCTGCAAGGGGCTGTGCACTCCTCACTCAGCCTACTCAGCCTGGGGGTTGCACAATAGCTTGTGCACGTGAGTGTACGTGGAGCAGCAGTCTGGTGCACTCAGCCGCATGACACTCTCACACAGGAACCCCTCAGTCCTTCTCATAAGGTTCCTGGAGAGGTCTGTCTTACTCCAGCCTTCTCATAAGCCACCACTAAAGAGTGTTGGGTCATGGAACCACACAGCAGTGCCACACATGACCCAGGGTCATGTCCATACTCAGGCAGCATCTGCTCCCAGTCAAGGGAGGAGATGTGGAGAAGACTGATCCTTTGCTTGGGAACCTGGCAGGAGGAGGAAGAGAAGGGGAACCCAGTAGCACTCTCTCTGGAAAGCAGTGTCTGCTGCTTACACACACCTCACCCAACAACCATCCCACCCAGCAGGCAGGAACAGACTTTCTCTCTCTGTAGAATGCCGCCACTGCTGGACCTGGTGTGTGTGGGATACAGATGGCAGATGAGCCACCTCATTCCCCTGGCCGCAGGCTCCTGGACTGGCAGGCACCTTCCCCTGTAGAGATGCTTCCCTGTGATGTTCATGCCCCAGCAGGAAAGTGCCCACTGTCTAGTCAACATATGGCCTTGTTCATAGCACACCACCACCAACTGAACCCAGATCTTTGGTGTCTGCTCAGAGATTAGGGCTAGGCTTCACGTACAATTTCCTGTGATGACAGGATGCAAGCTTGGTGCATCCCCCATATTCCACACCATCTGCATTACTCCGCCGAATACGCAGGAGGAAGAGAACCTGGGAGAACCTAATAAGGGACCAGATGGCCTGCCTGCAGTCCCTCATCTGGGGGCTCAAGGAGGAGCTTGAGGAGTGGGCTGCTGACCGGGAGCAGTGGAAGGCTGTCTGAGACCAACTGGAATGCCAGCACGAGGCCATATACTCTTCCCTCAGCTTGCTGATGGAGCTCATGACCTTGTGCATGGAGTGGTCCACCAGCCACCTCCCTGTCCCAGCATGGCTTCACCTCCTAGCCACCACCCCCTCCAGGGCCACCAAGACCCCAGAACACGTGGGGGTGGGACCTCTTGGGCAGCCAACCCCCCCCCCCCAAGAAACTGAGGCAGATGCCACTCCCAGCCCCATCCCTGAGCCCCCTTCCCTCCTCTCCCATTGCAGGTTCTTTCCCTAGTCCCTACCATGTTGTATATGCCCACAATAAAAGGTCCTTTTTTTTTTTTTTTTTTAACAAAGGCTTTTTTATTTGCTCTGCAGGGGAGGGGGAAGGGAGGGAAGGGTGGGGGATGAAAGGCACACATAGGGATTGCAGGGGCCCCTAGTTGAAAGGCACAAGGGAGAGTCTCACGCCTGGCCTTGGATGAAACTCTTCCTCAAGGCCTCTGATGATCACAGCCCCTTGATGTCCTCTCCAAAAGGCACTCATGTCCAGCTGCTTGTATGTCCTGGCCAGTTGTTCAGTCTCTGCCCCCTCACCACCCTAGCAGAAAAGTCTCCTCCTTGCTCTCACAAGCTGTGGAGCACTCAGCAGGCCACCACCCCAAAGGTGATGATGTGCTTGCTGAGGTCCAGGTGGATGAAGAGACTCTGGAACTTCCCCTTTAAGCTGCGAACACACACTCCATGACCACGCAGCATCTGCTCAGCCTAGCATTGAAGTGCTCCTTGGTGGGGTCCAGTCTGCCTAGGTAGGGCTTCATGAAACAGGGGAGTAAGAAGTAGGCTGCATCACCCAGGTTGCAAATGGGCATGTCCACCTCCCTGACTCTGATAGTGTGGTCAGGAAAAAGAATGCTGTCGTGCATCTTTGGGAACAGGCAAGAGTTTCAGAAGATGAGGGTGTTGTACGCCTTCCCCAACCATCTGACACTGATGTTGAGGAAGCATTCCTTGTGATACACAAAGGCCTGCAGCACCATGGAGACTTACCCCTTTCTGTTTATGTGGTCCAAGACACAGTGGTCAGGGGCCAGGATGGTGATGTGAGTGCTGTCTATGCCCCTCCCCCCACGCAGCTGAGGAAGCCTCTGATGGCAAAGCCATCCACAATGGTACCCACATTGCTCAGAGTGACAACTCTCCATAGCAGGATGTGGTTGATGGCCTTCATTGCTTGCATGGGCATGACCTCAACTGTGGCTTTCCCCATGCCAAACTGGTTCCTGACAGAGCTGTAGCTATCCAGCTTGGCAGACTTCCACTAAGCAATGGCAACATGCTTCTGCATAGGGATCATTAGTCTCAGGCAGGTGTCCTGTCACCTGAGGGCAGAGGTGAGCCATTCACAAAGCTCCAGAAAGGTGGCCTTCTGAATGCAGAATTTCTGGAGCCATTGATGGTTGTCCCATACCTGAAGAATGATTCAGTTCCACCAGTCCAAACTAGTCTCCCACTGCCAGAAGTGGCATTCCATGGTGTCCAGGGGATTTAGGGGCATTTGCAGTAGCAATAACAGCAAGACCTGGGTTATGGTGGCGTGCAGTCTAGGCTGGTCCTCATTAATTTAGACCTTCAGTTTCTAAGCATCCTTAGGGAGCAACTTGCAGGCAATGTGGAAATACTATGCCATGAAGCATAGCACAAGGCCCATGAGCCTGGCACTGCTTTGCATCAGCTCCAGCTCCATGTTGTATGTGCTGTGGTGGCCGCAAGGGCAACCAGAGCACATAGTATCCATTTTGTGTCCCATGAAAGGGGAGGAAGTGGAGGAGTAGCGTGTGAAATGCAATCATAGAAGGGGGCCCCTGAAAGCATGCATCACAGCTTGCCTGACCAGGCAGCCAAAGGAAGTGTCCACTCTCCTGGTGCCCTCCCCAGTGTGCTTCCAGGGGCTCTAAGTCCAAGGCAGGCTCCAATCATGTGGATGTGCTATTTCAGAATAATTGAGTAATTTTGATACTCCCATCTAGTGAGGACATGCTATTTTGATTTTGCTATTTCAGGAGTTATTTAAATTTTACTTATTTTGAAATCATTTCCTAGTGTAGACATGCCCTAAGAGGCATGCAGAAGATTTCTCAGGCTTGGGGGAATTGAAAACCCATTCATTTAATGAAAAGGCAAACCCCTGAGGAAAACTTCAGAGAATATGTAGTCTTCTACTGGGGTTTTTCTACCCTAAGGGAGGATTTGGAGCTTAGTTGCTACATACTGTTAATGGACATATTAATCCCCACATGCTTCTATATAGTTAAATAGCTGCATCAGGCATATGTTTGTATTATAGCTCTTGGGTCAGACTAATGCAAGTAGTAAATATCCTAGAACTTGTATCAGAAAAAGAGTCCTCACGCACATACGGATGAGGCATGTCTGGGAGAAGAAATGGAGACAGAGAGCTACATGAAGGTAGTGTTCAACTAGGGGAAGATGGGGTAGGGAGCAGAATAAGAAGGCCATGAGGGCTGCTAAGAAAGAATTCTGCAGTAGTGGATTGGGGCATAAGGGACAGCAGACTGCTTGTGTAGCTTCGAAGTCAGATGTGGCTCAATGTGGGCAATAATTAAAGTTCAGACATTATTTTAAAATGTAAGTACAGAATTGCTCAGCAAGGTTGCCCTAATACCTTGAACTCTACTTCCACCCCAAATCATGAACACTCTGCACCAAATTGCTGAACACTGTGCACACATCATTGAACTATAAACACTAGATTTCAAGAGCAGATCAACAATATTGCACACCATTCATACCAATGCAGAAAAATAGACAGGGCCCTGCTAACCAACACACTGGGGTTGGTACCAAAGACACTGCCTGTAGTTTTTTTACTGTGGGTTCTCTTCTCCACCCCTCACTTCTGTGTGAGCAGTGGATGGGGCCTCAGAGAGAAGAGGCCAAGTAGGAACCATGGTCCAGGTTCCAGGGCTCACAAAAGATTAATTTAGCCCTTCAGTTTCTAAGCACACCCTATTTTTTCAGGGGGTGCTTAAGCCCCAAAGAACACATGGAGTCAGAGTCTATGGTTGGTGCTACACTAAATAGAAAAATTAAATGCATCTTTAATCCTTTAGGGTATGTCTAGACTACAGGCTTTTGTCGACAGAAGCTTTGTCAGCAGATACTGTTGACAAAGCTTCTGTTGACAAAGAGCGTCTAGACTACATCCAGTTTTGTCAACAAAGCAAGCCGCTTTGTCGACATGACAGTGTAGACGCAAAGGACAGTGTAGATGCAATAATGTCTTCTGTCAACAGAACTCTGTTGACAAAAGGCGTTATTCCTTGTTGAATGAGGTTTTCAGCCATCGACAAAACTGCTGAGTTCTGTGAATGTTATGTCGACAGAACTCAGCGCCAGTGTAGACGCAGGTATTGTTTTGTTGACAAAAGGCCACTTTTGTCGTCAAAACCCTGTAGTCTAGAGCCACCCTTAGTGACTGTAGGGTGATGTCTACACAACAGCATTATTTCAGAATAACTGATGTTATTCGGCAACTGCTTAACACTTTTAGAAATAACACGATTCAGGGAAAACAACTGAAGTATATGGGACTGAAAATGACACAAGCTTGCATTGAGATCAAAGGCAAGTCTGCTAATAGGCACATTTATGAGTCACCTATAGTAGTTTTAAGATACTTTTTAAAAAGTATTTGCATGCTCTGGCCCTGATCATGTATCAGGATCCACTAGTGCAAGTCAGGGATTTCAGACTGAGGGACTAGCTGACTAAGAAAGTGGCAGTATTTTGTACAGATCAGTGTGGGGAGTGGATTGAAGACCAGGCTAAAGCCCGGGGATCAGCTACTGAAGACCAGATGTGGCTGGTAGAAAGAGTTGCAGAACCCTGGACAGGGTGCTGCTGGGAATTTGAGACAAAGCCCTAAGGTGAGGGCAAGGAGGATGCAGACCCATTAGGAAGTGGCCTTGGGAGGAGAATAGCAGTGAAACCTCAAGGACCAACACTTAGCAGACAACTGCTATTTACAGGGTCTCTGAGCCAGGACCCAGAAAAGTAGGCTAGCCTGGGTCCACCTCAACCCTTTAGTAAATATTGAGGCCAAGAAGATGCCTGATCGTAGGCAATCCAGAAGTAGGGGCATGTGGAACACCATCCACTCCCAGAGCCAGGAGAAGGAGTAGAAGTGTGTAGACACATGTCCTCCACTTAAGGGGGCAGTCATGACAGAGGGTGAACCCATTACAGGGAGTGGATTGCACAGGGGGTTGCTAAAGAGAGAACACTTTCTTATTAAAATTTTCTGCAGCCACAAAGCCTACCTCTTCTGAATGAATTTTTTTTTTAAATCTTGATATAATATTCACCAAATAAGTGAAACTCATTTGTTTTCTTGTAAAGAAGATTAATGTGAATATTTGAAACAGAGAGAACTAAGTAAATCCATTTTCAAAATCAATATGAATTACCTCAAATGAAAGCCAAATACTTCCTGCAAAGAAATAAATGTGAACTATAGCATGGGTTGTTATATGTTTTTGGTGGTAAAAGGCTAACATGAACGGGCAGCCAAATGCATTAGCTTATATGGGAAACAAAAATCTTAGCTCCAATGAAATTTTTTAAGTCAGCCCCTTAACTAAATTGTTCTAATTACCTTAATATTAGAAGGTTACATTCATTCAGAAGTCTCAATATCATTCTGGTAATTATGAAATAAGAAGCTTAACTTTTTTCCCTAGATAAGATGACAGGAGGGCTACTTCATTGAATTAATTGCATGGAGTCATAGAAGTGGCAACTGATTTCCATCATTACTTAGGGCCTGCTCCACTGAATCCAATAGCAAAACTTCCATTAACTTCAAGAAGAGGGAAGATCAGGCAATAAAAGCATCATGGTTCACAGAGCCAATGAAATCCTGACAGTTCCACATGTCAGTCACAAGCCAACACAAAGGCTTGCCCACTATTTTGAATTAATTGACATTCTTCAATCAGTCTAAAGATCTCTGCACATATATTAGTTTAAAGTTGCTTTATAAACATAGAACTGGAAGGAACCTCAAGAGGTCATCAAGTCCAGTCTCCTGCCCTCATGACAGGACCATGCACCATCTAGACCATTCATGACAGGTTTTTGTCTAACCTGCTTTTACAGGCTACGTCTACATTTATTTTGAAATAAGCTATTTTGGAAGACACATTATTCCTTGTAGAGTGAGGTTTACAGATTTCTGAATAAGCCGCCCATTATTTTGATATTATTTCAAAATAATGCTATTGCTTTGTAGACAAACCCAAAATCTCCAGTGATGAAGATTCCACAACCTCCCTAGGCAATTTATTCCAGTGGCTTTTCCTAATGCCCAACATAAACCTGGTGCCTATTGGAGTACGGGAGGTGGGCGGGCGTAAGCCCGTCCACATCTAAAGGACCTCCCCCCAGCCTATAGGGAGGGTCCACTGAGCCCAGGAAACCAAGTAATTACTTGGGACAAATAAAAAGAAAACAGGGATGGGTGTGAGGGTCAAAGGGCTAAAACAAGGGAACCAGATGGGGACACCGAGCAGAGAACCCCGGAAAGCACCCACTGCCCCTCGAAGGTCTCGAGAGAGCCAGCGGATGCCGCCCAATGGAACTCTGCCCGGATACGTGAGCGGATGCAGGAACGGATATAGGCCCCACAGTCGCAGGCCCCTCCCTCGGCCAACCTCTGCTCCCTGGTCTTATAAATTACCATCTTGGCGATAGCCAGGAGGAGGTTGACCAGGAGGTCCTGCGACTTTGTGGGACCTCGGATGGGGTGTGCGTAAATTAACAGGTGAGGGGAGAAGTGCAGCCAGAACCTCAACAAAAGGTTCTGGAGGAGCCAAAAGAGGGGCTGTAACCTGGCGCACTCGAGGTACACGTGTGCCAGGTTCTCCCTTTCACCACAGAAGGGGCAAGTGTTCGGAATGGGGATGAACCACGCCAAATACAAGCCCATGCTCACAGCTCCGTGCAGGATTCTCCAGCTGATGTCCCTGGTAGGCCATGGAAGTAAGGTGGAGTAGAGACTGTCCCACTGGGGCTCCCCACCCTCTATTGGTGGTAGGAGGTCCCGCCACTTGGTGTCTGGGCGGAACACAAGGGTGGGGAAGTGGAGCGTGTGAAGCATGAGTGTGTATAGGTGACTCTTTGGCGCGGTTCGGAAGGGGACTGGCTGCAATGCTTGCAGCCGGCTCGGGTGACGAGGGGGAGGCGGTCGGGGAGGTACGTGGGGCTTAGGGCCGATGGATAGATCGGGCGGGCCGGAGCTGGGCGGGGTGCACCCTCTCACAGGACCTTGTCGAGGTAAACCCGAGCAGTGGGTGGCAAAGTGTCCTTTACCTCCTGAAGTACGAGCCGGGGATTACGTAGGGTGGAGAGACCCATGCGCTGGGCGAGCGCCCGAGGATCCACCCAGTCTCCCCGGTCGTAGTCCAGGAGGTCTCCGATCCTTGTGACTTCTGCCAGGACCAGCCTCTGGCACACCAAGGGGGACTGCCACCTGCACACGTAGATGGGGATTGTGTAGCAGAGGCTCTGTAAGGAGGTCTGCCCCCACGGTGGCTCCCAAGGATCTGGTCACCTCTAGCAGCTTCCAGGCCCGGAGGAGGTCCTGGTAGAAGGCCGGCAGCTCGGAGAGGTCTCGCGGAAGACCTCTCAAATAAAGGAGCTGCCGGTCATATCGGAGCCCTCGGAAGCGGCGAAGGAAAGCGTGCGCCAGCGTGCTCCAGGCCGGACTACCTGCATCAAATAGGAGCCTCTGCAGGGCCTGGAGGCGGAGGACACGAACCTGCATGCGCAAACATGTCAGGCCCTGCCCTCCCTCCTCCAGGGGAAGATGGAGAACCCCTGCAGAGACCCAATGCAGTCCTGGCCAGAAGAACCGCAGCAGTAGCTGCTGGATCTGATCCAGGAAACCTGGGGGCGGGACCAGGGTGCTGAGACTGTGCCAGAGCATGGACAGGACTAGTTGGTTAAGTACCAATACCCTCCCATGCAGGGAGAGGCACCGGAGCAGTCCTGTCCATCTCCGCAACGGCTCAGTCACCCTGGACTCTAAACCTTGCCAGTTCTCCAGCGAAGAGGGATGCGTGACAGAGAGAAAAATGCCGAGAGAGCAGCAGACCCGCGCTCCACCTGATGGCCTGAAGCACGGGTGGGAGGGAGCTCACCTGCCACCCGGCCCCTACCACGAGGCCAGAGCTCGACCCAGTTGACCCGGGCGGAGGAGGCTGCCGAGTAGATGGCTTGGCAGGCCTCCACCTGCGCCAGGTCTCCCGGGTCCTGGACCACGAGGAGCACGTCGTCGGCATATGCCGACAGGACCAGCCGCATCTCTGGCTCACGGAGCACCAACCCTGTCAACCTCTTGCAAAGAAGACGGAGGAAGGGCTTGATGGCCAGAGTATACAGCTGGCCTGACAGCGGGCAGCCTTGACGTACTCTCCACCCGAAGTGGACTGGTGCGGTCAGGGTCCAGTTGAGCTTGACCAAACACTCTGCGGAAGCGTACAGCACCTGGAGAAAGCCCACAAAACGGGGCCCGAAGCCGAAGGCCTGCAGAGTGCCCAGGAGATATCCGTGATCCATCTGGTCGAATGCCTTCTCCTGATCCAAGGAAAGGAGGGCGAACGACAGACCATCCCTACACCCTAGCTCTCGGAGATCCCGGACCAAATAAAGGTTGTCAAAGATGGTACGGCCCGGGACGGTGTAGGTCTGGTCTGGATGGACCACGTCCACCAGCACGGACTTGAGTCTCAGGGAGATGGCTTTGGCGACAATTTTATAGTCTGTGCTGAGGAGCGAGATGGGACACCAGTTCCTCAGATCGCGGAGGTCCCCCTTCTTGGGCAGCAAGGCGAGCACCTCTCACCTGCACGATAAAGGAAGGACCCCGCTCTCCAGGGACTCGCCCCAGACCTTGGCAAGGTCCGGGCCAAGGACGTCCCAGAACACGTGGTAGAACTCCACTGTCAGCCCGTCCATGCCCGGGGATTTATTGGTGGGCATGAGACGGAGGGCTTCCGAGAACTCGGCCAGAGAGAGAGGCAGCTCAAGCCAGTCTTGGTCGCCCATGCTGACCATCAGGAGTTCATTCCAGAGGACTCTGAGGGCGTTGGCGTTGGTCGGATCCGGCGAGAAAAGGGAGGCGTAGAAGGCACGAGCCCTCTCACGCATCTCCACCGGATCCGAGAGGGGGGCGCCATCCTCTGCCAGAAGGCAGACAATGTGCTTTTTCTCCCCCCTCTTTTTCTCCGAGGCGTAGAAGAAGCAGGAGCTACGATCCATCTCCCTAAGGAGGTGGATGAGGGAACGAACAAAGGCACCCCTGGCCCGAAGGTCGTCGAGGGCTTGAAGTTCCTCCCGGTACGTTCCGTAGAGGGGTGGATCTCCGGGGCCGGTGGCCAGCCGCCTCTCTAGCTCGAAAACCTCCCGTTCCAACTGCTCTATCACTGCATCCCTCCGCCGGCTGGCCCCCTGGGTGTAGTCACGGCAGAAGAACCGCGTGCGCACCTTCCCCACATCCCACCACCGCCATGCCGAGGGAAAGGCGCACCGCCACCCACGCCAGGCCAGCCAGAACTCCCAGAAGGACGCTACAAAGCCCACGTCCTCCAGCAGGCTGTTGTTAAAATGCCAGTAGGCCGGCCCCAGCCTCTCTGAGGAGAGACAGGCCATCACGGCCACCAAGTGGTGGTCCGAGAACGGGTCCGGTCGAATGCTGGAGGAGTGGGCTCGAAAGAAATGATGACGCGAGAGATAAATGCGGTCCAACCGAGAGTGAAACGACCATTGACCCTCCACCCATACGCCAGACATCCACCAGGGAGTGTTGGTCTCCAATCTCCCTGAGGATGTCCGTGGCAGCTGGGCACCACTCGGTCCCCATGCGGTTGCAGTCCCGTTTCTCGAGGGTGCAGTTGAAATCCGCGCCCAGGACCAGGCACTCGTGAGGATCCAAAGAGCTGAGGAAGGCAGCCGCCCGCTGGTAGAAGCGAAGCCTCTCCGGGCCGGATGTCGGGGCGTAGATGTTAATGAGATTTAATGTTAGGCCCTCTACCCGGACCCGGAGGTGCAGCAGGCAGCCTTGCACAACCTCGGCAGTCCCCAGCACCTCAGGCCGCAGGTTTGGGGAGAACAGGGTCACCACCCCGGCTTGATTGGCCGACAGGTGGCTGAAGTACACCGTCTCCCCACTCCAGCCACCACCTCGCTTCGGTGGCCGCCGCGGTATGGGTCTCCTGCAGGAAGATTACAGAGCACCCCCCCCCCGAAGGAAGGAGAGTACCCGACACCTGCAGAGACCCAGCCTGCAGCCCCGGGTGTTCAGAGTGGCAATGACGAATGGTGGCATCGAGAGGGCTGGGGAAGATCCTCTCTGGCAGGAGTGCTGACAGTCCCCATTGGGCCCCGCAGCAAACCGTGACCATACCCAAACGTAAGCAGGGCATCACGGAAGCCACGGGCCCGCTGGTAGGCCGCAGCCTCCTGCCACCCAGTCCCTTTGCCCTCCCCCAAAATGGCCCTTACGGTCTGGAGGATGAGATGGAAATCCCCCCAGTGCTGAAGGGCAAGAGCCACTTTGTTCTTGGAGCCACGAATGTCCTCCAAGAAGCTGTGCATCTCGCCCCTCAGTGCGTCGGGTGTCAGGGCCTCGGGCCAGACCCCTCCACTTGCCCCGCGACCGACTGATGTGGGAAAGCGGGGACTCTGAAGTCCCTGCTGGGATGACGACAGGGGTAGTGGTGGAGGGAGAACAGCCCCAGATGTGCTGGGAGCGGGAGAAACAAAAACCGCCTCCCGGGGGCCAACGTCTGAGCTGAACGTGGCAGCCCCAGGGGCAGCAGTAACAGTGTAAGGGGAGGAAAAGAGGTCAGGGAAGGGATCAGGGAAAGGAGGAAGAGGAGTAGGGGGAGGAAGAGGTGGGGGATTAGGAAAAAGACAAGGAGGAAGGGGAGCAGGAAGAGAAGTGGGAAATTCGGTTGGGAGAGGGGCTGAATGGGGAGCAGGAGTAGGGTCTGAAGCCTCAGCGGTAGAGGCACCGGGTTGCGGTGTCTCTTCGCAGGGTGGGGGATCGGTGGCAGTGGTGGGGGAAGTTAGCGTCTCCCCAGCGCCAGGCTCTGGCACCACTAGGAGTGTAGCACCGGAGGCTCCAGCGCCAGGGGTTGACGGGAACTCCCACCCGCTAGGATCCCCCAGGGGTTCGGTGGCCGAAGTGCTGCCGATGGCTGGGCAGTTGGTTACACCCTGGGACAACCCGGAGGCAGGGAAAAGGGAGAGCGGCGGGCTAGAAGGGGAAGGAGAGGCCAACTGTTGTCCCTCCAAGGCATGTTGATCTCCCTCTGAGGCAGCCGGGGTTAACCCTAAGGCCTCCAGCTCTTGGGAGAGGAAGGCGAGCCCACTGCCCGCCGCCAGTCGTCACCCTTGTTGGTGGCAGGGTCAGCAGTCACCCTCACAGCGGAGGTGGGGATGGTGGGAGCATCCCCTGTGGACACTCCTTCTTGCAGGGACTCTGGGAGGGAGGCATTTACCCCTTCCACAACCGCCGCAGCCACCTCAGCTGCCTCACGGAGCTGTGAAGCATCTGGGGGCTCGGAGGGAGGGATGGCTGTGACGCCCACCCCTAGAGGCATGAGGAAGGTATCTTCCCCTTCAATAGGTGGGGTGAAACATCGGGCTCATTTGCGGCGCCTCCCCATGGCAACCTCCCAGCCCTCACAGGAGGAGAGTTGGGCCCGATTAGGGGAAGAGCCAGGGGGCAAGGGCAGCAGTGGGAGGGCGAGGGAAGATGGGGGCTGGCCAGCTGGGGAAGGGGAAACCTCCCCCTGAGGTAGGCTCTGTCCGAGTCCTGTCTCTGACCCTGCCGCCCTCTCCTCCACAGGCCCGGCCTTGCCGCTTTTGGTGGTGGCAGCGGCACCCGCATGCTCGTCTGGGCCCCGTGGAGCCCGAGCAGGATTGACGACGGTCGTGGTTGGAGGAGGGGTGACCCCAGGGTCTAGACTGTCAGGGCCACCGGCGATGGTAGGGCCGGTGCCCTCCCAGGCGTCGGGAGTCCTGAGTGCATCTCTGAGCTGGGCCAGAGGGCAGTCCCTTCGGATGTGCCCCGTTGCCCGACAGAGAAAACACCGGGCCTCCCCCAACGTGTAATCTACCCAGTACTGGGCCCCTTGATAGGGCACCAGAAGTGACCCTTCTAGGGCTTCTCCACCACGCCCCACCGGCAGGAGTTGGATTTGCACCTGCCAGCGGAAGGAGAGAATGTGGCGGAGGGTAGGGTCCTTGCAGCCCAAAGGAAGGGGACTAAGGACTGACAAGGGCCTCCCCAGGGTGGAGAGGAAAGGCAATAGGGCGGCATTGGGGAGGAAGGGAGGAACGGAGGAAAAAAAAAAACCACCCATACGCCTAGGTCCTCCAAAGGCTCGAGTGGGACATGGACTCCCCCCACCGCCAAACCCTTCTCCACCACTTCTTGGGTGGTGGCCTCCGACACCAGGAAGAACACAACCTTCCCGAACATCTTGGAGGCAGCCACCACAGCCGCGGGCCCAAGCACGCGTGCCAACGCCTGCACGTAGGTCTCCACGTAGGATGAGGCTGACGCCAGGAGGCAACGGACCCCATGCCTCCTGGTCAGGGTGGGGAAGGGGCCACGACTGCCGGGGATGGAATTCTGATAAGCGGCTTCGGTGGATTGGGATGCAGCAGGTCGGGGGCGGGGGGGGAGGCTACCTGGGCGTACACCCTGGGGCCGGGACACCATTGCCCCCAGAGCTGGTAGAAGGAATAGGGGGACTGGAAAGAGGGGAAGCTACGGCCGAGGCTGCGGCAATGTGGTGAGCCTTCGCCACAGGAGGTTTTGCCTTTTGCCTTCCGGGCGGGGCTCTTGCCTTTCTTGGTCCCCTGGCCCTTCCTGCCTTTCAGGGAGGCTTTCTTGGTGGTGACACTGCTGGCAGAAGGTGCCGCAACAGGAGCAGTCGGGGTCCCGGGATATCCGTCCATGTCTACCACCTCCGCTGCATGAGCGGGTGGCCTGGCAGCCTCAGAGGGTTCAGGATTCATAGAGGCAGTGAGGGGGGGTGGGCAAGGAGTGGTAGGGGCATCGCATGACTGCCGCTCCATTATGTTCATGGATGGAGGGGTGGGGGGAGACAGGAACAGACAATTAGGGGAGACCAATAGTGCCAGGGGATTGAACAAGGAGCAGGGGAGAGGTGGAAGAGAGAGAGAGAGAGAGAGAGAAAGGCTCACCATTCCCCCTGCTAGGCTGGAAGCGGGGTGAGAGGGCAGCAATGCATATAGGAGGGGGGGGTAAAGGAACAAGGGGTACAGCTCCCAGCACAGGATGGTAAGAGCGGCTCCTCCGGCTGCACTAGGAATGTGAGAGGGTCAATTATTTGAAAGACATGTGGGAAGTGAAACGGTGAGTGGGGAAGTAAAGGAGAGTGGGAGGCTCAGGCACCAAACGAGATGACAAAGGGGGGCATGGGCACATGAAAAGAGGAGAGGGGAGTGCAGGCTGTGAGGAGGGGTCTGCTCAAGGAAGCAGGGAGCAGCAAGACACTGCTGGGGAGCTGGGGGAGGAAACTAGTGTGCCCACAGGCGCCTGAGTGGCAGGCTCGCAGCACCAGCTGCAGGACCCAACAGAGCAAGGGAGGGGTGGGGAGGCAAGCAGTGGGACCAAGGATGGAGATGGCCCCTGCAGCACCTGGGGCTAGGAAGGGAGCAGCAATAGCAGCAGTAGAGATGCAGGGGAGACAGCAGGGGGCAGAGAGAGCCACCCCCCAGCCCCAGTACCCCACAGAAGCTGTGCCAGTTGCCACCTCGGGGCCCAGATGGCAGGAGGCCCCTCACATACACTCACCCCCCCCCATAAACTTGTGGAGGGGAAGGAAGAACCCCAGGAGCTGCTATAAAGCAGCCCCCTTACCTCCTCTACTCCAGAGGGCATAGCAGCCACAGGAACAGTGAAGTCCAAGCCGGCAACAGTGAAGAAAGGGGCCAGGCAGTCCCCAAAAAGATGGAAAATGGGGGTCCCACTCCCCCCCACCAGGGTGAGGGCAGCAAAGGCCCCCCCATCCACCCACACACCCCCAGCAGCTCCTGTAGCCAGCTGGGGGGGGGGGGGGAAAGAGACTGCCTGCAAACAGAGCAGGCAGAGAGAAAAGGGGACCTGGCCCAAAATGTAGCCAGGGCCTGCATGCCACAACCCCAGTAGCCCCCCCCACACCCCTCCCAAAAAAGGGGAGGGGAGGGATGAAAAAACACAACAAGCCCAGACCAGCAGCCTGCTGTGCTTAATGGAAGAGTGGCTCCTCTCTCCACCTCAAGGTCAGGAGACTGAGCAGAGGCACTACAGTAGATGAAAGAGCTTGGTGGACAGGGGAAAGAGGCAGCTCTTAAAAAATGAACAGCAATGGCCCTGGCTAATCAGGGGCAGCTGAGACAAGGCTGTTATAAAGCAATTAAGGGCCAGGTGAGCTGATTCAGGCTGCCACAGGATCTCTTTAAAAACTTTCTCTGTAGGGGAGGGTGGGGGGAGAAGACGTTTGGAGAGTAGAGGTGGAGAGGAATAAACAACTAATAAGGAGACTCAGAGGAGCTAAGCAGAATAACACCAGCACTGCTAAAGGCTGCACAGGGAGGTGAGGGGCTCCAACAGGAAGTGTTTGGAGGTTCCCTTCCCCCAAGTGGCCAGAGGAGGACTGTTTACTCAGCACCACCTGGTCCAGGGCAACAGCCCCAACACTCCATTGTTTTGCTGAGGGACAGAAGGCCAAATGTTGAAAGAAGGCAAGTGAGATCTGTACTGTGGCCCCTAAACTGTGGGATAGCAGGCAGAACAGGGGTCTGGGACCCAGGAGTGGGACTGACTCTGCCACAACCTCCATTGCTGCAATTTAAGTCTATTGCTTCTTGTCCTATCATAAGAGATTAAGGAGAATACTTTTTCTCCCTCCTCCTTGTTACAACCTTTTATGTGCCCTCTCACTCTTTTCCAGACTACAGAAACCTAATTCTTTCAATCTTCCTTCATAGGTCATAGAAACTTCATGGGTTTTCTAAATCTTTATTCTTTTTTGTTGCTCTGCTCTGGATTTTTTCCAATTTGTCCCCATCTTTCCTGAAATGTGGCAACTAGAACTGGACACAATACTTCAGTTGAGGCCTCATCAACATAGACTAGAGAAGAATAATTATGTCTCGTGTCTTGTTTACAACACTCCTGCTAATACTTAGAAATCTTGCCAACGCTGTAGCTTTGACATTCACACAGCTCTGTCTTACTAAGATCAAATGTCAGAGGTTCATGTGTAATAACTTCTCCACATAACACTAAGTCAACCCCCTACATGCACAGGAAAAAGTGTTAAAAGGACACTCCCAACAACCATCTGCCAAAAAAGTGGCTGTCTGACAATGATACTATAGTGTTATAGTTTGTGAAGTGCTTCAGCAACCCTCATAACAGGAACTAGAAAACATAAAATAGACCAACAATTTGAAATGGGTCCATACATTACTATTTTATAAGTATGCACCTAGTATTTTGTATGATCACCTGGTGTTCCAGAATTTAAAAACAAAAATTTAAATTTTTTTGTAATGCTCCAGTTATGTGTTTTTATTTGGTCTTAGTTTTTTTCTCTCCACTAGGGGCTGTGCCCCCCTGCTCGCTATACTTGCCAATCCCCTTCCCGGCTGGGAGGGCCTGGGGCCAAGGCCACACAGTTCTGGTTCCTTCCCCCCCTTCCCTTGACAGCTGGGGAGAGTCTGAGGTTGCCATGGCCCTTACTCTTTCCCTCACCCCCAAGGCCACTCTAGCCCCAAGGCCACTCTGACCCAGAGGCTGCCCGACCTGGCCCCAGCTCTTTGCCCCCCAGCCGCAGGGAGGGGCCGTGCTAAGCCGTGTCAGGCCCCGCTTTCCCTCACCAGCAAGGCTCAAGCTGTGCCAAGCTGGTTTCCCTCTCACCAGCCACTGGGAGGGGCCAGGCCCAGCTTTCCCTGGCTGCTGGGAGGGGCCAGGCCCAAGCTGCATGGGGCCCAGCTTCTCCCCTCCCCACCTTCAGAAGGGGGTGGGCCCAAACTGTGCTGGGCCTGGCTTTCCCCGTGGCTGCTGGGAGGGGCCGGGCCCAAGCTGCAGTAGGCTTGGCTTCGCGGGTTGGGACAGGTCCAACCAGAGGCCACACAGCTCCCACACCTTCCCCTGAGCATGGGGTAGGGTTGTGGGGGGGGGGGTCTGCATGGCTCATGGTTCTCGTGGCTCCCCAGAGCATGGGGAAGGGGGTAGACCACATGGCTGAGAGTGGAGGGAGGGGCTGCATGTGGAGGGAAGGGCTGTGAGATGCAGAGTAATGCATGATATCATTCTATTGCCCCTCAGGAAAAAAAAATTTAGAGAGAAAGAGATAACCACAAGATACATGCTTAAGTCTTATTGATATATTCAAGAAAATGTGCTCTGTATTTACCAGAAAAAAAGACATCCAGTGATGAGTAATGCTTAGAGTGAAAGTTGAATAAGCATAGTAAAAAAAAAAAAAAAAAGATGTTCTTTTGCTCAAAGTGAATGTTAACATTTGTTCAACATTTCAATGTGAATTCATTCAGAAGCCTGCATTAATGCAGGTGAGGGGAACCAGCAAATGAGCAAATGGTGCTGTTAAGTCAGAAGTTGGCTACAGTGACACCAGCATGTGTCTAAAGAAAATGACCTAAAAAAGTAGTCTTCCCAGAAGTGATCTGTGAAGGGTAATGATGGGAACTTCTCATCAGGCACGGGGACTCAATTTAGGTCCCTCCAAAAATATCCCAGGACTAGACATCTGTCTTGAAATTTTAAAAATAAAGTTTTTTTTTTAAATATGACATTTTTTTATTTGGCTGAAATACATATAGTAGTACTACCACAATTTTTTGAAACTTTCATTTTTAGTCATGACTGAAGCCAAAAAGTTCAGAGAAACATAAAGAGGAGAAAACATAAGTATTAACTAAACTAGTTTGAATTTCAAATATATTACCATTTTCTGGGTTTATTCAAGGATTCTATCATGATTCATTCTGGTCCTTGTATTATTTAAGCCTATTGTTATCAGGGTGTGTCTAGACAGTGGCACTATTTTGGGATACTTCTGGTATCCTGAAATAGTATTTTCTGCATCTTAACAGTAGACCCGTTATTTCAAAATATCTTTCAAAATAACAGGTGCGCTATTCCGAAGTCCCTGTAAACCTCATTCCACAAGGATTAAGGGACATTTTGGAATAGCAATCTATTTTGAAATTAACTCAAAATAAGATACGCAATTTGCGTAGCTCAAATTGTGTAGCTTATTTTGAATTAGGGTGCAGTGTAGACACACCCCTAGTGACTAAATAATACTCTAACTTTTTACTTAACTGCTTTTTCGGAGTTGCAATGCTGAAGTACTGCAGGAAGTGCCATAGTTGTCTGAGCTTCCCTCATTCCCCATGATACAATTACAAATATTTACCCTAATTTAAATATTGTTGCAACACACTTCAGGCAGCAGTCCTGAAAAAGAGACATCTGCTCTTAGACCCTCCAAACTCTGGATCTGATCAGGCAAAGTTATGCTAATAAAAAGACTCATTAAGATAACTTTCTTAAATATTTTCTCTGAATTACAGTACAAGATTAACTACTGTTTTGTTTTGTGCTGATGCTTGATACCAAAGCTGAAGGGTTAAATCACCATGGAGATTTTTTTCTTTTGAGAATAGCATAATTTTAACTAGCTCCCTCTTACTATTCAGCAGCTGCTATCTGATCTCCCATCACACCTTTAATTAACAGTTCCAGAAAGAATATTAATTGTCATTAATGCTATGCACAGAATATTAAGCAAATCTGAATACCTACAAATATAGATTTGAGATATTTGTTTAATCTAAATAACTAACTATTCCTACTGGCAATGAGAGTGACAAATATGCTTAAAAATACAGTTACAAAGTTTTCTTTTATGGTATTTATACTCAATTATATTTAGAGAGCATCGTCTCCTAGTGTTTCTAGCAAAAATACCAAAAGAAGGATCATTTTTTCTTAGTATTAATACAGATGACAATGAATTTTCTTGGGTGGGGAAGGTAGGGATTAATTTTATTCTACTGAGTTCTTCCCATTTCTAACAACAACACATCCAGAGGACCACCCTCAACTTCATAGTATTATACAGCAACTTTCAGGGAGGATATAAAAGACAATGACTCTGTTCTCAAACTGTGGTCCTTAAATTGCTGACAGTCCATGAAGCAGACTAGTCATGGTGTTGGCTGCCCGTCTTTCCAGTTTCTAAATCACATTTAAAGACATTCAGGAAATATGTAATATGCTTTTAGCTATCATTTTTCCATATAAGCCACTGCTGTGATTGCCAAAGGATGCTGTGAGACGGGCAGTCTGTGACACCTAGAAAGGCAGTCCAAGATCATGACTTAATAAAGTGATTGTTCCAAAACTCAGAATATTAGAGAACCCCATAACCCATTTTAAAAACAAATTAAGCTATACCATTCTTTCTCCTCATCCTAGAATTACTGACCCTGCTGCTTTTGCTGGGAGTCTGCTGGAATTGGTCTTGATCTCCTGGTGGCTCCTAAAGCCAAACAGGGAGATCAGCCACTAAAAATCCAGTGGCACAGAAGGCCTAAGACAGGTTCCTTTTCTGTGTCATCTCATCCCATCCCATGCCACTCACAGAAGCAGGCAGCAGATCCCGCCCAATAGCCAGTGGGAGTTGTGGGGGAGGTGCCTTCAGGCAGAGACAGCACGAAGAGCCAACCTGTGGGCCTCAGGGATGTGCTGGCCACTTCTGGGAATGGTGCAGGGCCAGGGTAGCTGGGGAGTTTGCCTTAGCACCACTTCACCACCAACCTGGATTCATAGTTGCCCAAAGTAAGCACTGCCCAGCCATAGCATGTGCCCCAACTCCCTCCCACAAATCCAAACTGCTGCCCCTTCCCAGAGCCACTTCCTTCCAGGCTCTGAACCTCCTATTGCACTCCATGCTCCACTTCCCTCCCTGCACCCCAAGTCCTTGTCCCATCCTTGGGCCCTCTCCTGCACCCAAACTCCCTTTCAGAGCCTGAACCTCTTCCTGCATCCCAACCCTATACCACAGCCCTGAGTCCCACACTGTGTGATTCATGTTCACGGTCCACACACAAGGACCATTCATGTTCATGGTCCTTCCTAGAGCTCAGATCCCTCACTCCCTTCACCCAACCCACCTACCACAGATCTGAACCCATTGTCACACCCAAATTTCCCCCCCCACCATCAGAGCTCATACAACCTCTTTCACCCTAACCCCCTAGGGTATGTCTACACTAGCCCCCTAGTTTGAACTAGGGAGGCTAAGGTAGGCATTCGAAGTTGCAAATCAAGCCCGGGATTTAAATAGCCCGCGCTTGATTTGCATCTTCCTGGCCAGTCGCCATTTTTTGAAATGTACAAGTCCGGACTAACTGCCCTTGTCTACACGCGGCAGGGACCCGGTAGTTCGAAATAAAGCTCTAGTTCGAACTACCTGTTAAACCTCATTCCAGGAGGAATTACAAATGTCCTGCTGAATTACAGATGTTGCTGGACCAGAGTGTCTCAGACCACACGGTTTCAACCTGTAATGCCAGGGAACTGCAGCAGAAACATGCAATCTGTGCAAAACCAAAACACCTAGGCATCAAGCAGGAAATTCAACATAAAGAATACTTAGACTATGCTTTCATTGTGGGATAGCATTATAATGCAAATGATTGGTAGTTTAAGGACAAACCTTCTGGAAACTGCAAGAAATTGGGGCATGAGGCGTACAAATCAGCACAAAGCACAACCATTACCATTTTACAAAGCCCACACCAGAGTTTTTTCTGATTCATCAGATTGCAGGTGACATGGAATCCAATGAGAGTTCGCTACAACTGTATGATTTAGTACAGATGCACTATTGTCTTGATTTCTTTACATGTGAAAGGAATAAGGTTTACAATGGAGTTTTTTGTGCAGTTTCCCTAACTTCATAGCACGGTTATCAAAGATTAATGAGAAGTGGAATTGCAGAAAACCTCAGCGGTTGTAAAATCATGTATACAAGGGAAAGCATTCCTCTGGGCATTATTATAGTGAAGGTATCAGCTGTAAATAGCACGTTAAACTTCTTTTTTTGTGGAGCAAGCAGGTCATGTAGTACTTGACAGACAATGGTCAAGAGATGAAACTGTACTGGCAAGGAATAAAATTCCTGTAATTTGTTTGGATTTTTAAAAAATATATGAACTCCAAAACAAAAATTAGTTTCATTTTTGAATGAGACCTCTAATATCTTTTACGATGGTATAGAAGTCTTAAATAAAACAAAAAAGGTATTTGAAGAGCAATTCCTAAATTTCACAAAGCTTATCCAATGCCTATTGTGACATACAAAAGATAGAGGAAGAAAATCATGTGTCCCAGACCTCAGGCATTATAGCCAAAGTTAATTTGAGTTAATGGGATACCCCTACAGCACCAATGATAAAGAAACAATGGGACTGTATATATTTGTGCTCATTTTTAGGTTACCATTAACCCAATGCTGTACATGAATCAATATTTTTTATTTGGAACAGAGAATACATTTCCTTATTAACAAATTGTAAGCATTTCTTCAAGATCAGAATGGCCAAAGAGGGGGATAAGCCACTAAAAATCCAATGGTACAGCGGGCCTAAGGCAGGTTCCTTGCCTGTCCTGTCCCATCCCCGTGCCATCTTATCTCTAGTCATGAAGATAAGAGACATTGAGAACCACAAGAGGGCTCACAAACAAATTAAAAGTATACTACCCAATTCCTATATTCTGGTATCAGACATCCTGTGTGCATAGAGAAGATATGCAAGGTGTCTAGACATGGCAGTGAGAGGAGTAAAGGTTTCTAACAAATTTGGACTAGGCAGAGATTTTTAGGCATGGACGGGAAGATTTTTTGCCCTGTTCTTCAGAATTTCCTTTATGTGTAACATGCATGTAAAGCGTATGCAGAAAGCATTTGATACCGTTTCACATGACCTTGTCAATAAACTAAAGAAATACAACCTAGATGGTGCTACTATAAGGTGGGTGCATAACTGGCTGGATAACCATTCTCAGAAAGTAGTTATTAATGGTTTGCTGTCATGCTGGAAAGGTATAACAAGTAGGGTTCTACAGGGGTCTGTTTTGGGACCGGTTCTGTTCAATATCTTCATTAACAATTTAGATATTGGCACAGACAATACGAGTATTAAGTTTGCAGATGATACCAAGCTGGGAGGGATTGCAAGTGCTTTGGAGGACAGGGTCATAATTCAAAATGACATGGACAAATTGGAGAAATGGTCTGAGGTAAGTAGGATGAAGTTTAGTAAGGACAAATGCAAAGTACTCCACTTAGGAAGGAACAATCAGTTTCACACATACAGAATGGAAAGTGACTGTGTCGGAAGAAGTACTGCAGAAAGGGATCTAGGAGTCATAGTAGACCATAAGCTAAATATGAGTCAACAGTGTGATGCTATGGGGAAAAAAAAAAGTAAACATGATTCTGGGATGCATTAACAGGAGTGTTGTGAGCAAAGACACGAGAAGTCATTCTTCCGCTCTACTCTGCGCTGATTAGGCCTCAGCTGGAGTACTGTGTCCAGTTCCAGGCACCATATTTCAGAAAAGATGTGGAGAAATTGGAGAAGATCCAGAGAAGAGCAACAAAAAGGATTAAAGATCTAGTCTAAAAGAATTGGGTTTGTTTAGTTTAGAAAAAAGAAGACTGAGAGGAGAGACATGATGGCAGTTTTCAAGTATCTAAAAGGGTATTACAAGGAGGAGGGAGAAAAAAAATTCTCCTTGGCCTCTGATGATAGGCCAAGAAGCAATAAGCTTAAATTGGTGCAAAGGAGGTTTAGTTTGGACATTAGGAAAAACTTCCTAACTGTCAGGGTGGTTAAACACTGGAATACATTGTCTAGAGAAGTTGTAGAATCTCCATCACTGTAGGTTTGACAGACATCTAGTAGGGATGATCTAGATCCGTGGTCACCAACCAGTCGATTGCAAGCAACCAGTTGATCGCAAGGCCTCAACCAGTTGATCGTGAGGTGTTCAGCCCCCCACCATTTCCCCCCCCCGCCCCCAAGAAGCCCCACTACCTACCTCCAGCGACAATGGAGGTAGTGCCGGCTTCCTGCGGGGTGGACGGAAGTCCTGCAGCTTCCTGCCGCTTCCGGGGGTTCTGGAAGTGCACTGGCTGCTCCCCTCCCACAGGTCTGTGGCGTGCCGGGTACACTGCGGAAGGGGGTGTCGGCCGCAGCACAGGTGTGCGTGGGGGTTTCCCCGCACCGCAGGAGGGGGGGTCGGCCCCGAGGCAGGCATGTGCAGGGGTTTCCCTGCGCCACGGGAGGGGGGAGTCAGGCCCGGAAGAGGCGTGCACCGGCTTCCCTCTGGGGGGGGGGATCCTGGGAGGAGGCGGGTGCAAGAGACTCCATGCCCCCCTGGCCCCCCGCCCCCCTGGCCCCTTGCCACCTGTTCCCTGCCCTCTGCCCTCCCTGTGACCCCTGTTCTCTCTATTCCCTGCCCCCTGTTCCCTCTTCCCTGCCCCCTCTTCCCACTCCCCACCCACAGAACTCTGTCCCCAGCGGCACCCTGTCCCCAGCTGCAGAAACCTGTCCTTTCCCCTCCCAGCACCCTGTTCCCTCTCCCCTGCCCCCAGCCGCAGAACTCTGTCCCCACTGGAACCCTATCCCCTGCAAAAGCACCCACTAGCACCCTTCCCCAGTACTATGTCCCCTGCTCCCACCAACACAGTTGGGGCCACATTAGTGAAGCTTGGAGGGGGGCGTGTTGGAGGAGGGTTTTTTTGCATCTCACTTGTGTGGCCCCAACTGACTTTTCTGTGGGTCAGTGACCCCTGACTCAAAACAGGTTCCCTGCCCTTCTCAGAAATAAAGACAATGCAGAAACTTTTTGTGTTTGACATAGTATTTTATTTAAAAATGAAGCCTGGCCAACAAAACCCCAATTGGGGCCAAGCCCCCATCTGGCCACAGCATCATAACATGCCTGCACTTCTCTTTTCCCCCCAGACACTACTTCTGAGCCTATCATACACTGGAGCCCCCTGACCTTAGCCCCGCACATACTCCAACCCAAATTCCTGAACCCTCACATCCAGAAGTCTGTGGCTTGCTTAGTACCCTAAACCTACATCTGACCCCAACACTGCCCGGACTGGAGCCCCCTCCCCGAGCCAACGTCCCCTTATCCACCTCCTCCTGAATCCAGATTTCCTCAGAGCTTGCACCTCACCCCTTCCCACACCCAAATTCCTCATTCCCACCCCAGAGCCTACATATCCTGTCTCAACCCAGCGAGGGTATGGCTAGACTGCAGGAGTTTTTCAGGATTCTGGAGATATCCCAGAAAAACTCTTCTGCATCCAGGGATGCGTTTGTTCTTCCGCTTCTTTTAGTGGAAGAGTAAACATGATCTTTCTGTCACCCCTATATTCCTCTTTCCATGAGGAATAAGAGGGCTTCCAAAAGAAGGGGCTTTTCTGACATTTGGTCCAGTCTAGACAGGCCAAATGTTGGAAAAACCTCTTCCTATAGAAGAATTGGGGGGAAAAAAGCAGCAGTACAAGGGTTGGGGATAGCAAGTGATGGAGAGGAGGAGACTAGAGAGGGCATGGCTTCAAGGAAGGGGTGGGGTGGTAGATCTTGGCTTGTTCTGTCATTTAAAAGGTGATCGTGGGTGTAAAAGAGTTGGAGACCACTGATCTAGATGGTGCTTAGTTCTGCTGTGAGGACAGGGAACTGGACTTGATGAGCTTTCAAGGTCCCTTCCAGTTCTATGATTCTGTGTCTCTGTAAGTTCATGTATTCACTATGTTACCCCTTTGGTTAAGGATGCACTACTGCAAGGGGTTCATGTCTCCAGCTCCTGGGACAGATCTTCTGCCTCACACCAGGTCTTCCAGGATATGGAAATATTCAATTGAAAGTCCAAGCTAAACAGACAAATAATAATTCTTCAGCCCTTGTCAGGTCCATTGAAGTGTTTTTCCTGGCCTTCCCTCAGGGCCTTCCTTGCAAGAAGTCTAATCTACTCCTGAAGTGCGACTTCCATATTCCTTCCTCAAAAAGCAGTAGGAGAATCCTGACGTACTATCTATTCTGGGGTCCTACCCACAGATCCTGTATTAATCAGTTAGGTCTGCTTCTTCAAACGTGCTTCTGTTTCCTTGTGCCACTTCCTACCTCTGACTCCTCTTGTGCTGCTTCCCTGCTGCCTGTGCTCAACCCAGCCTCTCTCTAGTCTTCAGGCCTCTAGATTCTCCACTGTCTGCTGAACTACTAAATCACTCCCACCCCCCCACCCTCTCACACAGGCGGTGAGTTATATGGGCTCGTGGTGCCCATGTTCCAGCAATATTCAGAGCCAGGGGCCCTGCTCCACCAGTATTTGGAGCTGGGTCTCTCCCCTGGCTCTGAATATTGCTCCTCCCCCCTGACCCCAGAGCGTCCCTGGAGGAGAAGAGGAATTGTAATGGGGTGCCCGCAGCCCCGATGTGACAGAGCACAGGGGCTCTGCCAGTGGGCGGATGCCATGGCAAGCTGCCGCATCAGGCTGGCCCTGCCCCCGCCCCTGCCCCCATGCCTTTACGGCGCATGCGCACACTGCACGCCAGACAGGGGTGACGGGATGTGGAGGCCTCGTCCCTGGGCAGACTGACTCTGCAGAGAGTGTGCGTGGCAGGCCAGCGCCACCCCTGCACCCTTGTGGTGCATGCTCATGCTATACGCTGGGTATTTAAATGCCAGCAGTGCAGCAGACAAGGGGGAGGGAGTCAGCTCAGGGAAGCGCCCACCCTCCTGCAGTAGCCAGGACCCAGCAGGCAACCCCGCAGAGTGGACGTCCAGACTCCTCAGCCCCAGAAGGAGTGGACAGCAGATGCCAGAGCAGCCTATGCCTCCTCGACGGACAGAGGGGCAGCAGGGAAAAAACCAGACTCCAGCCCCACTGCCCCGCAAACTGGAAGGCAGAAGGTAGGGGAGGGGGGAAAAATAGGGGGAAGGAGTGGGAGAGGAAGGGGCTTGTGCTGAGGGGAGGGGGGCAGGTCAGGAGAAGAAAGCGGAAGACATGAAGGGACAGCATGGAGGAGAGACAAATGCCAGGGGGCCAAGTGCAGACAATGAGGAAAAGGGCAGCTGTCAGTGGGAGGGGGGACAGGGTGATGCTGGGAGAGGAGAGGGTAAGGGCATTGGGGGCTAGAGGGGGGAGGGGGAGGTGCTGGGAGAAGGCTTGAAAGAAGGGGTGGGCATGAAGAAGGCGGGGATGGAGCAAGTCATGTGTGAAGGCACAGTTGAATGAGGGGAACGGGAGCAGAGGGTGGTGAGGGGGTGGGCATCAGGGAAAAAGGGGGCAGGGGCAGTGAGGGAAGGGAGAGGCACCAGGAAGGTGCAGGTACCAGGGGATTCTGGGGGTGAAGCAGAAGGGCAGACACCTGCAGGGGAGGGACCAGCACCAGAGGAGAGAGGCAGGGCTGGTGTGTAGAGGGAGGTGTTAGGAGAGGGGATGAGGAGGGGTAGGTCACATGATCAGAGTGGGGCTACTGGAGGAGTGGGCACAGGGGGCAGAGGAGGGCTGGTGGAGGGGGGGGCAGGTCCCAGGAGGGCTGAGGGCAGTGAGAAGGGCAGGAGTCAGGACAGCAGAGGAGGGTGAGGGGTTGGGGGGCAGCAGGCACCAGGGGAGCTGATGGAGCAAGGGGAGGAGACATGGCAACAGAAGGAAAAGGTAGAGATTTATAAAATATTTATTAATAACTTGGGTGCCACAGTGGCACATCCAAACAAGCCCCATGAAGTCAGTACTGGTGCACAACACAAAATTCATTCTTCTCATGGGAGGAAACTCTTAGGCTATGTCTACACTGGCGGCTTTTTGCGCGAGGGTTCTTGTGCAAGAAGTCTTGCGCAAGAACACGTCCACACTGCCATGTGTAAGCTGTGCTTTTGCGCAAGAGCATCCATGGCAGTGTGGATGCTCTCTTGCGCAAGAAAGCTCCGATGGCCATTTTAGCCATAGGGGTTTCTTGCGCAAGAAATCCCTGCCGAGTGTCCACACTGCCCTCTTGCACAAGAGAGCTTACACCTGTTAGAAAAGAGCGTAGCTCTTGCGCAAGACACCCTTTCTTACCATGCTGTATTGTAAATTTCCTTGCGCAAGAGCAGGCAGGCAGTGTGGATGCTCTGTGGGTTCTTGCGCAAGAACGGCTGTACTTGCACAAGAAGCCATGAGTGTAGACATAGCCTCCGAGGGAACACTTTCCCCAGCCTCTCTGCCCCCGAATTAATGTCACACACATTGGGTTAATGCAATTGCAGGATAGTTGCATAAGGGGGGTTTAGTGGGGGGCAAAATAATCCCTGTTGGTAGGAGGATGGTGAGAAAAGTCCTTCGAGAGGGGTGACATGACACCTTTTACTTCTCGTCATGTGCCCATCTTGCCCCGAGCCTGTTACCTCCAGAGGCCTGGCTAATGGGGGTCAAGGGGTGTGGCTAATGGGGGTCAAGGGGTGTGGCTAATGGGGCACCACCAAAAATTATACAAACCTGCTGCCCCTGCGCCTCTCAGGCTCCATTGACATAGTTTTTTACCTGACTCTACCTCAGGGCCTCTCCCACAGGAATGCTCCCTGTTGGTTTTCTGGTCTTTCCTGCAGTCATACCCATCTCCCAGCTGGCTTCTCCACTGAGTTTGTATAGTCTTTTCCTCTTACAGCTGGGATCACTAATTATCACTACATTACATTATCTCCATCAGCCCAGGCTGCTAGTGTGAGTCCAGCTTTCTTTAAAGGGGCAGTCAGATCTGACAGGCTCTTATAGACTGAAGTCTGCAAGGAACATCTACCCCACTAATAAAAAGCCAAAGAAAATATCTGCACAAAACAAACAAACCACTGATTCTCATAGGTCTACCAATTTGATAACTAGATGACTTCATACATCTGATGCAGTGGGTTCCAGCCCATGGAAAGCTTATGCCCAAATAAATTTTCTAGTTTTTAAGGTTCCACAGGATGCTGTTGTTTTTAGTATGACATGTTTCCTGTGTTATCAGTCCCTGGAACCTGAATTCTTATTTTGCTTACCCAAGAGTAAATCAGAAGTACTGGAACGCCATTATAATGAAAATAAATGACATTCCAGAATAAAATTGGTACAGTATCTTGTGTGTTGTGATTTAAAAATATCTCTAAATATTTTTAAGTGTCGCTACTTATTTTCAGAAAACAATGTTTGTGGCTACACTTTCTTACTCTGATTTGGTATGAATATTAATAAAAATAATCACTTTTTATCTTTTGGAATTGCTAAATAAAGAAGTCCAGTACGGTAACATACTACCCAGTGCGTTTGGTAATTGCTCTGGCTACATCTAGACTACAGGCTTCTTTCGGAAGAAACTTTTTCCGGAAGAGATCTTCCAAAAAAACTCCTTCCGAAAGAAAGCGTCCATACTGCAAAAGTGCATCGAAAATGTGATCTGCTTTTTCAAAAGAGAGCATCCAGACTGAATGGATGCTCTCTCGCATGAAAGCTGTGATTGCTATGGATGGAAAGGCCACCAGGGCACCTGTGCTTTTTCCTCTTTCCTCTTCTTCCAAAAGAACTCCCTTTTCCCCGTCCACATACGCCTTTTTTGCAAAAGAGCTCTTTTGCAAAAAGGCTTCTTCCTTGTAGAATGAGGATTACCAGTGCCAGAAAAAAAACCCTGTTCTTTCGATTTTCTTGTGAAAGAATACAATTGCAATGTGGATGTTCCTCAAGTTTTGTTGGAAAACCAGCCATTTTTCCGACAAAACTCTGTACTGTAGACATACCCTCTGTAACATTTAGCTCCAGTTTGCCTTATGAATAGATTCTGCCACTTTTTTCCCAGCACTGTTTTCCCATCTCCCAGACATACACAAGCATATGTCACAACAGATTTGAAGGCTAAACATTCACAAAAAACAAACTAATATGTCTCTTCTTTGTGGCTCCTGGCTGTGGAGAAATGGACCCTTCTCTTGAAATGTTGATGTTTTATTAGCTCAGCACAGGAATGAAAAGTTTCATTCCAACTTGATCCAACTGTGTCTTTTGATTCATTGTTCTATCACTAGCTTTCAGATAGCCTTTTAACTTAATATGATACTCAGGTGTGATCCTTGGATTGGTCACATCAAGACTTGATTATTGCCATATCCTCTTTAACATACTTTCTTGATAGCGTTCTGAATTGATCATAATTTGTACAGAATTCTGTAGCCACTAGGGTCTCGTCTTTGGTAGGCATTTTCAATTATTGCCTTTTCTAAGATAGCGGAATAACCAGGTCTGACCTACTGTACTGAAAATTGCTCTTTTAACATACAAGACACTGAATCAAATCAATCTGGCTTATCCCACTGACCTTTTTATTACGTGCATTGTACCTTGAGGTCAAGTAATGCAAGCCTTCCTCCTGTACAAAGCTGCCTAGACATCAGTGTAAAGACATCTGGATTTAAAGCCTTTGAGAACAGAGCCTTTAGCTAGTGTGTTCCTTTAATTTGGAACATCCTATGTTGGTTTATGCTGTTTTCAAAGACAGGCTTAAGCCTGATTTCATTAATTTGGCTTATTCCTTATTCTAAATTGCCAATGGCCTTGAGACACCTGAGATGAAAAGGGCTATAATAGTGTAATAAGATGCTGCTGACAGCTACACCAAACACATGTACAGAAAACTGATTGGTCCAAGTCCACATGTTAAACAAATATGGGATTATATATCTGAAGGAGCTACATATCATACACAAAGCCAAATGAAACCTTTTGTAATAAGATCTTGATCTTTTCATTCCCTGGCTGAGATGGTTTGGATGGACGGAACAAACACTCTTTTGCCAGGTGGCTTACCACAGAATGGTGACTATCTGAAGCTCCTTAGAGCTTTGGAATGTGGAATAACCCTGTGGAGATGGAATAGTGGTCTGAATGTAGATGAAAAAATTCAAAGGTACATGATATATTCGCCTTATGTCACAAGTGATCCCAAAGCTACTGCTAACACACAGAGGGTATGTCTACACATCAATGTTAATTCAAAATAAGAGCTGTTATTTCGAATTAACTTTACTAGCATCTACACAGCCAAACCCCTATTTTGAAATAAATTCAAAATAGTGGAGCACTTATTTCAAATTTGGTAAACCTCATTCTATGAGGAATAACGCCAAATTCGAAATAGCTAATTCGAAATAAGAGCTGTGTAGACACTTATTTCAAAATAGGGGGCCTCCAGCCTTCCCAGGGTGCCCTGGTGGCCACTCCAGCCTCAAACAAGAACACTCCTCTCCCTCCCCGGAGCCCTTAAAGGGGTTAACTCTTGCCACAGTGCCTGTGCCAGCTCCAAGCCTGCCAGCCCAGAGCCAGCAGTCACTGCCCCTGACCCAGTGGCCCCAAAACATGAGCCAGCAAGCCACTGGCAGCCAGCCCTCCACTGCTCCCCAGGAGCAGTCTGCCAGCTCCCAGGAGCCTGACAGGGGCTGGAGAAGGCGGGCGCCTTCCTGGTCCAGAGTGGAGATCATAGACATTATTCAGGTTTGGGGGAGATGCTCCCAAAGTCCATGATCTCTGCACTAGATGGAGGAACACGGCCGTCTATGGCAGGATAGCTGCCAGCCTGGCCACCAAAGGCCACATGCGAACCCAGGAGCAGGTTTGCATGAAAATCAAGTTGGTCTGGTGAGACCCCCCCAACCCTGAGCCCTGAGCTTCCCCTCCCCCTTGCTTCCCCCTTCCAGCTCCCTCCTCCCAGGTTTCCCCCTCCCTTCTTCCACCCTCTTTCCTCCCCTCTCCCACCTCCTTTCTCCAGTCTCACCAGTTTCATCCCCCCCCCCAGTTTTGTTAAATAAAGAGAGTTTATGTTCATGAAAATTCATGTATTTTATTTGACATCAGGAAGAGGGGTTAGGGAGGGGTAAGTGGAAGGACGTGAGGGAGGAATGAGGCACAAGCCCCCAGTGGGGCAGACCAGGGAGGCTCTTAGTGCTCCTCAGAGTGGAAGCTCTCCCTCAGGGCCTCCTGGATACTGACAGCCCCCCAATGGACCTCCTGGATGGCAGCCTGCAGAAAGTGCAGGCAGGCTCACACCAACGCATTTTAAACTAAGAGGTGGGGGACAGCCGATTGGTGCGGGGGAGCACCTGGATCGGACGGAGACTTCTCTTACACGAGGCTCCATAGGTAGGGATTCCCTAGAAGTTAGTCAGATAGGGAACGTGGGAAATAATATATGGGCAAGATCAGATGTGAAACAATCGTGCATAAAAAAATCCAATGTGTCTGTGAAAGGCGGACATATAAATAGTGGTAGTTTTCTAACATGCTTTTACACTAATGCTAGGAGTCTGTCTAAGAAGATGGGTGAACTGGAGTACCTCATATCAAAGGAGGAAGTTGACATAATAGGCATCTCAGAAACATGGTGGAATGAGGACAATCAGTGGGACACTATCATACCGGGATATAAATTATATCGGAAAGACAGAACAGGTCGTGCGGGTGGCGGAGTGGTACTATATGTGAAGGATAATATAGAATCAAATGAAGTAAAAATCCTAAAGGAATCAAAATGTTCCATAGAATCATTATGGATAACAATTCATTCCTCTAATATGAATATGGCATTAGGAATATATTACCGACCACCTAACCAGGACAGTGATAGTGATGCTGAAATGATAAGGGAGATTAGAGAGGCTACCAAAATAAAAAACACAGTAATAATAGGAGATTTCAATTATCCCCATATTGACTGGGTGCATGTCACCTCAGGACGGGATTCAGAGATTAAATTTCTTGATGCCTTAAATGACTGCTTCTTGGAGCAGCTAGTACAGGAACCCACAAGGGGAGAGTCGATTCTCGACCTAGTCTTGACTGGAACACAGGATCTGGTCCAAGAGGTAACTGTTACTGGACCGCTTGGAAATAGTGACCACAATATAATAACTTTTAATATTCCTGTGTTGGGAAGAACACCGCAGCGGTCAAACACTCTGGCATTTAATTTCAAAAAGGGGAATTACACTAAAATGAGGAAGCTAGTTAAACAGAAACTAAAAGGGAGAGTAATTAAACTAAAATCCCTGGAAGCTGCACGGGAACTGTTTAAAGACACCATACTAGAGGCCCAACTTAAATGTATACCCCAAATAAAAAAACACAGTAAGAGACCTAACAAAGAACCACCATGGCTAAACAGCCATGTTAAACAGGCAGTGAGAGAGAAAAGGGCAGCTTTTAAAAAGTGGAAGTCAAATCCTAGTGAGGAAAATAGAAAGGAACATAAACACTCCCAAATTAAGTGTCATAATGTAGTAAGAAAAGCCAAAAAAGAGTTTGAGGAACAGCTAGCCAAAAATTCAAAAAATGATAGTAAAATGTTTTTTAAATACATTAGAAGCAGGAAGCCCGCTAAAAAAGCAGTGGGGCCCTTGGATGATAAAGATATAAAAGGAGCGATCAAGGAAGACAGTGCCATTGCGGAGCAATTAAATGATTTCTTTGCTTCAGTCTTCACGGCTGAGGATGTTACAGAGGTTCCTAAATCTGAGCCAGCCTTTTTAGGTGACAAATCTGAGGAACTCACTCAGATTGAAGTGACATTAGAGGAGGTTATGGAATTAATTGATAAGCTGAATAGTAACAAGTCTCCGGGACCAGACGGCATTCACCCAAGGGTTCTGAAAGAACTCAAATGTGAAATTGCGGAGTTATTAACAGTGGTTTGTAACCTATCCTTTAAATCCACTTTGGTACCAAATGACTGGAAGATGGCCAATATAACACCAATATTTAAAAAAGGCTCTAGAGGAGATCCTGGCAATTATAGACCGATAAGTTTAACATCAGTACCAGGCAAATTAGTAGAAACACTAGTAAAGAGTAAAATTGCAAGGCACATAGAAGAGCACGAATTGTTGGGCAAAAGTCAGCATGGTTTCTGCAGAGGGAAGTCGTGTCTAACTAATCTGTTAGAATTCTTTGAAGGGGTTAATAAACATGCGGACAGGGGGCACCCAGTAAATTTAATATACCTAGATTTCCAGAAAGCCTTTGACACGGTCCCACACCAAAGGCTTTTACGTAAATTAGGTGGTCATGGGATAGGAGGAAAGGTCCTTTCATGGATCAAGAATTGGTTAAAAGACAGAAAACAAAGGGTGGGAATAAATGGTAAATTTTCACAATGGAGGAGGGTAACTAGTGGTGTTCCCCAGGGGTCAGTACTGGGACCAATCCTGTTCAACTTGTTCATCAATGATCTAGAAAATGAGGTAAGCAGTGAGGTGGCCAAGTTTGCAGATGACACAAAGTTGTTCAGGACAGTCAAAAGCAAAAGGGATTGTGAAGAACTACAAAAGATCTCAGCAAACTGAGTGATTGGGCAGCAAAATGGCAAATGAAATTTAATGTGGGTAAGTGTAAGGTAATGCATGTTGGAAAAAATAACCCAAATTACACGTACTACATGATGGGGTCAAATTTAGCTACGACAGATCAGGAAAGGGATCTTGGAGTTATAGTGGATAGTTCTATGAAGACATCCACGCAGTGTGCAGCGGCAGTTAGTAAGGCAAATAGGATGTTAGGAATTATTAAAAAAGGGATAGATAATAAGACAAAAGATATCATACTTCCCCTATATAAAACTATGGTACGCCCACATCTCGAGTACTGCGTGCAGATGTGGTCTCCTCACCTCAAAAAAGATATATTGGCATTAGAAAAGGTTCAGAAAAGGGCGACTAAGATGATTAGGGGCTTGGAAAGGGTCCCATATGGGGAGAGGCTAGAGAGACTGGGACTTTTCAGTTTGGAAAAAAGGCGATTGAGGGGCGATATGATAGAGGTATATAAAATCATGAATGGTGTGGAGAAAGTGATTATAGAAAAATTATTTACCTTTTCCCATAATACAAGAACTAGGGGACACCAAATGAAATTGATGGGTAGTAGGTTCAAAACTAATAAAAGGAAATTTTTCTTCACACAGCGCACAGTCAACCTGTGGAACTCCTTGCCCGAGGAGGCTGTGAAGGCCAGGACTCTATTAGGGTTTAAAAAAGAGCTTGATAAATTTTTGCAGGTTAGGTCCATAAATGGCTATTAGCCAGGGATAAAGTATGGTGCCCTAGCCTTCATAACAAGGGCAGGAGATGGATGGCAGGAGATAAATCACTTGATCATTGTCTTCTGTTCTCCTTCTCTGGGGCACCTGGCATTGGCCACCGTCGGCAGATGGGATGCTGGGCTCGATGGACCTTTGGTCTGACCCAGTATGGCCATTCTTATGTTCTTATGTTCTTATGAGAAGCACCAGAGTGCCCAGGGGCAGCTCCAGCTCCATGTTGCAGAGTGCTGTGGTGTCCCGAGTGAGGGCAACCAGAGCACACAGAGACACAAATGCTTTGCTGTCCCTCATCGAGGTAGGCAAGCAAGCAGGGAAAGCTGAGAACTGGCTGCCCGGGGTGGGGGTCCCTTTAAGCACAAGTCTCAGATAGCCTCATGCAGCAGCCACACAAATAAACTCCTGACTTGATGCCCTGCTGGACCTGATTCCAGCCGGCCTTCAATGCAATTCAATGTCCTTTCAGTGTGGACACGCTATTTTGATATAGCAAAACGCTATTTCGAAATGCATTTTGTGTGTAGATGTGTTATTTCAAAATAAGCTATTTCGAATTAACTATTTCAAAATAAGATATTTTGAAATAACACTGTAGTGTAGACATACCTAGAGTGTGTGTGTATTTATGTGATAGCTATATCAATACTGTTCATTACAGAAGTGGAGAGAAGGTATTTCTACAGACCACTATCTGCAGCAGCGGGGTTCTTAAATCACTGTAGATACTTCAACCCATTAAAACTTCCTTTTTACACTCAACTGGGGGAAAGAAGTCTTTTTTGGGCATTTTTTCATCTTGAGGGTAATTGTAGGTGGGGTACTAATATCATACAAATGCTGACTAACTCCAAAGGCAATAGCAGTTACAAAAAAAAAAAGAGAGAGAGAGAGAGAAAGTCCCCTCTGGTAAAGACTAGTGCCTTGAAGTCTGCATAGAACCCCCATTTTTTTGTCTTAGGGAAATTTATCAAAACCTAAAGAACTATTTTTTACCCAGGGACAATATTTTGCTATTCCTATGTTGGGGGAGGGGTGCCAGGTTTTTTTAATGTCCTCCATTTTGTTTTCCTCTTTAAGATGGAATCCAGGCTCCTGGTCACCATGTCCTGTCAGAAAAGAGTGGGGAAGAAGAGGAAAGATGGGAAAGAGAAAAAGTGGGGAAAATGGGTCACATGATTAATCTGCCCGGTAACCAGAGGGTTCTTAAGGGGAGTTCACCCATCCCTCATTGCTCTATGTGTGCATGTCTTCAGCACACCCCAGCGGTGCTAGGATGATAGCTATCAGGCTGTTCAGCTTTGTAAGCCATCTGTGCAGAAGCCAGCCTGGTTGCTGACAGCCCTTTGTGGTGCAGCAATCCAGTTTCACAACTGTAATGACTGATAGCTCAGGGTTTATTTGTTTAGTTAGGAGTCTGCAGCAGGGCCAGTCAGACACACATGCATACGTACTATCTTGTCCTCCAGTCTGCACACCGCATGCAGGATGGTGTGTCAAGTATAGAAGAAAGGAAGAAAGAAGACCAGAAGCAAGAAGACTGTCCGCTTACCTGGGTCTCTGCAACTCCGTCCCATCTCTGCTTGTTCCTTTCCCTCAGACTAAAGACATTCACCTCCCTCTTTTCTCCAGACATTGAGACAGTGGTAGGACTGTTTAAAACCATTCCTATTTTGGGTTCTGGCCCCATGCCAGGCTTCATTTGTGACAACCAGATTTAATGTTTGCTTTCTAAGTTTAGTATTTTATTAAATAAAACAGTTGTTAAATAAAACAGCCATTTCTGTATGATTTGATTAATGCACAGTGAAACACATATGGTGCAGGTATAGAACCTGTGTCCCAAAAAGCAGGGTTAAGTCCTGGTCTAACAGAGGAAGGTATTTGTTTAATGGTCTGTCTGTAAATAGTGTGCCCCTGAATTAATTGTTTGTGAACAGAAAGTCTTTAAAGGCCCTCTTCTCCCTTTAGCTGGAAGGAAATAGGCTTCAGGATCCCCTCCCTGCCCCAGAAGAGGGAGTCTGCAGGGAAAGAGATAAGGGAGTGGATATGATCTGTGGTTTGAGACACCTCTCTCTTCTTCCATTTCTGTGAGGAACATTTTAGACAGAAGGGGAAAAGGTGCAGGTCTCACTCCCAGTGTAAAAGGACATGGCTCAATAAAGCCAGACTGCATCTACCCACAAAGTTCTGGGCATTATCCTGACCATATTGTAGTAAACTGTACTCTAGTCCAACATTTGGAAAGACCTTGGATTAGGATGCAGAACTTTCTCATCTACCACTAGTGATTTGTGTTGCTAGCGCCTGCTTCCACTAGAAGCCCGAACACATTGAGTTTGGAGGGAGCACAGAAAGGTGAAGTTTTCCCTGAGCAGGTGGCTGCCTTTGAATGCTAGTGCTCTGAGGCTGGGGTGGGGACCAATCACCATTAAGCTGCTAGCTGAGAAACAGCTCCACAAAGACAACTCTCCAGATTGGCAGCCATCCACAATAGACCCCATTTTTGAATTTCTGCCCAATCCCATAGCACTCTTTTCAACGTGCTGACAACAGGACATGTTATTTTCCATTAAAGATCTCTGGTTAAAAACCAATAAAGCTGGAAGACTGTACAGGGGTTAACAAATACTAACATAGGTCAGAAGATTCCCCTGATGCCTATTCCCGGTACCGAGGCAGTAGTATCTTCCAGATGTGAGTCAGTACACATCTTTAATCTACATGGGTTTTTTTTCTCTCAACTGCAACCAACACTTTATGGATTTACATGGTGTGATGTGCTGTTTGCTACAAGCCTCTCAGGCACAGTTTACTGCTGCACCGCACACAGTAAATATATAATTATTGGATTGTTTTACTCATACAAATGATTTGTTTGCTTAATGTGTTAAAAATAATGTGATGTATTATAGTCACTTCTGTTGCTATCACCAGATTGCTACAACAACAAAGAACTTGGACCACATTTGGTCTTTTGATGGCAATTTTTAAGTGAATAAAAGGGTTTTACCTCTTTTCTATCTGTATAATAATGCTGCCTTGTAGTTGTTTTGATCATATTCATGTATTCATATAAGTAATATACCATAGAATCATAGAATGATAGAGCTGGAAGAGAACTCAGGAGGTCATCAGGTCCAGCCCCCTGCCCAAGGCAGGACCAATCCCAGCTAAATCAGCGCAGCCAGAGCTTTGTCAAGCCAAGACATAAAAACCTCTAGGGATGGAGGTAACCCATTCCAGTGCTTCACCGCCCTCCTAGTGAAATAGTATTTCCTAATATCCAACCTAGACCTCTCCCACTGTAACTTGAGACCATTGCTCCTTGTTCTGCCATCCCCCACTACTGTGAACAGCCTCTCTCCATCCTCTTTGGAACCTCCCTTCAGGAAGTTGAAGGCTGCTATCAAATCCCCCCTCACTCTTCTCTTCTGCAGACTGAACAAACCCAAATCCTCCAGTCTCTTCTCAGGTCATGAGCTCCAGCCCCCTAATCATTTTGGTCAGCCTCTGCTGGACCCTCTCCAATGCGTCCACATCCTTTCTATAGTGGGGGGGCCAGAACTGGACACAATATTCTAGATGTGGCCACACCAGAGCTGAATAAAGGGGAATAATCACTTCTCTAGATCTGCTGGCAATGCTCCTCCTAATGCAACCTGATATGCCATTAGCTTTCTTGGGTACAAGGGCACACTGTTGACTCCTTTTCTCCCCCGCCTGTTGTTTCTGAACAGTTTATACCCTTCCATGACAATGCTCCAGTCATGCGAGTCATTCCACCAAGTCTCCGTTATTCCAATCAAATCATAGTTCTTCGACTGGGCCAGGGCTTCTAATTCTTCATGTTTTTTCTCAGGCTTCTTGCACTTGTGTACAAACACCTTAGAAAACCAGCTGATCACCCTACCTTCTCCATCTGAATCAGGGGTCCTCCTTTGTTGCTTGTTCATCCTTGTGATTCTTCCTGGTGTCTGACTTCCTCACTTACCTCAGGGCTTTGGTCACCGTCCCCCAACGAACCTAGTTTAAAGCCCTCCCCACTAGTTTTTCAAGCCTGCCCGCGAAGATAATCTTTCCTCTCTTGGTTAGGTGGATCCCGTCTCTTCCTAACAATCCTTGTGCCCGGAACAGAGTCCCATGGTTGAAAAAACCAAAGCCCTCTCTCCAACACCACCTGAGCAACCACGCATTTACTTCCTCAATTCCACGATCCCTACCTGGACCTTTTCCTTCAACTGGAAGGATGGACGAGAACACCACTTGCGCTTCAAATTCCTTGATCCTTCTTCCTAGCGCTACATAATCTGCTGTGACCTGCTCAAGGTCATTCTTGGCCGTATCGTTAGTTCCTACATAGAGAAGCAGGAAGGGGTAGCAATCCGAAGGTTTAATCACTTTCGGAAGACTCTCAGTGACATCCTGAATGCGAACTCCCGGTACGCAGCACACTTCTCAAGATTGCAGGTCTGGATGGCAGATGGATGACTCAGGCCCTGTTAGGTGGGAGTCCCCAACCACCATCACTCGTCTTCTTCTTTTGGGGGTGGTGATTGTGGAACCCCCATCCCTAGGACTAAGCATCCCATGCCTTCCGGTAGATAATGTTCCCTTCTGATTTATTCCCTGAGATGTCCCTGCCAAAGCATTCTCCACTGCAGTGCCTGTGGAGAGAGCCTGATAGCAGTTACTTACCTATACGGGATGGGGGGATACCTGAGTTGGCCTTCTTCTTCTTCTAGAGGTTACATGCTGCCAGTTCTCTTCCTTATCCTGTACTGCCCTGACTGGCTCTTCAGCCTGCTGTGCTTGCAGGATTAAATACTGCCTTCTATCGAGGAAGTCTTCATCCTCTCTGATAGAACGTAGGGTCGATATTTGGCCCTCAAGTCCTCTAATTTTTTCTTCCAAAATGGTGACCAGCTTGCATTTAGTGCAGATGAAATTCTTTCTGTCTTCTGGAAGGAAGACAAACATGGCACATGCTGTGCAGGTAACAACAGCAGACCTATCACCATCCATACCTGGCTTCCTTCTGAGAGATTCCTCAGTTGTTATTAAATGCGTCCTTGAAGGGTAGGAGTGTAGTGAAAAGATTTTAAGAATGGTGAGTGTATCTCACCCCCTTCCCACTTCCCTTCCCAACTCCCTCTCCAAACTTTCTGTTAACAGCCCCTGTTCACAAGCTCCCTGGTCGCTCACTCACTCCTTTATAAAGTCCTGGACTGCCTGATAACCCCTCCCCCTGATTAAGGTTCGGCCAATGAGCAGGGACTTCTAGATTTCAAACCCTGATTAGAAGCTCACAGCTTCCACCTGCCAGCCATAGCACTCACTCCATGGGGAGGGGGAAGGGAAAGGAGAAAAAAAAAACCCAAACAGCCAAACACAAGCTCAGCACACAGCAAGAAAACCCCAAACACAAACACACACTCCAGACGGCCACTTCCCTCAAGGGTCCTGTATTAGAGTCCTCCTTTATCTGGAGAACTCCCTCTCCAAACTCCCTGTTAACAGCCCCTATTTGCAATGAGATAACCAACATAGTTTTGGTTAATTAATACAAAAATCCCATTTTTATTTGTCGGTTCATAACAATTTTGTACAATATAATTCACAGTGTCAGCAACATATCATATATAATAGAAAACCATATTTATTAGTAAATTATAGTTTATTTGAAGAATATTTATCCCAATTGCCTACAAGATGTTTGCAATTTCTATTTATCACCTTCACACTTACAAGTTATAATCTGCAATTTTGCAGAAAAAAGTTTACTTATTTTGTTCCCTAGAAATAATTAGACAGATTTACATTACTTTATCCAGTTTTCTGAAGAAAAATACTGATTTTCATATTAACATTGTAAAGAAGTGAAGAAAGACATCTTTGGTACTCAAAAATTATTCTATCCAACTCTTCTATCTTAATTTGCATAAAGAGAACCAGAGAATAGACTTCATCTAGCCATATCCACATAAATTTAGCTTCTAAGAATTCTGGAATATGAAAGCTACTTGGTCTTTCTAGATCATCTGCTACAAAGGCTGTGAAATACTTTAAAGTGGAAAATATTTCCAGCAGCTAGCAATTGCCCAAGTAATACATATTATTCCCCTCTTACAGGTAACAACCCTCTCTCCACCAGGCTTTCTGTGTGGGTGGGTGGAATGAGTGGTATCTATGGTATGTCTAGACTACATGCCTCTGCCGACAGAGGCATATAAATTAGACATACCGACATAGTGAATGAAGCGGGGATTTAAATATCCCCCACTTCATTTGAATAAAAATGGCCGCCGCATTGTGCCGGCTCAGCTGTTTGGCAGCACAAAGCGGCAGTCAAGACGGGGATCCGTCGGCAAGGAAAGCCTTTGTCGACTGATCCCTTATGCCTCGTGAAATGAAGTTTACAGGATTGGTCGACAAAGACTTTCCTTGCTGACGGATCCCCGTCTTGACTGCCGCTTTGTGCCACCAAACAGCTGAGCTGGCACAATGCGGCGGCCATTTTTATTCTAATGAAGCGGGGGATATTTAAATCCCCGCTTCATTCACTATGTCGGTATGTCTAATTTATATGCCTCTGTCGGCAGAGGCATGTAGTCTAGACATACCCTATATGTATTACTCACAACATTATTAAGAATGCAAAGTAAAGCATCCAAACATTAGGAAATTCAAGAATTGCATTGCTTGTGCAATCTTAATTTGCCACTTTTGTACAGATTAATTATAATATAGTGCTTACTTACATGATCATATATTCCTTTCCCACTGGACCCCTGCTTCATTCAGCATTCAGTGCACAGAACTGATCTTTCCCACTTAGGGCTAGATTCACAAAGGAATTTGGAAGTGATGATGCTAAGTATGGTCATGCATAACTTTTAGGCACCTAGAAAATCATTGGGCTTCCCAAAACCTGAGTTAGGCACCTAGACTCTCTGTACAATGAAAGAAGAAAGACAGGTGCCTCGGGGCATATCTATACTTATGGCTAAATTAGCACTGCTCTGATCTATGCAGCAGTGTTGTTTTAGTGGGTCTGGTGAAGAAGTTGATAGCAGAACACTCTTCTGTCAACTTCTGTACTCCAGCTCCCAAAGAAGCATAAAGTTAGTCAAGGGACGAGCATCTCAAGTCAACACAGTGCAGTATAGACACCACTTTTGGTTTTCGTAAATTATGTTTGACTTTAGCTATGGTAACTCAAATAGCGTAACTTAACAGGACATACTGCTTTAGTGTAGATCAGTTCTCAGAATGTGGGATTCACAAAATCCAAAATGCTATGCAGCTGCTCACTTAAGCTAGCAATGGCAAACAGCCAGGGCAGGAGAAAAGGTGTAAAGCTCTATCCCCTCTGTAAGAAATAGGCTACTTCCTGCTTGGAATTCTCAGATGCAAAATATCCCTTGGGTTAGGTGTCTATACAGTAATCCACAAGAGGCCAGTGGGGAGTAGAAAAACTAGGGCATCTATGCCATCTTGGGATCTTATCCAAACCAGCAAGACACTGTATCCCAGCTGCCCTATCATGTTGGGTACCCTGCAATACCTTACCATAGTCGATCTCCCTGGGTCACTCACAAAAATCTTTCAGCCTGCCAGCTGTCTCCTGAGTGTCTGTGCATAACTGCAGCTTGCCAGACATACTTGGGTTACCCTTGTGGATCCAGTGGGAGAAATGCTGCTGTTGAATGCTCTGGAGAATAAATGTCATATGACACAGCATTTGGGAGGTATAGCAGTTCAGATATGGATGAAAGGCAGAGATAGGGTCCAGAGTGACTTAGACAAATTAGAGGATTGGGCCACAAGAAATCTGATGAAGTTCAACAAGGACAAGTGCAGAGTCCTGAACTTGGGATGGAAGAATCCCAAGTATAGTTACAAGCTGGGGACCAACCAGTTAAGTAGTAGTTCTGCAGAAAAGGACCTGGGGGTTACAGTGGATGAGAAGCTGGATATGAGTCAACAGTGTGCCCTTGTAGCCAAGAAGGCTAATGGCATATTAGGTTGCATTAAGAGGAGCATTGCCAGCAGATCCAGAGATGTCATTATTCCCCTTTATTCGGCTCTGGTGAGGCCACATCTGGAGTATTGTGTCCGGTTCTGGGCCCCCCACTACAAAAAGGATGTGGGCGCATTGGAGAGGGTCCAGCGGAGGGCAACCAAAATGATTAGGGGGCTGGAGCATATGACTTATGAGAGGCTGAGGGAGTTGGGTCTGTTTAGTCTGCAGAAGTGAAGAGTGAGAGGGGATTTGATAGCAGCCTTCAACTTCCTGAAGGGAGGTTCCAAAGAGGATGGAGAGAGGCTGTTCTCAGTAGTGACGGATGGCAGAACAAGGAGCAATGGTCTCAAGTTGTGGTGGGAGAGGTCCAGGTTGGATATTAGGAAAAACTATTTCACTAGGAGGGTAGTGAAGCACTGGAATGGGTTACCTAGGGAAGTAGTGGAGTCTCCATCCCTAGAGGTGTTTAAGTCTCGGCTTGATCAAGCCCTGGCTGGGTTGATTTAATTGGGATTGGTCCTGCCTAGAGTAGGGGGTTGGACTTGATGACCTTCTGAGGTCTCTTCCAGCTCTATGATTCTATGATTCTGTGAAAGGAAGGTTTCTAAAGGGCATCTCCTGTTAAATTTAGATACTGGGGGGTCTACCCTAAGGATGTTAAGTATCAAGTAATTCACTAAGGGTATGTCTACACTGCAAAGTTAATTCAAAATAACAGCCGTTATTTCTAATTAACTTTAATAGTGTCTATACGTGCAAACCGCTATTTCAAAATTAATTCGAAATAGCGGAGCCCTTAATTTGAATTTGGTAAACCTCATTCTATAAGGAGTAACGCCAAATTCAAAGTGCTGTGTAGACACTTAATTTGAAATAGGGGGCCTCCAGCCCTTCCCAGGGAGCCCTGGTGGCCACTCTGGGCACAACCAGGAAAACTCCAGCCCCGGAGCCATTAAAGGGGTAGATCCTGGCCACAGTGCCTGTGCCAACTCCAAGCCTGCCAGCCCAGAGCCAGCAGTAGCCACCGGGGCCCCTGACCCAGTGGCCCCAAAACATGAGCCAGCAAGCCACTGGCAGCCAGCCCACCACCACTCCCCAGGAGCAGTCTGCCAGCTCCCAGGAGCCTGACAGAGGCTGGAGAAGGTGGGCACCTTATTCAGGTTTGGGGGGGATGCCCCCAACATCCATGATCTCTGCACTAGATGGAGGAACACAGCCGTCTATGGCAGGATAGCTGCCAGCCTGGCCACCAAAGGCCACATGCGAACCCAGGAGCAGGTTTGCATGAAAATCAAGTTGGTCCAGCGAGATCCCCAACCCTGAGCCCTGAGCTTCCCCTCCCCCTTCTTCCCCTTGCTTCCCCCTTCCAGCTCCCTCCTCCCAGGTTTCCCCCTCCCCTCTCCCACCCTCTCTCTTCCCCTCTCCCACATCCTTTTCCCAGTCTCCCCAGAGGTTCCTCCCCTCCCCCAGTTTTGTTTAATAAACCCAGTTTATATTTTTGAACATACGTGTCTTTCATTTGACATCAGGAAGGGGGGCTAGGGAGGGATAAGTGGAAGGACGTGAGGGAGGAATGGGGCACAAGCCCCCGATGGGGAGGAGCGGGGTGGCTCTGAGGGCTCCTCAGGGTGGACGCTCTCCCGCAGGGCCTCCTGGATCCTGACAGCCCCCGGATGGACCCCCCCGCATGGCAGCCTGCAGCAAGTGCAGCCAGGCTGATGGCAACGACCCCACGAGATGCACTGGCGTGCCCGGGGCAGCTCTGGCTCCATGTGGCCAAGTGCTGTGGTGTCCCAAGTACAGGGACTCAGGGCACTCCAAGACAGGACTGCTTTGCTGTCCCTCATCGAGGGAGACAAGGAAGTGGGGAACCCTGAGAACTGTCTGTCCGGGGTGGGTGTAGGGTCCCTTTAAGCACAGAGCTCAGTTAGCCTCAGGCAGCAGCCCCACACAGTAAGTCCTAACCTGATGCCCTGCCAGCACTGGTTCCGGCCAGCCTTAACTTCGGTTCAGGGTCCACTCAGTGTGGACGCACTATTTCAAAACAGCAAATGCTATTTCAAAATAGTTTTTGTGTATAGATGCGTTATTTCGAATTAGCTTAATTTGAATTAACTATTTTGAATTAAGTTAACTTGAATTAACGCTGTAGTGTAGACATACCCCAATTGAGTAGTTGATGCATTTTTGCATCGACTATTCGATTAGTCAATAGAGCGGTGCTGCCCTTTTGAAACGCCACCACAGTGTTTCACAGGGGCAGCACTGCATGGAGCCCGGAGTCAGCTGGGGATTGACCCTGGGCTCTGTGCGGCATTTCAAAGGGGCTGTACGGAGCCTGGGATCAGCTGTGTGGTGCTGCCACTTTGAAGTACTCCTTCTCCCCCCCTTGTTGACTCTATCTGATAGAGACAGCAAGGTGGGGAGAGCGACTAGTCGACTATCCTGTCGACTAGTCCTTAACATACCTAGTCTACCCTGATTCTATCCTGTAGTTAGACAAATCACATAAGAAACTAATGTCCATATTAATCATTAAACGGTTTTCTCTAGATGACTTTAGTTATGAGTCTGTTAGATAGGGGAAAGTGTTTGTCATTAAAATTATATTTTATGACCAACAGTGAGACTCCTGGTACTCAGTTCTTTTAAGAGGCAGTTTACATATACTTGACTTCTTGGCCAGTTTACAGGACAGGTCATAGATTAATAGGAGTATTAATGCCAGCTAGAATTGGTAGTTAACTCCTGTTAATTAACAACATGGCCACAAGTGAAGCAACTGCTAGAAACAAGACATCAGTTACTGTGGGTGGCAAGCTTATTGGCAAAGGCTTTCCATTACCCCCACTCAAGTCACTTGCTGTGACAAAGTAGGTGGTGGTTGGCATATGATTTTAATAACATTCAGAGTATCCCCATGAAAAGGGGAGCCTGATTTACAGTTAGCAAGCACCACTTTCCAGGGATTACATACTCCCTATTACAGTCTCTTTTGGAGAGCATATTGATAAATATTTTACAAAATCCCATCCATTTTATCCTTTTCTACTTTCTTGGTATGTCTTAATGTGTTATAAATATCACTGTCTTATCATCCTGCTGTTGTAATAAACAAGGCTCTGCTTTTGTTAGATTTCTCATTTGCACCAACTGCTGAAAGAGAGAGCTAAAAACCCTCTTCTTAAAAGTTCCCCAATCACTGTCTATATTTCCTGCCACTTGTATTGGCATGAGAGGTTTAATTGTATCCACAGTAGCACAATAGCCTGATCTCTTCTTTTGTTACACCTTTGTGACTTGCCTTTTATCTTCCTTTTTTTTCACTGACATCAATGTGGGATGTCAGGAAAGATGCACAATGCACACATGTTTAGGGACTCCTGTCTGTACGGCAAGCTGCAAGCTGTAACTTTTTTCCCAGATTGGAAAATTAGAATTGGAGAGGTGGAAATAGTGATCCTTGGTGACACAACCTATCCCTTGCTCCCATGGCTCATGAAACTGTACACTGGCAGCCTGGACTGCAGTAAGGAGCAGTTCAGCTACAGGCTGAGCAAGTGAAGAATGGTGGTGGAATGTGCTTTTGGATGTTTAAAGGGGAGGTTTAGGCATCTACTGACAAGGTCAGACCTCAGCAAATGCAACATTCCCTTTGAAGTGACAGCCTGTTGTTTGTTCCATAATATTTGTGAGAGCCAGGGGGAAAGTTATCTGGCAGGGTTGGGGGCTGAGGCGGAGTACCTAGCCAGAGATTTTGAGCAGCCAGACACCAGGGAATAAGAAGAGCACAGCATGGAGCAGTGCAAATCAGAGAGGATTTGAAAGAAAGTTTTATGAATGGCCAGTTTTGAGAGCCATGCACATGGCTCTCAACAAGGTGCCCCTGCATTCAGTATTTTTGCCTGTAACCCCACCACCATCTTGTAATACAAGCTATAAATAGACTGTTGTTCAGAAATCATGTGTTTTTATTTATGGAACACAACCGGGACAGAAAAGGAATCCCTGATGGGATCCTCGGGATGGGAGGGGGAAATCAGAAATGCAAGAAGGCCAGTCTTTTGCTTTGCAATGCTTCCCTGGAGGTTGAGTGTGAGTCTACCCATGGACCTTGGGGGAGGAGGCTACAGAACTGGGTGAGGAGGGAAAACTGGTCTGCAAGGGATGGGGGGGAGCATCACAAGGTACACATCTTGGAAAGCCACTTATGATCTATCACAGCCATCAAGATTGACAAGACAGTCTCCTGGTGCTTCACTTACAGTTCCCGGCTCTTTTTCTTGATGCTTCACTCATATCTCCTCAAATAGCATATCCCTCCATGGTAACACATGTTCTATTAAGTGGGCAGATTGCATTTGATCCTTGAACATGTCTTCTCTTGTCCATTTTCACCTTCAGATTTGTGCAAGCCAAACAGTTAATGGAGCTGGTGGAGTGCAGGCTCACGACTGTTCCCTCTGTAAGGAAAAGTTACAGGGGCACACATTACAGGAGATTGTGTGTTGTGGAACCTAAAACCTTATCTGGTAACATACAGTGAAGGTTTCTCTAGAGACAATGAGGATGTGATCTATGCAAGGCCACAGCTATTCTTTAAAGTAGCCACTGTGCAGCAGGTACACAACAGAGTTCTTAGGGGAGCATCTGGACTCAGTTTTCGAGCAGGAATGGTCAGCGACATTCTAGGACATGATCCTGTGGGTGGCAGGGAGGGCGGGGCCTGGACAGTCATGCTGGTGGGGCAGGGCAGCAGCTCACACAGCACCCTTATATGTCCGGCACACCCTGCTTGCCAGGAGAGTGCTACTTTCCCCATTCCTGCAGAAACCTGCAGGCAAAAGGGGGAACAGGATCTGGTTGTGCCAGCCAGGCAGGGCGGCAGCCCATATGGCGCCCCCCTGTGTCTGGCACACCTTACTTGCTGGGAGAGTGCTATTCTCTCCCTTCCTGCAGGAGCCTGCAATCGGGAGGACTGGAAAGACAGAGATGGGGGAGGGGTGGCAGAGGCTGAAGCCATGCTTCACTGGGGATGGGCAAATGGAGGTTAGCAACAGAGGCAGCAACTAATAGCTTCCTCTCCTTCATCCTGGCTGTCATCAAGAGATCAGTCTTCTCCAAATCAAACACAGAGATAGGGACCTAATACTAACTGAACGTGACCAGAAATATGGTCCTTTTGCTGCAATGTTGCCAAACCATTTTATGGTGGGTTGGCATGGGAAGGTGTCCTACTGTGGAGAACAGGATAAGGCTGGCCTTCCTGGAAACCTTGTGAGAAGGATGAAAGAGTTCCTGTGTGACAGCTTTATGGAGATATGCTGGGAGAATTCAGGCTTTGTATCTAGACATGTTAACAATCTGTTCTGGTCCTCTCATGCAATGTGGTCTCAGAGGATGCCACACATCGCACTTAGGTTGCCTTAACCCAACTTGTAGCAAGACTTTAAAAATGTGAACTCACCAGAAGTGTCCTCCCCAGGACCAGTGCCCAACTGTGATGCATCTTGGGAGGAGGGGATTATCTCCAATGTTATACAAAGTTCTTGGCTGTTTGTCACATTAGTTATCCCAATCACTTGCTGACCATTCTCCTTCTCCTCCATCTGTTCTTTCACCCCCACCATGCTGTCTTCTACACTGCTGTTCTAAGTGTCATAGGAGGATTCCATGGTCTGGCTTTGGAAGCTGGTCAGGTCCCCTCAGGATTGAATGCAGCTGCTTGTAGAAATGGCATGTTTGTGGTGATGCTCCAGACCATACATTTGCCTCCTTTTGGTGGGACCACCTCAACTCCTTTATTTTCACATGACACTGCTGGGGAGCCCTGGCATATCCTTTCTCCACCATGGACTTTGTGATCTTTGCACACATATCTGTATTTCGTTTGCTGGTTCAGAGTGCCACAAGAACGGATTCCTCTCCCCACACCCTGATGAGGTCCAAGATCTCCTGTACACTGCATGCTGGTGCTCATCTGCACCCATGGGAATTAGAGCTCATGGAGCTTATGGAATGGGAACTCATGGCCTGGTGTGCTGCCCGCTTTGAGGTGTGCTCACCATGCTGTCCACAAATGAAATTCAAAGTTTCTTGGGGCTTTTCCTGTTTACCCAGAAAGCAGTAGAGTCACAAGTCCTGGTCAGAGCGATCACAGCAGGGCACTGAGGGATGCCTCCCGGAGGCCAAGAATGTTGACTTTGCAATGCTCTGTTTACACTACCATAAAGTCAACCATGCAAGGTCAAATTTAGCATTACTGCTCATGAAAAGCAGGAGTACCAAAAGCAACTTTAGCAGCCCTTAAAGTCAATGAAACAGGCTTGGTAGTGTGGACTCATTGTTTAGAAAATTGACCTTATCTGGCTAAGTTTGACCTAATCTCCTAGTGTAGACCAGACCTTACTGTGGCATCTAAACTGTGCTGCACGGATGGGAGTCACTCTCTAATTAACTTACCTTATTCTTATCAGTGTGGTTGATGACCAAAGTCAACCACAGAGTGCTCTGCAACTGATTTAGTGGGTCTTATCTAGACCTGCTAAAACAACACCCATTGCAACAACAGCAGCAGCGCTGATCTACCATTAAGTGTGTACAGGGCTTGACCGTTCGATAGTTTTCAGACTGTCTCATAAACCTTTCAATTATAAATTTTCACAATCGTGTTTTTTTTCAATTCTTTATCTAATTGGTGACAAAGCATTACTTAAGCCCCCTTCTTGAATGACAATATTTTTGAAAGAGTAAGCGATGATGACAGGAGCTGCAGACAGGGGAGTTTAAGAGGGAGAGCAAGAGATCCCACCGCTGAACAGGCTACCAGGTGAGAGTGAGAGTACTCGCTTTTGGTGTAAGTGACTTTGCTCGACTGTTTGAATTTTGATTCTGATTTCAGGTGACTGCAGTTTCAGTTTCAGCTGCTGTGGCAGTTGGGACTGAGTGCCTGATCTTTGTTCCCTTGATTGCTCCCTTGATTGCCTCTGATCAGCCTTCCCCTGTGTGATAAAGAGGGGGCAGGCCTGACGTAGGCAAGCAGGCTTGAAAAGCCAGAGGCAGAGTGACTACGGGAGTGAAGCGGACAGAAGCTGCAGACAGGGGAGTTTAAGAAGGAGTTTGACAGAGGGAGGCTTACGATGGTCAGCAAGACCAGCAACACCTGTGCCAGCACTGCTTCTGTCTCTTCCACCTGCACCTGTAGCCAGACAAAGCGCCTGAACATGGATGCCTCTACCCAAATCCTGGTGTGGTTTTGCAGGGACTGTGGCTTGCAGTTCCCACTTACTGATATCCAGGCTGGGGAGACCATCCAATGTGAAAGGTGGTTGCTGGTGGAATCCCTCAGGCAGTGGGTGGGAGAGCTACAGGAGGAGGTGGCTAGGTTGAGGAGCATCCAAATCCACGAGCAATTCCTGGACAGTGTTCACGAGGAGACAGCTGAGGTAGCTGTCCCAGCTGTCCTGTACACAGGACTGTGGACACACCATTGGTGGAGGAGGAGATGGCAGGAGGTTACTTCTGGCAGGAGGCAGTGCTCCACCCCTGCTCCGAACCATGCCATGGTATTAGAAAACCATTATGCTCTTCTTGATACAGGAGATAAGGAATCACCCCCTACAATAGAGGAGGAGAAGCCTTATACCCCCAAGGCTAGGAGGTCTGCTGCCATCACTGCGAATAGGAAATGTAGGGTAGTGGTGGTCAGAGACTCTCTTCTGAGGGGGACGGAGGTGCCCATCTGTCGTCCTGACATTTCATCTCGGGAGGTATGCTGTCTGTCGAGGGCCCATATCCGAGAAGTTACAGAGATATTGTCAAGGATTATCTGGCCCTCTGATTACTACCCCATGCTACTCATCCATGTGGGCACAAATGATACTGCGAGGTGTGACACTGAGTGGATCAAGAGTGACTACAGGGCTCTGGGAGTACGGGTGAAGGAGTTTGGAGCGCAGGTGGTATTCTTTTTGATCCTTCCTGTCGAAGGTAGGGGCCTGGGCAGAGACAGGTGCATCCTGGAGGTGAATGCCTGGCTGTGAAGATGGTGTCACCAGGAGGGCTTTGGCCTCCTTGACCACGGGATGCTCTTCCAGGAAGGACTGCTAGGCAGAGATGGCGTTCACCGTTCGAGGAGGGGAAAGACCCTATTTGGACACAGACTGGATAACCTAGTGAGGAGGGCTTAAAACTAGGTTTGACAGGGACAGGTGAGCAACGCCCACAGGTAAGTGGAGAACATGGAGACCTGGGAGATAGGTCGGAAATGGAAGGGAGCATGGGCTATAATGGCAGAGAGAGAGGAGGGTCAGGGAAAAACTGGGAGGCAAGATCAAATCAGTATCTTAGATGCCTATATACAAATGTGAGAAGTATGGGTAATAACCAGGAGGAACTGGAAATGCTAATAAATAAATACTACTATGACATTGTTGGCATCACAGAAACTTGGTGGGATAATACACATGATTGGAATGTTGGGATGGAAGGGTACAGCTTGCTCAGGAAGGATAGACAGGGAAAAAAGGGAGGAGGTGTTGCCTTATATATTAAAAATATACACACTTGGACTGAGGTGGAGATGGACATAGGAAACGGAAGTGTTGAGAGTCTCTGGGTTAGGCTAAAAGGGGTAAAAAACAAGGGTGATGTCATGCTAGGAGTCTACTACAGGCCACCTACCCAGGTGGAAGAGGTGGATGAGGCTTTTTTTAAACAACTAACAATATCATCCAAAGCCCAAGATTTGGTGGTGATGGGGGACTTCAACTATCCAGATATATGTTGGGAAAATAACACAGCGGGGCACAGACTATCCAATAAGTTCTTGGACTGCATTAGAGACAACTTTTTATTTCAGAAGGTTGAAAAAGCTACCAGGGGGAAGCTGTTCTAGATTTGATTTTAACAAATAGGGAGGAACTGATTGAGAATTTGAAAGTGGAAGGCAGCTTGGGGGAAAGTGATCATGAAATCATTGAGTTCACAATTCTAAAGAAGGGTAGAAAGGAGAACAGCAAAATAGAGACAATGGATTTCAGGAAGGTGGATTTTGGTAAGCTCAGAGCGCTGATAGGTTAAGTCCCATGGGAATCAAGACTGAGGGGAAAAGCAACTGAGGAGAGTTGCCAGTTTTTCAAAGGGACATTATTAAGGGCTCAAAAGCAAGCTATTCCGCTGCATAGGAAAGATAGAAAATATGGCAAAAGACTGCCTTGTCTTAACCACGAGATCTTGCATGATCTAAAAATAAAAAAGGAGTCATATAAAATTGGAAAGTAGGACAAATTACAAAGGATGAATATAGGCAAACAACACAGGAATGCAGGGGCAAGTTTAGAAAGGCAAAGGCACAAAATGAGCTCAAACTAGCTACGGGAATAAAGGGAAACAAGAAGACTTTTTATAAATACATTAGAAGCAAGAGGAAGACCAAAGACAGGGTAGGCCCACTGCTCAGTCAGGAGGGAGAAACAGTAACAGGAAACTTGGAAATGGTAGACATGCTTAATGACTTCTTTGTTTCAGTCTTCACCTAGAAGTCTGAAGGAATGCCTAACATCGTAAATGCTAGTGGGAAGGGAGTAGGTTTAGAAGATAAAATAAAAAAAGAACAAGTTAAAAATCACCTAGAAAAGTTAGATGCCTGCAAGTCAACAGGGCCTGATGAAATGTGTCACGGAAATCCAGACTCAGGGTTGGAAGGAGAGAAACACCTTTATTAAAACACAGCTGTGGGAAGTTTCAAAAGGAAGACTTTGAAATCTAAATATCTGCAGCAACCTTATATATCCATGATTACACACAAAAAGGAATAGACATTACATAAGCTAGTAACAGCGTTATGATTGGCTTAATGCTGAAAGCTACCTCTATTTCAAGTATGCATAGATAAGCGAACAGGAACAGCTAACAGGGAGTTTGGAGAGGGAGTTCTCCAGGTAAAAGAGGAATAAAAGCGGGACCCTTGTGGTAAGTGGCTGTCTGGAGTGTGTGTTTGTGTGGGGGGGAGTTATTTGCTGTGTGCTGAGCTTGTGTTTGTGTGTTTGGTTGGTTGGTTGGTTTGTTTGAAGGAGCTTCTAAAAGGTTTGAAATCTAGAAGCCTCTGTTAATTGGCTGAGCCTCAGTCAGAGGGAGGGGCTACCAGAGCTATATAAGCCTGTGACGCAGAGACCAGGGAGCTTGCGAACAGGAACAGCTAACAGGGAGTTTGGAGAGGGAGTTTCGAGGGGGAGGTTAGAGGGCACTAGGGACTTCTGACCTTCTTTAAAACATAACTCTTGTAATAATCTATATTCCAGAGGTTTAAAAAGAATCCCAGTTTCTGCTTAAACTTATTCATTAGGAAAATGGAGACAGAAGCCCAGCAGCAGAGTGGGGGCTATCCTGTTTATTGCGTCAGGTGTAACATGCATGATTACCTGCCCTGTGGGCGGGTGGCGTATGTGTGCACCCGTTGCAAGGAGCTCCTGACCCTCAGAGACTGGGTTTGGAGGCCAGGGTGGCTGAACTGGAGGAGCTAAGGGAGGTAGAGAGATATGTTGATGAGACTTTCCGGGACATTGTAGTACTGTCCCACCTCCTGCCTGAGAGCCCCAGTGCTCTTAAGGAGGATGAATCCCGTAGTTGGGACCCTCCTCCCAGAGGATGTTGCGGTATCCTCTCGCACTGAGGATACCTCTGAGGGGGAGGGTATGCCAGTTAGGAAGAGGCAGGTGTTAGTAGTGGGTGATTCCATTGTTAGAAACATAGATAGTTGGGTTTGTGATGACCGGGAGAACCGTATGGTCACTTGCCTGCCTGGTGCGAAGGTTGCGGATCTCTCGAGGCATCTAGATAGACTTATGCGTAGTGCTGGGGAGGAGCCGGTGGTCGTGGTACATGTAGGTACCAATGAGGTAGGGAAGGGTAGGAGAGATGTCCTGGAGGCCAAATTTAGGCTGCTAGGAAAGAGACTGAAATCCAGGACCTTTATGGTGGCATTCTCGGAAATGCTTCCAGTTCCACACGCAGGGCCAGGTAGGCAGGCAGAGCTTCAGAGTCTCAATGCGTGGATGAGACGATGGTGTAGGGAAGAGGGTGTGGATTTATTATGAACTGGGGACACTTTTGGGATAGGGGAAGCCTATACAGGAAGGATGGGCTCCACCTAAACCAGGGTGGAACCAGACTGCTGGCACTAAACATTAAAAAGGCTGGAGAGCAGTTTTTAAACTAAGAGATGGGGGAAAGCCGATTGGTGCGGAGATGCACGTAAATCGGAGGGAGACTTCTCTTAGAGGAGAATCCATTGATAGAGATTCTCTAAGCTGTAGTCAGAAAGAGAGGAGGGGAGAGGGCAAACCATGGGCCAGAGCAGACAAACAACCGCATAAAAAGGAATCCAATGCACCAGGAAAGGGCAGACAAATAAGCAGTGGCAAATTTTTGAAGTGCTTCTACACAAATGCCAGCAGTCTGATGAATAAGATGGGTGAACTAGAGTACCTAGTATTAAATGAGGAGATTGACATAATAGGCATCACTGAAACCTGGTGGAATGAGGAAAATCTGTGGGACACAAACATACCGGGGTAAGCAGTGAGGCGGTAAAGTTTGCAGATGATACCAAACTGTTTAGGATAGTCAAGACAGAAGCAGACTGTGAGGGACTCCAAGAAGATCTCACCAAACTGAGTGATTGGGCAACAAAATGGCAAATGAAATTTAATGTGGATAAGCGTAAAGTAATGCACATCGGGAAAAATAACCCCAACTATACATACAGTATGATGGGGGCTAATTTGGCTACGACAAATCAGGAAAGAGATCTTGGAGTTATCGTGGACAGTTCTCTGAAAACTTCCACGCAGTGTGCAGCAGCGGTCAAAAAGGCAAATAGGATGCTCGGAATTATTAAGAAAGGGATAGAAAATAAGACCCAGAATATCTTACTGCCCCTGTATAAAACTATGGTACGCCCACATCTTGAATAGTGTGTACAGATGTGGTCTCCTCACCTCCAAAAAGATATTTTGGCCTTGGCAAGGGTTCAGAAAAGGGCAACTAAAATGATTAGGGGTTTGGAACGGGTCCCATATGAGGAGAGGTTAAAGTGACTGGGACTTTTCAGTTTAGAAAAGAGGAGACTGAGGGGGGATATGATAGAGGTATATAAAATCATGAGTGGTGTGGAGAGGGCCGATAAAGAGAAGTTATTTATTAGTTCCCTAAATAGAAGAACTAGAGGACACCAAATGAAATTAATGGGTAGCAAGTTTAAAACTAATAAAAGAAAATTCTTCTTCACACAGCGTGTAGTCAACCTGTGGAACTCCTTGCCAGAGGAGGCTGTGAAGGCTAGGACTATAATAGAGTTTAAAGAGAAGCTAGATAATTTCATGGAGGTTAGGTCCATAAAAGGCTATTAGCCAGGGGATAAAATGGTGTCCTTGGCCTCTGTTTGTCAGAGGCTGTAGAGGGATGGCAGGAGACAAATCGCTTGATCATTGTCTTCGGTCCACCCTCTCTGGGGCACCTGGTGCTGGCCACTGTCAGCAGACAGGATACTGGGCTAGATGGACCTTTGGTCTGACCCAATACGGCCATTCTTATGTTCTTATGTTCTTAAGCTTAGTTACATGAGTTTTAGCTCATCCTTCACAAGCAGCTACAGTAGTTCAGAGTGGTTTCAGTCGGTTCACTATCTCTCACATAATGCAAGGTCACATTCGGTCAGCTACATACACACTCCACATTGTTCCTTTCAACAACATACATTTTCTTTCTCAGTCCCTCTTTTTGCACTTTTTGTGGAACTTATACCTAGGACCCCATCCCCGCGTTCTCCGAAGCGGGGGTGCAGTCCTGTCCAGTGTACTTGGAGGACTGGATCATACCGCTATATCCATCAGAGCTTGTATTTCCATTTCTCGTTCCTTTTTTTCCTCCTGTATTTCCAACACCATTTGTCTAACAGCCCTTCCATTAGTGCCGCCAGAAACAGTTGGTCTTTGTATACAGTAGTTAAGACTTCTTTTGAGCATCAAAAGAAAACATAAAGAACTAGAAAAAGCAATACTATATAGAGAACAGTGTGGAGGATTTGTGATCCCAAGGATCCAAACATATTTGTGATCCAACCCCAAATGCTCCATGGGCCCTTCCAAGTAGGTGGTTGTCGGGCTTTGCATACAATCTGTTCAATGGCTTGGGCATCTAATTCTACTGAGGAGGAGGCGTCGGTCACAAATATGCAGCATTTTTCCCCAACAATAGCACACACTCCTCCCTTACTGGCAAGTAGGAAGTCTAATGCCATGCGATTCTGTAAGGTTACTTGGCGAACGTGTTTTAGCTCTAAGTTGATTTCTCATAAGGCCATAGCAGTCCTGTTGCCCATTTCCTTTAAAGCCTCAGAAAGCAATTTTATATTGTCAAAAGCAATCTAATACCATATTGAGAGAGAGCTATACCCCAGAAGTGTTGGGTGGGAGTGATTTCTCGGTAATTTCTTATACAAGTGCCCGGGAGGTGTTCATAAGTAGATCTTTCTGACCCTACTTGTCCTATTCTACATGTTCCAGTGCAGTTGAATGGCAGTTTTTATAGGCTTTATTGCCATAGATCCAATACATGCCCTTTTCCAAAATGACTGGATACTTCTCTCCCTTTGCTTGTAAACACATATTCCAGGGCCCTGAGACTTCATTGGACTTATTACGACATGCCAAGCTGGACCATAAAATGGATCCAGGAGGGTCATTCAAAAGAAAAGTAATATTATCAGTACATAGAGGAGCACTTTTCTTCAGAATCTAGCCATGGTTATGAACTTGCCAACTACCACCATTTAGTCGTATGGAATAAGAATACCAAGACCCACACCATGTCTTAGTCATTGGGCTGCCTAAAATCTCAAAGGTTTGATTCCCTCTGTAGTCAAGAATGTATTGGCATTTTGAGGTAGTCCCCACATCCTGCCCATCAATTGTACTATTTACTCGCATACATAACCCAAAAGTACCCACTGGAATGGCTTCTAAATACCACTAGAAATTCTCCTGGAGGGATGTGGAGTATACTTTAATGTTTCCACACTTGTATGTGGTGCCAAGAGTGGATAGGTAAGATCAGTTTTGCATGGACCAAGAAAGATTGGACAGAAGGCTGTGCAAAGGGAACCCCTGATCTAAGTGTTTTGGGCCATGTGTTTTGGGACAAGGGGGCATTTGAATAAAATCAATCTGAACATGAACAAAAGGGCCCCAGGTTGGTGGATGGGCAGCAGGCAATGTTTTAGAATGAGAGCCAATGTTGTGTTGTTGACAAATAGCACAATTTTGGCAGTAGTGTTGGGCCAAAACAGAAAAGGAGGGAGTAAACCAATCCTTTCCAGTGAGGGAGATCATCTCCCCTTTGCTCGTATGGGCCTGACCATGCGCCAGATGAGCAAGATAGGGTAAAAGAAACTTGGGCGCATCCAGGCGGCTGTCCGGGGAGTGCCACAAGTGGTCAGTATGAAGTTTGCAACCAGCAGTTACCCAATAATCTTTTTCATCATCAGGGGCCATGTCTTGTAAAATAGCCAGTTGGGAAAGAGAGGATAAGGAAGAGGTAACTGTGGGTGCATTGTGAGAAAGAGGATACAAAGATGTAGCCTGAGGGGTAGAAAGAGCCACTTCCTGGCAGCAGAATCTGCCAGGGCATTTCCTTTAGATACCTCATCACGCAGACCAGAGTGAGCCATACATTTAACAACAGCAATAGCAGAAGGAAGTTGAAGGGCATCTAAGAGAGCAGCAACGTAGGGACCATTGCAAATAGGGGAACCAGTAGAAGTTAAGTGCTCCACTTAGGAAGGAACAATCAGTTTCACACATACTGAATGGGAAGCGATGTCTAGGAAGGAGTACGGCAGAAAGGGATCTAGGGGTTATAGTGGACCACAAGCTAAATATGAGTCAACAGTGTGACGATGTTGCAAAAAAAGCAAACATGATTCTGGGATGCATTAACAGGTGTGTTGTGAGCAAGACACGAGAAGTCATTCTTCCGCTGTACTCTGCACTGGTTAGGTCTCAGAGTATTGTGTCCAGTTCTGGGCACTGCATTTCAAGAAAGATGTGGAGAAATTGGAGAGGGTCCAGAGAAGAGCAACAAGAATGATTAAAGGTCTAGAGAACATGACCTATGAAGGAAGGCTGAAAGAATTTGTTTAGTTTAGTTTAGAAAAGAGAAGATTGAGGGGGGACAGGATAGCAGTTTTCAGGTATCTAAAAGGGTGTCTTGAGGAGGAGGGAGAAAACTTGTTCATCTTGGCCTCTGAGGATAGAACAAGAAGCAATGGGCTTAAACTGCAGCAAGGGAGGTTTAGGTTGGACATTAAGAAAAAGTTCCTAACTGTCAGGGTAGTCAAACACTGGAATAAATTGCCCAGGGCGGTTGTGGAATCTCCATCTCTGGAGATATTTAAGAGTAGATTAGATAAATGTCTATCAGGGATGGTCTAGTCAGTACTTGGTCCTGCCATGAGGGCAGGGGTCTGGAATCGATGACCTCTCAAGGTCCCTTCCAGTTCTAGTATTCTATGATTCTATGATTCTATGAATAATAAACTATAATGAATGACAATGGACAAAATACTCTGCATACAAATTTTCATAAATATCAGATTTTTCCAACTGTTCTCACAGATAGAAGTCTCTCTTAAAAACTATTTTGAGAGATTAAATGGAATGTAAATGGTGCATAGGCCTTTTTTGTCCTCTATACAAGAGTGAATTGCACTCATAATGAAAACTATGACCTCATGAATAGCAGCCAATTGAATCTGATTTACTTTATTCACAGATATATTAATATTTATCCCCCCATTTTTCAGCTGGTTCTAGCTCTAGAGTTTTATACTATGAGAGGGAAAAAACATGCCTCAGACTATAACAGGACATTTGTTTGATTAAGTCACATCATTAGCATTTACAGTTTTCTGAAACTATAATTTAGCCTAGTGGTGCATAGTCACTATTTCCTTTAGCAGGGTTAATTTATACGGTTGAACAAGTTACCACTATATATCTCCACAGTCCTCTAATAGTTTTACTTCTTTATTAGATATTTACCTGATTGTATATGATATTTTTTTAAACAAAAGTAAACGGAAAATATATTTTTAAATGCATATTTTCAGAAATTTGTTGATTTTGCTCCCCTTCTTCCTGTCTCAGGGCATGTGACTTTAAGTTTTTGCATGCCTAATTGTAGAATTCGCTTCAACTGAAAGTTTGCAAGACCAAGTATCAATGATTTCAAATGAGGAATTTTAAATGGTACTTAATTGAATTAATCCTTAAGTAATAAATGAGCAATTTGTCTAATAGTTTGTACAGTGCTCATCTAAGCTGAATGGCACAAAGGGCTCTGAATTAGTTTAGCATTTAATTACACTTTACAAGTTTATAGTTCATATTCATAATATAGTCTCCTCAAGTGGGCTTTTAAGAATGTCTGCCAGACACAATAAATAATGGTTATGTATTCAGCTGAATTTATGGCAATTCAAGGAAGGGGAATGGCTTATCAAATTAAAATAAACACTATGACTGCCTATGTGTGTCCTATACACTTTCCTCAGAAACTGCTTTTCACCAGTTAAAATAGATAATCAGTAATAAAGTGTTATGAAAATGTAGAGTGATGCTAATACCTCAGAGATTTTTTCTACTTAAAAAGTAAATCAAATACATTTGTTCTACAATATTTATCTTGTAAATTTCTGTCATTATGAACACTGCTTGAAATTTTCATACTTGATTTAACATATACTTATTCTAAGTTACTTGGATTCAAATAACATCCGGCAGATTTCAATAATGCAATTTCATATTCCTTTTTTATTAGTTATTAAAACTCGTGAAACCACTTTTGCTAGAGTGGCTGATCTGTAGCTTAGAGCTGCATAGTCTCCCACAATGTCTTATGTAACTTCTGGTACAAAGGGTACCAATATGGGATAATGTCATATTGGAGAAAAGTTTTAAGCAGGGTTCCATAGCGATTTGTTCTGGGTCTAGTGTTATTTAACATATTTAGTAATGATATAGATGTAGGAATAGAGAGCATACTGATCAAATTTGAGGATGACACAAAGGCAGGGGAGTGTACTGCAAATATTTTGTAGTATAAAGCTAAAATTCAGAGGGATCTTCATGAATTGTAGAACTGGGCTATATACAACAAAATGAATTTCAATAAAATCAAATGTAAGGTGGAACACTTAGGACATGTCTACACTGGGGAGTTATTTCAAAATAACTCACCTTATTTTGAAATAACAAGGTGAGCATCCAGACTACCAACCACGTTATTTCTAAATAATGGGCTTGTTCTTTTGAAATAATAACTCCTGCTGGTGAAAAGGAATAAGCTTATTTTGAAATAGTTATTTCAGGAGTTATTATTTCAAAATAATTTATTTCAAAATAACCTGGTGGTGTAGATGTAGCCTTAGGGAAGAAAAACCAAATGTTCAAATATAGAATAGAGGCTAACTGGCTTTGCCCTAGTACAGCTGGGAGGAATCTGGGAGCTGTGGTCAATCACAGTCTCCACATGAGTTCACGATGTAATGCTATTGAAAAAAAAAAAAAGGCAAATGCAGTTTTTTGTTGCAACATCAGAGGCACAGTATTCAAGTCATGGGTAGTGATAGTATTGCTCCACTTGGCATTGGTTAGGCCTCAGCTAGTGTATTATGTCCAATTTAGGTTACTCCTGTATAAAATAAAGAGGTAGAGAAGCTGAAAATGATCCAGAGGCTAGCAATAAATATGATCTAAGGGGTGGAATGTAAGCCACGGGAACAAAGGTTGAAAGATCTGGGTATGTTTACTTTGGAAAAGAGGAAAATTAGGATGGACATGATAGTGATCTTCAAATACTTGAAAGGCTGCCATAAAAAGATGGAGAGAAATTCTTCTCTCTTGCCACTGAGGTCAAAGAAAAGGCAATGGGTTCAAACTATAGCATAGCAGAACAGAAGGACAGTGGAACAAACTGCCTGGGAAAGTTGTGGAAGCTCTTTATGGTAGGTTTGCGAAGAGGCTGGATAGCCATCTGCTTGAAAAGTGTAGCCACAACAAATCATGCACGTTGGTAGGGGATTACATTTGTGGTTCCTTCTAACTCTAAAATCTACCATTCTGCCTCCAGTAGTATCCCCATAAGAACCACTCCATAATTAAGGGTCAAAGTAAAATTTTTCTATTAGTTTTGCAGAATATGAGTTTCTGAACTAAAACATTCAAAAAGCACGGGACACAAATAAATTACATTCATTTGATATTAGGAATGCCTCCTTGCTCTGTTGCACCCAACCCAAGGCCCAGTCCTTGGTTTTATACACATGTTGCACAAAATCCATAGGGCAGGAACTGTGTGGAGTAATCAGTGGGGGATTAGAGAGAGCAGTGCACTTGTGGGAAGTAAATGAGAAAATATTCCCCTTTTTCCTGTGCCTTTCTTGATGTCTCCTCCTCCCAGCAAGACTTGAGAGGCTGCTCTCCCATCCACATGGATTATCAAAATATTAATTACTTTCTAGTGATAAATACCAGCATTTGAATGTGACATACAGACCTAGACAATACTGCAGTGTAGTACAGGTTGACACTCTCTTAAACAGGATTCTCTGGTCTGGCAACATCCATGGTCTGGCACAGATGTTGCAGGACCAGAGAGTCCTGATGGAGGGTCATTGGCAATGATCCCAGTGGGGCCAGCAGGGCAGTGGGCTGCCCGTAGGGAGCTAAGTGTAGGGCTGCCAAGCATGTGGCGGTGGGGCTGCGCTGCGGAGTTGGGAGACCTGATGTGTGACTGCCTGGAAGGGCTGAGAGCCTCAGCACGTGGCATGCATTGTGGGGTAGGGAGCCCCAGTGCGCAGCACTTGCTTCTGTCCAGGAAGCCCCAGTGTGTAGTGCACGCAGCTGCCCAGAGCCCCTAGCACATGGTGTACACAACAGCCCAGAGACCCAGTGCACAGCTCCCCAGTAGGCTCTGGAGCCACAGCAGCAATGGCTGCCCAGCAAGGTCAGCAGGGCATCAGGGCTGGCAGGAGGTGGGAAGCTGGCTGGGAGACCAGTGGCCGGGCCAGGGGGGCTGATGGCAGAAGTCCAAAAATGACCTCCCCTGGTCCAGCAAATCCCTCAACAGAGACCGGTCCGGTCCCAAGGGTGCCGGGAGGTCCAACCTGTACCTTCAGAGCCTTTTTTATTTACTTTTCATGAACATGTATATGAGCGACATTTTGGTGACAAGCATATTTTCAGAAAGATAGCTAAAGAATTGCATACATACTTGGGTTTAAGTAATCATCCTGAAAGTTCACTCTGGGTTTGGGAATTCTCCAGTCAGGGAAGAGAAGCATTGCCATGTGTCTTAGGTAACCAAACTACTCAAAGTAATACTTACAATAAATAGTTCATAAATTGAACTATGTCTGCATAAATCAGTCAACAAATAATTTCAAACAACTATTTTATATAAATCCAAGTCTGTGGCACATGATTTACCAACAGAATGAGGAAATGCATTTGCTAAATTGTTCACTAAAAATACTGAATTCATCTCTAAAGAATATCATAGCCTTGCAGCCATAAAATATCACTTATTGAGCAAGAAAGGAAGAGAATCTTGGTGACATGAAATGAAAATCACCTTGCAATTTTCCAGGACAGAATTTTAATGCTCCAAGGTGGTAACAGTAATATAATGGATCAAACTTTGAAGGAGAAAAAAAAATCACTGCATGGCTAGAAAATAGCAGAGCCTTGAAGGAGGTTTCCAGATAAACTTTACTGCTTTTTACAAACAATAGAATGAATGGAGGAATAGAAAGTTGCAAGCTGCAAGTTGCAAGAAGTTGCAAATAAAGTCTTTGGACCTAATGCCACAAGGTGCTGCTGAGCATCTATGAAGTGTTTAATGCACAAGGGCTCCCATTGACTTCAACTAGGAATGAAGATGCTTAACACCTTACCAGAACTGCCTGCCAGAACAAGCCCGTAGGGAGAACTTAGAAATAATACCATGGATTATAAATAGATTAGAAATATGGACAGTAGATAAAGCAATGGAAAAAGGAAGCTGGTACACATTTCAGGGATTTTTTTAAAAATACAGATATTGAAAGGAAAGGAGAAGCCAAAAAGCAGTCATGCTTGAAGAGATGAATAACAGGGGTGTTAGTACATGGCAAATTAGTTAAAGATGTGTAAAGTGATATGGCAGACAAATAAAGATAATTTTGGACTGCATATGAAGAGTGACATCATCATGTAGCAAAAACTCTGAATAAAACTCTGATGGAGTATTGCTTTGAGTCCTGGGTACCATACTACCAGATAGATTAGATTATTAATGAAGCAAAACCCACTTCTTCTGATGAATGGAGTTAAGGGGTCCAGGTTACAAATAAATAGCATTGAAAAAGAGGGAATGGGAAGGGAAAGAGAAGGAAAAAATGGGGAAAAATATTGTCAATTAGAGTGTCCATGCTAAATGACGGTAATAGAGTGGGCTCTAATTACCTGGTTCTTATTTTTATGTGGAATGTAGTGGTCCATCCAGTTCAGGTCTTTGTTCAGATCTTGTTTCCAGGTGTTAAACTTGTAAATGAAATCAAGTTCTGCAGCGTTTCTCTCAAGCTGTTTTTTTTAAATTGCTTTATAATAATATAGTCACTTTTAGATCCATTAGTGAGTGCCCAGGAATGTTGAAATGTTTCCCAATAGCTTTCTGGCTGTTACCATTTCAAATATCTGATTTGTGTCCATTCATCCTTTATCATAGAGGCTGTCAGATTTGGCTAATTTACATGGTAGTGGGGCACTGCTGGCACTTAATGGAATAGATCACATTGGTGGATGTACAGTTGTATGAGCCTCTGATGTGGTGCCTTATGTGTTTAGGTCCTCTGGTGATGTCACTTGTATAGATGTGTGGTCATAGCTGATTGCAGGGTGGGTTCCTGGATGAATTGATTGCAGGGTGCATTCCTGGAAGAGTATGTTGGAGGTGTGCTGCATGGTTGCTGGAAAGTATTTGTTTCAGGTTAGGGCAAGGCTACTCATATGTGGCCTGTGGGCCACATGTGGCCCGTGGCCTGTTTGTTTGCAGCCTACAGTGCAGTTTGGGTTTATGCAGGGCTCAACACGTGGCCCACAGATGGGAGCCAAAATAAAAAAGTAGTCAATATAATGGTCTTCTGTTGATATGTGTTTTAGTAGTTAAATTCCTGGACTGTCATTGCTCATTAAAAGTGCTGTCATATGGGTGGAAATTGGGTAAATATTACATTTTATTAGTATCAGCAGAACTGACTTAAATGGGGCCTGCATATTTTATAGTCTTGCCTTAATCTTTGTATTCATGCCCATTAGTGTGAAAGAAGCTATTTGCATATATTTGCATATATATTTGCATGTATATGCAACCACGCTTAAGTTGTGGCCCTCTGCATGTGCTGTGAGTATCATTGTCGCCCCCAGAGCTTCCAAAGTTGAGTAGCCCAGGGTTAGGGTTGTCTGTAGGTGTGGAGTGGCCTGTCCCCCAAGGCCCATGAGGGCTACCCCTCTGAAACTTCAAAATTATCAGGTGTCTGAAGGAATTGAGTTAATTATCTCTTAGTCAAAATATACACGTCTTAATCTTTCCCCATTGTGAAGGAAGGGCATGGTAGTGCTCTACGTATATTGAAAGATATAAACAACAGGGATGGTGAAGGACTCATTTGGTATGTTCAAAGTGTTATAACAAGAAGAAATGGAATTAAATTGAAGAGGGAGCACCATCTATGGGAAGGCATGGGATGAGTAGTCCTAGGGATGGGGGTTCCACAACCACCACCCCCAAAAGAAGAAGACAGATGATGGTGGTCGGGGACTCCTTCCTAAGAGGGACTGAGTCATCCATTTGTCTTCCAGACCTACAATCTCAAGAAAGATGCTGCTTACCAGGAGCTCACATTCAGGATGTGACTGAGAGTCTTCCAAAAGTGATTAAACCTTCGGATTGCTACCCCTTCCTGCTTCTCCATATAGGAACTAACGATACAGCCAAGAATGATCTTGAGTGGGTCACAGCTGATATGTAGTGCTGTGAAGAAGGATCAAGAAAGCGCAAGTAGTGTTCTATCCTTCCGGTTGAAGGAAAAGGTCCAAGTAAGGATCGTCAAATTGAGGAATTAAATGCGTGGTTGCGCAGGTGGTGTTGGAGAGAGGGCTTTGGTTTCTTTAACACAAGGATTGTTAGGAAGAGATGGGATCCACCTAACAAAGAGAGGAAAGAGTATCTTCGCAGGCAGGCTTGCAAACCTAGTGAGGAGGGCTTTAAACTAGGTTCATTGGGGGACAGTGACCAAAGCTCTGAGGTAAGTGAGGAAGTCGGATACGGGGAAGAAACACAAGGAGAAACGAGCAACAAAGGAGGACCCCTGACTTGTATGGAGAAGGTAGGGCAATCAACTGGCTATCTAAGGTGTTTGTACACAAATGCAAGAAGCCTGGGAAACAAACAGGAAGAATTATGAGCCCTGGTGCAGCCAAAGAACTATGATTTGACTGGAATAACAGAGACTTGGTGGGATGACTCGCATGACTGGAGCACTGTCATGGAAGGGTATAAACTATTCAGGAAGAACAGGCAGGGGAGAAAAGGAGGAGTTGCCTTGTATGTAAGAGAGTAGTATGATTGCTTGGAGCTCCAGTATTTAGAGGGAGGAAAGCCTGTTGAGAGTGTATGGGTTAAGTTAAGAGGTGGAAGCAACAGGGGTGATGTTGTGATTGGTGTCTGCTGTAGACCACTGAATGAGGTAGACAAGGCTTTCTTCGGAAAACTGAGAGAATCTTCCAGATCACAGGCCCTGATTCTCATTAGGGATTTTAATCACCCTGACATCTGATTGGAGACCAATACAGCAGTACACAGAAAATCCAGGAAGTTTTTGGAGAACGTTGGGGATAACTTCTTGGTACGAGTGCTGAAGAAAATGACTGGGGCCATGTGCAGCTTCACCTGCTGCTCACAAACAGGGAGGAACTAGTAGGGGAAGTAGAGGTGAGTAACAACCTGGAAAGCAATGATCATGAGATGACAGATTTCAGGATCCTGACCAAAGGAAGAAAGAAGAATAGCAAAATACACACCCTGGACTTCAGAAAAGCAGACTTTGACTCCCTCAGAGAACTGATGGGCAGGATTCCCTGGGATGCTTACGTGAAGGGGAAAGGAGTCCAGGAGAGCTGGCAGTATTTTAAAGAAGCCTTATTAAAGGCACAGGAAGAAACCATCCCAATGTGCAGAAAGAAAAGCAAATATAGTAGGCAACCAGATTGGCTTACCAGGGACATCCTTGGTGAGCTTAAACACAAAAAGGAAGCTTACAAGAAGTGGAAACTTGGACAGATGACTTGGGAGGAATATAAATATATTGCTGGAGAATGTAGGGGACTTACTAGGAAGGTGAAAGCACAATTGGAATTGCAGCTAGCAAGGTATGTGAAGGATAATAAGAGAGGTTTCTACAAGCAATAAGAGGGTTATCAGAGAAGGTGTGGGGCTCTTATTGGATGAAGGAGGTAACCTAATGACAGATGATGTGGGAAAAGCTGAAGTACTCAATGCTTTCTTTGCCACTGTCTTCACGAACAAGGTCAGCTCCCAGACAAATGCACTAGGCAATGCAGTATGGGAAGGAGGTGGACAGCCCTTGGGGTATGTCTAGACTGCATCCCTCTTTCGGCAGAGGGATGCAGATTAGGCAGGTCGACATTGCAAATGAGGCAGGGATTTAAATATCCTGCGCCCAATTTGCATAAAAATGGCCGCCGCGTTTTGCCAACTCAGCACTTTGTTGGCAAAAAGTGGCAGTCTAGAGGGGAATCTGTTGAGAAAGAAAGCCTTTTTTGACAGATCCTGTAAATCTCCTTGAAGGAGGCATAAGTGATCTGTTGAAAAAGGGTGATCAGAGAAGGTGTGGGTCCCTCATTGGATGAGGGAGGTAACCTAGTGACAGATAATGTGGGAAAAGCTGAAGTACTTTCTTTGCCTCTGTCTTCACGGACATGGTCAGCTCCCAGACAAATGCACTAGGCAACGCAGCATGGGAAGGAGGTGGATAGCTCTTGGTGGGGAAAGAACAAGTTAGGAACTTTTTAGAAAAGCTTAACATACACAAATCCATGGACCCAGATTTAATGCAATCAAGGGTACTGAGGAAGTTGGTAAATGTCATTGTGGAGCCTTTGGCCATTATCCTTGAAAACTCGTGGAGATTGGGAGAGATCCTGGATGATTGGAAAAAGGCAAATGTAGTGCCCATCTTTAAAAAAGGGAAGAAGGACAATCAAGAGAACTACAGACCAGTCAACCTTACCTCAGTCCCTGGAAAAATCATGGAGGGGATCCTCAAGGAATCCATTTTGAAGCACTTGGAAGAGGGGAGAGTGATCAGGTATAGACAACATGGATTCACGAAGCGCAAGTCGTGCTTGAAGAATCTGATCAGCAAAGCTTTTGATACGGTGTACCACAATATTCTTGCCAGCAAGTTAAGGGAATATGGATTGGATAAATGGACTGTAGAATGGATAGAAAGCTGGCTAGACTGTCGGGCCCAACGGGTAGTGATCAATGGCTTGATGTCAGGTTGGCGGGCGGTTTCAAGTAGAGTGCCCCAAGGATCTGTTCTTGGACAGGTTTTGTTGAACATCTTTATTATTGACCTGGATGAGGGGATGGACTGCACCCTCAGCAAGTTCACAGATGACACTAAGCTAGGGGGAGAGGTAGATACTCTGGAGGGCAGGGATAGGGTCCAGAGTGGCCTGGACAGATTAGAGGATTGGGCCAAAAGAAATCTGATGAGGTTCAACACGGACAAGTGTAGAGTCCTGCACTTGGGACGGAAGAATCCCAAGCATTGTTACAGGATGGGGGCTGAATGGCTAAGTAGCAGTTCTATAGAAAAGGACCTTGGGATTACAGTGGATGAGAAGCTGGACATGAGTCAACAGTGTGCCCTTGTAGCCAAGAGGGCTAATGGCATATTAGGGTCCATTAGGAGGAGCATTGCCAGCAGAACTAGAGAAGTGATTATTCCCCTTTATTCGGCTTTGGTGAGGCCACATCTGGGGCGTTGTATCCAGTTCTGCCCTCCCTCTTCCCCCCCCCCCCAGTATAGAAAATATGTGAACGCATTGGAGAGAGTCCAGTGGAGGGCAACCAAAATGATTAGGGGACTGGTGCACATGACCTATGAGGAGAGACTGAGGGATTTGGGTTTTTTTAGTCTGCAGAAGAGAAGAGTGAGGGGGGATTTGATAGCAGCCTTCAACTTCCTGAAGGGAGGTTCCAAAGAGGATGGAGAAAGGCTGTTCACAGTAGTGACAGATGACAGAACAAGGAACAATGGTCTCAAGTTACAGTAGGAGAGGTCTAGGTTGGATAGTAGGAAAAACAATTTCACTAGGAGGGTGGTGAAGCACTGGAATGGGTTACCAAGGGAGGTGGTGGAATCTCCATCCCTAGAGGTTTTTAAGTCTCGGCTTGACAAAGCCCTGGCTGGATTGATTTATTTGGGATTGGTCCTGACTTGGGACAGGGGCTGGACTTGATGACCTTCTGAGGTTTCTTTCAGGTCTAGGATTCTATGATTCTATGAGATGAAAAATTAAACTTCATTAAAGCTAGACTAGACAAAACACCAGAAAAAATATTCTGGAAGTGCCATGTGTTGGCTTGAGATGGCTTGAATAACATAAGGGGTGTTTTTCACTTTTAATGGTTCAGTGAACATATTTTCCTAGGTTTTGTACATTATTACAATCTTCCATAGCAACGTTTTTCATGTGTGGAAAAAATAGCCAATTGATAATCATAACATGAAGAAATGTCAAATAGATGGGTTGTCATACTAAAAATAATTGTAGTGTTCTAGCTGCCACATTGGAAATATGCAATGTAAATTATCTAACGCTAAAAAAGTTATATTTTCCTACATAAAAGTATTTTGAAAGGAAACAGAATACATTAATTTGGGTTTCGTACACATACTATTTGGTAAAAAATGTAATGCTGTTGGAACCAAATTTGTAACCTATACATTACAAATATTATATCTCACTTACTATGATTCCCAAGTCATATCTCAGAAAGCATGCTCATTTAGACACCAAGAGCTATATCTCTGAAACCATCTTGCAAAATCTGCTCTTAAGTTTTTGTTCACACAAAGTGCTACGTGTCCACAACTCATATGTGTGTGCATATACAGGTGTTTATTCATGCAAATAGTAGTTAGTTGTCTACCATTTTGTAAGGCCAAATATCCATTTGCATTTTCTTTTGCAAGTTTGCAGTTTCAATGCTTGTTAATGAAACATTTGAGGAAGAATTTGGAGACTGACTTCTAGAACAGGTTTTATGACCACACATTTTCATTGTCAGCCAAGAATGAAATCCATAGAAACTTTCCAGTGCAACAAATTTACAATCTCTTTAAGTGGTGCTGCATGTGAAATGCATTTAACATTTTTATGAGACATTCCTGGAAACAACAATCATAATATTCCAGTCACTGTTTTCAAATCCACAGAACTAATCCTCCAGAAAGAAGATTAAGACCAAATTTTGTTATGCCATGCTGGTGTAAGATAGAATAACCACTAGGTAGGCAAGATGTAACAGCAGAATTTGTCAATAAAAATTCAAAACCAATTACATTAACTCATATCTGAAGTTCAAATGAGAATGTTAAAAGTCCTGGAAATAAAGGTAATTTTTTACAAAATTATTTTTAAATAAACAAAAGAAAATGCAATTTAGTGGCCTACTTGTTTAGAAAGATTGAGCTGTTAGTGATGCAAGGCACAGCAGAAGGAGTGTCAGTGTCCACACAATGGACCTGGGAAGTCTCCATTCTCTATTTGCAAGGCAAAAGAAATCCCTTGAAAACTAACAAATGTTGCATTTCAGAGCACTAAAAGCTTTTTACATAAGAATCTCTAGCACTGCATGAATTAAATGTAAGGCACCAATTACTGTTTCTTGATAAGGCAGAGAGCTGGAATAGGAAGCTGTTCTCCCAACCAATAAAGCAATCACAGCCCACCAGTTTGATGCCCTTCACACAGCCGGTTCACTCCACATGGGGAGACTAAATTCTCACTTTGCTAAAATGATGTTGAAAGCCAATAAGAAATTGAAGTGGATGCAAGCATGGGAACCAAGTAAGTTGCTGCAATACAAAGATTTAGATTTATTCTTATTTTTAGAAAAAGGGGGAATAAACATGTGAGAACAAAATTCACATTTCTCACACAAACAGCAAATGACTACAGTTCTTCTGGATCAAAAATGCCTTTGATTCACCATTTCACCTCAGCTTGTTCAGGTTCAATGATATCTAAGATACATGTGTGTTTAATGCAGGTTCTGTTGCACCTGTAGTAATCATTAACCAAGCTGGAGTTAAATGACTGCACAACCACTACTTCTGCTGCTATTTACAGTGTCATTAGGCAACCCTGCAAAAAAAAAATGGCCTCTGAAAAGCAATTTAATGAGTGCACTACAAGAACTGCAAGACAAAACCTGAATGTTCTACTTGTCCCACCCTGCCACAAAGGGTCCTGACAACAATGGAACTAATGTGGCTATCCTGCAGGGGGTGGAAAATGGCAAGATTATGGGACTCTATAAAAGGGATTTGAACCCCATGCAAGGTCATTGTCATGAAGTGCACAGTAGGCTCAGGGAAGATAAGGATTTACAACTAAAAAGATCCACTAAGTTTCTGTAATTCAGATTCCCCAAAGGAAGGTGCTGCTAGAGGGGGAGAAACTGAGGAGGGGAGAAGGAGGGAAAGTGGAGAGGGGGGACATGTAGGGAGGGTAGAGTTGGGGAAACTGGAAAGGGTACCTGCGTCAGAGGTACCTGGAGTTGGAGGTCATTCCCTGCCATGGTGGCAAGGTGTCTGGTCGAAGCCCAGGATGCAGTGAGAGCTGACAGTTAGAACCCCCTTGCGGTACACTGAGAGCCAGGGCCTAGATGGATTTCATCTAGCAGCTCTGGCTTGCAGGAGACTGGTCCAAACAACTGCAGATGCAGGAGAGGGAGCAATCAGGAAGCAGCCAATCAGGACTCTTTCTGAGCTGCAGCTTCTTTGTTCTGCAAAAACCTACGCTATTTCCTGTTATTTTTAAAATCTCCCCTGGAGGCTTTGTCTGGGAAAACCCAGACATATGGTAACCCTAACTGAACTGCGCTGCCTTGTCTCTTATAGAATGGGAAGTTAGGAGTCACAAGCTGGGGAGGGGAGAAGCTACAGCCTGAGCTGGTAGGAGCTGCTACAAAATGTTGATGCAGTCTGGAGTGAAGGATTACTTTGAGTGCATCAGAGTCTGCTTACTGAGGCTGTGTGCTTAGACTACAATTTGATTTGAAAAGACATACTACATCTGGAAGCAAAAGCAAATCATCAACCATTCTGCACAGCATTTTTTCTTGGTCATGGTTGACTTGAAGAATGATAACATGGTCAGATGGAAATACTGCAACACACTTGAATATAAAACATTCTATACGTGCCCATCACCATCATGTCTAGGTACAATTTAGACAGCTTACACCAGGAGCAACTGACTATTTCCTCCAAAGACCCATATGCTGCACAAAAATCCACTACAGCAACTGAACTAAGAAGATCAGAATTCTCAACTAGTCAACACATTGCCTGAAATATTCGAAAACCTCCAGTTAGTGGAGAACTTGTGTCTGGCACAGGGCTTTAAAAGTGCTTAGACTCAGATATATTTCTATTGGGACTCTTAGTTTTACTGAATTCCAGAGTGATTGCCTGCCCTTGAGATTGAAGCAGTTCCACCGTTGGGACCTATAACCAGTAATACTTCCAAATTCGACTGTCAGAGATTGTGGTGCTCTATGTAATACTCTGACCTCAAACATCTAAAGCTCAGTAGCCCCCCAGGGTAATAAGGGCTCATCTAGCTGCTCTACATAAAAGATAGTAACTTGTTATCTGCACTACCCTAAGTTTCCAAGTGCCTTAGTAAACCTAGGTACAGCACAACGAGTTTATTTAATGTGAGAAAGGCATAAATAACTATTAAGATGTGCATTCCAGAGGAAAAGACACAATCTCATAACCAGTTGAATTGCAAATATATTTATAGTTACTGGTGATTTTGGAAAGTATGGAAGCAGAGAGTTATTTATTAAGACCTCAAGATGGTAATTAACTTAATAAGAAGTCCGGAATAGACCAGAAATTCACCAGTAAGAGCAGATCATCATAATTAGTCCACTAGCTCATCAGGAAAGGGAAAAGACACTGACGTTTGCCTGGAGAAAGCCATTACATCATTATAGAAGTACATCTTCTAATATATAAAGGAGAATGTTTATATATTTGTGTGCTAATAACTTGGGCACTATAAGAGCTACCGCAACCAAACATTGCATGGGGTAACCTTTTCTCCAGGAGAAGGTTTTAAGGTACTTTTGGCAGTGTGAGGAGAAGCGGCTTCCCAGGGGAAGTGGCGGGTACAGTCACTCACTAAGGCCAGCGGCGGAAGCGTGAGGGGAGGGGCAGTGCTCCGAGCAGCAGCTGCCCCACTCACCTCTACCAGGCCGTTCCACTGTGCAGGTGCGTCTGGGGCGGGGGAGCCCCCTCCTCCCTCCCACCTGTGATGTCACTCGGCCCAGGCCCCTCCACTCCGGCGGTGGCCGAGGATTGCCAAGCAGCGAGCTGGAGCTCGCGGCCACCACTAGGGGGGTGGTTGTGGGCGCAGTGGGGTGAGCCCAGTGGGCAGATGGCGGCGGCAATGCTGGGAGCAGCCCAGGGTCCAGCGCAGCTTCCTGGTCATGTGGTGGGGAGCCCGGCACCTGTTTGGTGTGGCCCACAGGAGAGGGGAGCCCCCGGCACGGCCCCATGGTGTGGCAGGTAGTGGGGCAAAATTTCGGGGCGGCTGGTGGGGTTGTTGCCCCCCACAACACCTTCAGCCCCAGGCATGAGCTGGGCCGCCCCGCCCACCCTGGGTCCTGTGTTCACCCCCTCTCACCCTTCCCTAACACGAGGCACCCCTGGAAGGACCCCACTACCCGCCCCGAGCAATGCCGGGTAACTCCAGCTAGTTCACTATATTCGCAGTTACCATTCTCATAACAGACATCAAAATCGAGGGTGTGTTCATTTGTGTGAGCAGAGTCAGAAACCATTAATAAGGTTGGCAGATTTTTGTATTGTTGATGGATATCAATGCTTATATTAAACATTTTTTGTTTTTACCAATTTACATTTTCATAGTTGCAGGAAAGTGAGAAGGGGACTGAACAATTATTTAATGACAGATGTTTTGATTAAAAAAGTTTGCTTTCTAGCCATAAAGCTTTTTAATAATTAAAACACAGCACTGTAGAGAGGAGGTGTGGCCCCCTCAGATGCAGACATAGGCACAGAGGGAAGAACACAAGCTGCATGGTGGGAGGAGCCAAGAGGCCCATGTCCCACATGCCAAAAGCAGAAGGGTGGGACAGGAAGGGAAACTACAAAAGGCCAGCCGAGCTGCTCAGTTGGGAGGAAGCTGACAAAGACAATAAGCACTACTTCCCTACTGCTGCAGAGGCACACTCAGGAGATTTACTGTTTCCCCAGAGACCCACAGGTGCTTCCAAGGAGCCCCAAGACAGCTGGTGGTGCTCTCTCCTTCACTGAGCCTCTAGATTAAATAGTTCTGCCAGATTAGTGGCCCAAAAGCCTAATTGCTAGTTGCCCTGGCCTGCATAAAGGCCAAGGAAATAAGCTACTATAGCTCTGTATTTCTCCTCCCCACCAGAGAACATAAGAACATAAGAATGGCCGTATTGGGTCAGACCAAAGGTCCATCTAGCCCTGTATCCTGTCTGCCGACAGTGGCCAGCACCAGGTGCCCCAGAGAGGGTGGACCAAAGACAATGATCAAGCGATTTGTCTCCTGCCATCCCTCTACAGCCTCTGACAAACAGAGGCCAAGGACACCATTTTATCCCCTGGCTAATAGCCTTTTATGGACCTAACCTCCATGAAATTATCTAGCTTCACTTTAAACTCTATTATAGTCCTAGCCTTCACAGCCTCCTCTGGCAAGGAGTTCCACAGGCTGACTACACGCTGTGTGAAGAAGAACTTTCTTTTATTAGTGTTAAACCTGCTACCCATTAATTTCATTTGGTGTCCTCTAGTTCTTCTATTTAGGGAACTAATAAATAACTTCTCTTTATCGGCCCTCTCCACACCACTCATGATTTTAAAAACCTCTATCATACTCCCCCTCAGTCTCCTCTTTTCTAAACTGAAAAGTCCCAGTCGCTTTAACCTCTCCTCATATGGGACCCATTCCAAACCCCTAATCATTTTAGTTGCCCTTTTCTGAACCCTTTCCAAGGCCAAAATATCTTTTTTGAGGTGAGGAGACCACATCTGTACACACTATTCAAGATGTGGGCATACCATAGTTTTATACAGGGGCAGTAAGATATTCTGGGTCTTATTTTCTATCCCTTTCTTAATAATTCCTAGCATCCTATTTGCCTTTTTGACCGCTGCTGCACACTGCGTGGAAGTTTTCAGAGAACTGTCCACGATAACTCCAAGATCTCTTTCCTGATTTGTCGTAGCCAAATTAGCCCCCATCATACTGTATGTATAGTTGGGCTTATTTTTCCCAATGTGCATTACTTTACACTTATCCACATTAAATTTCATTTGCCATTTTGTTGCCCAATCACTCAGTTTGGTGAGATCTTCTTGGAGTCCCTCACAGTCTGCTTCTGTCTTGACTATCCTAAACAGTTTGGTATCATCTGCAAACTTTACCACCTCACTGCTTACCCCTTTCTCCAGATCATTTATGAATAAGTTGAACAGGATTGGTCCTAGGACCGACCCTTGGGGGACACCACTAGTTACCCCTCTCCATTCTGAAAATTTACCATTTATTCCTACCCTTTGTTTCCTGTCTTTTAACCAGTTCTCAATCCAAGAAAGGACCTTCCCTCTTATCCCATGGCCATGTAATTTACACAAGAGCCTTTGGTGAGGGACCTTGTCAAAGGCTTTCTGAAAATCTAAGTATACTATATCTACTGGATCCCCCTTGTCCGCATGTTTGTTAACCCCTTCAAAGAACTCTAATAGATTAGTAAGACATGATTTCCCTTTACAGAAACCATGTTGACTTTTGTCCAACAAATTATGTTCTTCTACATGCTTCACAATTTTATTCTTTACTATTGTCTCGACTAATTTGCCCAGTACTGAAGTTAGACTTACCAGTCTGTAATTGCTCGGATCGCCTCTAGAGCCCTTTTTAAATATTGGTGTCACATTGGCTACCCTCCAGTCATTAGGTACGGAAGCCGATTTAAGGGATAGGTTACAAACCACAGATAATAGTTCAGCAATTTCCCATTTGAGTTCTTTTAGAACCCTTGGATGAATGCCATCCGGTCCCGGAGATTTGTTAACATTAAGTTCTTCTATTTGTTCCAAAACCTCCTCTAATGACACTTCAATCCAGGACAGTTCCTCAGATTCATCACCCACAAAGGACGGTGCAGATTTGGGAATCTCCCCAACGTCCTCAGCCGTGAAGACTGAAGCAAAGAAATCATTTAGTTTCTCTGCAATGGCTTTATCGTCCTTGATTGCGCCTTTTATAGTTCGATCGTCTAGGGGACCCACAGGGTTTTTAGCAGGCTTCCTGCTTCTAATGTACTTAAAAAACATTTTGTTATTTCTTTTTGAGTTTTTGGCTAGCTGTTCCTCAAAATCTTTTTTTGCTTTTCTTATTACATTTTTACACTTGATTTGACAGTGTTTCTGTTCCTTTTTATTTATCTCACTAGGATTGGACTTCCACTTCTTAAAAGATGCCTTTTTGTTCCTCACTGCTTCTTTTACATGGTGGTTAGGCCACGGTGACACTTTTTTAGGTCTCTTGCTATGTTTTTTAATTTGGGGTATACATTTAAGTTGGGCCTCTATTATGGTGTCTTTAAAAAGTTTCCATGCAGCTTGCAGGGATTTGGCTCTAGTCACTGTGCCTTTTAATTTCTGTTTAACTAGCCTCCTCATTTTTGTGTAATTCCCCTTTTTGAAATTAAATGCCAGGGTGCTGGACTGCTGAGGTGTTCTACCCACCACAGGAATGTTGAATGTTATTATATTATGGTCACTATTCCCAAGCGGTCCTGTAATGGTTATTTCCTGGACCTGATCCTGCGCTCCACTCAGGACTAAATCGAGAATTGCCTCTCCCCTTGTGGGTTCCTGCACCAGCTGCTCCAAGAAGCAGTCATTTAGGCCATTGAGAAATTTTATCTCTGCTTCTCTTCCTGAGGTGACGTACCCAGTCAATATGGGGATAATTAAAATCCCCCATTATTATAGAGTTCTTTATTTTGGTAGCTTCTCTAATCTCCCTCAGCATTTCAGTGTCACACAGCTGTGACTAGTGGAGGGAGATGTCCCTTCCCCATTACTCTGGATGCCTAGCAGTGAGAAAACAATGCTCCCCCACTAGTGGCACTTCCAGTCATGCCCTTTTCTCTCCCCCTGCCTGATCTCCCCAACCCCTTTCCTATCTCCACTGTCCCCTGCACAAATCTACTCACCCTTTCTTTCACAGAATCATAGAACCATAGAGCTGGAAGAGACCTTAAAAGGCCATCAAGTCCAGCCCCCTTCCCATGGCAGGACCAATCCCAATTAAATCAACCCAGCCAGGGCTTTGTCAAGCCGAGACTTAAACACCTCTAGGGATGGAGACTCCACTACTTCCCTAGGTAACCCATTCCAGTGCTTTACCACCCTCCTAGTGGAATAGTTTTTCCTAATATCCAACCTGGACCTCTCTCACCGCAATTTGAGACCATTGTTCCTTTTTCTGCCATCCATCACTACTGTGAACAGCCTTTCTCCAGCCTCTTTGAAACCTCCCTTCAGGAAGTTGAAGGCTGCTATCAAATGCCCCCTCACTATTCTCTTCTGCAGACTAAATAGACCCAACTCCCTCAGCCTCTCCTCGTACATCATAAGCTCCTGCCCCCTAATCATTTTGGTTGCCCTCTGCTGGACCCTCTCCAACACATCCACATCCTTCCTGTAATGGGGGGCCCAGAACTGGACACAATACTCCAGATGTGGCCTCACCAGAGCCAAGTGAAGAGGAATAATCACATCTCTGGATCGACTGACAATGCTCCTCTTAATGCAACCTAGTATGCCATTAGCCTTCTTGGCTACAAGGGCACACTGTTGACTCATGTCCAGCTTCTCATCCACTGTAATCCCCAGGTCCTTTTCTACAGAACTGCTACTTAGTCAGTTGGTCCCCAGCCTGTAACAATGCTTGGGATTCTTCCATCCCAAGTGCAGGACTCTGCACTTGTCCTTGTTGAACCTCATCAGATTTCTTTTGGCCCAATCCTCCAATTTGTCTAAGTCATTCTGGACCCTATCCCTGCCCTCCAGCGTATGTACCTCCCCCCTAGCTTAGTGTAATCCGCAAACTTGCTGAGGGTGCAATCCATCCCCTCATCCAGGTCATTAATAGAGATGTTGAACAAAACTGGTCCCAGAACCGATCCTTGAGGCACTCCGCTAGAAACCGACTGCCATCCTCACATCGAGCCATTGATCACTAACTGCTGGGCTTGACCTTCCAGACAGCTTTCTATCCATCTTACCATCCATTTATCCAATCCACATTCCCTTAACTTGCTGGCAAGAATATTGTGGGAGACCGTATCAAAAGCCTTGCTAAAGTCAAGGTATATCACTTCTAGCGGAGTGCCTCAAGGATCGGTTCTGGGACCAGTTTTGTTCAACATCTTTATTAATGACCTGGATGAGGGGATGGATTGCACCCTCAGCAAGTTTGCGGATTACACTAAGCTAGGGGGGAGGTACATACGCTGGAGGGCAGGGATAGAGTCCAGAATGACTTAGACAAATTGGAGGATTGGGCCAAAAGAAATCTGACTTCCCCATATCCACAGAGCCAGTTACCTCATCATAGAAGCTAATCAGATTGGTCATGCACAACTTGCCCTTCATGAATCCATGATGATTTTTCTTGATCACCTTCCCCTCTTCCAAGTACTTTAAAATGGATTCCTTGAGGATCCCCTCCATGATTTTTCCAGGGACGGAGGTAAGACTGACCGGCCTATAGCTCCCTGGATTGTCCTTCTTCCCTTTCTTAAAGATGGGCACTACATTTGCCTTTTTCCAATCATCCGGGATCTCTGCTGATCTCCATGACTTTTCAAAGACAATGGCCAAAGGCTCCTCAATGATATTTGCCAACTCCCTCAGTACCCTCGGATGTATTAAGTCCGGACCCATGGATTTATGTATGTTTAGCTTTTCTAAATAGTTCCTAACCTGTTCTTTCCCCACCAAGGGCTGTCCACCTTCGTCCCATATTGCGTCACTTAGTGCATTAGTCTGGGAGCTGACCATGTCCGTGAAGACAGAGGCAAAGAAAGCATTAAGTACTTCAGCTTTCCCCACATCATCTGTCACTAGGTTCCCGCCCTTATCTAGTAGGGGCACAACACCCTCTCTGATCGCCTTCTTCTTGCTAATGTGCCTGTAGAAACCTTTCTTGTTATCCTGCACATCCCTTGCAAGTTGCAATTCCAGTTGAGCTTCCGCCTTCCTGATAACTCCCCTGCATTCTCGATCTGTACATTTATACCCCTCCCTAGTCATCTGTCCAAGTTTCCACTTTTTGTCAGCTCCCTTTTTGTGCTTAAGTTCACCAGAGATTTCCCTGGTGAGCCAATCTGGTCTCCTACCATATTTGCTTCTCTTGCTAAGCATTGGAATGGTTTCTTTCTGTGCCTTCAATAAGGCTCCTTTAAAATACTGCCAGCTCTCCTGGACTCCTTTCCTCTTCATGTTAGCATCCCAGCCCATCAGGTCTCTGAGGGAGTCGAAGTCTGCTTTTCTGAAGTTCAAGGTTATGTATTTTACTACTCTCTTTTCTTCCTTTGATCAGGATCCTGAAATCTACCATCTCTTGATCACTGCTTCCCAGGTTGTCACCCACCTCTACTTCCCCTATTAGTTCCTCCCTGTTTGTGAGTAGCAGGTCAAGCTGTGCACAGCCTCTGGTTGGATCCTGCAGCACTTGTACCAAGAAGTTATCCCCAACATTCTCCAAAAAATTCCTGGACTGTCTGTGTACTGCCATATTAGTCTCCCAACAGATGTCAGGGTGATTAAAGTCCCCCATGAGAACCAGGGCCTGCGATCTGGAAGCTTCTCTCAGTTGTCCGAAGAAAGCCCCATCTACCTCATCCACCTGATTTGGTGGCCTGTAGCAGACACCAACCACAACATCACTGCTGTTGCTTACACCTCTAAACTTGACCCATAGACTCTCAACAGGCTTTTCTCCCTCTATATACTGGAGTTCTGAGCAATCATAGTGCTCTCTTACATATAGTACAACTCCTCCTCCTTTTCTCCCCTGCCTGTTCTTCCTGAACAGTTTATACCCTTCCATGACAGCGCTCCAGTCATGCGAGTCATCCCATCAAGTCTCTGTTTTCCCAATCAAATCATAGTTCTTGGACTGGGCCAGGGCCTCCAATTCTTCCTGTTTGTTACCCAGGCTTCTCGTACTGGTGTACAAACACATTAGATAACCAGTTGATCACCCTACCCTCTGCATTTGAATCAGGGGTCCTCCTTTGTTGCTCGTTCCTCTTTGCATTTCTTCCTGGTATCCGACTTCCCTACTCCCCTCAGGGTTTTGGTTACTGTCCCCCTGTCCTGTCCCCTCCTCCTATCCATATTGTCCCCTGCTACTCCAGTGACAATTCCTCCTCCCCTCCTCTTACTCCGGCTTTATCCCATCCCTCTTCCTTCCCCACTGCCTCACCCTACTCCCCATTAGGGTATACTCCATTGTGGAGAAACAGGAACTAGCACAGGTAGAAGAGGATGACAGAGGCAGTAGGACCGATGAGACAGTGTCCTGAAGAGGCACCAAGAGGCGCCAAGTGGTATGGAAAGGACAGAACCTCCCTCTCCCAACAAGCTGAGCAGAACAAGTCATACTTGGGCCTTGAAGAAATCAGGGTTGGGAAGTATTGAGGAAAGCAATGCCACCCCAAACTACCCCCACAGCTGGTGTGAGTTAATGACCAGGTCCCCTGACCTCACAACCCTACAGGATGTTCAGGCCTCAGTGGCACCATCTTTCCCTCACCTGTCTACACCTGTGCTGGGACCTAGTCACAGAAAACATTAATTTTTTTAGCACACAGTGAGGCTTCAGGCATGGTTGGGGCTAAGCAGTCTTCAGTGCTGCCCAGAGAGTGCTGCACCTAACATAAGAACATAAGAATACTTATTAGCCAGAATGGGTAGGAGTAGCGTCCCTAGCCTCTGTTTATCAGGGTCTGGAAATGGATGACAGGGGAGGGATTACTTGATGATTTCCTGTTGTGATCCCTCCCTCTGAGGCTTCTGGCATTGGCCACTGTTGGCAGACAGGATACTAGACTAGATAGACCTTTGGTGTCATCCAGCATGGCCATTCTTATGTTCTACGGTGATGGGGGAGCAATGGAAACCAGAAACCTTAGGTTAGTCAAGCCACTTCCTTGTCAGTTAACTAACATAAAGACAATGGTGAGTCACCTTGGTTACTAGATTAATGGTGTGGGCCATGAAAGGCCACATTAAGAGCTAGGTGAAGAATTACTCTTGGATTTTATTTCTATGATTTTTGTCTTTCCTGATTAAAAATTGTTTCTAATCAAAGCTCAATCTTCTCAAATGCATTTGTTATCAAATTATTAAAATAGTGCCTTGGTTCATAGCACTTCATTATGAGTATTTGAAATTCAAGTAGCTTTGATTGAACACGTGGGTCACATGCAGCGCTCTGACAAGTACCGGTTTTCATGAGGTAATCCAACTTTTTGGAAGAATCAGGCTGCTTGTTCCATGGTCCCATCAACTCAAGAAGTATTCCATGGATATAAAGCTAAGGAACAGTGTTCTGAGATGGGACTTGGGACATAACATGTTCAAATCTTAGTACTTCAAAGGTGTATCTAAACAGCACCCTTACCTCAAAAGAAAGTGCTATTCCGACAAATGCCTTAACCCTCATGGAACAATGGTTTCAGGGACACTGGAATAGCGTGCCCATTATTTTGAAATAACGGGTGCATTTAAAGATGTGGAATTGCTATTTCTTGTCTAGCTGTAGCCCACGTCACTACACTATGTTTCCATGTACTTCATAGCCCTTATTATAAAGCAAAGCTTACTGCAGGAGACAAACTATCAGCTCTCCTGTCCCAGTTTACAAATATATTAGCTAAGATAGTGCATAAGGTCATTTCTGGCAGAGTTGACACTAGAACCCAGGTCTTTAATGTGAGATCCTGAAATTTTACCAACTCAGCTATGTTTTCTTTTTGTCCTGGGATGCCAACTCTTGCTTTAACCACTAGATTACAATTGTTTCTCAGAGTCAAGAATATAACTCAAGAATGCTTAATGCTAACACTATACCACTATGTAGCCAAAAATTCTATAGCACAGTGGCAAAGTTCTCACCATGCCTTGCAGGTCCACAATCCTTTGTTTCAAGCTATAGACATTTGAGCTGGAGAGCTAAAGGTCTCAACATTTAAAGCTGATGTTGACTCCTCAAGTGGTGTCTCCTTATGGTGAAATACTTACAGTTTTCTTTAAGAAAACAGATTAATTAGCAGTGAAAAAATCATACAAATCCTGGTTTAAAGGCGAACGCACCATTATAACCAGTCAATTATGGTGCAATATTACAAAACAAAGAAGTTCCACATTTTAGTCATTTGTCACACACTTTAATGGGCAGGTTTGAAGGTTGAGAATTAAAGTGGCATGATTTTTTGTGTGCCTTGCTTGAATAAGCATAGCTCTTACAGATTCCTAAATATTCATGATTCCCAATCTTTTCTCCTGGAATGTTGACTTAAAGTTCACTGTTTAGGTGAACAATGTTGCTTGTAAACTTTGTTCACTAGACTATCCATAAAATAAATAAAAAAGAAATGGGCATGAGCACAACGTACATTTATTTAAATGTTCAAACAAATATTCAAGCCATAGTCACATATGTGCACCTGGAAAAGACATCACTCGAGGAAAAAGAAAAAGTTGTTAATTTTTTCTCATGCTATTTTGAGATTTAGGACAAGGTCTATGCATAAAGGGACAGTTGGAGGATGGATTTGTATGTGTCAGCATTTCTCTAGTTTTAACCTATTGAATCTGTGGCACCTATTTTTGCATTATTGAATATTAATTACTCTTCCTTCTTTCTGTTTTTTCACCCTTGCATACCTCATTCTTGAGCACAGACATTGAACAATAATAATGCATAATTCAGTAAGAAAAAAGAACCTGTGGTAATTAAAGAGTGAAGCCCTATAACAATCCCAAGTTTAGTGCCTGCAAGTTTAGTGAAATATCCGTTTATCTGCTGTGTCCTCTACTATAGAACAATATTCTTCCCTTGCACAGAATGAAATCAATGATGGAACAGATGTTTTCCATTATTAACTACAGGTTGAACCTCTCTAGTCTAGCACACTTGGGACCTGACCAGTGCCAAAGCAGAGAATTTGCTGAATCACAGGAGACCAAGGTTGTCTATCAGCATTACCAACACTTCCCACTGCTTACTGAGCTCTTAAAAGAATTTAGGAGCAAATTAGAGCTAAATAACAGCACAGAACACTGAGAGCCAGGACTGGTAGCTATAAACAAATTTTATGAGACTGTGGGAAACTTGGCCACACCCATGATAAATGGCCATCTGGCTAACTAAAATCATGCCAAACCATGGATGCTGCCAGACCAGACAGTGCTAGAGAGCTTCAACCTGTATTATCTTATTTATACATAAGTGACTTAAATATATATAATTTATGGCACAGGCTACAGCAAATTTAAAAAGCTTACATTGTTTATCTTGCTCTCCCTTATTTTCTCCTGTTTTCAACACAAGTTTAGCAATGCTGAAGAACTTTATTCGGGAGAAAAGATAAAATATGTTTGGTTTCTGAATATTTTTTCCTGAGGACTAACAATGTGTCTGAATATCATGTTTGTACACTTAAATGTGTGCTGGTAAACAATTGTACATGGGTCAATATCTAACAACGCAAGCGTTAAATCTCTTTCTGCTTAACTATAAATACACTAATAGAAAATTCACAATGTAAAATGAAGAGCTGAAATTCCAACCTTAAAAACATACATGAAATGCACTCAACTTATTTGAACTCTAAATTGATTTCTGCTAAACATCACTCAAGGCTAAGTGAATTTTAGTTGAAAAGTTACTGTGGCATCATCTGTCCCTCTAACAAGGATGACAAAAATAGCCTCTGGTCTACCTCCAACTGAGCTCTTCTTATCTTTTCCAGAAACCCATCTGCTGTAACATCAATGAAGACGGATTTTTTTCTGAGTATATTTTAAATGTGTTGACATTTATTCTACGATACTTTAATATGCATGTGTATTAAATCTGCTTATTACTTTACATTTGTAAGCAAAGTGCAAACAAACAAAAAGACTCTGTCTTGTTATGGTCCATAAAGTTCATTTAATAAAGATTTATGAAACAAAGTCAATTCTAAGAGCTAATTTTCTTTGATAAGTCTACCTCTGAAAAATGTGACTGGGGATTCTGTAATATTTATGATAAAAGAGGAAAAAATTCTTGTTATGTCCTGGATCAAATTTGGCTCTAGCAAAAGGTGGGTATAGCTTCATTAGGAGTTGCATCACTTTCACTAAAGTGGAATTTGGTGCATCTTTGTCAGATGCATTAGCTTCCCCGCCCCCCAAACACTGGAAAGTAAAATTATTCAGATATGTGCCTGTATGATATAATACCATTATGAGTCCAATCTACCATTCAGAATGCACACTAGTAGGTTGATTTGAAAACGTTTGTTTAATTTCTATAGAGTTAATTGATTGTGGATGAAATCTTTACAAAAGACAAGTATGAATCGTTGTTTCCTTTTCCTCTCTGCTTTGCATATGTTTAAAAATGTCAGGACACTTCTTTTAGAAGAATGTAAAAGTTTGTCCTGGAATATTGGGCCAAATGTGTTCCCGCTAACCACTACGCAATGTGTTATGTGCTAGTTGTCCTAAAAATCTCCTTTTGTAGAGGTTACTGTTTCAAGAATGAAATGATTCCTGATATAGTTTGTTTAGTCCTCTGGGAGGAGAGATTGCAATTTTTAATTTGAAATAATGAAGACACTGAGTAGAATACAATAGTAATTCTAATTAGTAGTTCTTAGCCAACCTACAACTTTTCGGAAATACATTAACTTTCTTCTCATATGTTTACACGGGCTGCTGTTATTAACAGATTGTTTCAAATTCTGAATTTGAGTTTACCAAATATACAAAAACATCCTAACTTCCGGATTTTAAAGTATCTTCAACCAATATTCTGTATCCAAATGTTTTTAAACTTGGAGCTTCAAATTCCAAATCCAAACCTAAAATCTTGTAAAGTTTGAAATGTTGAGATTCAGTTCTATTCTCTGAGCAACAGTAGGACCATGTCTACACTACAGATAAGATCAAAGCAGCCACAGCTGATTTTATGGGGTTTGACTTAGCGGGTCTAGTTAAGACATGCAAATTCAAACTGAGAGGGCGCTCCCACTGATGCCATTAGTCCTACTTCCACGAGGAATAAAGGAAGTCAAAGGGAGAGTGTGCTCTCTTTGACTTCCCACAGTGTGGCTGGCACCAAAATTTGAGTTAAGATACTTTGATTTAACCTGAACAATTAACATAGTTGAAGTTGCACAACTTAATTTGAACTTATCCCCTATTGTACACCAGGGGTAGAGGTTTAAGCAGTAAACTCTGATGGCAAGTCAATATGGAGCTTTTGCCTCTGGGGATCTTAGTTCAAGGTTCTTCCAAGTCAGGAATAGATGGGAAGATATAAAGAATTAAAACTTAAAAGTGGCAAAAATACAAGTACATTTTCTGGCAAAGTGATCACAGTGAAGGAGAAAAAGATGGATACAATGGTTTGGAGGGAGAGAGTAACAGATTAATGGTTACACCATCCAAATAGAAGTCTAGCAATTTAGGCTTAATTCCATTTTTGCTTCTGACTTCCTGAATGCTCTTTTGCAAATCAGTCTCTCTCTGCTTTGAACTTCTACTTGAAAAAATGGCAGAATATATACCTACTGCACTGGAGTGTTGATTAATTCATGATTCAACACTCAGGCTATGTCTACACTACCAGGTTATTTTGAAATAAGTGTTTAAAATAATAAGTCCTGAAATAACTATTTCAAAATAAGCTTATTCCTCTTCACAAGCAGGAGTTACTATTTCAAAAGAACAAGCCCATTATTTTGAAATAACAAGCTTGGCAGTGTGGATGCTCGCCTTGTTATTTTGAAATCAAGTGTAGACATGCCCTTGGAGACCTTTGTAAAGAAGGTGCTTGAGAACTACTAAATATTTATTATCAATAATAATAAAATTAATCAATTTAGTGGTGCTCATATACTCAAATGAACATAACAATTTAAATGAGTATAAAATATGGATCAATAGATGTACAGTAGCAAAGCTAGCAGCACAGTTAACATTTTGTCTTCACTGCAGTGTGCACTCACATGAACACAAACACATGCATACTCATCTCCTATTATTTCCTTCAATGAAAATTTGGTTCTAAGTCATTAAAATTAAGGTTACATACAGGAAATGAAAATATTGCATATGGGACAGGATAAAGGAAACATACATTTTCATTTGCTTACATATGTGTGTGCATGTATACATGCGCATGCACACACACACACCCTGCATGACATTTTTATCACATTTTGCAAATCTGAACAACTTTAACATGACCTTTACTGCTCTGATTTCTGGATACTATATTATATTATGGCAGAAATGGCAAAGTTATAAATCATATAAAGGTATAAAAATAAGTTTTTTTCATTGTTGGAGCAGATACATATTTTTAAAAGGCAAAGTACAGAGCCATTCATATAGGATGATTATAAAGAGCAGAAAGAAGAAGGTGCAAGAAAGAGCTTGCTTCTGAGATGAAACTCAAGATGTGTCAGTGACATAAGTGCTTTCCCTTTTTGTGATACAAATGTATACCAGCAACAGCCCAACGTGGTTTTTTTAGAAAAAGGATATTTTGACATTTATTGGATGGCTAATAACTTTAAAGTTACTACAATTATTGAGTTGATAGAAAGTTAAACAGCTTTTCCTATTTTTTTCTCTTACTACCTGCTTACGGGTGTGACAGTCAGGGTGCATCTACACGGCACCCTTACCTCAAAATAGCTTATTTCAAAATTTGGTGCTGTCTACATGGAGCCAAACCACAAAATAAAGCACTTTTCCAATATGTCCCTTAACCCTCATGTTACGAGGGTTACAGGGACGTCGGAATAGCAAGCCCATTATATTTTGAAATAATGGTCACGCTCAAAATATGTGGAATAGCTATTTCGGGATACTTCTGGTATCCCAAAATAGCTCCTCAGTGCAGACGTAGCCTCACTGTTTCAGTCACAGATGTTCTTTTACATACTTCAGGGGGCACCAGGATTGATACCAAGCAAAATAACCACAATTTTTAACCATAGTTATTTTATCTTTAAAGAAAGGGGGAGGAGGGAACCTCATGCAAAGCAACATAAATGACGGAACACAAATGAAATAGCTATTTACATTGCAATTTTTTCTGTATCCCTCTCAGTGACGAGCTCTTAGTAGAGATGACACCCTTGAGAGTGAACCACTTTTGGGGTATCCTGCATTTGGCAAGTTAAGGCCAAAGAATATTATTTCCGTAATTCATTGTGAATTCAATCTTAGTGTCTTATTAGATAACTAAGCTGTTTATAGTATAAAAGATTTTGAGAACAGATGTATCATGTTGGTTATGAAAAACCAACTAGTTTATAATTCAGCAAAGTAATCAGTCTATTTAAAGTGCTCTTTTAAGACTGGCCATTTATAAATATTAAGACTCTTAAATCCAAGTAAATACCACTATTTCTTGGTTTACCTGTGTTTAGCCCATCTCATCTCCAGGAATACATGGTCTGACCATTTGGAAATTAACAAGAGAAAACGTTCATCTTTAAATTACAACAGCATTTCCATATCTCAATCAAATTATTACAAGAATTTTTAAATCTAACCCCTTGATACTATCTTAATTTCTTCTTTCCAATCCATATTGCTGGTTTTCCTTGGGTTAGTTTCTTGAGTCTTTTCAGATAGGAATGCCTGCTCTTTAAATAGGGTAACAGAAGGTATGGCAGTAGATGGTGGAGCTCCCTTCAGTTTTTAATATTCTTCTCCTTTCCATTAAATTATATTAAAACACACCTCTAGTAGGCGTGTCTAGATTCAAAGTTGGTTGTTGTCATCTTGTTTTTCATTGGCATCATGACCGAAGGGATTGTCTTAGATGAAACCATCTTCTGCATATGTAGTCTTTTTAACAAATATGCAATATTTCTAAATACTTTTATTATTCTTGTGGCAGGAAAGTCCCAGATAACTCTGAGATATTACTTAAATTTTTTACCAATCATTAGGGGATGAAATTCTATTTTCAAAAAGTCCCCAAATGCCTGCTGTTTATATGAAAAGTTTTTAGTTCTGAACATAATCCTTTAAAATTATATAACTCTTAAAATATTTTAACTGAAACAGTTATTAAATAAATTGTTGATACTAATTTTGAAGATTCTTGTCTTCCTATAATTGACAGGTATTATTTTTTTCTTCCCTTCTTTTTCTTCTATAAATTTTGGGTTGCTGCTATTTCCACTCCAGCTCATCTGAAGAAATGAGTTTTTTTCACAAAAGCTCATGATACTATACATATTTTTGTTCATCTCTAAGGGTACGTCTACACAGCAGGGCTAAAGTCAAATTAAACTAAGCAACTTCAGCTACATCAATTGCGTAGCTTAAGTCAAACTAGCTTAACTTGGCTTTAGGTGCTGTCTATACAGCAGGAAGATGAAGGAGGAACACTCTTCCTACAACTTCCCTTACTCTTTGTGAAATGAAGGTTACCATAAGTCAGAGTAAGAAGTCCTCCAGCTCGACACGATTTCAAATAAAGATTTGTAGTGTAGACACGCTCTTTGTTATTTGGGAATAACATCAGTTATTCTGAAATAATTCTGTTATGTAGATGTAGGGTGTATCTATCCTGCAGGGCTTAACTCAAAATAAGCTACACAAACTGAGCTATGTCAATTGCGTAGCTTATTTTGAAATAGCGTATTTAAAAATTGGGAGTGTCTACAAAGCACTTATTTCGAAATAGAGCACTCTTCTTCCGACTTCCCTTATTCCTCCAACAATGAGGGTTACAGGAGTCGGAGTAAGAAGTCCTCCAGCTTGACAGTATTTTGACACTATTTTGAAGTAACTGACTGCTGCACAGACATGGATTAAGTTATTGTTGCATAGCTGTAGTTATTTTGAAATAGTGTTACAGTGTAGCTGTATCCGTACCCTGAGGTGACAGAGGAATACTCATTGTTTTTAAAGTTACAGATTAACACAGCTACCCCTCTGAGACTTGTCTTCCTTAGTTGGGCCAGGAAATTGTTTGACCACTAGTAATTCCCCATTAATATAAATATTCTATCCTTCATTGACTTCTCACATAAGTAATTATTTCAACAAGCTCATTCAAGAATAGTAATGATTTGGATAATTACAGTAAGATCTTTCAATTTAGCTAATATACTTGAATATATGCTTTCATAAAGGTTGACTTTCCAACATTGAACAAATAAGTGAAAGGTCTGAAACATTTCTGCCTACACATTGTTTTTCTTAGGAACTTACTTGAATGAAGTTTTAGGGTAATTATAACATTTATTTCAACAAATCTAGAATTCTAATATTTCTAGAATTCTTTGTGCAGGTTTATATAGCTTTTTGGGAGGGAGAAATGAGAAATGTCTCATTTATTATAGTTTAAAACAATCTGTTATACTATAGCTAAGGCCATGTCTACACTATGAGTTAAGGTCAAACTTTTTATGGTTGATTTCTGGTAACCCAATTTTGCAAAGTTGAAGGTCCATGTCCTCTCTACAGGGGAAGAATCTGATATAGTCTGAAGTAGCTCATCCCCATTAGTGAGCCTTCTGTCGACTCTAAGAGCGATGCACTGTGGGCAGCTTTGCATTCTTGGCTATGCTCCCGGTGCCCTCTAGGAACAAAACTGTGTACTGGGTGATTATGGGCTCATGTTGTCAATGACTCATAATGCACTTATCTAGTTCCTCTGCCCTTGCTTGAGATCAACAGGAAGCAGTCTTTTCGTACTCTTTTTTTTTGCCCTGGTTGCCCAAGGCACCATACCAGCATGAACATGGATCCCGTTTTGTAGCAAACCATTGTGATGTTGATGTCTGCCTTGAAGCATCTAATGGCACAGTACTTTGAGAGCATACACGTCACCCCGCAGGAGAAGGACAAATCTTGGTTTAGCATAGAGTCACTGCTCATTGAAGCCCTTGTGCTGATGCAAGCGCAACTGCTAGTAAATCCTGTGGACACAGTGAAATATAGGTTTATGTCTTAAAAGTCAGCAAAGATGCATATAAGTTTGTGATTATGTAATATTCTTAAAAAGGTATAATTATTAATATCATTTCTGCACCAGTACTGAGATTTGTTCCCCATAAATTGCTTCCAAAAGTGGTATCTGAAAAGCACAATGCCAGACATTGTACAAAACAATAAATAATGACTTTTAATAAGTTGTCTTTTGTGGATGAAGAGTGTGAACATACAGGTAAACAAGAGCAGTCAATAACTTAATTCCCTATTGTGATGGAAAGAAGGGCAAAATTATCCCCAAATGTATGTGTTAAATTTGTTTTTTACAAAGGTGTGCACCAACCTGAATCACAATACCTATATCCTTTCTGTTGAAAACCTACTTACAGGAATTACATATCCGTATAAAACACTGATTAAGATAATTCATTAACCCTTGATCTGCTGTACTTTGACTTTCTCTTTAAAAAATGGTTCATGTCTGAGGTCACAAATCAGGTCACATTTTCATGAGGCCCGTCCTCATGAAAATGTATTTCACACTGTAAGAATATGTTAATTTGTTCCAGAAAACAATATTGTGAATGGAGAGAATATTCAAAAACATTTTTCAACTTTCTCAGATGTATGCAGTTTGCAACAAAGTCAAGCAGAGTAATTTCATACATCTGTCAGAGTTTGATAAAATACTGAAGTTTCTACATGCAATTATGAAGATTCTTCATTTAAAAAAATCATAGGCAAACATCTGCCACATACAATATTCTTTGACATTGATATTAGCGGCTACTTTTCTACATCAGTAGAAAATCTTTAACAGCTGGAATAATTATGTGATTACACCAGAAAAGGCATCATTAAGACTGCATACAGTACTTCTTCTGATTTTGTTTTCAGTTACATACTTCAATATTCATTAAAATATTTTATGAATTTTAATAAGAGAATATTTTAGATCTATTTTCACAAATTGCTGTATATAGAAATAATTTTAATCATTGCATTTCTTTAAATTTTACATCAGCCCAAAATTAATTATAATTCCCAGACAGCAATAATAAATGGATTGTTTCTTTTATTTGTCTGGTTGACAAATGTTTATGCTTAATCTTTCATGATGTCCTGAAAGTTGTTCTAATCATTTTTTAAACAAATACTATTGTTCTAGCTTTTTACCTGTCCTAGTAGTCCTTTTGTCAATTTCTTATTCAATTATTCATTCAGTTTTGATATGAAAATTATCTAAATATTTTCTTTAAGCTAGATAAAATTATTCCAAACCATTTGAAGACAACATAATATTTTCTGTATTTTAGCACAGTCTGTGGATCTCTTGCCATGCTCATTCCTTGTGCATCTCTGGCCATTAAAAGCAAAAATAAAATAAAATAATAATTAGCTTCCTTCAATTGACGCATATTTCACAAACACAGGTAGCTGGGCAAACAGCAAACCATGTATTGTAATAGGGGAATAATAGAGCAATAATAATACTTTCTAGGAGTTCACAGAACTATCTTTTATGCACAGATACTATTGCTTATTGTCCTCAGTCTAAACTACTGAAAAGGTAGATCATTTCATCATCATAACATAGTGGACCGTGAATTCATTTCAGCTATTTGCTAGAGCTGAGAATAAAAGCCAGCAATGTTTTACTGCCAAGTGAGAAATGTCAGTATTTCACTCCACAGTACCAGAAGCTCCATTCCTTGGTGACCTAACTAGTCTTTTCCACCTTTCATGTGTAAAAAGCTATGCAAATCAAAAGTGCAAATGAAGCATGCATTTAAATATCCCACTCTTCATTTGCATATTCGCATCCAAGCTCTTTTTCGAAAAAGGGTTTCTCGAAAGTGAAAGCACAGTCTAGATGCGGTTCTTTTCAAAAAGACCCTTTTTTGTTTCAGGAGTATGGGTTCTTTCAAAAAAGGGGTTTTTTTTTCGAAAGAACCGCATCTAGACTGCGCTTTCACTTTCGAAAAACCCTTTTTCGAAAAAGAGCTTGGAAGCGAATATGCAAATGAAGAGTGGGATATTTAAATCCGTGCTTCATTTGCACTTTCGATTTGCCTAATTTAGATTCCTCTTTTGAAAGAGGAATGTAGTCTAGACATAGCCTTAGAGCCCAGCATTCTTAAGACTTGTGTTCTTAAGGAAAAAAGTGGGTCCTAGGATGATAGAGATGCTAAAGGAGCACTCAAACATGATAAAGTCATTGCAGAGAAGCTAAATGAATTCTTTGCTTCAGTCTTCACGGCTGAGGATATTGGGGAGATTCCCAAACCTGAGCCATTCTTTTAGGTGACAAATCTGAGGAATTGTTCCAGACTGAGGTTTCATTAAAGGAGATTTTGGAACAAATTGATAAACTTAACAGTAATAAGTCACTGGGACCAGATGGCATTCACCCAAGAGTTCTGAAAGAACTCAAATGGGAAATTGTGGAACTATTAACTGTGGTTTATAACCTATCCTTTAAATCGTCTTCTGTACCCAATGATTGGAAGATAGTCAATATTTAAAAAGGGCTCTAGAAGTGATCCTGACAATTACCGACCGGTGAATCTAATGTCAGTACCGGGCAAATTAGTTGAAACTATAGTAAAGAATAAAATTGTGAGAAACATGGATGAATATAATTTGTTGGGGGAAAGTCAGCATGGTTTCTGTAAAGGGAAATCATGCCTTACTAATCTGCTAGAGCTCTTTGAGGGGGTCAACAAACATGTGGACAAGGGGGATCCAGTGGATATAGTATACTTAGATTTCCAGAAAGCTTTTGACAACGTTCCTCGCCAAAGGCTCTTAAGTAAAGTAAGTTGTCATGGGATGAGAGGGAAGGTCCTTTCATGGATTGATAACTGGTTAAAAGAAAGGAAACAAAGAGTAGGAATAAATGGTAAGTTTTTTCCAAGTGCAGAGAGATAACTAGTGGGATCCCCCAAGGGTCTGTCCTGTGACCCATCCTATTCAACTTATTTATAAATGATCTAGAGAAAGGTGTAAAGAGTGAGGTGGCAAACTTTGCAGATGATACCAAACTGCTCAAGATAGTTAAGACCAAAGCAGACTGGGAAGAGCTTCAAAAAGATCTCACCAAACTAAATGATTGGGCAACAAAATGGCAAAGGAAATTTAATGTTGATAAATGTAAATGCACATTGGAAAAAATAATCCCAACTAGACATACAATATGATGGGGATTAATTTGGCTACAACTACTCAAGAGAAAGATCTTGGAGACATTATAGATAGTTCTCTGAAAACAACCACTCAGTGTGCAGCAGCAGTCAAAAAAGCAAACAGAATGTTAGGAGTCTTTATAAAAGGGATAGAGAATAAGACAGAAAATATCTTATTGCCTCTATATAAAGCCATGATACGCCCACATCTTGAATACTGCATACAGATGTGGTTGCCTCATTTCAAAAAAGATATATTGGCATTGGAAAAGGTTCAGGAAAGGGCAACAAAAATGATTAGGGGTTTGGAACGGGTCCCATATGAAGAGAGATTAAAAAGACTTGGACTTTTCAGCTTGGCTTTTCAGAGGTCTATAAAATCATGACTGGTCAAACTGCGGAACTCCTTGCCAGAGGATGCGGTGAAGGCTAGAACTTTAAGAGGGTTCAAAAAAGAGCTAGATAAATTCATGGAGGTTAGGTCCATCTATGGCTATTAGCCAGGATGGGTAGGGATGGTGTCCCTAGTCTCTGTTTCTCTGGAGGTGGGTGATACGGGAGGGATCACGTGAGTATTTACTGTTGTGATCCCTCCCTCTGAGACATCTGGTATTGGCTACTGTCGGCAGACAGGATACTGAGCTAGATGGACCTTTGGTCTGACACAGTATGGCAGTTTTTATGAAACTTCAGTTTCCATGAATGTTCTCTAATATTTGTTTAAAACTCACCTTTCTCCATCCTGAAGATTTGAAGGGCCACACTTACCAGTAACATAAATGAATGTGACCCAACTGAACATAATGGAGTTGTCATGTTTATATCATTAATGATTTTGCCCCCACAAATCTATCAGACTAAACCTGTGCATTTGGCTGATGGTAAGGGAAACTATTTTAATTAATTTTAGATAAAGTTCTGAGCTATTGAACTCCTTTACATTTCAGAGAATATTTTTTTCCATAAAACTTTCTGAGTCAAACAACCGGGCTTCCATTTATGTTGCTGTGACAGTTTTCCTTTCCCCTAATGCAGCCTAAGTTACCATAGTAAGGGAAATATCCAACAAAATACCCTTGTACTTTGAAAGTGTTTTCTAGTTAATGCCAAGCATGCCCTTCAGGAATGTCATACTAAAAGACAAGATAAGTAAAGAGAGATCTTTTCTGTAGAGTCCAATGAAGCAAGTCTTAACTTAGCAACACAGTGTTTCTATAAGTTTATTCCAAGTTAATTCTGTGTTAAAACCCACACTTACATCTCTTCTATTAACTTCTGAATTCTGCTCATAAAATTCTTTGTTGAGGTAAGGTGTTTCATCTATTGCTTTATATCCTAATTATTTAAAGTTTTACATTACAAGCACACTAAAAATACACTTCCTTTTATACCAGCATTTTTGGACAATGTACCTATTATTAGTCACAACTCACTCTCCCCGCCCCCCCCCCCCCACACACACGCAAATACATGGTATATTAAATCAAAGCTGCATGAATCCATCACAGTTTCCAAATTTTTTTTTTGGCAATGACTTGTAAACTACAAACTTGTAATGAATCAAGAAATAATCTGAATTAAAAGAACAAATGATCAGATAAAACGAATGGCACAATTTAGATATATTTGGACTAAGGATGTAAAGAGTAGTCAACTAGTCGACTACCCAATAAGCACTATCGATTACTCACTCATTCCCCTTTCCCTGCATTATTAAAGGGAAGCCAGCAGAAGAGGAAGCTGGCTGAATCCCTGTTCCTGGATCTTAGCATAAGGACCCTGCTTGCTGTTGCTCTTCATTTTTAAAAGGAAGCTGGCGTGAGTGCTGAGACCCGGGACTAGGGATTCAGCAAGTGTCATCGCCTGCTGGCTTCCCTTTAAAAATGCACAGCGACAGTGGTAGGTTGTGCTGAGACCCAGCATGAGCCAGGCGGGAGCACTGACACTGCCCTTCCTTATTGACTAATCAAGTAGTCGATGGAAGCAAGACCTGTGTGTCATTATTAAGATGTGTGTTACTGATCAAGTCACAAACAAATGTGTGAATGGTGACAATCAGATTCCTTCATTAGAGAGAGTACAAGGACCTTACTGATGTGATGTTGTAACAATATAGTTTTTCTATAGTCATATTGGAAGTCCTGTAACTATAATGGAAGGCCTAAAGACTTCCTCTGTCAGCAGACAGAAGAGCAGCAGGACTGCATGGCAAGTGGGCAGCGTTGACAGGACCCATGGGGGTGTTGGGACAGGGGTGCACCCCGGCCTCCTGAGCCGCTGCACAGTGTCTAGCTGAAACTCTGGCAATCTCCATGTGGCAGGCAACTGCCAGTGTTTTAATAACAGCCACTGCGTTGTGCTGGTGGTGGGATTTGCACGGTAGAGGGGTGGGGAGGGAGAGAAAGTACAGGGCTGGTGGAATGGGGGGAGGAAGGAGGGACAAAAGGCCTGGTGTGGTGGAGGGGGAGAGAGAAGGAGAAGGGGCCCAGGTTTGCAGAGGGGGAGAGGGATGGAGAAGGGGCCCAGGCTGGTGGGGGGGGGAGGGAGAAGGGGCCCTGGCTGACAGAGGAAGGAAAGGGAGAAGGGGCCATGGCTGGAGGTGGGGGAGGGAGAAGGGGCCCAGGCTGGGGGAAGGGGGTCCAGGCTGGTGGAGGGGAAGAGAAGGAGGAGGCAAAGGGTAGTGGAGAGGGGGATGGGGAAGGGACCCTGGATGGTGCGGTCACAACCCAGCCTTCCCCGGTGGCCAGGGAAAGAGCCGAGATTGCCTACCCTCCCCCACGACAGGGGAGTTGGCAAGCATAGCGAGCAGGGTGCAGCACCCAGTAAGTTTATAATTGACATCCTTTGTGGTTTGGTCCAAATACAGGAAAGAGCTAAACGATTATGATGTTGTGGTCTCATTTTGGGTTAGTGTGCAGTAGCCTGTAGTCTGTAATGTAGAGGAGGTTAGACTAGATTTTCTGGTGGGTCCCTCATAGTCTTCAGCTATATGACTAACTGTAATTCTCAGACTCAAGACCCAATCATGCTTCCCGGGGAGTCAATAAAGTTTCAGCCATGAGGCATCTCTGAACAAATGGCCTCATTGTACACTTTCATCCTGTCTAAATTATACACATAGGGTACATCTACACACCAGAGCTTAACTTGAAATAAGTAACGCAAATTGAGCTACATCAATTGCGTAGCTTATTCTGAAATTGAAATTGGGAGTGTCTACATTGTACTTATTTTGAAATAGAGCACTCTTCCTCTGACTTCCCTTACTCCTCATACAATGAGGGTTACAGGAGTCAGAGTAAGAAGTCCTCCAGCTTGACAGTATTTTGACACCATTTCGAATAACTGCCTGTTGTGTAGATGCGGACAAAGTTATTTTAAAAAAGCGCTAGTTATTTTGAAATAATGTTGCTGCATAGACATACCCTCAGAGTGCTGGTGGCAGTTAAGTTTTGAGTAAACATCCACTCTCACTCTCTGTTCTGGTGTGGCTTTGCTTACAGCGACATGAAGAGTACAGATACCGGGTATGAACAAAAGTATACATGGTGAGACAAAGTTTAGGCAAGTAGATAGTGTGTCCTACATATCTGAACTCTAGAGTACATACCCTGCATAGCTCTCTACATGCTCAAGCAGTGCACCCAGGTTTGGCTGCCTCACCTGTGGAAGGAGCACAGCCTCTCACTCTGGAGCGGCTTATTTCCTGGCAGTGCATGCATGCATGCATGCATGCACGCACTCACTCACTTACCCTCTACCCCTGCTTCTCCCTCCCCCCCGCCCCAGTTTCTAAAGGCTTCAGGAAGCTCTTAATTAGATTCAGGTGTCCCTAATTGACCTGAGGTAACTCCTTCTCAGCTTGTCAGAAGAAGGGCCTTTAATATTCTAGGGCTAATATATTGTCCTAATAAGACCCTCTTGCACTTTCCAACCTGACTTTGTCACAGATATTTTTTTCTTCTCTGCAAACCTCTAGAAACAGATAGGCATATGAAGGTGAACTTATTGACATTTTATACAAACAGATAAAGATAAGCCGGCATCTAACTCAAAACTGGGTACTGTGCAGCAACACTTTTTTTTAGAAACTCCCACTGAAATTGTGGCCATGGATGGTTAGATGTTCCAGTCCTACCAGATACGGCTCCTATTGGGGAGGATAAACTGACAGGTCCTGTGCTACTTAAAGGTTTAAACACTAAGAATCTGTTGATTCTTACTTATGCTGAGTAGAATCTTAACTCCATAAGTAGTTCCTAATTTCGGTTGGTCTCCTTCTAGGGTAAAATACTGTTCTTAGAAGGATGGCAGAATCTTCTCCCTGAATGTTTCAACAACAGCCCGTTCCTACTTTGCTGAAATAATTCCTGAGAAAGTCAATGGAAATTTTCCCTGTACACCTGAAGGAACAAGTACCAGAGATGAAGTATTTAAATATTCAAAGCATATACCAGATCTCAGAAAGCACAGACTGCAGGCCTCATGACCAATTCTGCATTAATTACCACTGAAATGCCTAGTGATGTCAAGAGGATCTTTGTGTGTGCAAAGAATACAGGATCAAGCCTTGATGTAATGCTAAAAGGGACAATTTGAATGAGTTAAAAGTAGGTTTGGGTGTTACATCTGCGGTGGATTGTCCCTAGAAAATTATTTGTGGCTTGTCAGTCATATTTTCCCATTGTTAAATGTTTTTCTCTAGGCTGCTGCCACATGAAAGTTCCACAAAAAGAAAAGGGAAACTAACTAACTGATTGACTACAAAGAGAAAAAAAGTGAAATTGTCTATACCGTCAAAGGCACAAAATGCTGAAAAATATACCTTTCTTTAATCTCTTTCTGTCATAGTAATCTTAAATGTTATTTGTAATAGTAGCAAAACATTTTTTAGACAGAAGTATATATTTTTTAGTTGATAGGTTCTCTTTAATATTTTTTTTTGTATAGGAGGTATCAGCTTTGACTGAAGGCTGTTAAGATATTTAGCTAAATGTAATGATTTGCTGATTTCTGCCCTACCATATATGGTGGTTTTTAATTCTATGGCAAGTCAGCCTGCAAACAGAAGCCATTTTCTTTTGCAGCACAAGAAAGAGCATAGTGGTCTGCAAGACCAGGTAATAAACTTCTCTTTAATGCTAATCTCTTGATTTGTGTGGGTGGCCTCAGTGGCTAAATAATATTTTTTGTAAATATTGGGAACTTTTAGTCTAGGCAAAGAAACCTACAAGAAGTATTTACATTGTAAACTTTTTGTGTAAACAAATGTCTTATGTAACACGGACTTAAAACAAAGAAAAAGTCTTCCTCTCATTCTTTAAAAAACAGTGCAAAGCAGATGTGAATGTTGCCTACTTCCATGTCATGGGATTACTAATAAAAAAACAAGGACAGAAAGAAAAAAAGTCCAGTAGACTAGATCTCAGCAGAGCTAATTATTGCCCAAAATGGTTAACCACTATCCTGGGTGGGAAAAAGCTTAAAAATGCAAAACTAACCTCATTAAAATAGCATATCTAGAAAGATCAACATAAATTGGTATTAGGACATGATGAACAAACTTATGTGGTACATACAATGTAAACTAGGACTGAACCTTAATCTTCAGAAGCTTCAGGGGGGTAGCAGATTTAGTCTGTACAGGACAAACTTAAAAAACAATAAATGGTCTGGTAGCACTTTATAGACTAACAAAACATGCAGATGGTATCATGAGCTTTTGTGGGCACAGCCCACTTCTTCAAAACTCCGGTCATCTGAAGAAGTGGGCTGTGCCCATGAAAGCTCATGATACCATCTACATGTTTTGTTAGTCTATAAAGTGCTACCAGACCATTTGTTGTTTTTTAAGTTTATCCTTAATCTTCAGAGATTTAATATTCCTTTCTTAAGCTTATGGTAAATATTACAGTTGCTTTCTTGCAGGTTGGTATGAACTGCCACTTCCCTAAGGAAAAAAGGAGGGCTCATTTAACATGTGCCCCACAACATCAGTTTGAATGATGACATGTTCCACAGGAGCTCTGGATTCATTTAAAAACTAAAAGTCCATTCTTGTAAACAGAAAGTACTAACATAAAAATATTTTCCACAGTATGCAAATAGCTTGCTCCCTGGCCACATACCTATTGTCAAAAAACATTGTTTGAACTAGCCCTGTGTGCTAGGTTATATGAAATGACATATGTCTGAACCCAGAAGGCTGTATAGCAAACAATGCCCTGTCATATGATATGACATATGTATGCATCCAGGCTATAGAGCTGCCACATTAATAAGGGCTCCGTTGACATAACAGATGATCTCTCTATTTATATAGTACCTTTAAAACATTTTCTGCTTCTTTAAACCTCTTCCTTGTAGGAAAGTACAATAGAACAGGAATATAGCAAAAAAGCTCTTGAACTATTAGAGCAGGCTACTTCATGTTATTGCTTTCTTCTGCCCCCCTTCCCTTATATATTTCTTTTCATATTCTATCATCCTTCAATAAGGAAGTTTATTTAAGACGTGATATGTTTCAGAACTGTGTGTTGCCTCTGCTGCAATTATGGTTGCCTGGCTGATGTCATTTATATTATTGTTGTCACTTTCTGAAATGATCCAGTAACAATGGTTATGTGGTAGATACTTTTGATAACAAAGATACCGTGCAAATGAACCTGATTATATTTTGTAGCTCTCCCAAAAGCACATAACAAATAGCTAAAATGTCTTTGAAGCATTCCCGATGATATTAAATGATTCAATGCTCTTACACCCAACACAAAAATACAGGCTGGCTGTAAATAAATACTATCCCCTCTATCTTTTTTTAAGATGATGGGTAAGACTAACTATGCTATTTAAATGGCAAGATGAAATTTAACCACTGGTAGCACATTACTGGAGTTGGACACCCCAACAAATGTGTAAAATTTCAAGGTGGGGCGGGGGGGAAGAAATCCCTTCTAAGCTAAGACCTTGAGAAAGTGATAAATTTGACATTGAACCCATACTCCCGTATTGCTGTATAATGAATGGCCTTCACTGAAGTCCTTATGAAGACATATATTTCTCTAAACAGATACACACACAGGAACATATGGCCTCTCCCCTTCCACATGATCACATTAACCTGTCATATAAATAATAGCAAAGATTCTGCTTTGACTTGATACAGACAATATCTGCTCACTAGGAATTTTTTGGAAACTTGCTCACTGGCAATTTTTTGGAAGCATATGCCACATTCTGCAAGAACATTCGATTATGAAAATGCAACCGCATTGTAGAACTTCAAGATGATCCGGGACAAGCTCCTTACTCCCTTGAAAACCCCACCTGCTTTGGACTAGCACTTGATCCCCATGGCTCATTATTTGCTGTGGATATTAGGAAAAAACTATTTCATTAGGAGGATGGTGAAGCACTGGAATGGGTTATCTAGGGAGGTGGTGGAATCTCCATCCCTAGAGTTTTTTAAGTCTCGGCTTGACAAAGACCTGGCTTGGTTGATTTAGTTGGGATTGGTCCTGCTTTGGGCAGGGGGCTGGACTTGATGACCTCCTGAGGTCTCTTCCAGCTCTATGATTCTACTGTTCCCTGGAACACTACATGGGCTGGAGTTTATGCAACCCCCATAGGGTCATGTGATGAGTCCAACCATCTCTCAGACCCAGCACATGACCCCAGTGGCCTATTTTGCTCTGCAAATCAGGGACATGTTACTAGGCAGGAGCTCGTAACAAAATGGAAGATGTGCCTCTGATAATAGGTTGGGATGATGAATAGTGAGCTACTGAAGGGGGTTGAGTGTTCAGTGAGCTTGCTACTGCTGCAAGAGGAAGCTAGCCTGTAGCTGAGCACTGAGGAGGTCTCTGGAAGAATCTCTGAAAGCAAAAAGGCTTGAATTATATGACTGAAGGTGCAACAATTACATATAATACCATAACGCAACTTGCTTGTAGTTAAAAACACTAGGAAATAAAAAATTGCAACCACAATTATTTAAAGTGCAAAGTGAAACACTCAGGTTTTGTCTACACTGCAGGGTTTTTGTGCAAGAAGCTTTTTGAGGAAGAGATCTTCCACAAAATCTTTTTGCGCACAAGCACGTCCATACCTCAAAAGTGCATCGCAAAAGCGAGGTGCTTTTGTGCAAGAGAGCATCCATGGATGCTCTTGCACAAGAAAGCTCTGATTGCCATTGACAGAATGGCCATCAGAGCACCTGTGCTTTTTTTAATAGGCTCTTTTTGAACAAGAAACCCCTGCAAAGTGTCCACACATGCCTTTTTGCACAAGAGCTGTAGCACTAAAAGGAGTAATTCCTTGTGAGTAGAGAAATAACTCTACCAGCAAAAGCCCTCTGTCCTGTCGATTTACTGGTTTTTTTTTTTTCACAAAAATGCACTTGAGATGTGAACAGCCTCCCCTAGCCTTCCCTACCTGTCCTCCATACAATTTCTGACCCCCGATGTGGCCCTCAGGACAAACAGTTTGTCAGTCCCTGCCGTAGATGATGATTCCCTGTTTAAAATTACATTTTGAGACTGGTCAGTTACCTAGCTTTTAGTCGATTAATCCTTTGCCATGTTGATTTAGTATTGTTTCAGTTTCTTAGGGTGCATCTACAAAGCAACATTATTTTGAAATAACTTAATCCACATTTACATAGCAGGCAGTTATTTCGAAATAATGTTGAAATACTGTCAAGCTGGAGGACTTCTTACTCTGACTCCTGTAACCCTCATTGTATGAGAATAAGGGAAGTTGGAGGAAGAGTGCTTTATTTTGTAATAAGTGCTATGTAGACACTCCCAATTTCAAAGTAAGCTACACAATTGATGTAGCTCAATTTGTGTAGCTTATTTCGAGTTAAACTCTGCCTTGTAGACACATCCTTAATAAAAATGTAATGTGGTACAAGGTCAAATGCTATACAGATATTCAAGTACATTATATCAATGCTGTTACCTTTATCAGCAGAACTTGTACTCTGAAAAAACAATCCAGTTAGTTTAATAAGATCTGTTTAACGTATTTATTGCCATTAGTGACGTTATGCTTCTTTGATTCTTTATTAGTCAAGTCCCAGATCCTTCATTCCATTATTTTGTCTGGGATCAAGTCAGGCTGACAAGTCTATATTTATTCAGGTCAATCCATTTGCCCTGTTTAAATATTGGCACAACATTAGCTTTCTTGCAGTCTTCTGAAACATTGCCAAAGTTCCAAGAGTTATTGAAAATCAACATTAATGGTTCAGAGAGCTTTTCAGCAAGCTATTTAAAAATTCTTGGATGCAAGTCATCCGTATTTGCTAATTTAAAGATGTCTATCTGTAGTAGCTGCAGCTTAATATCTTTCTTAGTTACAGTTGAAATAGAAAATATTTAATCATCAGCTGTCTTTTTCTCAAATATAGAATAGATATTTGTTAAACACTGCTTTCTTTCTGCCTTATTTAAAATGTTGCAATTTTTTTTAGCCAGTAACCCACAAACATTGTTAGGTTTCCTTATGCATCTGATATACTTGAACCCCTCTTTATTGTCCTTAACTTTGCTGGCCCAAGTCAGTTTTCTGTGCGTTTTTGCTTCCCTTATCAAGTTTCTACAATTCCTAGCTTCTGATATTTGCTCATTGCCACCAAATCCCACTTTTACCATTTGTAATTGTAATTTGTAAATTGTGAGCCAAATCATTAGGGATAAAGAATTTAAACACAAAAATTGTGAAAGATAATTGAACTATTCAAGAACATGTTACTAAATGCCCTAAAAGTCATAATAAAGAGACATGGCTACCATTTGTTGGCTACAATCAAATAAAATAAAATGTCTGTTTTATAGGAGATGCAGAACAAGTTGTGAAGGATATTTTTTCAGTTCCTTGCTTGCCATTCTTATTAAACCAGGTAACACAGAATGTGTTATTTTCCCCAGGCATAAAACTTACATAGATTTGTTACCAGCCTAAGGGATTCATATTAATTTATCGTAAGTAAGATTAGTTCCTACACTGAAAATACAATCAGTAGCCAGCCCATAAATATACATATAAGATTTACAACATTGATACTGTACTATAATCTTTGGATATTCCATATGTCCAGAGCATCTGCCACATCTCAGTATAACAATTTTGGAATGTTCCATGCATCCAAAACATCATATGTGTCATAGAGTTCATCAGGGTTGTTGCAGAATGGCAGGTCATTGGACCTAATCATTAAACTAATGAAAAAGTTACTTGTCTCTCTGTCCTTTATGACTCCTTTATGCTGTGGGAAGGTGGCTGGAATTTTGGTAGGAGTTTCTATTTTAGTTTTTCATTAGATGTATCAGGCCCTGTCAGATTAAATTTATAATAAGTACGAACAGATCCTTTGACCAGCCATTAGACCTTTCTGAGCCTTATTCCCATGGATAAACATAAAAACGAGAGAGAAAAGGAAATAAGCACAAAGTGTAAGAGACAATAAATTTGTATGTTTGCAATTTGGTCTGGATGTTGGTAATTGTTTATCAATTTAAATGTCCGGCAATTGCATTATTATGTTTCTTGACAATTCAGGTGCTAACTTTCCTCTCTTTTGTTTTGCTCAAGGATGTGGACATGTGGATAGTGACACAACAGGAGTCTGAATCTTTAGATGCAGCTCACCCAGGTTTTAAATGAGGGGAGAAGGGAATCGTAGTAATAGACAAGACAATGTAGATCTCTTTGATGGATATATTAATTATGGGACATGAACCTAAGATAAAAAATAGAGTAAACATTATAACCTACTAAAAACTTCTGTGTCTTACAACAAACATATACTACCAAGGATAGTGCTTTTTAGCATGAGCAGCCTCATTGAAGGAAATGGCACATCTAAGGCTTTTGAAAAGAAGAGTTATGTAACAGTTCGGATCCCATGTAAGTCTCTGAAGTGGAGCTCAGGAGACAACCTTTTTAATGGGATCCCCCACTTTGTTTGTAAACATAGCATATATGGGGCCTTAAAGATGCACACCTTAGGTAACTCATTAAGTTTAAACTCATTAAATTTAAACATACCCAAGCAGAGCATGGGTTTGGTCCTGCTTTAAGCAGGGAGTTAGACCTCATGTTTAACTGTTAATTCGAACTAAGGGGTTTATCTTGGAATCGTGCTTCTCTGCCGTGTGTTGACGTGGGCAGTTATTCTGGTCTAGTCAGTTTCCAAAATGGCGACCGCCTGGGAACATGCTAATGAAGTGTGGGATATTTAAATCCCGTGCTTCATTTGCAATTTCCGTCGCCCTCATTAGCCTCCCTAGTTCGAACTAGGGGGCTAGTGTAGACGTACCCTTAGTTTTGTGTACTTCTTTGGCCTGGGAGTCAAAACAAGTTTCTTGATCTAATAAACTGTGACCAACTGAAACAAGGAAAGATTTTATTAGCTGGAAGAAAAATTATGAGGAAGCAAATTTCTCCAGCATCATTTTAGTCTTGGAGAGCTTGCAAAGTCCATCTTCTCCTTCCCAGTTTATCACAAAATCACAATGACATAGTAAATTGTTTAAGCTCTATCTTGCGTAAATGTTGAAAGATTCTTACCTTTATGTACATAGGCAATCTTACTGACTTCAATGCACACATGAAAAGTTAAGCACATACTATTGAGGGGGGTCCAGGTTTGATATTAGGAAAAAATTATTTCACTAGGAGGGTGGTGAAGAACTAGAATGGGTTACCTAGGGAGGTGGTGGAATCTTCATCCCTAGAGGTTTGTAAGTACTGACTTGACAAAACCCTGGGTAGGATGATTTAGTTGGGTTTGGTTCTGCTTTAAGCAGGTAGTTGGACTTGATGACACCCTGAGGTCTCTTCCAGCCCTGGATTCTATGATTCTATTTGTTTCCAGGATGGCCAGGCCTATCCCTTGCCATTGCTAGTGAAGAGAGTTAAAAATAATGATAAAGAGAAGCAATGGAGAAAGTCTGAGTGAGAATGAATTTTCCTTTCAGCTGACAGTCAAACAAAGGATGATAAGGGTGCTATCTGTAATATGGGTTGGGGGGGGTTTCCGTGAAATTATATGGACAAAAGAGATTTTATTTTTTCATAACTGCAAATGTTATACAGTGGACTGGTTCCAGGGTTAGCTGTCAACACTATCCCCACTGTCCCTAATGGAGTGAGCCTTATCACATCATCATCAACAACAACAACCATGGACTCAATGTCCGTTGTTGTCCAATGCCTCCCTCACTATTTCCTTCCATCTTACCCTGTCCAGAGTGGAGTGGCTTAGTTTCTGTAGACTAGCTCCGCACCAATCTACTATATCATCTACTCGTGCTCTGTGGGGTCTGCTTCTCCTATTCGGACCATCCATTATGCTAAATACCAGGGTCTTAACTTTTCGCTCGTCATTCATTCTGCAGATATGCCCGAATAGCTGTAACTTCTGTTGTATAACCTTTTTGCAGTAGGTTCTCTTTCGGCTGTATCTTTCGATGTAATTCCTCGTTGCTGACCTTCTACATCCATCCTATTCTCAGGATCTTTTTTAACAGCTCCTCTCAAACACCAATATCTTTCTCTTTGAATCTATTGTTATCACCCATGTCTCACATCGGTACAACATGCTGCTAAGTACACACAGTTTCAAGATGCTCAGCTTCGTTCCTAAGCTAATCGCTTTACTTTTCCAGATCTTATCCATCGCCTTCAAACTCACTCTTGCTTTCACGAGTCTAGTCACTATTTCCTTCTTACAGTATAGATCATACATCATATTGCTCCCCAAATATGTGAATTTCTCTATGTTCTCTAGTTCGATCCCATCTACACTGACCTTCCTTCCTATTTCCTTATCTCCAAATACCATTGTCTTCATTTTATCGATATCCACATCCCTCAACTTTAAAGTGTTTGAAAATTCCATTTGTATAGAAGTCTTCCAGTAACTAAAAGTTAAATCAAATAGTGAACTTTTTAAATGAAAAAACAATGCTGATTAATATACTCTTTATAATATTTTTTTCTTTTCTCTTATGTCAAATTGGACTTTTATTTATAATCTAAGTTAGGTGTTGAGAGAATAAAGTCACAGGTTGTTAAGGTGAAGGCTGATATACAATCAGTGAAGGACAATCTCCCCTCCCCACTCCAAGGATGTTATAAAAAATCTCTCAGCAAATAAATCTATTGGGAAAGGAATTCTGGAAGCCACCAAAACCTGTTATGGAATAGAAAAAATATTTAGAATGTTTGTAAATTAAGAATTAGTCCAACAACAAAGTGAATATTTCAAATAATATGTAATGCTTTATTGTATCTTTTATTTTAATTATTCTGGTTGTACTCTTTTCCAAAAGCATACCTTAAAAATGCTGCAAACTGATTGTCAGCAAAATCAATTTTAGTTACCATTTCTACATTTTGTCCTGCATTTCTTTAATCATATATTTCTTATTTCACAATGGGAAACAAAGCAGTAGATAGAAATGAAAAGAAGCATTTACATTATTCATTAAGCATTTCAACCCAAAATTATTGCCTTAAGTGGGAATTGAACATCAAAAGAGTGTTGTATAGCTATGTTAATCAGAGGAAAACAGTCCAGCAGACTTAACACTGAAAGTTATCATCTACTAGGAATTAAGTTAGAAGTTCCCTAAAATTATAGCACATTCAGTGTCACATTTGATTCTTCTTTTAAAGGTTACGTCCCACAGAGGCAGTGTGCAATTACTCCATCTGCCACCCCTACAGCACAACAGTACTGTCAAGTGTGCCATATGTGGATAAGTCAGACTGTTGCCCTATTTATCAAATATACATATATAAAAAGACTATCTTGTGGAACCTGTGAAATAAAATGTCAGTATCACTCAACAGATCCCAAAATACATTAGCTATATTTGTTTTTCTGCTTCCCTGTTATATAGGGTTAAACAAAAGATGATGAACAATTAATAAGAGTCTAACTATTAATAATAGTTAGAACAAGATAGTTTACAATGGTAACAGGAGTTAATTATCATATTGTATCCACTAATACTCTTATTGTTATCAAGTAACTGTGCAATTAACTCAAGCTACCAGTTTATGTCTAGCCTCTCCTTTATAGATTCTTACAGCTCAATAAGCCAATCCTGTACTGACTTGAAAGCAAGATTAAGTTACATTAGTCTTAAATGCATGTTTTCATAACGTGGGCCCTATGCAAAGTATCTCTCATTCTGTGGTACATGTAAATTCACCTAGTTCAGTGGTTCTCAACTCGTTTCAGTACACGGACCACGAGGCCAATCAAAAAATTTTTGTGGACCACTTCCTTTTTGAGATATAATAAAAAAGAGCAGACGACGAACATTTTGGTTTGAAATTTATTTCTTACTAACAGATTTTTGGATTCTCTTCTCACTGACAAGCTTGTCAATGTTTGGAGTGGTACTTGATAATGCACAACAAATATCACTTTCTATTGCAAGCTGATTCCTCTGTTTGGACTTAACGTGCAACAAACATGAAAATCCAATCTCACACATGTAAGTTGATGCAAATGACAAAAGAAATCTGACTGCATGTGTTGACAGATTTGAGTAACTCCCGGTCATGCTGGCCCAAAATTTCTCTATGGTAGACTGCTGGTACATGTCTTGAGATGCAAAATCATTTTTCAGATCCAAGAATTCCTCCTGCAGATCCTCTGGAACACTATTAACGTCTGTTGTAAATGGATTCCTGATGAAAGATAATCCATCCCTTGTCCTGCCCACCTCTGGAAAGTATCATTGGAATTCGTCTCGTAGCTTCCGTAAATGATCGAGAATTTGCGTCCGAATGTCTTCCTTTTCCCCAAGCATGGCATCCACATCTGGAAATTGAACCAAATGATTGCCTTCGACTCTTATGATCCAGAGTTCCAATTTGTCAAGAAAAGTCTTGATGATGCTTTGGTGAGAGAACTGATTTTCAGCTTTACCTTGCAGCTGAAGATTCAGTTTGTTCAAGATTCCAAAAATATCGACAAGATGCGCAAGTTCTAAATTTGACTGCGTCAGCACATTTCGGAATTCCTCTTTCCCTGGAGCCTGGAGAAATAAATCCAACTCCTCTCTCAATTGAAAAACTCTGTTGAGTATGTTTCCTGCTGACAACCACCATACAGAAGTGTAAAACAGCAACACATCAAAGTTGGAACCCATGTCCAGGCAAAATCTTTTGAACAGCCTGGTGTTCAGAGCCAATGATTTGATGTGATTCACCACTTTCACCAACCCTTTGAAAACGGCATTCAGTTGATCAGGCAATGTTTTTGACACCAAAGCTTCCCTATGAATGAAGCAATGAACTCTGGTTACCATTGGAACGCACTGTTTCACCAGCGTTTGGAAGCCCGATCTTGAGCCCAGCATGGCAGGTGCACCATCAGTGGTGACACCCACAAGATTTACCCAATCCAGACCATGTACTTCAAAGAAATTGTTAACAATTTCCATCACATCCAGAGCCTTTGTGGTGGTATCAAGAGTCTTATAAAAAAGGAACTCGTCTTTGAATTCTCCCTCAACCATGTATCTTGCGAACACCAATAGCTGAGAGCACAATGCGACGTTGGTCGATTCATCCAATTGTATGGCAAACAATGGAGACTTCTTTATTTCATCCACAACTTGTTCACTAATGTTCTGTGATATCTCATTTATCCATCTCGATACTGTGTCATTAGAGACAGATATATCATTCAGCTTCCTTGCTGCTTCCTCGCCAAGAACAAGCCACACCATCTCTTTTGCACAGGGGAGCACAAGTTGCTCTACAATGGTATGAGGCTTCTTGGCCTGTGCAAATTTGTATGCAACAATGTAGGAAGCGCGCACTGCATTACTTGTCTTATTGTAGAATGCACTTGTTGAGTTGAGGCGCTGCTGTTTCAGACCTGATAACCGCTGCTCAAAATAATCTTCATCCTTTTGCAACAAGTTGGGATGACACTTTTCGAGACGGCGTTTCAGCTTAGCCGGCTTCATTGAGTCATTCCCCAAGACTTTGAAACAAATAACACATTGTGGCAAATCCATGCCTTCTTTTTCTTGACAGGTGAAGCCGAATTTGATGTAGTCCCCTGAATACTTGCGCTTGACTTTTCTTCCTGTCATTGCCATTATAAACAAACTACACCACACCTGTAAAACAGCACATGTAGCACAGGACGAATGACACAGCAACCGCTCAGCATGACGGCGGCAGCTACACTGACTCTCAGAGCCTCAGACGGAAGTTACTGGCAACACAACGCGGTTGCGTCATAGGTGACGCTATGGATGATGCGCTGCCTGCTTGTGAACACGGCATAAAACAGCCTAACAGTGGCACCTGCTCACTCCATGTGACTTTGGACAATGTTCCTGTGGACCTCCGAAAAAGTCACCATGGACCACCAGTTGAGAACTACAGACCTAGTTGAAGCTTCTCAGGGTGTAACATATGATTTATTATTGTATTCTATTATTGTTTATTAAGTTTTGCAGCTAGCTGTAGTGCAGGTTAAATTACTAGAACATCTGAAACAAGGAACTCTGGTATTAAGCTTTACTAAGAGTACATGCAGATTTTAAATATAGAGTCTTTAGGTCCACCACTCTCAGCAGTTGCCTCTCTGTCATTGGAGGATCATTCCCTAACCATAATCCTTACAGAAACAACACCTGTCATATATTGACAGTCTCCAGTAATGCATTAAAACAATTCAATAGAATTGTTCACTGTTCACAGATATTGCCTTCTTTTAAATAGTTATATTAATTTGCTGCCGTATGCTATAATACACATTTGACCTGACAATATATATCAAGCCATCCCCAATTCTTTCTAGGTGCATGTAAGAATCATTTGAATACTAAGGTGTTTTTTGTGTGTGTGTGTTTTTTTTTTTTTAAGAATGGAATGGCAAACTCAGAAATACTCAGCAGGAAGCAAAGCACTTTTAAAAGACACTGAAAACGGTGATTTAAATTCTGAAATGGCATAACATGGTCTCTAAAACAAGCAAAACACAGAACAGAGATGTGCCTATATTCTGACCATTGGAAATCTACTGTTTTCTCTCGTATTGCTGTATTCCTCTCAGCAGTAGCAGCAGGAATAACCTGAGCGAGCTGCTTTTACTAGTTGTCAGTTTTGGATCAGCAGCTGGCATATCAGCATATATACTAATTTCCATAATCCTTATGTTCCATCCTAAAATGCTAATCTGTGGCGTACCCTGGTGACATTTCCTTAAATTCTGTGAGAGTCTAGGGTAGTTAATTTTCTGTCTCATGCTTCCCATTGCTGGGTAAAAGTTATCTGGTGGGCACTTATGTATGGCACTTTACCTTGTCAACTTGCTCAGCTGGAAGTGGACAACAGTATTTTGTGGTGTTAAATGAAAAGCTGCATTAAGAAAAAGAGCAGGACTGGGACATTTATCCATCTGTTTCCAGATTTACACAAAGACGGTGTCTCATAAAATGAGAAAGATAATACTGGGTATCAAACACGCATAAATTAAACATATTTATGGAACTTCATGCTTTGACTTAAAATGCATACATATCCACATATATAAACACACAGGTATATGAGCACAGTGGTGCAGAGCTAGGGGCTAGGGTAAAATAACACATAGTTTGGAAAAATCCATGCCATCCAGTACTGTACTATCTGCAACCCAAAGGAAAGTTTGCACTTTACAAGTATCTTTATGTGTCAAGGATCAAAGATATGCATGCTGCTCCAGAGATACAAATGAACATCAGCATAGACAGGAGAACATCCCCACCACTATCCCTGCTTTATCTTCCCCTCAAGCCAAGCACAGGTAGAATTAATATTTTATTTATTGAAACAAGCAGACAGTGCGCCCCCACCACAGGATGCGTGATCAATCGCAAATAACATGTCAAGGAAAAAAGCAGCTCCTCAAGGAACTGCCCACCTTATTACATACCAAGGAAGGAACAAAAGGTTTGCAGTCACAAAAAGAGCAATCATTCTTAAAACCAGTTACACGTCACTCTAAAAACCACTAAACTGCCAACAGGAGGAGAAAGTATAACAAGCCTAAAATAATCATTAAAAAATAGGTAGGGGGAAAAGCAAATAACTACACCACAAAAGTAGCTATATAGCAGCATTACTATAAAGAGTATCTCTTAACCTAAACTTAGAGATAAGTACCAATAAACTACAGTAAAATAAGATTAAATAACCTAAAACTTGTGCTTTTTCTTGCATTTCCCCTCTGCTTTTATTCATATTCTGACTAGGGCTCTCCCTATTTTAACATGCCCTTGCTTATCCTCTCCCTCTCCCATACAGAATTATTTTCTCCAGTTTCCTCTCTTCTCCTATTTCTCTTACCTTCTCCCTGGAAGTCTGGCTCCCTACTTTTCCCAGATTATTTTCCATTTCTCTTTTTTCTTACTACAGCCCTAGGAGAGGACCCACGACAAAGACAAGGAGCCCACAAAGAAAAGAGGGGACCATCTCTCATTTACACCATTCCTATATTCTTCATCCCACACTCACATCACTTTAACTTTAAGACAATGCAAGAAGGATCCTGTTGCTTTGTGTGGCCAGACTATGGGTGGATGCTTGCTTTGGATCCCAACTTACCTGTATAACACTCATTTGGGGAAGGGAGAGTTAAGGTCAATTGTGTAGACTGGATAAACTGGAAGTGGATTTGATGGTTCCATTAAAAGAGGAAGGCAAGAAAAGCAGTTAAAAACAAATCAACCTCTCTCCCTCATTTCCCTTTGCATTCATATGGGACTTACCAGCCTGAGCTCTGGGATGAACACAAGTCCTGGAACAATGCAGCACTAGTCATCATCAGGTGGAGATGTGGCAATTCTGAGCACATGACAGAGTTTTACATGATCGTCTGACCAAACAGGTTGGTTCTTGGCCCATAAATTCCCCAAAGCAGAGCTTCCTTGTTCCCAGCACGCCCATATATCCTGCTTTGTGTACTAAATACCCCCTTTAGTGCCCACACTTCCCTGCCTGCTGTGCATTGTCAGGATTCATCTGGCAAGGCAAGGGGCAGTAGCTGGAAGGGTAGGAAAAGAACAAGAAGACTGTCTTAAAGCATCTTTGGGACCCAAATCCTCCCCTTGCTTACACTCCTGCTCAAATAGTAGTGCAGAGAAGGATGAAGGTAGAGCAGGCTGCCTGCTGTATTTTTCTCAGGGGAGAGGGAAATGAGCAGCCCTGAGCAGCTGGACTTTTCCTACTGAAGGAGGCCCCTCCAACTTCCCCCTTCCTCTTCTCGCTCCCTGTAATATGTGCCTGGCCCATCTTGCCCTCTCAGATCCTAAGTGGGAATGGGGAGAGAGGAGCTGTGCCCCGAATGATAGCAGTAGGTATCACCTTGGACCTCTATGGTGGCATTCTCGGAAATGCTTCCAGTTCCACGCGCAGGGCCAGGGAGGCAGGTAGAGCTTCAGAGTCTCAACACGTGGATGAGACGATGGTGTACGGAAGAGGGGTTTAGATTTATTAGGAACTGGGGACACTTTTGGGAGAGGAGGAGCCTATACAGGAAGGATGGGCTCCACCTAAACCAGGGTGGAACCAGACTGCTGGCACTAAACATTAAAAAGGCCATAGAGCAGTTTTTAAACTAAGAGGTGGGGGAAAACCGATTGGTGTGGAGATGCACATAAATCGGATGGAGACTTCTCTGAGAGGAGAATCCATTGATAGAGATTCTCTAAGCTGTAGTCAGAAAGAGAGGAGGGGAGAGGACAAACCATGGGCCAGAGCACACAAAAAAACTGCATATAAAGGAATCCAGTGCATCAGGGAAGGGCAGACAAATAAGCAGTGGCAAATTTTTGAAGTGCTTCTACACAAATGCTAGGAGTCTGACTAATAAGATGGGTGAACTAGAGTACCTCGTATTAAAGGAGGAGATTGACATAATAGGCACCACTGAAACCTGGTGGAATGAGGAAAATCTGTGGGACACATTCATACCGGGATATAAAATATATCGGAAGGAAAGAGCAGGCCATGTGGGTGGTGGAGTGGCACTGTATGTGAAAGATAATGTAGAATCAAATGAAATAAAAATATTAAATGAATTAACATGTTCAATAGAATCGCTATGGATAGTAATTCCATGCTCCAATAATAAGAAATTAGCAGTAGGGATATATTATCAACCACCTGACCAGGACAGCGATACTGACATTGAAATGCTGAGGGAGATTAGAGAGGCTACCAAAATAAAGAACTCTATAATAACGGGGGATTTTATTTATCCCCATATTGACTGGGTACATGTCACCGCAGGAAGAGAAGCAGAGATAAAATTTCTCAATGGCTTAAATGACTGCTTCTTGGAGCAGCTGGTACAGGAACCCACAAGGGAAGAGGCAATTCTCGATTTAGTCCTGAGTGGAGCACAGGATCAGGTCCAGGAGATAACCATTACAGGACCGCTTGGGAATTGTGACCATAATATAATAACATTTAACATTCCTGTGGTGGGAAGAACACCTCAGCAGTCCAGCACTCTGGCATTTAATATCAAAAAGGGGAATTACACAAAAATGAGGAGGTTAGTTAAACAGAAATTAAAAGGCACAGTGACTAGAGCCAAATCCCTGCAAGCTGCATGGAAACTTTTTAAAGACACCATAATAGAGGCCCAACTTAAATGTATACCCCAAATTAAAAAACATAGCAAGAGACCTAAAAAAGTGTCACCGTGGCTTAACCACCATGTAAAAGAAGCAGTGAGGTACAAAAAGGCATCTTTTAAGAAGTGGAAGTCCAATCCTAGTGAGATAAATAGAAAGGAACGTAAACACTGTCAAATCAAGTGTAAAAATGTAATAAGAAAAGCAAAAAAAGATTTTGAGGAACTGCTAGCCAAAAACTCAAAAAGAAATAACAAAATGTTTTTTAAGTACATTAGAAGCAGGAAGCCTGCTAAAAAACCTGTGGGTCCCCTAGACAATCGAACTATAAAAGGAGCAATCAAGGATGATAAAGCCATTGCGGAGAAACTAAATGATTTCTTTGCTTCAGTCTTCACGGCTGAGGACGTTAGAGAGATTCCCAAATCTGCACCGTCCTTTGTGGGTGATGAATCTGAAGAACTGTCCCAGATTGAAGTGTCATTAGAGGAGGTTTTGGAACAAATAGAAAAACTTAATGTTAACAAATCTCCGGGACCGGATGGCATTCATCCAAGGGTTCTAAAAGAACTCAAATGGGAAATTGCTGAACTATTACACTGCTCTACAGCCAAAATGCTTCTGAAATAAATGTAGTCAAACTTTACTAATTCTGGGTCACTGAGAACGAAAATGATGCTTAAAATTGTTGATTGGCTCTAGTTTTCAAGATATGTTATTGGGTCAGTATATACGACCCTTGACTTGGGAATGGTGGAGGATAAGTGAGTTATAAAGGGAAGGGATCTCAATTTAAACCAGAAATGACTAAAATACATCTTTGACTGGATCTATGAATAAATCTATGACTGGGTTTGGACAGTACTTGCTTTTTAGGCAAAACAATGAATGATGCAATCTGAAGCTGGTATTGCATCATACATGATATGAATTGCATCATGTTATTCCTAGAAGTCATGGATGATGCAATCATAACGAAGCTTACATCACTTTGCTGAACAAATTGCCCTATATCAGCTCTAGAAATCATACAGTGTCGTGCTCTCTTATTTGTCATTGTTTGATTTTGCAAAGGGACACATTTATGTTTAGCCAAAGTGAGCAGAGATGCCTCATACTTGTGTGAACAGTGCAGATAACTTCTGCTATGTTTGTGGTGAAGTGACTTTTGCATCACAAAAGCGCAGTATAACCACTATGGTGAAGAAAGCCTATCACCTTTATTTTGTTTGCAAAATTGGAGATCAGGACAAGAGGTGGGCCCCACACATATGCTGCAACACTTGTGCAACAAATCTTCGCCAGTGGTTGAACAGGAAAAGGAAATCTATGCCTTTTGCAGTGCCAATGATTTGGAGAGAGCCAACAGATCATACCAGCAATTGTTACTTCTGCATGGTGCCTCCAGTTGGGAAAGGTGTGTCAAAGAAGAAAAAGTGGACTGTGCATTATCCAAACATTCCATCAGCTATACGCATCAGGAACCGGAGAAGGACTGCCGGTTCCTGATGCACCAGAATCATTCTCACTTGAGTAAGACGAGGAAGAGGAAGAGGATGAAACTTCTGGTCCTGAACCATCAATGTCACAGGACCCACATTTTCTCCCACCCTCCTCCTCTGAACCACACCTCATAACACAAGGTGAACTGAATGATTAAACTATGTACATAATAGTTTTTTGCCTTTTCTTTCAAAATACATTTTATTTATATAACCCTTTTGCTGATTTTTAAAGTGTTACATAAACAGGACAGGTGAAATATTATCATGTAAAGCAACCATAAACACATGAAAAGACCTAGGTTTACAATTTATGATTAAAACTCTACTATCTACATGATATACATAGACATAAAATGTAAAAACTTAAATATCTTGGAAACAGTAGCCAATCAGTTGTTTTAATTGTCATATTTGAATTCAGCACGTCAAAATACATAATAAATAGCACATTTTATCTCTGAAGCAGACGACTTCTAAAAAATTGTAGACCAGTGTTATCTGTGGTTTGTAACCTATCCTTTAAATCGGCTTCCGTACCTAATGACTGGAAGGTAGTTAACGTGACACCAATATTTAAAAAGGGCTCTAGAGGCAATCCTGGCAAGTACAGACCGGTAAGTCTAACTTCAGTACCGGGCAAATTAGTCGAAACAATAGTAAAAAATAAAATTGTGAGGCACGTAGAAAAACATAATTTGTTGGACAAAAGTCAACATGGTTTCTGTAAAGGGAAATCATGTCTTACTAATCTATTAGACTTCTTTGAAGGGGTTAACAAACATGCAGACAAGGGGGATCCAGTAGATATAGTATACTTAGATTTTCAGAAAGCCTTTGACAAGGTCCCTCACCAAAGGCTCTTGTGTAAATTACATTGTCATGGAATAAGAGGGATTGAGAACTGGTTGAAAGATAGGATACAAAGGGTAGGAATAAAAGGTAAATTTTCAGAATAGAGAGGAATAACTAGAGATGTCCCCCAAGGGTCAGTCCTGGGACCAATCCTGTTCAACTTATTCATAAATGATCTGGAGAAAGGGGTAAGCAGTGAGGTGGTAAAGCTTACAGATGATACCAAACTGTTTAGGATAGTCAAGACAGAAGCAGACTGTGAGGGACTCCAAAAAGATCTTGCCAAACTGAGTGATTGGGCAACAAAATGGCAAATGAAATTTAATGTGGATAAGTGTATAAAGTAATGCACATCGGGAAAAATAACCCCAACTATACGTATAGTATGATGGGGGCTAATTTGGCTACGACAAATCAGGAAAGAGATCTTGGAGTTATCGTGGACAGTTCTCTGAAAACTTCCACACAGTGTGCAGCAGCGGTCAAAAAGGCAAATGGGATGTTAGGAATTATTAAGAAAGGGATAGAAAATAAGACCCAGAATATCCTACTGCCCTTGTATAAAACTATGGTACGCCCACATCTTGAATAGTGTGTACAGATGTGGTCTCCTCACCTCAAAAAAAGATATTTTGGCCTTGGAAAGGGTTCAGAAAAGGGCAACTAAAATGATTAGGGGTTTGGAACGGGTCCCATATGAAGAGAGGTTAAAACGATTGGGACTTTTCAGTTTAGAAAAGAGGAGACTGAGGGGGGATAAGATAGAGGTATATAAAATCATGAGTGGTGTGGAGAGGGCGAATAAAGAAAAGTTATTTATTAGTTCCCATAATAGAAGAACTAGAGGACACCAAATGAAGTTAATGAGTAGCAGGTTTAAAACTAATAAAAGAAAGTTCTTCTTCACACAGCGTGTAGTCAACCTGTGGAACTCCTTGCCAGAGGAGGCTGTGAAGGCTAGGACTATAACGGAGTTTAAGGAGAAGCTGGATAATTTCATGGAGGTTAAGTGCATAAAAGGCTGTTAGCCAGGGGATAGAAATGGTGTCCCTGGCCACTGTTTGTTAGAGGCTGGAGAAGGATGGCAGGAGACAAATCGCTTGATCATTGTCTTCGGTCCATCCTCTCTGGGGCACCTGGTGCTGGAAACTGTTGGCCGACAGGCTACTGGGCTAGATGGACCTTTGGTCTGACCCAGTACGGCCATTCTTATGTTCTTATGTTCCTATGTTCTCGGAGGTAATAGCTGTGGAGACTTGCAGAGAGGTAGGTATGCTATATTATGTTTAATGGCAATGAAGTGGGAGTCTGTCTTAGCTCTATAGGTGAATAGAGGCAAAAACTACATGGGGCTGGGCCGTGAGGAGGCTAAATTAACAGTCAGAGGAGGTGGACTAATCTAGTTACATTGGGTGCGGTCCGGGTGGGGACTGTCCCTCCCCATCCAATTGCCCTTCCCTCTAGTGAAGTGCAAGAGAAGAACCTCTCCACTAAGCCCCAGACAGGTTGGGCAGGGACAGCTTTCCATTTCTCTTCAGAACAGCTTACAAAACTGTTCATTTTCTGCACCCAATGGGAAGAGCCCCTTAAAAACAACTATAGTCAGTCAGTGTGTGACATCCAGCAAACACAGGTGTTGTCCATTTGTCACCCATTGGCAGGTTTGAATGTTGAGAGATTTGCCAGATGTGGCTGGAAGGAGACAAATTGTTTCTGTTCCCATTTTGCCATGAGCTTTTGCTTTTTAATTAGCCATTTTCTTTTTTCTAATAAACTACAACACAGGGTTGAGAGGTGGTTGCTATTATTTATTTATTGTAACTGACTCTGTGAACTGCTGTATATATAACTTGGCACAGGGATACTGAGAAGCATCAAGAAGGCCTTCTCTTTTCCTCAGAAACCCACATCTGCAGTAAATGAACACGATTCCCAGCCTCATAAATGTCATTCAGATTAGGGATGTTAAATTGCAAGTAATTGACTAAGTGAATAGTTGACGTATTTTGCATCGACTATTCAATTAGTCAATAGGGCACCTCTGCCTTTGAAGTGTAGCAACAGCCCTAGGGCTATTGCTACACTTCAAAGGCGAAAGTGCAGCATGCAACCCGGGGTCAGCTGGGGCCTGACCCTGGGCTCCGTGTGACGCTGCTGATTTGAAACGCTGCGGGGAGCCCAGCGTCAGGCTCCTCGCAGCATTTCAAAGTGGCAGTGCCCCATGGAGCCCAGAGCCTGGCCCCAGGTTCCACATGGTGATGCTGCTTTGAAGTACTCCCTTCTCTTTCCCCCCTTTATTGCCTTTTTCTGATACAGGCAGCAAGGGGGTGGGGGGGAGGGAGGGAAGCGACTAGTCCTTCACATCCTTAATTCAGAGTAAGTGTGCTTTCAGAAATATCTTTTGAGGCCCTGGTACACTGCTCAACCCTCTCATTCACCAGTTTCCAACAAAATCATGCTCAGCATTATCTCTTGTTGTGGTTGAGATATGTTTCTGTAAGAGTATAAAATATGTAATGTGGTGTGCCAGAAAACAGCTGCTTCAACAGGGGCAACCACAGAACTTTCAATACTTACTTGGTAATCTAAAGAGCTGATTGTTGTTACAGAAGTGTGGGGGTGTTACGTAAGTGTGGGGGTGTTTTTCGTTTGATATAGTTACTATATTGTACACAGCAAATCAGGCCTGGGAAGATGTGACCCACGGGCCAGATCTGGCCCACTTAACACTTTGATATGGCCCACAGACTGCATCTGGTGGCCCATGCTATCGAATTTCAGGTGATGGCTCAGGCAGCCAGATCTTATTAAATGGCTCACAGCTCCTGGTTACAGGGCTATCCCAGTAGGGTCCAAAGCCACAGGCCCTGTGGCTGCCAGACTCCCAGGCAATGCAGTAGTAGCAGGGCCAGGAATCAGGAGCCCTTTCCAGGGTTTTTAATTCAAAGCCTCCAGCCCCAGATAAATCTGGGGAGAGGCTAGTTCCCAGCCCCACCCCTTCAGCCCCTGGTTCCACTCCTTCCAGGGGTGGAGCAGGGCCATGACTACCTACCAAAACTTGTTAAGTGGCCCCCTTGTGAAAATTATTATCCATCCCTGCAGTAAACTGTATTAATTGAATAGTAAGGTTGAAAAGTGAAGCACTTAAAAATTAGGAATTGCCAGAAATAAGGTTGCCTGTGAAATATGAATTCATCCCCCTTGTATCATGATGGTTTTTTAGTTACACATTTCTGTGGATAATATTTTCCATAGGATCTTTGCCTCAGTCTGGATGGACTATGCACAATTAACAAGGAGCTATTTAATATTTTGTTTTTTATTATTCAGTTTGTGGCCCCAAGCCTGATTTACTGTTCACTATTTAAACCCTGCTGTGAACACAGAATTATTTATTTATAATCCAGATACTGTTAATTGCCACTTCTTGCATCTATATTTCTGTTTATTCCATTTTAAATAGCACTGCAATTTTACGCAAATATCTGTGGAAAGATTTGAAAGACTAATGTGATTTAGTATCTTTAATTTTTCATTTGCTGAATAAATTGGGTAAGACCCTTTGTCTGATTTTTTTGTTTGTTTTTAATTTTTTTCCTATAGTCTTCACTGGTATAAAGATTCTCTTTAGCCGTGGCGATAATCACAGGAGTAATAATCATTTTGCGAAAAACTGTAGAGAGACTGAAAGTTTTACCATATAATCTCTTTTTCTGACTTTTTCTGACTAGTATTATTCTAGCTCACTATGATCGTATTGCTGAATGGAGCATCAATGGTCCTGAACTCAGTAAACGCAGCAATGTTAGTTATGAAACAGAGAAACTACCAGCATAAAGGTTTCAAATTCCAAAAGGTGATTACTAGGCATAAGGCCAGAATAAAACCACAGTTCTAAAAGCAGGGAAGGGGGAAATGCCCTCCAGCATGGCATGGTCCATTTACAATTTAGATGCCACTTCTTAAAAGACAGAGTAGAGGATAAGCATGATCAAAATGTAGGAATCAGTAATTTACCTAGAGGCTACATGTCTTCACAAACATCTTAGTTATAGTGAACGAATTAGATTATTACAATTGATTTAAATTAGAAATGAGAATGTATTGATCCTTTCACTTAAATTTCATGATAGCACAGATTATATTACACAAAAATGGAAGACTGAGTTTAAGATTCATATTTAAAAAGGAATATTATTAATTCAAATAATTATTTTATTGATTCCTTTTCCTAGAGAGGGTATCAATTAGAAGTAATTGGTAGATTATTTCACACTCTAGTGATAAAGAAATGTAACACAGTTTGCTCAGGGCTGAACCAAATGCAGTCATAAAGGAAACTATTTTTGATCTTCTGGGATTGTCTTAAATCATTCTTGTAGACTTTGCTGAATTTAAAAGAGCAGAGAATGAAAAGGAGGGCAGAGTGGCTCTTATTCCTGTTTAAAAAAAAAAAAAATGATATGACCTCTGGCTAGCTGTCCTCCCCTTCTACAAGATACCTCCAAGCCATGAAATGATATTTACTGCTACTCAGCCCTGTAGTTTTGAGGGGCATATGCTGTACTTAGTGGGTGTTCCTCCAGGTGTCTTCTTCACTAAGGCTGTGTCTAGACTGCAGGGTTTTTTCGAAAAAAGTAGGGTTTTTTCAAAAAAGCGTCACCTGCGTCTAGACTACAGCCGCGTTCTTTTGAAATTAAATTGAAAGAACGCGGCTTTTCTTTCAATGGCGGTACTCCTCATTTCACGAGAAAGAACGCCTTTTTCGAAAGAAATCCGTTGGAAAAAAGTGTGTGGACGTGGGGAGCCAGTTTTTTCGAAAAAAAGGGCCTCCAGGAAGAAGCCCTGGTGGACAGTCTGGGGCATGCCTTGCATCTCTTTGGTTCCTGTCTGCAGCCATCTTTTAAAGGGACAGTCACCCTCGCAGCCAGTTGTGGCAGCAAAGCAGCCAGAGCACATGGCTCTTCCAGTGCAGCCATGTCCCAGCCCCAAGACCCTCCTGGCCCTTCCAGACAGCCTTCTGGGGACCCAACCAGGGGCTCCAAATGCTGGGCACCACCATGGTCTGGGCCAGAGTTCAAGACCCTTCTTGAGCTCTGGTTGGAGGAGGAGGAGGCCTTACAAGCCCTGAATACCAGGAGGTGAAATGCGGACATTTTTGGCCACATGGCAGAGGCCCTAGCCAAGAGAGGGCACCACCCCTGCACCCAGGACCAGGTGTGCTCTAAAGTGAAAGAGCTGCACCAGGGCTATGTTAAGGCCAAGGAGGAGAGCTCTCGTTCTGGGGCAGCCCCCCACTACTACCCTTATTATTCAGAGCTGGCCCAGATCCTTGGTGGTGGGGAAGCACGCACACCACTGCGTCTCGTCCAGTCTGGCTTGGGGGACCCTGTGGTGGACACGCCAGAGCAGGACCTAGAGCAATCCAGGGAGTCTAAAGATGGGGAGATGGTGCCGGAGGAGGAGGACAGCGAGGAGACCGTGATCCTCACTCTGGAGCCAGTCACCCAGACCCCATAGGCCTCCCAGGTGTCATCTGATGCCGGAGACGAAGCAGCAGGTGAGTGCAGTGAAGTCGTGTAACAGACAGGGTGGGGGAGGTGGGTGCACAGTGGGTGATGCATAAGGGAAACCTGTAATGCTCACCCTGGACATCATACAGCTGACTGTGCATGTGCCAACATGTCCAGCGGTAGAGTGTGACACATGGGGGTGCGCCACGTGGTGGCATAAACCATGTCCAGAACACACACAGGTGGGTTGTCAGTGCAAGGTCCCATTGGCACTTTGGGACCCCTGTGATGCTCAGGCTGATGCCCAGGTCACACATGGTGTTACCTTGAGAACGTCTGAGTCCCCTGTCTGAAGGAGAGGGCATGCCCTTTTGGACATCTGTTGCACACATGACTGATTGTGTCTTCCTCTTTTCCTCCACAGCTGGACCAGCCATGCAAGAGGGCCGCAGCACCCCAGCCCCACCTCCATCCCGGGGACATGGGAGCCGCAGACACAGGCGTGTCTATGCAGACATCCTGAGGCAGCATGTGGCGGCCCTGCAGGAGCTCAACACCATCCTGTGAGAGAGGACGGAGGCAGAGGCTCAGTGGCATGATCAGCAGCTGGAGGAGCTTGTCCAGCAGCGCATGTCCCTGTGTGCCACTCTCAGGGAGGTCTGTGGCTTGCCTGCTCCTGTGCCTGGCCCTGCTCCTCCAGCACACCATGACCCTGCCCCACCAAACCCCCCTTCCACAGCACCATCACCTTCCCCCCTTGTACCTCCCTCTCCCCCAGCCCCCCAGTCCCCCAGCCCCCCTCTCCCCAAGCTCCCCTCTCCCCCTGCCCCTCCAATCCGTCAGCCCCCCCCCCGGCCCTCCTCTCCCCCAGGCCTCCCAGACCCAAGTGCACCTACCCTCTCTTGTCCAGTCAACAGTCAATCACCCCACCTGATCCCGAGGCCATGGTGGACCCCGAACGTGAGGCACCAGGAGCCTGTGAGCAGGCAAGCACTGTCCAACCTGATCCCCTTCCCCCCTCCAGGTTTCAAGTCCCCTTCCCCTCTCCAGGTTTTAAGCACCCCCACCACCCCAGTTAAACACAATGTTGGGTATTTAACAAAATGTTTATTTTTGATGCAGAAAGTATACTTTGAAAAAAAAACTTTGTACAATAAACAAAAGATTTTATATGTTTGCAACATTTCTACATTCTTTCGGTTATTGATATTTACAACAATAAAACAGAAGTTATTCTTTTCAGACAAAACCTGGTGTTTATTATTTCTACAAACAGGGTCAGGGTGAGGGTTCAGGAGGGAAGGTTGTATTGAGCCAGGGCCAAGACCCCAGACAGGAGGCTGTCAGGAGAGTCAGTGGCCTCCATTAGAGAATCGCTCCCATAGGGCCTCCTGGATGCGAACACCAGACCAGTGAGCCTGGTGGATGGCAGCTGTCCAGGGCTGGTCAAAGTACCTCTCCTGACCATCAGCACCTGTACCCCACCCTGGTAGGAAGGCCTCCCCTTTCCTCTCCACCAGGTTACAGAGAACGCAACATGCAGCCACCACTTCAGGGATATTGCGTTTCCCCATTTCTAGGCGTGAGCAAGCACCGGAATCTCCCTTTTAAACGTCCGAACGCACATTCCACCTCGTTGTGAGCCCGGTTAAGATGAGCATTAACCTGCTCCTTGCTCGCATCCAGGTGGCCTGTGTAGGGCTTCATCAGCCACAGCATCAGGGGGTAGGCAGCATCAGCCACTATTCACACTGGCATGTGCACGTCCCCAACCACAAAGTCACGATGCGGGAAAAATGTTCCTGCCTGCAGCCTCCGGTACAGGTACGAGTTCCTGAAGATGCGAGCATCATGTGCCCGCCCCGACCACCCAACACAAATGTCAGTAAAGTGGCCACGATGGTCGACCAGGGCCTGGAGGACCATTGGAGGGCTCTTTCTGTTAATGAATTGGGTTGCTCGATAGGGTGGTGCACAGCTTGGAATGTGTGTCCCATTGAGCGCTCCTCCACAGTTCGGGAAGCCAAGGGCAGCAAAGCCGGCCATGACGCTGTCCAGGTCTGTTAGACGGACAAGCCTGTTCAGCAGCTCGGAATTGATGGCCCTCACCACCTGCAGAAAGAGACAAATAGACAGACAACAAAATTTTAGAAGGGGTGCCTGATCTCTTGGGAGAAGAACCCACCACCCACCTTCCCCCTCAAACAGCCCGGGAATCCCCTCCTCAGAACTCCACCCTCCCCACTCCCCAGCAGCTCAGAATGAGTGGAGGAGCTCCCTCCCACTCCCACTCCATCCCGTCCCCCACTCCGCCTTGCCCTTTCCTGACAGTATCCCTTTTTTACCCCCCCCAACTGTGACTGTCCCCCGACAATGACTTACCTCCATGAGGATGGACCCAACAGTAGACCTGCCCACTCCAAACTGGTGTCCCACAGAGTGGTAGCTGTCAGGGGTGGCCAGCTTTCAGAGGGCAATAGCAACCCTCTTTTCCAGGGGGATGGCGGGCCGCAGGTGGGTGTCCTGCCATTGCAGAGCGGGGGTGAGCCAGGTACACAGCTCCTGGAAAGTGGCCTTCCGCATCTGGAAGTTGCGGAGCCACTGCTGGTCGTCCCACAGCTTCATAACAAGCCAGTCCCACCAGTCGGAGCTGGTGTCAAGCCTTCAAAAACGCCTCTCCATGAAGAAGTTTGGAGGCAAGGGCAGTGAAGCTGCATGACGGACGAACCTTTCGTACCTCTGATCTGGGTCCAGATGGGGAAGTAGCCTCATGACTGTGTCATGCAGATGCAGCAAAACTTGCAGTATGATGGCGTGGGGCCATTGCCTGCCCAGGGGCAGCTCTGGCTCCATGGCAAAAAAATGGGATCCAAATAAGGAAAACCTCCAAACAAAAAAACCTGCTGTGGTGTCCCAGGAAGCTGGGCACTCAAAACAAGCACTGCAATACCTTGCTTACCTCCTAGAGGGACAGCAAAGCCAGCTGCAGGAGCAGAGCAACGGGTGTTCAGGGGGGTCCCTTTAACCACGCATCTCTGCAAAGGGCAGGCAGCAGCACCCGGAAGGAAATGCTGCCCCCGTGCCCTGGCAGAAGCGGTTCCAGGTGGCTTTTTCTTTTGAAAGAGCGTCCAGCAGTCAGGACACTCTTTTTCGAAAAAGCGGATCGATTTTCCGATCTGCATAATGTAATCTAGATGCTCTTTTTCAAAAGACACGTTTTCAAAACTGTCTTTCGAAAAAGCGTCTTTTGAAAGAGGCACGCAGTCTCGACGTACCCTAAGCATCTGGAGATGAGCTTCCATGCAATAAGCCAAAGATACATGAAAAAGTAAAGTTGATGAAACTCATGACTTTCATGGTTGGAAGATATTCTGTCCCTATTTCATTTTCATTGGGCCTTACTACAGGCATTGGGAGTTTGGTGCACTGTGACTTTGGTAGTAGGATAAGGAAACATTTTCAGGTACAGAGCTGCCAATTTCTACTGCAGTAAGGCACCTCACTGTGGTTACTTGTAATTGAATACCTAAGAGGCCTACCCAGTTCTCTTAGCAGTGAAGATACCCTTCTCTTTTTATTTATTATTTAAACAACTTATTGACTGTAGGTCAGGGTAGTCTGGTCAGTCTTTAAAATGTGGACTCCTAAACCTATATTTTGGCACCTAAAATAGAGGCATGACATGGAGCTATGGACCAATGAATGCAGCTGCCAACGAAGTGAATGGGAGCTGTTGATGCTCAGCATTTTTTAAAATCAGACCATATGTTTGGCTGTTTATATTTGATTTTAGGTGCCTACGTTTATGCATTCAAGTTTGAAAATATAAATTAGAGTTCTTTCGAGATATTTTACTTGATTATTATAAGTGCTCTGTTAACCCATGAATTGATAGCTGGTGTAAGAAACCCATACTTTAAAAAAGATATTGCTTTGAGAGGGAAAGACATAATTTTTCATCATGCTTGTACAGGTAGGATAGCTTGGAAAAACTTGGAAAAAATGGGGACAAAAAAAAGAGACATCACACAGGTGTGGAGTCTAAGATAAGAGGGAAAGTGTATAAGTAAGATACGTGTATAAGAAACGGTGCCAATCTAGTTTCTTGGAAAATTTTTATCAAATATTAGTTCTCCAATATTTCAGCAGATATGAAAAACAAATTTAAGTAATAAACCATGTGTTATTTCAAACAGAATGGATAATTCACTAGAAATGTTTAACTACTCAGAAATTGCATTGCATATCTATGATAATTATTTTATAACTTACTTTAGAGAAGAGCTTTTAAAATATATTCATGAAAAACTGTAATGTACAAAAATATTTTGCACTTTTATAGTGCCTGTCATCTCAGGATATCTTTTACAGATTTACATGACTTAAGGGTCAGATTTTCTAAGGAGTGCTACTGCTGTAGAAGTATTTTGAAAATTCCACCCAAGTTTCTCAACTCCTCTTCACATTTCCTATTAGCCCAGTTTTACAGGTAGAAAAACTGAGGTACAGGAAGATAAGGGCTCATTCAGCTTCACAGATCAAATATGTGACAGTTTAAAATACAATCAAGTTAATCAGATCCCCAGTCCTATTCGTTATCCACTAGACTGATCCATAGTAATACTGGGGTGTATTCCTGCACTCATTGAAAAAAAAAAGACAAAACTTGTATTGATTTTGGTGGGATCTGAATTAGGTTTTTTTTATTATAAGCTTGCTGTTACAGTAAAAAGCACCAATTAACACACAACTATAACTGTATTTAAATGAGCACAAAACCCCAGTTCTTATAGCAAAAATTCATAATCTGAGACATTCCAATTTCATTCTGACAGGCTGAATTTGTAAATAAATCAATGCTGAGTCAGTATTATATAATCTAATGTTATTGTAAAATATAACTAATCAGAGTAACACAGTGATCCTCAAATTATGTTTAAAATATTAATGAGTCAAAAACTTGGGATGTGTGGAATATTAAACTGGGGTAGGAACAGCTGATATAACATTTGATTATAGAATGAGAAAATTAGAATTAAGAATGAAAAATGAAACACTGACTCATTTAAACCAGTTTTACCCACAGGCATTCCACTGATTTAAGCAGTTACTCTTGGCTTTAAACCTTCTGAATGAGAAGAATCAGGCTTATACATTCAAGATTGTTTCAGTTAAAAAAATAAGTCAGTTTCTGTTGTCTCTTACACTGGGTAAGTTAGAAGCAACTCCATTGATTTCAGTGGCATTGCACTAATAATCCAGTGGAAGAGAATTTGGGACAAATATTCTAATTATACTTTGAATCTCTGAAAAGGCAATATACTTTTGATTAATGATGGCCCCAATTCAGATTGTGAAGCTAGGCAAGTTAAAGGCTTCGTAATACATGTGATTTGTGAAGTCTTCCTGTTTTCTGCATCCCTACATCTTACGAGCAAAACAGATTATCATTATCATTGCTGTATTCTTTATTCATCTTTTTTTTTTCAAATCTGCAAGATCCTAAACATATCAGTTCATAGCTTCTTCAAGGAGACTGGGACTTCTAATATAAAAACTTCCTTTGCAAGACCAGTGTAATAAGACTTTGCTGTCAAAAATATTCAAGCAGCATATTAAAGCTTTTTTATTTGAAATATGCCTACATGTTTTTAAATGGTGGTGGGAGGTGGGCGTGTTTCTGATGAACTAGAGGCCCTTTGATTTGTAAACCAACACCCTAGAAAACAGTTTATTCAATATTTATAATTGATGTAAAATTGACTTGCATGTGACTTGCTGTCATTACCCTTTGAGGCAATTTGAACAACAAAAACAAACCTCCACCCATACCAAGGAAGGTTCCCATTCCCTTTCCTTGTGACCCTTCTTATATTTCAAAGGGCTTCTTTCTGTGATAACCAGGCCTCCAGCAACAAAGTCTAAACATGACTCCTTCAAAGCACTGTCAACCAGAAAGGATGGCTACAGATCATGCTGTAAAAAATGTTTCCTCATGATTAGCACTAACTATTGTCTTTGTCCCTTGGCCATACTCTTACATGGTTTTGTGGCACTAGAAGGGTTGGCAAGATAATTCTTTGCATTCTTCCCTTCTCAGCCCATCCCTAAAAAAAATTTAAAAAATAAAAAAATACAAAATGTTTAGCTTGCTACCGATCTCTGTTGTAGAAGAAGCTTCTCCTACTGGGATCCAGGCACACATGTGAACACTTACTAATTCAGAACTAATTCTCCTTATAAGATGAATGTTGAAAGTCTCCATGATCCCCCTACTCCCAGGTGATAGGTGGTTTCCTTCAAATTCTAAGGGGTTTTTTTTTCTACTTCTAAATATAGAATTCAGGGGAGACTGCCATATATATGTAAAACCGGTGAAAATGCTTGTTCCCTTTGGTTTCCTTTTCTATACCAAATGTAGAGGTGGTGTGTGTCCAAGAAAATGTAATACATTAAGGTACAGATATATTACATTATACTAACCCTTCCAGTTTTATGCATATCTGAAAATGTTTATACTGCAAAGGTGAAAATATCACGTGTAGATATACCTGAACTACCTTTGGTTTTATCTAGCCTGAATGATAACAACACTGCAGCCACAGCTACCTGAATAGAAGTCCACCAGGGATCCTCGGTACATATTCAGACAACTAGCCTAGGCCATTTCCTCTTTTGCCATGGTTTCAAGTGCTACTATTTTGTGAGCTAGTGAGGTCAGAGCTAGCTTGGATCTGTCAACATGCTGCAATCATACCTCTTTTTGGTTGGGCAGGTATGCTCTCCAAGTCTTCAGTTACTTCCAGAGCTGGCTATAATCACACTGTGGTGAAAACTGATTTAAATAAATCCTTTAGTGTCTCTGCAAAATTCTTGTCCTTAGTTACTTTTTGTACTTCTTAGTAACTGAGCAGATCCACAAGCTTGCATGTTTCCTGCTTCTGATATATTCTGTCCATAATAAGGTACTTATTAGGGAAATTGACCACAAAAAGAAGCTATGTCCTTCACTCATGTGGAGAGGCAAGTGTAACAAGTCCTCAGACCCAAGAACTAAGATTTAGACCTTGTCTATACTGCAAGACGGGATTGAATTTATTAAGGCCATTTTTTAGCACATGATTTTGTAAAGTTGAAAGTGCATGTTCCCACTGCGCACAAGAGTTTGAAGTTGTATCCCCGCAGTAGAGTGGCTACTGTTGACTTTGACACTGATGCACAGTTCCTGCTGTTCCTTTGCATTCTGGGTTATGCTCCCAGTGCCCGATGGAACCAAAATAGTACCGCAGGTGGTTCTGGGTACATGTTGTCCACAGCATCCCATAATGCACTCATCTCCTTCCTCCCCCCTGCTTCAAAACAACGGCAAACAATCTTTTCACATAATTTTTCCCTTGTTATCCATGCAGACACCAGAGCGGGGTAAGCATGGAACCCATTCACAACAAAGTACAATGGCAATCATAGCAAACATCTTGGGCTGTATGCTGCGGTATGTCCAGAATCTATGCAGGGCTGTTACCTGGGGTTCTTTCAACCCAAACCTCTCAGTAACTTTTACTCTCTGTGAGGTGGTATCAGGAAATAATTCGGGGGAGACATGGTCGTCCGAACGATAAATGGATGGTACAAACAGGACAACACAGGAGTGCTTTCACTTAAAGCTTAACTTTACTTAGTCTCAAGCACTTACACACATCCGCAACAGGTTAGTAAAACACCCCCACCCTCGATAATTACCGAAGTTGAGTGTGGCTCTCGAGTGACACTAGGCAGGGTTCCGATGGCCAGTCTTCTGTCTGCCGGTTGGGACGGAGATACATCCAGATGTGAAGAGTCCTCAAGGAGTCCTCAAGGCATCCCTCCAAACGTTCCCCAAGATTGTCCTCCTAACTCAAACTTACCTTCCCTATTTATCCATTAGTATTACAGTAACATGTCACTCAAAAACTTGTTAGGCAAGCACTTTTTAAAGATTAAGCAAGAGGTTTTCTTCTGATCATCACTTTCACCAGATGTTTTTTTCTTTTTCCAGAGTCTTCATGCCTGAGGGCCCTGATAGATATATGTCTTAGGGCATTTAGACAAGCTTCCTGTTTTTCTAAATGTATAGCTCAGCAATTTTGCTAGAGATTTGGGCCTCAGGAAGGACGTGGGGTCAAATTGCCCTCTCTGTGGCACTCAAACACCCTTTCTTCCTCAGCTCTAACTGTGGTCATGTTGAAGTTGCTGTCTAGGTCTAATTTTGGGCTTCTTAGCTTGGTTGCTAAAGTTTAAGCAGTAAGCAATAGTGGTTCAGGCACTTTCCTGGATTTGCTGAAATCTCCCTGTACAGGGCCTGCTGGAATGAGGAAGAATATGAGGAGGCCATGAATAGACTCTTGTGTGAAACACTTGAACAACTGACAGATGCTGGTGGCATTCGATCATCTTGACACAGTGGAACACCAGTTCTGGTGCCATGAGACAAGCACAGACTAGTGAAACCACATAATTCTACAACTATGAGATGACGAGCAGTGGCTGCAAAACTTTTGCATACATAAGGCCACTTTCCTGGAATTTTGTGAATTGCTTTCCCCTACCCTAAAGCACAGCAATACCAGAATGAAACCTGCTCTATCAGTTGAGAAGCAAGTAGTAATAGCCCTGTGGAAGTTTGCAATGCTGGACAGCTACCAGTCAGTTGGGAATCAGTTTGAAGTGGGAAAATCTACAGCAGGGGTGGGGAACTTTTTTTGGGTCGGGGGCCACTGACCCCAAAAAAATCAGTCAGGGGCTGCACACAAGAAAGAAGCAGGATCCCCAATGCTAGGGGGGTCCTGAGCCCCAGGGGCCAGATTCCAGCAAGCCAGGGGTCTCATCCGGCCCCCAGGTCTCCAGGCCTTAAAGATCCTAATTCGAACTACCGTTACTCCTCGTGGAATGAGGAGTAATGGTAGTTCGAATTAGGATCTTTAGTTCGAACTACCTAGTCCGTGCCGCGTGTAGCCGCAGGCACGGAGTCCGGACTAAGGAGGATTTAAAAATGGTGGCGCCCGGGAACATGCAAATGAAGCCCGGGATATTTAAATCCCGGGCTTCATTTGCAACTCCACTTGCCCTCATTACCCTACCTAGCTCGAACTAACGAGCAAGTGTAGCCGTACCCTTGTTCTCCTGTCAGTCCACCATACACATCATCAGCTCCGTCATGACCATCAAGACAGTCTCCTGTGTCTTCACTTTGCATTCCTAGCTTGTTTTTCTGCCCTTGTGCTCCATTTGCACCAGTGTTTTCTTCTACTCACTTAATTCCACCCTGTCCAATTAGACGCATTGTATTTACTCATTGAACTTATTATCCATAATATGTTTTCAGTTTCAGATCAGTAATAGCTGAACAGCTGAAGAAGCCAGATTCAGTGGCGGGTGGAGCAGGTTTGCTGTTGCACCCACTGTAATGAAAAGTAAAGTACAGACTTTACAGGAGATACGTTATGATGCATAGAACCTAATCTCTTAGCATAAAGGGAGCTCTGTTCAGGACAATAGGGATGTGTTATGTAGAAGGCTACAGTTATGCTTTTAAGCACTTACTATGCAGCACATGCACCACAGAGATCTTAAGGGAGCAGCTGGACTTGGTTTGGTGGCAGGCATGGTAAGGGCTAGGTTGGGGCTCACTCTGTTGATTCCACAGAAAGCATGTGCACGCAGTGGTTGCAAGTAGCAGCTCTGGCAAGCATCTGTTTGCAAAAATGGGCCATGGTCGCACTGCAGCAGGGGAGGGGAGGGGCTCACATGGTAATAGTATGTTTGCCCCCACATTTGCCTGTTGCCTTTCCCTTCCCACAGGAGCCTACAGGTGAAAGGGGGTCTGACTGTGGCAGAAGGGCAGGGACTCACACAAATACTGAGGAGCCTACAGGTATGGCAGCAGGGCAGGGGTTCACACGGTGACCATGTATTCATCACCTCCCATTTACTGGGAGAGTGCGACTTTCCCTTCCCACAGGAGCCTGCAGCAGGGGACAAGGGGAGGGGCTTTGGGTATGGCAGCAGGGCACAGGGCTCAAACAACACTTTGTTGGGTATGAGGAAATGGAGGTGTACTTCTGTGGTATCAGTTATATAACTTCCCCTGCTTCATCCAGGTCACCATGCACAATATCAGTCTGCTCTGAATCACTCAGGGACAATAGGGAATGGATGCTGAGTGAATGTGGCCAAAAAATTGGAACTTATGCTGCAATGCTTTAAAAACATAGCAGCCATAATGGTCTATCTAGTCCAATATCCTGTCTTCCAACAGTGGCCAATGCCAGGTGCCCCAGAGGAAATGAACAGAACAGGTAATCATAAAATGATCCCTCTCCTGTCATCCATTTCTGGCCTCTGATAAACAGAGGGTAGAAACACCATTTCTACCCATCCTGACTAATTAGCTTTTATAGATCTATCCTCCATGAATTTATCCAGTTCTTTTTTGAACCCTGTTAAAGTCTTGGTCTTCACAACATCCTCTGGCAAGGAGTTCCACATGTTGACAGTGTGTTGCATGAATACTTCCTTTCGTTTGCTTTAAACCTGCTACCTAGTAATTTCATTTGGTGACCCCTAGTTCTTTGTGCTGCAATGGTGCCAGATCACTTACTTCTTGCTTTGCCTGGAAAGGTGTCTTTCCATGGAGGATGGAATAAGGCAGGCCTCCCCAGAAACCCTGTGAGAAGGATGAAAGAATTCTTCTGTGAGAGCTTTATGGAGATGTACAAGGAGGATTCTGGCTCCATCTCCAGGCACATTAATAAACTGCTCCGGGGAGCCCCCTCTGTGCAGGCAGAGTAGCAGCCACAGATCACACCCAACTGCATTAACCCACATGTGGCATGATTTAAAATGCGAATTCACCCTCCCCACCATCAGGACCATACAGCAAGATTTCCTGGGAGGAGGGGATTGTCTCCAAAGTTATAAAAAGACCTGGCTGTCAGTGACATTGGTCAGCAGGCAAGTGGAGCATCCATTCTCCTCCTTCTCCTCTTCCTTCTCCACATGCTCCTCCATGCTACTGTGTAAGGCTGCTAGAGGAGTGTCTTGGGAGAAACAACAGTGGGAGCTTTTAGCCAGCTGGCACTCAAAGGCAGGAAACCTTGCTGCCACCGTAGGCACAATTTAATGTAATTGATTTATTTTTGACTTCTCCTTGTTCATGTGATATTGAGAAGCTGCAATATATGGGGGTGTGTTGTTCTGATAGGTAAATACATTTCTACAGTGTTTCAGGGACACAAATGCTCCTAGCATCCATTTCACCTCTCCAGGTGTAATTGTTGTGTCAAATGTTTGTCCACAGCTTTCCCAGCTCCATTCTGACCTTCAAGCATTGGATAGATGTTGTGTTAGGAATTAGCTAGTACAGGTACTACTAAATTGTGCCCCTTGCCACCCAGCCCCCTTTGCATTATTCCCTGAGGCAAGAGCAATATTTTGGCCTTAACCCATCACACACACATCTACATATCTCTAACTGAGAAATATGATCTTCATAGTTGAAAGGAACTGTCATGTGTCTTGCATGCTTACCAGCAAAATTGTATTGAAAGTTCTGAGTCCATATGCAGGTCCCCCTTCAGTAAGATACTCTAGCATATGTTTAAGTGTAAATATTTGAATGTTGATTTCATCACTTGTGCTTAAAATTACAGATGTGTTTAATTGTGTTGCTTGGACTTACAGTGTATAATAAACCCTGTACCAGGCAAGACAGAGGCTACATCTAACCTGCAGGCTTCTTTCGGAAGAAGCTTTTCCGGAAGAGATCTTCCGAAAAAACTTCTTCCGAAAGAGAGTGTTCACACTGCCAAAGCACATCGAAAAAGCGATTTGCTTTTTAGAAAGGTAGCATCCACAGTGAATGGGCACTATCTCGCATTAAAGCTGTAATTACTATGGATGGTGTGGCCACCAGGGCATCTGTGCTTTTTCCTCTTTCCTCTTCTTTTGAAAGAACTCCCTGTTCCCCATCCCACACATGCCTTTTTTCCAAAAGAGCTCTTTCAGAAAAAGGCTACTTCCTCGTAGAAAGAGGATTACCAACACCGGGAAAACCCCTCTGATCTTTCTACTTTCTTTCGAAAGAATGCGATTGCAGTGTGGATGTAAGTGAAGGTTTTTTTCGGAAAAACAGCTGTTTTTCCAAAAAAACTCTATCGTGTAGACATAGCCTGAAAGTGTCAAGAAATGTCAGTATATCAGATTATAGCATAAAATCACATTACATAATGAAGTATTTCTGTAAGAAAACTTAGGCCTCAAAAAGTGTGTCATGAAGGAAAATTATGATAAATAGAGAAAAATTACACATTATTAAATTCACACGGGGATGTTGTCCTGTCCAACATGTATTTCTTGGGCAAAATGGGTATATTCTTATTGAGACTAATGTTTAAAATATTACCCACTAATATGGCTTAATTGTTCATGCATAATCCAATTTCTATTTATTCTACATTGAGGTTACAAGAGATGCCTATTTACTGAAGCCAGTTCAATAACTGAATGCAGAAATATGTATATTTACATTTATTTGCTGTAATCTATCATTTAGCTGCTTGTAGTGAACACAGCTCTGTTATTGAAATATATTGCTTTTTTCTCTATATAATTTTCTTCTGTCTTGTTGCAGGGTACGTTTTCCATTAAATTTCTCGACTGAGCCTCCTCCGCTTACATAACCATTTGCCTTCCCGAAAGACTTAGCATTAACACTTCTGAGACTTGCTTTCATAAACATCAGATGATGGATGCAGTTTTTCCATTTCCTTTTTAAAGATTTGTGCACAGGAGGCTTGATGCCCCCTCCCCTACTCACAAATAATCATTACTGCTGAACCCAGGAATGAGAAAAAAAACATTGTTCATAATTTCTATACAGGGTACTTGGAAAGGTAACAGGTTTTGACCACTTTGGGCAAGGTTTGGGCTTGTGCTTGTCTAGGTTCACAAGGAAGAGTTTTTATCCAAACTGTATTTCCACACAAGGACAAAGTCCAAGCTCTGCTCATCAATTATATGCCTTTTTTAGCATTTTTAGCTTTCATATATGCAGATATTCATAATATTTTATGGCTATTGAGCACATGATTCTATATATCCCAGCAATTCAGAATTTTTTCCCAAATTCCCTATATCTAATGATAAATAAATCCCGGTTCAAGTGAAGTGAAAAAAAAAGACAGTAAGTGTAAATAGTACACAGTTGAGAGAAAAGTGAATTGGAGAGCTTGATTTCAGTCCAGAAACAATAATATTGTAAAGGCTTGCAACTGACTTGTTTTCAATGTCTATATTCATGCAATGTTTTCATGTCGGGTTACAATGAGAAATTGCTGTTTAATCTTTATTCTTTTCGCCTCTTACTGTGGTTAATCTTCTGCCATAATTTTTCCCCTCCATTTGGCATTTATCTTTATAGCTTAAAAATCATTACTTCACTAATGGCAAAAGACTGTTCCTGGGGCTCATCACAAAAGGTTGGGCTGTATGCTGGAGTTCTCAGATGTGTGTGGGGGATTGCTCCCACTGTGCTGCAGAGCAGAGATCAAATTACTCCATGATATCTACTCTAATGTCTGAGCTGAAATGACCCTGCAGCCCTTGCATGGGATACTCAAAAAAGGTCCATTAAGAGTCGACCCATTAATGCAGTGTTACCATCTGCTTTGCCCACCTTAAGGAATCACTCCAGGGAGCTGTTAAGGGACTCTCCAGTAGCTGGGTTCCATGCTTTTCTCTTGACTATCATGGAACCACAGAAGTTGTACCACAGATAGAGCCAGCTATATTCTTAGGGCAGGATTGGCTTCTAAATTACAAAAATATCCAGTTGCAGAATTATATTTTAGATTGATATATTGTGATAAAAAAGAACTTAAGATGTTTTAACTTATCACTCAAGAAAAACAGAAAGGACGATTGACTTCAAAAGTCAAGTTTCCCTCTTTCTGGTCTTTCCTCATTTTTCTTACAAAATGGACATTTTGTACATTTCTCTCCCAGGGATATACATTAGGGGTAGCTCCATTGCAGTAATGGAGTTACACCGGTGTAAGATAAGAATCTAAACCTCTATCTATTTTAAATAAATGTGGCAGCATTTCAGAGTGAGCAAAAAGGCAAAACATATTTAATAACTCTATAAAATGAAAACTTAGAATGAAAATATCTCTAAATTGCTTCTATATTTGTCATTGACATTTTGATCTGTTTAATGAATTGTTTTCTTGTTAGTAAAATTATCACAGAAGTTCCACATAAGCAGAAATGCTACTGTCCCAAATTACTTACAGAGTAATGAACTGTCAGACTGTTCTTAACATGTTCCCATTTAATTTTCCTTTAGCTATTAAATTAATGAATCACTTTCCTGTATGACAGGTTCCAAACTTCAAGTATGTGTTGATTAAAGATTAGTGTTTATGGTAGCTGGTCACCTGCTTCATAATTACAACTGTAGGGCTTCTTAGTTGAATAATGTTGAGTCTGCTGTTGAATATTGGAGAGTGCTTTTTATTTTTTTCCTCACTGGAATATGATTCAAAGCTTACACTGATATCTAGAACTAGATGTATTTGGTCCTGCTGCAATTTGGTCCTGCTGAATTTGGTCCTGCTTGTAAAGGGGCTGTGTTAGAAAGGGGCAACCTTTGTAGGCAGGCAGATCATATTATACACTGAGGGTGTGTCTAGACTACATGGCTCCGTCGACAGAGCCATGTAAATGAGTTTACTAGACATAGCAAAATGAAGCGGCGATTTAAATAATCGCCGCTTCATTTACATCAAAATGGCCACCGCGCTGTGCCGATCAGCTGATTGTCAGCACAGCGCGGTACTCTAGACGAGGATCAGCTGACCCCAGAACTCTTTGTTGTCAGATCCTGTAAGCCTCGTTTCATGGAGGCCATTTTGATGTAAATGAAGCGGCGATTATTTAAATCGCCGCTTCATTTTGCTATGTCTAGTAAACTCATCTACATGGCTCCGTCGATGGAGCCATGTAGTCTAGACACACCCTGGAATTGCTACAGAGTGTTATATTGGATACTGAGGTCACTGCTGCTATATGTCTTAAACTACCACCAAATCTTTGAAAATACTTTTTGATGTGTGCCTCTTCTCATGATGTTCTGGTGTTTTCATGCCATTCCCACTTGAAGCTGCCTGCCAATACATCCATCAGTGCATTTCTGTCTATTCCTATTTGTTGCATGCGACACATAAGGTGCCAACTGTCATGACTGCTCCATGAAACAAAAGAACATTTCGCATTTTTGCATTGTAAAATGTTAATGATCTCTGTACTGGTAAGTGGGATTCTCTGCTGCTCTCAACTCCCTGCTCAGCATAAATAATATCACCATACACTAGGGAGTTATTTTGAAATAACAAGTGGAGCTTCCACGCTACCAAGTCTCTTATTTCGAAGTAATGGGCTGGTTAGTTAAAAATCTGTATTCCTGCTTTCCTCAGAGAACAATGCTTATTTTGAAATAGTTATTTTGAAATAGCTGTAGTTTGGATGCTCTGCAGAGTAATTCGAAGTAATTACTCCCCGGTGCTTCCCAGGGCTCTAAGTCGAGGTAGCATGTCCACAATAATGGAGCCTGCCTTGGACTAATTTTGAGGCTCCCCCACAGCGTGGACATGCTATTTTGATTTTGTTATTTCAGGAGTTATTTCCAATTTAAAGTTATTTTGCAATAATTTCCTAGTGTAGACGTGGCTTATGACAGGAGTCACCAGATGACAGTTACATACAATCTAACAAGTTCCTTTTAGCACATGGGCAGTATGCATCCTGAAGCATTGCTGTGTAGTTTTGCGAAGCAGTTTAATTTTTTTTTTGGAGGGGAAAGGGGTTAAAAGCATCAAGAATTTTCTCTTCTGTCTCTAATATCACTTATAAAAGTAAATTTTTGGAGCACATTTGTCCAAGGGACCTGGGCATTGATGCTGGGATTGAGATTTCTGAAAGAGGGGTTTGCTTATATACCATTTGTGTACCACCTCTGTTCCAGGATTAGTATACATCATGGCTACTTAATTTTGGAAGCCCCGGGGGCCACAAAGATACTCAGAACACATGCTGAGGGCTGCAACTTAAGTGTGCTTGCAGATACATGCAAATATATATGCGAATATATGCAAATAGATTCTTTCACACCGATGAGCATGAATACAAATATTAAGGCATGACTAAGTCAGTTCTGCTAATATTAATAAAATGCAATGTTTACCCAATTTCCACCCATATGACAGCACTTTTAATGAGCAATGACAGTCCAGGAGTTTAACTACTAAAATGCATCTCAACAGAAGACCATTATACTGACTCGGCACTGTGGAGCACGTTCCCAGTGGAGGCCATGTTCAAAGGATCCCACCCGCAGGCCATGTGTTGAGCCCCACGTAAACCCAAACTACACCCCGGGCTGCAAACAAATGGGCCATTTAAAAATTATTCGTGTTTGTATTGCAGCAGCACTTGGAGAACCTGGTAAGGACAAAGATGTCATTATGTCAGGTGCTGTTTGAATATGAGGGGAAAACATCATACATCTTACATTGCACTTCCATTAAATATTTTGCAAATTGAAACCTCAAGTACTAACATCTCAGTTAGACTATCTGCTTGTTCATCCATTTATTGTGCTCACTTACAAATGTACCTTTTCTAAAATGAAAAAATTAAAAAGCAAAGTTTTGAACTTTCCAAACAATTCCATATGTTGTTTGAAAGTAGCTTGAAAACTTTAAATTCTGTAAAATGTTTATGTCCTTCAAATTTTGAATGCCTAGTTTTTCAGTCTTTTTCTGGTGCCATTTACTATTGAAATCAACATACCGAATTTCTTCAGCCTTTACTATTGAAATCAATATATCAAATTTCTTCAGCTTTTTTAAATGTCAAGTTTTGATGCAGAGTATAGGGCTTTAAGCCTGAAGCTGGTAAGTCCTTCTACTTCAGAAATTCAGTTACATTTTGTGGCATTACCTGTGTGGAGTTACTTTTGGTGCATCAACAAAATGTAATCTGGGGATTTTGAAAATATGATTTGTCCCAGATGATCATATATCCTATTCAGCTGGGATATCTGCTATAGCTACTAGTAGGAAATAATGAAATGATACCCTGAAGACAATGAAATGTTGGCTGTCTATAGAAAATCTTTAAAAAGTACTGTACAGCAGTTTTCAGTAGTTAGCTAGCTATTAGTCTCTCTAGTGATTGTCAACTGATGTATGCTGAAGTGACAAAAAAAGGCTGCATCCTCATTAAGTACAAAAATAGAATCAAATCAAATTGACTTAGTAAAAGTAGTAAACTCTTTAACTTGTCTCCTAGATATAACAACCAGAGACTGGTATAATATCTATAAAGGACCACTTGATTTTGCACTAGTTTTTATGATCCTCCAGTTTTAATTAGCTTGCAGTTGCACTAATGGACTATTATCTGAAGTACTCATTGACTTCAGTTGAGATAATTATGGAGTGGTAGTGACCTAGGTAGAACATGGGGTTCACTGCCTCAAATGTATTAATTTATATTTACAATGTGAACCATGGAAACAATGACACTGAACTTTTTACCAATACACACGTACAAATTTATCCCTGGTGGAACTTTGGGCTTCACATCAGATAAATTTCATACACTGAGTAAAGAAAAACTATGCTCTTCAAAACTTTAACACTGTAGTTCTGATTTCATAAAAATAATGCTCCTTATCTCTCCCATCGTGCATAAGGCAGAACCTCCCAAGAAAATGTTAAATCATTTCTCTTCAAAGGGAAGGTATTAATTATTCCAGGCAAGCTGGCTTAAGATATGTCATTCAGCTACGCAAAATGCATTGCTGGATTGGCTCATCTTAAACCAAGCCACCGCAGCATCTACACTGCAGGAGGCCAACAGGAGCACATGCTCCCGTCCACTTTCCTTACTCCTCACAGAACGAGGAGTACACAATGCCAGTGGGGGTGGCCCTCAGTATTTGGTCTGGGGGTCTGCACTAGACACACTAAATTGAACACTAGACAATTGATCTGCAGAGGGCCAATCTTCTCTGTAGTGTAGACAAGCCCCCCAGTGTGGATAGTGGTGATGGAATTTGGACTCGTGTGAACTGTTATATGAAAGTGACATAAACCAGCAGGGAAAAATGAAGAGTGAGACAAGGTTTAAAAGGTCCTAATACTCCAAACTGCCAACTTTATGTGTGTGGAGGGGGAAATGCAGTGTGTAATACCATTCCGTTACTAGTTCATGAAATGTTTGTTGCCATTGGGAATCAATTGTAGCAATATTAACCATATAATAGCATTTTCTGTCTCATATTCATAGACTATAAAACTGGAAGTGACCAATGTGAGCATCCAGTGCAGGGGTGGCCAATAAGTAGCACACAGGACAGACACGGTTCGCCAGAGTTAGCCCTTGGCAGCCACCAGATGCTTTGTTTACCTGGGCATTCACAGGTATGGGGCACTTACTGTTCCCAGTGGCTGCAGTTTGCAGTTCCTGGCCAAAGGGTGCTACGTGAAGCCACCAGGAGCTATGAGCAGCCATACCAACAGATGCTCATGTAAACAATGCATCTGGCAGCCACCAACCACATACAGCTCATGGAGCACTAGTCAGCCATCCTTTGTCTAGTGTAACCTCCTTAATAGCATTGCCATAGGACTCCCTTGAATTAATTCCTGTTTCAACTAGACCATATATTTTAGGGGAGAAAAGAATCAATTTTGATTTATAGGTGTCTAGTGATGGAGAATTCACCCTTGTATTTGGTAAATTGTCTCAGTGGTTAGTAGCCTTCATTGTTAAAATAATTATGCCTTCATTGCTAGTCTGAATTTACCCAGCTTCAGTTTCCAGCCATTAGATATTGTTATACATTTGTCAGCTAGACTGAAGAGCCTCTATTATCAACTTTCTGTTCCCTATGTAGGTACTTATAGACTATGATCAAATCACTCTTCACCTTCTCTCTGTTAAGCAACACAGATTGAACTCCTTAAGTTTTTCATTATGACATGCTTTCAATATGCCGCACATTGTAGCTAATCTCAGGGTATAATGAAAACAAGACCATAATAGATTAAAGCTGATTCCAGGAAGTGAAAAAGACAAGGAACCAGTTTCAAAATGTGCTACTCAGCTTGATTTATTTACCTTAAAATATTTTAAAGAGCAAAAGCCAGCAGATTTGTCCAGATAAGTGCAAATCAATGCACATTGGAAAAAATATTCCTAACTATATGTACAAAATTATGGGTTCTAAATTAGTTCTTATCACTCAAGAAACAGATTTCAATCATCATAGACAATTCTCTGAAAACACCTGCTCCATGTGCAGCAATAGTCAAAATAGTTAACAGAATGTTATGAACCATTCAGAAAGCAATAGATAATAAGATATCTCAATGCCACTCTGAAATTCATAGTGTTCCCACACTTTGAATATCTCATGTAGTTCTGGTTGTCCCTTGTTAAAAATGGTATATTAGAACTGGAAAAAGTACAGCAAAGGGCAACAAAAATTCTTCTTATCATTCTTATCTCAGCTGAAGAGGTAAATAATGCTTCTTTATTCACTTTTTCCACATATTATAGATCTCTATTACATCCCACCTTAGTGATCTCTTTTCTAAGATGAACTATCCCAGCCTTTTCAATCTCTGCTCAGATGGAAGCTGTTCCATAATCTTAATAAGAATGAGGGTCACCCAATGAAATGAACAGACAGCAGATTTTAAACATGCGGAAGTACTTCTTCACAGAACAAATCAGTCCACCTGTAGTCATTACAGGGAATCAGTGTTCTCCATAAGCTGAATGCTAGGGCGGCCACCCATGATAGATTCAAATGCTGCCCAACTGATTAGCAGTGTGACCACAGTACCTACAGCCAGCAGCATGTGCTTCAATGGTGGTGCACAGTTGCACATGCTTTGGTGCATATAGCAACATTTATTCCACACATGGATGGAAAAAATAGAGGGAACATTGCTGGGAATGTTATGAAAGTCAAAACTATAACTTTGTTCAAAGAAGAATTAGATAAATTCATGGATCATAGGTCCATCAATGATTCTTTCCAAAGATGAACAGGAATGCAACTCTGTGCTATAAGTGTCCATAAGTCTGTGATTGCCAAAAGTTGGGACCAGATACCATGGAATGGGTCACTCAATAATTTTACTGTTTTGTTCCTTCCTTCTGAAGCATCTGGCATTGGCCGTTGTTGGATAAAAGAATATGGGACTACCGCATGATTGGTCTCACCAAGTATGGCCATTCTTATGTTCTTAAGCAAGAAACAATTTGATGTGATTGTTGCCACCCTAGCTGACCACATCAATTCATGGTAAGTGTTATATGATATAAAATATATATTGAAGGCTAAATTCTGCTCAGTTTATATTGGTGAAAATCCACCTGAAAATAGTTGAGTTACTGTTTTTGAATGGGTATAACACAGCAAGCGTTGGTCCTTAGTTCTTGGCATTTGGGGCATGTCCTTAGGAATGTGGTCAAATAACAGTGTCTTAACTGGTCAATTGACATTATTTTTCCAGTCAGTTGACCAGCTTGCCAAGTCTGTGTGTTGCACAAAGTAATTTAATAGTCTACAATAAACCTCTACAGTGCTAAGTTTATTGTAAGAAATACACTTCTATATCTTGTAGTTCCTTTTCTGGGCCAGCTAATTCTTGGCAGAGTGAACAGACACCCTGTGGCAATGATAATCTTTCAGGGACATATTATTTCCTGGTGTAACTTCATTGACTTCAGTGGGGTTGCACCAAGAGTGAATTTGTCTTAGCACAGTGTATGCAATTAATTTCTTCTGCTGGATATTGGAAATAACTTATTTGTCCATTTCCTCTCCTAAAAAGAGAGTTAATTGTTCTAATTCTTTTTTTCCCATGATACTGAAACAGCTCTAACTTGAAACAAATGTGAATTGGTACCAAGTAGTATGAAATATATGCATAATATTACATTTTAAGGCTAAAACAAAAATTAAACAAGGTGGGATGGACAGGGAGATGCTTGTTGGTACGAGAGGTTCTCAGCAGATTTTTTTTTTATACCCAAACTGTTGTCCTGGTTCGGCAGCAGTGAGTTGCAGTCCTATCTTCTGAAAGGACAGGGAATGTATGTGGGCCACAGAATGTAAAAGGCTAGTTTCAAAATGGAATCTAAAGAGCATCAGCTATCTGGAATTCAGAATAGTGGGTCTAACAGAGCAGCTCATTCTTTCATACATTTTCTTGTTTGCTATCTTGATTCAGTGGGATGACTAGACTTCATCATCTCAGAAAAAAAAATCATAAGGGAGGAAGCAAGAGTCTCTTAATTGAACTGTAAGGATCCCTTAGAACACTCCAAAGTGGAAAAAGCTCATCAAATCAACTCTACATTCAAGTAACTCTTCTGTGACCTCAGGGGATTCAGTCTGGAAAGTCTGAATGGCCTGTACTTTTATTAGCAAGATTTTTTTTAATTGACTGAGAATGCCAGAAACCATAAGCCAGATACTTAACAAAAAGTCAGACAATATGTGCAAATCCTATTCCCTTTTTTCCCTGGTAATAGTTCGATTTCTGAATTAAGCATGGGAGATTCACATGGCCCTCTCTTTGACACTAGAAGACATCATTGCCATGTTTACATTAGGAAACTATTTCAAATTACTATATTCGACTCAAGAATTCCCGATTTAACTAATTCAAACTAGCATGTCCTCACTACGGAGAAGCATCAAAATTAGTTTGAGGCAGGCTCCGTTAATGTGGACGTGCTATCTTGGACTTAGACCCCCAGGAAGCATTCTGGAGAGCTGCAGGAGACCTCCCAGTGGCAAATAAGTTTGAATTAGCAGCACCAGAGTGTCCACACTAACATTATTTCAAAATTACTATTTTGGAATTAGCATTACTCCTTGTGAAAAGCAGGAGTACAGACTTTGAATTCTGCAGCCCATTATTTCGAAATAATGGGATGGTAGTACGGACACATAGTTTATAAATTCAAACCTGGGGGGTTATTTTGGAATAAGGTCCTAGTGTAGACCAGGGCCAAAGGCAGTAGATAGCATATACTGTGCACCTCATTCTGTGCAACCTCAGGAACAGAACTTGAGTAAAAGGAGGGCATAGTATTTATGAGCTGACTTTCACTCAAAGAATAATACACTTCTAGCATATGCTCAGATAATAAGACAATAGGTATCTATGTTCAACATATAGTGTGCATACCCAAAGTGCCCAGCGGGACCCGGTTGTCTCTTGTGGTATAGTATACAAACTTCCTTCTTGAGAGGAAAATTAGGTTGCACAAAGTTATATTACCTATCAAAATTTCAGTCTGCCTACACAAGTACCAACCACATTATCATAACATTTTCTGTTGGAGAGCCGTCATGGTAACAATTCACAAATAGATTCGGCCTAAAATTGTACTAAATGCATAACAAGTATTTTTTCACTCAATTAAATAGACAATTTAAACAGCATTTTGGCAACAGATTATCCTGGAATTCAAAATACTTTAATCAGAAGCAAATGGTCAGATTTTAAAAATGACATTGTAGGTGCATGGGGGAAGGCCAAGACAAGTTCCAGCTGGCTTGTTGGACTCCTAAGTTTGTGGGAAAACATATGTGGCAGCTAGTTGGGAAGCGTATCTGAAAAGATGGAGGATGGAGACACACCAAGGACAAAAGTTTCAAACCTTGATGCATGAAATTAGACACTTAAATCAGTATTTAGGTTCCTAAATAACAAACAATAACCCATTATTTTCAGATCTGCTGAGCACCTGCAATGTCAACGGAAGAAACTGAAGCTATAAATGCTCAGCACTTTGGGAAATCAGGTCTGTAATATCTTTTCTAGTAAGTAAGTGCAGCACATAATGCAAAATCCATTACACATTTATGAGAATAACTGTAGGTCCCTGGACCTCAGATATTTGGCCCACATCTCCAAACAATGATATATCATATGTTTATATAATATACTCTAGATCTAGATGTTTATATAATATACTTAATCTTTCTAAATTACTGAACCTTTTTCAGGAGTCTGATTTGCCTTGTGTATATCCAAGTTTCACCTCACTTAAAAGCTGCTTACTTACAAAATCAGAAATACTTGCTTATTTTTACCACATAGTTATAAAATAAATCAATAAGAATATAAATGTTGTACTTACATTTCAGTGTATAGTATTTAGAGTGGTATAAACAAATAATTGTATGAAATTTTACTTTGTACTGACTTCGCTACAGGTTACACCTCTGAAAACCGGTACTTTCTGGTCTGGCAGGACAATGGATGCACCTGGACCAGAGAGCCCTGAAGCCTAATGGCAGCAGAGCCAGCAGCCTGGCCAGGGCAGAGGACAGTGGGGCAGGAGGAGCCCCACTGCAGTCTGGGACCAGGGATTGGAGAACCCCAGGCTCCTGCGGCAGCACTGGGCTAGCAACCATAGAAGCCCGGATGCCCATGGCAGCGTGGGGTCAGAGGCCAGAGAAGCCCAGATGCCTGTGGCACCCTGCAGCAGTGCAAACCCAGAAAACCCGATAGCCAACGGCAGTGCAGAGCCGGAGAACCCTGACAGCCAGTGGCAGTGCAAACCTGGAGAACCCCAACAGTCAGCGGCAGTGCAATGTCAGGGTCTGGAAAAGCCCAGCTGCCCATGGCAGCGCAGGGCTGGGGAAATCTGTCTGCACATGGCAGCGTGGGCCAGGGCTGGAGAACCATAGCCACCAGGGTTCCCTCTAAGGTGCGTGCCTGGGTGGCCATGCACCAAAAATTCTAAACTTGCCCACCTCTTTCCCAGAACCACACAGCCACACTGCTGGAGCTGGAAGGTGAGTGACGTGGCTGCTCTGGTGGATGGGACTGAGGCCATAGCTGCATGGTAGGTGGCTGCGCAGGTGGCCAAGGCTGCATAGGGAGTGGCTGCTCTGCTCCGGTGGACTGGAGCTGGGGCCACCTGGCGGGCAGCTGCTCTGGCTCCTCCAGAGGGCAGAGCAGAGGCCAGGGCCACCTGGGCAGCAGCTCCTCTGGCCACTTAGGTGGCCACGGCAGAGGCCAGGGCTGCCTGGGAAGTGGCTCCTCTGTCCCTTTGGGCAAAGGCCAAGGCCGTATGGGGAGTGGCTGCTCCAGTGGCCAGGATCTTTCCAGTTACATCTCTGCAGTCTTAACTGTACATACGAAGGGAAAGAATTAGCTTTGAATAAATCCCTTCTTTCACCCCACGTTATTTTGTTGTTTCTGGATTAACAAATACTTGTTTTTAAAAGTGGGAGTGGTTCGTATTTATACACATTAAAGAACATTTAATTATATGTAAATTGAAGAAAGTGTTTAAAAATCTGCTTCCCAGGCAGTAAGATACATTTTTTTCACTGTTCCTCTGACAATTGGCATTACTGTCCTGAACAAATGACCCTCCATTATCTAAACCCTGAAACTTTTTCTTCAGAAAAATAGGGGGCTGACATTCCGTGCTGAGCCACCAGGAGACCTGTAGCTGGTGCAGAAGGTAGGTGTCTCCCTGCTTCCTCTCACTGAATTTGCATTCCTGCTTTTCCATGCTTAGTTCAGGGTCTTGTAAGCATTTTTAAAGCACTAGCATAATTTAGAACAAAGTGTGCTTGTGTAGTAAAGCAAACTGCCAGCACATGTCAAGTTCTGCATAGCCATCTCTTTAGATATCTCTCTGTTGTTTTATATTATGTTCAATAATGTAGCATTTGTGACTCTGAAAAAGAAATTACTGAGCCCGCTGATGAAGTCAATACTTCCATTAACTTCAGTGTAGTTTACATTTCATATCTGAGAATCATAGAATCATAGAACCATAGAGCTGGAAGAGACCTCAGAAGGTCATCAAATCCAGCCCCCTGCTCTAGGCAGGACCAATCCCAACTAAATCAACCCAGCCAGGGCTTGGTCAAGCCGAGACTTAAACACCTCTAGGGATGGAGACTCCACTACTTCCCTAGGTAACCCATTCCAGTGCTTCACTACCCTCCCAGTGAAATAGTTTTTCCTAATATCCAACCTGGACCTCTCCCACCACAACTTGAGACCATTGCTCCTTGTTCTGCCATCTGTCCCTACTGAGAACAGCCTCTCTCCATCCTCTTTGGAACCTCCCTTCAGGAAGTTGAAGGCTACTATCAAATCCCCCCTCATTCTTCACTTCTGCAGACTAAACAGACCCAACTCCCTCAGCCTCTCCTCATAAGTCATATGCTCCAGCCCCCTAATCATTTTGGTTGCCCTCCGCTGGACCCTCTCCAATGCGTCCACATCCTTTTTGTAGTGGGGGGCCCAGAACCGGACACAATACTCCAGATGTGGCCTCACCAGAGCCGAATAAAGGGGAATAATGACATCTCTGGATCTGCTGGCAATGCTCCTCTTAATGCAACCTAATATGCCATTAGCCTTCTTGGCTACAAAGGCACACTGTTGACTCATATCCAGCTTCTCTCCACTGTAACCCCCAGGTCCTTTTCTGCAGAACTACTACTTAACTGGTTGGTCCCCAGCTTGTAACTATGCTTGGGATTCTTCCGTCCCAAGTGCAGGACTCTGCACTTGTCCTTGTTGAACTTCATCAGATTTCTTGTGGCCCAATCCTCCAATTTGTCTAAGTCACTCTGGACCCTATCTCTGCCCTCAAGCGTATCTACCTCTCCCCCTAGCTTAGTGTCATCCGCAAACTTGCTGAGGGTGCAATCCATCCCCTCATCCAGGTCATTAATAAAGATATTGAACAAAACCGGTCCTAGAACCGAACCTTGGAGCACTCCGCTAGAAACCGACCGCTATCCTGACATCGAGCCGTTGATCACTACCTGCTGGGCCCGGCCTTCCAGCCATCTTTCTATCCATCTTACTGTCCATTTATCCAATCCACATTCCCTTAACTTTCTGGCAAGAATATTGTGGGAGACCGTATCAAAAGCCTTGCTAAAGTCAAGGTAGATCACATCCACTGACTTTCCCATGTCCACAGAGCCAGTTACCTCATCATAGAAGTTAATCATATTGGTCAGGCAAGACTTGCCCTTTGTGAATCCATGCTGACTATTCCTATCACTTTCCATAGCCTACAGATGGATGTGGCTTTGGGGATAAGAACATAAGAATGGCCATACTGGGTCAGACCAAAGGTCCATCCAGCCCAGTATCCTGTCTGCCAACAGTGGTCAATACCTTATGCTCCAGAGGGAGGGATCGCAACAGGTAGTCCTCACGTGAACCACTGACTCGGAAACATTTTAACCTCGGGAGGCAGGCTAGTTTGGCAGCTGGCATGTAAGTCTCCTGGCCACAGCCTGCTTCTGGCACCCCAGCCCTTTCCTGCCCCAATCTCCGCCCATCACTCAACTTACCCAAACCCTCTGTCCCCCTCTTACATCCATACCCTCCCAGATCTGGCACCCCGATCTCCTGCCCCAGATCACAATCCCCTCCTACTCTAGGTCACATCCCAAAACCCTGCACTCCAGTCCCCTGTCCTAGGTCACAACCACCTCCTTCACCCAAACTCCCTCCCAGACTCCATTCTCCCTCCTTCACCCCAATCCTTTACCCCAAGCTCCCTTCGGCACCCAACCTCTATCCCATTAATATCATGAAGGAATGCAGCCCTCGGCCACTTTCCAAAATCCTGGAGTGGCCCCCCATAAAAAATTATTGCCCAACCCTGGGCTAGGGATACCATTTCTACCCATCCTGGCTAATACCAATTGATGGACCTAACCTCCATTAATCTATCTTGCTCTTTTTTGAACCCTGTTAAAGTTCTAGCCTTCACCACATCCTCTGGCAAGGAGTTCCATAAGTTGACTGTGCGCTGAGTGAAGAAAAACTTCCTTTTGTTTGTTTTAAACCTGCTGCTTATTCATTTCATTTGGTGAGCTCTAGTTCTTTTATTGTGGGAAAAGTAAATAATTTCTCCTTATTCACTTTTCCCATACCAGTCATAATTTTATAAACCTCTGTCATATCCCCCCTTAGTCTCCTCTTTTCTAAGATGAAAAGTCCAAGACTTTTTAATCTCTCTTCATATAAGACCCATTCCAAACCCTTAATCATTTTTGTTGCCCTTTTCTGAACCTTTTCCAATGCCAATATATCTTTTTTGAGCTGAGGTGACCACATCTTTACGCAGTATTCAAGATGTGGGCATACCATGGTTTTATATAGGGGCAATAAGATATTCTCTATCCCTTTTATAATGACTTGTAACATTCTGTTTGGTTTTTTGACTGCCACTGCACACTGAGTGGATGTTTTCAGAGAACTATCCACAATGATTCCAAGATCTTTCTCTTGAGTAGTTGTAGCCAGATTAGTCCCCATCATATAGTGTATATAGTTGGGATTATTCTTTCCAATGTGCATTACTTTACATTTATCAACATTAAATTTCATTTGCCATGTTGTTGCCCAATCACTTAGTTTGGGGAAATCTTTTTGAATTTCTTCCCAGTCTGCTTTGGTCTTAACTATCTTGAGCAGTTTGGTATCATCTGCAAATTTTGCCACCTCACTCTTTACCCCTTCTCTATATCATTTATAAATAAGTTGAATAGGATGGGTTCCAGGACAGACCTTTGGGGGACCCCACTAATTACTTCTCTCCACTTGGAAAACTTACCATTTATTCCTACTCTTTGTTTCATGTCTTTTAACCAGTTATCAATCCACGAAAGGACCTTCCTTCTTATCTCATGATAACTTACTTTGCTTAAGAGCCTTTGGTGAGGGACCTTGTCAAAGGCTTTCTGGAAATCTAAGTATAATATATCCACTGGATCCCCCTTTTCCACATGTTTATTGACCCTCTCAAAGAACTCTAGCAGATTATTAAGGCATGATTTCCCTTTACAGAAACCATGTTGACTTTCCCCCAAGAAATTATATTCATCCATGTGTCTTACAATTTTATTCTTTACTATAGTTTCAACTAATTTACCCAGTACTGACATTAGACTTACCGGTCTAATTGCCAAGATCACCTCTAGAGCCCTTTTTAAATATTGGCGTCACGTTAGCTATCTTCCAATCATTAGGTACAGAAACTGATTTAAAGGATAGGTTACAAACCACAGTTAATAGTTTCACAATTTCTCATCTGAGTTCTTTCAGAACTCTTAGGTGAATGTCATCTGGTCCTGGTGAATTATTATTGTTAAGTTTATCACTTTGTTCCAAAACCTCCTTTAATGACGCCTCAGTTGGGACAATTCCTCAGATTTGTCACCTAAAAAGAATGGCGCAGGTTTGGGAAATTCTCCAATATCCTCAGCCATAAAGACTGAAACAAAGAATTCATTTAGCTTCTCCACTATGACTTTATCATCTTTGAGTGCTCCTTTAGCATTTTGATCGTCCAAGGGCCCCACTGGTTGTTTAACCGGCTTCCTGCTTCTGATGTACTTTAAAACATTTTACTATTATTTTTTGGCTAGCTGTTCTTCAAACTCTTTTTTTATTTTTCTTATTATATTTTTACATTTAATTTGTCAAACACCTATATATCTGAATCGGTTCCGATGTCATGTGTTATGGTATGTGATACTGTTTACCTTATCAGTTCTGCATGATAGTTATTCATATTTTATATAGAATCTGGATGCAAAGGTGGGGGTTTTTTGTTTTGTTTTATTTTTTTGCCAAATAACAAACCAAGAGTTTAGCTTGAGACAAAGAGTTTAGTTTGAATTTTCTCTCATTTATATTTTGTACATTTCTGAGTAAACTTTTTTGCTTTCATAGTATTTCTTTAATTTCCTCTCCAGCTATTTCTAAATGAATTATTAGAGAATTAAGTTCCCAATATACATATGATCATAAGAAGGTCTTGGAGTTGGGAAGGTGGATGGGGAATCATACTAATGCATTAATCCTAGAGGAAACCAATCCATTCCTTGTCATTTCTCTTATCTCAGCCCACCTTTTCCCAAACAAATTCTAATATTTGACTGCATAGGATTACAACTGAAGTTAATAGGCATAATCTTGCTATTACTTCCACTCTAAATTCAATTCTATTGTGCATTTTGACTGTAGCTTTCACTTGCTTCTTTCCTTTGTCTTGTTTGTTGGTGCACATGACTTCTTAAATTTTCAATGACTTATATGGTAGTAAAGCAAAATAAAATGTTGTCATCCCAAAAGCCCCAACTCTATTCTAATACAGGTTTTACAAACTGTATCATCTAAGGGATTGACAAGTTAAGTAGTAATGGAGCTCTTCACTCTTCATCCATTACTAATTAAAAAGCATCCATCTTCTGTAACTTAGTGTATGAATATAAAATTCTTTAAGGAATACCATTCCCTTTTAATGGGCAAGTCTCGAAGCAACCTAAGAGGAAAGGAATCTGTTTAGACACGTTTTCAGATTTTCACGTGGCCACCGACTAGCACTTGTTTAAATATGTATACCTTGGATCTTTTTCTTTTTCTTTTGTTTGCTAGATTTTTAACTGGCCATCTGAATGGCAGTTCAACTTTTTCATCCTTGGTGTGTAAAAAAGGGAGTCCTACAAATGGAATGAGTGCAAAATATATAATAGAGATCCAAAATATGGATCAGAGAAGAACATTGTCCCCTTTTGGTTAGGAGGATCCACTGAGAAGGAAAATGTGCTGCTAAAAGTGATGTTTGTGTGTGAAAATCATCAACCCCACCTGGAACATTACCAATATTCATAGGATACTAGCTGCCACTATTTATTTTACAACTTTAGGGTGGCATTTTCTCTAGATACCAGATTACCTGAAGCCTACACATTCCTCCATACTCTTATAACATTTTCAAAATATGAATATTAGATATATTTGCTAACCCTTCCTGTGCTTTTACAGCAGAACCACAAGTGTGATCTGTTGATTTTATGTGCTCAGATGGATGTTAAAAAATAAATATGTAAAAATGCCCCCTTGCCCATGTGTATTCACCCTAATACATGACCACTGTTTTGTAGGTGTCGTTTACACAATAAGGGGAGTAGTATATTAACAGTTTGTTACTCCTAGAAGTAATGCTTATTTGGAAGATAATATTTTATGTGTGTTAAGGGTTGTATTGACATCTTGGGAAAGAAATCAAGATGGCAAGACTTATGTTCACTATCCTACTACATTTGAATTATAGTAGTGACTACATATACTGAAAAAAAGATTTGTGTCTGACTGAGCTAGTCTTTGTCCATACAAATAGTAAGATTGTCCCTGCCCTAGAGTGTTCTGAATAGGTGAGGGGGATGGAAGGAAGGGATATCTTCATTTTACAGATCAAGAACTGAGGCAGATTGATATAACTTTGTGTTTAACACTTTGGGCTTGAGTACATGATGCATTAGTCCATACTGGAGGGGTGTAAATTCCAGTTCTCTCGTATTTGTTAATGTAGTACAGCTTGAAATGGGACTATATCAACGCACACTAGGGAACTTTGGTGTGGACTAATGCACCATGTAGTTGAGCAATTAGTTTGTTTCAAAACCACTAATTAGTGGTTTGTTTCAAAATAGCATATCTTTGGGGCAGAAAACAGCTTTCTCATATCACAAAATGTATTGATCCTCACAAGGATCCCAAGATACTGCCACAACACATATAAATAACAAAAATTTGCATTCACATTTAGTTCCACTTTAATGGTCACTATGTTTTCTGTAACATGAGAGGCAGGAAATTGAATGGATTCTCATCTGATTAATCCCAGCAAGCAGAAATAGACATATGGAACACTGGGAGGTAGCCAGGTTTATGACCTGACACAACTTTAAGCAGTAAGTGAGACCTATATACCCTGATAACATTAAACATTTTATTTCATATTTTTACTGGAGTCATAAAAAAATCTGTGTTGCAATAAAGGAAGTATGTACTATACCAGTAAATGGTCCTGGTATTTCATTTATATATTACCTTTTTCCCTTGGCCCATTTATATCCTTGTAAAAGCAGAATATGTCAGTGTATCCTAAAGATTTTAGTGACTTGTTATTGTTACATTGAACAAAAAAAAATGTAGTGTTTTAAAATGGATCTTCGGTTTTTATCTGTCTGCTACTCTTCAATCTCACTGATACGATACATGTCAGGCAACCACTTGGAGTATTTGATGGGTTTGTTACACATTTTTTTATTTCCCTTTATCAAATACTCTAATTTCTGATTTCTCAAATGCCTTTTATGTATTCTTAATGCTATTTAATAACTTAGTAACATTAGTCTGACTGAAAATAAATTAAACTTTCCCCAGCTGAACATAAGTACAAAACAACACAATGATGCAGTTATGTGTTTCTCCTAGTTATATGATTTTTCTCAAACTTTTTGGGGCAAAGGAATAATTGTTCCCCTCTTGTGAGCTATCAGGGAATACTTTCAGCATCTGAAGTAAAATTAATAAAATTAGCACTGTGTCCGATAAAATGTTTATAATGCTCATTTTAAAATACTGAATTAAATGTAAGTTTGAAATGAATGGATGGCTAAAGAACAAGTTAGTCTAAATCCTGAGACATTGCATGCAGTTAGGGAATAAAAGGACGCAATCTCCTGCCTTCTGATTCTCTCATGGTGAGGAGAGAGCTGGAGCAACCGCAATGTGCCCTGATTATCTCAATTTGGAAAGAGAGGCTGTTTGAGGTGTGGATGGTCTATTTTCTGCTGAGAGTTAAGCGTCTAAAGCACAAGTGCCACAGACACTTGGACAGCAATAAAGGGTAGGTAGACATGGAGTTTGAAATGGGCTTTCATTTGGCTCTAGAATATCATCTCTGTTTTGGAAGTTTTAAACAGCAGCTGCCCAAAGCTGGCCTGGAATGCTACAGATGGTCAGATCTCAATCTTAACCCATCTGCTGTGGTAGAAGAATCCAGGGCATCATTAAAAATAGAACTTAGCTCTAGAAAACACAATGGCTGTGTCTAGACTGGCCAGTTTTTCCGCAAAAGCAACCGCTTTTGTGCAAAAACTTGCCAGCTGTCTACACTGGCCGCTTGAATTTGCGCAAGAGCACTGACGTTCTAATGTAAGAAATCAATGCTTCTTGCGCAAATACTTTGACGCTCCCGTTCGGGCAAAAGTCCTTTTGTGCAAAACCTTTTGCGCAAAAGGGCCAGTGTAGACAGCTCAGTTTTGTTTTGCGCAAAAAAGCCCCGATGGCTAAAATGGCGATCGGGGCTTTCTTGCGCAAAAGCGTGTCTAGATTGGCCATGGACGCTTTTGCGCAAAAAGTGCTTTTGTGTAAAAGCGTCCGTGCCAATCTAGACGCTCTCTTGCGCAAATACTTTTAACGGAAATCTTTTCCGTTAAAAGCATTTGCGCAAATTCATGCCAGTCTAGACGCAGCCAATCATCTGAATTGCAGTGGAACAAAAATACTGGTAAAAACAGATTATTACAATTCTTGCCCAAATGCTTTAGGTGACCTACTGTGAATTTAAAAACCCATATTTGCTTGTGTTTAGTGAAGTAATTAAGCGAATTAAGTCAGGATATCTTAGAACATGTTGTTGCTCATGATCAAATGTTTTGGAACAAAGCTTCCTTAAAGAGATATTTACTGTAGAAGGTCTTCTGTTGACTCATCCTGTTAGCAGATTATGGAATCCTACAAGGAGATGCTGATTCATTGTGGCAGGTATTGTTTATTGACTGTATCCTAGTTACAAGGCATATGGGAGTGGCTGACTGGCAGAAAACTGGTTTGACAGATGTCTTTGAGGAGGAAGCCCAGGAAAAGCCAAATCTGGAATACAGTTTGAGTTGGTCTAGTGCATTGTTAGGTTGAGCTTCAGATAAGGAAAATAATTTGGATTACAGTCCATGTGAACTCCTTTTAGAGAAGGGCAAGAATAACTGCAAACAAATATATGAATAAATTCATGGAAATCTTTGGCTTTGGAAGCCTTAGACAATGCAGTATACAATATTATCTGATACTTTGCCTAATACAGTGTTAAATGTCTTCATACTGGGGCTTCTACTTCTTGTACAGTTCAATCAAAAATCACATCAATATCTCCCCACTGATTCTTTTTCAACCTAGTGTGACACACTCGCTTTAGCTCCTCCAAAACTTTTCCTCCTTCCTATTAAACACTCTTTTTCTTTCAGTTATGGTCTTCCCGCTAGGAAACTTAAACAGTGCAGTCAAGGAACATCTCAATCCTCTTTTGATAAACTAAACAGATTGAACTCTTTGAATTTCTCACTGTAAGGCATTCTCTCTTGCCCTTGAATCATGGCTCTTTTATTTCCCTGTCCATCTTTTCAACATCCTTTTAAAAATGTTGACAACAGAACTATATGCCATACTCTAGGATTGGTCTCAGCAGTGCCATGTGCAGCTTCCTGCTTTATACATCCAAGGGTACATTATCCCTCCTTTAGAAAAGCTTCTCATTGGAAGTTCATGTTGAGTTGCTTGTCCACCATGACTCCTAAATCCCTGTCAGTCCCATATTCTGTAGATATAACCTGCATTCCTGGTTCCTACATGTATAACTTTACATTCAGCTTTTCATTTACAAAATGTGTTTTGTTTGAATGGGTCTATCTTATCAAGCAATACTGATAAATCTGTATAACTGCTCTGTCCTCTTTATCACTTAGTATTCTGACTATCATTGGGTCATCCACAAAATTTATTAACAGTGACTTTACATTTACTTTCAAGTCTTTGAGGAAAATATGTAAGAATGTCTTGTCTTGTGTCAGTCCCTGAAGAACCCCACTAGGAATAGCCCTATTAAATGACGATTTACCTCTGAAAACTACTTTTTTGAGAAAAGTACATTAGCCAATCCTTAACCCCTCTGACAGTGGTGTAAATCAAAGTTTTGTCTATTATGTGTTACCATTAAAAATCACTTGGTGGCACTTGAAATAATAATGGTTTTGCCCTCTATTCCTTGGTGGTAAAATTCTCACATTCTCACATTGTTGTCTGATTTGCTGTGCTACTCACCATAATTCCTCCTCCATAGATATTGGGTCTCATTGGTAAGGCACAATTGTGTGTGTCTATCCTTTGTAATAATTGGGGGGATTAAACAATGTGGAAATGGAAAGTAAGCTTATTTTCAGTGTTTAGTCCAACTCTCTACACTAGAAATGTAGTCATAAATGAAAGTATAGAGCTGCATCCCTGAACAGCTAGGCTGTGTCTAGACTGGCATGAATTTGTGCAAATGCTTTTAACGGAAAAGTTTTCCATTAAAAGTATTTGCGCAAGAGAGCGTCTAGATTGGCACGGACGCTTTTGCACAAAAGCACTTTTTGCGCAAAAGCATCCGTGGCCAATCTAGACGCGCTTTTGCGCAAGAAAGCTCCGATCGCCATTTTAGCCATTGGGGCTTTTTTGCGCAAAACAAAACTGAGCTGTCTACACTGGCCCTTTTGCGCAAAAGGTTTTGCGCAAAAGGACTTTTGCCCAAACGGGAGCGTCAAAGTATTTGCACAAGAAGCATTGATTTCTTACGTTAGAACGTCAGTGCTCTTGCACAAATTCAAGCGGCCAGTGTAGACAGCTGGCAAGTTTTTGCACAAACGCGGCTGCTTTTGTGGAAAAACTGGCCAGTCTAGACACAGCCCTACTGTGTGAAAAGCTCTTAGTCATACAAATAAGGGATTAGGACTTGTAGATACTGTTCTTCATAGTGCACATTTGCTCTGGAGATGGATGGATGAAGATGGACGGCTAAAATCCAAACAATTCTCTTCAGTGTTATTTTATTACATTTCTGAAAATTAACATTTATATATCTAGAGAGTAAGGCTTAACCTTCTAATATATTAGTAAGTTTCATTTCTGGTCCCTGAGTTTTGTTTTATTTGAATGTACAGTATGTATAATATTAATACATGGTACCTTTTACTGAAGGCAATATATTTACTGTAGCATGTAATAATTATGTAGATGTCAAAATGTGTATTTGGCTGCAGTTAAGTAGTGATGCATTAGTTACCAAAAATGTTTTTATTAACCTGTACAATGATAAGCGTGTCTCTGAGACTAATGTATTTGTACTTTTACTTTGTGTTCTTAATTAGTATTGGTCTGAAGAGGTACATTTAGCATAACTCATGCATACCATCAAATTAAATTCCTTTTCATTTGCTTTCTTAAAGTAGACTATATAATGTGAATAAGACTCGAGATTATATATCTATATCTGTATCTTGAGTCTTAATAAAATGTAACTGTCTATAGAGATTACTGATATATATCTATATATATATCTATATATAAATAAGTAACCTCTATAGACAGTTATATATATATATATATATATATATATATATATATATAAAATCAGTAACTTCTGTCTATAGAAGTTTATATATATACAATCAGTAACTTCTATAGACAGTTAAATTTTTACATTCATGTGATTTGTGGCTGCGCAATGAAAATCTAAAATATCCAATCTTCGAATTCCAGTTACAGTAAGTTGGGTTCTGCTGACAGTTTTGTGGAGCACACATTTCAAATACATACTCATGAAATCCCATTCTCTTGACTCTCCTGTATAGCAAAGCTGCCTAAATCTTGATATGCTTTGCACACAGTCTCTCTCATGCAAGAGAAGCTGCTTTTCTCTTTAGGCACTACATCCACAGGCTTTATAGAGTAGAGACAGAGAATTACCTTCCTAAATGCTGATAATGCAGGTATGACTCTAGTCATTGCTGCATTCATATTGGATTCTCTACTTCTAGTGCCACTAGAGACCTATTAGCAGATGCATTGGCATAACGATATCTTGAGCACACTAAACATAGTCATGGGACTCAAAGCCAGATCTAGTCTGACCTCCTGTATATCACAGGATGTCAACACCATCGGGTAGCCCCACACCACACCAAACTCTACAATGGAAATTATACTGAAATATTAGAGCCCACAGATGACTAGACTGTTCTGTGCCACTGACAAAGAATAGAAGGCAGTCAGACCGAGAGTTAAGAGCAGAGGATAAGAGTCAGGCTGTGACAGGTTCTGGCACATTTGAGTCTGAGATGGGCCAGAGGGCAGACAATCAGTAGGCAGGGAGGGTCGTGTTACTAGAGTGGGGTCTGGCACCAAGATACAGACAGCAATCAAAGAACAAAACTGAGGCCGAAACAGCATCATAAGCTGAAGTCTAAAGTTGATTGCAAGCAGTATCTGGAGCAGAGACTGAGGCAGGCAGTCTTTGTTGCTTAGAAAGCTCCCCTTCGTGTGTTCTTGATTTAAGTACTAGTACCTGCCTATCAGTGGGTGGCAGGGGCCATAACTCTGATCCTGCTGGGAAGCATTTCCTCCAGAGCCTTGCCTTCTAGCATCCTTTTATGGCAGCCTAGGCTAAGCCTCCAGGGGCAACAGAGATATATACACAGCCTATAACTGCTAGCGTATCAAGTTTGCAGGAGCTTACAGCATGTTACAGTTTAAATTCATCTTTCTTGAACACACATGCCCAGAATTATATACAGTATTCCAAAAGAGGTCATACCACTGCTTTGTACATTGGCATTAATAATACTTTGCCTCTAGAGAAATGCCTTACCTGCTACATCCTAGGATGACGTGTTTTTTTCACAGCCGCATCACATTGGGGTCTCACAATCATTCTATGATGACCTCAAGTCTATAATTCATCTTTCAGCCCAACTCATTGCCTTCTCTCCTTTTGCTAGTTACTTATCCACCTTACAGTTCTGATCCCCCATCTTCACAAAGCTTTTTCCATGTGGTACTATAGGAAATGCTTTACTGAGATCTAACAATATTTGAGCTTTTGCACTCTCCTTGAGTAAAAAACAGTTATTTTTTTTCAAAGTAGAAAATCATGTTAATCTGGCATGAATTACCCTTGGTAAAACATTTTCGTTGTTTCACCTATTCCATTTACCTCAATTAATTTAATGCTTTGTCCTTCACAATTTGTTCTAAAATCTTGTTCTCAGGTCAAACTGACATGGTCTGTAAGTGCTCACATCCCTTTTACTCTGCCTTAAAAGAAAAAAAACCACCCCTCCCCCTCTCCAAAAAGTCTCACGATAACATTAGCTATTCACCAGCCATATAGAAATTTAATAAAAATCCTTGCTGGCAGACTAACAACCTCATGTGGCAACTATTTAAGAATTCTGGAGTTGAAATAATTTGGTTCAACTGATTTTAACTTGTTAAACTCTTTGTTTTCCTTCCTCCTCGGATATGGTAGTTTTCACTTCTAGACACTCATTTCCATCAGCTATTCTGCCTTCATCCACATGTTCCACATTTCATTATTGTTACTGAAAACTGAATCAAAATATTAATTTAATTTTGGGCCATGCCTAGATTTTAAATCTTCTTCCCATCCACCCTGCATAGTAACTCAATTTCATCCTTGCTTATTTTTTTTATTTATGTAACTAAAACAATCTCTTATTTAAATTTACTTGGCAAGAACTAAATCAGCCCTGTTTTCTAACCTCCTGAATATAACTTTTCTTACTTTCTTTTCTTTTACCATTCCCTATAGGCAGTTTTCTTACTTCTAGAAATGTTTAGAAGGTAGCTATTTATCCAGCTGGGTCTGGAGTCCTTCCCTAGAAGCCTTTTCCCCTTTGCTTGGAATATAAATTTTAGATGGGGAATGTCTACACTACAGAGAAGATCGAAGCTGCCGCTCTTAATCTTTTAGGGCTTGAACTGGTGGGTCTAATGAAGACACATTAATTCAAAATGAGAGGGGCGCGCCAGTCAATGCCAGTAACCCTGCTTTTATGAGGAGTGAGGGAAGTTGAAGGGAGAGCGTGCTCCCTTTGACTTCCTGCAGTATGTATAGTGCCAAAAGTTGAGTTAAGGTACTTTAACTTCAGCTACACAAACAAAGTAACTGAAGTTGTGTATCTTAATTCGACCATATCCCATCATTTAGATGTACCCATAGTGTTTTCAGATAGTTTTGATTTGAAAAAATGGCAAGCCTCATCCACATTTAAGCCTTCGAGCTCTTCGATCTAGTTGACTCTTAACTAATTTGCTTAATTTCTCCCAAATCTGTTCTTTTCAGGTCAAAATCATTGTTGGCAACCTGGCTTTGATTATCTTCCCATTTAATGTAAAATGAATCAATTTGTGATCACTAAATCTAAAGTGATTTCCTACAACCAGCTCTTCTATGAGAAGACCTACATAGGAAAACCTAAAATTGCATCAGTGATATTATTAGCCTTTATTATCCAATATAGGGCCACAAATTTAAAGTTTACAATTATGACATAATTCCTAAAATGTTTCTCTCTAATAATATTAGAGAGCTCTCTATCCAGGTTATTTCATTTCAAAATAATAACTCCTGGAATAACTATTTCAAAATAATCTTATTCCTCTTCAAAAGCAGGATTTATTATTTTGAAAGAACAAGCCCGTTATTTTGAAATAACGGGCTTGGGTAATGTGGATGCTTGTCTTGTTATTTCAAAATAAGTCCTCAGTGTAGACATGCCCTAAAAGACCCCTACCAGTATCCCTCATACTCTCTTTTACAATCCTTCCCCAGAGTTATTTTAACCCAGACGGATTCTGTTTTGCGAATACTATCCCTTCCTATTTCTTTTGGTTAACACTTGCACCCTGCCACCTTTACCTTTATACTTATCTCTCTTAAACAGTATACACTACTAATTTCCTATATTCCAGTAATGAGTAGAATTCCACAATGTTTTTATAAGATCTTAATTATGTCTAGTTTGACCTCCTGCACCAGTAGTTCCAAGCCCTCCTTTTTATTTCCTAAACGCCTTGCATTTGTGTACAAGCTCTTATATTGTTTCCATAGCACCTCATGTAGTTTGCTAGCTTAATTAGATATAGTCCTATCAGTAACACTTATCTGATTGCTACTCCAATCAATATTTGTATGTTTTATTTGCTGTTCATATTCTTCCCTTGTGACAGTCCATTATCCTTTAATAATTTAGCTATTTTTCCTGTTCCTAAATGTTGGAGCCATATGGGGAGATTTCATGAGTTTCTTCCAACCTTCTCCCTTCATCTTCTAGTTTAAGGTCCTAGGCTATGTCTACTCTGTGGAGTTATACTGGAGGAAACCCCAAAATTGAAGTATAATAGGCTTGCTATTCTGACATCCCTGTAAACCTCATTGCACAAGGGAAAAGGGATGTTTTGAAATAGTGCCTTATTTTGAAATAAGATTGAAATAAGCTTATTTTGAGGTAAGGGTGCTGTGTAGACACACCCTAATAGGGGCTACACAGACTCAAATGGAGTCTGTCAATCAAGAATTCTTCTTTCTTTCAATGCCTCCCAATGGTTGAAACTCTCCTTGTAGCACCAATCCTTGAGTCATCCGATGATTTTTATTATCTTGTCACACCTTTGCCCTCCTTCTCTAGAGACCAAAATAATTTGCTGAAAATCACCTGAGCTTTCACATTAAGGGTATGTCTACACTACAAAGTTAATTCAAACTAACAGCCATTAGTTCGAATTAACTTTAATAGAGGCTACACAAACAAACAGCTAGTTCGAATTTAAATCAGACGATCAGAGTGCTTAATTCAAACTCATTCTATGAGGAGTAACGCCAAGTTCAAATTAAGTAGTTCGAATTAAGGGCTGTGTAGCCACTTAATTCGAACTAGTTGGAGGCTAGCTCTTCCCAGCTTGCCCTGGTGGCCACTCTGGGCCAAACCAGGGAAACTCTTCTGCACCCCTCCCGGCCCCGGAGCCCTTAAAGGGGCATGGTCTGGCTACAGTGCTTGTGCCAGCTGCAAGCCTGCCAGCACCCAGCCAGCAGACCCTGCACCTGGCACAAGATGAGCCAGCCACCCGCTGCCACCCAGCCCTCCGCCTCTTCCCAGGACCAGGCTGGCGGCTCCCAGGAGCCTGCCCGGGGCCGCAAAAGGTGGGCGCCCACCTGGTCTAGTGCAGAGATCATGGACCTCATTGAGGTTTGGGGGGAGGCCTCCAGTCTCCACGATCTCCGCACTAGCCACAGGAACGCGGCCATCTACAGCCGCATGGCTGACAGCCTGGCCACCAGAGGCCACATGCGGACCCGGGAGCAGGTCTGCTGCAAAATCAAGGATTTGCGGCAGGCCTACTCCAGGGCCTCCCAGCCAGGGGCCGACCCGGAGGCATGCTCTCATTATGAGGCCCTGGACCGCATCCTGGGGGCTCACGCAGTCCATGCCCCCCGGGTGGTGATCGACCCCGGGGCAGAGGGCCCCGTCCCTGACACGGAGGAGGAGGAGGAGGACGCCGAGAGCCAGGAGCCTGCAAGGAGCCTGCCCAGGACCCAGGACCCCCGAGGCATCCCACAGAGCACATTGGCTGTGTCGTCAGAGGCCGGGGCTCCACATGTGAGTGCCATCATGCTCCCCTTATGTGTATGAGGGGGGGATGGGGGCAGAGGGAGCCCAGGGACCGTGCGCCTGGGCCTTGCCCACCATGGAGCAGCAGCTGAGTGTCATGCAGGGGCCCTGGCCCGTTCCCCACACGCTGACCACACCTTGCAGAGGGGGGCTGGGTTTCACCCACCGTGTCCCCAGGGAGAACTGACCACTGCTCTTGTTTCACCACAGCCGCAGCACCTGGGACTGCAGGGCACATCCTCCTGCTCCAGCCCCTGCGGCTGCCCCAGCTCTCGCTCCTCCTCCCACCCCTACTCCCCCTCCCACTTCCTCCGCACCCCCTCTCCCTCCTGCCCCACCCTCCACACCCACTCCCCCCCGACGCACCCGCAGTGCTGTCAGATGAGCTTTCCCTTCCCTTCCTCCCCTTCCTCCCCCTTCCAGCTCCCTCCTCCCAGGTTTCCCCCTCCCACTCCCACCCTCATTCCTCCCTCCCCCCACCCCAGTTATGTACAATAAAGAGAGGTTTTTTTGTCAAAACAGGTGTTTTTATTTTACATTAGGAAGGGGGGTTAGGGAGGCTAAAGGGGAAGGAGGGGAGGGTGGAAGAAGGCCCCCGTGGGGCATGCAGGGAGAGTTCAGTCCTCCTCCTCCACCTGGAAGCTCTCCTGCAGGGCTTCCCAGATCTGGACGGCCCCCCGCTGGGCCTTCCGGATGGCAGTGGTGCGGGGCTGCACGTACTGGCCAGCCATGCACTCAGCCTCAGCCATCCAGGCTGGCAGGAAAGCCTCCCCCTTCCCCTCACATACATTGTGCAGCACACAACATGCTGCCACCACGGGAGGGATATTGTGCTCGGCGAGGTTGAGGCGGGTGAGGAGGCATTGAAATCGAGTTTTCAGGCATCCGAAGGCCCCCTCGACGACAATGCGGGCCCTGGTGAGCCTGGCATTAAAGGCCTGCCAGGAGGGGTTGAGGTGCCCTGTGTACGGCTTCATCAGCCAGGGCTGTAGGGGGTAGGCCGCATCCCCCACCAGGCAGACGGGCATGTCCACGTCCCCGACCGTGATGTAGCAGTCGGGGAAGAAGGTCCCAGCCTGTAGCCTCTGGCACACCCTGGCGGTGTGTGGAGGAGTTGTGGAACACCCTGGCGTCATGTGCCCTGCCAGACCAGCCCACGTTAATGTCCGTGAACTGGCCCCGGTGGTCAGACACGGCCTGCAGGAGGATGGAGAAGTACCCCTTGCAGTTGATGTACTGGGAGGCCTGGTGTTCCGGGGCCCAGATGGGGATGTGCGTCCCATCGATGGCCCCCCCGCAGTTGGGGAAGCCGAGGGCACCGAACCCGTGGATGTCCACGTCTGGGTCGGCAAGGCGGACCACCCTGCGGAGCAGCACCCGGTTGTTGGCCTTGACCACCTGCAGAGAGACACAGCAAACCGCGAATCACTGGGGCGCCCGGGTGGCTGGGAGTGTTCGTTCCCTGGCAGTGCCCCGCGCCCCACTCCCGGAAGCGACCCCTGCTGCGATCCTGGCCGCCACGGGCGGCCTGTAGTACGGCCGAGACAGACCAAACCCTCCCGTGCGGGGCACTTTCACCTCCTCCCCCCCCGTTTTCCCTGGGGCGGCCCATCCCCTCCTTGCAGTCCCCCTCCCACCCGGTCCAGTGGCCGGTGAGTGCCGTACCTGCATAAGCACTGCTCCAACGGTGGATTTCCCCACGCCAAACTGGTTCCCAATGGATCGGTAGCTGTCCGTCGTGGAGAGCTTCCACAGGGCGATGGCCACACGCTTCTGGAGGGGGATGGCAGGCCTCATGCGAGTGTCCCGTCGCTGCAGAACAGAGGCGAGCCACTCGCAGAGCTCCAGGAAGGTGTCCTTCTTCATCCTGAAGTTCTGGGTCCACTGTTGGTCTCCCCAGCGCTCCAGGATGATGTGGTCCCACCAGTCACTGCTGATGTCCAGACGCCAGATGCAGTGGGGCACGCTGGCGTTCGGCTGCTGCTGCGGCTCCTCCACGACCCCCAGGGAGGCCAGGGGGAGAGGCAGGGGGCTGACGTGCACCAGATGGTGCCAGGCAGCCTCCAGCCATTGCTGGCAGGCTTGCAGCAGCAAGTCCAAAAACTGGAGCAGCATGCCCAGGGCGAGCTCTGGCTCCATGGTGCCAACTGCAGCGGCATCCCCAATGGGAACCACCGACACAGGCAGGCGGAGAGGAAAACGCTTTGCTGTCCCTCGGCGAGGTAGGCAAGCAAGCGGAAAAGCTGAGAACCGGCTGTCCGGGGGGGGTCCTTTTAAGCACGAGCCTCAGATAGCCTCAGACAGCAGCCACACAAAGCAACTACTGACCTGACGCCCTGCTGGAACCGGTTTCAGCTGCCCTTAAATGTGACCCAGCGTCCAATCAGTGTGGACACGCTATTTCGAATTAGCAAAACACTAATTCGAATTAGTTTTTGGGTCTAGATGCATTAGTGTGAATTAGCTTATTTCGAATTAACTAATTCGAAATAAGCTAGTTCGAATTAGCGCTGTAGTGTAGACATACCCTAAGTGTTTTACTCAGCCAAGCATTGTCATGCTGGATGCATTCCAGTGGGAATTTATCAGTAACTTTTGGCTTGGCATGCAATGGATATTTTTCCTGCTCCTATCAGGATCCTTTTCATCTTCCTGTCCACATTTCATGTTCTTGCACCTGAGAGACAGTGCACTGTTTTGTTCTATAGATCTTTTCTGGTGACAGGTCTGTCAATTCTTCCAAGTTTCCAATCTCACATTCCTGTCCCTTCTGGTGTTGGTATGGATCTTTTAAAAATTATTATTCTCTCATTTTCCTGTATCTTATCCTGTACTGCCCCCTTCCTTTCTTCCATGACCCTCCCCCTGCCCATTTGCTAGCACCTCTGGTTGCTTAGGAGTTGCTTTAAACCCCTGTTACCCATGAGTACTCCTGCCCTCCGATATGGGGCTGATGGTTACTAAAGAACTTGGGGATCAAAGCCTCATTAAGAAGCTCTTAGCAGGCCATGAGGCTCAGTACATAGCCCTCCAAAGAAACAGACCACATTATATACTTCAGACAAGCAGCAACCACAGCAGAAACATGCACACTGAAGACAACAAACTCACCCCAATGGTCACATTGTATGAGGGCTACCAATGGTGCGGGGAAAGGGACATTGATTTAAAAGGGCCCAGAGTTCCGAGGTACTACCTCCGCTTTAGTAGGAGGGCAGCAGCTGGAGCCCTGGGTGCTTTAAACACCTCTGGAGCCTGAGATGGTGCAGGCTGGGCAGAGCTGAATTACTTCCTGGAAGAGGCTAGATCCCATCCCCATCCCTTCTGCCTGAGGCCTCTCACTTCCAGGGCCCCAGAGTCAGGCCTCCCAACTTGCCCATGGCCTGGAAATTCTGTTGCAGCCCTGTTCAGTGTCTTCTTCTTCACCTGGAAAACTTCCTCACAAAACTCTCCTGTTAGCTGCTCCTTTTCTCTGTGTTACCTGTCTCCCTACACCTTAGTGCCCTCCCCACCTGCCACAGCCCCATCCCATCTTCTCTTTATCGCACAGAGTATGTCTACACTACAAAGTTAATTTGAAATAACAGCAGTTATTTCGAATTAACTTTAGTAGCGTCTACACAGCCAGGTAGGCAAGCAAGCAGGAAAGCTGAAAACCGGCTGTCCAGGGGGGTTCCTTTAAGCACGAGCCTCAGATAGCCTCAGACAGTAGCCACACAAAGCAACTACTGACCTGATGCCCTGCTGGAACCGGTTTCAGCTGCCCTTAAATGAGATCCAGCATCCTATCAGTGTGGACGCGCTATTTCGAAATAGCAAAACGCTATTTTGAATTAGATTTTGTGTCTAGATGCGTTATTTCAAATTAGCTTATTTCAAATTAACTAATTTGAAATAAGTTAATTCGAAATAGCGCTGTAGTGTAGACATACCCACACTCCTTTGCTCCCTAATCCTCCATCATCTCCATCATCTTTTCCTTTCCAAAAATATCTTGAACATCTTCTGAATTTTCTGCTTTACTCAGATTACATTTCCTTGTAATTAAATAAAGAAAACTACCCCAAGCAAATCCTATTTGATAGGCTGATTGTCACAACATGGCCCTTACCCATCTCCCATCCTATCCCACATACACCAGATTTCTGCCAATGATTAGCTTGTAATTTGCAGAGTCTAGGTGTTGCTCAGGTTGAGTGGATTGAGTAGTTGTTACAGTCCACAGTACTTACAAAGGCTTTTTCAAATCTATTGACCACAAAGATCTTTTCAACAAGGAAGGTAACCAATATCCTTGCAGATTCCCTGACTTATGTCCACCCAGCATAGTAGGATCATAATACATGACTGAAAAAGGTATTTTTAGATAATGGAGCCTGTCACCTGTAAAAGCCAGATAACTTTCTCATACAGTATGAGATTCACTGATAACACAGTTGATCTCACAGAAAAAGCTAGAGAGTAGGTTTAAGAATGAATACTTCTCTTTGAAAGTGGTAAAAGTTAAAACAAAATCAGTTTAGACTAATCTATAAGGTTAAATAATATTGATGCACTGTGTTTGAACTGTATTTTCACTATTAAAAATGGAAAAAAATCTATAGGAGTAAAAATATTCTTTAAAGATTTTACATTACTGTATCTTCTTCATATTATAAGAGATAAGAACAGGTTAATGAGGTATGCAAAAAATCTGCATGAGAAATCAAATGTTATATTGATTAATTAAAAAAAATCTTAACAGTTGATTTTTAACCTCTTCCATAAGATTTTGAACAAAGGGAGTCCCTGTTAAATGATGTTAGGAAATCTTTACATTGTAAAATCTTTGGAGAACCTCTTAAAATAATCTGTTTGTTGGTAGCAGATATTTCTATCAGTTTACCATCAATTCTCACTCTCACCAGAATTAACTGGATCATAAGTGATCATTAGGAACTGTTAAATTTAGTACTAAAAATGGTGGTGCAATGGATTATTCAAGCTTTGTCTTGATTAGAGCTCTACAAACTCTGCAGCTTAAATTACACACATAACCAAACTCAGACTGGGAAGAGGTTCATCTTGCCTCTCTCTGAATCATCACTGGCTCATCTGAATTTTCTTTGTGTCCATGAACTACTTCTAAAAGATTTTAGACTTTTATACTGTTGAATTGTCTAATTTTAACTGCTGTGGCCAATTACTCAAATGTTATCAGGCAACTGTTTATGGAATGGTTCTGAGTTTGAACTGGATTCCTCACATGGGGCAAATCATAGGATGATAGTTTCATGATTTTTTCCCTATACTCCAGTAGGTCCATTTGTTCATGGTGGCGAACCCAGTGCAGTAGAAGCCATTTTCACCTGGTTCCTCAGACACTGTATTCCACTGAATGCAGATCTACCTAGTAAAGAGACTGCAGTTTCTTCTGTGACTGTGACTCAGAAGTAAAGCTGTGGCCTAAAACATTACCTTCTCTATTTCCCTCAGTTCTTGGGTGCTGCTTCTTAATTCTGCTGGCAAACACACATTCTAGTTTAAAAATAAAAAAAAAAACCTTTCAATGAGTTCAGTTTTGGTTTGCCAGATTAAATCCACAACACATAATGCAAACTTTGGCAATGCATATCTGGATTTACACAGATGTATCATGTGAAAAATATGGTTAGTAAAACTCAAATATTTTAGGTGTGCAAAATGATGTGAAGTGGTTCTTTCAAGCCAATTTCAAACCAAATCAGATGGGTACACACAGATGTAAATCTAGTGGAGTATGTCTACTCAGCAGCATTATTTTGGAGTAACTGACGTTGTTCCTAAATAACACAGTGCACATCTATATTACAAGCCTTTATTTCGAAATTATGTCGAGCTGGAGGACTTCTTACTCCCACTCATAGTAACCCTCATTTCACGAGGAGTAAGGGAAGTTGAAGGAAGTATGTTCTTCCTTCGACTTCCTGTTACATAGACAGCACCAAAAGTCGAGTTAAGCTATTGCAACTTAAGCTAGGGAATTGACGTAGCTGAAGTTGCATAGCTTAATTCTACTTTAGCCCTGCTATGTAGACGTACACATGGAATAGGAGCTGTAACTATTAATGAGTACTTCACCAAAGTCCCTTAATTGTGGAAACTCCAAGCATCATATCTTACAAATCTCCCTCCCTACATAGTTTTGCTTGACCTCAGCTTCCTCTATGCCTCTCTTTTTTTGTATGTAATAATGATGACAAGCCATGGCCTCCTCCTAAAGACCTACCCTTATAGGCATGAAAATTAAACACATGGAAAGACTTGGAAAATGTAGAGATAAAGGGGAACAACTAATTTTCAAAAGACCAAATTAGAGAGTTAGAGATGAGAGCAAAAGTTAATAAATCACTGATAGCTCAAGACTATTATCAGCACAGACAAAAGCACTGGATTCCATATTTTTGCATTCTAATGCCACTTCTCTCTCTCTATATAAAAAAGTTTTACCTGTAGCATGACAGAATGATGTCATCTGGCTCTCTGGCCATGAAAGTGGCCCAAAAGAGGGGGGTTGGTGAGTATAGCAAGCAGTGCGAGCAGCCACCTTGTAGATTAATTTGGGAAAATCTTTGAGAGACAAATGCATTCCTGTTATCACACATAAGTGAATGGATTTGGTATGAGACAGAGGAAGAACAGTATTACGTCAATATGGCTGTATAAACATTTTAATGATATAAAATTAAAAAGGAAACCTACAAAAATGTTAAATGTGATCAAATTGCTAAAGATAAGTAAAAAAGACTAGCATAGATATATAGATTCATAGATTCGAAGGACAAAAGGGACCATTGTGAAAATCTATTCTGACCTGTATAACACATGACATAGACATAGTCTCCAAAAATATGAAAAAGAGCATATATCTTGAAAAGCAAAAACAAAAAACCCCAATATTCATTTAAAAATTTCAAGTGATGGAAAACCCTTTTTCTAGTCTGAATTCAGCTTCTAGCCACTGGATTGTGTTGCCCCTTTCTCTCCTAGTCTGAAGAATCAATTGTCAAATAGTTGTTCCCCTTCTAAGTATTTATTGACTGAGATCAAGTAAACCCATAATCTTCTCTTTGTGAAAATGAATACATTAAGTTCATTAAAACTATCACTATAAGGCATGTTTTCTAATCCTAATCATTCTAATGGCTCTTCCCTGAACTGATCCAATTTATTAATATTTGTCTTCAATTGTTGACACCAGAACGAAAAGGTTGCACCAGTGTTAAATATAGAGTTAAAATAATCAATCTACTGCTATGTGAGATTTCTCTTTTTATACATTAAAAGTTAGCATTATCCCTTTTGGCTATAGCATCTCACTGGTTGCTCATGTTCAGCTCATGTGTACCACAACCCACTAATCTTTTTAAGAGTCTATGCATCCAATGATAGAATTTCTCATTGTGAAAGTGTGACCTACTTTCTTTGTTCCTATATCTATACATTCACATAGCCATATTAAAACATCTATATCTTCAGAGGGATAGTCGAGTTAGTCTGTAACAGGAAAAACTTAGAAAACAACAAGTAGACTAGTAGCACCTTAAAGATTAACAAAACATGTAGATGGTATCTTGAGCTTTCGTGGGCACAACCCACTTCTTCAGATGACTGGAGTATTACAATACTCCAGTCATCTGAAGAAGTGGGTTGCACCCACAAAAGCTCATGAAAACATCTATTGTTTACTTGTGTCCAGTTTACCAAGTGAGCTAGTTCATTTGGTAATCAGAGACTGGTAATCTTTATTACTATCCCTCCCCCAGTTTTTGACATCTGCAAAATTTATCAGTGATAATTCTGAATTTTTTTCAAGGTGAGTTATAAAAATAGTAGCAGAGGGTCAAGAACTGATCCAGGAAGTACCCCACTAGAGATACATACACATCCTTCCAGTAATGATTCCACATTTACATTTAAGTTTGTAGACCTCATTTTTTAATCTATTTCATGTGTGCCATGATAATTTTATATCATTCTAGGTTTTATATTTAACAATATGTTTAAACTACTGTGAAAGTGTTGTGTTATACCATGTCAAATGTTTTGCAGATGTCTAAAACTATTACATCAACACTATTATCTTTATCAACAACACTCATCAAAAATCGGGTTGACAGGATCTATTTTTTATAAACTCATATTAATTCTCATTTATTATATTGCTCTCCTTTACTTCATTATTAACTGAGTCCTGTACCAATTATGCCATTATTTACGAGTTGTGATCCTTACATGGAGCCCAGGTCCCGATATTATGGAAAAGTTGATAAGGCTCATCCATCTCTCTGACCACTACGCTATATGGCTCATCCTTGTGGACATTCACGATACTATCAGATATGACAATGAGCACATCAGCTGGGACTATAGGGCTATGTCTACACTGGCGGGTTATTGCACAAGAACGGTCGTTCTTCCACAGAGCGTCCACACTGCCCACCTGCTCTTGCGCAAGAAGATTTATGGTAAAGCGTGGTAGGAGAGGGCTTCTTGCACAAGAGCTACACTCTTTTCTAACAGGTGTAAGCTCTCTTGCGCAAGAGGGAAGTGTGGACACATGGCAGGGGTTTCTTGCGCAAGAAAGCTCTATGGCTTAAAAAGGCCATCAGAGCTTTCTTGTGCAAAAGAGCATCCATACTGCCATGGATGCTCTTGCACAAAAGCACATCTCCCACATGACAGTGTGGCCATGTTCTTGCGCAAGAGTTCTTGTACAAGAACCTTTGCGCAAGATGTTCTTGCCCAAGAACCCCCCCAGTATAGGCATAGCCTTTGTCTCCAGGACTAATGGTGAAAGAATTGGTGGGTGTGTATGTAAATGTTGTTCTCATCTGTCCTCCCAGTTGAGGTTAAGAGCCTAAGAAGGGAAACATGCAGCCTGGAGATGAATGTATAGCTGAGCAGATAGTGTTGAAGGGGTGGGCTGAGCATCCTTTACCATAGGATTCTGTTCCCCAACTAGGTTCAAATGAGAAAAGCCCACAGATAAGCACAAGAAGGTGACCTTCACAGAAGGCTAGATGTTGGTGGGGGAAGGGAAGAGAGACCTAGAAACTTACAGTTGGGTGATAAGAGCTACATGATGGCCAGCCTGCTCAATATATTAGTTATCCCTACACAGATGAATGTATGGGGAATAAACAAGAAGAACTGGAAATATTAGTGCATAAGCTAAATTATGAGTTATTTGGTGTCACAAAAACCTGGTGGCATAAGGACAAGTATGGGGAAAAGGAGCAAGTGCTGCATTATACATCAAATAGATACACTTTTTCAGAGGTCTGGAAGGATGTAAGAGGCAGAGCAGCTGAAAATTGGTGGGTAAAGATAACAGATGTAAAAATAAGGGTAACATCATGGTAGGAGTCTACCATAGGCTGCCAATTTAGAACAAAGAAGTGGAGGAGACATATCTAGAACAAATAAGAAAAATACCCAACACACAATACCTGGTATCACATACCAAGATATCTGATGTAAAATAATCCGATGTAAAACTGCAAAACACAAATTTTGAGTGTACCATGTGTTTCAGAAAATGGAAGAAGTAAGCAGGCCATTTTAGACTTGATTCTGACTGACAGGGAGGAATTAATAGCAAATATGAAGACTGAAGGCATTTGGAATCAAAGTGATCATGAAATGGTAGATTTCATGATTCTAAGGAAAGAAAGAGTGAGGGCAGCAGAATAAGGACAATAGACTTAAAAAAAAGCAGATTTTAGCAAACTCTGAGAACCTGTGGGAAATATCCCATGGGAAGAAAATCTAAGTGAAACAGGGGGTTGAGAAAGCTGGCAGTTTCTCAATATAACAGGCACAAATGAAAACTATTGTGATAAGGAAAACTAACAAATTAGTAAGAGGTCAGCCTGGCTCCATCAGGAGCTATTTAATGACTTTTAAAAATCAAAAACGAATCCTACAAAAAGTTGAAACAAATTAAATGTTGGGTAGGAGTTCCAAAGGACTAGCACAAGCATGTCAGGACAAAATCGGAAAGGCTGAAGAGCGAAAGAGTTACGTCTAGCAAAGGACGTAAAGGCAAATAGAAGAGATTCTTTAAATACATTAAATAGAAAGATGAAGGAAAGTGAAGGTCCCCTGCCTATATGAGGACAACCTACAAGTGATGACATCAAAAAAGCTAAGGTGCTTAATGCCTATTTAGCTGCAGTGTTCATTGAAAAGGTTAATGGCAACCAGATACTGAACACAATTAATATTAATAACAAGAGGGAAGTAACACAAGCCAAAAAGTTAAGTTAATTGTATTCAAGTTGGCAGAGCCTGATGAAATTTATTCTAGGGTACTTAGGAAACCAGCTGAAACAATCTTGGAAATGTTTGCAATTACCTTCAAGAATTCATGGAGGATAACTGAGGTCTCAGAGGACTGGGAAAGGCAAATATATCAAACTGGCTTTAAAAAAAGGTAGAAAGAGAATCTGGGGAATTACAGAACACTTTTATACCTAGAAAGATACTGGGGAAAATTATTAAACAATCAGTTTTTAAACAGAGGATAATAGAGTGATAAGGAATTTAGGGGGTAAATTTGAGCTAAATAACAGCACAGAACATTGAGAGCCAAGACTGGTAGCTAATCCTCTCAGAAAGAAAAAAAGATTGGTTGATTCTTGAAGAATCCATGGTTATCACTGGTAGCTGTAAAACAAACTTTATGGCCACACCCATAATAAGTGGAATTCTGGCTGATTAAAGAAGTTGCTGGACCAGAGAGTGCCAAACTAGAGATGTTCTACTTGTACAAAAAGAGGAGGCTGAACACTAGAGAATACTTGATATTTCTAAGTATTGGGCCTTTGGGTTCATTCAAATTCATTTTGATCCCTTAGATATTTGTGAGGCTTTTAAGTTATTGTTTTTAATCAATAAATATATACATTGAATAAGTGTATTTTATCAATTCTCAGACTTTTAAACATGTTTCTTTGACTGATATTTTGAAGCACACATCAACATGGTGTACATAAAAATATCTATAAATTGCTCTTTATTTGCTTGTGATACGAAGGAAATAGTTTGAATATCAGATACATTTACTGAAACATCTTTGATTTGCAAAGTTTTTTGAAGCAAAAATCAGTGGATTTTATGTTTGACACATACTAGTTGCCTATCTTTACAAACAAGTAAGCTAGGTGTAGCCAAAGACCCAAGCTATAATTGTAGCACTCATAAATTAGACTTTGTGTGTTATATTCACATTGAAATACTGTGTGTGTAATAGAGAGTGTGTGTGTAATAGTGTATATGAGAGAGAGAATAAGAACTGGATGGTTTCCTGCGCACTGGCCCTTTAAGGTTCAGATATATGCTGAAAAGATCAAAGGAGACCTAGTGTATGTGGTCTGTGTTAGGTGCTCCTAAATGTCTATCTGGCAGTGGGGCATGTGCAAGATGTTTGTTGGGTTCTGACAAAAGTTAATAAAGTGATTTGGTCTAAAACAGCTCCCTGATCTGAGCGTGTAGTACAGCTTGATGACACATCACAGAGCTACATGCAGTTGGAGAGGAGGTTCCACACCAGGTGAGGTAAAGATTATCTATGCATAGGAGTGGTGAACGCTAAATCCGTGAGATCCTGGTGCAGCGAAGCAACAACTGTCTTCCTTTCCTGCCCTCTTCCCCATCGGCCCCTTGCAGGTCACAGTTCAGAGCAATTGAACCTATATTCTTCATCTGTTGTCCACCAACACACCCACTATAGGCTTGTGGCTTCTCAGCCATCTCCTGTCTTGGTTAGAGACTCGTTGGGTATATACCAGGACATCCACTTAACAATTCTCTCCCTTTTGATCAGGGTTTCTCCAGGATGCACAGTTCCCTCACACACTGTGATATTCCCACAGAGCCAGAGTACCTATACAAGATCAGCATCTGCTCTGCTTTCTTTTGAGAAGATGCGAACAACTGTAATTGCCACAAGTTACCACACACCCCTTTCTAAGAAGCACATTCATTTTTTACGGTAAAAGTACTACAGAGAAAACACTGAAAAAAGTCAATAAAATAACTTGCAACATAAGCTAACTCGCTTACTAGAGGTCACCTCAACTTTAACCTTTGGCTCCGACAGATGTCAGTCCTTCCAAACCAGCAACTGTTTTTTTTTTCCTGTGGTTGAAAGTTCAAAACTATCCTAGATTCAGGACCAGAAATAATTCAGTCTTTCCTTCAGACAACTTGGGCCTTTGATCATGGCTTCTTGTAACAGATGGTCAGCAGATAGTAGACTAATCCTCATAGAACAGTTTAAAAAAGAAAGGGTTGTTGCATAGCCAGGGGAGGGGAATTTACATTAACCTCTTGTTGGGTATATACCGGGACATTCACTTAACAATTCCTTCCCCAAACATCTATTTCTTGTCTGGCAAATATTACATTATAATCCTTTGATCATCTGTGCTTTAAATCACAGCTCCCATCCCAAGAGATGTTACAGACAATTATGACTCATAATAATACATAATCTTTGCATTTATCACAAGAATGGCCATACTGGGTCAAACCAAAGGTCCATTTAGCCTAGTAATTTGTCTTTTGACAGCGGCCATCACTAGGTGCTCCAGAGGGAATGAACAGAACTGGTAATTATCAAGTGGTCCTTCCCTTGTCACCCATTCCCAGACTCTGACAAACAGAGGATAAGGACACCATTCCTACCCATCCTGGCTAATAAACATGAAGCAATGAGCTAATTAGACTTCAGTCAATGAATTTTTAAGAATGTGGCTGAAATCTTCCAACCCTTTTCCCCACTTAAACAAACATACAAATAAATATACAAAAACAAAGAAAGAAAGAAGGTTGCAGGCAAAATCCACTGCTGATTTTTAAAACATAGCAGGTCAATAGTGAGAAAATGCCTAGTTGGGCATCATGCTGCAGACCCATAGGGTGCTTTATATTTTTCCCTTCACTGTTATCTAAAAAGGGCGTAGTTCCAATGGCATCTGTCACATATGTATATGCTATATGGTATCTGTCACTATCAGTATATGGTATGCTATTAGTGAATATTATTTACTTAATTATTAATTATTTTATTATATTAATTATTAATGACCCACCCATGCAGTAGACAAGTCAAAAGTGAACAGCTTGATAGAAATGGTTTTAGATCTTCAAACTTAATTCTTTACTTGATCACTATACGAGTCAGACACCTTCTCATCTTCCTTTTTCAGTGCTATTGATGTAAGTGAAAGCTTCAAGGAGCAGTTGTCACTGCAGAAATAGTCTCATGAAGCACAGTGAGACTACTGATATGAGTGTACATTGCTCAGCTTGAGGAAGGGAAATAGACTCAAATGATGATTAAATGATCCAGTGTGAGACATGTTACTTCATGCAACAATGACATGACATGCCTGGCAGCTGGGTAATATTTCATGTTTGCTGACAGATGTATCCTTAATGCTCAAACACTGAGGAAAGCTTTCTTTATTCTGTAGCATGACTTTCTGCCACTTTGAAATTAAGTAGGTTTGCTTTATTTTTCTCATCAGTTTGTTGCTCATCTACAAGTCTAATTTTTTTTATTTATGCCAATTCACCTTTTGGCTGTTTTGACAATATGGTAAAACATTGTCTGTACTTAACTTCTCATTAGAAGCTCACCACATAACACTCCAGTGACACAAAGTAAAATATTCCTATACGTCAAAAGAAGATTAGGCAATCCAACTCACCAGTATCAGGATTCCAAATAGGGAATTCCAGATGCACTAAAGACATTTTGTCCATATGTTTAATATGATTGTTAGCTTGAGGCCAGCATGAGATTACACGCCCGTGGAAATACTGCCAGGTAGACTGTGCTGCACATTCATCAGATAAAACATGAGCCATTGACAGTGATAAGTTAATTTAAGTCTATGGCAGGTTATTCAGGGATACCCTTGTGCTGGGTTTGCAGTGCAGGTAGAGCACGATAAGGGACAACAAATAGTATTGCATGCAGCTGGTCTACAGACTGGGAAGAATTGCATGCGCCCTCATCTCTCCTGCCTTAAACACTAAGGTTCAGGCTCACTGCACTATGCTTATGGTGATATGTGGTTCTTGTACTGTTTAACCTGGTTTTTATGCTATCATGTCCTTGAATTAAAGCAGGTGTCTTCATTTAGCCTGCTTAGTAATTCAACTTTTTTTGAACTGCAAATAGCTTTGATTCTGGTGCATGAAGGGATATCAGGCAATAAATTGGTGAACAAACAGGCATAAAGTGTTACTAATCACAAACAAATTGGCCTAAGAATCCTCTTAAACAACTAGAATTTAAACATCTAATAAAAATGAGCTAAGGAAGAAATGGCAAGAAATAAAGTGGAGAAAATTTCAAAAAGTGTGCCCAATTGTTGAAAATATTGACATAATACAAGATGCTGAGAGGAAAAATGAAGTGGCTCTACTTAGAATTCCAACAGCTTTTTGTGGATTAAATAGTAATTTATTTCTAATAAGCATAAAATTAAATAACTACATAAGAACAGCCATACTGCATCAAACCAAAGGTCCATCTAGCTCAGTATCCTGTCTTCCAACCGTGGCCAATGCCAGGTTTCCCAGAGGAATTGAACAGTATAGGGAATTATCAGGTGATCCCTTCCCTGTCACCCATTCCCGGCCTCTGACAAATAGAGGCTAGGGACACCATTCCTACCCATCCTGGGTAATAAACATTGAAGTCCTTCATGAATTTGCATAGTTCATTTTTGAACCCAGTTAAAGTCCTTAGTCTTTACAACATCCTCTGGCAAGGAGTTCCATGTGTTGACCGTATATTATGTGAAGAAATACTTTTTTGTTGTTTTAAATGTACTACCTATGAATTTCATTTGATGATCCCTACTTCTTCATGCTGCAACGAGGCCAAACTACTTACTGCTGGCTTAGCATGGAAAGGTGTCCCTATGATCCATACCATATAAGGCCCAGACAAAAGGTGAAAGTAAGTCAGTGTGCTCTGATGCAGCACATCATCAGAGAATGGCCAGCTGGGGGCAGGGATCTGGATGCTGCTGGTGCAGTGACAAATATGACTTGTGCCACTACATCCTGGGTTGTATGGTCACAGCGCACCCAGGCTACAAACCTGGTGCTTGGGCAGCCAGGCGGTGCATTTAAAATGCTCTAGCCACCCACATTTTCAGGCAGCTGGGCAGTACAGCAGTCACATTCTCAGCTTCAAGCTCCCTCCATATTCCCTGAACCCAACCCCCTGCCTTGAGCCCTCCCCATTCTAATCCCCTGCTTGGACCACCCCATACCTCTCAGCCCTCTGCCTTGACTCCTGCAAGCCTCCACAACATAATCCCTTGCCATGACTCCTGCTTCCTCCAGCCCCTCCCCCCACCTCTCCATCCTCCTGCCTTAAGACACCTGCTTTCCATTGCATATTCAATTTCTTATAGATACTGTCATATAGGAAGGGGGGTGACAATACAACCATACAAATTTAAATTTCTTTCCCTCCTGGATCCAGGAAACAACAGATCATATCATTTGGGACTATAAAGACTGTACCAGTGAAATGAGATGTGAGCGGAGAAAACCTTGCAATATATACCAAGAATATGGGGGGAAATGGGGCTCGATTTTTTTAAAACATTATCTAAATGTTTTAAAAGATTTTTTTATTTAAAAGATTATCTGGAAAGATGTGAGAATTCAAGTTAAGAGAAATATACAAAATACAATGAATTATGATCATAGACTCAGGAAGTGACTCTGCTACACAACAAAACCAAAGATGAAGAGGAGGAAGAGGAGGATGCATGGAGACAGACTGTAGTCACTTTCTAGAAGAGGTAGAAAGTAGTGCAAGGAAGCAGCCAGGAGCCTGAGGCTGTAGACACTGGTTGCCAGGTACAGGATCCTGGGCCAGAAGAGAGCGGGCCTGGGTTCCCTTGCCAGCCCCTGTGGAAGTTGGGAGACCTGAAGTAAGGTTAGACTGTAGTTTGATGGGGTTTTCTGTTCCCCCATAGACCATTTAGATCAATGACAGTGCTATTGTTAGACAATTGCAACAAATCTTATTCAAAGTATATCAGGTAAGGTGTCAATAAATAAGATTATCCTGTTTATATTCGTGTATCACTTTTTGCATCTGAAGTTATGAATATTGGCTATATACCTCTATCATCACTGTGTTTGTTCAAGTGGTAACATGCACAAGGTAGTTTGAATCCAGTCTAGCCCTTATGAATGGACCATCCAAGTTGATGGTCCATCAAAGACACTGAACTCTCACAATGAGCTATAGAAGAAATGCATTCTACCCAGATAAATCTTCCCATGGATGCCTGAGCACAGATAGAGTCCATCTACACATGTAGCACGTACCTCAAATAAGCTATGCAATTTGAGCTTAGCTTATTTCAATAACTGCATAGCTTATTTCAAAATAGCTTATTTTGAAGTTTGGCGCTGTCTATACAGCACTGATTTAGAAATAAATCGCTTTTCCTCTGACTTTCTTAATCCTCCTACAATGAGTTTTGCAAGAAGTCAGAGTAAGAAGCCCATTATTTCAAATTAATTGTGGAATAATGGACGTTATTCCAAAACAACTCTGCTGTGTAGACATACCCAGATAGTCTATAGCTGTCCCAGTGAATCAGCAAGCCATATAAGGTCATGTAAAATGCTCATGTGACCCTGGACTCCTATCTTATTCCAGTAATTTTCCACAGACTGTTCTGTGAGCTTTGTTTGGGACAGTGATATTCCAAACACATGTCAGAAGTTATAAAACACCTGGGCTGTGTCTAGACTGGCCACTTTTTCCGGAAAATCAGCTGCTTTTCCGGAAAAACTTGCTAGCTGTCTACACTGGCCGCTTGATTTTCCGCAAAAGCACTGACGTTCTCATGTACGAAATCAGTGCTTCTTCCGGAAAAGCTTTGATGTTCCCGTTCGGGCAAAAGTCCTTTTTGCGAAAAACTGTTGCACAAAAGGGCCAATGTAGACAGCTAGCTAAGACTTTTGCGCAAAAACAGGCTAAACGGAAAAAAGCTGTTTGGACGCTGGGAGACCCTGGAGTAGCCCCGGACATCCTGGTAACCCGAGCTCTTAAAGTAGCCACAGGCTGCTGAGTGCATGTGGCAGGAGCGTGCCTCAGACCTCTGGCCTGAGGTCTGCCACGGTGCCCCTGCCGTGCTCAGCAGCCACCTCACAGCCCAGCATGGCAGCTCCGGGCGCTCAGCCACCTGCACCCCCAGCGCAGGAGGCCCCCAGGGGCCAGAGAAGAAGAGCCCCATCGTGGTCCTCGGGGGAGCTGGAGACCCTCCTGGACCTGTGGCAGGAGGAGGAGGGCCTCCACGACACCTGGTCCCGGCACCACAACGCCGACATCTTTGGCCACATGGCCCAGGTGCTAGCCCAGCAGGGCCATCCAGCCTGGAACCTGGAACAGGTCCGGGCTAAAGTCAAACAACTTCGCCTGGGCTATGTGCGGGCCAGCGAGGGCCGGGGGGCAGGACCAGACACCTACCCCCACTATGACCGGCTGCATGCCATCCTGGGCCAGCCAGCCCCACAAGCCCCAGACGTGCCCGTCGACAGCAGCGTGCGCCCCCCCCATCACCAGGACCACCGAGGCAGGGGAAGGAGATGACAGCAGAGCATCAGAGGATGGGGCCAGCACTGCCACCCAGCAGGCCCCCTCCAGCAGCCCTGACATCTCCCACGCATCCTCCGAGGGCGGGGAAGGATCCACTGGTGAGTCTTGCACTTTGCACTCACAAGGGCGGGGGGCGAGGGGGAGGGAGCCAGGCGCCCGGAGGGGGGAGGGGGAGAGTATGTCACTCAGGCCACGTGAGCTGCACGCTGTGTAGCATTAGGCAGGAAGCAGCACGTGCAACCACGTGCAGCCTGGTGACCGAGCGGCATGTGGCCGCGGCAGGCAGCTGCAGGGCACGCCTGGGACCGTGCTGCTCACACACATTCGGCAGGATCAGGGGGAAGGGTGGATGCCAGCTGGAACCAGCCAGGGCCCCAGGGACTCAGGCCAGAGCCCGCACCTCCGCAAGGGTGCAGCACGGAGAACGGCACACTGTCCCATGCCTGGCTGTGAGGCACAGCCAGCTGCTCCTGGGTAAACTGCAGCGTCACAGCCCTGTGAACGTGGCGCCCACTGAGCCCCTCGCCTGCTCCCAGTGCCTTGGCTGGCTCCCCGAGGGAAGTCCCCACTGCGGCCACACATGTCCCTGGGCTACGTGTGTGAGGGATAGTGGGAGGGAGAAGGGGGGAAAGCGCTCAGGCCACCCCTAGGGCCGCCTGAGTTTTTCTGCAAGGATGGGACCCCCCCCCCGTCACTCTACTGATTCCGTCCAGGAGATATCCCATGCAATAGGGATCTGAGAGCCCAGACCACCTCTGCCAGATGTGCTCCCAGGCACTGTGTGGGGATGCATCTCGCTCCCTGTCAAACACCAGTGATTAGCCCAAAGCCTCACAGACTCCACTGGCAGGGAGTTCCACAGGTTAACACAACACAAGCGCCCTCCCGCCCTCCACGGGGCCAGGACACAGACCGGTGGTTACAATACATGGAGGAGGACCCTACTCCAGGGGCAGTCCTCCTTGCAAACATACAAAACGGGGGGCAGGGGGCGAACCGAGTGGGCCCAAGCCACACTACTGTGGTGTCACCTGGGCTCAGGGGTGGAGGGCATGAGGTGTGAGGACAGTGGCCGGCCTGCCTGACTGACCCATCCTTTCTTCTCTTCCCTGCAGCGGGACCAAGCACAAGCCGGAGACCCTCCAGTCCGGCAGCAGCGGCACCCCCAGCTGCCCAACCATAGAGCCAGAGGCTCCGCCACCGGGACCAGCTCCTTCGGCGCCATGTGCAGGCCATCGAGCGCATTGAGGCTGCGATTAGGCAATGCGTCGAGGGGGACCTGCAGTGGCGCCAGGAGGCCTGGGCCGCCTTCCAGGCCCAAGTGCACCAGGATGGCTGACTCCATCACCACCCTCACTGCCCACATAGCCCATGCCATCCATTATGGCATGGCCTTACCCCATGCCCCCGCCATCCTTCCCCTAGCACTGCCCATGCCCCCTCCTGCCCCTGCAATGCCCCCTCCTGCAATGCCCCCTCCTGCCCCTGCAATGCCCCCTCCTGCAATGCCTCCTCCTGCAGCTCCTGCAATGCCCCCTCCTGCAATGCCCCCTCCTGCCCCTGCAATGCCCCCTCCTGCAATGCCTCCTCCTGCCGCTCCTGCAATAGCCCCGCCTGCCCACCTCCCCGTGCAGCCTGCCCCGATGCGGCCTGACCCCCATGTCCAGCTCCGCCCCCGCAGGAGCGCTCGCAGGGGCCATCCCTCCCAGGAGTAGCCCCTCCCCCTCCCAGTTGAAGGTCTCCTCCCCCTCCCCTTCCCCCTCCTAGTTGAAGGTCTCCTCCCCCTCTCCCACTTGTAAATAAAGACATACAAGTTTTTCAGTTGAAAACAAAACTGTGTTGGTTATTGTGTTACTCGAGGTAACTGTAATAAATGATTTGAGATGCCAATTAGCCAACTAAATTTAAGAGGATTACAAAATGCGGACACCAAATTCTGTATCTATCACCGGTCGTTCCTTTAAGTGGTCATTGGTTTGTGGCGCATAAATAAATACTGACACTTTTAAGTAAAATTTAAATCACAACTATATTAACATAGATAACAAACAAGCAAGAAAGGTTAAAAGACGCACACAAAAGAATATGTACATAGTCTAGATGCAGGGGACGATTGTAGTGTTGCTGGCAACCTCAATCCTTTGGTCCTTCCGGGCCTCGGGAGAGGAACAGCCAGGAGATCCCTCAATGGAAGACGACTGTGAAGCTGGCAACTTCAATCATTTGGTCCTTCCGGGCCTCGGGAGAGGAACTGCCAGGAGATCCCTCGATGGAAGACGACAGCGAAGCTGGCAACCTCAATCTTTTGGTCCTTCCAGGCCTCGGGAGAGGAACAGCCAGGAGATCCCTCGAAGATGACTGGAATCAGGTATGCTGACTCGAGCCTTCCACACGAACCACGAATCCTCTTCCCGTTCTTCAGGACAGCTCGGACAGGCGATGGTGGCCTAAACCCTAGCCTAAACTAAAAGAAAAACCCTAGCTATGTCCGACGCACCTGACGAACATTCACGATGACGGCCGATGTGCTTGGAACCGACGCTTTACTATTGGGGGGAGGTAAAGGGAGGGGAGGGGGAAGGGTATGGGATGGAGAGGGAGTTGTATGGGGAGACCGAGGCGACCCTACTGTGGGGCTTGTGCGAACATGCCTGTCAGGGCCTCTCGAATGCGCACCCCATCCTGGTGTGCCTGGCGGATGGCAGCTGTGTGGGACTGTTCAAACCTCTGTGCCTCGGCTGCCATCCATGCAGGGAGGAAGGCCTCCCCACTCCGCTCCACAATGTTGTGGAGCACGCAGCACGCGGCCACTACCTCTGTTGCATTCCGCTCACCCATCTCGAGACGGGTGGGCAAACAACGGAAGCGGGCTATTAAGCGGCCGAAGGCGCACTCCACCTGATTTCAGGCCCGGTTGAGGCGGTCATTGAACCGGGCCCGGTTCTGGTCCTGTCCGCCCCGTGTAGGGCTGCATTAGCCAGGGCAGCAGGGGGTAGGGCGCGTCCCCAATGACGCAGATGGGCATAGGCACATCCCCGACAGTCAACTCCTGCCGGGGGAAGTAGGTGCCAGCCTCCAGCCTGCGAAACAGTTCGGAGTTGCGGAGGATGCGGGCGTCGTGTGCCCTGCCGGACCAGCCCACGTAGACATCCAGGAAGCAGCCCCGGTGGTCCACGAGGGCCAGGAGAACAATAGAGCAGTACCCCTTCCTGTTCGTGAAATGGGCTGCTCGATGCTCCAGGGCCCAGATGGGGATGTGGGTTGCATCCAGGGCTCCCCCACAGTTGGGGAACCTGAGGGCAGCGAAGCCAGTCAACGTAGCGTCCACGTCGCGCAGGCGGATCACTCTCAGGAGCAGGACATAATTGATGGCGTGGACGACCTGCAGAAGGATGCAGAGAAACACAAGGGAACACATCACATAAGGCAGGGGTGAGTGTGCGCTCCCTTGGGCCCCCCCCCCGGTGATTCCCTCTGTCCTCACGCACGCACGCACACACACACACGCACACGCACACACACACCAGGGCCCCCTCGCCCAATCCCCCCCCCCCGCACCAGCAGGCTTGTGCAAGGGATGGATGGCCCAAACCCCTGGGTGACCCAGCCTGGAGTCTTGGCTGCCCCCGGGCATGGAGTGCAGCACCCTCCCCCCACCCCACTCCCCACTCCCCCTGGGACTTACCTCCATCACGATCACACCGACGGTGGATCTTCCCACCCCGAATTGGTGTGCCACCGATCGGTAGCTGTCCGGGGTGGCCAGCTTCCATAGCGCGATGGCGACCCTCTTCTTCACAGGGATGGGTGCACGCAGCCGGGTGGTGGCTCTCTGGAGCGCGGGGGTGAGCCAGGCACACAGCTCCAGGAATGTCCGCTTTCACATGTGGAAATTCCGGAGCCATTGCTGGTCGTCCCATTGCCCAAGGACCAGCCGGTCCCACCAGTCTGTACCGGTGTCCAGTCTCCAGAGTGGCCTCTCCATGGTGGGGTGGGGATGCCACAGGGACTCCATGGCCTCCCTGATGAGGGAATCCAAGGTGATCTGCACCTTCTGGTCCTGGACCACGAGGGCATCAGCCTGGAGCACCAGCTGCAGGCACTCGAAAATGGCCGACAGGGGCCAGAGCAGGCACATGGACACCCGTGGCTCCATGGCAGACAAAGCAAGGCACAAGAAACCAAAACCAGGAAAAAGCACTAGGGGGCAAAAGGGTGGTGTCCAAAAGGCAGAGGGCAACCACCAAACCTGCTATGGCTGTCAGTCCCTGCCAGAGGTCCTAACGCACGGAGCAGGAGACAAACGGCTGTCCGGCGAGACCCCTTTAAGCACATGTCTGAATAGAGCTCCAGCCCTGCTCCCGGAAAGGGCTGGTGCCCTTTTGCTTTCTTCAAAATGGTTCTGGGCTTCTGCTTTTACGCAAAAGCGCGCCGCCAATCTAGACACGCTTTTGCGCAAAAGCGCATCGTTCTAACGATAACTCCAGGACCAATCTAGACGCTCTTTTGCGGAAATACTTTTAACGGAAAACTTTTCCGTTAAAAGTATTTCCGGAAAATCATGCCAGTTTAGACGCAGCCCTGTATCTTCATTCTACCTCTTTCCTCCTCTGATTCTCTGAATTGCGAATTTACCACTCTGATGAGTTTACTGACTATGGACAGAGGATCTTCCAATCCTTTTGGAAGTTACCAAGACTTTATAGTCCAGCAATAAACTGCATCACAATTACAAGCCTGATATAAGAACATTGCAATGATTGTAGGCATATGATTTTTAACCATTTTAATTCTCTTCTTCTTCTCTTTATATGCTGGTTACTAAAGTATTGGCAACAGCAAGATTACGGGTAATTTCTGAGTTATGTATTCACCTGGCTATATGGCTGAACTCTTGAGATCAAAAGACCCTTTGTTCGATTAAATGGGTTTTCAATATCCACTCATCATTTAATCTAGTATCTGAAATATGGGCTGGAATGTCTAAGAAGATTGAATTTTTTACTTCTTAACCAATATATTGATACAAAAGTTTACTTTTCTTACTGGCTTGGTATATCTAAGAATAACCACCATTTTAGGGTGAGTCTCCCCTATTTCTTAGCAGCTTGTCCTGAATCTGTTATTCTCAGCTTTGACCCACGGTGGCCTGGTGATGGTGGGGGGGAGGGCACTAAAATCTGACCTGTATGGAGGCCAAGTAGTAAGAAGAGAGACCACCACAATGACTGAGCAACTATTAGCATAAGGCATCATTTGGGGAGAGAACTATTATGTATGCCTGGACATGGGCAAGTACCCTTGTGGTGAATGAGCCCCTTTACTGGCTCAGAACAAGAAAAGGAGATACCTGTACAGTTTTTTCATGTTAAAACATGTTGTCAGAATAATCTAGATAAAACACCATGTGATTCTTGAATACGCAATAAAATATGTAGTGACAAAGATGGAATCCAAGTTTTATAAGTGTGGATCAGTCTCATTGTATCTGGTTTTGATTTTCAGTGTTGATATCATCCATTCTAGTGTTGCTATCATCCATATAAGTACATTTTAAGAACTGTAGTTCTTAAATGTAGTTTAGAATTTTAAAATTAATGAAAGTGAAGAACTTTGAATGTTTTTCTGAGCATTCTGAATTTTTGCAACTATTGCTACTGAAGAAAAAGATGCTACAACTTTATTTTTTCTCCCATAACAAAAATAAATTTGTATTGGCTGACTGGAGACCAGAAAAACTGAATGAAAAGAGGTTTGGGGATTTAACTGGATTTTAAAGGATAGAATGGTTAGCTGTATAATGTCTTTCATGCTACTCAGATCTCACTGAAAGTTAGAAGCATGTTTCTACAGCACTTCAATTGAACTTTCCTTCTGTAGCCTATAAACATGTCAAATAGATTTTTCTGAGACAGGTGCCTTGTATGGTGATTCATGCAGTATCTGGGAACACAGAAATGTATGGTTACTGTGGCAGACAGAACTTTATTAATGATAAACTCACAGTGACACAGATAGTACTAAAGACATGTTTAATGAGACCTAGAATGTTGCCTGACTACTTTCCACCAAAGGGATAATACTTACCTATGTGAGCCTAAATTTTAAATAATGTGTACCAGATTCTATTCTCTACTACTGGACGTGGGCGTCAAATAATTTTATTATGCCTCTTTGATCACAACTTCTTCCATAGTTGCTTTGGGCTGCTCTTCAGTACATTTGCCTGATCTACAGTACAAGCCATTGTCCTCAAGGGCTTTTCTTCCAGCCAGGGGTTACCAGACTGTAACTGCATTCTCTACTTTAGACTCCAGCAACATTTCCTTATGTTCCACTTACCTTGTCTCTAAAGAGGCTGAATGCTTAGACTGCTTAGAAAATCCAAGCCACATGACTTGTCTGACAAACATGGTCTTCTGAGTTTGATATGGTTTTAGCAATCAAGAGATGTGATTTCTAATTGTAATAGAAACATGCCAGGTCACCCAGTTCTTTTATATATAAACTTGTGCCCTCTGTTTCTCTGGAGGAATGGGAGATTTGTAGAAGCATGCAGGTTTGCAAAATAAAAAAGTCTGGTAATAGTTAACGATTGCTATGTGAGATATAGCTGGTTAACTGATAGAAAATTCCCTGCCTGACAGGCTGAAAAACTCCACACTTAACTTCTGATGAGCTGGGTTTTTTTCTTTGTTTTTAATGAACAATCTTCATAGTGCTAAAAAGAGGAAGAGATCTCAACTCAGTGGCTACTTGAATACATGGGACATTGTGGGACATCTCTCAAGTTTCACATTCAGAGGGAATGCTGGCCACCGAAGTCTGCAAGATATCCTCTAAAGACCACTGTAAAACCTTGGGCAAATATTAATGTGGGGTTAATTTGGGGTGCTTTCTTAACCTGTTGTGGATGAGTGTAATTGTGGAAGACTAAATAAAGAAGAAGCTGTGAGTAAAAGCACTTTTGAATTGCCTGCTTGCATCAACTATCAGCCAGATCTGTTGTATTCCCCATGGATTTATTTCCAGCCACCAACTTACAAAGAGTAAAGTTACCAAGAACTCTGGGTTCAGCAAAACCCAGATAACATTTCCATTTGTAAAACAGTGAGAATGGAATCTATGTACTTCATAATTAATGTTTACAAATGTTTGACATCCCTTCCTGGTGGCTACATAACAAGGATTGACCTGAGAGACTCCAGAGCTAAAACCATGATCAGCTACAGCCTGAGTTAAAAAGCCAAGCCTCCTTAGATGAGGATTGTAACAACTCCTGTCCTCTCTGGATAAAACACAGTGTGGGACCTATAATATATGCTGACCAGTGATGACAATTGTACAATACTAAGACCCATCCTGACAAATAAATCACAGGATTCTTACACTCTTAACTCCCAGTCTTACGTTTAATTAACTAGAACATGTGATTTATGAAGGCCATAGCCACATGCTAGTCATTGTTTTAAAAATCAACATTTTGTTCAAAAAGACACCACATAAAAATTATACAGAACAAATTGGTGAAACACTGTGCAAACACTTGTCAAATGTTCCACTGATGGGCAGCTCAAAAAGTGTAAAGTTTTTTTGCATGTTTCAATGTGAAATAAGCCATTTTGCAAAGTGTGAGCTTTCTGGGCATCTCATTTATATGAATATAAAATGTTTTAACTAAAATAATTTTGAATATTTTAATAAAATTTTGAACTTGCCCTTTTCTTATATGACTATAATTACCATGAGCCTTGACATCCACAGATTTCTCATTTTGGCTACTATAAATCCCTTTGGGTATTCTCTTTTTTTTTTTTTGCATTTATGGAAGGTAGATCAATGCTGTAGATGGGACATACAATGCCTATGCATTGAGGTTGATTGACCTATACATAATGAAAATAGTAGTGTAGCCATGGTGCTCTAGGGAGTGGCTTAGACTGGTGGCCAGAATACATATTTAGGATCTCAGACAGGATTGTACTCAGGTGGCTAATTCTAGCTGCCACTTATGCCAACATGGTTATGCTGCTATTTTTAGCAAGTTAGCTCAATCAAAATCCTGCACACGCACACGTACCTAGGCTGGTAAATACACTTCCAAGCTGTAGTGCAGACATTGCCGGAATGATTCTGTTCTGATACTGTAGCCATGTCTCTCAACTTAAAACTTGCCAATAAGTGAAAAGCCTCTATTTGAGACACATGACATATGAATGGGAACCTGCATTTTATTGCTCTTCACATCTGGCAAATACTAATGATTAAGTTATAAAAATGCTTTTTAAGGATGTTTGCTTATTGACTGAATCAAATCCAATCGAGCAGTCTGTCACCCTCTGTATACGGTGCATCGGAAAATGAGAAGCAGCATTTGCAAAGTGTATGCCTGTCACTTTGTACGTTGTGAAGTGAATAGGCCTTGTCATAATCAGGAGTGCTAACCAGTACCTTGTGACTAAGAGGTTAACTAATGCCTCCTAGCCAGGGTATCAGGTGGTCAGACAATAACAATGCATGTAGGAATTTCAGACTGGAAGAGAGGGGTTTTCTTTCTTTTTCCTTGTTTTTGAGATTCAGAGCAGTTTCTCCCAGCTATTGAGGAAGATGGGAAATGCTTCTGTCTCCAAGACCAGACTTCTTAAAATGTGTAAGCAGGGAAAAGTTTAGTCCATCAGGATTTATTTTTTTCCTTGTTTGGGGATTTGGAAATAATGCCTGAGCTTGTTAAGTGTTTTTTTTCTTTTCTTTTGTAACTAAGCCTTCAGCCCAGGGACTTTCCCTGAGTATCTATATCAAATGGTGGTTCTTTCCATCTAGCCAATTAACTATGCTTGCAACTGTAGCTTTGTTTTGATAATAAAAGTTTGTTCTTTTTTCTTATTAGCTATATTGGTTGCTTCCTGTGTCCTGGAAGGTCTGTCTGTGTGTATATGCATGCCTTTGACTGAGTTTGCTTTCTCTTTTTTTTTTCAGGCTCTTCAGGGGAAAAAGAGAGCTTGGGGTACCTCTGGGGTTGGTTTCAAGTGTCCATTCCTGTTTGTGGGTTCAAAAGCACTTGATGGTGGCAGTGGGTCCCCCAAAATCTGGATATTAGGATTCTGGGGGGACATTTTTGTACTAGAGCCTGTAGAGGCAAGGTTTTGGAGTGCTCTTGTGGGCCCCCAACTTCTGTATTCATTGTGCCAGAGTGGGGAACAGCCTTGACAGTCCTGCTGAAGCAATTGAGACTGTTTTTGTGGGTATGCATTGTTGGGGTTGAGCCAAAAGTAGAACCTTAAAACTGTAGGGCTGTGTCTAGACTGGCCAGTTTTTGCACAAAAGCAGCCGCTTTTGCACAAAAACTTGCCAGCTGTCTACACCGGCCGCTTGAATTTGCGCAAGAGCACTGACGTTCTAATGTAAGAAATCAGTGCTTCTTGCGCAAATACTTTGACACTCCCGTTCGGAGCGCAAAAGGGCCAGTGTAGACAGCTCAGATTTGTTTTGCGCAAAAAAGCCCCGATGGCTAAAATGGCAATCGGGGCTTTCTTGCGCAAAAGCGTCCGTGCCAATCTAGACGCTCTCTTGCGCAAATACTTTTCCATTAAAAGCATTTGCGCAAAATCATGCCAGTCTAGACGCAGCCTAGCTGTTTCCATGAATTGCTTATGTCAATATAAGACTTATATAGACAGCAAGAAACAAGTGTAAAACTTTTCATATTTTGTAATAAAGTCTCTCTCATACTTGGCAAGGACAAACTCTAGGTTACCAAAATTATATTTTCACATATGTGGTCCAGTGTTGAAATTGGCTTAATGTTGCCTCCTAAATACTGAAATTTTGAAACTAAACTAAAGAAGATAACATTAATGCATTTGGAAATAACAGTGAAGAGCTAGATGACCAGATTCATTTGCTATTGAAGGCTCTCTATAAAACTGTTACACAATGTTTTGGGATACACCAGAAACCAGTAGTTTCTCCCCTGTTGCCATTCCATTTCCTCCCCTTCAAGGGGCCACTGTTTCACACGTAGAAGGCAGAAAAGCTGGTAAGAGAAAAGAGAATTAGGAATTCTTCCCGGGGACATACCACCTCGGTGTCCTGGCTTAAAATCATTGTCTTTATTTACAGAGAAAATAAAGGAAACCTATTAGCGTATGTTTCTGTCATAGCTGCAGCTCTCATTTAACAATAAGTTTAGCCTAAGTACATGCTGTGATGAGGTTTCCAATAACTAAAATATTAAGCATTTGAAAAGTTACAGCTATTTAATCATGAAGAACCATTGATCTTCCAGACATATAGGTCTGAGAAGGTGGAGGGGATGGGGTGGAAGGTGGAGAAGGTGGAGGGGATTTTCAAGGTGAATACAGATCTATAGACAGGCCGGAACTGATATAAGCCATTAGAGCCAGTTGAGAATAAAGCAGGTTTTTGTGCTATAATGCACTTTCTGCTGTTTTGAAGTCTGGACCCTACTGTTGCACCTTTTTAATGGGATATAGGATTGGTCAGGCTCCCTCATCCAGTTCCAAGCAGAAACCTCCTGGCTGCTTATGTACCCCTCTTTCAGTGCAAACAGAGTACAGATCAAACTCTCTCTTAAAAGAGCAGTGCCAATTCTAGGAGGAGAATGTAAAAAAAGAACTATCCCCTTTTTCTCATCTGATCATTAGTGGCAACTTCCAGAATCCTCTATCTCTTCAGTCAAGGAAAAGACAAGGGCCCAGTACAGAAACTGGAACCTATATTTCCTTCACTCTATTTCTTTATGGCAATGGAGCTCACAGATGATGCAGTAGTGGTTTTTTATTCTTGTAGTGTCTGAGAGCCAGAATTTGCCTTAAGAAAAGTTATGGACCTACCCTTCATACTTATTAAAACTGAAGTCCTCTGCCAACTTCATTAAGTTCTTTAAATCAGGTCCATAATTAAAGTCTCAGACATGTCGGCACATATTTGCAGAGTGTACCAGTTATTTCTCTTAGTATGAGTCAGTGGTTACGTTATAGATTTGTACTGTGCAGAATTACTGTATTAGAGGTAGTCATGTATTTATTGACTTTATGTCTAAATGGAAGAACTGAAGGCTATTACACTTATTGAAGTGTAGTAGAAGAAATGAAAGCTGTTTGACCATTCTTTCACAGAACTGGTACTTGTATTATCTCTTCACCTTTCTGAAAGCATAGTCTTGGAATATTAAGTATGTCTCATGTGGAATGTGAGGTTGACTGGCAGCCTTCACAAAATACATGCACAGAATAAAATGGGCAACTCCATATTATCAACCTGTGTGTTCTGCATCTTTGGCTTTATGATTTATACTGATGTTTTAGAGAAAATGCTTCCCTGTAATGACTTGCCTTTCAATCCTTTTAAATTGTTCAGAAGCTAGTGAACATGTATAGCAAATGTCCCTCTAGTCTCCCAAGATTAAAGAGATGAAAACAACCTGTGATGGTAAATGTTCTGCTGATATTGGCACTGACCTTACACAAAAAATCAAGTGTGTTAGTAGTGTGATAGATAATTCCCCAAATGGATACAAAGTACAAGCAAAACTTGTGACATGTAGATGTAATTTACTAGTTTTCAAATTACTTTTCTGATAATTGCATTAATATTAATATAAATAATTTTGAAACAATCATAAACATTTCAAAGAGAAGAAATACAATAACAATATGAACAATTCTGTTTCCTAGCTTTATTTTATAGATGGGAGCGTTTAGACAAATGGTTTAAATGGCTTGCCCAAAATTAGAATTCATGTCAGAGTCAGGGTTAAAACTCGGATATTTGCAGTTTCCAGTACTGTGGCTAATTTTATATTTATATGACTACTTATTGCTTTTCTGCCTCTACTTACAGTGTGTTGATACAGCAGGGCAAAACTCAGAATAAGCTACTAACTTAAGCTATGTTAATTCCATAGCTTAAATCGACACAGCTTATTTCAAATTTGGGCACATCTACACAGCACTTATTTGAAAATAAAGCATTCTTCCTCCTAGGTATGTTAAATTGCAAGTAATTAACTAATCCAATAGTAGATGCATTTTGCATGACTATTCAATTAGTCGATAGGGCACATTCACCTTTGAAGTGTAGCAACAATCTGGCATCAGGTTCCTTACAGTGTGTAAAAGTGGCAGCGCTGTGTGAAGCCTGGGGTCAGCTGGGCACTCCCCTGCTGACCCCAGACGAGAGCCCAGCTGACCCCAGACTCCACATGGCGCTGCCACTTTGAAGCAACATGGGGAGTCTGGCATCAGACTCCATGTGGTGTTTCGAAGTGGCAGCACCGCGTGGAGCCCGGTGTCAGTGTGGGAGTCCCCAGCTGATCCTGGGCTCCATGCAGCACTGCCACTTTAAAACACAGCATGCAGCCAGGGGATACCTCAGCTGGCCTGGAGCTGTACGCGGTGTTTCAAAGTCGCACTGCGTGGATCCCAGAGTCTGGCCCCAAGCTCCATGCGGCACTGTCACTTTGAAGTACTTCCTCCTTTCTCCCTCATCCTTGCTGCCTCTTTCTGTGTATGTCTAGACTGAATCCCTCTGTCGGCAGAGGGATGCAGATTAGGCAGGTCGATATTGCAAATGAGGCAGGGATTTAAATATCCTGTGCCTAATTTGCATAAAAATGCCCACCGCGTTTTGCCAACTCAGCACTTTGTCGGCAAAAAGCGGCAGTCTAGAGGTGGATCTGTTGAGAAAGAAAGCCTTTTTCGACAGATCCTGTAAACCTCCAAGACTGCACTTTTTCGAAAGAGCGCCATGATGCGATTATGCAAATGAAGCACAGGATATTTAAATCCCCACTTCATAAGCAATTTCAAAGTGTCTAATTTACATCCATCTGTTGAAAGAGGGATGTAGTCTCGACACAGCCTTAGTATCCTCATTTTTCCATTTCTCTTTTTTTTAACACAAAACACTGAAGCTTTATCCAGCTTAATCAAATCCTAATAATTAGGAATGACCTTACTTCCCATGAACAAACATAAAAGCATTTCCATTCTAATTATAATTTTCCTACTCTGGGAGATAAATTTCAGAATATGGACCTCAATAGGTCCTCAAAGGGACCTTGACAGGTCATCTAGTCCAGGCATCTGCACTCACAGCAAGACTAAGTATTATCTAAACCATTCCTGGCAGGTGTTTCTCTCACCTGCTCTTTAAAATCCCTAGTGATGGGGATTCCACAACCTCCCTACACAATTTATTCCAGGGTCTAACAATCCTGACAATTACTTTTTTCCTAATGTCCTGCCTAAACCTCTCTTGCTATAATTTAAGCCCATTACTTCTTGACCTAGCCTCGGAGTTGAGAAGAAATGTTCTCCCTCCTTCTTGTAACAACCTTTTATATTTTTGCTCAGTCTTCTCTTTTCCAAACTGAACAAACCCAGTTCTGTCAATGTTCCCTGATAGTTCATGTTTTCTAGACCTTTAATAATTTTTGTTGAACATAGGAACAGCCACACTGGTTGAGACCAAAGGCTCAGTATCCTGTCTTTCTGCAGTTGTGGGTATCAGGTGCCCCTGAGGAAATGATCAGAACAGGTAATCATGAAGTGATTCACCCCCTGTCAGAAGCTGGGAATGGGTGACAAATAGAGGATATGGGCTTATAGCCATTGATGGACCTAAATTCCATGAATTTATCAAGTTCTTTTTTGAACCCTGTTAAAGTCCTGGTCTTCACGACAATCTCTGGCAAGGAGTCCAACAGATTGATACCGCTTTATGTGAAAAAATACTTCCTTTTGTTTTGTTTCAAGCCTGCTACCTTTTCATTTCATTTGGTGATCCCTAGTTCTTGTGTTATGGGAGCAAGTAAAGAATTTTTCCTTTAAGCATCCTGCATGCTGACCCAGAGTCAACCTGCAGAGATGTTAGAAAAGTATGTAAATGGTAATTAGGACCGTTTCATGTTAGATAGGTTAGAACTTTGAAATGCAAAACTGTATTGTTAGAGAATTAGAAGTGATACTATTTTTTTCTTATATCTTGTTAGATGTTAGCTATGTAAACAGACAGTTTCTATCTATTGCTATGGTTGTTGATTCAGATGTCAAAAGGGAATATTAACACTTAGATGAATCTTGGGTTAAATAATTTAATTATCTATATGTCTCTAAAGTTTATGATAAACTGCTTTATGGATAAATTAGCTTCTATTAATCCATGCAGTTATTTTTCATGATGTTTGGGAAACAGAAGATTATTTCAAAGACTATTGTTTACCCAAGACCACAAGATCAAGAGGCTGTTAGAAAACTGTATAAAGAAATATCGGGACCTGATCTTTTCATCTCAGATCTGCTTAACTTCATCAGAGGAAATTTGAGTCACAAGATTAAGATCTTCAGGCCTACTTGGATTCACCCTATATATGTAAGTTGGACTATATACCCCATTGATTAATTCTCAAAGAACTCTTTGCAGTTCAAAGCTGACCATCTCTACTATGAATCTGATATCAGTACTGTACTCATGTCTACATATGTGCTGATCTTTTAACCAATACACTTTCTCTTTTCTTATTAAATAATTTTTAGTTTAGTAAATATGAATTGACTGTAAGCATGTATTTGGATAGGATCTGGAATTTTCCTTAACCTGGGAGGTAATATGTCTGATCCTTTGGAATTGGTAGAACTTACTTATAGGATAAATAAGATTTACATTAATTCTCATCATATTTGACTTGGGTATCTAGATGTAGGCCTGAGACTGAGTTACTTTAAGGGAACTGGGTTGTTGGTTCTAAGTAACCAGTGAGGTAATATAGAAACAGTTTTGTGCTGTTTTGGCAAATCTAAGTTGTGGAATATCCACCAGCTTTGGGCAGTATTTTCCTCCTTATTTGCAGTTCACCCTAATTTAGTGACCTCGGATGGCTCCCCTTAGACACCAGTCACATAAGGCAACATGTCCTCCCTTTTATCCCTGACTGTCCTTCTTGAGCAAGTTATACCAGTATTCCAGTCATGTGTATTTTTCCATCAAGTCTTTGTGATGTCACCTATATCACAGTTGTGTTTATTAACTAACATTTCAACTTCTTCCTGCTTGTTCCCTTTACATCCTACATTAGTATACAGACATCTATGATAATGAGTTGAATTCCCTCCTCTGTTGAACTACATGATGAATTTCTTGTGGATCTCACTGACAGAGACAGACACATTATTAGTATTTTGATATGTGTTGCTGTATTCATTCAACGGTGAATACCATTTTTATCTTCTTGTCAGCATGCTAGCTATTTTTGTTTTTTTTTCTGCAACTTATTCCCTTCCATAATTAGTGGACATTCCTATTGTGACAGAAGCAGGCAAGAGTACTACAGGAGAATAGTGGAAAGGAAATATATTAGCCCCAGATTAAATAGGTCTCTGTTCTCAGAGTAGACTAACAAGTGCTGATCCAGAACCAGCAATAACCTGCCAGAATCAGTTAGAGTAATTAGGCCAATTAAAACACCTGGAACCAATTAGAAAGCTTCCAGACTCAAGGGAACCAGACTAATTAGAATACTTGAGGCCAATTAACACCCAGTTGAGACTAGTTTATAAAGAGTTCCCTTCTATTTTCTCAGGCTACATCTACATTACATGCTTCTTGCGCAAGAATCCTTTTACACAAGAGTTTTTGCACAAAAACTTATTGCGCAAGAGCACATCCACACCTCAAAGCACATCGCAAAAGCGGTGTGCTTTTGAGCAAGAGAGCGTCCATACTGCATGGACGCTCTTGTGCAAGAAAGCTTTGATGGCCATTCACAGGATGGCCATCAGAGCACCTGTACTTTTTCCCCTAGGGGTTTCTTGTGCAAGAAACCCCTCTGGAGCATCCACACTTGCCTTCTTGTGCAATAGCTGTAGTGCAAAAAACAGTTATGTCTCAGAAAAGGTGGTTTACCTACTGTGGAAAAAGCCCTCTGTGTTGCCATTTAACGTCCCATTTAATTGCGCAAGAACTTATTTGAGGTGTGGACGCTCTGCAGGTTTTTGTGCAAAAACCTTGTAGTGTAGACGTAGCTTCAGTGTGTAAGAAAGGAGTTGATGAGAGTAAGAGTGGTGGAGAGTCTAGGAGAATAAAGTGCAAATAGATACCAGGAAGAAGAATCTCCAATAAGGAAGGTGATGGGAAAAGCAGCAGAGAAGTGGTCCAGGGATTTGTAGCTGTCATGTATCTGTTTGTAGAAACATTAAAAACAGCTGCTATTACATGGTCTGGAACCCAGAGTAGATGGTGTGCACGGCTCCCCTTCCCCCACCCAGCTCTCCATTTCAGTACCAGAGAAACTGGGTTTAGTACAAGGGTTTGTCCTGCTCTGTACCAGTTGGAGGGCCTGCAAAGACTACGAAGTTTGGTTTCCCCTCTTTTCCCCATGCTGCCAATGATAATGAGCCCTTGAGGCAAGTAATCCACCTGAAAGCTCAGGACCCACCAAGGTTAAGGAGGAACTTTGTCACACTGTTGATTGAAAAGGCATATGACAAATTTATGGGGTATAATTGTCATGTGAAAATAAGCGAAACCAATGAAGTTGCACAAAAGTAACCCATTATAATAGGGCCTTTTCTAGATCATGAATGAAGTGTTGTGTGTTAACTAAGCAGTCTGCATAGTGCTTCAATCAAAGCTTTGGATAAAAAGGAAATTTCTCATAGCCACCTAGTCTGAGAATGTGTGTACCCTTTTAGGAGCTGGCATTGGATATAGAAGGACCCAGGTCCTTCCCCTCCCACCAATCATGTTGACTCCAGGAAGGAGCCAGCTTCCCAAACAAAACAGTTGAATATTTTCTTACTTTCTCTGCCCTGTGCTGGTTAGCTATTTGCTCCATCCCTCCCCTCCCTCTTCACAGTCTCTTCATCTCATCATCACACCAAATCTGCCCTGTCTAATCTACTTCCCCTACCCAGTACTCACTCACTTCCCCTTGTTTTAATTTCCAGTTAGTTGATTTCCATCCTAGAGGCTCATGTGTCCACATAAAGTGGAACTAACATGACATTTGCCACCATCATATTGTCCACCCTTCCTGTTTACACAATGTCTTTTCATTTAGACAATATTGTCTCATTGTTTTCTTATACATCTTTGTCTGCAGTCTGTTTTCTCTTATAGTAACATTGTAAATCTTTGCGGGTTGGAAATGATATTTTCTTCTGTTTTTACAACACTTTGCCTACTAGTGTGCTTATCCATGATTTGGGCCGTTGGTGCTGTGGCTATACAAATTATAGTATATCACGTCCAAAACTATAGTTCAACATATATTCACAAATGGCACATAGAAATACAAAGAGGACAAATCAAATGCCAGTTGTGAATTTAACATATTATTTTAATACATTTTTGCATTTCAAACAATTGCATTAATCAAATAGCAAAAAGGTTTGGTTCGGGACACCAAGAGTTAATGAGATTTGTGATGTGAAAAATAATTCCTTGAGTGAAGGTAAAACATCTCAGCTGAGAGTGCTGATCCCTGGCCCGCAATCAGTAAGGCATTAACAAAGTCAAACATCCAGTACTTCCCTGTTTGATTTCACCATCAGTCATTATAGCTGCGGGCCAAACTCTAGTTACCAACATTAAGATTCTTCAGTGTATTTAGAACTTGATTAAGTAAAACTGCCTATAGTGATAAAAATGATACAGCTTCTAATCCAACTACAGATAGATATGTCTTCTGTTACAACAGTCCCATATACAATCATAGAACTGTAAGGCACCTTGAAAGGTCATTGAATCCAGTCTCCTGTCCTCATGGCAGGACCAAACACTGCCTCGATCATCCTCGATAGATGTCTATCCAACCTGCTCTTAAATATCTCCAGTGATGGAGATTCTACAACTTCTCTAGGCAATTGATTCCAATGTTTAGCCACCCCAACAGTTAGGAAGTTTTTCCTAATGTCAAACCTAAACCTCCCTTGCTGCAATTTAAGCCCATTGCTTCTTGTCCTATCATCAGAGGCCAAGGAGAACACGTTTTCTCCCTCCTCGTTGTAACACCCCTTTAGATACTTGAAAACTGCTATCATGTCCCCTCTCAGTCTTCTCTTTTCTAAACTAAACAAACCCAGTTATTTCAGGCTACGTCTACATTACAAGGTTTTGCGCAAAAACAGCCGTTTTTACACAAAAACCTATGGAGAGTCCACACCTCAAATGTGCTTTTGCACAAGTAAATCAGCAGTAAAAAGTCAGAACAGAGAGCTTTTGCCAGTGTAGGTAAACCTCCTTCTACGAGGCATAACTCCCTTTTGCACTACAGCTATTGCGCAAAAAGGCAAGTTTGGATGCTTCAGGGGGTTTCCTGCACAAGAAACCCCTATGGGAAAAAGAACAGGTGCTCTGATGGCCATTCTGTGTATGGCCATCAGAGCTTTCTTGTGCAACAGCGTTCATGCAGTGTGGATGCTCTCTTGTGCAAAAGCACAACACTTTTGCAATGCGCTTTGAGGTGTGGACATGTTTTTGCCAAGAAGGTTTTGTGCAAGAACTCTCCACAAAAGACTTCTTGTGCAAAAACTTTGCAGTGTAGACGTAGCCTCAGTCTTCCCTCATAACTCATGTTCTCTAGATCTTTAAACATTTGTGTTGCTCTTTTGTGGAACTTCTCCAATTTCTCCACATCCTTCTTGAAATGTGGTATCCAGAACTGGACACAATAGTTTAATTGAGGCTTAATCAGCACAGAGTAGAGTAGAAGAATGACTTCTTGTTTCTTGCTCACAACACTCGTGTTAATGCATCCCAGAATCATGTTTTCTTTTTTTGCAACAGTGTCACACTGTTAACTCTTGCTTAACTTGTGGTCCATTATGACCCCTAGATCCCTTTCCGCAGTACTACTTCCTAGACAATCATTTCCCATTCTGCATGTGTGAAACTGATTGTTCTTTCTAAGTGGAGTACTTTGCATTTGTCCTTACTAAACTTCATACAGTTTACCTCAGATCATTTCTCTAGTTTGTCCAGATCATTTTGAATTTTGACACTGTTCTCCAAAGCACTTGCAATTCCTCCCAGCTTGGTATCATCTGCAAACTTAATAAGCATACTCTTTATGCCAATATCTAAATTGTTGATGAAGATATTGAACAGAATCGGTCCCAAAACAGACCCCTGTGGAACCCCGCTTGTTATGCCCTTCAAGCTGGATTGTGAACCGTTAATTACTACTCTCTGAGAATGGTTATCCAGCCAATTATGCACCCACCTTACAGTAGCCCCATGTAAGTTGTATTTGCCTAGTTTATTGATAAGAAGATCATGCGAGACCATAGCAAATGCCTTACTAAAGTCTAGGTATACCACATCCACCCCTTCTCCCTTATCCACAAGGCTTGATATCCTATCAAAGAAAGCTATCAGATTGGTTTGACATGATTTGTTCTTTATATGCTGGCTGTTACCTATCACTTTATCTTCCAGATGTTTGCAGATGGATTCCTTAATTATTTGCTCCATTATCTTCCCTGGCACAGAAGTTAAACTGACTAGTCTGTAGTTTCCTGGGTTGTTCTTATTTCTCTTTTTATAGATGGACACTATATTTGCCCTTTTCCAGTCTTCTGGAATCTCTCCCGACTTCCATGATTTTTCAAAGGTGATAGCGAAAGGCTCAGATACCTCCTCTATAAGCTCCTTGAGTATTCTAGGATGCATTTCATCAGGCTATGTCTAGTGACTTGCAGACATCTATCTTTTCTAAATAATTTTTAACTTTTTCTTTTTTTATTTTAACTTCTAAAACTACCCCATTTCCACTAGCATCAGTATTTTAGGCATCCTATAATCCTCCATCTTCTTGACAAAAACCGAAACAAAGATGTCATTAAAGACCTCTGCCATTTCCAAGTTTCCTGTTATTGTTTCTCCCTCCTCACTGAGTAATGGGCCTAACCTGTCCTTGGTCTTCCTCTTGCTTCTAATATACTTGTAGAATGTCTTCTTGTTACTCTTTATGTCTCTCACTTGATTGAGCTCATTTTGTGTCTTTGCCTTTCTAATCTTGCCCCGCATACCTATGTTGTTTTCTTATATTTATCCTTCGTAATTTGAGCTAGTTTCTACTTTTTATCTGACTCCTTTTTTATTTTTAGATCATATTAGATCTCCTGGTTGATCCAAAGTGGTCTCCTTCCATACTTTCTATCTTCCCTGTGTAGTGGAATATTTAGCTTTTGGGCCCTTAATAATGTCCCTTTAAAAAACTGCCAACTCTCTTCACTTGTTTTTCCTCTTAGTCTCGCTTCCTATGGGATCTTACCTACCAGCTCTCTGAGTTTACTAAAATCTGCCTTCCTAAAATCCATTGTCTCTGTTTCTCTGTTCTCCCTTCTACCATTCCTTAGAATCATGAACTCTATGATTTCATGATCACTTTCACCCAAGCTACCTTCCACGTTCAAATTTTCAACCAGTTCCTCCCTATTTGTTAAAATCAAATCAAGAACAGCTTCCCCCCCAGTAGCTTTCTCAAACTTCTGAAATAAAACAAACAATTGTCTCCAATACAATCCAATAACGTATTGGGTAATCTGTGCCCCTCTGTGTTAGTTTTCCAATATATGTCTGGGTAGTTGAAATCCCCCATAGCCACCAAATCCTGCACTTTGGATGATTCTGTGAGTTGTTTAAAAAAAACTCTCATCCAGCTCTTCTGCCTGGGTAGGTAGTCTGTAGTAGACCCCTAGCATGACATTACCCATGTAACTAACCCAGAGACGCTCAACAAATCTATCTCCTATGTCTCCACCTCAGTCCAAGTGTATTCATTTTTAATATACAAGACAATACCTCTCCCTTTCTTTCTCTCCCTATCCTTCCTGAGCAAGCTGTACCCTTCTATACCAATATTCCAATTGTGTGTATTATCTCACCAGGTCTCTGTGATACCAACTATGGTGGAGTGGTGTTTATTTATTAGCACTTCAAGTTCTTCCTGCTTATTTCCCATACTCCTTGCATTTGTATATAGGCATCTAAGATGCTTATTTGATTTTGCCCCCCCAGTTCTGCCTTGTCCCTCCTTTATCTCTGCTATTATAGCCCACACTCCCTCCCATTTCTGAGCCATCTCCCAGGTCTCCATGTTTTTCACTTACTTGTGGGCTTTGGTCACCTGCCCCCGTCGAACCTAGTTTAAAGCCCTCCTCACTAGGTTAGCCAATCTGAATCCAAATACGGTCTTCTCCTTCCTCAAATGGTGAACCCCATCCCTGCTTAGCAGTCCTTCATGGAAACCTGTTCACGTTTAGGGCTTTTATTGTTTCTAGATTATGATATCTTGAATTCACTAAGCTATCTGACTTTTCTATAAAGTCCTGATGAAGTGAATACAAAATGATACCCTTCCTAGAGGATTGTTTTAACAACAAGTCCTATGCATTTAAATAAAGAGTTATATTCCTGCTTTGGAATTCTATAGGATGGCTTAACAAAATGTGTAATTTTCTATTCAATTGTATGTCTATATTTTAACAATTATGCATCAAGTTTCTGTAGACCCTTTGACTTCATTCCCATTAAATACTATAGGTCTTTGTCATAATGGTGAAAGTATTTGCCTAGAAAAGGCTTTGCAGGTTATCATGCAAAATAAGAATGTTTTCCCAGCTTTCATAACAGCAGCAACACATAATTATAAATACTTGGTGAGAGTTGCCTCAAATAGACAAGTCTCTGAGCACCAGATTTCCATTATTGCTGTAACTTTATCTATCTGTTCACATGTTACGGGTCATCTTGGTAAGAAGGCCTATTGTAAGAATGATGTACAGGGAGAGGACTTTGAGGCTTTTTCATCTTTGTGGCCTCATCACCCATTTCCGCCAGATAATTGATGGGATTGTATAATCACTGTTCTAGTCTATTTGTTAAACTTCTGACACTACATTTGGTTCTGCAATCCAGCTGGGAAGGTCAGTGGAATAAATCTAGCACCTTTCAAGAATTAAGGCAAGACCTGACTTCAAGTTGGAGGTGGTGATTATGAGATCATGACAGATATAATCTCTTCTTTACTCCCACTCAAAAAATTGTCCCAACATATATACACAGAAATATTGAATCTAAAATAACTTAAGACAGACTCAGATTCAATATCAGTTTGGATTAGACTAACGTTTCAACCATGCCGCTTCCTACAACTCCCTTTGGCTAGAAATGGTGAGCCAGAGCCAATAGGAGCTGCGAGGCTTCATGGCTCCTGACCTTTTAGGTAAACAAAGAGGTGCAGTCCTGCTAGCAGCTTTCCCTAAGCCATCCCATGGTCCACTTTTAAGAAACACTGGATTAGTCCATTGGGACTTCAAAGTGTTGTATTCGTAGGATAGATCTGAGAAGAGTTTCGCTACATCTTCTTTCTGTGTGTTGGTGGTCAATAAAATATCAGCTTCTTGTTCCCTGTGGAGTTCTTTCTATGCACCAAGGAAGTAAGCAGTGGATTAGCCAAAGCTGTTCTCCCCTGCAACACAGCAGACTCACATCAAAATTGTTCCTTGAATTGCAAAGGAAGTGTTGGAAAGCAATTAGAGGAGGTATTGCCTTCTACCAGCATTCTTTACAGACAACTCTGAGTCAGAATAATAATAGAGATGTAACCGTGTTAGTCTAGTCTAGCTGAAATAAAAAACAGGACTATGTAGCACTTTAAAGACTAACAAGATGGTTTATTAGGTGATGAGCTTTCGTGGGCCAGACCCACTTCCTCAGATCAAATTGTGGAAGAAAATAGGCATGACCCTTTGATATATATGGTCATGCCTATTTTCTTCCACAATTTGATCTGAGGAAGTGGGTCTGGCCCACGAAAGCTCATCACCTAATAAACCATCTTGTTAGTCTTTAAAGTGCTACATAGTCCTGTTTTTTGTTTCAACTCTGAGTCAAGTACTTCAGTTTAAAAATGACAGGTATGCTTTTTCAACCCATAATGAAATACAAATCACCTTTAAAAAGCTACCTTTGATGCCCAGGGGACCATAGTTTGAACCCAACTGGTATAGCATGTGTTGTGTCTTTTGGGGATCACCATCCTGATTTACAAGGGTTGGGGCAGAAGCCTTATGCCCTTTGTCACCACTCTGAAGCAGTTAACACTTTTTTCCTTGCATTAACCTTGTGCACCCTCTCAGGACATACATGGCCAAAGTATACATTAAAGATTGATGGCTGTGTTATGGTTTTGACAGGGAAAGAAACTTTATCATCATATAATCTTTGAGTATTTCCAAGCAAGAGTTTTGTTAGTATTTCCACATGACCATATGCTTTGACGTGTTAAACAGATCATTGAAATTAAAATTAGTGCTCCATTTAGGTATAATAAAACTCTTCAAAGAAATGCTTTTATACTCCATGGCTTTTAACATTAATCTTACTCTTAACAATGTTTTCTCTTATTATTCCCAAAGATGTGATTAATGATTTGTAACAGAAGCCACATTTCATAGTAGATACTAGTCCTTTAGTAGAATGTAAACAATTAATACAGTATTCATGCTCATCTCAAATCCATTATTGGTACAATTGTGATATATGTGGTGATGAAAATAAAATATGTTGTTACAATCAAAAGCATGAAGAAGGAATTTAAACTGATGCAAAATTCCAGGCAGTTCTGGTTTATTCAGACAGCTTAATGTTGGTTTTACTTAAACAACATTTTTAGAAGTTGTAATATATGCAAAATAACGACCATTTATAACTTGGCTGAGCAGCGAGCTGCACTGATCTATTTAAGATTGTTTATAAGAGCACTAGTAGCTATAACACCATTTTATCTATCAGAGAAAAGAATGTTAAGTTTTGTATATCATGTTTCTTGTGGGACCACAACATGACTTGCAGTATTCCTTTATTGGCAGTCTTAATATGAATTAGTTTATTGATCTCTGTTCCATTTCATTTCAGAATTCCATTTATGTTTCTTCCCTGGTGTGTCATGTAATTTAATTCAGAATAGAAAAGTATTGAAATTAAAATGTATCACTATCTTATGTATAGTATAGTACTATATGTTGCAATTATCCATTTGGTGTCCTCTCCTCTGTATCCTGAATAAGCTGTTGCTAAGCTGTGTAATACAATATCTGTATAATAAAATACTATAATGATGTGGCATTTATTTTAGTTCACCTACAAAGTACATCCTCCACTGTTTGGAATATCTGTAGAATTAATTTGTGCAATTTACATTCATATGATTCATTCTTTTAGGATGTGTCACATGATATACACCGGGTTAATGCTTCTTGATCATCTTATCTATAATGGTGGTCAAAATTGTAAATAATTAATTTGATCACTATTATGGGTGATGTCCTAGGGATGTATTAGTCTACTAAGTGATATCCTATTGTATCCCACGTAGAAATAATTCATTTGAATGGCACTTTAGCAACTTAATTCAGCATCCAATATGGGAAAGTAATGTAGAGAAGATAAAAATGAATGCACACCTATGTACATTTCTGAGTAGTACTTTGGGTACAGTTTGTGGAAGAGTGGTTAGTTGCTGATAACACAGATATTTTACTTTTTGTGTACAAGTTTAACACAATGTAAAGTGTTACAACCTGAATATACAATACAAATAAATTATTCCTCCAATACGATTGAACTCAGGCAAATTACAAATGATAATTATGGCTTCAATTATATAATTGCTGCCATATCACACACACACACACACACACAAATGTGCAGTATTCACATTGATTGCTAACTTGTGCCAGAAGTCTTTCCTGAATTAATGGTTTCACTTAAAGTTCTACAGCTACTCTTTCCTCCAGATTATAAAGGTCAATATATTGGGTCAGCTAGCATAGCTTGTGTTTTACTTTCACCAGGTACATGCTCTTCGTGGGGTTTCAGCTCTGTGGTTTCCAGGAGTTAATGATGTCAATGTGGGGGAGGCAGCTTACTAAATACTATTATACTCTCCTGTACTCTATCCTGTTAAAGTTATGTGAATAATTTTACATAGTGTAGCTACATCAGAACACAGCACTTGTAAATTATAAATATCGTGGCATCTTCCCATAATAAAATCTCTACCATCTGCTTAGTTGGAATGGCTCTCAGTAACTTATGGTAGGAGGATTTCAGAAATTTTGAAACTTTTCTGGTAAACACAGTCATTGCTTGAGGCATTATTCCTAAGAAACTTAGGCGGTTATAAGATTTTCTGGATGGGTGCAGAGTTTAAATTTAATTTTCTTTTGGCACAGTCTCACAAAGTAATTGCATGTGTGTGTGTTTAGTCAAAGGTTGTGGTTAGTTCCTTATCTGGCTCATTTCACTATTTATTTTGGGAGCCATGTTCCTGTGCAATATCTTATATTCAAATATCAGTTCAAATAGTAATAGTCATGTGCCACTTAAAAATTCACTCTCTTGGGTAGTTGAGAGTGCAGTCTTAGAATTTCCTTTCCAAAAGCATCTGTGCCAGTAAAACCTAATTCACAAAAGTTAACGGGAAGTGAACACAAGTCTAAAATTAATTAATTTCTAAGTTTGACATTTAATAAAACATTCTGCACTATTTATGTATCTCAGATATTTACCTTATGCCTAATCTTCTTCATTGAAATAGGAAGTTGGTATATCTGGGGATTTCTCCATTATGACCACCAATTTTCTTTTAAACCAAAATTTCTGAAAAGAAGATAAATTGTGAGATCCAGGAATAAGTTTGCACTTGTTAGAAAACTGAGTTATTCAGATAATCTGCAGCACTTTACATTGTCAAAGTCCTGTAGTAATACTAAATACTGTCTCTTTGATGTGATGTATTTAAATTTAGCAGTTGCAACTAATGAGGATACAGTGATTTGTAGGCATGGTGAGCTTGGTTAAAATCTTTCTGAATCTTGTTAGCCTTAAACTCTAATAAGTTTAAATTTCCTGACTAATCACATGATTTCTGGATCCATGATAAATTGGGGTTTTTTTCTTGGATGACACACTATATGTATTATTGAAATAATTCATGGTCCTCCTGGTAAACAGTAACAGAGCATTTTCTGTTCTGCCAGTTTATAGTATCTTGTTGTATCGCTGTCAGCAACTGTGTTCATCCTTTACTACATATCCACTTGGACTCCTTGAATCAGAGTGAGTTCCTGTTCTCCAGCTGAGTTTCCACCTACTTAAGTAGGAAAGAGACTGTTCGGAACGTTACAATTGTGTTAACTATGGGTTGTGTATACAAGAGAGCTCTGTGCACCAGAAGGGCAGTGTGTATTCTAAAGTGCACCAGGGTGTAGAATACTAACTGGCCCCTTGTAAAGTCTAATTGTAAACACTCTCTAGTGTGGGTTAATACAGTACTAGACTGTTAACTATTTCTAATGGGGTACTTAACTATACAGTACCATTTTAACACACTATAGGGATTTTCTAATGTGTGACAACAGGGTCTATATGAATCAGTTGATGTGCAACTTGTTGGTGCACGTTAGACTTCACATCCCTCTAGTGCTCAATGCTGCACCATGTAGAGGACCCCAAAGTCTCGTATCTTGTGAGCTTTATCAAACCATTCCCGAGATATTGCCTAACACACTAGTTCTTAGAATTGGATCTCATTTGTTTCTCCTCTTCTGAAGTCAGAACAAATTCCAAACAGTCCTCTGTGGACTGCCCACTACACTTAAATCTACCAAACCATTTCAATTTCAGCTCCCTGAGCTGTATTTTTGACTGACAAGATCTTTAATTACTTTTTTTCCCTTCATTCCCCAGCTGCTGCTTTTGGCAGAACACGTTATTGCAGTATTTCTCTCACTGCCCTTCTGGCTAGCATCCTCCTTACTGCTGGTGTCAACTGGGCCTTGGCATCTCCTGAACTCAAAGAGAAGAGCACAGACAGAATACATTCTGCAGTGGTTCCCACAACCTAACACTGTCTCATTATGCTTGTACTTCTTAGTAAAACAGTAGTGACAAATATAATATGATGGCGTAGGGTACAATAAAGATTTCATTTCCCCTTAAGAATACATTGCTACTTCACGTACATGGGAAGAGAGTCCAGAGAAAGTGATATTAGTCTGTTTTCCAGAAATGATTTGGTAAAAATATATCCAGCAATGATTAGACCTTGAAAATTGTGTTCTGTTTATGAATAGCTTGAATTTTGCCTCTTTGAAGTCTTATGTTTTTAGAGAATTCCAAAGGAAGTATAACACTTACCAGCAATTTCTGTGTTCTTTCATAGATGTGCAGTAAGGGGTCTTCAGAGATTTAGTATGAAAATTTTTCACTCTTCCCTGAAGATAATAACAATAATTGAACTTGATAAAGTTAATGCAAATGGTTATTTCTGTTAACTGAACTGCTTAACAATTAACCTACCCCATTATGATTGTTTCTTTTTATTGGCTATATAAAATAATGCATAATTCAATTATTCATGAAACATCCTACTTCATGTTCAGAAGCAATGATTAGAGAATGATAGAAAAGTGAACATAATAGTAGAAATAATAATAAAATAACTATACAAATCCTTGGTCAAATAAAATAAGCTGATCTTACTTTGAAGCCAACAACCCCAGAAACAGATGCCTAAAATTTTAGACTCTTTAAGGCACTGTTAAATTAATAGTAGATGCCTACATGTTCCCCTAAAAGATATTTTTAAACTTATTGATATAAAGAAATTTTCCATTAACATTTTTGAGTAGACAATCAGTTTTGTTTTCTCATTTGAAGGTTGTTTATATAGAAAATATGGGAATATTTGAACTCTTGTATGTCATAATAGATATTATTAACATGGGACTCAGAAGATTTTATGCAGTTAATTAAAAACAAGGACACAGCTACAACTTCTGCTATGTTCTTGATTAAAGTGGGATCACTGTATATGATCCGTACTCTTTATCACAGAGTGTGTACTCAGAGTATTTGTCTGGTATTTGTCATGTAAGATTAAAAGAAAAATAATCCTAATGCAACAAACTATGAAAAGAAAATTGGAGGAAAAGCATCTCTTGTACCTGACATGAAAAACAACTTCTAAGGTAAATCATTTAGGAGCCTCAAAACTTTGATTGTCTTAAAAGTAGAATCTACTTATTAGTGCTCACTTTGCACAAAGGAAAAGATGTGTTACTTTGGCAAATGTTTCTAAACCATTGGGCTGCAACCTCTTTTGGAGCAGGGTCAAAAAAAGGCAATCAGAATGTGGGGGAAGGGCATGAGACATTGAAAATATTACCATAGTCTAAATTTTAAAAAACTCACTCCTCCAGTCTCCACAATTCCTTAACCCCTAAAGATCAAGTATCCACTATCAGACTCTTGAAATTCACACACATACAAGTAGAGTTAAGTAAGTTTAACAATGTTGTTGTTGAAACATTTCTTACTCTTACTTGTATAGTGAATGTAAAAGGAGTTCAAATAAGGGCTAATCAACCTGAGGGACACCATATTAGTTTGTTAGTACTGCCTGTAGTGTTGTAGGTTTTAAGGACACAAGAGGGCATTTCACCCTTAACTGTGGATTCCTTCACTTCCATTGTTTATCACATTTTAATTTAATTTGATTGCATGATTATAAAACATTGTGCTTCTACTGCTTTTCATTTCTGTATGCTAATCTATACAACGTATCTTCTGTCAAATAGGTCAGGAACTCTTGCTAGCTGAAAGTGATTAATCAAACCCGCAGAACTCCTTCATTATCACTATTTATACATTTTTGTATTGGACATTTTGTACCTTTCCATTTCAGAGATTTTGCTTAGCACAATAGCTCTCTTTATCTGAAGAACTCAATGGTTTTTTTACTAAAAGATAAGCACACAAGATAAAAACAGTACTCAGAGTACCCAAATACACAGGTATTAGCACGCAAAAAACAGATCAGTGGCCAAAAGAAAGATATTCAGAAGTGTCAAGTTCTGTAATGTAATCTAAAAATTTTTATTGTAGCAAGTGTTCAGATTGTTTTGCAAACTTATAATTTTATAATGTTATGATTATATGTAAAAATTATGTTTGCAACACATTCAGGACACTCACCACAATAAAACTTTATTTTCCATTACAAAAACTGATATTTCTTAGTACCTTTCTCCATTTTGGAGGACAGGAATAAAATTCAAAATGGCTTTGACAAATTAGAGAATTGATCTTAAATCAACAAGACAAGTGCAAAGTACTAAGCTTAAGCAGGGGAAATCAAACACGCAACTAGAAAATGAGTGATATCTGGCTAGATGGTAGTACTATTGAAAAGAATCTGGAGATTAGAGGAAATCAAAAATTCACTGTTATCCAACAGTGAGATGCAGTGTTGAAAAAAGCTAATGCCATTAATGGATCTATTGATAGGAGTGATGTATATAAGGCAAAGCAATTTAATTCAATTCTTCAATTACGAGACCTCCCCTGAAATACTGTGTCTAGTTTTAGTTGTCAGTCGTTCTGTTTTGTTTTTTAAATTAAGTAAACAAATTCAAGAGAGTTCAGAGAAAAGCAGCAGATTTATAATAGGTTTGAAAAACCTTAACATAAGAACATAAGAACAGCCATACTGGGTCAGACCAAAGGTCCATCTAGCCCAGTATTCTGTCTGCCAACAGTGGCCAATACCAGATGCCACAGAGGGAGGGATCACAACAGGTAATCCTCACGTGATCCCTCCCCTGTCACCCACCTCCAGAGAAACAGAAGCTAGGGACACCATTCCTACCCATCCTGGCTAATAGCCATTGATGGACCTAACCTCCATGAATCTATCTAACTCTTTTTTGAACCCTGTTAAAGTTCTAGCCTTCACCGCATCTTCTGGCAAAGTGAAGAAAAACTTCCTTTTGTTCGTTTTAAACCTGCTGGCTATTAATTTCATTTGGTGATCCCTAGTTCTTTTATTGTGGAAATAAGTAAATAACTTTTCCTTATTCACTTTTCCCATATCAGTCATGATTTTATAGACCTCTATCATATCCCTCCCTCCCAGTCTCTTCTTTTCTAAGATGAAAAGTCCCAGTCTTTTTAACCTCTCTTCGTATGGGACCCGTTCCAAAACCCCTAATCATTTTTGTTGCCCTTTTCTGAATCTTTTCAAATGCCAATATGTCTTATTCTCTATCCCTTTTTTAATGATTCCTAACATTCTATTTGCTTTTTTGACTGCCGCTGCACACTGAGTGGATGTTTTCAGAGAACTATCCATAATGACACCAAGATCTTTCTCTTGAGTAGTTGTAGCCAAATTAGTCCCCATCATATTGTGTATATATAGTTGGGATTATTTTTTCCAATGTGCATTACTTTACATTTATCTACATTAAATTTCATTTGCCATTTTGTTGCCCAATCACTTTGTTTGGTGAGATCTTTCTGAAGCTCTTCACAGTCTGCTTTGGTCTTAACTATCTTGAGCAGTTTGGTTTTAACTATGAAGAAAGGTAAAAAATTAGCTGATTAATCCTTGAGAAAATAAAATGGGGGAAGGGGGAATGACAGCAGTCCTCAGAAATGTTAAAGTCTGTTATAAAGAAGACACTGAACAATTGTTCTCTATGACTACTGAAGATAGGAAAAAACGAATGGAATCTATTTGAATCAACAGAGAATTAGTTAGATATTCAGATATTTCCAACTACAGGGTGTTCCCACTGTAAGATGTTCCACACAGTGTTCCACACTGACGTTGATGCTTGTAGGAACTGATGCATTATAAGTTATATTCCCTGCTCTTAAGTCATGCCAAAAAAACCCCAAATGGAAGTCATCCGTGGGAAAAAAATTCTCTGCTTTAAGTTGTTGCACTATAAGTCCAAGTTATTTGGAACATATTTTGGACTTATAGTGAGGACAGTCTGTAGCAGTTTTACCCAGCATTGCTCAGATCTTTATCTCAATTAAGGAGTGGGGGGATTTTGGAAAATGAAAGGGAAATATACATGCTTTATTTATTTTTTTTTTTAAAAACACACTTATTTTATTAAGTTAATTTTTATTTCAGATTTCTTAAACAAAGGGTTTGTTATTTTCCCCCTTTTTTAGTATTTTTTTAAAATGGGATTTTCATCATGTGTATTTTACTATGTTTAAATAAAAAATGGCTATTGTCAATTGTTTTCCAATTAAATTTTCTTCTAGTTTTCCAACTTTAAGTATTGATTAAACTGTGTCAAAACAGAACACTACTCCAAATTTCTCCATTTTATTTCTTTTTGTAAGGTTTGTTGTGAAGCAATCTTATTCCTGGTTCATCCTATTTTTCTGGCTCATCTTGGCTCAGTGTCTTTCAACATTCACTGATTTGTCAGTTTTGATTACTGTACTTGATTTGGTGATTCCTTCTTTTTTCTGTTTATAAGTAGCAATCCCATACCAGGTATATCCCATTTTCCTGGCACAAACCAAACCCTTATCTTGCTTTAAGTTATGATAAGAGGAAGCTATATACCAAATTTGGTGGTTCTAGCTCTTACTGTTTAGGACAGCGATAGCCAACCAGTTAGAGATGAAGAGCCAAAATAGCTGTGGATAGAGTGCAAAGAGCCACATATAATATATTTATTTGTATCTATCTATCTAATAGATAAATAGTTATAGTACACAAAATGTAGCGATAAAAATATCATGACAGGATATTTTGGACAAAAATCAATAAAAAAGTCTGTAGTCACTTAAAAAATTCACGGCCATAAAAATTCATGGCCAGTCCATAGATCTTCAGAGAACCTGACAAGGAACAAACATCAAATTTTAAAAAAACATTTAAAAATACAGTAATAGTATCACAGTAAAAAAAAAAAAAGCATCCCCACAATATATTTTAAATTTAACACTACTGCCCTATTATGTCCTATGAGTTTTTAAAAATTAAAGTGAACTGAGAAGTAAATTAGCACAATTTGAAGTGCCTGTTTCACTCCAGCTTGTTGATCTCTGGTATGGTTTCCTCATTTTTTTACTTATGAAGATTTATGGCTTTTTTTATAGTTCTAAAAATTCAGGTCTATCCCAGATTGCAAACATGAGAGGTTCAATAACAATAAGGGAAAGAGTCATATCTCAGAATAATTGCTTCAGCCTGGCAAAAAATAGCCTTTGAATTTTCTTTAAAGAAACACAGTGTAAAGCAGGTACATGATGATTCTTTTTTTGCCCTGGAATTTAAATATGACATCTGTGTTGGCTGCCTTATTCTGCATCCATGAAGACTTTGAGGTTAAGGTGCCTCAGCCCACTCCCCCCCCAGCTCTAACCCAATGCCCCACCCCTCCTCCAGAGCCAGGCACCTTCAGTCCCCCGCTCTAACCCAGTCCCCCCCTTCCCCCAGAGCCAGGCACCCCCAGCCACACCTCCTCCTCCCCTCACTCTAACCCAATGCCTGGGTCCCGGAGCCCCCACCACCCCACGCTTCTCCCTCCAGGTGCTGGGGTGTTTGCGCAGAGTGGCCGGCCATGAGCAGTCTGGGTGCGAGGCTCAGAAATAGCAAGAGCTACATGCGGCTCAATAGCCACAGGTTGGCCACCCCTGGTTTAGGAGGAATTCTTGGTCAAACAAACAATCAAACAAATAGACACACTCTGTAAAAGATATAACAGACTATAAGGAAAGTTATGTACTGGAATAAGTTACCCAGAAAGACTGTAGAATAACTATCATTGGAGATTTTTATGAACAGGATAGACAAACACCGAGGATGGTCTTAGGCATATCTGGGTAACTGGATTAGATGACCAGTCCAGACCTTCTCCCACCCTATATTTTGAAGATTTTAACATTTTGTAAAGTGCACATTGTGAAGGAGGAGAAGTCCCCGTCTCCCATAAGGAGCGCACGTTTTGGATGAGATTGATTACTGACTTTTGAATGTCCCATTATTTCTGTCATATGCAAAACCAAAGTAAAAAATTGGGAATTTAAAATATTTGAAAAATGGCAAGCTGTTTAATTAGTATTAACACATACACTCTGATGCATCTGTTTTAAATGCCTGTGCACACAGGATAGTTCAGAAGAAGATCAGATTCCAAATGGCATTAACAAGTAAATACAAATGTCACAAAGGTCATGGTTAACTTGAAACAGTGAATAACATGTTTTTTATTAAGGAATTCAATTGCCTCCCACACTCAAAAACACAACTTAGCAGAAGGTTGGGGATATACAGTATTCAAACACGAGTGATGCAAATGATGCAATTAAAGAATAAGACATTGGAAAAGCCAGGAAATATATAGCAAAGGTTCCACAAATGTTTTAAACTCTGACTTGTATTCTTGCCTGTTTTCCACTTAGTAGATAATACAGATAACTTAAGTATCATAACCATTTTATAAATTCTCCATTGACACTGTTTATGAAAGTGCCATGCATTCCACACAGTTCCTATTCCTCCAGGGTATGTCTACACTACAAAGTTAATTCGAACTAACAGCTGTTAGTTCGAATTAACTTTCATAGGCGCTACACATGCAAACCTCTAGTTCGAACTTAAATCGAACTAGCGGAGCGCTTAATTCAAACTAGGTAAACCTCATTCTATGAGGACTAACGCCTAGTTTGAATTAAATAGTTCGAATTAAGGGCTGTGTAGCCACTTAATTCGAACTAGTTGGAGGCTAGCCCTTCCCAGCTTGTCCTGGTGGCCACTTTGGGCCAAGCCAGGGAAACTCTTCTGCCCCCCTCCTGGCCCCGGAGCCCTTAAAGGGGCACGGTCTGGCTACAGTGCCCGTGCCAGGTGCAAGCCTGCCAGCACCCAGCCAGCAGACCCTGCACCTGGCATGGCATGAGCCAGCCACCCGCTGCCACCCAGCCCTCCGCCTCTTCCCAGGACCAGGCTGGCGGCTCCCAGGAGCCTGCCCGGGGATGCAAGAGGTGGGTGCCCGCCTGGTCTAGTGTGGAGATCATGGACCTCATCGAGGTTTGGGGGGAGACCTTCAACGTCCACGACCTCAGCACTAGGCACAGGAATGAGGCCGTCTAGGGCAGGATAGCTGCCAGCCAGGCCACCAAAGGCCACATGTGAACCCAGGAGCAGGTTTGCATGAAAATCAAGTTGGTCCAGTGAGACCCCTGACCCTGAGCCCTGAGCTTAGAACATAAGAACATAAGAACGGCCATATTGGGTCAGACCAAAGGTCCATCTAGCCCAGTAGCCTGTCTGCTGACAGCGGCCAACACCAGGTACCCCGGAGGCGATGGACCGAAGACAATGACCAAGCCATTTGTCTTGTGCCATCCATCTCCAGCCTTCCACAAACAGAGGCCAGGGACACCGTTCCTACCCAATAGCACTCCATGGACCCAACCTCCATGAATTTATCTAACTTCTCTTTAAACTCTGTGATAGTTCTAGCCTTCACAGCCTCCTGTGGCAAGGAGTTCCACAGGTTGACTATTTGCTTTGTGAAGAAGAACTTTCTTTTATTAGTTTGAAGCCTGCTACCCATTCATTTCATTTGGTGTCCTCTAGTCCTTATATTATGGGAACTAATGAAGAACTTTTCTTTATGCACCCTCTCCACACCGCTCATGATTTTATAGACCTCTATCATATCCCCCCTCAGTCTCCTTTTTTCTAAGCTGAAAAGTCCCAGTCTCTTTAGCCTCTCTTCATATGGGACCTGTTCCAAACCCCTAATCATTGTAGTTGCCCTTTTCTGAACCCTTTCCAAGGCCAAAATATCTTTTTTGAGATGAGGAGACCACATCTCTACACAATACTGAAGATATGGCGTACCATAGTTTAATACTTCCCCTCCTCCTTCTTCCCCTGGCTTCCCCCTTCCAGCACCCTCCTCCCAAGTTTCCACTTCCCCTCTCCCACCCTCTCTCTTCCCCTCTCCCACCTCCTTTTCCCAGTCTCCCCAGAGGTTAATCCCCCCATCCCCAGTTTAGTTAAATAAAGAGAGTTTCTATTTTTGAACACGTGTCCTTTATTTTTTACATCAGGAAGAGGGGCTAGGGAGGGGTAAGTGGAAGGAGGTGAGGGAGGAATGGGGCACGAGCCCCTGATGGGGAGGACTGTGGTGGCTCTGCAGGCTCCTCAGGGTGGAAGCTCTCCTGCAGGGCCTCCTGGATCCTGACAGCCCCCCTATTGACACCCCCCGGATGGCAGCCTGAAGCAAGTGCAGCCAGGCTGATGGCCGAGTGCTGTGATGTGCCGAGTGTGGGCACTCAGGGGACTCCAAGACAGGACTGCTTTGCTGTCCCTCATCGAGGTAGACAAGCAAGCAGGGAACCCTGAGAACTGTCTGTCCAGGGTGGGGGCTCGGGTCCCTTTAGGCACAGCCCTCGGCTAGCCTGAGGCAGCAGCTCCACACTCTAAGTCCTGGTTCCGGCCAGCCCTAACTTCGGTTCAGGGTCCACTCAATGTGGACATGCTAGTTCGAATTAGCAAAATGCTAATTCAAATTAGTTTTTAGGTCTAGATGCACTAGTTCAAATTAGCTTAGTTCGAATTAACTAATTCAAATTAAGTTAGTTCGAATTAGTTCTGTAGTGTAGACATACCCCCACAGACTTCACTGCAATGAAAGTGGTACACAGATGTGTGGGGATAATGTGCATCTAAGTGATGTGAGGTCATTCTGTAGAGGTTTTTGAGTAAAGATGTGTCTACCCTATGTTTGTCAGCATTTCAACAAAAAGGTGACTGAAGGTGCATCTACACAGCACTCTACACTCAAAATAAGATATGCAATTTGTGTAGTGCAAATTGCGTATCTTATTTCAAATCTATTTTGAAATAGCTTATTTTGAAATTTGGCACATCTACACAGCACCAAATTTTGAAATTACGAGCTATTTCAAGCCATCCCTTATCTCTCATACAATGAGGTTTATCAGGATGGTGAAATAGTGTGCCCATTATTTCAAAAAATATTTTGAAATTATGAGCAGCTTATGTAGATGCAGGATAGCTATTTCGAGGTACCTCCGGTATCCTAAATAAGCCATGCAATGTAGCCGTACCCTTGGAGAGATGCAGTGTAATGTCTGGGATATATACAAAAAATGGTTGGAATGGTGAGCAAGAGAAGGTGTTATCTGTGGATTGATGGCTCTGTGCTGGGAAGACAACATTTTATCTAGGATAACATATAATATGCTGTGATCATTGGCTGATAGCAGAAGATTGGGGTATGGGAGAAGTAAGGTCATCATCCTGAATACTGAGGTACATATGAGGTTTTAGATTTGTGGACTGTATGATTTCCAGTGTAATGAGTATGCTTTTTAATGTTTTAAATCTCTCTTGCTGCTAGTGTTGCTGCTGTTGCCAGTATAAAAAAATCTACTTTGGATAACTCATTTGAATTTCTTTGGCAGTGATATTTGATTTTTTCACATGACCTAATTGTAAGTCCAATGACTCTGCAGCCATTTGTCAGAGTCATGCAGGGCTTGACATATTTGACTTATGCCCTTTAAAAACTCCTGTGTCATGAGGGTTCTTTTTGGCCCAGACAAAACAGACGAGAATGCCTTTGTCTCAGACATGCAGGAAGAAAGACCAAATGGAAAGGATATGTGGTTTGGTTAGGCCCAAACTCAATTAATGTAACTTCTCTGGGAACTTCAAGGCACTCTCTAAGCTGCGTGGCAGCACAGCTGTGAAGCTGCTTAATGAGCCGCGCCCAGAGGCCTAGGGCTGCCATGAACAGAGCTGCCTGTCTGGGGGATACTCACTGCTCTGTCCTCAGTAGGGAGCTGCTGCTGTAGTTGAAGAAGTGCCTCTCCCCCAACCAGATAGCTCCATGCTTAGCAGTCCTGAGTGGGACTCATTATGCAGATGTGCGGCCATGCTGCCATGCAGCTTAGAGGGAACCATGCTGGGAACTATCAGTGATATCTCATATGGTCCAGGTCATGAGTTCTTCCTTGATTTTTTATAGCTGGTCGACAACCTGCATCCCTTACAAAGCTGGGTTATTTCCTTCCTCTCATGTTAGGCTGAACTCCCTTTTCTCCAGCTCCTTATTTATTTATTGTAGCAGGCATCAAAAGCTGCAGCTCTGTTTCTTGCCTTTTTTAAGGGATGCTTTCTCATATTCCTCTTTCAGTTCTGGTTTATTAGGGAACTAGATTCCCTATGAAACAAAAGACAGGACTATGCAGCACTTTAAAGACTAACAAGATGGTTTATTAGGTGATGAGCTTTCGTGGGCCAGACCCACTTCCTCAGATCAAAGTGGGTCTGGCCCATGAAAGCTCATCACCTAATAAACCATCTTGTTAGTCTTTAAAGTGCTGCATAGTCCTGTCTTTTGTTTCAGCAAGACCAGACTAACATGGCTACATCTCTATTAGATTCCCTATGGTATGAGTACTTGTACTGAACTGCTGCCACTAGATGACTTTTGCTGCATTGCCACTCCCACCAGTCATCTATTCCTGGCAAAGGAAAAGGCTCCACTGGAGAGAAAACAAATGCATTTGCTACCTGCCTATCTCTATCACTGCTATCCTGGATATTATGGTCCTGGAATGATTTCAGCTAGTCCTCTCTAGAACCCTGCTGGTCATCCTGGGGGTTTTTGGGGACCACCAAATCTGCAAGTAACCCTTACCCAGCCTTAGGTGCCTTCTTTTATCTGTTAATCTGGGTGTGAGAAGGAGCTCAGGCTGGAGGGACAGGATTTATACACCCTCTCCAAATGTTCCAGAGTCAATGGCTTACCTGAGCTCTGCCAGCATTTCCATTCCCTCTCAGCCCCACAAATATGAGGGGAGATGAAACCTTCAAGGAGCCACCACCCATTATTCTCACCAGTTCAAACAAAGATTTCCACCCCCTTCAAAGTGCAATTCAGTCACTTGAACCTGTATGCACCCCATGACAGTGAGTATAACTTTTGCTTCATAAAAATGATTCATTATTCATTATATGATCTGAAGAAGTGGGTCTGCCCCACGAAAGCTCATCACCTAATAAACCATCTTGTTAGTCTTTCAAGTGCTACATGACTGCTTTTTTTATTATTCATCAGTGCAACAATTTATCTGTATCCATTTCGACAGTAGTATAAGGAAAAGTATGTGAAATGGAATTAGGTCCATGCATTTTGGTACATGATATACATTTCCATTACAATTGTTAAAAATGTTTTGTAAATTTTTGTTTATTGAATTCCCATATGCTATTTCATTCTGTGACTTGGCAACATCAGTGCTTGTGTTTCTAGACCATCTCTGGACTTTGGGAATTCTCTCATTTCAAGTTAATGCCAGCAAGAGCTTAAATGAATGAAAACATGTCATTTGAAAATCACATTGCATCCCTTCAGTTTAGTATGAAAGGGATTACCTAGCAACAGTCACTCAGGAATAACAAGATACTCTGTGGATGAAATTGTTAGCAAATTAGTTATCCTTTTATTTTTGTGAAGACATATTTTGTTTACATACAAAATGATGGCAATAGCAGGAGCTTATGAAAAAGAAAATCAAGTGTGAAATCTAATATGGGGGGATGGGGTATGTAAACAGTTCTAGCATATTTATGTATAATTAAGCTATTAAGGACATATCAGCAGGTAAAAGGATAAAGATACAAACGGTAAGCTTTACATATTACTATACCTTTGCAGATTTTATAGCTGGGTGGAACCAAATTAATGGCTACTGCAGGTGCAGGACTTAATGGCATGTGTGAATGACAACTGAAATCTTTATACTCAGTAAAGCTTCCAGTGACAGAATACACTTGTGATTAGAAAAGCATATAAAATGTGGGGAAAGAAGAAGGACGGTCAGGGATCAAATTAGACCAGTTTGTGGTGTTCATCAGGCCAATGCTTTCCATGGGGGCTGCCAGGAACATAAAATGTTCTTAAAGGGGCATGTACCCCACAAAGGCCCCAAAAGGGTTAATGAGAGACTGGGGCTATGTCTATACTACAGCATTTTTCCAGGATACCAGCGGTATCCCAGAAGAATTCTGCCGCATCCAGGGAACACGTCCACTTTTTCGGAACAGTTTCGCGCTCTTTTGGAAGCCCCATATTCCTCATTTTATGAGGAATAAGGGCTCTTCCGAAAGAGAAGGTTCTTCCCACATTTGGCCCCATGTAGGTGGGCCAAATGTCGGGAAAACCTCTTCTGAAAAAAGAATCGGAAGACGGTCCTCAATTTGCGTATCTTTTTCTGAAAAAGTAACTGCAGTGTAGACAGCCTGAGAGGCCAGTTATGTTATCTAGCTGTATCTGGGGAGTGGGCCAGGCTTCCTTAGAGATGCTGCCCAGCTGGTGAGGAGCTGGCTAAAGATTATAAAAGCAGAAAATTCACAGCAGAAGGGGAATGCTGGGAGATAGCAATCACTTTCTGGGATTAAAGAGAAGGAAGCCCAAAGGAAGAGCTGAGTACAGGATGCTGGCATGCAGACGGGATTAACATAGAACAACCACCAGAATGGACCAGAATCTGTTGGGAAGCCCTCACAAAAGGGCAGGAACTGGATATCTTGAAGGGAGTAACCTGTACAGGAATTTAGCTGAGAGGTACACAAAGTCAGGTCCAAGGAAAACAGAAGTGGGGTTAGCTTATGTTCCTTTGCTGGGATTTTCTTAGAGGACTGTAAGGGAGGGCCTAAGCATCTTGGCTCTGTAACCAGAGTGGATCTAGAAGTGCTATGGGGGAGAGAGACTGTGGAGGAAGCAGCCCAAAGAAACAGCAGCAATGCATAGAACCAGTAGATATTTACTGCTTGTTATAGGGTCCCCGGGTTGAAATCTGATGTAGAGGGAGGGCTGGTTTCCCTATTAGCTACTGAAGGTGGCATGAAAAACCTTACAAAGGGAATAAGGATAAAGGAAGAATCCTGAGACAAGGGTGAGTGGACCATAGGGGTGAAGGTTGGACACAAAGACCTTTATGTGAGTAATTTTGTGTTATGTACTGGACTCTGTTACCGTGGAATCGATTGACTAAATTGTGACCTAGTCAGAAGCCCAAGTTATGGGAGATTACTGTAGAATGAGAGGGTATGTCTACACTTGCACCCTCTTTCAAGAGAGGAATACAAATGCAGCTGAGCGAAATTGCAAATGAAGCGCGGATTTGAATTTCCCACGCTTCATTTGCATATTCGCGTTATGGCGCTATTTTGAAATAGCGCTATTTCGAAAAAAGAAATGCTGTCTAGACGCAGTTATTTTGAAAGAATACCCTTCTTCCAAAGTAACTGGTAAACCTCGTTGTAGGAGGAATAAGGGTTATTTCAGATGAAGGGTTCTCTTTCGAAATAACCACGTCTAGACAGCATTTCTTTTTTCAAAATAGCACTATTTCGAAATAGCGCCATAACGCAAATATGCAAATGAAGCACGGGAAATTCAAATCCGCGCTTCATTTGCAATTTTGTTCAGCTGCATTTGCATCCTTCTCTCAAAAGAGGGAGCAAGTGTAGACATACCCAAAGCAAGGGTTGGTAGAGGATGCCCAATAAGGAGGGAGCTACTACAACATGCCTAACCACAGGGAGGCGTGCTCTAGTAGTAAGTAAACTCTGTCAACGTGTAGAAGGCAGTTTCTAGACAATATGTTTTCAAGGAGAACTTTCAAAATGGGAAGAGATTATTCACCAGTGAAATGTTGAATTTCTGACCCTGACACAATAGATCTGAGGTTCAAACAAAAGAGATGTAAATCTTTCTTTCTGTTCAGGATAAATTTGGTAGTCTATCAATAATAATTTAAATGTCAAATTATTAAATATTTAACAACTCATCAATTATCCAAAAAGAGTGGTGAGCATATAATTTTTCTTTGCATGAATTGTTTCGATTTGTTTTATTTTGGTGTCAACTCTGGGGGGAGTTTTTTTCCATCAAAACCAAGCCATATTAAAAAAAGCTTTGAATAGGGAGGTTAAGGGTGTGTCTACACAGCAAACTTATTTTGGAATAACAGCCATTATTCCAAAATAACTATATGAGCGTCTACACAGCAATTCCGTTATTTCAAAATAATTTTGAAATAGTGGACGGATTTTTCTGACTTCTGTAAACCTCATTCTACAAAGAATAATGCCTATTCCGAAACAGCTATTTCAAAATAAGGCCTGTGTAGACAGATGCTCTATTTCTGCTATTTCAAAATAGCCCCTCACCAGGGCCATTCTTAGTTACTAGCCAATTAGCCCATCATAAGACGGGATTTTCAGGTCTCTCCTCCATGTTGGTCTTCTCTCCTGAGCCTCCGGTCTCTCACTTCGTCTCTCTCTCTCTCTCTCGCTCTCTCTCTCCTCCTCCTACTGCCTCCCCCTTTCTCTCTCAGCTCTCTTCCACCTCCTGCCTCTCTCGCCTTCTGCCTCTCTCTCCATCTCTTTTTTTCTCCTCTCCCCCTCCTGCCTCTCACTCTCCCTTTCTCTTCTCCTCCTCCTCCTGCCTCTCTCTCCGCTCCGTCTCTCCCCGCCCCCCTTTCCCTCCTGCCGTGGTGCTTGGCTGAGTGCTGCGCCACTCAGCTGGGCCGCCGCGGGGGATGGGGGCGGGGCACTGCCGTACACGGCCAGGGGGCGGGACCGTGTACGTCACCGCCCCGCCCCCTTCCCCTACCACCGTGGTGCTCGGCTGAGTGCTGCGCGCTCAGCTGGGCCACCGTGGGTGAGCCCAAATGGCCACTTGCCACCGCTTGCTCCCCCGCTGCGGCCCAGCTGAGTGGTGCAGCACTCAGTCGAATGCCACGGCAGGAGGGGAAGGGGGGCGGGGCGGGGCGGTGACGTACACGGCCAGGGGGCGTGGCCGTGTACGTCACCACCCCGCCTCCCTTCCCCTCCCACCGTGGCGCTCGGCTGAGTGCTGTGCACTCAGCCAGGCCGCCGCAGGGGAGCCCAAACGGCTGCTTGCTCCCCCGCTGCGACCCAGCTGAGTGGCGCAGCACTCAGCTGAGCACCACGGCGGGAGGGGAAGGGGGGGCGGGGCGGTGATGTACACGGCTCCGCCCCGGCCATGTATGTCACCGTTACAGACTCACAGACATTGGGCTACTATATATATAATTTCTCCTGGGGCTCTAAATTGAGATATCACATCTACAGCAGGAAAGCCTGTCTCGGATTAATTTTGAGGCTTCCCTGCAGTGTAGATGTGCTATTTTGAAATAAAGTGTTTCAGAATAACTATTCTGGAATAGCTTATTCCAAAATAACTGTGTAGTGAGATGCAGCTTAAGTCTTAAAAGAACATAATTCTAGAACTTCAGGTTTGGTTTGAGTTAAGGCAAGTGATCTTAAAGTGAAATTTAATTGGGAATTGCTTTCAGTGTTAGCCCTTTTAAAGAGCTAAGAACTGTAAGTTTTCCTCTAGCCCATTTTCACAGCTGCCAATGATGAACATTAGTCTTCGAAAACTAAATATTCAGAGTTGTGTAGCCATGTAATTCCCATGAATGTTAACAGAAATCTCTACAATATGCTGAATTTATCCAGTTTTCTGTTGCAGGTGAATTCATGATTCACCATTTTTATAAGCTGATTTCAGTTTATTCAGAATATCAGACTTCTTTTTATGGATGTGCAAACCTTTCCACCTGACAAAAATTAACATTTTAAACTATAAGACACGGACACATAAATGATGCTTACACGTTGTACATTCTGGATTTTTTTTATACATTCAGAAGAGTGACCCTAATACCTAGTAAACATCAGCTTCCTATTCTCAAACTTTCCATTATAAATGGTTAGTGAAGTGTTTCTCTGCCAATTGCAAGAGCTCTCTTTAACTGACTGTCTTGCAAAAGTGCCTAACCAGTCACTTGTGAAAGACATTGAAGGCATACATAGTTTGTAACAAATATCTATAGCTGTCTGTCTAGGTGATAGGTAGATAATATAACATTAAGCAATTTCAGTCTGTGTCAGATATTAAGCTTGTATATCTACGATCTAGAGGATCTTTAATTAAATTAAAGGTGTGATGACAACAGAAATGCAAACATAGAAGAAAAATGCTCCAGTTTCAAATCTGCTGTTCACTTAACAAAATTCACTTCTGATTTTAAGAAATGTAACTCCCATTGCACTCAGTGGATATCTGCCTGTTTATGGTAGCAGTGAGTTTTATTTCTATTTTCCATTCTAATACGAAATTTTCAAAGCAACTGCAGAAACAGAAATAACAGAGATGCTGATGGTTCATTCAAATTTCCTACAAAGGTAAAAAGACTCATATTACATATGTAAAGTGAATTTGAGATGCATGGTCAAAATGGTTATGTATATTGGTTTCCAGTTGAAATATTCCCTACTGAGATACTCCCTAAAAATCATTTGATGTCCATGCATATTGTTCCCAAGTCAGACAGAATAAAAATAGATGTCTTGCCTCTGCAAACCCCTCTGGATCTTTCTGTGGATAATTGTTTCAAATGAAAATATTCATGATGGGCACATAGGTCTGGCTTTGAGAACAATAAACAGGAAAGTACAACCACTGGGAATATGAAACAACTAAGTAGATGGAGAGAGAAACCTGAAGGAGTCACTGCACTCTGAGATGAATGAAAATGGTGTCCTGGCAAAGGTGTGTGTGTGTGTGTGTGTGTGTGTGGCTACGTCTAGACTGGCATGATTTTCCGCAAATGCTTTTAATGGAAAAGTTTTTCCGTTAAAAGCATTTGCGAAAAAGAGCGTCTAGATTGGCACAGACGCTTTTGCGCAGAAGCACTTTTTGCGGAAAAGCGTCCGTGCCACTCTAGACGCAGTTTTGCGCAAGAAAGCCCCGATCGCCATTTTCACCATCGGGGCTTTTTTGCGCAAAACAGTTCTCAGCTGTCTACACTGGCCCTCTTGCGCAAAAGCATTTGCGCAAGAGGGCTTTTTCCCGAACGGGAGAGTCATTGTATTTGCGCAAGAACACTGACGATCATACATTAGATCGTCAGTGTTCTTGCGCAAATTCAAGCAGCCAGTCTAGACACAGCCTGTGTGTTTTGCAGAATGACAACAATGGGTTACGTGCAAGAGTGTTGGCTATGGAGCATGTGCAGTAAGGGATGATGGAGAGGCCAGTTATCTGAGTAACTAGTTGGTCATAGTCCACTCACGCCAGTCAAAGTGTATTTTAAAGATAAGACCTGTCAATCATAATCATATATATAGTAGCCCAATGTCTGTGACTCTGTAAAGCTGAAATGCTGGCTGTTCCCTCTGGGCGGCACTGTTGCCTCCCGCCGTGGTGCTCGGCTGACTTCTGTGCTGCTCAGCCAGGCTGCCACGCGGGAGCAAGCAACACAAGTGGCCGTTTGGGCCCCGCGCTCCCCAGGAAGCACCCCCATGCTGCATGGGGAGCGCGGGGCCCAAACGGCCACTTGCACCGCTTCCTCCCACGTGGCAGCCCGGCTGAGCGGTGCAGAAGTCAGCCGAGCTCCATGGCGGGAGGCAACAGCGCCACCCAGAGGGAACAGCCAGGGGGCGGGGCCCGGACGAGCGTGCGTCTCTGACGTCAGGAAAGGGCGCTGGCTTCAAAAGGAGGAAAGCGGAGCAGACACAGAGGACGTGGAGGAGACAGAGAGGAGAACGGAGGAAGCGGAGGACAGCAAGAGAGAGAGTGAGAGAGACGCAGCAGGAGGAGGAGAAGAGAAACACAGAGTGAGAGGCAGGAGGGGGAGAAGAGAAAGAGAGAGAGACGGAGAGAGAGGCAGGAGGCGGGTGAGAGCTGAAAGAGAGAGAGGGCAAGGCAGTAGGAGGAGAAGAGAGAGAGAGGCCATTTGCACCACTTGCTCCCGTGCGGTGGCCCGGCTGAGTGGCGCAGAAGTCAGCCGAGCGCCACGGCGGGAGGCGAAGGGGGGAGGGGAGGTGATGTACACGCCCAGGGGGTGGGGCCTGGACGAGCGTGCATCCCCAACAGAGACAGAGGAGAGCGGAGAGAGAGTGAGAGGCAGGAGGAGGAGGAGAAGAGAAAGGGAGAGTGAGAGGCAGGAAGGGGAGAAGAGAAAGAGAGAGACGGAGAGAGAGGCAGAAGGCGGAGGAGAGCTGAGAGAGAGAGGGGGAGGCAGGAGGAGGAGGAGAGAGAGAGAGAGAGAGAGAGAGATGGAGCGAAAGAGAGAGCGAGAGACTGGAGGCTCAGGAGAGAAGACCAACGTGGAGGAGAGACCTGAAAATCCCGTCTTATGGTGGGCTAATTGGCTAGTTATGAGATAATGGTTGGTACTGAGCATGTGCAAATGGGGTAATTGCTTAAAGCAGTGGTTCTCAAAGTTTTTGGCCCAGGGACCACCTGGCTTAATGGACCACCTGCAAACCTTTCTGTGGACCACCAGTTTCTAATGGAAATTCACTGTTAGTTCCATAATAATGCCTAAGCCATTTTGTTAGTGCTGCAGCTAGAAAGAATGGCTTAATTTAAATTATTAAACAGATTAAGTGTAACTTAATTTTAAATAAAGTAAAATTATGTCCGACACAAAAGGTTCCGAGGCCACCTTCCAGGTGGTCCGTGGCTCAAGCACAGCCACCCCTGCGTCCCCCACACAGCAGGGAGCCCGCGCTGCAGCTCGAGCCTTGTGGTTGCTGTGCAGCTGCAGGATGGAGAACCAGCTCTGGTTTCCTTCTCAGAGGGTGGGGCGGGTGCAGCATGGCATAGCAGCCGGGGTGGCCTGGCGAGTGGAGCAGGTGGCACAGAGCTAAGCACAGGGCCCTGCACTGATATGCTACAGGTGGCCGAGAAGACCTTTTGCAGTGGCAACTTCAAGCTGTGGGCTGAGATCTGCAGCTCGCAGCTGGCCAAGCTGCCACAGCCTGAGTGGGGCCTCTGCCTGCGCTGGGTGGATGCATAGCTGAGGCCCTGGAGGCCTACAATGCTGCCTCCTGGCTGGCCTGACTGTGGCCCAAGGAGTTGTGGGAGCTGGCCGAAAGCCTGGTGCTCAGGCTGCATGAGAAGGTACTGTACCTGCTGCCCTAGCCCACCAGCAGCCCCGAAGGGGCAGGCAAATCTCTGGGCAACCCCACCTGCTGCCACCCACTGGCCTCTGTGCCAGCAACTGCTGTGTGAGCTGGTGACCCTGCACTGCAGCCACACCCGCTACTGCCACTGCACCAAGGCCAGCGACAGTAGCTGCTGCCATCAGCCCCACGATGCCGCCACCGATGCATCCGGCCCCGCAAACCCCAGGATCAATTTGGTGCTGGGCAACCTGGTGGAGAAGTGGCTGAAAGGGGAGAGCCAGGCTGTGTAGTGATCATGACAAGGGAGAGGAGGGCTCAGGGGCGGACTGGCCCAGCAGGAGACCGGGAATTTTCGGGTGGGCCATCCTCCAAAGGGCTGGCTGAAGGGCCGGCTGGAGGCGGAGGGCGATTGTGACGGAGCGTCACAGCCCTGCACTTTAAACTCCGCGGCGCCACGCGTCGGCCATGTACAAGGCACGGTGGGGCCGAGGGAGCGCATGCGCAGTGTGCTCAAATGCCGTGCAACAGGTGAGAAGGGAGACGCCCGGGCGTGGCGTGACATCACGGCCCAGGACTTTAAAAGCACTCGGCCCAGAGTTGCACTGCGTGGCCCAGCTCAAGGCCCAGCATGTGGTCTGGAGCCCCGGAAGCAGCTGGGGCCTGATCACAGACTCCAGCCCCGCAAACTGGAAGGCAGAAGGTAGGTGGGGAAGGGGGGACAAATAGGAGGAAGGGGTGGGAGAGGAAGGGGCTTGTGCTGAGGGGAAGGGGGCAGGTCAGGAGAAGAAAGGGGAAGGCACCAAGGGACAGGGTGGAGGAGAGACAAATGCCAGGGAGCCAAGTGGAGACAATGAGGAAAAGGGCAGGAGGGGAGGTGTCAGTGGGAGGGGGGACAGGGTGATGCTGGAAGAGGAGAGCATTGGGGGCTGGAGGGGGAAGTGCTGGGATAAGGCTTGAAAGAAGGGGTGGGCATGAGGAAGGCGGGGATGGAGCAAGTCATGTGTGAGGGCACAGAGGCATGAGGGGAACGGGGGCAGAGGGTGGTGAGGGTTTGGGCAACAGGGAAAAAGAGGGCAAAGGGGGCGGGGCAGTGCAGGAAGGGGGAGGCACCAGTAGGGTGCAGGGGTAAGGGAAGGTGCAGGTGCCAGGGGATTCTGGGGGTGAAGCAGAAGGGCAGACATCTGCAGGGGAGGGACCAGTACCAGAGGAGAGAGGCAGGGAAGGTGTGTAGAGGGAGGTGTTAGGAGAGGGGATGAGGAGGGGTAGCTCACATGATCAGAGTGGGGCTACTGGAGGAGTGGGCACGGGGGGGAGAGAAGGGCTGGTAGAGGGGAAGCGGGTCTCAGGAGGGCTGAGGGCAGTGAGAAGGGCAGGAGTCCAAGTCAGGACAGCAGAGGAGGGTAAGGAGTTGGGGGGCAGCAGGCACTAGGGGAGCTGATGGAGCAAGGGGAGGAGACATGGCAGCCGAGGGGAAAGGTAGAGGTTCGTAAGATATTTATTAATAACTTGGGTGACACAGTGGCACATCCAAACAAGCCACATGAACTCAGTACTGGTGCAAAACACAAAATTCATTCTGCTCATGGGAGGAAACTCTTAGGCTATGTCTACACTGCCGGGTTCTTGTGCAACAACGGCCATTCTTGTGCAAGAATCTGCAGACCATCCACACTGTCCACCAGCTCTTGCGCAAGAAGATTTACAGTACAGCGTGGTAAGAGAGGGCTTCTTGTGCAAGAGCTATGCTCTTTTCTAACAGGTGTGAGCTCACGTGCGCAGGAGCTCTTGCGCAAGAGGGCAGTGTGGACGCGCGGCAGGGGTTTCTTGCGCAAGAAAGCCCTATGGCTAAAATGGCCATCAGAGCTTTCTTGGACAAGAGAGCATCCACACTGCCATGGATGCTCTTGCGCAAAAACACATCTCACACATGGCAGTGTGGACTGTCTCTTGCGCAAGACTTCTTGCACAAGAACCGTTGCACAAGATATTCTTGCACAGGAAGCTGACAATGTAGACATAGCCTCCGAGGGAACACTTCCCCCAGCCTCTCCACCCCCGAGTTAATGTCACACACCTTGGGTTAATGCAATTGCAGGATAGTTGCATGGGGAGGGTTGGTGGGGGCCAAACCAATCCCAATTGATAGGAGGATAGTGGGAAATGTCCTTAGAGGGGTCACATGACACTTTTTACTTCTGGTCATGTGTCCATCTTGCCCCGAGAGTGTTACCTCCAGAGGCCTGGCTAATGGGGGTCAGGGGCGTGGTTAACAGGGGTCAGGGGTGTGGCTAATGGGGGTCAAAGAGTAAATTTTTAAAAAATTCTTTGATGTGAAAAAGTGGGCCATTCTCAACCCATTTCCTGGGCCTATTTTGATTGCCAGTCTGCCCCTGGGAGGGCTGAGCTCTTTTCCCACCCCACCCTGCTGCGGGAATGGCCATGCCGTGACATGCTGTCCAGAGGCTTTCCCCACTGCTCCTTTTGGCCCACCAATGGGACTGATGGCGGCATGAAGCCAGGTAAGTGCCCCCCTTCATACCCAGCCCCCTGAATCCTAATTTCCCCTCACTCACCTGCTGTCTCTCCGGCAAGACCCTGCATCCCCAGCTTGCTCCTATACCCTTTCTCCTGCACCCTCACTCCTGTCCACACTCTGCACCCTCCCTTGCTCCTGCACCCTCCCCCCAGCCAGACACCCTACTTTGCACCCTCACCCCCACTTGCACCCCACCTCCCACCCCCATCCTGCACCCCCATCTGTATCCTACTTGCAGATCTGTCCCACACACTGAATGCCCCGTTTTTGTCCCCACCCCAAAGCCTAAGAGGGTCCACAAAATTCACTAACTCCAGAACCCCAGAAAAGTAAATCTGACCTTTGGGAAGCCCTGAAACTATGGGTTACAATTATACAGTATAACTGTCCCTCCTAGCAGCCCCCTCCCTGTCTCTTCCTCTCACCTGGTGGGGCTGGAGCACCAGAAAAGTGAAGTGTCTCAGTTGGGGGCCACATCAGTGAGGGTTGAGGGTTTTTGGAGTTGTTTTATGCTTCTCACTTGTGTGGTCCCCAACTGATTTTGCTGTGGGGGATTTTTCTGAACCTCTGACCCAAAAAAGGCTCCCACACCACAGCCATTAAAAAAAGGAAACATGGGAACCTTTTTTGTTGGAAATAAATGATCAAACTTTATTTTAACTATCGTAAAATATTAAACTAACATGAGAAAGTTAAAATGCTTAATCTGTTTAATAATTTAAATTAAACCATTCTCCTGAGCTGCAGCATGAGCAAAATGCCTTGGGCATAATTATATAATTATCGGTGAGCGTCCATTAGCAACTGGTAGTCCACAGAAAGGTTTGCATTAAGCCAGGTGGTCCATGGGCCAAAAAGTTTGAGAACCACTGCTTTAAAGTAAGGTAAAGGTTTGGCTGTGCCAGGACAATGGGATGTGCCTGGGATGTGATTAGGGTTGCCAAATGGTTGAAACAAAAATACTGAACAGCCCCCCCCCAAAAAAAAACACCAGGAAAAAATTCTGTTGAAGGGGAAAAAAAGCGTGGGAGACCAAAGTCGTTGAGCAAAAAAGGATTCCAAGGACTTATTAAGCCAAAAAAACTCAAACATGTCCCCTTTAAGAGTGAGTGCAGGGATAGGAACAGGGGAGCTGTTGAGCATTAAGACCCAGGGGAAGCATTGCTTCCCCTAGGTCTTTTGGTCAGCAGCCATTTTGTACCAGCTGCCTTGGGGAACCAGGTAAGCATGGGGGCTGGGGACGGGGGCTGAAGGTGTTGGGAGCCGGGGGAGGTTCAGGGAGGCCGGGCGCTGAGTGTTGGTAGGGTTGCCAGGTGCCCGGCATTTTTGCCTCCTGGTGGGGAAAAATTCAGAGAATACTGGACATCTCAGGTGTCCGGTACTCTCTGAATTTTTTTACTGGACAGGAGATGAAAATACCGGACTGTCCGGGTGAATACCGGACACCTGGCAAACCTAGATGTGATTGCTTCTCATAACATGGTGTCACGGAAATCCAGACTCAGGGTAGGAAGAAGAGAAACACCTTTATTAAGACACAGCTGTGGGAACTTTCAAAAGGAAAACTTCAAAAACTAAATATCCACAGCAACCTTATATATCCATGATTACACACACAAAGGAATAGACATTACATAAGCTAGTAACAGTGTTATGATTGGCTTAATCCTCAAAGCTACCTCTATCTCAAATATGCATAGATAAGCTTAGTTACATGAGTTTTAGCTCATCCTTCACAAACAGCTACAGTAGTTCAGACTGGTTTCAGTCAGTTCACTATCTCTCACACAATGCAAGGTCACATTCGGTCAGCTACATACACACTCCACATTGTTCCTTTCAACAACATACATTTTCCTTCTCAATGGAAAGGGCAGGGGCTGCTAGGAGAGACTTATACTGTGTGTAATTGTAACTCATGTACCTAAGAGGGAAATATATCTCTTTAAGAGTCCCATGGCAGGTGGGGAGGAAGGAGCGAGTCTTGTCTGGGTCACTGTTACTAGGCTGATTTAGTGCTCCACACCTAGAAGCTTCCTGAATTGGGGGTCTGCTCCAATAGGTTCTGACTCCATGAGCAAGCAGGCAGGGCAGCTGCTTTTCTAAGGTCCTGTGAGCTGAGAGAAGCTGAGCCAGGAGCAGAAAGCAGGCTGCTGGCCTTTACTGTGAAGCACTTGCAGCAGGTAGTAATGATGTTAACCCTGTAGCAGGGAATGTGGGCAATGCTACTTAAAGCAAGGGAAACTAACTTCTTCTGTTTTAGTTGTGTACTTGGAACGCTGTTTTGATTTTAGCCAAACTGTTTTAGTTACTTTCTCAGCCAGTGTGATCCTTCAGCTCCTCTTTACATGAAGCAATGGGGAAAGAGTCATTTCTATTTTAGTATTCTGGGGTTTTGTATTTTCTTGTAACAGGGTTTTTTTTAAGTCTGTTCACTTGTGACTGGCTAATCAGTGAGCTGGCTGTCAAGCAGTGATCCACAGCAGAGAAAGAGGCTATCTGGACATCAGCTGAGGATCCCTACAGGCAGGTGGAGAGATGATTCAGACTCAGCATATTGTGCAGATTTGAAGATCAGAGACTGAGACTTAGATCAACTAAACCTCAGCTTTTAGGATCTCTCAGTTTCTGCTTATTGTGTTTTGTGTGGATGGAACTGTTCAAATTTACTTTTGGTTTTCTCTCTATGTTTGTAACTGTGGAGATAATGCCTGTGAGTTATAAAATAGTTATGTTGTAAAAAAATAGATTATTTGTTTTTTCATCATAAGACTTTATAAAGTTATTCAATTACATTAATTTCTTTAGGAAAGAAATGGCACTTGAATGTGGGGCTTGAATGTGGAGGAGGCTGACACTATGCAATCCTTGCTTAAAATCCTTTTAGAGACTGAACTCTGGATCTCCAGCTATTTTCTAAGGGAACTGGGGTTTTTAAGATAGCTATAACCACATGGGGCAACAGAGGGGATCTGTGAAGATAGGATTCTGACCCTGCTGACTCTTGCACCTCCCACATTCCCAGCCCCCTGTCCTGAGCTCCTCCTCACCCCTTCCCCAAATTCTGACTCCTACACCCCACCCCAGCCACCTGCCCTGAGCTCCTCAAACCCTGGTTCCTTCACCTCCCACACTGCCAGCCCTCTGTCCTGAAGGACCTGAGCAATTGGATTGGTCTATGGTGCCAGAGGAGGCAGGAAGCCTGCCTTAACACCCCTGCTGCATACTTTGCATGGCTCCCAGTCAGAGAAGTCCCCTCAGCCCTGATGCCCCCAAACCTGGAGCTCCCTCCTACACCCAAAGCTCTCATCTTCAGCCCTACCCTAGAGCCCACGCTCTTGTCAAATAAGTTGGGTCACAGGCATCAACAATTTTCTTCAACTGGGTCACAAGAAAATAGTTTGAAAATAACTGCCTTGGCATACTGTAACTATATAATATGTGTATACTTTGAAATGTGTGTTAATTGCAACATACTAGTGTAAACTTTAAAGCAATTTAAGATGATTTGTTACAAATGAGCCACATATAATAAATAGCTTCATTTAGAATTATGTAACTACTCTTGTAGTTAGAATACTATTTAACTTGCATAAGGGATTTCTGCCTCCATCCACTGTATTAGTACTATAGGTCTAAAGACCTTGGAGAGGTCATCAAGTCCAGTCCCCTGCACTCATGGCAGGACAAAACACCATCTCAGCCCACCCCTGAAAGCTGTCTAACCTCCTCTTAAAAAATCTCCAATGATGGAGATCGCAGAAGCTCCCGAGGCAACTTATTTCAGTGGCTAACCAACCTGACAGTTAGGAAATACTTCCTATTGTCCAACCCATGGGCAGTGGATGAAGCTACTGTTTAGGAAAGCAAGCTCCCCAGCCAGTGGCCCCACCCATACTCCACCCCTGCTCTGCCCAGGCCCTGTCCACACTTTCCTCAGGCCCCAACCCTTCTCCACTGTCTCTTCTCTTCCCTCCCCATCTTTGCTCACCCCTTCCAGCCAAATTCCTAAATCTAAATGTAGCAAATGACCTTTGAAAAAAACACTCTTCTAAAATATCCTTCTAAAGAAAATGGAGCATGTTTCTACTGCATGCCGATTGTGAAGACTGGACACAACATAATTAAAAGCACTACATTTGGGGATAAAACAATGTCAGCCTCTCCATTCCTTTCAGTTCTATGATTTTAATACAGTGGATCATAAAAATCCCTGCAGTGTGTTCCTCCAAATAAAATTCATTACTTGACGCTGAATAAAGGAGCTGTGAGGTTTGGAAGTTAAGATTCCATGCTGGTTCCTCATTCCCCCCACCCACCCCTTATTTTGGTTGCTTCTATGCAAATCTCTTCGTGCTGTAAGCTCCAATACAAATGGATAATCCACTGAAATTGGGCCACAACTGGTCTGAGTTTCTTTATCTTGAGAGAACTTGTTTATCAACTCCCTCGATGTGTCTGCAGCCTGGTTTAAATCTTTTAGTCACTGATTTTAAAGCATAGTATTAGTGAATATCCATAATTTCACCTACAGCATTGTTGCATGCATTTTACAATAATGTCATTGACCAGTGTCTTCCCAGTTTTCAAATGATACCTTACAATCATATTTTGTACAAAAATAATTGCATTATTATGTGGAGTTTAAATACAGAGATATCTAGGGTCGTAGGTAAGCACTATAATAGCTTTGTGGAGGTAGAGATTTGTTTCTTGTGCAATGCTTGACTTAACAATATATGAAGAGGAATATTGTACTTACAAAATGAGTGTTAATCTACTTGAAAGCTAAGTCATGGGTTTTCTCTTCAAGTATAAACACTCTTGGTAAGAATCATTTGTAAGGATGTTGAAAATGTGAAGAAACTATAGCAGAAATACTTTTTCTTTTGTAAGACTTTAAACCAATTAAAATCAGATATGGATATGGTGGCTGTCTCTTAACCTACATAAGACTGAAGATAATGCTCATTATTGCGTGGAAAGAAAATTTTCAGAAAGTGGAAGCAATATCATCTCCTGGTGAGTGTTTGTGCCCATCTTTGTAATGTGAGAGTGTTACTGGTTAATCGTTTATTTTTCTGGGCTCATATAGCAACAGCCACTAATTTTTTTATCCTAGATGGTTGACTCAGGAACCTCTTGTTCAATGTACGTAACCACAGTTATCCACATTTCCGTCACCAGAGAGCGGGGTTACTACTATGCATTCTACAGTGAGCTCTATCTTAATAGCAGTCAGTGCAAAATGTGGCTGCTCACAAAGTTAATGGCAGCACTTCCTGTACCAGAGTCATTGAGCCTCCAGTTGATTTTACATTAAAGTTTAATTGTTGCTTTCAACCTATGAAGCCCTAAATTATCTAGGTCCTTGGTACCTCAGAGACTATCCCAAAGATATCAGCTGTATTGCTCAAATGAACAGTTCCAGGTTTAATCAGGAGAGGGGTTCTCAATTTGCAAACATAGTTTCCCTGTTGCTTGATAAGAACCAATTCTTCTAAGGCTTTCTTGCAAAGTGTGGCATGCTGTCTGGAATGGCTCATGATAAAGAATGCCAAGCTTGAGGCATAAGAACTGGGTCAGACCAAAGGTCTATCCAGCCCAGTATCCTGTCCGCCGACACTGGCCAATTTCAGGTGTCCCAGAGGGAGTGAATCAAACAGGTAATGATCAAGCAATCTCTCTCCTGCCATCCATCTCCACCCTCTGACAAACAGAGGTGAGAGACACCACTTCTTACCCATACTGGCTAATAGCCATTAATGGACTTAACCTCCATTAAATTATCAAGTTCTTTTTTAAACCCTGTTATAGTCCTAGCCTTCACAACCTCCTCAGGCAAGGAGTTCCACAGATTGACTATGTGCTGTGTGAAGAACTTCCTTTTATTTGTTTTAAACCTGCTGCCCATTAGTTTCATTTGGTGGCCCCTAGTTCTTATATTATGGGAACAAGTAAATAGCTTTTCCTTATTCACTTTCTCCACACCACTCATGATTTTATAGACCTCTATTATATCCCTCCTATTTTCCTCTTTTCCAAACTGAAAAGTCCCAGTCTCTTCAATCTCTCCTCATATGGGACCCATTCCAAACCACTAATCATTTTAGTTGCCCTTCTCTGAACCTTTTCTAATGCAGTGTATCTCTTTTGAGATGAGGAGACCATATCTGTACGCAGTATTCAAGATATGAGCATTCCATGGATTTATATAAGGGCAATAAGATATTCTCCGTCTTATTCTCTATCCCTTTTTTAAGGCAGATTGACAAAAATCAGGGCAGTCATCCCAATGTGGTTGTATATTCTTGAATTAAATTTTACCAACCTAATAACAAATGTGAACTTCCAAAGTACTGTAACAATTTTATCATGGAGTCACAGACAATCCCCTTAGGCTCTCCAATCTATCTTGCCACCCAGGCAAGCTGGACCTTTGGTGCGTCTACACAGTACCCTTACCTAAAAATAAGCTACACAATTTGAGTAGCTTATTTTGAGGTAATTATGAAATAGCTTATTTCGAAATTTGGTGTGGTCTACACAGTAACAAATTCTGAAATAAAGTGCTATTCCAAAATATCCCTTAACCCTTGTTCAGTGAGGTTTACAGGAATGTTTGAATAGCAAGCCTGTTATATTTTGATACCTCTGGTATCCTGAAATAGCTCTGCAGTGTAGATGTAGCCCTAATGATAAATATTCACGAAAAACAAAGCAAAACAAAAAATAAAACCCCACAAAATATTCAAGTTGCTTCCAGGCCCAAGAGATCAGTCACTTATGATAAATTTGTACCTTAGGGTATGGCTACACAGCAAAGTTATTTCGAAATAAGTCGCTATTTCAAAATAACTTTACCAGTGTCTACACAGCCAAACCACTATTTTGAAATTAAATAGAAATAGCGGAGGGCTTATTTCGAAATTGGTAAACCTCATTCCACGAGGAATAGCACCAATTTCGAAATTGCTATTTTGAAATAAGCTCTGTGTAGATGCTTATTTCGAAATAAGGGGCCTCCAGCCCTTCCCAGGGTGCCCTGGTGGCCACTCTGGGCACAACCAAGAAAACTCCTCTCCCTCCCCTGCCCCCATAGCCCTTTAAGGGGTAGAGTCTGGCCACAGTGCCTTTGCCAGCTCCAAGCCTGCCAGCCCAGAGCCAGCAGTCGCTGCACCTAACCCAGTGGCCCCAGCATGAGCCAGGCAGCCAGTGCCAGCCAGCCCTCCACCGCTCCCCAGGACCAGTCTGCCAGCTCCCAGGAGCCTGCCAGGGGCCAGAAAAGGCAGGAGCCTGCTTGGTCCAGTGCAGAGATCAGGGACCTAATTCAGGTTTGGAGGGATGCCTCCAACGTCCACGATCTCTGCACTAAATGGAGGAATGCAACCATCTACAGGCGGATGGCTGCCAGCCTGGCCACCAAAGGCCACATGCGAACCCAGGAGCAGGTTCTCCTGAAAATAAAGGAGCTGCGGCAGGCCTATGCCAGGGCCACAGAGGGCAGCTTCCAACCAGGGGCAGACCCAGACCCCTGCCCCTATTTTGATGCCATGGACCGCATCCTGGGGGGCAGGACGATCCGTGTCCCCCAGGTGGTCATCGACCCTGGGGCAGAGCTTGCTGCCTCTTCCTGCTCCAGCCCCTGCTGCCTCTCCAGCTACTAATCCTCCTCTCACTCCTTCTCCCCCTCTCGCTTCTTCCTCCCCACCCTCCCCACAACCCCAGGGACGCCGAGGTCCCCGCACCCGTGGTGCTGGGAGACAGTTGGGCCAGCAAGACCCCCAACCCTGAACCCTGAGCTTCTCCTCCCCCTTCCTCCCCTTGCCTCCCCCTGCCAGCTCCCTCCGCCCAGATTTCCCCCTCCCCTCTCCCACCCTCCCTTCTCCCCTCTCCCACTTTCTTTCCCCAGTCTCACCTCAGCTTCATCCCTCCCCCCAGCCACCCCAGTTTTGTTCCATAAAGAGGCTTTGTTGTAATGAACACATGTGTCTTTTATTGTACAGCAGGAAGGGGGGTTAGGGAGGGGTAAGTGGAAGGACATGAGGGAGGAATGAGGCACAAGCTCCCAGTGGGGCACACCATGGAGACTGTTACTGCCTGCAGAATGTGCTGCCAGACTTGCAGCAACACATCCAGGAGAAGCACCAGAGTGCCCAGAGGCGGCTCCGGCTCCATGCTGAAGAGTGCTGTGGTGTCCCGAGTGAGGGCAACCAGAGCACGCGGAGAAAAAAATGCTTTGCTGTCCCTCAGCGAGGTAAGCAAGCAAGCAGGGAAACCTTAGAACTGGCTGTCTGGGTGGGGTCCCTTTAAGCACAGGTCTCAGATACCTTGTGTGGCTGCTGACCTGATACCTTCCAGAACCAGTTCCGGATGGCCTTAAATACGATTCAGCGTCCTATCGGTGTGGACGTGCTATTATGAAATAGCAAAATGCTATTTCGAAATGCATTTTGTGTCTAGATGCGTTATTTCAAAATAAGCTATTTCGAAATAATGCTGTAGTGTAGACATACGCTCAGATTTCACACACATTGGCCTGTAGCCAATCCTGTAATAAACTGGCTAAAGATTTATTAACAAGAAGAAGAGTTATTTACAGGGGGATCTCTTCCTTAGTTTAGTGTGTCTGGATCTATGAGAATTCAAACAGCAATTAAATGAACAATTTTCTTGTGATCCGGTTTTACATTTTGCATTTAACTGTCCAGATAGTGTGATAAGTTCCCTTGTATGTAGCACAGAGCTATTCTATATAGCATAAAATAAAACAATACAACCCCCCCCCCAAAGTATGCAGTATTTACAAGCATTTCATATAGTCTAAACACTGAATACATTCTTATAAGACTGCTACCTATTTTGAACATACAAGAGAGCTCAGCTGACCATCAGGGGTTAGGGTGTCTTGCCAAGCAAGTAGGGAAGGAAAGCAGGCTCTGTGTGTGTGTGTGTGTGTGTGTGTGTGTGAGGACATTTGCATGATTACATTTCAAACAAAGTGTACATGAGTGTGAATGGCTTAAAGTAAGAAAGAAAAAGAATCTTTTAACAGATTTTTTTGATTGTTCCAGATATCTAAAATTCTGATCTTAATGATTTTTTAAAATCCTGTGTTACTAATTAATACATAGCAAATTGTATTGCATTACAGCCAGATCTTTGCTACGTGGCAGAGTTCTGGCTCTTATGAGTCAGAAGTAGCAAGTACTAGCTTAAGCTATTAGGTTGATGATACATGTACTACAAGGGTAGTGTTTAATTTTCTTTTGTATTTGATTTCATACCAAATATTGTAAGCATTGCTTTTTGTTAAATATCCCTTGTTTTAATATATTTTCTTCCACACATACAGACTGCTTAAAGTGTGTGCATGTGTGTGTTTTCTGTTTGTACACACGACCTCAATATTCATGGTGCACATAACAAATTTCAATACATCCAAAAGAAAATTCAGCCTGCCCAAAGATAGAAAATTTTAGAAGGAACACTGGTCACGGGCTTCATGCTGTGCCTCATGGCACAGTTTATCTATACTGCCCACATACTGCTTCAGGACCATGACAAGCAGCATGAACCGGAGGACTTCTTCACCCAGGCCCTGGTGCTTCTGATACAGCAAATGATCCTCAGTTCCCTGCATATCATGGAATGCTGCTTCTGGCGGAGGGAGACCAGTTAGTTCCGAGTGATAGGACTGCATTGTCCTGCAGCGATGGGATGATCAGTAGTGACTCCAGAACTTCCACATGCAGAAGGCCACCTTTGTGGAGCTCTGTGAGTGGCTCACCTCTGCCCTCCAGTGACAGGATACCTGACAGACCTGCCATTCCCATGCAGAAGCGCATCACCATCACACCATAGAAGCTCACCACACTGGATAGCTACTGCTCCATGGAGAACCAGTTTGGTGTGGAGAAATCCATGGTCAGGCGTGTGCTGATGCAGGTAGTCAATGCCATCAACCCCATCCTGCTGTGGAGGGTCATCACCGTGGGGAACTTCGACCCCATTGTTGCTGGCTTTGCCTCCATGGGCATCCCCAACTGTGGGGACAGGGCATAGGTGGCACCCACATCCCATTCCTGGCCCCTGACCACTGTGCCTCAGACTACATAAACAGAAAGGGGTATTCTCAGTGGTCCTGCAGGCCCTCATGGACCACAAGGGGGGCGGTTCACAGATCCTGATGGTGAGGTCAGGGAGAAAAGTGCCGGCATGCATTCTCTGGAACAGGCTTGAGTTCTGGAATATGTGGGTGTTGTGAGCCTTGCCTAACCACCCAGTGTAAATATCCATGAACGTGGACATGCTCATGTGCATCCTGGGGGACACAGCTTACCCGTTGTTCCTGTGGCTCATGAAGTCCTACACGGGCAGCCTGGACACCACCAAAGAGAACTTCAATGCCAGGCTCTGCATGGTGGTTGAGTGTGCCTTCAGTCACCTAAAGGGGAGGTTTAGGAGTCTCCTAAGTGATAGAAACATCCCCTACATGGTTGCAGCCTGCTGTGTGCTCCACGACATATGTGAGAGCAAGTGGTAAACTCTCCTACCAGGGTGGGGGGCAGAGGATGGACAATTGGCCAGGGCTTATGAGACGCTAGACACTGCTGCCATACGGAGAGCCCATCAGGGAGCTATGCTCATCCAGGAAGCCGTGAGGGAAAGTTTCAGCCAAGGCTACCTGTGAGACTCTCCCCCGGGTCTCCCCACAAGGACTTCTGCATTGCCTGTGTGTGCTTTTCCTCCTCCGCTCCTTCCTTTCCATCTTCCTCCCATCTCCTGCAGACCAAATAAAGAAGCTTCTTTTGTTTGAAAACACAACTGTCATTTTTTATTTGGGGGATATACAATGGGAAAGACTGGGGAAACAATCTGAATGAGGGAGGGAGAAAGAGGGGGGAGAGGAGCTCAGGGATGGGGCTGGGACTGATGCCTGCCTCAGGTACCTTGAGAGACTTTGTATGCCTGGGAGGTCCCCCCATCACATGTTTGGGGGCCCCGGTGCTCCCTGGGGATCTAAGAGGAGAAGGCAGAAGATGGAATGGGGAATTGGGGGGATATGGCTGGTGGCCTGCTCTGTGACTGGTGTTAATGAGGAACACATTTATTCATGCTGTCATAACAGCTGCTCCCACATAGTCTTCCTCTGCTCCCGGTCAGGTCAGCGGCCTACTCCTGGCATTCCTCATCAAAGCTCCAGATGAGGGACTGGAGGCAGGCAGTCTGGCCCCGCATCAGGTTCCCCCCAAGTTCTTTTCCAGGTGTGGATCCCATGGAGTTGGGAAGCTGGCACAGGAGGTGGTGAAGGCACTACGCTCACAGCCAGCCTTGCTGTGAAGACAAGTGAGAAGGGAAGTCATCCCAGGAGACACTGTACATGAAGCCTAGTCCTAATCTCTGAGTCAACAGCGAAGGTCTCAGTTCTGGGTGGTTCGAGCAAGACCATCTGCTGCCTAGACAGCAGGCACTTCCCTGCAGGGACACACACATCCAAGGGGAGCCTCACTACCCCTATATCCTGGGGATAAGCAGGCATGGGAATGTGCCAGCCAGGCCAGAAGCTTGTGGGTTGGAAGGCGGGACAGGGTGGCTCTGGGTCTGGCACTAGCAACATCCCGCAGAAGGAGAACTTCTATCTCTGCCCACTGGAGGAGAGGGGGGGCTTGTTGGGGAGGTGCGTGTAAGCGGCAGAGGCCACTTTCCAGAGAAAATGCTACTGGGGCCTTCTCTTCTTCCTCTCCCTGGCAGGGGATAGGTCTCCTTCACATCGCCACATTTGACCAGGAGCATTCGCTGCCTGGGTGCAGGAATGAGCCTCTGCCATGTGCGGCACTGCTGTGTGTTTCCACACCCCCAGCCTCCTTAGTGGTGGCTTGTGCTGGGAAGGTATCTAGTCCTGTGCAAGAACCTTGTGAGAAGGAGTGAGGGATTCCTGTATGAGAGCATCATGAGGTTGATTGCTCTGGACTGGCACTCCACGTGCACTCCACGTGCACCCATGTCTGTTGTATAAGGAGTCATTAAAAAAGGGATAGAGAATAAGACAGAGAATATCTTATTGCCTCTATATAAAACCATGGTATGCCCACATCTTGAATACTGCATACAGATGTGGTTGCCTCATCTGAAAAAAAAAAAAAGATATATTGGCATTGGAAAAGGTTCAGAAAAGGGCAACAAAAATAATTAGAGGTTTGGAAAGGTTCCATATGAAGAGAGATTAAAAAGAGTGGGACTTTTCATCTTAGAAAAGAAAAGACTAAGAGGGGATATGAGTGAGGTCTATAAAATCATGACTGGTGTGGGAAAAGTGAATAAGGAAAAGTTCCTTACTTATTCCCACTATATAAGAACTAGGGGTTACCAGATGAAATTAATAGGCAGCAAGTTTAAAACAAACAAAAGGAAGTTTTTCTTTACTCAGCGCACAGTCAACCTGTGGCACTCCTTGCCAGAGGATGCGGTGAAGGCTAGAACTTTAACAGGGTTCAAAAAAGAGTTAGATAGATTCATGGAGGTTAGGTCCATCAGTGGCTATTAGCCAGGATGGGTAGGAATGGTGTCCTTAGCCTCTGTTTCTCTGGAGGTGGGTGACAGGGGAGGGATCACATGAGGATTACCTGTTGTAATCCCTCCCTCTGGGGAATCTGGTATTGGCCACTGTCGGCTGACAGAATAGTGGGCTAGATGGACCTTTGGTCTGACCCTGTATGGCCATTCTTATGTTCTTATGCAAACCCTAGGCCATATAGGCCGAGTGAGAAGTGCAAAGCTCATCACAGCTTGCTGCCTGCCCCCATGTGTATGTATAGGGAAAGTGTGGGAGGCATCCTGGGAGGAGTTGTGGGGGGACTGGCTCCAGCCTGAGGATCAGCTCCTGGCTGGCAGGCATGGTGTCCTGGCTAGCCTGCTCCTCTTCCTTGTCATTGTTATCCTCCTCCACAACCCTGCCTTTGTGGGGTTGTCACCGGGGATGTCCTGGCTAGAGTCAATGATGATGTTGGGGGAAAGTAACTGGCTTCCCTCCCAGGATGGCATCGAGCTGCTCATAGAAGTGGCAGGTGTGTGGTGCTGCCCCAGAGCGGGAACTTTGCTCTCTGGCCTCGGTGTAGGTCTGCCAGAGTTCTTTAGTATTTTCTGGACCTGGTCTAGGGTCCTGCTGTGCCTTTTCTCTGCCAGGATGGTGGCCATCCAGCTGTACACATGCCTATTGTTGCAGACATTCTGGATGTTGGTCTCCTCGCCCCAGACTTTGATGAGATCCAGGAGCTGTGTGGCAGTCTAGGTCGGTGCCCTCTTTCACCCCGGCCAGGGGCATCAGAGGGTGCTGTAGGCGTGCTGGCAGCTGAGGGGGGCATAGAGGGAGTGCTGGGCTCTCTCATGGCTCCTGCAATGGGTGCTGTATGACACAGGGCTTGCAGGCCTCACCTGGTGCTACAACCTTTTTCCCTTCTGCCTACAGCTTTAAACTCTGCAGGAGAAGGGGAGCACTGGAATTGTCAGGGGTGTGGCCAGAGTGCAGCTGTGCAGCTGCAAGAGGTCTTTGGAAGCCAATTATTTCAAAATAGCCGCAGCTGAGCGTCCACACTCATAACAATTTTGAAATAAGTGTTTTTCCTGATGACCAGCAGGAGTTATTTCTAAATAACAGGCTTGGTAGTGTGGACACTCTGCTTGTTATTTCAAAATAAGGGCAGGGCTTAAAGATTTACTCGGCATTGCTCAGATCCTTAAGTCAAACAAACTTTGTTTTTCTTCATTTAAATCATTTTTCTGCGGTGGAGCTGGGCATGAGGGGTTCAGTATGCAGGCTGCCCCAGGAGAGAGGACTATTTCAAACCTCTCTCACTGCAGCAGCTTGAGGCCAGATTAGAAGTGCCTGTCCATTGCCTCTGCGGTTGGAGTGGGCACAGCTGGGGAAGGAGTGCCTGTCCTCTCAGCTGGGAGATAGACACACAGATAAACAGACACTCAAACAGGCAAACTCTCTGAAATACATAGTAGACAACTGTCTCTTTCTTTCTCCACCTCTGCCACCTGCTGGCCCAATGTGATTGTAACTGTCCAGTCCCCATTTCTGGCCCCTTGCTGCCTCTTTGTGGTCATGCTCTAGTATAAGTGTTCCTCTTGCCAGACCTCTCCCTTTCCATTTTATGAGAAACAATCAAAGTCCAGGCACATCCCTTTGTCCTGGCACAACCTAACCCTGAACTTGTTTTATGTGTTATTTTGTAAGTCAGACTACATTATTACATTTGTCCATTTGGCCTTGGAATATATGAATTAAACATGAAGATATTTTCTGGAAGAATTCAAACAGCAAATAGATGAATAATTTTCTTGTGATCCATTTTTAGGATAAGAGGAAGCTGCATACCAAATTTGGTGGTCTTAGCTCGTACCATTTAGGAGGAGTTCTTGAACAAAGGGACTCACAAATGGATGGACAGACAGATAGACAGAGACACATTTCTAAAATATGTAGCAAAGATGAAATTAATATGTTTTACTGCTGTGTATTATGTAAAAGATTAAATGCAGTGTTTCTGGTAGCCAACAACCATTCTATCACGTTATGAATATCCTTCCTCAACTGCCATTGGTCCTTCTTGTAGCTCGTCTACCTTTTGGGGATCCTCTCTAGTGTAGAGAAAGCTAAGTCAGAAACACTGAATTTACATACCACTTCTACTTCGAAGGCTAGATTTATTTCTGCCTCTGTGCACCTATCCTGTATAAGTATCTTCATGCTTAATTCATATATTCCAAGGCCATATGGGACAATTGTAATAATGTAGTCTTGACTTATTATATAACATGCAAGCCATAGAACTTCTTTAAAATAATTCTTAGAGCATATATTTTAGTTAGAATAAAACATTGAATCTGGATGTTAAAATCAGCAGTGTTAGAGGCTTCATATAAGTTGTTCCAATGGTTAATTACGATCACTGTTAAAAATATTCCAGAATAATGTATCTAGCTTCAGTTTGCAGTCACTGGAACATGGTATGTTTTTCTCTGCTAGACAGAAGATATATTTTTCCTCATATAGGTATGTGTAGACCGCAATCAAGGCACCTCTAAACCTTGAGGAGCTTAATCAACAGAAAGCATATTTTCATTTAATTATTCTTGTGGCTCTTCTCTGAACTCTCTGCTATTTAGCAGCATTCTAACTCTGGCCTACGAGGTTTGGGGTTCCACCTCCCTGTAGCAGGGAGCCGGAGCTGGCACTTCAGCCCCATGGGAGGAGGCGAGGGGGTGCAAAAAGGATGCTGGGCTGGAGCTCCAGTGCCCTGATGCTGTGGAGGGTGGAACCTCAAGTGGATAAATCCAGGGAAGCTGGGCCATAGGTTCCCCACCCCTGCGATAGCAGATACGGGGTAATTCTAAGGTGGTGTTAACACTGAGATTGTAGTACCTCACATTTTGCCTTAGTTAAAGAGCTTCAGCGTAAAATGTTTTAGAAGAGCTTAACTTGAAAAAAAATCACAGTACTAAAAAAACATGCAATCTTGTATATAATGCTGTATATGATCCTGGCTGACACTGTAAATCATGCAGACTTTATTTGTCTCCACTGCAATGAAAGACGTGCAGTGAGGGTGCAACTGTCTCCTGCCAGTAGACTCAGGCTCACAGGGCCTCTCAAGTCAGGCTGGAGCCTGGGTTCTGATGCCCTATGACGGAGGCGTGCCTCAGAGCCCAGGCTTGAACCTGAGCCTGACCATCGCCATTGTAATTTTTAGCACTAAGTTAAGTCATACTCTGAGACTTGGTGCTGAAAGGTTTTTAATCACAGACATACCTGGAGTGCATAAGAGAATACTTAAAGGGGTGGGTAGATTGTGCTACTTATTTACCTGTTGTATAAAGGATCCTGCAAATATTACCACTCCCAACTAACTATAGAACAGTGAGGGTTTGTCTAAACTACAAAGAACTGTCAAAAGAAGATATACAAATTTTGTGGGAATTTGTATATCTTCTTCTGATCGCATTTGCAAAAGAGGTTCTTTTGAAAATGAAAGCAGTCTAGATGTGGTTCTTTCGAAAAAAACCTTTTTTGAAAGAACCATTCTTTCTAAAAAAAATGAGGTTTACGCATTTTTTCAAAAGAACCGCGTCTAGACTACTTTCATTTTCAAAAGAATCTCTTTCGAAAATGCGATCGGAAGAAGATATGCAAATTCCTGCCAAATTTGCATATCTTCTTTCAAAAGTTCTTTGTAGTTTAGATGTAAATACAAGCACCCCAGATATAATGTACTGCACTTACTTTCTCTTGGCTACTTTTTATTTTGGTTGTATAACTCTCTTCTTAAATCATAACGCTAGGTACATCAATAACCTCTGTGCTTTGATTGAGTAATATATTTTGCTTGTAGATGAATGCATTTATTTTCTGGTAGTTATTAAACCAATTCACATTCCCAGATAATGATTACGTTTGTGGAAGTGATTTTCTCAATACATTTTTGTTTACATGTGTCAGCCTCACAAACCTTGACAAAATCCATTTCTTTTCTGATAACTACCCCTACAGTACTTAGCAATGTCAGAACTTTGCAAGCTGGATTTCTCCATTTGGGCTTATTGCAAACAACAAGGGACCTTGACTTAGTTCAGTCAGCAAACTAATATGAAAAAAAAAAAAACTTGCAGAAAAACCTCATTAGGCCACAAGTGTATTAGATATATCTTGATTCTCATCTGATTTACATTGGAAAATGAAGTAACTGTACTCTGCTTAAGGGATTTGTAACTAAGTTTTGTTTTTTAAACCAATTTAAATAAATCCAAAATCAGGCTCTGACTGAGCATTGCTCATGGACATAATGTATTCCATTCCTCTATTGCTCTTTGATCTGAGTATAACATCGGGCATTATGTGATGAGTAATGTGACATTCAGAACAAGGCAGCCAAAAGGATAGCATGACTGCTATAACACATTATACACACACAGCAGTCCCATTGGAATACAGCACAGTAATGTCAAGAATCTATTTCATAACTATTTATTAAACTTGTACATAGTATGGCCATCTAATGCTGTGTAATGTTAAGACATGATTTTACTATGCTCAAAAGAAATTATGCTATTGTTATTCTTAAATTATTGATCTGGAAACCACAAGTGGAAAACACGATACCAGGAATGTTGTTTAACTAGGCCACAACTTGATTATATAACATGTCTGGGAAGTGTCTGGAATACTTTTGTCAAAGCTGGTCATCCTTCCTAGTGTAATCTGTTCCACCCGGTGGAGGAATGCTGTCAGCCTCGCACCTTGTTAATCTGATACAAGCAATGTTGCTGAGATGCCTGGTGCCCTCCTCTGCAAGTCAAGAAGAGTCAAGAGAGGTGGGAGTCTTCTCACTCTATCAGTCATTAGGAACTGCAGCTTTGTTCCTCATTTTCTTTAGGAGATGCTTCCTCTTCTGGGGAAGAGATAGGAAAGGACTTTGGGGATGCAGTGGAGTGGGGCCAGGGGCTGGGGTGGGAGTGGGGGTTGAGGGGAAGTCACTGCTTATCATCTTTCTTGTAGAGATAGATAGGCTGAGTTGAGTACTTTTCATGACATTAGAAAAATAACATTTTTTCCAGGAATATTTAGAGTTGGCTTTTGTCATTTTTTCATTGGCTCCATGCCTTAAAGGAGATGATTTTGGTGACAACTTCAGTTCCTGAATATACAATCCTGAATATGCAACACACTTCTAATTGTCTTTGTTCTTCTGTAGCAGAAAAGCCTTAGATAACTCTTAACATTTTAACTTCTTTTTTATTCAATCCACGTCTGCACTATTTCTTCAATGTCATCAGGGTTTCAGCAGATATTGAAATTCTTATTTCAAGAAGTACAAGCATCCTTTGTCCTTATAGAAAAGATATGTTGTTCTCAAAATGGCAGCCTTCATAAAAACTCAGTATTTCTTACAGTCTTTAGATTAAATGGTTATTAAAGTTGTTTATTGTTCCAACAGTTTTTGGAGAGATGGTTCTTGTCTTCCTGAGTTAGGTGAAGATTTGGTTATTTATGTTTATCAGCTAATTAATTCCCTATTAATAGAAATATACTATATATTTTAGACTGTTTGTGTATCTGTCTCTGTGTCCATCCAGCCGTCTGTGAGTCCATTTGTTCAAGAACTCCTCCTAAACAGTAAGAGGTAGGACCACCAAATTTGGTATGCAGCTTCCTCTTATAATTTAAAGGAAGGTCATGATTTGTTTGTGCCAAGAAAATGGGATGTGTATGGAATGCAACTGTCTCACATAAGGTGGAAAAGGAGGGGGGGTGGAGAATAGCAGGGACAATTGACCACAGAGAACAGCAAGCACAGAGGACAGTTACTCATGAATGACCACAGGGGGGCAGCAAGTGCCAGCCTCAGGGAGCAGCATCTAGCTGCTGTGAGGCCCTGTCCTTTTAGGCTGTCCCCAGGCCACTGTGCTGCACAGCCTCCAGAGATCAGCCATTGACCAGGCTACACTGCCCCAGCTGCCCCAGGCTGGTCCTGTGGAGCACTGAGAGCAGGCCACATCCCCACCTCCACCCCCCATACACACTTCAGGCTGGCCCTGGGCAGAAGCCAGCAGGCAACCTGCATGGCCCTTGCTTCCCTAGGCCGGCCCCAGGGAGAAGCCAGGGTGTGTAAGCTTCAGGGTCCCCACCACTCCAGGCCAGCCCTGGCTCCAGGCAAGGCTGGATAAGTCTTCTAATATATAATTAAATGGCTTCTTGCATTATTATTCAGCTTAGCTATGTCATTAGATTTCAGGTTGGTACATGAAGCATATTTTCCTTTACATAGAATCATAGGGCTGGAAGAGACCTCAGGGGGTCATCAAGTTCAGCCCCTTGCCCAAAGCAGGACCAACCCCAACTAAATCAACCCATCCAGGGCTTTGTCAAGCTGAGACTTAAAAACCTCTAGGGATGGAGATTCCACAACCTCCCTAGGTAACCCGTTCCAGTACTTCACCATCCTTCTAGTGAAATAGCTTTTCCTAATATCCAACCTAGACCTCCCCCACTGTAACGAGACCATTTCTCCTTGTTCTGCCATCCGTCACTACTGAGAACAGCCTCTCTCCATCCTCTTTGGAACTCCCTTAAGGAAGTTGAAGGCTGCTATCAAATCCCCGCTCACGCTTCTCTTCTGCAGACTAAATAAGCCCAAATCCCTCAGACTCTCCTCATAGGTCATGTTCTCCAGCCCCCTCATCATTTTGGTTGCCCTCTGCTGGACCCTCTCCAGTGCATCCACATCCTTTCTGTAGTGGAGGGGGAGGGGGGGCAGAATTGGATGCAATACACTAGATGTGCCCTCAATAGTGCCAAATAAAGGGGAATAATTACCTGTCTAGATCTGCTGGAAATGCTCCTCCTAATGCACCCTAATATGCCATTAACCTTCTTGGCTACAAGGGTACACTGTAGACTCATATTCAGCTTCTCCTCCACTGTAATCCCTAGGTCCTTTTCTGCTGAACTGCTACCTAAGCAGTCGGTCCCCAGCTTGTAACAATGCTTTGGATTCTTCCGTCCCACAAGCAGGACTCTGCACTTGTCCTCGTTGAACCTCATCAGATTTCTTTTGGCGCAATCTTCTGATCTGTCTAGGTCACTCTGGACCCTATCCCTGCCTTCCAATGTATGTACCTCTCCCCCTAGCCTAGTGTCATCTGCAAACTTGCTAAGGGTGCAATTCATCCTCTCATCCAGGTCATTATTGAAAATGTTGAATAAAACTGGCCCTAGAACCGATCCTTGGGGCACTCCACTTGAAACTGATCACCAACCAGACATTGAGCCATTGATCACTACCCATTGGGCCCGGCAATCTAACCAGCTTTCTATCGACCTTACAGTCTATGTATCCAATCCATATTTCCTTAACTTGCTGGCAAGAATATTGTGGGAGACCATATCAAAAGCTTTGCTAAAGTCAAGGTAGCTGCATATTGTGGGAGACCATATCAAAAGCTTTGCTAAAGTCAAGGTATATCACATCCACTGACTTCCCAATGTCCACAGAGCCAGTTACCTCATCATAGAAGCTCTTCAGATTGGTCAGACATGACTTGCCCTTTGTGAATCCATGTTGACTATTCCTGACCACTTTCCCCTCTTCCAAGTGCTTCAAATGGATTCCTTGAGGATCCCCTCCATGATTTTTCTGGGGACTGAGGTAAGGCTGACTGGTCTGTAGTTCCCTAGATTGCCCTTCTTCCCTTTTTTAAAGATGGGCACTACATTTGCCTTTTTCCAATCATCCGGGATCTCTCCCGATCGCCACGAGTTTTCAAAGATTGTGGACAAAGTTTCTGCAATGACATTTGCCAAATCCCGCAGTACCCTTGGATGCATTAAATCCGAACGCATGGATTTGTGTATGTCTAGATTTTCTATATAGATCTTAACCTGTTCTTTCTCTACCGAGGGCTGCCCAGCTCTTTCTCTAGTGCAGTAGTCTGGGAGCTGACCTTGTCTGTGAAGACAGATGCAAAAAAAAAAAAAGCATTGAATACTTCAGCTTTTCCCACATCATCTGTCACAAGGTTACCTCCCTCATCCAGTAAGGGCCCTATGCCCTCTCTGATCACCCTCTTATTGCTAACATGCCTGTAGAAACCTTTCTTGTTACCCTTCACATCCCTTGCTAGCTGCAATTCCAATTGTGCTTTTGTCTTCCTGATTACTCCCCTGCATTCTTGAGCAATATATTTATACTCCTCCTTAGTCATCTGTCCAAATTTCCACTTCTTGTAAGCTTCCTTTTTGTGTGTAAGCTCACCAAGGATTTCCCCGGTAAGCCAATCTGGTCGCCTACTATATTTGCTTTTCCTACTGCGCATCAGGATGGTTTCTTCCTGTGCCTACAATAAGGCTTCTTTAAAATACTGCCAGCTTTCCTGGACTCCTTTCCCCTTCATGTTAGCATCCCAGGGGATCCTGTCCATCAATTCTCTGAGGGAGTCAAAGTCTGCTTTTCTGAAGTCCAGGGTGTGTATTTTGCTACTCTCCTTTCTTCTTTTTGTCAGGATCCTGAAATCTAGCATCTCATGATCACTGCTTCCCAGGTTGCCACCCACATATACTTTCCCTACTAGTTCCTCCCTGTTTGTGAGCAGCAGGTCAAGCTGCACATGGCCCCTGGTCGGTTCCTTCAGCACTTGTACCAAGAAGTTATCCCCAACATTCTCCAAAAACTTCATGGATTGTCTGTGTACTGCTTTATTGGTCTCCCAATAGACGCCAGGGTGATTAAAGTCCCTCATGAAAACCAGGGCCTGTAATCTGGAAGTTTCTCTGTGTTGTCTGAAGAAAGCCTCGTCTACCGCATCCACCTCATCTGGTGGTCTATAGCAGACACAAACAACAACATCACCCCTGTTGCTCCTGCCTCTAAACTTAACCCATAGACTCTGAACTGGTTTTTCTCCCTCCATATACTCGAGCTCTCAGCAATCATACTGCTCTTACATACAGTGCAACTCCTCCTCCTTTTCTCCCCTATCTGTTCTTCCTGAACAGTTTATACCCTTCCATGACCATGCTCGAATCATGTGAGTCTTCCTACCAAGTTTCTGTTATTCCAATCGAATCACAATAGTAACAGGAAATTGCATTATAAACTTTAAAATGTAACTTTAAAAGTGTGCTTGCCATTTCAGTAAGTAAGAAATAAACAAAAACTTTTCTATAAAACTACATACATTTTCCTAAAACTTCCAGAAGATTTTGAGTGAGCATGAATGAAATCAATTTCCAAAAGGTATTTCTTGAATCCTTTGAATAGGTTTACATAAAAGGGTTATATTGTAGAAGGAAGATGAAAGTCTAGTTTCCCATACAGTTTATGGTTTTGATAAGGATCTTCACTGGTACTTCTGTTTTGAAATCTTTTTGACCAAATTGTGTTTAATGGCGTGACATACCATGGTAGAATCAGAGCAGTGGGGTGCCCAGCAGTGCCTTACTGGTGGAGCTACATACTTGAACTGATGACAAACAGCCTGTCAACATTCAGGCCATGCCTAGATGTTTTTGTGTAAGTGAAGCCTGCTAGTCATACCCTTGCTTTCACTGGTCTTGGTTATAATGCAGGGTGACATCAACACATTCCCAGTTCTATCCTTTCCTGAAATATATATCCTGTACTGCCCATTCATCTCCTGAACAAATCAAGAAATATATTAAATATAATATATTAATTTATTAAGTTATTCCTTGGTCACACGGACAGACAACATAATTCCTCGGAATTTCATATAATTAAATATAAATATATGCATGTGAATTACTTTTTTGCTAAGCACCTTATGTTTGAACATTATGGTAAATATGTCCTATGATTCAATAAAAAGCACTGGGAAGTTAGATTATACTATTATGATCATCTTTTTTGCAATAACATTGAGGTTCTCCATCACACTGCCAAGTATAAAATACTCTTGTTGAGGGCATCCGTGAAACTGAAGGTAGCTGAGCTTATGGTTCATGGAAAAGTAATCTTCTTGGATGCTCCAACCCTTCTAGTCAACCCCCTTCTTATGCAGAATTGCTAGCATTGCCACACCCCATGTCCCCATGCAAACACACTTCTAAGACTACAGGGTCATTTTTTTTTTCATGTCAGTTATTGTCACAACAAAATCTGTCTTAATAAAGTGGGGGAGAGAACTTGGTCAGAATAATCAGCTACATTAATGCAGATCCATCTCACTTCATTAACTTCAGCACTGTTAATCCTGATGTACACTAGTGTAAGTGAGAAGAATTTGGCTTACTGTTTTCATGTTTTTATTATTCTGTTCACTCATGTCTGAGTGTCTTCAATGACTGTAATACCTTAATTACTGATGTTAGACTTCTCATGAGAGCTTTGGATTCTCATCTTGAGCAGCTCTGAAATTTATATTGCATCTAAATGTGCACAATTTATTTAGAACAGCAATTCCCACTAACAAGCACCTAGTTCACCACAAAAGCTCAATAAACCAAGGCCAAAACCTTCTTTTTTCAGTAAATATTATGAGCCAGAGGACCACAAGCTGAGGGTATGGCTGAGAAATTATTAATGAGCAAAAAGTAAAGTAGTCAAAGAGCTCACCACTTTTACCTATTTATCTGAAAAGTGATGCTTGATAAAGACTTGATTTAAAATATGTAAATTTTTATTTATATAAATATAGTGTGAATACATAGTAGTTACTTTATTTTTACATTATAAATAAGTGGAAAGTTAAAATCCATGTTAAAAGGTTTTCTTTTTGCTTTATATGATTAAATATATCCCAGTATGGAGGGCCTATGTGAGCCCTACCATAGTACTCTATTAAGGGCTTTCTTAGCATGCATTTAGTGAAGAAGACCTTGAAGAGGTCCTCTGTACAAATGTGAATTTTACCCTTATTAAGTGAGCAGTCATCCAGCTGGAACTATAGTGCTGAGCACACTTAAGTCAAGCCAGTAATTGAAGCGCACTGCATAGAGTTTAAAATAGAAGAAACTGCAACCCTTCATGTGTTCCATGGTGCATGAATGATAATATCATGAAAAATGACACCTGCATGTTGAAGAATAGATTCCATGTTTGTTCTATCTATAAACACCTTCATTCTGTAGTTCTCAGACATACCTGACACCTTCAGAAAGGTCGTACTAGATGTCATGTAACTAGTTGATTGTAGCTGCAGTTTTTACTGTGAACATGGCAGTCTCTCTGCAACTCTTTTTTTAATGAGATCTTTATTTTCTTCTATAAAAGTTTTTTTTGTTATGAAAATTCAATTTTTCAACTGCAGGAGCTGCCTTTCCTTTTGGTAGAATATCAAGAGAAACATTGAATGAAGTCTCACAGATGTAGTTTTCACATGGAAAGAGTTTTTTCTCAGAACTGTATAGCTATATGATGGGGCATCTGCCCCCACACTGATATGTAAGGGATTAATAGAGGCCATGGGAGGCTGTGCGGGAAATAAGACAGGGGCTGAGGAGCAGCCAGTCCGGGCTCAGAAGGCCCACATAAGAAAAGCCTAAGGCAGAGCAGGGGCAAATATTTCCTTGAACTCAAGGTTCATTGAAATCAAGGGAAGACAGCACCATGGACAAAGACTTGCCGGCAGGTATGTGTGGATTAGGGAAGGCATTCCAGAAGGGGTGTTGAGACTATGGCTATGTGGAAGTAGGCCAGGGAAATGCAGTGGTAGCTGAGGCAAAGGAATGCAGTAAGTGACTGCCATTCAAAGTGTGCCTGGGCTGGGACCTGAGCATGACCAGCCCATGTCCCCACAGTCTCTACTTGCCACTGTGGAAGTGTCTGGGCAGTTGGTCTGGGGGAAGCACAGGTGGTGACATGACTGGAGGGCTATGTCATGAAGAGAACACCACAGTCCTCAGAGTGACATGGATCTACAAGTAGCAGTCATGGCCAATGAGGCACCATTAAGAAAGGGCATACTGATTTGCAGAGCTAAACCCAAGTAACCAGCTGCAGCATGAGTGGAGCCCCATCACAACCTAACACCATCCATTATACTAAAATCCTTAATTTCTAGCCATTTAAATCAAATTTTGTAAATAAAAAATAAGCAAACTAAACACAAGATACTATTTGAGAGCATTTTTTAAATGCAATTCCTGTTGTGATATTTTCTTAAGAAAAAATGTAATATTCCTCTGTATGGAGCTGTACGAGTCACGGTATTCTATCTTTACCAGAGAAAAATATGTTGGAACTACCTCTGCTGTCCTTCTTGCTATGTGCTGCTATGTTCTGTAAACACAGCTTAAGCTGTGTATATCATAGGCTTAGTCTGGTTCTGCTTCTGGTACTGCGGGTCATATTGTCTAGTATAGTACTCCGCTTAATGGCTTTCATGCCTGTAAGTGACAGGCTAATGGACTCATGCTTGTTCCCTGCTTTCCTTGAGCTACTCCTGATCCAGCTGTGTGGCCTAGTGCTCAGGCTCTTGTCCCTCAGCACTAATCTTAGGGGTAATAGCACCTCTATAGCTCCATGGACCTTCGTTCAACCCTTCTATGTACGTCCTTATTTACCTGCTTTCTACTTACAAGTCTGGGTTTCTACTTCCCATTTCCACTAACCCCATCAGGAGTTGCCTCTTATAGTCACAGCCATCCTGGACTCTACTTCAGCTGCATACCAAGAATAATACCAGGCTTTGCCTTTGTAGCCAGATCAGGTTGCTGCTGCTCATGTGCAGCTACGTACGCCAGCCTCCTGTCTACCAATCCCAGTGCCTGATTCCTACCTTTATCTCATTCAGGTCACTCTGGATCACAGTTGCCTTTATTGACTAGGTTGCAATATAGGCCCTACTCTGTTTCCAGGATGATTTGTGGTCCAATAATTTTCTTTCATGTCATTCCAATGTAGGGAGGAATTGTTCAGCAAGGAGCCAATAGGCATGTTATAATGTAAAAATTCAGCAGTTTTAGAGCATTGTTCATTTAAAAAAAAATGCTTGTCAAGATACTCCGATCCACGAGGGCATCTTTTGATATCCAGATACCACAAGGGAGCTATGAATTAAAGGTGTATGTTTTTCAGATCCTCCAGTTAAAACAGTATCACTTTTTAGATTGTATTACTTAAAAGTAGGATATATGCAACCCACATGCCTGCTGGGTGTGGTTCATTGTCCCATCTAATGGCACTTAGGCCATTTACCAAGAGAGAGAATGTGTTTGCTCTGTAGCCTTAGTTGAGAGCCAGCTGTCTTTTATAGCTCAACCCGTAGAGGATCATGCACTAAGCTCCAGAGATCCCAGGGTGGTTTCCGCTTGTTCATGTTACATATACACTTTCCAGACACAGAGGGAGACACAACTTCTGTTCCAGGGAGCCTGTCTGTAATGCCATTTGGTCTGGAGAAACCACACTGTTCAGTTTGGGATGGATTCTTGGTGTAGTTCAATTTACTACAGTAGACCAATGCCACTTCACATCTGTTTGGGTCCTTTGTCTTTTGATGGATCAAAAGCAGTAGATTGAACAAGTTTAAGGGCAACTTTTTTCAGCTATAATTCAAAGATGATTCTGTGACGTTTTCATTTTCACAAACAAATAAGCAAAGATAAGCGGGTAGTGTCTAAGAGGAGATAGCTGCAAACTAGATGAGCTCTGCTTTCTAAACACAATATACTTTAATGAAAAACTTAGAGAATTCTTTAAAAGTTCTTTTGTACTTTTTTATTTTGTGTTTCCACCAAGAAAATCCCATCTTAATTATCTTGAAAAGTAAATATTTGTCTAATACCTCATGATATAAGCAGACTGGAGCCCTTACTAGAAAGAGGGAGATGGAGATGGGGTAGTGGTGGAAAAAGTAATTAGAACAGGCCTGCACAACTCAGAAAGCAGCGAGGGCCATATTACCCCAAAGAAAACAGCTGCAGGCCGCAAGTAGGGTTGCCAGATGCTCTCCCAAAAAATACCGAACACACGGACTAAAAATTTTTGTCGAACAAAAAAAAAACCCCATGCGTGTCGGGCATACAAAAAAAAACCCTCACCGCCCGGCTTCAGCACGCAACCACAGGAGGCGCCACCAGGCTTCCGTCCAGTGTCCAGCCAGAAGTTCAGAAAATAGCAGACATTACACATGTCTGATATTTTCTGACTTTTTTTACCGGGCAGAGAGCGCAAATACCGGACTGTCCGGTAGAAAACCAGACACCTGGAAACCCTAGCCGCAGGGGTAGGTTTGGGGGGATGATACTTTATTAAGAATTTTTCAATTAAATCAGGCCTGCACAACATACGGCTCCCAATGCCCTTACCCAGCATCACCTCTCCCAGCATCACCTTGTCCACCCTCCCACTGACACCTCTCCTCCTGCTCTTTTCCTCATTGTCTCCACTTGGCCCCCTGGCATTTGTCTCTCCTGCACCCTGTCCCTTGGTGCCTTCCCCTTTCTCCTGACCTGCCCCCTTCCCCTCAGCGCAAGCCCCTTCCCCTCCCCTACCTGGCTTCTGCTTCCAGTTTGCAGGGCTGCCGGAGCCTTTTTGAATCTGGCAGTCGCCGGCCGTGACATCACGACGCCACGTCACGCCAGCGTCCTGGCATCTGCCGGTGTCCCGCCTTCAGGCTCGTGCCCTGTCTCCTTGCGCCGGAGCTGCATACAGGCAGCCTGGCGGCGAGAATCGCTGCACTTCCCCCTCCACGGCGGCGCTCCACTCCTTCGCCGGGCCGGTGGATTGGATGGGGCCGGGCCACCCGTAGTTGTCACGGGCTGCACAGTGAGCCCTTGCGGGCCGCATGTTGTGTAGGCCTGAATTAGAAAGTCAGTAAAAGCATACAGAAAAAAAATAGTGTATACAACTTCAGATTTGACTGTGTCAGAGTGGAATTTTGTGTCTTTGAAACACCAAATGAAGGGACAAATTTTAGCCATCACTGCTCAGAGAGAGAGAACAGGCATATGCTAGCAAAATGAGTAGAACCAGCGGAAAGAAGTGTGGTGCTGCAATACACCTACTTTAGACATTCCAATAGCAAAATGAACTCTAGTTCCTATCATAATTATGAAAAACTTCAGTACAGTTCACTTAACATAGTCATTAAAGGGGATCCCATGTATAAATGGGATTCCTTTGTAATTCAGGAAGATATGATGCCTTCTTTCATAGATTTCAATCTTAAGAGTTTTGAATGCAGGAAAAGTTTAATTATATCGTGCTTGGGGGGAGGGGGGAGAGATTCTTATCTTCACTAACTTTAGCCCCACTACTTAACTAAACAAAAAAGGGGAAAAAAAGGAAGATCCAAGAGAGGTTAAACAACATGGCACATCAGGAACAGAAGCCACATACAAGCTATTAGTAATCTCTATAAGAAAACATACAGAGTGACAGGAACGAATATGTGTAGACTGTAGCCTGTCCAGCAGCAGAAGATGAGGAATGTCTCAGACATTGAAAAGACCACTTTCACTAACTGAACCTTTGTTTGCCATACTCTGGCTTATTAGCACTAAATACCACATCTAGTTAGCCTTAGATTAGAATGCCAATAGTTTTTGTTTCAATCACTAGACTAATATTTTGGGGGATTTTCTGGGAAAGGTAACAAGGAATTATTGTATGAATTCTAATTGATGCTCTCCTCTTCCTTTTTTGTTGGAATATAAGTATTGAGGAGGAAACAATAATAAACAGGTTGAACTTCTAACCCAGGACTTTTGGGTCCATTAACATTCGTGGTCTGGTAGGACCACAGATGTTCCAGGACTAGAGAGTCCCAATGGAGAGCTGGTAGCTGGGAGTCCTGCAATGGGGCTGCAGTCCAGTACCAGGGATGCCCGGTGACAGGGCGTGAGCCCAGCAGCAGAGCTGCCTGGTGGTGAGGCCAGTAGCCCGAAATCAGGGTTGCTGCCTGGTGGTGACACCAAGAGCCTTGCAGTGGGGCTGCCACCTGCTGGCAGAACTGCTTGGGAGGGCCATGAGGAACTGTGGCTGCCCAGAGGAGCTGAAGTCTAGCATTGGGGCTGCTGCCAGGTGGCATAACTTTCCAGCAGGGCCGGGAGCCCAACAGCAGGACTGTCTGGTGGCAGGACTTCCCAGTTGGGCTGGGAGCCTTGCACACGGAAGGGCTGGTAGCAGGGTGTGTGTGGAGCCAGCCAGGAGCCTGGTAGCCAGGTCATGGCTAGAGGTGTGTGTGTGTGTGTCTTTCATAGGGGTGGGGGCAGAATTGACCTCCCTTAGTCCAGCAAAATCCCTCCTCCAGGACCCATCAGGTCCTGAGGGTGCCAGACCTGGGAAGTTCCGCCTGCATTTAACTTCCTGCTGAAAATGTTAGCTAAGATACTTTAAAAGCTTTTTCTTTCTTAGTGTAGGCCTGAATGTTTCAATATGCGATACTAACTCCTTTTCCTTTTGATTTGTTTCCTTTTTGATGCTCTAAAAAGCTGTAGCATCCTACCTAGATGTGAACTGGATTATTACACACCAGTTTATAAAACTGTGCAAAGATGGGACTAGAGATCTACGGTCCTAATCCTGCAAGCTGCTCTGTTGTTGTGAGTGAGGCTTTAGAGAGGGAGTTCTCCAGGTAGAGGAGAAGGAGATACAGGGCTCTTGACGGAAGTGAGTGTTGTGTTTGGGGCTTTCTTGCTGTGTGATGAGCTTGTTGTTGTGAGTGAGGGTTGGTGTGTTTTTTGTTTGATTGTTTGTTTGTTTTTTTTCCCCTGAATTTGGGAGTGAGGCTTTTTTTTTTCACTTCCCCTGTCCTTCATGGAGCGTGTGCTGTGAGTGGCAGGCGGAAACTGTTGGCTTCTAATTAAGTTTGAATTCTAGAAGCCTCTGCTGATTGGCTGAGCCTTGGTAGGGGGAAAGACTTTCAGGCAGTCTAGGTCTTTATAAGGCAGTGGGCAAGTGACCAAGGAGCTTGCGGACAGGTGAGTGCTAACAGGGAGTTTAGAGAGGGAGTTGGGAAGGGGAGGAGGAAGGGTGCGAGGTTCTCTTGCTTTTTTTTTTTTTTATAATCCTTTTTCCAGGACAGCAGGGATGGATGGTGATAGGTCTGCTGTTGTTACCTGCACAGCGTGTGCCATGTTTGTCTTTCTCCCGGAAGAAAGAACAGATTTCATCTGCATGAAGTGCAAGCTGGTCGCCATTTTGGAAGAAAAAATTAGAGGACTGGAGGCCCAAGTGTCGACCCTATGCTCGATCAGAGAGAATGAAGACTTCCTCGATAGAAGGCAGCGGTTAATCCAACAAGCATGGCAGGTGGAAGAGCCAGAGAGGGCGGTAGGGGACCAGGAAGAAAACTGGCAGCATGTAACTTCCAGAAGGGGAAAAAGGCCAGCACGGGAATCCCCCAATGCTATAGAGGGAAGTAATCACTTTCAGGCTCTCTCCACAGGCTCTGCGGTGGTGAATGCTTTGGAAGGGACCTCACAAGGAAGAAACCGCAAGGGAACACCATCTACTGGAAGGCATGGGATGCGTAGTCCTAGGGATGGGGGTTCCACGACCACCCCCCCAAAAAGAAGACGACGGGTGGTGGTGGTCGGGGACTCCCTCCTAAGAGGGACTGAGCCATTCATCTGCCATCCGGACCTGGAATCTTGAGAGGAGTGCTGCTTACCGGGAGCTTGAATTCAGGATGTGACTGAGAGGCTTACCAAGCTGATCAAACCTTTGGATCGCTACCCCTTCCTGCTTCTGCACATGGGAACTAACGATACGGCCAAGAATGACCTTGAGCGGGTTACTGCGGATTATGTAGCGCTGGGAAGAAGGACCCAAGAATTCGGAGCACAAGTGGTGTTCTCGTCCATCCTCCCTGTTGAAGGGAAAGGACTGGGCAGGGATCGTCGAATTGAGGAAGTAAATGGGTGGTTGCGCACATGGTGTCGCTGAGAGGGCTTTGGTTTCTTCAACCATGGGATTCTGTTCCGGGCACAAGGATTGTTAGGAAGAGATGGGATCCACCTAACGAAGAGAGGAAGGAACATCTTCGCGGGCAGGCTTGCAAACCTAGTGAGGAGGGCTTTAAACTAGGTTCGTTGGGGAACGGTGACCAACACCCTGAGGGGAGTGGGAAAGTCGGATACCGGGAAGGAATGCAAAGAGGAACGAGCAAGAAAGGAGGACCCCTGATTCGAATGTAGAAGATGAGGTGATCAACTGGTTATCTGAGGTGTTTGTACACTAATGCAAGAAGCCTGGGCAACAAACAGGAAGAACTGGAGGCTCTGGCCCAATCCAAGAAATATGATTTAATTGGGATAACAGAGACTTGGTGGGATGACTCGCATGACTGGAGCTCTGTCATGAAAGGGTATAGACTGTTCAGGAAGAACAGGCAGGGGAGAAAAGGAGGAGGAGTTGCACTGTACGTAAGAGAGCACTATGATTGCTCTGAACTCCAGTATATAGAGTGAGAAAAACCTGTTGAGAGTCTATGGGTTAAGTTTAGAGGTGCAAACAACAGCAGTGATGTTGTGGTTGGTGTCTACTATAGGCCACCGAATCAGGTGGATGAAGTAGATGAGGCTTTCTTCGGACAACTGAGAGAAGCTTCCAGATCGCAGGCCCTCGTTCTCATAGGGGACTTTAATCACCTTGACATGTGTTGGGAAACCAATACAGCAGTACACAGGCAATCCAGGAAGTTTTTGGAGAATGTTGGGGATAACTTCTTGGTACAAGTGATGAAGGATCCAACCAGGGGCCGTGCGCAGCTTGACCTTCTGCTCACAAACAGGGAGGAACTAATAGGGGAAATAGAGGTGGGTGACAACCTGGGAAGCAGTGATCATGAGATGGTAGATTTCAGGATCCTGACCAAAGAAAGAAAAGAGAGTAGTAAAATACACCTTGGACTTCAGAAAAGCAGATTTTGACTCCCTCAGAGACCTGATGAGCAGAATCCCCTGGGATGCTAACATGAAGGGGGAAGGAGTCCAGGACAGCTGGCAGTATTTTAAAGAAGCCTAATTGAAGGCACAGAAAGAAACCATCCTGATGCGTAGCAAGAGAGGCAAACATGGTAGGAGACCGGATTGGCTTACAGGGGAAATCCTTGGTGAACTTAAGCACAAAAAGGAAGCTGACAAAAAGTGGAAACTTGGACAAATGACCAGGGAGGGGTTTAAATGTATAGCTCGAGAATGCCGGGGGGTTATCAGGAAGTCGAAAGCGCAAATGGAATTGTGACTGGCTAAGGATGTGAACGATAACAAGAAAGGTTTCTACAGGCAAGTTAACAAGAAGGTGATCAGAGAGGGTGTGAGGCCCCTACTGGATGAAGGAGGTAACCTAGTAACAGATGATGTGGGGAAAGCTGAAGTACTCAATGTTTTCTTTGCCTCTGTATTCACGGACAAGGTGGGCTCCCGGATTAATGCGCTAAGTGATGCAAGATGGGATGAAGATCGACAGCCCTTAGTGGGTAAAGAACAGGTTAGGAACTATTTAGAAAAGCTAAACGTACACAGATCCATGGGTCTGGACTTAATGCATCCGAGGGTACTGAGGGAGTTGGCAAACATCATTGAGGAGCCTTTGGCCATTATCTTTGAAAAGTCGTGGCGATTTTCAAAATTTTTTGATTGGAAAAAGGCAAATGTAGTGCCCATCTTCAAAAAAGGGAAGAAGGACGATCCAGGGAACTATAGGCCAGTCAGTCTTACCTCGGTTCCTGGAAAAATCATGGAAGGGATCCTTAAGGAATCCATTTTGAGGCACTTGGAGGAGAGGAAAGTGATTAGGAATAGTCAGCATGGATTCACAAAGGGCAAGTCGTGCCTGACCAATCTGAAGAGCTTCTATGATGAGGTAACTGGCTCTGTGGATATGGGAAAGTCAGTGGATGTGATATACCTTGACTTTAGCAAGGCTTTTGATACAGTCTCCCACAATATTCTTGCCACCAAGTTAAGGCAATATGGATTGGATAAATGGACGGTAAGATGGATAGAAAGCTGGCTAGAAGGCCGGGCCCAGCGGATAGTGATCAACGGCTCGATGTCAGGATGGTGGTCAGTTTCTAGCGGAGTGCCCCAAAGTTCGGTTCTGGGACCGGTTTTGTTCAATATCTTTATTAATGACCTGGATGAGGGGATGGATTGCACTGTCAGCAAGTTTGCAGATGACACTAAGCTAGAGAGAGGGGTAGATACGCTGGAGGGCAGGGATAGAGTCCAGAGTGACTTAGACAAATTGGAGGATTGGGCCACAAGATATCTGATGAGGTTCAACAAGGACAAGTGCAGAGTCCTGCGCTTGGGACGGAAGAATCCCAAGCATTATTACAGGCTGGGGACCAACCAGTTAAGTAGTAGTTCTGCAGAAAAGGACCTGGGAGTTTCAGTGGATGAGAAGCTGGATATGAGTCAACAGTGTGCCCTTGTAGCCAAGAAGGCTAATGGCATATTAGGTTGCATTAAGAGGAGCATTGCCAGCAGATCCAGAGATGTCATTATTCCCCTTTATTCGGCTCTGGTGAGGCCACATCAGGAGTATTGTGTCCAGTTCTGGGCCCCCCACTACAAAAAGGATGTGGATGCATTGGAGAGGGTCCAGCGGAGGGCAACCAAAATGATTAGGGGGCTGGAGCTTATGATGTACTAGGAGAGGCTGAGGGAGTTGGGTCTGTTTAGTCTTCAGAAGCGAAGAGTGAGGGGGGATTTGATAGCAGCCTTCAACTTCCTGAAGGGAGGTTCCAAAGAGGATGGAGAAAGGCTGTTCTCAGTAGTGACGGATGGCAGAACAAGGAGCAATGGTCTCAAGTTGTGATGGGAGCGATCCAGGTTGGATATTAGGAAAAACTATTTCACTAGGAGAGTGGTGAAACACTGGAATGGGTTATGTAGGGAAGTAGTGGAGTCTCCATCCCTAGAGGTGTTTAAGTCTCGGCTTGACAAAGCCCTGACTGGGTTGATCTAATTGGGATTGGTCCTGCCTAGAGTAGGGGGCTGGACTTGATGACCTCCTGAGGTCTCTTTCAGCTCTGTGGTTCTATGATTCTGTGATTCTAGAGGAAAACACAGATCAGCTGTGCTGCGGCTGCTCCTCTGAAACTGCTGCCTCCACAAGTTTCAAAGAGGCAGTGGAGCCCGGGGTCAGCGGGCTTCCTGCGGCATTTCCCCAGAACCCTGGATCAGCTGGGGAGTCCCCAGCTGATCCCGGGTTCTGGGGAAATGCCACGGGGAGCCCAGGGTCAGCTGGGAGTCCCCAGCTGACTCTGGGCTCTACGGCAGCTACCCTTTTGAAATGTGCGGAGGCAGTTTTAAAGGGGCAGCTGCCACACAGCGGATCCACGGATCCGCTGTGCGGCGGTGCCGCTTTGAAATACCCCTTCCCCCCCCCCCATTTGCTGCCTCTGTGTGATAGAGGCAGCAAGAGGGGGGGATATCGACTAGTCAAAAGACTATCCGAAAAGCAAATGCTTATCGGATAGTTGACTAGTCAACTAGTCTTTAAAATCCCTACTAGTGGCCAGAGTCAGTGAGTCAGGGTAGGGGGACGCAGGCCCACCTAGCTCCACTGGGTCCCGATATCAACTTCTGAACTGGGCTTGTAACAAATGGATAATTGATGAATAGTTAAAGTCAAGAAATCATGTCTGGTTCTAGAATATTTATTGTATATATCTTGACATGTGATATTGACATTTAGTGGTTTTTGCTGTTTTGTTGTAGTCTTATTGGTACCACGATGAGAGGTAAATAGGGTTGGCTAATTAGTAGCCCAGCCCTCCCCCTCAGTTCCCCTATGGAAAAGCTACTGTTCCTTCCTCCCCACCTAACCTCTCTCTGCACAGCTGAAGCAGCAGCAGCCTTCCCTCCTCCCTACTACTCCATTCTCAGCTATTTGGTGCACACGCTCCTTGTTTATCCCTCCTCTCTGGGCCACAGGTTGCCTCCAGCAAGCAAAAGAGGATGGAGGAGAGAGCTGGGCAGGCAGACACTGGCAGAAAATTGGGTGGGGGTAATGTGAGCCAGGGCAGTGCATGTCCCTCCATTTGTCATCTCTCTGCAGGGAACGGATGGGATGGGAGAACAAATGTGTGCCCAGTGCACCAGTCCTGTCTGCAGAGCCAGGGGAAAGCCCTTTCCTGAACAAGTAGGGCTCTTAGGGGAAAAGGGGAAGAAAAGGGTGGGGCGAGTGGACCCAGACCTGCTCCACACTAAAGCATGCTCAGAAAACAGGACTGCTCTAAACCCCAATCAGCCAGAACACAGAGAGTAGCTGCACACACACTCCTTCAATTCCCACCAACCTCAGCCTCCCACCCCAAACCTCTTCCAGCACAGCCTGCCCCACCCTCATCCCACATGGTCCCTCTGGAGTCCTCCCTGGGCACCCATCCTGCTGCTCCTCCCACTAGAGCAGAGGAGTTATCTGAAACAAGTGCGTGAGGGCCTCTGTCCTCCCTGACCCTGATCCTGGCTGCTGTGTTCCCTTTCCTGCTTAGCTGGCCGGCCCCAGGTAGGGTCATGTGAGACTATTCATATGCACCCCCATGAGCACATCACCCTGGGCAGCAGCCCTTGTCACCCAGGCTGCCAGTGCGTGTGGCTCTTGTGTAGAGTCCCAATGACTTCAATTGGGAAATACATGGCAGGAAATATCTGGCTGAAACATAATGCAAATTCAAGGTCCTCAGCAACAGCATAATTTTCTAAGCCAATTTATCTCATGGGCATGGCCCTTCCCACCCCACAAGAGAAACTATCTTTACACTTCTCTCTTTTGCTGTACTGCCACCTGGGCCAAATTCTGCTCTAACACAATGTTATAAGTCTGAAGTAATCTCACCAATGTCAAAGAGTTATTCCAGGGGCACATCAGTTGAACAAAGTGGAGACTCTTGTCCCTCATGTATTTCTCTAGCCTATGTGTTATCACCAAGAACCCACACATATGTTTCTATTACCAAAGATATTCTGTTACACCAAAAATGTTATTACTATTAACTATTCATTATCATTCGTATTATTATTTGCTGTAACCTCAAATTTGCACTGATCTACAGTTAGATCTAAATAAATAATCTCATTAATAAATCTGTAACTTTATTGCCATCAGTATATTCTCCTGGAGACTTTTGGCTTTGCTCTCCCCTGCCTTTTAGGTCCTTTCTGATGTATAGGTTGAACCTCCCTAATCCGTCTCTCTGGTCCTGCAACATCGATGGTCCAGCATGATTTTAGTTAGCCAGATGACCACTTGGTATGGCCAAGTTTCCCACGATCCCATAAATTTGTTTACCACCACCAGTCCTAGCTCTGAGGTTTGAATTCTGTTATTTAGTGCTAATTTACCCCTAAATGTTTTATAAGAGCCCAGTAAGCAGTGGAAGTGTTGGCAATGCTGCTTGACAATATTGACCTCCCGTGGTTTGGCAAATTCTCTGGTTTGGCACCAGTCAGGTCCCAAGAGTGCCAGACTAGAGAGGTTCAATCTGTACCACTAACGCAGAGCAGTTCAAAGCTGATGTAGCCAGTAATGGGAAACCCTGTTATATAGACTATATTTGGTTTAGTTTAATCAATCACTTACTCAGCTTAATTTTACATGTGTTGATATATGATGCTCAAAGCAGTGATGTCCAAAATGTTCAGCAGGAGGACCAAATGCATGATTTCAAATAGAGCAGGGATAGAGGGTGTACAATCAATACATTAGGAAGGTCCTCAGTCCTATTCTGCCTTTGGGCTGCATAGGTGGCACGAAGGGGAAAATGTGTTTGCATATCCTCTGCTAAGTATTCTCCTCAAGACAGTCCACTGGATACATTTTCTTACTCTGGAAAGAGGATGAGAAAATAAACATGGGATAGCAGTGACAATAGTCACATTGCTTAATATGCTACTGGATCATGCTCAGATATTGTGTTGTGTGGCATGAGTGAAATAGAATAGTGTAGAGGTCACAGCTCTGATACCTCCACCCCGGTAGCTTGCTGGTCAGGAGCTATATCAAGGCAGTGGCGGGGAGTGATTGAAACAAATAGAGCTCTGGCTATCTTCAGCTTTCCTTGGAGACCATAGACAATTGGTGCAAATTAATGCAGCCCCCACACTCCTCTATCCTATGCTTAGAAAGGATAGAGTGTAAATGGGTATTTTTCAATTTGTCCTCCATTTCTAATGAAGTTTATATTCTGCTCTCCCCCAGGGCTCCTGCAGCACAGCAGGGAAGTAAGCAACAGAGCATCCTGAACTTCTCTCTTCTCAGTCTAATATGATGCAGCTGGTGGATGTTGGGGGAAGCTGCTAATCAATCACAGAAGGGATGGGAGGACAAATGTTCAGACTGACCCAGCTGACATCATATTTGTCCTGAGGAAGTTGTGGGAGGCAGTGCCCCATCACATTCCTATAGCAATGGGGTTGATCCACAAGGTTCAGTTTCACACTTGTAGGGCAAAGTCCAGACAACACTCTTTCCATTACTAAATAAACAAAGTTTTCCTGGAAGTCTCCCTCAAGTATTACAGTTTACAGTCTGGAGTAACACAAAGTAGAAAGGCCAGTTCTGCCTACTAAGGTGAAATAATTTATTGGGAATTGGATTGAGCCAATAATCACTCCTAGTTTTATCAGTGATCAACTCCTCTGACTTCAGAGGAGTTGAACTTTCACTACACAAGTTGTCAGAGAGACCAGAATCAGGCTCATTATATCTTCAAACAAATTAGACAGTGAGGAAAGCTTAGTGATGCAGAAATACCAGGTAAACCTAATATAATTTTATGCTCTGCTGCATTGAGAATGTATTACACATTCTCTGTTAGTAATTAAAACAAATTAATTACTGAAGAAAAAATTAAGGAAATGATTTACAACAGCTTTATTTTTCTAAAAACTGAATATTCCTTTCTGTAAGAATTTGCAGTTAGAAATACAATTTCTGTTTATTACAATTTGTTGCTATGTACTGTATATCATACATAATTCTGGGCTATTAAATTCCTGAAGCATGCAATACAGCAAACTTAATAGACTTTATGCAAATCGTTATATAACAAAATAAGAGCAGATGGCACTCATCACATCAGAATCTTTCCATAACTGTTTCATATTTTGTTTAAATTAAACAAAACATAAGGGTACCTCTGTGGCTCCTAAGTTATTTTAATTTATTCTACCCCACTGATTTTCTTGCCATTTTCCTGTCCCCTTGCGCAGCATTGAAATAAAATATTTGTTTTAATGTTCCATAGATATTTAGTGTTTTAGTATTTTTGAATTGTGCTAGGGACCAATAAAGATATTTGTTTATTCCTATTTTTCTTTCACGGAGAAATCTATTGCTATGAATAGAGTACATAAATCAGTTCACAGGATTGCCTAAAGGAGAGAATTAAAGCTTTATCAGGAATCTTAAACTAGTATAGAAATAAAGCTTAAAAGATACATCTCCATAACACTTTTCCCTTAAAACTTACTCTTTTTATGGTTTTCCTGCTGGCAGCGTAGTGTGTGGATAAATGATAGAAACACATCAAACCAAAAGAAGTTACAAAAACAAAAAAACTAAATAGGGTGTCAGAAAAAAATAATAGAAACAATGTAACTTTATTCTAACTGCAGAGGTGTTAACATCATATCTGAATTCAAACTGTCTTTTCTTATATATAATATAAATAAAATTTCTCATGAACATCTATATCCACAACAACAAATGTACTGAACAGAGCATCTTATCAGGTGAATATAAGTAACTTTGAACTTGCAAGGTCATAATTTTTTTGTAATAAACAATTAATAATAAAACAAAGAAAAAAAAACTGTCATAAGGAACATGATTTCCTATAACACTTTCAAGAAAGACACCGCATCATAAAAAAGCTTTGTAGGATACTAAAAGCCGTATCTGTTACATACTACCTCTATTTTCTGAGAACCTCCTTCTTGAAATCTGTTACTACTTTTGCTGTCTATGGTATTAGAGGAGCAGTATTTCTTGTTTGTCAATTGTTGTTTCAGTGGGATTTTATTTCTAGTTTCCTTGCTCCATCTTGTCTTCATTCTTGAAAATGGAGACACACAGTTTGGGAAAGTGATATAAAGTGGATGTGATCCCTGTTGAAAATATTTCAACAAATGGAAAAACTGAGTCTGGCTTGAATGCATTATGATGAGTCATTGGCAAGCCTGAATGTTCTGAGGTAATTATCTGCCAGTGCTAAAGGTACAGTCAATCCACAACCAATGGCCTAACATTCTGACCACAAGGCAGGTGCTAACTATTATAATGAAACCATGCTGTGCAGTCTGCTCAACAGCCTTATCTTGTTAGGGATACTCCTAGAAATTGTTAAAAAACAACAAATGGTCTGGTTGCACTTTAAAGACTAACAAAACATGTAGATGGTATCATCAGCTTTTGTGGGCACAGCCCACTTCTTCAGATGACCAGAGTGTTGGATGTCCAGAACCAAGAATAAAGGGGGGAAGAAGGAAAAAAATATGGGGGGGGAGAAAAAGAGGCAGTGGATAGATAAATTTCAAAGGGAAAGCGGAGCCAGTCTGTAACAGGAAAAACTGAAAAACAACAGATAGTCTATTAGCACCTTAAAGACTAGATAGTCAAAAGAGGCTGATAAGAACCATTAGTTTGCACTTGGAGAAGAAGAATACTAACAGATTCTATACAGACATCAAGAACCATTGGTACCTTCATTGTTTGGGTGGTTGATAATGTCCCAGCCATCTAATATCACGATTTAAACCACCTGCTTGAGAATTAAACTTGTGAATGAAGTGGAGTTCCAATCCTACTCTGTGTATTTGGCTTGTGGAATTGGTCTGTAACAAAACAGCAACTTGGAGATCCCTTAATTAGGTCCATTTTGTTAGTCTTTAAAGTTCATCTTGTTAGTCTTTAAAGTGCTGCATAGTTCTGTCTTTTGTTTCATGGATGTTAAAGTGTTCCCCAATAAGTTTTTGTGTGTTCCCTTTTCGGATATCTGACTTGTGTCCATTAATTGTTTCCCGTAGGGACTGTCTAGTTTGTCCAATATATATTGTAGTGGGCATTGTTGGCATAGATCACATTACTGGATGTGCAGTGAAATGAGCCTCTGATTCGGTGGCTGATGTGGTTGGGTCCATTGATGAATTCGCTTGTATAGAGTTGGCACCAGGGCTGATTGCTGGGCTGGGTTCCTTATTATGTAGCTGTGTAGCATGGTTACCGGAAAACATTTGTTTCAGGTTGGGGGGTTGTCTGTAAGTGAGAATAGGCCTTTCGCCCGAGGCCTCGGAGAGTGAGGGGTCATTTTCCAAGACAGGTTGTAGATTGTGGATAATGCTTTGGAGGGTTTTGTGGACTGTAGATAATGACAAGTAGAATTCTGTTGTTTTCTGTTTTGGGTCTGTCTTGAAGTAGTTCATGTCTGGGTACTTTTTTAGCTCTGTCAATCTGTTTTTTCACTTCTCCAGGTGGGTATTTCAGTTTTAGGAATGCTCTATATAAATCCTGTAGGTGTTTGTCTCTGTCTGTGGGATTGGAGCGAATCTGGTTGTATCTTAGGGCTTGGCTGTATACAATAGATTGATAAATGTGTCTGGGATGGAAGCTGGAGGCATGAAGGTAAGTATAATGGTTGGTAGGTTTCTGATATAGGGTGGTGGAAATTTGTCCATCATATAATTGTATTGTGGTGTCAAGGAAGTGGATTTCTCATGTGGACTGATCCAGGCTGAGGTTGATAGTGGGGTGGAAGTTGTTGAAATCCGTGTGAAATTCTTCAAGAGTGTCTTTTCCATGGGTCTATATGATGAAGATGTCAGCGATGTAGTGTAAGTAAAGTAACGGTGTTAGGGGGTGAGAGCTGAGGAAACATTGTTCAAGGTCAGCCATAAAGATGTTGGCATATTGTGGTACCATGCGGGCATGGCTATGCCGCTGACTTGAAGATACGAATTGTCTCCGAATCAGAAGTAATTGTGGGTGAGTACAAAGTCGCAGAGTTCTGTAATCAGGTGTGCAGTGCTGTCATCGGGGATGGTGATCCTGATGGCCTATAATCTGTCTTCATGTGGACTGTTAGTGTAAAGGGCTTCTACATCCATAGTGGCTAGGATGATATTTTGGGGTAGATTACTGATGTTTTGTAGTTTCCTCAGGAAGTCAGTGGTGTCGCAGAGGTAGCTAGGAGTGCTGGCAGCATAGGGTCTGAGGAGGGAGTCAATATAGCCAGATAATCCTGTGGTAAGTGTGACAATGTTTGAGATGATGAGTCGTCCAGGATTTCCAGGTTTGTGTATCGTGGGCAGAAGATAGAAAACTCCTGGTCGGGGATTGGAGGGGGTGTCAGTGTAAATTTGGTCTTGAGTAGCATCAGGGAGTTTCATGAGCAGTTGTTTCAGGGTTTTTTGCTATTCTTTAGTGGGATCACAGGAGAGAGGCTTGTAGAATCTGATAGTGGTGAGTTGTCTGGTGGCCTCCTGTTCATAGTCTGTCATCTTCATGATGACTACAGTGCCTCCTTTGTCAGCCTCTTTGATTATGACGTTAGGATTGTTTTTGAGGCTGTGTATAGCATTGCACTCTGCTTGACTCAGGTTATATGCTATATGTTGTTGTTTGCTGACAATGTCAGCTTGACCATGTTTGTGGAAGCAGTTGATGTAGAAATCAAGACTCTCATTACGACTGTTAGTGGGGGTCCATATAGAAGCATTCCTTTTGTGGAATTGGCGGGGGAAGGGGAGCAACAAGGTTAGTGTGTTGTACATCGGTGTGTTGGAAATATTCCGTTAGGTGGAGGTGACAAAAATAGGATTCCAGATCTCCATAGAACTGAATCATATTCATAGGGGTAGTGAGGCAGAAGGAGAGTTCTTGAGATAGGACAGATTCCTCTGCTGGGCTAAGAGAGTGGCTGGATAGATTGACAATGTTGCTAGGTGAGTTGAAAGTATATGGAATGAGAGATCCTGAGGCATGTAGCAGTTTGGATAGTTTATTGTCCTTTTTCTTCTAAAGGGAGATGAAGTGGTCCTTGTAGGTGATTTGTTGAATTTTAATAAAGTCTGGAAAAGATGAAGTGTGTGTGGGAGCTTCATTTTTTTATGATAGTTTCTAATGTTGAGAGCTCCTCCTTGATTTTTTTTCTGTTTGTTGTATAAAATGCCGAGAAGTTGGTTCCTGAGTTTTTCTGTGAGAGTGTGGCATAATCTCTGGCTGTAATCTGTGGGATATGTAGATTATAGTGGGTTATTCACCCTTAATCCCTTAGATGTGATGTTCATCTGTTTGCACTTGGAAAGGAAGATGATGTTTGTTTGGATCTGTGCAAGTTTCTTTGTGTAGTTGATGGATTTCCACACCATACGGCTGAAGGCACCTAGAAGTTCTGACAGGCTGCTTCTTCCTGTTCTAGCCCCAGCCCATAGTCTGGCTGTCCTGACATTAACTAATGATCTCCCAGAGCATTCCTACCCACATAATTAATTGTAGGAAGGAGACTTGGAAAGCAAAAGAAATTCAAAATATCTCCTCATGAGGTTTTCTCCAAGTCATGTGGTATGTGTGTTCCATTCACGGAACAAATAGTTGGCTTGTCCCAGGATTTTTAGAGAAGGGTATGAAATATAGAAAGCCTCAACAAAGCACTTGCTATATGATTACTTTAACAATCTGTGGGAGTGGCTCTTCTCACTAAATGGATCCCAAGTTTGTGGAGTAACCTCCACTTAGTCCAAGCCCATGTGACAAAGGTCTCTTTCATGCAACATTACCTCAGTGTGGCTATATGTGTAAGTTCATAAGACCTCCAGGGAAAAGCCCTGGTGGACACTCCATCTGCAGGAAAAACCTCTATTGTTCCTGTCTGTAGCCATGTCTTAAAGGCACAGGCACCCTGGGCAGCCATTGTGGCAGGAAGGCAGCCAGAGGAAGTCTCTGACCACATGGCTCTCCCTGACTGTCTGCCAAAGAAGCATGGCACAAGCCAAGACCCCCGAGATCCCCAAGGACCTTCCAGGGAGCCATCCCACAAGGCTTCTAGAAGCACCAAGAGGTGAGCTCCAGCGTGGTCAGGGCCAGAGGTCCTGACAGTGTTAGAACTTTGGGAAGAGGAGGAATCACTCCAGGCTCTGCATTCCCGATGCCACAATGCAAACATTTATGCCTGCATGGCCGAGGGGCTGGCCAAAATGGACACCACCCCAGAACCTTGGAACAGGTGCGGGCCAAGGTAAAGGAATTGAAGCCGGGTTATGCCAGGGCCCACGAGCGCAGCTCTACCTTGAGGGAAGTGCCTCACCACTGCGCATAATTCCAAGAGATGGACAGAATCCTGTGTGGTGGGGAACCCCTCTCTGCCCCAGTTTTTGTCCAGTCTGGGTTGCAGACACTGGTGAAGCATTGCCAGGAGGGGGCTGAGGACAACCTGGAGGAGCAGCTGCAGAATGAAGAGGAGGAGGACCCCAACCGGAGTCTGGTCACCCTGACCCTGGAGCCGGTCCCCCAGACCTAGGAGGCCTCGCAGGCATCCTCTGATGCTGGTGAGGGAACATCAGGCGAGTGCAGTCAGGGTCACACACACAGAAGGGGGGAGGTGGGAGCACAGAGGATGTGGGCTAATCTGCACATGCAAGCATGTTCATTCCCAGGGCACACATGGGCAGCTGCTCACAGCTCAGGGAGGGCACACATGTCTGACCCCAGGGAGGGCTGTCCTCCCCCCCTCCAGGAACTGCAGGAAGCAGGATGGTCACAAGGGCGCATACACGACAGCACATAGACCACTGCAAGTGTCATACCTAGCACCTGGGCATGTATGCACAAGCGACACAACAATTGCTCCCGCAGACAGTGCTGCCACGGGCAGGCGGTGGGTGTGTGGGTGGGGGCCCTGGGAGACCCAAGCTGCTCCAGGCCCCTCCCTGTCCTACATCTTGTGACCCACTATGGCAGGACACCACTGCTTTAGTGGCTTTCCCTGGGCTGTATGGCCATGGTGGGCAGGAGAGGTGGGGGGGGGATGTTTCCCTAGCCACCTTGGGGCCCCTGTGAGGCCAGTGCTGCTGGCCAGGCCAGACGTGGGCTTCCAGTGAGAACATTCCCATCCCTTGTTGTACGGACTTATTCACTGAGCACAAGCAGGGACAGTGTGTGCATTCATAAAACTGACCACTTCTCCCTCTTCTCCACAGCTGGACCTGCCGGATCAGAGCGCTGTGCGACACCGTGCCACCACCCACCCAGTCCCATGGAAGCCACAGGCACTGCAGGGTCTACAATGACCTCATGCGGAGGCATGTAGAGGCCCTTGAAAAGATGGAGGAGACCATGGCTGAAAGGGCATGGGAAGAGGCTCGGTGGCCTCCTTCAGTAGATGGTGATGTGTGGGAGTATCTGTGAGGCCCTGGGTGTCCCAGGTCCTGTCCCCATTGCTGATCGTCCCGCTCAACCTGCTCCAGACCCCTCTGCCCCCTTTCCTCCCCCTCAGCCCCGGCCCTCCTTTCCTCCCCTTCATCCCTTGCTTCCCCTTCCTCCCCCTCACCCCTGCCCCACCCACCCCCTGCTAGTGCAGACCCAGCTACAGGCCCCCCCCCCACACTGTCCCAGGCCCCACTCCACCACGAGGACATTTAGGGACACAGACCCAAGGTGGCAGACTTTTGCGGGCCAGGCAACACCCTGAGACCTAAACCACCCTCCCTGTCTCCCTCCTCCAGGTTTACATCTCCCCTCCTCCCCAGTTTTAAAAAGGCTTTGTTAGTTTAACAAAAAAGTTTATTTTTGAAAACATTTTGCACACAGTTTTATTTTGTTACAAAAAGTTATTTCTTTGCACATTGTTTGTTAACAAACATAACATTTTTTATATAAAACCTGGTGTGTGTGTGTTAACTGTCCGGAGACTAGTGCAGGGATGGGTTGTGGGAGGAAAGGTCTTGGGATGGGGGCCCAGGCCAACAGGCCCCATTGGGGAGACCCTGGGGAGAGTCATTGGGCTCCTGTTGAGAATCTCTCACGCAGGGCCTCCCGGATGCTGACCCCCACCTGATGGGCTTGGCGGATGGCAGCTGACCATGGCTGCTCGAACCTCCTCCCCTCCACATCAGCCCATGTTCCCCACCCTGGGAGGAAGGCCTCCCCTTTGCTCTCCACCAGGTTGTGGAGCATGCAACATGCAACCACCACCTCGGGGATATTGCGTTCCCCCATGTCGAGGAGAGTGAGCAGGCATCTAAACTTTGCCTTCAGCTAGCCAAAGGCACATTCAACCTGCAAGTGCGCCTGTGTCAGGTGTGTGTTAAATTGTTCCCTGCTCGCGTTCAGATGTCCAGTGTACGGCTTCATGAGCCAGGGCATGAGGGGATATGCTGCATCGGCCACAATGCAGATTGACATCTCCACATCCCCAACAGCAAAGTTTCACTGCAGGAAGAATGTTCCAGCCTGCAGTAAAGGTATGAATTTCTGAAGATCCGAGCATCGTGCCCAGCCCGACCACCCCCACATAAATGTCAGTGAATTGTCCACGGTGGTCAGCCAGGGCCTGCAGCCCCATGGAGAAGTACCCTTTTATGTTGATATACTGGGCTGCTCGATGGGACGGTGCACAGATTGGGACGTGAGTTCCATAGAGCGCTTCTCCACAGTTTGGGAATCCCAGCCCAGCAAAGCCGGCCATGATGGTGTCCAGGTCTCTGAGGCGGACAATCCTGTTCAGCAGCTCCAGGTTGATGGCCCTCACCACCTGGAGAAATAGACACATACAAACACACAGAATAGGAAGTTAGAGGGGTTACCCGAGTCCTTTGGAGGTGCCTCCTCTCCCTCCCCCCGAAAGACCCCAGAAGCCCTGCCCCCCCAGGCGGCCGCTCCCAGCAGTAGGACAGGGTGAGGCCAGGAGCTCTCCCCCACTCCCACTCCATTGGCCCCCCTCCCTTTCCTGTTACACTCCCCCTACCCCGCATGGACTGTCCCCCCAGAGGGACTTACCTCCGTCAACATGGCGCCAACAGTAGATCTCCCCACGCCAAACTGGTGTCCTACCGAACGGTAGCTGTCGGGGTGGCCAACTTCCAGAGGGCAATAGCCACCCTCTTCTCCAGGGAGATGGCAGGGTGCAGGTGGGTGTCCTGTCATTGCAGGGTGGGGGTGAGCCAGGTGCACAGCTCCTGGAAGGTGGCCTTACGCATCCTGAAGTTTCGGAGCCAAGCCTGGTCATCTCACCGCTCCATGACGAGCCGGTCGCATCAGTCTGAACTTGTCTCCAGCCTCCAAAATCGCCACTCGTGGAAGAAGTTCAGTGGCAAGAACAGTGTTTCTGCAGCCCGAACGAAGGGCTGAAGGCTGGGTTCCGAATCCAGACCTGACATGAACACCATGAAGGTCTCATGGAGCTGCAGCAGAAATTGAAGCACTACAGTGTGGGGCCATCGCCTGCCCAGGGGCAGCTCTGGCTCCATGGCAAAAAAACAATTCAAAGCACAAAAACCAACCAGGAAAAAAAATGCTGTGGTGTCCCAGAAAGCAGGGCACTCAAAGCAAGCACTGCAGAAGCTTTGTTGTCCCTCTAGGAGGTAGGCAAGCCAGCTGCAGGAGCAGAGGAACGGCTGTTCAGGGGGGTCCCTTAAAGCACACGTCTCTGCAAAGAGCATGCTGCAGGACCCGGAAGTAAAGGCTGCCCCCATGCCGTGGCAGAAGTGCTTCCGGTGCCCTTTTTTTGACAGAGCGTCCAGGCAGTCTGGACGCTCTTTTTCGAAAAAGCGGATCACTTTTTAGATCCTTAGTGCAATCTAGATGCTCTTTTTCGAAAGAGGCTTTTTTGAAAGTATCTTTCGAAAAAGCCTCTTTTGAAAAAGGCCTGTAGTCTAGATGTACCCATAATGAGGAGTTGTGTCTTTCTTGATATTAGACTTTAACATTTTACTATTTTCTATATTTTAATGATTTTGCAAGTATCGAGATACTATGTATCTTCTCTTCAACTGGGAATATAGTCTTTCTTAGGAGTAAGTCAGGAGATAGGCAGCCTGGGGTAGTGGCAAAGCTGGCAGATTAGATGGATGATGGGGAAGTAAAGAATCAAGTGAGGCAGTATATGTTGGGAGTGCCTGTGCCCAATATTGCCTGCTCCACCTTACACCCAGCTGGCTGTTATTACCTGATTCTTTATGCTGCTTGCTCTGCTGCTCCTCTCTAAGGGTATGTCTATACTTGCACTCTATTTTGAAATAAGGATGCAAATGAAGACATTTGAAATTGCAGATGAAGCTGGGATTTAAATATCCCTTATTCCTCATACAATGAACTTTACCAGTTATTTTGAGAGAAGGGTTTTCTCTCGAAATAACTGCATCTACACAGCATCTGTTATTTCAAAATAGCACTATTTCGAAATAGCACCAGAACATGATTATGCAAAGGAAGCGCGGGATATTTGCATCCCTAATTCTTATTCAGTAGTCAGGGAAGAAACAAGTTAGGTGGCAGAAAAACAGACTGGAGTAGACTACACTGAGAAATCCTGCTGCCTCTTTTTAAACTACCCTGGATCTTGGCCACGGAAACAAGTCCAGGTAACGGTAGTCAAAATTATTTATGGCAGACTCAACTAAATCATGATAGACATAAAATTGGTCTAATTTTCAGACAAAACTTGGGGAATTTGTGTGGCAACATGATTTAGGTTTGTTGAAATGTCACAGAAAAATATTCTTTAACAACAGCAGATAATAATCCTAATGATAATAATGAATATTTAATAGCTATAAAGTATTTGGTTTCACTACTTCTGACTCAACAGTGATATTCAGATTTACTGAATTAGGAATTTTTTTTTCCCTCTGGTAACTTGTAAATTATTTTTTTCATGAAATACTAAATGAGTGTCATTAGCTTCAACTTTAAGCAAAGGAACTGCTTTGGTACCATCTACTCTGTCTTTGTATTTTTCATCATTCCAAATGCTTTCAGACACACTGAATGATTGCTGAATTCCTTGGAAACTGTAGGGTTTAATTCGAAGAGCAATAGATTTTTAACAAACTTTATATAAACATTTTGTGAATGATGAATGGAGAAATGGGATATTTCAGACGCTCTGAAAAAGTTCTTGGGAGACTGGGTCCTCATATTAAAAACTGGGACACCTGACCTCTTTAGAAAGATGGCAGCTATGTGGAGAAAATAAGTCTTTAACTTAAAAAGTCTCCTTTAAACATGCAATGTTCTTTCAGTTTCCTCTCAGCGTGCCCCCTAAAACATTCTACTAGCTTATCTTTTATAATCTTGCTCAGGTAAAATTTTAAATCTCATAATGTAAAGTCTTTCCTATATTTACCAAACTTGATAGAAAAACTCCATCCTGAGACAAGATTAAACGTGAAACTTTTTGTGAATGTGATGCCAGTGTTAAAACTGGAAATTGACACTAGTTCTGCATGACAGTCTTAATTATTTAATGCGAAATGTTCAAAAATTGTCAGTGTTCACATGAAGTTCCAGTGAAGTCAATGATAAAATTCCCCATGACTTTAGTAGGAGCAGAAATAGACTAACACTTAGTGCTTTTTGAAATTCCACCCTGAAAGGCAACCACACTTTGAATACCCACTTGTACCCTTATACCATGCAATTTTATCTAACTATTAAATCCCTCTTTAGGACTTCCTCTTTTCACTTACCTTCTCTTGTCTCCAGCTTTGCTCTCTGACTGTCCTCAAATTTTAATATTGAAACAAAAGCAATAAAAAACCCCACCCAAAATAATGCGATATTTATGGTTACATACCTAATTTGTTTATCAGTGTTGTTCATTTGTACCCTTTCTTGTCACCATTATTTTCATATTGTGTTCTGTCTCTTTAGATAGTAACCATCTGCCATTTTCCCATGTACATCTATTGTTTTTATTCATAAAGTGCTATGACATTTCATAAATACTAAATAAAATATTAATAACATGGAGGCTACTAGAAGAAATTAAAACCTTCCCTCTTCTAAGATTTGTATTTTTTTTTCAGGACAAAATGACATCCCTCGGGTGAAGTTGAGACTGAGCACAAGATCCCTTCTGGCCTTGGGATCTACAAATCTAGGAATATGAATCTGACAATGTTAAAAAACGTTTTACAAGGAAAAGCTATGAAACTGATGCCCAAACCTTCAAAGGTTGGGTGGATTATTTTGTTTCATAGACTTATCTGATCCTAAATCAAAGTAGCTGAACCTCTTGGTCTTCAAAATTGGTTGGGGATTCTCTCACAAGAACAGGCTTTCTCATGAGAGTTCACTGTACTTCTCTGGTATTTGTTGCTTCTAGTTAGGCTGATAATTCTGATAAGCCTAATTCTGATAAGTTGTATCTCATGTGACATTTGGCATGTTTACTTCAAGAAGTACAAAGATCCATGAAAATGAAACAAAATACACTTTATTATTATTATTTTATTATTTATTAAAATGGCTTTGTAAAATTCATGCCAGTTCTTAGCTATTAGCCAGGATGGGTAGGAATGGTGTCCATAGACTCTGTTTGTCTTGAAATGGGTGACAGGAGAGGTATCACGTGAGGATTACCTGTTGTGATCCCTTCCTCTGGGGCATCTGGTATTGGCCACTGTCGGCAGACAGGATTCTGGGCTAGATGGACCTTTGGTCTGACCCAGTGTGGCCGTCCTTATGTTCTTATTAGTTTGACCAGTTCTATGAATGTAACACTGTTACAGCTAGCCAATTTTCATATCAATAATATAGAAATTTTGTCTGCATTTTCTGACAATGGATCTATTGAATAGCTAGAAAATACACTGGAATAGATGACAAGGCACTGGAACCTGACATTTTTGAAAAATTGTTACAAGGCAATCACTGAAGCCTCAATTTGAGATAACTTTTTTTTTAAACTGGGATTTATGCTTATACACTTTTAAAAAATCGTATAGTAGCAGATAGAAATAGATACCCTCTCTAAAAGAGTCTATCTTCAAGCCTCTCGGTTCTAATAAATATGTTTTTCTTCACTTTGGCTGACAAGATGATTGAGTGTACAATTTGTGTTTGTGGAATATTGTTTCATAGAAAAATGCTCAGGTTATTTATATAAGTTAATGTTACATGATTGTATTGTGTGTCCTTTTCAGGGTTGAAGTGAATCCTAAATGGAAACCTGGATAAAGAGACTTTCATTCCCTTCTTACTTTCACTGCCTACTCTACCCTCGGGCACTCTTTTTTGTTGATTCTTGAATGTTTTCCAATTTGCTATTACATAGATTTAATAATATTGTCTGTGCTTAAACAAAACCACTTTTATTAAACTATGCCTTTAGTTTCTAAAAGTAGAGAGATTTTTCAAAACTTCTTACTATCATTTACTTTGGCTTTATTCCAAGGGTGATTTAATGTATCTTAAAAGATTTTTTATTTTCTAAAGGCAAGATCATTTAATGTATTAGGAAGAAAAAGACCATTGTGAAAACTTCACAGAAATAAGATTTTTCTTTATGTAATGGCTCTCATCTGAATGCCCCCCCCCCCATAATACTCAAGGTCACCTGTATAATCCAGGCATAATAATAGAACTTCATGAGAGATCCCATATTTTAACTTCTATAGCATCTTGTGCAAAAACACAGTCCTTCGTCTGTAAGCAAGGTCTGAATGAATGCTTCCCTGACAGCTAGCAGGGATGGGGAGGGAAGCCTGCTCTGGTTGCATATTCAGCAGACAGAATGGTGGAAAGTGATCAGCTTCAGCTGGTGCTGGCTACAAATCACTCTGCATTCAGGATTAGTGGTAATGAAATATGGTTACCAATGTTGTAATTATTGTGGTAATACAGAGAAATGGAGCTGTGATTAATCTGTCCTAGATTAGAGTGCCACCTCAGTTGAAAAAGCCAGAGGCTGGAATGCCAGGGTGTGTCTAGACTACAGGGTTTTGTTGACAAAAGTGGACTTTTGTCAACAAAACTATACCTGTGTCTACACTACCACTGAGTTCTGTCGACATAACGTCGATAGAACTCGGCAGTTTTGTCGACGGTGGTAAACCTCATTCGACGAGGAATAACGCCTTTTGTCGACAGAGTTATGTCGACAGAAGGCGTTATTGCATCTACACTGTTCTTTGCGTCTACACTCTCATGTCAACAAAGCGGCTTGCTTTGTTGACAGAACTGGATGTAGTCTAGATGCTCTTTGTCGACAGAAGCTTTGTCGACAGTATCTTGTCGACAAAGCCTCTGTCGACAAAAGCCTGTAGTCTAGACGTACCCCCAGAGCCCTGTGAAAGTAAGAGGGGTGGGGACACATGTTTCAGCTTCAAGGCTGCAAACCCTTCTCTGTACTGGTTTAACCTATTACCACCCCCCCTCCCCAACCTTCCCGTCAGTGTTCGAAGAGATAAACAGGCTGCATTAGGAGCCCCTTTGTTTTGTTGTGGTTGGACCATGTTTCTGCCCTGAATGCTAAGGATTAAAAACCAATGAGAGATGAAATCACTTGAGATGGGGCAGTGTTTCTGCCCAGTCTACAAAGAGGTGAACATTACAAACAGATGGTTATGACCTCAGCACAGCAGAGAGGCAGGATTCCAGCCTGGCAGCAGTGGAAAGGCATGGTGAGTGGCCAGCAGGGCAGCTGGTTAAAAGGCATGGTGAGCAGGCAGCCAGCAGGGCAGCTGGTGGAAAGGCAACATGAGAATGGTGAGCAAGCTGCTGAGTAAGTGGCCCGTAGGAGCAGCTGGGAAGCAGCCAGCCGGGTGGCTGGCATAAAGGGGTGGCAAGTGAGTACGCAAGCAGCGGAGCTGGTAATGTGTCTCTTTATTACCCCACCACCTGCATCCAGACCAGGAGGTGAACTCTTCAAATGCACCTCTGAATTCTGGCTTTTCACTCACCAAGGACAGCAATTGGGGAGTGCAGAGAAGGTTTGGATATGATAAAGGGACTTTTGGTTGCTGGACTTAAGGACCTGAGGGGAAGAGGCCACTGCCTAATCTATTTTATATTTATGAACCCTGTTTGCAGTGTTTTCACAAGTTAACGCTAAGTTACTTCCCTCCTTTTATTAAACGTTTCTTTTCTACATTCAGTCCATGTCTGCACTACAAGATAAGGTTGAATATATTAAGGTTGATTTCTTACCCCCCGATTTTGTGAAGTCAAGGGTCAATGTCCCCACTGAGTGCAATAATTCAACGTACTTTGAAGTAGCGTGTCCTCTTAGGGAGACTGCCCTCAACTTTGAGAGTGATGCAATGTGAGTAGCTACCCCACAGTGCCTGTATCACTTTGCATTTTGGGTTATGCTCCAGGTGCACACGAGGACCAAATCTGTACAGCGGACAGTCCTGGATCCATGTTGTTACTGTCCCATAATGTGCTCGTCTATTCCCTCCCTCCTTTTTTTTGAGACTAATGGGAAACAGTCTTTTAGCACACTCTTTGGTCCTGGTCACCCACACAGTGCAATGCAAGAATGGCCCCCCTCATGAATCCTCATATGTATAAAGCACCTTGGTGCACCTAGTGGTGGACTATGTCGAGAATGTAAGCACATTCCTCCAGGAAGAGGATGAGGAAGAGTCTTGGGGTGCCATGGGCACACTATATAAGCACGCTCTTCAGTTGAGCAAATTGGAAATGCAGCAATGAATCTTCTGGAAACAGTGGAACACCTATTCTAGTGCCATCAGACAAACACAGGGACTCCATAGTGCTGCAGGAATGGGATGATCAGTCATGGTGACAAAACTGCCAAATGCTTGAGGCCACTTTCATGGAACTTTGCAAATGGCTTTCCCCCATTCTGAAGTGCAGGGACACCAGAAAGAGACACACTTGGATAATGGAGAAGAGTGTGGCAATTGTCCTGTGAGAGCTTGTAATGCCAGATAATACTGGTCAGTTGGAAATTAATTTGAAGTGGGGAAATCTACAGTGGGAGCTGTTGTTATACAAAAAGCCAAAGCAATCAATATCATTCTGCTAGGGAGAGTTGTGACTCTGGGAAACATGGATGCCATAGTGGATGGCTTTGTCACAATGGGGTTCCCTCACTGTGGTGGGGTGATAGATGGAACACATCTTGGCCCCTGACCACCTTGCCAAGGACTACATAAATTGCAAGGAGTAATTCTTGATGGTTCCACAGGTGCTGGTGCATCACAAGGGCCATTTCACTGATAACAACTTGGAATGGTCAGGAAAGGTGCATGACACACATGTCTTTAGGAATTCCTGCCTCTTCAGAAGGCTGCAAGCTGGAACTTTTTTTTCCCAGAGGAGAAAACTAGAATTGGAGAGTTGAAAATGCCAATGGTGATCCTGGGTTACCCAGCCTGCTCCTTGCTCCCATGGCTAATGAAGCCATACACCACATGCCTGGACCACAGTAAGGAGCAGTTCAACTCCGGGCTAAGCATGTTGCAGAATGGTGGTCAATTGTTCTGTGGGGCATTTAAAGGGAAGGTTTAGGAGTCTACTGACTAGGTTAGACCTCAGTGAATGCAATAGTCCCTTTGTGGTGGCGGCCTGCTGTGTGCTCCATAATATTTGTGAAAGGGGGGAAATTATCTAGCAGGGTGGGGGGCTGAGCCAGAGATTTTGAGCAGCTAGACATGAGGGTGGTAAGGTGAGCACAGCGTGTGGCAGGGCAAATCAGAGAGGCTTTGAAATAAAGTTTTATGAATAGTCAGTTCTGAGAGTCCTCCATGTTGCTCTCAACAAGTTGCCTTTACATTCAGTGTATTTGCCAGAATAGCAATAAAGAAACTGTTGTTCAGAGATCATGCTTTTTTATTTAGGGAAATTAGCAGGGACAGAAAAGGAGTCCGTGGTGGGACCTGAAGTGGAGGGAGGGAATCAGAACCACAAGAAGGACAGCCTTTTGCCTCACGAGGCCCTGGATGTTGAGTGCGAGGCTGCCCTTGAGTTCTCCTAGCCTTCACCCTCAGGCACTCCAGAGGGTGGGGATGATTATCTCCAGGCATGCCGCCATGCACTCCATCGCAGCCATCGGGGTCAAAAAGATATTCTCTTATTGCTTTGCTTGCACTTCCTTGGATGCTCTCCTCTCCTACCACTCTGCTCTCCTCTGCTCCACTAGTATATTCTTCCACTCTATTTGCTCCTTAAACATGTCTTCCCTCGTCCATTTTTGCCCTGAAGATTTGTGCAAGCCGGCAGATGCTGTTGCATAAAAAAGCCTCCGCCTGAGCTCACTAGATTTATACACATGGATTTTCTAAAGCTACACCAAACTGTAAGGTCTAAGGTTTTAAACTGCAACTTATTGTGATCCTTGTCAATCTTTGCAACCTGTGTAACTCTCAAACTTACAGTAAACTGCAACCTTGTAATCTTTGTAACATGCAGCCACCTTGCTTGTAACTTTCCCTAAGCTGCATTCTCCCCGAGTGAATGGAGAGAGAGTGTGAGTGTGAATGTGTTTGAAGAAGGCTTGGAACAATGGACCACATGACAAGGAGTCATCACAGTCTGGGCATGATCTCTGCTGGATAAAGGGAAGTCTGGGCATGCTCCCTGATGACAAGGTGAATGAGTCACAGGAGCCATTCAGACACTATATAAAGAGAAGGACCACATGTGAGACTCTCTCTTTTTCCTTCCACTGATCCTGAGAAGCTCCTCTCCAGTGTCTTTCCTCCTGACCAGCTTCCTCAGCCATGATGAGCAGACAGACCCTTCAGGATCCACATGCCTTGGCTCCTTCTGCAACCCACATGTCTGTGTAAGTGTGTGAGTGCCTGAGGGCAGGAATGAATGGGTGTGAATGAGTGAATGAATGGAGGGGTGTGTGCTTGCTTGCTTGTCTGTGTGTGTGTGTGTGTGTGAGAGAGAGAGAGTTCTATCTTCTTTAGTTTAAACTTTTGGTGGCTGCTTTCTCCTCTTTAGTTTTCCACCTAGTATGGGTGGAAATAAACCCATACTAGTGTAACCCTGGGTGGTCTCCAGTGAGAATATTTTTGGGGTAACAATGCTGGAGCCAGGGGAGTACGCAGCAAGCTCCCTGCTATTCCCACTGAAATGAAAAATTACAAGGGCACACATTGTAGGAGATACATTGTGGAGCCTAAATCCTTATCTGTTAATAAATAGCAAAGGCCTCTCTAAAGACAACGGAAATGTGTTCTATAAAAGGGCAAAGTTATTCTTTAAAGATGCCACTGTAGGTGCACAACAGAATTCTCAAGAGAACATCTGGACTCACATGGTTTGGCAGAGCCGTGGCTGATGCGGTTTCCTCTGTGTCCAGCACACCCCACTTCCTAGGAGAGTGCTACATTCTAATCCTGCAGAAGCCTGCAAGCAGGAGGGAGGATCTGGTCTGGTCATGTCAATGGGGCAGGGCAGTGGCTCACGCAGTTTCCCTCCTCTGTATCTGCACACCCCACTTTTCAGGAGTGCGCTACTTTCCCATCCTGCAGAGCCAATGGGCAGTGGGGAGAGAGGGAGTGCCAAAGGCTGAAGCCTTGCTAGCAGCAGAAGCATAGCAGGAGTAGCTTTCCCTCCTCCCTCATCCAGGTTGCCTTGTGAGATATCAGCCTTCTCCAAGTCAGAGTGTGATCAGGAGCAGATGCTGACTGAATGTGTCCAGAAACCTAGGCCTTATGCTGCAATGCTTTGTGCTGCAATGACATCAGACCACTTCTGGTTTTGCATGGGAAAGTGTCCTACTGTGGAGGATGGAAGAAGGCTGGCCTCCCCAGAAACCTTGTGAGAAGGATCAAAAAGTTCCTATGTGAGAGCTTCATACAGAAGCTGGCTGTCAGCTGGAGCTCATGGAGCTCATGGCCATGTGTACTGCCTGCTCTGAGGGGGTGCTTGCAATACTGGCCACATGGGAAATGAAATTCAAACTTTCCTGGTGTTTTTCCTGTTCACCTGGAGAACAGTAGAGTCACAAGCATCACCCTGTGGGATGCCTCCCAGAGGCCAAGAACTTGACTTTCACAATGCTGGGTCTACGCTACACCATGTGAGATCAAATTTTGCATTGCTCCTCGTAAAAGCAGGAGTATTGAAACTGATTTCAGCAGCCCTTGAAGTCAATGGAACAGGCTTAGTAGTGCGGACACATTGTTTAGAAAATTGACCTTATGCAGCTAAATTCAACCTAAACTCCTAGTGTAGACCAGGCCTCAGACTCTATGATTTTGCGTGAGGAACTATTACCTCTGAGACACCCAATGATGGTGTGTAAATTTCCTAGGTTACTTGATGGGGGCTCAAGACAGTTCTGTGTTGTATCAATGGAAAGGAATCTTCTGATATTGAACACAGTTCTGTTTGCTATTGGCTGCACCTGGCAGAATAGTTACACATAAATTCATAAAAGTTAACATTTTCATGCTATTCAGCCTTTCATCATATATAGGATTATCGATCTAATGTAACATGCTAGGTGTGTATGTCCATCTGGCTTCTCAACCATTCCGGTAGCTGGGGGGAGTGGGAGAAGTATGACTAATCCAGTTTAAAAAATTGTTTAATCTACTCTAGGATCAAAAATGCTGAAAATGTCTTTAACAGAATTGCATGGTTATTAGATGATGTCACTGCAAGATAAAATTAAGGTTTTTTGAGTGTGCTAACTGTGCATTTTTATAACTTCACTTGTTTGGATTTCTTCTAAACTTAATCTTCTAAATGTCCTTGGTTTACAACGGGTGGTTTTGGGATAATTACAACACTTGTCTACTTTTATGCATGAATTACTGATATATTCTCTCAACATTAATTCTAATTTAATGCCACATATCTGAGAATACACACATTTGTGTGTGTGTGTGTGTGTGTGTGTGTGTGTGTGTGTACAAATTAAAAAAGCACTTGTTTTTCCAAAACTTAAACAGTTGAAAGCAACAGCATGAATAGAAAAAGCCATCATCAATAGATTTGGCAAGATTCTCATCCCCTCTCCATCCTCTAGGACTAGAACAATGTGAATGTCTATCTGGAGAGAGGAGGATGCCTCCATCACAGATACAGTGAGGTACAGTAGTGTGGTTACCATCAGAAGATCCCCTTAGAAATCCTGAAGCAGGGCGCATTCTGGAAGCATATGTTAGAGGTTCTGGAGAGCACTTGGTTGCATAGGAAATCACAGGAGCCTGCTGTAAGTTCAGACCCACCAATGGGGGCGGGGAGCAAAGGGAAGCAATTGCCCAGAGATCCAAAGGGCCTGGGGCTCCTGGCCACTGGAGCCCTGAGTGGCACAATCCGGACAGCGCTGAGGGCTGCCTGATGGAGTCTAGCCCAATCCCAGCCCTTTCTGCTGGAGGCCCACCCCTTCTGGGGGTGTAAAGTCACCCCCCTCCCATTTTGCTCAGGGGTCCAAGAAGTGAGTTGGCCCTACTGAATAAATTTGACACAGAGTTTAGACTTAGACATTGATTTTCTTTTTCAAAGGTTCTGTGTTTTATTTATATTTTTTTAGATCATTGGTGAAAGGATAGTGTTTTTATTTTTCATCAGTGTTAAGACTGTGATATGATGAAGCATACATACATGCTGAGAATAATTTGTTTCCTAGAGCCCGGGGATGAAGCATGTTCAGGTGCTCTGTGGAGATGGCACATGCACCCACCAGTCACAGGTAAGGATTGTGCAGAGCAGAGGCATGCTCAGTACTGAATCTTTGGAGAATTTAGCTGGAGCCTCTAATGGGTCTCTATTGAGTGTGTATGGAATTAGATGTTTCAAAATCTTATAATGTGGGCAAACTTTTATTGTAACAACAAAAGGTACAACAGTGATATAAATGCTACCCTCTGCAAATTTAGAAAGTGTTCTAAGCTTTTTTAAAAAAAATGGTCTAAAGAACATATTTTTAACCTCATTCTCACAAACAGCCGAGCCATATTTGCTGAAACTTTCAAAATAAATAAATAGATTTAACACTAGACAAACATTCATCAACAACATTTTCAGTCCAAATAAGTTTGGCAAAATTGTAAGCAACTGAAAAGAAAATCATGCCATGCAAAGTGTTGGTCAGGCTTAAATATAGATTGCATTACCTGCTTTATATATAATAATGAAGTCACAGATCTTGCAGGGCATTGAAAAATGGGAAAATTTGTTGTTTAAAATGTTACTGTAGCTATGTTGGTCCCAGGGTATTAGAAAGGTGAGGTGGATGAGGTAATATATTTTATTGGCCCAACATCTGTTGGGGAAAGAGAAAGCTTTTGAGAGCCACAGAGCTTTTCCTCAGATGTAGCTCAAAAGCATCTTTTTCACCAACAGAAGTTGGTTCGATAGAAAATATTACCTCACTCACCTTAAATCTCTAAAAAGAAAGATAAATAAAACCAACAGAAAATTAAAGAGAATTAATTTAGACAATAACTTGTTCCAAAGGAAGCAAGAACACATGAAAATAAGCAAAAGGAACCAGACTCAGAGGAAATTAGACTAAAACCAGAGAGGTCTGAAAGGACACAAAAAACAATACAGATGTAAAGCAAAATAACAAGAGAGCACTGAAGCATTCCAACACTGAACATGATAAAATGTAAAACCTAACCGGAGATAAAATAGTTTAAAATGAAAATGATCTCTTTTCTTTTGTTTCTTTGTGATACTGAATAGTTTCCCTATCTGTTAAATTATGTGGGCTCTGTTCCATAAATTATTTTAATGTATTAATAATCTCAACACTCTTGCATGCCAGGAGGTGGCCATATTCTACTTAACAAGCTCCCTTGAAGGAGAAGGGGAAAAAGACCCCTAAAACTCTTGCTTCCTGGAAACCAAATCAAATACAATTGCTTGTCCTTTCCTACGTTATGAAATCAAAAGAAAACTCTTTGAGGGGAAGAAGGAGATTACAAACAAACAAACATTCTAAGAATATTTACTTACAATTACAAATACATATCTTTAGATAAGAAACTGTTGTATAAATAAAATACGTAATATGTGGGACTACTTGAGACAGTGGTTCTCAACCCTTTTCAGGTTATGACCTGAAGTAATAAGAGAAAATGTTTTGGGACTCCCACTCCTTTCCACATAGCCACGAAGAAAGAGGAAGTGGGCATGACCTCTAGTTCAGATCTCATGCCCTAAATCATTCCTTGACCTATCATCCAATGTGAGCAGAAAATTTATCTCACCCTTTAAGGACTTTCACAGGTTTTGGGAAGGTGGAAAAGGGGCTCATTCAATCCACCCTGAAGTTCCAGACATATTAGCAACTGCAAAAGAGAGACTGATATAAGTTGTAAGAATGTGAGAGTGATGTTGGTACAAAGACAAAGGAACAGATGGGGTTCAGTATTAATGACACACTGAGAAGAATGATACCTTTCTTCAGTAATTCACACTTCTCAGAACTTTTGCTTTTTGGCTGGGCCCTGTCTGAACTGTGGTCAGCAGAACTCGAGAGGAATAGGGTTAAGATGTGCTATGGCATAAGTCACTAGATGGTGCTGTCACACGTACTCTCTTATGTGTTCTCTTTTGTTGCATTTGAAACTGTAAACACTTTAAGGAAATATTGTGGTGGTAGCATTGGTTTTTGGTTCTTTGAATGAGCTTTTTCCATCATCAGAGAGTTTTCTTTTTGTCTTTTATCTTTCTGGGTAGAGTGGTGGGGTTCTTTTTGTTTGTTTTGTTTTTTGTTTTTTGGTTTTTTTAATGCAGAGATTCTTTCTAGGATCCTGAGATGTTTTGGTTGGAATTAATGTAACAGGTTTTTACCTGTGTGAAGTTTGTGGCCACTTGTATTCTTAAGTGTTGATGTAAATAAAACAAGCTGTACCACATCACAGATTTTTCTGTCATTAGGGAAATTATCAGCAAGGCCCTAGCATCTGTTTCTGTTTAGAAGGGTAATTAATCCTGGGTCTACTAGGAACTGACTGATCGACTGTGTGAGTTAGAGCAGCCTCAGACTGCTCTAAATTTATGCTTGGCTGCCTATAGCCGAGACAGGCTGTCCTGACAGCCCAGGCACAGTGAGTTTCCAGACATGCCCCGTAGATGAATGCTTTGCCCTTTGTAGCCTGCAGAGCTACTGCAAGCACTCTTCCTCAGTTTCCCCTTTAGTCCTTGGTAATAACTTTAGGCCTGAGTATTTAAATAAAGTTTTCCCTTTCTGGGGTCTTATTTAAGTTATACCTATACTACCACTTATGCCTGTAAAACTTATGTCACTCGGTGGTGTGAAAAAACACCCCTGAATGACGTACATTTTGCCAACATATGTAGCAGTGTACACGGTGCTCTGTCTAAAGCTCTGCAGTCAGCATAAAGTGGCCACATGAGAGATCTTGCAGCAGTGCAGCTTCATTGGTTCAGGAGTGTTACTGTAAAGTCTCTCTAGAGTAGACTTAGCCTTAGTCTTTCCCTCAAAACACACTCTTAGGCTATGTCTAGACTACAGGCTTTTTGTGCAAGAAGTTTTTTTCAGAGGAGATCTTCTGAAAAAACTTCTTGCGTAAGAGAGCATCCACACTGCAAAAGCACATTGAACAAGCAATGCACTTTTTCGAAAGATAGCGTCCAGACTGCCTGGATGCTATCTCACATGTGAGCTATGATTGCTATGGACAGAATGGCCACCAGGGCATCTGTGCTTTTTCCTCTTCCCTCTTCTTCCGAAAAAACTCCCTCTTCCCCAACCAAACATGTCTTTTTGCGAAAGAGCTCTTTTGCAAAAAGGCTTCTTCCTTGTAGAATGAGGATTACCAGTTGCATAAAAACCCCTCTGTTCTTTCGATTTACTGTTGAAAGAATGCACTTGCAGTGTGGACATAACTCAGGTTTTGTCGGAAAAACTACCGTTTTTCCAACAAAATCTGTAGTCTAGACATACCCTTAGCCTTCAGACCCCACTCTTCTCCTTCATTCAGGAATGTCCCATTCCTCTTTGTATTGAGGTCTTTAGAAGTTCAACCACGCTACCTCTCCTGAACTCAGGGGTCCCCGACTTGTCACCTTGTGGTCTGTGTGGACCTGGTCAGATTCTTTTTCTGGTATAGGAGTTGCACAACCCTCCTCCTTGTGGTTTATGTCAGTTCCGGCCAGCTGCAGCTTCAGTTCAGCCTACTCTCCTGATGGTGTCTGAGCTGTTCTAAAAGGGGAGTCAGAATATATACAGTCTTCCTTCCCAGTACTTGTCCCCATTGGGAAGGGGAGAAAGGATCCTTGCTCCACTCACTCTACCAGGCTCTTGTTCCTGAAGCCCTTAAAGAGATAGTAATCCAGATATCCCCGCAAACACTGACTTCTTCCTGAGACTCCTTCGTCTCTCCCAACACCTGCTTCTGCTCTTTCCTAGGCTTCCATCTGCTCTAGAATTCCTGAAACCCTGAAGGAACACACCATAGAACTGGTCCCCTTAGCACCTACATCCCCTTAAGGGAACAACCATTTTCCTCTTGGGAGTTGAGATGGGTGAAGAGTGGTATAAAAAGTGTCAGAGTGGCTATGTGCTATCCTGATATTTCTTACACTAGGAGACATTTGCACTGGTAGTTAAATGAGCACTGTGGATACCTTGCGTTGCTAACATCATACAAAGCTGCCAAGGAAGGTGTTAACATCTAACCTGTTTTATTTTAAGATTAAAGAACTAATGCTGCACTGATATCACATTAGCAACATACATTTATCAATAACTTATGCATGTGCATAAGGGATGTATGTGTATATATACCCACAATTCTGCTGAAACTGTCAGTTAAGCTTGTCAAACCATGATCTAAAGAGGGTCATAATAGGTTTAGTAAGAGGAAAGATGCTATAATGTGATGGAGGATCAAAGGGAGTAATAAAATAGAAAATTAAGTGGTGGTTTATGGACAGACTGTTTAGATAATGATAAAGCTAATATCTGGGTTAAGATTTGTTTTCCTAGTTTAAGTATTTGGACTATTATATGGAAAAATCTATGTATTCCGTAAATGTGCTCATCACCATGGTATATGAGAAGATGAATAATCTAGTCCAGAGAGTACTCAAAGTTATTCTAGTTATATATGTCTTGTTAGATTAGGTTGTCTCAAAGGGCCTAAACTAAACCCTTGGAATTTCTAAAACAGTGCACCGGACAAAGCAAAAAGAACAAAAACTGTATCCCTGACAGTTTCCCTTAATATACGATGAGGCTGTAGATGTGTAGGCAGGAAAAAGAGATGCTCAAGAGGATTGCTGAATTTCTGCATAGGTAGTATGAGGGAGTGATGGAAATATTGCAAATGGCAAGGCACTGAAAGCTAGGTGTCAGTATAAAAGCCTTTCACAAGTACAGACAGGCACCCATGAGAAAGGAGATGCCTTTGGGAAGGGAAACTCCTCCCCCCCTTCCCTCCACTCCTTCCCGGTATGCATGACCCACTCTATGAGATGGTGCAGCTGCCTTAAGGCCTTGGGCCTGACACCTCTTCCGCATTTTCCACCCACTTTGGGTGTTGTGTAGCCCTAGGGCCAATAAGAAACAGCAATATCTGTGGCTCATATCCTCAGTGGATTTAGGCACACAGCTCCCTTTGATTTCAACAGGAATTAAGCACCTATATATCTCTAAAAACCCTTGGCCTATGTTCGCTTAAGCAGATGCACTGATTCATCCCTGACCCTTGTGCACATGAGGTGGGGCAGTAGAATCATTGCCCCTTTTCTATATGCCTGTAAAAAGGCCAAAGACAAATCTGGCCTTCTGAATTTATTGATCCTTCAAATTTGGAATGGGAAGGGGAAGGAAATTTGTCATACAAGCAAATACTTAAGGGAAAATCTTGTCAAGTAGAGGGAAGAAGGAAGAAAAACAAAATAGCTAAATGCTTTGTATATGAATATTTGTAGAAAGTGTAAATTAGAAGCATATGGATAATTGTGATATAATTGGAACATCATAAACTGGGCAAGGATGGTCACAAAAATCACAAACTTGCAGAAATAAACTACCTTTCTTATCTATTTAGAACTGAATTTGATAGAAAATCTAATTTTTTTCTTCTACAGATTGATTCACTACTATGAATCATCTTAATGCATATTTTTATGCCAACATTTGTAGTGAACATGTCAAGATGTTTTCTTTGTCTTTTTTTTTTCAGAAGAAAGGAAGAACAATGATCAAACCTATTTTTAGCAAACTTCTCATATATTTAGATTGTGGAATGAACTTTAATTGAACATTCTAGCTTTTATGTTCTTCGCCATTCTTAATATGTTTAGATGTCAGTGATAATTTTGCTTCAATAAAAGTCGCAGAATCAGGCAATGTCTGCAATTTCCCATTCTCACACACACATAGAAAAAAAATATTCTAGCGGATAACAGCTCTGCAATTTCAAAGGTTCCTGAGTTCAAATAATTTGGATTGTAATTTTTTATATCCTATCTTGTCTTAGAATCGAACAGGGTCACTTCATTTTTATCATTTAATTAATCTTTGTGCTATGATATTTGATTAAAATAAGACTTTTTTAGCTTACAGAAGCAAAATCTAGCCAAAATATTATGAAATGTTGAAAGGTAGTTTGTGTGGCAGTACCATTTATAGCATTAACTTTTCAATTCCCTCTTTGTTTATTGAATCACAAACCAGTGTTTAATGTGCATATAGTTTATACATATACCATTTATTTTTCAAAGAGGCTAAGCATCTGTATTTCCATTAAAGTCAAAGAGGATGTGTGGAGCTCAACACCTTTGCAAATCAGGTCAATACAAGGGACGAGGAGAAAGAGAGAGAAATTAAAAGAACACTCGTGAGATTGGAAATGCATTGTTAAAGTTGTCTGTGTAATCCAAGGGTGGGCAAGACAGCCAGATTCAGCCCGCCAAGCTGGTGGATCCAGCCCAAAGTCACCCTGTTGCTCTCTCCACCCCTTACGCCAATCAAGACCTAGGGTTAGGGGAGCATGCACAATGTCTCCTTCCCCCGCCAGAGGCATGCAGCGCCAGAGGGAACTGCTGGCTCTTTTAAAACATCTGATAGTTCTCTCTAGTTACTGTGTGCCCCTGTCAGGGCAGGAGCAGGGGGCTAGAGACTTTGTGCACTCACCCTCCCAGGCCCTGATTGGCCTGGGGACAGGGAGAGCATGCAAAGTCTCCTCCCACTGTGGTGCATAGAGGGAGCCACCTGCTGTTTTAAAACAACTGGAGATTTTCTTTAGCTGCCGGGGCCTGGGAGCAAAGACTTCATGAGCTCCCCCACACTTAGGCCAATCAGGGTCTGTGGGTGGGAGATCACAAGAAGTTTCCTGGGTCTGCCCCTTCTGGAGATGGGGATGGGGTAAGCAGAGGGAAATTTCTTCAGTGGCCCCCTTTTAAAAATTATTGCTCACCCCTGGTGTAATCCATAACTTCAGGGCTATCACCTTACCAAATAACTGCCAATTATGCATGTGTGTTCCTCTTGCTATGTAGCACGTGTACAGCAGGACATAGCCAGGGAGGAAATTGGGACTGAAATGTATGCTATAGTTTCTGCTATTTGGCAGGTTAGCTTGGTTGCCTCCATAGGGAAACTAGTGACACACTTGAATATTCTCCTTTACACCCGATTCTTTCTTCCTGTCCTGTTGTGCTGGGCTCTCAAGTGGAGTCAGGGAGCAGCAGGAGATGGCAGCATGGCGGGGAGGGGGGAGTGAAAAAAGATCCTTCTTCAGCAGTTGTGGCATCCTGCCTTCCTCTGCTCTGCTCATCTTCAAGGAGCAAACACAGTCTGCCACTGAGAGAGTATCGCAGCTTAAGAAGCTTTTGGGCTGAGGAGGGAGCAGATTGCTTACTGCATTGTCCATCAAGAGGCAGAGAAAAAGGAACAGCAGGATTCTTCCCAGACTGGGAGACTCTGATTCTTTTTTCCTCTCCCCCTGCCTTTGAATTGTCTCCTGGCCCAGACTCTGCACTCTGCCTTCCGTCTCCCCTATTGGAAAGTAGTGTCTGCTGTTGGACTCTCTCTCTGCTGCTTGGAGGGCAGGAGGAGGCATTGATAGGGGAAAGCAGAGTCCGGAAGAGTAACAGGGGTGCAGGATATAAACAGAACCAATGGAGATATGCAGAAAGGTAGAAAGGGACTTAATGGGGGAAAGAGCAGTAGGTACATTAATTGTTTTGGGACTTGTCAGTGAAAGAGAGAGAAATTAAATACATAAAAAGAATTCAGAAATATGTATTGTTTAGTGCAGGTAGGCTACACTTCCCATTTGCAGAAATGCCTTTCCTTCTAGAGCATATACAAACAGAAGTGCTTTATTTAAATGTATTTTCAGAATTATAAGGGTTACTCTCTCTAGTATCTTAGGGTATGTCTACACTAGCTCGTTAATTCGAGCTAGGTAGGCAAATCAGGCAACCGGAGTTGCAAATGAAGCCCGGGATTTAAATATCCCAGGCTTTATTTGCATGTTCCCGTCCGGCTGCCATTTTTAAATCCCCCTTAGTTCGAACAAACTGCCCAAGGCTACACGCGGCAGTTTAAAGTTAATCCGAACTAAGTCCTTAGTTCGGATTAACTGTTACACCTAATTCCACGAGGAGGAGTAACAGTTAATCTGAACTAAGGACTTAGTTCGGATTAATTTCTGACTGCCGCGTGTAGCCGCGGGCAGTCAGTTCGAACTACGGGGCATTTAAAAATGGCGCCCACCCGGGAACATGCAAATGAAGCCCAGGATATTTAAATCCCAGGCTTCATTTGCAAGTTCGAATGCCTACATTAGCCACCCTAGTTCGAACTAGGGTGGCAGTGTAGACATATCCGTACATACAACTCCTAGAAACCAGGGAGGCTCTTGGTATACCTTAAATAAGAATAATGTGATAGACTGTCAAAATCTAGAGCAAAAAGATCGTGCTCCATTAATTCCAGGGCAGTCTCCAAACAAATCCTCTGTCTGTGTACGAAGCCATTAAACATCTGCTGCATAGAACCTTGAAGCAACTACTGCGATTTTATTTGATATATTTCTTACTTGTTAACTCCATAAATTTTACAATCGATGACATACCAACAATGAAATATATAATATATATTGACTCTGCTACATGTTTAGAGAGGAGGAAGTATTACCCCATGGGAGAAAATGTAAGTGACAGAGGGATATAACGCCCAAAGCCAAAGACTGAGTGAATTATAGTGCACTAGAAGACTGCTTCAACCACAGTTTCCTTAATAAAGTAAAAACTCCAGTCTGTTTAAATTGTCTTTTAATCAATGGTCAGGAGACATGTAATTCCTGCTGTTGGCATAGCAGTAGCCTATATCTTGGATTAATGTAAACATATTTTCTCAATTTTATAGATTCTCCCAAATCTTATCTTCAGTATACTTAAAACTGTTGGGCACACCACTAAAAGGGTACAGAGAAGTTTCTGAGTGGGTATTGCTATGGGCAAACTTTGTCTCCAGGATTTATTATAGTTCAACATCTCTGCACTATTTTCAATTTGATTTTTCTTCATTTTTTATTTTTGGAATTGATTTGCTCCTCATAACATAGTTGATAAGACAAAAAAAAAAAAAACCCTCACCCCGAAATATATCCTGATTGCTTCACTAAATTTGAGATAAAGTGTATATTTCAATCAAATCAAGATATTTTATATTAAATATATTGCATTATCATTTGCGTATGAGTGTGACTTTCACACAAGTAAGGTGGATATCAGTAGAGCACAGTTCATCATTTCTCTACACCTGAGAACATACAATGCTGCAGATGATTGGATTCACAAAAGCATATTGTATTTTGGTCATCCAAATTTCTCAGTTAGATATTTAGAAAAAGTAAATGTTGCAATAATCTTTCAGAATTCTAGCCAACATTTCATACAAGGTGTCTGAATAGGACACATGCTGCCCTCGATCTAAAGGATGCTTACTTCCACATTTCAATCGCACCCCATCACAGAAGATTCCTTCGTTTTATGGTTGGCCCAGACCATTCCCAATTTATGGCCCTCCCCTTTGGGCTCTCTACGGCCTCCCGAGTTTTCACAAAATGCGTGACCATAGTGGCTGCCTTTCTAAGGAAGCAAGGAGTCCAACTATTCTCCTACCTTGATGACTGGCTGGTGCAGGTTTCATCCTCAGTCTAGGTGCTAGTGCACGTTGCTTTGGTGCAGGTCCTTTTCTTGGAGCTGGGTCTCCTCCCGAATGTGGCCAAGTCAATTCTGGTTCCCAATCAGGACACAGAGTTCGTGGGAGCTCATCTATGTTGCACTTCTTCAGACCTACTATGGAACAAACACGGACAAAGGATGGGCTGGAGCAGTATTGCTTTTGGTGTTATTTATTAGTACAGATTCTTAAAGGTAAGGTGATACTCACACACATACATCACATTCATGCTGGGAGTTTGGAGGTAGGCTGCAAGTGTGGTATAGATTACTTCTGATTTCACAGGTAGCTGTATTGCTGGCTATAGTAAGTTGAGGATTGGTAACATGGAGTCACCAGGCTTGAATAAAGGTTTGTAACATAAAAACAGCAACAGGCCTAGAATCAAGTGAGCAAGACTTTGGTCAGTAACATGGCAGCCAAGAAAGAGGCCCTATTGATAATTGTGTGATAGTTTAAGTTATGTTGAGCGTGGAAGGACATAGGGAGGCACTGGGTACAGGCTGTAAGCCAAAGGGATGTAGTGGAACATCATAATAGGAAATGTCTTGGAACCAAAGACTCTCCAAAAACTATTGTATATACCAACCTAGGTTCAGGACCTGGTCGAAGTTGACAGCATGAAGGATAGTAAGTAAGCCCCCCTTCCATAAGATAAGGGGTGGTAACTAGGCAATAGAGGGTGTCAACCTGGTACATAAAGAAATGATATAAGTTGTTTGTACATGTCTATAAAAGGGCACTGCAAAGGGTAAGCTACGACTGACCCTGATGGGGGGGGGGGGTGCTTTATGCACTTTTGTAGGCGGGGCCTTATCAACACTTACAGAATGCACAGTGTTTTAGCGATGAGACTTTCTGCTAACAACTGTTAATGCATAGCATTTGGCAATAAACCTGCTCAATTGGTTTCATCCTTGCCTGAATCTGTCATTTCCGGGGGCTCTCAGAGATCTACTGTGTTGGCCCAAGTGCACAACGTTTAACACTTTAGATAAAGGGAGCACACACACACACACGCGTGCAGCCAAAAGTTGATCATCACCGACTGAGTAGAGGACCTGTCGGGAATGCACCAATACAACCCCAAAATCCTGACTGATAACACTGGCCAGGCAACAGCTTCCTGGTGATCGACCGCGAGGCCACAGTGGTCCCTGGAACCCCTCCGTATCCGCGGGAGCCTTTACTTTCTCTGGGCTAATCCCAGGTTTCTGCTGTGTTGTTACATCTTGTCTTGAGAAAGAGTTCTGGCTGCTTGTCAAGTTAATTTATGCACTTGCAGAGTCCTTCCTTGCCTTAAAAGGTCCCAGAGAACTAGACTGCCTTGTGATTGGATGTTTCTCATTCACACTTCCTCACTCATTCCATAGGTCGCATGAATATTCATAAGCAGGAGTACAGCTGCAAAACTTTTAACATTACAGGGACTTTTTGACATGACAGGAAGCTACTTCAACCACATTTGCTCAGCTAACAAATTATTTAAACTGCATCAGCTGAATGTCTTTAAAGTAAGCGTCCAGCCTTAACAGGACACTTGACTAGCAGAACCTGTCTAGACTGCATTTGCTTAAAAGGAACTAGTCAAGTTTTAGCTATGAGAACTAGAAGTACAAAATAAGGGGAGGAACAGGCGTTTGTGTCAGGCTAGCCACACTCCAATGGGAAGGGAGCATGTCCAGTCTGGACTCGACAACAGCCATAGCCTCCCTATGCAGATCTTGTTCCCGGCTATCAGGGAAACCATCCTGGTCTTAAGGGAATTCTCTATGACCCTCATGAGGGGCTTTCCCTCATGGCTGCCTGTACATATGTGCTTCATCACGCCAGGCTCTGCATGTGCCCCCTGCAGCTCTTGTTGACACAGGTTCACAGCCCCTCCCTCCATGCCTGGGACAGGTGGTGACAGTTCGTTCAGGAATTCTCCAACCCTTGGACTGGTGGATCCGGGAGGAGGTGGTTTGTGCTGGAGTCCCATTCTCCAGGCCTTGCAACCGGTGATGAATGCTTTTGACACTGGTTGGGGAGCCCACCTCAGCAATGTAAAGACATAAGGTATGTGTTCACATGAGGAACTTCCCTGCATATCAATGTCCGGGAACTGCGGGCTGTCTGCCTCACATGCCAGGCCTTCCTTCCCCGCCTCAGGGGCAGGATAATCCTCTTCCTGTCCAACAACATGATGGCAGTCGCCTATATCAACAGGCAAGGTGGGGTGCATTCCCCTCCCCTCTGCCAGGAAATCGTCTGGCTCTGGGAATTCTGCACTGGGGCAGATATTCACCTGTTGCATCCTATCTTCCTAGGACCCAGAGCATTCTGGTGAACCAGCTGAGTCAGACTTTTTCCTGCCATGAATGGTCTCTCAGGGGAGATGTGAGCCTCCACATCTTCTGCTGGTGGGGATTTCCCCTCCTAGACCTTTTGGCCAACATGGCAGAACATGAAGTGCCCCAAGTTCTGCTCCTTCATCGGGGTGGGCTGGGGGTTCCTGGGAGACGCTCTCCTCATCCCCTGGCCCTAGGTCCTGCTTTATGTGTTTCTCCCCCTCCCTCCCCCCGCATCCCCGCTGGTGCACAAAGTGTTTCTAAAAGTGAGGGAATTCAGGGCTTCCCTCAGGGCCTCCACCAAGCTCATAGTGCCAGCTTGGCCCAGACAGCATTGATTCAAGTCCCTGCTGAACATGTCGTGCAAGAAACCGATCACTGTCTCCCTGCATCCAGACCTCATAACTCAGGACTTGGGCAGGCTTCGCTACCCAAACATATAGTCCCTCCACCGAAATGGCTGACAGTGGCGGAAATCCAGTTCTTGGAGTGGGTGCAGGAAGTCCTTGGGGTCGGGAAGGAGTTTGGGGGCGGGAAGGAATTTTCCTCCAGGGTAGATTGGCAGAGGCCCTGGAGGTTTTTTGCCTTCCTCTGTAGCATGGGGTACAGATCACAGTTGGAGGATTCTCTGCATCTTGGGGTCTTCAAAGTTTTTGAAGGCTTCAATATCTGAGATATAGGTGAGAGGATTATTCTAGGAGGGGGTGGGTGAGATCCTGTGGCCTGCATTGTGCAGGGGGTCAGACTAGATGATCATAATGGTCCCTTCTGACCTTAAAGTCTATGAGTCTATGAGTCCTGCTGGGCAGTAGGAAACCTTCCTCTAGAGTCACCTATCTGGCTAAATGGAAGCGCTTCTCTATTCGGGCTGCTCAGAAGGGTATCTTTCCAATGGACACCCAGGTCCCGCTGGTTCTGGACTACCACCTCCAACCTTAGGGTCCAGGGCTGTCCTCCTCATCTATTAGGTTTCACCTTTCACCCGAGCTCTAGGGACACAATGCTCTTCACACATCCCATGGTTTACAAATTCTTAAGGGGTTTCGACAGACTTTACCTGCATGCATGTCAGCCCTTCCCCCAGTGGGACCAAACTTAGTTCTGTCCAAGCTCATGCAACCCCCTTTCGACCCTCTGGCAACATGTTCGCTGCTGTACCTCTCCTGGAAGTAGTACTTCCTGGTGGCTATCACATTGGCCAGGCATGTGTCCGAACAGAGGGCTCTCATCTCAGACCTCCCATATATGGTCTCTTCTAGGACAAGGTCTGGTTACGCCCCCACCCTGCCTTCCTTCTGAAGGTGGTGTCTCACTTTCATGTGTCTCAGGACATTTTTTCTCATGGTTTTTTACCCCAAACCTCATGCTTCAGGCAAGGAACAGGCATTACACATGTTAGATGTTAGGAGAGCCTTAGTGTTTTATTTAGAAAGAACAAAGCCCTTCTGTAGGTCTCCACAGCTCAGAAAACCCCTAAGCCACTCCAGAAACCAACCCCACCTCCCTACCTTCAGAGGGTCCCTTATCCTGTTTTCTTAGTGCCGGAGCCAGGTCCATCCTGGGGCAGCCAGTGTTATAGCTACTGCAGAATGGCTGAAGGGCCTGTCTCTGTGCAGAGGATCTCTCCGTGGATTCCATCCCATATCAAGGAGTGTTATGAGCTAGCTGGGGTACCAGCTCCTTCCCTCACAGCCCCCTCCACTAGGGCCCAGGCCTTCTCCATAGTCTTTATGGCTCAGGTCCTGATCCTGGACATCTGCAGGGCTGAGATGTGGTCTTCAGTCCACACTTTTGTCAATAATTATGTGCTGGCCAACCAGGATAGGGAAGACACAGCCCTGGGTAGGGCTGTCCTCTGCTCAGTTGAATGTTAGAACTCTGACCCCACCTTCTAGGGTTTCTGCTTTGGAGTCACCTACGTGCAATGGACATGAGCAATCACTCAAAGAAGAAAAAAATGGTTACTTACCTTCGTAACTGTTGTTCTTTGAGATGTGTTGCTTATGTCCATTCCAAACCCCACCCCACCTCCTCTTCTTCAGACTAGTCTGGTAAGAAGGAACCAAGGGGGTGGAAGGCCAGCAGGGGCATATGTTAGCCAATAAAGCGGTGCCACTCCAAGGGGTTCCCCTGCTGGCCCAACGGGTGCTGCTAAGGGAAAAAACTTCCGATGATGCGTGCATGCAGCACGTGCATGCCTACGTGGAATGGATATGAGCAACACATCTCAAAGAACAATAGTTACAGAGGTAAGTAACCATTTTTTTCTGATGTCCATGCATGTGGCGCATGCATACCTGATTGGAATGGATGTGAACAACACATCTCAAAGAACAACAGTTATGAGAAGATGAATGACTGTTTTCTTTGCTGGAGAGGCATGGTGGTTACACCTTTTGCACACCAGGGGCTGCTATGACATCAGGTGAAAGGACAACTGGCCCCAGAGGCTGTACTCTTCACACCAGGGCCAGCTGAGGAGGCACTGGACAGACAGAACTGGGCACATGGGACTACTGATGATCCAAAGGGCTAGTGTGGGGAACAGACTTGGGCACCAATTCAGGAGCTAGTTGGTGACAGCATTAAGGCAAAGGATGAATGAGAAGGAGGTTGAAGGGTCACATGGGGGGACAGGAGGGTGGCAGGTGAGACGCACAGGAATGGGGAGTGCAGGTACCCATGGGGATGGGAAAGATGTGCCTGACTGAATGGGAGAGACTAGCAGTCAGCCAGAGTCTGCATGGGGGAAGCTGCCCTACTCCCTAACAATCCCTGTCCCTGTCCCCAATCCCTCCCTCCCCTGTTCTTCTAGTGATATCCTTGTTGTTCTGCTTCAGGTGATTGGGTGCCCAATGCATCTCTATTGAGAGACTTTCAACAGTTATACCCGATTAGGCCTCACATGAGCTCTCCCCATCTCATGCCTGCAGTGGCAGTTAACTAGTGCTTGGCAACCAACCACCCCCTGGTTTTCTTCTCAACTACTCTTGGTTGGAGTCAGAGCTCTGGCAGTGCTGCGACTTGCCTCAGATCCAGAGAGTAACTTTATAGGAAATAGGATAATTAGTTAGAACTTGTTTTCCTCTCGCTTTTCTTTCTTCCCATTGAAAAACAATGTTACATTTCATCTACCTTTTCAAGGTTAATTTCACCTAAAAATGTCCAGGTCTCTCAGTTTTAAACTTTACCTTTCCTTCCATTTTGGACAGACATTCCCAGTATCTCGGGGAAATGAACTTACCTCAGAAATGGTCTCTTTGCCACAATCTTAAGGCCCATGCCATGAAAGCAAGGGACACTAATGCAAAGTAATCCTTATGAAGAAATCTCTTCACCAGGTCTCAGACCCAGAACTACAAACTCCTCATTATTGTTGCCTAAAAGACCTCCATCTATGGCTCTGGCATTCTTCAATAACCTCAGAAGAAGAGGTCAGAAGTGGCATTCCATATTCTGGATTTCAGAAGGGCACTAGTCTTTTACCTTGAATGGATGAAACTCTTTGGGGAAAAAGCAAAACTGTTTCAGTCTACTATGGAGATATCTTAAGGAAAAGCTATGTCTAAGAAGAGACTCACCAAATGGATTTCAGAGTGCATTTATTTCTGCTACTATCAACATGAGCTACAACCCCTGTCCGGGATGAGAACTCATTCTACTGGGTCACTCTCCATATCCATAGGTTTCCTTAATAATTTACCTATTATAGACCTATGTAAAGCAGTTGCTTGTGCATTAGCCCACTCAACATTCAACACTATGCAGTTGAACAGGACACAACATCTGACACTTTATTAGGATGCACGGTCTTAACCATTTATTACAGACATAACTCTTAAGCCCATTCTTCCCTCTGAGAGGCACTGCATTACAGTCATCTGAAGTGGAGCAACCCCAGGGACATCTCTTAAAGAAAAAGAGTAAGTTACACATCTTGTGAATAACTGACATTCAAGATGTGTATCCTTTTGGGTGGTCCACGACTGGGGCAAGGTGGGGAGAGTGCGTGTACAACCCAACCAGCTACTGCTGTCAGAATTCTCTGACTAGCGGTGCAGGGGCACATAATCATTTGAAATGAGGCACCCACAGAGAAACACATCCTGAAGAACCTCAGTTACTACACCATCTCTTTCGTACTTCCCCAGCCCACACTTCTCAAACCTCGATGTTCACTCACAAGATCCTTTCTTCTCCCTCAGCTTCTTTGCAAACCTTGACTCCAGCAAGTTTTTGCACCGCTTTTTAGGGGTTCAGGAAATAAGATTCTGATTTGTAGTTTCAATGAATTACTCAAATTCTGAATTAATTTGCCTAGTAAAGAACATATTTGGTCAAAAGAACATTTCCTGAATCATTTTTTTATTGTCTCTGTTGTTAACTGGCATATTTGCTGAAAGGTATTTTGAAATAAATTACCAAAATAATTGAAACTCGCATGATTACATTATGTTGTTTTGACAACATATGCAGAATTTTATAGAATTTTAAAAGATTCTGCACAGAATTTTTAATTTTTGGTGCAGAATGTTCCCCCAGGACTAACTAGAAAATTAGGTTGATTTAACTACATCAGTCAGAGTGTAAATAATTCCCACCCTAGAACAACATAGTTAAGTCAAATTAAGTCTCTAAATACACAGTGTTTCTTACATTGGCCTAGCTATTACTTCTCAGGGAGATAGATTACCCATACAGATGGGAGAAGCTCTTCTGTCATCATAGGTAGTGCCCAAACTGAAGCACTGTATTCTTACAGTTGGCAATTTAAATGTAGATAAGCTCTATCAGGTACTCTTTTATATAGTCCTCATATAACTAGTGGTTAGCATACAAAACATCAAACATTCCATCTCCAGGGAAAAACATCAAAGGCTGAATCTGAATTTGCAGTCCCTTCCTCCAAAGTATTCCCAATGAATTCCATTTCATGCATATTGTCCCGAAAAGCTAATTTGTGTCTTCCATGTTGTTCAACATAGTCTTTTAAAGCTCATAGTACTTCCCAGAGCTTGAATTAATCTCTTCTTCCTCATAATGAAGTTCCACATAGTTCCATACTAATTTATCAACTTTTGTATTATTAATACAATCAGCTTCTAAAATACTTATTAAATCTTATTAAATTAAATTAAACATTATTGGATTAAGTTTAAGATTTGTCCAGGATATTGTGGGAAATCACTGTAACTCTCACAAATCACACTTACGCAAAAATAATCTTCAATAACATGATTTCTTTGTAGGTATGGGCTATGAATATGTATGCCTTTCAATTAATTTCATAACATATGGATAACTTTTGCAATACAGTTGTCTCATTTAACATGCTAGAGCTTACTAGTAGCCTAGTTGGCATAGTACTCTCAAAATTATGTATGTCACATTAATTTCATTTCACTAGCATGCATGCAAGCTGCTACAGCTATTATAAAAGGGTACTTTGGATTGTTACTCTTGCACAGTTCGCTCATATTTCATAGAATCATAGAATCCTAGGGCTGGAAAAGACCTCAGGAGGTCTTCGAGTCCAGTCCCCTGCCCAAAGCAGGACCAACCCCAACTAAATCATCCCAGCCAGGGCTTTGTCAAACTGGGACATAAAAACCTCTAGAGATGGAGGTTCCACCACCTCCCTAGGTAACCCATTCCAGTGCTTTACCACCCTCCCAGTGATATAGTTTTTCCTAATATCCAGTCTAGACCTCTCCCGATGTAACTTGAGACCATTGCTCCTCGTTCTGCCATCCATCACAACTGAGAACAGCTTCTGTCCATCCTCTTGGGAACCTCCCTTCAGGAAGTTGAAGGCTGCTATCAATTCCCCCCTCACTCTTCTCTTCTGCAGACTAAATAAACCCAGATCCCTCAGCCTGTCCTTGTAGGTCACATGCTCCAGCCCCCTAGTCATTTTGGGTGCCCTCTGCTGGAATCTCTCCAATACATCCACATCCTTTCTGTAGCGGGGGGGCCCTGAACTGCACGCAGTACTCCAGATGTGACCTCACTAGTGCCGAATAAAGGGGAATCATAACTTGTCTAGATCTGCTGGCAGTGCTCCTCCTACTGCAACCTAATATGCCATTAGCCTTTTTGGTTACAAGGGCACACTGTTGACTCATATCCAGCTTCTCACCCACTGTAATCCCCAGGTCCTTTTCTGCTGCAGTGCCACTTAGCCAGTCAGTCCCCAGCCTGTAACAATGCTTGGGATTCTTCCATCCCAAGTGCAGGACCCTACACTTGTCCTTGTTGAACCTCATCGGATTTCTTTTGGCCCAATCCTCCATTTTGTCTAGGTTACTCTGGATCCCATCCCTGCCCTCCAACGTATCTACCTCTCCCCCTAGCTTAGTGTCATCCACAGACTTGCTGAGGGTACAATCCATCCCCTTATCCAGGTCATTAATAAAGATGTTGAACAAAACTGGCCCTAGAACTGATCCTTGGATCAGTTTCCACTTGAAACTGACCGCCAACCAGACATCTTTCATATTTCATATATCTTTCATCTTTCTTTATCCGCAAAGATAAAAATACACCTTTTATTGTTGTTAATTCACTTTTCTAATGTCAACTTTGCCCCAAGAAATTTTTCTTTTCTCTGTCTTTCTGTGGGTGGAGTCACATTTCTCTAGGTGAACTAGTTTGGCTCCAGTATTATTTCTTTTGACGGAACGTGTTCAGATACAGTCCTGAAATCAATGGACTAGAACAGGGCTACTCAACTTTGGAACCCCTGGGGGCCACAATGATACTTACAGCACATGCTGAGGGCTGCAACTTAAATGTGGTTGCATATACATTCAAATATATATACAAATAGTTTCTTTCACACTGACAGGCATGAATACAAAAATTAAGGCAAGACTACACAACACACAGGCCCCATTCAATATTTACCCAATTTACACCCATATGACAGCACTTTTAATGAGTAATGACAGTCCAGGAATTTAACTACTAAAACACATATCAACAGAAGACCATTATATTGACTACTTTTTTGTTTTGGCTCCCACCCATGGGCCGCAAACAAACAGGCCGAGGGCCGCATGTGGCCCACGGGCCATGTGTTGAGTAGCCCTGGACTAGAAGGATGTCTGCTCATGCTGGGAACACAACAATATGGTAATGAATACACCGGGATGGTGTCATGCAAACAAAAAACAAAGCCTGCAGCAACAAATGACAATTCTCTCAACCAGTACTTTGTCCTTGAGCTTACATTTGGATATGCTTCAAATCATTCTGATAAAATAATTGATACTGCACTGTGAAGCTTGTAGATTAATATCTTTCCAGTTTTGCTAGAAAAAAGTAAGGAGCATTCTGTAACAAAAACAAGGGGTTGGGAGTTGATGCTGCTGCCCAGGATTTGGGGGCTTTGTTTTTTTGGTTTTTTTTTTGTTTTGTTTTTTTTTTTTGTTTATATTTTCCCCGGGGAAATGGAAATGTTACAAAATTATTGGATTCTGTAGAAATGTCAGCATTGCAGTCTGTCTGCAAAGGTCTGTATAATTGGGAGAACTTCCACCAAACACAGCACATAAGCAAAACACAGCATATAAGTAAAAGGTCATGCATTATTATCAGTGTGTAGTGCAACAGTAAAGAGCAATTAAAGAAGACAGAGGGAAAGCAGAAGTAGAAGTAGCAGCACCTACAACTCTTAACTCAATTTTAGAACTGTCAGAGTGGGAGCGTACTGTATGCACTGCTCCCTAAGGCTAACAATTTTAATTTGTGGGTGGGAGTTAAGAACAAGAGTCAGAGCCTATGCAATCATGAAAATTAAAAACGAGGTTTCACCAACTAATTAAGAAAAAGCTAAAGTTATGCGTAATGTCATTAAGAAAAATAAAGCTGATTAGTCTATGCCATATTGAAATACTCAAGAAGCCAAACTATTCAACTGCCAGTATAGATGCAGGTGGGGGAGTCATCTTCATTACTATTATAGAAAATTTGACTGATGTATGGGGGCAATATCTAGCAAGATTTACTGGTACATTTCTGATGCTTAGCACTTTAACACTGGATGAGTAAAGATGGCCTTACAGTAGTGCTAAGTACTGTAAGTAAGTTGGAGCCTATTGGTGAATCTGGCTCCTGGTGTCTATCATAATTTCTGTTGTAGCTCTGGAATGGTTGTACCACATTCATACTATTAGTTAAACTGTTTTCCATACTAGCTCAAAGGGATCCATGGTTGAAAAAACATTGTCCAGTAATGGACGGGGCTTGGGGGTTTTGTCCATGGCTTTGGTTACACTGGCAAATTTTGTTAAGGAAAAGTGCCTTTTGTTGAAAAAAATGTATGAGCATTTACATTGAAGTGTGACTTTTGTCATGAAAAATGACCCTTTTCACCAATTAAAAAACTTCCAACTACACAAAGAATTTTTCTCTTTTCTCCGCCCTGTGTTGTCGACATATGCAGTATAGACACCTCGAGGTGTTTAGTTGCTGATTCTGGCCTCCAGGAACTGGCCCACAATTTCCAGTCAACCACTCTGGTCAGCAGTTTGAACAGCCAGGTAATCAGCTACCCATCCCCTTGCAAGCCCTGTGAAATTTTAATCCAATTTTGTGGGCTGGCTCAGGGTACAGTGGTATCAAAGCATCTTCTCAGATGCCCATGCCTGGCCATTGCACCAAATGTTTCCCTGTTGGACCGCTGCAGTGCTGTTGGATCTGATCAGTGCGTGGGGAAAGGAGTCCATCCAATTCCAGGAACTGAGACACGTACAGCTACATTTCTCAATGCTTGTGTGAAAAGGGGGGATCAGCAGTACATGCCGCAGTACGGAGTGAAGATTAAAGAACATAGGCTTGTCTATCATAAGGACTGTAGAGAGAACTGATGCTCCAGTGCTTCACCAAAGATCTGCCATTTCTATAAGGAGACTGAACAATCCTCAGAGGAGACCCCACTTCTACCACTAAGACCACCATGGACACTTCAGATGGCATGGAAGCAATACACGGCAGGCCTAACCTGAAGGAAATAATTGTGGATGAGGAGATTGAAGTAGAAGAGAACCAGGGGTCGCTGAGAGTGCCAAGACTGTTCTCCACTGCTTATGAACATAGCCAGTCTGAGCAACTGCTTTCCGGGAACCAGGAAGCAGGGGATGAGCTGCAGGGTAAATGGCTATGTCTTGTGGCTTGCAGGGCTGAAGACATGGAAAAGTGGGAGGCTGGCTGTGTTTCTGTGACCTTTCACAAAGATTCCAAGGCAATGCGGCATTGTAGGACACTAGCCCATATCCATGCCATTCATCAACCACTTGTGCAAGAACCGAAGTGAAACGTAGGTGAGGTACTTATGGAGCAGGGTGAAAACCACAAGCCTGGAGAAGTTGTGCCCTGGTTTCCTTGCAAGGAAATGTCTGCCAAGGTGTTGCCTGCTTGTGGAGAAATGTGTAATAATTAGAACTCTCTTCCCACAAAGGGAATTTTCTAACCCTGTCTGGAATTCCTTTTGTCCATATGCACAACTGCCAGCTACTCCCACCCCTTCACTCACTGTGATTATGGTGCTTCCTGAGATGCATTCCTTACAAAGGTAAGTGGGAAAGTGTGTGGAAATGTTGGGAAAGGGGTTTTGAAGTGAAATGACAACAATGGAGGACTTGATGTTAACAGGCTCCTTTTTGTGCATTGTTCTGAACAGCAGAGAGCTGAATGGCCTTGCCATGGACCACATCAGAGTGATGGAGGATCATATTGAGATTCTCAAGTGTTAACGAAGCAGCACAGTGAGCCAACACAATCCCCCCCCCCCAGCAGGTTAAAAATCTCTGTTCTGTAATTCCCCCTCTTCACCCTCAAATTCATTTTTTCATGCACTGCACATCCTCTCCCAACTTTGATTAATGATACCTGGACCTACACACATTTGTGAGGTATAACCCTTTGGCAGCAGCTCCCAATGCATTTCAGTGCATTGTTTTCTGATGAATAAAAGCCCACTTTTATAATTGTTCTACAATTTTATTTACTGTTTAACAATCTCGCACATTAGTCATTGCAATCCAAGGTGCAGTCTTTAAAGGCTTGTTCCTGGGTATGTGTTGCATTCAAGGAGTGTGGTGTGGGAGGGAGGAGATGGGAGGAATGCAGCCTGGAAACAACGGTAACAGTTTTATTTTCGTGCCTCTCATTTTCAAAGTGCACCCTCAAAGCTTCCCTGATGTGAACAGCAGCCCTTTGACTTTCCCTGATAGCTCTAGTATATGGCTGCTCAAACTCTGTAGGCAAGCACTGCGCCTCAGTGCTCCACTCCTGAGCAAACAGTTCCTCCTTTGTTTCACTCAAATTATGCAAAATGCCCCAATAAGCTGTGATAGCCATGGGATAGTCATGGGAATATTGTCTTCATTGAGGCCTTTTTTCGAAAAAACTTCCTCTGCATCTAGACAGCTGCCACATTCTTTGGAAAGTAAATTGAAAGAATGCAGCAGTTTTTTCGACCGCAGAAAACCTCGTTTTACGAGGAATAATGCCTTTTTTCAAAAGTGCTCTTTTGAAAAAAGGCGCTATGTAATGCAAACTGTGCTTTACTGCCTGGGTGCTCTCTTTCGAAAAAGCGGCTTGCTTTTTCGAAAGTACTGGTTGTAGTCTAGATGCTCTTTTTCTAAAGAGGCTTTTTCGAAAGAGGCCTGCAGTCTAGACGTAGGGTAGGTGTCATGTGTAAGGCTTCATGAACCAGGGCTACAAGGGGTAAGCTGGTTCTCCCAGGATCACAGTAGGTACTTCCACATCCCCCACTGTAATCTTGTGGTCTGGAAAGAAAGTTTTTACCTGCAGCTTTCTTTATAGTTCCTGAAGATGTGAAATGCCCACAGTGATCCAGAAGCACCTGCAACATCATTGATAAGTATCCATTCCTGTTGATGAACTCAGTGTCAGGGTGGGCTGGGGCTAAAAACTGAATATGTTCACCATCTGCTGCCCCGTCTCCCACAGTTCGGTAATCCCATGTCTGCAAAGCCAGCCGCTATTTCATGCACATTTCCTGGTCATGGTCTTCTGTAGTAGAATGCAATTTATTGCCCTGCACACTTGAAGCTGTACAGCTCCAATCCTAGACCTTTCCACTGCAAATTGATTTGTAACTGACTAGAAGCAATTGAGAGTTGCCACCTTCCATGCTACAATTTGCACATGCTTCTCCACCAAGAGGGTAGCTCTCATTCTGGTGTCTTTACAGTGCAGTGTAGGGGCCAGCTCAGCATACAGCTCCAGGAAGGTTGCTTTACACGTCCTAATGTTCAGTAGCCACTGGTCTTCATCCCACACCTGCATGACAAAGCAATCCCCCCACTCACTGCTAGTTTCCCTAGTCCAAAAGCACCGCTCTAGTGTGTACAGCTGATCAGTGACTGCCAGATGCAATGACAGGTTGCTGCTGTCTATCTCATATACACTCTCAGGCTCCCCCAAGCCTTCTTTTTGTCAATAATTTCAAGATGATCTCCACTGCCATGTGCAAAATCCTCACCACAGTTAACAGAGCATTCGAGAGAAATATGAGATCAATTCTGTCTCGTTGCAGATGCCAGAATGCACAACAGAGACTGGTAGCTGGAAAAGACACGAAAGGATGCCAGAAGCCCCTGAAGAAAGTAATGTCTGATGGGGGCATTTTGCATGGTTCCAAGATGCCTCACTCTCTCTTCTGTGATCCCACAACACCTACTGTTAGATGGTGTTGCCGGGCATTGTGGGATACATGCTACCCACAGAGCCTTGCTCCCACTATCAATGGGGGAGCTATAGATGTGTGCCTAATCTGTCAACAGATGAAGCAAGCCCTTTCCATGTAATCCTGGGAAAATTTCTGATCCAGGTAGGCCCAGCTATCCCTATTTGTGCTGAGGAGAGAACAGTTTTTATGGACCTTTAAAGGGTGCAACATATTCTAATGGCTAGACAGATATTCTGATTCCTGTGTTTGAGGGGCAGAGCCATAGCTCTGTCTTCTTGCATAGTGCTGCTTTTGGAAGAGCAAATCAATGCAACCAGAGTTTTCTTTTCTTGATAGCATTTACACAGATGGTGTAAGGATGAAGTTCCCTCTTCTCTTTCCATAACTCTTTAGGCCATAGAAGTTAAAGGGATAATGCTATAGCTAGCAGAAAATCATGAGTGAGCTGAGTCTTCTTGCTGAACATGTTAAGGAAAGAGCACAAGCACACCTGTATTGTTCTCTGATGAACAGATAGGGCGAGAAATAATATTTGTACTTGATACTGAGATGAAGACATTTGACTAGGAAAGTGGTGGTGTTACTTAATTTTAAGATAACATAGCTGTAAAAAATTCTGTTTGGCTGATCTTGCAGAATGGATTAGTTTTTCATTAAATTGGCTTTTGAGTCTCACTAGTTGTATGTAGTACTTGGTTTGTTTAATCATTTCACTAATGTATCTTTCATGTTGAAAATTAATGGCAAGACTACAATCAATGACATCTACAATAATCAGATTTAGGGTTTTAAGTCCTTGCTTTGTATGGTTTTTTTTAAATAATCACCTGCTGTAGTATATCTGGGGAGCCACAATTCAGTGAAACTACTTTTAAAATTAACATTTTTCATGTAATAAAATATCTTGTAACAATACTGCCTCCACTAAAAAGACAAAAATAGTCTTTACACAAAATTAGGGGGATTATTTATTTATTTTAAGTTTTAGAAAATCCTATTGAAATAGAATGTCAGGAAATAAACTTGTGTAACTATCCAAGTTAATTATGATGAACATGAAACAATCTTTCACTCAGAAATAGTTTCCTTGTGAAATGATTTATGAAAACATATGTGGAATGTGAGAATGACATTTTGTATAGTTTTCTGTAACTTGTACTACATTGATATTCCTAACTATTCCTTTTAGTGAGTTATTTATAGTAAAATGACATCAGCCACCTTGTTCAATGATTCTTTTTGTGCTACTATACTTGGTTTAATCTTTTTCAGTTAATTTTATCACCTGATTTTTCCCCAGCCACTGGCAAGGTGGGAATATGTTTTTTGTCTAGATCATGTCATAGTTTTCAAAGTTTTCAGAAGAAAAAGTGGAAATTGAAAAGCTAAGCATGGTTGCATGCAACTCACAGCAATAACTTAGAACAATTCTCACATTTTCTTTATTTAACAAGAATCCATTCAGATATGCTAAAATTATGGCTATTTTTCAAATTACAATGAATTGATATTCCATATAAATACATTAGAGTGAATAGTTTTCATTTGTAAGTATTCCTGAAGATCGAGATGAATATCTATTAAACATGATTATCAAAATTAAGTAAAAAAAGAAGAAAAAGTACAAAATAACGTGAATTATATCCATTGAAATGAAAAGAGAGTCATCACTTGAGTGTTGCTACTTAGTTTTGACAAATTCTTAGCACCTAGAATACAATTTACTGTTCTGGTGCTAAGTGAATCTCGATTAGTATGGGTCTTTTGCCTACATCAGCAAAGTCATTTAGAAATGTTATGATGAAATTTACTTCCAAGAAAAGGACCAACAAAAGTCTGATGAACTATTTAAACCCTATTTTGAAGACTGAAGTAGAACTTAAGTGCTATAAACACCTGTCATTTTGCACCCAGAGTGGGTGACATACTTTACCGTGCAAAGTGAGCGGGAGGTGGACTTGGCTCTGGGCCCCCTGGAAGGGGCAGGGCCTCAGGTGGAAGGGATGGAGCTGGGAGCCAGCTTCTCCCACCCAGCCCTCCACACCATCCAGATTATACCACATAGTGCTCCAAGAATGACTTTAAGTGTCTAAGGCTCTGACCATTGGCACTGCCTTAGTAGCAGCAGCAATGGCTGGAAGCCTCAGGGCCTTTTAAATCAGTCCTCTTTGTCCCCCTAATCAGTGACCCTGTGTGCATGCAGCAGGGAATTTCACCATTCATAGTTATCTGAATAATAGCAAAGCTCACAAGAGCATATTGTGCCTTCATTTTTGAAGCAGAACTCTCCATTAGGTAAAGATGCTCAAAAATTAACACCATGTACACCATGTACTGTATGTTACATGTACATTATATGTTCATATTATACATTGATCATCTAATTTGGAAACTCGTGAGGAGGTCTCTTAAATACAGGGTTTTTCAAGGTATTTCCAGGACTAGCTTTTACTAGTTTTATTTATTTACTAGTTATTTACTCTGTTACTTAAATTGAACATTAGTAGCAGCTGGAATACTCAGTCATCCCATACTTAAATATTTTAGAAATTGAACCCTCCAGTGCAGGCTGGAAGTGCTCATATTACTTTTACCCTCTGCCTTGGAAGAGGTTTTTGTATTTGACACTAGTCTTTGTAAAATAAAATGTAAACTATTGCCATGCTATTTCATCTCACTTCATCACTTAGGCTACGTCTAGACTACACCTCTCTCTCGACAGAGAGATGTAGATTATTACCTCATTTTTTGAGGAATACAGGATCTGTCAAAAAAGGGTTTATTTTCGACAGATCCATGTCTAGACTGCCATTTTTTTCTAAAAAAGCTCCGTTTTGAAAAAAAAATGGTGGCCATGTTTATGCTAATGAAGAGTGGGATATTTAAATCCCTGCTTCATTAGCAATTTCAACATGCCTAATCTACATCTCTGTGTCGACAGAGAGGTGTAGTCTAGACACAGCCTTGGCACTTCATACTCAAGGTTTGCTCTTAATCTAAGAGGAGCCTGTTCCTTGTCTCCTTGTCTATTGTTGTACCACAAAACACAACTGAGAATTGTTTAGCAATCTTTACTTATTCTCCCGCTTCACTACTCCAATATTGAACGCATTATCTTTATTGTGACAGACAAGTTACTACCTGGAAGGGATGTTCCTAGGTATTGTGTTTAATCCTAGATATACCTAGCTTACTATGGTAGAGTTTTGAAAAGTATTTTGCTCTCTAGCTGTTTTACTTTTTTTTCTTTTTTTTTTTTTTTGTGGGGAGAGGTTGAATGGAAGTGATTGTGAGAATTGTAATAAGTGGATATTTTAAGATGTTTTGATTTCCATGTTATGCCAAATTTAAAATTTCCCTCTTACTAACAAAGGTAAGCAAGATTCCAATCCATTAACAATATATTTGAAAATACATTGATTAGAATATCCTGATTCAGAATTGATACTATAGCACAGCAGTGACAAATTTAACAGATAACAGGGCTGGGCATATCACCTGGGTGAGGAAAGGGTTGGGGAATTGGATCAAAGAGAGAATGTTGAAGAAAGGAAAACTGGAATGTCATTGAGGAGGAAGATGGTCAAAGACAGGGTTGGGAATGTGTGGGAGTAGAAAAGAATACTGAAATATTATTTAGAGATGTGTTACAGTTATATAAGCAAATACTTGGATGTTTAGTAGGAGCAAATTAAATAACTGCAGTTTTTGCTTGCCACTGTTATCATTGACATTGCAACTAAATAGAAAAGGCTGGATACTTATCAAGACCAAAAAAAGTTCAACATAAACACTGCACATAAACAACTGGAAGCTTTATGTCCATGTAACTACTAAATTAGGGCCTTTGGGGTTCATATACATTTTACCTTCCTCTTGAATCACGTTGATTTTCTGGTTTACAATATCATATAATGACATGTACAACTAGGCACAATATGAAGCTTATCAATTCATTGCCCATATTATATACTAGGCTAATACTGCAATGGATAAAAGATAGATTCCCTTGTCCATCTCTTTGTGTTGAAATAGGCTGGTCCCTGAGTCTGCTCTATAAAGACTCATAAATACTTTTAAGTAGACAAACATGTGAAAAATGAAATAAAATAATACGTTTGAAAGAACAGAAGACTGAAAAACATACTGTGTATCTTAGTTAAATTAACAGTCAAAGTAAGTTTCATTTTTTATTGTGTTCCAAGTGCCACATAGCTGTATCTACTGAAGTGCAGTATACAATATAAATACATGGTGCAAAGCTTCCATTATTTTTTTCTTTTTTCTCCTTCTGTCTAGTTAAGTTAGAAATAGGTTGAATTTCAGTCCATAATTTCAGTTTTTAAGAATTTCTTTCTAAGACCCAAAAGGTAACCTGCTGATAACTGAAATTTGAAATGGGAAAGAGGAAAGAGAATGTTGCAAATCCTGCTACATTAAATGTTTGCACCCTTACTACTCACTAATCAGCTATATGCAATAAGTTCATAAATCAGATTCAACATCTTAATTCCAGGCCTCTCCTTGAGAGAAAACGTAGTGCTGCAGTTGGTCAGTGTCATTAAGAATGTAATGAACTTTTGAAACAGGGAAGGAGTACATTGGGTTATGAGCCTTTGTTAGCAATTACCTTAAGAGTCATAATCTTTAAAAAAAACTTGTTTATGTGTATGTGTTTCCTCCCACACATCCCACATATATGGTGGTAATATCCACATGAAAAATTGTAGCAACAAATGATAAATTGCTGATTTGTGATCTTATTTCTCTTACACCTTTGACTGCATCTCATGCATTCTGGCCACCAATCCATCTACTAATCAAACATTCCAAATTGCTGAGTAGTTTCACAACTACCACCATATTGTTTATTTAAATCAATCTGTAAGAATTCTTGTCCTTTTCCCCCATATCATGTGAAATATTTTCTCTAAAACCACTATATTTCAAAATCCAGAATAGGCAAGATTGTGTTTTAAATGAGTGACAGATGCAAAGTGAGCAATCTCAGACATTGTTCATGTCTTAAAGAGCTATGTCTTTGAAAACAGGAGCTTTATGTCACTAGGAAAGGGAGATTGACATCTTTCCAAAAGGACTGCCAGTGTTTGCTAGTAGTCCCGGAATATACCATGATATTTCACTTTTTATTTTTACCTATATAGATATTATTTTAGGTCATTGTTAGTTGTCTTGAAACATTAGTTGTCTTGAAACATTAGTAAAATGTTTCTGGCTCTCTCAGTCCTCTGGTTGAATTCACAGTTGAGTAACTAAGTTATGAGGCTGGCTGTGTAATTGAAGGATATAAGAAATAATTTCAATAGCACTTCAAAAACTCTCTTCAACATTTCTAAAATATTTCCTGTAATATATGTATCATATACAGAATAAATGGTAACAGAAAGGCCTTATCTGCATTTTGCTTGGGATAATTATTTTGTTATACATGAGTAAGTTAATCCCTGCTCCTCCAATGTTTCCCATTAAAACGTTGATATAAGCAAAATACATGATGTGTCCTGAAGCTTTTATTGACCCTTATTTGGATTACTCTTTGCAGCAAGGGTGGGCAAATACTGGGCCAAAGGCTGGATCCAGTGCATTAGGGTTAGCTTCTGGTGGGTCCCACCACTATATTTGCCTGCATGGCCACAGGTACTGGTAATCGCAGGTCCCAGTAGTCACAAATCGCTGTTCCTGGGCAATGGGAACTGTAGGAAGTAGTGTCTCAGTCCACACCACTTCCCACTGCTCCCATTGGCCAGGAATGGCAAACTGCAGCCAATGGGAGCTGTGATCACCGGTACCTGTGGCTGTGCAGGTAAATATAAGGGCAGTAGCCAGCCAGGGACTAACCCTGGTGAGCTAATGCCATCATGCTAATGCCCACCACTGATTTACAGTAACTAAATAAAAAAGTGTAGGACTACCTGATGGTCTAGTGTGGAGTAACAATTTTATTGGCAATAGTTTGGAATGGCACATTACTCAAGGTGGTTTAGCATTTGAAAGTTACTTGACGCACCCAACTGAGTGCCAATAAAACATTCACCATGCTTTCCCATATTTTGTTGAATGTCATATACCTGCCCTCCCTGCAAAATATCTTAGTGCTGTATCTATTGAAATTATTTTTTCTTATCTTTCTACCTGTAAAGCTTAAGTAGGCTTTTAGTACTATGCATACAGAAAGAAGTCGAGAAAAATTATAATGAATAAACTTTCTAAACTATTTTAGATAAAGCATTTCCATTAAATTATAATGTTGCAATTGTAAAGTCAGCTATCTCTCAATTTGCTACAAATAGAAATGAGTACTGTATCTCACTGAATTCAGAATAAACTACGAGCTCCCCATATAATATAACTTCCCCATTAATTGTGATGTTTTGCTATATATTTTCATTTAATCTATTCTGATTCTTACTCCAAACCCCTCATTCTAGTATCTGAACTCTTGTTGCGCCACACACTTGTCACTAATCTAGGCCTGAATATTGTGACATCCTGGACTATCAGCAGATTTAAGGACCTTTTAACTGAAGTTTACCTAAGGTCTTGCATCTCAGGTCTATGCAATGTTAAAGAGAAATTCTAAATTTGTGGTGAACAGATTTTTTGTGTGTGGCAACAATTTTATTTTTGAAATGGTAACTATCTGAAAGTTGCTCAGAGCTTGGAGTGTTAGCTACAGTATTAATGAAGATGAATTATGTTGTATTCAAAAGGCACTATGCTTTTGTTAAATTATATTAATGACACATCAAACAAAGCAACTTTGGTATCAGTGGAGTAACACTTGCATTAACATATGAAATGCAAAAAGTTGTTCATCTTTGAAGATAAACCTAGATATAGTAGCTGTCAATTAAAATTATAATTGTAAGCAGTCATTAACTTTCTGGAGTGACATAAATATTTACAAGATACATTTAGATATTCACTATAATAAATGTATATTAAATCTACAGATGATGATCGGGAACTGAGGCATAGACACTGAGGAGGCATCTACACTGCACCATAAATTGAAATAAGATACGCAATTTGAGCTATGCAAATTGGGTATGTTATTTCTATGCTATTTCGAAATAGCTTATTTCCTCATTTGGTGCAGTTTACACTGTGCCAAATTTCGAAATAAAGTATTATTCCAAAATATTCCTTACTCCTCATAGAATGAGGTTTACAGGGATGTCAGAATATCAAGCCCAAAATAATGGGCTTGCTGTGAAGACACGGGATAACTATTTCGGGATACTCCAGTATCCCAAAATAGCACTGCAGTGTAGACGTACCCTGAATAATTTGATCAGGATAACATCAGATGTCTGCAGTAAAGCTGGTCATTTTATCAGGGCTCTTACATTCCAGTCTGGAATCTTAACCATAAACACCTTTGTATTGCTATTGATAAAATACAGGAGTTTTGAAATAACATTTGTAAGAATAGTGAACTTTCAATCCTGTGAAGCAGGGCTACTTAACTTTGGAAGCCCAGGGGCCACAATGATACTCACAGCACATGCTAAGGGCTGCAACTTAAGTACAGTTGCATATACATGCAAATATATATGCAAATAGCTTCTTTCACGCTGACGGGCATGAATACAAAGATTAAGGCAAGACTACACAACACACAGGCCCCATTTATCCGTTCTGCTGATATTAATAAAATGCAATATTTACCCAATTTCCACCCATATGACAGCACTTTTAATGAGCAATGGCAGTTCAAGAATTTAGCTACTAAAGCGCATATCAACAGAAGACAATTATATTGACTACTTTTTTGTTTTGGCTTCACAATTTTAACAAATCAAACAAAAACTGCCAATACAGTATTAGAATTTACTGGAGTATAAGTACAACCAATGTGAAGACTGTGTCTGCAATCTTTTCACCAGCTGTTTCACATCAGGTTTGTATTCCGTTGTATCAGCATAGATACAGTCAATCAGATGTCTGTCAGTAAGAGAGGTGCGCAGTTTTGACTTGATGATTCCCATGGAGGAGAATGAATGTTCACAGAAATATGTAGACCCAAAGCAAGTTAGTACTTTTTTGGCACATTTCAGTAATGCAGGCTACATGTCTTCCTGTACATAGGTCATCCAAAATGTTTCATTGTCCTCTTTCTTATGCCTAGCTTTTAGAATACTGTTGTTTTGCAGTTCTACCATCTCTTCTTCAAATGTGGCCCTCTCAATACCAAATCTCACTGCTGAAGGTAAGACAGCCTTTACCTCAACTGAAAATGGATTTTCAGTAAATTCAAGAACTGTCTTCAGGGATTTGACATCTAGAAAACAAGAAGAAAATTTGGTTTTCAATTCTGAGATGTACTTCGTAAAAATTTCTCATGAAGCTGATCTGCAAAAAGGGCCATTTTTGTTTCAAGTGCAGAAACGTCGCACATCAGAAAAGGCATTTTTTTTTCTTTGCCTTGAATTTTAAGGTTGAGTGCATTTAAGTGGAGTGTCATATCAATGAGAAAAGCCACGTTTAGCAGGAATGTCTCTTTCTGAACACAACAGTAAATCCTGGTGATCCTTTGCCTCCATAAACACTCGTACAGCAGGCAGTAGATCCATAAACTGATCTAATACTTTGCCTCGACTCAGCCATCTAATTTCTGCAAGTATTGTCAAGTCACTATACTGTGTTTCGTACTCTTCAACTAACGTTCAAAATTGTCTATGTGTCAAAGCATTTGCAATAATGAAGTTGACGATTTTTGTGACACTATCCATTGTGCTCTTGAGAAATCCTTTCTGCAGTCTGCTACATAACTGTTCTTGATGCAGAATGCATGGTATGAAAAGGAATCTGGAAACTGTGGATTTTTCTTCAGCAAAGAAATTAGCCCCTTCTCTTTTCCAACTATGGCGTGAACACCATCAGTTGTTACCTAAGTAAACTTCCTCAAATCAATGCATTTTCCTGGTCCTTCAAAAAATGCCATCAGTGCAGAATAAACGTCCTCTCCCCTAGTTTGACCTGTCAAAGATAGCAGAGTAAGCATTTTAACATACTTTTTTCCATTGAAAAAATGCACCCAGATTATGAGATATGTCTGAACAATCAGTAGATTTGTCCATTGCCAGACTGAAATACCCAGTACTTTCAATGTCTTTTAGCAATTTAGAAAACAGATCGCCTGAAATGCTTTCAATTCGTCTTACTACAGTTGAATCAGACACTTGCAGTTTTCATATTTGTTTAACTATATCCTTTTTGTTTTTAAATTCTGCCAAAAGTGATTCACTACAGTCCAAGAAGCATTGCTTCATCAATTCACCTTTGGTAAAAGGTCTTTTTGATTTAGCTATGTGCCAAGCCATTTAGAAGGATGCTTCTGTAATGACATCGCTGTCTTTAACTTGTGAATGGAACATATCTTGTTGACTACAGAAACTTTCCAATAAGGAACATATCTTAGTTTTTCTTAAATTGCTGTCAGGTGATACAAGTCTTTGAACTCAGAGTGAAAAGGTTCATGGTGCCGTTGCTGGTTTGTTTTCTTTAATGCAGCAATAGTCTTTTGACAAAGAAGACACATTTGTTTTCCATTTATCTCTGCAAAAGAGAATTCCATCTCCCAAACAGGGTTGAAAACCCTGTGTTCATCCAACAAGCAATCCTTCTTGGTTGCCATTTTTAATTCTTATTAAAAAAGAAAATTGTATGCCAGTGTTTTGGGTGTTTAGCTTGAAGCTTCAGATTGTGCATTTCTTGGAGTGATTTTATTGTAAAAAGAAAAGTTTCCAAGCCAGAGCACTCCAACCTGTGATGAGCCGGGCAAGTCAGGCCAGACATGAGAGGCAAAACAGGACAGGTGCCCAGCAACCCCGTCCTAGATTCCCAGCAGGGTTGACATCCCCACGCGGGAGTTGTGTGGGATGGAGGCAGGGCTGTCCAGCCATGGCACCAGACCCAAACGTGGCCAATGTAAGTCATTCAGCACCTCTCAGGCTCTGCCCACAATGCTAAGCAGCCAGCACTTCCCACAATGCCCAGCACTTTCGGCACCTCCTCCCTGGGGGATAGAAACGCTGACACCCTGTACCCATCTATTCCAGCCAGCCCATCCATTTGCATCTTTCAGTGCTCACTCCACCTGAAAGATGCCTTGCCATTGTGGAGTGTGTTTCTAGTGGAGGCCATCTTCAAAAGACCCCACCCGCAGGCTGTGTGTTGAGTAGCCCTGCTCTGAAGGATGATACTTGAAGGATGACCAGTGGTAAAGAGAACTCTTACTTCTACTACATCGTTAACGATCTGTTTTGTGATAAGCTAATGTCTGTTTGCTGAAAATTGTTTCAAGAAGAGAAAATTGTAACTCCAGGCATCATGAGGAAAAAATGCTATTTGTCATCTACGAAGAACATTTTGGATATTCAGTTATTCAGAAAAGACACAGATATTTTGTTGGTGTAATCTCTTACTGTTACTGTGGCTTTGAAATATATCAGACCAATCTACCACAATAGCTTAAAGCCCATATCACTGTGTGGTGTATTCTAAAGGTATTTACTTCCATGAGTTAGTGATGGTTGCATTGCTCACATATTGCAACCATGAGACGTACATAGGTCAAGTTTCAGCAAAAGCTTTGTACTGCACCATGTTGTATTCTGTGTAAGCCAGATAATTACAGTAAAGAAGCTGTTTTATTAAAGTTTTACAGAAATTTAAAATTTTTTTATTGGTGCTGTTTTATAGTTGTGAAAATCTAGACATCTTAGCATATATAAAACTATATAAAGTGTTCTGCAAGTATTATAACAATCTATAAAAATGATCTAAATGACAGTAAAAGTGCCACAGTCTTAATATCACATATCTTAAGATTTTCTAGGGCTACAACAGTAGATATATTCCATTGGGAGGCTGGGAATCTGCCCTTTTCAGTGGTATAGTAATATATTTGATACAACATATACAAGCCAAATACAGACCAAGGAAGCACTCAAAGAATCACACAGGGCACATCTATATTACACAAAAGATAGACGCTGCCATAATCAATCTTCCGGGATTTTATATAGCGGGTGTTGTATAGATCTGCTAGAGTTAACTCAAAGGGCACCCCCATTGGTGCTGGTACTCCTGCTAGGGATGTTAAATATTGATTAATTGAATAGTTGATTACCCTCATGAATTCTTATAGGTTAGTCGACTATTTTACAGTCCCCGGGGGTGAAAGCCTGTGTACTCTGGCCCCACTCCCGAGGAGCTCCCTTCCACTCCACTGATACAGAGGCAGCAGAATGGGGTGCCAGGCAGGAGCTGGTTCACAAGGGGAGACAGTTAAAAAACCAGATCCTTTTGAGGACTGGCTACTTGTCACCCCATGCTGCTGCCTCTCATACAGAGGCAGCAGCGCAGGGTGGCAGCAGCCCTGTCCAGGGGAGGGACTGAGCTCCTGGACATGGCATGATCCAGAACTGAACCATGCTGCCTGCCTGCCTGGCTCCTAATACACTTCTAATGCACAGCCACAGTAGGGTAGGTCCCAGGCCCTGCATGAGCCAGGACTGAGCTGGGCTGCTGCCCAGCCTGCTAAAAAATTTATTGGGAGGTGGGAGTGGGGGAAATGCGTGTAGTTTATAGCATTAACCCATAAGCCTTTGCTTATTGGTTAATCGGTTAATCGACTACACCATTACATTCCTAACTCCTGCTCCTCATGAGGAATAAGCAAAGCCAATGGGAGAATTTGCTCCCATCAGCCTCTTGCTCTGTGGATGGTGCAGAAACATGGTGTAAGATACATTAACTCTAGCTAAGTAATTCACATTGCATATCTTACTTTGACCTCCCCATGTAGTGTAGACCAGGTCTCAGTGACTTAATGAGAAAATCTTAAGAAAGCTCTTAATCATTTTGCCCATGAAACTAAGCTTTAAAAATATTTTTGGAACAGTAAACAGCAACAAGTTTTGTTGTTTGTTTTTTTTAAATATGGACACTAGAGTGAATTCTCAGGAAAAAAATGATAATTTTAAAGACCTCTGCTGAGGAAGCTCTGTGATATTTAATTTAGTCTCAGCTGAGGTAGGAAAGATGGGACTTGTGCATTAGGAAAGTAGATTGCAGAAGCAACTTTAGGAACAGGAAAAAAAAAGAAAATGCTAGTGATGGTGACATCGCAAAACTTGGTTAACTAAATAGGTCCCAATTTAAAGAGTAAATACATATATTGATGTACAAGAATGAGGAAGGAAAGAAAGCTAAAGTCTTCCCATACATAAAGTTTGTATCACCCTCACACACCAAAAAAACATGAAAAAAGAAATATTCAGTTCAGCAAGGAACCAGAAAAACAGTACCTTCAGGCACTGTTACTCCACTGAAGTCCATGGAAAATATACTAGCAGAAATTAAATGATAATAGGGTTGAGCCATCAGAAGGGAATGAATGACATTCACACCCTTCCCTTTCAAAAGCTTTGTTCTTAATGATCCCTTTAAAAAAAGCAGCAAAACATGGAGTAGCAAAAAATCCTAGTGTACACAGGTATCTCAGATATGTAAGCTTGGGGTTTAAAAAAAAACAAAACCAAAAAACAGTTACTTAGACCAGTGTTTCTCTAGCTGTTTTTATAAAGTACCCCTTAAAAGAAAATAAGTACCCCCAGAGCCAGGCACCCCACCTACTTCCCCCCCACTCTAATCCAATGTCTCTCCCCCACCCCAAAGCCAGGCAATGGACGTATGATAACCCTACCTTTGAAGTGCCCGTTCCTGCTGCCTGACCCTGCCTCAGCAATTTGTGGGCAAAGAGCAAGTGGCCCGCCAGCATCGGGCTCACTGCATGGGCCTGTGCACTCCCACCCCAACCCAGTGCCCCGCTAGCATCAATTCCCTCCCCCGCCTCCTCTTGCTATGCCACTGATGTGGGGGGGTCCTTTGGGACAAAGCTTATTGTGCCACTTCACTGCCTTTTAGCTCCTCTCCGCAGTGCCACAGGGAAGGGGAGATGGGGATGCGTAGTACTGAGCTTCTGGTGGGGGGTGGGGGAAATGCACTTCTCCAGGTTCCGCCACCGTCCCCACTTGAGCACCCCAGGGAAGCTGCTGGAGAGGAAATGAACTAGGAGAAGTGGCCGTGGAAGTGGTTTTTTTTCTCCCTGTCCAAACCCGCCCCCAGTTTGGAACTGGAGCCGCCACTGCAGCCACGTGCTTTTCCAACCAGGCGCTGGGGCGCGTGCGCAGACTGGCTGTTAATGTCCGGGTGCGTGGCTCCGAATATTTAATTTGACAGGCATGTGCCTCTGCCCCCTCCCTGATCCCCTTTGCAGGGCAAAATCCCAGACATTTTTTGCCAAATTTCACTTGTGTTGAGGTACCCCCCAGACCTCTCTTGCATACCCCTAAGGGTATGCGTACCACTGGTTGAGAAACACTGACTTAGACCACCCATCTTGTCATTATTCTTAAGAGATTAATTTCTAACTAGTTCTCTCTCCTGCCCCCTTACTTTCTTAAAAGATCCATTTTTGTTGCAAAGGAGCAGGATAACACTTTTGCTTGGAAAGAACGTTTCTTAATTGATGGAAAAAGGGTACTGTAGTATTGTGATTTTTTGCCCACAAGATTCCTCCCCCTCCCCCAGGTCTTTCTGTTCTTCATTTCTTGGCCTTCTATTTATATATACACATATTTTTTTTTTTAAAAGTGTTTATTGGTTAGCTTGTTACCTTGAACACTTTTGCAGGTGTGTGTGTGTTTGGGGGGGAGGTGTGTGATGTAATTGATTCATCTCTAGTAAATAAAGTTTTGATGACTTGATTTTGTAGTTCTTTCAGTTACTGCTCCAGAATGTACATTTTTCTTTTGTTTCAAGGCTACTTTATATTTGTTTTTTGTTAGATTACATTAAATCTTTCCCTTAGTCTTGGTCAGTTTTCATCTCACCTTCAATTTGTTTGGTTATCTAGGATTTAATTTAATCTATATATGGCTCCATCTGTCTTTTCTTGCTTATGCTTTTTGTCAGCATTTTCAGAAATTTGGTGACACTTTGTGCTGCCATGTTCCTAGTTTGTTTTTTGTTTTTGTTTTGTTTTAGTTTTAGTTTTTTATCACAAAAGTAGCCAAATTGTGCTTAAGAATAGTTTTGGAGTATTACAAGTGGTAATCACAGGCTGAAATCTCCTTTACTCCCAGATGGTTCAGTTACAGTGCAGTATGAAACAACAGAAAAAAGTTCATTTTCCTGAAGACCTTATTAATTTAAAAAATGAGAACTGGTCCAGTAAACAAACTTTAAATACACAAGGCCCCAAGCTTCTCCTCTAGTCCTGGCAGGTCAGTCAGTTTTAAGTATCATCCCAAAATGGATTCAGTATATATTAGTTGTCTGCCTGGGTGAATGCTGCTGTTTGCACATGTCATCAGAAAGTTTTCAAGTCTGCATTTTCTCCACACTGGGCCAGGAAGGAATTTAGAAATTCTCAGGCATGCCTTCCTGCATTTTCCCTCTCAATTTAATATGAATTAGGCACCAGGAATAAAACACGGAAAGACAATAGATGCTATTTGTACTTTCAAATAACTAAGTAGGTTAGTTACTCTGAAGAGGCAAAACCTATTTGTGTGTGTGTATTTTCAATCCAAATTAGCCAAAAAAAAAAAAAAACCCACCTCATTTCTACCTCTATTTCTTGATTAGCTCATGCTAGAAGTTTGTTTTCACTGCACTATTTGAAATAATAGAGGAATGCATAGCTGTGGACAAGGATGCATCTGTGAGAGAGTTCAGAGAGTTATCACACAGGGAGGCAAAATAATTTCAGAGATGTATAACTAAATTTGAGGCTTTTAAAAATTGAATTGTGCAAATTGTAGTAAATGGTGGTAGTCCATCCATGCTGTATTTTGTAAGCCATATAATAAGCCCAATCTGGAACTGCTTCCATGTGGAGAGCTCCCATTGACTTAAACAAGAACTGAGCTTTACTTAAGGGATTGACAGAGTAGGCCTATGAATAAAAAGAAATTCCATTGAAAGGATCTGATGGTGTACTGTCACTTCGCGACAGTGACCAGTTTATATGCAAAAAGAGGCCTTGTTTTTTTGGCATTTGATAAAGTAAAACAATTCTAAAAATTTCCAGATGATCTTATCCCATCTATCTCTTCCTTACCTTCAGCTTTCTTGATAATTTAGGAATTTACAATGGATAGGATTGCATCTATATTAAAACTGTCTCACAGACTTGGTCTACACTAGGACCTTATTCCGAAATAACCCCTCCGCCTTCCGATGGAATTTATAAGCGGTGCGTTCAGACTACCAACCCTGTTATTTTGAAATAACGGGCCATGTAATTCAAACTCTGTACCGCTGCTCTTCACAAGAAGGAATGCTAATTCTGAAATAATAATTTTGAAATAACGGTTGTATGGTTGCTCCAGTGCCACTAATTTGAACTTATTGGCCTCCGAAAGTGGCCTTCTGCAGCTCCTCAGAGTCCTCCCTCTGGCTGTAAGGCTATGTCTAGACTACAGGCTTCTTTCGGAAAAAGCTTTTTTTGGAAAGAACTTCCAAAAAAACTTCTTCCAAAAGAGAGCATCCACACTACAAAAGTGCATCGAAAAAGCAATCTGCTTTTTCAAAAGAGAGCGTCCAGACTGAATGGACAATCTCTTGCATGTAAGCTGTGATTGCTATGGACGTAATGGCCACCAGGGCACCTGTGCTTTTTTCCTCTTTCCTCTTCTTTCGAAAGAGCTCCCTCTTCCCCATCCACACATACCTTTTTGCAAAAGAGCTCTTTCGCAAAAAGGCTTCTTCCTCGTAGATTGAGGATTATCAGTGCCGGAAAAAACCCTCTGCTCTTTCGATTTTCTTGCAGAAGAATGCAATTGCAGTGTGGACGTTCCTCATGTTTTGTCAGAAAAATGGCCATTTTTCCAACAAAACTCTGTAGTGTAGACATACCCTAAGTCTGAGGTAGCACATGCACACTAACAGAGTCTTCTCAGACTAATTTAATGCTTCCCTGTAGTCTTTTTTTGAATATTGTGTTCAATGCTGTATTTCTTTGTCAAAGTTGGACATCCAAACTCTCCAGCCAGTGAACAGTGTCACTGTTTAGACTATGGATATCCTCCAGTGAGCCAGTAAATTTTCATGTTAGGCATTCCACAACAATGTGGTGCATAGTTTGTGGACTGCCACAATCACAAAGTGGAGATGGCAACAAATTCCACTTATGCAGTAGATAACCACACCTGCCCTGATCCGTCTTAAGCCGGTTTAGAACACACCACAGTCTCCTGGGAAGGTTGAAACCTTTCTGTTCAGTGGTGGGATCTGACAGAAGATGTTTCATTGGGATGTCAACTTGCTGCCATTCAGCTAGCCATAGTTCCTTAACATTGGCCGTGACTTCCTTTGCTCATTGCCAGGGAGGCTTGCAGGATTTTAGACACGATGTTGGATGCTGATTGAGGAATTTCTGGATGGGAAGAGGTTGGCTGCTGCGGTTGATACGTTGGTATAGTCTGCATTCTTGCTCCCGTCTATGGATGCTTGGTTGTGGCGATGTTTGCCAGTGGCAGTAACCATTCTATGTCAGTGGGCTGTAAAGTTCCCGTTATCACTCACATGGCGCTGGTCATTTGAGTGTCAACTAGCTTTGTGTGGGCACTTTCTGACCATACAGGAGAGCAATATTCAGCAACAGGGTACACCAGGGCTATTGCTGAGGTCCTCAAGGTAAGTGCTCCAGCTCCCCAGCTGGTTGCTGCAAGTTTTCTTAGGAGGTTGACATGCTATTTGAATTTGTTAAATGGGGAGTTCTTAAGTCAAATTTAGTAATTTTAAAATAGTTTCCTAGTGTAGACATGGCCTGATATAAACCCCACCTTTCTAATACATGAAATGGAAAGGTGTGGATTATGTCAGACAACAGTCTTGTTCCTTCGTCTGGCATTATGCAAACCAACTTAAGAAGGTGACTTCTTTGCTACTCAAGTCCTTGTGCTTCAGGGCACAAGCAGACAGGAGTAGCTAGGGCCCCTCCAAATAACTTTTCACTACACTATAGTGTTGCTCCAGTAAGTGTACCATGAGGGATTTCTTTCATCATCAGAAGCACTTGTCATTGTCCCCTGTCACAGATAAAATGTAACACATATCTCAAATGCAGTTTGTCTATTGTATGGCTATTTCAGGGTTTCAGAACTTCCCCTTTCGGTGCTAGGAAAAGTCTGTGTAATTTTGTTTTAAAGTTTCCAATCGCAGTTCCATGCACACTGCTAATATTTGAATGTAGGGAACTTAGGTAGAGTATAATTACTCAAATTAAAATCTGTACAGGGCATTGAAGCAAAGACCATATATATTACAAAGAGTTTGATGGGATTGTTTATGATTGTACATTTTCAGGATTTCAGCTTTATTTCATCAGAAAGGCAGTGCCTTCAGCACTACTGTGTTCTATAATACTGAATTTACTGTGTTCAGCAATACTGTGTTCTACATCAGCGGTGCACAATCCGTGGGTTGCGACCCCTCTGGAGGTCGTGGCTGACTTCCTGGGGGGTCGCAGAGCCATGCCAGCTGCCATTTTGTTTTCCTGGCTCGGCACCCAACTTACACGTGGTGGGGACGGGAGGAGCGGCAGGGGAGCGGAGTGGCACTTTAGCGCTTTTTTTTTTTTTTTGCTGAACAAAAAATGTTCCCTGCCATGGGGGTCATAAATTAAAAAATGTTGAGCACCACTGTTCTATATGCTATTCATAGTATGTAAGAGTTCCACCTATTAAATTCCTATAGAATCATAGAACACTAGAACTGGAAGGGACCTTGTCAGCACAATATACTATTGGATCTCTAACACATTTACATTTTAACCTTTAACGTAGTTGTTGTAGATAGCCAATGTTTTTGGATAAGTTCTGTATCAAGGCATTCCTGTTAAGTTTCAAGAAAGTTGCTAGTAATCTGAATAGTCATTAGGTGTCCATTCAATCCTCTCCAGCATTAATTTTTATTAGTGTTGAGCGTGAAGGGAAATCCTGTGCCTGTGTCTGAATTTTAAGAAAGTTGGGATCTGGATTCAGATACATATGTGATTCAGGCTATCTCTGGGTTGTACCATACATACTGAGGATTTTGGAAATGTACAAGTGGTTTAGGTTTTTTTTTCCTTGATCCTTACTACAGATTATATTAGGTTGCTATTATCTGAAGTAGAGAACTGTCTAATTTATAAGATAGATACAATTCCTGCTGCCTTTCCTTCCATGGAACAGAAAAGGGTGAAGCTTACTCTTAGAATCCAAAAGAAAAAAAGATAATTAGGGTCTCCTGCCAAGGGGAAAAAAATGGATTTTAATAGGCCTGAAATGCTTTATGATTTATCATCTTCATTTTTTTTACAAAGTGAGACTAGTGCCCTTTAGAGGCAAAAATTTACCATTGCTTTCATTAATTTTTTAATGCAAATTTTGACCTGGAGTGAAATTCAGAGTTTCCAAAAAGTACCCTAAATATCTTTTGCCCTTTTTACCTGCAAAAACTGTCAATGATTTTGTTAGAGAATAATGCAAAAAAAAGTGTATATTTGCAAAAGCATTGGAGAGTGGAAGGAGCATGTTTATTCCACCAGTTTTACTAGTGCAAATTCCTCATGATCTTCAGCACCTGAAGCAAACAGGAAAGTTATCTTCAACAGTAATGTGACTATTTCAAAATGACTAGCCACACTCATAAGAGCCATCTTTCTAAAAATGCTGTGAAAACATACAGTTATATCACTATTTCTTTTTTTTTTAATCACTTCCTGTACCAGGCCTTCGGTCAAGCTGGAATCAATGTAGAAATATTGGTAAAAGCCTGGTTACATGAAAGTAGCACATTTTCATGTGACTCAAGTTTGTGGGTAAGCTAAGGTTTCCTATTGCACAAACCTTTAGCAAAAGTGCTTTGTGAAGTAATGCTATAGATATTCATTGAGGATGTAGTAGTGCACTATCATCTATGTAAAAGCATTTGACAGTAGCTTTGGGGAAATTTCAACGATAATTTGCTTTTCCTCCCCAGGAAGATGAAAGGTTGCAAAACTAGCTATTATATGGGAAAACTAAATGGATGAGAGAAAATTAGCTATATAATGTAATCTGGCACATGATCAAGAAGCTATGTTTCCACACAAAAAAAATCTATATTGTTAATAGTAACTAGAATGTGCCTTACAATAACAAATTAATGTTTTAGTGCAATGAGGGCATTATGTCAATCATATGTGCTTAATGTTCTGTGGCAATGACAGCATAATCTTTTTTTGTACTTTGTCTGCCTTATAAGTGGTGTTCTTTCATAAAAACAAAATCTGAATTCATCTTGAAATGTGAATAGCTGAAACAAGCTAGAATGCTAATGAATTTTAAAGCACAAAAAACCTTGTTGTATAATAATGTTAAGTGAAGCAGTTTTACCATGAAAACAGACACTTGAACAAAGGGTTTCCTACCACTCCTGTGATCCAACTTTGTAACATGTTGTTTCTTCTTCGGTCCAAGCAGATAGTCAATATTTGGGACCTTGCAGGATTGTTTCCTTTAAGCAGATGAATAAATGATAAATGTTACAAGTACAATGTCTTTGGTGCTATCCTGTTTATTTACAAAAAACATACCCACTGTATTGTTCCTCTGAACAAAGTAGGAACAAAGAGCGGGCAGCTTCCGTGCTCATCATTTCCAAGTCTGCATTTCCAGCCACTGCTGAGATGCAGGGAGCTCTGTCTCTGCTCCCCTTTCAGTGTTGTTCTCATGACTACTTCTCTCACTCTCTGGTCTAACAGGGTATGTCTACACAGCAACGTTATTTCGAAATAACTTCGTCTGCGTCTATGCATTATTTGGAAATAATGTCAAAATGCTGTCAAGCTGAAGGATTTCTTACTCTGACTCCTGTAACCCTGATTGTACAAGGAGTAAGGGAAGTCGGAGGAAGAGTGCTCTATTCTAAATAAGTGCTGTGTAGACGCTCCCATTTTTTAAATAGGCTGTTTCAAAATAAGCTACGCAATCGACGTAGCTCAATTTGCATAGCTTATTTCGAGTTAAGCCCTGCTGTGTAGACATTCCCCCATGGTGCTTCTCAGAAAAGGGTATGCAGAGGTCTTGCAAGGGAGTACATCAACTCATCTAAATATTTGTCAGTGACGTCAGTTCAAAGCTAAAATTTAATACAGACAATGACTTGTTTATACCGCTTTATATACTATCCACTGAAATGTAAGTACAATATTTATATATGGTAAATGAGAAAATAAGCAATTTTTAATAATAGTGTGCTGTGACACTTGTGCTTTTATATCTGATTTTATAAGCAAGCAGTGTTTATGTGAGGTAAATCTTGGTTTACACATGCCAAATCAGATTCCTGTAAGAGGTACTATAGTCTGGAAAGTTTGAGAGCCAGCGATTTAACATACACACAGTTGCAAAAAATCTTTTATTGCCTTGGAGATTATTTGCAACCTGTCCCATGAAAACCCAGCAGAGAGTTTAGTCCAGCTCAGCTTTCTGTTCTTTCCCACTATCACTAAATAAAGGGAATTTAATTGTTCCTTCTAATTTGCCTGAAAGAAGGGTGCTTAGTACATCCATAGGGTTTAATGAAATGTGACTGTCTATTGATCAGTGAAGACCCATTTGATGGTAGCCATTGACACCTTCTATCTTAATAATATATAGTCCTATTTAAAAGAAAGAACACATTTTTTACTCAATTGAAGCTGCTTGGCATGATGCAGTCAGAGGTATGTCAAGGCCCAGAGCACACAAGAACTCTCATTATCTGAAGTGGAGCTGCTGGGAAATCTGCAGCTGGACCTTAAAAGTTTGAAGGGTTGCACACACCAGAAACTAGAGGTGGTTTTAGTGGGGAAGTAAAGGAGAAGTGGAAGATCAACTGGAGGAGCAATTAATAATGGTGGTAAGAAGGGGACCATTGGGAGGAAAGGTACAGGGCAGGAAGTGACATTTGAGGTAGGACTGGCATCCGCTCAGAAGTGCTTTGGCTTGAAGCTAGTCCCTGGGATACAGAAGATAGGTCAGGAGACCAAGGAGACCTGGATTCTATTGTGGGGTGGATGTCACAGCTACAGGCAGAGTTGCCCTTGATTGTCCTTTAGTGGTTCAGCAAAGGCACTATCTTCTAGCTTCCTAACCACTGCCTTTCTGGTAGGAGACTAGCACCAGGGTCCCATTTGGCTGGGGTATTTCCAGGCTCCACAGTTCCCTGCCTTCACTGTGTTACTCTCAGCACAGATAGGTTGCCTAAGGACAGCTGCTTGCCGTCTCTTCAGAGATGATTAACAGGTTCAATTGCTACAGTTATAAGTACCACACAATTCTTTCTATCCAATTTTATTCTTATGAGGTATTATAAAGAAAACATTTAAATCAATACAAGAACCTACATGCCTACTAATAAGCTTACCAGAATTCACCCCAACCTTAACATAGACTTTGGCAGGAAAAGTCTCTCATTTCTCTTTTGCTTACAGGTTCATCACAACTTCAGCTTAGAATAAGCAAGCAGTCTTATGAGGCTTCAGGAGCTCTCCTCCTTCAAACCCTGCCCTCAGGATTGAGGTCCTCTATGGAAAACGTAGGAAGGCCATAAGCCAGTATAAAAACAGGTTCTTTATCAAAACCCTTTCTTTGTCTCTTGGTCCCAGGAGAATCCAGTTTGAATGGGTATATATCAGCCTTTCCAGGATGGTGGTTTCTCTGGAGATTTTACAACTGAGTGAAGTTGCCTAATCGGCTCCTGATGCTCTCCTATTTATTCCTCCCATGGAAATATGTAAAGAAAAAAATATGTAAACATTTAAATACAATGGACCCCCAAAACAATTAAACTAGATCAGTAAAGTTTAACTTAATTCAATAAAGTTCATTTAGGGAATTGTGAATCTGTCACAGGGGACACTGCCACAGCTACATAAATTGTTTCACCTCTCCATGCCTCCATTTCCCACCTGTAAAATAGAGATAGAAAATGTCTTGAAGTTCTTTGAGGTACATGGATAAAATGATTGGACAACTGCAAAGAATTACTACTAATAAGTAAGGTCAGTCTTGTGCCTAACTTAGTCTGGAGAGTGAAGTATTGCAGCATAGGTAGGGTTTTTCCCCCCTGAATTTTGTTCTCAAATAACACAGTACTGAAGCTTTTATTCCAGGGGCATTATAATGAAATCCAGAATATTGGATTGCTTTGTTCGTGTCCTGGAAAAAACTGCTTCTTTCATTATAATTCTAATTGCTTACCTATTTCTCTTTAGACTGCTTCATTGGCAACAACTTGGATGCTGTCTGTGTAAGCAACTTCATCTGTTCCTTACCCTCCATACCACATCCTTGCTGACATTCCCTTGTGATTGAATTTGCAGGTGGGGTCAGGACATTGGTGGGAGAACAGATATTTCTAGCTTGGAATCTACTCCATCTGGCAGAGCCTACGCTTGTTGGCAAAGGCAGGATGTAAGACTTCCTTTAAGCAATAATTTGAGCATGGCGTAGGGGACATTAAAAAAATGATGGATTGGGGAAAGTAATTCTATCTCCTGTAAAACTGTATTTTTTGTCCTAATTAGACTGACTGATTAATGATGTTAGCTCTTGTGACTTTTAGTGTCATGATACTTGTTTTTCTTACAGCGCCAGTGATAAATCACATGAGAATTTCACCCTACCTTCCCTCCTTTTTTCTAAATGATATTTTCTGCATTTAAAATTATGCTTATTTAGAAAATGTTGGTAGGTCACATGGTATAATTTCAGTTCCATGATGGGGTGATTATAGCTCATAAAATAATAAGAAGGGTTTGAATGAGGCACAAGTGTTTTCACGTGGGGTGACCATCCATCCCATTTTTACCAGCACAGTCCCTTATTTATGACCTCCTCCTGGTATCCAACCTTTTTTTAAAAAATGAGGGAGGAGCCACCAGCCACTGAATCCCCAAGCACTGGCAGCTCCACTTCCCCGCTGCAGGGCTGAATCCCCAAACACCGGTGGCCCCTCTACCCTCCCCCCATACTGCAGGGCAGAACTTCATCCTTGCAGTGGGGCAGGGTGGGCAGGAAGCCACCGGCACTTGGAACTTCAGCGGCTGGAGCCCCAAGCATGAGTGGCTTCTCCCACTATGTCCTCCATCTGCAGGGCTGAAGCCCTGAGTGCTGGCAGCTCCCCCCACACTGAGGCTGCATCCCTGAGCACCGGCGACTCCCCTTACTCCTGCTGTAGGGCTGAAGCCCCTAGCGCCTCCTCCCCCTGCAAGACTGAAGCCCTGAGTGCCAGCAACACCCCCTTTAGGCTAAAGCCTCCAGCGCTGGCAGCCCCTCCCCTTGGTGTCCCATATTCAGCACATCCTATTTTCAAGGAAAGGAAGTCATTCAGAGATGAGTAATTGATCATTAGGATTAGAAAATTTTAGGAAAATGTAAATGTTTTCCTTTGTAGGCAATACAGACCTGACCCAAAGCATGAATAATAGAAAATTATTAAGCTGTTTAAGATTCACTGACTGAGTATAGAGTTTAAGTGTAACTTTCTCTAGTCATAGTCACATCATTTAACTATCTGAATATGCATGTTTTATTTAGCATGAGCATTCTCAAACCTATTCATTTTTAAAGTTCAGCAGCTATTCACAGAAAATATTTTGCAGTATTTGCTCAGGTCTAGTTTCTAATATCCATGTCTATTGATTTTTACATGACAAATATTTAAGTTGATTTTTCATAACAAATACAACTACCTTACCTTTTAATTTGAACATTAATTATTCTAGCTATGTAATATGTGCAAACACATATTCCACATAGCAGAAAATGTGGGAGTAGGAAAACCCAAAAAAAGAAAACGAGAATTCTATTTGCATAGTTATATTTCCTTTGATTCCTATTTTTGCATTGAATGAAGCTGAAGCATCTGATCATCTTGAATTGTATTTATTTAACTTTCATAAGAAGATGACACTGATGGCTATGTGTCATTTTCCCCACATATCAAGATAGCCTTGATATGTGGGGTGTACATATCAACACTATCTTGAGTCAAATTTAGGGACAGCTCGAAATACCTTGCATTGCTCAGATGTATACCTCTTTGCATCTTCAAATCCTGAATAGGCCTGATGTTCTCTCTTTGAGTTTAGTGAAAGTTGAGAGTAGAGAATCTGTCTTTAGTGATATTAAAGGTGACCTGAAGAAGTATGTGACAATTTTTCATTAAAATGCTTCCCCCCCCCCCCCGCTTTTTTTTTTTTTTTGGTCTTATATGTCTTGTTTTCCTATTAACATTCCAGAGACTGTTGTTTTAAGTTTTGGATGTGAACAGGGCATTCTCTTGGCCTCTAAAGATATGTCTACACTGCAGTTAGACATCTGCAACTGCTCTGTGCCAGCTGACTTTGGCTAGTGGGGTTTAAACCATTTTATTGTGGTGTAGACATCTGGGCTTGGGTTGTAGTCTGAGCTCTGCATCATCCAACCTTGCAGCACAAACCAAAACTTCCATACTCCTTATTCTGAGCCCTGAAAGTCCATGTCAGCTAGCATAGGACAGCCACAAGTGTCTAATCGCAGTGTAAAAATACCCTCTGTGAAGCCTAGGGACAGTGGAAGAGCCTTCTAGTTTTAAATCAGTTCTTACCTCTTCAGAAAATGTATTTGAAGTTATTTTCGCTCCATTATGAGAGGCACTGTGATGTACTGCACTCAGCACAAGACTGTAAATTCTGCTCCCTCACACTGATTTGCTGTATGACCTAAGGCAATTCACTTAGACAAAAAATGTGTGTAGGTGTATGTCTAAAGATAGACACTTAAAAACAATTCAATTTTGGAGGTGTTGGACATTTGGAGCTCTCACTGACTTCACTGGGCCTCACAAATGCACAAGAAATGAAACTTTTGGGAGCAATGTCCCAATTTAGGTTAAAGTGAAACACTTCTAATTCTGGCACAGAAGCTCTGTAAGAGAAAATGGGATTGGAAATAGTTATCTTTATTATGCACATAATGTGTCATGGAACAGATTGGTTGGCATTTAGCACATATATCTAAAGACTATAATTTTCAGTGAGATCGCCCTCCCTTTTCTTAATCCAAATCCATGTCTGTACCCTCCCTCATGGAATTCCACCCTCCCATGCTTTGGAGGAAGGGGGAAAACCATCTTAATTCCTCAACCCTCCCATTACAAACCTGTTTAGGCATTTTTTGGAGGGGAGGCAGAAGGGTGGGGCCCAGCCTTGTCCTGTCAGAAGTTTGGGCAGAAATTAGCTCATTTAGAAGATGAATGGGAAATCACAGTTGGTAATGTGTACATTGTTCTTCATCTTTTTTAGTAGAGATTCCCCAGCAGTTGGGGATCTATTATCTTTTCCACAAGTATTCCCTAGAAATCCTGGATATGGAAGCAATCAGGGGAAGAGCCTGATACCGTGACTGCAGTAGATGTAATTTGGCAGGGATCAGAGCCAATGCAGAGTGGCGTCGATTCAAGAGGACCTGGATTCCTTGAACCCCTGAGAGTCACCAAGGTTTTGGAGCAAACCCTCATAGTCTAAAAGAATATAGTTAGCAAGAGAGAATTCTACCTGTACCCCAAAACCAAAAAAGATAGGTGTAATTGAGGTGATTGTTTTCTCTGAAGCAACCACACATATGTTCTTGTCCTTAGGAGAAGATGGTACAGACCATAGATTTTATTTTCGGTTCTACTCTTAAATTTCTTAAATCCATAATTCAGCTATTTTCATACATTTCTGCTATTATGTTCTAATTTAAATTCCTAAAATCCTATCTGACCTCTTTACATTCAACAGCATGCAATATTTTGCAGTCTTCGTTGCAAAATATATCTGTGGTCTGAATTAGTAATAGGGCATTCAATCAACTTAGTAGAAACTCTCACTACACAGAATATATTAAAAGGATAAAAACCCAATAGTCTAATTTCATCTGTAACTTCTTGCTTCATCTCTACTTTCAACTAGACCTACTACCAAATCAAAAATTCTCAATTTATATGTTGGCCTATGTAGTAGGGATAGGTAACTGGAATGTTTGTGATGTTCATGTTTTTATGAATTGGGAGGGGGGATTCAGAAACAATAACAGTAACAAAAACAAAAGGAAGGAAGGAAAAAAAACCCTCGAATTCCCCTTATTGATTTGTGAAAAGCCATTTGAGGAGCATTTATTTAATGTTAATCATACCCCACAGAGTTACAGTTACTATCACTAGAGCACTTTATGAATTGCTTTTAGATGCATGAAGCATTATGTAGATGCATTATCCACAAGAGAGCATTCTATAAATTCAATGATGGGAGAATGCAAAAAATTACTATAGAAACAAAGTCTTGTATTGGAGGTGGAATAATCTGTTACTATTCATATTCCTGTGAAAGAACACAAGAAAGCTTACCCATTGCAAGCCTTCAGTTTCATGCTGGGTCACCATGTTACGTCAAGTGAGAAATCAGGCATGGAAAGATATAGGTATCGTCTGAGAAAAGAACAGAAGTTTTATGTGTATATAGCTTTCAATTTTTATTAGGAAATGACATTTCACTTTTGTATGATACTTTTTTTTCAGTTGGCATTCAAAGTAATAAGAGATGCAATTATTAGGAAAACATATTTTTGGCAATTTTAAAACAGTTAAACAGCTGAAAGTTGACATAAAGGACACGATTCCAGCTACGTAAATAACGTAGCTGGAGTTGATGTACCATAAGCCAAGTTTCAGCATCATTCCCACAGCAGGAGATTGACAGAAGAAATGCTCCCATCAACATCCCTTACTGCTCATGATTGCAAGAAGTATAATGGTGAATGGGGCCACTTTCCATGTTCGATTTAGTGGGTCTGTAATAGAACCACTATATTGAACGCTGGAAGATCATTTGCCACAGCATAAATCTCCATGGCAGTGAAGTTATGCCCTTAGGTAAAAACCCCATTAGCAGCTTTTTTCCAGTAGTAATAATAATAAAGAAGGTAAAATGACAAAAGGATTAAATGTGTGCAATGTTGTTGTAGCCATTTTTGTCCCAGGATATTAAAGAGAGAAGGTGTATCAGGTAATATAGGTGGTCCCATAAAAGATATTACCTCACCCACCTTGTGTCTCTTAAAGGATAAATGCCTTGCTGACTTACTGAAATGTTCATGTTCAATTTTGCACAGTTGAAAGGGCTAGTTCCTTCCACATCTGATTTTTACACTTGCAGAGGTGATGTATGTGCCAGGAACAGGGAGTCTTCCAAAACTACTCTCACGTGTAGACCAGCCATCTGAATTAAATATGGCACTAAGATAAAAATACTAAGAGTAGAAATTTGATTAGAACGATAAAATAATGAATAGCCATGCTCCATATACATGCACATCATCTCTCTGGAATATAAAGGAGGTCCCACATTTTTGGATTTCTAAGTTGATGTGTGTTATCAGTTGTAGTCAGAATTTTCATAGAATCATAGAATCAAAGAGCTGGAAGAGGCCTCAGGAGGTCATCAGGTCCAGCCCCCTGCCCAAGTCAGGACCAATCCCAACTAAATCAACCCAGCCAGGGCTTTGTCAAGCCAAGACTAAAAACCTCTAGGGATGGAGATTCCACCACCTCCCTAGGTATCCCATTCCAGTACTTCACCACCCTCCTAGTGAAATAGTTTTTCCTAATATCCAACCTAGACCCCTCCCACTGTAACTTGAGACCATTGCTCATTGTTCTGCCATCCGTCACTACTGTGAACAGCCTTTCTCCATCCTCTTTGGATCCTCCCTTGTTTCATTGAGATGTGGCTGAAAATTTACATGGAAATCTAATAGCACCAACAATACACCATTTAAAGCAAAATTATGTCATGAGGGCACCAGGCTGCTTTGTATCTCCTGTAGAGACACCTGAGAAACAATATTATTCAGAGCTCTCTGCATGCAGCAATTGGCAGCACATCTGCTATACTGCAATGGTGTTTTTCGGGGGGTTTTTTGTTTTTTTTTGTGGGATGCAGTTTACACTCAACTAGATGGCCACTCATTTTTTTCTAGCTCATAGATAGGACATAGCTGTGGTGATGCTCCTGCCTTTCGCCATGTCTCCCTACCCCCTTTTGGGCACATTTCTCCTTGAGAGATGTGGAGAGAACACTCATGCTCTTCAGAGAGCAGGTCTGCAGTTCTCCCTGGTCTTGGGGTAAACTGCACAATGTGGTAGAAGAGGAGAGAGAAATTCCCTTACATACTTCCTTTTCCCCCACTAACAGACAGTTCAGATTTCAGTGTGTTAACATGATTTTGTTACATTTAGTGACTGAGCCAGCTTGCTGCATTTGATGAGCCAGTTACCATTTTCTGGAGGAAGTCATCTTCTGTTCAGGAATTTAAGCTGTAATTAAAAAAACATCCATCCTTTACAGTTGTGAATAAAACATGAAACAGACATAAAACTGTTGTAGTCATTCCTCCAAGGGTCTGAAAAAAAGCCCGACACAGTAACTCTAAGGGTATGTCTACACTACAGCGTTATTTTGAAATATCTTATGTTGAAATAGTTAATTTTGAAATAAGATATTTTGAAATAACGTGTCTACACACAAAATGTATTTCGAAATAGCGTGTCCACACTGATTGGATGCTGAACCACATTTAAGGCCAGCTGAAACCGGTTCCAGCAGGGCATCAGGTCAATAGTTGCTTTGTGTGGCTGCTGCCTGAGGCTATCTGAGGCTTGTGCTTAAAGGGACCTCACTGGACAGCCAGTTCTCAGCTTTCCCTGCTTGCTTGCCTACCTCGCTGAGGGACAGCAAAGCATTTTTGTCTCTGCCTGCTTTGGTTGCCCTGACTCGGGACACCACAGCACTCGGCACCATGGAGCTAGAGCTATCCCTGGGCACTCTAGTGCTCATTTTGGATGTCTTGCTGCAAGCCTGGCTGCAATTGCTGGGGACTGCCTGGCAGCATCTGCTGCAGCCCAACCCTCAGGCCCTCTTCTGGACCCCCCTGCAGGCTGTGGAGGAGCAGCAGCAGTGCCTGGATGCCAGTGTGCCCCACCACATCTGGCGTTTGGACACCAGCAGAGACTGGTGGGACCACATTGTCCTGGAGCACTGGGGAGAACAACAATGGACACAGAACTTCAGGATGAAGAAGGACACCTTCCTCGAGCTCTGTGAATGGCTTGCCCCTGCTCTGCGGCGATGGGACATGCACATGAGGCCTGCCATTCCCCTCCACAAGCGTGTGGCCATTGCCCTCTGGAAGCTCTCCATGCTAGACAGCTACCGATCCGTGGAGAACCAGTTCGGCGTGGAGAGATCCACCATCGGAGCAGTGCTCATGCAGGTATGGCAGTCCTGTCAGCCACTGTGCCAGGAGGGGGGGTGCAAGGAGGGGATGGGCTGCCCTGGGGGGGAGAGGGTGCAAGTCCCCTCCCAGGGAGGGTTTGTTCTGTCCCAGCTGCACTACAGACTGCCCGCAGTGGCCAGTATTGCAGGGAGGGTTGCTCCTGGGGAGTGGGGGCACGGGGCAGTGGTGGGGAGGGACCACTCTGAGCCACCCTGGCACCCCAGTGACTCTTAATTTTGTGTGCCCCTCTGCAGGTGGTCAAGGCCATCAATAGAGTGCTGCTCTGCAGAGTCATCCGCTTCACTGATTTGGACGCAGTGATCAAGGGGTTTGGCACCCTGGGCTTCCCCAACTGCGGGGGGGAAATCAACGGGATGCACGGTTGCCAGCCGGGAGGCCCTTCAGGGGGCTGTCCATATCCGGGAGGCCCTGCGGAAGAGCTTCCACCTGGAGGAGGAGTTAAGTCTCCCTGGTGTGCCCCACTGGGGTCTTGGGCCTTATTCCACCCTCACATCCTTCCACTTTCCCCTCCCTAACTCCCCTTCCTAATGTAAAATAAAAACACATGTGTTGCCAAAAACAAACTTTCTTTATTGACCATAATTGGGGTGAGGGGGGAATGAGGGTGGGAGAGGGGAGGGGGAAACCTGGGAGGAGGGAGCTGGAAGGGGGAGGCAAGGGGAAGAAGGCGGAGGAGAAGCTCAGGGTTGGGGGTCTTGCCAGCCCACCTGTCTCCCAGCACTGCATGTGCGGGGGCCTCGGCGTCCCCGGGGAGGAGCAGGTATGGAGAGGGGGGGCCAGAGGGGGAGCAGAAGAAGCAGGAGGGGGTGCAGGAGTGGGAGGAGGAGCGAGAGCTGGGGTGGCTGTAGGGGCTGGAGTGGCAGCAGGCAGCATTCTCTGCACCAGGGTCTGCAGGTCATCGTGGATGGCACGGCCCTGGTCAAGCAGCTCCCGCAAGCTCTCCCACTGCTGCTGCAGGTCTTCATGCACCCAGTGCTCCTGGCTGCAGACCTGCCTTAACAGTAACCCCAGGTGCTGCCGCTGGTACTCCTCCTGGTTCCAGGTGAGCCTGCTGGCCCGAGTGGGGGAAGATGTCCTGGGCGGGGTGGTGCACCCTGCACTAGCAGCTGATGCAGCTGTGGAGAAACAAGAGAAGTGGTCAGTTATCCCTGGGGACACAGTGGGTGAAGCCCAGCCCCACTCTGCAAGGTGAGGACGGCAGGTCTCCGCACCATCATCCCTGGGAGTGTGAGCTGGCCCCTGTGCTGTATATAGTGTGTGTGTGGGGGGGGGGAAGGGGAGATGTGCCCTGCCTCTGCATAGAGGGGACTTCTGGAGGGAGGGCATTGTGCAGTGTCTCTCCCCGGGGTCGGAGCATGTCATTTGCCTTCATATATACACGCATGTGGGTAACAGGCCAGGGCCCCTGTGTGGCAGCCAGCTGGGGCCACGTGCCCCGGCTGGCATGGCACATGCACAGGTTGCTGCGAGATTTGTGGTCAGCAAGGCCCACATGTGCAGTCCCTGGGTTCCCTCTCCCCAGCTTCCCGCCCCGCATAAGGGGACAGTGATGGCACTCACATATCAAAGCCTCCCCAGCCTCAGAAGACAGTGGTGACATAGCTGCTGTGACAGCTCGGGGGTCCTGGGTGAGTGCCACGCTCCCTTCAGGCTCCTGTGACTCCTGGCTGTCGTCCTTCTCCTCCTCCTCCGCCTTCTCCATGCCCTGGTCAGGGCCTTCGGCCCCAGGGTCAATGACCACCTGGGGAGCACAGACCATCTGGCAGGATGTGGTCCACAGCATCAAAATAGGGGCAGGGATCTGGGTCTCCCCCTGGTTGGGAGCTGTCCCCTGTGGCCCTGGCATAGGCCTCCCACAGCTCCTTTATTTTCATGCATACCTGCTCCTGGGTGCGCATGTGGCCTTTGATGGCCAGGCTGTTAGCCATCTGTCTGTAGACGGCCACATTCCTCCGTCTAGTGCAGAGATCATGGATGTTGGAGGATTCCCCCCAAACCTCAATGAGGTCCATGATCTCCACACTCGACCAGGAAGGCACCCGACTTTTCTGGCCCCTGGCAGGCTTCTGGGAGCAGTCAGACTGCTCCTGGGGAGTGGTGGAGGGCTGGCTGGCACTGCCTGGCTGGCTCATGCTGGCAGCTGGGTCAGGGGCAGTGCCTGTGGGCTCTAGGCTGGCAGGCCTGGAGCTGGCACAGGCCCTGTTGCCAAACAGACTCTATCCCTTTAAGGGCTCTGGGCTGGAGGGGAGGAGAGGAGTTTTCCTGGTTTGGCCCTGAGTGACTTCCAGGGCACCCTGGGAAGGGCTGGAGGCCCCCTATTTCGAAATAAGCCTCTACAAAGCACTTATTTTGATTTAGCTATTTCAAATTTGACGTTATTCCTCGTAGAATGAGGTTTACCAAATTCGAAATAAGTGCTCCGAAATAAATAGCAGTTTGGCTGTATAGATGCTAGGAAAGTTATTTTGAAATAACAACTGTTATTTCGAAATAACTTTGCTGTGTAGACATACCCTAAGAGAGTTGTTCTCTATCTTATTGTACAGATACGTGTTTACTTGAAACTCAAAACCAAATTTAAATGTCATTCTTGCCATTAATTACACTGCCAATCAGAGCCAGCGTAGGAAAAAGGAGATTCTCCTACATTTTTGAAGATCTGTTAAAAGGTATCTTCTTTTGTTTTGTTTTGTTTTTTTAATTTGGTTTTGCGGGGGGGAGGGGTTGGTTTGGTTTTTTGTTTGTGTGGTCTGAAGTAGGAATATTTTGGAAGAATATCACTCATTAGTTTTTCAAGTTAGATCTCTGATGGACTCCTGTCTGTTGGAAAGACCTCTTTAGGTACATGAATATTGCTGATGCATGGATAACCGGGATTCACTAGAACACACAAATATCAGTTCTAGTTTTAAAAAATAATGAAAATGTCTTCTGAAACTTTTTTTAGTTGAGCTACCTTTTACTACATTCATCTAAACAAGGATGCATCAGGATGCATAGATTTACATTAGTGATAACTTCATTTTGGCTAGTTTCTAATTGGATATTTTGACCACTTTTCAAATGGTCAGACATTAGAATGAGGATGGCTTCCTATTTATCTTCCTATATCTTTTGGACGTCTGTTTCTGTGAAGCCATCTAGTTTAGAACTGGACTGTTGCAAAATCAGGAGCAACAAATACTCAGTGTTTGAGCATTTTTGTGAGCCTGTGAAGTTTGCTGTCATTCTGTGTATATCTTGTTAGGATTTGGAAAAAGACGTAGCTGAAAAACTTGATTAGAGATTTATGGAATTGACATTTAGCTCAACACAAGTTTCTCCACATGAAGCTTTTTGGATTCTTGCCAAAGTGATTTGTCAAGGGCTTCTTGAGTTATTCTGAATACCAGGATATTGCTAGAGAAGCTTTTAATTTTACAGATGTCTTGCAGAACATTTTACACTGTTGTTCTGCAGTTGAGTCTGGTTTTGTTTTCTAGTGAAGGTATTTGTTTTCTAGTGGGGTATTTTAATATCTGGTTATATTTCTCAACTCTGGAGCAAGATGAGACCAATGATATGCAACATTGTATTTCTGGTTGGAGAAAAAATTGACTCCATTTGGTTTATTGAATGTGTGTGAGAGATATCACCATTGATGTAGACACTCTAAAATGTTGTTGCTGGCAAACTATATAGAATCCTGGATTATGAAATCAGCGCTGGATTTATGTACAAGCTAAGTAAACTACAGATGATCAGGGGTCTTTAAATAAAAAAAAATAGTTGCATCCTCACCTATGTATCAGTAAATATGCAAATATAAAACTTTATTATTTCCACTGTGTTAAATGAAATAGATATGATATGATATTATAATTTATGCTTTCTGTTAAAATAATACATATTTTGTTAATGCTATGGGGCATCTTACATTTGACATAGGTTAGGACCTCAGCATGTCTTAATCCAGCCTTGAACATAATTGTATCTGGGGCTTGTAGAACAAATGTACTAAAATTTAAATAAAGTATTATCTTGAGTCGTCTGTTAAATTTTACTTACGCTTCTTACTATATACACAAATGCTGAAGAGGCAGTCAATAGCTTCACCTATTTGGCCTTTCTTGGGTGCTTGCTAAGGAGTATTTACAATTCAAAAATAAGTCCACGTGATTATTAAGCCCCTGCCTTTCAAGTAGTAGTTAACATCTTCTCCCAATTATCTACTTAAGCATAATTTAAATAAATACTTTGTGTGAAATCATTTATTCTTCTCCATCACTTCTAATAAACAAAAATACTATGATGGTTCACCCCTCCCCCATGCTTTATGAAATGGATTTATGGACATAAATGTAAATAACTCAAAGATACTTTGAGCAAATTAATTCATGTGACCTATCAATCTTCATGTCTTAATCCGCTGGATCTATTCATCCTATTTTGGTGTATGCATCATTCTGGTGTGTAAAATTAGACGTAGGGTGCGTCTACGTTGCAGGGCTTAACTCAAAACGAGCTATGCATATTGTGCTACGTCAATTGCGTATCTTAATTCTAATTGTCTTATTTCGAAATAGGGAGCATCTACACAGCACTTATTTCGAAATACAGCACTCTTCCTCTGATTTCCCTTATTCCTCGTTCAATGAGGATTACAGGAGTCGGAGTAAGAAGTCCTCCAGCTTGACAGTATTTTGACACTATTTCGAAATAACTGCCTGCTGTGTAGACGTGGACTAAGTTATTTTGGAATAGCGCTAGTTATTTCAAAATAATGTTGCTGTGTAGATGTACCCATATGGAATAGGGAATACTTTATGGGCTTTAAATGTGTGAATAAAAGTAATCAAGGGAGACCTCAGTGTCTTGGCAATCATATGCAAATAGACTTTTGTCCTTAACTTCTTAGCAGTAGGGATGGGCCAGGTGACTCCCCATGCAATAACAGAATTTTTAAAAACAAGAGGAAAGTAGGAGTCTTTTGTCTTTGGCTGTGGCCCGAGAAAAGGAACCAAAGACCCCAGGGTGAGGAACAGCCCTGGTTTTGGAAGGCTTGGACTGGAAAGAAACAGTTTGGGGTGAGTTTGTAGTAAGTTCGTACTGAAGTTTTAGTGTAGAACTAGCTAAGCATTTTCTGTTGTTTTGAGTTTGTAATCTACTTTGCTCTGCTGTTCTCACCTATTACCCTTAAATCCTACTGCCTGTACTTAATAAAATCACTTTTATTTTCTATCAAGCCCAGTGTAAATAATTACTACCTGGGCGAGCAATCACTGTGTACGTTCCCCCTTTCATTGCTAACAGGATCCAAATAATTCATTGGGGATTTTGATCCCATTTGGGGAGTGGTATCCCAGTAAGCTGGGCCCAAAACTGTATTTTCCTGGGACCTGAAGAGATTCAGTGTCTGCATTGCTTCTTGGGGGGTGGCAGTGATCTTAATTCTGTGCCTTGGCTGGAGGACACCACAGAGATGGCCCAACAGGACAGGGCAGTGAGAGGCCCCAGAGAGCAGGAAGACAAGTGGCAGTGGTCTTGTCAGCACCCTGGGAATCACCCCAAGGGGTCATCTGTGATCTCACCCTGTCACATACATTGTGTGTATTTATGTAATTTCATTATATAGTATAACTATATATCTCCTAAAATAATCCACATAATGAGGATATAGTTGAGTAGGAATCTGTGTGCACCTTTTTAGAAAATAAATCTCATGGTGGAAAAATCTGCTATTTTTTAAACAGATTTGAGACTCACGTTTCACTGTGAAATTAGGATGTGGGTACAAGTTGCCTATGGATATTATCTTTTGGGATATTGACACTGGCACCTGTAATACTCATTACCTTGATAAGATCAGTACAAACACTGGTTTCAGACAGAGATTGTTTGGGGAACATTGTACTATAGCGTGTGTTTTATCCATTCTGGGGCTAGTCACAGTGAACATGTTCATATACGTACACTAAGGAATTTGCATTCATTCCAGAGTATATAATGATTTCTGAAAAGCCCAGGTTCCAGGGTGAAATAATTCATGCAGCATAGGCAGTTCTGTAGATTTCCCTTTAAATTTCTTCCATGTGATCCTTATGCAAGCTGAAACATTCTGAAAGGCAACCATTCTCTCCTGCTTAAAAGCCCTCCACAAAACCCACTTGGTCTGTCTGTGATTCTGCAAGAAATCAGCCAACTGACAATGATAAGGTTGAAACGCAGTTGGTGTTAGCTTATTATATTTATTTTAAAGTTGCTTTTTAATACAATATCTTAAAGTTAGAAAGTGCCAACATAAAGGTTGCCTTATTTCAGCCTCTTTGTGATATATTATGATAGAGCCTTTAATTGCACAACAACATCCTATATTCTCCAGAGAATACCTCCTTTATTAGATTGTTTCAGTATTACCTTTTATCCTGCACATTCAGTGTATGGTTTCAAACCTTATTTAATGTATATCATCCAAACTCTGCACTGAATATAGAATAATTAATTTTCTCATGATTGTTATGTTGCTTTTCACAATATCTCTGTGATTCATGCACAGTAGTTCATCTTCACTGGCAACCTATTATATTAGGCAGTATTATCCCCATTTTACAGATGGAAACTGAGGCACAGAGACATGAAAATCTAAAGCATCCTCTAATTTTGTATATCCAATTTGAGATACCTAGGACCTAATTTTCTGCCCCTCCCTCCACACATGTGCTGCCTACTTAGCATTTTATAGTACTTTATATATTTATACCACAACCTGGAAGTACTGCAGTTTCAATTATGAACATACAGTTAGGGGCCAACTATGAACATGTTGGCATAAGTAATCTACAAGCATCATATAGGAAGTCTGTAGTAGAAGCAGTGATAGATTAAAATTCTCCAGAACAGTGTTCAACTATCTCAGCTCTCAGACTCTATTTTATACTTTTGAAATTCCCTTCCTTGTGTAACTTGCAATTTTTGCAACAAATAAGGAATGGGTCCCATAGGCCTCCTTCAGTGCCCAAACCTGATTAGTTCCTAGAGTCTCATTTATCCAGTCAGTGAATGAGACAGTAGTCTTGTTAGAATAACAGCATGTGATTATGAAATGAAAGACCATATTGTAAAGGGACTGAATTAAGTTTGCACAAACAGCTCATTTTCAATTTTTTTGAATGTTCGACTTTGAAGTTTTAATATTCTTTTAATATGGTTTTTCAATTTTGTTTTTTTGTTTTCTGGAATATATGCAAACCCTCTGATGTGGAGGGTGCTGAGGGATGAGTTTAAAGCAAAGTGGCAGTAACTATTCAAGATCCATCTACAGTTCCAAAGTAATTGGATTTTTTTTCTATTATGACCAGCAATAAACCACGTTTACAGAACAATTATACTTCAGAATTAAAAATCCACCGAGATTTTAACTTGAAGCAACCCTCCAGGCTTCCCACCAGGAGAGGTACTTGTAAACTAGTTCAAATTCAATTCTCCAGGGACCAACAAAAAATGAAAGGTTTTTTGGAAAAGAGCCAGCATTTAAATTAGTTCATGGCTTATTCCTCATCCAGCAAACAGGACACTAGATCCAGGGAGGTCCCCAATCCTAAGGTTAGGCTTTGTAGGACTGGACATACTTAGGCCTCATAAGATGGGGTGCTTGTACTGAGGAGAAACTCTGTTGGACTTGTAAATATAAGGAATCCCCATGGATGGGAATTTGAATTATGCATCTGCCAGAATTTGCGTTAAGATTTGGGTTAATTCTACTCAGTTTATTTGCATGGGCATGTCTACACTACAATGTTATTTCGAAATAAGTTATTTTGGAATAATAACTCCTGAAATAACTCTTTCAAAATAATGTGACCACACTGCAAATCCCCATTGAAATAATGCAGATCTATATCAAAATAGCACATCCACACTGATTGGAGCCTGAATCACATTTAAGGCTTCCCAGAAGCACTCCAGGCAGGGCTTCAGTACAGCAGTCATTTCCTGGAGCTGCTGTCTGAGGCTATCTGAGGTTCATACTTAAAGGGGATCCCATCTAGAGCTGTGTCTCAGACCTTCCTCCATTGCCTGCCTCCTTGATGGACAGCAAACACCACACCATGTGCTTTGGTTGCCTTTGTGGACACCACAGCACTCCTACCATGGAGCCGTGCTTGCTACAAAGCAGTCACAGGCTCTTAGACCTGCTGCTGCAACTCCTGGTGCAGTTTATGCAGGCTGCCCTCATGACACTGCTTGAGGACAACAACCAGCCTGGAATGGGGGAACTCCTCACCCAGGCCCAGATGCTCCTCATTCACCACAGCCCCCCCCCCCCATCCGTACACCGTGCAACACCTCTTTTGGCAACAGGTGACCAGTACAGACTGGTGGAACCCAATCATCATGGGGTGGTGGGATGACCAGCGTGGCTCCAGAACTTCCATATGGGAAAAGACCCTTCCTGGAGCTGTGCAAGTGGTTTGCCCCTGCCCTCCAGTGATGGGACATCCAGATAAGACCTGCCATCCTCCCTCCAAAAGTATGTCACCATCACAATTTGGAAGCTCACCACATTGGACAGCTACTGCTCCATCAGGAACCAGTTTGGAGTGGAGAGATCGACCGTCAGGGTTATGCTCATTCAGGTATGACTCCCTTGCTATCGTCCCAGGAAGGCGGTGAAGCACTGCAATGAGTTCCCTAGGGAAGGAAGGGTGGGGTGGAATCTCCCTTCCTGGAAGTTATTCAGTCTGGGGATGTGGTAGTTGGGGTTGCTTCTGCCATGGGAATGGGCTTCAGCTCAAGGAATTCCCAAGGGCTCTGGCAACCCTGTGATCCTAACATTCCATCATTCTACAAGTGTTGAGGGCCATAAACACCATCCTGCTGCTAAGGGTCATCACCCCAGATAATGTGGGCCCCATCATTGCTGGCTTTATGCCATGGGCTTCTCCAACTGAGGGAGGGCTATTGACAGCACGTACATCCCAATCCAGACCTCCAACCACTGGGCCTCAAACTTCATTATTAATGGTTCACAATCATGCTGGAAGGGTGTAACAAGTGGGGTTCCGCAGGGGTCTGTTTTGGGACTGGTTCTGTTCAATATCTTCATCAACGACTCAGATATTGGCATAGAGAGCACGCTTATTAAGTTTGCAGATGATACCAAGCTGGGAGGGATTGTGACTGCTTTGGCGGATAGGGTCATAATTCAAAATGATCTGGACAAACTGGAGAAATGGTCCGATGAAGTTTAATAAGCACAAATGCAAAGTACCCCACTTAGAAAGGAACAATCCATTTCACACACACACAATGGGAAGTGACTGTCTAGGAGGTAGTACTGCAGAAAGGAATCTAGGAGTCATAGTGGACCACAAGCTAAATAAAGTCAACATTGTGACACTGTTGCAAAAAAATGCATCAGGGAAGGGCAGACAAATAAGCAGTGGCAAATTTTTAAAGTGCTTCTACACAAATGCTAGGAGTCTGACTAATAAGATGGGTGAACTAGAGTACCTAGTATTAAATGAGGAGGTTGACATAATAGGCATCACTGAAACCTGGTGGAATGAGGAAAATCTGTGGGACACAATCATACCGGGATATAAAATATATCGAAAGGATAGAGCAGGCCGGGTGGGTGGTGGAGTGGCACTGTATGTGAAAGATAATGTAGAATCAAATGAAATAAAAATATTAAATGAATCAACATGTTCAATAGAATCGCTATGGATAGAAATTCCATGCTCCAAAAATAAGAAATTAGCAGTAGGGATATATTACCGACCACCTGACCAGGACAGGGATACTGACATTGAAATGCTGAGGGAGATTAGAGAGGCTACCAAAACAAAGAACTCTATAATAATGTGGGATTTTAATTACCCCCATATTGACTGGATACATGTCACCTCAGGAAGAGAAGCGGAGATAAAATTTCTCAATGGCTTAAATGACTGCTTCTTGGAGCAGCTAGTGCAGGAACCCACAAGGGGAGAGGCAATTCTCGATTTAGTCCTGAGTGGAGCGCAGGAACAGGTCCAGGAAATAACCGTTACAGGACCGCTTGGGAATAGTGACCATAATATAATAACATTCAACATTCCTGTGGTGGGAAGAACACCTCAGCAGACCAACACCCTGGCATTTAATTTCAAAAAGGGGAATTACACAAAAATGAGGAGGTTAGTTAAACAGAAATTAAAAGGCACAGTGACTAGAGCCAAATCCCTGCAAGCTGCATGGAAACTTCTTAAAGACACCATAATAGAGGCCCAACTTAAATGTATACCCCAAATTAAAAAACATAGCAAGAGACCTAAAAAAGAGTCACCGTGGCTTAACCACCATGTAAAAGAAGCAGTGAGGGACAAAAAGGCATCTTTTAAGAAGTGGAAGTCCAATCCTAGTGAGATAAATAGAAAGGAACATAAACACTGTCAAATCAAGTGTAAAAATGTAATAAGAAAAGCAAAAAAAGATTTTGAGGAACAGCTAGCCAAAAACTCAAAAAGAAATAACAAAATGTTTTTTAAGTACATTAGAAGCAGGAAGCCTGCTAAAAAACCTGTGGGTCCCCTAGACGATCGAACTATAAAAGGCGCAATCAAGGACGATAAAGCCATTGCGGAGAAACTAAATGATTTCTTTGCTTCAGTCTTCACGGCTGAGGACGTTGGGGAGATTCCCAAATCTGCACCGTCCTTTGTGGGTAATGAATCTGAGGAACTGTCCCGGATTGAAGTGTCATTAGAGGAGGTTTTGGAACAAATAGAAAAACTTAATGTTAACAAATCTCCGGGACCGGATGGCATTCATCCAAGGGTTCTAAAAGAACTCAAATGGGAAATTGCTGAACTATTATCTGTGGTTTGTAACCTATCCCTTAAATCGGCTTCCGTACCTAATGACTGGAAGGTAGCCAACGTGACACCAATATTTAAAAAGGGCTCTAGAGGCGATCCGGGCAATTACAGACCGGTAAGTCTAACTTCAGTACCGGGCAAATTAGTCGAAACAATAGTAAAGAATAAAATTGTGAAGTCATTCTTCCGCTCTACTCTGCACTGATTAGGCCTCAGTTAGAATATTGTGTCCAGTTCTGGGCACCACATTTCAAGAAAGATGTGGAGAAATTGGAGAAGGTCCAGTGAAGAGCAACAAGAATGATTAAAGGTTAAGAGAACATGAGTTATGAGGGAAGACTGAAAGAACTGGGCTTGTTTAGTTTGGAAAGGAGGAGACTGACAGAGGACATGATAGCGGTTTTCAAGTATCTAAAAGGGTGTCACAAGGAGGAAGAAGACAAATTGTTCTCCTTGGCCTCTGAGAATAGGACAAGAAGCAATGGGCTTAAAGTGCAGCAAGGGAGGTTTAAGTTGGACATTAGGAAAAACTTCCTAACTGTCAGGGTGGTTAAACAGTGGAATAATTTGCCTAAGGAGGTTTTAGAATCTCCATCTCTGGAGATATTTAAGAGCAGGTTAGACAGACATCTATCAGGGATGGTCTAGATGGTACTTGGTCCTGCTGGGAGAGCAGGAGACTAGACTCAATGACCTCTCGAGGTCCCTTCCAGTTCTAGTGTTCTATGATTCATTAGTAGAAATCGTCCTGCAGGCCCTGGTGGACCACAGGGACTGGTTCACCAACATTAATGTCAGGTAGTCAGGGAAGGCACACAACACCAGTGTTGTTGGGAACTCCAGCCTCTTCCACAGGATGCACACTGGCACTTTTTTCCCTGACCACACCATCAGGGTCAGGTATGTGGACATGCTCATCTGCATCGTGGGCAATATGGCCTACCTCTTGCTCTCCTGTTTCACTATGTGGGACACCTGGATCCCACAAAGGAACGCTTCAATTCCAAACTGACCAGATGCCACATCATGGTGAAGGGCACCTTCAACCACCTCAAAGGGAGGTTCTGGTGTCTCCTCATCTGCCTGGACCTAGGCAACCGGAACATCCCTCAGGTGGTGGCGCCCTTCTGTGTCCCGCACAACCTTTGCGAAAATAAGGGGGAGACATTCCTGCCGGGGGGGGAGGGGGGCACAGGCCAAGCAGCTTGCCAGGGCTTTTGAGCAGCTGCACATTGCTGCCATCCAGCAAGCCAATCAGGGGGCTGCGTGCATCTGGGAGGCTCTGAGGGAGAGTTTCATACAAGGCCAGCTGTGAGACTGTCCTCCATGCCTCCCCAAAAGGGGCTTGTGCATAACCCCTCTGTGCCTTTCTTCCCCCACCCTTCCCATCCTGTGGCCTCCACTCTCTCCTACAGACCAAATAAATCAGATTTTTTTGTTTGAAACAATAAACGCTTTGATTTTTATTGGGGAATCTAGAACTGGGGAGGGATTGGAGAAAGAACACAGGATGTGGTGGGTGGACAAGGAAAAAGGGGCTCAGGGATGGAGGTAGGAGTGGCACCTGCCTCAGGTTGTCCAACCACCTCATGTGCAGGGCCCTTGGTGGCCCTGGAGGGGGCTAGGAGGAGAAGCAAGGGGGTAGGGGTGGTGCTGGGGGAACTTGGGAAGGAGCAGGTCTGGGGGGTAACTGGGAAGGAGCAGTTGCTGGGGGGCAACTGTTGGACTGCTCCATGGTGGTGACCAGGCCCTTGACGGCATTGGTGTAAGCCTCACTCAGGCTCTCATGCTACTGGGACAGCTGCTCAAAGTTACAGTTGAGGGAACAGAGTCATTCAAGGTATTCCTTCCCCAGGTCGTCCTGATGTTGCCTCTGCCGGCGGGCCTTGTGGGGTTGGGAAGATGGCGCAGGAGGTGTTGCACATGCCCCACTCACAGCTTGTCCAGCTGTGAAAAAAAGTGAGAAGAGCAGTCATCCCAGGAGACGGTGTACATTAAGCCTAGCCCTAATGTGTGAGCCAACACTGAAAGGTCTTGGTTCAGATGATGGTTAAGTACTTTGAGCAAGGCCATATGTGGCCTAGGCAGTGGGGCAATGCCCTGCAGGGATACAGACATCTCAGGGGAGCCGTGCTACCCCCATACTCCAGGGGCAAGCAGGGAAGGTGCTGGCCAGGCCAGGAGCCTATAGATGATGGGGTGACTCAGCTTCCCTCCATGCCCTGCACACGCTGGGTCTGGCAGTGATGGTGTCCCAGAGACAGAGAACTTCTGTCCCTGCCCACTGGAGGAGAGGGGGAGAGATGTGTGTGAGTGGCAGATGCTGCTTACCAAGTAGCTACTGGGGCCCCTTCCACTTCCTCCCCTGGCAGGGGATCAGTGTCCTCTGCCTCACTACACTTGACTGGGAGTGGATGCAGACTGGGAGTCCAGGCATGAGCCTGTACCATATGTGGCACTCCCGTGTGTTTCCCTAACCCCAGTCTCCTTTGTGGGTAATGAATCTGAGGAACTGTCCCGGATTGAAGTGTCATTAGAGGAGGTTTTGGAACAAATAGAAAAACTTAATGTTAACAAATCTCCGGGACCGGATGGCATTCATCCAAGGGTTCTAAAAGAACTCAAATGGGAAATTGCTGAACTATTATCTGTGGTTTGTAACCTATCCCTTAAATCGGCTTCCGTACCTAATGACTGGAAGGTAGCCAACGTGACACCAATATTTAAAAAGGGCTCTAGAGGCGATCCGGGCAATTACAGACCGGTAAGTCTAACTTCAGTACCGGGCAAATTAGTCGAAACAATAGTAAAGAATAAAATTGTGAAGCATGTAGAAGAACATAATTTGTTGGACAAAAGTCAACATGGGTTTTGTAAAGGGAAATCCTGTCTTACTAATCTATTAGAGTTCTTTGAAGGGGTTAACAAACATGCGGACAAGGGGGATCCAGTAGATATAGTATACTTAGATTTCCAGAAAGCCTTTGACAAGGTCCCTCACCAAAGGCTCTTGTGTAAATTACATGGCCATGGGATAAGAGGGAAGGTCCTTTCTTGGATTGAGAACTGGTTAAAAGACAGGAAACAAAGGGTAGGAATAAATGGTAAATTTTCAGAGTGGAGAGGGGTAACTAGTGGTGTCCCCCAAGGGTCAGTCCTAGGACCAATCCTGTTCAACTTATTCATAAATGATCTGGAGAAAGGGGTAAGCAGTGAGGTGGTAAAGTTTGCGGATGATACCAAACTGTTTAGGATAGTCAAGACAGAAGCAGACTGTAAGGGACTCCAAGAAGATCTCACCAAACTGAGTGATTGGGCAACAAAATGGCAAATGAAATTTAATGTGGATAAGTGTAAAGTAATGCACATTGGGAAAAATAACCCCAACTATACGTACAGTATGATGGGGGCAAATTTGGCTACGACAAATCAGGAAAGAGATCTTGGAGTTATCGTGGACAGTTCTCTGAAAACTTCCACACAGTGTGCAGCGGCGGTCAAAAAGGCAAATAGGATGCTAGGTATTATTAAGAAAGGGATAGAAAATAAGACCCGGAATATCTTACTGCCCCTGTATAAAACTATGGTACGCCCACATCTTGAATACTGTGTACAGATGTGGTCTCCTCACCTCAAAAAAGATATTTTGGCCTTGGAAAGGGTTCAGAAAAGGGCAACTAAATTGATTAGGGGTTTGGAACGGGTCCCATATGAGGAGAGGTTAAAGCGACTGGGACTTTTCAGTTTAGAAAAGAGGAGACTGAGGGGGGATATGATAGAGGTGTATAAAATCATGAGTGGTATGGAGAGGGCCGATAAAGAAAAGTTATTTATTAGTTCCCTAAATAGAAGAACTAGAGGACACCAAATGAAATTAATGGGTAGCAGGTTTAAAACTAATAAAAGAAAGTTCTTCTTCACACAGCGTGTAGTCAGCATGTGGAACTCCTTGCCAGAGGAGGCTGTGAAGGCTAGGACTATAACAGAGTTTAAAGAGAAGCTAGATAATTTCATGGAGGTTAGGTCCATAAAAGGCTATTAGTCAGGGGATAAAATGGTGTCCTTGGCCTCTGTTTGACAGAGGCTGGAGAGGGATGGCAGGAGACAAAGCGCTTGATCATTGTCTTCGGTCCAGCCCCTCTGGGGCACCTGGTGCTGGCCACTGTCGGCAGACAGGATACTGGGCTAGATGGACCTTTGGTCTGACCCGGTACGGCCGTTCTTATGTTCTTATGTTATGTTCTAAAAGAAAACATGATTCTGGGATGCATTAATAGGAGTGTAGTGAGCAAGACATGAGAAGTCATTCTTCCGCTCTACTCTGCACTGATTAGGCCTCAGTTAGAATATTGTGTCCAGTTCTGGGCACCACATTTCAAGAAAGATGTGGAGAAATTGGAGAAGGTCCAGAGAAGAGCAACAAGAATGATTAAAGGTTAAGAGAACATGAGTTATGAGGGAAGACTGAAAGAACTGGGCTTGTTTAGTTTGGAAAGGAGGAGACTGACAGAGGACATGATAGCGGTTTTCAAGTATCTAAAAGGGTGTCACAAGGAGGAAGAAGACAAATTGTTCTCCTTGGCCTCTGAGAATAGGACAAGAAGCAATGGGCTTAAAGTGCAGCAAGGGAGGTTTAAGTTGGACATTAGGAAAAACTTCCTAACTGTCAGGGTGGTTAAACAGTGGAATAATTTGCCTAAGGAGGTTTTAGAATCTCCATCTCTGGAGATATTTAAGAGCAGGTTAGACAGACATCTATCAGGGATGGTCTAGATGGTACTTGGTCCTGCTGGGAGAGCAGGAGACTAGACTCAATGACCTCTCGAGGTCCCTTCCAGTTCTAGTGTTCTATGATTCATTAGTAGAAATCGTCCTGCAGGCCCTGGTGGACCACAGGGACTGGTTCACCAACATTAATGTCAGGTAGTCAGGGAAGGCACACAACACCAGTGTTGTTGGGAACTCCAGCCTCTTCCACAGGATGCACACTGGCACTTTTTTCCCTGACCACACCATCAGGGTCAGGTATGTGGACATGCTCATCTGCATCGTGGGCAATATGGCCTACCTCTTGCTCTCCTGTTTCACTATGTGGGACACCTGGATCCCACAAAGGAACGCTTCAATTCCAAACTGACCAGATGCCACATCATGGTGAAGGGCACCTTCAACCACCTCAAAGGGAGGTTCTGGTGTCTCCTCATCTGCCTGGACCTAGGCAACCGGAACATCCCTCAGGTGGTGGCGCCCTTCTGTGTCCCGCACAACCTTTGCGAAAATAAGGGGGAGACATTCCTGCCGGGGGGGAGGGGGGCACAGGCCAAGCAGCTTGCCAGGGCTTTTGAGCAGCTGCACATTGCTACCATCCAGCAAGCCAATCAGGGGGCTGCGTGCATCTGGGAGGCTCTGAGGGAGAGTTTCATACAAGGCCAGCTGTGAGACTGTCCTCCATGCCTCCCCAAAAGGGGCTTGTGCATAACCCCTCTGTGCCTTTCTTCCCCCACCCTTCCCATCCTGTGGCCTCCACTCTCTCCTACAGACCAAATAAATCAGATTTTTTTGTTTGAAACAATAAACGCTTTGATTTTTATTGGGGAATCTAGAACTGGGGAGGGATTGGAGAAAGAACACAGGATGTGGTGGGTGGACAAGGAAAAAGGGGCTCAGGGATGGAGGTAGGAGTGGCACCTGCCTCAGGTTGTCCAACCACCTCATGTGCAGGGCCCTTGGCGGCCCTGGAGGGGGCTAGGAGGAGAAGCAAGGGGGTAGGGGTGGTGCTGGGGGAACTTGGGAAGGAGCAGGTCTGGGGGGTAACTGGGAAGGAGCAGTTGCTGGGGGGCAACTGTTGGACTGCTCCATGGTGGTGACCAGGCCCTTGACGGCATTGGTGTAAGCCTCACTCAGGCTCTCATGCTACTGGGACAGCTGCTCAAAGTTACAGTTGAGGGAACAGAGTCATTCAAGGTATTCCTTCCCCAGGTCGTCCTGATGTTGCCTCTGCCGGCGGGCCTTGTGGGGTTGGGAAGATGGCGCAGGAGGTGTTGCACATGCCCCACTCACAGCTTGTCCAGCTGTGAAAAAAAGTGAGAAGAGCAGTCATCCCAGGAGACGGTGTACATTAAGCCTAGCCCTAATGTGTGAGCCAACACTGAAAGGTCTTGGTTCAGATGATGGTTAAGTACTTTGAGCAAGGCCATATGTGGCCTAGGCAGTGGGGCAATGCCCTGCAGGGATACAGACATCTCAGGGGAGCCGTGCTACCCCCATACTCCAGGGGCAAGCAGGGAAGGTGCTGGCCAGGCCAGGAGCCTATAGATGATGGGGTGACTCAGCTTCCCTCCATGCCCTGCACACGCTGGGTCTGGCAGTGATGGTGTCCCAGAGACAGAGAACTTCTGTCCCTGCCCACTGGAGGAGAGGGGGAGAGATGTGTGTGAGTGGCAGATGCTGCTTACCAAGTAGCTACTGGGGCCCCTTCCACTTCCTCCCCTGGCAGGGGATCAGTGTCCTCTGCCTCACTACACTTGACTGGGAGTGGATGCAGACTGGGAGTCCAGGCATGAGCCTGTACCATATGTGGCACTCCCGTGTGTTTCCCTAACCCCAGTCTCCTTAGTGGTGGCTTGTGTTGGGAAGTTGGCTCATCACGGAGTCCAGAGTAAGGCAGGCCTATACAGGAACCTTGTGAGATGGTGCAAGTAGTTCCTGTGTGGCAGTTTCATGGGACTGGGTGCTCTGGACTGGCGTTTCATGTGCATCCACATGCACAGGCTGCTGTGTAATCCCCAGGCTGAGAAGGTCAAGCGAGGAGTGTGTGGCCCCTCACAGCCCGCCATCTGTCCCTGCATGTGTCTAGGGAAAGGAATGGAACTCACCTGATGTGCCTTCCCCAGCATCATCTGAACTCTGGGAGGCATCCTACAAGGGGGTACTGGGTCCAGGGTGATGACCACCTCCTGTCTGGCAGGCATGGTGTCAGTAGTGGCCTTTTCCTCCTGGCTGTCATTCCTGTCATCCTGGGCCATAGCTCCATCCTCCTGGAGGCCAATGATGGGGCATGTCCAGGTTGGAATCCATGACGGGGTAGAAGGTGACCTGGCCCCCGCTCCCAGGATGCCATCCAACTGGGCAGGTCTGGGGTACTGCTCGCAATCAGGAACTTCTTTCCCTGGCCTTGATGTAGGCCTGCTGGAACTCCCTACTCTTCATTCAGACCTGGTCCAGAATGCAGCTGTGCCCCCTCCAGACCAGGCTGGCAGCCATCCGGCTGTACACATCATCTGTAGGGGCAAGATTAGCAATCAAAACAATCTTGATAAATTAGAAAATTGGTTTAAAATCGATAAGATGAAATACAATAAAGGTAAGTATTAAGTACTTTACATAGGAAGAAAGAATCAAATGCATAAGTATACGTGGAGTGTAAGTGGCCAGGTGGTAATAGGATCTTGGACAGGGGTGGGCAAAAGGGCCTCCGCAGGCCAGATCTGGCCCACCAAGTGAATTCATCTGGCCCATGGAGGCCCTGCCATTCCCCCTACCCCCAGGCCAATCAGGACTTGGGGGCAGGGGAGCTGCTGCTCAGCTGATGGTTGACTCTAAGCATGGTATGCCCTTGCAAGGCGAGGGCAGGGAGTGAGAGACTTCATGTGCTCCCCTCCCCAGACCCTGATTGACCTGGTGGTAGCATGGGGGAGCATTCCAAGTCTCCTCCCACCGCCAGGGGTACAGGTACCGTATTTTAGCACATATAACCTGCGTGTTATATGCGTTTTTACAAATCCCGCAACCCCCCCGACCCCCACATGGTATACTCGGGTGTGGGGTATACAATATTTTTTTTTACTCACCTGGTGAGTACCTGCGCAGCTGCCAGCCTCCAGCCTCCGGGTGGGGGAGCGCTCATCCCCCAGTTCCTGCTCAGCCACAGGAACCAGGGGAATGAGCGCTCCCCCGCCTGGAGGCTGGCGGCAGCGCAGAAACCAGGAGATGAGCACTCCCCTGCCCCTTCTTGCAGCTGCGCAGGAACCAGGGGGATAAGCGCTCCCCCTCCCAGAGGCTGGAGGCTGGCGGCTGCACAGGAACCGGGACAGTGAGTGCCCGCAGGAACCGGGGCGTTTAGGCTGGCTAATTCCTCCTCCCTCCCCCCCTGCCCCCGGCACTGTAAATTAGCTAATATACCCCGGCACAGTTTGAAATAAAAGTCTTGTATACCATGCAGGTTATACTCGTGCGCAGGGTATACACGATTTTTTTTACTCAATTCGGAAAAACCACGGAGTATATTTGGGTGCAGGTTATATTCGGGTGCGGGGTATATTCGCTAAAATACAGTACCTAGAGGGAACCGCCAGCTGTTCAGAACAGCTGACAGTTCTCTCTGGGGGGGGGAGGCAAAAACTTTGTGCGCTCTCCACCCCCAGACCAATCAGGTCTGTGGGAGGGGAAGCACAGAAGTGTCCTGGTCATGCCCCTTGTGCCTGAGGCCCCTGCCCTTCCAGGGGCAGCACAGGGCCACTCAAAAATTTCTGAAGTGATTCCCAGTCAAAAATTATTGCCCACCTCTGACCTAGGGGTTATATTATACTGGATTGCAAATGGAAGAGTGAATGTGATACAGTTCCAAAAAATTGGCTAATATCACTCTAAGGTGTTTTAACAGGAGTATAGATTAGAAAACATGCGAGATAATTGTTCCATTCTTCTCTCCATTGGAAAGATCTCCATTGTCTTGTTCTATGTGTAACACTTTAAGAAAGCTGTAGACAAACTGAAGGGAATCCAGAATAACATAACCTCCCACCACAAAACTTCTATGTTAAATTCTGAGAACTGTTGCACTTCTCTATCATGATTTTGTATGTTGTATCATTGTAAATTGTATGATATATGTAAATATTATGCAATATTTCTTAAAGGTATATTGCTCAGCAATGAATAATCAGATTCCAACGGAAAAGTTTTAGCCAGAGCCTAAACTTAAATCTTCATTATTGATCAAATGTATTCATAGCTTCTAAAGACAGGAGACACCACTGTGGTCTGTTCTGACCTCATATATAACAGGGATCAAAGGACTTCCCTAAACTAATTTGTTTGAACAAAAACATAACTTTTCAAGAAACATCCACTTTCAATTTAAATATTGCCAGTGATAATCTACTATCACTGTTGGTAAAATGTACAAGTGGTTAGTTAAACTAAAAAGTTTTACAAATATGCTCTATTTGAAGTTTCAATTTGTCTAGCTTTAGCTTCCGCTATTTTGAAGTGCCTGCTTTAAATATTGGTTCTCCATTTAATGCATACAGACTGTTAAGCAAACTGCCCTCCTTATATGTTCAAAAGCTTCAGAGGGGTAGCCAAGTTAGTCTGTAATTGGAAAACCTTAAAAAATAATGAATAGTCTAGCAGCACCTTAAAGACTAACAAAACATGTAGATGGTATCATAAGTTTTCGTGCAACCACTTCTTCAGATGAATGGAGTTAATAAAGGTCCAGCTCCAAAATAAATAGGAGATGGGGGGGAGGAAAAAGGGGGAAAGAAATAGTGAATTAGAGTGTTCATGCCACATGAAGCTAAGAACAATTTACACCTTTTCTAAGTACCCATTGTTTGTTTTTTAAGTCATTAGGATGTGGAATGTAGTGTGCTAATCAGGTAATGTCTTTGTTCATACCTTTGTGATGGGTCCCAAATCTATAAACTACAGAACATCAGTAATCTTCCTGAAAACACTATCTTGGCCACCATGGATGTAGAAGTTCTTCATACCAACACTCCACATGAAGACAGATTACAGGCTGTCAGGAACACTTTCCCTGATGACACAACTGTACACCTGGTTACATAGCTGTGCGACTTTGTCCTCACCCACAACTTTTTCCAATTTAAAGACAATTTGTATCTTTAAGTCAGCGGCCCAGCCATGGGCATCTGCATGGCCCCACAATATGCCAACATCTTTATGACTGACTTTGAACGTTTCCTTAGCTCTCACCTTCTAACACCCTCACTCTACTTATGCTACATGGATGACATCTTCATCATATGGACCGATGGGAAAGAGATCCTTGAAGAATTTCATAGGGATTTCAACAACTTCCACCCCTCATCAACCTCAGTCTGGATCAGTCCACACGAGAGATCCACTTTCTGGACACTATGGTATAATTATGTGACGGACACATTTCCACAACCTTATACCAGATACTACCACTACACTTACCTTCATGCTTCTAGCTTCCATCCAAGACACATTTCTCAATCTATTGTTTACAGCCAAGCCCTAAGATACAACCAGATTTGCTCCAAATCTGTCCACAGACAGAGACAAATACCCACAGGATCTATATAGAGCAGTGTTTCCCAAATGGTGTTGCGTGGAACCCCGGGGTTTCACGAAGTGAAAGTAAGGGTTTTGAGAGAAGATTCCATTACAATAACATTTTATGTTTTTTAACATAATAATTAATATTTAAGCATTTATGAATTTTATTGAAAACAATTTTCATTTGTGTTTGCCACAATAAGTGTTCCTGTGTAATGCCAGCTTAGCCAGAAAGTGGGGATGATGAGCTCACTACTCAGCGCTGTGCGCGCAGTCAGTCAGTGATGCGATCGCCTTTTATATACCACCATAAATCCCCATACTCACTCTGAGGGAGCATGGATAACATGAATGACTGAATACAAATATACTAGTGCCGCGTTGGACAAAGTCGAAGCTTCAGCTGTCAAACCAGTTGCTTCTATGGGAGTGTGCAGGCAGTGCTCTTGCAATTATTTTACTTCAGTATAGTCACGTGATTTCTTGCATTTAAAAATTTAAATGATAAATTGACTATGATAGATTAATCTATGTGCAATTAAAGTAAATGTTGATCTCACGACCTAGTTTTGCATTTGTTTATTATTATCCTTACTGACTTGTGGTCTACTTTTTCAGCTCCATATATAAGACTGTTATTAGGGGTTCAGCAAAATTCTTTCGAGTTTAAAGGGGTTCCATGGCCAAATAAAATTGGGAAACACTGATATAGAGTATTCTTAAAATTGAAATACGCACCCGGAGAAGTGAAAAAACAGATTGACAGAGCTAGAAGCATACCCAGACATGAACTACTTCATTGGTTACCAACCAGTAGATCGAGATCTACTGGTGGATCTTGGAGCCTCTCACTGGTGATCTTGACTGGTTTGGGTCAAGAGGTTATCAAATGCTGGCACGTCAGCTGCCCCTCCTCCCACTGCTGTGCATCTCCTGCCCTTTGTCTTGGAGCTGCCCCCTCCCCGCTTACTGGGCAGGGCAGGGAAGGGAGAGGAAGGGTGCTGATATCAGGGTGCCCCCCTCCCACCTTGTATCCTATCTCCACAGAACGGATGGGGGGCACTGGGCTTGGGATGGAGAGATTTGCCGGCTGCCTTTGAGAGTGGTGCAGGGCCAGGGCAGGGGTGAGCCTGCCTTAGCCCCCTGCACCACCACCCAGAAGCCACCTGTGGTAATCAGTGTCCATCTAGAGCCTGCATCCTGAACCCCTGCTCCAGTCATAAACCTCCTCCTGCACCCCAAGCCCCTGCCCAAGCCCTAAGCCCCCAGACCCAAACCTCCTTAGAGAGCCTGCATCCTGCACCCCCTCCTCCACTCCAGCTCCCTGCCCCAGGCTTAGCTCAGAGCCCCTCTCATGCTCCAAATCCCTTAACGCAAAACCAGAACCTGCACCCCCACCCTCTGTCCCTGCCTGATGAAAGGGAGGAAGGATAGGGCAGGGAGGGAGGGAAGATGGAGTGAGCGGAGGGGGGGGGGCTTGGAGAAGGGGCACAAAGGAGGCGAGGCAAGGATATTTGGGTTTGAGATAGATCCTAGATTTCATTTAAATTAAAAAAGTGATCTCGTGCTTAAAAAGGTTGGAGACCACTGAACTACTTCAATACATCTGAAGAAGCGGGTTGCACCCATGAAAGCTCATAATACCTGAAACCCAAATACCCTTGACCTCGCAGGGGTTCAGGATGCAGGCTCCAGCTGGACACTGTTTACCACAAGTGGCTTCTGGGTCGTGGTGCAGTGGATTAAGGCAGGTTCACCCCTGCCCTGGCCCTGCACCACTCTCAAAAGCAGCCAGCAAATCCCTCCATCCCAAGCCCTGTGCCCCCCATCTGTTCTGTGGAGATAGGATAGAGGGTGGGAGAGGGGTACCCTGATATCAGCGTCCCTCCTCTCCCTTCCCTGCCCTGCCCAGTAAGTGGGGTGGGGGCAGCTCCAAGACAAAAGGCAAGAGATGCACAGCAGTGGGAGGAGGGGCAGCTGACGTGCCAGCATTTGATAGCCTTTTGGCCAAACCAGTCAAGATCACCAGTGAGAGGCTCCAAGATCCACCAGTAGATCCCGATCTACTGGTTGGTGACCACTGAGTTACAGGTTTGGGACCCATCACAAAGGTATGAACAAAGATATTACCTGGCTAGCACATTACATTCCACATCCTAATGACTTAAAAAAATCCAAAGAATGGGCACTTAAGAACAATTTGCACCTTCTCTATCAGCTTCATGTGGCATAAACACTCTGACTATTTCTTTCCACCTTTTTCCTTCTCCCCCCCCCCCTTTCCCCTATTTATTTTGGAACTGGAACTTTATTAACGCCATTCATCTGAAGAAGTGGGTTGTGCCTACAAAAGTTCATGATACCATCTACATGTTTTGGTAGTCTTTAAGGTGCTGCTAGCCTAGTCGTTGTTTTTTAAGTTTTGCCCTCCTTTTGTCACTCGCTATCAGGGATGTTTTCCAATCCTCTAATAATTCTCATGGCTCTTCTCTGAACCTTCTTCAATTTTTCATCATCTTTGAAGTATGGATACTACAAATGAATTCAGCATTCTGGCAGCAGTCAGACTACTGTATACAGGTAATACAATCTCCTTAGCTCTATTCAAGCTCATGCATCACAGGATCATATTATCTTTTTGGCATAATCTCACACTGGGTGTTCTACATTCAGTAGATTACCTGGGAACAACCCCAAGTCCTTTACTTGGCAGCAGCAAGTAAAGGACAGCTAAAAGTAGTCATGAGGAGAGTATATAGTTTTGTAAAGAGAGCAAGCATTACCATGACTTTGGAAAAGCTGAAGTGGAAAGTGGACTTTGCAACTCCATCAAATAAAATGTCACTGGTATACCCAAGAATTATTAGAATTTGACACCCACAGCTTCCCATAATGGGTAGATAATTCCAGCTCTCAAAATTTCATCCACTTTGATCCTCTAAAATTTCTCCTTTAAATCTGAGGTTTAATAAGACAGTTGGGCAATAGGATTTATATTACCAATATTAGTGTGGCATTTGATTAAGCAAATCTTTTCAGGCTTATTATTTAAAATGCTGGATTCTCATTGCTAGAGCTTAATTCGTGTCTTTCTAATTTTATTACAATTGTAGATTCAACTTGCATTTTAATTGTCAGTAGTTTTTCAGAGTTGTCATTCTGTTCTGGATTGTAAAAATGTGTCTTAGGTTTTTAATTTTTTCAGCTATGGCACTTTATGGTTGGAAGTGTGTGTGTGTGTGTGTATGTGTCTGAGAACATAAGCACGGCCATACTGGGTCCATCTAGCCCAGTATCCTGTTGACTGACAGTAGCCAATACCAGTTGCCCCAGAGGGAGGGAACACAACGGATAATCATCATGTGATCCCTCCCCTGTCACCCACCTCCAGACAAACATTCCTACCCATCCTGGCTAATAGCCATTGATGGACCTAACCTCCATGAAACTGTCTAGCTCTTTTTTTAACCCCGTTAAAGTCCTAGTGTTCACCACATCTTCTGGCAAGGAGTTCCACAGAATGACTATGCGCTGAGTGAAAAACTTCCTTTTCTTTGTTTTAAACATGCTGCTTATTTCATTTGGTGAACCCTAGTTCTTATATTGTGGGAATAAGTAAATAACTTTTCCTTATTCACTTTTTCCACACGGGTCATGATTGTATAGACTTCTGTCATCTCCCCCCTTAGTCTCCTCTTTTCTAAGCTGAAAAGTCCAAGTCTTTTTAATCTCTCTTCATATGAGACCTATTCCAAACCCCTAATCATTTTTGTTGCCCTTTTCTGAACCTTTTCCAATGCCAACATCTCTTTTTTGAGATGAGGTAACCACATCTGTACGCAGCATTCAGGATGTGGGCATACCATGGTTTTATATAGAGGCAATAAGATAGTCTCTGTCTAATTCTCTATCTCTTTTAAAATGATTCCTAACATTCTGTTTGCTTTTTTGACTGCTGCTGCACACAGAGTGGATGTTTTCAGACAACTGTCCAAAATGGCTCCAAGATCCCTTTCTTGAGTCTTCTTCTTGAACCCTTGTACTCCAAGTGGAGCATAGGTCATCTACAAGTCTCCTCCACGTCACTCTGTCTTGAGACATAACTTCTAGCTGACTCCAGGAGTACCCCAGTTGTTGTCCTTCAATCTCAGTAGATATTCTGCACGTTGTTCAAGGTCTTCTTCTTTTGCGTTTTCCTTGCAGGTTCAATGTGAGAGCCTGCTGGGCTATGCCTGATGATGGTTTTCTGAGAATGTGACCTAGCCATCCCCGCTTTCTTCTCTTGATTTGAACGTGAAGTAGTTCTTGTCTGGCTCTGTTCCAAAGCTCCTCATTTGTGACAAAGTCTTGCCATTTGATGTGAAGGATGTACCTCAGGCATCTGTTTATGAATGTCTGTAGCTTGTGATTTGAAGATTTTTTAGTATGCCAGGTCTCACGTCCATACAAGAGCACACTCTTCACATTTGTGTTGAAGATTCACAGTTTTGTCTTCGTAGATATTATTTGTGAACTCCATATGGGATGAAGAGTCTTGAATTCACCTGTTGCTTTCACTTTCCTAGCATTGATATCCTTGTCTGTTTCTCCATCTTTGCTCATAATACTCCCCAAGTAGATGAACTGCTCTGCATCTTCGAGGTCATCCCCTCCCAGTGTGATGGTGTTGTTGTTGGACTGGTTGATTCTCATTGTCTTGGTCTTTCCCTTGTTAATGCTTAGTCCAATCAGTGAGGCAGTTTTGTCTAGTGTTGGGACCTTTTCTTTCATGCTTTCATGTTGGTGTGAAAGAAGGGCGACATTGTCAGCAAAATCAATGTCCTCTAGCTGTTTGAAAAGTGTCCACTGAATGCCCCGTTGATGGCCATCTGTTGTCCTGCTCATAATCCTGTGATCAAGAACAGGAAAGGTGACAATAGGCACCCTTGTCTCACTCCTGAGAGTATGCTAAAGGATTCTGTCAAGTATCTTTCTTGAGTAGTTGTAGCTAAATTAGTTCCCATCATAGTACATGAATAGGTGAGATTATTTTATCCAATGTGCATTACTTTACATTTATCAACATTAAACTTCATTTGCCATTTTGTTGCCCAATCACTTAGTTTGGTGAAATCTTTTTGAAGTGCTTCATAGCCTGCTTAACTAGAGCAGTTTGATATCATCTGCAAATTTTGCCACCTCACTATTTACTTATTGAGGAATGCAATATCATATTTACATAGGAAAAAGGTCAGTAAATAACATTAGAACTTAGGTTTTCTCACTCTTCCCCAATTAGAAAACTTTTTCTAAAGACAATTTTACCTTCAGACAGTCCTCTCCTGAAACTGAGTGCAGCCATAATGAAACTAGCTCACTGTCATGTACTCTTGTTCTTACACACTGATTTAGATTCCCCCATAAAAATATAAGCAGGATCTGAAGGAAAGTGCCCCTTACTGCTAGCTGGAAGTGGGGAGAGACCTTGAGTGTGTCTATGTATATACAGTTTGCTGCTGCTTGGTTTAGTTTTGTTAAATATTCAGATGATGAAGTGGTGTTTTGCTCATTGTAATCAAGCTGGCTAGTTTTGGGTCACAAACTGCATCAATGCTAATTGCAATGTCCATAATTATTGTGGAAATACACAAAAAAGAAAGATTGTATTTAACCTGCCTCAAGAGAGGGAAACACCTGAGTTTAAAGAATGAGGCTCTGGCCAGGTACATGTAAATATAGTTTGCTCTTGTTTGCTGAGATTTGCTAAATATTCAACTGATACAGTGGTGTTTTGCCCATTGTAATCAATTTGGGTCACAAGTTATATTAATACTAAATGCAGGAATTGTGAATTATGATCACCAATGCTTGATCATACTGAAGAATACAGAAAAGGCAAATTGTCTTCAACCCACTTCAAAAGGAGGAACACTCTCAGTTTAAAGGACCTGGGATAGACAAGGGCTCCACTATCAGACTTATGTGATGTTAGGAGGGGAGGGCAAGACTCTGAATCTGCAGGCTACATGCCATCCAGGCATTGGCTGTCAGTCTGGTTCAACCTGTTTCTCCCCACTGTCTCTATGATAGAGGTAAAATAGGTTTATAAGGAGTCTTTCATTTCAAATTTAGTCCAGTAGAGGCTGAAATTTCTTGTGGTTGGACTGTACTTTGGGCTAAGGGCTAAGGGCTGAAGTCACTGTTTTTACCCAAAGCTAAATTTACCACAAGCAGGTAGGAGGAGTGAGCAGATGATCAGCAGGGTAGCTGGCAGAGAGATGTGATGAGCAGTCAGCAAAGCAGTGATGCAACAAGTGGTTAGCAGGTTGGCAGCAGAGAGAGGTAATGAGTGGCCAGCAGGCTGAGTGACCAGTGGAATAAGATGCCTCTTTACCTCTCTCCACGCACAATGGGAGGTGAACTCTGTTGATGAATCTTTGAACTCTGAGTCTGCTCTGATCAGAGGCAGCATCTGTGAGTGGGGTAGAAAGAAGGGTTGGGCATGTGAAGGGAACATTTACATTGCTGGGTTTAAGAACCGGAGTGGAAAAGGACATTGCTTTTGTTTATGAACCCTGTTTGTGGTGTTTTCCAAATTAAATGCCGCGCTATTTCTCTACCCTTTAATTAAAAGTTTCTTTTCTATTATCAGAATCTGTGCTTGTGAGTGGGGAAGCATTGCCTCTCAGAGGTGCCCTGGTGTGTGAATTTCCCAGGTTACTGCGTGGGGGCTGAAGCCAATTCTGTGTTGGATGGATGGAGAGGAATGAGACATTCAGAGAAGACTAAGGGATTTAGCCACACATTAAAAATAATGGGAGATGTTACTAAATCTCCTAGTTAGCCAGAAGAGTTTCAGACTGATTGCTGACCATTATAAAATATCTGCTTGAATTTGATTTTAAAATGTAGAAAGATGATGGCTATGTAGGTAAAACTTCAATCTGGAATATATTCTCAACCCTGGAAAGCCTAATGTTGATGGAGATGGTGGAAGGAGAGAAGAGAGGCCATCTTTTGAAAATCTGGTTGTTGCGCTGAAGACAGTTTGCTTCTAAACATATTTTATTACATTGACTGCTATCATTGTTTCTTAAACATATCAGTGAAACTACATGTCAACAAATGTTCTGCTACTACAGAAATGTACTTAAGTATGTGAGCAGTTTCAATGAAGTCAGTAGAATTACTCACATATTTAAGTACATTAAGGACTTTGTAGAGGCACATTTATACAGTAATCTGAGATATCTGTGGAAAATGAAGCACATATGTGCACAAAGGGTTTTTGTTTTTGTTTTGGGGTTTGTTTGGTTTTTTTGGTCAGATCAGGAGATGTTAATCTTGAGACCTGGTTTATAATGGATGTATTTCTAATAAATGGTGCATTTTATCTGGTATGTCGTGTTTGACTGATGTATTATTGCTAATTTATTATATTCTTTAAAAACAACAAATATTCTGGTAGCACTTTAAAGACTAACAAAACATGTAGATGGTATCATGAGGTTTTGTGGGCACAGCCCACTTCTTCAGATGACTGGAGTGTTGGATGTCCAGAACCAAGAATAAATGGGGGAAGGAAGGAAGGGAACTGGAGTGGGGGGGGGGGGGGGAAGAGGCAATGGGTAGATAAGTTTCCAAGGGAAAGCGGAGCCAGTCTGTAACACGAAGACTGAAAAACAACAGATAGTCTATTAGCACCTAAAAGAGTAGATAGTAAAAAGCGGCTGATAAGAACCATTAGTTTGCACATGGAGAGGAAGACTACTAACAACAGATACTATACAGACATCAAGAATCATTGGCACCTTCATTGTTTGGTTGGTTGATAATGTCCCAGCCATCCAATATCTGTTTCACATAGAAAACAACTATTGAGTTAAATTCTGCCTTCATTAACTCCCACTGACTTTAAACTATAAATCGAAAGCTGACGGGGGCTGCAGATAGGGGAGCTTGAGAGGGACCGCAAGAGATCCTGCCGCTGAACAGGCTACCTGGTGAGAATGAGAGTACTCGCTTTTGGTGTGAGTGAGTTTGCTAGACTGTTTGAGTTTTGTTTGTTGAATTGTGATTCTGATTTCAGGTGACTGCAGTTTCAGTTTCAGCTGCTGTGACAGTTGGGACTGCCTGTCTGACCTTTTGTTCCCTTAATTGCTCTCTTGATTGCATCTGGTCAGCCTTCCCCTGTGTGACTCACGAGGGGGCAGGCCTGGCCTAGGCAAGCAGGCTTTAAAAGCCAGAGGCAGAGTGACCAGGGAGCGAAAGCGGAGAGGGGGCTGCGGACAGGGGAGTTTGAGAGGGACCACAAGAGATCCCGCCGTTGAACAGGCTACCTGGTGAGAGCGAGAGTCCTCGCTTTTAGTGTGAGTGAGTTTGCTCGACTGTTTCAATTTTGTTTGTTGAATTCTGATTCTGATTTCAGGTGACTGCAGTTTCAGTTTCAGCTGCTGTGGCAGTTGGGACTGAGTGCCTGACCTTTTGTTCCCTTAATTGCTCTCTTGATTGCATCTGGTCAGCCTTCCCCTGTGTGACTCACGAGAGGGCAGGCCTGGCCTAGGCAAACAGGTTTTAAAAGCCAGAGGCAGAGCGACCAGGGAGCAAAAGCAGACAGGGGGCTGCAGATAGGGGAGTTTGAGAAGGAGTTTGACAGAGGGAGGCCTACTATGGTCAGGAAGACCCGCAACACCTGTGCCAGCACTGACTCTGTCTCCTCCACCTGCGCCTGTAGCCAGACAGAGCACCTGAGCATGGATGTCTCTACCCAGAACCTGGTGTGGTTTTGCAGGGGCTGTGGCTTGCAATTCCCACTTACTGATATCCAGGCTGGGGAGATCATCCAATGCGAAAAGTGCCTTCTGGTGGAATCTCTCAGGCAGCAGGTGGGAGAGCTAAAGAGGAGGTGGCTAGGTTGAGGAGCACCCAAATCCAGGAGCAATTCCTGGGCTGTGTTCATGAGGAGACAGCTGAGGTAGCTGTCCCAGTACATAGGACTGCGGACACACCACTGGTGGAGGAGGAGAAAGCTAAGGGTGGACACTGGCAGCTGGTTACTTCTGGCAGCAGGCACTGCTCCACCCCTGCTCCGAACCCTCCCGCTGTGGTACTAGGAAACCATTATGCTCTTCTTTATACAGGAGATAAGGAATCACCCCCTACAATAGAGGAGGAGAAGCCTTATACCCCCAAGGCTAGGAGGTCTGCTGCCACCACTGCAAATAAGAAAAGTAGGGTAGTGGTGGTCGGAGACTCTCTTCTGAGGGGGACGGAGGTGCCCATCTGTCGCCCTGACATTTCATCTCAGGAGGTATGCTGTCTGCTGGGGGCCCGTATCCGAGATGTTATGGAGGCATTGTCAAGGATTATCCGGCCCTCTGACTACTACCCCATGCTACTCATCCATGTGGCACAAATGATACTGTGAGGTGTGACACTGAGTGGATCAAGAGTGACTACAGGGCTCTGGGAGTACGGATGAAGGAGTCTGGAGTGCAGGTGGTATTCTCTTCGATCCTTCCTGTCGAAGGTAGGGGCCCGGGCAGAGACAGGTGCATCATGGAGGTGAATGCCTGGCTGCGAAGATGGTGTCGCCAGGAGGGCTTTGGCCTCCTTGACCACGGGATGCTATTGCAGGAAGGACTGCTAAGCAGAGATGGCGTTCACCTTTCGAGGAGGGGGAAGACCCTATTTGGACACAGACTGGCTAACCTCGTGAGGAAGGCTTTAAACTAGGTTTGATGGGGACAGGTGAGCAAAGCCCATGGGTAAGTGGAGAACATGGAGACCTGGGAGATGGGTTGGAAATGGGAGGGAGCGTGGGCTATAATGGCAGAGAGAAAGGAGGGTCAGGGCAAAACTGGGAGGCAAGGTCAAATCAGTATCTTAGATGCCTATATGCAAATGAGAGAAGTATGGGTAATAAGCAGAAAGAACTAGAAGTGCTAATAAATAAGTACAATTATGACATTGCTGGCATCACAGAAACTTGGTGGGATAATACACATGATTGGAATGTTTGTATGGAAGGGTACAGCTTGCTCAGGAAGGATAGACAGGGAAAAAAGAGAGGAGGTGATTGCCTTATATATTAAAAATGAACACACTTGGAGTGAGGTGGAGATGGACATAGGAGACGGAAGTGTTGAGAGTCTCTGGGTTAGGCTAAAAAGGGTTAAAAACAAGGGTGATGTCATGCTAGGAGTCTACTACAGGCCACCTACCCAGGTGGAAGAAGTGGATGAGGCTTTTTTTAAACAACTAACAATATCATCCAAAGCTCAAGATGTGGTGGTGATGGGGGACTTCAACTATCCAGATGTATGCTGGGAAAATAACACAGCGGGGCACAGACTATCCAATAAGTTCTTGGACTGCATTGGAGACAACTTTTTATTTCAGAAGGTTGAAAAATCTACCGGGGGGAAGCTGTTCTAGATTTGATCCTAACAAATAGGGAGGAACTGGTTGAGAATTTGAAAGTGGAAGGCAGCTTGGGGGAAAGTGATCATGAAATCATAGAGTTCACAATTCTAAAGAAGGGTAGAAAGGAGAACAGCAAAACAGAGACAACGGATTTCAGGAAGGCAGATTTTGGTAAGCTCAGAGATAGGTAAGGTCCCATGGGAATCAAGACAGAGGGGAAAAACAACTGAGGAGAGTTGGCAGTTTTTCAAAGGAACATTATTAAGGGCCCAAAAGCAAGCTATTCCGCAGCATAGGAAAGATAGAAAATTATGGCAAAAGACTGCCTTGGCTTAACCATGAGATCTTGCATGATCTAAAAGTAAAAAAGGAGTCATATAAAAAATGGAAAGTGGGACAAATTACAAAGGATGAATATAGGCAAACAACACAGGAATGCAGGGGCAAGATTAGAAAGGCAAAGGCACAAAATGAGCTCAAACTAGCTACGGGAATAAAGGGAAACAAGAAGACTTTTTATAAATACATTAGAAGCAAGAGGAAGACCAAGGACAGGGTAGGCCCACTGCTCAGTAAGGAGGGAGAAACAGCAACAGGAAACTTGGAAATGGCAGAGATACTTAATGACTTCTTTGTTTCGGTCTTCACCGAGAAGTCTGAAGGAATGCCTAACATAGGGAATGCTAGTGGGAAGGGGGTAGGTTTAGAAGATAACATAAAAAAAAGAACAAGTTAAAAATCACCTAGAAAAGTTAGATGCCTTCAAGTCACCAGGGCCTGATGAAATGCATCCTAGAATACTCAAGGAGCTGATAGAGGAGGTATCTGAGCCTCTAGCTATCATCTTTGGAAAGTCATGGGAGATAGGGGAGATTCCAGGAGACTGGAAAAGGGCAAATATAGTGCCCATTTATAAAAAGGGAAATAAGAACAACCCAGGAAACTACAGAGCAGTTAGTTTAACTTCTGTGCCAGGAAAGATAATGGTGCAAGTAATTAAGGGAATCATCTGTAAACACTTGGAAGGTGGCAAGGTGATAGGGAACAGTCAGCATGGATTTGTAAAGAACAAATCATGTTGAACCAATCTGAGTCTTGTGGATAAGGGAGAAGCAGTGGATGTGGTATACCTAGACTTTAGTAAGGTGTTTGATACGGTCTCGCATGATATTCTTATCCATAAACTCGGCAAATACAACTTAGATGGGGCTACTATAAGGTGGGTGCATAATGGGCTGGATAACCGTACTCAGAGAGTAGTTATTAATGGTTCACAATCCTGCTGGAAAGGTATAACAAGTGGGGTTCCACAGGGGTCTGTTTTGGGACCGGCTCTCTTCAATATCTTCCTCAACGATTTATATATTGGCATAGAAAGTACGCTTATTAAGTTTGCAGATGGTACCAAGCTGGGAGGGGTTGCGACTGCTCTGGAGGATAGGGTCATAATTCAAAATGATCTGAACAAATTGGAGAAATGGTCTGAGGTAAACAGGTTGAAGTTTAATAAAGACAAATGCAAAGTGCTCCACTTAGGAAGGAACAATCAGTTTCACACATACAGAATGGGAAGCGACTGTCTAGGAAGGAGTATGGCAGAAAGGGATCTAGGGGTTATAGTGGACCACAAGCTAAATATGAGTCAGCAGTGGGATACTATTGCAAAAAAAGCAAACATGATTCTGGGATGCATTAACAGGTGTGTTGTGAGCAAGACAGGAGAAGTCATTCTTCCGCTCTACTCTGCGCTGGTTAGGCCTCAGTTAGAGTATTGTGCCCAGTTCTCAGTACCACATTTCAAGAAAGATGTGGAGAAATTGGAGAGGGTCCAGAGAAGAGCAACAAGAATGATTAAAGTTCGAGAGAACATGACCTATGAAGGAAGGCTGAAAGAATTGGGTTTGTTTAGTTTAGAAAAGAGAAGATTGAGGGGGGACATGATAGCAATTTTCAAGTATCTAAAAGGGTGTCATGAGGAGGAGGGAGAAAACTTGTTCATCTTGGCCTCTGAGGACAGAACAAGAAGCAATGGGCTTAAACTGCAAGAAGGTTGGACATTAGGAAAAAGTTCCTAACTGTCAGGGTAGTCAAACACTGGAATAAATTTCCCAGGGAGGTTGTGGAATCTCCATCTGTGGAGATATTTTAGAGTAGGTTAGATCAATGTCTATCAGGGATGGTCTAGACAGTATTCGGTCCTGCCATGAGGGCAGGGGACTGGACTCGATGACCTCTCGAGGTCCCTTCGAGTCCTAGTATTCTATGATTCTATGATTCAATGATAAATGAGATAAAAATTTGGCCTTTCATGTTTTATAAGTAGTGCACACTGAGATTTCAAGAATAAATTTTCTTAATTTTATTTAGAAGCCAGAAGTTCAGCAATCTGTGTCCTACTCCATTCCATGTAAGTAAGTGATAATAATGTGGCTTACACTACTAACACATAAATTGAAAGGCTAAACCAAGACCTTTATTTTTCAAACTATTACAGACAAAAACAGAAACTCATGTTCTGTTAACATTATTTCTCTATTGAATTGAAAATGAAGGGTGACATGCAAAGTCACCCATTTGAATTTGTTTCCTCTTGTGGCGAAAATCCACAATGGCTCTCATGCCTGGGTACATGTTGGAAACACTACAAATGCACAGAACTGATCATCTAATCTGACCATGCAGGCCATATACTTGCACCTGGTAGAGTTTTATCTGTGTGTTTTTTAAATTCTATCTCAACCTTAGGCTATTGGGCTGTCTTAATATAAAAATTCCAAGTGATGGAGATTTTTCCATGTTCTCTGGTGACCTGTGCCAGTGGGCAGTTAACTTCATTGTTCAATATTTTCATTTTATTTACAGATTAATATTTGCTTTCTTTAGCTATAGCCATTAGATCTTGTTATTCATTCGACTTGCTCATTACAGTCCTCTAATATCAGGTGTTACATTCTTAAATATTTGGTTTAGGCAATGATCAACATATAACAATTAGCTGACAAAAACTGAGTGATAAGAATGAGCACAAATGTATCTTGCAGTAACACAGCACATTAAAATTGTGACAATTGCAACTTCTACATCAACTGATATAAAATATCAGGTAATAAGTAAGGTCAGCAATGACATTTTCAATTTTTTACAGTCATTGTTATAAAGGACATCAGATTGGTTGCTTTAATACCATCCTTATTAGATTCAGAGACATTAATAAATGTAAAACATGCATTAGAAATGTACACTTCTTTCTAACAAGATTATATATTATGTTGGGATGAAGGGAACTGACCGCAAAGAAACTAGTAACTGCAAATTTACCTGATTAGAGCAGGGAGAAGATTAAGCCTCAGAAGGCAGTGTATTGGAAATCCAGAACAGCACTTCAGGCAGCTAGCTGATATCATGACTATTTTATGAGCAGTTTGACCACTGGTGGGCACTGCACCAGGCACAGAGCCCGCTGTGATGCATGATGATCTCTTCAGCTGGAATGGCCCACAAATAACCCCACAATCTAGGATAGAGACTGATGGGAACCAGCAGCAGACACCAAGCGAAGTGACCATTGCTGAAACTGTTCCCTGAGGAGGCTATGCCTCAGGAGAGGCAGCAGCACATCCTTGGAGCTATGTTCTGAGGAGTTTTTTCATGCCCCACCTGAGAAATAGCCTTCCACAGTTCCTGCCACAGATGCAGAAGGGACAGATGCTACACTGGAATCTTGTTAGAGTCTGGCTCCATTTAAATGTTTGTTAATGTTAGAATGGGAGTAAAAATAATAAGTAGAGCCATGTAAATCTCCAGATATCTGCTTTATAGCTGAAGATATCTGCGGCTGAGGATGCAGATATCTGCATCTCATTTTTGCACATACAGATGGGGACAAAAATTTGCATTTAGATCCCTGCAAATTAGTGGATATGTGCACGTATCCACCTTTTCAGATGCAGATAAGACTATCTGCAGCTTATTTATGTGGTTAAAGATGAGGATGCTAATTTTATATCTATGCAGAGCTCTAGTTATAAGATGTCCCAGACAGCAGTGTACATTTTACCTGTGGTGGATTGTATGCCAGTGACTTGGCCCTTTCCTTTTCCCTTCTCTGCCATCCCTACCACAGGTGGTTCAAAATAGTCACTGAGGAATACAGACAGTAAAAATGACTTGAAAGTGAATTTTTACTGGAGAAACGCAGATTTTTGCTAAGACATTCCTGTCTCTTGAAAATAATAACCTTACACTGACATGCCTGCAGTAATGAATTGCATGGAAAGAGTGAACTGTCGGGTGTGAGGTGAAGGACATGTGTTCCATTTATAGATCTAATCTGTGTTAGTTATTTGTAATCCAGGCCAAGTCCATAAATGACAAAGTTTTTTGTCCTAAATTGAACTGGGGTTTGAAATTTTGTCCAGAGATGCACTGGGGAGGAGAAGGAGACTGGCTGTGGAGCTCTGTATATTTCTAGGCAGCCATAACAGGCTATGCCATGTGAAAGCTAACACAGTTACCTATTGATTCCCTTTTGAATTCTGTTCTATTCCTCTGGGTCCATATCTGGAAATTGTTCCAGAGCCAGATGCTGCTGGTGGGTAATCATGTTTTGAGGGCTTATTTTCCAAGCCCAACATGGTATCTGACCAGCCTACTCCACTAATAGATGTGCTGTTTAGTCACAGCATGTTTGAATATTTTGGTTTCATATGCTGCTGTTTTCCCATCAGACTGTGTCCAGGGAGCTACTGTGATCTGAACTATCCCTCATAATATATTGATGTTGAGTTTAGAAAAATAATATTTGATTTCCTTTAAAATTCCAGAAGGATTTTTTTTAACTTTTTGAGATAGCAACCCCCTGAGAGGTCTCAGTACCTCTGCAGCTAGCTCGCACTGCAACAGAAACCTAGGCCAGAGCACCTTCACAGACCATTTCAAGAAGAAGTATTTCCATGGTGAACTTATGGTTGATGTTCTGCACTGGGGCAACAGGCAGCTCCAGCACTAGAAACAAAGGGTATGTCGACACTGCCACCCTAGTTCGAACTAGGGTGGCTAATGTAGGCATTCGAACTTGCAAATGAAGCCCGGGATTTAAATATCCCAGGCTTTATTTGCATGTTGCTGGACGCCGCCATTTTTAAATGCCCCGTAGTTCGAACTCCCTGCCCACGGCTACACGCGGCACAGACTAGGTAGTTCGAATTAAAGCTCCTAATTCGAACTACCTAGTCCGTGCCGCGTGTAGCCGCAGGCAGGGAGTTCGAACTATGGGGCATTTAAAAATGGCGGCGCCCGGGAACAGGCAAATAAAGCCTGGGATATTTAAATCCCAGGCTTCATTTGCAAGTTCGAATGCCTACATTAGCCACCCTAGTTCGAACTAGGGTGGCAGTGTAGACATACCCAAAGGGACTAGAAGAAGGGTATGGTGAAAGGCAAGAGGAAATGTTCAGACTGAAAAAGTTTTCATCATGGGCACAGGCACATGTGCCACTGTTCCCAGGACAGGAATGGTAGCTAAGGGAGGAGTGGCGATGTTAGAATTGTTTGAATGGCTGGTATCACTGAAGACTACACTATACCCTATAGGCTATATCCCCTCTGCAATACCCTGTGCTGCAGCCCAAAAACCAGCTTGAAAAACTCCATGTGTGTGTCTCATGCAATTGGGTCTCATGAGTGGGTGGTGAGGGAGACTTTGGCTCATTAAGTGGTTCATATTCACCCCCTTCCCGTGGATACTTCTGTGCCACTCCCTTGGATCCAAATATGTGGCAAACAGAGAAAGAAGGATGCAAGTCCAGGGGACATGTAGCAGTAGGGGATTTCTATCTTGTACATGGTTTCACTCTTTGCATTTGTTCATGCAGTTTGTTTTTTGTTTGTTTCCTTTCTTTAACATGTCTTCATGTTGCAGTGGTGATGGGTTAATGTTGTACTTTTTGAATGCATGCTTATAAATACATCTTACTTATTTTATCAAGAAAGCTTTTTGCTATCTTCCAACTCCATTGCTCTTCAAAATCCTGACAAGTCAAAAATCAGGCAAGGCAGAATCAGTGTCCTGTTAATAGCACCAGTCTGGCCAAAACAAGTCTGGTTTGCATATCTAACTTGCATTTCATCCCACCCATTTTTAATCTACCACTGATAGCTAGCCTACTGACGCCAAGACATAGGGAAGACAGTTCATCCCAAGCTCACTTCACTAAAGTTCACTCTCTAGAATAAAATTAGACTGCTCAGACAAAGTGCAGGCAGTATTACTGAACAGCAAAAAATAATCTGCTAGAAAAAACATGCCTATAGAAGTGGAAGAGATTGCACACAGCAGGCTTCTCCCATCTTGGCTCTCCTGTATCAATATCTTGAACTACATTAAATAACTCAGATTTGTCTCTGAGTTCCATTAAAGTGCACTTACCTGCAATTTCTTAACCCCCTCCCAGAAGTATGTATTAAGGGCTTTCCCCAATGTCAGAGAACACACCACTGCATGATACCTGAACTTTGTCTTCAAGTCCCTTGGAAAACATCTCTTTTACCCATTAGCCAAATGTTTCCTGCTACATTTGTCTGTGAAATGTGCTGTTTTAGTGGAAATCATTTCCACTAGGAGGATAGCCAAGGTAGGGGCCTTAATGGCTGATCTCTCCTATTGCCCCTCATACTGTTGTCTACTGCGAAAAGGTATATCTTAGACCACTACAGACACTATTTTTAATAAAGTAAAGGTAGTCCAATTATTTTTTGTCAATGTCCAAATTTATCAGTCAAAGGTAATCAAGGTTCAGACTCTAGAAACAATTTTCACAATGTTATGACAATACTTATAATAAGTAAATAAAAAGATTTCATGGTCCATTCAAAAGTGTCTGGCAGTCTGGATTGGGCCACAGTCTGCCTACTGATTATCCCTGAAATAACCTTCAATTTACTAGACATTTTAAGGCTTTTTAACCCTAAATCTCACAAACTAGAGAGGGAATCCTCTCTATACACTTTAGAGCTGTGGCATTCATCTCTAGAAAGAACCCAATCCCCTTACTGTCCTCCAGATCTGTTTTTTTCTTTTTTTCTTTTTCTTTCAAATAGAGTTGAAGAGGATCCCATTTCAATCCAAAGATTCTCAAAATGGTTCTCTAGCTGCATTCTGTCTTATGGGGTTCCTCTTTCCAAGTGCCCTCACAGAGTTAAAACCCATTCTACCAGATTACGGTCTACATCAAGAACACTGTTGAATATTACAGTTGAAGAAATCTATACACCTGCCACATAGGCTTCAGTTTGCACCTTTCTGAGGTACTATTTCATGCTTCCAATGGAGAGCTAGAAGTGAAAGTAACTGAAATTTCTTACAGGTACTGCTGTATCACACAGATGGGGGGGGAGGGCAAGGCAGGGAGTTGCAATATTACAGTACCTGTAAGAAATTAAGTGTGGGGTGGACTGCGGCTGGCTCACGGTTAGAGGTTTTTTGAGGGGTACAAGAATCAGGGTTGGGGACTATGAGTCTAAAAAGCTGATTTTCTGTGATGTGATAAAAGAGCATTTTGTAATACAAACATAATTACTGGCTCACAACACAGATCCCACTAGCTAACTTTGTTTTTGTTCATTTACTTCCTTCCCCTTTCAACTTTACTTCTTTTTAGTGGTCAGGTTTTCTCTCCTATATGTTTGCTTTTTTTCCCCCTTGTACTTCTTCAATGCCTGTGATGTCCATTGACATCATCATTACTACTAAGTCAGCATTCTATATTAATATCCAGTAATGAAAAAGATCTTTTACATTATCTTTGCAAATATACAGGTACAAATTGGCCTCTTCCTAGAAAACTGAATATCTGACAGGCAGGCCTTTTTTGTGTTGAAAAACTTGCTGGATTGGAGTGAGTGACCCATGCTGTGAGCTTTCTCTTGCTCTCTGACCATGATGAAGGGGAACAGATAGCAATCTTTTGCTGACCGTTATTCAGCAAATCTCCCAAATAGTCACAAATTGAATCCAGGACAAAATTTCACCATTTCCACATTGTGAAAATGTCAATATTGTACCCCGTGTGCATTTTACCCAGAATTTTTCACCAAGGATGCTAATCATTTGTCAAATACTTCTCTATTTTATTTTAATATAACAACCTCTTTTGGTTACACAATAGTTTTCAGACTATGAAAGCTATCTTCTGTTTTCACTGGATATGAAACAAATAACCATATTTCTAAATAACACAGAAAAAGCAGGACAATATCCCCCTCCACCTTCTGCCTTTGCATTTGATTTGTAGGTATTAAAATTACAACTTTTCCATCATATCCAAATCCAGTTATGTTGGCAATTAGAGCTGTGCAAGTAAATATATTGAAAACTATTTTTATAGTATTTAGAACTGCAAAATTGGTGGTAACCTGCTTTGTCAAAAATGCCTATTCTCTATCAAAGTTGTCCACCATCCAGCAGAGATTGAGAACACATCTTGTTAGTGACTGTGTTACACACTGTATCAGACAAATATATTTTCCAGGTTCTACTGTAGATATAATAAATGAAATTCAGCAAACCTCTAAGAAGTTCTCACAGAGTAGCCCATTTTCACAAACTCAGCAAAATTGTATCAAACAACTGGTAGATTTCAACAGATACATTAAGAGGAAAAAGTAATTTTCTGGTATAGAAAATTTTCTTTCCTCAACATTTGTAGATGACTCAACACTTCACTGAAAATAAAACTGGTAGAGTGACCCTGCATTTTTTTATCATCTTAGTGTGCAATTTAAGCAATATTTCAATATGACTATATATGGGGGGGGAGGGGGTTGGAGAGAGAAGGAACCTCCAATTCCTTGAAAATGTGCATTTGCTCTGAGAGATGAAATTGGTTTGTTGGAATATTGAACAGCAGTTTCAGCTGAGCTGGGCAGATCAGAGATATAAAAATGCAAGGTACATTATTCTTGAAAATTATTTGGCATCCTTTATGTAAAAAGGCACAAGCATTGTTGATCTTTTAAACTGTTATTTTAGGACATTTCTCCATGTGTATGCACTTCTAACATGTTACAAAGGTTATCCAATATGATTAGCTAATTAATAAATTTTTGTGGTTGTGGGTGGTGCTTGGGGGAATCAGAAATCATTTGAAAAATATTAACTCTCACAGCACTGCTGAGGTAAGTTCAGTATTCAAATTTTAGAGTCAGTCAAACTGAGTCCCATGCAGGTTAACTCATTTGCCTGAAAGTACATAAGAGACATGAATACAACTCAGTAATCCTGACATGTTCAGCTGTTCTAATCACTTGACAATATTACTTGATTGTACACTTACTTAATATGAGTATCCAGAATCCAATGTCAGTTGGCCTTCAGACAGGCTTTACAGAATGTGCTTTTTTATGCAAATAATGTTAATGAATTATCAGTGTTAATTTATAGCATTTTAATTTTTTTTTCAAATTAAATTTTCAAAGTTTTGGGAAACTAATGATAAGAAAATAATTGTGTAATGATAGTAGATACAGAGATTCAAAAAGGTAAATGTGACTATTTAAGCATAAAAAATTGACATCATATATCAAAATAAACATATATTTTAATCAAATGCTATTTAAGTTCTCAAGCAGCATTTTTCTCATTTGCCTTTTTTCAAAATATCTATCATTATTGATAGTAATACATGCATCATTTGTGTCCATGTATTGTGATGTTTACCAACATCTACAGATTAAAAACCTAATCTTTCCAAGCCTACCTATAGATTAAGGCATATATTTTCAAACATGCGTATATACTTTTGCCTGTGCTCAGTCTATATGCATACATTAGTCAATGTTTGTGTGCAAACTAGGACTGTGTACACCTTGATTTATGTGCATATATCAGGTGTAGGATGCAGGTACCTTTTGATGTATTCATTTCTGAAAATCTGGGTTTAAAACTCTTTAATTCCAGATACTTAAAGACCAGAACTGATAAGTGACATATATTTCTGATAGTCAGAAATCTTCCTTTTTTCGGTATTTTGTGACCATTTTTGTAAACCCCAGAAGACTAACCACAAGGAGGAGCCACCAGTCTCCTGACTTAGTGAAAGCAGCAGCTGCCTGAACACAGGAGACAAGAAGGTCACCAATTGAGACCTGATACTAGTTGTTGTGCTGTTGTTTATGTATTGTATAAACACATTGTGCAGGAACAGTAGGCATTGATCAGGATCTCATTGTTCTGGGTGCTGCACAAACAGTGCTGGGATTGGTATGGCATACTTGGCAATGAGAGACATAGGATACACTGGGACAAAAGGCTAAGGCTGGAGGAGAATGAGGGATGGAGGAAACCCATTGTCATTCTGCCTTTTTATCCCACCTGCCCTATCTGTCTTCCTCAGTGAACACCAACAACTCTCGTACATGAGTCCATTCTCCATGATTCAAAGAGTTTCTTTGCTTCTGACAAGTAGCAAGATTTATAGGCCCTGAATACTAATATTGTTATCTGCAGAGGGCTATTAATCTATCCTGGGCTAATGTCAGTGCCATTTTTTTATCACCCCTGTTCTAAACTAAAGCAAGAAATAGAGAAGGGGAACAGGATGACATTAAGCTGGGGGAGAGGTAGATACGCTGGAGGGCAGGGATAGGATCCAGAGTAACCGAGATAGATCAGAAGATTGGGCCAAAAGAAATCTGATGAGTTTCAACAAGGACAAGTGCAAAGTCCTGCACTTGGGACAGAAGAATCCCAAGCATTGTTATAGGCTGGGGACTGACTGGCTAAGCAGCAGTTCTGCAGAAAAGGACCTGGCGATTACAGTGGATGAGAAGCTGGATATGAGTCAACAGTGTGTCCTTGAAGCCAAGAAGGATAATAATATATTGGGGTACATTAGTAGAAGCATTGCCAGCAGATCTGGAGAACTGATTATTCTCCTTTATTCAGCACTGCTTTATTCCATGGCACAAGCACAAATAAAAACACTTAACCTTTTATTAAAGATACAGAAACAGAAAATAAACAGTTAAAGCCTTTGAAATGCCTGGTATTACGGTTTTAATTTCAACACTCAGTTATTCATTTTCTGTTTAGTAGTAGAAAGACATTAGAAAGGATCATCACCCACACCCATTTGTGTTCAGCCTCTGAGGGTGCATCTATACAGCAGTGTTATTTTGGAATAACAGCCATTACTCCAAAAACCAATGTTAGCGTCTACACAGCAATTCCATTATTTCAAAATAATTTTGAAATAACAGATGGCTTAGTCCGACTTCTGTAAACCTCATTCCATGAGGAATAACACATCTTCCACAATAGCTATTTTGGAATAGCAGGAGTGTATGCTCCACCTCTGCTATTTTGAAATAGCTCCTCCCTAGGGCCACTCAAAGTAATTACTCCCCAGTGCCTCCTGGGGCTCTAAATCGAGGTAGCACATCCACATTAGGGGAGCCTGCCTTGGATTAATTTTGAGGCTTCCCTGTAGTGTAGATGTGCTATTTCAAAATAAGCTATTTCAGCATATTTCTCCCAGAATAGCTTATTTCAAAATATGCATGCAGTATAGACATACCCTTAAATATATTAAAAATGGTGATAATTGTCATTTTGGGACAAAAGAGGAGAAAGTTATTTGAAGTGGGCTGTAGCTGATGTTAAATCTGATCCTGTTTCTTAGATTATGAAACATAAGCTCAAAAACAAAGGAAAGAAAAGAATGGAGAAGAGAGAAAATGCAGCTTCTATGTCTGCATTGACTTTTATTTCCAACCTCCTTGTTGAAGAAACATAGTAACAGCAAGTAATCTTAACCACCACTCTGAGACCTGGCAAACATGCACCACCATCAGGATATTAATGGCAATCCTTTTAGCTGCCCTTATTATTATAAGCTTACAACAGTGTTGCAAAATAAACAATGTCAGCCAGATAAGTCAGACTTTCTTTAAACAGAAGGCAAAAGGGAGGAGAGAGGAAAAAGAAGAAACAAGGTGTAGGAGGGTGACAACAAGAGCAAGAGTCTCATATCCCAGATGGGTTAGCCAAAGTGAAGGTGAAGGTGGTTAGTGAAGGTGGTACAAACTGGATCCCTTTCACTGGCCTAGTCTGGTGAGGGCATCTTTCAGAATCAAGGTGATAAAGATATTGTTGTGGATCCTGAATTTCTGGGAGACAATGGGAGATGACAGCCATGATGTTGAAGTTGACTCTTTCTGGCCTACCCTTCTCCCAACCAATAGCTGTGAGACAGCTTGATTCTTCCTGCCACAGTCTTCCTGCTGATTAGTGGAGCAGTGTATCTGCTTACAATGCTGTTCTCCAAATAAGGTCTAATTTCTAACCCAAAAATACCGAGTTATTAATTTCCAGTCCACACTTATCTTGTTTACCAGCTATGATCTTAATACCATCCTTGAATTATATCAATAGTCCTTTTGTTTAATTAATTTAGTCTTTCTGCATTCCCCTTGAACGTTTTCCCACCAACATTTCTTGCTATATGTTGTGACTTTTAATGAGCTTTTGCTCATTTTTCATAATTTAGTTCACAATTAGGGTAAATTTGTTGGCTCAGTTATTACAACAGTCCTCTCCCGTCTCCCATTTTTAGGAAGTTGAAAAGTCTGTTATCTCCACCACTCCTTAACTCTGACATCTCCTGGAATGGAATCTTCTCCCAAACTCTAAAACAGAATATTCAAAAAACATTCTGTATTCTACTAGATATTGCTTATTTCTAGATATTCTATATCTATTACTAGAACGCTCCAAGAACCTTGGTCTTCTAAAATTTGGTTAATGTCTTCTTTAAAAGAATACTACATATATTCTACCATGGGCTGAGGGAGTTAGACATGTCTGATGTCTTGAGGTATAAAAGCAAGACTGAATCTGTATGACTACCCAATATTTCTAGTCTCTCTCTGTGACTTGCATTTCATTCTCCTTTACATGCAGTCAATTTATCTATACACCTTGTATGTATACTGCTCAAAACTTAAACTTAAAATAGAACCCCACATAATTGTATTGGCTATTTATGCTTCAAACTAAGAGGACCTAATAGAACCTAATGTGAAAGATATTGTGGAGAATTTAATCTCTTCATAAGAAATCAGCATCTCTTTTTGGAATGAGTGTTCCCTCAAAGTATTTAACTAAATTAAGAAGCAATTAGAGGTGTCACCTCCATGCCTCATATCAGTTCTTCTAGTGCCACTAATGGCTCTCTTCGCTAAGACAGAGAAGACTCAGAAATGTTCAAGATCACTTGACTTGTAAATGATTCTATATCAGAGATGTACACCTGTCAAGAAGCTGTTATAACATAACAGTCCATTTTCTCAAGATGTTCATTTTAACCCCAGTGTTGAGACAGAATTAGGTAGGCACTTTTGGTCAGTGCAGAGTATATGCCATCAGTATAGGCCTGTCACAAACACAAACTCTTGATATCAGTTGATTTTTAAGAACTAACTAGACAAAAAATGAATTTCAGGTGACTGAAATCCTGTCAAAAATATGTAAGGATGAGACTGATCTAGATTTGAGTGGGCATTCCTGGAGCCAGGGCCATAGTCCTTCTGAATCTACTGTTAATGATTTAACTATGAGGTGCTGCTATTTTCAGTTATGGAAGAAAATTAAATACATATGCTGTATTTGCTTACAATATGCTGATGCTAATAATACAAAACCTTAACTATGATTTAATACTCTTATCAAACACAACTAATAAGACATTTTTGCTGAGGCTAGAGTGAAGTTTTGTTTTATGTAATGAATTAGCTGTATGTTGGGAATGCAGGGTATGTTCTGGAGGAACACGTGAAGTTTCTGTTGTGTGTTCTTGTTAGCCTTCTGTGTGATATTTGCATTGAACATTGAAGACTTCCCCCTAATATTCCTTGATTTGGACTTAACAGGATTCCATTTAATAGGGTTAGGTAATATTAACAAGCAGTGTCTACCACTATCTTTTAATGTAAGATACATTCTCTGAACCAGTTTGTACAGTAATCTGTTATAGGCTCAGTAAGTCTAATTACTTCAGCAGTTTATTTCACATGAGTATATAGTGGAAATAAAAATGATCAGCTGTCATTTATGCTGTATGGTTTCACATTCTCTGAAAATAAGACCTTGAAACAAGATATCCTCTTTCATTCCATGAGGATTTGATGGCTTGCAATATGATGCTACTATACAGCCAATGGATAAGTATTAGAGGCCATATTTTGGCTTATATGCCTTTTCTGGTTGGACTGGAGCTTGCAGGTCCTACTGATTGGCTTATGCTCCCTGTTGGGCATACAGGGAGGCCTAGCTTGAGACTGATTGGCAGAGGGGATCTTGGATGGGCCTCAGAGGGGGTCATAGGAGCTGAGTCCCCCTGTAAAGAAAAACAAAAACACGTGGTTCATGTCCTTGAGGCCAGGGTCTCAGAAGCATTGAGGGATGTGATTTCTGGATGCATCTCAGTGTTAATTTGTCAAAGGAAGAGAAGGCACTACTGCCAGAGGACCCATCTGGGCCCAACAATACAGACTTGGGGGCAGGAACTGTTACATCCTTAACACTGGTCAGGGACTGACATCAAGAATGGTGAGAAAAGTTAGACAGGTAGTGAGAAAAATTAAACCTTTGACCAGCTCAGTAATGATGACCTCTGTTGTCATAGAGTTTTGCTCGGGGCCTCATGTTCTATATTCTCTACTGCCAAAGTAGTAGTGGGAAGGGGACATAGCTAGGATACCTTGATATTGTGTCAGTTATTGGTTGGTATTGGTCTTGTGTAGTCACTACAGCCTAGCAAAAGTTGGAGCCGTTATGTGGATCTCCAATCATTCATTTCACTATGTAGGCCCTAAGGCTGGACTAGAGACTGGGTTTAGCTCAGTTTTTTTCTTAATTAGCCAGATGCATGATTCCTTTCCCTAAGGAAATATTTCTCTCGCAGACCAACTACTTGAGCCATTGCTGGGAGACAAGACTTGGATCTATATGCAAAATTGTATGCTAATTTCTAGGGGAGGTTTTGTTAATTTTTTTTAACCATCTACACACACACACATACACACATTGCTATTGAAATCAAGTCAAAAGTATTTGTCCCATTGTATATAGTGTTTTCCATTCCTAATTTTGACATAATGTAATAATTATAATTTTATTATTATGTTTTAAATATACTACCAAATATATAGGATTTATAACATACCAAAGTATCATTGCTTCTTGGAACCTTTGCATTTCCAGATTCATTCTCTGAAATTGTCCAAAGAAATATTTGGTACATTGGTTGCTTGACTGTTCAATTAGCCCCAGTCTACACTAGGGAGTTTCAAAATAACAAGTGAAGTGTCTACACTACCCTGTTATTTCAAAATAACAAGCTGGTTATTTCAAAATAATAACTTCTGCTTTCCACAAGGAATAACAGTTATTTCGAAAGAGTGGTAGTCTGAATGCTCCACTGCTGCTATTTTGAAATAACTACTCCCCAGATAATTCCAAGTAATTACTCCCCAGTGCTTCCTGGCACTCTAAGTCAAGGTAGTTTGTCACATTAAGCGAGCCTGCCTCGGACTAATTTTTAATTTTGAGGCTTCCCCTGTAGTGTGGACGTGATATTTCAAAATAGTTATTTAGGGAGTTATTATTTCAAATGTAGTTATTTTGAAATAATTTCCTAGTATAGACATGCCCGTAATGTTTTTTAATCAAAATGGAAAACATCAGTGTTTGTTTTTAATATACTATGTATATGATCTTTCCAGAAAGGCTTTAGAAATACTTACACTTTTCTGCTTCATGGATCGCCTCTAAATCTGCAAAATGCAAAAGTAGTAGATACTTGTATATTTTGATTCTCTCTGTTATCCTGGCTCCTTCCTTATAGGCCAAATGAGTGATTTGCCTACTAAAGACAAGACAGGCTGATGATACACACAAACACTGTGAGTTGTCAGATGTCTAGGAGGAACAAACAGGCTACGTCTACACTGCAGGATTCTTGCGCAAGAACTGTTTTGCACAAGAGTTCTTGCGCAAAAGGTCTTGTGCAAGAGTGCGTCCACACTGCCATGTGCTTTTGCGCAAGAGATGTGCTTTTGCGCAAAAGTGTCCATGGCAGTGTGGACGTTCTCTTGCACAAGAAAGTTCTGATGGCCATTTTAGCCATAGGGGTTTCTTGCACAAGAAACCCCTGTTGCCCGTCCACACTGCCTTCTTGTGCAAGAGGGCTTATTCCTCGTGGGGAAGGAATAACTCTTGCGCAAGAAGCCCTCTGTTCCAATGCTTTACTGTAAATTTACTTGCTCAAGAATGCACGTGAAGTGTAAATGCTCCTCAAGTTTTGCGCAAGAAGCCTGCACTGTAGATGTAGCCACAGGGAATACAGTGTATGTTCTTATTCTCTGCATCACACCAATATCAATCTACTTTGGCTTTGTTTTAGAGCCAGGCATTAATTGTAGCATGTAGTATGTGACCCTGACACAAAGTCTTTTATTTTTTTTTCTTTTCATTGAATGAATTGGCAAGGGAAGGTCAAAGAACAATAACAGCAGTGGAAACATAAAAGATTTGCAAATCTATCAATTGAATGTATGCACGCATACTCTCTTGCATACATGTGCTCTTGAGAGAGGGAGAGTATGCCTGCAGACATTCCTTTCTCCAATAGAATTATGTTCTTCAAGTGAAAGCCATAAGAAGTCAGAGCTACATAGAAATAGCATCGAGGCTTCTGTATTTATCACATTTATTTTAATTGCTACATGTTGATCATAACATGAAATGGGAACAGAGATGCAGTATCAGATTTGTGTAACTCTCACTGACATAGGAAATACTTTCAATAAGGTAATGAATGCCAGTTAGCATGGCTGAAAGAGAAAAGAATGCTTCAGGATTTAGGGCATGCCTAACCTAGGCACCTATTGTAGGTGCCTGCAGATATCTGGGCTGGCTGACCAGTAACTTGGGAGTTTGAGACAAGTAATTACAGGATTGCTCTTACAGCCAATGTCATAGTTATGTTTGTTTACTTCATATAATTTTCCAAGAATCACTGCCTTATGAGATTTAGAGCACTGCTGCTTAGACTGTGATTCCCAGGAAGCAGTGGCAATAATTAAGGTTAGAAAGGACAAGCTATTGGGCTGAAAAGTTGGGTCACTCACCCACAATAAATATGCTTAAGTATGTTTTGTGCTTAGTTATTGATTTACTTATCTATTGCCTATGAGTGCTAGAGTGATTTGTGCACAATCCTCAGATTAGAAAAGTTCCATTTTTAAATTCAGTATATGATTTAGATGAAGACGTTCACTAAATTTGGTTAGCCTGTCACTGTCATACCCCTCATATTTTAACAAAGCTGTCTTCAGTAATGCAATTTCCATCTGATTATTTTCCCCTCTCTCAGATGAATACAAATGCAGCAAAAGTTTTGAAGCAGAAGTTTGATGGTAGGTCTATAGAGGTGAATTCAAACATTGAAGAAATCTGATTATACTAAAGGTAAGTGGATAATGAAATAACCTTTTAGAATTAGTTTGCCGCAAATTTTGTGAAGTCCTCATCAAAGGCAGGAATTTTCAAGGCCCTCCTATCTTTAAAGCAATGCTAAATGAAAACTTCAGTGAGATTTATGACTAAAGCTTATATCAATACATTTTAAATCATTAAAACATAGTAGGTAGATTATTGATATAATTAGGCACAGTTTAATTTTGCATCCTATCACGATTCACTCATTCTTCCCTTTAAACATATTACATTCCAAGATGGGAAAGGATATTTTGTTTAAAAATATAGACTATTACCAGAGTAATAAGCACACAACAAATCAAACAAAGAAACATACTATGTATTATATCAATATTTACTCTTTAGACAGATTCTCAGCATAATGTGAGGCATGTATGTAAAATGGATATAACATATATGATTGGGCTTAATATTTCTGTCACATGACAGAGGACAATGTCTAATGGTTACTCTTTTGGAATCTGTCCTTTAAAAATAAATATATGCCTATGTCCCATTCACTCAGATACTGTATGATTTTTTAAAAATCTGAAATGGTCATTTTTAAATTCAATACAAAAGGTTTAGGATATTAATTTTCAAAAGACCGAGTAGATTCAGCTAATCTAAAAATTTCACAAATTCTCATTGTTTCCTAAAGAAACACTGGCTTTTCACGAGTATGACCCAGAAAGCGTGATCTATTGTGAAAAGCAGCATATCAATAAGGCAGATTATGCAGGTCACAACTATGAATCTAGAACAGTGTTTCTTAAACTTTTTAAGACCGAGGAACACCAAACAATATTTTTTTTTAATGAGGAACATCAAGGATTTTTTGTTGAAAAAAAAAAGGTCAGAAGAGGAAAGTTACTGAGCAAAAAAAGAAAAAAAAAAGGTCGCCTACCCCTTTAAGGGTGGCCATTTTGAATTCTGTTGTCCTCCGTAGCATACCTCTAACTGCCATGGAACACAGTTTAAGAAACACTGATCTAGAAAGAAGTAAAATTCTGTTGCAGGCTGGGTTCTTTCTTTCTCTGCAGGGACCTCAACTCAGTCACCATATATGCAGCCCTTGCAAAGGATGCATCACTGTTTGGCTAGTCCATGTAACACCTGCCGTTCATGAAAAAATGCAAGGTTCGTTGCTGCGCTGTACTGGTAAAGTCTCCTCCCACTTTCTTTTCTTAATGCTAACAAAAGAATTGGTCCAGAACCACTTCTGAGAACAAGGAAAGCTAACATGAAGTTTTTCACTAACATTTCAATTCCAGAAATGCACAATTCCTCATATTCACTCCCAACAACGAAACAAGCTCAAAGCATTGACAGAAGATTTCTGTACTTTCTCAATAGATCTTTTAGAAGTATGTAAATATCAAAGAAAGTAAATTGTAAATCCAGTGCATGCTGTATAAAAATACTTTGATATCATCAAGACACCGTATAAACATTAGTCAAACTTTACAATACCCTTGTGAAGGAGTAAAATACTGTTGGGTGAATACCTACATAAAATAATGAAAAAGCAAAATAGCTGAGAATTTCAGAGCATTTAAGAACTGAATTTACTTTAGGTTTTGCATTAATTTATCATGAATATGTTAGGAAACAAGGGCTATAGAAAAAGTATGTTTAGTGAAATAATATTTTCAATATTAAGAGAATATTCATGGAGCAAATTACAAATCATGAATATGCATATTTTGTATCAGAAATGGAATAGCAAAAATTATGCTCTTCCCATGAGGGATCAGGTACAGTACCATTTGATCAATATATCTAATCAAAATAATTTAGCATGGTGTGAATTTCCAAATTCTAGTTATTGCCACTGAAAAAGTTCTGAAAATTGTCCATAGATTAAAAATTTTTCAGTGAATAATTCTGCATAAGAAATACATGGAAAATGCAAGTTTTGTATAGACAATTTGCAAATAAAGAGAGAAATATTTGTTCCCATTGTAATTATTTCCCCCATTTTACTGAAGGGTAAGTAGCTTTGGCTTGGTCTATGCTAAAGGAGAAGGTCGTCTTGAGATAAACAACTCCAGTTACGTTAATTACATAACTGGAATCGAAGTATCTTAAATTGAATTTTTGCTCCATCCACATGCTGGGAGGTCAATGGGAGCAAATTCTCCAATCGGCTTCCCTTACTCCTTGTGAGGAGGAGGATGACCAGTGCTGCTGAGGGACCTCTCAGTTCAAATTAGCAAGTCATCACTAGACCCAGTAAGTCAAACCCAGGAATATTGACTGCAGCAGTGTTGATCTTTCAAATAGTGTAGAAATGTCCTTTGTCTCTGTATCTTTCTCCAACTTCACAGAGATAGATTATGATTCAAATGCAACTAGAACACAGTGTCTTTAGTTTTTATACTGTGCTTAGATCACTGAATAACAGAACCATTACAGCTAAGGACCTAGTACCTGGGAGGGAGTACATTCTGTTTGTATGAAATATAAAATGGAGATTTTCTTTGTTATTAAGTGCTGGGGAAAGTGTGGGTATGAGGAAGTTGATGAAAATGACAATGGTACTGTGGATGAGGTTGCTATTTTTTTTTATTTTTATTTTCACAGTTCAGTCCCTATGATAGTGTAAATGCAGATTTGGGAAATGATTAGTTTATGCCAGGCTGAGACATTTTAAAACATGGTTTTTCCACCTGATGAAAGATAGTGGAAATAATAAATTGTGCAAATTGTCTTGGAAGCATAGATTTCTACTCAAGGCAACCGTTTCTAGATTTATATTTGAGAAATAATGAAAAAAAACATTCATTTTACATGGAAACGATTGTACTTTTTAAAGGGAAAGGAAACTGAACACTAAACTACATTTTCTATTCATCTCTTACACAATGCTATTCTGTCTTACAGGATACTGCTTGTTCACTTACACCTCTTTTAATTGCTACGTTGGCATGTGGGATTTGTGACTAAAATAAATATTAAAAAAGGCTTTAGCTAGCTTCTAAAAATTGTGCTAATAGTCTCCCGTAGGCCTTCATTATACTTCATAACTTCATGTTATGCTATACTGCAGTATAATTAGAAAATGTCAGTACTTGGAGCTCTTGAATACTTGGTTTCTTGGGGATGAGAAAGCAGTCCAGTAAATGACCTAACTAGGGACTGAACCTAAACCCCTTGGCTGCTGTCCAGTTTGCAGATGAACTATAAAAGGCTTTTGGCTGTTTTGGGTCTTAAGTTTTTTTTCTAATGCTATTAACCGATGGCTAAAGTCTTATGGTCTTTTCAAGCTCTGTATGCAAAATTCATTTCATGCTACTCTGTGACATTTTTGAAAGACTAGAGGAAGCAATAAATATCCAACTTAAGTGACTGAAGTGTGACTTGCTATTGCAAGATTTCTAATAGTGTTCTGGCAGCATTTCCAGAAAGGCTATATAGTGATGAAATCACCAGGTGACAAACCTAAAAGGTAAGACCTCCTTAATGTGATTCCAAGATTCTGTACAGTCTCCAGTATAAAAATAGCTTATTAAAAAGGAAAAATCCTGGTCAAAATGTGTATTTCCTTCATTCACAGACAATTTTCTATTCGGCTATGTCTAGAGTACAGGGTTTTTTGTTTTTTATTTTTTTAAATGGCCTTTTTTCGAAAAAACTTCACCTGCATCTAGACTGCTGCCACGTTCCTTCAAAATTAAATTGAAAGAATGCTGTGGTTTTTTTGACAGTGGTAAACCTAATTTTACAAGAAAGAATGCCTTTTTTTCAAAAGAGCACTTTTGAAAAAAGGCATTCTGAACCGCAAACAGGGCTTTTTCGAAAGAGAGCATCCAGATTGCCTGGGTGCTCTCTTTCGAAAAAGCAGATCACTTTTTTGAAAAAGTTGTGGCTGTCTATATGATCTCTTTTGAAAGAAGCTTTTTTGAAAGAATCTTTCGAAAAAGCTTCTTTTGAAAGAAGAGTGTAGTCTAGACGTTCCCTTAGATACCAGTTCATGGCTAATGGAGAAATGGTGCAGCAGTAGAATTAAATTCTGTAAATGGTTGTCACATACATCTGGTGTTTGATATCAGATCATTTTGCATAACAACAAAGGACCAATTCCCTAGCTTCAAGTAGCAAGAAAAAGTATTGAATAGACAGAGCTGTTATCAAAATAGTTAGGTGAAAACAAAAATGGCATTTACCCTTTTAAGCACAAAGATGAAAATTCTGTACAGAAGAAATCAGAAATAGTGTACATATGCATAACTTTACATATGGTGGTCCTAAGTATAAGTTTTGAGCTATCCTGATATGTTACCTTTTGAAAGATTATTGCCATATCTTGTCTGAACATGTTTCTTTAACTACACAGAGAAAAAAGTCGGAACCTGTAGCCAGTGCATTGATTAGAATTCACTCTTTTTTGGGATAAACTAATTTAGCGTATTTTACTAACATATTTAACTCATGAGGTGTCAATAGTGATTTTCTGTGCCAAGATTGATTCATTTGTTTTTAGTTTGCCATCTGGTGTTATGGTAAACCTAACTAAAAATAACAAATGGTCTGGTAGCACTTTATAGACTAACAAAACATGTAGATGGTATCATGAGCTTTCGTGGGCACAGCCCACTTCTTCAGATGACCAGAGATATGAGTTTGGGGTGTGAACACTCAAAATAAATAGGAGAGGGTTCACATCCCAAACTCATAACTTTGGTCATCTGAAGAAGTGGGCTGTGTCCACGAAAGCTCATGATACCATCTACATGTTTTGTTAGTCTATAAAGTGCTACAAAACCATTTGTTGTTTTTTTCTGTAACAGACTAACTTGGCTGCCCCCTGAAGCTCCTAACTAAAAATGTCTTTTCCATTTTTGTTCAGACTGCCAACAAGGTTACCATTCTAATACCAATTATGATTGTGTGTGTGTGTGTGAGTGTGTGAGTTTATGATGTGGGCACTAGTCCTTAGGGAACAGGTCCAAAGGAATGCACTAATTTTCAGGAAACCACTAAACAGCCATCAGATGAGAGTAACTTTTGGTCTTAATTAGATCTGCTAATATTTTTTAATGTAAGCATCATCAGATATTTTATTTTTGGGGGGACCATTTGGAGTCTTCCTTTAACAAGACCATTTTCTCAGTCCATTTTGTGGCCAAAATACCATCTGTCATTACCACCCATTAAGCCCAACTATCCAGCTTTCTATCCACCTTGCCCATTCATCCAAGCCATACTTCTTTCAATTGCTGACAGGAATAGTGTGGAAGATATAATATTCCACTGTCCTGGACAGATAACATGGAAATTGGAACACCCTCTCATCGCCAGCTGAGAAGGTCAAACCATCAACATTCTGCACTATACTATCCCATTGACTCAACCCTTTCTGCTTTCCAGTGACTGATATGCCAATCTGCATTAGAAGAATAGAGAAGTAATACAATGTAAGTGTTGATGGCAGAGAGAAAACATGATTGTATAGTGAAGAAATTTGAAATAAGAAAAATGTGTATTTTCTACAGAGGAAGGCAATAGTTTGTACTTATCTTTTAATACAGGGTCTGTGAAGTAATGTCTCATGGAATTAGTTCTGTTGATAAAACCTTTTTGGGAGCCCAAAATTCCTCTGCTCACCTCTTGGTCGAGCCCCCATACAAATACTTTCAGGAATTACCATACTTTTCAGGAACTCTCATCCTGCTTCATATCGATCTGTCCACTGTGAGTATCCTGTATCATTCACAGTTGGTATTTAAGCCACAAAATGGAACTGAGAAAATGGTCTTGCTGAAGGAGGTACTTGTTTTATCCAAGGACCAGGAAAACACATCTGTGCTTGTACTGCTATATGGCTCGGGCATGCTGAAGGATAATTTTTTTAATGTTTTCAGTCATTTCTTTTCTCAGTGAACCAGAAGATGAAGATGGGCAGCTATTCCTTGATGTCTAAGGCCTGGTCTGCACTCGGAATTTATATCAAATTAAGCTGTTTAAGGTCAATTTTCTAAATGGACAGTCCACACTATCGAGTCCATTCCATCAACTTTAAAGGCCATTGAAGTTGATTTTGGTACTCTTGCTTTTCATGAGGAGTAACGCAAAATTCGACCTAGCATGGCTGAATTCACAGTAGTGTAGACCCAGCATAGAAAAGTCAATCTTCTTGGCCTCTAGGGAGAGGAATACATTCTCTTGGAGCTCTGAAACAGCAAAAGAAACGCTGATATCTATGCAAAGATAGCAAAGTGCATGGTGGTAAAAGGATACTCCAGGGACCCCCAGCAGTGCCATGGGAAAGTAGCACTGGTGTGATGAATGGTGTAGCACTCTGGTGTGACCATTGCTGGAATACTGTGGCTAGTTTTGGTGCCCACAGTTTTAAAAGAATGATGATAAATTGGAGAAGTTTCAGACAAGAACCACAAGAATGATTTAAAGAATTACAAAAACATGCCTTATAGCACTAGAGATCCACAGAGATCAATCTTTTTAGCTTAAGAAAGAAAATGTTTAAGGGGTGGTTGGAGCAGGATATAAGAATCTACACAGGGAGAAAGTATTTAATAATCATAGACTGTAGGATAACGAAGGAGCGTGAGAAGATAAGCTCTTCATAATGGCCTTTTCAATTTAACAGAGAAAAGGATATCATGGGTGGAAGTTGAAGAAAGATGAATTATGACTGGAAATAAAGTGTATATTTTAAGTGAGTAGTTAACCACTGAAACAACTTACCAAGCTGTCATGGTTAGTTTTAATCAAAAGTAGGATTTTTTCCTAAATGATATGCTCTAGAAATTATTTTTAACTAAATTCTTTGTCCTGTGTTATACAGGAAATCAGACTAGATGATCACAATGGTCCCTTCTGGCTGTGGAGATTTTGAATCTGTCTTACTGATCTATTCTGTTGTCATTCAGAATTTAAGCTTTTTGAGGCATATATGTTTGTACAGTGCCTAGTTAGGTGTGACCCAGCCTTACTGTAATACAAATGCAATATAGTTGTTAAATAACAACTAAGGCCAAGTTGTCCTTTTCATTGAGCTGCCATGCGGAAGAGTTTGAATTGGGATTGGCTCAGATTAACTGTATAAATTTCCCTCTGTGTGTTGGGGACTTATCCATAAGAGCTTTGTACCACTGGAACAATGGAACTGCTAACCACAATGGTGATGTCTGTGATCATGTGAGGGTGGAGATTTCTCAGCACCTGGCCCTCCACAAATCTTTCCGCCATCAGAACACAATGTAAAACTCACTCATTTGATGTAGTTTCCCTAAATAAATATTTTAAAATAAACCATGTGGTGATAGGGAAAGTGAGGAAACCTATTTTATGGAAGGCCATGGTAGTGATATTTATAAGGTGATCATGCCATTTGTGTGTGCATAGGAGGGTATTTGTTTTAACATTTTGTTACATATTCTTGGGAAGGGTGGTTGGATTTCTGTTTCCTGAGCAGGTTATGTGCATAGTTGGGTAACTCAACTGGTGTTGTATGCAGCTACACCCACTATCTCATTTCAGCTCTGATGGAGAATGTTGGAGAGTGATTGAATTCTTGTATGTGCATCTCCCTCTTTGATGGAGGCTTTCTGTTAAGTTTTTTTTCTTTTTTCTTTTCCTTAATTTACAAAAGATCATTTAAACTGACAGAAATGTTTTACTCTTTGTAATGAGATGGAGGCGGGAGGGGAAGCATCATTTAATTTGGTGAACTTTAGTATTAACATGAAGCTGCTCAATTTTCTACTCCAATTCTTTCTCTTATGCCCCACAGGTACTAAGTTTTTCATTTGCAAATGTGATCTAAATTTTGCTTCTTGTAAAAGTTTTTGAATAGCCATCTGCACAATACGTCCGGTGTTAAAAGTGATCTGTAAATGGGACTTTAATAATGAAGCTTCGGGGGTAGTGGAGTTAGTCTGTACAGGATAAACTTAAAAAACAACAAATGGTCTATAGCACTTTATAGACTAACAAAACATGTAGATGACATCATGAGCTTTTGTGGGCACAGCCCACTTCTTCAGATGACCGGAGTTATGAGTTTAGTTTGAAGAAATGGGCTGTGCCCACGAAAGTTCATGATACCATCTACATGTTTTGTTAGTCTATAAAGTGCTACCAGACCATTTGTTGTTTTTTAAGTTTAATAATGAAGTTACTGGGTTATAAGGCAGGTGCATAACTGGTTCGATAATAATTCCCATAGAATTTTATCAATGGTTCACAGTTAAGATGGAAGGGCATATCAATGGAGTTCTTCAAGGGAGGGTCCTGCATCTGGTTGTTTCATAGTTTCACCAGTTATTTAAATTATGGCATAGAGAATACACTTTCAAAGTTTGTGGACAATACCAAGCTAGGATGGTTTGTAAATGCTTTGGGGGGATAGGATTAACATTCAAAATAATCTGGACAAGCTGGAAAAATGGTAAGGAGTATATAGGATGAAAGTCAATAGGGATAAATGTAAAGTATTCCACTTAAGAAGGAACAATCTGTTGCAGACATAAAAATTGGGAATGACTACCTAAGAAGTACTATGGAAAGGGATCTATGGGTCATAGTGGACCACAATCTAAATATGAGTCAATACTGTGACACTATTGCAAAAAAAGCAAACCTCATTCTGGGAGGTATAAGCGGGAGTGTTGTAAGAAAGACATGAGAAGTAATTCTTCCACTCTACTCTGTGCTGATTAGGCCTCAATTAGAGTACTGAGTCCAGTTCTGGGCACCACATTTCAGGAAAGATGTGGGAAAATTGGAGAAAGTCCAGAGGATATCAACAAAAATGATTCAAGGTCTACAAAACATGACCTATTAGGGAAGATTGAAAAAAAAATGGGTTTATTTAGTCTGGAGAAATTAAGACAGAAGCTTTTATGTAAATAAGGGGGAGGGAGAAAAATTGTTCTTGTGATCTCTGAAAATAAGAGAAGAAGAAATGAGCTTAAACTGCAGCAAGGGTGTAAACAACCCTTTGGCATTAGGTTGGCATTAGGAAAACTTCTTAACTGTCAGGGTAAGAAAGCACTGAAATAAATTCTCCAGGGAGGTTGTGGAATCTCCATCACTGGGGATTTTAAACAGCAGGTTAGACAAACACCTATCAGGGATAATCTAGGTAATACTTAGTCCATCCATGAATGCAGGGGACTGGACTAGAAGACCTCAGGAGCAGTGTAAGGTGTGTGGCAGCACAGCTTCATGGATGATTAATTAGCCCCACCCAATCAGAGGCTCAGGGTTCCTTACAAGGAGCTGACTGACTGGGCGGGGCTCATTAATCATCCGTGAAGCTGTGCTGCTGCCCGCCTTAGAGGGAACACTGCTCCCTTAGAAGTCCCTTTCAGCCCCACATTTCTATAATTCTATGAATGAATGGGGAGGGAGAACAAAAACGAAGAAAACAAGACTGTGCTATTATATTGGTTAGCTTTTGCACACAAGGGTAGCTTCTGATGGTTTAAAATATTTTATTTTTTTTAAAAGAGCACATAAAATTGACTCTCCCCAACCGCAAGTGTAATTTAGTTATCATTGCTTAGCAGAAATTAAAACTCAGGAGGGGTTTGAAAAAAGAGAGTTGTCCTGTGGTTAAGAGACTGGCTGGTACTTGACAAAATGGAAAAAGTGGCTGTGTAGCCTAATAAATAGAATATTGGACTGGAGTTCGGGAGTCTCAGCTGCTACTCCCACTAATGTGCTGTGGGATGATGGGCAAGTCACTTCCCCTCTTTATTTCTCTCTCACCCTTTATCTGCCTTGTCTACTTGAGGTGCAAAAAAATTGCCTCTATTTATGTACAGTTCCTGCTACAGGGAGGCCTTGTTGTTGTCTGAAGCCCTTATCATAACAATAATATGGAGATGCTTAATGCTGAAACAGACCAATGGGCACTGAAGGCTGCTATCACATGTAGTTTGGAGGTCAGTGTGATAAGCCAAGAATATATAAGAAGTATCAGAGGGTGTACAAATTTATTGTGGTGGTGAGTGAGAAACAATTGCAAGAATTCCCATGAAAGGGTAGCATGGTCACAAAGTAAGGATAAGAAATGAGATTGACTTAGATGTATGGATTTCTCAGTCCTTAGGTGAATGGATTAATCGGTGATACTTCAGCAGTTTTCTTAAGTATTTCCTAATTTAAATGCCTAAAAAGGATTATGTGTTAAGTGTAAATAACATCATTCTGCCAATTCTACAGTCATCAGTAGTTGTTTCTGAAAAACAGAATCAACAAAACTTGTATTTCCTATGTTTAAACAAATCTGCAGTAAATAAAGCAAAATAATCCTTAAACTCCCCCATAAACATCTTACAAACCCTTTTCATCACTTAGAATGAGACAAAAAATCAACTTGAATGGATTACTTAAAATATTTAATGTTTCTAAAGGTTTTTAATTAATATAACTACTCTTTGTGAGCATTTTTTTAAAGGCAATGGCACAGGTACAATTTGAGATTTAATACAGGTTGGACCTCCCAAAATCGGGACTCCCTCATCCAGCAACATCCGTGGTCCGATAGGACCATGGGTGTTCCTGGACCAGGGAGTCCTGGCTGGGAGCCCCAACAGCAAGAGGGCTGGTGGCTCAGAGCCCAGTGGGGTTGGGGCTGGGACTGCTGCTGGAGCGCGGTAGAACAGTAGGGGCTGCAGCAGCCCCAATAGTTGGGCTGGGTCTGGGGCAGTCTGGGCTGCTGGGGCTGCAGCAGCATGGCATCTGGGGGTGATGGGGGAGGGTGGCAGGGGATGGCCGTGGGGTGGGAAGGTTGTCTGGGGAGCTGGTAGCAGGGGACCTCCTTTGGTCCAGCAAAGAGAATTCTAAACCTAGAGGTCAGACTAGAGAGGTCCAACCTGCACCTTTTATAATTCATAATTTTAATAAAGCTAATAGTCTAAGAAGGGAGGTAGTTAGGGTGGTCAACATTAGTATATGTCCCAGTTTCCCTGCCCCCTTCTCTATTTTGAAATCTGTTGGTGTAAAGATGGTAAGTATTTTATGCTGAGTTAATCTACATAAACAAAGAACTTGACATCAACACTATGATTAACAGTAATTAGACAATACTAGTTTATTTTTTTCTTTTTCTAGTTAGTGAATTAATCATTTTGAATCATTCAGACATTTTAAAATTGGCAGTAATACTTCAGGTAGATGAAGCATCATAATCTTGAACAATTTCACATTTGGACAAAGAGAAGATTTCAGGTATTTATATAGAATCTTTTTGTGGTACTTAACGGTTTGCATAGGGTATTTCCCCCTTATTTTTTCTTTGTTTTATCTCCAGTGTATCGAGATGAAAACTCGACTTTTATTCTGCAGTATATTTATATAGACATATATTTGTTTTTGTCATATATTTAATTAAACACACGATATTTCTACTACTGCTGCTTTCCTTCGCCTACATAAATGCTTTTACAGAACAGAGAATAAAAAATCTCTGTGAATAATTTTATATTTAATTGAAAATAACTTTTAATTAGGAATCCCAATTGCATCTGTATGGTAAATGGCAGTCAGCTATGATCCACTTTTATGCTGCTGAAAATGTGTTTATTAAATTTTCTCACTCAGTCTCCACTGTAACTGTTTGGACTGAAGTCAGAGGGCCAGCTCCAGCTCCCAGTCAAGACACTGGGAATTCTCTCACTAATTCTGGTGTGCACAGATCTGAGCCCCTATACAATCAGATTATATCTTCAAGGACATGTATGCAATTGCCATTTAACTTGGTGGGAATTGCACATATATGCACAAGAGTAGAATGACCAAGCTTTCAAATGCATATTACTCCTGATAATGTGTGTGCACACTTCTGTGTTGAAATGCATGCAGGAAAAAAGTTGCATGTCACATCATGTGTTGCATGTGTGAAATTACCTGTTTATATAGGTGTGACATACCAGGATACAATTCAAACTAATGAGCAGCTGGGTCACCCCTGCCCTGCAACCTTGGGTCCTTTGCAACACCTTGCTGAAGTAGCTGTCATCTGGGCTGCTCACGAAAACAGCTTTCCACTATGAAAGTGTGAGAGTGTGTGTCTATGTAATTGCAGCCTGCCAGCCACTCTTGGGATATACTCTGGCCTTCACCAGTCTTGGTTACAATGCAGGGAGACCCAGACACACCCCTTCTTCCGGGTTTCCTCCAGAAATGTATGTCCTGTTCTGCTCAGACTTTTCCTATAGTCCAAATATATTGTCTGTTATTCCTTAAATGGAATAATGTGCCATCTTATCTCAAATATTTATTCAGACACATCAGTATAAACACACTTAATTAGATAAGACAATACAATAAATTTAATAACTGCAGAGAGAGAGTACAAGTAATGAGGCATAAAAATCAGAAATATTTACAAGAAAAATAAAGGTAAAGTATTTACTCATGCCTAACTTAACAGACTATATCAGATTCAAGCAAAGTTTCTCACCTCATACTTTCAGCAGTCTTACTAATCAAACTCTGTAGGCCAGGAATCCTGTCCCAGACTCCAGTGAATGTTTCCTTTGTTGCTTCAAGTGCAGTAAACACTCTCCAGGCTGTGGTGGGGGGATCCGAGTACTGCATCCCATGTGTTTGAAATGTGCAGAGTTTAGGCACTGTTCCTGGTTTTGATCATGTAGGCACACACTCAAGGTGCAAACTTCTTTGTTTTTTGTCCCTCCATTTGGCAGTGGGAACCCCACTGATTCAATTGCCTTCGCCATGAATCTTGTGCAATCTTTCTTAAGTTTCTCCAGCAGCTCTTGTACATGTGGGGGGGGGAAGGGGAGGAGGGAGGTTTAGCGATGCTCGACTGAGGGCTGCTGCAGGGGCAGAAGAAGAACAGGGAGGAATAGGACTAGAATGGTAGCTATACCATTCCACATTTAATGTGGGGTCTCGGCTTATGCCTGTGCCTCAGCCCCCAGCCCTCTCTGCCCTCCCTTTCTGGGGCCATGGTCCTGCTCCTGGCCCTAGTGAAGTGGACCAGTTGAGCAGTGGCTAGGCACAGCCTGTGATGGTCAGGGGATGTGATTCCCAGAGCCAGTGCTGCACAGTTTTGCATATGCCTAAGGACGGCCCTGCTTGCACATTACTCATATTGCCATCAAAGGTATTACCTCTCTGGTTTAGTTTAGGGACACGAGGTAGAATGTCAATAGAAGCATAGACTTCACAAAGGATTCTAAAACACTTGCTCTTTTAGCAGCAGAAGAGAGACACTGATTTCGACAGTAGAAACACCCCTGTACACATTTCCCTTTCTCCAATTCCTCACCACTCTTGAAAAGTTTGTGTATTGAGCTAAACCCTTAGTTGTCCAGAATCCTACAACTGACTTTTCTTCTCAAACATGGAACCTACTCTAATCCAGCTATCTTCCTCTATCTTGCTTGTTTTGCATTTGGCAGAAACCCCACTTCTACTGCCCTTGTCTTCTCTTCCCTTATCCTGCCAAAAACTTTCTCTTTTTGTCTGTACAGTTGATATTTCCCCATACCAACAGCTAAAACATTCATTCTGTTGCTGTTGGTGGTTTCCCACCCTTATTTGAATGATCCCTTACAGACAAACTGATGGGAACAGCTTCTTCCAGGTCCAGCCAATCTCTTAGCACATCTGTGGTTCAGTCATGTAAAGTTGTTAAGGTTAATGTCACTCCATTGTCCCTTGTCTGGTAGGTGCAAGCTTCAGCCCTTCTCAGCAAGTGTTGGCAATTCCTGATACTGCAATTTTATAACAACTTCAACAAGAGTTCATAAATTATACTGACAGATTTCCCAAACTGTCATACAATACCAGTCTTTATTACATACCCAAAAATCCCAACTGAAATGTTATCTTCTGTAGGTCTCAAACTATAAACCAAGACATGCAGTAATGGCAATGATGGGATCTTTTCTTGCTCCTTTGTATATAGCAATCACATCTTAGTCTACCTGCATGTATAAAGGATTGTACATGACTGAATAACATTTGATGGGTGTTATGGTGATTGTGGGATGTACACTTGATTAAAATATCAACCTCAGCATGTCTTATTGACAGGCTTACTGTATTTGGTCTTCTTAGTTTAAAAAGATGCAAGGAATGGATGATTTACTGACTGTCCAAATACACATGCTTTGATTTGAAACTAGTATGTTGAGATTCATATAAAACACTGGGTTTGACACACACTTTGAAAATGGCCCATTGAATGTATATTTGCATATTCATAAAAATATGCTGGGGCCTTAATTATATCAGGACATAGACCTATCACTCACTACATTCAACAACCACACCACTGCACCTGTCCCAACCATCCTGGTGTTTAGAACCCTCCTGAATTCTAATTTGTGACAGAAATTCCAATCACAAATACCTGTGTCATTTAAATTCACACATCATAAAATATGCCTGCCAGTTATCCTGTTGAACCTGTGTCCATAGAAATTCTGGATGAGTTTTTTGTTAGTAATGCTAAATTCCATGTTGAGTTTCCAATATTTGCCTCTTTTCTTGCCCACAACATTAAATTAATTATAATGCTTTGTCCCCCATCAATACTTCTGAAGTGCATCCCTATACAATATTTTAACATACAAGGCCAAATCCTATTTCTTATTCAGCTTTTACTCTGTCCTTAGTCTGGAAAACTTCCACTGAAGTCATTGCTTCTTCCTGTGGAAGAACTCTAAGAAGAGGAGGAAGAAAGAAGTTTTCCTAATAACGTTGGGTGAATGGGAGATGGCTTTTGGTCTTAGCATTCCCTGTGACTCTTGGTGATCTGCAGGGAAGGAGTTCCCCTTTATTCAGAGCAAGGAGGCAATTTACAAAGACAGTGCCTTGCATTACTGATACCTTCTGCCTGGAAGCCTGGCTCCTGATATTGGCTGGCTCTCTGCGCTGCGATATTGGACCCAGATTGTGGCAACTTGGCTCTGAGCTGTATAACATTGCACACAGAACTCCTGCCACCGAGCATGCAGTACGGTCACAGACACTGTCCTGCCCTTTGTCACCCACTTCCAACCTCAAAAATCTGTGGAGAGGCATTTCCACATGAGCCTTGTAGGGATTTAAGATGTATTATCTTCAATTTGGAAAAAGAGAGATCTGCGTTTTCAGTGATTCTTCTGAACATGGACACACGGATATAATCTAAGCCTCAGTAAAGAACTCAAGATATTTCCACTCCATATCCAGCTTTTCTCTTTAATTGTAGCTGTAATTGTATGAATACATTTGAAGTTTAGCATTTCTCTATATTTAATTTTTTTACCTATGTTTAATTTTGATGGTGGGAAAAATACTGTGGCTTCCTATCTGCTTGGTGTTTCCCTGAACTCTGCAAAAGTCATCCATGGTATTATTTAGGTTGAAAATTGTGCTTAATTCTATTTCTTTCACTGCAAAAATTCATCTTTCAAATGTGAGCAATTGAACTAAAGCTAGTTTGCTATTCCTTGTATCATGACAGCATCACATTTGCCCAATGCAAAAAAAAAAAAAAAAAAAAGATCTGGAAGAACACAGATTACATTTAATCAAAGTAGGAGAGTTTCCTCATTTATTTAGTCATTTCTGTGCAATTGCACATATACGTACATGCTTATTTAAGTTCAATGGGATAGCAATGCACCACTTCCCATCCCTTCAGGAACAGATATATTCACAGCACTGTTTGTATATTACACTTAGAATTTACAACTCTCTTCCACGAAAACACACTTCTGATTAAATCCGTCCTGCGAAAAATGCCACACTGACACCTACATTTAGGATAATTTATTTATATTAGAATGGGATGATACAGCAAGTTGTAGGAATATTTCAAATGCAGATCTCACTGGAGGGGAGTTAGTAAAAGGAAAGATGGAGGAAGACAGAGGGTATCATTGATGATACTGCTATTCAGGCCACATAAACAAAGCTGCAAATCTACTATATGGTCTCCTTCCTGTAATCATTTACACCTGTAAGTAAACTATAAAAATGTTAAAGCCAACATTAGCAAGAAAACAATAAACACGTTGTCGAAAGAGTGGTGGAAATGGCAAACACCAAAGGAGTTTGAGCAGCACAAACAGAACAATTTCAGTGCTGCTTAAGTGTGTAAGTGCCATTATAATGAATGTCCTCTTTTTTTTTTACATATGTAAAAGATATACAATTGACAGGCTCATGTCTTGTTGCAGCTGTATTAATCAAACATTTGGTTTTAATTTTTTTTCGCATTTCTCTTGCCCATTATATTGACATTAAGATGGGGTTTGAAAGACTATTGTTACTGATCTGTAGTGATTTGTCCATAAGGCTTTTGTGGATATTGTTTTTAAATCAGTGCAGAAATTCTTGACAAATCTACATTTTTCAATAGAATTGGTTTATTGCTATCCTGCCTGGCTCTGCAATTTTATTTATGTGTGGTCTTTTGGAAAGACATAAATGTGTTGCATCTCAATCCCACATTTCATTTATACCATACCAGAGGGTGTCTGCAAGGCAACTATAGATAATTTCAACGTTTTATGATGCCCATATTTGTTTATAGCATCAGAAGAGATAAAGACCAAGGAAGAAAGGGCATTGAGAGAGGAGATTTTTGCATGGCAGACCTTGTACTGTACGTTCATGAGTAATGATAATGGGTAAAAAAGGGTGTACAGCATTCCTTAAAGATATGTTTCTGCTTTTTCATAAAAGTGGTTTCTGAATTTTTAACTGTAGGAGAAAAGGACACATATGGATGAATTAAGACAGGGCATTTGGTTCATGGATCTGAGCATATATCTTAGTTTTCCATGGACTCTGTGTTGGATTAAAAGGGTTATGATGAGGGGTGGGGATGGGGAAGAAGGCATTGGAAGACAATATTAGGAGTTACTCTGGGGGAATAGGGAGTAGCACTGGCAGAGCAGAAAGCCCAGACTATTATGAATGCTATCTCAGGGGGAACTGCCAGAGCATTTAGCTTTTATTGGGTCTGTCAGAATTGGATCTGGGCCTTGTTTAATCGCAAACTTGCATGTATTCTGAACTATGCTGCACATTGTTCAAACCCTGCTGAGAAGATAGTTAATTTCCTCATGGGATCATCACTATATTATCCTAGTGCTTCACAGATATTAGTGAATTTATTTTCACATCTTTAAATTATTCCCCAGCAACTGGGTCAGAGAGTGGAATACTAAACACCTCTCCTTATTCCACTTTGCTCTGACAGATAGTGTTTATACCTTGAAGACAATTTCTTGTTCCCCGGCCAACTGAAGGGGGGAGGGAGTGAGGAGTCTAATTCTCCTCCTCCTTTCTTTGTACTTGCAACTCTGTGACCAGGGAAGGAAGAAATTTAATTCTCCTCCTCTCTTACCTGGGCTTCTGCAACCAGGGCGTACACCCTGAATGACTGATCACTTCAATTACAAAAAACTGCAGGATAGTCCTTCAGTACCCAAAATTACAGTATATCCTCCTCTTACTATTTTTCCATTGGTTCTTAAAAAAATAAATAAAAAGCACATGCTATCCCCCTTTCTCAATTCTCCACCAAAAACATTATGCTTATAAGAAGCACATGAGATCTCCATAGGGGAAAAGGCAATACACCATGTTAATTAAGAATAGCAGTTAGTATATGCTTACATAGACAACACACATACACAGTCCTACCAATCAATGTTATATTTATCAGATCACAGTTCTGATATTTCTCGTGGGGAACCAGATTAATCATGGATAGGTAAGAATGGGGCTCTATTGATCTGGACCGATGCATTAGTCTTGGTAGGGTGTACCCCAAAATTATGGCAAAGCAGCACCTTCTTATAGCAGTTTTCCTTCATTGGGATCAGAAAGATTTGCACTGTTATGCTGTAATCAATTGCCATTTCATGAATGCTTGTTTTCTTAAGTTGTTCTTCTCATATCTCAGCTATCTTGTTCCAAATGATAGATGCTTGCCCTATCTTTTAGAGTTGTCAATCTGCCCTTCATCTGCATCTTGCTAGGGGTATACAGCAATCTCCTGGTGCTTTTACACCCTGTCCTTGATTTCTCCCTAGAACAGGAGTGGGCAATAATTTTTGACAAGGGGCCACTGCAAGATTTTGGAAAGTGGTCAAGGGCCATACTCTTCTATGATATTAATGGAGGAGGTGCAAGGTCTGGGATGGAGGTTGGGTGCAGAAGAAAGCTTGGGGACTGAGGTGCAGGAGGGAGAATGGAGTCTGGGAGGGAGTTTGGGTGAAGGAGGTGGTTGTGACCTAGGGCAGGGATCTGGGGTTCAGGGGTTAGGATGTGACCTAGAGTAGGAGGGGATTGTGATCTGGGCAGGAGATTGGGGTGCCAGATCTGAGAAGGGGTATGGGTTCAAGAGGGGGGCAGAGGGATAGGGAAGGGAGGGGCTGGAATGCCAGAGGCAGGCTGTGGCCAGGAGACTTACCAGTGAGCTGCCAAACCAGCCTGCCGTCTTGCAGAACTTACAACATTTCCCAGCCAGGCTGCCTTGCCATGTGCTTGTGTGAATAACTGAGCCGAGGTTATTCTTGGCTACCTAGTATTCAAACAGGCAGCTCCCATTGGCCAGTTTCTGGCCAGAAACCAGCCAAAGGGATTATGTTGGGGGTAGGGGCAGCTCCTGAAGCTTTCCCTCCTCTCCTCCAGTTTTGAAACAGAAACAGGGCCAGACAGCCACATTTCTGAGCGGTGTTTAGAGCTGCAGGGCAAGCAGAAGAGCCTGCCTGGGGCTCCCTGCTGCCTCCGCAGGCAAGATCCAGTGGTTTGATGGGCCAGACCTGCCATAGAACATAATATCCAGTGACGGCCCTCACACTTATCTTCTAACAGACATTCTTCATTCACATGCACAAAACAGACACAATCTGAGTATGTAAACAGGAACATCAAATTGAATTTAAACAAAACAATCATCATACCCTTTTATTTACTTCACAAAACTAATTTTAAAACTTAAACTAAAACCATACAAAACTATTCCTGTCTTGAAATCAGCTTCAGACACAAAATTCTGGCTGGTGACCTTTACCAATGGTGAGGTAAAGGTCCTTTCTGCTGGCAGGATACACTCTGGCAGGGTACACTGAGGCAAATTACATTACATAAAGCTAAATTCAGCTACATGACTACAAGGTGAGAGGCTGTTATTATCCCATTTGGAGACGGGGAAAGTGAGGCAGAGAGAGATTAAGATCAGAAGTAGCCATTTATTTTGAGAAGGCTCATTGAGGTACTGAGGACCTGATTTTTGGAATATTTAAAATTCTTTAGCACTATATAAATTCAAAGCACAGTTCACATTGACTTGAGTTGAAGTTCTGAGTTCTCAGCACTTCAAGTCAAAACCCCAGAAAATGAGGAGCAAACAATTAATGACCATGTATAAAAAGTTTGGTTCCAGTGGCTTGCCTACATGGTGGAAAAGGTAGGAATAAAATATAATTGCCTTATCTGTGAGAGTATCTTGTTTTTTTCTGTAATGAATGAGGCACGTGTCCTGTAAACACCAGTTTCCTTAATTATACAATCCTGATTCATCCTCAGAGAATGTCCAGACTGCACTGACTGAGGCAGGGTTCCTTTGAAAAAATAGCATATAATCATATAATTAATATCTACATCATAATTCATGCATTGAAGGGAGCTGAGTTAAGATAGCATAGGTTACCTTAATTTTGGCATTTCCTAAGTTTAAAGAGCTTGACTTTACAACCTGAACATTCTTTTAAAACAATTGTGTGTGTTATTTACTGGGTTTTTAAGAAGCAAATTCGTAAGTTGTCATGAGATAACAGGGAAGGTCCTCTCATGGATTGATAGCTGGTTAAAAGACAGGAAACAAAGAGTAGGAATAAATGGTAAGTTTTTAGAGTGGAGAGAGGTAACTAGTGGGGTCCCCCAAGGGTCCGTACTGGGACCTATACTATTCAACTTATTTTTAAATGATCTAGAGAAAGGGATAAACTGTGAGGTGGCAAAATTTGCAGATGATACCAAACTGCTCAAGATAGTTAAGATCAAAGCAGACTATAAAGAGCTTCCAAAAGTGTGGACATAACTCAGGTTTTGTCAGAAAAACAGCCATTTTTTTCTGATAAAACTCTGTAGTGGAGATTTACCCAAAATGGCAAATTAAATTTAATGTTGATAAATGTAAAGTAATGAACACTGGAAAAAGAGGAGACTAAAGGGGTATATTACAGAGGTCTATAAAATCATGATAGATGTGGAAAAAGTGAATAAGGAAAAGTTATTTACTTGTTCCCATAATATAAGAACCCAGGGTCACCAAATGAAATTAATAGGCAGCAGGTTTAACACAAACAAACGGAAGTTTTTCTTCACTCAGCACACAGTAAACCTGTGGAACTCCTTTCCAGAGGATGTGAAGATTATGACTTGAACAGGGTTCAAAAAACAACTAGATAAGTTCATGGAGTTTAGGTCCATCAATGGCTATCAGCCAGGATGGGTAGGAATGGTGTCCCTAGCCTCTGTTTGTCTGGAAATGGATGCCAGAAGAAGTATCACATGATGATTACCTGTTGTGTTCTCTCCCTTTGGGGCATCTGGCTCTTTTTTCTTCCTTGCCTTCTGTGAGGATGGTGCTGGGTTGGTGAGAGAAAGTGGGGAGAAGTCTACCTACTTCCTGTAGCAATCCTGGTTGATTTCACTACCCCAGGAGTTGACAAATTGGAAAAGAAGCCAATCCAAGAAAGTTTTTGTTCCAGGTTGTACTAAACACATGTGCTCCTTAGTGGAAGCTTGCTTAGAAAATTCATTTTGCTATGATACATTGTGACCTAGCTAATGTAAAGCCTGTTCCCCATCCTCGTGCAGATCTGTTTTTTGTCTCCTCTGCATGTGAGTTATGACATTTTCTCCTTCAAACTTCTTGGGCACTGTGCGGAAATGATTCAGAGCAAAGGAAGAGGAAGGTTCCCCACATTCAGTACCCAGACTCATTCAGGGCTTAGCATGGCCCTGCAGCATCTCAGAGCTGCAGTTCAATAGTAAGTCTTGCTCAGTCCTGGACAGGAGCATGCTCAGTGCAGATGGAATATTTGGGAAATGTAGCTGCTAAATACGAAGAAGTCTCTTCTGCATGTACACAAACTGCAGTTTTTCAGTTTTATATAACTTGGCCAGATTCAGATGGATTTTCATGGGGCTAGCAAAAAGTACTTCCCTGACATAAAAGCCAAATTTGAAGTCACCGTGCCAAAGCATGGGGGTATTTAAAGCTTTTACAAAGAAAAAGTTTCCAGATCTTTTTAGCATAGGGAAAAATATTTTTATTTTCCCTAACTTCATTCTCAGAAATAACTGATCTGTTTTGGCTAATGAAACTAGCTGAAATAATGCAGATAGACGCCACAGAAAAACTTCAGCCCAAGTGGTTAAAATTTGGCAAAGTTATAAGCCACTGAAAATGGGCTTCTAATTAGAGGGAAGTCAGACATTTTTAAAATATGTAAAGATACCATTCCAGCTACGATAGTATTGCCTCTTATACATGGAATATAATTGTAGATATAGAAAATAAACATTTGCCCAATATTTTCTTGGGCCTATGATAGTAAATATATGCTTTGTTTTGATACCACTGTGTTATAACTGTGGGTGAATGCTGAGTTTTCAATGGGAACCAACACATAAGAAACATAAACTAGAAATCTGTTAGAGCATATACTTTTGACTTTTAATTCAGATGAAGGTAGAATGTGAATTTGGAGTCTGATAGCTATTTGTGAATAACTCCATGTGTGGATAGTCTTATCCTGGAATAAGATAGCTTTGTTTTAATTTAGCATAGTCCACTTTAATTACGATTAAGTCTGAATTAATGTAAAACCAGAACAAGGCCCTTTTATTATGGAATAAGGGTGTCTGTTAAATTATCTTATATATATATATATATATATATATATATATATGTGTGTGTGTATGTTTTTATAAATATACATAAAATATACATTAAAATATACATAAAATATAATAATTTATATACATTCATTGTATTCCATTTCATAATGACTGCAATGTTGATAACAACATGTAAAAATAAAAGAAAAATTGCTATCAACCATTCATAACATAAGAATCTGTTGACTCATCAGAACAGCTATTCAGGGTTGCAGAGCTATTGCAAAATATTTTGCAATAATGTACAAACTTTTTTTTTTTATAACTCCCTGTAAATCTTTGGATGTAGCTGTCACTTTAAAAGGCTGTTCAGCCTCGCATTGAGGGGGGCTTTTCCTGGACCTGTTGTTTTTGGAAAGCCAGCACCACAGTTGATTGAGTGGAAAAGACAACTCTGAAAACCACATTAAATTCAGTCTGGGGCAGAGTCTATCAAACACAAGGGGATTTAAATTTCCTGTCTCATATGAATAAAGGGAAAGGTTGGAAGATGTCACAGCAACGCTGCAACACAGATTGCTGGGTAGTGTAGACGGCTCTCCCTATGTTTGAGGGAAAAAGAAAGTCAGATTTATTAATTCAATAAGCTAATCTCTCATTGAGAGAGAGAGAGAGAGAGAGTGATTTTTTTGAGAATGAAATTCTATGTAAAGCAGGAACAGAAGCAATAATGGGGATCATTATTTTTATATTGCTATAGCTTTGGGGAAAAACAAAAGCAAAAATAAATACAATGGTTTTATAATGTAATACGTTGTGCTATATCCTGGAAAAAGAGAGAGAGAGATTTTCTGTTGCATTGTTTTATTCCTTCGTGTCAATAAATGTTGTTTATTGTACTTTTCATTGCCCTTAGGACAGGAATTCTCAAACTCTGCATTGCATGGGCCATCAGTGGACTGTTTCCGCTTCCATTGGTGACAGCACAGATCATCTCCTCTCCCTTAAGTGATACCATTACATTCCTGTGGCAACTGTAGCAATTGCTACATGGAAAAATAATAAAGAGAAAGTACTTACTTGTTCTTCCTATCATTTTTAAGTGCAGTTCAGCAGCTGGAAACAAGAAAGAAGAGAGAGCACAATGTGGACTGTTGGCACTCATGACCTATCATTAAAGGCTCTGCAAACCAGTCCATGGTTCTGGATCACATTTTAAGACCTGCTGTTTTGTGCCAATGAGGCCTCTATCCCTTCCTCTGAGGAGACTAATCTTTAATGTCACACATTTCACTGCTAGGAAATCTTTTTTGACATCATCTGTGTCTCCATACATTGCACGCATCCTAAAATGGACACATCTTAACTTTTGGAGAAGGGTTGAGGCCTTTTTTTACAACCAGAAAAAATCTCTCTTTACACTGTTTCGATGGAGCAATACTGACATCCACTGACTTAATCTTATGTGGATATTTGCTGTATCTCTCCTAACCAATGTTACACAATCCTCTACTATATCACAGAGAAAGGATTGGGCTTACTATGATCCATGGAGGGATTGTGTTGAGTCCAATTTGTTGCATTAGGAAACATCAACTGTTATAGATTAAATCTGTGAAAAGGATTACATCAGCAAAAGCTATATTTTAATGCTCCAAGTAATAATGTCCTAAGCACATGTGATGCAAATATCAACCTGAAGAAAACTTAAGGTTGGGAAGAATGAATAGTAGCTCTGTACCATCTTCTCAGATGATTTTTGGATACATTTTGGTATCTTACAGTGTGAACCTTCCTTGTTTTTTCTACACATTACAACACAGATGGAGCAGAAGAGAGGTTGTTTTTTTTTTAACGCATGGAAATGGAAGTTCAGTGAAAACAGTAACAATAATAATTTACTCTCTGGTTGCATTTCAGTTTAGCTTGGTATCTTGTTTATTTTGTTACCTGTTTAGTGGCTTGGCATGGTGAAGACTGCAGGATCACTGATGGCTAATGAAAAGTAAATATCTAATTAGGAAAAACGTTTACAAAAACGGTTATGTGTTTACTGTTTATCACTGCGAATACAGTAGATTAGTTTGATTACCTTGGACTTCAGACACAGAGAGCCTTCTATCAGTAGGGGGATGGGTATGGGGAGGTTTCAACAGCAACCATACACACACACAAAAAAAGCTTTCCTTTCTCTGTACCTCCCACTGCATTCACTTGCAAATCACTGTGTGCTTGGGAAAGCCTGTGCTTTCCCAGTCTCTAGCCTTTCCATGGCAAGTGCTGTGGCTCAATCAGCAGAACCTCTCTCTCTCTCTCCCACTCTCTCTCTGTGAGGGAGTGATGCTTTATTATTATTATTTTCTTAATCAGGCGCTTTGAATGAAAGCCAGTCAGTGAGAGCTCCCCCCTAAGCGTTGGTTCCCTGCTGTCCAGAGTTAAGTGATGCTGTGAGAAGAAGCTGAGTTAGATTCAAGTAGGATCAGCCTTAGAAAATAACAGCAGAAAACAAACAAAAAAGGGAAGATTGTAGCAAATTTTCCAGCATTGCTTGGCTTGGACACTACTACACTTACTCAGAAGCAGAATAAAAGGTAGGAACCTTTCGCAATTGTATTTTCTTTGGTTGTTTTATTTCCTTGAAAGAGCAGCAGCACTGTCTTTTATGTAATCCATAGAATTCTTCTGTTACATACAACTTTTATACATTGCAAAGGCACTTTGGTAAATATGACACACAAATGAAATGGAGATAAATGTGTTGTGTGTATACTGTGCTCAAAGTGAACTGCCTTGCTACATATTCAGGATTGAGCTGCATTTTGCAATAACCCCCCCAGCCCCCATAACCAAGCTAGCTTCTAAACAGCGGAGTTTTCGTTTGTATTCTATTACTGCAAATTCAGTGGTGGTGGAAGGGATACTATTTGGACTTAAAAAAAGCACAGTGTTTCATATTTCATGAGCAGAGCATGCTACATACACATACATGCCCACACTCAGTGCATCCTGATTGTATCAGTTACAGCTTTCTCTGATTTTTCATTATTGCATTTGTTGTTTCATTGATTTGAATCCCAATTACCGGCAAAATACTTCTTCAGAGAGCAAGTCTGTGTGTTGAGGTGGATGGCAGGGTAGATACAGGCAATACTTTGTGCATGCGTGTATGTATGTGAGTACATATACGCTCATACTGAGGGAAAGTGCCCACACTTTTCCTATACAAGCATTTCCTATGCATTGTGGTAAGAAGGTAAAAATCAAAAGAAAAAGGGGGAGAGAAGAAAGAAAATATACGCAGTCAGCAGTTGTTGTGAGCCTTTATTGTCACTGCTGCAATGAAATCCATATTGTATGTGTTAAATTAATGCAGCACATTGCAAGTCCAAATCCATATTCCCAAGAAGTAACTGTTGATGGCTTTTTCATCTGCACTAGATATTTGCAGTAGGCTAATACTGTATATACTAGTTGCAATCAGAAAAACCTAGCAGCCTTTTACCATAAGAGGCTGTATCTGCACGTGCAATCAGTGACAAACAGCAACGAGCATTTTAAAACTGACCTATCATCTTTGTTGTTTCTACACAAATGAAGCTGTTTCCTATAATTTTCGTCTTTTGTTCCAGTAAACATCTTTCTGTTGTCCAAAACTGCACATCAGTTACTTGTGTTTTGAGACACAATTTTGTTGTGTGTGTGTGCATGTGTGTGAGAGAGACAGGCAAAGAAGCAGCAGCTCTGCAAATAATGATCTGCCTTTTTTTTATGGTGACTGTATGCTTTATATTTACATGTGACTATTGACAGATTATTTTATGTGGAAAATATCTCTTAGTCTCAAAGTACCCTATTACCATTTGTCAGGAATATTTTCACTTTAGGGCTAGTGTTCTTGAGAATTTCAGGTGACTGGAACTTGTATGCTAACCGCATTATTTGAATATAATGTTAATTTCTTTAAAGAAAGAGATGAGAGAATTAAGTATGGGTAAGGCCGGGGAGAGGAAAGTTCGAAAGATAAATTATTTTTTTCCGGAGTAGAAAAAGTAGCTCCGTATAGAGTCAATGTGGCTTGCATAGGGAGATAAATACTTCTTGGATCATAAGATGGTAATCTTGTATGTGCCAAGGGAACTTCTCAAATTCAGACCCATTCTGGTAAATACCAATGTAGTTGACAAACTCATTTGTGCAGCAGGTTTGTGTAATAGCTTATTCCTACCTTAAATCAATGTGTTCTGTGGTTTTGAGTGTCATGAGGCATTTGTGTATTTGAACTTAATTTTGTTTGACAGAATTTTCATGGTAAAATACATCATAGCATACATTTTATGCTAGTTTTGTTTTTGTAATGCTAAATTGGACTTTGTAGCTATGGGAGGTGTAGGTAAATGGACATTACTACTTGCTTTACCCTCCTTTTATGTTTACAATATTTTCTATGATTTTCTAACTGTAAGTGGCATAGGAAAAGATCAAGGGCCTGTATCTGTACATATAGATATTAATATATGTCAGTATATACTTAGACAACAGCTGTTTATAGCTTTAGTGAGCAGATTGTGGATTTTGCTTTGGAGTTGGTGTGTACAGGTATAGTAAAATTTTATGTGTGCAAATGATCTCAATGAACTAAGGATCCCATATGAAAGTGCAAAGTGAGGAAAACAGCATACAATTCTAGTAGAATTTAATATTATGGTTATAGTTGTGATCCAAATAGGAGCTTAGTTGAAATTGTAACTGATTTCATGCTGCCAGTCAAAAGTATATATTCTTATTAAAAAAGAGAATTTCAGTACAAAACAGCTTAATTTGAAGCAGCTACATAATTGTCCGTCTTCCTTGTTAAATACTCAATGTGAAAGGCAGAAAACATTAATGTGAAAATGATACCCACCTTGAATTCTCAAAGTCATTTCCTCATCGTGATTTTCCAAAGAAACAAATGATTGAAACAGTTTCCTCAGCTAAGTGATTTCCATGCAAATTATTTATTTTCTACATCTGTTAGCCAGGTTTACAACCATTTGGCACATTTTACCCTCTAAGAATTTTTATATTTAATACTTTATTATTCCACTAGGTTGCAGCATTAGTGCATGGGGTAAAATTAATAGTGAAGTATTGCTGCATTGGCATAAAAAAGAGAAGGGGTTTCTAACTTAATATATTTTTAATTGATTAATTATTAGCTGAAGTGTTGTAAGGTCTCGGGCTTCCTAATTAGACTTCATAATTTGTCAGTGTTCATACATATCAGTGATGTGTTTGGTGTTCTCAGTTAGCTCCATGATTTGGGATGATGGACAGAAAAAGAAGGAAAGATAGAAAGTAAGGCAGGTAAATAGATATAGTAATAAAGAGGGACTTAAGAGACTTTTTGGAAACAGGTTATCACTGGGGGTGCACTAAGTACAATGCATTGTTTTCTGTTATGATTTACTCTGTGTAAGTGTAGTTTCAGAGATGTCAATTAACATATAATTCATAATATAGGCTGAATATTGGCTTATTTTTAATTACTATCAACATGCTATTTGGATACTCCCACAGTCGATAACATGAAAGATTACTTTATTGTTAATATCCCGAGTATTTAAGGAATGGTAAAATTGATCAAGCGTCCTTAATCTTCACTGAATTGTGTATGATTGTCCATGGTTATTAAAATAGAAAAGAAAGAATCAGAATGTGATACAGCAAATATTTCATTAACTGTTTATAAAAAGTCCCTTAAGAAAAACACACATCTTTTCCAGCGTTTAAAACTATGCTTTGTTTAACCACATCCTCTCCCTTGGAATAGGTAGTGTCTTGATCTTTCTGTTGCCACAGAAAAATCCCATGTGTGTATGTGTTTGTGTGTGGAGTGTGTGGGCATACACATATGTGGATAGGCGTTTGTTTCTTTCCATGTAGATTTACATCCTCCTCACTCTGTCTTTTGAATGGTGACTTCCCTCTAGTCCATGGAGAAGGGTGGAGATTGAAACCCACTCTACTACTGTGTTGGTTACAGGCAGTGCTTTTTTTGTGATGGTACTGCTCGGTACGCAGTACTGGCACCTCCAGATGCAGTACCAGCACCTCCAGTCACAGCTCAACAACTTGTCCCCTGGAGTACTGGCACCTTTTTTTTTTTTTTTTTTACAAAAAAAGCACTGGACAGGAGTCAGAAAAGTACAATCCATGCCCTTCGGGAGTTGAGTGTGCTGCATCCACTAGGCCACACTAACACAGCAGAAAATAAACAAAACACAGGCAGTGCTTTTGCTCCTGTGTGTAGGCTGCAGAAACAAGAATAAGACCCAAACAAGAGAGTCACTGAGCTCATGAATTCTATTTGTTAGCTTATCAGTTTAACATTTATTAAGTGGATTGTCTGCCAGAAATATTTTAACCAGTATTTTATTGTGTATTTCTTTAGCCTTCTTGACCATTTCACACCAAAGATGGTTACTGTAGGTGAAAGCAGGAAAAGAAACTGTATACGCTTTAATAGGATTGCATTGCAATAAATAGGGTACTATATTTTCTTTAATTCCTAATGTATACTAGATATCCATTCTAGGGATGTCAATGTGTAGTTGACTGCATGATTAACCGATAAGCCTGGGCCTATCAACTACATGCACTACCCCCTGGCTGCCTCTGTATCAGAAATATGGGGAGCTGACATTTAAGCCGACCCTCTATGGGTGCTGGCTTCTGTGGGTGCCGGCTTCCTCAGAGCTGCCTTCTACCCCTCCCCCAGCTTCCCACAGAGGCAGAGAGCCAATGCTTGGGGGGGGAGGGGGGAACCAGCTTAAAAGCCAGCTTCTGTGAAGCTGCATTCCCCCTCCCCCCACTCACTGATAGACAAGCTGCCACTGATAGATAAGCAACAGCGTGGGAATTGGGGGGCAGGCAGGCAGGAGCCGGTACACATGGGAAGAGGCTTTCAAGCCAGTTCCCCACACATATTGACTCCCACAGAGCTGTTTGCCCTGCATGCTGCTGCTTCTTTATCAGAGGCAGCGGGGAGTGGAGTAGATGGGAGCTGGTGCTCACCTGCTCCCCCTGCATATAAATGTGTAACTGCTAAAATTTTAAGCAGCTACATATTTACACAAATACCCAGCAGTTAACATCCCTAATCCATTCCTTCCTTGTGTTTTGCCTCCAGAAGCAAAGTATGAAATAGATGTCTATGCCATTCTGTGTGGTGCAGGAACATAAACAGCTCTCTGGGAGTGTTTCTGAAACATTCTCCAGGTTGCACTATTAATAGGCTATATGATTTGGGATCTGCTTCTGAACTCAAACCTTAGGCTTCTAGTTGCCAGTATTTAATGCTATCTTCAGACCAATGGGCTGCACTGAGGGAACACAGAGCTTTAGGAAGTTTAACTAGAAATATTCTAAGAAGTAACATGGCAGGTGTCTGTTTTAATTGTGTGAGAGTGTAGGGACAATATTTATGTAATCATACAATAGTTTTTGTTACTCTTTTTTTTTTAGAAATGTATACATAAGTCAAAGCCAACTTCAAATCATATTTAGTGTACAAGTAAAGGACATACAATATTCTGGTTTTGTTTTTTAAAGGTAACCGCTCACAAAGAATATGGAGTAGGAAGTGAAATGCCCAGATATTTACTGGTACTCAAAAGCCAAATAAGTTCCCTTCTGTATTTTATGACAACAATAGAAGTCTTTGTCTGAAATATTTTCCCATGTGCAATTTTATATTACCCTATATGTAATTATGTTTTTTTGTAAATCTTATGATTTTATCGCTGGCATTCCATCATCTGCCACATTAGATAGGCTAATGCAATAAATCCAGTCTCAGTGCTTTGCATTACCACATAAAAACATGACATACTTTCATTTAGCATGATAAAACCATGCAATTTTTTTATGAATGCAATCCTTGTGAGCTCTGCAGATGTTACAACAGCCAGGCTTTTAAGTAGTAAGGGGGAGATATCAATGCAAGTCTCTGCACTTACGAACAAAGAGCTTGAAATACAACATGCAGTATCATGGAGTTTTTTGTCAGATTAACACAGTGTAAAATATGTAGAAATTAGTTATTATGCCTTGTGTCTCAGGTTGAGCATTAGTAACGTACATGTTTATTTAACAAAACGAACTGAACATGTGAAGAATTTGTACATAACCCTAATGCAGAACATAAATAAACAAGTAAGGTTTTTGTGGCTTAGAGACTGTCATGTGAGTATTGTGCATTCTTTCATTGGTTACTGTCAGAAACATACATGCACCTTTAAATCAATAATAGGTATAGAACGAGCATTCACTTCCAGTGAAAGCAAATGAGTGATGTGTATAAAGTAATGGCAGAGCTTTGGCGATAATAGTCCCTTCACTGGAAAAGGATATGCCAAAGTGGACAGGAAAAAATTTATTCTTAGTCAAATGAGAGTGTTGTGGAAAAGGAGTGGCTGAAAATATTCAAGATGGGGAGAGGGTTATAAAGTTTCTAATGAGGCAAGTATAAGTCATAATCACTAAGTACTATAGGGACTCATTTCCGAATATATATATATTTAATTTACTGTCCATGTCTATGAAAATATGAAATACACGGAATAGGCAGACTAAGGCAAGTAAATTACATTCTTTCTGAAATTAGTGTCATTGGGCATGTCTGCACTGCTGTTAGACATCCAGAGCTGAGCTCACCTGCTCATGGAAGGCAGGCTCAGGAGCTGCTTGATTGCAGTGGATATATTCAGGCTTGGGATGGAGCCTGCAAGGTGGGCTCATCTCATACTCTGCAAGATGTGTCCATCTCCATTGCACCTTGGAATGATGCTCCCAGCTCTTGCAGACAAACACATGCTAACAGAGCTTGAGCTGGTTCGCTAACAAAGCAGTGTGAACGTTGTGGCTTGGGTTGCAGTTCAGGGTCTCAAACCCCCTTAGCCCCTTCATCTCACAGCCTGAGCCGCAACATCCATGTTGCTGTTTTTCATGCATTGACTTGAGCCCCGCTAGCACAAGTCTAACTCTTTGAGCTGGGAGCCTTGTACTAAGATGCAGTATAGACATACTAAGCAGACAACATTTCTGTTAACTCAATTGTTAATCACAACCTTCAGACAAAAGGTGGTTGACAATTTAAAATAATATATATTATTAAAAACATTCCCATTTCAACCAAAGCATAGCTTTGTAAGCTTAACAAAAATAAATGTGAGTTTTATGCAAAATGCAGAGAAGTAGAGGACATAGCAATGGGAACTGTCTTTCAAGTTGAATATAGCAAATGTTTTAAAAATTGTTTTAAAGCATCACAATTAAAACTGAACATATTGTTTGCACTGATATGAGTGGTTCTCTGCTTTTGCACTGGGAACTTACAGAGAATGATTTTTAGAGATGTTGAGCACCTACCAGCCCTATTGACTTTGATTGAAACCCAGCACCACGGTATGTTGTTTCTCAACACAGACGCATACTGTATGGATAAATCGCCCCAATTAATGCCAGATGATTTAGGATTATTTTCATAAGCCTTAGAAATTTCAAGGGAAAAACGGTTGTTAGGTCAGCCAATGTTTGTCAATCTCACTGTCAATACAAAATTGTTTTAAAGTGTGGTAGGTTAAGACACTAAGTACCTCTCCAATTCCTTCTGAAGTCTCCCATTGACTTCAGTGGGTTTTGGATTAGGGATGATAAAATGTGTGTAATTAAGTAAATTTTTGAGAAGTTATACAATTACACGCGGGGTAGCAGTTGGTTCCCCAGGAGCTGATGCATTCGGGCAGCCGGTTTTTAAGCTGGCTCCCTGCATGTAACAGCTCCTACTTGCTGCCCCTCACTGCTGTCTCTAATATAGAGGCAGCAGCGTGGGGTGGCAGGTGGCTCTCCAGAAGCCTCTGTGCTTGGGGAGCTGGCTTTTAAGTAAGCTCCCCATGCATACCGGGAGCCTGCGTGTAACCATGAATGTTAACCAATGAGCCCGGGCTCATTGGTTAATAGTTTACACAGTTACACTTTCAAATCCCTACTTTGTTTCAGGCTTCCAGAGGAAGAACTCATTTATCTGCTTTTGTTATAAGATGCCTTTGTGTGAAGAGCAAAATGCCATTGGCCATTTTCACTGCCACATCACAACTGCTCAAGATTTTCCCTCATATTAAATATCAATATTTCTGATTATTTCCCTGAAATAAGTTTGGTTTTAATTGATTTCCTCGTTGAATTTCATTTCTTTTTCAAAGTTTGGTCTTCTGTAAGAATCTCCCATTGCACAGCTTGCAATTTGTGCATGAACTGGAACACTGATGAAGTTAGTGAACTGGTATCCAAACCAGATTTAGGATGGTTGTAATTAGTCTCTTATTTCACTAAGAGAAGAAACATAAAATAAAGGCAAAATGTATTATATCGGAAGCATATATGTTTTTGAAAAACTTCACATTGTCACTAAAATAATAATAATAAGGTAACTCATGTTAATCATTCAAATTACAGACAAATATGCCACATTTACTAGGTGCGTGTACCAGTGATAAAATAAATGAGCCGTGGACTCAAAGGCCATGGTGGGGGGAAAGGGGGTTCGGAATGTGGTCAAAACAACTCACCAAATCTTTTAAGGTTTTACGCTGAAGGTCTTGTAATAATATGGGCAGCTAGTAATTTTCTGAAAAAAGAGGCTTTCCTGGTCAATTTGTTTCCTTATACGTCCCCCAGAAGGAGATGCTGCTTCTTAGTACTATCATCCTAACTTCCCAGAGCACCTAACTCTTACTGAGACTGTTCTTGATGCCTCCACATGGTCAAAACACCTGATATCTTCAAAGGGTATTTTGAATGATTAATAAATACAGCATCAGGCGCATACTGTGTTGAGAAATTACTTCCTGACAGCTGGTCTTGTAGGACATGCAGGTGTGCATGCTCTTGCTGTTTATCCTCTCCTATCCTAGCCCTTTTTTTGCCAGTTCACACATGTAGGTTAAGGAGGATGCTGTTGATTCATTTAAACATTAAATCAGTGTTGGTTGCTTACAGTTATCAAGGTTTTTTGATGGTTTTTAATTATCAAATGTATGAAATTCTGTAATAGCCTTCCCTCCCCAACACCCAAAAAACCCTTGATAACCTACAAGTCAATACTAATCCTATGATCCTAAAATCTATTCCTATTTTAAACGAGTATCCAAAATTTCAGCAATGAAACTGCATCTGGGAGAACCTGGCTTGGAATTTTACAATTTGGACCCATCTTTAAATTTTTTTTGTTCACATTAGAAATGTAAGAATCCCCATCAGACCTCTGTAGAACTATAGCTCTGATTTGGCACTCTGTCTTTTTTTCATCCATAAATTATTTAAACCACATTGAATACTGACATGAGTTACATCACTATGCTTAAATGATTAGAAAGTGATTATTTTGTATGGGGCATGAATGCTTCTGCCATTGAAATCCTGGAGTGGGTTTCTGTTCCTGGCCAAAAAACTGGCACCCATCTTCACCTTGCTATTAGTGCTGAAGTCTTGATTACTATTGGGCAAACCTTTCTTCTTTCTTGTCCTGTTTGGATATGTCTACACTGCACGCTTATTTTGAAATAAGCTATTCCAGAAGAAATACTCCGAAATAGCTTATTTTGAAATAGTGCAGTTAGTGACACTACAAGGAAGCATCAAAATGAGTCTGAGGCAGGCTTCCCTAATGTGGACATGTGACTCAATTTAGAGCCCCAGGAGGCACTGGGGAATAATTACTTTGAATGGCCCTGGGGAGGAGCTATTTCAAAATCGAAGCAGTGGAGCATCCACACTAAAGCTATTTCAAAATAACTATTTCAGAATAGGCATTATTCCTCATGGAATGAGGTATACAGAAGTAGGAATAAGCCATCCGTTATTTCAAATTTATTTCAAAATAGCGGAATTGCTGTATAGACACATTGTTATTTTGGGATAACAGCTGTCATTCCGAAATAACACTGCTGTGTAGATGCACCCTTTTTGTCCTGTTAGGCAATCCGCTGCTTCTTTGTCTTCATGCTCTAAAGCATTTTACTGAGTTGAATTATCTTCGGGGATTAACAAAAGAACAACCACACTTAGTCCATCTAGCCTACTATCCTTTCTTCTGACAAGTGGCCAGCACTGCTGCTTCGTAAGGAATGAATAGAACAGGCTAACTGATAGTGATCAATCCCCAGTAGTGCATTCCAAGTTCTGTCTCTTGGAGTTTCATAAGATTCCATCCCTGATTATCGTGGCTAGTAGCCGTTGATGGACCTTTGTTCCATAAAGCTATCTGCTACATTTCTGAGCTCGGTAATGTTTTTGCCCTTTACAACATCCCATGGCAATGAATTTCCCAAGTTGTAGTTCTTATATTGTGTGCAGGTATAAAAAACACTTCATCATTTATTTTCTCTACAGTGTTAATGACTTTATAGACATATATCATATTGTCCCTTAGTCATCTCTTTTCTAAATTGAATAGTCCTGATTTCTAATCTTTCCTCATTTGAAAGTTGTTTCATAGCCCTAATCATGACCAGAACTACATATAGGATTCAAGATGTGGGAATACCATGGATATATATGTAGTAGCATTGTGATTTTTAAAAAAAAATTATCTCTCCATTTCCTCTTAGATGATAACATTCTTTTTGTTTATTTTGACTGTCACTGCCCATTAGGTGGATGTTTTCAGGTGAGTAATATCTTTATCTTGAGAGGTAGCAGATAATTTAGACCTCATGGTTTTGAATGTATAATTGGGATTGTTTCTTTTTCCAATGTGCCAACATTAAATTTCATCTGCCATTTTGTCACTGGAATGGGCTGAAATGTGTCAAGGACCAGACATATTTTCAGGGGGAGAGGAGTTAGCTCCATCTCTGAATGTAGATGTGTTTCCTCTAGAACATTAATACTTTTATGGACACTGTAATTTACTTTAGACACATTTCTTACTCCATCTTAAGTGATCCGAAATGAAGGAGTATCTTGATTTAACTGACTTACAATGTCATTTCATCACATAAGTATAAAGAAAGTATTTCATTCTTTTACCTGAAGTTTTGAGATACTGCCCACTAATGAAATTATGTTTTTGATGATTAAGGTTTTTGATGACTAAAAGTATATGGTACAATTGTATAAACTGAGCGAGAGCACAGACTAGAAAGAAACAATGCTTTCTACCACTGTGTCATGCAGCTGAATCTGCTCTCTGAAGCATATGAACTATGTGTGGATAGGTTCCAGTGGTGGCTCATTTCACTCAGCTTCTTGTTGAGGTCAGAATAATGAGAATTGAAAAAAAATGTGTGAACTGAGGCACAGTGCATTATAAAAATAGTTCTGTTTAAATTTTGGTACATTTTAGCAGAGTGTACTGTGACTGTTCACTAGGCTAGAGACATTTTAAACTTAATACTTACAAGTAAATACCTGAGAGAAAGAATGAGTTTATTTAACATCTGAAATGCAAAACTAAAACAAAAAAAAAATGGTGAATTCAATTTGTTATATCTGGGGACTTAAATTACATTAGTTAGGTTAATGATTTAGAACAATATTAGAAAAAGCCATTTTCAAATATTTTTTTTTCTTACAGATTTTCTATTCATCCCTACAGTCACTGTGCCATTTAAAGTTAAATGGAACAACTCATCTCAGTCACTAGTGAGCATTGTTAAACTACTTTTAGTCTATGTGCATACATGACAACTGATTGGGTCATTTTTCAGTGTTGCAGACTTGCCAAAGGAAATGCTTACTGTACAATACATGGACTCAAGCAAACAATATGCAAAATTCCTTGGTATTGTAATATGGTAATTACACTTCCCAATATGAATTAATTATACATTTGTAAAGCATTGGTTAGCAGGCTTTTAATAAGAAAAGGAAGAAAAGAATGCACAGTACTGTAGGTTTGAATATATGACTAATTTATGAACATCTTACTTCTGGAAAAGAGTTCCAGTGTTGTCACTGGATGATAACAGAGCACAATTGGACCAGATAGAATTAGGTAAGATAGATGATATGAAGAAATCAAAGCATTAAAAAAGGGACATCTGTAAGTTTAAGAAAAACAAATGAATAAAAGCTTGAACCAAAGCCCATTTCAAGTCTGTAGGAGTCATATAATTTCAGTGGACTTATTTTGGGGCATTAAGCTCTGAGCAGTGACATGTGAGTGCCTTAAAGCATAATGGGTAAAATAAATTGATCCATGGATGAAATTTCATCTTTCAATGCAGTTAAATACTGAACTATCATAAACAGTGACAATAAAACATGAAATATTTTGGACATAAAATGTTTTACTTCATATTGCATGCATCCTTAAAGTATTGCTTCTTTTAAGAAAAGAAATTCAATTTGTTCAAGAATGTTAAGGTGAATACATAGCTTTGCTTCTTTTATGTGTAGACACTACACTTTATCGCTATTTTGAAGAGGTATGTGTCAATAAGTCAAATTTCATGTGAGGAACTGTAGAATTATAAGCACCAGTTTAGCAATTAAGGCATAGAACTTTTACTTTGTGTCCAGTTCTTGAAATAGGTAGACAGTTCAATCTGACCTTATCATAGAATTTTATTCTCTCATTTAACAAAATTCTCTGTGAATTGTGATATTTTGTGGAAACTAGGAAATAGAAAAAATTGAACATAACAGTGAAATTAAAAATATACTAGAATATTTTTCATCCTTGACTCTTGTAGCATCCACTTTTCTAAAGACTTCAATGAACTGTAAATGACAATTGAATTTCTGTGTAAAATGTTAATGTGAAAAAAAATGCATAGACCTTAATATTCAATTACTAACAAAAAATAAATAGTTCAGCAGTTTTTAGATTAAACTTTTCTGGCTTTCTTTTAACTTAGATGAAATTCACTTACTTAGGGCCATCACAGTTTAGCTGGTTGACCAGATTACCCCCCTTTATGTTTTTTTCATTCCTTAAAAATCAAGTATTTCATACTAAATGCTATTCCCTTCCTTTCTGCATTTTTTAGGAATTCTAACTTTAGGAAAATAAACTTCCTGAATATCAAATAAACCAAAATTAGTTCTCCACATTCAGTAGCTTGTCAGAGTAAAAGAGGGGTATGTGAACAAAGTATTGACCAACTTCTGATGATTTCTCTGGTAAAATTCTCACCAAAGCATGTTCCATTTCTCTATCAAAGAAACCTTAAGAATATGAAGATTCTTAGCCCTTTGCTGCCATCTTGTGGCACAATGTCAGTTGTGAGGCCAGAGAAAAGATTCTGTCCTTGCCTTGAGTTTTTACGCCTACTGCATTGCCTGGGTTTAGTAACAGGAATATATCTGACTTTACTACAAGATATAAAATGACAAACTGACTTGTGTTTAGAATAGCTAGAGAAATCTCGCAAAAAAGACTATTACTAATTATCAAATAGAAATACATTTTTTTTCTGTACAGATGCATGAAATCTGCATAGAATCTTTAAATATTTAACTGTCTCAAGGCAAAACTCCTCTAGTGCTCACCACACAGCAAAAAAGGACATGTGCTAGTGTTCTTTTTGCTCTTTGGAAAATGTAAACATAAATAAAGAGCCTGTGTGTTAAAATAAATCATGGTGACAACTGTTCTTTGTGTATAATTTATTACTCATTTGGTTCAGTGGACATTCAGCTACACAAATGTTTGTTTTCATATTACATTACATTTTGGTTAACTCCGAATTAACTGAAGATAATGAGCTGTGTGGGTGTGTTGAGTTTGTTGAAGTTAAGGCCTGGTTATGAGTGGTGCACCACCAGTTGAGTTCTGTGGGAGTTGCAGGTGTTAAGAATCAGTCAGGGTAAAGGTGCATATGCATTGGTTTGAAAGACACCGTATACTCTAGGCAATGGGCCCCTCCTCCATTTACAGGCAGTTCCTGGATGCAAACGTACTGTTCTGTGAACAGGTGGGAAAGAAATAAAATATTGATCCTACTCCTACCAAAGCCATCGGCCCTGATTATTAGAGGAAAAGTTAAGGGTGGTATGATTTTAACTGATATTAATGGGGGAGAAGGGAGAAAGAGAGAGAGAGAAAGAGATCATCTCTTTCTTTTTCGTTAGGTATTATATATTCACATCAGTATAGCATCTGAGCACCTCTCATTTTTTAATGATTTATATACATAATACCACTGTGAATTAGGGGAGTTTTATTATCCCTATTTACAGATGGGACACTAGGGAAAGAGAGTGTCCAAGGTGTCACAAGGAACCCAGAAAGTGAATGCAGGTATTTGGGATCCCAGTCAAGTGCCTTAACCACAGAATCATCTTTGCACTCTTTTTTTTTAACAGGACCATGGGCCAATATAACTTGCCGCCTATGCCCAGTATTACAGCACAATGTGAGGTGGAACAGATCGTTTAACAGAAGTACTTAGCACATATTTTAAGGGAACATTCAAGGCAATTGGGATAGAAAGAGGGGATTAGTGGGTTTCAACAAACTAAGACCTCTATGTGGCTTGAAGACTTGTCTCATTCACAAACAAATTCTGTCCAATAAAAGATATTACATCACACATCTTGTTTCTATAATATCCTGGGACTGACATGGTTCAAAGTGCACTGCATATAACTATGCCTTATATTCTCCAGATCTGCTTTTGGAGGGACTTTACATTTCTTACTACACAAACAGGTCAGTATTCAGCAAGTAACCAGCCCATATATCAGGATCTAAATATTCTGCCATTTCAAGGCATCTTATTCCATTCTCAGAGAATGAAACCTAATAGGCTCTCTAGTAATCAACTTTCTTCTTAACATACAGTCATCTTCCTAACTGGAAATATCATTATCCAAAGCACATTTGTGTTTTGTGCTAAAAGATCAGTGTCTTAACATTTAATCTGAAAGACAGCTGCAGAATCGATTACTCTTGCCAGGATTGTAAAAAGCCACATATTAAACATGATACAACAGTATATAATGGGATGGTGACCTATGTTGTGTACCTAATGCTATAAGATACTTGTGAAGGAAAAATTGGATAAATAATTTCTGTACTTATTTGATCACATGGCACAGCACATCAACAAAAATCAGCAAACCAAAATAAAATTGTGATAATCTTCTATGAAGTAAAGTGTATCAAAAAATGCTTTAGAGAGTTGTGAGAAGAGGAGCCATAATTGTGTTACATGTGCAAGATTTTCTCTTCTCTTCTTTCCATTTTCTTTTCTATTTTTCAGGTTTTTTCTTTCTACTTTTTTAATTTTAGGCAAAGTAGAAAAGAGATTGTCTGCTGAAATTTGAAATGAGCTGGCGAGTAAATGAGGCAGGGATACAGCAATATCTCAAGTCAAAATCTGCCAAGGAGAAAGCCTTCAGAACCAAGAGTAATAGGATTATGCGGCAGGACCAAGAAGAAGCCAGAATGAGTTGAGCCAAGGGAAGTAGTATAGAAGCTGAGAGACACAAAGTGCTTGGGATAGGCTAGACCAAGTTTTAGAATATGAAGAGCAATTTTGAACTAGATCCTGAAAAGAACGGAGGGTTAATGGAATTTGAGGAAGGCTGGCTGTGTGTTTTTTTATGCACATGAAAAGGCATACTGTGCCAATTTGACAATGATGAGGTATGAAGAAGAGGGGTTTGAGGGAGGCCAGGGATACAAAAGCAGTAGAAGTCAAAGGGAAAAAGGCATGGCCAAGGATTTGAGCAGAAATGAAGATGAGGCATTATCATATATGGGAAAAGTTGCAGACTGTGAAAAGCGGATTTAGAAGTCTTAGGCTATATCTAAAATACATCCCTTTTTCGAACAAGGGATGTAAATTAGACAGATTGAAATTGCAAATGAAGCTGGGATTTGAATTTCCTGTGCTTCATTTGCATGATGGTGGCCGCACGTTCTTTCTAACAAGGGTATTTCAAAAGTGAAACCACTGTATAGGCGCGGTTCTTTAAAAAAAAACAAACCCTTTTTCAAAAGATCCTGTACTCCTCGGAATGTATGTGTTTTATGCAAAGGATAATTTAGCGGGTACATACGTGTAGAAAAACCTGCCAAGCTCACACCTGCCCCCCTTTGGGTAGTTAATCAGTTTCTGGAACATCTTCTCTTTGTTCTCGGAGTGTGTCCGAGGTGAGGGTGAGCTCAGCAGATGGAGGGTCAAGGTTACAGGTATGTGGTAAACAGATTTATCTATTTGCATATCTGGGTGAATGTGAAACAGGGGAATGTGAAACAGGATCGGTTATGCTGAGTGCAAAGAATGTGACGAGACTGGACAAAGGTTCATGTGGAGCAACCACTCAATGCTATAAAATACTGAGGCAGGGACTTGCCTCTCTGGGAGAGTCTGGCTGGTTTTGCTCTCCCTTTGTGCACATCGAATAAAGCTTTAAATTGAACAGCACGTCAAAGACTCTTGATTCTGCCAAACACCTGACTCATATGGTTGCTATTGGGTACCACAAAATGCCAACACCATATATTAACAAGAAGAGAAAGTGGACAAGGAGAAGTAAAACTATGTACATTTGGCTCTCTTCAGTACATAATTGCTAATATTAAAGGTAGCTACATAAGCAAGAGAAGAAAGTTTAAACAGCAAAGAGCTTTATCACCAGACAGAAAAGAGTTTGCTAAATGTGTAACCATAACAGGAAGAGAGAGAGAAGCATGTAGACTGTCAGATGGGTAGTTTGGAATATGTCCCATTGTCAAAACCTCCACTAGGTATGAGGAGGGCATTTCTATTTTTGTGGAGGAAGGCTATGTGGTGTGCATACTTTCCTAAAAACAAAAACATGAAAACAAAATACTGTTTTTCTTGAAATGCATTAGTCTTAATCTGCTTTGAAATGTCTCTAGTACATTTTAGAAGTACGGATCGAGAAATTTTCCATAGAAAATTTTAGGAAAATCAGGTTTTTTTCTCCTCTCTTACTATGTTAAATCTAAAAATCACCTACCTATCTTATATCGTGATTACACCCATTCATCTATAGTTTTTCACTTTTAGTCACAGTGTATGCCATTTAGTTAGAATATAGGGAGGCTAAAGAAATATATTATTTATTATACTGTGTTAGATCTTCAATATAAAGAAACAAAACCAGGTCTGTCATAAGACTTCAGAAGATGATCAAAAGAAAAAAAAGGGTTTTAAACATGTTTCTGGGGTTAGTCAGTCAGATAAAATTGATTGCTCCTGTATAGGACTTGGATATTTAGTGTGTGCTTCTCCTGACTGTCAAAATTATTTATGTCTAGTATGAATACTGACTAGTCTAGGCACTACACCTAGGCAGTGGCAATGAAGGAAGAAGGGGAAAATTTTTCCTGATGCACAACTGAAGTAATATATAACTGACGTGTTTCAGGGGCTGAGTGCCTAGAGACATTCTAAACAAGATGTAAAGGTCACTAAAGCATAGGCTCCCAGCAACTGTGTACTGCTTTTACACATGAGACCCAGATGTAACATCCTTTCAGACACCTATAATAATAGTCTGAATGAGTTGCTGCCATGACTTTGCCTTTTGGCAATTTACATTATTTTGGGCAAACCAGGCAGTTGCTATTTAAATGGAAAAGAGAAATGTTAGAACAGGAAGAGTGACACTCTTCTTTTTGGATACACTTTTGGCATCAAGCTTAAAAGATCTTTTCTCTCCCTGTATAACTCCAGTCTTCCTTACACAGAGCTGAGTGCAGGTTAAATATGTGTATTACCTTCCAAAGCAGTTCATTGTTTTTATCCCCCTTTCCAGTGGAAGAGTGATCACGCTATCTCAGAGGTATGAATACTCATCACTGGGACAGAGATGGAAACTCTATTTCAACAGACTGATGCTTGAACTATATGCTGCTTGAAAAATAAAATACCATTTCCTTGCAATGCAGGGCCCCTTCAAATAGGCTCATTCGTGAAATGCCAACATGGGAATAGCTGCAGCTTTCTACTTTGTGAATGAAAAATTCTGGAATGTATTTTAAACCAAGGGCAAACAGAAATCCGCATGTCTTAAAAATAAGAACAACGAATAGCTGTTTATACAAGTATTTGCTCTGATGTTGTATTTAAAAACATTATTTTGCTTAGACACAGATTATCTGAGGGAGAAGATAAATACCTTTACAGAGAGTAAAACTAGTAAATTAAAAGGTTAAAAATTAATGAATATTTTTTCAGTAACATTTCATAAATTTCACGTCAACAAAGAAAATATCAGATAAGAAATGTTTCATTAAACTTCATGACTAATAGGATCGAGGCCATTTAAGCCTCCCGAGCTCTCAGCTAGTTCCTTGAAATGAGGTGTTTCTACAAGAGCAGGTCGAGGTTAGGCAGGCATGGACATAGTCAATTATCAACTCTGTCGTGTTGTCCTCCCTTACTACATAACTCTTTTGTGAGGATCCTGTAAGGCAAGGGTTTTCAAACTCTGTGTCACAGCTTATAAGGGCAAGCTGCTTGCTAGCTAGTTGCAAAATGCTTTGTTTACTTGCACCTCCAAAGATATGGCTGATCACAGCTCCTATTGGCCATGGATTGCCATTCCTAGCCAATGGGAGCTGAGGGAAGTAATGTCCACACCGCTTCCTGCACTCTCATTGACTGGGAATGGCAATCCATGGCCAATGAGAACTTCGGTCACCCAGATATGTAAAGGCATCTGTCAATATAACAGCAACAACCTGCCAAGGGCTAACCCTGGTGAGCCACTCTCATTTTATTGCCCACCCCTGTTCTACTCTGTGAGACCTTATGTAAATCAGGGAGACTTAGGAAAATAAGCTCAGTCAACTGATCAGTGTAGTTAAAGTCATGAAACCCTGATGAGGGTGCTCTCATTCAGCAGTAAAGTGGATTTAGTGAACAAACCTTGAGTGAGGAAGGCTTGGCGTTGAATGGGGTGCTCTCCAAGGTATGATAAATTCCACCTTCTTCCTCAAAAGAAAAACCAAAAGAGAATCCAGTTTGTTACAGTCACTTATGTCTGTTCCCTCTTTATTTATGTGTTTTGGCATGGTCAACTGCAGTCATTTTAGCATGTGGTAATTGTGGCACTTGGTCACCTATAGGAGCCAGGATATTCAAGAACCAGTGGGACCTATTGGGCTGGGAACCATTGCAAAACTAAATTCACCTTCAGTGGATTTCCTGAGATCTAAAAATTAAGTGGGTGAAACAACCTTCCTTTGGATAATTGCTCATCACAGCCCTGATATTAGCCAAGACCCAGAGGTAGGGAAGGGCTAAAATGTGACTCCATGTGTGCAGCTCAGTTCAGCAAATGAGTTAAGCACATGCTTGTTTGTTTGCAGGGAATGGCTCTTGAGTGTTTGTGTAAAGTTAAGCTCATAGTGCTTGCTGAATAGGCTTGGACTTAGTTATATATATAAGCTTAAGTGTAGCCTCAACTAGAGTTGTACCAATGTGTCTGCAAGCACATCTTGCCCCAGAATCACTTAATTTTCCAACCAGCTTCAGGAAAATATACTTGAAACTGAGCTTTCTGATTTACATTTGGCCCTGTATTGATGAACTTACAATGGATAATCAGTATGTCTGTTGGATAGGTTTGTCTTATTTTGTGCTCAGATTTATTGTACTACTGGTAGCATTGGCCAAATAGAATACACCAAGCATTTCTAATATATTTAGACATTGTATTGTTTTCTGGTTGGATTTTAGTAAGAGAGAAATTTTCTCCCATCATATTTTTCTCAAAAGCTGGTGATTTGTTTCATAAACTTTTAATGACCCCTGAGAAGTATTTGACAGCCAGTTATGTTAATTGATTTATACTATTTAAAGACCCCAAGGTGAACATTTTACCTTCCTAAATGATATGCACAGAACAGTTGGGATAGATGAATTACTTGCAGAATTGTTTAATGGTATATGTCACCATATGTTGTCCTGGAAAAAAAAAGCTTAAATTGAGAGTCTGTTTTGAGATTTTGCTCAAAGTAACATCTATTTCTTGGTAATGGCTTAGTTCTGCTTTCAGTGTACAATATAGAAGGTAGCAATTTCTGCATTCAAATGAATATATGAAATCACTGCATATTGAACAAAGCATTGATCTGCTAGATGGGCAAAAAGGTTACAGTATTGTAGGTCATATAACCCTAGTCAATTATTTTAGTATAAAAAGGTTATATATATACTGGGTGATAAAAATTTAATTTTAACAATGTGAAGAGAGCACTAAGCCATTTGTTTCTGAATGTTATAAAATGTAGGCTCTGAAGGGAGCTTGAGAAGTCATCTACACTGAGGCCGGACTCTTTAGACCATGTCTGCTAGGTGTTTATCTACCCTGCTCTTAACCTTGGGTGCTAGAGACTCCAAAAAGTCCCTAAGTAATTTGTTCCAGTGATTAAAAATTAAGTACTCTGGTAGTAAATTTTTCCCTCTTATCAAAGCTAAATCTCTCTTACTGTAGTTTAAGCCCATTACTTCTTTTCCTGTTCTCAGTGGCTAAGGAGAACAAATTATCACCCTCATCTTTTTAACAATTTTTTATATATGTAAAGATTATTGTTGTGTCCCTTGTCAGTCTTCTCTTCTCTTGATTTTACAAGCCCATTTTATTCAATCTTTTCTCATAGGTCATGTTGTCTAGACTTTTAATCCCTCTAGTTTGACCACATCTTTCCCAATGTATGGTGGCCAGAACTGGACAAAACTCTTAATACATCCCAGAATATTTGCTTTTAGTAGTAACAGTACTACATTGTTGACTCAGATTTCATTTCTGGGGTACTGAAATTCCCAGGTCCCTTTCTGCTAGGGATGTTAAAATGTAATTATTTAGGAGACTGTGCAAGTGCTGATAATTTCAGTGGTTACACATTATATACTGTGGGCTCTGCGGTATAAAGCTTATACAGCAGAGCCCTCAGTGCAGCCAGCTCCTTGGGAACAGAGCTGTCTGGCCCCACTCTTGGGGAGCCGGCTTCACTGCAGGCTCTGTAGTTTAAGCTTTATACTGCAGAACCCACATTATGGGGCAGCAGCCAGCTTCCTGGGAGCCAATGCATCTCAGAAGCTGGCTTTTAAACTGGCTCCCAGTGCGCACCAGCTTCCAGCTCCACTCCTGGCCTCACTCCTGGTTCCCAGCCCCATTCCCAAGCTTCCTGGTTAACAGTCTCTGCAGAACTTCTTCTAGGCAGCTATTTGCACATCTTTTAGATGTGCAAATTGATTATTCCTTCCTAAGTGTGTAGTACTTTTGCATTTGTCCTTATTGAATCTAATTCTATATATTTCAGACCATTTTTCCAATTTGTCAAGATCATTTTGATTCCTAATCATATCCTCCAACATGCTTGAAACCCTTTACACACACCTGTAAACTGGTTTCATCTTAGTAATGTAATTTAATGCTTGTGTGGTGGTGTTTTTTTTTTAACCAAAACTTAACTAGTTGCTTTCTTTAGGTATTTCATGCATAGAGGTACAAAGCTGCCCTGCCCCTGTTCAGAGACTGGAGCATTTGCTTTTTTTTATCCTCCTGTGCTTTGCACTCACTGGTAGCTCATATGCTCCTTTTTGTGTCATGTATATTTTTGTTTACTGAATTCTTATTTAGGATAGCTTATTGTTCCCTATGTGATATGCCTCTCACTTCATGTCTCCTGCTGTTTAGGCATTTGAATTTGAGTTATACTATGTAAAATAATAAAATCACGGTTTAATGATGTGTAACCTTGCTTCTTATAAGATTTTCATTGTGCTATATTGAAGGGGAGGTTGAAATATCCTATAAAACACCTGTATATCTGATGCACATGAAAAATTCCCATTAACTTTAAAATTATATGCATGAACCTTAGCAATGGAAGAATTAGTGATAACTTTATTGAGGATGACCCCTTGTATTGGATCTTCCTATGGGGCAGATGACATGTTTGAGGTTTGGGGGCTTTTTACTCTTCCTTATTGATGTACCATGCTGTCTCCTTAATAAAAGTCCACTATATTAGTTATTACAAAATAATACAGATTCTGTGGGCACTGTTTTCAGCTGTAAGGTACTGGATTCTAGCCACCTCCAGGATATAATTTTTTGTATTTTGGAAGTATCTGCAAGCAGTTTCATCTTCAGTCTCTCATTTGCTATTTGATAGTGAATTTACAGTAAATTATGGAGCTTTTATACAATTTAAAGTTACTAAATGCCACTAACAGGCCAGTTTATTGTTTCATACTGTAAAAGTATATTTGCAGCTAACTAGGTGCCATGTGTGGACTCTTATCTAATGATAAAGAAAAGCTGATCACTATCATCTGTCACTACATGAAAATAATACTATTTATACCTATCTTTTTTCTATTGCATCTGATAGACAGAAGTTTTCTTAGTGAGGTTGTGAGAGTTGGTGCTCTCTCACCATATACAGTGTCTATCATGATTGTCACCTTGATGTGAGTTATGGCCTTTAGCTATTACTGTAATTTAAATAACAAAATATAATTAACAAGTACAGTGCAAACTCTATCCACTCTAGTTATGAACTCACCCAATGTTGTTCTGAATCCCATTAAATTTCATTAAACTAATCAGGATTGAGTTGCATCTACATTTCGAAGGGAAATAAACAAGAAACATTTCATGGCTGAAAAAATGATGTTGATTTAGTAAGTCAACATTCTGAATTTTCATTCTGAATTGGAACTGAAACAATGGAACAGCATTCTTTCAGGAGGAGTTGTGCTGTTGTAGGTGCTATATTTCAAATGAAATGTAAAATCAAGGTACACCAACCTCATGGGATGTTAAAGACAATATAAAAAAGCAGAGATTTCACCTTGGTATTCTTGCTAAATGCTACCTTGGTCATTTATATTTTGTTAGAGCATATTTAAATAAAGTTGGGGTCCACACCAAAGACACAGAAATGGGTCATAAATGTCAAATGCAAAATTTAGTCTGTGACCTTTTACTGACATTTGACCCAAACTGCTATGCAATGAAAAACCTGTATGTGGTAGAGGGAAACAGAAGGTGTTGAGGATGGGTGCAGAGTGGAAGGTTGGGGGCAAGTCTGTAAGTGCTAAAAGGAGCAGAAAATAAGTAATCAAATATGCATGTAATTAATACAGTCTCCATAGAGCTGTTAGCCCAGATGAAGCTGTATATAGTCAACATGATGCAGCACTGGAGCATGAGCAAAATCATTTGAATATAATTTCTTGGGGCCACTGGAGCCAAGTACATCCTGTTGCAGCAGGTTTGGCAGAATTATATGAATTGGTCCTGTTCTCTGCCTGAAATTCTCCTACTGTTTCATCTGAATAGGGTTTTTATTCCTGCTTGTCCTAAATTTTTGTGTGGTGTTGCAGTATATATTATAAACAAGTATAAAAAATTGATATTTCTTTCCAAAAAAGAAACTGCACTTTGGGATCTTTGCAATAAACCTAAACATAGAAATATAAATTATTACTGTTTATATGAGGTCCTAACAGCCTCATTGTGTTAGACATTGTACAAACACTAAGGTAGAGACCCTTTCTGATCTGAAGAGCTTACACAGACAACTACACAGACAACTTTGGATAAAGGTAAGTGGCGAAACCAGATGCACAGAAAACTAAAGTGATTTTCCTAAGGTCAATACAGCAGGTGAGAAGCACAGCCAGGAATTGAAACCAGCTCTCCTGGATCTCATTGACTGCTCTATCTGTTAGACCCTACTGCTGCTCAATATGTTTTCAATAAGAATGACACAAAAATAATTTTGGTACACTATTTTTAAATAAGTACTAGTGGAGAGAGAAGACTATCACGGTGTACAGGAAAAGGGAATAAGTTTAGCAAAAATCAGTAGCTAATGGTCACAGTTTAAAAAAAGTAAAATTAAACTATTGTTATCACTACCTCTTCCCCTTTGGGAAACATAAAACTGCACTTTTGTTAAGTTACATAGCGAGTTTGAACTGAATGTGATTTGAAATGGCTGATATGCCGTATCAAACTCAAAATATCAGACATTAAATTGGAGACAAGCCATTTATAATAGTGATGCTACTGCTGCTTTTATGTTACGTTTTACTATTTCAGACAGCAACTGTTCTACATACTTAGAATCATTCCATTTGCCTTTCCTTTCAATACACAATATATGTAAACATGAACCAAATAACCTTAGGGCTATATTTTCTTTTGCCAGTGATGTTTAAAGGTACTTCTCAAAACTCAGAAGTGTAAAGTGACAATTTAAAAAAAAATGTAGCGAACAGAATTCCAACTAAACATAATACAAATAGGTATTTAGTTTCTCAAATTCTATGTAACCCCAGGGCAGTTATGGAAAGTCATATATGATCTTATATTCATTCATTTTATGTTGAAATTAGGTTAAAAGACTTATTTGCAGTTCACGGATTGTCGTCTATTGAAAGATTGCTGGTCCCAGCTTGTTGGCTCTTTTACCCTGTTTCGTTTGCAAAATTGAATTAAGCTTAGCTAAAAATCCCCTTTGGCCTAGTGTTAGACAAAGTTTGGGGCTTTGCAGGTTGTTTTCATTAGAAGGTGACGTTGTGCCTGGAGTCAGTTACCTTTGATGCAGTGCTGTTTCTTTACAAATGATGTACAGAGTCCTGTTTTCCTAAATACTGGAAAACTCAAACCGCCCTTATCTCTATGCCTTTTTCATCCACTGCTCAATCCAGACAAGTACTTTGCTCCTATATTTCAAATCCCTAACCAACATTATATGTGCCTTTGATTAGGGGGAGAGGGGAAGTTGCATTTTGGATATAGAAATACCCATACTAGCCCTGATTGAGATAGCATATTAACAAAAGAAATACAGCAAAAAGCTTCTTGTGCAAAAACCGTGCAGTGTAGACAAAGCCCTAGTGTAGTTCACTGTTCCATGCAGTGGCTTTTAGACCACAGCAACAGATAAGAATAAGAGACCTCTTAAGCATGGCATGAGTAGCTGTTGGCTTTTAGCTCAAAGGGTAGAGGCTCATACACTAAGCTCCAGAGGTCTAAAGTTCAAATCCACCTGCTGGCAGTTACACTTGCATGTGCTCTATAGTTATGCTAACCATCCATCCCGGCAAATGTGGTGTCTCCGTGAAGCACTGAAATATCCTGAAAAGCACCGACTCCAAACACAGCTGTGTGGTGCTGTTTCCCCTCCCCCTCCTTCACTGGGGGAACAGGAGTCAGGGATACTTCTTGCTCAACAGGAGCAGCAGGAGGGTGGTACCTGTTGGAAGCATGGGAAAGCAAGTGATTTGTGAGGGCACTGGGAAGCCACATGGGGCTCAGAGTATGGGGGGAAGTGCAGGGAACAGATGGGTGGCCCAGCTTGGTTGCAAGGGGAGGCCCAGGGAACCGGTGCAGGGCTCAGCTGGGCTGCGGGGGATGGAGGAGGCACAGGGAACCAGCATGGGGCTCAGCTGGGCTGAAGAGGTGTGGATGATGGACACTCTTTGTGAGTCTTCCTCATCCAAGCAGTTGATGATTTAAACAGTCTGTTAAGATGCCTTGTGAAAACACTTGGCACGTCCACAGAAAGGCAGGATGTATCGTCTCTCTACAGAGAGGGTTGTCATGACTTGTGTCTCTGGGTGAACAAGCCCTTTGTGAGCTCTGTGAAGAGGTGAAATGTTTTGACTTCCAGCTTCAAGGGATTTGTTTTTCTGTCTTTGGGCTGCACATTGTCTAGACCTGAATGGAGTTAGCTGTGACAACGCATTTCTGAATTATTCTGACACACAAAGTGAAACCTGTGCTAAAGACCCTACATCCAGTAAGAGAAAGTGCTGCTGTCAGAAGAAGTAAATTCAAAGTCTCTCCAGTTTTCTTCAAAGATCGCCTCTACCAGGCAGTTGGGTTTTTATTGATCGGTCCCTTATATTTTTGAAGGGTGACTAAATGTTAACTGGATCTTCTTAGGTAATATCAATAGATGCCTTGGGCACAATCCTAGCTTAAAATTTAAATAGGATCAGGCCCTTTGTAAGCAGGTTGGGAAGTGCTCTCATTTGGCAATTATTATTAGGTATTATTTACATAATATAGGCATTGCTATCAGGGTATTGACATATACATTTCTCAGTAGCTTTACATATAAAATAGCCCAGACCCATTGACCTCCATGGGCAATGTACCATTCAAGCAGTGATGGTGACATGGTCTTCTCCACCCTGTATGGTTAGTTCAGTATGGTCATTCTAGGTTGTGGAAACAGAGGACACTTGATAGTTTTGTGGTAACTTCAAAACATGCAGTTGCAGTACATCTCATTAGGGATGTAAAATCCCATTCATCAGTTAACCGGTGAATGTTGGGTCACACTGGGGCTGCTGCTGGCTCCCAGCCTCCCTCTGGAGTAGCCCCTGTCCACAGCAGGCTGGACTCCCCACGGAGAGAGGCATCTTTGGACACTGGCACAGTCCCTGCCTTCGGGGCCCCCGGGTTATCCACAGACAAGGGCTGCTCCCGACAAGAACAACCTCAGTCTGCAGTGGGGCTGGAGCAGCTCCCTGCCCACAGCAGGTGGGGAGCTAGCTGCTCCAGCCCCCTCTAATTACCAGTTAATTGGAACCGGTAAGCATCAGCCATTAAGAGGACTAAGGAAGTTGTCCCATGAAATTGTGGGATAGTTCTGTATGATTCCCAGGCCCTGGATCAAATGGGACTGCATCTACACTTCAAAGTAAAAGGTCTCGGATTCTGGATCTCATCTTGAATCGAGGTTGGATCCCTAGTGCTGCAGTGTCCTGAGACTTTAGGTCTGGGGCCTGGGTTAATGCAGTTTCAGTATAGTTGCTGGGGGGAGAGAGGCTCCGATAGTGCCCAAAAGGATCCTTATTGGTAGAGGACTGCAGGAGGAGTTCTTGGGTTGCATGACATCCTTTACTTCTGGTCATGTGTCCATCTTGACCTGTTGAAGTACGACCCCAGGGGTGGGACTTCCTGTGGCAGGTGGGCAGGCCTAAAGGGTCAAAAGTGTGGCTAATGTGTCCCTGTTTTTGGTTCAGAAAATATGGTCACTGTATGTATAGTTCCTAGTATCCTGAGACTGTTACCAATAATTTTCTCAGAGGACTAGGCTGATAAATCTACAAATCATCACAAATTATCCTTTGTTAGTTTGATTTTGAGGATAGGACATACTCTAGTTGTTACAAATAACTCATATAACAGAAGACTGTATGGAAAATTCAGTCTTTTATTGTAAATCTTCTTAAAAGATCATTTCTGAGTGGTATACATGCTGATAAAACAGGTCCTAATTAAAAGCATTATAGACTATAGTAACAGAAAATGTAAAGCTAATCTTGAGTAAGTGACCTACCATTTAGTCTCCTAGCAGGTTACTGCCAAGAAGTGGAGATTCATTGGAGGCATTACAATAAGTAGCAATTTTAATTTTTGTTCTAGTAATACCTTTCTAAATTACAGAAGACCGTGACCCCTAATTAATTTCTCATTATAATGTACCACTATGAATCCCTACAAGTGGCCTCCACTTACAATCCATTAAAACATCAACACTTGACATAGACCATTAAAATATCAAAAATAGTAGATGGTAAACAATAATATAAACTGTAGATAAATTAAGGAAATTCTTCCCCTGAACTGAACTGCACTCTGTACAACCCTGCTGAATTCATTGTTACCAATTTGCAGTGACTTCCAATTCTTCTCTTGACCTCTGTAAATCAGAAGTGAAAACTATTGAAATCAAAGGGATTGTACTGCAGGAAAAATGGCATAAGATGAGACTCTCACAGGAGCAACTTTCTTGTGAATAATGCCATTATTTGCAAAGATTTCTCTTTGTTGGGAATATATGTGATTTATAATTTCCCAGAGAAATTCTGTAAACTTCATTGTCATGTGTAAGAGCATAATCTTATTGAACTTGACCCTGTGTTCTTTGTTCTTCACTACATGAAGCAATGCCTTTAAAATGCTCCTAATATGAGCATTGTTGCTTGCTTATCTCATCTTGCTTACAAGGAAAGCAAAAAAAAAGTGCAGGACTTCTGTTTTGTTTATAGATTATTATAAGATCAATAGGAGTGCTGTTTAAGGCAGGAATGAGGTCCCCACATCCCCCAAAGAAAAATTCCCATTTAGAGAAACACCAATTGGACCTTGTTTACTGGGAGAGTCACCCAAGGCTCTTTACTCTTCGACTTCTTTGAGAGCAGCTGCAAATTGCCTGATGTACTGTTATTGTCTGTGGCTACAAGTGACCAGTTCTGAGTGGTGGATGATTCTGAAGAAAACAGTGGTGTAAGGTGTATAATAATTCAGCAGGAACTAGACAGACTGAGTGGGTGAGGTAATATCTTTTTATTGGACAAGCTTCTGTTGGTAAGCAAGGCAAGAATGCAAGCATATATAGAAAATTCCACCAGCTGAAAGGTGGAAGCACTGCAGAGGCCAATCCTCTATTATGGGTTGATCAAGTATGTTCTCATGTTGGACTCTTGGCCTGACAAGTCCTTGCAGCCACATAGGAAGAGGTTAAATGGTAAATGATTGCTATGGCTGACCATTTGGCTAAGTGTGGAATTAAATTACCCTCTTTTTTAAAGAGTTATTTGTGAGAATGCCAAAATAAAACATTTAGCCTTAAAGTATGTGATCATTTTAGAGTTGGTGAAAGATACTTGGAATCAGGAATACAGTGCCACTGTTCTTAAGAGGATAATAAACAGGTATTGAGTAAGCCGTCCTTGAAAGAAGATAGGGATGTTAGATATCATTGTAATTGAATAGTCATGTAACTGCATCAAATCTTAGCAGTTACACAACTATTCGATTGTCCCTGGAGGTGGGGCCAGCACCCAGTGGAAAGGCAGAAGCCAGTTTAAAAACAAGCTCCCTGCCCAGACTAGGGATGTAAGCCTCTAGTCAAGTAGTTGACTACCCGATAAGCATAGGCTCTATTAGAGACAGCAAGGGGTGGAGGAAGTAGGAACTGATGCTTTTAAGATGGCTCCCCTAGCACCATCTCTGCAGTGTGGGGGGCAGGGGAAGTAGAGCCGCGGCATTTCTGGGGAGCGAACCCCGCTGCGGCTCTGCACTTTAAATGTCATAAGAGCCTGCCAGACCCTTACTACATTTAAAGTGTAGAGCCACAGCAGGAGCGCCAGCCACATTGACTAATCAAGTAGTGGATGGAAATTCCATCCACTACTCAATTAGTCAATTAACTGACAGTTAACATCCCTAGCCCAGATTGGCTGCCTGACACCCCGTGCTGCTGTCTCTGATACAGAGGCAGCAGTGCAGAGTGGCAGCAGCTCCTGTCCATGGGGGGGGGTCCAAGCTCCCCCCAGCACTGTCTCTGCCTGCCCCCGCCAGCTTCTTCCATAGGAAGCAGTGAGGGCGGGGCAGGTGGGTCTATGGAGCCTACACTCATGGAGAGCCACTTAAAAGCCAGCTCCCTATGTCTACTGGCTCCAGCCTACCCCCCAGGCAGCAGCGTGGGGATGGGCATGGGCAGGTGGATCCGGTGCTTGTGAAGAGCCTGCTTTTAAGCCAGCTTCTCATGGACCCTGGCACCCACTCCCCTCCACCTCGCTGTCTCTGATACAGGGGCAGTGGGATAGGGGGCAATGTGAGTAGTCAACATGATTAACCTATAAATCCAGGCTTATTGGTTAATCATGTAATCATCTCCACAGTGACATCCCTAATAGAAGACTGATAAAATTAAAAGCTAAGAGGGAACAAATCATGGTTATTCAATATAATGGATAATGTTTAATATAATATTTACTAGGTCATGAGAGTGAATAATGTATATTAAACAGGTATGAAAATACCAGCATTGAACAAAAAATAATGGAGAATAAACACAAGAGAGCAAAGCGAGAGTTCCTCCTCTTTTTTTTTTCTTCTTCAGAAAAGTAGAAAGGCTTAACCAGCTTCATCGGAGGCAAGTATTAAGTAACATTCAGTTCAGCACTAGCTATTCAATATTGCCTGCAAATTTACTATGTTCCTCAATGGAAAACACAGTTGCCAGTTACAGCTGTGGTCAAATAAAAGGGTAATAAAAAAAAGGTTAACTTCTGTCTCCAAGGAAATTCTAACCGATAACTTGCAGTCCCGTCATCCATTTTCTGATGCACCAGCTGCTTCTTGTAAAAGTAAAAAAAATTAGCTTTATTTTATGACATATCTCCAATACAGAAATTGTATGTGAAACTTCTCAGATCATCTGCAAATGACAATGAGACATCAAAACAAGCTGCATTTTATTCCAGAGCAATGTGTTTTCATACTGTTCATACTGTACAGACAATACTCCCCACACAGTTCTGGCAAAAAAGTGGAAGGCATTTAAATAGTGGCATCAAAAGAAAAGTAATATTCTGCCGCTGTTGTGTTGTCATAATACACTATGTTGGGAAAACACTTTCAGTGCTACAATTCAAGCCACTGAAAGGGGAAAAAGAAAGAAAGAGAGCAAGAGAGAGAATTCTGCTTATGGAAAGAATTATAGCCAAAATGTTCATGTTAAAAAATTTAGGAGCTTCGGAGGTAGCTGAGTTAGTGTATACAGGATAAACTTAAGAAAAACAACAAATAGTCTGGTAGCACTTTAAAGACTAACAAAACATGTAGATGCTATCATGAGCTTTTCTGGGCACAGCCCACTTCTTCAGATGACTGGAGTGTCAGATTTATTTAGAAACCCAATGTCCAACACTCCGGTCATCGGAAGAAGTGGGCTGTGCCCACGAAAGCTCATTATACCATCTACATGTTCTGTTAGTCTTTAAAGTGCTACCAGACTATTTGTTGGTTTTTTAAGTTTATCCAAAAATTTAGGGTACCTCAGTTTTAGGATGCCAAAACTTAGACATATACAGGCTCTCAATTTCCAAGGTATTGAGTACCCAGGATTTCAGATGAAGTTAGTAGGAATCACTTATGTTCAACACTTAATAAACATCACTTCTTGAATGTTTCAAGATTGCTACCCTTTTCCCTGGGCTTTATAGCCAAACCTGCAGCCTGAGTCACAACTTCAAGCACTGCCTACAAATCTATTTTTATCATGCTAGCATGAGCCTGGGTCTGTTGCCAGGGCTGGGATGCTTGCTGCCATGGACTGTGTAGATGTATCCCAAACCTTCTGCTGTATTTTATACCCCCATGCAGTACAGTGCCGAATGGCAAATTACATAGAACCACAACTACAGATGAAGCTTGTCTACAAATCACTGTTGTGACACCCATTAAACAGTGATTCCAGTTAGGCAGATAAAACAGACTTATCTGGAAGATAACTTTCTACCATTTGAAGGGCTCAGTCTTCTGCAGAATCATCCTGCTCCATTACATCACAGAAAATCCAAAAATCTGCAAATTGCCCCTCAAGAGTCATTCTATCAAGTTATGAAACTCACATTGGTTAAATAATTTAATCAATGAATTATTTCTACTAGGTTTCTTACTATTCTTTTGTTCTGTGTTTCTTAGGTAATATACAGAGTGGAAAATTATTATGACTTTGAGTTTTATTAACCAAACACTTTTGAAAGCAGATGAGAAATTACAGAAAGCAAAATCAAAATGGTTAAATTGTAGTGCTCACAATATACAAAAATAAAACTCAAGATGGGATCTTACAATTGTCAAGAGATAAATATACTAGACTCAAAGTTTTATTACAATCTTATCACCAATTTTTATTCTTGTTTTGTTATCTGTTTAGTCATGTTATTTTGGTACCAACATGGAACTATGGAGCCATACATGTAGATCTTATTTACTTACTATCAGATTTGTATGACAGTGGAATTATGGGACAGCTTGTCTCAGTTCAACTAAAGTAGAGTTTATAAAATGAGGCCAGTTAGGGTATGTCTACACTACAGTGTTATTTCGAAATATCTTATTTCGAAATAACATGTCTACACACAAAATGCATTTAGAAATAGCATTTGCTATTTCAAAATAGCGCATCCACACTGAGTGGATTCTGAATCGCATTTAAGGCTGGCTGGAACCACTTCCGGCAGGGCACCAGGTCAGGACTTAATGTGTGGAGCTGCCCCTGGGCACTCTGGTGCTTCTCTTGGACGCGTTGCTGCGAGCCTGGCTGCACTTTCTGCAGGCTGCCATCTGGGAGGTCCATTGGGGGGCTGTCAGTATCCAGGAGGCCCTGTGGGAGAGCTTCAACTCTGAGGAGCACTAAGAGCCTCCCTGGTCTGCCCCACTGGGGGCTTGTGTCTCATTCCTCCCTCACGTCCTTCCACTTACCCTTCCCTAACCCCCCTTCCCGATGTCAAATAAAATACACGTATTTTCATGAACACAAACTCTCTTTATTTAACAAAACTGGGGGGGAGGGAATGAAACTCTGATGAGACTGGGAAAAGGAGGCAGGAGAGGGGAGAAGAGAGGGTGAGAGAGGAGAGGGGGAAACCTGGGAGGAGGGAGCTGGAAGGGGGAAGCAAGGGGAAGAAGGGGAAGAGGAAGCTCAGAGCTCAGGGTTGGGGGTCTCGCCAGATCAACTTGATTGTCATGCAAATCTGCTCTTGGGTTTGCTTGTGGCCTTTGGTGGCCAGGCTGGCAGGTATCCTGCCATAGACTGCTGTGTTCCTCCATCTAGTGTGGATATCATGGATGTTGGGGGTATCCCCCGCAAACCTGAATAAGGTCCATGATCTCCACCCTGGACCTGGCAGGCTCCTGGGAGCTGGCAGACTGCTCCTGGGGAGCGGTGGAGGGCTGGCTGCCAGTGGCTTGCTGGCTTATGTTTTGGGGCCACTGGGTCAGGGGCAGTGACTGCTGGCTCTGGGCTGGTAGGCTTGGAGCTGGCACAGGCACTGTGGCCAGAGTCTACCCCTTTAAGGGCTCCGGGGAGGGGGGGAGAGAGAGAAGTGTTCTTGGTTGAAGCTGGAGTGGCCACCAGGGCACCCTTGGAAGGCTGTCTACACAGCACTTATTTTGAAATAGCTATTTCGAATTTGGCGTTATTCCTCGTGGAATGAGGTTTACCAAATTCAAAATAAGCGCTCCACTATTTCAAAATAAATTTGAAATAGCGGTTTGGCTGTGTAGATGCAAGGTCATTTTGCTTAATTGACATTCTTTAATAATTAAATAAGGGTATTTCAACACAGCAAAGTTATTTCAAAATAACAGCCCTTATTTCGAAATAACTTTCCTAGCATCTACACAGCCAAACCGCTATTTCAAATTTATTTTGAAATAGTGGAGCGCTTATTTTGAATTTGGTAAACCTCATTCCATGAGGAATAACGCCAAATTCGAATAGCTATTTCAAAATAAGGGCTGTTATTTCAAAATAACTTTGCTGTGTTGACATACCCTTATTTAATTATTAAAGAATGTCAATTAAGCAAAATGACCTTGCTGTTGTCTGTGTTATACCCAAGATTTGCAACTTATGCATGCAAGACTATCACACATTAAACACAAAACAAAATATGCAGCTAATGATTTTGACACTATTCTAATTTCTCTAGAGTTTCTTCAGTACTGTGTAAGCCTTTTATCCAAAGGTTCAGTGGTAAAATCTTTTGCTTACAAGCCAGTTCAAAGCTCCTTCCTCTTTTTGTCTAAGAAGCCATAGATTCTCTTGATCTCAAAATCTGTGTGATTTTTTTAGAATGAAATCCTTGAAGCACTCTGGATTTAGGTTTTCTTTTGCTCTATAGGGACATAGTTTCCTATAACAAAGAGTAGTAGACTTAATTAATGTATTGAGTTTTTCCAGCCTTGATGATCACAATTATTTATTGATTTAATATAACTTCTAGGTAACTATGATTGAATTAGTTAGTGATATATATGTAATCCTACATTTTAGTCATTCAGAGGTTTCTTATTCAGGTATCTATTTTCTCAGAAGACTTATTTTAGCCATAACCAAGTCAACACTACGGTAAACAATATATGTATAAAAGTATTTTTAATTATAATTGGAACTGGAATGAGGGTAGGATTCCTAGGTGAGTTTCACAGTTGCAATGATTGGTTTCTTCAGATAGAGAATTGATTTATTCAAGGTGGTGGTCTTTGTCTGGATATCATGGAAGTCTCCCTAGATAGGACTACAAAAGACAGAATTAATAGGTTGCTTGTCAACAGCAAAACATCAGTTGTGGCCAAACAAAGAGTTCCTTTTTTTTAAAAGCCATCCAATGTCAGTTCCATTCAGTCACTCATCCAGGTATTTTATCTTCAGGAAAAAATGTGTTGAACATCACAGAGCATAGTATGTGTTTTCTGCTGGGCAGGACAACCCAGTTCTTCCTCTAGGCATAGTTGATGTAGTTGAATCAAAAAGTGACCCATGCTTCTGGTGAAGATTTGAAATGCCCAATAAAGATAAAATATTGGTATCCCTTTTCATCCATTGGCAAAACAAGTTATCTCTTTTATGGCTTTTTACAATTTTGTCAGCAAAAATCTTCTATGTTTGTGCAAAGAATCTTGCACCATTTCAGATTATGTATGATATGTTGTTCCATACATTGACTATCTGCTGCTTTAGCTCCAATGTGTAACCTACTTTCCAAGAGTATGTATACACTACATGCTTATTTCAGAATAAGCTATTTCAGAAGAAAAACTCTGAAGTAGCTTATTTCGAAATAGCGTGTCTACACAGCAAATGTCTATCGAAATAGTGCTGAGCTATTTTGAAATAGACCGTCCACATGCATTGGAGCCTCAATCGCATTTGAAGCTCCCCAGAAGCACTTTAGGCAGGGCATCAAGACAGCAATCACTTCCTATAGCTACTTCCTGAGGCTATCTGAGACTCATGCTTAAAGGGACCCCGTCTCCCATATAGCCATGTCTCAGGCTCCTCTTTTTTGCCTACCTCTTTTGAGGGACAGCAAACACATTCCTTTGCCTGCTCTGGTTACCCTTATGGACACCACTGCACTTCTGGCATGGAGCCGGCCTTGCTGCAAAGCAGTCACCAGCTCCTAGATCTCACGATGCAACTCCTGGTGCAGTTTTTGCAGGCTGCCCTCATAGCACTGCAGAATCCGGATTGTCATGGAGCAGTGGGATGACCAGCAGTGGCTCCAGAACTTCCACATGTGGAAAGATACCTTCATGGAGCTGTGTGAGTGGCTCACCCCTGCCCTCTGGCGATGGGACACATGAGAACTGCCATCCTCCTCCAGAAGCGGGTCACCATTGCACTGTGGAAGCTCGCCATACTGGACAGCTACCACTCTGTCGGGAACCAGTTTGGCGTGGGGAAATCAACTGTTGGGGCCGTGGTCATGCAGGTATGGTGCTCTTACCATGTTACTGGGGAGAGGTGAACTGCTGGAATGGGATTCCTGGGGGGCAGGAGGTTAGTGGTGATGGAAACTCCCTTCCTGGAAGGTTTTTCACTCCCACCTTCACAATGTCCAGCTGAGGGATGGAGGAAGCTCAGGGTTGGCCCTGGTTTAAGGGGGAAGGAGGGGCTGGGCTCAGGGAATTCCCAAGGGCACTGGCAACCTTGTGATTACATGTTTTTCTCCTTTTACAGATGCTGATGGTCATCAACGCTGTCCCTCTATGCTGGCACATTTTCCTGGGTGATGTGGATCCCATCATCACCGGCTTTGCCACCATGGGCTTCCCCAATTGCAGGTGGGGAGGGGGGGCATTGATGGAACCTACATCCCCATCCAGGTCCCTGACCACTGGATAGCTGAATACATCAGCCGCAAAGGGTACTTTTCTATGGTCCTGCAGGCTGTCATGGACCACCAGGGCTGCTTCATGGATATTAATGTTGGGTGGTCAGAAAAGGCACATGATGCTTGCACCTTTAGGAACTCTAGCCTATTCCAGAAGATGTATGCTGACACTTTTTTCCCTGACTGCACCATCAGGGTTGGGGACGTGGACATGCCCATGTGCATAATGGGGGACACTGCCTACCCTCTGCTCCCATGGCTTATGAAGCCCTACACTGGACACGTGGACTCCACAAAGGAACGGTTTAACACCAGGCTCAGCAAGACCCACATGGGAGTGGAGGGCACCTTCAGGTGTCTCAAAGGGAAGTTCTGCTGCCTCCTCACCCGGCTGGACCTCAGTGAGCAGAATGTCCCCCAGGTGGTGTCGGCCTGCTGTGTCCTGCACAATATATGAGAAAATAAGGGGGAGATGTTCCTGCCAGGATGAGGGCAGAGGCTGAGCATCTCGCCAGGGCCTTTGAACAGCCATGCATGGCTGCCATCTGGCAGGCCCATCAGGGGGCTGTGCACATCCAAGAGGCCCTGAGGGACAGTTTCACACAAGGACACCTGGGATGCTGTCTCCTGGGCCTCTCCACAAGGGGCATCTGCAGAGCCCCAGTGAGCCTTTCTTCCTTCCCCATCCCTCTCCCCTCCCCTCTGATAAAATATATCAGACATTTGTTTTCAAATAATAAACTTTTTTTAAAATTTGTGATAAATGTAACTGGGGAGGGACTGGGGAAAGAACCTGAGAGGAGGGAGGTGAAAGGGGAAGAAGGGGGGAGGAGAGGCTCAGGGATGGGGCTGGGAGTGGCATCTCCCTTGGCGGCCACTGGTGGGAGCTGAGGCGGGGGGGGGAAGCTGGAAGAGTAGGGGGATAAGTGCCAGAGGTGCAGGGGAGAAGCAGAACGAATAGGAGTGGGGGTGGGGGAGAAACTGCTGAACCCCTCTATAGCAGCAACCATGTGGTCCATGGCAGCTATGTATGCTCCATACATGCCGAGGGCCTCTTGGACCAACTACCACCAGGTGTTGCGGCGTAGTTCCTGGTCCACCACTTGACCTGCCAGTCCAGAGAGCTCTTAAAGCCACATAGGCAGCCTACATGTTCCTGCTAAAAGTCCTCATGGGCTCAGTGGTGCTGGCAGCTCCCACAGGGTTGGAAGGCTGGCAAGGGGGGTGTTGTGGGTGTCTCACTCACAGCTGGTCTAGCTGTGAAGAACAAAGGGAAGGGCAGCCATTCCAAGAGACATTGCGCCTGAAGCTTCTCCCTCATCCCTGAGCCGGCACTGAGAGATCTTGGGTCCCACGAAGACGATGTGCTTGAAACAAGGCCATCTTTAGCCTACACCACAGGCCCCTTCTTGCAGGGGCACTGATGTCATCCCGGGGACAACAGGCATAGGAAGGTGCCAGCCGGGCCTGGAGCCTGCGGGTGGCAAGGGGATGACGGGGTGGCTTCGCTTCCCTCTGTGCCACACACATACCGGGACTAGCAATGACAGAGTCCTTCAGGAAGATGACTTCTATCCCTGCCAACTGGTGGATGGGGGTGGGGATGGTGATGGGAAAGGTGTGTGTAAGCAGCAAACACCGCTTGCCAGGGAGGGTGCTGCTGGGGTCCCCTCCACTTCCTTTCCCTCTCAGCAAGCTCCCCTAACAGGGGCTCAGTGTCCTCTGCCTCATCGTACTTGCCCAGGAGTGGATGCAGCCCTGAGAGAGAGGGCATGCCCATGTGCAGCACCTTTTTGTGCGTGTGTGTCTCTTTGACCCCATTCTCCTTAGTGGTGGCTTGTGATGGGAGGGTATCCCACCTCGGAGTTGGGAATGAGGGAGGCCTCTCCAGAAACCCAAGAGCAGGAGCACAAGGGTCCTCTGAGGCAGCCTTATAAGGGCTGTGTGCTCTGGACTGATGCTCCATGTGCATCCACATGCACAGATTGCTGCACAATGCTCAGGCCAAGGATGAGCATGCAGCCCCTCGCTGCCTGCTGCCCCCACCTCCCCATGATGAGTGTGTCTAGGGAAAGTAATGGAACTCACCTGATGGGCTGTCTCTGATTTCGTCTGATCCCTGGACGACATCCTAGGAGGGTGGTACCAGCTCCAGGGACTGGCTGAGCTCCTGGCTAGTGGGCATGGTGTTGTCAGTGTCCTGTTCTTCCTCCTTCTGGGCTGCAGGTCTGTCCTCCAGTAGAGTGACGATAGGTGTCTCCAGCCCAGAGTCCACAATGGTAGGGGAAGGAAGGGACTGACCCCCTCCCAGCATGTGGTAGAGCTGGTCAAAGTAGGGGCAGGTCTGGTGTGTTGCCCCTGAGTGGGAGCTGCGCTCCCTCGCCTTTATGTAGGCCTGCCTGAACTCCTTGACCTTCATCTGCACCTGCTCCTGGGTGCACTTGTGGACCTTCTAGGCCAGGCTGTCGGCCATTCAGACATAGATCTCAGCATTCTTGTGTCTGGTGCAGAAATCCTGGATGTTTGCCTTCTCTCCCCAGATCTCAGTGAGATCCAGGATCTCCACACCAGTCCAGGAAGGGGCCCAACTTTTCCTCCCCAGGCAGGGGTTTGGGAGCTATGCTTGCGGCTATGGGGGGGTTCAGGTGGCGTGTTGGGGTCTTGCATGGCAGCAGGGAATGCAGAGCTGGGTGCTACTGTGAGATACGGTGCTAGCAGGGCTCACATTGTGCCACAAACTGTTTCTTCTGAGTCTGCAGCTTTAAGGGCTGCAGGGGAAGAGAAAATATAGAGTTCTAATGAGTGTGGACAGAGTGGTCAGAGGGCATGTGTGGGAAGCCTGGGAGACCACTTATTTTGAAAGTACTCCATCTGCCCGGTCTACCCACACCCTATTTCATAATAAGTATTTTGGAATAGGCATTATTCCTCATATATTTGGGGTTACAGAATTTGGAATAAAACACTCGTTATTTCAAAATTATTAAGTTGTAACAGGCTTGCTGTGTAGACACTCTTTTTGTTATCTGAAAATAATGTTAGTTATGTCAAAATCACGCTGCTGTGTAGATGCGCCCCAAGTTACTTTCTATGGGCCCCTTTGTGGCATGGTCATGTGGCCAAATTTGCTTGATTCCAAGCTCTATTCACCAGTATTCTTAGCTGTCTGCAGAAATGTCCATTTTGAAGTTAGAACAGAGACTTTACATGAATTGCCTTCATTTTCCATAATACTCCTGTCCATAATTAGTAATTCATCATGCAGCAATATACAATTGACTCTGTATTTGTTTCATATATATCCCAATAGAGTCTAATTACTGAAATAAAACTAAAGAGCTGTATACATCTCTTACTACTACTTGTTAGGCACACATACACACACGCTCTCACACTATATATATATATATATATATATAGATAGATAGATAGATATAGATACACACATACAGTAGACTTCCAATAATCCGGCACCTTTGGGACCTACGTGGTGCCGGATTATCGGATATGCTGGAGTATCGGGAGGTACTCCAGCAGGGGGCTGTGACGGGTCTGCTGGGACCCGCACTGCATCCAGGGGTGGGCCAGGAACGGCGCAGCGAGGGGCAAACCCTCCGCCGTTTTGCAGGAAGGCGGGAGAAGCCCCACACCGCCGCTGAGTGTTTCCAGGAGAGGAGCGGGGTCCCCACCCCCCAGATTGCAGTACTGTAGTTATCGCTGAGCAGGGGGGTCAGGGGCGGTGCTGCGGAACCAACCCAGCAGCACCCCAGCTGCTCTGCTCTGCAGCTTTCCTAAGTCCGCCGCTCATCAGTTCCAGTAGCAGCAGTGGCAGACTTGGGGAAGCGGCACAGAGCAGAGCAGCTGGGGTGTGCCCGGTTGGTCCCGCAGCGCCGCCCCTCACCCCCCCGCTCGGCGATAACTGCAGTACTGCAGTCTGCGGGGTGGGGAGCCCGCTCCCCTCCCGGAAACTCTCAGTGGCAGCGCAGGGCTTCCCCCACCTTCCTGCAAAACTGTGGAGGGTTCGCCGCTAGCCATGCCATTCCTCGCCCGCCCCCCCCCACCCTCCAGCTGGTCACAGTGCGGGTCCGGCAGACCCATCACAGGGGTATAATCCTGTTCCCCTCTTCTCCCCTTCCCTTTCCCAGCCGCGAGTACCCATGGGGCTCACAGCAGCTCCAATTGTCCGGCTGGCCGGAGCACTTCCGGGTTCCAGTTGTGCTGAACTATGAGGAGTGCTGGACCACTGGATGCCGGACAATTGGAGTTTTACTGTATATATCATATAAATAGTAGCCCAATGTCTGTGACTCTGTAACACTGAAATGCTGGCTGTTCCCCTCTGGGCGGCGCTGTTGCCTCACGCTGTGGTGCTCGGCTGACTTCTGCGCTGCTCAGCTGAGCCACCACGCGGGAGCAAGCAGCACAAGTGGCTGTTTGGGGTCTGTGATCCCCATGCAGCACCCCCTTGCACCTCTTGCTCCCCCACAGTGGCCCAGCTGAGCAGCGCAGAAGTCAGCCAAGCACCACGGTGGGAGGCAACAGTTCCACCCAGAGGGAACAGCCAGGGAGCAGGGCCTGGACGAGCGTGTGTCTCTGAGGTCAGGAAAGGGCGCCAACTTCAAAAGGAGGAAAGCGGAGCAGACACAGAGGATGCGGAGGAGACAGAGAGGAGAACGGAGGAAGCAGAGAGAGAGAGTGAGAGAGACGCAGCAGGAGGAGGAGAAGAGAAACACAGAGTGAGAGGCGGGAGGGGGAGAAGAAAAAGAGAGAGAGATGGAGAGAGAGGCAGGAGGCAGATGAGAGCTGAGAGAGAGAGAGGGCGAGGCAGTAGGAGGAGGAGAAGAGAGAGAGAGAGTCCATTTGCGCCGCTTGCTCCCGCGCAGCAGCCAGGCTGAGTGGTGCAGAAGTCAGCCAAGTGCCATGGCAGGAGGCGAAGGGGGGCGGGGCGGTGACGTACACGCCCAGGGCACGGGGCCTGGACAAGTGTGCATCCCTGACGGAGACAGAGGAGAGCGGAGAGAGAGTGAGAGGCAGGAGGAGGAGGAGAAGAGAAAGGGAGAGTGAGAGGCAGGAGGGGGAGAAGAGAAAGACAGAGAGAGGCAGAAGGCGGAGGAGAGCTGAGAGAGAGAGGGGGTAGGCAGTAGGAGGAGGAGGAGAGAGAGAGAGAGACGGAGCAAGAGACCTGAGGCTCAGGAGAGAAGACCGATGTGGAGGAGAGACCTGAAAATCCCGTCTTATTATGGGCTAATTGGCTAGTTTATATATATATATACGTATATATATATATAAAATTTGTGGTCAGCTTTCCTAAGCAACCCAATTTAGATTATAAAGACTATTTTGTTTCCAAATGTCCTTAGCTTTAATTTTCTAACGTATTTTCTTAAATCTTAAGGGATGTCTTTTAAATTGCTTTATCTGGTAACATTCTACCTCATGATACAATATCAAATAGTATAGCTTGATCATCTATAGCTCTATTCTAAATTTATAATCATAAAACTTATAAAATAATGAAATGAAATTATAGTACTTGACAAGCTAGTAAGAATTTGTGAACAAGCATAGCTAGGTAGCTGTTGTAGTTACTCATACTGTATGAAATGAAAATGGTATCATGGCTTTGGCCTAAATCCTGCCAAGAATCTGGTCTTATGCATCAATGTAAATAATAATAATTGTTATTAATAATGTTCTGTGTCATATTGACCCTTGTGCACCACTGTTTGACATACTTTACCTCCCTGTGTTAGGTGGAGATTTTTTTGATTGGTAGGCTTAATTGCAAGGAGTGTACAATGAAAATCTGACTTTGACATATGCAACCACTGTATCAAATTACAGACTGAGAAAAATAGACCAGAATATAGTAAAGTTCTTTCCATATGGTTGGTTACTCTTTAGTGTTTGCTGTAGGCTATTTGTGATGTGTGACCTCATCATTTGCCTGTTTATACAGAAGGAATTTGGCTTACCAGCCCTTCAGGATTGTCCTGGAATCACCAGGAATTAAAGATGAACCTATAATAAAAGATGAAGTCATGTGATAAAACCTCCAAAAATTCATCCAACCCTAAGAAGGTTGATAGAGCTCTTAGCACCTGAACCACAAAATCAGGCTTTTTTTGGGCAGGTACGTGGAAAACTTGGCTGACACAATTTTAATCACGGCTCACCAACTATATGGCATTTTCTAGATGCTAGAAAAGACTAGATGCGTAGGTCAGTAGCCCAGCCCTTTGGACACTAGAGTTGAATTCCCTGTGAATTCCTGTGTGACCTTGGGAAAATGAAAACCTCACTTTGTCTCAGTTCCCTATCTGTTTTAAGGGTCACATACTCACATACTTCCATGAAGTGTGGAAGAGAAGAAAAATACATTACAAATTGATAGGTGCTCAGACACTACATTATTACTGTGCTATTGGAGGCCATATGTGTAGCTGAGATAGAGATGGTAGAAGGCAGTCAGACGAGGCTAAGTGAAATCTAGCCTCTGGGATCACGATGGAGCAAAACTGTTGGAGCAGTTGTAGTGTGGGATTCTACCACCTCTGAAGAAGACTCTCACTGAGTACACTGTTCAGATCTAAATGGGTGAAAAAACATGCACCTTGACGTTTTGAGTGCTGCCTGACCATAAACTCGGGATAGAGAGAGGAGCTGGTCAAGTGCTCTAATGTCTCAAAAACAGTACACAATCAGTGAATAATTTTTCACAATCACATCAACCCCACATGACATTCTGATTGAGATCAGAGTGCTGGGAATGGGAAGGTAACATGAGATCATGTAATTATAATATGTGCACATGAGAGGGCAGAATTAAGATTTCACAAATAATCTTAATGATGATGTTTTATCACTTTTGAGTGCTTGATATTGTTATTTTATTGGCTTTTGAACTGTTTTCCTGGATGCAATATATCATAGTATCATAGCATGGATGACTGAGTGATCCATGCTGAACTATGATATCTTTTGTGGGTTATCTCTTAAGATTGTTACAGAACAGATTCCTCAAGTTTGACTCAGTTAGCAGAATTATACTAGTGTGTAGAAGTCATTTCTGCAGTAAAAGCTGTGAGGCAAAGAGAGCCAAGAATATGATGTGATTGTCAGCACTTCATTGTAGAATTGTAAGAATTCTAAATACATTTCAACAGCACCATAAAGACAAGCTCTTAATTTGCCAGGTAAAAGGGTAAGTTGAGAATAATACAACAAATACAAGAACAAATTGTACAGCTCTAGGAAAGTGATACATATTTAAAGAATAAGCTAAAAGAGAATGAAATACAAGCTGAAGTTTCAAATTAGTTTAAAAAGCTAATTGGCAAATCATTTATTGTGAGAATTATCGAGTACATTGTAAATATACAAAGGGTCTGACGTTGGTTCAGCTGAAAAATCAAATGAAGGACCTGTGGTAACATGAATAACAATGCATGCTATAGGATGTGTGCAGCTGTTATTCCAATACATAATTATAAGGACACAAATGTATCATTTCAGGAAACTTTCTCGAAGAGTTGTCATTTCCATTATACTCTTTTGCTGTAAGGTTTCAAACTGGGGGCCTCCATGGTTCTCTGGCATTTGTTTGTCTCTCTTCACAGGAGAATTTGTTTCCACAATCATCAATCTGATTAGCAGGAATGGGAGTCTCCATGTTGCAGGCACAGGCACTAACACAAGCTTGAAGAGCCAGTATGTAGACACCAATGAGCACTTTATTAAATTACACAGTCCTCTAAGCAGGCACAGTCTCTCAGTGCTCCAATTCTTCATGCCTTAGTGAACTGACTGCTCTCTGAAATGGTAAGGTTTCAGCCTGAGCTGCAGATATAAACTCCTGATGAGATTATGGTTAGTTTTAGATATTTTAGCATGCTTCTGTGCTTATTCTGTTTCTCTGATGAGGTTGATAGTTGTCTGGCAGGGAGAAAGCACTAGAAATACAGACTTGAAGCCTTAAAATTTCATCTGCCCTGAAGGAAAAGAATGTCATGTTCGTAAATGCTCAGTGTCATTCATTAGAATTCATGCTGCTGGACAAGAAATCACCTGCAGGACAAGGAGAATGTTAAACCTCGAGGACTGCAAGTGTTGTTGTACCTCTCAGTATAGGTTCTTGACAACATCCCTAGATTGTTATGATCTTTCCATTCCCAGAAAAGTCAAGTACATCAAAGATGGACTGCAATGGAATAAGGAAAAAGTAAATGTGTTGTTACTAAGATAACGTGCACTTATTTCTCTGGCATATGTTGCTTCTAAATTATAGCATTACAATCACCCTGATGGATCCACTTGCCTGGCTATTTCACTATAATTATTTACATACTACCTTTTATTGAGACCTCATTTACTACACAAGATTAAAGATTGGGCAAACCTACTGTGCTGTTTGGGGGATTCATAAAACATACTCATGTAACTCATACCTACCTATTGTGGTTCACTGTACCATGTAGTGGCACTTGGACCACTTACAAGGAGAGAGAATGGGTTTGCTCTACACACTTAACAGAGCCATCTGGCTTTTAGCTCAAGCTGTAGAAGCTCATGCACAAAGCTCCACAGAATCATAGTACAGGAAGGAACCTTGAGAGGACATCTAGTCCAATCTCCTTCTAGTCCAAACACACTATATGTGGGTCATTATATTGGTGACCCATGTGTAGTGTATTTGTGCATTTGTATGTCAGTTTGAATTGTCACTAATTTCTCTGTATTCAACATTAATGCTATAGTCTTCTTATATAAACTCAATTTTAATTGCCCCCTAGTTTATCCAAAGAAAATCTCAATATTGCTGACATTTTACATGCAGCCTCTCTTCAGAGTAGAGATTTTTTGTCTGTTTATTTTTCGGGATGTTTCTTAAAATCAGAAATACCATTTTAATGTTATAGTGTTTTTGACTGGTTGGTTTTTTGGGAGTTTTCTTTTCTCCACAGTGGATTGGCCTGGAGACTCGAATGTATTTGGCTAACGTAGAAGACAAGTACTGTATTCATGGGAGGGGAAAGACAAAATATAAAGAAAGCAATTTCCTGCCTCCAGGCTCTGTTAATTCAGCCACTGCTAGGTTGAACTGAAGGAGGAAAGGAATAGTTTAGGGCAGGTACAGTGGGTGGATGTGGGAGATAAATATAGTAGAAAATAGTTTAGAAGGAGGTGTGTGGGGATACGACATAGAGAAGCAGGATGGAGCAGAATTCCCCTGTTTTACAATGAGAGAGGGCAGGGAACTGGTAGGAATTTGAGTTTTCAAGATCATATAGAAGGAACTGCAGAATGAGACATCAGATAGGGTATGTATAGACTACATGCCTCTGTCGCCAGAGGCATGTAGATTAGGCTACCTGGTATAGGCAAAAAAGCCCTACTTCATTAAAATAAACATGGCCGCTGTGCTGTGCTGACGATCAGCTGATCCGGCACAGCGTGGTAGTCTAGACACGGATCAGTCGGCTGGGGAAGCCTTTGCTGACCGATCACTTATGCCTCATGAAACGAGGCTTACAGGATCGGTTGGCAAAGGCTTCCCCAGCCGACTGATCTGCATCTAGACTACTGCGCTGTGCCGGATCAGCTGATCGTCGGCACAGCGCGGCAGCCATGTTTATTTTAATGAAGAAGGGATTATTTAAATCCTCACTTCTTTGCCTATGCCAGGTAGCCTAATCTACATGCCTCTGGCGACAGAAGCATGTAGTCTAGACATTCCGATAGAGACCAGAAGGTGGGAGTGGTAGGGGAGGAATAATTTGTTAGCAAAGAACTTTGGCAAGTACAGATAATAGGCATAGACGGGACAGGCTTTATGGAAATTGTGGTAGGAGAAGGGGAACAAGGTATGAACTAGAGTTTTTTAGGGAACGAGGATGGGTCAGAGGGAGAGGGTGGAGGGGACTGTGTGAAATTTTAGCAATTTTTACTGTATAAAACACACGTACTTATTCTTAACCATGAAACATTTCTAAAAAAAGTATTTGAGGTTTCAAGCATGTTTCAGTGCAATCCACATAACACAAAAACAATATTAAACTTTCTTGTCAACGGCAGTAATACTGCTCAGCATTTTTTTCCCCATAGAATTTTTTCTCTGTTCTGTTTTTCACAGTTTCTTTGTCCTAACGTGAGTAAAAGAATGTTTGGGCTTGGAAGGAATATTCATTTTGTATCATGTAGCTTTGAAATAGGGGGAAATGAGTCCATCATCCCTAATTAGAAGTAATTTTTCTGAGACTTTCACTTTGATTGTGTCCAGTTTAGCAGCTAACCATGCAGACTTTAGACTTGAATTTCCTAAGTGTATAATGGTGACTGAAGACAGTTCAGAGATATAGCTGTCTCTTATAAACACATATTATAAACTAACAACTGCGATCAAGCCTACTGCGGTGTACAGTATAGAGCTGTTAAGTTTCATGTAACAAAATCATCATCTACTTGTCAGTTTATCAATTAATCCCTTGATTCAGAGCTAGGCAGTTATCTTGTGAACAGGTTTGGGAGCATATTCACAATTACATTACATCCAAGTATAATGTAAGAAGACTTTAATGAATAATGTGAATGATAAGATTAAAATCCTCTAAGAATTGGTCATTTGAAAAAAAATATTTTTCACCTGGGGGAACTGAAGCTTTATTGAAATGACATTTTTTTATGAAGAACAAATTGTACATAAGAATGGCAGGACTAGGTTACACCAATGGTCCGTTTAGCCCAACATCCTGACTTCTGACAGTGTCCAATGTCAGTTGCACCAGAGATAATCAACAGAATAGGTAACCATCTATCCCCTCCTCCCAAAGCCAATTTCTGACAAACAGAGAGTAGAGGTACCATCCCTGTCCATTCCAATTAATAGCCATTGAAGGACCTATTCTCCATGATCTTATCTAATTCTTTTTGAATCCTATTATAGTCTGGCCTCACAACATCCTCTAGCAATCCACAGGTTGTGCATTGTGTGAAGAAATACATCTTTTTTTTATGGAAAACCTGCCCTCTATTAGTTTTGCTTAGTGACCCCTACTACTTGTGTTATGAGAAGGGGTAAATAACTCATCCTTATCTACTTTCTCTACATCAATCAAGATTTTATAGATTTCTGTCATATCCCCCCCCCTTAATCCTCTCTTTTCCTAAGTGCAAAGTCCTATTTTTATTAATCTTTGCTCATATGGCTATGGAGGCTATATGACATTTTCTGTCTTCTTATCTATTCCTTTCTTAATGATTCCCAGCAGTCTGTCTGCTTTTTGACTGCTACTACACATTGAATGGATATGTTCAGAAAACTACCCACAGTGCCACCAAGATATATCTGTTGAGTGAAAACAGCTAATTTAGACCACATAATTTTATATGTATAATTGGGATTATGTTTTCCAATATGCATTACTTTGCATTTATCAACATTGAATTTCATCTATCATTTCATTACCCAGTCACTTAGTTTTGTGAGATCCTTTTTCAGATCCTTGTAATCTGTGTGGGACTTAATTATCTGAAGTAGTTTTGGATCATGTACAAATTTTCCCATTTCATTTTTTTCAGGGTCATCTATAAGTATGTTGAATAGGACTGGTCCTGTTCTGACCCCTGGAGGATAACACTATTTACGTCTTTCCATTCTGAAAACTGACCATTTATTCCTACCCTTTGTTTCCTGTCTTTTAATCACTTACCAGTTCATAAGAGGACCTTCCCTCTTATCCCAACAGCTTATCTTGATTAAGAGCCTTTGGTGAGGTATGTTGTCAAAGGCTTTCTGAAAAATTCTGAGTATTTACTGATGATCACATTACCGTGCAGTGCTCTTAACCTATCAGAATTTTTTTTCTGTTTCCTGCCTTCATCTATTTTAGTACAGATGTGGCAAAAGAGGTTAAAATTTTCAAAGTTCCTATGAACATCGAATTTTGTGAGGCTGATGAAGAGATAAAGCATTCATTTATCCAGTTATTCTTCAAAAGGCTAGCTGAGTAGGTCTTATTACTTCTGAAGTAGGCTAAAAAATTTAGAATTCATGTACAGCAATGTGATTTAGGGGTGACTCCACTAATGTCATACATTGACATTGAGTAAACCAGAGTAAAATTGTTGTGAGAGCAGAATCTGTCCCATTATATCCCTGTAACAGAATGGAAATTTTCTCATCATAAAACCTCCCACAGAGGTCATCTTAATTTGTAATGAAGAATTCTCTGACCAGAATAACAACTTCCTTTGGAATTTTAGCAATATTGTGGTATAGTATTGAAGGACATTATTGTTGCTCTACATCTTGTCAGTGCCATAAATTACTTCACTCTCAGGGAGCTAGAACTCTCCTCCAACTTAACCTTACTCTGACTTGTCCGAATGCAAAAGGTGAACTTCATAAAATTCTGCATGAATCTCTGTACCTCCTTGTTTTGGATGAAATGTTAAGTGTGAGAAGTGAATTATTGTGAAAGGAGCTTCTCTCGTGCCATTTCTAACATACTGAAACCAGGGAGCAATGTTAAGTTACTTTGTGATGGGCATCTCTGGAAAGATTCAAAGGTACTTTCTGATTTGGAACAACAAGCAGAATCTGACCACTAACTTAAACCAAACCTACTTGTGAATGCCTTGAAATCTGCAAATTGGACTGGCAATTTTATGAGAAAAGTCTTGGTCATGGGACTTCATGCTTCTGATCAGGCCAGAAATGGTGCAAACAGGCTTTCACATTGTATTTTGGCACAACTGATTGTAGTTTCTGACTCAGAGCAGAAATGCAGACCCACGGAAGAGTGAGAATATCATTTTAAAGCAGATTTCTGAAATGTTTTAACTTAAAATGTAGTTCAGGTTTGGCCAATATCAAATTTCGGACAGAGAATCTGGGTCATTTCCCATTTTATATGAACTTTATCTCCTGATGACATAGCACCATGCACTCGAGCATTTATGTTGATATAGCTTATGTTGTTCAGAGGGGTGGTTTCTGCAGGGACATAAAATTATTTTAACATAGACCATAGCATAGACATATTAGTGGGAATATATCAAGATAACTAGCCTGATTCTGTATCTTACCAAAGAACATAGGAAGTACTTCTTTTGAAGTGAAGCTAAATTGATGTCAATCAGAGCAGAATCAGGCTCAGTCTACTTTCTCGGAGGGGAGAGGGGGTTGGTTTAATTTGAAATATAGTTTTACAGAAATAAGGCTTCAGATTTAAAACTGTAAATAGTGGAATGCCTGTTGCAACAAATATTTAATATTGTTTTAAGGGCATCATCACATACTGGAGAAAAATGGGGTGAAAAAATCAGTATTACATTCATTCAGAATGCATATGGAATTTAGAAGAAAACTCCTGAGATTCTGCTGAATTCCACATAACTTCTTTAGAGAAAATATTTCATCTGACTTTTTCTCAGGGCATGTCTACATAGCAGGGTGAAAGCCGAAATAAGCTACTCATTTGAGGTAGGTCAATTGCATAGCTTAAGTCGAAATAGCTTATTTCGGCTTTCAGAGCTGTCTATACAGCAGGCAGTCCGAGAAAGAGCACTCTTCCTCTGAATTCCCTTACTCCTTGTAAAATGAGGATTACAGGACTGAGAGTAAGAAGTCCTCTGTCTGGACATTATTTCAACTTTATGTCAAAATAACGGCTTGTAGTGTAGACACGCAATATGTTATTTTGGAATAACATCAGTTATTTGGGCTACTGTGTAGAAAATAGCACTAATAAAGTGAAAACAGAAGCTGGTAAAGTTTCAGGTTCCTCCAGTGATTTAGATCAGCAGTTCCCAACTGCTGGTCCATGGACCGGCAACGGGCCGTGAATCGCTGTTTACCAGGCTGCAGCATACTGCCAGGCCATGCCCCCAGCTGCTAATGAGCCTCGCCCATTGGAGTTCCTTATACACCAGCAGGGTGAGTGGTCCAGTGGGCCACTAGGTATGCTGCAGCTGGAGCCAGTGCTGCTGTGAGGCTGTCACTACTAGAGCAGCCTCACCATGGTCCCGGTTCCAGCTCCGTTGTCCACTATGCAGCCCTGCTGGCCGGGTCATGTGCTGGGCAGCTGCAGCACTCGGCCGGGGCCAAGCACCGTGTGGAGCTTAGCTGCTGCAACGGGTGGCCTGCAGGGAGCCCGCAGCATGCTGGGCCCCTATTGAGCACTGCGGCTGCCGGACTCCACGCAGTGCTTGGCGCGTGGCACTGGCCGATGGCTGTAGCTACGCTCAGGAGGGGCCAGGGTACTGCAGCACTCACCTGGGGGCAAGCGCCACCTGGAGCTCAGCAGGGGCCCAGCATGCTGCGGGCTCCCTGCAGGCTTCCTGCTGCACAGGGAGGTGCTCTGTGCTCAGCTGGGAAGCAGCGGCAGGGCTAGGTGATGGGAACGGGGCAGGCATGAGGGTTCTGGGGGTGGGTGGCTCTAAGAGGTGAGGGGACTGACACTGAGGGTCACTGTGACATCCAGGAAGGAGAGCTGGCACTGGGCATCTTTGGGGATGGAGCTAGTAGTGAGGAGGCTAGCAGGGCAGGGCTGCACTGGGGACAGAGCTAATGTTGAGGACTGGGGGCTGGTAGGGGGGATCTAGGAGCAGTGGGTCTCGGGAAGCAGGAGGCTGGCACTGAGGTGTTGGGGTAGAGGGGCTGACACTAGGGAATTCTGAGGGTGAGAGGCTGGCAATGGGGGGGGTTGGTTTGTCCCTAGGGGACTCTGGGAGCTGGCACTTTTTATACTGTGGACCGGCAAACCCATTCACAAACTTTTGGCAAACCAGTATTTGCATATTTGAATATTCATTTGCATAAGTAATTTGCAAATATGCAAATAAAATGTTACTGGTCCTCCAAAAGTTTGTGAATGGGTTTGCAAGTCCCTGCTATAAAAAATGTTGGGAACCACTGATTTAGATGAGCTCTAATAAAGTAATGAAGAATCTCAGCTGACCTTCAGTATTTAGTACAGAACTGGGAATGCCTTCTCTCTTTCATTGTCATTATACCTTCTCTTCTAACTCTGAACCAAAAATACCATTTCTCCCAGTGCTCTTTATTTAGCGGCATTGCCACTACTAGTTGTAGTATATAAGGCAAAAGGGCAGTCTGCTTTTGTTGTTTTTAAAGTACATTTTATTTCATTCAAGTTGGTGACCATCAAACTTAATATTACACTTAAAGCAGCAAGCTGAACTCAAACAGTCCAAGGAGGAGAATGATATATCCATTAAACAGTCTTGCCTGCCAAGTTCATGTACATTAGCTAGTTTTGTAACTTTAACAAATTCCGTCAGAGCTTTCATCCCATTGACCTAATTTAACAAGAAGGAAATTCAATAACATTCCCTAACACCGAAGCATTATTTCCCGGGAGGAATTTAACAACACTCATACATCAAACAGTGATAGGTGAATGGTGGAATATACATACCAATTGGGAGGGATGGGGGGAAAGCAAGAGAAAGAAGATACTGTACCTCCTTTACAGGTAATCCAATAATTTTCCATCTTGGGGATAATATAGCAACAGCTCCCATCTATTTCACGAACCATCATCTAAGACCAAAATTTAGAGAATCTTTCTCTCTCTAAAAAATCCATAGGTATGAGTGTGTGGGCAACACAGACTTGTGGTAGTCTTATGTAGCAACAAGTAAACACAAAATACCTACTCCATGTTATACACTTATGATTGAGCCTAATACTTCCAATCTTTGCTCACATAAATATTGCTTTCTCATACAAGAATATAAGAATGGCCATAATGGGTTAGATTAAAGGTCCAACTAGCCTAGTATGCTGTCTTCTGACAGTGGCCAATGTCAGTTGCCTCAGAGAGAATGAAGAAAACAGATAACTATCAAGGGATTCATCCCCTGATGTCCATTCCCAAGTAAGGATGTGTTGATCTGGTGATACAGCATTACAATGGAATACTCCTGGGTCCTGATCTTGCTGTTATTAAAGTCAAAAGCAATTTGTGTATCCTGGTGGAAACAGACATTTATCAGTAATGCAATGTCTCCCGTAATACATTGTGCTGGGAGATGTTCATATTTTATGAATTGCTTTAAAAATAAATATTATATACAGTGAAAAATATTTGAAACTTTCTAAGATGTGAGACTCATTATACAAATTTTGCAAATTGAAAAAAATATATAGTACAGTATTTTTTTTTTTTTATAACCCAAGCCAGAACAAAGGGGGCAGGCAACAAGATGCACTGTTTGGCATTTATGATGACAAAACTTTAAAAATTTCTATAAATTACTGTGAACATGTTTGTAGATGGCACTCTTCAATTCTTTCCTCACAGCACAAATACTTTGTGATGTTTGCCAGTCCTTCAGCTCTGAATGAACCCAAACACTCAAAGCAAAGGTTAGCTTCTAAGTGCCATCTGGCCTTATTATGTTCTGATACTCTGTGAAATTGCTAAGTTTTGCATGCTGTCCACTCCAAACCAAGAAATAGGTCAGCATCACTACAAACTCCTTGGGTTGTGAACTTGAGTGAACCTGAACAGTAGTGAAGCTCCAAGGAAGAAGGAAATTATGAAAATTGTACACAGCTTTTCTTGAAAGAATCTTAAACATCTAGGAACGTATTCGTCCATGGTGTAAAACCACTGACATGAAAAGATTTGTGTCAGGGATCAATGTAGCCCAATGCGTGGTTCTAAGGTTTACCAAAGAATCAGGGAAGTAATGAAGGAACACCCACCAATTTGCTGTATCTTTTCAGGTTCTTTTGTTGCACATGAAGAATACCACATATGAACATAAAGAGAAGCTGGAAACATTGGCAGTAAATACACCTTTTGCAGAATTAAGAGAAAAAAATCAAAGAAAATGTATACTATTGAAGAGAAAAGCCATAGGAGTATTCATATACTCTTGCTGCCTAGCAACAGGCACCATTTTTCTTTTAGCAGGGGTCAATGGGCTCTGCAAAAAAAAAAAAAAGATGCTGAAATATCAAGCCAACATTTTTCTCTCACAGATTTAACCAGTGAGAAATCAACAAGTTCTACAGTTACGTTACGTCTCGTATGGGTACAGACTTCATTATATAGCCTATGCACAGCTTTTATTATATAATTTAAAACAAAATACTGTGGAAATAGTAGCAGCAGCAGCATTTTGCAGAAGTCGCTATTAGTGTTCCAAAATAAGTAAAAGAAAAGATTGTTGAAGAATGTCAGTCAACAGTCCAATATTGTTTCCATTGAATTAATGGCAAAGTCATGTCCTTTATGTTCATGGAAAATCAAAGGGACTTCTGTTCAGAGTATCCCTTTGCCAAATTTATGCATTTACAATTCGATGTGATACCATAAGTAGGGGTGGGACACATAAACGTGTGGGGGGGAAAGGAAAGACAACTGTTACAGTAATAATTGTATGTAGTTACTCATTTTAGGCATGCATATATCCAAGTTCTATTAGGTGCATGGTACTTAAAGTACTTACAGGAGATATTGCTACAAAGAATATTTTTTAGGTAGGATTTGAAAAAGGTGGTGATGGAGGCATGGCAAAGAGTTACTGAAAAAATAGGGTGCACAAATTGGATTTACAAGCAATGTAGTGTTCTAATTTTGTTAGCCAGAGGTCTAAAAGCCTAAAGTAAAAAAACTTTTAGAAACCACAGAACTGATTAAACTTTTGTCCCCAGTCATTTAGTATATTTATTTGCATATGAGAAGAGTTCTCTGTATTTATAGCTACTTATTTTGCCTTCTACATTTATGTATAGAGTTAGAATATTCTGCAATAATGATCGTGTATAGTTAAAGGCCTTAATGTACCATTATGATACATAATTATATATCTTTTATTTATACTTAATATATTTCAAAATAGCTTCAGTCAAATTGCAGTGGTGCCTTGGAATGAAATTAAAGATCAAATGTGATCCTAATAACATTTTAGTGTTAATATTCTTTTTTAAAAATGTATTTCATGATTTTCCCCCTGAAACAAATGTAAATGAGCTGTGCAGACATTTGCTCTTAAGTGTTTAGTAATTTCCAAATTTAATATTTTAAAGTGGTAACCAGCTAATGGTGTAAAAAATGGTGAAGACTGATATGCTGAGAAGGAGCATAGGCACAAAATTGGATGTTAAGATAAGATTGATATAATCGGCCTATTGTTTTACTGTGGTGCTAGATGCTGCTTTATTTTGTCAGGAAAAAACCCAAAATGCTGCACAAACCTAACAAAAGAATTTTGGTAGTGGACGTCCTTTTTTTCACTATGTAGTAATAGTCATGTATTGATTTTCAAATCTGAAGTATATTGTAAACCAAGACTGTCCTAAATTCCCTATGACTTAACATCAAATCAGAACAGGCCCTAGTTCTTTAAACATTTTTTTCTTGAATTTAAATTTCAGTTTGCATGCTACCTCAGTTCATACAGAAAGCACCACATCCTGAGTTCTTTTTTTATATTAAAAGGTTTGCTTCTTGTCATGTTGCATTTCTTGTGATGAACATGATGTTTCCTGTTGCCATTTAAAAAGCGCTGGGGAACTAGTGTTTCACCATTTCTATGGCTCCTGAAACTGGTTTGCATTAGCCTATCAGGCGTCTGGATAACACTAGAAGACTTGTAAATCAAGTCAGGTGGAAAATATCTGAAGTAAAGGCTGCAGTATTTAATATTTAAGTGCTAATAGTATTAATCCCCTAGTCTACATGAAGAAAAAAAAAACATCCGCAGAGTTATTAAACTGAAAATGTTAAGAAGAAATGCACTTTGGTCGTGTTTCTCATGTTAAGTTTTGAAAGCAGCTACCCACTGTATTTGCAACCCTCTCAGTTGGTGAAGGTTGACTGAAAACCCTTACGGTCTCCACACCAGTCATCAGTTAAGTGCACATGAGAAATAAAATGTTGCTTTTTTTGCTGTGAGGCTTTGCAGCTGTACTGTGAAGTCTGATGTGGAGAGAGTCACAGGCAAATGGAATATTTTCAACTTACACTATGTCTTTTCTGTTTACTTTAAGGATTTGGTGGATATGTGCAGAAGAGAGATGAGCGACACGAAACAATTTGGCTTCACTGCCAACTAAAGAGACACCGAAAGGTAACCCAGGAAAACAACACTATTTCCCCCATCTGGCTTGAAGGACACTCAGCAGTGGAGAACTATGATAATACAACAAGTCTTACTGCTATTGCTGCTCTGGGTATACCTGCCACATCCCTGCTATGCAGAAATGCTCTTCAGAAGGACTACTGACCACCAACCAAAAGACTTTGTGTCACGTGTATCAGGGAGTGATGGGAAAGCACTTCACCGCCAGAAACGGGGCTGGATGTGGAACCAGTTCTTCTTGCTGGAGGAGTATACAGGCTCTGATTATCAATATGTAGGCAAGGTAAGTCCGTGTTAAGATTTCATTTTCTACGTTCTTTACACATTTGTCCTACTATTGTTCTCAAGTTATTTTACAGTGACACGTTCTCCTAGCTGAATGGTGGGCTTTTCAGGCAACACCATATAAGTTGTGTATCTGCTCCTCTGGAGATTTCTAAAAGCAATCATTCAAATCGTTGCTTAAGACTATTTTGAAACTTACAAATGTTTGAAATAGTCACAAATAATTGTGTGATATTCACACTATTCATACCTCAACCTCTTCTCCTATTTGTGAATACAAAATTTTCTCCCTCATCCAGTACTCCCTATGTCTCAATAAATTGAAGAGGATGAACATCATTAACAAATGTGATGGAAAATAAATATGAGGAATGAAATAGTGAATTTAATGCTGCTGACACCAAGAAAAGAATTCTGTACTCCAAGAATGCACCAGTTGAGGCCTTACACTTCATGCTTTTGTTAAATAGATTCACTGAGAAGCAACCAACATTTACATTCACTACTTTATGTGACAGTGGGTGCATGTTCTGAAAAGATTTAATTTCACCACATTACCCTAGGTAATATCCACACCGTGTTATACTGCCTTGCCCATATTAAGGTACTTGACTAAAATAACCTCATGTAACATGCTGGATTACATAGGTTTTATTAATTCAAATAGGCCCAATTCTCTCTCTCTCTCTCTCAATATAAAACACTGAGCTTCTGTGTTGCAGAATCCCATGACAAATTGAGCATACACAAGCTTTGACAGTGCGGACTATTTTATTTTCATTGACTTGAGTTCTGATGTGCAAAACTCAGGAGGTTTATGGATGGCAAGGGATTTATGGATGTTACAGGGACTTGCGGCAGGTGCAGGTACCAATGAAAAACTGGGACCTTAATTGGATCCAGGCCCTCCAGAGTTTCATTTTGAGCCTGAGTCTCATGGAACCCAATGCCCAATAAATGTTGGTTGATTTTAATCTGAAAGCACATTGTTATGGCACAATCCTATGAAATGTAATAGGGATGACTCCAACTCTATGTGAGTTATTCTTCGGCCTTTTTCACACTGAAAGGAAGATTGCCACTGCTGGAATTGATCTTCTGAAATTTGATTTAGCAAGTCTAGTTAAGACTTGCTAAATCAAAATCAGAGGGCGCCTCCATGGAGGTCCAGTACTCCTCCTTTTCAAGAAGCAAGGGAAGCTAATGGGAGCATTTGCTCCCTTTGTGGGGACACTGCCAAGCTAGGCTTAAAGAAAGCCAACTCTAGCCACATATTCTTTGTAGCTGGAGATGCAAACTTAAGCCAAGCTGCCAGGTCTAGTGTAGACCTAGCTTTAGACTGCTATAATTTAATAGAGAGTAAGAATGCTTTCCATAGACTTTTGCAGCCTTCCTATGAAATTATATAGCAGTTATGAATTTTTCTATTACATTCTATTGTAAGTTTATAAGAACTTTTCCGAGGGGTAGCCGTGTTAGTCTGTAACTGAAAAAACTTTAAAAACTATGAATAGTTCTGCAGTACCTTAAAGACTAACAAAAAAATGTCAAAGGTATCATGAGCTTTTGTGGACACAACTCACTTCTTCAGTTTCATCTGAAACTGAAGAAGTAGATTGTGCCCACGAAAGCTCATGATATCTTCTACATTTTTGTTAGTCTTTAAGGTACTGCAGAACTATTCATTGTTTTATAAGAACTTGTACATGTTGTGCTTCCATTAGAAATAGCAAATAGGCTCAGATTCCTTAACTTCATACTTGTATTTTTTTTTCCATCCTGGCCTTTGTTTTCTGTTGCTGTATATAATTTTTACACAGTACTACTCCTTTTTATACAGTTCCAGACAAGTCCAGCTGTATTTGCATTTAAAATATTCAATGTAGGTTTCAGATGTGCAGTGAACATGGAGTGGAAAAAAATGGGCCTCCCAGACAGAATTTGTGCTTTGAAATTACACAGTTTGTATGTTAAAACTCTTATAAACTATAGTGATGGAAACTGACCAGATAACAAAGGGGTGTAAAATTTTCAAGAATGCCTAAGTCCCATTTTCAGAAGTGACGTAGGAGCCTCGATAACAATATTTTTGGGGAAAATTTTATCTAGGTTCTAGTTCTGCAGCCCATACTCATATAGTTCATTCAGCTGAAGAGAGCAGAACTATTCATATAAGTATTGCAGGACTGGGTTCGTAATAGTGTATCTGGAAACGTCAGTTCAAAATATTTATAATCAACATCTAATATTTTGCTAGGAAACAGATTGAAAAAAAAATTAGTTGTAAATGGACAAAGGGATAATGAGGCAGTGGCACTCAAGGAAGAAAGCAATGTGTTTCTTCCTCATTAACACCCAAAGCGTATGGTTCTCAGAGGTGGTAAAATTCTCAGGACAGACAGTAGCTAATTCATATGTGGAACATGGTGTTAATCATCAAGATTCTGATTAACACCTTGTAGCTGGTAGCTAAGTAGGCTTATTCTACTTTTTTTTAGTCCCAGTTTCTATTAAAATTCACTTACAAAGTACTTTATTTTTGGAAAATAATGGAGGGGAAGGACTTTGGCTTGCTGAGTACATTTCCTGGTACTTTCAATATTTCCCATTTAGTTCTCCCATGAAGTATCATTGTTGCATCTATGGCTGAAGGATTAAAGTTCATGAAAAAAGAAGAGAAAACAATTATAATAGCCCCTATTTCTCTTTCAAAAGTGGAAATGTACTGAATGCAAACTGATTTTTTTTCTGAGGGAAGCAACACTTATTCAAATTTCCTGGAAATTTACGTGGCAAATAGGAGTTCAAGAAAGACAGAACCTCAAATGTAATTAAATTGCCTTTGTCAGGAACTATTTCCATGTATTTATTTCTCTGTTTGGATGTAGTTTCAATGCTGACCTTTAAAGATTATTATTTATGGTTTGTATTTACAGTAGCACCCAAAATGCACTAGGTGCTATGGAGATGATTTTTATATTTATTTCTTTCCATAATACATCTCTCAAAAGTGTCTATGCAACCTCTAGGCACACTTTTCATGAATTAAAAATACAATTACAATACACACCAGCGTCACATTCTCATTGCAAACAGAAAATAGATGATTTGTGATGAAAATAGTTCTGCACAATACCCCACCTCACTCACAAATAGTAGCGATCATATTTTCAGCTTCCAAAAAACCTGGGGAAATAAACAGGCCTGAAGCATGCCCTGAATACCAGCTGTTCTGGACTATTGCAGATGTAGGTGTGTTGTAAATTTCTAAGTTACAAGCACCTCAGAGAGAAAGTCTTGCTAGCTGCTCCCTCTTTTATACAAGGATGCATTTTCAGTTCTAGTACCTCCATTGACCACAACTGTGGCAATATAGCATGGAGGTGGAGGCGGAGAAATGAAAAGAATCTTTGCTCTTAGGTGTTCACAGCTGGAGACCACATACTGAGCTGGCGAGAGGGCTAAAATACAAACAAACTTTTTTTTAAAAACTACTGCCTCTCCCCCTTTCCCTCAACCTGGGCATTGTTACTTGTTAGTTTCTTATGAGCACAATAGTAAAAAAGGGTGTTGTGGAGGTATTTGAAGGAGAAGACAATAATGGCCTTATAGGATGGTGCAGGAAGAGTTTTCCATGTGTAAGGAAAGTGACAAGGTATCTGGGAGGGGAAATGGAAATGGATTATTAAGGTTGGCATTGCTAAAAGATCAAAGCAGGCAAAGGTAAAATATGAGACAAGAGAAAATAAATAGAGGGGCAGAACTGAGAAGAAGTTTGAAAGGGAGTTAAAGATAAAATTAACAAGCAGAGACTAGTAAAATATATATATAGTATTATGAGCTTTCATGGGCATAACCCACATCTGAAGAAGTGGATTTTGCCCACAGAAACTCATGATACTATATATATTTCTTTTAGTCTCTAAGGTGCCACAGGACTACTTGTTGTTTTTAAAGTTACAGACTAACATGGCTATCAACCTGAGACATTTTAAAGATAAAATTGCGATTTCATGTTCATTATACAGGATGAACCTCTCTAGTCTGGTATCCTTAGAACTTAACTGGTGTGGAACCAGAGAATTTGCTGAACCCCAGGAGGTCAATATTGCCTACCTGCATTACCAACACTTCCACTGCTTATTGGGCTCTTAAAAGACATTTAGGGGTAATTTGAGCTAAATAACAGCAAAGAACACTGAGAGCCAGGGCTGGTGGCTGTAAACAAACTATGGAACTACGAGAAATGTAGCCACACCCATGATAAGTGGACATATGGCTAACTCAAATCATGGCAGACCATGGATGTTGTCAGACCAGAGAATGCCAGATTAAAGAGGTTCAACCTGTATTTACTTTGTAAGAAAGATAAATCCCATCTTCACATTCAGAACATCTCACCTGAAAGGCAGCCAAAGTATATCTAAGTATATTTCTGAAAAGCCACCTTCTACAGCAAATGCATTCTGTGGTGCTCTACAGAGCCAATCACCCTATAAAGAACAGAACAATCTAAGTGTTAATTATTTAATTCCCATTTCTAAAATGCATTCATAGAATAAACACTTCACATCTCTTTTTGAAGTCATCACAAACCCCTTTTTAAAAAGTTAGCATATTCATATCTGCTTCCCAAGATTTATGGCTGAGGCTCAGAAGAGGAGGAATGAAGCTGCATTATTTCTTTAATAATTTTTAGTCCTCTTCATTATGGTAGTGCCTAAGGATGAGCTTAAAATGAGGCCCTAAAGTGCTAGCCACTATACAAATGGAGTAGCTGACAGTCCTGCCTTGAGAAACTTGCTATCTAAATAGACTATACAGGCACGGCATGGGGAAAGGGATGGAACAGACAAGCAAACAGAACAATGTGATGTTCCTCAATATATGGGGCAGGTACGTAGAAGGTGTGAAGGGAAATGGAAAGAAATGTGACATTAAAGAAAAGAAAGTTGAGGTGGAGGAAAGGGCAGGCAAGGGGGGCATGTGTGGATGGATGCTAAGGGGAAGAGATTGTGAGGGAGTCGCTTGGAGAAACAACCAGTCATAACAGGACAAAGAGAGCCCAGTCAGTGCTGTAGAAAGTTTTGAGTGTCTGAAGCAACTTCTGTTGCTGGAGTCTCTGGCAGGTTCCTCTTAGCAGTTTCCTCCCAAAATCATATAGGAGACACCCCTTGGGTCTCAGTTTTCCCAGAGTTTGTGTAGAATGGGGCTAGTGGATTTAGTGGATTTGTATGGGTATGTCTACACTAGCTTGTTAATTCGAGCTAGGTAGGCAAATCAGGCAACCGGAGTTGCAAATGAAGCCCGGGATTTAAATATCCTGGGCTTTATTTGAATGTTCCCATCTGGCCGCCATTTTTAAATCCCTCTTAGTTCGAACAAACTGCCCGCGGCTACACGCGGCATGAATGGAATGAGGTGTAACAGTTAATCTGAACTAAGGACTTAGTTTGGATTAACTTTAAACTGCCGCTTGTAGCCGCAGGCAGTTCATTCGAACTAAGGGGGATTTAAAAATGGTGGCCGGATGGGAACATACAAATAAAGCCCAGGATATTTAAATCCCGGGCTTCATTTGCAACTCTGGTTGCCTGATTTGCCTACCTAGCGCGAATTAACCAGCTAGTGTAGACATACCCTATGTGAATTAAGATGGGCCAAGAATGTAGGAAAAATATTTGCCAAGGGCAGAATGTCAAATTCAACATAAATGCTTAACATAGTTTGCCTATTTTAAAATTGCAAAATGTTGTTAATATGAGGACTGCAGAAATGAAATGCTCAGCAGAGATGCAAACTTTGGGGTATCAGATATTTCATGGTTGTGATTTCAGAGCTGTTAGCTTCCTAAGCTCATGGATGAAATTCTCTGTGGCAAATCAAGTATTTCTTAGCATGCATCCATATCTCTAGCAACTTAGAGGGAACCTGAAGCTTTCTAAATATCATATCCAGTCAAACCATTCCAACCAGAATGTGAAATTCATTATATAGTTATTGCTTGATCTGTAGACTTTATCATTTAAGCCAATTCCAGAAAAGACAGCTAGAAGAATGTCATAGGAAAGCAGCCTAGATTATCATGAGCCAAGTTACAGGATATTTTGCCTAACTCAGTAGGAACCATAATGTCACCAATTAATGTTCAGAAAGCAGCTATTCAAACACTTTTGTGACCTTCTGTGATAGACACAACAGCTTTGAATATATTGCAATGATTCTGAGATTTTACTAAATAATATATGAAGAGACTTTTTAAACAAAGGATACACTTTAAAAAGCTCTATAAATGCCTTCTTTTCCCATTAAAATTGTACTACATATTGTAAACTCTTCGGGGTAGAGTCCAGGCCTTCCTTTGTTTCTATGATGTCTAGCACCTTGTCTATGACACCTAGCTTCTTGGAATGTCTGGTGATAATAAAACTAACATATGTCTTATTTATGTCAAAGCAATATTTTTTGTATTATCAAATGTTACCCTTTCTGGCAAACTGGAGAAAATTAGACCCAGAAAAGTAAGGCATTATAAGAGGATCTAATTAATATATGGATTGTAGAATCTACTGAAATATCTTCATGATACTATCATAGAATATAGTAGCCTACAACAATTCACAATTCATAATGATATCATTTCATAATTCCAAAGTGGTGACTCAGAGATTAATTCAACTGAAATTTCAACTCTAACAGATACAAGGACATTTTATCTAGATTTGTTGTCTTATAATAATGATTAAGAATTGCATTCTTTTTTAGCCATAGTGAAAGGGTAACATGTCCTTAATATAACCTCTTAGGGTGTGTCTAGACTACAGGGTTTTGTAGACAAAAGTGGACTTTTGTCGACAAAACTATACCTGCGTCTACACTACCACCAAGTTCTGTTGACAGTAAGTTGATGGAACGCGGCAGTTTTGTCGACAGCGGTAAACCTCATTCTACGAGGAATAATGCCTTTTTTCGACAGAGTTATATCCAAAAAAGGCACTATTGCATCCACACTGTGCTTTTTCAAAGGAAGCATCTAAACTCTCTGTCGAAAAGGCGGCTTGCTTTGTCGACAGAACTGGCTATAGTCTAGACTCTCTTTGTCGACAGAGGTTTGTCGACAAAGCCTCTGTCGACAAAAGGCTGTAGTCTAAACATACCCTTAATGTGCCCAAAGACTGATCCCTACTTTGACTCCTTCTTTGTTTTAGTGTCAGGTTCCAGGTACAATTCAGTTATTTATTTTAAAGACATGGGTATTATTATGAGACATGAATCCTTCTTAAACTTATTCTGCAAAACTGGATTAATCCTAAATATACTTGAAGAAAATAAAGGAATGATTTTTTCTACAGAATCAAAAGTGATGTTTTGTGAATTATTATCTTAAGGAAATAAGGTTGTGTGTCAAGATACCGTTGTGTGTCATAATTCACATTCACATATTCAAAGATAGGGCTCTCCCTTACTCCCATCTTGGTAGGCTCATGTATGTATGGATTCAACAGATCTAAGTCAGCAAAAATAACTTTTTCTCAGCATGCTGCTACCTGTTCATAGCTATTAAATGTATACGGGAATAACTATAGTGAATGTTCTGAAATTATTTTAAAACTCTTCATTTTCTCTTATTATGCATACACTACATCACAAAAGATAAATTAACATACGCAGAAGAATGCACAGTGAAAAACACTACAGGTTCAAGACATGAATTTTTCCTGTTTTTCAACTTTATTATGCAATTAGTTTGACTTCATAAAGTTGTTGTGGCTAAATGGTTTACAGTGGGTAAGTGGACTATAATTTATCTCTCAGGTGTGGCTTCATATCTTTTTTACATCTCAAGTGAAGATCAATTTGATAGTCTAATCCTAATTTTCCTTGGTCTGTACTACAAAAAGGTACCAGATAGATTGACACTGGGAAGTTTCTTCTTGGGAGCAATGAAAGAGTGGTACAGTGCAGCTGTTGTAATTGATACTGAAAGACATTTGTGGAGCTTTTCTGGCATACTTTCACTGGCATGCTTGGTTTAATCTGTCCCTTTCTTACATCAGAACTATTTTCAGTGACAAATGTAGAATGAAAATAATTCATTTACAATTTCAGTTTACTTTGGGGTGGGGGGGACAGTATAGAGTGTAGTTTGTTGAAATAAGTTTTAAAGTACTTTTTATCCTAATTCTGCTGAATAGAATTAACCATTAGTTAAAGATCATACTTAATATTTTCCAGTTTTACATGATTTAAAGTTGAACAGGCTTTTTTTTGTTTCAGAAAAGGTTTCATATTGTTAGTAAACTGATGTCCTCAGATTTTGAGGCAAGTATTTAAAGGAAGCAATATTCTACATTTTGTCATTTCTCTCTGACTCTTACTGCCATTGAATTTATGAGACAAACTTTGCAGCACAAAATAGAACCTGCCATTAAGTGCTATTGTTAGTAAACTGATGTCCTCAGATTTTGAGGCAAGTATTTAAAGGAAGCAATATTCTACATTTTGTCATTTCTCTCTGACTCTTACTGCCATTGAATTTATGAGACAAACTTTGCAGCACAAAATAGAATAATTAGCTCTGACATAGCTAAAAGATGCTTTATCTTATTCTCTCTTCATATATAGATAATATTGGTGTTATAGGATCATGGAATGCACCAATAATCCCGCAAACTCTACCTTGTTGTGTATGTCTTACAATGCGGTTAACTAAAATTATCTGTTTTTCCTTCATCAATTCCCAGATGCAAAAAAATGAGAATTTGGTGAATTTAGTTGAGTGATATGATTTTGTTTCTTACAAAAAAAAATACATACATATGTAAAAGGAAAAGGCAGAAGCAAAACTTGGATCAAACTGAATTTTTTCACAAAATTATGTCAGGCAAAACTGCAAAATATCATTGTGGTTTTTCCCCACCTTTCATTTTTGAGGAAAACAGTGGAGATGTGGATGCAATACCTCAAATTTTGGATTTTCTCCCCCATTCCACCACTGGACATTTTCCCACCCTCTTCTACACAGTACCTTCAACCAGTGGTTTTCATACAGCTAGTCATGACTCAGGTTGCTAGAGATTATCCAAATGAATACAATGAATAGGATTTGGCCAAACACCTCCAATGGATTAGGTATGTCACAAATTGCCATGTTATATACTCACTATGCTACATAAGAAAAATCAGACTAGGCCAGGAGATAGGGTTCCTAACATTGTATTTCAAAAATAAGGAACTGTTTTCTTAACATTCCCACCCTAGCCCTCCTCTTTATACTAAAATGTATAAGCAGTACTCATCTACGTTTGCCAAGAGTATTTCTTGCTGCATTTCATAGCAGTCAGCAACACCCAAAATTATTCATAGAATCACAGGGCTGGAAGACACCTCAGGAGATCATCAAGTGCAGCCCCCTGCTCAAAGCAGGACCAACCCCAACTAAACCATCCCAGCCAGGACTTTGTCAAGCTGAGACTTAAAAACTCTAGGGATGGAGATTCCACCACCTCCCTAGATAACCCATTCCAGTCAGTACTTCACCACCCTCCTAGTGAAATAGTTTTTTATAATATCCAACCTAGACCTCCCCCACTGTTGCACAAAGGTGAAAAAATAAAGGTCGTCCCTTGAATAAGAGACTGTTAGCAACACTACAGTGGAAACTGTCATTTTTCATGACATACCTCAGAGAAGTTAGATAAAGCATAGAATATCCTTGCTGGAATGTTGCAGCATAACTACATAACGTAACACAACACTAGTGTGTTAGAAATAAAAACGATGATTTGCAAAGAACCCAATAACAGAGAGGGACAAGGGAGTCTTTCCTTAAAATATAGACACAGCTCTCTGCATCTTACCCTAGGTTGTCTGCCAATTAACTGACACCTAGCCCCATATTCCACACATCCCTGCCGAGCTCCCTAGCCTGCAGGCAGGAGTAGGATAATCTCCTGAAATGTAAACTGGCAGCTTGTAATTTTCACACTGGAATCACAAAAGAAGCAAGCATCAGTCAACAGAACATCACAGAGTATTAATGACATCATGTGTGATAAGCTGGAATGTAACACTACAGGTCAGACCTCCCTGGTCTGGTACCTTTGGCACCTGAGCTGTCCTGAACCAGGGATTTTGCTGGACCAAGGGAGGTCAGTGCTCCTCTGATGGCTGCTCTGGTCCCAGGCTCCTCATCCTGGAGCTCTCTGCCCTGCCGCTGATCCCAATGACGCTAGCCTGGCACAGGCTCCCCACACTGTTGCCCATACTCTTCCGCAGGTTACCCCCAGGGTGCCTGGCCAGATTGCTTGGCTGCTGCCAGCTCTGTTGCCAAAGGATATTCCCCAGGATTCCCCAGCTGAGGTCGCTAAGCCACTCTGCCCACTGTTGTTGGGGATTCCCTGGGGTTCCCCAACCAGGGCCCTCGCTTCTGCCACTCCTGCTTCAGCCGGGGGTTCCCCAAACAGGACTGCCCACCTCAGCCCCACTGCCACTAGGGAAAACCAGGGGTTCCCCAGCTGGGCCACCGCTGTAGCCTGGGATTCCCTAGCTGAGACTGGCACTCACCAGTCACCTGGCCCACTTGATGCCGGAGGTTCCTAAGCAGGAACAGAAGCTCCCTGGCTGCCACCTGACCCAGCCATTGCTTGCACAGCTGGCACTCCCCTTTCAGACCATAGATGTTGCCGGACCAGAGGGTCCTGGATTTGGGAGGTTCAATCTGTAGTATGAAAGTACATAATTGTACTTTCTTTACATTAGACGTGTATATAAACCCCATGAATATAATTTCAGCAACTGAAAAAAATACAGAATGAGGGTCAAAATATAATAATAGCCCAATAATGTAATGCAAAAGAAAGATGAGCACAAAACAAGACTAGCATCAACAAAACCCTCACAATTTATGTTAGTTTGGCTACAATTCTGAATTTTGCAGCTCATACTCTACTCTATCAAATATGAGGAAAGAATAATCAAAACTATCTGAATGTTAGAGAAAGAAAACTCAAACTACATATGAATAGAGTCTGCTAGTATTCAGAAATGTGTCTAGTAATGTTATGGATGGTGAAATGTATAGTATATTCAGCCAGGAAAAAAGCAATTTAGGCAGGAAAGGAAGATGCAGTTGCAAAATTTACAGGTCAGTTAGTATTCATTGTGCCTGCTGTATTACATTATAACATCATAACACTCTAGATCTGGAAAATATTATTTTAGGTCATTTAAATCTATCTCCCTGCAAATACACAATTGTTCCCAATGATTTAATTTTCAGAGCTTTGTCTGGTCTGATTTTAAATGACATATACATTCACTATTCACTTTTATAGACGGTGCCATCGCATAATTTATCAGCCTGTTTGTCTTCAGTCTGTTAATCAGTGGTGTAGGGAAAATAGTGTTTCAATATCATTTGACCAATGTTCTAATAAAGCAGCCAGATATTTGATATTTTGAAGTAATTATTGAAAGAAAGGTAAAACACTACACATGCTAAATGAAACCAGAAAGAATGATCTTGAGTCTCCTGCAAAACTCTTTTCATATTCACCAAAAACTTTGGCAGAAGTCTGCAAAACTAGCAGCTGGGTCCTAAAGAGGCAACTTTTAGGTAACACTAGATTTCATTTCAGCCAGCTGAGAGAGCCAATCTCCTCTAGCTGTCCCTAACAAGCACACATTAGGGGTGTGTCTAGACTACATGGCTCCGTCGACGGAGCCATGTAGATGAGTTTACTAGACATAGCAAAATGAAGCGGTGATTTAAATAATTGCCACTTCATTTACAACAAAAAGGCCACCGCACTGTGCCGATCAGCACGAGGCATAAAGGATCTGACGACAAAGGGTGCTGGGGTCGGCTGATCCCCGTCTAGACTACCGTGATGTGCTGACAATCAGCTGATTGGCACAGCACGGTAGCCATTTTGATGTAAATGAAGTGGCGATTATTTAAATCGCCGCTTCATTTTGCTATGTCTAATAAACTCATCGATATGGCTCCATCAACGGAGCCATGTAGTCTAGACACACCCTAGGTGTCAATAGGGGTGGTTGGCTATCCTACACCTCTTTTTATATATTAACAGCATAAGCCAAACCCCTACCCCAAACCTATTGGACCTATATTAAGAAGAGTGGATTGTCTACTACTTCACCAGGCACATGGAAAAGCTGGATGGGGAAACAAGCCAATAACGCCATACTAAATGGGTCAGACTTGTGCATGTGTCTGTTGTTCCGCTCAAACAATTCCAATAGATTGACTTTTCCCCAACATGTCATATTCATCTATGTATCTGATACTTCTGTTCTTTGCTGCATTTTCAACCAGTAATTTGCCAGGATTACATATGAAGCCTTAGAAAAATACCCCAACTCTGCAGTATTTTTGCATTCTCCAGTCATCTTGTACAGAGGCTGATTTAAACAATAGGTAACACACCACAGTGAGTAGCTCTACAATTTTATATTTGAGTTCCATCAGAACCCTTGAGTGAATACCATCTGGTCCTGATGACTTACTACTGTTTAGTTTATCAATTTGATCCAAACCGTCTTCCACTGTCACTTTAATCTGGGATACTTCCTTAGATATATCACCTAAAAACAATGGCTCAGGTGTGGGATCTCCCTTACATCTTCTGCAGTGAAGATAGGTGCAAATAATTCATTTAACTTCTCTGCAATTACCTTGTCATCTAGTGTTGCTTTTGTACTTTGATCACGAAGTGCCCCTGTTAATTGTTTGGCAGGCTTCTTGAATCTGAATCTGTTAATCATGGATGGATGTTGTAAGCTAATATTGATCCTGACCATTGGTAGATGTTGTAAGCTAATATTGATCCAGGCCATGACAAAGTGTAAATGGGTTAAATAGAGAGTTGTTCGTTTTCATGGTTAGGTGAGAGGGAGAGTATTTAAACTGATTTTGCTTTTAAATGTTGTATATTTTCACATTGTATGTACATTGGAGAGGAAGTCATTGTTTGTTTCTATTAAACAAGCAAGCAAAGGATTCAGAGCACTTTGCAGAGTCAGTTTGTAAAATTCCAAACTATAGGCAGGATATGTCTGAAAGGGATGTTGAGGGCAGTCGTGCTATCATGGTGAGCACAGTATAAATGATAGATCATTTTAGTTGGATTGAGAAGTATGTTTGCACGGGTAGAGATGTTAGTTATGAATTAAACAACCTGCTGAAAATAGAATGGTATGTGCTAATAAACTAACTGACAATGAAATAGACACTGGCATAGTCACATTAACTGTTATTCTAGGGTTTCTGCCATTTGCCTCTTTCAACCCTATAAGAAAAATATTTTACAATGTAAATTTTCCTTCATAACCCACCAGTAGCATTGATCTGGCATTGCATCATATAATTTCTAAAAGAGATTATCAGTTCAGTCTAGTGCTAGCACAAAGATGTAATTCCATTGATCAGCTGGCAGGGCGATTTACACTGAAAACAGTGTAGATAGTGGGCACCCTTCCATCAGACATACAAGGGAATTAATCATCAGGGAGATGTATTTAGCTGCAATCATGCTGGGGACTTACGATCCTGTTGGGTGGTTTCCAACCAAGGATTTTTAAGCAATAATTTTCTGCCATCGGCTGGCTTTCTTACCTTTTAAAAAATAAATCTGTGTAAAAAAAATATTCATACTTTTAAACCAGCATCTTAGGAAATATTTTTTATTTCTTTGTAAAGTGATGTCTGCCTGTCTTGAAAGGATTTTCTAAAAAGGAAAGAACTGATTAAACTGAGATGATTTGTATTCACAGCTGTAGCTATGGAAAAGCAGAGTCCACTTCATCACAATACAGTCATTCACTCCGGGAATTAAAAGCATAATAAAAAAGGAAGCTTCCAAAATGTTTGACCTACACCTTGTTTGAAGTTATAAATGTATAAATAGCTGAAAACCCTGCAGTTTCAACAGCAATTTAAAGTCTGGCACTTTAGGGTTATTTCTTTTATCAAATGCAGATGACCTTTTAAAAACCCAATGTACACAGATAACAATGGGTAGCAGTAAGAGAAAATCAGTCACTTACAATAAAATTCCTGTGAGGGGATGTGTCTAAAAAGTTAAAAGTGACTGTTTATATTTCTTAAATTGTGTCTCTGCAGGAAGTCTTGTCTTATTTTTTATATCTGAATTTTTGTCTGTGCAGCTGGCAAATGTTTAAACAAAAATTCTGAATTAAAAAGGCCTTTATAGCTTTTTTTTGAAGCATTATATAATTTAAATTTAACTTCTTTGTTATCTTTAGTGGACAGAGGAACATTGTTCCTTTGTGTAAACACACACAACCACCCCACCCATCCCTGTTCCCCCCGATGTTGTTGTTGGTTCATGAATGTCTCACCCTAGAGTATGTTTCCATTCTTGATTGTTTTCATGGCTCATTTGTTTGGGAGGTTAAATAGGAATCACTCCTCAGTGCAGGGTATTGTGTTTATTATATGTTCCCTGTTTCACCATGCTGAAATATGTAGCCTCAATCTAGCTTCTGTGTCCTTCATATTTGAGAATGAAATTCACCCGAGAGAATGGGCATGAGACCTATAATGGCCAACAGACTAATGGCTTGAAGGTTGGTGGTGACTGGACACAATGCACACTGAATGCCAGTGAAAATGAGGTAAATAAATACTAAAAGAACAAGTTAATAATTACTTAGACAAGTTAGATGTCTTCATAGTAACAATCAGCATGGATTTGTACTAGGGACATAAAAGTATAACTGTTTAAAGGGTTAACTGATAAACCTGGGCTTATCGGTTACTGTTAACAGTTATATGTAGGCTGCTACTCCTCTACCAAGGAAAAGGCTGCTACCCTGCACTGCTGGCCCTGTATTAGAAGTAGCAGCATGGGGCAGCAGCCAGCTCCCTGGAAGCAGGACTGGCAGCCAGCCTGAGATTTTCAGAAGCTACACAGTTACACAATTATCCACTTTTTAACATCCTTAATTTGTACAGGACTGTCCTTAGGCCTACAAGGCATACTTAGCTGTGTAGGGCACCGCTAATTTCGGGGCACTAGTTTTGCCCCAAATTTAGTAGTGTTCTGTTCTGTGTATGACTAGGGCCATCACAGACAGTACCAGCTCCGTCACCCCCTGCTCTGTCCCCCAACCCTGTTGGACCTAATCCTCCAGTCTCCTCATCCCTACTATGCCTCCCAGCCCCATCAGAATCGATCCCTTCACTCCCTGCCCTCTGCTTCACCTTCTGCTCTGACAGCTCCAGTCTCCCATTCTGTCTCCTTGCTCCAATCCCCCAGTCTCCTGCTCTCCTTCCCATCCACATGGGACCCATTCCCCCAGTCTTCAGTCTCCCTGCCCCAATTTTTTGCCCACCCTCCCCCACTCCACCTGCCAGTCTGTGTGGTGCAGAGATGCACGTGGCCCCAACTGTCAGCTGCTTTGAACAGCATTTGGGGCTATGGCAAACAGGGAGCCTTCTTCAGGGTCTGTCTGGGTTGTGGGACATTGACAGCCCAGAGTACTGTGGTGGTACAGATATGGTGGTTTGGCAGAGTGGATGCTGTCTCTGTGCCATACTTTGCCCACCCCAGGGCTAAATAGATATTGCTGGACATTAAGTACCAATAGGGTTGCCAGATGGTTTTAAAAAAATGGTCCCCAGAACAGAATTGTGGAGCAAAAAGAAAAAAAAGGAGGCTGCCCCTTTAAGATGGCTGCCATCTTGGGCACCATTTTTAAAACCCCGCAGCTCCATCCGGTAAGCACAGGGAAGCCGGGGACTGGGGGTGGGGGGAGCCAGCAGAGTGTGGGGGCTGTTTGGGGGGGCACAGGAGCGGCTTTTCAAGCCGCACTTTTGGGGGCAAGAGATGCGGGTTGGCCATGGCTGGTGTTGAGGGAATCATCACATGACCAGCTTCTGGATCTCTGCTGATCATGTGGGACAGAGCAGAGTATGCTCCACTCCCACCCCAGCCCGGCACCCCCCTAGCGTGGTGCCCGGCAAGTGCCCCCTCCTGCCCCCCTTCACTATGACTCTGCTGCGCTCCTCACTCCCTCGCTCCCACCAGATGCAGCAGGGGAAAATTGTCCCCACCGGGCTTCCGTCCGAGGGAAACAGGAAATACCGGACATTTCACATGTCCGGTATTTCATGTTTTTTTTTACCGGACGGAGCCTGCAAATACCGGACTGTCTGGGTGAATACCGGACACCTGGCAACCCTAAACACCAAGGGTATCTGTAATGAAAATATTTAGGGGAGATAGTTTCAAAGGTGAAATATCACACAGATCAGCACTACAAGATATTTTGTTCTTTGTAAGTAACTGTTGTTTAGAAGAAACATTGAACAGTAAGGTAATTAAATTGTATGATTATAAAATGGTATTTCCAAGTGCTCAGTAAGTGACTTTTAAAGCCCAAATGAGTGTTTTGGATCATTCTGTAAGGATAAAGAGTCAGACCAGTGAATAGTCCAAATGAGCATCATGTAGTCAGACACTCTTCATATTCTGATGGGTCCATCCTCATTTAGACCACACTGTGGATCAAAAATTATATTTATGCTAGCCAAGCAACAGGCAGATTATAGAATACTGGCAAGAGGGCCTCTAAGGAATGCAGAGTTGGAGGAGTGCATGGGGTTCAATGTGGTGTTGCCATTTGAGACAAACCAGAGGAGGTCTCAGGTTTCTGCGGGAATTTTGAGCATAAACATTAAAAATGTTCTGTATAGTGTTTTAAAACTCTAAAAAATTCAGCATGTCTTATTTTCCAAAATAACACACTATAGTCTTGCCAGTGTCAATATTTGTTGGTAATTTATTTCAAAATACCTGACAGCAAGTTTATAATAATACAAGCAAGGAAAAAAGTTTCAGGAAGTGGGTTTTTTTTCTTTTTGACAAATAGGTTCCTTATTAGGTATATTAATACAGAATTGTGAATAATTTATGTAAACTACAGTATAGAAACTTATTTATTGCACCCTCAGAAGCAGTGCAAAGACTTGAGGGAATCAACAGTGATGGAGTTGCTTAAGGAGAGGGAAGTAATTCCTGGGCAGGAGCCTACTGGTAAACTTAGAGGGTTGTTTTGGCCATGGGTTGAACAAATTCAGAATAAACCAGAGGGATTATGGGAGAGGGAGTGTAAGTTGTGGAAGCTCCCTCATTCAGATCCTGGCCTCTGTTTCAGTCATTGATGTATGCTTCTGTGTGTCCCTACATCCCTCTTCCTTGCCGTCCCCATGTGTCCCTGTACCCCATTTCAGTCACCCCTCCTGGTCCTGTCCTCTTGTCGCCTTGTTCCTCTCTCTCCATATGTTCCTGTGCCCCCACTCCCATTCATTCCTAAATGATGTAAAAATCTAAAAAGAGTCATATAAAAAGTGGAAACTAGGTCAAAAGACAAAGGACAAATATAAGCAAATAACAAAAGCATGTAGCGACATAGGTAAGGATTTCTAGACCTTTACTCATTTTTGTTTCTCTTCTATGGATCCTCTCCAATTTTTCCACCTCTTTTTTGAAATGTGATGCTCCCAAGTGGACACAATACTCCATCAGCTCAGGGTAGAAGAATGACTTCTCATGTCTAGCTCACAACCCTCCTGTTAATGCATCCCAGAATCATGTTTGCTTTTTTTGCAACAGGGTCACACTATGACCCTTAGATCCCTTTCTGCAGTACTCTTTCCTAGACAGTCGCTTCCCATTCTCTATGTTCCTTCCTAAGTGGAGTACTTTGCATTTGTCGTTATTGAATTTTATACTGTTTACTTCAGACCATTTCTCCAGTTTGTCCAGATCATTTTGAATTATGACCCTATTCTCCAAAGCTCTTGGAACCCCTTCCAGCTTGGTATTATTTGCAAATTTTATAAGTGTACTGTCTAGGCCATCATGAAAATTGTTGATGAAGACATTGAACAAAACCAGTCCCAAAACTGATCTCTGTGGAAACCTACTTGTTATGAATTTTCAGCATGATTGTGCACCATTGATAACTACTCTTTGAGAATGGTTTCCAACCAGTTATTCACCCACCTTATAATAGCCTCATCTACCTTGTACTTCCCTAGTTTATTTATGAGAAGGTCATGCATGACTGTATCAAATGCTTTACTACAATCTACCAAGTTTACTGCTTCCCCGTTTTCCACAAGGCCTATCAAAAAAAGCTATCAGGTTGGTTTGGTCTGATTTGTTCTTGACAAATCCACGTGACTGTTACTTATCACCTTACCTTCCGGATGTTTTCAGATGGATTTCTTAATTTTTTGTCCATTCTTTTTCTTGGCATAGAAGTTAAATTGACTGGTCTGTAGTTTCCTAGGTTGTCCTTATTTCCCTTTTAACAGATGGGCACTATATTTGCCCTTTTCTAGTTTTCTGGAGTGTCTCCCGTCTTCCATGACTTTTCAAAGTTGATGGCTAATGGCTCAGATACCTCCTCAATCAGCTCATTGAGTATTCTTTGATGAATTTCATCAGGCCTTGGTGGCTTGAAGACATCTACATTTTCTAAATAATTTTAACTTGTTTTTTTCCCCTATTTTAACTTCTGAACCTACCAGATTTTCCCTGTCATTCACCATGTTAGGCATCCAATTGCCACCAATCTTCTTTGTGAAAAGTAACACAAAGTTGTTAAACACCTCTGCCATTTCCATATTTTCTGTTATTGAGCAATGGGTCTACCCAGTTGTTGGTCTTCCTCTTGCTTCTAATATATTTGTAGAATGTCTTCTTGTTACCCTTTATGTCTGTAGCTAATTTGAGCTTGTTTTGTGCCTTAGCCTTTCTAATTTTGCCCCTGCATACCTGTATTGTTTGTTTATATTCATCCTTTTCACTTTGACCTAGTTTCCACTTTTTATAGGACTCCTACTTGATTTTTGATCATTCAAGTTCTCCTAATTAAGCCATTAACACTTTCCTCAATGACTGCTGTACACTTCCCATGCCACAATGTTTCCATAAGGATACTACAGGGATACTCTACTACTGAGAGCCATGCAAATGCCAGTAATTATAAATGAAAAGGGACAATTACGCTGCATTAGTAACAGAATGGGAGGGGAGACTGGCAGTGCCATTTAATTTGAAATAAACAAAATGATTATTGAATAACTGTGGTTAAACTTGCAAAGAAGGCTTGACAGTGGCCTTAAGAAAATCTCAGGTGGCTTTATGTAAGCTGGAGAAGATGAGAGAGAGCAGTTCAGAGAGGCTACGTTTAGAATTGCACATGGAAATTTGGTCACATTTAAAAAGAAGAATAAAGAAGTGAAAAGGGCAAAGAGATTGATACAGGGTCTCAAATATTTCAGTTATTCAAAAACATGTGTTTGTTAAAGAGGAGCTTCACAGAGGGCGGAGAGGTATAAATAGATCTGAAAGCAAATGGAGGCTTTCTGAACTAAAGTAAAAAACATTAAGCAAGAGGCACCAACCAAAGCATAAGTTTTCGTGGGCAAAGACCCACTTCATCAGATGCATCTGACGAAGTGGGTCTTTGCCCACGAAAGCGTATGCTCCAATACATCTGTTAGTCTATAAGGTGCCACAGGACTCTTTGTCGCTTTTGCAGATCCAGACTAACACAGCTACCTCTCTGGTACTTACATAGTTACCTACAGAGAGGACACACTCAGCTGAGTTCCATGAATGCTTTTGCCAGCTACTCATGAGCCAACAAAAGAGAGACTCCAGTCATTTCCTTCAGATCTCCACTAAGGATGTTAAATATCAAATAAATGACTAACTTGTATCAGGTGTATGATTAGTAGATAAGGGGTGCTGCGGCTCTGCAGTTTAAATGAAGTAGGACCTGGGCATGCAGGCAGCTGGGTACAGACCATTGCAGCTCTGTCTTTTAAATGCATTAAGAGTTCCAGTCCTGGCTTCTGTCAGGTCCCGCGCTACACCTCTGCCTTTTAATTATAGTAAAAGCACTGGTGTGCCTCTGCTCCCCCCCCCCACTCACTGCGAAGACAGTGCTGGGGGGAACCGGCTTATCAGATAGTCGACTATTTGACTACTCTTCGACTACATCCCTACTCCCCAGCTTGGGACCGCAGGGCTATAGGTCTTGCTCTGGTCAGAAGCCTGATCGGTTAAGTTGATTACCCAGTCTGCCCCTTCTACAAAAGAAAGTGGATGTGCACCAGCACTTGCAACTTGAGCAGATTTCCCAAGCAGTTCAAAAAAAATGCACTGTTTTAGGTAAAGTATAAAACAGATGTATTAACTACCAAAAGGAGGTTATTAAAGGGGAGGTTATTAAGGGATAAGCACTAAGGTCAAAGTTGGTTATTTAAGAAATAAAAGTAAAATGATAACATGAGTTCTATAAGCTAGACAGGATTTCAATCAAGCCGTATATCCTCCTGAAAGATCTTATAAGCGGGTTATAAATCTTTCATATTATTGCTGTAGCAATTATTTGGATCCACAGCCAAATCAGATGAAACTAGCACATCTTCTGGATACAAATCTCTGATACAATCCCAATCCCTTTATAGATTTTATAAGATGCACACCAAGAGTAAAATTATGATCACATCTTCCTTAGTGAATCACCTCAGTACTCGGAGGATAACTTTTTAGCCCACCAGTTAGATGCTGAAGAGTAGGCAAATTGTGATTTCTATCCATCCAAAGAAGCCCGTGCTCAGTAGTGTCCATGTCATGATGTATTCCTTGCTCTCACCAGCTTCTGCAACTTCATGATCCAAGACTAACCCAGCATCCATGGGTACGTCTAGACTACATGGCTCCGTTGATGAAGACATGTAGATTAGTTTACTCCACAAAGGGAAATGAAGCAGTGATTTCAATAATCGCTGCTTCATTTAAATCAAAATGGCCACCGCGCTATGCCGATCAGCTGTTTGTCGTCACAGCGCGGCAGTCTAGGCGGGGATCTGCCGACCCCAGAACCCTTTGTCGGCAGAGGCATGCAGGATCTTCCGACAAAGGGTTCTGGGGTCGGCAGATCCCCGCCTAGACTGCCGCGCTGTGCCGACAAACAGCTGATCGGCACAGCGTGGCAGCCATTTTGATTTAAATGAAGCGGCGATTATTTAAATTGCTGCTTCATTTCCCTTTGTCATCCTGCCTCATCTACATGGCTCCATCAACGGAACCATGTAGTCTAGACACACCCCATATGTTGGCAACCTTATCAATATTTCTTTTCCCTCAACAGTCAAGGTACCTGCGCTGACAGTTCCAAAACCTCTCAGCCCCAAGGGATTATAAAATACAGATTTCCTCAGAGAACCCAGCCAGGGCTTACTGACCTCAAATCCTCATTTTCTTCCCCCCTTTGCAAATGTAACCCTTCCCTCCATCACTGTTCTCCTAGCCCCACCACTCCCACCATTACGCTATGTCTATGCATAGAGCTAGGGGTGACAGTCCTAGCTTGAGTAGACATACTCACATTATTTCAGTGAAAGCTAATTCACAACAAAGATTTGGCATCATCTTGGTGTCATGGGCAGTGGCAAAGGACAGCTGCTCCAAGAACGTACCCATTCCAGTATAATACCAGAGACCTTGGCCTAAAGTGTGCACAGCCTAAATCAATGGGTGCATGATGCTACGCCCCCTAGTTTTTATGGAAATAAATTTTGAATGTGTATTTTCATAACTCAGATATGCTTTATGCAGAACAGGACAAGTAACCTATCATTCAAGAGCCTGAATTCCCCTGAATATATACATTCTCTTTGTGTACATGTATCATTCTTGTATGCAAAGTTAGAAATATAAGTGTAAATCTGTTTTATTAATTCTAGGTCTTCTAGTGAAAGACACTAGCTAATGGTACTTAAGGAACTTAACAGCCTGTGGCTCAAGACCATGATCTGCAAATGGTTTTGGTTTTTATTATAAGCCCAAACTGTGGATATATGACTATGCTACCTGCTGATGGAATTCTTCTAAAATTTGGTATTTTCCTATGGGGAGAGAGAGACTTGAAAAAAGGATTGCCCTTTGGAGAAATTTTATACAAGGGATGGGAAGCAATCAATGATCACCTTCAGCTGGCTTTTGAAACTGCCTCCCTACTCTAAGAGGATACATAAGAAGCTGTTAGACCAGGCCAGAAAAAAGATTCTCTCTGACCTGAAGGATTTTACCTAAAATAAAGATTACGGTGAGAAATATGATTTGTAACAATCTCTCATAGTGTATTAAGAACATAAGAACGGCCATAGTGGGTCAGACCACAGGTCCATCTAGCTCAGTATCCTGTCTGCCAAGAGTAGCCAATACCAGATGCCCCAGAGGGAGGGAACCCAACAGGAAATCGTCACGTGATCCCTCTCTTGTCACCCATTTCCAGACAAACAGAGGCTAGGGACACCATTCCTACCCATCCTGGTTAATAGCTATTGATGGACCTAACCTCCATTAATCTATCTAGGTCTTTTTTGAGCCCTGTTAAAGTCCTAGTCTTCACCACATCCACTGGCAAGGAGTTCCACAGGTTGACTGTGTGAAGAAAAACTTCCTTTTGTTTGTTTTAATTCTGCAGCCTATTAATGTCATTTGGTGACCCCTAGTTCTTATATTGGGGGAATAAGTAAATTACTTTTGCTTATTCACTTTTTCCATACCAGTCATGACTTTATAGACCTCTATCATATCCCCCTTTAGTCTCCTCTTTTCTAAGCTGAAAAGTCCAAGTCTTTTTAATCTTTCTTCATCTGGGTCCCATTCCAAACCCCTAATCAGTTTCGTTGCCCTTTTCTGAACTTTTTCCAATGCCAGTATATCTTTTTGAGATGAGGCGACCACATCTGTACTCAGTATTCAAGATGTGGGTGTACCATAGTTTTATACAGAGGCAATAAGATATTCTGTGTCTTATTTTCTATCCCTTTCTTAATGATTCCTAACATTCTGCTTGCTTTTTTGACTGCTGCTGCACACTGAGTGGATGTTTTCAGAGAACTATTCACAATGACTTCAAGATCTCTCTCTTGAGTAGTTGTAGCTAAGTTAGTCCCCATCATATTGCATTAGGCTTAAGTGGCGCATTTTAATAACTTACTTTGATCTGTCTGGTTTCACTTGCATTCACATGAATCCTACTTTATTATACTTTAATAAAACACTTTTTGTTTATTATCTAACCCAGTGTAAATAATTGTTACCATGTTACTGTGGGGAGGAGCAACAGCTGCACATATCTCTCTTTCATTGATAAAAGAGACAAAACATGCTATTTTTCTGTGTAAACTTTTATACAGAGTAAGATGGATTTATTGAAGGTTTTGGTCCTATTTGAGGCTGTGCTTCTGTGTGTTGACAAGTCCCTGTAGTTGAACCCTCCTAGAGGGCCTTGTGTTACTCTGATTGAGGAACGTTATCCCAACTCAGTGTATTTGCTGAGAGAGACCAGAGCTTCTGGCCCAGCAGGATAGGTTGGTGGGCCGCCCCAGAGGGTAGGTAGGCTGGTTAAGGGTTAGACTTGGTGACAGTCTCAAGGGGACCTCTATGAACCAATCCATGGTAGGGTGTAGGGTTTCCACATGAGCTGGGGTGCATTGAAAGTTGCAGGGCATAGGACGTCTGGGATTTATTGGCTGGCCTGGTGCTTCTAGTTCACTGTAAGCTGGTTTCCAGGACAATTCACATTTTATAGTGAATTGTTTGTTGGGAAACAAACAAACAAAAAAATCACATTTTCTCTGTTTTCAGCGAGCCTCCATCAAAAGCCAAAAGAGCTAAGAAGCACTGATGTTAATGAAGTTTTGCATTCATTTAAAAAGAAAAGGACTTAATGATGTTTGTACATAATGCAAATTGTGTAATAAGTTGTATGAAGGCTAATGCTGTTTTAATGGTTATTTGGTTAATACCTAAGCTGCTTTATAAAGTCATATTTAAGCTATCTAATAAAAACCATGCTTCTTATTGTTGTCAAGAAGGTCTCCTCAAACTGTTGCTTATTTACTTCTCTGATTGCTGTCCTTATTGAAAAGCCTGTGTAGATTAATATTTTTTTCTTTCCAATGTTTATGGAGTTTCCAGTGCAGTGAAAGGAAGGGCTGCTTTGGGTTTGAGCTTCCTAATTCGCATCAGACCAACTTATGTCGATTGTTGCTGAATGTTTGGCTGAGTGCGGATATGCTCTTGAATCCTGATCAGTTCTTTTCAATATGCGTAAGTGGACAAATTTCAATTATATGCTAAGAGGGTCCACATTGCCAAAAACTAAAAAGCCATTAAAAAGAAACATTCCAGTCTTAAAACATATTCACCATGCATACTGAGCACTACTACGTCTAAGGCCACTTAAAATTGTAGACATAAGGAGCATTTTCCCCCTGCCCCCAACCCTTCTGTGAGGTCCCCCACATAGTATGCTTATAACCTTAAGGAGTGAGGAGACAGGCAGTGGGCAGTCCCAAGCTGGGTAGGGGTAGTTCCAAAGGATACACATCACCTTGCCCAATAGCTATATGAAGAACATCCCCCAAGAGTTGATATACATTTACAGTGTAAACCCCTCTGCCATGGGAAGACTGTGTAAGAGGTACTGCAGCAGCCCCTGGTCATGGCAGGGATTGATCTAAGGTTCTAGTGAGCAGGAAAGGAAAACTGGGCTTCAGAGCAAATGAGAAAACAGTCATTTTGTGGCTAGTTCTTGCCTTTTGTAAATCAGCAGGACAGCTCAGTCAATGGCAAACACAGCCACTCTGACGGAATAATGTGGGAGAAACTGTATGAGGAAAACCTCACGGAGTTGATGTAACACACTTGTGATGAAGCCTCTATTGCACTTATGGGCTAAGTCTACACTGAGCATAGTTGCGCAAGAAGATATGCAAATGAGGAAGAATGGCTCCTGCGCAAGAGGGGTTTTTTGCGCAAGAAGGAGCAGTGTAGACAGCTCCTTCTTGCACAAAAGCCCCTTCCGCAAAAATAGCAGCTCATTAGGTATGCAGATAACATTCATCACCGTGCCTCATTTGCATATCTTCTTGCGCAACAATGCGCAGTGTAGATGTAGCCATGGAGTTTGAGGTCTAAGAGAGCTGGAAGTCCTTTAGCAAATGGCATCAGGCTGTAGAGCAGCAGTTAACAATGAGATTAAAAACTCCGAGATTAACTGCTGTATGGACCTTGTTTGTTTGTTTGACTTTTTCTCCCCTCTCACCCAAAGAACGTGAGTGGAGTTATACCAGATGTAAATTGGGCCCTGTGACTCTAATGAATCCAAAGTGAAATGAAATAATCTAACCTTGGCAGTGCAGTACAGAGTGGAGTTTTTGTGTTTGTCTGTTCTGAGCAAGTAGGAGTATTTCAAAGCTTTTCTTAACTCCCAGCCAATATGCAGTTGCTGTATTTTCTTTTAACTTTGTTCTCTCTTCATCTTTCCCAGTCCCACAAAATTGCTCTTTCTGATATACATTTTTCCTCTCCGTTTCTCACCTCTTTTAAACAACGTGCTATAGCATAGGACTTGCAAGCTGTGACAACATAAATGAGCGAGATTTCAGGAGATTAAGAGTGAGACTGTAAGTGTCTCATTGAAACACAGTGCAAAATCCTTTATCAGACAAGAGAGTTACTTAAAAAAACTACCTTCAGAATAAATCGAAATAAGCGGGTCTCATTACAAATGAATGAGATTTGGCACCAAGCTGTGTTACTTAAAACTCAGCAGTTAGGGAAAAGATTGTACAGGCCAGATACGCTAGAAAGAGAAAAGGGAAAGGAGAAATGATTTTGCCACATCTGCTGTAGATCTCGTCTTCTAGGCTGGTACAAAGGGAAATTAACTGACAAGTTTAAATATCTGATGTTTTGAGATGTAGGGTAAAGAATAGTTCTTCAATATATGAGTTATAAAGTAGAAAAAATGGACCTTAATTCTAATAAGTAAGCCTTCTTGTAGGAGTTCGTTGCAAGGAGATTACTGCTGTACCTACAGAGTGTTCAGAAAAAAGATGGGTGAAAAAAATTAAGGGTTTGATGCTGCTTTTTAATATCTGAAGATCATTGTCCAGGACAAAGAACTGCCGTATAAGTGAGAACACTTCCTCAGATGCATGATTTAATTCTTATAGCCAGTATAATGGAAAGAAGCTAGCAAACAAAGATGGGGTTAAACATTCCATCTGAAACTGTTCAAAACTAAAGAAAATTCAGGATGTTTTCTGGATCTCAATTTCATATCTAGGTACTAGAAGACTTGCCTGGTATTAATCTGGGCCTTCAGGGCAGGGGGATGGGGAGAAGTATGAGGGGTGCAGAAGTCAGGGCAGGGACTTCAGGATGGGGGGTTCATAGCAGGAGGCTCGGTGCTTGGGGAGTGAGGGTAGGCTGGTGAGGAGGTGCTCGAGATGGGATGGAAGTACAGGTATCACAGCAGGCAGTTGGGAGGGGGGCACAGGGGAGGAAGTGAGGGGGGGCTCAGAGCAGGAGGTGTGGTCAGCCAGTGGCTTCTCCTTGGGGTTGGCTCAGGAGTGAGAGCCGTGCAGCCCAACTGCTGGCTTCTGCCTGGGGCTGGCTCTGGGGTGGCAGGGGGTGCACAGCCAGCCCACCAACTTCTTGATACTCTGAATTTTAGATTATTTAAAATTCATAAAAATCTTGGAATCTATAATTTTAATAAAAACAAATTGTGTTCATTCTTACATCAGAGAAACTGTCATTACTGTGAGCTATTCCAGTATTCCAAATTTACTTGCATGTGAAAATGGCACGTTCTTACTCAGTCAAACTGCTACTTACATTATTCAGAGTAATATCTTCTGTCTTTTCTGATGGAAATAGCTTTCAAACTTTTTACTTCAGAAAGAATCCAACTTTCAGATTCCACGTGGAACTTGCAGGACTGACAATTAAAGAACAAGAATCTTTTTACTTGTAGAATGAGCAGATTTGATCTGGAATCACTGAAAGGAAATAAACATGTAAACCCCGAGGGTACATGTACACTATAGGGTAAGGTTGAATTAAGATATGCAACTATGTTAATGGTGCAGCTGAAGTTGAAGTACCTTAACTTGACTTTTGGCATGGTCCACACTGCAGAAGTCAAAGGGAGGGCAATTCCCTTCGACTTCCTTACTCCTCGTGGAAGCAGGACTACTGGCATCGACCGGAGTGCCCCTCTCAGTCTTCACCAGACCTGCTAATTCGAACCCTGGAAGATTGATAGCGGCAGCTTTGATTTTCTCGGTAGTGCAGACATACTCACAGTGTAATTTTCAATTCACTTTTCAAATTAGAGGGACACTGGAGTAAATCAAGAGTAACTCTGTAGACTTTAATGAGGATATTCTAGCTCTCTAGAGAAACGTCTACACTATGGGGCAAAGTCAAAGTAAGATGCAACTTCACCTATGTTTAATTGCATAGCTGAAGTCGAAGTACCTTAACTTGACTTTTGGTTCTGTCTACACAGCAGGAAGCTGAAGGAAAAACACTCTTCCTTCAACTTCCCTTACTCCTCGTAAAAGTAGGGTTACCAGCATTAACCAGAGTGCCCCTCTCACTTTAAATTAGCTGTCTTAACTAGATTGCTAATTTGAATCCTGGAAGATCTACAGTGGCAGCTTTGATCTTCCTCTATAGTGTAGATGTACCCTAGAGATATAGTTGAATGGAATTTGCTCTAGAGACTTATTAATATATCATCTTTATATTTATGTCTTTTCTATGATGGGGAGTGGGGACAGAAGCTGAATTAACTCCAGTTCATATACAATGGAGTCTGGATTATCCGACCTTCGGTAATCCGACACTCCACTTTATCTGACCCTGCAGCTCCCTGGGACAAAGCGGCACCGGCAGGAGCGGCATCAGTGGCTCCAGGGTGCGGCTGGGAGAATGGTCCCGCTCGCTGCCCTGTCACTCTCCTGGAGCCGCTGATGCCACTCCTGCCGGCGCCGCTTTGTCCCCGGGAGCTGCAGGCATCAGTGGCTCCATTGGAGTGACAGGGCAGCAAGTGGGGCCATTCTCCCGCCCCGTGCCCTGGAGCCGCTGATGCCTGCAGCTCCTGGGGACAAAGCGGCACCGGCAGAAGAGGCATCAGCGTCTCCAAGAGAGCGACAGGGCAGTGAGCGGGGCCATTCTCCCGTCCCAAGCCCTGGAGCCGCTGATGCCTCTTCTGCCGACGCCGCTTCGTCCCTGGGAGCTGCAGGCATCAGCAGCTCCAGGGCACGGGGTGGGAGAATGGCCCCGCTTGCTGCCCTGGCACTCCAATGGAGCCGCTGATGCCTGCAGCTCCCGGGGACGAAGCAGCTTTGGCAGAAGAAGCGTCAGCGGCTCCAGAAGAATGGCCCCGCTCGCTGCCCTGTCGCTCTCCCAGGGATGGGGCCAGGCTACAGTAGAGTCCCTATCATCCGACGTATTCAGTAATCCGACCATGTGTCGGTCCCGTTTAGGTCGGATAATCAGGACTCTACTGTAATGCAATTATATTTTGTATATCTTTCCCTATTGCAGAGCTAATGATGTTTCTACAAAAGCCTAATAGGCTTGTTGCTGCATCTCTTTCCAAACTTTGTCCATTATTTATTGTACTGCCTTCATTTTAATAATACTATCTTATCGTAGTAAGTGATAGTACTCTGATTAAAGTGTTTTTAGGGTAAACAAAGTATTTTAATCTTAGTGTAGATTGATAACTAAATGTATCAGGCTGTGTCATATGGTAATTACAGTTGCTGTAGAGTGAGTCAGACCTGATGGGGAATGATGCAGCAGATATTCTGTTTTTTGTCCAGTAAAATAAATTATATAGTGGTGATCACTAAAAAGTGACGTGCTCCTGTGGGAGATAGAACAAGAAATTCATTGGTGTGCAAAATACCAGGTATGGGTATAAAAACAAAACCACATCTTAGCAGCTGATTGTTTTGTCAGACAAAATTGCTAAGTGAAACAGATGTCTATTCCTTTCTCAGCTTGGCTGTCATGAAACACAGATGCCCGTTAGCCAAAAGAGCTATGTGAACTGTTTTACACTTAAGGTAATATACGGGGGAAAAAAATCACACTCTTCTTTTTTGCCAATTATCCAGCTAGTCATGAAAAGACAAATGATATTTCATTTGGTACAGTATCTGAGTTTTCATAGAAATATTTAAAATGATTCAGTATTTTTTTCCTGAAACATCATTTGTAATGGATATTTCTGGTATTAGCACTCTGTGTGGCTCTTACTTAAAAGGGTGGGTTTTTTATTCCTTTGGGATAATGCTGTGTGTTTGAAGGCAGTGTCAGAGGACGCGCTTTTCAATCTCACACCAGGGTAAAGCTGGGGCACCTGGTAGAAGTTATTCATTTCTGAAACACAGAAATGAAATGTGACAGTGCTTACAGAATGAGCTGGAATACAGTCTACTTCCTCACCTCACTTCTGTGTGTTTTACTGATTTCTCCTCTAGTGGCAGTTGTAGGCTGACCTACAGAACTTACAGCTTAAGGGGCGAGTGAGCACCTTACTACAATATGTGCCTGATGTTTGAGGAGTATTGGGCACCATCAAACTGACCTGCAGTGTCTGAGAAACCCTGTTGATAGATCCTCCCGTGAGTTCTTCTGAAGTCTTTATGTATTAAATGTGGGGACTACAGCCTTTTTCTGCAACCAGATAGCAGCCAGATACCACAAAAAAGTTCATAGGTGTATTCTTGAAGTCCTTTATTTAGTTATCTCTGATTCATTTGGATGCTGTAGAGGAAGACACTCTTTGTTGACTAAATGTTGTGACTTTTCCCAGATGTATTTGATGGTGAGAGACACACTTTGTCATCATCAGTTTTTTGTATATACTCCTCATCTCCTCTGAGCATTTTAGGCACAGTTTAAAATATGTCAAATCTCTGAAATTCAGCATAGATTCATGATATTTTATGAGAAATACATTTCCATTTTGCATTCCTAACAAACTAGTTTAAAATATGTTTGTGATTATTATACACACTACTCCAGGACAAAGGAGAATCCTATGTCTCTCCATGCTATAGTGTCTTTATTCAGAATGTGTAGCTATCCTCTATTCATTCTATGAAAAAAGCAGGGCTGTCCAAGTGTCAGAAAGAGGGAACCATCATATAGTCAATCGACTAAAACAGTGATGAATTAAATCAAGTTCCTAAGCTGCTTTTTTTTTTTTTTTTTGTGTGGCTTGAAAACTTTTCAGGATTCATTCTAGTAAATGTGTAGTGTAAATACCAAAATTATCCGCCACCACATAATTTCTTCAGTTTATGTTTAGAGATTATTCAATACATCTTTGAAAATGAAATAAAAACCAGAGTCTCCAAATTACTATATAAGAAGTTGAACAGTTGTTTAGCTGTTTCTGAACAACAACAACAACAACAACAACAAACAATTTAAACCTTTCTTCATCTCTCAAACTGGAATTATCTCTTGAGGCTTGGGGGGAAAAAAGGGTTAAGTTCATTTTTCCCTCCATACAGTTTTGTATCACCTTTATTTTCTGTTTGTTGGCTGGCTACAAATAAAGACATCCCAGGAGAGCTTATTTTTGGGGAACTATGTACCCCAATTTGCAAACAAAAGAGGGTCTAAAGTTATTCTCCAAGCCCACTTTAAACCCCTTCAGTGTTTTAAGGTCTTTCTATTACTACAGGTTGCACCTCCCAAATCCGGGATTCTCTCGTCCAGCAACATCCATGGTCCAGCATGACCCCGGATATTCCTGGATGAGAGAGCCCTGGGGCAGGAGGGCCAGCCGCTGGGAGCCAGGTGAAATCCTGCAAGTCTACTAGCAGTGGGGCCACTGCAGCCTAGGAGGAGAGCAATCGGGGGGTGTCTGCTGCCTGGCAGTGTGGTCCAGACCACAGCAGCCAAGAGAGAAAGTCTGCCTGAGCTGTATCAGCCTGGGAGGCAGCCACGGTAGTGGCAGCAGGATTGGGGCTGCCTGCCATGCTACATCAGGGCTGGGGTTGTGCTGCAGCAGCCCAGCAGAATCAGTGAGGCTAGGGCCACATGTCGTGCAGCAGCAGGGTTGGGGATGCAGCAGCGCGACTGGACAACCTGCCATTCGGCAGTGGGACCAGAGGTGTCCAGCTGGCTGGCAGCAGAGCTGGGGCTGACCTGCAGACAGCCTAGCTGCACTGAAGGAGCCAGCAGCAGGGAGGGATAGCAGGTTGAGGGGGTGGTATCAGGGGACCTCCCCTTTGTAGCCAGCTGGACACATGCCCCCCACGTTGGAGTGTGGCTGGCTGGACACAAATGCCTGTTCCTCCCCTTGTTTTGTACTTCTAGCTCTCTCAGCTAAAACTTGACTAGCTCCTGTTAAGCAAATGCTGTCTAGATAGGTTCTGCTAGTTAAGTTTCCTGTAAGGCTAGGCACTTATTTTAAAGCCATTTAGCTGATGCGGTTAAGATAATTTCTGTTAGCTGAGCAAATGTGGTTTAAGTAGCTTTCTGTTATGTCAATACTATAAGGCTAGACGCTTGCTTAAAAGCGACATTGTTTAAGTGGAATTAATCATATGCACTTTTATAAATATGTATGTGACCTATGGAATGAGTGAGGAAGTGTGAATGAGAAACATCCAATCACAAGGAAGTCGTGCTCTCCATAACTTTTTAAGACAAGGAAGGACCCTGCAAGTGTATAAATTAACATGACAAGCACCCAGGTGGAAGTCTCTCTCTCTCTCTCTCTCTCACTCTCGGACAAGATGTAACATCACATCAGAAACCTGGGACTGGCCTAGAGAAGAACATCCCTCCTGAAGATCCAAAGGGATCTCCAGGGATCACTGTGGCCTCATGGTTGATCTCCGGGAAGCTGTTGCCTTGCCAGCTGCAGCTGCTTATGAAATTGGAAGAAATCTATGCCGCACCTGTTGCCTGCCTCCAAACTCCTAGTATGAGTGTGATGCATGTGTGAGTATTACCAGTACCCTTAAGAATTTACATCAATAAACAACCTTCAGCACTATTCCAGTCAACCCTTTGTCTGAGTTCTTTCCTCAGCTGGTCCAGGGACAGGTGTCCAGCAAATTCCCTTGTCTGGGACTAGTTGGTCTCAAGGGTGCCAGACAAGAAAAGTCCAACCTGTAATGCATTTATGTCTGTGGCTGAACGCAACATCGTTCATTAGGCCATCTGAGGGTGATAGATTCATGCCAGAACTCAAATACCAATGGTTCTTCATGTGTTATATTTACCTATCTGCAATTTTGTGAGGTGTCTTTCCAGACTTTTAGAAAAATCAGTGCCTGTTGGGATTGTGGAAGCACCTTTTGATGACATTGAACATTTGGAATGAGGCTTACAATGATATGCCTCTGAAGCAAATGATATTGTAAGCTTCTTATGATAAACCCAAGAATCCTGTGTTTCACATCTCTAGGCGGGGTATTTGAATATGCTGTAGCTCATAGGCTAGAAAAGTAGCTAAAAGGATCTGTCCTATAAACCCATGGTCTGACACTGGTTTTGGCAAATCAATTTTACCTCAGCAAATTTGGCTCCCTTCCTCTCCAGAGAGCCTGATCACACTAGTTTAATGCTGGTGAAGTGAATTTATTCTGCATGAGCAACTCTCATTAAAGTTGTTAGAAATTCCCCATGCAGCTCGAGGGCAGATATAGCCCTTGGTGTCTACAATAATTTGGTAAAAGGAAAGGACTCTTTTAAATTAGCCTGTCACCACTGCATATTTTTATCACTATTCAGTGACTTAAAAGATGAATATTTCCGGACTAGCATGTTGACTTTGCTACGGCATTAAGGAAGTGGGACAATCTGTGACTACATGCAGTCATTTGATATTTAAGATGACAATGTTATTGACTCAGGACTATGCAATTAGAAATGTATTAGAATAAGTCTAAAACTATTTTAAATACTGTACATATATACATATGCAGAGATGATATGTCCTGTACACAGAATACTTCGTTTATTTAGTATAGCTGTCAAACACCTCTAAAATAGGGCTCCCTGCAACCATTAATGTGGCTTGGTTTGACCAGTTGAGGGGAAAGGAGCAGTAGTCCTTTTAAAGAATTTCTCTTTCCTTATTTTTGGGGGTAGAGATGGCCTTGATTTGGAGTTTAACCAGAAGAGTCTCAGGTAGACCCCTGGGTCCCTGACCATGTAGGGAGAAGAGGAGTATACATAGTAGGGACGTACATGAATAGGCTTATCAGTTAATCTAGTCAACTACTCGCATTCCCCCCTTGCTGCCTCTGTATCAGAGGCAGCAAGTGCGGGAGAGAAGCAGGAGTTGGTGCTGGGGGGAGCTGGCTTAAAGACTGGTTGTACCCACCACCACCTCTGTGGTGTCGCCTGCCCCCCTTGCACGCTGCTGCCTCCGTCAGAGGCAGCAACACCGGGGTGGGCAGCCTTTGTCTGAAGCGGGCCTGCCCTGGGCTTGTCTGCAGCAGGCCCAGGCTTACTGTGGGCAGAAGCTGCTCCTCATCTTGCCTGGGACCCCGTGTGGATGAGGGCTGCTTCCGGACCAGCCTCAGTTTGTGGAGGGCCTAGGCTCGCCGCAGACAGAGATTGAGGACTCTGTGGGATACGGCACCTCCATGGACTGGGACTGTTGCTGCGAAGCAGCCTCTGCCTGTGGTGGACCCAGGTTTGCTGCTGATAGAGGCTGCTTCACAGCAGCCTCCACTGTTCCACCCCCATATAGCTTCTGTCCATGGGGAGCTCAGACCCCTGCGGATAGGGGCTGCTGCCATCCCACACTGCTGTCCCTGTATAAATTAAGGATATCTGTATCAGATAAGATAAGAATTCATGCGGTTACTTGACTATTCAATTACCTGCTATCTAACATCCCTAATATATACACCTGTCATTCTAGACAGAACCCTTTTTCTCCCAAAACCAGAACCTAACCTATGGTGTTAGCACAGGACTAGATTTTTTAGTTTTCTGGGAGAATTGTGTTACAACATTTTTGGAACTGAGAAGGAATTTTTTACTCATAGCCAGATTGACTGGAGCAAGAGTGAGGGTTTTTTTGCCTACCTCACAACAGATCCAGGATTTGATAGTGTAGACTCAGAAGGTGGCAAGTTGTCACAGCTTTGCAGGTGGCAAGTGTCCAGTGGAAATATTCATTCCAGAGGATGTCCAATGTCCTGATAAACCAGAACTAGTGGATTTAGGAAGTGTTATAGGGTAGCTGGCCCTTTTAGCTGTCCTGGTGCACCCAAATTTGGTTTAATTACATCTGGGAATTATAACTGAATTGTGGTCCAAAAGCAAGAAAGCTGAGAGAACAGAGCTCAGAGAAGGGGCAGAGTTGGACTGAGAGCTTCAGAGAGGGATGCCGTAGAGGGAGGAGCATTGAAAGTTTTCTCGTGAGCAGCAAATCAGATCAGGCTGGTGAAAACAGGAGGTGTTTGGGGGAAGGACAAAATGCACCTACAAACTTTCCCAGGCCACAGAGCCATGGTCTAAGAGGACTGGAGAAGGATTAATACTGAGAGCAGCAGAGGGAGGTGCTTGTTGGGTCTCTGAGATGGAGAGCAGAAACCAGAGGATTAGAGTCCAGGGAATGATGGAAAGGTGAGCCCACTGGTGGGCAGGAGCTGGAAGCAGTTGGAAACAGGACAGAGAAATGCCCCTTCTAGAGGGTGTGTGTGAGGTGTAGTGAGAGAAGTCAAAGGTGCATTGGTACCCAGTGAGAAGAGCCAGAGCTGTATTTGGCATGTTGATGGATAGTTGAAAAAGTGAATCTATTGACTGTGGGACTTTTGTAATTAACTAACTGCCACAAAAGGGCCATTTACATGTAGAAACTTGTCTGGAGTTATTGAGGACTCTGGGGCTATGTCTACACAGCAAGCTTATTTTGAAATAAAGAGTGTGCATCTACACAGCAAGCCCATTATTTCAAAATAATGTCATGATGGCGGACTTCTTACTCTGACTTCTGTAACTTTCATTTCACAAGGAGTATGGGAAGTTGAAGGAAGAGTGTTCTTCCTTTGACTTCCTGCTGTGTAGAAAGTGACAAAAGCCAAATTAAGCTATTTAGACTTCAGCTATACAATTGACGTAGCTAAAGTTGCATAGCTTAATTCAACTTTAGCCCTGTTGTGTAGACGTACCTTAGAAGAAAAGGTGTTGCTGAGGCCAGCACACTTTTTGTGCTATGTCCTGCCCCAAGACGACATACCTGGCAGGGTCACTATAACACAGGAAAGTGTTGGATCCTATATCTGGAAAATCAGGGAGACAACTGCTTTTCCCCAGCCCCAGAACTCTCCTATGACAGAAGGTGAGATCTCAGAAGAGAAGGCTGAAAGCATCTCTCAAATTGTTGGAAACTTTTAGGGAAGGAATATGGACATGCCTTGTATAAGTTATTGTTGAATAGTTCCCACATTCATTTATAAAGCTATGGCTAAATATAACCACAGAGTGCCATGGTTAGTTTGTATCATGGCTCTGTCCCCCCGGTCCTCCTCAAAACGCATAGGTAAAGGAACAACAAGTAAGATTTCCTTTTTTTCTTTTTCCTTTTGGGTATGCCTAGGAGAAAACCAGGGAAGAAAATTAGGAAGCATAGAAGAGGTGGAAGAGAAGGAGACTGTGGAGAGGTTGAGACTTCCAAGTTGTAGACGGCAAAGAAACTGGAGGGAGAAAAGGAGAAGAGAACTAAAGATGACATAGAAGACACTCCCCTTATAATTACTGTTCTTGTTTTGTTCCTGTTATATGTCACCAGCTGCTCCAACTATCTCCCTTGTTTGTAGACAAGGAGAGATGTATGACAAATGTGTTTTGGTTTGTGTACTTTATTTTAATTTTTAGCTCAAACACAAAATTTACCCAGTAATTCTTTGCTGTGTGTGTACACTTTCTTTTAGTTGTTGAATCAAGAGAGAATGAGAAAATTACATTAATCAAAGTTCAGTAACATTTAATCGGTTTTCTAAGTTTCTGAGTTTCTAAGTTGATAATGGCATTAGTCCCAGATCCTCTATAAATTCCCTTCCTTCTCTACCCATTATGAGTGTGTAGTAAAGATTCCGTTTCTGAAATTGTACTGCAGCAGGAGAAATTAACCCTATCACCTTTACTTCATCCCTCTGCTCCATTGAATTAATTTAGTTTCTTCACAGAAACCTGGGGATTGCTATACCAGAGCAGACTAATGGCCCATCTAGTCTAGAATCTTGCCTCTGATGTTGGCCTGAGATAGAGTCTTTAGACAAGAGAATGAAAGCAACATGGTGCATCAGAAAAAAAAATGAACTTCATGCCATGGGGCAATATTTAGACCTGATGTAAGTGTGCCCTAAGCAAGAACATCTTTTTGGAAGCCTAACTTGTATGCTTGAAGATGGTATTTGTATAAGTATTCAGCACTACTTTAATATTGCTATGCTGTTTTCCTTGGCTATAGCTAGAGCAGGAGAGAAAAAAAGCCTGAAGTGCACTACTTTTATTTCACGTTTGAAACTTTTTGGACCGTTCTAATACTCTTGGGGACTGATTTTTTTCCCTAAAATGAACTTTGACTCTACAATTTTGTGCCTTTAAATAAATGTTGTAACTCATTTGAAATGCAAAGAATAGTTGACATATGCTATAGCACTTAGCTGTTCAACTGTTTGCATTATCGTTGTATGTACAGCGTGATTAGATAAACAAATAAGTTAGTGAGGAACCTAACTGCATAATTACAATGATCAGAAATTTTGCTCATGGCTGTTTTAACTCAGTTTGCTCTGGGCTTAAATAGCTGATTGTTTTTGTTTTTTCCCCAAAATTCCATGCTCAGCAGCACGGCTACAAAATAAGCAAATTAGAGGTGCTTTAAAATTAATATTTGGGCCTTTATCAAATATGACACATCTGTAAAATGTAAACACATTTTAAAATATACATTTCAGTGTGAAAATAAATTGAATAATTCAGTTCTGCAAATCAGACACAACAGACTCAATGAGATAGGGAATTGCGTAACAAGAAGGGGGGAGGTGATTGCATTTCAATATGCTACTGTGTAATAAAATATTTTGCATTAGGGATGTTCCAGAGTCAGAAGCCATTAGTGAAGAAAGATATCTAGATAATATGATTCAAATCAATACTGATTGCTTATAATTCTGTTGCTTTTTACTTTAAACCATTTAAAGTATTTAATGGGCATAAAAGTGATAATGAGTTACACTAAAATGTACTCCAGTTTAGGAGAAGGAAACATAAATAATAAGAAATAAAAACTTTAAAAATTGTGTGACACATAACCAGTTGTTCTGTTTTCCTTAATTGTCATGTATCCTGCCATGTCCTTTATCTGCTTAGTGAATTTACAACTAACACAGCAGGTTGTGAATTTTTAATAGGCTCTCTTCAAGGAAAGAAAAGGTCAACATTAACATAAAATTCTTCTTTAAGATTTGTGGCACAAATGTTTCACAGCAGAGAACAGGTGTTGCTGGAAAACTAAAATCTGCTACAACAGTCACGCAAAAAGACTCTTTGTGTTAAGTAAAGGAGACATGAATGCTTTAATACAGCACAATGTTTGCAGTATGCCAAGTCAATGTAAACAGAAAATAACTGTTTTCAGTGCTAATCTTGTTTTTGCATGTAGGATGACTTCATAATTTTAAAAAACGTACCCCCTTTTTAAAGTGAAAGATTTTTTTCTATCTCTCTTTCTCCTTTAGCTTCACTCTGACCAGGACAAAGGAGATGGCTCTCTCAAGTACATTTTATCAGGAGATGGGGCTGGTACACTTTTTATTATTGATGAGAAAACAGGAGACATTCATGCCACTAGGAGAATTGATAGGGAGGAAAAAGCCTTTTACACCCTTCGTGCCCAGGCTATTAACAGAAGAACTCTGAGGCCTGTGGAGCCCGAGTCAGAGTTTGTCATCAAAATCCATGACATCAATGACAACGAACCAACGTTTCCAGAAGAAATTTATACCGCTAGTGTTCCTGAAATGTCAGTAGTCGGTAAGTAGAGATTTCCAGTGTAAATACATATTTTTAACATTTAAAGTAATCATGTCCCCAACTATTTTTAAGTCAGTTAAGCCATGGTTTTCACTCAGAGAGTAAATAATTGTAGGGTTTTTTTTTTCTTGTTTAGACTTAGAACAGGCCTGAGAGAAAGCCATACATCTGGTGCAGAGTTCTGGAGTTCAGGGTTCAAACTCTGCAGCCAAATCTAGGTCTAAATTTCATGGTAGGAGCTTCTGTGTATTTATGATTTAAATACATTAAGTTAAACTCTGTTGGAATTTAAATGCAAAGATGTGATACATACATATTTCATGGTTTGGTCCAGGTGAATTTTATCCCTCCCTGAAATCTGCAGGAAAAAAGGTTATCGCGGGATGCCTTTGACAAAAGCTTCAGTAGGGTGTTTCCTTTCTTTTTTATATATAAATAGAAGTCCCTCTGTTCTGTTTGTTTCGTTTTGTTTTTGTTTTTGTTTTTTTTTTTGTCCTCATGGATTCTGTATCTAAAGAACTATACTCCTTTGCTCCTTTTTCTAATGCTGGTGCACTGACAGCCCGCGGTCCTGAAGAAGCTTCTGTTTATTCTCTGCCTTTGTTCTCCTCTTTTGCTTTAGTTTTTGGGGGTGTGCACTCTGTTGTTAGCCTTCCAGCTTTCCCTCACCTTGCTGGTGACAGTGAAAATCAGGAGTAATTTCACTGTTCCCCTCTTTACACTTCATTTCACCCTCTATCCTAGTTCTTAAGCAAGAGCGTCACCATTTCTTCTCATTTTTGTTTGTGGCTGGTACATGGGCTGGATAAGAGCAATTGCTAGCCAGAATCCTATGAAAGGAAATAAAAATAATATTACATACTGTCCTACATGCTGACAATCACTTTGTGGTAAATATAAGCCAGGACAAATAATACAAAGAATCACAATTAGCTGATGTGATGCTGAATTCAGTTTGTCTTGGTGTACACAGGCTGCAGAGTTGTGGTCACATCATGTCAGTGAACCTGTTCAACCTATAGAATAGCCCTCCATAGGATAAAAACATTTTTACAAAAGGATCAGGTAAGATATTTGTCGAGTTAGCATACAGTTTCCTACTACATTATGGGTATGTCTACACTACAGCATTAATTCGAGTTAACTTAATTTGAAATAGTTAATTTGAATTAAGCTAATTTGAAATAACGCATCTATATACAAAAACTATTTCGAAATAGTGTTTTGCTATTTCAAAATAGTGCGTCCACACTGAGTGGACCCTGAACCGAAGTTAAGGCTGGCCGGAACCAGTGCCTGCAGGGCATCAGGTTAGGACTTACTGTGTGGGGCTGCTGCCTGAGGCTAACTGAGCTCTGTGCTTAAAGGGACCCTACCCCCACCCCGGACAGACAGTTCTCAAGGTTCCCCGCTTGCTTGTCTACCTCGATGAGGGACAGCAAAGCAGTCCTGTCTTGCAGTGCCCTGAGTGCCCACACTCGGGACACCACAGCACTCGCCACATGGAGCCAGAGCTGCCCCTGGGCATGCCAGTGCATCTTGTGGGGTCGTTGCCATCAGCCCGGCTACACTTGCTGCAGGCTGCCATCTGGGGGATCCATCTGAGGGCTGTCAGGATCCAGGAGGCCCTGCAGGAGAGCGTCCACCCCGAGGAGCCCTTAGAGCCACCCCAGTCCTCCCCACCGGGGGCTCATGCCCCATTCCTCCCTCGCGTCTTTCCACTTACCCCACCCTAGCCCCCCTTCCTGATGTCAAACAAAAGACATGTATGTTCAAAAATAGAAACTGGGTTTATTGAACAAAACTGGGGGGAAATGAACCTCTGGGGAGACTGGGAAAAGGAGGTGGGAGAGGGGAGGGGGAAACCTGGGAGGAGGGAGCTGGAAGAGGGAAGAAGGGGGAGGGGAAGCTCAGGGCCCAGGGTTGGGGTTCTCACCGGACCAACTTGATTTTCATGCAAACCTGCTCCTGAGTTCACATGTGGCCTTTGGTGGCCAGGCTGGCATCCATCCTGCCATAGACGGCCGTGTTCCTCCGTCTAGTGCGGAGATCATGGACATTGGGGGCATCCCCCCCAAACCTGAATAAGGTCCATGATCTCCACCCTGGACCAGGAAGGCACCCACCTTCTCTGGACCCTGGCAGGCTCCTGGGAGCTGGCAGACTGCCCCTGGGGAGCCGTGGAGGGCTGGCTGCCAGTGGCTTGCTGGCTCATGTTTTGGGGCCACTGGGTCAGGGGCAGTGACTGCTGGTTCTGGGCTGGCAGGCTTGGAGCTGGCACAGGCACTGTGGCCAGAGTCTACCCCTTTAAGGGCTCCAGGGAGGTGGGGAGGGAGTGGAGTGTTTTTGGCTGAGGCTGGAGTGGCCACCAGGGCTCCCTGGGAAGGCTGGAGGCTCCCTATTTTGAAATAAGTGTCTACACAGCACTTAATTTGAAAAAGCTATTTCGAATTTGGCGTTACTACTCGTAGAATGAGATTTACCAAATTCGAATTAAGTGCTCCGCTATTTCGAATTAATTTCGAAATAGCAGTTTGCATGTATAGATGCTATTAAAGTTAATTCGAAATAACGGCTGTTATTTCGAATTAACTTTGCAGTGTAGATATACCCTTGGAGTGCAAAATAACTTGAGTAACTCTAGTTATGCTAACTTTTTAGTGGCTACTAGTATGTGAATTACAAGTATATTACATAATGTTTTGAGAGGCCTCACTGACCCTGATTAGTATTTACAGCCCATAGAAGAAGACACTGATACTAGATGGTGAGAACCCCACAGAACGTTACAGAACTGTATGCAAGTATCATCCTATTAACTAGATGCATCTACAATGTGGTGTAAACCTCCAAACATCTCAAAGTTTCAACATTACCCAAGCAATTTTAATGAAAATAAAAAGTAATGCATTATTGAGAAGGCACTGGACAGGTTTATATTGGGACCCGACCAAAATAGTTCAAATAACAATGTGATTACAGCAAGGTTATCTAGTTTCAATATTTAAAAATGAAACCCAAAAATAACATTGACTATATATATTAACGATAGCTTTTCTAGTAATGCAAGTCTCAGCAAATGTCATAACACTTCAACTAGAGAGAGGTTTTGGTGGAACAGTTCTGTATCATATGGAAAGGGAGGCATTTGATGTAAGGGGCTAGGATTGGAAATTACATCTCAGTTCATCAGCACCATCCTCACAATCCCTCCCCCCCACAAAAAAAATCCCACTATGTTTTATATAAGCTATTTTGGATACTTTTAATGAAAATAGTTCAATAGCTTTCATTAAAGTATTTTCCTAATATAGAGGAGCTAATGTGAATGATTTCATGTTTAGTTTCAACCGGTTGGCTCTTATTATCAAATTTTAATTATAAAAAGCCCCTTTCCCTGTAAATGCTTCTGAGATATTCATGACCTTATAGCTTTATGTGCAATCATTAGACCACACATTCAGTTCAAAATTGTGCACTCTCTGGGGCGGTAGGTGCCAGTATGTACTTCATTTCATCAAGTAATTTGACAGTGTTACCCTGGGCTTGAATAAAGACATTTAACTGGTTGGTGCATTACAAAACCAGTTTCCCTTGCCTTTAATATCTGCAGTTTCAAATCAAAAGCTATGAATGGAACACATGCATCTCACTTAATTACCCTAATTAACACTGGTTCTACAATTGACAGATACTTCTTCTGCTGTTATATATATGTTTCTGTTGCATCTGATGAAGTGTGTTGTACCCATCAGAATTCATATTTCTATGTATTTTTGTTCTTCTCTAAGGTGCCACAGGATTACTCATTCTTCTTAAAGTTACAAACTAAGTTGGCTACATCTGAGACTTTTACTCAAGTAAACAGTCTTTCAAATCACAGCACTGAAAAAAAAAATCTAATGTACCTAGGTCTAATCAGGCACATCTAGATTATATTTCAATTTCGAAAGAGGATATGCAAATTCCATGGGAATTTGCATATCTTCTTCCGATCGCTTTTTTGAAAGTGGGTCTTTTCAAAGTGAAAGTAGTCTGGATGTGTTTTTTTCAGAAAAAAACCCTTTTTCGAAAAACTGCATAAACCTCCTTTCCCAGACTACTTTCCCTTTCGAAAGACCCGCTTTTGATAAAGCAATCAGAAGAAGATATGCAAATTCCTGCAGAATTTGCATATCCTCTTGCAAAATTAAAACATAGTCTAGATGTGCCCATCCAATGCAAATACTGAATATACCTGGAATATCTATAAAGAAGCGGTAGTTATTACAGAAAGCAAAATTTAGTGGAAAGTATAGAGGACCAAATTCTGTCCCGTTTACTTACACAAGTAGTCCCACTGAAGTTTAATAGGACTAAATTCTATGAGTAAAGAGCAAAATTTGTATCACTGTTTTAGCTTGGGTATAACTACAGATTTTTAAACAATTAACTTTAAACAATTTTATTTCACAGATGTAGCTTTTTTTTTTCTCTTTGTCAGTTGCCAGCAGAACTTTTTATCAGGCAGTATAAATGAAAATGGGGACAAAATATGGTCTAAAAATTCAAGGATAACTTTCTAAGAGAGATACATAAGATTTTTTTCAGCTGAAAGCATAGGGTCTGACTTTCTACTGCGTTGCAATTTCCGTTATCATAGATACCTATGGAAAGAGGATGTAGAGTGCTGCCAAATCACTCATATTCACAGTAATAATGTTACCCCCCTTTTGACCTAACTACTTATCCAGAATTTGGGGTCTAGTGGTTTGTTTCATTTATCAGGAGAATTTGATGTTGATGCAGTTGTACTTATTTAATGTGAATGTTCAGAGTCTTGTTTTGCTGAGCACAGCAAGAATCAAAGAGCATAAGTGTTTCTTTTCTCAGTGTTCTCAGGGCCTGTCCGGTCAACACCTAGACCAAAAGTTCCCTCTAGGCCTTTCTCAAGGCGGTGTTCCCAGTGCTTGTTCAGGCTATAGTCTTGATTTTCCACTGCATCTCTCTCTTGGACATCTCAAAAAAATACCCACGCAAAACCCTTTGCTTACATGTGCATTTGTCTATGGTTTTGGTGAAGGCTGCTATTATTTCATATTACAGTATTTCATATTATTTCATAAAGACATTTAATTTTTTTACGTGTATCAGTAGTGAAAGGCAGATGTTACAATCATGAGTTTCAAGGAGATTTAACTCAACCCATAAGAATGCAATTTTGTCTCTAGTTAGCACAAACATAGAAAATTACACAAGGTGCAAGGTGACAGTACTTAAAATTGGGAGTGGGTCACAGACCCAATAAAAAAATAAACACAGTACTATTTTAAAAAATAAAATAAAAATGGAGCCACCTGATTTAAAGGCACATTTTAACCATGTTACTAGAGCTGCTGTTTTTAGGTTATTCTTGTTTCCCCTTTTTTCGGATCCCTTCATGCAATGCAAAGAATAAAGTCTATTTTTCCCACTGAAGTTATAAACCATCAAACATAGGCTGAAAGTGTCATATTAGCCATAATAACACAGAAATAACACCCCTTTCTGTAACAATTGCCTTCATGAGCAAGTCCTATAGTAACAGAAAATCATATCCTTTCTATAGGTTCTCTAAAACATCCGATAGAATTTAATTGAAAATTCGGTTAGTTTCTAATGTTCTGTGGACTCCTATCCCATTCAGCCCTATTCTGGCTGTGGTATGAGAGAAATGTCTAAGAATGTATGTATTAACTACTTTAATCTCTTGTTCACAATCTTTATTATCTTGTACATTTTTCCTTTGTGCATTTCATAGGCAAAGATGAGGATTGGGCATTTAGGTCAGTAGCCCAGTAAAGTAGCTTTCTTCCCTGATGTCTTTGTCTAGATTACTGTCAATATCCTCCTCTTTCATTCTTTTCTTCACTGAGTCTCAAAGGATTATCAGTTACAACTTTCTTCTTTCCTGTCTTCTTGGTGTTTCTTTTGTTTCTCTGAGGATAAGTCAATTTTCTTTCCTGTGCTTTTTTCCTGTGGACATTTTGCTAATAGCCTTCAGGCAAGAATAAAAGTTTTTGGCTTTAGACCTGATGATTCATTTTATAATTTCATCATTTCTTTCCTTTCTATTATGTTTCTCTATTCATCTCTTCCAGTGTAGATATTCTGCTATTTAATCACTCCCTTAGCCTTATCTTGCCTCATATCTTCAGGGTTTAGCAGCATAGCCTAAGAATTCCCCAGGCTATGATTTTCTTAGCATCTTTGATGGCTGTCATCCTTCCTAGTTGTTCTCCTAGCCCTCTAATCTCTTCTGCCCTCCTGCATTATGGATATCAATGTGCACTTCATACAGGTGTAACCTCCCTCTGGGTTTACATGTGGACTTCAACTTGGGCATCCCACAGTTAGCCTGTCATCTTTAGACATAGTGTTCCTTTTGTCTTTCTCTTTAGAAGACCAGTGGAGACTATTTATAGCTGCCACTGCCCTACTTGCTCCCCAGGCTTTTTGCTCACTCTCTCATTAGTATGATATGTCCCCTTTTCCCACTGCTAAAATATCACAGCAATAATAGTTTTGTTAGCACTCCTTTCTTATTTAAGTCACTCACCATGCTAAATCTTTGGATATTCTTCCTTTTCTTTTTTCTTTACTTGCTCCTGCTAATTCCCCAAGAAAAACTTTTTGCATCCGCTCAGCCAGAATCTCAAAATGACAGGTTCTAATGGCTTATATGATTGCATCGCATCTTCACTTTTTTTACCAAACACTTTTTCAGGCTGCTGCACGCTAAAATAAAATCCACAGTCAGCAGCAGAAAAATCCAAGGAATCATGATTATTATGTTGTTTTTTTTAAAGCCATCCAAAAGAATTTAGACAAATCTCTCATGCTATGCTTGTCTCCAACTCCTTTGTACTCTCTTATTGGAATGCCATACACCTAGGAGCTCTTTCTGATGTTACCTTCACTGAGTCTATCTCCTCTCCATTTAATTTGCTGCATATAATATGGCATTCACATTTGAAAAATTAACAAACTGGAAACCATATGCCATTACCTCCCTTCTTTTTCTTTAGAAACTGCAGATAGATGTCGGCAATTTCAGCATGCTGCTTATACAAATGTTCTAGCAGAGATGAGCTTTGTGTTTAGTTAATGCACAGAACTGGGGGGAGGGAGATGTTTGGAGTTCTTGTCCAAGCTCTGACATGCATTTTCTATAAGACTTTCTTGTAGTTAATTATTTTGCCTGATCCTTACCTAATTTAAAGGTTAAATCCATTGATATTTGTAGAGTATTTAAGATGCGTACATGGAAAGCACTAAAAAGTATATTAATATTACACATAGCTTCGGTCAGATTTTATAGATGTTGAAAAAGTATAAATACAATTATTTTCTGATCATGTCTTCTGAGAGCTACAGTATTCTAGCAACTGGCTTTTTAGCTATATTATGGAAATACTATATAGGCTTGATTTACCAATGCATTACTGCACTGTACAGCATAAAACTAGGAGTTCTGCCAAGGTAAAACTGAGTTAATACAGGGGGCCTATACATTATATCTTATGCATCAGAATCACCAGTACATTCCAGCTACTTTGCAATATTCAGATTTGCTGGACTGTGCTTGCTTAATACTGGCCCTTTTATGTCCTACCATACAATGGTATTCTCAGTTTCATATTGTAAAGGCCAAAGTTTGCTCTTAACATGTTACTCTGCCTCCTGCCAATTTTTTCGGGACTTACGTATGCACATCTGGGGCACAGAATTTAACTCTAGGGCTGCATAAAGCAGAGTGTTTACAGTTCTTCTTTCCTTAGTAAATGTCTGTTAAGGGCACTGATTCTTCTCTCACACATTTTCTGCTATTTGATAGTTATTGCTGATTTACCCCAGCGGTAAATTGAAGGAGAATCAGATCTGCCATTTATTTCAGTAATAACCACGAGGCGTTTAACCATCTAAAATAATGTAATATATGATGGAACATCATAAATGCATTACATTTTCATAGGTTATCTAAACCTGCCTTCATTTAAAAATGGAAAAATTGCTGAAAGACTGTGCAACATTAAGATGAATTTGTTTCAATATTCTTCAGTACATTACTGAAGTGGCAAACAAAGGAGAAGCAAAAGATGTGCATTCATTTTGCTTGGATTTCAGAAAACCTTTTTTGATATAGTACCCCATAAAAAACTGATCCACCAAGATTTCATCAATAAAGACTGATACATGGGAGAGCTATTGAAATGGATTAAAAATCAGCTACTAGATGAGAAACAAATGGTTTGCTAAAAGGTAACTATAATTTGCAGAGAGGTAATGGCAAGACAGTATTTGGAAGGGGCAGTTAAGGTTTACTTTTACATACCTTGAAAGCCCTGATACAATGGCTACATGCATAGATGAAACAGAAAGGAAAGCATCTAACCCATTTAAATTGATTTGAATTAATTTGCTGGTCTGATTAGACACATGCAATTTAGCATAGCAAAATAGAATACAAGAAGGCTGTATGGTAGACCAAAACATAATTTGAGCTAGTGGAATTGTTTGTTGGGAATAGATTATAGAACTAAATTAGTCTCTCCCCCCCCCCCCCCCCGTTTGGTTTGGTTGTTCTCAAGGTCCCTACTGTAGATGAGATTGTGTCTGACCCTTCTGTGGTTGCATTGGGAGGATGAAAGGAGCTTTGCTTTGCTTTTATGTCCCAGGCCTTCTTAGAAAGAAAGAAAGAAAGAAAGAAAGGCACAATTCTTCATTTTATTTCACTAAACTACTTTTATATCTAAGAAAATGCTGAGCACCAACTTTCCTTTCATTCATTAAGTCTTGAAGAGGTATGTAGAATAGTCACATGCTACTGGGAAGAAAAATGCAGAAAGAGAAGTTGACAGTTTTACTGTAACTTCACTTCAATATCCATTGATTTAATCCTCTCACCAGCATTCAAATCATAAAACAAAATAAAAATAGATCTCCATATAAGAGGAAGAAATATTATCCAATATCCAGAGTCTTATTACTCTTCAAAATTCAATCAAATAACATTCAGAGGTCCAGTTCTGCTAAGGATTCAGAAATATAAGCATATTCTCCATTTTTTCTTCCAAATTACCCTCCAGAGAGAACTCTTGCCAATCTACAGTATTTTAGTTTTGATAGAAGGGGAAAACAATCCAATTGGAACACATTTGAATTCCTTTTTAATAAATGCTGTTAATGGGTCTGTATAAAGCACATGTATATATATGAGACCATCCAATTTCACCCAGCACTTCAAAGAAAAGAAAGAGATAATTCAGCTAGTAAGTTGATAAACTGTGTCTTAAAGAGGAGGAACAGATATCTCCTTGCCCAAATTGGGCGTTTAAAGATATTTTTCTCTACTTTATAATGTGTTGCACCATTGTGACACAGGCTCTGATCTTGCAAGTCCTTCTGTTGTGTATGAAGAAGTTTGAAAAGCTGTGCTCCAGCGCAAATTTAAGCACTGGACAGAGGCTTCCATGCTTGGTGATAGTATATGTGAAGTTCTTTTGTGATGACTCCTTTCTTTCTGAATGGACTGAGTAAGAGAGGCGGCAGCGCAAGAGCAGAGAATGAACATATCTCAGAACACATGGACTAAAGAGAAATCTTCCTCATACTAATCAGGAACTTTTTTCCTGTGAGGCTTGATTCCTCCTTGTTAATGTATCACTTGCATTAATGCAATAGTGCTTGTCATTTTTTTATATTTGCCTTGGAGGTGCAATACTCCACAACAATGCTATTTGGGATTAAGAATCCAAGACCTGATCCTGCAGTTTGTAGAATAAAGATTCTGCAGTCCATCCACACACAATTAATTACAGGATCATAGTCTCAAAACTTGATTTCAGACCCAAGAGCAAAAGTTAAAACCACTGTACCCCTCAAAATCTACTCTGAGCCAAATGTTGTAATAGTTTCATAAACAGATAAGTCTATCTCTGGTCTGATGACTTCCATCACATCGATGCACATATGGCTCCATTTTTATTTATAGGGTTAAAATGTGCCTTCTCTAAAAGAACTGTTACCGTTTATCATTTTCCAAGATGATTTTGCAGTGTCACTAAGGAAATCTGTAGATTAGTATATTTCAAAGCATTTTCTTGATTTTCTGCTTCACGTAGATATGGTCTTTAGCAATCATTAGTATAACAGAAGGTATTCCAAGTTTTTGTCTTGTGTTTGTCCAGTCTCCATACGCAGCTATTTTTATATGATTTTTATTCCCAATTTCATCTTCTTAGATGAATTCTGAATTCTATTTTTAAGTGTTCATATGATCGTCAACATAAAAAATCAGGAAACACCCTCCTGTCTCCCCGACCTGCTCTTTTCTTATTTTAGAGGTATCCTTTGCTCAGTCATCTCTTGTTTTCTCTGTAGAAACAGAATTCTGCAAGATGCTGAGCTCTGTAGCTCTACATCAGCAAAGCCCTGATGGATGTGCTTAACATTCAGCATGTGTATAGTCTCACTGACATCAGCAGGAGTATTCACATGCTTAAAGTTAATCACGTGCTTAAGTAATTTGCTGACTCAGGACCAGAGTATTTAGCACATTTATAGAATACTGCTCCAGCAAATGTAACAAAGTGCAGCCTTTCATCCATAGGCCCTGCCATGGCAATTGCTTTTAAAGTCAGTGGTTAGTGTAGACCTGACTAGAAGGGGGTGTGGGGGAGAACTGGTTCTGGCTGCTGTTGTCACAGGTGTCAATATTATGCAGCAAAGTGGAGAGGGTCTGCAGCAGAGGAAAGATAACTGGGACTAGAGAAGAAATGTATCTGAAGAACTTGCTGTTCCCAAGAAATCCAATCACTAGCCATGGTGATAGATTATTTTGAGAGAAGTAAATAAATGTGTGTGTAGTATTGGAGCTACTGTAGATAGGAAACAGTCATCATACTCCATCATAGTCCATCACTGTAAGTGCCGTCATTTAGAGTTCATCAGGATGGGGAATATGCATAAAGAAATAATAGTGAGGGTCACTGAAGAGTTTGGGGAAGGATTATATCTCAGCAAAAAATGAAATGGCCATGCTAGTCCTTAAATGTAGAAGATGCAATATGAAATGTTTAAATCTTTTAGGAAAATATGTATATTTATACTTTATATAATATATGTGTGCTTTCCCCTTTAGAGTGGAGAGGCAGTGGTGGTGACTTGTATCTCCTTCTTGTATCTTGTGACTTGTATCTCACCTCCTCACCATCAGGGTGAGAAGTGCAGATCTGGTTGTACTATTCAATCTTCTGTCCCTTTAGAATTCCTGGATCTTTGTATAATGCACTGACATCAGAGCACAGACCGATTTATGAGACAATCTGGTGTCAGATTTTTATATCCAAAAACCGGAAAAAAATTATTAGCCACCAGTAATCATGTGCGGATATGCATTAAACTCTGCTTCTGTTCTGGTTTCACTTTAGTAAGATTTAAGGAAACTAGTTCCCAAACTTCTAAATACTAGATACTAAAACTTAAGCAAGTAAATACATTTTTAAAATGACCGCAAGTGTTTACGTAGATAAACAAACTGAGATCCCTGTGATGCAAGATTAAGTGAAGATTTCAGTGGAGTTACTTGAATGAAAACTAGTGCTTTTGCTCCTCCTTCTGGTGCTATGCAAAACTAATCTGATTTTGGATACTTCAGGTACTTCTGTGGTGCAAGTCACAGCTACTGATGCCGATGACCCTTCATATGGAAACAGTGCCCGTGTCATCTACAGCATACTTCAGGGACAGCCATATTTCTCTGTGGAGCCAGAAACAGGTCAGGAAAATAATATTGTATTCATCTACTACAAGCTTGGTAGTTTTCTTTCTTCATCTAGAAAACTCATAAAAAATAGGATAGATTTATATAAAGGCGAACAGTGAAGGGCTACAATGTTTCTTACTTGCTTCGCTTCAATACCTTACAATCCTTGCAATAAATGTGAAAACTATCTATATTATATCTAGCTTAATAAAATATAAGTAACTTGTATTTTTGGGGGTAGGACCTAGAAAATTATAATGTAGTACTAATGTTTTTGTTTCTATAATATTACATAAAAAGAGAGAAGCTATATTAAAAACTCTTCACAGAGACACACAGACAACTGGATTAAATTAATAGTGGTTGCACACTTGAAAATATGTTTTAAAGATTCTTTGAAAAACACTCTGTATCTTGGTACTGTGCATGTCAAAACACTGGGATGGATAACAATTGCTTTCGTGTTTTTCTAAAGGCATCATCAGGACTGCTTTGCCAAACATGAACAGAGAAAACAGGGAGCAGTACCAAGTAGTTATCCAGGCAAAAGACATGGGAGGCCAGATGGGTGGATTATCAGGGACCACCACGGTGAACATCACCCTGACTGATGTCAACGACAATCCGCCACGATTCCCCCAGAGTAAGCTACATTTAATAGTCCTCCTTCACTACAAAAGGTTCTGAATTAAAGAGTTAAGCAATCGCCATCTGGTTTAATTTAAAGTAAATCTAGATTATGGGGCACACATGAACAAAAGGCTTATGTATAGATTTATTCACTGTTATTAAAGTAGAAAATTAAATGTTACAGTACTCCTTTGTTCAGGGAAATGGTTACATGATCAAATATAAGAAAAGGAAACCTGGGATACCTTTCAGGATTATTTGGGGGAGTAGGGGAAGGACCATAAGAGCATTAGAACAATTCTTTCTTTCCTGTTACCTGTAGATTAACATTTTTTATTCTTAATGGAAAACAAAACATGTATTAATTTTAGCAAGGAGGAAATAGGTGCCCCGTAGTCCCTGCTTAAACATTTAATCATGAAGACCCCAAATCTAAGGAGGAATTACCTGAAGGAAATCCAACAGATCTGTATTTGTATAGACACAGTGCTATAAAAAGCTGCTATGCAGAGAATCTCCCAAAGTGAACGTGAATGGCATTTAATATCACTGTTTTTGACAGCATAATCATATCAAAGCAGTTTATACTACTTTTTAACCTTTTTTTGTCATCCTACAGCTTTCAAAGCTTCATAGACTTGTACTAGAATGGGAAACCATTATTAGCCTCCATTTATGTAACCTGGAATTGTTAGACTCCTTTATATTGCAAATTTGTTAGAATTTAAATAGCTGGGGGAAGATACATACAGAATGAGCACCAATTCCTTGAGTATTTCTTGTGGTAGGATGATTTAGGTCGGTAAACATTTTACTATCTGTATTTAAAACATTTTGCATATGTTGCAGCCAGAACATTTATAAAGTACCAACAATTCTGTAACAGCAAATAATTTCCAATCCCTTCTCCCACTGTTTTTACCCTGTTGCAACTCCATTGACTTCAATGGAATTTTATTCCTGATTTATACTAGTTTTATTCCTGATTTGCAATGAATTTTATTCCTGATTTGAACAGAGGAGAGTCAGGCCAGTATCTCTGGCTTCAGCAAGTTTATTATGAAATAGCAGACAGTGCATAATTGTCCTGAACATACAGGAAGAAAGATGAGATGCAAGTGATGTGGTTTAATTAGACACCAACTTTATTAGCTTAACTCCTTTGGGAACTGTCCAGCAATAACTTACACCGTGCAGGTCATCATTCCTGCCTTAGTCATTTGCATATCATTCAGGGCTGACATTAGTCCTTTCCATCCCTCCACAGCTTGTTTTCAGCCTGTTGTTGGAACCTCAGTTGTGGGGCTGGTTCAAAGGGGAGAGGGGTATCTCCTCACTGTACCAGTGTTAGGAGCCCCTGTTCAGTTCTCCAGTTTCTTTGGAGAAGGTCTTCCCTTAAGTTCCCTTCTAACCCCTCTGTATCAGTGAACTGTATCCCTCTTCAATCAGTGCCTACACTAAATACCAGCCACAAGGAGGGGCCAGCAATCAATTTAGCTTCTCCATCACTCATGCACAGGGACCAATGACTTACTTGAGCCCCACTATTGCCCTCCTACCAGCTCAGGATTCCTTTCCCCCACCTCCTCTGACCACTGTCCTCCCAACTCTCAAGGGAGAGGGACCCCATAAAGGAACCACTGTCCCTTTTTCATGTGAGTCGAGCTCCTACATTTTGAGATTGCAGGTGTTGCATCTAAATTTTCCACTGAAACAGGAGAATCAAGACCAGTACCTCCAACTTCAGCTTGTTCAGTATGGAATAATATGCAATGTAAAATTCAAAATGCTTTCCTAACATTGCAGTTAATACGTAGCTTTTTGTCTGTTCTTTTTCAATAATAGATTGCTATATTGAAAAAAAGAACTTTATTTGTAAATTCAAAATAGATAAATCAAGGAGAATTCAGAGTATTTACAATTATTTTCCCTGGGTAGAATTTGCCACTCACCTGTCACTTGCTATCTACTTTCGCTTTTCCAGGGATTCTTTTGATAAGTTAACGTCTCTGTAGATGCACACTGTACATACATGATCTTGGCACCTCTGATGCTTTGTGCAGGGCGGTATTATATTCTGCTGCTCCCAGCAGTTTTGCAGACTATTGCAGAAGAGCATTTTGTATGCTGTCTGGACTGAAAACTGCAGGAGAAAAAGCCTCACATGTTAGATTCAACAGGTATATTTAGTACTATAAAGGTGCAGAGTTTTTGTTTTGTTTTGTTTTTGTTTTGTTTTGTTTTAAAGCAGGGGCCAGACTGTTGGCTTGAGTATCTGAGTAGACTTTATAGAACTGTTATAATTGAATTCTTCATTGAATACCTATGGCTTTTTTAGCTTTTATATTCATTGTATTCATTTGTAGCCTGATCCTACTCCCAGGCAATTCAATGGGCATCTTTCCATTGATTTCATGTGGAAGTGATTATGACATCTTTCTTCTACAGCAGACTTGTCCTGTATTACTTTGCAGTTGGGGATATGTTTATAGCCACCCTTCCCTTTCTGCTGACACCCCCAATGATTTTGTTAGACATGGAGCAAATTAACCACATACACAAATCTTAAAGGGCTCATGAAATTGATAGAAAACTTGCCAGATTCATGGTGCTACTAAAGTAGAACTGATGTTTTGAAATAATATTTAAATTTAATCTAAAACTTGCAAATAAACATTAAAATGTTATTGATTTCATCATGTGTATATGAGCATGAAACTGACATTTTCTTACTAAGTTAATGAATTTAAAATTCTAAATTTGTCATATTAATTAGACTTTTTTCAGATTCATAGTGTAGACAGTCACAAGATTCCTAAATGCATGAGATACAAATCTGGTTTCTGAAACTTGTGAACTTAACACTGATATCAGTTGTGGAGTGTTCACAGCAGATACTTCAGGGAACTGATCGCTGTTAATACCCAGTGAGAACAATCATCTGCTGCAGGCATAGGACATTTGATGCAGCTCAGTTTAGAGCACAGAGGGTCCCCAGCCTTAGACCAGCCAGGTGCTGGTCCCAAAGTATGATTGACAGCAACCTGATAACAGCCACAAGGTACTGGTTTGGTAAGGAAGGGCATCAATGTGCTGGAATGCTCTGGCCACACCTCTTATTCCCATCTGTGGAGAAGGAGGGTTGAATAGGAACAGGAGGGTCACCATATTTATGTTAAATGGCCAGCTAGGTGGATTTATGGTCACTTTGTGGTAGCAAAGCAGAAAAACTTAAGCATAACTAAGGATTGGACTCAGCTCATAACACCTCACCGTGCCAATCCTCTGGTGATTTTGACATTGAAAACATGCATTTTGTGATGCAAAGGAAAGATATTTTATCCTAGAGGAGCTATATGTATAGATTACAAAGAAATATTTAGAGAACTGTGAAAAATTAAATACATAACTCCAGTTTGCATGTTTTGTTTTAACCAGTATTTGATGGTTCACTGCCATTCCATATCCCAGCAAATTATTTATATTTTATTTAGGCATTAATAGGCTTCATTGATAAACTGCTTAATTAAGATTTTAGTAAACACATCCCTTATGGAATTGATTTCTGAGCTGTGGATAAATCTAGCATGTTGGTTTGTTTGTGATTTTGACAGACTAACCATGATTTCATGAACAACTGCATTTCAGATAACTCGTTATGCAACAGTATCCTTTGTGAAACAGTCAGAGATACATAAATATCTCAAAAATCCCAGGCCATTTCTCAGAAAGCTTATGCACAATTTCTCAAGTGTTTATCTCATAAATGGAAACATCAGTTGCTCTGAAGAGTTTAGCTAAAGCTCATTGTTTTTGGTTACAAGATGATAAAAGTGTAATCAGACAATTCTACCTCTGGTCCCAATGTGATATTTACCAACAAGAACATCCAATATAAATTCAGTTACATTACCCAGCTCCTATGTCCTCACTTGAATGTAGAAATTGATGGGACTTGTCACTTTCAATGGGCTGTTTGCTCCTGAATCCTGTATGTACTTATGTAAATCTCCCTTATTCTACAAAAATCTGCCTCAGTTTGCTCATGGAGTATGCACAAGCAGATAGCTGTCTCTGTGGGAGCAGGATTTCTACAGTTGGGCAGACAGGTACGTTAGGGTTTGTGCTGCTACTTGTGCTGCTACTGCTGCTGCTTCTCAGGAAATGGGGTTAAACCACAAGCAGAGAATCATAAAGTTAGAATAGACCACAAGGGTCATGTTTGGATTGATGCACACATTTTCCCTAACTTCAGTTATATTCAGAAGTGGAGTTTTGGTTTGCAGTCATCCTAGTGGATAAAAACAACAAAGTTAAATTGTTTGAATTCAACTGGACTCACAAAGCTAATGGAATTAACAAATCCTTCCCCCCTTTACCTGAAGTCCAAGTTGTTCTGGTTGAGCACAAGTGTAGCAAGCAATAATACTTTAGAATGTTTAATCAGAAACAAATAATATATTGTGTTATAGCTGTTGGTGTCAGAAAATAAGCCTAGACAGGAGCAGAGCTTAAACACTCCCAAGATATGTCTCTGTGCCCCATTATTTCCCCTCCTTACATACATACTCCAGAGTAGGTGTCCATGGAGCCCTGTTTTTTTCCTCTGGCTTCTCCCATTCCCTCCTCCTCCCTCTAAATATAGTGACCATCTCAGCTGAGGAGATCAGGAGTGTCATAGTTTGCTACTGGTACTGATATATAGCAAATTGCTTACCCTCCAATGCAGGAGGAATTCTGGTCTCTGAGGCACACTGCCTGACAGGGCTATACAATTCTGGGTGTTGCCGTTTATGTACTACCTTTTGCTCAGAATTGAGCCTAAGGGCACAATCTAACACATTCTGTGTTTGTGCCCCAAAGAATTTAAACTAAAAGACAAAACAAACAAAATAAGAGAAGGAAGGGAGTGGTCTGATACAGTGGCGATGAGGGATGTACGAGTACCTAGACAGATTATAAAAGCAAAATGGTCAGGATGAGTGTGATGTTCCATGTATTTGGGGCAATACAGTGCAAAGTTCAGAGAATGTTTTGCATGCACCATGAAGCATTTTCAAATTTTAAAATTAAAAAAAGAATAAGAACATACTTGTATTCCTTGAAAAAAATCAAAGTAACTTCTGTAGTCTGTTTTAAACACCTAAGAATATGGAAATGGAGATTAAATGTTGCCATGGCACCGTTAAGCTTCCTCTTCACATGTACTGTCTCATGAAATGTTGTGGGACATATGGTCTTTCCTCACAGTCTCACACAGCACTGAATAAATATTTATTTTATAAATAGGAGCAGTGGGATTTTGTTGTCATTTTTGAATGATTAACAGATTATAGAGATTATGTACTAATGTAGCAAAGTACACAGATTTAAACATTACAGAAGGGTAATGAAAATGACAAAGTAAATATGAGTTAAATCATGGAGCTGGAAACACTGAGGTGCAAGAATGTCAAACTCGTATTAATAAACAGAGCTAAATTCACTTTGGTAATACAATAGTGACTCATCACCATGCGTTCTGTAACAGGGTGTATCAATAAACACCATGAATATATGAGAAATGTAATTTGACTCATTGTTCTCTGGTGTGATGATTGATGGTCTTTCTCTATGTCAGTGGTTCCCAAACTTTTCGGCATCACGCCCCCTTTTTGATTTTTGACAAACACTCATGCCCCCACCCCCCAATAGCAGCAAAAATTGTTGAGAAAAAAAAAAAGGAACTGACTGGGGCCAAAAAACAAAAATAGCAGCAAAACTTAAGGGCGGGGGAGATTAATGGGAGGGGAGGCTGGGTCGCCTAGTGCCCCCCCTGGAATTTCTTCACGCCCCCCCAGGGAGGCACGCCCCCCAGTTTGGGAACCCATGCTTGAGGTGGATGCAGTTTAAAACCAATGTAATGTAAGTTTTAATTATATTGGACAAACATTATATAATAACTGGAATAGATTAAACTAGTTCCTAAAAATAAGAATAAACCTGAAACTCAGTCCTATCCCCACAATGAAACACATAATTTCTGTGTTATGGATCTCCTCAACAGGAGTCCACCTCTTCCTTTGCACCCCCCTTTTTTAATCTTCCTACCATTCTGTTAGGTATCAAGAGCAACCAACAAGTGACTAGCCTTGATCCTGCTGCAGCTGCAATGGAAGGTTATCAGTGTCCTTCCCAATTCATCTTATGCCTTTCTTTGGGGAAACATGCCCACCACTGGCTCCCCTTAATGATTCTGCTTGCTTGGAGTGCATCACCATTCCATAATCATGCAGTAACGTAGGTTTCTAATGTGCTGGGCCTAAATTCTTCCCATTTTGGATTTCTGAAGCATTCTGCAACAGTATTAGCAAAAGAAAAGTGGATCTAGATGGGAAAAGTTTAAGGGAAGGACAGAGTCCTGAACTTGTTTACAGTGAGGGGAGGAGTAAGATTTCAACAGGCTTGGATAAGCATCTGTTTTGGATGCTTTACTGAACTGAAGCTCCTAACCTTGGAGGTTTCCTCACTAGTAATTAATATAAGCTACATTTAGATAAAACAGGCAGTGATAAAGTACTTGCTGCTGTGATCTTGTTAGATCCCTCAAATTGTTTGCATTTACCTGAGAGTCCATTATGAAAAATATGAAGGGCAATATCCCTCTGGTTCACTTTGTTTGCATAGAGTATGCCTAATATATTTCCTCTTTCAAGCAGGATATTGTCATAGCAGCATCTGTATGGGTTTTTAAAAATTCCCTTTTAAAAAACAATGCTGCTTAAAGTACAGTGTGGCTAAAGGGATTTTCCTCCTCAAGGTCTTGGCAGTTGAGTACAATGACCTCTTCCTGCATGTATAGATGAATGGCATGGATAGGACCCAGAACAGTAGATGGTATAGTAAAACTCTGGTTTACATCCAGTATTTATAATTGTTGATATTTACTGATTTATCTTCATCTTTGCTCATCAGCATTATGCTAAGGCTTAAGGGTTTAAACTCTAGCTCAAAACCAGTACAAAAAAGTTGTTTTTGTGCATACAATTTTAACTGTAGCGGTGAATGTATAATTTACTACAAAATGATTTAATAAAGCTAGGTATCCTTTTTTCTCATGGAATGTTCATAAGAAGTTTGCAGTTTCCTGGAGCTTATTTGCTATTCGTATTTTTTTGTCATATCTTATTGCGTTTTTTTTTTTACCTTGTGGACTGAAATTCAAATACTTGAATTTCAAACTGTCATTTATAAGTGATTGATCAGAAAAGTCAGGTGATTCTTTTTGTTTCCTGACCGAATGATATCGAATGTTCTTCTCATGCAAACACATGTACATGAGAATTTAAAATCTGGTTTCTATGAATAGTTAGGCATTTGTCTTAAAATATGCTTTTTGCAAATATTTAGGGCAATCAAATTTGTAACTACAGTATAAAAATGAAAGCACCAGGCTTATTGCCACTATGATTCATTTTAAAAGTACAAAGGAATATTTTTGCATTATTAGCCAAACAAATAGGATTGACACTCTTTTAACTGAAAAGGTAGATTTAAAAATTAACTAAAATGGTGTTTTCTTCCAGGGGCTCGAGCAGGATAACAGCCTTGGTATTTAGTAGCTGAAAAGTGTTTGCTGTTCAATTATAAGGATTTTAAAATAGGTCTACTTCATGTCTTAGAATTACACATCATTTTAGAAACTGGATATTTTATGATTACAGCATTTTTAGTATTTGGCATAAACTAAGTGGTAACAATGACATTTTATTATAATTTTTAATGTTTCAAAAATGAACAGAAATGTTTAGATAATGAGCAATAGAAGAGAAAGGGGGAAAATCCTCTAATGAATCAAAGGAGAGAACAAATACTTGAGGGCACTCAGCAAGGCTAATGCTGAAATAAGCTACGCAACCTGAGCTGTGTCAATGGTGTAGCTTAAGTCAAAATAGCTTATTTCGGCTTTTAGCGCTGTCTATACAGTAGGAAATCCGAGTTAGAGCATTCTTCCTCCAACTTCCCTTACTCCTTGTAAAACAAGGGTTACAGGAGTCAGAGTAAGAAGTCCTCCAGCTCGACATTATTTTGATATTATGTTGAAATAACTGCTTGCAGTGTAGACATGGACTATGTTATTTCGGAATAACTGGCATTATTCAGAAATAATGCTGCTGTGTAGACATAGCTCCAGTTTCAAAGGCTGTAGCTAGGGACACAAAAGTAAGTGAAATAAAAATGTGTGAGACACCTGAAAAAGGAGCATCACATATCTACAATAAACACATCTCCCAAGGAACGTAACAGAATATTTTTGTATATTTAGTCATATAGTGTTGCATAAAAAAGCCTCCGCCTGAGCTTACTTGGTTTATATACATGGATTTTCTAAAACTACACCAAACTGTAAGGTCTAAGGTTTTAAACTACAACTTATTGTGCTCTTTGTCAAACTTTGTAATCTGTGTAACTCTCAGAAACTTACTGTAAGCTGCAACTTTGTAATCTTTGTAACTCTCAGCCACCTTGCTTGTAACTTTCCCTAAGCTGCATTCTCCCCTGGGTGAATGGAGAGAGAGTGTGAGTGTGAGAGTGTGTTTGAAGAAGACTGGGAACAATTGAGCACATTTCAATGAGTCATCACAGTCTGGGCATGCTCCCTGATGGATAAAGGGAAGTCTGGGCATGCTCCCTGATGACGAGGTGAATGAGTCACAGGAGCCATTCAGTCACCATATAAAGAGAGGGAGCACATGTGAGACTCTCTCTTTTTCCTTCCACTGATCCTGAGAAGCTCCTCTCCAGTGTCTCTCCTCCTAACCAGCTTCCCCAGCCATGATGAGCAGACAGACCCTCCAGGATCCACATGCCTTGGCTCCTTCTGCAACCCACATGTCTGTGTAAGTGTGTGAGTGCCTGAGGGCAGGAATGAATGGGTGTGAATGAGTGAGTGAATGGAGGGGTGTGCGCTTGCTTGTGTGTGTGTGTGTGTGTGAGAGAGAGAGAGAGAGAGAGAGAGAGTTCTATCTTCTTTAGTTTAAACCTTTGGTGGCTGATTTCTCCTCTTTAGTTTTACCTAGTGGAAATAAACCCATACTAGTGTAACCCTGGGTGGTCTCCAGTGAGAACATTTTTGGGGTAACATATAGCAGTAGAGTAATTATTAGTATCTGAAAAGTATCAACACTATGTATGATTACACTAAAAGAAGGTTGCAAAGTCCAGCATACATGTGAGAAAATTTCATAATTAAGTTTGCCTTTACCACTTTAATCTGTCCCCCTTGTTGTAGGCATGTATATAGAATTGCATTACATAGCATAGGAAATCTGTGGCAGATCTAGGAATAGAATCCTTTTCTCCCCTCTACTTTATGCTCTCCCCTCTTATAATCCTCTGCCTCATTCATTGTCTAGGCTCTGTAGTGAATGAAGCAGAGTTGCTGCAGAACAAATAGCACATGGTAATGTATTTTACAACTGTACAATAATGCACTGTTTCTAAAAGTTGTTATGTGTCTCTTAACTTGTTCTTTTTTTTCTTCAGGTACTATCCACCTCCACATTCCAGAATCTTCCCCAGTTGGCACTACCATTGGCAGTGTAAAAGCCACTGATGCTGACACTGGGAAAAATGCCGAAATGGAATACAGAATTATTGATGGTGATGGAACAGATATGTTTGACATTGTGACACAGAAGGACACACAAGAAGGCATCATTACTGTGCGAAAGGTGTCTATAATCAGTCACAACTACTGAATGGTTTTGGTGTAGAGGATGTTATATATCAGACACATATAGAACAAATTATGACCACCCTTAAAAGCTCAGCATTTGCACAATTTACCACACAGCTGTATCTTAGAGTTTGTACTGTTTCCCTGTTGTATTTAGAACAGGAAATAATCAGTGTTTGAGATCTCACTCCAATATACTGACACTAATATCCCTGATTATAGTACAGGTTTGTCTGATGTTCAACTAACAGTTTTTCATAGGTGCTAGAAACAAGTTTCAATGTATTTCACAGAGAGAGAAGGCAGTGCTTTGGTAAAGGGCAATGCTATATCCAAGAAACAAGTGTCCAGTAACTCTGTTTTCATAACTGCATTATCACAGGGCAACAACATCACAATAAGTAACAGCCAGCCAGGGTTTAGCAGCATGAAAACTTTTTTACATGGTAATAACTGCAGCTAAGAGTATGGGATTTTCTAAAATGCCCAAGACAGTTGAATGTCTAACCATAGCTAGAGTACTGTGGATATCACAGTACTGGTCTACATTACAAAGTTAGATCAGCTTAACTACAATGTTCAAGTCTGTGAAAAATGCCATGCCCTGTGTGATGTAGTAAGGTCAGCCCAAGCCCTGCTGTACACACATGGAGATGTCAACAGAAGAATTTAACAGAAGTTAACTTAGCTACTGCATCTGAGGCTATGCCTACACTACAAAGAAAAGTCGGAAAAAGATACGCAAATTGCGAACCTCAATTTGCGTATCTTTTTCCGCTTTTCAACCAAAACTGACTTTTCTGACATTTGGCCCATCTACATGTGGCCAAATGTTGGGAAAAAAAACCTCCTTTGGAACATCCCTTCTTCCTCATAAAATGAGGTTTACAGGGATGCCAGAAAAACACGTCTGCTTTTCCGAATTTTTTTCGGAAAAGCGGATGCATTCTTTGGACGCGGCAGAGTTTTTCTGGGATACTGAAAAAGCTCTGTAGCCTAGACATACCCTTAGAGGGGTGGCTTTATTATGGCAATGGAAGAATGCATTGAGCAAGTAACAACCCTACAGCAGCACAGTGCTTGCATTTCAAGTGTACACATACCCTTAGTTTCAGCTGTGTGTCATTTTCCAGTGAAAATGTGTACATGCACAAATGTTTTACGTAGTACAGTTTTATGATCAGGCCATCATTCCCGCAAATTCTGAAACAGAGGTATCACTGTATATCATTCCCCTCCCCCCGGGTAGCACTGTGAATTCCATACTTCTTGAAAGCATTGCATGTTCCTCTTCCTTCAGTGCTACAGAGCACATACATTTATAAATGAGCCAAAAATATTTGGCTTTTAATGAAACTGGCACAGATTTTTGCTGGAGCTTTTGGCTCTTTCAGCAAGGCTTAGGTAGGAGCTCATTGTCTTCTTATTTTTGTGTACAGATTATGGATCAGTCTTAAAATCATTTGGTTTGTATTGGTGGTAGAGTTGGCTTGTTGCAAATCATTTGTCACCCATAGTAGCTCATTTTTCCACCTGTTTCAGAAGTGTTCATGAGCCCTACCTAGTTTCTGTGAATATATTTGTTTTACATTGAAGTATTTACTGAGAGTTTGTGGGAATGCATTTAAACCTTTGGATTGTTCATAAACTGTTGAATTAGACTATTTGCTAATGAATATTCATGTATGTAGTCTAGTCACCTAAATAACACAGTTGTATGGTTTTATTCATACTTTCTGATTAGACGACTCAAACTTTTAAATTAAGAGAATAATGCATTATGGTTATAGGGATAGCTAGAAGACCTCGGTCTTCGTTTTATTTCTTTGAGTGTGTCCTTTGAGTGTGTCCTCTAAGATGTTCGGCATCTTTCCTGTACATCGGGGTGGGGGACCTAAGGCCCAGGGGCTGGATGCAGCCCCCAGCTTACTAGGACCCGGCCTTCGAGGTTCAGGACACCCTCCCCAGCACTGAGGAGCCCACTCTGGCACTCCAGCCCCTGCTGCCTCCTTGCAGGGCTGGAACACACAAAATCTACTAACCTGGAACCTATACTGGAACAGGATACTACACTCTGAGAGGCTCTGGGAGACAGACCCATAGTCTCCTATAGACAACCACCTAACCTCAGGATGATTCTTACCAACAACCACAGGACATACCACACTAATACCAACCATGGAACTTTCCCTTGCAACAAACCCCGGTGCCAGCTTTGTCCACATATTTACTCTGCTGACACCATTATTGGACCTAACCATGCCAGTTACAAGATCAAGAACACATATTCCTGTTCATCCAGAAATATAATTTATGCCATCATATGCCTAAAGTGTCCGTCTGCTATGTACATTGGATAAACGTCCAAGACACTTCACAAAGAATCAATGCACACAAAACAGACATAAGACTCCCTCACAGAGAGAAAGCTGTTGCTTGCCATTTCAGCCAGACTGACCATTCCCTCAATGACCTTAAAACATGCATATTGCTTCAAAGAGACTTTAACTCCAGACTTCAATGAGCTTTCGTGGGCCTGACCCACTTCCTCAGATCAATATGTGGAAGAAAATCAGCACAATCAATGAGAAGCTTCAGAATTGTCATTCATGCTTAAATTTGACACTTTATGTATGGGTTTAAACAAAGACTCTAATTATCTCACCCATTACAAGATAGCTTCCCCAATTATCACCCCTAATGTCATTACCTCACAGAAACTTCCCCTATTATCACCCCTATGTCATTACCTCACAGACACTAACCTTCCCCCCTTACCCCCACTCTGTTCTAAAATTTCATTTGTCAATTTCACATGCGTTCATTTTTTTGATTGTATCACTTTGGTATATATGGTTGTGCTGATTTTCTTCCACATATTGATCTGAGGAAGTGGGTCAGGCCCACGAAAGCTCATCACCTAATAAACCATCTTGTTAGTCTTTAAAGTGCTGCATAGTTCTGTCTTTTGTTTCAGCTGGGCCCCATTAGGCTCTGGTGTATGAGGGGAATGTGGGGAGTATCTTCCTCCTTCTCAGTGGGGGCTGCCTCAGTGAGGATTTGTTTTTTCTTTTTTTGCTTCTCACTTGTGCATGGCCCCTGACTGACTTTTCTGTGGGTCAATGGCCCTGACCCCAAAATGGTTGCCCATCCCTGCTCTACATATTGCAGAGTGGAGTTTCACAATTTCTCCCAGTCCTAGAGGAGGCCCTGGGCTACAACATGTGGTATATAAACTGTTATTACCTGGCACGCTCAACTGAGCTCAGACACTTGCAGTTTTTCCCTGTAGGAGTGCATGATCACACAGTGACTAGATGGCCTTTTTAACGCCAAAGTTCTGTTTATTGTAACAGTAGGAATAAAACTAGAAAAAAGAGAGTTTTAAAACAGTACACAGTCCGTGTGCATGTCTGTCTCACCTAAAATCATATCATTCCCTGATGGTAACCTAAGCAGTGCTAACTTCTTCAGACCCTGCAGCAGGATCATATGCCTGTCTGCTTTCTCTGTGCAATTACCATCTCTCTCTTGTAATCCTGACTGTGTTCATCAGCTTTACCCTGTTCTGACCAAATGATTTTTGTAGATCGGCTGGAGAGGAGGCAAAATCATTCAAGTTAACAGTCCCAGCATTGCTTCTTAACTCTTAAAATATTCACTGAGAGGTGGCTTATTTTGAGCCATTCGTTTTCTTCATGCCTTTTTTTCCCTAGACAAATTCCTGTTGAGTGAAACCAATATAGTATTAACAAAAAACGTCCCATAACCAGGCCTTCATGTAGAATTCATAAATTATTACAGAGCAGTTCTAATAATCCATCTCAAATAGCTCACAACGAAGAACACATTTCTGAGCTAATAATTATTTGTGCAAAAGCATTTCATAGAATCATAGAACACTAGGACTAGAAGGGACCTCAAGAGGTCATGGAGTCCAGTCCCCTGCCCTCATGGCAAGACTCAGTACTGTCTAGACCATCCCCGATAGACATTTATCTAACCTATTCTTAAATATCTCCAGAGGCAATTTATTCCAGTATTTAACCACCCTGACAGTTAGGAACTTTTTCCTAATGTCCAACCTAAACCTCACTTGCTGCAATTTAAGCCCATTGCTTCTTGTTCTATCCTCAGAGGCCAGGAAGAACAATTTTTCTCCCTCATCCTTGTGACACCCTATTAAATACCTGAAAACTACTATCATGTCCCCTCTCAATCGTCTCTTTTCCAAACTAAACAAACCCAATTCTTTCAGTCTTTTTTCATAGGTCATGTTCTCTAGACCTTTAATCATTCTTGTTGCTCTTCTCTGGACCTTCTCCAATTTCTCCACATCTTCCTTGAAATGTGGTGCCCAGAACTGGACACAATACTCCAACTGAGGCCTAATCAGCGCAGAATAGAGCGGAAGAATGACTTCTCATGTCTTGCTCACAACACACCTGTTAATGCATCCTAGAATCATGTTTGCATGATTTGGAATGGTAAGGCTTCAGGTTCATCTTCATGGATGAAAATGAATAATATTGCCCCAGAAATTGCAAAGAACCAAATTTTATGTGCATTTGTGAAAATATTCATGAGTCAGTTTTTGTATTATTCAGTCAGCTCTAATTCAGGACCAAGTGCATCTTCAGTGCACAATCCAGTGCACCTTCAAGTAGTGAATAACTAACAAATAATTGTTCATGTACTACTCCACTCAAAATGCAGATTAAGGACCCCATTCAGCATTAATTGTAATGAAATTTTAGTACATGCTTAATAGGAATGGAATAATTTAGGACTTAACTTCATGTACAATGTTAAAATGGTGCAGGTGCACTACTGCATCTGTGCCACTGTAGTGCTTTAGGACAAGTCTACAATGGAAAGTTACCACATAATAAAGCAGCCCCCAGTGCTGTAACTTTTGAGGTATCCACACTGGCAAGGCCCTTAGTGCACATTGCACACTAGCTCTGCAGTTAGTTCGCTCTGGGTAAACCACCTCAGTGAGAAGCGTAGATCCGGTTCTGGGCACTGGGCACTGTAGTACCGCATTCTGACTGGCCTCTGATACCCTTCCCACAATGCCTGTTCTTGTTTCTCTGGTCATCTGTTTGAACTCTACTGCCCTGATCTCAGGTGACCAATCTTCAGACCCTCCCTTTGAATTATTTTACATGAAAGTCACCTTCCTGTTTGCTCGGCAACACATGGTGTGTTCTCAGTGCCTCTTTCCAGCTGGCCATGCCTGCTCCATGCACCAGTAGGGTTACCATATTTGAACTTTCAAAAAAGAGGACACCCCTGAGAGGGAGTGTATCTGTATCAGTATCTACCAACTCTCATTGTATTAATGTGTTATATATCATCGGCCAAGTCCAGCTTCCCATACAAACATTGTCAGTGGCACACTCCACAGTCATTCTGCACCTGCTCAGCCTGTTATTGAACCTCTTCTTGCTGCTGCCAAGGCTCCCTGTGCATGGCTTCTTGAGCCACGGCATTAAGGGGAGGCAGAATCTCCAGGCATCACAACAGGCATTTCCACTTCCAACACAGTGATCTTCTGTTCCATGAAAAAAGTCCCCACTTGCAGTTTCCTGAACAGGACAGTGTTTCAAAAGATGCATGTGATGCACTTTTCCAGACCAGTCTGCATTAATGTCTGTGAAATACCCACAGTGATCCACAAGCGCCTGCAGAAACATGGAGAAGTACCCCTTTCAGTTAATGCACTCAGAGGCTGGGTAATCTGGTGACCAAATCGGAATGTGTGTGCCATCTATTACCCCACTACAGTTTGGGAAGCCCATTCAAGCAAAGCCATCCACAATTTCATACATGTTACCCAGAGTCACAGCCTTTAGGAGCAGGATGCGATTGATGGCCCTGCATGCTTCTGTCAGCACGAGTCCAACAGTTGACTTCCCCATTCCGAACTGATTGATGATTGAGAGAAAGCTGTCTGGAGTAGCCAGCTTCCGCAGTGTGATCGCCGCGTGCTTCGCCATCGGCAGGGCAGCTCTCACTCGCATGTCCCTGTGCCACGTGATTGGGGCAAGCCAGCACACAGTCCCATGAAAGTGGCTTTTCTCCTCCCAAAGCTCTGCAATCCCAGCCACTGCTCATCATCCCAAGCTTGTATGATCCATGCTTGTTACTCAAGCCCAAAACGATGTTCCACTGTGGTCAACAAGAAATCTCGTGTTGTTGAGTCCTCATTTTCACGTTGCAGCTTCGGGAATAACTCAACTGCCATTCCTCATGTATTAGTGAGACCTACTCGCATTCTCATCAACAGCTGGGGATCCATTCCCACACACTGAGGAGGCAGAGCACACAGCACAGGAGCCATTGAAAGATGGTCGAAGAGGAAGTGATGCTCCATGGGATAGCAGTCCAGGATGCACCACTCCGAAAGGCGCTGCAAGTCCCACGAGTGTGATCGTGCTACTGTGCTGGCAACTGACAGTGTGGACACCTCACTGCTGTGCTCTGTGAACAGTTCTGTAACTGTCAGCGCTTTACATCTGCCAGCGTAGACAAAGCCTGAATGAAGATTCTGCTCTGCTGAATCTTCTCCTATCAGTATAATATATCCCCTGGAGAGGCAGCAGCTATGTTGATGGGAGAAGCTCTCCCATCGATGTAGCACTGTCTACATGGGGTGGTAGAGGAGTTAGGTCAGTAAAACAGCATCGCTCAAGGGTGGATTTTTCACATCTGAGTGATGTTGTTACACCAATATGGATCTTTAGTGTAAACCTGGCATTAGGTGTTGAAAGGTAAGCACTAGTTTAGGCATTTTGTTGGCTTGGGGTTTAAAATCATACACGTTGTGGACTGCCTTGCTCAGATGATTTGGTTATGAGCTACAAGCCCTTTCATTTCCAACTATTGGGTTCATACCCAGCTTGCATCATTAGATGCTCCAAATTACTACTGTTAGATAGCCATTTCTGAGTTTCAGTTCTTAGTCAACAAATTGCTGCATTTCATTTGGTATCATCTACAGTAGCCTTAGTAAAAAGGCATTGAGAGTGTGCTTGGGAACATAATTACTCTTCCTTCTACTCTGATTTCTCTTCATAAGAAGGTGGAGCAGAGGAGGCGGAGACAAGTTTTCGTTGCCCATAATATACCTCTTCTGCTGTTACAAAGAATATTTAAGTCCCCAAAGCTGTCAGCCTGTCATCTTTCACAAGCACTAATTTTATGAGTTTTAGGGGGGAAATTTTTGAATGTGTCCTTAGAATCCAATTTGATAAGTGAAAACTATGGGCTTGATATCTCCCTGTTGTTTTGTGTGAGCTAATGAAGTCTGCTCTGCTGCCAGACAGGTAAATTCTCAGCCTGCTTATTCTCTATATATCATTAATTAGCTACCACTTTTCATCTGTGACAGTTGCAGAGAAATTGGGGAATGGAGTTTCTTGTCTACTCAAAACGGATGCTAATTATAACCCTGAACCCTTCTCTTTTCATTTTAAAAGTGTCTACTGACAAAAATGTCAAATCTATTTTGCAAAAAAAATCTCTGATCTTGGTTTCATGAAATTCAATTAAAATGAGCAGGATTAAGTATTGATTTTCTTTCTCACCAAAGTTTTAAATCTTTGGTTGTTCAAATTTATTTTTTCCCTTGAAAAATTTCAGTTGGCAGCTTAGGTCTGTTTAAATTTATATCTCCTTAAACAATGAATCTCAGACAAATGTATGTACATGTTTCTTCCACATAAGAATGGTCACATTAGTGGTCAGATTAGTGGTCCATGGTCTATTATTCTGTCTTCTGATAATGAACAATGCCAGATGGATTTATTTGAGTACCATTAGCCACCATTAATTATGAAGGAGATGCACCAATTAACATCAGCTGATGATTTGGACCATTATGTCTTTACCTCTCCTATGTATCCAACACATGCAATATAATTTAATAACATTTCCTTTTTCCCTCCCCCATAGCCACTGGATTATGAGACCAGAAGGCTTTATACACTGAAAGTAGAGGCCGAGAATACCCATGTGGATCCACGATTCTATTATCTTGGGCCTTTTAAAGATACTACAATTGTAAAAATCTCTGTGGAGGACGTGGATGAGCCTCCTGTCTTCAGCAGATCTTCTTACCTGTTTGAGGTTCATGAAGATATCGAGGTGGGAACAATCATAGGAACTGTGATGGCACGAGATCCTGATTCTGCTTCAAGCCCTATCAGGTAATGTCATGGTCTCTCTATAAACCTCATGATTTAAAAAACAAACCAGAAGCAAACAAAAAAAAATGTGTAGAAAAAATGGTTTCTCTTTCAAATTGCAGTTGATGAAAGTGTTGTACATTGAGGTAGCTCTTCCACCCTGGCACTGAAGAGTGGAGATCAGGGAGAAATTTCTAAGGTTTGAATGAGAAGAACTCTTCTTCTGTATAATTCATCTCCGCAGGGGAAAGCCCCTCATGTGCAGACAGTTGGGATATGTCTAGATTACATGCCTCTGCCGACAGAGGCATGTAAAATAGGCTACCCGACATAGTCAATGAAGCTGGGATTTAAATCGGTCGACAGGGAAAGCCTTTGTCGACCGCTCCCTTATGCCTTATGAAACGGGGTTTACAGGAGCGGTCGACAAAGGCTTCCCCTGTCGACCGATCCGCGTCTTGACTCGCGCGCTGTGCCGATGATCAACTGAGCCGGCACAGCTTGGCGGCCATTTTTATTTTAATGAAGCCGGGGATATTTAAATCCCGGCTTCATTGACTATGTCGGGTAGCCTATTTTACATGCCTCTGTTGGCATGTAAAACAGGAGATAGTAGCTGATCTTTATCTTGGTACATGCACAAACTCCCTGGTAAGCCCTGAGGCAAGTTCATCAGCCCTTCCAAACTCAGAACCCCTTGCTGTGGGCCTGTGCTAGTTGATCTACTCTTGCCTTCTACTTCCAGCCACTTGGGGTACTCCTTATTCCCATCAATACATCTTCATGAGGCTAGTTTGCAATCCGCCACCACTACTTCCAGACCTTTCTCGAGTGCTAGATGAGCCTAGGTAGGCTTGTCCTGTGGCTAGACCTATAGGATTTGGGAAATCCCTGATAAGCCTGTGGTTCATGGGTGGCAGGGGCTGCTGAACCTTCTGATATTTGCTCATGCCAGTCCCAATGGTAGGGTAAAATGCCACTCTAGTCTATTCTCCTTTCTTCTTCAGTCCTCCTAAGGTCCTTAGAAGTGGGTCTTCCTTCCCTCTGGCTAAACTCCATGCAAAAGCAATAGGGAACAAACAACCTCAGTCCTTGATTGCTGCCTCCTGCTTCCTAACCTTGTCTGTGAAGCTGCTGATAAGTTAAAATTAAGTGTTCAGATCCAGATAATACCTCCCAGTATTATAGTTTAAACTGCTAATGATTTCAAAAATACACTTTCCAAGTACTGCTCTGTTTTGTGCATAAAATCTCATTGAGCTAAGTTCACTAAATTTTACCATTCTCCTTTTTGCTTGATTCCCCCTCAAAAAAAAGTATATACTTTAAAAGAAGTACCAGGTAGGTTAAATAATATCTTTTATTGTACCTATTTCTGTTGGTGGAAGAGACAAGTTTTCAAGCTTCACAGAGTTGTTTCTCAGGTCTGGATAAGGTAACCAGGGTAGATAAGCTAATTACAAGTCAGAACAGATTGATAAACACAAAGGGCTCTCACATGCTGTAGGAGACCACTTAAAATGAATGCACAGGTAAGAGTTGGAAGGTAGTGGGCTGTGTTACAAATTTGTTGTAATGAACAATAAAACCATTGTCTCTGTTAAGGCCATATCTTTTAATGTCTAGCAGAGCTATGAATTTACTTTCCTAGGATAGGCTTTTGAAGGTATTATTCAGGTGTCCTTAGAGGATGAGGACTGTGAGGTTAGACATGGAGTGATATAGTGTGAAAATTGTTCACCCATTGGTAATGAATGAAGGTCATAAGAGGGTGGTAAGGAAAGATTTACTTCAAGATGTGGTCCCTATTGGGTATGGGTTGTAGTTGTTTAATGATACCCCATATGCGTTCCTGTATCACAAAGCAGGTAACAAGTAGGGGTGTGCAGTCAGTGTAATTTTTGACTGTATTGACACAGGTTCTCCTGGGTATTTGGATGTCCCTTTCCATTATGTCATCTATCTCTTTGGTGGAGTGTCCTTGTAAACAGAAAGTTGTTTTAAGTGTGTTTAGCTGTTTCTCTTCAGAGCAAATTCTGTGATATTGGGCTGCCTGGCTGAAGATAAGATTTCTTGGTGTGAAGATAACTATGATGATCTATGGACTTCCTGTATATAGCTGTTTGTAGGGTTTAAATATTGAAGCTAATCATGGAAATCAGGACATTGATGTTGATGCAACTGTATTCTAAAAAGAGTTTAATAGATGGAGGCGGTTGCTGAAGTTTGTTGAGCAGGTTTTAGTTGTCCAGAGGATGAAAATATCATGATTGTATCATGTGCAATGGTACCAGGGATATATTTGCATATTGTTGAGTTTGTGATGCATTTTTCCATGCATTCTTTTTTGGAAGAGGCTAGTGTACTGAGAAGCCATGCTGGTACCTATGCCTGTTTCCATGGTTTTAATAGTGTTTGCTGTTAAACAGGAAATTGTGGATGAGGATAAAATGGATTAATTAGGTGATGTGGGATTTCTGAGTGCTGTGCATTGTCTTGTAGTATCTTGAGGCAGGTGGCAATGCTGTCATGGTGACAGATGTTGGTGTATAGTGAGGTGACACCTATAGTGGCAAGGATGACATTCTGGAGAAGGTTGTTAATATTGCAGAGTTTCTGGAGCAAGTCAGTACTCTCTTGGAGGAAGTTGACCCTTTGTGTGTTGAGTGCTTTGAGGATAGTTTCTGAGAGTCCTGGTAGTCTTCCAGTTAAAGTGCTGAGGCCAGATTATGGTGGGTCTTCCCTATTCCCTTATTTGTGTATCCTAGGAAATGTGTAGATTGGTCCATAGGCAGAAAGGAATGCTTGTGGATGAATGAGGCTCTAAAGTTTTTCTGTAGCTGTTTGGGGAAGGGATTAGTGGTATGTTTAAATTTCTATGTGATCTGGTTTGTCTTAGACACAGAGAATCATTTACTAAATACAAGACCAATAAATACTCTTTTGTTTGTAAATTTTGAGGGATGATAAAACCGTGCTTGAAAAGGAAAATGAATTGTAGCCTCACTTATGAGTACTGAAAATCTGCAGATATTTGCTATGTATCCGTGGACCATTTTTGCAGATTACAGCTCAGCAGCAGATACAGATTTTGTATCCACCCAGACTTCTGTACCACACACTCAGCCAAATAGGGCAGCTGTCATCCAGCCCTCTTCTCAGTGCTCTGAATTATGCTGCAGCAGCTGTGATATGTGACAACAGCCTGTAGGGCATTCTGGGACTTGCAGTCTGCAGCATGCTCCAGACAGAAGAGGTAAACTACAACTCCCCGAAGGAGTTGTCCTATTTTGAAAGAGGTGTTCTATAAACTAGTGGGAGCCATGGTGGCTTCTGGGAAAAAAAGTAGTCACCATCTCTGTCTGTTCTGGCTGGGTCTTTGTATCTTAGAGGTACCACAGCTACGTAGGGATGTCTGACCATCTCATTGGGAGGGAGGCACTGTCTATGAATACCCAGGAATGTAGCATCCCTAGCTAAAGTGGGGAAAGAGGTTCAGCCAGGGCAGAGCAGATGGTGGGACAGATTTCTATGGAGGGGCCAGGGGGTTGGCACAGCCCAGTGTCACTGCTTCATAGTGGTGAAGTTGTTAGTAGACCCCCACAAATCTGCAGATATCTGCAGATGCAGATATCGACAGACTGTTTTAGTGGATTGTGAATCGGATGCAGATACAAATTTTCATGCCCACGTGGGGATCTGCTTATTATAATTTCTCTTGGTAAAAGAAAAGTAAGATAGCAGATGAAAGTTTTGAACATATAAGCACCCAGTATTGATAATGCATTTCAGTATCACTTCTTTATCCTGTGACAACTGAGAATCTAAGTTGTTGTGCTTTTGAAGTTGTGGTCTTAAAAGGAACAAAGCTGGTGATATCACTTATGTTGTCTCTGACACAACTTGATGAGTGGAACCACTTCAACAAAATAAGTTATTTCCTGACATTGATACAGCATAATAGACTGAAGATGCTTAAGGAACAGGTCAGGGCAAGTCTTTCCACATGTGCAGTAGTAATTCATATAAATGTGTCTGATTCTTTGCGTTCCTTATTGTTCCTGTTTTCTTCTGGAGAAAAAAAAACTAACTGCAACAACTTCCATAGCTGGGGTCAGACTCAGCACTCTGGTGTAGATGTGTTGTCTTTATTAATCTCAACAGCAGTCTCACTCTTCTGTTCAAAGAATTCAGTCCTTGAAAATGAGCACTGTAACATTTACTTATTTCCAAACCATCTCCAGACAGCTAGGCTATGTCTACACTGGTGCGTTCTTGCGCAAGAACATCTTGAGCAACAGTTCCTGAGCAAGAACTCTTGCACAAGAACACATCCACATGTCCATGTGCTTTTGCGCAAGAGCATCCATGGCAGTGTGGATGCGCTCTTGTGCAAGAAAGCTCTGATGGTCATTTTAGCCATAGGGCTTTCTTGAGTAAGAAACCCCTGCCACGCGTCCACACGGCCCTCTTGCGCAAGAGCTCTTGTGCAAGAGGGCTTACACTTGTTAGAAAAGAGTGTAGCTCTTGCGCAAGAAGCCCTCTCTTCCCATGCTTTACTGTAAATCTTCTTGCGCAAGAGCAGGCGGGCTGTGTGGACACTCTGTGGGTTCTTGGGCAAGAACAGCTGTTCTTGCGCAAGAACCCACCAGTGTAGACATAGCCCTATAGTGTAACAAGTATTATAGGAGACAATGGACAGCTAAAATGGACCCGACCCGACAGCTAAAATGGACCCGACTACACTGCTTGTTTTTGCACAAAAACCTCTTGCCCAAAAAGCATCAGCAGAGAATATGCAAATGACAGCGCAACAAATGTTAATGAGTGCTTCATTAGCATACTCTCTGCTGGCAAAAGCCTGCAGTGTAGACATAGACTAGAATGTTTAGTACACCAGTGCCCGCCCTGTGAATCTCAGTCTTGCAATCTGAACTGAGAGGCTTGATGCTCTGGGCTGTGTAGGCACAACCAAATGGTTCAAACCAGATCCAAAATCCCAACAGCCCATGGAAGGATTGAAGCCCAGCACCATATCTGAACTTTGCGGCCCTGGTATTTTTAAAAGAGAAAATAGGCTATAGCTAGAGAAAAATTGTGGGGCCTGCTCCTTCCATTGACTCTATTTGTTTAACAGACTTGAGTAACCATCGTGTTTAGTCTAGGATTTAGAATCTTAACAGCAGTATCTTCTGGGATATTTGGATATGCATATCTTATGCAGAAGATGTATGGTTGCATAAGACATACACAACCAAATATTTAAGTCTTGTAACAATTGAATCTGGTCTTTCTGGGCCTTCAATATTGGACTTTGGAGCTGTGATGTGAGAAGTAACTCGAACAGCCACACTACTTGCTTGTTGAAAATCTGCACTATCAACCTTGTCTTTTCTCCACATTAAAAAAAAATGTGATGTGTACAGAATCATTGCTATGAAATATAGACATATTGTCCACGTGTAATTTCCCCAAAACTTGCCAGACATTGAGGATTATTTTTAACTGTAATTGTAGGATTTAGCCACCTGATTCAGAACTAATACATGCTTCAAATTTGAAGCAAAACTTTTGTGTGTTTTCAAAGCTTTCAAGTCAGTTTATTTTGTCATTTTTGCTTACTTCTGCAAAACTTCCTGTTTTAATTGGAACTGGAAGGATCAAAATGCCATGAGAGGGGCTATTTCCATGGCACTTTGGTGAAATCAGTAAGTACTAGAAATACAAAGAGAGGTTTTTGTGAAGGTTCTAAGTCATTCATATAAATTCATAAAAGTACCTGAACTCTTTGATGATTCTCCAAATATTATCAGTCCTGCATAGTATTACAGGCACTGGATGGGATTTTCAAAAAGAACTGTGTTGGCCTATCTGGTCTCCCACTAAGTGCAGAGTTAAGCAAACCTTGAATACTTCTGGAAATCCCATGATACACTCATGGACAGGTACCAGTCCTTCATTTACTGCAACTCCCTACTGTTTTTGATGCATGGGAAATGCAGGATTGGGTCCTAAATGGGAAGAATCAGAGAGCAGTCTGATATATGATTACAGTTTACCCCCAGGTGACACAATGATTTTCTCTACAAAGCAGGGAAAGATTTGCTCCTGTAAGCATTGCTAGAGAAGGGCTTTGCAATTCTATACAAAGACTATTTTATATCAGTAGCTTCATTGAAACTGAAAATCAAGCTAGTTAACAGTTTTAATATTTTTATTTTAATAAATCAATAAACTTGATTTATTTTAACTAAATCTACAATAAACTATGAGATGATAGCTTTAAGAGTTGTTTCAAAAAGTTGAGAAATAATTTATCAGTCTGATGTCAGTTTTGTTTTTGGGTTTTTTTTTTCAAACAGAAAGTAAATTTTCCTCTGGGGAAAAAAGTGTTTAATTACTGAGTTAGGCAACGTTCTCTACCTCACTCCCTATAATAATTCATATCTTAATATAATATCATTTAGTTAAAAAAATCATAGAATATGAAAAGTTACAGAGTAAATTGTCAGAGTTCATGTCAAGGGTAAATCCATGTTGAGATCATTCATAAGATTTGTATTTTTTCTGTGTACTACCTTAATCGTAAAAATTATAATATTTTTTAAGTTCAGGCAGTCACCAACATTAAATATTATATGAACTGCACAGCATTTTAAAAAGCTTAAACTTGCATACATTAAGAATTTTTTTCATTTAGAGTATGTAACACTTTTCATAGAAGGTGTATAGAATGTGAATATTGTACAGATGTATAATAAGATAGAGTTGCTTTTTTAAATTTTCAGTCACATAACATTTTTCTTCCTTTATCATGTTTAGATTTTCTTTGGATCGTCATACTGACCTTGACAGAATATTTAATATACACTCTGGAAATGGATCCATCTATACTTCCAAACCACTTGACCGAGAGATCTCACAATGGCACAATCTTAGTGTTATAGCAGCTGAGATCAGTAAGCCAAATCTTTTTAGTTTTCCTTACTTTAAAAAGTGATTTAAATACATCAATAAAATCCTCTGTCTCCCAGAATAAATTTCCTAAAAATAAACCCAAGGAACCATTAAGATTACTACATCATTACATCTAATTCCATTCTGACTGTCACAAAAGATTCTAGGTGTCCAAAAAAAAAATCTGTGATATTTTCAAATCAACTCATGAGGGGCATTCATTATGAAATTCTCTGCTTTAGGATAAGCACTAAAAGCAATATTTTCTGATGATAAACATGCCTGATGTCACCATTCTTCAGACTACTGGCCACTGTGATAACTATGCTGTTTCATAATATGTGCATACAGTGGGAATTCAAAGCCCTTCTGTGCTTAAACCCAGCTATTGAACTCATTTCCTCATGATGATATTTTGAGGAAGGTGGGGTGGGCAATAAGCAGCCCATGGGACAGATACAGTTAGCTAGGGTTAGCACCTGGCAGGCTTCAAGGTGCTTTATTTACCTGAGCATCCACAGGTATGGCTTCTCTCAGCTCCCATTGGCCACAGTTCATTATTCCCAGCCAATGGGAGCTGCAGGAATTGGTGTCGCAGCCTGTGGCAAACCATGGCCAACAGGAGTTGTGAGCAGCCATACCTGCTGAGCAGGTAAATATAGTATCTATTGGCCCATCAGTACTAACCCTGGAGAACTGACCATGGGCCACTTATTGCCCACCCATGATTTAACTTCTCAATCTCATTGTAGTAATTAGGTGTTTCTAAAGAGACATGCTAATTTTTTGGAAAAGTTCAGGTATTTTAGCAGAAATCAATTTACATAATAATTGCTTGAAATTCATGCCTCCCCGATTGTAGTCAAAATCCCTTTCTAATGCATTACTGACCTTCTTTGAAGAGAAGAGGCAATGTTGGAATACTGTGCTTAAGATGTAGTTTTTCACAATGTTCAGAATTTTGCTCTGTTTGCCTTTTTTAAGAAATTCAGTAAATCAAGTAGAAAAGTAGAATATATTTCCTACTAATGCTGATTCTGAGATACCGTGGGACCATGAGCGAATATTTAACAGATTGCTCCCAAGATACCCTGAAATGTCATACACCAAGTTAATATTAGAAATTTGGGATCGATCTTTATTGTTTCCTAGTTTATTCCATAAACAATCATATAAATGTTTAATATAATTCAGTAGAGGAATTCTCAGAAATGGATGATGTATGTATGACTTCCATTGAACTACAGTGTAGTTCCTCAAAAATTAAAAAATAAAATAAAACCAAAAACAGAAAAAGTGTATTCAGATGGAAATGTAAGCCCAATCCTACTCCCACAGATGTCAGTGAAAATGTAAGCTCTTTATGTGGTTGCTTTAAAAAATATTATACATTTATGCTTTTTCCTATTGTGATTTAAACATGTAGCCCATGATTCTGTTTTGATTTACACCAGTTTACAATATTGTAGATATTGAAGTGTCTCCTGATTTATAAAAGGGGAAGTGAAAGGAAACCCACATCCTGAGAATATCCTTTCAGGATACATTTGTTGCCAACCAGTGCCAGCTCATCAGTGTAAAACAAATTCAGTAACATCCATTGTGTTTTGCTTTGAAAAAACAAATTTCCAGCAGAACAGTACTTTTGAGACTAACAATAACAATTTGTGATTTGATAATACTAATAGAGATACTTTTTGTATATATTACATTTAATTATTTCATGATTTTACATGTTTATCTTCATATAAAAAGCCTAATTCCCCACTTGATTCCTGAAAATGAATTTGTTTCTGGTAGTAAGTAGAATTGGCTCTAAACACTCATGTGGCCTGTCCCTCGCATTATGAATCCATAGAGCTATGGCAAATTACAACAGCTGAGGATCTGACCTTGAAAGCTGAGCTCTGAAGGTACTTTAAAGAAAATAGTATTGAAAAAAAAAGGAGCAGAAGAAATCACTTGTTCGTATTTTTATTTCTTTTGGCAGATAATCCCAAAGACACTACTCGTGTTTCTGTTTATGTTAGAATTTTGGATGTTAATGACAACGCCCCGCAGTTTGCCATATTCTATGATACATTTGTATGTGAAAATGCAAGAGCTGGACAGGTATGCATTCTGTAAATACTCAAAGCTATTTGTTTTTGCCATGGCACTTAGTTTTGGGTCATTCTAGTAAAAATGCTTGAGAAAGCTTGCTGCTGGAGAAGAGTGCTACTAGTATAGTTTATGAAAATGAAGGCAAAGAATGGCTGTCATTAAATAAGTCTTCAGACCCACACAATAATACTTTGCAGTTGCATTAGCATGTAAATTATCTAGTTACTTTTCTTTAGTTTACAGAAATAATTTTCTATGGGAGCTCTGTTCATTTTACTTTTACACTTTTGCACCAATGGATCAGGGTTTGTTTTTGTTGTTGTTGCTTTAGATCGGGGTGGGGAACCTTTTTTGGGTTGAAGGCCACTGACCCTGAAGCCTGGGGGGCTGGATCCAGGCAAGCTGGGGGCTGCATCCAGCCTCTAGGCCTGAGATTCCCCACCCCTGCTTCAATTCCTGTAGATTTCAGCATATAGGTCTGAAAGATATATCCTTAATTGGTTTCAGTGTTATCTTCCCAGAAGAAAGCAATTTGTAATTAAATAATTGGCAACAAAATTTGGTGTGTTTTTTCAAAAGAATTCAATACTACAGAGCTTAATTGTAGCTTGAATTCATATATATATTGTGTTTAGAAACATCAAATGTCACGCACTGTCATCTGCATAAAAATGTGTCTCCGAAAAACTTTCTGTGGGTAAGTCAAACAAAAACATAAAAGATGTTAATATCTGAACTGGTAACATATTATATTCTTTGGCTTTTACATGATACAGAAAAAATATGCTTTGATCAATGTGACATGATTGCTGCCCACTCTCTAGTTCCTTGGCAGCAGCTATCCATTAGATCTGCTAGAAACCAATGAGTTTCTCTATTACTATGTTGTCCAAGAATAATAAATGCTTTTAAAGTGGCAGAATTGGTACCAGAATGGTAGGTTAAGCATCACAGTATTGTTGAAGAAAGTGTGGAAGATGAATGCAGACTTACTGAGACTAGTTTATTTTTTGAACTCCTTCAGCTCCTGATCACTGTTAAGTGGTGGTGTTTTTTTCACTCATGGATTTATAATATTCACTGGCACTGGCTATGCTTATAATGCATGCATCTTAATCTTTTGGGGGTCAATGCTAGTTTGGTTCTGTCCTCTTGTGTATTCATTCTTTATTTTCCTTTTGTTACCATAATTACAAATGATGTATTGTCAGACTTCACTGAAAAGTCTTCCCCACTGATGAATATCCACTGTTCATCAAAACCTACAATCGTATACTAGAATATGGTATTTGTGTAGTTATGTATTTAATTTCTTTATATTTATTATGTAGCATTATGTTGACTTTTTGTATCTAATATATTACATAAGAATGCAGTATCTTAATATATGAGGGTATGTCTACACTACCACCCTAGTTCGAACTAGGGTGGTTAATGTAGGCATTCGAAGTTGCAAATGAAGCCCGGGATTTAAATATCCCGGGCTTCATTTGCATCTTGCCGGGCGGGCGCCATTTTTAAATCCCCTTAGGTCGAACTCCGTGCCCGCGGCTACACGCGGCACGGAGTAAGTAGTTCGAATTAGGATCTCTAATTCGAACTACCGGTACACCTCGTTCCACGAGGAGTAACGGTAGTTCGAATTAGAGATCCTAATTCGAACTACCTACTCTGTGCCGCGTGTAGCCGCGGGCACGGAGTTCGACCTAAGGGGATTTAAAAAATGGCACCCGCCCGGCAAGATGCAAATGAAGCCCAGGATATTTAAATCCCGGGCTTCATTTGCAACTTCGAATGCCTACATTAACCACCCTAGTTCGAAGTAGGGTGGTAGTGTAGACATACCCTGAGGTATTATAGCAGCACCTAACATATGCTTGAGATATTCCAAACCCATAGAAAACCCCAAAGACCCTAAACTATAAATATACAAGACAGAAAAATAGAATAGAAACACAACAAGACAAAGGGTATGTCTACACTACAGCGTTATTTCAAAATATCTTATTTCGAAATAGTTAATTCAAAATAAGTTATTTCGAAATAACGCGTCTACACACAAAATGCATTTCAAAATAGCATTTTGCTATTTCGAAATACCGCGTCCACACTGAGTGGACACTGATTCGGAGTTAAGGCCGGCTGGAACCAGGTCAGCGTGAGGGCATCAGGTAAGGTTTGTCTTTGTGTAGCTGTTGCCTGAGGCTATCTGAGGCCTGTGCTTAAAGGGACACCCCCCCTTCCCGGGCAGCCGGTTCTCAGGTGTCTCTGCTTACTTGACTGCCTTCAACTTACCCCTCCCTAACCCCCCTTCCTGATGTCAAATAAAATACATGTATTTTCAAAAATATAAACTCTCTTTATTTAACAAAACTGTGGGGGGGATGAAACTCTGGGGAGACTGGGGAAAGGAGGCGGGAGAGGGGAGAAGGGAGGGTGGGAGAGGGGAGGGGAGGGGGAAAACTGGGAGGAGGGAGCTGGAAGGGGGAAGCAAGGGGAAGAAGGGGGAGAGGAAGCTCAGGGCTCAGGGGTGGGGTCTCGCCGGGACAACTGTCTCCCAGCACGGTGGGTGCGGGGGCCTCGGCATCCCCGGGGGGATGGGGAGGAGGGTGTGGAAGTTGAGGTGGGGGGTACGGAGATTGAGGAGGAGGGTGTGGAGGTTGAGAAGGGAAAGGCGGGAGGGGGAGAAGGAGTGGGAGGAGGAGCGGGAGCTGGGGAGGCAGCAGGCGCTGGAGTGGCACGAGGCAGCACGCTCTGCACCAGGGTCTGCAGTTGGGCACAGATGGCATGACCCTGGGCAAGCAGCTCCCGGCGGAACTCCCGGTCGTCCCGGTCCTCCCACTGCTCCATGGTGCGGTGCAGGGCTCGCAGGGCCCCCAGCTGCTGGTCTCGGTACCCCTGCAGTGTTGCAGTGGTCCTGCGGAGCCCTCGGGTGCGGGAGGATGTCCCAGGTGGGGTGGTGCACCCTGCATGCGCAGCTAGTGTGGCTGTGGAGATAGAAGAGAAGTGGGCCCTGGGGCCACAGTGGGTGAAGCCCAGCCCCCCTCAGCGAGGTGGGGATGACCGTGCGCTGCACCGTCAGAGCCATTGTGCTTGCACAGAGGCCATGTCTGGAATGTCCGGCTATCCCCGGGAGTGGGAGCTGCCCCGAGACCGCACCCATGCCCCTGTGCTGTGTATAGTGCGGCTGAGGTGGGGGGGGAGATGTCCCCCTGCCTCTGTGTAGAGGGGGCTTGTGAAGGGAGGGTGTCCTGCTGTGCCCCACCCTGGGGTCAGGAGCATGTCATGTCTCTTCACACACGCGTGTGGCTATCAGGCCACGGCCCCTGTGTGGCATGCAGCTGGAGCCACCTGCCCGGGGTGGCACGGCACATGCTCGCACGTGCACAGGTTGTTGTGTGATCCGTGGTAAGCAGGGCCCACGCGTGCCATTCCTGGTCTCCCACCCCCCCCCCGCCCCCACCCCCCAGAAGGGGACAGTAATGGCGCTCACCTGGTGTAGCCTCCCCGGATGACCCTGGTGACTCTGCTTCTGGGACAGTTTGGGGGTTCTGTCTGCGTGGCACCCTCTGTGGTGGCTCCTGCAGCTCCTCCTCCACACCCTGGTCAGGGCCCTCCACTCCTGGCTCACTGCCCCCCATGATGCGGTCCAGGGTGTCAAAATAGGGGCAGGTGTCTGCCCCTGTTGAGGAGCTGCCCTGAGTGGCCCTGGCGTATGCCTGCCGCAGTTCTTTAATTTTCATGCGCACCTGCTCTTGGGTGCGCATGTGGTCTTTGGTGGCCATGGTGGCAGCTATTCAGCCGTATAAGGTGGCGTTCCGCCATCTAGTGCGGAGATCATGGACATTGGAGGCCTCCCCCCGAACCTCAATGACATCCATGATCTCCACACTAGTCCAGGAGGGTGCCCACCGTCTCCTGCCCCTGGCTGGCTCCTGGGAGCTGGGGGACTGGGCGGGGGACCGGGCGGGACCGCTGGCTGGCTCTGGCTGCCGGCTCATTGTGCGGCCACTGGGTCAGGGGCAGCGACTGCTGTCAGGCCTGACTCTGGCACGTGCACTGTGTCCAGAGTCTACCCCTTTAAGCGCTCTGGGGCTGGGGGAGAGGAGAGGAGTTTTCCCAGTTTGGCCCAGAGTGGCCACCAGGGGAACCTGGGAAGGGCTGAAGGCCCCCTATTTCGAAATAAGCGTCTACACTGCACTTATTTCGAATTAGCTATTTTGAATTTGGCGTTATTCCTCGTAGAATGAGGTTTAACTAATTCGAATTAAGTGCTCCGGTTTGCCTGTATAGACTCTATTAAAGTTAATTTGAAATAACGGCTGTTATTTCGAATTAACTTTGATGTGTAGACATACCCAAACAGAATAGAAACATAACATATAAGTATGATCAACAGGAGTTCAGTGGCCCTTTAAAGACTATCAAATGTATTAGGGTATTAGACCAGAAGTTAATACCCTAATCAGTTGGTTAGTCTTTAAAGTGCTACTGGGCTCCTTGTTGCTTTTGCTGAAACAGACTACCTCTCTGACATAAGTACGAGGTTATGCTGAGTAGGTGTTTTGAGTGTTTTCCTTTTTTCAAATCATTCTTACTCCACTTCTTCAACTTCCCCTTTATCCATCAACCTCCAACTACACTTTCCTCTTGATCATATGATCAGAGAGGAACCTACAGCCAGTCAGATGGTATGCATACCAAGCAAAGTGTGTAATGACCGTTGTCCTGTGATGTGCAAAAATGGAGCAGCCTAAACATCCTTTTACCTGCTCACAGCAGGTTCCTACCACCTTTTCCCTCTGTGAAGGAGGGCTTCATTTCACAGAGAAAAAAACTGGGTTAGGGCAAGGACAACCAAATCTGGTCCACATATTGAGTGCTTTCTTGTCACTTTTTCTTTTCTTTAAGAGGGTACAGGTTGCTTCCTCCACCAGACTTCTCAGCACCAGATTTAGGAGCCCATGTGGACTTACCTATACAATGTCAGTCTTGAGTAGCTGTTAAATCAATAATTATGATGAAGAAGGCTTTTGTATTTGGTTTTCATAATCAGAGTTCAATAAACTAAAGCTGCTCGTCAGTTTAGACCAGGGGCGAGCAATAATTTTTGAAGGGAAGGCCTGGCTCCCAGGCAACGCACTAGCAGCGGGGCCAGGAGCTACGAGCTCTTTCAACTCCTTCTATTTAAAGGACTCATGCGAGCCCTTTAAATAGAAGCAGTTGAGAGGGCTCACCATGTGCCCAGCTCCAAGGCAACAAGTTAGGGGGCGGGGCTGTGAACTGTTGCGCAGGCCGGATCAAAGAGCTGAGCAGGCTGGATCCAGCCCGCTGACAGGCTTTTGCCCACCCCTGGTTTAGATTCTCCTTTACCAAATCTATATATACTGACTCACGTATCATATATGCAAATATTATACCTGAAAAACCTCCATCTAATTGACTAATTCATGGATTTTTCTTCACTAACTTTCTTAAAGTATGTTGTTGACATCTCTCTTAACTCTATTTTATTGCAGATTAGCAAACACCGATTTTTTTTCTGTTAATTCTTTAAAAACTCTTCAGTGCATTTGATCCAGATCCATGTGTTTTGTTTTATCAAATATTCTATTGCCATGTATTTTAATTATTTTTTTCTTGGCATCTTCAAGTATCATATCCAATAGCTTCCTTGATTAGACTCCTCTGATGCTCTTGTTATCATTAGACTTTCTATTATAAGCTAAATTCAAATAGATTTATTTAAAAATTCATACACCTCACCTTTTCAGGTTCAAGCGATTTTAGTTCCTGTCATTCTTCTTTTTATGGATGTATTTATAGGACATTCTTATTGCCTTTGATTCCTTAGCTAACTTATCTTTGCTTTTTTCTGTCATTATTTCTGAAAGATTGATTCTCTTAAACATCTTTCTTATTATTCTCTCATCTCTTCCAATTATTTCTTACTTTAGTTCCTTTGGTGACCTTTCCTTCTATTTATATCTCCCATGTGTTTTTAATTGTATTGAGATTAGCCTTTCTTCTTTCAGTACTGTGTTTTTCACAACTCTCCAATCTTTACTCTATCTTGTTTCTGGGTAGTGCTGAAATCCCGATACACCAGTATACTCTTTACTGTGCATGGTCTGTGATTGGGCATCTAAATCACATGTTAAGATTTCTGTTTGCTGAGTAGAACATATGTACACAGGAATCTGCATACCAGATTTTAGATCAGTAGTCTATTTACTCTAGTATAGCAGTCAGTACCAGAGCCTTCAGAGGAAGGATTAAGGAAACCTGCAGTGAACTATTTTGGAATAAACTGCCCAGAAAAGGAAGTTTCATCCTAACATTGATCATCTGGTGACTGACTTATATACTTAATGTTCTCTATATCATACTGTTTTTACATCCTTATGATGTCACTTCTTATTAATTTACTCTCAAAACTAAATACTCCCAATTTTTTCACACAGTTTCTTCTCATGGCAGTCTTTCCATTCCTCTAACCATTTTACTCACCCATCTTTAGCTCACCTTTCTCCTCCTTGCCCTCTTTTGAGAGAGGGTGACCAGAACTGTGCATAGTGTGCAAGATCTTTGGTTCCACTGCTGTTGTTATATACCAGTGGTTCTCAAACAGAGGTCTGTGGCAGGTTTCAGGGGGGCCACCAAGTAGGGCCAGCATTAGGCTTGCTGGGTCTCAGAGATAGAAAGCTGAAGCCTTACCACATGACTGAAGCCTAAGGCTCTGAGCCCCATCGCCCAGGGCAGAAACCAAAGTCTGAGCGGAAACCTCTGTGGCACAGCCCCAGGCATTTGCCCTGTTTGCTACCGCCTAACCCTGGCTTTTGTATACAGAAAACCAGATATTGTGTCACATGTTAGCATATTGTGGTGGGAGGAGGGGATGTCACAGAAAGAAAAAGGTTGGGAACCTTTACTCTATACCACTCCATCAATGAAAAGATGCTGCTCACAATATAACTGTAAGGGTAATTTCTGGTAGCATTTTCAGACATCTGTCTTTTTTATTCTTCTCAGTTTGCATTTTTTTTGGAAAATCAATAAGCAAAGAATGCAATGAATAGAAAATTGAAATTATTTCAATTATAATTGCTAGCAACACCAAGACAAAGGAATGTACACATGACTTTATATTTTATTAGTTTAGTTTCTGCTTTTTCTATAAAAACATAAAACGTAGGAAGAGAGGTCAGGAACAGTAAGGTATGTTTGTACAATACCTAGCATCCACCTCACTGGTTTCTTGGAGACAACAGTATACATATCATGCATGAAATATAGTCAACTAAGTAGTAATGGTGCATACAAGTTATACATATTTATGGAATAATGACATGCATTTAACAGCAAATTTACATGTACTCTCCCCTATTTTGTCACCAATATAATTACTTTCTCAAATGGTGTGCACAAATTCTTTCAACGCTTCCAAATAAACTGGAAGTTTGTTAGGATTTCTGTTTCTGAATATTAAACATATTACTTAAACAACATACATTTCTTGATGTTTGCTGGAAAATCTAATTAATTTACCAATTCCAGTATACATATTTTGATTTATATTCAGAATGATGGAAAGAAGTGTAGGTCAATATAGTTGTAATAAGAAGAAAGTAGGTGGAAAAAGTTAGCTGATGTTTTGTGCATCTCCACAGTGTTAATTAGTTTAAACACATTTAATGTACATATACTAGCATTAAGTGAAATCTGTTTTTCAGGTTTGGTTCTGAAAAAATCAGTCATAATGGACAAGATGAATTTTCAATGCTTAAAAAAACAAACAAACTCGTTTTCTTCTGACAGTGAGAGATATAATTGAGCTTCCCACTCATTTTACCTCTAGACAGCAGTTGGGAATCAGAGTTAAGCCATTTGTTATTGTCCTTTATTACTTAACAAAATACAGTAATAAATACACTTGTTCATTTTACCTACTTGCTGTTGAATATGTGATTGTTGTATTTTAGAGAAAGTGCCAAGTGATCTAGGCAGATAATTTTAAGAAACACACCACTTTTTGAAAATTTGAATACTTGAGTCACATAATCAAGCGCAATAGTGAACCAAATTTACTGTTTATATATGCAACATATTTTGCAATCTGGTTTTAATATTCAAATAGTCTCTAAAGGTGAAAACATATTTATTTACATTGCATGTTTCACAGATATTTTTCTTCATAACCATTACAGACACAGTATGGAACTTAGCAGGATTTAGCCCACTAAACTCCAACATATAATTAACAATACAAGCATTCTTTACTTCCAAAAGAGGTTAATCCCAAAGTCACGTAATCAACTGCTTCCTACTGTTCCAATTTTATGTAATATGTATTTCATTAGGAGCTGAAGCTCAGGTGGGATTAATGCTTGGAGGGGGGAGTCCTAAGGAAAGTTCAGTTGCTGCAAGAAGTGGTATTAGTGAGTTAAGTGGCATACATCCACACAACATGATGTTAGACTACTATGTTTCTGGGGGAGGTGCTGTCATTCAGATAAGGTGTACAATCAATGGCCTGACTGCTTGTCACTAAAGACCCCATGACACATTTTAAAATAGTCAAATTGTTGGTTCTCAGCAAACCAAACTGGGCTCAGAATGCTGCCCACCTAAAATTCTCGTAATATTCTGTCTGGTTTAATTCCCCGTGCCTTGTTAGTATTGTCACAGAATGTTTGCTTTTTTCCATTTAAGACATGCCTGTCTGTAGCTCACTGATGGTGATAGATCCTAACTCTTTGGAAAACATTTTAGATTCTTTACTATGAAAGAAATATATTACACATACAGAAAAAAAAATATGTGTGATAGGAAGGGATTATAAGATCCTAATCAGCAGGAAAATTATGATTGATCCTTGTGCCAGTGTCCCAACATATAGCGTATATGTGTAGAGGTATCTCAATCCAAATATCATCGTCTTGTTGAGTTTGCCTATTGCCCCTAAACTGTGACATACTTTTCAATAACAATTCATTGGTGTAACAGTATAATTAAATATATGAGGCCTTCTGTTTCCTTGTTCAAATACTCCAAGAGGTTTATTAAATTTCTTGTGCCTCATTCCTTAAGAATAAAGCCACTAGAATAGCATGACACTATCAAGAGGGTATCTATGGAGACATATCTATTTATGGTAGTGCATCTCATTTAGAGATGCAAAAGCACCCAAACATTCAGAGACTGATTAATTATATATACCTGTGTATATATTTTCAAGGATCACTTCACCAAATAGAAAATTAATTAAAGGAACGAATCTTATCACTACTCTTTGGTTAAAACAAAATAGTAGTAGTGTTAAGTGAACTGTTTTATTGATTTACATCTGGTACTGGAAGTTGCCAGAAAATAGTTAGTTATAAGCTGTTGGTTATGTAAATATAGCTGAACTTAACTGGTGTTCTGTTAGTGAAGGTCCTGAGTATTGAAATTCAGCCTTGGGAAAGAGAGGGGTTTGCAGGAAGGAGGGAAGCCTTTTCTTGGATGCAGAGGCAGTATGTGGTGGGCTCCATTTTGTGGGGAGCTGGGATGGTTACTCTGGGGACAGATGATTCTTTGGTGGAACTCTATCAAAGCCAGTTAGAAAGCTAAAAACTGCATCTGAGAAACCGTTGGTGATTTGATGAAGCAGGGAGCCATTGTGTCCAGTTCTGGGCCCCCCACTACAAAAAGAATGTGGATGCATTGGAGAGGGTCCAGCGGAGGGCAACTAAAATGATTAGGGGGCTGGAGCATATGACCTATGAAGAGAAGCTGAGGGAGTTGGGTCTGTTTAGTCTGCAGAAGAGAAGAGTGAGGGGGGATTTGATAGCAGCCTTCAACTTCCTGAAGGGAGGTTCCAAAGAAGATGGAGAGAGGCTGTTCTCAGTAGTGACGGATGGCAGAACAAGGAGCAATGGTCTTAAGTTGTGGTGGGAGAGGTCCAGGTTGGATATTAGGAAAAACTATTTCACTAGGAGAGTGGTGAAGCACTGGAATGGGTTACCTAGGGAAGTAGTGGAGTGTCCATCCCTATTTAAGTCTCGGCTTGACAAAGCCCTGACTGGGTTGATCTAATTGGGATTGGTCCTGCCTAGAGCAGGGGGCTGGACTTGATGACCTCCTGAGGTCTCTTTCAGCTCTATGGTTCTATGATTCTATGATTCTAGGATGTATATCTTGACAAGGTAGGAATGGTAGGAATGGAGATAAACAGCTGTATTTGGGAGATTGTACAGAGACAAAGAAAGAAGGATTTAGCATGTCATAGGGAAGAGTGTTGTAAAAAATGACAAGTACATTGCAGGCTTGAGGAATCTGTAGGATTATATAGCTGAGAACAGTAAATTGGAGCAGGGAAGATATGTTGAGGGTTCTAAAAGAAACTTCAGTTTTTGCCAAGTTAAGCTTCAATAGATGATGGAACATTCAAGTCAGTCAGTGGAGAGGTAGCTCTGGTTACTAACAGCATAGAGTAGTAACTGTGGCTGTGACTTGGTAGAAATCACCCTGGGATAAAACAGCAAAGATCTCAGACTTACAGGTAAGAGATGGCACTTGCAGTAGCTAATGGCCAGTAAATTTCAAAGATCTACACTGGTTCATTAAAAGAATGACAAGGAATCACCAGTACTTCATGCAGCTCCTACAACAGGCTTTCTTTGGAAGTCTGTCAACTCTGATGCTGCTTAAGTTATGAGATCTATCCAGGATCCCAGTCTGCGGTGATAGAGCTTATTGTGCTTAAGCATTTTGAGTAGAACATTTGAGTGTCATGTTAAATATTTTCCCCTCAAACTCTTAATTTACATGATTTTCTGTGCTGAACAATGGACAAATTAATTTGACTACAGATTTAGAAGTTTCAGAGTGGTTTCCATTTTGTGGTGTTTGACATTGACAAGCTTTTTCCCCCCACATTTTCTACCTTTTTGCCTCTTGAGTGCAATCAAGTAAAGTCTAAGGGTTTTCTTACAACCTCTCTTCCTCTTACAGTTTCCTCAAAATTGGAAGAGTTACTAGTGACAGAATCAGTGTTTCATTTTTACCTTTGTTAATCAAAGTTTTTGAAAGCTGAAGAAGCACTGAGAAGTTGGTGTAGGAGGAGATATTGAAAAAATAAAATTGAAACTTTTATTTTCAGTTTTCAAACATTTAATGAAATAAAATATACAGTTTGAACTGCAATTAATAATTATGTTTGTAATTGACATATTACTATGACAAATTTTGGAGGAGGAGGTTTTCCTTTTTAAACATTGGGATTAAACTTTGCTTTACTGTATTTGGAATCGAAACTCTGAATCAATGATCTATGTTACTTAATACATTTTCTTGCACTTAATGAGGAAAAGAAACAGCATATATTATGAAAGATATTTTTGTTCAGTTTGATTTGTAAATATGGATTTTTAAGATAGCACTGTTTCTTAAAGTAACCAGGTAACTCTACCACAATGCTTGCTTATTTTTGTTTTCCCTTGTCTAGTTAATACAGACCATAAGTGCAGTAGACAAAGATGACCCCCTTGGAGGACAAAAATTTTTCTTCAGTTTAGCTGCTGTTAACCCAAACTTTACTGTTCAAGATAATGAAGGTAAAATATGGAGCTTGCCCATTGTATAATATTTATTTTTAATTCCTAATATATTGCAGGTATTTTTCTGAAATGACAGAACTTGTGTTTGCAAAAGCAGAGAGCCATTACCTGGAAGAAAGAATGGGACCTTCATTGGCCAATGACCCTCACAGAGAGAGCAGACAAAATTATAATGCTACAGCTGTGTAAATACCCATAGCCTTACTGTGTTTTTAACCCTTTCTTCTCCTTGTCCATGCCAATACTTTATGGGATATATGTTGGAAAACTGTTATCATCACAGCTTATATTATTAACTGTAAAATGTTTGTGGGTGGGGAACAATACGATGGAAATAATTTCCTTTATTTTACAACAAGTAAAGATTTAAATATTTTCTAAATCCAGAATATAAGACTATGTTGAAATAAATCTAGCTCAAGATTTCAGTTACTTTTGGTGGCTTTATATGTTTTATAACATAGTGCTTTTGTTGTCTTTTGGTTTAGTGATAATTACAAACTGCATCTCAAGGAGCAATCAGGGGAGTCCTGTTAACCCACATTATCTAAAACAAGAAATATAAATTCAGACTGTAGATCAGGAGAGTTGAGTCTTGACCAGCTCTTACTTATTTGTATTTTTAAATACGTTTCCCAAAGGGGGACACAACACTTGATTTTAAGCTTAAAAGATGTTGGGCCTAGTAGTCCCAATCATACACCAGAGACCCACACCACTAGATTACAGACAGACAGTCCCTGCCTCAAGAAGCTTATAGTCTAATTACAAGAGACATGGGGAACAAAAGGAACATTGCAAGAGGACTGAAAATATCAGACTTTGAAGTCTGTATGCTACAACTTCAAACTGAGGTTTTCAAAGCAGCCTACAGGACTAGCTGCACAATTCATGAGAACTGGATTTCTAAATCCACTTAGTGACTTTGAAAATAGCACTGAAACTTGATACCTGGGCTCTTTCTTAGGCAAGAAACAGCATTTTCCCTGTTTTGGAAGTTAGAAATCTCTAATCTGATCATATCAGACTGTTTGTGGGTCCCAGTAATCACAGGATATTAGACCTTAAAAAGTACAAAGCTGTGCAGGAGTCTGAAATGTAGTCACAGTAGCAATGATTCAGTGCGGAGTAGAGGAGATAGTTGAAAGGTCATGAGAAATGGTGTCTATGGCATGGTTATAATCACTCTACGTAGTCTGTATAGACACATTTAGAACTCCATAGTCAAAATATAAATTCACTGAAGTTATATAAAGGACACAAACCTGTATTCATTGGAGGGTTTTTTCATTCGTGCACATTCAAAAAAATGGCATTGATCTGGTCTCATCATAAAGTTCTTTATCTGGAAATTAACAGATCTCAGTTGAGGTAAAGGGAAATAGCAGAATCTCAACTGAGAAGATAGTTTTGAGACCTACTCACCCTATAACATTGTCAGTGGTCCTCAGCCTGCAGAAGATTTCACTTTACACAAACTTAGTTCATCAATTCAGCTTCAGTTTAAGCTTACAGACTCCTAGACACACACACACACACACAGAGATATCTTTCTTGGCTTAATAGGCCTCCACACTCTCAAGCATCCTCCAAACACTACCACTGAGAAAAGATCAACTATGGAGAGACTGTAACAACTGGTGACAGGGGAATGAGACAGAATAACACAAGAGCTGGATCTAAATGAAAGATCAAGTCTTTTTGGTTGTGAGTCAGAGGCAGTATACAGCTAGATCTAATGCCTGATTTTTTGGGGGGGGTGTGGGGGAAGGGAAGGACAATGAGGAGAGAATGGGGGCAGAGGAAGCTTCATAGGGTGAGACCCTAAGGTGTATATTGCAGCAGCTCTGGGGGCCAGGACTGAGGCCATAGCTGTTGGAAGAGGTGTGTCCTGCCCCACCTCTCAGTCAACTAGTGCTGGGCAGGAGCAGAGTCTCTTCCCAGACACGGAAGAGCACTTTGCTGCATGGCGGGAGGGCCACGCATTGCACGGCACAGCAGTCTTAGAGCAGCTGTGATCCAGGCAGCAGCGCTATGTGAGGGGGCAGGGCAGACACTGGGGGCTCTGGGGCTGGGGCTAGTGCTAGGGGGCTCTGGGGTGGTGAGGTCTAAGAAGCGGGGATGGCACTGGGGGGTCTGGGGGTGGGGCTAGTAGTGGGGAGCTCTACAGGGTGGGCATGCATGGTCAGACTGCACTATTTGATACATGTATCTGGAGTACATTCACATTTCTAAACAGTTTGGGAATATAGTATTGCATATTGATCTTCTGAATGCCTGAGGTAATCACTCTTCCAATCACATTTCAGCTTGAGATACTGAGGAATATAATGTGTTGGCCAACAGTATGTTCAGGAGAAGAAGAAGTAAAGGAAAAGGGAAACAGCTTTTTGTCTGGTTCAAAAGAGCAATAGAAAAAAGCCTGATCTCAGATGTTAAGTATAGTTTCCAAAGTAACATAATGAACCAAAACCAGTAATTAAAAATGTGTGTGTATATTATATAAACTATGAATTTTATAGTTATATATTACACATTAGTAATATACATAATTATTTTAAACTGGTATAGATAATACTGCCAGAATTTTGACAAGAAGAAATGGCTTCAGTAGACATGAAATAAGCACTTATTTGCTGCCAGTGGTGATATCGGACAATGACTACCCAATCCAGAGCAGCACCGGAACTCTGACAATTCGAGTGTGCACCTGTGACACGCGGGGGAACATGCAGTCATGTAATGCTGAGGCCTTGCTCCTTCCTGCTGGCCTTAGCACTGGTGCTCTAATTGCCATTCTCCTCTGCATCATTATACTGCTCGGTAAGTTATACAACAATACCTCTTTTTTTCCCAAATGAACTAATAGACCAGAGATATAGAGGTCTGGCCAGTTGCAAACTACATTGTTTTGGAAATATTAGTGGCTGTGTTTTGTGATATGAGATTAAAAAACCTACTGAAATACAGTGGAAATGTGGTAAACTTAAATGCAGTAAAGCATTGTTTCTATGGGACTAAGAAAGAAAAAAAATCTCAGCTTGCTGAATTATTTTAACAAATGTTAGCATGCAAATGGCAGTATCTACATACTTACAGCAAAGTTGTTGCCTTAAAACAGGGGTGGGGCTCTTTTTCCTATCAGGAGCCAGTGACCTACAAAAAAAAATCAGCCAGGGGCACATTCAGCCCCGCAGGCAGAGGTGGAGAGTGGAGCTCAAGGCTTTCCCTAGGCTCCGGCATGAGGCCAAACATAAGAGGTTCAGGACACAGGAGGGGGCTCTGGGCTAGTGCAGGAGGAGGCCAGGGCTCCAGCCAGAAGTGTGGGCTCTGGGGTGGAGCTGGGATGAGGTGTTTGGAATGCAGGAATGGATGGGGCTAGGGCTGAGACAGGGGTTAGGATGGTGGAGGACATGCAGAGTGAAGGCTCCATGAGTTACTCTGGGTGCAGAAGGAGGCTCCGAATGGGGTAGGTGGGTGTGCGGGCCTGGAGAGAGTTTCGGATGTCTGTGACCTATTTTCCTAGTCTCGGAAATCAATCTCCATCCCCTTCAGCACTGATTGCCTCAACCAAGTTGGTGTTTTCTGCAAATTCTTTATTAGGTTTTTCTTCCTCCAGGTCACAGTATAAGATCATTGGACTTAACGCTGGTAACTGCACCACTCCATTTGCTTCAGGTGGCGCCGGGTCGGTAGTGCAGTTCCCTGCCTAAGTACCTCCATGCTTAAGTTTACCAGTAGGGTTAGTATTTGCGCAAAACTGAATAGTCCTGTCCCGCACTTCTTTTTTGAAGCCCCGCCCCCAGTCACACCTCAAACACTTGCTCTCTCCATCCTTACTCACTCATTTTTACCTCGATGGCCCAGAGTTGTAGGGGCCCAGGAAGCAGTCAGGGTGCAGGCTTGTCTCAAGCAGGGTGTGCTTGTCTCAAGCAGATTCCAGAGCAGTGACAGGTCTCCCTTGTGGTTCTGCCCACTACTCTGTCTGCAGGCACCACTGCTGCAGCTCCCAGTAGTGACGGTTGGAGCTTCAGTAGTGACAGTTGGAGTGGGGGCAATGTGTGGAGCCCCTTAGTTGTCCCTACATGTGGAAGCCATGTGGCATGGTGCTTGCCTGCCCTGCACTGTGGCACCACCAATCAGAATGGTCAATGGCCCCCTCAGCAGAAGAAACAGTTTGCCGCGCAGACCTGCTTCTGCCTGCCACCTGTGCTGCTGCCTCTGATACAGAGACAGCAGAGTGGGGCAGCAGCAACCTCTGTCCATGGTAGGTCCAGCCTAGCTGTGGACAGAGGCAGCTCCGCGGCAGCCTCCCCTGTCTTGCCCCCCGTGCAGCTACCTCTGAGGCAGTGCAGGGGCGTGGGCAGGCAGGCAGCACTACTGAGATAGTGTTGGGAGGACTCGGCTTTTAAGGCTTCCCCCATCACTGGCTCCTTCCTCTAGCCCCGCTGCCTCTGTAAGAGGCAGCAAGGAAGGGGGGCAGGTGGCTCCGTGGGACCCACACATGCAGAGAGCCCGCTTAAAAGCCGACTCCCCGCCAAGGTTCCCTGTAAGCTGTGCATCCACGCTCCCTTCTGTACCCAGCCTCCATCCCAGACCCCTGCACCTTCTCCATTAATATAATGGAAGTGTGTAGCCCTCAACCACTTACCAAATTCTTGGAGTGCCCCCCCCCCCGGTCAAAAATTATTGCCCACCCCATGTTAATGACTTCAGGCAAAAAAGAAAAAAATTCAACAGAATTTTTTTGAATATTGCAGATATCTAAAACTCTGATCGTAATGATTTTTTAAAATACCATGTTACTAATTAATACATGGTAAACTGTATTTCATTGAGGCCAGATCTTTCTTCTCTGGTAGAGTTCTGGCTCTTATGAGTCATAAGTAGCAAGTACTAGGTGTGATGCTAACTGTTTTGTAGGATGAAACCTTATTAGCAAGATCTTTGAAACATGCATCTGTTTGTTAGAAAGGATGATGATACATGTACTCCAAGGTCTCAAAGGGGTAGCCGTGTTAGTCTGAAATGAAAAAAAACCTTATAAAACAACAATGGTGCTGTAGCACCTTAAACTAACAAAAATATATAAATAGAATCATGAGCTTTCATGGGCACAACCCATTTCTTCTGCCGAGGATAGTGTTAATTTTCTTTTTATTTTATTTCGTATTAAGTATTCATAAGCATTGCTCCTTGTAAATTATCCCTTGTTTTAATATATTTTCTTCCACACCTATGGACTATTTAAAATATATATTTATATCTAAGTTTTTTGTTTGTACTGGTGGGTGCACATCCACATGCTACCTCAATATTGGTGTTGCACATAAGAAATTTCAACATGCTCAAAGGATAATTCACCCTCCCAAGGATGGAAAATCTTAGAGGGAACACTGCTCCTGCACATATCAGCTCCCATCTGCTCTCCACACCCTCTGCACTGCTGCCTTCCTACCAGAGGAAGGGGCTGGAGGAAGGGGCAAGGTGCATTCAGTGCTTGTGGGAGCTGGTTTAAAAGCTGGTTCCCCATTGGCACTGGCTCTCTCCTCCCTGATCTCCCACCCCCACACACACACTTCCTCTGATGCAGAGGCAGCAATGGGGGTCAGAATGTATGTAGTCAACAGGATTAACCAATAATCTCCGTCTTACCGGTTAATAGTGTAGTTGACTATGTGTTGATATCCCTACCCCTAGGTGGAAAAACCAGCCAGTTCTGCATGATTGATGCTCCCCCCATAGATCCCATTGGCTGTAGTTCCCAGCCAAGGGAATTGCAGAGCCAGTGTTGGCGGGGATGGGGCGGGTGGGGCAGAATGCAGAGCTTCTCTGATCATTCGTCTCTCTAGGAGCTGCAGAGATATTGTGGCAAGACAGCGCTGATAGTGCAGAGACTTTCCAAAGGCTGGATTAAATGAAGCAGGGGGCCGGATCCAGCCTGCAGGTTAAATGTTCCCTACCCCTGTTTTAAAAATAGCTAGGAGGTTGAATTACAGAGCAAAGTCCAATCAACATGGGATGTTGGTTTTTGGAATTTATTGGTAGAGAATAGTAAAATGTACTTTTAATTATATAAATGATTTGAGATACTTTTACTCCTTCACGCATGTGAAACTGTTATCTATATCCCTTTCTACTAGGAAATGTACTAGAAATGGTTGTGAGAACAAAGCAAACTGGTCAATACTTTTCATTTTAAGTTCACATAGTGATTCATCCTACTTAGGTTAGCAGTATTCCCTTAGGGAAGTGGATTAGACCCTGATCCCCTGCTAGAATGACATGTATGGAATTTGTACAGGTTCTTAGTCCTCAAATTTAAATTTAATATTATCTTCTATTTTGTAAATTCTTATATAATGAACTGTAGTGCAAATGAGCCTTTACCAGGCCATTAGAGTAACCTGATTTAATATGTCTTTCTCATTTGAGTCACACCATAATTTTGTGTTTTATGAACTGAAGAGTAAATTATTCTTTGGAGTGATAGTAGTCATTTAGGAAATCTTAATGTCCTAAATTTTAAATGTGAATTTTTGGGTCTCCTGTGGATAAAGGGGAATGAAAACATTTTGGGGAAAAATGTAAAGGGTTTTGATGTACTAAAAATCCTAGTCTGCAAGTAGAACTGACTTACAGTTGTTTGATTTATTGGGGTTATTTGTGATACAAATGGGAGAAAGAAACTCTGCTGATTCCTTAGTAATGAAAAAGGACAGGAATTTTTAGGAACATGCAAGATCACCATAGGGGTTTGTTTAATGCCCACTGTAATTTTTTTTCAGAAGCCAATTTGTTGAAATCACGTAATTAAGAAAGAGAAGAGAGTTATCTATTATTTTTATTAATATATTATGCAGTTCAGTTTACTTACTTGATATTATCTTAATTATATGGGATTACATCAAAGAAGGCTGGTAAGAGGAAAACAAAACAATAACAAAGATAAGTTACCAGCAGCGGGGCTGGATTAAGAAAGGGACTTTAGGGGCTGCAGCCGCAGTCTAAGAGGGGCTCCCTTAGCTAAGGGCCCTGGACTGGAGCCACTAAGGCCCCTGTGTGCTGTGTTCCAAGCAGGCTTTGCCTGGTTGCGGGGGAGGTGATTCTGCGCATTGCTGTTCACCCCCCTCCCTTGCCCCTCTAGTCATGATGAGCAGCACACCAGGTTAACTCTGTCCTGGTGCTGCCTCCCCTGCAGGCATCACACCCCTCAGCTATGATTCCTGACCAATGGGAGGTGTGGGGGGTGGTTGCCTACAAGTGAGCATGGGCCATGCAGAGACACCTGTTACCACCAAATGGGAGCTGAGTGAGGTAAGTGCCCTGTGCTCCATGACCTTTTGTGCCCTCTCTCCCAGACCCTGCACCAGCCAGCCCCATCCTGCAACCAAATTCCCTCCAGTCCCGGAACCCCCACTAACCTCCTTCCTTGAGCCTCCCAAATCCATGTCTCAACCTGCAACCCCCTCCCACACACTGAACTCCTCCTTCCCCCCCCCCCCGCTGAACCTAGAACCCCACAAGATCTAGTAGACCCAGAAGAGTTTCCGAGGCCCTGATGACCAGAAAGACTACCAAGTTCTTTAAGGAAAGAGCAGGAGAAGCCAGGAAATCCACCTGGCTCCAATTAGGCTAAAAGTTGGTATAAATAGACAGCAACTGAATGAGGGAATAGAGTGAGAAAATGGCAGCCTTTCTCTTTCCCATCTCAAAGGTGAAGGCAGCTGGGCTAAGTGGAAACAAATGAGGAAAGAGTAAAGTTTAGGTAACAAAATGTACACAGGCACTTGTTTAACCCTTCTCTTTGCTATCTATGCACCTGACATTGAATAAGCAATACATTTGTTTTGAACATGTCGTTCTTGAGTTGTTTTAACAAGCAGCTAGTGGCATGCTTTCCAAAGAGAAATTTTATAACAGTTGGGCCGGTTGAGATAAAACATTATGATAAAGGGCTGTTACCACTTGAGGAGTGCATTTGAGAGGGGCTGCAAAAGTGGGAATAGTGTGTCCCCGGTCAAACGAAGGACAAGCCGTGGAGTTAGCCATTCTGGGGAATAGTGCTCATGGACAGACAGGTGGATGAGACTTCCCCTGAACATACCAGCCATTTGTTCTCTTGAAAAAAATAAAGTGTTTCTTTGTTCATTAGGTAGTTCTTGTGTGCTTACATATTTAGATTTCTTTTTGGCAGGGAGATAAACAGCATTTCCAGTTTTAGCCTATTTCTGCTTATATGTAGTCAGATGCTTGTCCTCTCAAATTTTCTGTATTGGGCAAAACAATGAATTTCAGTGGTTATCTTCAAGTTTCTCTTCTCTACATCCATTGTCATTATGATTTTTAACTCTTCCCCAGATGGGTTCGTAATCAGGAGTCAGACACTGATTTATGCTGTAACTCTGAGAAATAAAATAATTTTTACTTTGAATTCAGGGAGCTGATTTGTGGAGTCTCATCTGATAATTTTGACTAAAATAAGTATTTTGTCTTAATATTACTTAAGCACCTTCAGGTGTTTAAGAGCAGGTCTTGGAGTATACTCCTCTTTGTCATCCACAGCAAGTATGCACTGTCATGCTTCAATCAGTTATGCTTATACAGACTCCCTGAAGCCACATCAGTTGCATAGGTGTAACGAAGGACACCATGGGCTTCAGGAATGGGTGTTCATGTGTGAGAATAAAACAAGACATCTTATGTCCCATAGTCATAGATAAGCTTCCAGGACCTTATATGCAGAGCTGTTGGGGAATTTTATTGATGGTGTTTGTTTCTAAAGCTCTTTATAAATAAAAAGATGCTTTATTTAAATCTGCTGTCATGGGAGATGGCAAACTCTCAATCCCAAGATGTCATTTTAGAGTCACTTTTCAGAGAAGAGCCTCTCTTTTATAAGTAGCAAAAGCCACCTAGACTTGGGTCTTATGATGGATAACCTGACTTTCCATGGTCATTATCAATCATCTGGTAAGGAGAGAAGAGTAGAATAGTTAAGATGTGCAGGGGTTGCAGTTCAGAACCTTTAAAAAGAGCAACTAGAGAAGGTGGTTCACTAAATTTACCGACTCGGTTTAAGATTCAAGTTGCTGTTTAGGCCCAGCACTTGCTGCTAAGTACTGCTAAAGAAGGGCAGGATGAAAGGAACTAATCCAGTTCCCCAAAGGCAGCAGTGGCCAGGATGATCAAGGTAGAAAGAAAATGATTTTAGTCCATATGATAATCAAGGAAATAATTTTATACACTTAACATTTTACTTAATATTTTACTAAGACTCCTTGCTATTTTTTGTATTTATTGATGTCAATCTCATTTGAAGTGCATGTAACTTGGTGTGGCACAGCACAAAAGCTGTTAAGAGTTTAGAGTCAGAAATACTGTTACTTGCAGCACCAGACCTGGTCTAGAGACATACAATTACTGATGACTATATTTCAAAGTTAATTGTGGGACTACATTAAAATATGTTTAGTAAAATGACCTTATTTCCAAATTGACACATAGATGCCATTAATTAATTTCAGTTAAGGATTCTCTGCAATGTGACCTTGCATAGTGTCCTGCTATCTGGAGTGGCTCACAAATGTGAGTGCATTCTTCAGTGTGGACTTTCAGAAAAAAGGGAAGACAGACCGAGTTGGTGATGTGTTCTATAATGATGTTTCACCAAGCCAGTAACAAATGTGAAGTCTTGGATCATTAGGCTAGTATTACCAAAGAGTCATAAATAACCTCCTTAGCCTCTCCAGACACCTATCTTGCCACCCAGACAAACTGGACTTTGTGATTAGAAGGTCATAAAGAAAAAAACACATTGGCTACGTCTACACTTCAGGCTTTTTGCACAAGAACTGTTTTGCGCAAGAGCGCATCCACACTGCCATGTGCTTTTGCGCAAGAGATGTGCTTTTGCGCAAGAGTGTCCATGGTGGTGTGGATGCTCTCTTATGCAAGAACCCGCTGTTGCCCATCCACACTGCCTTCTTGTGCAAGAGCTGTTCTTGCACAAAAGCCTGCAGTGTAGACGTAGCCATTAGGTTGTATCCAGTCCTGAGAGCCACTTAATCCATATCAACTAGTACTCAAGATCTTCCACTAGACAATGCTGGCAGACAGTTCTAAAGGAAAAGAAAGTTATTAAAAGGCTAAAGCAGGTAAATATATATGTACAGGTGAATCATGTTTTATAATTCCAAATGATAGAAGTGATGTAAAAAACTGCTGTTTTCTCAAAAGACTTTTCAAGGTACCCAAATTATCTCTAGGGAAACTCTGCTTTGCATCTGGTATATTCCTTTTTAAGAATTCAAACAAGCCAAAGATCCATGATCTTTCCTTACATCCATGCTTGTAGCTTCTTCTCACAGAAAACAAGGTGACAGAGTCATTAAATATTTCCTTTGATGACGGAGAGTGAGGAATGCATTTTGAGTCTTTGATCTCTGATCATCACACACAATGACCACTTGCTTTGAAATTAGCATTTTTTCCATTAAAGTTCTTCATTTGTATTCCATAAACCCTCTTCCTTATTTGATGGGTTATTCAGTTACAGAGGTATATATAAGGTAAATGCTTGCTACTACATTATAATGAGGTGCAGATAAAACAACTCAGGTAAGAACCCATTTGTTTTCATGCAATTTAAACACCAAATGCAATCACTTTGATCTATAATGATCAATGACTGAATTGACCTTTGGATTTGGCATGAGCTGGCACCACACATGATGTCAAATCTGCTAGTTTTACTTAAGTGGCAGTAATATTGGAATTATCAGACCATGTCCTAGAAGATGCTGAGTCAAAATAACTTTATTTATTCTAATCAGAATTTGTTTCTACCAAAAATAACATTTTTCCTGCACAAAAAAAAAAAAAAGTAGTATTAGAGGAAGAGACACTTTCTGTGTGGGGGGCAGAGGGGAGTAATGGAACCATCTTTACCTATTAGGTGGCTCAGTGTTTCTCTCAGAGAAACATGGAGTCAACTGGAGTATGAATATTGCAATTTGGGTCAAGAGGTTTCACCAAATTTCCTTGTTCCTAGGAAATTATATTTACAAATTGTCTGCAGTCATAAGGTACATCTATACTGCACACTTATTTCAAAATAAGCTATTCCAGAATAGTTATTCCGAAATAGCTTATTTCAAAATAGCACATCTATAGTGCAGGGAAGCCCCAAAATGAGTCCGAGGCAGGCTTCCCTAATATGGGCATCCTATCTTGATGTAAAGCCCCAGGAGGTACTGAGGAGGAATAATGTAGAATGTTTACATTTTCAGAATAAGGCATTTGTTATTTCAAAATTATTTCAAAATAACGGAATGGCTGTGTAGACGCTCGCATTGTTATTTAGAAATAACACTAGTCATCTCGAAATAATGGTGCTGTGTAGATGCATCCATAGTGATTGTGGTCATTAAAAGTTGTTTATTCACAAATACCTTGGCAACTATAAGTCTGAGAAAAAGCTCATTGAAGTTCATAGTTTTCATATTTGATGATAGAATTAATTGGTTTCAATGGGCTTTGAATGAGGCCCTAAAAGTTCATTTCACTATGAACTTTTCTTCTACAAAAAAATGACATTTTCTGATAGTTTAATAATGAATATAAAATTAACAGGGTTATTTAAAAATTCTTATTTGTCCTTTTTTAATTATTAAATTCACAAGCTGAGATAACTTTGTATAAATTAAGTGACTAAACAACAGTCTTTGCAAACCAGTTACTCTGGAGACTGAATATTATTCATTTAAGCTAATTTGTGAATACGTATCTGCCAAATATACCCATAAAAATTAAGCTCAGTTCATAAATTATTGGCAAACCAAAAAAGGGTTGAATGCCTATTATTCATAACAATTATCAAATCACCCTAAAAATAATCAGTATCTTTGGAAACAAAGTGCACTTTTTCTAAATTAAAAGATTATAGCTTAACTGAAACAATTATACCATATGTCTTTAAGTGAATATGTTTTAATAAGGGAGATAGAAGTTAATTTAAATTCCAGGTTAATTAGAAGGTGTTCCTCTTTCTCTAAAAGAACATTTGTGTTAACTACAAATAATAAAAAGTGACACCTATGTTCTCCCTAATTGCAATCAGCCATACAACAGCACCACACTGTCTCATACACAATTACCATCACAACAGAGACTATATCGATGACATATTTTTTTTGCAAATAGATTCCCGTGCACTAGTTCACAAATGTTTAACTTTATGTAAAGGGGTCAGAAACAAGCTATTTCACGTGAAAGGATACAAAGATTGATTATTATAATTTGAAATACATATTTAATTCACTGTTTGAGAAATTGACTTGAAACTTTCAAAAAATATTCTCCCTCACCATTAAAGTGTAGTCCGAACCATTTTCAGACCAGTTTCAAAAACAGGATAGAGTCTTTGCTGTTTCAGGGACTCTTAAGCTTAGCTGATAAAACATCAGTAAAATAAACCTATTGTGTCTGCTGAGCTTGCCACTGAGAAATTGTTAAACTGAAATTTTTAGTTTATCTATGTACTCTTCTGTTGTTCTTTTTTTTTAAAGTTATAGTGGTGCTGTTTGCTGCTCTGAAGAGGCAGAGAAAGAAAGAGCCTCTGATCCTGTCTAAAGAGGACATTAGAGACAACATTGTGAGTTATAATGATGAAGGCGGTGGAGAGGAAGACACTCAAGCCTTTGATATTGGCACACTGAGAAATCCTGCAGCTATTGAAGATAAGAAGCTACGACGAGATATTATTCCTGAAACATTATTTATACCACGGAGGACTCCTTCAGCACCAGATAACACAGATGTCCGAGATTTCATTAACCAAAGGCTAAAGGAGCATGATGTTGACCCCTCTGCACCACCATATGATTCCCTTGCAACCTATGCCTATGAAGGAAATGATTCTATAGCTGAATCCTTGAGCTCCTTAGAGTCAGCTACTACTGAAGGAGACCAAAACTATGATTACCTCAGAGAATGGGGCCCTCGATTTAATAAGTTAGCTGAAATGTATGGTGGAGGAGAAAGTGACAAAGACACTTCTTAACCTCCAATAGGGTTCATTTGAGAGGAAGTAACTTTACAGACACCTTCTCCACTTGACTATATTTAACATTCAGGAAATTTTTCCTGCCACTCAGCACAATGGTTTTCTTTTTAATTTTGTCATTGTCATTCATTCTTTCTAGTACAATGTCACAGACTATATAAAGCATTTTATTTAATCACCTTCCAGGAGCCAAAGCTATGGAAATTCAGTGTTGTTCATTTTAGTAAGTAAAAGTATTTTCAACAGTTTGAACAAGGTGATATTCCCTTAAGCAACCTCATGTACAAGCCGCTTTTGTTAGGTCCATGTCCTACCCTTGCAAGTGCAGCTTTTAAGAAGGCAAAGAAAAAAAAGTATGTCCAGTTCTGTACATTAAAATTTTTTTAAAAAATGTACATGTGGTGTTAATAAGTGTGATATGCAGCTGGTTTAAAAAAACAGTTTGTGCAACTTCATTTCATCAAATTCTATCTGCCAATGTTTTATATTTATATTTTTGTATTTATTTTTAAGAAATAAACCAGTTTTTACAACTATGTTCCCGGTCTAGGAGATGAAGTGTGACTCCCCCTCACCTCCTCCAAGATCTATCCACTCAAGCTAAAGAAGAGGTTGCAATTACTCCTGTAACAACAGTGCTTGCAACAGACATTGTAATGCTGTCTAAATTTAACCAAGCATTTTTCACCAATATTTAGAAGTGAATGTGTTCAGAGGTAGACAGATTGGGAGGACTATTCATCTGATGAGGAAAAATAGTCTTTCAATTGTGACCAAGGAGGTGAGTTCTATTTCACGATTACAACAAATTTGTCATGTCACTAAACATATGCACTATTAAACTTGAAATCAGTAGGATTACTCAAATGCACAAACCTCTAGCAAAGCTTGGTTTTTTTTGCGGTTCCAAAGTCCCATTAAAGTCACTGAGGTTAATTCAGATATAACAGTTTATGTGGAGAAAAATAGTTTCTCCCTTTTTGTTAAGGCACAAAACCTTAACTGATCACAAAGCTGTAGTTTATTGGACTGTAATTTATAGGTGATTTCTTCCTCATACAGACTGACAGCACTGAACAGACATGCCCAATAATTTTTACTAACTAAGTTGAGTATTGGTATTTCCCAGAGGTCAAATTAAAAAAAAAAAAGACACTTAGGCTATGTCTACATAGCCGGTTTTTTTCAGCAGAAGATATGCAAATCACACTCTCATTTGCATATATTCTGCCGATCCCTTTTGCGGAAGAGGTTTTGCCGCTAAAAAGCCCTGTGTAGACATGGCTATTTGTTGGAAAAAAACCCTTTTTCACAAGATCCTCAAAAAAAGATTCCTCAAAAAATGAGGTTTACAAGATCTGCGAAAAAGGTTTTTTTTCCAACAAATAGACCAGTCTACACGGGGCTTTTTAGCGGCAAAATCTCTTCCACAAAAAGGATCTGCAGAAGATATGCAAATGAGAGTGTGATTTGCATATCTTCTGCTGAAAAAACCCGACATTCATATTACAGCACAGATCTCTTTACCTTAATGGAGTGCTTAAAAGCAGTGCAGCTCAGAAAATATAAGGTAGGCAGATACAGTGCCTTCAGTGTAGCAAGACCAAACTTTTAATGAGTTAAATCTTTGAATTGTAAAAAAACTTTTAGATTGATTCCCCCTCTTGATTCCCTTATTGAAATTCATTTTAGCTTATCAAAAATGCTGAGGGATACTTAGCATTTTTTACTTTATCTGATGTAAAATATGTAAAAAATAATCCATTCAAAGCTATATTGACATCATTGAAACAAAGAAGAATTTTGCTGTTATAAACCACAAATGGGAGGGAAGACTAAATGCTATGGGAATGTGACTTACCCATAGATCATCTGCAAAACTAAATAAACTGCAGATGCAGAAGATTAACGTTTCTTTGAAGCAACTTTTATTTTCACATCCAGATTTTCCAACTTTCCTTGTAAGGGCAAGAATAACAAATTTAATTACAAAGATTAAGTTCAAATTAAGACTGAGTTCCAATTCTGTCTTCCATTTACAGAAGAATTGATATCAGTAAATCTCCATTTGATATCCATGGCAGCTGCATGTGCAAGAACCCTAATTCACAGAAGCAATCAGGATGTATTGTATATACAAGACTATAAAAGAAATATGCACATTTTAATGAAAATCAAACCTATGCTAGTATAAATCCAGCCAGTGCATCTGTATAATGCTCATTCAAAAAGAGGTCCAACATTTAATTATCAAACAGGAAAAATTACTTCTTTAATCATATGAAAATTTAATTAAATGTGTGTAATATTTTGATTTGCATTACAATATTTCCTGTCTGTTAATATTCATAAACTCTTTTTCTTCACTTCAAAGTTATTGAGCACACTTTCCCTTCCAAAAATCATAGCACAACTGTTGGGTACCAAAAAGTCAGAAGGGAACTGGAACTAAGTTTACCAGTTAGGGACTATGCTAGCCACAATACTTCTGTTACTAGCCTTAGGAAATATTATACATAACCCAAATACACATAGACACATAAAAGAAACCCATAATCATGGATTCAGATTATGTGTAAAATAAGACTCAAATCAAATGTGTCAACATTCATATAGCAGAACGTAGGAAGATAGAACCCAAACTTCATAAAGGTATGTTTTGTTGTTGAGGGCTGTTGCTGTGTGCTCATATGACATACATGATCATAGAGGAAACCAGTCCCATCACAGGAAAAATATCTACACATCATAATGAAGGTGGAACTTCAAAAGGTTTGCAGTTTAGGTCAACCAAATAATTTAGATACTCATCTAAACTCTATCAACCTATGTCCTCCAACCACTGAGCTTCTGTCCCCAAACAAACCTCACACCAAACCCTCTGTCACAGGAAGTAAGGTGGGCAATGGGGAGTTTGTAAATTACAATCTTCTCATGGACCTACCTCCTCTCGTACGTGTTTTACAGAATGATTCATCATACGTCGCTGGTGGTTTTAGGAGGAAGGGATGGTGACAAGCCAGGGGTAGGAAATAAAATGCACATAAAATACCCACTTCACTGCACAGTACCCTCTACATCTATCATTTTGTCTCCAGTCTACTCATTACCTACCTCTTACAGATAGCAATTAATTCATCTACCCACCTCTCACAAACTGAATCAACATCTTGCTATTTCATTTTTGTGTGCCCCAGATCACACATCTCCCCCACGGTTCTGAGTAGCTGCCTTTTTCACAAAAACACTGTGCTCTCAGATTAGACACTTCAGCAGTAGAGGTCAAATACACTTCTTATCATCACTGCGCCACTCCTATAATTTCCTATATGTTATTGAATTACTGACCCTTGCCAATACCAGTTTCTACTGCCACATTTTCTTCAAGACCTTTGTGCTTTCTCTCATGCCACCCCTTATGGAAAAGCCTCGAAAAAATCTCAAAAGCTGCCTGCTACACTATTTTTAAACTCACTTCAACAATAATGCCTGCAAAAAACTGCAGTGGTGATACAATTCCTGTGCTTATTGCACGAGTTACAGACTCTACTACATACAGATGTGAAGCACCATAAGGCCAAGAAGCATGGCTGCACTTTTTGCCCCAGTTTTAGGGTGACCTTAATTCCCTATGCCAAATATGGGACACCAAAAGGGGGAGGGCCTGCCAGGGCTCAGGGCTTTAGCTCAAGGGGAGGGAGGTGTTAGCACTCAAGGCTTCAGCCCTGCAGCACGGGGGAGGAGGAAGGGGAGCTACTGGTGCTCAGGGCTTGAGCCTCACAGTGTGTGTTGGGGGAAGAGCCGCCAGCGTTCAGGGCTCCAGTGGATGAAGCTCAGAGTGCCAGTGGCTCCCTGCCTACCCTGCCCCCCTGCAGGGAATGAAGTTCAGCCCTGCAGCATACGGGAACGGGAGGGCTCTCCCTGCTGCTGCAGGGGAAATATGGGATAATGTGCCCATTTTTTAAAAAAAGTCAGAATGCCAGGAGGCAATCTTAAATAAGGGACTTTTCCGGTAAAAACGGGATGGATGGTAACCCTACCTAGTTAGTAGTTTGCAAATTGGCTTGTCCTGTTCGTAAAAGGCATGTTCTTTAATAATATTTTGCTGACTATAGCAAAGACATGGACACACTTAAATACTTATTTTTATATATACTAGTGACAGCCTGACATAAAATCAATCAGTTTTAAAAGGCAATTTAATAAAAGGTACATAACAGAACATATCAGCTAGAGATTATGCTCCTCTTCCTCCTTTCACTAGTGTCAGTGTGAACAAAATATGGTCCCGCATTCAATGGATTCAGAGCAACTCTTTATTTGTGCTCACCGATCACCATTAAAGGCCTAGGGCTCGCAGTGGTTTAAACAAATAGGCTGTATACCACTCCAGCAACCCATGTGTCCATGTAACACTCTTCATTCAATTCCCAATTATGACAGAGCACAAAACAAGCATATGTGACTCTAGGGATATATTTTGGCCAGTGTCCTATTGTTCCATGAAGCCATCTCTACCACCTTTCCAGTGTCTGAAAGGTAAAAATGGGTGGTTGAGGATGAACTGAAGTAATTTCATTAATAGCCTCAAACTGGGAAGCAAGAATCATAACACTAGAACAGTAAACAAATCAAACAGAAAATTCAAAGTTGTTTTCACCTCCACTTATTCTAAATGTTCCTAATTTCATTCAAACAATTTTCTACTTAATTTAAAAATTACTTTGTTTTTTTTTCAAAATGGCATTTAAGAAAACGGTTATTATTTTAATATTAAGAACATAAGAACAGCCATACTGGGTCCTTCTGGTCCAGTATCCTGTCTGCCAACAGTGGCCAATTCCAGATGCCCCAGAGGGAGGGAACACAACAGACAATCCTCACATGATCCCACCCCATCCCCCACCTCCGGAGAAACAGAGGCTAAGGACACCATTCCTACCCATCCTGGCTAGCAGCCGTTGATGGACCTAACCTCCATGAATCTATCTAGCTCTTTTTTGAACCCTGTTAAAGTCCTAGCCTTCACCACATCCTCTGGCAAGGAGTTCCACAGATTGACTGTGCGCTGAGTGAAGAAAAACTTCCTTCTGTTTGTTTTAAACCTACTGCCTATTAATTTCATTTGGTGACTCCCTAGTTCTTACATTGTGGGGATATGTAAATAACTTTTCCTTATTCACTTTTTCCATACCAGTCATGATTTTATAGACCTCTGTCATATCCCCCCTTAGTCTCCTCTTTTCTAAGATGAAAAGTCCAAGTCTTTTTAATCTTTCTTCATATCGGACCCGTTACAAACCCTTAATCATTTTTGTTGCCCTTTTCTGAACCTTTTCCAATGCCAATATAGCTTTTATGAGATTAGGTAATTAAAGCCAAAGGAAGAAAAAAAATCTCACCATGTTACCAAAATGGCCCATCAGAACTAGCAATTAAAAATACCTAAAAAATATGAAACAAAATGAAAAACAAAACAAAGTGAAATATTTTGAAGGACAGTCTTTTTTGTTTCATTGAACATTTCTTGACATTAAAAATACTACAAGTGACTTTACAAAATTTACCTTTACAATAAAACCCAGCAAATGTTGATTAGTTTCACTTTATTTATTGCTTTCTTTTAAATTTCAATTAGGTCAACTAATAGCCCTTTTGTCTTAGAGTATGGTGGGAACAATCTCCCCAAATAAACTAAAACTATTTAACATTCTTGTATCATGAACCTGGTCTGACAAACCAGTATTTACATCCATGAAACATCCTCTGTGATCCACATGTCTGCATAACCACAAAGTAGTGTTACAGTCGAAGAATGCTGGTCTGTTTACTAAAGTCAAGAGCTGGGAAGAGTAGTAAATGCTTTAATGCAATGCACACTTTCACAACAATGTCTCCCATTGTGGACTTAAAAGGCCCTTGAGATAGAAAAATTGAAACTGGCCAAGAATACACACCTCTATGATGACCTGCTTCTTGGTAGGGATATAAGGTCTCAACAATGGTGGTTTTAAATTGTAAGGAAGCAGCTAGCTCCATACATAAAATGTAAGAAGTGGGCTTTGTCATGGAGTATGGAACTACTTCAGGAGTAAATGAGTGGGTTTCAGTGACCTGTGATGTGCAGAAGTCGGACCATGATTGTTCCTTCTAGTGTCAAACTTCTATATGATGTTTCAGTTACTTATTTTGAATTGAGACAACCAGCTGGTAGAGGTGGCATAGTCTACTCTGGCTATGTCTAGACTACAGAGGTTTCCCAGGATACCGAAGGTATCCCGGAAAAACTCTGCTGTGTTCAGGGAACGCGTCTGCTCTTCTGACATTTTTTGCACAAAAGCATACTTGTTCCACGAGGAGGAAGGGCTCTTCCGAAAGAGGAGGTTTTTCTGAGATTTGGCCCAGGGTAGATGGGCCAAATTTCAGAAAAGCCTCTTCTGACAAAACTATCGGAAAAAGGTACACAAATTATGGAGCGTAATTTGCATACCTTTTTCCAATAAAAAGCGGCAGTCTCGACATAGCCTCAGTCCTCCTCAATTTGGCATGAACATATTTATTTGCTTCTGCCTCATTTTCACATACTGCAGTTCTATTAGCATTTTTGTTCTCATTAATTTGCAGGCTATGAACACAAGATTCCATAAAGTGGAGGATATGGCAACTTAATGTGACAGGAAAGTCTTCAGCATATGAAATATTAACAGTGATTTGGAGAATTATGGGATTTTTCAAGAAATCCTTTAATGATGAATAGAAATTATGGAACAAGGTTCTTAAAAAAATCCCACTGTTTTTATCACAGGAATCATCTTCTGGGTTAGTTTCTCAGAATATACTTAAAGATCTAACCAAACCACATTTGTAGTTGTAGTTTGGATGTGCTCAAAATGTTAGCCAATTGTAACATAATTCAGTGATATTTCAAATGGAGTGCTTGCCCTGAAGCATAATGATCACATTTATCAACCCTAAAAAGAGAGAGAGAGCTTTCTGGGCAAGACCCACTTCCTCAGATAAAAATGAAGATTTGATGAAGTGGGCCTTTCTCAAGAAGTTCATGAGCAATTATATAATTTGTTAGTCTCTAAGGGGCTAGAGGACTACTCTTTTTTCTTTTAAATTTACAAACGAACATGGCTACCCCTCTGAGACTATATATCAACCCCGTTCACTATTTCACTGCTGACAAAAGCATATAAGATAACAAACATCTCATAACATGAAGTTGTGTAGTCTGCTATGAGCACACCTCATTTCATAGTAGAAGTTGATCCAACTATGGTGCAAAAGAGTTAGTGAGTGCTACATGTTGGAAGGGGCCTTATTAATACACAACTGTTTACTAACTCCTCCCATGCACATTGGTGCATGTTTCCTTTTTCTTCTACATAGAGTATTTGATGCATTGACAATAGAAATAAAGCAAAATGACAACTTCTAGGTTTTCCTCAGCAGTTTGGAAGGTCAGCTTAAAAAATAAATTGCTGTAGTTAAATCTATATTTCTATATGTCTAGATCGAAAGTGCTTGGTTTTTGATTGCTTTATTTTTAGTTCAAGCTTTAGATTAACGTGAGAAAATTAATCTTAGCAATATACTAAATAATATATAGAAATTTTATGTGTATCAGATATCAAGTTCCATATCAGAGAAAACATGTTTCATTCATATCTGCCACAGAAAAATTTGGAAATGTCACAGTAACCTTTTAAGATGACAGTTCCAGCACAAGAACTCTTGACAAGAACTATGCACAATTATGTCAAAGATATATGGAAACCTTCTGAACATCATCTTCTCAGAGCAGTGACCTGAGCAGACTCTGTGTAAATGAGCCTCCAAGACAGGGAAAAAAAACCTCTGAAGATTGTTTTTTGACCCTTAATTACAGCAGTATTCTGTATCTGAGGACTCAATTGTGCCTCGCGCCGTGTGTGTGCAGCAGATCTGAGGAGAGAAAGCAGAAGTCTTTCCCCTATTTGTGCATGAGCTGAGTACAAAAGCAGTTCCTACATAGCTAAGGACTACTCCAGGCTAGTGTCATTTCTGGCACACACCTCTCCAAAGGAGGAAAGGGAGGGGCGGGAAGCATTGGGCTCTACCCTCTCTGTATTAACCACTTTAACTTAGTTTATACTGAACCCATAGCAAGGAGATGCAGCAGTTATTTTCCCATAGTGCTCAGGAAGGCCTTGTGTCTGTCTCAGGTAATCTCAGGTGCTCTTCATAGGACTGATTCACTATGGATCATGGTTGCTCAAGAAATACATTACCCACAAGAGTCAAACTTTTGTGTGAAAAAGACAGAACTTTCTCAGCAACTAGTCTACAAAGATAGACCTAGAGCTCAGGATGACTTTTGATCTTCAGAGCAAAATGCTAAGTCCTGTCCTTGAACCTAGATTTCCCAATGCCACTACACAAGGTGGTACACACCTCAATCTAGCCTCTGTGGCTTGGAGGAACAAGCAGAGGGGATGTGCGGTCTACACATATCTAAATAAAATTGGGGAGACTCCCAATAGTGGCAATGTAAAGACAATGACTATGGAAAGTCACTTTAGTATTTTCAGTCCAGTTTGCAGTAGACAGGTATCAATATGACAAATCATTACCACAAAAATGACAATCCTGTCAGCACTCAAAAGAAAGACTGAATAGACATGGTTACTGACAGCATTTACCTCCAAGTGTGATTCCATACATTTAGTTTTGAAGTATCTTCGTTGGCAAGGCCAGCAACTTCCTGCTGCTGCAGGTTTTTATGTGGATAAAAAAAGAACATCAGAGTCCTGTGCTGGCAATTTTACTCTGCAGGATATTCTATGTCCCTGCCCTCCCTCTCCCACAATAAATTCTGCACACAATATTTTAACATTCTGCAAAATACTGCAAATTTTATTGGTCAATAAATAAATGTAGCAGCTCCAGCATGGCACTGGGGATCACAAGCCACTGACTGCACAAATACGGGCGATGACTTTGCTATCCCTCCCTCCTCCAGACATGTACATGACAGTGAAGTTGCAGCTGACCCTGATCAAGCACATGCACCTGGCTTCCCAGAAACATTCTGGGACCCTGCCCCTCCATGCCATGCACAGCAGTAGCCTCAGCCCAAGAGGATCCAAGTGTGGAGGGACTTAATATAGGGAGATCCAGGTGTGGAGTGGAAGGGTTCTGTGTGAGGCAATCTGTGGTGCAAGCGACTTGGTAGAGAGTCTGGGTCTGAGGGAAATCTGGATAAACAGGGGCTCATTAGGGAGGGGTTCTGGGTGCAGACACAATGGGTGTCTGCAAGTGAGTCCAGATAAAGGTGACTGGGGCTCAGCAGGGAGCGGTGTAGGTGTGGAGGACTCAGCAGGGGTTTCAGTGGGGTGGGAGTCTGGGTGCAGGGAGCTAGTCAGGATGGTCTAGGTCCAGGAAGGTGGGACTTGTGGTCCAGGGGCATGGGAGTTTGAGTGAGGGGAATGGTCTGGATTCAGGAATGGGGTCCAGATGCAGGGAGGTGGGACTCAGAAGAGAGTGAGTGCAGGGGGTGAGACTTGTTGTGGTGTGGATTCAGGTTCAGGGGGACCAGTGGGAGGGGGCTTTTGGGAACAGAGGGAGAGGGTTGGTGGGGGCAATCGGAGTATGAAATGAGTCCAGATACATGGCGGTTGGGCGGATGGAGGAATAAGTCCCATGGCTGAGGAATGATGGGGCCAGGAAGCAAGCAGGGAGTGGGGAGTTGCAGTGCTTCCTGCAGCTGAAAAGGTTTCTGAAATGGGTCTGACATAATCCGGGCCTGTGTGCGCAGGTCAAGAGGAAATCCCATCAGTGATTTGACTGGTGATTTGACTGGCTGCTCTGGGCATGCAAAACAATGCACCTAAGCTGCTGGGGGAGGGACCCAATTGCTCTTATGGCTTTCCTTTTCTTCCCTATCAGAAATTCATTTTTTTCTGGGGGAAGCAAAGAAATGTGTGGGGCATGTGAATCCTGCACTCGTGAAGTGGTGCAGAATTCCCCCAAGAGTGTAGTCTGCCACCTTATATAAACATAAAAGTCACAAATCAATTTAAAGCAATAAAAAGGAATATTGTGTGGGCAAGGGACTTGGCATTATCCTTTGAATTTGCAAAGTGCTATTAGATTTATTATTGTAGACATATTAAATACAGTGACTCAGTGCAACATTTTTACTTACTCTTATATAAAAGACAATTTGGTCTAAATGGGAGAAGACCTTAAACCTCACAGGATACATTTTTCAGTAATTGGGGTGACAGGACTGGGACAGAGTTGTCAAAACAAAGAACACTGGTATCACACAAAATAAAGATCCTTGCTACTTCCCCAGTTAATGCATATTATTTCATTCATCTAGGCTCAGATGTATGCAAATGAGTAAATTACTTACATAACTTTTATACCAAATCAATACAAGTGGGGTGACATTTTCTATACCTATAATTTAAATTTATTTTTCAGTCTGAACTTCCTGATATCTGCATGCATTGATGAAAGACACCAGCCCTATTTGCAGTTGTTTTCATTCAAGAGATATATACAAATTTGGTTTATTCAAAGACCTTATCCTATTCTGTAGTCATTGAAAAATAAATTAAGATAATAGGTCAATATCCACTATACCAAATCACCACAAATAATATCCCCTCATTCTGACTCTAATACACCTCCCTCACAGAAAAAGTTGGGAATTATATAGAGGTCTGCTAATGCAGCCTATCATTAATACCACCTGGCACTTCCCATTAGAAGAGCTTGTTTTTAGTTGCTTAAAGCTTTGCCAACCTTAGCTAGTTGGTTGTAAGTTTTCCATGTTTGGTAACTGCCTCAGGCTGAATTATTTTGGAAAATTCCAGCTGAAACAATTAACCTATTTCTGGAAACATGGCTGAGGAAAAATATGTTGTTTTGCCCACATTAAAACATTCCTAGGACCTATTCTAGGAGGAGCTCAACAATCTGGAGCGGAGATGTGAAATTTGAGAGTGACTGACCTTTGCATGAGGGATGTGTTCTTTATTGTTCCCACGAAAATCTACCCACATTTGGTTAAGTTATAAACCTTCAAAAAATAAACTCCCAAACCCTGCAGTTTATACTTGCTCAGTAGAGACTCGCTAGAGTTCTAGAGTTACAACCTCTGAAATCGTCCTCACTGAGCAGCCTCATCAGGCTGAGTATAAGCCATCCAGAGATAAACTGGGCATGCTCTCCCCATCACAGAGTGCACAGAAGTACTTTCCTGTAATTGCTGCTGCTGGCCAGGGTGGGAACAAGCCCTGGAAAAGAGAGCAGAGAGACAGCCTGTCATTCTTTTGCTTTTGTGACCCTCCTGCTGGCACCTAGACTATGTGGTAGAGAAATTCATCTGACTCAAATGCAGAGGAAGCAACAGCCAGACCAGAGGGAAGGGAAATGGGACAATGAGTCTGAAAGGGAGAGAAACTGTGTCTGGGAACTGGAAAAGGGAGACTGGGTCTAGAAATCAGGGGAAAATAAAACACTGGGAGTAGGCTGATTTTGGTTTGATAAAGGGACTGGCTCTGGGAGCCAGTGAAAGTAATGGATTGGAGAGACTGGGAGCCAGCTGCCTTAGTGGGTCCGGGAGACAATGAAATCCAATGAGCTGGAGAGATGGATACTAGCACAAGCTAGAAAAGAGATTAAGGCTAGGAACCAGTGGAAGTGTTAAACAGAGCCAGAGAGAAGGAGAGACTCAAAAAGTAACAGCAAATTTTTTAAGTACTTCAGAAGCAGGAAGCCAGCTAAGCAACCAGTGGGACCACTGGACAATCAAGATGCTGAAGGAGCACTCAAGGACAATAAGGTCATTGCAAAGAAACTGAATTCTTTGCATTGTTCTTCACAGCTGAGGATGTGAGGTTGATTCTCAAACCTGAGCCATTCTTTTTAGGTGACAAATCTGGCGAATTGTACGAGATTGAGGTCTCATTAGAGGAGGTTTTGGAACAAAAAACAGTAACAAGTCACCGGGACCTTATAACATTCACCCAAGAGGTCTGAAAGAAATTGTGGAACTGTGAATTGTAAGCTATCCTTTACACCATCTTCTGAACTGGATGATAGCTAATATGACACCATCATAACCAGTGTGGAGAAAGTAAATAAGGAAAATCTATTTACTTGTTCCCATAACAAGTATGGGGACACTGAACTAGATGGACCTTTGGTCAGACCTATTATGGCTGTTCTTATGTTCTGCTTGCCTGGATCTGCCCCTCCTGAGGCTTGGCCAAGCATTGGGTATCCCACACTGCAATTCCAGCCCCTCCTCCACCACCATCTTCCTGTGGGGCTGGAGCACATACAAACTACTAACCTGGGCTCCCCTAGGCTCTGGTGTGAAAGGGGAATGTGATGAGTGTCATTCTCCTTCTCATTGGGCCGGGGGGGGGGCATGTCAGGAAGAGGGTTTTCCCACCCCTCTTCTAAAGATAGGTTTGACAAGAAGCTAGAGTGACACCAATCTCCATGTTATCCCTGACAGTTTTTCAATCCTCTTTTCTCATCCTATTTCCCAAAACTCCTTCTGACTTAAGCCCCAGAATAACTCTCTCCTCCCCTACAACCCATCACTATTGATCTATATTCCTTTTGCCACAGGCCCACAGGCTTTTACCCACATCTCCACCTCCTAAGTCTCACTAAGCAAATGTTCCCATGTGTATTTTCTTCTTTCAAAAATAATCTTAGAGCCATCTGAATTTCTCCTCAGATTACATTTTCACACAGTAACGTCTTCCCCTCGTCTGTCCAAGGAACATTGTAACAACACGGCTACATTCCATTTTCGGGTTTCTGCTGGGTGAGGAGTGGGAGGGCGGGGAGAAGGGGTCAAACTTACAGTGATATGTACTGCTCAACTTCAATGGCCACATGTCTCCTCAAGATATCCAGTCCACATGAAAACTGTCTGGCTAGCAACTCTCTTTGCTGCACTTGCACAATGTAGAGAGGTGAAAGTAAAGCAGCGCACCCCTCCAGTCAGCTGCGGCACTCCGTGGCCAGAGAAGGAGGTAGAGCGCACTCCCAGATGGGCACTCCCAGGGCTGTTCTGCAGACCGCCATTCTCAGCAGCAAGTGGCCAAGCAAGTTAAAAGGGCTGGCTCGGGCACACCTTCCCACCCCATTCCAGGACCCCATTCTGGGACTCCCCTAGGCCTGAGCCCTCCAGAGGACACCATTTATGGCAGGCAGGCTGGGCTGAAACCCCCTCACGATCCCTACCAGGACGCTGATTGCTGTTTCCCTTCTGTCACTCTCAGGGAGGGAGCGCTCACAGCGAGTGTACAGTCCTCTGTCTCCTGGCCAGGGAGGAGGGCAGGCAAGGGGGGGAGTGGACTGAGTGACTCATTCCCTGAGAGTGACAGAAGGGGAACAGAAAGCAGCATGTGGATAGGAATCTCCTGGGGGGGAGGGGGATTCACCCACCCCTGTCCTGCTAAATGGCATCCTGGCTCCCCAAACTCCAAACCCTCACCAACGCCTTGCCCTGAGCCCCCATTCCTCCACCCCCTTCAGGGCTAGCCTTACCATGAGGTGAATTGAGGAGGCCGCCTCAGGTACCAGACTGTGGGGGAGCGCCACTAGGACCCAGAGAATTGAGACCTTTCAAAGTTTGGGCCAAGCGAGGGGGCATGGGGGTGTCATTTGAGCTCCCTGCCTCAGGTGCCAAAATGTTGTGGGCCAGCCCTGACCCCCTTGCCCTGGTTCCTGCATCCCCACATTCCCAGCCCCCTGCCCTGAAATCATAACACCCCCACCCAATCCCCTGCAACAACCACATACCCACAACCTGACCTGAGACCCTGCCCACACACTCATCTGCAAGCCCCTGCCCTGACTCCCGCACTACCCCCTGCCCCTCGCACTCCATCCACTCTTAAATTTTTTTTACAGGTACTGTCATATTGCTACCCCCCAGCCTCCGGTTGGTATTGGTGTGAGCAATACCGACGTGCCTGTAAGACATTCATTTAATTTTATCCCTGACAATGCAAGCCTATTCATACAACTCTGTTTGTTGTTAAATAATATTTTCCAGGGGCAGTGAATGCTGTCCATGAGCTTTTGACACAATAAAGAACTATACTTTGAGCCCCAAGTGCATAGGTGTCAAACTACAGGTGCTAAGACTGCTCCAGTACCCCCTGGCATGAAGTGGTTTTCATAGAATCATAGAACCATAGAGCTGGAAGACACCTCAGAAGGTCATCAAGTCCAGCCCCCTGCTCTAGGCAGGATGAATCCCAACTAAATCAACTCAACCAGGGCTTTGTCAAGCCGAGACTTAAAAACCTCTAGGGATGGAGACTCCACCACTTCCCTAGGTAACCCATTCCAGTGCCTCACCACTCTCCTAGTGAAATAGTTTTTCTTAATATCCAACCTGGACCTCTCCCATCACAACTTGAGACCATTGCTCCTTGTTCTGCCATCTGTCACTACTGAGAACAGCCTCTCTCCATCCTCTTTGAAGCCTCCCTTCAGGAAGTTGAAGGCTGCTATCAAATCCCCCCTCACTCTTCGCTTCTGCAGACTAAACAGACCCAACTCCCTCAGCCTCTCCTCATAGGTCATATGCTCCAGCCCCCTAATCATTTTGGTTGCCCTCCGCTGGACCCTCTCCAATGCATCCACATCCTTCCTGTAATTGGGGGCCCAGAACTGGACACAATACTCCAGATGTGGCCTCACCAGAGCCGAATAAAGGGGAATAATCACTTCTCTGGATCTGCTGGCAATGCTCCTCCTAATGCACCTTAATATGCCATTAGCCTTCTTGGATATAAGGGCACACTGTTGACTCATATCCAGCTTCTCATCCACTGTAACCCCCAGGTCCTTTTCTGCAGAACTACTACTTAGCTGGTTGGTCCCCAGCCTGTAACAATGCTTGTGATTCTTCTGTCCCAAGTGCAGGACTCTGCACTTGTCCTTGTTGAACCTCATCAGATTTCTTGTGGCCCAATCCTCCAATTTGTCTAAGTCACTCTGAACCCTATCTCTGCCCTCCAGCATATCTACCTCTCCCCCAGCTTAGTGTCATCTGCAAACTTGCTGAGGGTGCAATCCATCCCCTCATTCAGGTCATTAATAAAGATATTGAACAAAACCGGTCCCAGAACCGAACCTTGGAGCACTCCGCTAGAAACCGACCGCCATCCTGACATCGAGCCATTGATCACTACCCTCTGGGCCCGGCCTTGTAGCCATCTTTCTATCCATCTTACCGTCCATTTATCCAATCCACATTCCCTTAGCTTGCTGGCAAGAATATTGTGGAAGACCATATCAAAAGCCTTGCTAAAGTCAAGGTAGATCACATCCACTGACTTTCCCATATCCACAGAGCCAGTTACCTCATCATAGAAGCTAATCAGATTGGTCAGGCACGCCTTGCCCTTTGTGAATCCATGCTGACTATTCCTAATCACTTTCCTCTCTTCCAAGTACCTCAAAATGGATTCCTTAAGGATCCCTTCCATGATTTTTCCAGGAACCGAGGTAAGACTGACCGGCCTATAGTTCCTTGGATCGTCCTTCTTCCCTTTTTTGAGGATGGGCACTACATTTGCCTTTTTCCAATCATCTGGGATCTCTCCCAATCTCCACGACTTTTCAAAGATAATGGCCAAAGGCTCCTCAATGACATTTGCAAACTCCCTCAGTACCCTCGGATGCATTAAGTCCGGACCCATGGATTTGTGTACATTTAGCTTTTCTAAATAGTTCCTAACCTGTTCTTTACCCACCAAGGGCTGTCCATCTTCATCCCATCTTGCATCACTTAGTGCATTAGTCCTGGAGCCAACCTTGTCTGTGAATACAAAGACAGAGAAAGCATTGAGTGCTTCAGCTTTCCCCACATCATCTGTCACTAGGTTACCTCCTTCATCCAGTAGGGGCCCCACACCCTCTCTGATCACCTTCTTCTTGTTAACATGCCTGTAGAAACCTTCTTGTTATCCTTCACATCCTTTGCCAGTCGCAATTCCAATTGCACTTTTGCCTTCCTGATAACCCCTCGGCATTCTCTAGCTATACATTTAAGCCCCCCTCTGGTCATTTGTCCAAGTTTCCACTTTTTGTAAGCTTCCTTTTTGTCCTCAAGTTCACCAAGGATTTCCCCTGTAAGCCAATCCAGTTTCCTACCATGTTTGCCTCTCTTGCTACGCATCGGGATGGTTTCTTTTGTGCCTTCAATAAGGCTTCTTTAAAATACTGCCAGCTGTCCTGGACTCCTTTCCCCTTCATGTTAGCATCCCAGGGGATTCTGCCCATCAAGTCTCTGAGGGAGTCAAAATCTGCTTTTCTGAAGTCCAAGGTGTGTATTTTACTACTCTTTTTTCTTCCTTTGGTCAGGATCCTGAAATCCACCATCTCATGATCACTGCTTCCAAGGTTGTCACCCACCTCTACTTCCCCTATTAGTTCCTCCCTGTTTGTGAGCAGAAGGTCAAGCTGCGCATGGCCCCTGGTCGGATCCTTCAGCACTTGTATCAAGAAGTTATCCCCAACATTCTCCAAAACTTCCTGGATTGCCTGTGTACTGCCGTATTGGTCTCCCAACAGATGTCAGGGTGATTAAAGCCCCCCACGAGAACCAGGGCCTGCGATCTGGAAGCTTCTCTCAGTTGTCTGAAGAAAGCCTCATCTACCTCATCCACCTGATTCAGTGGCCTGTAGTAGACACCAACCACAACATCACTGCTGTTGTTTGCACCTCTAAACTTAACCCATAGACTCACAACAGGTATTTCTCCCTCTATATACTGGAGTTCTGAGCAATCATAGTGCTCTCTTATGTATAGAGCATCATATAGAAGTTTTCCAGTTTTGTTTAATGGTTCTCAGCACACACACTGTACACATTGTTCCAGCAGCCCTACCCAGATATGTACAAAACTCCTTGCTAGAAACCCTCAGCTTTAACAAAAGTTGGAGCATGATTTTTTTTCGGAGAGGCTGTATCTCAGAAACCCCAATTTGTATCACTAGCCCTGCCCTATACCTTCATGAACTCACCATATTTCATGGCACTCTCCGTAGCCCCTCTGATATTAGAAAACACAGAAAAAATCATCCTTTAAAAAGAAAGGGCTTCTCAACCATAACTAGAGGGGAGCCAATGCTACCCTATAATTAACTGAAATTACTAGTCTTCTTAATCACTATCAACTATTCTTACATGTTGAAGCCATTTAATACACAATATAGTGTCCCGGACAATTTATTAAATGATAAAAAAATGACTTTTTTTTAGAAAGAATATGCCACAGAGTATTTGTCAGGCAGGGACATGCAGCATTGTGGTTTTCTTCTAGTGCTTAAACACTGTGAAATGAATGAGCAGGAATTCAAGCTACAACTGGAGTTTAAGTTTAAAATTATTCTTTTTACAAAATTATACAAGCTGATTAATGAATTCCACTGATCCTTTGTGTAGTGCTGTTGCCATATGAAATATTAAAATATAAATCTACCTGGAGAATAATATAACAATAGAAGTTCATATTGCATTACTGACAGAGATGGCAGATGGCTTCCTTTATTGTCAGGCTGATTTCATTTCTTCCATGTTAGCGAAGGGTGAATCTCAAACAGTTCAAATGTTCAGTCTGATAAGCACAGAATAGAGTGAATGATTAAATTTGCAGCATACCTGAACCTTCTTAAGGCCAAATCCAGCAGTTTCTTTGTACTTTGAAATTCCACTGAATAAGTTGAAGAAAGTAGGGCCCTAAGTCAGGAAAGCAGATTGGAAATATCAAAAGATCTGACATTCAGGTGATTTTCCGGAGTTCTTTTTTTCAGAGGGCCAAAGATTTGGCTATCTTATGATATCTCATCTTTGCATTTCAGTCGCAGGCTTTTGCTGTCACCCAAATCCAGGAAGCACAGAGGCAGACAAATGAGGGCTGCCAACCCTCTAGGATTGGCCTGGAGTCTCCCGGAATCAGCATCAATCTCCAGGTGATTACTGAAAGTAAACCTGGAGATTTTAATAGGATATTTTAAGAAAATAACATTACATCATGTTGGGGTGGTGGGAATCTCCCAGAATAGCTTCATTCAGTTTACAACCCAGACAAACAAGGTAAGCAAGGGGTGGAAATGTCTTAGAGAAGTAAAACAAAAAGACATATGATTTATTGATTGTCCCCATCTCCTTCTGAGCTTACATCACATATTTGAAGATCTGCAATTTTGGAAGAAGAGAGTATATCAGGGCAGGAGGAAGTCAGAACTGAAAGCTTTGTGGGGAATTTTATCATCACATCCTAGGCTATGTCTAGATAGAAAAGTCGGAAAAAGATATGCAAATTGTGAACCACACTTTGCATATCTTTTTCCGCTTTTTTTTCAGAAGAGGCTTTTCCAAAATTTGGCCCATCTACACAAGGCCAAATTTCAGAAAAAAAATCTTCTTTTGACACATCCCTTCTTCCTCATACAATGAGGATTACAGGGATGGCAAAAGAACACGTCCGCTTTTTCGGAAATTTATATCTCCGGTATCCTGGAAAAGCTCTGCTGTCTAGACATAGCCCTAGTGAAATTCCAAAAGTAATTCTGTATAGGTAGTAAATAACACTGTAAACAGCATTAATTTACCTTAATGACACTTGCCCCCCACGCAGAACAGGAATGGCATAGGCACAAGGAAGAGATAGTAACTTATACTTCCCAAGTAATCTTATTGCCATATTGCAGCAGCAGCAGTCCTTAGTATACATAGCCTCAGAGATTTTTCAGATAATCTGTCCCCAGGGATATTTGGAAGGTCATGACACTTGTCTCCTTGGGTGTGTCTACACGGCAAAGTTATTTCGGAATAAGAGCTGGCATTCCGAAGTAACTATGAGAGTGTCTCCGCAGCAATTCTGTTATTTCAAAATAATTTCAAAATAATTTTGAAATAACGGATGGCTTATTCCGAGTTCTGTAAACCTTATTCTACGAAGAATAACGCCTATTCCAAAATAGTTATTTCAGAACAGGGGCTGTGTAGATGCTCCACTTCTGCTATTTTGAAATAGCCCCTCACCAGGACCACTCTAAGTTATTCCTCCTGGGGCTCTAAATCGAGATAGCATGTCTACATTAGGGATTAATTTTGAGGCTTCAGATTAATTTTGAGGCTTCCCTGCAGAGTAGACGTGCTATTTTGAAATAAGCTATTTCAGAATAACTATTTCTAACATTGTTAGCTTTTTTGACTGCTGCTGCACATTGAGCAATATTTTAAGAGAACTACCCAAGCTGATTTCAAGATTTCCTTCTTTTACATATATAGTTGGGATATGTTGTCTAGTGTGCATTATTTTGTGTGTTTTCAAAATGGAATTTCATCTGCCATTTTCTTGTTCAGCCACCCAGTTTGTGAAATCCCTTTATAACTGTGCACAGTCTGCTTTGGACTTAACTATCTTGGGTAATATTTTATCATCTGCAAATTTGACAGCTCACCATTTATCTTTTGATCCAGATCATCTATGAATATGTTAAACAGCAATGGTCCCAGCACAACTCTTTAGAGAACTCCTGTTAACCTCTCTCTTCACTGTGACCATTTTTTCCAACCCTTTTTTTCCCATCCTCTCACTAATTCATAAGTGAAACTTCTCACATATTTCCTTACTTTGCTTAAGAGCCTTTGCTGAGGGACCTTGTTAAAGGCTTTCTGATAGTTTAAGTACACTATATCCATTGGATCACTTTTGTCTACATGTTTATTGACACCCCCCCTTCCTACCCTGCACCCTCAAATAATTTTGATGGGATTGGTGAGGCATGATTTCCCTTTAAATAGCCATGTTGACTCTTCACCATATTAGGTTCATCTAGATGTCTGATAATTCTATTATTTACTATAGTTTCAACCAATTTGCTGGTAATGAGGTTAGGCTTAATGGCCTGTAATTTCCAGAATCACCTCTGGAACATTTTCCAAAAAACAGCATTACATTAGTTGCCATCATCTGGTACAGAGGCTGATTTAAGCAGTAGGTTACATACCACAGTTAATATGGGTTGTACCTCCCTTAACTGGGACTCTCTGGTCTGGCTGGACCACAGATGTTCCTGGACCACAGAGCCCCACTATGGGGAGGTTGGGTTGCGGGGCAGGAGAAGCAGGGGAGGTAGATACTCAGCTGGGAGCCAGGGTGCAGGGAACAGAGGGATGGGTGGTGCAGCAGGAATCCCTGGCCCCTGCAGCCAGGCAGTAGCGGGGGCCTGGCATCAGCAGCTGCATAACTCTGGGCCCCTGCTGCCGAGCTCCTGGGCAGGCAGCGGCAGTGAGGAGCTGCGGCCCGGGCATGGAGCTCACAACTGCAGTGGCAGCCATGGAGTTGTGGCCCCAGCTGCGGAACTCTATCCCCAGCCATGGTGCTCCAGTCCCGGCAGCAGCCAGGGAGTTCTATCCCCAGCTATGGTACTCCGAACCCAGTGGCAGCCAGGCCCGGGCAGGCAGCATTCGGGCTAGGTTGGAGCCCTAGCTGAGGGCAGCAGGAAAGCATGGGCCATATTGGGAGGGACTGCCCCAAGTCCAGCAAATCCCCTTGTTTGGGACAGGTCAGGTCCAGAGGGTGCTGGACGAGGAAGGTCCAACCTGTAGCTCTATTTATCAATTAGCTCCTAAACCTCCTCTATTAATATCTCAGTCTGAGACAGTTCTTCATATTGGTTACCAAAAAGACCAACTAAATGTAGGACTCACGTATCCTCTGCAGCGAAGAGCAATTAAAAGAATCAATTTGGCTTCTCTGCAATAGCCTTGTCTTCCTTGGGCATTCCTTTAGCACTTCAATTGACCAATGGCTCCACTGATGGTTTGGGAAGGCTCCCTGCTTCTGATGTAGAATCGTAGAATCCTAGGGCTGGAAGAGACCTCAGAAGATCATCAAGTCCAACCTCCTTCCCAAGGAAGGACCAACCCCAACTAAATCAACCCAGCTGGGGCTTTGTCAAGCTGAGACTTAAAAACCTCTAGGGATGGAGATTCCACAACCTCCCAAGGTAACTCATTCCAGTGCTTCACCTCCCCCTAGTGAAATAGTTTTTCTTACTTAAAAGATGCTGTTAATATGTGTGTATTTTGCTAGTTGCTCTTCAAATTCTCTTTTACCCTGGCTAATTATACTTTTATACTTGACTTGACAGAGTTTATGTTTGGTTCTATTTTCCTCAGTAGGATTTGACTTCCATTTTTTAAAGGACATCTTTTTTCCCATCTATTTGCTTCCATTACTCTGTGGTTTATCTATCGGGGATGATTTTTTGGCCATCTTGTTTTATTTTGGGTTTTTTTCAGGGGGCAAGGGGTATACATACAATTTAAACTTCTATTTCCAAATAAACTTCTATTTCTAAATAATTTCCATGCAGCTTGTAGGCATTTCTCTCTTGTGGCTGTTCCTTTAATTTTATTCCACTAGCTTACTCATTTTTGTAGCGTTCCCCCTTTGGAAATTAAATGCTAGTGTGGGAGGCTTCTTTGATATTTCCTCCCTCTCAGGATGTTAAGTTTAATTACATTATGGTTGTTACTACCATGTAGGTCAACTATATTTATTTCCACCGTGTCAACATATCACTTTTTAAGTAGTGGAACAAAAGTTTTTTTCTGTTTTGATCCCCTATGGATCAATCTCCTTCTATAATCAAGGACAAGTATGTGTGTGTGGTGAGTGTTGTTTATTTGGTTCTTGTGGGTTTTTTAAATGTATTTTAGTTTTTTAATTCTGGGCAGTCCAGTCCACTGAAGAAAAATTGTGCTGGCTACTGGAAAGTAATAATGCCATGCCATTTATATAACACATGGTTATATATTAGGCTATTGCCAATAATAAAATTACCACCTGGATTTCCAGACTTCCAGTAACATTATATTTCAGTACACCACTGTAAAAAAAATCAATTTTTGATTCTCAAGAAGATTTTGTAACATTTTCCAATATTTTGGAATATACATGACCTCTCATAAAGCACAGTTAATTCACATTCCCACCTGTGTTTAAAAGAATGAGATTTACAAATAGAAGTAGCCGAAGAAACATTGCATACAATTTTGAGGCTACACAAGAGTAAGATAAAAATTGTTTTTGACAAACAAGACAACATTATATCATACTAAATTTAGATTGCTAATTGCTTCTCATTCAACAAGTACAATGACAATCCTACAGAAAATAAAAATGTAAGTAATCACTTCCCAATTAAGGAATGTATCCTTCCAATTTTATTTAGCATTGTTTCAAATGGAACAATAGGTAAGTTCCAGGCAAAAAGTATATCAATATATATGCAATCACCTAAGCATCCTATTTATACTTTTTACATTAAGGTTAGTATTTTTTGGGGGGGGGACAACTAACCAGGACGGGATTAAAATGTAAAAAGTCTAGATATTTTAAATGGATCTAGGTAGGAAGTGACTCACTACATATAAGACAGGGAGGCAATTTGCAGTACTATACACTGCTATATTTGGAAGCCCAGAGCCACCTTTGTTTTATGAGCCTCTGATCTTTCTATTTTAACTTTTTCTCTCTCATAAAAAGGTTTGATCATGTACTAATTATTTTAAAGTCAGTCAGTGACATTTTAAGTGAAGCAGACTAAGTAATTCAGCTGTTATCTTTTTGACAGTTTTGGTTCAACTCCACAATGAGAGTATTAATTTGCTCTACATGAATGGTTGGTCTCCTAGAATGATATTATCTTTAAGTGTATTTTTAGTCTTTTGTTTAACAATATACCCAAGCAAATTATGCCTTCTGGTAGCTATAAGAAATTTTATTTATGTGGCAAGGTATTAGGGAAGAATTGGGACAAGGGGAGTGCTTCATTTTTTGTAAATTTTTGTTTCAATACAACTTCATTAAAAAGTTATATACTATAATCTGTTGATTTTTTTCTGGAATAATTAGCACTAAAATGGTATATATATTGTAAAATGCCTCATGTTCTATTTCCTATACTGTAACTCCCACATTTCTACAAGAGGCTCCAACTAATATTGGAGACAGTATTCAGCCAGGGCTCCACAAGTCATAGGGGCCCTGGACAAGATCTGAGACCCTACTATCATTACAGTTCTGCTGAAGGAAGGTTCTGGAAGCAGTGAAGCTGGACAACAGGCCATGTGATGCACTAACCCTGCAATGGTGGTTCTGTCCTTTGGGACTGTCCCTTACTCTGGATATTGAAGTTTGGTGCATGGTTTCATAGTGTAAGAAGGGCCACACTGGATCAGAACAAAGGTCCATCTAGTCCAGTATCCAGTCTTCCAACAGTGGCCAATGCCAGATGCCCTAGAGGGAAAGAAAAAAACAGGTAATCCTCACGTGATCCATCCCCTATCTTCCATTCCCAGTTTCTGACAAACAAGGGCTAGGGACACCATTTCCCCCACCCCCAACCCCATCTGGCTAATGGTCATTGACAATCCTCCATGAATTTATCTAGCTGGGTTTTGAACCCTGTTTAAAGACCTGGCCACCACTTAGGTTTGGCCTGGTTACCCTTCCATCATAACAGTGGAACAGCCAGGCCAAATCTAAGAAAGTGGCATTGAGACCTGGCACACAGGGTCACGGTACCCTTCAGGTTTGCATTGGGTCACAGCACTACTCACTCAAATTTGATCTTATCGCTCTTCCATCCTAATGGAGGGCCAGCTGGGCCAAACCTCAGTGGCACTGCAATCCCATGCACTAGTTCACAACTTCATTCACTCTGAGGGCCTCTCAAATGGGAGGCTTAGAGTAAGAGGAAGTTACTCACCTTGATGCAGTAACGATGATTCTTTGAAATGTGTGTCCCTGTGGGTACTCCACTGTAAGTGTCAGGTCATCCCAGCACTGCAGATTGGAGTTTTCTTGAGCAGTGTTCATCCAGACCATGCATGTGTGGCACGCACCTCATGCTGTTTGCACTCTTTTGATCTCTCTCGTGGTCTGGCTCCCGCCAGTTCTTAGAGCCCGCCCCAGTATCTGGTAGATATTAAGAAAAGAATCCAAGACAGGGAGAGGGTGAGTAGTGGAGCACCCAGGGGGACACACATCTCGAAGAACTGTTGTTACTGCACCAAGGTGAGTAACTTCCTCTTCTTCTTTGAGTGGTGTCCCCATGGGTGCTCCACTGTAGGTGAATGTGTAGCAGTACTCAGTATAAGCGGTAGGTGGGTCTTGGATTTATGGTTTGACAGCAGTTGATAGTACTGTGGAGGCCACGATAGTCTTTTGCTTGAGCCTGCAAGATTGCATAGTGCTTCATAAAAGAGTCATTGGTGGACCATGTAGACACTGTGCAGATGTCCTTGAGGGGAACCCCATGGAGAAAAGCTGTAGAAGTCGCCACCGCTCTTGTCAAGTGTGCTCTAGGTGTTTGAGGTAGTGGTTTATTCCTTAAGCTATAACACTGTGTAATGCAAGAGACTATAAGTTTGGAGATGGTTGTGATGATAGCGGATATCCCTTATTGTGGTCCACTGTAGAAATGAGCAAACGATTCAATTTTCAGAAAGATTGGGTCCTATCTATATACAATGCAAGAGCTCTACATACATCCAATAAATGAGATATTTCATCCTTTGTCACTGAATGTGGCTTAGGGTAGAATGAAGGGAGTAAGATGGGTTCATTTATGTGAAAGTCAGAACAAACCTTAGGAATGAAGGAAGGATGGGGACGTAGTACTACATTGTCTCTATTAAAAATAGTGTATGGTAGAACCGCCATCAAGGCTGCTAACTCACTCAATCTGCAGGCAGTAGTGATTGCCAATAGAAAATTTACTTTTAGTGTCATCATAGACAGTGCACAAGTAGCTAAAGGTTCAAAAGGGGGCACAGGTAAGAGTGTCTATAACCATTTCTAAATTCTATGATGGCGGTGGTAGCCTGTGTGGCGAGTATAGGTTGAAAAGACACTTTATAAATCTCTTTGTAGTGTGGTGAGAGAAAACTGACCACCCCTCAGTTGGTTGGTGAAAGGCAGTCCAAAACTGTATGTAATGGCACTGTGCTTGGGTCTAAATGCTTGTTATAGCACCAAGAGAGGAACTTATGCCACTTCTGGAGGTAAGTGGTCCGGGTAGATTGTTTTCTGCTGTGCAAAAGTACCTGTTTTACTTGGTGAGAGCACTGTAGTTCTTCCTGGTGGAACCAACAACGAACTATGCTGTTAGGCAGAGAAAATGTGACTGCGGGTAGAGTAAGGTTCTTCTGTTCTGGGTTAGAAGATTGTGCCGAATCGGAAGGAGGTAAGGAGGCTGAGGAGATATCAGATACAGACAAGGGAACCATATCTGTCGTGCCCAAAACAGTGTTTTGAGAATAACTGTCAATCTGTCTTTGGTGATCTTCTCCAGCACCTTGGGAATGAGTGGGATGGGGGAAACATGTATGAGAGGGGGCCCTTCCAACTAAGAAGAAAGGAGTCTCCTAGAGACCCTGGTCTGATGCCTGCTCAGGAGCAGTAATGGCGACATTTCTTGTTTCTGTAGGAAGCAAAGAGGTTGATTTCCAGCAGACTCCATTGTTGGAAGATAGATTGGAGGATCTGAGAGTGTAGCTCCCATTCGTGGTCCAGGGCAAAGAGTTTGCTGAGGGTGTCTACTGTTATATTGTTTATTCCTGGTACGTATGAAGCTACAAGGGTGATTTTATTTCAGATGTACCAGTTCCATAATTGGACCGCCTTTGTGCATAAAGCATGAAAACGAGCACCTGCCTGACAATTTATGTAGTACATTGTTGATACGTTGTCGGTCAATATTCTGATGTTTTTGCCATGAACGTGTGTAATGAAATTCTTGCATGCATTGAACACAGCTCAGAATTCTAATAAATTGATATGTAAAGTAATCTCTTGTGTGGTCCATCGTCCTTGTATTGACATGGCACTCATGTGGGCTCCCCATCTGATGAGGGACGCATCAGTAGTTATATGTACAGACGATTGGTCTCAAAGAAATGGTACGCCTGCTAGAAGATTGCAGGGATTGATCCACCATACAAGAGATTTTTAAAACATGGAGTGGAGGGGAGACCAAGGTGTGTAGTTGTCTCTTATGATGGGCAAATACCATGGCTGGCCAGTGCTGAAGACATCAAAGATGTAAGCGAGAGTGGGCAACCACATAGGTTGTAGCAGCCATGTGACCTATAAGTTTGAGAAAGGTGAGTATGGGAACTGTAGGGCTGAGAGTAACAGTAGTAACAAGTTCTTGGATTGCTTGGAATCTTTGCATAGGGAGGTACACTCTTGCAGATATGGAATCTAGCTTGGCACCTATGAATTCTAGAGTTTGTGTAGGTTGTAGTATTGACTTTTGTGCAATGAGTATTAGACCCAAGAGATTGAATGTTTTCCTGATTGTTGCCACCATTCGCTGTGTATCCACTTCTGATGGGCCTTTCACGAAGCAATCGTCGAGGTATGGAAAAATAATCACGGCTTGTCTGCAAAGGTAGGCTGCAACAACAGCCAATGTATTTGAAAACACATTGGGTGCCGATGAAAGGCCGAATGGTAGTATTCGGTGTTGATAGTGATCTGTGCCCACCACAAAATGTAGAAACTGTCTGTGCATGGGGTGAATAGTTATGTGAAAATAAGCATCCTGCAGGTCAAGGGCTGTAAACCAGTCTCCCTTCTCTAACACTAGGATTACTGAAGCTAGAGTAACCATTTTGAATCATTGCTTTCGAAGATACCGATTCAAAATGTGGAAATCCAAAATAGGCCACCATTCGCCCATCTTTTTTTGGTGTGAGAAAGCAATGGAGTAGAACCCCTTGCCTCTGAAGTCCTCTGGTACTATTTTCACTGCTCCTAGGCTGAGCAGTGGGTGTACCTCCTGTTTTAGTAGGTCTTTGTGAGAGGGGTCACTGAAGAGGGATGGGGAGGTTGGACAGGTGGGAAGAAGTGAGGTAAAGGGGATGGTGTACCCAGATGTTATTATTTCGAGGACTCAACGATCTGATGTGATGGCAGCCCAGTGATGACAAAAAGGCCTCAGACAGTAGTGGAAGGCCAGGGCAGGATGTGATTTTTTTGTGTGAGATGTGGAGATTTTGCAGATCCTCGACCAGCAGATCAAACCTGCTGCTTGTTTGCCTGGTTGCCAGTATTACAAGTGCCTTGTGGGCATCTCCTCTGAGGTCACTGCTTGCTCCTTGATTGATCAAAAGTGTGTTGGTACCTGGAATAGGAGAACTCCCACTGCTTTTGATATGGAGTGTATCGTTTACGGTTTGCCTGATTGCCATACACAAGAATCTAGGAGTTTCCACTGATATTAATGGGAGTTGCAGCTATGGAAAAGAATGAAGCGTATATTTGCCATGACAGAAGGTCTATAAACCCTTGGAACCACGTATGCGTTATATTGGGATTATTGTGGGAAGTGGATATTTTGTTGGAAAAGGATATTATTTGCTAAATATGTAAAGATCAGCTTTACCTTCAGTTACTTTCATGCATAGCCAGATTATGAAATGAGCTTAATGGGATGCAGCCCAGGGACCCTTGGATGGAGACCCATGCCCTTCCTCTTTCCCCTGTGTGCTGCAGCGCTCCCTGGCTGGGTCCTGAGTAGGGATATAAGCAACTAGTTGACTATCTGATAAGCATAAGCTTATCAGATTGTCAATTAGTGACTCAAATAGTCACTCCCCCCCCCCAGAGGCAGGGAGGGAGCCTCTAGGGAGGGGAAGTGGGAGGAAGGGAGCAGGGAGGGAGGGAGCAGGAGCTGGTTCTGGGGGCAGGGGAGGCAGAAGCGTAGCGGGGGGCTGGGCACGAGCCGGGAATCACCTGATTCACGGCTCACACCCAATCTCAGGCTCACGCCCAATCCCAGGCCCATGCCCCTGCTTTTTAAATGTATTAAGAGCTGTCAGGCTCTTGATACATTTAAAAGGCTGAAGTACGGGGGGGGGAGGGCAGGTGTGAGCCGGGAATCAGCTGTCCCAGCTCACACCTGATCCCTCCCCCCCACTGTGTTTCAGCCTTTTAAGTGTATTAAGAGCCTGCCAGCTCTTAATACATTTAGGGTGCATCTAGACTGGCAAGCTTTTGCGCAAAAGCAGTCGCTTTTGCACTAAAACTTGCCGCCTGTCTACACTGGCCATGAGAATTTGCGCAAGAACACTGACTTTGTAATGTACAAAATCAGTGCTTCTTGCGCAAATACTTTGATGCTCCCACTCAGGTATAAGCCCTCTTGTGCAAGAATACTTGCGCAAGAGGGCCAGTGTAGACAGGAATGTTAATTTCTTGCGCAGGAAAGCGCGATGGCTAAAATGGCCATCAGAGCTTTCTTGCACAAGAGAGCGTCTATACTGGGCACGGATGCTTTTGCACAAAAGATTTGCTTTTGCGCAAAGGCACATGCCAGTGTAGACGCTCTCTTGTGCAAATACTTTTAACGGAAAAACTTTTCCGTTACAAGTATTTGTGCAAAATCATGCCAGTCTAGATGCAGCCTTAAAAGGTAGAGCCAAAGTTGGGTTAACTCCCAGAGCTATAAGCTAACCCCACTGTGGCTCTGCAGTTTCCCCCACTTACCGACTAATGGATGGAAATTCCTTCAACTAGTCGATTAGTTGATGAAATGCAATTTAACATCCCTAGCTCAGGGATGCAACCACAAAACACCTCTGCATGCTGCCATTACTCCCTCTTTTTTCTCCCCACACCTGGTGGAGCTGTATGCACCCCCATAAACCTCGGGGTATGTCTACACAGCACCGTTATTTTGGAATAACTGATGTTATTTCAAAATAACAAAATGTGCATCTACACAGCAAGTCATTAGTTTGAAATAATGTGAAGCTGGAGGACTTCTTACTCTGACTCTTGTAATCCTCTTTTCACAAGGAGTAAGGGAAGTGAAAGGAAGAGCGGTCTTCCTTCCATTTCCTACTGTGTAGACACCACCAAAAGCCGAATTAGGCTATTTCAACCTCAGCTTCACATTAACGTAGCTGAAGTTGTGTATCTTAATTTGACTTTTGCTCTGCTGTGTAGACGTGCCCTGGACTGCAGCTCTTAAAGCTCCTGTGTTCTGGGCCAGCCTTTCCACCAGGGGAAGGGGGATGTAGTCCATTTCTCCCTCCCTCCGAGACCCCACATCCCACCCCCACTCTCCAGCAGTCTCTCCCACACTTTGAACCCCTAATTTTTGGCCCCATCCCAAAAGCTGATGGGGTCCCACAAAATCTATAACTCCGCTGGGAGCCCAGGGCTAAATCTGGCTCTGCATGCATGCAACTCCCATTGGACCAGAATCTGATCTCATTTTCAGGTGGGTAAATTGAGGATAATTTCCATTAGTTTCTTTGCAATTGCACAGGTGTAAGTGAAGTCTACATCTGATCCACTGATTTCAGTGGGCAAGGCAGGTAAATAGCTATGGACATGTGCACACTAAGAAATTATTTCAAAATAAGTAAATTCAAATTAATAACTCCCAAAATAACAACATTGATATAGTGTGTCCACTACGGGAGGAGCCTCGAAATTAGTCTGAGGCAGGCTCTGTTATTGTGAATGTGCTACTTTGACTTCGAGCCCTAGGAAGCACAGGGAAGAAATTACTTTCAATGAATCTGGGGAGTAATAATTTTGAAATAGCAGAAGTGGAGCATCCACACTAACGCTATTTCGAAATAACTGTTTATTCCCCAAGGAAAGCAGGAGTACAGATTTCAAAATAACCAGCCTATGATTTCAAAATAATGGGCTTGGTAGTATGGATGCTCCACTTATTATTTCAAAATAAGGGAGATTGCAAAATAACACTAGTGTGTCTTAAAATCCAGAACTCTTAACACACAGGAATAACACACATAAGAACATAAGAATGGCTATACTGAGTCGAACAAAGGTCCAGATAGCCCAGTATCCTCACTTCCAACAGTGGCCAATGCCAGGTACCCCAGATGGAATAAGCAGAACAGGTAATCATCAAGTGATCCCTCCCCTGTCACCCATTACCAGCTTCTGGCAAACAAGGATTAGGAACACCATTCCTACCCATCCTGGCTAATAACCACTGATGAACTAACCTGCATGAATTTATCTAGTTCTTTTTTTAACACTATTAAAGTCCTGGCCTTCACAACGTCCTCTGGCAAGGAGTTCCACAGGTTGAGTTTGCTATGTGAAGAAATACTTCCTTTTGTTTGTTTTAAACTTGCTACCTATTAATTTCATTTGGTGACCTCTATTTTTTGTGTTATGGGAGCTAATAAATATTTTTTCCTTATCTACTTTCTCCACAATGGGTCATGATTTTAAAGACCTTGATCATATTCTCCCTTGGTCGCCTCTTTTCTAAACTGAAAAGTCCCAGTCTTATTAATCTCTCTCCTCATATGGGAGCTATTCCAAACCCCTAATCATTTTTGCAGTCGTTTTCTGAACTTTTCCCAATATCTCTTTTTTGAGATGAGGCAACCACATCTGCATGCATTATTCAAGATGTGTACTCTCCATGGATTTATACAGAGGTAATATCATTCTCCATCTTTTTCTCTATCCTTTCTTAACTATTCTGAACAGTCTGTTTGCTTTTTTGACTGCCACTGCACATTGAGTGGAAGTTTTCAGAGAATTATCTACAATGATCTCTCTGAGTGGTAATAATTTAGTGACTGTAATTTTATATGTATAGTTGGGATTATGTTTTCCAATATACATTATTTTGCATTTATCAACATTAAAATTCATTTGCCATTTTGTTGCTTAGTCACCTAGTTTTGTGAGATCCTTTTGAAGTTCTTCAGTCTGCTTGGGTCTTAGCAGATCATCCTCAAATTTTGCCACTGTCTTCCCACAAGAGAATACCCATCTGAACAAATCATAGTAAAAGAAAAAATATATAGTATTGTGTTACCTACATCAGCAATGGGACACAATGAATTCAGCAAAGAAGAGAGATCAAGAGCAAGTGAAAATAAAAAGTGAGAATTTGGCTCGGTCATGGAAATTTGCTTGGTCAGTGAGCCAAGACATGAATGAGGACACAAATTCTCTCCTACATTATTTGCAGGTGCTTCCTGCTTTTGTCTCAAAGGGCACATCTAAATTACGTTTTTTTGAAAGTGAAAATAGTCTGGACGCGTTTTTTTTCAGAAAAAAACCCTTTTTCGAAAAAAATGCGTAAACCACCTTTTTTAAGGAAGAGCGTTTTTTTTTCAAAAAAGGGTTTTTTTCCCAAAAAAAACATGTCCAGACTACTTTCACTTTTGAAAGATCCTCTTTTGAAAAAGTGATTGGAAGAAGATATGCACATTCCCATGGAATGTGCATATCCTCTTTCGAAAATTCTACAGTCTAGACATAGCCCAAATGTGTAAATTTCCCCACTCCTTCTTCCCGTTCTATTATTGAGCCCAAACCACTTCTGACTTCACAGGAGCCAATATATCTATTTTTTCTTCAGTTTTTATTTAGGCTGTAAAATTTATGGAGTGATCAATGATGAAACAAGTCAGCAAACGATGTAGTATAACTTCAATCCTTTTTAAAAAACATGATCACTTTTTCTCATAAAAAGAGAGAGAGAAAGAGATAGGGCTGCTTCCTAAGGCAGAAGAGATACAACTCACTTCACACTGATCTAGGTCTTTGCAAGGTGAGTGCTGCCAGCTAGACCCAGATGGTGTGCTTCCTTACAGAAATCCCTAGGCAACAAGTAGCTCCAGAAAAAATACCCTGAGCATCTAAAGTGATCGCTTTAGCTTTAATGTAGTTTTCAATGTACCACACATATAATAAGGGTTCTCTCAAAATATACAAGACTTTAATCCCACAGGAAAGGTCATTTAACACCAAGTTGTTGACCAGCAGATGTAGTGTCCCTTGATTTGTTTCCTCACTTTTCTTGACAAACAAGAAAGCTTGTGGACTCTGACCTTTTTTGATGTTTACTTTGCCTCCTGTTTATCTATCATTTCAGACATGTTTAACTATCATTACTACATCCCTCTTAGAGAGTCAGCTCCTTTCTATTGCATTCCCCTGTCTAGCACTCTCAAATACCAGCTGCTACGCAGCTCGCCTTAACCAAGGGTTGAGTGCCTGTAACTGCATTTCTTTTTACCTACTATTCATTAATTATGTTTTGGCTCATAACTGAACAGATGAGATCAAATGTAAGAATTACCTGCAGACCTGGAACTTGTATAATGCAAACTGCCAGTATCAAACAGATCTTGCTTCCCCCTAGTGCAAATCTGACTAATTTGTGAGTGAACACAATGACATCCACACAGATGGGCAAGAATTCAAGTGACTAAGGCTTGTCTACACAGCTTTTAGTGACACAGCCATATCACTAAAAGTCTGGCAGTATGAATGCTGTTTTTTGGCAGTTTTGCCAGCAAAATATTTCCGCCCTTTATGAGGGGGCTCATGTTGATAACAGGAGAGTACTACTGCTGACAATGAGCCTTTCACACTGCCACTTGCCACTGAAAAAATTTTGTCTTTTGGGGGAGAGGGATTTTTAAGCACCTGTGAATGAGAAAAGTTTTGTCGTTCATTTGGCAGTGTAGGCAAAGCCTCAGAGGTCCCATGTGCACCTCTGTTACAGTTTTTTCAGCGCCAGATTCCCAGTCAGACATATCTAGCTATCAGCTTCTTTCAATTATCATTGATAATGCATGTGGCAATGCTAACCCAATTCCAGACTGGATTCAAATTCTAACAAAAAAACAACACATATGGTAGCCAAGTACTGTCAACTGAGGATAGATCTGTGGGAATCTCTACACTTCTCTTCCACTTGTGTAGAGAGGTATGAGTTCTCTGAAAAAAATAGGACCTTCCTTGCCATTATTTTAGCTGAATAACAAGGTACAGTGTGAGTTACCTTTCATGTCCTCACATCTAACATTAAAATCAGGTTAACGGCAAGGTTAAAAAAAAAAGCCTAAGTCTTTTTAGTTGTACCTGTCCCTGGCCACCCATCATACTAGTGTCTCTCATTAAAAAAAAAGAAGACAGGAATGACAATGGTGCAGTACATTTAATTAATATTTCCCATCTAAACAAGGGATGGGCACAGTGAAATGTGGTAAGTCAGAAAACCCTGGGGAATATAAATGAATAAATAGAATGAATAAAGAGAAAGTGATTTCCAGTAGCAATAACAGGAAAGAATTAGTAATAGTGCAGTGATACAACAAAACAGGGGGACATATAATACACAGCTTATTTGGCAGTAACCTCAGCTGGATATTAACAGAGTCTATAGCCAAGAAACAAAAGGGATAGCTTTTTTCAATTTTCAATATTTAGGAGCAAAAAAGTATATGAACTAGACTGGATGAGTTGTGATTGTGAAATAGAGGAAGACCGTTCTGAGTGCCATGCCTTCACATAACTACTAGCACAACCATCACCATATCTACAGTTTAGTGCTAGAGGTCACACAAACAATACATTTGAATACAGTCCATGAAACAAAGCATGATGATGTGATCTCGCATAGTGGGTCATAATGCCATTCAACTTTGGCTTCTCCATCCCTTTCTATCTCCATCTATGAAGGGGCTGAGGGGCAAAATCTGAGTAGTACTACAACCATGTGCACCATCCCACAATGCCCTATGGGTCTGGAGGGGATGGGAGGCAGACCCAGTTTCATAGGACTGGAGTCACTGGTGCACTAGGACCTTATTCTGAAATAAGCCCCCTAAGTTTGAATGTATAAGCAGTGCACCAACACTGCCAAGCCCATTTTTTTCAAAATAATGGGCCACGAAATTCAAACTCTGTACTCCTGTTTTTCATGAGGAGTGACGCTAATTCTGAAATAGAAATTTTGAAATAACGGAAGTGTGGACACTCGGGTGCTACTAATTCAAAGTTATTGGCCACCTGGAAGCTTCCCGCAGTTCCCCAGAGTGCTTTCTGGGGCTCTAAGTCTGAGATGGTGAGGCCAAATTAATGGAACCTGCCTCTGACTAATTTCAATGTTTCCCTGTAGTAAGGACACACTAGTTTGAATTTGTTAAATTGGGAGTTCTTAAGCTGAATTTAGTAATTTCTAAATAGATTTCTTGTGTAGACATGGCCTGAGCATGTAGCACAAGGTGAGCTTGCTGTCAAACTCCTCTCTGCTACCCTTCCTACGATCTCACCTTTCTGAGCACCTCCTGGCCTTTTGTTGAGTTATCATTTTTTTACTTAATTGCTGTACTGAAATTTACTAATAATGTTTATGCTAAAATCATACACTTAATCATGTGAGATGGGATGCATTTTTGGACCATTAATCTGTACATAGAAGAAATAAGCTCTCCACAAATTTCCCTCTGGAAGTGGAGTTTGGCATTATAAAAATCTCATTTCCACATAGAAGAAAAAATAGCAGAAGTTAAGTCTAGCCAGAGATCTTTAAGATATCCTTTAAGCCATGTCTACACATAGTTTTACCATGATTTTAAAAGCAATTTTAAAGGCAATTTCAGTGAATAGAGTTATGCCATCTGCATGAATATTGTAATTCCTTCTGAAGCTCCATTTATAGAACAGCACCTCCACCCATCTCTTAGGTAAAGGCCATGTCTTAAAGTCACAATCTGACTCTATATCCAATGAAGATTTAAGAATAGCCAAAAGATTATTTTATGGATAAGGACCTTCAGTTACTCAGTCCCCAAAACCCAAAGATTAGCATCTTCTGAAGAGTTTCTAAAATGTTCATATTACTATGAAAAAATTACCCTGAATCAATGCAGCCAAAAGTAATATTTCCTGCTTCTGAATGACACACATTAGATTACTGAGAATTCATTTGCATGCCCCTTTTAAATGCATAAAATCTTTTTTTTCAATTTGAGATTACAATTCAGTTTCCTACCCTTAAATGCTTGAAGCTAAGTGTGGTGGAGTGCAACTATTTCAAGCCATTCTTTGAAACCATATCTAAAGACACAGGGTGTGATTCTGCTCCTACGTACACTAGTGTAAAACAGGATTAACTCAGCTCACATTAAGAAATGCGAGTGTAAAGCTGTTGTGACCGAAAAGTCACACCATTTGAGTTTTCATTAATATACTATTTATCACATGCACTAGTCCCCTGATTTCATTTTCCTTTCCAGACCTTTCTGTTCAAACGGTTATTTCAAATGATATTAAATAGCTCAATACTTCTTGACCATAAAATATCACATCTAAACAATTGCAACAGTAGGTACTCAACAAAAAATAATTTTACTTTGTGTAGTGTTATTTACAGGTATAATAGGGAAGAAAATGCATATGTAATATGTGTAGATTATCTAAAATAGCACAGATCACATATTGTATAAAGGTTATGTCTACAAAGTATTAATAAATTATTAATGACTGCCTTAAGGGTCTTTAAGACATGAGTGACATGTACATATTACATCTATCTATCTATCTATATATACATATATGTTAGTGACATCTGTCTGACTGCAAATCCATTTGTTCAAGAAATCTTCATAAACAGTAAGAACTCGGACCACCCAATTTGGTATGTAGCTTTTTCTTATCCTAAGTTAAAGCAAGGTCAGGGTTTGGTTGTGGCAGGAAAATGCGAAGTTCCTGGAATTAGATTGTTTTCCATAGCATAGACAGGGAGGGGGCTGATCAGAGGGATGTGATACTGCACAGTCTGCACTTGGGGCAGGACCATGGGGGACAGCTATCCTGCAGAGTGATCATTGGGAGCAGACTCAACAGGAAGGGAGTGGTCAGCTAGGGATGGGGTTCATCACTTTGCTGGTCTTCGGCCCAGGTAAATGGCCTCCCTGGCCCAAACTCCTCCACTCCACCGGTGCTGGACCAGGGGGAGCAGGAAGCTGCGCCGGCCCCACTGCATGCCTCCTGCATGCCTCCGGCCCCACTGCGTGCCTGCCAGAGCACCACTGGGACTAGGCAGCACAGACCTACCTCTCCTCCCCCTGCACAGCGTGGCTGCATCATCAAGCCCATATGGCCCCTCTCCTCAAGCCCTGGGAGTGCCAGCGGAAGGCCTGCATGGCCCCCTCCTGCACCTGGGCAAAGTCAGGTTAAGTCTTCTAGTAGATCTACAAACATATCTGTAGGAGGTATTACAGATGTTTTTTGGCCATAATTAAAGGCAACATAATGATCTGTTAGACTCCATTACAGTTCATTACCCATTCACTAATATTAATCAATTATTAGCCTTTTATGAGCTACTTACAAATATACACTAAATATGAAGTGTAACTGCAGCATGCATACATCTAGAAACATAAGATCATATTTACTCAGCCGCAGGTTGCTTTGAAAATTTTGGCCATATGATTTCTGGAGAGAGCTTATTATAAACAACATGCAGTCAGTACAGGAAAGAACAAAAAGGTCATCATTATCATGGAATTTTTCAACATACAAATTTAAACAGGCGTTTGATGCAGCACTATTACAAACAAGTACCAATATATTGGTATTTACTGTTATTTATTGGAAAGTTACTGTCTGTAAAGTTGAACCCAGGACTTTGGTGAATCAAGGATGGGCCCTTGCTTAAAAATATAAAATGAGAATTTGATAAAAAAAAATCTAATTTATATAGATTGATATAGTGGAAGCATTTTCTAATTGAGATTTTTTTTCAGTGGCCTGAGAATGCAGTACCTAAAAATGCTGTTCACATGTAAGATGCTGACAAAAGACCAGACTTAAAAGTAGCAACTTGAATAAGAGAGAGTTAAAAAGAAAAGAAAATACATTATTATGTTTTCAGAATGTTATGGATAGAGAAAAAATGCAGCAACATTACTATAAAGAAATGAAATATTGCAAATTCTATCCAAGGGCGCAATGGAGAATAGAGGGAGAATCCCCCAAAACACTGATGCAGTCTTTTATCAGAAATGCCGGTTCAAATGTTGTTTCAAAATGTCTGTAGGTTCACTGAAACAAAAGGAACATTCAATTAATTATAAGCTACCTGACAGCACTTAGAAGATTGTGACAATGTAGTTGTTTCACTTTAAGGATAGACTATACTATCTGAGAATGAGTACTATTAATTTGTTGTGTGAACTGCCAACTATAAAGTACTAAAAACACAGCAGTTGTGAACCACACGCATTGTATTGATGATGGAAAGGGATAGCCACAATAGTGAATCCTGAGAATTAATTGTCATGAGGACTATACAGGAAAGCAGCAAACCTGCAATCTATCTTGAAAAAAAGGTGCTGAAATAATACTGATCCTGAGACACCATGTTAACTCTCTTTATGCATTTATTCATACTTTATTTCTCTTAAACAGTTCAATGTGCTATCTAAACAACCAAATGATGGTAATCACTCAGCTCTCATAAAAGATAGGTAAATATTAGTTGTGAGAATGTAGCATTTATGCCACAATCCTGACTACGGGGTGATGCCAAACTCCTATGATACAGCTTAAGCTATAGAAAAATAGTGTCTCAGGCAGGCATGTTGCAGACTGGTCCCCCAGCGAGCTGGCCCTGCTCCACTTGCCCGTGCAGGAGTCAGGTGAGAGTCATGGCCCTACCTCCTCCTTCTCCCTCTGCTAATTTGTATTTTACTCTCACTCAAGAACGGGCAGTGGTAAGCAGTGACTAGAAACTCAGAGACTGCTATTGTGAGTGACCTTCTGCAGCCACACAAAATGGGCAAGGAGAAGCTTCTTACTTTCCTCCCTCACCCCCCGTCTCAAGTGCCATCAGAATCAGGCCCTAGCTCTTGAGTGAGAAGTGAATGGCTTACATTTCTTTTTAAATCCGTAAACTCAAGATCAATGGTCTGGCCACAGCTACAGCTGCTGTTTCCCCATTCCCTCAATTGGCGTATTTCCATTGTGAACATGCTCTTGAAAGAGGTCATAATTGCTATGTGACACAGTGGTGTTCTTCACTAATACACAGTAATATCCCTTCACTAGTCTCATACTCCATAAGACACTTTGCATATTTGAAGTTGCTTTCATCTCACAAACTCCTTTTTACTCCTTGCATTGAAGGTAACATTGTCGACCAAACCTTGTCAGAAAGGACAAAATCATTACAAGTAGAATGCATAAATCATTATTCTAATGGGATTTTGGCTTTTTTTCTTGTCAAGCTGTTTTAATTAAACATCATTCAAACCTATGATAAATACAATTAAGTGATATGTTGCTAGGCTTTGCCAAAATATTAATTGAGGCTTTGTTGAAATTAACATTAGGGCAGTTATCTGTTTGGCATATTATTAAAGCATCATGTGCTTCTCTCCTTAAACACTGGCAGTATGCTTCTGACCCCATAATAGGGCAGTTTACCTTAATGTACATTATGAAAAATAAATACATTTCTGGACAAGTCCACCTTTCTTCTTTTCCCCCATTTCCATATGCCATAGTGAAACAGGACCAACACATCCTTGGTAATTCCTTTGTCATTGTCAAATAGTGAATTGTCAAAATTCCCTGACACAGAAAATTACAACTGCTTTTCAGATGGCTGTATAAAATGGTCAGCATCAGTTTCTCTCTTACAGGACAAACTATTTCATTTATCAACAAACTATTAATGCATTCAAATATTTATCCTATTATATACATATGTTTACTTGCTTATTCATTGTATTGCACAGAAAGTTGCACAAACCGCCTGTGGCCATTCTTTCCCTTCATTAACTGTAAAAAAAAAAAATCAGCTCTAGATGCTGTGAATAATTTTAAAATGAAATGTGATTATCTGAGGTGGTTTTTTTCTGAATTCAGGCATGAACACTGCCATAGTCTGGGCTTCTTCCCCAAGTCCTGTTTAAACTGAGTCTGAAGAATGTAGTAAAGACACCAAAAATAATAAATAATAATCAATTAAAGAAACAAAGGTCAAAGGATCATATGCTGCCTAAATGATTTATTAGATATTTATTAGAGACAAAAACTAAAAAAGAATAGATGGGAAAATACAATTAATAGAAAAAAGGGAAAATAAATGGTTAATCAGCAATTGTATCATCATTCAAATGCATAAGTTCACTTTGTGCTCAACTCTGCATTTCTGGAGCACCAAAACTCTATTACACGCAATGAGAGACTGAGGGTTAACAAATATTATTGTTTTTAAAATTAATTATGTTTATTATGTGAGCACAGGAGTAGCTCCCTATGACTGTTTCAAAGAGCTTCCAAACACTACTATATCCAAATGAACTAGAGAATATTTAGTGCATGGTAGGAAGAGCCACATGGTGACTCAGTGTGCCGCAGAGTAGAGCAGTGTAGACTGACACTCCAGCTCATCGTGCACTAATTCTCCCTATACATAAGCTCCTAGGAAGAAGCTGTGCTGAAGAGAGAGGTTTGTAGTAAACAGCCAATGAGCACAGAACAAAGATAGGTCCAGTTAAAACTGTAGAAAGTCCTTTGAATGTCCACAGTAGCTTTTGCAGCTGCTCCTACAGGCTGCATTCTCCGGCTAGTTCCTTTCTGCAGTTTTCCCCAAGGTCACACTTGGAAGACGTTCCCCTCAGGTACAGCAGCCCCTGCTTTGGCTGCTTCTTCAACTGGTCCTATTGGCTGGACAGTAATTCATGATCAGACCACTCCAAATAAATTACCGATTCTGTAATTCCACTAAATATCAATAGGTGTAGTGGAAATGCGGAAGAAGATTGTGAGGTCGAGGAAATTAGGTGGTGTACCACAATCATTCCTTTTATGCCTGCATCTCCTGTCAGGCTTGGATGCTCTAGGCAGCCATTTGTGCTTTTTGCTTCTTATTATTCTTTTGTTATTCTCAAAGAGTTAGCTGTTTGCTCAAGATGGTACAGTGTAGGAATGCACTGTTGACTTTCAACAAGTTCTGGGACAGTCCCAAGGCCAGCCACCTGGCATAGGAGTGCAGGAGTGCTTGGGAAGATCACATAGCTATCTATGCCGAAACTTTCCCACCTGATAATGCTAATTATTGGCCTGGGAAAATATGTAAAGTATCAACGATCTTGTTAGGTTCTCAGAACAACAGGTGTGATTACTGCAGATCCAACAGTATATAAAGGCCGGGAATATTCTTAACATTGGAACCTCGGCGTAGACCGAAGCCACAGAAGGTGCTAAATACCAGCCACAGGGGTCCGTCCGCTGTCCTTCTTCAGGGGGTTCCCAGCAGCAGAAGAGACATAGGCATTGCATTTTATTCTGAGGTTTGCTTAGGCTTAATAAGTATTGTATTTTATTCTAAGATTTGCTTAATAAGCATTGTACTTTATTCTGATATTAAATATTGTACTCTACCTTAATATTTGCTTAGTAAAATCTTTAAGCGGTCACCCAATTTATTTGCTTATTGCCTCCGAATCCCTTAAGGGAAGAACCATTGCCCCTTGGCAATACATTAGGGTGTGTCCATGAAACAGTTTTCTAACCTTGCTGAAAAGTAAGGTCCTTTTTGGAAAAGGAAATGTGGTATGTTACATGTGTACATATATTTAAGTCATATGCACAGGTGTGACTACCTGTCCTTTCCTGGTTACTCTTTGTGGCCAGTCTGCAAAGAGTCATGTGCAGTAAAAATTATAATGTATAATATAATATAATACTTACTTAATTTGGATTATTATATGTTAAAAGCTTTATATATAAAAGGACAAGTGAAAATGCAGCCATGGATATCACGGTATTGACAACCAATAATCCACGATAAAAAAGAAAAACCATAGTTAAGATATGGAAAAATATGTATAATATAAATATAATAGGATACTTGGAATGGAGCTCTGGGATCACTATTTGTCACTGAACTCTGGGTTGCTTTAGTATTTATCTCTCTGTTAAACTTTATTTTCAAATGCTTAATTTTCTTTAACAATAATATTTTTTATATATAGTTACATATTTAACACATATATGCCTATTAATCAGTAAAACTATGAGTGAGAGCTGAAAATTATTCAGAAAAAAAAGTCTGTACAATTTCCAGGCAGATGATCATCCCTGACCCTACAGATATGTGCAAATGCTGAAGTTGACTACAATGAGAAGTTTACAGTAGTAAAGTGAGGCATGTGTATGAGAGTTTGCAGAGTAAGGGCCTACATAATTAATGCCACCATTTCAGAGTCTGATATCTTGGATTTTCCAGGGTTAGAATTAGCAAGTGCTTATCTTGTTAGAAAGCTGGGACATGCAGAACATCAGAATTTAAGCCCTTCGTTGGTGCCGAATTGCTCATTGGACCTCCAGGACCATGTGCTATCATAAGTTTCATACATAGAGAGGAGGGTGAAGTTTCATACTTGGGATTAGAAACGTGAAACACTTTTGGCTATTCTTCTCCTTTCCCTGCCCCCTTCCTAGTTTTTAAATGGTGGCAATTTGAAAAATCTCTAATCAGAGATTTTTCAGTTCCAGTGCCAGATGGATTTGTGGACAGAGTACAGGTAAAAGAGTAAGTTTTTCAAAATAAATGAAGTTCAGCATGAGTTTTTGATTTATCACATTGATGTCACTAGGATAAATCTGGTATGTAGATATTTATAAATACTGTAGCTATTATCTGTACACAATTTTGTTGTTTGGATTTTTGTGGGCTTTTTAAATTCTTGCACACTGTATAAAATGTCCTTTTTGTTGTATTTATTGAACAATATTTCCTTTTTTTATAACATTACAGTATAGCTACAGCATACTCAAAAGCCATTACTGCTCTATATTAGACTGACTTTTATTTTTAGACATTTTTATTAATATTAAAATGGTTTAATGGTTATAGTTATATTAATAAGATATATAGATCATCTTTCTAATTTTGTTACCAAGATTATCTATATATCTTAATTTTATAAATTTTCTAATTTTATTCTCTCTCTCTCTCTCTCTCTCTCTATATATATATATAAAAACAGTGGTTTAATGCTTATTGCTATTTTAATAAGATGGATAGAAAACTTTTATAAGATGTATGAGTATTTAAACACTTAGTTGACTACAGAACAAGCTGTTCTAACACACTATAAATATACTAGTGAAATGTCACTAAGTATCATATTTTATATAAAGCAGAGTACTGTAATGATTTCACAAATTCTGTATAGAACACCACTGGAAAATTATGAGTGGAGAAATAATAGAAAACAAATAAAAAACATCAAAACCAACTGAAGTCTAATATGCAGCCAATGTACTGAAGTAAAAGGATCTATTTTGAGATTCATGCTCTCAGTTATCTACAGTGTATGACTTGGATAGAGTGATAGAACATTCAGCTCCCAACGCGCTAACTCTGAAATGTGTTTGTAAGTGCAGTACACAACAGAACTGCAGAGAAAGCTATTATTATTATGAACTACTTGCACTGAGGCAAGAGGTTCTAGGCACAGCGTCCCAGCACTAATGTTAATAATGTACAATGAGACACAAAAGACAAATACAAACAGGTAATGTAGAAATTGTGTAAGATTAGAAGCTTACCACAAATTATTGTTTCTATAAATGCTTATTATTTATTTTGCCTTTTTAATGTCAGAATTACTTCTCTCTCCAAGACAGCCAGTGTTCCAAAGGCTTAAATTCAAAATAGACAAGCAGAAGAAGGGTAAGATATGAAATGAACAAATGAAACATGGAGGTGTGGAATGATCAAAACCTAGATTTTTAAAGGTATTACAGCACTAACTGGGACAGTGCCTAATGGCTGAACTCCTTCAGTGACCCACTGCTTAACAGAACTTTAGATCTGGAACAAGTGTCAGTTAAGTACCAATTTCCGCATTCCCTCAGGGGGACCATATAAGTGCTTACATATAGGAATTTTAAAAGCCAGGGTGAGCACCACTGCACCTAAAAGGGGTATTTTACCCAAGCACAGAAACCTATACACAGAAATCTGGCCAGCTCCCAGCTGTGTTTCTGAAACAAAACCTCCACATCTTTAACTTCAGCAGCCATTGCATTTTACAAAGACATTCCCACTACTTACAGCAATGCTGGATGAGAGAAACAGGTTTATTCCCCAATATTCATGCCTGATCAGTTATCATATAATCTGTCTCTGTTTAACTGAACATTTTCTCCCAACTCACATTTCTGTCTGGCTTGCAAGCTCATACACACCTGACATTTCCACTACAGATGCTATTTATCAGATGTACTCTATACCAAATGCTAAAGTGCTGCACCGGATTTTTGTTTATATATCCCATCCCTGTTCTGCCCCTCAATATCCACATCTACCTACATTGTGTCTTACATTTTTATCCCACCGCAACCCTCAAAAACATTAGCTCCTACAGGAAAATCACATTTCCCTCATGCTACTTTAAAAAAAAAGCATTTAATATATAAACAGAATTGGGACACAATTTTTATCAAAATAAAAGAAATCAAATCTTGCTTTAACCTTGTAAAATTCTTAAACTCCTGTTAAAATAGACATAAAATATCTTTCTATCCAACACATAAAATTTAAGTATTAAACCTTTATTTTTTAAAATAGTTTTCCCCACAAATTACTTCAATTTTGGGGGGGGGTTGGGTTTTTTTTGCCCACTCAATTCAACCTACAACAAAGCATATTTTACCCACTCTGACTATTACAGTGTGCATCCCCTGGGGCCCACATGATCTGACACCAGCTTCAGGGCTCTACCAGATGCCATGCATTAAGCTTGATGTGAAAAGGTTTATGTGATGGCCCCATACAACATATTAGAACACGCTCTCATCTGGTTCAAAAATGTCACTTAGGTACTCGGACAAGTTCATATCAAAAAGGAGGTCAGGCAGTGACAGATGTAATTGTTCAGAAGTACTGTTAGGTAAGTCCATGACAGTCCCTGGTTATGAGCTCCATTTCTCATGGCTCTGGCCCTGGGGCAGCTGCAGAGATTAGAATGCCGAGAATTAGACATTTGCAATTAATAGACAAGGAAGTAGATGCCTAGGAGTATTTAGGCACCAGCTGAGTGGAAATTTTAAAAGTACCAGTTCTGTATATGGGCACCTATCTGCCTCTTTAGATGCCTAAATATGTTTGAAAATCCAAACAGTAGTGACATGTTCAGGAATGTACAGGGAGCCCTCAATGGAGCTGGAAATAAAATCCAAAGAGGATGGATTCCAGTGCAGTCTCTGAATCAAAAGGCTATACATACCTTTTTACCTGTGTAAATCTGGAGTAACTCTACTAATTTCACTATGATTATTATTGACTTAATCCAGGGTTATGCAGGGAAGAAATGGCTCCATGTGAACAAGTGTACTTGTCACAAAACTGTATCAGACCACATATTATCTTAATCTAAATCTAATAGCCCATGCACATGTTAAGTCCATTCTTCTCTCTCCTTTATTCTTTAGTTTCTTTCCCAGTGAAACTCAAATTGTATCCTTCGTGCTCTCTAAAATAGACTAGATTAGTTGGCTAGAGCCAGATATCATTAATGTTGTCTTTCCTACAAATACAAAAACTCTGACATCAGATTTTCAGATCTACCAGAGAAAGAGAAGGAGAAGAGAGAAAGAGATGAAAAGGAAACATGAGGCAAGTCGAGGAAAACAAGTATAACCCTTCTGCCAGGTAGCACGAGCAGCAGAGGGCCTGGTTCAATATCTAGGGGTTCCTCTCCATCCATCCAACACAGAACTGGCTCAAGCTCCCACCCAGCAACCTGGGAAATTCACACAAACCCTTAGGCGCCTCTGGGAGGCAATGCTTCTCCACTCACAAGCTCAGAGTCTGAGTGTGGAAAAGAAACTTTTAATAAAAGGGGAGAGAAGTAACGTGGCATTAACTTGGGAAAACACCACAGAGTTCATAACCAAACCACGAGTAAATGTCCCAGCTCAAGTAAGTTGAGCAATGTCCTTTGCCACTCAGCTCACAAGACCAGCTATGTAAGTGTCCCCTTCACATGCCCAACCCTTCTCTGCACCCCACTTGCCATTGCTGCCCTTGGTCAGGGAAGTCCAGAGTTTAGAAGTGATCTGCAGAGTTCACCTCCCATCCCGAGGGCGGGGAGAGGAGTCATTTCGCCCACTCCGCTGGTCACTCATTGTCCACCTGCTCGCTGCTCTCTGGCGTTGCTTTGCTGGCCACCTGATGGCACTCCTGACAGCCACTCCTACCGGCTGCCAGCTGGTAGGAACACTGCTGCTGCTGCTGGTCTTGTGAAGGATTTGGCTCTGCACCAAACCCAGTGATTTCAGCTCTCTGTGATTTCAGCTTCTTAGTGATTTCAGCTCTTGGCCTGCAGCACACTCCAGCCAAAAGATTCCAGCATCCACCTGAATAATTTTAAAATAATAGATAGACTCCTTATGGAGTCTGTTTTAGTTCTATCATTGGAAGAGTGGAAGACAAACAAGTTGAACCAGTCTTACAGCTCATGCCTGGAGGTCATGTAGCCTGCAAGTTTAGAGCTTTGCCCTCCCACCCACAAATTGACTTCACAGAGTCTGAAAGAGAAACCCTGTACAACCGAGATTCTTTACTATGACAATGTCTCTCTTTTGACTGAGCTAAACACAGTCTGCTTTTTTTGCATCCCAATAATGGTAAGCACTGGTGGTCATATTTTACAATTCCTGCGTTTAGGGTTAATATGATTTGTGACCCCACAACAGCCAAATTAATTACAAGCGGCAAAACACCATTCTAACAATCGAATATCTACCAGGCATATAGCAACTGTCTGAACTGTATTTACATGACCACACCCAGGATTCCTTTCCCATTCCAGCTGTGATGGCTGTAATAGAAGCATTCATTCAGAAACTGCTTACACAAGGTATGAAACTCTCAGGGTATGTCTATACTACAGAGATTTTACAGAAAAATGGCTGTTTTTCCAACAAAACCTGAGTAATGTCCACACTGAAATCGTGTTCTTTCTAAAGTAAATCAAAAGAACAGAGGGGGTTTTCTGGCATTGGTAATCCTCTTTCTACTAGGAAGAAGCCTTTTTCCAAAAAAGCTCTTTTGGAAAAACGCATGTGTGGACGGGGAAGAGGGAGTTCTTTCACAAGAAGAGGAAAAAGCAGAGGTGCCCTAGTGATTCTGCCCATAATAATCACAGCTGAAATGTGATATGGCGTCCATTCAATATGAACGCTATCTGTCGAAAAAGCAGATCGCTTTTTCTATGAGCTTTCGCAGTGTGCACTCTCTCTTTCAGAAGAAGTTTTTTCAGAAGATCTCTTCCAGAAAAGCTTCTTCCGAAAGAAACCTGCAGTCTAGACATAGCCTCAGTGTCAAATCCTTAGCTCCATTGTGGAGATCTGACAATTCAAACCAGTTAAGGATCTTACTAGAAACTTAATAAAGTTTTACATATTAACAGTAAAATTGTCACAGTTTGTCAATTTTGTGAAATTTCACTAGTTTGATGTGCCAAAGGAAAAATATGCCAAATATTAACGCCCACCTAGATTTTCAAGATGGAACTGGTAAAATTTTTACACCACAAAGTAAAAGTTTTCTAAAGGACTTTTTATTGATCTTTGGCTACTGCTTTATCTTGTCATTTTTTAAAGATCTTGAATTCCTGGCATATTAACAAAACATTCTGCCTTATTCTTTCAGTCTGCACTCAACAGGGTTTCACAAAGATGTGAGTTGGTTCCTAACGGTATTTTTAAATGCCTAGGTGCAAATAACTTGAAAAATCTGGCCAATGGTTCCTTTTCATGAAGTATATCCCTAGAAACATTTTATGCCTGTATTGAGGCAGTTACACATGCGGTGTCTAAATAAAGCTTGGCTGGGTCTGAACACTATAACTGCTGGATCAAGTTCAGCCCTTCTGTAAGAGGTCATTAATCTCACTCAGCTCACTACTTATGCCAAGGTTTGAATTTGGTCTGCTGTCTCTAGTCCGTTTGGATTTCCATCATGCTATCGGATACTTGGACAGGATAAGGCCAGAAAATGGCCTAAATCCTACCCAGTGAGAGACATTTGAGAGATTTTAATGTGACATTGCCTCCTCCTTATTTATCACAGTAGTATGATTATATTATATTATAGTATACATTGTTACAGTCTGGGGACTGTAGCAGTTCTTCAGAAAAGGACCTGGGGATTACAGTGGATGAGAAGCTGGATATGAGTCAACAGTGTGCCCTTGTAGCCAAGAAGGCTAATGGCATATTAGGTTGCATTAAGAGGAGCATTGCCAACAGATCCAGAGAAGTTATTATTCCCCTTTATTTGTCTCTATTGAGGCCACATCTGGAGTACTGTGTCCAGTTCTGGGCCCCCAACTGCAGGAAGGATGTGGACGCATTGGAGAGGGTCCAGCAGAGGGCAACCAAAATGATTAGGGGGCTGGAGCATATGACTTATGAGGAGAGGCTGAGAGATTTGGGTTTGTTTAGTCTGCAGAAGAGAAGAGTGAGGGGGGATTTGATAGCAGCTTTTAACTTCCTGAAGGAAGGTTCCAAAGACGACAGAGAAAGGCTGTTCACAGTAGTGATGGATGGCAGAACAAGGATCAATTGTCTCAAGTTACAGTGGGAGAGGTCTAGGTTGGATATTAGGAAAAACTACTTCACTAGGAGGATGGTGAAGTACTGGAATGGGTTACCTAGGGAGGTGGTGGAATCTCCATCCCTAGAGGTTTTTAAGTCTCGGCTTGACAAAGCCCTGGCTGGGTTGATTTTGTTGGGATTGGTCCTGCGTTGGGCAGGGGGCTGGACTTGATGACCTTCTGAGGTCTCTTCCAGTTCTATGATTCTATGACTATTATGATATTATTTTGCTACATCTTGCACAGTATCTGTCTCATAAGTTGTCTATGGAAAAGTTATGATATGCTGACTATAATTATCCTTTTTCTATTCATGTATCATTTTTGTATCTGGAGTTATGGATATCTGTATTTCAAATGTAGTCACATCTGTGTAGTGCCCACAGCTTTCCTTTCAGGTACAACCATGAAGAAAGTCTTATCAATAAAGACAACAGACCATGGAATAACGATGTAAAGGGTTAACTGGTTACCTGGTAAGCATCCACCTTACTGGCATGCTTAGCAGAGTAACTGGTTAACTGGCATGGCGGCTGCTCTGGCTAGGCTGGGCTGGAGCAGCACCACCACCCACGGCACGGTGTAGCAAGCTTGGCTAAGCCTGGCCATAGAAGTCCCCACCTGTGGTGCAATGTGGTGCAGCGGGCTCAGCCCAGCCATAGCAGCCTGCATTGTGGTAGGTCCGGCCAGGCTGCTCTAATCCAGATTGGTCAACCACATTGCACCACATGCAGGGGGCACTCCAACCAAGCCAGGCCAATCATACTATGGTGCAGGTGGGGTATGCGCCAATCCAGCTGTAGAAGCCCCTAGCCACAGCATGACACAGTGGGCCTGGCCTAGCTGGAGCAGCCTTCTTCCTGTGGCAAAGTGTGGCAGGCCCGGCCTGGCCTGGCCATAGCAGTCTCTGCCTGCAGTGCAGCAGGCTCAGCCCAGCAATGCCTGGAGCACCCTGTGGTGTGGTGGCCCCAGCTGCACTTATTGTCACAAGATCACGGTTAACTGGTTAAACCATTTAATCAGTTATCTTTTTAACCAGGATTTTACATCCCTATCATGGAAGAGCTTTGCCTTCCTGTGAATATTTCAGCCCACCTATGAGTAATGGCTGCTATGAGCAGCACAGTATGCAAGGGCATGTGACCAAACCACATGACACTGAACTGTGTTTAGGCCGTCTCTTCCCCGCCAACTGGGCAGAAAACGTATCCTGGACATAGGATTGGACAATATAAAGTGGGAAGTAACATCATGATTTTTATTCACTCTCCCAAAACTCAACACCTGAAACAAGCTGTGAAAGACAAATGACTTAGAATGGGGGACGGGAACCCAAGCTGCAATGCAAAATCAGTTTGTGCCTTTAGAATCTGCAAGTCTGCAGTTAGGGTCAGAGATTCCTCATTCAAATTTATCTGGTATTTTAGACTTAGTTTGAGGTTTTATCTACTCTGTAATCTGTTTTGATTTCTTTGCTATCACTTATGATCACTTAAAATCTATCTTGCTGTGGTTAATAAACTTGTTTGATGCTTTATTTTAACCAGCATGTTTTGAGTGAAATGTCTGAGACTAGCTCAACTCTTTGAACAATGACTATTGCCTACATTGAGGGGGGAAGTGGATATATTAAAGTGCTGCTATGGCAATGCTGCTATGGCTGCACTTTAAACTCAAAAGTGTAGACAAAGACCTAGACACTATTAACTTCCTTATGACAGTTGTCTGGCTACTTATGATGGTTTACCAACCCCTTTTATTACTTCTGTGGAAATGTGGTGACAAATTTACCTATGCAAATATTCATTGAATAAACTGTGAGAAGAAATGAGATTTATTATTGAGAATAACTTTATGCTGAAACAGGAAAGATTAATGTCCCTGAATAACACAAATTAGGATTAACATGTGAAGCCGATTTATAAATATGAGTTGTTATAGCAAAGACCAGTCATGAATACTCTGTAAAAAAGGTGCAAGAGTAATTTTTTGAGTGTCATTAAAGTGGGAAACAAATGTAAATGAAAGTCAGTACAGAATGCGGGGATTAATTTATATATATATATATATATAATGTCTGAAAGGAAAACTGGGCATTGTGCAGACAGCAAAAATTGATCTAAAGTAGAAAAATTAAGTGTGGCATTTAGTTTCAAACAATGGAGGAAACCATGAGGTTAGAGACAAAACACACAAACAAACAAAAGCACACAACTCTATAGCCAGATAGTTGATCATTCACTGCTAAAACAGGTTGTTTCTTAGGTACATATTTTGGCTAGCTTAGTTATGTATGTGTCGGGCTCCTCCTGGGCTGGTGGGTTCATCTAGCATTATGCTGATACCACTGGTGGCTGAGTTTCCTAACAGGTACTCTTCCTAGGTAACAGTGGTTCATGATCTTTTGACTTAGATGGTACAAATGTCATCATTATTGCCAGTACAGAATTTGGAATCAAAGCAGTCTTGTTCTTCTGAGCTTCTGGTCATTGCTCTGTTTTTAAAGTCAATGATGGTAGAGTTCAAAGATTTGGCTTCTCAGTGATCAAAACTGCTGACTCTCCTGCCAGCCTAGCTATGGTTGCTCAGCCCCCCAGATGGAGCTGCTGCTCCCCTACCCCACCTCCTGGCCACCATCAGCCCCCCATGGATGCTGCGGGGTCAGAGACTTGGATTTCAGAGGTTCAACCTGTACTGCATCTGGCAGATATATTTGCTTCCCTGATGAAGTATAGGCAGCACTGGTAGTCATCACTGATAGGAGGGAGGAAAGGAAATACAGTTTTTAAAGCCTGGTGTTCTGGGCATTATCTAATTCCCATATTGAGAACCAGCTGGGTTCCTGGATGGGGAGTCTAATTAATCGCTAATAATATTATTAAAAATACTTACACTAAGAAACTAAAGATAAAACTAACAAACTTTGAAATATGTACAGGCTTGAAGAAGAAACCTGAAACTGGAGATTCCAATTCAGGTCATGCAGCAATAAAAAAGGAACGGAAGAAGTGATTGCTCCACACCTTACTCATTATACTCTCGGTGACAGTGAGCATTGTTGGGATATGTAAGAATTAATAGGGGTCAGGGGTCCGGCTACATCAGGCATTGTCCTTTGAACACACTTTTTTCCCTTCGGTCTTGCAGCCTAGAAAGATAGATAACCATGCAGCTGCTCTTCTCTGTTTTGTCTTTTGCTTACTCTTACTTGCTCTGTAAAAATACTTTCAGGCTCACATCCTTTGTAATCTCTGTAAACTGCTGACTCAGAAAGTATGCAGTGTAGAGAAGTGTTGATTTAATTAGAAATTTTGTAAACAGTAAATAGAGGCAGGTATAATAATATTCATAATCTGCCTATTAATATTTATTGTATTGGAGTTAATATTACTAAATAAGGATTATGAGGAAGTAGTGATAGATATGTGTGAATTAATATACAAAAATGGACAAGGGAGTGTAACTGGTGCCAAATCATTGCTCCCTCTGAACGTTGTGTTGAGGGTACGAGGGGAACGAATATCTGCAATAAAGAGGTCTGTTTATTCCATCCACTCCTGAGTCTCTTGCTTCCGCTCTAAGAAGCATGAAGAGAGCAGGGGCACAGGCATGAATCAATGGATACCACTTGCAGCAATTCTCTTCTTAGTCTAAAGAACTACACATGTACCTACAGTGGACTGCACAGAGTGACCAGCATTCAAAGAAGAGCTATAAATCTTTTCATGAATTCTAAATAAAAAAATCAATATTTTAGATCATTTTCAAATTTAAAATCTTAAATACAAGTACGAAAAACAGCAAACATTTAAAAATTCATGGAATGAGCAGAATGAGAATAAGCCTATTGACTACAAGTAAGATGAGATGATGGAGAGAATGGACAAATTAAATTACCGGAGTATAAAAAAAAATCAGTATCTGTTTTGTGAAAATAATACTTTTTTACCATAGCCTAGACAATGAATAACTGAGCAAAGATTATTTAATTTATTCTTTATTTAAACACGATTGTTGTATTTTAGAAAGGAATCTAAAGGAATCTGAAGGAATACTTCAAACTTTACTAGATATGTCTAGCCTTAGCTACAGCTGTGCAGAGGGTTGCACAAATGTATATGTGGACATAATGCAGTTGAGTTAGTTAATCTCTTATTAATGTACCTGTTTAGCCCGTTATGTAGAACAGAATCTCTGCATGCATTGATGGCAGAAGATACCTCTTTGGCAAAATCTGACATATGTTGACAGATCATCTGCAAACATTACACACCAGTAGCCCCAGTGAATTTAAAAGAGACTAGTTTCATGTGTATAGTTACTCAGATGCATATTTGCAGGATGAAGGCCCCAACAATTTTATCTCTAATCACAGTGTTTTAAGAATTGATTCCTGGGTTTAAAATATCATAAATCAATGGTAATAGTTCACTCTCTTAGATAAACATTCAGATTCTCATAGAACAGAAGAAAATATTATTCTACTTAAATATCAAACATCTCCCTTAAGTAGTTATAATATTTCAAAATTAGTTGTATGGCACAATCATTGAAATATAAAAATGAAGAAAGATGTTGGACTTTCATTGTGAGTCCTTGATAAGCCCGAACATGGGTTATTTTTAAAGCCATGCCAACAGCATCTACTGTACTAACAAAGGCTGAGGTACCATTTAACTTGTACTTTCTGATTCTTAATCTTTGTTGAGTCAGAATGAATTAAAATATGTTCCATCTTTTCATAAAATTTCATGTATGCCCCAAATGATTGGTTTGAACTACTCTGTCCTGCTGAACTTCTAAAGCTAATCTCGTATTTATGGAACCCTGCTGACATGTCAGCTTGTGCCAGGCTTAATATTCACCTAAGCTTTTTCCATTCAACCTTTCCACCCCAGGAGAAAACAGAAATAATTTTCACTGAATAGGTATCATCTTTGTAAGTAACTCCCTCAGCAAACTAACCTGCTTTAAAAATAATGTTAATAAAACACACATAGACATGAGGGAGGAAAGTGGAAAGAAAGAAACTGGAAGTACTTTATACTATTTGTCAGCAAGTTAATCCTTTTTTAAGTTTGCATGGCCCAGCATTATTTATGCTTCCAAAAAACTTCTTTCAAAAGACTCGACATGGGAGTTGTTCATTTAGGGTTTACTGAATCTTACTTGGATTTCAACATATTTGTTTTTGTGAGGAAAATTACAAAATGTAACTTTTATTCCTATATTTCTTTTCCATAAAATTCAAGGATATTACTTTGAAAATAGCAATCGGTCGCATGAAAAGCTTTATGGAGATATGTATTGTTACTTTATGTTAGACATGGTGGAAGACTGGAAGCACCAGTTGCAGCTCCATAAAGGTTGAGTTCAGTTTTGTACCTAAAACAGGGAAGTATGGTGCTGATTTTTTACAGTGAGGGCAATAAATTATTGGAACAACTTACCTACAGATGTGGTGGATTCTCCATCACTTGAAGTCTTTAGATTTAAAGATTGGGCAAGTTTCTTAAAAAGTTATGGGCTTGATACAGAAATTAAAGGGTGCAGATTACTCAAAGCAGGGCAGGTGATACAAGAGGTCTGGTTAGATTATCATTAACAGTCTCTTTTGGCCTTCAAATTTGAATATATGAATAACTTCAAACTTCTTTTGCATGAAAGTAGGTTTTTATTTTTTAAACACCTCAAATTTTATTCAAACATCAGATAAAATTTCATAATATTTCAGGTGCAATCAATCCTAACCTTCAGGGAATTTTCAGTGAATAACACTCAGTTCCTGCAAGGGGGGGAGGAGGGAACATATTTGTCCAGAAAAGTAGAAGGTTCTTTAAGATTCCAAAGGTGAAATCCTCACTGAAATCAACAAAACCTTTGCCATCAATTTGCCAGGAATTCACTCCAGGGCTATAAAAGTACATAAAATAATGTGTTATTCAAGAGACTACAAAGGCATAACATATCTATAAAAATGCTGATACATAATTAGTGCCTAGATACTATAGTGATGAAAACTGGATGATCAATAATAAGTGTAATTTTGAGTTCAAAGATTCAATACCATCCTAAAATAGTTGAATAAATTTGTTAGTCTTTCAAGTACCACTGGACTCCTTGTTGTTTTTGCTGAAACAAACTAACATGGCTACCTCTCTGAAATTTAAACATAAAAATGTTCTATGAAGGATTATTTTAAATAATTCTCTCAGGTATGTCCAAGTTCTGTGTATGGAACATCTACTGTTTTAGAAGGTGGGACAAATTCTGCTGACCTTAATCACAAAAGCAGTCCCACTAAAGTCAGTGGGGGACAACAAGATCTGGGCAACTAGATGTATCATCTATGTGCACATTCTGACTAAGTAAAAAAGGTAAATGTAACACACAAGATTTGGAGTTCTCTGTGTGTACTAGATACAAAACAAGAAGCTGAACTTATGACGTAAGTACCTCTCAGGATCTGATTTTAATACAGTAAAGTACTTCTGGGGATTTTTGCAACTGTGTAATACTGTGCAAATTTACTCAGCTTAGTGGGCACTAGTTCACACAATTTCTATTAGTAAGAGTTGCACTTACCAAAGTCTTACACTATGGATGTCATATGTAATTATATTTTTGTCTTTATAATGTCATACTGCTCAATTAAGGTTGCTTAGAAAATCTAAAGTTATCTATGAAATAACAATATTTTAGTTTAGTACTTGGGTTGCTACATTAATTAAAGAAAAAATAAGATCCCCCTAAAGCAGTATCAAGAAGTTGCTGCATCTACGGGGTAAAACTAGAATGAAAGAGAGCATAGCCTGAAATAGGTTGTAAATAAACCTCCTGTAGTGTGAATATTTTATAGAAGGCATTTGCAAACTAAAAAGCCTGACATTTATATAGTAATACATGAATTATTTCCCTCTCACGTGTCACTTTCTTGAGATGAAAGTAATTGTAAAACATAAGGTCATTGAAATATCTGCCAATGCCACAGTAAATACATACATACATACATGCAAAGACTAAGAACAATAACAGGAAGCAATTTTACATTTTTCTATTCTGGAAAACATTTAATAACAGTGTACATCTTCACACAGTACCAGGGAGAGAAGGGGTAATAATCCCTGATGTAAGATAGAGATAAATTCAAGGTAGACAAGTCGTTCTATTGATTTAATGACTGCTGGTAGTTCATTGGCCAACAAAACAGTTGGAACCATTCTTGCGGGACTGTACTATCTCCAATATCTGATAAATGATATGACCAGGATAACCTCAGTCTCAGCAAGAAAAACACTGAACAAATTGTCAGCATGATTTACATACAGGTTGTCAACAGCATCTGGCTTGCTGTGCAGAAGAATGATGGGCAACAGATGTTCCAAGAAATGTTGCCATCTGCCCTACCTGAATATATATCCCCTGTGAAACAGCATGTTTGAATGGCTACAAAAGAGATAGCTCTTCCACAAAAATCATAACCTTCTCCATTTCAACTTTACTTTGACTCACTATAACATGAAATATCTGCAAATGCACCCAGCACAAAATTATTGTTCATCCTCATGGAATATGGAAGGAGAACAACTTATTTTGGGAAGAGTATTCAAGAATGAATGCGTATGTCATGATCAACAGTGACTGTGTCACTTTAGTATTGACTACAACTCCTTTTTCAAATGTTAAATATCCTTTTGACTTTTAAAATGAATACTACTTCCAGAATTAGTTCCATAATGTTAAATGAGTAAACTGTAGACTATATGTCTAAGGGCTGCCTAATTCTGGAAATGAATCTGAAAAGTCAAATGACATTGTGGTTAATACATACTATCTAATGCTATTGTCAATGGTCCCTTTGTCAGATTTATTTGTTTGTATCTTCAGAAGAACTTTCTTTTTCTTTTCACACAATTCTATTCATTCAAAACACTCATCATTGTTCTCACACCATGAAAAAGGTAGAAATGCATATATCTTATCTTTGTGTGTACACTGCTACTAACTGAGACAAACAACAAACTTCCACACTACTATCAACGTCAGCCTGGACCAGTCCACAAGGGAAATCCACTTCCTGGACATTACTGTACAGTTAAATAATGGACAAATTTCAACCACCCTATATCGGAAACCCACTGATCACTACACTTACCTTCATGCTTCCAGCTTCCATCCCAGACACATTTTTCAGTCAATTGTACACAGCCAAGCCCTACGATACAACCGGATTTGCTCTGACCCCACAGACAGGGACAATCACCTACAAGATCTTTACAGAGCATTCATAAAACTGAAATACCCACCTGGGGAAGTGAAAAAAAAATTGATAGAGCCAAAAAATACACCTAGACACGAACTACTTCAAGACAGACCCAAAAGAGAAAATAACAGAACTCCTCTTGTTGTTACCTACAGTCCACACCTCAGACCCAGCCAACGCATTATACACAATCTACAACCCATCTTGGAAAATGATCCCTCATTCTCAGAGGCCTTAGGAGAAAAGCCTATTCTTGCTTACAGACAACCCCTAACCTGAAACGCATTCTTTCTGGTAACCATGCCACACAACCACATCATAAGCCTCCAGGAACTCAGCCCTGCAACCAAAAAAGATGCCAACTCTGCCCACATATCTACACTGACGAATTCATCACTGGGGCAAACAACATAAGCCACAAAATCAAAGGGTCATTTGACTGTACATCTAGTAATTTGATCTATGCCATCAAATGCCAACAGTGCCCCCTCTGCTATATATATTGGACAAACTGGATGGTCTCTGTGGGAAAGAATCAATTACACAAATCAGATATACGTAAAAGAAACACACAAAAGCCAACTGGAGAACATTTATGCTTGCGTAACCATACTCTGACAGACCTGAAGGTGGTGGTCTTGACACAAACCAGCTCTTCAAGCCAAATCCACAGGGAAAGCTTGGAATTACAGTACATCTACAAATTCAATTCACATGCTAATGGATTCAATGGAGATATGGGCTAGTGGGGACTCTACCACTGAAGGTGCTAACAGCTTTCTGAGTGGTATCCTTCCTGTCTCAGCAATCTATCTATCGACTTTGATCTTTATCTGCTTAGGTTTAATGACACTTAAACCTAAGCAGATACTCCAGATACTTAATGATGCCTTGTTCCCTCCCCCAGCCCCTTCCTTTTTCCTTTCTCTTCCCCTCTCTTATTTATTTCCAGTTTTCATATCCCCTACAAATAACTCTGGTCATCTGAAGAAGTGGGCTGTGCCCACGAAAGCTCATGATACCATCTACATGTTTTGTTAAAGTGCTACCAGACCATTCGTTGTTTTTTTCTGTAACAGACTAACTCGGCTACCCCGTGAAGCTCAACAAACTGCAAGAATGTATCAAATATCTGGGCATCTGGCATCTGCTTTTCAATTATGCTGAGAAATACACCATGGTGATGGAACTATCTACCATCATGGCTCCTCACATTATTGAATCTCTTTATAATTTTTTAGCTGAAACCCTTACTTGAAATTCCTCTGAAGTAATTTATATTACCTTTTACTGTGTAGCAGTTATGCAGTCCTGTGCATTAACAGCTTTCTGTGATTACTGCAGACTTAGCGTTTTGAAATAAAAATGATTTAACATTAAACAAAAAGGCCCATGATGCCAGAATACAATGCTGAAAGTATAGACTTAGTGCCAGTGGTAAAAATAGATTGAAAACTAAGTTGATGTCAAGTGGTTTCCCATTTCTAATGATTAGTTATTAACTAACTGAAGTTGTCCTGGTCATATCATTTATCAGTTGTAGGAGATATTGCACTCCTGCAAGAATGGTTCCAACTGTCTTTTTTACCAATGAACAATAGCAGTCATTAAATCATTAAATAAATAAAACAATTTATATGGCCTGATGATTTTGACAACTTTTTTTTTTATTGTTTATTTTTTTGAGGCTCAAAGGGCATTTAAAGAGTTCAGTCTTCTGTCTGGTCTTGTTCAGAGTGGAAAATGGTCAAGCTTTCCAAAACATGAGCTGTTCACAGTTAAAATCTCGTATGAAGTATAAAGGTGTTGTGTTTTGTTTTCTCTTCTTCAGCATGAATACCTCTAACACCAAAAAAGTATTCAAGACATGGAGAAAGGTGACTGTAGATTATTGTTATTGACTGATAGATCATTTTATAAAGTAAGGTTCAAAGATGCTTTAGACTCCTCCTAAAAGTTAGAAGGAGATTTGGTCTAATATGCCACCGTCTGCTTCAAGGAAATGTTTTTTGTTGTTGTTGGTTTTTTGTTTGTTTGTTTGTTTGTTTGTTTTCACTAGCACAGAAAATAAAGAAGTTCAGAATAAAGACTGTTTAATGAAGGAAACAAATCAGTAGGAATTTTTATCAGGGACATTGTTGGTTTGTTGGCTTATTTGTTTTTATACTGGAATCAAGCAAACTCTGAGGACAAATTAAGTTTTATCTTTACCACCAGATTCTCACATTAGGCCGTGTCTAGACTACACCTCTCTGTCGACAGAGAGTTGTAGATTAGGCATGTCGAAATTGCTAATGAAGCAGGGATTTAAATATCCCACGCTTCATTAGCATAAACATGGCCACCGCTTTTTTCAAAATGGAGCTTTTTCGAAAAAAATAGCAGTCTAGACAGGGATCTGTTGAAAAATAAACCCTTTTTTGAAAGATCCTGTAAGGATCCTGTAAGGACACAAGCAGACACAAGCGACGAGGAGTCCTAAGTTAGTCTATAAGGTGCCACAGGACTCCTTGCCGCTTTTGCAGATTCAGACTAGCACGGCTACCCCTCTGATGTAAGGACACAGGATCTTTCGAAAAAGGGTTTATTTTTCGACAGATCCCCGTTGAGACTGCCGGGTTTTTTTTGAAAAAGCTCCGTTTCAAAAAAAAGCAGTGGCCATGTTTATGCTAATGAAATCTTTAAATCCCTGCTTCATTAGCAATTTTGAAGTGCCTCATCTACAGCTCTCTGTCGACAGAGAGGTGTAGTCTAGACGTACCCTAAAGATCAAGTTCTTCTTTCAATAACATTAGTGAGTTCAATTGGATTATAGAAGAATATCTGAAAACAACACTGGACTTGTAGATGTTCTAACAGTTAACTTAATAGTTCAGCAAGACAAAACTGAAGTCCAAATTACAACTACAATCTTGGTTCATTTTTTTTATTTAATGTAATGTCAACTACAGATATTTTTCTTAAACTATGTACACAATATCTCTCAAAATGGGTATGATCCTATTTTTGTTGTATTTATTGTTTTCTCTCAAGAAAACCAATAAGTATATACTGGTGAAGGAACAGGGCTCAGAAGCCCAACTACAAGTGCTAAGTAAATAGTGCTGAGTTATATGTCTCGTGTAAATTAATCGGGAAAAAAGGATTAAGTGGTAAAACACTATCAATAGTACAGGTTTTGCATTTCATGTATAGGGCACTGGGGGAAAAAATCACAGTTTTATAGTGGGTGTCTGTGTGAATCACAAAATTAGCTCAATACTGTGTTTTTTTCCAATACCAGGGAGGTAGAAGTGGGCATCCACACATTCCAGTCTTATATTCAGTGTGACTATAGCTCAGAACTGGGTCAGGTTGGAGCAACTGGCCTTTGAGTTTCCCCTCAGACTGCTGTGATTTACTCCAGAACCTGCAGCATTTTCCCTCCCTGTTGTTTTCTACCTGAATGATAGGCTGGCTCACGTGCTGTGGACTTGGTGGCCCATGTTAAGGCAGTGTCACCTCTGCAATTTCAGCAAGGAAATGGAAGCACTTATTGGCCAGCTAGTCTCCCCCAAACTGCTACTCCAACATGACACTGCTGCACTTCTTCGAGCCATTCAGAGTACAAGACTGGGACAGGTCACTTCCACCTCTTGCTATTGGAAAAATTTCAGCAGTTTGAAGGTAAAGTCAGTGGCACACCCACACATCCTCCTCTGAGATCGCTCTTGTTTCAAGTAACAATGGTGCTGTTTTTCATATAACTGGTCACCAGGTTCACAGCAGCTTAGTCACTAGGGGAAGCAGGGGAAGAGGAAGAAAGAGAGGAAGGAAAAAGTCTGCAGCTGCCAGAATAAATCCCAGCTTGGTTTTCTGCTTGGCTTTTATCAGGCAGAGGGAGAGATTCAGAAACTGGTTTTATGCAAAGGAATGTATCATTGAACTTTCACTAACTGAATTCCATGTACATTCCATTTAAATCACAACTTTACACATGACACTGCTATGAATTTTTTTTAAAGTGTGATTTTCGCAGGGACCTATCAGTTTGATAGGTTTTGTCTTCTGTAAGGACCTAAGAGAGCATTCAAAATAATTGGGCACAATTCCTGTTAAAGTCAATGAGAGTAGCATTCACTCAACCCGGGGATGAACTCGCTCCTGCAAACCCAAGGGACAGAGCAACACAAGTTAGAGTTGGGTAGAGCCTGTTTTGTCTTACATCCTTCTGCTGGTTATGGCTGTTCTTCCCAAGACAAACTCTTCTACATCCTCATTATGAATGTTTCACTTACTTTGCACATGTAGGGTACATCCACACTGCACATTTATTTCACAGTAAGTTATACTGGAAGATATTTTCCAGAATAGCTTATTTCGAAACAGCACGTCCACACTGCAGGGAAGCTTCAAAATTTGTCCAAGGACGGCTCTCCTAATGTGGATATGCTATCTCTATTCAGGCACCCCAGGAAGCACTGGGGAGAAATTACTTAGAATGGCCCCGGTGAGGAGCTATTTCGAAATAGCAGCAATGGAGCATATTCACACACCTTATTTCGAAATAGCTGTTTCAGAATAGGTGTCATTCCTTGTAGAATGAGGTTTACAGATTTCGGAATAAGCCATCCATTATTTTGAATTATTTCAAAATAACGGAATAGCTGCATAGATGCTTGCATTGTTATTTTGAAATAACGTTAGTTATCTCGAAATAACAGTGCAGTGTAGCTGTACTCTTACTGAATACCTAATCAGAGCAAGATATATTATTTTGAAAATAACACCTCTCTTTATGAATGGTAATTACCCAGAGACTTTGAGGCAGATGCATTCACTCACTTCATGCTCTATTCAGGTTAAGTTGGCCCAGTGCACCCATAATAGGTGGAAAAGAGATAAAGAATTGATTGCACTCTGAGAAATGGAAGTACATTAAGGACGAAGTACATTAAGGAACTACGGGATGGCAGAAAGAATGAAAAAGGACATGGGTGGATTAAAATTAAGAAATAAGGGAGAGAAATGGAATACTATGAAGGGAGGAAAGACTGATATCCTTAAAATAATCATCTAAACTGTGATCCATTTTCAGCAGCTTATCCAAGTTGAAACACCAGAATGCTTGTCATTCACCTATCATTAACTAGAACACATGTCCCAAAGGCAAAAGTCTTCAGTCACCTGATTTCAATATGAATTGTTCCCTAGAGAGAAATGAAGACACAGAGTATAGAGATTTTCTGAGTCAGACACCAAAACTGGTTTTCATTCATTATGTTGCTCATATAATAGTTAAATAAAGACATTTTACTGCAACCTGAGATTATGTTGCTTTAAGAATTCCACATGCTGCTTTTTCAGCACATCAAAATTAGGCCGTGAATCACAGCAGCCCTAGGAGATCTCTTTATTTAAACAGAAGTATCTTCTAATGTCTCTATTTTTAAGCTTAAAAAACTCTACAAATCCTATAAAATAAACAGTGAAAACTTTACTTTATATCCCTCATTTTAGACACGGTCAGCCTCATCTTTTGTGGTCAAAGACAAAGCCACAAAACCCAGGATCAGGTCCACCCATGACTCCAGTCTCTTTGAAAAATGAGACTGTCAAAGCAGTCTCCAGCTTTTGCTATTTGAGTTCTAGATGCAGCTGGCCCTCCAAATCTCATATGGACATTTTTCACCAGATTGGCATCATAGCATCTGCCACAGGTTGTTTACAGCTTATCCAGAATCGACAATCTTTGCATGACATCAGAGTTCAGAATCTATTCAGGCTTTATCCTCTCCATACTGCTGTATTATTGCTGGATTACTGGGCCCTCAAATTTGCATAGGTCATATAAAAAAAAATGAATCAAGAGACACTGCTGCATTTTTCCCAGAGCAGGCAGGCTGGGTCCAGGGAAGAAAGAGGAGGATCAGTATGGTGCAGCCACCCGAGCATTCATCTGAGCACCTGTGGGATGGGGATGAGCAAGCTCAGGAATCTTCTGGCAAGGCAGGTAATGCTTGGGGATTCTCCAGGCAGGGTATGTCCACACTACAGAGGGTTTTTTTTTTCTGAAAAATGGCCATTTTTCCAAAAAAACCTTCAATTATGACCACACTGCAATTGCATTCTTCTGAAAGAAAATCGAAAGAACAGAGGGTTTTTTCCGACATTGGTAATCCTCTTTCTACGAGGAAGAAGCCTTTTTCCGAAAGAGCTCTATCGCAAAAAGGTGTGTGAAGATGGGGAAGAAGAAGTTCTTTCAAAAGAAGAGGAAAGATGAAAAAAAACAGGTGCCCTGGTGGCCACTCCATCCATAGTAATCACAGCTTACATGCAAGACAGCGTCCATTCAGTGTGAACGCTATGTTTTGAAAAAGCAGATCTCCTTTCAATGCACTTTGGCAACGTGGACGCTTTCTTTTGGAAGACTTTTTTCCGGAAGATCTCTTTTGGAAAAGCTTCTTCCAAAAGAAGCCTGCAGTCTAGACATAGCCTCAGAGAGGCCATGACCCCAGACAAGGGAGGAGCGCAGAGGGCTGACTGATTTCTGCCCTGCTGTCCAGAATTGCTGTCAATTGCCCTGGCCACAGGATGTACAAATACTGAGATGTAATCCACATTTGGCATTGAGGGCTACCAATTTGCCTGTATGTCTTGTAAGTCTTTAGCACATAAAGTATGCACAGAGTGAAATATAGGGAGTGTGAATAGAAGTTCACTGGCGAACTTGAAATTGAAGACAAGTAGTAGGTTCATTTGCATTTCAATCTGGAGAAGAAAACAAGATAAAATCACATCTTTCAGGAATGATAACACTACCAGTGACAGCATATACAGATACATATACAAATATGACAGCATATACAGATACATATACAAATATACATATGCAAATATGGCACACAGATCAGAAAAAAATGCATGAACGGTAGTAAACTTTGAATCAAGATGAAAAGACCAAACAGATATTGTCCCAAAACCAGATTCATTATATAGAACAAAAACATCCCCATCAATTAGTTACTTAAATTGCATTAGTAGCTCCAGTGGAAATTTACCATTTTTAAGAATGCTATACAAGTTCTATTACCTACAAAAATAAATCTTATTTAAAATGTTATCATTCTTTTCCCTTTTTTTGACTAAGTTGTTTAAGCTGTATCATCACCCTGTTAAACCATAAATAATAATAATAAAATAGGCAGCTTGTCAGGTGGTAGCTGACATGAAATGTAAAAGTTTTATCACTACTGAAATGCCAACAAGAAATTCAGGATGGAAGGAAGTCATATGCTCCTTTAAAGCTACCTACTGACAATATATGCTAATTTTTTTGTTTGTACACATCTTGTATTCTTCCTTACAAAGGAACTTCTAAATTCCCATTAAGTACATCAATTTGTTATCTTTTAGTTCATGTCCCCTTGTTTTTGAGTCTTTTAGTCTCTCAAATAGTTGTGTGACATCCATCGTTTACATACCCCACATGTCAATATTCAAAAATGTCTCTTTTTTATTTTCTTTTTAGTTAATACTAGGGGGCAGTGCCACCTGCTTGCCACTTTTGACAACCTCCCCTCTCTGGGGATAGGCAGCCCTACCTCTCTCCCTCCCCCCCAGCCACCAGGGAGGGCCAGTTCAAGGCGTGGTAGCCCTGGCCTGCGCCAGCTCTCTCAACCCCAACCGCTGGGACCACCTGAGGCAAGGCCAGACCTAGGTCTCCCATCCCTTGCTGTTGGGGGGTTGGGGCCAGCCATGGCAGGCCCGGCTCTGCGCCCACCCCAGCTGCTGGGGAGGGTGTGAGGCTGCCACGGCTCTTCCCTCCCACCACAGAGGCTGAAACGCCTCTTCCTCTTTGCTCCCCCGCCCTGGCTCTTTGCCCCCCAGCTGCTGGGGAGGGGGGCCGAGACCTGGCTGTGCCTCCAACCACAAGGGCGGAGGGCTCACTGATCCTGCTCCCCACAAGGGGGGAGGGCACATGGTTCCCGGACCCCTTTCCCCCTCTGCGAGACCAGGGACACCTGTGGCTGTCACCCCATGCCCCAGAGCTCCAGCGAGACCAGGAAAGCTGTGTGGCTGCTCCCTGCCCCAGCATCAGGGAGGCTGGGGCCCTCAGCACTGGTAAGGGAGGGAGGGAGGAGGCCAGGTGGCTGGGGAGGAGGGGTTGCAGGATGTAAAGAGATGTAATGACGTCACTCTGTTGTCCTACAGGAAAAACTTTTTTATATATATATATAGAAAGACAAACACAGGATGCAATAGAGCTAGTTTTTAGTTTGGGGGCCAAAGAACTGGCTGTAGACTAGTTTGAATCTGAACAGTAGTAGACGGGATTCATTATAATGGATGAAGCAGAGTCTCCAAAATTTTGTAGGGATGAGAGAAATATTTTGGGATCAACTGGAGGGAGCCATAAGTAGCTCTTGTAAGCTTTGTTGAAACAATAGTTGTGATTTAATGGTCGTCATTTCTCCACTGATTCATATTCATTGTCTCCCCTCACCCATAATTGCTGAAATACAAATATCAGCAAAATACCAAATTTTAATATGGATCACACTGAAGAATCATCACATCCCTAAAATACCACAAGATTTCCTTTTCTTGTCATACTTTAATGCAGTTATTCATATGAGTTTTGCCATCTTCACAATACCCTTTTATCTTTCCATTGACATTCAAAGTGTGTGTAGTAACTTTGGGTTTTGTCTCACCAGCCTCTCTGAACAAACCGAGAGCTTAATCTGTCTGTGATGGTGTGTTCCACTAAAAGTAGCACACTACTGTAACCTGGACACCCTACAGCCCTGATGTGACTGAGGCTCAATGCAAGAGCTCCTAACATCCATGGGCTGCTGCCTGGTGCTGCTCTTCTAATACAACTATATGGATAGTGACTTAAAACTGCGTGTGTGCCTAAAATAGCCTTTTATTACACAGCGTAGTTGTTTGAAGTGATGCCAGACATTGGATTAAAATGTCCTTTAAAATTAAAATTTTCCTTTACCCAATCCTCTATTTTTTTCCTGATTAGTGTTTTGTAGACTTTGGCCATAAAAAACCAACTTTACCTTTTCCCTGTTATTCTGCATGAACTATTTAACCAGTTCTCTATTCCTCCTACTCTCTTAGGGCATGTCTACACTGGGGAGTTATTTCGAAATAACAAAGTGAGATTCCACACTACCAAACCAGTCATTTTGAAATAATGGGCTTGTTATTTCAAAATAGCAACTCCTACTTGTGAAGAGGAATAAACGTATTTCAAAATAGCTATTTCAGGAGTTATTTTAAAATAGACTATTTTGAAATAACCTGGTAGTGTAGATAGTGTAGACAGCCTTAGAAATCCATCTGTATCCCCTTCAGTACTGATTGCCCAACCAATTTAGTGTTTTCTGAAAATGTCTGGTTATTTTTTAATTCCTCTGGTTATATAATAAGATCATTCGATTTACCACCAATAAATGTAGAAGTCCACTTGCCAGTCTTTCCTATATAATCTACACATTTGATATAATACTATTCTCTAACACCAGTTTCTGAGATATTTTACCAATTTAGTATTACTAACATTTTATCTAATAGTCTAGGCTTTTATGCTATACTGTTTTAAAAGATAGCTAGAAATCTAAGTGGATTATGTACATGTCGTGACCCAATCATCTCTCACTGTTACTTCTTCAAAGAAGTTAATCAGATTCATTAATTGTGACCTGGCTTTTATTAAACTATGTTAGCTGTTTTTGACCACTATTTGTGCAACTATTCTTCTATTCTGACCATAATTGACAAATGAAAGCTTCCCGAGGAGAGACAAGTTCAGCTGGTCTTCACTGATATTAAAATGTCAGCATCAAATTTATTTGCCTCTAATCTCTAGGCAACTGTTTTATAAAATGATGAAGCAAGCTGAACTTCTATAGTGCTGGTACTTTTATTTTGTCTGTAATGTATTGGTAATATCTGATGGGAAGTTTTTATATTTATGATATGTTTGGAGCAGATGAGTTACAAATTTTTAGTTGATGTTTTCTTCTCTATCCTCTCAAATATACTACCTAATACTGCACACAACTCTGAAATTAGCTATCTTCCAGTCAGAAGCTGATTTAAGCCATAGGTAATATATCACGGTTAGTTGATCTGCAATTTCATATTGGAGTTTTTTTAGAACCCTTGGGTGAATGTCATCTGGTCTTGAAGACTTCTTAATTTACCAATTAAAGTTGCAAAACCTTCTCTTTTAGCACTTCAATCTTGGATAGTTCTTCAGATATGTTAACTAAAAAAAAATGACTTGGATGTGGAAAAATACTTCATAGCCTTAGTGAAGGCCAAGCTTTGTCTACATTGACAAATTTTGCAAGGGAAAGTGCCTTTTGTCAACCAAACTGTGTGAACATTCACACTGCAATGCAACTTCTGTTGGGAAAAATGGCTATTTTCATTGACAAAAAAACTTGCAGTTCCGCAATGGATATTTGTCTTTCCCCCTCCCCATGTTGTCGACAAACATGCAATGCAGATGCCTTGAGTTGTTTTGCTGCTGATTTTGGCCTCCAGGAACTGGTCCACAATTCCCAGTCTGCAGCTCTGTTCAGCAGTCTGAATTCTGCTGCCCTGTGGCTAAGTGATCAGTGCTCATCCTATCCCTTCGCAAGCCCCCTTTCTCGCTGCATGAGCCCCTGAACCCTCTCCTAGCCCTCACAGACTGGCTTGGCTTGCAGCTCTCATGGCATCTCCCCAAAAGCCCATGTGTGGCCATCGCACCAAACATTCCCCGACTTGGACCGCCCTGGTGCTGTTGCATCTGATCAGTGTTTGGGGAGAGGAATGTGTCCAGTTCTAACTGCAAATGGCCTGTACGAACAGGGACATGTACACGCACATTTCTCGATCTTTGTGTGAAAAGAGGCATGAAAGGGACACACTACAGTGCAGAGCAAAGATTAAAGAACGGAGACAAGTCTATCATAAGGCACATGAAGCAAACCAACACTCCAGTGCTTCACAGAAGACCTACCATTTCTATAAAGAACTGGACACTATCCTTAGTGGTGACCACACCTTACCTCCAAGAGCCCTGTGGATACTTCAGTGGGCATGGACATAGTATATGGAGGACCTAGCCCAGAGGATGATATTGTAGATGAGGAGGCTGAGGCAGACAAGAACCAGGAGCTCCTCCTGGGTTGCCAGGTGTGTCTGGCAGCTAGCAACTGTTCTCCATTGCTGACAGTTAGCCAGTCTGAGCAACCACTTTCCAGAGGTTGCTCTGAGGTATTTGTACATTTTCTGCCACAGATTCCATGGCAATGCAGCTTTCTCCACTTTGTCCCTATTGCAGGAGACTAGCCTGTACCATTTATCAATCAATTGTGCAGAAACCAAAGTGGAACATAGCAATAGAGTGGAAACTCCAAGCCTCGAGAAGTTGTTCCCTAGGTTCCTTGCTTACCCTGAGCAGGGAAATATCTCCCACGGCGTTAGCCGCCTATGGAGAAGTGTGGCTTAATTAGAACTGTGTTCCTGCAAAGGGGATTTTCTAGCCTTGGATAGAATGTCTTTTGTCTGTATCCACAACTGCTTTCAGCCCCATCCCCTCACTCACTCTGATTATTGTGGTTGCTGAGATGAATTCCTTGTAATGGTCAGTGAGAAAGTGAGTGCAAATGTTGGAAAAGGGGTTTGTAAATAAAATATTACAGTGTAAGACTCAGTGTTAACAGACTCCTTTTTACGCATGTTGCTCAACAGCAGGGACATTGATCAGGCCTTCTACAGGTAGCCCACAGAACGCATGTTCTGGATAATGGAGGAACAAACTGAGATCCTCAAGCATTTAGTGAAGCAGCACAGTGAGCTGACCCAGTGCTCCCTCCCCCTCCTGCAGCAGATTCAAAATTCTGTGTTTAGCAATCCCTCTTTCTGCCCCCCCCCCATTACTTTTCCCTTTCTGGGAATCCTCATTTTCTCCAGCACCCCAGCCTCTCTGCCTACTTTTCTTAGGGTGCCAAGACCTGCACACATCTCTGAGTTGTAATCCTCTGTGAGCATCTCCCTTACCATCTCTCAGGAGTGCTTTATTGCAATTCAGTGCACTGTCTTCTCATGAATAAAGGCCCCCTTTTATAATGAAGCTATGCATTCAGTTACAGTTTAACAATCTAACAGACCAGCCATTGCAATCCCAGGCACAGGCTTTAACGGCATGTTCTGGGCTCTGAGTTGCACTGAGAAGGGATGTGCAGCCTGGAAGCAGCTGTAACAAGGTTTATTTCAGTGCCCCTCATTTTCAAAGTGCACCCTCAAAGCCTCCCTGATCTAAACATAGCACAGAGAGCTCCTCTGACAGCTTTAGTGTCTGGCTGCTCAAAATCTGCAGCCAAGCACTGGGCCTCAGTGTTCTCCCCTTCCTCCCCCAGAGCAAATAATTCTTCCTTAGATTCACACAAATTATTCAAAGTGCAATAAGCTGTGAAAATCACAGGAATTTTATCCTCAGTGAGGTCCAGCTTGTCGTAGAGACACCTCTATCTTGCCTTTATTCTCCCAAAGGCACATTCAACCACCATGTAGCACCTGTTGTTAAAATGCTCTTTACTGTTGTTCAGGTGCCCCGTGTAAGGTTTCATAAGCCAAGGCTGCAAGGGGTAAGCCAGGCCTTAAAGGATTACGATGCGCATTTCCACATCCCCCACTGTAAGGAAAGAAAGGCCCCGCCTGAAGCTTTGTGTACAGGCCACTGTTCCTGAAGATTCATGTGTCATGCACCTTTCCAGAACACCCTGTGTTGATGTCTGTGAAGTGTCCACAGTGATCCATGAGCACCTGCAGCAGTGCCAAGAAGTCTCTCTTCCTGCTGATGTACTCAGTGCAAAGGTGGGCTGGTGCTAAAATCAGAATGTGTGTGCCAACTATTGCCCTTCCACCACAGTTGGGAAATCCAATGTCCACAAAGCCAGTCATTATGACATTTCCAAGAGTCATGGTCCTCTATATCAAAATGTGATTTATTGCCTTGAACACTTATAGCAATGCAGCTCCAACAGTAGACTTCCCCACTCCAAACTGATTTGAAACTGACCAGTAGCAAATGGGAGTTGCCAGTTTCCACACAGCAATTGTTGCCACACGCTTCTCCACTGAGCGGACAGCTCTTATTCTGGTGTCCTTGCACCACACTTCAGGGTCCCACTCAGGACACAGCTCTAGGAAACTTGTTTTATGCATCCTGAAGTTCTGTAGCCAATGGTCTTCATTCCACACTGGCTTGATGATGTGGTCCCACCCTTCAGTGCTGATATCTCTCGTACAAATGCGCTGATCTACCCTATACAGCTGCTCTGACTGCCAAATGCAATGACAAGTTGCCGCTGTCCATATCATGCACACTGTCAAACTCCTCTGAATTTTCTTCCTTTGTCAGTAATTTCAAGATGATCACCACTGCCATGTGAGAGGTTGTCATGACAGTTATCAGAGCATGTGGGACCCATTCTTTCCCACGGCGAATGCGGGAGTGCACAGCAGAGAACAGCAGTTAGAAAAAAGGCACGAAAGGATGCTGGAAGCCCCTGAACAAAGCAGGGCCTGACAGAATGTTTCACATGGTCCTGAGATGCCTCCAGCTCTGTTCTATGGTCCTACAACACCTAACGACAGGTAGTGTCACTAGGCACTGTGGGATTCATACCCACAGTGCATTGCTCCTGCTGTCGACAAAGGGACTGAGGCTATGTTTAGACTGCAGGTTTGTTTTGGAAGAAGCTTTTCTGGAAGAGATCTTCTGAAAAAACTTTTGCCAAAAGAGAGCATCTAGACAGCAAAAGTGCATTGAAAAAACAATCTGCTTTTTCGAAAGATAGCATCCATTCAGTGTGGATGCTATCTCACATTTAAGCTGTGATTACCAAGGATGGAGTGGCCATTGGGGCACCTGTGCTTTTTCCTCTTTCCTCTTCTTTCGAAAGAACTCTCTCTTCCTGATCCACACATGCCTTTTTCTGAAAGAGCTCTTTCACAAAAAGTCTTCTTCCTCATAGAAAGGTTTACCAATGTTGGAAAACCCCCTCTGTTCTTTCAATTTTTTTCTGAAAGAATGCGATTGCAGTGTGGACGTAAGTGAAGTTTTTTTTGGAAAAACGGCCATTTTTCTGAAAATAAACTTTGCAGTGTAGACATACCCTGAGCGTAAACACTCTTTTTTTGGAGTGAAATCTTCATATCGACTCTAGTTTCCTCAATATTAGTTTTCTTGAAACAGATTGTTACTAGGCTTGCCAGACATCAGTTTTTTAACTGGAACACCCAGTTGAAAAAGGGACCCAGTGGCTCTGGTCAGCACTGCTGATTGGGTCATTAAAACACCAGTCAGCATGTAGTTGGGGCCCAAGGCTAAAGTAGACTCACTATCTGCTCTGGCTCCACACATCAGAAACAGTCGCTAGGTCCTTGTGGCTCCTACATGCAGGGCTGGCCAGGGAGGCTCTGGGTACTGCCCCCACACTATGTAACCAATGGGAGCTGCAGGGAAAGTGTCTGTGGATATAAGGGCACTGCATGGAACTTCCCTGGATGCTCATGCACTTAGGGGCCACAGGTACCAGGCAGAACCGGCAAGCACCAGCAGGACCCTGTGTCTCACATGCCCAAACATACCCAATCCTCCTGCCCCAGCCTGTAGCCTCCTCCTGCACTCCAAAACCCTTATCCCCAGCCACACCCCAGCCTTCCCAGCTAGAGCTCTCACTTCCCTCCTCCCCCCACATCCCTCTGTCCCACGCAGAGCCCATTTATGAACCCCTCATTTATGGCCCTACGCAGAGCCCATCTCAGCCCAGATCTCATGCCCACCTGCATCCCAAACCCCCTGCCTCAGCCTGGTGAAAGTGAATGAGGGCGGGGGTGAGTGAATGACAAGAGGGAGGGAGTGGGAAGGTGGGTATCAGAGAAGGGGAAGGCCAGAGGCAGGGCTTTGGGGAAGGAGCAGAGACGGGGCCTTGGGTTTGTGCATTTAGGAAGTGGGTAACCTTATACAGTACAGTTTGATTCTTTACGATTTTTACTATATTTGACTCCATTCATTCTTTTGCATGTAGTGCCACTCTCCCTATAGGATGACCTACTCCACTATTCCTGTGTATTTTATACACTGGAATTACTATGTCCCCTTGATTATCATTGTTCCACCAAGTTTCTGGGATGCCTATTATATCTATATCCTCATCTAATACTGCTCACTCAAGTTCATCCTTATTATTATTTACTGCAACATCCTCTTTTCTTGCCCTGATCATATCCGTTCAAAAGGCACCTCCAAAGATCACTTTCCTAAATCATTACTTTGACCACGTCAGCTCTATTTTTGCATCCTTTCACTGGTTCCCCTTTCTCCCATGCAGCAAGGAAAGGTATTGTCTTTCAAGGCCCTTCATATCCTATCCCCCACCCTACTTACCATCTCTCATTCACTATTGACATGGCTACTCCCTCACCCAATGACATCAATTTTTATCTCCCCCCAGTTACATTTGGAAATAGTCATCCATATGCTTTGTCCCATGTTAAGGAGCGGATCCCTTAAATTACTGCAAAACAAACTCATTATCTTCTCTCAAACTATCCTTACTTGTGATGTCTACAAAAACTGGACAATAGTTCGACATCTGCTTTCCTCAACCCTTTGTCTATCACACTGATCAATATTGTCTGTTTGTTTTCTTGTGATCCCCATCCATCTATCTGTGTACATTTGTTCTGCTTTCATACGTAGATTCTCTCTGGGAGGGGGGGATCATATTTTGCTCAGTGCACCTAATAAATGAAGTTCTACTTGTTACTGCAAAACAAATTAAAAAAGCACATGATAAACTGACGGAATTAAACCTGAGTTTCTCACCTAGACTTTGACCTGACTAAGTTAGCTTGCTTTAATAGAACTCCCCCTTCTCTACACTACACTTTTCAGAAGAGTTAATTAATACATTTTCATCAACAAACCTTTTATCTTAGGCCACGATTTTCTCTAGTAGAGCAATGGAAGTCAGGGGCCTGACTTTTTGCAACATTTCTCTACTAGCAAAAGCCTTTGTGTAGATACAGTTTAACATAGCAAAAATGTCCTTTTGTCAGCATAGTTTATTCAGATTTGTCAAACAAAATAAGCTTGATTTACAAAAACAGTAGGTATCCCAACAAATCTTTTTTTCGAACCGGGCCTTAATCTACACCAGGAGTGGGGAACCTTTTTTGGGTCAGGGGCTGGTGACCCACAGAAAAATTAGTCCTGGACTGCACACAAGTGAGAAGAAAAAACAAACAAACAAACCTCACTGATGTGGCCCCTAACTGAGAAGGAGAAAGACACTCCTCACATTCCCCTTGCACATCAGAACCTAGTGGGGTTCAGGCTAGTAGATTTTGTGTGCTCCAGTCCTGCAGTAGGCATGGGCTTCCTCAACGCTGGGGGGAGAGCCCTGAGCTTCGGGGGCTGGATCCAAGCAAGACAAGGGCCAGGGCCTGAGGTTTCCACCCCGATCTACACACTATTCCATTGTCATCTATTATATGGAATGCCTGGCTTGCTGAAGTGTGATTGTGTTGCTTTCCAGAGGCTAGCCAAATAAAGAATTTGTGCCCTAATACTACTCACATCTCTCTTCCCTATGTAATCTTCAAGGTTAAAAAAAGGAAATAATTAAGCATTCTAGCTTAAGTCCACAAAAAATGGTGTGAACTTTATATAGACCCTTTGAGTTGACAAAAGGCAGTTTAAGAAAAATTACAGTTGCTAGGAAACTGTAATCACCAAGTGTCATGATAATGCATGGTTTAATTTTAAATAAGGAATGTTGGTTAATGAAAATACTTGAGAAGATGAGAAAAGATATGCAAGGAATCTATATTGTATGAAAGACTAGGTGAAACATGAAATTTAAATACTGTACAGCTCATAAAGTGAAGAAGGAATAAAAGGATCTGATATAAAGATTAAAGGTTTACATAGTTGTTTCATCTAGCTAGCACTCAAGCAAGTTTTTTGGAGAACAGCTGACAAGTAATTTTCATATTTAGGTATAATACACTAAGTATATTAAAAATAAAGAATGTGAAAGTACTTCCCATGGAGACCAGACAAATTCAAAATGGTCCTTGCACAGCTATAACACAGTCATATCAGGGAAAACACAGCAGGTTCAAAGCAGGAGGATAATAATGACAAACAATGAGCCTACTGGGAGTTTCGTTGTAGAGTTGTATGTAGCAAAACAGAAATATGTTAGTTTCTTAAATGTCTGAAATTAAAAATGCAAATGGACATTTCAAGACTTTCACGTGTAAAGATATACAGATCTCTGGATCTTGAAACAGAATCCAGAGCACTGGCATGCAACTGCAATTAAAAAATCCTCAAGAAATATGCTCTATATTCTCATTAGTCTGTGAAGAGACACATGATTCCAACTACCCAATTCAGTATTTCAGATGAACAAAGAATTGTATGTAGATTGGTGTGGGTTAACTTTTAGAAGAGTGAACCAAGACAATCAGTAGCCCACCAGAACTAAATAGAAGTACAGCTCATTCATTTAACTTTGTGACCATCTTTATTCTATAATTTCTTATTTAATTATAGATTCTACTTTAAATAAAAATATATCAAAATGTAAGAAGTCTTGAGTTTTTGCCTAAGAAACTTGAAATTCAACACATTTCTAAGACACCTTTCCAGGACACTGAAGACTGCCTGTGCTTCAAGATGAAGACTAACAGGCATAATAAGAACAAAAATGACAGCTTCTAGACCAGGGGTGAGCAAGACACAGCCTACAGGCCAGATTCAGCACATCAACACATTTGATTCAGACTGTGGCCCACCCTGCCAAGACCCTGAGGCTGTTCAAAATGGCTGGTGGCTCCTCTCTACCAGGGGCACACAGTGCCAAGAGGGAGCTGCCAGCCATTTTCAATAGCGAGGCACACACCTGGCAGGTAAGATGGGGGTGAGAGACACGCATCTGGTAGGGAGAGGATGGGGGAGAGTGCAACATCTTCTTCCCCTTTCCCCCGCCAAAGGTGCACACCATGTAGAAGGGCTCATTGTTCAAGATGGCTGATGATTCCCTCTTGGCACCACCTAGAGTGGGGGAGTGAGAATCTGTGTGCTCCCCTGCTCCCAGCTGCGATGATTGGCTTGGGGGCAGAGGGGTACACAAAATCTCTTGCCCTTCAGTGTTGTGCAGCCCTGAGCAGCACACAGAGGGAACTGGGGCTGCTGCAGAAGGGAACCTGCCTCAGGGACCCTGTTTAGCTACTGGCTGGGAGCCACCTCAGGTAAATGACTTTCAGCCACAGCCTTCCTCTGGCACCCCAGCACCTGCAACGTCCCAACTCCCTGCCCTAGGTCACTACCCAAATCCTCTGCACACACATCCCACCCAAGCCACAACTCCCTCCCAGAACCTGCACCCACTGTCACACCCTCTCTCTTGGGTCAAAATTCACACCTGCACCCCTACTCCCTCCGAGAACCTGCGCTCCAGTTCCCTCCCTAGCTCACAACCACCTACCTTGCCCAAACTCCCTCTCAGACCCTGCACTCCTACCCCAAGCTCCCTTCTGCACTCAACCTTCATTGCAAACTCCACAATCCCTTCATAGAGAAGTGCTGCCCTTGAACACTTGCCAAAATCTTGGAGTGGCCCCCCCATCAAAAATTATTGTCCACCACTGGTCTATACATACTTGGTAATTATTTATATCTACAGCTCTGAAACTGGCATAAAGTTCAGTAAGGTTCAGGAATAAAATAGATTTCATAGTTTTGCTAGAATAAAATTGCTAGAATAAAAAAGAAAGCACATGCAAATCTCCTAATATAGTGTCAATAGGGAGTTATCTGCCTACCTGTGACAAAATATTCTGTATCTGTCATCTAACTTGGAGACCCAAAGCTATTTTTGCCTATTTCACATACTATTTCTTTGGTTAAAAACAGTCAATCAACATTATACAATTAAAGTCAACTCAAGCCCTTTTCTCTAGTAAAGCAATCAGAATCCAAAGTATACCAAGAAAGCTCACATATGTTAAACAAGTTAAGAAGCTTGCTTAGCTAAGGTTTTTTTATATCTTATCTTTTTACAGTGTTCATCTGATCATTAGTAGGTATTACACATAGGCTATGTCTAGACTACGTTTTATTTTCGAAAGAGGATATGCAAATTCCACAGGAATTTGCATATCTTCTTCCGATTGCTTTATTGAAAGCAGGTCTTTTGAAAGTGAAAGTAGTCTGGATGTGTTCTTTTCAGAAAAAAACTGCTTTTTCGAAAAACTGCTCTTCCTAAAAAAAAGAGGTTCACGCAGTTTTTCGAAAAAGGGTTTTTTTCCTGAAAAAAAAATGAATCCAGACTACTTTCACTTTTGAAAGACCCGCTTTTGAAAAAAGACCCGTGGAATTTGCATATCCTTTTTCAAAAATAAAACATAGTCTAGACATGCCCATACAAATAGGAAACCTATTTCTGCCCAATACAGAATGTTTTCCCCATTTATTATGAAAACCCTATTAGGCATATTGACACTCATGACCAGAGCTGATCGCATATCTGTGGAAGGAGCTGTGCACGAGATCTCAGTTAATCATTGTGTTCCAAGTAGTGGTTCCTGTGCTCACTCTCTCTTTCTGGTACTATTCCCTGAACTGAGTCAAGAAGATTCTTTAAGAAGATATCTGATTGTTGGATGAGATGGAGAGGGGATATCCACAAGTACTGAATGGGTATATGAAATCTGGATCAATGATGCATGCCTATGTATGAGATCAGTATTTCCAATAGGCTCCTGTAAGAGTTGAATTTTTGTTTCTGAGATACCACTTTTCCATAAGGGCCATCTTCATCTTTGCTTTTCTCAGCCAGGCCTATGATTGATTTCCCTGGCAGCTTATCTCTGTGTTTGTAATCAAATATACTTCAGATAGCATGGAAAAACATAAAAAAACAATGAAGAGGCTGATAAAGAACAATGTGCACCTCTATAAGTACCCATAGTTTGGTTGGTTGGTACTTATAGAGGTTCTTTATCAGTCTCTTGTAACTTGAAAATCCAATTCACTATTTTTTTCTCATTCCTCCCCCCCTTTCCTTATTTATTCTTGGATCTGGACTTTCAATACTCGAGTCATCTGAAGAAGTGTATTGTACACACAAAAGCTCATGATACCATCTACATGCTCTGTTAGTCTTTAAGGTGCAGCTAGACTACGTGTTGTTTTTTTTAAGTTTTTCCAGTTACAGACTAACTCAGCTACCCCTCTGAAGTTTCAGATAGCTTGTAACTCTAATGTTGCTTTAGCTTTCCCTCTGTATAGAACCCTGGTCAGAGAAATTGTCCAGGAAAAGAAACATAAATTTTCATCTTTCCTAAAGTTGATATTATTGCTACAAGGATCCTAGAGGAAGACCCTGGGAAGAACATGTAAGATCAAATCAACACTGGGGAAAAAAAAAGTCTGCTATCCAGCTGTAAAAACAAACAAAAGTGGTCTGAGAATGGTAAAAATGTGAATGCTCTGAGGACAAGTCTACAATAGGATTTTTTTTTGGTATTTCAGAAAGGCCTCTGCTCTACTTGTCCTCAGTTCTCTCGGGTTCCAATCTGAAGTAGGTGATGAATTATTCCATTCATGTACTTGCCTCCCATGGGTTACTGAGACTGGAAACAAAACAAGGCTATTTCTAAAATTCTTGCACCACTCCACAGGTTACCCCCTCTGCAAAATGTCCAGCGACCTAATTTGTAAGTAACCCTTCTGCTCCCAAACTGAGAGACTGACACAACTTAATTCTAAATAGGAAAAGTTGGGAAAAGTGCATCTTGCTCTGGGGCCACAGAAGGCAGCTGTTGACTCTGCACTTGTTCTAATTACCACAGCACAGTTGCATTTTCCTCTGCTGTATGTCACAGACTGCTTCAGGTTGCCCTATGAGCATCGCTCCTTTCCGTAGTGTCTGTCTTGAGTCAGCTCTGTAGGTTGACTTTTCCGATAACTTTGAAAGTCATCCAACAAAGTTTTCCAATGAAACACTAAGGCTGCGTCTAGACTGGCAAGATTTTGCGCAAAAGCAGCCGCGCTTGCACAAAAACTTGCCAGCTGTCTACACTGGCCGCTTGAATTTGCGCGAGAACACTGACGATCTAATGTAAGATTGTCAGTGTTCCTGTGCAAATACTATGATGCTCCCACTCAGGGATAAGCTCTCTTGCGCAAGAATACTTGCGCAAGAGGGCCATTGTAGACAGGGAAGAATTGTTTTGCGCAAAAAAGCCCCGATGGCGAAAATGGCAATCAGGGCTTGCGCAAAATCGCGTCTAGACTGGCCACGGATGCTTTGCGCAAAGGCACCCGTGCCAATCTAGATGCTCTTTTGCGGAAATGCTTTTAATGGAAAAACTTTTCCGTTAAAAGCATTTCCGCAAAATCATGCCAGTCTAGACGCAGCCTAAGGGTATGTCTACACTACAAAGTTAATTCAAACTAACAGCCGTTAGTTCGAATTAACTTTCATAGGCGCTACACATGCAAACCACTAGTTCGAACTTAATTCGAACTAGTGGAGCACTTAATTCGAACTAGGTAAACCTCATTCTACGAGGACTAACGCCTAGTTCGAATTAAGTAGTTCGAATTAAGGGCTGTGTAGCCACTTAATTTGAACTAGTTGGAGGCTAGCCCTTCCCAGCTTGCCCTGGTGGCCACTCTGGGCCAAACCAGGGAAACTCTTCTGCCCCCCTCCCAGCCCCAGAGCTCTTAAAGGGGCACGGTCTGGCTACACTGCTCGTGCCAGCTGCAAGCCTGCCAGCACCCAGCCAGCAGACCATGCACCTGGCATGGCATGAGCCAGCCACCCGCTGCCACCCAGCCCTCTGCCTCTTCCCAGGACCAGGCTGGTGGCTCCAGGAGCCTGCCCGGGGCCTCAAGAGGCGGGTGCCCACCTGGTCTAGTGCGGAGATCGTGGACCTCATCGAGGTTTGGGGGGAAGCCTCCAACGTCCACGATCTCCACACTAGCCACAGAAATGCGGCCATCTACAGCCGCATGGCTGCCAGCCTGGCCACCAGAGGCCACATGCGGACCCAGGATCAGGTCCGCTGCAAAATTAAGGACCTGCAGCAGTCCTACTCCAGGGCCTCCCAGCCAGGGGCCAACCCAGAGGCCTGCCCCCACTTTGAGGCCCTGGACCACATCCTGGGGGCTCACGCGGTCCATGCCCCCCGGGTGGTGATCAACCCCGGGGCAGAGGGACCCGTCCCTGACACCGAGGAGGAGGACGCTGAGAGCCAGGAGCCTGCAGGGAGCCTGCCCAGGACCCAGGACCCCTGAGTCATCCCACAGAGCACATCGGCTGTGTCATCCGAGGCCGAGGAGGGCTCCACATGTGAGTGCCATCATGCTCTCCTTATGTGTATGGAGAGGTGGGGGGAGAGGGAGCCCAGGGACCATGCGCCTGGGCCTTGCCCATCATGGAGCAGCAGCTGGGTGTCATGCAGGGGCCCTGGCCCGTTCCCCACACGCCGACCACACCTTGCAGAGAGGGGCTGGGTTTCACCCACTGTGTCCCCAGGGAGAACTGACCACTGCTCTTGTTTCACCACAGCCGCAGCACCTGGGACTGCAGGGCGCACCACCCCGCCTGAAACAGCCACCCACACCCGGGCCAGCAGGCGCACCAGGAACCTGGAGGACTACCACCGGCGGCACCTGCGGCTACTGGAGCACCAGCTCTGCACCCAGGACCACTGGGTCCGGGAGGATCTGCGGCTGCGACAGCGGAGTTTGGAGGCGCTGGAGGAGCAGGGCCGTGCCCTCAGAGGCCACCTCCAGACCCTGGTGGACAGGTTCCTGCCTCCTCCTGCTCTGGCCCCTGCGGCCGCTCCAGCTCTTGCTCCTCCTCCCACCTCTGCTCCCCTTCCCGCTTCCTCCACACCCCCCATCCCTCCTGCCCCACCCTCCACACCCACTCCCTCTCCGACGCCCCCACACCCGCAGTGCTGCGAGATGGGAGAGCCAGCAGGACCCCCAACCCTGAGCTTTCCCTTCCCTTCCTCCCCTTCCTCCCCCTTCCAGCTCCCTCCTCCCAAGTTTCCCCTTCCCCTCTCCCTCCCTCATTCCCCCCTCCCCACACCCCAGTTATGTACAATAAAAAGAGATTGTTGTTTGCAAAACAGGTGTCTTTATTTAACATTAGGAAGGGGGGTTAGGGAGGGGAAAGGGGAAGGGGGGGGGGAAGAAGGCCCCCATGGGGCATGCAGGGAGAGTTCAGTCCTCCTCCTCCACCAGGAAGGTCTCCCGCAGGGCTTCCCGGATCTGGACAGCCTGGTGAGCCTGGCATTGAAGGCCTGGCGGGAGGGGTTGAGGTGCCCTGTGTACGGCTTCATCAGCCAGGGCTATAGGGGGTAGGCCGCATCCCCCACCAGGCAGATGGCCATGTCCACGTCCCTGACCCTGATGTGGCAGTCGGGGAAGAAGGTCCCGGCCTGCAGCCTCTGGCACACGGAGGAGTTGCGGAACACCCTGGCGTCGTGTGCCTTGCCGGACCAGCCCACATAATGTCTGTGAACTGGCCCCGGTGGTCAGACACGGCCTGCAGGAGGATGGAGAAGTACCCCTTGCGGTTGATGTACTGGGAGGCCTGGTGTTCCGGGGCACGGATGGGGATGTGCATCCCATCAATGCCCCCCCCCCGCAGTTGGGGAAGCCAAGGGCGCCGAACCCCTGGATGACGGCGTCTGGATCGGCGAGGCAGACCACCCTGCGGAGCAGCACCCGGTTGATGGCCTTGACCACCTGCAGAGAGACACAGCAAACCGCGAACCACTGGGGCATCCGGGTGGCTGGGAGTGTTCGTTCCCTGGCACTGCCCCGCGCCCCACTCCCAGAAGCAACCCCCACTGCGATCCTGGCCGCCGCCGGCGGCCTGTAGTACGGCCGGGACAGACCGAACCCTCCCATGCGGGGCACTGTCGCCTCCTCCCCCGCCCCCATTTTCCCTGGGGTGGCCCAGTCCCTCCTTGCAGCCCCCCTCCCCCCGGCCCAGTGGCCGGTGAGTGCCATACCTGCATGAGTACTGCTCCAACGGTGGATCTCCCCATGCCGAACTGGTTCCCAACGGATCGGTAGCTGTCCAGCGTGGAGAGCTTCCAGAGGGCGATGGCCACATGCTTCTGGAGGGGGATAGCAGGCCTCATGCGAGTGTCCCGTCGCCGCAGAGCAGAGGCGAGCCACTCGCAGAGCTCCAGGAAGGTGTCCCTCTTCATCCTGAAGTTCTGGGTCCACTGTCTGTCTCCCCAGTGCTCCAGGACGATGCGGTCCCACCAGTCGTTGCTGGTGTCCCCACGCCAGATGCAGCGGGGCACGCTGGCATCCGGGTGCTGCTGTGGCTCCTCCATGGCCCCCAGGGAGGCCAGGTGGAGAGGCAGGGGGCTGACATGCACCAGGTGGTGCCAGGCAGCCTCCAGCCATTGCTGGCAGGCTTGCAACTGCAAGTCCAAAAACTGGAGCAGAATGCCCAGGGAGAGCTCTGGCTCCATGGTGCCAACTGCGGCGGCATCCCCAATGGGAACCACCGACACAGGCAGGCGCAGAGGAAAAAGCTTTGCTGTCCCTCGGCGAGATAGGCAAGCAAGCGGTGTAGCTGAGAACCGGCTGTCCAGGGGGGTCCCTTTAAGCACGAGCCTCAGATAGCCTCAGACAGCAGCCACACAAAGCAACTACTGACCTGATGCCCTGCCGGAACCGGTTTCAGCTGCCCTTAAATGCGACCCAGCATCCAATCAGTGTGGACGCGCTAGTTCGAATTAGCAAAACGCTAATTCGAATTAGTTTTTGGGTCTAGATGCGTTAGTTTGAATTAGCTTAGTTCGAATTAACTAATTCGAACTAAGTTAGTTCGAATTAACTTTGTAGTGTAGACATACCCTAAGATAGCTGGAAACTGATGCGTCTGCCATATATACTAGCATGAAACAGATTTGAATCCCGCTCCCCACCATAGGGAGAAACCTTCTGCGCATGCAATTTTTAGGTTGCTGATTTGCCAGCTCTTCTACATCTGGACTGTTGTCCCTCTCATCTCTCCATAGATATCTGCTGGGGCAGGTGAGGGAGGGGAAATAGATTATAAGGTCTTGTGAACCTGTAGCAAAAGCTGGGGACAATATCTGAATATTAGAATGTGGTGACCCACAGCAACTGCTGGGAATCAACAAACATGTATTGTCCCAATCATTTAAGTGTGTCAGGAAATCTCTGTCCTCCTGTTACACCTTTGACTTTATGCAAGGAGATATATATAACTGTGCCTTTTCTAGGGATTCTTCAGTTTCCATATCCTGTTCCGCAATGGAGTGTATCCTCCGGTGGGTTTATTTTTGTTTGATTTGGTGGGCTTTTTAAAATATATACACCAAGGGTACATCTAGACTACAGGCTTTTGTCTACAGAGGCTTTGTCGACAGATACTGTCGACAAAGCTTCTGTCGACAAAGAGCATCTAGACTACATTCAGTTCTGTCGACAAAGCAAGCTGCTTTGTCGACATGAGAGTGTAGACGCAAAGGACAGAGTAGATGCAATAACGCCTTCTGTCGACAGAACTCTGTCGACAAAAGGCGTTATTCTTTGTAGAATGAGGTTTACCCCGATCAACAAAACTGCCAAAGCTGACATTATGTCGACAGAACTCGGTGGTAGTGTAGAGGCAGGTATAGTTTTGTCAACAAAAGTCCACTTTTGTCGACAAAACCCTGTAGTTTAGACACACCCATATTGTACTACTATCTGATTCTTTAACTCTGATGCTGGACTTCTGGACTTCTTCCTGTAAGGAGGAAGAATTCTGTTTGGGGATGGGAGGAGGGTATCTACGCATGCCTAGAGGAATCAGTACATTTTTACATCCAATTTTTTTCCTCATTAATCTGCCATGGGACACTCTGTGAAGGTGAGTAAGGAACTAAGCAATTATTTTATTATTCACTTCCCTACTAAGAGTTTGTACCCAAAATCCTGCTCCAGTGAGGGAAGTGAAACTCCTCAGCTTGCTCTGAAAATATTTCAAGTGCCTAATGATCTTCCTTTGCCCAGGGAGGCTGGGCTGCTTGTTTTCCCATACCAAGTAAGATCTTATAGATCTTTCAAGTAAGATGCTGGTCAGGGGCTCATGGATAGGGTCCCCAGAAGCTCTACCCCTTTCTGTGGTACATGGTTCACATGGGACAGATGGATCTATGTTTCTCCTGGAGGCCTAAACCTCCAATGTTAATAAAGATCCCCTGAAAGTGAGAAGGAGCAGTGCCCAACAGCCTCTTACCAGCTCTCTGGCATGGGCAGTGTCCATACTATGTCCCGTGTCCTTTATCCACAAATTGCAAGCAAGGGAGAGGGAGAAGCAATGGCTCACTTGTGCAGACTGTTGGGACATATTTCTCTTCTGGGTACATTTCCGTCTGGGGATGTGGTCTGCTTGTCCAAGAATCAGTTCATTTCCAATCTCGCCCACTTCTTTTCCTGGCAGAGGAGAGAGCAGGAGGTGCATCTTGCTTAGTACAGCTGGCCTCTCCAGCCCCGTCTCACACCTCTTCTGTTCCAAAGCCACTCTACCCAGATTGGGCTGTGACGCACACTGCATTTTGCTCACCGATTTGACTGAGCTCCCCAGGGAGGTATCTGATGATAAGGCGATGTAGGAGACACACTTCCTTTCTTTTACTTCTCACTTTTCTTGGACTTAACTTGTTCTCTGCAACCTTCAGGGGCCCCAGCTGCTTCACATGCCTCTGAAGAGGAAGCAGAGTTGAGGGGACATTCTCCCCTGTACCAGACACAGCACTGGCATATGGCTGGGAATCAGGCAGATGTGTCATTGGGCTGAACTGTTAGTCTAAGAATTGAAATAAAGTATGGCATTTTCTTTTATAATGCTTTGCAACAGGGAGCCTGAGCTGAAGTGAAGGCCACTTGGGAGACAAAAAAACCCAAACAAACGCAAGCCCTGGAAGGAACTCTAAGAGGCACACCATCCCCTGCTGCTAATGACAGACAGGCCTGGTTCTGACCCCAATGTGCAAGTAGAGTGAAATACCCTTGCCAACAGGAACAGCTAAAAGGGAGTTTGGAGAGGGAGTTCTCCAGGTAAAAGAGGAGTAAAAGTGGGACCCTTGTGGTAAGTGGCTGTCTGGAGTGTGTGTTTGTGTGTGGGGGAGTTATTTGCTGTGTGCTGATCTTGTATTTGTGTGGTTGGTTGGTTTGTTTGTTTGTTTGAAGGAGCTTCGAAAAGGTTTGAAGTCTAGAAGCCTCTGTTAATTGGCTGAGCCTCAGTCAGGGGGGGGGCTACCAGAGCTATATAAGCCTGTGACTCAGCGACCAGGGAGCTTGTGAACAGGAACAGCGAAAGGGAGTTTGGAGAGGGAGTTTCAAGGGGGAGGTTAGAGGGCACTAGGGACTTCTGACCTTCTTTAAAACATAACTCTTATAATAATCGATATCCCAGAGGTTTAAAAAGAATCCCAGTTTCTGCTTAAACTTATTCATTAGAAAAATGGAGACAGAAGCCCAGCAGCAGAGTGGGGGATATCCTGTTTATTGCGTCGAGTGTAACATGTATGATTACCTGCCCTGTGGGCGGGTGGCGTAGGTGTGCACCCGTTGCAAGGAGCTCCTGACCCTCAGAGACCGGGTTCGGGCTTTGGAGGCCAGGGTGGCTGAACTGGAGGAGCTAAGGGAGGTAGAGAGATATGTTGATGAGACTTTCTGGGACATTATAGGACTATCCCACCTCCAGTCTGAGAGCCCCAGTGCTCTTAAGGAGGATGAAAGTCTCAAGCGAACAGAGCATTCAATGGGAGCAGAGGGAAACCATCCCGTAGTTGGGACCCTCCTCCCAGAGGATGTTGCGGTATCCTCTCGCACTGAGGATACCTCTGAGGGGGAGGGAATGCCAGTTAGGAAGAGGCAGGTGTTAGTAGTGGGTGATTCCATTGTTAGAAACATAGATAGTTGGGTTTGTGATGACCGGGAGAACCGTATGGTCACTTGCCTGCCTGGTGCGAAGGTTGCGCATCTCTCGAGGCATCAAGATAGACTTATGTGTAGTGCTGGGGGGAGCTGGTGGTCGTGGTACATGTAGGTACCAATGACGTAGGGAAGGGTAGGAGAGATGTCCTGGAGGCCAAATTTAGGTTGTTAGGAAAGAGACTGAAATCCAGGACCTCTATGGTGGCATTCTCGGAAATGCTTCCAGTTCCACGCGCAGGGCCAGGTAGGCAGGCAGAGCTTCAGAGTCTCAATGCGTGGATGAGACGATGGTGTAGGGAAGAGGGGTTTGGATTTATTATGAACTGGGGACACTTTTGGGAGAGGGGGAGCCTATACAGGAAGGATGGGCTCCACCTAAACCATGGTGGAACCAAACTGCTGGCACTAAACATTAAAAAGGCTGTAGAGCAGTTTTTAAACTAAGAGATGGGGGAAAGCCGATTGGTGCGGAGATGCACGTAAATCAGATGGAGACTTCTCTTAGAGGAGAATCCATTTATAGAGATTCTCTAAGCTGTAGTCAGAAAGAGAGGAGGGGAGAGGGCAAACCATAGGCCAGAGCAGACAAACAACCGCATACAAAGGAATCCAATGCACCAGGAAAGGGCAGACAAATAAGCAGTGGCAAATTTTTAAAGTGCTTCTACACAAATGCTAGGAGTCTGACTAATAAGATGGGTGAACTAGAGAACCTAGTATTAAATGAGGAGATTGACATAATAGGCATCACTGAAACCTGGTGGAATGAGGAAAATCTGTGGGACATAATCATACCGGGATATAAAATATATCGAAAGGATAGAGCAGGCGGGGGGGGGGGGGTGGAGTGGCACTGTATATGAAAGATAATGTAGAATCAAATGAAATAAAAATATTAAGTGAATCAACATGTTCAATAGAATCGCTATGGATAGTAATTACATGCTCCAATAATAAGAAATTAGCAGTAGGGATATATTACCGACCACCTGACCAGGACAGCAATACTGACATTGAAATGCTGAGGGAGATTAGAGAGGCTACCAGAATAAAGAACTCTATAATAATGGGGGATTTTAATAATCCCCATATTGACTGGGTACATGTCACCTCAGGAAGAGAAGCGGAGATAAAATTTCTCAATGGCCTAAATGACTGCTTCTTGGAGCAGCTGGTGCAGGAACCCACAAGGGGAGAGGCAATTCTCGATTTAGTCCTGAGTGGAGTGCAGGATCAGGTCCAGGAAATAACCGTTACAGGACCGCTTGGGAATAGTGACCATAATATAATAACATTCAGCATTCCTGTGGTGGGTAGAACACCTCAGCAGTCCAGCACCCTGGCATTTAATTTCAAAAAGGGGAATTACACAAAAATGAGGAGGCTAGTTAAACAGAAATTAAAAGGCACAGTGACTAGAGCTAAATCCCTGCAAGCTGCATGGAAACTTTTTAAAGACACCATAATAGAGGCCCAACTTAAATGTATACCCCAAATTAAAAAACATAGCAAGAGACCTAAAAAAGTGTCACCGTGGCTTAACCACCATGTAAAAGAAGCAGTGAGGGACAAAAAGGCATCTTTTAAGAAGTGGAAGTCCAATCCTAGTGAGATAAATAGAAAGGAACACAAACACTGTCAAATCAAGCGTAAAAATGTAATAAGAAAAGCAAAAAAAGATTTTGAGGAACAGCTAGCCAAAAACTCAAAAAGAAATAACAAAATGTTTTTTAAGTACATTAGAAGCAGGAAGCCTGCTAAAAACCCTGTGGGTCCCCTAGACGATCGAACTATAAAAGGCGCAATCAAGGACGATAAAGCCATTGCGGAGAAACTAAATGATTTCTTTGCTTCAGTCTTCACGGCTGAGGACGTTGGGGAGATTCCCAAATCTGCACCGTCCTTTGTGGGTGATGAATCTGAGGAACTGTCCCGGATTGAAGTGTCATTAGAGGAGGTTTTGGAACAAATAGAAAAACTTAATGTTAACAGATCTCTGGGACCGGATGGCATTCATCCAAGGGTTCTAAAAGAACTCAAATGGGAAATTGCTGAACTATTATCTGTGGTTTGTAACCTATCCCTTAAATCGGCTTCCGTACCTAATGACTGGAAGGTAGCCAATGTGACATCAATATTTAAAAAGGGCTCTAGAGGCGATCCGGGCAATTACAGACCGGTAAGTCTAACTTCAGTATCGGGCAAATTAGTCGAAACAATAGTAAAGAATAAAATTGTGAAGCATGTAGAAGAACATAATTTGTTGGACAAAAGTCAACATGGTTTCTGTAAAGGGAAATCATGTCTTACTAATCTATTAGAGTTCTTTGAAGGGGTTAACAAACATGCGGACAAGGGGAATCCAGTAGATATAGTATACTTAGATTTTCAGAAAGCCTTTGACAAGGTCCCTCACCAAAGGCTCTTGTGTAAATTACATGGCCATGGAATAAGAGGGAAGGTCCTTTCTTGGATTGAGAACTGGTTAAAAGACAGGAAACAAAGGGTAGGAATAAATGGTAAATTTTCAGAATGGAGAGGGGTAACTAGTGGTGTCCCCCAAGGGTCGGTCCTAAGACCAATCCTGTTCAACTTATTCATAAATGATCTGGAGAAAGGGGTAAGCAGTGAGGTGGTAAAGTTTGCAGATGATACCAAACTGTTTAGGATAGTCAAGACAGAAGCAGACTGTGAGGGACTCCAAGAAGATCTCACCAAACTGAGTGACTGGGCAACAAAATGGCAAATGAAATTTAATGTGGATAAGTGTAAAGTAATGCACATCGGGAAAAATAACCCCAACTATACGTACAGTATGATGGGGGCTAATTTGGCTACGACAAATCAGGAAAGAGATCTTGGAGTTATCGTGGACAGTTCTCTGAAAACTTCCACACAGTGTGCAGCGGCGGTCAAAAAGGCAAATAGGATGCTAGGAATTATTAAGAAAGGGATAGAAAATAAGACCCAGAATATCTTACTGCCCCTGTATAAAACTATGGTACGCCCACATCTTGAATACTGTGTACAGATGTGGTCTCCTCACCTCAAAAAAGATATTTTGGCCTTGGCAAGGGTTCAGAAAAGGGCAACTAAAATGATTAGGGGTTTGGAACGGGTCCCATATGAGGAGAGGCTAAAGAGACTGGGACTTTTCAGTTTAGAAAAGAGGAGACTGAGGGGGGATATGATAGAGGTATATAAAATCATGAGTGGTGTGGAGAGGGCCGATAAAGAGAAGTTATTTATTAGTTCCCTAAATAGAAGAACTAGAGGACACCAAATGAAATTACTGGGTAGCAGGTTTAAAACTAATAAAAGAAAGTTCTTCTTCACACAGCGTGTAGTCAGCCTGTGGAACTCCTTGCCAGAGGAGGCTGTGAAGGCTAGGACTATAATAGAGTTTAAAGAGAAGCTAGATAATTTCATGGAGGTTAGGTCCATAAAAGGCTATTAGCCAGGGGATAAAATGGTGTCCTTGGCCTCTGTTTGTCAGAGGCTAGAGAGGGATGGCAGGAGACAAATTGCTTGATCATTGTCTTCAGTCCACCCTCTCTGGGGCACCTGCTGCTGGCCACTGTCGGCAGACAGGATACTGGGTTAGATGGACCTTTGGTCTGACCCAGTACGGCCATTCTTATGTTCTTATGTTCTTACCCACTGTGACAGATCTGTGAACGTTAGGTAAATGAAAAATGACAAATCTCTGGGGAAATTCAATGTGTTGGAAATCTAGTGTATATTACACGTTTTCTCTTAACCCTCTCACTTTCTAGGTTATAGTTGAGAGCGTGTAAGCTATGACTGTGATAAATTTTCAAAAAATAGATTAATCCCAAATGGAGAAACTTCTAAATACAACATTAAACAACTATCTAATGCACGGGTGGGGTACCTAAGGCCTGGGGGCCAGACTCAGCCCCTAACTTGCCTGGATCTGGCCCCCGAGGCTCAGAACTCCCGCATAGCATTCTTTCCTTGCCACCCTGGTGCTCCAACCTCTCCCTTGACTCCCTACCTGCGAAACTGGAGCACACAAAATCTAACCCATGCCCCACTAGGCATGAGTGAGAGGGGAATGTGGGGAGACTCAGAATCATAGAGCTGGAAGAGACCTCAGGAGGTCATCATGTCCAGCCCTCTGCCCAAGGCAGGACCAATCCCGGCTAAATCAACCCAGTCAGGGCTTTGTTAAGCTGAGACTTAAAAACCTCTAGGGATGGAGAGTCCACCACCTCCCTAGGTAACCCATTCCAGTACTTCACCATCCTCCTAGTGAAATAGTTTTTTCCTAATATCCAACCTAGACCTCCCCCACTGTAACTTGAGACCATTGCTCCTTGTTCTGCCATCTGTCACAACTGCGAACAGCCTTTCTCCATCCTTTTTAGAACCTCCCTTAAGGAAGTTGAAGGCTTCTATGAAATCCCCCCTCACTTTTCTCTTCTGCAGACTAACCAAACCCAAATCCCCCAGTCTCTCCTCATAGGTCATGTGCTCCAGCTCCCTAATCATTTTGGTTGCCCTCCGCTGGACCCTTTCCAAAGTGCCCACATCCTTTCTATAGTGGGGGGCCCAGAACTGGACACAATACTCCAGACGTGGCCACACCAGAGCCGAATGAAAGGGAATAATCACTTCTTTAGATCTGCTGGCAATGCTCCTCCTAATGCACCCTAATATGCTATTAGCCTTCTTGGCTACAAGGGCACACTGTTGACTCTTATCCAGGTTCCCATCCACTGTAATCCCCAAGTCCTTTTCTGCAGAACTGCTACTTAGCCAGTCGGTCCCCAACCTGAAACAATGCTTGGGATTCTTCCGTCTCAGGTGCAGGAATCTACACTTGTCCTTGTTGAACCTCATCAGATTTATTTTGGCCCAATCCTCTAATCTGTCTAGGTCATTCTGGACCCTATCTCTGCCCTCCAGTGTGTTGTATCTCGGTGTTCTGTACCTCAGTACCTTCGGTGGTCTGAACTGTCAGTGTCAGCGTCGTCTAGTCCGGATCGTCCTGGCGTGCTCCTGACAGGACCTCTACTCCGTCAGTGATGATAAACTTTCAGCTGCATGCTTAACAATCGGTACTCCCTTCATCTAAAGTGTTAGACCCCGTGCACTTGGGTCAACACAGGAGATCTCTGAGAAGCCCCGGAAATGATAGATGCAGGCAAGGTTTGAAATCAATCGAGCAGGTTTATTGTCAAATGTGAAGCTCTAACAGTTGGTAACAGAGATCACCACTGTGCACTATGGCCCACGTTGACAATGTACCAACACCAGGCAGGCTTATTGCCATATAACAGATATTAACAGCAGTCAGTCAGAATTAAGCTACTGTGCATTCTGTAAGTTTAGGCAATGACACCTGCTGTTCAGGTGCCTAGTGTGCCCCCCGGCAAGGTCGGCCGGAGAGCACCCTTTGTGGTGTCCTTTTATAGACAGGTACAAACAACTTACATAATTTCTTTACATACCAGGTTGCCACCTTCTGTGCCTAGATACCAGCCCTTACCTCGTGCAAGAGGGCCTTACCTTCTATTCATCATCCAGTCAGTTCCGACCTGGTCCTGTACCTAGGTCGGTATGTGTATTAGTTTTTGGGGAGTCTTTGTACCAAGACATTTCTTATTAAGATGTTCCGTTACTCCCTTTGGCTTACAGTCTGTACTTGGTGCTTCCCTGTGTCCTTCCATGCTTTACCTAATTTACACAATTACACAGTTATCAGTAGGGCCTCTTTCTTGGCTCCTGTGTTCCTGAACCAAGGTCTTGCTCACTAGATTTCAGGCCTGTTGCTGTTTTCATGTTACAGGCCTCTATTTAGGCTTGCTAACTCCATGTTACCGACCCTCAACTTATTACATAGCGTATCTACCTCTCCCCCTAGCTTAGTGTCATATGAAAACTTACTTATGGTGCAATCCATCCCCTCATTCAGGTCATTAATAAAGATGTTGAACAAAACCGGTCCAAGAACCACTTACAGTCCATTTATCCAATCCATACTCCCTTAACTTGCTGGCAAGATTATTGTGGGAGACCGTATCAAAAGCTTTGCTGAAGTCTAGGTATATCACATCCACTGACTTTCCCATAGCCACAGAGCCAGTTACCTCATCACAGAAGCTAATCAGATTGGTCAGACATAACTTGCCCTTTGTGAATCCATGTTGACTCTTCCTGACCATTTTCCCCTCTTCCAAGTGCTTCAAAATGGATTCCTTGAGGATCCCTTCCATGATTTTTCCAGGCACTGAGGTAAGGCTAACTGGTCTGTAGTTCCCTGGATTGTCCTTCTTCCCTTTTTTAAAGATGGGTACTACATTTGCCCTTTTCCAGTCATCCGGGATCTCTCCCGATCTCCACAAGTTTACAAAGATAATGGCCAAAGACTCTGCAGTGACATTTGCCAACTTCCTCAGTACCCTCAGATGCATTAAATCTGGACCCATGGATGTGAGTATGTTTAGCTTTTCTAATTAGTTCCTAACTTGTTCTTTCCCCACCAAGGGCTGTCCACCTCCTTCCCATACTGTGTTGCCTAGTGCAATAGTCTGGGAGCTGACCTTGTCTGTGAAGATAGAGGCAAAGAAAGCACTGAGTACCTCATCATAGAAGCTAATCAGATTGGTCAGGCACAACTTGCCCTTCGCTAATCCATGTTGACTATTCTTAATCACTTTCCCCTCTTCTAAGTGCCTCAAAATGGATTCCTTGAGGATCCCCTCCATGATTTTTCTGGGGATTAAGGTAAGGCTGACCGGTCTGTAGTTCCCTGGATTGTTCTTCTTCCCTTTTTCAAAGATGGGCGCTACACTTGCCTTTTTTCAATCATCTGGGATCTCTCCCGATCTCCACGACTTTTCAAAGATAATGGCCAAAGTGCATTTGCCTGGGAGCTGACCTTGTCCATGAAGACAGAGGCAAAGAAAGCACTGAGCTTTTCCCACATCATCTGTCACAAGGTTACCTCCCTCATCCAGTAAGGGCCCCACACCCTTTCTGATTACCCTCTTATTGCCAACATGCCTGTAGAAACCTTTCTTGTTACCCTTCACATCTCTTGCCAGCTGCAATTCCAAATGCGCTTTCACCTTCCTGATCACTCCCCTGCATTCTTAAGTAATATATTTATACTCCTCCCTAATCATCTGTCCAAGTTTCCACTTCTTGTAAGCTTCCTTTTTGTGTTTAAGCTCACCAAAGACGTCTCCGGTAAGCCAATCTGGTCACCTACCATGTTTTCTTTTCTTGCTGAGCATCGGGATGGTTTCTTCCTGTACCTTTAATAAGGTTTCTTTAAAATACTGCAAGCTCTCCTGGACCTCTTTCCCCTTCATGTAAGCATCCCAGGGAATCCTGCCCATCAGTTCTCTGAGGGAGTCAAAGTCCACTCTTCTGAAGTCCAGGGTGTGTATTTTTCTACTCTCCTTTCTTCCTTTGGTCAATATCCTGAAATCTACCATCTCATGATCACTGCTTCCCAGGTTGTCACCCACCTCTACTTCCCCTACTAGTTCCTCCCTGTTTGTGAGCTGCAGGTCAAGCTGCGCATGGCCCCTGGTTGGTTCCTTTGGCACTTGTACCAAGAAGTTATCCCCAACATTCTCCAAACACTTCCTGGATTGTCTGTGTATTGCTGTATTGGTCTCCCAACAGATGTCAGGGTGATTAAAGTCCCCTTGAGAACTAGGGCCTGTGATCTGGAAGCTTCTCTAGGTTGTCTGAAGAAAGCCTCGTCTACCTCATCCACCTGATCTGGTTGTCTATAGCACACACCAACCACAACATCACCCCTATTGCTTCCACCTCTAAACTTAAAGCATAGACTCTCAACAGGCTTTTCTCCCTCTATATACTGGAGCTCCGAGAAATCATACTGCTCACTTACATACAATGCAACTCCTCCTCCTTTTCTCCCCCGCCTGTTCTTCCTGAACAGTTTATACCCTTCCATGACAGTGCTCCAGTCATTGGAGTCATTCCACCAAGCCTCCATTATTCCAATCAAATCATAATTCTTTGACTGGGCCAGGGCTTCCTATTTGTTTCCCAGGTGTCTTGCATTTGTGTACAAACACCTTAGATAACCAGTTGATTGCCCTACCTTCTCCATTGGAGTCAGGGGTCCTCCTTTGTTGCTCGTTCCTTGTTTTTCTTCCCGATATCCGACTTCCCCACTTACCTCAGGGCTTTGGTCACCATCCACCAATGAACCTAGTTTAAAGCCCTCCTCACTAGGTTTGCAAGCCTGCCCGCGAAGATGCTCTTTCCTCTCTTGGTTAGGTGGATCCCACCTCTTTCTAACAATCCTTGTGCCTGGAACAGAGACTCTCTGTTTCTTAGTCAGAGGTCAAGTCAGTGAGGATTTATGGAGGTTTTTTTTCTTCTCACATTTGTGCAGCCCCCAACTGATTTTTCTGTAGGTCAGCGGCCCCCGACCCAAAAAAATTTCCCCACCCGTTATCTACAGAGGCTCAATCAATGACATTGTTAATTTATCCCACAAAGCAAGTTGTTCTAATCAAATTCAGGTTGATGAATCAGAGTAGACAAAAAATGCTTTTTTCTTCAAAAATTATTACTTTAGCCATTTTATCTTGTGAGTGACATGCCATACAAGACAAAAATCCTGACATATTTTATCTTATATATTGGAGAAAATTCTATCCTTTAAATTCTTGGAAGTGTTGACTTAACCACTCTTAGCTCATTAAAATACCCTTCTGAATAATATTTTAAGTGTACATTGCCATGACTATGATCTTGTTTAATAGTACAGTACATGACTACAAAAATACAAAACAATTCTCAATTCTAGAGGCAGTTTTGTAAACGCAAATATTTCTCTGAGCTCTCATTGGTAAACAACAGAATTGTTTAGAAATATAGGGAATATACTTGGGATGTAATAGTGTAGTCAATTAACTAATTAACTGATAAGCAAGAGCTTATTAGTTAATGTTATAGACTACAGGCATTTCCCTCCCTTGCCCTTGCCAGTGAATTTTTAAGCAGGTTGGCCAGCAGCCCGGCTCAGTCCTGGCTTGCGATGGGTCTGGGACCTACCTCTGTTGCGTCTCTGCATTTAAAGTGTATTAGGAGCTGGGTGGGCAGGCAGCCTGGCTCAGTTCCAGCTCATGCCAGGTCCCATGAGGGGAGCAGGTTTTTAAGCTGGTTCCCCTTGTGAGCTAGCTCCCGCCTGGTACCCCGTGTTGCTGCCTCTGATACAGGGGCATCAGTATGGAGTGGCAGGGGGCTCCTCCAAAGTGGGGCCGGAGCGCACTGGCTGCTGGCCCCGCCCCCGGGGACTATAGAAGAGTAGACTAACCAATAAGAATTCATGAGGTTAGTCGACTATTCAATTAACTGATATTTAACATCCCTAGAATATACCCTGAACAGATGGATAAATTATTTACAGTAGCTAGGCATCTTCACTCTAACAGTGGACTATACTTGCTACTTCACATGGAGAGAAATATAATACAGAAGATGCTACTGGATGACAGGCAAGCTAGACAATACCTTTCCATCCATGTTAATGTTTTTGTGCTTAAACAGGGATTACCTGGAATATGGAGAGGAGAGGACACACACTTTCACTGTTCAGAAACGTATTGCATATTTAGGGAATGCAAATAGACAATTTAGTGGGGTCTTCTACAAAAACCAATACTTCTAACTTTTGTCAGGCATATCCAGGCACTTAAATGTCAATTACAAAAAACTTCACAATCACCCTAATCCTTTACCCATTTTCCAGATCTTGCTCAAGTGAGACTTAGAAAGAAGTGGGATGGGAGCCAAGGAACACTAATGCCATAGAAACAGTCTTCTAAATCACTGCTGAAACAGCAACTGCCATTCTTACGTAGATACATATTTCATATTTTTTCTGATCGTGGTGTTAATATACCATAGAAATTACTTCCACAGATTAATTATACATTGTTTAGAATTGTATTTTGCATTTTTATTACACTATCTATAAATGGCTTACACAAGCTCTCATGGAAATCTTATGATACAGTAGGGTTTAGAGTTCTCTTAAATCCTAGACCTGAGGTTTAAACATAAGACAAAACTATGCTTTTACTCTCAAAAGCATTTCTTCTCTTCACTAATTGGTGGACTAAGATCTATAAACAGGTTCTATCCTTCTCTCCTCGCCTTAGTCAAGCACCAGTCTTAATGTTTAGAGGATTTCTAATTATGTAATCATTTGAGCAATATGCTTATGGGGAATAAAGGTTTTAATTTACAAGGAGGGCCAATCACTCTTCAATTTGTTTACCTTAGTCACCTTTACCACGTTGCTATTTAAAAGAATAAATCAGTCCTGCATAATTTGGGTTTTATTATGAAGAATAATCAATGAATAAACAAACATATCACAAAAGGCTAAAACTATAACCAATTTCACTAAATTGATCAGGACCTACAAATAAAGGAGAGAGAGACAAGGATGAGTTTTAAGCAGCAGGCTGCATCTTTATTAAATTTAACATTGGACGTTTTTCAAATGGGTCTAGTGTGGATTTACAGGCCATCTATCATACAGCCCAAAAATCAGAGAAGACTCTCTACTGACACCTCTAGTACTGAGCATGCTCTGCTGAATCCTCTCACCTTCTTCCATGCAAAGGTGAGAGAAGGAAACAAAGAGGGGTTTTGGTTTGTAAATATTTCAAGTCCCTGCTTTTCCCTAAGCCTGAAATCCACCAGATAAATCCTATGTCTCTTATTTCTGACCCCCGGATAGAAAATTCACAGTAGACACCAGCCACAAATGGCAACAAACAAAATATTCTAAACAATAAAATTCTAAATACAAATTGTAATTTAACCTGTGTCTCCATGATGCTATGAGAAATAAAAACTAACAAACCTCCCATCCCAACAAAAACAAAAACAGCCAATTTGGCTGCAATAGGAAGAATTATTTTCTTACAAAACATATTTTTGTTGAAATATTTCTGTCCAGCTCTAAATGTAACAATGAATCACTTTTTATTAATTATTGTTAGGAAACTGAATGAGGCATCTGTATTGACATATTCTAACTCCCCTTCCCACCATGGATAGTGTGTGTATACATATCTATATCTATATCTATATCTATATATCTATATCTATATCTATATATATGTATACACACACTATCCCTGAAAACTTTGTTGACCTAACTCTTGTAGGATGCCCATTTTGGTTTTATGCTCCTACTAAAAGATATCACATGAAGGAGTAAAATCAATTTAACTAATCTAAAGAGATCAATATGATTTCTTAAACTACACCTCTATAAACTACTCCACATTTTCTCCTTAAATCTCATTGTTATGGTAATTAACACTCTCACTCTTATTTTCACACCCACAGAACTTGCAAGCTTACCAAGTAATTTCAGAATAGGGGAAGTTTCACTGAACAATGCTTACAGTTTATGCAGTGTGAGATAAACCACTTCCTTAACTGTAATAACATTTTAAAGATTCAAGGGCAGAATTTAGAGTAAGAAATCATTATGTGCTGATTTCCAAAAATGAACATTTTTGCACTCATATGCACACACATACAGAGCTTACACTTCAATAGAACAAGATGTCTCACCCCACAAAAACAACAAGAGAAAACAGAGAACATGGAAAAAAAAACAACAACCACATGCTACTTAAGAGGAAAAAAAGTATTTGAAATTATTCTACTTCATGGATTGGTGATTTTTCTCTGCCACACTGCAGGATTGTGACTGCAGTTACTGGAAACAAGCCCTGGAATAGTTCAGTTAGTGTGCTTGATGCTAGTACTTGTCTCTTCAGCAACAGCAAACCAGTCAGGCTAGCATAGTTGATGACCAAAGGCTTCTCTTGACCAAATGCTTCTTCTGCCCAGGGAAGTGGGGGGCACTTCAATTAAATGTTGTTGGTGAACGGAGTGAGAACACTGGCCTTCTGCATAGACTTGACCCTTATAGAAGGACACAACTATAGACCATCTTTAGGGCCGATTAGGTCATCCATGTATTCTAGATACAATCAAGATGTCACAATTCTTGTCAAAATAAACATTAGACTTCAGACTAATGCCTCAGCAGAAAGTCACTTTCAGCATAACATATTTACAACTTATATTTAGAATTTTTTTACCTAAAAACAAAGAGCTGCTTTTACATATTACAAACATAATTCCATTTAATATATAAAAACATTTATACAAACCCAAAATTCTCACCTGGGCAATTTTCCTCACAAACATTGTCTCTATAAAAATCTTTACAAGTAGCTATGCAAGGAATTATTATCACAGTAATTTCACTGTAACATTACGTACCACAGATATTCTTATAGCAGGTAAAGTGTGTGTAAACGTTTTAAAGGCAACCAACCATAGAAAAAGTTTTATATGACTATAAAGAGTATAGTCTTATAGTATACAGTATAATGAATACTTAACAGCAAACAATTCCCCTCTTCTCTATAAAGGCACCATCAAATCCCTTTACAGTCAGTTAGTTTAAATAGCATTAAATACGACCAGACACAAGAGAAACAAAATGAAGGAAAGATATATTTCTATCTATAGATATATAAAGATCTATCTATTGAATTAATAGCAAAAAAGATACAAAACTAATGGTGAAATATGAAGCACAACAGGATAAAAGCTGGCTCTAACTTCCCTCTCACACCTTACTTCAAAACAGAATAGCAATGCAAACATACACACATTTAAAAGGAACCAGTAAATTGTCAAAACAAAGTACTAAATATGTTAATCACACAGAGCAGTCACATTATCAAACCATTTCAGAAATGAAATACTGAATTTGGGACATGATCCTGCAAATTTTACTAGCTAGACTATGTAATCCTTATCTCATTACAAAAGGGCTTCAAACCTGCAGCTTACAGAGTGAGCAGTCACCTCTCTCTGATGCTCTCAGCCTTCATCCCTCTCCAGCACTCTGTGGCCTGAGGAAGTTTGTTTCTACCTCTCTTCTTCCCCCTCGTCCCCCATCCCCCAATGTCCTCCTGCTTTCTGTTTGTACCAGTCTGATCTCACTCTACTGATGCCTCCTTTAGTGCATCAACACCTGGAAATTCACAGAGCAACTCTCCTCTCCCTCTAACCTTTCTTTACTTTCTGGACTTTGGACTCTCTTTTCTAAATTTTGGGTTCATGAGAATGGCCATACTGGATCATATCAAAAGTCCACCTAACCCAGTATTCTTTCTTCCTAAAGTGGCTAGTACCAGAGGTGCCAGAGAGACTGAACAGAACAGGTCTATCCCCTGTCACACATTCCTAACTTCTGACCAAATGAGGCTAAGGGCACCATCCCTGCCCATCCTGGCTAATAGACATTGATAGACCTATCCTCCACGAATTTATCTAGTTCTTTTTTGAACCCTGTTATAGTCTTGGCTTCACAACACCTTCTGGCAAAGAGTTCCACAGACTGACTCTGCCTTGTGTGAAGAAACAATTTCTTTTCTTTGTTTTAAGCCAGCTGCCTATTAATATCATTTAGTGACTCCTTTTTGTTGTATAATGGGAAGAAATAAATAACTTGTGCTTATTTATTCTCTTCACACCAGTCATGATTTTATAGACTCTACATAGTCCTCTCTTAGTTTTCTCTTTTCTAAGCTGAGAAGTCTCAGTTTTATTAATCTCTCCCCTTAATCATTTTATTGTCCTTTTCTAACCCTTTTCCAACTGCAATAAGCCATGTCTCCGGTAGAAGTGTTCACGATCAGCACTCCTTTTTAATATAGATACAATCTGACTTTTAAGGGTAACATTTTAAAAAATGTATTTTAGTAATCTAGGAGCCATTGATGGACATTCAGTGAGACCTAGGCTCCTAAGTGTTCAAAGCACTTTTGAAACTAAGAGTTGGATTCCTTAGAAAATATTACTCTTAACTCCCTAAATTTTGCAAGTTAACAGCTGGAGGACCATTGTAGTGCATGGACCCCTATTTGCTTCAATGGGATCTCCCCATGTTGAGTCAATTGCAAGGTCAGGACTTAATTTTACATCTGCTATTAGAAAAAAAACTAAAAATTTCAGTCATTATCATTAGAAAGCAAATATCAAAATTTAAATGTATGCCTTTTTGATTTGCAGTCAGAAATGAGATGTCTAAAAAGGTCACTTAACTTCAGTTCATATAAATGTCTACATAAGGAACAGCAATTTGATAATAGAGGACATTTCAAACTGGAAGACAGGGTATAACAAGGTTCAATGTATATAAGATGAAGCCAGACAAATTCTGATTAAAAATAAGTCAAAATTTTCAAGAGAGCATAATTAACCATTGGAAAAAAAACAAAACTTTCCAGGGATTGTGGTCAATTCTCCATCACTGGAAATCCATACATCATGACTGAATGTTTTTCTAAGAGGCATGCTATAGTTCAAATTTGAATTAATGTCACAAAATGAATTGGCCATTGTTATGTAGAAGGGCAGGTAGATAATATTCTCTTTTGACCTTATAATTTATGAATAAATATGTGTTAGAATTTTGCAGGTATAAAGAACTGTGGGTGCAAAGTCAGACATTGTCTTTCAATATTTGTCTGTGATTGTTTTTGTTTCATTGACTATAGAATAATCTTTTCATTACTGATAAGAGAAATCCATTTCAATTTGGTAATGAAATGGCCTAGAACCAGTTCTTATTCTCGGTGTATTTTTTCCACCCCTCAACCTATGAAAGAATTTCAGGAATACAATATTGACTTGATTACTTCTAAGCCTAGATTCAAGAGTTTTTCCTAAGGGACTTAAAAAACTAAGTGTCTGATCCAAAAGTCATTGAAATCAACAAAAAAAGATTTCCATTGCTTACTCTGAGATTTGATGCAAAGTTGATATATACTTGAAGGTACCATGGCTCAGCATGCAGATGGATAGGTGAGAGCATAGATACAAATATACCCAACATGTGCTAATAATTTTTGGTACTATCAGAAATAAGATGACATTTACCATTCTCATCTTGTTAAAGATTTCTTAATTTCATAGAGGAAGGGGTAAGGGAATGATCAATTTCTTAAGCCAAACATTACATAGTTATACAGATACTGGATTTCTATTCTTCAGTCACAGGACTCAAAATTCCACTGAAGCACCCATCCCTCTTTGGAGATGGTGCAATGTAAGCCCAGATTCAGGCACAGACTCAGTCTTAAGCCCAACCCCCTCTCTTCTGTCTATACGTAAAGCTGTCTGACCCTGCCCAGGACCCCTGGGGTTCAGCAGGGAAGTGAGGTCATAGCCCAACACCCACTGACACTCAGGTTCAAACAGCATCATTTTGCAGTTCAGGCCAAGGGCCCTAGACTCATGTCCTGAGAATCCTACAATCCCAAAGCTCAGCATTCTTGGCCTTTTTATCCCAGGAGCGAACTCCCTGGACATGGAAGACTCCTGAGGGCTGCAAGCATACCTATTCAGCATTTTACTCTTCCATTTTATTCTGATCCCTGAGCTGCAGAACCATCACCAGCCCTACGTATGGCCATCAATACGACAACATCTTTTGTCAAGCACAAGCCTACCGTCTCACACGGCTACAGCCAGATTCTGGTAAATCTCTGCTGTGATGTGTGAAAGATGTTTGGCTGAGGGAGCATAAAGAAGCAGTAAATAAGCTGAAAGTGCTGGGGATTCAACAGATGTGACCAGTACAGGGAGTGGATTAAGTGGCTCAGTGAAACCAGGGATGAGAGCCAGAACTTTGAGAGCTTCCCATCTCTCTGAATCTTTTTCTGAGGAATTTAACAGTGTGTTGTGCAGAGCGCTGAGTGGCTCACAATAGCCTGGTCAGCCAGGAAGTCAAGCTTTTAATCCCTGAAATTAGTATAACACTGCAGGGGAGTCAACAATCACTGGAAACAGTGGAGCAGTGTGTTGACAGGTGATGACTCCCATAAAATGAGCTGATGCCCAGACTAACCAGCAGGAGATTTCACAGTGGTGGGTTGACCCACTACAAATTTAAACTTTCTGTTTGGGCCTCTGGTATCAGGAGATGGCTTCATAAGCCAAGAAAAAAGGTTTCACAGGGTCTCTCAAAATAACAGCAGGGACAGTGATTCTATTTAGGACTACGTCATTCAGTGGCAATAATGTCTCAGCCTATTTTTGAAGTTAGACTCCCAATTTGTGGAAAACATAAGAACATAAGAACATAAGAATGGCCATACTGGGTCAGACCAAAGGTCCATCGAGCCCAGCATCCCATCTGCCGACGGTGGCCAATGCCAGGTGCCCCAGAGAAGGAGAACAGAAGACAATGATCAAGTGATTTATCTCCTGCCATCCATCTCCTGCCCTTGTTATGAAGGCTAGGGCACCATACTTTATCCCTGGCTAATAGCCATTTATGGACCTAACCTGCAAAAATTTATCAAGCTCTTTTTTAAACCCTAATAGAGTCCTGGCCTTCACAGCCTCCTCGGGCAAGGAGTTCCACAGGTTGACTGTGCGCTGTGTGAAGAAAAATTTCCTTTTATTAGTTTTGAACCTACTACCCATCAATTTCATTTGGTGTCCCCTAGTTCTTGTATTATGGGAAAAGGTAAATAATTTTTCTATAATCACTTTCTCCACACCATTCATGATTTTATATACCTCTATCATATCGCCCCTCAATCGCCTTTTTTCCAAACTGAAAAGTCCCAGTCTCTCTAGCCTCTCCCCATATGGGACCCTTTCCAAGCCCCTAATCATCTTAGTCGCCCTTTTCTGAACCTTTTCTAATGCCAATATATCTTTTTTGAGGTGAGGAGACCACATCTGCACGCAGTACTCGAGATGTGGGCGTACCATAGTTTTATATAGGGGAAGTATGATATCTTTTGTCTTATTATCTATCCCTTTTTTAATAATTCCTAACATCCTATTTGCCTTACTAACTGCCGCTGCACACTGCGTGGATGTCTTCATAGAACTATCCACTATAACTCCAAGATCCCTTTCCTGATCTGTCGTAGCTAAATTTGACCCCATCATGTAGTACGTGTAATTTGGGTTATTTTTTCCAACATGCATTACCTTACACTTACCCACATTAAATTTCATTTGCCATTTTGCTGCCCAATCACTCAGTTTGCTGAGATCTTTTGTAGTTCTTCACAATCCCTTTTGCTTTTGACTGTCCTGAACAACTTTGTGTCATCTGCAAACTTGGCCACCTCACTGCTTACCTCATTTTCTAGATCATTGATGAACAAGTTGAACAGGATTGGTCCCAGTACTGACCCCTGGGGAACACCACTAGTTACCCTCCTCCATTGTGAAAATTTACCATTTATTCCCACCCTTTGTTTTCTGTCTTTTAACCAATTCTTGATCCATGAAAGGACCTTTCCTCCTATCCCATGACCACCTAATTTACGTAAAAGCCTTTGGTGTGGGACCGTGTCAAAGGCTTTCTGGAAATCTAGGTATATTAAATTTACTGGGTGCCCCCTGTCCGCATGTTTATTAACCCCTTCAAAGAATTCTAACAGATTAGTTAGACACGACTTCCCTCTGCAGAAACCATGCTGACTTTTGCCCAACAATTCGTGCTCTTCTATGTGCCTTGCAATTTTACTCTTTACTAGTGTTTCTACTAATTTGCCTGGTACTGATGTTAAACTTATCGGTCTATAATTGCCAGGATCTCCTCTAGAGCCTTTTTTAAATATTGGTGTTATATTGGCCATCTTCCAGTCATTTGGTACCAAAGTGGATTTAAAGGATAGGTTACAAACCACTGTTAATAACTCCGCAATTTCACATTTGAGTTCTTTCAGAACCCTTGGGTGAATGCCGTCTGGTCCCGGAGACTTGTTACTATTCAGCTTATCAATTAATTCCATAACCTCCTCTAATGTCACTTCAATCTGAGTGAGTTCCTCAGATTTGTCACCTAAAAAGGCTGGCTCAGATTTAGGAACCTCTGTAACATCCTCAGCCGTGAAGACTGAAGCAAAGAAATCATTTAATCGCTCCGCAATGGCACTGTCTTCCTTGATCGCTCCTTTTATATCTTTATCATCCAAGGGCCCCACTGCTTTTTTAGCGGGCTTCCTGCTTCTAATGTATTTAAAAAACATTTTACTATCATTTTTTGAATTTTTGGCTAGCTGTTCCTCAAACTCTTTTTTGGCTTTTCTTACTACATTATGACACTTAATTTGGGAGTGTTTATGTTCCTTTCTATTTTCCTCACTAGGATTTGACTTCCACTTTTTAAAAGCTGCCCTTTTCTCTCTCACTGCCTGTTTAACATGGCTGTTTAGCCATGGTGGTTCTTTGTTAGGTCTCTTACTGTGTTTTTTTATTTGGGGTATACATTTAAGTTGGGCCTCTAGTATGGTGTCTTTAAACAGTTCCCATGCAGCTTCCAGGGATTTTAGTTTAATTACTCTCCCTTTTAGTTTCTGTTTAACTAGCTTCCTCATTTTAGTGTAATTCCCCTTTTTGAAATTAAATGCCAGAGTGTTTGACCGCTGCGGTGTTCTTCCCAACACAGGAATATTAAAAGTTATTATATTGTGGTCACTATTTCCAAGCGGTCCAGTAACAGTTACCTCTTGGACCAGATCCTGCGTTCCAGTCAAGACTAGGTCGAGAATCGACTCTCCCCTTGTGGGTTCCTGTACTAGCTGCTCCAAGAAGCAGTCATTTAAGGCATCAAGAAATTTAATCTCTGAATCCCGTCCTGAGGTGACATGCACCCAATCAATATGGGGATAATTGAAATCTCCTATTATTACTGTGTTTTTTATTTTGGTAGCCTCTCTAATCTCCCTTATCATTTCAGCATCACTATCACTGTCCTGGTTAGGTGGTCAGTAATATATTCCTAATGCCATATTCATATTAGAGGAATGAATTGTTATCCATAATGATTCTATGGAACATTTTGATTCCTTTAGGATTTTTACTTCATTTGATTCTATATTATCCTTCACATATAGTACCACTCCGCCACCCGCACGACCTGTTCTGTCTTTCCGATATAATTTATATCCCGGTATGATAGTGTCCCACTGATTGTCCTCATTCCACCATGTTTCTGAGATGCCTATTATGTCAACTTCCTCCTTTGATATGAGGCACTCCAGTTCACCCATCTTATTAGACAGACTCCTAGCATTAGTGTAAAAGCATGTTAGAAAACTACCACTATTTATATGTCCGCCTTTCACAGACACATTGGATTTTTTTATGCACGATTGTTTCACATCTGATCTTGCCCATATATTATTTCCCACGTTCCCTATCCGACTAACTTCTAGGGAATCCCTATCTATGGAGCCTCGTGTAAGAGAAGTCTCCGTCCGATCCAGGTGCTCCCCCGCACCAATCGGCTTTCCCCCACCTCTTAGTTTAAAAACTGCTCTACGACCTTTTTAATGTTTAATGCCAGCAGTCTGGATCCACCTTGATTTAGGTGGAGCCCATCATTCCTGTATAGGCTCCCCCTACCCCAAAAGTGTCCCCAGTTCCTAATAAATCTAAACCCCTCTTCCCTGCACCATCGTCTCATCCACGCATTGAGACTCTGAAGTTCTGCCTGTCTATCTGGCCCTGCGCGTGGAACTGGAAGCATTTCAGAGAATGCCACCAAAGATGTTCTGGATTTCAGTCTCTTTCCTAGTAACCTAAATTTGGCCTCCAGAACATCTCTTCTACCCTTCCCTATGTCATTGGTACCAACATGTACCACGACGACCGGCTCCTCCCCAGCACTGCCCATAAGTCTGTCTAGATGCCTCGAGAGATCCGCAACCTTCGCACCAGGCAGGCAAGTAACCATACGGTTCTCCCGGTCATCACAAACCCAACTATCTATATTTCTAATGATCGAATCCCCCACTACTAAAACCTGCTTCTTCCTAACAGCTGGAGCTCCCTCCCCCGGAGAAGTATCCTCGGCACGAGAGGATACAACCCTCTGGAAGGAGGGTCCCAACTATGGGATGGTTTCCCTCTGCTCCCATTGACTGCTCTCCTTCCCTGAGCCTTTCATCCTCCGTAACAGCATCAGGACTGTCAGATTGGAGGTGGGACAGCCCTACTATGTCCCGGAAAGTCTCATCCACAAACACCTCTGCCTTCCTTAGCTCCTCCAGTTCAGCCACCCTGGCCTCCAAAGCACGCACTCGGTCTCTGAGGGCCAGGAGCTCCTTGCATCGAGCGCACACATACGCCACCCACCCACAGGGTAGGTAGTCATACATACTACACTCGACACAATAAACAGGATAGCCCCCACTCTGCTGCTGGGCTTCTGCCTCCATTTCCTACTCTAATTATATATGAGGGTTAATTAAATGTTTCAGATAGAGGTTGTTATAAAGGATTTAGTTTAAGGGCAATAGAAGTCACTGGCTCCCCCCAAGCTCCCCCTCTAAACTCCCCTCTCAAAACTCCCTCCTGTTAGCACTCACCCTGTCCGCGAGCACCCGGTCGCAAAGCTCCCTGGTCGCTTACCAGCAGGGTTTAAGTGCTCGGCCTCCCTGATAGCTCCTCCCTCTGCCTACAGCTCAGCCAGTCAGCACATGGTGTTTCAATTCAAACCTAATCAGCTTCCAACTGCCTGCCTGCCTGCCTGAGCACACGGCTCCCATTTTCTTGGGGGTCTATTTTGACCCCCTCCCCCCCTTTTTCTCCACCTTGGCAGGCCGGACCTTCATCTTTCCTGCTGCTGCTGCTCTCCCCAAAGAAGAGACGGTAAGGGGGCTGCTTTAAAGCAGCCCCTGGGGTTTCCCTCTCCCCACAGCCTGCCTGGTGCTGGGGAGGGGAGATTAGGGGCCCTTTCCATCAGGGCTCCTGGGTGGGGGGGCTGGTGCAGCTCCTTTGGGGTGCTGAGGGCAGGGGGCATTTTTACTTCCCCATAGTTCATCGGCCCTCACACTTCTCCTGCTGCTCCCTCTCCAAGCCCCGGTTGCTGTAGGGGCCTTTCCATTCTCGGCCCCACTGCTTGTCTCCTTGCCCTTCTCTGCTCTTCTAGGCCTTGCAGCAGGTACTGTGGGCCTGCTGCTCAGGTGCCTGTGGGTACACTGTTTCCCTTTCCCTCAGCAGTGTCTCCTCCCTCCTCCTGCCCTTGAACAGGCATCTTTTAACTGCCTGTCTTCCCACTCCACTGCTTGTCCCATCCACCCCTTTGGCTGCCAGTGCTTCCCCCCCCCCCGCTTTCTTTTGTTAGGCGCTTGAGCTTCCCCCTCCTTTTAGTTACTCTTCCCACACACACAGCTTCACTTGTCCCCATGTCCTTTTAATGATTATTTACCCCTCATCTCCCCAGTGCAGCCGGAGGAGCCACTCTTTCCATTCTGTGCTGGGAGCTGTATTCCTTACACCTTTTCCCCTTCCCTTTCTTCTGAATTATCACCCTCCCACCCCACTTCCAGCCTAGTGGGGGGGAGTGGTAAATCTCCTTTCCCTCCCTGTTCCCTTCCCTGGTGTTTTTTTTTTTTTTTTTTTTTTTTTTTTTGGTTCTCCCCTAATTGTTTGTTTTGTCCTTTCCTCCCTACCCATGACCACAATGAAGGGGTTGTCCGATGACACCCCTGCAGAACCTTCCCCACCCCTCCCTAAAAACAACAACTCCTCTGAGGCTGCCGGGCCCCCCGTCACTACGGTAGAGGGGGCGGACATGGACGAGGACCCCGGGGCCTCGACCGCTTCTGCCGCGGCACCTCCGGCTACCATCAGGAATGCCCCCCTGAAGGGTAGGAAGGGCCTGGGGACCAAAAAGGGCAAGAGCCCCGCCCGGAAGGCAAAACCTCCTGAGGCGAGGGCTCACTCCCCGGCCGCGACCCATATGTTGGCCGCGGCTCCCCCTCCTTCCCGCTCCCCTGTTCCTTCCACCAGCTCTGGGGGCAACGGTGTCCCGGGCCCCAGGGCGTACGCCCAGGTGGCCGCCACCCCCCCCCCTGTCGCCTCCCAAGCCGCCTCCCGGAATACCATCCCCGGTGGCCGCGGCCCCTTTCCCACCCTGACCAGGAGGCACGGGGTCCGTTGTCTCCTGGTGGCGGCCTCGCCCCACGTGGAGACCTACGTGCGGGCGTTGGCACGCGTGGTGGGGCCCGCGGCCGTGGTGGCGGCCTCTAAGATGTTTGGGAAGGTGGTCTTCTTCCTGGCGTCCGAGGCCGCCGCCCAGAAGGCGGTGGAAAGGGGTTTGGCGGTGGGGGGAGTCCACGTTCCCCTCGAGCCTTTGGAGGACCTGGGCGTACGGGTGGTTTTGTCCTCTGTTCCTCCCTTCCTCTCCAATGCCGCCCTACTGCCTTTCCTCTCCACCCTGGGGAGGCCTCTGTCAGTCCTGAGTCCCCTTCCTCTGGGCTGTAAAGACCCGACCCTCCGCCACGTCCTTTCCTTTCGCCGGCAGGTACAAATCCTACTACTGCCGGCGGGACGTGGCGGAGAAGCCCTGGAAGGGTCATTTCTGGTGCCCCATCAAGGGGCCCGGTACCGGGTGTACTACACCATGGGGGAGGCCCGGTGTTTTCTCTGTCGGGCGACGGGGCACGTCCGAAGGGACTGCCCCCTGGCCCGGTTTGGAGAGGCACCCGGGACCCCCGATGCCCGGGAGGGCACCGGCCCTACCATCGCGGGTGGCCCTGACGGTCCGGACCCTGGGGTTGCCCCTCCTCCAACCGTGACCGTCGTCAATCCCGCTCGGGTTCCGCAGGGCCCAGACGAGCGTGCGGGTGCTGATGCTGCCACCGCCAAAAGCGGCAAGGCTGGGCCCGCGGAGGAGAGGGCGGCGGGGTCAGTGACGGGACTCGGGCAGGACCTACCTCGGGGGGAGGTATCCTTTTCCCCTGCTGCCCAGCCCCCATCTACCCTTGCCCCCCCGACGCTGCCCTTGTCCCCTGGCTCTTCCTCCATTCAGGCCCAGCCCTCTTCCTCCGAGGGATGGGAGCTCGCAATGGGGAAGCGCCGAAAGCGTGCTCGGCGTTCCACCCCGCCCTCTGAGGGGGAGGACAACCTCCCTGTACCCATGGGGGTGGACGCTGGAGCCATTCCATCCTCTGAGCCCGCAAGCGATTCACAGCACCACGAAGCGGTCGAGGTGACGGCGGCGGACGCGGGAGAGGTGAACACCTCCTTCCCAGGGTCCCTGCAAGAGGGGGTGTCCATGGAGGATGCTCCCACTGTTCCCGCCTCCACTGAGGGGGCGGCCGCTGACCTTGCCACCGACAGAGATCAGCACCTGGTGGCGGGCGGCGGGCTCGCCTTCCTCTCTCAGGAGGTGGAGGCTTTGGGGCTGACCCCGGCTGCCTCAGAGGGGGATCATCAGGTCCTGGAGGGACAACAACTGACCTCTCCTTCCCCTTCCAACCCGCTGCTATCCCTTCTCCCTGCCTCTGAATTGCCCCGGGGTGCGACCGTCTGCCCGGCCATCGACAACACCTCGGCCGCGGCCGCGGAAACCCTTGAGGCTCTCAGCGGGCGGGAGATCCCGTTAATATCTGTCACCCCCGGCGCTGAGGCCTCCGGTGCTGCACTCTCTGTGGCACTGGAGCCCAGCGCTGGGGAGACTATTACTACCCCTACCGCTGCCATCGATTCTCTGCGCTGCGAGGAGGCACCGCACCCCGGTGCCTCCTCTGCTGAGGCATCTCGCCCTGCTCCTTCTCCTGCTCCCTATTCAAACGCCCTCTCAATTGAGTTTCCCACCCCTCTTCCTCCTCCCCGCCATTCTTGATTCTTCCCTAATCCCTCACCTCTTCCTCCCCCTACTCTCCTTCCTCGTCTCCCTCCTTTTCCCGATCCCCTCCCTGAACTCTTTTCCTCCCCTTACTCTGTTACTGCCGCCCCTGGGGTTGCCACGTTTAGTCCAGACGTTGGCCCCCGGGAGGCGGTTTTCGTTTCTTCTGCTCCCAGCACATCTGGGGCTGATCTCCCTCCGCCACTGTCCTCTCAGCAGGGACCTCAAACGCCCTGCGTCCCCGTGCCGATGGGTCGCGGGGCTCACGGAGGGGTCTGGCCCCAAGGCGTTTGAGGGCCCGAGGCCCCGACGCCAGACGCGCTGAAGGGCGAGATGCGTGTTTTCTTGGAAGACATCCGTGGCTCCAAGAACAAGGTCGCTCTCGCCCTTCAGCGCTGGGGAGATTTTCATCTCATTTTGCAAATAGTCAGAGCCCTCTTGCGGGAGGGTAAAGGGACCGGGCGGCGGGGGGCCGCGGCTTACCAGCGGGTCCGCAGCTTCCGTGACGCCCTGCTCACTTTTGGGAACGGTCGCGGTTTGCTGCGGGGCCCGATGGGGGCCGTCGGCACTCCTGCCAATCAGGATCTTCCCCAGCCCTCTCGATGCCGCCGCTCATCTTTGCCACTCTGAACACCCGGGGCTGCGGGTCGGGCCTCCGTAGGTGTCAGGTCCTCTCCTTCCTCCGGAGGGGCAGGTACTCCGTCATATTCCTCCAGGAGACCCACACAGCTCCGGCCACCGAGGCTAGCTGGCGGCTGGAGTGGGGGGACAGGGTTTATTTTAGCCACCTGTCGGCCCGTCAAGCCGGGGTGGCTACCCTGTTCTCCCCGAACCTGCAGCCCGAGGTGCTGGGGACCGCCGAGGTCGTGCAGGGTCGCCTGCTGCATCTCCGGGTTCGGACGGAAGGGCTGACACTAAATCTCGTCAACATCTACGCCCCGACGTCCGCCCCGGAGAGGCTCCGCTTCTTTCGGCAGGCGTCGGCCTTCCTCGGCACTTTGGATCCTCGCGAGTGCCTGGTCCTGGGCGGAGACTTCAACTGCACCCTCGAGGAGCGGGACCGTACGGGGCTCGAGCAGTGCCCGGCCGCCGCGGACGTCCTCAGGGAGATAATAGACCATCACTCCCTGGTGGACGTCTGGCGAGACCTCCACCTGGGCGAGGAAACGGTGTTTACCTACGTCCAGGTGGCGGGTCGTCGGTCTTTCCACTCCCGGTTGGACCGCATTTATGTGTCTCGTCATCATCTCTTCCGGGCCCACTCCTCCGGCATTCGGCCGGCCCCTTTCTCGGACCACCACTTGGTGGCCGTACGGGCTTCTCTTTCCTTGGAGAGGCCGGGGCCGGCCTATTGGCATTTCAATAACAGCCTGCTGGAGGACGTGGGCTTCGTAGCGTCCTTCCGGGAGTTCTGGCTGGCCTGGCGCGGGCGGCGGTGCGCCTTTCCCTCGGCGCGGCGGTGGTGGGATGTGGGGAAGGTGCGCACGCGGCTCTTCTGCCGTGACTACGCCCGGGGGGCCAGCCGGCGGAGGGATGCGGCGATAGAGCAATTGGAACGGGAGGTTTTAGAGCTAGAGAAGCGGCTGGCCACCGGCCCCGAGGATCCGCCCCTCTGCGGAGCGTACCGGGAGAAGCGGGAGGAGCTCCGGGCCCTCGAGGACCTTCGAGCCCAGGGTGCCTTTGTTCGTTCTCGCATCCGTCTCCTTCGGGAGATGGATCGAGGCTCCCGCTTCTTCTACGCCCTGGAGAAAAAGAGGGGGGCCAAAAAACACGTCCTCTGCCTTCTGGCGGAGGACGGCACCCCCCTCACGGATCCGGTGGAGATGCGCGAGAGGGCTCGCGCCTTCTACGCCTCTCTCTTCTCCCCGGATCCGACCGACGCCGACGCCCGCAGGGTTCTCTGGAACGAACTCCCGACGGTCAGCGCGGGCGACCGGGACCGGCTAGAGCTGCCTCTCTCTCTGGCCGAGTTCTCGGAAGCCCTCCGTCTCATGCCCACCAATAAATCCCCGGGCATGGACGGGCTGACCGTGGAGTTCTACCGCGTGTTCTGGGACGTCCTCGGCCCGGACCTTGCTAGCGTCTGGGCCGAGTCCTTGGAGAGCGGGGTCCTCCCTGTATCGTGCAGGCGAGCCGTGATCGCCTTGCTGCCCAAGAAGGGGGACCTCCGCGATCTGAGGAATTGGCGTCCCGTCTCGCTCCTCAGCACGGACTATAAAATTGTCGCCAAAGCCATCTCCCTGAGGTTGAAGTCCGTGCTGGCAGACGTGGTCCATCCAGACCAGACCTACACCGTCCCGGGCCGAACCATCTTCGACAACCTCTTTCTGGTCCGGGATCTCTTAGAGCTCGGGTGTAGGGACGGTCTGTCGTTTGCCCTCCTGTCCTTGGATCAGGAGAAGGCGTTCGACCGGATGGACCACCGGTACCTCCTGGGCACCCTGCGGGCCTTCGGCTTCGGGCCCCATTTTGTGGGGTTTCTCCAGGTGCTGTACGCCTCCGCAGAGTGCTTGGTCAAGCTCAACTGGACCCTGACCGCACCGGTCAGCTTCGGGCGGGGAGTACGTCAAGGCTGTCTGCTGTCGGGCCAGCTGTACGCTCTGGCCATAGAGCCCTTCCTCCGTCTCCTTCGCAAGAGGTTGACGGGGTTGGCGCTCCGTGAGCCGGAGACGAGGCTGGTCCTGTCGGCGTATGCCGACGACGTGCTTCTCGTGGTCCAGGACCCGGGAGACCTGGCGCGGGTGGAGGCTTGCCAAGCCGTCTACTCGGCGGCCTCCTCCGCCCGGGTCAACTGGGTCAAGAGCTCTGGCCTGGTGGTAGGGGCCGGGTGGCAGGCGGGCTCCCTCCCACCCGCGCTTCAGGCCATCAGGTGGAGGGCGGGTCCGCTGCTCTATCTCGGCGTTTTTCTTTCTGCCACGCATCCCTCCCCGCCGGAGAACTGGCAAGGTTTAGGGGCCAGGGTGGTCGAGCGGTTGCAGAGATGGACGGGACTGCTCCGGTGCCTCTCCCTGCGTGGGAGGGTACTGGTACTCAACCAATTGGTCCTGTCCATGCTCTGGCACCGCCTCGGCACCCTGGTCCCGCCCCCGGGCCTCCTGGTCCGTATCCAGCAGCTCATGCTGCGGTTCATCTGGCCAGGACTGCATTGGGTCTCTGCAGGGGTTCTCCATCTCCCCCTGGAGGAGGGAGGGCAGGGCCTGACGTGTTTGCGCACGCGGGTTCACGTCCTCCGCCTCCGGGCCCTGCAGAGACTCCTATTTGATGCAGGTAGTCCGGCATGGAGCACGCTTGCGCACGCTTTCCTTTGCCGCCTCCGAGGGCTCCGATACGACCGGCAGCTCCTTTATCTGAGAGGTCTTCCGCGAGACCTCTCCGGGCTGCCGGCCTTCTACCAGGACCTCCTCCGGACCTGGAAGCTGCTTGCAGCGACCAGGTCCTTGGGAGCCACCGTGGGGGCAGACCTCCTCGCGGAGCCCCTGCTACACAATCCCCATCTACGTGTGCAGGCGGCGGAGTCCCCCTTGGTGCGCCAGAGGTTGGTCCTGGCAGAAGTCACCAGAGTCGGAGACCTCCTGGACTACGACCGGGGAGACTGGGTGGATCCTCAGGCGCTCGCCCAGCGCATGGGGCTCTCCACCCTACGTACTCCCCGGCGCGTACTTCAGGAGGTGAAGAACGCTTTGCCGCCCACTGCTCGGGTGTACCTAAACAAAGTCCTGCGAGAGGGTGCACCCCGCCCACCCCTTACCCCCGGCCCTCCCGATCTCTCCATCGGCCCCCAGCCCCGCGTACCTTCCCGACCTCCTCCCCTTCGTCACCTGAGCCGGCTGCACTCGCTGCAGCCAGTCCCCTTCCGAACCGCGCCAAAGAGTCACCTGTACACGCTCGTGCTTCACACGCTCTACTTCCCCACCCTCGTGTCCCACCCAGACACCAAGTGGCGGGACCTCCTACCATCAATAGAGGGTGGGGAGCCCCGGTGGGCCAGCCTCTATTCGACCTTGGTTCCACGACCCACCGGGGACATCTGTTGGAGAGTCCTGCACGGCGCGGTGAGCACGGGCGTGTACTTGGCGTGATTCACCCCCACCCCCGAAACGTGCCTCTTCTGTGGCGTGAGGGAGACCCTGGCGCACATCTACCTCGAGTGCGCCAGGTTACAGCCCCTCTTTCGGCTCCTCCAGAACCTCCTGTTGAGGTTCTGGCTGCATTTTTCCCCCCACTTGTTAATTTACGCACACCCCATCCGTGGCCCCACAAAGTCGCGGGACCTCCTGGTCAACCTCCTCCTGGCAATTGCCAAATCGGCAATCTATAAAACCAGGAAAAAGAGGTTGGCCGGGGGAGGGGCCTGCGACTGTGGGGCCTATTTCCGTTGCTGTATCCGCTCACGTATCCGGGCAGAGTTCCAATGGGCAGCGTCCGCTGGCTCTCTCGAGACCTTCGGGGAGCAGTGGGCGCTGTCCGGGGTTCTCTGCTCGGTATCCCCATCCGGCTCCCTCGTTTTAGCCCTTTGACCCTCACACCCGTCCCTGTTTTTTCATTATTTGTCCCCAGTAATTAGTTGGTTCTCCTGGGTTCTGTGGTCCTCCCCGCAGGCTGGGGGGAGGTCCTTTTGATGTGGGCGGGCTAACGCCCGCCCACCTCCTGGACACCAAATAGTGCCTGAGCACACGGCCCCAAGGTGCTTTAGTTTGCTCCTTCCTTCTCCTCCTCCAGGAGAGCCTCTCAAAACTCCCTCCTGTTAGCACTCACCCTGTTCGCGAGCACCCGGTCGCAAAGCTCCCTGGTCGCTTACCAGCAGGGTTTAACACAGACATCATCAATTTTGCTAGTGCAGCTAACATTGGCATCCATACATAGACTGCTGTGATCCTTGAGGGCCTGCATAACAAAACCTTTAAAGTTTATGTTCTTTGAGGAGGTCAAACTATAGACATGTGAATCCCATCAGTGGCTTCTGAGTAGTTAGGAAACCTATTGTGAAAATCAGCAGTTACTATTACTAAAGGGATATTGTTTATGCCCATCATCTTTAGGTAAATCACACACCTGATTGCTTCAGAAATCTCTCCCCCCCCCCATGTCCCAGAGTTCCTACAATCAATTTGTCAACTCTAAAATGGCTAGCAATGAACACATAGCAGTCTGGAGTATGCTGTTTCCAGATCCTTGTGGCAACCTGCTTCTGGATTGCTCTCTAAGTTCCAAAAATATAGGTTTCTTCAAGCAACATTTCTGGATATACTGCTGGTCATTACAGGTCTGCATGAAAATGTGGTGTACCAGTTTTTGCTTATGGCCATGCTCCAGATGCAACAGTCTACATAGGGCATCAGCAGCTGTGAGCAGCTTCAGCTAGTTAGAGTCAGGATCAAAAGCAGAACATGCTTATGGCCATGCTCCAGATGCAACAGTCTACATAGGGCATCAGCAGCTGTGAGCAGCTTCAGCTAGTTAGAGTCAGGATCAAAAGCAGAACATCCACAGCTAGGCCAAATATTCAGAGACATGAGTAGCCAGACCTGGAGATTAGAGAATTGCGGAGTCAAGCTGGACTCAAGAATCAGTGCCATGGGAGATCTTGTAGTGAAGTCAAGAACAGATCTGGGAGTCAGAGCCAGGGACCAGAAGCCAAATGCCAGAGCCAATGGGTAAGCTGGAGGTGTAATTCAGAAATGGAGCCAAGGGTCAGAATTCGGGTATCAAAGATGGGTAAGGGCTGGAACAAGAAGCACAAAGGCACTCTGGATAGAAGCAGGAGTAAGAGCAGGCAAGGGTTATATGGGAGCAAGATAAGATGCAGGATCAAAAGCAGGTGCAGCGAGGAACTAAGTGAACAGCTAGTGAGCTCTAACTGCAGCTGAGTCAAATGGTAGCTTAGCTTTTGCACCTCTACCAAGTGCAGTCAATCAGCCCTGCCAGGAGTAGCTAGGTCCAGTGTGCTTGCTGCTAGAAAGCGTACCCTGATGCATCTGGTTTCCCAACACTGCTTCATCTTTATTTTTGTCCTACCTCTATGTGTTCCAACGCATGTGTTCAGTAGGTCAGAAAATGCCAATAAAGTGTCCTAGAGTGTATCATGGATGCTCTGCCTGTTTCCTAAGATGGGCACAAAAGCAATGAGAGCATGCAGACCCATGCTCCACATCCTACTGACAGCCAAGTAGGTTTTGGCTGTCAGTAGGATGTGGAGTTAAGTTTTCTCACAGTACACCTAAGGCAGCTATCAAAGTAGCTCAGTGGGTTGAGCATTAGGCTGAAGATTGAGAGGTTCCTGGTTCAAGCCTAGGCTTTACGAGAAACTTTTGCCCACGTGGCTTAGTCTGTTTGGTTAAACACTGGAATAAATTGCCTAGGGAAGTTGTGGAATCTCCATCTCTAGAGATATTTAAGAGCAGGTTAGATAAATGTCTGTCAGGGATGGTCTAGACAGTACTGGCTCCTGCAATGAGTTCAGGGGACTGGACTTGATGAGGTCCCTTCCAGTCCTAGTATTCTAAGCTGACACAGCTGGGGAGACCACTAGAAGGCTTGGCATAGGCTGGTTTGACTTAGTTCTGAGTAGTGCAGAATTGGTGGGTGAGCACAGGTATGAGACCCAGGTTTGGAAGTTCTAAATCTAGGGTCAGTGTTTCAGCTGAAGTACAGGGTTATGAATATTAAACCTTCAGGCTTTACTCCCACAGACCTGGGCAGTCATGCCTCTTCTGGTGCTTTGAGGCAGCCTGGTGAAATTCCTCTAATCTAATTTGAAGCAAAGAGGAAGTTTTTTCAGGCAAATTGGAGCAACGCCATCTTATGTTTTGTTAAAATCTCTTTCTCTTTAATTAAGTTTCTATTCCTATTGTTTGAGTAAGCCTTTAAAAAGCTTAAAGCAAATACAACTGATTAGGCAAATATGAAAGCAACTGTTTCCCCCCAGTTGTGGAGAAATGGGGCAGAAGGAAAAACACAATTAGGGAAGGACAGAATTCACTAATGAGAGATGAGTGGGGAAGGAATATGTAAGGAATGGTGAAAAACTTGAGGGCGTGTGTCAACTGTGTGGGTGTGGTTGACTAGTGGCTTAGATCAAAACATGTAACCTGCATTTCAGGCAGTGGTCATTATGTAGAATGTAAAACGTGACAAATGGGAGGGTTGTATGAAGACTTATTTGAGGTAATTGATGCTTGTGTATATCTAATAGGATGAATTGGCAGCTGATGTTTATAGTGGCATGCTGGGTTGTATGCACATATATTGAGGTTTATGGTAAAGATCAGCTGATAAATTATTAGCATAGACAAAATGTATCTTGAAAATGTTGCTACACTGTATTAAAGGGGACATTTTCAAAACGGAAAATCCCCAGATATGCTTTTTTATGGGGGAAATTAGCACCCGCTATTATCTACTTATAGATGCAAAAATTTAAACCTCTGCATTCAATTCAAATGCACATATAAAAAGGCAGTAAATAAAGTCAATGTATTCAATGTTTTAGGAAAATTTACCACTAGGTTAAATGCTATCAGGAAGAGATACTCTATCAAAGACAATTTCCAAACTAGATTTCCAGAATGTTCTTTTTCTAATTGCTTTGGACACCTGTTTTGAGAGAAAACCAGATATACCAAGAAACAAAAATCCTATGGTCCCTTAAAGACTAACAGATTTATTTGGGCATAAGCTTTTGTAGGCAAAAACCCACTTTGTTAGATGCAAGATGATGAAGTAGATTTTTGCCCATGAAAGATTATGCCCAAATAAATCTTTTAGTCTTTAAGAGATCACAAGGCTTCTAATTGTTTTTTGCAGATACAGACTAACACAGCTACCTCTCTGATATAGATATACCCAGTAAACAACAATATCTGGTTATTCCTGCACAGCTTAAAACATTCTTTATTCTGACCAAGGAAAGCTATTTATCAAAGTTAAGATAAAAGTGCTCCTCATCCAAAACTCCTTTAGTGAACGACTTCTGGCCTTTTCTGCATCAGGTATCTGCCAGGTAATTTAAACTTCATAGACCTGGACAAATGAGTAATTCCCGACATGTACCTGACATGTCTTTATTGAACACTTTCTAGGCAGGTTCTTTAGTTTCTTAAAAAATATGAATAGGTGAGTATTGTTAGCCTGGATCAAACAAATTATGGCTGAGTGCTGCTGCAGTTTTCAAAGAACAATTGCATTGATGCATACCTATTCCAGAGCTTCCAGAGCTCTTGATACTCTCCTTGCTATTTCTACCTCAGAGTGTTTGCTAAACCAACACTATTGAACATGCCAAATTGTGTGTGACTAAACATCCTAGCATGTGTGGCCTGAGATGAGTTTGAAGCCAAAAGTGAGAGATTGGTGTGTTTACTAACTTCCTTGTGTCCATTAACAATTTATGAGACAATTCCTGCAGACAGGCCAGAAAACTGCTTAAACCATAGAATGGGGTACTGCAACTTTTCACAACAGAGAAATACATGTGTCTCTCATTGACAGGGTGAGTCTTCTGAATTCCAATGCATTATGTAAATCAATTGAATAAGGTGCCAATAGCACTGTTTAAATGAACCTAAAAAGTCTTTATAAACAACGAATAGACTAGTAGCACCTTAAAGACTAACAAAACATGTTGATGGTATCATGATCTTTTGTGGAAGCAACCCACTTCTTCAGATGCCAGGAGTATTAGAAGTCCAGATCCAAGAATAAACAAGGGAAGGGGCTGGTGGGGGCAGGGGAGAGAGAGAAAAAGAGAGGGAAAGGAGAAAAAATTAAATGAGAGAGACTCAGTAGATGGTTCAAATAGTTATAACATGCTGATAAGAACAATTAGCACCTCCATTGTTTGGTTGGTAGTTTAAGTCATAGGATGTGGAAGGTAGTGTGCGAGCCAGCCTATGTCCTTGTTCATACCATTTGCATAATAATTAAACTTGTAAATTAGTTAAGTTCCAACCCTTCTCTGTATATTTGGCTTGTGGAATTGGCCTGAAACAAAACAGTGACTTGGAGATCCATTAATGAGTGTCCAGGAAGATTAAAGTGTTCTCCAACAGGTTTTTGTGTATTGCCTTTTCAGCTATCTGATTTGTGTCCATTAATTCTTTCCCGTCGAGACTGTCCAGTTTGGCCAGTAAACGTGGCAGTGGGGCATTGTTGGCATTTGATGGCGTAGATCTCATTAGTGGATGTGCATTATACAAACATTTAGCCTCTTAGGGCATGTCCTCACTTGCCACGCCAGAGATGAACATTCTGGTGTCTAGTATAGCTGAGGGCAGCTCCTGCTGGCACCTGTATTCCTCACAGTTGTGAGATGTAAGGAAAGTCGATGGGAACATTTGTTCCCGTCAACCTCCTGCAGTGGGGACAGCACCAAGCTCAGTTTAATGTAAGCCAACTCCACCTACGTATGATATATATTATACATACGTGTATTATACAGAGTACCTTAAACCGACCTTCCAGGTCTAGTGTGGGCCTGGCCTTAGATGGATTTGTATAGTTCATAAAATGGCTACCACTTACTCCCAACTGAGAACATTTGGCCTCAATTAGAAAAGACAGCTTGTGACCCTTAAATATGCCTGTATTCACACTTTACTCACTATTGTCAATGTCTGTTAACAATATGCTTTGCAATGTGCCAATGAAAAGCTCATACTCAGTTGTAAGCAACTGATGAAAAGTTATGAACTTAACCATATTTAAATACACAATTTCAGTTTGCTAGCCAAACAGGAATTACTCTACTCCAAGAGAGAGAAATATAGTTTCTCCATCTGGGAATTACTCCCAAAGTATTTTGAAAGACAATTAGAATGTATTTCCATATTTCACAAACAGACCGAGTAAGCAAACAAGGGGTAAAGGCAAACTTTCAAAGTGGGGGAGAAGATTAACAAATCACATTTCTAATCATCATCCAGTTGCACCAGAGGAGGCAGGAACTAGATAATTAACATTTTAACAGACATTTTCAGCATGGCAAAAAGCAGCACGAAACTTCCCTTGAAAGAGACTCCATATTCCTTACCTAATGGCTTGGAAATATATTTTTACATGGATATATTCTTCAGGACAATCTATTTAAAAAATTCACTGTAGTACAAAGGAAACCCCAACTTCCACCTAAGATGAAAAGGTACAGCCCTTTGACTTTGGTGGACAGATTGCAACCCCGAGGCTTAGTCAGACATCTTGATGCAAACTCATGGTAAGAATTTTACTTTGAACAAAATCTAGCTTTATTAAATATTAGTTAGTAGAAAGCATTTTATGCTTATTTCTCTTTTGCTTGGAGAAAATTCATAGCTTTCATTGAAGGCAAGAATGTATGACCATGGTGTAATGGACGGGAAGCTGACATCGTGAATTGAGGGAAGCTGACATCGTGAATTGACAGAACAATTGTTTTTGCATTATGTTTATTTGCTCTTTATTTTTAAATTATCTGCTATTTTATTTCAGTACACAGGCTATATATTTCTTAAGCATGAAAAAAACCCTTCCATTTCAAGATATAGAGAAGAGTTCTGGTATTTTCTTTCTACATGAAAGACCGTATTATTGAAGGAATACTACACAACTGAATGTTAAGCATTAGAAGACAACCAGTTATTCTGTCAAATTATAATGACAGGTTGTTATCCATTGCCCCAAGGTCAATTACATTGTCTTTGGTGAAATATATAGAAATTTTTCCAAGCTACATTTACTGGGCAGTAGCTTGAAATACATTTCCTCTGATGAAACGTCAATACCCTTTCAGACTTGAAAAAGAAAAGAAAAGAAACAGATATGAAATTGCTGTTTTAAAAAAACTCACTTAAATATACCCTACAAATCATCCCCTTTTATTACAAGGCATTTGGAAAATAAGGTGTAAAAAGTTACATGATACTGTGTGCTGTTCTGTGTCCTTTTATTCTACTGCATTCAAAAGAACTACCATTTAATTAAAGAGCAATTCAGAAAACTAGTGAAGGTTTCATAAGGTCTTTATCTTTAGAGAAATCTTGGAGTTTCAAACAGCTGTCATTTCTGACATTAGAAAGAAGACATAATGAAAATGTAATCTTTTTTAGTGTAAATCATGTGAAACAGAATAATTAGAAGTAGTTTGATGAAATAGGAGATAGTCTGCATATAGTAAAACTTGGGCCTACTTTTTGTGTGCATTGATCTTTAGATGGGGTTAATACAAGGACATAGGTGAAAGGGAAAAATGTATTTGAAGGGAATTGCATAGATCAAAGAACTGGTAATGGAATATAGAGGCTTTCGCCAGAGGTCACTGGTTCAAACCTGCCCTATTTATGACTGACCAAAAGCTATTGGCAAATAATGGTGTTTTGTGAAGTGAGATGTCTATATCAATCCACTTTCCCATGAATGAGTATTTCACAGTAACCTCAATTATTACCCAGGGCTTTCTGAACCCAAAGCCCTTGGAAACTCTACTATTCAAGAGCTGGTATCAGGAAATAAATCACTGGGGCATGGCATGTCTGTCTGATGATTGGTGCAAACAAGAGTAATTTCACTTAATGTTTTTACTTTATATAATTTCAAGCACATATACATGAATGAAACTGATTAGAGCACCCAAATCGATCGTTCCCCAAAGACTGGAGTGGTTTTTGAGAGGTTGACAAGAAGTTTCTGGTGGCAAGGCTTCCATCTGCTGTTAAGGAACTTAAGAGGAGTCCACTCTATGCAGACCATTCCCCCTTTTTTATGCTTCTATTTCTTAGCTTGCCAGTCACCAGTGACACTGAGCAAGAAGGTTTAGCTATTAGTTATGCAGATGTTTTTGCACATCTCTTGTGGCCCTGACAAACATAGGCTATGTCTAGACTGCAAGCTTCTTTTGGAAGAAGCTTTTCCAGAAGAGATCTTCCGGAAAAACTTTTTTCGAAAGAGAGCATCTACACAGAAAAAGCACAACGAAAAAGTGATCTGCTTTTTCAAAAGATAGTGTCCACATTGATCGGATACTATCTCACATTTCAGCTGTGATTACTGTGGATGGAGTGGCCACCAAGGCACCTGTGCTTTTTTCTGGAGGCCTCTTCTTTTGAAAAAACATTCATACATGCCTTTTTCCGAAAAAGCTTTTTTGGAAAAAGGCTTCTTCCTCGTAGAAAGAGGTTTACTGTTGTCAGAAAACCCCCTCTGTTCTTTCGACTTTGTGTTGAAAGAACGCAATAGCAGTGTGGACGTAAGTGTAGTTTTTCCAGAAAAACGGCCCTTTTTCTGGAAAAATTCTGCAGTGGAGACATACCCATACACACACTAGAAGTCAAGCATAGAGCCTTTCAAAACCACATAATTCAGCAATTTAAAAGAAATCCCAACAGGGTGATAATTCTTGTGATCTCCCCATCTTCTTTCTGTTCTCCTGCCCTCTAGCTTGCTAAGGTTACAAAGGTTTTTTTAGCTGCTTTTGGCAATAAGCATGATAATCAATATTCCAGTTACTGGAAGTGACCTAGGAATTTTGCTGGGATGTCAATGTCTTCCCTACATCATCAAAGTTTAAATATCTATTGTCATTTCCATACAAAAAAAGACCAAGGACAGAATCAGTATAGACACTAGATTATTCTTTCACACTCATTGGTTTCATTAAGGAGCTGAATTTCAGCTTTGCTTTAGAGGGACCAGTCCTCCTTTTGCAAGACAAAACAGAAGTTACATTGATATGGAGTTGAAAGGTTAATCCAGCTGTCAACCTCAGCCTCCACCATCCATTCATTGACCTTCCTCTAATAATGTTGACAACCAGGGTATTACTCATATTACTGTGATCCAGACCTATGTCCCATAAAACCTATTACTGAAAATACTAAATCATACTAGTGATATGTGCCACTTGAGTTGGAGATAGAATCATAGAGCTGGAAGAGACCTCAGGAGGTCATCATGTCCAGCCCCCTGCCAAAAGCAGAACCAATCCCAACTAAATCAACCCAGCCAGGGCTTTGGCTAGCTGAGACTTAAAAACCTCTAGGGATGGAGATTCCACCACCTCCTTAGGTAACCCATTCCAGTGCTTCACCACCCTCCTAGTGAAATAGTTTTTCCTAATATCCAACCTAGACCTCTCCCACTGTAACTTGAGACCATTGCTCCTTGTTCTGCCATCCGTCACTACTGTGAACAGCCTTTCTCCATCCTCTTTGAAACCTCCCTTCAGGAAGTTGAAAGCTGCTATCAAATCCTCCCGTCTTCCCCCTGACAAATACCACATCCAATTCAAACTGTAAGGAGGAATAAAAGAAGACAGAATTGGCCAAATGTGAATTTGCCCAAAATACAAAAGTTTAACATTCCTCTTGTTGTAGGGGAAATGCCATGTTATTTTTAACAGGGACAAGGGGTGAACAGAATCCTGGTTTTACTTCACATTTTAAATCTCACAACTGAACCACAAAGAGTCTTGCCTTATACCATATTGACTACCAATGTCAGAGAGGGAAATCTCCTCAACATGAATCACCTGCTATCACTAGCACCTGTTTTCACTCTTCATCCCTCATCCAAGTATTGACAAAGCCACTTTTCCAACTTCCCAGAACAAGTAATGCAATTTCAAACTTGTAAACATATGATAAATAGTAAATGATGAACTAGAGAGCTTTAGATCTTTCCTGAGATTGTCTAATTTGAATTTTTACTTCAGAGTCTCTAGAACCTCAGAAGGAAGATGCACCTTAAAATATAAATACAGTTTTCATTCAATCTGTCAGTCGTGGATCCTCTTCCTCTAATAATTTGTCTAAAATATCTTGCAGCCTGTGATATTATTCTTTGGTGTTACATCAAGCGAAAAAAAAAAGATTAAAGTCTAGCTGGAATTTATCACTGATGACACTTCTGTGACTCTGGACCATCAATCCTGTATGAAGGCTAGATATCAGAACAAAGTCATCACAAATTATGTAATGTCACTCTACTTAGAGTAGGAATGCCAAATGAGCTGATGAAGCATACTGCTGCGGAGTCTATATTTTCCTATGAGGTACAATAAGGCTGAGCTCATGTGATTTATGATCTAATGGCGATAAAGATCAGATTAAAAAAGACTGAAACAATTAGGAGAAATATTTACATATCTTGCCTCAAATCCTGGGACAGACGCTATATCCTCAGTATCCTCAAACTACCATTGACTTAAAAGGGGAATTGAGGGTGGCTCAGCATCTTGTAGTATCAGCCCCCAAAATAAAGGTATATTGGGTGAAATTAATTTCAGTCAAACTGATTTTCATGTAGCAGTCTGTATAATTATGTTCCCTTTAACCAAAATTATTTGTTTAGCTTTATTGGCATCTGCTGGCATAAGTGGTATAACTAAAAGACACACCTAGACTGGTGATGATTCTTGTGGCAACTAAGTACTGTCACTTTGTTTGTTTTTTATTCTATGATTAAATAGTCCTTTTCACCTACATTGTGCAAAATCTGCTTTAAAATACATTGCATTAGGTTTCTCTGTTTTCCTTTATTTTAAAGTCCCTAAGAACTCATTCACCAAATCCACACATTAGTCCCGCATTTATTTATTCTCTCTCACTGCTCATCCCTTTACCTAACCACATATTCCACACTTGTTCTGTGCTTAAATTTACATCATAAGGGCTGCTTAGGTTGTTGACACTAACTGGCCATTCATTAACCTGATTCAATATCTCCAATCACATTTTTGCCCCATTTTTAGAAACAGTGAGTTTTGTTAAACTCATCAGTGCTGACATTTCACATGACTTGAAAACTAGTCATTCACTAAGTTAGAATTTGCTGACCATTTCTCCAGATATGCTCCGGTTCTAAATTCTAGAGGGAAATAAAATTAGTGCCGATGCAACAGTATCTTAAACTACCAGCAAATGCTGATTTTTAAGGCAACTGCTGTGCAAGAGCAGTTTCACATTATATTAATATATGATCTTTTTACATGGACTAGGACACATAAGTGTGCATACATGTGACTAGGTTGTATTTATACACTTGTCACAATAGTTCTCTGTATACCGTGCAAGACTCAGCTCATATACAACTGGTGAAATTGCCTATGTCCTCACCCTTGTGCTCCTATCTGGCGCTCACATATCATCTTCCTATATTTCCAACTGAATATTCTCACTCATCTTCTCTAAAGCACCTTCAATTATCTAACAGAAACATAGGAGTATCTTATCATGAAGAAATAAAGAAAATAATTTAAGATTAATACATTGAGCATTTGACATAATTGAGGGTATTTTACCATGAAAATGTCCTTCGCTCATATTCAGATTATTATAGCCTGGAAGTAATTTTGCTTGCCAGCCTGTAAACAATTAGCAGGTAGTACTATTTGCTTATTGCTAGTGATTTTCATTTGCTTAACATAATCGCTTTTAAATTTATTATTTAAAATAGTTTTAGTACCGATAGTGAAGTGGAATATTATGGCGCATTTTTGAATGATAAAATGCTTTGCAGATATACTGTGCACTGTTAAATAACCCATTTCATTGTTAATCAGATAATGAGCATTTATTATGCTAACATGCCATGTCTGATCCCATTCTTTTTTCTTGTAAGATGCCAAACTTATAAATTAAATGAAAATGAAAATAGTCAAGTTCCATTTGTGGAACCTGAACCACCAGCTGTGTGTTTCTTACCCTTTGCTTCTTATTATAAATTACTATCATATTTATAATGCTTTATTTTTACTAACTAGCCTCATAGGAGATTTTTCTATTCTATCATTAGTTACTTAACTGTTTCTTGTTTTTGTCTTGATAGCGTTTCCTTTTCTCTTGCACACGATTAATGTTGTATAAGTAGAATTAAAAGGGTGGAATATCATGAAGGCAAAACAGTTCAGACAAAGGACAATTTGAACCTTTGACCAAATGAAAACTGAACTAAAGCTGTTCTGAGGTTTGTAAGGGATTAACTTTTTCTTGTATTTGAATGTGCCTCAGCTGTTCCTAGTTCCTTTGGAACTGGTCTATATTATGCCATCTAAGCAACAGCAATGATGCCCCCACCTGTTCTAGAATCATAGAATCCTAGAACTAGAAGGGACCTCAAAAGGTCATCGAGTCCAGTCTCCTGCCTTCATGGCCAAGCACTGTCTAGATCATCCCTGATAGATGTCTATCCAACCTGCTCGTAAATATCTCCAGTGATGGAGATTCCACAACCTCCCGAGCAATTTATTCCAGTGTTTAACCACTCTGACAGTTAAGAAGTTTTTCCTAATGTCTAAACTAAACCTCCTTTGCTGCAGTTTAAGCCCATTGCTCATTGTCCTTAAAAAAAAAACAAAAAAAACCCACTTTTTTGGACTAAAACTTGAAAAATGAAATATAGTCAACTCAATTGCCTTCAAAACATAAGGCACTCCCCTGATGCCAGAACTCTAGTTCTGCAAGAATAAAAACCATTGCCAGCAATGGACATGAAAGGAAGAAACACATAAAGAGGCATACTTGAAAGTGCATTTCCAGTATAACTGTGAGGCATGAATGGATAAAATTATCTCATAATATTCACCATTGGATTAAAACCCTAAATTCAGTTTGGAGGACCTGTACAGACAGATGTATAGTAACAAAGCTAAGTCTGTTGTGAAGTCTTGAGGATGTTGCAATGAATTATCACAGCGAAAATGTTTAGAGACTGTACTACTGTCTTCAGGAATGTTCTTTTTATCTGCTTGGTCACAACAGGTACCATTACAAATTGATTTGGTATTGTGTGTTCCTGCAATGGAGAAGGACAGGAAGATTCTTCAGGACTATGCAATAGTATGTATTCCCCTTGTTGCAGCCAAGAATGAGAGACAGGCCTCTGCTGATGGTCTTTCCTCTGGGTTTTTGACAAGAAGTTTTTGAATGAAGTCTTTAGCCAGGTATGAAATTGATGCAAAAGTTTCTTCTGAATAATCCACATTGATTTGAGAGAGATTGAGGAAAGTTTCTTGAAAGAAAGATGTAGCGTTGGTAATAGGATTGTAGTTTAAGATTTCTGGAACTAGATATTCTGTAGTTCCTATGATTTGCCATAGTTCACTGGCATTCTCAATCTTCTGAAATATACCAAGATCTACTATTCTTACATCACCAAGAGGATTGAAACTGCTCAGCAAGATGTTCTGGGGCTTTAAATCAAGAGGCACAATATTGTTTTCATGCAGACATCAAAGTCCTTCACGTACATGCACAGAGAGAGAGAACATCATTTCCCTTTTGTTAACATTAGTAAAATTATGAATATCATGATTGAAGATAATTTTTCTATAGCCACCCCCAAGAAACAAAGGCAACTCTGGAAGTCTGTCTGAGCCAGATACACATTCAGTTATTAAAGGATGTTATGCCAGAGCATCCAAGAAGGTATGCCACCACCACGACACAGGAAGAGGGCATTGTAGGAGCCCTACAGAAGTCTCCATTAGGCTAGAAACAGACAACAACTTTGGGAACTTGCCATGAAGAATACTGGTGCTGGAGGGAGAGGGAGGCTGCAGGTAATTGCAATAAAATACAGCATAGTTTTATAAAAGATAGATTGTGCCAGACCAACCTGATCTCCTCTGAGAAGGTAAAAGATTGTTTTAGATGAAAGAAATGTCATGTATCTTATCTATCTGGACTTCAGTAAGGCATTTGACACAATCCTATATAGGCAATAATTAGTTAAATTGAAGAAGATGGGGATCAATCTCCATCCCTACTACTAAGACCACACAGTGGAACTTCACCCCCAGGAGATCCAGCATGATCTCCAAGACCATCCAGTGATGCCTTGTCCCCAGAAGGTCTTGTTTTGCATGAAAGACCCCCTATCAGAGCCCATCTGCAGGACAACAGCATAATTCCCATCACTCTCAAGTAAGGCCACATCCCTAAAATAACCAGGATCAGTGTCTTCAAAGCCAACCTTCCAAAAAGGGCCACTGCTGCTCTAAAAATGGCAAAGGAAGTCACCGGCACTATCCCAGCAGTTCCACTTCAAGATCTGACCAAATGCAATTCCCAACATCAGGAAGTAATGAGGCAGCAGGCTAAAACCAAAATGGCTTCACAGCCTGAGCCTATGAAGATGGAGCAGCCAGAGGAGCAGCAGCCACTGACCAAGGCTGCCACACCATGACAAGCCACTTGGCTAGAGGAGATAGTGAGGACAGACTCCTTCAGTGACACTGAGCTCCTTGTAGAAAGGCTCACTATGACCATGTCTGCAGAAATCACATCTGGGAGGAAGGAAACTCAGAAGGAAACACCACCTGCTCATGAAATCCCTGCACTGAGCTGTAAAAACGAGAGAGAGAAACCAGAAGGAACACCAGTTGCCACTATGATCCTTCAGCTTCACCCAAGATCCAGAAGATCTTTGGGTCAAACCAGCAAAGATGACAGACCCTTATCTTACTGCTAAATCCTGTCCAAGAGATACTTCTTGTACTTCCAGGGTAAGTTTAACCATGTAGCTCAGAATGACACAGTGTCCAGAGCACCTTCAGCTCTTACTCTGGGGTTGACTATGTAGGAGACCTTGACCATGACTTTACACCAAAGGTAGTAGCGACTAGACTAACAAAGATCAAAAACGCAGCCCCAGGAAAATTCACGATCACTTTTTGAAAAAAGACGAGCCTGGTTGCCTGGTACACACTGAGATTTTCAAGCAAGCAGTTCTGTTGACCTCTCTGCTCCTGGAAAAAGTCCATGATAGTGCTTGTTTACGAGAAAGGCAAGTGAGATGACCCCAGCAACTCAAGACCCATCTCTCTCTGCTCCACTGTGTACAAGCTGTACACCAGCTGCTTCACAGCAAGGAGCCACTAGCTCCACACACAAGGGCTTCATGTCATGTGAAGGCATCCAGAAGCACAATCTTTCAGACTGCAACCAAGGCAGCCAGGAGGACACAGAACAGTGTACCATAATGTGGCTTAACCTGGCTCAGTTTTGGGATCCATGCTCCACAAGTGTAATTTTCAACACTCTGCGAGAATTTGGGATGCCTGGAAACTTCCTCCAGCTGTTCCAGGAACTTTACACCATCCTCTCCATGGAATGAGAGATGCCCCTGAAATCCCCATTCATAGTGGCATGAAGCAAGGCTGCCCCCTGCATCCATCAGCTTCAACTTAGCCTTGGAGCTGCTCATCTGAGCCATTTGCAGAAGTCTAACTGGTTTTGACCTGTCCAACAACAAAGTGAACATCATAGCATCAGGGAATCAATCCAGGTGATGGTGTTTCAGATCCATGATGAATCCATAGTTTTCCTTAATGATGGGCATGTGTACCAGCATCTCTGTAATTCAGGATTCACTGGTGTGGTGTCCTGATAGGTCTCTTGCTCCATCAGTGATGATAAATGTTTGGCTGCAAGCGTTTTCATATGCTCCCTCAGTACATTATGCCAGTTTTGCACAGGTAGCTAGTATAATAAACTTCACAAGAGCCCCCAAAGATCACCGACACAGATAAGATATAAAGGCACCAAAGTCAGGTTTATTGTCGAATGAAGTACATTCATAGTTGTCGGTAGCCAGATGCCCTCCAAGCCCCTATGTATTTGTACCTGGTACAATGGACTTGGCTCAACCAATAGTATAGATTTCATTATTGCCCCCTAGGCCGGCCAAATAGTTAAGTGAGGTACCCCATCATTTATACACAGAAATGAACAATCTATGATATATACTGTACATATCATCTTATGCACTAATGACACATTTGGTACCTCCCCTTGTACTTTCCTCCAAAGCATTCCTGTTCACCACCTGTTGTTATGCTTTCTCTCTTGTTACAAATTATTTTATCATGTACTCAACTGGGTGTCCCTGTGCTGTCCTGGTGGAATGTATTTACATGTGTGGCAGGTTCCTGGGCGCGAGCACCCTCCCTGGCCCGGGACGAGCCCTGCAAGCCCCCTGCCTGTCTCTATTTCTCCCCGAAGGTGGCCCTATGGGAGCAAGCCCTCGCCCTCTAGTCCGAGGACAGGGCCCGGCGAGCCCTCTGCCCGTTCAGTCTATGAGCCCGAAGTGTCTCAGGGGGCACCTTGGTTCCTCCTATGAAGTCCTAGTTGGGTCCAAGGCTGCCACTAACGGCGAGGGAGGATGGGTTTAGGGGGACCCGGGCCCTCCCTCTCCACTGGGTCCCAACCTGGGGCCCTAAGGGTGGGGTTTGTTCGCCCCGACCCGGCTGACGGGGGTCTGCCCCGAAGCTCGCCAGCCCACGGGCACCAAAAGCGCTCTGCCCCAGGTTGCTTCCTAACCCCCTCCGCCTGACCCCATTCGCGGAGAAGTTCCCCGGGTCCTACCGCAGCTTGGTCCTCCGGCTCCGGCCTGGCGGGCTCGCTGCCTCCCGAGCCCCCCGGAAGCCCCTCAGGTCAGGTCGTAGGGGAGTCCCCTTGCCTGCCACGGTGAGGGTCCGATGCTGCACTCTCCCCCTGCACTCTCCTGGGGCCTGTTTAAATGGACTGCCGCCGGACGTCACAGGGCGTCGCTCCGCCCCTTCCACGTCCCTCCACTCCGGCGCACGGCTGGCGTGCGCCGGGCTGCCGTTCCTGCAGGCTGCGGCTGCCCGATGGAGGCACAGTCCCAAAGCCCGCCGGCCATGCCCCCACCGCCTTGCCAGTGGCCGCTTCTCGGGCGGACGGCCAACCGGGCGGTCCCCGGCTTCCATGTGGGCTTCGGCGAGCCCGTCACAATATGCATCACGTGCTTTTAGCAGTGCTAGCAGTTCTGTGCCGAGAGACACTGACTTGCAGGCAAACATTTGCTTTTGACACAGCCTGTCTGTTACTCATGGTATAAATCTTGCTTACTTTGGTTCAAGCAGCAAGCCCGTGCTTCAGGCTTTCTTTCTCCTACACTCAGCACACTCACAGGTTTCCACATACAGCATAATCACCAATCACGAAGATTCCGCCAGATGTGGCGAGCATCAACTTTTCCTTTCTGGTGCCATGGCAGAAGACCCTGCACATCTTTCTGATCCCCATATGTTGTTTGTCCCGGGGGGTCTGCTGTAGCAAAGATACCCTTGTACATGGCAGACAATACCATCAGGAACTGGTGAAGAAGTGAATTTTTCTTCCTGAACGTCATCAACTATCTGATATAGATCTCCCAAAGGCAGGGTGGTACCAAGGTCCCTTGAATGGGTGAGCTGTGTGATCATGCATACCGTCTACCTCTTAATATGCCCAAATTCCCTGGGAAGGAGCATTGCTGAGAGTGCCATATAGGATGCCAGGATGTGAATCGCTACAACCTCCCCTACAACCAAGATGTTGCCACCTACCTGAGCGGCTCCCTGGAGGGTGAATTTGGAAGAGATGCGGGAGGCTTTGCTTCATTCTGGACCATAACCCACAATGCTATACAAAGCCTAGAGAAGTGAATAGGCTGCCATTGGATTTGGTGTGAGGAACATCTGGAGCTGGCAGACTTAGTGTCAAAAGTGAGGAACACAGTGCTCTCCAGCATCACACCAACAACCAAAACCAAGGTGGACCTGAAAGATGCTATCCACTACCAATATGCTGAACACATGAAATGGAAGCCAGATCAGGACAAGGCCTTCAAGCTGACCTACAAGTGGGATACCAACAACCACTTCATCTCCAAGGGCAGCTTCACCTGATTTGCAAAGTGGAGATTCATCCATCTGGCCCGACTCAATTGTTTTCTGCTCAATGAAGCCATCTGCCATAAGAATCAGGACAAGCAATGCAGGAGGTAAGACGATGCCAGTGAGATGCACCCCCATGTCCTGTGTAGCTGCAAACCCCACTTGAGAGTCAGGAAGCTGTGATACAATGCCATTCAGGATCGCCTGGGTCAGAGCTATCCCATTGCCCATGAGGAAGGTTGCTGTGAACTCTACTGTCCCTGAAACAGATAGCCAATTGTGACTGGACATTTCTATCACCAGTGAGGATTGGAAGATCATCATGGTGGAAGTCACAGCATCCCTCAAAAACAGGCCCCCAGCTTTCCACAATGTCTGATATTGAAAGCTAGAGAAACATGCCCCTCGGGTTGACACTGTGAAAGTTAGGGGCTATGAGGTTCAAACTCCTGTGCTGGTCATCAGAGCCCTGGGCACATAGGACGCTGGTAATAAGCTAGTGCTATCTCTACTAACTGAAGCAGATACTTACCATCAACATCTGATTCCATTCATCACCCAATGTAAAGCAGTACAGTTTCTGGAGACCTTTTTGAAAGTTTGTTTTATTTATGTTACTGGCCCAGGGTCAGGCTAGGTGAATGAATGAGGATTTGGCTCTTTTCCAGAAAAGAATAGGGAAGAAAGAAGAGAGGAAAGGTGAGAGAGGTGAAAGTCTTACAAGGAAAATTTTGAGCTATTATTCATTCCCTTCTTGTGAATCAAACCACCCATCAGAACTGTCAAGAAAAAAAAAAGCTTCCAGGAACAGGGAGAACTTCTATCAAAATGAGCAACAAATTATCAGAGTCTTTCCACTGGAAAGCTGCTGTGACTAACTAACTGCTGCCTTCTGCTCATTACTGCTATCAAAAGATGAATTGAAGTTCTTTGTATTCTCTGGTAACTGAAGTTTCCGTTTTGCTTTTTCTATTTTTAAGACGTAGTTACAGATGAAGAGAAAATGTGCTCTAGTAATAGAGCCACATCAGGAAATCTCCTCAGCTGCTTCTCAGAAACATTTTAAATGCGGTGTAACAGAATGCTGCTTGTCCCATAACATTTTTAAGTGACTGTGCGTCAAATGCAAATTTCTTCATTACTTTGAATCACATTAAATTTCATAAATACTGTGCTTCACACAACTCCCCCCAAACAATTTCCTGAGAAAATAAAATGATGTGGTATGATGGCGTGCATCTATCTACTAGATAATACCTAAAAACAGCTTTATAAACTTATTTCATTTTAGTTGCTACATAATGATTCAGTTTTAGTAGTTAGTTTACAGGTTCAGCCATTCCAATGCAATGAACTAGAACAGTCTTCAGAGCTAAAAACTCTATTATTTTGATTATTATGCCAAACACGAGGGGAACATGTAGATTTATAAAACAACAAAAAAGCTATGGTTCATTGACTAGTCCCTTTTTTCAGCATTTCAAAACACTAACCAGAGGGAAACCTCAGCTTTGTTCTCATCGGTTCTCTGCAGAATTATTTGTAAATTTGGTATGAAGTGTGACAGGGTCAGGCCAGGGAGCTGCTGCAGAGAGGGGAAAAGGCAGCCCAAAAGGGAAAAACCCCTGTGAGAGAAGCAGAGAACTGCAGCCCAATTAGATGCAGCTGGGAGGGAGCTGGCTCAGGCAAATTGGGGCCAGCTGACTTCTCTGCTGTCTGTCTGAGGGCCTTTAAAAGCCTCAGCAGTTGGAGGCTGGAGAGGAGAGGATGAGAATGAAAGGAAAGGAAAGGAAGGTGATGGAGAGGCAGAGAGGAGAGAACAATTTTGACCAGCATTAGGTAAAGGCAGCTAAGGAGGGAGCCTGTGGGTACCTGGCCTGGGCTCCCTACCATTGAGACCTGTTGCAAAACCCCTAACTCGGGGGGCTAAGGGGAGGAGGCCTACCCAGTGGTGGCTTGGGGAAGAGGGGCCCTTGCCACAGAAGCTAATCCTTCTTCAGGATAGAATGAGACATAAAATCAAGGCTTTGACTACTCCTGCTACCATTCTCAAGATAATGAACATTAACTCCAAAACTGCAATTGGTATACAGTAATTGCAACTGCCCTCTTAAATTTCCTCAATACTTCTACTAAATAAAGCATTTTTCACTTATTATTCTAAACTGTTGCACAAGTCTGCTTCTTGTAGGGTAGTGGAACCTAAATCACATTCCAGAGGTAGCTATATGGTACACTAGTGGAGAGAGATACAGGTATAGGCACAATTCTGCCTTCAAATAATCATGTACACCCTACCTGTCATTAGGGGAGCTACACAGTAGTTGCATGGTCTCCACTACAAAGCCCAGCATATAGCCCAAGTATCCTGAGAGGTGTTCCCCAGGGCTATTACATGATTCTGCTGAGACATCTCTAGTCCTGTGGAAATGTAAAGAAACACAGGATTCAAGATACACATATGCAGGGGCAGAAGGAGGAAACCAGAGGGATCCCTGTGCAATGATAGTGATGGATGCCTGACTCTTGTCTCCCCAGTATGCTCAAGCCTTATCTTATGCCAACCTCATAAAGAGGCTATTGAAAGATAACACTACATATGGGTATCTGGGTCCTCCTACGATCCAGGCCCCTCTTTTGCTGCAAAATGTTCCCATGCAGCCATAGAAAAGAAGATTAGATTTGTTCAAGCAGCAAAATTTGGCCCCTGTAAACCACTCAACTCAGTGTTGTATGTAACATGAATCAATTTAATAATATTGTGAATAAATAACACCATTGTGCTGGGCTTATTTTGAATGAATGACACAAATGTTACATTAAGCATGCTCAGAGTACATTCCTACAACATTAAATATATGGGAAATTATGGTTTTCTTTCAGGGTCACAATGGAAAAGGTCCTACTAATAGAAGAATCAAAAAACAGCAAATTATTTGATAGTTAATCAATGCCAATAAGTACCATCTTAAACAGAATTATAGCTAGGATGAATCTGGCCTGGAAAACTTAGAATTACTGAAGAGATACTATGAGCACCAAGATTAAATCAGAATTAGTGAATTGAAATAACTTATTTGTGATCTCCACAGCAACAAATTAATGAATATAAGAGAATTACAGAATTAATAATTACTTTCTCATGTAGCATTTACTATTGAGTAAATAGACATGCATCTGACGAAGTGGGTCTTTGCCCACGAAAGCTTATGCTCCAATACATCTGTTAGTCTATAAGGTGCTACAGGACTCCTTGTCGCTTTTGCAGATCCAGACTAACACGGCTACCCCTCTGATACTTACTATTGAGTGTTCATCATTGCTAAGGGCTGTTTCGGTTCTAAAAGGACAACTAGTTTCAAATGAGTACTAATACCACATTCACAATAAATGCCATCTTGCAGACTGCTGAATGTTATCTGCATAGTCCTGAGTACCCTTCCTATCCAATGGCGTCATGTTCTGTGTTCAGTGCATTGAAGGAGGAACTTAGTATCCTGTAGAGCCACTCCCTAACTTGCTAATTGCAGAGATATAATGAGTACAGTCCAAAAACTGTTTATTAATCAACACTCATTTGATAAAAACAGGCAGGAACTGCTGGACATTTCATACTGCAAGGAAAAGCTATTAATTTATACAACAAATTCAAATGCTAAATTTAATCCCACTTTAATTTAGATAATTTCATTCAGCGAAGCCTGAAGCATATGTATATGACTTGAATTCAAATACAACTAAATGTTATTTAGTCAAGTAGAAGTGTAATCATCATTATTATACTCCAACACAGACTGAATTGCATTGGCAATTTAGTGTTTAATACCACTTTTTATTTTTCTTAGCCCTAGGACAAGCATTTGTTTACTAAATTATGTAAAAAGGCATGGCGGTTAGGTTACCTAAGCACTTTCATTATAAAAGGCAAGAAGAAAGGCTATCCCTTATTAGATCAGTGGTTCTTTTAGGCCAGGTCTACATTGAAGGGGAAAGTCGAATTAAGATACGCAACTCTGTTAATTACGTAACTGGAGTCGAAATTGCTTCATTTCAGATTCCCTGCCATCCCCACAGCAGGAAGTCAATGGGACCAAATGCTCCCATCAGCTTCCCTTACTCTCACAGGGGCATGAGTACTGGCACTGATGGGAGTACCCCCTGGGGGTATGTCTACACTGCATTCCTCTTTCAAGAGAGGATGCAAATGCAGCTGAGCAAAATTGCAAATGAAGCGCGGATTTGAATTTCCCACGTTTCATTTGAGTAATCACGTCCGGGCTCTATTTCGAAATACCCTATTTCGAAAAAAGAAACACTGTCTAGACATGGTTATTTCGAAAGAAAACCCTTCTTTCGAAATTACCCTTACTCCTTATAAAATGAGGTTTAATTTTTCAGCTTCCAGATTCATTTATTCTTTGTTTGAGCTTTGCATAAGAGTGATTTTTATGCAACATAAGAGGAAAAAAGAATAGTGGCTTGTTTACGCAGCACAGCAAAATGCTCTAGAGGTGTGTGACTTGGAAGTTCTATAATGTGTTCTAAGTGCCCCCTGTAGGTTTCTTAAAGCAAACTGGATACCTTTTAAAGCATGGTAGGAGGGTCTAGCTGGAACAGTGAGAGTGCGTCTAGACAGCAGCGCTCTTTTGGGATACTTCCGATATCCCAAAATAGCATTTTCTGCAACTTGACAGCGTGCCCGTTATTTCGAAATATCTTTTGATATAACAGGCACACTATTCTGATGTCCCTGTAAACCTTGTTCCATGACGATTAAAGGATGTTTCGGAATAGCTCTCTATTTTGAAATTTGGTGCTGTGTAGACAGCGCCAAAATACAAAATAAGCTATTTCAACATTAACTTGAAATAAGCTATGCAATTTGCATAATTCAAATTGCGTAGCTTGTTTTGAGCTATGGGTACAGTGTAGATTCATCCTCAGGGCAAACTGCATTGCTTACTTCGAGTTAATTTCAAAAGTGTTTATTTCATAATTTGGCAATGTCTACACAGTGCCAAATTTCGAAATAAACTGCTATTCTGAAACATCCCTTAAGCCTTGTGGAATGAAGTTTACTGGGACATTGGAATAGTATGCCCATTATTTTGAAAGCTATTTCAAAATAACGGGTGTGCTGTCAAGACACGGAATAGCTATTCTGGAATACTGGAAGTATCCCGCAAAAGGCGCTGCCATGTAGACATACCCTGAGAGTGCAGCATGTTAGAGTGCTGTGCAGATCGCACCCATTTAAAGCATTCTGGAGCACCCATCAAACTATGTGGACAAAATTACGTGCAACTTTTTGAACTTGCTCTATGAGTGACTTGTGCTGCAATTAGTGTGTACCTTGTAATCTAATGCAGCAGATTAATTTCACAATATGGAATTTCTTTCATTTTTTTTCTTTAAAAACACTATTAGGAAATTATTAAAATTGTTATGATAAGGTTAAGCTTGCCAAGTGAATCACCAGGAAATGCTAAATTCAAGATTTCTTTCACTACCACATCTCTTCAATTATATGTGTGCATCACAATACAGGCTCAGTCTGTGGCCTCATTGAGGCTGTTTTGCGTTTCAGTAGCCCTAAAAGACAGTATAAGCAATCAAATCAGGAATTATCTAATGAAAATAAATACCATATTGTACCATCATGTAGTACATATTTTATATATGTGTAACCCTCATGCCATATGAATAATGGCAGAATTTTGATAAATAATTAAAATGCATCAAGTCCCCACCCAAAACCTGGAAAATCAAATACATCCTCCCTGGATGCCCTAATTAGGCAGGAATTCTCTGCTCACAAACATTTAAAGATGTGCACAAACAAAGGGAAACCAAACACAGTTATACACTTAGAAAAAAAACAGTCATAGAATATACATGGAAACAAACAATAGTACACCTTCTGACTCATGTAACTTGGTATTAGTCTATGTGTGAGATTGAGGGGTTGAACCCAGGCCAGCAAGGGGCTGTGCCACCTCGTCCTGCAACTCTGGGTTCCATAATTGCTATGCTGTGGCTCACTGTTCTGTCGACAGCAACCAGCCTACAAGCGTGCAGGTCACACTGCCCGGTTACTTTTTGCACAATGATCCTAACACCACCTCAGTTCCAAATATCCCCAAAACTATCTCCTGAGGTTCCCAGAATTGTTAAGTTACTGTCTTACCACTCTCTGGCTACATCTAGACTACAGGATTCTTTCAGAAGAAGCTTTTTTCAGAAGAGATCTTCCGAAAAAACTTCTTCCGAAAGAGAGCGTCCATACTGCAAAAGTGCATTGAAAAAGCAATCTGCCTTTTCAAAAGAGAGCGTCCAGACTGAATGGATGCTCTCTCACATGTAAGTTGTGATTGCTAGGGATGGAATGGCCACCAGGGCACCTGTGCTTTTTCCTCTTTCCTCTTTTTCCAAAAGAACTCCCTGTTCCCCATCCACACATGCCTTTTTGAGGAAGAGCTCTTTCGCAAAAAGGCTTCTTCCTCGTAGAATGAAGATTACCAATGCCGGAAAAATCCCTCTGTTCTTTCAATTTTCTTGCAGAAGAATGCAACTGCAGTGTGAACGTTCTTCAACTTTTGTTGGAAAAACGGCCATTTTTCCAACAAAACTCTGTAGTGTAACTCTGACATACTCTCAGATTCAGTGGAGAGTTATGCTGCTAAGCTGTGTGAGAACTCCCTGTCACATAAGATTGTCTGCCTAGCCATGATTCTGACCGTCCAAACCATGCCTTGCAGGAAACAAACAATGAACCCCAACTCCTGAGTTCCCTGGAGACATCTCCCTCAACTTCCCAGATCCCTCTTGTTATATTCACAGAAGTTGCCAGGTTCTTTTCTCCTTTAATGAGAGTCTAACAACTTATCTGATTAACTGGCATATTACAAGCACATTTACTTCAATAGTAGCACTGTAAATGTAAAACAATTTTATTTCACAAAACGGCATTGTATTAAGTGACATCAAGTAAAAGGGATAAAAGAAGAAAGGGTGACAAAAATAATATGCACTTTCCAATGACTGTGACTAATCTTAACAAGCTGCAGTCTTTGTTCAGAGTAGTTTGCTCATCAACCCTCCTTTTCCCACCTCATACCCCCCTTGACTCTGTTGACTCTCCCTGCATTGCCCCAAGCTCCACTCTGTGGCTTTGCACTCCAGATCTACCCCACTCCTTGACTCTTAGTCATGCTCCCCCCCCCCCAATTACAGCATTCTGGGCAGTTACCCATATTGCCCATTAGTAAGGCTGGCTGTGGGTGTGAGAAAGTTTTTATCCATTTGACTTTGGGATGGTAATATTATTCAACATAGCATTGCCATCAGTGAATTACAGAAGCAACTGAAAATTAGTGCAAATAAAAGTTCCATTCAGACTGTATGTGCTGCAAGGTAATCGTTTTATGCATTTTACTTTTTTAGAATTATTATTTTACATAAGAATGTCCATACTGAGTCTAGCCAAAAGTCCATTTAGCTTAGTAGCCTGTCTACCGACCGTGGCCAATGTCACATGCCTCCCAGAGGAAATGAACAGAACAGGTAAACATCCAGGCTTTGTCTACACTGCCGGCTTTTGCCAGCAGAGAGTATGCAAATGAAGTGCTGATTTGCATATTGTCATACTTCATTTGCATAATCTATTTGAGCCGTTTTTGCGCAAGAGGTTTTTGCCCTTATGTCCAGGGGAGGCATAAGGATCTTGTGCAAAAACGGGTTTTTGCAGAAAAAGGAAATGTCCACACTGCTTGTTTTTGCACAAAAAGGGCTTGAATAGATTATGCAAATGAAGTGCAACAAAATGCTAATCAGTGCTTTATTTGCATACTCTCTGCCGGCAAAAGCCGGCAGTGTAGACAGAGCCCAAGTGATCCATCACTGTCACTCACTCCCAGCTTCAGGCAGAGGCTAGATACCCCAACCCTGCCCATTTTGGGTAACAGCCACTGGTATACCTATCCTCTATGAATTTATCTGGTTATTTTCTGAACCTTGTCATAGCCTTGACCATCAAAATACTATCTGGCAAGAATTCCCCAGGCTTACTGTGTTTTGTGTGCAGTAATACTTCCTTCTGTTTATTTTAAACCTTCTACCTATTAATTTCATTTGGTGACTCCTAGTATTTGCGTTATGAAGGGAGTAAAAATGCTTCCTTATTTACTTTCTTTACACTAATCATGATTTTACAGAACTCTATCAGATGATATGATTCATATCCCCCCATAGTTGTCTCTCCTCCAAGTTGAAACATCCCAATCTTATTAAGATCTTTTTCCCTCTCCCTTCTTCTCTCCTTCCCTTATTTATTCTTGGATCTGGACTTCCAACACTCCAGTCATCTGAAGAAGTGGATTGTGCCCATGAAAGCTCATGATACCATCTACATGTTTTATTAGTCTTTAAGGTGCTACTAGAATATTGTTTTTTATTTTTTTCCTGTTACAGACTAACTTGGCTACCCCTCTGAAACCAATATTATTAAACTCTCCTCATACCCTCATAAGCCCAATATATATATATATATCTGAGATGGGATAATCTCATGTGCACATGGTATTCAAGATGTGCATGGTATTCGAGAGAGGCAATACGATATTTTCTGTCTCAATGATCTACTGCCACTGCACATTGAGTGGATATTTTCAGAGAATGATACACAATGGCTCCAATATGTCTCTCGAGTGGTAACAGCTAATTTAGATCCCACCACATTATATGTACTGTTGAGATTTTTTCCAGTAGGCATTACTTTTCATTTATCAACATTGAATCATATGCCATTTTGTTGCCCAATCATACAGTTTTGTAAGATCCCTTTGCAGTTCTTCACAATCTCCTTCTGACTTAACTACCTTGAGTAGTTGTGTATCATCTTCAAATGTTGCCAATTTACAGTTTACCCCTTTTTCCAGATAGTTTATGGATACATTGACTAGGACTGATCCCAGAACAGATGCTTGAAGGATACCACTCTTTACTTCTCTCCATTCTATTCCTACCCTTTGTTTCCTATCATTTAACCAGTTACTGATCCATGACAGGACCTCTCTTTTCCTGTGACATCTTATTTTGCTTAAGAGACTTTGGTGAGACACCTTCTCAAAGGTTTTCTGAAAATCTAAGTACACTATATCCACTGTATCTCCCTTTAACAAGTTTGTTAACAAGTTTGTTAACAATCTTTAACAAGTTTGTTGCTCCTCTCCAAGAACTATGGATTCAATCAGTTTCTGCAATACTGATGTCAGGCTTATCATTCTGTAATTGCCAGGATCGCCTCTGGACTACTTTTAAAAAACAATGTCATGTTAGCAATCCTCCAGATGTTTTGTACAGAAGGTGACTTAACTGATAGATAAACCATAGTTACTAGTTCTGCAATTTCACATTTGAGCTCCTTCAGAACTCTTGGGTGAATGCCTTGTGACTTATTGCTGTTTAATCTATCAATTTGTTCTAAAACCTGCTCTACTGACACCTCAATCTGGGATAGTTTCTCAGATTTGTCACCTAAAAAGAATGGCTCAGGTTTGGGAATCACCCTGACATCCTCAGCCATGAAGACCAATGCAAAAAATGTGTATAGTTTCTCCACAATTACCTTATTATCCTTATGTGCTCTTTTAGGGGCTTGATTGCCCCTCTGATTATTTAGCAGGCTTCCTGCTTCCGATTGACTTTAAAAAATGATTTAAAAAACTTTTAGAGTCTTTCGTTGTTCCAATTTTTTTTGACCTTTCTGATTATATATATTTATACTTCACTTTTCAGAGTTTATGCTCCTTTCTATTTTCCTCCCTAGAATTTAATCACAGGTTAGACCTCCCTTAATCGGCTCCCTGGGGACCTGACTAGTCCTGAACAAGGGAGTTTTCCAGACCAGGGAAGGTTGGGCAGTGAAGGGGGGCAAAGGGAGGGCACCAGCATCTCCACTGTGCTCCTCTCACCAACCACCTGACACCACTGCCCTAAGCCCCCTGGCTGTGGTAGTCTTGAGGGAGCTGCACCCTGTGTGCACCGGTGGGCCCCAGCAGACCTGCTGGCCCTGTCAGCAACAGCCCTTCTGGCACTAACAGCTCCTCCAGCCCCTTCACCTTCCTGGCCCTGCTGGCTGCAGGCTCAGCATTTCCCCCACCCCCGTATCCTCCATTCCCCCTGCCAGTTTCCCAGTCCAGCTGGCTGCAGGCTCGGGTGCCCTGACAGCCAGCTCTGCTCCCAGCCGACAGCAACCTGTGTGTTGGGGCTTTCTAGTCCAGCAACATCTGCGGTCCAGCAGGATGTTGCCAGACAAGAGAATCCTGGACCACAGAGGTTCAACCTGTACCACTTTCTAAGAATGCCTTTTTGACTGTCACTGCTTTTAGCTAGGGTAGTGCCTTTTTATTCTTGTCTTATGATTTTTTTTAATTTGAGGTATACATTTAAGTTGAGCCTCTATTATGATGTCTTTTACAAGTTTCAATGCAGCTTCATAATCTCTGAATTATATATTGATAATATTGTGGAAATGCTATTTTGTTCCCAGAACACTATTAACATTTTCATGGCGGGAAGCCTCAGAAACTACCATGTGGTGACTGTTAAGTACTAATTTTGGTGATTATCATATTATTAGCAGTAAATACTTAGAATTAGTGGGTGAAAAGTAAGTACAAATCAGTGTAGCACTAGTGGTGCCACGTTTGTTGTTGAACTATGATTGTTACTGTTTTTGGATTATTTTGTAAAAAATCTCTCACATTCTGGAGCTCTGTGATTTGCCCCATTTGTTCCTCATTTGGGTGTTGATTTAGACAAAACCAGTGATAGACACTAAGGCTTTGTCTACACTGGCGGCTTCCTGCGCAAGAACATCTTGCGCAAATGTTCTTGTGCAAGAAGTCTTGCGCAAGAAAACGTCCACACTGCCATATGTGAGCTGTGCTTTTGCGCAAGAGCGCCCATGGCAGTGTGGATGCTCTCTTGCGCAAGAAAGCTCTGATGGCCATTTTAGCCATTGGGCTTTCTTGCGCAAGAAACCCCTGCCGAGCGTCCACACTGCCCTCTTGCGCAAGAGCTCCTGCGCAAGAGGGCTTACATCTGTTAAAAAAGAGTGTAGCTCTTGTGCAAGAAGCCCTCTCTTACCACGCCGTACTGTAAATTTCCTTGCGCAAGACCGGGTGGGCAGTGTGGACGCTCTGCAGATTCTTGCGTAAGAATGGCCGTACTTGCACAAGAAGCCGCGAGTGTAGACATAGCCATACTGTTTGATTATGAAGCTGTGTTTTTAAATCCACTGTTGCCTAGACAATTAAATATTTGTGTATTTCAAAGTGCAAATGTGTACGAAGAGATCCACTAATGTTTGACCCACAAAAAGGCTAACACAATTACTTCTGTAGCCGAAGTGAGAAGAATCTGAACTGTATGTGTGAAGATCCACAGTGCAAACTCTGCTACTGGTCTACATGGGAGGTTACATGTTTCCATGTGATTCAGAGTGAACAGACATTTTTAAAAAGGTTTTTCCCTTTTAAATAATAATCATCATAATGAATGTGTAAATCACAAAAATACAAATATTCCATATTTGTCACAAATGTAAGCTACAGGCATTGCATAGTGGCATGTCCAAAGTTTGAAAGATATGCTTTACACTGGCAAGGAAGAGAGCGCAAAGAAGGCAGAAATATTGGTGGAGTGCAGACACACACATTGATAATGGGGCTACTGCTGTCTGCATCCAGTTTCCAGGTGCTAAGGAGAGGATGTTTCAGGAAGGAATGAGAGACTTATACCTTGTCTACAGTAAGGAGTAGTTGAATAGTGACTACTGGATAACCCCTGATTCCCACTTTAAAGGCTCAGAAATTTTTGATATTCCACTACCTGTTTGCTAGTTATGGAGAGTTTACATCGCATCTACTCAGTCAACCATGCCCATTCAATGCAACTGCCTAATTAAACTAAATCAATACATTCACAGACTATGCCTAATTTAGTTAAAGAGGAACTCTCTCACTGAGCAGGTCACAAAGTATAAAATTATTACAGACTAGAATTTCTAGATTATTACAGAGCATTTATGTGTCTGCTGCAGCCATCACAAGTCTAAAAGCTAACCTTTTAAATAACATGCCTCATTTTCTCTTTTGTCCCCTAGTAAAAATATATCTCAACACCCTTAACTATTGATCTGAGATTCAAAATTCAAAATCAAAATGTGAACACTCAGAAGGGACAAGTAATTTTTTTTGGTCCAGATTTTTGGCTCAGCACATTCACGATAGAAATCATCTGTGAACTTGGGTTTAAGATGATTCCAAATATACCATAATCAGAGATGTGTGGATGTGAGGCTTTGTTCCAAGCAGAACCCTAACCACAATTTTGAGCTATAGATTTATGTAACAAAGATCTACATTTCCCTTGTTCTTTAATATGTGTTATAGAAAAAAAATGTCTACTCTTTGGCAGCATTCCCTCCAGTTCAGAGAACTGCTTAGGGGCACCAACAGCCTCCATGGACCCTGGGGCAAAGTTTGTGGAGAAGACAGCTCTGAGCTCCCAGAAGGAACAGACTCTCAGGAAGAAGAGGCAGAGCCAGCAGCAACTAGACCAGAGCACTGTCTGGAGCACTCCATGCCACCTGGAGCTTCCCCCCACTATGTTAGTACTGCCCAGAGAATGCTGCAATTTAAAGGGCTCAGCACTCTGTTGACACTGCTGCAGAAGCAGCTGCCAGGAACTTTGGGCTGTTTTGAATTGCCAGGCCCAAGGATAATTGCCCTGTTTGCTCCCTCCCCCCACTTCAGGGCCTTGCATTGCTGAATCTCACTGACTTGTTTAACTCCTTGCTTTCACCACTCAAAACTCAAAACCTAGAAGACAGACAGTCTAACCTCCAACACATACACAAATTATTCCTTGCACACAATGTTTTCCTTGCTGAGAGACAGTTTATATTTATAAAATAGATTTATCTAGCTTTTCAGCCATAGATCTAAAAAAAACCCAGGCATTCAGAATAAAAAATAATCCCAACTATACATACAATATGATGGGTACTATTTAGCTACTACTACTCAAAAGAAAGAGCTTGCAGTCATTGTGGATAGTTCTCTGAAAACATCCACACAGTGTGCAGTGGCAGTCAAAAAACCAAACAGAATGTTAGGAATCATAAAAAAATTGATAGAGAATAACACAGAGAATATCTTATTGCCTCTATATAAAACCATGGAACACCCACATCTGGAATACTGCGTACAGATGTGGTCTCCTCATCTCAAAAAGATATATTGGCATTGGAAAAGGTTTAGAAAAGGGCAACAAAAATGATTAGGGGTTTGGAACGGGTCCCATATGGAAAGAGATTTAAAAGACTTGGACTTTTCATCTTAGGAAAGAAGAGATTAAGGGGGGATATGATAGAAGTCTATAAAGTCATGACTAGTGGGGAAAAAATGAATAAGGAAAAGTTATTTACTTATTCCCACAATATAAGAACTAGGGGTCACCAAATGAAATTAATAGGCAGCAGGTTTAAAACAAACAAAAGGATTTTTTCTTCACTCAGCACACAGTCAACCTGTGGAACTCCTTGCCAGAGGATGTTGTGAAGACTAGGACTTTAACAGGGTTCAAATAAGAGCTAGATAGATTCATGAAGGTTAGGTCCATCAATGGCTACTAGCCAGGATAGGTAGGAATGGTGTCCCTAGCCTCTGCTTCTCTGGAAATGGATGACAGGAGAAGGATCATGTGAGGATTACCTGTTGTGTTCCCTCTCTCTGGGGCATCTGTATTGGCCACTGTCAGCAGACAGGATGCTGGGTTAGGTGGACCTTTGGTCTGACTCACTATGGCCATTCTTATGTTCTTAAGTATATTATTTCCTCTACTGAGAAGAATAGTTTTGTGTTAGAAACCAACTAAATTTGGGGAGACAGATTCCTTTTGTGACAGGGCAAGCCACAAGACTTCAGAGGAGCTCCTAGGGGAACTGATAGTTCAGCAAATGGTTAGAGTAACAATCACTGCTACTTTATGCCCCTGGCTCATCCCCAATATTATCTGCTGGTCTATTCAGTGTCTTATCCCTGATGGACGGGGTTGGAAGTCCCCCATGCACAGTTGCTCTGTCTGTGCTTGTCTAGTGTGGGTATTTCATAGTGCAGAAAGCCTTGCATAGGGCTCCCTGCATTTGGGTGAGTGTCATCCTCTCATTTGTCTTTCTGGAATAAAAATGTTAAGACGTGCCCAAGAACAGCTGAAAACCAAACCAGTTATCCCATGTCTGGTGTCCCAAGTGGAAACAACTGCCTTAGTCATCCAATTCTCTTTTCAGACTTTTGTTAAAATTTAATTTTCATTTTTTCTTCTTTCCCTTTTCTCTTTGGTGTTTTATATTTTACTTTGTAGTTGAAAAAAGAGACTTTAAAAATGTCAAAATGCCTCTCCATGTTATCCTCTCTTTCTCCAAGATTTTCCCTCCTTTATTTCAGACCTTGGCTTCTTACCTTTTGACTCTTTAATTGGCTTTCCTACCTTCCAATCCTACTTTGTTTCTTCTGCTTGAAATCTTACCTTTTTAATTAGTATCTGGCACCTAAATTTTCCACTTTCATCATTCCATTTCCTTGCTCTTATCTATCTTTTCTACACAAGATATCTATAGTTTCTCTCTCTGAATGCTTTTATTTTTCACAAATCTATGTAGCTTTTTTATCTTAATTTGGCTCTCTGTTAAAATTTTAAAAATAATGTCACTACTGATAATTAAGTATATTCTGACATTTTAATCAGTAAGTATTGAATTAGCTAAATCCACTAATGATACAATAACATGACCAACTATATTCTGCCTTTGTCTGCTTCATTGCCCTAGCCCTATGATAACAGAAGCGAGGGCAAGAGAATTTGCATTCACCTACTAATCCATTTTAATACAAGGTTTCTATCTTGTCAGTATTCAGAAACTAGTGAATAGACACAAAGTAACCAATTACAGATGATTTAAAATTAGGACAGGATGTAAGCATATGTAAATTGTAGACTTTAATGACATTTCCTTCAGTTATTTCTTTCTAACATGCTCAAGCCTACGGGATCTTCCATAATTGTCTAGTTGAGCCCCTTCACATGACAAATAAAATATGCTTTTTAAAAGCACAGTAAAGTCCTCTTATTTTTATGCATAACAGGTGCACACTTCAAAGCATCCATATCCTTCTCTGACACACAACCAAATACTGATGTAGAGGACACGGAAACATGAAATCCAATAAGGGATTCTGGAGACAAAAAGGTAATCATCTCTAGCATATGAAAGAAGATAGAAAGTACCTACATGGGAAACAACCATTTGATAATAAACTCTCTAATATAGCAGAATAAAGTATAACATGATCCAGTGGGTGTGAGCTGAAGCTCGACAAATTTAGACTGGAAATGTGGTGTAAATTTTTAAGAGTGAGGGGAATTAACCATTGAAACAAATTACCAAGTATCATGGTAGATTCTCTATCACTGGTAATTTTTAAATTAAGACCATGTTAATCTAAAAAGTATGTTCTAGGAAAAAACTTGGGAAGTTTTTTAATCTATGGCGTGCAAGAGGACAGACCAGATCACCATAATGGCCCCTTCTGGCCTTGGAATCTATGAAACTATGAATCCACAGCTCAATGATTTTAATGGGAATATTTTCATAGATTCTTGTAGGCTTTGCATAGGGCCTTTAATGACAAAATCTATAATGGAAAAATAGGCGGAGATAAGCTACTTATTCTCTCCCTGCTTTCTGTGTGCAAAATTGGAGTTGCATTTTGGTCTAGCCAAGGAAACTTTATTAGGTGTTTTATAATCTTATCATGAACAAAATTACCATTTTACCACCTGATCAATGGTGGGCAATGTGTGGCCCGAGGGCTACATGCAGCCCCTCGGAGTTCTGTGTGTGGCCTGCGAGATATTACATTTATCATTGCCCACAGGAAGGGTTACCAGATACCTCCGGTTTCTGTCATTTTTTTTCTTACCGGTATTACTAAAGTGACACACACAGCAAGGGCACATGAAGTGTGGTACATGCTCATTGCCCACAACACTGACTGTAAGAGCCATGCACTCTCTTTGCATCCAATCCCAGCACTTCTATGGTTTAATCAGCACACTCTGCAAATTCTAGGTACACAAGCACAGTTAAAAAACTAGCCTATCCCCAGAGGCCATCTTTGTTACAATAGCCCTGTGGCCTAGTGAAACGAACGAAGGATAGTCACGCAGCCCACTCACTAGGCTAGGTTGCTCATAGGTGTATAAGCTATTGTATTTTGAATCTGTACAATTTCAGTACAATTTCTTACATTTAACAATCTTTTAGGGTCAAAGTCTCAATAATGTACATCACCCTACCCTAACATCACCCTATAAGAAACATCAGGTATTTCACTGTGGCTGCATTCTGACCTGCTAGTAGCGGATAAGATATGCAGAAAATTGACAAGTCAGATGGGCATAGGAACTTCCCTCACTCCTTTCCATGTCACCCTGTCTTTTTCAACCAGTACAACTGTTTAAGTGTATTCCAAGCAGAGCTGTGATTTCATCACTTGCTTCCCACAAATTGGGTGGTGGCACTCAAAGTAACCTGCTTTTCTAAGACACTGAGAGTTTGGCAAATTTTCCAGCAACTCAGGGTTCAGAATTTGTGCTTAAGTCATTATGCATAATGTATTCTATTGATATCAAGCAACTGACATTTTGTTAACATCAATCCTTCAATTAAATGTTCAACCCCGGAAGGATGCTACAAAATTACTTACTGATTTCTGGATGTGTCATGTTTTCATGACTTATAAATTTGAAGGATATTAATGGTATTAAGAATATATTAAAATATTTGTTAATGTTAAGCTATCTCAAAATAAGCTATTTTTTCAAAAAGAGTCATTTTCACTTTGTAAAATCAATGAACACTTACTTCCAATGTTTGTTGAATCTCTTATTGTATTGTTACTTTAAGAACATCTACCGCGGCTGGTGGGAATCCCACTTATACGGTCGAAATACAAAGAAAACCAGCAACACTCCACTCATTCTTGGATACGTACCCTCATGGATCATACAGATGCCGACAGACCCGAAAGGAGAACTGCCCTGATTTCCAAGGAGCTTGCTCGCTACAAGATCGATATAGCAGTCTTGAGTGAGACCCGGCTGGCAGAGGAAGGACAGCTGACTGAAGTTGGAGCAGGCTACACCTTCTTCTGGAGTGGGCGAAGAACAGACGAATGCCGCGAGTCAGGAGTTGGATTTGCTGTGCAGACAAATCTGGTGAATAAGCTATCCAACATACCAAGAGGAATCAATGACCGGCTGATGGTGCTGAAGTTACCCTTGTCTGGGAAAAAGCAAGTCACATTCATTAGTGCTTACGCACCAACAATGACTAACCCAGAAGACATCAAGGACAAATTCTACCAAGATCTGGAAGAGCTGATTGCTACAATACCAAAGTCAGACAAGTTGATCGTCTTAGGCAATTTCAATGCCAGAGTTGGTATTGATCATGATGCGTGGAAGGGAGTCATCGGTAGACATGGCATTGGTAGCTGTAATAGCAATGGACATCTGCTCTTGAGGACATGTGCAATAAATGATCTCCTGATAACTAACACCGTGTTCTGCCTGTCCAAACATAATAGAACAACTTGGATGCACCCCCGTTCAAAGCACTGGCATCTAATCGACTACATAATAGTCCACAGGAAAGACCGACAGGATGTCTGTGTGACCAAGGCTATGTGTGGCGCCGATTGCTGGACGGACCACAGACTGCTCATCTCAAAGATGAACCTCAGGATTCGACCCCCCAGACGTCCACAAGGCATCATGGTCCCAAAGCGCCTAAACGTCTCCAGACTAAAAGACAGCGGCATCCAACAATCACTTGCTGATGCCTTGGCATCTAAGCTGGAAGTCACTGGAACTGACGCTGATATAGAGCCCAGTTGGGCAGCCTTCAGACAGCTGGTGTACTCCACTGCCTCTGAGTTAATTGGCGTCACCACAAGAAAGCACCAGGACTGGTTCGATCAAAACTGTGGAGAAATCAAAGCATTGCTGGATGAAAAACACCGTCTCCATCGTGCCTACAGCAGTGACCCTAAGTCTGCAGCAAAAAAAGTTGCCTTCACCAAGATACGTCAGACTGTACAGATGAAGCTACGCGAGATGCAGGACACATGGCTGAGCCAGAAAGCCGATGAGATCAAGGCCTTTGCCGACAGACACGATATGAGGAACTTCTACAATGCTCTTCAGGCTGTGTATGGCCCAGTCACATCTAGTTCAGCCCCTCTCTTGAGCACAGATGGTAGTACTTTGCTCACTGATAGGGAGAAGATCCTAAATAGCTGGGCAGAGAACTTTGCTGATGTCCTCAACAGGCCCTCTTCTATCAACGATGAGGCAATAAACCGCCTACCCCAGGTGGAGATCAACGAAAGCTTGGCGGACCCTCCAACAGTACTGGAGACTCAAAAGGCCATTGAATTGCTCTCCAACAGTAAAGCTCCTGGAGCTGACTCCATTCCAGCTGAAATCTATAAATCTGGTGGACCCAAGTTAATTAAGAGGCTTACTGAGATGTTCTGCGAGATGTGGAAACAGAAACGCGTTCCGCAAGACTTCAAAGATGCATCCATTATTTATCTTTACAAGCACAAGGGAAATCACCACTCTTGTGACAACTACAGAGGAATCACTCTGCTCTGTGTTGCAGGAAAGGTCCTCGCCAGAACACTTCTAAGCAGACTCACACAGCACCTTGACCAAGGTCTCTTGCCGGAAAGTCAGTGTGGCTTCAGGAAGGAACGAGGTACTACTGACATGATATTTGCCACCAGACAACTACAAGAAAAGTGTCAAGAACAGAATGTCCAGCTCTACACTGTCTTTGTGGACCTAACTAAAGCATTTGAGTCTGTCAGTCGTGAGGGCCTCTGGAAGATTATGGCCAAATTTGGATGCCCAGATACTTTCACTGAAATGGTGAAGCAGTTCCATGATGGCATGCTTGCCAGAGTCCAAGATCGTGGCAATTATTCAAAGCCATTCTCAGTTACAAACGGTGTGAAACAGGGTTGCGTCCTGGCCCCCAGTCTCTTCAGCCTTATGTTCTCTGCCGTGCTGATTGATGCCTTTTGAGAAAGTAACGTTGGGATCGACCTGCGCTACCATTTCGACGGAAGGCTATTCAACTTGAGGAGGCTTCAGACTGGAACCAAGGTTCAAGTCGAGACCATTCGTGACTTCCTATTTGCAGATGACTGTGCCCTCAACTCAGGTACGCAAGCAGGCATGCAACACTGCATGAATCTATTCTCTGCAGCATGCATGAACTTTGGCCTCACGATCTCTATCAAAAAAACCAAGGTTCTGCATCAGCCCACTCCTGGCTGTGACTACACTGAGCCATCCATTACTGTCAATGGCCAGAAGCTCAACAACGTGGACAGGTTTACATACCTTGGCAGCACTCTATCAAAGGCAGCCAACATCGACGAGGAGGTGACCATTAGAATCGCCAGAGCCAGTGCAGCTTTTGGAATGCTTCAATCTAATGTTTGGAATCGAAGAGGCATTAAGACTGAGACCAAGCTAAAAGTCTATTCGGCGGTCGTCCTGCCCACCCTCCTTTATGCTTGTGAGACCTGGACTGTCTACAGTTGTCATGCGAAAAAGCTGAATCACTTCCATCTGAATTGCCTATGGAAACTGTTGAAGATAAGATGGCAGTATAAAGTTCCAGATACTGATGTCCTTCTACAGGCTAATATGACAAGCATCCACACCATGCTTTTGCAAGGCACAACTTAGATGGGCTGGCCATGTTGTGCGCATGTCCAATGATCGATTGCCCAAGAAGATGCTCTATGGCGAATTACAACATGGCAAGCGATCTCCTGGAGGTCAAAAGAAGAGATTCAAAGACACCCTCAAGGCATCCCTCAAGAACTGTAACATAGATCCTGAAAATTGGGAGAGCATTGCTGATGATCGTTCCGCCTGGCGCAGATGAATACATGATGGTGCAACAGCTTATGAACAAAAGAGACTGCGTTATGCTGCAGAGAAATGTCTTCTTTGCAAGTCCAGGGCTGGTATCTTCTCTTCCTCCGGTCGACAGCCCGATTTTCCATGTCCCCACTGTAACCGTCAATTCCGGGCTCGGATTGGACTAATTAGCCATCTCCGAACCCACCCACAACTAAACTGATGATGCTGGTGATGATCCTCATCGACCTCAATGGACGAACACACACACACACACTTTAAGCACATCTTTCAATATGGTATTTTGTTGAATTTGTGTGTGTTATTTTCAAAATAATTGATATATCTTTTAAAACAAAAACTACAAAAATGATTTTATTTATGTAATCGATCTATTGCAATTGTTTATAAATAATATTCTCTAGAAAGAATGACAAACAATGCAATTTTGAGAAATGAGAATTTATACCTGCAAAGACAGTAAAGATTTATGTCATACTGAAATTCTAAGCAAAATAAAGTTTGCTACAAAAAAAAAGGTATCAAAACCTCTACATGTCTGAATATTACATATAAAAGGTTAGCATTCAATGGCATCTGACATTTGCCTGAATTAAAAGAGAAAAAAAAAGTAATGATGTTTGTTAATCATGAAGTGTTATCCTTTACTATGAAATTCCTGAAATTCACAATAATTCAAAACTAGAGCTGGTTTTAAAAATGGAATTTTGTTCTGTGAGAAATTGACATTAAAAAAATTCATTCTGACTGATCAAAAAATTGAAATTTCAGCATTTCCTTCAGAATAAAAAATCCCAAAATTCCAATTTAAAGCCACAGGAATGATTTGTATTGATAATGTGAAAACATCACAATATAAAATATTAAATGTATCTTGTAACACTTAAAATATTATTAAATTTAATATTTGAATATAAAAGTCAAACATTTTAAAAGGTAAAAAAATATTTTTACATTGAAATTAAACAAGAAAATGTAACAATATGTTTCAACTTTTTCCATTTAAATTTTCATTGAAACTGATATATTAGGAAATGTTTTAATTCTGACAAAACTGTATTTTCCAAAACAAAAGAGTGACAAGCTCTATTCACAACCACAAGGGAAGTTTGAGATTTAAATACCTTGATCATTTTAAAGACATAAAATCAGTCTTGCACAGAAAATTATCTAATGAGTTTACTGGTAATATTTAGACTTTTTTCGATTCTTTGGATAAATACATAGAGTTCCATATTAAGATATGTATTTTAGTGAATTTAGTGTGATACTCTGAGGACTTGAGATCATTTTTCTGTCTGTTATTAATACTTCTCAAGTACTGAGCAAAATTTTATTTTGAAGGAGGCCAAACAGCTAGTAAGACTATATGTAAAAGGATTAAATCTTTACTGTGAATAAAAACATGCAGGAAATGCATTTTTCTATAAAATTTAAAATATTTATTTAAAATACTATTTCTCCACTATGCGCAGAAGCTAGAGCTTGATATACACACATTACCTGTGAAAAATGATGAAAATTTAACAAAGAGCTCTGTAAAGAATAAGTGATGAAGTACATTAAAAACCCTAAAGATGAGCACCTTCTACATATAATAAGGGGAAATATCGCACTGCTCAAGAACGTGAGATGTTAAAATTATTTATAAATGCTTGCAAAACGTATCAGAACAGCAGCTTTGGAAACTAATCACAGGTGCTATGCAACAAAAGTAGTAACTATACTGGCTTCCCCAGAGTCCCATAAATGTACATCTATTTTTAGCTGAAATAAAGACCAATTACACAGTTGTTTCAACTTCTTTTTTGAGTTGAGACAGCCAGTGAGGTGACAGTTAGTACCAAATATGTTAGTAAGATTTTGAGGTATATCTGCTTGGGACAGATACAAGAACAGAATCATACTGAATGTAGGACAGTCAACAGTCTAGTCTGTTGATCAGGATTGGTCAGGTTGTAATTTGAAACAGCAAGCAATGTACTCTTGTTTCAGAGCATTAATGCTGCTTGACAAACATTGGCGTCTGGCTTTGTCTCCCAAACAGAGTGGTAAAAAATATCCATTTCCATCTGTGAATGACCATTGGACTATTCATCTAGCCACAATAAAACACCACATTTGCAACCTGGAGGTTTTAATTCCTAATCCACAAGAATGAAGTCCAATATCCTTTAGAAACAATACATCATCTTTGATTTGCTGCTCTCTATACTCACTCCCCAAACACAAAGGCCAATTCAAAACTGCTGTATTGAGTTTCAAAATCCTGAATGGGGGTATTAACCCCATATACTTGGGAAACCACATCTGTAGGAAGGAGGAAGAACTTTCAGAGGAGCTGGACCAAGACTTGAATTTACTGCCAGATAAAGGAAGAATGGTCACTAACAAGCCATATTTAGAACTAAATGCAAACTTCGTATTTCTGACCTATGTTTTCTCTGAAATGTTTTTCCTCACTCTTTTACTACTACTGTCTTGGGCCTCACAGTTTCTTTTGTCAGCTCAGCTTTAAAAAAAAAAAATACATTTTTTCTGCTTACAGTTTGTAAATGCATGAATGGATGGAGAGTGATCAGATTTGTCATACTTGCATAATAACAAAAAGCCAAATCAGTGTGAGAGAAATTTACAGCAGTCTTTGAGCAAAAATAGAGCAGCACTTCTAAAATATGGTACATCAAATGCATACTATATGTCTAAAAAGTAATGAACTTCATACAGCCATAGCTTTGGGGAAATTTTGGTATACAAATCAATGACAGAATTCCAAACATCCATACTCCAAGTAGTTGTCTGATCTCAAACTGATACATTATGACTAATACACTTAAGTATTTCAAGTTTGAAATTCAATACGAATTTCTAGATCAAGTTGAATATAATCTTCATTTTATTTAGCTGCTGTTTCAGAAAGTTCTCTATGAATGAGAATACATACAAAATGTCAGGTTTGCAGCATTTCATATCACAAACAATATGGCTCTGTGTACTAGGGAAATTTCTCTTAAAGTTGTATCCAGTTTTAAAATCTGTTCACTAAAATGGCTTTGTTAAAATAGTCTTGTAACTTGTTAAGTAAAATGATCCATGCATGGTTGAGACAAGATCCACACTACAGTTTCAAGCAATTTTGAGTGTGGTTCAGCTTAATTGGTTCAAAAATCTCTGAGAATTTCCTGCAGGTCACTGAGTACATGTTTATCAAATATACCTGGGGTGACTCAACAAGGCTGCACTAACAAGAACCATGAATTATGGTCCTAGAATTATGCAAGACCCCCCATTTATTGTACTTTAACTTTGATTTAAAAGTTACAGTTTAAAAGGATATTTTATGTACAGATCTCCCCATAGTCCTGACCCAGCTCCCAATTAATTTAATTGGAATCTTTTCAATGATTTCAGTTTAAGTTGGATCTGCCCCCATATGCATATGTCAAGTGTAAAGGTATCAGCTTCCCTCCTTACTTTAAAATAACTGTCCCAAAAATATGAGTACCACACAGTGTATTTCACTATACACACAATACAGTGTATTCTGTGAGAAATTTAAAATATCCAGAAAGACATATAATTATTTGAATTCCTCCTAGCCTAATTCACAGAATTACTCCTGCAAAGATATTAAAATGTTTTTTTTAAATACACATATGCAGTACAAAACAGATTTAAGAATAAAGAAATACTTATGTTAACACTAGGAAGGTCTTAATTCAATTCCATGTCACTGTTGGGTTAATTTCCACTGATAACAATTATGCATGAAGAGACATTATAAAACAATTTGTAAAGTGAACTTCATAGACTTTTTGTCTTCGCTCTGAAATCATCTTCCAAGGAGGTATGATGCCACAGCGGGTTACATATTGAATTAATTCACACAGAATCTTTGTAGTCACCTTCATTCATGCTTTTTTTAAAAATATTTTACCACTTTGCTGCCTAGAACCAACTCTTCCATGTACTCTCTGCTCATCACTTCACTGTTTGTGTTTCTTTTCTTTCTGATCCAATAACAGTCCTACATGTGAAGTATGTAATCCTGCATACATACCATACAATGTATCTACCCTAAATAGTCAAATCCTAACATTTCTACTCTGAATTTATTATGGCATCAGTGTCTATCCAACACATTGGACAGACATGGTGAAGAATGACTTAGAACAAAAACGTTTGAAGATGAACAAAACTGTGAAGCTGGTACAAGATGAAAAGCGGTGAACAGACAATATTTGACTTCATCATTGTTGTTGACTTGATGGAATGGGAATCAAAGATGATGATTTATACAGGCAATAGTCCCTCTGCTTTGACTGGGACTTTCACCAGAATGACAACAGCATTTCAGGATTTCTTCCTATTACATTTTATGTTAAAAATACTATAGATGTATGAGCTAGCTGTCATTGGAGGTCTCGCTACTCCTTAGTGCAATTATTTAGTTGCCAGTAAATTACTGAGCACGTTTGGGAAAGTCATTTTTTTAAAGTTAAGACAATGAATGGGACTCATTGCCTAGCTCTACACTAGACCAGGTAGGTCTGCTTAAGATACACCATCCAGCTATTCAAAATGTGTAGCTGGCTTTGGCTTAATATAAACTGAACAGCTGCTGCATCTACGTTGTGGGAGGCCAACAGGAGCACATGCTCCCATCGGCTTCTCTTAACCCTTGTAGAATGAGGAGTACAGAATGGCAGCAGGGCTGCCCTCAGCATTTGATTTTGGGGGCATACACTAACCCTGCTAAATCCTTCCAAAGGGTTGATCTTCTCCATTGTGTAGACATGACCATAATCTGAAGTGATGACCATGCATGACCCCAGTGAAAGTGAATGAAATTTGTGAATACATCTTTGAAAACAAGCCTATCTGTGTAAGCCATTGAATATGTTTTTAGGTGTCTAGTTTTAAGTAAACTTTTGTTTAAACTTTGTCTTTAAATTACGCTGTACTTTCATTTGCTCAGATATAAAATGTGCATAATACAACATATCTTCTGTATCTAACAGCACATGACTATTGTTGAAACATCATTCATTAAAATTTATTAAATACTTTGATACAATAAAATTAAAGATCTTGTACAAGACCTTATTAAAGCAAAGTGTAAGTGGTTAAAAAAGGCAGGGGAAAAGTGGCATAGAAAACATGTTAGGAAAGACTCAAGGTTTTCTATCCTATTTCTTCTTCTTTGAGAGTCAGATATTTTAATCTGTGATGAGCTGCTTAGTCAATTTTTGAGATTGTGACTAAAGAGTCACTTGAACATAAGTTCTGGTTCTGATAGGTTGGAAATATAGCTGCTGCATCTCACAACTAGATCAAAGTTCTTTCAGACCAGTGTAGACTGTTAATCTGGTGAGTTTCTTCAGGACCTTTGTGAATACAGAAAAGGTACTCCAACCTCTTATATTACAATGTAGAATTTGTTTCATTTATAAATAGCTAAACTCTAATCAAATAGAATGTAAAGGTCATTTTCACTCATCTGACAACACATTTTTGTGTCCACTTATGTTTAGATTAATTCATTGTTTGCAAAGTTCTCTGACCATATAAAGTGCTATATAAATACCATAGAGTCAGAAAATACCAACGCAGGAGAAAGAGAGAAGGAAATAAAAAAAAAAAGAAAACAAAAGGTGACCACATAAGTGTGCAATGCATTAGTGTATTCTGCTGAGTATAAAGTGAATGATACTGAGTATGTTGATATAATGCCAGGTGTTGGAGTTGATAACATTCGTTTAAGAAGGCTATTACAAACTGGTCACATCACACTATGGCAAAGTAATGGAATCAAAATACATAAAAAAGCTCAGCTGTTATTTGCACTGCACCAAACATAAAGGGATCACAGCAAGAGTACAGCAAATAACATTTAAATAGCTAAAGGTTCTCTCATGTTGGAGAAATAAAGCAAAGTTCACTAACCTTTAATTTCCCTTCATTCTCAGCCCTGAGAGGATTCAGAAAAATTCAGTATGATAACTGCAGCCTAGTTATAGAAAAAATAGATATTGCTTTTGAATTAGAATGATTGTAATATTTCCTGAGTGGTGGTGGTTTCCTGTAGCTTCAAAAAGACCTCTGTACCCCCGTGAAAATACTATTACACCTATAGCTACATTTCTAACACCACCAAATGGCTTTATCTCATTGGGAAATGTACATCTCTCTACTATCCATTTAAAAACAAACAGATCATTAGAATATCTTGACATTTATCTTAGCACTAACTCTTAATGACATAAGACTCATGAAAAGATTGGTTAGGGGATGATTCCCTCATTGGTGGTGAGTGTTTTTGCAAGCATGCCATAACAAAAGGTACGGGCGTTTTGATCCAGGGTTTGTTAGCAGGAACAAGATATGTGTTCCTTTCAAAGCCAAAAATGCTTGGAGAAAGCAGCAGCTCACTTCCTATCTGGAATTGGTTTATTTTAAAAGATATCACATAAAATAAAGAATGTACACTTTAAGGTTGGTATTGACATATACAACTTTTAAGTACTGGGGTTGACTTAAATATGGACCTAAGATTTTAGCTGTTCTGGAGCCTTCTATTTAGACAACTGGAGAGTCTTTTTGAGAGTGATAATTCAAAGAATTGTCATTTATAAATGACACTTACCTATATTCAGCTGAGACCACAATGCACTTAGAATCTCAATTTAATAACTCACTAATTCCATAACAAATCACTCAAAAGTAGTCAAAGAGATTAGATTCCACCAAGACCAATGTAGTAAAACAAATATGGTGTGACACGGACATGGCATTTTTTATTTTTATTAAACTAATAAAAAATAAGATTGTCTAATCTGCACTAATTTAAAACATGCCCCCCCCCCCCACTTCTCAGGCAGAAAATTATGTCTGAAATTTCAGGTGATTTGTTTTGATTTTGATGAAGTTTGTAGATAGCAAGTAAGAAGTCTAAAATCTGACTTAATATATGCATATCTCCCCATAATACATTGTTATCTGTTTTGTTGAATACTATATGCTTTTGTCCATACCTTTCCCACCGCTGTTCCCTGGTATAATTCCATTTACTTCAATGGAGTCACTCCAAAATCAGACCAAGTTTACTGAGAGCAGAATTTGATCCTATGCATGTTTCATAAATAGGAGTTGTTAAGGAGATTCTGACTTACCTCAACTTTGAGGAAAGAGTTAAGTAACTGAAGATGCACCTAGAGAGGGGGCTTGGGCAGTCAGCTAATAAATATGCAGATAGGAATTTCAAACCTAGAAAGAGGTTGGTTTTTTTTCTCTTCTTTGTTTGAGATCAGAGCAGTTTCTCCCATGTATTAAAGGAGATGGGAGATACACTCTCTCTCTCTCTCCAAGAATGGACTTCTTGAATCGTGTAAGTAGGGAAAAGTTTAACTTTAGATAGTCCATCAGGCTTTGTTGTTTTCCTTGTTTGGGGGTTTAGAAATTATGTCTGAGCTGGCTAATAATTTTTCTCTTTTTGTAACTAAGGATTACATCCCAGGGATTTTCCCTGATCTAAGGCTATGTCTATATTGTGGAGCTTTTCCAGGATACTGGGATATCTCCAGTAGAGATACCCTTTGCCTCTCTTGTGGTACCTCTTCTATGGCTCCCAGCATGAGGAAGTGTCATGCTTCTTGTAGGAGAAGCATCTCATGAGAGGAGTCCCTGAAGGAGTGGGAGGAGGGGGATAATTGAAAACAGGATACAGTAACAAGTGCTTACAATTTCCAGCATCCACCTGTCTGTGGTGATGGTGTTTCAAGCAGGGTAAAATGTAGCTAATCTGTTGCCAAATGTTTTGGAGGGTTCTTATTGCAGCCTAGGAAATGCTGGGGTTGTCTGACCCTCGACCAATGCTTCAAAATGTTTGTCTAGACATTGATGGCTGTTGAGATGTTGACTGCTCAGAGGGTTGGCCTGCACCTCTTTTACCATGGTCTCCATCTGTTGTCATAATGACATTGTCACTGATTAAAGGATGTGCGTCTGTACCTTTGTGTGAAAGGTCTGCCTTGTTTTCTCTTTGTAACAGGCACATGAATACCCAAGGTCTTCGGTGTTGCACTGAGTCTTTGAAAGTGTGTAAGAATGTATTTGTGGATTCGGCAAAGAGTTTGATGCCGTTGAATGGCAAGTCCTCCATCGCTGACTGCACTTCCCTCGGGAATCCTGAGAGTTGGAGTCAGGATGCTTGCCTCATGATTACTGCAGAAGCCAAGGATCTGGCTGCCGTATCTGCTGAGTCCAGTGAGCCTTGCAGAGTTGTTCTAGAAATTAATGCTCCTTCCTGTAAGCTGGATTTGAATGGATCCCTTCTGTTGTCTGGTAGAGAATCAATAAATTTTGCTAACTGATCAAAGGTGTGATGTGTGTACTTTGCTAGTAACGCTGTATAGTTGGTTATTCATAGTTGTAGGCTTGCTGATGAGTATGCCTTTTTGCCCATCATGTCCAACCTCTTCCAGTCTCTGTCTGAGGGGGCATTCTGAGTAATTTGTTGTTTACCCCTGTGGTTAACTGCATCCACCACCAACAAGTTTAGAGGTGGCTGGGAGAAATTCTGCTCCTTTTGGAGCAACATAGTATTTTTGATCTGACCTCTTGTTGATCAGTGAATTTGTGGCTGGCGTTTCCCAAATGTTTTTAGCCAGGTCCATAAAGGTCTGATTCATCAGGAGCGCTAACTTCATATGTAGTGAAATACGAAGCATGTCAATGAGTTTGTGCTGTGTTTCTGGCATAGCAGTGAGGGAGATCTCGAGTGAATCAGCAACTCTCCTGAATAGTTCTTGGAACAACCTGAAATCATCCTCTGTTGCAGCGGGTGTAGGCTTAATTGTGTCAGCTATAGAAGTTGATGCCATATTCATAGAAGGAGAACTGGGTGTACAATCGTCACACTCAACGTCCTCCTCTTCCTCAGCCGTAGTTAAGCTCACCGTGCCTGGGGAGCTCTCAGTTGTAATATCTGGCTTCGGAGTTGGTACTGATTGCTGTATTGTTCACATCTGTTGCATTTACTGGGTTCTATATAGTGCCCATGGATTCCAGTACGGCCAATTTGGTGGGAGAGGAGGCGAAAGCCATTGCTGTGGTTGCCATTGTTTGTTAGGCTTGGGTGAGTGGTGTCATTGTGAATACATATTGCCATGTACTTCTTCCTCCTCACTGAATACTGGCAGTATGGATGTGGCAGGTGTGGAGGACAAGCTATGTCTTATTGCCTGTGGGGTCCTATCTGTACCAAAAAGAGGTGTTCCTGGTATCGATGTGACTGCTAGGTCCTCCATGGTCACAAATTGTTGAATTGGCATAGGAGGAAATGTCATGTGCTGTACTAAAGCTCTGGTGTCGGCATCAGCATTTTGGTCTGATTCCTTTCTTCTTGTTCTTCACTGGTACCAAGTGTTTGTCTGGTGCCGTTACGTCTGCCAGAGTGTTTCTTTCTTTTCCTACACATGGCTTTAATGTTGCCATTGGCACTGTAGCGCTGTTTGTCAGACTCTCAGTGTGGCTTTGGTGGTGTCGAGTGCCCCACTGTGGAATGCACTGCCGCTTCCTGGTGCAGCTTTGCGCTTGCCATGGTTGGTGCCGGCAGCTTTGCATTCAGTGCTGAATTGGAGGTTTTGCATTTTGCCTCTGGCGGTGTCTTCGCAATGTGAGCACCTTACTTTGGGTTCCAGACTCTGTCGGTGCTGGTCCCATTCTTAAACTGCTTCTCTGACCCCTCTTCTGCCAGAGTTTTGGAGGCAGTAGTAGCATATGCTACTTGCTTCCTCGAAGGGAAGAGTGGGACTTCTTTGAAGGCTGTTGCACCCTGTCCCAGTCCCTTACGTTGGGCTTAGTAACAGGTGCCCTGTCCGAAGTCACCCCATGTGATGGTTGTCTGGGGGGAGGGTGTGTTCTGGGTTTGATGCCAGATGCGATTTTTTTCCAGTTGTAGCATTTTTATCTGTAGTTGCCTGGATTTAGTTTCCTGCAGTGAGGGCACTGTTCACTGAGGTGCTCCTCACCCAGACAGCATATGCAGAGGTCATGCCCGACTGAGAATGATATAGATAGCTTGCAGCCTGTACAACTTTTAAAACCAGGCGAGCCCAGCATGTCCCAGAGAGCTTCTGTTTTGGCATTATGTTATCGCCACTAGTTCATCACGTTTTAGTCTGTTATACTAACTAAAATAGAGCAACAGCTAAAAAAAGAAAAAAAAAACCTTTTTTTTTTAATCTAAGGTAAAAATACTTCTACTATCTGCTACTACTACTACTATATTTTCTGGGGTAACTGAAGAGTAACTATCTACATAAAAGGATTTTATGGTGAGGTGAAGCGGGTGACTGCTGAGCTGCGACCGGAGCTGCGGCGGTTAAGAAGGCACTGAAGACAGCGGGCTGCGCATGCGGGGTGAGGAACTCAGAATGCTCGTGCCAGTGCTCTGCACGCACCACTGCCCGGTGCACTGCTAATAAAAATCTCCGATTGGCGCGCAGCGACGCAGACGCACCTAAGGTGAAGCACTCACAGGGACCCTCGAAGAAGAAAAAATATTTCAAATGTAAGAAAGAGTTTGTTAACTGGAATGAAAAATGTAAGAGTGACAAACATGCAACACCAGAAGAATTCTAAGAGCTAGGCTCAGGTTTTGATATTTTGGGAGCTGGGATTTTGTTAAACAAAAGCCAACATGGCAATATCCATATTTTTTCTTGCTACTCTGAGATATATTCCTGACACAGGGGCCAACAGACTTTTGAATTGCAGGGCCTCGGGACAGTTGACCACTTTGGTCCCTTGCCCCTCTTTCCCCATTGATGGGTCTGTCCTGACATGACACTCTTAAGCCCTTACCATACTTGAATTATTAATATATATATACAAATAACCTATTACAAACCACAAAAACCCTCAAACACCTAATGCAAAGAATCAACATAATCTACAGTGTAATTAGGAACACAGACTGAATAATCAAATCCCTTGGGTGTCTTTTATACATAAGGGAAACACAATGAGGACATCATCTCAGAATTAAGAACAAGACCTTCATACCATTAGTAGAAGAGTAACTAACATTTCAGGAAAGGAATTCCACTAAGCCAACCATAACTTGAACAGTATTTTAAACAAAATATTAAGAGCAGCACTCACTATTACTGATATAAGTTAGACAGAACCCAAATCAGGATGGATTCTTATCTTAATTACCTCAAATTGACTTGGATCAGAATACTATCCTGTGTTCTTTGCAAATTTACTGAAAGATTGTAAATGATAAATGACACTGGCTTGTTCACAATTAACCCCAAAGAATCAAACTGGGACAAAGTAGCAAAACTGGAAAGCAGTAACTATGAAAGAAACTATGGGATGATAGTGGGTAACCAATTCAACATCAATTTGCAACATCAAAAGAGTGCAATTCAATGTTTCATATGTAAAGATTAAGATTATCTTTGAAGTGGATTGATTTGGCTGCCCAGTCTCTAAACAAGGGGTCTCAGACTCACAGACTGTGGCCCAAGCAGTTCCACAATGTGCTTGCATGCAGCTGCCAGCATGCGAGTCCCTGTGGACCTAGAGGTCAAGGGGATCCATACCCTTCCCCCAAGCCCAGTCTGTGTTCCACCCTTACTCCTCCTCTTCCCAACCTTCTCCACCCTCTCTCTTTCTCACATTGTACCCTTTTCATCAAGTCCCCTCTCCAGCGGGAGATAGCCTTAGGGATTACCAGGTTGCCTGGCATGGGGTGGCAGCAAGGGTCAGTTCCCCATGGCCATGGAAAGACCAAGGGGAAGCAGAGCAATGCAGTAGCTTTTACTTCACTTTGCTGCCATCTCCCAGGCAAGCCCAGTCACTTCACTCTTCATTAAACTCCGCTAAAACACCCAGTGGCAGCAGGCAGTGCTGGAAGATGTGTGTGTGTGTGTGTGTGTGTGTGTGTGTGTGTGTGTGTGTGTGAGTGTGTGCGTGCACGTGCGCGCTACCAGGTAAAGGTAGAAGATGCACTAACTCCCCATCCCCAGGGTCCTGGCAGAGGGTGGTGCCCACCGGCTTGCCAGGAGGATTTGAGAACTGACACTGGCACTAAGGTAAACTGAGTTGAGAGCCCGGCCCAGACCTTTGATGTTGCTTTACTCAAATAGACTTCAGTGGATATTTATAGATGAAAGAATTCCTTCAGAGCCTGCTTACATCCACTACACCCAGATTACTGGGTGGGGACTTCAGGCAGTTCTGGGTTGGATGGATGTAAAGGAACCCGTAGTTATTGAACCTAGCCCTGGCTGCTGCTGGCTTTGTCTGGCAAAATGGCGACATATCAGTATGCCTTCCAGCTGGAGTTCTTGGAAGTACCCACAAATTATGAGAACTAATTAGGCTTGGAAAAAAATAAAAAAATAAAATTAAAAAAATAAAAATTAAAAAAACAACAACACAATAAAACAAAAGGTAAAAAAATGACTGCTATTCCCTCAAGTTAGATTCTCACTTTTGGATTCAAAGCCTTTGTTTATTTTTCTATTTTTTTAAATTTATTCTGCCACTTTATTATTCATTTCAGAAGCAGTTTTCCTCACTTTAGTGCTTTTTCTTTTGCTAATTATTTTTCATTTCTGGATCCCTTATGGATTTTAATATTTATTATTTATGTTTAAAATATTTATTTATAACTAACATTTAGTGGAACGCATTCATATTGACATGCAAATAGACATATTGAAATAACTGAAGAGTTATTCACTAAACATTTCTGGTTGGTAGGCATCAAACAATTCATTCCCACAGGTGTCTGCTACCTTGGAGGCATTCTTATTATTTCTGAACCACTCTTGCCTACTTGTATAGTCTTAAAATTGTCCTCAACCCCCAAGGAGGCAGATGATTTTTTTAAAAAATGTATTGTATGATAAGCACCATTTGCCTTTTAAGATTCTTACAATATGGTTTGCCATATTCAGACATGAGCATTAGCATTCACCGGTAATAGTAATAATTAAAACTGCTGCAAATCTTCTTTTTAAAGGAAAACTATTCTTACAATGAAGGTATACATATTTTGTGTTTTAGGAGACTACTACATTATATTGTTCATGTATATTATATTTTTCAAAAGACACTAAGGGATGAAAGGCTAAACCTGTCTATCCTACAAAGTCTGAATATGAAAGTGTACAGGAGCTTGCTTTTAATTTCCAGATTTGAACTGTTTGGCCTATCCTTGTGAGAGATTTAACATTAGTAAAGCTTCAATTTATTTCCCTAATGGAACTGATTCAAAGATATTCCAGAACAAATATATTGAGATGAGCTGAAAATAGTACCACAAAAATATAGAGAGACCTTAGATAGAAATGAACAGTAAGGAATAATGATGGATATTTTTCACAAATCTTCAATAACTAAAGATTCATAAAAAAGAATCCATGATTTGCAATAGGCAACATAATATAGGCATGTAAAATACTGAATAAAAATGTAATTAGAAGTCATTGACAATGCAAGCTGATAGACCATTAACATGGCTGGCCAGAATATTTATTTGACTTGTGCTATCTGAAAATTTGCATCTCACTTCCTTGGCCACATATCTACTCTCAGTAAGTCCGCTTTCAGATCTGATCATTAAAAGTTCCCAATAGTTTTTATAGGCTTGCATTTCACCTTTGGTTTTTTAAAGGATTATGAAAATTGCAACATCAGTCTTACTGAGACACACACTACGTCAGTTATAGATTATAAAATGAACAGTAGTCCAGTATCCTTACTCCCACAAATTCTCAAAGGTTGGTGTTCTGAACAGGCTTTCTTTTTCTAAAACCAAAATCTCAAACCTAAAGAAACCTGATCTCTGAGGAAGATTATATCTGAATCTAAATCAAAATTAAAAATTTTGAACTAACGCTAATCTTGAGGGAACTGTTACAACTTTAGGTTCAAGGCCTAATCAGGAGTGGAATCTGACTTCTGTGTCAGCTGCCTTAAAGCCTCTCATACTGTTACTGAAAAATTTCCATTACATCTTCACCAATAAGTAGGCTTCCAGTTTTGGAGTAAGACCTGATTCACAACTACAAGGAAAGAGTTTGGTTCAAGGATTGGAGTTCAAACTCATAAAAATAAACATGTGTAGATTCAGGTTTCTCATTTCAACTTCTCTTTAACATTATCAAGTAGTACTATTGTTACATACACAATACATAGAATAATAATCAAATGAATAATAAGAATATCATACAAATAACAGTATTTTCCACAATTATACTAGCTAGGTAAAAATTTACAAGACATGTATCAGCTTTCATGCTTCAAGACAGAAAACAAAACAACAACAACAAAAACACCACAACCACTTGCTATTGAGGTTACAATTTTCCAGTGCTTCATTATGCTGTCCAATTATGAACTGCTTTCAGCTACTAGGGTTACATGTTGTTTACCCTTAGTGGACAGAATGTAGCCTAAGAATTTGATTTCAAGCTCATCAAAGTGCCACTGTAGTCTTTTAGGACATTGTGCACATGCTGGTTGAGTGTAAGCTAGTCTTCTGAATAAATCAGGATGCTATCTAAGTAGGAAACCATATAGTGCTCCAGCACTTTTCAATAGATCTCATTAATTAGATACTGAAAGGTTGTGGGCACATTCGTAAGTCCAAAAGACATCATTAAATATTCCAAGCTGCATTACCATGTATGAAAAGCAGTTTGTTTATTCTATGATGAGATTCTGACTAGACTGTATGTTCCTCTGAGTCTAAATTGCTGGATAATCCAGTAGCTTTGACATCAAAAGTAACAGGTATTAATTCCACACAATTTTATTTAGGGCTCAGTAGTCTACAGAGTCTTATGAAGCTGTCTTTCTGTTTCACAAAGAGGAGAGGGGCCTACGTCATGGATGTGAAATGCAAGATAAAATATGTCTCCATATTCTTGTGTATGCAGTCCTTCAGGGCAGCTAATTCAGGATCTCACATGAAGTGCATTTGCCTGAACAAAGTCATGCCCCCCATTTCTATATTAATAGAGCGTTCATATTGCAAGTGTGCGGGTAGCATATCTCTATTTTACTTTTTGAATGCATTTGCAAATTTCTAATATTTTGCATGGAGTGTAATGCCTGACCCTGGTAGCAAGGAGGCCCGCTTTGTTACCAGGTATCCCTTCCCGTTTCTGAAGCCCAGGCATGGCAGCCTGCCTGAGGTTTTGGTAGCATGAACTTAGAAGATAAGAGGCAGTTCTCTCTGAAAAAATTCAGAATTAGAGTGCTGATGCCAGTAGATATTCAGATCATGTTTTGCTAGTCAGCTGATACAAAGTAGCAATGGGCACAAGATCAGATTAAACCAGAAGAGCTGTGGTGCTTCTCAACCATCACCTCCCAAATTATAAGATAATAATTCAAAATGATCTAGACAAACTGGAGAAATTGCCTGAGATCAATAAGATGAAATGCAATAAGGACAAATGCAAAGTACTCCACATAGTAAGGAACAATCAGTTGCACACATACAAAATGGGAGAGGACTACATAGGAAGGAGTATTGCAGAAAGGAATCTAAAGGTTGTAGTGAACTATGTTAGTCAATATTGTGAAACTGTTGCGAAAAACCCACAAACATCCTGGTATATATTAACAGGAGAGTTGTAAGCAAGACAGGAGATCTAATTTTCCACTCTACTCTGCACCAGTTAGGCCTCAGCTGCAGCACTGTGTCCATTTCCAGGCACTAGAGTTCAAGAAAGATGTGGACAAAATGTAGAAGGTCCAGAGAAGAGCAACAAAACTGATCAAAGGTCTAGAAAACATGACTTATGAGGGATGATTGAAAAATTGGGTTTATTTTGTCTGAAAAAGAGAAGACAGAGAGGACATTATAACAGCTTTCAAGTACTTAAAAGGTTGTTATAAGGAAGGAGAAAAAATATTTTCTTTAATCTCTGATGATAGTTTGAGAAGCAATGGGCTTAAACTGCAGCAAGGGAAGTTTAGATTGGATATTAGAAAAAAAACTTCCTGTCATAGTGGTTAATCTCTGGAATAATTTGCCTACGGTAGTTGTGGAATCTCCATCATTTGGCCATTTTATAGAGCAGGTTAGACAGACATCAATCAGGAATGGCCTACATGGTGCTTAGTAATGCCATGAGTGCAGGGAACTGGACTGGATGACCTCTCAAGGTCCCTCCCAGTTCTACTAGTATTCCATGATTTTATGAAACTGTAGTTGACTGACAGGTAAGATGCAAGCGGCGATCCAGATTATTTTGACTAAATCCAGAGTGGACTCAGGCTTCAGAAATAAGCAAAGTTCTTGAGTAAAAGTATCATCTATTAAGTTATTGCTTGGCAGGTAGCATCTGGATCTTTAGGCGTGGGGGCATTTTCAAGATGGTGGGTCAGTGCTCAGAAGAAGTTATTGGAAGGAGCCTGGTGGAATTCTCCTGGTGTTATTTAGGCTCATCAAGGGTGGGCATAATAATTACCTAGGGTTGTGCGGTTTGGGAAAGAGCAGGACAGATAGAAACCATAAGGCTGGAACCACCACAGCAAAATCACAAAATTCTCTCAACATTAGCATTTCCATTCAAATGGTCCAGTCAAGTAAATGTCATGTCTATCTGCATGAGCCAGGATGAAGGAGACTTCACAAGGAATGGGAGCAGTGCCTGGATGAGGGGTAGAATCCCTTTCCGCTCAAGTCACCACCAAAGCTGGGTTTTGATTTGGTTGCAAAGCTCATATTTTGGTTGCACAAGTTCATATTTTATTTCCTCACTGAAACCAAAATGGAATACATGGGACTTATCCAGCTTTTTCTAAGCCAGAGCCACCACAAGAATCTGGATGCAGATTGTTAACATTGCAGATGACCTGGAGGCCTTGCAAATTCTCCATAGGGATACCTCTACAGTGTGAGCTCTGTGTGACTCATTGACAGTTGTTGCAAAGCTCCTCAAGGAAAGTGTCCTAGTTAGGAACATGAGATGATCCTGCTCCAGCAGAGGGGACACACAGTCGAGGGCCTTGACTGTTAAAAGGCTCATGACTAGTCTTACCTTTGTATGGTCAATCTGGTGGCAGGAAATAGAGCTTGCACTGGTTCAAAACAACTTGAAATTTGCTCAAGTTCCCATCAAACTACTCAGCTAAAGGCACACTCAGTTTGGGTGCTGGAAGATGACATGGGCTGTGCAAAACGTTCCTACTTGCTGTCCTGGGAACTGTCCCAAAACTTGATCACTGAGGCCTGTCAGGTTTGGAGTTCTGCCTTTAGGTGAACAATCTTCTCTTGGAAGTTTGGCAGCTCCTGGGGCACCTGCAATAAAGCTTCTTAATGCTCAACATGCCTAAGATGGTACATGACCAAGATTCATCACTAAATTGGGTCAACAGGTTGGATCATTAGATTCCCTGGAATGGGCCAAGTACTGATGGAAAGTATGAGATCCATACCTTTTTGGGGTATGCTTCCTAAGTCCATCGCTGTTTGGGGAATTTTCAGAGACCCTGGAATACCTAGTCTACTTCCCAAGAAGACAATGAATGAAAATTATTTTGCACATGCTGAAGAACACCAATATCAGGACAAAGTGATCTGCTGAATTCCTGGACTGGATCAGGCACTCTTTTGATAAGAATAAGGACATCATAATGGCCACACTGGGCCAGACCAAAGGTCCATCTAGCTCAGTATCCTATCTTCCGACAGTGGCTAATGCTAGGTGCCCCCTGAGGGAATGAACAGAATAGGTAATCTTCAAATGACCTCACTCCTGTTGCCCATTCCTAGGTCTGACAAACAGAGGCTAAAGACACTATTCCAACCCACCCTGGGTAATAGCCATTGATGGACCTAACCTCTGTGAATTTATCTAGCTCAGGGGAGGCCAACCCATTAAACAAAGAGAGCCGAAACAGTGGTGGAAAAAAATGTGAAGAGCTGCACCAGAATTGTTGAGCAAAACCAAAACCAAACAAACAAAAAGGAAGAGCTCCCACCAGCCAGAGTTGTTGACCAGAAAAAAAAAGGATGCTACCCCTTTAAAAACCACAGGTTAGGCTTTTTGGTCACATCAGGCTCCCATCAGCTGATGCCATCTTGCCAACGCCATTTTGCCACACTCTGCACCCAGTGAGCACAGAGAGCCGGGGGCCGGAGGCCATTTGTAGGGGCGTATGGGGTGGCTTCGTGAGCCACGGGGGAGGCTTCACAAGCCGCACTTTCAGGGGTGAAGAGTCGCATGCAGCTGGTGAGCCATGGGATGGCCACCCCGATCTAGCTCTTTTTTGAACCCTGTTAAAGTCCTGGCCTTCACTACATCCTTTGGCAAGGAGTTCCATAGGTTGATTGTGTGTTGTGTGAAGAAATACTTACTTTTGTTTGTTTTAAATCTGCCATCTATGAATCTCATTTGCTGACTTCTTGTTCTTGTGTTATGGGAGCAAGTAAATAATTTTTCTTTATCTACTTTCTCCACGTGATTTTATAAACCTCTATCATATCCCCCTTAGTCTCCCCTTTTCCAACCTGAAAAGTCCCAGTATTTCAAATTTCTTTTCATACGTCAGCCATTCCAAACCCCTAATAATTTTTGTTGCCCTTTTCTGAACTTTTTCCAATGCTATCTTTTTTTGAGATGAGGTGACCACATCTTTACTCAGTGTTCAAGATGTGTGCATACCATGGATATGTGCAGAGGCAATAAGACATGCTGGAGACCCATGCAACACAAAGGGCCTTGGTGAGTTCTATCAACCTCTTGCATCCATTTTCTGCAGAGCCTGGGTTCCAGCTGGAGTGCAAACTTTTACACTGCAATTTTACAGTTCCACATTCAAAGCCCTGCAAGCCCAAGTCAACTGTTAGAGGCCAGCTGCAGTCAGTTAGTGCAGCATAGAGCAGATTAGCATTTTCTTGCACTTCATTTGCATAATCTTTTCCAGTCTGTTTTTGCGCAAAAAGGAAACATCCACACTGCTTGTTTTTGCACAAAAACCTCTTGTCAAAAAAGGACAGGAAGAGATTATGCAAATGAAACACGAGAAAATGCTAATCTGCTCTTCATTTGCATTGCTTCTTCCAGCAAAAGCCATAGTGTAGCCATAATCTTATATACATACATACCTTTGTAAAAAAATAAAGACCTAAACCAGTAGCTGTAATCAGTATTATAGTCAATTTCCAAACTGTTTTAACAAATAGCTCCATGTGACATACATCAAAGATTTGAATAACCAAGAAGGGATAAGTATTTGAATGAAAAGGAAAATATTTTTAACAAATCCAGTGTTCTAACATTCACTGTCATCCCATCCCATTTAAATATCAGTTTATTTTTAAAAGCACAAGAAAAATCACTCTCAGATGGACAATCTATATGTATTTAAGGTGCAAAATTGCTAAATATCATCATCCTGTAGTGCAGGATAAACAACTTGCTGTAAATAATGGTCATCTTGAATTTTTGTTTTTCATTTCAGTATTAAATACATTTTTTGCTATTATGGCCTGATATACTGTCTAATTCTAGTACAGCTTTGCCTACTTTGCTTGGACAAACACCACTCAATACTTTAAAAAAAATCTGTATTCAAGTTTACTTTCTAGGGTATTTTTAAGATGATAAGAAATGGGAATCATCCTAACCCTTCCCCATGCATAGAATGGCATATAACATATTTCTGTACTCAGAAAGAAAAAAAAACATATCTGAAAGAGACAACCTACTTTCATTCTTTTAGAAAATAGAATTGCTGCTCGCCTGAACCAAAGCACACTGAAGTTAATGAATTTTCCCCACCAATTTCAATTGATTTGAACCAGGCCCAAAGAAGAGCACAATGAAACAGATACTAGTCTGAGAGGGTATGTCTACACTGCAAAGTTAATTCGAACTAACAGCAAACCGCTATTTCGAATCTAATTCGAAATAGCGGAGTGCTTAATTTGAACTAGGTAAACCTCATTCTACGAAGAGTAACGCCTAGTTCAAATTAAGTAGTTCGAATTAAGGGCTGTGTAGCCACTTAATTCAAACTACCTGGAGGCTAGCCCTTCCCAGGTTGCCCTGGTGGCCACTCTGGGCCAAACCAGGGAAACTCTTCTGCCCCCCTCCCAGCCCCGGAGCCCTTAAAGGGCCATGGTCTGGCTACGGTGTACGTGCCAGTTGCAAGCCTGCCAGCACCCAGCCAGCAGACCCTGCACCTGGCACACCATGAGCCAGCCACCTGCTGCCACCCAGCCCTCCACCTCTTCCCAGGACCAGGCTGGCGGCTCACAGGAGCCTGCCCAGGGCCGCAAGAGGCGGGCACCCGCCTGGTCTAATGCGCAGATCGTGGACCTCATCGAGGTTTGGGGGGAGGCCTCCAATGTCCACGATCTCCACACTAGGCACAGGAACGCGGCTGTCTACAGCCACATGGCTGCCAGCCTGGCCACTAGAGGCCACATGCAGACCCAGGAGCAGGTTTGCATGAAAATCAAGTTGGTCCAGTGAGACCCCCGAGCCTGAGCCCTGAGCTTAGAACATAAGAACATAAGAACAGCCGTACTGGGTCAGACCAAAGGTCCATGTAGCCCAGTAGCCTGTCTGCCGACAGCGGCCAACACCAGGTACCCTGGAGGGGATGGACCGAAGACAATGACCAAGCCATTTGTCTTGTGCCATCCATCTCCAGCCTTCCACAAACAGAGGCCAGGGACACCATTCCTACCCCCTGGCTAATAGCACTCCATGGACCCAACCTCCATGAATTTATCTACCTTCTCTTTAAACTCTGTTATAGTTCTAGCCTTCACAGCCTCCTGTGGCAAGGAGTTCCACAGGTTGACTATGTGCTGTGTGAAGAAGAACTTTCTTTTATTAGTTTTAAACCTGCTACCCATTAATTTCATTTGGTGTCCTCTAGTCCTTATAATATGGGAACTAATGAATAACTTTTCTTTATTCACCCTCTCCACACCACGCATGATTTTATATACCTCTATCATATCCCCCCTCAGTCTCCTCTTTTCCAAACTGAAAAGTCACAGTCGCTATAGCCTCTCTTCAAATGGGACCTTTTCCAAACCCCTAATCATTTTAGTTGCCCTTTTCTGAACCCTTTCCAAGACCAAAATATCTTTTTTGAGGTGAGGAGATCACATCTGTACAAAGTACTCAAGATGTGGGTGTACCATAGTTTTATATTTCCCCTCCTCCTTTTTCCCCTGGCTTCCCCCTTTCAGCTCCCTCCTCCCAGGTTTCCCCCTCCCCTCTCCCACCTCCTTTTCCCAGTCTCCCCAGAGTTTAATCCCCCCCCCCCCCGTTTTGTTAAATAAAGAGAGTTTCTATTTTTGAACACACGTGCCCTTTATTTTTTACATCGGGAAGGGGGACTAGGGAAGGGTAAGTGGAAGGAGATGAGGGAGGAATGGGGCACGAGCCCCCGATGGGGAGGACTGGGGTGGTTCTGCAGGCTCCTCGGGGTGGAAGCTCTCCTTAAGGGCCTCCTGGATCCTGACAGCCCCCCGATTGGCCCCCCGGATGGCAGCCCGCGGCAAGTACAGCCGGGCTGATGGCCGAGTGCTGTGATGTGCTGAGCGTGGGCACTCAGGGCACTCCAAGACAGGGCTGCTTTGCTGTCCCTCATCGAGGTAGACAAGCAAGCGGGGAACCCTGAGAACTGTCTGTCCAGGGTGGGGGCAGGGTCCCTTTAAGCACGGAGTTCATTTAGCCTCAGGCAGCAGCTCCACACTCTAAGTCCTAACCTGACGCCCTGCCGGCACTGGTTCCGGCCAGCCTTAACTTCGGTTCAGGGTCCACTCAGTGTGGACATGCTATTTTGAATTAGCAAAAGGCTAATGCGATTTAGTTTTTGTGTACGGATGCGTTAATTCGAATTAGCTTAATTCGAATTAACTAATTTGAATTAAGTTAATTCAAATTAATGTTGTAGTGTAGACATACCCAAACTCTTTACTTTCATTTGGTAATGTTGATTTGTTTGTGTTGTATACTTAAAGCATTTGGTATTTAATAAAAAGAGTGCTCATAAGAGAAAAAGAAATGAACATTTTTCTACTTTCTAACCATGAATTTATAATAGGAAATTTATTATTCTGTGACTTTAAAAAGTCCTTTCAATATTTTTATGATTATGTGCTATAGCATCAATTCTGAGTTATTTCCCCCATGAGATTTGCAGCTAGAAAGGTTTTTCCTAGTGATTTATCTTTATATCCTCTGCCAGATCTTTCATCCAGATTGCTTATATAGTAACATCACCCACTATAGTTTATATATAATTAATTTAAAATACTAAAATACTTTGAATAAACTCTTTAGAAAAATGTATGTTACAAAACACATATACCACATACCACAAACCTCCTGGAAAACAAAAACAAATACCCTTTAAAATGTTGTTTTGATATAACTCAGAGCACAAAGTGATAAAAACTATTACCTAAATAACATACTAAAACAGGAACATGACTATGGTCCTATTTTCAAAAGAAGGATCTTTTCTACTTTCATATCCTTGCTGTAGAGCTGCAACTAAAATTTCACCTGACATTGATCGAGTCAAATGGCTACTTAAGGGCACCTGCTTTGTATTTATAAATTGGGCTGTAGATAGTGATATGTTTGATGGTCTGTGGGGGGGAAAATCACACTCACACACTCGGGAGTCCTTGATTATTCATTTGTACATTAGCTGCATCTACTATAGTTGGTTCAAATTCAGTTCAGGAGTTGAACAAGATGCCCGTAGAACATCAAACCCAGAAACGTTCTGTGTGGGATCAAGCAAAAGGTGCTAATGTTTTATATCTTGTTTAGCCCAATCTGCTTTTACAAGCATCCTTCTGATCATAGCCTGATTATATGAGGCTAAATGAATGTTCCCAGAAAGGCTTGCAGGATTTATGATATTTATGTGGTGGGTGGGGAGAGGTCAACATTGTCAAGATCTTGGTTAATAACAAGACAGCTCTTTTCCTGGATTTGCAGAGCTTCGCAGAATGTTGCAGCACTTGGATATAACTTCAGAAGGGGCTTAATACAAAATACTGAAATTCATAATGGGCTTTTAAGGTGCCTCCGAATTAAGATCTGAGAACATTGTTTACAAATACCTCCTTATACATGGATGACAGGCATTAATATGATACAAGATAATATCAGAAGCTCAATTCAATGGTGCTGTCTCACTAGTGATGGATGGAAGAACAAGGAGCAGTGGTCTCAAGTTTCAGTAGGGGAGGTCTAGGCTGGATATTAGGAAAAAAATATTGTATATGGAGTGTGGTGAAGCATTGGAATGGGTACCTAGGGAGGTGGTGAAATCTCCATTCCTAGAGGTTTTTAAGTCCCGGCTTAACAGAGCCCTGGTTGGGATGATTTTGTTGGGATTGCTTCTGCTTTTAGCAGGAGGCTGGACTCGGTGACCTCCTGAGGTCTTTTTCAACCATAGGATACTATGAACTCTATATGCTGGAATTCCCTAGTAACAGTTCTCCCAAGTGCTAGTGTGGGATTTCACATACAACAGGGATCACATGTGGAGAGCACCAAAAAGGCTGCTGTCATGACCCACCTGCTCCTGTGTAATTCTTTGCAAAAAATCACAAATGTAGACATACAAGTTATTCATCTTCACATTCTTCAGGATGCCTGAGATAAGTCTACAATCTACGGGTATGGCTACACTAGCTCGTTAGTTTGAGCTAGGTAGTCTAATGAGGGCAACCGGAGTTGCAAATGAAGCCCAGGATTTAAATATCCTGGGCTTCATTTGCATCTTCCCGGGCACCGCCATTTTTAAATCCCCCTTAGTCCGAACTCCGTGCCCGCGGCTATACGCGGCACGGACTAGGTAGTTCGAATTAAAGAACCTAATTCAAACTACCGTTACCCCTCATTGACCATCTCAAACACTGGTCAGTCAGGAGACAGAAAGAAGTTAGTCGGGCTCCCCAACCCAAGAAACCGTGAATGTGACGTGCCCATATCCATCCACAGGTGCACTCAGTTGTAGAAGGTTGCCAGTGCACATGAGAGGTGGAAAATCAAGATTGAGTTGGACATGCCAGTAGCCTCAGAACACCTTCTACTGAAGACGTATGCAGTGCAGGCATGAAATTATCTATTAGATGCGGAGAGGACAACCAGTATTTTACTCCCACAAAAGCTGGCACAGCTTTATATAAATGGAAATACATTCCTTCCCTCATTAGAGGAGGCTACTTGCACCTGCATCAGTCTTAGTGGCTTCAGTTGATAGGGACTTGTTCAAATATTTCATTCATATGATTCAGCTGCATTCATGTACCATTAGTTTTGTTTCAAGTTTGCAGTTTTAAAAAACATAGCAATCACAATCCTGAGGTTCTGCTTCTGACTGATGTGAAACCAGAGGTAAAGGTTTGCTTACTAGTTAGCCTAAATTCTCTCATAAGGGCTGTGAAACTTAGTGAACCATTCAAAAATGGATGACATTTGATGCTGATAATATTTGAAGACATTCATCTTTCTCTTAAATTCAGATTTCCCTGTGAACATTTCACCCACATCTAGTCCTATACCACAGCAACATTCATTGGGACAGCAGCCTGTGGTTCCTTTTGGTATCAATTTCTCAGCTAACGTTATCACATTTTGACTAACATTTGAAAGCAGGATAGAAGAACCACAATGGGTCATGGACTTGGAAGTCTATTAGAAACTAATATAATTATAATGGAAATCTGTTTCTGGAGTTTAAAACTGCAGAACAATGCCCACATCATGCAGTGAACATTCTGCACCAAATCTCTGTTCTTTTTGATAGGATTGATTTTGTTTGTTTGTTTGTTTTGACAAAAAGCACAATCAGGCAGGTGTTTCTCTGAAGCATCTCCTGTCCTGCATCTCCCAACTCACTGGAAAAAGGTATATTCACCAAAAAGGTTAATTGAGTTACCTACGCAAAAATCTGTTCTCAGTGGCCTCTGTGAAAGTCTGGATTAATTCTACTGATTTCAGTGGAATTACCAGGGATTTGCACTGCTGTAAATGAGAACAGAACTTGGTCCACAGTGTGCATATCTTCCAAATTTGCAGCCCTCATAATAAATCAGCATCAGCTCTATCAGACCTGTTAGAAAGGAAGTCTCTCTGGGTATGTCTACACTACAAAGTTAATTCGAAATAACAGCAGTTATTTCAAATTAACTGTAATAGCGTCTACACAGCCAAACCGCTATTTCGAAATAAATTCGAAATAGTGGAGCACTTATTTCGAATTTGGTAAACCTCATTCTATTAGGAGTAACACCAAATTCGAAATAGCTATTTCGAATTAAGTGTTGTGTAGACACTTAATTCGAAATAGGGGGCTTCAAGCCCTTCCCAGGGAGCCCTGGTGGCCACTCTGGGCACAACCAGGAAAACTTACTCTCCTCTTCCCCAGCCCCGGAGCCATTAAAGGGGTAGACCCTGGCCACAGTGCCTGTGCCAGCTCCAAGCCTGCCAGTCCAGAGCCAGCAGTGACCACCGGGGCCCCTGATCCAGTGGCCCCAAAACATGAGCCAGCAAGCCACTGGCAGCCAGCCCTCCACCGCTCCCCAGGAGCAGTCTGCCAGCTCCCAGGAGCCTGACAGGGGCTGGAGAAGGCGGGCGCCTTCCTGGTCCAGGGTGGAGATCATGGACCTTATTCAGGTTTGGAGGGGATGCCCCCAACTTCCATGATCTCAGCCCTAGACGGAGGAACACAGCCGTCTATGGTAGGATAGCTGCCAGCCTGGCCACCAAAGGCCACATGCAAACCCGGGAGCAGGTTTGCATGAAAGTCAGGTTGGTCCGGTGAGACCCCCAACCCTGAGCCCTGAGCTTCCCTTCCCCCTTCTTCCCCTTGCTTCCCCCTTCCAGCTCCCTCCTCCCAGGTTTCCCCCTCCCCTCTCCCACCCTCTCTCTTCCCCTCTCCCACCTCCTTTTCCCAGGCTCCCCAGAGGTCCATCCCCTCCCCAGTTTTGTTTAATAAACCCAGTTTGTATTTTTGAACATATGTGTCTTTTATTTGACATCAGGAGGGGTAAGTGGAAGGATGTGAGGGAGGAATGGGGCATGAGCCCCTGGTGGGGAGGACCGGGGAGGCTCTGAGGGCTCCTCGGGGTGGATTCTCTCCCACAGTGCCTCCTGGATCCTGACAGCCCTGATGGACCCCCCGGATGGCAGCCTGCAGCAAGTGCAGCCGGGCTGATACCAACGACCCCACGAGACACACCGGCATGCCCAGGGGCAGCTCTGGCTCCATTGTGGCCAAGTGCTGTGGTGTCCCGAATGTGGGCAATCAGGGCACTCCAAGTCAGGACTGCTTTGCTGTCCCTCATCGAGGTAGACAAGCAAGCGGGGAACCCTGAGAACTGTCTGTCCGGGGTGGGGGTAGGGTCCCTTTAAGCATGGAGCTCAGTTAGCCTCAGGCAGCAGCCCCACACATTAAGTCCTAACCTGATGCCCTGCCGGCACTGGTTCCGGCCAGCCTTAACTTTGGTTCAGGGTCCACTCAGTGTGGACATGCTATTTCGAAATAGCAAAATGCTATTTCGAAATAGTTTTTGTGTATAGATGCGTGATTTCGAATTAGCTTAATTCGAATTAACTATTTCGAATTAAGTTAATTCGAAATAGTGCTGTAGTGTAGACATACCCTCTGTACTTAAGCCAATAACATGGAGGAATACCATCTTCTGGTATTCAAGCCAAATTAAGAGACACACAATATTATCTGTTGGTCATCAGGTGCTGAGCAACATTATTTAAAACATACAAATGTTCTACATTGCTTATTTTAAGCCCTAGATTAATCATGAACATAACCAATGAAGCACTGTAGTATGCCCTTCAATTCTGAATATAACAGCCTGATAACTGAATTTATTTCTTGGACAAGCTCACATCCTGCATTTATTGACAAATGGGAGCTAGTGCTGACAGCTTGTCCGAGACCACATGCATTTTCTGTAAAGATTTGTGCAATATGAATCTTGATAATACTTATGCATTATGGTATGTTCTTGGCTGAAGTCATCATAGCAACTCCAAATGTCCTAATAGTCCCGTGTTCCACTGAAACATACCTGTGATTGCTTCTGTGCTACCTGATCCTCCTTAATTGATGTGGTGAGATGTATGATGCCCCCCCCCTCAAAGCTTAACTCAAATCACAACATAGGCTTGTGATGGATTTTCCCCCCTGCACTCTTGCTTGCTCTTTAGCACTACTCAGCCCATCAGGATTTTTCTGCCCTTTGCAGTCTCCCATGCACAACACTACCTGGCAAAAAACACTGAAAACCCTCATGGCCCTAATTTCTGCTCTCCTGCCCACCATTTCATAGATTTCAAGGCCATTGTGACAATCTAGCCTGACATCCTGTATAATGTAGGACAGGCTTGTAGAACTTTCCTAAAATAATTCCTAGAGCACATCTTTTAGAAACAAAAATACATTTCATCTTGATTTTAGAATGGTCATTAGTGGGGAATCCACCATGATCCTCAGTAAATTTCACAATTCCTCCAAATGTTTCCAGATTTCTCTCTCAGACTGCTCAATTATTTTGAGGGGCTCAAAAATTGAAGTACAAGACAGAGGTGCAAAAATGACTAGAGGTACCCACCTTGCTCCACCTCACAGATTTCTGCTGGTTTGCAGTAGTGATATTCCCATCTGACCAGACACAAATTAGTTTTTTGCAGAGGCTAAACTGCTTTTCAGTTTTCCTCTGATCTTTGCAGGTCCTCACACCATGTGCACACACAAATGTGTGCTTGAAACCTTAACTTTAACATTTTTAGGTTAGGGGAGGGGAATAACATGCAGCGTACACACAGTAATTGACAGAATAGAAGTGCTTAGTGCAGGAGTACTGGGTTAAAAATCTATCAGTTTTGAAAAGTCAGGGACATGGTCCTAAGCATGACAGATCACCAAGGTATCCTAGGAGACCTAGGATATCCTCATAGAGACTACATCTTTCTGTAGTGGCTCTAGTACCCATCACTAGACCCCTGCAGTGCCTATCACCAGGCCCCAAGAGATAAATCTGTGAAGGGCTTCCTCAAAGACTGGATCATGGGAATGTAGAAGAGCGGACTCTCTGCAGATGCACCCTTCATAGCTTCATCTCGTGTAGCAAACTTTCTTTCCCTAGTATCCTCTGCCAACTGAACTTTAACCATGTGATAGTCTGCCTCTGCTTGACACTCATCCCTCTGACCTGAGGAGTAACAAAAAGACTAAGAAATAATAGTCACAATCCTTCTATCTGGCCTTTCTCCCTCAGCTCTGGGACCTGTGGTCCTCACATCCCTTCACTCAGTTATCTTTACTCCCTACTCAATGACCCACATTTCCCTCGATTCTCCAGTGGCTGTTAAGGGAATCCATGCTCTCCTACAACACTAGATTCTCCTACAATCCAGAGACCCTGTAATCAGTAGCCAAAATCTGCTGCATCTGACTCGTTGGTACTGCCTCCCTGGACTGCTTTCTAGCCTAGCCTTTTAATCAGTGTAACCAGTCAGAAACGACCCCCCTCCCTTCTCTGGCATCCAGCTGGCTGAACATAGCCCTCTGCTTTTTCCCCTTTTCCTGACCTGGCTCTCTTAGTTCTTTATTATTCTTTGGTATTCCAAGCAAATTATGGTTAGGTTTGTTGTAACGTCAAGGCCATAAGGGCAGACTTTGCCTAGAAACCATATTGCTTAATGTATGCTTGTGAATATGTATATAATCTGTGGAACGTATGTGAGGTGTGAATGAGGAGTACCCAGTCAAAGGCAGTTTAGGATCTGTAACCTTTTAACGCAACAAAGATCCTGCAAAGTGTATAAATCAACTGATGAGCAGACAGGAAAATCTCTCTCTTTCTAGGGCGAGATGTAACAGCACCGCAGAAACCAGGGACCGGCCCAGAGAAAGTCAAGCCTCCTGCAGATCTGAAGGGATCTCCCAAGGAACCTCATGGCCAAGTCTATGGGAAGCAGATGCCTGGCCAGCAGTCCAGCCACCTGCAAAATCAAAAGTAATCTACACCGCACTTGCAGCCTGTCTCCAAACTGCCAGCACAAATGATGTGTGTGTGTGTGTGTGACTTTATTTTTAAGAATCTGTACCAGTAAACAACCCTATATGGTATCCCTGCCCTAGCTAGTTCTAGTAGAACCTTCAGCTCCTGCTGAATTTTCCTCTTTCTCTGCTCTCTACAACCAAAAGGCGGCCTGCAGATATTTTCCCCTTTAGCCCCCTTTTAATTTGCGCTTCAGTTCTTTATAGTTACCACCATTTTTCCTCCCCAGCTCAGTATCAGCCTGCTGGTGCTCAGGCTGAAATTAAATGTCATTGTATGTGGGGGGTACACATTCCATCACAAGGCGGTAGTGTGGTAGAGTGGAGAGGGAATTTACCCGGGAATCAGGAGACCTAGGTTTTAGTCTCTGCACTGCAGCAATCTACCGTGTAACTGAGAAAATAATTTCCTCTCTCTCTTTTCCTCAATTTCTCCATTTGTTGATGAGCAAAGTGATGATTAACTTCTTGGGAAGATGGCTTTGAGATCCACCAGTGAAAAACAAGCATAAAAATGCAGTTCTTTTTAGTGGAGACAATTGTGGCCCAGATATATTCAAAATTTGTTACTTCTGAGTCTAAATAGAGATCTCTTTATATTGCAAGCAAATCAAACTCAGCAACACTCAAGAAAAATAAAGAAATGAAAGCAATTACTGAGTTGCAATAAGTGTTCCAACCTTCCTTTGGTGCAAACTAATCCGTATTTCTGTTTAATGAAATCTAAGAAATTATACTTTGGCATGCTGAATTGTCACTTCACATTAAATTCAATAGCAATAGGTAAAATAATGATGAGCCATATTGTGCCAAATTTTTTTAGAAGAATTCCTTACTGAATTCAATAGGGAATTTTGCTTAAAAAATCAATGGCATGACCTAGTGCAAAGTGTTTTTGGTCTCTTTACATCACTTCAAGATACTAACAATTATTTAGCTAGAAGCAATCAGTGGCCTTTTCCATACTCTGTAGCTAATTGAAATGTCAAGTTGGGCACCGGAAACTGCACTGCACTGCACTGTGTTGAAGCATACTAAGACAGAGCATAGCTCATTGATTCATGTCATTGCATACTGTATCACTTTAGAGCTAAAATAATGCTATCCCTTTTATAAGATTATAAAGTCTGGTGAGAATATTCAAATAAACAAGTACTTATAAATGAAGCATTTACAGAATTCAAATTTTAAAAATCAGTTAGCCCATTGGAACACTTTCATTTTAAAATCTTTAACGATTTTATTTATTTTGGATTTGTTTTTAATAGCATGTTTTCATTTATTAACATCCCAGTGATCTCTCACTCTCCAGTTGTGAGATATATTACCTTCCCGTTCATTTTATTTTCTGTTCCAAGCTAATTGGTTGATTCACCATGCTGAAATTAGAAGCTATAATAATGGCAAAAAAGTATGGCTGAATCACAAATAACAACTTTGGTATTTACAGTATAGGGCATTAGTTTTTACTTATAAAACCTTCACGAAAGCTAGTAGTAAGCTAACCTATAAAAGTATATTTAAGAAGTTACATTAAAAGAAGGTAACATTTCCAAAATTAAGCAGCCTAAAGCTAGGAAATGCCATATTTAGGATTGTGTGGCCTTAATTTAGCTCTCTTGTTGCATTAGAATATAGTTTTTAATGATAAGATCACATACTATTTTCTCCACAGGATACCTGCAATTTAGTGGATTAGTATTAATTTAACTATTGAGCCTCTGACTGGGTGGGGCTGATTAATCACCTGAGAAGCTGTGCTGCCCCGCAGCTTAGAGGGAACACTGGTTGGGAGATATGCATGTGACTGCCCAGTGGGACTGTCCGGCAGGTCCTGGATCCCCAGCTTGGCGTGCACAGCTGCTCAAAAGGACCCTGAGCCCCAGCATGGCACACATGGCTACCTGGAGCCAGAGTACTGATGGCTGCCCTGCTGGGTCAGCAAGGGAGTGGGGCTAGCAGGAGGTGAGGAGCAGGCCAGGAGGCCGACAGCAGGGTCCCCAGAAATGACCTCCCTGGTCTGGCAAAATCCCTCATCCGGGACTGATCAGGTCCTGAATGTGCCGGAGCAGGGAGGTCCAACTTGTACTTTCCTTGTGGGCGTATATGTGGTCCTGTGAATATACTATCAATTTATTTCACAAATATTAATGAATTTATCTTCACAATACCCTTTTGGGATTAGTTGGTATTATCACCATTTTACAGATGGACAACTAGTCCAAGCTTACAGCCAAAATTGTAAGGTGCCATCCAGAGTTAGTGGACGGCCAACCTGAGATACCTCAGATGTGATTTTTTTCAGAGTGCCTTAACACTGTTATAGTGCTTTATGTTCTAAGCATAACTCCTCTAGTTGTCTTCAATTGCAGATGAGTAATCAGGACTCTTGCCAGTGTAGCTCGGTTGTTTTCCTTTTGCACATCTGGAAATGAGGCATACATACTCAGGTCTGGGAAGCAACAGAGGGAGCATTGATAGCATAGGAGAGAGAGAATTTCCTTACTTTTAGTTGTTGGGCTCTATACAACTGGCAGAAACATTTGCAAGTAAAATTTAACTCAGAATCTATCCTCCAGCTGCAGCATGTTCAGTTGCTCTTTGACAATGGTGTACATATAGTCTAGTCACAGGCAGGAATGATAAAGGGCTTAAGCATGCTCAGTACAGACAGAATCTTTAGTTGCCCAATAACTTAGTCGTCCAATTCTAACAAGTATTTACTGAGCCTATGCAAATTGCTTCTCAAAGAGCAACCAAACATACACCAGACCACTTCAAATCCCTTGCCAAATTTGAAGACTTTGTTCCATGGAGACACTAGAAACAGCTCAATAAACACCAACTGCAAGAGTTTAGTATGGAGAAAACATCATATTTTCCTCTATATTACTTTTTGAGAAACTACTGAAACTCGTCAGAAACCTTCAACTTCACGTAGACAGCCAGCATGGAAAATTTAACTCCAATTATAATTTGGCAAAATTATAAGCAACTGAACCCTGGTTCTTATAATGTAAAATACTAGACAATCTTAACTACAGGTGGCTTCACCTTTATATAATTTTGTCTGAGAGAAAGATAAAAATTGATCTCTTACTGAAGTGTTAATACAAGGGAATTGTGAACTGGAAAAAAGATACAAATAAAGGGAACCTCAAAAGTTATATCTACTTTTTAGAAAGTGACTAATCAGAGGCATAGAGTCCAGCTGAAAGTCTTAGTCCCAACACTTGATATTAAAGACCTCCATTGACACTGGACAGGCCTATCTGCGATATTGACCTTCCCCCTGTGCCCACTGCATCTCATGATAACAATCTTTTACTAGAAAAATGAAGCTGTCTATTAATAGAGTGAAGCTATGATTACTAAAGACAGAAATTTCCAAGGAACTTGACCTACAGAATGAAATTCATTCCTGAAACACTTTTTCAGTTTATGCACAAAAAACTACATAACCATCACATAAACAAGCTAAATCTCAAACTAATCAGGCTATTTGACTGGCAAAGACTTTATATTTATGCTCAGAAATACTTGGGAGACCTAAGAGTAACATGCATTTTTAGAATTCAGACTATGAATTTTAGACAGTTTGTCCGTCTGTTTGATTGAGAACTCCTCCTAAATGGTAAGAGACAGAACGACCAAATTTGGTATTCATCTTCCTTTTATCATAACTTAAAGCATCATAAAGGTTTGATGCATCATAAGGAAAATGGGATGTGCTGAGAATGGGATTGCTTTTCATCAAACCAAACAGAAATGAGACAGAATCACCAAATCAAGTACATTCCTCAATACTGGCATAGCAGTGAATGTTGAAAGACTTTATCAAGATGAACCAGAAAAATAGAATTAATCTATGATAGGATTGCTTCTCAATAAACTTTACAGAAATGAGATACAATGGAGAAATTTGGAGTTGTGTTCCATTTTGGCACAGCTAAATCAAAGTTTAAGGTTTGAAAACTAGAAGAAAATGTTATTGGAAACCAAATTGACAATAACCCTAGTTTATAGGGATGAAAAAAATACACTTGATGGGATTCCCATTTAAAAATATTTGCTCAAAAAATTAAATGGAAAAATTTTAGCCATTCCTTTAAGAAATCTGAAATAAAAATTAACTTCATAAAAATAACACTGTAAAAATGTTATGGGTGTTAAAGGATCTGAACCACATTATGGGGTATATAAATCCCATGGTAGAATGGCCTGTCCTGCCTCACATGGAAATCATGCCAGATGGGGAGGAATTAAAGAGGAAACTACATTCAGATGCGGAAACTGCAAGGCGAGAACAGACAGTTGAGCTTCTCCCATCAGGAGAGATGATTAACAGCCTACAGAGCCCCTGTCTTCACAGAAGGTGGGTGCCAAAACCCTGAGTTGAAAGGAAACAGAACTGAGGTTTACAATGGAATCCAGTAGATTTTTAAGAGAACACTGATACTCCCAGTACCCCTGTAAAGTAAGAGAGGCCAATATCACAGAGGGAGCTGTTTACAGGTTTTCCTTGCCTTTCTTTTGCTTAACCCATTTTGATAAGTAAGGGCCGTCTGGTGGCATCCCTGGGGACACAGAGAGGAGATGAAACACTCCAGAGGACCCACCTGCAAGGTGAACACTGGTTTCCTAAGAAGATACCACACAACACCTATGTGGTGAGTGTGGAGTAATTGGATAGATGATTGAAGTCCAGAAGAATATAGCTGCTGTCAAGACTTGGTCTCCAAACCAGTTAACAATGTGGCTGATCAGCAAGCTGTATTTGGCTGTAGTTTGAGACATTCCATTTCAGTTCTGAAGACTCAAGTGATGAACATTGCACTTTAGGTCACAGTATAGACTGGGGAAATCAGCTCTGGAGAAGATCATAGAGTGTATACTGCATATATGTCTGCATGCTTAAAAAGAGAGGTGTAAGTGTTCTGCTTACGCCATACAAATGTGATGCAGATGTTACAAATCATATTTGTTCTATTCATATGCAATGTGCAATACCCGTAGGATTATGAAAATCTGTGTAGCCTGGATTATACTGACAATGTTACTAACAGCCTTGTTTAAAAATTTAAATATCTCAAGTGCTGCTTTAAAAGGCTTTGTTCGCTTGTCTGCATTAAATGTGAGTATTTCTGCACTAAATAATGATGTCGTATTTCTCTTTGATAGTACTGTAAGCTATTAATAAGACATAAATCAGAGTTTAAATAGTGTCCTGAATTTCACTAAAAAACTTACTTATTGTCCTTAACTCATCTGTCCATAGATATCCTCTTGTTTTCTTTTTCTTGCCCTATCAACTTTCCCTAATTACTAGCTTCTGATTTATATTCATTACTATCAATTTCCATTTTCTTCTATTTATTAGACATGCACACACATCTTTACTTTACCTCTATACAATGTCAGTTTGTTCCTAGAGTATCTTCTTGGGCTTCTAGTATAGTAGTCTCAAAACAATCCTCAATTTCCATTAATATTTTTATTAAATTCATCCTCCTACCTGATCAACTTGGTGAAACTGGTCATATTATAAATACTGTAATGTCATGAACACTTGTATTAATGCACTTTTTTTTAACTTTTATTATTTCCTCTCTGCTAGGACAACATTGAATTCCTTGTGTTGGATGCAACATTTTGTGTTAGGGAATTGTATTTATAATATTTAGAAATTCCAAGCATGTTTTACAGCTCACTTTGAAACCTCTATTATATACTGCTTAAACTGAAAACCCTAATGATCACACTGATTTTCTTTTGTTTTTTTTCTCTATATGATAGATTAGGTCATAAGGAGCTGGTCATCCTGTCCAGTAGTGCGATTCAGTTGTCTGTAACAGACACCTTGTGCTTTATCCACTGTCCTATTGATCCATAAACATTCAAGATAATTTTCTTTCAAGTTAGCAGTGATTCAGAAACAGGTAATGCCTTAAAAAAAAGTACTGTTCCCCCTCCTGTTTTGCCCAGTTGATCATCCCCACTGATTTTATTATTCCAGTCATGTTAATCATCTCACTAGGTTTCAGCAATACCAGTGAGATGGAAATCTTCATTTATGAACATAAATTCTAATTCCTCAAGTTTGTTACCTAGGCTCCTAACATTGGTGTATGGGCAATTAAGGGATTTCATATCCTTATATCCTTTGTTTCTTTGTAGAAAATCAAGATGCTGAGTACAAAATTAATCGAAGTGCTCATATCTTCCCTCTTTTTACCCTTCCCTTTTGTTATTAGTTCAATGTCCTCCTGACTACTTTAACCAGCCTGTACTTAAGGAGCTCTGCTCCCCTTCTACCGAAGTGGAGATCATCCAAATTATACTTCCTCCCCATGAAAAGAGGACCAAAAGTCCACAGACACAAAATTCTCAATCTTGCTCCCCTTATCTTGCCAGTGGGTCACTTCCAGAATCTTCTGCCTCAAGGGAGAGGAAGAATCTCAGAGAAAATTGCTTGGAAATTCTTCCCCCCGCCTCCCGAACTCTTGAGAGTTTACTCAAAGTATCTACTATCTGTGAGACAGCTCATAGAGCAGTGTCATTAGTGCCGATATGAACCATTATCAATGGATCCTTTTCCATTGACTTCAAAAGGCTATCTAACCTTACAGTGATGACTCAGGTCTTGACCCTAAAAGGTAGCACCATCTTGTTATTCGCCTGTTCCTTGCAGATTTTTTTGTTTGTTTTATTTTTTCTGAAGACCAAATTCCCAACAAGGATTGTCAATCTTTCTTGGACAGCTGGAGAACTCTTTGGAGGAAAGTGTTATTTTATTACAGGTTAAGCCTACCTGTCATCAACAGGTGCAACCTGTAAATGACTCTTTTTCCTTGAACTTACTGGATATGGAGGGATATCCCCAGAGTTTTCAAATCAGCTAGGAGGTATCAACTGGAAACTTCTATAGGTACATGGAATTCTATCTGATCCCCTTGTTTCTGGTAGTGTAGCCTGATCTCTCTCCAGCTGTGCAGAATGCTTCCATGACCTTTTGTCATACCATTCCTCTGACTTTCTTTCCCTGGCTTCTTGATGGCCAGCTCCTTTCTTTCTTGAACATGGGGATACTGCCCTATTTCCTAAGCCTGGTTGTTTAGTAAATGCTTAGTTTCTCTGATTCTCAGTAGCATCCGCACTTGTACTGCAAACCCAAGAATCTTTTTCTCCATCACAGTCACCAAATTGCATTTCATACACAGGAAGTCCCTTTTGGCTTCCTGCAGGAAAGAAAACACAGCTAATTCATTTCAATCCACTGTTCCGCCAGTGTCCTTAAAAATGGACCCAGAAAGAAAGTCTCATGCACACTCCCTCTCAACTGCCTCAGAAGCTAGCCCACCTCTGTTCACAGTTTGTCTAGAAATGATTTTTTGTATTCCAAGTTTCACTGTTTAGCTCAGCTCAGCCCTGCCTCTCACTACAAGGGAGCAATTATCCACTCAGACTTCAAACAGCAGTGCTGATCAAAGCTCCAAAAGTCAGAGCCTCGTGCCCCTTACCCAGCCACCAAGAAACAGACTGGTCTAAGCTTCTTACAGTGGGATCAGGACCCAACTGTGCAGCCCATAAACAGAGAACAAAACAAAAAGCCAAGCAAACACCCAACAGATGGACCAAATGTGCCACTCACCAACTCAACTTCCTCCAAGCACAGAGTCTGCAGTTATGTCCTCTGAAGCATTCCTGTTAGCTACATTTATTCAAAATTGAGCTGCTTCGATTCCCCACATAATAGCCCCATATTTCAAATGTTGCATTTACTTTTAGATAATACATGCATCCAATTCCCCTTTCACTTTCTATCCCCTTTCCCCCCTACTATTTATTTTTCCATCTCGTTAATCCCATCTTCAAACCACACATGCAGAGCAAATTAACTAATTACATTCAAAGTGCCATCAGAGTGGTTGGATGTAAACAAACCTGAGACACTGTGCCTGAACTGCTTTATTTAGGAATTGCATCCAGTTATTTTAGAAGGAAATTGTGAGTTGTGGTTGAGATTTATTTTTGGTTCTGTCCCTGACTCTATGTGACCTTTCACAAAAAAGTCACTAACCTTTCATGCTCTGTAGTTTCCCAAACTATAAAATTCAGACAATACTTAGCTACCTCACAGAGGTTTGCACTCAGTAGTACCATCTGGCATGGAGATCCTAAAATAGAAGGAACCACACAAATGCAGAGTACTATGTGAGCAGGCAGAAATAGGTTAATTAAAAATGTTTACTTACAACACTGCAACTATGAATGTGATATGTGGTTTCTAACTCTCCAATATGAAGTTCCACCCAGGAATTACAAGAATTATTTCACCAGTTTGTTGATGAAAGACATGTTTCTGAGCTACAGAAAATTCTTCCTCAGGTCTAGGCAGGAAGACCTCTGTGTAGCTTGAAAACTTGTCTTTTTCACCAACAGAGTTCAATTAAAAAATATTACTTCATATCCTGGGACCAATCTAGCTACAATAATACTGCAAACAAAATTTATTTTCTCATGCTGAGTTTGACACTTCAATTTATGTATTATATTACATAAGCATCATGTATGAGTATCTTGTGCGTGTGCCTTTATATATCAATATACACACAAATTCATACTGCATAAAGTTTATAATTAACATAACTAAATTTGCAAATACCCTTGCTAAATAGTTCAGTACAGAGGATCGAATTCTCACATAGTAAATGATATTTGTGATTTTGATACACCGCACAGTGCATTTTATTTGAATACACTAACAAGAAAGTTTAACGGTCTTTTTTAATCTAATATATATTTTCACATTTGAGTGTTTTCATGGCAGAAGATAACTGGGATTACTTCAATATATCAAGTTACATTAATGTGAGATTACTGGTGAAATAGTACATTTTCAAATCTCTCATGTGGAAATGTTATGCAAATTATTTGTAAATGCAAAAGCCTTAGGAGCAAGGCTGCATTAACAGCTCATATTGCAAAGGTATCCTCAATAATTTACAACCCATCAAAGGATGAATTGGATATAAATTGCTGCTATACAGTGCTAAATTCAGAAGAAATGCAAAGAGCACCATCTGCTGATCACATGAACCTTTTGCAGTTTTTTGGAAAAACCAGGGTACCAAGCTTTACTTCTACTGTTATATATATATATGATATGATATAAACATGAAGCATATGTATATATTACAAATAATGATATAATGCAACTCGTATATAATCTACATGAATCATGTACTTAAAGATATACCTGACATTACAGGTAGCTGTGCTTAAGCACTGAAATTCACATAGCAAAATAATAGTCTATTGCAGTGATTCCCAATCTGTTTGATATTGGGGACCAGTAAATCCATTCACAAGCTTTTGGAGGACCGGTAACATTATTTGCATATTTGCATATTCATTAAGCAAATGATGAATATGCAAATAAATTGTTTCTGGTCCTCCCAAAGCCCCCAGTGCCAGCTTTAGCAAAGCTTTTGGTACCGTCTCCCACAGTATTCTTGCCAGCAAGTTAAGGAAGTATGGATTGGATAAATGGACTGTAAGATGGTTAGAAAGCTGGCTAGACTGTCGGGCCCAGGGTTTCCCAAACTTTATATAGTTAGAACCCATTTTTTTTTCAGTACCTTTTTTTGTGGCCCAAAAATGTAAACGCATATAATCTGGGTTGAGACAGGCGGTGTGGGCTCCGGGGTGTGAATGAAGGATTTAGATGTAGGAAAGAGTGAGAGGTGCAAGCTCTGGGGGGGAATTTGGATGCAGGAGGATGTGGAGAAGGGGATGCTGGCTCAGGGAGTGGGCTCTAGGCTGGGGAGTGCTGGGCTCAGGTGGAGGGTTGGGGTGCTGAGCAAGCCACAGGCTTGTGGATGTGAGGGTGCAGGAGTTTGGGTTGAGGTGTGTGAGGGGCTCAGGGCAGGGAGGCTGGGAGTATGATGGGCTCAGGACACAGATATGCAGTGTGTGGATGGTGCAAGAGTGTTGTGGCAGAAAATTGAGGATGTGGGGGTGCAGAAGTTTGAGGATGTGAGAGGCTCAGGACAGGGGGTTCCAGTGTATGATAGGCTCAGATTTGGAGTCAAGGTGGGGAGTACAGGAGTGTTATGATGCTGCGGCCAGGACTAGAGATAGAGAATAATGCCTCTATATAAAACCATGGCACACCCACATCTTGAATACTGGTTACAAATGTGGTCGCCTCATCTCAAAAAAGATATATTTGCATTGGAAAAGGTTCAGAAAAGGGCAACAAAAATGATCAGGGGTTTGGAATGTGTCCCATATAAAGAGAGATTAAAAAGACTTGGACTTTTCAGTGTAGAGAAGAGGAGACTAAGGGGGGATATGATAGAGATCTATAAAATCATGACCGGTGTAGAAAAAATGAATAAAGAAAAGTTATTTACTTATTCCCACAATATAAGAACTAGAGGTCACCAAATGAAATTAATAGGCAGCAGGTTTAAAACAAACAAAAGGAAGTTTTTCTTCACTCAGTGCACAGTCAACCTCTAGAATTCCTTGCCAGAGGATGTGGTGAAGGCTAGGACTTCAACAGGGTTCCAAAAAGAGCTAGATAGATTCATGGAGGTTAGGTCCATCAATGGCTATTAACCAGGATAGATGGGAATGGTGTCTCTAGCCTCTGTTTCTCTGGAGGTGGGTGACAGGGGAGGGATCACGTGAGGATTACGTGTTGTGTTCCCTCCCTCTAGGGCATCTGGTATTGGCCACTGTCAGCAGACAGGATACTGGGTTGGATGGACCGTTGGTCTGACCCAGTATGGCCATTCTTATATTCATCCTTTATCTCATGCTGTATCGAGACCTTGTGAAATAATCACTATTCCAGCTTTCAGGTTGAGAAATGCCACAATTACTTTTTTGACCTTTACTGGTTTCCTAGCAACTGTGCATTTGGGATTATGAGGTTCCCCTACCTAATACAGTAAAGACTATGGGTGTTCTACCCCTCCATTGTCGTCATATTGCCACTATAACAGGAGTAGGAGTGTGTTCTCTTTCTTCAGGGAATACAAGGATAACTTGCCCCCAGCAGATCTTTTATAAAGTCTGAGGGAAGCTACTGCCCAAAATATGCTGTCTATCACAAAGATCCTTCTAAGATGAGCAGTCACCATGAGCACAGGAGAAAAGGACACCTCAGCCAATTCAATGAGTCCAGTTGTGACAGGTAGACATTCCCTGAAATCACCAACAGTAAAGATATAGAAGTCCCAAAGGCAGGATGTGAGCTGGGGAACTGATGAGGAGTCACATGTAGGGGAGATGCAAATACCATCAATTGATTCATGAACTTGGACTGATATGTGAGTAAAGTAAGAGAACCCTAAAACCTCCCTGTTTTCAGGGAGATTTGGGTTCCATTAAATCTGTTTTCACAAGGCTAGCCCTCCAGCAGAAGTGATAAACCCCATTCTCACTGAACTTCCAACATGTTCAAAACTGGTATTTGAAGACCAACAGGTAGGTACACAATATACTATTGCAAAGCAACTGCACACTTAAAAATATATATAATTCAATAGCTCGCTGAGTGAAAGTGATGCATTTTAAGATTAATCAATGGATTCATTTTATTGGAAATAATAAGCCAATGTTTCTCAATCTGGGTGGTAAGTTTTCCTTGAGGGACACCAGACTTTGCAGAAAGTCAAAGAGAAAACGAAAAGAACAGTGGAGGAAAGATGTAGGAGCACCCATCTTCACTAGCACCCATAAAGGTGCTCCTATATCTGTGACTAGTTACCTCGTGTGATGGACTGGGCCAGGTCTGGGCACCGCTGAGGGCATCCGCTCAGGGTGAATTGCTCAAACTCAGGGCTCCTTACAGCCCTTGACTGGAGACCGTCCCCAAATAGGCCACAAACCAGTCACACTGAGAAAAACCCCTCAGACACTCCAACTCTCCCTGTGCCACAATCAGCCCCTGGCCTAACACACAGGTGAGGGGCTATAGAACCCAATCTCACCTACCCAGAACAGGTTCTCCCGGTCCCAAAAGACCAGTCACAGTTCCCAATCAATTTACAGTTTGGATCTTAACCACAAGATCACTCTGAGCCAATCCTTTAGGATCTAAAATCTAAAGGTTTATTAATAAAAGAAAGAAAAGCATGAGAGTAAGGTTGTTGAGGAAAATACCTGGTGCATAACCACAAGATCACTCTGAGCCAATCCTTTAGGATCTAAAATCTAAAGGTTTATTAATAAAAGAAAGAAAAGCATGAGAGTAAGGTTGTTGAGGAAAATATATTACATACATCGAATCACCAAGTTCTCAGTGCAGGCTCTTAGGAGAGATGTTATAAACTGCTTTCTTAAAAGTCTCTGGTGTACATCCTATGTCAGGATGGGTCCACGATTCTTCCCGGCTTTCTGTCCCTCACAAGGCTGCATCTTGGATCAGGAGCAGAATTGGAGACAAGATGGAATATGCCTCATGGCATTTTATATCCATGCCTGGTCTCTTCCAAGCTGGAGCAGGTCACATGGCCCAGTGACCTCTCCAAATGTTCCAAGTCAACAATCATGATTCTGGCTGGTTTGCTGGTTCCAGACACATTCCTCAGGTGTGTATTCACCTCTCTGAGAGCCTCGCTAATTAGCATAGTCATTGACTGAAGATTCCTGGCACATTGCTCTGTCTCAGACAGAGAATCTTCCAGCATCAACACAGAGTACATATTTATAACACCACATATAGATATCACACAAGTATATGAGTAACATACATAAAATCAGTAGAACATAAGCTTTCATTTGACATCTCACATGGCTCCCAATGTACAGACTTTTGGGGCAAACAGCCCCCCCCCCCATGGGTGCAGCAATGATCTTTAAAATCCAATAACGTGACAGAAAGTCATCGCTCTTCCCTATATTCTCCCACAGAAGCTGTTAATTTATAGATCCCATTTTACAGGTGTGAGGTGTATTTTAACTTTAAACTGACAAGCAGCTTCAAACAACTACTTAAAAAAAAAAAACCTTTCAGAGAAAGAGTTCCTTCTTTCACCCCAAAAGCGAAGTTTCTTCTAGTTCTTGGTCCAATTATTGAGAATGGGCACCTTCAGCCATGCATCCATGACAGATTTAAGTCTAATATCTCACAATCCTACAGTGCTAGAAACGGGAGCTTTATGTGTGAAGAGAAATGACAGTACTTTTTTCTAATGTTGGAACTTCCTGATATACTGCACCTATCGCCCATCTGCACCCACCAGAATATTAAAGTTATAAATGTGTCCTAAACAGTGTTTCCTCTAAGATTTTCCATTTGTCAATGGAGTGAGGTTTGTCTTGTGCACCAATACTGAGGTCATGTTTCCTTGTCAGATGTGTGCCACCATGGCACCTACCAATTGCTAACAAAATTACACGCACACACACTATATTTAAAATTGTTAAGAAAAAAATACTAAAACAAGGGATAATTAACAAGGTACATGACTCTGCACCCACCCACCCTGAAAGCCACCCAGATTGCTGGCCCCAGCACCCAACACAGACAGTGCCCCCATCAGGGCCACACGCAGCCAGCTGGTACCTGACTGAGGACTGCGCCCTCCACACCCCCCCACCATGTATTTGTGCCCAGCCTTGCAATTTCCCCTGCCCCCATACACCACCAGTATACAAGCCAGGGCCATACTATCTGCCCCCCAGACACAAACAGTACCTAGGCCTAGAGCCCACAGCCCAAGCACCACTTCCCAGTCCCACATCTCGCCTGTTTCACCCCCACCACTGCCAGGGTAAGGCTACACTAGCTCATAAGTTCGAGCTAGGTAGTCTAATGAGGGCAACCGGAGTTGCAAATGAAACCCGGGATTTAAATATCCCGGGCTTCATTTGCATCTTCCCGGGCGCCGCCATTTTTAAATCCCCCTTAGTCCGAACTCCGTGCCCACGGCTACACGCGGCACGGACTAGGTAGTTCGAATTAAAGATGCTAATTCGAACTACCGTTACCCCTCATTGCAGGAGGGGTAACGGTAGTTCGAATTAAGATCTTTAATTCGAACTACCTAGTCCGTGCCGCGTGTAGCCGCGGGCACGGAGTTCGGACTAAGGGGGATTTAAAAATGGCGGCGCCTAGGAACATGCAAATGAAGCCCGGGATATTTAAATCCCGGGCTTCATTTGCAACTCCGCTTGCCCTCATTAGACTACCTAGCTCAAACTAACGAGCTAGTGTAGCCTTACCCCCCAGAGACCAGTGTCTGACACTGCACCTTGTCCTACCTCCCCCTTCCCCCACCCCCAAATTTACCTGTGCCTGGTACGTCCCACACCACAGACGGATATATATTTGGACTTAGGATTTTAGGAACCAGGTTTTACATACAGAAGAATATAGAGTAAAAATATGTTCTTCATAAATTGTGAAACCTCTCTTGAATATTCCAAAATTATCTCTTTTTGGAAATGTGTGATATATACAGGATTTATGATGGTGTGAAGTGGTATAAAGGTCTTTCTGGAATTTGATTCAGATGATCTAAGGAACTCACTTGCTGGTAACACAAATATAATATTGTGCTGATACAAATATTATGTCACACCATACTATTATGTATTTTGCGTACTTAGTAAAAATTACATAATGCTTCCATTTGACAAAGGCAGTTCAAACACAGGAGAGAAGAGTCACACACCTGCGACCCACCATGCCCCTGCAGAAGCAGGTCACAATTGCCCTGTGAAAGCTCACCACCCCAGACAGTTTCCAGTCTGTGGGCAACCAGTTTGGGGTGGGGAAGTCCACCGTTGGGGCCCTCCTGATGGAGGTAACGAGCTGTCAGGCAGCAGTCCCTGCACGGGGGTGGGGAAGGGGGATCCTTGGGAGAGTGGGGCTGGGGACTGCAGGGGGTGGAGTGGGGGTGGGAGGAAAGCCCTGTCTCTGGGGGGCTTGTGCCATCCCGCCCTCACACATCCCTGTTGCTGGAGGGAAACCTCTGTGGAGAGAGAGGGCTCATAGGAGGTGGCTCCTGGGGGTTTTTTGGGGGGGAAGGGGAGGGGACGGGCACCTCCCATGGGCTCAGTCACCCCCTCTCTCATTCTCTGTTTTGTGTGTCTCCTGCAGGTGGTGAGGGCCATCAATTCCCTGCTGCTGCAGAGAGTTGTCCGTTTGGAGGACGTGGACATGACTGGATTTGCTGTCCTGGGGTTCCCCAACTGCGGGGGAGCCATTGACAGGACGACGGGATGCACATCCTGATCAGAGCACCGGACCATCAAGCAGCCCCATTTATAAATAGGAAGGGCTACTTTTCTGTTGTCCTGCAGGCCCTGGTGTACCACTAGGGCCAATTCACGGACATTTTTGTGGTGTGGTCAGGCAGGGCACGTGATGCCCGAGTCTTTAGGAACTCTAGCCTATGCTGCAAGCTGGAGGCAGGCGCCTTTTTCCCATGCCAGGACTTTGCAGCAGGCGACGTGAACGTGACACTGTGCATAGTGGGGGACGTGGCCTACCCACTAATGCCCTGGCTGATGAAGCCGTATACCGACCACCTCGACCCCAGCAGGGAGCAGTACAATGCCCACCTCAACCAAGCCTGGATGCAGGTGGAGTGTACCTTTGGCTGCCTCCAGGCATGCTTCCGGTGCCTCCTCACCTGCCTGTATGTTGGGGAGCACAACATCCCTGAGGTGGTGGCAGCATGCTGTGTGTTCCTCAATATGGTGGAGCGCAAGGGGGAGGCCTTCCTCCTGGGGTGGGGGGAAGATGCTGGCCATAAGGGGTATGCGTTTGAGCAGTCCCGGACAGCTGCCACCCGCTAGGCCCATCAGTTAGGGGTGCACATCCAGTACTTTTTTCATTGTATTCCTTTGGCATATATGGTCATGCCAATTCTCTTCCAGAGTATGATCTGAGGAAGTGGGTCTGGCCCATGAAAGCTCATCACCTATTCAAACCATTTTGTTAGTCTTTAAAGTGCTACATAGTTTTTCCTTTTGTTTTAGCAAGATCAGACTAACGCAGCTACTTCTCTATTACTATTCAAGCACCCTAGTCACTCTCCCCAGGGCCTCCCCAACGGGGGAATCTGCCTTGTTGCTCTATCCCTTCCCCCTCTCAGCCTCCCCTCCCCCCTTGCCTCTTCCCTGACCTCCTAATAAACAAACCTGTTTGGTTTCAGAACAAAAGGAGTCTTTTTTTTATTCAACATTCAGCAAAGGTGGGCAGGGGGGACTCTGAACTGGGAGGGAAGTGGGGCAGCTCGAGGCGCTCCCTTGGGTGCAGGGACCTTGTCGGGGTTGTGTTGGTCTGGGGCCCACAAAGGGCTGGACAGAAGGGGGGGCATAGGCATCACTTGGGGAGGGGGCATGGGCATTGCTAAGGGAGGGAGCAGAGGCATAGCAGGGTGGGCTGGCGGATAGGCAACGGCCATAGGAGGGTGGAATCCAGGAGCAGCAGCATCAGGCGCTGTGCCTCCACGTGGGACATGATGCCACACATGGTGTCACAACGTGCCAGCATTTGGCCCCAGGCACGCTCCTGCCACTCCAGGTCAGCATCAACCCTGTGCACCAGTGTGTGCTGGGTGTCCCAGAGGACACTGACGTGCTGGTGCATCAGGTCCTCCTGAACCCTGGCTTGTGTGCGAGTCCCCCGGACTCTGGCTTGTGGCTGTGGAGGTGTGGCTCAGCCCTCTGTCCCAGCTGTGGAGAACACACAAGAGGGAGAGGCGGTCAGTCGTCCCTGCAGACCCTGTCCCTGAGGCTGTGCCCTCCTTTGTGAGCGGCAACCACAACAGTCTGTGGTCCACAGGAGGTGGATGCCCCAGGTGTAAGGCCATGTGTGGCCCTGTCTCACAGGGGCCCTGACATGCCCAGAGTACCATGCTGCCTACTTCGCCCCCCCCCCCACACACCACAGACAGGCAGGCAAGGGAAGTGTTCTGCCCTTCATGGGTGGCAGAGGAGCCGGTATCAGCCTGGCCCTCCCTGGGGTCTACACACACAGCTGCGGCTCGCTGTGCTGTCTGTGGGAGCAGCTGCTGCCTCGCAGGCATGCCTGTGTGCTGTGTGAGGCGCTCCTCAGTCTGTGTGGGGTCGTGTCTGAACCCTTGTGGCTAGCCTGCTTCCAGCTGGGTGTGCCCCGCCCAGAGGCAGGATGTGTGTGGCTTCCCCCGAGCCTGGCAGCAGGATCCCGGGGTTGTTCAGGGGCTGCTTGCTGTGTCCGCATGCCACACTCATGCTGCACGTGGTTACACATGCACGGACCGCAGCACCTTGTACAGCCCCCCCGTACCTGTGCTCTCACCTCCCCCACCCTGTGTGCGTGTGTGTGTATGACAACTCACCTGAAGATCCCTCCCAGGCATCCAAGCGGACCTGGGAGATGTCCTGGCTGGCAGCGACCAGCTCGAGGGACAGAGTCACAGCCCCTGACTCCTGCTCCTCCTCCTCCGGCTGGGGCTGGCCCTGGCCCTCCAGGTCATCCTTGGGGGTGACCTCCGGGTGGACAACAACCAGGATCTCCAGCCCTGAGTCCACCACGATGCATGGGGAAGAGGTTTCCCCACCCCCACCTCCACCCCAATATGTGGTGGAGCTCTGCATGATAGGGGTAGGTGTGGGGTCCTGCCCCTGAGCGTGCACTGCACTTGGTGGCCCTCACATACCCGACGGAGCTCCTTCACCTTGCTCTGGACCTGCTCCATGGCGCAGGCAGGGTGACCTCACTCAGCCAGGGATATGGCCATCCTTGAAAAGATTTTGGTATTGCGCCGTTTGGCCCGGGGATATTGGAGGGACCGTTTTTGTGCAAAAACTTTGTAGTGTAGACATAGCCTCAGAGATAAACAGCAGAATTAACAAAGAGTTCAAAGTTGCCTTATACTCTAAAGCATGAAGATTAACATTCCCTAGACATTTTTATTCTACTAGTTAACTGTGTAAGTTGGTTGGTGAATTTCTCAGATCCATAGGCCAAAAAAGTAAAGTTGTTTACCTTGTACAGTAAATCAGAGTTCTGCAATATATTTGGTCCCTATTTATATTCCACACAAGGTGAGCATGCACTCCAGACACCCAAGACAGGAAGATTTTTTTGTTGGCAGTGGTCTTGGATTCTTCCCTTCTCTTCCTCATGCTCTCAAACAAATGTAGAAAGGATGGTCAGATGGAACATCTCTCCAGTTTCCCTTTCTACCATAAAGAACTGTGGCTCTCCTTCGCTGCAAACAGTGAACTGGAGCTAATGGGAGCCATGAAGCTCCATGGCCACAGAGCCAGTAAATAAACACACCGGAGCAGCCAATCAACAGGGTTCTCAGAGTGGTTTCACACACCACTTTGAGAAACAGTGCTTTAGGAGAGGGACATCTCAGAGCAAACATAGCCTGGACTCTAACCATATTACCATAAGGTAAGTGGTTGCTATCAGCTCAAAGCACTGCAGTGTGCAGCCTGAAATCCATTTGGGCAGTCACTGTTAGGCAATAACACCTACTCATGTTCAACAAAGAACACTGCTTTGAGAGCATACACGTCACTCCTCCAGGAAGAGGACAAGGATGAAGCTCAATGTGGCATGGCGGTGCTGTCCATGCAAGGCCTGGCACTGATGCTTGCACAGTCAGTCATATGGACACAGTGCAATGCCTGTTCTGGTGCTGTGAGACAAGGCCATATTCTTGGAACTTTGCATATGGTTTGTCCCTGCCCTAAGGAGCCAGAACACTCAAATGATACCCATTATGACCAAGGAGAAGCATGTGGCAATTGCCCAATGGAAGCTTGCAATGCCAAACAGCTACCACTCAATGGGAAATCAGTTTGGAGTGAGCAAATCTACAGTGGGAGCTGATGTTATGCAAGTAGCCAAGGTGATCAATACCATTGGCTATGAAGGGATGTGACTCTGGGAAATGGGGACACCATAGTGGATGGCTTTGCTGCAGTGGGGTTTCCTAATTCTATTGGGGCCGTAGACAGAACGCACAGACCCTTCCTGGCCCCCAACTACCTTACCTAGGGGTTTATGTACCCCAGAATACATAACTACATGGAGTACTTCTCCATGGTGCTACAGGCACTGGTGGATGACAAAGGCTGTTTCGCCAACATCAGTGTGAGATGGTCGGGAAAGGTGTATTATACTTGCATCTTTTGGAATTCTTGCCTCTTCTGAAAGATGCAGAGTGGCACTTCTCCCCAACAGGAAAATCAGAGTTGAAAATGCCTATTGTGAACCTTGGTGACCCAGCCTACTGCTCCATAACAGCAGTCAGGGAGGCAAACAGTCTCCTGCTGCATCACCTGCTGCTCTCTGGTGGTTCTTCTCTTCTCACATTCAGCAAAGCAGTGCAGGAACTCTGCGCACACCTCCTCCATGAGGGAGAGCATGCAGTCCATCTACTCCCAGAACATGTCCTCCCTTGTCCTCTTTCACCTGCGGATCTGAGCCAGACAGGCATATACTATAAGGGGGAAGTACGGAGTCTATGCTATATGAGCCAGATGGGCATATGCTACAAGGGCTGCAGTCCAAGCTGCAATGAAAAGTTACACGGGCACATATTTCAGTAGATACATTGAGTTAATTCTAACCCTAATCTGTTAGCCAACACCGAATGTCTTCATAAAGACAATAGAGATGTGCTCCATGGAAGGCCAAATGTTTGATTTAAAGCTGGCTCTTTACAGCAAGTGCACAGAGTTCTCAGGGGAGCATTGGGATGCAGTTGGCCTGGAGGTAGGCAGGCATGTTAAAAGGCCAGCCAGGGCAAGAGCCTGCATGCAGGAGGGGGGCTAGGAATGGCAGGGCTGGCTTCCTGCTATGTCTGGCACATGCTGGGTCCAGCACTTGTGGCCTCCCAGGGAGAGGGCTAACAGCTTCTCCTCCTCCTTCCTCCAGATTGCCATGTGAGATATTAGTCTTCTCCAAATCACGCAGAGTGCTCAGGAGCAGATGCTGACTGAATGTGGCCATAAGCCTGGGCCTATGGTTGTGGTTCAATGATGCCAAACCACTTACTAATGTCCTACGGCGGAGGATGGCATAAGGCTGGCATCCCCAAAAACCTTGTGAGAAAGATCAAAGAGTTCCTATCTGAGAGCTTCATGGAGTTGTGCAGGCAAGAATCTCCCTCCATTTGGAGACATATTAACAAGCTGCTCCAAGCCCCCTGCATTGCATAGGCACAGCACCCTGAACATCAGACCCAACTGCCTTAACCACTTATAGTCAGAAAAAGTTTGTGAACTCACCCAAAGTGCCCTCCCTGGGGTTGGTGCTGGACAAGGAGACATCCTGGGAGGAGGGGACCAGTTCCAGTGTCATGAATAGCTCCTGGGTCTAGAGGATCACCAGCTTGTTAGAGGGACTCTAATGTTAGAATGTTGATCTGTTCATAATGTTTATAGTGCAATTGTTGTGTACAGAATTTGGGTAAGGTGCACACTTAAAATGGCGATTGTCATCAGTGACTGGAAACCAAAATGGAGATTACCATCAGAACTCTGTGGAAAGATCTGGACTTGTTTCCCACCAGAAGTCTTTGCGCTCATTACCAACTTATACACATGGCACGTAAAAGCTGTGCACAAGGCACGAAGAGGCTTGCAGCAGGCACGCAGATCCTTTGCACCCAGCCCGAAATTGTGCACACCACCCTATACAAGTTTTCCCACCAAAGGTTCTACAAAAGCACTGCACCCCAAGGGAGCGTGTGGTCAGTGTTCCGTCTGTGTCTGTGAGGACAGCGTGTGTCAGAGAGGAAGCGTCTACGCCATTGAAGGCCCACTTCCCTGCATCGAAGGATCAGGATCCAATGATGGTTACCCTTCAAGAGTAGCATTCCAGCCTGATAGCGCCACAGAGGGAAAAGGCATAGGGATCATTCACAACTGTGGTGGGTTCCCACACCACGCTGTGGCGAAGGCTCAGCACTGGTGATCTGGGATACACCAAGCAGAGGTGTTTGATCTCTACCCGCCTCGGACCATAACATTGTCATCATCCCTGAAACACTCCGTTGTGGTGAAGGCCCAACGAGAATCGTACCAGAACTGTACCACCATTCACCATCAGCCTTGGCTCCTGTGGCAACAGCCTAGGATTCCACCGAGGGCTATTGATCCATCTGCGAGGGATCACTTGCAGTTCCTCCCTGAGGGCTAACCTGAGCCAAAAGGTAGAAGGTGGCAAGCATCGGTACCACCATCGGCGACACAGAGTCTTTTGTAACGTATAAATACCTTACCTGTATTGGGGATCTTTCTGTCTTTCTTCTCTTCTGTTTTGGGGTCGGGGTTGGATTTGTTGGTTGTTGTTCTTGTTCTTGTTCATGCACTTATCAATTTAAATTCTTACAATATATTAGTGAACTTTAATCTGGATTCCAAGTGTGTTTCTATTGGGGAGAAATCACCGGTGATCAGATACGGCGTCAGGGGCCTCCCTTCTGGTAACCATTTAACACCATCAATCAGATCCCTTATCCTAAATTCTAAATTAATTCAAAAGATTCTGCTTGTTACTGAGACTCTGGGGTAATAAGCTGGCCATACTGCTCATTCCTCTCCACCTCCTCCCACCCCCCACCACCACATTAGCCTCCACCCTGATTCCAGTTGTCTCTTGGCTGGGACTGTATGATCATGCAGGAGAAGCTGGTCCCACCTCCTTCCCAGAATGATGTTCAGGTGCTCGTAATAGCAGCATACGTAAGGTGCTGCACAAGACTGTCCACTCACCTCCTTCACCTTGTGGTAGGGCTGCCTCAGTTCTTTGATTTTCACTCGGTATTGGTGGGCATACCTGGAGTAGCCCTTAACCACCCAGTGACTTATGAACTTGCCATAAATGTTGGTATTCTTCCAGCTGCTTCGGAGCTTGGAGAGAATGGATTCATCTCCCCACACCTCGATGAGGTGCAAGATTTCCTGGACACTCCACAATGGTGCTCTTGAGCCCCTGGGTACTTTGGAGCCTGTGGGAACAGAAGTATTGGAATTCATTGCACTGCTACTAGAATTGGTCAAAGTCATACCCCCTGGTGACATAATGCACTGCTCACTCTGGGATGTGCTCGTAAAGCTGACCTCACAGGAAAAGCAATCCAACTGCTCCCGGGGCTTTTTGTGCTCACCAGGAGACTGGTAGAGGCATAACTTCTCCCCAGAGTTGTCAGCACAGGAAACTGGGAGGCTAATAGCCTCAACTTTCGCCCAATGCTGCATTTATGCTACTGGAAATTCAACCATAGGTGGTCAGGAAAAGCGTTACTCCTCAAGAAATCGACTTCCACATCCCTGACACAACAGGCTTGGTAGTGTGGATGCCTCACTTACGAAATCGACCATATGTGACTAAATTCAATGTAAAGTCCTAGTGTAGACCAGGACTATGAGTGCTTCTGTTTACAAACACAAACCTAATATTGCTTTGTATCTACACACTTGTTTAAGTATTATATAAGAGGATCTGTAACCACTTCAGTTTCCAGCCTAGTGCATGGAGTCTTTTTTTTTTGTTCAAATATAAAACCCTTGCTAGCAAGAGAGAGTTAAAAACAAAATTATTTGTCGCCTAGATAAACTTCCATAATTTGGAGAAACCCACACATAGAACAAACAGAATTTAAGGCATTCTGGATTAATATGTTTTTCAATATTGACCTTTGAATGTGTTGGTTGCAAAGTGATGAAGCTGGATTTCTTTTTACAGAATATAATGAGTCTGATTAGCACACCCATGACCTATATATACACACAAAGTAATTTGATTAGCAAAAATAATTTAGGTCAACATGTAAAATGAAACATTTGTAGTATTATAGCTTTTGAATTTTGCAGAACAGATTTATAAATATTGAGCCTTTTGGACTTTGTCATATGTCAAGCATCTACAAAAACTGAACATTTAGACTTGACCGTTTAAGACACTTTTATAAAACTTCACAAAAATATATTTATATGCCATCTGCAGTTTCTAGTTACCTGGTGAACTCAGTAAACTTGGTGAAAATTCTATGGACCTGAATTTTTTTTTAAGTACATTTTTGTGGATACAAACTAGGCAGTAAGAAATATCTATGTACTATATTTTTCACCTAAAAAAGGGAGAAAACTTCAAGACTAATTCCAAACTAGCATTTCACAAAGATGGTTTTCGAATAAAGGCAACTTATCAATTTATATTTGTAAACTGGAAAAAAAAAGCCACATGATTTTTTGACTGAAGTATCCAAATCAGTAGTTCCTTGGAAAGTCATATAGATCTGAATACACAAAAAAACCTTGTTGAGAAGCCATATATATGATATACCCATGAAACTATCTATATTTATAGATCTATCCACATGGTATATCTCTTTCAGTGCACTAAATATCCTAATAACTATGTGAGTGAAACCAATCACTATATTCTCAGATGAACTCACATGAAAACGATAAAATAAAAATACTCCCTATTACTTGTGGGTGAACACTTTTCACAAAGTGATCACTGTATATATATCTTATCTTTTAGTTCCCATTTTCAAAAGGAAACCTGAACAACCTTATCAAAAACACAAGACTGGGATCTCAACTTTATAACTGCTAGACTGTAAAAATCATGGACTGAAGAAACACACCAGATTTATAGCTTTTTACAACCACCTGTAACCCATTATAATCTATGACTGCAGAGGTGCGAACAGGACACTGTACCTTGAATAGTCCCTCAGAACAAGTGCTAATTACTCATCCATCTTACATTTAGCTGTGATGGTTGGGGTATCTTTCCTACACCTAAAGAGCAGCCATTTGAGGCTCAAAAGCACATCTCTTTCATCATCAGAAGTAGGTCCGAGAAAAGGTCTCACCTTAACGACCTTGTGTGTCTATTTAATTATTGAAGATACAAGAAAATAAATAAATACAGAGGTTTATAAAAAGTGAGCTTCTTTATTATTTACCTTATAGTAGCCTCAAGGAATCCCAATCATAGATCAGGACCTCATTGTGTTAGCATCTGTGAAAACACAGAACAAAAAGTCAGTGCCTGACCCCAAAGAGCTTACATTCGACATATAAAACAAGAGATTACAGACAAAAAGGGGAGTACAAGGAAACAATGAGACAACATTGGTGGGTATGTTTCCAGTTGATCTCAGCACATTAACCTATTTGTTCTGTTGCTGGAATGTGCACTGAAACTTTCAGAGTTATGCAAGTGCAGAGACACACATATTTGTGCCCCTAAATTGTATCAAAAATGCCCATAATTGCACTCAAGTGGTAGTAACTGTACACACATGTCCAGTTTTGTGTCTAACTGGTCACTTGTTCATGCAACTCAAGATTATATGCACAACTGTGGTAACTGTTCAGACAATAAAGAATGCATATACACATGTGTTTCTGAAAATCACACTCAGGCCATGCTGCAGTGATCAATCATCTTGAATTCAATTTCAAGGATCTAGTGAAGTATCTACTAAATCAAATACTGAGACAGTGCCCTCATCTATGTTAGAACTCCTCAATTCACAAGGAATAAGGGAAGTCAACAGGAGCATTTGTTCCCATCCACCTTCCACTGTGGAGACAGCGTCAAAGGTCAAATTAAGGTACGTCAACTCCAGCTACTCAATGTAACTGGAGTTGCGTGTCTTAATTTGTTCTTCCAGGTAAATATAGACAAGGCCTCAGAAAATTAGAGGAGTTCTGGGACTACCTGAACAATGGCCAATGTGGCTGGCCTTGGTAGCAGCCAGAACAGCAGCTCTGGTGACATCTGCACCAGGTGCTGGCCTTTGGGGCTAGTCCTAGAGTCCCCCTGCCCTTGCAGTAGCACCCTGGGGCTGCCCAATTAAGGTTTAGACAGGGATATTTATAGTAAAGGTCATGGACAGGTGAAAGATTGATTTTTCTGTTTACTGCCCATGATCTTTATAAAAAAAGCATGATTAAATCATATCCTTAACTATAACGATGTCTATTATTTTCTTTTGAAATACTATTTCCAGGTGCGATGTTATTTGGACTCACCAGATGGCACTATTATATGCAGTCTGAGCTAGGCAATTGAATGGAAAGGCATGTAGATAAAGACAATTTTTAGTTGTGACTTTCTGATCAAATGTATGAAGGGTCCACCTATCTAAGCACATCAAGGTTATTTTGAGAATTGCATGCTTTTGGAAGGACAAGAATCCCATTTTGTCTCACTAATGGGTTATACTAGAGATCTTTCTAGAGAGGTTCTTAACTGTGTCTGGATAGAAGCTTCTTGAATCTTTAGGTTTAGAGTTAGGAAATTTGTAGCATATTCCTTCCACTTTTACCTCTATTTTGCAACACCCTCATATTATGCCATCAGGAGATTAAAAGAATTATTTGAGCCTTTAGGTACTCTGAGGTTTTTTTTTAATTACTACTATTTTTAAAGTTTATGAAGAAATCTTCTCCAAACTTACTATTGAAATGTTTTTCCCTGTTAGCTGTACATTGCCCGGGAGAATCAATACTTTGCAAGCCTCAATCCATCTGGACTCATTCTATGCATTTTTCACCAGAGGCTAATTCTTATTCCAATGAAAAAAATGTCCGTCACTTCAATATCTATTTGTCGTCTTTGCATTCTAAATCCTTCCACAACGAGGAGAATCATGTAATCATTGGATAGTATAATCTAATTTGCATTATATTTCACTTTGAGAAATCTCAGTGCTGGAGCATCAAGTAGACAGTCATGGAGATTCCAGAAGGCCAGCTCCTGTTGCTGATTTCTGTTCCAAAGAGCTTCAGGATTGCCTTCTACAGTGTGGGACAGTGGTGAAGGTGGTGCAGTATTATAGTGGGCTGTGTGATGGGACATTTCCATATTCAAGAGACAATGAATTGTATGGGAACTTAGTTTTTCTATAAGTGTAAGAATCAACCTGTAAGAAATGGCTAAGGATTGTGCAACAACCTGTGACCATGTCATGTGATATGGGAACCCGTTTTGTTTTATTAGTTTTCCATGGGAAGCTGGGAGGGTGTCAAAACTTGGAACAAAGGACTCCTTCCTTATGCAAATCCTATTTAAGGTTGGAAAATGAGGTAATCCAGGTAATCAGTTCTCCTCAGGGATCCCAAGATTATTGCTAGAAACATCTAAGACTGAACTGGGGGAAGGAACTGGACTCAGCTTCGCAGCATCCATGCCGTGAGGTAGAGAGAAGCGAGGTTATGATGGACTAACTGACTGTGGTCCTAAAAAAGGAGATCTGAATAGTCAGGAAGAAAGCTGCCACTGCTAAATCCATGAGTGTGCCAAACCACTGCTGGCAAAGCCAGGCTGGGGTGTTCATAACGACTTAGAATCCTATTGTGGATGATACCTTCAGGAGGTTACCGAGTCCAACCCCCTGCCTAAAGGAGGACCAACCCCAGCTAAATCATCCCAGCCAGGGTTTTGTCAAGCTGAAACTTAAAAACATCTAGGGATGGAGATTCTACCACCTCCCTAGGTAACCCATCTCAGTGCTTCACCACCTTCCTAATATCTACCCTAGATCTCCTCCACTGCAACTTGAGACCATTGCTCCTTGTTCTGTCATCTGTTACTACTGAGAACAGCCTTTACATCCTCTTTGGAACCCCATTTCAGGTAATTAAAGGCTGCTATCAAATCCCCCCTTCACTCTTCTCTTCTGAAGACTAAACAAGCTAGCAATTCTTATTGCCAACATGCCTTTAGAAACTTGTCTTGCTAGCTGCAATTCCAGTTGTGCTTTTACCTTCCTGATTATACCCCTGAATGCTTCAGCGATATATTTATACTCTTCCCTAGTTATCTGTATAGGATTCCATGTCTTGTAAGCTTCCTTTTTGTGTTTAAGCTCACCAAGGATTTCACTGCTAAGCCACACCGGTCACCTACCACATTTGCTTTTCTTACTGAGCATTGGGATGGTTTGTTCTTGTGCCTCCATAAAGGTTTCTTTAAAATACAGCCAAGTCTCCAGGATTCCTTTCCCCTTCCTGTTAGCATCCCAGGGGATCCTGCCCATCAGTTTCCTGAGGGAGTCAAAGTCTGCTATTCTGTAGTCCAAGGTCTGTATTTTGCTGCTGTCCATTCTTTCTTTGATTTCAGGATCCTGGCCAATCATCTTCTTGAGGATACCTGAGGCATTTTTCTTCTCCAGGATGTCACATGCTGCCAATTTTCTTCCCTGTTCTGTAATGCCTACTCTTCTTCTTCAGCATGCTGTGCCTGCAGTATCAAATGCTGCCTTCTAGCCAGAAAGTCTTCATCTTCTCTGATGGAACGTAGGGTTGATATTTGGGCCTCTAGTTCTTTAATTGTCTCTTCCAATATGGAGACCAGCTTGCACTTAGTACAGATGAAGTCACATCTTCTGGGAGGAAGACAAACATGGTGACTTGCACAGCATGTACAACAGCTGAGCTTTCCCTATCCATACTGTCTTCCTTCTGAGAGACTCCTCAGAAGCTGTTTTTATTGCACCCTGAAGCCTAAAGGGGAGAAGAGAGAGAGAAAAAGAGAAAAAAACAAACAAAAGAAACTAAAACACCATCCTCTGCGGGCTTCACCCAGGCAAACTCCCCTGCTGGCTGCTATCCTGTTTGCTGTTCACTCTGGCTGTCTTTTTTTATAAGGCTGCTGGCTCCAAGCAGATGGCCCGGCTCAAAGCCATGCCTCCGATCCAATCAGCCTGGAACAAACACTCCTAATTCACACTTTTCAAACAGACAAACACATAGTCAAACAATCCCTCCAACTAGCACAAGTCAAACAAATGGTCACAGACAGGTACTCACCCCACCAGCTCACAACACAGCCCTTCTACAGCCACACACTTGCCTGAGCTCATCTCAGAAATTTCCCAGGCAAACTCCCCTGTTGACTGCTGCCCTGTTTGCTGCTCCTTGTACCTTGCTATTTCTAATTTTCAAAAGCCTTGTGGGATTTGCAGAAAGGCATGCATGAGACCTCTGACCATAATGCAAGAAAGGCATTAGATAGTGAGCCACTGTTGAGGCCCTGTGGAACTAAGGGCATTTCCTGTTCTGTGTGGTGTCAGATAGGTCCACTTGGGGAGCTCCTCACCTGTGGAAGAGCACCTGGGTGACTTCCAAATGGAGGGATCATGCATTGTAAGAGAAAAAAAAAAGATCTGCTGAGGCCATCCACCAGTATATTCCAAACCCCAGGGAGGTAAGAGGCTTCTAATGATGCACAAGTCCTACAGATGAAGGCTTCCCTGACACAATGACAAATCAGGCTCCCCCCTTATCTGTTGATGTAGGGTGTGGAGGCTGTTTTGTCTATCAGTACCTCCAGCACCTGACTGCATATGTTCTTGTCCCAAGTTCACTTCAGTGAGTCTAAGTTGCTCCTGGAAGGCCTTCACATCATCATATGGAACTGCCTGTGAGGAGCCTGCTGCTGCCTCATTAGGCGATGATGATGAGGAAGCAAATTCAGAAATGAGATTGGGTGGTGTGTCCCCTGCCAGAGTTAAGGCTTTGGTAATTGGCATTAAGGCTCTAATGAGCAATGCCAGAACTCCTTCTGGTGAGTTACATCAAAGGGACTGAGGAGAAGTGCTCACCCAGCTACTGTCTCCATGAATCCAGGGACCAACCGTGTGCCTCTAAAGCTTGGTACAATGGATCCAAGAACTGGTGTCTGGACCCCAGTGATCAGTACCTGGACTCTGGTGATCCAAAGATAGAGGTCTGTGCTAGGACCATGCCAAAAATCTCTGGAACCCTAAAGAGAGGGATGGGCCCAGAGCACATTGCCTTTGAGACCTGTGTAGTATCACCAGGCTTGAGGAAGTAATTGCCCCACGGCCCAGAGATTCGAAGGGGCCTGGAATTCCTGGCTGCCTCTGCTGCTATTGCAGCAATGGCCAGAACCCTGTGCACCTTTGAATTGCCACCAGAGCACCATGCTGAGTGCAGTTCTGAGAGCTGGAAGTATGGGGTGGAGGGATGTGCCACGGTCTGGGCAACACTAAGGGCTAACTGCTCTTGGCTGCATCCCTTCCACCCTCAGTCCTGCCCCTTCTGGGAGTGCGGAGCCAGGCCCACCACATGCCTCGCCCCAGGGCGCACGGTGGCTGTCAGTTCCACTGAGGGTATTTCCTACTGAAGCAGGAGAGATCCTTTGTCTATAGCACCAAGAGGGAGAAGATATCCTTTGATGTTTATAAGGCTTCCAGGGTGAGTAGCGCTTCAAGATACTATGTACCCAAGCCACCTTACATAGTGGAAGGCAGCTGGGGGAGAGAGATAGGTCCTGCCACCAAGGTCGCCACCTGGCATGGCTCCAGGGATGGCAAGACAGCCCAAGACACTTTGGGTTCTGCCTGAGCCTTGTCCTTGGTTTTTCAAGTGCCTATGGAGCATTCCATTCCCATGTGCTTCTTATACCACCTAGCAGGTACTGAGGCCAGGGTTCAACACAAAGAAACTCAGCGCTGGAGGTGCGTTCCTCATCAATGCCAATGTGCTGGGTACAGAGTCTGTGTGCACCTATGAAAAGTGTGCAAAGTCTAATGTCTCCCTCTCTTGGTCCAGGACTTGAATCCCATACCAATATGGCACTTTTCACAAATGTGGTACTGCCCAAATATGTTAGACAGCTTAGGTGTGGACTGCTGATGATTGAAGCCTAGGGAATGGGGCAAGCTCCATCCCTGAGCTAAATCCCTGAGGGACTATTATTAACTATTAACAACTGTTAGCTATTTATTAACAACTATTTACATAAATAGATAAAAAGCCCACTGATTTGCTTGCTGAAGTAAAAAGGAAGCATTCAAGCACCAACACTGATGTAAGGAGGAACTGAAGAGGGGCAGGCAGCAGTGCCTCTGATACCAGCGCACATGCACACTACTTCAGAGGGAGCCAGAGCAGGTTCCCTAAGGATACCACAGTGCAAGTACACACATCTACAATGGAGAGGACATGAGCAAGCACTCAAAAAACAAAATCCCAATTTCACAGCCTGATTAGTTTCAGTTTCCAACTGCCTTCTGACAACATGAAAGACTCAAGCATAAGAGATAAAAAATAATTCAAAAATGCAAGATCTTAAATACTGTGGGGCTGTGTCTAGACTGGCCAGTTTTTCTGGAAAATCAGCCGCTTTTCCGGAAAAACTTGCCAGCTGTCTAGACTGGCTGCTTGACTTTGCACAAGAACACTGACAATCTAATGTATGATCGTCAGTGTTCTTGAGCAAATACTATGACGCTCCCATTAGGGCAAAAGCCCTCTTGTGCAATTGCTTTTGCGCAAGAGGGCCAGTGTAGACAACGCGGTATTGTTTAGCGCAAAAAAGCCCCGATCGCGAAAATGGCGATCAGGGCTTTCTTGCGCAAAACCGCGTCTAGATTGGCACGGACGCTTTTCCGCAAAAAGTGCTTTTGCAGAAAAGCGTCCGTGCCAATCTAGACGCTCTTTTCCGTAAATGCTTTTAACGGAAAACTTTTCCGTTAAAAGCATTTGCGGAAAATCATGCCAGTCTAGACGTAGCCTGGGAGTATTCCCCCCCAAAGCTTGAAGGGATATTGCCACTGATGGGGGCTATAGTAATTTCATAGGCGAGGTCTCTCCATTTGGCTTAGTATGCCTGCACTGCTGTAGCCTAAATAATACCAATTTTCAGAATCTCAGATGAAAGCTTCTCAGCAGAGATAGTGACAGATTTACAGTTTAATAAGCAATTGAACAGCATACTACCAGAAGAGGAAAATATTATGTATTTCTTTCCACTGTGTTTTTTCCTTTTGTACACTATTTCATGGCTTTTATTGCTGTGTCCTGTGGTGCAGAGTGATGGAAACTGATGCAGAAAAGTATCTGCATTGAATCTTTGGTACAATTGTCTTCAAAATTAGAACTAAATTACTTTATGACATGCTTCTAGTATGTCACCATGAATGGCTGGCCAATTTGCACAGAGGTCAAAGGATTTAAAAAAAAATAATTAATTTATCCTACATTTAACAGTTGATTTTCTCCTAATCTCTCCATGGACTTCCATGGTACCTGCTTGTGTATTTTGTTACAATGTCTAAACTACTATACTTTTTTTAAGAAGCCCATACTTGAGTTAAGATTTTATGGGTTTCATTTAGATGTAATTACATCCTGCACTATCTCTCAACAGTTAGGAAGCAATCTTCATATATTAAAAGAAAAAAAACACCCTCTCTTAAGATAGTGCTTCACTTGTCATTTAAATGAACAAAATAATGAACTGCAAATAGAGAGAAGTCACTGATGCATGAGACCATTTAGCAAAATATTTATATATCCATACAGATCCTTGATTCCCTTGAAAGGTTGAGTGTAAATATGACATTTTGAAATGTGTAACTGTCGTGAAAACTAAATCAATCTTAAGACATTTATCACTTAGTAATGAAATTTCATGTTTATCTTTATTCTCATTATCATTTGAAGAGGTCTTGTTGCTGTAATTATTAGCTTTGAGTTTGACCTTCTTTCTTTTTTCCAGGCAATTAACTTTTTTTCTGCCTACCCATGGCCTAGATAAGACTATGTTCATCTGCACTAAATTTATATTTATTAAATTAATACCCCCATTTTCTGTCACTGATACAACACAATGCTATATATTCTTACTGGAATTCCATAATATTATATCAAGTGTAGTGGCCAGCATGTGACTTCATTTTTATTTGTGAAATCTTTTTGAAGACAGTTGAGTTATATGGATGGAAATGAAACCTGAATCTCTGTCATCACAAAGATTCAATTTCTGTTCTCAGTTGACTATATGCAACTCTGCTGGAGTCAGGCGTGTTCTAAATAAGTAAGTGGAAGCATAATTTGGAATATTTTGTTATGTTTTTTCATTGTCTACTAACACACCAAATAAAAACATATTCCATAGATACATAATTTTACTTTCATACCTTATCAATTGTATCTTCATTTCACCTGCATGAGAGTATGTAAAAATAGAAAAAATGTGTATAGACTGAAGGAAAATTATATGAATTTAGTGATAAAGATGAACATCCTATTTCTGCACATTCTTTAATGGCTCATTCCTTTACTATCCTGAATATGTTTTCATACACTTATATGAATGTATATAAAGGACCTTCTGGTTCACCACATAATTCCCTTTTTCCACTTAAGAAAGCCAGAAATCTTGGGTGAAAAGTACAAGAGTCTGTCAAAAAGTTAACTTCCTGTAACAGAGATGGGGACTTTCTTTTTTGGGTCAGGGACTACTGACCCACAGAAAAATCAGTCGGGGTCCAGAGACAGAAGGGTGGCTGGAATGCCAGAGTGGGAACCCCAATGGTGGGAGAGGCCCTAAGCCTCAGGCACCAGATCCAGGCAACCCAGGGGCCACATGTGGCCCCCAGGCCTTAGGTTCTCCACCCCTGTCCTATATCCTTCAGATAGTCACTCATAAGGAACAGAGGGGTAGCCATGTTAGTCTGGATCTACAAAAGTGACAAGGAGTCCTATGGCACCTTATAGACTAACAGATGTATTGGAGCATAAGCTTTCATGGGCAAAGACCCACTTTGTCAGATACATGCATCCTTGTCACTGTTATAAGGAAGAGTCTTGACTAAAAACAGAGAACCAAACAAGTTGATCAAAATCCTGCAGGAAGTCTCTCTACTCAGTGTTAAAATGAGAGATGGCAACTTGAATATTCAAGGAAATCATGCTAGCTACAATGCCTACATTTTAAAACACATTTTCTAGGCTGGGTAGTGACTCTGTCTATTAAGGTTGCCTGGCAGTTCCCATTGTAAGATGCTGTTTTCAGTTGTGCGTTACTTTGCCAAACTTGTAATAATTTTAGTTGGCATTTTCTGTACTTCAGACTTATTTGTTCTGGAAAGTTTCAGATGAAGCAGTTCATCTGCTCCTATGAAGGAGGCCAAGGGAAAATGCCTTGTTTTGCCTGTGTTTAAAAAAATAGCAGATAGTGACAGCCTTTTTTCTGAAATGCTCTGAAGCAATGTTTGTTCCAGGCTGGGCAGAACAACAGAGAGCAGGCAGTGTGTCGTTCCTGTGTTTTCAAAGACTCTCTGCAGGCATCCAGAAAGCACAGAAGAAGCAGCTGTCTGATTTGAACGCAAGAGGGACAAATGCTGGACTGGGTTAAGGAAAAGGAGTAAGGAGTAGACTGGAACCAGAATACTGGTTAGACTGGGACTTCAGGGGAGGGAGGAATTGTGACTGGGAGTTGGAGAAGAGAGACTGGGACCAGGAACCAAGGGTGGGGAAGAGACTGGACTGGGGCAGGGGTATGTCAGAGGGAGCTGGACAGAAAGGGTCAAAGGCCTCAGGAAAGTGGGCTGAAGATTCAGTAACAATTAGAGCACACTCACCTCCTGAGCCTAGAATGGAACCCAAGATTCTTAAATCTCACCCATGCTCTACCATTAGCAAATATCCATGAAAATCATTGTCAGAGTATGTGTCTTATCCTCTTCTACATAGAGAAGGGCAACTATTGTTATCAGTTATTTCAGCAGCTCAAGAGGCAGAGGTCTGTGTGGTGGTTAAATACTGCTGATGACACCATATGGTTATCAATAGGATTCCACAGGATGGAATTTCTGGGGGAATTTTCAGAGGTTTCTACGTTTAAAACATTTCACACACAAATTGTGTTAAACTATTAAGTTTGCGAAGTGAAGCACTTGAAAGTTAAACTTAATTGTTCCTCTCTTGTGTGTATGTTGTTGTGTTACAGTCTCCAGTTACATGACCAGTTTATCACAGGAATTCTTCTTCATTCACTGCATAGAACTGACCAGGTCTATGGATGAACGAAGGCTATGTTGTGTAGTAGACTGCTGCCTAGAAGTCTACTGCTTTTTTTTCTTGTTGATGCTGGAAGGTGCATAATGAATGAGGCAAGGTGTTACAGAAAAACAAAGTTCTAATGACTAAGAGCCTTCAAATGTTTCTCTGAAGAACTGGATTCTATCCCTGTTTCTGTCACGGAGTTCCTGAGAGATATTAAGCAAGTTACTAACCCAAACATTTCAAAGTCTGTTATTAATTTTGTTATCCTTGTTTTCTGTGTACCCAGCTTGAAACATTTGTACAAATTAGGACCTGTGGTCTCATTGTAGTAAGTTAAAGGAGTGGAAGGGAAGATGAGACAAGGCTAAGACTGACTGCTTAATACTCTTTGATGCTTCTAACCCAAGAGCGGGCAATCATTTTTGCTGGGGGTGGGGAGGAGCACATGAAAATTTTGGAAAGTGGTCCAGGGCCACACTCTTCTATATCCAAATCCAGGTTGGAGGTTAGGTGCAGAAGGGAGCTTGGGGTAGGAGACTAGGATGCAGGAATGGGAGTGGGCTCTGATATAGTTTGTGTGAAGGGGGATTGTGACCTGGGATGTGGAATTGGGGTTCAGGATCTGGGAGGGAGTATGGGCACAGAAGAGGATTCTGGCCTGGTGGAAGGGTATAGCAGGGGATGAAAGGTCAGGGTAGGGGTTGTGAGTGTTTGGGAGGTGACCTGAGGCAGAATGAGTGGTGACCTGGGGCAGGGAATAGGGGTACAGTGTAGCAAAAATATATATTTTAGTGTTGGTTATAAGAATCTAAGTAATATATAAACAAATTATACATCAAATCGTTATGCAATTTCTGTATGCCTCTATTTCACCTTGTCTCACGATTAGACAAAGTTTACTGCAAGGTGTTATTGTCTGTTAGCTTTACAAATTAAGGTGTACCTCATGTCTGCATTGTAAACAAAATTGTGTTTTCTATGCAATCCTTATCTGGAATGCTCTTTACATTGTTTGGTGTGAGTGGAGGTGTGTGCGTGTGAAAGCCATCACAAATGCACAGGTGGTCAAGAAGAAGTGGGAACCTTAAAGATAACCAGGAAACATCCATTGTGTCTGTGACTAAATTAAATTACATTGGTGAACCCTGAAGACAGGCAGACACCGCCCCCAACTCCCGAGAGTAAGACACAAACAAGAGACAACAATGGGAAACCTGGCAATAACCATCAAAGAATAACTGTGGAAAACTCTGAAGTTAAACACCATTTAAGGATGAATGATTGCAGCATGACACTGCAGTACCCATAGACTCAAATGGGTATTTACATATACAAGAAGGGGAGCTTTGGCCAATAAGACTCTGGGTTTGGTCCTGCAAAGCCAAGTCTCAGAGGAATCCTGATTCCTCACTCAGTCAGCCTTGCCTGGCCAGCAAGACAGACTTGAGCCACAAACAGACTGGTAACTACACTAACACCATCTGCAGGACCTGTGTGTGCATGTGTGTTCACACTTGTTTTTATGAAGCATATGCTAGCTGCTTTGATATTGTATTCTTAATAAATGCAGCATCTTGCTTTTCCCCTTAAAAGATCTCGTGTGCTTCTTAGAAGCATAACAACAGGAAAGGGGGGAATGCCAGAGGCAGGCTCTGGCTGGGAGGTGCTTACCTAGGTGACTCCTGGTCAGCAGCCAAGCTGGACCCTCATGTAGGCTCACTGCAGCCCCAGGCTCAAAGCAGCCAGCTGTTCTATGTGGCTTTCTACACCAACAGTTCGGGGGAGGGGATGTTTCATGCACTGTCCCCACCCCAATCTCTCAGCTCCCATTGGCCAATTTCTGGCCAATAGGAACTGAGAGATTGTGCTTGGGGTGAGGCAATGTAAAAGGCTTGCTCTTCCCTGCTGCCACACATTGCAGAGAGCCACATGGAGCAGCCAACCACTTTGAATGGTGTGGAGCTACTACATACCCAAGGGTCATGGCAGGGAAGGCTGCACACCAAATTAAAAGGTTTGGGGGGCCAGATCCCTTCTCCAACCTGAGGTGGCATTAGACATTCCTCTCTTCACCGTGGGCTTCCAGAGAAGGGACAATTGGATTAATGAATTGAGAAGACAGGCCTATTTGGGAGCAAGAAATGTGAACACTGAAAATCATTTGAAGATCTATACAGGTTTTGTCACCAATGTTATCAGGTGTAGAAACTCACAGAAAACAGGAAATACAAGCTTTATGGTTCACAACATAACAAAAAACTCCTTATTTTCAAGGCCAGGGCCCAAGATAGCTACAAGATCATGTAAAATTGTGGGATGAGGGCTATGGTTAATAACTGTGTCCCTCGGGGAGAATAAAACTTCCTAGCATAACTTATTTATGAAGACAGTAATCAGTACAATACTGTGGAATAACATCCCACAAAAATTAAGAATGACAAATCTCATCTCCTTCTGCTCCTTCTTTGACCTATCTTCTCTAATACAAATACACAGCAGTGGGGGAAAACAGTACACTGAATACACATCTTTCCCTAGGCAGAGGAGGAGAGAAGCAACAAACATCATTTAATGCACAATCATTTAATGCACTTACTAGAGTGATGAATCTGGTATAAGAATACATAACAAAAGAGTGCACTTAGGGCATGTCTACACAGCAGGGCTAAAGCTGAAATAAGCTACGCAACTTGAGCTATATCAATTGCGTAGCTTAAGTCAAAATAGCTTATTTTGGCTTTAGGCACTGTCTACACAGCAGGCAGTCGGAGTTAGAGCACTCTTCCTCCAGCTCCCCTTAGTCCTCATACAATGAGGATTACAGGAGTTGGAGTAAGAAGTTCTCCAGCTTGACATTATTTTGACATTACAGCAAAATAACTGCTTGCTGTTTAGACGTGGACTATGTTATTTTGGAACAACATCAGTTATTCTGAAATAACACTGCTGTATAGACATACCCTAAAAGAGGGAGAGCACTCAAGGCTAGAATTAAGGTTGTAGATGGCACTTATGAAGTTCTGTCACATGTAAGAACTGTATTGGCATGGAAAATGCTTAGTCACTCTGTGCAGGTGGCACGTACTCATTGAGGATGGAATTTTCAGAGGATTTTACTGTAAAATTAGCAAAACTCAAGTGAGCACATTTAAAATATTTTTTCAAAAGTGTATAATTGTCAGATTTTCATGAGGATGTCAAAAGTCATCTCTGCCAAATGTAAAGTCACAGCTCCAAAACATGGGCTCATTAGTGTTTTCCAAATAGGTTATCAGATTACTTTTCAAATGCTAAAAAAAAAATGTATTTCCTAACCTTATTTTTTTATAAGATTGAGCTATTTTAGCTGAAATTTTCTAACAGTTCAGCCTGAGGAAGACACCTAGAAAGGAGAAGTTCAGACCAAACAATTAAAGTTTGCCCAAATTACAAGCAACTGAAAACAAGATCTCATGAGTGAAAGTGCTGGGTTACCTTAGTAAGAGATTTTACCAGGCCTGTCTACATTAAAAGGTTAAAACCACAAATTTTAACATTTTACTTGATTAGCACAACAAGAAACCTTGCCTAAGTTGATTCTGTTGTTTCTGTAATTGAAAATGAATGCTCCTAACTTATGAGAATGTGAAATGCCCTGTAATTAGCATTTGGTTGGTAGATATTGCAATTATAAACTGTGGAGTTGAATTGTTATAACATTATCCACTATTTTGACATTTTTCTTTTAATGAATAGCAATAAAAATGAAAGATTAATTTATTACATAAGTAGAGTCTTGCATCCTCTGTTTGGACACTACTGAATGCTAACTAATTTGGGCTTCTTCTATTAAAAACAAACAAACAAACAAACAAAACCAGACATCTCTGAACAAACAGTTCAATATTATTACTGCTTTAATTTGGGTTCTAAGTAAAACTGGTCAGAAATTTTGAGGAAATATTTTCTGTAGTTTAGGAATGAGATTGCTTTTAGCAGATGGGCCAGATGTTAATAGGCAAATATTTCATGCAACACTTGATAGTGAGGGCTTCGAGTTAGTACCTGGAATTCTTTCCCAGTTGATAGTTCTTTTCCATAGTCTTAGGCTATGTCTACACTGCAGCACTATGTCAGAATACTGGAGGTATCCTGAAATAGCTACCCTGTGTCTTAACAGGAAGCCCATTATTTCAAACTATAACAGGCTCGCTATTCTGACATCCCTGTAAACCTCATTCCACGAGGAGTAAGACATTTTGGAATAGCAGGTTATTTTGAAATTTGTATAGACAGTGCCAAATTATGAAATAAGCTATTTTGAAATTGACTCGAAATAAGCTATGCAATTTGCATAGTTCAAATTGAGTAGCTTATTTCGGGCTATGGGTGCAGTGTAGGAACACCCTATTTGGTCACCAGAGTTGAGATCAGGAAGGAATATTCCATCACATCATATTGATTGGAACCTTGGAATTGGAACTGGAATGAGATGTACAGGAGGTCATACTGGATGATCACAATGATTCCTTCTCACGTTTAAGTCTATGAAACCAAAACTTCTCATATAATTTTTTTTTTATAAAAAAACAGTGAGTCAGGACATTTGATCAAGTCCATAATGGAATTTCTCGTCAAAGTAAGTGAGACAGATTAGGGCATCCATATGGCAGACAGGTTTAAATGTCTGCTCTAGATTAGGCAGAATGCACTAATCATTTGACTATTGGCTATTCTGGTATGAGTGTTTCTCATTTTATTCATGAGAAATTTCAAGTTCTCATTTCATCCTGAAAAGGAACAATCCCCCACCTTCCAAGATTCCTGAAACAGATTTTTTCCAGTCAGCCTGACTTCCCAGGGGCTAATATCGCCTACAATGTATTAAACTACACATCTGTAAGCTATTGAATTCTTGGAGGACGTAACAGTTCTGTGTTATCCCTAAATAAAATCCTTTCATCTACTGTACTCCTGTGGTGTCGTGTAGTAACAGTCAAGGTGGATGAACAACAAACTTAGAGCTTAAACAACTGGCTTTGCTTATCAAGAAGTCTACTTTGTGATTTATTGTACATCTTTACATCTGTTATTCCATTCGTCCTGTTCCTACCCAAAAGCTGCCCTATACTTTGGGAATAGTAGATGCATGCCATTATAGCCTTCTCCAGTAGCATCACAGATGCCGACAAGTGCTTTAAATTTATTTATGGCTCATACACGTCCATCATTTTTTATAACATCCCCCATGAATCTTTAGGCCATCTTTCCTAGATGACAATATCAACCAGAATTGCTAAGCTGCCGGTTAACTTCATTTTTAAACTACAGACAAAATGTGCTGAACAATAATCACTGTCAGTGCTGTATTTATTTTGAGCAACTGGGTTCCTAACAGTTCTTTATTATTTTAGCCATTTTTTCCTCTATACTTGAACTATTCCTTAAACTTAAGAAATACAGATGAAGAACAAAGGAGTGCCTAGGGTGCTATTACATCTAGCATTCTGTTTCATGTTTCAAATGCCAATATATGCAGCAAGTTTTTCTATGAGCTTCCTACACATACACCAGTATATTAGAAAAACTTAAACAACAGATGGTCTCGCAGCACCTTAAAGACTAACAAAACACGTAGATGGTATCATGAGCTTTCGTGGGTACAACCCACTATATTAGTAAGTCATCCATATTGGTTCACATAGCTGATAAAAACAACTGACTTAGATTCAAAACTTAGTGCCTGGTAGTTGCAACACTGTAAAATGCTGAGAAATACCAAGGACGTGTTTGTCTGGTCCTGTGAATAAAAGCAAAAAAAATAGCTAAAGTATTACTGAGACACTCAGAGAGTCTATGAATACACAGAAAGGTAACCAAAACAATTAAAGCAGTCTTACAAATTTGCCATTATTTAAAATGTCTTGCTCGTGCTTGATTTCTACCATATATAAAAATTGTAGGGAAAAAAAAGAGTACAGGCAACACTCGAGGGTGCCCATTACTGTATAATATCAGCATGAATACTAAGCTGAGTGCCGGCGAGGTGTGTTAATATTATGCTTCAACAGCACACCCTGGAGCATCTTACCGCTTAAATGCTAGAAAGGTCAAACATGTAGAACATATTATCATGTTTCACAGAATGATCACACATTATTATTCTGTGTTACCTCACTCTTTCGGGGAAAAAAGGTAGTAATGAAAAATGAGAAAAGGTATTCAATTAACTCAACTTTGATAAAGTGTTAATATGAAGCACAATCATGTAGTTCTCTTTAGATATTGAGTAAGGTCATGTCCCCTGTATATAGTTGTGTCATAAATTACACTGCAAGGGAAAAATTGTTGGCATGAGGATTTTACTGGATTATCCCCCCATTAATATTTTTAAAGCAAAATGGGAGAAATATATATTGTAGTGACCTTAGCATTTACAGTAGAATAAATTGAGCACAGTAAGAAATAGAAGCAATGGTAGGAATACAATATTTTATATCAGCATTAAATTTCTGATAGGCCAGCTTTATTTCAGTACAGCTAGTCCCCGAGTTGCGAACGGTTGACTTACGACCATTCACATTTACAACCAAAGCTGTCATAAATGGTGGACCCCGAGTTATGAACGTGATCCATGCTTACCAACAGCGTGGTCATGTGTAACTCTATGGGGTCCGACTTACAAACAAACCAAGATACGACCAATTGCTTGGTCCATAACCGGTTCATAAGTTGGGGAGAGGCTGTACAGTGGCTCTTTCACTTCTAGAAGTGGATGCTTTCTATCCTGAGGCACATTGAAGCACGCAGTGAGAAGACATTTGCAGAGCCAGGAGAAACATAGCATACCCTTTCTGTGGACTGATACTTTGGTTTCCAGAATGAAGCCAACATCTTTTGCTAGTACTCGCTATACATTTTTTTAAAAAGTATGGGAAAAAGCAACAAAAAACCTTGCAGATTCAAATTTCTAGTTTCCTCTTCTCATATCATCTGTCCTGAGTCTGTAGGTGTTGAGGCTGTTCCCCACTCTGGCACTATGAATGCAGAAGATGCGGGCCCTCAAGAGAGCTTCAAAACCTTGCCTCTACAGGCACCAGTTACAACCCCCCCAAATCCTAGTACCCAGATTTTTGGAATTTTGCTGCCACCATTAAGTGCTTTGATCCTCTAAAAAGAGGGGGATGAATACTTGAAATTATCCAGGGATACCCCAAACTCTTTTACTCCAAAAGAGCTTGAACAAGAGAAGAGAACAACAAACTGCAGTCTCTGGAAGTTGACACCTCAGTCTGAGGCAGGTACACACAGACAGACATACCAGGACTTAAAAGTAGTGATTTTTATGACAAAATTGAAATAAACTTGAGAAATCATAGTTGGTTGCTAGATGCTAGAGCAACTGAGGAAAACAAATTAAAACAGAGAAAAATCTCAGCACAATGCTTAGATGGTAAGGGGGGGAGGGGAGGCATAGATTCACACAGAGTAGTTCAAATCAAATGACAAAATAACAAAAAATTACCCTGAATGTGACTGGACTCATTTCCCTGGTACTCCTAATTTTCTTTTGTTCACTCTGAATTCCACGGGGAGCATGGTAGTCTTGCAGGGGTCAAATCATTCTGTGTCTCAGTCCTGGGTATTATACTCCCACATAAAGAAAGCAGGCAGAGAATCTATACCCAATTCAAATTCCAAGCCTCTATCTCGATTGGTTCTCCTGGCCCCCCAGGCAGACACCTTTTTTTTTCTCCTGTTCCCCTCCCCCTCCCCCAGGAGTGTGTGCTGTGGCTGGCAGGTGGAAGCTGTGAGCTTCTAATCAAGGTTTGAAATCTAGAAGCCTCTGCTCATTGGTTGAGCCTTAATCGGGGGAGGGGCTATAAGGCAATCCAGGGCTTTATATAGCAGTAAGTCAGTGACCAGGGAGCTGATAACAGGGAGTTGTGAGAAGGAGTTTGGAAGGGGAGTGCAGATTATGTAGCGCTAGGAAGAAGGATCAAGGAATTTGAAGCACAAGTGGTGTTCTGGTCCATCCTTCTGGTTGAAGGAAAAGGACTGGGTAGAGATCATCGAACTGAGGAAGTAAATGCATGGTTGTGCAGGTGGTGTTGGAGAGAGGGCTTTGGTTTCATGGAACATGGGACTCTGTTCTGGGCACAAGGATTGCTAGGAAGAGATGGAATTCACCTAACCAAGAGACGAAAGAGCATCTTTGCGGGCAGGCTTGCAAACCTAGCGAGGAGGGCTTTAAACAAGGTTGGTTGGGGGATGGTGACCAAAGCCCTGAGGTAAGAGAAGAAGTCAGCTACCAGGAAGAAACATAAGGAGGAACAAGCAACAAAGGAGGACCCCTGACTCCAGTGGAGAAGGTAGAGCAATCAACTGGTTATCTAAGGTATTTGTACACAAATGTGAGACACCTGGGAAACAAACAGGAAGAATTAGAAGCCCTGGCCCAGTCAAATAACTATGATTTGATTGGAATAAGGGAGACTTGGTGGGATGACTTCCATGATTGGAGCACAGGAAGAACAGACGGTGGAGAAAAGGAGGAGGAGTTGCATTGTATGTAAGAGAGCAGAATGATTGCTCGGAGCTCCAGCATATAGAGGGAGAAAAGCCTGTTGAGCGTCTATGGGTAAAGTTTAGAGGTGGAAGCAACAGGGGTGATGTTGTGTTTGGTGTCTGCTCTAGACCACCGGATCAGATGAATGAGGTAGATGAGGCTTTCTTCGGACAACTGAGAGAAGCTTCCAGATCACAGGCCCTGGTTCTCATGGGGGATTTTAATCACCCTGACATCTGTTGGGAGACCAATACGGCAGTACACAGACAATCCAGGAAGTTTTTGGAGAATATTGGGGATAACTTCTTGGTACAAGTGCTGAAGGAACCAACCAGGGGCCATGTGCAGCATGATCTGCTACTCACAAACAGGGAGGAACTAGTAGGGGAAGTAGAAGTGGGTGACAATTTGAGAAGCAGTGATCATGAGATGGTAGATTTCAGAATCCTGACCAAAGGAAGAAAGGAGAGTAGCAAAATACACACCCTGGACTGCAGAAAAGCAGACTTTGACTCCCTCAGAGACCTGATGGGCAGAATCCCCTGGGATGCTAACATGAAGGGGAAAGGAGCCCAGGAGAGCTGGCAGTATTTTAAAGAAGCCTTATTGAAGGCACAGAAAGAAACCATTCCAATGCGTAGCAAGAGAAGCAAATATGGTAGGACACCGGACTGGCTTACCGGGGAAATCCCTGGTGAACTTAAGCACAAAAAGGGAGCTTACAAAAAGTGGAAACTTGGACAGATGACTAAGGAGGGGTATAAATGTATAGCTCGAGAATGCAGGGGAGTTATCAGGAAGGTGAAAGCGCAATTGGAATTGCAGCTAGCAAGGGATGTGAAGATTAACAAGAAAGGTTTCTACAGGCATGTTGGCAATAAGAGGGTGATCAGAGAGCGTGTAGGGCCCCTACTGGATGAGGGAGGTAACCTAGTGACAGATGATGTGGGAAAAGCTGAAGTACTCAGTGCTTTCTTTGCCTCTGTCTTCATGGACAAGGTCAGCTCCCAGACAAATGCACTAGGAGAAGGAGGTGGACAGCCCTTGGCAGGGAAAGAACAAGTTAGGAACTATTTAGAAAAGCTAGACATACACAAATCCATGGGTCCAGCTTTAATGCATCCGAGGGTACTGAGGGAGTTGGCAAATATCACTCCAGAGCCTTTGGCCATTATCTTTGAAAAGTCGTGGAGATCGGGAGAGATCCCAGATGATTGAAAAAAGGCAAATGTAGTGCCCATTTTTGAAAAAAAGGAAGAACAACAATCCAGGAAACTACAGACCAGTCAGCCTTACCTTAATCCCCAGAAAAATCATGGAGGGGATCCTCAAGGAATCCATTTTGAGGCACTTAGAATAGGGGAAAGTGATTAGGAATAGTCAACATGGATTCGTGAAGGGCAAGTCATGCCTGACCAATCTGATTAGCTTCTATGATGAGGTAACTGGCTCTGTGGATATGGAAAAGTCAGTGGATGTGATATACCTTGACTTCAGCAAAGCTTTTGGTATAGTCTCCCACAATATTCTTGCCAGCAAGTTAAAGGAGTATGGATAAATGAACTGTAAGATGGATAGAAAGCTGGCTAGACTGTCAGGCCCAACGGATAGTGATCAATGGCTCAATGTCAGGTTGGTGGTCGGTTTCTAGCGGAGCACCCCAAAGATCCATTCTAGGGCTGATTTTATTCAACATTTTTAATGACCTGGATGAGGGGATGGATTGCACCCTCAGCAAATTTGCAGATGACACTAAGCTAGGGGGATAGGTAGATACGCTGGAAGGCAGGGATAGGTTCCAGGGTGACCTGCACAGATTAGAGGATTGGGCCAAAAGAAATCTGATGAGGTGCAACAAGGACAAGTGTAAAGTCCTGCACTTGGGATGGAAGAATCCCAAGCATTGTTACAGGCTAGGGACCGACTGGCTAAGTAGCAGTTCTTCTGAAAAGGACCTGGGGATTACAGTGGATGAGGATCTGGATATGAGTTTACAGTGTGCCCTTGTATCCAAGAAGGCTAATTGCATATTAGGGTGCATTAGGAGGAGCATTGCTAACAGATACAGAGAAGTGATTATTCCCCTTTATTCAGCTCTGGTGAGGCCACACCTGGAGTATTTTGTCCAGTTCTAGGCCCCCCACTATAGAAAGGATGCGGACGCGTTGGAGAGGGTCCAGCGGAGGGCAACCAAAATGATTAGGGGGCTGGAGTGCATGACCCATGAGGAGAGACTGAGGGATTTGGGTTTGTTTAATCTGCAGAAGAGAAGAATGAGCAGCCTTCAATTTCCTGAAGGGAGGTTCCAAAGAGGTTGGAGAGAGGCTGTTTACAGTAGTGACGGATGGCAGAACGAGGAGCAATGGTCTCAAGTTACAGTGGGAGAGGTCTAGGTTGGACATTAGGAAAAACTATTTCACAAGGAGGGTGATGAAGTACTGGAATGGATTACCTAGGGAGGTGGTGGAATCTCTATCCCTGGAGGTTTTTAAGCCCTGGCTGAGTTGATTAGTTGGGATTGGTCCTGTCTTGGGCAGGAGGCTGGATTTGATGACTTCCTGAGGTCTCTTCCAGCTCTATGATTCTAGGTACCTGAGTTAACACATTAGTCACCAGGTACTGGGCAGCACTCCTCTTGTTCATGACAGTAGGCATTCAGTCCAAGGTACCTCTGACAACAAAGTCCTCATATGGCTGAACACCCCCTTCTTCCCAGCAACAGATGCTGGGGAACTCATACCCTCCCAATTTGAACTCCAGAGCCAAACTTTCTTCAGAACGTTTGCAATGGCTTGCTTAGTCCTTGGGAGGGCAACAGCTCATCTCTCGCATAAATGTTGGGTTCCAGATCTAGAATGCAGCTTTCAAACAGCTTCTCCTTTAAACTCGTGTCTACCGTTTTTCATAAGCAAAGCTCAAACCACTTCCATTTTCCTCATGGAATCATTTTCCCTCCACATATGTTCAAGTCCAAAATAACTAACACCTTTTATTTCAGTTTCCTGGTAAGGGCGACTATTCCTGACACAAATTTAGGATCTACCACCTTGACCCTACGTTATTCTGCATTTTCATGTGGTGGCATACTTCTTCGGCCATACTTTATTGTCTTACTGGGTAAGCAGGGTTAGCTTGCTGGCCTCCAAAAACTAGATGGTAATCTCCATAGAGTAGGTTCCCTGATTAAAATAGTGTTGTTGCTAGTGAGAGGTTGGTTAAGGCTGCCAATCCCTACAATTACACTGCATTTATGTTGCAGTGAGGCATATAAATATATATATAAATAAATCGTCCACACTGTCTCACATTTTCACATGTTGACTGACTGTGAATTACCAGCTTGAGACACAAAGGTTGATTTTCTGAGTTTGAGCACCAGCATCCTCCATTAGAGTCAAAGGGTACATCTAGACTACTCTAGACTTTTGAAAGAGGATAATTTGCATATCCTTTTGAAAGAGGATAATTCCGTGGGAATTTGCATATCTTCTTTCGAGCTCACTTTCGAAAGCAGCACTTTCAAAAGTGAAAGTAATCTAGACGCGGTTTTGTCGGCAACCCCCCCCCCCCATTTGTCAACAAGCCGCGTAAACCTCGTTTTTAAAAGGAAAAGCAGCTTGTCGACAAACCGGAGGGTTCACCGACAAAACAGCGTCTAGATTACTTTCACTTTCGAAAGTGCTGCTTTCAAAAGAGAGCTTGAAAGAAGATATGCAAATTCCCGTGGAATTTGCATATCCTTTTTCGAAGTCTAGTGTAGTCTAGACAGAGGCTATTCACCTCTAAAATAAGTCCTTTATCTCAAGTGGACACTTCTGAAGATTTAGTCCTAAGCCAATGATAGTGTCATGAACAGAAGAATTCATGTTTCCCAATATCCATTCTCCTGCAATTCCTGATCCCCCAAATGATTCTTAATTTCAAAAATATCAGAAATTATCTTGACAGTGATTGAATTGTGGATGCACGTTAGATCCTGAAATACCTACAAAGGATGTTCTGATTGGCTTAGTTTCAATAAATTAGTTAGATTTAACTTTTAACTGCATAAATACCAAAAATGAACAGGGCAACCCAGCAGGTTAATTTATCACATAATATTTAATTGAAATTATGACATGAGCACTCTTCATTTGTTTAAACATTTCTGTTCTATTTGCTCTATTAATTCATTTTACACACTCACTCTGCTATATTTCCTACTTACTGTTCAAATGTCTGTTATTTCTGAAAAATAAAAAAATCTTAAAAAATAAAGTCTCAAACATCACTTATTGCATGTCCAAAGAACCCTTCAACATCAAGCCTCAAAAAGACATCAAGGTTTACAAAACTTGTTTTAGCAAGACTAATACTAGCATATCTAAAATGTTCCACTTTCTTTTTACCTGGCACAAAAAAATTTGAAACATTATTTAATGGTTAATCATAGTAAAATCAATGGCAACGTAAATTGAATAGCACCATGTTTCACTCTGGTGAACTTAATGTTCTTCTTAAATGCAATAATGATAGCACTGACATGAGTATCACAGAGTCAACAGTGAACATTGAACAAGTGTTAAAAATGACAACAGATCTATAAATTACAAAACACAATTGTTTTAAAATGTGCTCAATAATAAGGTTTGGGTTGGACGAGATCATAGAATTACAGGGTTGGAAGAGACCTCAGGAGGTCATTGAGTCCAGTCCCCTGCAAAAAGCAGGACCAATCCCAACTAAATTATCCCCACCAGGTCTGTCAATCCAGCACTTAAAAAATCTCTAGGTAACCCATTTCAGTGCTTCACCACTCTCCTAGATGCATTGCCTTACAAATATGTTGAGTCCACTTCGATAACACTAGGAAGCACCCTTGATTGAATGGATACATACTCACAAATGAAGTTCAGGGTTGACTCCACATTTCTGATGCCAACTGCTCTACTGTTTCCATAGTTAACCATTATTCATCATATCTTGTGTACTTCAGCATTTTTAATTAGACAAAATGCAGAGGGTTGTTCCTTTGCTTTATATTTTGACATAGACCTTTATTTCCTATGACAATACACAGAGAATGACCAGACATACAGGGAAAACAGTGGTGGGAATGAAATGCTGCTTCCAAGTTCCTTAGGGCAGTGAATTTTCAGTGCCAGCTTGAAATCAGCTTTATTAGCAAAACATTGCTTAACTGCCCCTCTCTCACACCTAAGGGAAAATATTTCCTTTGCCTGGCACACACAGATATGAAGCATGCTGCTAATTGTTATAGTTTAAGGTTCCTATCAGATGGCTAAACATACCCTGGCTACAATCTCTTAAGACCAGAGGAAATTCTCTTCTCACAGCAGATTCAGTTCCCAACTTCCAAACAAATAAAAATGAATTTTTAAAAAAGGAACCAGTATGCCTACACAAAACATTTCTAACACAAAAATTTAAGTGAAAGTTGTTTCAAACATTCTTCAGAGAACACAGCATCTCAGGAATTTAAGAACAATCCTGGAAAACATATTTTCCTTTTTTTTAAAAACACTCCCCCATACACACACACCAATATCACTAAAAATCACCTTGAACAATGCTTAATGGAGTCCCATTAAGACCAAAACAAATGCAACACTTCACAACATTATTACACCTTATAAGCACTTCACACCCTCATCCAAACATGCTTTGACAAGAGCAGTTAAGGGTCCATGCTCACTGCCTTACAATCTACTAGGACTATACAGGATTTATACTGTTTACTCAGCCCTAACTTTTCCCCTTAATATTTATACAATTACATCCCAAAACAAAACAAATTACTAAAAGCCTTTATCCAGTCTCTGATGCAAGGGATGTAGTTCCAAAAGGGGGTGTTTTTGTGGGAAATATCCACTCATTTGAACTTCTTTCCCCCTTATACCTCCCTTGCCTCAGTGACCCACTGCCAGTCTTCATCTAGCAGGCCCCTCACCTCAGGGGCAAACTGCAGTCTGAAATGGCCACTGGTCATTAAGAAAGGTGTGTGGTCCTGCTACCTTTTTCTATCCTGGCTATATCCCTGAAGCCATAGTACCCTCAGGCCTTGCCTCAAGCTCTGCAGCCTGGGCATGAGGTCAAGGCAAAGCTCCCCAGCACTGCCTATCTTTCCCCAATACTGCTGTATCTCAGGAAGCCTCCAACTTCCCTAGCAGCCAGGTTCCTCCTACTCCCCAGCCAGAGCAAGAGTATCTGTTCTCCTTCCCTCCATTTCTCAGAGATGCTGCCTCAATTCTTAATCTGAGGCATGTGGTTTAGGACAAAATACTGGCTGTGGATGGCTTGACTCACATGAATCTCAGAAATTCCTTTCGGGATAAACTTTGGGTGGTGGCATAGTGAGACTTTTCTTTGTGGGAGGAATATATGGCAGGTCTTCTAAGTGCCCACAGTCTATTGACTCTTCTTGTTGATGCACAGTTAGAAAGGCCATATACAAATGAGCCACAAAATATGTGGCTAGTGGCTTGAAGTAAATTCTGATGAGAGACAATAGAAGGAAACTGAGTCCTACACTGATACAAACTTCACCAATGGCAGAAAGGAGCTAAGCAGCACCTCAACAGTCTAGTTGTAAAGGATGAGTGAAGATCATGAGGTTATTCATCAGAGGATGAAAAGCTTTTTTTCTGCTTTGGGTAAGTATGGATTGCACCATTCTGAAATATAAACTCTCTATATCTGATGCCTATACAACAATCAGTCTCTGAGCTGAAGTGGTTCCAGATTGAAGTGCCTGAAAGGCACTTAAGGTGTGTTAAGAACCCTAAAGTGGGAGCATGTTTATGGGTGGCCTAGCTGAGACCTTTAGTAGTAAAACTCTAAACCCAAACTAATTTAGCCAATTGGGTAAAATAAAGATGGTGTGAGTTCTATCTTGACAGATTTTTTTTTTTTTGGTAGAATCACAGAATACTAGAACTGGAAGGGACCTTGAGAGGACATCAAGTCCAGTCCTCTTCCCCCACGGCAGGACCAAGCACTGTGTAGATCATCCCTGATAGATGTCTCTCCAACCTGCTCTTAAATGTTTCCAGTGATAGAGATTCTACAACCTCCCTAGGCAATTTATTCCAGTGTTTAACCACCCTGACAGTTAGCAAGTTTTTCCTCGTGTCCAACCTAAACCTCCCTTGCTGCAATTTAAGTCCATTGTTTCTTCTCCTATCAATGGGGGCCAAGGAGAACAATTCCACACACACACACCCCGTGACACCCTTTTAGATACTTGAAAACCACTATCATGTCCCCTCTTAGTATTCTCCTTTCCAAACTAAACAAGTCCAATTATTTCAGTCTTCCCTCATAGCTCATGTTTTCTAGACATTTAATAATTCTTGTTGCTCTTTTCTGGACCTTCTCCAATTTCTCCACATCTTTCTTGAAATGTGATGCCCAAAACTGGACACAATACTCCAACTAAGGCCTAAGCAGCACAGAGTAGAGCAGAAGAATAACTTATCATGTCTTGCTCACGACACTCTTGCTAATGCATCCCAGAATCATGTTTGCTTTTTTTGCAACTGTGTCACACTGCTGACTCATGTTTAACTTGTGGTCCACTATGACCCCTAAATCCCTTTCAGCAGTACTACTTCCTAGACAGTCACTTCCCATTCTGTATGTGTGAGGCTGATTCTTCCTTTCTTAGTGGAGTACTTTGTATTTGTCCTTATGAAATTTCATCCTATTTACCTCAGACCATTTCTTTATTTTGTCCAGATCATTTGAAATTTTGACCCTACCCTCCAAAGCACTTGCAATCCCTCCCAGCTTTTTATCGTCTGCAAACTTAAAAATTGCAATCTTTATGTCATCATCTAAATCACTGATGAAAATATTGAACAGAACCGGTCCCAAAACAGACCCCTGCAGAACCCCACTTGTTATGCCCTTCCAGCATCATTGTGAACCATTAATAACTACTTTCTGAGAATGGTTATCCAGGCAGTTATACCTCCACCTTACAGTAGCCCCATCTAGGTTGTATTTCCCTAGTTTATTGATAAGGTCATGCGATACCATGTCAAATGCCTTACTAAAGTCTAGGTATACCACTTCCACCGCTTCTCCTTTATCCACAAGGCTTGATATCCTATCAAAGAAAGCTATCAGTTACTGGTTTGACATGATTTGCTTACAAATCCATGCTGGCTGTGGTATTAATGGAATGAGACAGAAGGCATACACCGGTGATCCTTCCATGATACCAAAAGGGTTCTCCTATTAAGCTTCTGCCTAGGGTTCTTTCATTTATTTGCAAGACAAAATGGTTGCAGGACAGCATTCCTAACTAGGCAAAGCCCACACCAGAACATAACCATGAAACTTGTTAGCTATTATTTGAACACCTCTGGACTGGATGAACTGGAGGAAAGCATCAGAGGTGTGATGGACTGCTTTGAGTTCTAGTAAACTGATATGCATCCTGAATTCCTGTGCCATATGATCCCTCATATGACACCTCTGCCCTCAACCAAAAATGGTTGTATCAGTAAGAGCTGTTTCAGGAGTCAATGTGAGGACACCGATTTCCTACCTGAACTTTCTCTGGCTTTGTCCACCAGATGAGAGGATCCAAAACAAAGATCAGTTTGTTACTAATATTGCCCCTGTTGGGGGTGTACACAGACAAAATCCAGGCATGCAGGCAACAATGATATAGCCTGGCAAATGGCATCACATGTATGCATGAGGCCAAGTGGCTGAGGAGGGAAAGGCAAGTTTTGATTTAAGTCTAGGATCTGATAATGCCCTCATGTATCAGCTCTCCCATGGCCTAACACCTCTTCATAGGTAGATAAACTCTGTCCGTGGTTAAATGCAGAATTGCTCCAATGAAGTTTATAGGCCTCCCGTGAGCCAATATGGATTTCTCATGATTCATGCAAACATCACAGGGAAGGCAATAGACGTAGCAGGAATTGGGTTGCTCACCAGACTTTTTCATAGGATTTGCTAGTCGAAAGTCAATCATCAAGGTATGGAATAAGTGATCTTTTCTTCTCATCCAAGCTGAAAAAATAAATAAATAAAAGCCCATGGATGCTGTGGCTAGGCCAAAGTAGAAGACTCTGAATTGTTAATGGTCATGACTGAAGAGAAAACTCCTATGGGATAAGTGAAAGTCAATGTGCAAGTATGTGTCCTTCATGTGAAGAGTCATGAATTTATAAGCTCTCCTCTAGGAAAAGTATTATTAATACCTAAGGGTACGTCTAGACTACAAGCCTCTTTTGAAAGAGATCATCTAGACTGCCACAACACTTTCAAAAAAGCAATCTGCTTTTTCGAAAGAGAACACCCAGGAAATATAGACGCTCTTTTACGAAAAAGCCCTGTTTGCGTTCAAGAATGCCTTTTTTTGAAAGAGTTCTTTTAGAAAAAAGGTGTTCTTCCTTGTAAAATTAGGTTTACCACTGCTGAAAAAACTGCCACAGTCTTTCAATTTAATTTCGAAAGAACGCAACAGCAGTCTAGACGCAGGTGAAGTTTTTTTTAAAAAAGGCCATTTTTTTGAAAAAAAACCTGTATTCTAGACATAGCCCAAGAGACTATGCAGAATTTTAGTTTTCAAATGACTATGTCCAGTCACCGTTGTCTGAGAATCTTCCTCTGTCCCTTATTGTAGAAACTTTTCCCTTGATATTGAAGCAGAACCATTTCTATGGCTCCCTGGAAGAGAAGCAAAGCCACTTCCTGGCAGAGAATCTCCTCCTGAAACTGATCCCATAAAAGGAATTGGGAAGAGTGTTCGGGCCCTCCAATGGTAGGCAAACTGGATAAGGTGGCCTCCAAATATCTGAGAAGGGGAGTCATCCAGCATCAATAAAATGACATGGTTTTTGACAATCATAGCAAAAGAAACTCTGGCTCAAGGTTAAATAAGATCAATGGCAGATGTTCCAAAGGCTGCATTCCTGGGTCTTCCCTCTTCCACAAATGCCTATGCAAATGAAGCACAGATTAGCATATTGCTGTGCTTCATTTGCATAATTAATTAGGTGTAGTTTTTGCGCAAAAACACCCTCTTGCGCAAGAGCCTTCTTCCTCATTTTTTCAGGAAGAACGGCTCTTGCGCAAGATGGGGTATTTGTGCAAAAACGGCTCATAATTAATTATGCAAATGAAGCACAGCAATATGCTAATCCATGCTTCATTTGCATAGGCTTTTGCGGAAGATGGAAGCTGTGTAGACATAGCCCTTCTGTGTTTTACGTGGAGGTTCCTGAGACTATTGATAATAAAAGGGCTGAGGAGACTGTCTAGTCCTATACCCTTGTCTGTGATGCTCTCTCTTGAGGGCAGGTTTCTTTGTTCGCTGGGCATGTATATTTGTCCTTGAGAGAGAGTGAAGAAATGTATCTGTCTTCTCATAGAACAGACTGATGATGTTAAAAGATAGAAACTGGATGGTATTCTGTTCCTCTTTAGGAAAGCCCAAGGATTGCAATCAACAGTCTTCCCTTGTAAGAATGACCAATGTTGGAATGTCTAAACATTATAGATGACAGTTTCCTTACTGAAAAAGTGTGGAAGACAATATGATAGCATGATTTATTAGACCTCATCTTGTGACCAATAAAAAGGACCTGATCACAGAATTAAAAATTAGTAGAAGTTTAGGTACAAGGGATCATAACTTGATCACATTTATAATCTGCAAACAGAATAAAGTCCAAACCAGAAACAGGGACACTTGGTGCTTTAAAGGGGCCAATTTCCCAAAGCTGGGAAATAGTAATAACCAGAAAAGTGTGAATGATAATTGGGAATTATTTACTAGCATTTTGCTGAGAGCCCAAAAATCATATTCCCATAATTAATTAATAAGGCAAGCAGACTTATCCTGCATTGCACAGGTCCTTCAGGGCTGGGTGTGTGGGGTGCAGGAACCAGGGCAGAGCTTTGAGGATGTGGCATGGGGAGTGTAGGAGGCTGAGGTTGAGGGGGGTGTGAGAGTGAGGGCTTGGGGATGAGAAGTTCAAGGCAGAGGGTCCCACCCACCATGGCCCTTCCTTGTTCCCCATGCCCTAGCCCACCAGGGGCCTTTTTCCTCCTCACCAATCCTCAGCCCACCAGGGGCCTTTGCCTCCCCTCCAGCACTGCAGGCTAAGGCTAAGAGGTGGGGAAGAAGGTTTGGGGGAGGGAGCTATTTCCCTGGTGGGTTGGCAGGCAAGCTGGCAGAGCCCCAGCCCTGCTGGCCACTCCCTTGGTGTCACAGTTGTTTCCACTGAGCACTCTGCAGGATAGCTCTCCCCTGTGGGCTCGCTGCCCCCAGAGGCCATTCTTATATCATGTCCTTCTGAACAGCAGCCCCTCCCCATCTTACCTAAAGGGAACCAGAGGGGTAAGCCTTGGAGCTATGGCAGTCCTGGAGTCAGGAGCGCCCGCCAGCCAGAATCTCTGTATCTTCTTTATGATTTTATGAGGAGCAATCCCGTTCCAGGCACATCCCATTTTCCTGGCACAACCAAACCCTTACCTTGCTTTAAGTTAGGATAAGAGGAAGCTGTATACTGAATTTGGTGTCCTAGTTCTTACCATTTAGAAGAAGTTCTGGACAGACATGTGGACAGATACACAAACTCTCTCAAATATTCAGTGGGTACATAACAAATGGAAGAAAAAGACTATAGATACTAATTAATGTAAGTCAGAAGCTAACTATTGAACAAAATTGATAAGGGAAAAACAGGATACAAGGAAAATATATGGTTAGCAGAGTTCAGCTCAATAAGAAGGATGTTTAAAGCAGGGCTACTCAACATGCGAGCCACAGGCCACATGTGGCCCACGGCCCCTTTGTTTGAGGCCCCCGGTGCAATTTGGGTTTATGGGGTGGGAGCCAAAATAAAAAAGTAGTCAATATAATGGTCTTCAGCTGATATCCATTTTAGTAGTTACATTCCTGGACTGTCATTACTCATTAAAAGTGCTGTCATATGGGTGGAAATTGGGTAAATATTGCATTTTATTAACATCACTAGCCAATAACCCATCATACAATGGGACTTTTCGAGACTCTCCTCCATGTCCATCTCTCTCTCTCCGCCTCCTCCTCCTCCTGCCTCCCCCCCTCTCTCTCTCAGCTCTTTTCCCCCTCCTGCCTCTCACTCTCCCTTTCTCTTCTCTTCCCTTTCCTGCCTTTCTTTCAGGGGGGCCATGGAGCCCAAACAGCTGTTTGGACTCCATGCTCCCCATGCAGGGGCAAGCAGTGCAAGCGGCTGTTTGAGCTCCACGTTCCTCATGCAGCATGGGGAGCGCGGACCCCAAACTGCCGCTTGCGCCACTTGCGCCGCTTGCTCCCCTGCAGCGGCCCGGCTGAGCGGTGCAGAACTCAGCCGAGCGCCACGGCGGGAGGCGAAGGGGGGCGGGGAGGTGACGTACACAGCCAGGGGGCAGGGCCATGTACATCACAGCCACGTCCCCTTCTGCTCCTGCTGTGGCGCTCGGCTGAGTGCTGCGCCGCTCAGCCGGGCCGCGGCGGGGGAGCAAGTGGTGGCAAACGGCCATTTGGGGTCCGTGCTCCCTATGCAGCGCTGCATGGGAGTGCAGACCCCAAACGGCTGCTTGCTGCCACTTGCTCCCCCGCTGCGGCCCGGCTGAGCGGCGCAGTGCTCAGCCGAGCACCACGGCGGGAGGCAAGAGCGCCCCCCAGAGGCGAGTCTGTAACGCTACAGTGTTACAGACTCTCAGACATTCAGCTACTATATATATGATAAGAACTGACTTAAATGGAGCCTATGTGTTGTGTAGTCTTGCCTTAATCTTTGTATTCATGCCCTTCAGCGTGAAAGAAGCTATTTGCATATATTTGCATATATATTTGCATGGATGTGCAACCGCATGTTCTGTGAGCATGATTGTGGCTCCCGGGGCTTCCAAAGTTCAGTAGCCCTGGTTTAAAATATATTAAAAGCAAAAAAAAATCCTATCAAAGCCACAGGTCTACTACCAGATGGAAATGGTAGAATTATCAATAATACATGCAGAAAAGGCAGGAGTGTTTAATACATATTTCTGTTCTGTTCTACTGGAATACTGTGTCCAGTTACAGGAATCTACAATTTAGGAATGATGTTGATAAAATTAGAAAGGGTTCAGGAAAGAGTCATGAGAATGCTTAAAGGATTAGAAAGCCTGCTTTGTAGTGACATACACAAAGTGCTCAATCTATTTAGCTTAACACAGAGAAGGGTAAAGGGTGACGGAATTAGTCTCTTGGTATTTCTATGGGTAAAAATATTTCAGAGAATCATAGAATCCCAGGGTTGGAAGAGACGTCAGGAGGTCATTTTGTCGAGCCCCTTACCCAAAGCAGAACCAACCCTAACTAAATAATCTCAGCCAGGGCTTTAATGCAGGACTCTTCAGAGAAATGAATAACGTGATCCAATGGCTGGAAGTTGAAGCTAAACAAATTCACACTAGAAATGAGGCATACACTTTTAACAATGAGAACTATTGACCACTGAAACAATTTAGGAAAGGTCATCGTGGATTCTTCATCACTGGCATTTTAAAATCAAGAATGGGATTTTTTTTTTTTTTACTACGGGGGCTGCTGTGCAGCAGGGGAAACAGATCCCTTGAGCTCAAGAGCAAAATCATAGAATCATAGAACCATAGAGTTGGAAAAGACCTCATAAGGCCATCAAGTCCTGCCCCCTACCCAAGGCGGGACCAATACCAATTAAATCAACCTAGCCAGGGCTTTGTCAAGCCAAGACTTAAACTCCTCTAGGGATGGAGACTCCACTACTTCCCTAGGTAACCCATTCCAGTGCTTCACCACCCTCCTAGAGAAATAGTTTTTCCTAATATACAACCTGGACCTCTCCCACCGCAACTTGACACCATTGTTCCTTGTTCTGCTATCCATCACTACTGTGAACAGCCTTCCTCCATCCTCTTTGGAACCTCCCTTCAGGAAGTTGAAGGCTGCTACCAAATCCACCCTCACTCTTCTCTTCTGCAGACCCAACTCCCTCAGCCTCTCCTCTTAGGTCATATGCTCCAGCCTCCTAATAATTTTGGTTGCCCTCCTCTGGACCCTCTCCAATGCATCCACATCCTTCCTGTAATTGGGGGCCCAGAACTGGACACAATACTCCAGATGTGGCCTCACCAGAGCTGAATAAAGAGGAATAATCACATCTCTGGATCTGCTGGCAATGCTCCTCCTAATGCAACCTAATATGCCATAAGCCTTCTTGGCTTCAAGGGAACACGGTTGACTCATATCCAGCTTCTTGTCCACTGTAATCCCCAGGTCCTTTTCTGCAATACTGCTACTTAGCCAGTTGGTCCCCAGCCTGTAACAATGCTTGGGATTCTTCCATCCCAACATGTCCTTGTTGCACCTCATCAGATTTCTTGTGGCCCAATCCTCCAATTTGTCTAAGTCACTCTGGACTCTATCCCTGCCCTCCAGCATATCTACCTCTCCCCCCAGCTTAGTGTCATCCGCAAACTTGCTGAGGGTGCAATCCATCCCCTCATCCAGGTCATTAATAAAGATGTTGAACAAAACCGGTCCCAGAACCGAACCTTGGGGCACTCTGCTAGAAACCGACCGCCATCCTGACATCGAGCTGTTGATCACTAACCGCTGAGCCTGACCTTCCAGACAGCTTCCTATCCATCTTACCGTCCATTTATCCAATCCATACTCCTTTAACTTGCTGACAAGAATATTGTGGGAGACCGTATCAAAAGCCTTGCTAAAGTCAAGGTATATCACATCCATTGACTTTCCCATATCCACAGAGCCAGTTACCTCATCATAGAAGCTAATCAGATTGGTCAGGCACGACTTGCCATTCATGAATCCATGCTGACTATTCCTGATCACCTTCCCCGCTTCCAAGTGCTTCAAAATGGATTCCTTGAGGATCCCCTCCATGATTTTTCCAGGGACTGAGGTAAGACTGACCGGCCTGTAGTTCTCTGGATCGTCCTTCTTCCCTTTCTTAAAGATGGGCATTACATTTGCCTTTTTCCAATCATCCAGGATCTTTCCCGATCTCCACGACTTTTCAAAGATAATGGCCAAAGGCTCCTCAATGACATTTGCAAAATCCCTCAGTACTCTCGGATGTATTAAGTCCAGACCCACGGATTTATGTATGTTTAAGTTTCTTAAATAGTTCCTAACCTGTTCTTTGCCCACGAAGGGCTGTCCACCTTCGTCCCATACTGTGTCACTTAGCGCATTAATCTGGGAGCTAACCTTGTCCGTGAAGACAGAGGCAAAGAAAGCATTAAGTACTTCAGCTTTCCCCATATCTTCTGTCACTAGGTTACCACCCTCATCCAGTAGGGGCCCCACATCCTCTCTGATCACCTTCTTCTTGCTAACAAGCCCTTAGAAACCTTTCTTGTTATCCTTCACATCCCTTGCTAGCTGCAATTCCAATTGCGCTTTTGCCTTCCTGATAACTCCCCTGCATTCTCGAGCTATACATTTATACCCCTCCTTAGTCATCTGTCCAAGTTTCCACTTTTTGTAAGCTCCCTTTTTGTGCTTAAGTTCACCAGGGATTTCCCCGGTAAGCCAGTCCGGTGTCCTACCATATTTGCTTCTCTTGCTACGCATTGGAATGGTTTCTTTCTGTGCCTTCAATAAGGCTTCTTTAAAATACTGCCAGCTCTCCTGGGCTCCTTTCCCCTTCATGTTAGCATCCCAGGGGATTCTGCCCATCAGGTCTCTGAGGGAGTCAAAGTCTGCTTTTCTGCAGTCCAGGGTGTATATTTTGCTACTCTCCTTTCTTCCTTTGGTCAGGATCCTGAAATCTACCATCTCATGATCACTGCTTCCCAGGTTGTCACCTACCTCTACTTCCCCTATTAGTTCCTCCCTGTTTGTGAGCAGAAGGTCAAGCTGCACATGGCCCCTGGTTGGATCCTGCAGCACTTGTACCAAGAAGTTATCCCCAACATTCTCCAAAAACTTCCTGGATTGTCTGTGTACTGCCATATTGGTCTCCCAACAGATGTCAGGGAGATTAAAATCCCCCATGAGAACCAGGGCCTGTGATCTGGAAGCTTCTCTCAGTTGTCCAAAGAAAGCCTCGTCTATCTCATCCACCTGAGTTGGCGGCCTGTAGCAGACACCAACCACAACATCACCCCTGTTGCTTACACCTCTAAACTTGACCCATAGACGCTCAAAAGGCTTTTCTCCCTCTATATACTGGAGTTCTGAGCAATCATCGTGCTCTCTTACACACAGTGCAATGCCTTCTCCTTTTCTCCCCTGCCTGTTCTTCCTGAACAGTTTATACCCTTCCACGACAGCGCTCCCATCATGCGAGTCATCCCACCAAGTCTCCGTTATCCCAAACAAATCGTAGTTCTTGGACTGGGCCAGGGCCTCCAATTCTTCCTGTTTGTTACCCAGGCTTCTTGTATTGGTGTACAAACACCTTAGATAACCAGTTTATCGGCCTACCCTCTCCATTCAAATCAGGGGTCCTCCTTTGTTGCTCGTTCCTCTTTCCATTTCTTCCTGGTATCCGACTTCCCCACTCCCCTCAGGGTTTTGGTCACTGTCCCCCAATGAACCTAATTTAAAGCCCTCCTCACTAGGTTTGCAAGCCTGCCTGCGAAGATGCTCCTTCCTCTCTTTGTTTGGTGGATCCCATCTCTTCCTAACAATCCTTGTGCCCGGAACAGAGTCCCATTGTCGAAGAAACCAAAGCCCTCTCTCCAACACCACCTGCGCAACCACACATTTACTTCCTTAATTCGATGATCCCTACCCAGTCCTTTCCTTCAACAGGGAGGATGGACGAGAACACCACTTGCACTCCGAATTCTTTGATCGTTCTTACCAACTCTATGCAATCCACAGTAACCCACTCAAGGTCATTCGTGGCCATATCGTTAGTTCCCACATGGAGAAGCAGGAAGGGGTAGTGATCCGAAGGTTTGATCAGGTTTGTAAGACTCTCAGTCACATCCTGAATTTGAGCTCCCACTGAGCAGCACATCTCTCGAGATTCCATGTCTGGACGGCAGATGGATGGCTCAGTCCCTCTTAGGAGGGAGTCCCCGACCACCACCACCCGCCATCTTCTTTTGGGGGTGGTGGTCGTGGAACCCCCATCCCTAGGACTTTGCATCCCATGCCTTCCAGTAGAAGTGGTTCCCTTCTGATTTCTTCCTTGTGAGGTCCCTTCCAAAGCATTCACCATCGCAGAGCCTGTGGAGAGAGACTGAAAGCGATTACTTACCTCTGTAGCAACGGGGGATTCCTGTGCTGGCCTTTTTTTCCTTCTAGAAGTTACATACTGCCAGTTCTCTTCCTCATCCTGTACTGCCCTCTCTGGCTCTTCCGCCTGCCTTGCTTGCAGGATTAAATGCTGGCTTCTATCGAGGAAGTCTTCATCCTCTCTGATCGAGTGTAGGGTCAACACTTGGGCCTCCAGTCCTCTAATTTTTTCCTCTAAAATGGCAATCAGCTTGCGCTTAGTGCAGATGAAATCCCTTCTTTCTTCCAGGAGGAAGACAAATATGGCACATGCTGTGCAGGTAACAACAGCAGACCTATCACTATCCATACCTGCTGTCCTAAAAAAGGGTTTAAAGTAAAGGCAAGAGTACCTCGCCCCCTTCCCTCTCGCTTACCTGGAGAACTCCCTCTCTAAACTCCCTGTTTGCAATCACCTGTTCGCAAATGCTAATATTCATTTCCACCCAGAGTCTATGGACCTGATTGCCCCTTGCCCCTCCCCACTGAACAATAGGTCCTTCAAAATCTTTGGAATGTCAGCAGAGAAAAAAATTGTCTACTGGACACTCTGCAAGTAGCTAAAAAACAAGGGCAACAGAGAAGAGATGGCTGCTACTGAAGACATTTTGTCCATGATGGCCTTGCTGGAGAAAGTTGTTGTAGGCATTGTAGACATTAAAGTCACAATACAACCGTCACCTTGATCATTTCTCTCTGAAAGTGCTGATGGGATGGAGGAATAATGCAGAACAGAGAATATCACCAGTAATGATCAAGTACTGGGTGTGTCTGCCCAGCTGCAAAGAAGCTTTCTCAGATTCACCTTCTCTAACAGATTAATAGACCTCATCCAGGTAAGGTCTCACTGCAATAATATAAGAATTATGGGGGTACCTAAAGAAGGAAAAGAAGTCAATCTGCTAGAATTAGGACTTAGAGCCTTTCAAAACTGTTCCTCTTTCCAGATGATTTTAAATTTGATTGAAAAAGAACAGCTTGGCATCTGGCTCCTCAGCCTGCCTCAAATGCCAAACAATGCACCGAGATTGACAAATTTCTCAGATTAACTGTAAAAGAAAAAAAATAAGGCAACTCATAATAGAAAATTTATTTGGGGGTTGCCAGAAATAATGTAATGATAATGATTTTTCAAGTTTTTTACAAAATACTTGGTTGAAAAGAAATTGCTTCAAAAGAGCAGGAAACTTGCCAAGCAGTGAGGCCTCAAATATTTGACCATTGAGAGATCAGCTAGAAGGGCTCTTTGCACAGGTGCAGAGAAGATTCAGACTTATCTTCTCTTAAATCTAATGTGGCAGATGTCAAGCCACTGTCTTGCTGTAATAACCTGAGAACTGTATGAGTACCTGACAGGGTAGAAAAAGGAAACCCCCTAGATATGTGTTCCCTGGCTCCTTTCAGTAGGGCTCAGCCTGCCAGATGGTATGAAATTTGATTTAGAGTGAGCAAATAAGTCCCTGGCTCCTAAGACAGCTTCTAATGACAAACCTTGTATACTGATTGTCAAATTTCTCAGGTTTACTGTGAAAAGTAAGTAAGTAAATAAAAACAATGTAGCTAGCTTATGACAAAACAAAAGTAAACAAAAAACCCCACCAAACCTATAAGGTTGAACAGAGTGTCCTGAGAAGATCCCTTAGAAGATCCAGGGAACATGTCAAGAAGTAACAAGTGACAAACAGTTCAAATGTTTATAGTTTCCAGCTCAGTTTTATGTCAAGGTTGGAGTAGAAGAGCATGTGTTTCAAAAGTAACAAGTAGAAGAATTTTTTTTAAATAGCTTCTAGTGCAGTATCTATTCTGTTCTATGTCAGGTTTTTTATGCCCTTCCTAACAGCACTTATGAACTTATCCCATTACTTTGGCTAATTTCTTTATTTGGGTTCTTCTGCCCTAAGCTTATACCTTAATAACTTTGGGTACATATATACGAGTTCTTGTCAAATGGCTGAATATGAAGCACTGCCAAAGGGAGAGTTAAGGGAACACCTCATCCAAAATTGATTTTATGTGAGTTTACTGATTGTGAAACGGATTTATTTAAAAGTGTGTACTAGCAGTATCAAGTGCCTTTGCTCCTATCTTTGAGTTAGATAATTAATTAAACATCTCACAACGTCCCTAAATGGACAGATCAACAGGAAACATTTGTTTGTGATTATATAAGGCCTTTGCTAGCTTGTCACTGGCATACACCCAGGAGATCTTTAGGGGGCAGTGCAGCTCTGTTGGTATGTAGAAATATGAAGGCTCCAATTTTAAATTGATGCCAATAGAGAGCCTACTGTGCTGTCACATCCTACTTCTGAAGGTCCGCAAAGCCTGGCAGCTTGACATCTCAGGTACTGGAAGTGAGAGTGAGATGCCTCTCCTCTCTGAAAAACATCATGGAAAGCTGTACAGGAATTGAGGAATAAGTAAGAGCCAAAGGAGCAGAGGAGACTATTGACATGCATTACATGGACAATGATATCTGTCTTCCTTATCACCTTTCACTTATTCCCTCTCATCTTATTGCTTTCCCCATCTTTATGTTCCCCTTCACTCCCAACTTCCTTGTCTCGTCCTCCTGCTGCCCCATTCCCATCCCCACACTGAACTCTCCCTCAACATTCCCAACCTTATTACCTTCTATACACTCAAACCTCAGTGTACACGAACCTAAAGTATGAAGTTAATATAGAAGAGTCAGTTGTTCAATTGAATTGTTTTCTGTATTCTTTAGTGCAGTAGTATAGAATTTGGAAGAGCTGTTAGATCTCTCCCTTGTTAGCTATATGTTTATTTAATATATTGAAAGGAACCTGAATGTTTGGTTGTAAACCAAAAGGGAGAGAGGTCATGTGGTCCTGGGAAAGTAATCCCCACAACATATGTCTTATTCAGTGCCCAAGTCGTTTAGTTTAGCAAACAAATAATTACAAATTAGGAACTAATACAAAGTCATATCCTTGAAATATCAAGTTAAGAAATAAAATATATGTGAACGACGAGCTCCTTTTTTATCTCCTTGGAATAAAACAACTATGAGGTATGGAAAAATAGGACATATGTTTAAACAAATAAAATAATGCATATTAGGGGAGCTCGCAGCCCAGATGGTGTCGTTCTTAGACATGACCACTCTGCAACTTACAATTTATTTTTTTATATTATTAAATGTTTCATATAATTGATACCTTTTTATTGTGTTCTACTATGCTTGGTACTAAGCACAGAAGATCACAATATGCATATTGTGTGTATGTTATATGTATATTTTTATCTTTAGCTTTAACTTGTCTTTTGGTGCTTTTCCCTCACCCTCTCCAGAGTCCAGTCCTTATTCCCTGGAGGTCTGGCACATGGCAAGCCTTTGACAAGATTATTCATTATCTGTGGAATAAGTGTCAGACATTTTGTTCATAGGTTCCCTCCTTCATGGGTTTATGGGTAATGAGTAGGAAGGGATGTAATAAAGCAAAATGACACAAGCAATCCATCACCTTCATTTATATGACTGCATATATGAATATAATTTTGAACAGTGAAATGGATCTGAATTTTATTTCCTGAAAATAAAGGGTCTCAGTAATCCAATTAAAAGGAAAAAAAAGATACCCAATAAAAGAAGGCAGGGAGCCAACAGACTTTCTGGACCTCTATGCAAGGAGGGGGGGAGGGCAGCGCTCTGCGCTCCTGGAAGGGGTGGAGTCATAGGCAGAAGTGGCAGGGTTGGGGCTAGCCTCAGGCAACCTTAGTTTCTGCTTGAAGTATACTGTGCCTCCCCCAAAACAGCCCTCAGCGCTGCCCAGAGCACTTTGACCAGAGCTCTGGCAGTGACTTAAAGGGCTGAGAGACCCTGAGCCCTTTTGAGTCATCAGGCCCCCGTCGGCAGGCCTGAAGGCAGTTGTAGTGCTTTTGCAAGAGACACACCTGATCGCAAATGAGGCTGCAAATTAAAATATGACCACGTTAGAAAAGGAGTTTCTCATGCAGATCCAGAAGAGTAGGTCTTCTGTTCCAGAGACCACAGGCAGTTTATAGTCTCAGGCAACATCTACGCTACGAGTTTTCTTGGCAAAAAATATGCTAATGAGGGACTCATTTGCATGAGTCCCGATCTCATTTGCATATTTTCTGCCGATCCGTTTTTGCGCTAGGGTTTTTGCTCAAAAACAAGCAGTGTGGACATTTTCTTTTTATGCAAAAACCCCTTTTTCGGCAAGATCCTTATGCCCCAAAAAAGGAAATATACTGATCTTGCGGAAAAAAGGGGCTTTTGCGCAAAAAGAAAATGTCCACACTACTTGTATTTGCACAAAAAACCTAGTGCAAAAACGGATCAGGAGAAAATATGCAAATGAGATCGGGACTCATGCAAATGAGTCCCTCATTAGCATATTTTTTGCCAAGAAAACTTGTAGTGTAGATGTAGCCTCAGAGTTAATTTCAGACAATCAAAGCAGATTTTAAATCCTTAAAGTAAACATAAAACAGATCTGAACTAATCATTGCTAATATGTATGGGACTAAAGTTGATGATTCTGAAACCCTTTTTTTCTTTTTTTTCTTTTTTAAATACTCTAAATTGTATGGATAACCTCATATCCATACTATGTTTGTTTGAGATTTTAATGAAGTACTTTAAGCTTTTGTGGACAAATCTCATCCTTAATGTCATAAGCTAACCAAACTAGAATGGTTCTGGAGTTGCATATTGTAAACTATGTGATATTTGGCAGCTCATATATCCAGTTAGCAGGGACTATTCCTATTATTTTCCAATAAATGGCTCATTATTCCGCAGACATTTATTTTTGGTCTCCATGGACTAAGTTAATTCTGTAATTGACTCTTCCACTAATAAAACTGCTGTCTCTGATCATGCAACCTACTCCCCAAGTAGCAACAGACCAAGATAAGAAGGATTTATGTAGTTGGAGAATTAATACTTCCCTTTCATTATATCCTCATTTCAAAATTTTTATCGAAAAAGAATTTGACATGTTCCTGAAAACAAACATATCCTCAACATCTTCTAGCAAGCTACTGTTGGAGACATTCAAATTTATTTGAATGGTAGAATTATAAAGTTTATGTGTGCCAAGAAGGGGAAAGCTGGAGAAAATGATAGCCCATTAGGAAAAAAAAAGTAGAAGTGAGATTTCTCTTATGACATAGTCCCATCTCCAGGTATTTGGTTATCGCTAATTAATTTTAGATATAAACTCAGACTGCACATGTTAATGACTAAATTTGTCTCATTTTGACTCAGGTAGGACTTCTGGAAATCCAGTGGAAAAGCAGGCAAGTTGCTTGCATATACACGAATACAAAAGACCTCTGCAAGCAGAATCACAACCATAAACATGGCTCATCACCTAAAGATTTTATTAATAAAGAGTTCCTTAATTTCTATACACATTAGACACAAACCCTTCAATTTTTGGATTATTATTTTTCAAAAAAAATTTACATTACTGCAAATTACAGCAGCCCAGCATAGAAACTATGGCTTGATGTATGTATTAATAGTGGTAATTAAGAATATGGAGTCAGGAAATCCCCTGAAGCCAGATGATTTTCCAGGTGAATTCTGTAGACACCTCCTTGACCTTCTGCCTGACAAGATGCTTAATATGTTTAATGACTCACTCCTAGAGGAAACCTTTCCTCTTATACAGGAACCCCTTACATCAGTTATTCCTAAAACAGAAGAGATGCCACATTACATTACAATTAGAGGGCAATTTCAATTATTAATAGTGATGTTAAAATATTAGTAAAGGTTCCAACTGTTATAGTCTCAATCACCCTCTCACATAAAAACCTACAATGTGACCTCAGAGACCCTAAGTCTCTCCATAGTCAAGGGTGCCCACTGTCTCTATTTTCTTCTGAACATCCGGCAATAGCTACAGGTGTTCATCCAAATATCTAAATCATACATCTGGAAATATAGATTAATGTTATATGCAGATGACGCACTTTTGTATATCTCCAAACCCAAAGCCGCTATTCTAGCCTTCCTATAGCTAAATCAAAAATTTGGCCCAAAAGACATTTACAAGTTGAAATTTTGGAAATTTTCTGGCTTCTTCCTCAGTGGAATTTCCACAGATTAGCTAATGCAATCAAGCACCTAGATATAAAAATGTAGATCCTGTATTCTCTCAACTAACGAGTGATACAAAAAGATGTCATCCTTTCTAGTTGAGCAAGTGGGGATGAGTTAATACAATAAAATGAACATTCTGCTTAAGTTTCTCACTATTCTAATCATCCTACCATCCATCTTACATTAGAAAATTAAATAATATTATTACAGACTTTCTGATGGACCCTGTGTTTGAGTGAGGCTTTAGAGAGGGAGTTCTCCAGGTAAAGGAGAAGGAGATACAGGACTCTTGAGGGAAGTGAGTGTTGTGTCTGGGGCTTCTTGCTGTGTGATGAGCTTGTGTTTGTGAGTGAGGGTTGGTGTGTTTAGGTTTGATTGTTTGTTTGTTTTTTTCCCCTGTGTTTGGGAGTGAGGCTTTTTTTTTTCACTTCCCCTCCCCCCTCTCCTTCATGGAGTGTGTGCTGTGAGTGGCAGGTGGAAACTGTTGGCTTCCAATTAAAGTTTGAATTCTAGAAGCCTCTGCTGATTGGCTGAGCCTTGGTAGGGGGAGGGACTTTCTGATGGTCCCTTGCCCACTGCCTTATAAAGCCCTGGGCTATCTGAAAGTCCCTCCCCCTACCAAGGCTCAGCCAATCAGCAGAGGCTTCTAGAATTCAAACTTTAATTAGAAGCCAACAGTTTCCACCTGCCACTCACAGCACACACTCCATGAAGGAGAGGGGGGAGGGGAAGTGAAAAAAAAAAGCCTCACTCCCAAACACAGGGGAAAAAAACAAACAAACAATCAAACCTAAACACACCAACCCTCACTCACAAACACAAGCTCATCACACAGCAAGAAGCCCCAGACACAACACTCACTTCCCTCAAGAGTCCTGTATCTCCTTCTCCTCTACCTGGAGAACTCCTTCTCTAAAGCCTCACTCAAACACCCCACACACCAAACAAACCACCTTACACCAACCCTCACTCACAAACACAAGCTCAGCACACAGTAAGAAAGCCCCAACAGAACAACAACAACAACAAACACTTCCCTCAAGAGTCCTGTATCTGCATCTCCTTTACCTGGAGAACTCCCTCTCTAAACTCCCTGTTAGCAGTAACTTGGTCGCTTGCCCACTGCCTTATAAAGCCCTGGGCTAAGGAGCTTGCGAACAGGTGACTGCTAACAGGGAGTTTAGAGAGGGAGTTTGGAAGGGGAGAGGGAAGGGCATGAGGTTCTCTTGTGTGTGGTGTGGGGTTTTTTTTTGTGTGGTTTTTTTTTTTTTTCATCCTTTTTCCAGGTCAGCAGGGATGGAAGGCGATAGGTCTGCTGTTGTTACCTGCACAGCGTGTGCCATGTTTGTCTTCCTCCCGGAAGAAAGAACAGATTTCATCTGCACGAAGTGCAAGCTGGTCGCCATTTTGGAAGAAAAAATTAGAGGACTGGAGGCCCAAGTGTCAACCCTACGCTCGATCAGAGAGGATGAAGACTTCCTCGATAGAAGGCAGCATTTAATACTACAAGCACGGCAGGCAGAAGAGCCAGACAGGGCAGTATGGGACCAGGAAGAGAACTGGCAGTATGTAACTTCTAGAAGGGGGAAAAAGGCCAGCACGGGAATCCCCCAATGCTATAGAGGTAAGTAATCGCTTTCAGGCTCTCTCCACAGGCTCTGCGGTGGTGAATGCTTTGGAAGGGACCTCACAAGGAAGAAACCATAAGGGAACACCATCTACTGGAAGGCATGGGATGCGTAGTCCTAGGGATGAGGGTTCCACGACCACCACCCCCAAAAGAAGATGACGGGTGGTGGTGGTCGGAGATGCCCTTCTAAGAGGGACTGAGCCATCCATCTGCCGTCCAGACCTGGAATCTCGACAGGAAGAACTGGAGGCCCTGGCCCAGTCCAAGAAATATGATTTAATTGGGATAACAGAGACTTGGTGGGATGACTCGCATGATGGGAGCGCTGTCATGGAAGGGTATAGACTGTTCAGGAAGAACAGGCAGGGGAGAAAAGGAGCAGGAGTTGCACTATACGTAAGAGAGCACTATGATTGCTCCGAACTCCAGTATATAGAGGGAGAAAAACCTGCTGAGAGTCCATGGGTTAAGTTTAGAGGTGCAAACAACAGCAGTGATGTTCTGGTTGGTGTCTGCTACAGGCCACCGAATCAGGTGGATGAGGTAGATGAGGCTTTCTTTGGACAACTGAGAGAAGCTTCCAGATCGCAGGCCCTGGTTCTCGTAGGGGACTTTAATCACCCTGACATCTGTTGGGAAACCAATACGGCAGTACACAGGCAATCCAGGAAGTTTTTGGAGAATGTTGGGGATAACTTCTTGGTACAAGTGCTAAAGGATCCGACCAGGGGCTGTGCGCAGCTTGACCTTCTGCTCACAAACAGGGAGGAACTAATAGGGGAAGGAGAGGTAGGTGACAACCTGGGAAGCAGTGATCATGAGATGGTAGATTTCAGGATCCTGACCAAAGGAAGAAAGGAGAGTAGGAAAATACACACCTTGGAATTCAGAAAAGCAGATTTTGACTCCCTCAGAGACCTGATAGGCAGAATCCCCTGGGATGCTAACATGAAGGGGAAAGGAGTCCAGGACAGCTGGCAGTATTTTAAAGAAGCCTTACTGAAGGCACAGAAAGAAACATCCCGATGCGTAGCAAGAGAGGCAAACATGGTAGGAGACCGGATTGGCTTACGGGGGAAATCCTTGGTGAACTTAAGCACAAAAAGGAAGCTTACAAAAAGTGGAAACAGGGACAAATGACCAGGGAGGGGTTTAAATGTATAGCTCGAGAATGCAGGGGGGTTATCCGGAAGGCGAAAGCACAAATGGAATTGCGACTGGCTAAGGATGTGAAGGATAACAAGAAAGGTTTCTACAGGCATGTTAACAAGAAGAAGGTGATCAGAGAGGGTGTGCGGCCCCTACTTGATGAAGGAGGTAACCTAGTGACAGATGATGTGGGGAAAGCTGAAGTACTCAATGCTTTCTTTGCCTCTGTATTCACGGACAAGGTGGGCTCCTGGACTAATGCTCTAAGTGACGCAAGATGGGATAAAGATCGACAGCCCTTAGTGGGTAAAGAACAGGTTAGGAACTATTTAGAAAAGCTAAACGTACACAAATCCATGGGTCTTGACTTAATGCATCCGAGGGTACTGAGGGAGTTTGCAAATGTCATTGAGGAGCCTTTGGCCATTATCTTTGAAAAGTCGTGGAGATTGGGAGAGATCTCGGATGATTGGAAAAAGGCAAATGTAGTGCCCATCTTCAAAAAAGGAAAAAGGACGATCCAGGAAACTACAGGCCGGTCAGTCTTACCTCGGTTCCTGGAAAAATCATAGAAGGGATCCTTAAGGAATCCATTTTCAGGCACTTGGAGGAGAAGAAAGTGATTAGGAATAGTCAGCATGGATTCACAAAGGGCAAGTCATGCCTGACCAATCTGATTAGCTTCTATGATAAGTTAACTGGCTCTGTGGACATGGGAAAGTCAGTGGATGTGATATACCTTGACTTTAGCAAGGCTTTTGATATGGTCTCCCACAATATTCTTGGCAGCAAGTTAAGGGAATGTGGATTGGATAAATGGACGGTAAGATGGATAGAAAGCTGGCTAGAAGGCCAGGCCCAGCGGGTAGTGATCAACGGCTCGATGTCAGGATAGCGGTCGGTTTCTAGTGGAGTGCCCCAAGGTTCGGTTCTGGGACCGGTTTTGTTCAATATCTTTATTAATGACCTGGATGAGGGGATAGATTGCACCCTCAGCAAGTTTGCGGATGACACTAAGCTAGGGGGAGAGGTAGATATGCTGGAGGGCAGGGATAGAGTCCAGAGTGACTTAGACAAATTGGAGGATTGGGCCACAAGAAATCTGATGAGGTTCAACAAGGACAAGTGCAGAGTCCTGCACTTGGGACGGAAGAATCCCAAGCATTGTTACAAGCTGGGGACCAACCAGCTAAGTAGTAGTTCTGCAGAAAAGGATCTGGGGGTTACAGTGGATGAGAAGCTGGATATGAGTCAACAGTGTGCCCTTGTAGCCAAGAAGGCTAATGGTATATTAGGTTGCATTAAAAGGAGCATTGCCAGCAGATCCAGAGATGTCATTATTCCCCTTTATTCGGCTCTGGTGAGGCCACATCTGGAGTATTGTGTCCAGTTCTGGGCCCCCAATTACAGGAAGGATGTGGATGCATTGGAGAGGGTCCAGCGGAGGGCAACCAAAATGATTAGGGGGCTGGAGCATATGACCTATGAGGAGAGGCTGAGGGAGTTGGGTCTGTTTAGTCTGCAGAAACGAAGAGTAAGGGGGGATTTGATAGCAGCCTTCAACTTCCTGAAGGGAGGTTCCAAAGAGGATGGAGAAAGGCTGTTCTCAGTAGTGACAGATGGCAGAACAAGGAGCAATGGTCTTAAGTTGTTGTGGTAGAGGTCCAGGTTGGATATTAGGAAAAACTATTTCACTAGGAGAGTGGTGAAACACTGGAATGGGTTACCTAGGGAAGTAGTGGAGTCTCCATCCCTAGAGGTATTTAAGTCTTGGCTTGACAAAGCCCTGACTGGGTTGATCTAGTTGGGATTGGTCCTGGTTGTCTAGCTGGTGAGTCTTGCCCACATGCTCAGGGTTCAGCTGATCGCCATATTTGGGGTTGGGAAGGAATTTTCCTCCAGGGTAGATTGGCAGAGGCCCTGGAGGTTTTTCGCCTTCCTCTGTAGCATGGGGCATGGATCACTTGCTGGAGGATTCTCTGCATCTTGGGGTCCTTAAACCATTTGAGGACTTCAATATCTGAGATATAGGTGAGAAGATTATTCTAGGAGAGGGTGGGTGAGATTCTATGACCTGCATTGTGCAGGGGGTCAGACTAGATGATCATAATGGTCCCTTCTGACCTTAAAGTCTATGAGTCTATGAGTATGATCAGCTCCAACAACTATCCAGGGTGTATACAAATAAAAAATTTGATTTTTTATTTAAATCAGATTTTGTTGATAAAATTCTTTTTGAGGAATAACCTATCTAAAGATAGTTTTAATTAAGATAAAGATATCTCTTAATGGAGTAGGGATTATACATTCTAGTTCTATAATATGAGACAATATATTCATTCAATGACAAAAGATTTGTAAATGAGTTTCAATAGTTCATGAATTAAGGAACCAATCTTGTGGGGTTCCAGAGGCTTCTGTATAGATTATTTAGATTAATCTTTCTTTCTACCCAATGGGACTAATCCTGGTGGGCTACCATTCTTTGTTGCCCACCCCTGAGTTATATCATGTCTTTTTTGTTCTAAATTATTAAGTGAAAGTGTGCTAAATATAATCTAAGTAATATAGATCTAGCTGTGTTGGTCTGATCTTGCTGAAACAAAAGAAAGGACTATGCAGCATTTTAAAGACTAATAAGATGGTTTATTAGGTGATGAGACCCATGAAAGCTCATCACCTAATAAACCATCTTGTTAGTCTTTAAAGTGTTGCGTAGTCCTTTCTTTTGTTTCAAATATAATCTAGGCATATCTCATTTATGATTGGGACTTTCAGTACCATTGTATAGATTAGTTTAGGTTTATTCCTGGAGGATTCCCGAGGCACACCAGTGAGTACGTACAGGATGTGGCCAGGTCATGAAGCCACAAAATTAATTTCCTTATAAATAAAAGGATTGCATCAGAGGAGTGTATATAGAGGATTCCCACTTATACAACATTAGCACTGGGATACTCAGATCTTCTCTACTGTCAACATCATCAAGCACACAGGAGGGTGTTGCTTGTTCCTAACAAAAAGTGATGGGAGGTTATATATGTATGTCTTTATTTAATTGTTACCCCCACCCCAACATGTTATGTCTGTGTAATATTGTCTGGTTTTATATTGTCTGGTCTTACAGTTTTCACAAGGTGTAAAGTTATGTAATGGTATAATTTTATTGGCTATCCTGTGAAATGTGCAGTGTCTATAAAAGCTGTAAGTCATTTGGTTTATTGTATTTTATTATTTTTACAAATAATAATAAACAAAATTTATCATGAGATGATAAGATTTTTTTTACATAAAGGCTATGCTCCAGGAATGATTTGGGGGAAGTTTTATAGTCTGTACTATACAGAACGTCAGACTAGATGATCACAATGGTCCCTTCTGTCCTTGTAATATTAATCATGTTGACATTCTGCGGATAAATACACATTTAGGAAAAGCAATCTGGAATAGCCTTTTGCTTGTTGTTCTCATAACCCATATAACTTGTATGCTAAGCACTGCAGGAAACTTTCAACCCCTAAAAGGATATACTGCAAAGAGGAGGGAAAAAATGCTTCTTTTCTTATATGATTCAATCCTCAAATCACCATTCTGGATCTCAAGAGTACATCTTTCCTGATCAATGGCAGTAAATCAAAGAGGAAAGTGAAACGGCAATGATAACTTGCATTGCATGAATGTTTCCCAATCATTACAATGCTAGAAATGCTGCTTCACAAAGAACTAGACAATAAAATGAGTAAAATTAATTTAACTGCATGCCTACATGACACTTACAAGAGACATGTTCTTTTAAAAGAAGGGTCCAAACAAAACTAGGTGCTCCTGTTCAAAGTCCATGAAGCACACTTTCTATTAATTGCCTAGGGGTACATCTAGACTGCAAGCTTCTTTCGAAAGAGAGCATCTACACTTCAAAACCGGATAAAAAAGCAATCTGCTTTTTCAAAAGAGAGCATCCAGACTGCATGGACGCTCTTTCAAAAGAAAGCCTTGATTGCTATTCACAGAATGGACACCAGGGCACCTGTGCTTTTTTTCGATTACCTCTTCTTTCAAAAAATGTCCCTATTCTGCATCCACACACACCTTTTTTTGAGAGAGCTCTTTCAAAAAGGGTACGTCTAGACTACATGCCTCTGGCGACAGAGGCATGTAGATTAGGCTACCCAGCAAAGGAAAATGAAGCAGTGATTTAAATAATCGCCACTTCATTTAAATTTAAATGGCTGCCGCGCCGAGCCAATCAGCTGTTTGTCGGCTCAGCACGGTAGTCTGGACGCTCTGCAGTCAACATCAAAGGCATTGTCGACCTCGCAGGTAAACCTCATCCCAGGAGGCATACCTAGGAGGTCGACAAATGCCTTTGATGTCAACCGCGGAGCATCCAGACTACCTCACTGAGCCGACAAACAGCTGATCAGCTCAGCGTGGCAGCCATTTAAATTTAAATGAAGCAGCGATTATTTAAATCGCCGCTTCATTTTCCTATGCCGGGTAGCCTAATCTACATGCCTCTGGCGACAGAGGCATGTAGTCTAGACGTACCCAGAATGTGTTCTTCCTCATAATTTTAGGTTTACCAATGTCAAAAAAAGCCCCTGAGTTCTTTCAATTTAATTTCGAAAGAACGCAATTGTAGTGTGGACGCAGGTGAAGTTTTTCAAAAAAAGGGCAGTTTTTTCGAAAAAACAATGTAGTCTAGACATACTCTAGGAGAAAACAGTACCAGGAATACTAGAAGAGCCTTGTAATTTCAACACAGGACTTACAGGCAATTTTAAAACTACCCACAATTAAGTAGCACAGTTGCTTTTAATTCAAGGTAGTGCTGCATCTAAAATGTTTGAAGTATAACTGATCTCCCCTCACTCCAGAATCCTACTAAAATCAACTTAAATGTGCAAATATGCATTGCAAATTTACAGTTCTCTCACTTAAAACTCAGAACCTGAACTTTGTTGAAAACATCACAATTTTAGAACTTTTAATTTCAGATGCATTTGATTTGTGTCCCTTTTTTTCTGCAATTAGAACTAATCTTACAGAAACCTATTGTTAGGGCACCAACTTTTTTAATGTTGCTATGAGATATCAACATGAAAACAGTCTTTGCCCTCTGTATTATTTTTAAAACAATAACTAATTTCTTCAGCCTCCTACGTATAGTCCATGTAGACTCTACAAGCAGTTATTTTAACATAACATCAAAATAATGTCGAGCTGGAGGACTTCTTACTCTGACCCCTGTAACCCTCATTTTAAGAGGAGTAAGGGAAGTTGGAGGAAGAGTGCTGTTACATAGACTTTCTGCTGTGTACACAGCACCAAAAACCTAAATAAGCTATTTCAACTTGAGCTACTCAATTGACGTAGCTCAGGTTACGTAGCTTATTTCGGCTTTAGCCCTGCTGTATAGATGAGCTACCTAGCTTTAAATTCTAACACAACGCAATAATCTGGATTGTGTCCTTATTTAACCTTTTCTGAGCAACAGACTATAAATACTTTCATATAGATTCACAAAATCCCTGGGAACAATCTCTTCATATTGACACTGAAATGGACTTGTTATACTTCCAGCTTTGTGTAACTCTTTTGATTAATTCATATAGTACATTAAGGGGAACACACACATTTTGTTACATCAATTTAGTTTGACAGAGGTGAACTACACTGGGCATATGAAACAATCCAAAAGCACTCATATCTAATAATCATAAATACAGATGAACCAAAATCATTAACTAAAAAGGGGAAACAAACATGATCAACATTTCAGGCATGGAGCATTTTTTCGTTGTGTTTGCACAACACCAAGCACCATGATACCCTGTCTATGCCTAAAGCAGAACTCTGACTGGGAGCAGTGTCATGGACTGAAATATAGATAAGTTTCAAGGGTGATGGGGACATGGGGATTCAGCAAGGAAGCAGACAACTCACTGGGTGAGGAAATGGTTCATACTTCTTAAGCTATCTTCTCTGGCAGACTCAGAAATGACCCCATTAGGCTCTAACATCAGGTGTGTCCAGGAAAGATTGGACAGTTTTATGTAATATCTTTGGGTTGGGAAACAGGAATGTCTCCAAATCTGAAGAGTGATGACAGTCTGTGTAAAAGTCCTCACAATTTAGAAGAAAAAAGAACATAAGTACCAACCAGGCCTGTCAGCTCAGAAACTCCATGGGGGAAAATGGTTTCTCAATGCAGGCCAAAGACAAGCATTAGCACATCCAAAAGCTACAATAAGGCGGCTGCAAGTGGTCCTTTAGGCCAACTACACATTAAAAAACGATTGGTAGGAAAGCACCAGAGTGGAGGGAAAAGGCCAAATAGAAGGTATGAGGGCCCCAAGAATATTATCAGTTTATATATTTGCACACGGAAGAGTGAGGTTAGAGAGAACTGATGCCACTAATCAGTAAATGGATAGTGTGTACATTTTTTAAATGGAAAATTTAACACTAGGAGAGGAGAGCTGCCATGCAGGACTCATTCAGAGAAGCTAGGTTAACTGTGAAAGACAAAGGGTGTTGTCCCATTCTGCTAAAATTTCTGTCAAATCTAATGTACGTGTGCTGATTCCGAACTCACTTATACATAATAGGCACATAGGGAAAAAAACTATATACTTTTTAGTCCTGAAATCAGAATATTGGACATATGCTTTTATAAAGAATATTAAATTGAGCTGAATGGAGGACAGCTGCATTTGAAATCAAGGGGGGCAAGGTTCAAATCACAGCAGGAGCAAATTCCTCACATAAAGGCATATATCAGATTAAAAGTACCGATTTATTACTACTATACATTATATGAGCGTGTTGACATGAGAACACTCAAAATGCTTTCACAGGTGATACGCAGTCATATCAGTTTAATGCAATTGATAACACTGCTCTACAGCCAAAATGCTTCTGAAATAAATGTAGTCAAACTTTACTAATTCTGGGTCACTGAGAACGAAAATGATGCTTAAAATTGTTGATTGGCTCTAGTTTTCAAGATATGCTATTGGGTCAGTATATACGACCCTTGACTTGGGAATGGTGGAGGATAAGTGAGTTATAAAGGGAAGGGATCTCAATTTAAACCAGAAATGACTAAAATACATCTTTAACTGGATCTATGAATAAACCTATGACTGGGTTTGGACAGTACTTGCTTTTTAGGCAAAACAATGAATGATGCAATCTGAAGCTGGTATTGCATCATACATGATATGAATTGCATCATGTTATTCCTAGAAGTCATGGATGATGCAATCATAACGAAGCTTACATCACTTTGCTGAACAAATTGCCCTATATCAGCTCTAGAAATCATACAGTGTCATGCTCTCTTATTTGTCACTGTTTGATTTTGCAAAAGGACACATTTCTGTTTAGCCAAAGTGAGCAGAGATGCCTCGTACTTGTGTGAACAGTGCAGATAACTTCTGCTATGTTTGTGGTGAAGTGACTTTTGCATCACAAAAGCTCAGTATAACCACTATGGTGAAGAAAGCCTATCACCTTTATTTTGGCTGCAAAATTGGAGATCAGGACAAGAGGTGGGCCCCACACATATGCTGCAACACTTGTGCAACAAATCTTCGCCAGTGGTCGAACAGGAAAAGGAAATCTATGCCTTTTGCAGTGCCAATGATTTGGAGAGAGCCAACAGATCATACCAGCAATTGTTACTTCTGCATGGTGCCTCCAGTTGGGAAAGGTGTGTCAAAGAAGAAAAAGTGGACTGTGCATTATCCAAACATTCCATCAGCTATATGCCCAGTACCCCACGGAGAAGGACTGCCGGTTCCTGATGCACCAGAATCATTCTCACTTGAGTCAGACGAGGAAGAGGAAGAGGATGAAACTTCTGGTCCTGAACCATCGATATCACAGAACCCACATTTTCTCCCATCCTCCTCCTCTGAATCACACCTCATAACGCAAGGTGAACTGAATGACCTTGTCAGGGATTTGGAACTACCCAAGAGTAAGGCAGAGCTGTTGGGCTCCAGACTACAGCAGTGGAATCTCCTGGCAGGTGATGTGAGGGTTTCCATGTTCCGTGACCATCAAAAGGATCTTGTCCCATTCTTCTTCATGGAAGGTGATCTTGTAGCCTGCAACAACATTGATGGAGTGATGGCAGCCCTCAACATCGTTCACGATCCACATGAGTGGAAACTGTTCATTGATTCATCGAAGACGAGTCTTAAAGCTGTTTTGCTGCATAATGGCAATGTTTTGCCATCAATTCCAGTTGGTCATGCAGTCCATATGAAGGAAACCTATGACAACATGAAACAACTTTTGAGGTGCATAAACTATGACCAACATCAGTGGCAGCTTTGTGGCGATTTGAAGGTTGTTGCTCTCTTGCTTGGTCTGCAGACTGGATACACGAAGTACTGCTGTTTTCTCTGCAAATGGGATAGTCGTGCAAGAGATTCCCACTACATCAAGATAGATTGGCCACTCCGACAGTCATTGGCGCCTGGGAGGAAAAGTGTTCAGCATCCACCACTTGTTGAATCAAGGAAGATTTTGTTCCCACTCTTACACATCAAGCTGGGTCTGATGAAGAACTTTGTCAAGGCCATGGACAAAACACAAGCAGCTTTCAAGTACCTCCGTGGAAAATTTCCAAGGTTAAGTGAAGCTAAGATAAAGGAAGGTGTCTTTGTTGGTCCTCAGATTCGTGAACTTCTTCGAGATGATGCATTTGACCATGCACTGTGTGGCAAGGAAAAGACGCCATGGAAAGCCTTCCAGTTAGTGGCAATAAATTTTCTCGGAAACAACAGGGCAGACAACTACAGGTTGTTGGTGGAAAACCTCCTCAAGGCATACAAAAGCCTTGGTTGCAACATGTCACTAAAGAGACATTTTTTGCACTCTCATCTAGATTTTTTTCCACTGAACTGCAGAGCAGCGAGCGACGAGCACGGCGAGTGATTTCACCAGGACATTGCAACAATGGAGAAACGCTATCAGGGCAAATGGAGCCCATCAATGCTTGCAGACTATTGCTGGACAGTGACAAGAGATGCTCCATTTAATGAATACAAGAGACAAGCCAAGAAGCGCCGAGTAGACACTGAATAGGACTAAACTATGTACATAATAGTTTTTTGCCTTTTGTTTCATAATAAATTTTATTTATATAACCCTTTTGCTGATTTTTAAAGTGTTACATAAACAGGACAGGTGAAATATTATCATGTAAAGCAACCATAAACACATGAAAAGACCTAGGTTTACAATTTATGATTAAAACTCTACTATCTACACAATATACATAGACGTAAAATGTAAAAACTTAAATATCTTGGAAACAGTAGCCAATCAGTTGTTTTAATTGTCATATTTGAATTCAGCACATCAAAATACATAATAAATAGCACATTTTATCTCTGAAGCAGACGACTTCTAAAAAATTGTAGACCAGTGTTATTAGTTTACCACAAGCATTCTGTATAACTGGGATTTCCCTAGTGCCTCTAAAGTGAATATTAAGATTTAAATGTAGCCCTTTGTAATTTGTGTTTGCCACAGAGGTAAATCTCTCTTTAATAGGTTTATTTCAATACCATCTGCATTCTGCTCAAAGTATAACAAAACACTTGAGTTTCTGAAATATTTTGCTGCCATTTCAGGCTCAGGTCTTTCTCTCTTTCTAATCTAGTGAAGTATTCTGCATTTAGTAACACTCCCAAGGACTTTAATAAAACTTTGAGGTTAATGCATACTTCTAAATAAGGAATACAAACCAAAGCCTAATTACTACAAAAAAGCCAAGTTCTGTCTCTGGGCAAATCTCCTGCAGACAGGGGTAAATGAATTGTGTTGCGTGGGGAGAATGTGGTCTAAAATTTATAACTTGACCATGGGCCATGAGTAAAAGTGGAATTCAGCACCCTCCATAGAAATGGCAGCCTTGATCAAAGGTATTTAGAAAGTGTTGGTCACCACAGTATCTAATCAATCACAGTGTATGATGATTGCTACTTTTCACAAAAGAAATGGCAAAAAAAGTCAAATGATGGACAAAATGACTCTTGTAAATCACTTGTAAACCATTCTGTGGAGTTTGTAAAAGGGTCTTAAAGCACTTGAGATATAAGGCATTGTATATTGGTGCATGTAAAACAGTTTATGTAGCACTCTAGGTACCTTGGTGTCATGAAGCAGCACAAACATATTATGAATTAAACAAATTTAAAACACTCATTAGGTTCAGTTTTCCACCAGCTATTTTATAATAACAATTAATAGGTAGTCCTAGAAATAAATGTTAAATAATAAAAGAAATTCATTTTTTCATGGACACAAATCCATTATTCATGTTATTAATCTGGCCATTGCATTTTATACAGAAACTGCCCCCTCCAAATACTACACACCCTGGAAATCATTCCATCAATATATTCCTGTGAGAATATGAAACATTTAGTACTTAGTTAAATGCAGCTATTTGTTCAGTAGATCAGGACAGTTATTTAGCATAAGTTTTTCTGCAGTTCTAACACAATGAGAAAATTCACATTAAAAGTTACCTCAAACTTACCTTTCCCCCTTTCAAATAGGGTGCCAAGTTTCATTTCTTTATTTGATTGATTGCATTTCACCTATAACAAAAGCAAAGTCAGAAAGAATAGCTCAGCCATTGGAAGATACAATAGTATTCAAAATAGCCATAACAGAAAAATGTTAGGAGTTAAAATGGTCACTTTAAATAAGACAAAATTGGAGTCCTGACTCTAAAATTCAAAGCTTCCACGATCTGTGAGCCATAGGATTTAAATTTAACTAATAAACATGAAGCAGAAACATTTATCCACTGAGCAATGCAATCTTTAGATACCATTCATGGAAAATTGCATGTGGCAAATTTGATTAGAGGACTCCCTCATTGTCCGAATTGCATTAGAAAAATATGGAGATTGTCAAGTAAATAGTAAAATACTTAAATAGAATGAAACTCTTAGGAATCCTCCACCCCCCTTACACCTTAACTAATAGAGGAGGTTCAATACCGCTGGAATTGTAATTTTCACACTATAGTACATTGAAACCTAACCTAAAGTGAATTAACTAAAACAATCAGCTGTTCTATGTAAGTATCTAGACCAAAAGAAAGAATCTTGGACTTTCAATCTACTTCACTGTTTTACGATAAGCAAGACACGTTGTGAAAGGGCACAAGAGATCAGAATAGAAGGCTTTGTTTTTATCAAGACATACAGACATACAAAGTGATAAAATAATGTGATGAAATGCCACGTATTTAATTCTGGTTTTTAGAAAAGTTGTTTTCATAGTGAAGTTACACTAATGAAAAGTATGCCGGTTTGAATTAAAGACATTTCTACACAGAAATTTGAGCTCCATAGACCTTGAACCCCATAATTTGAAAAGTGTCAGCAAAGTAGTGTCAGCAAAGTAGCAGTATAAGTCTGTATATGCAAAAACTATGAGGAGTCCTGTGGCACATTAGAAACAGTTTTATTAGTGCATAAGCTTTTGTGGGTAAAACCCACTTCATCTAAATCTGTTAGTCTCTAAGATGCCACAGGACTCCTTGTTGTTTTCCTATAATTTGAAAAAGTGCTTCTCTATTGGATGATTCTTGAGAAAAGATTTATTCCCCTCCCCCCCTTATTTTCTAACACCAGAAATGACATGCTAAACCAAAGAGAGTCCTCTCTGGCTACGTCTACACTGCAAGGTTTTTGCGCAAAAATGGCCATTTTTGCACAAAAACCCATGGAGCATCCACACTTCAAATGCACTTTTGTGTAAGTAAATCAGCAGGAAAATGGCAGAAGAGAGGACTTTTGCCGGTGTAGGTAAACCTCCTTCTACGAGGCATAACTCCCTTTTGTGCTACAGCTATTGCGCAAAAAGGCAAGTGTGGATGCTCCAGAGGGAAAAAGCACAGGTGCTTGTTAGCCACTCTGTGAATGGCCATCAGAGCTTTCTTGAGCAAGAGATGCTCTCTTGTGTAAAAGCACAACACTTTTGCGATGTACTTTGAGGTGTGGATGTGTTTTTGTGCAAGAAGTTTTTGCGCAAGAACTCTTCCTCAAAAGACTTCTTGCGCAGAAACCTTGCAGTGTCAATGTAGCCTCTGTGTCTAAACAGTAGCCATGCTTCCTTCTCCTACCCCCAACTGCTCTATTGCTTTTTAAACATAGCTGCACATAGCTACAGCAGAGAGTGGACGGAGTGGAGGAGAGGGCATAAAATGGAAAACAGGCCACACATAAAATGAACCCCCGAGGTTATAACAATGAGGGAGTAGAATCAGATACACCTCCAGTTCTGAAAAGAGCAGGACAAACATAGGATTGTTCTCTGCCCTGGTCTTACCTGCTGCTTGTTCACTTCTGTTCCAAGATGGAATCATTAGAAGTATGAGCCAGAGCCTGAATCCAAGTAGCCTCTGCTAGCATAGGCCTTTTCCCTTGCTGCTGACATATGCCATAAACATTTGGTCATTAAATGCATGTTGATATCTTTATTTTCACATTTCAAAGGATAAGCATGTGCAGATTTTCAGGGATGGGTGATAATAAGGAACTCCTAGCTGAGGATAGGATATGCACTAAGAAAAAGCAAAAAAATTAGGCTGTTTCTATTATCTTTCCTTTTTTATACAAATTGAGATTGAAGATAACACTTTAAGAACATTTGCTACCTTTGAACACCTGAAGTTTTTTGCTGAATAAGATAAATCAACCAAATGAGCTGATCTGTAGAAAAGTAATGTATAAATTTCTATTATAGCTATCCATATCCATCCATCTGTGAGTACACACTCTCTATTCCCCCTTTTCTGGAAAAATCCAAGGAAAGATTGAAAAGTTCCTCTATGATGCATGTAAGCACTCACTTTGATTTTGGACAAAATATGCAAGGGAGCTTAAATATTAGAGGCAGGCAGATAGATTATTGCCATCAACAGGTTTCCATTTCACGTCTTCCAACCTGCCCTCTCATAATCCTCTCATCTTCTCAGTTTGTTAGATAATTAAAAACATTATAGTCACTGAGAAAAAGCTTATTAAAATTTGGCACGCATTAATAGCTGAGTTTGCTGTTAATTTCTAACATACTATGCATTTTTACATTAACACAGCACTGTACATAAATCCAACAGTAAAGTATTATCTCTTCTGTACAGGAGCCTTTAAACTACACCAGGGTTCAGAATCTCTCACACACAATATTTTAGAACTATATTTGACACAAAAAGGCATACATATTTCAGAGCAGAAAGCAAAGGGGAGGAGAACTGAGGACATTCACCACTGAGACAACTCTGATTACTGTTGAGTAACAAAACTGTAACACATGGCTCCCTGCATCAGAGCAGACAAGCACCCTAAAAAGAAGACATTTAAATTGATGAACAAGACTACAAAAGGATACTTATTTTACATGCCTAGATTTAAGCCACTTATAGGTATGTCTACATAGCATGCAGCTTGGACCTCCTGGGCACCTGAGCCGTCCCAGACCAGGGAGTTTGCTGGACCACGGGAGGTCAGTGCTCTCCTGCTGACTCCCCCACTCCCAGGCACCTCTCCTTGGGGCTCCCTGCCCTGCTGCTGACCACACTAAAGCTGGCCCAGGAGGGACTCCCCACCTTGCTACCCACCTGCTGCCCCAGGGTCGCCCAGGGTTCGGGGACTGCTTGGCTCCTGCTGGTCCTGGTGTCACAGGGTGTTCCCCAGACTTCCTGGCTGGGGACACTTGACACCACCAGCCCTGCTGCTGATGGGGGTTCTCCAGATGGGGCCACCTGGCCATCCCACCCCGCTGCTAGGGCCACCCTGATGATGTTGGGGATCCCGCGGGTTCCCTGGCTGGGGCTGCCTACCTCTGCCAGCTCTGCTTCAGCAGGGGGTTCCCCAGTGGAGGCTGCCCTATCACCCTGACCCTGCTGCCACCAGGGGTTTGACAGGATTCCTGGCTGGTGCCACCTACCAAAGGCATCTTTGCTGCAGCTGAGGGTTCCCTGGCTTGGACTAGGGTTTCCCGGCCATGTGGCCCAGCTAATTCTGGCAGTTCCCTGGGTGGGGTGGGAGCTCCCTAACTGCCGCCTGGCCCCACTGGCTCCCCGGCCTCTGCCTGGCCCCTTTGATGCTGGAGGGGCTTCCCAGCCAGGGTGGGGGCTCCCCAGATGCTGCCTGGCCCAGTTGGGACTCTGCAGCCCCTGGGTTGCTCCATGGCTCTTTGGTCCGGAAATATCCATGGCTCTGCTGGAACATGGATGTTGCCAGACCAGAGAGTCCTGGATTTGGGAGGTTCTACCTGTATTTCTTTTGTTCTTTTTTGGTAGAATACATAACCATGCAGTCCCACTTGCATGAGTATAGGGAGCAGTATATACAGAGAAGCACAGCTTAGGCAAGTAAATACATTCCTAAAGATCATGGATGGCAGTTATCCTAGGCCAGGCAAGGCCCAGCTTCCCCAAATAGCCATCGTGACTTGCCCATCATCCACTTCCAGGCCCCCTCCTCCAGATTCTGGTAGGGATGTGAATGGTTAAGTGGTTAACATTACCCTGACCAGGTAATGCTTACTGATTACGGTTAACCAGTAGGCTGGAACAGCACCCCATCTGACACAGGCAAGGGGCTGTTCCAGCCCAGCGGGGTCAACTGTGGGCAGGGGGCACACTAGCCCAGCCAGAGCAGCCCCCACCGGCAGCGAACCTAGTCCAGCACTCCACAGGCAGGGCTCCTCCCTCCATTTAAGCAGTTAATGTTTAACCAGTTAATTGCTTAAATGGGATTTTACATTGCTGTTCTCAGGGATGGTTTAGCTGGTGGTTGGCCCTGCAATGAGTATAGGGACCTGGACTTTATGAGCTGCTGAGGTTCCTTCCAGTTCTATGATCCACCCACCATCCACGCTGAAAGTTGTAGTTATGTGTGCAGGTACATATACATACTATTTTATCAAGCTGTGCCTCCTGTCTGCACTATTGGTTGGACTTCCCCTGTTTGGAACTCTCGGGACCTGACCTGTTCCGGACAAGGCAGTTTGCCAGCCCAGGAAAGGTCTGGGCCAGGGGGAGGCACTCGCCCCTCCCCTGGGCTCCTCTCCCCAGTTACCTGGCTCCACTGTCCCTGGGCTCCTGGCAGCAGTGGCCCCACCAGCAGACTCACCAGCTGCAGGTTCTGTGCCTCCCCTGCCCTTCCATGAAGACTCCAGAGGACCCACCAGACTCCCCTCCCCACAGATTTTTGGCAGCCTTCTCAGCCCAGCCAGCTGTGGGCTCCGATGCCCTGTGGGCTCCGCTATCCTGCTGGCCCTGCCATCTGGCTCTGCTCCCAGCTACTAGCCACATTTATGCTGGAGTTCTCTAGTTCAGCAACATCTATGATCCAATGTTACCATACCAGAGAGTCTCAGACCACAGAGCTTCAACCTGAACTATTTTTTAGCAAGGTAGCATCACACTGCAGTGCAGATACAGCAGACTTTTCACAACATGTAACTAAACACTGCTGCAAATGACATGTTGTGTAAATATAGCCTTTGATTAATTAAGGCCTCTAAACACATAAGACTTTGAAACTTATTTTCTATTTTGAGCCCAGTTTGGAGCTTCTTTGTAAACAAACTCTCCACTTCCATTTTTTGGCATATGGGGCCTGTATCCTTGAGAAGATGTTTTGCATAAAGTTTAGGTCATTGAGACAAGTCTTTTTGCAGGTGAAGGTACATCTACACTTGCTCCCTAGTTCGAACTAGGGATGCAAATGTAGCCGACCAAAATTACTAATGAAGTGGGGATTTAAATATCCCGCGCTTCATTAGCATAATCTCTCCCGCCCGCTATTCCGCTCGCCAGCTGATTCGAACCAGGAAGTGTGCTCCAGACGCATTAGTTTGAATCAAACCCCTCAAAAAATGAGGAGTAATGTTAGTTCAAACCAAGGGGTTTGATTCAAACTAACGCATCCCGGAGCGCACTTCCTGGTTCGAATCAACTGGCGAACGGAATAGCGGGCGGGCAAGATTATGGTAATGAAGTGCGGGATATTTAAATCCCCGCTTCATTAGCAATTTCGGTTGGCTACATTTGCATCCCTAGTTCGAACTAGGGAGCAAATGTAGATGTACCCTGAGTGTCTGAAAGTGGGACATGGGCAGTCACATCCTGTGATTAGAGCAAAAGTCAGGCCTATAGTTAGAACAGGAATCGAAAGCCATGAACAGGAGCCCATGTGCAGAGCTGGAGTCAGAAGTCTGTAACTGGAGCGGAGTCAGAACTGGAGTCAGAGGGCAAAGACCAGAGCAGTTTGCTGGGATGATGCAAGTTTGGAGCCAAGGCAGAAACAGAGCTGGGTCCATGGAAGGAACAATGCTGGGAAGAAGCAGGCACAAGAGCTATTGCAGCTATAGGCAAATGTTTTAAATCTGAGCAGCTGTTTAACTGCTGCTGGGCTGAAGAGCCAGTCGGCTGCCTCTTCCCTCCTGCCAGGCAGTATAGCCAATCAGGCAGCCTACTGCGGGCCAGCTGTACTCATTAGGTTGCCTGGAGACTAGCTCTGCTGCAGGTGCTGCTTCCTAACAGTATCAGACTCTGAGAACAAAAAAGGAGCTGTAAAGTTGGCTGGGAGTAGTCAATCCAGTACTGTTAAAACCAATGCATTGAGATAGTTGTTATCACTTTATTATTCTTCAGTGGTTCTCAGAAAAGAAGGTGGCCTGATTAATTTATTTTACATTGGTAAGAGTAGAGCTGTTCTTATTGCTATTAGCTGGAAACCTAGAGCTATACTATCTGTTAGACCTTGTAGTTTAATTATGCAAATTCAGGTCCACACGGAAAAAGGAGAGATAAAGGATTAGTGAGACATTTTGCAGGAAAGAACTCTTTAAGCACAAGAACCATTGCTTGGAACTACTGTTGGAGACACCTCAGAAGGGCATTAACTTAGCTATTCAATACTTAGTCATTCCACTTCTGTTAAGGTGAATAACACACTAACGTGCAAAAACACTGACATCACTGGTAGCTGACAAACCTACAATATCAATGTGAACACTTGAATAATTCACTTAAATCTCGCCTAATTTCTAATAAATTTCCTGGGAACCTACTACAGATAGTGTTTCTCAGGTAACTCACTATTATACCTTTACGGAACTGAAAAAAGGAAGATTACTAAAGGTAATCTAGTAGGTTGATTACTATAACATAGGTTGTTCTCCTAGCCACTAGATGTCACTAAAGAATAATAGTCTAGCAAAAACTTTATTTTGTATTTAACTTTGTTTACAATGTATACTTATATTTCATAAATATATAAAATATGTTTAAGCAAATTTATTCAGTCCCCGAATAAATTGTAGATGAAGCTGTGAAAGTCTGCTAGGTTACATCTAGACTGCAAGCTTCTTTTGGAAGAAGCTTTTCCAGAAGAGATCTTCCGGAAAAACTTCTTTCAAAAGAGAGCGTCCACACTGCAAAAGCACATCTAAAAAACGATCTGCTTTTTCGAAAGATAGCATCCACGCTGATTGGATGCTATCTCGCATTTAAGTTGTAATTACTATGGATGGAGTGGCCACTAGGACACCTGTGCTTTTTCCTGGAGGCCTCTTCTTTTGAAAAAAAACTCTCGTCCACAGGGCTCTTTCGAAAAAAGGCTTCTTCTTTGTAGAAAGAGGTTTACCACTGTTGGAAACCCCCCTGCATTCTGTCAAAAGAATTCAATTGCAGTATGGATGTAAGTATAGTTTTTCTGGAAAAACAGCCATTTTTCTGGAAAAACTCTGCAGTGTAGACATACCTCTAGTATAAAGAAAAAATAGCACAAAAGCTCAAGCAAAAGTACACAATCACAATTCACAACATATGTTGGAAACTTCACACATAAAATAACATATAATCTAGGCTTGTGAAAGATCACCTAATATGCTGAGAAAATATTATAAGATAAAGCAGAAGTCCTATATGATTGGACAAGAAATAAAGCCAGGAGCTTCTTCTTTATACCTTGAAAATTCTCCCATTTGCTCAGGAAAATATCTCCTTTCTCTCCAATTGCACAATAAGAAGCCTGTGTGCAGTTATGTTGGAGGTTTGCAGAAACATGTCAGGCATTTAGAGTGTATTAATCCATCATGTCCAACTCCACAGTCCCTGGACTCCTCAATCACTTCTGCAATTATTAGGGACTTGTTTAAGCACAAGGGAACTGATAATTTGTTCCTCTCTGTTTCCCTCTCTCCCATCAAGGGGTGGTGTAAAGGACTTCCTTCTTATGTTACACAGGGAGGGGGCACAGGAAGGGGATAAAGGAGAAAGTGAGTTCTGCTTTCATTAGGAACTAGGAGTAGAAGAGACTAGGTGAAATTTCCTCTCCACTGGAAATGGGAAACATTTCCTTCTTCACCTTCCCCACAAGAGGAGCATTGCTTCGGCACATTTTCAGTATCAAAAAATCATAAAGTAGTATTGTATTTTGCTGCCTTTATATCCAAAGGTAGAAGGAGTGCAGTGGGCTAGCTCTCCATAGCAGTCTTCTTACACAGAGGACAGGCAACTACTTTTTAGCCTAAAGTGCAGGCAGCACAGGCAACGCAGATACATTAAAACTCCACTAAACGAGGCTGAGCAAGGGGAGTGAGATTCAATGGACATGCCCATCCTCTGCTACTGAAATGGTCTTATGCAGGTTCAGTGAGCCCTTGGGGTGGGAAGGGCAAGGTCTACTGTAGAGACTCAGAACTTATATCTCCCATGTCCTGTATGTTACATCACTGGATCTGCCAAGGTGAAATCCACTCATATTTAGCAAAATTACCAGTCCTGAAGATTTGCAGGCAGCCACTTTCTCCCACCCCATGTTTCTGATATCAAAGCCTCCGAGACACTGGGAGCTGAAGGCATATATTTTAAAAGGAGCCCTTACAACTGAGGAAAATGGATCGGTCTGGGCCTATCATGTATTTCTAATTGCTGAGATGTTGCTCAAGTACATAGGGACGAAATCATGTTTGATCTGTGTGCATCTTTCCCCACTGCCTGGATCAGTGGTAATTTGCCCCCACAACACCTTTACAGGCAGAAGAGCAGTCTGAAGGGTTAAAGAATCCAAGTGTACAGAAGGAAGGCACTGGGTGGAGCAGGAGATGGTGGGGAGGGCAATTAACACTATCTTCCAACCAATTTCCTGCTGAGAGTTAATGCAGCTTTGAGACTCAGACTCACACTGCCAGGGAGTTGGAAAGCAAGCAGGGATCTCTAAAGATGGTACAGAGCCACAGGGGATCTATTCCAAGTATACTTGACTTCCAGCAGATCTTTACATGAAAGGAGGTGGTTTGGCCCGCTGAGCACTATGACTCATTCTCAGGCGTTCACATTGCGCTCATTCACTGAAACCCCAGAGTCCGCTCACAGCCTGCACTAGCCTGAATGTAAAATCTGGCATGGAGTTTCAGTGCAATATCTCAAGGGCTTGATTTTGAATGGTGATGAGAATCCACAAGTCAAGCTTAAATTCATATAAACCGGACATGAGTCTTGATTAAAAAAACTTCCAAATTCAAGTTTCTCAGATTATTGTTCCTAGTTTGAGCTACATTGTAACAAGGAATAACCTATTCTCTGTGTCGCTGGTCAACCTGGAACAGCTAATCATTTTGAATTTATAGCATTTTATGACCAGTTCTAATTTTATAGCAAACACTATGTGCAGCAAAGAGGCCAGCTATAACAGAATTCCGTGTCTCCTCCAAAATGAACAATGTCACCTTGGTAATGCACTACAGGTTAACATCCCAGATGTTTCTAAAAGACACTGGGTTACATCTTAGCATACAAGTTACCCACATGAGATTTTTTTTTATTAAAAATGCTGTACTGCATTAAGCATTTTTTGTTTATAGAGCATGAAAACCATCATGATTTCTAGCCAGATTCCAATGAATAGCTGTCACACAAAAATTGACTGAAAAAATAGAAAACAAAAACAGACTGAATTTTAAATATCTTTCTAGATCTAACTAAGACAGGCTGCAGCTGTGCAATAACTTTTGCAAAAAGGATAAATCTTGCTTTCTAAGCAAACTGGGAAAATGTGAACCCCAGGTTCCTTTCTTAACTCTTTTTACTCAGCTGTGCTATCTCTGGCGTAAAGTAAATTATTCATTTTGTGAAGAACATCTTTGATATGCTTTTCAGCACTTTTGAAGTAATGATCTTAATGTGTGAGGCTTAGTATTGTTAATCACTTTAATAAAATTCAATTTCTGTTTCTGAATTTCAGAGTTCAGCCCAAATGTAGATACTGCAGAAAAGATCCAGTTCACCTAAAACTGCAACTGGAACTGCTTCCATTTAACTTTCAGCATCTTGAGTTGCATGTCATGCATTTTGGCTTATTTTCCCTTTTCTCTCATCATAGTTACATGTATCAATGTGCTTCAACAAAGAGAAATAGTCTGAAAGAAAAGGAAATAGATAAAACAGAAGAGATGAAAGTATATTAAGATTGTGACTGGTTTTCTAAACTTTCTTGGAGAGGATTCCCCAGCCTGTATAGCTTGAATTCGGGATTATAAAATTTAAAGCACATTCCACTTACTCTTTTATCTGATTATAAATTTAACTTATGTTCATTAGTTATAACACTGATCTGTCTATACTGGTCATGTTTCTTGATCGGTTTATCATTGCCACAATAATTTCAGTCTGGCTGTGCTATCAATGGGTGTGTCTAGACTACATGGCTCCATCGACGGAGACATGTAAATTAGTGTATTCGGCATAAATAAAAGCATAATCTTCCAAAACCTGTGTCCTGTCTGTGGTCCAGTTGTTGCAACAGATCTCGCCATATAAGTTGTGCTTTGGATGCACCACTACACTGATCTCTCAATGAGCGTGCTGCTACTTCAGTCTTTCCAATTAAGGTGAGACTAACCTAGCTGAAACAGACAAGATCAGTGAGATCTCATATTAGGTGTGTCTAGACTACATGGCTCCATCGATGGAGCCATGTAAATTAGTGTATTCGGCATAGTCAAAGAAGCGGGGATTTAAATAATCCTTGCTTCATTAAAATAAACATGGCCGCCACGCTGTGCTGACGATCAGCTGATCTGACACAGCGCAGCAGTCTAGATGCGGATCTATCGGCTGGGGAAGCCTTTGCCGACCGATCCTGTAAACCTCGCTTCACGAGGCATAAGGGATCAGTCGGCAAAGGCTTCCCCAAACGACAGATCCGCGTCTAGACTGCCGCGCTGTGTCGGATCAGCTGATCGTCGGCACAGCACGGTGGCCATGTTTATTTTAATGAAGCGGGGATTATTTAAATCCCCGCTTCTTTGACTATGCCGAATACACTAATTTACATGGCTCCATCGATGGAGCCATGTAGTCTAGACACAACAACTGGACCACAGACAGGACACAGGTTTTGGAAGATTAATGCTTTTATTTATTTTGCTTCTCACTGCTTTCCAAATAGAAGCTAACCTAAAATCCCTCATTGAATAGTTCCTATGGGATGACACTCCCTTGCTAACGACGTGGCATTAGAGACAAGAAGTCTGACAAGTGACTCCAATCTTAAACTAAAGTTCTGGAATGCCTTTTGATCAGGAGCTCTCCCAGGTACATGAATCTCAGATTCTAATTGCAGAAGTTCCGCCCTTAGACTGTGTAGTCCCAACAGTTCTGAATAGGAGAGACACTGTCATGTTTGTTTATGCTATTCTGACTAGGGATGTGAGCAACTAATCGACTAGTCAACTATCCGATAAGCAAAAGCTTATCAGATAGTCAACATTCTAGTCAACTAGTGGCTTCCCTCTCCTTGCTACCTCTATCACAGAAGCAGCAAGGGGGAGAAAGATGAGGGTGTGCTGGAGGAAACCGGCTTAAAAGCCAGTTCCCCCCAACTCCAGATCTCTGGGAAGGGGTAGGGATGCAGCAGGGGCCAACTTGGAAATGTACAAAAGTCCCACACTGGCCCCAGGATCAATGTGGGCGCTTCCACTTTGAAATGAACAAAAGCCCCCATGGAGGGCCCTTGTGTATTTCAAAGCAGAAGTGCCTGCATGGAGCCCAGGGTCAGCGGGACTCAAGAACAGTACAATGTCAGGCTCAGCAGGGCCCGCACGATCATGGAGAGCACCTCTGGCTGTTTGACGGTGAGTTTCAGGTGCCTCCTCACCCGTGGGGCCTTGGGGACCTCAACATTCCACATGTGGTGTCTGCATGTTGTGTGCTTCACAGTGTGTGCGTGGAAGGGGAAGGCATTCCTGCCAGGGTGAGGGACAAGGCTGAACAGAGGCAGGGCCTTTAAACAGCCCTGCATAGCTGCCATCCAGCAGGCCCATCAGGGGACTGTGAATATCCAGAAGGCCCAGAGGGAAAGTTTCTCCCTGGGTGCCCAGTGACACTCTCCCCTGGGCTGGCCCACTAGGAGCCTGCATATTGCCCCTCTCTGCCTTTCCTCCCACACACCTCCCTTCCCCTGCTTCCCCACTTCCTTGCTGTGACAATAAAAAAAGTTTTGGAAAAAATAAAATCTCTGTTTCTTTTTATTTGGAGTCAAAGAAACTGGGGAGAAACTGGGGAAAGAACCTGGGAGGGGGGAGGGGGAAGCTGGAAGGGGAAGTTGGGGTGAGGAGAGGCTTAGGGCTGGGGCTGGGAGCGGGGCCTGGCTCTGGTGATCCCACTGCCACAGGTGCGGAATCCACGGTAGCCACAGGGAGGAGATGGTGTTGGGGGAGGAGCAGGAGGAGTAGGAAGGGGAGTTGGAGTGGGAGTGGGAGAAGGCACTATGGAGAGATCAGGAGTGGGAGCAGAAGCAGGAACAGGCATCATGCTGGCAACAAGGGAGTGCACAGCCACGCACATGGAGCAGCCCTTCTTCAGCCTCTCCCACCAGGTGTCTTGCTACAGCTGGATGTCTTCCTGGAGCCTGTGGTTGATGATCGGCTCCAGGGATCAGAGTGCTGTGAGGTGCTCCCTCCGGAACTCATCAATGGGTCTCCAGCGCCTGTGGGTCCCTCAGGTTCTGGAGGCTGTCCCAGGTGGTGTCAATGCCCCCCCTCTTGCATCTGGCTCAGCTGTGGAGAATAAAGAGACATGGTCAGTCATCCCAGGGGACACTGTGCTTGAAGCCCAGTCCTCATCTCTGAGCCAAGAGCAACCGTTCTTGGCTCAGTCAAAGGTGATGTGCTTGGAACAAGGCTATTTGCATTCTTGCCAGTGGGGCTCCAGATGTCCCTGGGAGCCGGTGCAGCCCCGAGAGTGAGGGCATGCTCGTGTGTGGGACTGCTGAGTGAGGGTGTGTGTGTGTATGTGTGTGTGTGTGTCCCCAGACTCCTTCCAGAGGTGGCTTGTGGAGGGAGGGTGGGGTCATGAGGCCTCTCCAGACACCCTGTGGCCAATAGCACAAAGGTCCTCTGTGGCAGCCTCCTGGGGCTGCATGGCCAGGAGCAGCACGACATGTGCTCCCACATGCACAGGCTGCTGCACGATCCTCAGGCCACAAGGGCCAAGTGAGGAGCACCCAGTTACACCTTGCCGTTCACCCCCTCGATCCCCTGTGTGAAGGGAATGTGATGACACTCACATGTTGTTCCTTCCCTGGCTCGGACAATGCATGGGACACGTCCACAGAGAGGGGTACCAGCACTAGAATCAGGAAGGTGCTGGTGCTGGCCTCATCTGGCTTCTCCTCCTCCTCCATCTTGTCTTTCTCTGTCATGAAGAGAGATTGGGTGTCTCGAGCCCAAGGTCCACAATGGGGGTGTGTGTGTGTGTGAAGGGACTGTCCCCACCCCCCAGGATGTGGTCAGGTCTTCATAGCAGGGGCACGTGTGAGGTTCTGCCTCAGAGCGGGAGCTGCCCTTCCTGGCCCTGTCATATGCCTGGTGGAGCTCCTTAACTTTCATCCGCACCTGCTCCTGTGTGTGGATGTGTCCTTGTTGGCCAGGCTCTCGGCCATCCAGCCATAGACACCCACATTTCTACATCTGGTGCAGAGATTCTGGAGGTTGGTCTTGTTACCCCAAACCTCAATAAAGTCCAGGATCTCCGCACCAGACCAGGAAGGTGCACACCTCTTCCTGTCCCTGGCAGGCTCCTGAGAGCTGTCCGATTGCTTCCTGGGAGCAGAGGAGGGCTAGCTGGGATCAGTGGACTGGCTCATCTTGGGAAAATTTGAGGCAGTGGCAGCTGCAGGGTGGCTCAGGGTTGTCAGGGCCTCCTGCTTGCCACAAGCCCTATATAGAGCTTGGCTGAGTGTGGACAGAACAGCCAGCAGGGCACCTTGGGAAGGGCTGGAGGCCCCTTATTCAGAAATAACTGCAGCCACTCTGTCTACACAGCCCCTATTTAGAAGTAACTCTTTCAGACTAAGCTGCCCATTATTTCAAAATGATTTCAAAATAACGCTATTGCTGTGTAGACACTTGCATAGTTATTTTAGAATAAAAGCTGTTAGTCCGAAATAACTTTGCTGTGTGGACACACCCCTTGTGAAGAGCTTGGGAGGAAAAGTCTGAGGTACAATTCTGATGACAAACTTTTGACAACTCTTGCCTTTTGTGTTTCCATAAAAGCAAAAAAAAGCAGTTGATTTGCATTGTGAAACCATCTTTATATAAAGCATAGACAGCACAGAAAAAAATGTATAAATCCATTTTCATGTCTGTTGTTTTATTGTCTTTCAGTAAATCACTGGAATATTTAATATTTGCTACCTGCAATGTCTCAGTTTAAGTGACCAAGAATTGAATAGGCAATTTAAAAAGCCACATAAATATGTCATAACCTCTATGAAATCAGGCCAAAGACACTATTTAATTGAATAATAAAAGACTGTTTTTTATAGTTATGTACAATTACTGGATTCCACAAAGAACTGCACAGCATTGCATCATCCACAGCAATTAGTTTCATCAAGCAATAAACCTTTCACTAACAATACAGTATACAGTAAATTAGTCAGGGAATGCAGCTTTTGAATGTGATAGCTTGATAGATATGGTATGAAAATGAAACCCATTAATGTTTTAAGTGTGGTGTGGGGAAGTGTATACTTCAACTTCATATACTTTGCTCTTATTTAAAATTTTATATATGAGGTAACATTATGTATGTACAAGTAATATAACTTGGCATGGCAATTTGGAAAAAGAAAAGATAAGAGGTATTATATGTAGTTGTTTTACTGCACTATATAATGTAACAGTGCCCAGGCAGTTAGAATGGCTGTCTGAATATTACACAAATAAAACATTTAAAAAATAATTTATCATTGCCCAGATTTTGCTCTCCATTACTCTGGATTTGTTTCCATGAATATTAGTCGAGGTACTCGGTATAACCAAGAGCAGAGGTACCCATATTCCCAGTGAAATTTATGAAATACAGAATTAAAGTAGACAATATAATGAAATTGTAGACTAACATCATCTAGTTCATACACATCCCACTTTTATTTTACAATAGCAGGTCTGACAGTCATCTCTCTAGTTAAGGTTGCATAACCAATGTCCATCCTAACCCCCTCATTTTCAGCCACTTTTTGCAGCTGTTACCTGAGTGTCTTACAAGTGCGGTATCTCCCTGGGAGTGAATTTTATTTAAGAAGGAGTGGAAGGTCAGTGATACAAAAAATACATTCACATTACTCAAGGAATTCCTGGGAATTTTTATTTCAACACATCTAAAATGGCTACATCAGAGAGTGTAGTCTGCGTGTATACACACCATATCAAATTATGGTATGGCACATGCTGCCATTCAATTGTTTGACACCTACAGAACTTTGAAGTCTTACTAAGAAAAGTCCTTTTTTAAAGGGATGGTGGTTGCTTGCCCAATTTTTGCTTTTTCAAAACCTTATGAAATAACATACAAAAATTATGTTAAGAGAGCATAAGTATTGCACAGTTCAGAACTCAGGAGGTAGGAAATATCACAGCGAAAGGTGACTTACAATGGGAAAAAGAAGGGCTATGCCCATTTTTTTCTATAAACAGTAGAGAAAGTAGCAGTTCTGAGAGAAAAAGAAGAGGGAGATCAGTCATGAAGGGTATGTCTACACGAGCTCGTTAGTTCGAGCTAGGAAGGGTAATGAGGGCAAGCGGAGTTGCAAATGAAGCCCGGGATTTAAATATCCCGGGCTTCATTTGCATGTTCCCAGGCGCCGCCATTTCTAAATCCCCCTTAGTCCGAACTCCACGCCCGCGGCTACACGCGGCACGGACTAGGTAGTTCAAATTAAAGATCCTAATTCAAACTACCGTTACTCCTTGTGGAATTAGGATCTTTAATTCGAACTACCTAGTCTGTGCCGCATGTAGCTGAGGGCACGGAGTTCGAACTAAGGGAGATTTAAAAATGGCGGCGCCCAGGAACATGCAAATGAAGCCCGGGATATTTAAATCCCGGGCTTCATTTGCAACTCTGCTTGCCCTCATTACCCTACCTAGCTCGAACTAACGAGCTAGTGTAGATGTACCCGAAGAGACTACTGAAGGAGAAATGTTGGGACTGTCTTACTGGGAGAAAAGATGAGTAAGAAGAAGCAGTGAAAGTAATTTAACATTTCTTAGAGGTACTATCCTATTGCAACCCAGGTTCCTGCCAGCTTTTTAAATAGCTCCGTGCTAGCTTTTGCTGAAGCTCAACCAGCTCTTGCCAGAGCTGTGCACTAGGGCTCTCCCATATACTTTCACCTCTGGAAAGAAGTACTATGGTAGAGGGATATAAATGATAATGACACAGAAAAGATAAATCAGGTACTTCTATTTACCATTTTCCATAGTAAAAGAATAAGGAGACAGTAAGGGTATGTCTAGACTACCTCTCTCTTTCGAAACTTATTCAACTTATTCATAAATGATCTAGAGAAAGGGGCAAGCAGTGAGGTGGTAAAGTTTGTGGATGATACTAAACTGTTCAAGATAGTCAAGACAGAAGCAGACTGAAGAACTTCAAAAAGATCTCACAAAACTAAGTGATTGGGCAACAAAATGGCAAATGAAGTTTAATGTGGATAAGTGTAAAGTAATGCACATTGGAAAAAATAACCCCAACTGTACCATATAATATGATGGGGGCTAATTTGGCTACAACAAATCAGGAAAGAGATCGTGGAGTTATCGTGGATAGTTCTCTGAAAACGTCCACACAGTGTGCTGTGGCGGTCAAAAAGGAAAATAGAATGTTAGGAATTATTAAGAAAGGGATAGAAAATAAGACACAGAATATCTTACTGCTCCTGTATAAAACTATGGTATGCCCACATCTTGAGTACTGTGTACAGATATGGTCTCCTCACTTCAAAAAAGACATTTTGGCCTTGGAAAGGGTTCATAGAAGGGCAACTAAAATGATTAGGGGTTTGGAACAGGTCGCATATAAGGAGAGGCTAAAGCAACTGGGACTTTTCAGTTTGGAAAAGAGGAGACTGAGGGGGGATATGATAGAGGTATATAAAATCATGAGTGGTGTGGAGAGGGTGAATAAAGAAAAGTTATTCATTAGTTCCCATAATATAAGGACTAGAGGACACCAAATGAAATTAATGGGTAGCAGGTTTAAAACTAATAAGCGAAAGTTCTTCTTCACACACAGCGAATAGTCAACCTGTGGAACGTCTTGCCGGAGGAGGCTGTGAAGGCTAGGACTATAACAGAGTTTAAAGAGAAGCTAGATAAATTCATGGAGGTTAGGTCCATAAAATGCTATTAGCCAGGGGGTAGGAATGGTATCCCTGGCCTCTGTTTGTCAGAGGCTGGAGATGGATGGCACGAGACAAATCGCTTGATCATTGTCTTCGGTCCACCCCCTCCAGGGCACCCGGTGCTGGCCACTGTCAGCAGACAGGCTACTGGGCTAGATGGACCTTTGTTCTGACCCAGTACCGCCATTCTTATGTTCTTATGTTCTTATGAAAGAACTAAAAAAACAAAAGGAAGTTTTTTTTCATACAATGCACAGTCAATCTGTAGAACTCTTTGCCAGAGGATATTGTGAAGAACAGGACTTTATCAGGGTTTAAAAAAAAAACCTAGAGAAATTCATGAAGGTTAGGTCCATCAATAGCTATTAGCCAGGATGTGCAGGAATGCTGTCCTTAGCCTCTGTTTGTGAGAAGCTGGGATTGGGTGACAGGGGAGGGATAACTTGATGGCTACCTGTTCTGTTCATTTCCTTTGAATCACCTGGCATTGGCCACTGCCAGAAGACAGGATATTGGACCTTAGTCTGACGCATTCTTATATGATACATGCTTTTTTAAAAAAAAAGGAAATAAACTTATTCATCATAAGCTGAGCACTCACTGATAGCAATTAGAAAGAAACTACACCTACAACCAGGTTATTCTAGAAGGGTACACTTACATAGCAGGGCTAAAGTAGAATTAAGCCATGCAGTTTCAGCTACGTCAATTGCGTTGCTGAAGTTGAAAGAGCTTAACTCGGCTTTAGGTACTGTTTACTCAGCAGGAAGTCGAAGGAAGAACATTCTTCCTTCAACTTCCCTTACTCCTTGTGAAATGAGGGCTACTATGAGTTGGAGTAGGAACTCCTCCAGCTCAACATTATTTCAAAATAAACGCTTGTAATGTAGACACGCTCTTTGTTATTTTGGAATAACATCAGTTATTCTGAAATAACACTGCTGTGTAAATATACCCAAATTGCTTAATATAGCCTTCTTGAATCTGCCTCTGAAATAAATGGTATTGAACACTGTCAGAGACAGGACACAGGACTAGATGTTTTCATTTGTCAAATCAACTTTTCACATGCTTCTTTTGTGTATAAAAAAAGACCATTGTGGTTTATTTTAAATATTACTTCCATTTTAAATTAGAAATTAGGATTCATCTTCCCTGAAACTTCTATCATAACTACAAAACATGTAAAATTGTGACATCAAAACACACAAGAAAGTGAAATGCAAGTAGAATAACTAAGGCATCAAAATGAGTTATTACTGATCCAGAATTGCCTGAGCATCAAGAATATTTTAGAATAGATATCACTGAAGTCGAAAACAATTAAAACTAGATTTCTTCCATAATCTGAAGTAACTCAGAGTTGCTGCAGTCTTTTTGAACAGCATACCACTGGTACAACTAAAGAAACTTCCCTTCTTCCCTATCTCTAAGGCAGTGGTCTCCAACCTTTTTATGCCCAAAATCACTTTTTAAATGTCAGAACAAGTCAAGATCTACCACCCCATCTTTCCCCCAAGACCCCACCCCTTCCTTGAAGCCCTGCCCTCTCTGTTCTCCTCCTTTTCATCACTTGCCATCCCCAGCCCTTTTACACTCTCAGGGTATGGCTACACTGCCACTTTTTTTCGATTCTTCTGTAGGAAGAGGTCTAGACTGGACCAAATGTCAGAAAAAACCCTTCTTTCAGAAGCCCCCTTATTCCTCGTGGAACGAGGAATACAGGGGTTACAGAAAGAGCATGTTTGCTCTTCTGCTAAAAAAAGCAGAAAAATAAATGCATCCTTGGACGCGGAAGAGTTTATCTGGGATACCTCTGGAATCCCGGAAAAACTCCTGCAGTCTAGCTGTACACTTGCTGGGTTGAGACAGGATGTGTGGGCTCTGGGGTGGGAATGAGGAATTTGAGTGTGGGAAGGGGTGAGAGGTGCAAGCTCTGGGAGGGAACTTGGATGCAGGAGGAGGTGGAGAAGAGGATGCTGGCTTGGGGAGGGGGCTCTATGCTGGGGAGTGTTGGGATAAGGTGGAGGGTTGGGGTGCTGAGCAAGCCACAGGCTTGTGGTTGTGAGGGTACACGAGTTTGTGCTGGGATGCATGAGGGGCTCAGGGCAGGGAGGCTAGGAGTATGATGGGCTCAGGACACAGATTTGCAGTGTGTGGATGGTGCAGGAGTGTTGTGGCAAAAGACTGAGGATGTGAGAGTGCAGAAGTTTGGGGATGTGAGAGGCTCAGGACAGGGGGTTCCAGTGTATGATAGGCTCAGATCTAGGTTGGGGGGGGGGGAGGAGTGCAGGAGTGTTATGATGCTGCGGCCAGATGGGGGCTTGGCCCCAATTGGGGGTTTGTTGGCCAGGCTTCATTTTTAAATAAAATATTATGTCAAACACAAAAAGTTTCAGCATTGTCTTTATTTATGAGAGGGGTGGGGAACCTGTTTTGAGTCAGGGGTCACTGACCCACAGAAAAGTCATTTGGGGTCACACAAGTGAGATGCAAAAAAATAACTCCTCCAAAAACCCCCCAAGCATCACTAATGTGGCTCCAACTGTGCTGGTGGGAGCAGAGGACATGGTACCGGGGAAGGATGCTAGTGGGTACTGGGGCAGGGGACAGGGTGCCAGTGGGGGCAGGGTGCTAGTGGGGACAGGGGACAGGGTGTTGGTGGGGGCAGGGGACAGGGAGTCCCCAGCACACACATGCTCCGGGGACTCCTATCTCCCCGCCCCTGCAGAGGAGGGAAGCCTTGACACGCGCCTCCTCCCGGGACTCCTACCCCCCTCCGCGGCAGCAGAGGGAAGCCCCGGTGTGCGCACCACCTCCCAGGACTCCTCCCCCTTCTGCCCCCCGCAGAGGAGGGAATCCCCGGCATGTGCTTCCTCCCGGACTCCTACCCCTCCTCCCCCGCAGAGGAGGGAAGCCCTGGCGTGCACCTCCTCTGGGGACTCCTCCCCCCACCCCTGCGTAGCAAGTCCCCAGTGTGCCACAGACCTGGGTTGTGGTACTGCGCCGGCTGTTTGGGAGGGGGGGGTAGGAAGCCTGCACTACCTCCATTGTTGCTGGAGGTAGGTAGTGGGGCTTCTTGGGGGTGGGGGGGAATTGGGGGGCCCGAATGCCTCGCTATTGACTGGTCGAGCCCTCCCGATGGACCAGTTGATTGCGATTGATGGGTTGGTGACCATGGCTCTACGGGAATATCTACATAAGGAAACTATTTTGAAATAACTAAATTTGATTTAATAACTCCTGAATAACAAAATTGAAATAGCATGTCCACACTATGGGAAAACCTCAAAATTAGTCTGAGGCAGGCTTCATTCATGTGGATGCGCTACCTCAACTTACAGCCCCAGGAAGCACTGGTGAGTAATTAGTACAAATTACTCTGGGGAGTAGTTATTTCAAAATAGCAGTCCCAGAATGTCCACACTAATGCTAGTTTGAAATAACTATTTTGAAATTAGTATTATTCCCTGAGGAAATGAGGAGCACAGATTTCAAAATAACCATCCCATTATTTCAAAATAATGGGCTTGGTATTGTGGATGCTCCCCTCATAAATTTGACCTAAGGAAGATTATTTTGAAATAACTCTCTAGTGTAGACCAGGGCTCAGTGAATTAAAAATGTATTGCATTAATTAATTGCATTAACATCAAACTTTGATATTATATTATGTGCTAGCTATAATAGCACAACAGGGAACATTATGGAACAAAATATTATAATTAGAATGTGTATAAAAAGGAAGTCAACTTTAAGTGATACAGCTTTGGGCATTTCTTTTAGGAGACAGAATTGTATTCATATAACTTTCTTTTCATGTAAACAATAAAGTGAAGAAGGCTAGCATTTGCAATGAAATATATTTATGCTATCAAATTAGTGAAAGGCACCTGTGCTGAAAGATGCAGTAAACAAAAGGATACAAAACCACAGAATGTGTTTATAATTGACCACAGAGTGGAATAATCAATAATGTAACTTCTTGACTAATAATGCACAGACTCATCTGAGTCATGCATACCAAGGTTCCTCTATTATGAAAACAAGAACAGAAATGGAAGATTACAGCCAACTGGAGAACACTAGTTCTTGAAATGACTTTGCATTGTATAATTAATTATTAAAATACGTTTGAAGTGCAAAGAACATTGAGAGACTTGGCATTATATTGTTATAAACTGGACATTCCAGCAACTAACAGAGTATTGATAAGGAAACTACAACCTGACAAGCCTAATCTCAATGCTGGCCAATGAATGCTCCACAAAGGGGTCCACAGAAAAAGTAACTTGTGGAGGTAAGACACTAAGCAAAGCAAAGCAGTTTTTGTTTTAGTTGCGTTTCAAGATGGATTTAGAATCATGTATTTTTTTTAAATGAGAACTAGGTGCTTTTGAAATTCTTCTCTTCAGACTTCTCCAAGTCATTTTACTTAGTACAATATAATATGAGTTTTTAAATAATAGCCAAACTCATAGGCTGTGTCTACATTGGCAAGATTTTGCGCAAAAGCGGCCGCTTTTGCGCAAAATCTTGCCACCTGTCTACAGTGGCCACGAGTATTTGAGCAAGAACACTGATGTTGTAATGTACAAAATCAGTGCTTCTTGTGCAAATACTCTGATGCTCCCGCTCAGGGATAAGCCCTCTTACGCAAGTATTCTTGCGCAAGAGGCCAGTGTAGACAGCAACATTAATTTCTTGCAAAAGAAAGCCCGATGGCTAAAATGGCCATCGGAGCTTTCTTGCGCAAGAGAGCGTCTACACTGGCACGGATGCTTTTGCGCAAAAGCAAATCTTTTGCGCAAAGGCACATGCCAGTGTAGACGCTCTCTTGCGCAAATACTTTTAACGGAAAAACTTTTCCGTTAAAAGTATTTGCGCAAAATCATGCCAGTCTAGACGCAGCCATATAGTTCATATTCAATTGATTTCAAACTGGCAACTTGATAGATCTCAAAATAATGATAACAAGTGAATCATCATTCAAATGAGCCTTTTTAATAGGGCCCCCTTCCCAAGATTGTGATTATGTATTATTTTATATTGTGGTTCTGTGATTTAATACTGAAAAGCTGAATCATTGCATAACAATTTTTTATTTATTTTGCCAAATCACAGTCAAATACTTTCCTATTAATTGCTATCAACAAGGATATTTAATAAACTCTTAAAATTCATTTATTCTCTCAAGTCTCTTCTTTAACTAAGCAAACAAAATTTAAAAAGCACTCTGAAATGAGGTACAGCTCTTCAGTTAAACAGTTGCCTATCTAATGTGTTTATTAAATATTCAAAACCTTTACCCCTTCAATTAAGACAAGAGCTGAAATACAGAGAATTTTTCCAGTAAAAGAAATAAAAAGTGGACTTGGAATGCCTTACATTTCTAAGATAAATCACAAGTAAATAAATGATCCTGAACTGCTAAGGGTTTAAAAAAAATCAGAAAAAAGAAACAAAAAGGGTGCAAGTCCAAATTTTAATAAATTCTGGTCAGACAAACTGTAATATTGCATGCAAAATCTTAGCAGTGCCTTCCTCCTCTACGTGATATAATATTTAATTGTATCATTGTGCATTATTAAAACAAAATACATTTTTTCTACAATCTTAAATAAAGGTATAGTATCTTATAATAGTAGGCATTACTCTGTATATGCCAGGTGAACTGAGTCCATCACAATTAATTATAAGACAAGTACATAATAAGAAATACATACCTAATATTTGAGCATCCACAGGGGTAAATTTGTTTATTTTTGTGGACTACAGCAAAGCTACATCCATTTACGTCAGCTGAAGATCTAGCTCTAAGTATATGATATAGAGACATTGCATGGGTGGACAGGAGATTGTGGAATTGCTGCACATATAGGCTGTGTCTAGACTGGCCAGTTTTTCCGCAAAAGCAGCCGCTTTTGCGCAAAAACTTGCCAGCTGTTTACACTGGCTGCTTGAATTTGCGCAAGAGCACTGACATTCTAATGTAAGAAATCAGTGCTTCTTGCGCAAATACTTTGACGCTCCCGTTCGGGCAAAAGTCCTTTTGCGCAAAACCTTTTGCGCAAAAGGGCTAGTGTAGACAGCTCAGTTTTGTTTTGCGCAAAAAAGCCCTGATGGCTAAAATGGCGATCGGGGCTTTCTTGCGCAAAAGAGCGTCTAGATTGACCAAGGACGCTTTTGCGCAAAAAGTGCTTTTGCGCAAAAACGTCCAGGCCAATCTAGACGCTCTCTTGCGCAAATACTTTTAACAGAAAACTTTTCCGTTAAAAGCATTTGCGCAAATTCATGCCAGTCTTGACGTAGCCATAGAGTACCAAAATACACAGGAATAGCCTCATGTATTTGGCACTCCATGAAATAGACTTCTATCATCACTCTAAGAAATCTCCTCTGAGTATCATGGAACGTTAACTGTTCTAAATCAACCAACCCTCCTGGCATATCACACTTGAATACTACCAGACAGCACTTCTTCAGCCAGCTGGAAACCTTGTCCAGGACCAGCTGATGGGTTTTTTTTTTCCTTTCAGGGTTTTCTCTAAACCCCCATATAAAAACATCACACAAAACCCAGACCAAATGATAATCTCCCAAATGGGTTCCATCAACTAGTCTTATCTTGGCTAGTGTGAACCCAGATTTTCCTTTTAATTTCCTAACAATCTATAGAAAAGGACACCACTATTTCAATCAAAGGAAAGAAAACTAATGTCAAGTAGAAATGAATAATTAGCAGGAAAATGTATATTAGACTAGTAATGAACAGCACTGCTGACTATCTTCAATAGCAATGAATTCTATAGATCAAGAGCAAACTCAATTGCTAGATAACTTAAATCCATTATTTTTTCCTTCAGTGCTGAGCGTTAAACTGACAAAGTTTGAATGCAGTTCTGTGTTGCCATTTTTATGTATGGTTGTATCTTTCCTGGAAATCAAGTGAGGTGAAATACAAAATGGCTTGGAACCATTCCAGCCATTCTCACAAAAATTCCTTCTTTGGAAGGATTTGCACAGAGAGGGATCCCCATCAAATTAGGTGGCTGATTTTATAATTAGGTGCCAATGTGCTGTAATTGTCAGCTGCTATGAACAAAACTGGTGTTGTCAGTGCAAGATACCATGAGACTGATTCTATTTTGTTACAAACCGCTGCTGCAGTGCTGCATGCCCACTGGCACCAGTTCCGGGCTATGTGAACATTCACACACCCCATCTGCTTTTTTGGGGGGACAAATAAAATGGCCCCATATTATGGAAGTATTCTGTTTACAATGAGACAAATATTGTGACATGTCAAATCCTCCATTCCTAGGATGCATAGATCTAACAGGATGTCTATCAATAGCTCTTTGACACATGGACTTTAAAGCTGTTTTTTCCTATTTTTCCATGATCTACAGGTTTCCCAAAGAGGAAAAGAGATGTACAGAAATTAGGTTCTGAGCAGTAAAACTCCAACTATCATGAATATGTAAGGAGCTGACAAAGCCCAGAGCATTACATAAGAGCCAGGCTCATGAGCAAATAGGTAGTGCTTAACAGTTGAATGACTAGGGTGAATCCCTGGGAAATAATAAGGTTTTCAGATGCCCATCAACAGAAAGTGAAATCCTAATCAAGCATTTTTTCTAAAGGTTGAAATGAAGAGAAAGGTCATTAAAGTTAGTACACTTTAAATAATTGTGAGGAACTTGGTACTATTGTCATTAAAGCTGTGCAATGTCTTTGAGTAGAGAGATCTTCACATGATCACAAGAAGTGTTGGGGGGAAGAGGGTGTAGTAGAGGGTTCTGCTGACTGGGGACTCTTGGGCTGTGTCTACACTGGCGCGATCTCGTGCAAAAGCAGCTGCTCTTGCGCAAAAACTTGCTGCCTGTCTACACTGGACGCGTGTTCTTGCGCAAGTAAACTGATGTTCTAATATATAAAATCAGGGCTTCTTGCACGAGAACTCTGATGCTCCTACTCAGGAATAAGCCCTCTTGTGCAAGAGCTCTTCCAGAAGAGGCCAGTGTAGACAGGCAACATGAATTTCTTGCGCAAGAAAGCCCTATGGTTAAAATGGCCATCAGAGCTTTCTTGCGCAAGAGAGCATCTACACTGGCATGGATGCTCTTGCGCAAAAGCACATCTTTTGCGCAAAAGCACATGCCAGTGTAGACGCTCTCTTCTGGAAGAGTTTTTGCACAAGAACTCTTCTGCAAAAGAGTTCTTGCTCAAGAAGCTGCCAGTGTAGACGTAGCCTTGGGTTATACAAAATAGTGGAATAGAGCAAAAAGCTTGTTGCCAACATCAGCTGCAGTCCTTCAATCCTTATGAAATACCTAAAGCTGAAAATGTTGGGTAGTGAAATATGGTTTGCAGCTTCTCTCTCAGCTTACCATTCAAAGTGTCTCCTGTTAATATTCCCCTTTTTAAAATATTCCAACAGGGTGGGACATATGATTATTGCAGGTGCACAAATTAAGTCAATAGCTGATCAGGAATAAGGGAAGCAATATGGTATAGTACACAGGTTCTGTGGAACTTCTTGTTCTGCTTCTTCATAGACTGTCTTCCAACATAGTGGAATCACGTTATTTATATTGATTTTCAGACCCTGAGCACCCACACAAAATTCGCCTCTGTACTAGCTGTACACACATGAGATGTGCATCTTTATTTTCACATCTGCAGATTTCAGAGATTATTTTATTATCTTTTTTCAGTATGTCAAGGTGTGTCTACACTGCAAAGTTAATTTGAAATAACAGCAGTTATTTTAAATTAACTTCAATAGCGTCTATACATGCAAACCGCTATTTCGAATTTAATTTGAAATAAGTGGAGCTCTTAATTCGAATTTGGTAAACTTCATTCTATGAGGAATAATGCCAAATTTGAAATAGCTAATTCAAAATAAGTGCTGTGTAGACACTTAATTCGAATTAGCTGGCATCCAGCCCTTCCCAGTTTCCCCTGGTGGCCACTCTGGGCCAAACCAGGAAAACTCTTCTCCTCTCCCCAGGCCCGGAGCCCTTAAAGGGGTAGACTCTGGCCACACACCACGTGCCAGAGCCAGGCCTGCCAGCAGCTGCAGCCCCTCACCCAGTGGCCGCACAATGCCATCCAGTGGCAGCCAGCTGTCCCCCGCCCCAGCACCCAGGGGCCAGCCAGGGGCCGTAGACGGCGCGCGCCTTCGTGGACTAGTGCGGAGATCATGGACCTCCTTGAGGTTTGGGGGGAGGCCCCTAATGTCCATGATCTCTGCACTAGGCAGAGGAACGCTGCTGTCTACGACCGCATAGCGGCCACCATGACCAGAAAGGGCCACAGGCGCACCCAGGAGCAGGTGCGCCTCAAAGTAAAGGAGCTGCGGCAGGTGTACGCCAGGGTCACCAGGGGGGCTAGGGAGGGGTAAGTGGAAGGATGTGAGGGAGGAATGAGGCACAAGCCCCCAGTGGGGCAGACCACGGAGACTGTTAGTGCTCCTCAGGGTGGAAGCTCTCCCACAGGGCCCCCTGGATACTGACAGCCCCCCGATGGACCTCCCAGATGGCAGCCTGCAGGAAGTGCAGCCAGGCTGATGGCAACGCGTCCACAAGACGCACCAGAGTGTCCAGGGGCAGCTCTGTCTCCATGTTCCAGAATGGTAGGGTGTCCCAAGTGAGGGCAACCAGAGCACTCCAAGACAAATGCTTTGCTGTCCCTCATCGAGGTAGACAAGCAAGCAGAGACACCTGAGAACTGGCTGTCCAGGATGGGGGGGTAGGGTCCCTTTAAGCACGGACCTCAGATAGCCACAGGCAGCAGCCCCACACAGGAGGTCCTGATTTGGTGCCCTGCTGGCACTGGTTCCGGCCAGCCTTAACTCCAATTCAGAGTCCACACAGTGTGGACGCGCTATTTCAAAATAGCAAAATGCTATTTCAAAATGCATTTTCTGTGTAGATGCGTTAATTCGAATTAGCTTAATTCGAATTAACTATTTTGAATTAAGTTAACTCGAATTAACACTGTAGTGTAGACATTCCACGAGGAGTAACGGTAGTTCGAATTAGAGATCCTAATTCGAACTACCTACTCCGTGCCGCGTGTAGCCGCGGGCACGGAGTTCGGACTAGGGGACATTTAAAAATGGCGGCGCCCGGGAAGATGCAAATGAAGCCCGGGATATTTAAATCCCGGGCTTCATTTGCAACTTCGAATGCCTACATTAGTCTCCCTAGTTCAAACTAGGGGGCTAGTGTAGACATACCCTTATCTATTAAGCTCATCAGGGTACAGACTGACTCTTACTATGAGCTTTATGACATTTCAATCTCAGCTGCAATACAAATGAATAATTCAGTTTCAGACAATTATGTACATATGTAAAGAAGTTTAAAATGTTCTCCATCAATATCAAGAGAAGGTGTTTATGAAGAATAATGAAAAGCAATGGTTTTATTACTGAAATTTTCTGGTCTGCAGAAGCATTTAGTTTAAGTTTTAAGAAAGGTTCAGTCCACTTCTTAATTCACTTGATTGCATGCTTCTTGGAAATTATGGTGAAAGAAAAAGTGTTGCAAAATGGTCTCTATCTGAAAGTTAAAATGATTTGAGCATATAGAAAACAAACTTTATTTTTGTAGAGCTGCTAGTTCATTAGTTGCTTGTGCAACCATTCAGTGTTAAAAATAAGAAGAAATCAGAAAGAAATCTAGATTTCACATTCCTGATATACTGGCATAAGATTTAGCTCCCTAACACCAATGCTGCACATATCCAACATAATGATTTCTGCCATGGTAATTATACATGTTTTCTGTGGTGATCAAAACCAAAAATACTGTAGAAAAATCATATTTCTCATGGAAAGGAAAAAATCCTTTATATTTCTCATTAAAATAACCTGCCTTTGCTCATGAGGGGAATTGACTTTTAGAGGACATCATGAGTCTAATCACTAAATCAATATGGATGATTCAGAGACTTAATAGAAATGATAGCGAAGCATTAGCCACATTTTGAAAAACATCTCCAGCTATTCCCAGCATTTCAGCACACGTATTAAACCTGGTTATAAAATAAACTTATTCTACTTATCAATCAAGAAAAGGTTAATATTATGAATAATGGATGAAGAGGAACTGAAATTGATCTTCAGTAATCAAAGATCCAAAGATTAGATGACCTCTTGAAGACCCTTCCAGTCTTACATTTTTGACTTTACAGGAATACTGGGATTTTATTCCGTTTCTTGAACTCGGTTCTATTATAATTTCTTTAATGTCCATTCTATTTATTAGCAAACAGGCAAAAGAAAAGATGGTAAGGTTTAAGGGAAAACTGTATCAGCTTATTTTAAGATGTGTTGTTGCAAATACAGCTTAGATGTTGAGGACTGTACAAATGTCTTTATTACATGTTTTTCATTATATAAAGTACTAGAGCAATATAATCAGCTTGTTTTAGTTCTGTCATATCAAGTGACTATGCCAAATGAAAATGGTGAGCAGGCCTTAGATAGAGACTAAAAATAAATAATACTATTATCATCTTATCTACATTAATTGAAGTGTAGTTATCTAAAGTATCACCATTAAGCCTTATTATACTATGTTCTTGACTAATACTTTCTTCGGGTCCTGCTAATTAAGGGCCTAGTAGTGCAATAGATACCGAGGCCTGGTCTACAGTGGGAGATTAGATTGAATTTAGCTGCATTAGGTCGATTTCCTAAACGATGTGATCACACTACCAAGGCTGTCGCATCGACCTTAAGGGCCACTGAAGTCAATGTTGCTTACTCCTGATTTCACAAGGAGTAACACTATTCTCAACTTTGCACAGTTGAAGTTTATGGTAGTGTAGAGGCAGCTTTGGCAAAAGTTGAGGCTTTTGGAATCTGGAAGGCATCCCACAGTTCCCTGCTCTTACCACTCTGGCCAGAACATATCTCAGAGCAAGCAGCACACTGTGGCACACATGGATATGACTTCAACCAATTTAGATACTGCAAAGACTTTGAATACTTCTTCTCCCCTGGGCTACAGTTCTCAGGGGTGAAGAAGAGCACCAGCATGGAGGGTCAGGGAAGTGTTGGACCCCATCGAGGCATGGGGAGATGAATCTATTCTCTCCAAGCTCTGAACCAGCAAGCAGAGCACAGATATTTACACCAAGATTACAAGCTGGTTGGGGGTGAAAGGCTATTCCAGGGATGCTCAGTAGTTCAGAGTCAAAATCAAGAAGCTAAGGCAGTCCTACCACAGAGCAAAGGAGACTAGCAGACAGTCTGGTACAGCACCTCACAGATGCCACTTCTTTGAGCAGCTTGATGCCATTCGTAGAGGTGAGGTGCACCAGCTTTCCAAGCCTGACCATGGAATCCAGCCAAGACACTCCTGGTGTCAGCCTGGCTGACAGTGTAGTGGCTGAGGGTGAGGAGGAGGAGGAAGAGAATAGCTAGCTGGTGCTTGATGAGAGCCAAGATCTGTTCATCACACTGGGTTCACAATTTTTTTTTCTTACTACAAGTGGGTTAAGGCATTTGGATGTGACGGGTGGTCTGCACTGTGTCTAAACAGCGTGCGGGGCCCAGAACAGATTGTTAACATGTCTGCAGATTGAGCAGAAGTCTTGCCTGCATATCTTCATGAAGCTCTCAGATAAGAACTTTATGATCCTTCTCACAAGGTTTTTGGGAGGCCAGCCTTATTCCTTCCTCTGCGGTAGGACACCTTCCTATACCAAGCCACTAGAAAGTGATCTGTCATCAGTGAACCACAAAGCATTGCAGCATAAGACCAGGTTTATGGCCACATTCAGTCAGCATCTGCTGCGGATCACTCTGTGTGATTCAGGGAAGGGTGATATCTCAGGTGGCAATCTAGATTGAAGGAGGAGGGGAAGTTGTTAGCACTCTCCCTAGGAGGCTGCATGTGCCAAACCCACATCTCTGCCTCCTACATGCTGGAAAAGTAGCACTGTCCCAGAAAGCCATGTGTATTGGACTCAGTGCGTGCTGGACAAAGAGGGTATGTCTAGACTACAGAGTTTTTTTCAAAAAAAGTGGCCTTTTTTCGAAAAAACTTCACTTACATCTAGACTGCCGTCACGTTCTTTCAAAATTAAATCAAAAGAACGCAGTGGTTTTTTTGACAGCAGTAAACCTATTTTTATGAGGAATAATGCCTTTTTTTGAAAGAGCGCTTTCGAAAAAAGGCATTACTGACTGCAAACAGGGCTTTTTTGAACAAGAGCGTCCAGATTGCCTGGGTGCTCTCTTTTGATAAAGTAACTCGCTTTTTTGAAAGACTTGGGGCTGTCTAGACTATCTCTTTTGAAAGAGGCTTGTAGTCTAGACATACCCAGAGGGAAGCCACACCACCCTGTCCTCCTCCCTTCTGCCTCCAGGCTCCTGCCCTGGCTGACACCTTAACATGCCTGCCAGCCCCCGAACCACATGTGTCCAGACACTCCCCTGAGAATTCTGGGCACCTGCTGTGAAGTGTCTGCTTAAAAGCAAACATTTGGCTTTGCATAGAACACATTTCCATTGTCTTTACAGAGACCTTCGGTGCAAGCTAACAGATTAGGAGTAGGCTTACTTACCACAATGTATCTGCTGTAATGTGTGCCCTTATAACTTTTCATTACAGCTGGGACTGCAGCCAGTGCACAAGAGAGCACATGTTCCAGGAGCAGATGGCAGCATGAACTTCCTCATGGAGATGACACAGGCAGAGTGGCAGGACCAGATCGCTGAGCACCAGGAGAGGAGAGCTACCAGGGAGCAGTAGGAGATCCTCTTGCCTACCCGACAGCTGTGATGGAGCACCTGGCTGCACGCTTGGAGAGGGACTCCTTCCAGAACCCCATCTGCCCTGATGACAACATCAGTCCCTCCTCTCCCAGCCCCTTGCTTCCACACCCAGAAGTACCAGGATCTGCTGGGGCCCGAGGACCTGGGGGTGGGGACCTAAGGGCAGCCTTACTCTCCTTGGGTGGCAAAAGGTTGTCCTAAAGGCATTTCTGAACTCCCCTCTCCCCTTTGGCTTCCCAACTTGTGCTCTTTGAACAACTATTTCTGTATTGCTCTTACTGCAGGGCTGGGGCGAAGGATTAAAAGCAAACATAGGAAATGCAGGGGCACCTTGTTGAGAGCAAGGTGGAAGAGTCTCAAAACTGGCAATCCATAAAACTGGCCTTCAAGGCCTCTCTGATTTCCACAGCCCTGTGCTCTCCTTGTCAGTCTGGTGTCTGGCTGCTCAAAGTCTCTACCTAGGAACTCTGACTCAGCCCTGCCCCCTGTAACAGATAAGTTTCCCCCTTGGTCTGGCAAAGATTATGGAGCACACAACACGCTGACACCACAGAGGGAATGTTTCATTCACTGAGGTCCAGCCGAGTCAAAAGACTGCTAATTCTCCCTTTAAACATCCAAAAGCACATTCAGTCACCATTCTGCATTTGCTTGGCCTGTAGTTGAATTCCTTCTTGCTGGGGTTCAGGATGCCTGTGTATGGCTACATGAGCCACAGGAGCAAATTGTAGGCTGGGTCACAAAGGATCACACTAGGCATTTCCACCTCTCCAATTCTGAATTTCCTGTCTGGGAAAAGATTTCCACTCTGTGTCTTTCAAAAGAAGCAGTACTTCCTAAAAATGCATGCATCATGCACCTTTCCTGACCATCCTGATGGCTGTGCTTGCATCATCACCGGGGCTTGCATGAGCAGTGACTCCATGCCAACCTGAGATTCATCCTCCTCCTCTTCCTGGCAAAGCAACATGCATACACTCTCAAAGTAGAATGCCATTTGGCGCACCACATGTCAGTATCACTATGGTGTGCTGCAAACCAGGATCCATGCTTGCACTACTATCACATGTGTGCAGGAAACCAGGGAACAAAAAGGTACAAGCACACTACTTCCCCTTGATTTCATGGAAGGGGGGAGGGAATAAAGGAGTGCATTATAGCACACTGATAACATGAGCCCATAACCACCCGCTGCAGAGGTTTTGGCCCAGTGGAAGCATAGCCCAGAATTCAAAGCTACCCATAGTGCACCACTCTCTGAGTCGAAGGTAGGCTCCCTAATGGTGATGCACTACTTCGGACTACATTTGATTCTTCCCTGCAGTGTGGACATGTACTTCAACTTTTCAAAATCGGGTGCCCAGAAATTGACCATATTAGATTTGACCTCAACTCATAGTGTAGATATGGCCTATTAATTTAATAGAAAATGTTGCTTTTTTAAGAACTTTATGACTACATTGTGAGTCAGCAGGGTCTACTCTATGGAGCTGAGAAAATAGTGAATAAAGAATTCTCTGAGTGGGTATCCATCTGTGGCATAAATTGTAGAACTTTTGAAAGTGGAACTGAGATGGATCCAAGCCATTTGCATGTGCAGATTTATAGACTTTGAGTTTTCAGAACAATACCCACAATAAATGACTCTCCGTGACAAAAAACATAAACCACAAGAGATGCTAGAACCCTCACCCTTCCTTAGCTCAAGAAAGCCCCTCCCCTCTGTCCACTTTTACAACCCAGCATTTAAAAACATTGGGGGAGGAAAACAATCTTGGCCTTAATCTTGCTTCACATTTGCCTCTCCACCCCAAAGAGATACTTGAAAACACCTGGGAACAAAAGAACTGTGGCTGGGGAAGGGGGAATTGCTGGACCTAGGCTAAGAATGTATCTGGTTTGTGAAGGATTCTAAATGAAAAAATATCTAGAGGGCTGCAGAGACATAGCCAATGGTGGTCCTGGATGGGTCACAGTCCACCCACTTAGTATCCAGGCTCATATAACCCAAATCTGGCTCTGGTCCAGCCAGGGTATGGGCTTGCCCCCTTTGCCTGATGCTCTTACTGGTACTGGGAGTGGGGTTGGGGGATTACTCTGCTCTGCTTGCCCAATACTACTGCCAGGAAGTGGAGTCTGGGGCTGGCAAGCCCCTGCACCCCAATCATGCTTCCTGACAGGGAGGGCAGGGCAGGGTAAGCCCCCGATTCTATTCTGTGGCTGAGACACCGAGCAGAGCAGGGCAAGCCTCTATGTCCCAACCCTGCTCCCCAGTGAGTGCACCCAGTGGTTGGAGTATGATAAGCCCCCTATCTTCCTCTCTGGCAGGAACACCTGGCAGGCAGAGTAGGGCAAGTCAGAAGGAGTGGGGGCAGAGGACACACCAGTGCATATTTTTATGGGTGCCCCATTTTTACAGGATTCCTGCTCCTCTCCTAAGGTCAGCTGGAGGGAGGGAAGAGGTAGCCCCATTGTTTTTACTCTCCCATCATTGCTTTCCCACCCAAAGCCAAGGCCCAAGCACCTGTCACACCCTAGCTATGCCACTGGGGTGAGGACTGTTATTTGTAACCAGTTTCTTCAATGAATCTAGTTTAGTGCTTTTTGGTGAAAACCTAGATGCTGGAACAAGTTTCCTAAGCTGAGTCTTCCCACAGTTTATCTTGATATCTGTATCTTCTGCAGCTGGCTGCAACCCTGCCCATGTGCTTTGCAGGAGGAGGCTTCAGTGCCTGGCTCAGAAAAACCAGATAAAGGGAATCCACATTGGCAAAAAAAAAAAAAAAAGGCTGTTACAGAAGTATTTTCAGTACCTCAGCTGGCAGCCCAGTGGTCCCAACCCATCACAGAGGGCATTTACAGAATTAATACCGTAACAATTCGCCAGTGAGATTAACTGAAATCAGCCTTCAACTTTCCACACAATGTCTAATGTTAAAGAAGACATGCCCTGAAGGTTTGCCAAATGATTATAAAACACAAAAGATTTCATTCTAATGCCAAAGTATGACATTGAAGTGACTTCTGAGTGCTTTGAAAATGGAAAGAAATGTAGGTACTTGTTGGGAAATGAAACAAGTATACTAACGTTCAGTCCATTTATTTTTAGAAAAAATACCTACTTTTCTGTAAAAATGTGTTGAGTAATGCAATTTAAAAATAATGACAGTAAGTGGTCACTAGAAATTCGACTAATACTTGTAGAGGGTAAATGTCATGTGGCAAACACTGGTAATATCTCAGCCATTCACTGTTGAGATGTAAGCAAAAGCAGATCAGTACATCTGTGATGTACAATGGAGCCAGGGTGCATCAAAGAAATGTGAGGCATAATAAGCCTATGTTCTCTAATGGGGAAATTATAGCTTTCTTGATCAAATAAAGTATAGTGAGAAGATCGATTTATTATCTCAATCTTAACCCACTAATACTAGCAAGCTAGACTTTCTATTTTTTAGGTTACAAAACATTCTTCCACCCTTTTATGTCAGCCACGCAGTGATGCCATGAATTCTATGCAGCTCCAGGGATTTTTCTTCTGTGTGGACTTAACTTTTTAAAAAAAGTATTACCCCTTCTGACTCCCACCTCTCCTGCCATTAAAAATATAGATCTATTAGGAGAAACCGGACCTAATTTTACAGTATCTGTAAACTGTGTATACAATATGTGTATACTGTAATATTTTTTCACAAACATAAATATGTATAAACATATGCTAAAGGACTGTACAAATATAAGCAAAAATATTCCAGAGGATTTTGATTGCAGTAGAAATAGAATTCTGAACTTTTTTTAAATAGGAAATAGATTGTATTAACTTTAACCACTTTGTTCTTGATGTAAACTTTGATCTCTTCATTTGGAATGTCATGTTAATGAGGAAATGGACAGGTTATATAGCATCTCTGAATCATTTTCAATTTTGGCTTAATTTAACTTACAAGAAATGGAATTATATAAAGAACGATTTCCATTGGAAATGCAACAGTCGCATTATCAGCCCCTAACTAATCAAGTGCATTGAAAACCTCATTGAATTGTTTTTGTAAGTTTATACAAAAACCTCTTTAAAGAGCCTCTCTTTGCTGTTTTGAACAAAGTCTTCCAAAGTGCTCAGAGACCATGATACTGGACCTAATGCAAGGACTAGAAACTTTAAACCATCAAGATTTCAACATACTCATCAGTTATGAAAACCAGATGCCACAAATATTGTTCCAGGGGTCAAAATGCCATTTTCTTTCTCTTTTCTGTAAAAACAGGTACAATTGGTTAGCAAAGAACACATAAAGGGATGTGATTCTGAGGCTAGCTGGGAAAGTCCATTACTGCTCTCTGTTCCCCAGACTGGTTTGGTATGTGTAACCTTCCTGTTTCTCTTGTGCTGTGTAAATTTTTAAATAAATATTCTTAGAAAATTGCTCAGTTGACAACCTGACAAATTGTGTCATTATTATTAAAATTAAAACACTGGTTTTCATTATGTACAATTCTATCAGTTCTTGTGTCATCTGAAAAAAATTATCCTATCCTGGACAGCAACTAATACTTTAATATTTCCTCCCGAATTATTGCTTGAATATCTCTAAGCAAAGATAAGATCTCTGTGGGATCCTATTAAAAATCCTCATTTAGATGATGAGTCACTCTTGCCATCTTGTATCAGACTTTTCATAATTATGCTCAGGACCTATGTCAAGCTAACCGGACTCCTAGTTGCTGAGATCAACCCCATTTATCCTTTTTAAATATTAGCACAAATTTGGTGACAATGTAGTATGATATAGAAATGAATATGCTACTATGTGGCTCAAGCCTCTAAAGAGGGTGATTGTTTCTAGGCAAGAACTGGTTCCCAGATGCACAAGCAGATTCAGACAAAGCTGTTAACATAAATGTTGCTTTTAAAAAAAAAACAACCTAACTTTTGAGTGCTTGTTAAACATAAAAAAAAGTCATGTTATACAACACCAAAATTTGAGCTATTATTTCCTTGCAAAACATACAATTATTTTACATTATTTAATTATGAAAGGGACTGCAGAGAAACCATTAAAAGGGCTGGCTTTTAAATTTCTCCACAGAGATGAATAGTTGAAGTTATTTGATTATTTTACATAGGATGAAAGAGAAAAGGGGCAATTTTTCATAGCAGATGGATAAATTTAAAGTTATGGTAACCCCCAAATCCTATTTTCTTATTTTGGGATTTTTATTCATAATCAAGAGCATAATCAGTAGATGTATGAGTTAGATAGGTAACAATGTCTCTCCTTAAAAAGAGTCTCAAATGTGGAGTCCAAAATGAACCAGTGACAGGGGCAGACTACTGCAGAAAATGTGTTTTAGCCTTGAAGTCATTAACATTTTCTAAGGCAGTGAATTTAATGTGTATTAAGTGACATTGTATAAAATGAATAGCTAGCTAAATGTGAAATCATTTGAGAGAGAGAAAAAGAAGAAAATTAAAATATCAAAATACAGATAATGCTTTTCTGAAGACAAAAATCTAAGAAATTACCCAATATTTTGTCAAATATATTATAAATACAATGGAGTTTTTCCAAACATATGTTGCACAGTTAAAGTTAAGAGTACGCATTTGATTCGAATGCAACAAAACAGTGATATACATTTTCAAATTTAACTAAAAGAAAGTTACAGAAAGTGCCTCTAAGATAACCTAAGGATTTCCAGTTCTAATTGGTAAACACATTCATAGTAGGAAGCTTTTTCTTTAACTATGGCAGCACATGCATTTCCTGTTTGCTTGCAGCTTACTCCTAGGCTACGTCTAGACTGGCATGATTTTGCACAAATACTTGTAACGGAAAAGTTTTTTCGTTAAAAGTATTTGCGCAAAAGGGCATCTAGATTGGCACAGATGCTTTTGCGCAAAAGCGCTTTTGTGCAAAAGCATCCCTGGCCAATCTAGACGCGGTTTTGCGCAAGAAAGCCCCAATCGCCATTTTAGCCATCGGGGCTTTTTTGCGCAAAACAAATCTGAGCTGTCTACACTGGCCCTTTTGCGCAAAAGGACACCCCAATATTTAAAAAGGGCTCTAGAGGCGATCCGGGCAATTACAGACCGGTAAGTCTAACTTCAGTACCGGGCAAATTAGTCGAAACAATAGTAAAGAATAAAATTGTCAGGCATGTAGAAGAACATAATTTGTTGACAAAAGTCAACATGGTTTCTGTAAAGGGAAATCCTGTCTTACTAATGTATTAGAGTACTCTGCAGGGGTTAACAAACATGCGGACAGGGGGGATCCAGTAGATATAATATACTTAGATTTTCAGAAAGCCTTTGACAAGGTCCCTCACCAAAGGCTCTTGTGTAAATTACATGGCCATGGGATAAGAGGGAAGGTCCTTTCTTGGACTGAGAACTGGTTAAAAGACAGGAAACAAAGGGTAGGAATAAATGGTAAATTTTCAGAATGGAGAGGGGTAACTAGTGGTGTCCCCCAAGGGTCAGTCCTAGGACCAATCCTGTTCAACTTATTCATAAATGATCTGGAGAAAGGGGTAAGCAGTGAGGTGGTAAAGTTTGCAGATGATACCAAACTGTTTAGGATAGTCAAGACAGAAGCAGACTGTGAGGGACTCCAAGAAGAGCTCACCAAACTGAGTGATTGGGCAACAAAATGGCAAATGAAATTTAATGTGGATAAGTGTAAAGTAATGCACATCGGGAAAAATAACCCCAACTATATGTACAGTATGATGGGGGCTAATTTGGCTACGACAAATCAGGAAAGAGATCTTGGAGTTATCGTGGACAGTTCTCTGAAAACTTCCACACGGTGTGCAGCGGCAGTCAAAAAGGCAAATAGGATGCTAGGAATTATTAAGAAAGGGATAGAAAATAAGACCCAGAATATCTTACTGCCCCTGTATAAAACTATGGTACACCCACATCTTGAATACTGTGTACAGATGTGGTCTCCTCACCTCAAAAAAGATATTTTGGCCTTGGCAAGGGTTCAGAAAAGGGCAACTAAAATGATTAGGGGTTTGGAACGGGTCCCATATGAGGAGAGGTTAAAGCGACTGGGACTTTTCAGTTTAGAAAAGAGGAGACTGAGGGGGGATATGATAGAGGTATATAAAATCATGAGTGGTGTGGAGAGGGCCGATAAAGAAAAGTTATTTATTAGTTCCCTAAATAGAAGAACTAGAGGACACCAAATGAAATTACTGGGTAGCAGGTTTAAAAGTAATAAAAGAAAGTTCTTCTTCACACAGCGTGTAGTCAGCCTGTGGAACTCCTTGCCAGAGGAAGCTGTGAAGGCTAGGACTATAATAGAGTTTAAAGAGAAGCTAGATAATTTCATGGAGGTTAGGTCCATAAAAGGCTATTAGCCAGGGGATAAAATGGTGTCCTTGGCCTCTGTTTGTCAGAGGCTGTAGAGGGATGGCAGGAGACAAATCGCTTGATCATTGTCTTCGGTCCACCCTCTCTGGGGCACCTGGTGCTGGCCACTGTCGGCAGACAGGATACTGAGCTAGATGGACCTTTGGTCTGACCCAGTACGGCCATTCTTATGTTCTTATGTTCTTATGACTTTTGCCCGAACGGGAGCGTCAAAGTATTTGCGCAAGAAGCACTGATTTCTTACATTAGAACGTCAGTGCTCTTGCGCAAATTCAAGCGGCCAGTGTAGACAGCTGGTAAGTTTTTGCGCAAAAGCGGCTGCTTTTGCGCAAAATCTTGCCAGTCTAGATGCAGCCCTACAGTCTACCACTGAGGTCCCAATGTCTGGGAGATCAAAAAAGAGCAGATGAATGTGTCATGGAGAACAAAGATTTAATTGCAGAAGAGAAACAAGATACACAGCATTTACTTTGTATAACTTTGTAGATAGACTCGGCAGAATATATGTGTAATTTGAAATACTGAATTTTATTTTAAGCTTTTTTATCAATATACATTTTTACAGCTTCAGTCAGACAATCGAGGTGCGAGGTCAGACAATTATTTAATGATTGTAGAGGTTGAGATTCAAAAAGTTAAAGTTCTATAGGTATTAAAACAGAAATTGAAATATATCAAAATATATAAATAAGTATCCTTAAATCAAACACCAATAGGTTCTCAAGCCACATTTTTTGTTGTTTTATTTTGCCTGTCTGTAAATTTCAATCATCATCAGTGGAATTCCTTTTTTCTTTGGTTTGTGTCCATCACAAAATTGAAGTTTACCAACATTTACACGGAAATATCTAAACCTTCCAAGTCTAGAGGTAGAGTAACTATACCATGATGGAAAGCTTGCCAAACATATCAAACAGTTTTGTTGAAGGCAATTGTTAAGCACAGAGTCTGCACCAAAAATTTAGTCTGGTTTGTTGCAGATTTCTCTGTCTCAGTTACAATGTGAAAGATGAGAGAGAGATAGACAAGAGGCAGCGGATGCCAGAAAGCTGGTTCAACCAGGAGCAAGTCAAGCCAGGGTAATGGCTTCTGTGCTCATCTGCTGCACAAGTATGCACTGTCTGCCTAAACATTTCCAAAACTGTGCCAAATGTATGAAAATGTCTTCTTGAAATCTGAGAGATAAGATTGGTCAGGTAATGTATCTTACTGAGCCAAAGTCTGTTGGTGAAAGAGACAGCTTCCAAACTATACAGAGCTCTTCTTCAATCCCCCAAAAGAAGAGTTTTGAGTACAGTAATTCAAAAGCTTGTCCCTTTTAGCAATAGAAGTTGCTTCAATAAAGGCCATTACCTCACCCATCTTATCTGTTTGATATCCTGGGACCAACATGTCTAGAACACCATTGCAAAAGCTATTTGAAGTCTAATACACCGATGTCAAGAGTATTATTCATTTAATTAAATGCATAGACATATATTACAAATAGACAAAATGCTGGGAATTCTGGCAGTCTCAGTTCCATTTACATTCGCAGACAAATTCAGCTGGCATGGCTCTCTTGACATCCTGTAACATTCCACTGTTCTGGACATTTTTTTTATAAAAGAATCTGAGAATTAGGAAGATGTTTGCATCTGCAGCAACTCATGAAGTGTTTAAGTATGTATACTTAAATACTGTGCTTTGTGACTATAGCAGGGAGTAAAACAAAAGTCACAGTATCTGTGACAACAAACATATGGTTTCCCATGTTGGAAGCTGAAAATATATTACATACTATGTGGAGACAATTTTCTTAGTTTTTATTAAGTGAGGACATCCTATGAAAGAATGTGAAGACCTCTGTTATCAACAGGCTCAATCCAATTCTGACTGACATCAATTTGAGTCCTTCCATTGTTTTCAATACAAAATGGATCAGAGTTGTATATAGAGAGGAAAGAAACACACTACGTTCTGGTGTTTTTAAAATATGACAAAATTCCAATATTATCTAAATATTGATGATTTTATAAATGTCCAGAAACAGAAAATATGTGTCCTCCCACACCAGATTCTGTGTTTCTCCATATTGTGCTACGTAGGGAGAGGTGGTCTTAATCTTAGGGCTGTTCAAAGGGGTTGGATTCACTGCAGTGTTTGCTTGTGACAAGTGTTGCTCCTAACCTCACTCCCAGGCACATACAACATCTCTAGTTTGAGTTGAGTGGTGTTGAGCTAGCTGGCTTGTAGGAAGGTATGAGTTGAAATTTGGGTGCTAGTGGTGCTCAATTTGACATTTCTGTGCAGACTCATCTACTCAAAATCTCTATGCGGCTCAGCTAACTCAAGTGTGGGTAAATTGAGCTATCATTACATTTCAGATCAACCCTGAGTTATAGTGGTTTGTAATGGCCTTCTGTGGGCTAAATCCTTGACACAGCTTGCTACACTAAGGAAAGGAAGGGAAGTCTGGAGTAGAGCAGTTCTGATGCCTTATGATGGGGGGAGGAGAGGGACGGGACCTAAAGAGACCATTTAAGTCCCTTTATACTATGAGAAAAAGCTTCCTGTTTGTTACAGGTCAGATGCTTGAGCAAAATACCATATCAAGATTCCATTAACATCAAGGCCATGGTACTCAACATATTTTTCTATGTATTATTGCCTGCCACTTGTCACGTGTTTGAACAAACAGCAAAAAATAATCTCTGAGGGTACGGCTACACTAGCTCATTAGTTCGAGCTAGGTAGGGTAATGAGGGCAAGCGGAGCTGCAAATGAAGCCTGGGAGGAGTAACGGTAGTTCGAATTAGGATCTTTAATTCGAACTACCTAGTCTGTGCCGCGTGTGGCCGTGGGCACGGAGTTCAGACTAAGGTGGATTTAAAAATGGCGGCGCCCGGGAACATGCAAATGAAGCCTGGGATATTTAAATCCTGGGCTTCATTTGCAACTCCGCTTGCCCTCATTACCCTACCTAGCTCAAACTAACGAGCTAGTGTAGCCGTACCCTAAGAGCTGATGCTTTTCAGTTGGCAACCACACTATTACAGCATCATCTGCAGTACCCAACATGCAGATAATGTTCTCAAGTCTGCTTTTCAGTAATAGTGTGCTGTCCACAGCTACAGTGCTAAAAATCTGGGCCCAATTTCTGCTATGTGCTGTAACACCTTCACACATTCAATATTAACATTTTATTGTTATACAGTCACTGTTTCTAATGATGGTGATAGCTACTTTTGCCCCAATGGGCATTGCTAGGAATGTTATTTTTAAGTAAAAATGTTGTGTTTAGTTATTTTTTGTTTACAATTTATCCTTGAAAATCTGTCTGCTATTACTACTGCTGTCTACTGCAACTATTCAGCATTTCATTAATGACTTGAATAATGGAGTGGAGAGCATGTCTGTGAATGACACCCGGCTAGGAGAGGCTGCTATCTCTTTGGAAGACATGATCAGAATTCCAAATTACCTCGGATGTCTGAATTCAACAAGATGAAAATCAATAAAGACAAATTCAAAGTACAGTAAAACTCCAATAGTCCGGCACCCAATTGTATGGCACTCCTGATAATCCAACATCAAAATGTCAAAAGCCTATGAGTGAGCTTTGGCAAAAAACGAGTCACAACACAGCAGTGGCAGCAGCTGAACGGAGTTAAACCAGACAGGACTGAGTCAGTCTGCCACTGGCATTGTGTGATGCTGGACAGTGCTTGTGCTACAATAAAAAGGGTTAAAAACACTTTATATACAGTATATATATAACCACCTTATAGTACCTCCTGATAGTCAGGCATATCCGATAATCCGGCACCACCTAGGTCCCAAAAGTTCCGGATTGGTTGGAAGTCTACTGTACTTCACTTTGGAATAATCAATTGCAGAACTACAACATGGGTTGTGACTGGGCAGGTTGTAGTGCAGATTAAGTGTTCTGGGGACTAAAGTGGATAACAAATTGAATATGAGTCAGCAATATGATGCAGTTGTGCAAAAGGCTAATAAAATTCTGGTGTGTATTAACAGACATGCCATATATAACACCCAGGAGATAACTCTCCTTTGCTGCTTAGCACTGCTGAGGCCTCAGGAATGGACTGGGGTAGTGTGTCCATTCCTGGGTGCCATACTTTAAGAAAGATTTGGACAAAATTGAGTGAGTCCAGAGGAGAACAATATAAATGATAGACGTTTTAGAAAACTTGGCCTATCAGGATGGATTTTAAAAATTGGGGAAGTTTATTCTTAAGAAAGGAACACTAAGGGTATGTCTAGACTACATGGCTCTATCGACGGAGCCATGTAAAATAGTTTACTCGGCATAGTCAATGAAGCAGGGATTTAAATAGTTTACTCAGCATAGTCAATGAAGCGGGGATTTCACGACGCATACCGGAGCGGTTGACAAAGGCTTCCCTTGTCGACTGCGCCACATCTAGACTGCCGTGCTGTGCCGGATCAGCTGATCATCGGCACAGCATGGCGGCCATTTTTATTTCAATGAAGTGGGGATTATTTAAATCCCTGCTTCATTGACTATGCCGAGTAAACTATTTTACATGGCTCCGTCGACGGAGCCACGTAGTCTAGACGTACCCTAAGTGGGAACCTGAAAACAGTCTTCAAATATGTTAAAGACTGGTATTAAAAAAAGATGGTGACCAATGGTTCTCCTGGGATACTGAAGTTAGAAGTATTAGTCAGCATAATGTGCATCCAGGGAGATTTAGGTTAAAAACAGGGAAGGTGGGGAGGTAGGTAATTAACACTAAGGACAATTAAGTATTGGAATAGACTTCCAAGGGATTCTATGGAATCCCCACAATTGGAGGTTTTTAAGAACAGCTTAGACAAATACCTGTCAGGCACAGTCTAAATATACTTGGTCCTGCCTCAGCCTGAGGAGCAGGACTAAATGATTTGTTGAGGTTCCTTCTTTTCTATGATTCTGTGAATATCATTTTAGTTTAGAAGAACTAAAGTAACTTAAAAGGGAAATGCAAGAAATGGTATCAAATTACAAGATTATGCTAATATGATGATGGAATCCTAATACGTGAGTGTTGCAAATGCCTTGTTAAACCTATGAGCACAGCTAGTGTGATCCTATTTCCAAAAAGCACACCAGAATAAAACTGAGCATTGTGCTTGCACAATTGTGAAAAAGAGCAGTGCTTTCCTGCCTGTAAATTGTTTCTGCTGAACACTTAGTTTTATAGATTGCTAAATTTTACTGTGATGATAGGAGGGGAGAAGCAAACCAAAGTAATATGTGTTAATATTGAGTATGTTATTCAGGGTGTGGGGGGTTGTAGGGTGAGAAAATTGGGGAAAGGTGGATTACCTTGGACTTATGTATGATAAGAATATGTAAAGCACAAGTTGTAGCAATGCAAACTTTCTCAAACTGATTTGTCAAAGCAGTCTCTCTAAATCACAGTCGACACACTTCTACAGAAGAGCAGATAGTCCATACCCTATATCCAGCCCTTGGCCTCTTCTGATTCTGCCAACAAGGTTGATATTACAGGGCTCACCTCTGCTCCCAGCCTAGAAGTTCTTCTAGTGGCAAGCCACAGCTCAGAAAGGCACAACTGCCTCAGATTCTCCCCTTCACAGTCTCCAGAAGTAGTTCAAACAGACTGTGAATACAAATAGCCTTGTGGGGTTAATTTATTGCAGCAGAAAACCAGTGTACACAAAGTAGAGTCTTGGCATCTCTCACCATGCCCCCACTACATATGGCACCAGTATCCCTCACCATTTCCCAGCTCTCCAGTATGTCTCCAGTGTCTTTCTTGATGCCTCATTCCTAACCTTTTGGCCTTCCAGCATCACCTTTCCCAGTCAGGAGCCAGCAGTCATCTTCCTCTGCTGCTCTCAGCCTTCAGCTTTCTCCCACCTTCTCTGGCATATGAGGGCCAGCAGGCTCGGCCAGCTACGCACTTCCTGCTAATTCCAGAGAGGGCTTGCAATGAGCATTCTGATCACTGAAGCTTCTCCAGTCTCCCAACTCTCAGGCAGCAGTCACCTGCTCCTTTTCCTCAACGATTCTCACTCTTTGTTCCTCACCTGTTTGCTTCCCTGATAAGGCCAATCTATATTATAAAGTCTGATTAACCTAAGGCAGCTTATGTTGACTTCATTATGTCAGTGTCTAGACTACCGCCTTCCTCCTGTAATTTCTCTGCTATACCAACATCATGACTCCATCTCCACAAAAAGGCTAAATTCTTATGTTGGTGTACTTAGAGCAACACAGTGTCTGCACAGACACTGCATCCTTTACATGGACTATATTGTCAATTTAATGTCAGGAGTCCTGGAGGACTAGGTAGCTTGAACAAGATCACCAAGAGCCCCGTCAAGTTTGTCAATTTCATGGCTTGGTGATCTATGAAACTGGCAGTGCTGAACAGCTCTCTGAGGGGAGTGGTTGGTGTTAGACCAGGACTGAATCCTGCTTCTTGGGACAGAGTGCTACACCTGCACCATATCTGTATTGCTGTGTATTAATCAAGTCAAACAAACATAGCTAAAGCAATAACTGGTTTATTTAACAAAATACTACACTTAGAAGGCAAACATAAGATCCAGTTGTCACAAATGAAGCCTGATATAGGCCAGATCCCCAAACAGGAATGATTTAAAGAGTCCTACCACTGTCTCGATATCCAGAGAAAAGAGGTAGGTGAATGTCTCCAGGCTGAGGGAAAGGAACAAGCAGAGATCGGACGGAGTTGCAGAGGATCAGGTAGGTGGACAGTCTTCTTGCTTCTGGTCTTTTTTCTTCCTTTTTTCTATACTTGACATCCTGCATGTGGCATGCAGACTGGAGGACAAGATAGTATGTGTGCGTGTGTGTCTGACTGGCCCTGCTGCAGACTCCTAACTAAACAAATAAACCCTGAGCTATCAGTCATTACAGCTGTAAAACTGGACTGCTGCACCACAAAGGGCTGTCAGCAACCAGGCTGGCTTCTGCCCCAGACGGCCTACAAAGCCAAACAGCCTGCTAGCTGTCACCCTAGCACTGATGGGTGTGTTCATTACATACACACAGAGAACCCTGAAGGGAGGGTGAACTCCCCTTATGAACCCTTTGGTTACCAGACAGATTAGGGTCATGTGACTATGAACCCTATGGTTACCTGGCAGATTAGGGTTGTGTACCCATACCTTGAAGAGGAAAACAAAATGGAGGACATGAAAAAAATGGCACCCCTCCCCCAACAGTTGGGGTGGGAGGACTGAGAAGCTCTGAAAGGTTTTTTGTCCTGCTCATGCCAGGGTATGGAGAGGTGAGAAGCCCTGGGCACCTTCCCCCTGCAACTGGCAAGGAACAGAGAGCAGGGCAATCTACCTGAATCCAGGGAGATGGTGGGGCAGCCATTCTCTTGGCAGCAAACTCCCAGCAGAGCTGAGACACCAGCCTTTCAGCTTGCCACACTGTCTCTCTTAGGTCAGTGGAAGTGCTCCTGATGAGGATGTACACCACCAAGGCAAGGAGTGCAGTGTAGACATGTACCACAACAGTAACTACTGTGGTGGCTATAGGACGACCCAATATAGGGCAACTTAGGTTTGTAGTATAAACATGCTGATCTGATCCTTTGTAGCCTCAGATGCTGCTTTGCACTCTTATTTGGCCAAACTAGAAGCACCTATTCTAGCTCAGGGGAGCTGGACTAGCTTTATTTGCAGACACCATCACCCCGTAACAGGTGACAATTGTGACCTAGTGTGGTGCAGTTTTTGTGATGCATGCTTGTCCAGTTACAGTGGCGAGACCTATCAGCTCAGTTTACATATACTCCATTTGGCCACCTCCATGAATTTAAAAACCTTGGAATCATAAGATTTGAAAAATACAAGGAATTCTTGGACTTATTCATACATTGGACTCCCCTTACAATGCTTTTCGGTTGAATGCCCCCTTACTACACTCAAATCGTACTTCAAATCACTCCTTGGTATGGAGCTAGAAGCGGTTGCTTCTGATTGGTTCCTAGGCACTAGGGTAACTTGTTACTCAGTAGGATTGCCATTTGTTTTTGATTGACTCACAGCCCTGGGCTCAGCCAATCAGAAAGCTTAAACAATGATTGGCTGAGGCTCAGCATGTTTGCTGTTGTCTCTGCCCAGCTAGCCTTGCTGCAGAGTAGAATTCTTTAAAAAGTTCTGGAAAGTCAAAGCACATGTGAGTTTACAAAATACGGTGTACAGTAAATTACTAATGTTGCAACATTAGTAATGTATAAAAATGTAGGTTATTGTGGTGAAAATAATGCCTCAAGCCTTGGTTCAGGAGCCAATTCCCCCCTTTTTTGCCCTTGATTCCTACAGAAAATGTGGTTTTGACTTGCAACACAATTCTGAAGAACAAATTGTGTCATAACTCTGAGGATTCCCTGTAATACATTGTTTGTTTCTTTTATTTGTCCTGTGATGTTTGAATACTTAAGATTAGCATTATCAAGCTTTTTTCCACACCCATGAGAACTAGAAGTTTACTTTAAAAAACAGAACAAAACAAAGGAATACAACAACAAACTGTGAGATTCTCATGCAATCTTCTTACACTAGAAGATGCGTCTTTAAGAATAAGAACAGACATCCCTGATATTGGTAACTTGGTGCTAGATGTCACTGACAATCGATGAGAGGGTGACCGGCATGGATCACACTAAATTAGAAAGGATTTAAACTACCCAGTCTAGAGGTACCCATCTTATCATGTATAGCTAGTCTCAGTTTCTCTCTTTTGAAGAACCAGGCAAATTATTTTGAAACAATAAACATGCCTCTGTACTGTTCAGTCATTAATCAGTTGGAAACATTGATTCTTTATTCACCTCTTAAATCACAGTACAAAAAAAAATCAGACTTTCCCAGGTTTGAAATTATTTTTGTTCAATATCATCTTGAGAACAAAGCCCTTACCACCGTATTTGATCAACTGGTTAAAGTGTGTTGCACTATTAACACTGTCAAGAAAAAAAAAACTTTGTTAAATGAATACTAAAGTTGCATTAATGCAGTTCCTGTAATATAACTGTTAGATTTTAAAAGAGTGTCAGCTTTTATCTATAGCATGTACAATTTATACTCCAGAAAAGTATTATTAGAGACAGATCACTGAGAGGCTAATGAAAAGAGCCATCTGCACAGAGGGGGTTTTCATTTTAAAGGAGATCACAGAGATGACAACCACAGAAGGAGCTTCGTATGTATGAAGAGTTATTGCAGACATGTTCAATTATGCTCTCTAATACCGAAAAAATGTACTTGTTTTTGTATGAAATAGTTTGATTTCTATGGTTTGCATTTAGCTCTCATTTTAAAAAGTACTAAAGTAGAGCCAATCATTATGCATAACATAAAATGGCAGGTTAAGAAGCAAATTTTCTGAAATACTGTAGTAACAAAAAAGTCCCTGTACTAAAAATAACTTGATAAAAGAAATAGCTGAATGGGAAATCTGAGATCAAATTGTCAACGCTAAATTACAAAAGCAATTGAACTGGGAAATTGTGTGCATGGCTGATAGTACATGTACAGAGATGTTTAGGAAAACAATATACTCTACTAAGGCGCTACAAAGTATGTTGAAATAATTCAGTATGTAGCTGCACCAGTTATTACATCACTTGTGTGCATGCGTGCTTTGATCCTTGTGTTATCGGGGTGCACCCTCACTAGAAATTCTTGTATTGATGCAGAATGCAGTGTACCATTCAGTGTTCTGGGAAGTTTTGCACAGCCTAACTGGCCTTAAATAAGTCACACAGGTGTGACAGAGCATGGAATCAAGTTCCCATAATATAGTTTTCTCCATCCCATACTCTCTTCTGCCCCTTTTTTTTTTTAAATCTACAAAGCCTCATGCTCCCCCTTCCTAGTCGCTATAGCTGACAGAAGCAACATGGAATCTGCACAGCTCTGCACTTTTGTCATGAGCATTACAAGTGTAACCCACGCAGCTTCTGGGTGTGGTTCACTCAAGCACAGTGTGCATGATTGTGCAGTATTTGCAGACAGAGATGTCCTGGCCGTAGGATGGACAGGGCAACTGCCCTGGGCCCTGAACTTTGAGGGGGAACTGGCTTTCAGGAGCAGGTTGCATAGGAGCAGGGAGGCCTGGGGGCCTAGCTTGGGGCCTGTCATTGGCATCAGGGGTCGAGCCTATGCTCCCTGTCCCCTCCAGAATTTTTTTATTTTTCTTGCCCACAGCCCCCCCACAGGCTCCGGTTGCTCAGTCTCTGTGGCAGAAGCAGTTTGTGATCCAGCTGCACTGCTCTGTTCTGCTGGTCCTGGAGTCATCCACTGGCTGCCACAAGGGCCTAGTGCTCCCTTACCACACGTGCCAGCCTGCACAGGGCAGGGTGACCCTGCCCCTGCCCCTGCCCTTCCAGGCTTCTGCCTCAGAAAAATGGATCCTTCCCTTGTCTGGGTTTTTTGAATTTTAAAACTCACCCAGAGTGCTCTAAAGTCTGAATTGTTGCTCCGATTGGAAAGCTGTCTCATGGGGACACAGAGCCGCAATAGTGATCCAAATCTGAGGTAATTTAAACAAGGGACCTCCCTGAGTTACAGGCTGCCCCCCCCCCACACCTGATTGCTGAGAGCAGAGAGGTAGGTAATAAGAATGTCTTCAGGAATCACAGACAGACCTTCTTGTCTCCATTGAGACACATGATGTGAACTCACCCAATGTCAGTGAGCATAACTAAAGAGAAGTCAATTACAACCCCATTAGGCAAAAGGAATAGTGGAATACATGCCTGAATGCTGCTACATTTTGAGAGTCCTGGATCTGGCAACTTGATTTTTCATGAGATCAGTCATCTAAATACATACTAAGTGGGAGGCAGTATTGGGGTTTGGGCAGATTCACTGGGAGGGGAACTATATCAGCATTACTTAAACAGCTGGACACTATCAATATTTAACCTGCAGCCAGAAACTGCCCTTGAAGTTCACTGTAATCAGATTTCATTTGTATAAAAAAATGTTAAGAGGGGCCTAATACAGGTGATTTGCCTTGGGTCCTGCATTCCCCTAGCAATAGACCTGTTTGCAGAACTGCAACAGAGGCCACAGTCAATATGATTCCTTGGAGGACTGATTTTCATGGGTAGAGCCCTGACTGGATAAAAAATTTGCATCCACATGCATATCTGCAAAAATGAGCGGCAGATGTCTGAATCCATATCTGCAGATGAGAATACTCGTGGATATAAAGCAGATATCTGCAGATTTGCTGGTCTCTATCCATGAGACACAGAAAGAAACAATTCAGAGTTGTGAGTGGCATTCATGGAGCTGCTGCACATGGTAGAGTGTCAGTTCTGAGCCTGAGAAATGAGCACTGAATGGTGGGATTACACTATCATGCAGGTTTGGGATGACTAACTGTGGCTGAAGAAATTTCAGATGCACAAGTCCAAATTTCTGGATCTCTGTGCTCAGGGGCAACATGTGGGAGGAGGTGCTCCCCAAAGTGCAGTGGAAGGGAGGGATAAAGGACAAGCAGTGTGGCTAATTCAGGGCAACTGCCCCAGGCCTGCACTGTGAGGGGCCCTGTGGGGCCCAAAGTGACCCAGGGAGCCTGGCACTAGCAGCAGGAATTGGGCCCATCCCTGGTGTATGGGGAGATTTCAGCAAATCCAGTAATGTGCCTGAACCGCTGTTGCTTACTGCTTAAACTTTAGCAACCAAGCTAACAGGCCCAAAATAGTCCTAGACAGCATGACCAAGTCAGGGAGGGGGAATAAGGGGGAGTTTGGGTGCCACAGAGAGGGCAGCTTGACCTGCGTCCTTCCTGAGGCCCAAATCTCTAGTGAAATCACTGAGCTATACATTAAGAAAAACAGGAAGTTTGTCTAAGTGCCCTAAGACATATATCTATCAGGGCCCCTGGGCATCGAGTCTCTGAAAAAGAAAAAAACACATCTGGTGAAAGTGATGATCAGAAGAAAACCTCTTGCCTAATCTTTAAAAAGTGCTTGCATAACAAGTTTTTGAGTGAAATGTTATTGTAATACTAATGGATAAATAGGGAAGGAAAGTTTGAGTTAGGGGGACAATTTTGGGAACACTTGGAGGGACGCCTTGAGGACTCCTTGAGGACTCTTCACTTCTGGATGCATCTTTGTCCCCACCGGCAGATGGAAGACTGGCCTTCAGAAGCCTGCTCGGTGTCACTTGCGAGCCACACTCAACTTCGGTAATTATCGAGGGTGGGGGTGTTTTACTAACTTGTTGTGGATGTGCGTAAGGGCTTGAGACTAAGTAAAGTTTAGCTTTAAGTGAACGCACTCTTGTGTTGTCTTGTTTGTACCATCCATCTATCGGTCGGACGACCGTGTCTCCCCTGAATTATTTCTTGACACCACGTCACAGAGAGGAAAAGTTACCAAGAGGTTTGGGTTGAAAGAACCCCGGGTAACAGAGGCACTCACCACCACTGTCGGAGTGACCCAGTCCACTCATTTCCCCTGGTTCCCAGGTGTGTTACTCAGGGGAGGAGATTAGAGGAAGGGATGGAACCACCCCCCAGTCACTGGCAGTGGGAAGCAGAGCAGTGTGGGTGGGAACAGGTCACACCACTTCCTGCTGTTGCCAGTGAGTGTAGCGTGGAGGGCAGAACCCTGCTGCAAGTGCCAGACCCCTTGCTAGTCCCCCAGACTGTGTCGCTCAGGGAAGAGGACTTGGGGAAGGAGCGGAGAAGGACAGAGCAAGGATAGGACCAGGGGTGGTGGTGGTGGGGCTTGCTCTGGACTCTACACTCTCCTAAGGTTGCCCCTCGCTTGTGTAGGGGTGGCATGGGGTAAATCATGTGAGGGGGTGGTCATATGGCTGGTGTACCCCTTGGGTCCCTCTCTAACCATCACAACTGTATGCACTGGACTTGCCCCAAACCTCCAGCTCAGGGACAACAAAATGTTTGCCTCGCAGAGAGGTGATTGCACTGTGGAAATTTGCAGTGTTAGCAGGGAATCAATTTGCAGTCCAAAAAACCCCAGCTGTGGGGGTTGTCATGCAAGTGTGCAGGGCCATTAATAGCCTCCTGCTATACAGGATCGTGACTGTGGGAAAAGTGCAGGAAATAGTAGATTTTGCAGCAATGGGCATTCTGAACTGTGATGGGATAAGAGGTGACATGAATATCCCTGTTTTAGCACCTACCCACCTTGCCACAGAGATCATCAACAAAAAGGGCTACCTTTCTATGGCAATGTAACACTGGTGGATCACCAAGGATGCTTTACAAACATCAGTATGGTCTGGTCAGCAAATGTGCATGATACATGCATCTGTAAGGATAAGGCCTGTTCAGAAAGCTGCAAGCAGGGCCTCTCTCAATGAATGAATTACCACTGGGAATGTTGAACTGCCAGCAGTGATTCTAAGAGACCTAGCCTACCCTTGCTCCTATGGCTCTTGAAACTGTATACCAACCACCTTGACAGCAGCCAGGAACACTTCATCTGCAATCACAGTAGGTTGAATGACAACTGAAAGTAGTCATTTCAAGAGTCATTGTCTTTGTTTGCTTAGAAGATTGGATCTCACTGAGAAAAATATCCCAAAGGTTATAACTGTCTGATGTGATTGTCATAATATCTGTGAAGCAAAGGGCAAAAGATTTCTGTTAGGGCAGAGGAAATAGGTGGAGATGCCGCTTGCTGATTTTGAACCAGCTGATATAAGGGCTATTAAGAGGACTCAATACAGAACTATATGTCTCAGGAGCACTTTGAAAAAACATTTTTAATCATGAGCCTGAGTAGTGAGTCTTGATATAACCTGTGTTATCTGCAATACCACCCAGGTCTGTATGCTGCAAGCATTGCCTGATGAAATAATCATTGAGTGGAGTGGGAAAGTCTTCTACCATGGCACAGGAAATCATGCAGCTCTCTACAGACAGAAAAGTTTTAAGAAGAGGTATACGGAGGATATGCAGACCATTCCAGGGCACATAAACTGCTTTGTGTGGCCCCCTCTGCCTAACTCTAGAGGCAAATGAAAAACAGATGGCAACTCTCACTCTCTAGGCTATTTCACTATTTCTTCTCCTAAAAAAGCCAAGTCGATTAACACACATTTCCTGCTCTTTTGGAGGCTCTATCTCCATAATTTCAAAGCCAACTTCATACTTACCAACGCTTCTTGCACCTGCATCAGGCTTCTCTGTGCTTGCTTTTGGAACTGGCTGGCCTTTGGTGTAGTCAAAAACATGTCCTGGTGCATGGTGCAACTGGTTCCCCCAGTCACACCACCTCCTCCTCTTCCTCATCCACCTCCTTCTCTCTGCTGTTCATGGCAGGTGTCTATGACTCATGCTCCTTAGAAACATCCATAATGCTCTTGGGTGTGGTGGGGTCTCCACTAAGGATGGCTTTCAGCTCTTTGTAAAAGCAGGTGGACTGCGGTTTTGATTGATTGTTAACCTCGCTGGTATTCTTGGCACGGCTCCTTGGCTTTCACACAGCACTGGTGCTGGTCTCTGTTGTAAGCTCTTTCCCTGCATCCCTGCATCCCCCGAGCAATCTGCACATACATGTCCATGTATGGCTGGACTGGACTGGAGTTGTGCCTGCACAGACTCTTCTCCCTATAGACCCAGGAGAGCTATCACTTTCTTGGTACTCCAAAAAGTGTCATCTGCAGCATTTAGACAGTTGATTCTAGATCCCTACACGTTAGGGACCAAGTGTCTTAAGCTCCCAAATCATATAGAAAACTGAGCTCTAAACTTACTCCCTCATGAATCCAAATATTCAATGTCAGACTGTGTAAGCATTATAGCCCAAATTGCCCTCAGTGCCTTATGAGATAAAGGACATAGGTCTTTGAACTATCCTTTCATTTGAGAGCTTCTACACTTCCGGGTCTTTAACATTTTTTCCTGAGTAATTCTTAGTCACTTTGTGCCAGTTAATTGGCACAAGCTGATCCTCAATCAAGGAAAGGTGTTGTTTATAGTTCATTACCAACCTGACTGGAAATCCAATCTAATTCCCCCCACCCTTTGGTTTTATGGGTTTCTGTAAGTTCTTTTTGCTACTGAAATTCTAGCACATGTAAGCAGGTTTAAAAAGCTATAGTTAAGAACTCCTCTGAGTATTTTAAAATGCAGACAGGTGAGGAATGACTTGAGGTAGGAAACTTGTCCCTGTGAGTAGACCCGCCATAGCAATGGCAGCATATAACCATCCTTGCCACTCTGGCTCGGGGAAACAGGGGTCAGGGTTTCCCTATGTCAGCAATTCCCAAATGCTTCAAAAAGCTCTTAGCAGCTATTGTCTGCCATCTCACATTAGAGCCAGCTATAAGGGTGTTACACATTACACTGGGGTTAATAGCAAAGCAGAACTGATCAGGATCAGGAAGTGATGTAACAGTGGTTTAAAATCTCTCCTCAACCCTTTTTTAGATGTACTGAACAATTCTTGGTTGCAACCTAGTATCTGACATCTAAGCCCCTCTTTCTCACCTGTTATGATTAATTTTATGAACAGTTTTTTGTCGTACGAGTTACTTTTTGAACAATTTTAATAATTATGCTATTAATTAGGGTAAATGTATTAAACTGATTAAATGTTGGCAGTATTTCACAGAGGGATTTTTTTATGTACTCTCCAATCCTATTTAACATGTATCTGTTAAATATTTGTGTCACATGCATTTGTTTGCTATCAAGACACCTGGGTTGTTATTCCAAATTTTCTGGAGCTTTATGCCTTTGATTTAGAAAGGGGTCACATTTATCCTTAATAAGAAATTGAAGATGAAACTTTATAAGCTTTAAATAAATACAATCTCCTTTTAACAATTTTTGCACTAATTTTTTTAAATCCTCACTGGAATTATATACAGCTAAAGATTTCACCTGCAGCTGCCCAAATATGAATGGCATGTCTAGACAGCAAAAACTGAAAACCATGGCAGCAATACATGAGTTTGTGCTGTGGTATTAAAAGTAGGCATGTGAACATTCTGGCTTAGTTTGCACATTGGGCTTCTAAACCTAGGGGCCTGGTAAAAGAACAAAATCAGCCTAAAATGATAGTATCTTTTCTGCAGAGATTGTGTGTGTGGGAAGGTACATTAAGGGCAGAGGTACTACAATATGATCCCTTCCAAGCCAGTGGTCCTGGATTGGGAGTGGAAAGATAAACATAGAACTGGAGTAAATAGAGTGCTGTCTGTGTCAGGCTCAGAATATTTTATTAATATGTCACAAGTGCAATTGTGTCATTTTCAGTTTTTCTAATGCCCCCAACCTTTTGTTTTTATGGGTTTTTGTACATTCTTTTTACAAGTGAAATTCCAGCACATGTAAGCAGGTTTGAAAAGCTATAGTTAGGAACTCCTCTGAGTATTTGAAAATGCCAGACTATCAATCATTGAAGGACTATGAAAAAAACAAGTGTCACTTAATATAGGGTTAGGCGACAGGAAACAAATTTAAGGACTCAAAGCCACTTTCTCTGTCAGCTAGGAAGGGTATTGTTGATAGTTCATTACCAACACTGCCTAACCTGTCAGGAAATCCAATACCCTATGTACCCTGAGGTAGCTTGTTGCAAGATTAGATATGATCGCTGTACCTTGCAAATCACAGATGGGTTGAAAGGTTTAACCGGAAGCTGGTTTTCAGTGTAACTTCCAAATCCTTTCAAATTCCAGGTAAATATGCCCCACTGTAAAAACACAGGAAAAACTTAAACAACAAATAGTCTGGTAGCACTTTAAAGACTAACAAAATATGTAGATAGCATCATGAGCTTTCGTGGGCACAGACACTTCTTCAGATGACCGGAGTGTTGGATGTCCAGAACCAAAAACACAGTAAGTAAATGTATTGCCAAGAGGAAATGGTTCTTCCCTTGAGGGATTTAGAGGCAATAAGCACACAAATTGGGTGAAAGCTTAAAGATTTTACTAAGCAAATATTAGGGTAAAATACAATAAAGCAAATCTTAGAATAAAATACAATCCTAAGCAAACATCAAAATAAAATTATTTTGCAATAATTATTTAGCAATAATTACTAAAACAATACAATGCTTATGAAGCCTAAGCAAACTTTAGAATAAAATGCGATGCTTATTAAGAAAGTACAATGCTTATTAAGCCTAAGCAGATGTCAGAATAAAATCCCATCTGCTATCAGGAACCCCCTGAAAAAGGACAGCGGATGGATCCCAGTGGCCAGTACGTAGCACCTTCTGTGGCTTCGGTCTACGCCGAGGTTCCAATGTTAGGAATATCTCCGGCACTTATATACTGTTGGATCTACAGTAATCACACCTATTGTTTTAAGAACCTAACAAGATCATTGATACATTGCATATCCAGTAATTAGCTTGTTGATACTTTGCATATTTTCCCAGGCCAAATAATTAGCATTATCAGGTGGGAAACATTCAGCAAAGATAGCTATGTCATCTTCCTGAGCACTCCTGCACTCCCATACCAGGTGCATGGCCTTGGGACTTGTCCCAGAACTTGTTGAAAGTCAACAGTGCATTCCTACACTGTACCATCTTGAGCAAACAGCTAACTCTTTGAGAATAACAAAAGAATAATAAGAAGCAAAAAGCACAAATGGCTGCCTAGAGCATCCAGGCCTGTAAGAAAATGCAGGCACAAAAGGAACAATTGTGGTACACCACCTAATTTCCTTCACCTCACAATTGTCTTCCGCATTTCCACTACAGTAAACCACACCCACCAGTACATAACACCATAGCTCTAAATTGAACTTGAATTTTGGATGCTTTAAAGAGCTATTGCTTTTCCAAGGGTTATACTAATAAGTCTTAATAATATAGCTGGAAGTCCAGATGCCTAATTTCAGGGGGTATATAACACAGAATTAGCAATAATGAATCCATGGTGCAATATCTCTGATGGTTACATATGCAAGCTGTACACGTTTAAACTACTGTAAGTCCTTCTTTTTAAGTTTTTCCTATTAGACTGAATGTAAACATTCCAGTAAGCCAACATTGCTATGCAATTAATGTTTTAATAGCTAGATGATCTATTAATAACATTATTACACATCAAGCATGCATTCGCTACACTCCTAAGAAAGCAAACTAGCCAAGGGGGTGGTATGTGGGCCAGCTACATGATCTCCACACCACCTAAACCAGGGGTGGTAAATATCCAACCCATGGGCCACATCCAGCCTGTCAAACGTTTCTCTCTGGCTCACCCAGCTGATTAGCGAAGCATGCACACTTACAGCTGGCAACTAGTGTTCAGCTGCCCTGAACCCTTCCCCTCAACTTACTCCATCATGCTCCTAGCTCCTTGCCCTTTCCCCCAACTTGCTCCCTGCTCCTGAGCTGTTCCCAGGATTCTCCTGCTAACTATGCAAAGAAGCGGATGAGTGTGGGGGTGGGACGGTGAAGAGGAGTGCTGAAATCAGGATGTCCTCCTGCCCCTGTACTCCATCTCTACAGAATAAGGCTCAAGGAGAGGGAGGCATGCAGCGGAACTGTTCCAATCTGAAGCATGGATGGTAAGTGACTCAGAGGAGTGCCTCTTAAGAGGCAGTGCAATGTTTCTAAGATTTCAGTTGTTCTTTCCCCTTTCCCCTTCCCCCACCCTGCCCAATACCTCATCTGTGCAGAGCAGGAGAGGGGGAAGACAGCAGAGCAGGACAGTTTTCCCTGTCAGAAAGAGACAAAGCATGGCTTTTCTCAAAAACTTACCCAGCAGCCAGCACACACACCCTCTGTGTCACTATCACACACACTCAGTCTGTTCCACACTGTCTCTGTGCCACACAAACACAGAGTCACTGTCACATACACACTACCACTCAATCCCAGTCTCTGGGCTACATACACTCAATCTGTGTCACAAAGTCTGTCTCTCACACACAGTGTCCCATACATTCACACACTATTTCTCTCTCTCTCTGTAGCCTGCAGCACCACCTCATTGCCCAAGGTCCCGCCCCTTCCAGGGGACCTAGAGACGGACTGTAACTACATACCAAAATTCAGTAAGTGCCCCCCCCCAATTATTGCCCACCCCTAATGTAAACACACCATTTGTTTGGAGACTCTTCAGGTCGCCTGCTAAACTGTCTTTGTTTTATAGACTGGCACAAAGTACCTACATCAGGGCCCAGAATCCAACCAATTCCATTCAAGTGAGAAAATAGGATGTAAATTTTAGGTTCATGTATAAATGCTTTTCAAACTTAACTTTAAGCATTATTAAATGTTGATTATTATCTCATCTTGTTCCTAGACACCAGTGTTATACTTTACATGTGTGTACATACAGTATTTCCTAACATTTCTGAAATGTCCAGAACATTGTCCTATTGTCCAGAACATTTCTTGTCCAGAACATTTCTTTCAGAAACATTTTTAATAGTTAATGTGTTTTTTTTAAAATCTCCTTTACTGCTTCCCCCACAACAGAGACATGAAATTTCCATAGTTTGTCCTCTATCCATGTATGTACCCATTAAAAAATAGCCTGGGTAGAGTATCAGAGTTTAATCTGTCCTGTCCTGGGAGGTGAACTCCATGCAGTAATATTGAGTTCCAGTTTAAAAAAAAAAAAAAAAAAAAAGGACATGTCTTTTCTGCAGAACAGGAATTTTAAAGGTTTAAACTCATAAATCCTAAATTATTGCTTTATCTCCTTCCCTTATTTATCACTATGTGAAGTGAGAGAAATTCGTTTTTTTTCATTTGATTTCAGTGTTAATCTCAGTCAGCACTGAGATGGCCCATTTGTTATACAGATTCTGTATAGATTTTTGTACAGACTTATGTTATCACCGCCTTTCACACAGATTTTGAAGCAACACTGTTTACTTCTTACAGCTGCACTGAAAAGGAGCACTTTCACTAACACAGACAATGACCATTTATTAAACAGTTACCTCATGATGGAGCTGTTCTTTTTTACATCTCTTGCTTATTCATGTTCCCTTATTTCCTGTGCAAATGCCTTCCCGACAGTGTATAGTTTCCTGTAAGATCACTTAAGAATTCAGTCTGCAATAGCGTAGCCCAATAAAACAAAAATCAACTGACTTTACAATAATTGGGGTTCTTAGAACGTATTGGTGAAACAAAATAAGACTCGAGACATCATGCAGGAGAAAAAGAGTGGGATGTTTTCCTTTAAAACCAACTGCAGTCTGAAATGTTAGATGGCTTACTATGCCAATAGTAAACAAAGTCTACTAATTTTCAGCAGGTTACTAATGAAATAAAATTGCCATATGTTTGGTACAAAAGGGAAGGTTTCAAAACACAAGAAAGAAAGATCAGCAACTGAAAGCAGTTCCTACTCTCAAATAGAAAACAAAGCTTCTAAAGGGTCCCCCCCCACACACACACTTTTTACATATAAATTTTACAATAGGATACAATATCTGACATTTACAATATGTTAAAATGTGTTACTACTTTTCTGGTCTGTCCTTTTCCTCATTACAGATCTGATCCAAAGCCCAGTGAAGTCAATGGGAAGGTGTTTTTCAGTTGATTTCAATGTGCTTTCGTATCAGGATGTAAAAACATGCTAGGGTAGTCATACATAGCAGATGTCTCCTGCATAATTATTTCTTTCACTTTTTTCACTATTCATCTTTCCCTGATTCCTGCAAAAGAAGAAAAATGTTTGTATTTTATATGCGTGCAGAGGACCTGCATAAAATCTACTCATTATTTAATGCTTCAGATTAGTTTTTAAATAATGTGTAGGCCTTTTGGTAGCCTCCTAGGATAAGTGAATATTATACAAAATGTAAAAAGTGTATGACTGAAATTTTTGCTTTAGCAAACAGATAGCCCACAATTGCTACAGTCATCAGGGGAAGCTGCAGCATGGTAACAAATTGGAAAGTAGTTTGGGTACTCCCATGTATGTCTCTGGGTGCGGGAACAGGAAATGGGAGTCCGGGAGTAAGGTGGGGGGACACTGGACAAAAGCAGGGCACTTGAGAAAAGCACTTTCTCCTTTAAGCTTGAAGTGTTAGCCTTTGGAATTCCCCTAACAAGACAGACAGGATGTATTTATGGGAAGGGTTTACTTCGGGAGATAGGCACTCATATTTGGGGGAAAGAAACCATGTATTGTCCAAAACTGTGAAGTCCTTATTAGGGTTAAGTCATATAATAAAGAAAAATATTGTACAAGAATTAAAGGTAAATAGATTAGCCCAACCATTCAATCATGTACCTATGAAAAACTATCAGGTTTCCCTCTAGGCTTGGTCCCTAAGAAGGCCTCAATAAATTTTCTTTTGTACACTTCTTATTTCTACCTCTTAGGTTTCTACCACAATTCCAATCACCATCATCTATCCTACACCAGAATCAACTTCCTAGAGACCACAATCACTTCAACAATGGAACCTACAGACAACTATATACAGATCACCAGAGATCACCACAGTCTGACAACTTCAACAATTCAGTTATTTCTTGCCAACATGAAAATATGCAACATACTGAAAAAGCTGAATTTTGGGGTAACTGTAAAATAAACCTATTTTGTCATGCAGTGAACACTGATTGGACTAGACTGCAGAGGGGAACAATTAAGCACTTGGGAAGGCAGTGCAGCATAATTTCCAAGTACCTGACACAATTTAGATCTAATGGGTGTTGGATATAGAGCATATCATTTTATGTGGCTGACTTGTGCATTACTTCCCATTGCTGAAAAAAATCACTTTAAATGTACAGTGAAACCTTTGTTATGCGGCACTCTGTTAACCAGAAAACTTTGTTAACCGACATTGCCCCCAGCCACAATACTGATACATCTTCAGGCGCACAAGCCTGGCTTGGTTTACCATGATTGGCTTAGCAATTTTTTTATTTAAGAAGTACTAATCATCTTTAACTCAAAATAAAAAGGTGAAGCCATCTGCCTCACATTACAAAACTGCCAATATTAAAAACTTGAGATTTACTATTATTGTCCATTGGTTTTTCCTAGGTTGATGGGACCCTCATATAAACGGAATTTTTAGATACCTGGAATGCCCTAATCCCCAAGTGTGCTGGATAACACAGGTTTTACTATACTCAACTTTTAAGGGGAACTTTCTTTGAAAACATTGGCAACTCTTTCAAATCTGTAGGTGAAGTTTTCCACATGTACATTCTTCACAAAAATTAAAGGAAACTGTAATTACCCCCTAATTTGTGTGCACACACGCAGTTTGCACTCACAAATGCATTGTTTGGCAAGCCTAAAAACAGCTTAAGAATCTTGGTTGCCCAAATAGTTAGATATTTTTTTCTCTTATTTCTGCAGATTTAAAATAAAAACGGAATTTTTTTGGAAATATGATTCAGGACATAAGTCAGTGTGGCAAAATGCTGACTACATCTTGTGTGGGTGTTCAGTCCCTTGCAGGATCAGGCTCCTGGTTTTGACTATTAAATTACTCCAAAACTGAGACTCAACTTGGAGTTCCTGAACAACTGCTATCAAGGGCGGTTCCCAAGAGAATTTTTATATCAGTCATTACAAAAAAATGGAGTGAGCTAAAATATTCCAGCCACCATGACATCTTCTTAACAGTACTTTTGCAGGCTGATATTTCAGAAAAGATGAAAGTGGACATCTTTAAAGACAGTGCAGAACAATGATTAAGATCATCATAATGACCATTATAATACAGTACCTTTCACAATATGAGCATATACAACATTAACAACAAATATGAAAATAACTCGAGGTGGGGAAGCTAAGCTTAGTTTTAAACTGAAAAAAGATTGTCAGTGTGAATGCCAGGAAGGAGGAATATTTCATCATGGGGAGTGACACTTGACTAGATATGAAGGTATCGTAACTAGTAAAAATATTACAGGTTGACACTCCATAATCTGGACTTCCTTAGTCTGGCAACACCCCTGGTCCAGTATCATCGGGGTGACCCTATGGGACCAGGAGCACTGCCAGTCTAGGGCAGGTGGAGCACAGTGTCTCGTGCTTTAGCAGTGTGGCTAGGGAAAGCCCCTGATGGTAGTGGGGCTATTGGATGGAGTGTGGAGCTCTGGGTGCAGGGACACTGGGGAGAGCCCTGGTGGCAGTGGAGCCACCAGGTGGAGAGTGGAGTCTCCCCTCCTGCACAGCAGGAGAGCTATGGGGTAAAAGTGGAGCCTTGGGTAGAGGCAGAGCCGTGGGACGGGGGGAGGGAGGAGCAGAGCTTCCCTCCACATGGGGAGAGCAGAGCCTAGGTGGCAGTGGCATGGCCAGGAGGAAAAGTGAAGATCCCAGTGCACTGACCTCCCCGGTCTGGCAAATTCCCTGGTCCAGGACCAAGCAGGTCCCGAGGGTGCTGGATCAGGGAGGTTCAGCCTGTATATTTTATTATGTATACAACAGATCCATATATTAAAATTATGCTACGCACTATTTAAAAAAACAATGTTAAAATACATACCAAAGGCTAAATCTAATACATTAATGTTATGTCAAACTAGCAAGAGTAAAGAAATGAGAATGTAAGACATATGATTGCTCTCCCATGTACTGTCATACAAAGAGCCATATCCTATTACGATTTGATCTTGTGAGGAAACCAATGCTCCCAATTCCTATAGATTTATATGGCCGAGAGCACTAAGCAACTCACAGGCATATTAGTGTCCACTGGTAATACATATTTTACTCATCTTAACAAAACATTCACTTTATGCTACACCCTGTTCTTTTTATACTGTTTTTGATGAGTGGATTTTGATAATGACCTTTCAAGTTCATTTTGCACATGAAACAAAGAGCAGGAGTGCGAATAAGTGAAAAGGACATTAAATTGTTGCTAATACCAATTGCACCCATGTGGAAAGTGATGTGAGAATGGAAAGATCGAACTCTTTATGTATAACTTATTTCATTTTTTGTTACTGACATGCAGATTCTACCCCTTAATCTGTCAGTTCATATTCCACTTGCCAAAAAACTCTGTCTACATACACCCTTAAATTTCAGATCTGAAAAAAATTACACTATTTTTTTAAACTGCTAATGGAAGTTAAAGCTCATTTGCACATGACAGGAAGCAATAACTCTCTCAAAATAAAGGAATGCTCACCCCAGAGATTTGCTTCTGGGAAAAAATTGACATAAAAGTTTACAGCCCAATATAATTTGCTTTGATAAATATTCACCACAAAATCTTTCTTTGAAAAGAGAAGTTCCATTCATTCAAGCAATGGATTTTTTTTTGTAATGAAGGTTATGAGTTTGAGTATAAGGAATTGGGGCACAGAGGCTAGGCAGCTAATACGGTAGCTAGTAGACATAGGATGGGGATTCCATTAAGGTATCTGACACTGACTGACGATGTGACACTGTTAATGACCCAAATTTTCAAATATTTGTCTTTAATTTTGGGTGCCCAACTCAGATACCTCATGCTTCATTATCTCCTTGCCCACAGTGATTTCCAATGGAGTTGTGGGTGCCCAATACCCCTGAAAGTCAGACCCCAGGTCACACAAGAGGGGCTCTACTCCTCCCAAAAAGAGCAGTTAAAATCAGAAGCCACTTTTGGAGAAAAAAAAAAACCCTAGCCTCAACATCATGCCTGAGTTACACCAACTGTAAAATTGGGACAATACGAACTCATCTTTATAAAGAATTTTTCAGTTCTGTCGATAAGAGTGAGTTATTTAAGTGTTACTAAGGGACTGTGACCCCTGCTTGCTATGGTCCCAAACTCCCCTTTTGCAGGAGGTAGGCAACCCCAGCTCTCCCACCCAGCCACTGGGGAGGGCTAAGTTGCAGTCGCACCAACCTGGACCCCTTCTCCCTCCCTGCCAAGACAGCCTAGGCCCCCCTTCTCTCTCCTCCCCCTCACCAGTCGAGGCCATTTCTTTGCCCCCACTCCACCCCCCCCCCCCCCCCCCGCTGGCTGCAGTGTACTCCAGGCCCAGCTCTAACCCTGGGGGCCAGGGAGGTGCCGGGGTGCCTGCTCACACCATGTGGGGCACAGTGAGGTGCAGGCAGTGCTGTATGCACACGGAGCTCTGGGGCACTGAAGCTTGCTGAGGCGGGGAAAGGAGCAGCATGGGTGGGGTGGGGGAAGTGCTGTCCCTTTCTCTCCCCTGTGTGGTCCCACCTGCGCTGCTAACTGCCCCAACCCTGCAAAGCCCAAGGCTGCCCAAATGCCCATCCGAAGTGGCAAGGAAGGAGCAGATAGGTTGGTGCGGCAGCTCCCCCAGGGCAGCTTAGAGGTGCTCTGGCAGCCGCGGTAAGTGCTGCCACTGGGGAGTGGGAGAGTCTTTGTGGAGGGAAGACAGACTCTGGGTGGGTCGGCACTGTGCTCTGGCTCCCCAAGAGCCTAGCTACGGGTGAGCCTCCAAGAGCATGCTGCTGGCACATAAACCCAGCTGGGACCCTGCTCCTAGCACCTGTCCCCTGGCTGCTTTCCTGAGCACCACACCCCTGCATCCCCGGGCTCTCATGGCTGCTATGTGAGGTCTGCCGGCTACTGTGCCATGTTTCTTGGAGTTGAAAGCCCTGTGGGGTGGAGGGGGCAGAAGGAGAGTAGGGGCTTGGTTTAAAATAGCAATTCGAGGGGAAACAGAAAAGTCCGCTCCAGCTGGGGGAGGGAGGAGGGGAGAGAGAGGGAGGAGGCAGGTGGGACGCAGAGTGATGTGATGACTCTGTCCTCCCACAGGAAGAGGTTTTTTTTTTTAAATACAGAGAGGCTCAGTATGCCTCTTCAAAGGTGGAGTTATGGTGAAGAGAAGAGTAGGTGAGTTCCAGGAGTGAGATAGAAGTGGTGTGCAGTGGGATGTGTTTATCTTTGCTAAGATGCATCCAGCGATCTGGCAGTTGTTGTCAAGTGCTCTGGAGAGGCAAGCCCATGTGTCTAGCCTTCTGCATCTGAAATTGCAATCACTGTCGACAGAGCTGTGCCATCCATAGGATGAGGTGGATCAATGACACCAAGCCCTGTGCTTTGGGGGCCTCGTGCCTTAGGGGTATTTTGGGGAGGCAGGGAAGGGATGGTGCCCACAGGAGGGGTTGGTCCTGCCCTGCATTTTTTTTTCCTGCAGCACCCCAGGCTCAAGCTGCTCAGTCTTATTCTTTCTTCTTGAAATTCGTCCTTCTTCCATCTACTGGCATTGCCTGCTGGCTGCTGCAGGGTCTTCCTACTCACTAGTGCCACTCCAGTAGGCAGCCTGAACAGGACAGTCTAACCTAGCCTGTCCCTGCTCTTCCAGACTTCCACCTAGACCGGAGGGGGCAGCCCTTTTTCAGGTCTCCAACATCAGGATCCAGTCTTGGATGTCCCCAGGCTGCACGCAGCGTTCCAAAGCGGCAGCATCGTGTGGAGCCCAGGATCAGCTGGGGACTCGACCCACTAACCCCCAGCTCCGTGCAGCACTGGTGCTTTGAAATACCATGTGGAGCCTGATGCTGGGTTCCCCACAGTGTTTCAAAGCAGCAGCGCTGCATGGAGCTCAGGGTCAGCGGGGGAGTCCCCAGCTGATCCTGGGCTCCACAGGGTGCTGCTGCTTTGATATGCAGTGCGGAGCACAGGGCCAGCGGGGAACTACTCTGCTGGCCCCGTGCTCCCCACAGTGCTTTTGCCATTTCAAAGGCAGAGGCACCCTATCAACTAATCAAATAGTCGATGCAAATTGCATTCACTAATCGAATAGTCAGTTCCTCAAAATTTAACATCCCTAGTACAAAGATGAGATTAAAATATTGTCTTGGTTATCATTGAATGGTTGAATGGAGATTGTGAAGGCCTTTGGTATGTATAAGAGAACTCATCCAATATTAATTGATGGTAACAAGAGTCTACCCATTTGGATCTGTCCCATGCAGACGAAGAGATAAGAATTGCTGCTGCCTTCTCAGAAAGAAAAAAAAATGAATTGGAGGAAGGTTAGGCTTGCCACTGTTTGGTGTATGTAATTGGATGGTACAGTGTGGATATGTAGTCACTCTGCAAATATGAAATATGCATGACTTAAGAGTGTATCTGGAATATAAAGACTCAGGGATAAAGGACAGAGAAGGCAGAGTAAATAAGTTTCCTCTGTTGCAAAAATTTTAATGCGATTACTTTTGTTGCAGGCATTCTTATTTACTATCTTAACCATAAGTTAGTGAAGTTTTATCAGTGCAAATACAACCATATTTAGATGACCAAATGTAAATGTACACCTCCTGGTTATTTATGACCACATCAGTAAATTAGCCTCTGGGTAGTGACACTCAGATTTTACTATGTCATCACAACAAATGATTACTTTTTACTCTGATTTGCAGGGCTGGCTTTCTAAATTACCTGCTATCACCACAACAGAAGGCAATGAAGAAGGAACAAAGTGATAGCATTTTGAAGTAATAGAAACTGAAGAAATGCAATGGCTCTTTATGCAGAAAAATGATAATTTAGACATCTTCAGTCATATCAGTATATGAAAACGTTCCAGTGCAGCTTTTTACATTCCAAAACCCAAATCACTTTATTTTCATTTAAAATATGCAATGATCATGTAAATACTGGTAAGGTTTTGCTGTGTTTCATTTGTGTACCATATCTAAAGGGCAAGCATTGCAAATATACATAAAACTTGAGTTTGCCATGGCAGAAATGATTAAATGTCATTATTTAATCCATAAGGTATTTCTTAAATTGAAAGATACCGAACTCTTTTAATCAGAAACCATATCTCTAAAAATCACATAAATTTTAAAGAAAATCTGAAAGCGTTAAATTACAACAAATCCTCCATGCTTTAAATTCCATATTATTTTCAGTTTGCAGTTCCCAGTTCCCAACATTATTAAATTGGCAAGTGGCTGGTACCTGAGAGATTGAATACTGTGTCAAAATTTCTAGAGCTCAGATGCATGTAGGCAAAATTCCTCTGATATGTGAATGGCATGGAGAGAGGAAAACAATCAGCCTCTGCCACTGTCACTCAGATAACCTCAGGCACAGAACTCTCAGCAGAAGTTCCACAAGTTCATCAGAGTTCTTCCTTCTCTGCCAAGACTGTCAGAGGGAGAGAGAAAAAGTTGGTACCAAGAGGTGGATACTGACAAAATAAATTATACAAATTAACTGTAAGGGTAAAAGTGTCAGCATCTTTTCTTCGATAATTTAATCTCTAAGGGTACGTCTACACCAGCTCCCTAGTTCGAACTAGGGAGGCTAATGAGGGCGACCAAAATTGCTAATGAAGAGCGGGTTTTAAATATCCCACGCTTGATTAGCATATTCCCAGCCGGTCGCCATTTTGGAAACTGTCTAGCCTGAAGTAACTGCCCGTGTCTACACACAGCAGAGAAGTGCGATTCCGAGATAAACCCCTTAGTTCGAATTAACAGTTAAACCTCATTCCCATGAGGTTTATCTCTGAATCGTGCTTCTCTGCCGTGTGTAGACACGGGCAGTTACTTCGGGCTAGTCAGTTTCCAAAATGGCGACCGGCCGGGAATATGCTAATCAAGCACAGGATATTTAAATCCCGTGCTTCATTAGTAATTTTGGTTGCCCTCATTAGCCTCCCTAGTTTGAACTAGGGGGCTAGTATAGATGTACCCTCAGGGTGTACTTACACACACACACACAAACACAGAGGAAAAAGTTAACTAACTGCCATAGAGTATGTGTTCACTTCCAGGCTGGACTTCTGAAATTATCTCTACTTATCTCATGTCTTCACTTACCATGCCAGAGATTGATCTTCTGGAGTTCAATTTAGTGGGTCCAGTAAAGACCTGCTACATCAAATGCTGAGAGCAGCCCGAGTCGGCACCAGTACTTCAGGCAGTTGTGAAGAAGGGAAGCCCACAGGAGCATTTGTTCCTATCAGCCTCCTTCTGTGAAGACGGCGCCACCCTCAGCTTAAGGTAAGCTGACTTCAGATACCTATTTTCCATAGCTGGAGTTGTGTACCTTAACTCGACCTTCCTGATCTAGTATAGACCTGGCCTTAAGTGGGAGAAATTAGAAACTTTATCAGGCAGCTGCAGTTTGTACAGAAGGAAGGGACTGATCTCTAAGGGAAACAAGACAAACAAAACCTATTATACATTGATGATTTCACAGTCTGCATGGGCTTCTTATTTAGTAATTTAGTCTGTGTCTAGACTGCACCTCTCTGTTGACAGAGAGATGTAGATTAGGCACGTCAAAATTGCTAATGAAGCAGGGATTTAAATATCCCATGCTTCATTAGCATAAACATGGCCGCTGCTTTTTTTTTTTACATGGAGCTTTTTCGGAAAAAAACGGCAGTCTAAACGGGGATCTGTCGAAAAATAAACCCTTTTTTGACAGACCCTGTAAACCTCATTTTTTGAGGAATGCAGGATCTGTCGAGAAAATATTTATTTTTCAACAGCTCCCTGTCCAGACTGCTGGTTTTTTTTGAAAAAGTGCTGTGTCGAAAAAAAAAGCGGCGGCCATGTTTATGCTAATGAAGAGTGGGATATTTAAATCCCTGCTTCATTAGCAATCTCTCTGTCGACAGAGAAGTGTAGTCTACACATACCCATAGTGACTACAGGATTGTGATATTGATGCGAAACCTCTTAAGAGAGAGAGGAGAGCTGAAGAAGAGCTCTGTGGAAACACAAAAGCTTGTCTCTCTCACTAACAGAACTTGGTCCAATTAAAGAGCTTAACTCACCCACCTGGTCTCTCTAATATCTTGGAAACAAGCATGACAACACGACATATTTAAGGGATCAAGAGCCACCTCTCCTTAAGTGAGTCACCACAGCAGCTGCAATTACCTGACATGCTGCAACTAAACAGAATCCAGCTGTATCTCATAGGAATCCAGATCTAGAACATTTTCAACAACTATACCATGGTGGGCAATAAGCAGCCCATGGGCCAGATAGCGTTCACCAGGGTAAGCCTCTGGTGGGCCACCAGACGTTTTATTTACCTGAGCATCCACTGGTATGGCCACGGTTTGTTGTTTCCTGGCACAGGCTACCATTTCCCATAGCTTCCACTGGCTGGGAACAGTGGTCCGTGGTCAAAAGGAACTGCAAATGGCCACCAATGAACAAAATCAAGTCCCTGGAACAACTTACCAGAGGAAATTAGGATGCATTCAACCCTTGCCATTTTGAGGTCATCAAAGCACTTCCCAAATAACCAGAGCAGGAAAAAATGAAAAACCTGAAGCAAACTATCAGTACTCTCAAAAGTAGAATATAATAGCAAAATTCAAGAAAAGGAAAAAAGAAACAAAAGTATCTTTTGGACAAATTTCACTGTTTTGCTATAAATAAAGTACAATGTAGTGATAAGTGTTTTAAAAAGAGAGGCGGGAGGAAGTGGAAATTGTATAAAGGAAGCAGTCATTTATCTCTTTCATGATACCATCAAATGAGTGACATCATCTACTAATGGGTAATAGGCAGAAAAGCGCTGTGACACAATTTCCCTGTCAATCCTGCTACTGTGATGGCATTCCAGTATAGACATGAGTTACGATATGATTAAACAATTGCCTAATATCCACTGGTAATGTCACAGTAGGAGACATATGAATAGAGTACAGAACCTCTCTCTCATAATGGCATTAGAATGTGAATAATCAAAGAGCTATTATATTGTAATTTTGACTCCACACTTTCAAATTAAATAAGTGTCAGAAGCCCAGTGAGAGCTCCGGGCAGTTGCTTATATTTCAGAAAGGAAAGAAGCTTTATCTTAGTTACACCTTCAATTTTTAACAAGAGGTATGTTTTGTTTTCTCATGTCCCACTTGGTGCATTACACTTGTCATGATCATGAGGGTTAGCCAGCAGCCTGGGCACTATGGGGTTAACATACCTAACCAAGATAGAGTTGGCCAATAGGAATATAGGTAGGAATTTCAAACTAGGACAAAGGAATGTTTGGTTTCTCTCTCCTTTGTCCAGGGCAGTTTCTCTCCAGCTACTGAGGGAGTCAGACAGAATGTCTCCCTCCAAGAATAGACTCTTCACTCTTCTGTAAATAGGGTAAAGTTTAGATAAATCCATTAGGTTTTATTGTTTTATGGTTTGGGAAATGGGATCTGATGTCTGTGCATTTAAAAATGGGTTTTGCTCTCCTTTGTAACTAAGCTCCTGGCCCATGGTGCGTTTCCTCTCCATGAGTATATTACTTTGCGACTCTGCCATCTAGTCATTATGCTTGCAACAGGAATACTGTGGTGATAATAAAAGTTCTTCTCTTTTCTTTTTATTAACCTGGCATTGGTTAATTTTTGTGTCCTGGTTTGTACTTAGGGGTGAGATTTCCCAAGTGTTCTCTCCCCTGATTTTCTTATCATGACTTGGGTGGTGGCAGCGGAGTTTTTATCCCCAAAATCTAGGTTGTTAACATTTTGGGGGGAAGTTTTTTTACCAAAGCCTGGAAAGATAAGGTTTTGGGGTACTTTTGCAGGCCCCCACTTCTGCATTTATTGTGCCAGAGTTGGGAAGGAGCCATGACAACAGTATTTGACATTTCGTGTCAGGTTTCATGGGCATACTGACATATACCTCATATCAATACATCCTAACACAGTTTATCCTGGGGGGTGGGTTAGTTTTAACAATAGTTCCAGTCCTTTTCTTCTCTCCATCCTATTAGGTCCTTGTTATGAACTAAACATGAGTTTGCATGATTTTATATTTAAGAGGGTGGGAAAACCCTAAGATTGAACTATTCATGAAAAAAGGATATTTGCAGAAAAGAGGAAATGGGTATTTATTATCTAGCTTTTAATGGATGCTTTTCAAGAAATTCAGAGTTTTGGTTCAGTGTCGAATGGAATTCAAACAGACTTCCCAAGCACAACCCCAGATTCACTATGATTTGTTGATCATCCCACGCTTCTTTACCCAATCATTTTAGCCTCATACCTGATCAAGATTCCCACATATATCACAATTATAACTATTTAATGAAGTCCCAACAATGTAGATTTCCCAGTCTGACTCAAAATATAAAACATGGGTCTCATTAGGCTCTAGGTTTTAAAACAGCCGCATGTTTGTATCAGTTAAGAAGAATTATTCCAATAATAATGGAAGCACCATGATAGCATGTTTTACAAGAAGCACACTGAGGGCACGTCGACACAGCAGGGATAAAGCTGAGATAAGCTACTCAACTTGAGCTACATCAATTGCGTAGCTTAAGTCAAATAGCTTGTTTCGGCTTTTGGCGCTGTCTACACAGCTGGAAGTCTGAGGTAGAGCACTCTTCCTCTGACTTCCCTTACTCCTTGTAAAATGAGGGTTACAGGAGTCAGAGGAAGAAGTCCTCCAGCTCAATATTATTTTTACATTATTTTGAAATAAGTGTTTGTAGTGTAGACGCAGACTATGTTATTTCAGAGTAACACCGCTGTGTAGACGTAACCTGAATGACTCAGATAAACTACAAAGTCAAAGGTGATCAGAGGTACAGGATTCACTGGTTCATTTTTTGTAGTCTATATAACACCTGAGTATGCTTGAGAAGTGGAATTCAATGCCTGCAAGCATTAGGCGACTATTTGAAGTTTAGTTGGTTAATTTGGATCAGAGTGATGCTGAGAGGAAGAGTCAGGAAAATTGACAAGCATTGTATTAGCATTGTTGGCAAGGATGTACCCACCCTTACTAAATAAGGCTTCTAAGACATGTGGCCCATTAGCTAATAGACATTTTTGTAGCAGCGGTCAGCAAGGGCAATTCTTCCTTTTTCTGCATGGCAAAAGGAGTGCAACTACAGGTTGAGTTTCTCTAGTCTGGCATTTTCTGGTCAGGCAACATCCATGGTCCAGCATGATTTTAGTTAGCCAGATGTCCACTTATCAATGTGGTCAAGTTTCCCTCGGTCCCATAAAGTTTGTTTATAGTCACCGGTCCTGGCTCTGCGCTGTCATTTAGCTCTAATTTACCCCAAAATGTCTTCTAAGAGCCCAGAAATCAGTGGAAGTGTTTGTAATGCTGCTAGACAATATTGACCTCATGTAGTTCAGCAAATTTCTGGTTCAGCACCAGGCAGGTCCCCAAGGTGCCAGATTAGAGAGGTTCAACCTGTAGTTCTTTAATTCTTCTATTATCCAGTCCTCTGTTCTGCTTTTGAGATACGACTTCAATTCTCCATTCTAACTACAAGATTTACATACGTGAAATGTTGTCTCCTCACATAGCTTATAGCTGAATGAATAACTGTTTTTTTTCAGTTTGTTGGGAGCTCTAATAAATAAACGGAACTGAATCTAAAACTTGTGAAAAGCCTGGGTAAATCAAAAAAGTCAATTTTGGATTAAATTAAATGAGTTTGACTCCACCTGTACAGCAGTTAGACTGTTTTTTTTAATCAGGGTCTCCCACATTGTATAGCCCTAACTACCACTGGGCTACAACTTATAAAAATGTCAAAGTTTTATAATTGGCATTTCAATCCTAGAAAAAAATATTAACACATATCCTTTAGTGAATTAATGTTACATTTAAAAGTAATTTTGTATTGATCAAAACCACATTTTCCAGCAAATTATTTTCGAAGAAAAAAGTGTAGTAGTACATGGGCTGGAAAAACAAAGTTAACAGAAACCCTGTGAAAGGGTCACCCTAAAAGTTATGGAGCAGCAGTCTGACTAGAGCATCCTTCTTTAGCAGTAGATATAATTTTCTGAGTCGCTACCACAAATGATGGTGCCTAGAAACAAGGCCATCATTGTGGAGAGTAGACTAAAGACTTTTCAGTGTAAAGTTAAAAGTGGATTATTTACTTTATTTATGAGATAATGGGTTCAGTTCAACACTGCCTTGCACCTTTTCTACACACCAACATCTGAGCAAAGACTGAATATTGGGAGTAAAATGCTACCACTGGTGTAGGAGAATGAGGCATTTTGATTGGGAAGTGATTTATATGCACTTTGCATTCACGCTGTACTGACATAAATAACCCCATAAAGTGCAAAACTGATTTTAGGCATATACCTGCCATCAAGAAATCAAAACAATAGGTACTGTAACACTGCAATATATACATTTGGTAGATATGAGAATTCTCAATGACAAAATTCTATCTAAAATGAATAAAAGGAAATCTGTTTTTCCCCTCAGTAGTGTGCCCCCTAATGGAAAGTTTTTACATGAAATATGATTCTTTGCAGAAATGCTTTAGAAATGTTCACTTATCTTTTGTATGTCTAACTTGAGCTTCTTCCATGTGTGTCAACAGCTCAAAGTGTGCTGTTTATGGAATTCTCAAAAACCTTTACTGTAGAAAGCAGTACATTGTAACGGTACATGGGCTTTCTGAATGCCCTGAATAGCAGCAAGAATCTTTCCGTCCAGAAAATTCCTTTGAACTGCTGCCACTGCCACTGAAATACAAGAATGGAAATGGCAAATAACATGCCAGGTGAAGTGTGAGAGCCAGCTATGATTTCCCTTCCATAATAAATACTGCCTTTATTAGTGGTTTCCCTCCAGGGTTCTTATTAGCATAGGGTGTGAATAAAAATCAAAGCTGAACTATTTTCATATTTCTCTGCTCTCCAGCAGAGCAGACTCAAACTTTGGGCCAGATTTTCCAAGATGTCTATACCCAATTTGTTTCTTCAGAAACCATAACTGATCATGCACCAATGACAAATGAAGCACTTAACTAGTCACATCCCTATTCAAATGCCTGATTTGTAATTGCAATCATGGTGCTTTCATGCACAGACAAGACACACAGAATTGTATGCATGCTTTTACATATCTTTGAAAATCAGGCAATTCTTTATAGGCTGCAATATCAGAGCTCATAAGTTATCATGGACTTGTCTAGTTTGCAACCAGCACATAAAGTAGATCACTAAGAGAAACTCAGAATACTTCAGGAAATAGTCGTTATTCAATAATTATCCACAAATTCAATAACCATACAAAATTCTAACTGATTAATACTTTATAAATGTCTCCTTGCATTTCAACTAGATATAATATATTTTAATTTATGCCTTAAGTGGTTGTATGGTGTTATATGTGGGTTACTGTTGCACTCTACACCAGAGACAGCAGCATTTCAGCAAAGATGAAATTATTTATATTATCCATAAAATGGACTTGGATCATGTGGGAGAAAGAAATACCAACATATATTGTTACCTTCCAGCTGCCTGTATGTGGCCTTAAAATAGACAGCGAACTTTCAAGTTGATACTAACAGCTACAACTATACTCTGTTTTTTGTCATATAAATATAGTGGTTGTAAAACTAACTTATTGGTGTTGGTAAACTAAAGGGCCAAAAATAGGCTATACCCCTCAGTATCCCAGTTGGCTCAGAACTGTTCAGAGAAGACTCCCCCCACCACCACTAGCATAGGGCAGTATGACCCAGAGGGTATTTCACCCTACACATCACGTGGTATTTGAAGGAAATTAAAAGGAGGAAGGATAAGAAACAGTGAAAGCAAGAGCCTTCAGAAATGTAGGGTATGTCTACATTGCAACAAAATACTCAGACAGCCCAGGTCTGTATAGTCCTGCAAATGCATGGATATTCATTGTATATACGCATCTGCAGATATAAATGCAGATATCTGTTGCTCATTTTTGCAGATACATAGATGGAGATACAAATTTTGTATCTAGAACCCTGAAAATTTGCAGCTGTCTGCTTTATATCTGCGGGTATCTGCATTCTCAGATCATTTTTGAAGACATGGAAGCAGATGCAGATACAAATTTTGTATCTGAGTAGGGCTCTACAGGTCTTCCGACTCAGGTTATGGGGCTGTGAAAAGCACTGTACATGTGTGCGCTCTGGCTGAAGCTGGGCTGTTAGACACCACAAATAAGGGAGGGCTCCAGAGCCTCAGCTTCAACCCAAGCCAGAACAGCTATACTACAATTTCATAGTCTGGCAGCCTGAGTCAGCTGACACAGGCCAAGTGCAAATGGATTATTGCAGTGTACAATTACCCTTAGAAAACTTCCAATTGTTTTGACTGTACTTTCTGTGCCATGTGCTGATTGTTTACTTAAGCCCCCTCTCCCAATTTCAGCTTCACACTTTACATTCATCTTATACTCTTTGCCTCATCCCATCCCCCTTAATCTTCTTCGCTTCCAGCTTATTCCTTCTTAAGCCACCTAAATAAATAAATAGAATGTGGAACTTTCAATGATATCTATTAACACCACATTGTACACTCTGCTTGTGTGTTACATGTACAGCTGGCCAAAAATTTTCAGCCAACTTTTTTTTTTTCTTTTCTAGAAAATAGCCAACTTGAGCTGATCTAAACACTTCATGAAGTCAGTCAATTTGAGCTGAAATAACCCTAAAATAATGAATAGTGCTGTGGCACCTTAGAGACCAAAATATATGGAATCATGAGCTTTTGTGGGTAAAACCCACTTCATCAGATGAACTGGAGTGGAAATAACAGAAACCAAGATCTATATATAACAACAGAAGAAGTATCTGTCGATTGTAGGATCCATGTTAATGAGGTTAAGTAAGTGGGCTGAATGTGTCCTGTACATAACTTTGATGGGAAAATGCAGATGTTAAAAGGTGGGAGAAATTGGCTAGCATATATATCTCTTGGTTTCTATTATTTCCAGCAGATGAACTGGAGTGAAGTGGGGTTTGCCCATGAAAGCTCATGATTTTATTTATTTTGGTTAGTCTCTAAGGTGCCACAGGACTATTCATTGTTTTTAAAATTACAGACTAAAACGGTCACCTCTTAGACTTTTTCTAACTAAGGGTTAAAAAAACTAACTGATACTTGCGATTCAAAACAACTTTAAGACTTCTTTCAGTTTCATGGGAGAAAAAAAACCCATAATCAAAAGCAAACATTTAATTGCTGGTCAAATGAAACATTTTGTTCATTTTTTTCCCCAAGTTGCAGTTTGTTAAAAAAAAATGTTTTCAGGTTAATGTGAAATTAGCTTTTTGGGCAAGGGGACTGCCAGCAAAGCAAAAAGTCAGTTATTCAGATAGCTGTGGTTATATCAATTTCCTTTGTGGGTACTATTATGATTGTAAGCTTTTCAGGGTAGGGATGTCTGTGTTGCTTGTGCAGTGCCTAGAACAACGGCTCTTAGGAATTACCATAATAAATATTTGTTAATTTAGCATGTGCTCTTTATTTACATAATAAATATGAAGAATGCACATAGTTTCACATTGGTTCACATTAGTATATTATTTGGTAATTGTTACCACACTGTTTTATTTGGAAATACCAGTTTCCTCCACATACTCAGAACAGAAAATTAATGATAGTAACTGAATGGAGTACCAGCTGACAAACACTGTCTTTTTAAAGTGCTAAAATGGTGTGTCTATTTGATTAAAAGGAAGCTGTTATACTTCTTCGTAGCTTTCAGATCATAAGTGAAGGAAAAATGGCAACTTGTATATTGTGAATAAAATTCCAATATTTACTGTATGAATAACATAGCTAATATGCAATATGAAGAGAACTTGCATCCTATTTGTATCTGGTAAATTTGTTTTGACTACCTAAATTAACGAAAGATTTTGAATGGATGTGCACTCTCTGAACCTTGGTAAATGTCACTTATCCTCTTATGGTGTTCTCAAACTAGTAAAATACTAATGAGGCAGCAAGTCATATTGAACAATATATGATTTCAGGCTCTGTATCAAATGAAGTTTAAGGAGATGATGAATAAAATATCTTCAAGCTTAAAATTCTTTAGTGCCTCTTTAAGGAACTATCACCAAATACATTACAATCTGTGCATTATTAACCAACTGCATCCTGGGAGCCATGGAATTTTCAAATGTCGTACAAAATGCCTTTAAGGACTGAGTGCCTTATATGGCACATTTTGTTGGCCTTTATATGTTTTAATTCCAAAATGTAATTGGCACTGTATGAAAAACTATTTCTGTAATGCCACGACATTTGTATGCCAAATGCAAGGTGCCAGCTCTATATTAGAAGGACATGTATACCACTGTAAGCCAGCTGCCTCATCTGGCTCTTTACAGTTTTAAAATATAATAAAATTCTTCAATAGACATGCAAAAATTAACTTAAAAACTGGAAGGTTTTATATCTAAATGGGTCTTTCCAATATTTGTAGAAAGCCATGTATTTCCAAGTATTCCTATCCATAGAACTGCCTAGCAAGGTCATTGCAAAAATAGATTTACATGTTTGGGCTTGCTTTTAAACATAGACTTAATCTATTCTGGGATCTTTATTAGATTTAGGGTATGTCCAGAAAGTGAAGTGTAACCCCACCAGAAGAAGCCACACATATCCAAGGAGGAAGATAGAAGGGTAAGAGTTTTTTAATGAATCTGGAAAGCAACATTAAAAAAAAAAAACCTCAGATGAAAATAAATATTCTGCCTCTCTGAAAATTAAAAATGGACAGAAAAAGAGCACATGTCATATTGCCATAAGATTATCTATTACAAAGATACTATATTATGAACAGCTGTACCCTATAAATGCCAGTTTTTAAGTCTTATTTTACCATGTGTTGCCATATGGTTTTAGCATCTGGTCAAATCTCATTTTGCTGCCTGGACACAAGCTGTAATCTAGAATACACATATCCATAATTATTCAGCTAGCGTATGTGAAGCCCAAGCAGATGCTCTGGAATCATTTGATATTATCTGATATATGGGGAAAAAAACATTATTGTTTATGTAAGTGCAAGGGTTCCAGAGGTCCACCAGTGTTGCAGATATTTGCCAAGCCCATTTTTATATGTGGCAGTTGGATGTTTTCCTTTTGGATTGTGTATGATGCCATGAGGATTTTGATCACAGTAAGAACAGTTCCAGTATTGTTTCTATTTTGATGGTAACCACAGTTTAGCAAAAGAAGGGCAAGCCTTCTAACAATAGCTTCACTTCTGACCACATATGGTAACAGTAGTGTCTGTTACCCATATGTTATTTTAATTTACTTATGGGAACATCTGCATGGTACATATTTTTAAGAGCAGCTAATGTCACATGGAATGACTTCTTGGATAAGTATGTATCACTCAACATGACTAACAATGGGAGGTCATGCCATGTGGTAAGGAAACATTCTCTCTGAAGATGACACAGACAGACAACTCTGTAATAGGTTTTGAGTGTTGCATCTAAGCAAAACATATAGGTTATATAAAGAAAAAACTAGTATTAAATGTACATCACATCAACATTAATGTAAACATTGAAAGTTAGAAAGCAACTCAGCCTAACATGCAATATGACAGAATCCTCTGTCATATAAAAAATGAGATTTAGTTTTGTTAATTCCAATAGCAGTCTGTAATGTAGACTTCTGCTTCCACCTTTAAGATCAGAAGTAATATAATGCATTGGGCACTCCAATGAAGAAAGAAAGGGTTTTCTGATTGCCTCTCCAGTCTGTGCTGTGAGGAAGTTGGCATAGGATACTATGGGAACTGGGAGAACTACATAAGTGAGGAGTGCCAAATTTGGCTACAGCTATACTTTCAATGAAGTCAATGAGACATCTACTACCACTCAGTAAGAGTAAGGAATGCAGAATTAGTGCTACAAAGAGCTTCTTCCTCAAGTGATATCTCCTATACAGAAGTCTGCAAAAGATGGAAGGTATTTGTAGTCACAACAACTTTCACTCTCCTTTAGATATCATTCAGCCCATCTAACAATATTTCTGACTTACTGGTCTCCCTTCCACTTTCTCATTTGCTTGTGATCTTGTTTGATGGCTGTGAGTGCTGGAAGTGAGTCACTCAGTTCACAAAAGAAGTATTATTTTACCTAGGGTCTCAACTCAAGTGTGCTCCTTTCAAATTCATTCTTTTCATCAACTCCTCATTCATAGTATGAGTTATCCAATTAATTTTAAATTTCTTCTCTAACAAAAACCTAAATGCTCTGAATCTTCTCTGTCCTTTTTAAATGCCCACCTCTCACATCTGTATAGGAGAGGTGACCATGTGTAGCACTTCACCAATCTACTGCAGATGTGCAGTTTTAATTTGACAACATAGAAGTCTTTAGGAGTCTAATACATTTTTTGCAAAATGTATCACTCTCAATTTCTTCTTTACATCCTCTACAACAGGGGTGGCCAACCCACTGCTCTCAAGCCACATGCGGCTCTCTCTGCTCAAAGAAATGAAGCTCTTTGGGTTAAGGCTCATTTGGAGCCAGAATGCTCATGGCCGCTCCGAGTGTGCACCCCAGCGCCTGGAGGGAGAAGCTTGTGGTTGCAGCAGTGGCAGCTCTGGCGAGACCCAGGCATGTTGTTGGGGGGTGCTGGCATGGTGCTGCTCGCGGGCCACCTGGGGCCTCTGTTGTGTGACGGCAGATCCTTTCTACTGCTGCGTGTTGCAGCCTCCCCCTTGCAACCGAGGACAATTTCCATCCTCTCGGATGCTTTGGGGCAGCCTCCAAGCACTAGCTTGTCCTTCAGACCTGCAGGCATCTTCCAAAGCAGCCCTGCACAGCTGTCATCATGGAGTAACCAGCAAATATGCACCAGGGCACATGGGAGTGAATATCAGCCAAAGAACCGGAAGCACAAATGGACCCATGCCTGGTGCAAGTGTATTAGTACTCCCAGTGGGATTGAGGGGGTCCTCCAGATGCATGGAAATCCCTGAGCCATTGAGTGTTGTAGCTACAGGATCTGTTGAACATGAACTGTTTCAATCAAGCCTGAACCACCCTCCACAGCTCATCCCTTTACAGTGAACCAGCCTTTGATAAATGTGGGGTACTGGCTTCACTTGATAGCTAATTATTTTGAAGGGCAATGATTTCAAGTGGTGGAAGTAGTTCTAAGGTAAAAATTCTGCAACTAGGAGGCATAATTACAAAATTTAAAAAATCATTGGGTTAGAGCAGGGAGGGAGGTGGGGGTGCCTGGCTCTGGGGGAGGGGTGGGGATGCCTGGCTCTGGGGTCATGGTGGGTGCATTCAGTTGGAGCGGGGAGACTGGGGAGGTCTGGGGGTGCCTGGCTTTGGGGGAAGGGTGAGTGACTCTTTGCACTACTATCCACAGCTATTTTGGCTCTTAGGCTGTGACTAGACTACACCTCTCTGTCAACAGAGAGATGTAGATTATGCATGTTGAAATTGCTAATGAAGCAGGGATTTAAATATCCCGTGCTTCATTAGCATAAACATGGCTTCCACTTTTTTCTGAATGGAGCTTTTTTGAAAAAAACCAGCAGTCTAGACATGGATCTGTCGAAAATAAACCCTTTTTCGACAGATCCTGTAAACCTCATTTCATGAGGAATACAGGATCTGTCAAAAAAGGCTTTATTTTTGCAAGATCCGCGTCTAGACTGCTGGTTTTTTTTCGAAAAAGCTCAGTTTCGAAAAAAAGCGGTGGCCATGTTTATGCTAATGAAGTGCAGGATATTTAAACCCCAGCTTCATTCACAATTTTGATGTGCTTGATTTGCATCCTTCTGTTGACAGGGATGGAGTCTAGATGTAGCCTTAGTGTCTAACTGGTTGGCCACTAAGGATGTTAAATATCAGTTAATTGACTAGTCGATGGAATTTCCATTGACAACTTGACTAGTCGATGTACATTTCAACGGAGGAATGCAGAAGGAAGTGCCTATTTGTACATCACCGTATTTATATTTTAGCATATTTTTCTTCCTAAAAATAATCCTCATTCCGTGTTTCTTGCTGATAATGTTCATAGTAATTAGCATGTTCTGAAGTTCCTTCTTAAAGGGATTCAAACTAGGTCATTCATAAATCTTGGTTTTGATGTGTATGCCATTGACCTGTATGCCCTGTGGGAGGGTCTTTCAAACTTTGTCTCATTCTACATATGTGCTAAAATATTTAAGGAGTTTGAATGCAGCCTTGAAGCACACCTTTCTTGATACTATAGTACTCAGAGGCTGTGTCTAGACTGGCAAGTTTTTCCGCAAAAGCAGCTGCTTTTGTGTAAAAACTTGCCAGCTGTCTATACTGGCCGCTTGAATTTCCGCAAGAACACTGACGATCTCATGTAAGATTGTCAGTGTTCTTGTGGAAATACTATGCTGCTCCCGTTCGGGCAAAAGCCCTACTGCGCAAATGCTTTTGCGCAAGAGGGCCAGGGTAGACAACGCAGTATTGTTTTGCGCAAAAAAGCCCCGATGGCTAAAATGGCAATCGGGGCTTTCTTGTGCAAAACCGCGTCTAGAGTGGCACGGACGCTTTTGCACAAAAGCACTTTTTGTGGCACAGACGCTTTTCCACAAAAAGTGCTTTTGTGCAAAAGTGTCCGTGCCAATCTAGACGCTCTTTTCCGCAAATGCTTTTAACAGAAAAACTTTTCCGTTAAAAGCATTTGTGGAAAATCATGGCAGTCTAGATGCAGCCAGATAGTTCATAGTTTGTCTGGACTGCTCTTTTCCATCGCCAATAAAGGCTTTTTAATAATTGCAATTTTGAGTTTCAATATTACGTACTTCAAGAATATGTATCCCCTTGTCATGTTGTAAGGTATCATATGCCTTTGCACTCTATAAAGTACACATTAATTTCCCTTTGTTCTTCTATCACACACTCACATAAAATCCTTAGGGCAAAGATTGCCTCCTTTGTGCTTACTCCTGGGTAGAAACAAGGTGATTTATCCTAATCCTTGTCTCAAAATATTAATGTAATAAAGTACAACAATTTTCAAGCATGCAGTTTATCAGGCTTATTTTTCAATGTTGTTTGCCACCTCTACTGTTATTAGCTAGAAATAAAGACAAACCTCTTAAAGTCCTGTAGATGTTCTCCTTGTAGGCATATTTGATTTTAAAGCATTAGCAAATACATTCTGGATATTTGTTGTGGGGTTGTAGTATTTTAACCCTAATACCATCCCCCTCATCTGTTTTTTCCAGGTTTTATAATTTGTAATACTCTTGCTAGTCCCCACTCTAATATGCAGTGACTTTTCTTCTCCTTCTTCAACGTCTATATTTCCAATATTTCATAATAATCAAAATGTTTCTTCATATATCCTCTTTTTCTTTCTATGATGCTGCTGCTTTCATAGTGTAACCTGCCATCCTTACTTCTAGTTAACCAAATTCCTTTCCTTAAGTTCTCTACTGGTCTCAGGTCTGGGTAATCTTCCCTGAGGCAGTATCATCTGCCACCAACTGTGTCCACATGTTATTGCAAATGCCACAGCCTTCAGATATAAAGGTTAGCTGTGAAGCCCATCAAATTAACAGTTTCTGCCTTTTTAAAATACCACAGTAGTACAAAGATGGTCATGGAGACGGCCAATATAGACCTCCATAAAATAAGCCTGCACCTAATTCCAACCAACATGACACGTGAGTGCCTTTCCAGATTTAATTCTGGAAGAGCAGATGAACTCTAAAGCATCAACAGAATTGACTCACTGGAGAGAATGAAACCCTAGCCTCTAGAAAATCACCACCAGAAATGAAAATTAGCATAATCAAATCTTCAAAGTTGGGTTGTGACCTGACTGGCAATTGGCACTCCCTTGTACCCAGACAGGACAACACAAAATGAACTATTAGGTACAGCATTGTGAGTAGCAGGCATCCTGTATAAAAATAAATTATTTTAAAAATCCAAAAGAAATAAACTTAGAGTGATGAAAATGGACAACATGGACTGTAAGAACACTGTTTCAAATAGGCAAACTTCACAATGCATTAGAAGAAACTAACCATTTGAAATGCAATGTCCTTGAAGTGAAGTGAGACAGACTGGTAGCAGATACAAGTATAGGAAGGATAGGATATGGCTTATTTGGGCGTAGAGACACATGAAGGAAGAGTTGCAATAATGTTAAAGAAAAATCCAGATAATACTATCTCAGGAATTTGACCAGGATCTGTCAAAATATGGTTGGCAAGATTTAACATCATACCCATCAGTAGCTGCATGCCTAAATGTTATGCCCTGATGGAAATCTGTAAAGATTATGTGTTAAACACTTTCATGATATTGTAAAAAGTAATAAAGAAAGAAAAGTAGATGCATGTTATAGTGATGGGTGATTTCAGTGCTATGACAGGGAAAGATCAGATTCCTGAGACATGGATAAGGATTTATGAATGAAAGAGAAGATAGCCAGTTTGAATTTATAAGCAGGAATGATTTGGCCATCTGCAATATGTGGTCTGAGCATCACCCGGGAATATTATACACATGGTAAGGGCCTTGGGATGAGCCAGGGCACATTACTATGTATCTAAAAGATTCTATTTTAACAGCAAAAGGATTTGATAATCGTGTTTTAGATGCCATAACTTTTCTATCAGCAGACTGCAATCTTGATCACTGTCTCCCTGGTATGAAGCTGAAACTAAAAAACAACTCATCTAAAAGATACATGAAACTGAAGATTGATGGGAGCAAACAAACAAAAAGTGCAAGAAGGAATATACTTCAAACCTCAGACTTAGTGTAGCCAGCACTGAAGACACTGTTCAGTAACACTGGAAAATGTTTAAGGCATCAGTATATATATAATTACTATGATGGTACTAGAAGAGTGTCTGTTTTTTACCAGAACACCCAGTCAGAAAGGGAACTTGGTGGCTCCAGTCTGCTCAGCTAATGGACCATTAAAAGTCCAGTTTGTAATGGAGCAGGTTGGCAGGCTCCCTGGCTGGCTATGCATGGCTCCTAGGAAATGGTCAGCATGTCCTTCTAGCTTGAGGAAGCCATGAGACCTAGGTGACCTATACTCTTTCCAAGTATCAGCTCTGTAGCTCCAATTGGCCAGGAACCCCAGACCAGAGCCCTTATCCCTCCAAACACCTGCCTCCGCCCAAAGTCCCCTCCCACACTCTGAACATTGTGGTTCTACCTTTCAACCCCTTCCTGCACTCCAAATGCCTAATCCCCAGCTCCACTCCAGAGCCTCCACCTCCAGTCAGAGCTCTCACCCCAATCTGCCCCTCAAACTCATGTCCCAGCCTGCAGCCTCCTCCAGCACCCTGAACCCCACATTCTGGCCTCCCACCCTAGAACCTCTACCCCGCAGTCAGAGCCCTCACCCCATGCCCTGTCCCAGGCTTCAGAAAATGAGTAAGTTACTGAGGGTGGGGGAGCATGAATGATAGAAGGAGGGATGGAGGAAGGGAGAAGGCCTCAGCGAAGAGGTGGGGAAGGGCAAGTGTGTTCAGTTTTCTGCAAGTAGTTGGCAGTATTAGGGAGAAAGGATGTGATGCTAAGCAGCCCTGGATGACCGATTAAATTGAAATCCAATAAGTACAAGTAGACGCACAAAGATACGAGTTGTATAACTTTCAGTATTCCTCACATTCTCAAAAAAAGTTGTAAAGGAAAAAAATCACTAGAACAAATGTGATAAAATTTAAGAATCTAAAACCAGAAACAACCACAAAGATTCATTTTACAGTAAAAATCACTACAAATCTCTATAGTGATAATTATTATAGACTGTACCTGACAGAGCCTTAGCATAGTTTTCTGAATTCTAAATATTAAATAACTACAGGACATTACAACTATATTATATGCCGTGGCACCACCCACCACGGTATCTCTATCAGGCAGGAACTAGGTTTACAGGTTCCAAATATTACAATGCAAATATTACAATGAGAGCAGATTATTAGGCTATTCAAGGCTCTAGTCTGAACTTTTAATTAATTAATGAGAACTGTTTACTTACAGCAATTCTCTTTTAAAAAAGTGAAAGTAAATGTATAATTAGAACAAGTAAAGCTCCCTGCAGTGGTTGACATTATGACAATAATGGCCCAATCAAGGAGATACAACAAATACTTTTCATTTTTATGAGTCCTCTAATCTTATTATCATTCGTACACACATTAATCTACTGCAGATTAGGTTTAGGGAGGTCTATCTCATTTTGTAGCAGGGAACCAGTTGTTTCCAGAAACCGGAGTTGAGGGCTTATGCAGTTAAAGTTACATTCCTTTTCTCAGGACAAACCACATTTCTCTTGAGTATTTGCTAAATATTACATGCCTCAGAATACACCATATGAAAAGGAGTGCCCTATTTTGGGTTGAGAAATAATAGCACTGGCCTCATGGGCTTTTCACCATTCCATTATTGCAAAAATAGAGGTGAATCCATCACTAGCCTTCCAGAAGATATTGCAATAATAAAATTCTGATTGGAATTGGACGCAAAGAATAAAAATCAAAACTTGAATTTAATAGGTTGTTCAACTCATTGGTATGAAAGAGGGAAAGATTAATTCCAAATTTTAATTTCAACATCCCCAAAATTCTTGAATGGAGGATTTGTGTGGTGCTGTGGTTCAGATCTCTCTTCAGAAAATACCTTTCCAGCTTACAGAAGACTCACATTAACAATGATTTCAGCAGCCTACAAGAAGTTGTGTAAGTATCTTTACACTGGCTCTTACCACAACAAATGGCTAGAGATGGGGGAGAGGAGTCCAGGACTGCTGGAAAAGAGGAAATTGTTCAGAAAATGGTTCCAGGCTAACACTAAAATGATGCAAGAGTCTCAGTAACTCAGAGTTTTAGTTCTGCAGCCAAAACCAAACCATGGTGAGACTATAGTAAACCCTAATATCTCAGTAGGAGCTGAAACATTGCTATATGCTGCTCCAAGAATGATTTGATTGTGCTGGATAATCATCAACTAGCAAAAGGCCAGTATAAGTCTATCCCAAGGAGTTCTGAATAGTTTTATCACATTTCTATTCCCAATGGTTTCCAGAATCCATCTTGGATGTGATGAATAATCATTTGTGCTTGAGGTGCAATCGCATGCCATCTGACATTGTTCCTCACTTCAGACAAGTGCTCTCGCATGCAAATTTGTTTTTATGTGGAAGTGACTATGGTGCAGTTTATTCCTTGGACCATCATCTGACTGTTCCATTTTCCCATTAGCTTCTGATTATTTTGTATTTGAGGAATCATTGCAAAAGGACTGCTCAACTTTGCTATATGCTTGGACTGTATTTTTTTTTTACTAGTTTGGAGGGGCCTCTTAGCCTTCTTGCGGGACACTAAAACCACTATTTTGTTTGCCAACTTCCTGAACATTTTTCTTCTTGCACAGACCAAAGAAGTCAGTTTATGAATGGGTTGAAATATCTTCCAGGTCCCTATAATGGTATGACTACATTACAGGTCACTGTCCCAACTGAGAAACATTGTATCACATGCATCAGAAATGGAGGCATCAGAAATGGAGGCATCCCCGAGATAAGGTTGAGCTGAAACTCTTTTCTTAATTTTAAAAGGCAGAGATTCTGATAAGGCATCTGTTCATAGCTTTTGTAAAACCTCCTGAAAACTCTTAAGGCTGCAGAGGATACTTTATATGCAAGTGAAAACTTGACTCATCTGTCTATTGGCTCTTTTGGGAGAAAGTCTGCTTCTATGGGAATATTGTATAAAATACAAGAAGATTTACCCAACATTGCTTGGGTCCTTAACTCAGTTTTTATTTTGGGGTTTTTTTGGGTAGGAAAATAAAATGAAAACATACATGCTTCATTTAAATTATTGCTCTGGAGTAGGGCTGGGGATGAGGGATTCAGTATGCAGTCTGCCCCCGGAAAAGAAAACTACCCTTCCCTAAAGGGTATTTGGTGGGTGGGAATCTCAGGACTGGGGCAGTCCCAGACAGGGTGGGGTGCACCTTCAATCAACCCCGTTCACCTGCCTGCTGATCTGATCTCTTTTGTGTATGGTTTTCTGAGACGCAATCCCATTCTGGGTACAGCCCATTTTCCTGGAACAGCCAAACTCTTACCTTGCTTTAAGTTATGATAAAAAGAAAGCTATATACCAGATTTGGTAATCTTAACTTTTACTGTTTAGATGGAGTTTCAGAGGGGTAGTGGAGTTACTCTGTAACAGGAAAAACTTAAAAAACAACAAATAGTCTGGTAGCACTTTAAAGACTAAGAAAACATGTAGATTGTATCATGAGCTCTCATGGGCACAGCCCATTTCTTCAGATGACTGGAGTGCTGGAAGTCCAGAACCAAGAATAAATAAGGGAAGGAGGGAGGGGAAAGGAGGAAAAAAATGGAGCGGGGGAGGGGGAGAAGAGGACATTGGGTAGATAAGTTTCAAAGGGGTAGCTAAGCCGGTCTAACAGGAAAAACTTAAAAAACAACAAATAGTCTAGAAGGGTATGTCTACACTAGCCCCCTAGTTCGAACTAGGGAGGCTAATGTAGGCATTCGAACTTGCAAATGAAGCCCGGGATTTAAATATCCCGGGCTTCATTTGCATGTTCCCGGGCGGGCGCCATTTTTAAATCCCCCTAGTCCGAACTAACTGCCCGCGGCTACACGCGGCAGTTAAAAGTTAATTCGAACTAAGTCCTTAAAAGCCTTTAAATCCCGGGCTTCATTTGCAAGTTCGAATGCCTACATTAGCCTCCCTAGTTCGAACTAGGGGGCTAGTGTACACATACCATTAGCACCTTAAAGACTAAATAGTTAAAAGAGGCTGATAAGAACAATTAGTTTGCATTTGGAGAGGAAGAGTACTAACACCAGATTCTGCACAGACATCAGGAACCATTGGCACCTTCATTGTTTGTTTGGTTGATAATGTTGGAGCCATCAGATATTACGATTTAGACCATTTGCATGAGAGTTAAACTTGTGAATGAAGGGGAGTTCCAATCCTTCTCTGTGTATTTGGCTTGTGGAATTGGTCAGAAACAAAACAGCAACTTGCAGATCCCTTACTGCAGGCATGTCAAACTTGAAGCCTACTGAGGGCCACACAAACGAAAACTGATAGCTTTCAGGGCCACCTAGGGTTCCCAGATGGTTTATCAAAAAAAAAAAAAAAAAAAAAAAAAAAAAGGCAGAAGGCACCAATACTGGTCATAAGGCAACCCTAGGGCCACCAAAGAAAATGTACTTTGTCAGAAAGTCATAGTTCGTTATTATAGATTATGTTTTAGGTATATTTTATATTACAATAATTTGATGTGTAAAATTATTTGCTCATATCAAACATTTTTTAAATTAATTTTACATAATTTTTAATTTAAATATAAATGTAAGGTACTTTTAAATTTTGTATATGATACATAACTTGTTTTCTTGAAATACAAACAAGTATAGACCATTGTTAATCAAATAGAATGGGCTTCTGTGAAAATTTCAGATACGTTGTAAGTTTGAGATTTTGCATAAAGATATAATTATTCATGCATTGCAAAAAATTGACATTTATTGATATAAAATTAATATACATGTCGTGATTTTATTTGGGAATAAATAAATAAAAACAAAATATTAACAAAAGACCCCTTCCTCGAACCCAGAGCCAGGCACTCCCATACCCCCGTTCTAACCCAATCCCCCTCCAGTTCCCCAGAGCCAGGCCCCCCCAACATAATGCCTCCCTCCTTCCCCAGAGCCAGGCACTCCTAGCCACCCCCCGCCCTAATACCTCCTCCCTCCCCCAGAGTCAGACACTCCCAACCCCCCCAACCTAATGCTTCCCTCCTCCCACAGAGCCAGCCCCCCACAACTTAATGCCTCCCCTCACCCCCAGAGCCAGGCTTTCCCAGCTCCCCCTCCCCCAACCTAATATCCGGGTCCCAGAGTCGATGTTGCTGCCTAAGGCGCTGGGGCAGCGTGAGCAAGTGGCCTGCTGGAGGGCCCAACGCAGAGCACCCAGCTGGCCGTGAGTGCATTCGCAGAGCGGCCTGGCTGACCATGAGCAGGCACTCTGCCACGTGCTCTGAGCGGCCAGAGGGCTGCACTTCATTCTTTTATAAAAATGTTCTGGGGGCCGCAACTCCAAATGCCAGTTTGACATGCCTGCATTAGTGTGTGTCCAGGGAGGTTATAGTGTTTCCCAACAGGTTTTTGTGTGTTGCCTTTTTAGATATCTGATTTGTGTCCATTAATTCTTTCCCATAGGGACTGTTCAGTTTGTCCAATATATCTCACAATGGGGCTTTGCTGGCATAGATCATGTTACTGGATGTAGATGGAGCTCTTGAACAGACAGACATACTCTCTCAAATATACAGTAGCCCAGTTCAATGGCAAACCTCACAGTGTGGTCAAGCTAAAACACAAAGGCTACGTCTATACAGCAGCCTTCTTCCACAAAAGATTATGCAAATGAAGCATGGAGTAAAATATCGCTGCACTTCATTTGCATAATTAATTAGCAGCCATTTTTGTGCAAGAGGCTTTTGCACAAAAAGAAGCTGTGTAGATAGCTCCTTTTGCGCAAAAAAACCTCTCTTGAACAAGAAAGGCTTCTAATTAATTATGCAAATGAAGCATGGTGATATTGTACTCTGTGCTTCATTTGCATAAGCTTTTGCAGAAGAAGGCTACAGTATAGATGTAGCCTAAGTGTAAAAACAGCCCTGTGCACATGTATTTGCTCCCTCTTGTTAATTATGTGCTAAATTTGCTAGGAAAATACTTTAAGCAAGCATTAGAAAGCCATAATAACCTAACCTTGATACATCAATAAAATTTTGACATCTTTGTAAATGTTAACAGCTTTTGACAATAATGTAGATAGTAAAAAGATTGTAGCTTTCTTTTTTTCACCCATACAATAGGTTGTGGTAGAAGTAAACAGTGATTTTGATATGGAAATAATCGAGAGGGAGTACAAAACACAAATGCTATTCTAGATCACTTTTCTGATCACCACACTCACTTATTTTTCCTGGGGAAGTTGTAAGGTTCTGTAATTTCCACTGTTCTGTAATTGTAACTCTGAACTGTGTGACTGGATTACTGATGGATAACCTTGTGTCCTCATGTTCATTTTCATTGTCTGTTCATACTTCTGTTTTGTTGTGCAAAGATTTTACTTCCATTTTTTTCAAGGCTTCTACCTTTGTAATGAGTGGATAATATTGTGTCTTAATTTCTTGCTTTATTCTGTGCCGCTTATCTAAAAATGGTAGAGCAATTTTCTAAGAGTGCAATAAAACTTTGTTGGCCAAAACCAGACCCCAGATAATGTACCCAGGTGTATTTTCTATAAATACAAATACAAAAAATGATTGAAATCACAGTTAAGACATTAACATTGAAAATAAGTAACTTTTGTTCTCATATCTGTTTGTTTGGGCAGTATTCCTGTGAAAAAATTAAAACCCAGACCAATGTTTAATGTCTAGCAGCATGGGCGCTTGAAATGGAAAATCTACCATAAATCACATGCGGTAAGCAAAAGGAATCATACAGTACAAGAAATCCTTCTGAGTCTATGCAAGTGGCCTTTCTAAATAAATGTGCAAGTACAAGCTAGGTCAAGGCTACCAGCCAAACATCTACATTATTTTTGCTGCACTGCATATGAACTGACAAGCTCTATTTATTAACAGGTTATTTAAATATCATGCCCTTTAGAAAGTACTGCAAATGACTGCTTGCTCTGAATGGTAGTGTACAAAAACAACTAGTAATGGTAGACAAATAAACACATAGGAAATGTAGTGCTGTGGGAAGAAAACTTGAATGACTGGAGGCTGTCTATACTACTGCAGGCCATTGACCTAAGCCATTCAACTTTAGCTACATGAACAACATATCTGAAGTTGACTTACTTAGGTCTGCTTACCTATGTCACAGCTATAGGTCTACAGCTGATGCTCTCCTGTTGACTCCGCATACTCTTCTCCTTTTGGTGCAGTACTGAGTTGATAAGAGAGCACTCGGTGGTTGATTTATTTAATCTATACTAGATGTGATAAATGGATCAATTGCTACCCATTGATCCAGGCTTTAGTGAAGACATGCCCTGAGCTGTAAAATACTAGCCTAAATTTTAAACCACCAACAACAATATTTTGGGTCATATATTATTAATTCAACCTTAAAAATTGTTTCTAGGCAAAAGCTTTACATTTCAAAAGATACAAAGAAAACATGGATAAAGGAGAATGCTAATGGCAGAACAAAGCAACAAACAGCCTTGATGAGTGGTTGAAGGTCAATATGTTAGTTGGAGCATTCAATATGTGCACAAACCTATTTACTATTTGGTACACTCCTCTGCCGATCCATCTCTCAAACTTCAAATGTCCTAATCTGTGACATTCCATCAAAATGTGTGACAAATGACTAAAATGTGACGCTTCTGGGGTTTTTTCATTATGTCATACCATAATTGAAAAAAGAACAATGTTTTTAAAATAATCTCTCTTTTCAAGGATGTTTTCTAATTGTATAAATCAAGAAGAGTCGTGTTGTGTATGTTTTCTTTTTCTATTTACTGTTAGGAGTTCCCTCAAATGCAAAAAAAAAAAAAAAACAAACAACCACCCAACACCTAGTTTACTTGAAGAGAAAACATTGTTAGCCATTGTAACATGTTATCATGATGTGCAAAAGAATTTGTACTCTGACTGGGGAATTGCTAATATAGCACCTTTTTAAAAATTTATTTAAAAGAAAGTGAGGGGGAAAGTGATCTAAGAAACTACAGGTATGTTAGTTTGACCTCTCTTGTATGCAAGGTCTTGCAACAAATTCTAAAAGATAAAGTAGTTAATGACACAGTGATAAATGGCAACTGGGATAAAATACAACATAGTTTTATAGAAGATAAATCATGCAAGAGCAGTTTCATCACTTTCTTTGAGAAGATAGATGATTTTTTTCAACAAAGGAAACGCTGTAGATGTAATCCACCTGGATTTCAATAAGGCATTTGTACTGAGGTTAATTGTTAGTTAAATTGGAGAAAAAGGGGATTAGTATTCAAAATGAAAGGTGGATAAGGAGCTGGTTAGAGAGGAGACTACAGTGGCTCATATTGAAAGAACTGGAAGGCAGGAGTGAGGTTAAAAGTGGAATTCCCCACGGATCAGTTGTGGGCGTAGTTGCTGAAACTAGGACTGCTGCCACATCCCTTGACTTGAAGTATAGAGTGTGGTTCAATTGCTCTCAGAACCCGCACTATACGAATTGTTCCAGGTTCCCTAGTCTTGGGATCTATTTTACTATTTAACAGTTCTCTGAACACTTCCACACAGTGTGCAGCGGCTGTCAAAAAGGCAAATAGGATGTTAGGAATTATTAAGAAAGGGATAGAAAATAAAACACAGAATATCTTACTGCCCCTGTACAAAACTATGGTACATCCACATCTTGAATACTGTGTACAGATGTGGTCTCCTCACCTCAAAAAAGATATTTTGGCCTTGGAAAGGTTCAGAAAAGGGCAACTAAAATAATTAGGGGTTTGGAACAGGTCCCATATGAAGAGAGGCTAAAGCGACTGGGACTTTTCAGTTTAGAAAAGAGGAGACTGAGGGGGGGATATGATACAGGTATATAAAATCATGAATGGAGTGGAGAGGGTGAATAAAGAAAAGTTATTTATTAGTTCCCATAATAGAAGAACAAGAGGACACCAAATGAAATTAATGGGTAGCAGGTTTAAAACTAATAAAAGAAAATTCTTCACACAGTGTGTAGTCAACCTGTGGAACTCCTTGCCAGAGGAGACTGTGAAGGCTAGGACTATAACAGAGTTTAAAGAAAAGCTAGATAATTTCATGGAGGTTAGGTCCATAAAAGGCTACTAGCCAGGGGATAGAAATTGTGTCCCTGGCCTCTTTTTGTCAGAGGCTGGAGATGGATGGTATGAGACAAATTGCTTGATCATTGTCTTCGGTTCACCCCCTTTGGGGCACCTGGCGCTGGCCACTGTCGGCACACAGGCTACTGGGCTAGATGGACCTTTGGTCTGACCCAGTACGGCCATTCTTATGTTCTTATGTTCTTACTAACATTTTAATTGATGGCTCAAAAGTGGGGGTGTGAATCATGAATTTGGGTGGTAGTGCCAATATGGAAAAAGCCCTTGTAAACTCGAATAACAGAAATGAGATGAAATTTAATAGTGCAAAGTACAAGAATATACATTGGGTAAACAAACACAAAATGTTGCTATCAACACATCAGTTGCAAGTAACAGAGGAGAAAAAAGACATGGGTGTTGTGATTGATGGCAGAAAGATAGTGAGCCATCAATGTGACATGGCTGGAAAAAAAAGCAAATTCAGTCTTAGGATGTATCAGGTGCAGTATTACCAATAGACATTGGGAAGTGTTATTGTCAGTATAGAAGGTCGTGGTGAGACCTCATCTGGAATACCGTGCGCAGTTCTGGCTTTCCATGGTTATGAAAGATGAATTCAAAAATAGACCAGGTGCAGAGAAAGGCAATTAGGCTATTCTGAGGAATGGAAAATCTATTTTATGAGAGCAGACTCAAATAACTTTTCTAGTTTACACTAACCAAAATAAGGCCAATGAGATAAGATTGCTTTCTACAGAAAAAAAAAAAAAAACCTTTAGTAAGTTGAGGGTCAGTAACATGGAGTCAGCAGGCCCAAATTGAGACCTGTAACATGAAAACAGCAACTGTCCTAGAATCTAGTGAACAAGACTTTGGTTCAGTAACACAGGAGCCAAGAAAGAGGCCCTATTGATAATTGTGTAAGTTAGGTGGAGCATGGAAAGACATAGAGAGGCAGCGGGAACAGACTGTAAGCCAAAGGGGAGTAGCGGAACATCTTAATAAGAAATGTCTTGGTACGAAGACTCCCCAAAAACTAATGTACATACCGACCTAGGTTCAGGACCATGTCAAGATTGACAACATGAAGGATAGTAAGTAAGCCCCTCTTCCGTAAGGTGAGCGGTGGTAACTAGGCAACAGAGGGTGGTAACCTGGTACGTAAAGAAGGGGTGTAAGTTCTTTGTACGTGTCTATACAAGGACACCGCAAATGATGCACACCAACTGACCTTGGGAGAAGGAGTGGGTGCACTAGGCGCCGAACCGCTGTTAATATCTGTTATATGGCAATAGGCCTGCTATGTGTTGGTATCTTGTCAAAGCAGGCCAAGTGCGCAGTGGTGTAGCATTGTAGAATCTCTGCTACTAATTGTCAGAGCATTGCATTTGACAATAAACCTGCTCGATTGATTTCAAATCTTGCCTGAAACTGTCATTTCCGGGGGCTCTCAGATCTCCTGTGTTGACCCAAGTGCATGGGGTCTAACGCTCTAGATAAAGGGAGCACTGAAAGTTACGCACGCAGCCGAAAGTTTATCACCACCAATGGAGTAGAGGTCCTGTCAGGAGCGCACTGGGAAAACCCCGAGAACCCTGACCAGATGACACTGAAACACTGACATAACGACACTGCCATCTACGACAAATACTAGGAAGGGAATATGGTTATTGAAATTAAGAGCCAATGTTGACAAGAACAAATGTATATAGACTGGCCATCAAGAGGTTTATGGTTGAAATTAGATTAAGATTTCAAACTATCACAAAAATAAAGTTCTAGAATAGCTTTCCAAAGGAAACTATAGAAGGAAAAACCTGTAAGATCATGATGGCCCTTCTGGACTTAAAGTCCATGATTATATGAGTACATTTTCTTAAAACACTGTCATCTTGAGACTAAAGGAACATTTTCATCTATTTGAAAATTTCTCTGCGTCAGCAGTTCCTAGACTGTCATGGTTCCTTGAATCCAAAGGACATATCTATAAATCTTAAATCATTTAATAACTAAGGTCAAATTCAACTCAAATGTCTTCCTAAAATCTCTGTCCAAGAGACCAAATTACTATTCCACCCTATGGGCCTTTAACTATGGACTTTTGTTTTAGTCCATTTTATTACTAAAATTATCATGTGACATTCAGAAAATTACATTTTATTAGCAATATTTGGTCAGAAATGTTCACTCAGTTTTACAATGTTTAGTTATGGATATTTCAGGCCAGACAGCATCTTGTGCTGAATCAGCATGTGTGTGGTCAGGAGGGAAAGAGAAGTCCAGTTCAGGAGTTATATAAACATTTCCCCCTTGAATTCCCAGCAAGCAAAGACTGTGAGACACTGAAAGTGGCATTGGAAAACAATAGCAGAGAAGTGTGCTGGGTCAACAGTCGTAGGGTATGTCTACACTACCACCCTAGTTCGAACTAGGGTGGCTAATGTAGGCATTCGAAGTTGCAAATGAAGCCCGGGATTTAAATATCCCGGGCTTCATTTGCATCTTGCCGGGCGGGCGCTATTTTTAAATCCCCTTAGGTCGAACTCCGTGCCCGCGGCTACACGCGGCATGAAGTAGGTAGTTCGAATTAGAGAGCCTAATTCAAACTACCTACTCCGTGCCGCGTGTAGCCGCGGGCACGGAGTTCGACCTAAGGGGATTTAAAAATAGCGCCCGCCCGGCAAGATGCAAATGAAGCCCGGGATATTTAAATCCCGGGCTTCATTTGCAACTTCGAATGCCTACATTAGCCACCCTAGTTCGAACTAGGGTGGTAGTGTAGACATACCCTTAGGCTGATGCAGGGGGAGCACACAGTGCATTCTAAAAGTAGTAGTAACATGCTCTCGGGGGTCATTGGAACACGCAAGCCTCTCCACCATTACAAGGTGCTGATCCATGGATATGAAATTTAAAAAAAAAAAAGATTGGTAGGTAATTCACCACACTATAACATGGAGCACATTTCCCCAAACCCCTGTCCATACAGACCACCATGGTTCTATTGTATTCTGTGACACTAAAGGTGGAAAGGCAGAAAAGAGACCTTTATCACATATGCACAGGATATACCCACTTACTGAGAGAAGCTAACAAATAAATTCCTTATCAACCAATCAGGCTATTTCTCCTATGGACAGGTCAGGAAGAAAGACAGTAATTGTTATTTTTCTTTTTAATGTAATTGAGAGATGCAGTGATAAAACAGTGATGGGGACTATAAAATTACTAGACAAAGAGAGAACAAAAACATTATGCACATGAACTGAAACAAAATGGCAACGGTATTACAAATTTCCTTGCCGTAGGATTAGGGACTCTTTTCAATTTACAGATGTATAAACAGCATGAATAACTTCCTTCTATTACATAGGAACATAAATAATAGATTATGGCCAGAAGCATCCCTTATGCTCATCTTAGTCTGACCTCCTGAATAAAACAGGTCATAAAATTAAACCCAGCGATTCATGCCCCTAACCCAGTAAACCATAGGAATTTAGAATATAGGTTGGACTTCCCTGATCCAGTACCCTTGGGACCTGACCAGTCCCAGATGAGGGATATTTTCCAGACCAGGGGAAGTCATTTCAGTCCCCTTGCTGCCACCCCCCAGGCTCCTACCCACCCTCACAGCCCAGATGAGTTGCACACTGACTCCCAGCCCCCACCCCAACAGCTCAACTGAGCAGTGTGCCAGCTCCCGTCCTTCTCCCCCCCACCCTGCAGCCCGAGTCACATGCCAGCTCCTGGCTCACCCCTCGCAGCCCAACTGAGCCACATGCCAGCTCCCAGGCCCCACCTCCACTGCAGCACACTGAGACTCTCTGGTCCTGGAACATCCATGGTCATGCTGAACCATAGATGTTGCTGCACCAGAAAATCCCAGATTTTAAATGTTCAACCTGTACTTTAGCTCTTTAAATCTGTGCACTTCTATATTACCTGGTCCCATACAGACCTTAAAGCAGTAGCCCAAAATGCAGTTGTGAAAGGGATAGCTAAGGGTATGTCTACACTACAGCGCTATTTTGAATTAACTTAATTTGAAATAGTTAATTCGAATTAAGCTAATTTGAAATAACGCATCTAGACACAAAATCTAATTCGAAATAGCATTTTGCTATTTCGAAATAGCGCATCTACACTGATTGGACCCTGGATCGCATTTAAGGGCAGCTGAAACTGGTTCCAGCAGGGCATCAGGTCAGTCGTTGCTTTGTGTGGCTGCTGTCTGGGTATGTCTACACTACAATGTTAAATCGAAATAACAGCTGTTACTTTGAATTAACTTCAATAGCGTCTACACATACAAACCACTATTTCGAAATAAATTCGAAATAGTGGAGCCCTTATTTTGAATTTGGTAAACCTCATTCTACGAGGAATAACACCAAATTCAAAATAGCTAATTCGAAATAAGTGCTGTGCAGACACTTATTTCGAATTAGTGGGGCTCCAGCCCTTCCCAGTTTCCCCTGGTGGCCACTCTCGGAACAACCAGGAAAACTCTTCTCCTCTCCCCCAGCCCCTTAAAGGGGTAGAGTCTGGCCACTGGCCATGTGCAAGAGCCAGGCCTGCCAGCAGCCGCAGACCCTCAGCCAGTGGCCGCACAATGTTAGCCAGTGGCAGCCAGCACTCCCCCGCCCAGTCCCCCAGTACCCAGGGGCCAGCCAGGGGCCGTAGTTGGTGCACACCCTCATGGACTAGTGTGGAGATCATGGACCTCATTGAGGTTTGGGGGGAGGCCCCCAACTTCCTTGATCTCTGCACTAGGTGGAGGAACGCGGCGCAGGTGCTCCTAAAAGTCAAGGAGCTGCGGCAGGCGTACGCCAGGGCCACCAGGGGTGGCTTCGCAGCAGGGGCTGACACCTGCCCCTACTTTTCCACCCTCGACCGACTCCTGTGGGGCGGACGGTCCACACCACCCGGGAGGCAGGGAACCGGGAGCTGAGGGCCCAGACCCGGACGCACCAGAGAAGCCACCACCAGCTGTCCCAGCACCGGAGTCGGTGCGTGTGTGAAGAGACCTGACATGCTCCCGAACCCGGGGCAGGACCCAGCAGGACACTCTCCCTTCACATGCCCCCTCTACAAAGAGGCAGGGGACATCTGCCCCCCCGGTCCCAGCCGCACTATACACGGCACAGGGGCATGGGTACAGTCTTGGGGCAGCTCCCAGTCCCGGGGAGAACCAGACATCCTGACCATGGCCTCTGTGCAAGCACATTGGCTCTGCTGGTGCAGGGCACAGTCGTCCTCACGTCGCGGGGGGCTGGGCATCATCCACTGTGTCCCCAGGGAGAACTGACCACATCTCTTCTTTCCCTACAGTTGCACCAGCTGCTCGTGCAGGGCGCACCACCCCACCCGGGACATGCTCCCACACCCACGGCCTCAGCAGGACCACCACCACGCGGCAGGGGTACCGGGACCAGCACCTGGGGGCCCTGTGAGCCCTGCACTGCACCATCCAGGACTGGATGCAGGAGAACCTGCAGATCTGCCGGGAGCAGCTTGCTCAGGACCGTGCCATGTGCTCAAATCTGCAGGCCCTGCTGCAGAGCATGCTGCCCCGTCCAGCTACTGTGCCTGCTGTGCCTGCTGCCCCCCCAGCTACTGTTCCTCCTCCCACTCCTGCCCACCCTCCCACCTCTTCCTCCTCAACCTCCACACCCCCCACCTCAACTTTTGCACCCTCCTCCCCATCCCTCTGGGGACGGTGAGGCCCCCGCACCCGCCGTGCTGGGAGACATCTGGCCCGACGAGACCCCCACCCCTGAGACCTGAGCTTCCCCTCCCCCTTCTTCTCTTGGCTTCCCCCTTCCAGCTCCCTCCTCCCAGATTTCCCCCTCCCCTCTCCCACCCTCTTTCCTCCCCCTCCCGCCTCCTTTCCCCAGTCTCCCCAGAGTTTCATTCCCCCTCCCCAGTTGTGTTAAATAAAGAGAGTTTCTATTTTTGAAAATACGTGTATTTTATTTGACATCAGGAAGTGGGGGCTAGGGAAGGGTAAGTGGAAGGACGAGAGGGAGGAATGGGGCACAAGCCCCCGGTGGGGCAGACCAGGGAGACTGTTAGCGCTCCTCAGGGTGGAAGCTCTCCCACAGGGCCCCCTGGATCCTGGCAGGCCCTCGATGGTGCTCCCGGGTGGCAGCCTGCAGACAGTGCAGCCAGGCTGCTGGCAACATGTCCACGAAACGCAGCAGAGTCCTCGGGGGCAGGTCTGTTTCCATGTTGCAGAGTGCCGTGGTGTCCCAAGTAAGGGCAAGCAGAGCACTCCGAGCCACAAATGCTTTGCTGTCCCTCAGTGAGGTAGACCAGCAAGCAGAGAAACCTGAGAACTGTCTGTCCGGGATGGGGGGTCGGGTCCCTTTAAGCACAGACCTCGGATAGCCTGAGGCAGCAGACCCACACACTAAGTCCGACCCTGATGCACTGCTGGCACTGGTTCCGGCCAGCCTTACCTTCTATTCAGGGTCCACTCAATGTGGATGTGCTATTTTGAACTAGAAAAATGCTATTTCAAATTAGTTTTTGTGTCTAGATGCGTTATTTCGAATTAGCTTATTTCAAATTAACTAATTCAAAATAAGTTAATTTGAAATAGCGCTGTAGTGTAGACATACTCGCTGGGGCTATCTGAGGCTCGTGCTTAAAGGGACCCTCCCCCGGAAAGCCGGTTCTCAGCTTTACCGCTTGCTTGCCTACCTCGCTGAGGGACAGCAAAGCATTTTCCTCTCGCCTGCTTTTGTCACTCTCATTTGGGACAGCACAGCACTCAGCACCACGGAGCCAGAGCTGCCCCTGGGTACTCTAGTGCTCATGTTGAATGTCTTGCTGCAAGCCTGGCAGCAATTGCTGGAGGCTGCCTGGCACCATCTGCTGCAGGCCAGCCCCGTGGCCCTCCCCCTGCCCCCCCTGGGGGCCGTGGAGGAGCAGCACCTGGATGCCAGCATGCCCCGCCGCATCTGGCATCTGGACACCAGCAATGACTGGTGGGACCACATCGTCCTGGAGTGCTGGGGAGACCAACAGTGGACCCAGAACTTCAGGATGAAGAAGGACACCTTCCTCAAGCTCTGCAAGTGGCTCGCCCCTGCTCTGCAGCGACGGGACACACGCATGAGGCACGCCATTCCTCCCCACAAGCGGATGGCCATCGCCCTCTGGAAGCTTTCCACGCCAGATAGCTACTGATCGGTGTGGGGAGATCAACCGTCAGAGCGGTGCTCATGCAGGTACGGCACTCAATGGCCACTGGGCCAGGAGGGGGGGCTGCAAGGAGGAGATGGGCTGCCCCAGGGAAAACGGGGGGGAGGTGGTGTAAGTGCCCTCCCCGGGAGGGTTCAGTTTGTTCCAGCCGCTCTACAGACCGCCCGCGGTGGCCAGGATTGCAGCGGGAGTTGCTCTTGGGAGTGGGGCGTGGAGCAGTGGCAGGGAACGAACACTCCCAGTCACCCAGGCGCCCCAGTGACCCTTGGTTTTGTGTGTATCTCTGCAGGTGGTCAAGGCCATCAACAGGGTGCTGCTCCGCAGAGTCATCCGCCTCACCGATCTGGATGCGGTCATCCAGGGGTTTGGCGCCTTCAGCTTCCCCAACTGTGGGAGGGGGGGCAATCGATGGGATGCACATCCCCATCCATGCCCCAGAATACCAAGCCTCCCTCTACATCAACCGCAAGAGGTACTTCTCCATGATCCTGCAGGCCATGTCTGACCACCGGGGCCAGTTCACGGACATCAATGTGGGCTGGTCCAGCAAGGCACACGACACGCAGGTGTACCTCAACTCCTCCGTGTGCCAGAGGCTGCACACCGGGACTTTCTTCCCCGACCGCCACATCAGGGTTGGGGATGTGGACATGCCAGTGTGCCTGGTGGGGGATGGGGCCTACCCCCTACAGACCTGGCTCATGAAGCCCTACACGGGATACCTGAACCCCTCCTGGCAGGCCTTCAATGCCAGGCTCAGCAGGGCCTGCATTGTGGTCGAGGAGGCCTTCGGCAGACTGAAGGCCCGATTTAGATGCCTCTTCACCCGCCTCGACCTCTCTGAGAACAATATTCCGCACGTGGTGGCAGCGTGCTGTGTGCTCCACAATTTATGTGAGAGGAAGGGAGAGGCTTTCCTGCCAGCCTGGATGGCAGAGGCTGACCGCGTGGCTGGCCAGTATGCACACAGGCCCTTCAGGGGCTGTCCGCATCCGGGAAGCCCTGCGGGAGAGCTTCCAGGCGGATGAGGACTGAAGTCCCTCTGGCATGCCCCACTGGAGCTTTGTGCCTTACATTCCACCCCCACCTCCTTCCCTTTCCCCTCCCTAACCCCCCTTCCTGATGTACAATAAAAACACCCGTGTTTCCACAAAAACCTCTCTTTATTTAACATAACTGGGGGGGGGGGAATGAGGGCGGGAGAGGGGAGGGGGGAAACCTGGGAGGAGGGAGCTGGAAGGGGGAGGCTAGGGGAGGAAGGGGGAGGGGAAGCTCAGGTTTGGGGGTCTTGCCGGCCCTCCCGTCTTGCAGCACTGCGGGTGCGGGGGCCTCGTCATCCCCAGGGGGAGTGGGTATGGAGGGTGGGGCAGGAGGGAAGGGGGGATGTAGGGGTCAATTGAGGAAGAAAGTTGTACATGCTAGTTTAGGCATGGTGAGGCCTGCATTCTTTCCCCCCCTCTTCCCTTTTCCCTATATCTGATGAGCCAGAAGCAAGTCTTTGGGAACATACGCTATTTAAGATAAGCATTGTTGCCAGTATAGCAAGAACAAGTATAAGATAAGGGTAAAGGGCAAGAACACATAAACAATTCTGTTTACCCTAACGTATTGATCACGTAAACAGGGCCAAAGTAGAACTTGATCAGAACCAGATCGATAACTAACAGCTAAGCCCTACATCAGCACGTAATGAGTAACCCCTGGAAATTTCCAAACTGCAAAACAAGGCAGGAAGAACTGTATTTAAGGCTGCACCAAAGCACAGCAATTTGGACCTCACCGATGGGCTTTGGGTACTGGCACCTCAGAAGCTGAGACAACCTCCCACTTTCGTCTGCAGCCTACCCAGGGTTTCAGGCTTGCAGGAAGGGACGTAAGATATGCCGCTTCTTTGTTATGTTGTTCTTCCAGTTATGGGGCACAGCTGATAGCTATCAGGAAATAAACTACTTTGTTTTACAGATACCTGTGTGGTGTCCTTTGTGCTTTGAGAACCCAGTGTCGGACCTTAGATTTACTCTTGCCGACTACAGGGGGGCGGAAGAAGCGGGAGGGGGAGCAGGGGTGGGAGAAGGAGCGATAGCTGGGGCGGCCGCAGGGGCTGGAGCAGCAGGAGGCAGCAATTGTTGCACCAGGGTCTGCAGGTGCTTGCGGAGGGCACGGCCCTGCTCCCGCAGCTCCCGCAAGCTCTCCCGCCGCAGCTGCAGGTCCTCTTGCACCCAATGCTCCTGGCTGTGGACCTGCCTTCCCTGTAACCGCAGGTGCTACCGCTGGTACTCCTCCTGATTGCGGGTGCACCTGCTGGCCCGGGTGCGGGTGGATGTCCAAGGCAGGGTGGTGCGCCCTGCACTTGCAGGTGCTGCAGCTGTGGTGAAACAAGAGAAGTGGTCAGTTCTCCCAGAGGACACAGTGGGTGAAACCCAGCCCCCCTCTGCAAGGCGAGAACGGCAGGTCTCGTGGAATGAGGAGCAGCAGTTAATCCGAACTAAGGACTTAGTTCGGATTAACTTTAAACTGCCGCGTGTAGCCGCAGGCAGTTAGTTCGGACTAAGGGGGATTTAAAAATGGTGGCCGGACAGGAACATGCAAATCGGTTGCCTGATTTGCCTACTTAGCTCAAACTAACGAGCTAGTGTAGACATACCCTAAAGGAATAAGGCAAGGCCACATTAGAAAAAAAAATCCACGAAGTTTAACATCCATGAATCCAATCCACGAATATCATCTTTTATTTTCCATTCCCCCAGTCTCTCCAAAGCACACCCATCCACAAACCAGCTATTGTAGAAAGCCCATTAAAATGCTTCTCAAAGTCTGTCGTTGGTTTTCAAAGGTCAGCTAGAAACAGCAAGTCCATGAACTCTTATAAGAAAACCTATTCAGAGATTTGTGTGTTAAGCTGTCAAAACCATACTTGTTAATTTTTTCAGATGATCATCCAAATAATTTTTACAATTTGCATTCCCTACAATCTCACGTAAATAAGAAATGTCATGTTTGTTCTTTGGAAAACATTACAAAAGCAAACAACAACAATACTGAAACATTTTTTATGTCAACACTAAATCATTCTGATTACTGACATTTAAGAATAGTACCCATTCTTCTAAGGAATTCTGCTATGGAAATATACCATTTTTAGGCATGAAGGTTCCACCCTGTGTAATATTTCTCACATTGTTAAAAATCTCTTATGGGTCTTTTAACCTGTTGGCTTTGGATTAATAACTTCATATTTGTAAATTATTTCTATTTTACAAATATTCTAGGACAGGGTAAGGAAGGAGAAGATTTTGCCTAAAAAGACAAAAAACATCTTGCATGTCTGCTTAAACTGTCATTACTACACTACCTTCTTCTGCATCATAATAAAAATGCACAGCAATTTTATTCATTTATCATTGCAGAAAGCCTCTTTCTAGTTAAGACAAGAGATATTAGTTTTTCTTTTGTCACAATGTTCTTCATAAAATGTAGTTCTTTGTCCTTTGTATTTAATTCTCTGGAGATCACACACAACCATCTAAGAACAAGTGACTGACTTAACCAGTCAATGAGTTTGGTATAAAAGGGTTTGAAAAAGGGAGGGGGGGGGGAATACCATTATGACCACATTTGTCTCTTTCTGGTGAATAAAGAAGGCTTGGACCTGCCCCCCCCCCCGCCTCCACCCGATGCTTTACCATAACTAGTTCATTGACATTAAAACAATGTGCCTTGTCTCCACAATGTGCCTATCCCTCCACAAAATAAGGGATATTTAGTGAAACTGTTTAAAATCGTTTAGTTGGTAGTTTACTACCACCATTTTACTCCAACGTTTATTGACAATTTGACAAAATGTCATCTTTGTGAAATATTAGTATCAGACACGGCTCTCTTTGGGCCTATGATGGGGCATCCCGGGCCTGCAGTGGCCAAGGGGAGGCTAACCAGGCCTGCTGGGCTGAGAAGGCCCCTCCCCCGCAGCCTTGCTGGACATGCTCCAACTGCAGGCCTGGTATAAAGGCCAGAGAAGCATCTCAGTCGGGGCTGACCTCCGAAGGGAAAAGAGCTCCTGCTGGAGCACAGGAACGGCCTCCCTGGCTGTTGGAGCCCGAAGCGCCACCCCAGCCAGAGCTACAGCCACAACCACCATGCCGACATCAGCCACCACACTTGCAGCCAACCTAACCGCCATCGCCGCACCAGCTGCTGCTGCGCCAGCTATCGCCACCTAACCAGACACCGCTGCTGCACCAGCCGCCGGACCAGTTGCCGCTGCTGGGCCTGCCAACACCGCTACTGCAGCGGGATCTGCATACACAGATGGGGCCTACACCGGTCAGAGGATAGGAAGCAGCCCAGAGTGGGGAGCAGGAAATGCCCCAGAGGCCTCAGTGCGTTTCAGGGAGGACCCCCCTGCCGAGCCAGTGATGGGAACCACCCACCACTGATAGGGCCCTGGGCTGGGGCCCAGTGGAAAGGGAGGGCCTAGGCCCCCCTACCCCACCACACCCTTGCACCCACCCGACAAGAGGCATTAGAGACTAGGCCTCTGGGCCACATTGACCCCCAGACCGGGGGTGCTAGAGACTCAGCCACTGGGCCATATTGACCCCAGACCCGGGGGATTAGAGACTAGCCCGCTGGACCATATTGACCCCCAAGGGGCGTGGGGCACGTGAGACCCATTACAGGGCCCCTGAACACTTTTTTTCAGGTAACAGATTTCATAATGCAACATTCTACTGGATCCATTAGATCAGTCACCCCTTGCTCACAGACTTTGACTACATGAATGTTTTGTTTGTTTGTTTTTAAAGTACAGAGTTTCAACAGCTTTCTCAAAGCATTCCAGCAAATGAGGAGCTGGCTAAGATTGACCTCCTAGCTTTGTCTTTTATAAAGGCCACCAGTGACCCCAATCTCTTTGAATAATTCAACTGCAAAAGCAGGCTTCAGCTTTTGCTATTTGGGTTCTGTGTGCACCAGTTCCTCCAACTCTTGCATAGAGGTTCTCCACTGGATTGGCATCATTAGGCCATTTACAATGAATATATAATCAACATCACCTTGGAACCACCACCAAGTTCAGGATTTGAGAGAGATACTCTCTGTGCTGGAGTATCACTGCAAATCATGGACTTCGTCACTGGAGGTTTTCCACACAACACATCGTATATTGGGCAGAAAGGGGAATAACTTCACTTTTAAAGATGATGTTTATGGTCACTCTGATCTTTAGACTATTAGGGTCATTGCCCACAGATGTTTTACACTTTTTGGACATGTCACAAGAATACCCAAGACATTTAGATGAATGCTATTCACCAGGTGGCTCGTAACATTTAGGATAAAATTCCACCAATCGAGGGGCAAAGGCAGCCCAGAGGCAGACCTCCGAACATATGGGTGCTTCAAACCTGTTCTGATATTGGACTCTTGACCTGTCAAGTCCTTGTGGTTTCATAGGAATGGACCAAATGGCAAACAATCATTATGGCCAAGCGTTTGGCTAAGCAGTCTCCATGCATGGACCAGTAACAGGAAAAATCTCCTGATTTTTATACACAGGGCCTTAATATGAACAACAACAATAATGGAATAACTTCAGAAACGCTTATTTTGGGGAGTTTTGGGATCACTGTAGTGTTGAATTAGCACAGGTTTAAATTATTAACTTGAGCTGTCAAAATCAGATGATGAGAAGGCTTTGAGGCATCTATGATACTGGATAGATTAAAAATATGAAACAAATTTAAATTGTGATTCTACCATTGATTATCAGGGAGGTTGTGGAATCTCCATCTCTGGAGATACTTAAGAGTAGGTTAGAGAGACATCTATCAGAGATGGTCTAGGTGGTACTGGGTCCTGCGATGAGGGCAGGGGACTGGACATGATGACCTCTTGAGGTCCCTTCCAGTTCTAGTGTTCTATGATTCTATCATCAGGAATAGATTCTCATGTACATGAACTACAGGAAAAAAAAACAACCTTTGTCAACTTCTCTAAATCTCTAGTCTCTGCAAAGGAAATAGCAAATTTCTTGAAGCATAAAAAATAAACTAAGGCTGTATTTTTTAAGCTGTCTTCCTGTGAAAATAAACATTGCACTTTTCAGCCAGGAATTTAATAAAATAGTATAGAATATATGAAGTGCTATATAATACTAGTTTCTTGGGGCGGGGAGGAGAGGTTCCCATGCTTTCTCCAATTGGATATCCAACATTAGTGCAAACTTCTGACCATAAATTGTGTGCCATACTTCCCCACTTTAAAATGCAGATGATGCTTCCTCCTCAATTCACAGGAGTGTTCATCAGAAAACAATGTAATACTTCTTAAACATTATGTTTTCTCCTGAACACTCCTTTTATTTAATAATTCTGTTTTCCTAGCAGTAAATAAGGTCTGGGGATATAAAGCTGAACAACAAGAAAACTGTTTGGAAGAGTTGTTCATTAAGGCCATCTCTATGCTAGGAAACTATTAAATTACTAAATTCAGTTTAAGAACTCCCAATTTAACAAATTAGAACTAGCATGTCGACATTATGGGGAAGCCTTGAAATTAGTCCGAGGCAGACTCCTCGGACTAATGTGGATGTGCTACCTTGACTTAGAGCCCCAGGAAGGACTAGGGAATAATTATTTCAAATTAGTCTGGGCAGTAATTATTTCAAAATAGTGGCACCGGAGTGTCCACACTATTGTTATTTTGAATAACTGTTTTAGGATTAGTGTTATCCCTCATGAAAAGCAGAGTACCGATTTCTAATTCCATGGCCTGCTATTTCAAAATAATGGGCTTGGTAGTGTGGACACTCCGCTTATAAATTCAGCTGGGCTAAGTGAGCACACACCATCTTCAACAGCTCACGAGGCAGGGACCCTGTGTCAAAAATAGCCTTAATTTGACTCACCCTGAGGTCAAATTAAGACTACTCACATATCTTTTAGTCTGACATTTCTTATTTTCTCTGTGCTCATTCTGCAATCTTAATAGAAGTATATGTAAATTACATATCATGAAATACAAAAAAAATCTACATAATAAGACATCTCTAAAATTTGTATTTTTTACTGGCTTTCATTTACCTGTGTGCAAGATTTTCCTGAGCAAGGACTAAAACTCTGACACTGCATTAAGATCTGTGCAGTCTTGGGATAAAAGTTTCATCACTGACTTAAAACCAAAGTTCCATTTTCAAAAGAGACTTATGCCCTGAGGAATTTAAGTCCAATTGAATGTCAGTGGAACTAAGGATTTGTCCTCACTTAAAACTACAGCAGCATAGCTCCAGGAATGGTAGTGCTTCAATTTAGTCATTACCTACACTAATGGAAAAACTCTCTGATCAGTGTAGGTAATCCACAGTCCCAAGGGGCAGTGACTAGAACAAAGAAGAGTTCTGTCATCCTAAATTTGCCTACCCAGAGACTTAGCCCAGCTTAACTATATTACTCAAGGATGTGGATATTTCATACTTCTGAATGATGTATCTGGGTCATTCTAATTTGCTAATGTAGACTAGCCCTATATAACCAAGGTGATTTTTAGAAGTTTACCCTTCAATACAACGTTAGTACTTCAGGGTAGCATGATTTGACTCACTGTAAATAAGAGATAATCCAGTCTAGAAATGTTTGGACCTCTCAAACCTATTATAATGAGCCAATTTCTGCCTGGATTCAAATCCCATACACCCGTTGACTTCATTAGTGGTCGAAGGGGAATCATGGTCTCGAGAAAAATTGGTCAGATATTTTTAAGACCTGATAAGGTGCAATGTGTTTAAATTACTAATAGAAGTGATGATAGCCATTTTTTTAACATCATTGCCATCATGAAATCAGAAATATTCATATGAAAGCAGTTCACATAGGCCACAATTTAATATGGCTAAGTCTCTGCAAGTCTTTATTTGAGTGGTGTCAGGAGCTTTGCCTCATATCATAAGGGAGGAAAATGTTCCATCAAGTGTGTTTAAATGTCATTAATATTGAAAGTTGCAATATGTAGCTGTGTCCTGATCACAATATTAAGAACAAAATAAAAATATATTTAAGTTGGAGGTTCCACAAATTCACAGGACTGTTTATTTACAGTAATTAATTAGTTTAATAATTCTTTTTACAATGAATATCTAAATACAGTTTTTACATTACTTTTATCCCACCTTTTGTAATAACTACCTGTAGCGCCTTTCCTTCAATGGCAATCAAGTTCAGGGGAACAAATTTACTCTTTTGATTAGAATGAATTAATCAATCATTCATGCAATATAAATCGTCAAAGTATCATCATTGTACTGGTTTAATTGAGCTTACTTTTCTATTTATGAGCTCATATAAATCCAAGCTCAAAAATAGAATATTAATGTATCCATGCACCTGAACTCCTTACAGGCCTCCAAATTCAGGTACCCATATTTCTAAATTTATTGAGGGTAAATTTGTTAAAAATACCTAAGTCTCATTTTTAAAAGTGCTTTAAGTGCTTAGGAGTTTTCACTTTTAACGAGACTTAGGCTCCTAAGTCACTTGTGAAAAAAAGTTAAATGTTTTTGAAAATGTTGCCTTTATAGAACCAATGTAAATTTGAACTAGGGCATTTGATTTCCAAAACAATTTCAAATAGTGTGAAGTTTTGTACTTCTGTTTATACCCACAGTATTAGCTACAACATTATCTAGAGAGTAATATGGTGTATCTTTTTGTATTTGATCTATGGATTATACTTCCCAGGCAATTGGTAATTTGGAAACTTGTTATTTTGGTCCATATCATTTATTGTTTATCCTACAGGGAAAAACATTACTGAGTTAAATTAATGTGAGAGAGTCATCTAAAATAAACTAAAACATTTAATTTACACAAGGACATGAAAATAATCCAAAATATCTTGAAAGCCTCCAATAAACCACTATTATAAACATTAATCAAAACACATTTAGATTGTATACTGTCTTGGCAGTCATTGTGCATAAAAATCAATTAACTGCTCTAATGCATGCAACAAAATATTTATGAATACTGTCAAATGCATTAGATTGTTGTGAAGTTATTCCATATGAAACTCTACAGTAAGGGTATGTCTACACTACCACCCTAGTTCGAACTAGGGTGGTTAATGTAGGCATTCGAAGTTGCAAATGAAGCCTGGGATTTAAATATCCCGGGCTTCATTTGCATCTTGCCGGGCGGGCGCCATTTTTAAATCCCCTTAGGTCAAACTCCGTGCCCGCGGCCACACGCGGCACGGAGTAGGTAGTTCGAATTAGGATCTCTAATTCGAACTACCGGTATACCTCGTTCCACGAGGAGTAACGGTAGTTCGAATTAGAGATCCTAATTCAAACTACTTACTCCATGCCGCGTGCAGCCGCGGGCACGGAGTTCAACCTAAGGGGATTTAAAAATGGCGCCCACCCGGCAAGATGCAAATGAAGCCCGGGATATTTAAATCCCGGGCTTCATTTGCAACTTCGAATGCCTACATTAACCACCCTAGTTCAAACTAGGATGGTAGTGTAGATATACCCTAAGTGAACATTAAGAGTCCACTGTTAAGCACTCAAAAGCAAGGAATGTCAAATTTGAAGTTAAGCATCAGCTGCAACCCTTGAGTTTTATCCCCTAGACTATGATACAGTCTCCAATTACTGCCTAACAACATTGATTAGATGTATAATTAAAAATTCACCAAATTAATTTCACTAAATCTAAGCACACTGTAGATTTGGTAGACAAGTCATATTGGACAAGGACATATTGTGTCTTGTATCCATTTAAATGTCACCTGTGTGCTCTATTGGGAACAATATGTGAGATCAATTTACTTATCTTATACAAATGATATACTTTCAATAGGCCATGGGATGGAACCCTGTCTTCTACACACCTTAAGCAATATCCAAAGCACAGTAGATAAGAGATGCCAAAATTCATTTCTCTCCTGTACAACTTGTACGTTGTTCTCTCAGCCGATTCGCTCCTAACATACTCTGCAGGAGCCCAATCTCTGCCACATTGCAACATTTCAAGATCTTTGGAACTGAAGCAAAGTTTCCTTTCCATGCCCTTTTCATTAGTTTCTGGGTGCTGAGTCTTCAGGAGTCCAAGTATATAATTCAATATGCATATACAGTGGGAGGACATAAAATGTCATACTTGTTCATGAGTTATTACCAGAGCTGTCGGTATTCCTTATTTTTTGTATAGGAAATATTGACAGAACTAGTCATATTTCTAAATCAAGAATTATCTTAACTGTTCATACTTTAAATTAGCAACTCTTTTACTGTGGATCCATCCTTAGAAGCATGTTTTATGAGCTCAGTAAGAGTTTGCTGTGCATGATCTGAAAATGAAGTTCTTGTTTAAATAGAAACCAATTTTCTCCAGAACATGCAAAGTCGCTTTAAATTAAAGGCTGTTTCAAGGTCAAATTTCAAATTTCAACTCTGAACTACTTCATCTAATGTTAAAAATTGTTGCACTATCACTAAAAGTTATAAAAGGGGAAAATTACCTTCCTTGTACTTCAAAATGGTCGATTTTGTTTCATCTGCAAAAAAATCAACCTTGGGACTAGACCAAATATGCAAGATTCCAGTCCAATTCAAAACAAAAGATTAGAATAGCAATTGTTATGCATACTTATCCATAATGCTTGCTGCAGCTTCTGCTATGAAGAGTCATGCAATTATAATTAGATAATTGAAGAAAATCTGGCTCTTCAAGCATTTAAAACAACTTTCCTTGATCATGTTTTGGCAGTATCAAAAACAACAACAATATACTTGAAATTGCTATTGAACTTTTGAAAATTTAACTCAAAGCAAAGTTTTTTTTTTAAATCTAAGAAAATATGGTTAACTTTATTTCATTGCTTACCATTTTACTTTGCAGCGTTCTCTATCTTACTTTGGGCTAGAAATCAAGAATTTTTGGAAATTGACAAGAGAAACCAAGGGATATAAGCAATCAAATACAACAAGAGTTAAGGACAACAAGGAACCAAAAAACAAACAAACAAAAAAAACAACAACCCCAGACAGCGGTATTGGTCTTTTGATACATGGAAATGACAGAATTATTTTTAAAAAAATGCAGAAAAGGTGGAAGTGTCCAATGCATATTTCAGTTCCATATTTGGAGAGAAGACAGATGGTATAATCTCATCACATAGTCATGATAGTTAGCATCTCTGCAGGATGTTAAATAGAAGTTACTAAAGTTAGACATTTAAGAACATAAGAATGGCCATACTGGATCAGACCAACGGTCTATCTAGCCCAGTATCCTGTCTGCCGACAATGGCCAATACCAGATGCCCCAGAGGGAGGGGCATCTGGTCTAGACAACTTGCATCCATCAACATGGATGCATCAACTTGCATCCATCCAACAACTTGCATCCATGAGTTTAAAAGTTTGATGGACAGTTAATGTTAATTTTCACTGAATCTTAGAACACTAGTGAAATTCTAGAAGATTTAAAGAAAAGCTCTAGAAGCCTGTGACTTAGCCAGCAGGCCACCAGAGGACCCAGCCCACACCCCCCCTTTCCTGGATGCTTTATCCTGCCAGCTCCAGACCTGGCAAGTTGGTGGTGGATGACCAGCAGCTTCAGGGGCTGGAACCCATCCACCCCTAAGTTCTGGAGTGGCTTAGAGGATAGGGTACTGCCCTGAGGAGCTCAAAGTGATAGGTTTAAGTCCTGTTTCTCTCTCCCTTTCTCTCCCCCCCCCCCCCCCGGGAGTGACCAGACAGCCAACACAGAATAAGGGACCTTCTGAAGGGGGGGTTTTGGAATGGCCTAGGGGATATGGCATTTGCCTGGGGGGCTTGAATCTAGTCCCCCCCCTTGGCAGCCAAGGTGAAATTCCAGAAGATTTGAAAAAAGCTAATATTTTGCCAATTTTTTTAAGAAAGTAAATAGGATGACCAGGTAATTATACAGGACTGTCAGCATAACATCAATCCCGCGCTTCATAAAAGAGTGGCTAGTATGGGATTTGATCTGTAAAGAAATAAAGGACGGTAATGTAGTTAATGAAAATCAACATAGGTTTATGAAAATAAATCCTGGCAGACCAACTTAATATCTTTTTTGTTGATAAAAGTATTAGTGTTAACCTAATATACTTAGACTTCTGTAAGGTATTTGATTTGGTATTGCATGACATTTCCATTCAAAAAGAGTTAGAATGTAAATTATGGCACAAATACATTGATTAAAACGTTTAAGTGATAGGTCTGAATGTAAGTGATGACAATTCCCTGTTTACAAGTGGGTCTGTTACCAATGAGGTCCCACGGAAAAGGCTCTTGGCCATATACTTTAACAATTTTTATCAATGACCTTGTTTACAAAACTAAATTACTGATCAAGTGTGAAGATGACAAAAAGTGGGGAAGTGGAAAATTGTGAAGAGGCACTGTTTTAGAGCAATTTAGATCACTTGGTAAATTGGGCACAAGCAAACAATATATACTAAATTTAAATACATACTCTGAGGAAAAAAAAGGTAGGCTATTCTTACAAGATTAGGAAGTCTATCTTGGAAAGCAGCAACTAACAGTGTTGGGATCATGATGGATGCTGAACCAACTCCTAGTGTGACATGGTATCCAAAAGAGAAACTGTGAGCCTGGGATGCACAAACAAAGGAATTCTGAGTAAGTTTAGAGAAGTTATTTTACCTCTGTATTTGACACTGGTATAAACACTGGTGTAATATCATCTAGTTCTGGTGCCCACAGTTCAAGGAAGATATTGCTAAATTGGGGAGGATTCAGAGAAAACCAATGAGAGCAAGTAAAGATGTAATGACAGATTCAAGGAGATCACTCAATTTAACTTAAGAGAAGGTTAAGGAGTGACTTGATTGCAGCCTACAAATACTGGCATGGGGAACAATATTTAATAAAGGGCTATTCTATATTGCAGACAAACGTATAGCAAGATCCAATGTCTAGAAATTAAAGTAGGACAAATTCAGTCTGGGTACGTCTACACTTGCTCCCTATCTCGAGATAGGGATGCAAATGTAGTGTACCAAAATTGCTAATGAAGCATGGGATTTAAATATCCCATGCTTAATTAGCATAATCGTATCCGGCCACCATTTTGAAATCATGTTATTATGAAATAAAATGCCCCATGTAGCAGCATTATTTCGAGAGAAAACCCTTGTCTCGAAATAACTGTTATTCCTCATTGCACTCCTCATACAATGAGGAGTAACAGTTATTTCGAGAGAAGAGTTTTCTCTCAAAATAATGCTACTACACAGGGCGTTTTATTTTGCAATAACGCTATCTCAAAATGGCGCCTGGACATGATTATGCTAATTAAGTGTGGGATATTTAAATCCCGTGCTTCATTAGCAATTATGGTACACTACATTTGCATCCCTATCTCGAGATAGGGAGCAAGTGTAGACGTACCCCCAGGAAATAAGGCATAAAATTTTAACAGTGAGATTAATTAACTTTTGGAACAAATTACCAAAGTCCTCATGAATTCTCTGCCACTAATAAATTTAAAATGTAAATTGGATGTTATTCTAAAAGATACACTCTAGGAATTATTTTGGGAGAATTCTATGATCTGTGCTACCTAAGAGGTTAGACTAGATTGTCACAATAGTCCTTTCTGTCCTTAGAATCAATAATGAATTATGTATGCATACTGTGCAACACCAAAAAGGGCACAAGTAAAGCACAAATCTATTGATAAATCCAATTTCTATATTTTATTGATTATTACAAAAGTCGTGCAAGTGAGAATACTGTCTTGTAGATGTGCCCTTGGGTTTGAAATATTATTTATATCTTCAGATTCATTGGCTGATAAACCTAATTGTCACAAGATATGAGCAAGATAAAAATATATTAGCCACTTTCAAGGAAGAGGTAGGACTTAGAGTTCAAAAATAGCAAATAAGAGACAGAGGAAGGAAACTAAATATGGAAACTAATCAGAAGTATACAATTGTAATTACATCCTATTATTTCTCTGTAAAATGATTGTTTTAAAATCCATGGATTCAGTGGTAATGATTCCTTTTTGTACATGATGCATTTTGGAGTTAAATCAAATCTGCTTGCCTTTTTGTTGTATAGGGAAGTGACGTTAGAAAGATATTTTGCAGAAAAGAGTACTTGGGATTAATATTGTTTAAATAATGAATTTTGTTTAACATACACAATGCACAACATGAATATACTGCTCACTCCCAGGATTTGTCTGGTTATTCCCACACACACACACACACACACACACACACACACACATATCTGATTTTCTCTACATGCATCTGAGTGGTTTTTACTCACAAAAGTCAATAAGGTGCCACAGGTTCCCTCATAACTCTTCCTTCAACATTATGTTGAATGTTCATGCAAAGCCCATTTTATTATTTTTTAAAGAATTGTCTAGGGAATACCAATTTGCACAAAAAAACCCCTACACAAAACCAAAAAGCCCAACAACAGACATCTATTCAATTCTTTGGGTGTTGAATAAGGATGCCACACACAAAACTCTAAAGTGTAATTTTCACTACATATCCGTGAACAGAGTGAGACATGTTCAGTTCCCTATAAAGAACACTTTAGCCTGATGACTTCATGTTCTTCCATTCTTGCCGACTGATTTAGCCAAAGCTTGTCTGATGAAAAAGAGTCGACAATTCAATAATGCTTGCAAATAAAGTAAAAAACAGGATGGTTCTATTATAAATTGTTTTGTATACATCTTTTAAAGAGTGGAGACCTTACCTGGGCACACCAAAAAGAGGACAGAAGACTCTTCATCTGGGTTTTAATCAATCTGCAACTTTACTATATAGATGTCTGAGACCATTTGTCAGATAACTGTACAGTGCAGGTCAATCCATATTTTTTTAAAATCACTACAGAAGGCTCCACCAGCCCCCTTGGTTTCCATCCAGGTCCCTCAGCCAACCCATGGCTTGGACCTTACCATCTATCCACCATTGTAGGGGGTTTAAAGTGGGCAATGAGAACAGGCATAGGCGAGTTGGCTCCCTGTTGTATCAATCAGATGAGTCCAACTCCCTTCCCCCATTCAGTTCTTTTATCCAGTACCTCCTATTAAGTCCTTCATCAGGCCATTTATCTGGTCCCTGGATGCCTTCCCTATGCTCTGAAGAAGTGGGTTGTGCCCATGAAAGCTCATGATACCAGCGACATTTTTGTTAGTCTCTGCAAGACTATTTGTTCTTTAAGTTTTCCCTATGTAGTACCTGCATGGACGTCCACCATAGGAAGGTGCCAGCACTTTTTCTTGGCTGCCTCCTCTCCAAATCAAGTGGCTTCTAAGACATTTCCCAATGGCCTCTTGTCTAGTGGCTCTGATTAATAAATGGCTCTTTTGGGAGAAAGTGCTCATTGTCCTATGTAGTATCAACAAAGGATGCCAGCCAGTGCATTATCCTTGATCCAGGAACTTAAAAAAAACCTTTCATGGTGGGCTGTATAGATTACACGAACTCTGGCTCCTTGAATTCTCAGAACTCATTGACAGAAAAGTTTTTAGTTTGCTTGAATATTCAGCAGAACTGAATTTTCATTTCTATATTTAGTTTTAACAAACAATTTTAAATTCAGGATAGTTATATTAGTGTCAGGGAAGAGAAAAGAAAAACATCATTTGACTTATGTCAATAATCAACACAGTATAAATGATTTGGCCAGGACTAGTTTGTAAGGGTATGTCTACACTACAAAGTTAATTCGAACTAACATTTGTTAGTTCGAATTAACTTTCATAGGCGCTACACACGCAAACCTCTAGTTCGAACTTAATTCGAACTAGCAAAGCGATTAATTCGAACTAGGTAAACCTCATTCTACGAGGACTAATGCCTAGTTTGAATTAAGTAGTTCAAATTAAGGGCTGTGTAGCCACTTAATTCGAACTAGTGGAAGGCTAGCCCTTCCCAGGTTGCCCTGGTGGCCACTCTGGGCCAAGCCAGGGAAACTCGTCTGCCCCCCTGCTGGCCCCGGAACCTTAAAGGGGCACGGTCTGGCAACGGTGCCCGTGCCAGGTGCAAGCCTGCCAGCACCCATCCAGCAGACCCTGCACCTGGCGCAGCACAAGCCAGCCACCTGCTGCCACCCAGCCCTCCCCCTCTTCCCAGGACCAGGCTGGCAGCTCCCAGGGGCCTGCCCGGGGCCGCAAGAGGCGGACGCCCGCCTGGTCTAGTGCGGAGATCGTGGACCTCATCCAGGTTTGGGGGGAGACCTCCAACGTCCACAATCTCCGCACTAGGCACAGGAAAGTGGCCGTCTAGGGCAGGATAGCTGCCAGCCTGGCCACCAAAGGCCACATGTGAACCCAGGAGCAGGTTTGCATGAAAATCAAGTTGGTCCAGTGAGACCCCCGACCCTTAGCTTAGAACATAAGAACATAAGAATGGCCGTACTGGGTCAGACCAAAGGTCCATCTCGCCCAGTAGCCTGTCTGCCAACAGCGGCCAACACCAGGTACCCCGGAGGGGATGGACCGAAGACAATGACCAAGCCATTTGTCTCATGCCATCCATCTCCAGCCTTCCACAAACAGAGGCCAGGGACACCATTCCTACCCCCTGGCTAATAGCACTCCATGGACCCAACCTCCATGACTTTATCTAACTTCTCTTTAAACTCTGTTCTAGTTCTAGGCTTCACAGCCTCCTCTGGCAAGGAGTTCCACAGGTTGACTATTTGCTTTGTGAAGAAGAACTTTCTTTTATTAGTTTGAAGCCTGCTACCCATTCATTTCATTTGGTGTCCTCTAGTCCTTCTATTATGGGAACTAATGAAGAACTTCTCTTTATTCACCCTCTCCACACCACTCATGATTTTATAGGCCTCTATCATATCCCCCCTCAGTCTCCTTTTTTCTAACCTGAAAAGTCCCAGTCTCTTTAGCCTGTCTTCATATGGGACCAGTTCCAAACCCCTAATCATTTTAGTTGCCCTTTTCTGAACCCTTTCCAAGGCCAAAATATCTTTTTTGAGGTGAGGAGACCCCATCTCTACACAATACTGAAGATATGGCGTACCATAGTTTGATACTTCCCCTCCTCCTTCTTCGCCTGGCTTCCCCCTTCCAGCTCCCTCCTCCCAGGTTTCCACCTCCCCTCTCCCACCCTCTCTCTTCCCCTCTCCCACCTCCTTTTTCCAGTCTCCCCAGAGGTTAATCCCCCCCCCCACCTCAGTTTTGTTAAATAAAGAGAGTTTCTATTTTTGAACATACGTGTCCTTTATTTTTTACATCAGGAAGGGGGGCTAGGGAAGGGTAAGTGGAAGGAGGTGAGGGAGGAATGGGGCACGAGCCCCCAGTGGGGAGGACTGGGGTGGCTCTGCGGGCTCCTCGGGGTGGAAGCTCTCCTGCAGGGCCTCCTGGATCCTGACAGCCCCCCGAATGATCCCCCCCCCCGGATGGCAGCCTGAGGCAAGTGCAGCCGGGTTGATGGCCGAGTGCTGTGATGTGCCGAGTGTGGGCACTCAGGGCACTCCAAGACAGGACTGCTTTGCTGTCCCTCATCGAGGTAGACAAGCAAGCGGGGAACCCTGAGAACTGTCTGTCCAGGGTGGGGGCAGGGTCCCTTTAAGCACGGAGTTCATTTAGCCTCAGGCAGCAGCTCCACACTCTAAGTCCTAAGCTGATGCCCTGCCGGCACTGGTTCTGGCCAGCCTTAACTTCTGTTCAGGGTCCACTCAATGTGGACATGCTAGTTCAAATTTGCAAAACGCTAATTCGAACTAGTTTTTAGGTCTAGATGCGCTAATTCGAATTAGCTTAGTTCGAATTAACTAATTCGAACTAAGTTAGTTCGAATTAGTGCTGTAGTGTAGACATGCCCTAACATTGCAAAGCAGGAGGTAGATCATTCAAGTGGTTAGTGAAGCTCACGTCTTCAGATATTCTGTTACTTACAATTTCTAAGAAAAGTAGGCTATCCTTCAGTGTACAAAGGTGTTTGTGAAATCTGGAGCTCTGCAATACTTCCTGTGCTGAAACCATGTTGATTAATAACTCATGACAGAATAATATTAAAATAAAAATATTTTCTAACCTTTAACACTGGTCTACAATTTTTTAGAAGTCGTCTGCTTCAGAGATAAATTGTGCTATTTATTATGTATTTTGATGTGCTGAATTCAAATATGACCATTAAAACAACTGATTGGCTACTGTTTCCAAGATATTTTAGTTTTTACATTTTACGTCTATGTATATTGTGTAGACAGTAGAGTTTTAATCATAAATTGTAAACCTAGGTCTTTTCATGTGTTTATGGTTGCTTTACATGACAATATTTCACCTGTCCTGCTTATGTAACACTTTAAAAATCAGCAAAAGGGTTATATACATAAAATTTATTATGAAACAAAAGGCAAAAAACTATTATGTACATAGTTTAGTCCTATTCAGTGTCTACTCGGCGCTTCTTGGCTTGTCTCTTGTATTCATTAAATGGAGCACCTTCCATGAAGAAGAATGGGACAAGATCCTTTTGACGGTCACGGAACATGGAAACCCTAACATCACCTGCCAGGAGATTCCACTGCTGTAGTCTGGAGCCCAACAGCTCTGCCTTACTCTTGGGTAGTTCCAGATCCCTGACAAGGTCATTCAGTTCACCTTGTGTTATGAGGTGTGGTTCAGAGGAGGAGGATGGGAGAAAATGTGGGTCCTGTGACATTGATGGTTCAGGACCAGAAGTTTCATCCCCTTCCTCTTCCTCGTCTGACTCAAGTGAGAATGATTCTGGTGCATCAGGAACCGGCAGTCCTTCTCCGTGGGGTACTGGGCGTATAGCTGATGGAATGTTTGGATAATGCACAGTCCACTTTTTCTTCTTTGACACACCTTTCCCAACTGGAGGCACCATGCAGAAGTAACAATTGCTGGTATGATCTGTTGGCTCTCTCCAAATCATTGGCACTGCAAAAGGCATAGATTTCCTTTTCCTGTTCGACCACTGGCGAAGATTTGTTGCACAAGTGTTGCAGCATATGTGTGGGGCCCACCTCTTGTCCCGATCTCCAATTTTGCAGCCAAAATAAAGGTGATAGGCTTTCTTCACCATAGTGGTTATACTGCGCTTTTGTGATGCAAAAGTCACTTCACCACAAACATAGCAGAAGTTATCTGCACTGTTCACACAAGTACGAGGCATCTCTGCTCACTTTGGCTAAACAGAAATGTGTCCCTTTGCAGAATCAGACACTGACAAATAAGAGAGCACGACACTGTATGATTTCTAGAGCTGATATAGGACGATTTGTTCAGCAGAGTGATGTAAGCTTCGTTATGATTGCATCATCCATTACTTCTAGGAATAACTTGATGCAATTCATATCATGTATGACGCAATACCAGCTTCAGATTGCATCATTCATTGTTTTGCCTAAAAAGCAAGTACTGTCCAAACCCAGTCATAGATTTATTCATAGATCCAGTCAAAGATGTATTTTAGTCATTTCTGGTTTAAATTGAGATCCCTTCCCTTTATAACTCACTTATCCTCCGCCATTCCCAAGTCAAGGGTCGTATATACTGACCCAATAGCATATCTTAAAAACTAGAGCCAATCAACAATTTTAAGCATCATTTTCGTTCTCAGTGACCCAGAATTAGTAAAGTTTGACTACATTTATTTCAGAAGCATTTTGGCTGTAGAGCAGTGTAATTTATAGTTCTTTAGTCGCAAACTTCCAAAACCATCTAGTAAAATGATTCTCATTCCCTTAACTCCCACCCATATTTTACATAAAATGATTCAGCAATTTAAAGATGTCCCACAGAATTGTTATTTTGGCTATTCCCAACTGCCTATCACCAGACCAGCATATGTACTTGTGGTAAATGTGGGCATAACTTAGTTTTTCACACACTCTGGATGGAACTGTTTTAATATCCAACCCCACTGCCATGTCCAGTTAGAAGGTCCTGAAGGATTTATAAGTGCTCAGCACATCTTTATATTTTAATTCTATTTCATATATGCATTCATTAGAATACTATCGTTTTCCCTGTTGAATTAGAAATAATATATAAACACATTCTAGCATTGTGTGTCAGAGTTCTCTCACTGAACGCTGAACCCTTTTCAAGGTGGGCTGAGGGTAGCTACATGGCTTTTCTTTTCTGTGTCATCAGATCTTTTAATATTAGCTGGTAGCTTCAATGCATTATTTCCTTCTTTAAGGACTGAAATCTGAGTGGTAAGTACCAGAACTCTCAAAATACTTTATGTAAAAGAATGTATTTAATCATCTCATTTTGGTTTGTTTTAAAAGAAAATATTCTATTACAGCATTTCCCAAACTATGGGCCATGGCCCGATACCAGGCCGCGGGAAAAAAATACCGGGCCTCAGCATGGCTGCTGGGAGGGGAGCAGAGCGGGGTGGGCTGAGAGGAGGTCGGGGGGGGGGGGAGAACCGGCTGCCAGGAAGCAGCATTGGGGTCAGCGGCGCTGTCCCATGGACATCCGGGCAGGCGGGCGGCAAAAGCAGGGCTGGGGGCAGCAGGGCTGTCCCGCAGAGATCCAGGCAGGCGGGTGGATGGGCGGCGAAAGCAGGGCTGGGGGGCAGCGGGGCTGTCCCACAGAGATCCGGGCGGGCGGGTGCGTGGCGAAAGAAGGGCTGGGGGCAGCGGCACTGGCCCGTGGAGATCCGGGCAGGCGGGCCGGTGGGTGGCGAAAGCAGGGCTGGGGGGCAGTGGGGCTGTCCCGCGGAGATCCGGGTGGGCGGGAGGCGAAAGCAGGGCTGGAGACAGCAGCGCAGTCCCGCGGAGATCCGGGCAGGCGGGCGGGCGGGCGGCAGAAGCAGGGTTGGGGGTAGGGAGGCTGTCCAGCGGAGATCAGGAGGAGGAGGACGGGAGAACCAGCTGCCAGAAGCAGGGCTGGACGGGGGCAGTAGGGCTGGTCGGGGGAGTCATCGGGGGAGCGGGGCTGACCAGGGGAGATTGGTGCGGGCGGGGGGAACAGGCCACTGGAAGCAGGGCTGGATGGGGGCAGCAGGGCTGGACTGGGGAGATTGGGAGGAGAAGGGGGGGATCGGGACTGACCTGGGCACATGCAGACCCTGCAGACCCTGGCAGATGAGTGAGTCTGGCCGGGATTCCATTTTGCCTCCCCCCCCCCCCACGCACCCCCCCTCCCTTGAGTAGTTGCGAACTGCCTGGCAGGTTGACACACTCAGGTAGCAAGAGCACATCTACCAGCCAGGCAGTTCGCAGCTAAGGACTGATACACCTAAGTATAATAAAACTTACCTAATTAGAAAATACCAGGCATTTTATATGTCTGGTAATTTCTCAATTTCTTTTCCGGACAAAACCTTCAAATACCAGACTGTCCGGTACAAAACTGGACACCTGGCAACCCTACCCTTCCTTGTACCCTCCCTCCTAGCCAGATACCCTACCCCCAATCTGCTCCTGCTCCCGCCTCCTGGAGTGCTCATGTGGCTTCGGGTCCCCCAAGCCCTGGCCCAGGCTGGGTGGAGGATGCAGCCGGGTGAAACACTGAAAATTTATTCATTTTTCATTCCTTTTTTTATATGAGTTTATATTTTTGGGCTGCAAAAAACAGTACTGAAAAAAAAAACGGGTTTCAGCTGAAGTAAAAAGTTTGGGAAACCCTGATCTAGCCAGCTTTCTATCCATCTTACAGTCCATTTATCCAATCCATATTCCCTTAACTTGCTGGCAAGAATATTGTCGGTGACTGTATCAAAAGCTTTGCTAATGCTGGCACTGGGGGCTTTGGAAGGACCTGAAACAACTTATTTGAATATTCATCATTTGCTTAATGAATATGCAAATATTCAAATGAATGTTACCAGTCCTCCAAAAGCTCGTGAATGGATTTACTGGTCCCCGTGTCAAAAAGTTTGGGAACCCCTGTTCTATTATAATGAAGGAGCAAGTTACTGCACAGAGTTGTGTTGGACTACAGCATTGTTTATGTAAGAACAAAATGTATTTACTAAACAAACACATTTTACTTAATAAAAGAATTGGAATTATCCAATCTCATCAATATGCCCTCTGTGTATGCAGCAGACTATTTTCATGTACTTAATTTTCTTAGAGAAAATACTCAATACATTTATAATTTACTGCAAATGAAAACATACGAAGATAAGAGCTTATTAAGGGTTTTATACTGCCAGCTTTGTACTATTGTTGCCGATAGGTAATTGATAAATATTTAATAAATATTTTAAATGATTATATTCTATACATCTCTGCAAATGCTTCTGTTAAGATTCACTTCCCAGTTCAGACAGAGAAGTTCTAGAAGTTTGGTCCAAAACTCTCAAACTTGAGTGCTTAAAGTTAGACAGAAATATAGAGTGTCACACTGTGCCCTACAAGACTTGGACATGGCAGGAACGGTTTGGATACCGTATAGTACATTACTAGCGCCCTTGGTTCCAGGACCCTTTGAAGGCTACTCCGTGAAGTAAAAGGTTCATGTAAGGGGAAGGGATGGAGGTCAGGCAAGCTAGAGAAATGAAAATTGTTCCTCCGCCCCTCCCAAATCCATCTGAACTACTCTAGAGAGGTTAAGAAAAGCTTATTATGTATCAACTCTACCTCAGATCCATGTCCCCCTTGGCTTAGATACTTGGGGTTGTTGCAATCAGACAAATTCCTAGCAACATGCCACAACTGGAATTGGAGTGGCTGACAGCCAGAAGGTAGGGGGACACAGTGGATGGAGCATTCCTCCTTGATAAGTACTGCTCACAAGGATTTCATCTCAGCATGCCCCACTGAAAATTTTCTCCCAGTTTTTCATGCACTCACGCCATATGAAGCATCTACATAATAGTCTGATTTTCAGAGGTTCTTAAAAAGCCCAACATCCTGGTAATGAGATGAAACTGAACATGGAAAAATTTAAGTTAGTCTTTAATATGAGTAATTTTTGTTCATAAAGTCAAAATTCTTCCAAGGTGAGTTGTTCAAACTTAAAATAGACAGAACATTGTTCTACAGGCAACAGTCCTGCTCATGCAAAGAGACAAATTTGATTATCTAATAGATCTTCTCTATGATAATTATGAATTTGCTACCATTAACAACTAAAGCACTTGTAACGGTTATAATATTAAAAGATATTACCCTAAGCATATAAAAAGCTATTTTGTAAGACAGTTCTTTATAATGCAGCAGTAACAATTTTTAAAGATTACATCTATGCAGCAACAGCTATGCTGGGACATTAAGCAAGATGATGAGATTTTCAATATGCAAGAAAACATTGCCAGATAAATATTTCTTGCTGATTACATGGTTTATATAAATTAAATTCAGACTCAAATAGAATTGATTTTATTTCTTTCCATTTTACAGTAATTTGCATCAGAGGTTATTGGCTATTGTTTAAATGGTTGCTAAAGCTTAATCTGCAATGTGATAATCATTTCATCAGAGAATAAAGTAATTGCATGCAATATAAGTGAAGCAATATAAAATATAGAAAAGAGCAACTGAATGTCAAATCCTTACAGACTTCTTAAAAGATATCCAAGATAATAGCTTTCCACCTGAACAAGCAGACTGTTTGCTAGTCAAATTACCAAAGCATCTATATAGAACAGTGATACCCATTCTTTAAGCATTAAGGGAAAATACTACTGTGTATTACACAGTAATGAACTGTGTCATACATCCAGGGTCTTTAAAAACTTCAGTGGTTAACAATGCAAGGTTCTGTCAATATTTTAATTTGTTTTAAATTGTAGAAATGCAATATATAGATTACCAGATGTTAGCTAACTTTCATCTGTTATCAAAGAAAAAGGTGATAGAAAAAAAATGAGATTAATCAAGAATCTATGCAGAATTGTTGTAGACATATTGGTCCAAGGATATTAGAAATTACTTAATCACCTTGTCTCTTTATTCATCAAGAATGGTAGTCTAACATTTCATAAATCTCTGTTACTGGAAAATAAAATCAGTAGCAATTTAAGGGACAGATTACAGAAGAACAGTCATACATTGGACTTTAGATAATTGCATAACATTTAAAATATAGATTTTTATATTTATACAAATGCTATAAAAGGCACCTATCTATGCACTTTAGATGTCCTTGGTGTAACTGAATACTACATCACAAAAACCCACAGTAGCTCAAGTGAAGCAGTACTATTCCACTGTTATCAGTGAACCATAAATCTCCCTACCACTCCAATAATCAAGAGCCTATACTTATCTTGGCTGTAGCCATATGGCACAGGGAGATGGGCAGTCTCTCCAGTAAGATGACCCTAAATAATTTAGGACTGTACAGATTAAAAAGAAATCTCTTTGAGAATGTCATGAACAGCTAGTACAGATAATAGAATTTTATCTGCACAGTGCAACAATATTCTTCTAATCAAATGAGCCACCACATTCTGCAGTAGCTTCTGTTTGTGGGTACAGGTTGAAACTCTCTTCACTGGGATTCTCTGGTACGACAACATCAATCATCCGGCATGGATGTTGCAGGACCAGAGAGTCCCAGTGGAGGGCCAATGGAAAGGATCCCTGCAGGGCTGGCAGGCACGTGGGTTGCCTGCAGCCATCTTGCCATCAGCGTGTGACAACAGCAGGGCTGCGAGACAAGTGTGTGGCTGCCTTGTGGGGCCGAGAGCTGCGGTAGCTCGGTAGGGCAGGTATCCATGGTGCGTGGCTGCCCAGTGGATCCCGGATCCCCAGCGCAGTCTGCAGCTGCCCAGTGGGATCCGGAGCCAGGGTAGTGATGGCTGCCCAGGGGGGTCAGCAGATGAGGAACTGGCTGGGAGACCAGCAGGCAGGGGAGGAGGAAGGGTGGGAGAAGAAGCAGGAGGTCAAGAAATGACCTGATCTGGTTCAGCAAAATCCCTCATCCGGGACTGGTCAGGTCCTGAGGGTACCAGACCAGAGAGGTCCAACCTGTCGCTTTATTGCCTGGTCATACAAAAAGGACAAGAGATACTTGATACGGATTGTAATCAGGCCACAGCTTTGTTATGTAGAGGTCTGTGACTGCCCAGCACAAAATGTACAAGTCAGGTCCATGTTTATTCAAACCATTTTCCATGGCTTCCACAAGTCCCCTTTTATTTGCCATTCTTATCTCCCAGCTAATCCATGGCTTGGACCTTACTATCCAGCCTCTTTGTAGGAAGATTGAGGTGGGCTATATGAACAGAAAGGAGTATGGCTCTCTGCCATATTGTTCATAGGTGTACCCAACCCCCTTCTCCTGCCTTGCCTGTTGTGTGGAAAAGGGGGCCTCCAACACCCAGGCCTTGCATCTTTATAGCCATCTAACCTCCCATTTCCAGGGGGTGAGACAGCACTGCAAAGCTGACCACATGTCTTGTGAAGCAGTTTCCTTCCTTGGGCAAGCTCACACAAGGTCCCTCCCCACATACACTTCATATGCACTATGGTGCAGTGAAAGGTGTAGTCCAGTATCAACTCCATTGCAGAAATCTAATCTAAAGGAATGCATACATGTGTTTTTGGAGCTATTTGAGAAACTATCCAGACCAATATTTATCCAGTGACCGCTACATCCATGAGCCCTATCAGAGTCATTTGATTTTAACAAAAAGGCCACCTACAAGAAAAATATATATCACATTTATAGGATGGGGACCTATATATTGGAAGCAATGACTCTGAAAAAAAGACTTAGGGATTTTGATAACCAGCTGAAATGGATTCCCCAGTGACCAAGATGGTTAATAAAATATGGTGGCTAAGCAAACAAATGTAATCCTTGGCTATATAAAGAGGGAAACATTGAGCATAGTAGGAAGGTGGGAATTTCTATATACAGCATTGGAGAGACTAAGATTGCAATAACATATCTAGTATTGATATAGACACTTTGCAAAGGATGTTGAAATACAGGAAAGTGTCAGTAAAAAAATTTACAGTTTGTAATTAAGTCACTATAAATGTCTCACTAAGGCAGGGATTTCAGACCTCAAATAATTTTGTAAGGAAATAAGGATCCTGATGGAAGAGGATTCTTTAATCTACCAGGGTACGTCAAGACTACAGGCTTTTGCTGACGGAGGCTTTGTCAACAGTTAGGGTACGTCTAGACTACAGGCTTTTGTCAACAGAAGTTTTATCGACAGGTACTGTCGACAAAGCTTCTGTTGACAAAGAGCGTCTAGACTACATCCAGTTCTGTCGACAAAGCAAGCCACTTTGTCAACATGACAGTGTAGACGCAAAGGACAGTGTAGATGCAATAACGCCTTCTGTCGACAGAATTTTGTTGACAAAAGGTGTTATTCCTCATAGAGTTCGTCGACGTTATGTCAACAGAACTCAGCGGCAGTGTAGACGCAGGTATAGTTTTGTCGACAAAACTCCACTTTTGTCGACAAAACCCTGTAGTCTAGACACACCTATACTGTCAACAAAGCTTCTGTCAACAAAGAGCATCTAGACTACATCAGTTCTGTTGACAAAGCAAGCCGCTTTATCGACATTAGTGTGTAGACGCAAAGGACACTGTAGATGCAATAACGCCTTCTGTCGACAGAATTCTGTTGACAAAGGGCGTTATTCCTCGTAGAATGAGGTTTACCGCTGTCGACAAAACTGCCGAGTTCTGTCGACGTTATGTCGACAGAACTCAGCGGTAGTGTAGACACAGAAATAGTTTTGTCGACAAAAGTCCACTTTTGTTGACAAAACCCTGTAGTCTAGACACACCCCCAGACAAAGCATAAAATAATTATTGGAAGGCGAAGCTAGAAAATTTCAGTTTGAAACAAAGTGCTTGCTTTGCCCCAGCAAACCATATTCCCTGTTTTCAGGTCTCTTTGCTGTGACATTCAGACCTCTTCAGGTGCTTAGTGGCATTTCCTACTGTTCTGGTTTTCTATTTTTATTTATTTTTGTTTAATCCTGGAATATTAAAAGAAAGAAAAGGTTAGTTTAAAAATACTAAACCTCTGTTTATACAAAAACATACAATAATGGCAGCTTGGAATTTCCCCTACTGACTCAGGGTATGTCTACACTAGCCCCCTAGTTCGAACTAGGGAGGCTAATGTAGGCATTCGAACTTGCAAATGAAGCCCGGGATTTAAATATCCCGGGCTTCATTTGCATGTTCCTGGGCGGGCGCCATTTTTAAATCCCCCTAGTCCGAACTAACTGCCCGCGGCTACACGTGGCAGTTAAAAGTTAATTCGAACTAAGTTCCACGAGGTGGAATGAGGTGTAACAGTTAATTCGAACTAAGGGCTTAGTTCGAATTAACTTTTAACTGCCGTGTGTAGCCGCGGGCAGTTAGTTCGGACTAGGAGGATTTAAAAATGGTGCCCGCCTGGGAACATACAAATGAAGCCCAGGATATTTAAATCCTGGGCTTCATTTGCAAGTTCGAATGCCTGCATTAGCCTCCCTAGTTCGAACTAGGGGGCTAGTGTAGACATACCCTCAGTGGCATGAAGTTTAAAATAAGCCACAAGGGTGACATAAATAGTTTAGGGTAGGGATTTATGATTCTCAGCCACTCTGCAGACAATTTCATATATAATAAATTTATATTTTATATATAATATATTTGATATGCTGTCCTTGTATAGCATATCAAAACATACATGCTCTAAACTACTAAGAAACACTGGCTATGACTCATTTCCTGAATAGAGTTGTGCCCTTCTCCCCCTCAAACACCACCTGTTAAACAGGTAACTTTTTTTAAAATGGGCAAAAGTAAAGATAATTATAACTTTTTGATGATGTTATTTTACAAATTTGATCCAAGCAAATCAGGTTTGAGGGACTTTGGCAGGGGAGTAAAGGTCATCTTATTCTTCTTTTGAATTTGCTATTGCCTATATGGTCTTTAAGGCTTTCTGCATAGAAAGAGGGAAGATGAAATATTTATCTATAGAATAATTTTTCCTTATTTTTTTCCTCTCATTTTTAAAGGTTATATTAATCTAGCTCTACACAATCAAGGAATGTCTACTCAACAGCATTGTTTCGGAATGACTGACATTATTCCAAAATAACATAGTCCTCATCTACACCACAAGCAGTTATTTCGACATAATGTCAAAATAATGTTGAACTGGAGGACTTCTTACTCTGACTCCTGTAACCCTCATATTAGGAGGAGTAAGGGAAATCAGAGAAAGAATGCTCTCTCAGACTTCCTGCTGTGTAGAAAGCACCAAAAGCTGAAATAAGCTATTTCAACTTAAACCACACAATTCGCATAGCTCAAGTTGCATAGCTTATTTCAGCGTTAGCCCTGCTGTGTAGACATGCCCTCAGAGTTAATATTTTTTTAAAACACACATACACATACACACACTGGCCTTTTCATTAAGGCAGTAACTGTATAAAGTGATAAATATAGCCCAACTCCTGCTCCTGAGGAAAGAGCAGGATTAACTCTTGCTAGTTTTAGCTTTTCTCTTTTGTATTTTTTATGCACCAAAGATAATATTTTAAATACTCCTGAGTGAATACACAGAGAGTATAATAATGGTCAGACTGGGTCAGACAAAGTGCATTTAGCACAATTCCCCATCTTTAGAAATGGACAATGCCAGGTGCTCTAGAGGGAAAGAAAAGAACAGGTAATTGTCAAACGATCTATACAGTCGAGGATTCCCTGCTTCTGGCAGAGAATGGTGACACCATCCCTGCTCATTTTGACCAACAGCCACTGATGGGCCTCTCCATAAACATAACTAGTTCTTTTCTGAATCTTGTTATAGTCTTGGCCTTCACTATAGCAGAATATTAGAATATTTTGCTGAGGCTACCCACCCAGCATGACTTTTCTGTTAAAAGAAAGGAAATTTTGAATAAGCCAAGATAAATTTTCCTATTCCTCACAGGGAAAATCCACATTCACCTTTGGATATCAAATTATAATGGGCATAAAAAAGGAGGAAAAGAGTATGAATGAGGAAGCATGTTCAGTCTTTACATTTATACATAGTAATTTCAGTTATTGGGTGAACAAAATAAGCAGAACCCTCTCTCCAATACCAGGGACTGATGAAGGCTGCACATTTAAAGCATGAAATTTCTTGAAGGTATGAGAAGATATGCAGGGGACCATCTTGAATTTGTATTGTTGTATAGGATCCTTCAGGCCAGGAGGCTGCCATGACTGAATAAATTAGCTCAACCCATTTAAGAGAAAAGGCAGCCCCTACCTTAGAGTCTGAAATGCACCAATGTGACAATCTAAGAACTGAAGTATTATTAGTATTTTTTAAATCATTTTTGTTTAGAATGGGTATCAGACCAATAAAGAGAATTTCTGAATTAGATATTGCAGTCTGTATTAGTTTTAGAGCTCTGTCAACATTACACGAGACTTGTTTTTGATGTGTTTTACATATGGACAAAAAAGATGGCAGTGGAAATAATTTATTATATCCAGACTGTAATAGTGTTGTGCATGTGTTTAAATAAAGACTGTTCATCTTACCACAATTTTAACCTCCTGAAAGGTACAGGCCTGCTTTCCCCCCAACATCTTGACATAAAAAAAAAGTTCACTACTGAAGTGATTGCTACCAGAATGACAGCCTCACGAGAGACAAGAAATGAAAAAGACAGTCATGCTTTTAGCCATGGGGGAAGTGCATGATCATAGCTACAGCTTATGGATTTCTTTCATGGGAATAAAACTGTGCCAGCTCTAGATCCTAGATAGAAATGACCCTGGGCCTGATTCAATTCTCCACTTTAAGAACTTGGGCTGTAGACTCCATTCTCATGAATCTATTGATTTCCTGCTTGCCCAACTGCTCTCATGATTACTTCTTCTAGTATAGTACTTGAATACAGTATCTCTTGCAGTGAAGTCTTCATTTGGGCCCAAGAATGAGACAAGTGTGTTTATATAAATATACACTTCCTGTGTACATGCACAGTCTCTTCTCAACCTATGAAATTCCTACACAGTTGATGACATTTCCATCCTTGTAAATAAAAAGTCATAAAATAACGAAGCAATAAAAGTGTTGGAAGGCATAGCTGACACATCTTGGTTGGTCAGGGCTAGAGTTATTGTAATTAAGGCATATCTGGTTAATCTAAGCTTGAGCTAAATGATTCCATGTTAAGTAAATTCTTTCCATTATTCTTTCACTAAATTGTTACCTGAATGAGCTTCCCTAATGTTGAATCTGGCAGAGAGATTTTCTCCACTAACCCTGTCTGATTCTGACATACTATAACCCTCTGAGTAACCCTTGTCATAAGAAGAGGGAGGACCAGCCTCATGGGTCCTGGAAATCAAGTAACTTCTGGAGCAGACGTATGTGGTCAGTTTTCACAATGGAGAGAAGTAAATCACAGTCTCCCCAAGGACCTGTACTGGAACACTCAAATGATCTGGAAGAAAGATCATGTCCAAAATCAGGATTGACTGCTGAAGACATGGGGGAGGGATGTGCTATGCTTATGTGACCACCCCGGCACAGGACTCTTCTCCCTACCACCCAGGGGAGGGCTGGGACAACACCCCTCCACTCTAGGCCCTGCCTCTGACCCCTTCCTCCCACGCCACCCCACTCCTGCTCCACCTCAGGACTCATGCCTGCTTTGTCTCTCCCTAACCTTTCTGCTCCATCCCCACCTCATCTTCCCAAACCCCTCCCCTGAGCGAAGCTGCCTGCACCAGCAGCAGGGGTTGCCCGGCACCAGCAGCAGGGGTTGTGGTCTCCCACACTCAGCAGCAGGGAGAAGTGAAGCAATGTACCCCTAGTTCACTCTGCTCCCCTGGTTCTGGTACATCACTCCGCTTCCTGCCGATGAACACGAAAGATCTCCCACTCCTCCCCCCAAGTGAGGTGGCCTGCAGCTGGGGGAGCAGAGCTGGGTTCCTTTGTTTCCCCCACCGATGCTGGTGAGTAAGGTGGGGGCTGACCTTTTCTGCAAGCATCAGGATCCTCCCTCTAATCCCCTGGGTGCCCAAAGTCTCTGGCTCCTTGACCCTCCAGCCCAGGGCATTTGGTGAGGGATCATCTGGCTCCTCAGCATTGCCAGTGTCCAAAACTGACTGCAAAGCGTTACAAAGGGATCTCACCGAACTGGGTGAAATTCAGTGTTGATAAGTACATAAAGTAATGCACAACATGCTCACACACACACACAAAATCCCAACTACACGTAATAAGGAAGTCTAAATTAGCTATCAAGTATCAGAGGGGTAGCCATGTTAGTCTGGATCTGCAAAAACGACAAGGAGTCCTGTGGCATCTTATAGACTAACAGATATATTGGAGCATAAGCTTTCGTGGGCAAAGACCCACTTCGTCAGATGCATGTAGTGGAAATTTCCAGAGGCAGGTACAAATATTCAGGCCAGAATAAGGTTAGAGATAACGAGGTTAATTCAGTCAGGGAGGGTGAGGCCCACTTCTAGCAGCTGATCTGGAGGTGTGAACACCAAGAGACGAGAAACAGCTTTTGTAGTTGGCTAGCCATTCACAGTCTTTGTTTAATCCTAAAATGATGGTGTCAAATTTGCAGATGAACTGTAGCTCAGCAGTTTCTCTTTGAAGTTTGGCCTTGAAGTTTTTTTGCTGCAGGATGGCTACCTTTAAATCTGCTACTTTGTGTCCAGGGAGATTGAAGTGTTCTCCTACAGGTTTTTGTATATTGCCATTCCTAATATAGGATTTGTGTACAGTTCATCTGCAAATCTGACACCATCAAGAAAAAATATCAATCCCTCTATGTAAATACCAGGGTACACCAACAGCTTAAATACTGCATGTCACTCAGGTCACTTCATCTCAAAAAAGATTTTAGAATTGGAAATGGAACAGGGAAGGGCAACAAAAATGATTAAGGGAATACAACCATTTTCCATAGAAAGAGTAAAAAGACTGAGATACTTCAGGTCAGAAAAGCTGACAAAGAGGAGATATGACAGACATCTGTAAAGTCCACCTGTAAAATTCTTTGTGAGAGGATATTGTGAAGACAAAAATTATAATAAAGATACATTTATGGAGGAGAGAACTTTCAGTGGCTGTTAGCCAACATTATTGGGGAGCTCACTTTGCCTACCCGAGCTGCCTCCTTGCAGCCTAGTAACTCTCAAGCCTCTGTCACTGGGCCTCAGCCTGGGACTACTCAGGCTGAAACTCACTTGGCACACCCTGCCTTTCCCCAGCACTGCTCTGTCCATGGTACCCGGGCTAACAAGCAGCTAGGTCAGGGGTTGGCAACCTTTACAAACCAAAGAGCCAAACTACCTCAAAATTCAGAACAAGTGATCAACAAAGATCCATATAAGAATGCCCATTTGCATGACTGAAAATATACAACTTAATATTATTGATAATTGACAATGATTAACAGCAGCATAAATGAAACATTGTACTCACAGACTTTATTTAATGAGATTTCTGCTGCTGCATCTTTCCACACATTTCTTTGAAGTTTACATCATAACTGGTCAAATCCAGCTTCATGCATGCATTCATGCTGTCTTCTGTCAATCTTATGGCAGGAGGCTGGAGATGTGGGTGTGCAGGAGTCTGGGATGGAGTGTATGAGGGGCTCAGGGCAGGAGATTGGGGTGTATGATGGACTCAGGGCACAAGGTTGGGTGTGTGGGGGTGCAGGAGTGTTATGACTGGGGATGTGGGGGTGCAGGAGTCTGGGAATGTGGAGGTATGAAGAGCTCAGGGCAGGGGATTCAGGTGTATGAAGGGCTCAGGGCTGGTGTGGGAGGTGCAGGAGTGTTATGACACTGCAGGCAGGTGGGGGCTAGGCCCGAATTGGGGGATTGTTGGCCAGGCTTCATTTTTAAATAAAGTTAACTGTTATGCCCAACACAACAGGTTTCAAAGTTGTCTTTATTTATGGCAGGTGTGGGGAACCTTTTATGAATGGGGGGGGGTCATTGACCCACAGAAAAATCAGTTGGGGACCACACAAGTGAGAAGCAAAAGAAAAAAAAGACCCTCCAAAAGCCTCCAACCCTCACTTATGTGACCCCCAACTGAAACTCCTCACTCCCTTGGTGCTCCAGTCCCATTGTGGGGGAAGGGGCAGGGAGGACTGAGGTTCAAGGCCTCAGGCCAGATTCGTTCTTCTGGGGTTCCAGGTTTGATGGATTTTGTGGGCTCCCAGCCTCTGGGTTGGGGCCAAAAACAAGGTGCCTCAAAACAAAACCCTACCTTTGTTCTCAAAGAGATGTATGAGGAGAACACAAAACTTTTCAGACCAGCTCTTATCACTTTTGGACACTGAACACTGGGAAGGTTTGTATTATGGAGAACTCAAAGAGGGAAAGACAGAGGAAGAAGGTATCTGTACCATTTGTTCTTTGTTTTTCTGGTGGGAGGAGTGATCCAAAACAAAAAATAGGCCATAGAAATTTCCTCTGTGGAGGATTGACACCTTGGTGGTTAGAATTTGTCATGTCCTTCCTTAATACTTTCTACTCTTCTTTCACATTTTTTTCAAATGGGCTGTAGAGGCAGAGACACTAACCTCTCAGAGCCCAGTCACCGATTAGACCCGAACTTCACAGGGATTTCCATTCTTAGGGCATGTCTATATTACCAGGCAATGTTAACCTAAGATATGCTATTCACGCAGCTGGAGTTGTATAACTGGATTCAATGTGCCTTAGGCTGAGTTGCTGTGGGGTCTCCACTGTGGGTGGTTGACAGGAAAACTCTCACTGACTTCCTTTATTCATCTCATACAGGTGGAGTACCGAAGTTGACAAGAGTGACTGACAGTCAATTCTGCGGATCTTTACCAGACCTGCTAAATTGGCTTCTGGGGATTGATCTCTGTAGTGCCGATCTCCAAATAAGTGTAGACCTGCCCTTATTTGTAGGGCACAGAAAGTAGCTACCATCTTCTGAAGATGGTATCTGAAAGGAATATTACATGTGATGCTGTTGCAATCTTTAATATAGCACATTTGAAGAATAATCAAAAAAAGAATATTTTAATTGGGTTCTGAACTTTACAAAAGCTTGATAAGCCCCACTCAAGGGAGGGGTAGAGGAAGTTTTGCATAGGTTAGAGTAGCAAAAGAGACTTGTTCCCTTGCACAGTGTCTTTTAGCATCACAGGGATTTGTGAGATAAGCAGTCCCTGTCCAGGGTTGAGAGGATTTCTCCCCACTTTTCTCCCCACTTTTCCCCCAAGCTAAGTCCTTCACATCTGCTGAAAGGAGCTCCACTCTCCCATGCCTCTCAGGTTCAATTACGTCTCAGATGCTCCCCCTGAAAACACAAACTAAGGAAAGTTTTCCCTTTCCACTTCTGCATTTCCTGAAACAATTGATCTACATCCATCTGGAATTTTTTGTACGCTGACAGATAAAGTGTATTTGCGAGTAGATTTGACCAGATTCAGTTACTCTTCTCCCTGCAGGGCTTTGAATCATGGGATCTTTCAGCAGTACTTTACAGTTTCCTTTCTCTCAGTGTAAATATTGCCATAGGACAATGTCTAAGCTCTGCCCAGCCCCAGGAAGCTGTAGGCACTTGGAATTCTGTATTTCAGTCACCTCACAGGTAATAGATCCACATCTACTCGAACTGTGCAAAAACCTTCCCAGTGTAATAGCATCTTAGAGAGATGTGTTTTTAAGTACAAATTCTTTAACAAGCCTTTTCCCTCCCCCCCTCTCCATAAGAATTGTTTAGATTACTCAAGACTACAGATGCTTTTAGACTGTAAAGTCCTTGGGGGGGAAGCTGTGTTATTCTGGGCGCTGTGCATACATACACAAAAAGACCCAGTTGATGTCTTTATGCACCGCTCTAGGTGTAATGTTGATGTGGTTTAACAACTTCAGGTCAGAGATACCAGCAAATGAAGGGGAATGAGCAGCATAGCAGAGAATATTCAGTGCTGACAACTAAAAAAAGAATAATTTGAACTGCTCATGAACAATGCATGGGCTATAATCATGTAGGAGAAAATGTACGTGTCATTGTTTACAATTTAATGAAAGCATCTGCTTCATTTACAAGGATGGTCATAAATAAGCATTCTGATACAAAAGAACAGTAGAAAGTAGTGAAAATATTGTTAATGCAGCTATATAAATCCACGGAATACTGTATTCACTTCTAATCATACCATTGTGCTTAGCTGTTGATAGTAGTTTTGCTGTGTTCCCTCTGTGTGCCATTCCAGCCCTGCACAGATGGCTGGCATGGCAGAACTCAAACAAACTACCCCATAACCACAAGACCATTAAAGGATGAAGGCACCTTCCTGGTTTCCTGCTCACAAAGCATGGTACTAGTATCCTTCAGGCCTGGTCTACACTAAAGGGGAAAGTCGACTTAAGATACACAACTCCAGCTAGGTTAATTATGTAGGTGGAGTCGAAGTATCTTAAATCATGTTTTGGGGCTGTCCACACAGTGAGAGCACATGGCCCCATTGATTCCCTTTACTTCTTGTGAGGAGCAGGACTACCGCTACCAACGGAAGTGCCCTCTCAGTTCAAATTTAGTAGGTCTTCAATAGACCCACTAATTTGAACCCCCAAAGATCAACAGTGTTGATCTTCTCTGTAGGCTGGATAAGCCCTCAAACTCTACTGGACCACTAAGACATGTGCCCATAATAACAGAGCAGCTCAATGAATGGCAGGACTTTGCATTCCTCCCTGGGCCAGACAAAGATACTCCCTCTGGGTTAAACTTTTATACCCTGATATAAACATATTAGTGTTGCCCCTCTGGCACAGTTACTATAATTATTGCCCCTGGTGTGGTTTGTTATTAATCACCATTTTATCACAGAATCAGTAGTTACTGGAACTGGAAGGGACCTTGAGAGGTCATCAAGTCCAGAACCCAAGCAGCATCTAGAAGATCATCTCTGATGGGTATTTGTCTAACCTCCTCTTAAAAATCTCCAGCAATGGAGATTCCACAACCTTCCTATGCAATTTATTCCAGTGTTTAACCACCCTGAGAGTTAGGAAGTTTTTCCTAATGTCCAACCTAAGCCTCCCTTGCAGCAGTTTAAACCCATAGCTTCTTGTCCTATCATCAGAGGTTAAGGTGAATAATTTTTCCTCCCTCCTCCTTGTAACACCCTTTTAGGTACTTAAAAGATGTTATTTCCCCTCAGTCTTCTCTTCTCCAGAGTAAAACCCAATTCTTTCAATCTTCCCTTGTAGATTATGTTGACCATTTTTTACACTCTTCTCTGGACTTTCTCCAATTTCTCCTTGTACTTAGTTATTCTCAGGGAATATTTTTGTACCATCTTTGACACTGGGACGTGTTTGTATGAGCACTTCTTAGGAATGTGTATTTCTGCAATATCAGCCATCTTCTTGCCAGATTCTCTGAGCAGTTCCTGCTTCATACCAGACCTTTGATACAAGGGCCGATGTTTCAGGTTCTCTTCCTCCTACAACAGTCACCATAAAATAGAATGGCTCCAAAGACAGGCAATGAAGATGATTGGAAGTAAAGCCTTCCATGTTACTAGAGTGACAAGACTGGGACTATTTCATTTAAGACGAGAGATAAAGGGTGATATACTAAAGACATATAAACCAGGAGTGGGGAACATTTTTTGGGTTGGAGGGGAAAAAAATTCAGTTGGTAGCTGCACACAAGTGAGAAGCCAAAAAAAAAAAATCCACCCCCCAAAAAAATCCTCACTGAGATGGCCCCTGACTGAGAAGGAGAAAGGCACTCTCCACATTCCCCTCACGCACCAGAGCCTAATGGGGCACAGGATAGTAGATTTTGTGTGCTGCAGTCCCGCTGTAGGCACATGCTCCCTAATGTCAGGAGAGGAGCTCTGAGTCTCAGGGGCTGGATCCAGGCAAGTGGGGAGCTACATCCAGCCCCCCGGCTGAGGTTCCCCACCCAGATATAAATTAATCATATAGGGAAAGTTGTTCAGGTATTCCCAATTACTCCTTCTCCCCTTGAAATACAAGAAAAAAGGGCCCATCACATGAAACTTCAAGGAAGCGAATGTAAAATAAAAACAATATACCACCAGATTAACTTGTGGAGCTCATTTCCACAAAAGAGCATTCAGGCCAAAATCTCAGCAAGCTTTGAAAAGGATTTAACATTTATATGGATAGAAACAAACTTGTAATGAAAATTACACTTGTAATGTTAAGAATATAGTCATAAATCCTCATGCTTCTAAACAAAAAAGTTAATCACAATGGGGTTTCTTGCACCTTATCTTGAAGCATTTGGAACTGTTCATTGTCAGTCTAGATCAGACAGACCTAACTGTTGAGACAATTCCAATATTTGTCTATTTTATAGCTACAAACCTGCTTGGTACTGGCAGTTTTGTGATGCAAACAAAACTACAAATGTCTCATGTGTAACTTTACATTTCCCTCCTGAACAACTGTGATTGTGATAAATTGTCATATTTCTGTGGCAGTGTAGAGCAGAAACTTACCTTTTATGCACAATATGTTCACATAAATTTTCACCATGTTCAGTAGTTGAATTTCAACAGCTTTTTTTAAAGCTTTGAAAAATTCTAATGACTTGAGAGATTCTCTTTACTTTAAATGGGAAATTCACACTTAAGCCTGTAATCTCGCTAAATAAAATATTGAAGGGCAAACACCGAAAAGACTTAAAATAAGAATGTCATACTGTTTAATCAATTTGCAGAACACACACACACAGGTATTTAAAAAAAAATACTTTGTTGGCCTAAGTCAACATGGTTTTAGCTCTAAATTAAGTAGAAGAATTAGGCCAACATGGAGTACTTTTGAAAATCTTATTCTAGTGGCATACATGAATTCTCAGTACATTATTAATGGGAACATTACAGGTTAAATTTAGAGTAATTTGAAATGGGAACAACCGAGAAAGAAATTATGTTACTCCTGTTTTTACTACATATGCTCTTTGACATATTTCAAATGTACATTTCTAATTGCAAAATCTGTAAGTACAGAACTAGAGTAATACAAATCAGCTTTTTCAAAATATATCCTATTCTGTAGTGCACCACATTTTGTTAATGCTATTTGTAGAGATTTTGGAAATTCAAATCACGTACAAGAAGCCTTTTGTTTAAAACACAGATTTTAAACTACCTTTTTCATTAAAATTGGCATTAACCATACAGTATATAACAACCAGCAGGTGGCATTGCAGAAGTGAGAAGTCAAGGAACCTACATGTTTATTCTACAGCAAATTCTTCCCCTCCCACACAGTTATGCTATGTTGATCAGTTGCATTATGCTTCAGACTCTTATGTATAAGAGCAGTAGTTGCAGCAGATAGATTGTAACAGGTTTTATTAGTATAATAGTATTACTTTAGTATTGTTATAAGCTCATTATAGCAGGTTTCCAACTTAGATTATTTGTTCTTAAGCTTTCAGAAACATCATTTCTCTTCTTGGAAATCCTATTTTCTTATTGTGATCATCTTTCCACATCTTTAGGTTCAGTTTCCACAGAATGGATAGGGAAAATTGTTCATGACATTGTCAAATGCAAAATTATAGCTAAAAAAGTTTTAAGAATAGAGACTACTCTTTTCTATTATATAACATATCTTTTTGCAACTTTTAGAGTATTATATGTGATTAAATTGGTTAATTCACCATGTTCATATTGTTTCCAGAAATATCTTCTTTGTAACCACAACCATATCTATGTAACAGATGCTTGTCTTGGAAGGGCCCTAATCATACCCAAGATCTATAATAAGAACAAATTCTGAAAGGTGTTTCAGCCTGGTTTAACAAAAACACACTTCTTTCTAAAAGGAAAAATCTCTTCTACAACTTTTATTGTGCTGAAAGATTTGTGTAGGTCCTTTGATTTAGATGCAAAGCCCTATTACTGATTTTTCCGCGCAGTAACTTTGTGCACTTTGGACAGCTACTGTGTGCAATATTTAAAAAAAAAACACCTTTCCTTATTGAAAGGAAAGACAGGCTTTTGTGTGAATAACAGGCTTCTGTAATTTTTAAATTTGCTAGTTATCAACAGAGAATTTGATATGGCAGAATGTAGAGAAAGAAAAAAAAGGAGAAAATAAAGGATGGGTAGCATTTTGAATAGAGGCCAAATGTATGTCTATTGTTACTGAGAGTGGGTAAAGAAATGAAGATGAAGATTAAGGAGGGCTGAGTAACATTAGGACAACTAGATACACAGAGGAATGCACCAATGCTGCAGCCCTTTTCACCTGCTATGCTATCCTGGCAGAAAGCAACAACAGTGCGGGTTTTTTTCATCCTGGTTTTCAACTGTGCCTCCTAGCGTGGGAGCATTCAGGGCTCAGCCCCAAGACTGGCTCAGAACTGCAGTCATGGCATTCCTGTGATTTGCAGATTTATTGCTGCTCTGAGGCTCACAATGGCTATGGTAACAAGGGACACCAGTCAGGACAGCCTTCATGCTACTCTAACTTCCTCCACAGACCACGCAGACTCTCCACTGCCCCTTCACAGTGCAAGTGCAAAACTTGGAAGTGGAAATTTAATTTCCTTTCCTGTTGAAGCTGGCTCTTTCACTGATCAATAATTCTAGTAATTCAGGGACCTACACTCTTCTTCACAAATGGATCCAGAACTGTTTTAGGTTCATGTACATGGACCCAAATAATATTTTTGGCACAGCACCTGTATACAAAAAACCCTGAGCATATTCCTTGCCATTTAGCTCTTGTTCTTTACTGAAAGTAAATCCTGAGAAATCATGCCAATGTAAATCCCTGACATTCTCAATGTTCCCTGAAAGTTACCCAGCCTATCTGAAGGCCTTCCATGGTGTTTGGAAATATCTGACATTTTTCTGAAATGAAAGTGAAGTTGAGGTATTCAAGAAAGGAGTTATTAGAATTGGTTCAATAAAAGTTAACAGAGTATTTCATTTGTAAGATGAAGTATCAACGCACACTTTCTGCTTTGATGCATTAACTCTAGACTAGTCACCCTGTGGAATTTCTCTCTCCTGCACATATGCAGTGAAATGACAGCACATAAATCTTTCCTGAATTAAATTTTATGATAAAATTGTATTAAGGTTGTTTTATTTAAAAAGCAATATAAATAGGGGCCACATTTACATGAGAAATACAAGAAGGCGATAGGATACTCAGATACATTTCACAGCAACTCTTAAAACAAAATTGGATCTTGAAATGTTGCTTTTCAAGGATCTAAACTCACCTGAATCCTAATGGGGACAAGAGCCTCTTACAATATGTCTGGTCTGTTTACAACATATATTGGTGTAAGAGAATTATGCTGTGTGTATCCAAGAAATTCAGTAAATCATGAAACTGCAAATGGGTTCACACTGGTCTTTTTTCCCCCCAGAAGTTCACTTTTTGTCACAACTTATGCTTTACAATCCAACACAAACGTAAATCAAGGCACACAGAAACAAAGTCAACAGTGCTCTCCCTCCCAATTGCCAACCCGATTACATTTGACCGATTTTACCAGCTGATTAAGAGTAGAAAAAGAAAAGCATCTTATATTCCTAACATACCAGGCAAAGGAGAAGTGGAGGCAAGTTGATTTGGCTGCTGCAGAATGGTTGTCTGATGTGCATCACGTTCTAGTATCAGAGATCCTGATAAATTAGTGCTCATGAAAATGGTAGATTAATAAATAAGAATAATGACATCCTCTATTGATATATAAAATATTAATCAAATGACATAGAAAAACACTTTGAAAGCACCTTGTTTTATGTCTTACAATCCACATTCGGGCATCATGTAAAAGTACTATGGAATTATTTTTCTGGTTGAGAAAGTACCATTACAATTGAAAAACTTGGGCGGGGGAGGTACCCTGTGATTACTGTCCTGGGAGAAAATATATAAATGTGGGAAATGTCTCCCTATTATTGACTGCACAGGAGCAGGGAAGGATAATCTTCCTCAAGCCATAGGAGAGGAACACAGGGAATGGTCCACTGGCAATTGATAGCCCCAAAAGAATGTAGTCAGCCAGTATGGGACAAAATGAGACCCAAAGGCTCCTGTGTGAATATGGAATATGTACTTTAGACAAGAACACAACTAACAGTCCTATATTAAAGAAATCAATAAAAAGTACAGTGGAACACACTGCCTACAGATCCTCTAATATATCTTGCCTTGTGCTGGCAGAATGGCTTCTGGACCATCTGACAGTGTCTTTGCTTCCCTCCTCTGCCCTCTCCTCCCACCCCTGCCCTTCCCCCACAAATGTTAATGTGGCTGTGGGTATAATCTAGGATAGAACATTCAGGAGGAAGTGTGAACAAAGATCTACTGTGACATTCCCCCACCTCTTCAGACTCCATGCTTTTTGTCTCTAGGGGTATGTCTACACTAGCCCCCTAGTTCGAACTAGGGTGGCTAATGTAGGCATTCGAACTTGCAAATGAAGCCCGGGATTTAAATATCCCGGGCTTCATTTGCATGTTCCCGGGCGGTCGCCATTTTTAAATCCCCTTAGTTCGAACTGACTGCCAGTGGCTACACGTGGCAGTCAGAAGTTAATCTGAACTAAGTCCTTAGTTCGGATTAACTGTTACACCTCATTGCAGGAGGACTAACAGTTAATCCGAATTAAGGACTTAGTTCGGATTAACTTCTGACTGCCGCGTGTAGCCGCAGGCAGTCAGTTCGAACTAAGGGGATTTAAAAATGGCGACCGCCCGGGAACATGCAAATGAAGCCCGGGATATTTAAATCCCGGGCTTCATTTGCAAGTTCGAATGCCTACATTAGCCACCCTAGTTCGAACTAGGGGGCTAGTGTAGACATACCCTAATACTTCATACATCCCATAAAAATCTTTATAGTAATCCCACCTGACAACTAATTTTCCCCCTTTTAGTCTCATTCCTCCACTTCCTTTGTCGTAAAACCATTAACATTTCATTGTCCTATCCCTCTCTAAATGAGAACAATCTTGGTCTGATCTCATCTACAAAAATCTCTTGCCTGCCTGTCTATTTACAATCTTATGACCCTCAAATTTACTTAATGCACAATATTTACTCATTGCTTCATGTTCCTCTCATCCAGTTCAAGCAGAGGCAAGAGTCCAGCCACACATGAATAATAATAAAATAGCAGTTATTAGATTCCCCTGTATTGTATGAGGAAAGGGTATGAAGTTTATGCTGAAAATTCTGGCAATCTGCCTGAGTCTCATATCTTTCATGACGAAATATTGGGCTACCTGCTCAGATCTCAGATAAAATTACACTTAAAATATACATCCCTTCCAGGATATACTATGTAGTATCTACAAACAAAAATCTTTAACGTTAGTTGTAGGTTCTCATTAATAAACTTACTTATCAAAAATAGAAAATGCAAAGTACCAATCTCATGTATTTGCAGGATGTCTGAATCATTTTTGTGAGTATATGAAACTGCTCCCATAGGTCCATCTGAATGTAACCCAACAAAGGTTAATAATTCCCATCTAATTGTTCAATGGCCCATGTATGTGATGAATTTGTTGGATTGTCTTCACAAAGAGCATCACAAGACTAATTAAACTGTGTTCCATTCATTTTTGTTGTTTTGGAGCCAATTGTTGTGTGGAGCAATAGCCAAAAATTTGTCATATTCCATTTTAGCTTATTGGTATGAGCTCAAAGCTGGTCTACACAGAAGAACTGTACAAATTTTACAGTACTGTACAACTATTCCTCATGTGGAATAGTACAGTATTGAACAACTATTCCTTACTGCGGCTGTGGGTATGTTAGCTTATTCCATACAGGAAGGGAAATAAATTATACCAGTGTAAGGCACCTTCAATATAGGAAAACTCCTGTAGTATCCTGAGGTTATGTCTACACTGCAGGCTTCTTGTGCAAAAACTTGCAGAGCATCCATACTACAAGATCATTCTTGCGCAGGAAAGTTTACAGTAGATTGTCAGAAGAGAGGGCTTTTTGCACAAGAGTTATTCCTTTCCCCACGAGGAATAAGCCTTTTTGCTCAAGAGCTCTTGTGCAAAAAGGCTAGTGTGGATGGGAACAGAGCTTTCTTACACAAGAGAGCGTCCACACTGCCATGGATGCTCTTGAGTAAAAGCACATGGCAGTGTGGATGTGCTCTTGTGCAAGAACTTTTATGCAAGAACTTGTGCAAAAAGTTCTTGTGCAAGAAGCCTGCAGTGTAGACATAGCCACACAGTTCTACAGCCAATATAATTTTTACTAGTCAGTGTAAGTAACCATTGGAATAATTGTCTATGGATGTGGAACATTCTTCATCTAGTCATGATATAAAGCTAGATTATGTTACCATAAAGGATGAAATGTCAAACAAAAGTTATGAGCTTGATGAAGAAATTTAGTGTGTTATAAATGAGGGCAGGCTAGATCATAATAATGCTCCTTTCTGGCTCTAAGATCAGATGGATCTTTAACAAAGGCTTTCTCTTTTTAAAATTAGCTAATACACTCAAATAGACTTTACCATAGGGGACAAAACACTAAGTTGTCTGAGTAAAAATTCCTTCCCCACCTAATACAGTTATACTTCCTAGTATTAGAGATATTGACATTCCAATAATTATATAATTTCATTATAGTTTTCCAGCTAGAAAAGACATGAATTTCTAAGGTATATCTCACCTTTTCTTCACATTTCTCTGCAGGGCCTAGGCTTAATAGTCAATAGTGTGCTAGAAAATTCAAAGGAGAAAGATGGTGAGTTCTTTGGGGGGAAGGCACACTAGGTTGGTGTCTGACCACAGGATTTCACGAAAAAATGCAGAGTAGCTTAAAGCCACAATTAGTGTACATCCCCTTGGTAAGGAGACTACCTGTTGGAAATATCTGACCTTTCCTTTAGTATCATGCAAATAGAGGATTGGCATGAGTACATGGCTTGCCGAAGGTTGTGCGGGAAGCCTGTAATGGAGCTGGGAACTGAACCAAAACCTTCAGTGGTCCAGTGCAGTGTCTTAATCACTGCACCATTCTTTACAACTAACTCATGACTGTGATATGCTAAACTAAAACTCTGGTTCCAAAATATTCCTAAATTTTAGGGTTAACAATCTATCTGAATTTTACAGTTGTCTCATTAATAATACATTATGGAATTAATTCATAAACTGGGTGAAATGTTTAGAAAACTAATCTTAAATCACATCAAATTGGGAAACTAACTGGTTCATCAATACAGTTATGCAGCTCAAAGGCAAAACCATTAAAATGATTTAAGAAGGCATGTTTGTCCTGTGAACAAACTGAAATAATTGTCTCAATTAATTGCAGATGGTGCATTTGTTGTGTTTTTTCTTCTCCTGAATCATCTATTTGTATCTATAAATTTAAACAAATTGCCCTTGGCATACTTTATAGAATCTGACCCACCAGGAAACATTGAACGAATTGGACATCTTTAGACTAGAGCAGGGGTGGGCAATAATTTTACATATATGTAAGAAGATGGTTATAAATTGTTCTCCAAATCCATGGAATATAGGGCAAGAAATAATCAGCTTAATCTGCAGCAAGGGAGATTTAGGTTAGATACAAGGAAAATCTTGTTGGAAAATCTTTCCAACAAGTTTCCTAGTTTAAAGAGGTGGAATTCCCATCCTGGTAGTTTAAAAACAAATAAATATTGGGGTGCTCTATTATATTTATTCTTGTATTAGCATGGAGAAAAAAGGACTAGGAGATTTCTCAAGGTCCCTTCCAGTCTTACATTACCATGATTCTATATTTAGAGATGAAAGAAAATAAGTATCAACAAAGTGTTACAATTAAATAAAGAGTATACAACACTGCCCTTCAAAAACAAATGAACAATCCAATTCTCATCCTTTAGTTTATGTGAGAGCTGTTCAGCATGTGCATTGTTGCAAATCCTTCAGGAAATGTACTTTAGAAGAAAAGCTTTTTCTGCTTATTTTGTTCTCTCAACCATTGTTATGTTCCAATAATTCTACAAAACCTTATTTCACTCAGTGCCTGGAGCCTGATCAAGTCATAGCTTGTTTATGTTATTACAATTGAGAATATGGAAGAGTGTAATTTTTTTATTTACATTTTTGTTTACAGGAACAAGCATTTCAAGAACAAAAATTCTAATGCTAAAGAAAAATTTTATTTCTTTCCTTCAACCTCTTCCCATTCTTCTCTTTGGCACGCATAACTTATTAAGAAGATCATGACCAGTGACCTGGACCTGCTGGTCACGCAGGACCTGAGTGAGAGGAATTAGAAATTGAAATTAGGTCCTTTGACTCCTGGATCCTATCCCTGACCACTAATATTGCTGAACTTGTTTACAACCTAATAATATAAGTTTATAAGTGCAAGCTGATAAATAAGCCTGTGTGCACTACCAATATATACAAGATATCAATTATATCTTCTATTTATGAAAGTTGGACTTTGTGTATCAACTTTTTCCTCAGAAGTTATCAGACTTCAGTGGAGGTTGTCAAACAAACACCACTGAAAGTTTTCAGTACTTAAAATTACAATTAATTATTTCTGCAAGTTCTTAAATAGTAGAAAATTCTCACTTGGGTTCCAGATCATATAATGTTTCTTAACTGAATAGGTTAATGTTTGTGAGTATTTAACTCTAGTTCACAGAGTCACAGAATCCATATTTTTTGTAGCTTCATTTTATTTAATCAATTTGCATATTAATAATCATAACTCACATTCACACAGTGTAGCTCCATCCTTATTAACCTACTGTCTGTCTAGTTACTGTAGCATTTACTGATTTATGAATTTGGCAGGCTTTGAACTAACATTTCCATGTCTTCTGACTCATGCAATAGAAGCTTGTGAATTTATAGCCAGAAGTCCCAGGTTTAATCCCACTGCTGGCAACCTAACCAGGAGCATCACGTTACATAAATTACTTTACATGGAACCATAATCTTCACCATTCATTTGGCAAGAGATAACCTTGGCCTAACCAGGAACACTTTAATGATCTAACAATCATAAATAAAAAGAGTCCTATAAAAACTGGAAACTAGGTCAAATTACAAAGGATGACCATAGGCAACAATCATGTAGGGGCAAAATTAGGAAGGTCAAAACAGAAAATGAGATTAAGAACTAACTAAAGGCATAAAGGATAACAAGAAGACATTCTACAAATACAAGCAAGAGTAACACCAAGGACAGGATAGGCTTGTTTCCAAGGGGGAAAAATAATACAGGCTGAATCTCTCTAGTCCTGAACTCTCTGATCTGGAAACATCTGTCAGCTGGAATGATTTTAATTAGCCTGATGTCCAATTTTCATGGGTGTGGCCAAGTTTCCTGTGGTCCCATAAAGTTTGTTTACAGCCACCAGTCCTAGCTCTCAGTATTCTATGCTGTCCTTTAGCTCTAATTTACCTCTAAATGTCCTCTATAGCACCAGTAAGCAGTGGAAGTGTTGGTAATGCTGCTAGATAAAATTGGCCTCCCATGGTCTGGAAAATTTTCTCGTTTGGAACCAGTCAGGTCCTGAGGGTGCCAGATTAGAGAGGTTCAACCTCTAATAGAAAATGTGGAAATGGCAGAAGTGCTTAATGACTTCTTTGGTTTGCTTTTCACTTAGAAAGTTCATGGTGTCCTGATGCATAACACAGTGAATTCCAGTGAAAATGAGGTAGTATAATAGGCTAAAATAGGGAAAGAACAAGTTTAACTTATTTAAATTAGAGGTATTTGCATTTCTTCAGGCCCTGGAAACTTATTCTTGAACACCGCAGGAACTGACTGAGGGGCTATCTTGTAATAGCTAGAAGAGAAGACAGAAGAGATCCTTGCTTACATCAGGGTAGAGATAATTAACCCCAATATTTCAGAGCTTCAGAACGATTCCTGTCCTTTAAATCTGCTCCCATCCTATTCACACTAAGTTAGTATTAATGGGAAAAATCATAATAATCTGCTTTATAATGGTGCTAGGAAACATTGGAGTTAATTATAAAATCGAAAGAATGCACATTATGTTCAAAATATTGCTGTCACGTGGCAATACCTTTACTCACTAGCTTTCCTGGCATCACTTTCATTCTCCCCACAGTTGTGTTTCTGACTCCTAACATCTCAACTGCTAGAATCACAAGGATCTATAAGTATCTCAGGGTGTGTCTAGACTACAGGGTTTTGTTGACAAAAGTGGACTTTTGTCGACAAAACTATACCTGCATCTACACTGCCACTGAGTTCTGTCAACATAATGTCGACAGACCTCAGCAGTTTTGTCGACGGCTGTAAACCTCATTCTACGAGGAATTATGCCTTTTGTCGACAGAGTTCTGTAAACAGAAGACGTTATTGCATCTACACTGTCCTTTGCGTCTACACTGTCATGTCGACAAAGCGGCTTGCTTTGTTGACAGAACTGGATGTAGTCTAGACGGTCTTTATCGACAGAAGCTTTGTTGACAGTATCTGTCGACAAAACTTCTGTCGATAAAAGCCTGTTGACTAGACGTACCCTCAGTCTAATTTAAAACAAATTTCTTCAAATGACTGCAGAGAAACATCTTGGAAAGATCAAATAAATGCACCAAAGATTCAGAAAGGGGAAGACAAATTAAAAAGAATGCATGATCAGGTTTCCCTCTGAGGTGAGCACCTGTGTTGCTGTGCACAAAAAAAAAATAATCAAAACCCACCCACCTTCTTCCCAGAGCCGCACAGAAGCACTTACCTTCATGCCGGACCCAGAAAGGGAGTGGCATGGCTGCTCTGGCAGATGGGGCTGGGGCTGTGGCAACGGCTGCTACCACTTGGTAGGAGGCTGCTCAGGCAATCGGGGTCACTGAGGGAGCAGCTGCTCTGCTCCGGCAGCCAGATCAGAGACTGGGGCCACCTGGGAAGCAGCTTCTCTGGCCACTTGGGTGGCTGGGGCAGAGGCCAGGGCCACACGTTTTAGGCATCTGCTCCAATCTGGCAGGCCGGGGTCTTGTGGAGAGTAGCTGCTCCAGTGGCCAGGATCTTTCCATTTCCATCTCTGCAGTCTTAACTGTACATACTAAGGGAAAGAATTAGCTTTGAATAAATCCCTTCTTTAACCCCACGTTATTTCTTTATTTCTGGCTTAAATACCTATTTTTAAAATTGGGAATATTTTGTATGTATACATATTAAAGAAAATGTAATTGTAAATTGAAGAACATATTTAAAAATCTGCTTCCCAGGCAGTAAGATACATTTTTCACTGTTCCTCTGACAATTGGCATTACTGTCCCGAGCAAATTACTTTTCATTATCTAAACCCTGAAACCTTTTCTTCAGAAAAATGGGGGGCTGACATTCTGTGCTGAGCCACCAGGAGACCTGCAGCTGGTGCAGAAGGTAGGTGGCTCCCTGCTTCCTCTCACTGAATTTTCATTCCTGCTTTTCCATGCTTAGTTCAGGGTCTTGTAAGCATTTTTAAAGCACTAGCATAATTTAGAAAAAAGTGTGCTTGTGTAGTAAAGCAAACTGCCAGCACATGTCAAGTTCTGCATAGCCATCTCTTTAGGCATCTCTCTATTGTCTTATATTATGTTCAATAATGTAGCATCTGTGACTCTGAAAAGAAATTCATGAGCCCACTGATGAAGTCAATAGCAAAACTTCCATTAACTTCAGTGTGGTCTAGGTTTCATATCTGAGATGAAATGGCCTACAGATGGATGTGGCTTTGGGGATAGAGTAAGTGTTTATTGAAAATGGCTATTTCTACATTTCATTATTATTATTCTTCCTGTATAGCTGGTGCTAATATCATGATTTTACACTGGTACAGCGCTGCATCTCTCTTTAGGTGTTGACTCCCACAGTGGCATGCCACAGGCTCCCAGCACCACTGCAGAGGAGGGAAAGGTGCGCCCTGCCCCCGATGTTACCTGGCTGTGCCAGTGGGTGTCCATGCTATTTGTGCAGCATTATATAGTGTGGCCAAATGGCCATGCAAAGGAGAAGGCTGGGCAAGGCACTCCCTGCACAAAGAGACTCAGCAGCTCCAGATACAATGGTGTGAAGGTGGCCCTGGAGACACAAGGAATCCTCTCGCCTGGAATCCAGGAGACACACATCACACCACTGGACATCCTAGAACCATTTTGCACTCCAGTGCCACAAGGGTACCCTAAAGGCAGTGACCTCACTTCCCTACTTGGGTTTTGTATGCCCTAGCTTGCTTAGAGCCAATGAAATGACTGTGTGGTGCTCCCTCTCTGCCCCAAAGCTCGCAGCATAAGGGCATTCTGGAGAAAAACTAGAGCAGTGCTGCACTGTGCTTATTTTTGCCCTCCTAGGACTTCTATGGAACTGCAGGCAGAGCAGACTTAGAGTAGCCTTGAGGCCAATCTAACATACAGAAGGATCTAGACTTGCTTCTGGAAAGATAGAAAATACAGAAGGCAGAAAGGGGACTTAGATCTTTCACTCTTTCAGCATTCCTGCATGGATGCGCTGTGGTCATGCCTTGGTACCCTAATAAAAGTTGAGATGCTGTAGTTCAAACTGTTCTGCTGGAGCTCATACTCTTGATATTGCCAGCAAACCCTCCAACATCCTTTTGGTGTTTTGAATTCCAACAGTAATCACAGGACTAGAAGGAAGCCCAAGAGATTATCTAGTCCAGTTGGGAGAGGGTCCGGGCGAGGGTCCGGGAGAGGGTTATAAACAGGGGAAGTTAGCTACTTAAAATTAATTTTCTTTATATTTGATTTCATATTAAATAAACACTGAAAATCATGCACCTTGTTAATTATCCCTCATTTTACTATTCTTTTTCCCTAACATTTTAAAGACAGACAAACAAAAATTTGTTAACTTGGGTGCCATGGTGGCACACATGACCTCAATATTGGTGCACAAGACAAAACTCACTCTGCTCATAGACGGAAAATCTTAAAGAACACTGCTCATGAGTTTTCAAAGGGACATTATTAAGGGGCCAAAAGCAAACTATTCCACTGCCTAGGAAAGATAGAAAGTATTGCAAAAAATCAGCTTGGATTAATCCAGAGATTTTGCATGATCTAAAAATCAAAGAAGAGTCACATAAAAAGTAGAAACTAGGTCAAATTACAAAGGATGAATATAAGCAAACAATACAAGTATGCAGGTGCAAGATAAGAAAGGCAAAGGCACAAAATGAGCTCAATCTAGCTAAAGACAAAGGCTAACAAAGGCTATAAATATATTAGAAGCAAGAGGAAGATCAAGGACAGGGTAGGCCCATTGCTCATTGAAGAGGGAGAAACAGTAACAGGAAACTTGGAAATGACAGAGGTGCCTAATGACTTCTTTGTTTCGGATTTCACTAAGAAGTTTGATGATGAAGAGATGCCTAACATAGTGAATGCTAGTGGAAATGGGGTAGGTTGAGAAGATAAAATAAAAAGAGAACAACTAAAAAATTACTTAGAAGTGTTAGATGTCTTTAAGTCACCAGGGACTGATGAAATGCATCCTAGAATACTCAAGGACCTGATAGAGGAGATATCTGAGCCTTTAAGCTATAATCTTTGAAAAATCATGGATGTTGGGAGACATTCCAGAAGACTGAAAAAGGGCAAATATAGTGCCCGTCTATAAAAAGGGATATAAGAACCACCCCAGGAAACTCCAAGAAAAATGATTAAAGGTCTAGAGAACATGAGCTAGGAGGGAAGGCTGAAGGAATTGGGCTTTTTTAGTTTGGAAAGGAGAAGACTGAGACGGGACATGAAAGTCGTTTTCAGGTATGTAAAAGGGTGTCACAGGGAGGAGGATGGAAAATTGTTCTCCTTGGCCTCTGATGAAAGGACAAGCAGCAATGGGCTTAAACTGCAACAAAGGAAATCTAGGTTGGACTTCAGGAAAAGCTTCCTAATTGTCAGGGTGATTAAACACTGGAATAAATTGCCTAGGGAGATTGTAGAATCTCCATCACTGGAGATATTTAAGAGCAGTTTGGCTAGACATCTATCAGGGATGATCTAGATGGTGTTTCGTCCTACCATGAGGGCAGGGGACTGGACTTGATGATCTCTTGAGGTCCCTTCCACTTCTAGCTTTCTATGATTCCATGATAACTGTAAACAAGAATTAGAGGGGTAGCTGTGTTATGTGCCATTTTTAAACAGACTTAGAGACTAACACAAATACATAGTATCATGAGCTTTTGTGGACACAAACCATTTAATCAGATGATGAGTTCACTGTTTTTAAAAAGAATGGAGGCCTCATTCAATTTTTGATACAGGGGGTTATCAATACAGCTTAAGTACAACATTGAAAATCTGGGTAATAGTGGTTGCAGAGCACCAGTTTGCTTCGCCAGTTTGCACTGTGAAAACACGTAACTATGGTGGTTTCACTATAATTTGAGCTTCACATGAAAACAACACAAATGTGAATTGAAAATGTAGCATGGAGACACACAATGTCTCTAGTATTAATGAGTGAGATGTAGAATCATAGATATGCGCAGTTTTTCATGGCTAGCATCACTATCTCCATTTTACAAATGGGAAATTAAAGCAAGTGATTAAGTGACTTGACCAAGGTCATAAAGCAAGACAATTTTTTAATCTATCATAGATTCAAAGTAATTGAGAGCAGGGTCCCTAGCATTGGAACACAATGTCTTGTTCTAAGTAGTTTAAAATGCAGTTCACCTAGAAACCAATTGTTAAGCGGCATAATGGGATACCAACTTAATATGTTCAGAAAAATCTTAGCGTTTTAACATCCAGCTCAAATAACCTAGTCACCTGAGATCTGAAAATATATTTTTTTACTTTTTATGTCAACACCAGTAGTTCTAAAGATTCTGTTAATAGAATTTATTGCACAACTTTGTTAAAGATGCATTAGGCAAAATAGATTGATAGTTTTCTAAAGCCATATTAGCTCTGCAGTGCAAACAGGAGAACAATAAATAAGGTTCAAAGGCACATGGAACGGATATGTTGAGCAAGGTGACCAAATTTTACAGATATTTTAATTAAAGCCAGAGTTAAGTGAGTATACATAGAGGCAAGGGTGCTATTACAGTTAATGTACATAGTTTATACCTTCATGATATTTTTTAGAAATATATTCCAGGTTTATAATTAAGTATGTCATACAACTTTAATCTATTAAAACACCAGTCTGATAACACATTCATTACTAGTTAAGTATTTTTGAGCTAATTGCTTCAGTTGCTAGATGCATCCTTAGACAAAGCTGTTAAATCTCAACAAGAATGCTTAATTAGTATATTTTACTTGTCATACTGACTTAATTAAACCCTTGAGATACTCAACTGAAAGTTGTATTAGAAATGTAAAAGCATATTAAAAATGACTTTTATAGCAGCTCAGTTAATCTAAGTGAACCTCCATATAGACATTTAAAGTGAGCAAATGACAGGATTTCCACTAGTTTTCTAATAGAATATGAAAGAGATGCAAGTGAAATATTATTTGCCAATTTCCTTCAGCATAAAGGATGTACTCATACATTATTTGTTAGTTATCTCAGATAAGTTAGATTTCTTTGAAGTAGCTTCATTTTCAAACTCTGCACAACAGTCACCTTTGATTGGTTTCTGGCTGGCATAAACCCTCTCTCAAAGCAAAGTACTTTCAAAACATTTGTTAATGGATTGAACAAGAAGAGTTGGAGATATTGAACAGCTTACAGACTCTTCTGGGTACAGCTAAACAAAAGAGATCTTGTTCTGTGACTATACAGTAATGAATGGGCTCTTAGATCTGAATTGCATCAAATATACTCTCCCCCGCGCCCCGCCTTTTATCACCAACCACTGTATTCAAAAAGTACAAACATCTCCTTGAATGGAATGGACAAGGGACCACAAATAGCCACCACAGCAGATTCTAAGGGTATGTCTACACAGCAAAGTTATTTTGAAATAACTTTATTAGCGTCTACACAGTCAAACCGCTATTTTGAAATTAATTAGAAATAGCGGAGCGCTTATTTTGATTTTGGTAAACCTCATTCCACGAGGAATAACGCCAAATTCAAAATAGCTATTTTGAAATAAGTGCTGTGTAGACACTTATTTTGAAATAGGGGGCCTCCAGTCTTCCCAGGGTGCCATGGTGTCCACTCTGACCTCAACCAAGAACACTCCTCTCCCTCCCCCCTCCCAGGAGCCCTTAAAGGGGTTGACTCTGGCTACAGTGCCTGTGCCAGCTCCAAGCCTGCCAGCCCAGAACCAGCAGTCACTGCCCCTGACCCAGTAGCCCCAAAACATGAGCCAGCAAGCCACTGGCAGCCAGCCCTCCACCGCTCCACAGGAGCAGCCTGCCAGCTCCCAGGAGCCTGACAGGGCCTGGAGAAGGCGGGCACCTTCCTGGTCCAGGGTGGAGATCATGGACCTTATTCAGGTTTGGGGGGGATGGCCCCAACGTCCATGATCTCTGCACTAGCAGAGGAATGCAGCCATCTGTGTCAGGATAGCTGCCAGCCTGGCCACCAAAGGCCACATGCGAACCCAGGAGCAGGTTTGCATGAAAATCAAGTTGGTCCGGCAAGACCCGCACCCCTGAGCCCTGAGCTTCCCCTCCCCCTTCTTCCCCTTGCTTCCCCCTTCCAGCTCCCTCCTTCCAGGTTTCCCCCACCCCTCTCCCACCCTCTCTTCTCCCCGCTCCCACCTCCTTTCCCCAGTCTCACCAGAGTTCCTCCCCCCCCCCCCCGCCTGTTTTGCTAAATAAAGAGAGTTTGTGTTCATGAAAATACGTGTATTTTATTTGACATCAGGAAGGGGGGTTAGGGAGGGGTAAGTGGAAGGACGTGAGGGAGGAATGAGGTACAAGCCCCCAGTGGGGCAGACCAGGGAGGCTCTTAGTGCTCCTCAGGGTGGAAGCTCTCCCACAGGGCCTCCTGGATACTGACAGCCCCCCGATGGACCTCCCAGATGGCAGCCTGCAGAAAGTGCAGGCAGGCTCGCAGCAACGTGTCTGCGAGATGCACAAGAGTGCCCATGGGCAGCTCTGGCTCCATTTTGCAGAGTGTTGTGGTGTCCCGAGTGAGGGCAACCAGAGCACACAGAGACAAAATGCTTTGCTGTCCCTCATCGAGGTAGGCAAGCAAGCAGGTAAAGCTGAGAACCGGCTGTCCAAGGGGGGGTCCCTTTAAGCACAGGCCTCAGATAGCCTCAGGCAACAGCCACACAAAGTAACTACTGACCTGATGCCCTTCTGGACCTGGTTCTGGCTGGCCTTAAATGTGATTCAGCGTCCACTCAGTGTGGACGTGCTATTGCGAAATGCAATTTTTGTGTAGACGTGTTATTTCGAAATAACTTATTTCAAATTAACTCTTTTGAAAGAAGACATTTCGAAATAACTCTGTAGTGTAGACATACCCTAAGAGAGCACCCAAAGACCACAACATCATGTAAGGATTGAAGGCACCAGGCCAGGTTTATTGTAAATGAAGCACAGTAATAGTTTCCCCAGAACAGATGGCTACAGGTAGGTTAAGAATTTGTGCCCATGACAATGAATTTGACTCAGTCAGTGACATTAGATCCATCACTGTCCCCTAGGTTGGACTAAGGCAACTTGTTGGGCTACACTTCTATACACAAGTATAAAACAAGTTACACATCACTCCTGACATACTAGCTTGCCCTCCCTCAGATATTATCTATATCCACCCATTACCTTGTATGGGGGGGTCCAATCACTATCTATCATGCTGTCAGTTAAGACCCTGTCCTGAACCTGGGTCAGTACATTCTTGTTATCTGTGGGGTCTGTGTTGGTACCAAGATGTTCCTTCAAGGTATTCTATTATGACCCCTCTGTTGTGTGTATGGCCTGTGCCTAGTATCTATTAGGTATGAGTCCTTCTATAATATCAGCCTTCTTTTTGCCAACTTCTGAGAGTAGGGCCTGCCTCTTGCTTAATGCTATAAAGCAAAGTGAAGCTATGAAGTATTTCTAAGCCTCAGACCTTAACACCAGGCCTGTGATACATAGGCTTATGTTCCAGGCCCTAATCTTACTATCTGTGATATAGGTAATATTGTCGAAAAAAATACCACCGATTGGACATGGATGTTTGGAAAGGGAAAGTTCTGTGGTCCTGACTCAAAACAAAATTCTTACTTGGCTTGGGAGGGCGGCAGAGGGTGCAGGGAGGAGGGGAAGAGACACAAACCAAACCCTGTTAACATCAATGATAGTCCAACAAGAACTAAGTTCTCTAATGCCATGTCAGTGTACACAACATTTTAACGAGATTTTCCCCCTTGAGGAAAATCTCACTCTTGTGAATGGCAATCAGAGCACCTGTGCTTTTCCTGATAAGCTCTTTTTGCGCAAGAAACACCTCTTGAGCATCCACACACCTTTTCTCACAAGAACTCTTGTTATTCCTTGTGGGGAGAGGAATAACTCTACCGGCAAAAGCCCTCTGTTCTGCCGTTTTACTGTAAATTTTCTTCTGCAAAAACGTGCTTGAGGTGTGAACACTCTGCGGATTTTTGCACAAAAACAGCTGGTTTTGCACAAAAACCCTGTCGTATAGACATAGCATTAGAGTCAACTGCCAGTTGAGCTGCAGCTGGCAGTTGAATTTTAGTGCAGAGCCCCTTGCAGGGTGGGAGGAGACTTAACATGCTCTCCCCATCCCAAGCCCTGACTGGCCTCAGGGCAAGAGGAGCATGCAAATTCTTCTCCCCCCGTGCCTCCGTCCTGCAAGGAGCATGTGGTGCTTAGAAGTGCCACACCCTTAGCAGGGCAGGAGATAACTTAGCACACTCCCTACCCCCACCCCCAGGCCAATCAGGACTTAGGGGCGGGAGGAGTGTGCAAAGTCTCCTCCCACCTTGCCAGGAGCACGTGGTGCTGCTAAGCTTCATGCACTCCTTGCAGTGCAGGGGCAGGGCAGGAGGGGACCTCACGTGCTTCCCTCCAACCCCAGGCTCTGATTGGTCTGGGCGTGGGGAGAGCAGCAGGCCCTCCACGGGCCAGATCAACTCACTTGGTATGTCAGATCTGGCCCACGGTGGACCTTTTGCCCATCCCTGATCTACAGCAACCTGAGGGACTCTTCCAGCACAAGGAATCCTTCTCCCTGAGGTGTGATAGCTTATCAACAGAATTCTTCCATAAATGTCATGCTGTCTACCTTGGGGTTAGCTCACCTTAACTATGCTACTTAGGAGAAAATTTTTCCCCACAGAAATATAGTTAACCTGACTTAATTTTCTAGCTTGCATAGATCAAGCCTAGGTAACTTCACTAACCTTGATGCTGCAATTAAGGTATCTGAATTAAAAGGACTTGAAATTGTGAATGTTCGGTAGCTGTGAAAAATCAAGTCAATAGGAGCCACAATAAAAGCAGCCATGACACACCAGCCCTTTGGCTACAATTTTGCCTTTGCGTGAAGGGAAGCAAACCTGTGAAGTCTCAGCAAGTGAAGCTTCTAGCTCTACTATTAAGACAGCTTCTTCATCAGATAACCCTCTTTCCCTTAACTTACCCACTCCCTTTCCTGATTGAACAGAATGGGAGTGCCACAAAATGAGCTGTGTCAAACCAAGACTCCCACTAGCAAATTTTGTTGGGTGCCTTTGAGTAGGAAGAGAATGGATGAAAAGGCAAAATGGCAGATTGGGAAAGGAGCTGGTTAATGGGGAGCTAGAGCAGAGGTAGACTACAAAGCAGATAAAACAGAAGTAAGATACTTTAACACTTCTGTTGGCTTTCCTGGGCAATGGCAAAAATAAGGAAATAAACTTCTATTTAAGAGCAACATCTGGAAAGTGTGACAATGTGTACATGCAGCAGACAAAACTTGACATTTGTACCAAATGCGATGGTTTAAAAGTTTTAGAAAGGTCCATACAGCTCTGTAACCTGTCTTCCTACAGGTTAGAGGGTATGAACAGAACAGGCAGACATCATCTTTCTATCCAAGTGCAAAAAGATGGACATCGTACCCAAAGGACTGAAAGTGAACAACCCATTAAGATCAACATACTGTATTGACTACAGTGAGAGACTCTGCTTCACACTATCCAAGAAATTAAGGAACCACCTGATTAGTATCTTATACAAGAAACAGAAAAATATCAAGAATGACATCTCTAACCTAGAGAATCTCATCTCAAGTCAAACATCCACACCAACTAACACCTCACAAGACTTTTGTTCCACCAGACAAGAAATCTACTATACACACTTCTATTCCCTACAACAAAGAAAAGACAATAAACTTTCTAAACTGCTCCACACCACAGGCTACAACAGCAACTACCTCAACCCACCAGATAATATTGTTAACCTCTCTAGCTACAGACTCAACCCAGCAGAAGAGTCTGTCTTATCCCAGGGTCTCTCTTTCTGCCCCACTTCCCCCACGAACTGGATTCAATTTTGTGGTGACCTTGAGGCTTTCTTTCGCCGCCTCTGCCTACAAGAATATTTCCAAACTACCAATGAACATCAGTCTGACCAACCAGATCCCCCCTATCAACACCAAAAGAAAAATAATTCTATATGGACTCCCCCTGACGGTCAGAATTACAATCTGGATTTCTATATACAAAGCTTCTGCAACAATACACAGACTGACATTATTCACAAACGACAACAAGTGACATACAATCTCAGCCGTGCTGAACACTATGCTATCCAGAGTCTCAAAAACAACCTGGACATTATAATCAAACCAGCTGACAAAGCGGGTGCTGTGGTCATTATGAATAAGTCTGACTATGACCAGGAGGCAACCAGACAACTCTCCAACACCACGTTTTACAGACCTCTCTCGTCTGATCCCACTTCAGAATACCAAAAGAAACTACACTGTCTCCTTAAAGAACTCCCTACATCTACTCAGGACCAAATCCACACAGAAACACCTTCTGAACCCCCGACCAGGACTGTTCTATCTGCTTCCCAAAATCCATAAACCTGGACACCCCGGATGTCCCATCATCTCAGGTATCGGCACGCTCACTACTGGATTATCCAGCTATGTAGACTCTCTTCTCAAACCCTACGCAACCAACACTTCCAGCTATCTCCAAGATACTACTGACTTCCTGAGAAAACTACAAAACATCAATAACCTCCCTGATAACACCATCCTTGCTACCATGGATATAGAACTCTATACACCAACATCCCACATGAAGACGGATTACAAGCAATTAGAAACACTATCCCAGAGGATACCACTGCCAATCTGGTAGCAGACCTATGTAACTTTGTTGTCATCCACACTTATTTCCAATTTGAGGACAACTTATACCTCCAGATAAGCGGCACAGCCATGGGTACCCGCATGGCCCCACAGTATGCTAACATCTTTATAGCTGACTTAGAACAACGTTTCCTCGGATCCCGTCCCCTTTTACTCCTTCTCTACTTACGCTACATCGATGACATCTTTATGATCTGGACCCATGGCCAAGAAACACTGTATGCATTCCACAGAGACTTTAACAACCTACATCCCACCATCAATCTCAGCCTGGAACATTCTACACGAGAGATCCATTTCCTGGACACCACAGTACAAATCACCAATGGTAAATTAGATACAACTCTCTACAGAAAACCCACTGACTCTTACCATTACCTACATGCCTCCAGCTCCCATCCAGAACACACCATACGATCCATCGTCTATAGCCAAGACATTCGATACAACTGCATCTGCTCTAATCGCACTGACAGAGACCAGAAACTTCAGGATCTCCACCAAGCATTTATAAACCTCAATTACCCACCTGGAGAAATTAAAAAAACAACTTGAAAGAGCCAGACGAATACCCAGAAACCGTCTACTTCAAGACAGACTCAAGAAAACCAATAATAGAACACCACTTGTCATCACCTATAGCCCCTAACTTAAACCCGTCCAACACATTATCAATAAACTACAACCTATACTGGAACAGGATACTAAACTCCGAGAGGCTCTGGGAGACAGACCAATAGTCTCCTATAGACAACCACCTAACCTCAGGATGATCCTTATCAACAACCACAGGACATACCACACTAATACCAACCCTGGAACTTTCCCTTGCAACAAAACCTGGTGCCAGCTTTGTCCACATATTTACTCTGCTGACACCATCATTGGACCTAACCATTTCAGTTATAAGATCAAGAACACATATTCCTGCTCATCCAGAAATATAATTTATGCCATCATGTGCCAACAGGGTCCGTCTGCTATGTATATTGGACAAACTTCTCAAACACTTTGCCAAAGAATCAATGCACACAAAACAGACATCAGACAGTTTCATAAAGAAAAAACAGTTTCTTGCCATTTCAACCAGACTGAGCATTGTCTCAACGACCTGACTACCTGCATCCTGCTTCAAAGAGACTTTAACACAAGACTTCAAAGAGAAGTCTCTGAACTGTCATTCATGCTTAAATTTGACACTTTACGAATGAGCCTTAACAAAGATGCTAATTATCTCACGCATTACAAAGATAGCTTTCCCAATTATCACCCCTAATGTCATTATCTCATAGACATTAACCTCCCCCCCTCATCCCTCCTCTGTTTTAAAATCTGATTTGTCTATTTTATATGTGTTCACTTTTTTTGATTGTATCCCTTTGGTATATATGGTCATGCCAATTTTCTTCCACAATTTGATCTGAGGAAGTGGTCTGGCCCACAAAAGCTCATCACCTAATAAACCATCTTGTTAGACTTTAAAGTGCTGCATAGTCCTGTCTTTTGTTGCAGCCATCAAGGTGATCCATCCCCTACTCACATTTGCAACTTCTACCAATCAGAGGCCAGTGACACCCAGAGTATGGGCTTGCATCCCTGACCATTTTGGCTAATGGACTGATAGACCTCTCCTCCATGAACTTATCTAGTTCTTTTGAACCCAGTTATAGTTTTAGCTCTCTCAAGTTTCCCTGGCAACAACTTACACAGGTTGATAGTATATTGTGTGACATATTTCCTGTAGCTTCAGGGGGTAGCCAAGTTACTCTGTTACAGAAAAAAACAGCAAGCAAATGGTCTGGTAGCACTTTATAGACTAACAAAACATGTAGATGGCATCATGGGCTGTGTCTATGAAAGCTCATGATACCATCTACATGTTTTGTTAGTTTATAAAGTGCTACCAGACCATTTGCTTGATATTTCCTGTAGTTTGTTTTTAACCTACTGTCTTTTAGTTTCACGGAGTGACTTCTAGTTCCAGTGTTATCTGAAGGAAAAAATAACACTTCCTTATTCACTCTCTCCTCTATTATATCATCTGTTAGCTGTCAGGTTGGAAAAGAGACTAGTCCCAGGCTTCTTAAAATCTCCTCAGAGAAACTCTTCCATATCCCTAATCATATTTGTTGCCCTTCTCTGCCTGTTTTCAAATTCTAATGTCTTTTTTGAGATTGGTAACCAGAATTGCATTCAAGGAGTGGGCATACCATGGATTTATATAGTAGTTATATTTCCATTATCTCTTCCTTTCCTTGTTAGTTTTTTAACTGCTAGTGTAGATTATGGATAGTTGTCTGAAAACATCTGCTCCATAACTCTAAGAGCTCTCTTGAGTGCTAACAGCTAATTTAGATCCCATCATTTTGCATGTGTAGTTGGGATGTTTCCCAGTGTAATTATTCTGCATTTAGCAACATTAAATTTAGTGTGCCATTTTGTTGCCCAGTTACCTAGATTAGAAAGATTCTTTTGTAACTCTTCACCGTCCATTTTGGACTTACAAAATTAATCAAGATCATTATCAGCTGCAAATTTTGCCACCTCACTGTTTACCCCCTTTCCTAGATCATTTATGAATATGTTAAACAGCACTGGTCCCAGGACAGATCACTTGAAGACACAGCTATTTACCTCTCTCCATTCTAAAAAATGGACCATTTGTTCCTATTTTTATTTCCCGTCTTTTATTTAAGCAGTTACTTCTCCATCTGAGGACCTTCCATTTTATCTCATGACTTATTTACTTGTAACCCCTCCTTTTCCCTCCCTGGATTACTTGGGAGCAGGTCATACTCACAGGTGTGCCTTGGCACCTAATGTTTTTAACATAAAAGGAGATTGAGTACCCCAGTGGTGGTGATGTTTAGTTGGGGATTCCCTATATACCCTCTTGCTGCAATCCCTTGCTCCTAAAGAATATACAATGGCCATGCCTCCACCTGGCTGGCTCTGTACACACTTAATGATGTGCCTTGGGAGCCTCCAGGAATAAAATTATTCCAGCAATAATCTGGATCTATCTCCAGGACAACAATTATAAATACACATCTAATTGGTTACATTAAAATGAGCACACCTTTACTTAACTTAAAGAAACAGGGTTTAACAGATTACAGTGAATAAAATCAATTAACAAAGTATACAGAAATAAAAGGAACTTGTCTGGCATTTGTACTACCACCATTTATCCCACCCCAGAGTGTGCACTCCTCTGGATTCAGAGTCTTAGACACTTGCTTGCAAAAGTGCGCTTGAAGGTCTGCAGCTGGAGTGGAGACAGCACTGTGTAGGTCCTGTGTATGTTAGTCCAAGCTGAGCAGTCAGCTGCAAAATCTCTCTGCCACTGGAGCAGGCTCCACCAAATGCCGTCAGCTCTGGTTCACTGGGCTGGTCACTCTGCCTCTCGTTGGACCCAGAGATAGTCTATATCTCTGAGGTCTGTTCCAGGCAACACTTTCCCAAAGAACCCAGTTACTCACAGTTTCCTCTTGTGTGCAGGTATATGTAGCCCTTCTCAGCCAGAGTCTCTCCCCTTTAGAGACAATCAGCAGCCGCTGAAGTAGCCTGCTATATTCAAGCCCCACATGCTCTCAGTCCCAGGCTCTAGCTGCAACACAATAGCTCCTGGACTGGACAAAGACTCCTCCCCAGCAGCCTGGCTCCTCTCTCCCTGAAATGGAGAGCATCTTCCTCTCCCAAACTGCCTGGATGAGCCCTGCTTCCTCCTTTTTCCTCAAGAGTTCATGGGAGTTGTAGTTTCTAGGGCTAGATTGCAACACAAAGGATCCTCCCAGAAAAAGTCAGAGGCCTCTTTAATAAGGGGACTACATTCTTAAGGGATCTTGTCAACGGTATTCTGAAAGTCAAAGTATACTATACCACACATTTGTTGACACCCTCAAAGAATTGTAAAAGATTGGTGAGGCATGATTTCCTTTTACGATAGCAGCATTGACTCTTCCCCAACAAATCCTGTTCCTCCATTTGTCTGACAAATCTGTTTACTATAGTTTCAACCAATTTGCCTAGTACAGAAGTTTGGCTTACTGGCCTATAATTGGTAGGATTATCTGAGTCTTTTTTTTTAAATGGTATCCCATGGTTTATTTTCTACTCGTCTGAACAGATACTGATTTAAATGATAGATAAACTATAGCTACTAGTTCTGCAATTTCACATTTGAGTTCCTTCAGAACTCGTGTGAACATCATCTGGTCTTGGTGACTTATTACTCTTTAGTTTATGAAAATATCTCAGGTGGGGAATTCTTTTTCTTAAGTAAAGAATGTGAGGAACCATTGCATACTGAAGTGTCTGAGGTGGTTTTGGAACAATCTCCCTCAGATGCTCTGCAGTGAAAAAAAAATCAATGAAAAAATTCATTTAGCTTCTCCATAATCTGCTTATCTTTCTTACGTGCTCTTTCAGTACCTTGATCATCCAGTGGCCACAGTGATTATTTGTCAATCTTCCTGCTTCTCATGTATTTACATAATTTCACTGTTCATTTCTGAGTCTTTAGTTACTATGACGGACAGGAGGTGTGCTGGTCAGCACACAGGGTATTGGCAGAAAGCCAGGAAAGCCAATAGATAAGACTGTTGAAATTTAAATTGAATATAGATACCTGGCTGCTGTTCTTTTGTGTGAGTTCTAAGATAGCAGCTGGAAGAAGCAAAATGAAGTAATTAAATAGAATGACAACACCTAGAAAAAAATTGGGCATAGGAATGGACTTGGCCTTCAAGCATATAATTCCTATCTATAAAGATTCCATTCCTTTAAGATTTGTAATCTATTTGATTTCTTTCCCATATATTGCCACTTCCTCACTAGTGCAACCAATTGTGTCATTATGTACTTTGTACCTTGGTATTACAATGTCCCATTGATCATTGTTCCCACAAGTTCTGTGAGGCTTATTATGTCAATATTACTTATCGTTAACAAGTTTGCTGAAGCCACTCGCCTCTTTGGTGTGACCATCAGCCTAGGAAAGATCGAAGTACTGTTTCAGCCTGCTCCAGGATCTGCTGCTCTCCCCCCTTCAATCTCTATTGAAAGAACAGAGTTTAAAACAGTGGACGAGTTTAAGTACCGCGGCAGTGTGATAGCCAATCATGGCTCCCTTGACAAAGAAATCAATGCCAGGATCAGGTATTAGGACATCTGAGAGCATGAGTGTTCAATCAGCACAGTATTCGACAGTCCACTAAACTGCAAGTATACAGGGCTGTAGTCTTGACCAGCCTCCTGTATGGATGTGAAGCCTGGACCTTGTACAGAAAACATGTGAAACTACTGGAGCGCTTCCACACACACAGCCTGAGGTCATTACTGCGCATTCAATGGCAGGACAGAGTCACAAACTTGGAAGTCCTTGACAGAGCAGGAAGCACAAGCATTGAAGCCATGATTCTGAAAGCCCAGCTTCGTTGGGCAGGGCACGTCATTTGAATGGAGGAGTCGAGAATTCCTAAGCAAATCCTCTATGGTGAGCTCTCCCAGGGCAAAAGGAATCAAGGTAGGCCTCGCAAGAGGTATAAAGACTGTGTAAAGGTCAACATTGCTCATGCTGGATTAAAGCCAAAGCAGCTAGAGCAGCATGCAGAAGACCGAACAGGCCGGCGTGCTCTCGTACGACACGCGTATGACAACTTCGAAGAGCAGCGACGCATACGCCTGATTGATGTTCGTGAGAGGAGAAAAGCAACAGTAGAAGCCACACTGACAGAGCCAGGACAATTCCTTTACCCCCACTGTGAATGCCCATACTGTTCAAGGCTTGGACTCCTCAGCTACGTGCGAGTCCACAACCAACGAGCCTGTGCAAGCTCAAAATGTCATCATCGGACACGACAGACTACCAACAACTTAATACTAGGAACTAAAGTTCACTCGTTATTTAGACTTCGAGCATTTGTATATAAGAATTTATCAAATTTGTTACTTTTGAGCTGCCATTTTGTGACATAATTGAATAGGATTCTTTCATTTGACTGTTTTCCACCAAATTCCGACCTGTACTTTGTCATCTTCCTATTCTCTTTACTACAATATAAAGCATCTCCGTTAACAGATCATTTTCTAAGGGATGTGTGATCGAACAGTGTGTTTTTGTCTCTTTCCCCAGACTTTCATTTAAATATTCCTCTACAAACTTTTAAATTCTACATGACAGCATTTTGGCTCCCCTTTCGGTTTTCAATTCCCCAATTCCTAATACACCTAGCCCTTCTTCCCCCTACACCATTGTCTCATCTACATAGTGATACCCTGCAATTCTGCCTATCTGGCCCTGCATGTGGAAATGCAAGTGAGATTGAAATCAAGGACTTCCATGGTAGCAATCTTTTATCTACCAGCCTAAATTTGTTCTCCATGACTCCTGTCATAGTTTTTCCTATGTCACTGATACCTACATGTACCACAAATACTTTTTTCTCCTAGATGTCTTGATAGATCTGCAACCTTCAGACCCGGCAATTTACCATGGGTTCTCCTGGTAAACAAACACAGGTACCTATATTCCTAATGACTGAAATGCTCATTGAAAATCTGTCTCTTTGTAACTGGGAGGTAACCTCAGTGCAAGAAGTTATCCTGATATCATCCAGAAGGCGTGAGGTCTCAAGTATGGGATCATTTCCTTCTCCTCCAATCTGATGTTCAACTATAAGGCAAATCTCCCTTCCTCCCCGCCCCCTCACCTCCAAACACAGAATTTCCCCTTCTCAAAAACAAAATCTATTTTTAACAGAACATAATAGTCAAGTTTGATCATAAATAAATTTACACCATTCACAGCAATACAATTGGACTGATGATTGATCAGGTGTTATGAGAAGTTGTGAAATAGGGTTTGGACTGCTAAAATACAGGCAAAGCAACAGAATGGAAATATACCATCATACCTTTTGCTATTTTAGGCCTGATTGTATCTTGAATCCAACTGTGCACAGCAAGACTTTATACCAAGTCAAAGACCACGAGAAGTGCTGTCTTGGTAGTAATACCATAGAATGATTCAACTCGACTTGTCTTTATATTGTATTTGTTCTGACCTATATACCTGGAAATATGGTTAGAAAAACTGATTGCACACCAGCTTGTTACATTCATAAGCAAACAGCTCATCCAGACTTTAGCTGCTAAGAAAAAAGCTGAGCTAGAAATGCTCTGTAAAGACACTTGGCAATGTTATGTCTTTCACATTTGCACAAATTCATACTTGTACATTCCATTATTTAAGCCACATTTATTTTAAGTAGCAATTCTTGGTAAAACTTTAATATACAAATAAATCTTGCTAATAAGCAGCATGAACCCATTTGGTTTGACGGGATCAGGCACATATGAATTTTCCTCCTTCCACCAGAATTTAGTGAATTTGTGTTAATCAAAGTATAAAAGCATACACTATGAATAACTTGTATTAAATTCCAAAATCTCTAAACTTAAACAAAACAAGTGAAAGTGAACATGAAAGTTACACCTGATTTCTTCTTGTATGCTATTGTTATACTAAACATTAATGAAAGAAGAAAATATTTTATATATATATATCATATTTATTTCCTTTTTACAGTAAGTAGCACATCCTCAGTATAATTTTCTGTGATAGAATCAGATGTGGAATATAAATTCTATGCAAGTCTTTCATGCAACAAAGAGAAAAAAACAACGAAGAGGGAAAACGTGATCATAAAGAGACAATAACTGGTAAATGGTCTTAAGGCAGGTGAAAGCACCTAAACCCACTTGCCATTTTTTTTAAATTTGACTGACTCAGTTTCCAATTATTGGTAAGAATAAAGACAGAGATAATGTCACTGTGATCCAGATGGTCTTTGGCAAAGTGTCCTCTGTTCTCTGCAAATGACTTATCTGAGACCTGACATACTCAGGACAAAAATGTCTTGCAGGGTATTTAGTCATAAAGAGTAGCATGGAAAAGTAGGAATGCTCATACATTTCAAGATGTAGGATTACTATTTCAGGAATATATTTATATTTTCAAAGTATGTTTTATGGGTTTGGAATAAAAAAGCTAATCAGGGAACAGTATGTCCCAGAGATACCCCAGAGTACAATTTAGTCATGTAGGTCACAGATTCTGTGATTTCGTAAGACCTCCATGACTTTGGATTCAGCTGTCAGCAGCTGCAGCCAGGATGCACATCACCCCTGTGGCTGCAGTGGGGACTGGGGCGCTCTGTCATCCTGCCCCCCTCATGATAGAGCCTGGGATCTCAATTCTCCCACATGGGACTCCAGCTCTCATTCCTTTCCCATTGGTCCCCCAGGGCTCTTTCCTACTATTATTTGTACTAAAAAGTCACAGGCAGGCCACAGTTCCCATGAATGTTTGTTTATTCTTCCTGACCTGTCTATGACTTACTAAAAATAATGGACAGAAACCTTAACCCTAGTGGATATCCAGTTCGAGTAGCAGGGAATTGTCCACCCCACTCCACGGCTACCCATTGATAAAATGCAAGCCTCCATTGTCTACTTTTGTTCTATCCCAAGATTATAATTGAAAAACCAAGACATAGAACTGCAAATACTGTAATCAAAACCATTTGAAGGGGGAGAAAAAGGGAAGAAAAGCACATTACAAGAGAGAGAGGCTCACTCTGTCTCCGAATGAAGAGAGAAGATGGATTCATGATCTCGGCTGGGATGCAAGGAAGGAAACAAAGGGAGCTACTGCTGTAGCTCAGGGAGAAGTGCCCCTCCCCCAGCCACGCAGTTCCGTGAATGGCAGCCATGAGCTTCTGGGTGGGGTTCATTAAGCAGCTGCCAGGTGATGCTACTACACAGCTTAGAGAGAACCTTGCCCCCCACCCCAGCATTTCTGCCAGGGAGCATGGGCAGTATTGGGGGCATCCTTCTGGTGGCCCTTCATTTAGCCAGGGGGTTTTCAGCACACTGCCTAATCCACCACTGGATACATGGCAATTTCTTTGTCCCTACTGTAAAGGTAATTTTGTTTGACTTGGGGTGGAGAAGATGCTTGTTAGTTGTAATATGGGTATTATAAATAGACACATGTAATGCCTGTCATGCAGATAGTCTCTGCAAGAGTGCTTGTTAAACTATCCAGGTAGAACATGATTTAATTGGTCTCACAGGGTAGGGCTTCTCCCCAGCTTCCAGTCTCCTTTAACAAAGGCTAGTCCCTTAACACCAGCAAGGTAAACAAACAGAAATCAAACTTAGCTCACTCATTTCTCTCAGGCTTCAAGACTATGGTCCTAGGGGTCTCTGGTACTCCTGCTTCAGGCAATTTCGCTGTCCTGTTCATTTCCTGGAGCAGTAGCCCTTGAGTTGCTTCTCTGAGCACCAAGGACCCATTATGCTACAGGAATTAGCTCTTCTCCACCCCAACTTCCTTTCCTCAGGCACAGCCTATCCCAGTCACTCCCTCCATTCTACCACTTTTTCCTGCTCCCAGGCAGCCCTTTAGAGACCCAGGTGTAGCCCAACACCCTTTAATTGATTGGATTGGGGTCACCTTGCTCTGAACCTGCAATACAAAGTATTACCTATTTAATCTCCCTTTACTGCCAAGCATCATCATTTGAGAGATGCAAAGCATTCAGAGCATGCACATTTAACACCAAGTGATGGAACTGAACCTGGAATCCCTGGAGCTTAGTGCATGAGCCTCTAACATATGATCTAAAAGCTCTCAACTAAGGCTGTCGAGCAAACACATTTTCTCTTTCTGTAAGCAGTCTAAGTGCCACGAGATGGAACAGTGATAGAGATGCAGCCATGTTAGTCTGGTCTAGCTGAAACAAAAGACAGAACTATGTAGCGCTTTAAAGACTAACAAGATGGTTTATTAGGTGATGAGCTTTCGTGGGCCAGACCCACTTCCTCAGATCAATTTGTGGAAGAAAATTGGCACGACCATATATACCAAAGTTATATAATCAAAAAAAGTGAACACATATAAAATTGACTAATCAAATTTTAGAACAGAGTGGGAGTGAGGGGGGAAGGTTAGTGTCTGTGAGGTAATGACATTAGGGGTGATAATTGGGGGAGCTATCTTTGTAATGGGTAAGATAATTAGCATCTTTGTTGAGACCCATACATAAAGTGTCGAATTTAAGCATGAATGACAATTCTGAAGCTTCTCTTTGAAGTCTGGAGTTAAAATCTCTCTGAAGCAATATGCATGTTTTAAGGTCATTGACAGAATGGTTAGTCTGGCTGAAATGGCAAGCAACAGCTTTCTGTGAGAGAGTCTGATGTCTGTTTTATGTGCATTGATTCTTTGGTGAAGTGTCTGAGGAGTTTGTCCAATGTACATAGCAGACAGACACTTTAGGCACATGATGGCATAAATTATATTTCTGGATGAACAGGAATATGTGTTCTTGATCTTGTAACTGGCATGGTTAGGTCCAATGATGGTGTCAGCAGAGTAAATATGTGGACAAAGCTGGCACCAGGGTTTGTTGCAAGGGAAAGTTCCAGGGTTGGTATTAGTGTGGTATATCCTGTAGTTGTAGGTAAGAATCATCCTGAGGTTAGATGGTTGTCTAAAGGAGACTATTGGTCTGTCTCCCAGAGCCTCTCAGAGTGTAGTATCCTGTTCCAGTATAGGTTGTAGTTTATTGATAATGCATTGGATGGGTTTAAGTTTCTGGTCTCTGTCAGTAGGATTAGAGCAGATGCGATTGTATCTGAGGGCTTGGCTATAGACGATGAATCGTATAGTGTGTCCTGGATGGGAGCTGGAGGCATGTAAGTAACTGTAGGAGTCAGTGGGTTTTCTGTAGAGAGGGGTGTCTAATTTACCATTGGTGATTTGTACTGTGGTGTCCAGGAAATGGATCTCTTGCGTAGAATGGTCCAGGCTGAGATTGATGGTGGGATGTAGGTTGTTAAAGTCTCTGTGGAATGCATCCAGTGTTTCTTGGCCATGGGTCCAGATGGGACAGTTAGCCACACTCAGTAGGTGGATAAGCAGAAGATTTTCCCCTCTCCTCCAATGGATCTTCAGGATTTTCTATGGTCCCTCCATAGGGGATGGAATAATTTGTTCAACAACAGGCTTTTCATTCCTGCACTGACCCTTCTCTAACCGACCCCCACTCATACTCCTTGTGCTACCTCATCAGACCCTTCCATTTCCATTCCCTTATGCAGGAAGCCACATTGGTTCTGCCATTAATATAGTCACAGCCATCAGAGAAGGGGATAGACTACGCAAAATGCTTAGCCATAGACCATCGAAAAACACAATTTCCACTGATTGAACTGTGGAGCTAAACCAAAAACATTTTCTCAACTAACCTTCCAGAATAATTCCATATGTCATATTATTCCACACTGAGCTCGCTGGTTTACAGAACTGTCAAATCCCATCAAAAATATACCCAGTATATTCACAACAAATAATAAAAACACACAGCAAGAAGAGCTTGCCCTTCATGGATTATTAAGGAATTAGAAATGTGTGAGAATCTCTGTAGATTTTAAAATTAATTTTGTGGCTTTTTAAAAGAAAAAAGTAACTAAAATCAGTCCTATATTATACAATATAAGTGTTAATAATTTGTACTACAGTAGCAATTGGATTTCCCAATACAATCAGCCCATGATGTATTGGATTCCATCCAGATATACAACAAAAAGTCAATACTGAAGAGTTGACACCCTTAGGGTATGTCTATACTAGCCCCCTAGTTCGAACTAGGGAGGCTAATGTAGGCATTCGAACTTGCAAATGAAGCCCGGGATTTAAATATCCTCATGGAACGAGGTGTACCGGTAGTTCCAATTAGAGATCCTAATTCGAACTACCTACTCCGTGCCACGTGTAGCCGCGGGCACGGAGTTCGGACTAGGGGACATTTAAAAATGACGGTGCCCGGGAACATGCAAATGAAGCCCGGGATATTTAAATCCCGGGCTTCATTTGCAAGTTCGAATGCCTACATTAGCCTCCCTAGTTCGAACTAGGGGGCTAGTGTAGACATACCCTTAGTTTATTAAGACATCAAGTAGGGAAAGGCGAAGCAAGTAAAATGAAAATAAGGAGAGAAGGTGTCATAATCATAATGCGAGAACTGCCAACAAGGTAGGGGCAAAAAGGGCCACTGCCCAGGGCCTGGTGATTCAAAAGAACTTAAGGCTCGGGGACCTTAATCACCATCGAAGCCCGGAGGGTGCACTTGGGGCAGTGCTATGGGCTGGTTGGGAAGGGGCACAGTGCATTCCAGGTGGCATTGAGGACTGATTTCCTCAGCCCCACTCCTTCCACCCAAGTCCCACTCCTTCCAGGAGCATGGAGCTGCTTCCCTATCTTGCAGTTCTGTTGTCCCTCCTTGGTTATATACTTAAAATGGTGTTAAACTTCAGCACATCTGCATAAACAGTTACAACCTTGCGATGAGTTAACCAGTTTATTTCATTTGTACTCTGATACAAAAAGAGTCAACATGATTTCCTTAGTATAGAATTACTCAGCCAAATTTAGAGCAGGTTTAGGCATGAAAAGTCATGTTACGTCTAGGTTATATCAGGATTAACTCAAATCCATCATGGATTTTTACTAAAGAAAAAAATACTATTTGGCATAATCCTTTTAGCTCGTCAAGACTCCATATTTCCCTTTTACCCTAAATGGGGCTCTGTTTGTAGAATGAGTCTACGGGTATGTCTACACTGCAGGGCTTAACTCTAATGAAGCTCCACAAATTGAGCTACATCAATTGCCTATCTTATTTCAAAATAGCTTATTTTTAAATAAGGAGCGTCTACACAGCACTTATTTCGAAATAGAGCACGCTTCCTCCAGCTTCCCTTATTCCCCGTGCAATAAGGAATTCCTTGTGCAGTAAGGAGGGTTACAGGAGTCAGAGTAAGAAGTCCTCCAGCTTCACAGTATTTTGACACTATTTTGAAATAACTGCCTACTGTGTAGACACAGACTAAGTGATTTTGGAATAGAGCTAGTTATTTCGAAATAGTGTTGCAGTGTAGACATACCCTACTATGCTGCAGATCATGTGATGTCTTGACTAGGAAAAATAATTAATGTTGCAATAACCTGGCATTTTCACATAACAAGATCTGTTATGTCACATCATTTTAAATATTGACTTACGGGCATGTTGCACAGTCTTGAGTTGACTAAACCAAATTTCTGTTTATTAAAATGAGTTTTTCATGAAAAACAGCCATATGAGCTTCTGAAAACATCATGGCTTTGGATTCATATAAATATGCAACATCCAAACGAATTGGAACTGGATTTGTTATTCCTACTGAGACCTTGTACATGAAGATCCATCCTAGAATAACATTTTTTTAAGAGGTAAGTTGTAAACCTCTGAAAAGTGAGTGAGCTACACGAGTAAAATAGTATCAGACACCTTAATATAGCAGAACTCCTATGTTCTTAGAACTTGCCATTCACTAATTTGTAGCAAATATGTTTGCATTATTTAAATCAACAGCTTTTCTGGAGTGGTCATCTCTTCAATGTTTTATTCTTTGACATTGAGTTAACTGACTAAGAGCAGTTTGAAATCCATTTCTTTTCAATTTCATTTCTGTTCAATATTCCTGTGGAATATTAAACAGTTATTATGGAAATGAAACATCAGGCTTGACTATAGCAGCAAATATATGATAGTGTTATTACTGTCTACAGACTTCATTGTATGCTTAGCAGTATTGTAAAAGGTGTTATTACTAACTCTCCTATTCAAATGTTCAAAAGATATTAGTTGATGCCAATGAAAACCAAAATAATAAAATTTTAAATGTCATAAGATTAATTCAATCTACAACTCATAAACTCACTACACTTTTCCCTCAGTGTCTGCATTGAGTAATTAAATTTTACAGCTTCTTTCTCAGTAGCATCTGTTTCATATTTTTGCCCTGTAGTTAAGCTATCAATTTTTGGCAGTATAATAACTTTGAGTCAATAGCTGTTGTTTGCTGTAATATTATTGACTCAGTAGTCAGTTCCTTGTTTGTTTGCTTCTTTATATAATGCATATGTTTCATACTTCTGATTATTTCTATTTAACATGGTATAGGAAGAAACATATATGGAGCCAGTCTCACCAGATAGTTAATCTAATGGTATCCCTTCCTTGGAGATACTAGAAATGTTGTCACACTGATGTAACTAGATTTATCTTTAATATAAAAACAATCCAATATTGCCATCGCATCTTCTAATGTATTCACAACTTTAAATTATGGCACGCGTACCTAGCTATACTATGTTAAAAGCCATGGTAAACACTTCTCCTTGTAATGGGATTGGGACGCACCACTGCAGCACCCCTTACTGGTCACTCCAGGAATTAGCTCTGATTCTCAGCAGGGTGCTCTCCTCTGGCCAATGTCTCACCCATCATTCCTTTGTACTGTCTCCCCACTCTAGCTCTGGTACTGAATTGCCCCCAGGACTGTGATGTCCCCTTTAGGACACTGCCCTTCAGCAATGCCCACCACTCTGATCTCTCACCCCCCTTCTAGGGGTATCAGCAGTTCTCAGTTTTGCCCTCTGCCACCGTGGCCAGCTGCAGCCTCACTCTAGTCCAGTGGTCTCCAACCTTTTTACACCCAAGATCACTTTTTAAATGACAGAACAAGCCAAGATCTACCGCCCCGCCCCTTCCTTGAAGCCACGCCCCTTCCTTGAGGCCCCGCCCTCTCTATTCTCCTCCTCTCCATCACTTGCTCTCCCCAACCCTTATACTGCTGCTTTTTTCCCCAATTCTTCTGTAGGAAGAGGTTTTTCCAACATTTGGCCTGTCTAGACTGGACCAAATGTCAGAAAACCCCTTTCTTTTGGAAGCCCCCTTATTCCTCGTGGAAAGAGGAATATAGGGGTGACCGAAAGATCATGTTTGCTCTTCCACTAAAAGAAGTGGAAGAACAAACGCATCCCTGGATGCAGAAGAGTTTTTCTGGGATATCTCCGGAATCCTGAAAAACTCCTGCAGTCTAGCCATACCCTCGTTGGGTTGAGACAGGATGTGTATGCTCTGGGGTGAGAATGAGGGTTTTGGGTGTGGGAAGGGGTGAGAGGTGCAAGCTCTGGGAGGAAATCTGGATGCAGGAGGAGGTGGATAAGGGGACGCTGGCTCGGGGAGAGGGCTCCAGGCTGGGCAGTGTTGGGGTCAGATATAGGGTAGGTACTAAGCAAGCCACAGACTTCTGGATGTGAGGGTTCAGGAATTTGGGTTGGGGTATGTGAGGGGCTCAGGGCAGGGGGTTCCAGTGTATGATAGGCTCAGATGTAGGGTCTGGGGGATAGGGGAGTGCAGGAGCATTATGATTCTGGGGCCAGACTGGGGCATGGCCCCAATTGGGGGTTTGTTGGCCAGGCTTCATTTTTAAATAAAATGCTATGTCCAACACAAAAAGTTTCTGCATTGTCTTTATTTCTGAGAAGGGCAGGAAACCTGTTTTGAGTCAGGGGTCACTGACCCACAGAAAAGTTAGATGGGGCCACACAAGTGAGATGCAAAAAAACCCTCCTCCAACCCCCCCCCCGCCCAAGCTTCACTAATGTGGCCCAAATGCGTTGGTGGGAGCAGGGGACATAGTAGGTGGGGAAGGGTGCTAGTGGGTGCTTCGGCAGGGGACAGGGTGCCAGTGGGGACAGAGTTCTGCAGCAGGGGGCAGGGGAGAGGGAACAGGGTGCTGGGAGGGCAGGAGACAGGGTGCCAGTGGGGACAGGGTTCTGCAGCAGGGAGCAGGGGAGAGGAAACAGGATGCTGGGAGGGGAGAGGACAGGGTTCTGCAGCTGGGGACAGGGTGCCAGTGGGGACAGGTTTCTGCAGCTGGGGACAGGGTGCTGCTGGGGACAGAGGAGTGAGGACAGAGTTCTGTGGCTGGGGAGTGGGAAGAGGGGGCAGGGAGGGAAGAGGGAAGAGGGGGCAGGGAGGGAAGAGGGAACAGGGAGCAGGGAACAGGGGGTGAGGGAACAGGGGGCAGGGGGCTGAGGGGGCAGGCTGAGGGGGCAGGGGGAAACCCCCACGCTCCTCCTCCGGGGCCAATGCCCCCTCCCACAGCGTGCCCTACATGCTACAAACCTGTAGGAGGGGAGCAGCCAGCGCACTTCCAGAACCCCCAGAAGTGGCATGTAGCTGCAGGACTTCCGTCCACCCCGCGGGAAGCCAGCACTACCTCCATTGTCGCTGGAGGTAGGTAGTGGGGCTTCTCAGGGGTAGGGAGAAAATGGCGGGGGGAGGCAAATGTCCCGCGATCAACTGGTCAAGGCCTCATGATCGACTGGTCGAGGCCTCGTGATCGACCAGTCGATCGCGATAGACGAGTTGGTGACCACGGCTCTAGTCCCTCACCTCAGAGGCAAGGCACAATCTATATAGGACATGCTTCTTGGTGGCAAGGTATTGGGCAAGAGGGGTGACCCAGGCCCGCCTAGTACTCTGGGTCCAACCTAGAGACCATCTGGTGGCAGCCCTGTCTTACCCTCCTTTACTTCCTCTTTGCCGCATTTGCTCCTTGGGCCACTTCCCTGAGACCCCCTTGTACCTTCTTTGCCCACAGCCTGGCAAGTATAAGGCTGGAGCCTGTCTCCCGTTCCCCTGAGCCTGGCCAGCACTACTCTGCTCAAGGTGCTTCTCTCTCACTGAGAGCCAGTCCTGCACCCCCTTGGTCAGGACCCAACTGCCTTTTTATCTACTGAGCAGCTTCTTATAATAAGGCTGCTCCAGCAAGCCACCATCTGACTGGCTTCCTACAAGCCTTTCCCTGAATGGTTGGGGCTCTGTGCAGGCTCTCTCCAGCCAGCTTTAACCCCTTCTGCCCAGAGTGGGGCAACCATGACACTCCTATAAAGCAATCAAGGCATGCTTGGTTGAATAACCTGAAATATTAAAAACTAGCTGGAGTTACCCGGCGTTGCTCAGTCCCGCTCCCTGCCAGCTGATTCGCTTCCCCACCGCTGCCAGACCTGCTTCCTGCCAGCTGGTTTTCATCCTCTTGATCTCCCCTGGCCAACCCCGCTGCCCCCGACCTCCCCCCCACCAGCTCTGCTTCCCTCCGGCCACCCCTTCCCCGATCTCCCCTAGCCAGCCCTGCTGCCCCCAGCCCCCCAACCAGCTCTGCTTCCCACTGGCCACCCCCCCCCATCTCCCTTGGTCAGCCCCACTGCCCCTGACTCCCCGCGACCAGCCCTGCTTCACGGCCCCCCCTTCCTCCCAGCCAGCTCCGCTCTCCTCCCAGCCGGTTCCTCTTCCCCCCCACTCATCAAGTGTGGCCATTTTTTTTAGACTACTTGGTAACCGTAGCCACGGGGGGCAGGGCCCATTCCCGAGCTGTTGTGCGCATGGGGGTAGAGCAAGTCCCAGATGGTGTTTTGGGGCAAAAGGTGGCGGGCACGTGACCTAGGGTGGGCAGGGCTGACCCTGCAGTGCAGCGCAGCAGGTTATTTTTGATTTTTACAGGTTGAGATCGGGCCCGATTGGGTCCAAAAGTACCTTAAAACCTTCTCCTGGAGGAAAGGTTATCCCATGGAAAGTTTGGTTGCGGCAGGTCTTATAGGGTATGTCTAGACTACATGGCTCCGTTGACGGAGCCATGTAAACTAGTTTACCCAACATAGTCAATGAAGCGGGGATTTAAATAATCCCCGCTTCATTAAAATAAAAATGGCCACCGCGTTGTGCCAACAATCAGCTGATCTGGCACAGCGCAGCAGTCTAGACGCGGATCAGTCGAGAAGGGAAGCCTTTGCTGACCGCTCCCTTATGCCTCGTGAAACGAGGTTTACAGGAGTGGTCAACAAAGGCTTCCCTTGTTGACCGATCCACGTCTAGACTGCCGCGCTGTGCCAGATCAGCTGATTGTCGGCACAGCGCAGCGGACATTTTTATTGTAATAAAGCAGGGATTATTTAAATCCCCACTTCATTGACTATGTTGGGTAAAGTAGTTTACATGGCTCCATCAACGGAGCCATGTAGTCTAGACATACCCGTAGTGTCCAAGTTATTAGAGCCTGAGACACAGCAGTACGGGTGGTCCCTTTAAGCTCGAGCCTCAGTTAGCAGCTCCAGGAAGAGAGTGCTGTCCTGATGCCCTCCCTGAAGTGCTTCCAGGTAGCCTTAAATGTGATTCAGCTTCTAATGGGTGTGGATGATCTATTTCAAAATAGCTCAGCACTTTTCGATTGGTGTTTGCTGTGCAGATGTGGTATTTTGAAATAAGTCATTTTGGAGTATTTTCTCCAAAATAGCTTATTCTGAAATAAGCATACAGTGTAGATTTCAGCTTAAATAGCTAATTGATATCCTGGGAAATTCATAAATTGACCCCCTTTCATGCTTACAAGGTGATGTGCACTTTTGGCTTTTTGGCAATACACTCATTAGAACAGATGGGATAATAAAAACAACTTAGAAGCCAGATAATCTTCTAATTTTTACATGTGTTTATAAGAGCAGTGTATTGATAGTAATGCACCATATTACACACAGATGAAAGTACAAATTTTCACACAAACGGGAACTCCTGTGCTAACGTGCTGAAATAGATTAGCTGATATACAGCTGTGGCCAGCAATAAGTCAACATGCATCTGTAGTTATTACATAGTGTCATCCAAGATACTGTCTGTGACCCAGAATGGGTATCAGCTAGGTTATCTCAGATACCACTCAGTGACTACAGTGGGTACATGTTGAGTTTAACGATGATTAGAGTATGTAATTTAGTTTCATATGCTATAATAGAGCAGTGGGTTCAGAGCTCACGAGAGATGATCTCAACCTAACGAGGGGATATCAAACAGGTATGTGATCCTGAGAATAAAGATGCACAAAACCTTTTGCACTCAAAATCAAGTTGACTATATTTGGGACAGTGTATGTTATTTTGTTCAGTTATATATTACTTGGTACTCTGGGGCAAGAAGAACCTCAAGGTTTCATAATTTCTCAGGTACACAAGTGTGGACAACTGGAAATTCTGTGGCACAAATTCTGCAGGCTAAGTCTATGTATTCTTATGTTTAGTCATAGAAAACCTTAAAGAGAAATAACATGCAAGTCTGTCTGATAATTATTTACATTCTCTCTCTGTGGGGCTGACGTCTACAACTCCTATTGTTAAATTTTTCAGAAATGTTGATTAAATTTTCTGAGCCTCTAAGTATCCAATTTGACACACCATGTGATTTTCAGAGATGTTGAGGATTGCAACTCCAAATGACATCAATGGGAGTGGTTAGTCAAATGTCAAGATGCACCTTGAAAGACTGATTAGGGAGCATGTTTGAAGATATAGCTGTATGTGATCTGGATATTAGATTTTCCTCTAGATGCAGGAGAGGAATGTCAATGAAGCATAGTGCTATCTATGCCATTTTAACTATAATTTTGCAAACACTTTTGAGAATTTTATTCAGCTACATGCAGGAGATATTTTGTCTATTTCCCATATATAATAAACAAACTGAGCCTTTCTAAAAGTCATTTTTAATTTATCTAGATATATAATACATAAACTGGAATGTTTACACATACACAAAAAATCCCATCAAAATCAGAAGTGAAGCATACCACTTAAAAAAAAAAACAAAGAATCTATATTTGTGGAAAATCTTACTGTGCTACATAACATTATGTCAAAACTGTCATCACTTTAAGTTTGAAGAAACTAAGCATAACATAAGTTGTTGGGTCTGATAAAAGTGGAGCACACTTGCATGGCAAGCCATCCAGAGCTAACAATGGGAAGCAGCACATGCTACAATTACTGAATCTCTGTGTGTTTCCACAGCATATGCATAAAAACTTTTTATTTCTCTCCTTCTTTCTCATTTCTCAGCACACAGCGACAGGAATGGCTATATAGTGCCATATTAAGGCACAGTGGTATAGGTTCTCAAATGTAACACATAACAGTATTAATATTAATATACAGATCACTATACATTTTTGTCTGTTGTTACCCAAAGAGATAGACTGCAATCTTATTTACACCAAAATAAATCTGGAGTACCTCATGTAAGGTCAATACTTACTGTAGATTTGCATTACTAAAGCAGAATCAGTCACATTATATGAGACAATGTTATTTTATACCTTCAACAGAAGAAACAATTTTTTTCAAGTTGTCTTTAATCTTATTTCTTATTTGTAATTTTAAATACATTAATTATAATGCTGAGCATTTATGTAGCACTTCTCATCAGTGCATCTCAAAGTGTTTTACAAAGGAATTGTCATAATCCCCATGTTGCAGATGGGGAAACCGATCCATGGGGCAGTTAAATGATTTGCCCAAAGCCACCCAGCAGAATCAGGAACAGAATTCGGATCTAAGTCCCAGACCAGTATGCTCACCTCTAAGCAACACTACTTCCACAGTTCAGCAAGTGATTTCCACCTAGACATTCTTACAATCATAAGAAACTAGTAATAGGGTCAAACCAAAAAATTCAAATCAGTATTTGGAGTTTAAATACATCAAAGAATAAGTTTGTTCACATCTGGTATAGGTTCTGTAGTCTGGGCAAAGCTTAAATACATTTGAATTAATGTACACATTTTGTTAGTCCTGATACTAAAAACCAAACCAAACCAAACACAAGTATACCAAAGATCTGACAGTCACCACATTTTATACAAACAAATGATTAAACACAAACAGCTTCTAAGGAAATTGGAAATGAAAAACAATAGTTCTGACAGCAAGGAACAAAGGATCCACTGTAAAATCTTTTTAGTGTCTTGTTAAAGAGGCAGCAATTTAAATGCATTCATTGTGGTTTGCAGCTCATTAATAATGAATTTAGTATAGTTTTGAGTTGAATAATTTTGTTTTAATGCAGAAAACATAAAACTGTTTTATGTTAAATGATATTTAATGAGAAGGGTAGAACCTATGAAGGCCTGAAATTGATGGATCACATGTCCAGAAAATGTATAATGTGATAAGAACGTTCCAGTGCAAGCTCTCCAATAATTAAGAGCTTTTCTTAGCAAAAGAGAAAGATTTGCATAGTATTTGCCATGGGTGCTTAACTTGCAATTAATCAGATAAGGAGAGCAAAGCTGGTGACTTTTTGTTGTTGTGTTTTGATCAGGAGAAGAGAAAATTCTGATGAACATATACTTCTGAGTTTTTAACATTTGAGCATTTTCTCTCATCAGAAATCAGTTTCCATGAAAATGTTTAATATTAATCTAACTTGTTGCAGTAAAAAAAAAGTGTTAAAATACTGGTCACATTCAAGCCTTGACTGATGAAAGGAGAATGATCTCTTGTAACACAGCCATACATCTATAGACCACTCCCTACTAAACCCTTCACTCTCTCCCCACAGGAATTCTGATTAATGAATAATTTGAATAATCTATTTCTGGGTAAAAGTAGTCAGCCACAAAAGAATGGTGTTTAAAGGTATATGCAACTGCAGAAATGCCTTTCCAGTAAAGAGAGCTACTATAAAATAATATACATTTCTCAGAGAGTATGTTAGATATAATAATTCACTAAGGATGATTATTAGTCTACAATTCCCATACATTTGTGTGTGTGTGTGTGTGTGTGTGTGTATCTGCAATTCCCATACATTTGTGTGTGTGTGTGTACGCACATCTGCCTGCATAAAACATTTCTTAATCCCTTCCCTTCTGTCACTCTTTTTGCAGGTTCCCACCTGCTGACATCAGGGGTTCTCAGATGAATATTGGAAGTTTACATAAAAAGGAAATACTATGTCTTACTTACAACTTTCAACAAAATGCCAAGGCTGTAATTCAAGTTCCTGATTCCTCTGCAGAATATATAAAACCTTTATTCTGCCTTTGAGCAGGTTTATGGTGTCATCATCATCAGAACCACCAGATTCAGTATTATACTCAAATCAAAATCATATTTTATTCCTCATCTTAAAGTCTAATACTTTCCAACAGAATCTGTGGAATTTCTGAAATGATATCAAATTCAACTCCATTTCTACTACTGACAAAATATATTTTCTAATCTCTAGTGTTTATTGTGCTACACATTCCTTCTATTACAGAAAGCCTCTATTTTCTGGTATGGAACTTCAGAATATGGTAACAATTCACTCTTCAGAAGGCACATTACAATGACATCCAATTCTTTTTCTTTGGTACGTAAAGCAAAGGTTGAACATATCTGCCCTCATGACATTAAAAAACAGTATAAATTGTAACAGATGACCATATCTCAACATTCCCTTTAATTGTTCATCTATTTTCTTGTTAATTTGTCCATATTTATGCTATGTGGGAGGAAATGATGAGTATGGAATAACTAGTATGTATTATATATATGTATATATACTAATAATTGCACAAGCTGAGCAATAAAAATGTAAGTTTATAATGCAAAAACTTCAACATAATTCTGCTTCACAAATATATAGAGCTGTGAAGGTTGTTGTAAATACTGGAATAATTGTATACCCTCATACTGTTTGTGGATTATTCAAATTCTCTCTGTGTTTGCCCCATTCTAGCCACATAAAATTTTAAAAAGTACAATAAGGGGGAAAATTATGGAGTGGAAAGTTTGCTATACAGGTATACTGAGTCAGGGTATGTCTACACTAGCTTGTTAGTTCGAGCTAGGTAGGCAAATGAGAGCAACCAGAGTTGCAAATGAAGCCCGGGATTTAAATATCCCGGGCTTCATTTGCATCTTCCCGGGCGCCGCCACTTTTAAATCCCCCTTAGTCCGAACTCCGTGCCCACGGCTACACGCGGCACAGACTAGGTAGTTCGAACTAAAGATCCTAATTCGAACTACCGTTTCTCCTCATTCCACAAGGAGTAACGGTAGTTTGAATTAGGATCTTTAGTTCGAACTGCCTAGTCCGTGCCGCGTGTAGCCGCGGGCACGGAGTTCGGACTAAGGGGGATTTAAAAATGGCGGCGCCCGGGAACATGCAAATGAAGCCCGGGATATTTAAAGCCTGGGCTTCATTTGCAACTCTGGTCGCCCTCATTTGCCTACCTAGCTCGAACTAACGAGCTAGTGTAGACATACCCTCAGATATGGTTTTTTCTTATACATAAATTTCAGTGGCAATGTGAAGAAATACCTTAGATTTGGACTGAGGACAATTGGACGATTTGAGGAAACAGTTGCACAGAAGCGGACAGAGGGCTGCACAGACAGGGGAGTTTAAGAGATACAGCAAGAAATCCCTCCACTGAACAGGCTGCCGGGTGAGTGTATTAGCTTTTGGTGTAAGTGAGTTTGCTCTGCTGTTTGAATTTTGAATCTGATTTCAGGTGATTTAAGTTTCAGTTACTGTGACAGTTGGGATTGTGTGTCTGGGAGTGTTTGATCCTTCATTCTCTTGACTGCCTTTGATCAACCTCAGGATCAGCCTTCCTCTGTGTGACTAACAAGGGAACGCATCTGCTCTTCCACTTTTTTTCCCGCTCTTTTGGAAGCCCTGTCTTCCTCCTCCCACAAGGAAGAAGGGCTCTTCTGAAAGAGGAGGCTTTTCCAAAATTTGGCCCAGTGTAGTCGGGCCAAATTTCAGCAAAGCCTCTTCCAAAAAGACCATCATAAAAAAGTATGCAAATTGCGGGATGCAATTTGCGTCACTTTTTCCGATACATCAGTGTAGTGTAGACATAGCCTGGGGTACATTAACAGGTGTGTTGTGAGCAAGAAACAAGAAGTCATTTTTCCGCTCTACTCTACACTGTTTAGGCCTCAATTGAAGTATTGTGTACAGTTCTGGGCACCACATTTCAAGAAAGATGTGGAGAAATTGGAGATGGTCCAGAGAAGATCAACAAAAATGATTAAAGGTCTAGAGAACATGACCTATGAAGGAAGACTGAAAAAACTGGGCTTGTTTAGTTTGGAAAGGAGAAGACTGAGTGGGGACGTGATAGCAGTTTTCAGGTATGTAAAAGGGTGTCACAAGGAGGAGGGAGAAAAATTGTTCTCCTTAGCCTTTGAGGATAGGATAAGAAGTAATGGGCCTAAACTGCAGCAAGGGAGGTTTAGGTTGGACATGAGGAAAAAGTTCCTAACTGTCAGGGTGGTGAAACACTGGAATAAGTTGCCTAGGAAGTTTGTGGAATCTCCATCTCTGGAGATATTTAAGAGGAGGTTAGACAGACATCTATCAGGGATGGTCTAGATGGTACTGGATCCTGCCATGAGGGCAGGGGACTGCACTCGATGATCTCTCGAGGTCCCTTCCAGTTCTAGTGTTCTATAATTCTATGATTTAATGTAGAGGTTAAATGTCTCTAGAATGGCTTTATCTGGTCTGGCAACATCCATGGTCTGGCATGATTTTACTTAGATGGATGTCTATTTACATGGCCATGGCCAAGATTCCTGTGGTCCCATAAAGTTTTTTACAGCCACCAGTCCTGGTGCTCAGTGTGATGTGCTATTATTCAGATCTAATTTTACCCTACATGTCCTATAATAGCCTAGTAAGCAGTGGAAGAGGTTCAGCAGATTCTCTGGCTCGGCACCGATCAGGTCCCAAGAATGCTGGACTGAAGAGGTTCAATCTGTAGCAGGATGCCTGTTTACTATTTCTACTAAGAGTATTGTATGCTGTGAACAGAGTTACTCAGAGAATAAACATGAAGATGTGTGTTTAAAGGAGTTCCTCTTTTTTGCATCAAAACTACAGTTCTTCATATTTATGTTAACACAGGGATTGAGAGGGAGTGTTTTTCTATTTATGTAGTTAGTGTCACTAAGGCAAGGTCTAGCATAAAAAGTGAGGACAATCCAGTTACATCACTAGGTGCAAGAAAAATCCACACCTCTGGGAACCATGGTTGAGTTAACTCCCAGTATAGAGTGTATTTCAACCTCTTGAGGATTAACTGCAGCCATGGTGAAACCCCAGCAACGCATTAGAGAATGACTTTATTGACGTGCTAGAGAAGTGCAGCTTCAGTTGTGCCACTGGTGTATTTATAGTGAAGACATACCCTTAAGCTAAATCTACAATATAGCTCTAGAGGCTGATTATTTCCAAAAAGTCACAGAAGATGGGCTTGATCCCAGAGGACTGGAAAAGGGTAAATACAGGACTCATCTATAAACAATGGGAATTACAGACCAGTTCAGTAAAATTCAGTACCTAGAAAGATAAAGGAATAAATATTTAAGAAATCATTATGCAGGCACCTAGAAGATAATAAGCTTGTAAGGAACACTATATTTGAAAGAACAAATCATCTCAAATGAACTTAATAGTTTTCTTTGATAACAAACATGTGGATTGGGAGAAGTGGTAGACTTTAGTAACGCTTTTGATACAGTTTCACATGACGTCATAAACCAACTAGGGAAATCCAACCAAGATGTAACTACTAAAAGGTGGTTGCATAACTGGTTGGAAAACCATTTCCAGAGAGCAGATGTCAGCGGTTCACAGTCAATTTGAAAGGGCATAACGAGGGGGGCGGTTCCCACAGGGAGCAGGTCTGGTTCTGTTCAATATCTTCAGCAATGATTTAGATAATGGCATTGAGAAATTACACTTACAAAGTTTGCAGATGATATCAAGTTGGGAGGAATTGCCAGTGCTTTGAAGGATATCATTAAAATCTAAAATGGTCTGAATAATTAGACAAATGAGATGAAGTAAATAAGATGGAATTCAATAAGGACAAATGCAAAATACTCCACTTTGCAATGAACAATCAATTGCACACATACAAAATGACTGCTTAGTACTGCAAAAAGAATCCTGGGGTAGTGGACAACAATCTAAATATGAGTCAACAGTGTGACACTGTTGAAAAAAAAAAGCATACATAAGTCTGGGATGTATTAAAAGGAGTGTTGTAAGCAAGACACAAGAAGTAATTCTCCCACATTGCTCTGTGCTTCTCAGGCCTCAAATAGAGTATTTTGTCCAGTTCTGAGAACCATAGTTCAGAAAATATAGAGAAATTGGAGAAGGTCCAGAGAAGAGCAACAAAAAGGATTGAAGTCAAGAAATCATGACCTACGAGGGAAGATTGAAAAACAACAACAGGTTTTTTAGTCTGGAGAAGGGGAGACTGAAAGGGGACATGATAACAGTTTTCAAATACATAAAAGAGTGTCACAAGGAGGAGGAGAAAATTGTTCACTTCTGACAATAAGATTAAAAGCAATTGGTTTAAATTACAAGGATGGTTTAGACTGGAGAATAGGAAAAACTTCCTAAATCTCAGGGTACATCTACACAGCACCCTAAACTCAAAACAAGATACACAATTTGTACTACGTAAATTGTGTATCTTATTTTGAAACTATTTCCAAATAGCATACTTTGAAATTTGGTGCATCTACACACCACCAAATTTCAAAATAACTTGCTATTTCGAGCTATCCCTTATCCCTCATGCAACAAGGTTTACCGGGATGGTGAAATAGCAGGCCCATTATTTTGAAAAATATTTCAAAATAACGGGTGGCTTGTGTAGACGCAGGGTAGCTATTTCAGGATACCTCCAATATCCCAAATAGCCATGAAGTGTAGAAGTGCTCTCAGCGTAGTTAAGCAATGGAATAAATTGCCCAGGGAAATTGTGAAATTTCTATCACTGGGAGTTTTAAAGAACAGGTTAGACAAATCTCATGTTAATTCCCTCATGTCTTGAGTTCAGGAGACTGGACTGGAAGACCTCTTGAGATTCTCTTCTAATCCTACAGTTTTATGATTCTATGACATGTTATTCATAATAAAAATCGCTAGAATTAGAAAAACCAGTGTTCTCCTATATCCACTGCAATGCTATCTATCCTGTGACATGCACAATAGATTCTTAACTACTTCCCCTTTAATATACTATTCATATATCTATTTTCTTTGGCATAAAATGTCAACCAGTGTGATCGTGTATAAAAAACTACATGGAGCAAGTGTTTCAATACTAGAACACTGAAGGAAAAAGCTTTCTGCAAATGAGATGGCAAAGACACAGGCAGTCAATCTCAATGAATCCTTTCTTGGCAGGCATTTTCTAGCACAAGGGTCCAACTAATTCACAATGAGCATGAACTTTAGCAGCAGCCAACAGCATTGCCATGTATTTTATGTACTTCATCTCTTATAGCTGAGGGCATGACTCTTAGCCAGTACCATTAAATCTGCTGTCTGCCTTGAGATTCTGTATCTATCATTCCAATGTTAATCCAATGCTGCAGAACTAAATTAATTAAGGATAGAGATGATGTACTATAAAGGGAGAGAACAGGCCACACAACTTTTTGTTTGACACCATACAACTTTTTGTTTGTGGGGAAGAACTTCATGTAACAAAATAAGGAATATGAAATTTTAGCTTTATCAGTGGTGTTGGTAGGCTATAATAGTTGATAATTTATGTAATCCTACCTGTTGTGTGTAAATACCTGTGAAGATACTTCAAGACTAGTATTTCCTCAAGATGTTGGGAAGCCTTATTCCCATTGACTTAAATTATTGTAATTTGCAAAATATGGCCATTTAAAAAGTTCTCCAAATGATAGCCATGGTCACTGGCAGGAAACAATAGAGCAACTTTCCTATGGGTGTTTTTCAGATGCATGCATACATGAGGACAAAGATACTCAGCATACAATATAGGTTAAGCTTTTGGAACTATATATGTTAAGCATGCCTTTAAAGAAGTTAAAATATGAGCATAAAAATTAATTTGCAATGTGAAAACTGTAAAATGTTAATGTGCTTTATACCTAAATAGAAAATTCATGGATGTTGCTTCTGGGATTTCCTATGTAAAAACTAAACTGAACTAAACTAAACTAAACTAAAATAAACTAAAATAAAAAGTGTCACATTTCCACAAAAATTAATTGTCATTTATTCTTCAAGTCAACTTTTCTCACTGATATCTGATAAAAATCATCAACTGATAATCACATCCAGGAAGCTGATTTATGACCATGATGGATTTTATTCTGAGTCAAATATCACATTTCAAAGTGTATTTCATCCATCAACTGAAATATAGTACTTGTTAAAATACATTTTACCACATTGCAACCATACAGTGAGATAGAATGATGACTAATGCATTTCATCAGCAAATAAAATAAGTTCCCCCAGAAAAGGTAACTTAAATCTGTTTAAAGTATTAAAAAAGACATACACTGTCACTAAATCGAAGTAAGAAATGAAGACAACTTTCCATTTTACTACAAAATAAGTAACTTAACACAAACTATTTTGTAGTTTTTTTCTGTATGCTATTTTATTTCACTGTGCAAGAAACATTGATAAATCAAGGTAGCAGAGTTAATTTCTGCCAATTCTGTGATATCACCTCTGCGGTGCAGGAGATGGTATGAGGTCTGAGAGGGAGTTTGGGCAAAGGAAGGGATTGTGACCTAAGTCAGGGGATTGGAATGTAGGTCAAGGAAGGAAGTATGGGTGCAGGAGAAGATTCTGGCCTGGGCGAGGGGCTCTAAGAGGAAGTGCAAAGTCTGGGAGAGAATTGTGATCTGTGAGAAGGGGAAAAGGAGGTGCAGACTCCAGAGGGTTTGGCTGGTGACTTGGGGCAGGGGAATGGGGTGCACGTTTGGGGGGGTTATGAGTTCAGGAGAGGATTCTGGCCTGGGGGAGGGTGTAGGGGAGGATACAGGATCTGGGAGGGAGTTGTGACCTTGGGCAAGGGGGTGCAGAGGGTTTGGATGGTGACCTGGGGGAGGGAGTTGGGGTGCAAGAGGGGCAGGGATGCCAGAGGCATGCTCTGGCTGGGAGGTGCTTACCTAAGCATCTCCCAGCCAGCAGTCCTGCAGCACCCCCAACGCAGGCAGAGCTCCTTGCTTGCTGTAGCCCCATACCGCTTAAAACTGCAGGCTGCTCCCTTCATGTGGCTGTCAGCTCAGGAAGGGAGAGAGGCTTGCATTGCCCCCTTCTCCTAGGCCAATCTGTCAGCTCCTATTGGCTGGTTGTTTCTGGCCAATAGGAGCTGAGGATTGGGCTAGGGGTGGGGAGATCTTACAAAGCCTCCCCCTTCTTCCAGAGCAGAGAGCAGCAGCCCTGCATTTAAAACAGCGGCTGGTGCATGCCTGAGGGTCCCGGCATGGTGGTCTGTGGGCTGGATCTGGTGTCTTGGTGGGGTATCTTACCCACCCCTGTATTATGAGCTAAAAGGCGGAGTACTAATACTGTGTGCTAATACTGCTAGTAGACCTGTCAATGCTTTTTTCTGCTATACTGGGTTATCTGATCTTTGTACATGTTTAAGAGGAATACTGGTGAGTCTAAGTAAGTATTCTTTGTACCTAGCTATTTTTTCTTCTCCCCTATCTCTTGGAAGAAGATGGGTGTTAAGAGTTGCCTTTTGAATTGAGAGGTTTCTTCTTTGCTCTGCATAGGGAGCAGACACAGCTCCCCATTTCTTCTCTTCCTCCTCAAATGTTCTGCATATTCCCCAAGCACTCAGCTTTCTTGCCTTTCCTCTGACTCTCAGAGTTACTATTTTTTTTCAGAGCTAGGTGGGGAGAAGGAGGAAGAAAGGAAGAAACATTCTCTTTGTTTAAAATCCCCTTCACCAAAGCAGGGGAGAGTGGGAAACACCTGGCTGCTTCACCTGTTCCAGAGAGGAGTGAAATAATGGATCAAAAGGGTAGGGATGGCTGTAGCATTAGCTGAAGAGAGGTGTTTGGGTGGCATCATTGATGCTGGAATCCATTGAGGGGCAGCAGGAGATTAATTCTTAGTATACTGTGTGTATCTTTGCCTAGCCTGGTATAGGTTATTGAAGCAACACTTAGTGAAGATAGGTGAAACTATTGTTTGCATTGGTGTAGTTTATATTTGCCGGAAACCTTAGTTTAAGTGTCACTGGTGAGGGGAGGGGCAAGGTAGAAATCAGAGCTTTGCCTGTATTCAGTAAGGAGTGTAGTGTTACTACTATACCAATGGCTGTAATTTAATTTAGGATCATCCCCAATCTAAAGAAAGCCCATTTAAACATAGGCATATTTGTATATATGCATGTAAACTTATTCATACTGAAAATCTACTGACTTCTCAGAGGAAGATGTTGGCAGGTATGTGTTTGAGATGCAAGCTTATTAGGTGACTGTAGCATCAAACTCATGATTTTTCCCAGTGTCATCTTTGACACACAAAGGAAGCATTCTTTCATCCTCTGAAAGAATATATAAAGAACTGAAATTGAGTATTCCTGATGGTACCCAGTATGTACGGAAGTGGCTTACAACCATGACAGCCACGTTTTTGTAGCCCTGAAAGGGAGTGACAAGTTTCAGATGAACACAAGGGACCTGTCTAGCATCTCTTGTCTTGTTGTAATAGCAGTCTCATAGATGCTTTCAAATAGCTAATGGAACAATAGCAGCTTGCAAGCTCATCAATTTAAAAAGATTAACTCAACCTAGGTTCAGACCTGTCCTGTCTGTTTGTGATGGAATTATTTTTAAGGTGGAGATGTTGAGTTGCAACCTCCCATACATTTTACCATCCCAGGCTTGGATTAGATGTAGGGTTGCCAATTTTCCCAGATGCATTTGGTTCATCTGGTCCATTGACATCTCTAGCCACAGTGGGAGGCAACTACAGAGGCTCAGGCTGGTGGTAGGACACCGAGGTGTAGCAGAGCCTTCAGGGCCAATGGCCTGGACCCCGTAGACAGCAGGTTTCAGACCCTGTGAGGACAAGAGCACAATTTCAGAAGGCATGGGCAGTTGCAGCCACATATACCAGGATGCTGCTTGCTCTTGTTACTGTTCCCCTGATGATCATGGAGTACAAGCTGTGTACTTTCCCCTCACTCCATGATAGAAAGGGGAATGGGCTCAGAATCCATTGTGCTGCCAGATTTCCAAAAGAATTCCACTCCCATTTGGGCAGCAAAATAAGTGGTCAGATTTTCAAGTTGACAGCACGTAGGGTGCTTCTGAAAACATATTCGAAATAGGAGGCTTCCAGCCCTTTTCAGGGAGCCCTGGTGGCCACTCTGGGCACAACCAGGAAAACTTACTCTCCTCTCCCCCAGCCCCGGAGCCATTAAAGGGGTAGACCCTGGCCACAGTGCCTGTGCCAGCTCCAAGCCTGCCAGCCCAGAGCCAGCAGTGGCCACCAGGGCCCCTGATCCAGTGGCCCCAAAACATGAGCCGGCGAGCCACTGGCAGCCAGCCCTCCACCGCTCCACAGGAGCAGTCTGCCAGCTCCCAGGAGCCTGACAGGGGCTGGAGAAGGCGGGCACCTTCCTGGTCCAGGGTGGAGATCATGGACCTTATTCAGGTTTGGGGGGGATGCCCCCAACTTCCATGATCTCAGCCCTAGACGGAGGAACACGGCCGTCTATGGTAGGATAGCTGCCAGCCTGGCCACCAAAGGCCACATGTGAACCCAGGAGCAGGTCTGCATGAAAGTCAAGTCGGTCCTGCGAAACCCCCAACCCTGAGCCCTGAGCTTCCCCTCCCCCTTCTTCCCCTTGCTTCCCCCTTCCAGCTCCCTCCTCCCAGGTTTCCCCCTCCCCTCTCCCACCCTCTCTCTTCCCCTCTCCCACCTCCTTTTCCCAGTCTCCCCAGAGGTTCATCTGCCCCCCCCCCCAGTTTTGTTCAATAAACCCAGTTTCTATTTTTGAACATACGTGTCTTTTATTTGACATCAGGAAGGGGGGCTAGGGAGGGGTAAGTGGAAGGACGTGAGGGAGGAATGGGGCACAAGCCCCTGGTGGGGAGGACCGGGGTGGCTCTGAGGGCTTCTCGGGGTGGACGCTCTCCCTCAGGGCCTCCTGGATCCTGACAGCCCCCCAATGGACCCCCCGGATAGCAGCCTGCAGCAAGTGCAGCCAGGCTGATGGCAATGACCCCACGAGACACACCGTTATGCCTAGGGGCAGCTCTGGCTCCATGTGGCCAAGTGCTGTGGTGTCCCAAGTTCAGGCACTCAGGACACTCCAAGGGTATGTCTACACTAGCCCCCTAGTTCGAACTAGGGAGGCTAATGTAGGCATTCGAAGTTGCAAATCAAGCCCAGGATTTAAATAGCCCGCGCTTGATTTGCATCTTCCCTGCCGGTCGCCATTTTTGAAATTTACAAGTCCGGACTAACTGCCCGCGTCTACACGCAGCAGGGACCTGGTAGTTCGAAATAAACCCCTAGTTCGAACTACATGTTATTTCTCCTAGAATGAGGTTTAACAGGTAGTTCGAACTAGGGCTTTATTTCGAACTACCGGGTCCCTGCCGCGTGTAGACGCCGGCAGTTAGTCCGGACTTGTAAATTTCAAAAATGGTGACCGGCCCGGAAGATGCAAATCAAGCGTGGGATATTTAAATCCCGGGCTTGATTTGCAACTTTGAATGCCTACAATAACCTCCCTAGTTCGAACTAGGGGGCTAGTGTAGACATACCCCAAGACAGGACTGCTTTGCTGTCCCTCATCGAGGTAGACAAGCAAGTAGGGAACCCTGAGAACTGTCTGTCCGGGGGGAGGGAGGGGAAGGGTCCCTTTAAGCATGGAGAGCCTCAGGCAGCAGCCCTGCGCACTAAATCCTAACCTGATGCCCTGCCGGCACTGGTTCCGGCCAGCCTTAACTTTGGTTCAGGTTCCACTCAGTGTGGACGTGCTATTTCAAAATATTTTTTGTGTATAGATGCATTATATCGAATTAGCTTAATTCGAATTAACTATTTCAAATTACGTTAATTCGAAATAGCACTGTTGTGTAGACATACCCTCAGATAGTAACATCCCACAACTTTTCCATGCTCACTCTTGTAGTAGAGCTGAAAATTTTCTCCAAGTATCTTCACATTTCGTCAAGCAGGTTTATAGACTTCAGTTTTACAACAAAATATAAATATTGTAATAATCCTGCTTCTTCATACCCTGATACTATTTTCTTCTTTTCTCCTTGTCTCCTTTCTTGTACTCTACAGACTGGAGTTCTCTAGGGTGCGTCTACACTGCACCCATGTAGGGGTTAATTGCGGAAGAACTTTGTACGTGTGAAGTATAGGGGTGGTGAGGCATGCATTCTCCTCCTTCCCCTATTCTGATGAGCCAGAAGTGAGCCTCTAGGCACACATGCCAGTTAAGATAAGTGGTGGTGCCATTATAGCAAAAACAAGCTGTAGATAAGGGCAGGGAAAAGGGCAGGAACACATAATCTTGTTTACCCAGATGTACTGATCATGTGAACAAGGTCAAAGGACAAGTAGTACCAGATTGATAGTTAACAGCTAAGCCATACATTAACAAGTAATAAGTAACCCCCGGAAATTTCCAAACTGCAAAACAAGGTGAAAGCATGGTATGTAAGCTGCACAACAGTTAAGCAATTTGGACTTCACCGATGGACTCTGGTATTGGTGCTGCGGAAGCCTAGACGACCTCCCACTCGTCTGCAGCTGAACGGGGGTCCCCACCTTGCAGAAGGGATGTAAGAGCCGCTTTTCCTATCATGTTGTTCTTTTAGTTAAGGGGTACAGCTGAAGTCTGTCAGGAAATAAACTGCTTTTGTTTGACAGATACTGGTGCAGTGTGTTTTGTACTTAGAGAACCCAGTGTCGGACCTGACAATTACTCTTGCCGGCAACAACCCATAGCTCGAAATAAGCTATGCAATTTGAACTACGCATATTGTGCAGCTTATTTCAAGTCAATTTCAAAATAGCTTATTTCAAAATTTGGTGCTGTCTACATAGCACTTATTTTGAAATACATTGCTATTCCGAAACATCCCTTACTTCTTGTGAAATGAGGTTTACAGGGATGTCAGAATAGCAAGCCCATTCGAAATAGCAGACATGCTCAAAAGATGCAGAATAGTGCTGCAGTGTAGACTAGAAGTCTACCCAAAGGTCAAAGGGAACCAACCTCAGAATGCAGATAGGGGTGAAGTAAACTCCTTCCTACAACAGGGATAGATAGAGCACATTCCTCTGGATTATCAAGGAACGTAGTTCTATTCAACTTACTTCCAAGAAAAAAGGCAGATGGAGACCAATTCTGGACCTTCAGTTTCTCAATTGTTTCATCCAGAAGCCCAAGTTTCATAGAGTCATAGGACTAGAAGAGAACTCAAGAGGTCATCAAGTACAGTCTTCTGCACTGATGGCAGGACCAAGCACATCTAGATCAGTGTTTCTGAAAGTGCTCCGCGAAACCACTTTGAGAAACACATTAACTGGCCGCCCCGGTTGGTTTATTTACTGGCGCCACAGCCACAGATCCTCGCGGCTCCCATTGGCTCTGTTTTGCTCTTTGCAGCCAAGCAGAGCAGTGGGAAGTGGTGGACCAGCCCACACTACTTCCCACAGCTCCCCTTGGCTGCAAAGGATGAAACAGAGCCAATATGACCTCATTCCCTGAGCCATAAGAAAAGCATGTCAGGTATTTTTCCCATTTATCTGTTCCTAGCTGCAGACTTGTTTAGAAGGCAATTATGATCAACCATTGTTGGGAACTCCATTATATTGTAGTGTGAGACTTCTTTGCCCAATGAGGGATGCTGATAAGACTCTCCTGTAAACAACAAATGGTGCACATACTGCTTCAGAGTGGGAGGGGGGTGAGGTCTTGGTCACCACTCTCAAGACTATGCTTACATGCTCTCCTATATGGAGCAGGGAGAATCTCTTTTGGGCCATGCCTTATCTCTGAAGTAATGACCAACCCATCCCATATGTAGGTTTTTAAGCTGCCTGGCCAGATGTTTTTCTACTTGCATGCTTAGGACATTTTAATTGGATAGAGAGTAACATTTTCATCACCTTTTCTGGGAATCAAGCTACCCTAGATGTTCAAAAACAGCAGTGTCAACTTTTTAGTGTATTCAGCTGTGGGATATTTAAAAATTCTGTCATTCTTGATGTATTAGTTCCATGGATTGACTCAGCACAGTACATTCAATTGCAATGATATGATTTTGCTTTCCTTCATCTCTCTTCTCTTAAAAAGTCAACAAAACAAATTTAGAAGATAGCCCTTTTATCAGTTCCACATGTGATAGCAGAAACCTGTAAATGCCATTGTCAATATCTTGATGGTTCTGAGTCAATAGGTCACTGCTGTATTTTATTACCAATGAAAAATAAGGCAGATCATGTCTGTATCCTGGAACGCTAGCAGTGATGATACCAGAACCACAAGATGTTCTTTCTTATTTTGTCATGTTATCTGTATTACATTCATGTCATCTTATATGGTGATCAGGAAATAGACAGCACTAACTGAATAGACATGTTTATATCTGAGTAAGGGTTGAATGAAAAATTCCAAAAATTGCACAAACCTTTTCAATGAAAAATGAGTTATAATTCCAAGGATTCCTCTGGGCCACAGCACTGTCTCTTCTTACCTTTTTCTGGTCTGCCCCACTTACCTCCAAAATGTCTTGTGAGATATCATTTGAAAACTCATAATATTCTGATAATTATCCCGATAAAATATGTGGGGAAGTACTGTATGTAAAGTTGAAAGTTTCTACCATATTATATTATTAAGACATGTCCCAAGACTGGAGGACACCATCAAAATAGTTCACCAGAAACAAAAGTCTAGATGACACCTCAATCAGGTGTTAAAATCAAACGGACCATGTTTAAGTGATCATTCTTTAGAAGGAAGATGTGAGTGAAACTCTGCATCTTGACATAGAAACTGCTGAGGGTTCCTGTCCATACAAACTTTCTGTTTTTCAACCTCAGCTAGAGATGATTCTCAAAGAAGAGAAAAGTAGAGTGTATGTTTCAAGTTCTCTTTCTCTCTACCCACAGTATCCATAACACCTGAAGAACAAAAGAAACAGTTTTGTTCTATGAGAGGGGATCCTGATTGAAAGCATTTCAGATAGTTAGACTGCAGAAACATAGTGAGAGAGACCTTTGTTTTGAATTTACTTATCTTCTTAAGCTAGGAATTTAGTTGTATTTTACTTTTATTTTCTTATAACCAATTCTGACCTATGTAATGTCTTGTAGTCACTTAAAATCTATCATCCTGTAGTTATCATAAAATAATAATAATATGGAGATATATTTATCTCATAGAGCTGGAAGGGACCTTGAGAGATCATTAAGTCTACTCCCCTGCCCTCATGGTAGGACCACATATCACCCTTGATAGATTTGCCTGGGATCCCTAAATGGTCCCCTCAAGTATTGAGCTCACAACCCGGGGTTAAGCAGGCCAATGCTCAAACCACTGAGCTATCCCTCCCCTGTAGTTAACATGTTTGTTTTACTAATTTATCTAAACCACTGTTTGCATTCGTATTTCTAAGAAATTATATTTGAGATAATAAAAAAATAAGCAGAAATGCTGTTAATAACATGACAGGTTTATATGAGTATGTGTTGGTCCACGAGAGGGCTGAACAATACAGGAATTACAATACTGCAGGAAGTCTGGAACTGGGAATCTGCAGAGGTTGCTCTGCAGTGTAATTCAATAGTGGCTGAAATATCAGAAGCTGGAACAAGAGGCACTCATATACCATAACTGAGTGACTTACTCATATGCTAGAGGCTCTATGTGAGCACACCAGGAGTGGTAACTCTCTCAACAAAGCAGTATAACAAGTACCCCAAACTGGAGAAATAAGGGGATACAGCTGGTCTTCTGTCCAGATTGTATTCTGGGTAATGTGTCAACTGGTTAACCATTTATTTTACTTAGTTTCTCCAGGAAACAGCTGGGGATTCTACTTATATATGGTCAGGTATTATGAAATCTATGCATACTTGTAAAATATCTTAGCTTTTTAACTCTTATAAAATCTTCTTTAAAGGGAGGCAGAAGAAAAGTTTAAAGGATCCATAGCTGGAACAAGAGGCAGTTAAGCAAATGTGGAGTGGATCACTGTAGTCCACCCAACAGGGCTAAAGGAAGAGTCCTTTTCCCTCCAGGTCAGAGCGGGGGGCGGGGCATTCTGCTTCACTGCAATCACCAAAAGTAACTCTGAAGATTCAGTGTCCTAGATTTCTTATGCCAAAATGTCCTCTACAGCTTCCAAAGGGAATGGAGCATGGCTAGTGGAATGGGGAAGTCAGATCTGACCATGGAAATACTCACAGGAGTTAAGAATTTTATTGTCAGGAGTGGAGCAAATATTACTGCCAGAATTGAAGACCTTCAGCCGAGTTGGAGGAGTTGGTAGATTTACGAACTCAGCGGGGTTGCTCTTGAACAGCCTGATTGGCTGAAGGGAGCTGCTTTTAATCTCAGCAGCAGTATGATAGAATCATAGAATACTAGAACTGGAAAGGAACTCAAGAGGTCAACGTGTCCAGTCCCCTGCCCCCCAAGCACTGTCTAGACCATCCCTGATAGGTGTCTATCCAACCTGCTCTTATATATCTCCAGTGATGGAGATTCCACAACCTCCCCAGACAATTTATTCCAGTGTTTAACCATCCTGACAGTTAGGAATTTTTTCCTAATGTCCAAACTAAACCTCCCTTGCTGCACTTTAAGCCCATTGCTTCTTGTCCTATCATCGGAAGCCAAGGAGAACAGTTTTTCTCCCTCATTCCTGTAACACCCGTTTAGATACTTGAAAACTGCTATCATGTCCCCTTTCAGTCTTCTCTTTTCTAAACTAAACAGCCCAACTCTTTCAGTCTTCCCTCACAGGTTTTCTAGATCTTTAGTCTTTCTAGACCTTTAGTCATTTTTCTTGCTCTTCTCTGGACCTTCTCCAATTTCTCCACATCTTCCTTGAAATCTGAACTGGACACAATACTCCAACTGAGGCCTAATCAACGCAGAGCAGAGTGGAAGAATGACTTCTCGTGTCTTGCTCACAACACTCCTATTAAAGCATCCCAGAATCACGTTTGCTTTTTTTGCAAGTGTCACACTGTTGACTCATGTTTACCTTTTGATCCCCTATGAACCTTAAATCCCTTTCAGAAGTACTCCTTCCTAGACAATCACGTCCCATTCTGTATGTGTGAAACTGATCATTCCTTACTAAGTGGAGTATTTTGTATTTGTCCTTATTAAACTTCATCCTATTTACCTCAGACCATTTCTCTAGTTTGTCCAGACCATTTTGAATTATGACCCTATCCTCCAAAGCACTTGCAATCCCTCCCAGCTTGGTGGTATCTGCAAACTTAATGAGTATACTCTGTATGCTATCATCTAAATCAGAGGTGGGCAAAAGGGCTTCCGTGGGCCAGATTCAGCCAAGCAGGATGATCTGGCCCACAGAGGACCTGCCGCTCCCCCACCCCCAGGCCAATTAAGGCCTGGGGGCGGGGGAGCACACAAAGCTTCCTCTTGCCCTGTGAGGAGCATGCAGCGCTTTGAAGTGCCACATGCTGCTCACAGGGCTGGAAATGTCACGTGCTCCCCTGCCCCCTAGTCCTGATTGTCCTGGGGGCAGAAGGAGCGTGCAAAGTTCCCTCCATGCTTCAAAGTGCCATACGCTCGCTCAGGGTGGGAACAGGGCAAGGGAAGCTTTTGCACTGCTTTCCCACCCCCAGACCAATCAGGACTTGGGGGCGGGGGAGTGCGTGGTGTCTCCTCCCACCCTGCAAGCAGGGCATGGCACTTTGAAGTGCTGCATACTCCTTGCAGGGTGGGGGTAGGGCAGGAAGAGGCTTCACATGCTCCCCCCACTCCCAGGCCAATAAGGCCAATCAGGGACTGGGGGTGGGCGAGTGTGTGAAGCCTCTTCCCGCCCTGCCAGGGGCATGGGTGCCCAGTGGGAAGGAGGGGTAAAGGGCTCCCCCACCCCCAGACCAATTATGGATTAGGTCCCGCCCCTTCCGGATTAGGCCCTGCCCCTTCTGAAGTGGCCCCCGTCCAAAAATTATTGCCCACCCCTGATCTAAATTGTACATGAAGAAATTGAACAGAACAGTTCCCAAAACAGACCCCATTTGTTATGCCCTTCCAGCATGATTGTGAATTGTTACTAACTACTCTCTGAGAATGGTTATCCAGCCAGTTATGCACTCACCTTATAGTAGCCCCATCTAGGTTGTATTTCCTTAGTTTATTGATAAGATAATGAGAGACCATGTCAAATGCCTTACTAAAGTCTAGGTATATCATGTCCACTGCTTCTCCCTTATCCACAAGGCTTGATATCCCATCAAAGAAAGCTATCAGATTGGTTTGACATGATTTGTTCTTTACAAATCCATGCTGGCTGTTCCCTATCACTTTATCTTCCAGATGCTTGCAGATGGATTCCTTAATTACTTGCTCCATTATCTTCCATGTAGTAGAAATTAAACTGACTGGTCTGTAGTTTCCCAGGTTGTTCTCATTTCCCTTCTTATAGATGGGCACTATATTTGCCCTTTTGAAATCTTCTTGAATCTCTACTGTCTTCCATGATTTTTCAAAGATGATAGCTAAAGGCTCAAATACCTCCTCTATCAGCTCCTTGACTATGAAGGACTAGTGACTTGAAGACATCTAATTTTTCTAAGTAATTTTTAACCTGTTCTTTTTTCTTAATTTTAACTTCTAAATCTACCCCCTTTCCACTAGCATTCACTATATTAGGCATCCCATCACTATCAAACTTCTTGGTGAAAACTGAAACAAAGAAGTCATTGAGCACCTCTGCCATTTCCAAGTTTCTTATTATTGTTTCTCCCTCCTCACTGAGCACAGGGCCTAGCCTGTCCAATAGGTTGCTCACAATTTATACTTGTGTGATTGTTCCTGTGCCTGCCTTGCTCATTCTTAGCCTTCCACTTGCCCTGTTCAGTGCTTGACTCCTGATACCTACTTTGCCTCTCTGCACTTTTCCTGATGACCGCTATGACCACTAGGCGTGAGCACCAACACCCTGGTTGTGACAATTGCCAGAAGTATCTTTTATGGTAAGTCTTCAAACAGCTTCCTTTCCTGTTTTATGTGAGTCTTCCTTTCAAATAAAGCATAAAAATCATTTGCAATGTCAAGAGGAACAACTTTTTTTTTTCAGGCAGTAACTTTAACAAAAAAGGCTTTCAACAATAACAACAACAAATCCTAATCATGGCAATATTTATAGCTATAGTCTCCCTGGATGCACACATATAACTCCCATTGACATTAATTGGATGTATATATGTGCATTGAGGGGAGAACAGACCACTAAGCATACCGAAAAGAATGTAATTCAATTTAACATACGCATGGCGATGTGATTTGTGGCAATCCCATATCCCCCACTGAAACTAATATTAATAATAAAAACATATGTTTGCCACAAATGTGGCCATTATACCATGAAATTCTTGGCATGGGGAATTAAATAATTTCATATCATAATGGGTATAATCAATGGCCACGTGTACTATTTGCATAAATGGTAATATAAACATATTGAACAGCCTGGTCTGAGCTCACTTACTCTTGTCAATATCAGATCAGAATTAGGCCTTTAATCTGCCCTTATGAAAAACAAAAGTGACCATTTAATACAAGCCCCTAGATGTGCTGGTCTTCAAGGGAGGTCTAGTGAAATATCAATAAAGTGAAGTGAGAAAATTCATAGGTAAATAACATGAGGGCATAACCCAGGTCTTGTAAATATGATTGTATCCTAATTAGCTTTTACAATAATTTTAGGTAAAATGTTAATGTTTTGGAAAATTCTATCTATATAAGTATATCATTTACACAGATGATGTTTAGTATTAAATAGTGAGTAGAAGGTATTTTGGTTATGATAGTATATATATATATAGAGAGAGAGACAGGGTAAAAGACAGGCTTAATGCCAAACTATAGAATGTTACATTATAAAAAGGCTAGCACACTAATTTTAGATTAGAAACCCCACATCTACCATCAAGGTACGATTAGAGAAATTATTATACCATTCTTCCCATTAGAGGACTGATCATCCCTGGATTCATCAGTACTCTTAGAATGTGAATAATGCCTGTTTTCTTTAACTAACTCTCATTTTAAATGAAGTCTTTAATTTTATTGCTTATCATGTCATTCATAGTCCTATACTAAATTAAATTATCTGTAACTATCCTGTAGGCTTGAAACGTGAAGTCTCAGTATTAGCTTATTCTTTATCTTTAAGCTACTAATTGGGGATACATAACACAAAAGGTTACATAGGGCAATCTGCATGGCAAGCCTGCCCAAGATGCTTTGAGACTGTCCCAGGACCTCCAGGCTACCTAATGGGAAGGCTAGAAGCCTTGATAGCCCCAGTTCAAATAGGAGTTCTCAGGGCTTCGAGGTTCCCTGCTGAGGAGATGAATCCTAAATAGAACTGTCAGGGCTCTGTCAGCAAAACCTTCAGCTTAGCAGCCTGTAAACATTCGAAGCCCTGTGTTGGCAGGTCTATGTTGAAGATGCAAGTCTTAGAAGCCCCAAGGTAATTTGCATGCTGGGGATGCCCTGAACCCATGGCTATCCCTAGATGAGTGTGTGGCCTGGGCCAAATCAGCCTCTCAGCTAGTTTCCTTGCCATTCATTAGACACAAGCCCCCTATCCACTTGCCTCCTCGCCAGCCTGTTGCTCATCTCTTCAGCTCTCTGTCCACTGCTTACTTCCCTAGTGGTCTCTTTCGTCCCCCTTCACTATCAACCTGACTGCTGCTCTCCTCTTTGCAGTCTGCCCATTCACCTGCCTTTACCCCCTTCTCCTGTCTGCCTGCACTTGCCTCCCTCTTTGCCTGCTCACCTCCCTTCTCACCTCCCTCACCTCCTCACATGTATATCGTGACAAATGAAATCCTGATCATACATTGTTTAGGATGTGGAACAAAGGGCTAAATACTAGGACAGCACCAATTTTATTGAAGTGTGGGGATCCCAAAGTGCTGAGTGTGAGGCCTCAGGCCCTGCACTTTGGGGCCCCTGCCCTTCGGGGTCCCTGCCCTTCAATTTCATCCTCCCAAAGGGTCACCCCATTTCACTATATCCAAGGAACAACTGTTCCTGGATCCATAGACCTTGAAAGCTTTGTGGTCCTCAGGCCTTGGACAGTCCCCATGGTGGGGGGAAGGGAGGAGGAGGAGGAGGAGGAGGAAGAGAGTCCTGTGGAACCCTGCCTATGATTCAACAATAGTTCATACACCATCTCATGAGATGGTTAGATTTCATTAGATTTCAATGAGCAAGCATTTTTCAGAAAACTCCTTCATCAGATTATTGTCCTCCTGGAATGAGGTTTAACAGGTAGTTCGAACTAGGGCTTTATTTCAAACTACCGGGTCCGTGCCCCGTGTAGACGCAGGCAGTTAGTCCGGACTTGTCAATTTCAAAAATGGTGACCGGCGGGGAAGATGCAAATCAAGCGCGGGATATTTAAATCCCGGGCTTGATTTAAAACTTAGAATGCCTACATTAGCCTCCCTAGTTCAAACTAGGGAGCTAGTGTAGACATACCCTTATAGTGTAAAGTAACAGAGAGGCAGCCGTGTTAGTCTGATCATGGTAAAACAAAAACAACAGTCTTGTAGCACTTTAAAGACTAAGAAGATGGTTTATTAGGTGATGAGCTTTCGTGGGGCAGACCCACTTCTGCCCCACGAAACCTCATCACCTAATAAACCATCTTCTTAGTCTTTTAAGTTCTATATGACTGCTTTTTTTCTATTATAGTGTATCACTTTTATGTTGTCTTGATTTTGACTTGGTAAGCTGATAGAGCAAGGATGTTATCTTTTTAATCACTTTAAAACAACTTCAGCCCTGATTATATAACCCTTACTCATGCTGTCAGATGTGTCTTCATATAAGTAGTCCAGCTGATGTACCATATGTGTCAGAGTGCTCACTGAATAAGGTTGTACAATTGCATCATTAGCACTTTACAGTGTACATTGAACATGAAGTCAAAACGAACAAAATGCAGCAGTGTAGCATGACTGCTCATACTAAGATGTCTTTATTTCAAGTAAAAAGATGTATTCTTTTTTTTAAAAAAATGTGATTTAACTATGAAGGGGAAGGAGTATTTCTCTATTGATGTCATAATCAGTTTGAGAGTCCCATATGTCCTTCTCTTCTCCAGTTCGGGCTGGCAAAGCAGAGTACTGAGGCATATAAGCTTCCTTAAAGTATGGTGACTGAATGTAGCAAAGAGATTGGTGGTTCAATCTTTAGTGCGTTTTAAGCACTACCCTTCATTAGAAATGAGCTCACATTTTTCCTCATGTAGTAAGTGCCCGAGAGACTCCAGATTTATTGCTGATGTATGAAGAGAGCTCTACAGGTCCACTTCACTAGCTGTGTAGTAGGAAGAGAGACTGAAATATAATCTTTTGCTTTAGAGGCATTATAGGAAGCGGGGCCTGCTGACAAAATCTGGCAAAACCAAGGCTAATATTGCTAAAATACACAGTTCTAGAAAGTGATAAATACTCATGTAAATACATTTGGCGATTGTAAGAGGTACCAAAATATCTCAATATTAAAAATATACAAACACATTTCCCAAAAGTAACAGAAACACACTGACTGTTATTAAAAGATAAACCAACATGTACACAGCAATGGGTAATAACTGGTCAGTAACTGCATCAGAGGTAGTATTCAACTTGTTTGTATCAGGATATAAACAATGCATCTTAAAGGGATTATCTTGGTCTGTCCAAGAAGGGAAATAAAAGTCCTGCCATTCAGGAATCTGTATTCATTGTCATGGGCATATGTGTCTCAGTATCATCGTAGAGTGTGCCAGGTGCTTTTACTGTGTGTTGTCAACAATAAATCTGTCCTAGTGCCTTTGTACCTGATTAGACAGCACACAGGAAAAACAAACATGGCTGAGATTTTAACTACACTAGTGTGACCTAGTTACAACTTCTTGGCCAGAAAATCCTCCCTAAGTTAGACTGTTGTGCTCGATGTGGAACAAAGTTGTATACATCTCTGAACCTTATCCAGTGGCGAGGTGACTTATAAGACAATACTGGCTGTATTATAGAGATATAATTAAGGCTGCAACAGTAGAAAACTATATTTTCTTTTGGTTGGCCTCAATATCGGTTACAGTGCCTTTCCAAAACAGACTACTGCTGGAGATGTGAGTCTCCTAAATCACAAGTTTTGGGACTTGATTAAGGATACCTTCCTTTTGGTTAGAAATAGGCAAGATATGATGTCCATTAAAAATACTTCTCAAAAAGCTGTTTTACAATATCTCATCTTGTAAACAGTCCAGCTCACAGAAAGCTTGGTTCTCTACAATAGTGCTTATAATCAATCGATATATCTTGCTTAGGAGGAAGAAGACTGTCTCCAAAAATAGAAACTTGGCAGAAAAGTTTCGGCCAATCTTGCAGCTAAAGAGGAATATTCCAGAGAAGAGGGACCTCAAATATATTTGAAATTATTTTATCTACGTTTTTAGAATCATATAATTCTCAGTCTCATCTTAATTCAAGTTCATAAAATGTAACTGTGGATCTCTAATATTTTCTGACATAATACAGTAAAACTCCAATTGTCCAGCATCCAGTGGTCCGGCATTCCTGATAGTCTTGCACCAACTGGAACCCAGAAGTGCTCCAGCCAGCCGGACAATTGGAGCTCCTGTGAGCCCCATGCATGCTCATGGGCCGGGAAAGGAAAGGGGAAGCGAGGGGAAGGGGATTATACCCCTGTGACGGGTTTGCTGGGACCCGTACTGCGGCTGGCCGAGGGGCGGGGTCAGTGGGGAATGTCGCGGCGAGGGGCGAACCCTCCACCGTTTTGCAGGGAGGCGGGGGAAAGCCCCGCGCAGCTGCCTGCTACAGGCCAGCTGGGGCTGCAAGCAGCAGAGGAGAGGGGGCGAGGCGAGGGGCGGTGCTGCGGGACCAACCTGGCAAGAACCCCAACTGCTCTGCCCCGCCGCTTCCCCAAGTCCACCGCTGCCTCTTGCATCCCCAGCTGGCCTGTTGCTGGCAGCTGCGCGGGGCTTCCCTCGCCTCCCTGCAAAACGGCGAAGGGTTCGCCCCTCGCCGCGCTGTTCCCCACTGACCCCCCACCCTAGACCCGTCACAGCCCCCCTGCCGGAGTACCTCCTGATACTCCGGCATATCTGATAATCCGGCATGCCCTGGGTCCCAAAGGTGCCGGATTATCAGAAGTCTGCTGTACAAATAAACTGCATAACTTACACGACTGGCAGACTTTGAGAGGTGTCCAGAACTAGAGCAGGGTTAATTTTTTTGAAAAGATGTTTTAGTTGCTGAAAAAAATACAATTTTGCATTATTGAAACTATTTGCAAAATGAAGTCAAATTCAGTGACTACTTTCAGCTAAAAGATCTTTAAAAAAAATATTTTTGACATTTTGAAACAAAAGTCTGACATTTCAAAATGATGCTTTCAAATGTAGCTAGATTTGTAAAACAAGCAAGAATAATAAACAAACAAAAATCACTATTTCAGATGAAACAAATGGTTTGTTTTCCCCAGTATTCCATGCTGGAGAGAAAATCTGAAAGCATTCTCTTCCATATGTGGAGTTTGGGTTTTTGTTTGGTATTTCTTTAGTTCAGCCACCTAATTGGAAGTTATATCTTCATTTAGATCTAGTCAACACTGAAATTGATTTGGTTATTACTCCTTGGGAAATTCTGTGCATGTGCTTATGTCACGTGCCAAATATATTTTTATTTTCAGAAAAAAAAATTGCTGGAAAAATGCTGCAATTTTCCCTTTTGCCCATCAGAGGGAGCTGCTGTGCTAGAACAAAGCCATCATACCTGGTCAGCCCTAGCTCATAGGGAAGATAAAGAGCCTTCCGTGCCTTCCTCACAGCATCTGTCAGGCCAGGTCATGATACAGGTGATTTGAGGAGATACAGTGTGGGCCTGCTGGATGTCAAATAGGGGCTCATAGGGACTGGAAAGGCCAGACAGACTGGTGCAGAGGTTGAATGAGAGTGTATGTGCAGGATCACATGAACAGAGAGAGTGGGGCTGCAGAACTACAGGGGGAAGAGGGATGGCTGAGAGAGGAGATAGAAGCTACATCTACACAGCAGGGTAAAAGTCGAATTAAGCTACCCAGGTTCAGCTACATCATTGGAATTGCAGCTAGCAAGGGATTTGAAGGGTAACAAGAAAGGTTTCTACAAGCATGTTATCAATAAGAGGGTGATCAGAGAGGGTGTGGGACACTTACTGGATGAGGGAGATAAGCTAGTGATAGATGTGGGAAAAGCTGAAGTACTCAATGCTTTTTTTGTCCCTCTCTTAACAGACAAGGTCAGCTCCCAGACTACTGCACTAGACAATGCAGTGTGGGAAGGAGGTTTGGCAGCCCTCAATGGAGAAAGAACAGGTTAAGAACTATTTAGAGAAGCTAGACATACACAAATCCATGAGTCTGGATTTAATGCATCTGAGGGTACCGAGCCTTTGGCCATTATCTTTGAAAACTCATGGAGATCAGGAGAGATCCCAAATGATTGGGAAAAGGCAAATGTAGTGCCCATCTTTAAAAAGGGAAGAAGGAAAATCCAGGGAACTACAGACCAGTCATCCTTACCTTAGTCCCCGGAAAAATCATAGAGGGAATCCTCCAGGAATCCATTTTGAAGCACTTGGAAGAGGGAAATGTGATCAGGAATAGTCAACATGGATTTGCCAAAGGCAAGTCATGCCTGACCAACCTGATTAGCTTCTATGATGAGGTAACTGGCTCTGTGGACATGGGGGAGTCAGTGGATATGATATACTTTGACTTTAGCAAAGCTTTTGATACGGTCTCCCACAATATTCTTGCCAGCAAGTTAAGGAAGTATAGATTGGATAAATGGACTGTAAAGTGGAGAGAAAGCTGGCTAGACTGTTGGGCCCAATGGGTAGTGATCAACGGCTTGATGTCAGGTTGGCTGTTGGTTTCAAGAGGAGTGCCCCAAGGATCAGTTCTGGGGCTGGTTTTGTTGAACATCTTTATTAATGACCTGGATGAGGGGATGGATTGCACCCTCAGCAAGTTCACAGATGACACTAAGCTAGGGGGAGAGGTAGATACGTTGGAGGGAAGGGATAGAGTCTAGAGTGACCTAGACAGATTAGAAGACCAGGCCAAAAGAAATCTGATGTGGTTCATGAAGGACAAGTGCAGAGCCCTGCACTTGGGACGGAAAAATCCCAAGCATTGTTACAGGCTGGAGACTGACTGGCTAAGTAGCAGTTCAGCAGAAAATGACCTGGGGATTACAGTGGATGAGAAGTTGGATATGAGTCAATAGTGTTGGATATGAGTCAACAAAGGCTAATGGCATATTAGGTTGCATTAGGAGGAGCATTGCCAGCAGATCTAGAGAAGTGATTATTTCCCTTTATTCAGCACTGGTGAGGCCACATCTTGAGTATTGTGTCCAATTTTGAGCCTCCCATTACAGAAAGGATGTAGATGCAGTGGAGAAGGTCCAGCAAAGGACAACCAAAATGATTAGGGGGCTGGAGCACATGACCTACAAGAAGAGACTGAGGTATTTGGGCTCATTTAGTCTGCAGAAGAGAAGAGTGAGGGGGGATTTGACAGCAGCCTTCAACTTCTTGAAGGGAGGTTCCAACAAGGATGGAGAGAGGCTGTTCTCAGTAATGACGGACGGCAGAACAAGGAGCAATGGTCTCAAGTTACAGTGGTGGAGGTCCAGGTTGGATATTAGGAAAAACTATTTCACTAGGAGGGGGTGAAGTACTGGAATGGGTTACCTAGGGAGGTGGTGGAATCTCCATCCCTAGAGCTTTTTAACACTTGGCTTGACAAATCCCTGGCTGGGATTGGTCCTGCTTTGAGCAGGGGGCTGGACTCCATGACCTCCTTAGGTCTCTTCCAGCCCTATGAGTCTATGATCTTCAGCTACATCAATTGCGTAGCTTAAGTTAAAATATCTTAACTCAGCTTTAGGAGCTATTTACACAGCAGGAAGTTGAAGGAAGAACACTCTTCCTTTGACTTCCCTTATTCCTTGTAAAATGAGGGTTACAGGAGTTGGAGCTCAACATTTAGAAATAAAGGCTTGCAGTGTAGATGCACTCTTTGTCATTTTGGAATAATGTCAGTTATTCTGAAATAACATTCCTGTGTAGACATGCCCAGGGAGACACATGAGGACAGAGGGAGGGAGTGTAGGGACACATGGATTGGGGAGAATGGGTATCTGAGTGAGGGTGGAGCGTCACATGGGGTGTAGGAACGCATGGGGACAGGGGCAGGTATGCCTGACTGAATGAGAGGCTAAGGTCAGCAGTGTCTTCATGAGGGATACTCTTCAACAATCCCTCCACATCCCCTCAAAACACCTGTTCAATACTTTTCATACTCATACTCACAAATCCTTCAAGTTCATACCCAGGCTTCTTCCCAGCAATTCATTTCCACTCCCTCAGCTCTTCCATTATCCTGACTCCTCCAAGTCTTTGCAGTGCTTCTGAGGAGTTCAGGATATACATGTCTGTACAATAGTTTCAATTACTCAGTCATGTATTAATATGCCTAGTAAGGAACCTCTTTGTTAAAAAATCTACTATCTTTTTTGTGGTCTGTATGGTTATAGACATACTTATTTACAGGTATTTTGAAATAAATTTACAAAAAATTGAAACTGTTGTGATTATATTGTGTCATTTTAACAAATAAAATATACAGAATTATTCATAATTTCAAAATATTGTGCACAGAATTTTTATTTTTATTTTTTTGTCACAGAATTCTCCCAGGAGTAGATTCTGCAGCATTATACAGTGTGAAAGCTTACACAGTGTCTTTTCTCTACACTAATTCTAAATAGGTTTAATGTTCCTTGCTCAAAATTAAAATCAAATTTCCAGGGGGGAAAAATCAGATAACAGGCCTCTGCTCTCTTTTCAGAATCTCGTCTGCAGCTTTTGCAAAATGTTCCCTAAAAATCCCAGTGCATGAATTCACCTTATATTATATTTCATTACTAATTCAAAAATCAGCCCAAGTTCAACTGACATTTGAAAAAAAAATTGAGCAATCCTGGGCTGATTTATAGGTTCTTATCAAAGCAACATGGAGTTGATCATCTTTCATTAATGTGAAACCCAGAACTGTCCATTGAGTTTCATTTTTAGGTTTTGGGTTTCTTCAAACTCAAAATTAGTGGTTTCAGAACCATGTGAACCAAAAGAAAAGTTACAACCCCTCTGTAAACCAAAAATGCTGTATTGCATTCAGATCTGGTGTCTGTGGGCACTGCATACTGAACATCTTGGGAACAAGAATTCATATTCTGCACTGCACCTATCATCTCCCTGCATCCTTCATTCCTGGGAAAATAAGTTTACTTCCATGGTTCTTTTATGTTCTGAATTAGGACTGCTGGATCCGTCCCAGTGTTTAAATTCAGTAGTGAACAAAGTCTAACTGAGAAGAGCTGTGAAAGCTGCTGATATCTACACATGCTCCAAGTAATGAGAAAGAGCTGATCACCTGGTAGAACATTGCAGGAAGAGAAGCACAGCCATGTCTATAGTGCATCTAAAACCCACAAATGGCCCAAGACAGCTTACTCTGGCTCCCAGGTTGGTAAGACTGTAAAACATTTGGGCTTGGGGATCCTTCCCGCTCAGAGCCTGAGCCTGGAAACATACATTGCAATTTTATAACCCATCAGCTTCAGTCCTGTGAGCCCAAACCAACTGAGCTGGGCCAGTGGCAGGGGTTTAAAAGCTATGTAGACATACCCACAGTGTCTTGCTGATGGGCAAAAAGAAAGGAAGTGTGTGGACCTATTGGAAGTAAGCCAAGTAGGGGTCAGGCGCCTATTGGAGACTTTCAAGGAGGAGGCAAACAGCACAGAGGCATGCAGATGAGAGAGAAGAGGGGTCTTTATCCAAATTAACATGGACCAAAGGAACAATAGGCTACAAGTTTCAATGTTACTTAGTACAGCCTATTTAGTGATAAAGGCGAAGCCTGAAGCCACTTATTAGATCTCCACTGCTTCTCTGTGCTGAATATAAATGATGTTTAATGGCTTTATTTCACACATACTCCAATTGACTTAAGGGCATGGCCTGCAAACAAATTGGCAGTACAGACTTTATTGCCTTGCATTTCATGCTCTCCTTAGCCACCATGATTCCTTTTAATCAGCTCACCTCATTGTCCTAGAGAAATATTATCAGACATGGAAAAGACTGCTGGCTAGACTCTAAATTTCAGATCAATATTCACCACAGTATGTGGAATACTAAAACTAAATTCAGGAGAAGAGAACTGTAACACTTCAAATTAATCTTGCAATGAGTTTTTACACAGAGTGCACATTTATTATTAACCTCCCCTAAGTCAGGGCATTGAAGCAGAAGTACATACTTGCCAAGAGAGATGTATTGACTGGTTAGCTAAATAATTAGTGAACTCTTTTAATATGCCTCCCCCTGCCCCACTGTCACGGGTATCTGAAATAACATGGAAAGTATTGGGCAGTGTAGTTGGGTGACTGCCCCACTTTGGAAGGGAGTGGTTAAAGCAGGCCACAGAGGTTGTACAGAACCCAATCCAATCAAGGAAGGTCTTATTAGGAGCCAATCAGCAGGTTTGCTGGAGCAGCCCAGATCTAAGGGGCTGCTTAGCAGAACAGAGAGCAGTGTCTCCCTGGAGAACAAGGGAGCAGAACTGACTGCCAGACTGAGGCCCTGACACCGAGGAAGGGAAAGTATTAGTGCTATGGAGAAGTGGCCCAGGGAAACAGCCAGAAAAACTTCAAGGAGGGGCAGTAAGTGACCAATGGATCCACAATTACATCAGCCAAGTCTCTGAACACTCTTAGCTGCATTGCATCCGGGCTTTTCAAAATAGACCTAAATCTACTCTTTCACTACTGAGGGCTGCTCACCTCTTCCCCAGAATGCTGCACTGTGCAGCATTCTGGGAACTGATCTTGTCTGTGAATACCAAAGCAAAAAATGTATGGAATACTTCAGTTTTTCCACATCTGTAACAAGGTTGCCTTTCCCCTTCAGTAAATATTTCACATAGGGTTGCCAGATGGTTTAACAAAAAATACCGAACACCGCCCCCCACCCTCGCCAAAAAAAAAAAAAAGCACCGGGAAAAAATTCTGTCGAGTTAAAAAAAAGGGGAGACCAAAGTTGTTAAACAAAAGTTGCACCACTCCCTCCAGTTTAGCACCACACACTAGCCACGAATGCACCCACCCCTCCCACTGAGCCAGGCCCCCCAGTCTCCCCATCCCAATGTACTCACCCCTGTCTCAGACCCAGGCCCCACAGTGCCCTCCCCCCTCCCAATGCACTCACCCCTGCCTCAGACCCAGGCTCCCCTAGTGCCCCACATCCCAATGCACTCACCCCTGCCTCAGAGCCAGGTCCCCCTAGCATCCCCCCATCCCAGTGCACTCCCCCCTCCCCCTGAGGCAGGCATCCCCAGTGTCGGGAGCCTCCGCTCCAATCAAATCTCTCCCCTTCCCCCCCCATAGAGACAGGCACAGAGGAACAATGTGACTTTTAAAGTGGCTGCTCCTGTCACCAGGCCCGGCTGCCTCGCTCGCATTGTAGAGCGAGGGAGGCATCACGTGGCCAGCTCCCAGTCTCTGTTGGTCACGTGGGCCAGAGCAGCATGCGCTCTGCTCCCACCCCAGCCCGGCGCTCCCCTAGCGTGGTGCCCGGCAACTGACCCCTCCTGCCCCCCCCGCCCCTTAACTAGACTCTGCCGCGCTCCTTACTCCCCGCCCCCGCCAGATGCGGCAGGGGAAAATTGTCCTTGCTGGGTTTCCATCCCAGGGAAACAGGAAATACTGGACATTGCACATGTCCGGTATTTCCAGTTTTTTTTACCAGATGGAGCCCGCAAATACTGGACTGTCCAGGTGAAAATTTCACATGTTCTGTAACTGTCCTCAGGTTGCTGGTATACCTGTAAAAACCCTGCTTCTTATCCTTCAGGGTATGTCTACACATCAAAGTTAATTCGAAATAACAACCGTTATTTCGAATTAACTTTCCTAGCATCTATGCAGGCAAACCGCTATTTCAAAATAAAATAGAAATAGCGGGGCACTTATTTCAAATTTGGTGAACCTCATTCTACGAGGAATAATGCCAAATTTGAAATAGCTAATTCGAAATAACTGCTGTTAGATGCTTCTTCCGAAATAGGGGGCCTCCATCCCTTCCCAGTTTCCCCTGGTGGCCACTCTGGGCCAGACCAGGAAAACTCTTCTCCTCTCCCCGAGGCCCGGAGCACTTAAAGGGGTAGACTGTGGCCACACTATATGTCAGAGCCAGGCCTGCCAGCAGTCGTTGCCCCTCACCCAGTGGCCAGAGAATGAGCTGGGCAGCCAGTGCCAGCCATCTGTCCCCCGCCCAGTCCCCCAGCTCCCAGGAGCCAGCCAGGGGCCAGAGATGGCGGACGCCCTCCTGGACTAGTGCGGAGATCATGGACCTCATTGAGGTCTGGGGGGAGGCATCCAATGTCCATGATCTCCGCACTAGATGGAGGAACACCACCGTCTACGGACGCATAGCTGGCACCATGGCCACCAAAGGCCACATGCGCACACAAGAACAGGTGCGCATGAAGATCAAGGAGCTGTGGCAGGCGTACACCAGGGCCACTCAAGGCAGCTCCTCAGCAGGGGAAGACACCTGCCCCTACTTCGACGCCCTGGACCACATCATGGGCGGCGGGACGGTCCGTGCCACCCCAGGGGGCAGCGATCCGGAACCGGAGGGCCCTGACCAGGGCGCAGAGAAGTAGCCGCCATGGAGGGTGCCATGCTGGCTGGACCCCCGAGCTGTCCCAGCAGTGGAGTCACCAAGGTCGTCTGGGGAGGCCACACCATGTAAGTGCCATCACAGTCCCCTTCCCGGGGGAGTGTGGGGAGGGAGACCAGGGACCGCATGGGCCTTGCTTACCATGGATCACGCAGCAACCTGTGTATGTGCGAGCACATGCCATGCCACCACTGGGCAGGTGGCTCCAGCTGTGTGCCACACAGGGGCTGTGGCCTGATAGCCACATGCGTGTGTGAAGAGACCTAACATGCTTATAAGTTTTCTTTTTTTGTTTGTTTGTTTAAGCTCACTAAAAATTTCTCTCTTAAGACAAGCAGGTCACCTGTTATCTTTGCTATTGTTTTTGCACATTGGGATGGTACGTTCCTGTGCACTCAATAAGGCTTCTTTAAAATACAACCAGCTCTCCTGGACTCCTTTCCCCCTATTATCCTCCCAGAGGATTCTTCTAGTTCCCTGAAGGAGTCAAAGTCTGCTTTTCTGAAGTCCATGATCCATATTCTGTTGCTCTCCTTTGTTTTGTCAGGATCCTGAACTCAGCCATCTCATGATTACTGCTGCCCAGGTTGCTACCTACTTCCAAGTCCCCTACCAATTCTTCCCTGTTTGTGAGCAGCAGGTCAAGTGGAGCATGACCCCTAATTGGTTCCTCCAGCACTTGCACCAGGAAGTTGTCCTCAACAATCTCCAAAAACTTCCTGCTTTGTCTGTGCACCACTGCATTGCTCTCCCAGCAGATGTCAGGGTGACTGAAGTCCCCCGTCAAAGGGCCTGTGATTTGGAGATGTCTCATCCCCATCCCATTTAATCAAACGTGTGACTTAATAGTTAATGTATATTTTGGGAAAACAAAAGAACCATTTTCCTCAAGTTTAAGTTCCACTTGATTATTTCCTCCTTGAAGAGATAAGTTGAAGTGAGTAACCTGTCATGTCTTTTGCTCCATCACTTCCACCCCAAAAACACACTCATGTACTGCCACCAATTGCTGCCAAAATTTCGCTACACTTTTTTCCTCCCAAAAATTGTTTTAAAGCTTCTGCTGTCAAAAGTTGAAGAAACAAGATCTGATTACAGTATAAATCTTATCTGAACTATAACATTTCAGTCTGTGTGCTTCTGGGTTGGGAACTGTACCTACTCAAATCTCACAAGCAAGAAGTTGTTTTATATAGTTCTCACCTGAAGAGAGCAAAGCAAATAGTAGACTGCCTGCTAACACAATCAGAAACACAGTAGGGGAAATGATAGTATGAAGAGATGCGTTCAGATATGTGTGCCTGACTTCTTTTGACTTGGAGAAAAGAGTTTGTGTGAGAGCACAAGTAAGCCTAATGCCTGGGATAGGCACATCTTTGGTAAAAAGATGTCACTTTAGTGCTTAAATGTGCAATAGGTAGTATGTCTCGGTATCCTTTCTGGAAAATATCAATATCTTTCTGGAGTTGTACAACATTTCCAATTTCTTGAAATAAATAGTTAAAAAACAAATGCCTCAGTCCTGCAATTGCACCTTCTAGAATGGATGCCTTTGTGGAACATCATTTAAGAGGCAGATCTCATTGCAAGATCAAGGCTTAAAATGTTAGACCCCTTTTCCAAACTGTATTCTTAATACAGGGCACATAACAAGAAGCAACAAATGAATTTTAAAATCTAATGGCCTCCCAAGACTTTGGCCTGCTGAAAGGAAGGCCCAAAAAAGCCCAGAAAGCAATAGACCAACCAATCCGCAGGAAAATGACTTAAACCTTTCCCTTGTGTGCACAGGAGCCAAAAGACTTCACCTTTCTGTCCAATTAGCCAGAAAGATCCCCTTCTCAAGGGACTGGGTCTAAAATCCTTAAAGGACCTAAGATTTTCTGTCTCTTACTGGCCTGGACAAAACCTTCATACTTCTGAGACTACAGGGGAAGGAACAGCAGTAAAAATAGTTTTGTTTTTACCTTCTAGGAAGTGTACTGTGTCTTGCAATGTGTTTCTCTCACAGCTTCTACTCAGGGTGTGTCTAGACTACATGGTTTTTTCAAAAAAAAGTGGCCTTTTTCCGAAAAAACTTCCCCCATGTCTAGACTGCTACTGCATTCTTTCGAAAGTAAATCGAAAGAATACAGCAATTTTTTCGACCGTGGAAAACCTCATTTTACGAGGAATAACACCTTTTTCGAAAGTGCTCTTTCGAAAAAAGGTGCTATGTAATGCAAACTGCTTTTTCAAAAGAGAGCATGCAGACTGTCTGGGCGCTCTCTTTCAAAAAAGCAGCTTGCTTTTTCGAAAGTACTGGTTGTAGTCTAGATGCTCTTTTTTGAAAGAGGCTTCCAGTCTAGACGTAGCCTCAGGGACGTAGAACAGAGCCAAAGATCAGGTATTTGGGGGGTTATTAACTGAGCTGTAAGTGGCTACTGAGTAACATTAAAATACAGTGCAGTGTAAGGAAATACTGGCGAGACCTATATAGGTACCTGAGGAACTCATTATTATGAACATTCAAAATCACTTGTTAAAGGTATTTTTGAGGGAATAATAATAAATGTTTTACAGAAGTAAAGGCAGTTTATTCTAGCTATGAAGACCAAACTTAAGACAAGGAGACATGCATTTACCAGAATAGTAGAGTGTTTGCAGAGATCCTACATCTCTTCTTTTCCAGTGCTGTCTATCTTCACTGCATAAATACTAGGCACTTTAACTCATTACCCAAATGCCCTCTACAGCTTCACAGGAAGATAGTGTTTGTATCAATTAGAGCAGTAACTAACTGTTGCTTTAGTGTTGAATTGCATGCTGAATTAAGACTGAATCTGGTGTTAACAGCTCCCTCCTCACAGGAAGCCCTCTGGACAGGCTAAGAAAAAATATCCAGGATTTCTTTTGTGGTGCAGCAGAATACAGGGATAGCAGTTACACAGGGAATTCTATTTCAGGATGGTTCTAGAAGTATAGCTGTGCTAGTCTGTTTCAGCAAAAACAATGCGGAGTCCTGTGGCACCTTAAACACTGAGGGCATGTCTACAGAGCAAGGCAAAATCTAAACTAAGATACACAACTTCAGGTACATCCATTGTGTAGCTTAAGTCAAATAGCTTATTTCAGCTTTTGGTGCTGTTTCCACAGCAGGAAGTCTGAGAAAGAGCACTCTTCCTCGGACTTCCCTTACTCCTCATAAAAAGAGGATTACAGGAGTCGGAGTAGGAAGTCCTCCAGCTCAACATTATTTTGACATTATGTTGAAATAACTGCTTGTAGTATAGACGCAGACTATGTTATTTCGGAGTAACATCAGCTATTCCAAAATAACACTGCTGTGTAGACATACCCTAATAAATGTATTTGGGCATAAGATTTTGTGAGCTGGAACCCACTTTGTCAGATGTACAAAGTGGAAGCTTCTGTTTGCAGGTGTATATACACATGTAAATATGGTGTGTTACATTACTATCAACTATCTATCAACTTCATGAGAAAACTCGTGTAGTTATAGACAGACATCATCTTCCTTTTTAAATGCAGAGGGACATCATACCAAATGGATTGAAGGTGGAAAAATCTATTACAATTGACATTCTACACAAACTATGGTGAGAGATTGTGCCACACACTCTCAAAGAAACTGGGGAACCACTTGGTCAGCATCCTATACACCGAATAGGAGAAGATCAAGAATGACCTCTAAAAACTGGAGACTCTCATTTATCATCCAAACCAACCAAACAAACCACCTTCCACTCCAATTCCACATGGCTGTACTTTACAAAAACAAGACTATCATCAGTCATGCAGGGTTTGTCCCAATGGGTTCCTGACAGGTCCTCTTCTCTGTCAATAATGAACTTTTGGGTGTGTGCATGTGCTCCCTTGTGTAACGAATTGAGCATGCACAATTAGTTAACATGACAGACTCCTCAGTGAGACCCCAGAGACCACAAATCAGATAAGGATTGAAAACACACAAGTAGGTTTATTGCCAAGCAACTCACAAAAATTGTCAGTGAACATACTCACCGCTATGCCACTACACCTAATGTAAATCATGCCAATGGATTAACACCCAATTAAGTGCTCTGGATTTTAGCATCCCTCTTCCCCCAGTCAGTCGACAATCTTTCATACATAGGTACACACAAGTTACACATCACTCCTGATGTATCAGGTTGCAACCCCCTGTTAGCTAGTTATCGCCCCTTATCTCACAGAGGGGGGTTTCAATTATTACACTGGTCTACAATTTTTTAGAAGTCGTCTGCTTCAGAGATAAAATGTGCCATTTATTATGTATTTTGATGTGCTGAATTCAAATATGACAATTAAAACAACTGATCGGCTACTGTTTCCAAGATATTTAAGTTTTTACATTTTACGTCTATCTATATTGTGTAGATAGTACAGTTTTAATCATAAATTGTAAACCTAGGTCTTTTCATGTGTTTATGGTTGCTTTACATGATAATATTTCACCTGTCCTGTTTATGTAACACTTTAAAAATCAGTGAAAGGGTTATATACATAAAATTTATTATGAAACAAAAGGCAAAAAACTATTATGTACATAGTTTAGTCCTATTCAGTGTCTACTCGGCGCTTCTTGGCTTGTCTCTTGTATTCATTAAATGGAGCATCTCTTGTCACTGTCCAGCAATAGTCTGCAAGCATTGATGGGCTCCATTTGCCCTGATAGCGTTTCTCCATTGTTGCAATGTCCTGGTGAAATTGCTCGCCGTGCTCGTCGCTCGCTGCTCCGCAGTTCGGTGGAAAAAAATCTAGATGAGAGTGCAAAAAATGTCTCTTTAGTGACATGTTGCAACCAAGGCTTTTGTATGCCTTGAGGAGGTTTTCCACCAACAACCTGTAGTTGTCTGCCCTGTTGTTTCCGAGAAAATTTATTGCCACTAACTGGAAGGCTTTCCATGCCGTCTTTTCCTTGCCACGCAATGCATGGTCAAATGCATCATCTCGAAGAAGTTCACGAATCTGAGGACCAACAAAGACACCTTCCTTTATCTTAGCTTCACTTAACCTTGGAAATTTTCCATGGAGGTACTTGAAAGCTGCTTGTGTTTTGTCCATGGCCTTGACAAAGTTCTTCATCAGACCCAGCTTGATGTGTAAGGGTGGTAACAAAATCTTCCTTGATTCAGCAAGTGGTGGATGCTGAACACTTTTCCTCCCAGGCTCCAATGACTGTCGGAGTGGCCAATCTATCTTGATGTAGTGGGAATCTCTTGCACGACTATCCCATTTGCAGAGAAAACAGCAGTACTTCGTGTATCCAGTCTCCAGACCAAGCAAGAGAGCAACAACCTTCAAATCACCACAAAGCTGCCACTGATGTTGGTCATAGTTTATGCACCTCAAAAGTTGTTTCATGTTGTCATAGGTTTCCTTCATATGGACTGCATGACCAATTGGAATTGATGGCAAAACATTGCCATTATGCAGCAAAACAGCTTTAAGACTCGTCTTCGATGAATCGATGAACAGTCTCCACTCATGTGGATCGTGAACGATGTTGAGGGCTGCCATCACACCATCGATGTTGTTGCAGGCTACAAGATCACCTTCCATGAAGAAGAATGGGACAAGATCCTTTTGACGGTCACGGAACATGGAAACCCTAATATCACCTGCCAGGAGATTCCACTGCTGTAGTCTGGAGCCCAACAGCTCTGCCTTACTCTTGGGTAGTTCCAAATCCCTGACAAAGTCATTCAGTTCACCTTGTGTTATGAGGTGCGGTTCAGAGGAGGAGGATGGGAGAAAATGTGGGTCCTGTGACATCGATGGTTCAGGACCAGAAGTTTCATCCTCTTCCTCTTCCTCTTCCTCGTCTGACTCAAGTGAGAATGATTCTGGTGCATCAGGAACCGGCAGTCCTTCTCCGTGGGGTACTGGGCGTATAGCTGATGGAATGTTTGGATAATGCACAGTCCACTTTTTCTTCTTTGACACACCTTTCCCAACTGGAGGCACCATGCAGAAGTAACAATTGCTGGTATGATCTGTTGGCTCTCTCCAAATCATTGGCACTGCAAAAGGCATAGATTTCCTTTTCCTGTTCGACCACTGGCGAAGATTTGTTGCACAAGTATTGCAGCATATGTGTGGGGCCCACCTCTTGTCCCGATCTCCAATTTTGCAGCCAAAATAAAGGTGATAGGCTTTCTTCACCATAGTGGTTATACTGCGCTTTTGTGATGCAAAAGTCACTTCACCACAAACATAGCAGAAGTTATCTGCACTGTTCACACAAGTACGAGGCATCTCTGCTCACTTTGACTAAACAGAAATGTGTCCCTTTGCAAAATCAAACACTGACAAATAAGAGAGCACGACACTGTATGATTTCTAGAGCTGATATAGGGCAATTTGTTCAGCAGAGTGATGTAAGCTTCATTATGATTGATTCATCCATGACTTCTAGGAATAACATGATGCAATTCATATCATGTATGATGCAATACCAGCTTCAGATTGCATCATTCATTGTTTTGCCTAAAAAGCAAGTACTGTCCAAACCCAGTCATAGATTTATTCATAGATCCAGTCAAAGATATATTTTAGTCATTTCTGGTTTAAATTGAGATCCCTTCCCTTTATAACTCCCTTATCCTCCGCCATTCCCAAGTCAAAGGTCGTATATACTGACCCAATAGCATATCTTGAAAACTAGAGCCAATCAACAATTTTAAGCATCATTTTCGTTCTCAGTGACCCAGAATTAGTAAAGTTTGACTACATTTATTTCAGAAGCATTTTGGCTGTAGAGCAGTGTTATCCAACATACTGTCAATTTAGACCCGGTCCTGAACCTGGGTCAGCATGTATGTTATTTGTGAGGTGTATGCTGGTACCAAGATGTTTCTTAACAAGGTGTTCTGTTACGACTCCTCTGGAATGTTTTACGGTCTGTACCTGGCCCCTTTTGGCATTCTTGATGCTTGACCCTGCTTATTCTATTTCTCTTTAGCCAAGCTGCTTTCCTGCTTGCAGTTTCACTGAGTCAAAGTCTTGCTCACCAGATTTCAGGCCTGCTGATTGTATGTTGCAGACCCTCAACTGTCTACAAAGACAAGCTATTTACAACATACATTTTGCTTCTCTACAGAGAAAAATGGACACCAAACTATCTAAACTCCTGCATGCCACAAGGAGCCACAACAATGGTACCCTTAATTCATCTAGCAATATTGTTTGTCTATGCAGCTTCTCACACTAACCCAGCAGAATACTCTGTCCTATCTCAGGGGCACTCTGCCCCACAACCCCCACACATATGATTCAGTTTGGTGCTGAACTGGAAACCTACTTTCACCATATCTGACTCAAGGAATATTTCCCCCACACAACTAAATAGCACACTAACTCAGAGAAACTGTCTTACCAATACTACAAGAAGGATTCTGAGTAGACTCCTCCTGATGGTCGAAACAACAGACTGGACTTCTACATAGAGTGCTTCTGCTGATGTGTACAGACTGAAATTTTGGACAAGCAACAGCATTTGGCCCATTCCCTCAGCAATGCAGAATGCAATGCCATCCACAACCTCAGAAACAACTCTGTCAGCCTCTTTGATTATCTTGTCAATGGGAGTGCTGTAATCATCATGGACAGGTTGGAATATGGAAGGCCTCTGATCTGACTGAGAAATACCGAAAGAAACTACACCATTTGCTCATGAAGCTCCCTGAAGAAGCACAGGAACAAATCTACAAAGACACACACCTAGAGCCCCAACCAGGTGTTTTCTATCTGCTACTCAAGATCCATAGGCCTCTGAATCCTGGATGACCATCTTCTTGGGCACTAGCACCCGTACTACAGGATTGTCTGGCTATGTGGTCTCTTGCCTGAGGACATAGCTTAGCAGCACACCTAGTGATCTTCAAGTCACCACTGACTTTATGAAACTACAATACACTGGTGATCTTCAAGAAAGCACCATCCTGGATACTCAGGCTATGTCTAGACTGCAGGCTTCTTTCGGAAGAAGCTTTTCCAAAAGAGATCTTCTGGAAAAACTTCTTCGGAAAGGGAGCATCCACACTGAATGGACACTATCTTGCATTTCAGCTGTGATTACTATGGGGGGAATTGCCACTAGGGCATCTGTGCTTTTTCATCTTTCCTCTTCATTCACAAGAACTCCCTCTTCCCTGTCCACACATGCCATTTCCTGAAAGAGCTCTTTTGGAAAAAGGCTTCTTCCTCATAGAATGAGGATTACCAATGTCAGAAAAAACCCTCTGTTCTTTTGATTTTTTTTCAGAAGAACACGATTGCAGTGTGGATGTAAGTGACATTTTTTCAGAAAAACAACTGTTTTTCTGAAAAAAACCTCTGTAGTGTAGACATACCCTCAGGATATAGAAGTTCTCTACACCAACATTCCACACAAAGATGGACTGCAAGCTGTCAGGAACTGTATCCCTCATGATGTCACAGCACAGCTGGTGGCTGAGCTTTCTGGCTTTTTGAACCACAACAATTTCAGATTTGGGGACGATTTATACATTCAGGTCTGTGGCACTGCTATGAGTACCTGCATGGCCCCATACTATGTCAACATTTTTATGGCTGATATAGAAAAACACCTCCTCAGATCTTGTCCCCACATGCATTCCTCTGCTTGTGCTACACTGATGACACCTTCATCATCTGGAAGGAGACATTTGAAAAATTCTACCAGAATTTCAACAATTTCCATCCCACTATCCATCTCAGCCTGAACCTGTCCATACAAGAGATCTGCTTCCTGGACACTACAGTACAAATAAATGATAGTCACATAAACACCGTCCTATACCAGAAACCTACTTACCGCTATAATTAACTACATGCCTCCAGCTTTTTTCCAGAACCCATCACACAATCCATTATCTATGGCCAAACCCTAAGATATAACTGCATTTGTTCTGATTTTTCAGACAGAAACAAATACCTCCAGGATCTGTATGTATATATAGTGGGGCGGAGTGGCTGCCCACTAACCCAGAGCGGAAAGGAGCCCTTAGCACAGCTCTGGTGGGCAGGGCTCGGCCCTAGCATCCTACCTGACTGGAAGCCAGGAGGCGGGGCTAGGTCTATAAAGAACCAGCCTGAAAGGCCAGTAAGGCCGCAGCTGCCAGAGGAACCAGAGGCCTCACCTGAACTCCCAACCGAGGAGCTGAACCTGTGGGAAGCAGGGGACTGGCCGGGCCCCAGGGGCCTGAGTTGGACGACACCTCGGAGGACCTGTTTATCTGGCTGGGGATCCCAAACTGGGAGAGCATAGCAGTTTGGCGCAGAAGCCAGGAATGTGCCGAGGGGGAGATGGAAGCAGTGCAGGGATAGATGCCAGTAGTTTCCTCGAGCAAGGATTAGTATGTTGCAGTGAGGATCCCACTGACCCAGCACCACACAGATCTGCTGCTGCTAGGGCCCTGGGCTGGGACACAGTGGAGTGGGTGGGCCTGCATCCCCCCTGCCACTCCACTCCTGGGTGGCAGCCTCTCCCCTCCGCTGCACCTGGATAACAGCTTGCCTCTGTCAGACCCCCTCCTGAACAAGGGGACCCAACTGTGGGTGCTATAATTGGGACCACTACTGAGAACTATTTGTTCCTTTGCTGCCCCACCCTGAACCAGAGCCTGGGCCTACAGACTGCTATTGGTTGCCTGCTTGTCTGTTTACTGCCCTGCCCTGAACCAGGGCCAGGCTTGATAACTGTTGGCTACTCGCTGCTATCTGTTACTGTGAATTAACAGAAGGCTATAGCCAAGCATCACTAATTCCCCAAAGAACTGAACAAGTGGGTAGTGGGGTGGAATGGTCACCCACTGACCCAGAGGGGGAGGAGACCCTAGCAGAGCTCTGGTGGGCAGTGCCACAGTGTACCATGCATTCTTAAAATTAAAATACCCACCCAAGGAAGTGAAGAACTAGATAGATAGAACCAGACCGGTATCCAGAAGTCTTCTACTACAGGACAAGCCCAACAAAGAAAGCAACTGAACGCCACTGGCCATTACCTACATCCTAAAGTTAAAGCCTCTCCAGCACATAATCAATGATTTACAATCTATCCTGGAAGATGATCCCTCACTCTCTCAGACCTTGAGAGGCAGGCCAGTTCTCACTTATTACAGACAGACCTCTAACCTGAAGCAAATACTCACCAGCAGCTACGCCCACAACAAACACTGACCTAGGAACCACCAGCAGCCACACCCACAGCAAACACTGACCCAGGAACCAATCCCTACAACAAACCCCATTGCCAATTCTGGCCGCATATCTATTCAAGTGACACGATCATTCGACGTAACCACATCAGCCACACCATTTGGGGCTCATTATCTTGGACAACTACTAACATGATATACATTATCATGTGCCGGCAATGCTCTTCTGACCAAACTGGATTGTCTATATGCAAAAGAATAAATGGACACAAATCAGACATCAGGAATGGTAATATTAAAAAAACAGTGTGAGAGGACTTAGTCTCCATGGACACTAAGTAAGGCCATGTCTACACTAGGAAACTATTTTGAAATTAGTTTATTTGACTTAACTTATACTTTAACAAATTCAAATTAGCATGTCCATACTACCAGGAAGCATCAAAATTAGTCTGAGGCAGGCTCCATTAATTTGAATGTGCTACCTTGGACTTAGAGCCCCAGGAAGTACTGGGAAGTAATTAGTTAGAATTACTCTGGGGAGTAATTATTTCAAAATAATGGCACTGGAGCATCAACTACTATTATTTCCAAAATAACTGTTTTGGAATTAGTGATAATCCTGATGAAAAGCAGGAGCATGGATTTCAGATTCTGCGGCCCATTATTTCAAAGTAATGGGCTTGATAGTATGGATGCTCCACTTATAAATTTGACCTGGGGGGTTATTTCAAAATAAAATCTTAGTGCAGACCAGGGCTAACAGACTTGAAAGTTGCCTTTCTTGAGCAAATATCTTCAAAAACAGACTTCAACATGAAACTGCAGAGATAGAATCCATTTGCAAATTTGACACTATCAGACTGGGTCTGTATAGAGACTGGGAGTGGTTGGTTCACTACAAAGAGTAATTTTCCCTCTTTTGGTATTCACATCTTTCCATCAACTGCTGGGACTGGGGCCACATCCACCTTGATTGAATTGAACTCATTAGCACTAGTCTTCCACACAGTAATGGACAAGCATATCTTTGCACATGTGAAGCGTGTGTGTATGTGTGTCTGCCAAAGAGAAGCTTCCACTTCATGCATCTGCCACAGGACTCCTTGTAATTCAGGAAAGTAAACAGTAGATACCAGTTTAAACCAGGAAAATGTGAAAAATAAATTATTTTAATATACTAATGAAATTACTGACAAATGGTTAGCAGTGTGGTAATAGTTGTGCATTAACAGTGTGTTTAATTTTATATCCTTTAATTAAAATTAAACAACAAAAGAATTTCTATGATGTTGCCTTGGCTACCTCAAGACAGGAACTAAGAGTGCATCTGGAATTTTTTTGTTTAGCAATGAAATGTACATTGTGACGGGCCGCCACCGGCCCGCACGGGGAACCACCCGGACTCCCAGGGGGTGGAGGAGACACCCGGGGGGGGCCCCAACCCCGGACGCGGCGCGGCAGAGACCGGGCGGCGGGACCGGGTCCAACCGCCGCGCCTACGCCGCCCGGCTGCCACTGACCCCACCCCCAGGGTAGCGCGCGGCGGGGCACAGCGGGAGGCCAGGAGTCAGAAGGCTGCGGAGCATGCCGGCACGCCGCCAGAAGGGGGAGGGCCCCGAGCGGCGTCCGGCGTGGCGGGCCATTTTAAAAAGGCCCGCCATTTGAGAGGGGGGGGGGCAGCCTCCTTGGACGGGGGGAAAAGAGCCCGGGGACAGACCCAGGGCAGGACCGAGGCCGGCGGACGGTCCGGCCTCGATCCCGGGAGCTGCGGGGGGGGGGGGAGGCCGGCGCAGCGGGCGGCCGGCCAGCCCCGGCTCCGAAGTGGACGGGAGCCAACCCGGCCGGACCTGGGGAGAGCGGCCGGACAAGGACTGGACTTCCCGGAGGGGTCGGACCCACGAGCGGTCCCCCAAGCAGCCCCCGACCCAGACGGCTGAACCAGGGTAGGTCCTGGGAAGCAGGAGAGCGGCCCGGAGGGGCCCTCACGGAGGGGAGGAAGCAGCCCGGGGCAGGGCCCTTTTGGCGCCCCTGGGTAGACGGGTCTCGGAGGGAATCACCCTCGTCTACCGCGTCGGGGCGCGAGAGAGCCCCAGCACTTAGGGCCCCGGGCTGGGACCCGGGGAGACGGTGGGACCGGGTCCCCCTCCCCATTCCCCCGGAGGACCCGATTCTGGTGGGCGGCCGTGCTCGGGAAGAGAGGGAAAGAGCGGATGAAGGGGTTCGCTGACCCTCCCCCCCTCCTGGGAGGGGGTGATCGCACCCCGAGGCCTCAACCCAGAGGAAGGGGTCGCTGAACCCCCTTCCCCTCTCGGGAGGGGGTGATCGCCCCCGCGTCCGTGACATACATGTTTAGCAAACAGAGTGGGGATTCCCAAATGAGCTGTGAAAGTGTTTAGTCCAGTACCCTGTTGCTTGATCTGGCCTGCCTAGAGTGAAACTGCTGTGGATGGCTTCAGTGAATACTGTGACTCCAGTCAAAATATTTCAGCCTGAGGAAAGGTGACCACTTGACCAAAATTCTTATATGCAGAAATTTCAAAGAAAAAGTAGGAAGACAGACCAGACTGTGTGAGGAAACATTGTGCACACTGGACAGAACAAAGACCTTAGAACAATGAACTTTGGCTAAACATATATTACAGTCAGACTCTGAGGATGAGGATTCTGATACTCCCTTGTCATGTATATCAGAATAAAGTATCTAGGTCAGCCAAAGACAAGGAGAAGGAAGTACCATGGTTTTTCCTCAACCATAAATAGATATGTTTTTAATATAAATAAATGCAGATTATTTGAAAGTAGACAAAAATTCAGAATTTGTTTGACTGTAATATTACCTTTTCTATTATTGGGCTTTCCCCCCCCCCCCAAAAAACAGTGACTGGCTGCCTAAGTCTGAGCTACAAAACAACCAGTTAAAAACAGTTAGCAGTTGAACTATAAGAAGCAGTTGTAGCAGTCAGGGTTTATTGGCGTGGCTTTTTGACAAGTTTCCTGCTCCATCTATGACAATAACCCTTCAGTTGTGTGTGTTTTTGCATTTGTTCCCCTGTTTACTGTGTTGACCCTATGCAATAAGTAAACACAGCCAATTTTGAGGAAGCCCCCAAAAAACACAAAATCAGATAAGGATTGAAGGTGCCTGGCCAGGTTTATTGTAAATGAGGCATGATTCTAGCTTCCCTGGACCAAAGGGTCTACATTAAGCTAATACATGTATGCCCATTACAAAGGACTCAGCTCAGTTATTGCCAGGAATAAGAGATTGCCTCCTCAGCTGAACAAAAACAACTTGCTGGGTATGTCTAGACTACATGCCTCTGTCGCCAGAGGCATGTAAATTAGACTACCCGACATAGTCAATGAAGCCGGGATTTAAATATCCCCGGCTTCATTAAAATAAAAATGGCCACCGCGCTGTGCCAGCTCAGCTGATCGTCAGCACAGCGTGGCAGTCAAGACGCGGATTGGTTGACAGGGAACACCTTTGTCGACTGCTCCTGTAAACCTCGTTTCACGAGGCATAAGGGAGTGGTCAACAAAGGCGTTCCCTGTCGACTGAGCCGCATCTTGACTGCTGCGCTGTGCCGATGATCAGCTGAGCCGGCACAGCACAGTGGCCATTTTTATTTTAATGAAGCCGGGGATATTTAAATCCCGGCTTCATTGACTATGTCGGTTAGTCTAATTTACATGCCTCTGGTGACAGAGGCATGTAGTCTAGACATACCCGTTCAGCTGAGGAGCTGTTACACATCACTTCTGACATATTAGGTTGCCACTCTCTGACTTTACCTAGATTCACCCATTACTTTGTGCATAAGGGTTTCATCATTATTTATGATGCTGTCAGTTTAGACCTGGTCCTAAATCTAGTTTGGTATGCCTGTTATTTGTGGGGAGGAGGTTGGTACCAAGATGTTTCTTAATTAGATGTTTTGTTATGAACCCTCTTATGTGCTTAAAGCCTTTGCCTGGCACCTTTTGGATATGATGGTTTTTGTATGATCAGCCCTGTTCTTGCTAACTTTTGTGAGCAGGGCCGGCCTCTTGTTTATTGCTTACCTCTGCTTTATATTAGCAAAGTTTTGACCATTATTGTGTAGGCCTCAGGCCTCACACTTGGCCTGTGATGCATAGGTTTATGTTACAGGCCCTCATCATACTACATTAGTTACTGAAGGCAAAATCATTTACATCAAAGAACAGTTCCATAAATACAAGATGGAATAATCTGCACAATGGCCCAATGACAACTAACTGGTTTCTGTATCAGCATTTGATATTGCAAACAAAAGAGGACTGAAAAGTACCAAGCTACACTGGCAAGAGAAGTCAAGGCATTTGCAAATTAACTGTATAGTTGTGTTAGGAGCTACCTGACAAACAATGAGAAAAAGATGCAAAGTGTGAAAGGTGATTTGGAACAAGATGATAAAACTTTGGTTATGTATGGATGTATACCACATTAGCTAAATCTGCTTGGACAAGACCTCACACCTACTGCTTAGATGAAATAGGTAGTGGATTTATAAAAGTGTTTTTATAATAACCATCAGCCTGAAATGTGGTTTGCCAAGTTCTATAAAACACCAAATCCCTGCTGATATAAGATACAGTCAAATAATGTGCCTGGAACCATATTTGTGAAAATAGGCTACATTATCCGAGTAAATGTGAAACCAAAGTGTGTAGAAGCTTCAGGGAGTAGTCGAGTTAATCCGTACAGTATAAATTTAAAAAACAACAAATGGTCTGGTAGCACTTTATAGACTAACAAAACATGTAGATGGTATCATGAGCTTTCGTGGGAACAGCCCACTTCTTCAGATGATGTTCTCATGTTCAGTACTATAATTACATGTTAGCACAGTAGAACCTTACAGTTATGAACACCAGAGTTACAAACTGACAACCCCACACCTCATTTGGCAGCAGAGGCAAAACAAAACAACTAATGTGCAGTACAGTGCTGTGTTGTACTACTGTAAAATAATATAAAGTGCTAAAAAAATAAAAGGAAAGTTAAAAAAAGATTTCACAAGGTAAAGAAGCTGTTATATGCTTCTTTCATTTTAATTATGCTGGTTTAAAAACAGCGTTTTTCTTGTGCATAAGTAAAGTTTCAAAACTATATTCAAGTCAATGTTCAGTTGTAAAATTTTGAAAGACCAGCCATAACATTTTGTTCATAGCTATGAACAACCTATGCTTCTGAGGTTCTATTTTATTAAATTCATTGCAGTTTAACTTTTTGTTTGTACAACACTAATTGTAACACCTAGTTTACTGACTTATGTAACCACAATATGAACATATAACAAGCTAAGTGTAATGTGGTTTGTATTAATGACAGTTTTTAAAACTGCAAATGTCTTAAACTTGTAGTAACTAGGTTTTTTCCCCCCAGAGCAGTGAAAAAACATGATATGACTGGGGTAAATCCCCCTACAGCAAATAACATGTTCTGGGGTGCTGACAGACTCTGTGGGCACCTAGGCAAGGTGGGGCAACTGGCGCTGTGCTCCCGGAAAAAGGAAGGGGTGGGGCTGAAGATAGCCGGCCTTCTGTGCTGCCTGGAGCATGCGCATTGCGCCCTCCCCTAGCCTGTAGAGCCACACAGCATGGCACTCCAGTAGTGATTTATAAAGGGACGGAGGTTCTAGACACCGTCGTTGCTGCAGTTGCCCTGGTGAGTTAATGGTCCCTGGGGCAACTATTCCCCTTTCCCACTTCCATCAACTAGTTTGACCATGACATGCCTGGCAAAGGGATCAAATTACAAAGCCCCCTGAGACTCATGAGATCCACAGGAAACACAAGCCAACTCACATGCCAAGTCCTCTCTTGCTTTTCTGCTACCTGACTAATTTGTTCTGTCATTTGGATTCCTGCCTCAATGTCATCCTTTTGATAAAGCTTCCCTGAGCACTCAAACAGGAAGATCCCTCTTCAAAAGGAAAGCAGTTAATGTAATCAATTCATTTCTCAGTAACTGTCTCTCCAGTATTACGTGGTGGGAATAAGTATATAGTTTATTAAATAAACATACTCTAAATAGTCTGTAAAGCTAGAAGTCACTTGAGTAAGAGCATACTAGTGGAGAATATAAAATGAAGGATGGGAACGTGAAAATTAATTTAGGACTTGATGTAATAATAGAGGAATTGTGAATTTAAATGTACAGTCTAAAATAAAATTGAAAACTGGACATCCTCACTGTAACTCAGTTCATTTTATGATTGAAAACAGACTTGTTTTGAAACAAATACTATTTTATTCAACACCAACCTTATCAATATTGTTGTTCAGTAGATGGAAGTAGAACCCAAGGGCCCAAGTGCAGGAAAATGAACAACTGTATTTCTCATGGAGATGTGTTAGCACTGAATATCCACAGTAAGAAGGAAATGTGGCATGAAGTTTCTTCCTAATGTGTAAACACGTTTTTTTAAAGAGAATGAATGTCCATATCTTCAAAAAACATTAGATACATACATTTCATTTGGGAAATCTATGAAAATGTATAATTTTAAAATATAGAATAAACTTGGAATGTATTTGCATTACACATTGAAATTCAGTGATGCAATTTTTATGTCTGAATGAACAGATGAGAACAAACTTTTCTTTTCTGAGATTTGAGACAAACTTCAGGGGAAAAAAACTTTCTTGGGGTCATGGCAGTTTAATTACCTCTTCCATTTTGCACTTCTGCACTTAATTATATTCATTACTTCACGTTGGTCTATTTCAATAACCCATCTTCTGACAGGATTTCTAGCCCAATGGCAACATGTACTCAAAGTGCAGGGTCCAATTGATTTTCCTGGGACCACTTGCCCAAGTATGAACTAGAACTGGCAAATGATAGAACCTAGCTGTTTTTACTACCCATAAACTAATAAAACAAATTAAAGGGATAGTATGAAAAAGTTGGGTTGTGTAGTATTTAAAATGGGTTAGTAGTGTTCTGTGTGAACTAATCAATAGTAGCTCATTGCTTGATCACCAACTGTTGATTGAATTTATATTTTTGATATATCTGTGTGAGGTTTCACTGGAAATAAGCTGTATTGTTGCTATTTCCTCACAACAAAACCCAGCTTTTTCATACTTCCCCTTCACCTAATGCAAACAATCATAAAATGAATTCCATTTTGTGATTAAATTAATTATGGATAAAGGTCCACAACTTATTTTTTGCAGAGATAATGAACAAACCTCTTGTGTTGTTAACAAAATAAATAAATGAGATGTAAATAGAAAGAAACTCTCTCTTTAGAAATAATAGAAATGTCCATGACCATTTGTAAAGTGAGGTATTTTTCTTAACTGGATCTGATGCAGGGATTGTTTTAATGCCACCCATCAGATGTCCCCCAGACTGCTAAGAGCCATATTCTTCCACCTTTTCACACCGAGCAGTACCTCACTCAGAGTGAAATATTTTCTGAATAAAGAGTAACAAATTGGGTCCAAGTGCACTATATTACAAATGCTCAGATATGTGTTTGCATTTCTGACCTAGTTTCAATGTCTGTGGACTAAGATGACAGCTTCAATGCTTTCTATATCTGCTGCTTTCAGGAGTATCTCCTACACCTAGAATGCAGACAGGATTGCCAATCTTCCTGGTTTTACTGGGGGGCAGGTTCCAAGAATCAGACTTAATATCCCAGATTGCTCCTGAAGGAGACTGTCCACTAAAAGCCCAGTAGTACAGCAGGGCTAATAAAGGCTCCTATCCTGTCCTGACCCTGTGCTGCTCCCAGAAACAGTCCTTCCCTACACTATTTGTAAGAGAGATTTTACCCTATTCACATATGGAGACACAGAGCTGGACATTTTAATACTGTACCGAGCATGATCATTAAGGTAACCTTCTACATTAAGTAAAGAAAACAATATGGAGAGGAGAACATTGGATTAGGGTTTTTTAAAATGTCTTACTTTGATTATAAGGTAATATATTATGGCAGGGTCAGACCCAATCCTGGGTCACAGACCCCTGCTCTGTCCACAATCCCATAATCTCAGTTGCCCTTTCCAGCATTTGGGCTTCTCCTCCTTGGCTACACGGGTGCTGGGGCAGACACCCTGGGCAAAAGTCAATATGGTTTCTGTAAAGGGAAATCATGTCTTACTAATCTATTAGAGTTCTTTGAAGGGGTTAACAAATATGTGGACAAGAGGGATCCAGTAGATATAGTATACTTAGATTTCCAGAAAGCCTTTGACAAGGTCCCTCACCAAAGGCTCTTGTGTAAATTAGGTTGTCATGGGATAAGAGGGAAGGTCCTTTCATGGATTGAGAACTGGTTAAAAGACAGGAAACAAAGGGTAGGAATAAATGGTTAATTTTCAGAATGGAGAGGGGTAACTAGTGGTGTCCCCCAAGGGTCAGTCCTGGGGCCTATCCTATTCAGCTTATTCATAAACAATCTAGAGAAAGAGGTAAGCAGTGAGGTGGCAAAGTTTGCGGATGTTACCAAACTGTTCAAGATAGTCAAGACCAAAGCAGACTGTGAAGAACTTCAAAACGATGTTACCAAACTGAGTGATTGGGCAACAAAATGGCAAATGAAATTTAATGTGGATAAGTATAAAGTAATGCACATTGGAAAAAATAACCTCAACTATACATATAATATGACGGAGGCTAATTTAGCTACAACTAATCAGGAAAGAGATCTTGGAGTTATCGTGGATAGTTCTCTGAAAACATCCACGCAGTGTGCAGCGGCAATCAAAAAAGCAAATGGGATACTAGGAATTATTAAAAAAGGGATAGAAAATAAGTCGAAGAATATCTTACTGCCCCTATATAAAACTACAGTACACCCACATCTTGAATACTGCATACAGATGTGGTCTCCTCACCTCAAAAAAAGATATTTTGGCATTAGAAAAGGTTCAGAAAAGAGCAACTAAAATGATTAGGGGTTTGGAACGGGTCCCATATGAGGAGAGGCTAAAGAGACTGGGACTTTTCAGTTTAGAAAAGAGGAGACTGAGGGGGGATATGATAGAGGTCTATAAAATCATGATTGGTGTGAAAAGTTATTTACTTGTTCCCATAATATAAGAATTAGAGGGCACCAAATGAAATTAATGGGTAGCAGGTTTAAAACTAATAAAATAAAGTTCTTCTTCACACAGTGCACAGTCAACTTGTGGAACTTCTTGCCAGAGGAGGCTGTGAAGACTAGGACTATAACAGAGTTTAAAAAGGAGCTAGATGCATTCATGGAGGTTAGGTCCATAAAAGGCTATTAGCCAGGGGGTAAGGAATGGTGCCCCTGGCCTCTGTTTGTCAAAGGCTGGAGAAGGATGGGAGGAGACAATTTGCTTGATCATTGTCTTCAGTCCACCCCCTCTGGGGCACCTGGCGCTGGCCACTGTCGGCAGACAGGCTACTGGGCTAGATGGCCATTCTTTGGTCTGACCCAGTACGGCCATTCTTATGTTCTTTATATGATTTCTCTCAGGCCACTTAGGGAAGGAAGCCCAAACACTCCTTGTCAGGGCCCCTTACCTTCCTTATCTATTCTGGTAGTGCTGACATTCTGTTTTTCACCTTCTCTTTCTTTTTCCTTATCAGCTCTCACTTTCCTCCACCTCCCACAAACTTCTCTTCCACTTTCCCCATCCCTCTCCCACAAGGAAGGTTTTTAAAGAGGTCCCATGGCAGCTTAAAGTGAGCTCACTGGGCTCTTAACTGATTTATAGCAGCCCTATCTCAGCTGCCTCTGATTAGCCAGGGCCATTGCTGTTTTTTCAGAACTGCCGTTCTCCCCTTTCCATCAAGCCCATAACCAGCCCTGTCACAGTATTTGTATCAGTATGTAATCCTTTCCACATGCTTGCTTGAAAACACACACATCTATCTATCGATCTACAACGTGCCATAGATCGTAGAACAGTTGGTAACAAAGATAGGTGATGATGTAAAATGTCAGATGTGCATCATTTGTCTTTAACATCAAAATGAGATACTAAAGTGATGGTTTTACATCAGGGAGCAGCAGTTTCTGTCAAAATCACCGAAAGCCATGAGTGATTTTATTCCTGAGAAGAATGAAGACTTCCATGACTTTCGGCATGACTGTCACCTAGTCAGGGAAAAATGGAGTCTGATTTTTTTAATGGGTGCCAAAATGTTGTCATTTTAGATCATATTTAAAATCCTAAATAGGTGAATTGATCTTCTAAAGTGCAGAGCAGCACCTTCTGTCAAAATCAGAAGTGCTGTTCAGATGATCAGCAACTCCATCTACACAACTAAAACACAATGAATGCGTGCATACTGGTAGGAGATGCACTGGCCCAGTAAATAAGGCAAAAAATAAAAACACTGCTAATATATAACTGGATTAGAATAATAGAAATGTAGGGTTGAACAGGACCTTGAGAAGTCATCAAGTTCAGCCCCTTGCACTGAGGCAGGACAAAGTAAATCTAGACCTTCTTTGAGAAGTATTTGTCCAACCCATTGTAAAAATCCTCCAATGACAGAGATTCCACAACCTCCTTCAGAAGTGCATTGCAGAGTTACCCTGTTAGTTCAGGGGCAGGCAAAATAACTCCCATGGGCTGGGCCCAACCTGCTAAGCAGCTGGATTCTGGAGCCTTGGGTAGGCTTCCTGCCTGCCCTTCCCCCACATCCCTCTCAGAGTGGCTGGCCAGGAGCCACCTAGGAAAGCACCCCATGGGCAGAGTCTGCCTCTGATACCCAAGCCTGTCCCGCCCCCCACCAACTCTCTGCCTCCTCTAGTGTCATCCACAAATGTCATAAGCATATTGTCTTCTCCCCAGTCTGAGTCACTAATGAACATACTGATTGATGTGGGACACAACCAGATACACCCTCCCAGTTTGACACCACTATTTGAGTTCAGTCTTTCAACCAACTGTGTAGCTACCTTACAGTAATGCAATCTAGACCACAGTAGTCTTTAGTTTACTTAAAATGTCATGTAGGATTGTGTCAAAATCAAGCTATACTACTAAAATCAAGCTATACCCCATCTACTTCTTCCCTCCATCCTCTAGGCTAGTAACCCTTTCAAAGAAGGAAATTAATTTGGGTTGACATAATTTATTTTGACAAATCCATGCTTATAATCATATTATCATCTAATTATTTTAAAAATCAATTTGTAAGATATCTTTACTGATATCAAAGTTAGGCTTACTGGTGTACAAATCCTCTTTGTTACTCTTTTTAGAAATAGGTACTATACTTACCTTCCTGTGTCTTCCAGAATCTCATATTTCATCCACAAATCTTCATCAATAATCGTTAACAATCAATTCCATTTGGTGACATATAGTGTTACATCCAGGACTGTCTTTAGAATTTATGGGGCCCTATGTAGTACTATTAAACTGGTGCCCTTATGCCTGATGGCAGCCAGGAGGGGGCAGTTTTTTAGCTGTGTGTTTGTACAGTTTTCAGCAACACACTAATGAAATATTTTAAAAACACATTTTAAAGTAAGGTCCTATAGGCTAACACAGTAAATTCAGAAACTGGTAGTATATACCTGGGGTTGGCAAATACCTGTTAAATGACTTTAGTACCACTTGAATGACTCTTTCACAGGTTCAGTGTTCCACTGATAGGTCTGGCAGGCTTTTTCACTTTCACATAAACTAGATACTCTCAGGCTACGTCTAGACTGCCCTCTCTTGTGCAAGAAAATATGTAAATGAGGTGAAGCGATGAATATCTCCACACCTCATTTGCATACTTAATGAGCCACCATTTTGCGCAAAAGCCCCTTGTGTAGCCTCAGAAGGAATCAGAATCACAGAACAGGGATAGGAAGAGGTGGGTTAGACATTAAGACCCTGTGGTACCCCAAATTTTCAGGTATCCTATATGCCCACTCTGCATATAGGTAAGGATGGTTCCTGTTACAGCAGGGTAAATCCACAGTAAGTGAGAGACAAATTGGTTTTACATAGTTTGCAGTCTTTTTATAGTTTTCTTTAGTAAATACCTATGCTATAATAAACTGATTTAAGTGACTATTTATACTTAAATTAGAGTAATCATTACAGTTTAGGGTCAAATCATCTCATTAGATGGGATTCAAGCTGCAGTCCATGCTGCTTTGCAAAGTATTAACACAAATAGAAGGGCAGAATTGAAGAGTGCACAGTATTCAATTAATACTGCTCCCACTGAATTCAATAGAACCATTACCTCTGGCTTCAGTTGGAGCAAAGGTAAGACAACACAGAGTGCACTAGAAAAACCTACCCTATGTGTGCCCCTGATATTGTCACTCTGAAGAGTCAACAATTTAACGTTTGAAATGATCTGTTAAATTTCTTCCATGTACCTTGTTTTCAGTATAAATCACTTAATTCACTAATTTCTATCCTTCTCCCAAACTTCTTTTCCCTTGAATATATGTAGATACCTTAAAGCACTGCTCTGATTTGTACAGCATCACTCCTTTTCATCTGTTTTGCAAGACCCTTCATACCACTAAGAGTGCTCTGCTGGAAGTTAATAACATAAGGACATTTTGATCATGCTAATAGGTTAAGGTCCAGATTCACAAAGCTATTTAGGCACTGAATTCCCATGGTTTTCAAGCAATTTTGAGGATCTGGGTCTAACATCCCTATTTATTCCTTGATTAATGTGTTCATCATTCTTTAATGTCATGGCCAATAAGTCATTTACTCAAATATTTTCCTCATATCATACTTATTTCACTAACATTACAGGCCTTACGCCCTCTGCCTCATTCATTTTAATATAGATGTGGCATGAAATTTGTTCTCTGGTGAATCTCCTTTTACCCTGTCTCTTTAACTTGGTACATGCTCCTTAAAAGTTATAACAGTTGTTACAACATTTATTAATCACTTAACCTTAGATTTAATTTAAAATGTAATTCCATTCACAATATATATAAGAAAATATTTAATTATAAGGGATATTTAATAAATATCATTTATTAATTACTTCACCCAGTTTTTTCCATAAAATCACTTCCAGGACCCTGGCTTGGGACCTGGTGGAATATAGAGTCTAGACTCCCACTACCTTGGTCACCACCCAACTCCCCAATAACACCAGTTATCTTAAGGGTAGCCCCACCAACTGTGGCCATTGGGCCACAGAGCCCTGAAAGGGAAGTCATCCACATTGACTCATACTGCTTTGTGCTATTGTTCCTAACCACGAGACCATCTGCCTGGAAGTCCAGGGTGGTCATCCAGACTTAGCCATAGGGATATAACTCCCCTCTACCTCACCTCCTAAAAGGGTGACAAGGTCCACCATCCCCTAAACAGAGGTCAGAGTTGTCAGACTAAAATATTAAGTATTTTATTACTTAATCCACATTTCTTGTTAACATGTAAATCTTTCAGGAATTCAGACAGAGCAATAAAAAAAAACAGAGATTTGGCAGGATCTCACTACATATATTCTAAATCACCAGCAATATATTTGTATTATAGATTGAAAAGTGTCACTTTTAAAATGACAAAATGGCATGCAAGTTATCAAATACTCCACATACTACTAATAATTGGGTAGAATGATTAATTTTTTGACTGCTAGCAAATTCAGGGTAATGCACAAGAGAAGAAATAATTTGAACTACTCATCTAGGGTGTGTCTACACAGCAGGGCTTAACTAGAAATAAGATACGCAAATTGAGCTACGTCAATTGCATAGCTTATTTTGAAATTGAAATTGGGAGCATCTACACAGCACTTATTTCGAAATAGAGCACTCTCCCTCTGACTTCTCTTACTCCTCGTACAATGAGGGTTACAGGAGTCAGAGTAAAAAGTCCTCCAGCTTGACAGTATTTTGACATTATTTTGAAAGAACTCCCTGATATGTAGATGCGGACTGAGTTATTTTGAAATAATGTTGCTATGTAGACGTACCCCTTACTACTGGGTTGTGCACCAACTGAAACTTGGAAAAGAACTTGGTTTTATCTTGGGTAGCCCAGATACACTATCTTGTAAATGTGCACCTCTGGTCAAAAAAGAAAATAAAATTGAAGCTATTGAAGACTAATATTATAGTATCACAGCTGTAGTAACTTTTGTCCAGTTCAAAAGGCACTGAATGAACAATTAGAAAAAATCTCACCTCCTATTACATTTGACAGTACGGAAGACAGTGTACCTTTCCCACTTTTCGGAGTGTTTAGTGGATTTAAGATTATAGATCTCAACAGGTACAAAAGTATAGGCCAGAGACATATCATGTCTCACACTTGCAAGGGACTTTAAAAAAATGTTTTTCAGATAGTTTAGTATACTGCATTTATCAAGTGTTCTGATGCTGGGGGACAGGGATGGCTGTACAATGAAACATACCATGCCCGGGCACGGGGCCCACCCCCAATGACATGGGGCCACCAGGGCTGCACAGTCCAGAACCAGGTCCAGCACTACCACCACTGTGAAGGGGGCCACCACTCTGCGGGGGGTGGGGGCAGCAGTTCCTCTGCAGAGACGGCTGGGGTGGGAGGGAGGGGGGAGGCAGGAGAGCAGAGAGGCTCACTGGCAGGCTGCAGTCTCAGGACAGCCAGCAGGAGGCGGCAAGCAGTGCGAACACAGGCTGGAAGGCTTCAGAGGAACATGGGGCAGCCGTACAGCCAGATGGAAAAAAGCAGCCTCTGAAGCGAGAAAGTGCTGCTTCTCTCTGGCTATAGGCTGTGCGGCTACCCAGTGCTCCTTTGAAGCTTTCCAGCCCATGTTCATGCCACTGGCCACCTGCTGGTGAATGGTGGCTGCCCATGAGCAAGGAAGAGAGTGGCTGGGGGATAGAGAGCACAGGGTGAGGAGGTGGTCAAGTGGTCAATGGAGAAACTGTTCCCCCCCCATTTTGGAAGTAGAATAAGTTTCTTCAGAGGAAGCTAACATTTATTTTTCCATTCATGTGTCATGTAAACATTTTCTTTTTACACATTTTCCATGTTAGCTTAATGCAAGCACAAGCTATTGTCTACACCAGAAATTCTCAAACTGTACTCTGAGAACTCCATTCAGGTGGACCGAGGAAAAGGTTATTATGGTTTTTAAAAAATAAATCTCTCTTATCCAAAGCACTTTACAATAGTTAGCTAATGGTACAAATAATATTTGGAAAGATCATTAGATGGTCCACCGAGACCCTCAGCAATTTTCAAGTGGTCTATGAAAAAAAAGTTAGGACTGCAAAACAAACGAGGTACCTCACTTTATTTTCATTTACTTCTTATTACTGATAATATAGGAGGAGGAGGAAGAAAAAAGAATGAAAAATGGGAGGGACAGGAAGAGTGAATGCTCTTTTTCTTGTCTGGATCCTCGGGAGGGGCTAAAAATGAAGCTGAGCACAGGGCCCCACTAACTCTAAATCCACCACTGCTGGGGGATGTAGTAGTTTTATACTATGAGTTCATTGCATGCTGTGTCTGCTTCACATTTTCCTCTAAAAAGTGCTCTAAGCTGGGTCCTCAAAGGTATTTAGGTGCCTATCCCCCAAAATCAATGGCACATTTTATTGTGAAGTGTAATTGTCACCATTTTACAGAAGGGAACTGAATCATGGAAGTGACACATCTGCTATCATTATGATTTTCTGTTCTCATCACATATGGAGTGTCCACACTACCAAGCCTGTTATTTGAAATAGTACCTTCTGCTTTCCTTGAAGAATAATGCTAATTTTGAAATAGTTAGTTCAAAATAGTGGTCATTCAAAATAATTACTCCCTAGTTCTTCCCAGGGCTCTAACTCAAGGTAGCACATCTACATTAATGCAGCCTGCCTCGGATAAATTTCGAGGCTTCCCTGTAGGGTAAATATCTATTTCAAAATAGTTACTCCAGATGCCATTATTTTGAAATAAGTTATTTCAAAATAATGTTCTACTGTAGACATGCCCATAGAATGGTCCTTCTTTCCTAAGGGCCCTATCCAACTTCCCCAGAAATCACTTAGCAGTTATTAATATAAAATTTGCCATAAGAATATTGTCTCCAGTCATGAGAATCTCAATGGTCATTTTGTTGAGGATGGCATCCTTTTTCTGATACCAATAAATGAGTTTTCTCATATTTGCAGACCCAAGCAAATTGGGTATCTCAATACATTTAAATTTCTACTTCTCCCTGAACACTTAAAGAAGATTTTGTATTACGTTGTCATGGGGATATAATTTCCCATTAGGACTTTATTTTTACATAAATACATGTAAAATGCAAAATAGGATATTTTATATCCATGAATATATGTAACAAAAATGAAGTCTTAACTGCAAACCCCTTGTACACAGTGGTGACTCCCACAATTAATTCAGATAATTTAACTAGAGCAATTTATCTGAGTAACAATATGAGCAAGAGTTGCATAATCTGATCCTGATGATATTCATTATGACACTTTGGACTTATATGACTGTCCCCTCACTAGATAAATATTCTTGTCAGTACTTAGTTTTAGCAAGTGAAAATCACCAATCCAAGTTTCTGTTGCTAGAAATACTGAATGTTCTTTTATGTTACTGACAACTCCAAGAGGACACTAGGGCTACATCTATCCTGCAAGGCTTTTCCGCAAGAGGAAATGCAAATGGAGTGCTCATTTGCATATGTCGTGCTCACATTTGCATTTCCTCTTTGGATCCCTTTTGCACATTTTTTCAGGAAGAATGGCTCTTATGCAAAAGGGGTTTTTTTGCACAAAAAGGAGCCTTCTACACAGCTCTTTTTGTGCAAAAACCTCTTGCACAAAAGGGATCCAAAGAGGAAATGCAAATGCAAGCACGACATATGCAAATGAAAGCTCCATTTGCATTTCCTCTTGCGGAAAAGCCTTTCAGTATAGACGTAGCGTAAGGATACGTCTACTCTGCAACACTATTTCAAAATAAGTAGCGCTATTCTGAAATAACTTAGTCTGTATCTACACAGCAGGCAGTTATTTCAAAATAGTGTCAAAATACTGTCAAGCTGGAGGACTTCTTACTCTGACTCCTGTAACCCTCGTTGTATGAGAAATAAGGAAAGTTGGGGGAAGAGTGTTGTATTTCAAAATAAGTGCTATGTAGATGCTCCCTAAAATAAACTATTTCAAAATAAGCTACTCAATTGACGTAGCTCAATTTGCATAGCTTACTTTGAGTTAAGCCCTGCAGCATAGATGCATCCTAGTACTGTGATACAACTTGTGTAGGCTTCCACAGAAATTTGATAGAGTTAACAGTATTCTCTTGTTTCCTCTTTAACAATCTGTCACTATGTATCCAACCTGCCGCAGAAAAATGAAACCAATAATCTGGAAGTATTAACTGGAAGTATTAAATCAAATATTAAATCCTAAGGTCATTACAATTTTCTGTAAGTAAACTACTTGAATCCACTGCCAGATAGATATCATTAGTGTATTTTAATGATGCAGGTGAGACTGAGTGCTTGGGTTTATCTACAATCTGACTGAAAAGACATTTTCACTAAATATCTGTTAATCTGTGCACTCTTTAATTTTCCCATTCCTTCAGCTATAGTGGCAGTAATGTTACAGTTTCTATGAGATATTTTTATGAGTTAATAAGGGCTGCCTGGTATAAATCTTAATTTTAATGAAATAGGCATATTAACTCTTACAACATGTTTGAGATATTAAAATAACAAGCTGTCTCATATCAGCATTTAATCTGACAAAGAAAGACAGGGACTTACACTCTGAGCCAAATATTGATCATATTGAAGTCAATGAAAATCATTCCACTAACTTAGTTGATGTTTGGTACTCTGAGACTTAGCAGGTGTCTGTCTCTCTGTTTACATAAGGGTGGCATATTTGTTTCCCACTTCAATATGAGATACTAAATTGATATATACCTACTTAGTGCCAGATTGTGCCTTTAAGTGCACAGAGCCAGTTCATTCTGCAGTGCACAGAGCCAGTTCATTCTGGCAGGATCTCTTCTGGAATAAAGAAAATGCTTTTGCTGAATCATCCCTCAGGAAAATACAGCACACAGAGCCCTCAGTGATTGGCCAATTCTCTTGCTGGTGTAGATGTGACCACAGCATAGTCCTACCTTCTCATGCTTCTAAGTCCCTTTGTGGTGGCTCCCACTAAGAGAAGAGGGGGGCAGACTATGGCCCATTGGATGCTTTAGTCTGGCCCATGAGCTCCTGAATGGGACTGGGGTTGGGAGAGGCTTGCTGGGAGGAACCAGCCTGTAACCAGTTGGACACAACCCCCCGCCCCTCCCTTCTCTTCACTGGCATCTAGCTGGCTGAACATACCCCTCTGCTTTTCCCCTTTTCCTTGACCCGCATCTTTTAGCTACTGCTTGTTAGGTGTCAAGCAATATGTTAGGCTTTTTACTATGGTTTCTTGTCACTCAAGGCCATGAGGCCAAACTTTGCCTAGAAACCATATTGCTTAATGTGCTTATGAATACGTATGTAATTTGTGGAAAGTGTGTGAGGTGTGAATGAGGGATACCCAATCAAAGGAAGTTTAGGATCTGCAACCTTTTAAAGCAAGTAAAGACCCTGCAAAGTGTATAAATCAACTGAGGAGCGGCCAGGAAAATCTCTCTCTCTCTCTCTGCATTTTATTCTGACTTCTGATGTTTGCCTGAAATTCAAATTCACAGTTAAAATTGGAGTTAGCAAACTGAACTGGATTAGGAACAGAAGGTAATATTGACTTGATCCTCAGTGAAGCAATACTATAGTTCTCAGCAGCTGTGGCCAGCAGTAGTTAGTTTTTCTTATTGATGAAGGTTAGCATTTTCTAGGTACAGATGCTTTTTTTATTTTAGTAATAACGTGTGCCAATATCTGCCTGTCCCAATAATGGGAAATGCTGCCATACATGAGGTCACGAAAAAGTTTGACAGCTTTAGCTATGAGGAGTTTTAGCTGCACAGACTCCAGATGCGAATTGATTGAACCCTGTGACTAAAATACAGATCGAGAGTGACAATTGAACTGTTTCAAATACTCCATAACCTTGGTGTCATATATATTCCTTGTGCACAGGCTGCAGAAACTACTACTAGTGGGTCAGATTTCTGTCCAAATATGGAATGACTACAAATTACATCACAGTTAGATACCACGCATGAGTTCTTTTTCCAGTACCAGTAGATTGGTTTGGCTGTTGCCAGGTCAGGTAAGGTGTGTTACATGTGACACCATCTAATGGCTGAACATTATAGTAAAGTTCTACCATTCCATCACGCTCAACTTATAAATGTTAATTTGTGTGGCAAATGTCTGGGCACATTCATGGTTACATTAGCACTTTATATTGACAGACAGTACAAAGTATCTGCAAAGCACCCAGATAGAGGGCTAACATCTTCAGCAAGCACAGCTGTACCACCCCTTTTTCTTCTAGGGGCCCTACTACTGGAGGATAGCCAGTGGGTGTGAGCAACGATGCCCAAGTGCATTCTTATGTCTGAGCTCTTCCCCAGTGGTGCAGTGGACCACATGAGCTGTTATACTTAGGATGTGAATTTAGCATAGGTGCCTACTGTGTCCTGGGAATCCCAGGACAAGCACACTTTGGGTGAGTCTATACTGCACCCTTAGCTTGAAATAAGATATGCAATTTGTGCTACGCTTTCAGGTTTCAATGCTATTTTGAAATAAGCTATTTTGAAACTTGGCACATCTACACAGCACCACATTTTGAAATAACACACTATATCGAGACATCCCTTATCCCTCATGGAAGGAGGGATGCTGAAATAGTGGGTCCACTATATTTCACAATAGCTGACAAGTTCAAAAAAGGCAGTGTAGCTATTTCAGGATACCTCTGGTGTCCCAAAATGGTCTTGCAGTGTAGACGTACCCTCTGGGGAAAAAAAGCAGGTGCTGAGCACCTTGAGCACGTCTACACTACAGCGTTATTTCAAAATATCTTATTTCAAAATAACGCATCTAGACACAAAATGTATTTCGAAATAGCATTTTGATATTTTGAAATAGCGCATCCACACTGATAGGATGCTGAATTGCATTTAAGGCCAGCCAGAACCAGTTCTGGAAGGGCATCAGGTCAGGAGTTACCTTGTGTGGCTGCTGCCTGAGGCTATCTGAGACCCATGCGTAAAGGGACCCCCCTGGACAGCCGTTTTTAAGGTTTCCCTGCTTGCTTGCCTTCCTCACTGAGGGATGACAAAGGCTTTTTTTCTCTGTGTGTTCTGGTTGCCCTCACTCAGGACACCACAGCACTCTGCAGCATGGAGCTGGAGCCGCCCCTAGGCACTCTGGTGCTTCTCCTGGATGTGTTGCTGCGAACCTGGCAGCACGTTCTGCAGGCAGTAACAGTCTCTCTGGTGTGCCCCACTGGGGGCTTGTGCCTCATTCCTTCCTAACCCCCCTTCCTGCTGTACAATAAAAGACACATGTGTTCATTACAACAAAGCCTCTTTATTGAACAAAACTGGGGTGGGGGGAGAATGAAACTGAGGTGAGACTGCGGAAAGAAGGTGGGAGGAGGGGAGGGGGAAACCTGGGAGGAGGGAGCTGGCAGGGGGAGGCAAGGGGATGAAGGGAGAAAAGAAGCTCAGGGCTCAGGGTTGGGGGTCTCACCGGCCCAACTGTCTCCCAGCATCACAGGTGCAGGGGACTCGGTGTCCCTGGGGTTGTGGGGAGGGTGGGAAGGAAGAAGCGGGAGGGGGAGAAGGAGTGGGAGGAGGAGCGGTAGCTGGGGAGGCAGCAAGGGCTGGAGCAGCAGGAGGCAGCAAGCTCTGCCCCAGGGTCGATGACCACCTGGGGGGCACGGGGCAGGGGCCTGGGTCTGCCCCTGGTTGGGAGCTGCCCCCTGTGGCCCTGGCATAGGCCTGCCGCAGCTCCTTTATTTTCATGCAAACCTGCTCCTGGGTTCGCATGTGGCCTTTGGTGGCCAGGCTGGCAGCCATCTGCCTGTAGACGGCCGCATTCCTCCATTCAGTGCGGAGATCATGGACGTTGGAGGCATCCCCCCAAACCTGAATTAGGTCCCTGATCTCCGCACTGGACCAGGCAGGCGCCCACCTTTTGCGGCCCCTGGCAGGTTCAAGGGGGCTGGCAGACTGGTCCTTGGGAGCAGTGGAGGGCTGGCTGGCACTAGCTGCCTGGATCATGCTGGGGCCACTGGGTCAGGTGCAGTGACTGCTGGCTCTGGGCTGGCAGGCTTGGAGCTGGCACAGGCACTGTGGCCAGAGTCTACCCCTTTAAGGGCTCCGGGGAGAGGGGGAGGGAGAGGAGTTTTCTTAGTTGTGCCCAGAGTGGCCACCGGGCACCCTGGGAAGGGCTGGAGGCCCCCTATTTCGAAATAAGTGTCTACACAACACTTATTTCGAAATAGCAATTTCAAAATTGGTGCTATTCCTCATGGAATGAGGTTTACCAATTTTGAAATAAGCCCTCCTCTATTTCAATTTAATTTCGAAATAGCGGTTTGGCAGTGTAGACGCTGGTAAAGTTATTTTGAAATAACAACTGTTATTTTGAAATAACTTTGCTGTGTAGACATATCCCTTGTAATGTTATTTCACTGGTTCTCCTGTTACCATAGGCTTTGTCTGGATTAGCATTTGTCCTGTTGTAATTGATTGCCAATTGCTTGTTAAATGACCCGTAAATGCTAATCTAGATGCCACCATTTGCAGGATGGCTCATTTTTAGGCACACCATAATACTTTGTGCCCCAGAACTGACATGAGTCTTAGTTACCAACACAGTTAGCATTTATGAATAATTAGCTCAAATTATAATGTAACCACCAACTCTAGTCCAGACAAAGAAAAGGTATGAGTTGCCCCAGACTAGACAGGACCTGGAATTTTAACATTAAAGGGGGAAACAAATATATCTTCCCTCCCCAAAACAAAATCATACAAACAAAAAAAATCCCATTAAGCCCACAAATCTTCATGCCTTCTTTACAACGTCAGAAGAAAATCAAACTAAGGCACAGTCTCAGTTATTGTCCCTTGCAGGGCAATGAAATTATAAAAATGAAATTATCCTTTTCTAATTCCCCCAAATCAAGGTAACCTTATAGACTGAAAGGCTTGGATGTGGGTGTGAAAATTTGTCCCTTTCCACCATTGCATGTACATATAAAACACAGTGCTGGGAGGACAACAGAATGGGTTAGAGTAAGAGAAAGATGACTGGTGAAAGAAGTACTACAAATCTTATCTTGAAAATAGCCACTGGAGTGGTTTCGTAGTCAAGATTTTTGCAGTCATTTAAGTGCGATACAATCCCACTAAAATAATCACATAACATCCAAATTTTTCATTTCTTACAACATTTTTACATATACTTGGGGCTCAAACTATGACTCAAGCTATTTAAGGATTGAAGTCTAGACCCTGGACTTCAGAAAAGCAAAATTTGACTCCCTCATGGAATTGATAGGCAGGATCCCCCAGGACGCTATTATCAATAACAAAGAGCACATCTACAAAGCAAGCCATTATTTTGAAATAATGGCAAGCTGGAGGACTTTTTACTCTGACACCTGTAACTCTCAGTTCACAAGGAGTAAGGGAAGCCGAAGGAAAAGTGTTCTTCCTTTGAATTCCTGCTGTGTAGATAGCACCAAAAGCTGAATTATGCTATTTTGACTTCAGCTATGCAGTTGAGATAGCTGAAGTTGCGTAGCTTAATTCGAGTTTTGCCCTGCTGTGTAGACATGCCCTTACTGAATGAGAGACATAAACTAGTGACAGATGATGTGGAAAAAGCTGAAGTACTCAATGCTTTTTTTGCCTGTGTCTTCACAGACAAGGTCAACTCACAAATTGCTGCATTAGGCAGCATAGTATGGGAAGGAGGTGGGCAGCCCTCGGTGGAGAAGATTAAGAACTATTTAAAAAAGCTGGACATATACAGATCCATAGGGCTGAATCTCACCCGGCTGAGGGAGTTGGCTGATGTGATTGCAGAGACATTGGCTATTATCTTTGAAAACTATGGTTGGTGATCGGGGGGAGTCCTGAATGACTGGAAAAAGTCAAATGTAGTGCCCATTTTTAAAAAAAGGAAAAAGGAGAATCTGGGGTACTACAGACCCGTTAGCCTCACCTCGGTCCCTGGAAAAATCATGGAGGGAATGCTGAAAGAATCCATTTTGAAGCACTTGGAAGAAAGAAAAGTGATCAGGAATAGTCAATATGGATTCACCAAGGGCAAGTCATGCCTGAACAACCTGATTGCCTTCTATGATGAGGTAACTGGCTCTGTGGATATGAGGAAGGGGGTGAACGTGATATACCTTGACTTTCACAAAGACTTCTTTTGATATGGTCTCCCATATTATTCTTGCCAGCAAGTTTAAGAAGTATGGATTTGATAAATGGGCTATATGGTGGATAGAAAGATGGTTAGATCATTGGGCTCAACAGGTAGTGATCAATGGCTCAATGTCTGGTTGGCAGTCGGTATCAAGCAAAATACCCCAAGGGTCAGTTCTGGGGTTCGTTTGGTTCAACAGCTTTATTAATATCTTGGATGATGGGGTGGATTGCTCCTTTAGCAAGTTTGCAGATGACACTAAACTAGGGGAAAAGGTAGATATGCTGGAGGATAGGGATAGGGTCCACAGTGACCTAGACAAATTGTAAGATTGGGCCAAAAGAAATCTGATGAGATTCCACGAGGACATTCCACTTGGGATGGAAAAATCCCAAGTACTGCTTCATACTTGGGACCTACTGGGTAAGCATCAGTTCTGCAGAAAAGGATCTGGGGATTACAGTGGATGAGAAGCTGGATATGAATAAATGGTGTGCCCTTGTAGCCAAGAAGGCTAACAGTATACTGGGGTGCTTTAGGTGAAACGTTGTCAGCAAATCTAGAGACGTGATTATTCCTCTTGGTTCCACACTGTGAAGCCACACCTGGAGTATTGTCTCCAGTTCTGGGCTCTCCCCACATTACAAAAAGGATGTGGATGTATTGGAGAAAGTTCAGCAGATGGCAACAAAAATAATTAGGGGGCCAGAGCACAAGACTTACAAAGAGAGGCTGAGGGATTTGTATTCATACAGGCTACGTCTACATTACACTCTCTTGCACAAGAACATATGCAAATGTGACACAGAGATGAATATTGCCCTACCTCATTTGCATACTTAATTAGCTGCCATTTTGTGCCAGAGGCTTTTGTGCAAGATGGAACTGTCTACACTGCTCCTTCTTGAGCAAAACCCCCCTCTTGCTCAAGAGCTGTTCTGCCACTTATTTTCAGGCAGAACGGCTCTTGCGCAAGAGGGGGTTTTTGCTCTTGCACAAAAGGTGCGCAAAAGCCCCTTGCACAAAAATGGTGGCTCATTAAGTATGCAAATGAGGCACAGTGATATTCATCGCTGCACCTCATTTGCATATGTTCTTGCACAAGAGTGCGCAATGTAGACGTAGCCACAATCTACAGAAGAGAAGAATTTTGGGGGATTTGATAGCTGCCTTCAGCTGCCTGAAGGGAGGTTCCAAACAGGATGCAGAGAGGCTGTTCTCAGTGGTAACAGATGATAGAACAAGGAGCAATGGTCTGAAGTTGTAGTGGGGGAAGTCTAGGCTGGATATTAGGAAAAACTATTTCATTAGAAAGGTGGTGAAGTTCTGGAATGGGTTTCCTAGGGAAGTGGTGGAATCTTCATCCCTAGAAGTTTTTAAGTCCTGGCTTGACAAATCCCTGGCTTGGATGATTTAGCTGGGATTGGTCCTGCTTTTAGCAGGGAGTGGGACTCAATGACCTCCTGAGATCTCTTCCAACTCGTTGATTCTATGATACTGCAGTAGAATTTATGGTGCAAGTTTAGGTCATTTGATCAAGAGGTTTTCAACATATGCTCTCCCACCTCATTATGAGCTTCTTTTAGTTTTTAAAGTACTCTAAAATCCATGTGCACAGTTAGATTATTTAGGACATTGGTGTCACAACAGGTTCAATGGTGTAAGTAGGGAATAATTTGGTTCTGGTACTCCTCAGATGCTCTCCTCCTCAATAAGACAAAAATAATTGTATATTTTATTTGTTCTAGAACTGACATGGATAGTGAGATTACCTTGATCAATGGTATTCCATAACTGAAGCTGAGGTGAGGGGAACTCCCATTGAGATTAATGGCTCATTTCAAACCACCCAGCACTGTTGTGTTATTATTCATGTCTTGGGAGCATATTAATTCATCTGAGCACACCCCATTAAGGTGAATAGTCCATTCCACACATCAACAGTACTCTGGAGAGCACAGCAACTTCCTTTACACTAGTTCTCTGAAGTAGATACAAAGTCTGGGGCTCCCTACTATTCCTCTTGCTGCTCCCAGCTAGTAAATGTGCTTCTTACACCCCAGCAGTTACCATCCTCCTTTCTTCCCATTAGCCCAAAAACATAGCTAATGCAGGTCTTCTTTGCGCTACAGCACCGTTACTATATGGCTGTGACAGCTAGACTCACTCCTTCTTACTACCCTGGTCAATTCTAGAAGTCTGTTTCAGATTCCTGCTGGCACTGACAGTCTGACGTGCCTTCTCTGGCTTGTCAGTTTGGATTTATATTAGCTGGTGAACCAAAGAGCCACTCATCAGACTGCTTCCCAGACTGGTGAACCACCTCTGGTTCATTAATTTTATACAAGGGTAATGCCACAGAATTAGTTAGAATCATAGAATCATAGAATACTAGGACTGGAAGGGACCTCGAGAGGTCATCGAGTCCAGTCCCCTGCCCTCATGGCAGGACCAAATACTGTCTAGACCATCCCTGATAGACATTTATCTAACCTACTCTTAAATATCTCCACAGATGGAGATTCCACAACCTCCCTGGGCAATTTATTCCAGTGTTTGACTACAGTGACAGTTAGGAACTTTTTCCTAATGTCCAACCTAAACCTCCCTTGCTGCAGTTTAAGCCCATTGCTTCTCGTTCTATCCTCAGAGGCCAAGATGAACAAGTTTTCTCCTTCCTCCTTATGACACCCTTTTAGATACCTGAAAACTGCGATCATGTCCCCCCTCAATCTTTTCTTTTCTAAACTAAACAAACCCAATTCTTTCAGCCTTCCTTCATAGGTCATGTTTTCTAGACCTTTAATCATTCTTGTTGCTCTTCTCTGGACCCTCTCCAATTTCTCCACATCTTTCTTGAAATGTGGTGCCCAGAACTGGACACAATACTCCAACTGAAGCCTAATCAGCGCAGAGTAGAGTGGAAGAATGACTTCTCGTGTTTTGCTCACAACACACCTGTTAATGCATCCCAGAATCATGTTTGCTTTTTTTGCAACAGCATCACACTGCTGACCCATATTCAGCTTGTGATCCACTATAACCCCTAGATCCCTTTCTGCCGTTCTCCTTCCTAGACAGTCACTTCCCATTCTGTATGTGTGAAACTGATTGTTCCTTCCTAAGTGGAGCACTTTGGATTGTTCCTTCCTAAGTGGAGCACTCTTTATTAAACTTCATCTTATGTATCTCAGACCATTTCTCCAATTTGTCCAGATCATTTTGAATTATGACCCTATCCTCCAGAGCAGTCGCAACCCCTCCCAGCTTGGTATCATCTGCAAACTTAATAAGCGTACTTTCTATGCCAATATCTAAATTGTTGATGAAGATATTGAACAGAGCCGGTCCCAAAACAGACCCCTGTGGAACCCCACTTGTTATGCCTTTCCAGCAGGATTGTGAACCATTAATAACTACTCTCTGAGTACGGTTATCCAGCCAGTTATGCACCCACCTTATAGTAGCCCCATCTAAGTTGTATTTGCCTAGTTTATTGATAAGAATATCATGCGAGACCGTATCAAATGCCTTACTAAAGTGTAGGTATACCACATCCACCGCTTCTCCCTTATCCACAAGACTCGTTATCCTATCAAAGAAAGCTATCAGATTGGTTTGACATGATTTGTTCTTTACAAATCCATGCTGGCTGTTCCCGATCACCTTGCCACCTTCCAAGTGTTTTACAGATGATTTCCTTAATTACTTGCTCCATCATCTTCCCTGGCACAGAAGTTAAACTAACTGGTCTGTAGTTTCCTGGGTTGTTCTTGTTTCCCTTTTTATAGAGGGGTACTATATTTGCCCTTTTCCAGTCTTCTGGAATCTTTCCTGTCTCCCATGATTTTCCAAAGATGATAGCTAGAGGCTCAGATACCTCTACTATCAGCTCCTTGAGTATTCTAGGATGCATTTCATCAGGCCCTGGTGACTTGCAGGCATCTAACTTTTCTAGGTGATTTTTAACTTGTTCTTTTTTTATTTTATCTTCTAAACCTACCCCCTTCCCACTAGCATTCACTATGTTAGGCATTCCTTCAGACTTCTTGGTGAAGACTGAAACAAAGAAGTCATTAAGTATCTCTGCCATTTCCAAGTTTCCTGTTACTGTTTCTCCCTGCTCACTGACCAGTGGGCCTACGCTGTCCTTGGTCTTCCTCTTGCTTCTAATGTATTTATAAAAAGTCTTCTTGTTTCCCTTTATTCCCATAGCTAGTTTGAGCTCATTTTGTGCCTTTGCCTTTCTAATCTTGCCCCTGCATTCCTGTGTTGTTTGCCTATATTCATCCTTTGTAATTGTCCTACTTTCCATTTTTTATAGGACTCCTTTTTACTTTTAGATCATGCAAGATTTTGTGGTTAAGCCAAGGCAGTCTTTTGCCATATTTTCTATCTTTCCAACGCAGCAGAATAGCTTGCTACTGGTTACTGAATAGTTGTGTTGCTACTGATTTACAGTGCTAAAAGTGAAGAGAGAATCAGGCTCCAGGGTTCATGGATGCTCCAGGGTTCAAGCATTTGTAAAAAATCAACACCTATGAGCCACAGCTTTTTAGCTGGATTACCATTCAGCTGTTCAACAGCTGGCATGGAGCCTTGGTGGAGAACTAGAGTGGGCCACGAAGAGGTAGAGAGAGAGCAGTGCCTCAATGGAGGGGAAAAGGAAGAAGCAGAATAAGGGTGGGGTTTCAAGGGAGGGAGAAGGAGTGGGGCAGGACCTTGGGGAGAAGTGGGGGTGGTATATCCACTGAGAAAAATAAAAGGAAAATGAAATTAAGGCAGTCTTCAGGGCTGCTGTTACCTGTTGTAGGGTACGGCTACACAAGCTCATTAGTTCGAGCTAGATAGGGTAATGAGGGCAAGCGGAGTTGCAAATGAAGCCCGGGATTTAAATATCCAGGGCTTCATTTGCATCTTCCCGGGCGCCGCCATTTTTAAATCCCCCTTAGTCCGAACTCCGTGCCCGCGGCTACACGCGGCACGGACTAGGAGGAGTAACGGTAGTTCGAATTAGGATCTTTAATTCAAACTACCTAGTCCGTGCCGCGTGTAGCCGCGGGCACGGAGTTCGGACTAAGGGGGATTTAAAAATGGCGGCGCCCGGGAAGATGCAAATGAAGCCCGGGATATTTAAATCCCGGGCTTCATTTGCAACTCCGCTTGCCCTCATTACCCTACCTAGCTCGAACTAACGAGCTAGTGTAGCCATACCCGTAGATTGTAGACTTGTCTCAGGCATCCTGAAGAATGTGAAGATGAATAGCTTGTATGTCTACATTTGTGATTTTTTTTCAGCTCAAGGAGACATACCCACATGATGTAATTGGGTTACTGTACTAAAAGTAGAAGCCTAGCCTCTTGTTGTGAGTGACAAGATGAGGCAACTGTCTTCAGTGCAGTCTCTTCTGATCAGCTAGATATGTAGTCATAGTTGCTAGCAGCTCCTCACATTTATGCTTCTAGTGTGCTAGCCTCATCAATCTTAGTGCACACATGTCTTTTCATGCTGGAAGTCACACCTCCAGCTCCAGATATAGACATACCCTCAGACTTCATCCCTGGGTAGGGTTGTCAGCTTTCCTGAGAGGATGGATCAGATGCCATTGCTGCAAATGGTGTTCAGTCCATCCTGTTGGGAAAGTTGGCAATTCTAGTTCTGGGATGACTACTTTCTTCTCCTGAACTGAATTAATTTCAAAGTCTGTCTTTCATCTCCTTTTCCATTTATAGGGTGAAATTTTGTTTACCATTACTATGATAATTGGCTTTCAAATCTGTCCCTACCATCAAGGTAATCTGTCTCTTTATTAACTCTGTTAATTTGAGGTAAATACAAGGACAATCTTTGCTTGAAATGAAGTTATAATTTTGTTTTTCTTAGCTCTGATCCCCCTCCAATTCTCAACAATTCACTGAATTGTTCAGATGCACTTCCTCCCTCAAACATTTTATGAAAGCTCTTATTAGTACCCGTCTTTAAAATTCTGCAATTTTCTGAAATTATCTCTCATCTCTCTTTTTAGTTTTAACAGTTAGTAAATTGCCCTATGGAAGTGTACTTTCAACAGACATGAGCAATAAAGGTAGCCCTGAGAATAACTGATCTCAGAATGCATAGAGAAAGGGTTCATTAGTCACTGCAATAAAATTAACAGAGCATAGTTAAAATAAAATCATCCTGTTCATAGGCTGAGCGAACACAACTGTTAAAGACCTTTTAAATGTATCATCTGGCTTTTCAGCAAATTCATTCATTTTACTTTCCTATGAATTAGAGGTTCAGTAAATTTAATCTTTGACTTAAAATTCCTATTTACCATAAGAAAATGATTTATTAAAATCACAGTAGTTTTTCTATGGTTATTCTCTGGGAACAGTCACTTAGAATCTGTTGCTAATACCAAGATGATTGAACAGCCTCATCTGTTTGCAGCTGCAAGGGAAGTTGTACAGTTAGTTTATTAGTCAATGTTACATTCCAGCTTTCAATGACTGTAAACTCCACCTTATTTCTCTGATCTTATGAGGTATTAAGGTCATAATAACTAGCTTTATGTATTTGTCTTGATTTTTTACAATACTGATAGTAAAAATGATATTGCAATGAGCTAGTGTGGACCTGTGTTGCTGCCCACTACTGGATGTAATCATGTCTGCTCAGTTGTTTCACAAGCCATGCGCTTTTAGCTCTGAGGAGACTGTTGCTATATTTTCCTTAGTATCATTGGAATCTAATAACCCTCTCCTAGCACTTGAATGCTGTTAATATTTTCTGTGTATTTGGTTAGAGTTTTATCTTGGGAAATATTTTCAGAAATCCTACTCATTTACTGCTTGCTGTGAATTATTTAAAACACATGCATACATACAAATTAATGTTCCAACTAAATTATCCAGAAACATACTATCACTCCTTTTCCTCATTTCAGAAAGTAACCTTCATGAGCTACATCAGAAAATAGCTTTCATAGTCATGTCAAAGATGATAGGCTTACAAGTGTTCATGAAAAACTATGTAATCAAATGTTCTCGTTATTTCTTATGTACTCTTTCCTCATTCCTTCCTATTTTTCATGCTAACTTGTTATTATTATCTATCATATATCTATCTATATCTACCTATATCTATCTCTATATCTATATTAGAGAGTTGTACATCTGTCTGTCCGTGAATCTGTCCGTGTGTCTGTCCATCCATCCACCTGTCCCTGAGTCTGTTTGTTCAAGAACTCCTCCTAAACAGTAAGAGCTAAGACCACCAAATTTGGTATGCAGCTTCTCCTTATCCTAACTTAAAGCAAGGTCAGGAGTTGGTTGTGCCAGAAAAATGGGATGTGCCTGTAATCTGATTGTTTTCCACAGCACAGAAAGGGAAGGTGCTAAGAATAGGGACAACTATGTTCTGCAATGATCACTGGGGCAGTGAGCATAGGGGACAGTTATACTGCAGAATGACCATAAGGGAGTGGCCGCACCAAGAAGAGAGTAGTCAGAGCTCTCCGTATTGCTGGCCACCAGCCACAAGTAAGTGATCCCCCTTCCCTCAAACCCCTTCTCCCCGGCCCTTAGCCCAAGCATAGTCCCACACTCCCTCCTTCAGGAGACAGTGGCCATGGCCAGACACTCAGTGCAGGCCCTGCAGCACTGCCTTTGCCACGATAGGTGGCCCTGGTGAACCCCACAGACTACCCAGTCCTTTGGCTTGAGCTCTGATCTCTCCCCATCCTGTGACCCCCAAACTGTCCAGCCCCATGCCCTGAGGCCCCCCCAGTATTTGCCCTGAGGGCCCCCCACACCCAGCCCCCAACCCTCAGCTTCTCACACATCCAACCCCCTGCCTTGACTCCTGCACTTGCATCACCTGCCCTGAGCCACCCAACCTCTGTTCTGACTCCTCCACCCTCCCTGCCAGAGCCAGCCCCCTGCCTTGAAAGTCCCAAGCTATGCCAAGCAAGTCTCCTAGTATATTTTGACAGACTCAGGGCAGCTGGCTACAATAGTGTGATGGAAGGCAGACATGGTGGGAACTGGGTGAATGGTTTTCTGTTTCCTGAGTGAAGTGCACAACAGAATCAAAGCAGGTAGGCACCTGAGGCTAATTAAGAGCTTGCCTGAAGCAGCAGGCAAATCAGGCAGCTGCAGCCATTTAAGGCATGGTATGCTACTTTAAAAGGTTTTCCCACAGATAAGGGACGGAGACAGAGATGGAGACGGAGACGACGACGACTAAGACTAAGACTAAGACTAAGACTGAGACTGAGACTGAAGGTGTTACTGAAGAGTTGAGAAAGGGAAAGAGTGTTTTGGCTGAAGCAGGAAAGATTTGCACAGGTACCAGAGAGAAGATACTAGGGGAACATTTGGGGAAGTGGCCCAGGACTGCTGTATTGGGATTAGAGGAAAAACTCTGTTAGTTGCTGCTACCTAGGATCCATGGGCTAGAACCCAGAGTAGCGGGTAGGCCCAGGTTCCCTCCCCACCTCACTAAAGTGTCTAGTCCTGGAAAGGGAGGCCAGGATTATGGAGGGGTTTCACCCCAATCATTTAACTTTGCCAGTGGTGAGAATGGCTCAGTAGGCTGTGACCCTGGCCTCTAGAAAGGATAAGAGGCAGTGTGGAAGATCACAGCGAACCTCTGAGGTATACAATGACCACCTAGAAGTGCAAGACCCATGGGGCATGGCTGGAGATTTGCCACTGTACATATCATAGAGACCAGTGGAGCACAAAACCTGACTTGAGTGCTAGCACAAAAAATAATATATTCCTATGTATACAGATTAAATTGTGTGTATGATAATTAACCATATATTTCTGTTCATCTTTTGAATTCTATATTTTTTCTGTCCAACTCAGAGCCCTGTATAATACCACTAACTATAGTAGCTAAGGCTCCAGTCTTGCAATCTGTTATATATAGGAGACCTTATACATTCCTGAGTAGTACTACTGATTTGACCATGACTATTTGTGCATGTTAGATTAAGCATGTGCATAATGCATTTCAGGATTTGTTGAAGCACTCACATTTAAATTCAACATGGGAAAGAAAAAAAAAAGATTTAACAAGGGGAAGCTTATCCCATCTTTCTACTTACATCCTTCACTACATGGTACAAGTTTATCTTTTGCAAAACATAACTTCAATAACTGTGGTTCATTATGTACACACTAATATATATTCCATATTACTAGTTTTTTTAACAAATAGACTTCCTTGTTCGGTAGCTCACTTAGCAATGACAGCTGACACCAGAAATAAGGGAGGCAATGCAACTATTAAATAGCCAATATAGCCATAGTTTGTATTAAAATATTAGGATAATTATTCTGATGCATCAGTTTCCTCAGACAGAAAAGTGAACTAAACTATGCAAGAGCTTGAAAATAGCTGAAAAAAATGTTCTATCAGCCTCGTTTTTCTGCTTTTATTCTGGTAGATTGCAAAGATTGTTTATGAAACCAAGCATTCTATAAAGCAACAGCAGTAAACTAACAGTTTCACTTTTATTCTTATCATTTTAGGGATTCAATAAAGGTCTACAAGCAAATATGCTCTTTATTCTTCTGTATTTTAATTATGCACTAATAATGTGCTAGTTTATAATTTGAGGATGATAGTCAGAATTGATTTTGCAGAGTAGGAGCCATTCCAAAGCCTGCACAACTGCTTTAAAAATCTAATAAAAAAAAAATCTTTTGAGCTACATTTGATTTTTTTTAACATTTGTAACATGTTACATTTGATTTTTCAAACGATGTTTAGCATGGAGTTATTTTTTCCCAGTAGTCTTTCAGTGCTCATCAGCAATAAATTGTTTTACAGGAAAAATGCCATTTGAATTTTACAGTGGCTTTTAGTGTGAAAGAGCATCTCAGTTCCCCAAATAAAGATATAAAATGGTACGCTCCAAAGAGAGAACAGCAGTTGATGCAGATAATAGCTTTTCCATCCCCAAACCAAGACATTTTAGGTGAAAAATGTCAAAACTGCAATACACCATGTCTTTGACACAGAGTTAACTTCAGCATAACCTCCTCATAAATCACTATATATACCTTTTTATCATCCTTATCATTTACTGAGGACCTATTGAACCCTTCTCTTCTTCAGTTTTTTCTTCCTCTGCAGAATACTTATGAACATATATATCTTTTTCCATATAAAACTGTGCAGAAGGGAATCATGACACTTGTTAAATCTTTCCTATTGATCTGCCACATTGTTACCTTACAGGCTTGTCTACACATAAACTGTGCCAGAGTCCCATGGCAGCTGCACTGCTGTAGCACTTCAGTTAAGACACTATCTATGTCAATGGGAGGAATACTCTCTTTGGCATGGGCATTCCACCTCCCCTATCGACCTAGCACTATCTACACTGGATGTTAGGTTGATTTATCTCTCGGGGCAGGGGTGAAGATTTTAGTTATACTTGTGACATTGTACCCCATATTCTTCAGTGACTTTATTCTGATATGATTATGGAATTATTCTGATGTGTTTATACAAGATAGGCCATGTGAGATATCATTAAAAAGGTTATGATTATCCTATCTGTATACATGTATCATTTTCTGATCTGAAGTTAGGAATATTGACTACTAATCTGTATTACCAATTTGTGTACACCTGGAGAATGCCCACTAGGCAGAATGCAATCAGTGTAGAGGGCTGGCTGGGAAGGCCATTAGAGAAGACAATAGGCCTTAGAAAAAGTTTCTCTCCCAATGTGTGGGGGGAGGGGAGGGGCTTCCTGACAGGGCTACAAATTGCCTATGAGCTGTGGCTAGTAAGACTTTCCAGGGGTATGTGACCAGATCACATGGTACTAGATGCCATCTTGGAATGCCAGTGCTCTTCCACTGAAAGGCCTGAGAACCAATCTTGAAGACAAAGGGTTACCACCATATGGAAAAGCTATTTAAGGCAGGAGAGTAACATCATTGTGGTTCACCACTTATTCCCCACCCAAAGACACTCTTGGATACCTTGAAGGAACAGAGACTGAACTGGGGGGGGGGGAGTTCAATCCAGTCTAATGGGACTTTTAGCCTGTGAATGAAATGTTTGGGCTCTGTAAGCTGCAAGTCAGTATAGTTTGCCCCTTAAGAAGTGGCAGATTGCTTGAGTCATCATTTAGGGTGAAAATTTGCTATTTGTATGTGATCTATGTAAGCTTAGATTGTGTTTTGTTTATTTGCTAGGCAATCTTCTTTGGACTGTTTGCTGATCCTTATAATCACTTCATATCTATCTTACTTTTTTTTGTCTAAAATCAGCCTATGGAAGTCATAACTTGGGGCAAAAAGTTGTGTAAATTCCTCTCCATAGTCCAAGCGTCATGAGTGTACATTGTACAGTTCTTTGTGTAGTGCAAGATGTTATAATTTTTGGTTTGCACTGTAGAAGAGGATGTGCACTTGAGTTGCTGGGCAGTTCCTTACCTGAATCTTTCCCATGCACAGCTGATCACAGGGTTTGTATGTTTCAGCAGCTAAGTGTGCTCCTCTACCTGTATGCATACGCATGAGAATGCAGACTGATGCCTGGAGAGAGCTTGAGAGAATGGTCACAGCAGTGCAGTACTAAGCGAGCCTATGTTGATGTAGACCAAACTCTAGGACTGGATGCCACCAGCTGTATGGAAAAGAGTGCCAGCTCAACGAATTCCATGTACAGCATGTTTACACAGTCCTACTTCACCACTCATGTGCACTTTGTAATTCATATGATGCACAGGTGTAACACTAACATGCACAAAAACCTGGGGTCTATGGAGCTTACTTCATGAGCCTCTACCACATGAGCTAAAAGATAGTTGGCTCTCAGCAAAATCAGTAGAGCAAACTCATTCTTTATCTCTCTGTAAGAAATCTAAGGGCTACTACATGGGACAGTACACCATATCCAGTAGGTGTGTGGGTTATATAGGCTCCTCCTGTGTATTACTTCGGCTGTCTTTTCATTGGCAATGCTAGCTAACTCCTCATAGCATATGCCCAGGAAACTAGACAATAATGCAGGCAGATATAAGCTAAGTCTTTGAGCTGGGGGTGGTGATTTTATCTCCTCTTCATCCATGGCAGAAATTATTCCTGACTCCCTCTCCTGGTTTTCCAAATATAAATCAATCAACTGAACAATTTAGAACTATTTCCCCTCTACCCAATATATTTGTCCCCTGCAGATATACCTTATCTGTAACTTCCCACTGCTCCTTTGGGCTATGTCTACACTGGCGGGTTATTGCACAAGTATGGCCATTCTTGCGCAAGAATCCGCAGCGCGTCTACACTGCCCACCCGCTCTTGCACAAGTAAATTTACAGTACGCGTGATAAGAGAGGGCTCCTTGCGCAAGAGTTATGCTCTTTTTTATCAGGTGTAAGCCCTCTTGCGCAGGAGCTCTTGCGCAAGAAGGCAGTGTGGACGCTTGGCAGGGGTTTCTTGCGCAAGAAAGCCCTATGGCTAAAATGGCCATCAGAACTTTCTTGCGCAAGAGAGCATCCACACTGCCATGGGAACTCTTGAGCAAAAGCACAGCGCGCACATGGCAGTGTGGATGTTTTCTTGCGCAAGACTTCTTGCACAAGAACCCTTGCGCAAGATGTTCTTGCGCAAGAAGCTGCCAGTGTAGACATAGCCTTGGAGAAGAGCTGATAGCCTCAGCCTTGCTTTTCTCCCTACCTCATTGCCAGGTCACAAACATATTGTCTCAAAAATCACAGATTGACCTTTGTTCACTCTGCCTCAGATGCTGCTTGTAAGGTCTGCATGGAGCTCTGCACTATGGTGGTACCTGCACTTGGACTCTTAGCAGGGCAAATCTTCTTCCCAAAAGGGGACTGTAAATTCAGCCTGTAAACAACCTCTGTGTGTGCTCAACGGAGGAAAGAGCTGGTAGGGGCAGGAGGAAAACCTGCCTTATGTTTCCTGCATGCAGTTCATGGTGTTGGCCTCTGGAATGGGCAAGAATCTGCCAGTCCCATTCTGCCTTTATCTTACCACACTTCACTCCCTACCCCCTGCTTCTTTTTCCATCATGCAAAGGGAGCAATGGAGTTAGAGAGATATGTGTTACAAAGTGGTTTTGAGAGGGTTTAACTGTTGGAGCATAGCTCCTACTAGCTCCACATTACCACCTGCTACTATCAAACGGTATGTCTAGACTACATGCCTCTGCCAACAGAGGCATGTAAAATAGACTACCCGACAAAGTCAATGAAGCAGGGATTTAAATATCCCCGGCTTCATTAAATTAAAAATGGCCACCGTGCCATGTCAGCAGAGGCATGTAGTCTAGACATACCCAAAGACTCCACACACTCTCAGAAGCATGAAGGATGAGTAGGTGGAGGGAGCAGTACTTCTTGGGGCTTAAGGCATGCAATTCAGAGAGTGAAATAATCAAGAGTAGAACAGTTTACCTCTTGGCAGAAAAAGAGTGTGAACTCTCTCTTCCCTCCTTCCCTTATTTATCTGTCATCTGAAGAAGTGGATTGTACCCATGAAAGCTCATGATACCATCTACATGTTCTGTTAGTCTTTAAAGTGCTACCAGATTATTTGTTGTTTTTAAAGTTTCTCCTGCAAGAGACACCAAAGGCATGGAAAACAGACAGGAAAGTCTGAATCAAGTTGCTTCTTGCTCCCCTCCTCGCCCTACCCCCACTGCCATCTCTCCAAGAAGTAGGATATCACTGTCTGACTTCCAGGAATGACTATAAAAGATGAGCTATCTTGCCATGAGAGTCTAGGTCCCATCCTACAAAGCCTCAGAGCATCGGATTGTGACCAATAGAACCGGGCTTCTCAACTCTGGCCCCATCTAACTTGTATCAGATTGATTTGAGTGGTAATTATAACAACATCATCAGGACTGGGATGCGTGTTTAAATGAATGCATATACTGCCTTTTATGTTGTGTACTCAATAAATGCAGCATATTCCTTTTCCCCTGAAAAAGATCCTGAATGCTTTTTCCATGTGAAAATACATATTGTATACCAAATTTCAATTAATATCATGATTTGTTGTCCCATGACATAACAGATATTGATCTTTGCCTCAGTCAGTATTCATCATTGTCTTACGGTAAATACTCTTTCTAGCAATATTTACTTAACCCATCATCAACCAGAGAGACCAATATAGTATTTTGGAGAGACCCATATTGAATTAGATTCAGATATCTATGTAGGGTTTTTTTCTAATGTATTTGTTCTTTTAAAAGCATATTTATGTAACCCTTCTGCCAGGTAGCACTGGCAGCAGCCAGGACTGGGTTCAATATCTAGGGGTTCCTCTCCATCCATCCAACACAGAACTGGCTCAGGCTCCCACCCAGTAACCTGGGAAATTCACACAAACCATTGGGCGCCTCTGGGAGGCAATGCTTCCCCACTCACAAGCACAGAGTCTGAGCACAGAAAAGAAACTCTTAATAAAATGGGAGAGAAGTACCCCAGTATTTATTTGGGAAAACACCACACACAGAGTTCATAACCAAACTACAAGTAAATGTCCCAGCTCAAGTCCCTCTCAGGCTCACAAGTCCAGCTAGGTAAGTGTCCCCTTCACATGCCCAACCCTTCTCTGCACCCCACTCACAGTCACTGCCCTTGGTCAGGGAAGACCAGAGTTTAGAAGTGATCTGCAGCGTTTACCTCCCATCATGTCAGGGGGAGGTAGGAGGCATCTCACCCACTCCAGTGGTCATTCGCCATCCACCTGCTTGCTGCTCTCTGGAACCGTTTTGCTGGCTGCCTGCTGGCCCCACCGGCTGCCTGCTGGTCACTCACCACTGCTCCTCCCGGCTGCTTGTTCCAGCCAGCCACTCTGCTGGCCGCCTGCTGCTACTCCCACCAGCTGTCTGCCAACCACTTCCACCGGCCACAGCCAGCAGCCTGCCAGCCCTGTGATAGATTTGGCTCTAGGCCAACCTAGTGATTTCAGCTCTCTGTGATGTCAGTTTCTCTATGATTTAAGCTCTCGACCTGCAGCACAGACCAGCCAAAACATTCCAGCATCCACTGGAATAAATAATGAAGAGATTACTTATAGAGCCTGGTTTAGCTCTATCATGGAGGGAGGTGGGAAGAGAAAGAGGTTGAATCAGTCTTACAGTTTGTGCCTAGAGAACGTGTAGCCTGCCGATTCAGAGCTCTACCCTTCCCCCCCCAATTGACTTCATAAAGTCTGAGAGAGAGAGAGAGAGACTTATCCATCCGAGATTCTTTACACTGACAGTGTCTCTCCTTTGAACTGAGTTAAACACAGTCTGCTTTTCTGCATTCCCAATAATTGCAAGCACTGGTGTCATGTTTTATAATTCCTACATTTAGGGTTAACATGGTTTGTGACCCCCACAACTTCCAAATTAGTTACATTAGGCAAAATACCATTCTAACAATTGAACATCTATCAGTCAGGCCTATAGCAACTGACTGAACTGTATTTACATAACCACACCCAGGATTTCTTTTCCATTCCAGTATGAACTCTTTTACATAACAACAGGACCACACAACTGAGTGAGCATAACCACGTCCAGGATTTCTTTCCCATTCCAGGTGGCTGCAACGGAAGCACTGATTCAGACCCTGCTTACATTTAAAAGACCAATTTTCAGTGTGTTTCATTAATAAAGTGCCTGTCTGTTGCTGGGCTGATATACCCTGTCATGGGATGTGAGGCAATCAAAGGGAAAAGGAGGTGAAACAGAGCAAACTCTTATGCTTTTTGTGATGGTGGTCTCTCACATTCAAGGCAGTGAGACCTAGTGGCCAGAGTCTGAGTCCACCCCCTGCAATAAGGGGCACCAAGGCCTAGCCGTCCTTGTCCTTTTTCTTAGGCAGTAATTCTAAATGTTCACTGTCCTGGGCAGTAGTGCTTAATATCTCAGGCAGTAGTCACACCAAATGGTAGGGGACATACAGGCCCATCTTTCTCCACCAGGTCCTGACCCAGGGTCCTATGATATCCTGGTTTTAGGTTCAGGTTCCAATCTTCACAAACATATTCCCTCTGCTGCATCCTGTGTAGGATGCCAGCCCTGACCTTTCCCCTGGGTGTGGCGGGTGTCTGTCCCCTTCTGTTTCTGCAGTCATCTGGGGGCCTACATTGAACTTAGAGGCTACGTCTACACTGCAGGCTTCTTGCGCAAGAACAGCCGTTCTTGCGCAAAAATGTGTGGAGCGTTTACACTGTACGCGCGTTCTTGCACAAGTAAATTTACAGTAAAGCGTTGGAACAGAGGGCTTCTTGTGTAGGAGTTATTCCCTTCCCCATGAGGAATAAGCGCTTTTGCGCAAGACCTCTTGCACAAGAAGGCACTGTGCGCGGGCAACAGGGGTTTCTTGCGCAAGAAACCCCTATGGCTAAAATGGCCATCAGAGCTTTCTTGCGCAAGAGATCATCCACATTGCCATGGACACTCTTGCACAAAAGCACATCTCTTGCGCAAAAGCACATGGCAATGTGGACACGCTCTTGCACAAGTCCTTTTGCGCAAGAACTCTTGCGCAAAACAGTTCTTGCGCTAGAAGCCTGCAGTGTAGATGTAGCCAGAGTGATTTATCTCTGCAAATTGAGCTGCTTCCTTTACACTGTAGTTTCTGCTGGAGTAAAGCCCATGCAGAGTAAGGGGACATGGCCTCCTGAGCATTCAGGGACTGGTTAACACTTAATGGGCTAGCGTATGGAATTGATATATCCTGTCAGTGTCCATTTGTGTCTATTGCAAATATACAGAAATATCTCTACTTCATCTTGAAAATGCAGATTTGTTACAGCACCTTAAAAGGACATAATAGCTACTGAACTAAGGCCATCAACACCAGACTCGTGACTCCTCTTGGTCATGCCAGGAATTAGCTTGAAGCTAGCTCCCTTGCCCACAACCTGTACACGTTGGCTACATCTAGACTGGCATGATTTTCCGCAAATGCTTTTAACGGAAAAGTTTTTCCGTTAAAAGCATTTGCGGAAAAGAGCGTCTAGATTGGCACGGACGCTTTTGCGCAAAAGCACTTTTTGCGGAAAAGCGTCTGTGCCAATCTAGACGTGGTTTTGCGCAAGAAAGCCCCGATCGCCATTTTTGCCATCGGGGCTTTTTTGCGCAAAACAGTTCTTAGTTGTCTACACTGGCCCTCTTGCGCAAAAGCATTTGCGCAAGAGGGCTTTTTCCCAAACGGGAGAGTCATTGTATTTGCGCAAGAACACTGATGATCATACATTAGATCGTCAGTGTTCTTGCGCAAATTCAAGTGGCCAGTGTAGACAGCTGGCAAGTTTTTCCACAAAAGCAGCTGCTTTTGCGGAAGAACTTGCCAGTCTAGATGCAGCCTAAGGGTATGTCTAGACTACATCCCTTTTTTGAGACAGGGATGTAAATTAGGCATGTTGATATTGTAAATCAAGCCAGGATTTAAATATTCTGCGCTTCATTTGCATAATGGCAGCTGCCACTTTTTTTCAAAATGGGGCTTTTTCAAACCCCCTCTTCCCCGGCAGTTTAGATGGGAATCTTTTGAAAACAAAACCCTTTTTCAAAAGATCCTGTACTCCTCAAAAAAGCCCCGAAAAAGAGATGTAGCCTAGACACAGCCTTAGGTTGTGTCTACACAGCAGGGCTTAACTTGAAATAAACTACACAAATTGAGCTATGACAATTGCATAGCTTATTTTGAAATAGCTTAGTCTGAAATTGGGAGCATCTACATGGCACTTATTTCGAAACACAGCACTCTTCCTTCGACTTCTCTTACTCCTCGTACAATGAGGGTTTCAGGAGTCGGAGTAAGCAGTCCTCCAGCTTGATAATATTTTGACATCATTTTGAAATATCTTCCTGCTGTGTAGATGCAGACTAAGTTATTTCGGAATAATGTTGCTGTGTAGATGTACCCTGACACTGTATCTGCTCCCATCTACAGTTCCTCTCAGCTCCCAAGACTACAAAGTCCTCTTCTGTGTGGAGCTCTCCATCTAGGTAGTCATCTGTGTTTATCCTTTCTGGAGGAATGGGGGAGAGATCACTATCCAAGAGTTCATCCATGTCCCCAGAGGTGAGGGAGGGAGGGACCCACATCTGCCCACTAATCTGATCCCCAAAACAGGGACACTATAAATAGAAGCTTCTTGATGCTTATTGTAACTTCTTTCAATGCTGCTCTAGTTCCCTCCACCATTTCCCTTTGACTGAGTTCCTTCACCCTTATCTCAGGGCCTCATCTGCTTAGTGCCAGGATCCAGCCGCTGCTCTGTCCAGGTGCTTTTAATTCTCTCAGCCCTCTGGGGATACAGTCCGTATTCCCTGGGCTCCCAGCAGCAACTGACCCTGTTTTGCCCTGTGACTCTTTTTAGGTGGGCCTGCTGAGCCTTGATTGTCTGTTCCTTGCAGCCCTTCTCTTAGCCTCTTCTTCCCACAGAGCCTCCTTTGGCTTCTATCAACCCACACTAGGGATATTAAATATTGGTTAATTGAATAGTCAATTAACCTCATGAATTCTTATTGGTTAGTCGACTATTCTATAGTCTCCGGGCAGCTCCTGTCTGGGGAGGGAGGAGTTTGAGCTCTCAGACCTTCCACGAGCCGGAACAGCCAGGCTGCTGGCCTGCCTGGCTCCTAATACACTTTAAATGCAGAACCACAGCAGGGGTAGGTCCAGGACCCAGTGCAAGCTGGGACTGAGCTGGGCTGCTGGCCAGCCTGCTAAAAAATTTACTGGAAAAGGGGTGGGGGTGGGGAATGCGTGTAGTCTATAGCATTAACCTATAAGCTTTTGCTTATCAGTTAATCGACTACACTATTACATCCCTCGTAGCTACAGCCTCACAGCAGCTATTTGAAACATTAGGTGGTTCTGAAATAATTATAAGAAGCAAAGAACAAAACAAACAAAAATCAACCCCCCTCCCTGAAACAAAACAAAAAAACAAGAACCCAAGAAGCTGCTAACAGTACTTGACCCCATAATAAACTATCTCACTACTCTCACTCTGCTCACAGACTTGTAGAAGCCAGACTAGAAGATGAGCCCTGGTGTAGCCTGAGCTCAAGAGACCTGATCTATGTCAGAACAAGAAGAAGCTATAACCTTTTATAGAAACAGATCCTGATTTGTATTGCAACCTTCAGCAAGCTTACACAGAGGAGGCATATTTCTACACTGTGACTGCTGTTAGAGGTAGGGTGACCATCTGTATTGTTTTTAGTAGGACAGTCCTTATTTAAGCCCTCTTTCAGGAGTCCTGACTTAAAAAAAAATGGGCAAATTGTCCTGTATTTTCCACTCCAGCATGCCTCCTGCTAGTCTGTCTTGATCAGCGCAGCTCCAGCAGCTTCCTGTTTGTGGCTGGCAGGTGAATGTGGCAGGCAGTGGCCAGCAGGTGGTGCTCTCAGGCAGGGCGCAGAGGCAGAAAGACAGGAAGCCAGTAGGAGGAGAGGCAGCCTGTGTGTGATAGAGGGGTAAGGAGTGCTGAGGTGAGTGCAAGGTATATGCCACGCCTCCACATGTGTACCCTCAAGCAGGGTTTCATAATGGAGGGGAGAGGGTATGTCAGCCATTTCAGGCCATAGGATTGAAACCCTGATCCCCAGCACCTGCTGTGGGGCTGGCATCTTGATCTCCAGCAGCTCCTCCCCCACAAAATTTCCAGCACCCTCTGACTGAAGCCCTGATAAATGGTGGCCCCCTGAATCCCGATCACATGCACATCCTGCTCCCTGCTTCCTGCCACTCTCCAAGCCATGAGTTCTGGGGCTTAAACTAAGAGTGGCAGGGCTGAGTCCTGCAGGCCCAGTGCTCCCTGTGGGGGAGAAGCCTCCAGAGCCCATGGGCAGAGTTGTGGGACTCTAGCAATTGCAGTGCAGTCCCCAGGACAGCTCCACAGTTTTTTTCTCTTCTCCCCCTCCTCCAGTCATGTCAGAGGCATGAGCCCAAGCAGCAGGGCAGCTGTTCCTCTGGCTAGTAGCATGGAACAAGGCAGCGGTGGAGGTCCCTCCTCTGCTGCTGGTGCAGGAGGTTGAAGTTGCCCCTAACCTCCCAGTCCTCTTTGCTAACACAGCCAGTAAGAGCCACAGGGTTCGGGGACCCAGCTTCATGGCTGGCAGAGCCCTCAGGGAAGGGGGAGATCACAAAGCCCTCCTGGCACATAGCCTCTAGATAACTCATAAGAACATAAGAATGGCTGTACTGGGTCAGACCAAAGGTCCATCTAGCCCAGTAGCCTGTCTGCCGACAGTGGCCAGCACCAGGTGCCCCAGAGAGGGTGGACCGAAAACAACTCTTCTTTGCGCAGCCCCTAGCTCCCCACGGCTGCACACAGCCCCTGCACAGAGCCCCTAGCTACTCCCTCCCTGCCTCTTAAGCAACCCTCTGGCCACACACAGTCTTTAGTTGCTCCCTCTTATGGAATAAACACAAACTTTATTGAGCTTTCTTCTCTAGCATGTGAAACCTCTGATATGCAGTACAGATTTCTATATCAATAGATTGAGAAGCATTCTTAGTGAGAAGCTTCTTGGGCTTTGTGCAGACAATGCCAGTACAAATTCTGACGGTGCTAAATGTGCTGGGAAAACAATATATGGTGAAAAATGCAAGTCAAACTAGTACTAGAGATCTTTGGTTTTGGTTGCGATGCTCACATCTTTTATAACTGCCTGCCTGACTGTCTTCTAATTGTTTTGGAGTCCTTTGCCATGAATGTTTACAAATACTTTCACATTTACACCGTTTGACTCAAAGAATTGAAAGACAATTGCTGATTTGTCAACCTTGAGTATTTTAAGTTGCTAGAGAATGGTAGCACATGATTACTTTATCTGGGACCAGTGCTAGACAGAATGTTGTTGATGGACATGAAGCATATTTTCTCTCTCAAGTCACGTGCCCAACACTTTCAAGAAAGGCATCAGTGACCCTTGCTTGCTTTTGCTGGTAAGCAAAGAGCCACCTTTCAGAAGATGCTAGAGGCAATCAAGAAATATGATTAATCTGTGACAGAAGTTGCACTCTATGTTCATATCCTTCAAAATAATTTAGCAGGAGACTCAGAGAAAGATTTGTCACATCACACACAAAGACTGTGCTGTAGTCTTTGGTTGAGAGTGGGGAGATTAAGGTACAGAAATTTATAATGCAGTTGAGAATTTTTATTCAACACCTCTGAAGTAGTTGGAACATTGGAAACCTGCCTTTGAGTACACAGAAAAGCTTGAATGGGCCCTTTTGAGAAGAATGCGGGTGTGGGATAATATAGAAAACAGTTTTGCCTTTGCCACAGAAGAATTCCCTCCCTAAGTTTGATAGATGAGAATCATCTTTTTGATGAACAGACAAATGCAAAACCAATATCCTGTCAAATGTTTGACTGGAAAACATAGGAAACACCCATTTTGAAAGGTGGTGGAATGTTTTTCAAGGTATGGACAATAAGGCAGAATACTCAGGTCAGACAAAGGCAGTTGAATTCATTTTGTATTTGCCAGGCACAACAGCCACTGTTGAAAGTGTCATTTTAGTAATGAATATAGTTTGGTTTCCTGAAAAACCATGTCTCAATGTTTCTGTCATGAAGGCTACTTTGTTTCTGTGAGTGAATTTTGATCTAGACTGTGCTACATTTTATGACAAGTTGCTGAAAACAAATAGATCCTTTGAAAAGATTTACATGACAAATACAGTCCTCAAGAAGCATCATATTATGGAGGACAGAAAGGCAGGCACTTCCAAAGAGCAGTAACCACTTAATTGTAAACATATATTTTCCGTTTTTTACCTATTACTAGTTTCTAGATTATTTACCCAGTGTTGCCTGAGTCTTTGTGGGGATCAGGGTATGGCAGAAGTGGGAACTTCCCACCCCCTGCCCCGAGTCCCCCACAGTCCTCTCGGCCCCCTGCCCTGATTGCCGCACCTCCCACCCCCACCCCAGGTATGGACAAATACCAGTCTGAGCTCCTTTTGCACTACTCACACTTTCTGTTATGGCAGTGAAGCTTCCTTTGTCTTATTTTTTCTGTTTCCACTTACTCTTGGTTGCTCAGCCAGAACCTGCTGGTGAACCCTCCTCCCTTGCCACATTCAGCTAGATTGCCTTCAATGGATGTGCATATAGAAAACGGCTAGGAACTTAGTAAATAATTCTGTGGATGGCATAAAAGCAGGAATTGTCTGTACCTCATATTATCCCACTCCTGCAGTTGCCATGCAAGGTGGCACTTAAGGGAAGAGGTATCACCTAACTCTATGTATACAGGTTTCACTATCAACAGCTTGTGAGGGGCTGAGATGTCTTCTCTAATGCCTAGTTGCCAAGAGACTAGTGAGAGTTATCTAACACTTTATAGAGATGATAAACATCTCTGTCCCTGAATTCAGTTTAATGGCCAATGTAGTATGGAGACTTTCCTATCCTTGCTGCACTGTCAAGAGGGGAAATGACATCTATGTATCTAAAAGAGTCCTACTGGATATTGGGGAAGAGGGATCCAGCCTTTCTTGAATAGATTGCAGAACTGCCCAGCTGGGAATGATCAATGACACTTGGAAGAGGGACACCCAGTCTTATATGAAATTGTCTAAAAGAAGGAGTTGGTCTTGGGGTGTGTACTAAAGATAAGATGCTTTAGGCTGGAAGATTTAGATTTTGTTGAAGGGGCAGGCGCTGGAAGTGGCAGTAAGCGCAAAACTTGGTCAGGGAAGGCATTTGTGAATTCTGTAACTGGATTTTGCCACCCTTATTCTTACTGAATAACTAATATGAATGGGATTACTTATTGGTGAGATATTAGTGTAAAGATGGCAGAAGCAGGCCCCGAGTGAAAATCTTTATCCATGGATTGTGGAATGTCTGGTGTCAGTGTGCCACAGTGAGAATAAATTTCCTATCCTCAGACCTAGCTGCTTCAAGATTAAAAGGAAACAATTAATACACGTTTGATCTTCAGATTAAATTGCTTTGATTTTTTTTTTTTGTGGTTTCTACAATTTGTCACTCTTTTTTTGAGAGACATACTTTTATTTAACAAGCAGTGCTATGTTATTAAACCACCTAGTTCAAATAAATGAATCTATTTTTGAGTCTGAAATTGTAAAGAAACACTCTAAAGCCCTCGACTTGGTATTCAGTAATATTTTTACTGTCCTAGAATTTAAAATCACATTAACCAATTTAACCTTGTAAAACACAAGAAACGTTCTAATAAGTAAACAATGTTTCCACAGCAGCCTAAGCCCCTGCATGACTAGTTGCAGTTCCCAATGCATTTTTCAGGATAAATGTAACATCCCCTGAAAATATGTTTACAATTGAAGCACCGACACAACCTTAACTATAACTGTGCAAATGGCATTCACTCTAATAAAAAAATAAAGAAAATCAGCATGTATCTCGATAAAACAGAAAAGTAAGTGAAAAGCATATATTTGCCTGCCTCCCCTGAAGGGATAACTTAACTGCTGGGTACTACCAAAGTGCACTATTTTTCTTGAGATTTACTCTGCATAAAAGAGACCGAAGTCATTTTCTTGTTTTCAACAATATTAGTCAATTTCTACTCATAGCACAGCACATTAGCCTGTCAAGAAAAATCATCACCTAGCAGCTCCAAATATGTTTATAACATTCTTTTATGGTCTTCTTCTAATGGATGCATATCATCAAGCAAAGCATTTTGTTGTAATTTTTTTTGTTCTGCACAAGAATATTGCTGAGTTTATATGAGATTTTCCATTTTATGAGCAGTATAGACATTTACATATAAAGTGGGCTTGTCCCAAAAAGAAAAAAAATAAACAGAGTAAAGTGTCACATCATTAAGTAAAGGAATAGCAGTCCAGACCCATTAGTTTAAAATTCTGTTCCTGTTCTTTTGATAAGCACTTTCTGTATGATATCCTATTTCCTCAGAGAGAAAAAAAAACTAAAAGGATGTAAGGACTGATCATTTCAGAGTGAGTTTTTCTAAGCAACTGTTTTTGTTTTCTTAAATATTCTCAGCTCTTTGGTTTTGACCTGAAGTGGATCACAGTTCCATGGTGACTTGAATTACAGTTGTATTAACTTACTTGAGCATAGCCAGTTCTGTGATATGTGTGCAACTGAACAGCACATTGTCTGAAGCCCATGTAATTTAAACTTTTTCACACAACCAAGAGTGTAATTTGCTGCATATGACATCAGAAGACAGAACACAGAGAAACCATCCCATTGTGTAAGAAACTTTATTTTAGTACTTCTGGGGGCAGGCAGCACTTTTATGCTATTGCCTGACCATCAAACAGCTGGTGACTGTTCTTCTGTGTACACTGCCTCCTGGCTTCTCCATTCCTATTTTCTTACATGTGAAAAACATGGGAAGGGTTGAACCAGGAGGCAGCAAATAAAGAAAAAGGGACAGCTGATTAATGCTTCAGTGAAGAGAAGAGTAGAGCTAGGTGGAGGAAAAAGTGAAAGGGGAGAATAAAAAATCAAAGATATAAGTATAGCTATGTTATTAACAATCAGCTAACGCAAGCATGTAAAACTTCTATGGGACAGAGTGTTAAATTTATCTGTTAAGTCTCTGAACATGCCAAACATAATTTACCAGTAGAGGTTTCCTGAAACTTGAGCAGATTGTCTAAGATGAGTATGCAGCGGTTAATGAATTCCTGTGTCCTATTGCTGGCTGCTCAATAAACACTGTAGTTACATAATATATATCAGACCAAAGATGGTTATCTTAGATGTCTGCACATGAATTCAAGAAGCCTGGGAACTAAACAGAAAGAATTGGAAGTCTTGGCACAATGAAGGAACTATGATATGGAATAACAGGGTATGTCTACATTGCATGCTTATTTCGGAATAAGCTAATCTGGAAGAAAAACTCCATCTACAAAGCAAATGCCCATTGAAATAGCTCTGAGATATTTTGAAGTAGAGTACCTACATTGATTGGAGCCTGAACTGCATTTAAAGCCTCCCAGAATCACTTCAGGCAGAGTATCAGGACAGCAGTCAGTTCCTAGAGCTGCTTCTTAAGGGTATCTGAGGCTTGTGCTTAAAGGGACCCCCTCCGTACTGCCATGTTTCAGGCTCCTCTCCTTTGCCTACCTCCTTGAGGGACAGCAAACCCATTCCACTGACAATTCTGGTTGCTCTTGTAGACACCACAGCACTTCTACCATGGAACCAGACCTGCTAGAAAGCAGTTGCCAGCTCCTGGATCTCATGATGCACCTCCTGATGCAGTTTTTTCAGGCTGCTCTCATGGCACTGCAGAATCGGGACCCGCAGCTCTCTGCAGGCACCTCCTCACCTCTCTCCACGTGCTGCTCATGCAGCATAGCCCCTCCCACTCTCTCCTGCACACAATGCACCACCGCTTCTGGCAACTGGACACCCGTTCCAACTGGTGGGACTGGATCATCATAGACCAGTGGGACGATCAGCAGTGGATCCAGAACTTCCGCATGCAGAAGGCCACCTTCCCAGAGCTGTGCGAGTGACTCATCCCTACCCTCAGGCAACAGGACACCTGACTGCAAAGCACCATCCCCATACAGAAGCGAGTCTCCATCACACCATGGAAAATCACCATTCCAGACAGCTAGTGCTCTGTCAGGAACCAGTTCTTCATGGGAAGATGGACCTTCGGGACCATGGTCATTCAGGCATGGTGCTCTTACTCTGTTATTGTGAGGAAGGTGAACTGCTGGAATGGGGTTCCCTAGGGGAAGATGGTGGTTGTTGGTGGTGGAAGCTCCTTCCATGGAATGTTTTCCAGTCCTGCCTTCCCAATGCCCTGCTGGGGGCAAGCTTGGGATTGGTCCTGGGGTAAAGGGGAAGGGGGGTTGGGCTTGGGGAGTTCCCAAGGGCCCTGGCAATCCTGTGATTCCCTGTTTCTCACCTTCTACAGGTAGTGAAGGCCGTCAACATCATCCTGCTGTCCCAGCTCATCCTCCTGGGCGACATGGACCTCATTGTCACCGGGTTTGCCACCATGGGCTTCCCCAATGGCAGGGGGGACACTGATGGCACCCACATCTCCGTTCGGGTCTCTGACCACTGGGCCTCCAACTACATTAACCATAATGGGCACTTTTCTATGGTCCTGCAGGCCATTGTGGACCACCAGGTTCATTTCATGGACATTAATGTTGGGTGGTCGGGAAAGGCACATGACACTCACATCTTTAGGAACTCCAGCCTGTTCCAGATGATGCACGCTGGCACTTTTTTCCCTGACTGCACCATCATGTGCATAATGGAGGATGCTGCCTACCCTCTGCTCTCATGACTCATGAAGCCGTACACTGGACACCTGGGCCCCACAAAGGAACGGTTTAATGCCAAGCTCAGCAGGGCCCACATGCTGGTGGAGAGGGCACTTTTGCACATCTGAAAGGGAGGTTCCACTGCCTCCTCACCTGGCTGAACCTCAAAAAGCCGAACATCCCCCAAGTGGTGTCGGTGTGCTGTGTTCTGCACAATATATGTGAAAATAAGGGGGAGACATTCCTGCCAGGGTGGGAGCAGAAGCTGAGCAGCTTGCCAGGATCCTTGAGGAGCCGTGCATGGCTGCCATCCAGCAGGCCCAATGGAGGCTATGCGCATCTGAGAGGCTCTAAGGGAGAGTTTCACACAAGTACACCCATGAGACTCTCCCCTGAGCCTTCTGAGAAGGGGCTTCTGTAGTGCCCCTCTGTACTTTTCCTCCTTCACCCCTTCCTTCCCCTGCCCTCCTTCCCTCCTCCCTCCCCCTTCCCCTTCTGATAAAATAAATCAGACCTTTTGTTTTCAAATAATAAATGTGTTTTTTTTAAATTTAGGTAAATGTAACTGGGGAAAGAATCTGAGAAGGGGGAGGAGGGAGTTAGAAGGGGAAAGATGGAGGAGGAGAGGCTCAGGAATGGGGCTGGGAGTAGCACCTGTCTTGGGCAGTCCCACTGCCTCTTGTGCAGGGCCCTCACTGGCCATGGGGCAAGCTAGGGGGAGAAGCCGGAGGAGCAGGAGCAGCAGCAGGAGCTTGAGCGAGAGCAGGAGGGCAGCTGCTGGACCCCTCTATGTCAGCGACCATGTGGTCCATGGCAGATAAGTATTCTGTGCACATGCTGTGGGCCTCTTGGTCCAGTTCCCACCAGGTGTTGCAGCACAGCTCCTGGTCTGCTTCCCACTGCTGGTCCTGCCAGTCCAGAGAGCACTGGAGGCCATGTAGGCAGGCCACATGTTCCCACTCAAGGTCCTCATGGGCTTGTCTGCAGCTATGACTCCCTTGGGGTCGGGAGGCTGACACGGGAGGTACTGAAGGTGCCTCTCTCACAGCTGGTCCAGTGGAAAAGAAGAAGGAGAAGGGCAATCATCCCAGGAAACACTGTACCTGAAGCCTAGCCCTCATCCCTGAGCTAACAGCAGGAGGTCTCAGGTCCCAGGAAGGTGATGTGCTTGGAGCAAGGCCATCTATGGCCTACACTGGGGGCCCCTTCATGCAGGGACACAGCTGTTCCCAGGGGGAGCCTCGCTACCCTCATGTCCTGGGGACAAGCAGGCATGGGAAGGTGCCAGCCAGGCCAGGAGCCTGCAGGCAAGAGGCAGGCAGCGGGGTGGCTTGGCTTTCCTCTGTGCCACACACACACCTAGATGGGCAGTGGCAGCGTCCTGCAGGGAGAGGACTTCTATCCCTGCCCATTGATGGACAGAGTGGGGGGAAGGGTGTTGGGGAAGGTGTGTGTGAGAAATTGTTCCAAAAAAGTAGACACGTTCCCTGGATGCAGCAGAGCTTTTCCAGGACACCAAAGGTATCCTGGAAAAAATCTGCAATCTAGACATAGTGGCAGTGACCATAATATGGATGAGTTCAGGATCCGGACAAAAAGAAGAAGGGAGAGCTGCAGAATATGGATCTTGTACTTCAGTAAAGCAGACTTTCATTCCCTTAGCATACTGTTAGGCAGGATCTCTTGGGAGGCTAATATGAGGGAGAAAGGATTCCAGGAGAGCTGCTTATATTTTAAAGAAGCCTTATTGAGGGTACAAGAACAAACCAGGATGGAAAGAGATGAATAAAAATCTGGAAAAAGGAAAGAGAAACACCAAAAGAGAAGTTTTAGGAAGGTGAACCATATTGATTTGCTTTTATTTCTGTATTTCAATACTTTCCTGAGAGAGACCATAGAGCCGTGGAAACTAGGGAGAAAGTGGATGAGAAATGAATTTACATTAAGTATTTTAGTCTTAGATTTGACTGTACATGTTTAAAACTGTGGTAAATTTTATGCTATTTGTCAAGACCTGACATTGCATTGTATCTGTTTCTCCATCTGCAAAATGAGGTTAACAGTGATTTACTAAGGTACATAGGGTGTGTGTTATAGTAACTCACATTTGTTCAGAACTTCAATAATTATAACACACTTTATTTTAAGGCAAGCAATAATGAATGTTGGGCTAAAGCAAATGAAGGATAATAATGTTGACTGGCACCAAGAATAGTACAAGCAGGAATTTATAAGCTTCTGCCAGTGCACCTCACTTTTAATCTACAGTTCACTTCTTATTCCAATCCTGTCTCTCCCTGAAGCAGGCACTGCCAATCATGCCAAACTGCATGGTGTACAGAAACAATGACTAGAATATGAAAAGCAAATGTTTCGTTTCCAGTTGTGAAAAAAGTCAGGAGTCCAATCTCTGTGGATGAAATAACTCAACTTTTTTACACTGTTTAGCTAGTAGTTCAATGGAGGGTGAACTTTGTGAACTTTTGGAGAGTAGCCTAGCATCCAAGTTGCTCACTAATTGTAAATCAGTAGAAAATAGCATCTTTATATTAATCTCTCTTTGCTTCTGATCAGACAGACAAGTTAAATGACTGTTAGTACTGCCTCTTTTTACCTTCAATAAACCTACTGAAAAACTTCTAGGGCAAATTTTTACCACAGAAAAATTAAAAACTCATTTCCATCTAAATTTTCAATGGGAAACAATTGATTTGTTAGGATTAAATTTGAATACCAAATTGCCATAAAGTAAAATATTTCTATTTGCAAACACTGCCAAGGTAAATTATGGAGGCTGTTGCAAAGATGCCTCATTATTCTATTCTCCATAATCCAGTTTTCATAGTTGGACTACATTTCCCATGAATGACCATGGTTTTCCATTTTGGAAAAGGGATAGATAGTCCAGTCTGGGAATCCAGTCCAAAGCAATGTTCCCTCTAAGCCCGTGGTCACCAACTGGTCGATCGCAATCGACTGGTCGATTGCGAGGCTTCGACCAGTCGATCGCGAGGTGTTCGGGACCCTCCACCCCCCATTTTCCCCCCACCCCAAGAAGCCCCACTACCTACCTCCAGCGTAGTGCCGGCTTCCCGTGGGGTGGATGGAAGTCCAGCCTGCAGCTTTGCTCCACTTCCGGGGATTCTGGAAGTGCGCTGGCTGCTCCCCTCCCACAGCTCTGTGGCGTGCTGGGTACACTGCGGGAGGGGGCATCAGCCCTGGAGGAGGAGTGCGGCGGCTTCCCTGTGCCGCAGGAGGGGTGAGTCGAGCACAGGGGTTTCCCTGTGCCACTGGAGCAGGGGTCAGCCCCAGGGTTTGGCCCTGGGGCAGGCGCCCGTGGGGTTTGGCTGTGCCATGGGAGGGGGGTTTGGCCCCGGGGCAGGCGCACGTGGGGGGTTTGGCTGAGCCGCGGGAGGCACGCGCCGGCCCCGGAGGAGGCACACACCGGCTTCCCTCTGGGGGTGGGGGAGAATCCTGGGAGGAGGCGGGTGCCGTGGACTCCCCACTGCCCTCTAAACTGTGGGCAGCACAGCTTCACAGGTGATTAATCAGCCCCACCCAGTCAATCAGCTCCATGCAAGGAAACCTGAGCCTCACCTGTGAAGCTGTGCTGCCACATAGCTTAGAGCAGTGGTCTCCAACCTTTTTACACACAAGATCACTTTTTAAATGACAGAACAAGCCAAGATCTACCGCCCTGCCCCTTCCTTGAACCCCCGCCCTCCTTATTCTCCTCCTCTCCATCACTGGCTATCCCCAACCCTTAAACTGCTGCTTTTTTCCCCAATTCTTCTGTAGGAAGAAGTTTTTCCAACATTTGGCCTGTCTAGACTGGACCAAATGTCAGAAAAACCCTTTCTTTTGGAAGCCCCCTTATTCCTCGTGGAAAGAGGAATATAGGGGTGACTGAAAGATCATGTTTGCTCTTCCACTAAAAGAAGTGGAAGAACAAACGCATCCCTGGATGCAGAAGAGTTTTTCTGGGATATCTCCAGAATCCTGAAAAACTCCTGAAGTCTAGCCGTACCGTCGCTGGGTTGAGACTCCAGGGTGGGAATGAGGGTTTTGGGTGTGGGAAGGGGTGAGAGGTGCAAGCTCTGGGAGGAAATCTGGATGCAGGAGGAGGTGGATAAGGGAACACTGGCTCAAAGAGGGGGCTCCAGGCTGTGCAGTGTTGGGGTCAGATATAGGGTTAGGGTACTAAGCAAGCCACAGACTTCTGGATGTGAGGGTTCAGGAATTTGGGTTGGGGTATGTGAGTGGCTCAGGGCAGGGGTTTCCAGTGTATGATAGGCTCAGATGTAGGGTCTGGGGGAAAGGGGAGTGCAGGAGTGTTATGATGCTGTGGCCAGATGGAGGCTTGGCCCCAATTGGGGGTTTGTTGGCCAGGCTTCATTTTCAAATAAAATGCTATGTCAAACACAAAAAGTTTCTGCATTGTCTTTATTTCTGAGAAGGGCAGGGAACCTGTTTTGAGTCAGGGGTCACTGACCCACAGAAAGTTAGTTGGGGCCACACAAGTGAGATGCAAAAAAACCCTCCACCAACCCCCTCCCCCCGCAAGCTTCACTAATGTGGCCACAACTATGTTGGTGGGAGCAGGGGACATAGTACTGGGGAAGGGTGCTAGTGGGTGCTTCGGCAGGGGACAGGGTGCCAGTGGGGACAGAGTTCTGCAGCTGGGGATGGGAGAGGGGTCAGGGGAGAGAGGACAGGGTGCCAGGAGGGCAGGAGACAGGGTGCCAGTGAGGACAGGTTTCTGCGGCTGGGGACAGGGGAGAGGGAACTGGATGCCGGGAGGGCAGGGGATAGGGTGCCAGTGGGGACAGGTTTCTGAGGCTGGGGAGTGGGGAGAGGGAACAGGGGAAAGGGAACAGGGGAGTGGGGAGAGGGGGATGGGGAGAGGGAACAGGAGGGCAATGGGGGCAGAGAGTCCCCTGCACAAACCTCCTCACAGGATTCTCCGCCCCTCCCCCCCCCCCAGAGGGAAGCTGGCACATGCCTCCTCCGGGGCCAGCGCATGCCAAACCCCCATGGCTCCCATGGCGCAGCCAAACCCCCTCCTGCGGCTCAGCCAAACCGCCGTGGGCACTTGCCCCGGGGCCAAACCCTGGGGCCGACCCTTGCTCCCGCGGTGCAGGGAAACCCCTGAGCTCAACTCACCCCTCCTATGGCTCAGGGAAGCCGACGCACTCCTCCTCCGGGGCCGACATCCCCTCCCCCAGCATGCCCAGCACACCACAGAGCTGTGGGAGGGGAGCAGCCAGCGCACTTCCAGAATCCCTGGAAGTGGCGCAAAGCTGCAGGCTGGACTTCCATCCACCCCACGGGAAGCCGGCACGACGCTGGAGGTAGATAGTGGGGCTTCTCAGGGGTGGGAGGAAAATGGGCGGTGGCGAGACCCGAACGCCTCGCGATCGACCAACCTGTTGGTGACCACGGGTTTAGAGGGAACACTAGTACAGACAGGTGAAAAGACACACTAAGCTATGACCTACAGTCCCATGAGGAAATACAGCAACACATAAAATCAAAATAATCCAGTTTTCAGGCATTTGTTTTTTCAACAAAAATGGTAACTCTCTGTGGAAAGCACATATTTTTTCAAGAAGTTCTATTCAGTCAAAAATTCAATTATCCATTTGAAAAGAAAACATATTCATGGAATTTTAATGTTCAAACCTTATTCCCCTAGAATTTTACCAGAGTGCCTCCCTGCCAGAAAGAAAAGAAAAGAAAAAAGAAAAATTCTCTCTCAGAATCGGTTTCCCCTTTCAGGACAAGTTTTTGTTCAGCCTCACCCTTTTCCAAGATCTCCTACCAGCAGCAAGCTGCTCTCAGCCTTACAAGCCTACCATTCAGTCTGCCTGTTATCTCTTCAGGTATGTCTACACTACAAAGTTAATTCGAACTAACAGCTGTTAGTTCGAATTAAATTTCATAGGCGCTACACACGCAAACCGCTAGTTCGAACTTAATTCAAACTAGCAGAGCACTTAATTCGAACTAGGTAAACCTCATTCTACGAGGACTAACGCCTAGTTCGAATTAAGTAGTTCGAATTAAAGGCTGTGTAGCCACTTAATTCGACCTAGTTGGAGGCTAGCCCTTCCCAGCTTGCCCTGGTGGCCACTCTGGGCCAAGCCAGGGAAACTCTTCTGCCCCCCTCCCAGCCCCGGAGCCCTTAAAGGGCCATGGTCTGGCTACAGTGCCCGTGCCAGGTGCAAGCCTGCCAGCACCCAGCCAGCAGACCCTGCACCTGGCACAGCATGAGCCAGCCACCCGCTGCCACCCAGCCCTCTCCCTCTTCCCAGGACCAGGCTGGCGGCTCCCAGGAGCCTGACCGGGGATGCAAGAGGCAGGCACCCACCTGGTCTAGTGCAGAGATCGTGGACCTCACAGAGGTTTGGGGGGGAGGCCTCCAACGTCCACAATCTCCGCACTAGGCACAGGAATGCGGCCGTCTAGGGCAGGATAGCTGCCAGCCTGGCCACCAAAGGCCACATGCGAACCCAGGAGCAGGTTTGCATGAAAATCAAGTTGGTCCAGTGAGACCCCCGACCCTGAGCTTAGAACATAAGAACATAAGAATGGCCATACTGGGTCAGACCAAAGGTCCATCTATCCCAGTAGCCTGTCTGCCAACAGTGGCCAACAGCAGGTACCCCGGAGGGGATGGACCGAAGACAATGACCAAGCCATTTGTCTTGTGCCATCCATCTCCAGCCTTCCACAAACAGAGGCCAGGGACACCGTTCCTACCCCCTGGCTAATAGCACTCCATGGACCCAACCTCCATGACTTTATCTAACTTTTCTTTAAACTCTGTTCTAGTTCTAGGCTTCACAGCTTCCTCTGGCAAGGAGTTCCACAGGTTGACTATTTGCTTTGTGAAGAAGAACTTTCTTTTATTAGTTTGAAGCCTGCTCCCCATTCATTTCATTTGGTGTCCTCTAGTCCTTCTATTATGGGAACTAATGAAGAACTTTTCTTTATGCACCCTCTCCACACCATTCATGATTTTATAGACCTCTATCATATCCCCCCTCAGTCTCCTCTTTTCTAAGCTGAAAAGTCCCAGTCTCTTTAGCCTCTCTTCATATGGGACCTGTTCCAAACCCCTCATCATTTTAGTTATCCTTTTCTGAACCCTTTCCAAGGCCAAAATATCTTTTTTGAGGTGAGGAGACCACATCTCTACACAATACTGAGGATATGGTGTACCATAGTTTTATACTTCCCCTCCTTCTTCGCCTGGCTTCCCCCTTCCAGCTCCCTCCTCCCAGGTTTTCACCTCCCCTCTCCCACCCTCTCTCTTCCCCCTCTCCCACCTCCTTTTTCCAGTCTCCCCAGAGGTTAATCCCCCCACCCCCAGTTTTGTTAAATAAAGAGAGTTTCTATTTTTGAACACGTGTCCTTTATTTTTTACATCAGGAAGAGGGGCTAGGGAAGGGTAAGTGGAAGGAGGTGAGGGAGGAATGGGGCACGAGCCCCCGATGGGGAGGATTGGGGTGGCTTTGCGGGTTCCTCGGGGTGGAAGCTCTCCTGCAGGGCCTCCTGGATCCTGACAGCCCCCCAAATGACCCCCCCCCCCGATGGCAGCCTGTGGCAAGTGCAGCCGGGCTGATGGCCGAGTGCTCTGATGTGCTAAACGTGGGCACTCAGGGCACTCCAAGTCAGGACTGCTTTGCTGTCCCTCATCGAGGTAGACAAGCAAGCGGGGAACCCTGAGAACTGTCTGTCCAGGGTGGGGGTCAGGTCCCTTTAAGCACAGCCCTCGGCTAGCCTGAGGCAGCAGCTCCACGCTCTAAGCCCTAACCAGATGCCCTGCTGGGCACTGGTTCCGGCCAACCTTAACTTCGGTTCAGGGTCCACTCAATGTGGACATGCTAGTTCGAATTAGCAAAACTCTAATTCGAATTAGTTTTTAGGTCTAAATGCACTAGTTCGAATTAGCTTAGTTTGAATTAACTAATTCGAATTAAGTTAGTTCAAATTAGTGCTGTAGTGTAGACATACCCTTCTTTAGACAAATACCTCTATGTCTTTCAACAATTAGGAAACTTTCATCGAACAATAATTTAGCAGTTTAAAGGAGAAAAGTGTTTCATTTCATTAAATAGTCATTACATTAGACCAATCCCCTCCCCCTCCCCGCCAAAAAAAAAAGCCTTTAAGACTTGCTCTGATTGAAGAATAATGAAGGTGTACTTTTATACTGGTAGAACAGAAGAGAATTCCATAGCTATGATTATGGTAAATTGTGATGGAGGGAGACAAAGCAAAACCAACCAAACAAACAAATCTCCAAGCTGGGAAGTGGAAAACCCAGGGTCCAATCCACCAGCTCTTCCATTATTTAATCACAGAGGAACATCAGCAACAGCAGAGACAGAGGAGCACCCCCCGCCCCAGATCAGAATATGCCTTATTAAAGTAATGTAACACTGAGATGAGAGAAAGGATTTGAAGCAGGGTCCCCCTTCTTCCCCTCTAGCCAAGAAGAAGGAATTGTACCTGGGTGTGATGTATCCCAGGCTATGTCTAGACTGCAAGCTTTTTTTGGAAGAAGCGTTTCTGGAAGAGATCTCCCAGAAAAGCTTATTTTGAAAGAGAGTGTCCACACAGCAAAAGCACAATGAAAAAGTGATGTGCTTTTTGGAAAGATAGTGTCCACATTTATTGGACACTATCTATCATTTCAGTTTTGATTAGTATGGATGGAGTGGCCACCAAGGCACCTGTGTTATTTCCTGGAGGCCTCTTCTTTCGAAAGAACTCCCTCTTCTGTGTCCACACATGCCTTTTCCTGAAAAAACTTTTTTGGAAAAAGGCTTCTTCCTCATAGAAAGAGGCTTATTGCTGTCAGAAAATCCCCTCCATTCTTTCAACTTTCAGTCAAAAGAATGCAATAGCAGTGTGGACATAAGTATAGTTTTTCCAGAAAAAAGGCCGTTTTTCCAGAAAGATGCTGCAGTGCAGACATACCCCAAGACAAGTGTGCTGAATATTGGGCTCGTGTTTTTCTTTTTTTAATAAGTGGGTATACTAATCTAAATTAACTGTTCCCCGAATGAGAAGCGGGCATTGTGATGGTTCCCTCTATGCTTTATGAAAATTGTCTTATGCATATAAATATGCATAACTCAAAGATGTTTTAAATAAAATACCTCTGTAATATATGAATTTTAATGTTACAGTCTTCTGGATCTGCATATCCTACTTTGGTTCATGTATCATTCTTGACTGTAAAGTTAGAAATATGAAGTATGAAATTGTTTATAGATTTAAATGTGCTAATGAGAGCCATTACTGTTGCCTGTTCCCCCTCCCCTTGAGAAGTCTTAACAACTTGGTGATCAACTTAACAACTTGAAAACAGCCTTTATGTCCTATAAGTCCAAAGGTGATTAGACTAGCAAGACATGTGACCACACCATCTGGTATTGGGATTCCATTTTAAACCTGGTATTTTTCCATGTAGAACTAAAGGTTCCTGCCCTGGAGAAAAGACTATTTAAGCAATGGGAAACAATCAGCCCTTTGTCTTCAGCTGGCTTGTAAATCCTTGAAAGGATACAAAGAAAGCTGAAGACCAAAGTTAAGGTAAAAGACCTTCAAGTCAGAGACAACCAAAGTTGTCTCTGACTTGAAGATTATTCCTGAAATAAGAACAGATATTTAGGGTAAGAATCCATTTGCAGTAAATTTTGTAGTGGATTAGAATGAGCTACACATTTTCTTTTCACTTTAATTTAGTAAGTTACTTTGATCTGTCTGTTTTCACTTGCAACTACCTACATCTTACTGTATGTACTTAATAAAACACTTCTGTTTGCTATCAGGCCCAGTGTAAATAATTGTTACCTGGGGGGAATGACAAGTGTGAATATCTTCTCTTTCATTGATAAAGAGGGCAAACATCCTCATGAGCTTTTCCCGTGCAAAATTTTTACACAGAGAAAGATGGTTTTAATTGGGTTTTTGATCACATTTGGAGATTGGTTTGCTAGGTACTGTGTCCTAGAACTGCATCCTCCCAGAGCTGAAGTGGTTCAGTGTCTGCATTGCTATGCAGGGGGGTGGTTCCTTCCACTCTGTGCCTCGACTTTGGGAAACCAGAGGTTCTGGACCAACAGGACAGGATGGCGGGGAGCCCCAGAGAGCACCTGGGTATCAGTGGTACATTGAGAAACAATCCCAAGGGGACTTCTGTGACTGCACTCCATCACAGGCATCCTGTATTTACCCTCTACTATGACGCTGGCTATAACAACTGGGCTAAATGTTACAAGGTGGACATCTTCTCCCCTTCCTCCTTCAGGCTGCCTTGTGTGAAGCAAGGCAGGCACTAAACTTATTCTCACAGAAGCAGTGTAGGTGTTCATGCTGCAAAACTCTAAGTAGATGGTTCCTGTTTGTGGAAGTTTTAAAAAAAAACACCTCCTTGCACTGCAGCCCGGTGCACCTAACTCTGAGGCTACGTCTAGGCTATGGGTTTTTTCCGAGATACCGCTTTTTTTGGTGGAAAAGCAGACGCGCTCTTTCAGAAGCCCTGTCTTCCTCCTTCCACAAGGGAGTTTTTTCTGAAATTTGGTCTAGTGTAGATGGAAAAAGCACAATTTGTGTTCCTTTTTCCAATAAAACTTTGTAGCCTGGTAGCCTGAGGGAGGGAAAGGGCTAAGGATATACCCCTCTTGTTGGCATCTCCCATTGGGGAGCTTAGGTGGTTTGCTGCCTAGTGTCCTGGCTTTTGTGGATAGGGTCTTTCTGTGTCTATCTCTCCCCATTTGTTATATAGGGAACCTACATGCCTAAATCAGACTTTGAGGATTGCAAAATTGTTTCTGAGACTTTTCTAGGTGCCTAAAATGTAGGTGTTATGATGCTGAACACTGCAAGGTCTAAATTTCTTTGTGGATGCCACCCACAAAACCTGCAGTGAAATGATATTAAAAGTAAATGTATACATGCCTGTAAAATAATATTAATGCATCTTTTATGAACTGCTACATCTGTTGTCTCCTCTGCATTTTAGAGACCACGTGAATTTGGAGAGGTTTTGATTTTTGCAATAACTTAATGAATGAGGGGTTTAAAGCAGTTAAGAATATTTCAGATTCACTTTAAGATAGCTTTTGAAAGTGTCTTGATGATCATTCACTGCACAAAGAATTCCATACATGTTTTGATTTCTAGAATACCTACTGCAGCAGCAATACCCACTGTGGAGACATACCAAAATTTCCCAGGGTGGGGAGAAAGCTCCAAAGCTAATAACAAAATAATATAGCTAGAAACAGTCAAAACACATTTACCCACAGTATCCAGTGTGTGCTGCTATAAATACAAACATCTTTAATACACATGATAATAACCTTAGGCCTAACATACCATCTGTCTGCAAATCATTTCAGGTATGTTTTTATTTTCAGGCAGAAGATAGCCATAGTTTCTGGAGTCTAAATATGTATAGAAATACCTTTTGGAGCTCTGAGTTCATTCAGACAGTGTGGATGACACATGGATTATATCCAGCTCCACTTAACGTGATGTTTTGGCATCCTCTGTTATTCCCTCCATAAATTGTGGAGAAGGGAATGATGCTTGCCTCCCTTTACTTGATAGGATATGACTCATTGCTCTGTGATAGAGGCTACAAAATGCACAAAGATAGACATTATTCAGAGATTGACCAGAACTCCTGTTCTCAGCTTGGTTCACTTTCTCTTAAGCTACAGTGTATTTCAGTGGGATCTCTGAACAAGAGCCTGATGCAACTTCAGTGTGCTGTGTATAGCAAATTTCTGTACTTGAGAAAGCGGGGGGCTAACTCTTTGAGGAGTGCTGATCATGTGAATTCCTGAAACCACTAGCTTTTAAACAGGACCATCTGAGGGCTAGGGGAAAGATGTTTGAGTCAAGATAGGCATTTAGCTCCAAGCTCCCATTTAAAAAGGCACCAGCATCAGTGGTCGAAGCCCTGGCCCAAAGAACTATGATTTGATTGGAATCCGGGGATTTGGTGGGATGACTCGCATGATTGGAGCACTGTCTTGGAAGGGTATAAATTGTTCAGGAAGAACAGGCAGGGAAGAAAAGGAGGAGGAGTTGCACTGTATGTAAGAGAGCAGTACGATTGCTCGGAGCTCCAGTAAATGGAGGGAGAGAAGTCTGTTGAGAGTCTATGGATTAAGTTTAGAGGCAGGAGCAACAGGGGTGATGTTGTGGCTGGTGTCTGCTATAGACCACCAGATCAGGTGCATGAGGTAGATGAGGCTTTCTTCAGACAATTGAGAGAAGCTTCCAGATCACAAGCTCTGGTTCTAATGGGGGACTTCAATCACCCTGACATCTGTTGGGAGACCAATATAGCACTACACAGACAATCCAGGAAGTTTTTGGAGAATGCTGGGGATAACTTCCTGGTACAAGTGCTGAAGGAACCGAATCAGAGTCCGTGCACAGCTTGACCTTCTGCTCACAAACAGGGAGGAACTAGTAGGGGAAGTAGAGGTGGGTGACAACCTGGGAAGCAGTGATCATGAGATGGTAGATTTCAGGATCCTGACCAAAGGAAGAAAGGAGAGAAGCAAAATACACACCCTGTACTTCAGAAAAGTAGATTTTGCTCCCTCAGAGAACTGATGAGCAGGGTCCCCTGGGATGCTAAAAGAAGGGGAAAGGAGTCCGGGGGTGTGTCTAGACTACAGGGTTTTTTCGAAAAAAGTGGACTTTTTTCTAAAAAACTTCCCCTGCATCTAGACTGTTGCTGTGTTCTTTCGAAAGTAAATCGAAAGAACACAGCAGTTTTTTCGACCACAGAAAACGTTGTTTTATGAGGAAGATAGTGCTCTTTCGGAAAAAGGCTCTCTGTAATGCAAACTGTGCTTTTTTGAAAGAAAGCATCCAGACTGCCTGGGTGCTCTCTTTCGAAAAAGTGGCTTGCTTTTTCGAAAGTACTGGTTGTAGTCTAGACGCTCTTTTCTGAAAGAAGCTTTTTCAAAAGTATCTTTTGAAAAAGCCTCTTTCGAAAGAGGCTTGCAGTCTAGACGTAGCCCAGGAGAGCTGTCTGTATTTTAAAGAAAACTTATTGAAGGCACAGGAACAAACCATCCTGATGTGCAATAAGAAAAGCAAATATGGTAGGCAACCAGATTGGCTTACTGGGGAAATCCTTGATAAGCTTAAACACAAAAAGAAAGCTTATAAGAAGTGGAAACTAGGAAAGATGACTAGGAAGGAGTATAAATATATTGCTCGAGAATGCAGGAGAATTATCAGGAAGGCGAAAGCACAATTGGAATTTCAGCTAGCAAGGGAAGTGAAGGGTAACAAGAAAGGTTTCTACAGGCATGTTAGCAATAAGAGGATGATCAGAGAGGGTATGAGGCCCTTCCTGGATGAGGGAGATAACCTAGTGACAGATGATGTGGGAAAAGCTGAAGTACTCATTGATTTTTTTGCCTCTGTCTTCACAGACAAGGTCAGCTCCCAGACTACTTCACTAAGCAACACAATATGAGGAGGTTGGGCAGCCCTCGGTGGAGAAAGAACAGGTTAAGAACTATTTAGAAAATCTAGACATACACAAAGTCATGGGTCCAGATTTAATGCATCCAAAGGTACTGAGGGAGATGACAGATGTCATTGCAGAGCCTTTGGATATTATCTTTCAAAACTCATGGAGATCAGGAGAGATCCCAGAAGACTGAAAAAAGGCAAATGTAGTGCCCATCTTTAAAAAGGGAAGAAGGACAATCCAGGGAACTACAGACCAGTCAGCCTTACCTCAGTCCCTGGAAAAATCATGGAGAGGATCCCCAAGGAATCCATTTCGAAGCACTTGGAATAGGGGAATGTGATCAAGAATAGTCAGTATGGATTCATGAAGGGCAAGTTGTGCCTGACCAATCTGATTAGTTTCTATGATGAGGTAACTGGCTGTGTGGATATGAGGAAGTCAGTGGATGTGATATACCTTGACTTTAGCAAAGCTTTTGATGTGGTCTCTGTGATGGGGAAGATATGCCCTGCACTGAAGGGGAGGGGGCTAAATCTCTGTGGGCAGAGGAAGTCCTACCATTCTTCCCAGACTGGGCTTGCTCCAACTGCTGGAGGTGTATAAAAGCCAGGGGAGCAGCTCAGTCTGGGCGGAATACCAGCAGGGCAGGAGCTCAGGCTGGAGCTCCTGAGCAGCCGCTGTATCCACGGGAGCCACAAGAGCCACAACCCAGGCAGCAGCCACCTCAGCCTCAGCAACAGCCCAAGAACCTGGGATGGTAGGAAGTGGCCCAGGGTGGCGGTTTGTCCCTCCAGGAGCTCGGCATGATTTGGAGGGATGCCCCGCTGAGCAGGCCGTGGAAGCGTCCACTGGCAACAGGGCCCTGGGTTGGGGCCTGGAGGAGTGGGAGGGCTCGGGTCTCCCTACCTCTCTGTTCTGCAACATTCACTTCCCTGATAGCCAGGGGAGACTCACTAGAGGCGTAGGCCTCCAGGCCAGAAAGCCTTCCCGAGGGAGACCACAGAAATTTTGGGGACTAGGCCAATGGGCCGTATTTCCCCTGAGCAAGGGACACTAAATGGTGAGGTTGATATCATGGGGAGGAGGTATCTCGCCCCAGGACCAAGGGGGGGCACACTCCATGTCTCCTATAATATTCTTGCCAGCAAGTTAAGGAAATATGGATTGGAGAAATGGACTGTAAGGTTGATAGAAAGATGGCTAGATTGTCGGGCCCAACAGGTAGTGATCAATGGCTCGATGTGTGCTTGACAGTAGATTTCAAGTGAAGTGCCCCAAGGATCGATTCTAGGGCTGGTTTTATTCAACATCTTTATTAATGACCTGAATGAGGGGATGGATTGCACCCTCAGGAAGTTTGCAGATGACACTAAGCTAGGGGGAGAGGTAGACATATTGTAGGGAAGGCACAGGGTCCAGAGTGACCTAGACAGATGAGAGGATTGGGCCAACAGAAATCTGATGCAGTTCATGAAGGACAAGTGTAGAGTTCTACACTTGGGACGGAAGAATCCAAAGCATTGTTACAGGCTGGAGACCGACTGGCTAGGTAGCAGTTCAGCAGAAAATGTCCTGGGGATTACAGTTGGATATGAGTCAACAGTTTGCCCTTGTATTCAAGAAGGCTAATGGCATATTAGGATGCATTAGGAGGAGCATTGCCAGCAGATCTAGAGAAGTGATTATTCCCCTTTATTTGGCTCTGGTGAGGCCACATCTGGATTATTGTGTCCAATTCTGGGCCCCCCACTACGAAAGGATGTGGATGCATTGGAAAGGGTCCAGTGGAGGGCAACTAAAATGATTAGGGGGCTGGAGCACTTGTCCTACAAGAAGAAGCTGAGGGATTTTGGCTTATTTAGTCTGCAGAAGAGAAGAGTGAGGGGGGATTTGATAGCAGCCTTCAACTTCCTGAAGGGAGGTTCCAAATAGGATGAAGAGAGGCTGTTCTCAGTAGTGACGGATGGCAGACAAGGAGCAATGGTCTCAAGTTACGGTGGGGGAGATCTAGGTTGGATATTAGGAAAAACTATTTCACTAGGAGGGTGGTGAAGCACTGGAATGGGTTACCTAGGGAGGTGGTGGAATCTCCATTCCTAGAGGTTTTTAAGTCTCAGCTTGATAAAGTCCTGTTTGGGATGATTTAATTGGGGTTGGTCCTGCTTTGGGCAGGGGGTTGGACTCAATAACCTCCTGAAGTCTCTTCCAGCCCTATGCTTCTATGATTCTATATGATCTGGCCAACAGGATTGCAGTCCTACTCCCTGGAATCTGGCCTGAAAGCCTCTCTCTGAAGGTAGCTGGGACAAATCTGAGTGATTTTGTGAGCCTGTATGTTGAGTTTCAATACCTGGAATGAGGTGCCTGGCTCTGCCTTGGGGGACAGGAAGCCCCACTCCAGGGTGTGGGGTCACTCTCTAACTCCCCCAACCACCAGACCTCCCCTTAGTAGAAATATTTTGGAAGATTGTGTAGGTCGCAGTTTCAGATTTTGCCCTAGGGTCCCAGAAATCTGTGTTTCCTCACTTCTGAAAGTTTTGGCTGAAGGGTGCAAGTCTGCTTCGGTTATGCAGGCACATGTGGTTTTACATGGGAGAAGTATGTGAGGGTAGAGTTGTGCCAGTTATCCACTCAACTGAGGCTGCCTGAGCTTTTCAGCAGAGCTACTACATATTGTAGGATCCTAATGACAACTGTAGCTAAAGGCCAATCATGAGAGGTCTTGAGGCAGCCAATCAGAGCCCAGGAGGGCTATATAAAAGAAATAGCTGGTGAGGCTGATTGCATTCTCACTCCAGCTCTGGATGAATAAGGATCTAGCTGCCTGCTAGCATAGGCACTATACTCAGAGAAGTGCTGGGGAAAAGTAGGGTGAGCTGAGGAGCCCTGGCCTGAGCATTCCTAGGCTGAGGCCCAGCGACCGAGGCCTGATGGGTATTAGGGTTGCAGAGAGGCAGCCTGGGTAAGCATTTCCTCTATTTATGTTCGTCCCAAGCCTGACCTCACTGATATGTTGTCTTACATATGGCGTTCTCAAATACACACAGTATCTCTTACTGCTAAGTGTTATTTTTCTCTTGTCAGAGCTATGCAGCTGGAGGACTAACTTCATGGCTGTGCACAGTGACTCTTTATTCTTGACCTGGTCTACCGTCATCTTTTTGTTGTGGGTGTACAGTTGGTCAGTATTCAATGCAGATCATGACTTCTCTGTGACCATGCAACTAATTTAAACATCTATTCAAGCCTTTAGGCACAGTTCAATAAGGAGGCTTATTATAGTTGAATCTCAGAGGTATGAACACTAGCTTTATGAACTGATCACTTAACCACATTTAGAACCAGACCTATATAATCAGGCAGCAGCAGAGACAAAAAGCAAATAAAATAGAGTACTGTGTAAAATGTAAACTACTTTAAAAATGGAAAGCAGCAGCCTTTTTCCTCTGAATAGTAAAGCTTCAAAGCTGTATTAAGTGAATTTCATTCAGTTGTAAGTTTTTGAAAGAGCAACCATAATGTTTTGTTTAGAGTTATAAACATTGCAACGACAAACAGCTTCCATTCCCGATGTGTTTGGAACACTGAGGTTGTCCTGTAGTGTGTACTTGGACTATCCAGTAAGACAGGACTGCCTTTGTGAGGAAACACAGGTCATAGCCAAAAGAAATGTTGGCAGTTGGAATAGGAAATCTGTAGTCTCTTCTACTGGAGGACTATCTTTTATATATTTTTATGGGGATTTTCTTTGAGGGAGGGATGTAGGCTTTCTTGTACACATAGTTGGAAGACTCATGCACAGTAAAATATTTGCTACTCCTTCCCAGTCCTGTGTTAGTCTGATAAAAATACAGGATGTACCTCTGTGGTCTGCCACAGTCAAAACCAGACCTGTCTTGAAACAGGGAATTTGCCAGACCAGCAGAGGTCAGTGCTGGTCCCCCGGCTGCTGCTGTCTGGGGGGCTCCTCTCTAGTGGCAGTAGAGGGGCCAGTATTGACTGAATGACGAATGGGAGAGGGGGAGCAGTCAAGCAAGAGTCAGGGAGTGCACCAAGCCCTGCAGTTGCTGGGCTGCACTCCTGGCCCCCAGCCTTGGGCCACCCTGCCTCTTCTTAAGAGTCTCCCCATTCCTGCCTTCCCTCTCTGAGTTTTAGCATCACATAGTAGCTATTTGTGGTGCTCTAGAAGCTCTGAGAGAGTGGGGGAGGAGTTGCAAAGCCTGATCTGACTTTTCCCAATGAGTGCCGCAGCTCAGGAGGATCCAGAGGGATGCCAAACCACAGATGTTTCCAAATGGTATAAGTCTTGACTATAGAGGTCATTTTGGTCAAACAAATGTTGTCCACTAGGGAGATAAAGTCTCCTGAATTATATAGACAAACTGAGGTTAGGTTGTTGCCTTTGTGTCAGTGAAAGGGGCTAGATGGTCCATGGTAGAGTTAGCTTGCATATCTTCATTACAGTCAATTTCTGACTAGCTCCCTGGGGGTATGTCTACACTACAGCGCTATTTCGAATTAACTTATTTCGAATTAGTTAATTCGAAATAAGCTAATTCGAAATAACACATCTATACACAAAAACTAATTAGAAATAGCATTTTTCTAATTCAAAATAGCGTGTCCACATTGAGTGGACACTGAATCGAAGGTAAGGCTGGCTGGAACCAGTCCCAGCAGGGCATTAGGGTCGGACTTAGTGTGTGGGGCTGCTGCCTCAGGCTATCTGAGGTCTGTGCTTAAAGGGACCCTACCCCCCATCCCGGACAGACAGTTCTCAGGTTTCTCTGCTTGCTTGTCTACCTCGCTGAGGGACAGCAAAGCATTTGTGTCTCAGGGTGCTCTACTTGCCCTCACTTGGTACACCACAGTACTCTGCAACATGGAACCAGACCTGCCCCTGGGGACTCTGCTGCATCTCATGGACACGTTGCCAGCAGCCTGGCTGCACTGTCTGCAGGCTGCCATCTGGGAGGACCATCAAGGGGCTGTCAGGATCCAGGGGGCCCTGCGGGAGAGCTTCCACCCTAAGGAGCACTAACAGTCTCCCTGGTCTGCCCAACTGGGGACTTGTGCCCCATTCCTCCCTCTCATCCTTCCACTGACCCTTCCCTAGCCCCCCCTTCCTGATGTCAAATAAAATGCACTTTTGTCTCAAAAATACAAACTCTGTTTATTTAACAAAATTGGGGGGGATGAAACTCTGGGGAGATTAGGAAGGGTGGCGGGAGAGGGGAGGAGAAAGGGTGGGAGAGGGGAGGGGGAAACTGGGAGGAGGGAGCTGGAAAGGGGAAGCAAGGGGAAGAAGAGGGAGGGGAAGCTCAGGGCTCAGGGGTGGGGGGGTCTCGCCGGGCCAACTGCCTCTCAGCACCACGGGGGAGGGGGCCTCGGCGTCCCCAGGGGGATGGGGAGGAGGGTGTGGAGGTTGAGGTGGGGGGTGTGGAGGTTGAGGAGGAAGAGGCAGGAGGGGGGGCAGGAGTGGGAGGAGGAACAGTAGCTGGGGGGGCAGCAGGCGTAGGACTGGCACGGGGCAGCACGCTCTGCACCAGGGCCTGCAGATGGTGACAGATGGCACGACCCTGGGGGAGCAGCTCCCGCTGGAACTCCCGGTTGTCCTGCGCCCGCTGCTCCATGATCCAGGTCTGGGCTCGCAGGGCCTGCAGGTGCTGCTCTCTGTACCCCTGCCACATGGTGGTGGTCCCGCTGAGGCTGCGGGTGCGGGAGCATGTCCCGGGCAGGGTCGTGCACCTTGCACGAGCCGCTGGTGCAGCTGTAGAGAAAGAAGAGAAGTGGTCAGTTGTCCCTGGGGACACAGTGGATGATACCCAGCCCCCCCGCGACGTGAGGGTGACTGTGCCCTGCACCGTCAGAGCCGATATGCTTGCACAGAGGCCATGGTCGGCATGTCTGGCTCTGCTCGGGAGTGGGAGCTGTCCTGAGACTGCACCTGTGCCCCTGTGCTGTGTATAGTGTGTCTGGGGCTGGGGGGAGATGTCCCCATCCCCTGCCCCTGTGTAGAGGGGGCGTGTGAAGGGAGGGCGTTCTGCTGTGTTCCGCCTCAAGGTCGGGAGCATGTCGGGTCTCTTCACACACACATGTGGCTATCGGGCCACAACCCCTGCGTGGCAAGCAGCTAGAGCCACCTGCCCAAGGGCGGCACGGCACATGCCTGCATGTGCACAGGTGGCTGCATGATCCGTGGGAGGCATGGCTCACATGCGCGGTCATTGGTCTCCCTCCCTGCCTCCCCCCCCCCCGGGTAGGGGACAGTGCTGGCACTTACATGGTATGGCCTCCCCGGATGAACCTGCCGACTCTGGTGCCAGGACAGCTGGTGGCAGCCCCTCTGTTGTGCCCGGGTCAGGGCCCTCCGGTCCCGGCTCGCTGCCCCCTGGGCTGGCTTGGACCGCCCCGCCCCCCAGGATTCGGTCGAAGGCGGGGAAGTAGGAGCAGGTGGCAGCCCCTGCTGCGGTGCTGCCCCTGGTGGCCCTGGTGTACGCCTGCCTGAACTCCTTAACTTTCAGGCACACCTGCTCCTGGGTGTGCCTGTGTCCCTTGCAGGCCATGGTGGCCGCTATGCGGCCATAGATGGCGGCATTTCTCCAACTGGTGAGGAGATCATGGACATTGGGGGCCTCCCCCCACACCTCAATGAGGTCCATGATCTCCGCACCAGTCCAGGTGGGAGCGCGCCATTTACAGCCCCTGGCTGGCCCCTGGGTTCTGGGGGACTGGGTGGGGGGCGGCTGGCTGCCACTGGCTGCCATTGTGCGGCCACTGGGTGAGGGGCTGTGGCTGCTGGCAGGCCTGGCTATTGAATGTTCCCAGTGGCCAGACTCTACCCCTTTAAGGGGCCCGGGGCTGGGGGAGAGGAAAGGAGTTTTCTTGGTTTGGCCCAGAGTGGCCAGCAGGGGAAACTGGGAAGGGCTGGAGGCTACACGGCACTTAATTCGAATTCGAATTAGCTATTTCAAATTTGGCATTACTCCTTGTAGAATGAGGTTTACCAAATTCGAAATAAGCGCTCCGCTATTTCGAATTAAATTGGAAATAGCGGTTTGCATGTGTAGACCCTATTGAAATTAATTCGAAATAACAGCTATTATTTCGAATTAACTTTATAGTGTAGACATACCCTTAGCCTTGGTTCTTGTGCTCTGATAAATGAGTTGGAAAATACTTTCCCATGAGCCATGGGGCAGGAGATAGGGATCTTTGTCAAGGTATAGGATGCTGACACAGTCCTGAATGAGAGTCCCCTTATGAACTCATGCACTGCACTCATTGATTGTGCTCCTAAGGTCCCCTGGGTCTGGGAAAGCACCAGGGTTTTTTTGTTCTCTTCAGCTTGTTGATGATTGTGGTCAAAGAGTTGCTCCTACAGCATATTCCTTTGTGATCCCTGAACCTTCTTGTCTTTTTCAAACCTAGTTTTAGCACCTTCCTTTTTTTTTCTGTTTTTCTTCAGGATTCTCCATCACTCCAATACCTTCAGCAGACAACCTGAGTAGAAGTAGTTTTCTCTAGCCTGCAGCCCTCCCATTCTGCCAAAGGGCTGACATTCCAATGGCAAATTGCTTAAGTTAATAAGTCTCAGAGGGGTAGCCGCGTTAGTCTGTAACTGGAAAAACTTTAAAAACAACAAATAGTCTAGCAGTACCTTAGACTAACAAAATGTGTAGATGGTATCATGAGCATTCATGGGTATAACCCACTTCTTCAGATGAATGGAGTTTAAGGGGAAAAAAGGGGAAAGAAATTGTTAATTAGAGTGTCCATGCTAAATGAAGCTGATAAGAGTACTTAGTACCCACTCTAAGTACCCTTTCTTTGGTTTTTTTATGTCATTAGCATGTGGAATGTAGAGGGCCATCCAGCCAATGTCTTTGTTTAGATCTCTGTTGTAGGAAGCAAACTTGTAAATGAAAATCAGTTCTGTAGCTTCCCTGTGGAGCTGGCTTTTGAGATTGGTTTGGAATAATACAGTGACTTTGAGATCCATCCTGGGAATTCCCAATTTCCCAATCTGTCTCAGATAATATAGATACAAAAACCTTACTAAAAGCCACAGAAATTTTTGACATTCATTGTCTGTTTTGAAGCCTCTTTTTAAGTTTTACCTTTGATACTTTTTAATACTCTTTTGTACCACAACTTTCTTATGCATGGTTGGGGTTAACCATACATTTTGCACTGTGTTCTCAGGAAAGTATATTCGGAGAAAGTTCCTTGTTTTTCTTAATTCACTCTGTAGTTTTACAGAAACTTAAGAAATCATTTGTGGAGTGGCTGGACCTACTTTTGATAGGTGCACTGATATCTCTTATTGCAGATACTTACATACTAGTATCCTAAGGATGTTAAGTATCGGGTAATTGACTAATCTAATAGTCAATGCATTTTGCTATTGTGCTCAGATTTTCTGTTGTTTAACTTGACAGCTATAAGATTTAGAATTTCACATTGTTTAACAAGTGTTAAACTATCAACAGAAATGCAAACAGAAATTAATCAACTTTAACAGTGGTCAACAGCCTAGCCCCCAGGGTGCTGATGAACACAGCAAAAGACTGTCTGTCTGAACAGAGAGCAAATATAGCATTTTAAAAAGTCTCTACTGTGGATTAAATGGTATGGACAAGTGGGTGGCAGAAAATTGGAATAAGGTGGTAGGAAGGTCAAACAGTGACAGAAAAAGAAGGGAGTGACAAATATGACAGATTAGAAATCAGCAGAAAAAAAATAGAAAGAAAACCATGTATAATTCAACTTTTATTTGCCTACTTCTAACCTTTTCATTAAGAAGTCCTCTGCAGAAAGATGTGTTTACAAAAAGGAGCTATTTTAAAAGCCTTGTTTTTAAAAAATGTTTTTAAATTTAGTCATAATAACATGAAGATTCTCCAGGGTATTTTTATTAGTCCATTAATACATGCCCCTGGTGACTGAAAGCAATCAGACTCAAAACACCTTGAGAAATGTATTAATGGTGTAATAAAGCATTCCCTGGAGTCTCCTAATGTTAAATTACTATAGCTTTATTTCTTAGGGGGAGAGGGGACATGTGAATGCCTAAATCACCTTACTACTTAAAATGCATCCTATTGGGGAACTAGATGAGACTAATTCCAAGGTCATTTTGCTATAGTTCAATTTTAACTCTTTTCAGTGACTCATAAGTCTGATTACCTGATCACATGCAGTTTGTTGAAAAACACCACAAAAAAGTAATTGTATTCAGCATAATTATATTCACAAAATGTCTTGCAGAGTTCTGTATACTACTCCACCAATGTCAGACCATTATCAGTCGTATGTGAAAAGGATACAGTAAAACTTGCTTGACAAACCAATACAGATGAAATATAACTACTGTGCCTCTTCAGTTAACTAGCATTTCTGCAGGAGAAAACTCACCCTTTTTTGACCCAAACCAAGCTGGAAAAAATTTCAGTGCTCTGAAAAAATTCAACCAAATTTCATTTTGGGTCAAACAAAATATAAAATGCCTATATAATTGTAACCCCTCCTGTTCACTAGCCCATTGTGAGGTTATGCAGCAGAGGGGAAGCTTTGTGACTTCTTACACAGCTTTGGGAGACAAGGCCTGAGGCTCCGTGGTGTGCTCTGTATTGTGTATTAGTGTGTGTGTAGCTCATACCAGACCTACTCAGACAAACCACCAGGAACAGGCTTTATTCTGTATAAAAACATAGAACAGGATCACAGTTCAGCAGCCCCTGCTCTCTGCATGCAGCCTGAGCGCCTCAATCCTTGCTGAGACACTGCTGGGGGCAGAGGATACAGCACACAACTGTAGTAAAAACTAAGTTTGCTTCTTCTCCATTGCTTAGGCTCAAAACAGCACGTATCATTTAGCTGAGTGTGCATGTTTTAGAAGCTGCTAAACTCTCTGCCAGCTCTTTCTAGATAAGGGAACTAAGCAAACTTGCAGTAACAACAACCAATCACGTTGGGATACGCTGGCCAGAAGGAATGTAGAATCCATAAAAGTTTCAGCCTAAGCGTCGTTCAAGGTCAACTCTGCTTTGAGCACAGAGCTCCTCTGTTGACATTGTTTGCAAACAATAAAATGGTGTTGGACCCAGCCTGAAAGTGTGACTCTCTTCTTGGGGCAAATTGGACTAGCCTCCAGGGGACGAAACTAGCAATTTATGCAACACAACACAGCCCCCTTATAAAATGTTCTAACTTCCACAGTAACTAAGCCCCACAACAACCAACTCCATGTTCTCCCTTTGGCTATGTCTCGACTACTCTCTATTTTCGAAAGAGGAAATTTGCATATCTTCTGCAGAGCTTTCGAAAGTAGTGTGGATGCATTTTTTTGGAAAAAACTCCCTTTTAAAAAAAAACCCGCTCTTCCTTAAAAAGTAAGGTTTACTCATTTTTTTCGAAAAAGGGTTTTTTTCCCCCAAAAAATGCATCCAGAGTACTTTCACTTTCGAAAGTGAGATTGGCAGAAGATATGCATATCAAAAACAGAATGTAGTTTTGATGTACCCTTTGTGTCACCTACACTCTTCTCAGGGTGCTCTATAGCCCTTTTTGGTCCTACCTATGTAAAAACATAGAACAGGATCACAGTTCAGCAGCCCCTCTTCTTTCGCAAAAAGGCGTTTTCCTTGTAGAATGAGGATTACCAATGCCAGAAAAACCCCTCTGTTCTTTTGATTTTCTTGCAGAAGAATGCAATTGCAGTGTAGGCATTCCTCAAGTTTTGTGAGAAAAATGGCCGTTTTTCCAACAAAACTCTGTAGTGTAGACATACTCCTGGTAAAAAGGTGAACACAAGTGTGACTCCCACCGTATCTGAAGTCCATTGTTCAAAGCATGGAGATTCCAAAACTTCACATTTTCTTATTCTGAGAAACAGCTGAACTATTTGTTTTTGGTGACAATTTTTTCCCAAAATTCACTTTGAAACACACACTTGCAATGGAAAATGTCAACCCAAATTGTAGAAAGTTGAAGTTATGTGCACCTAAAAACAGTGTTACAATGGAAATGTCTTTTCATGGTGTTTCTGTTCTCTCTTCTTAGCAGGCCAGAAAGAAGGAATTATACAGTGTGTACAGGGATGGGTGGTGGAGTGGAGGGAAAGGGAAGGGATTGATGAGAGTTTTAGTGTTCTCATCATTCTGCTTAGTGTTTTAGCAGATCCATCACAGATCTGTATTGCATTTGAGAAACAGCACAATATTACACAACTGAAGTCACTGGGCCTGGTTCATCCATTTTTCCAGTGATTACAGTGCAATTACAGGATCTGTTACAACACTGAGGGTATGTCTAGATTACATCCCTCTGTCGCCAGAGGAAGGTAAACTAGACATACCGACATTGCAAATGAAGCGGGGATTTAAATCCTCCGTGCTTAATTTGAATAAAAATGGCGGCCGCATTTTGCCGAGTCAGCAGTTTGCCGGCAAAAAGCGGCTGTCAAGACGGGGATTGGGCGACAAAGAAAGCCTTTGTCGCCCAATCCTGTAAACCTCCTTGCAGGAGGCATATCCTGAGTTACTCCTGTCTTACAGTGATGTATCAGACCCTGTATAAAAATGCATATTTACAAGGGGGTAAGTTTCTTAAAGTTGTAAAAAGGCAACCTTAAATTTTGCATTTTCAGACTCCTGAGTGCTCAGATTTATAGAGTTAATGTTTATTCAATTAAATCTTCCCCTGAATAGGGGTCAGCACAAGACCTATTTATCACAGAAGTCATAAAATAGATAAGGGAGCTTATGTTCCACCTAAAGGGTTCAGTGGGCCATCTACGCAGCTGGAAATTTAATGGTTAACATAACTTTTACAGCATTTGAAGACATTTTTCCTTTTTGTTTTTAGAAATGGCATAAATTATGCAACTCCAGACATGCAAGGTATTAACTCGTCTTATCACAAGAAAAGGATATTGAATGTGTTCAATTTGTATAGACCTTTGAAATATGCAAAGTCCTTTTATTTTTATAACACAGAAAATAGTTTGTTTTTTAAAGTTGTAGGAAAGTGGACAAGTGCATTACTTTGTTCAACACATAAAGTTAAACATAAAGTTATGTTAAACACATAAATTCTTACTACAGTTAGAACTCTTGGTGCAGAGCTTAAACAATTACTTCTATCAAATCTATCCGTAGTGGACTGCACAGATTGTTTTATTCCCAAAGAATTTCAACTGCAGCATATCTTGACTTATAGTGGGAATGAAGTGCACCAGCATAGGACCATGTCATGTCTTTCTGTTCACTTAGCTGGAAAATGTATCAGACCAGAACAAAAAGACCTTGACGTATGAGCTCGAGAAGTGAGAGCTTCTGACCATTAAAAATTGTTTCTCTAGGAGTATTTTCTACCTTTCAGTAACAGCTATAAAACTGACCTTAAAACAATGAATAAAAGAATCACTATTATATAATATGTTCTGTTTTAATAGATTGCATCTGTTTCTCCAAATATCACTACCTCACTTAACTCTCTTAAATTAGAGCCTTTCATTATAGTTTTACAGATCAAATAGTCTTGCTTCTATCTTGTAAAAACAAAGTATATCACTCTATTATCTATTGTGAATAATCTAATATAAAAAAGTGTGGGTGGTGTGCAAGTAGGGTTCCATTTAAAACACTTGCACATTTTGTTATGTGGTGGTGTGTGTGTGTCTAGATATGGAAGCCCATGTTGTATGTCACCTTACTGCATATCTCTGCAACAGAAAAATAATTCGGTACCCATCTCATCCCTTTATTCCTAAAATTCTTTGTCCTTCTGAATTTAAAAACTCAGTCAAGTTTTAAATGTGTAATGAGGTTGTGTTATAAAGAAAATTAATTTTTTTGGTATGCTATTAAAATGTATATGCCCTGCTTTTTATTTAATAATATAAATAATTAGAAAAACAGATTACAAACATGGACCTGATACAAAGTTTATTGAAGGTATTTAGAAATATCCTTGTTGACTTTAAAAGTATTGGCATTAGGTTTCTTTTGAAAATGGTTAGAAACCTGAGACAGAATATTTGCATATATTGTTTCAGAAAGTACAGTTTCTGCACATACTGAGATTATACATCAAAATACTGCACTAAAACAGGTAGGTTGATTGACTGACTCAGTTTGGCTGAAGAAAATCCTCATTATTTATTGTTCATTTGACTTACAGTGAAACTTAATGTGGCAGTGCAACTTTAGTAATGGAGTTCTCCCTACTGTGACATATCACTTATCCAAAACAACTACTTTGAAAAGTTACTGTAAACATTGACAACCCAATTAGGCAAATTTATAAAATTTACTTTAACAAATCTATTTTGATAGAAATGTTTACCTGTTGCATTGTCTCATACTTAGATGTCAAATCATTGTACAAAGGACTGTAAATGATCTCCCATTTTCCAAATGGGAAGACTATAGGAATTTAAAACTTTTTTATTTATTCAGGATCGCATATTGCACTGCCTTACTATGGCATCTAATTGTCTTGCACAGTAAAGTGAAAGTCTGAAGTTCCATTTCTCCTCTTTCATTACTCCAATATGCGCTTGTTGGGTATGTCTACAGGGCTAAAATCAAATTAAGGTACGCAGCTTCAACTACATCAGTTGCGTAGCTGAAGTCAAAATAGCTTAATATGGCTTTTGGTGCTGTCTACACAGCAGGAAGTCGAAGGAAGAACACTCTTCCTTTGATTTCCCTTACCCCTCATGAAACAAGGGTTACCATGAATTGGAGGAAGAAATCCTCCAGCTCAAAATTATTCTGAAATAAAGGCTTGTAGCGGAGATGCGCACTATGTTATTTAGAAATAACGTCAGTTATTCTGAAATAATGCTGCTGTGTAGATGCACCCGTAGGTAGCAATATAACTGAGGAGAAACCAACCTCTTTGGAAGCTCTTATAAATAATATATCTGAGATAAGACATTATTGAAAAAAAAAAGTTGAGTTCTGTAAACAAATTGTTGACTGTTACAGAGCTAGTAAGAGTCACTAAATCAAATCAAAGTAATGTGGGTGTCTTTAAGGTTTCTGTACTTGTGCATGTAAATGGTCATTTAGGGTATGTCTAAACATCAGAGTTATTTCGAGATACCAGAGGTATTCCGAAATAGCTAACCCGTGTCGTCACAAGCCACCCATTATCTTGAAATGTTTTTTGAAATAATTGGTGTGCTATTTTAACATCCCAGTAACCCTCATACCATGAGGGGATGTCTCGAAATACCACTTTATTTTGAAATAAACTTGAAATAAGTACTCAATTTGCGTAGCGCAAATTGAGTATCTTATTTTGAGTTTAGAGTGCAGTGTAGACATAGCCTTAGTGTTTAACCAGTCATCAGTGTAAGAAAATTTGCAGCAACTGCATTCATAAATGAAGGTGCTAACTTTTGCTTTTTAATTAAGTTCATTAAAAATGTGACTTTTTAAAATAAAGGGCATAAAATGAGTGGCATTTTTACTTGCACACTGAACTAAATCCACTAATAGGTTACTGTAATGGAACGTTAAACTGTATTATACTGTTCAGTCACTATGTAATGCTATGTATAAAATAAGTTATTTCAATGAAACTCAGCCACAGCTGGGAGGACAAAGTAATTTTAGGATAATCTCTCTGGGTATGTCTACACTAGCTCGTTAGTTTGAGCTAGGTAGGGTAATTAGGGCAACCAGAGTTGCAAATGAAGCCCGGGATTTAAATATCCCGAGCTTCATTTGCATGTTCCCGGGCGCCGCCATTTTTAAATCCCCCTTAGTCCGAACTCCATGCCCGCGGCTACACGCGGCACAGAGTAGGTAGTTTGAATTAAAGATCCTAATTGGAACTACCGTTACTCCTCATGTTTGCAACTCCGGTTGCCCTAATTACCCTACCTAGCTCAAACTAACGAGCTAGCGTAGATGTACCCTTTGTGTAAGAAGGCTCTGTGACCAGTCTATATCAGGTGTAGAAGGATATAACATAGTGCAGACAAAGTGGTAATTTGGGTAAGTGAAGGCATTTAATGGAGACATTTAATCGTATAGTACATAGCGGTCACATATTTTGATTGGCTGTTGATACTGTTCTAAAGGCAAGCCCTTTGATAAATTAAACCAAACACACTAAATGAAAGTATCTAATTATCTTTATATAATTAGAAACACAGGCAATTTGAAACAGATAGTAAATCATTTTTATGAAATATTTTGTTTTTATTACCACATCATCATTATGAGGCTTAATATCAACCATAGAATACTGATGATTTACTATAAATTGGTATTAACCAACTTACTGCTCTGCTTGTTGCAATCACAGTGCACCAAGAGAAATTAAATAAAAATATAAATTCTCTTTTTGGAAGGCTGCAGCATAACACTATTTTGACTTAGAATTCAGAAGGATCACACACACAAGAACCTGAAAACAGGCTGCTCCCTATTGCAAAGAGGCACAATCACTCCACCTTGCTTTAAAATAATTCTTTCCATGATAACTCTGATTCTATGTCCTCCTACAGAGCCCCCAAGCATGCAAACATGACCAAGAGATTCTCCACTGTTAAAATGATAGCCTGTAATTCCCACACAATTTAAATATATAGGGCTTCTACATTTTGAGGGGGGAGGGAGTTATATTAATTTCATTTTGGGTGTTTATTTATAGCATTTTTTAAATTTTATGTGGATACAAAAATTAGGGTTTCCAAGGCTCTCTATATAATAAATACTTATAGTACATACTATTGTTACGATTAATGGATGTAATGTAGTGTGTTTTAACATGATGTTCTTGAAACAGCACTATGTTAAAGCACACTGGGAAATGTGTAGTGCATACCCACAGGGACTGCATAAGCCAATTAGTGCACATCACACTAGTGTGCTTTAGAAATCACACCCCTATAGCTTGAATTATTGCTTTTTGTAGATAAGCCTTTAGATATAAGAAAACAGTTCTGTATTTTTTTCCTCCAGGTTTGGTTATATACACTTTAATTTCGCTTTTTAAAATGAGTGTTTCATTGATTAAAATTGAAAATCAGAAGCCAAATTAATGCACCACAAACTTAGCCTTATATGACTACTTGTGACTCTACTTCAGTCAAGGGAGTTCTTTTTGGCCCACAACATTCAAGTGCAATCACATGGTTCTAAAATGTGCATCTAAACTCTTGTCCACATAAGCATGGGTGAATTTTCTTATTCTGTAATGTGTGCCTTATTCTGAACTAACTAAACCTGCTTTGAAAGTGGACTGAGCAAATTTGGAATAAGGTGCTTTTATTGGTGAGTAAGAATTTAAAAATATGTTGCTTCTTATGCCACAATCTGGTGTACTCACATTAATTCTTTGTACCTGGACTACAGAACATCTATAATAATCAAGGACAATGAGTAATTTACCATCGTTTTCTAAGTTTCCAAAGGGGGTGATGAGAAATTCTATCATTGTACAACTCATGATACAAGTTCTTTGTAGAATTTTCAAAGACATTATTAAGGGAAAGTTGAGAAGATCCGATTTTGCTACCTCACAGCCTCCAACCTTGTTACTGTCACTGGTGATGTGATATGTTCTATATCATTTCATCCATAACCATAAATTAATTTTACATTGAATCTCTATAATATAGGTTACTTGCTACAATTTTAATTTCTATAATTTAAATCTGCTTCAGTACCAGATTAATGGCATTACATTAGCTATCCTTCAGTTTAAAAAAAAAGGCTCTGTAAGTGATTCTTGTACTTACAGGCCAGTAAGCCTAATGTCACTACCAGACAAACTGAGTAACTGAAAGTATAACAAGAACAGAATTATCAGACACAAAGATGAACATGACTTGTTGGGGAAGAGTCAACATGGCTTTTGTTAAGGGAAATCATGCCTCACCAATCTATTAGAATTCTTTGAGGGGGGTCAACAAACCTGTGGACAAGGATGATTCGGTGAGTGTAATGCACTTGAGCTTTCAGAAAGCCTTTGACAAGATTTCTCATCAAATGCTCTTAAGCAAAGTAAGCAGTCATGGGAAGGTTCTCCAATAGATCAAAAACTGGGGGGGGGGGGAGGGGGGAAGAGAGAGAGAGAGAGAGAGAGAAATAGTCAGTTTTCAGAATTAAGAAAGGTAATAATGGTGTCGAGGGGATCTGAACAGGGATCAATGCTGTTAAACATATATTCATAAATGATCTAGAAAAAGAGGTGAGCAGAGAGGTGGCAAAATTACTTAAGATAGTTAAATCCAAAACAGACAGAAGAGTCACAAAGGTATCTAACCAAACTGGGTGACAGGGCAAGAAAATGACAGATGAAATTCACTGTGTTGATAAATGAAAAGTAATGCATGCTGAAAAACATAATCCCATATGAAAAGAAGGAGTCTATTTAGCTGTTAGCACTCTAGAAAGGAATCTTGGGATCATTAGCTATGTCTACACTCGCGGCTTCTTGCGGAAGTATGGCTGTTCTTGCGCAAGAATCCGCAGAGAATCCACACTGCCCGCCTGCTCTTGCTCAAGGAAATTTACAGTACGGCGTGGTAAGAGACGGCTTCTTGCACAAGAGCTACGCTCTTTTTTAACAGGTGTAAGCCCTCTTGCACAGGAGCTCTTGCACAAGAGGGCAGTGTGGATGCTCGGCAGGGATTTCTTCTGCAAGACAGCCCTATGGCTAAAATGGCCATCGGAGCTTTCTTGCGCAAGAGAGTGTCCACACTGCCATGGGCGCTCTTGTGCAAAAGCACAGCTCACACACGGCAGTGTGGACGTTTTCTTGCACAAGACTTCTTGCACAAGAACCCTTGCGCAAGATGTTCTTGCGCAAGAAGCCGCCAGTGTAGACATAGCCATTGTCTATTGTTCTATGAAAACATCTGTTCAATGTGAAACAGCAGCCAAAGCTAACAGTTAGGAAAGGGATAGATAAAAAGACACAAAATATAATGTCAATATATAAATACATGGTATGCTCACATTTTGACTATAGTGTGTAGTTCTGGTCACCTCATCTAAAAAAAAAAAGATGTATTAGAACTGGAAAAGATATAGAGAAATGTTATGGAACATTTTCGCTAGAAGGAGAAATTAAAGACTTGGACATGAAATTTATAAGTAGCAGGGTTAAAAAAACAAAACAAAATACTTCTTCACACAATGCATAGACATCCCTCCCTCTCCTCCACTGTTGCACCTGGACAACTTTTGGTGGGTGTTCACAATTTAACAACATATTTCAATAACATATACATAGCAAAGCTTCACATTAACCAAGAATTTTAAAATAGTATCTCACACAGCATACTGTCCCAGGCCAGAGTAAAGATCAGCTCTGACTTAAAGCTTTTTACCTGAGAAAAGCACAGCTGTTTAGGATAAGAATTGGAATGTAACAAGTTTCTAGGGGGATTAGAACTAGCTAAGCATTTTTTGTCCGTTTTAGTTTAGTAACTTACTTGGATCAGACTGTGGTCACTTGCAACTACTCAGATCCTACATTTTATAGTTAATAAAAACATTTTGTTTGTTATCAAGCCCAGTGTAAATAATTGTTAGCTGGGGAGCAACCACTGTGCATAGTCTCTTTAACTGACCTTATTAGCTTTCTCTTTGCAACTATTTGGAGTTTTGGTCCCTTTTGAGGATTGGGGGTTTGTTTCCTAGGTGCTGAGCCCTTATGGCTAAATCCTCCCAGAGTTGATCTGACTCAGTGTCTGTGTTGTTCTGCAGGGACGGTGATAACCCCAACTCTATGCCTCATCTGGGGAAGTCAAGAGGATCTTGCCCACCAGGACAGGAGGGTGGAAAGCCCCAAAGAGCAGGATGCTGGAAGTCAGTGTCATAATCAGCACACCAGGGAATAACCCAAGGGGATTTCTGTGATTCAACCTGTCACAACAGGTATTGGCCTTTAATTAGACTGGCTTGCTGGAGATAACACGTATAAGGCAGGGAGTTGTATAGCCTCAAAACCCCTGGTTAGCAAAGAGAGAGAGAGAGAAAGGTCTCCACCCATGCAAACTTTCTGGCTCTCATTTGTCACCTCTCTTGAATGGTTTGATGGGATCATACAGGAGAAATACAGGTGTTGTTACACTGAAAATGTGACATCAGTTGAATTGCTTATGAGAAGCTTGACAAGATGAGAATGTTTGGTGAGAAGGCATGAGGGCTATTCTGTACTCAAAAATTTTTATAGAGTTCTGGGCATTTGTATTTATCTTTTTTCAAATACAGTTAGTAAAGTAGACCAATGAATTTGAGATACACAAACTTAAAACTGAAAGTAATTGCTTTATTTTCTCTACAAAGCATAATTATTTGGTGGCATTTATTGCTACCACTGAGCTAAACCTTTATGTGGCTAATGAGAATATACAATTCTAAATTAGAAAAGATCTTTTCTAAAAGGGAGATAAGCCATCATGTTTCAAAGCATAAGCCAAACCTAATTTAAGGTTGTTGAGAAACTTTCCCCTACATAAGTACTAAGTTTCCAGTAGAGTTTACATACTACTAGTTGCCATGATGAACACTATTTCCTGTCTATGCTAACAGCTAACCTTATGTTTAATATAATATATATTAACTCTTAAAAACTATGGTCTAATATGACTTAATTGACTACAAAAGATATTCCTTGGGGATTCTTGCACCTTTCTCTGCAGCATCATGGACCATTCTCTGCCAGACAGGATCCTGGATTAGATGGACCACCTGATCCTGTAAGGTGATTACAGATTAGTGGTTGCTTCAATTTGCAAATTGTATGCAAGTTAATTAGTATTTATTTCATAATTCTTATTTTATTTAGTAAAACTTCTTAGACTCCAGAAGGCCCAGGCTCACCAACAGGAAGGGGGGGAAGGAGACAATTGTCAGGGGCCCAGAAGCAGTGGTGGTCAGAGCCTGCAACCTTTAAATCATCACTGGTGCCGCAAGCATCGTGCTCCAGGATGCACTAAGGGCTGGCTAGCCCCAGCCTTATCCCTTCTAACTGAAGACCTACCCCTTCCGGGAGCAAGGAGCCCTCCCCCACCTTGCCCACTGACTCAGCAATTATGTCAGCCTCTGCCCCTCCCCACCGCCCCCAGCAGACCAATAGCTTTTCTCCTTTACAATATTCATTTTCAGATTCTGTACAACTTTCTGCTTGCTTTCTTATTGAAAGCTGAGCACATTACTGCCTATTAGAAGTATGATTAGTGTTATGACAATATTGTAAAAATGTGTAAAGACCAAATGAAAGAGGATGACTGGTCTGAGAGCACTGACAGCATCTTCTAACTGGATCAATGTTTGTCATTCATATTTAGCAGCTGGTTTCAGAAGTATTAAATCTTCCTTGCAAAGTTTTGATTTCTGTTGTATTCAAAATGCTCTATAGTACCATCTTCTGGCTCCTCATTTGGCAAGTGCAATTGTTGACATTAAACTCTTGATTATTCTGTGAGTCTTCATTTTCTTCCTCTACAAAAGAAACAGGTGTGTCTGACAGCAGGCACTGCATAGTTGAATGATCAAAGATGATAGTTGTTGCTGCTGATAAACAAAAATGGGGAAGATTACAGAATGCTGAGAACTTAGTAGTGTATAATTTTAATTTTAAATTAATACAAATATATGCAAAGCACAAATTACAATGACATTTAAAACTGAATTAACTTGTAAGTCTGACACAGTCTAATTTGGAAATTCTTGTTATTTGTGCACATAAAGCTAATGTTTGTAACAGACTGTGTCAGCTTTGAATCAGCAGCTATGTTTTTCTTATTTGTATTCTTTCTCCTGGTTCATTTAGTTTGAAAGCATGACCTGCACTAATGTATTATCAACAAATAGATCTATATCCATATGCTTCTCTTAAAGTAACATTGCAATGAAAAGATCTGTACAATTTTTTTCTGGCATACGCAATTACTCCTGATAATTAGGCGTAGACATTAAATTCAGCATGGAACTCAAAGCTCTTTTGCTAGAAGGTTAACACTCTAAATGAAGTGTCCTCAATACACTTAACAATGAATTTAATTTAGACTTAATAGATTAATATATACTAAGTAAATGTTAGCTTACTTTTAAGAACATAGTAAATCTTAATTGTGAGGTATAAAAGACACATGTAGCCTGGGATATGAACAAGTACAAAGAAAGGGTTTCAGGGATTTGAGTTTACTGTCACTATAGACTTCCGTCAGAAAAGGCATGGAAAAGGTAAGTTGGAGGACTTCCTTGAAAGAGTGGGCATAGGACTCTTCTTACCAGTCCAATGATGGCAATAGCCATTAGAGTACCTATTCAGTTTGTGAAGTTTAGTGTCAGTAGCTTATAGACATCTGTAATCTGATCATAAATGAGACCCCTCACATAGCTTCTAGAAAAGACATAGCTGCATGGTAAATAAAAGGTCTGTATTAGCCCTGTCCTCTTTTGATGGATACTTGATAAAACATCATATTTAATGAGAATATAATAGACATTGCAAAACCTTTGTGGAATGATGATAATCAATGGGTCACAGTAACACCAGGATACAAAATATGTAGAAGTGAAACAGTAGGTTGTCCTGGTGGGGGAGTGGCACTATATGTGAAATACAGCAAGGAATCAATTATAGTAAAAACCTTAAATTACTCAAACTGTACCATAAATATTTATGATAGAAATTCTATGCTTGAATAAGAGTGTAGTAATTACCACACATTTGACCAGGATGGTTGTGTTCATGATTATGAAATGATCTGGGAGATTACAGAGGCTATAAGAATAGAAAACTAAGTAATAATGAAGGATTTCAACTATCCTCATATTGACAGAATGGAATGCAGAGATATCTAGAAAAGTTACCATTGATTCTTGGAGCAGGTACTCCTGAAACCTTCAAGGGAAGAGACAATTAGTGGTTCAAGAGACTATAGCAAAATGCCTCAGTAAAAGTGACCATAATATAAGTAAAATTAACATCCACATGGGAGGGAAAATACCAAAGCCCACCACAATAGCATTTAACTTCAGAGAGGGTAACTACACAAAAATGAGGAAGCTAGTTAAAGGGAAATTAAAAGGTACAGTGCCAAAACTGAAATGCTTGCAAGCAGCATGGAAAATTTATGAAACACTATGATACAGATTCAAATTAAAGGGGTATGCAAATCTTGCACTGGGATGGAAGGAGTTAAAGGACTGTATTCAGTCTGGTTAGCTCCCCTACTCCAACCTGCAGAACATGCTCCAGCTAGAAACAAGGTAAAAAAGGGAGACACTCAGTTCAGAAGGAGAAAGCAGGTGAAGAATAAAGAGCTATCAAGAAGGCTCCTGCCAAAAGATACTGGAGAAGCCTCCCTGAAGGAACAAGACCGTATGTGGATCCTATTTGGGGCTGGGTGTTTGGTCTCCTTTTCCTTTTTCTTTTCTTCTTAATTCGGACCAGAAGCTGAGAGAGGAAAGCCATGGTAGGAAGTGACCTAGAGAAGGTAGATCCTATAGGCCAAATGCTGCTGGCCCTTCTAGAGCGCTGGGTTGGAATTAGGGAGGGTGGGCAGGCCTGGATTCCCATACCTCTGCTCCACAACTGAGTGGACACTGGTATGCTGAAGGGTTGAAGAGGTTAAAGACCTTACTACAAAATAACACATTTAAAAAACTAATAAGAGGACTGAGAAAGTAGAACCATAGATACACATTAGAGTAAAAAGTGTTTAGAGTTAAAAAGGCATCCTTTAGAAATGGAAAGTCAAATTCTACAAAGGAAAGTAGAAACGAGTATAAATCCTTCAAATCAAGGCCAAAAAATAATTTGAAGAGAAACTAACAAAAGACACAAAAAGTGTGTACATCAGAAGCATGAAGTCTGCCAATCAGTTGCACCACTGGACAATCAAGATACTATGGAGCATGCAAGGAAAACAAGGCCATTGTGGAGAAATGAAACTGATTATTTGCATTGGTCTTCACTGCAGAAGATGTGAGGAAAATTGCCATACTTGAGATTAAGTGAAAAAGAGAAACTGTCTCAGACTGGGGTGTGAGTAGAGGAGGTGTTCAAACAAATCAATAAATTAAAAGTAGTAAGTCACCAGGACCAGATGGTATTGACCCAAGAGTTTTGAATGAACTAAAATAAGAAACTGCAGAACTAGAAAAGTAGAAAATGTGATAACCAGCCTATCACTTAAATCAGTTTTTGTACCAGATAACTGAAGAGTAGCTAATGTGATACCAATTTTTAAAGAAGGTTTAAGAGGCAATCCTGGCACTTGCAGGCTGGTTAGCCTAACTTCAGTGTCAGGCAAATTGATTGAAACTAGAGTATAAACAGAATTATCAGATACATACATGAACATGATATTTTGATCTGAGAGGGGTAGCCGTGTTGGTCTGTAACTTAAAAAAAAAGAGTAGTTCTGTAGAGCCAAAGGGCATGTCTAGACTACATCCCTCTTTCAAAAGAGGGATGTAAATTGTAAATTAGACAGATCGAAATTGCAAATGAAGCTGTGATTTGAATTTCCCGTGCTTCATTTGCATAATGGCAGCCACAAAAAAGGGTATTTCGAAAGTGAAACTGCCGTCTAGATGTGGATCTTTCGAAAAAGGGGTGGTTTTTTTTCAAAAGAACCGTGTCTAGACAGTGGTTTCACTTTTGAAATACCCTTTTTTGAAAGAATGTGCGACCGCCATTATGCAAATGAAGCATGGGGAATTCAAATCCCAGTTTCATTTACAATTTCAATCTGTCTAATTTACATTCCTCTTTTGAAAGAGGGATGTAGTCTAGACATGCCCTTAGAGACTAACAAACAATATATATAGATATATATATGTAGTATCGTGAGGTTTCATGGGCAGAAGCTTTCTCCACATTCATCTGGGGAAACGGGTTTTGCCAATGACAGTTCATCTCTCTCTATATATATAAAAATGTTTTTCCTGCTGGATGACAGAATGTTCTTGCCGGGTGACAGAATGACATCATCATGTCATCAGCATCATCAGTGTCCACAGGCCTTCTCAGTGAAGCGAAAGTGGCCAGAGAGCGGAGGGTAGGTGAGCTGAGCAAGCAGAGGTCGCAGCCCCCTAGTGACTATATACATTTTTTTGTTAGTCTCTAAAGTGCTACAGGACTACTCATTTTTTATGATATTTGGGGAAGAGTCAATATGGCTTTTGTCAACAGAAAGCACACCTCAACATTTCATTAGAATTCTTTGAGGGGGTCAACAAACTTGTGTACAAAGGTGAGCCAATGGATATAATGTACTTGTCTTTCAGAAAGGCTTTGAAAAGATACATCACCAAACTCTCTTAAGCAAAGTAAGCAGTCACACAATAAGAGGGAAGGCCCTCTCATGGATCGGTAACTTTTTAAATGACAAATGACAAAGGGTAGAAAGAAATGGTCAGTTTTCCGAATAAAGAGAGGTAAATTGTGGAATCCCCAGGAAATCTGTATTGGGATGAGTGCTATTCAACACATTCATAAATTATCTGGAAAAGAGAGTAATCAGTGAGGTGGCAAAATTTGCAGAATGTATGAAATTACTCAAAATAGTTAAATCCAAAGATGACTACAAAGAGTTACAGAAGGATCATGAAAAATTGGGTGACTGGGCAACAAACTGGCAGCTGAAATTCAGTATGATAAATGTAAAAGTATTGCACAATGGAAAATATAATTCCAACTATGCACACAAAATGATGGGATCTAAATTAACCATTACCACTCCAGAAATAGATGTCGGAGTCATTGTGGATAGTTCTCTGAAAACAAAAAAGCTAATGGAATGTTAGGAACCAGTGGGAAACGGAGAGATGAGACAGCAAATATCATAATTCTACTATAAATCCATGATATGTCTATACTGTAGCTACTATATGCAGTTGTGGTAATCCAATCAAAAAAGATTTATTAGAATTGGGAAAAATACAGAGAACAAAAATGATTAAGGGTATGGAACAGCTTCTGTATAAAAAGAGAAAAGACAGGCATGTTTCAGCTTGGAAAGACAAGGGGGATGTGATAAAGGTCTATAAAATTGTGACTGGTGCAGAAAAAATGAATAAGGAAATGTTACTTACTCTTTCACATAACACAAGAACCAGGGTCACTCAATGACATTAATAGAGAGCAGGTTTATAAATAAACATAAGGAAGTATTTCTTCACACAATGCACAACTAATCTGTGGAACTCATTGCCAGGGGATTTTATGAAGGACAAAATTATAATATCGTCCAGAAAATAATTAGATACAATTATGGAGATTAGATCCATCGGTAGCTATTAGCTGAGGCGATCAGGGATGTAGCTCCATGTTCTGGGTGTCCCTAAGCCTTTAATTGATAGAAGTTGGTAGTGGAAAACAGTCGATCATGCTGTAATTGCCCTATTCTGTTCTTCTCTCTGAAATATCTCAATCTCTTCACAATCAGAAGACAGGACACTGGACTAGATGGACTATTAGTCTAACCTATACTTGTGTGCTGGGGATAGAGATATAGCTATATTTTCTGAGGCAATATATAAAAAGTATCCATGTCCAAAAGTGTATCCCTGTTTAGAGTCTCATCAGAACTTCGTAAAACTGGTGGTGTTCAGGCTATCGTGCAACTTATCAGATTCCCTATGTAAGTTGATTGGCAAGAATTCAGTGAAGTACTGAAGATCCTCAGCTCAGTTACCATAACTAAATTCAGGGTCCTTCACACAAGCTTTATAAAGTCTAACAATGCTAGCCAGTGGTAGACAGCTTAATGGATGTGGATTGCCATTGCCTGGAAATAGATGAATATTTCCAGCTGTGACAAGGCTTTGAACTTTTTGTGAATAATATCCTTTGGATTCCCCTGGGAGTCTTGGCATCACTAGGGACAGAGGCTAGGGACAGAGGAAAAGCTGCATGTTGACTCTTTTAGCTAGTGGTTCCTAACCTTTTTTATGCTGGGGACTGGCAAACCTATCACAAACTTTTGGCAGACTGGTAACATTTTATCTGAATATTCATTATGCAAATGCACTGTTACAAATACAATGTTACCTGACCAACTAGCTCCAGCCCAGCCCCTTGCTCCCCAGTGGCTAACACGCTTTGACCCCCACCCCTACGCTCCATGCCCTTTGACCCTTTAACCTCTGACCTCTATAGCCCATGCCAACACCCTCTTGCCCCATGACCCCACCACGCTCTCACCCAACAGCCATTTGCCCCCCACCCCAACATGCTGTAGAGTGAGGCTGACCCCTTGGAGAACATGGCTGTTACTGCCATGCAGATGGGGGAGCGGCTGTTTGTGGCACACACTCCCTCCTCCTTCATTCCCCCTCCCTCCCCAAGCATGTCTTGTGCCCCCACGGGGGAAGCGTGGGAGCACAGAACCCCAGCCAGGCCGCCATCACTGAGGGGAGAGGAAGGAGGTGCCTTCTGCTCCTCCTGCCACCATCTCAGCCCTAGCATCACTGCCGGCAAAAAAAAAAAAAAAAGCAGCCATGCGGGCAGTGGAAGCGGCCATTGGTGGCACGTGCACTCCCTCCCCCATTATGCCACCTCCCTCCCCAAGCATACAGGAGGGAAGAAGGTACCTCATCCTGCCATGCCTCAGCCACCATGGCCCAGCAGTTGGGAACCACTGCTTTTAGCTAGATGCACTTACCAAGTGTGAGGTTCTGAGGAAAATTGAGAATTTACCTGTCATTTTGAAAATGCAGCAACTGGGAGGGTTCACTTTTGCAAGTAGATGAAGTGGGAGGGGGGGTTAGGATAATACAAATGAATGAATAGCATTAGGTCCATGTTACAGGGAACATCTTTTGATTTTGGGCAATCCTTTCTTGTTTCTAACCTTCCCTTTCTGGGCTTCTGACAGGATGTGATGAATTGCTAAGTATTGTCATGGATCAAGAACTACCAAAGAGTATGACTAAATAGTAACTTCTGTCATAGCAAACAGCTCACACTGCTAGGCCTCAAGGTTCTGCACTAGTTAAGGTATTTAATCAATTTGGAAAGAGGGTGAGTAGTAAAGTAGCAAAGTCTGCAGCTGAGTTATGTAGGTTACAATCAAAGTTCAGAGAGAGAATGCTGAGGTAGTTCAAAGGAATTTAACTGTACTATGTGAATGAAGTTCAGTTTTGGAAAAGTGAAGTAGTACACACTGCAGGGGGAAAAATGAAATTTTTATATACTTTAAAGGATTCTTAATTAACTATAAGGTGTCACTGAAAAACTCAAAGTAGACTTAATACGCAGCAGTAGTCAAAAAAATCAAACATAAGGCTTCATAATGAGAATAACACACAATATGCCATTCTATAATTTGATGCTGTGGAGTCATTGAAAATATTGCATACAGTGTTAGTCACCCAGTCTCACAGAAGATATTGTAGAACAGACCCAATTGAAGAAAGATGAATATGATTAGGAGCATGGAAAAAACTCTCTGGAAGAATGGGAAATATTGTGATTATTTACCTTTGGAAAAAAGAGAGAGAAGGGGGGCGGGACTTGATGAAAGTGTATAACATCATTAATCTGTAGAAAAGATAAATGAAGAACTTCTGTTCTCTCAAAACACAAGAATAAGGGGACATACAGGCTACATCTAGACTTCATGCCTTTTTCGACAGAGGCTTTGTCAACAGATACTGTTGACAAAGCCTCTGTCGAAAAAGAGCATCTAGATTACATTATGTGGATCGAAAAATTGATCCGCTTTTTCGAAAAAGAGTGTCCAGACTGCCGGATGCTCTGTTGACAAAAGAAGGCACCCGGAAGTGCTTCTGGAAGGGCATAGAGGCAGCCTTTATTTCCAGGTGCTGCTGCATGCCCTTTGCAGAGATGCATGCTTAAAGGGATCCCCCTGGACAGCCATTGTTCTGCTCCTGCTTCTAACTTACCTACCTCCTAGAGGGAAAGCAAAGCTGCTGCAGTTCTTGCTCTGGCTGCCCTGCTTCCTCGGACACCACAGAAGTTTATTTTCTGGGTTTTTTTTTCTGATTTTCACTGTTTTTAGCCATGGAGCCTGAGCTGCCCCTGGGCAGGCGATGGCCCCACGCTGCCATACTGCAGCTTCTGCTGCATCTGCATGACTCTGTCATGAATCTTCTGCCCCATATGGACCCGACTGCATGGAGGAGACCCTCCTCTGGGATGCAGGAGCTCTGTCCTTGCCCCCAAACTTTTTTGGGGACAGGCAGATTTGGAGGTACGAGATGAGTTCGGACTGTTGGGACCGGCTCGTCATGCAGCTCTGGGATGATGACCACTAGCTCTGCAACTTCCAGATGTGGAAGGCCACATTCCTGGAGCTGTGTGCCTGGCTCGCCCCTGCTCTGGAACACCAGGACACCCACCTACGGCCCGCCATCCCCCTGCAGAAGTGGGTCACAACCACCCTGTGGAAGCTGTCCACCCCTGACAGCTACCGCTCCATGGGACACCAGTTTGGCGTGGGGAGGTCTACCGTTGGGGCCGTCTTGATGGAGGTAAGTTATTGTCGGGGGACAGGCCCTGATGAATGGGGCAGTTGAGAAAGGGGGACTGCCAGGCAAGGGCAAGAGGGAGTGGGGGATGGAGTGGCACTTGGAGGCTGCTCCTCAGCCACCCCTGCACTGATGCGGGGGAAGGGGGTGTCCTGATAAGGGGATGGGTGGGGTGGGGGGAGGGTTCTCCTCCCAAGTGCTTAGGTAACCTGTCTAACTCCCTGATTTCTGTCTGTCTGCCGAGCTGCTGAAGAGGCTCCTCTGTCTGGGAGACCCGGACACCATCATTGCCGGCATTGCTGGGCTTGGCTTCCCGAACTGCGGAGGAGCCCTTGATGGGACACACATCGCAGTCCGCTCACCGCCTCATCAAGCGGCCCAGTTTATAAACAGGAAGGGCTACTATTCCATGGTGCTGCAGGACCTTGTTGACCACCAGGGCCACTTTATGGACATTTGTGTCGGGTGGTCGGGGCGGGCACATGATGCCTGCATATTCAGGAACTCCTACCTGTACCTCAGGTTGCAGGCAGGAACATTTTTCCCCCAGCGGCACCTCACACTCTGGGATATGCAGATGCCAGTGTGCATAGTGGCCGATGTGGCCTACCCTCTCATGAAGCCCTACACCGGCCACCTGGATGCAAGCAAGGAGCTTTTCAACATGCATCTTAACCAGGCTCACATCCAAGTGGAATGCGCCTTTGGCCGGCTGAAAGGGAGGTTCCCTTGCCTCCTCACACACCTGGAGATGGGCGAACGCAACATCCCCGAGGTGGTGGCTGCATGTTGCACCCTCCATAACCTGGTGGAGAGGAAAGGGGAGGCCTTCCTGCCGGGGTGGGGGACAGGTCCTGATGGTGAGGAGAGGCAATTTCAGCAGCCCCGGATGGCTGCCATCCGCCAGGCTTACCAGGCTGGTGTCCAAATCCGAGAGGCCCTGAGGAAGAGATTCTCAGAAGGAGCCCACTGACTCTTCCCAGGGCCTCTCCCATGAGGGGTTTGGCCTGGCCCACCCCTACCTTTCCCTCTATATCCCTCACTCTCTTCCCATTAAGAAGACATATAAGAGCTGGTTTTCTTTGTAAACAGAAATTTGTTTTATTAGAAACACTAGCAGTAAAGAAAATGTGTGAACTGTGTAACAAAACTTTCTCTTTTTATTGTTCAACTGTTTATAAACAAAGTAAATCTGTCAGTCAAAAATAAAATTTTGTAACATAACTGAAATATCCTTTAACTGGGGTGGTAGGGGACTGAATATGTGGAGAGGGGCTGAAAACCTGGAGTGGGGAGGGAGCTCAGGTAGGCTGCTGCTTCCCTGATCACAGGGTCCTGCCACCTTCCTGCAGCCTGGCATCGCCACGGCCTTGGGATTGGGTGGAGCGAGAGCCAGTTCTGGCCTGGGGGGGGGCGGGCAGCTGTTGGGCCTGTGAGAGCTTGGGAACAGGAAGGGCTGGGGGGGGGAAGGGGGCTGGAGAGGAAGGGGAAGCTGGAGGAGCAGGGGGGACTTGGGGGAAGAAGGGGCTGGAGGAGCAGGAGGGGCTGGGGCTGAAGGGGGGGCTGGGGGAGCAGCGGGGGCCTGGCGTGCTGGAGGAGCAGTGCCCATGATAGGGGCAGGCAAGGCGAAGACCTCCCGCATTGTGGCACAGATGTCAGTGCGCTGCTGGACCAGCTCATCCAGCAGCCTGGTGTGCCACTCAGCCTCTGCCTCCATCCTCTGCGGAAGGGTCCTGTTGAGGTCCTGCAGGGCCACAATGTGCTCCCTCAGCAGGTCCATGTAGACCCACCAGTGCCTGCGGGTGCCATGGGTCTGGGATGGTGGTGGGGTGTGTGTAGTGCTCCCCCTGTTGGGTAGAGAGTCCGGCTGTGGAGTAAAAGAAGAGGAGACAATCAATGTCTGTGTGCACCCTGCTGTCCCCGAGGGCATGCCATGGCTGTCAGGGGCTGTCCTTTGGATAGGAGACTCAGGGGTGTTACACGTGACACTGCGTGTGAGTTGGGCAGCGGCCTGAAAGCCTCACAAGGGCCCCACAGTGACAATGGGACTAGATGGCCCCCCACACTTCCAACCCGCCCGTGTGCGGTGACCCCTCAAAGCACTCACCTGATGTTCCCTCCCTGCTGTCCATGGACTCCTAGGAGGCCTCTGGGGCCTGGAGGACCGGCTCCTAGGAGAGGGTCCCTGCTGCCTCCTCTTCCTCCTCCTGGTGCAGCTCTCCTGCCTGGTCTTCCTCCCTCAGGGATTGGTCCACGATGTGGTGGGGTAACCCGGACTCCAACACACGCAATGGAGTCCAGGCTTCCCCACCGCCCAAGATCTGCTCCAACTTCTGGTAGTAAGGGCAGCTCTCTGGGGCTGCCCCGGAGTGGGAGCTCTGGTCCCTGCCTTGGCATATCCCTGCTGCAGCTCTTTGACCTTGGCCCTGACTTGTGCCATGGTGTGGGGGTGATGCCATTTGGTGGCCAGTCCCTGGGCCAGGTGCTCGTAGATGTCCGCATTACTCCAGTGTGTCTGCAGAGCCTGCACGGCTTCTTCCTGGGACCAGAGCTCCAGCAGGTTTTTTATTTCTGGCCCTGACCAGGCTGGTGCCCTCCTTTTGGTGTCTCTGGGTGGGTCCTCCTCTCTGTCCTGAGAAGGGCCAGGGGGGCCTTGAGGCTGGGACATGGCTAGAATAGTTGGCATGGGTGCTCTGGCTAGCTGCTGGACAGCAAGGCCTGTCTGGGTGCCTGTGCCTTTAAGAGAGTGCGGTCAGGAACCACAGAGGTGCTCTATATGTAAAGGCTAGACTGTCCACTAGGGCTTCTTCCTGGAGGCCTTTTTTTTTGACAGAACTGGCTCCTTGTGTCCACACACACCTTTTGTCGACAGATCTCTGTCGACAAAGGCATTCTTCCTCGTAAAACGAGGTTTACCACTGTCGACAAAACTGTCGCGTTCGGTTGACTTACTGTCAACAGAACACGGTGGTAGTGTAGACGCAGATATAGTTTTTTTTACAAAAGCCCACTTTTGTCAAAAAACACCTGTAGTCTAGACACACCCACAGTGAAATTATCTAGCATATTTAAAATTGATCAGAATAATTTTTCACGTGGAACTCATACCTACAGGATGCCACCAAAGCCACAAACCGAGCAAGACTCCAAGGGATTGGAGTCTTACTCCAAAGGGATTGGATATGTATCTGGATAACAAGAATATCCAGAGTTCCTATAGTTAATACTAACAGATGTGTAAGGGTTGGTTATGGTATGGAGATAATGCTGTTCTCCTGACTGATCTCAATTGTCATGCATATTATTTTGGATCAATTGACAGTCACTGATACAATTGACCAAGTTTCTGCTGACTTGACTGAGACCTCGGCTGGGGAGCACAGAATTGCTGTTGAATGATTTCATTTTTTTCTTCAATGCTTTGGCAACTAAATGAGTATTGGGGAAAGTTGAGCTGGGTTTCACTGTCTCTTTCCTAGTGGAACATATAAGATGGTACTACAGGTGTGGAGGAGGGTTATAACCAAGTAACATGCTCGACAATTCAATGTATATAGACCTCTGTTGCTGATCCGTATTATTGGGATAAGTTGGAACCCTTTCTTGCTCTGGAAGAAATTGTCAAATTCACCAGGATATAGAAGTGAATTGTATGTCAGAAGGGACTGGTAGTGTGACAAGGTTCAGAAAGAGCTTTAAGGAAAGAAAAAGGTTAAATACATCTGCTTTGTTTAGGTTGAGACTAGATATGTTTGAATTGCTGAAGTCAAACCTAAATAAGTGGAGAACTGGACCTAGAATTTGGTTGGGTCAGGTTGTGAACATCAGTGGTTCCCATTAGAGTGAAACAAAAGACAGAACTATGTAGCACTTTAAAGACTAACAAGATGGTTTATTAGGTGATGAGCTTTCGTGGGCCAGACCCACTTCGTCAGATCAATATGTGGAAGAAAATCGGCACAACCATATATACCAAAGTGATACAATCAAAAAAATGAATGCATGTGAAATTGACAAATCAAATTTTAGAACAGAGTGGGGGTGAGGAGGGAAGGTTAGTGTCTGTGAGGTAATGACATAGGGGTGATAATAGGGGAAGTTTCTGTGAGGTAATGACATTAGGGGTGATAATTGGGGAAGCTATCTTTGTAATGGGTGAGATAATTAGAGTCTTTGTTTAAACCCATACATAAAGTGTCAAATTTAAGCATGAATGACAATTCTGAAGCTTCTCGTTGTTCACACCAGAAGGGTACAAGAGAGTGATGGAAGGGAGGTATATTAGCCCCAGATTGAGTAAATCTTTGTTCTCAGGGTAAACTGGCAGGAGCTAGTCCAGAAACAGTGAGAATTGGCCAGAATCAATGAGGGCAATTAAGCACCATGGCTAGTTGGAACACCCGGGGCCAATTAAAGAACCAGTTGAGACTGGTTAAAAAGGAGCATCTCTGCAGTTAGCACACAAGGAGTTGAGAAAATGGAGTAAATGCTACAGAGAGTCTAGAAGAAACAAGCACCAACAGATTCTAGTAGGAAGAGCCAGAGATAAGGAACATGTTGAGAAAGGTGTGGGGAAAAAGCCCAGGGATTTTGTAGTTATCTTACAGCTGGTTTTGGAAACTTTTATTGGCAGCTGCTATTAGAGGGCTCTGGGCTGGGACCTGGAGTAGGGGGTAGCCCTGGGTTCCCCCCCAACATCCACTTCCCCATTTCCATGGGGAGAAAAGACTGGCTGGGGAAAAAAAAGGGGTTTTCCCAGCCCTCTATCATGTGGGGGACCACAGAGACTGTGGAGTTTAGTTTTCCTCTATACCTTCTCCTGGCCAATAATGAGTAGCTCAACAAATTTGCAATACAAGATATCTATTGATTGTACACTGCTTGTGTTCTAAGATTTTATAAAACTGTTTTTGAGCTCCACTTGGTGATTTCTACAGAACATAAGTAATAAATGCTCTATTCAAATGTTTCTTTAGGAGGGCAGAATGTACTATCTGACTAGAATCTTGACATTAGATCTTGTCAACATGCATTCTCTTGTGAAAAGTGCCATGATAACCTTTTCTAAAAGTGGTCAGGAGCTTGGTTTGATGTTGCATCTGAAACCTGTCTCCTCTCCAAGCTGTGCACTTATGTGTCATTAGTCTGGGTCAGTCATTCAGTATGGATCTGTAGAGAAATCTCCCGAAGTGATCATTCTTACTATTTTTTTTTTACAGAGCACTGAGCTTTCTTTTCTCAGATGGCTATTAATCAAGTATGACTTCGCTAAGACTTTTAAATCTTCTGAGATCTTGGGAAGCTGAAAACTAAAATAGCATATGGCCTTTTAAACAACAACACTTCCATAATTATTGGGGAGGGGAAAACTGCTACCTTTTACTTTTCCCATAACCAGACAATGGACTTAAATTAACACCTTTGAGAGAAACACTTGATGGGTCAAGTCATATGATCCTCTCTGAGGCAAAAGAGAAGCCTTGAAAAAGCCTTTGGGAGATTGTCTGAGTATGAACCTCAGCATTTGGCCCTCTGTAAACAAATACTGAAATGTTTTAACTGAAAATAACAAATTCTACGATCATGTTGGGTATAGCTTTTAATTAGTGAGCTGTTAAATGTTGGGATTTGATGTAGTAAGTAGGTAAAGTTAATTAAAATATAATCAGAAATAAAATTCACTTTCATTTAACAATGTAATTAGATATATGCCAATTACTAGATTAATAATCTTGTATTAAAACACAGCTAATCAATCACAGTAAAGATAGGGGGATTTTTTTTTTGAGAACTCTAAACTCAAAGCTTAAAAATGAGCTAAAGAAACCTTCCCTGTCACTTTTAAAACTGTTTAAAATCTGTGTTATCACAGATCTATTGAAAATGCTTGCCAGCAATTAACACTGGCCCATTACTTTCATCTTGTTATACACCATTGGTTTATATGCTATTTGAAATGTAAAGCCAAATTAAGCACTTTTGAAGCTACATACAGAAGAGGAAATGCCTTATGAATAATGGATAAAGGAAATTATCATTCACCCTCAATTTCTAGATTCATATTTTCATTGTATACCTTAAATGCATATGTGCTAAAGATACAGATTTAAAAATCCTCAGGAAATATGTGTACTGAGGTTCAGTTTTAAGTATTAGTAGCAAACTGACTGACACAGCACTTCAGAACTATCAATTGGTGAGTGTGATAGATGGTGAGAAAACTGAGTTGAAGCAAAGCTATTTAACTGGTAGCTTATGATCTACTGAAAAAAAATAGCAGCAGTGGGAAAGGGACACCAATGACTGCCTTCATTACAGAAAGGAACAATATTTTAAAATTAATTTCTCAGAAGGGGTAGATTTATTTAATATTTTAAACCATAATTTTCCTACTCTGCATTCTGTGAAATATGTAATCATTTATCTCCGATGCATTTGTATTTGTGTCAAAACTTCACTGTAGTTTTTAATGGGCTGGCTCCCCTCTTAGCTGTCAGCCCCAGTCACTGGGCTCCACTCCTGCTCCTGGCTGGGTCTAGGCAGCGCTCCCTGCCATCTCAGCCCTGCTACTGCCAGCCCCAGCTGGGGATACGGTCCTCACTATGCCAGCCTGGGCTTCACTCCCGGTCACTGACCTGGCCAGGGCTCCCGGATGCAAGACTTGCTGCTGGCAGCCAGGGCTTTGCTCCTGACCCTAGCTAGCCCCCACTCCCAGCCAGGCTCTCTGGTCCAGCAATATGCATGGTCCTGCTGGACCAAGGATGTTGCTGGACAAGAGAGTACTGGATTTCAGAGGTTCAGCCTGTAATTTAAAACATAATGACTTGGTTCAAGATAGAAGCCCCACCACATAGTTCCAGCAAGATGCCTGACAGAACTCCTGAATCAGGATCTGTGTTCCAAAAGGCTGGTATGTTTGTTTGTCTTAAGTGAAAGATCAGTTATGGCCTATGAATCTTTTAAATGGATCCTTCTGAAGGATACCTTCAGAAAAAGCCTATTTCTAGTTCTGAGCTAGGCAAAATGGAGACTGTTTTTTTAAGGAAAGTGTTCTGTTGCTACTTCTGTTGGGTTTGTTTGCTAAAATGAAAATTATTTGATCCTTTTGGTGCATGTGAATGAACATCAAACGTGCTTTTTTTTTTCAGTCTCCTCCTCTGACACAGTAGCATAGAGTTTGCCTCTAACCCTTGTTAACTTCTAAATACGTTAGCATTGTCTTTCAAAGCACTTTGTTAGTGGCCCCCTGGTAGAAAAATGACCTTCCTTTTTCTAAGCATGGATAAGTCCTGTTAGGCTAAAAAACATTCTAATGATTATAATTTCAGCTTCATGTCCATAACTTTGCATCAATTACTTGCGCCTACATTACAGAGTGATATTAATAGCCAGTGAGTTGTGAGTTGTTCTTCAATACATTGCATGATACTTATCAGATACATTTCATGACATTAAAAAATAAGGGTACACTGGAACTGATAAAGTCTACTGAAATTCATGACCAGATATCATGGTGTCCTTTGCCCTTGAGCTGTTGTTAATGTCACAGACCTGCAATTCATTTTATGTCTCATTAAGACTAAAATGTCATAAAATGTTGTGAAAGTTCATTTCTAACACCACTGATTATTCAGACTTGTATAGTTAAAGATAGAAATTCTGAGATATAGGTGAGAGGATTATTCTAGGAGTGGGTGGGTGAGATTCTGTGGCCTGCATTGTGCAGGGGGTCAGACTAGATGATCATAATGGTCCCTTCTGACCTTAAAGTCTATGAGTCTATGAGTCTAAATTACCATAATATGAAATCATAGTAATGAAACAAATGGGGCCACAATGAGATGATGAAAATGAGCCAAATTTCCTGGTGGTATAAACGGATACATTGCAATTGCTTCATTATTATCACCTGCAACTTGCCCTTATTGTAAGTTTCAATGGAGATACAGAAGGTAGACCTAACCAAAGAAGTCTTATTATTAAATAAAAAAGAAAACTAAATTCCATCCCTGTCTTATTCAGCAATGGTTGTTTCATTATGCCAGAGCACTGTCATTCCAACATTGCAGTAGTAGGTACATCAAAATTTAAAAAGATCACTCACAAATCAAACCCAGTAGAACTTGTCTCAGTTATACTGAATTGATGAACACTTTTGCCTCATAATGCAGATTCACAAATGGTCTGTAATGCACATTTTGAAATGGCTAGGCATATACTATATCCATATAAGTGGCAAATCTTCTTGGTCCTCATAGAACAATACAGATTTTGATGTAGATTTGATAAGTTAATCACATTGTGTCTTTACAAGAAAGTTTGAAGATTCCAACTCACAATTTATGCTTTTGTCTGAAATGATGGGGAAGAAAACATTCTTTTTGACATTTTTTTATGCATGTCAAGCAGTAAGTTAGATTCTATTTAGTAAGAGGTATTCCGGATAACTTTTTCTTTTGTTAAACAGCTGTTTAAAATGTTAGGTGTGAAGTTTTGTAATTCCTGTCGGTTCTGGCATCAAGGGGTATGTCTACACAGCAGCGCTATTTCAGAATAACTGACGTTATTCCGAAGTAACATAGTAACATTACAAGCTTTTATTTTGAAATAATATCAAGCTAGAGGACTTCTTACTCCAAATCATGGTAACCCTAATTTCACAAGGAATAAGGGAAGTTGAAGGAAGAGTGTTCTTCCTTCAACTTCCTGTTGCGTAGACAGCACCAAAAGCTGAATTAAGCTATTTTGACAAGCTACACAATTGACGTAGTTAAAGTTGCATAGATTAATTTGACTTTAGCCCTGCTGTGTAGACATACCTAAGGGTCATTACACATTAATAGGAGAGTTAAGTCCACCTCAGTAGGAGAAAAACCAAAAAGTAATAGTATTCAATTGCATATTTGTGGAGTGTTTTGGATAGTATGACAAAAAGCCTATAATCATCAGCTAATATAAGTTATCTTGGTGTGAACTGAAGGCCTACAAATTATGTGTCTGTCTTTTATATAAAAGCAGAATATTCTTACAATGAGTTCACTTGAGGCTGAGAGTTCCAGGTTTGGAGATTTGGACTAGCTGTAGAAATGTCTATAGTTCATTAGACAGTATTCCAAAGAATCTATTAAATGTACTTCTATTAAGTGTATTACTAAAGAATCTATTAAATGTGCTTCCTCTGGCCCCTTTCATTTATCACAGAATTCACTTTTGCTGTTGAAATGTACTCCCAAATCTTTTTTTTTTTAAATCTATGCTTCTTGCTGAGAGCTTAGATTAAGCTTGTGACAGAGTACATCTGGGGGACCTTGAATCCTAGTGGTGAAAAAGAAACTTTTGCCAGTGGTAAATTTTTCCATAATGGTCTGCAATGAGGTTCCATCTTCCCATGAAGCATCTGCCAACGGCCATTACTGGGGACAATATATGGGAACAGATGGACCATGTATATGATAATTCCTGTGTTTAATTTTAAAAAAATCTTCATCAAAATGCCATCCAATATTCTGTTTTATAATATCTGCATTACGATATCACTAGGAGTTCTGAATAAATTCCATAGTCAGGCTTTGTCTTTTTATCATCAAATAAATATGGATTACTATTTGAAAATCAAACGAGACTCTATGAGGTTATCTCATGGAAACTTTTGTGTCCATATCTCTATATTAATTGCTCAAATCCCCCTCTTTTGAGCCTGAAAAACAAGCATCCCTGGTGTGATCTCACTTCCATGCAGGTTTGGAATAACAAGCAATGGCTGCAGAACTTTTGGACGCAAAAGGCCACCTTCCTGGACCTGTGTGCCAAATTCATGACACCCCTCAAGTGCAGGGACACCAAAATAAGAGATTCACTGACAGCTGAGAAGGAAGTAGTGGTTACTTTGTGGATATTAGCAATGTCAGATGCTACTGGCAAGTAGGGAATAATTAGGAGTTGTCAAATCCACTGCAGGGACTGTTGTCGCGCAAGGTCCCTATTTGCTTTCTGCTACTCAAGGCTGTTATTCTGGACAATGTGCAGGGCATAGTGGATGGTTTGCAGCAGTGGGCTTCCCAAATTCTGGTTGGGAGATCAAAGGTATGCATACACTTATTTTAGCATGAGACACTTTGCCACAGAATACATGAAAAAATAGCTATGGTTATGCAAAAGCTAGTGGATCACTGGGGATGCTTTATTAACAGCCATGTGAGCTGGTCAGAAATGTAGGAGAAAAAGAGCCTGAAGCATGGTCTTGGCATAAGGCCTGAACCAAAGTTAGTAAGAGTTATACTATGAGTAACAAGCAGGCCCTGTTAAAAGCAGATGTTTGCCTGGAAGTCCATGTCTGAGATATGAACTTGGCTCTAGTTACTGTTACCATTGTAAAACATATGGAACATGTAAATACATTCCACCATGACAGTAGAAGGACTAGCACACAATAACATAGTTTGACAAATGTGATGAATAGTGATATTTTGTCTAAAATGTCAGGAGTGAAAGCAAAACATAGGTGGCAAATAGGAATGCTTTGCAGGAAAGTACAAGGGGAGGTAACAAACATGCTGTGAAATGTGTAAGATGATACGTAAAGTGCATATCACAGATTGTTTGAAGATTTAGAATGTCCTTAAATTCCTGTACTGCACTGATTAGTGTGTGTGAATCTTTAATCGATACTTGAACAAGTCAAAGGCCCATTGAATTGCTCTGGCTCTGCTTTTGTTCATAGAGTTTGAGTCATCCATTCAAAGAATAGAAGTATTATTATGTGGTTTAAATGCAAAATAGAACAGATGAAATAGCAAATTCCAAATAATAATTATTTAATGGAATACAAACAACCTCTATCCTCCCATATGTTCATAAACATCCTTCACTGGATCATTTATTTAACAGAATCAGAGGTCATACAATCAACCCAGAGATTGTCAAATTTGCTGAAGTGGGTGACTGAGCAACAACATGGCACACAATATTCAATGCCAATAAATGCAAAATAATGCATGTTGGCAAACATTATCCTGACTATACATAATAAGTGATGGCCATTATTACTCAGGAAAGGACAGTAGAATTATTATGGCTAGTTCTCTGAAAACGTCCACTCAGTATGCAGCAGCAGAAAAAAAAGTTAACAATATTATAAACCTTTAGTAAAGGGCGAGATAATACAAGAACCAGGAGTCATCCAATGAAGTTAACTCTAACTTCACATAACTTTGTAGGTTATGTGAACTAACATCGCATACCACAATGAAACTAATAGAGGGCAGATTTAAAACAAACAAGCAAATGGAAATACTTCACACTTTTCATAGGCAATCTGTGGAACTAAACATGTGGCAGGGATGTTGTGAAGGTAAAAACTAATGAGACAATGTCATGCATGATGGTTCATCAATGGCTTTTTGCCTAGATAGTCAGGGATGTAAACCCAAGATTTGGAGGTCTCAATTTTCTGATTGCCAGAAGTGGGAAAAGATGACAAGGAATACATCACTTGCTCATTACCTGTTGTATTCATTCCTTCTGAAGCACCTTATAATAGCCATTGCTGGAAGATAGGGTACTAGGTTAGAGGGATTACTAGTCTTGGCTCATATGTCATGTTCAAACTGATAACCCTACCAGTAAAGGATGATTTTATAGTTATGCTTCATGACTGCTTGGCAGGAAATTTTGTTCTGACTTTTATACAAACCTGCTTTACACAAACCTATGTGACCTTGAGGGTCACTTGAAAGCCCTGCACTTATAAAACAGAGCTAGTGATAATGCTTAACTTTTTCACCTTTGTGCCAGTGAAAGTACTAATTCATGCCAGTTTGCAAAGTATACTGGCAATGTTTGATAGAAGATACAATTATTAAACCCTAGGAAAAAATCAAGATCTCCTACAACAACAGGAAATCACACAAATTAAACAACACAAATTAAACAAAAAGTAACACTCAGCTGCACAGCCAGAAGTTAAAACAAAAATTACAATGTGACAGTGTATGCTAATGAGATAATCATCTACTCACATCATAATCCTTTTTTTCTACTGTGAGTGAATTTACCTACTTCACAATATACTATATCAGAATGAAAATAGGAACAATATTATTATTCTCAATGTTGGATCTAAACCCATAGTGAGAGGGGTACATGAACAGAGGGCTCTTAAACTTGAATTAAATCGACTGAAATTTTGAGATTGAGTCAAAGCATACAAACAAAAAGTGACAAATCAGCAAGGTCAAATTTTCAGTGTTTCTATAAGTATAACAACATCCCACCTACATCCAAACCCTATTAATAAAATGTAATTTCTCTAAATACATTTATAACATTCATCAGGAAAGCTGGGAAATGAGCCAGCTAATAAAGACAAACTTACAAGGTAATTTGGGATAGTATTATTGTGTATATAAACCATGGCCAGTCAGTTTCTGGCCCATTTTACTTGCTTGTATGCTTTTTCCTCTAACCTTTTTTTCATTTTTTTTGTTTTATTTTAAAAAAGTCTTTGGGGGAGAGATAGAGGGAATGACTCATGCTTTGTACTGCACCTAGCACATAGTAGGCACTTATTGAAACAAATAGTAAGCTTGGGACCTATTTGTATTTCAATACCTTTTTTTGTTTGATATTTTCTCCCTCTCCTGGTTTACAGGGTTTTCATTACAAACTTCCTTCTACTGATGCTGAAACTAACAATACTTCTTCAAACAGACCACAATACTTGCACTGCAAAGACATAGCACAGAAAGATGAAAACCAAGAAACTAAAAAAGGAAGAAATGTTTTCCTACAACCAATAACCTATAGTTAATTTATATAAAATAATTTTTCTTCATATAAAACAATAACTTACATACTTTACAAAGAGAAGACTCTAGTTCTGTGTAATTATAGTTTTATGCCACTATTGTCAGTGTATTTCTATCAAATGCTATTATTTAATACACTGATCTCTGTGTTTTATTTTGACTAAAAAGCCTCTAAAGAAATTAGCTGTTCTTGCTTCTGTCTGTTGTACACTGTTATAGCTTCCCTTTCATGTGGTTCTTCTTATCCACTTGCTTTAGATGCGTGCAAATCTCTTTGCTTTGGGCAAACAATATGTAAGCTATTATTAGGACTGAAACATTTGATACTGTCATTGTTCCCCCATTCCATCTACTGCATTCAACTTAGCCAATACATGTTACAGTTTCATGAGAAGACAGAAAAGTGCCATGGGGTCTCCAAAATTGATGGCACAAATTCTTGAGTCATGCACAAATCCCCTACTTCTAGTCACAGATATTTATTTCTCAATACTGTTCTCGCTCACCATGTTACATGACTCATTGATGCAGGTGGGAGCAAAGACTGCAGAACAGTAACGCAGCAGAACAGGAAATATTCATACAGGCTATTTTAAATGGGGTGTATCAAGGGATGATTAGGAACACTGAGATTTTAGACAATACGTAAGCTGAAACATCTGATATTGTCATTTCCCCCCTCCCCATCCACTACATTTAATTTAGCCAGTACATATTACAGTTTCATGAGAAGACAGAAAAAGTGCCTTGGAGTCTCCAATATTGATGGGACAAATTCCTGAGTATATGTCTATACTGCATGGCTATTTCAGGATACAGGAGCTGAAATAGCTGAAATAGCTACCCCATGTCTACACATGCCACCCCTTATTTCAAAATATTTTTTGAAATAACAGGCATGCTATTTCACCATCTGGGTAAACCTTGTTGCACAAGGGATAACGAATGGCATGAAATAGAGTATTATTTTAAAATTTGTTGCTGTGCAGATGTGCAAAATTTCAAAATAAGCTATGTCAAAATAGTTTTGAAATAAGATATGCAATTTGCATAGTGCAAATTGTGTATCTTATTTCAAGTTTAGGGTGCTGTGTAGATGCACCCTGAGTCATGCACAAGTTCCCTACTTCTGGTCGGAGATATTCATTTCTCAATACTGTTCTTGATGAGAATGTTACATGAGTCATTGATGCAGGTGGGAGCAAAGACTGCAGAACACAAAATATTCCTACAGGCTATTTTAAATGGGGTGTATTTAAAAGGGATGATTAGGAACACTGAGATTTTAGACTGTTTCTGCAGGAATACTAATTTGAAGATAAATGTTAGGAAAACAAAGATTTCACATAGTGCCTAAATGTGTAAGATTTATGTGATTAATCCTAAGGCTATTTCGAAAGTGGATAAAGAGAAGATAGACTATGTGTAACCAGGACAGTTTGAAAAATATTTAGGTTCAAAGATAGACCGTCGGAACAGGGTGGGTGGTATATTGCTTAAGGGAAACTGAATGGTGCAATAAATTTTGTGAAACATCTTTGATATCTGCCCAAAACTTGATGATTTTATGGAAGTATAATTTACAAAGGTTGCTTTATAAATTGCTTTTAATTGAACCTCATCTTCATGTTTTAGAGTATTTGGATGTTTTAGTGTGGGTGGTTAAGAAGGTTTAACTTCCAAGAACTTTAGCCCATCATTTAGTTAATGTGATGAAAAGAGTAGTACTTAAGTTGGATGTACTGCAGTATTTAGAATGAGAGTTTCTGGTACTATTTTTCTATCTGATAACTTTGCTCAGCTGAAGTTACAATTTAAAACAAACACAAAAACCCACTCCCCTAAAACCAAATGGTTTCTTCAAAACTTACTTGTCCATTAAGTTTTAATATTTACTAAGGCCAAAATTTGAACAATGATTTCCAATCCGTTTAAGCTGTCCCATGTAAGTAGTTGGGATTGGTCCTGCCTTGGGCAGGGGGCTGGACTTGATGACCTCCTGAGGTCTCTTCCAGCTCTACGATTCTAGGATTCTAAGTATCCCGAATCACATATCACTGTTGAAAATGTTGACTTGTGAGACTATATAAGCATTTATGGGACTGATCTTGTAGTCGTTACTCCCTAAGAATACCAATTAGCCTTGAGGCAGAGGAACAGCACATTGTATGTTCACTGCTTTGTGATGGCCATCTGCACTATGATGCTTTTTTGAACAGTTGACTTTCCTAGGAATTTTGTTTGAGTAAGAACTTTAGGACAGGATTCTTTGTACATACGTAAGAGAGGAGAGCAGAATTTAAATTATGGGGTTCATTTTATTTCTTGGAAGTATTGTACTTATGAGAGGATTGCTGAGGGGGGCCTGTGATGGCATCTGAATGTCTATATAAGCTGTGTTTAATGCATCCAAAAGTTGGAATGCTTTTCCTAACTGAACTAAGCTGCAAAATCTTTTGAAATTGGGAGTATCCGGTATCAATGTGCAAGTATGTTACTAAAACATAAGCATTCATGAATAAAAAATCTAAAGGCACAGATTCAGTTCGCTTTTACTGCCTGCTTGCTGTTATGGTACAAGAGAAAGAAACAAAGAAGAATAAAGGAAAACTGCTTCTGGCTTCTATCTCTGGCAATTTCACTTTTGATTATGTTATCAATCCTAATATTCAGTCAAATGGCTGGGGAAAAGCCATTACAGAAATGTCATATATACAGAGACATAGATGCTTGATAGTAGTTATCAAAAAATGTTCATGTTTCTTACTTTCAATAATTTGTTTCTGTATCTCAGAAGGAATTAGGAAGCTTGATGTTTTTATTTACAAGCTAAATACACTTTTTAACACACTACACGATAGAATTATTGGCCTCAACTAAGTCATCCTACACCTCTTTATTAATAAATATTCCCAGACTACATTCTGTATAAACTTAAAAAAAACCAACAAATAGTCTGGTAGCACACATGTTTTGTTAGTTTTTAAAGTGCTACCAGACTATTTGTTGGTTTTTTAAGTTTATCCTGTACAGAGTAACTCGGCTACCCCTCTGAAGCTTTTGTACATTCTGGATATTAGTACTATTGAGAAACTGAGAAACATTATAGACAAATTTAAATTAAGGAGAAAAAATAATCATATTCAAATGTGTTAACTGCCTATGAGGTGAATAAAATACGTACTGTCTATGGAAAATAAATATAACATTCCATAAATATTTACTAAAGCAGTATAACATTCCCATGTTTTCTTTCAAAAACTTTATGCTTGATTACCTTTGGAAAACTAGTTTTGAATTAAAATTGAAACCAAATATACTCGGGAAATTTTAATAAGCAAAGGGATGCTGGATGTCAACATTAGGAGGAAATAGCACTTTGATTAACAACGAGTGCATCAACTTAACTAGACTGCTAATTCAAACTAGTCTTAACTAGACTGCTAATTCGAACCCTGGAAGATTGACAGCAGCAGCTTCAATCGTACTCTGTAGTGTAGATGTGCCCTTGAAGATGTGCTGTACTATTCCTGTCACGAGTTGTGAATGAGAATGCAGCATAAATGTTCTTCAGAGACTGCACAATTGCACACATTCCTGAATGATGCAAAAGTGATTGTCAGGTCGTGCACTCATGCACATCTACTATTCAGCAAAAGTGGACTTGGATGAGGTGGTGGATATCTTTACCCAGAGATTCTAACTATGACCACTGCTGTGAACTTACCATCATGAAAAAAAGTTTGCTGTTACCTAAAATCTTTCACTACTACTAGCCTATATACTGTCTTAACTGAAAAACTCTGAAGACAAAGCCTGGAATATTTTGGAATATTGTTTTTCACTTACGATATTTCAGCAAGATCCCAGAAAGTAATTTCTATAAAACCTTTATTACTGTATACATTGTTAGTATATTATAACAAAATCTTTTTACCAATCACTGCTTTCACTCACAGTTTTCATTAACCTCTCTTATGCACACTCATTGCATGACTATTTTGAACTCCTTTATATTTAAAAAAAATTGTGGTCCACATTTACAAAAAAGCACCCACCCCCAGAAATTTCTGCGTACATGCCTGGCAACAATGGTGGATTTTAATTAGTAGCGATTATATTGAATCCTTAGGTTCTTATTAAGGGGGAGCTAGGTAGCTGTGACGTCCCAGAGAGAACCAATGCTATGGAATTTTGATTGAGTGTCTGACCAACATTTCTTCTCAGCAAATAGGAGCAGAGGTAAAGGGTGCAAAGAAATAAAACTGAATTACAGAAAGATTAAGCAACTCATCCTAGATTACACAGGAACTCTGTGGTAGAGTAACTTGTTGTTTTTGTTTTAATGAATTGTTTGATGTTTTTGTAACTGTTGGCTAATGTGTCTTGAGTTATGCAGGTGTACTTGGATGCCTTCAAAATCAGAACGTGACTCAGCCACTAAGATTTCGTTTTTTAATGTCCCTTTTTAGAAAGCTTAATAAATTCCAGGATTTTACAACTTTACATTAAAAATGATTTTATATGGCACTTTTCATACCTAAGTTTTCCCAAACTGTAACAATGCAATATATTCTTAAAGGAGATTATATGAACCAAAGCAATATAATAAACTATCTTCTGTGAGGACATACCTAAAACTCCTCTATGTATATAGATAGATATTCTCCCCTCTATGTAGATGCATATCTCATGACTAATCTACCATTGCAACAGGCTGAATGGCAATAAAAAGATAAGATTTATCAGATTTTCTTGGAACAGTATTTTTCACCACATTACGTTTTGGTTAAATTGGAATAAAGTGGCAGAACTCCTGCAGTAAAACCCTCTTACAGAAAAATAACTTGACTTAAATATTAGGTTGACCTCTGATATTAAAAACTATTTTCACCAATTCAAGCACTTAAGCATAGAGTAAATCTAAGCACTTGCTTAAATCCCAGTGGCTTCATTGCCTATTCACATACATACAGTTAGGCACATGTCCAAGTGCTTGACTGAATTGGGACCTTAGTAACATCATGCAGATAAATAAAAGGAATTTTGTATTGGTGAGGTTTTGCTGAATGGACATTCTGTCTCTCAAAAGCATACTTGCTATAATTGTAAGAAAATCTAACTATCTGGAGGAAAGAAAGTGCTTAGAACCAGAGTTGTCAATTTGAGTCCCACGACTTGAACTCAAGTCCGACTTAAGTCACCTAGGTGACTTGACTTGAGACTCGACTCGGGTTCATTGTTTGTGACTTGAGACTTGACTTGAGACTTGCTAATTTTGTTAAATCGACTTGGTGAAAAAATTGTCCGAAAATGCTGTTGTTCTGATGCGCCCAGAGCGGTGATCGTGGCCCTGCCTCCCAGCTGGGACTCCCAGGCTGGGAGGCGGGGCTGCGATCGCCACTCTGGGAGCGTTAGAAGCCTAGCGGGGGCGGGGGGAGTGGCTCGGAGTCCCAGCCACTCCTCCCACCCCCGCCAGGCTTCTGTGCAATATCAGGCTCCTAGCGCCGATCGTGGCCCTGCCTTCCAGCCGCTCCCCGCGTCCACGCCAGGCTTCCATCCGGTGCGCAGCCAGAAAGATCAGAAAATACCAGACTGTCCGGTAGAATACCAGATACCTGGCAACCCTAAGTACTTCAGTCAAGTAAACGATTATTATATGCATGAAGATGCGAGGTTTCAGATTTGTAAAAAATAAATTGATAAAAAAGTGTTTACTTGTCAACAATATGCTACATTGTTGTGGATTACTTTTCTTTAGAAATGATGCAATACATGGTGAATGTGTTCCATTGGGGTTTTTTTGTTTTGAACGCATCTAGGCGCAATTTCCGGTTTTAACATAGAGATATGAAAACAACAATGCAAAAATAGTCTATTGGCTTGGGATTTGTGAAAATCTTATTGATTGTATGTATATGTCTATTTATGAAATTTTACATTAATACGCCATTTTTGAAATTTCAAAGTGAACAAAAAGAAAAAAATATATAAAAATATTAAAATAATCAAAAAGTTAATATCCATCTGTGAAGAATGAGCAAGAAAACTCAAAATGTCATAAGGTTATTGATTTGACCAAAAGAACAGAGAAAACGCGATCAGCGAAGTGCAAATTCTGTGGGGTTGTAATCACTGATGGCATTGCAACAACTTCCAATTTTTTGCACCATATAAAAACCCATCCGGGAAAGCACAGTAAGTATGAAAACTATCTGCGACAAACCACGATTGATCCCTCCTCACAGTGTAAAATATCGTATTTCATTATAAAGCATGATGATCAAAGTGTTTATGGAATAAATCATCCCAAACAAAGAAGAATAGTCAGTTCTTTGGTTAGGGAACTGATAATCGGTTGCTCACTACCACTTTCAATAGCAGAAAAACCGCAGTTCAGGCGATTTTGTCATGTGTTGGATCCCCAGTCATGAGAAATAAGTTGGTCTTCGGTTATGACAGAACTGGACGATTTGTACCATAATGTGAAAGCTGATGTGTTGGCACTTCTTACTGAGGCGGACACAATTGCATTGATGCTCGACATCTGGTCAGGTAGAAGAATGAGAGGCTTTTGGGGAGTAACAGCCCACATGATAATAAGGGTCGCACTTGTGACAAAATTGTTGTCGTGTGAAAGGTTCCTTGGCCTGCATACTGGTGAGAACATTGCAGAAGTGTTTGAGAACATATGTGATTCTTATAAAATCAAGGATAAAATTAGATATAACAGACAATGTTGCGAACATGCGTAAAGCATTCACCATAGCATTTAACAACCATGAATCAGAGCAGCAAACTGATATGCAAGATGACACTTTGGAAAATGAAGAATTATGGGAAGACTTAAACCCAGAAGTCGTTACATCAGTCATCCATCATGTAAACTCAAGCGGACCTCCAATTAAGAGACTAAGTTGCTTTGCTCATATTATGCAACTCACTGTCGGGGATGGTCTCAAGGAGGCAAAATTACATGGTGCCCAGGCAAAAGTGTCAAAAATCTGCAGCCTTCTTCACACAAGTACCCTATTCAAGGAAGCCATTGAAAGAAGGTTTGGTCTTCAAGCTAGTGTTCCCCAAACCAATGCCACCAGGTGGAACAGTACTCTCAGACAAATAAATGCTTTTTTGTCCCTGGATGAAGAAAAGCTGAAACACATGCTTGAAGAACAAAACCAGTATAATTTAAAACCCAGCCAGAGGGATTATTCCCAACTAAGAGAACTAGCATTGCTACTCCAGCCATTTCTGGACACCACAGATAAAGCGCAAGGTGCACAGCATGTTACGATTTCAGCAGTGGTGCCATCAATAATTGGACTATACCACCACCTTTTGGAATTTATTCCAACATACGTGGAGAACATGGTTACAACTTTAAGAAGCAGTACTGAAAAATGTTTCATTGTCATTTGCATTAATGCTGGTTTGATACCATTACCGAATCCTTTGGATGACATGGAAAAATCACTATTGGCTTTCAGTCATTTCATGTACTTTCTGGTGGCCATGTTAGACCCTAATTTTTGCTTCTGGTGGCTGGAAAAAATTAGTTCTGATGATGCTAAAACTAATGCTGTGAAAGCAGAAATTGTTTCACAACTTCAGCAGTTTTGTTCAAATCCTCACAGTTTATCTGCCTCTAGCTGTACTGGCCGTGACAATGTCTCAAACTCTGATGCTGATGGTCCACTAGTTAAAAAATCAAAACATACATCCTCACTGTACGTTTATTGAAGGCCAGCTAACACCACCAAACCACAGCCAGGAAATTTTGATGATGAGCTGCGGCATTATCAAGAGCTAGCTGCTAAGATACCCCCAATAGAAGATGGAATGGATGTGATGTCTTTCTGGAAAAGTCATGGAGAAAGCCTTCCATTGTTGCACAAGGCTGCTATGGTTCCTGCCAGTAGTGCACATTGAAAGGGTGTTTAGCCAAGGAGGGATTGTAATGCGCCCACATCATGCCAGACTGGGTGATAATGTGGTGGAAAAGATAATATTTCTCAAATGTAATACTGAATACTAACTTTGTTAATGAATGAAGACTTTTTTTATTTCTAATTTCATTTTGTGCACCTAGTTTTACATAGCTGTAGCTCAAGGCTGCTATGAATATGTTTGTATAAATACATGAAGTGTGTAGTTTGTTACCTTTTAGCTGAGTAGTCAAAAACTAAACAAGACTACTAGTAGTTAGCAAGTACGGCAAGTATGATTCAGATTTATGTTAATAAATGAAAACAGATAGTGATTATTGTTATTTATCGATATTGATGGCTTGTACAAAAGTGACTTGACATTTTTAAAATTAAGCCTTGAGACTCAACTTGGGACTTGCCTCGAAAGTGACTTTAGGGTCTCAAGACTCTACTTGAGACTTGAAGTGTAGTGACTTGAGACTCGGCTTGGACTTGACAATGACGACTTGAAGACAACACTGCTTAGAACTGTCTACAAAGATACAAGAAAGGCAAGGTAGGTGAAGTAATATCTTTTGTTGGACCATCTTCTGTTAGTGAAAGAGACAAGCTTTCAACCTGCACATAGCTCTTCTTCAGGCCCAAGATCAGAGCTGAAGAAAATCTCTGTGTAGCTCAAAAGCTTGTTTTACACCAACAAAATTTGGTCCAGTACAACATATTATCTCACCTACTTTGTAATATTCTAGGACCAACCAGACTACACCAACACTGCACACAACAATGATAAAAATGTGAAGTCCAGAGTGTAATTTACATCATTTTAATATTCAGATATGGATAATGGTTTGGATTCAAGACTGAATTAAGACCTGGGTTCAGTTTTCAATCTGATAACTCTGAATTCTCAGAGTTCTTGCAAGCTCTTTGCCCAAAATGCATGTGAGAATTTTAACATGTTGAACAAAAGAAAATGTTTCAGTAACCACTCATCACCTTGTGTCAAAATTCGTGAGATATAAACCACGTCTGAATTTAGATCAGCTAGAAGCCCTCCTTGACTTTGAATTAATCTAGTACAGAAAGAATAGGTTTGGCGCTAAAGACTAAAATTCTATTAATACTCAATATAAGAAAGTGTTCAGATTCATGGTCCCCTTTTTTGATTCTTTTCTAATAAAACTCTGTTTTCTAGAGGTTCTGGTTTATGTTTGTTCAGCAAGTGATTGATAGATAAACTGAATCAGATGAGCAATCAAAAATATTCAATTTCTGAAGAAGTGAAAGTGTTTGCTTTATGTTTTGTATGAAATAGAAATACATTTATACAATTCAGTTGACACACAATAGAAGTGATTAAGGATGTGTCTCCACTGCACCTTAGGTTGAAATAAGATACACAATTTGAGCTATGCAAATAGAGTATCTTATTTTGATGTTATTTTGAAATAGCTTATTTTGAAAATTGGCACTGTCTACACAGCACTTATTTTGAAATAAATCACTATTCTAAAATGTCCCTTACTCCTCATGGAATGAGGTTTACAGGGACATCAGAATAGTGAGCCTGTTGTATTTCGAAATAATGGGCGTGCTCAAAAGACACAGAATAGCTATTTTGGGATATCTCTGGTATCCAGAAATTGTGCTGCAGTGTAGACATAGCCTAAATGATCACTGTACTAGAGCTCTCAGTTTATCATTTTTATAGAGCTATAGGTGTGGAGACTGTATTTGCATAGTGTAATTGGAATGATGAAACAGAAAGATAACACATTTTGTTTCTTATTGAAAGCTGGTAAGATAGCCCAAAAGGAGATTGTGAATATGGCTCATCACATACCTTGAGATGTTGTTTTCATAAACTACTTAAGCATGAGTGTCATCACAAACATTTAATGTATGTGTATCTATTCATATATCACATGCTGTATGTGTCTCAAAATGTGCCACTTTTATTTGCAGAAGAAATCATGATTGGATGTTTTCATCATGCATCAGTGGGTCACAGCTGAGAATAACAGATTAAGGCAAACTGCTGAGAAATGGGGCAGACCCATCTGCAAACTGGTGATTATTCTCCCGTATGGTATATTCCACCAGTAACAGAAGTAAACTTCTGTCTTACCACATGGGTTAACAAGAAGTCAGAAATGCAGCCTCTTTAGTTGTTCCAGCCGTTGCTTCACTACCCAGTCACTAGTGTTTATGATGAATGATGAATGTTTATTTGAAACCAATGTAATCAAACAAAGGGTCCTTCTGATCCTAAGAGATCAGCTGCAGAACCATTATACAAACATTTAATAAATCATTTAAATTTCATAAAAAATATTAGACTATTTTCAAATGTCCCATCATTATAACAACATAATCTTTCTGATTAATACTTTGATAAGTATCTGAGTTACAGATACTAAATACTGAGGTCTTCAGTCTAGCAGAGAAGGATAACATGATGCAAACCTTGAAGGCTGAAGATAGCCAAAGGGGCAACATTTTTAATGGTGAGAGTAATTAACTATTAGAACAATTTGCCAAGGTCATTGTGGATTTTCCATCACTAACAATTTTTAAATGAAGATTGTGTTTTTGTAAAAGACATGCCCCAGGGATTATTTTGAGGAAGTTCCATAGGCTGTTTTATATAGAAGGACCATCACAAAGGTCCTTTCTGGCCTCAGAACCTATGAATTTCTTCTAGAGAGATCAATCAGAAGTTACTCAAGGTGACATAATGGCAGAATGGGAGAAATATAAAATGTGTGATTGCTCACTCAATTGTAAAAATTGATTCATGTTGGCTGTTTTTTAACCCTTTTGTGATCATTTTGCATGAACATTCTAATCTTTTTTTATTTGCAGAAATGCTCATAGGAAAATAGTTTTATGGTAAAACATTAAATTTGTGTCAATTCTTAGTACATAAATGTTCATATTGACAAAGAGTTAGTAAACGTAATAGTCAGATAAAAGCTATATTGAATGTACCTCTTTATTAGCATACACTTACATGCTCTGAGGATGGAGGGGTTTCCAAACTAACTTCTACTTAATACTTCACATTTAATTTCCTCATTTTAAATACCTATGTACTTTGGGAGAAACCAGGTGCAAATTGATTTATCTGACAGTGAATCTCATACCTTTTTAAAGGATCCAATTCTGTGAGGTTCTGAACACCGTTAGCATTCAGTAGTGGAAGGCTCACACTGCTTTAAAGAAGATGCTCAGTCCCTTACAGGATCTGTCTCAAAGCCAGACATTGAGAAGCATAATTTGTTGGAGCACATAATCAATCAGATTAATTTTAATGTCTGCTTCTGAAAACTCACAATGTTCTGAGGAAAAATAATCATTTGATGTGGCACATTTTCCCTGAAGTTGCTAATGCTTTTTAGGTGATACAGGTTGAATCTCTAGTCTGACAGTCTCTGATCTAGCAAGATCTATGGTCCGGCATAATTTTAGTTAGTTGGTTGTCTGCTTATCGTTGATGTGGCCAAGTTTCCCACAGTCCCATAAAGTTTGTTTACAGTCCTAGCTATCAGTGTTCTGTGCTGTTATTTAGCTCTAAATTTCCCCTAAATGTCTTCTAAGAGCCCAGCAAGCAGCGAACGTGTTGGTAATTTTGCTTTATCAATTTGTTTGTTAACATTATGTGCCTTTCTTTGTTTTTATCAGGAAAGGTCCAATCCTGCTCCCATTGCTCGATGTTGCAGGTCAGACTCTGCACTTGTGCTCACATTGAATAGCATCTTACTGTGTGGACAGTACCATTGACTATTTGATGTGTATGTTTGGTTTTGCACTCTAATTATCATGTTTATCCTGCTTTTCTTATAAATTGCATTGACTTTATTTTATTTTATTTTACAGATTTGGTCCTGAAGTGTGCGCTAAGCATTGGAGGGAAGAGTGGGAAGGAAAGAAAAAATATAAACAAAGGCAGGGAGGCCATGAGGCATACAGGTTCACTGAAGTTGCTTTAAGCATATGGTCACTGAAAGAAGAATACAACTGGAAAATCAAAGAAAATAGATTTGGAAGAGCACAAGGAAGATGGAGGCATGTGATAGAAGGTGTCATTTAGGCCCATTTACAATGAAACATACTGTCCCATGGGACCCCCAAGGACAGGCAGGGCAATCCATCATCGAGTTCAGCACCCACCCCCACCGTGCAGGGGGCAGCCGCTCTATGGGGGGAGTGGGCAGTCCCTCTGCAGAGGGGGTTGGGGGGGAGGGGGCAGGAGAGGAGAAAGGCTCACCTGCAGGCTGCAGCCTCATGACAGCCGGCAGGAGGCAGCAAGCAGTGCGAACATAGACTGGAAGGCTTCAGATGAGCATGGGGCAGCCATACAGCCAGATGGAGAAAAGCAGCCTCTGAAGCAGGAAGGCACCACTTCTCTCTGGCTCCTTTGAAGCCTTCCAGCTGGTATTTGTGCTGCTGGCCACTGAGTGGTGGCTGCCCACAGAGAGGGGAGGGTGGCTCACTGTGGTTGCTTGCGGTGGGGGTGGGTGTGACCAGGAGATGCAGAGCCCACAGTCTGCACAGCCGCAGGAAAAAGCCACACATGGAAGCAGGAAAGCACTGCTTCTCTCTGGCAGCTGGCGGCATGGTTGTGCGGCCCCCGTCCTCCTGAGTCTTCTAGCCCCTGTAATGTTGTGCTGCTGATGGCTGCCACTTAGGGAAGGGGGAGAGCAGCTGGGGAATGGAGAGCCTAGAGCGGGGGGAGGGGTGGTCAGGTAGCTGATGGAGGAACTGTGCCCCTCCTCATCTTCAGGTAGATAAAGAAAATGTGATAAATGATTAAAAGTTAGTACTAATAGGAACTTTGTATTGAAATAGATTGATACCTTTTGTATGGACAATTGTATCCCTTTTCCCATGTGTGAAATAATTGTGTAGCTCCTGAGGAGGGGCAGTGAATGAGTTTGGAATGTGAGTGTTTGGAGAGATAACAACTTGTAGGCCCAGCAGTTTCAGAGTCCAGATGGTGGAAGAAGGGCCTAGAAGATTCAGAGGCATCAAGGTACCATAAGTTGAGGCCCAAAACAAAGCAGACAGATGCAGGACATTATGGACGGCCATGCAGTGTTAAGAGCAAGCATCCCATTACAAACAAGACTGCTTTTAAATAATACTGGGAAGGAACCACCAACATACTGATGTCAGAGTAAAGAATAACTCCCAGATAAACAGATGTGAAACACAATGGATGGTGATTGATTAAGAACTGATGGAGCAAAATGTATAGACCTGAACAGGAGAAAAGTCTTTTAAAAGATGGGGCTTCTTGCATGAATCTCTGGGTCTCATCTTGTCAGAATCGGAGTGTCAGTCTGGACCGAGAGAAGCCCCCACTCCTCCCTTGCATTTTACTCGCCTGGCCAGTGAGTTAATGTGAGCAACAGACTGGTAACTTTAAGCAAAAGCAAGATGGGGTTTGTTTGTTTGTAGATGAATGTATGGATGTATGTGTGTGATCAGGTTCAATCCCTTTCCATTTAATTCAACAGTGGCATTTAATAAAAGCAATAGAAGTGAAACCCTGGTTGATCTTTAGTGAAAATAAGGTAACAACCCTCAGCAATTTTTAAGTGATCTGTGAAAAAAAAAGTTAGACTACAAAAACAAACAAGGTACCTCACTTTATTTTCATTTGCTTCTTATTACTGATAATATAGGAGGAGGTAGAAGAAAAAATAAAGAAAAATAGGAGAGGCAGGAAGAGTGAATGTTCTTTTCCTTGTCTGGGTCACCAATGCAGCTCTAAAAATGAACTGGGCCCCACTAACTCTAAATCCGTCACTGGAGCTATGTGTAGCTTTGAAGGAAAAAATGAGAATGTGAATTTGATGGAGGCAGAGATATGAGTCCAGTAAATGGACTAAAAAATGATGTGGGTATATTTCTATAGGAATAAATCAAATAGTTCATACACTTACCGGTAAGTCAAAAATATCTATTTTTGGAAATATCTTATCTTTGTGTTGTGAGATTGGTCTTGCTTTTTAAATAAATAAAGCCCTACTTAGATTTAGCTGTTTCACATCCCAGTGTTGTGAGAAGATAGATGTGAACACATATTGCTACGTGAAGTACAGAAAATGCACCAGATTGAGGGTCACAAGTCACCCTAAATACAAATAAGTGGTCTGGGGGAGATTATAGCCTATAAAGATTAGATAACTGCCAAACAAAAGCTGAAAACACATGATTCTTGAAAGTTTCGAATTATCCAGCCTCTGTAAAAATGATACACAGATATCTTAAATGATGTCACTACTCCAAGAAATATTGATGTTTTATAGTGGTACTTTCCTGAGTGAACTTGCATGATAGCTAAAGCTGACCAGTTTCCTGATATTTGATGTATGTGTGAGATAAATAGAAATGCTAGATGTTTTATCATCAGAAGTTGTCATCGGCAATAGTTATTTTCAGTTGTGTGAGTTTATTTTGGAACTCCTTGATCAGATATATTCCACTGGGTTTTGTTTTTGTGAGGATTGCAGGTTCAGGTGTTAACTTGTAGAAAAATAGAAAGTAGAAAAACTGCAGACTCTACCTATTTATGTGCAAACAGAATTACAGGATTTGTTATTCATGATTTAAACTAATAAATACTGATACAGGGACCAGATATATTTATTCTTTTTATTTGTATTTAGTGAAATAGAGATGCTGATTACAATGGGCAGCAGGTGAAGGCCCAGCTAGAGAAGGCAAGCCCCTTCTGCCTGAGGCCTTTTCCCTGGAGTCAAGCCCCATCCACCTCCAACCTGATCCTTTCTGGCCAGCTGGAGGGCCAGGGCTGCCATGCTGTGGCCTCAGCCCAGTCCCAGCCCTCCGTGGTGACCAGAAAGCAGGGCTGCCGTGCCACTGCCCCAGCCTTCCCCAGCCGCTGCGGAGCCGGGCTGCCACACTGTGGCCCCAGCCTTCCTGAGAGCTGTGCCTGGCTGTAACTTCCATTACTTACATTATCAGCCAATCCTACTTATTACAGGTAATATCACTGTCAGGCAGAATAGTGGCCTGGATATGTAACATGCCTTCTCTTTTCTCCAGTATTATTGTTTTGTCAGTGATCTGGTTCAGACCAGCTTAATGATTGACAAGTACAATGAACATCATATGAAGCAAAAATTTCTTTCCGCATAAATGTACTTCTAAATGTGTCAACATTTAGTGTCTTCCATGTCTAGATATTAATCCTAGTTAATCTGTCAAAATTGTACACTTTATACTCTTGATTTATGGTCTCTTCTAACAAGAAGATTAGAGCTTTTATGCTCATGGTACTATAGTGTAGTGACATCATTATAAATCAGAAGATAAATGTTTGTAACTTTATCATTCAGTTGATTATTTTAGTATCTGATGGATGAGAACACACTGATTTCATACAAATAAATCTCTGTAAACATGCATTAAATTGCCGATTGATACAATGATCAGAAAATTGTGTTCATTTCCCCTCATTTAAATCATAACTGTCTTCTACCTTTTGCAAAAAGTTATCTGGATCTGTTTTAGTGAAAGACGCAGCAATCATTTGCCATATTATTTCATCTGCATTTCAACCAGACAACGGAAATTAATAGTTCATAAAGTCAAGACGTCATTCCTTTATTCTGTGAATCTGAATAGCAGTCTGCTGTTGGTAATCTAATGGTTGCATAAACTAATGTCAAATATAAGTACAATTGTCATTCAGATACACATTAGACTGTGGGTGAACATTTACAGACTCTGATAAGGAGCATTGATTAAATAAAAAAGGCCAACTTTTATTTACAACATTAATTCATTGTCAATATATGGAGCTTTCTTTCTCCTTGAGCAAAAAACTCCCTGCTCAAAGCAGGACCAACTCCAACTAAACCATACCAGCCAGAGCTTTGTTAAGACTTGCCTTAAAAACTTCTAGGGATGGAGATTCCACCACCACTGTAGGCAATACTCATAGTGAAAAAGTTTTTCCTAATATCCAACTTAAACCTCCCCCACTGCACTTTGAGATCATTGCTTCTTGTTCTATCTGCCACCATGGAGAATAGTTCAGGTCCATCCTCTTTGGAACCCTCCTTCAGGTGCTGGAAGTCTGCTATCAAATCTTCCCTCATTCTTCTCTTCCGTGGGCTAAATAAGCCCAGTTCCCTCAGACTCTTCTAATAGGTCATGTACCCCAGCATCTAATCATTTTCATTTCCTTCCATTGGACTCTCTCTAATTTGTCCACATCCTTTCTCTAGTGGGGGTACAAAACTGGACACAATTCTCCAGATGTGGCCTCACCAGTGTCAAATAGAGAGATATAGTCACTTCTCTCGATCTGCTGACAATGGTCATACTAATGCACCCTAAATATGCCATTAGCCTTCTTGGCAGCAAGAGCATGCTCACATCCAGCTCTCATTTACTGTAATTCCTAGATCCTTTCCTGCAGAACTACCACTTAGCCAGTCAGTCCCCAGACTATAGCATTGCATGAGATTCTTCCCTCCTAGGAGCAGAACTCTGCACTTGTCCTTGTTGAATATCCTCAGATTTCTTTCAGCCCAATCCTCCAATTTGTTTAGGTCATGATGGACCTTATTCCGACCCTTAAAGCACATCTACCTTTCTCCAACTCTTAGTGTCATCCACAAACTTGCTGAGAGTGCAATCCATGCCATTATCAAGGTCATTAATGAGGATATTGAACAAAACCAGCCTCAGGACTGGCCCACAGCGCATTCCACTTTAGAGTGGCTCTCAACTAGACATCGGGTCATTGATCATTGCTCATTTAGCCAGCTATCCATCCACTTGACAGTCCATTAATCCAAGCCATACTTGTCAAGAATACTGTGGGACACCATATCAAAATCTTTACTAAGATCAAGTTATATCACATCTACCACTTTCCCCATTTCCACAGAACAAGTTATCTCATCATAGAAGGGAATTAGGTTGGTCAGGCATGACTTCTCTTGGTGAATCCATGTTGACTGTTCCTGATCACCTTCTTCTTCTTCAAGTGTTTCAAAATGGATTCCTTGAGGACCTGGTCCATGAGTTTTCCAGGTACTGAGGTGAGGCTGACAAGTCTATAATTCCCTGGATTTTCCATAATTTGTGTATGAATGGCAAAAACTGTCCCATAATAATTTTGACTCTGGTGTAGGATCAGATGCCAGTGGCATTTTGCAATTTTCCTGCATAGTTGCAAAATACCCAAGAATTGTTATTGAAATATATCCATACCATAATATTTTGCTATTAGAATAGGTACCTTTTTAGAACCTTAACTTTTGATGATATGATATGATATGATATGATATGATATGATATGATATGATATGATATGATATGATATGATATGGAGGCATGATGTGATGGAATATGTTGATATTTGACCTATCTCTGATGCGTGACACATATTTACAAACTCAGAATCGCAGCATAATCTAACATTATCCACTGGGATGCTTGCATTTCCACAGAACATAATTTTACTTCAGATTCAGGTAAATCCTATTTTTCTCTGTGAAGCCTGAGCAAGGTGTGGTTAGATGTTGACAGATGTTTGGCTGCATGCGTGTGTTCCCTCTGTGCCACAATAGCCCTGTGCAGACAGCTGGCATGGGAGACCTCAAGTGTGACGACACCGAGCCATAGTTATTGTTGATGACGCACTCTTATTCTGAAATAAGATTTTACATGGGGGCTCAAAGCAAAATAAAATATGTTCTGGAATAGTTATTTTGGTAAATTTCCAAGTTACCTTTTCCAAACACTTAATTATGAGAATAGAACCTATTTTATTTCTTCCTTTACATTGTCCCATTTAAATATAGGCCTCGACAGGAAGCTAACTAATTGCTAAGCATTAAAACATATGGTTTGTTAACATAATGCAGATTTATAAACCATTTGCATAATCAGAGCCATACTTTTGGAATATTTATGTGTAATAGGTTAGAATATGGTCAAAGTTTTGCACTTTGACTCATACACAGAATACATCGTGTCAAGTGTGGAGCAAATTCCTAACGGTAGACTTTTGTTCATGCTCTGATAATCTTGGCACTATAAATCATAATGAGAAGTTCATTCTTGGTATACTCCATTATGTTTAGGTTTTACCTCTATTTTGCAAATGGAGGCACATGGGTGCCTGCGTTAAGCAACTAAATCCATACTTAGATGCTGTACTAAATGGCATGAACTTTAAGGGGGATGAACTCCTGCATCATTCCATCAGTATCATGAAAGATGCAGTTGGTTAACTCCTTTGAAAACCATGCTACTTAATTCAGTGTTAAACTGTACACAACAAAGTTTGAAAATCATGTCCTCCTAGAATGGGCATGAGTCACACAGACATTGTTCAGGTTTTCCACATGTCTGAGTCTTGACTTGCTGCACAACTCTGATGGGCCTAGTGGTGGAATGCTCTTGAGCAGAGACTACTGGATGTGCTGTATGTGGTTATGAGGGACATTCACGAAAAAGCCTCTCATAGTCTAATTAATTTCATGTTCAATACTAGCTAAGGGCAATGTACTATGCTATCAGGCTAACTAGCCCATTCACCATACAATAATGGTAGTTTAGAGTCACTTATTATTATACTAAACTGCTTTTTCCATTGGACTATATATATTTACACTCAAGATAGACCCAAGCCAAGAAGCTCAGATAGGATTTTAGAGGTGGGAGTGAAAACTATGCTAATATTTCCCCAATCTGCTTAATGAATTTGCTGTGCCCGTTTTGTTTTCAGTTTTCAGAAACATGTCCATGATTGTGTTTTAATTGTTCTTTTTTGTGAGCATTCCTGCTAGAAACCTAATTTGAGATTATGCTCACCCCAGTCAGGAAATACAAATAATATTCTCTGACCAGGTACTAGCATACCTCAAATGGCAAATGTTTGAGTAAGCAAACTTTCTAACACAATTAATCAAATTTTAAACTAAAAATACATTTTAGGAAATCACAATTAGTCCACAGCTATTGCAGAAACAGAAAGAAGCAACATATATAATTTGTTACAAATTACTCATTCAGCCCTACATGATCTGAAGAAGTTCAGCGGTTTGAAGGGTTTTTTTATTTGCTTGTTTGTTTTTGTTTGTTTTATGTTTGTTTGCTTGGACACATCGTTAAGTGAAAACAGTTGGTGATTAAAGACCAGATCCAATGTCAATTAATATAAATGTGTGTCTTTCCACTGAACCAGTGAACTTTGCATCAAGTTCTCATCTAGGCTGGTACCCTACCTTTTACCTAATTTTAAAATATTTACCCTAACATGTTGAAATTCACATCTTCACTAATCTATGTTACAATATCCAGTGCATTTGTAGAGAAACAGCCACAGTAGAGTTGTTGCCCTGTTTTATGAGGCAATCATGCAATTGTAATTAAGTTAAAATTAAGCCAGGAAATAAAAGTAAGGTTAAACATCCAGGAAAATAATTACCTCTTTTATTTTCCTTGTCCTGCCTCTTTGTGATAGAGCTGATTTAGAAACTGTTTTTGTGAAGGGATGCAAGGAAGGAGGAGAAAAAGAAGGCAAATGTGAAATAGCAAGCACTGTATATGACTCTGAAAGGGACAACTGGACAGGAAAAGGTGAAGATTGCTATGTCATAAATTGCTAAAGACTCTCATTTTCTCCAATAATATTTCCAAACCTTCATGGCTCATTAAAAATATGGAAATAACAACTTAAAGTAGCTGGAAGCTGTCTCTGCCAACAAGGATGCCCATAATGTTTTTGGATTGGTCTCTTACTATACCATCTAGCTGGTGTTACTGTGAAGTCCAAATACCAAATCACATGAGACCACAGTTGCAACTGAGACGCTTCTCTGAGAATGACGGAATCATTTTTACATTATGTATGTGATAGTATTTTTCCCCCCTTTGAAAATGGATTTTCATTCAAGGTTGAATAGTATTTAAATTAACTGGGCTTCCTTTCCATTACCTTTCCTCCTCATTATTGATTAGTACAAATTGATCTTCAGTAATAGAGCATTTTAGTACCTTATTTGAAAAAAAAAGTGATATAACTATGTGTCAGATTTATTTCTGACCATGAATAAATAAAATCGTGTGGGTCAAATGGGAAGTCTGTGTTTTACATGGTGAGACTAAGAGTGATTCCTAACCAATGGGAATGTTCTTCAGCTGGAGTTCTGAATCCCTGACAAACTGAAATACAAGAATGACTTGAACATACCAGCACGAGACAAATAATGTAGATAATTTAGCAGCAAGCCTCCTCTTAGAGAAAGGAAATTGCCAGTAGTTCAGGCAAATGAGCTGGCAGAATAATTATGCCTCAATATCTTGAGAGTTAGACTAGTTAGGCTTTTACTTTATCAAAGCAATTAAACATGATGAACCTGGTAAATTTTCTTATCATAAAAAAATGGATCATTTAAGGCTAGAACATGGCCATGAGTAGCACCACCTCAAAAGAAGACAAAGGAGGCTTTGTGCCTGAGCTCCCTAGCAGGAGTGGCAGGAGGTCCCTAAAAATGTAGAGGGCCATTTGTGCCCAAGCCACAACACTGCTCCTTCTAGCAGAGGTCCCACTCCTCACACTTCCCCCTCTCCCAGTGGCCCCACCCCTACACTGCCTCTTATCCCCGAAGCACTTCCTCGTCTCTGCCACCCCCATCCATTGCTTGCTCTTACAGACAGTAAAACATGGGTGGGGTTATTCCTCCTACTTTTAAAAATGACTCCTGTGGTGCCCCTCCTCTCCAGTATGCAGGTAAACAGTATGCATCTTTCCTTGGCATAAGGTAGATCTATTTTTCTTTTTGTGACTAGTCATCAATCTTGCAGGCAGACTTGGTGGGAGTATAGGACCTCATCCGCATCCTGCCCAGTCAAAGGATGGTGGGTGTTCACTGTAGTGTCACTGAGATTTTAAAACAGTGGTAATCAGTATCTGCTGTTATTCATAAATTAAGTTTCTCAGGTCAGGGACAAGGAGGCAGTACCTCAGCTAGTATACATTGGGGTAGGTCCATTGAAGTCATTTGGGATCTAGTCCAGACTACAAGCCTCTTTTGAAAGAGAACGTCTAGACTACAACCAGTACTTTTGAAAAAGCTAGCTGCTTTTTCAAAAGAAAGCACCCAAGCAGTCTGGATGCTCTCTTTTGAAAAAGCACAGTTTACGTTCAATATTGCCTTTTTTCAAAAGAGCACTTTCAAAAAAAGGCGTTATTCCTTGTAAAACGAGGTTTTCTGCGATCGAAAAAACTACCACTTTTTTCAATTTACTTTCGAAAGAATGCAGTGGTAGTCTAGACGCAGGGGAAGTTTTTTTGAAAAAAGGCCACTTTTTTTGAAAAAACCCTGTAGTCTAGATACATTTCTCTTGTTTTTCCTTTTGAGCACTATAAAGCCCTATGAAGCAATATAAATACATTTTTAAATGATTCCTGAACTAATCTTTGTCCAGCATTACATCATATTTTATGAGGCAATAATATAACTAAATATATTACTCATGTACCAGCCTTCCAGTATATGTCTGTGAAAAAAGCCAGAAAAAGAAACCAGAAGCTCTGATTCTCAGAACATGCACTAATGGCAAAACAATCTAACACTATTTATAGTGAAGTAGAAGAAATGTACTGAATTGCCAATTCATCACAATGTGAAATTTAATTTTAGTTATAGTGGGTCTGTGGAATTGTACTTCAAATAAAAAAAAGTACTCTAAGTTATATTCTCCATATACTGTAAGCATTTTACATGTTACTGAATGAAAAAAAAAAAAAAAAAAACCTGAGCAGTGAAGAAGGCATAGAGAGAGAAGGATTTTTTCCATTCATTTTCTTTTTCTTAAGTGTTAACTCAATATTTTGTAATTTGTCAAAGCAAAATAAATAAATTTGCTCACTCTCTCTATCTCCGCTCTCCCTTTTTCTCTCTTTACGCTAGATGGCAAACCTTTTCAAATAGTGAGGAACTATGGAGAAACACTACTGAAAAATTTTGAAATATCTGAAAAACACTTCCGATAAATGGGAAGTTTATCTTCGCTTCATTTACCAAATGCATTAGGCTGATTTAGTATCAATAGAGGGGCCAGCAAAGTCAAAATTGTCTAATATGCAACAGATTATGAGATCAAGGTGTTTAAAATAAATGTGTAATATATTCAGACATAGTAAGAATGAGAGCCCTTTTAAACTGACACCTATAATTGCAGGATTAGTTATGGGTTTGTCAGATTTTCATTATAAACTGCTACCATCAGAAGTGCGTAATTCAGCCATAGCTATCTCTACAGTACAGTGGGCTTCTAAAATCTCAGGCAAGAAATTTTTCACTTTCACAGTTAGGAAAAAACCCAGAGTGCTAAATCCGAGTTAATTCCTTACACACCAATCCTGTTTCAGCAACAGTGAGTGACATAACTTCAATGGACTTCAGTGCCAAAAAGATTGCACCCTGAAGTTTTATCATCTCCTGTGTCTTTATTCATGCAAAATACTTATTGGCTTCCAAAACGTAAATGGAAATTCTGCCAAAGTAAGAAGTAGGGAAATAGGCCATGATTTCAACATTTTTATATTGAAGGGGAACACGCTATACACTTTTCCCCCACCATCCTTATCTATCCAAATGTCCTGCAATTGCATTTTCAATAGAATGCTAACAGGGAAATCTTGGGATGATAACTAACATTATTAACTGTTACCCTGATATCATTTTAGCATACAGATATTTGTAGCAATATGGAAAGAAGATAAACAAATTATCACCACTTATTTTACTATTGAAATTCAACCCAAACAAGATGAATTAAGGAAGAGATTTTAGCCTCAAACTGGAACTTCATTGTTTTTGCTGGCCCAGGGTCACATCTGTAAAACTAACTTGAACACAGCCTCTCTGCTTGCCTTCAATTTCTGAGCTTTCATTTTTGCTTCTTCTTCAGTAGAAATTGTTTTGTGAGATTTAGAGAATTATAAGAATACAGAGCAGCAGCTAATACAAAGACAAAGAAAAATCCTGGATTGTCTGAATAAAAAGATATAATTATGAATATGATATGGTTGTAATGTGCAAAGAATCCTAAAACAGAATAGTCCAGTTTTTCCTTTTTTGAGTGCAAGATGCTTTTAAGACAAAAACAAGAAGCTTGATAACCGCTTCTATCTCAACTGCTGATTCCAAAACTGTACTGTTCAAAAACACAAAGTCTCTTTCTGTGTGTGCCCCTCATTCTTTCTTCCTCAAATGAACAATAAAATAACATTCCTATTTCAACTAAGTATTGTCAGATGCCACCGATGTGGTGTCCTGACAGATGTTGCTCTGTCAGATGTGGATAATCATTTTGCTGTGTGCGTGTGCTCTCTTTTTGTGCTATCCTCTCTCTGTGCAGATAGCCAGCACAGCAGACCTTTGAGAACCCCCAATTACCCTTAAAATCAGATAAGTGATTGTGAGGGCTGATCCCCATTCTGGCACTCTGAGTGCAGAAGATGGGGGCCCACAAAACACCTTAAAAATACTTTGTCTCAATAGGCTCTGCTTACAAAAATTCCCCAGAGTCACAGATTTACTGATTTTGGGGGTAGCTGCCACCATCAGGTGTTATACCCTACAAAAAACAGGGTGGGACACTTGAATCCCCCAAGGGGTAATCCAAGCTCTTTTGCTGCAAAAGAGCTTGAGAAAAAGAAAAGAAAAAAACAATCTGCAGTCTCTGGTAGCTGACCTCTTAGTCTGAGGCATGCAAATAGACGCACAAACAGATCTCCTGTACTTTTCAGGACACAAGATTCAAATCATCACCTTAAAAAAGTGGTTTTTATTAACAAAACAAAAGATATACTTGATAGAGTATACTTGATTGCTAGGTGTTGCAGAGCAACTAAATAAAACAAATTAAAACAGAGAAAATCTCTGGGAACAACTCTTAGGCTATGTCTACACTGCAGGTTTTTCTCAGAAAAAGATACGCAAATTACGATGCGCAATTTGCGTATCTCTTTCCACTTGTTTTTTCGGAAGAGGCTTTTCTGACATTTGGCCCATCTACACAGGGCCAAATGTCAGAAAAACCTCCTCTTTCAGGAGATCCCTTATTCCTCATAAAATGAGGAATACAGAGATGCTGAAATTACGTGCCCGCTTTTTCAGAAACTTCCCTGGACGCGGCAGAGTTTTCCTGGGATACCAGAGGTATCCCAGAATAACTCTGCAGTCTAGACATAGCCTTAGATAGTGATTGGGGGAGGGGAGGCATAGATTTACACAGAGAAGCTCAAACCAAACCATAAAAATAAAAAAAATACCCTGATTGCAACTAGATACACTTTTTCCCTTTTATTTACTCGTGATCCCTTTCAGGTTCAGTCCACTTCCATGCCCTGAATTCTTTGGAGTCACAGTAGTCCTTCCTGGGTTTAAATCATCTTGTGTCTCTCAACTCCTGGTTTAACTCTCCCACACAAAGAAAACAGGCAAGGTATCTTATACAATTCAAATTTCAGCACTCTATGCCCATTGGTTTTTCTGGCTACCTGCCAACAACCTTGCTAGCTACCTTAGTTTAACACCTTAGTCACCTTAGCACTCCTCTTATCTATCACAGGGATGAAGGCACCTGGCTAGATTTATTGCCAAATGAAGCACAGTAATAATTGCTAGCAACTCTACTGGACCGTACACATATGTGCACCTTGGCAATGGACCAGCTCGGTAAGTGGAAGGACTCTCCACTGTCCCCAGGCCAGAAAAAGCCAGCTCCTCTGAAATGCTTTTGTATACACTAATATAAACAAGTTATGCATCACTCCTGATGCGTATAGGTGCCACCCTCTGGCATACCTGGATGCCACCCATTACCTTGAACATGTTGGCTCAATCAAAACATCCCATTCATCATGTTGTCATCCTGTCCTTATTCTGAGGGTGGGTCAGTATGTTGTTCTTGTTATCTATGTGTGCTGGTATAATCCAGAAATGTGTCTGAATGACCTGTGGCTAGTACCTCTTAGGTATGTGTATTTCTGCAATATCAGTCCTATTTCTATCAGCTTCTGTGAGCAGGGATTATGGATCTGCTACCTTCTCCTGCTCTGACTGCCTCCCTGCAGCCCTGGTACCCTCATTCCTTTAAAGCAAGGTTTTAGCCTAGGGATTTACCTGGCAGAGCTGCCTGACTTTTCCCTTCACTGTTCTGTCTCAGGTACCCTGTGTAGCTTACCAAGCAGACAGATCCTTCTTGCTCCCCAGCTGGAGCAAGAATATGTTTCTCTTCTTTATGACCCTTCTTATAAGGCCTAGACAGGCCTTGATTGGTTGTCTCTAGACGTCTTCTGATTGTTTCTAGGCTTCTGAAATTTGGAAGCTATAGTATTAACAAAAGACATCTAGGGCCCAATTCCACAAAGACTTATCCAAGTACTTAACTTTAACTGTTAAGTATCTTTTATACTACCTTCCATGGATCACAGGTTTTTGTTTTGTTTTCTTTCTGTTCATATGACAATTTCTAACCATTTCTTTATAGAAGAGATTCCCAGATTGTGGAAGTAATCTGCAGAAAGCTCACACTACATTAAAAGCCAGCTAGAAAAACAATGTCTCCGAAGGGTAGCCGTGTTAGTTTCTTAACTTTAAAAACAATGAGTAGTCCTGTGGCACCTTAGAACATGTCTACACTGCAGTGTTATTTTGAAATAACAAGATAAGTGTTAATACAACAAGTCCGATATTTCAAAATAATTTGGAAATAATAGGCATCTTATTCCGGAATCTGTAACCCTCACTTCATGAGGAATAACACCTATTTCAAACTAGCTATTTTGATATAGGGTGTGAATAGACATCAGAGCTGTAATTATTTTGAAATAAGTGGCTCCCAGGGCTTCTCACAGCTGCCTTGGTGGCCATTCTGTCCACACTCATCAGCACTCTATAGTTCCCTGCAGCCCTTAAAGATATAGCCACAGGGGAAAGTGCTTGTGGTGCAATGCAGGCCCTGCTAGCCCTGTGCCACACATCAGCAACCTCTGCTGCTTTTGCTGCCACCATGAGCAACCCCCTTGCTCCCCCTGAGCCCTCTATGGCTGCAAGTGAGCCATCTGTCAACTCCCAATCCCCTGCCCAGCAGAAAAGAGGAGGGCCCCTTTCTGGTCTGGGGGCAGAGATTCTGGATCTCTCTGAATTCTGGGGAGAGGAGGCAAACCTCCAGTATCTTTGCACCACATGCTGGAATGCGGACATTTATGGCTGGATGGATGACAGCCTGGGCCAGAAGGGACACATGCCCACCCAGATGTGCATGAGATGAAGAAGCTAAGGCAGGCCTACACAAAGGCTAGGGACTGCAGTTCCCATGCAGAGGTGGCAACCCAGATCTGCCTCTATTTTGACCACCTCCACCACATCCTGGGAGAGGGGTCAGTCCCTTCCCCCTGCTTGTTGTGGACTCTGGCCTGGAGATGCCTGTTGTCAGCCTCCCTTAGGGCACGGCTGAGGAGGAGGAGGAGGTGTAGGAAAAGGGGAAGGAAGATGAGAAGCCAGTACAGACACCATGCCTGCCAGCCAGGAAGTCATCCTGGCCCTGGAGCCAGTACCCTGCTCCCAGGACATTGCCCAGGTACTGGACAAAGCCAACAAAGTCCCATCAGGTGAGTTACATTACTTTCCCTAGACACAAGAGGGACTGAGCCAACTATCTGCCTTCCGGACCTGGAATCTTAAGAGGTGTGCTGCTTACCGGGAGCTCGAATTCAGGATGTGACTGAGAGGCTTACAAAACTGTTCAAACCTTTGGATCACTACCCCTTCCTGCTTCTCCACGTGGGAACTAACGATACGGCCAAGAATGACCTTAAGGGGGTTACTGCAGATTATGTAGCGCTGGGAAGAAGGATCCAAGAATTTGGAGCGCAAGTGGTGTTCTCGTCCATCCTCCCTGTTGAAGGGAAAGGACTGGGCAGGGAGCGTCGAATTGAGGAAGTAAATGCGTGGTTGCGCAGGTGGTGTCGCAGAGAGGGCTTCGGTTTCTTCGACCATGGGACTCTGTTCCGGGCACAAGGATTGTTAGGAAGAGATGGGATCCACCTAACCAAGAGAGGAAGGAGCATCTTCGTGGGCAGGCTTGCAGACCTAGTGAGGAGGGCTTTAAGCTAGGTTCGTTGGGGGACGGTGACCAAAACCCTGAGGGGAGTGGGAAAGTTGGATACTGGAAAGAAATGCAAAGAGGAACGAGCAAGAAAGGAGGACCCCTGATTCGAATGGAGAAGATAGGGCAATCAACTGTTTATCTGAGATGTTTGTACACTAATGCGAGAAGCCTGGGCAACAAACAGGAAGAACTGGAGGCCCTGGCCCAGTCCAAGAAATATGATTTAATTGGGATAACAGAGAATTGGTGGGATGACTCACATGACTGGAGCGCTGTCATGGAAGGGTATGGACTGTTCAGGAAGAACAGGCAGGGGAGAAAAGGAGGAGGAGTTGCACTATACATAAGAGAGCACTATGATTGCTCTGAACTCCAGTATATAGAAGGAGAAAAACCTGTTGAGAGTCTCTGGGTTAAATTTAGAGGTGCAAACAACAGCAGTGATGTTGTGGTTGGTGTCTACTACAGGCCACCAAATCAGGTGGATGAGGTAGATGAGGCTTTCTTCGGACAACTGAGAGAAGCTTCCAGATCACAGGCCCTGGTTCTCGTGGGGGACTTTAATTATCCTAACATCTGTTGGGAAACCAATACGGCAGTACACAGGCAATCCAGGAAGTTTTTGGAGAATGTTGGGGATAACTTCTTGGTACAAGTGCTGAAGGATCCGACCAGGGACCGTGCGCAGCTTGACCTTCTGCTCACAAACAGGGAGGAACTAATAGGGGAAGCAGAGGTGGGTGACAACCTGGGAAGCAGTGATCATGAGATGGTAGATTTCAGGATCCTGACCAAAGGAAGAAAAGAGAATAGTAAAATACACACCTTGGACTTCAGAAAAGCAGATTTTGACTCCCTCAGACACCTGATGGGCAGAATTCCCTGGGATGCTAACATGAAGGGGAAAGGAGTCCAAGACAGCTGGCAGAATTTTAAAGAAGTCTTATTGAAGGCAGAGAAAGAAACCATCCCGATGCGTAGCAAGAGAGGCAAGCATGGTCGGAGACCGGATTGGCTTACAGGGGAAATCCTTGGTGAACTTAAGCACAAAAAAGAAGCTTACAAAAAGTGGAAACTTGGACAAATGACCAGGGAGGGATTTAAATGTATAGCTCAAGAATGCTGGGGGGTTATCAGGAAGGTGAAAGCGCAATTGGAATTGCGACTGGCAAAGGATGTGAAGGATAACAAGAAAGATTTCTACAGGCATGTTAACAAGAAGAAAGTGATCAGAGAGGGTGTGGGGCCCCTACTGGATGAAGGAAGTAACCTAGTGACAGATGATGTGGGGAAAGCTGAAGTACTCAATGCTTTCTTTGCCTCTGTATTCACGGACAAGCTCGGCTCTCAGACTAATGCGCTAAGTGACGCAAGATGGAATGAAGATGGACAGCCCTTGGTGCCTAAAGAACAGGTTAGTAACTATTTAGAAAAGCTAAATGTACACAAATCCATGGGTCCGGACTTAATGCATCCAAGGGTACTGAGGGAGTTGGCAAATGTCATTGAGGAGCCTTTGGCCATTATCTTTGAAAAATCATGGAGATCGGGAGAGATCCCGGATGATTGGAAAAAGGCAAATGTAGTGCCCATCTTCAAAAAAGGGAAGAAGGACGATCCAGGGAACTATAGGCCGGTCAGTCTTACCTCGGTTCCTGGAAAAATCATGGAAGGGATCCTTAAGGAATCTATTTTGAGGCACTTGGAAAAGAGGAAAGTGGTCAGGAATAGTCAGCATGGATTCATAAAGGGCAAGTCATGCCTGACCAATCTGATTTGCTCTGTGAGGTAACTGGCTCTGTGGACATGGGATAGTCAGTGGATGTGATATACCTTGACTTTAACAAGGCTTTTGATACGGTCTCCCACAATATTCTTGCCAGCAAGTTAAGGGAATGTGGATTGGATAAATGGACGGTAAAATGGATAGAAAGCTGGCTAGAAGGCGGGGCCCAGCGGGTAGTGATCAACAGCTCGATGTCAGGATGGTGGTTGGTTTCTAGTGGAGTGCCCCAAGATTCGGTTCTAGGAACGGTTTTGTTCAATATCTTTATTAATGACCTGGATGAGGGGATGGATTGTACCCTCAGCAATTTGCAGATGACACTAAGTTATGGGGAGAGGTAGATACGCTTGAGGGCAGAGATAGGGTCCAGAGTGACTTAGATAAATTAGAGGATTGGGCCACAAGAAATCCGATGAGGTTCAACAAGGACAAGTGCAGAGTCCTGCACTTGTGATAGAAGAATCCCAAGCATTGTTACAGGCTGGGGACCAACCAGCTAAGTAGTAGTTCTGCAGAAAAGGACCTGGGGGTTACAGTAGATGAGAAGCTGGATATGAGTCAACAGTGTGCCCTTGTAGCCAAGAAGGCTAATGGCATACTAGGTTGCATTAAGAGGAGCATTGCCAGCAGATCCGGAGATGTCATTATTCCCCTTTATTTGGCTCTGGTGAGGCCACATCTGGAGTATTGTGTCCAATTCTGGGCCCCCCACTACAAAAAGGATGTGGACGCATTGGAGAGGGTCCAGCGGAGGGCAACCAAAATGATTAGGGGGCTGGAGCATATGACCTATGAGGAGAGGCTGAGGTAGTTGAGTCTGTTTAGTCTGCAGAAGCGAAGAGTGAGGGGGGATTTGATAGCAGCCTTCAACTTCCTGAAGGGAGGTTCCAAAGAGGATGGAGAAAGGCTGTTCTCAGTAGTGACAGATGGCAGAACAAGGAGCAGTGGTGTCAAGTTGTGGTGGGAGAGGTCCAGGTTGGATATTAGGAAACACTATTTCACTAGGAGAGCACTGGAATGAGTTACCTAGGGAAGTAGTGGAGTCTCCATCCCTAGAGGTATTTAAGTCTTGGCTTGACAAAGCCCTGGCTGGGTCGATTTAGTTGGGATTGGACCTGCCTAGAGCAGGGGGCTGGACTTGATGACCTTCTGAGGTCTTTTCCAGCTCTATGGTTCTATGATTCTATGAGGGGGAAAGGCGGCAGGTGTCTTGGGACTGCATGCTCCTTGCCCAGTCTTTTCGGCTTGGGGATCACACAGCTGCTTGTGCATGTGGGTGCACATTGAGCGCCAGTCCAGAGGCTGTCACACAGGAACCTTACACTCCTGCTCACCGGGTTCCTGCATAGGCCTGCCTTACTCCTGACCCTGTGGGAGAACACTTTCCCACCACTAGCCACCACTAAGGAGGATGGGGTTAGGGGGACACACACACACACACAGCAGTGCCACACACGGGCAGGCCTACACTCTTGGGACAGCAACTGCTCGCAGGCAAGCATGGCGAGGTGCAGGACACTGGTCCCCTGCCAGGGGAGCCAGCTGGGAGGGGAGAAAATGGAGGGGACCCCAGTAGCACCCTCCCCAGCAAGCGGTGTCCTCTCTCACACACATTCCTTCACATCCTCCCCCGCTCTCTTTCAGAAGGTGGGGATACAAATCTTCTCCATGTGGGACACCACCACTGCCAGACCCAGCATGTGCGCAGCATAGAGGAAAGCTGAGCCGCCCCTTCACCCCCCTCCCAGCCAGAAGCTCACAGCCTGGCTGGCATCTTCCCATGCCTGCTTGTCCCCGGAGGTATGGGGGTACTGAGGCTCCCCTCTGGGACATCTATGTCCCTATAGGAAAGGACCCACTGTCTAGGCCTCAGCTGTCCTTCCTCAAAGCACATCACCTTCATCTGACCCAAAACCTTTCCGTATTGGTTCTGAGATGAGGGCTAGGCGTCATGCACAGTATCTCCTGGGATGACTGCCCTTCTCTTTGTTCTTCACTGGTGGACCAGCTGCAAGTGGGGCACAAGCCACATTTCCTGTGCCAGTCTCACAACGCTGCAAAACCTACAGGTGCTGCCAGCCCTGCAAGGACCTTGAGCGGGAACACACAGGCTGTCTCTGTTTCCTACAGCAGTCTCTGGAGTGGCAGGAGTGGAGTTTGGACGCGCACCTGGAGAAGTTCCATGCTGAGTGGAAGCTATGCCACACCACCTGGCAGGAGCTATACCAGGAGACCCAGAGCATGTGTGTGGCATACAGCCCCAGTGTTTACTGCTTGGTTGCCATAATTGAACAGTCCAACAGCCACCCTCCACACTCACCTCCTTCCACCACCCTCCCATTCCCTAGGAAACCCAATTCCAGTAGTTCACCACCTTCCTAGGACAATAGTAAGAGCACCATACCTGTATGACCAGGGGCCCAACAGTCGACCTTCCCACACTGAGCTGATTCCCAACAGAGCGGTAGCTGCCTGGTGTGGTGAGCTTCCAAAGTGTGATGGAGATCCACCTCTGGAGAGGGATGGTGGGTCTCATGTGGGTGTCCCGTCACCAGAGAGGAGGGAGGATCTACTCACACAGCTCTAGGAAGGTGTTATTCTGCATGCAGAAGTTCTGGAGCCACTGCTGGTCGTCCCACCACTCCATGACAATCCGGTCCCACCAGCTGGAACTGGTGTTCAGTCGCTAGAAGTGGTAGTGCACAGTGTGCTGGGGAGGGTTGGAGGCTGTGCTGCATGAGCAGCCATGGAGAGAGAAGAGGAGGTACCCCTCAGGGAGCTGCAGGTCCTTTTTTTGAAGAGCCACAAAGGCAGCCTGCAGTAACTACACCAGGAAGTGCAGCAGAACATCTAAGAGCTGGAAACTGCTTTCCGGCATGTCTGCTCCATGACTAGAGTGCTGTGGTGTCCACCAGGGCAACTAGAAGAGGCAGTGAGATGAGTTTGCTGTCTCTCAAGGAGGTAGCAAAGGTCAAGATCCTGAGAACGACTGTACAGGGGGGTCCCTTTAAGCATTAGCCTCAGACAGCAGCTACAGGAAGTGAGTATTGTCCTGATGCCCTGCCCAAAGTGCTTGCAGGAGGCTTTTTCAGGCTCTAATCAGTGTGGATGCTCTATATCTGAAATAGCTCAGTGGTATTTCAGTGTACATTTGTGGACACGCTATTTTGAAATAAGGTATTTCGGAGAGGTTTTTTTCAAAATAAGCACATAGTATAGACATACCCTTAGGCTATGTCTACACTACAAGGTTTTTGCACAAAACCAGCCATTTTTGTGCAAAAACCAGTAGATCGTCCATACCTCGTGTGTTTTTGCACAAAAAAAATTACAGTAAAACAACAGGACAGAGGGCTTTTTGCAGTAGAGTTATTCCTCTCCCCATGAGGAATAACTCCTTTTGGAGCTACAGCTGTTGCTCAAAAAGGCGCGTGTGGACTCTCCGCAGGGATTTCTTGCGCAAAAAGAGGCTATCAGAAAAAGCACACGTGCTCTGAACGTCATTCTGTGAATGGCAATCAGAACTTTCTTGTGTAAGAGTGTCCGTACAGTGTGGACGCTCTCTTGAGCAAAAGTACATCGCTTTTGCGATGCACTTACGAGGTGTGGACGCGCTCTTGCGCAAGACATTTTTGCGGAAGATCTCTCCTGCAAAAAGCTTCTTGCGCAAAAACCCTGAAGTGTAGAGAAAGCCTCAGTGTGCTACCCTCTCTCTGTGCAGCATTCCACTGTTAGAAAACAGTCATGTAACCATACAACTGTCACTAACATTCAAATAATATGTATTATCATGAATAACAAAAAAGAATCAGAGGGGTAGCCGAGTTAGTCTGTTACAGGAAAAACTTAAAAAACAACAAACAGTCTAGTCTAGCACTTTAAACTTAAAAAACAACAAACAGTCTAGTCTAGCACTTTAAAGACTTACAAAACATGTAGATGGTATCATGAGCTTTCGTGGTCACAACCCACTTCTTCAGATGACCGGAGTGTTGGAAGTCCAGATCCAATAAAAAAAGAAATTATTTACATGTTGCTTGTGCTGCTGAACTTTTACAGTGGCTTTTCAAAAAATGCAGTCGTACAAAATATCATACCTAAAATATGTATTTTCCCCACTGCTGAAGCTCAAGTTGCAACAGCCTGTAATCTATTCTGAAGTACAAGTTACTCTGTGCAGTCCCCAAAGGCAGAGAGATAAATGACAAATTGCTACCCTCACAGTAAGTTGTGTTCTGTCTGGTTACTGTGTCTCACACCAGTTTAATGTAGTTCCATATGAATATGCAGCACATAATTCAATATAAAAGTCAGAAATTTTAAAAACATTTTCCCCCACGTGCTGGCTGCTATAAATTCAGATAATGATCAAACCCAATTTATTATAGAATACCATGGAGAAAGATAAAATAAGAAAAGCACTGTACTGTAAGTATCTGCATTAGGCACAATGCAGTATTTCAGCCCATCTAGCTATTCTGACAGCGTTAGAAGTTTCATAATTTAAATTTACAGTATGCTCTATGTTGATTTGGGAGTTAATGGAGATACAGTTGTTGCTGTTTATAAAGTGTGGCCTTATATATTTTTTGTTTGTTTCCTAATCAGATTGTAGTTGTGTGTGTTCTATTTATCTGCCCGCCTTCACTTCTGCATGTCTGTTCCTTATATCCATACCTAAATTCACATTTACCAGAAGAAATCAAGAGCCAACAAGGGCTCTCAAGATGCCAGTCAAACTTGCTATGCAAGTTAACAAGCTTCTTATTATAAACCTTCTTTGTGAAAATCTTGTTTGAAATTACATAGCTTGCATTTGAAATGATAATGCTGAATTAACTACTGATTTACAGGTTTATGAGAATACATAAAAACGAGTCTTTCTAAGGAAATCTCTTCCTTTTTGTCCTGAAGAAAAATCTGAAGTTTAGAGATCAGTTGGCTTCATAGAACAGTCTCTGATCAGCTGGCTGGAGGGAATCCTGAGCTTAAGGATGTCTTTAGCTAAGCATCTTAGGAGACACATCAATACACTTGTACAGTTAATCCAAATAACCAGCCTTCAAAAAGACATGACAACACAACATATGGGTTGTAACTTGTAAAAACATCCATAAATCATTACGGCATGAATAAGAAGTTTAGCCAAATACATGGTTGTCATTTCTGTGGGATTAGCAGATTTATTTGAAGGGTTTAATTTAAAGGATTCATATAAATATCCTTAAGACCAGGCACTAATGCACAAACTACTGGGTGAATCTGTGTTTTGAAGTGCCAGGAACAGCAAAAATTGGTTTATTTTTGCTTGTGATAAAACTTTTGCATATATGGCAAAATATCATAACAAAGTTTAAGTGATTATGAATTTTTAAAATATATTAATGTGGGAAGGTGAAAGAAAAAACAGCCTCTATCCTCTTTAAGGTGATCTCCATCCTACTCAACTATTCTCTGATTCATACTATTTAGCATATTTAATTGCCTTTTCTAAAGTATTTTTTCACTTAAAAACAGAACTTTCTTCAGTTAACCCCCTTTCTTCAGCCTGGATAGCTAGGCTGTTGTGTGCTGATCTTGGAACAAGCAAAATCCTGTCATGTTGCAATTTCGGAGAAGAGGGAAGAGTGTGACTTCTAACTAGCAGACAGCAAGGGAGGTGAGATTTTAACTGAGCATTCCTTTAAGAGCCAGATTGCCTAGCTAATATGCCTAACAAAGCTCCAAAGCATTGAGAGAATGTATTACACTGATTTGGATACAGGGCTGGGCCCCCAGATTTCTACATCTATTCCTCTGCCCCTGCCTGATTCTAATGGAGATGGAAACATGCTCTTTTTCTTGCCTTCATGAGACTTTTTGTCTTGCACTAACAGAAAGGCTCCAGTCCCTCTCCCTAGCCTGCATCGCTGCTCCTGTTTCATTTCTCCCTAGCAGCACAGCAGCAGTCTGTGATAGGCCTCCAGAAGCAATAACATATGTAATCTGCTGCTGCTGCTGCGGCTGTCTAATATTCAGCAGATCTAGCATTCTGAGTCATTTCAATGCCACTTTTTGTGACAAAGATGTGAAATTTTAGATAGCTCTTATTTTGAAAAAGTAAAACAAAACATTTCTGTGATGGCACTGAAATCATCCCACCATCACTGGATGTATTAGGGCATGACTACACCAACAGTAATTTCATGGCAAAGTGAAGTGTGTGTATGTACCCTACACTTGCCCCCTTCAGATTAACTCTTCTTGTGGATGCTGCAGAGACTCATTAACATCACATTAATGAACTGTGATCCAGTCTTCTTTGAAACAGGCTAGATCAAAGTGCATTGTCAAACTACTTATGTGCCTCAGAGGGCTCTGTATGGACAGTTAGTCCACAGCAGGCAAGTGTGGGGTAGTTTCACAACTCAGCTTGCTGTAAACTAAACAGACAGGAAGGTAATTTCTCTCTCTCTCTGTTGCTCTGTGTGTGTGTGAGAGAGACGGTGGAGGTAGGGGTGGGAGGGAAGAAGAGAGAGAATATATAAAATGGAATACCCTGTAGCTAGAGCCAATTAACAATAAAATTAATATTTTTCTATTCTAGTGTCAATAGATCATTGAACCATGACTTTGGAAATAAGTTTTAATAATGTTTACTAGAAACTGCTTTAATTATTTTACTTTATTTCAATTTTAAAAAGTAATTGTAGAAGGCTCTGGTCTACAATGGACTGCTTTACATGGAGAAGAAGGGATGATCATGTATTAAGTTGTACATTTATAATGAAATCTTCTTTTCTTATTCATATTCAGTATACCCATCCCTGTGAATCTTCTCTCTCTCTCTCTTTCTTTCCCCAGTATGGACTATGCTACAAAGTTTGGTTGACATAAGTAATCTTGCATCTACCTATTTGTACATCTGTCTATGCCCTAATTCATCTCCAGCTGATCTAAATGCCTCATTATGGTGATACAATAAAAACACGTTCCTGAATGACATTGACCCATCGTGAATCTGCTGAGGCTGAAACAGTGTGAGTGTATAGTCTATATAACCAATGATGACCTAAGAGCTATCTGACAATGCACCATGCCCTGTGGTACTGAACACTACTGCACAGTGGGGTCATGGAGACTGGAAAATTACCCCTTTTATCTTTAAATACCTTTTCCTAATAGTCCCAGCTAGTAGCTCACCCTTGTCGTTTGCAGCTATCTAATCCATCATGCTGCAGCCACACACTGGATATGCCCATGCTCAGAATAGAAAGGAGGTAATGAATCTCCTGAGACAGTGGTGGGAAGAGGCTGGGCAAGCACAGCCATAGACCAGTTGTAAAAATCATGGATACACATGATTGCACAGGGGATGCAGGCAAAGAGAGATCAGATGCAATGTCATGTAAAAGCAAAGGAATGGCACTAGACATATCATCTGGCCAGGAAGGCCAACAATTGATCTGGTGCTAACTCATAGTCATGCTGTTTTTTGACTGGCATACTTGGCAGACACTACTGGGCATACCTCAGAGGAGCCTGAAACAAAGACCTCCACCATGAACAGTAAGAAAAACAGTGGGGGAGAGACACAACAACTGAGTCCAGCTATGATATGAGGCAGAACAAGTTTGAGACTTCACCACAGACTAGCCATATCTTGCCAACCCAAAGCATAGAAGAATCCTCTGGTAAGAGAGCACATGGATTCATCCTTCAAATCTCTAAGTATAAAGATGGCACACAGCCTATCTCCAAATTATCGAAACACAGGGATCAACAATCACTGTTTTCCTTTTACAAGAAGAGGTATAAGTAAAACAGAGAGGAATCCCATGGCACCTTATAGACGAACACATTTACTTGGGCATAAGCTTTGGAGGGCAAAGACCCATCTGACGAAGTGGGTATTTGACCGTGGAAGATTATACCCAAATAAACCTGTTAGGGTATGTCTACACTAGCTCGTTAATTCGAGCTAGGTAGGCAAATCAGGCAACCGGAGTTGCAGATGAAGCCCGGGATTTAAATATTCTGGGCTTTATTTGCATGTTCCCATCCGGCCGCCATTTTTAAATCCCCCTTAGTTCGAACGAACTGCCCACGGCTACACGCGGCAGTTTAAAGTTAATCCGAACTAAGTCCTTAAAATCACTATTACCTGTTGAAATAGTGCATATACTCTGTGCTGGCACTTTGGCAGGGCAGGGCAGGGCAGGGCAGAAAGTAGTTAGGAGGCTCTGGCCTGTATTCAGGCAGAGCAGTTGTGAGTCTATAAGGGTATGTCTATCCTTGCCCCCTAGTTCGAACTAGGGAGGCAAATGAAGCATACAGAAGTTGCTAATGAAGCATGGGATTTAAATATCCCACGCTTGATTAACATATTCGCGGCGGTCGCCATTTAAAAAAGCCGGTAGCCCGAATGAACTCGCCGCGTGTAGACACGGTAGTCTGATCCAAAACCCTTCCCTCGAATTAACTGTTACTCCTCGTGCAATGAGCAGTAACAGTTAATTCGAGGGAAGGGTTTTGGATCAGACTACCGCATCTACATGTGGCGAGTTAACTCGGGCTACCGGTTTATTTAAATGGCGACCGGCCGCGAATATGCTAATCAAGCGCGGGATATTTAAATCCCGCGCTTCATTAGCAACTTCGGTATGCTTCATTTGCCTCCCTAGTTCGAACTAGGGGGCAAGTGTAGACATACCCTAAGTTCATAACCTCAACTGGAGTGCTGGCAAAGTCCTGAAGATCAGGCCCTCAGCCATGTCAGACAACAAAGTCAGGTGGCTCTGGCCTATACTCAGTAAAAAGCAATAGTAAATTTGTACACTCAAACCCTGAAGCAGATCGGGGCAACAAACGGTTGAGGGTTCTGGCTCTGGTGGACTGCAAACAATGCAGGGCACATGGCTGATGGTGGGGAGGCTGCCCCACAGGAGTGATGTGAGAGCTATAGGGAAACACAGGCCCACCCAACTCCACTACGTCCCAGCCCAGGGCCTAACAATGGTGGAGTAATTCCACCACTGGTCAATGCGGAAATATGTCCACAACATGCTGGCCAGCTGTTAGCCAGCACCAGAGCCAAACCATATTTGGCTCCCTGGGGCTACTTCTTATATTCCTGTTGGGGGGAGCAGTTGCCTGGGTCCTGTGGTTGTCATTAATTTCACCAGGATAAATAGCTAATGGCTATCCTGCCAACTCCTTGCTGACTCTGGTGACCAGTAGCTATGGCAGACCCTCCAGGTCATAGGCACTGTAGCGGTCAGTATTGAGTCCAAGCTGCATCCATGGGCAGGAAACATTCTTCTCCAGCAGCTCATATCCAAGTGAGCTGAAGGACATGCCTTTTATACTTCTGGTTCCTGTCCATTCCTCTATTTTTGGTGGCATGGGCATAGATATCCTGCCTCTACCCACCAGAGGGCAGTAGCTGCTTTCCCGCTATCCATTTGGGAGGGAGGATACACTCTCCAAATGGGTATTTGAGTTCCTAGATGGTCTTAGGTTGGCCTTTGTTTTGGAGGTCTCTGTTATTATGTATGTTTAACCTGAAAGGATGTCTGTCAAATTCACCAATATATGCTGGGTTCTTATTCCAATCTATAACAATGTAATTTAATAATTTCAGTTATAATGGAAATGATTCCTCAGGTTTTTCAGCATTCAGAATATGGATTAGTCTGATAGTATCTGTCTGGATTAATTTAATTATTTTCTTTTACAAGCTTGTATCCTACAACCTATAGTAATGAATAAATTTCTTATGATACCCCTATGCTATCCCCTAGCTTGATCAATCCAATAGAACATCCAGATTTGCCATATAATCCAATTCCATATCTGCACCTAAATGGCCATGCTGTATACTGCTGCTATGCTAAGTTTGCTCTTATTTCATAACCTTTTTAATAACTTTATGCAATGTGTGAGCTTTACTGATCTATAATAACAATAAAAATTAAATCACCAAAATACATTATGGGATATGACAAACTGGCCCACCAGTCTGCAAACAATACAATTATTTTAGTGCTTGTCTTTTTTTTCCCTCTAAATGCTTCTTTTTGAATTTATGATGCATCACAGTTCCTAAAATCTCTGTGATGCACAATATGCTCCAGAGCTGCACCTGACACAAGTTATAAGCCAAAAGAAATCAATAGAAATATTTTACAAAATCTTTTGGGGTTTTCCACAAATGTTGGCTGGAAATTATTTCAGTGACAAAAGTGCAATTTTATTAATTCGAATACACTATTAAGTACTTAAATATGCCAATATAAAATTCAGAGGAAAATACTAAGAAGTACAGTGCACATTTAGCAGGAGGGGGTGATTTTCCAAATAAAACCACAAATGGGTAAAACAGGAAGCAAATATACAATATGCTTGAGAAAGAAATAGAGAATATAAAGCAAAGAGTATGTGCTATTCAAATTACAATTGACTGAATGTTACAAATGTAAGAAGCTGTAAAGAAAAATAATCTACAAAAATACTGTCTAATTTAGACCAACGATACTCACATTGAGGCTCTTGCAGCACTTGATATTAAAATATACCATGATTTAATTATTAACCAATCTAAGTCATTAACTAATCAGGATGCTTTTACTATGTTATTAATCAATTGTAGAATACTTGGTTCATCATTTTTGCTGTAGGAATAACATATATAGTAAATGAACCTATGAATTCATACTACTGTGCATCTTTTAGTAATGTTGATCACTAATTTTTCTGCTGAACCCCTGAGGTCTGAGTATCACTGATTTAGGCACTCTATTTGTTTTATATTCTTACTGTGACTTCGTTACCATGATGTCTGAGAAATAATAGCGCATAGTTTCAAACTGGGATACTTAAATAAGTTCAGATATTACATTCAGAAACCCACGTCAATTCATAATTATGTAAATAACCACTTTGTTCACCTAAACTTTGGGTTTAGCCATCTTTTTTAGGTGAGTTAGGTGAATAAATGTATTTTATGGATTTTTTGGGGGGAGTCAAATCTACCACTTTGCTTCTTGGTTAACCCACCCCCTTGTATTTGCTTATGTGTGAATGGCTGAACAGAGCTGAGGAAATTATTTTCACATTTCAAACATTTCTTAACTTCAAATTTTAAAAATACACTAAGTTGAAAAAAGCATATTGTCCATTTTTTAACCAGGCCTACATTTGTGTGAACGGGTTTGTATGTGCAAAAACAGATAATTTTCACTAAGTTATTTCTAAAACATTTTTAATATGCCTTTTTTTCAATTACAGAAAAGATTTATTTAACCCTTATTTTACTAAATAATTTACAAACAGAAAAAAGTTCCTCCTTTAAAATAATATAAAACTTAGATAATTCAGTAAGGGAACATAAACAATATCATAGGCCACCATAAATACATTTGTTAAAGAGATAGGAGGTCTTTTACGGTGTTAAGCACCAAGAAAGTTTACCTAAAAAAATTACTTTTAAAATTATTACCTAGAGAAATTAGAAATGATAGATCAAACCTATGAAGGAAGACTGAAAGAATTGGACTTGTTTAGTTTGGAAAGGAGAAGACTGAGAGGGGACATGATAGCAGTTTTCAGGTATCTCAAAGGGTGTCACAAGGAGGAGGGAGAAAAATTGTTCTCCTTAGCCTCTGAGGATAGGACAAGAAGCAATGGGCTTAAACTGCAGCAAGGGCAGTTTAGATTGGACATTAGGAAAAACTTCCTACCTGTCAGAATGGTTAAACTCTGGAATAAGTTGCCTAGGGAGGTTGTGGAATCTCCATCTCTGGAGATATTTAAGAGCAGGTTTGATAGACATCTATCAGGGATGGTCTAGATGGTACTGGGTCCTGCCTTGAGGTCAGGGGACAGGACTTGATGACCTCTCCAGTTCTAGTGTTCTGTGATTCTATAATATCTTAATTACTTTCTTTCTTGATGCCAACTCAGGGATGTAACTACCCTTTCCCTGTGTAAGCAGGGGCTGAACTGCTGCTTGCTATCAGCCAGCTAAAAGAAGAGAGCTGTCCTGGGCATGGGTGTGCCCACTACAATTGTTTAGCTCTGCAAGATAATTAACTGTTAACTGTTGATATGTAAATACAGCTCATGCCAGGAGGGGGAGGGAATACAAGGTGTGGCTATGTAAATCCAATTCAGCCAGGGCTGATGGAGGATCAGTGTGGGAATGGAATGTGGTGAATTGTAAATAATTTGGGGCTGTTGTGGGGGTCACAAATCATGCTACCCCTAAATGTGGTAACTGTAAAACATGACACCAGTGTTTGCAGGAGAGACACCATCATTGTAAGAGGTCTCCGAGGAACAAGCCTCCTCCCTTCCAGAGTTGAGTGAACTGAGCTGGGGGGAAGGGTTAAAGGGCTTGAGTCAGCCTGCTTCACAGCTGCCACGTGGGAGCTGTAAGACTGGCCTAATCTACCCCTTTCCCCCTTTGTTTTAAGGACAGACCTAAAGCAGTGTCTACACTGGCACGATCTTGCGCAAAATCTTGCTGCCTGTCTACAGTGGCTGCGAGTTCTTGCTCAAGTAAACTGATGTTCTACTGTATAAAATCAGGGCTTCTTGCGCAAGAACTATGATGCTCCCGCTCAGGAATAAGCCCTCTGGTGCAATTGTTCTTGCGCAAGAGGCCAGTGTAGACAGGCAACATGAATTTCTTGTGCGGGAAAGCCCTATGGTTAAAATGTCCATCAGAGCTTTCTTGTGCAAGAGAGCGTCTACACTGCCATGGATGCTCTTGCGCAAAAGCACATGCCAGTGTAGACGCTCTCTTCTGGAAGAGTTTTTGCACAAGCACTCTTCCACAAAAGAGTTCTTGTGCAAGAAGCTACCAGTGTAGACGTAGCCCATGAGGAGTCTTTTTGCTAGTCCAGTGGAAGCTGGAATCCTTTGCCAGGCGAGGTGGTGGCTAAAGAGTTGAAATCACTAAGAGCTGAAATCATTGGTTTGGCTGGGAGCCAGACCTATTGCAGCCAACGAAGCGGCAGCGGCCAGCAGAGTGGCTGGTGGGAACCACTGGCAGGTGGCTGGTAGGAGCAGCGGCAGGTGACCAGCGGAGCATCCGGTGGAGTGGAACAAGACAGCTGGTGGAGCGTGGCGGAGTGGCTCGCTTTAAAGACTGCAGCAGAACCCTACGGAGAGGTGGGGCCATTGGCCTCGGACCACGTAAGGTGCCCCCATCTATCGCTCCGCCCCCATTTCTACCTCGGCTGGGAGGTAAAACTGTGAGGGTGAACTTTTGGACTCTGGGCGGCACTGACCAGGTACAGAGACTTTTGGGGTGTTGGACTTTGGGACTTCGGGTGATTCTTGGCTGGGGGGGTGGGGGCTTAGCTCATGTTTGGGCTATGAACTCTGTTTGTGGTATTTTCTCAAGTTAATGCCGTATGACTTCTCTCTCTGTTTCATCAAATGTTTCTTTCCTACACTCAGACTCTGTGCTTGCGAGTGGGGAAGCATTGCCTCTCAGAGGCACCCAGGGGTGTGTGAATTTCCCAGGTTACTGAATGGGGGCTTGAGCCGGTTCTGTGTGAGATGGACCCCTAGATATTGAACCTGGCCCTGGTTGCTGCCAGGCCTACCCGGCAGAAGGGTTACACCTGCATACATGCTATTTTAATCTCATAGGATTTTTGCTATGCCTTAAGGAACACTATGGACATGTGCACACAGCAAAGTTATCTTGGAATAACAGCCATTATTTTGAAATAACTGTGTGAGCATCTACACAGCAATAGCATTATTTTGAAATATTTTTTAAACAACGGGTGTCTTATTCCTTATTCTGTGAGGAATAACACATCTTCTGAAATAGTTATTTCAAAATGGGGGCTGTGTAGACATAGCAGCTGCAGTTATTTTGAAATAAGGGGCCTCTAGCCCTTCCCAAGGTGCCCTGCTGGCCATTCTGTTAACTCTATATTCCTCTTCCCCCAGAGCCCTTAAAGCTGCAGCCTCAATAAAAAGGGCTTGTGGCAAGCCGGAAGCCCTGACAGCCCTGAGTCACCCTGCAGCTGCCACTGCCTCCGAACTTGGCAAATGAGTGACTCCATTGCTCCCACTCATATGGAATGTTGCACTCCCCGAGGTCCAGCTGGGTGAGAAGGCATCTGAACTACACCTTCACCTGGCTGAAGTGACCTCCACAACCACGCAGGCCCTGCTGAGCCTGGTATTGTTGTGTTCACGAGAGAGGGTCAAGGTGGCTGGCATATGGATTCATGAGCTAAGGCAAGACAGGGTAGGCTGCATCCTGCACTATACAGATGGGCATGTCCACATCCCCGACCCTGATGGGGCAGTTGGGGAAAAAATTTCTGGCATTCACTTTCTGGAAAATGCAAGACTTTCAAAAGACACGTGCACTGTCCCCGACCACTCAATGCAGAGTGATTGTTCGAAACATAGATAGTTGGGTTTGTGATGACCAGGAGAACCGTATGGTCACTTACCTGCCTGGTGCGAAGGTTGCGGATCTCTCGAGGCATCTAGATAGACTTATGTGTAGTGCTGGGGACGAGCTGGTGGTCATGGTACATGTAGGTACCAATGACATAGGGAAGGGTAGGAGAGATGTCCTGGAGGCCAAATTTAGGCTGCTAGGAAAGAGACTGAAATCCAGGACCTCTATGGTGGCATTCTCGGAAATGCTTCCAGTTCCACGCGCAGGGCCAGATAGGCAGGCAGAGCTTCAGAGTCTCAATGCGTGGATGAGACGATGGTGTAGGGAAGAGGGGTTTGGATTTATTAGGAACTGGGGACACTTTTGGGAGAGGGGGAGCCTATACAGGAAGGATGGGCTCCACCTAAACCAGGGTGGAACAAGACTGCTGGCACTAAACATTAAAAAGGCTGGAGAGCAGTTTTTAAACTAAGAGATGGGGGAAAGCCGATTGGTGCGGAGATGCATGTAAATCAGAGGGACACTTCTCTTAGAGGAGAATCCATTGATAGAGATTCTCTAAGCTGTAGTCAGAAAGAGAGGAAGGGAGAGGACAAACCATGGGCCAGAGCAGACAAACAACCGCATACAAAGGAATCCAATGCACCAGGGAAGGGCAGACAAATAAGCAGTGACAAATTTTTAAAGTGCTTCTACACAAATGGTAGGAGTCTGACTAATAAGATGGGTGAACTAGAGTACCTAGTATTAAATGAGGAGATTGACATAATAGGCATCACAGAAACCTGGTGGAATGAAGAAAATCTGTGGGACACAATCATACCGGGATATAAAATATATCGAAAGGATAGAGCAGGCCGGGTGGGTGGTGGAGTGGCACTGTATGTGAAAGATAATGTAGAATCAAATGAAATAAAAATAAGTGAATCAACATGTTCAATAGAATCGCTATGGATAGTAATTACATGCTATAATAATAAGCAATTAGCAGTAGGGATATATTACCGACCACCTGACCAGGACAGTGATACTGACATTGAAATGCTGAGGGAGATTAGAGAGGCTACCAAAATAAAGAACTCTATAATAATGGGGGATTTTAATTATCCCCATATTGACTGGGTACATGTCACCTCAGGAAGAGAAGCGGAGATAAAATTTCTCAATGGCCTAAATGACTGCTTCTTGGAGCAGCTGGTGCAGGAACCCACAAGGGGAGAGGCAATTCTCGATTTAGTCCTGAGTGGAGCACAGGATCAGGTCCAGGAAATAACCGTTACAGGACCGCTTGGGAATAGTGACCATAATATAATAACATTCAGCATTCCTGTGGTGGGTAGAACACCTCAGCAGTCCAGCACCCTGGCATTTAATTTCAAAAAGGGGAATTACACAAAAATGAGGAGGCTAGTTAAACAGAAATTAAAAGGCACAGTGACTAGAGCCAAATCCCTGCAAGCTGCATGGAAACTTTTTAAAGACACCATAATAGAGGCCCAACTTAAATGTATACCCCAAATTAAAAAACATAGCAAGAGACCTAAAAAAGTGTCACCGTGGCTTAACCACCATGTAAAAGAAGCAGTGAGGGACAAAAAGGCATCTTTTAAGAAGTGGAAGTCCAATCCTAGTGAGATAAATAGAAAGGAACATAAACACTGTCAAATCAAGTGTAAAAATGTAATAAGAAAAGCAAAAAAAGATTTTGAGGAAAAGCTAGCCAAAAACTCAAAAAGAAATAACAAAATGTTTTTTAAGTACATTAGAAGCAGGAAGCCTGCTAAAAACCCTGTGGGTCCCCTAGACGATCGAACTATAAAAGGCGCAATCAAGGATGATAAAGCCATTGCGGAGGAACTAAATGATTTCTTTGCTTCAGTCTTCACGGCTGAGGACGTTGGGGAGACTCCCAAATCTGCACCGTCCTTTGTGGGTGATGAATCTGCGGAACTGTCCCGGATTGAAGTGTCATTAGAGGAGGTTTTGGAACAAATAGAAAAACTTAATGCTAACAAATCTCTGGGACCGGATGGCATTCATCCAAGGGTTCTAAAAGAACTCAAATGGGAAATTGCTGAACTATTATCTGTGGTTTGTAACCTATCCCTTAAATTGGCTTCTGTACCTAATGACTGGAAGGTAGCTAACGTGACACCAATATTTAAAAAGGGCTCCAGAGGCAATCCGGGCAATTACAGACCGGTAAGTCTAACTTCAGTACTGGGCAAATTAGTCGAAACAATAGTAAAGAATAAAATTGTGAAGCATGTAGAAGAACATAATTTGTTGGACAAAAGTCAACATGGTTTCTGTAAAGGGAAATCCTGTCTTACTAATCTATTAGAGTTCTTTGAAGGGGTTAACAAACATGCGGACAAGGGGGATCCAGTAGATATAGTATACTTAGATTTCCAGAAAGCCTTTGACAAGGTCCCTCACCAAAGGCTCTTGTGTAAATTACATGGCCATGGGATAAGAGGGAAGGTCCTTTCTTGGATTGAGAACTGGTTAAAAGACAGGAAACAAAGGGTAGGAATAAATGGTAAATTTTCAGAATGGAGGGGGTAACTAGTGGTGTCCCCCAAGGGTCGGTCCTAGGACCAATGCTGTTCAACTTATTCATAAATGATCTGGAGAAAGGGTTAAGCAGTGAGGTGGTAAAGTTTGCAGATGATACCAAACTGTTTAGGATAGTCAAGACAGAAGCAGACTGTGAGGGACTCCAAGAAGATCTCACCAAACTGAGCGATTGGGCAACAAAATGGCAAATGAAATTTAATGTGGATAAGTGTAAAGTAATGCACATCGGGAAAAATAACCCCAACTATACATACAGTATGATGGGGGCTAATTTGGCTATGACAAATCAGGAAAGAGATCTTGGAGTTATCGTGGATAGTTCTCTGAAAACTTCCACGCAGTGTGCAGCGGCGGTCAAAAAGGCTAATAGGATGCTAGGAAGTATTAAGAAAGGGATAGAAAATAAGACCCAGAATATCTTACTGCCCCTGTATAAAACTATGGTACGCCCACATCTTGAATACTGTGTACAGATGTGGTCTCCTCACCTCAAAAAAGATATTTTGGCCTTGGAAAGGGTTCAGAAAAGGGCAACTAAAATGATTAGGGGTTTGGAACGGGTCCCATATGAGGAGAGGTTAAAGTGACAGGACTTTTCAGTTTAGAAAAGAGGAGACTGAGGGGGGATATGATAGAGGTACATAAAATCATGAGTGGTGTGGAGAGGGCCGATAAAGAGAAGTTATTTATTAGTTCCCTAAATAGAAGAACTAGAGGACACCAAATGAAATTAATGGGTAGCAGGTTTAAAAGTAATAAAAGAAAGTTCTTCTTCACACAGCGTGTAGTCAGCCTGTGGAACTCCTTGCCAGAGGAGGCTGTGAAGGCTAGGACTATAATAGAGTTTAAAGAGAAGCTAGATAATTTCATGGAGGTTAGGTCCATAAAAGGCTATTAGCCAGGGGATAAAATGGTGTCCTTGGCCTCTGTTTGTCAGAGGCTGGAGAGGGATGGCAGGAGACAAATCGCTTGATCATTGTCTTTGGTCCACCCTCTCCGGGGCACCTGGTGCTGGCCACTGTTGGCAGACAGGATACTGGGCTAGATGGACCTTTGGTCTGACCCAGTACGGCCATTCTTATGTTCTTATGTCTGTAAACTGGCCCTGGTAGTCCATGATGGCCTGCAGGATCATTGAAAAGTATACCTTCTGGTTGATGAAGAGAGATGCCCAGTGGTTGGGGGTCCAGATGCCCGGTGGTCGGGGGCCCATCAATAGCACCCTAGCAACTGGGGAAGCCTATGTTGTCAAAGCCGGCGATGATGGCATCCATGTTGCCAAGGTGGATGACCCTGTACAGCAGGATGGTGTTGATGGCCCACACCACCGGTAGAAGGAGATTCACAGGGGTGCCAGGGCCCCCACCCACCCCACCATTCCCTCTACCCCTACACACAACAGGAGCCATCCCCCATCACCCCATCCCCCGGCCGGGCTTTGTGAGCGTGGGACTGAAAAAACTTCCTGGTGATGGGGTTTGCACCATCCCCACCCCTTTTCCTAGGAAACCCCATTCCTGCAGTCCACCCCCTCCTTGGAACAATAGTCCAAGAATACCTGCATGAGCACAGCCCCGACAGTCGATCTCCCCACACCAAACTGGTCCCCGACAGATCAGTAGCTATCTGGCGTGGAGAGGTTCCCAAGGGCAATGGTGACACGCTTCTAGAGGGGGATGGCGTGTTTCATGTGAGTGTCCCATCACCTGAGGGCAGGGGTAAGCCGCTCACAGAGCTCCAGAAATGTGTCCTTCCTCATCCTGAAATTCTGGAGCCATTGCTGGTCTCCCACTGCCCCATGACTATCCGGTCCCACCAGTATGCACTGGTGCCCAGATGCCAGAGGCAATGGGGCATGGTGTGCAGGGGAGGACAGGTGGAATCCAGCTGCGTGAGCTGCTTCCACAAAGATCCAAGGAGGGTCTCCCAGAGGAGCATGGGGTTGGGCTGCAGCCTGCAGAAACTGCTGCATGAATTTCAGAACAAGTTGCAATAGCCGTAGACTACCCAGAGTCAGCTCCAGCTCTATGTCTGGAAGCTGAGGTGTCCGCAAGGGCAACCGCAGTAGGTAGAAGAAAAGGCTTTGCTGTCCTTTGAGGTGTTAGACAAGGAGAAAAAGCCTGAGACACTGCTGTACAGGTGGAATCCCTTTAATCAAGAGCCTCAGATAGCCTCAAGAAGTAACTGCTGGCCTGATGCCCTGCCTGAAGTGGTTCTGGGTGGCCTTAAATGCGGGTTAGCATCCAATCAGTGTGGACGCTCTATTTCAAAATAGTTAAGTGCTATTTCGATGTGCATTTTGTGTGTAGAAGCTCTATTTCAAAATAAGCTATTTTGGAAGATATCTTCCTAAATTGCTTATTTTGAAATAAATGTGCAGTGTAGATGTAGCCTATGATTACAGAGAGGCAACATACAAATATTAACCACAGGTCTCTTATAAAACATAAATATACTGAGAAGTTGATATTCTAGAGCTAAAGATCACAGCTATGCAGGACTGGTATCATGCAAAGGGAGGAAGCGTACTGTTTTTTGAAAAAGACATTCTTGTTAGTTGTTTGGCTTTTGACCAAATGATTGCTAGATTTTCAATGCACCATTTTAGTACATTTAGATTTTTCAGTTAGAGATTACTATTCTGTAAAAAACAGATAATCTATACAAGATAGAAATCACAGTAGCTAACCCATCTTTCAAAACATAGTATACAGGAAAATAAAGAATGTTAAAGCAAAATAGAAAATATGAAGATGCATTTTAATGTCTCTCATATCTAGAGGTGATGAACATGGTTTTATGGTAAAGATAATGTCATCCACTTGGTTAGCTTTGATGTTGGTTATTGTGTGCAGAAAGTAGAATTTCCTATTCATTTCTTTATTTAGCATCTCAAAGGGATGTTAGTCTGTAACTTTAAAAACAATGAGTAGTCCTGAGGAACCTTAGCTCTGGTCTACACTACCAAGCCATTATTTTGAAATAAGAAGCTGGTTATTTCGAAATAATAACTCCTGCTTTCCAGAAGGAATAATGCTTATTTTGAAATAGTTATTTCAAAATAATGGTGGTGTGGCTGCTCCACTGCTGCTATTTTGAAATAACTACTCCCCAGAATCATTCAAAGTTATTACTCTCCAATGCTTCCTGGGGCTGTAAGTCGAGGTTGCACATCCAGATTAAGGGAGCCTGCCTTGGACTAATTTTGAGGTTTCCTTGTAATGTGGACTTGTTATTTCAAAATAGTTATTTTGGGAGTTATTTCAAAATAAGTTATTTTGAAATAACTTCCTAGTGTAGACATGCTCTTAGAGACTAACCAAAATACATAGAACCATGAGCTTTCATGGGTAAAACCCACTTCATCAGATGAACTGGAGTGGAAATAACAGAAACCAAGAGATATATATAACAGCAGACATTTGATGGTTTATTGTCTAGCGTGAAGCATAACATTATATTGTCACGACTCTAGCTATGATTCTACTTGTTGCTTCTTATTTATGCTAGAATTAACATAGATTGATGATTAACAGAATACCAGATCTTACCTCCTACCCCAAAATGACAACTGGGACTTGGTTCCATAGGTGCTGATCAGTGTGATGCTGAACAGGTAAAGCATATGAACATTTGCTTAACTGCTTAACATGTGTGTAGTCTCACTGAAGTTCTGGATATTGTAGCAAGACAAACCACAACTTGTGTAGTTTAAATAGATTGCAACAATTAGCAATCTGATGCATAGAAGAAGCTAATTGGTAAAAAAAAAATCTTGTCCAGGACAGCTCAGACTTTCTTCAGCCATCAATGCTACCTGGGGAGAGCTGCTAAGAGTCTCTTCTCTTCATCTCCCATTTTTCAAACCCTTTCCATGGCCTAGGCCACCAGCAGACATTTCCAGGTACAAAGATTGAATGTGTGGAGGAAAAGAGAGTGGTTCTTCTCTTACCTTGACATTAGACTGCAGTCCCTTTCTCTTTTCTTTTGGGAAAGCCCTCCTTTCATCCTGACTCCAATGTCAAGGAACCTTTCTCTCATAAAAATGAATTCCTGCACTAGACAGCTTTTGAGCTGTGACAGTATAAACACCCTACAACCAGACCTATTGACCAGACTTCTGGATTTCTGAGAGGAATACAAAACCCCCACCACCTTCTATGTCAGTTTGACAGTGACTACTAAGGTGCCAAAAAGGTACTGTACAAAAAGCCGTTTTTCTACTATCTTAACAGTCCAGTCTGTTATATAAAGTCTGGTCCAGTCTACTATAAAGTAGAAAATATAAATAAAATATTAATAAAAAGGCACATAAACATTTGCTACTAATGGCATTGTGATGAGTGGCAGTCATAGGTGATAGCATGTGTACCTGTTCCTTTCTGCTTCCGTCACCTTCTTAATGGAGATGTGTTCCTATGATCAAACTCAGTTTTTTCTTCTCTCTCACCCATATGAGCTATTGGTGTGGTTTGTCCTTGTGTTCTTGGTACAGTAAGTTTTGTTTTCACTTGCCATCACATCAAATCTGCTCTTTCTGTCATGCCAAGCTAGTCTCATACTTTCAGAAACTGCCTCATCTCCATTATTTGCTGCATGAAAAGAAATAATTAAACAACTCTTTTGAGGTGCTGATAATTTCCTGAATCTGATGATCATGTTTACATTCTACAATGCGTTCTGCCACCTGTGAAATTGCAGAGGAACTGAATAAATCATTTACCACACATAATGTTTCATGTAGTTGAGCCATATCCATAACATTCACTTTATGTAAGGTTATTTTTGGCTGAATACAGTTAATATGCACTTCTCCAGTCAGAACAATGACAAATTCTTCTGTAAATTGTTGGCACTTGAGTCATCATTATGGTTGACATGCTTCTGGGAATGTTCACAAAAGGCAAGAAAATCATTCACATTTCTTTCAATCATTAGGTTTGTGATTTCTTTGTAGTGTGGTGAAGAATCTACCCCTTGTGGTGGGGAATGTGTTTGTGTATCTGTTTTCTAGCTCCTTGTCTAAATCAGATGTCTGTTCATATGTTTCTTACAGAGAACATGTGCATCTCAAGTGCCTCAGGATAAACCTTCCTAGCATAACTAAGGAAGTAACACAGTCAAGCACATTTCAGATATCATTGTTTTCTGATTTATTTCCATATTACATCTGGCATTAATTTTCACCTAGACTCTGATTTAATAAGAAGGATACAACCTTTTCCTAGTCTGACTAGAAAAGCAATATCTGTTTAGTGCCATCATGTCACAGAACTATGCATGCTTCTGTTTTGTCAACCCCTCCACAAATGTCTTACTTATGCCCTAATCCTACCCTACAGCTAACAGTTCCAAGTATAGGGGAAGCATTGAAGTAGACAGCAGGTTGGGGAGTTAGTGAAACGTTGCTGTCCAAGGATACCCAATTGTTGATCTTGGGGACTCATCACCATTTGGCATAAATTATAATAGCCCATAGGCTACTCTAAACTACACCAGGGCTGGTCTCAAAATTAAAAAGAATGTGATCAGCTTCTTTAAACTCTTTTCATATCTCCTCACCCCACAATCATGCTATGCTCAGTGGAGACTGGATGCAACATTTTTAAAGGTATGAAGGGTAGCTAGGCACCCATCTCCTTATGGTGCTTAAATGCCCTTGCTGTCTCTGAAAAACACCCCATCTGACTTCTAATGTCTACATTTAGTTTAGTTCTTGCATGTCTTGTTACAAGTTTCAGCTGTTGGAAGGCACTGTAGTATATGCTATAATTGACAGTTGTTGTCTCCTGTATATTCTCTGAACATTTATACATCCAGCCACCAATTTCTGTAAAATATTAGCAGCTATGGTTCGGAAAGTTTCATTAGGATCACTGTAAAAGTCAACTGAATAATGGTTTATGTCTTCTTCTACATTGAACTATCTTGCAACTAGTGGAAAATACTTTGTAGATTCCTTATTAGAAGACTGTGTTGCAGTTGAGTAGTTCATGTAGCACAACTTTGAAATAGACTTTGTGAATTTAGGAGAAGGAGCTAATGCAAATTTAGCTGGTTTCCCACAAAAGAGAGCAATATTCACATTTTCCCACTTCCATAGAGAAGTCTGAGCTTTGCCAGGATGGAGGACATTTCACTGAATAAGTGAAGCACAATCCTGGTACTATACGGTTTGCATGAGACAATGACACCTTTTTCTGCTCTGAAGCCAAAGCCAAAGAAGAGCTACTAGCCCCTGTGCTTCTAGGAAATGGAGCTTTTAAAAAACAAAATGTTTTCATGCTGCACAGAGTGTGGTAACACAATTTCTCCTATTTAAAATATAGATGGATACTGTGGTTACTATATGGATATGTCTAGACTACATAGCTCCATCGACGGAGCCATGTAAAATAGTTTACTTAGCATAGTCAAAGAAGTGGGGATTTAAATAATCCCCGCTTCATTAAAATAAAAATGGCCGCCGTGCTGTGCCAACGATTAGCTGATCCGGCACAGTGCAGCAGTCTAGATGCGGCACGGTCGACAATGGAAGCCTTTCTCGACCACTCCGGTAAACCTCGTTTCACGAGGCATACCGGAGCAGTTGACAAAGACTTCCCTTGTCAACCGCGCCGCATCTAGACTGCCGCACTGTGCCGGAACAGCTAATCGTCGGCACAGCACGGTGGCCATTTTTATTTTAATGAAGCGGGGATTATTTAAATCCCCACTTCTTTGACTATGCCGAGTAAACTATTTTACATGGCTCTGTCGACGGAGCCATGTAGTCTAGACGTACCCTAAGTGTTTAAGGCATGGGTGGGTTACCTGCAGAGTATCAACCGCATGTGATTCATCAGGGTTAGATATTGGTGGGCTGTGAGACAGTTTGTTTACCTGAATGCCCGCAGGAATGGAGCCCCACAGCTCCCAGTGGCTGCAGTTTGCAATTCCCAGCCAATTGGAACTGCAAGAAGTGATGGCCTGGCAGGCAACAGTGGAGAAGAATAGTTCGGCACATGGGAGGAAGGATTTCTCTCACTCATCAGGAAAAGGTGGGATGAAAGAAAATGGAGACGTCAGTCTTCTCTAGCCACCTGAGAGGAGAAAAGAAAGGCAGCCTTTTTTCTCAACATTCAGGAGATTTCCTTTAAGTGGGCACATGGGAGATGGTGAGTGTGTGGGAAGGGCTAAGCTGTAGCCTTACCTTGTAAGGAAAGGGCAAGGCTGTGACCTTGTTTTGTCCACCTACCTGGTGACAACTAACAATAGGGGTGTGACCAATTGAGAAGTTCACATTGTTATAACAACCTTGCACTGTTAAACGAATGCAAATTCCATGGTGGGGGGTTCAAAAGTTCTCACTTTGTCCTAGTACTTGTGTTGACATCAATGGGAACAGAGTCAGGCTAATGCTGAGCCTTTCTGAAAATCCTGTGCTAATGCGGTAGCCCTTCACCCCACAAAGGAAGCTTTACAGCAATGCAGCTTAATCCTGTAATTCTTAATACAGACAGGGCCTGTGGCAGCACAAGTGTGTGCTGCTGCGTTAGCACTAACTCAATAGTATTGCTGTAGGTAGAGTAAGTACATTTGGAATATATAGTTCCCTGCAGGGCTTTTGTTAAAGTACTATGCCTGTGAAGCTGACGATGCAGCAAGAAAAATCTGCATTATAGAACAATTTCCCAGAGATTCCTGTACAGGATTGGCAGGCCCTGAAGAAAGCACAGCACTTTTCAACTGTCTCCATGTGTCAAAAACCTTAATTTGTTTAGGCATAGTGTGTAATCTGGTACCAAATGACCTTATCAGATTTTACTGAAAAGAAAAGCAATACAACTGAATTCCCTCAAGAAATGTCTTCGAAGTGCTTTTAATATACTGTTCAACAAAGAAATTTTGTTATCACATATTCTATAAACTCAGCTCTGGCTTCAGCTGAAGGAAGTGCATTTTAAAATGTTGTAAGAATATCTTTCACATACAGTGCTCCAAATGTGTATTAATTCACTTAAAAATATGTTGATCTTTATTAAAACCTATCTAATATTTTTTCCTTACCTTAATTCTTAGTACTGGCAGCATCTATATGAAAATGAAACTAAACAGCTCATGCAAATTGATTCTGTTATGAATGTAAAACTTGCATAGCAACAGGAATATGGGTTTCTTAGCAATCTACCATCTTCTTGTTTACGTTCCCACGGGCAGCCAGAATCTTATGGTTATGGCGTCTTAACTGGTTGGCACATAGTGACTGTAACAATTATCTCTAAGCTAATATTGTTAGAATATTATTAAACAAAAAAAGGAAAACAAAACACTAACAAAAGGGGGGAAATATAATTCTTGTTTTTAATGCAATGTAGTTCTATACAAGAAGCTAAAAAGACTGCAACCAAGGAGTTAAAATAAGTGCTAATGATCCCAATTTGCAAGCAGCTCAAGTTTGTGACAAATAAAGACTTAACTTAACAGAGCATTGTATTTTGTACAGAGAATGGCAATTTAGAAAACAGTGGTCATCACTGATAACTGAAGTTCAGGTGGCATTATTGATTTCAACAATCTGAGAGAGAGAATTCAAGGCTAGCAATTTGAGAGAGAAAAATTCAAAATTAAGAATTAATGGAAGATGTATATGCTCCTGGGCTTTGCCTGGCAATTCCTCTATTGCACTACCTGGATTACAGGTACTTATGTTAGGAATGCTGGTGTAGATTGGTGTTGGGTATTTTTATATTTTTTTGATCACTGTGTAATCAAAAAATTGTGCCTCATTCTAAGAGGAATAAAGCCTATTCCAAAATAGCTATTATTTCGAAATAAGGAGTGTGTAGACGCTCCACTGCTGCTATTTCGTAATAGCCCCTCACTAGGGCCATACTAAGTTACTCCTCCCCAGTGCCCCCTGGGGCTCTAAATCAAGATAGCACATCCACATTAGGGAAGCCTGCCTCAGACTAATTTGGAGGCTTCCCTGCAGTGTAGATGTACTATGTTGAAATAAGCTATTTCGGAATAACTATTCTGGAAGGGTATGTCTACACTACAGCGTTATTTCGAAATACCTTATTTCAAAATAGTTAATTTGAAATAAATTATTTTGAAATAACATGTCTACACACAAAATGCATTTTGAAATAGCGTTTTGCTATTTCGAAATAGTGCGTCCACACTGATAGGACGCTGAATCGCATTTAAGGCCGGCCGGAACCAGGTCCAGCAGGGCATCAGGTCAGGAGTTACTTTGTGTGGCTGCTGTCTGAGGCTATCTGAGGCCTGTGCTTAAAGGGACCCCGCCCAGACAGCCGGTTCTCAGCTTTCCCTGCTTGCTTACCTACCTCGATGAGGGACAGAGAAGCATGTTGTCTCTGCATGCTCTGGTTGCCCTCACTCGGGACACCACAGCACTCTGCAACATGGAACCAGAGCTGCCCCTGGGCACTCTGGTGCTTCTCCTGGATGCGTTGCTGCAGGCTGCCATCTAGGAGGTCCATCGGGGGGCTGTCAGTATCCAAGAGGCCCTGCGAGAGAGCTTTCACCCTGAGAAGCACTAAGAGCCTCCCTGGTCTGCCCCACTGGGGGGCTTGTGCCTCATTCCTCCCTCACATCCTTCCACTTACCGCTCCCTAACTCCTCTTCATGATGTCAAATAAAATACATGTATAAAGTCAACATGGTTTCTGTAAAGGGAAATCATGTCTTACTAATCTATTTGAGTTCTCTGAAGGGGTTAACAAACATCCAGACAAGGGGGATCCAGTAGACATAGTATACTTAGATTTTCAGAAAGTCTTTGACAAGGTCCCTCACCAAAGGCTCTTGTGTAAATTACATTGTCATGGGATAAGAGGGAAGGTCCTCTCATGGATTGAGAACTGGTTAAAAGACGGGAAACAAAGGGTAGGAATAAATGATAAATTTTCAGAATGGAGAGGGGTAACTAGTGGTGTCCCCCAAGGGTCATTCCTGGGGCCAATCCTGTTCAACTTATTCATAAATGATCTGGAGAAAGGGTTAAGCAGTGAGGTGGTAAAGTTTGCGGATGTTACTAAACTGTTTAAGATAGTCAAGACAGAAGAACAGACTGTGAAGAACTCCAAAAAGATCTCACCAAACTGAGTGATTGGGCAACAAAATGGCAAATGAAATTTAATGTGGATAAGTGTAAAGTAATGCACATTGGGAAAAATAACCCCAACTATACGTACAGTATGATGGGGTCTAATTTGGCTATGACAAATCAGGAAAGAGATCTTGGAATTATCGTGGATAGTTCTCTGAAAACTTCCACACAGTGTGCAGCGGCTGTCAAAAAGGCAAATAGGATGTTAGGAATTATTAAGAAAGGGATAGAAAATAAGACACAGAATATTTTACTGCCCCGTATAAAACTATTGTATGCCCACACCTTGAATACTGTGTACAGATGTGGTCTCCTCACCTCAAAAAAGATATTTTGGCCTTGGAAAGGGTTCAGAAAAGGGCAACTAAAATGATTAGTGGTTTGGAATGGGTCCCATATGAAGAGAGGCTAAAGCAACTGGGATTTTTCAGTTTAGAAAAGAGGAGACTAAGGGGGGATATGATAGAGGTATATAAAATCATGAATGGTGTGGAGAGGGTGAATGAAGAAAAGTTATTTATTAGTTCCCTAAATAGAAGAACTAGAGGACACCAAATGAAATTAATGGGTAGCAGGTTTAAAACTAATACGAGAAAGTTCTTTTTCACACAGCGCGTAGTCAACCTGTGGAACTCCTTGCCAGAGGAGGCTGTGAAGGCCAGTACTATAACAGAGTTTAAAGAGAAGCTAGATAATTTCATGGAGGTTAGGTCCATAAAAGGCTGTTAGCCAGGGGATAGAAATGATGTCCCTGGCCTCTGTTTGTCAGAGGCTGAAGATGGATCGCACGAGACAAATCGCTTGATCATTGTCTTCGGTCCACCCCCTCTGGGGCACCTGGTGCTGGCCACTGTCAGCAGACAGGCTACTGGGCTAGATGGACCTTTGGTCTGACCCAGTATGGTCATTCTTTTGTTCTTATGTTCATGAACACAAACTCTCTTTATTTAACAAAACTGGAGGGGGGAATGAAACTCTGGTGAGACTGGAGAGAGGAGGCAGGAGAGGGGAGAAGAGAGAGTGGGAGAGGGGAGAGGGAAACTTGGGAGGAGGGAGCTGGAAGGGGGAAGCAAGGGGAAGAAGGGGGAGGGGAAGCTCAGGGCTCAGGGTTTGGGGGTCTCGCTGGACCAACTTGATTTTCATGAAAATCTGCTCCTGGGTTCGCAAGTGGCCTTTGGTGGCCAGGCTGGCAGCTATCCTGCCATAGACGGCCACGTTCCTCCGTCTAGTGCGGAGATCATGGATGTTGGGTGCATCCCCCCCAAACCTGAAAAAGATCCATGATCTCCACCCTGGACCAGGAAGGCGCCCTCCTTCTCCAGGCCCTGGCAGGCTCCTGGTAGCTGGCAAACTGCTCCTGAGGAGCGGTGGAGGGCTGGCTGCCAGTGGCTTGCTGGCTCATGTTTTGGGGCCACTGGGTCAGGGGCAGTGACTTCTGGCTCTGGGCTGGGAGGCTTGGAGCTGGCACAGGCACTGTGGCCAGAGTCAACCCCTTTAAGGGCTTCGGGTAGGGGGGAGGCAGAGGAGTGTTCTTGTTTGAGGCTGGAGTGGCCACCAGGGCACCCTGGGAAGGCTGGAAGCCCCCTATTTCAATATAAGTGTCTACACAGCACTTATTTTGAAATAGCTGTTTCGAATTTGGCATTATTCTTCGTGGAATGATGTTTACCAAATTCGAAATAATTTATTATTAATTCAAATAATAATAAATTCAAATTAATTTCAACATCGCGGTTTGGCTGTGTAGATGCTAGTAAAGTTATTTTGAAATAACTTTGCTGTGTAGACATACCTGAACAGCTTATTTTGACATAGCCATGCAGTGTAGATGTACCCTTAGTCTACCTATGAGCATAGCTCAGCAAATAGTGATTTTTTAAAATATTGTTATATAACATTGAAAAATGCCTCTGGTTGACGGTCAGGGTCTTTCAAAAAAGTTCACATGCATTGCCCCTTGCTAAGTTTATACCTGTTCCTGTTGCATCTGCACCACCCAAATGTGTGCATATAATTTTGGATACATATATGAATATAGACCAAATTCAGAAAAGCCCTTAAGCATGGCCTTATCTTCAAGCACATCTATGTCTCATTGACTACAATGGGACCTAAATATGTACTCAAGTGATTTTTCTGAATAGGGATTTTTTTGCAAATTGGGCCTAAAGTCCTGTCAACTTAAGTCCTCCTCAGCAGCACACTGTTTTACAAGAACTCAGTGCTGATCAATAGAATTAGTGTTATTTATTAGGAAATATCTTGCAGGACAGGACGTATAATGCGAGTTATAGTTCTGTGCAACAACCACGCATGATGCAGTTTCGATATCCATCTTTGAAAATCTACAGGTAAATTATTTGTACTGAAAAGTTTCATGTAACTGTAGTGATTACCTACCTATGGATGTCACTGATGTTCTCTGTCAACTAATTCATTCAAATAAAAATAAAAAGTTTAATATGCTTAATATAACACATTGAAATATACATGTAATGTTTACATATGAAATAAGTCAGGTTTCTGGGTTAAATGGTTATTTTCTAATTGATCATACTTGTCTCCCATTCTGGACAACCTAACAAACCTGGGACATTTAAAAACATGTGGTTCACTGAAAACTGCCGTTGAAAAAATTATGCTTTTCAGTTTGATTAAGATGGAGGATACGTCTACAATGCAGCATTTTTCCGGAATAACAGTTGTTATTCCGGAATAACAATACTTGCATTCACACTGCAATTGCGTTATTTTGACAAAAAGTTGAAATAATGGATGGCTTTTTCGGAAAAAGGTGTGCGTGGATGCAGAAGAGAGAGTTATTTTTGAAAAAGAGGCCTCCAGGCAATAACACAGGTACCCTGCTGGCCACTCCATCCTCACTCATCACAACTCTGTAGTTCCTGTCTCCCGGCAGCTCTTAAAGCTGCAGACACCTGGGAGAAGTGGCAGGAAGCCAGCCCTGGAAGCTGCCACTCACTGCACAGCTGTCACTGCCACACATCTGGGCACTATGTCCCAGCCACAAGCTCCCCGAGATTCCCCTGGCCTTCGCAGGGAGCATGCACAGGGCTTCCAGGAGCCTGCCAGGGGCTGGAAAAGGCATGCACTATCCATGTATGGGGCAGAGATCCTGGCCCTTCTAGAGGTACGGGGGCCAAAAGGAGACCCTCCGGGATTTCCACTCCAGATGGCGCAACACCAATATATATGGATGGCCGACAGCCTGGCCTCAAGGGGCCACACCATGCTTTTCTCTAATTACTATCTTCATATACTTTATAAGTCTTGGATATGTGTACAGTATAATTTCTGATCCTACATCTTACCGGATTTGTTTTCAATTATTTTAAAAAGTTATAAACGGATTTTTCTAATTTTGTTTGAAACTATAAAGCTAACCCTTGATCTGGGTAACTTTGGTAGTATCACAGAATGCTTAAGACAGAGAAGTTGTTCATGCCAATTAAACTAGTTTGTTCTCTTATTTTTCATTGAACTCTAATATTAAACATAATTCTAATAATTTTGTCAATAGCTTTAATTAACTCACAATTATTTTCTCTGTTTAACAATAGCAATTTTATTTTTGTTAACATACTAACTAAAACAAACATTTTGATTCAGTATCATTTCTTTAGAAGGACATTTTCCTTACTCCAGCATGTCTGAAGTTTATACAAACTACAAAAGTATAAACAGAGGACAGCTAGTTGGAAGTGAAGTGAAACTGCATGTAAAATGAGAGGAGAACAAACACATCACATCATAATCACAACTTCTGAGGATGTGTCCCTTAACTTAGTAACTGACATAATTGGCATAAGGAAGACAGAGTTCATTACTTAGAAATATTGTGACTTCAGCTTTGGAGTTTATTTAGCTAAGGCTATGTTTATTTCCATAAAGAATTATTAGACAATTTTTATACAAATAATTTCCACTCATAAATGAACAAAGCAGAGTGTTCACTGATATGATCACCAAAATGCTTTCTCTGAATTATTCTTAAGGCCAGATCCTATTACTGAATCTGGTCAAATGGCCATGTAGAGCCCTTTGCATTCAGTGCTGTCCTGCCTGTGTACAGTGATCTACCTGAGAGGATTCATTTGCAATATCTAGCCCTTAGTCTATAGGGGGTTCCAAAGCAACATTTGATATCTGAAGTCTCAAAATATGTAAGTATTTGAAGTCAAGATTATGCAATAAGTTTTGAATGGACACGTAGCTACACGCTATTTGTTACAAGAGTTTAAATTATATAGATACAGTATGAAGTGCATCATCTACGGCAGGAGTCAGCAACCCATGGCTCGTGAGCCAAATATGGCTCACTAGGGACCCAGATATGGCTTTTCTGGAGCAAAACTCAGCCCCCCCTTTGCTCCCCCTACAGCAGGGGCCAGCACTTATGGCTGCCCCTGCAAGACTAGAATGCTAGCATCAGTTTCCTGCAGGGGAGGAGGGGAGAAAAAGCTCCATGGCTCTGTGCAGGGAAGAAACAGGCTAAAAATAGTTCAGTGCCACAGTGTTTTCCTTCCCCCCATGTGTGGGAACCAGGAACCGAATATGGCTTCCTGGGGCTGCTATTTTTTTGTTCCCCCCAAAACACTCTCTGCAGCTTCGCCTGCAAACCCTTCCCAGAGGCCTCCTGCCAGTGCATGGGAGCAGCGGGAATCGTGTTACTCGGTGCCCACCACGTGGTGCAAAAACAAGTAAGTGCCCCAATCCCCTCATGCCCAGACCCCTAAACCCCTCACTCATTCTTCCCAGACAAACAGCCTGACACCAGCCCCCTGGCCAAAATCCCCCCTGCTCCCAGACCCCTGGACAGACACACACACCCTGCTCGCTGCCCCCTGCCACCGCAGCCTGTCCTCTGGCCAGACCTCTCCCCCTCACCCAATCTTATACCCTGCCTCCTGCCCAGATCCTGTACTCCCATCCTTATCCCATTCCCTGGTAGCCTTGTCCCACACACTGAACACCTGGGGGCCACAAAATCCACTAACCCTGCAACCCCAGAAGAGTTAGACTGGCCTCAGACCTTGAACCTCAGTCCTCCCTGCTCCTCCCCCCATCATGGGCCTGGAGCAACAGGGAGTGAGGTGTTTCAATTCGGGGTCACATGAGTGAGGGTTGGGGGTTTTGGAGGGGTTTTTTTGCTCCTCATTTGTGCGGTCCCCAACTGATTTTTCTGTGGGTCAGTGGCCCCCAACCCAAAAAAGGTTCCTCCCCCTGCCATAAATAAAGACAATGTTGAAACATTTATGTTGGATATAATATTCTGCGTTATTTAAATATGAAGCCTGGCCAACAAGCCACCAATTGGGGCCGGCTCCCATCTGGTTGCAGCATCATAACACTCCTGCACCCCTCCCACATCCCGGCCCTGAGCCCATCATACACCTGAACCACCTACCCCAAGCCCCTCGTACCTCCACATCCCCATACTCCTGCACCTCCACATTCCCAGTTCCCTGACATCATCAACCCCCTGCCATAAGACTGACAGAAGACAACCTGAATGTGCACATGGAGCTGGATTTGACCAGTTATGATGTAAACTTCAAAGAACTGTGCGAAAAGATGCAGCAGCAGAAGTCCCATTAAATAAAATCTCTGAGTACAATGCTTCATTTGTGCTATCATTAATCATTCATGGGTCTATAGTTATTGTACAATACTGTGGTTTTCTTCATGTCATCCTCTTAACAATATTGTTTGAGTAACTCAGATTCAATGTATCATTGAAGCAAATGGACATCATTTCTGCACTTTGGCTCTGATTATTTTGTGAAAATAAAGTAGATTTCTATTTTGAAGAAAAATGGACCTAGGACTTTGAGAGACTCCAATGTTTATGTCTCTTTTGACTGCAGTATTTTTAAATGAATCTTTCACAGGAATATCATTATTATAATGGTGAATGGTGAACAGTGAGGAAAAATGGCATCTGCAGATTTGCTTTTTAACATGATTGGATGACATTTCCTATTATGCTTGTCACAACAAAACTCAAAAGTGGTTTTATTTCTGAATAGTTTCAAAAGGATTCCATTTCAGGAAGGTTTTGCATAGGATTGAAATAACTGCGGTAAAATTAAATACTATCAAGCAAATACAATATCTTCAAGTAAGAAGTATATAGATTTTTTGCTCACGTGCAATACATATTCTTATATATTGTGAAACTGGCAAAGCATGTGTTACAAACCCCCCCCCACACACACACACCGACATATACCTTTGTTTCATGCAGTGTTTTGCATAACTGTACTTCACAAACTATTGGCCCACTAGGTTATAGCAGATATTCCACTGGTGCTATGGAATGAGAACTCCAGGCCAGTAGAAACTTTTATTAAGTAAATCATTGAATTTGGCATTAATGACCCCTGAACTTCCACCCTAACAACCCTTCCTCTTACACCTCCTCCTCTTCTTCCCTGGTACTGAGAAGAAAGTATAATTTTATACATAAGAAAAAAGCAGATGTGTGCTAATATTTTAAAAATCTTATGGAGGGAGGAAGCATGCACAGTTTGAACTAGTACTAGCTTTTTATACTTGAATGGGTAAGGTATTAAAATAAAAAAGAGGAAAATGAAGAGTCTGTAACTTCATTCTTAGAAAAATCTCTGCCAGAGAGATATTCAAACACTCAAATGAAATCTACTATGTTAGAAAATGTCTGCAGAATTATGAATCCAAAACAGCAAGCATTTTACTGTATACTTAAGTGCCATGTTGCATAAGAAAGACAATGTTGGTGTGGTAAAATCTTTTATTGGACCAAATTCTGTTTGTGAGAGACAAATTTCTGAGCTACACAGAGCTCTTCTTCATGTTTAGGGGCTTATCTTCACATACACTGTTATAATGGCTTCAGCAGTGCAGCTGCGTCTCGGGGGGGCTAATATGACTATGTTCCTCTGCTGATGGAAGAGCTTCTCGTATTGGTGTAGTTAATCCAGATCCCCAAGAGGTAGCAGCTAGGTCAACAGGAGAAGCTCTCCTATTGACATAGCGTTTTCTACATGTGGGTTAGGTCAGTCTAACTATATCAGAGTGATAGATTTTTAATCCCCCTGAGTAGGTATAAGTATATCCATAAAAGGCTCTAGTGTAGACCTGGCCTGGGAAAGGTGGAGTGTACTAGCATGCTCTGGTTTCTCTTCAGCTTCTATAAATCATTCACCTTTTGCTAAATACAATAGGGTATGTCTACACTACAGCACTAATTCGAACTAACTTAATTCGAATTAGTTAATTCGAACTAAGCTAATTCGAACTAGTGCATCTAGACCTAAAAACTAATTTGAATTAGCGTTTTGCTAATTCGAACTAGCATGTCCACATTGAGTGGACCCTGAACCAAAGTTAAGGCTGGCCGGAACCAGTGCCAGCAGGGCATCTGGTTAGGGCTTAGAGCGTGGAGCTGCTGCCTCAGGCTAGCCGAGGGCTGTGCTTAAAGGGACACCACCCCCACCCTGGACAGCCAGTTCTCAGGATTCCCCACTTGCTTGTCTACCTCAATGAGGGACAGCAAAGCAGTCCTGACTTGGAGTGCCCTGAGTGCCCACGTTTGGCACATCAGAGCACTCGGCCATCAGCCCGGCTGCACTTGCCGCAGGCTGCCATCCGGGGGGGGGGGGGGTCATTAGGGGGCTGTCAGGATCCAGGAGGCCCTGCAGGAGAGCTTCCACACCGAGGAGCCCGCAGAGCCACCCCAGTCCTCCCCATCGGGGGCTCGTGCCCCATTCCTCCCTCACCTCCTTCCACTTACCCTTCCCTAGCCCCCCTTCCTGATGTAAAAAATAAAGGACACGTGTTCAAAAATAGAAACGCTCTTTATTTAACAAAACTGGGAGTGGGGGGATTAACTTCTGGGGAGACTGGAAAAAGGAGGTGGGAGAGGGGAAGAGAGAGGGTGGGAGAGGGGAGGTGAAAACCTGGGAGGAGGGAGCTGGAAGGGGGAAGCCAGGCGAAGAAGGAGGAGGGGAAGTATAAAACTATGGTACGCCATATCTTCAGTATTGTGTAGAGATGTGGTCTCCTCACCTCAAAAAAGATATTTTGGCCTTGGAAAGGGTTCAGAAAAGGATAACTAAAATGATGAGGGGTTTGGAACAGGTCCCATATGAAGAGAGGCTAAAGAGACTGGGACTTTTCAGCTTAGAAAAGAGGAGACTGAGGGGGGATATGATAGAGGTCTATAAAATCATGAATGGTGTGGAGAGGGTGCATAAAGAAAAGTTCTTCATTAGTTCCCATAATAGAAGGACTAGAGGACACCAAATGAAATGAATGGATAGCAGGCTTCAAACTAATAAAAGAAAGTTCTTCTTTACAAAGCAAATCGTCAACCTGTGGAACTCCTTGCCACAGGAGGCTGTGAAGCCTAGAACTATAACAGAGTTTAAAGAGAAGTTAGATAAAGTCATGGAGGTTGGGTCCATGGAGTGCTATTAGCCAGGGGGTAGGAACGGTGTCCCTGGCCTCTGTTTGTGGAAGGCTGGAGATGGATGGCATGAGACAAATGGCTTGGTCATTGTCTTCGGTCCATCCCCTCCAGGGTACCTGCTGTTGGCCACTGTCGGCAGACAGGCTACTGGGCTAGATGGACCTTTGGTCTGACCCAGTACGGCCATTCTTATGTTCTTATGTTCTAAGCTCAGGGTCGGGGGTCTCACTGGACCAACTTGATTTTCATGCAAACCTGCTCCTGGGTTCGCATGTGGCCTTTGGTGGCCAGGGTGGCAGCTATCCTGCCCTAGACGGCCACATTCCTGTGCCTAGTGCGGAGATTGTGGACGTTGGAGGCCTCCCCCCAAACCTCGATGAGGTCCACGATCTCCGCACTAGACCAGGCGGGCTCCCGCCTCCTGCGTCCCCGGGCAGGCTCCTGGGAGCCGCCAGCCTGGTCCTGGGAAGAGGGGGAGGGCTGGGTGGCAGCGGGTGGCTGGCTCATGCCGTGCCAGGTGCAGGGTCTGCTGGCTGGGTGCTGGCAGGCTTGCACCTGGCACGGGCACCGTAGCCAGACCATGGCCCTTTAAGGGCTCCGGGGCTGGGAGGGGGGCAGAAGAATTTCCCTGGCTTGGCCCAGAGTGGCCACCAGGGCAAGCTGGGAAGGGCTAGCCTCCAACTAGTTCGAATTAAGTGGCTACACAGCCCTTAATTCGAACTACTTAATTCGAACTAGGCGTTAGTCCTCGTAGAATGAGGTTTACCTCGTTCGAATTAAGTGCTCCGCTAGTTCGAATTAAGTTCGAACTAGCGGTTTGCATGTGTAGCGTCTATGAAAGTTAATTCGAACTAACGGCTGTTAGTTTGAATTAACTTTGTAGTGTAGTTTTCTGAGAGCTCTTTGAGCTCATAGTGATTTTGTTTGTTTGTTTGTTTGTTTCAAGCACACAAATGTTATTTGGCTATTTAGTGCACAGGATGAAGTATACCATATGTTGTGATAAGCATGTGTAGTATTCATGGATTTTGATAGGTGTGTTGGGCATAAGAACATAAGAATGGCCATACTGGGTCAGACCAAAGGTCCATCCAGCCCAGTAGCCTGTCTGCCGACAGTGGCCAGCACCAGGTGCCCCAGAGGGGGTGGACCGAAAGACAATGATCAAGCGATTTGTCTCGTGCGATCCATCTTCAGCCTCTGACAAACAGAGGCCAGGGACACCATTTCTATCCCCTGGCTAATAGCCTTTTATGGACCTAACCTCCATGAAATTATCTAGCTTCTCTTTAAACTCTGTTATAGTCCTAGCCTTCACAGCCTAGGGCGGGGGGGTTATTGATCATGATAGCACTGGATATATGTCTGCAAATTTTGCATTTCTTGTTATGACTGGATTTGTTGTTATGACAGTCTGTCATCGTATGTGGCCTTCCAGGCAAGGTATCTCTCAATTCATTCTCCTTTCAGGGTTAACATAGAAGTGTAAAAAAATAACCTAGAAGTCTAAAATAGTTAGAATTTATTTTTGGACCTTCTTTCAACCTCCATCTAGATCTTGTATTTGTCAGCCTCTTCCACGTTTAGTTTCCATACATTCGTTTTGCTCTGAAGCAGGAGAAGTGAGAGGAGGGGAGCTCAAGCTTGCCCCGTTCTCTGGGTACAACCCAGGGACACTGTGTTCGGCAGTTAAGGGCTGAGTTTTTTTAATTCCTTTACCACATCACTGAAGTTCTTCTACCTTTACCCACTTGATAACATCTTCACCAGGTCCCTGGACTCTACTGGAGGTGCTTTCTTGTAGACTATTCGTAGCCTTCCCAAGCAGCGAGGATATAGTGCAAACAGTCTTTATGCCTTGCCTTTACAGTAATCCATAGCTACTTCCTCCAGTCAGAAGTTCTTCCCCATTCCTGTGCCTGGAGCTGGAGTTTGTGTTCCAGGCCTTTTGCCTTGGAATAGTCAGTGGCAAGTCTTTTGCCAACTTTTTTCAGCTGAACATCCTCTCCACTCAGCCTTCCAAGTTGAGGTGTTCAGCAGGCAAGTCTCATCCTGTCGGTGTCTGTCTGCTGTGTGGGAGGAGGCAGATTTTATGCTGGTCCCCTTCCCCCAATTCCTTCCCAACTGGGTGAGAGGGTAGCCTTGCTCTGTCCTACCCTTTCTGTGAGGGTTAGGACACTTAAAAGTGCAATGTCAGGATTCCTTCCTCAAGCACCATTCATTTCCAGGACCCTTATATCTCTTTTTAAAACTAACATACCCTCAATGGAAGAATATCTAGTCACAAAAGCATCCCTCGGCTTGTGTTCATTTGCCATTTTCTTCAGAATTAGGACTGAATTACTCACTGGGCAACATTTTAGAACAGGCCTCCAAAGCCTGGATCCAGCTAATGTTTATGCATGTGCTTCACCTGGAAATTAAGGGACCATTTACACGTTAAAGTTAAGGGCACATCTATATTAGAAAAATCTTATGTTACAGCTAGAAAAAAATCAGAAGTTATTTCACAAAAAAGGAGACATCTTTAGGAAAAAAATACTATTTTTCAAACACTGTAGTTATAAGGTGTTAATGAACATAATGCTTAGCACAACCTCACACTCAGTGTAATCCTGGACACATCCTGATTAATGTTGTGTAAACTGGTTATGGTTAACCACAATTATCTGCCAAGATATTAAACAAACGGTCATGTCCAGACATGTGACCCAAAATGAAATGAGATAAGATGATAATTCTCCACTATAAACTGAGCCTCAATAATTGCAAGATCACACCCTAAGTTGTGTCTGCAGTTTTTCCACAAAGATATATGCAAAAATGTTCATTTATGCATTCAAACAAGGTAGTTTTCCAAACCATGCTAAAAAATTAAATGATCTTTACTTATGCAAAACTGAAGACTTTCTGAGAATTGGCTTTTAAAGTCTGGAATATCATGAACTTCTGATCTCTCTTTAAATTCTCCATTGGTCATTCAGAGAAATGTAAGGTGATTCAAACTGTAGTATTCCTTCTGATGTAAAATTCAGCATGAACACTGCTAACTAATGATATTATATATCATGAAACCTTTATGTAGCAAATATTTTTTAATAATACTGTGATCTTCTTCAAAGGCACTGTTCACACCATTTTCAGCTCAATAATTCTGTTGCTGCAATCATCCATTTGAATAAACCAGACACATGGTGAAGGAATGAAGATGTTATATGTCTTGATTTTACCACACAGAAAATACTGACAGATGTGTTACTTATTCCAAGGGGCAATATATACCCTCCAGATTCACTCAATAAGCACATTTCAGTTTGAGTAGGAGTTGATCATCTTCTTTAAAAAAATAAAACTCCATAATAAATGTAAAAGAAAGGAGAGAAAAATTAAGCATTGTAGCAGTTATATAAATAGCAGAGTTTAACAAATACAGTAAAAATAATTAAATTAGAGAAAATGTCATATAATAATTTAAGATGTAGACTGTTGAAGTAATATTGTCTGATATATTTTACACAAAAACTAATTAGTGAATATCTCACAGTATTACTTCAAATGATTACTCTTTAATTCATTAAATGTATTATTTTATTGTTTATTTTAACCTTTGATTCTTCTTTGATGGTTGTAATGTGTTTATTGCTCAGCAATGGGAGTTATATTATTCAAGTAAATTATTAACTTACAGGATATGAAATATCATTAATAGTATGACAAAGGTGCCAAGAAAAGACACTTACTTAAATGTTTACGGTTTAAGTTGCTAAATAAAGTATTTATAACTTTTTCAGTAGTAAACTATTTTCGCACAACAAGAAGCAGATTTGTTGATAAACTGCATGGCACAAGTGCATTGACTTAGACACTATGAACCAGCTATTACCATGTGGCCATACAGGAGCCTAACACCTAGCAGTGGCCTCCCTCATGAAACAAAATTCAAAGGCAGGCACTTGAGGGCAATGGTCTGATATGGCTCTGGTCTTACATTGATGAGCTCCTTCTTCTCTGTCACAGTTTCTCTCCCACCTACCCATAAAAAGCCACCAGGGAGATTTCTTGGTATTTCCCTGTGTATGGTTTATGAATGGCTTAAAAAGCCATTCTCTACATGTCATTGATGGAGTGATCACAACATTTGGAGATTTATATTTGTCACCTGAAATCTGAAAGTTCCTGGGTGCAATTATTATTTTTAAATCTATCAAATACATAATAAAAACATGTGAGCTTTAAACTGATTATTTGGATCTAGGACTTGTCAATGTTTTGGGTTTTGAAAGATGTTACTATTGATTTCTTTACAGCAAGTACAAGGGTTATTTTTCATTCTAATAATACCTATTTTACTAGAGAAGTAATAATACTTTATAATAGTCTTACAATATATCCTCATTTTAGTGTCATTTAGTGGAACTAGTTCCTTATCATAAAGAAGTATTTGCTAAACTCTATTTGAAATGAGATTTCTCCTGTAAAAACAAAACTTGCAATTTAATTGCTTTCTGAAGCAGTAGACTGTGTACTAAAAGGAAGCTCTAAGAGTTTTCTAGTTGTTTTCATGACTTGTTGTTATGTGAATTTTTAATTATGTTGCCTAACTAGCCACTGCATACCTGAAGCAATGTTGAATCCTCTCCAAATTTCAATGACAAACCCCCTATCTTTATATCTTGAGAGAGGAAACACATTTCCAAAGCAGTTGTTCAATGTGTCACAACTCATTGATATAATTAAAGATGGAAGTGTAAGAAAATAGAATGAAAGGGAAAAGAGAAGAAAGAATGGAAGATAAGACAAGAGAGAAGAGGAAAGAAGAATGGAAGAAGGAAAGGCAGGAGATTAAGGTGACAGGATAAATAATAGAAAGAAGTGACATTGAGGAGCCAGAAAAAAAAAGGGGAATGTGACAGATGGGAAAGAGGAGAAGAGGGATAGAGAAAGGAAACAAAGAAGAGTAAAGAATGGAAATGTTGGAAAGAGGGAAGGAATAGAAAGAGGGGAAGGAGATAGGTAAAGGACGAAAGAAAAGGCAATGACAATGAAAAACAAGTTTGGGTCACCGGAGTTCTGTGAAAACTGAGCAATGTCCTTTGCCATTACTTAATGTTCTTTGCTTTTCATAAGGGGAATCTTCAAGGGACACTTAAATATAGAATATAGAGCTATGTTAAAATTGATATTTCTTGACTTTTGAGAGCCTTATTTTGTTGCATAAACATTCATAACTCTGTAGGCTTTGTATGGAATTATCCTTTCATAAACATGTCTACGGTATAACATGTATTTGACATGATTTGATTAATGTACGCAGTATGGTTGAAATCCTGACCCCACTGAAGTCAATGAAAAACTCCCACTAACTTCAACAGGGGCCAGGATTTCACCCTGTACTTCTACAGTAATTGGTCCACAATATGTCATGCAAAAATGATGAATCCCTATTCTAATTCAGTGGAAGTCAATGGTGCAATGCCATGAATGGTGTGCCATTGTTCATAACAAAATGAACATAAATTTCACTGAGGTGAAATAAGAGCATAATGGAGTATATTGCTACTATAAAATAACTTTTTAACATGAAGCTGTAAATTACTAGGCCTCATGTTTAATGGCAAATTGTTATGAGAGATGACCAAGAAAAGAATTCTTACTGATTATTTCTCTTTGAGTTATTCGTCTATATAATTTGTACCCCATATTAAAGAGAAGCAACACTAAGATTAATGAACCAAGGAATCACTCAGATTCAGAACCTCCTAACCTGCAAGTCAAAAATATCTTAACTAATCCTTAAACTGCAGGTATATCCACGTAGAGTGATCCTCAGGTGAGAAACTGAGCATGCTATTGAAATTAATGATTAGGGATTGCTGTAAGAGTGAGTGTGTGACATATAAGAGAGAGAGCTCTGAAACTGACTTTCTTAATGAGTGGAAAGTTAATAACTCATTATAGAAACAATGCAAGAGGGACAGTGTTATTCTGTTACCTCTATATATAGCTACTGAGGTGAATAAATTGGAACTGTCAGCAGACAATGGTAACAGAGAATAGTAATTAATGTTACGCAGAGAAATGAAAACTTGAATTTATTAGTGAAAAACAGCCAGCCGCAGAAGAGCTCTACTTGCTTAGAAGGTTCATCTTTGCTCATTATCAGAACTATTCATAGATAAAATCCCCATCCATCACCTCTTATTTCTTTTAATAGCCTAGTAAGACACGTTTACGAACATGTTGAATATACACTGACTTGTAGATAAGACTATTAAAGCCACATGGTTGAATGTGTTACTTTGTTTCATAGACAGTAACAGGAATAAATCAGTTAGGAGGCTTGAGGTTGGGGGGGGGGGAGTACCCTTTTTACCCACACAAACACCTCTAGCAGGAGGCTCCCAGGAACAGCTCCAAGGCAGAGGGCAGGAGCAGCAGGACAGTGGGTGGGAGGGGGCAGCTGATCTGCAGTTGCATATCTTTCAGGAGTCTTAGGAGAGTTGATGGCGGGGGGACTGCCAGCCTGGTTCCAAATAGGACAGACTGCTTTTGCAGAAAATCCTGCAAGTAGTGAACAAAGCAGGAAGCTAAAGGACATTATAAGGGAAAATTGCATAACTTTAAATGAGCATGTGCTCTAATAAGCAACATAACAATGAAACAATGTTAACCAGGACAAAGTTAAGCAAGAAGTTACTGAATATGGTTCCAGAATAGATTATGCTGATTTATCTGAGCACCTAAGCTTTTTCCATTTTCCACAGCAACTTTCAATTTTGCAGGGTATTTTGTCCATATTGCTTTCACAGCTATCAATTTATAATAGATTTAATAATTCTAAGTTTATTTGAGCAAAGCAATTTTCTGTCTTAAATTTTGTCACCTTGATACACAAGTATAAGAATCTATAATACATTTGTGATTCTATCATATGTGTCTGTTTTCTTTCCATATGGAATATTATGTATGGTGGCCAGCCTCTAAAAACTAAAAATACTTGAAAAAGATCAGCATGAGCACAAGTAATAAGATATCCTCTTTAATCTCTCATAAATGGGGAATATAATTGAAAAAAAAGACCATTGTGGAGTTTTTAATCAATGTCTGTGTATTTACCACTGCTAGTACTGTCAAAAAAATCGTATTTTAGTAGCAATTTATTCTGAGGAAAAACGATTTCCCAGAACATTTTATTACATACAAATTCAATATGATAAGAGTAAAGTGAGAAGTCTTGTTTCCTGTGGAGCTGTTTTATTACCTCCCTGATTGTCTAGGTTCCAGCATGTGATGTTCTCTATAATAAGAAACCTGCCTATATACAGAACACTTTATTATTTTCATGGTTGATAGGCTTATTTTTTTCAGTTTCCAAAAAAATCAGCATCTTTTGAACATATTTTAAACCAAATTGTGAAACTGATAGATGTATAAATATGCCTAACTGAGATATACAATGTCATCAAGTATATATTGACTTTTATTTGATTTTTTTAAAGGAACTAAATGAAAAATGAATGATACTAGACAGGCTAGAGATAATGTCTCTAAAGCAAGGTCATATATGTGTTTCTTGGGGAGAGAACTCTGCTAAAACTTTGTGAGCCTTAAAAATAAGAAATTGGAGCATAAAATCTCTGTTGCAGCAATGCTGTCAAGTTAAAAATCATAGAGCTTCAGCTTTCTACTGGTATAACTCTATTGAAAAGAGTAACAAAATTTGATTTTCCAGTGTCCCACTGAATTGGAATAATTTACAATTGTGTTGGTTTCCTCCCCCTGTGCAAAAAAAATCAAGTGAATTTTCTGTCCACTTCCAGAAGTGAATCCTGGGTCCACCTAAATCATAGCAGCTTTGCTGTTTACTTCAGTAGACTCAGGATTTCATCCCAGATGTTTAAGGTATATTACCCTCCCCTCTATCCTATGGCCTCTACTATTCAGCACTCGAAGGGCATGTCTACACTCAGGTTATTTTGAAATAACAAAGTGAGCATCTACGCAGCAAGCCTGTTATTTCAAAGTAATTTCAAAATAACGGGCTTCTTATTCCAAAATCTGTAACCCTCATTTCACTAGGAATAACACCTATTTTGAAATACGGTGTATGTAGAAATTGCAGCTGTGGTTATTTCAAAATAATTGGCCTTCAGGGATTCTCACAGCTGTCCTGATGGCCACTCTGTCCACACTCATCAGAACTTTATAGTTCCCCTTCCCCTGCAGCCCTTAAAGGTGCAGCCATGGAGGAAACAGTTAGTGGCCTGATGTGAGCCCTGCTAGCACCAGGCCATACAGTCACACCCTGCTCTGCCTTCCCTTCTGTCAAGCACAGCTGCTGCCAGCTCCCAAGCTCCTTCCTGGGGGTGAAAGAGTGTAGCCTTGTAATCAGTAATAAGTTAGTTAGTTATAATGAATGTATGTTAAAATATAAGGTTTTGATTACATTTTGAGAGTCTTAAATACAAGATGTAGTCCTCAGACAAGCATAAGGCAGCTTTAACTTAGCTCCAGCTCTGTTTGATGTTAGCATGTTCTGATGTTTAAGAGAAGGGCTGGAATATTGTAATGCATAGTGATGTCAGTATTAGGTAAAGTCTTGCAATAGATAGAAAGAAGTTTAATGTTGAAAGACTTTGTTAAAGTGGCTAGAAGTACCCCTTGTTCTATGATGCAATTGTGTAAATATGTTGTTTGTGTGAATGGGAGAAAGAATGTTTTAAGAGAGAGAAGTGTGAAGGCCACTGCATGCCCAGATGATCAGAAGAGGGTCCGGAGACTCAGGAGCACTGAATAATCATCAATTAAGCTAAAGCACACTGAAGATGCAGACTGGACCAGGGCAGATTGACGAGCCCTGAAGTTAGTGGCAAGCACCCCTTGATAGGGAACTGATAACAATTTTCACCAGAAGACAACACCTAGGAGGGGTCATCAGCATACTGATTTCAGATGACTACAAGAACAACCTCCAGATAAGCATATGTCGCAGAAAGACTGATTGTGATGCTGAGTAACTGATTAAGGCCTGACAAGGCAAAATGCATAGACTTGAATGGAAAGAAAATCCTACAAAGGATGTATTATTCTTTGGGTTCCGTCCTGCTACAGCGTGAAGCATCAGTCCAGACTGACAAGATCCCAGCTCCTCCCTCACACTCAGCCTATCTGGCCAATAGGTTAGTCCGAGCAACAGACTGGTAACTATTACATCACCAGGATGTGGGTGTGTGTGTGTGTGTGTGTGTGTGTGAATTTATATTCTATTTTGTTATGTTATTAATAAATGCAGCGTGCTGCCTTATCCCCCTGAAAAAGATACCATATGCTTCTTTTCAGCATAACAAGAGGAAGGTTGCATCCTGGTCTGGTGTAGAGATCCTGGATCTCATTGAGGTCTGGGGAGAGGAGACAAACCTCCAGGGATCTCCACACGTGGTGCAGGAATCTGGACATTTACGGACAGATGGCCAACAGCCTGGTCCAGAAGGGCCACATGCGCACGCAAGAACAGGTGCGCATGAAAGTAAAGGAGCTAAGGCAGGTCTACACCAAGGCCAGGGAGTGGAGTTCCTGCTCAAGGGTGACACCTCACTCCTGCCCCTCTTTTGAGCAGCTCCGCCGCATCCTGGGGGGGGGGGGGGGAGTCAGTCCCTTCCCCCCTCACCCCTGCCTTGTTGTGGACTCTGGGCTGGAGATGACCGTCATCAGCCTCCAGGAGGGCAGGCTTGTGGAAGAGGAAGTGGAGGAGGAGGAGGCCAGCACCAACAACATGCCCGCCTGTCCCTGGAGCTGGTACCCCCCTCCCAGGATATCACCTAGGGCTTGGACAAAGCCGGGGAAGGCCCATCAGGTGAGTTTCATTACTTTCCTTAGACACACACAGTGGGAGGCAGTGGGTGGCAAGGGACTGCGCGCTCCTCACTCAGCCTAGGGATGGCACAGAAGCCTGTACATGTGGGGGCACATGGAGTGCCAGTCTAGAGCACGCAGCTGCAATAAGGCTGCCACACAGGAACCTTGTGCTTCTGTTCACAGGCTTCCTGAACAGGCCAGCCTTACTCCCAACCCCGTGGTGGGACACTTTCTCACCACTGGCCACCACTAAGGAGGATGGTGTCACTGACACACACAGCAGTGCGCACATGGCACAGGCTCATGCCCACACTCCCAGGGCAGCATCTGCTCCCAGGCAAGTACAGTGAGGCAGAGGACATTGATCCACTACCAGAGGAGCCTGCTGGGAGGGAAGAGGAAGAGGGGACCCTAGTAACACCCTCCCCAGCAAGCAATATCTGCCACTCACAAACACCTCCACAACATTCTGCCCCCCTCTCCTCCAGCAGGCAGACATAGAAGTCTTCTTCCTGTGGGGTGCTGCCACGGCCAGATCTGGCATGTACATGGCACAGAGGGAAGCCAAGATGCCCCATCACCCCACTCTGACTCGCAGGCTCATGGCCAGCTGGCACCTTCCCATTCCAGCTTGTCCCCAGGACGTGGGGGTTGCAAGGTTTCCCTGGGATATCTGTGCCTCTGCAGGAGAGTGCCTGCTGTCTAGGCCACCCGCTTTGCTTGAAGCTGGACCACATTTGTGGATGAACCAGGGTTCTCTAATAAAGACGGCTGTTCTGTGTAGGACCCATACTCATTTTGTTTTTTGCAGAAGTTGGGAGGTGTGTAACAAATGAGCCCAGGGGCATCAGGAAGAGTACAGTTGATCTCATAATTAAGACAGTTAACAGCTGCCTTGGAGAACTGGATTCTACCCCTGTTTCTGTCACAGAGTTACTATAATGGTAGGCAAGTCCTAAACTCAAACCTTTCAGAGATGGTCACTAAATGTGTGTTTTTATTTTGTGGATGGTTGACTTGATACCCACCCACCCAGATTTGTCTGATTTCTAGAAGCGCTGAGCAGTCTCAGCTGCAACTGTCATCAATGGGACTTGTGCTTTGAATATATAAAGTGCTACCAGGCCTTACGACAGGGTAAAGAAGGTAACTGCTCCAGGTAAAGGAGGTAACTGGCAACACAAAAGGGCCTAGAGCTCCCAGCCACCACCACAGCTATGCAGCAACAGTGGCAGTCGGAGCCCCGAGCTCTTTAAATCATTATTGGAGTGCCACATGGTATGCTCTAGGTGGCACTGAAGGCTGCATAACTCCAATCCTGCCCTTTCCGCCAGAAGCCCCACTTCTCCCCACCTTGCCCAAGAGCCCAGTAAAGCTGTTGGCTCTGCTATTAAATGCTGAGCACTCTGAAAAGTCAGATCTTAGATATCTCAAATTTGGCATCCATACTTACTGGCAATATTGGACCTTAATATCTGGGCCTCAGATTTCCTTCTGTAAAACAGGGATAATGGCACACACTCCAATAACAGGTGTTGTGAAGATATATTAGTATTTGTGAAGCACACAGATATGATAGTGATGAGTGTGATAGAAAAGCCTATGGGGAAGGGTTTGAATAATGTGCAACAGATAAGGTCTACAGAAACACGTTGAACAATGAGAATAAAACAAACTATTGCGTTTCTGCTCAGTAAGTGAGCATCATCTGTGTTGTGCACTGAACAAGGAAGAGGTCCTGTGGAAAATGTAATATGTGTAAAAGGGGATGAGTACTCTAGTGGGCACAGACTCTTCCAACACCTCCCCTCCAATTGCCACTGTCGTAGTACTATCTCTTCCCTAAGCCAGCTCCTTTTCCCAGTCCCAGTCTCCTAGCCTAGACAGTCCTAGATTTCCATTCCCAGCTCTTTTTTTCTGATCTGTCCCTCCCAAACCCCCTTGCTGGATACCAGTCCTAACTGCCCTCTGTGTGAGCCTCATCCAGTCTCTGGGTATGTATACACTTGCCCCCTAGTTCGAACTAGGGAGGCAAATGAAGCATACAGAAATTGCTAATGAAGCGCGGGATTTAAATATCCCATGCTTGATTAGCATATTCACGGCCGGTCGCCATTTTAAAAAGCCGGTAGCCCGAATTAACTCACCGCGTGTAGATGCGGTAGTCCGATCCAAAACCCTTCCCTTGAATTAACTGTTACTCTTCGTGCAATGAGGAGTAACAGTTAATTCGAGGGAAGGGTTTTGGATCGGACTACCGCGTCTACATGCGGCGAGTTAATTCGGGCTACTGGCTTTTTAAAATGGCGACCGGCCGCAAATATGCTAATCAAGTGCGGGATATTTAAATCTCGCGTTTCATTAGCAACTTCGGTATGCTTCATTTGCCTCCCTAGTTCGAACTAGGGGGCAAGTGTAGACATACACTCAGTCTCCTCTCTGCCATTCCTGGCTTGTTTCCTTCACCAATTCTAAGTCCCTGTTTCCTTCTCCAAACAGTCCCAGTCAACCCTCACCATTCTCCACTCCCCAGCTGCCACTCCCAGGCTACCCTCTTCAAGCTTCCAATTGCGTTTTTTTCCTCCCCTCAAGTCCCATGACACCAGAAATCTTTTTTCCCTATTCTACTCCTTTCTCTTGCTCCAGTCCAGCTTTTGTCCTCTCTGAAATCAATTCATATGACTTCCTTTTATATGCTGCTTGGGGCCACCAGGGAGAAGATGGGAAGCACTGAAGAGATAGGCTCTCTGCCCTGGCACAAAGAACTGGGAATGCCTATTACAGAGAAAGTCTGGCTTCACCCCTTTAGATCTGTGCTGGAGCATGCTCAGTTGCTCTGTGGAGATGGAACATGCACAGTGGTCCCACATAAGACCTATGGGAGGCTCTGTCACTTGCTTCATGAATATTCAGATATTTTAGTTGCAAAGTGCTACTGACCTTAGTGAATTGTGGTTTTAGAGTTTTATAACTTAATCATATTTGGGTGGATTTTCCTGGATATGGTTCAAGGTCAATCCCTGACACAAAGGGTACTTCCCAGTCAAATTTCAAGTCCATGCTATTAATCAAGTTCTGCTAAAAAGGGCAGTGAATCTGGGCAATGTACAAGAAATAGTGACTAATTTTTTCCTGATGGGATTCCCTAACTGTGGTGGAGTGATAGATGGCACACACATCCCTATCTGCGCACCAGACCATCTTGCCAAACAGACAAACTGAAGAGGATATTTGTCAATGCAAGCACTGCTAGATCATAGGGGCATTTCACTAATATCAAAGTGAGATGGACAGGAAAGGTGTACAGCAGGGATCTCCAACCTTTTTAAGCACAAAGTCACTTTCTGAATTTAAGTCAGTCCAGGATCTACCTCAAACCCAAATACCCCTGCCCCACCCCTCACCGAAGCCTCTCCCTCCTCATTCTGGGAAGATGGGGTACAGGGGCGGGAGACAGAGTGACATGAGTGCTCCCATGCCTCTGTCTCCCCCATCCTGCACAACAAACAGGAGGCTACCAGAAGGCAGCGCTGAGGCTCTGGGCAGGAGCAGTAGGGCAGTGTGGGAAGGGGCTGCTGAAGTGTGGCACTTGATAGCCTCCCAGCCAAACGAGTCAGGATCACCTGTCAGAGACTCGAAGATCTACAGGTAGATTTTGATCTACTGGTTGGTGACCACTGATGTGTGGCATACACAGCTTTAGGAACACATGTAAGCTCACAAAGCTGTAATCAGTAACTTTCTTTCCTGTTTGCAAAATAACTACTGACTACATTAAAATGCTAATAGTGATCCCGGGAGACCCAGACAACACTTTTCTCCCATGCCTCATGAAAACATACTGTGGCCACCTGGACATTATTAAAGAGCTGTTCAACAACTGGCTGAACAAGTGCAGAATGGTGGTGCAATGTGCCTTTGGAGGTTTAAAGGGTCATTGGCACAGTTTGCTTAATAAGTTAGAGCATGTCTACACAGCAGGGCTAAAGTCGGATAAGCTATGCATCTTCAGCTACATCAATTGCGTAGCTTAAATCGAAATAGCTTATTTTGGCTTTTGGCACTGTCTACACAGCAGTAAGGCTGAGAAAGAGCACTCTTCCTCTGACTTCTCTTAATCCTCGTAAATGAGGGTTACAGGAGTCGGAGTAAGAAGTCCTCCAGCTCAACGTTATTTTGACATTATGTCGAAATAACTGCTTGTAGTGTAGACGCAGATTATGTTATTTCAGAATACATTAGACCTCAGTTAAAGCAATGTCCCCATTATTATTGGTGCCTGCTCTGTGCTCCATAATAACAGGAAAACGGAGAGAAGTTTCTGCAGGCATGGCATGGAGGAGGATAGGCTGGTAGGTAATTCTGAGGATAGCAGTAAGGAGAGCCCAGCAAGAAGCTCTGCGTCTTTGTAAGGCTTTGAAAACCCATTATAGTAATGAGCCACAGTAATGTGTGCTGCTTATTTGCAGTGTACATCCCCATATCTTCCCCTCTGTTATATCAGTTTCCCTGTACCTCCCCTTCCCCAGTGGTGCAAGTAATTATTTTTTTACTGGTACAGGAGGGGAGGGCACACCAGTGAAAGGTGCTATGTGACCCCCCCACACACACACACGTGACTCCTCCTTGCCCACAATCTGGAACCTTCATGCTCTTTCCTCCTCATCCACATTACCTGGGGAAGGTAGATCTGGGGGTAGTACAGCAGCTGAAGGAGCTGTGAGCATTCTGCTCCTTTCCCTGATGTCAGGGGCAGTAGGGAAAGGAGCAGAAGTTCCAGTCTTACCCCCAGCCTCTCCGTGGAGCTGCTACATCTCTGGGTAGAGGCAAGGGGTCATTGCTGGCAGTTCTGCTCCTTTTGGGAGGGCTAACGGGGAAAGAAGCAGAATGCTCCCAGCTGCTCTGGCTGCCGTAGTGCTCCCAGCTCCATCCGCTAGGCCCCAGCCATGTATGTAGAGAGGCAGCAGATCAACAGAGGAGCTGGCTCTGGCCATCAGGGACTTTGTAGTGTACCATGCTGGACAAAAATAACTTGCTGGACCAGCCCACTTTCACTACTGCTCTTCCCACACCCAAATTCCCATGGCTGGAATAAATAAAGAGAATTTCACTTGCAAAACTTTGACTTTTATTGCAGAAGCTTAAAGAAACTAAAAGACAATGAAAATAATTTAACCTTGGGTAAACAGTGTGATAAAATTTGGAAGGCAGAAACCAAGTCAGACCCATCAAAGGTCTTTGAATAGTTGACTTTTGTTCTTGGTACTGTCATTCAGTGTTGAGCAGAAGAGATATTATACATGTTCTTTCTTTCTATCGTCTAATCTCTGAAAGGCTACCTATTGGTGTGGATATTGTGGTGAAGACCTTGCACAGTAAGGCATGCAAAAACACAAGGCAACCTTTATTAGTGCATACCCTTCCTGGGTCTAATAAGAAGTCGCTATTTAAAATTATGCCCTTGTGCAATCCAGATTGTAATCAATAACCATAGCTATTCAATTAACTGTTTTGCTGTTCCAGCCATGGTGATGGGCCTTGTTCTTCAACTTATGGGCACCCATGTTGGGAGCACTGGTGGGCAGTTTGGACAATGTCCCCTGCCATTTGCAACATGGATGATGCTTGGAAACTGGGGACTAGTGTTTAGCCTCCTAAAGTGTAGTCTTTGTCTGAAGTGGCTTCAGAAGTGGGAGGGGAAGGAGTTGCAGCTGTGAGAGGACACAGGGCCTGGGACCAGCTCATGCAGCAGTGTGATAACATGTGTGCCATCATGAGGGAAATGATGGCACACCTTCCTGCTGTCACTGCTCCTGATTATCACCCTCCTGCCCTCCCTGCTATGTCTATTCGCCTTCCCTCTCTCCCCCAAGTGATGCCTCTGCTCCTTCCCCAAGCAGTGCCCAGGCCTCCTCCCCAAACAATCCCCATGCCCCCTTCCTAAGTGATGCCCATGCCCCCCTGCCATCCCTGACCCCGCTCCAGCCCCCCCTCCTGCCCACCCTTCTGTGTTCCCCCGACCCACCCCACCCCAAGTCTGATGAGTTCCCTGCACCTGAGGTGGCACATCCAGCCTCCCCCCATGCCACTCTGAGCCCCCCTCCCCTCCAGGTTATGAGCCCGCTCCCCAGCTGTTGTTACTGAAAGATCAATAGAGACTTCGTTTTGTTCAAAATCAAACAGGTGTTTGATTTTTCCACATCCCCCATGATGCACAGTGGCATGTGCATGTCCCCAGTGGCAAATTCATGGTGGGAGAAGAATGTGCCAGCCTCCAGCTTCCCATTCAGGCTAGAGTTCTGAAAGACACGGGCAGAAACTGGAGCATGGTTGTGTGGGGCCATTGTATGCCCGGGGCAACTCCAGCTCCATGGCACAAAGAACAAAGCTATGGCATCCAAAAAAGCTGAGCAACCACAGCAGGCACTGTGAGAGCTTTGCTGTCCCTCGAAGAGGTAGGCAAACAGGCAGCAGAATCAGAGAAATGTTTGTCCAGGGGGGTCCCTTTAAGTGCATGTGTCTCTGCAAGGCTCCAGCACCAGCACTCGGAAGTAACTGGTGACCTAAAGCCTTGGCTGAAGTGGTTCTGAGTGGTCTTTTATGCGAGAGAGTGTCCAATCGATTTGCTTTGGCAGTGTGGATGCTCTCTTTCGAAAGAAGCCTGCAGTCTAGATGTAAGCCCCAGTCTTGTCTTGCATGTGCGGCTTGAACTACATGATCTATTGAGGTGCCTTCCAGTCCTACGCTTCTATGACTATATAAGATGTCAGGAAGTTTTAATAGACAGTGCTACCAGCCTTATCTATGATGAAGACAGCGTGGCTGGAGATGAAGGATCAATAGGACAATACAAGCCATCACTTTTCCAGTAAATCACATAAGCATCCTTTAAATTGGGCAAACAAATGTAAATACAGTATACAGTGTCATTCATGCAAAGAAAAAAGGATTAATACAATTCCTATAAATAAAAGTTTTCCTTTACCAAATACTTAGAGCAAAGAGATAAATGAGAATTAATTAACAGAAGAAAAAAAAGATTGATTATTTATTATTAGACACCATTTGACAGCTGACTTCTGGTTTACACACCAACTGTCTGCTGAAAGTAATACTTCAGATATTTGATGTTCACATTTTGAAATGTGAGCTATTTTGATTAGTTACATACACCATGTGATGCAATTCTGTTTTCTCATTGGATGTCAATAAATCCTGACAAGGATGCTTGCAACTGTATTTTTATTTTAAAACTATGCCTTCCATAAATATTCAACAACATTTCTATCAGTATATTTTTGCACTAGAGTATTCATAGAAAGCAAACAAAATGGGTCATTAACTATTAAAGTGAATTAATAAAAAAATTATTCAGTGTTTGCCACCTGTAATTAAAATATTGAAGATGCTCGTCTTTTCCTTATATTGCCTCTCTTCTTCTTTTAACCAGCTTCAGCTAGCATAGCTAAAGAATGCAGGGGAAAACTAAGCAGGCAACCAATATCAGATCCAAAACCTCATCTCTGGCAGTGGTCTGTTTCTGCAGTTAGGAGTACATGAAAAAGAGCATCTCTGACCAGGTACTATTTCAGAAAAGATGATGGATGAGTTCAGATTAATTTAATTGCATGGTCTAGTGCCAAATGTAAGGCTTCTGCTTTTTGGCAGGACACTAGAATAGAAACATAGCTTTCAATAGAGCTTATATTTTTGTATTACTTCTTTCACTTTTAGTGGGATGCTAGAGTACAAGTTACAATCTTTTCATTTTTCTTCCATTTATTTATTGCAGCATGGATAGCATGTTTTAAACCTTTCTTTTGGCAAATGTTTTGTATGTCCTGTATTCTTCTGTAAGATCTAATTTATCTTACATTTATTGTTTCTTCCTATTTTATTGTCTACATATTTTGAAAACTGGTGTTGACTTACTGATTCTCAAAGCTTTACAAGGTCACAGAGATCTGTGAAATCATGGTATCTCTACTTTTTCTTTAACTTTTAATGAAAGTTTACCAGAGTTTATACATCAAGAATCCATGGGTTGTTTTTTTCATTTAAAATGTGTACATTATGTCACAGTACTATAGCTTCACAGAACATTTTTATATCTAAAATTGTACACTTTGGCAGTCTCATACTAGGTAGCCATACTAAATAAATTTTGAACTAATAAAATAGTAGTACTTTATACATACACAAATGCATTGTATTCATGATACAGCACAGAATACAATATATCTAAATGCTTTCTACTTGTACAAAGGGAAGAAAGGAAATTTTTGTGATTAATGCAAAGAACTGGAATGTGTGCATTTATTACATACTCCTTGTGGGTATGTCTACACTAGCCCTTTAGTTCGAACTAGGATGGCTAATGTAGGCATTCGAAGTTGCAAATGAAGCCCGGGATTTAAATATCCCAGGCTTCATTTGCATGTTCCCGGGCGGGTGCCATTTTTAAATCCCCCTTAGTCCGAACTGACTGCCCGCGGTTACACACGGCAGTCAAAAGTTAACTCGAACTAAGTCCTTAGTTCGAGTTAACTGTTACACCTTGTTGCTGGAGGAGTAACAGTTAATCTGAACTAAGGACTTAGTTCGGATTAACTTCTGACTGCCGCGTGTAGCCGCGGGCAGTCAGTTCGAACTAAGGGGATTTAAAAATGGCGCCCGCCCAGGAACATGCAAATGAAGCCCGGGATATTTAAATCCCGGGCTTCATTTGCAACTTCGAATGCCTACATTAGCCACCCTAGTTTGAACTAGGGGGCTAGTGTAGACATACCCTGTGTGACATTTGTAAGGAAAGTAAGTATTAAACTTATATTGCTTTTTAGCACTTGATCTCAGACTTTTATAAATGATGTGAACATTATCTTCATTACATAGATGGAGAAACCGAGTCACAGTGAGTAAATGTCAGAGCTGTGAACAAACTATTAATAGAAGAGATTCCCCAATTCCCAGTCTGTTGCCCTGTTTGCTGAAATATACTGTCTTCTTAGTTAAAATCACATATTCCCTGCAATTCAATTTTCCTATGTGCAAAGTGAAAATGGTATGATAAACCTAACTCAGAGGCTCATAGACTTTAAGGCCCCAAAGGATGATTTATGATCATCAGAACCTCATTCACACACTGCTGTATCAGACACAGGTGGTGAGTTATACGGGACTGAGGCCTGTGTTGCTGTTAGGGCATGTCTACACTAGGAAATTATTTCAAAATAACTTAGCATGCCCACACTACAGGGAAGCCTCAAAATTAGTCCAAGGCAGGCAGGCTCCCTTAATGTGGAGGCACTACCTCGACTTAGAGCCCCAGGAAGCACTGGGGAGTTATTACATTGAAGGTATATCTAGACAGCAGGGCTATTTTGAGATATTTGAAGTATCCTGAAATAGCTACCCCATGTCTTTGAAACACGCCTGTTATTTCAAAATATTTTTCAAAATATCAGGTGCGTTTTGTGGCAACCCTGTAACCCTCATTCCACAAAGGTTAAGGGACATCTTGAAATAGCATGTTGTTTCGAAAATTGGCACTGCGTAGATGCACCACATTTCAAAATAAGCTATTTTGAAATACAATTGAAATAAGATAAGCAATTTGCATAGCACAAATTGTCTATCTTATTTTGAGTTTAAGGTGCTGTGTAAACACATGCTGAATGACTCTGGGGCATAGTTATTTTGAAATAGCAGCAGTAGAGCATCCACACTCATGCTATTTTGCAATAACTGTTTTTAAATAAGTGCTATTCCTCATGGAACGCAGGAGTTATTATTTTAAAATAACAAGCCCCTTATTTTGAAATAATGGACCTGCTAGTGTGAGTGCTTTGCTTATTATTTCGAAATAAGGGGAGTTATTTCAAAATAACTCCCTAGTGTAGACCAGGGCTGAGAAAGTTTTATCTAATTGTAAACCTAAATATATTAATAGTGCAAGAACAAATGGATATTAGCTAGTCAATATTGGCCCTTAACTTAAAGAAGTCCTCCTTCTACATCTGCTGGATAAACACCAAGCATTTATAGACAGCAATCAATATTTTACTGAATATTATTAGTTCTACTGCATTTCTTTGTCTAGAATATTGATTATCTTCTCAAAGAAGACCAGATTGGTCTGGCATAATCTACCTTTTGGAAAAACCTTGTTGTTTTACATCCCAATTATATTTTATGTCTATGTCCTTAACTACTCTCTTGTGATGGCGTGTCTGCTCCACACTGGCACTTAAAGGGTACATCTAGACTTACTTTCACTTTTGAAAGAAGATATGCAAATTTGGCAGTAATTTGCATATCTTCTTTCAATCGCTTTTTCGAAAGAGGGTTTTTTTTTTTTTTTTTCGAAAAAGCAAGCCGTTTAGACGTGGTTCTTTTGAAAAAAAACCCCTTTCTTTGAAAGAACCTGTAAACCTCAATTTTTTAGGAAGAAGGTTCTTTAAAAAAAAACCCTTTTTTCAAAAGAACCGCGTCTAAACTGCTTGCTTTTTTGAAACAAAAAGACCGTCTTTTGAAAAAGCGATAGGAAGAAGATATGCAAATTATCGCCAAATTTGCATATCTTCTTTCAAAAGTGAAAGTAAGTCTCGACATACCCTAAGGGTTAAAACCCAGCCCTACGCGAGGGCTGGAGCAGTGTAGCTAGGAGCCAGCAGCTGTGGCGGGAATAAGCCAATTAGGGCCCAGCTGAGGGCAGTATAAATAAGGGCTCCTGGAGGGCTAGAAACAGACTCACTCGTGCTGTGGAGTAGGAGGAACCTAACTGCCAGGGAAACTAGAGGCTTCCTGATTTAGAGCAGGGCTGGGGAAAGGCAGGCAAAGCTGGAGAAGCTCTGGCCAGGCAAGCTCCCAGACAGCAGGGCCTGAAGCAAGGTCTCAGGGTACTAGGGCTGCAGAGAGGCACCCTGCCAATGATGAGTGGCCATTTCAGACTTCAGTTTGCCCCTCTGGCAGGGGCTAGATGAAGACTGGCAGTAGATCACTGAGGTAAGGTGGGCATAGAGGTTGGGGACTTCCAGAGGGGGAGGCCCCCAGAGTGTGAGGGCACTGCAGTAGTACTCAAAGAGGAGAATGCCACGGTCTGGGAGAGACGTGGGTCCGAACACTGGAGGGGTGGAGGTAATAGTGGGTGAGACACCAGTTGAAAGGGGGTGCTCCAGAGCAAAAAAGTGAATTCCCAGACTGTCCAGCAGGTGCCTGTGGTGGTGAGTTCCACTGTGTTACATCTCTCAAAACGTGTTCTGAGACCTCACATACAACTGATGTCAAATTAACAGACCTGTAGCTTACCTGATCATTTCCCCCCTTTCTTATATACAAGTACTATATGTTTGCAATTCTCCAGGCATGGGATACAATCCTTAGTTTATAGATTCATTAAGACTCCTTGATATTGGTCTTGTAATTTCATGAACAGGTGAGTGCTAACAGGGAGTTTAGAGAGGGAGTTCTCCAGGTAAAGGAGAAGCAGATACAGGACTCTTAAGGGAAGTGTGTGTTGTTATTGGGGCTTTCTTACTGTTTGCTGAGCTTGTGTTTGTGTGTGAGGGTTGGTGTGTGGGGTTTTTTTTCTGTGTTTGTGAGTGAGGCTTTAGAGAGGGAGTTCTCCAGGTAGAGGAGAAGCAGATACAGGACTCTTGAGGGAAGTGTGTGTTGTGTTTGGGGCTTTCTTGCTCTGTGCTGAGCTTGTGTTTGTGAGTGAGGGTTGGTGTGTGTTTGTTTTTTGTTGTTGTTGTGTGTTTTTTTTCCCCTGTGTTTGTGAGTGAGGCTTTTTTTTTCACTTCCCCTTTCCCCTCCCCCTCTCCTTCATGGAGTGTGTGCTGTGAGTGGCAGGTGGAAACTGTTCACTTCTAATTAAAGTTTGAATTCTGCTGATTGGCTGAGCCTTGGTAGGGGGATGGACTTTCAGGCAGTCCAGGGCTTTATAAAGCAGTGGGCAAGTGACCAAGGAACTTGCGAACAGGTGAGTGCTAACAGGGAGTTGAGAGAGGGAGTTGAGAAGGGAGCGAGGGAAGAGCACGAGGTTCTCTTGCCTTTCTTTTTAAATCCTTTCTCCACGACAGCAGGGATGGATGGAGATAGGTCTGCTGTTGTTACCTGCGCAGCGTGTGCCATGTTTGTCTTCCTCCTGGAAGAAAGAACGGATTTCATCTGCACAAAGTGCAAGCTGGTCGCCATTTTGGAAGAAAAAATTAGACGACTGAAGGCCCAAGTTTCGACCCTATGCTCGATCAGAGAGGATGAAGACTTCCTCGATAGAAGGCAGCGTTTAATCTTGCAAGCACGGCAGGCAGAAGAGCCGGAGAGGGCAGTACGGGACCAGGAAGAGAACTGGCAGCATGTAACTTCTAGAAGGGGAAAAAGGCCAGCACGGGAATCCCTCAATGCTATAGAGGTAAGTAATCGCTTTCAGGCTCTCTCCACAGGCTCTGCAGTGGTGAATGCTTTGGAAGGGACCTCACAAGGAAGAAACCGCAAGGGAACACCATCTACTAGAAGGCCTGGGATGCATAGTCCTAGGGATGGGGGTTCCACGACCACCATCCCCAAAAGAAGACGATGGGTGGTGGTGGTCGGGGACTCCCTCCTAAGAGGGACTGAGCCATCCATCTGCCGTCCGGACCTGGAATCTCGAGAGGTGTGCTGCTTACCAGGAGCTCGAATTCAGGATGTGATTGAGAGGCTTACCAAACTGATCAAACCTTCAGATCACTACCCCTTCCTGCTTCTCCACATGGGAACTAACGATACGGCCAAGAATGACCTTGAGCGGGTTACTGCAGATTATGTAGCACTGGGAAGAAGGACCCAAGAATTCGGAGTGCAAGTGGTGTTCTTGTCCATCCTCCCTGTTGAAGGGAAAGGACTAGGCAGGGATCGCCGAATTGAGCAAGTAAATGCGTGGTTGCGCAGGTGGTGTCGCAGGGAGGACTTCGGTTTCTTCGACTATGGGACTCTGTTCCGGGCACAAGGATTGTTAGGAAGAGATGGGATCCACCTAACCAAGAGAGGAAGGAGAATCTTCGCGAGCAGGCTTGCAAACCAAGTGAGGAGGGCTTTAAACTTGTTTCATTGGGGGACGGTGACCAAAACCCTGAGGGGAGTGGGAAAGTTGGATACTGGGAAGGAATGCAAAGAGGAACGAGCAAGAAAGGTGGACCCCTGATTCGAATGGAGAAGATAGGGCGATCAACTGGTTATCTGAGGTGTTTGTACACTAATGCGAGAAGCGTGGGCAACAAACAAGAAGAACTGGAGGCCCTGGCCCAGTCCAAGAAATATGATTTAATTGGGATAACAGAGAATTGGTGGGATGACTCGCATGACTGGAGTGCTGCCATGGAAGGGTATAGACTGTTCAGGAAAAACAGGCAGGGGAGAAAAGGAGGAGTTGCACTATACGTAAGACAGCACTATGATTGCTCTGAACTCCAGTATGTAGAGGGAGAAAAACCTGTTGAGAGTCTGTGGGTTAAGTTTAGAGGTGCAAACAACAGCAGTGATGTTGTGGTTGGTGTCTACTACAGGTCACCAAATCAGGCAGATGAGGTAGATGAGGCTTTCTTTGGACAACTGAGAGAAGTTTCCAGATCGCAGGCCCTGGTTCTCATGGGGGACTTTAATTATCCTAACATCTGTTGGGAAACCAATACGGCAGTACACAGGCAATCCAGGAAGTTTTTGGAGAATGTTGGGGATAACTTCTTGGCACAAGTGCTGAGGAACTAATAGGGGAAGTAGAGGTGGGTGACAACCTAGTAAGCAGTGATCATGAGATGGTAGATTTCAGGATCCTGACCAAAGGAAGAAAAGAGAGTAGTAAAATACACACCTTGGACTTCAGAAAAGCAGATTTTGACTCCCTCAGACACCTGATGGACAGAATCCCCTGGGATGCTAACATGAAGGGGAAAGGAGTCCAGGACAGCTGGCAGTATTTTAAAGAAGCCTTATTGAAGGCACAGAAAGAAACCATCCCGATGCGTAGCAAGAGAGGCAAACATGGTCGAAGACCGGATTGGCTTACAGGGGAAATCCTTGGTGAACTTAAGCACAAAAAGGAAGCTTACAAAAAGTGGAAACTTGGACAAATGACCAGGGAAGGGTTTCAATGTATAGCTCAAGAATGCTGGGGGGTTATCAGGAAGGCGAAAGTACAAATGGAATTGCGACTGGCTAAGGAAGTGAAGGATGACAAGAAAGGTTTCTACAGGCATGTTAACAAGAAGAAGGTGATCAGAGAGGGTGTGGGGCCCCTACTGGATGAAGGAGGTAACCTAGTGACAGATGATGTGGGGAAAGCTGAAGTACTCAATGCTTTCTTTGCCTCTGTATTCACGGACAAGGTGGGCTCCCGGACTAATGCGCTAAGTGACGCAAGATGGGATGAAGATGGACAGCCCTTGGTGCCTAAAGAACAGGTTAGGAACTATTTAGAAAAGCTAAACGTACACAAATCCATGGGTCCGGACTTAATGCATCCGAGGGTACTGAGGGAGTTGGCAAATGTCATTGAGGAGCCTTTGGCCATTATCTTTGAAAAGTCGTGGAGATCGGGAGAGATCCCGGATGATTGGAAAAAGGCAAATGTAGTGCCCATCTTCAAAAAAGGGAAGAAGGACAATCCAGGGAACTATAGGCCGGTCAGTCTTACCTCGGTTCCTGGAAAAATCATGGAAGGGATCCTTAAGGAATCCATTTTGAGGCACTTGGAAGAGAGGAAAGTGATTAGGAATAGTCAGCATGGATTCACAAAGGGCAAGTCATGCCTGACTAATCTGATGAGGTAACTGGCTCTGTGGACATGGGAAAGTCAGTGGATGTGATATACCTTGACTTTAGCAAGGCTTTTGATACGGTCTCCCACAATATTCTTGCCAGCAAGTTAAGGGAATGTGGATTGGATAAATGGACAGTAAAATGGCTAGAAAGCTGGCTAGAAGGCCCGGCCCAACGGGTAGTGATCAACGGCTCGATGTCAGGATGGCGGTCAGTTTCTAGCAGAGTGCCCCAAGATTCGGTTCTAGGACCGGTTTTGTTCAATATCTTTATTCATGACCTGGATGAGGGGATGGATTGCACCCTCAGCAAGTTTGCAGATGACACTAAGCTAGGGGGAGAGGCAGATACGCTGGAGGGCAGGGATAGAGTCCAGAATGACTTAGACAACTTGGAGGATTGGATCACAAGAAATCTGATGAGGTTCAACAAGGACAAGTGTAGAGTCCTGCACTTGGGACGGAAGAATCCCAAGCATTGTTACAGGCTGGGGACCAACCAGCTAAGTAGTAGTTCTGCAGAAAAGGACCTGGGGGTTACAGTGGATGAGAAGCTGGATGAGTCAACAGTGTGCCCTTGTAGCCGAGAAGGCTAATGGCATATTAGGTTGCATTAAGAGGAGCATTGCCAGCAGATCCAGAGATGTCATTATTCCCCTTTATTCGGCTCTGGTGAGGCCACATCTGGAGTATTGTGGACGCATTGGAGAGGGTCCAACGGAGGGCAACCAAAATGATTAGGGGGCTGGAGCATATGACCTATGAGGAGAGGCTGAGGGAGTTGGGTCTGTTTAGTCTGCAGAAGCGAATAACGAGGGGGGGATTTGATAGCAGCCTTCAACTCCCTGAAGGGAGGTTCCAAAGAGGATGGAGAAAGGCTGTTCTCAGTAGTGACGGATGGCAGAACAAGGAGCAATGGTGTCAAGTTGTGATGGGAGAGGTCCAGGTTGGATATTAGGAAAAACTATTTCACTAGGAGAGTGGTGAAACACTGGAATGGGTTACCTAGGGAAATACTGGAGTCCCCATCCCTTGAGGTGTTTAAGTCTCGGCTTGACAAAGCCCTTACTGGATTGATCTCGTTGGGATTGGTCCTGCCTAGAGCAGGGGGCTGGACTTGATGTCCTCCTGAGGTTTCTTTCAGCTCTATGGTTCTATGATTCTATGATTCTATGTGCCAGTTGATTTAATATTTTTGGAAGCAGATTATAAGAAAATATGTATTTTTTTGCTTTATAACTTTGATGTTTTCTCTGAACTTATGAACTCAGGCATGAGAAAAGTGCTCCCTCCCTTCAGAATCACATGGGTCAGCAAGGCACACTGCAACAAAAAGGATTTGGTTAATGGTCCTATCATGCCTTAGAAATGCTACATCAGTGGTTCCCAACCACCAGGCCGCAGCAAACTGCCAGGCTACACCCATGCTGGCTGCTCCAGGACCGGGGCTGGGTTATACCCTGGACGTGTGGCTGGTGGCTGCCAGAGCTGAAGCTGGCTTTTTGGGGCAGCTCTGGGGGTCAGGGCTGGGGTACCTATTTTGGTGGTCTGGTTACATTTTATTTGCCAGAAGTTTGTGAATTGGTTTGCCAGTCCGTGGTATAAAAAAGATCGAGAACTACTGTGCTACATAGAAGGAAGCTCATCCTGTTACTTTGGAAGCTGAATGAATTAAATACAACAAAGTCACTGGAAATGTCTCCACCTCTCTTTGATGTTCAAACTCTGACTGGGCCAGACACTTTAAACTGAAGCACAAATCCCCAGGGTTACTCCCTGGGTCCACCCTCAAAGATATTTTGAATGGACAGATCTCTACAACTCTCAGAGGTAGCTGTGTTAATCTGTTTCAGCAAAAACAGCTTGGAGCCTGGTGACGTCAACATTGATTAGAAGGTGAAAGTACCTGACTTGTATATTACATATTGTAATGGGAAACCATTCAATGTGTCACATTACACCTTGGTTTGGGTGTCAAATTTGCATATGAATTCCAGTTCTGCAGTTTCCCTTGCAGCCTGTTTATGAAGGGCTTTTTTGTCTGAGAATGGCAACTTGAAAGTTGGAAACTGTGTACCCAGGGAGGTTAAAGTGCCCCCCACAGGTTTTTGAATGTTGCCATTCTTAATGTCTGATTTATTCTTTTGCAAAGAGACTGACTGTTTTTTCTGATGTATATGAGAGAGGGGCATTGTTGATGGATGATTGCATATTTTAGATGTGCCCATGAATGAGTATTGATCATATAGCTGATGTTGTTAAGATCCCTGATGGTGTCATTAGGACATGTGTGGACAGAGGGTTTGTTGCAGGGACCTATCCAGGAATCTATTCCTGCAACAAACCCCGTTGCCAGCTCTGTAATAAAAATGGGGGTTATAGGGCATTAATTTAAGGTATAGTGTGTCACGCTTCCCATCCTCAGCTTACTTCAAGAGACTTGGTCAGTGACTAACTTAAAGGTAGTGTGTGTTAGGATCCTTTTCAGTTTTAACAACATAATTCCAATGTGTTGCTGATGTTTGTACTGTTACCAACTTAACCCCCTGCAAAATTTTGTTTATCTTTTAATGCTTTATAGACTAGTCTAGCAAGTTCAGAGACTTTTCTCAAAGTGCATACTGAGTCTTAGCATAAGGTTTAACATCAATATTCAAATCTTTATCACAAGTTTTAACATCAATACCCTTTTTATCACAGATGGCCATTTACAGGTCCCTTGATTATACTACGCTTTCTGTTCACTCTCTGTTTTGAGATTGGTTTGTTCAATTTATTGATTTTCCTTTTCATACAGTGTTCCTGTCTACCTGAGTTTCTAATCTAATCATTTCTGAGATGTTGGTATTTCAGGATCTGGTGTGAGAAGGCTTCAGGAGGATCCTAAATATTGGTTGGCCCTTTGTGGAACTATCTCCCAACCTCAGGGCTGTATATATGAAAAAAAATCTCTTCTCTTGGGGGCTACTCTGTGCTCCTCACTCCCAGTTCTGGGTTCTTCCCCACCATTTTTTCCTAGTGGCAATTTCTTCTCTCTGGGTTAAGTGTCCATACTTTGATCAGACATTGCCTTTTCAAGCAAAATTCTTTCAGTTGCTCTCTGTACCTTACCGGTCTGGGGAGAGGCTCCCTCCCCTCTTGCAGCTGGGTCTATTGCATACTTTCTGGCTCAACTTTAAACAGTAGGAATCTTACACAATTTGAAAACTTAGCAATATAGCTTCCTTATTCTTATCATAGTTTTGTCTTCCCTTTGAGTCCCTGCCAGTAAAGACTTAAACAGCTTAACCTGAAACTTGGGGTCCAGTATAGGCACTCATTTTTCCCTAGAGATGCAGTTGGCCTGGTATATTCGTTCAAAAACAGATAAATATTCTTTGATACAGCTTAAGTCTTTTAAAAGTTGTCACAGTCTGTCAAATCTGAGTGAGTTCTGGGGGGAGATTACCCACTGGCAGGGGAATACCTTTCTGGTGCTCCACTGATCTGAGCTATATTTCCTGGGTCTCCATTTGCCACTTGTGTACTCTTTTTCTGCCCAGTTGCTGCCATTTGTCACTGGTGGACCTACTCCTGCCTCCTCAGTAACTGCCTTTTCTCAGATGCTCAGCTCTGCTATCTGCACCTGGATCTCATATCTTCTTTTCCCTGCGGAGCTGTAATTTGGTCAGCTGTACCTGACCAACTGTCTCATGAAGGGGAGTAAGTCCTGGCTGGTATCCCAAGTCTCATCTTCCCTGGCATTCTACTCCTGCTCTTCAAAATATTCCCTGATCAGGGTTCTCAGCTCCTCTGCTATTTCATATTAGATAAAATCCCCTTTTCCAATACAAGTTGCTTATTGCCTTTGAACAATTTCTGAGTATACTCCCTAGGGAATTCCAGGCCTGCATGGACAGCTTCCTGCCTTTAATTCAAAAACTTTTCCCTCGGTTTCCACACTGCATGGACACTCTTGCACAAGAAAGCTCTGATGGCCATTCACAGAATGGCCATCAGAGCACCTGTAGTTTTTCCCATAGGGGTTTCTTGTCCTCCTCTGGAGCATCCACACTTGCCTTTTTAAGCAGTAGCTGTAGTGCAAAAAGGAGTTATCCCTCGTGCTCCACGATATTTTTGTGCAAAAAACTTGCAGTGTAGACATAGTCTTATTGGAGATCAGTAGCTTTACTTGCTTTACTCCACATGTTCAGTATCTTGACAAGTTATCCATAAGTTAAAAAACAAACTGTGCCTAGTAAATTTATTTGCTAATTGCCTTAGTCTACTATATAATTAAGAGTTTTTTTCTGTCTGTGTTTGTCTGGCTGTCCTTTTATTTAAGAACTCCTAAATGGTCAGAGCAAGCTAAATTTGATATGCAGCTTCCTCTTATCATAATTTAAAGCAAAGTAAAGGTTTGGTTGCCTCAGGAAAATGGAATGTGCCTGGCATGGGATTACTTCTTATAAAACCATACAGAAAAGAGAGAGAATAAGAAAGCAGGTAAAAGGGGCTGGCTGAGGGTCCAGTCCCCCATCTGGGACTGCTCCAGCCCTGAGCCTCCCACCCCCCACTGCCCTTTAGGCAGGGGTGGCTGGGGCTAAAGCTTCCCCCAATTCATACAAGAACATTGCTGGCTGTTCCCCTTCATCAGGGAGTGAGGAGAAAGTGCACAGTTTGCTACATTCTTCACTCTGCTTGGAAAGCAGAGGGTGCAGATGGACCTGGACCTGTGTCAGCTGGGGGACATGCATCTCTTCTTGGGCTTTGCCTGCTGGAGCTGCAGTGGCCATTGAAGTACTTCTCATCTGGACCCAAACTGCTGCAGTAAGAGAGGGCTGGGGTAGTCCTTTTTCCTCAGGGCAGCCTGAATACTGAACCTCTCATCCCCAGGACAATTATTTAAACAAAGCATGTAAATTTTCATTGTATTTTCCAAAAAACAAATAATTTAGGTTAGCTCATTTGTATTCAAAGTGTTCATATTTTCCAAACTCCTAGTTCTCCTAATTTTCTAACTATCTTTATTTTCCATATCAAATAGCTTGCTGGCTAATGCATGTGACCAGTTAAGAGCTGGTCCTGATAGCATCACCTGTGCTGAAACCACAGGACATTACTTATGAGCAATCTATCAGCATTAACTAATTTGATTTCCATTTTACACTGATAAATAGCTTATGACTATTTTCAGGTTATGAAACAGTGGCAGCATTGATCTTCTTAGAACTGTGCTTCATTGCAGTATTGTGGTGGGGGAATCCTTGTGATGGAGTGGCTGGTAGTCTTCAGGAATGTCCTGGCATTTGAACGGGGATCCCGCAGAAACTGTGGATTTCCTCAGTCATCTATGACACCAGATATTGAAATCTGCAGCTCATTCCACTGTGAGGAAAACCCCCACTTTTCTGAATGTCTGATACCTCAGAAATTCCACAATAGTTCCAAGTAGCTTTAGACCTCCCATGGGTTTCTCTATAGGTAGAAACAACATAGCTAGAAGTATATAGCAATATAATCAACACATTTTTAACATCTCATTATTCATCTCTCTTTAATTTATTGTTATCTAGCACTGATAAATACACACTATCATTTTGCACCCTGAGTAGCCTAAGGGGATGCTTAAAGTTACACTTAACTAAGTACCTTCTTCAATCAGGGTTTGACTGCTGATCCTTGAAACTACATACCTAATAATCCCTTCAGGTGAGGAGACCTGAACAGTTTGTGGCCAGATTCTACTCATATTGAAGTAGAATTTTACTGAGAAAATGAGGAGAGAATGAGGACATTATGCAACTTCCCCTCTTTAAATGACTCTCTAAATCAGTGTTTCTTAAGAGCAGCCATTCCCAAGGGAAAAGTTGTTGACAGAAAAAAAAAAAAAAGACAGGGAAAAGTTGTTGAGCAAAACAAACAAACAAAAAAGGACGGGGAAAAAGAAGTTGTTAAGCAAAAAAAATCAGTTTGCCCTTTTATCAGGAGAGCAGGCATTGACCTTTTAAGGGCAGCCATTTTGAACTCTGTTCTCCGTGGCACACTTCCAACTGCCTCGTGGCACACCGGTGTGTTGCAGAACACATGTTAAGAAACGCTGCTCTAAATAGTTTCTAATTCATGACAGAATTTTACCTGTCACTCATTCACTCACTGAGGGGTATAGTCTTTCTTTTTATGTGAACATATACTGCTCTCTAACAATAATATATCCCTGAGTAATTGAACTGAAAAAGTAAATAAAGAGTTGCCACTGTGATGACATTCATAATGTTGCTTATGATGGTGTCTTTCAAACTACAAGCTATAAAAAAAATTCCAACTGTGTTCACTAAATTCACAACAATGGCAGTTTTTTTTTACAAATGTAAAAGAATGAAATATTGATGAAAACAACTACAAAGACATTTTGGTATTACTCATTTTCTTATAGAACCCCCTCCCCCTCCACACACACACAATGCCAATCACAGTGGAACAAGAAACTGAGAAACTGGATAATGGAACTTCTTTTTACTAAATCTTTCATTTTATTTTAATGAAATATCACCAGCTTAATGGCTGAGAAGAAATAATTATTTAATTCAATTGGATGGCTTAGTTGTGCCTAAAGGTTTATGCCCATCTGACATTTGTGGCCTATATGAAATGACTTGTCTTGTTGTCATGATGAACAGATGTCCATCTAACAAACCATAAAATCTGTCAACCATATGACAGAGAAAGTCAAAGACTGAATGATCATGAGTCTGCTCTTGCTGAAGTCAGTGTTATTGAAATGAATCTTTAATTGCCCACAGCTGGCCAGTACTCATTTGAACAAGTGGATTGTGCCCAAGAAAGCTCATGCTACCATCTACATTTTTTGTTAGTCTCTAAGGTGCTGCAAGACTATTCGCTGTTTAAGTTACCAAGACCAGTGAGAATTCAAAAACTAATATGCTTACTGCACAGTAATTATTTTAGAAAGAATCACACAAGCAGGCAAGGTTGTACAGTATACAGCTTTTCCAATAAGCCTAAGCCCCCCGAGCATAAACGCTCAGAAATTATGTTGATCTTACACAGTATCCTGATTCATAAACAAAGCAGATATACCTACTAATCCTAGATGGAGACTACTTGTTCTTCCTTTCCCATCTCAAATATTTGGTCTGTCCGGGATCCTGGAATAGAGTCTAGGTCACTCTGAGCTATCGCATTGCAGGATCCTGCTGATCCCTCTGTCTCTCAGTGCCACGAACTTTTTCAGATGTTAAGAGGGGAACACTTACTTTACTTAGCATATGTACCTTTTGTTATCACAGGTGTTACATGTCTCAGAACCACACGAGGCATACCGGAGTGGTCGACAAAGGCTTCCCTTGTCGATTGGGGTGCGCCTAGACTGCCCCGCTGTACTGATCACCTGATCATCGGCACAGTGCGGTGGCCATTTTGATGTAAATGAAGCAGCGATTATTTAAATCGCCGCTTCATTTTGCTATGTCTAGTAAACTCATCTACATGGCTCCATCGACGGAGCCATGTAGTCTAGACATACCCGTACTGGGCTTAATCTTCAGCAAAAGGATTACATTAGATATTGAAATAAACAGGGCCGCTGACATGGGGAGCAAAGGGGCAACTTACCTGGGGTTCAATGATTCAAAAGGTCTCTAAGCTCCTATGCACCACCACTGCTACAGTGATGGCAGTTGGAATCTCAGGCTCTTTAAACCACTGCCAGACCCCAGGCAATGTGTGCTGGGTAGCACTAACGGCTGACAGGGACTGTGGCAAGCTCCAGGTGGCACTGAAAGCTGGCTGCCCCAGCCTCACCACTTCTGCCCAAGGCCCTACTGGAGCTGCCCTTCCCCCTTGCCCAGAGGCATGGCAGTTCTGGGAAGAAAAACACTTTCTAAACATCATAGTAGTCAAGCTCTGCAACAGGCTTCCAAGGAAGGTTGTGGAATTCCCATCATTGGAAGTTTTAAAAAATAGGTTGAATCTCTAGGGGATTATCTAGGTTTACTTTGTACTACTTCAGCATTAAGGACTGGACTTGATGAATTCTCAAGGTCCCTGCCAGCCCTATATTTCTATGATTCTATGTTCAGAAGTATGTGGCTCATTATGGGTGTGTTTGGAAAAAAATAGGTAGCTATTACTCGTATCAATTTAAACAATACAATAAGACATGAAGATCTTGGAGAAAGATCTCTGAATTAATCTGAAATGGAGTGTGGACTCCATATTTATTTTTCAACAGACAGTTCCATAGGATGAATAAAATCCAGTTCCAAGCATGACTTTTACCTTTTCTGCTCATAGGAGCTTTATAAGTAAATTTGGAAAGGAACAAGAAAATTCTCATGATAAGAAATTGAATTAAATATTTGCTAATGTAAATATTTTCTGTTTATTCTGCGGTGGAGAATTAATGGGATATGAAGTCTTAAAAGTTAAATTGGGTTAACTCTTAGAAGCCATATGGGAGCAAAATTAGCCCCTAAGTCAAAGAAATGGATCTAAAAATGTAATTAAATTGCAACTTTCTGAGAAATACAAATTAGCAGAATTTCCTCATGCACAGAGTATAAACATTTCAACATTATTCTAAAATCTAGCAAGAAATGCATAATGAAATCTTCCAATATCCAGTACACTAGATTTATATCCTCCCCACGCTCTCAGGCATTTCATTTATTGATTTTTTTAACTGTTTTGATTTAACTTGACTTTCTATGTCTCTGAATTTGATACTGTATAAAGAAAACAATGGCCATATAATTTAGAAGGGATTTTTTTGCACATATCTGAGTGCTTAGCTGAGTGATACTCATTACAAGCTTCTATGTTTTCCCTGCATTAGTAGATGAAATCACTAATGCCTAAAAGAAAGCAAAGAGCTGCATTCCTTCTATTAAGGCTCAAAACTACAGCCTGCAACAAGCCTCCCCTTAGGTTAGGGACACATGCATGGAATCTGGGCCTGGTTATTGGATGGAATTCTATCTCCAGAATGTTACACCACATATCCAAAAGAGCCGGGATGTAGTAGTGGATGTGTAGGACACTGACCCTTTTCTGTTATTCATGTGTTTAGGGATCTTGCAGCTATCATTCCCACTTTCTCAGCAGAACTGCACACAACACTTCCACTACTTCAGGATGGCAGCAAAGGAAAGGATGACTTTCTCTGAGACAGTCAGAATGAAATTTCCTTTTGAAACCTGGATACCACAGGAAAGAAAACAAAAAGAGGAGGCTGCCATCCAGGACTCCTCAGCTGTTTTGGAGAAAGCTCTAGAAGAGTGGCACTTACAGTATATAAAGTTTTCTAATGGAAAAAAGGGGGAAAGATCTCAATTTTCAACCAGCCTTTGGGATTCTGTAAAGCTGCTACCACTACCTATATTCCACTTAAAGCACAGCCACATTCGCTTCCACAACCTTTTCCCACAGTCAGTTACACAGTCCAAAAGGGTTCCAGTAGTTTCCATCCATAAAATTTCCTGCCCAGGCATAGCATTCTGTAAGAAATATTTTATTAGCTATGAAAGACACAGGAAATGCCTAGAAAAAGAAGCTTTGTTCAAGACCTATCAATTTAAGGAATTATTTATTAATAAATTACATTATGACTAGAATGTTAGACACATTACAAATATTAGAAAGACAAGGTTTTTTTTAATTGGTTATTAATATACATACTCTGGGGGAGGCAAAACTGAAAAGCTCCTACAGTCTTTTCTATGGAAACATCTACAAGAGATTATTCATCATCATTTCAAATTCAAAAGGTGCTTGGCCTCCTTGCAGATGTAGTGCCTTCTGGATCAATCTCTGGCTAAATCTATAAGGTAGTGTGGATGGATGTTCAATTTCTGTCCCTCTGAGGTGGTCTTACTGTTTCAGTGAAACTTTTGACACCCATGTGATAACCAGATGTGTTATTTTCTTTGGTATACACAGTTCAGAATTCATTGATCTTCCATTCATGTCCATATTAAAAAGCTACCAAAACCTAAAAAAGTACTGTTGTAGATAGTTTGAATTTAGATCCCAATATTCTCATTTCCGATTTTACCACTTAATAAGGAGTAACATTATTACTACTTAAATTCAGATAAAGTCCTCCTAAAATATTGTTCTTGAATATTCCTCTACGTTCAATGCCTCCTGTGTTCCTATGCTCCCTTTCTCACTACTCTTATTTCATCTTCTCTGTTTTATTATGCTAGATTTTGCTCCTTTTACCAGAGTTTCTTGTGTTCATATTTATGTGTATATAAAAGTTATACATTAAACACTTATAAAAAAGAAAGCAAAGAACATATCCTTATGGTTTGCCTCAGGAGTCAATTTGCTGTGGTGCACTGCGCATATACTGAAGTATCATAGAAATGGCATGAACAATTTTATGTGGTTATTAGCACAGAAGAGTATGCATGCAGTTCGCTGGAATACCACCCATGCAGGGGGCTCAAAGAGGAAGAATTTTGCAGAGGGCAAAGACAAGATTTCAGTAGGGTGACAGAGGATCTGCACAAAACATCACATAGATACGTTATGTGAAATTGCATCCCATTCTATATCTATCCTTCCAATGTGCATAATGTATCTATCCCCGGGATTATATTTCCTATTTCTTTCTGTATATTATGTTCTCTCCTTCTTCTCACACTCTGTGTATTCTTTCTTCTCTGACTCTGGTTTTCTCAACATCATCTTCATCATGCCAAACATTCATTATTTACCCCCTCTCTTCCTTGTTCCTTAAATTCAACTGTGAAACTTTTCTCCTATATACATCCCATAACATTATCTCCCCCACACCAAATCCTCTAAAAAGAAAATGTGTCAAAAGGACAACATGCCCATATTGACTTTAACCAAATTTTGAATTGGGAATGCATGAGAAAATAAGCAAATACCTCTAATATCAGAACACCATCTCCAAGCACCAGACTCATCAAGTTCATATTGGGTGTGCACTAATTCTGGGAGTCTGATGGACACATCTAGGGTCTGATTTTTCAAGAATGCTGAGCATCAAATTGATTGAACATCAGTGGGGGTGAACGGAGCCTCTTCTTGTTCAGCTCTGAAAAATAGGTATCTGTTATTTGCTGAAAAGATGAGGCATGAAAAATATGTGGATGCTTTTGAAAAAAATAGGTCCTCACCACTGTAACTCTTTTTGGCCTTCCTTATAATGGGGAGAATACTTACTAATCAGGGTTTCTGCAAAATCTAATTAATTAAGGGTTACTAATTACTTTCAGATCCCTGGAAAAAAGGATTTGTAGAACAGCAAAGTATTAAATATTCTCCCTGAGCTTGTTTTGTCACTGTGCAAGCAGAATGCTCTCAGTGCTTTCCTTCTGGATCATTTCTAAAGAGGGAAGTCTTTTAATTACTTACTAAAGGTACTAGAGCCATTAGGCACCTTAGGGTGCAGCTTACTGAGGAACTGGCACTTCCAATTTATTGACATGGTGTTGTTTGCTGTACATGAGTCAATTAATCATTTTAAATTTCAGCTAGAGAAGGGCTGGATTAGTTTTAAATATATGGTGTTAATGGATTCTTGTAGATGCAATGAAGTAAATGATAGCACTTTATCTTAGCTTTAGTGCTTCAGAGGGATTCAAGATATTGGATGAGTAACATTTCTTGTAAAGCTCATTTTGCATACCTAGCACCTCTAAATAATGATTTGTAAGTGTTTCCATTTGCTTCTTTATATTGATTACATTAATTATAAAGTGCTCCAATATTTCAACAAAAGCCAGAAATTATACATTCATTGGAATGTTTGTTTATCTTGTGTAAATACACACTTTTTATTCAGTGATCTTCACATAGATAATAATTTCTGTTAATATGCTACAACGTACTTTATGTGTCCTCTCCTGTTTTATCAAAGGATTGAAAGCAAAAGAGCTGCTTGTGTGCAAGAAATTTTTTTGTACATGCTATTGCTCCAATATTGTTTGTTTGTTTTTCATTGGTACATGAAGAAAGTTTTTTGCTGTGGAAAGGAATAGAATATTCTAAAGCCAAATTTTAGAAGAGGCTTTATCAAAAAAAGGGGAGAGTCGCTTTGGGTACCTAAGTTTTTGGACAAGTAGAAAATCTGATTTGCAAATACGAAATGCATTCATACATACAATAGATGACCACACCATTTATGTAATTGATGGGCATGTAATTGATTGGATGATGATTCCAAGAGAATAGTTGTCAATGATTCACAGTCATGCTGGAAAGGCATAACAGGTTGGGTCCTGTGGGGATCAGTTCTGACCCAGTTCTGTTTAATATTTTCATCAATGATTTACATAATGGCATAGAGAGTACACGTTGCAGATGATACCAAGCTGGGAGAGGTTGCAAGTGTTTTGGAGGATAGGATTAAAATTCAGAATGAACTGGACAAACTGAAGTAAATAGGATGAAATTCAATAAGGACAAATGCAAATTATTCCCCTTAATAAGGAGAGTGCATAAAAAAATGGGAAATGACTTCCTGTGAAGTATCATGAAAGATGTGGGCAAATTGGAAAAAGACCAGAGAAGAGAAACAGAAAAGATTAAAGGTCTAGAAAACATGACTGAGTGAAGACTGAGAAAATTGGGGTTTAGTATGCAAAACAGAAGACTGAGAAGGTACATGATACCAGTTTTCAGGTACATAAAATGTTATGGGAGGGGGAGAACAATGTTCTTATCTTCTGATGATAGGAAAAGAAGCAAAGAGCTTAAATTCCAGCAAGGGAGGTTTAGATTGGACATTAGGAAAAAATGTCCTAACAGTGTGGTTAAGCACTGGAATAAATTCCTGAGGGAGGTTGTGTTCAGACAAACTATCGGGAGATAGTCTAGATAATACTTAGCCCTGCCATGAGTGATGGGACCTAAACTAGGTAACCTGTTGAGGTCCCTTGCAGTCCTATGATTATATACAAGGTTTTCAGTAGCATGCACTGAAACCCATAGTCACCTTCTCAATTTTCAAGAAGTAGATGATATTCAATGAATTTGAAAGGTGGCAAACACTAATAAGAGAGATTTTCCCCACGCAATGTATAATGAGGCTGTGGAACTCATTCACACAGTTTCTGTGAACCATTTAGGGAAAGGCCTGTCATTTACTATGCTATTGCACAACACATCACAACAGTGTGCCAGCCTGGTTTGCCCCAGAGGCTGATGCTACTGTAATATACATTTTAAATACTAAAAATATATTGCAGATCCCAAGATATCATCATTATTCAGAAAAATTTTAGAAAAGGGTAATAAGACTTTTCAGAATTATGGTAAGGATTTAAAAGGAAAGTAAATAAAAATTTTGGGGGGAAAATATAAAACTTATACTTCAGATATAATGTGGGAGAGATGCATGACAGATTTTCTGGGACTCCTGGGCAAGGTTGGCAGGGAGTGACTCCATTCTCCCCAAAGGGGCAGGGCCTTGGACTGAAGGGGTAGGGCTGAAAGCATAATGTACCACGCTGAACACACCCCCATCCCTGCCTAAGGCATCTCTCAGAGCCACCCAAAGTGCATGGCATGGTGCTCCAGCAGTGATTTAAAGTGCCAGGCCCTGAGGCAGTTGCTCTCTTTGCCCTCTCCCCTTCAGTGGGCCTGAGTATAATCCAATCTCAACAAATGTGGGTTAAGAAGTAAGTTTTCTTGGTCAAGTATTCCTGTAACTGCCTCTGCTGGGCCTCTTGCATCTTCTTCTGATGCTGCTGGTAATGGCTACCATCTGAGATAGCATATTGGGCTAGGTGTACATTGATCTTGTTCTTTACAGTTCACTGAAATTTGGAATTTTTATCTCATGTGAATTCCTGATATTTCAGAATTTATTTTCATCCAAAATTATATTAAGAATCAAATCTAAACTTTTCACAGATTGAAAACATCAGAAAAAAAATCTGTTGGAAATGTTTACTTTCTGGATGGCTTGACATCGAACGACACCCACTTGAGTTTCTGTGGGTCCGCATGACAGTTGTAGTATGTATGCCTCATAATATTCCCCAACGGTATGTTTACACTGCATGGCTTTTTTGGAATATCAGAGGTATCCTGAAATAGCTACCCTGCATCTACACCAGCCACCCATTATTTTGAAATATTTTTTTAATTAACGGGCATGCTATTTCAGCATCCAGGTAACCCTTGTTCCACAAGGGTTAAAGGATGTCTCAGAATAACATGTTTTCGAAATCTGGTGCTGTGTAAATGCACTAAATTTCAAAATAAGCTATTTAGAAATATATTCGAAATAAGATACTCAATTTGCATAGTGCAAATTGCGTAACTTATTTTGAGTTTAGGGTGCTGTGTAGATGCACCCCAAGAGTCTGCATCACCCATCATGCACTGCAGCCATGGAACTCCCAATTATGCACCACTATGTCTCAGGGTATGTCTACACTAACACCCTAGTTCGAACTAGGGTGGTTAATGTAGGCATTCGAAGTTGCAAATGAAGCCCGGGATTTAAATATCCCGGGCTTCATTTGCATCTTGCCGGGCGGGCGCCATTTTTAAATCCCCTTAGGTCGAACTCCGTGCCCGTGGCTACACGCGGCACGGAGTAGGTAGTTCGAATTAGGATCTCTAATTCCAACTACCGGTACACCTCGTTCCACGAGGAGTACCGAATTAGGATCTCTAATTCCAACTACCGGTACACCTCGTTCCACGAACTACCTACTCCGTGCCGCGTGTAGCTGCGGGCACGGAGTTCGACCTAAGGGGATTTAAAAATGGCGCCCGCCCGGCAAGATGCAAATGAAGCCCGGGATATTTAAATCCCGGGTTTCATTTGCAACTTCGAATGCCTACATTAACCACCCTAGTTCGAACTGGGATGGTTGTGTAGACATACCCTCAGTCCATGGTATGCAACATTAAAACATATGTACTGAAATCAGATGTGTGACCAATGGCAAGTTTATTTCCGTGTTACTGATTTATTTTGATATTTAGAAATATTGGTTACAAATGGGCAGAAGAAAAGAATGGGACAAGAATGGTAGGTCTTTTGTAAGCAGAGTCATATAAATTATAACCATATCCTATCCAGTGATCTACACTAAATCAAAATTTACCACGTAATCATACCACGGTGTCCATGCTTCTACATAAGGAATATAGTGGTATCTGAAATATGATGACACAGTTAATTATATATGAGTGTTGACTTTTTAAAGTGGCAATCACTGTGTATTCATGGTTACCTTTGTTAAAAGAACTGTCTCATGACCTATTGCTGAAGTGGAAGATAACATAGAATGAGTAGAGATCTTTGTATTTTATAACTTATTTATTCCCCTCTTCCTGTCCATCTCATCATACACCATTTGTCTCCTGTCCCTACAAGTTTTAGCATAATGTAGGTTGTGAGCTCTCTGGGAAAGACTTTTTGTTTACATTCGTGGTCTAAACAGCATCTAACTCAACAGGTCTCTAATATTTGATTGATGGCCTTAGATCAGGGTGGGCAATAACTTTTAAAAGGGGGTCCTGGGCAGAAGGGGCAGAGCCAGAAGACTTCTTGTGCTACTCCCACCCTGATTGGCCTGGGTGGGGGAGTGCAAGATGTCTTTCCCTGCCCTCTCCCACCCCACCCCCTAGAGAGAAATGCCAGCTGTTTTAAAACAGATGGTGGTTTCCTCTAGGTGCCTAGCGGGAGGAGACCTCGTGTGCTCTCCCTGCCCCAAGGCCTATCAGAGCCTCGGTGTTGGGGAGCACGCAAAATCTCCTTGACCTCGCAAGAGCGTGTGGCAGCTAGAGAGACACGCCAGCTGTTTTAAAACAGCTGGCGTGTCTCTCTAGCTGCTGTGTGCCCCTGGCAGGGTGGAGACAGGACACAAGAGATTTCACATGGTCCCCTGCCCTCAGGCCCTGATTGGCCTGGGGGCAGGGAGCATGCAAAGCTCATCCTCTGCCCTGCCAAAAGCATGCAGCAGCTAGAAATAAATGCCAGCTGTTTTAAAACAGGTGGCATGTCTCTTTAGCTGCTGCGTGCTCTTGCGGGGGTGAGGAGACTTTGCGCACTCTCCCGCTCCCAAGCTCTGACTGGCCTGGGGGTGGGGGAGTGACAGGGTGGCCGTGGGCTGGATCCACCAGCTTGGTGGGCTGGATCCGGCCCATGGAGGCCCTTCGCCCACCCCTCCCTTACATGCACCTTCAGTACAAATAAAAAATAATAAGACAGAGATACATTACTGGGGACAATAATTCTCATAGTTTTGGTCAGAAGGCAGTCAGTGACATGTGGCGTTGGCTGTCTGTATCCACTGCCATATCTGAGGGCCTCTAGGTGTTCCCAGTTCTGAAGGCTGGTTGCATATTTACCCTGAGCCATTTAAAATTTGTTCAGAAAGGCCCATGAACTGCTTGATAAATCAAAGGTGTGTACATGTATATTTGGGTTAGGTATAAGTGCCTGGTTTCTCATGTCAGTGGCAGATCTTCATGCAACATTGATGTTGCAGAGAAACGTGGGCAGGACAAATGGATTTTTATGCCATCTCACCTTAGGCACAGTTTTCCTCTGGAGGTTATGCTATGTGAGATTCATCTAGGGTTTCTCCAAGATACACTGTGTGGGATTCATGTTTCAAGAAATGTCCACTGAGAAAAATATTAAGTTATTGGTCTGTTCTGGTGTTGTAAAGATGGAACACACTCAAAAATGTTTTGGTCACAGTTGTTCACAAATGTCACCAACTGCAGTATTTGGTTGTCTTAATCAAACAGACTTTTAGTTAGTCTTCAAGTTCTGGGAACAACTGTGTGTGGAGGCCTAAGTAAATTTCCCAGGTGTATGTGAACTTGCAGAACTTCTTGAGCAGAAGTTTCTTTCCAGGTTAAAAAACATCGGTACCAACACAATGCTTTGGAAGAGACTGTTGGCTTATCTTTTCCATGTGCTAACTCTGTCTAACATGTGCACTTGGAAAGATCTTTTGTTGAGGAGAAAGTCAATGACATTGACTGCAGATGCTAGGTGTGAGTTTGACAATTTAACTAAGAGCTCTGTGTGCCACATTATGTCATGTGCTGCTTTAGGTCAAGAGATATGGCTCCCATCTTCAGATTTTTCTGAAAACAGTTGTCAATAAAGGTTACCAAAATAGTCCTGGATGATGGGTATTCCAACTTCTTTGAAAGTCTGCTTGCTCAACACTGAGTCAATACTCAGTGACTCTGAATGTGTGCTTTGAAGAACTTTGACTAGCACTGGTTGATAGTTTGCAACATTATGTGGATCTTTCCCCAGTTTCAGATAAGCAATGACTTTTGACACTTTCCATGTTATTCATTATATTGACTATGAAATGGAAGAGAAATATAAAGCTATGCATCCTTGTAGTCTGACTTTCTAATTGTGCAGTGCTCCACTATCAGATTATACCTGATATCAAATAGATGTCCAAATAAAAATTGTTAAGGCATTAAGCCAATAGGGGGGAAAACCCTCTATATAACCTTAATATTATCATTTATTATGTTATATTACAGTAGTACCTCAATATTCTAACAATGATCAAAACTAAACCCCATGATATTAGACATTAATACACATAATAAGGGCCTACTCCTCCCTTGGGGCATATCTACACAGCAGGGCTAAAGCCGAAATAAGCTACGCAACTTGAGCTACGTCAATTCCAGCTTTTGGCGCTTTCGACACAGCAGGAAGTCCGAGTTAGAACACTCTTCCTCCAACTTTCCTTACTCCTTGTAAAATGAGGGTTACAGGAGTTAGAGTAAGAAGTCCTCCAGCTTAACAGTATTTCAACATCATGTCGAAATAACTGCTTACTGTGTAGTCGCAGACTATGCTATTTTGGAATAATGCGGCTGTGTAGAAATAGCCCTAGAGAGCTTGCAACCTGAAGAGACATGTAAGCAGGGTCAGGATAAGCTCTACCCTGACATCTGGTGGTGAATTGTGGTGAGTGGTGCAAAAAGACTTCAGGGGCTGATCTCGTTTGCATAGGCACACCCACCCCGCCTAGTATGTGCTCACAGCAGCCCAAATGGTCACTTTGGCCACTGTGGGATCCCCAGTCTCTGTTATTGAGGCAGGGGGGATAAAGTGTTGCTACCCTGATTATGTGAATCAAGGACAGTGGATTAGGGGAACTATTTTATGACAGAAGGATTCGCCATAAACTAAGTAGCACTCGCTAGACAAGGGGCATGGGTTCTAAACCCACTCAAGCTGAGAGGCTAGGGACAGGTATTTGTAACTGATGGTGGGGCCCTGTCTGAAGGCCTAAAAAACACCCATTGCACTCTCTCCTCTCTCCACTGTGGTATATCAGAGCTTATTTGTATTCCATTAGGAGTCTAGTTGCAAGTTGCTGAGCTGGCTTCACTGTGGGCCAATGGTGTACTAGCATTGAGGCTCCTCTACTATGAGCTGAACTTGCTGAAGAGCTGAAATCACTGTGTGCTGTGGGGAGCCTGAAGCCATACTGCTGAGCTACTAGCAGAGCAGTTCGTGGGATGGCTATCAGAGCGGCTGGCGGGGATGACCGGTGGGCGGCTGGTAGGATTGGCAGCAGGCAGCCAGTGGAGCAGCTGCAGGAACAACCAGCTGGCAGCCAGGGGCGTGGACCGAGACGGCTGGCGGAGCATGGCAGTTCACAGCACGGCTGGAGCGGCTCACGGGACAGCAGGTGGAGTGTGGCGGAGTGACTCGCGTTGACAGCCACAGCAGAACCCTATGGAGAGGCGGAGCCGTCGGTGGACCACGTAAGGTGTATCAACTCCCACCCCCTCCATTCCATCCCGGTTGGGAAGGTAAAACCCTGCCGGGTGAACTTTTGAACCCTGGGGAGGCACTGACCCGGGGCAGAGACTTTTGGGGTGTCGGACTTTGGGACTTTGGGTGATTTTTGGGTTGCTGGACTCAAGAGACTCTTGGGGTGTTGGATTTTTGGGGACTTTGGGTGATTCGTGGCTGGGGGGTGGGTCTTTGCTCATGTTTGGTCTATGAATCCGAGTTGTGGTGTTTTCCCAATTTAATGCTGATGTCGGTTACCTCATGTTATTAAAGATTTGCTGCTATACCAAGGCTCTGTGCTTGCGAGAGGGGAAGAATTGCCTCTTTGAGGCGCCCAGGGGTGTGTGTAAGATTTCTCAGGTCACTGGGTGGGGGCTCGAGCCAGTGTTATGTTGTTGGGAGGAGACCCCTAGATACTGAACCCGGCCCTTACTGCTATTAACTCGGCCTGGCAGAAGGGTTACAGAGAAAACAAAGTGGAGAGGAAACAAGCATTGTGATTTGTTCATGGTCACACAACATGTTTATAGCAGAACTGGGATTGGAACCCCAGGTGAAGAAAGACCCTTTTACAGTGACCAATTCACTGGGCCTCACTGCCACTCATTTTACCCGATCTCCTCCCAAAATATTGAAATCATATGCACAAATAGTCTAATGCCACACAAAACTCAAACAGGTTAGTGATTTGATCTACATGTAGTAATTCAGGGAAATCACATCTGCATAAAACTAGTGTACTGGAGTCAAGACACAGCCTCCACCCCCCAGTTTATCTAAAATTGAGGTTTAGACTGCAGACAGAGCTGTAATTTCATGTAATGAGGTTTTCTTTATATGTTATCTAGCATTGCAGTTTATTGTCTTGGATTTAAATCAGAAATGGGGAGGAGGAGGGAGAAAAGTAGTAAAGCTGAACATTTAGTAATGTTCAACCTAGAATCACACTTTCTCCACTCAGCTGAAAGACATCACAATGGGTCTTCATGTATTTCTTTCAGATGGAAATGGATCATATAGCTCTTGAAACTTCTCTTTAAGCCAGGCAGTAACGGGTATATGGGGTGTGTATTAGGACAAATTATTTTATCTAACTGATACCCCTTAGAGCCTCAAATCATCAGCTGTGTGATTTCTATGAGCAGCAAGAAGCTCCACAGGTAAGTTTTATCTTGTTTGTTTTGAATCAAATGCAAAGAGAGATTTTTATCTGTCTCTGTCAACTGGTTCAGGGAACACATTTGTGGATCAATTTTTCTTACCCAGGTTCACAAGTAACCAACCTCCACTGTTCATGAGTCCCATCTGGATCTCAGAATGAGGCCCACACACTATCTCAGACTATTTTTTTGTATCTTAAGTTGTTTTTGCTTCTTGGGCCACTCAGGCTGCGTCTAGACTGGCATGATTTTCTGCAAATGCTTTTAACGGAAAAGTTTTCCGTTAAAAGCATTTTCGGAACAGAGCATCTAGATTGGCATGGACACTTTTCCACAAAAGCACTTTTTGTGGAAAAGCGTCCCTGGCCAATCTAGACACGCTTTTGCGCAAGAAAGCCCCGATCGCCATTTTAACCATCGGGGCTTTTTTGCGCAAAACAATTCTGGGTTGTCTACACTGGCCCTCTTGCGCAAAAGCATTTGCGCAAGAGGGCTTTTGCCCGAACGGGAGCAGCATAGTATTTGCGCAAGAACACTGACGATCATACATGAGATCGTCAGTGTTCTTGTGGAAATTCAAGCGGCCAGTGTAGACAGCTGGCAAGTTTTTCTGGAAAAGCGGTTGATTTTCCGGAAAAACTGGCCAGACTAGACACAGTCTTAATGTTTCATATGTCTGCCCCTCTCCCTCTCTCAGAAGTACTTTCTACCAATCTAATTAATTTTGCTCTCTCCCTTGCCATTTAATTATCCTAATACTGCTCCTTACAGAAGCCACTGAGAAATTATGCTGTTAGTTGGTACATTGAATCTAGTTCATGGAAGAGATAAGATTTTTCTCTGTGTGTTTCTCTTTGAAATAAAGAAACAAGGATGAGACGGAACATTTTCTTTTGCCTAATCTCATCTTTTTCTGAAATAAAATAAAGCAGCTTTGCAAGTGTGGGAGGGAAGTGCATTTGAAGCATATATGTTTTTGTCAAATTAAAAATAAGGGTTTTTCTATACAAAAATTGATAATGTTAAGTGTTAGCACTTTACACAGAACTCCATCTTTCTTTCATACATACTATGTCATATTTCAACAGAAAATAAATAGCATATTACTTGCTGGTTCAGGAAATAGCTGTTATAGATTTTGTGGATTAGGGGAGATGAGGTTTTCTTATACTGCATCTATTGAAGAGGAAATGACTTATTCATACTCTTTTCTGTATTAAATCATGTTATTTTAACAATGTCTTAATTAGCAAAAAGAAAATATGTCTGTTTTTTCTTTAGATCATTTTTATATTCAGTGAAGCCTTCTTAATATGGAACTAACATACTTTACACTTTTCTAAAGGAGGGATGATATCTTCCAAACAAAAGATGACTAGAAACATAACTACTGAAGGGTGTAGTGTGAGCTGTGGATATGCTAAGCAAAGGAAAGAATTAAGTGGATATTAAAGATAACCCTCACATGAAGAAGAATTTGGAGGGTGGGAATGGAGAGATGTTAAAGATGCCATATGATATAAGCTACAGTGGGATCCAAGAGTAAGTATCATGGGTCAGTGGAGGCTTGAACTACCAAATATAATTTCAGGAAGGTTAATGACAAGATGTTAAAGAGAACATGTGACATGGGGTAGAGGCCTGGAGGCATTAATAGGCACACATCTGACAGACAGAAATAGGGAAAAGAATACATTTTTAGAACAGTGAATGTTAGTATAGCAACACCACTGCTCCCCATTAATATCAAATAGTTTGGATCTATTGGCTTTAGACCTATGTTTGTATGATGAAGATGAAAATAATATTCTATAAAAGTCATGGATAGGCAGCCACAGTCTCCCACATATTGAGCAGTGGAGAGGAGGGAAATTATAACACTCAGCGGTATGAAATAGTGGAATAGCATTGCAGAAGCTCTTTATTGTTAGGAGCATTACCAGCAGGGCAGGGCTGTACTGATAACACTTTGTAATTTGCCCCACCAGCATATTTTCTCTATCATTGCTATACTGCCAGCTATAAAATACGTTGAAATAAACCCACAACTGCAGAATACAGATTATGTGATCACTGTAGGATGTCTAATGCCAATTGCATACATACATGAGAAGAAAACGGAAAATAGAATTAGGCAATACAAATATATTGTTACTGAAGTGTCAGCAAATTTTATCACCATGTATTTTTTTCCAGTCAAGAAAACTAGCATTAAAGCACCAGTCCTAAAAACTTAGCTGAAAAGAATCCCTTTGTCAGAGATAAAGAACACCTAATAATCAAGACCTAAAGGCCTAAATGTTGCAGCATGATATATCATCAATTGGCTAACACCTGTCAGTAATGTGCATCTATGCATAGTTTCTTAGGCCCAAGATACTTTTAATGGTGATCAGTGTGTTTCAGACATTGTTTTAAATAGGGATTTTTACAAGCTGATTATCAGCATGAGGGTGGGAGTAGGGCATTTGGGTCTAATAGAGCCATAGGAGTAGCCAGGCTTGAAGGTCAGAGTGGAGAAAAGCTGGAGTCAAGGATCAGGACCACAGGACAGCTAGGGGTGTAGTGAAAAGCAAAGCCAAGGATCAGAAACTAAATACCAAAGCCAGTGGGTGACCTGGTGACATGAGCTGGAAGCAGACGGGGAGTGTCAAGAATGGAAAAGGATTGCACCTGAAGCAGGTGGGCTAGTGAGGAAGACAGGATCAACTGTATCTCTGGGCATGGAACATGTAGAGTTGCCAATGAATTCTGGTTGTTGCTGAGTTAAGTAGTAGAGAGCTCCACCCCTTCTACAGTAGGGAAATGCATTCAACTAAGCAATTCCTTTTCGGATCAGTTGTGTCTAGTGTATTGCTAAGAGTCTGACAATGTTGCTGCTGGCTCTTTGACAATATGTCCCCACTTCAGGTGCCTTAGGACCTGGCTTTTACGTGATCTTCTGATGAAAGGAGAGCTCTAGAGTATGGACATTCTCTTCTTGTTCCCAAGATGATTTTAGAAATTTGTAACACTTCAGTCCTCCAGGTAGTAAACTCAATCTTGGACTCACTTAGAATCCAGTATTTCTCAGTCTTTGTATTCTTCTTGACCCAGAACCTCCATGGGAGTGGAAACAGGAATGGAGCATAGTGTTTTATCTGTGCTTTTTGAGTACATAATTGATCCATTCTTCCATGGTTCAACAGTGTTGGAGAAAGGAATACCACCAACAGCAATCTGAAGTGTAAGCTCTTAAGTGGCAAAATAGAATGCTAATATAGTTGTCCTGCAGTAAACTAGGGAAGCGGGCCACTATGTTGAACCCAGAGGAGGAAACTCTATTGCATTAGTGGGATAACAGTTCCCTAAAATAAAACACTACAATATGGGTTGTCTCGGGGTCATATTAGGATTTCATAAAACCCTAATATTCTTAAGTGAACATTCCTTCACCTTAAGAAGCATGGGGTTTGCATGGAGGAATGGCAAAGATTTGAGATAACTCTTATTTTAATGGGAAAAACTTAAACAACAAATGGTCTAGTAGCACCTTAAAGACTAACAAAACATGTAGATTGTATCATGAGCTTTCTTAGATAATAACAGATATTATGACAGTGCAAGTAAGTGCCATCACCAGGTAGATTCAGAAGTGGTCCTTTTGCAATTATGAAGCTTTCAAGTGTAATAATATGACAGCCCTACTGTATGCAATGACCCTCTCTGGTGGTGCAAAGGGGACACAAAACTTTCTTGGGTGCATAGTTGGAAATTATCTAGGCTCTTTTTTCAGTGATATCTCCAAGCGCCTTGACTGTAGGGGAATGTTGAAAGTAGATACGAAAGAGAGGGAATGGTCTGAGTGTTGTTGCACCCTGGAGAGCTTTAGCTGGTGAAATGGCCCCCTGGGAACAATACTCAGCATCAGCTAGGCAGCCCCAAGAACACACTGACTTAAATTAGGAGTAAAATCAACCCCCAGCAACCTCAGGGCCATGGAAATGCAGAAAAGTAGGTAAGGTTATAAGGTTTTGGCCCATCAAGACAAACATTGGTTACTCTTATACTGTTTTGAACAAGGATAGGAAATGTTTCAGCAACTGAGACTATTTTTAGGTTGTAATGTGATGATGATTACAGTTAAGTTTCTTGTCGTAAAACAGCAGATTTAAAGAAGGCTTAGTCTTAAATCACAGTAGTACTCTGAAATTGCTTCACATAGATTGCTAAGGAACCTTTGACTGATAACTAGAGACTTTTCAGGTATGAAGTATATAATTTGGTTTCTATCCATAAATTATCTATGTGCAAAGTGTAAAGAGATAGTGCTAGAATTATATTATTGGACTACTGCAGACATCAGTAACACGAATTATAGTAATGAAGACACTGTTGCTGTCACTGATGAATTATCTGGCTTAACAGTCATAGAAATTATGAACAAATCTCATTTATCACTTGAACTCAGAATAATGATTTCACTATAGACATGGAATAACTAGGATACTGCCATTGGCCTATTGGCAGCATTTATTAGTACAATAGAGTTCATGGCACAACCCATTAGGTTTTATGTTGTCAGTCTCTAGCCCAGAAGGAAACAGCCTCAAGAAGCAGTCTACAGATGTACATAGCTATACCATCTTCAAAATATTTTAAGCACTGAAGTTGGCCAGTGCATAGAGTTCATATTGACAGTTGCTGTTGTATTGTGATGTGTAAGGCATTCGGTCTAGCACTCACTGAAGTTAAGAGCAAAATTTACTGACTGGGTGCTCAGTTACAAAAGCAAAAAATCCCTGACTTTCCCTCCTTCAAGAGGGAGGGGGAAACAAACAGAAAAAAATCCATATCATTTTCTCAATAAATAATCAGCTTTATTTTATACTTTATTCCCATGTTTTTAGTTTTCTTCTCCTATATGCATTTTCCCAAGATGCTGAATGCAACAGATGCTTGGGTTCTGTGTATCAAACTAATTTAATCTTTATGTAGCAAAAGACCTCAGATATTTTTTTTCCACTTAAGTACTTTGCTAGGTAGCGACCAAAATAAACTTAATGCAAAAATTCTCAAGAACACAGACAAATACTATTACATGTATTTTGACTAACTCGTGGTCCAAAAATAGAATGACTTGACACTAATTCTAAAAAAGCTTTTGAGTACCACAAATGGTACAGCACCACCATACAAATTTACACACAGAAATCTGTGAGTAGATGAATAGAAAGCATTATTCAAAATGATGTTGGCTATGTGCCATTCTCTTAGTGGTAGCTAATTACAAAGAAAAAATGATAGGTTTGGCCTATTGAAACCATGTTTGAAAAAGCTTTTTAAGAAAAAATACAAAATGAGCAAATCTATTTCTATGTCAAAAGTCCATTTTTCCTGCCTCTCAGAAATAATATCTACAGTTGTTAATATAGATTTCTTACGCTTTCTTCCCTTCAAAACAATATATTTACAAGAGTTATTTTAGCCTCAAAATATTCCTTGACAATAGTGCTACATTCACTGCTCATCTCAAACCACAAATTTACAGTCATCTCTTGTTTGAATCTGAACTGAATTCACAAGCCATCAGTTTTGCTCAGATTATTATTTTTCCCCAAAATTGCTTTTTCCATGGTAAATATTATAGCAGGGCCAGCACACTGCTGTAGTTAAGGCTGAATGTCTCTTTGTTTCAAAGGTTAAATACCCTAACTGCTCTAAAAATCTTCCTGTTTTTTCAAAAACAATGAGGGTCCTGTGGCATCTTAAAGACTAACAAATTTAGTGAGGTCCTCTGATGGTGTCACTTGGGTAAGTATGTAAAGCATTTTGTAGGAATTGGTTCCAGGATTAGTGTTTCTGTTGTGTGGTGTGTAGTTGCTGGTGAATATTTACTTCAGGCTGGGGGGCTTTCTGTAAGCAAGGACTGGCCTGCCACCCAAGGAAAGCAATCTCTGCAGCAAACCCACTGCCAACTCTGTCCACATATCTAACCAAGTGACATTGTCATAGGATGTAAACACATCAGACATACTATCTGGGGCTTATTCACCTGCACATCTACTAAATGTGATCATAGAACCATAGAAGATTACTGTTGCAAGAGACTTCAGGAAGTCATCTAATCCAAAGCAGGATTTGTAAAGCCTGGCCTTAAAAGCTTCTGATGATGGAGATTCCTCCACTTTCCTATGCAACCCATTCCTGAACTTCATCACCCTCCTAGTGAACTAGTTTTTCCTAATATCCAAACTCAACCTCCCCCACTGCAACTTGAGACAATTGCTCCTTATTCTGTCATATGTCACCACTGAGAATAGCCTGGTTTCTTCTATTTTGAAACCCGGAACTTAAAAAACAACGAATAGTCCTGCAGCACCTGAAAGACAACAAAACATGTAGGCTGTGTCTAGACTGGCGCGATCTAGCGCCAGAGCTATGTAAATGAGGCTCGGCGTGGAATATCGCCGAGCCTCATTTGCATAAATAATGAGCTGCCATTTTTGCGGAAGAGGCTCTTGTGCAAGACGGAGCTGTCTACACTGCCTCTTCTTGCGCAAGAAAAACCCTCTTGCGCAAAGCCGTTATGCCTGAAAATAATCAGCATAACGGCTTTGCGCAAGAGGGTTTTTCTTGCGCAAGAAGGGGCAGTGTAGACAGCTCCGTCTTGCACAAGAGCCTCTTCCGCAAAAATGGCGGCTCATTAGTTATGCAAATGAGACTCGGAGATATTCCACACTGAGCCTCATTTGCATAGCTCTGGTGCAAGATCGCGCCAGTCTAGACACAGCCGTAGATGGTATCATGAGCTTTTGTGGGCACAAGCTGTTGCATGAAAAGCCTCCGCCTGAGCTTACTTGCAAAGCTACACCAAACTGTAGGGTCTAAGGTTTTAAACTGCAACTCATTGTGATATTTGTCAAACTTTGTAATCTGTGTAACTCTCAGAAATTTACTGTAAGCTGCAACTTTGTAATCTTTGTAACTCTCAGCCACCTTGCTTGTAACTTTCCCTAAGCTGCATTCTCCCCTGAATGAATGGAGAGAGAGTGTGAGTGTGAGAGTGTGTTTGAAGAGGACTGAGAGCAATGGACCACATGTCAATGAGTCATCACAGTCTGGGCATGCTCCCTGCTGGATAAAGGGAAGTCTGGGCATGCTCCCTGATGATGAGGTGAATGAGTCACAGGAGCCATTCAGACGCTATATAAAGAGAAGGAGCACATGTGAGACTCTCTTTTTTTCCTTCCCCTGCTCCTGAGAAGCTCCTCTCCAGTGTCTCTCCTCCTGACCAGCTTCCCCAGCCTTGATGAGCAGACAGACCCTCCAGGATCCACATGCCTTGGCTCCTTCTGCAACCCATATGTCTGTGTAAGTGTGTGAGTGCCTGAGGGCAGGAATGAATGGGTATGAATGAGTGAATGAATGGAGGGGTGTGTGCTTGCTTGCTTGTCTGTGTGTGTGTGTGTGTGTGAGAGAGAGAGTTTTATCTTCTTTAGTTTAAACCTTTGGTGGCTGCTTTCTCCTCTTTAGTTTTACCTAGTGGAAATAAACCCATACTAGTGTAACCCTGGGTGGTCTCCAGTGAGAATATTTTTGGGATAACACAAGCCACTTCTTCAGATTAACTTTTCCATTCAAGTTCCTCATTGTTTTTGTTGAAACAGAACAGGCTTCTCCTCTGAAGCTTGTCACTGTGCTTATTCAGATTCTCTTCAAATTTTCTGTGCTTCCTGAGCTTGATTAATATTAGAAGTCCAAATTTTAGGTCTTTAAAGCAAAGGAATCCTAAGTCATGTGTCCTTCCTTTAAGAAGGCACTTTAAAAATTTAACTTATTCTTCTAACAGAAACCGACTGGGACTTTCCAGTGCAGCAGGTTTTCATCAGAAAATACTGATTCATAGAAAGCTGAAGTGTTTCACAGCAACATCGTTTTCAATTAATTTTTGACAAAACATAGGAAGGTTTTTTTTTTTTTGTGAGAAACCTGATTGGTGTCATTCCAATTCACATGGCAGGCTGCTGGGGAGCTCACTGCCAGGAATTTGAAGACTTCCATAGGGTCCCAGATCTGAGGCAGCTCTGCCCTGCAGATTACTTTTTAAGCCAGGGACTACAGGGCTTCCAAGCTTCCTGTCCACAGCAATCAAGAAAGGAATTACTGGGGAAGAAGTGTGCAAGTGTGTGTAGATTAAGAGCTAAACTTACTAAATTGAACTCCAGAATACCAGTTGCAGCAGTGGCAATCTGCAGAGTGGGACCCACTTACAATAGACAAAATAGTAACAGATGAAATAAGTCAGGATTGTTAAAATGAAGTAAAAAGTCAAACATGGACAGATTGTACTTTTCAGGAATTAATTGCTGCAAAGTAACTAAGCCAGTTCCAAAACACTCAATCCAATGCATAGTAAATGCAATGTAATGTGTACCTACATATAAGTGAAGATGTTTCTGTGTAACTTCAGACCTTTGAAGTATGCTGCATCCTCCCCCTGCATTTAAGGCTAATCATTTCAGCATAGGATTTCTGTGTGCCAAATAAAAACACTTAACTAAATTATTGGGGAACCAAATGAAAAAAGATCAGTGAGGAACCCTTTTCTTTTAAATGAGAGCTTCTAACAAGGGAACCCTTTAATACTAGAGAGACCTGTTTAAACTTTTTTATACCCTGGGTGAAAGGAAATTGAGGCAGGGCTTCACTTGAAGAGCTATATGTGTCAACTGGGGGTAATGTAGTTAAGGCTGAGCGTTTCTGTTTCAAAGGTTAAATACCCTAACTGTTCTAAAAATCTTCCTGTTTGTTCAAAAACAATGCAGTTCCTGTGGCATCTTAAAGTTTAACAAATTTAGTGAGGTCCTTTGATGGTGTCACTTGGGTAGATATATAAAGCATTTTGAAGGAGTTAGTTCTAGGGCTACTGTTTATGTTGTGTGGTGTGTAGTTGCTGTTGAGTATTTGTGGTCTCTACACTATTGCACTTTCTTTATCCTTCTTGCTGCTTTTCATGTCAAAGAGGAAATAGAGTAGTGAGGATGGTCCCGTGGTTTGGTTCCTATTTTGCCATGTAGGTGACCTGGGTTTAATGTTCAGCTTTTTTAATCTCAGACTCCCTGGGTGATCTTGGGCAAGTTACTTAGGCCCAGATTTTGAAAGTTACTTAGGCATTGCTGCACCAAACAATATAATACCTGAGGGTAAGGCTACACTAGCTCGTTAGTTCGAGCTAGGTAGTCTAATGAGGGCAAGCGGAGTTGCAAATGAAGCCCGGGATTTAAATATCCCGGGCTTCATTTGCATCTTCCCGGGCGCCGCCATTTTTAAATCCCCCTTAGTCCGAACTCCGTGCCCGCGGCTACACGCGGCACGGACTAGGTAGTTCGAATTAAAGATCCTAATTTGAACTACCGTTACCCCTCATTGTAGGAGGGTTCCTATTTCCTCATTGTAGGAGGGGTAACGGTAGTTCGAATTAGGATCTTTAATTCGAACTACCTAGTCCGTGCCGCGTGTAGCCGCGGGCACGGAGTTCGGACTAAGGGGGATTTAAAAATGGCGGCGCCCGGGAAGATGCAAATGAAGCCCGGGATATTTAAATCCCGGGCTTCATTTGCAACTCCGCTTGCCCTCATTAGACTACCTAGCTCGAACTAACGAGCTAGTGTTGCCTTACCCTAACTGATTTAAAAGACTAAATCTCCTTACCAAAAGAGATTTAGGCATCTGTGAATGGAATTTTGAAAAAAATGAGTTTTACACTCCAAAATCAGTTAGGTGCTGCAGAACTGAGTATAGCAATGGATAAATAGCTAACAAATCTGGTTGTAGGACTTATTAACGGAGGGTATGTCTACACCACATTCCTCTTTCGAGACAGGAATGCAAATGCAGATGAACGAAATTGCAAATGAAGCGTGGATTTGAATTTCCCATTCTTCATTTGTATAATTGCGTCCGGGTGCTATTTCGAAATACCCTATTTCGAAAAAAGAAACGCTGTCTAGACACAATTATTTTGAAAGAAAACCCTCCTTTTGAAATTACCCTTAAACCTCATTTTATAAGGAGTAAGGGTTATTTCGAAAGAAGGGTTTTTTTTCGAGATAACCACGTCTAGACAGCGTTTCTTTTTTCGAAATAGGGTATTTTGAAATAGCGGCTGGACACGATTATGCAAATGAAATGCAGGAAATTCAAATCCACGCTTCATTTGCAATTTCGTTCCTCTGCATTTGGATTCATCTCTCGAAAGAGGAATGCGGTGTAGACATACATACAGAGAGACACAAAGAGTGTGTGAGTATAAGAGACACTGTGTGTGGGAGACAGACTTCATGACACAGAATGAATATGTGCAACAATGTGTATGTTACAGTGTGGCACAGACCGGGTGTGTGTGCCAGTGACACAGAGTGTGTGTGTGCTCCCTGCTATTGCTGGGTAAGTTTCTGAGAGAAACCACACTCTGGCTACGTCTAGACTACATGCCTTTTTCGAAAGAAGCTTTTTCGAAAGTATCTTTTGAAAGAGCCTCTTTCGAAAAAAAGCATCTAGATTGCATTACGCGAATCGAAAAAGCGATTCACTTTTTTGAAAAAAAAAAGGTACCTGGAACCGCTTCTGGAAGGGCTTGGGGGCAGCATTTACTTCCTGGTGCTACTGCCTGCCCTTTGCAGAGACGCGTGCTTAAAGGGACCCCCCCTGTACAGCCATTGCTGTATCTATCTCCTAGAAGGACGGCAAAGCTGTTGCAGTGCTTGCTCTGGTTGCCCTGCTTTCTTGGACACCACAGCAGTTTCTTTTCTGGTTGGTTTTCCTGCTTTTCACTGGTTTTTTTGGCCATGGAGCCAGAGCTGCCCCTGGGCAGGCGATGGCCCCATGCTGCCATACTGCAGCTTCTGCTGCATCTTCATGACTCCGTCATGAAGCTCCTGCCCCACATGGACCCGGACCAGAGCAACGAAACCTTTGTCCGGGATGCAGGAGCTATGCCCTTGCCTCCAAACTTTTTTGGGGACAGGCGGATTTGGAGGCATGAGACAAGTTTGGACTGGTGGGACCGGCTAGTCATGGAGCTCTGGGATGACGAGCAGTGGCTCCGCAACTTCCGGATGTGGAAGGCCACATTCCAGGAACTGTGTGCCTGGCTCATCCTTGCTCTACAACACCAGGACACCCACCTGCGGACCGCCATCCCCCTGCAGAAGTGGGTTGCTATTGCCCTTTGGAAGCTGGCCATCCCTGACAGCTACCGCTCAGTGGGACACCAGTTTGGCGTGGGGAGGTCTACCATTGGAGCCGACTTGATGGAGGTAAGTCACTTTCGGTGGACAGGCCCTGCTGAGTGGGGGGGGAGGGGCTGAAAAAGGGGGACTGCCAAGCAAGGGCAAGAGGGAGTGAGGGATGGAGTGGCAGTGGAAGGCGGCTCCTCGGCCAACCCTGCACTGATGCAGGGGAAGGGGGAGTCCTGACAAGGGGAGGGGTGGGAGGTGGGTTCTCCTCCCAAGCGCTTAGGTATCCTGTCTAACTCCTGGTTTCTGTCTGTCCATTTGTCTCTTTCTGCAGATGGTGAGGGCCATCAAAGTGGAGCTGCTGAAGAGGCTCCTCTGTCTGGGAGACCCGGACACCATCATTGCCGGCTTTGCTGGGCTTGGCTTCCCGAACTGCAGAGGACCCCTCAATGGGACACACATCCCAATCCACGTACCGCCACATCGAGCAGCCCAATTTATTAATTGCAAGGGCTACTTTTCTATGGTGCTGCAGGCCCCGGGGACAGTTTATGGACATTTGTGTCGGGTGGTCGGGGCGGGCATATGATGCCCGCAATCTTCCGCAACTTATACCTGTACCACATGTTGCAGGCAGGAACACTTTTCCCACAGCGGGACCTCGTGACTGGGGACGTGCAGATGCCGGTGTGCATTGTGGCCTTCCCCCTGATTCCAAGGCTCATGAAGTCCTATACTGGTCACCTGGATGTGAGCAAGGAGCTATTTAACATGCATCTTAGCCAGGCTCGCATGCAGGTGGAATGCACATTCGGCTGCTTGAAAGGGAGGTTTCATTGCCTCCTCACATGGCTGGACATGGGTGAACGCAACATCCCTGAGGTGGTGGTCGCATGTTCCGTGCTCCATAACCTTGTGGAGAGGAATGGGGAGGCCTTCCTGCCAGGGTAGGGGACAGGTTCTGATGGTGAGGAGAGGCAATTTCAGCAGCCCCGGACCAGAGCTCCAGGAGGTCTTTTATTTTAGGCCCTGACCCGTGCCCACCTTTTGGAGCCCCTTGGTGGGTCCTCTTCACTGTCCCAAGAAGGGCCAGGGGAGCCTTGAGGCTGGGATATGGCTAGCATGGCTGGCACAGGTGCTTTGGCTGGCTTCCTGACAGCAATGCCTGTCTCGATGCCCATGCCTTTAAGAGACTGCGGACAGAAACAATAGAGGTGCTCAGCATGTAAGGATGGACTGTCTACCAGGGCTTCTTCCTGGAGGCCTTTATTTTCAAATAAAAACCTTCCCCGCATCTACACATACCTTTTTTCGACAGATCTCTGTTGAAAATAGTGTTCTTCCTTGTAAAACGAGGTTTACCCCTGTCAACAAAACTGCCGCATTCTTTCAATTTACTTTCAACAGAATGCGGTGGCAGTCTAGATGCAAGTAAAGTTTTTTTGAAAAAAGGCCACTTTTTTCAAAAAAACCCTGTAGTCTAGACACACCCTGAGTCTCTAAGGCTGTGTCTAGACTACATCCCTCTTTCAACAGAGGGATGTAAATTAGACACGTCAAAATTGCAAATGAAGTGGGGATTTAAATATCCCACGCTTCATTTGCATAATTGCGTCATGGCGCTCTTTCGAAAAAGCACCATTTTGAAAGTAAAACCGTGGTCTAGAAGCGGTTCTGTCGAAAACGGCAGACTTTACAGGATCTCAAGGTTTACAGGATCTTTTGGAAAAGCCTGCCGTTTTCGACAGAACCGTGTGTAGACCGTGGCTTTACTTTCAAAATGGTGCTTTTTTGAAAGAGCGCCATAACGTGATTATGCAAATGAAGCACGGGATATTTAACGTGTCTAATTTACATCACTCTGTCGAAAGAGGGATGTAGTCTCCACACAGCCTCAGGGAAATCTGTCCTGCTCTGTTCTCTCCTCCCTCCCCCACTCTGAACTCCTCTGAATCACTTACCATCCACACTTCAGATTGGAGCACCTCCGCTGTCTCTCCCTCTCCCTGACCCATGCTCTGCAGAGATGAGGTACGGAGGCAGAGGAACACCCTGACTTCAGCATTCCTCTCCACCTTCTGCCCACTCTGCATAGCTAGCAGGAGAATCCTGGGAGCAAGTCAGCTGCAGGATGGAGCAAGGTGTGGGGAGAGGCAACTGAACACATGCTGCCAGCTGTAATTATGCATGCTCTGCTAATCAGCTGGGCAGGTCAGAGAGAAATGCTTGGTGAGGGTTTTTGATTTTGCTCACCCCCATTATAAGGCCCACAAACACCTAAGATATATATATAGGTAAAATAGTCAATCCCTATGTGATTGCTTTGGAAAAAAAAAACCTTTTCCCTGTCTTCCTCCAGTGCTATTCTTGTTTCCCTCACTCCCCAATATATAAATCTGGTATACACCGGGGTAGCTAAACAATCACTTTCTGTGTTCATAATATAAATTTTCCTTGACAGGAACTGTCGGTTTTAGTGTGCATGTGGTGTTAGTATTATATAGTTCAATAAGACCCTGCTCAAAGCCACAATAGAAATAAATGTGTAAATAACAAATTACCTGTTTTATGTACACATGTTTTTTTTCATGCAGAAAATACATATAATCACATGAATAAAATCTTCTATCCCAAAAAGTTGCGTGATCAAAGTGGTTATCTAAATGTTCATGGGAAAAAGAAACAAATGTTTGAACATGATTCCATCACATGTCAAGTTGGATTCAGCAAACAATTGACCAGTTCATTTCTGTGCTCTTCATTCAGCTGTCTGCGTCAGATGTGTGCCTGTAAATCAGTGGGAAGTGGCTTTAGGCTCAATGCTGATATGTAACTAAATGCTGATTTCAGGACAAGTCTCCCCATCGGTTATCCCTTTTTCCTTTATAATGGCCAATATTATTCATTTATAGACAACAATTTCCCTTTCAGCATGTTACCTTTTCTCATTCAACTTTTACCTTTCAATATGTAACTGTATTTTTTTTCCCTTCAGGCTAGTGAAAAAGGACAATATACATACTAGTATTCATTTTTCTCAGCATGGTCAATGAGTAGTCTGATGAAGACTACTGGAAAGTATTGTCCTGCACTGTTGTGCTTTTTGGAAATATCAAGGTAATCGGTACTTTCAGGAAAACCTGCAGGGAGACACACAACAGAACTGCAGAAGTACAACACATCAGTTATTTCTACTGTACATCAACAGAATAATCCCAAGGTAACATACCTTAGATGAACATGTCATATTACAATGCCACCCATAGAGAGCACTCGGACAAGGTCAAAAGGAACTGCAAAAATACTGAAAGTATGTGTCAAACCCCAGAGATAAGCCTCAAATATTAAGCTATCTGTAGGCATCTTGTTTCTCTTTAATCTTTGTTTACTTTAGTTAATATTGTATTAAAAAGAAAGGACCTAAATCATGAGTACATTAATTGCAGCATAAAACTGGACCAATGAACTGATCACCTCAAGACTGAGATATACATGGATATCTTCTAGAACAGGGGTGGGCAAAAGGGCCTCCGCGGGCCGGATGCGGCTTGCCAATCAGGTTGATTTGGCCCACGGAGGCCCTGCCGCTCCCCCGGCCCCAGGCCAATTAGGCCCTGGGGCGGGGGAAACGCACAAAGTTTCCTCTGCCCTGCCAGGAGCAAGAAGCACTTTGAAGTGCTGCGCGCTCCTGGCAGGCGGAGGGTAGGGCGAAGGAAACTTTGCGCATTCCTCCCACCCCCAGGCCAATCAGGGCTTGGGAGTGGGGGAGCACGTGAAGTCTCCCCCCGCCTGCCAGGAGCACACGGCACTTCTAAGTGCTATGTGCTCCTGGCAGGGCGGAGGAAACTTTGTGTGCTTCCCCCACCCCCAGGCTGTAATTGTACAGGTACTAGCACATTGTACTAAGTTTTGTTGCATCATATATATTTCTTCACGATTACAGTGTACAGAAAAGATGAGTTGATATTCATACAAAATGTCAGTTTATACTACTCATGGATAAGTGTGAAGGTATGAAAATTCACACTCAAAAACTTATGATCGCCTGATATGATGATACCTAATGTGCACAGTACCATTCTCTTACATTTCATGTCACAAAAAAGAGTTAGAATCCTTTGTACATGCATAGTAAGAATAAAACCACTTATTAGAGGATGGTTCTTTTGTGCTATGGATTTTAAATCACCCTATTTGTTACACATACTTCCGAAATCTCTTCCAGTATTTCCAAGTGAAAGCCATAATTCATCTGCAAGCAGGATGCAATAGCTTTATTGTTGTACAATTCCTGAAGTAAGTCCGTAGATTCATAGTAAACAAGACTGACCCTGGAGAACAGAATGCATTTTAAAGCCCCCAAACAACCTTAGTTTCTAATTTCCCTTTCTCATTATCAAGTTTTTTTGTTTTGTTATTTGATGTGCACTTTTGTGGAGGAAGAAAGGAGACAAAGATGACAGCACTATGATAGCTCCTGCAGCCATACTAATTTGGGCTGTCATCTCATCAGATCACATAACCTTAGTTCAATTAGGCTTGGACAGAAATTTCCAAGGAAAACCTCAGTTCATTTGAAAGTTTTGGAACAAGTATTCATTTTTTTTCTGTTTAAAAAGAGATTGTCTTTTTAAATTTCATTGGTGGGCCCTCCCATTCTTGACTCCAAATGGAATATGTGAGGAATAATCAAATGGTTGCTGCTATATGATTAATTATGTGCTGTGGCTGTCCTCTAGCCTTTTTTTGTAAAGGATATGATCACAAAATACTATAATAAAGTAAACAATCTTAAGCAATAACTCTAACTCTTTATTGCTCAAATCCTCATTCTATGGGCTTGTGTAGACTGGGAGAATGTCTTTGGAACATTGGAAGTTCATTTGGTTAAATTCACATGGTACCTTACTGGGCTCTAGATTCTCCATGGAGACAAAATCTATGACTATTTTTGTGGACCTTCTTTGGCTCATAATTATTTTGGTTAGATCTTATTTACAATGAGATGACAAAATAAATGTAAAATGTATTTTGAATGGGATCTGGCCCCAAGCGACAATCTTAAGAGCACAGAATTAAGAATGTTTGTATTTAGATATAGTGACTCTGGTGTTGGCAGCAGGGGGGATTACGGTGTAGGAACTATTAACCTGGTTTTGTGACACTGAAGTCATCCTACAGTAAGAGTTATACAAGGAAAAGTCTGTTGGGGTTAGGGTTAGGGTTAGGGTTAGGGTTTTTTTAAATAGTAAAATTAAGAAATATGGATCTACAATAACATTTACACAAACAATAACTGGCACTGAGTGTTCACTAATTATTAATGTCTTAAGGACTGACCAAGCTCTCAGCACACTAGCAACATTTCCTTTATCTTTATTGAAGGCACATTTGTTATTTAATTCCTACACTTTTTTCTTCTCCTTTGAGCCATAAAATTGAGAGATTCCTAGCCCTCCCTCATTGTTTTTCCTAACTCTGGTGATACAAAACATATAGAAAGAATATAACTAAACCTCACTTTTCTCTTCATTATACATGCCCAATTTCCTAAATTTGGGCATTTAAATTGACATATATTTGGTAGTGATGGAATTGCATATTGTATGTTCTTTTCTTTTTTAGAAGTCTCAGTCTGGACTCAATGGACTGTGGATAGCTGCCCATATATTGATGAGATGGTGTGAAAATGGAAAACAAAAGTGAAATAGGGGCTTCAAATTCAGGATACAATTTCAAGGGAAGTTTCCAGTCACAATAACAGGAAAATACAATGGTAGTAGCTGTACACTGAAAACTCTACAAGTGCTGATCTATTAATACAGTGGGTCCCAATCTTTTTGACCAGTAAACCCATTTACAAGCTTTTGGAGGACCGGTAACATGTATTTGCGTATTTGCATATTCATTAAGCAAATGATGAATATGCAAATAAATTGTGTTGCTGGCCCTACCTGTCTGGCAGGTTGTTCTGCCCCTTCTCCCCCCCCACCCCCCCGCCCGCTCCAGGCCCCAATCCTGGCCGCTTTATAGGCCGGTGCTGGCTCCCCTGGCTGCATTTGGCACCAGGCGTTCTGCATTGGTACACCCAGTGCCCAGCCTTCTCCCTGGGTCCTAGCGCCCGCCAGATCTAGCCCCACCGCCTGAGAGCATGTCCGGCAGAGATGCCATGGCGGCAGGCTCTCTCCCAAGAGGGCCACGCCACCATGCTCGGTAGTGCGGTGTGCTGCTACCCCATCTCACAAATTAATAGGATCGTGCGTGATAATTTTTCTAAGGACCGGTATTTTTTTTCTAAGGACCCGTACTGGGCCACGGACCACACTTTGGGAAATGCTGCATTAATACAAAAGAGTTTAGATCATGGTAGTACTTGAGAAGAAGGGACTGCTGATGTGTGGCCTAAAACAGAAAAGGAAGCAATCTGTTTCAAAATGGTGCAGTAGTTACATTGCCCACATTTGGTTGCTTTATACAAACCTTTAGTGTGGTGTCAGACACCAACGGGGAAGGCAGTCTTGTAGACCAGCTGAGGACACTTAGACTTGCACAGTCTTTATAAGAAAATTTTCTGTTAAAGTCAACAAGACAGTTGCCTGAAGCAGGAATTCAGAACGATGGCCTAAGTCAGAAAGAGAAAGACTATGAGGATGAACACCCCTCGCTAACTGAAATTCATAAGACTGTACATGATCATTCAACGTACAAAAATAGTATTCTAATTAAAAGGACATCTGTTCTGTGTATTATATGCAGAATCCCTCTGCCCCACCCCATTATGCACTATTGCAGGGTCTGACCCACTCCTGATCCCAGAACCCTGCTCTGGCCATAACTCCGCAGTCTCACTTGCCCTTTCCAGCATTTTGGGGTTCTGCCCCTTAACTAAACAGGTCCTGGGGCAGATGCCTTGGTCAGCCTTGGCTGAGTAACCCGTCCCCCCTCAGTCACCACCTGGGCTCTTAGGCCACTTGGGGAAGAGAGCGCAAACACTCCCTGTCAGCATTTCTTACCTTCCCCATCTATTCTGGCAGTGCTGACCTTTCTGTTTTTCAGCTTCTCTATCTCTTTCCTTTGCAGCTGCAGCTCTAGCTCTAGCTCTAGCTCTAGCTCACGGTCACGCTCACTCCTCTTCCCCTCCCTCCCGGGAAGGTTTTTAAAGAAGTCCTGTGGCAGCCTGAAGTGAGCTTACCTGGCCTTTAATTGATTTATAGCAGCCCTATCTCAGCTGCCCCTGATTAGCCAGGGCCCTTGCTGTTTTTTTCAGAGCTGCCGTTCTCCCCATTCATCAAGTACTTTAACCTGCCCTGTCATAGCACACAGGTGCTGATTTGCTACAGACAGGTATTTTATATGATATATAATGTCCAAAGAGTTTGATATTGTTTGAGTGATTGTTGCTGCCCCAGTGGTGCAAACCAGTCGACAACTAGTAGATTTTTTTTTTAATTAACGTTTGGATTATCTTCTGAAAACCATTAAAGAGACCTAGGATCCAAAGTCGCATTTAATGTGCAAGTTCCTTTGGAAAATGAAACTTAAGCACTTTTAAAAATTTTCATCTTTATTTCTATTATCTCTGTTACTCATTTATAGATCAAGAAGGTTCACACAAAAAAATCAAACCAAGGATGGCTTTCCTATTAGTACACATTACTATACATGGATATTTTTTAGCACTAAAGACTTGAAATGTTGTGTTCTGGTGCTCTTTAAGGAACTGATTCAAAACCCTAGGTTCTCTGCTTCATGTCTGATCTTTAAAAATGATTACTGGAACAAGTGCATTGAAATACAAACAACTTGAAACCACTCGGTATGAAGGAATTGATTTACATGTTCTTTTTTCAGGATACAGAATAATATCCTACAATAAATATATCTGTTTTTCTTCTGTTAAAGTTCCTTTTATGAATTAACTATGTCCTATATAAACAGACATTTTTGTAATAATTCATCGGTTAGAATGTATGGATTTCTATGCAGAAGTTGGGAAAGGGAGGGATAAAGTAAACCCTAGGGAAAAGAAATCATGAAACAGAGTTTAAAAAAGTTATCTCTTCAAGGTATATAGTAAACTATTTGGATCACAAATGGTGTCTTCCTCTGCATTTTCATACTGCCCGAAAAATGTATCCCATTTGGGACATACAAGTATCATATATATATATATATATATATATATATATAGTAAATAAATGCATAATCAGGAAGAGTTTAAAGGAAAATGAAAAATTAATATTGTGCATGGCTTTATTAATTTATAAATCCATACACACATACACAGAACAAATAAATGTAATACTAAAATGAAAACCTTTATAGTTATATTAATATAAGTGATTAAAATTATTCTTCATTATTGAAATGACTTCTACTTACATTCAGATTAATGAAATCCTTCTGTCCTTGGAATTTATGCCTTTAAAAGCATGTATTGCATGTTCATAAAATTGGATTGTTCTATTTCTCTCTAGCTAATTTTTAAAAAATACAATTTAAAACCATATCACTGAGCTTTGAATTTAGCTAATTTTGTGTATTATATTGAAAATTGTTATACATATTATAGAGATATATCTATGAATATTTATACATTTGTCTTATGTAAGTTCCAAAAAATCTTCAGCACTACAAAAAAAATTAAAATGGAATGGGGCACCCCTGAGCCATTCTGCTCCCACTGAAAACAATTGTTTAACTCCCACTGACTTCAAGCTAGATTTGAACTTCCATTATAGCTCTTAGTGAAAGGTATAAGATTCACAACCCCAATACTAGTCCTAGGTGGCTTTCTGCCTCAGCTGCTCCTGAGGCATAATTCCCTCTCCTGTTTTCCCTTTCCTCAGGAGATACTAATTTGCTGCTGGCTCATTCTTACAGCAAGTTACAACAGACTCCCCCATGCTATCTCAGCTCAGCTGGTGAACTGAAGGGTTGGCATGTGGGGGGTGCAGGAGTGTTATGGCAGGGGGTTGGGATGTGGGGGTACAGAAGTCAGGGTTGGGGTGTATGAGGGGCTCAGGACAGGGGGTTGGGTGTGTGAAAGGTGCAGGAGGCAGAGCAGGGTGGGAAGTAGAGTATGGAGGGGGGGAGCTGATTACCTTACTTGGGCAGAGCTGGGCTGCTGCACTCTGGCAGAAGTAGCTGGATGAAGGATAGGCCAGGATCACCACAGCAGGGAGGGGCAAGGGGGAGGGGGCGGGCACCGCCAACCCTTCCAGTGGCCAAATGGGAGCCAGACCACAGGGTCTGCCTCAGGATCAGGGACAGGATGCTGCCCAATTGGGACACATAGAACAAGCTGCCTGCCATAGCCACCACCACCTTCCACAGGGCTGGAGCTGTGGCCAGGGCAGAAGCAGCCAGGCAGCCATGACCAGCTTCTGGCAGCTCCAGCCCAGGAGCTGAGGGGAAGCAACACTGGTCCAGGCAGTGCTAATGTCTGACTGCCCTCAGATCTGCCTCTTCTGGGGGTGTGGAGCCATCCCCCTCCACCTTGCCCTGGGGCCCGTGGTGGCTGTTGGCCTTAATGGGTGCAGAGGCAGTCTGGAGATGGGGGAGTCTGGCCAGGAGGGAGGGTGAGGGGCTTGGCAGGTGTGTGTGTGTGAAGGGGATGGGAGTAAGGGCATGAGAGGGATGAGGGGGCACTGTTTCCCAATGCTCCCATTGACTGCAATTTGGCCAATGGGAGCAGTGGGGAAAGCCTCCAGGCAGTTCTTTTGGGGCCTTTCTCTCCACACCAGCAGGAAGATGGTGCTGGTGCTCCAGCCTGTAGGGGCAGGACATGGATGGGATTCAGACCCACAAACCCAGGCTCTGGAGGCTGTCTTATCCTTTAGGCCACCCTGCCCCCCACCTTCAGCCCACACCTGCATCCAGCGGGGCTAAATGGGTCAGATTAATCCTGGTCTTCAAGTGAGCACTCAGCATTGCCCCAATACCAGCCTGTTGCTTGCTCTTAAAAGTGCCTCTCAGGTTTTAGCCAAGCAGCACCAGTTACAAGCAAGCTTTTCCTCTCGCACCACTGTTTAGCCAGTGAAGCCATCAGAGGGACACCATGCCTGCTCAAAGGCAGTGCTGCACAGCTCAGCAAGGAAATCAGCTCAGACATTTTGCTGCTGTTTTATTGAATGTTCTTCCCCCATTTACAAGCAGAGGTCAGCAGGTGCTGGGGTAGTGCCAAGGCGGAGCTCTCCAGTGACTGCAATAGCTAGCTCCTGAGGTGCCTGCGAAAAACAGGAGCCTGGTGAAGTTCATAGCCCCAGTGTGTGGGCCCAAAACATGTGTAGGGCAGGAAGAGGCTCTGGGGCTCAGACTTGGCTTCACTTCATCTGCATCAGATGTTCTAACATGTAAGAAGAATCATCATGGCAGCCGGCGCTGGCAGGTTGGACCCCCCCCCCCCCGCATGGCAGCTGCCACCCATCCTATGCAGGACACCTCAGGCCCACTCCAATTTCCCCCTCCCCCACCTCACTGCCAGAGCAAATGGCCTGCCCCAAGTCCTGCCAGGACAACCCAACTCCTACTTCTCCTCATGGGAGCCAGCACCCAAAGTGGATTGTGGCCCATCCTCTGCCATGCTCCCCTCTCACACCGAGCCACAGCGGAAAGGGGAGTAGGGGCTACGACTACCGATATTTATAGTTTGGGTGCTTCAACAGGCACCATCCCTTCTCACCAGCAACCAATAAAAGGAAAGTCCCAGGACATGCAACAGTTTGATGTCTGCGGCCGGTCCTTGCACAGTCTGTCCCATGAGGCAGGGTTGGGAATGAGGAGAGGGCAGAGTTACATTGGGCCAACTAGCCCGAACTGGGACAAGTGGGGTCTGCTTGCACTGGCCTTGGCCAATCTGTATATAGTCCCCTGATAACGGGTCCAGCTTTGTGCCCCTCTTGGTCAGGCTCAGAGGGGCTCAGATGACCTCAGTGGCAGGGCCTTGGGTTGGAAGCAGCCTGGGTTTGAACATAAGGAAACAGTAAGGTTGTCTTTTGCCTTCTCTTGCTAAGCTCCATCAGCAGTTGTATATGTTATAAGATTCTGCTAATATGGCCTCTACTAAAAGGTTATTTTTGTGTGGACATCAAAATGTTAATTTTGTCTCAGTGCTTTTTACTGTGATGAGAAAACACCAGGCATAGCCTGTCCATGCATTTTTTCCAGACTTTTAATGATTTTCCTATTTCATTCAAGTTCTCTTTCTACTTGATTTTTTGCTTCAACCTATCTTTTTTAAAATAACACTTAGTTTAAAAGATTTGATACATTATTTGTGTCCATTAAATCAAAAACATTTGTAATGTCTACAGTTATTCCTCATTTGGAAGTTGTGCATTTGATTTCTCCTTCCTAAGGGAAGTACTTTATCCTTCACTGATTTTCATCTTGAATTCAGATCAAATTTCGAATGTGTTGAAATTTCAAATTTTAATTCTATCCTCCAAAATGCTTGCATCTCTTTTCAGCTTTGTGTCACTTGTACATTTTATAATCATACTCTCCATTCCATTATTCAAGTAATTTACATACTGAATATTATCAGACCTACGACTGACCCTGCAGGACCCCACTAGATGTATCATCCCAGTTTGACAGTGAACCATTGATAACGACTCTTGAGTATGTTCTTTGAAAGTGATTAAATTTGTCAGAATTTGACCCATAATTATGACACATATGAAATACAAAAATGGCAATTTCCAAAAAAAAAAGTCCCTTGCAAAATGGAAAAGGTTAACTGACATTAATTGAATATCAGTAAAATACTAATATAGAGGGAAAATAGTCCGTTAGTACAATTTCAAGGTCTGTGCAAATCCTCTTTTCTCTCATATCCTCTTACATTTATTTTGTGAGCTTGTACACACAATAAACAAACCACTCATACAAAACCCTTCCCTGTGCAGAGCAAGAGATATTGACAAGACTGATTTCTTTCTAAACATTATTTTATTATTTCAGATACTTTTTTTGGCTCCCTGATCTTGGAGCAATTTGATATTCTGTGACAGCATGGGGAATTACTGGTGCTATATACAACATTTTCTTCATTGCAAGTCCAACAGACAATTGACCTTGGGTTTCAGAGGTCTTTTCGCTAGTCTTGAAACTATTGATTAGCACTGTCATTTATTAGAGAGGGAAATAGGCATATTGTATGTGGTCCTGGTCCCACACTGGTGTAGATCAGGAGTAGCTGCATTAAAATGAGTAGAGTTACAGCAGATCCAAATGAGTCTGGAATCATAGTTAGTCCCATTGTCTCCCAACATAGTTTGTGCCTGACTACAGGTAGAATATTATTTAATGAAGTGTAACAAGCATTTTGTTATTGTGACGGACTGGGCCGGGCCTGGGCACTGCTGAGGGCATCCGTTCAGGGCGAATTGCTCAAAACCAGGGCTGCTTCCAGCCCTAGACTGGAGACCTTTCCCAAATAGGCCACAAACCAGTCACTCCAATCTGGCCAGCAGGAATCCTCACGAGCAAAACCCCTCAGACACCCCAGCTCTCCCTGTGCCACAATCAGCCACGGGCCTCACACACAGGTGAGGGGTTATAGAACCCAATCTCACCAACTCTGAATCCAATCTCACCAACTCCTGGTCCCAAAGAACCAGCCACAGATTCCCAGTCAATTTACACTTTAGATTTTACCCACAAGAGCATGCTGGGCCAATTCTTTAGAATCTAAAGCCTAAAGGTTTATTAATAAAAGAAAGAAAAGGTTGAGAGTAAAGTTATTAAGGGGAATACATTACATGCACCAATCACCAAGGGTATGTCTACACTAGCTCGTTAGTTCGAGCTAGGTAGGCAAATGAGGGCAACCGGAGTTGCAAATGAAGCCCGGGATTTAAATATCCCGGGCTTCATTTGCATCTTCCCGGGCGCCGCCATTTTTAAATCCCCCTTAGTCCAAACTCCGTGCCCGCGGCTACACGTGGCACGGACTAGGTAGTTCGAATTAGGATCATCTAATTTGATGCAGGCTCTTAGCAAAGATGTTACAAACTGCTATCTTAAAAGTCTCTGATGTACATCGTATGTCAGAACTGGTCAGCCATCCTTCCTGGCTCTCTGTCTCTCGCAAGGCTGCATCTGGGATCAGATGCAGAATTGAAGTCAAGATGGAGTCCGCTTCATGGCATTTTATATCCATTCCTGGTGTCTTCCAAGCTGGAGCGGGTCACATGGTCAAGTGTCCTGTCTATGTTTCACATGCTGTCAGCCATTATGCCCTGATTGGTTGCAGGTTTCCTGATGCATTCCTCAGGTATGTATTGGCCACCTAGAGAGCCATTGTCCTTGGGCCATGTTAATTAGCATAATCATTGACTGAACAATGCTTCTTTACTACAGGCAGTCCAGGCCCACAGCTCTGTCTTAGGCAGAGAACATTTATCTCTCTAACAACATGGATTCATATTCCTTCCTGCATCATAGCATGACATAGTGTAAAAAATAGCAGGATCTTACAGTCACAGATCAGAGGGGTAGCCGTGTTAGTCTGAATCTGCAAAAGCAGATTATAGACTAACTAGTCTATAAGGTGCCACAGGACTCCTCGCCGCTTTTACAATCAGAGAGGGGAGTAAAAGTAAAACTCCTCTACAGAGAGAGACTTCCTTTCCTTTACCACAGTTACTTGGAACCCTCTTCCTCCCTTGAGCAGATTGTGCTGCTGGATTTATACTGAGGGAAACAAAGAGGATAAGGAACATCTAGGGATCTGAGTGCAGAGTAACCACCATGGAAAGGTGGACAGCAATACAACAGTGCTAGTAGAGAAAAACTGCCCCAAAACTGGGCTGAAGTCCAGAAACAGAAAGCTGCAGTAAAGAGACCCTGATCCCATTTAACAGGTCAGGAGAGGCTATCTCAAAGAGATAAGTGTGTATGTGTATATGGTAGTGAGGAGGGAGTTGTGTTAAAAAGACAGACATTTTCTAACATCCAAGATAGTAATTTTATTTGATTTAGCAAAGCATTTAGGCACAAGTGCTTTGTTGTACTGAGGCAAATACCACCACCATCAGAATTCTTCAAGAGTTCCCAGCCAGAAACTTTTTTCAAACAACTTTGTCTCTTGTATTTACCATTGAAAGTCCCCAAACAGGGGAATCCATTTATGTCTATTCAAAATACAACTAAAATACATTAACATAAGAGTTGTCAAAACATTTAGCTACAGCAATGAGACAGCTCTCAACTTCTAAGTGAAATGAACAATTTACAGATGTAATTTTCAGGAGGCTTAATCAGAGCTTGCCTTTTTTTTTTTCTTGAGAAAAAGCTGCAAGAGCAAATTATGCAAGAGTTTTCATGTGTCTGTTAGATTTCCATCTCCCCTGGGAGGCTTGTCCCTGTTTGGGCACCCCACCCACCCCCATAATGAAACAACTTTCCAAAATAAGAAAGAATTTCGCTCTAGTGGGGGTGTTTAATGTAACCTTTTAATTACTGGCTTTAATGGACAGGAGGAGTGCTGGCCAGCACCCAGTGACTAAAGGGTTAAACTCAGATAGACATAAGAACCAACAGGCATGAGGTACTGAAATTTGAATTGTATAAGATTCCTTGCCTGCTTTCTTCGAGAGGGAGAGAAAAATTAGGATTTGAGAGAGATAGAATGGGTTAATTATCTAGCTTCTCTTTAAACTCTATTATAGTCCTAGCCTTCACAGCCTCCTCTGGCAAGGAGTTCCACAGGCTGACTACACGCTGTGTGAAGAAGAACTTTCTTTTATTACTTTTAAACCTGCTACCCATTAATTTCATTTGGTGTCCTCTAGTTCTTCTATTTAGGGAACTAATAAATAACTTTTCTTTAGCGGACCTCTCCACACCACTCATGATTTTATATACCTCTATCATATCCCCCCTCAGTCTCTTCTTTTCTAAACTGAAAAGTCCCAGTCGCTTTAACCTCTCCTCATATGGGACCCGTTCCAAACCCCTAATCATTTTAGTTGCCCTTTTCTGAACCCTTTCCAAGGCCAAAATATCTTTTTTGAGGTGAGGAGACCACATCTGTAACACAGTATTCAAGATGTGGGCGTACTATAGTTTTATACAGGGGCAGTAAGATATTCTCGGTCTTATTTTCTATCCCTTTCTTAATAATTCCTAGCATCCTATTTGCCTTTTTGACCGCCGCTGCACACTGCGTGGAAGTTTTCAGAGAACTGTCCACGATAACTCCAAGATCTCTTTCCTGATTTGTCGTAGCCAAATTAGACCCCATCATACTGTACGTATAGTTGGGGTTATTTTTCCCGATGTGCATTACTTTACACTTATACACATTAAATTTCATTTGCCATTTTGTTGCCCAATCACTCAGTTTGGTGAGATCTTCTTGGAGTCCCTCACAGTCTGCTTCTGTCTTGACTATCCTAAACAGTTTGGTATCATCTGCAAACTTTACCACCTCACTGCTTACCCCTTTCTCCAGATCATTAATGAATAAGTTGAACAGCATTGGTCCTAGGACTGACCCTTGGGGGACACCACTAATTACCCCTCTCCATTCTGAAAATTTACCATTTATTCCTACCCTTTGTTTCCTGTCTTTTAACCAGTTCTCAATCCAAGAAAGGACCTTCCTTCTTATCCCATGGCCATGTAATTTACACAAGAGCCTTTGGTGAGGGTCCTTGTCAAAGGCTTTCTGGAAATCTAAGTATACTATATCTACTGGATCCCCCTTGTCCGCATGTTTGTTAACCCCTTCAAAGAACTCTAATAGATTAGTAAGACAGGATTTCCCTTTACAGAAACCATGTTGACTTTTTGTCCAACAAATTATGTTCTTCTACATGCTTCACAATTTTATTCTTTACTGTTGTTTCGACTAATTTGCCCAGTACTGAAGTTAGACTTACCGGTCTGTAATTGCCTGGATCGCCTCTGGAACCCTTTTTAAATATTGGTGTCACGTTAGCTACCTTCCAGAAGCCGATTTAAGGGATAGGTTACAAACCACAGATAATAGTTCAGCAATTTCCCATTTGAGTTCTTTTAGAACCCTTGGATGAATGCCATCCAGTCCCAGAGATTTGTTAACATTAAGTTTTTCTATTTGTTCCAAAACCTCCTCTTATGACACTTCAATCTGGGACAGTTCCTCAGATTCATCACCCACAAAGGACGGTACAGATTTGGGAATCTCACCAACGTCCTCAGTCGTGAAGACTGAAGCAAAGAAATCATTTAGTTTCTCTGCAATGGCTTTATCGTCCTTAATTGCGCCTTTTATAGTTCGATCGTCTAGGGGACCCACAGGGTTTTTAGCAGGCTTCCTGCTTCTAATGTACTTAAAAAACATTTTGTTATTTCTTTTTGAGTTTTTGGCTAGCTGTTCCTCAAAATCTTTTTTTGCTTTTCTTATTACATTTTTACACTTGATTTGACAGTGTTTATGTTCCTTTCTATTTATCTCACTAGGATTGGACTTCCACTTCTTAAAAGATGCCTTTTTGTCCCTCACTGCTTCTTTTACATGGTGGTTAAGCCACGGTGACACTTTTTTAGGTCTCTTGCTATGTTTTTTAATTTGGGGTATACATTTAAGTTGGGCCTCTATTATGGTGTCTTTAAAAAGTTTCCATGCAGCTTGCAGGGATTTGGCTCTAGTCACTGTGCCTTTTAATTTCTGTTTAACTAGCCTCCTCATTTTTGTGTAATTCCCCTTTTTGAAATTAAATGCCAGGGTGCTGGACTGCTGAGGTGTTCTACCCACCACAGGAATGTTGAATGTTATTATATTATGATCACTATTCCCAAGCGGTCCTGTAACGGTTATTTCCTGGACCTGATCCTGCGCTCCACTCAGGACTAAATCGAGAATTGCCTCTCCCCTTGTGGGTTCCTGCACCAGCTGCTCCAAGAAGCAGTCATTTAGGCCATTGAGAAATTTTATCTCCGCTTGTACCCAGTCAATATGGGGATAATTAAAATCCCCCATTATTATAGAGTTCTTTATTTTGGTAGCCTCTCTAATCTCCCTCAGCATTTCAATGTCAGTATCGCTGTCCTGGTCAGGTGCTCGGTAATATATCCCTACTGCTAATTTCTTATTATTGGAGCATGTAATTACTATCCATAGCGATTCTATTGAACATGTTGATTCACTTAATATTTTTATTTCATTTGATTCTACATTATCTTTCACATACAGTGCCACTCCACCACCCACCCGGCCTGCTCTATCCTTCCGATATATTTTATATCCCGGTGTGATTGTGTCCCACATTTTCCTCATTCCACCAGGTTTCAGTGATGCCTATTATGTCAATCTCCTCATTTAATACTAGGTACTCTAGTTCACCCATCTTATTAGTCAGACTCCTAGCATTTGTGTGGAAGCACTTTAAAAATTTGCCACTGCTTATTTGTCTGCCCTTCCGTGGGTGCATTGGATTCCTTTGTATGCGGTTGTTTGTCTGCTCTGGCCCATCGTTTGCCCTCTCCCCTCCTCTCTTTCTGACTACAGCTTAGAGAATCTCTATCAATGGATTCTCCTCTAAGAGAAGTCTCCCTCCGATTTACGTGCATCTCCGCACCAGTTGGCTTTCCCCCATCTCTTAGTTTAAAAACTGCTCTACGGCCTTTTTAATGTTTAGTGCCAGCAGTCTGGTTCCACCCTGGTTTAGGTGGAGCCCATCCTTCCTGTATAGGCTCCCCCTCTCCCAAAAGTGTCCCCAGTTCCTAATAAATCCAAACCCCTCTTCCCTACACCATCGTCTCATCCACGCATTGAGACTCTGAAGCTCTGCCTGCCTACCTGGCCCTGCGCGTGGAACTGGAAGCATTTCCGAGAATGCCACCATAGAGGTCCTGGATTTCAGTCTCTTTCCTAGCAGCCTAAATTTGGCCTCCAGGACATCTCTCCTACCCTTCCCTACCTCATTGGTACCTACATGTACCACGACCACCGGCTCCTCCCCAGCACTACGCATAAGTCTATCTAGATGCCTCGAGAGATCCGCAACCTTCGCACCAGGCAGGCAAGTGACCATACGGTTCTCCCAGTCATCACAAACCCAACTATCTATGTGTCTAACAATCGAATCACCCACTACTAACACCTGCCTCTTCCTAACTGGCATTCCCTCCCCACTTACCATCTAAACATTGTTCCCCAGAGATTTTCTCTGTGTTTTAATTTGTTTTCCTTAGTTGCTCTGTAACATCTAGCAACCAAGTATGCTCTATCAAGTATATCTTTTATTTTGTAATAAAAATCACTTTTTTAAGGTGATGATTTGAGTCTTGTGTTCCGGAAAGTAACACGGGGTCTGTCTGTGTATCTGCATGCTTCAGGCTGAGAGATCAGCTGCTAGAGACTGCAGCTTATTCTTCTCTTTTCTTTTTTCAAGCTCTCTTGTGACAGAAGAGCTTGGGGTACCCTTTGGGTGGGTTCAAGTGTTTGCCCTGGTTTTAGAGATAAAAATCACTTGATGGTGGCAGCTACCCTCCAAAAATATGTGCATTTGAAATTCTGGGGAAAGTTTTTGTAATCAGTGCTTGTAGTTGCAATGTATATTTAAAGTCTTTGCGGGCCTCCACCTTCTGCACTCAGAGTGCCAGAGTGGGAAACAGCACTGACACTGGCAAACTGCTAAGTACCCATATCTATGTTCTGATTCATTCATTTTAGAAAAAGGTGGTCCTGCAAATCACTTTGGTGCTGAGAGTAGCTGCTGTCTGACTTTTGGATTATTTAATGATTAATCTTATTAATATATTTCATTATTTGCATACATATTTAACTTCTCTGTCACATTTTTAATTATATATATATGCACGACAAATATACTCCCTATTATAAGAGTAAGATGTTATCACAAGTAATTTCTGGATTTTGTGTAATAACAAACTCAGACCTGTACTGGTAAACTCTGCTTGCATCTTCAAAGTTACTGGTAAATTCTGACTTTTTATGAAAGCATAAAATTTCCCTTTAATGTTATTGGAGCTATGGTCATTTACAAGAGTATTTGTCCATGTGGACCAAAAATGGAGACATAGGCACAATAAGTGGCCTTTGCAACCATGAGGCAAGACACAGCATATCAAAATGCATATGGAAAATGTGGTATTTGTGCATGCAGAGTGTGCATTTCCAAAGGCACGGTGATTGCTCTTACATCAAAGAATCCAATCATAAGCTAAATGTCTGCATAAAATGTTGCATTCTAGTAGTGATATTTATACCTGGGTGAACACTATAAGAATGTTGGACAACTTGATTTGTGTCCCTTTCAGTATTTATTTATATTGAGTGACAGGGGAGGGATCACTTGATGATTACCTGTTGTGTTTCCCTCCACTAAGGAGGACACACACAGCACAAGGGCCTGCACGCATGCTTGGGGCAGCAAACATTCCCGGGCAAGCAAGGTGAGGAAAAGGGCACTGAGCCCTGGTCAGGGGAGCTGCCAGAAGTGAGGAAGCTGAGGGGACCCCAGCAGCACTCTCTCCAGCAAGTGGCATCTGTGGCTCACACACACCTCCCCTGACACCCTCCCCCTTCTCCTCTAGCAGGCAGAGATAAAAGTCCTCTCTCTGTGGGACACCCCACTGCCAGAGGGAAGATAAACCACCCCGTCGCCCCCCCCCGCCACAAGCACAGGCTCTCAGCCTGGCCAGCACCTTCCCATGCCTGTTTTCCTCTGGGGCATTGGGGTAGCAATCCATGCCCCTGCAGGAAAGTGCCTACTGTCAAGGCCACAGATGGCCTCATTTGAAGCACTTTGTGTTTATCTGAATGGAGACCTTTCAATGTCTGCTCACAGTAGGCTAGGCTTCATGCACCCTGACTCCTGGGACAACTGCACTTGTCACTTTTATTCTAGACCAAGCTGTGAATGAGACATGTCCACCTCCCATACCAACCTCCAGACCCCGTAAGACCGGCAGGTGCCAATGACTCCAGGAAGGCCTGCAGTGGGAATGTGTTGCCTGACTATATTCCCTGTAGTGATCTCTCGAGTGGCAGGACCGCAGATTTGATGCTGACCTGGAGCTCTGCTGCACCAGCTGGCAGGGGATATTGCAGCAAACCCAGAGCATGTGCGCAGATTACACCGCCATGGTCAATCACCTGCTATCTGCCTTTAAGAAGTCCAGCAGCTGCCACTCTGCTCCTGCTGCTGCTCTTATTCCAGCTACTGCTCCTGACCTTGCCCCTCCAGCTTCTCCCCCTAGCTCCCCTGTTGCTGCTGAGGGCCCCACACACAAGGTGGTGGGATCACTGGAGGCAGGCACCAGTCCCAGCCCCATCCCTGAGCCTCTCTTCCCCCCTCTTCCCTCTTCTGCTTCCTTCTTCCACCCTCCCAGGTTCTTTCCCCAGTTACATTTACCCCAATTAAAAACAGTTTATTGGTTCAAAATAAAAAGTGTGGTTTATTGTGTCTGCAGGGGAGGGACAGGTGTGGGGAAGGGAGGGCAGGGGGAGGAAGGGCACACTGGGGTACTGCAGAAGCCCCTTATGGGGAGACCCAGAACAGTATGTCACAGGTATCCTTGTCTGAAACTCTCCCTCAGGGCCTCCTGGATGTGCACAACCCCTGATGGGCTTGCTGCATAGCAGCGGTACATGGCTGCTCAAAAGCCCTTGTGAGCTGCTCAGCCTCTGCCCCCCACCCTGGCAGGAACATTTCCCCCCATGTTCTTGCACAGGTTGTGTAGGACACAGCAGGCCAACACCGCAAGGTGGACATTCCATCCACCAAGGACCAGGAAGGTGAGGAGACAGCCGAACCTCCCTTTCAGATGCCCGAAGGCACCCTCCACTATGATGCGGGCCCTGCTCAGCCTGCCATTGAAACATTCCTTTATGGGGTCCAGGTATCCAGTGTATGGTTTTATTAGCCAGGCGAGCAAGGGGTAAGCTGCATCCCCCACGATGCACATGGGCATGTCCACATCCCTGATCCTGATGGTGTGATCAGGGAAAAATGTGCCAGATTGTATCTTCTGGACCAGGTTGGAGTTGCAGAAGACATGGGCATCATGCGCCTTCCCTGACCTCCTGATATTGATGTCAGTGAAGCGGCCTCAGTGGTCCATGAGGGCCTGCAGGACATTGAAAAGCACCCCTTCTGGTCAATGTAGTCGGTGGTTGGGGGCCCAGATGGGGATATGGGTGCCATCAATGCCCCCCCAGTTCTCTGCAAAGCCAGGAACAATGGGGTCCACGTCGCCCAGGATGATGACCCTGCACAGCAGGATGGTGCTGATGGCCCTCACCACCTGTCAGAGGATGCAAACAGTGAATCATATGATTGCCAGAGCCCTTGGAAGGTCCCCAAGCCCAACCCCATTTTCCCCACACCGGGCCCAACCCCTACTTACCCCATCCCGCAGCAGGGATTGTGAAGGTGGAACTGACAAACCTTCCAGGGAGGAAGCTTCTACCCTCCTTCCCTATGGAGCCCCATTCCAGTAGTTCACCACCCTCCTAGAACAATCATCAGAGAGTCATAGCTGTACGAACACAGTCCCAGCAGTTGATCTCCCATGCCAAACTGGTTCCCAACAGAGCAGTAGCTGTCCAGTGTGGTGAGCTTCCAAAATGCAATGGCAACTCACTTCTGGAGAGGGATGGCAGGTCACATGTGGGTGTCCCATCACCTGAGGGCAGGGGCAAGCCAATCACACAGCTCCAGAAAGGTGTCCTTCTGCATGAGGAAGTTCTGGAGCCACTGCCGGTCATCCCACCACTCCAGGACAATCCAGTCCCACCTGTTAGAATTGGTATCCCGTCACCACAAGCAGCAGTGCACAGTGTACAGGGGAGAGTGGGAGGGACTGTGCTGCATGAGCAGCATGTGGAGAGAGGAGAGGAGGTGCCCCGTAGAGAGCTGTGGGTCCTGTTCCTGCTGTGCCATGAGGGCAGCCTGCAAAACTGCACAAGGGTCTAAGAGCTGGAGAGTGCTTTGCAGCAGTTCAGGATCCATTGCTGGGAGTGCCATGGTGTCCACAAGGATGTGCTGAAGAAAGTTTGCTGTCCCTCGAGGAGGTAGGCAAAGATGAAGAGCTTGAGACATGACTGTACAGGGGGGGTCCCTTTAACCACGAGCCTCAAAGTACTGCTCAAAGTACTTCTGGGAGGCTTTAAATGAGATTCAATGTCCAATCAGTGTGCACGCTCTATTTCAAAATAGCTCAGTGTTATTTTGATGGGCATTTGTAGTGTGTACGGGCTATTTAGAAATAAACTATTTTGGAGTTTTTATTCCAAAATAGCCTACTCTGAAATAAGCGTGTAGTGTAGACTGTGAACGGCTTGATAGAAGGGGAGAAAGGCAGCTCTGTAAAAAAAAAAAAAAAACCACTAGCAATGGCTCTCCCTCGTTAATTAGAAGCAGTGAGGCAGGGTGGCTGTAAATCAATTAAGGGCCAGGTGAACTGACTTCAGCTGCTGCAGAACATCTTTCAAAAAGCTTCCCAGTGGGGGAGGGGCTGGGGGAGAGAGCATGGAGAAGGAGTTTGGAGAGTGGAGAGGAACTAACAACGGATAAGGAGACTCAGAGGAGCTGAGCAGAACAACACCAGCACTGCCAAAGGCTGCAGGGGGAGGTGAGGGGCTCCAACAGGGAATGTTTGGAGGCTCCCTTCCCCAGGTGGCCAGAAACTTCAGATAGTGGCTGAGGAGGACTGTTTACTCAGCCCCTACTGGCCAGGGGCATCTGCCTCAACACCCCTTAGTTCTGCCAAGGGACAGAAAGCCAAATGCTGAGAAAAGACAAGTGGGACTTGTACCATGGCCCCTAAACTGTGGGATAGCAGGCAGAACAGGGGTCTGGGACCCAGGAGTGGGACTGACCCTGCCATAAGATGTACCCTCAGAGAAGCAGCTGATGATTCCCTATTGCCAGCATAGGTCATCATGAAGCACTTTAACTGACTCTCAACTAGCAAAATGGTTCCTGTATGATTCTTCCAGCCAGCAAAATTAGAGCAGCAATAAAGGAGTTTAGCATACTCTCACCTCACTCCACACACACAACTTAGATGCACACAACATAATTTCATGTAATGGAGAATGTATCCTTTTGATTTCTCTTACTGGTTTCTGTACTGAGGTTGATGGGATCATTTATCTAACCATCTGGAGTCTATTTATGTGTTTAAATGAAGTTATCACTTGGATTGTCACCATTTCTTTCCAAAGGGATGTTTACAATACTGGTTAAAAGCAGCAACCCTTCAACTAAACTAAGGAACCTTGCCAATCTGCAGAGAGCATTCTGGCTTTATGATGCAATCTGTAGCCTTTCATTTTTACCTAAGGGTCTGAAAATATAGTTGGCAAAACCTTTCTGCTGCAGGGGAATTTGGAAATTTAATGTGTATAGTCAGTTAAATTCTAGCTTATGTCTAGTTCACAGAAACAGACCTCAAAACTTTGCATTAACATCAAAAAATCAACATTTTTGTCCTTTTCTTGCTGGGCATTTGCTAACATTGGTAACCATTGCTCATAGTGTAGGTAGTACATTGTATCAATGATTCATCTCATCAAGCATTGTTCTACGGTGTGTTGTTTATGTAGCCTTATAGTTATTATAAATGTCATAGCTCATGTTTTTCAGAAAGAGATATGTTGGCCTACTTTGTTTTCTTTGTTCCACTTCTGCATTGCTAAATCCTTTACCACACTTTGGAGTTCCTATTCCATGAAGACGCTGTGATGATCCTCAGAGTACCTAGGAACCTTGTTACCCCCTTCCTGAACTGTGAAGGAGTCAATCTTGTACTTAGCTGGGCGTCAGCTTCCTAATACTAGCAGCCTGTTAGCCACTCAAACATACTTCTTTAGACTATGCAAACCTTGTTTTTGTGTTGCCGGTTAATAATAGGTGCACCCCACTTCCTGAGTCCCTTTGAAGTATTTGAGTCCCTTTGAGTCTCAAGTCAAGAACAGCATTTAGCTTGCACTTTCTCCGGCATACATACTGGTGGGGAAACATCCAGCTGCAGCACATGCGAGCAGGCTTTTTAGCTTGCTTCCGCATGAGAGGGCTTTAGCTAGGGCACATCCCATTTCCTGAGGCACACAAACCCCACAGAGAGTAACACCAACATTTTACCATCTTGTGCTAAACAGAGAACTTCAAAGCTTAAGCTCATAAAAGTTGCTCCCTCCCCTCAGTGGGGAAAGGTATATGCAATGGCTTTCTGTCCCAAGGTATGACTCTCACACATGGTATATGGGCACAGTTGATACCCTGGCCCATAGCCTCAAGTACTGCCTTCTGCTATTTGGTACTGATACTGCATTCTTCTCTGCTTCTGCATATTCCATGATGACTAGGTCTCAGTGCTATATAGTTGTTTGCAACAGGTTTGAAGACTTTGCACTTCTTGATGTTGAAAGCTCACCACTTTGAATTACTATTCAGTGGCCCACAGAGTAGCAACTTACATTTTCAGCACCAACAATCTATCCAAATAATTGTTCTGTTCAGCCTCACAATCATGAAATCACCCTGGGCTCAGCACCGTCTTTCAAAATACATATGAATAGGGTTCTTTAAATGGGACTCTACTGTATATTTTCATTACTTCACACTTGGTTAGCTGTGACTCCCTCTGTACTGACACGCCACATACTTAAAACACTTATTGCTTCTGACAACATTAAGTCTATTGTTCTTTCAGTTAAATGAGGAAGAAAACAAGAATCAGCTTTCTGAAAGTGACAGTTAGTACTCCGATTCTGGTGCACCCAAACTTCACTTCCATAATTTGTATCATTTTTTGTTTTTATTTTTTTGCTGTGTTGTGTATAATATATTTCTTAGAGTTTTCACCATCCCCCCCACATCTCTTACTTCCACAAGTCTTACACAGTAAATTGTTTTCTGATAAATAACACAGGTTTTTTTTCCTGACTCCTGTATTTTCAGTGGACATTTTTGCTGAAATCTGAACACTTGTACATTTTGAAGTATATACATCTGAAGACATCCCCTAGTCATAACTCCGGTCATCTGAAGAAGTGGGCTGTGCCCACAAAAGCTCATGATACCATCTACATGTTTTGTTAGTCTATAAAGTGCTACCAGACCATTTGCTTGCTGTTTTTTTTCTGGCAGAAAAACTCATGGCAAACTCTACCCTTTATGAAACATGATTTTCCCTGAGTTGATTTGATTTGAGTGGAGGAGACTGAAAACAGAGATAACTGTACTCTATGTGCATTTGACATATGGCCCATTTTCTTCTTGCAGTTTACAAGTTTCTAGCTTCTAAACAAGGGCTATTGTTGAAGAGGTAATTAGGTAAATTATTATGTCTATTTGTGAACAGTATTATCTGAGACAAAATTAAATATATACCGAAACACCAAGGGCTCAACATTTCTTGACCCAAATATATAATTCCAAATCCTTTAGCCCAAGATCAGTGTCTGCATCCCCCTCCCCCACACCCCAACTCTCTGCCCCCAGCCAGGTAAAAGTGAGTGAAGATGCAGGAGGGAGGATGGAGTGATCAGGGCAGGGTCTCGGGGAAGGGGCGGGAAGAAGACTGAGCAAGGGTGTTTGGGTTTGAGGTAGTAATTGCACTTTAATTCAAAAAGTGATCTCCAGCTTATAAAGGCTGGAGACCACTGACCTAAAGACAATAGAAGGAAATTAGCTTCATATTAACTCACCACTCTTTGATTTCTGAAGAGTCTGCAAGGAGAAGTTGCCTTCCACGGACAAAATGTTGTTTGTTTCTTCCCTTCTAAAGGATGAAAAAGGAATCCAGACATTTCCTGGCTTTTCCAGTTCCCACAGATGTCCTTTGGAGTGAGAGATAAAAAGCACTGTGTAAACTATGGGCCAGATTTTAAAATGTATTATGGCACCTAAATATGAAGGTTGATACCTACTGGCATTTTAAGAGCATCTCCCAACTGCTGTTTCTAGAAACATTTAGAGATGTACCAGCTAGTCCAAGCAAATTGGGCAAGGAGTTGCAGCCAAGCTGAGAACACCCTGTATATACCAATGTTTCAAGGCCTCAACGTTCATCTGAACAGCAGCCAATTGTTGGGACCTCTACATGTTTCTAATGCTTTGTTTGCCATTTTGGATTTGGAATCAAGTAGACAACTTGTTATATTGCTTTGTATCATTGTACCTCATTGTACACTTACAATACAATGAATAAGCTGCATTAAAATGAGCTAATCCTACATTCTGAGCTTTGTGATGCCATGTCTCTGTCTCACGGCTTAGCAGTCGTACACTCTAAATTCCCTCCCACCTTTTATACAGCTAAAGCTATTGAACTGCAGCTAGAAGGAATCAATCTGTGGTCTTAGAAGAAAAACCCTTTAGTGAAACAAAAGGCTCTGGGGATGTTGAAGATTATGGAGCATAGCACAAAGATTATTAGTAAAGGTAATGACTTTTAAGCAGGATGTTGATTGAACTCTATGGTGTAAAAACAATTGGGATTCTCTATATAATTGCCTAGTGACCCAGATGGAAAACTAGTTCCATTCCTTTCTATCAAGTAAAGGTCAGGATACAGTTGAAGCCTTTCAAAAATCATGATTGACATTAAAGCAATATAGTTAATGTGATGAAAGCAAGAGCACTGGATTTAACAATGCAAACAAAGCAAATGCTGCCTAATAACATGACATCAGACAGAGCTGATCATAGCTCTTCATCACTATCCTTGTTGTTTCTAGATCTATTGCTGTAGTGTCTAAATAATGTTCAGATTGTATGCATGTTTTAAGCAGCCTTCAAAATATTTTCAGTATAATTGACATGTTTGGAATTTCAAAGCTTTCTGCAATTTTCAAACAAGAATAAAATTGGAATTAGGGCCAAGTTATTTTTTGTTGATTTATTACTGCAGTACTTTGATAGTATGGAAACATGCATTCATATCAGTCATGGACTTTTTATACTGATAAAAAAATCAGCATTCATGTCAAATCAAAAAACATAGCAATAACAACAGCAAAAATTTAACACAAAGCATTCGTATGTAAATCAAGTTACTCTAATGAAGCAGTTAATGCCCTTGAGCTCAATGTTGTTACTCTGGATTTACATCATTGCAACTGATACCAAAATCTTCTCCTGGGTATTCATTGCACTGAAATATTCTCTGGTGCAAAGTGACTATAAGGGAACATTTTCAGAACTGGTTTTAAGATCCCAAATTTCCCAGTGGGATTTGGTTGGTCCACAACACACATGAAAATGAAGAATGAAAAAAAATGTCTCTGCTTCATTGGGGAAATAATGCACAGAGCCTCATTGGGTCACTGCCAAGACTTTGTTACTGTTGCTTGATGGCATGAACTTCCCTAATGAAAATTGATTTTGTTTATGTCCACTTGTAATGGGTATAACTTCCTGATTACAAGGCACTGACTGCTAGTAATTAATTATTATTTTATAATTTATTTACCCAAGAAAATTCAACTCAGTGCCAACATCTGTTTTCCATTGAGGTCCTGCTTTGATTTAATTGTATAGTTGAGCACAAGGAGGAACAAAGAAGCTGAATAAGTTGCTCAAGGTTACACAGACAGAAATGAGCCAAGTACAGTTCTTAGTTAGTTCTTTGCTTTAACCTCCAGAGTCTAGTTGTTCTCAGCTTTTAACAGCTTATATTGAAGTCACAGAGACCCAAAATAATTTTCGGCCATATTGTTCTCTTGTGGGAGGACTCAGGAGAGCAGGAATTTTCATTTATTCCCTTCAGGGTTTTCCCTGCAAATTGCCCCCTAAAAGGGGAAAGTTTGGGACTTGCAGAGAGTGTAGAAAGTGATGGATCCAAGCACCAGCAATGTGGCTCCAACATGGTCCACATTTTGACTGATATCTTTGCAGAAAAGGAAATTAAGGTTGTTTAAAGCAGCACTTGCTCTGACTTGGATCTCTGCCTGACTATATATGGACTCAGGGGTCTGTGTCCCCAGCACTTTGTGCCCCTGCCCTGTCTCCAGCTCCTTTGCAGAGCCCGTTCTGTGCAGCATACCCAAAGAGTGGCCTGTGTGGGGTGGTTGCGGATGGCATGTTGAAGCAGCAGCATGCTTTCCTACCTGCTCAGGCAGAGAGAAACATTTAAATCATTGCTCACATTCCACAGAGCTGATCAGATTATTATGTCATTACTTCCCAAGGTTCAGGTATGACAATGGAGTTATGACATCATATCAAGTTGTCACGTTTATGCAGTGTCACAACATAATAGCAGATAGCACTGGTATTATCTCCCCCCATTTGACTGAAGGAGAAACTTTTTCACTTGGGTCTTTGCTCTTTGACCTTTTGAAGAAGTCAGCTTCTCAAATATATCCTTCCTGGCTGCTGCAAGGACACTTTCTTCTCTTCCCTCTATCCTGGTTCCTGGAGAGGTCTAGGGTGTGACTTTTTTTTTCTCATTTTCTCTTTCTCTCCCCTCCTCCCCTTCCCAGATCTGTTTAGGGAAGTACACTGTCAGGTAATCAGAGAATGAGTTTGGAAGGTAAGATACCAAGGTTCTTCAGGATATTTTTACATAGTAGCTACTTGGAAAGTTAAAATCTTTCACAAAGAGTGAAAAAGGAGGCAAGATGAGAAAGGTAACTTTATGATCCAGAAAGTAGGGCCAGCAACCTGAGGCAAAGCCATCACAAGTACATTTATTTTGATTGCAAGAATTATATGGAGACAATGAGCATAACAGGAAACCAGAATAGGTGACTATAAGTTGTTTGGAGCCAGTGCAGTAAGTAGTGTGTTCAAAGAAGTACCAGGGTAAAAGATTTCAGGAATACACATTAAGAGACAATTAAAACCTGGACAGCAAGGTGTGATGGCAGGAAGTATAAGAAAAAATCAGCTGATGCTGTTTCATAAGAGGCGGTTCCAAGGTCAGTTAAAAATGACTGAAGAATTTTTGTATTGTATCTTATGTAGCCCAAGGTCCAGTGTGTTTCAGCAGCAGCCCTGGGAACTACAAGCTGTGGTCTACAAACTGTGGCATGTTGGGAGAACTTCCTGGTTCCTGCCAGGATGTGCCCTCTGCCCCCAGCAGGGTCTCAGCAAGGACTGTGCTGGAAGCAGCACACAGGCTTCATGCTGAGAGAAGGGGCTGCTGAACTGTTTTCCTCTTCTATGTTTTTTACAGAATAAAGCCTGTTCCTGGTGATTTGTCGGAGTGGGTCTGGTCTGAGGTGCACTCACACACACACAACACAGAGCACACCAAGCAGCCTCAGGCCTAGCTCCCCCCACACACACACACAGTGGTGTAAGAAGTCACAAGGCTTCCCCTATGCTGAATAACTTCACACTGGGCAAGACAAAAGGAGAGGTTACATTTTTTAGCTACTGGTGCCGTGACTCGGATAGGGGAAGCTTGATTAGTTTGCACAGAGTTAGGAATCTGCCACACCAGGACAGCATGAACTCACAGTTTGGAGCCCAGGTGGGTTGGTATGACCCGGGGTTGGTGTCAGTAAAAGTAGAGACACCCAATGGGTGTTGTGGCCTAGAGATCCCTATGGCTAAGGATATAGCTGTTGGAGGGGAAACCTTAGGGAAGAGCATAGCAGTGCCGTACCTCCCTGCACAGCACCAAATCCATGGGGTGCCTGTTTTCAGTGGTGGTACAGATTGCAGACATTGAGGACTGGATAAAAGATATAGAGTATCTGCTAGCAGCCACTGGCGTTCCTGAGCCTTTGAAGTTCCCCACCCTTGTCAGATACCGAAGTGGGGGAGTCCGTAAATTAGTCCTTAATCTGCCGCCTCAGGAGCAGTTTCCAGCCCGAGCTGTTGAAGAGCTTAGAGCAGAATACAGTGACTGTCATTCATCATTGGACCCCATGGCAAACTTTTATGAGAGATGCCAATGCCCTAGAGAAACAGCCTCAGCCTATGCCATCGCGTTAGAAGCCTTACTGCGGGTAATAGAGGAGAAGCTCCAACAGGGCCGACCCTTCCCTGATCGGGACTATAAACTGACACAACAGTTCATGCGGGGCATCCGGGACCGAGACGAGCGGAACAGGTTGGAACCTATGCAGCCTCACTACATGATATTCTGACAGTTGCAAGAAGAACTGCGTCAGCTGGCCCGGGAGAGGAATGTAGAGGGTAGAATGCATGGGCCAGCCCAGAGGATAAATAGCCTGCAACAAGCTGCCCCGTCAGATGATTCTGTGCAGGCTGCCCCTGAGGTACCTCCACCTAGCAGTACCCCGCATCAGGCAATGCTGGAGACAGTGAAGGGCCTAACTGGACTAGTCCAGGAACTGACTGCCCTCCAGAAACAGAGCCATGTGAGAATGGGACAGCTGGAGGCACAGGTATTGCAGCAAGGTGTAGCAGTGAGGGCAGCACCTCAAAATTCTAGATGGGAAAGTGGTGGAAGTACCCTGACAACAGTGCCCATGTCACCAGAGGCCATTTTGTATGCCACCGTTGTGGACAAGAAGGCCACATAGCCCGTGGCTGCCGTCAATTCCCTCAGGCTCCCTCCTCTTTAAACTGCTACAGCCTGACACTGAGGGGCAAGTGAAGGGCACAGAGTTGGTGAGAAGTTCCCCCATAGCATCAGTGTGCACAATGTCCCAGTGTACCTGACCACCTGCCAGCTGGCCTCCCAGCCTGGTGGGGCCCTTGACCGAGGAAATTGTGGAAGTGAATGGTATTCTGTGCAAGGCTCTAATTGATTCAGGGTCGCAGGTCACAACCATCACAGAGGATTTCTGGAGAAATCACCCTACCCTGGGCAAGTCACATCCCACGCCTGTAGATCTCTTGATAGAGGGTGCTGGTGGTCAAGCAGTCTCTCATCTAGGAGCTATCAAATTAGATTTATCTTTTCTTGGGCAAATCTACAAGGGAGTCCCTGGCCTTCTGGTGCCTGGAACGAAGTACCAACAGGGAGTCCCTGTGTTGCTGGGGACAAATGTCATACGTTCCAGCTGGCAGGATTTAGCCAACCAATTGGGCAACCAATTCCCAGATTGCCTGAAAGGGAAGTCACCAGCCTGGCATGCAGCCTATAAGCAAGTAATCTCTGGCCAAGAGAGACCATCCTTGAGGTATAGGATGGGAGCCATACACTGTTCTGGTTGAACCTGATGCTAAGAGTCACCTGCCAGGGAATTTGAGGTGAAGGAAGGTATAGTAGATGTTGAACACGGGAAGGCTTATGTTTATCTGCAGAATGTAGGACAAACAACAGCAATAATAGGCAGGAACCAGCATCTAGCCACAGCGTCAGTAGTCTACAGAATGGCTAGCGTGAGTAGCAGCTTAAAATACTCTCCAGGGCAAGCACCGAGAGAAGAGGCACAGACCAATGCCGAGGTGCCAGAAGTAGACCTGAGTCAGGTAGCTGTGCAGGACCCAGCTCAACTGAAGATGTTGGAAGAACTGTTGAGGCGGAATGCAGATGTATTCTCTAAAAATGATCTTGACTTGGGGTGTACTTCCACAGTCAAGCATGAGATACCCCTGATCGACACTACTCCTGTTAGGCAACCCTACCGGAGGATACCTCCAGCACAGTACCAGGAGGTCCGCAAGCACTTGCAGAGTATGACAGAGGTGGGCGCAATAAGACCAAGTCAAAGCCCATATGCTTCACCAATGGTGGTGGCAAGGAAGAAAGATGGCTCTATGAGAGTGTGCATTGACTACAGACAGCTGAATGCTAAAACCACTCGGGATGCATTTCCTCTGCCTCGTATGGAAGAAGCTCTGGATGACCTGGAGGAGCCTGACCAGACCATGGGGGTAACAGAAGAGGCCGACCAAACTGAGGAGAGTCTGAATGAACTGAACTGGATCGGAGAAGGGCAGACTGAGTGGGACCAGACCGAAGAGGTGCCTAGAGAGAACCCACCAGCTCCACAGCGCACAACAAGACAGCGCAGGGCGCCTGTCCGGCTCAATTTGGAACAGATGGCTGCCTGATGAAAGAAGAGTAGAGCCTGGGGGGTTTTGGCCAGAGCTGCTGTGGGATGTGCAGCAGGACGCTGAGAGGTTTTTGATTCAGGAAAGGGATGAGGTCGCCCTTTTAATAAGTGGGGGAAGGGTATAGCCCAGGATGTGCCCTCTGCCCCCAGCAGGGTCTCAGCAAGGACTGTGCTAGAAGCAGCACACAGGCTTCATGCTGAGAGAAGGGGCTGCTGAACTGTTTTCCTCTTCTATGTTTTTTACAGAATAAAGCCTGTTCCTGGTGATTTGTCGGAGTGGGTCTGGTCTGAGGTGCACTCACACACACACAACACAGAGCACACCAAGCAGCCTCAGGCCTAGCTCCCTCTCCCCCACACACAGTGGTGTAAGAAGTCACAAGGCTTCCCCTATGCTGAATAACCTCACAGTGGGCTAGCCAACAGGAGGGGTTACACTTAGAAAGGGAGAAACTATTGTAAGATTGGTACTCATATTGCTGCCATGGGGTGACAATGCTGATGGTATGAGACAGAGACAACTGGTGACTGGAGGGAGGGGGCATGAGAAGGAAACCCAGTTAGTAATTAAAAATTTGGGAGGACACAGGGTCCATCTCCCAAGCACTACTACAAGTTACTTCTTTGATGAGGAAAAAAAAAGCAATGTGGAGCCGTGTGGCACCTTAGAAACTAACAGATTTATTGGGGTATAAGCTTTTGTGGACAAAACCCACTTCATCAGATGAATTGCAGTGGAAATGTCTGTGAACAAGCCCTTTTGGTCCATGAGGGCCTGTAGCATGATGGAAAAGCACCCCTTCCAATTTATATAGTTGGAGGCATGGTGGTCAGGCTTCAGGATGGGGATGTGGGTGCTGTCAATAGCCCCCCTCCACACAGCTGGGGAAGCCCATGACAGTAAAGCCAATGATGATGGGGTCTGTGTTGCCCATAGGGTTGCCAGATACCTTCACAAAAAATCACAAACATGGCGGGGAAAAGACTTGGTTGAGCAAAAAATTTTAAAAAAAGGTCACTGCGCCTTGCCTTTAAATTCCCATGCTTACCGCTCCTCCCTCCCCTGCCTGGCAGGGGAAAAATGTCCCTGCCAGCCTTCCATCTGAGAAAAACAGAAAATACCGGACATTTTACATGTCCGGTATTTTCTGTTTTTTTATTGGACAGAAGATGCAATTACCAGACTGTCTGGGAGAAAACCAGACACTTGGCAACCCTAGTTGCCCAGGGTGATGACCCTCCACAGAAGAATGGCATTGAGGACCTTGACCACTTACAGAATCATAGAAACATAGACTCACAGGGTTGCAAGAACCCCCGGGGGTCACCGAGTCCAAACCCCTTCCCAACAAAGGACCAACCCCAACTAAACCATCCCAATCAGGGCTTTGTCAAGCCAGGACTGAAAAACCTCTAAGGATGGAGATTCCACTATCTCCATAGGGAAACCATTCCACTTCTAGGGAACCCATTCCAGTGCTTCACCACCCTCCTAGTAAAATAGTAAGAGGGCACGTCTAGACTACATGGCTCCGTTGACGGAGCCATGTAGATTTGTTTACTAGGCAAAGGGAAATGAAGCGGCAATTTAAATAATCGCCGCTTCATTTAAATTAAAATGGCTGCCGCGCTGTGCCGATCAGCTGTTTGTTGGCTCAGCGTTGTAGTCTGGACACTCCGCGGTCGACATCAAGGCATTTGTCGACCTCCCCGGTAAACCTCATCCCATTTCCCTTTGCCTACAACCCTAATCTACATGGCTCCGTCGACGGAGCCATGTAATCTAGACACACCCATTGAGTCAAACCTGCATGAGCATGGCCCTGACCATCTATCTCCCCATGCTGAACTGGTTCCCAGTGAAGTGGTAGCTGTCGAGTGTGGCAAGCTTCCAACATGCGATGGTAACGTGCTTCTGGAGAGGGATGGCGGGTCTCATAGAATCATCGAATCAAAGAATATTAGGACTGGAAGGGACCTCGAGAGGTCATCAAGTCTAGTCCCCTGCCCTCATGGCAGGACCAAATACTGTCTAGACCATCCCTGATAGACATTTATCGAACCTACTCTTAAATATCTCCAGAGATGGAGATTCCACAACCGCCCTGGGCAATTTATTCCAGTGTTTGACTACCCTGACAGTTAGGAACTTTTTCCTAATGTCCAACCTAAACCTCCCTTGCTGCAGTTTAAGCCCATTGCTTCTTGTTCTATCCTCAGAGGCCAAGATGAACAAGTTTTCTCCTTCCTCCTTATGACACCCTTTTAGATACCTGAAAACTGCTATCATGTCCCCCTTCAACCTTCTCTTTTCTAAACTAAACAAACCCAATTCTTTCAGCCTTCCTTCATAGGTCATGTTCTCTAGTCCTTTAATCATTCTTGTTGCTCTTCTCTGAATCCCTCTCCAATCTCTCCACATCCTTCTTGAAATGCGGTACCCAGAACTGGACACAATACTCCAACTGAGGCCTAATTAGTGCAGAGTAGAGGGGAAGAATGACTTCTCGTGTCTTGCTCACAACACACCTGTTAATGCATCCTAGAATCATGTTTGCTTTTTTTGCAACAGCATCCCACTGCTGACTCATATTAAGCTTGTGGTCCACTATAACCCCTAGATCCCTTGCTGCCGTACTCCTTCCTAGACAGTCGCTTCCCATTCTGTATGTGTGAAACTGATTGTTCCTTCCTAAGTGGAGCACTTTGCATTTGTCTTTATTAAACTTCATCCTGTTTACCTCAGACCATTTCTCCAATTTGTCCAGATCATTTTGAATTATGAACCTATCCTCCAGAGCAGTCGCAACCCCTCGCAGCCTGGTATCATCTGCAAACTTAATAAGCGTACTTTCTCTGACAATATCTAAATCGTTGATGAAGATATTGAACAGAGCCGGTCCCAAAACAGACTTGTTATGCCTTTTCAGCAGGATTGTGAACCATTAATAACTACTCTCTGAGTACGGTTATCCAGCCAGTTATGCACCCACTGTATAGTAGCCCCATCTAAGTTGTATTTGCCTAGTTTATTGATAAGAATATCATGCGAGACCGTATCAAATGCCTTACTAAAGTGTAGGTATACCACATCCACCGCTTCTCCCTTATCCACAAGACTCGTTATCCTATCAAAGAAAGCGATCAGATTGGTTTGACATGATTTGTTCTTTACAAATCCATGCTGGCTGTTCCCTAACACCTTCCAAGTGTTTACAGATGACTTCCTTAATTACTTGTTCCATTATCTTCCCTGGCACAGAAGTTAAACTAACTGGTCTTTAGTTTCCTGGGTTGTTCTTCTTTCCCTTTTTATAAATGGGCACTATATTTGCCCTTTTCCAGTCTTCTGGAATCTCTCCTGTCTCCCATGATTTTCCAAAGATGAAAGCTAGAGGCTCAGATACCTCTACTATCAGCTCCTTGAGTATTCTAGGATGCATTTCATCAGGCCCTGGTGACTTGCAGGCATCTAACTTTTCTAGGTGATTTTTAACTTGTTCTTTTTTTATTTTATCTTCTAAACCTACCCTTCCCACTAGCATTCATTGTGTTAGGCATTCCTTCAGACTTCTTGGTGAAGACCGAAACAAAGAAGTCATTAAACATCTCTGCCATTTCCAAGTTTCCTGTTCCTGTTTGTCCCTCCTCACTGTGCAGTGGGTCTACCCTGTCCTTGGTCTTCCTCTTGCTTCTAATGTGTTTATAAAAAGTCTTCTTGTTTCCCTTTATTCCCGTAGCTAGTTTGAGCTCATTTTGTGCCTTTGCCTTTCTAATCTTGCCCCTGCATTCCTGTGTTGTTTGCCTATATTCATCCTTTGTAATTTGTCCTACTTTCTATTTTTTATATGACTCCTTTTTTATTTTTAGATCATGCAAGATCTCGTGGTTAAGCCAAGGTGTTCTTTTGCCATATTTTCTATCTTTCTGACACAGTGGAATAGCTTGCTTTTGGGCCCTTAACAATGTCCCTTTGAAAAACTGCCAACTCTCCTCAGTTGTTTTTCCCCTCAGTCTTGATTCCCATGTTGGTGTCCCATCACTGGAGTGCAGTGGTGAACCACTCACACAGCTCTGGGAAGGTGACCTTCTGCATGTAGAAGTTCTGGAGTCACTGCTGGTCATCCCACCGCTACATGACGATGTGGTCCCACCAGTTGGAGCTGGTGTCCTGGCACCAGAAGCGGTATTACACAGTGTGCAGGGGGAGGATGGAAGGGAATGTGGTGCATCATGAGCACCAAAGCATGGGTGAGAATGTCCCCCAGTCCATGCTGGTCATCGTCCTCCTGCAGCACCACATGGGCAGTCATGGCGCAGCAGGAGGCCCAACAGTCATGCACTGCTTTTGCAGCAGCTCTGGCTCCATGATGAGAGTGCTGTGGTGTCCACAAGGACAACCAGACTGTGCAGCATGAGTTTGCTGTCCCTCAAAGGGGTAAGCAGTGTGGAAGAGGCGTGTGAGATGCAACTGTAGAGAAGAGCCCCTTTAAGCAAGAGTCTCAGCTAGCCTCATGAAGCAGCTACAGGAAGTGGCTGCTCTCCTGATGCCCTCTCTGGAGTGATTCCAGGGGCCTTTAAATGCGAGTCAGGCTCCAATCAATGTGGATGCACTATTTCGATATAATTCTGCGCTATTTTTATGGCGCCTTGTAGTGTGGATGCATTATTTCAAAATGGTTATTTCAGGATTTATTATTTCAAAATAATGTATTTTGAAATAATTTCCCAGTGTAGACGTAGCCTAAGGTGCCACAGGACTCTTCGTTGTTTTTTGCAGATACAGAATAACACAGCTACCCCTTTGAGATTCTTTGATATTTAGGGTTTGGCATGGCAATAATTTTGTATGTTATGAAACAGATATTCAGGACTGTTTGTAACATCCAATAATTTAAGAATCTAGGTGTTTTCTTATCATTTAGCTAGTTAAAGGGTTATAGAAACAAAGAATCAAAATCACATTCTTCCTGTGTATGAGTTTACTCTCACTATGACAATCTGAGGGTTTGTTCTTACCTTAAGGCCTTTGGCTAAGCAGCAGCAGCAACCATAAGCTGGGAAGCATATGGTCATGTCCTCACACATCCCAAAACAGTCACATTGTAACAATCTATCGCCTCCAGATATAGGGTATGTCTACACAGTAAAGTTATTTAGAAATAACAGCCTTTATTTTGAAATAACTTTACTCGCAACTACACAGCCAAACCACTATTTTGAAATAAATTCGAAATAGCGGAGTGCTTATTTCGAATTTGGTAAACCTCATTCTACGAGGAATAACACCAAATTTGAAATAGCTATTTCGAAATAAGTGCTGTGTCGACACTTATTTCAAAATAGGGGGCCTCCAACCTTCCCAGGGAGCCCTGGTGGCCACTCCAGCCTAAACAAGAACACTCCACTCCCTTCCGCCCTCCCCAGAGCCCTTAAAGGGGTAGACTCTGGCCACAGTGTCTGTGCCAGCTCCAAGCCTGCCATCCCAGAGCCAGCAGTCACTGCCCCTGACCCAGTGGCCCCAAAACATGAGCCAGCAAGCCACTGGCAGCCAGCCCTCCACCGCTCCCCAGGAGCAGTCTGCCAGCTCCCAGGAGCCTGCCAGGGCCCAGAGAAGGTGGGCGCCTTCCTGGTCCAGGGTGCAGATCATGGACCTTATTCAGGTTTGGGGGGGATGCCCCCAGTGTCCATGATCTCTGCACTAGATGGAGGAACGTGGCCGTCTATGGCAAAATAGCTGCCAGCCTGGCCACGAAAGGCCACAAGCGAACCCAGGAGCAGGTCTGCATGAAAATTAAGTTGGTCCGGCGAGACCCCCAACCCTGAACCCTGAGCTTCCCCTTGCTTCCCCCTTCCAGCTCCCTCCTCCCAGGTTTCCCCCTCCCCTCTTCCACCCTCTCTTCTCCCGTCTCACACCTCCTTTCCCCAGTCTCACCGGAGTTTCATTCCTTCCCCCCCAGTTTTGTTAAATAAAGAGAGTTTGTGTTTATGAAAATATGTATATTTTATTTGACGTCAGGAAGGGGGTTAGGGAGGGGTAAGTGGAAGGAGGTGAGGGAGGAATGAGGCACAAGCCCCCAGTGGGCAGACCAGGGAGGCTCTTAGTGCTCCTCAAGGTGGAAGCTCTCCCGCAGGGCCTCCTGGATATTGACAGCCCCCCGATGTACCTCCAGGATGTCAGCCTGCAGAAAGTGCAGCCAGGCTCGCAGCAACACATCCAAGAGAAGCACTAGAGTGCCCAGGGGCAGCTCTGGCTCCATGTTGCAGAGTGCTGTGGTGTCCCAAGTGAGGGCAATCAGAGCACGCAGAGACAAAATGCTTTGCTGTCCCTCATCGATGTAGACAAGCAAGCAGGGAAACCTGAGAACCGGCTGTCCAGGGGGGTCCCTTTAAGCACAGACCTCAGATAGCCTCAGGCAGCAACCCCATATAGTAAGTCTTGACCTGGTGCCCTGCTGGAACTGGTTCCGGCCAGCCTTAAATTTGATGCAGAGTCCACTCAGTGTGGATGAGCTATTTCGAAATAGCAAAATGCATTTTGTGTGTAGACGCGTTATTTCGAAATAAGCTATTTCGAAATAACTATTTCGAAATAACACTGTAGTGTAGACATACCCATAGAGAAGAGCCTTTCAGTTTTAAAGAACACTTAGGTTGATAGCTTTCTGTCTGGTAAGGACCCACAATTGTTGGAGGCAAACCGGAAGTAAGTTGGGGAAAAAATGGAAAAAAGAAAAAAAATGGATTCATACTTGATGGATGCTAACCCCGATAAACAGTGGATTGTTTGTATCTCCAGACTTCAGGTATTGCTGTTCTCTATTCATGTAAGCAGGATCAGGAAAGTGAGAAGGTGAAGGGATAAATTCTGTAACATCTTGGTGTAGAAACTCAGATACATCACATGGGACAGGTGAGTGGCAGTCTGTAAGTTCTGCTCCCATCAGTCCACATAGCTGGTTAGAGGGGGTTATTATGGCAGTCTCATGATGGCAAGCCGGGGTAAACATGAAAGAAGTCTGCTGTATTTAACTGGAATTTTTGGAGTAAAAGATCTATGGATGACCATGAAGACAAATGTTTTGCTGCCTTTTTGAACAGTCTCAAGGAAAAGACAGCACAGGATAAGGCAGCTGCGTGGCAAAAATTGTACTTGGCCACTAAGTTGTTACAGAGTCATACACTACTTTAAAGAACTAAATGTAGGAGTGAATGGTTTAAAGAAAGTAAAGAGTTACAAATAGTGTTGTTGAAATTAATTCTACAGAGTTTGGAGAAAAGTAAACATTTGGGAGATGTAGAAATGGTAAAAGGTAACAGCTGTAAAAATGTCAAATTGTGGGGTTGTAAAAAGGAAATGTTTTGGTTTGATAACCTAATTATATAAATGTAACTATATTTACAACTCTGTACAGTCACATTGCATGGAAGCTTCGTGGTTAAATTATACATGGAGTTCAGGCAGAGTAGCCATTACCATAACTATTTTTTTGTCCCTAGAAACCTTTACAACTATTATGAGGGAAAATGAGACTTTTTCTCAGAAAAATTTGTCCTGTAAAGGACTGCTGCAGGCAGTCAGCAGACTGAAGATCAATATCACCAAAAGAATGGGTTTCTGTTGCAACTTAACTGTCTCTGGTTGTACAAGATGCAAGTATAATCAGGGTACATTTAAGTAAAAAATAACAGCGGTGCAAAGGATCTTAGGCAAAAGAGAATTTTTTTGCAATTATGTAATGTTTTCAGGATCCAAACTGACACTTATGGTAAAACTTTTTTTTTCTAAGTTTAAGATAATTGCTTTGTTTTTGATTTTTGATTTTTTGTTTTGTTTTCTTATTTTTAACTATGCCATTAAAATTCTTTTGAACCTTTCATTCAAAGTTGCAAAACTGACTAGTAACTTTCTGCCAGCCACAGGTGACTAATATTGTTTGGCTTTTGTATTAATAATTTAATCCTTAAGATACCTCAATGCTCCATAAAGTTTAACATGTTTTTAAATATAAACTAAAATTGTGGCTGCAATAAGGGGCAGACAGAACCAGGAGAATGGATATAGAAATATGGATTCCTTTTTCTTTTTGGTAGCAATATAGTAGATAAGGGGAAAAAAGTTGCATTTTATGTTAAATATAAGGGTGCATCTATACTGCACCATTTTTCTGAAATAACAGCTGTTATTCCAGAAAAACAATTCTAGCATCCACACTGCCATTCAATTATTTTGACAAAGTTGAAATAAAGGACAGCTTTTTCCGACAGCAGTAAACATTCCATGAGGAATAAGCCTTTTTCCGAAAAAGCTTTTTCAGAAAAGGGTGTGTGTGGACACGAAATAGGGAGTTCTGTCGAAAAAAGAGGCCTCCAGGAAATAACACAGGTGCCCTGCTGGCCACTCCATCCACATTCATCACAACTCTATAGTTTCTGTTCCCTGGCGGGGGATAGGGCTTGTGGCAGGCCCCCACAGCTTCCAGAACCAGTGTAGCTGCCAATGCCACATATCTGGGCAATATGTCCCAGCCACTAGCCCCCCAAGAGCCTCCTGCCCATCCCAGGGAGCATACACAAGGCTCCCAGGAGCCTGCCCGGACTGCAAGACGCATGCACTGTCCTGGTCTGGGGCAGATATCCTGGCCCTCCTGGAGGTGTGGGGCAACAAGAAGGACCTCCAGGACCTCCACTCCAGACAGTGCAGTACAGACATCTATGGCCGGATGACCAAAAGCCTGGCCACCAAGGGCCATACCAGGAACCTGGAGCATGTCTGCAGCAAGACCAAAGAGCTCTGGCAGGCCTACACCAGGGCGAGGGAGTGCAGCTCACACTCTGGGTCAGGACCCCATTCCTGCCCTTATTATAATGAACTGCACCTCTTCTTGGGGGGCAGTGCAGCCCTTTCCCCACCCCTGGTGGTGAACTTGGGGCTGGCAATGTGTGTTGTTGGCCACCCGAGGGTCCCAGCCCAGAAGGAGGACAAGGAGGAGAAGGAGAATGCAGTGAGCATGGTCACCACACTCACTTTGGAGCCGGGACCCCACAGCTTGGATGTGTCCCAGGCATCTTCTGAATCCAGGAGGTATCAGCAGGTGAGTGCTCTTAGTTTTTTACATACACAGGGTGGTGGAGGTGGGTGCAGAGGGGATGTGGTATTTTCATCACTCGGCCTGGCCACCATGCTGCAGTCTGTGCACAGGGATGCATGTGCAGTGCAAGTCTGCACAACGTAGGGTCCGCTGTCCAGGCCACACATTGCATTGCTCCTGGGACATCACCATCCTCTGACCCGAGAACAGTTCACTGATAAGGGCAGGGACAGTATCTCCAGGGATGACCGAGCACCTCTCTTTATTCTCCCCAGCCAGACCAGCTGTGACTGTGGAGTGATCAACACCACCAGAGTCAGTCGCCCAATACCGGGGGGAGCCGCAGGCTTTGGAGGGTCCATAAGGACCTTATGAGGAAGCATGTGTCCATCCTCCGGGACATGCAGCAGATGCTGGCCCAGCAGGTCCAGGACAACGCACAGTGGCGGGCCCAGATGTGTACTGAGCTGATGCAGCAGGGACACATGTGTGCAACCATCCGAGAGCTGATGAACTACCCGGCAACAGACCCTGCTCCAGTCCCCGCTCCCCTTCCCATGCCTGACCCCACTCCAGGCCCCCCTCCTGTCTATCCCTCTATCCTCCCAGGATTCCCCCACACCCAAGATCAGTGAGGTCTCCAGACATGAGGCAGAAGAAGCACCCAAGCCACGCACCACTCTCAGCTCCAGCTCTGAGCCTCTCCTCCACCTCCAAGGTTCTCAGCCCCCTCCCCCGCTCCAAAGTTCTGAGCCCCCCTTTTCAGGTTCTCAGTTCTGAACCCCCTCCCCATTTTCAGGTTCTCAGTCCTCCCTCTCCCGCTGTAACTTCTATCCCAACTAAATAAGCAAAAACTTTTATTTTCAAGATAAAACATGTTTTTTTATTGAGTCTGCTGGGAAGAGAGGTGGAGGGAGGAAGGGAGGGGTTGTTTGAAGAAAGGCAGAGAGGGGCAAGGCACAGGCCCCTAGTGGTGAGGCCTTGGGGAGAGTGTAACCGGAGTCCTTGAGAGAAACTCTCCCTCAGGGCCTCTCGGATGTGCAGCCCCCGCCTGATTGGCCTGGTGGATGGCAGCTGTGTGCGGCTGCTCAATGGCCCTTCCTTCCTGGCTGGCTTCTGCCCTCCACCCTGGAATGAACGCCTCCTCCTTCCTCTCCATGATGCCGTGGAGCACACATCATGCTGACACCACCTGTGGGATGTTGTGCTTCCCCATATCAAGGTGAATCAGGAGGCACCTGAATTGTGCCTTTAAGTGCCCTAAAGTGCATTTGTCCTACATGCAGGCCCTGCCCAGGCATCCATTGAAGCAGACCTTGGTCTGGTCCTGGTGGCTGGTGTAGACTTCATAAACCACTGCATGAGGGGGTAGGCTGCATCCCACACGATGCACAGTGACATCTCAATGTCCCCAACCTTGATGCAGTGCTCGGGGAAAAAAGTGCCAGCCACCAGCCTGTGGTACAAGCTGGAGTTGCAGATGACACGGGCGTCATGCACTTTCCCTGACCAGCCAATGAAAATCATAGAATCATAGAATATTAGGACTGGAAGGGATCTCGAGAGGTCATCGAGTCCAGTCCCCTGCCCTCATGGCAGGACCAGATACTGTCTAGACCATCCCTGATAGACATTTATCGAACCTACTCTTAAATATCTCCAGAGATGGAGATTCCACAACCTCCCTGGGCAATTTATTCCAGTGTTTGACTATCCTGACAGTTAGGAACTTTTTCCTAATGTCCAACCTAAACCTCCCTTGCTGCAGTTTAAGCCCATTGCTTCTTGTTCTATCCTCAGAGGCCAAGATGAACAAGTTTTCTCCTTCCTCCTTATGACACCCTTTTAGATACCTGAAAACTGCTATCATGTCCTCCTTCAATCTTCTCTTTTCTAAACTAAACAAACCCAATTCTTTCAGCCTTCCTTCATAGGTCATGTTCTCTAGACCTTTAATCATTCTTGTTGCTCTTCTCTGGACCCTCTCCAATTTCTCCACATCTTTCTTGAAATGCGGTACCCAGAACTGGACACAATACTCCAACCGAGGCCTAACTAGCGCAGAGTAGAGCAGAAGAATGACTTTTTGTGTCTTGCTCACAACACACCTGTTAATGCGCCCCAGAATTATGTTTGCTTTTTTTGCAACAGCATCCCACTGCTGACTCATATTAAGCTTGTGGTCCACTATAACCCCTAGATTCCTTGCTGCCGTACTCCTTCCTAGACAGTCGCTTCCCATTCTGTATGTGTGAAACTGATTGTTCCTTCCTAAGTGGAGCATTTTGCATTTGTCTTTATTAAACTTCATCCTGTTTACCTCAGACCATTTCTCCAATTTGTCCAGATCATTTTGAATTATGAACCTATCCTCCAGAGCAGTCGCAACCCCTCGCAGCCTGGTATCATCTGCAAACTTAATAAGCGTACTTTCTATGCCAATATATAAATCGTTGATGAAGATATTGAAGAGTCCCAAAACAGACCCCTGCGGAACCCCACTTGTTATACCTTTCCAGCAGGATTGTGAACCATTAATAACTACTCTCTGAGTATGGTTATCCAGACAGTTATGCACCCACCTTATAGTAGCCCCATCTAAGTTGTATTTACCTAGTTTATTGATAAGAATATCATGTGAGACCATATCAAATGCCTTACTAAAGTCTAGGTACACCACATCCACCGCTTCTCCCTTATCCACAAGACTCAGATTGGTTTGACATGATTTGTTCTTTACAAATCCATGCTGGCTGTTCCCTATCACCTTGCCACCTTCCAAGTGTTTACAGATGATTTCCTTAATTACTTGCTCCATTATCTTCCCTGACACAGAAGTTAAACTAACTGGTCTATAGTTTCCTGGGTTGTTCTTCTTTCCCTTTTTATAAATGGGCACTATATTTGCCCATTTATTAAATGTCCATGAACTGGCCACGGTGGTTGATCAGGGCCTGCAGGACCATCAAAAAGTATCCCTTCTGATTAATGTACTGTGTTGCATGGTGATCGGGAGCACGGATGGGGATGTGGGTTCCATCAATAGCACTCCTGGCCCCACAGTTGGGGAAGCCCAGGGTGGCAAATCTGGCGACGATGGGTCCAGGTCACCCAGGCAGATGATCCTGCACAGCAGGATGCTCTGGATCATCCTCATCACCTGCAGAAGGAGACAAACAAACAAAACAGAGAATCAAAGGGGGTACCTGAGCCCTTGAGAAGTATCCGAGCCCTCCCCTTCTCAGCCCTCCTCCACAAACACCCCAGCAGCCACCCCTTATGAAGCCCGCCCCCCTGCAGGGCTGTGTGAGGGTGGGACTGCAGAACCCCCTGCGAATGGGGCCCTCCCACCAACCCCACCCCACCCCACTCCACCCCCCTGTACCGCCAACCCCCCCTTTCCCTAGAGTTCTCCAGGAACTGCAGCCCAAGAATGCCATACCTGCAGGAGGAGGGTGCCAACTGTTGACTTTCTCACACCAAACTGGTTGCCTATGGACCAGTAACTGTCTGGCGTGGCAAGCTTCCAGACAGCGATGGTGATCCGCTTCTCCAGGGGGATGGTGGGTTGCATCTGGGTGTCATGTCATCAGAGGGCAGGGGCAAGACAGGCACGCAGCTCCAGGAATGTCTCCTTCCTCATGAGGAAATTTTGGAGCCACTGCTGGTCATCCCACTGCTCCATCATGAGCTGGTCCCACCAGTCAGAACTGGTGTCCAGCCTCCAAAAGTGTCGCTCCACCATGGGGTATGGTTGCAAGGGCATTGCTCCCACACATAGGCAGAGGTTCTCAAGGATGAGCTCAGGATCAAGCTCATGCAGGGCCACGAAGTACCCAGAAACTGCAGCATGGCAGTGTGGGCCCATTGCATGCCCACAAGTAGCTCCAGCTCCATGGCAAGGATTGCTGTGGTGTCCAAAGTCAGGGCAACCAGAGCACACAGTGCAAATGCTTTGCTGTCCCTCAGAGGTAGGCAAGCAAGCAGAACCACCTGAGAAATGGCTGTCCAGGGCGGGGGCAGGCTTTAAGCACACGTCTCAGATAGCCTTAGGCAGCAGCTACTGTAAGCAACTCTGACCTAATGCCCTGCCTGAATTGGTTCCAGGTGGCCTTAAATGAAAGATAGCATCCAACCAGTGCTATCTTTCAAAATATCAAATCGCTATTTTGTTGAGCTTTTTGTGTGTGGACACTATTTCAAAATAAGCTTTTCTGGATAAGCTTATTCCGAAAGAAGCATGCAGTGTAGATGTACCCTAATACAGCTAACCTGCATATAGAACAAAAGCACAGCTAAATAGGGCACTCATTCCTGTTTTGCCTGTAATTAGCAAGGATATGTGTAAAAGAAATGAGTGTTTTAAGCAATAAACTGACACCATAAAAAAAGGTAGAAAAATGTTCTTTTTGTCCCCCGAAAAGCAGAAAAAGCTGGTACTAGCTGAAAAACAGAATACCATGGATCTACTATTACAATGAAGATTGTGTTTATGTTACACATTTTGTGATTGTCTTCTCTTGTGGAAACATTGTTGTGTTTCAATGTCCATTTGCTTTGTGGACATTCAATGGACTTATGGATCTAACCATGAGAAACCTGAAGGGGAAGCTTGATGCAACCACCAATAACTGGACACATTAAAATCTTAACCCTGTTGAAGGAGAAGCAATATTTTTGGTGGTGGCTAGGATGTTAGACCTAGGATGCTGCAGTGGTCAGGTCTTTTGGTATTGCTACGGAATACTAAAGTTAGATGGTGTATTAAGTAAGTTTGCCGATATCATGAGCTTCTGTGGGCACAACCTTCTTCTTCAGATGATTGGAGTTATTAAAGGTCCAGTTTCTAAATAAATAGGAGATGGAGGGAAGAGAAGGGAAAAGAAGGTAAAAAAGGCAAAAAGGAGTATCTTTTCTATCAGCTTCACATAGCATGGGCACTCTGTTCCTTTCCTTTTTTTCCCCCCTTCTTTTTCCTTCTCCCCTCCCACCATCCACTCTTTATGTGGACCTTTAATAACTCCAATCATCTGAAGAAGTAGGTTGTGCCCACAGAAGCTCATGATACCATCTACATGTTTTCTTAGTCTCTAAGACTGGGCTACTCAACTTTGGAAGCCCCAGGGGGCCACAATGATACTCACAGTACCTGCCGAGGGTCACAACTTAAGTGTGATTGCATATACACATGTAAATATATATGCAAATATATGCAAATAGCTTCTTTCATACTGATGGGCATGAATATAAAGATTAAGGCAACACTATACAACACACAGGCCCCATTTAAGTCAGTTCTGCTGATATTAATAAAATACAATATTTACCTGATTTCCACCCATATGACAGCACTTTTAATGAGCAATGACAGTCCAGGAATTTAACTACTAAAACACATATCAACAGAAGACCATTATATTGACTACTTTTTTGTTTTGGCTGAGTGTTGAGCCCTTCATAAATCCAAACTGCACTGCAAGCTGCAAACAAAAGGGCTGCATGTAGCCCATGGGCCACATGTTGAGTAGCCCAGCTCTAAGATATTCAAAACCAGTCATATTAAAAAAAAAATAAGGCTATTTTGGGCTGCTAGTAAGGATATCCAACCTATTGCCTCCAGTTAAAGGGAAAAGCATAGAATATTTAAAGAAAACTTAGGTTGATAGCTCTCTGTCTGGCAAGGAGCCACTTTATCAATAGCTGATGGTGTGAAATCCCTATTTATTGTTTTGTCATTACACTCCCCCTTCTCTATAGTTTATTTGTATGGTCTCTGTTTCTTTGTTTCTGTCTGCTGTATAATTAATTTTGCTGTGTGTAAACCAATTTAGGTGGTGGAATATAATTGGTTAGATAATCATGTAACAAGATGTTATGACTGGTTAATTAAATGTCAGTAAAATGATTGGTTAAGATATATCTGAAAATATTACTATATACATTGGGGGCAAACAGGAAGTAAGATGGAAAAAAGAGAAAAAGGTGGGGGGAAGGAAACTGAATTCATTCTTGCTGGAAGCTAACCCCAATAAACATCAAATTGCATCTCTTGACTTTTGCTATTGCTATTCTCTGTTCACATGTCAATGGAACTAAGCCAATTTACACCAGCTGAGGACCCTGGTCCCTGTTTTTGAGACTCCTTGTTCTGTAGTTTTTCATTGGTTTAAAGTTTATTTTTTCTAGCTCTGATGGTATGGAAACTTGCCAACTTTTTAAAAATTGCTACCCAACCAGGACTAAACAGAACAGCTCCTGGATTTTGGGCATATTATCGCTTATCTAATTTCACTGGCCACATAGTTTAGAAATGATATAAAAGGAGCATTAGTGAATCCAAACTGTGCCACAAATCACAGTTGGGTTTTGCTTTTGTTTCATTAAAAATTTAATTGGAACCAAACAGTGCAGTCACCGAGCTCATCAGCATTTCTCACTCCTTTTTCTAACAAATCAGATGTTCAGACATAGGCAAATTAGTGAAGAGAATGTTTGTACTTACCCTTATAGCAGGAAATGATTATTTGATAAACAATGAAGCTCAGTCAGGAAGGAACAACAAACACTTGGTGACAGATTGAATGGGGTGCTCATTACATCTTGTTCACTGGGTGGGCCAGGAATGGCTGCGTCAGTAGGTTCTCCTGAGGAACTGAAAAGCAAACAACAGCAGCCAACTGTTTAAGTCACGAGTTGGGGAACCTAAAGCCCATGGGCCGGATGACACCCCCAGCTTTCCTGAACCCAGCCCCCAAGGCTCAGGGCTCCCCCCCACCATTGGGGAGCATGTGCTGGCCCTCTATGGGGCTGGAGCACACAAAATCTACTAGCCTAGGCCCCCCTAGGCTGTGGTGTGCAAGGGGCTTATGGAGAATGTCTTTCTCCTTCTCAGTCAGGGGCCACGTCAATGAGGGTAGATTTTTGTTTGTTTGTTTGGAAGGGAGGGAGGTTTTTTGCTTCTCACTTGTGTGTGGCCCCTGACTGATTTTTCTGTGGGTCAGCGGCCCCCAAACCAAAAAAAAATTCCCCACCTCTGGTTTAAGAGGTCTAAGTGAAACTCATGGTAATAAGCGCACATGGCATTTCACCTCAGCCAACTCTGATATAATTGTTCTAAAGTGCCTAGCTTAAATACATGGAGAAAAGAGATCTTACTTTGAGAAGATGTTAAAAGAGAATATCAAACCAGAAAATGCTTGCTGTGTTCAGGATAGAGAAGTTTACTCATTTTGTGCAGTAATGATTGTTCTTCGAGATGTGTGTCCCCATGGGTGCTCCACAATTGGTGTTGGGCTTGTACCAGTACCATAGATCGGAGACTTTGACAGCAGTGATCAGGTGGGCTGCACATGTGCGAGCGGAGAGTGGTACTCCCGCCTTTGAAGTTCCACACGCCGCCTGCTTCTCCTCTGTTTCTTCTTTGAAACCCTGTAGTCTAGACACACCATTTGTGACTTTGTAGCAGTGCCCATTGAGATGGATGGTGGTCTTTGATCAGTTGCTATAGATTGTGGAGAGAACCATGTTGGCTCCTGCGGTATCTGTTGTGGAGCATGGTGGAATAGCGTAATGCTTTATGAAAGTGAGATTAGATGACCATGTCACTGCTCTGCATATTTCCTGGAGTGAGACTCCCTTTAGCTATGATGTTGCCATAAGCTCTGATAGAGCGGGCCTTTGGATTTGTTGGTAATGCCCTATTCTGGAACGAGTAGCATCTAGTATTGCATGATGTTATCAGCTTTGATATGTGCTGGGAAACCATCAATCTCTGGGATGATCGAAAGGATTGAGTCCTATCGAAATAGAAGGCAATTATCCTTCTGATGTCCAGGGTGTGTAATATGGCTTCTTCCCTGGAATGATGTGGTTTTGGGTAAAAAATTGGAAGGATTATTGGTTCCTTGATATGGAATTCTGAGTTCACTTTGGATAAGAAGGATGAGTGTGGTCACAGAATGACCTTGTGCTTGTGAAAGGTTGTGTATGGAGGTGAGACTGTGAGAGCTGAGAGTTAGCTGACCCGCCTTGCAAAAGTGATCACCAGAAGGAACAACGTTTTCATGGTAAGAAAGGTAAGTAGTACGGTACCATTGGTTCAAAGGGTGGCCTTGTGAGTGAGTGTAGGACCAATTTTAAGTCCCAAATGGGGGGAATGGGTTTTTGAGGTGGGTGAAGGTTCTGCAGACCCTTCCAAAATTTTCTTGAGATGGGGTGTGCAAATATGGAGAACCCATCAATGGGAGGGTGGAAGGCCATAATGGCAGCCATATGCACTCGGAGCAATGAAATTGACAAATTCTATTGTTTCAGGTGCATGATGTACTCCAGTATTTGGTGGAGTGGTGCCCTGGATGGTTTGACTGCCTTGTGTGCGCACCACTGTGTAAACCGGTGCCAGTTGTATAGGTAAGTCTTGTGTGTCATTTGTCTCCTGCTATGCAGCAGAACATTTTTCACTTGTTGGGAGAACTGTTGCTCCGCTTCCAAGAACCAGATAGGTACTATGCCATCAGGTGTAGTGTTTGTGATTGGGGTGGACTATTGACCCCTGGTTCTGGATGAGCAGATCTGGGCAGTTTGAAAGCAGGTAGGGCGGTCATAGAGACAGATGATAAAGATATGTGAACCATGTCTGTTGGGGCCAGGCTGGGGCTATCAAGATCACTCAGGCCCCATCTTTCTGTATCTTTTGGAGGACTCTGGGAATGAGAGGAATGGGTGGGAAGGTATATAATAGGTGCTCCCCCAAGTGAGAAGCATGGCATCACCAAGGGAGCCGTGTCCTATGCCCGCTTGTGAACAGTACTGGGGGCATTTGGAGTTCTGCCTGGTGGCAAAGAGATCTACCTGTGGTCACCCCCATTGGTGGAACAGCTTATGGGTGATCTGATTGTGTAGTTCCACTCGTGTTCTGTGAGGAAGTTACAGCTGAGGGTATCTGCCATAATGTTCTTGTCTCCAGGCAGGTATTCTGCCGAAATGGTAATATTGTGGCTGATGCATCATTTCCAAAGCCTGATCTCCTCTACGCATAGCAACTGGGATCTTGCACCCCTTTGGTGGTTGATGTTAAACATCGTTGTCATATTGTCAGTGAGGAGCCATACAACAGAGCCTTGGATGTAAGGGAGGAAGTGCTTGCACGTCTTGTGGACTGCTCGAAGTTCGAGCAAATTTATGTACAGTCTTGACTCGTCCTTGGACCATTTCCCTTGTGCAAACCGTTGTTGGAAGTCTGCCCCCATCCCATCAGTGAGGCTTCCGTCATAATTTGTTTGGACAGCTGGTCCTGGTGGAAAGGCATCCCGTTGCAGAGGTTATGTGCCGTGTCCACCACTGTAGGGAGATGAGGACTTTTGGTGGAGGGGAAATGCACCTGTGGATCTGACACCTGGCTGGTGTGTACACTGAAGAGATCTAGTGTTGGAAACAACAGAAGCACAGCCTGGCATGTGGCACCACATATGTGGTAGTCACCTCGTGCCCCATAAGTTTGAGGCATGTTATGATGGGCACCATTGGGTGGGTGGTAATGGTCATAATGAGATTTATATTGTCAAACAGGTGATTGGGGAGATAGGCTTGAGCTGTGGTGGAGTCTATACGAGTCCCTAGGAACTCCAAAAATTGTGTGAGGCATACTATAGATTTCTGCTCATTGATAATGAAGCCCAGAAACTGAAACGTAGTCTTTGTGAATATGATCATGCCTTTGATAGTCCATTGTGAGGGACCTTGGATAAGACAATCATCTAGATAGGAGAATATTGTGATCCCATTGCATCTTAGACATGGCGCACCCACCACAAGGGTCTTGGAAAAGACTGTGGGGGCAGAGGAGAGTCCGAATGGGAGCACTCTGTATTGAAAGTGGTCTGAGTCTACCGTGAATCATAGGACGCACCAGTGTGTGGGGTGTATTGTGATGTGAAAATACACATCTTGAAGGTCGAGGGCTACGAAGCAGTGCTGGAATTATTGTGGCGATCATGACCATTCTGAAGCATTGCCTGTGAAGGTAGTTGTTTAATTGGCGCAGATCCAAGATAGGTCTCCAACCTCCTGTTCTTTTTTTGGTGAGAAAGTAGTGTGAATAAAACCCCTTCCCTTAGTATTTTTTGGGGACCCACTCTATGGCTCCTATTTTGAGAAGGTGTAAAACCTCCTGGGGGAGTACAATCTCATGAGAGAGGTCCCTGAAGAGGGAGAGTGAGGGTGGAAAGGTTGGAGGAATTGCCATGAAAGGGATAGAATAACCATGGATGACGATTTCTAAGACCCATCGGTCTGTAGTGATTGCTGCCCACTGATCATAGAAGGGGAGCAAACGGTGCTGAAATAAATTGTGCTCGCCTGGTACTGTAATTGGGGGGAGGTTGGGCAGACCCTCAACCAGATTTTCAAACTTGCTGCCTCAAGGCCTGAGTCACAGAAGAGCAGTTGTTTGGGGCTCTTTTTAGTTGGTTTCGAGGTCTGAAGCGGTTTTGCTCAAAGGGTTGGTATTGGTGTGTCTGGTGAAGGTTGTGTCCCTGTGTCTTCAATAGGATGTGTAGCGCTGTTTTCAGTAAGGGGGAGTATACATCCCCAATGTGCGTAGGGTAGTGCACAAATCTTTGCTCGAATGCAGTGATTGATTGGTACCTGCAGCGAACAATTTTGTTTTATCAAATGGCAGGTCCTCTACTTTGGCCTGGAGCCAAGTTGAACATCTCATCACCATGGATGTCGTGGTGGACCTAGCCACAGTTTCTGCAGCATCCAGGGCCATTTGCAGTGCCATATGGGATATAGTGTGACCCTCCTTAAGATTCTGCATGAGTTCTGTTAATTTTGTGTAATTGTTGAAATCATGATTAGCAAGCATTTCTGTATAGTTAGCTATGCATAGCTGGAGGGTTGATGAAGAATACACTTTTCTTCCAAACACAGAGGCATTTGTGGTCCTTGTCCTGTGTATGTGTTTTATGTTGTGGGTTCTTGGACCTTTGATTGGCAGCATCAGCCATGAAGCAGTTTGGCTGAGGGTTCAGGTAGAGAAAGTCCATGCCTTTGGATGGCACAAAATACTTCCTATCAGCCCTTTTATTAGTTGGAGGGGCTGTGGCAGGTGTTTGCCAGACTTCATCAGCTGCCTCAAGGATTGCTTCATCTAGGGGCAGTGCGATTTTGGATATTGCAGAGGGCTGTAAGTTCTTTAGGAGATTGTGGTGTTTCTCCTGAACCATTGATAAAACTACCTCCTGACTGGTAGCCAAGCTTTTAAATGGGTTCTGGAATTGCTTAATATCATCAATAGGTGTTGGATCATTTGGAATAACCGCTTCATCAGGAGTGGAGGATGAATTATCATTGGGCGCAATATCAGATCAGTGGATGGTTGGGTCATCCTCGATCTGTCCTTCCTCTACATCTGTGCCCTCAGATGGGGAATGTGCTGCATCTGAGTGCATGGAGGGCAGTGACCTTTGTGCAGGTGTAGGTGGTGCAGTGGAGGTGTGTCATGGTGCCCAGTAATGATAGGGGGACCATCGGCTGTGATGAGTGTCATAGTACTGCCAATCAGCGTGCCACAGAGGATATTGGTAATGGGGTGGTCTGTATGCCCTATAATGTGTGTGTGCCCTATCTGGGGAGGAGTGTTGTGAGGAAAACGTGCTCCCTGTATCCCCGTGGAAGGCACTGAATTGTGATAAGGACAGTGACAGTGGTGAGCACCTTATTCATAGTGAGGATTGTAAATGGTGTCGTGGTGAAGGCTCAGAAGGGTACAGGGTCCTGACCCCCTGTCATGTCCTGGTGGTGCTTGTGTTTTGCGACCTGAGGAACAGTGATGAGATGCAGGCTTGTGACCCATTGCTATGAGGGTCAACACTTGTGATGGTGATATGGATGTAGCCATGACCCCACTGATCTAGAGTTAGTGTGGAGTACTAGGGGGGTGGCTGGAGCTATCCCTAATGGTTTTCTGTGCCACAGGCAAATGTGCTGTAGGTTGGCAATGTGGCAGGGATCTTGAGTGTGCCTGCAGCAAGCCAGGTGCCCTTAATGCCAATGGTGCCTCTGTCACCACAGGGCCCTTGCTAGGTTCCCTTTTTGTGGTAGCTGGTTTCAGGCGATGTTTAGAACACGTCTTTGAGCCCGTTATTGAGGAGGCTCGAGACTTTGCCATGCCTGGCTCATCTCCTTTGCTAATTCTTGAAGGGAGAGAGTGGGCAGGTGAGGGTCTAGTTTCTGAGCATGTTCTCTGAGGAGAAGGGCTTAGATGTTTGTCCTGAGGAGAAGTTGCACTCGAGCCCTTATTGCCCCCTTGATAATTATGGGGATCCAGGGCTCTATCCATAGACTGCATGCACACTGTGAGCTCCATTTCTTTGTGAGCTCTGGTTGTGAGGCTTCGGCAATGCATACATTTCTGAGGTACATGTGTGCCCCCCAACAGCATAGACATTTGCTGTGGGCATCAGAGGATGGCATAAATTCTCGGCATTTGCCACATCTTTTCTTCTTATAAGAGTCTGACATGTCTGCCAGAAGCTATCTATAACTGTACAAGCAGCTGAGACTGCTTGTCGGTCACTGGTTTCTGGTTCCTTTTGTTTTGCTTGCCGTAGCTTGCTGCTATGTGGCGATAAAAGCTGGTGGCGGCGGCTTTTTTTTTTCTGTGTAAAGAGAAGGTAGATAATCTAAGCTGATAAATTGGTTCTGCTTTGTTCTGCAGAGTGCGCTGAGGAGGAGATAACTGAGCTCCATCTGTGGCTGAGGGAGGCGAAGAAGGAATTGAGGAGAAGCAGGCTGCACGAGCTACTTCAAAGGCGGGAGCACCGCTCTTCGCTCACGCATGCTCAGCCTGCCCAATCACTGCTCTCAAAGTCTCCAATCTGTGGTGCCAGGAAGAGCATGACATCAACTGTGGAGCACCCACGGGGACATCCATCAAAGAAGAAGTGTATGTTTGTTGAGCTAAGGAAATACACTAGTAATTTTCTGATAGCAGGTAACTTGCCTCCACTTTGAGAGAAGCTAAGGAATGCCCAGACTGTTAAAAGCTGCCAGATTTCCCCGTCACAGATTGTCCAGTTCTGCCGTCCCATGTGGCAATTACATGAAAATGAAGTTGGGAAAAATTATTTTCTACATTCTAATAGCCAAATACAGGAGCAGATGTGATGCTCCTCGAGAAGAAAAAGATGGCCATGTTATACTAATGTATTGCCACTGATTTTTCATTATTGTTGCACAATTGTGATAAATCTTATGTGAAATAAGCCTTGCAAGGCATCACTGGAAAAATTGTAGATGTATTCAACATTGCTATCTTAATTTACATGTATGAAGAACATAAAAACAGCCATACTGGGTCAGACCAAAGGTCCATCTAGCCCAGTAGCCTGTTTTCTGACAGTGACCAATGCCAGATGCCCCAGAGGGAGGGAACAGAAATAGGTAATCATCAAGTGATCCCTCTCCTTTCACCCATTTCCACCCCTGACAAACGGAGGCTAGAACACAATTTCTACCCATTCTCCCTAATTAGTATTGATGGACCTAACCTCCATGAATATATCTAGTTCTGTTTTGAACCTTGTTAAAGTCCTTGTCTTCACAATATCCTCTGGTATTCTCATTGTATATGATCAATCTGTGCTATGTGTTTGTACTTCAAACATATTGTGTTCCTGGATAACACCCATTAGACAGAAGTATATCAAGCTTGACATCTATGGTTAACAGACCCTTACGGAGAATCAACTTTTCCAATGGGCCCTTCCAGAGGATGCCTCAGAAAGCACAGAGACAATGGAGGCCTCATGATTCAGCAAGGAACACAGAACATGTGATCCCTGATTCCATGTTTGAGACAGTCCATGTGCATGGGCTGGATAGGGGATATAAACTGGAGATTGTGACATCATCACCTTGCCTATTTCCTGCACCACATCTCTGGAGTATGCTTTCTAACAAAAGGAGAGCTTTGAACAATGGATTAAGGACCTTAGGAATGAACCAGGGACTTATAACAAACTAGCAGATTTCACATCACTGCTACTATCCTGATATACAAATTCTGAAATCAACTGTAGCATATATTACATTTTAACCATTGAATAATCCATTAGGATTAGATAGATAGTTTTTAATTTATTAAAGATTAGCTAAAAGATATCTATCAGCATGGTTTTTGGGTAATATCCGAATTTCATTTTGTCCAGGATCAATGTTGGGTTGTTTAGAACTAGAAGAACTTAATTGTGAATTTTGGTTTTATTAATCATTTACTATAGAAGTCTAGCATGTCTGGGTGGTTCATGAGGGGCTAGAGGGCCTGAAGGGGCCTGTCTGTGACTTCATTATAACTATGATAGTATTTTGTAGGGATACATTTGTAACTAGCTGAGTAAAGTCTAATGGCAGAGTGTTCCATCTGTTTGGGGTACGTGTCCTGTATTCTGGCAGTCTGACCCAAGGTTAGCACTCTTAGCTATGTCCCACACCAGGCAACATGACAGCAGATTCTTCTTGGAAATACATGTAGTGGTATGGCTGTTCAAAATAGATTCTACTTGGCTGGATTCCAAAGCAGATCTCAGCTAGGAGATTCACAGAAATCAAGCAGAGGTCAGTGCCAACAACAACTCAAGAGATTTGGAGCGCTGTATGGTCCTTTTGCAAATGTCACTTTTTAAGCAAAGATGTTGTATATGTTAAGTTCCTGTCCAGAATAAAACTCTTAGAAATATTTGAGCAATCAGCATCAAGGAAGACTATTAATTCACACTTGGGTATCAAGCTAGACACTGTGAATACATTCAGATAATTACTCTTCATAAATAAATGCTAATTTAGTATTCTAAGGTGTTAAAAATAATCATTGATCCATTACCAGATTTATTTCCAGTGGGCTTTTGTGTATCTAAATTGCTGCATACTTTTTTTAGAGTTACTCAAAGTCTTCTATGATTAATTGAGACATACTTGGTTTAGAAATCTATTTAATTGGGACATCTCCCAGGGAACAGATTTAAACCAATGATACTTTGCAGCAATATTTGTTACTTAATATAAATATTAATTCCACTTACAGGGGATTCAGGTGATTTAGCTGAACTTTTGTGTGTTTAGGTTTCATGTTGGTTCAGTTAAGTACTGTGACAGGGCCAGTCCCACTCTGGGGTCCCAGACCCCTGTTCAGTCCACAATCTGCAGTCTAGGTACTGCAGCACAGGCTTTGCTTATCTCTTTCAGCATTTTGTGAGGGGTGGTCTCTTAGCAAAAATGGCTGTTGGAACAGATGATTTTGGTCAGCTTGGACTGGGTTACCAGTCCTCCCCAGCTACCAGCTGGACTCTCTGGTCATTTGGGACAAGGGAGCCCAAACACTCCCTGATGGAGCACCTAACCTTCCCCTCCTTTGGCAATGCTGCCATTCTCTTTGTCAGCATCTCTGACTCTAACCTTATCAGTTGTAACTCTTCTCCACCTCCTTCCAAGTTCCTCTTCCACTCTCCTTCTTTCTCATCCCTACAGGGAAGGCTTTTAAAGAGGTCCTGTGGCAGGCTGAAGTCAGCTCAGCTGACCCTTGTTTGCTTTACAGCTGCCCTGTCTCAGCTGCCCCTAATTAACCAGGGCTGCTGCTATTTTCCAGAGCTGCCTTTCTCCCCCCTTCTGATCAAGCCCATAACTTGCCCTGTCACAGTACCCAAATGGAAGTTTTCTTAGCTTCATCAACTGTGATACACACATGATGTCTCATTTGTTATACCACTGCCTGCGACTGGTGGGTTTCCCATAACTGCATCTATATAATGTGTGTCACCATGCCTGGTACATTGCCACTATCTTGACTGACAGAACTTGGTGAGTTTCACACTCAATCCCTAGCCTAGTGCAGATAGCATTTCCTGCCAAACTCATAGACTTCTCCACTAACACAATAGGCCTTGCAGATCTCTGGACAAAAAATGCTATTATAAAAGTGCTAGTTATTAATTAGAAATTCTTTTAAATGGATCAAAAAGAACCCCTTAAACTTAAAGACTTCTATAGGTTTTCAATGTTTTATTGTTTTGGTCTCCTCGCTTGCCTTGTTTTTAAGTTTTTTTAACAAATATTATTGATTACTTCAATAATCTCTGAATTAAGAAGCATGCTGTAAGCAATGAGTGCACTTGCTAAGTAATTTTTTTCTGCCTTGCTCTTTTCCTTTACTTTACAGAGTATAGAGGAAAAGTGTTCAGACTGAGTAGATGAAGACTGGGTGTAATGCCAACTTAAATTCTTTGTGACAATAAATTGTGATCCCAAATCTGCTGTCATACTTGTACAAATGAAAGGTAATTACATAGAAATAATGGGGTTTTTTTCAATTGTGAAAGTAAGGCATGTATACAAGATACCAGTATTGATTCTATCTGTGTTCCAAACATGCAGTTAAATTTTCCTGCCTGAAAAATTCACTGACAAATCTTAACAGGAAATATGTGTTAAAGGAAAATTTAGCAGTATACTCACACACACACACATTGCACAAACAATTCTGATGTCCTCTGCACTTCCAGCAAGAAGGAACAGAAGTCATGCTACATATTTATTTGACAGTGTAAATTAAATCTTACCTCCAACCTCAGAGTTTCCCTGTTTCCAATTTAATATTTCACATTTAACCACTGCACATGTAACCCACACACCTAGGGTATGTCTAGACTACATGACTCTGCCGACAGAGGCATGTAAACTAGGCTACCCGACATACTCAAAGAAGCCGGGATTTAAATATCCCCAGCTTCATTAAAATAAACATGGCCACCACACTGTGCCAGCTCAGCTGATCATCGGCACAGCGCGGCAGTCAAGATGCAGATTGGTCGACAGGGGAAGCCTTTGTCGACCACTCCTTTATGCCTCGTGAAACGAGGTTTACAGGAGCGGTCGACAAAGGCTTCCCCTGTCGACCGATCTGCGTTTTGACTGCTGCGCTGTGCCGACGATCAGCTGAGCCAGCACAGCGCAGCGGTCATGTTTATTTTAATCAAGCCGGGGGTATTTAAATCCCGGCTTCTTTGACTATGTCGGGTAGCCTAGTTTACATGCCTCTGTTGGCAGAGGCATGTAGTCTAGACATACTCCTAGTGTGGTTACTGAGCAAAGGAAGTGGTACCTAGACCACAGCAACAGTTAAGATCAAAAGACGTCTACAGCATGGGCTGGGAGCCCGCTGACTTTTAGTTCAGAGGGTAGAGGCTCCTATACTCCACTTCAGAGGTCCCAGGTTCAAATCTGCCCTGTGGTGGTTACACACACATACCAGTAACAAACATGTTAGGTATTCTATGGTCAAAGTACAGTGTGAAGAAAATAGTCTCTGGGTATGAGTATAGATATAGAAACTAAAATATTACCACTTTAAATGCTAATAAAAGTACTGTCATTTAATGTTCTTCAAACCAAAAGTATTGTCATTTAATTTTCTAGTCCAGTCCTGCACTGATTATTGACATACAACGCAGGCAATTTTAATTGTATATACAGTGCCTTGATATTCCTTTGATTCTTTTAAAAGTTAAATAGACTGCAAAAATCTCTATCTACAGCAAATGGTCTGCCAATTCTAACTCTCTCAGGCCTGATCTTTAGCTTATATAAATAAGTGTAGTTCTGTTTTAGTAAATAGAGCGATGTTTATCAACATGAGCTTAGGATATGGCCCATATTGCTCAAGGCTAAATGGATCAGGGTTTTTAATTAGGGCTGTTAGAAAGTTTGGGAACAAGTATGAAATTTGGATTGTGACTTTTGAAAGTCTCCAAGAGTCAGGGGCTATGTCTAGACTGGCAAGTTTTTCCGCAAAGGCGGCCGATTTTGCGCAAAAACTTGCCAGCTGTCTAGACTGGCTGCTTGAATTTGTGCAAGAACACTGACAATCTAATGTATGATCGTCAGTGTTCTTGCGCAAATACAATGACTCTCCCATTCAGGAAAAAGCCCTCTTGCACAAATGCTTTTGTGCAAGAGGGCCAGTGTAGACAGCTGAGAACCGTTTTGCACAAAAAAGCCCTGATGGCGAAAATGGCGATCGGGGCTTTCTTGCGCAAAACCGCGTCTAGAGTGGCACGGACGCTTTTCTGCAAAAAGTGCTTTTGCGCAAAAGCGTCCGTGACAATCTAGACGCTCTTTTCCGCAAATGCTTTTAATGGAAAAACTTTTCCGTTAAAAGCATTTGCGGAAAATCATGCCAGTCTAGAAGCAGCCAGGGGGTTTTATCCTGGGCTGCGGGGTTTTTTTGGTTTTGTTGCTTTTTTTACTCTCTCTCCTGTATTGGCATTGTCAGTAGTCACAGCTGATTGATGCAGAGACACAAACATGCACACCACTGTAATATCTTCACTACATGCCAGTCTGAGAGAGATCCTGGCAGGAATCCAAATTGCAGCCAAATCCTCTCCTCCATGTTTAGGTGTCAGTGAATCAACAGGAGCTGAGTTGCCCCCAATTTCCTTCTCTCTACATGTACCACATGTAAATGCAGAGTGGCCCACAAATCCTGCTCTTGGATCCACCAATTACACACTCTGTTTAAAAAGATGATCTGTATTGCAGAGTGGGATAATCTAATTATAATAAAGTGGATAGTTTGAAAGTTTTATTCATCCGTGGTACTACAGCTATGTTTGAGAGAATTCTTAGTCTGTGAAAGTGGTCTAAAATACTGTGAAGGGCATGTAAAGTGCTGGTTATGGACCCTAGTTCCCTATTTAAGTTAAAGCAGCCCAATTTATGACAGTTGGTTATGTTTACTTTAGCCAATTAGTATAAATTAGAAAAGCCCAAAGGCTGCTCTCATCTACTCTGATAGCAGGCTTTTTTGAGAATTTGGGTTTCTTAAGGGACCATACAGTGATTGTTTATCTGCACAGCAGTGCTCCACATTATCCACTCATTATTTTCATCATGGCCAATAGGCAAACCATGCTAGAAGGCAGCTCTGCTACCTGACAGTCCTTCCAAAATTGGTCCCAAGAGTTGAGCTAAACTGAAACTAAAATGAAAAAAAAAACAAGTAAAATTTAAATAAAAACAACTAAATTAAAGTTTGACCAAATGTTTGTATTTTTCTTCTGAAATCTTAAGAATAAGTTTAAAGTGCCCAATTTTCTTATCACACACATTTTATAGAGCAGTAGCTCCTGCCAGCAATAGTATTACTCCTGTTTTATGCTGGTGTAAATGAAAAAAGAATCAGGCTCACCATCTTCTTTTAATTACAATGCCATGGCAGCAACACAGAGTTCTTTCCCCCAATCTGTTACAAGAATATTAAGTACTTATTGACTTTGGAAAAGGTGAGCCATCAAGATTTATTGAGCCAAGAGGTAAATATTGAGTAAGGTGAATCTACACTCTTATGTTCCTCAGTTGCAGGAAATCTAAGAAGTAGGACTGTCAACCAGTAAAAAATTAATTGGGATGAATTGTGTAATTAAAATTAATCACAATTAATCATGCTTCTAAGCAATAAGATAATGCCACTTATTTAACTATTTTGAGTGTTGTATGCATTTCAGATATGTTTATTTCAATTACAACAGACTACAAAGTATACAGTGCTCACTTTAATTTTGATTGCCAATAATTTCTCTATAAAAAGTGGGTCTGACAAAGTGGGTCTTTGCCCACGAAAGCTTATGCTCCAACACTTCGGTTAGTCTATAAGGTGCCACAGGACTCCTCGCCGCTTTTGCAGATTCAGACTAACACTGCTACCCCTCTGATACTCTATAGAAAATAGTATTTTTCAAATCACCCACTTTAAGCTCTGTAATGCAATCTCATCATCAAAGTTGAACTTAAAAATGTAGAATTATGTACCAAAATAACTGTATTCAAAATTCAAACAATGTAAAACTTTAGAGCATAAAGTTCTCCTAGTCTTTCTTTTTGTTCAGCCAATCGCTCAGACAAACAAGTTTGGTTACAATTTTCAAGAGATGAAATACCTGCTTCTTGTTTACAATGTCACCTGAAAGTGAGAACAGGCGTCCACATGGCACTGTTGTAGCTGGCATAGTAAGGTATTTATCCTTCCAGAGGCACTAAGGATTTGTGTGTCCCTTTATACTTACACCACATTTCAGAGAACTAATGTCAATGCTGATAATGATCCAAAGCAGAGTGGACCAATGCATGTTCATTTGTATCATCGGAATCAGATGTCACCAGCAGAAGGTTGATTTTCTTTTTTGGTAGTTTGGGTTTTATAGTTTCTATATAAAGGAATTGCTTTTTTAAAACTTCTGAAAGAGTGATCCACACCTGTCCTTTTCAGGTTTTGGATAGCACTTCAGATTCTTAAACCTTAGGTGTAGTGCTGTCGCTATTTTAAGAAATCTCACCTTTTTTGTATTAGGCCAAATAAGCAGTGAAAGTGTTCTTAAAATGAATATATCCTGGATCATCATCCGAGAGTGCTATAACATGAAACATACGGCATAATGTGGTTGAAACAGAATAGGAGATATATAATTCTCCTCAATTCTCCTCTAAGAAGTTCAGTCACAAATCTAATTAATACATTACTTTTTAACAAGCATCATCAGCATGGAAGCGTGTCCGCTGGAACAATGGCTGATGCATGAAGGGGCGTACAAATGTTTAGCATGTCTGGCACATGGCCTTGCAACGACAGCTACCAAAGTGTCATGTGAATCCCTGTTGTAAATTTCTGGTGACATAAATGGAAACAAACTGTATTTCTAAGTGATTGGCTGAATAAGAAGTAGGACTAAGCAGACTTGAAGGCAGCCTTTTTTTTTTTTTTTTTTTTTTTTGCTTTTGAGTGCATTTATGTAACAAACAAAAATCTACATATGTAAGTTATGCTTTCACTATAAAGAGATTGCACTGCAGTACTTGTCTGAGGTGAACTGAAAAATGCTATTTCTTTTGTTCCTCATTTTTATAGTGAAATATTTGTAATGAAAGTAATAATATAAAGTGAACACTGTATACTTTATATTCTGTTTTGTAATAGAAATCTATATATTTGAAAATGTAGAAAATAATTCAAAATAGTTAATACATTTCAAGTAGTATTCTATTGTGTAACTGAATGATTAATCATGGTTAATTTTTAAAATTATGAATAATTTTTGAGTTAATCATGTGAATTAACTGTGATTAATTGAGAGCCCTACTCTTAGTGAAAAGCTTATCCAATGTGTTTATAATATTATTTAGAGCCCAGTTACAGCTTCATTTTAAGAGGCTTTGAGTAATTGTAGTTTTCAATGCATCTCAATGCCTCCCAGGATCAGGCACTACAAAACATAATAAGTTTTTCCAGCTTTAATTTCTATAATCATAGAATTATAGTGTCCCTTAGCTGGAAGCAACCTAATGTGATGAATGTCTCTGTACATGATTATCCATTTTGTAAATATGAAATTATTTACTAATATTGTTTAAAACAAGTAATAAGTTGTTGAAAACATAAAATGTCTTCAAGTTAACAGTTTGGTTGTTCTGTAATTCTCCCATCACCCTCCTCTCCCAGTTCATTATATGGATTTTTTTTTACCACCATTCTCTTCTATGCTGAAAATCATGTCACTAGAATTATATTAAACCTCCAGAAAAACATTTTCTTTGCATGTTAATTGTAGGCTAGTGGTGCCACTGGATGATAACTCACGATATACAGATATTTTGCCCTCTCTATATTTTTAATCTAGAAAAACATAGACCCACAAACTAATATTAGGATTTTGGTTTCAGGAAGATTAAAGAAAACTTTAGTCCCACTTCAGAAAGCAAAGATTAATCTGCAAAAGTTCACTGTTTTAGATCTAAAGGAAAACCATAATTTTTCTCCAGTCAACAAAATTCCTCATGGCAAAAAGTCAAATTGTAATGAAGTCAACACATTTGTTGAGCTGCTGTTGAATGTGATTTCAAGTAAATTAGACTAATTCAGTCTCACCCCAGTCATTTAAATAACTACCAGAGTAAAGAACAAAGGAAATAATGCTGGTCAATTTCAATTAGTTATAACATTCCTTTCTGTTTTTCTTATTGTACTACACAGAGCAAGAGTATATTGTAGATCAAATCACATTCACATAAAACTGGTAAATGTGTTTTCAAATTAATGTGAATGCCTGGTCTTACTGCTGCCTATCCATTTGCTCTGCTTTAAAGGTGTGTGCTGCAGGAGTAATGTTATAACTGCTCCTCTTTTAAGAAGCTCTTTATTGACCCAAATTTAAGTGTATCCAGATGCTATGGTGTTAGATATCATATAAGCAGGTCTAATAATAACAATCATTATTATAGCTAAGCCTTTTCATGCATTCACTACACACCTCTGCAATCCTTGTATAGCTATAGTAATGCAGTCCAATGTCTCCTTCTAGTTACACACATGCAACATAAAATGCTAATTCAGCACCCAGATGCCTTACTTGCCTAAATTCAGATGTGTGGGTGTGTGACATTTTCAAAAGCACCCATGTCACCACAGCATTTTGAAAATGTATCTCTCTTGAGTATCTTTAATGTACTCAAGTTTGAAAATTGGGTCCAGTAATATTTAAGTAGCTATACTGAGTATACATTTTCCAAGTGCTGTGAAAAACAGAAGTAAATTCTGTGCTAGATGTGCATCATCTCATACCATATACTTTAACGAGAGTCTGAATTTCACTTTAGGTTTCTGGCATTAGATGGACAAGCTTCTTGTCTCTGCTGTTGAAATGTTATTGATTCTCAAACTTAGGTATCTCAAGAAGCACCCGGCAACAAGCATGAATCCTTCTCTGTGGAGTTCTGCACATTCCTCATTCTAAATATCTGTTCAAGCTCAATAACTTTACTATATGGAAATGAGTCTGATGTACCTAAGTCAGGAGCATTTTACTGTATGGTACATTAATGCTAAAATATAATTTCTTGTATTACAAATGCATATGACTGCCACTTTCTTCTTTGTTAACTTGAATTACCATACATTTTAAATAAATCAATAATGGATACTTCACATAGCAAGCTCTTCACAGTTTTCTGGTAAGCTCTATATGAGCTTAGGTATATATAAGGATTTATGCATCTTGCTTGGATTAAAATTAAATGTTTTTAAAGAGAAACATTCTAAACATCCATGTAAATGGGAAAGTTGAAAGTCACCCATGCTGCTTCCCTGGAAAACTCCCAGATGTGGGGTTATCCTAGAAAGGAACTAGGGTAATTGCATGTCCTAGCTGTATCTTGTTTAGCATTGTTATTTAACCCTTTCCTAAAACAACTTATTTATGGTTTGGATTTGCCATTGTCTGGCCAGAGCATGTTTTCATATTTTACTTAAAATACTCAGAACTGAACAGATATTCTGTTCTCTGCATGCTGCATGTGTCTCCTATTAATGTCACTGGGATTTATGCACATACAGAGTACATCTACACAGCAGGGCTAAACTTAAAATAAGCCGTACAAGTTGAGCTATGCTATTTGCATAGCTTAAGTCGAAATAGCTTATTTTGAATTTGGGTGCGTCTACATAGCATTTATATCAAAAGAGAACACTCTTCTTCTGACTTCCCTTAATGCTCATGAAATGAGGGTTACAGGAGTTGGAGTAAGGCCTCCAGCTGGACAGTATTTTGACATAACTGCTGGTATGTAGACACGCACTTTGTTATTTCGAAATAACGTCAGTTATTCTGAAATAACAGTGCTGTGTAGACGTACCCATAGGGAGTAGAGAAAAGGCTTCTGAGACTGGAACTGTTCAAACATTATTAACTGTAAATGCTTAAATATTGCAGAGGAATAATTATTTTTTATTACTGATCTGTTGTTCCTTCAGTGAAACTGGAACTCCCAGCAACATCAGGAGAAAGGAATCTATTTCATGGGGGAATGGACTTTCATACAACACTAGAACTGGAAGGAACCTCAAGAGGTCATCAAGCCCAGTCCCCTGCCCTCATAGCAGGACTAAACACCAGACAGATCATCCCTGATAAATGTCTATCCAACCTGCTCTTAAATATCTCCAGAAATAGAGATTCCACAAGCTTCCTAGGCAATTTATTCCAGTGTTTAGCTACCCTGACAGTTAGGAAGTTTTTGCTAATATCCATCCTAAACCTCCCTTGCTGCAAATGAAGCCCATTGCTTCTTGTCCTATCATCAGAGATCAAGAAAAACAATTTTTCTTCCTCCTCTTTGTAACATGCTTCTAGGTACTTGAGAACTGCTATCATGTCCCCTCTCGGTCCTCTCTTTTCTAAACTAAACAAGCCCAGTTCTTTTAGTCTTCCCTCGTAGGTCATGTTTTCTAGACCTTTAGTCATTTTTGTTGCTCTTCTCTAGACCTTCTCTAATTTTTCCACATCTTTCTTGAAATGTGGTGCCCAGAACTGGACACAATACTTCAGTTGAGGCCTAATCAGCTCAGAATAGAGTGGAAGAACGACTTTTTCTGTCTTTCTCACAACACTCTTGTTAATGAATCCCAGAATCATGTTTTTATGCAAGAGCGTCACACTCTTGAGTCATATTTAGATTGTGGTGCACTAGGAGTTCTAAATCCCTTTCTGCAGTACTCTCTTTCTTAGACAGTCACTTCCTATTTTGTATGTGTGGAACTGATTGTTCCTTCCTAAGTGGAGTACTTTGCATTTGTCCTTATTATACTTCATCCTATTTACTTCAGACCATTTTTCCAGTTGGTCCAGGTCATTTTGAATTATGACCCTATCCTCCAAACCACTTGCAACCCCTCCCAGGTTGGTATCATCTGCAAATTTAATAATCGTACTCTCTATGACATCCTCTAAATCAGGGGTTCCCAACCTGGGGTATGCATACCCCCAGGGGGTACGAGAAGCTTGTCAAGGGGGTACGGGGAATATTTGGTAAATAACTAGATTATCCTAATTGAAATATTCCCAAAGTAGTAGTGTTAGTGAAAAAAGTTGTGGATTCTAGAGTCTAGAATTTATTTCCTTTCATATTGAATAGGGGGTACGGGAAGGTTTAACCCCTGCTCTAAATCATTGATGAAGACATTGAACAGAACCAGTCCCAACACTGACCCTTGAGGAACCCCACCTGTTATGCTCTGCCAGCATGACTGTGAACCATTAATAACTACCTTTTGAGAATGGTTATCCAGGCATCGTGCACTCACCTTATAGTCCCCTCTATACTCCCACTTTCAAGTATTGATGGTGCTATCAATGACAATGTGCTTCCCTCTGTGATGTCTGAATATGCAAGAAATATAAGAGACCACTGGGAAGGTGGAATCCACCATATGAACCGGTATTAGGGTCTGGGGATGTATTCCTCACATAGTTTTGCTGCTCCAGACTGCTAATGGAACTACAGATGTCTATTAGCTATCAGGAACACTACAGTGCTCTCAACCACTGCATGATTAAATATGGAGCAGAATTTCTCTGCTATTCCCTTGTACAACCTCAGTGTAGAGTGTCAATGGTACAGACAGTTTTTTTACACAGAATATAGGGGCTTAGGAAAACCGAAACAATTCTGTAACAGGCCTAATCCTGCTAGTATTCTACAAGTAGAACTCCAGCTGTTTTTCATGGCTGTTTAGAATGCAGAGTCCTTTTAGGTTTAAGACTTACATGTTTATATATTATACATAACTGATCCAACACGTTATCTAGTGTAATCTAACAAAGATTTAGCTAAATTACAAAAACAAAAATGTTGCTTTACTTTCAGTATATTTTTTGCTACTTTTAGCCTCCCCCCACCCCCACCCCCAGGAAACCTCACAAGTGTCTTTTCAGATATGGCTTGTAGCTACAGTACTAACCTTCTGTTTTTTCCATTTCTTCAATGATAAGGGCAGTCCTGATAACCTGCATGCATATATTAATTTAAAAAACCCTTTGGTAAGCAGTTCAGTTCAGCTGATGTGAGTTAGTTCACAGGAATTGAGAAGACAGCGCTATTTGCTTCCAAACATAAATAATTAAAAGCATAATGAAATGTTTTAGGAGCCAAATATGTAACAAAATCATTATAGATTGCATGAAAAATGCTGCAAGAATACAAATTAAATAGCTTAAATCTGAGGCACAGAACACAATAACAATCCTTTTACAGATTGTGTATATCTTTTTGCTAGCTTGTTTTCCAGGCTTGATTTCTTAAAGTGGCTTTAATTTCTAAAGGACTACATTCATAATTTGGAGAGAAAATGGTTTCAGTCAGTGTGGTATGCAATTATTTTGGGTATAATTTTGAAATTTAGGGTACATCTAAACTACATCTCTCTTTCGAAAGAGGGATGTAAATTAGACATATTGAAATTGCAAATGAAGCTGGGATTTGAATTTCCTGTGCTTCATTTGCATAATCACATCATGGTGTTTTTTCAAAAAACACTATTTTGAAAGTGAAACCGCGGTCTGGACGCAGTTCTTTTGAAAAGAAAAGCCTTTTTCGAAAGATCCTGTACTCCTCAAAAAATGAGGTTTACAAATCCCAGCTTCATTTGCAATTTCAATATGTCTAATTTACATCCCTCTTTCGAAAATGTCTAATTCCACAGTTTGGTCCCTAAATAAAGAAAAAAACAAGCAGTGATCATTTCAAAAGTCTATTTTATGGTATATAAATTGGTACCTAGATGCCTGATATAGTTATTTAGATGCCTAATCTTAGGCTCCGATGTTTAAAATTGGCTTTAGTCAACAGGTATTTGAAGACAGATTGTCATTGCCTATTTAGATAGATAAGATATTCTAGACGCAAACCCTCTTTGTGATACCGGGCATCAGTAGGTGATGAGGTTGGGGAAAATGTATCCATCCTCCTCAAGCTGGGCAGCAATCTGACACTGCTGTTACTATCCTGTAGCCTTAACACACTAACCTACACTAAAGTATGCTAGAATTCAAAATATTAAGATGGCTGAAATGAGGGCCTGTTAATAAATTAAGACATTGATATAAAAGATATCACAGAAATATAGTGGAATAATGATAATCAATTGAACATAGTTATACAGGGTACAAAATTTGTAAGAATGACATTCATACCAGTAGGGAAGTGGCACTACATGGGCTTGTCTACACAGCAGGGAAAAAAGTTGAAATAAGTTATGTAACTTCAGCTACGTCAGTTCCTCTTCCTTCAACTTCTCTTACTCTTCATAAAATGAGGGTTACAGGAGTCGGAGGAAGAAGTCTTCCCGTTCACCATTATTTCGAAACAATGGCTTACTGTGTAGATGTGTTCTTTTTTATATCAGAATAACATCAGTTATTCCAAAATAATGCTGCTGTGTAGACATACTTGATGTGAAAGAAAACATAGTCAAATGTACTAAAAAAACTTTAATGAATTAAAGCGTGACACAGAAACTCTATGTATAGAAATTTAATTATTGAATAAACGAGTATAGCTGTAGGAATCTTCTACCTACCACCACTCCAGTACAGTGAATTGGTGATGGTGATTGTGAAATGTTCAGATGTTACAAAAACAGAAAACACAATGAAAATGGGACTATTTCTTCATTTCCTGGAACATGATGTGGAGATAAAATTTCTAAGCCATACACGATTGCTTCTTGGAGCAGTTTGTCTTAGAACCCACAAAGGGAGAGGCAATCTTTGATTTAGTCCTTAATGGAGCACAGGATGTAATCCAATATGCTAATACAACTGAACTGCTCAATAATTGCTACCATAATGTAATTAAATCTAACATCATTATAAGAGGGAACGCGCCAAAGAAACTCACTACAGCAGCACTTAACTTTAAAAGAAAGAACTATATAAAAATGAGGCAGGCTAGTTAAAAGGAAATTAAAAGGAACAGTCACAAGAATGAAATACCTGCAAGCTGCATTGAAATGTTTAAAAAAACACCATAATAGAGGCTCAAACTGAATATATACCCCCAAATACAAATAGGGGACCAATAAAATGCCACCATGGCTAAATAGTAGAGTAAAAGAATCTGAAACAAAGTAATCTTTTAGAAATTGGAAGTCAAATCCTACTGAAAATATAACAGAGAATATACTCTGTTGAGTCTAATGAAAACGTGCAATTAGGCAAGCAAAAAAAAAATTAGAAGAGCAACTAGTAAAAGTCAGGAAAAAAATGCACATTTTTAAGTACACCATTTATAGTCGAACATATGCCTGTTTATAAGCCGACCCTCCAAACTTACAGAACAAAAATGGTGAAACATCACTGACCTGTTCATAAGCTGACTCCAGAGTACAGATTTCCATCACCAGCTCATCAGCGTCAGTGAGGGCTGAAGGACTGCAGGCTGCAGACACAGAGCCTCTCAGCTCCCATTGGCTGTTGTTCGCTGTTCCCAGCCAATGGAAGCTGAGAGGCTCTGTTCCTGCAGCCACCAATTAAATGGCAATATTCTGCCCAATCCCTGCTGCTGGTGTTTTGGCTGTACAGTAGAACCTCGGTGTTATAAACACCGGGGGAAGGGAGGTTGTACCTACCTCTGAAATATGCAGTACACTGAACAAAACATTATAGCCATAGGAGGGAGAAAGGGCCCAGGCTGGATCTACACATGGTTGCCTCCAGCTCTGCCTTGGCTGGGCTGGCTGGGAAGGCAGCTTCGGGGCTGGGCCACGCAGATCAGTAGGGTGAGTGTGTGCACATAGCATTGCACACTGCCAGCCACCTCCTCCCATCCCAGCCATTCCAGCACCACTACCCTGTGCCACTCCTCCCGCTGAAGGTAGGTGCCACTCTCCCAGGAGCCACCCACCTGGTGGGTCCCAGGCTGTGTGAGAGCAGGTGCTGCCACTGCAGGTAAGTGCGGAAGCAGCATGTGGAAGGATGTGGCTGGTTGGAATTACCACATGCGGAAGGATGTGGCTGGTTGGAAGTGCCCAGGGTGGGAGCACGCAACAAGCAGGCTGGGTACTGCCCAGTGCTGTCCCTGTGGCCCAGCAAGCAGCCTGGGGTTAGCCTGGGGTTAGCCTGTGCACTGCATAGGTTTGCAGTCCCCCCCAGGAGAGCACCTGCTTCCGTTGATTTGTTTTCTCCTAGCTTCCCACAATAAGGGAAGGGCATAGCACCTCCCCTGCTGCTTGCAGTGTAACCATGGCATCTCACAAACTTGCCCCGATTGTCCCTGAGAGCTGCTGCTGGGATTGGGGCAGGGTGAAGGAGCTGTTGTTTCAGGCTGTGGCTTGGGAAGCAGCGTGGGCTGAGGTATGTGGCTGGGAGCTGAAAGGCTCTGTGCCAGCAGCCAGCATGTCCTTTGGCCCACGTTGCTCCCAGCAGCTTGGGAAGAATCCATTCATAAGCCAACCCTGCTCTTCACAGCGGGATTTTTTTCCAAAAAAGTTGGCTTATGAATGAGTATGTATGATATATCAAAAGCAGGAAGCCTGCTAACCAATCATTTGGACCAATGGACTAAAAATGTGCTTACGTAACATTCAAGGAATATAAGGACGTGTCAGAGTTGCTAAATGAATTCCTGTCATCAACCTTCACTGCAGAGGATGTGAAGGATATTCTCACACCAGAGACATTCCTTTTAATGTCAAGGATATTCCCACACTGGAGACTTTTCTTTTAGGTTACAAATCTGAGAGGGTATGTCTACACTACAAAGTTAATTCGAAATAACAGCAGTTATTTCGAAATAACTTTAATAGCATCTACACAGCCAAACCGCTATTTTGAAATAAATTCGAAATAGTGGAGCACTTATTTCGAATTTGGTAAACCTCATTCTATGAGGAATAACACCAAATTCAAAATAAGTTCTGTGTAGACAGTTATTTTGAATTAGGGGGCCTCCGGCCCTTCCCAGGAAGCCCTGGTGGCCACTCTGGGCACAACCAGGAAAACTCGTCTGCTCCCCCCCAGCCCTGGAGCCCTTAAAGGGGCAGACTCTGGCCACAGTGCCTGTGCCAGTTGCAAGCCTGCCAGCACACAGCCAGCAGACCGTGCACCTGGCACAGCATGAGCCAGCAACCCACTGCCACCCAGCCCTCCACCGCTCCCCAGGACCAGGCTGGCAGCTCACAGGAGCCTGCCAGGGGCCGCAAAAGGCGAGCGCCCGCCTGGTCTAGTGCGGCGATCGTGGACCTCATTAAGGTTTGGGGGGAGGCCTCCAATGCCCACAATCTCCACACTAGGCACAGGATTGCGGCCGTCTACAGCTGCATGGCTGCCAGCCTGGCCACCAGAGGCCACATGCGCAGCCAGGAGCAGGTGCGGAGCAAAATTAAAGAACTGCGGCAGGCCTATGCCAGGGCCTCCCAACCAGGGGCTGACCCGGAGGCCTGCCCGCAGTATGAGGCCCTGGACCACATCCTGGGGGGGTCAGACAGTCCATGCCCCCCTGGTCATCATTGACTCCGGGGCAGAGGGTCCTGCCCCTGACACAGGGGAAGAGGAGGAATAGGAGGAGGACGGCAGCCAGGAGCCTGCAGGGAGCATGCCCTGCACCCAGGACCCCTGAGCCAAACTGGAGAGCCCGTCAGCAGCCTCATTCGAGGCTGGGGAGGCCTCCACATGTGAGTGACATCACGGTCCCCTTATGCGGGGCGGGGTGGAGGGGGGGTGGAGGCGGAGCCCAGGGACTGTGCATGTCGGCCTTGATGACCACGGAGCAGGCAGCAACCTGTGCATCTGCCGTGCCATCCAGGACATGTGGCCCCAGCTGGGTGCCATTCAGGGGTCCTGGCCTGTTCCCCACATGCGTCTACGCGTGAAGGCACATGACAGGCTCCTGACCCCGGGGAGAGACACTGCACACTGCCCTCCCTCCAGACCCCCCTCTACACAGAGGCAGAGCACATCTCCCCTCCCCAGCACACACCACACTAGAGGCAGCACAGGAGCTGGGGTGCAGTCCTGGGCCAGCTCACACTCCCAGGGATAGCAGGACGTGATGGTGTGGAAACCTGCCGTCCTCACCTTGCAGAGGGGGGCTGGGTTTCACCCACTGTCCCCAGGGAGAACTGACCACTTCTCTTGTTCCATCGCAGCCACAGCACCTGCGAGTGCAGGACGCACCACCCCGCATGGAACATACACCTGCATCCGGGCCAGCAGGTGCACCCACAACCAGGAGGAGTTCCAGAGACAGCAGCTGCAGTTACAGGGAAGGCAGGTCCACAGCCAGGAGCAGTGGGTACAAGAAGACCTGCAGCTGCGGCAGGAGAGCTTGCGGGAGCTGTGGGAGCAGGGCCGTGCCCTCCACGAGCACCTGCAGGCCCTGGCAGACTGATTGCTGCCTCCTGCTGCTCCACCCCCTGCGGCCGCCCCAGCTATCGCTCCTCCTCCTACCCCTGCTTCCCCTCCCGCTTCTTATGCCCCCCCGTCCCTCCTGCCCCACCCTCCACTCTCCCCCAGGAACGCTGAGGCCCCCACACCTGCAGTGCTGTGAGACGGGAGGGCCAGCAAGACCCCCAACCCTGAGCTTCCCCTCCCCCTTCCTCCCCTTGCCTCCCCCTTCCAGCTCCCTCTTCCCAGGTTTCCCCCCTCCCATCTCCCGCCCTGATTTCCTCCCTCCCCCCACCCCAGTTATGTTAAATAAAGAGAGTTTTTTGTGGCAACACAGGTGCTTTTATTGTATATCAAGAAGGAGGGTTAGGGAGGGGAAAGGGGAAAGAGGTGGGGGTGGAATGTAATTCACAAGGCCCCAGTGGGGCATGCCAGGGGACTTTAGTCTTCGTCCACCTGGAAGCTCTCCCACAGGGCTTCCCAGATGCGGACAGCCCCCCGAAGGGCCTCCCGGCTGGCAGCCACGCAGGGCTGTGCGTACTGGCCAGCCAGACGGGCAGCCTCTGCCACCCAGGTTGGCAGGAAAGCGTCTCCCTTCCTCTCACATAAATTGTGGAGCACACAGCATGCTGCCACCACGTGCGGAATATTGTGCTCAGAGAGGTCGAGGCGGGTGAGGAGGCATCTAAATTGTGCTTCAATGCCTGCTGAGCCTGGCATTGAAGGCCTGCTGGGAGGTGTCCCGTGTAGGGTTTCATCAGCCAGGGCTGTAGGGGGTAGGCCCCATCCCCCAGCAGGCACACTGGCATGTCCACGTCCCTGACCCTGATGTGGCGGTCGAGGAAGAAAGTCCTGGCGTGCAGCCTCTGGCACACGGAGGAGTTGCGGTACACCCGTGCATCGTGTGCCTTTCCAGACCAGCCCACATTGATGTCTGTGAACTGGCCCCAGTGGTCAGACACAGCCTGCAGGATCACGGAGAAGTACCCCTTCCTGTTGATGTAGAGGGAGGCCTGGTGGTCCGGGGCACGGATGGGGATGTGCGTCCCATCCATTGCCCCCCCGCAGTTGGGGAAGTCCAGGGCGCCAAACCCCTGGGTGACCGCATCCAGGTCGGTGAGGCAGACGACTCTGCGGAGCAGCACCCTGTTGATGGCCTTCACCACCTGCAGAGAGACACACAAAACCGAGGGTCACTGGGGCACCCGGGTGGCTGGGAGTGTTCGTTCCCTGCCACTGCCCCGCTCCTCACTCCCAGGAGCAACCCCTACTACAATCCTGGCCACCGCGGGCCGTCTGTAGTGCGGCTGGGACAGACTGAATCCTCCCGGGGAGGGCACTTACACCACCTCCCCCCTGTTTTCCCTGGGGCAGCCCATCTCCTCCTTGCAGCCCTCCCTCCTGGCCCAGTGGCTGGTGAGTGCCGTACCTGCATGAGCACCGCTCCGACGGTGGATCTCCCCACGCCAAACTGTTTCCCCACGGGTTGGTAGCTATCCGGCGTGGAGAGCTTCCAAAGGGCAATGGCCACCCGTTTGTGGAGGGGAATGGCGGGCCTCATGCGTGTGTCCCATCGCTGCAGAGCAGGGGCGAGCCACTAGCAGAGCTTGAGGAAGGTGTCCTTCTTCATCCTGAAGTTCTGGGTCCACTGTTGGTCTCCCCAGCACTTCAGGACGATGCGGTCCCACCAGTCGCTGCTGGTGTCCAGATGCCAGATGCAGCGGGGCATGCTGGCGTCCAGGAGCCACTCCTCCAGGGCCCCCAGGGGAGGTAGGGGGAGGGCCAGGGGGCTGGCCTGCAGCAGAAGGTGCCAGGCAGCCTCCAGCAATTGCGGCCAGGCTTGCAGCAAGACGTTCAACATGAGCACCAGAGTGCCCAGGGGCGGCTCTGGCTCCATGGTGCCGAGTGCTGTGGTGTCCCAAATGAGAGCGACCAAAGCAGGCGGAGAGGAAAACGCTTTGCTATCCCTCAGCGAAGTAGGCAAGCAAGCGGGAAAGCTGAGAACCGGCTGTCGGAGGGGTCCCTTTAAGCATGAGCCTCAGATAGCCTCAGACAGCAGCCACACAAAGCAACTACTGACCTGATGCCCTGTTGGAACTGGTTTCAGCTGCCCTTAAATGCGATCCAGCGTCCAATCAGTGTGGATGCGCTATTTCAAAATTGCAAAATGCTATTTCGAATTAGATTATGTGTCTAGATGCGTTATTTCGAATTAGCTTAATCGAATGAACTAATTTGAAATAAGTTAATTCGAAATAGCGCTGTAGTGTAGACATACCCAGAGTGTATCACAGACAGAGGTGGCAGAAGAGGAGGTTTTGGAACACATGAATATATTAAATATTAGCAGAAATACCCGGCGTCTCCCGGGGAAAATATAGTAAAAGGTGTGATGAATTAACTACATCAATGACATTAACATAGCATATTTTATTGGAAATACTTTTTTCTTATATATTACTTTAAGAAATTAACATAGCTAGTACTTTTTATGTTATCATAGGGAAAGGATCTCATAGTTGCAGTTTATGTCACACGCTTAACAGAAGAGTCCAGCAAATGCCTATGATCAGGCGCTACTAAAAACTAATTAGTGGCCCAATTGGGGCGCTGGGGGAACCAACTTCAAGATCTAACCAATCCAGCTATTGAAGTTAGGAAATCAGGACTATCCGTTCAAAATTTGGTGTTTCTAGCTCTTACCGTTTCAGAGATCTTTTGGAATTATCAGTGGGCCTAATTGGGGCTTTGGGGAAACTGGGGGAACCAATTTTGAGATCTAACCAATCCAGTTATTTAAGTTAGGAAATCAGTAGTATCCGTGCAAAATTTGGAGTTTCTAGCTCTTACTGTTTCAGAGATCTTTCGGGACAAACAAACAAACATACAAACTTTCAGAAATATTTATAAGAAGATTAATAAGTCACCAGGACCAGATGATATTCCTCTCAAAGGTTCTGAAGGAATTCAAATATAAAATTGCAGAATTACTAAATGGTATGTAACTTACTGCTTAAAATAGTCTCTGTTCCACGTGATGTCTGGATAGGAAATGTAATGCTGATTTTTAAAAATGCCTCTAGAGAGGATCCTGAGAATTATAGGCTGGTAAACCTAATTTCTGTAACAAGCAAATTGGTAGTAAACAACAGATTTGCCAGACACAATATGTTGGGAAAGAGTCAATATGGCATTTGTAAAGGTAAACTATGCATCACCAAATTATAAGCATGTTTTGTGTGTCTACAAGTATGTGGACAATAGTGATCCAGCTGATGTTTCAAAATGTTTTTGACAAGGTCCCACACCATAGGTTCAGAAACAAAAGAAACAGCCATGCAACCAGAAGGAAGATCCTCTCATGGAGCAATAACTGATTAGAAGATAGGAAATGAGGGATAGAATTGAATGCTCAGTTTTCATAGTGGGGACCAGTGCTGTTAAACATATTTATGAATGATCTGGGATATGGGGTAAATAGTGAGGTGTCAAAGTTTGTAGATGACACAAAATTACTCAAAATAGTTAAGACCAAAGCTGACTCCTAAGGGTACAAGGGGATCTCACAGAAGTGGACAACAAAATGTCAGATGAAATTATATATTAATAATAAATTATATATTAATAATAATTATATATTAATAAATGCAAAGTAATCCTTATTGGAAAAAATAATCCCACCTATACATATAAATGATGGTTTTTAAATTAGCTGTTACCGCCTAAAAAAAAGATCTTGGAGACATTGTGCATAATTCTCTCAAAATATCTGCTCCGTGCACAGCAGCAATAAAAAAAGCTAACAGACTATTAGGAACCCTTTAGAAAGGAATAGATAATAAGAAAAATTTAGAATGCCACTATATTCTATGTTATGCCCACATCTTGAATACCAAATGCAGTTCAGATCACCGCATCTCAAAGAAGACACATTAACATTAGAAAAGGTACAGAGAAGAGCAACAGAAGTTATTTAGAGTATGGAACAGTTTCCATAGGAGGAGAGATTAAAAAGACTTGGATTGCTCAGATTAAAAATAAATCAAGTAAAAGGGGATGTAATAGAGGTCTATGATATCATGAGTGATGTGCAGAAAATGGATAAGGAAATGTTATTACTACTTCACATAACAGAAGAACCATGGGTCACCCAAATAAATTAATAGGCAGCTGGTTAAATTAAACAAAAGAAAGATTTTCTTCATATAGCACAGTCAGCCCATAGATGTTGTTTCTCGGGCATGTTGTCAAGTCCAAAAGAGTAACTGAGTTCAGAAAAGAATTAGATAATTTTATGGAAGACAGGTCCATCAGTGGCTATTAGTCAAGGCAGTCAGGGTTCCTGCTCTTGGTCTCTGGGTCTCCCCAAACCTCTGGCTCTCAGAAATTGGAATTCAACAACAGGAGATGGGCCGTACATTATTGCCCTGTTCTGTTTATCTGCCCCTGAAGCACCTGATACTTTCAACTGTTAAAAGACAGAATACTGGACTAGCTGGCCCATTGGTCTGATCCAGTACAGTGAAACACAATAGCGCAAATCAGAGTACATGCCTAGTTTTAGTACTATGCTAAATTGGAGCATAGAGTGGGAAATGTCAAAGTCTGATATTTTTAGAATGCATGAATCTTGGACAATGTGAGAGAAGAGATGAATTAAGGGTTTATTTTTGCTTGGGGCTGGGTGTTCACTTTACTTATATCTACAAATACAATGAATGAGTCAGTGTAATAATTCAGAGGGCTTTAGTTTAACTGATTAGAGGTCATATTGAATAAACATATGGAATAATATGTAGATAAAATAGAGACAAGCATAAGGGTGTAAAGAGATCAGTCTGAAGTAATAGTCAAATACTTTGGAGCTGGATGATGAAGCCTAATTCCAATAATTATTTATGGATTGGCAGAGTTGGGGATAGGTATTATGTAGTGTACATTAGAGGAAAATTTGTCCAAATACACTGCAATAACAGCTCAGACAGATACATGCCGCTTCTTTTTACTGACATGTATATATCCTGCCATCATCCCAGCAGCATCAGAACACCTTGAATACGAATGAGTATGACTCCTACCTTCAAGTATTTCTCATTTTATTTGACTTACTCTTTTATCCAGCCACAGTTAAATTACATGCATAACATTTACCAAGCAAGATAGAACTCTGCCTCTCTCCAGCTGATAACATGTTATTGAGGCTGTCGCTCTCAGACAGCTCCTGAAGACAAATAGCCACAAGACATACTGGGCATGACTACCCTAGGAAACTATTCTGAAATAACTGAAATCGACATCATAACTCCTGATTTAACAAGAACAAAATAGTGTGTCCCCACTATAGGGAAGCATCTAAATTAGTTAGAATTATTCCAAAATAGCATGTCCACATTGACTGGAGCCTGCTTTAAACTTATGGCCCTCAGAAGCACTCTGGGGAGGGCACCAGGAGGGTGGATATTTCCTGTGGCTACTTGGTCAGGCAAGTTGTGATGCGTGCTTTCCGGGACTCCTTTCTAAGGCTGCATCTCACAAGCCACTTCTCCACTGCCTCCCCCCTTGTGGGATATAAAAGAGATGCAGGGGTAATGTGCCTTTTTGTGCTCTGGTTGTCCTTGCAGACACCACAGCACTCACACCATAGAGCCAGAGCTGCTGCAAAGCAGTGCTAGGCTCACAGGCCTCATGCTGTGCCTCATGGCACAGTACTTCCAGACTGCCCACATGTTGCTCCAGCAGGACAAGGACCAGGACCTGCAGGACGAACCCCAGTGTGGACTGCAGGCCATGCTCACCCAAGTCCTGGTGCTCTTGCTGCTGCAAATGCCCCTTAATTCCTTGGACATCACGGAATACTGCTTCTGGTGGTGGGAGACGAACTCAGACTAGAGGCACCACATCATCATGCAGGGATGGGACAACCAGCAGTGGCAGCAGAAATTCTGCATGCAGAAGGCCACCTTCCTAGAGCTCTGTGAGTGGCACGCCTGTGCCCTCAGGTGACAGGGCACTCGTATGTGACTTGCAGTCCTGCTGCAGAAGTGCATGGCCATTGCCCTGTGGAAGCTCACTATGCCAGACAGCTACCACTCTGTTGGGAACCAGTTCGGTGTGGGGAAATCCACAGTCAGGGCCTTGCTTATATAAGTGGCAAAGGCCATCTACCACATCCTGCTACGGAGGGCCATCACTCTGGGGAATGTGAACACCATCATGGATGGCTTTGCCTCCATGGGCTTCCCCAACTGCAGGGGGAGAGCAGGGGGGGCAGCATAGATGGAACACATATCCCCATCCTGGCCCTCAACCACCATGCCTCCAACTCCATCAACAGATAGAGGTACTTCTCCATGGTGCTGCAGGCCCTCGTGTATCACAACATCAACATTGGCTCATTAGGAAAAGCACAGGATGCCTGCATCTTTCATAACTCCTGCCTCTTCCAAAAGATGCATGCTGGTATTTTTCCCCAACCACACCATCAGAGTTGGAGAGATGGACATGCCCATCTGCATCCTGGGCAACACAGCCTACCCCTTGCTCACATCAGTGCCATAAGAAGAGCACATCAAGGGGCTGTGCTCACCAGGGAGGCCTTGAGGGAGAGTTTCATGTGAGGCCAGTTGTGAGGTTCCCCCCCATGCGTCTCCACAAGGGGACCCTGCATCCCCTCTGTGCGCCTTTCTTCTCCCACCCCTCCCTTCCCCCACCCTCCATTCCCACGTCCCTCCCTGCCTCCCTCTCTCCCTCCCCTGCAAAGCAAACAATAAAACCATGTTTCTTGAAAAAAACTGAACTGTTTATTGGGGAGGTGGAACACAGAACAGGAGAGAGTCTAGGTAACTAGTACCTGGAATGGGGGAGACTAGAACCTGGAATGGAGGAGTCAGAGGGTGGCTTAGGGATGGGTCTAGGAGCAGTGCCTGCCTCTGGGTGGTCGGGAGGCTTTGGCTGCCTGAGAGGTCCCACCTCCCTATGTTCTGGGGTCCCTGCGAAGGGAAGGAGGAGAAGCTATGGGGTCAGGAGCGGTCTGAGGCCGGCTGCGGCAGCTGGCACCTCAGGCAGAATGCGTGATCGGTGCCCCTGCCTGCAGGGCTGTCAAAGGACTGACGTCATTGGCGGGCACCCCAGATGCCCCCGTGATGTCATCATCGGGTGACCCGGGCGGCAGCGCCCTAGGCGGTGGCCAAGTCCGCCTATAGCCACGGGCTGCCCCTGTATGAGGTAGAGGATGGGGAGGTAGCTGGTGGCCTGCTCCATGTACGCCACCATGCACTCCATCACGGAGGTGAGGGAGGAGCACAAGGCATAATGCTGGTTCACCAGCTGGTCCCAGAAGACCTTCTGCTCCAGGTCAGCCTGGTGTTCCTCCCAGTTGGACCAGCGCTCCTCCCAGTCGGCGGCCCACTCCTGGCACTCTTCCTCAAGCCTCTAAATGAGGGACTACAGGCAGGACATCTGCTCCCACATCAGGTCCTCCTGGGTGCATTTCCTCCTGCGGATCCCACAGAGTTGGGTAGATGCAGTGGGAGGTGGGGAATGCACCAAGCTCACAGCTGGCCCAGACGTGAAGAAAAGTGACAAGGGCAGTCATCCCAGGAAACAGTGTGTATGAAGCCTAGTCTTCATCTCTGAGCCAGCACTGAAGGTCTCAGTTCAGATGATGATGATGTGCTTCGAGCAAGGCCATATGTTGCCTAGACAGCAGGCACTTTCCTGCAGGGACACAGTGGTCCCAAGGAAGCACCGCTACACCCATAACCTTGGAACAAGCAGCCATGGGAAGGTGTGGGCCAACCCAGAAGCCTATGAGTGGGAGTGGGAGATGGGGCAGCTAGACTTCCTACTGTGTCCCACACATGCCAGGTCTGGCACTAGCAGCATCCCCAGACAGAGAATTTCTGCCCCTACCTGCTGGAGGTGGGGAGGGTGTTGGGGGAGGTGTGTGCGAGTAGCAAATGCCACTTGACAGAGAGAGTGCTACTGGGTTCCCCTCTACTTCCTCTCCCCGGCAGGTTCCCATGCATGGGATTAGTCTCCTCCGCATTGCTGCACTTGACCAGAAGCAAATGTTGCCTGAATGCGGGAATGACCCTGTTCCATGTGTGGCATTTCTGTGTGGTTCCATGACCCTACACTCCTTAGTAGTGGCTTGTCATGGGCAGGGTCCCACCACAGAGGCCAGAGTAAGGCAGGCCTTTCCAGGAACCTTGTGAGAAGTATTGAGGGGTTCTTGTGTGAGAGCATCATGGAGCTGAATGCTCTGGTCTGTCGCTGCATATGCACCCGCATACACAGGCTGTTGTGTGACCCCCCAGGCCGAGTAGGCTGAGATAAGAGTGTGCAGACCTTCACAGCCTGTCACCTGTTCCCGCTTGTATATAGGGAAAGTTATAGAACCCACTTGAAGTGCCTTCTTGTGTTTATCTGAAGCCTGGGAGACATCGGAGGGAGAGGGGGAGGGAAGGGGGGACTGGCTCCAGGGTGAGGAGCAGGATCCTAGCTGGTGGGCATGGTCACCTGGTTGGCCTCCTTCTCATCATCTGCCACGCTGTCCACCCGGAGGCTGACGCCGATTCCATGACACAGTGCAGGGGAGGTGACCAGCCCCCCTCCCAGGATGGCATCCATCTGGTCATAATAGCGACAGCTGTGTGGTGCCACTCTGCTGTGCCTGCTCTGCTCCCTGCCCTTGTGATAGACCTACTGGAGCTCTTTTATCTTCATCCGGCAATGGCTGAGTGTCCGGGTGTGGCCTTTTTCAGCCAAGTTGGAGGTGATACAGGCATAGACTTCAGCATTTCTCTTTCTGGTGCAGAGATCCTGGAGATTGGTCGCCTCCCTACAAACCTCAATAAGGTCCAGGATCTCTGCACCAGAAAGAGAAATGCTAGAGCATTCCTGCATCCTTTGCCAGTGGCAGCCAAGGGAGCAGCAGGAGTGCTGGCAGCCATGGGAGGGTCTGCTGGAGCATTGGCTACCTCACTTGCTGCTGTGTTGCATGGGACTCTCATAACTCTCCACATAGCATAAGCCCTTCTCCTGCTTCTGGGACTTTTAAGCTCTGCAGGAGGAGGGGAGCAGTGGACATGCCAGGTGTGGCCAGAGTGGTCAGAGCTGCAGCTGTGAGAGGCCAATTATTTTGAATTAGCAGCTGCAGATCAACCACACTAATGCTATTTCAAAATTATTATTTCAAAATTAGCATTATTCCCTGAGGAAAGCAGGGGTACATATTTTGAAGTAAGCAGCCTGTTATTTTGAAATAACAGGCTGGGATATGTAACTGGAGCAGTGGTAGAAGAAGATGTCTCCGGGGATCAAGAAATCGCCTCAGGGAGAAAAAGGCCATGGCTTTTAACAAGATGGGGTTATTTTTTATGTTTGCTTATTTGGAGCTCAAAGACTCAGGAAAAAGTGAATAAGCATTCCTCATTTTTCTCCAGTGCTACTTGACTAGAATAGCCCCGTTTTCAGAAAACAAAAATAGGAAATACCTTTTAAATGTTTTGTCCTTTTCTGACAGATTGTCATAGAAACTGGTATTGGTTTGTTCAACTGGAAACTGAGAGTAAGGGAGTCATTTGATTCAATTTTTTAGCAAAGTAGGTTAGGTAAAGATAGTAAGTCTGGGGCTCTGCTTATTGTGGGTATTTTATGTCTCAGTGTTAAGAAGGATAATATTGGGATAGGAGGTGACGTTTGCAGAACTCTGTGTGAAGAAACTGATGTAGAAATACAAGCGGTCATACCTCAGGAACCCATCGATACAGAAGTCCACAGATTCCATCTTGTATTCCTGGCCTCCATTTCGAATAAGCAAGAGCCATTCCACCAATAGGTGAAAGCTGTGAGTAAAATAGTCCTGAAATTGTCTGGGGACAAAATTGGCAGGGAAAGCAGTATTAATTATTGATCATGAGGCTGACCATATGCTGTGTGCTTTACAGAAAATAGTGCAAGTGGTATGAACACTAGCAATGAGGGAGTTGTTGATCAAGTGACAGGTTTCATTATAAATTACATTGCAAAATGGTAAGTAATGGTGTGATTGTTTATCAAGAAACTAGGTAAATTAGAAATAAATGTTGCAAATCGTATGGGCTCTGAAGAGTTCTAACAGAAAGATATTAGCAAAAGCAAGCAAAACTACATGCCAATCAAGCCTGTCAGAAAAGACTATAAGGGAAGACATAACAGACATCGGGATCCATTTGTTTCCATCTTTTCCAAGCTGCCTATATATCTGGTCCATTAAAAGAGGGAGTAGATCATGAGCAGGGAAAAATCAGAGAGAAAACATCTAAGAACTGTTCCCAATGCACATTTATCAGAGTTCTATATCTCTGTCCTCCAAGATATTCTGTAGCCATCCTGGAGACCAATACCTAAGGAGAACAGATTGTTTATATCATCTAAGACAGTGGTCACCAACCAGTAGATTGGGATCTACTGGTAGATCTTGGAGCCTTTGACAGGTGATCCTGACAGGTTTGGCTGGGAGGCTGTCAAGTGCTGGCACTTAATCTGCCCCTCTAAACACTGCCGTGTTGCTCCTGCCCTCTGTCTTGGAGCTGCCGCCCAGCCCTGGGAGCCTCTTGTTTGTTGTGCAAGGCACAGGAAGTAGAGGAGGGAGTGCTGATGTCAGAGTGCCTCTCCCTTCACCCTGTACCCCATCTCCACAGAGCAGAGGGGTGCAGGGATAGAGAGAGTTTGCTGGCTCCTTTTGGGAATGGTGCAGGGCCAGAGTAGGGGTGAGCCTGCCTTAGTCCCCCTGCACCACCATCCAGAAGCCATCTGTGGTAAGCATGCCAAGCTGGAGCCCGAATTCTGAATGCCAGCCCTTGTCCTGAATCCCTCCTGCCCCCCAAACCCCTGCCCTAGCCTTGAGTCCCTCTGCACCCAAACTCCCTCCCAGAGCCAGCACCCTGAACCCCTTTCCTGCACTTCAACTCACTGCCCCAGGCTCAGCTCAGAGCCCCTCCCACACTCCAAATCCTTTAGCCCAAGATCAGAGTCCTCATCCCCCTCCCCTGAACCCCAGCCCTCTGCCCCCAGCCTGATAAAAGTGAGTGATGATGGGGAGGGAGGGAGGATGGAGTGAGTAGAGACGGGGCCTTGGAGAAGGGGCGAGGAGGAGGTGGGGCAAGGGTGTTTGGGTTTGAGGTACATTCTGGATTGCATTTAAATTCAAAAAGTGATCTCATGCTTAAAAAGGTTGGAGACCCCTACTCTAAGATAAGAGGGCTCTTTTTAAAGAACTCTTGGCAAACCTAGGAGGAGGTAATAAGTAAGCTCTTTTGGGGGCACCTATATGCTATTTTTAGAATAAATTGAGGAGTGAAACAATCACCATACTAGATCAGACCAAAGCCCATCTTTCCCCGTATGCTGTCTTCCAACAGTGATGAATGCCAGATGCTTCAGAGGGAATGAACAGAACAGTTAATTATTAAGTGATCCATCTCCTCTTGTCTATTATAATCTTCTAGCAATATAGACTATGCACACCATCCCTTCCCTTCTTGTCTAATAGCCATTGATAGACCTGTCCTACATGAAATTACTTACTTCCTTTTTTAACTTTGTTATAGTGTCAGCCTTCACAATATCCTCTGGAAATGAATTCCACAGATGGACTAGTGCTTGGTCCTGTCGTGAGGGCAGGGGACTGAACTCGATAACCTCTCAAGGTCTCTTCCAGTTCTAGTGTTCTATGATACTATGATTGTGTGAAGAAATACTTCCTTTTGTTTGTTTTAAATGTGTTATCTATTAATTTCATTTGGACATCTTTAGATCTTGTGGTATAAGGAGTAAATAACACTACCTTTACTTTCTCCACAATCATAATTTTACAGAACTTTATCTTATCCCCCTTAGATGTCTCTTTTCAATACTGAAAAGTCCCAGTCTTTTTTATTCTCTCTTGATATGGAAACTGTTCCATACCCCTAATCATTTTTGTTGCCCCTTTCTGAACCTTATCCAACTTCAATATATCTTTTTTGAGACTGGGACAATCAGATCTGCATGCAATACTCAAGATGTGGGCACATCACCAATTTATATAGGGTCAACACATGATATTTTGTATTTTATTATCTACTCTTTCCTGATGATTCCCAAAAATTCTGTTTGCTTTATTGACTGCCAACGGAGCCATGTAGATTAGGCAGGACGGCAAAGGGAAATGAAGCTGCAATTTAAATAATCACTGCTTCATTTAAATTAAAATGGCCGCCACGCTGTGCCGATCAGCTGATTGTCGGCACAGCGCAGCAGTCTAGATAGGGATCTGCCGACCCCAGATCCCTTCGTCGGCAGATCCTTTATGCCTCGTGAAACGAGGCTTACAGGATCTGCCGACGAAGGGTTCTGGGGTCGGCAGATCCCCGTCTAGATTGCCGCGCTGTGCTGACAATCAGCTGATTGGCACAGCGCAGTGGCCATTTTGATTTAAATGAAGTGGTGATTATTTAAATCGCTGCTTCATTTCCCTTTTTCGAGTAAACTAATCTACATGGCTCCGTTGACGGAGCCATGTAGTATAGACGTACCCCAAGGGTGCATCTACACATCTATTCCTATTCTACACAGAACTGTAACTGAAATAAGATACACAATTTGAGCTACGCAAATTGCGCATCTTATTTCAACGCTATTTCAAAATAGCTTATTTCCTCATTTGACGCTGTCTACGCTGCACCAAATTCAAAATAAAACGCTATTCCAAAACATCCTTTACTCCTTGTAGAATGAGATTTACAGGGATGTCAGAATAGTGAGTCCAAAGTAACAGGCTTGCTGTGAAGATGCAGGATAGCTATTTTGGGATAATCCAGTATCCTGAAATAGTGTTGCAGTGTAGATGTACCCCAAAAGTATGTTTTCAGAGAACTATCCACAATGATTCTTGAGAGGTAATTTAGGCCCCATCATTTTACATGCATATTTGGGATTATGTTTTCCAGTGTGCTTTACTTAGCATTTATCAACAGTGAACTTCATCTGCCACTTTGTTGCCAGACACACAATTGTGTAAGATTGCTTTATATCTCTTTAGCATTCAGCTTTGTCTCTAGCTATCCTTAGTAGCTAAGTATAATCTGCAAATGTTTCCACCTTACCCTTTGTCCCAGATCATTGATGAACAAGTTCAGCAGCACTAGTTTCAGAACAGACCCTTGGAGGACACAACTATTTATTTCTGTCCATACTGAAAACTGATCATTTATTCCCAGTTTTTGCTTTCTGTCTTTTACCCTGCTATTTGTCCATGAGAGAACCTTCCCTCTCATCCCATGACGGGGACTTTTCAAAGGCTTTCTGAAAATCTAAATACACTATATCTAATGAATCTCCTTTTCCCACATGCTTGTTGAATAGAATTCTAGATTGGTGAGGCATGATTTCTCTTTACAAAAAACATGTTAACTTTTTCCAAATAAATAGAGTTCATCCATTTATCTGATAATTCTGTTCTTAACTATAATTTCAACCAATGTGTCTCATACTAAAGTTAGTCTCACTGGCCTATAAGTGCCAGGATCGCTTCTGCAGTCTTTTTTTTTTTAATGGTGTCACATTAGCTATCCCCCAGTTATCAGGCACAGAAAGAAGCTCATTTAAATGATTGGTTACATTCTATGATTCTATGACTGTGTGAAGAAATACTTCCTTAGCAGTTCTGCAATTTCACATCTGAGTTCCTACAGAACTCCTGGGTGAATGCCATCTGGTCTTGGTGACTTATTACAGTTTAATTTATTGCCACCTTCTGGTAAGAGAAGCAATTTAGTCAAACTTCTGTATAAGAAAGAAAAGAGGGATTATGACACTGAGTAGCTCTAGCACAGAGAGTACAATGGGGAAGGAAAAACCCTTGAAACTAACCCCATTCCTTTCCTCATGCATCTATATTATGGTCACCTAGAGTTGGATTTTTGATGTAGTAGGACATGTTTTAATATAATTATTATTACTTTCAAGTGAGTTTTCACTGGGCTATGAGGGGTTTTTTTTGCTTTAGTAAGTAGGTATGCATTTTTTTTTTTTTAGTTGAAAGAGACTCCTAAACTTCAGGAGCATTCTTGCTACTGCATTTTACCTGTACCTTTGGAAAACAGCTTGTTCTTGGATTGTGAGAGTTATGGCACACAGAAATGACAGGTTCTAAGTTTATTGCTGGGTGTCATGAATAACTTGGAACTTACTTTGAAATATTTAAATGGATCAACACTGCCAACATTCCACGGGGAAAAGTTCTGGAGATGATGCTCTTATAGAAGAGAATGCTTTACTCTACCCTGATCACTTTTTCATAGAATCATAGGCAGCTGGAAGAGACTTCAGGAGGTCATCAAGTCCAACCCCTTGCTAAAAAAACAAGACCAGTCCCAATTAAATCATCCCAGCCAGGGCTTTGTCAGGCCAGGACTTAAAAACCTCTAGGGATGGAGATTCCACACCTCCCTAGGTAACCCATTCCAGTTCTTCACCACCCTCTTATGGAAATAGTTTTTCCTAATATCTAATGATCTAGCCAGCTTTCTATCCACCTTACAGTTATTTTATCCAATCCATGCTTCTTTAACTTGCTATCAAGAATACTGTGGGAGACCATAGCAAAAGTTTTGCTAAAGTTAAGATATATGATGTCCACTGCTTTCCCCATATCCATAGAGCCAAGTACCTCACCATAGACAGCAATCAGGTTAGTCAGGCATGACCTGCTCTTGGTGAATCCATGTGGATTATTCCTGATGATTTTCCTCTCTTCCACATGCTTCAAAAAGATTCCTTGAAGATCCCCTTCATGATTTTTCAGGGACTGAGGCGAGGCTATCTGGTCTGTAGTTTCCTGGATTCTCCTTCTTTCCTTTTTAAAATATGGACACTATGTTTGCCTTTTTCCAATTGTCTGGGACTAGAAAAGATAACAAGGTCTTCTAAGTGTTCCTGTAACTACTGAGTTTTATACCAATAAATTAAATACTTTTGACAAACTTTTCAGTAGTAGCCATGTGACACTAGCAAGGGTGTGTTAGATTCAAAGTCAAACATTTTTGTACCACTGGCATTCACACCTCAGCTACCTCAGCACCTAAATTTCTACCAATAAGCATCTACAAAGCGACCTAAGTCCTGACATTGCTTGGCCCCTAACTCTTGGGGAGATTCACAAAGCGGGGTTTGCCTGCTTATCACCCCAGAAAGATCTGATCTGGTAGGTGTGCCCCAAACACCAGTAACCACTACAAAAGGTCAGGAAGGTTCCTTATACCCTTCTCCCTAGTGGTTAGAGCACTTCATTATATTAGGAGAATTTGATACTCAAGAAAGCAGTCTCAATATTGTGCACACTAAGGAGGGAGCTGCCTAAGCTATCCAGGAAGTGCTGAAGAAGAAGAGAGCAAAATTAGGGTCTGCCCTTCAAGGGAAGTTAAGTGCCTATCTGGATTCAGGATCCCCCACTTGTGATCCTCTCATGTAGATCCTCTCTTTTAAACTAAAAGAGGCCTTCCTCCAAAACAAAATAAATAAACAAAGGTGAAAACTCAGTGCCTGGATAGACTGAACAAGGAGCCTGGGTGCCTAACCTGGAGCTGTACATTTCACTAGACAGCAGGTTACTTCCTGTGAATTTCTAAAGTAAACTTTTCCAGTGGGATTATAGGATTACAGATGTCATTCTGCATCCCACAGCCCCTCCCTGCTCAGCCGCCTGGTCTCCTCCCTGCTGCTAACCCAGAAGAGCAGGGATCTGCAACCCAGGGCTCCAGAGCAGCCGCAGCACTGAAAGTAAGAAGCTGCTGCTGGTGGTGGGCTTGGGGGGGGAGGAAAATTGCGGGGCGGTGGGAGCCAGCTGAGAGGCCCACTATAGGGGGACAGGAGGGGCCCACTGTGGAATGGGTGGGGTGGATTGGGAGACACTCCAGCCCCTCAACTGGGCTGGGTAGTCTCTGAGCTGGGGCCAGTCTGGATGTGCTGGGCAGGGAGGGGCCGGCGGCTAGGCCTGTGGTGGGGGCAGAAGGCCCAGTTGCAGAGGCCCGATAAATTGGTGTTGATAAATTGGGCTCATGAAAGCTTGGCCCTTTGTGTGTCATAATCAATATTATTCAATTGTAACATAATGATGGCTTTTAAAATAATATAGGTAGCTGAAATCTAAAAGAAAAATCAGATAAATAGAAGTATGGATTTTTGTATATGTCCCAATATACCCATTAGCCGAACATCACTGTTCCACTAAATGATAATTCACTTATTGTCCCAAATGAGCATGATAAGCATATGAATGAAATACTATCATAGCCACAACTAAAGATAGTATTTAAAAAAAAACACTTGCTGTTGCATTTTCTGATTATTTCCTCTACTTCTGCAATCAACAGATGTTTAACCTAATTTATTATATTAACTATGTTTTATATCCCATTATTTTAATAGGAGTGAATTATTTTACTGGAACTCTGGCCCAGTTCCAGCATGGTCATTTTGTGTTGCCATATAGCAAATGCTGAACTCCTAACAAATGCTACCCCTTCTGTTCCATGGATTGATTTGTAACTATTATCCTTAGTGTATTCTGGTGACTCGTGACACTGAATGCTTTTATTCATTGTTTATGCTGTGAATTCTTCACCTCTCTGTCTGGGATGCTCCTCAGAGTTTTGTGTTGGCCTAAATTTGGTGTAACTGGGGCTACGTCTAGACTGCATCCCTCTGTTGACAGAGGGATGCAAATCAAGCACATCAAAATAGCTAATGAACCAGAGCTTTAAATATCCCATGCCTCATTAGCATAAACATGGCCGCCACTTTTTTTTAAATGGAGTTTTTTCGAAAAAAACCAGCAGTCTAGACGCGGATCTGTTGAAAATAAAGCCTTTTTCGACAGATCCTGTATTCCTCAAAAAATGAGGTTTACAGGATCTGTTGAAAAAGGCATTATTTTCAACAGATCTGCATCTAGACTGCCGTTTTTTTTTTTTTAAAAACCCATTTCAAAAAATGTGGTGGCCGTGTTTATGCTAATGAGGCATGGGATATTTAAATCCCTGCTTCATTAGCAATTTCGATGTGCCTAATCTACATCTCTCTGTCGACAAAGAGGTGTAGTCTAGACACACCCTGGGAGATCAAAGATAAGACAGAAGAGAAATTGCATCAGCTGCACAGCTGGCATTCCAGGTTTCATCACCTATGTACTACAATAAGAGTGGATGGATATTAAAAACAATGCTGATCTCAGTGACTCGGGGGACTGGTCTACTGTTTCATATAAAATGCACAATCCAACCCTTCTTTATAACACGACTACATATCACATGTTTTGAGATTATATAGGGCCATTTTACTAAGGAGATGTTTATTGCTGTTGAGATGACCAGCACAAATCCTTTATACTACAACCTATCCTGAAGGCTTAAGGCTGTCTTAAGGGTATATACCTTTGTGCCATCTCTCTGCACAGGGGTGAATGTCAGTTCATGCAATTAGGCAGGTGAAAGCTGAAAGCTTCTTACTATAAAATGAAACAACATGATCATGAACACAACAACACTATCAGCTTATTTCCAGATGTATTTGTGTTGATGGGAAAGATGACTGAAGTTCTGAAAAGATTAGTATAATTTTCAGTGATTTCTTTCAGGAGTGCTATAATTGTCTTAGTCTGAGCAAAATACCACACTGGAAGTAATAAAATAAGACATATTAGGCCAATAGTTTTTGGGGAAATGCACAAGAGAAGTTTTGATGTCCTAAGAACTGTGTTCATTACAATGGAGCTGACCTTTTTGCACTGGTATGATGGAGCTGTTTAAGCATGAATGGTGTAGGGAGCCTTTTAGGCATTCTTTTGCACCATTGCCTGATTTACTGCTAACAGGAACAACAATCCCAAGAGAGAAACTATTCAAAATATAGTGTGGGGAGAAAATAAATAAAACACATGAGATATGGGACTGTATCTGGTTTACCACTAAGAGCTGGCTTATTTATTACACGTCAGAGAAAAAAGACAATCTTGTTGATGTAACTGCTATATTGTTTTAAATAAACATTCATTGCTTTGCAGAGTTGCTGCCATGACATCTATTGCAATAATGATACTAATGTAGATAAATTAATCTATTACAGATAAACAGTATCAACTTTTTCCACTTTTGCTAGGGGGAGGGGAGGTTGGTCAAATCTGAGATCAACACTCCATAGTAGGTGCTCCTTATCTTGCAGCATCAGGAATAAAGTTTTAGGCCAAAACTTCCCATACATATGTGCCTAAATTAGTCACCAAGATATGTAACCTGAACCTTAGAAAGGGGAAGTGTATTTGATTTTTCTGGCAGCAGCTACATTTAAAAATACTGATGACCTTCATACCGTATTGCTAAACAAAATAGTCAAGACAAAGGGCTCAATATATCCCTGGTGTCCATTGATATCAATGGAGTTAAACTAATTATTTTTAGCAAATTGTTTAATCAAAGTAAGTTTCGAGCTATATGAATCTGCCTTAATTCTTGAAGCAGTGAGCTATACTCATATAAGGCACATGTATGCACACACAATCATTGTTCTGTAATATAGTGCAGTATGTTACATCTTATGATTAGCATCACGCTCTTGTTGGCAACGTCCAAATTGAAGACATTTCAATATTTTCCCATGGAGGGAAGGGCCGGGGAATCTTTTGATAATACATGCTTTTTTGTGTACTCTGCTGCATTTCAAAGACAAACTATTTGCTTTTCAGAAGTCATTCTTATCAGGGATAAGAGTTATTTTTTTTCAAGGCTGGGTTAGCAGTACCCAGGTATGGGGCTGAGACACAAGGAAATCCCTTCACCTTCCTTATTTCAAACAGTGATTCTTGGTGTAGTTAAGACTGTGCAAGCATTTCCTTTTTGCAGCATTTCAATTCAGAAATACACTTTGCTTCAATCTGCAAAAAATAACTTATTTGGCTAGCTTTAAAAAATTACTATTAGAAATGATTTGTCATCACCACTGTTTGCACCAATTTCAATATCATAGTTGTATAAAACTAGATTAACTCCAAGGAACCTGGCATGAAACTGGACCAAATCTCTTATGAAACAGACTTTAGCTCTTTTCAGAGGTTAATATTAGGGATGTAATAATATAGTCAATTAACCGATTAATTGATAAGCAAAAGCTTATAGGTTAATGCTATAGACTACATGCATTTCTCTCTTCCCCCTCTCCCTGCCAGTAAATCTTTAGCAGGCTGGCCAGCAGCCTGGCTCAGTCCTGGCTTGCTATGGGTCTGGGACCTACCTTTGCTGCAGCTCTGCATTTAAAGTGTATTAGGAGCTGAGTGGGCAGGCAGCCCAGTTCAGTTCTGGCTTTCTATGGATCCGGGACCTACCCTTGCTGCAGCTCTGCATTTCAAGTGTATTAGGAGCCAAGCGGCAGGCAGCCCAGTTCAGTTCTGGCTTGTGCTGGGTCCAGGAGCAGGGGCGGATATAGGGCAGGGCGAGCGGGGCGGCCGCCCTGGGCCCCGCGCTTCAAAAAGCCCCGTGCATGCGCCGTGGCAAAGGGGGGGCCCGCAAAATTGTCCTGCCCTGGGCCCCGCAAAATGGTCTTCTGCCCCTGTCCAGGAGTTCAGACCCCCAGCCCCAGACAGGGACTGCTGCCACCCTGCACTGCTGCCTTTTTATCGGGGGACTATAGAATAGTCAACTAACCAATAAAATGTCATGAGCTTACTCGACTATTCAATTAACCAATATTTAACCTCCCTAGTTAATATCAGAATGATTTTAAAAATGAAAATTGAAAAATAGAGTCCACTTTCTAAACTAAATTATGACAGATGACACTAGGGGGTGCTGCTATGTATAGTCTTCCATGTTTGTTCTTAGCACATATGCTGTGTTCAGTCTTAGGAAGACACACTGTAATATTTTTATGCAAGGTTCTATATAAAAGCAATGATTTTTGCAAAGGAAGCTTTGTGCTCCGCAATCATTTTTGTCTTTGCTTTGATCTCTGAATTTGGGTATGTTTTTGAAGAAGAACAGAGTGGCTGCCTGGGAACCAAATATATTTCTCGGTATGAGATTCTTGAAAGATGGAATTGCCTGGATGTTTTTAGATACCTACTATTCCAGGATAATATTCTATGTGTGTAAATAAAATAAATTAAATACAATCATATCCACTGAGAAGCTGAACTGCAATGCCCTGAGCAAATGGCACCACTTCACTGGAACTGGCAACACTGATGTAAGAATGAGGTATTGGTATTGGATGAAAAGGCAACTGCAGGTTCAACCTCTCTGGTCCAGCACCCTTAGGATATGACTAGTCCCAGATGAGGGATTTTGCTGGACCAGGGGAAGTCATTTCTGGCCCCCTTGCTGCCAGCCCCTTCAGCCCTAGCCTGGCCGCTGGCCTCCCATCTGGCTCCCCCACATCCTGGCACCAGCCCCTCCTCCACCATGCTGGCCATACCTGGCTTCCTGACTCCACTTGGAAGCCCCACTGCTGACAGCTTACTGCCCTGCTAGACCTCAGGGCTCCCAGCCACCAGCCCTCCACTGGGATTCTGTGATCCTGGAACATTCATGGTCCTAATGGACCATGGATGATGCCGAACCAGAGACCCAGTTTAGAGAGGTGCAATCTATAATATTGTTTTTTAAAATGTTAGGTATTTGTCAAGTGGTTGCTAGTACTGATTGCTGATTTTGGGAATGGAGGAGAAAGATGCAAGGCTTAATGGAGTTTGATGCTAGAGAATCTGTAAACTTTCAGAGTAGAGGTGCTTAAGTTCATAAAATTCAAAATAACCTAATTTGAAAAACCCACTGTGATTTTTCAAGTAAACTTCTTAGGTTCTGACAAGTCACAAGAGAGGAGATGGGGAATGTTCAAGTTATTAATTTTGATTGTAACATTTCAGAAGCTGGGGTAGGAAAAATATCAGAATTCAAACTTAGAACAACATACCAAAGTTGATAATTTCACTGAAAGCATCTCTTGGGCTTCTAATGTCTTTTTGGACATAGCTCTGAAATCCAAAACACTTCACCAGAGACTAGTTGGTGAGTTTAGTGCAGTGATTGGTTTGGAGGGTTGAAATATTATAGTCATGGTGAATGGTCCAGTCTCAGAAAAGTTTGTTGTTCTCATTCCCTTTTTCTTCATCGATTAGCAACAGGTCATGCACTAGAGAAAGAAGTGAAGGATTTTGCACTTCATCTGAAATTCCTGGATACTTGAGAGTAAAATAGACAATAGGTTAAAACACTTCAAAACTATGTTTGAAAGTTTTGTCCTAGATGACTTCTTCAAGGTTACATATTGTATTTCAGAGCAAGAAACAGAACACAGATTTTTATCATACTTAGCCCTATGGTTTAGCTATAAGACTATTCTGATTTGTTTTAAATTGTTTGCACAATTAAGATTTTTTATTTTGTAGCTCCTCAAAAAAGATTCAGTGAAATACACACTCGATTATGTTTAACTTATCTGGCAACATTTTATAAGAAGGTTAGAGTTAGATCAACAAATCTAGCTCAAAATTCTCTGCCAGTAGCAGACAGGCACTGGTATATATCTTACAGTATGCTATAAGGAAATAGGGAAGTGACCACCAAAAGAAAGTTGATTATTTCATGCAAGTGTCAGGAGAATAGAGAATAAAAAATCACAGGTACATAAAGCTGTTGTTATGCTGTTCAATTCTTATGCCAGTGGGTCGGGATTTAGCACCTTATACTGAATTACAAAATCATATATTCCAAGGACAATTTATCATTTCAGCAGTCTAGTAGTAAATGACAGTAGTTGCATTACCCACCAATGATGCCTAAAAGTACATGAGTAAAGATTGTCTTCAGAGTTTCAAAAAGACTCTTTTATTGCCATCTGTCTCTTCTAACATACACACAAGGTTCATAATGCTGAGACCAAGAGTGATTTTGGGAGGAAACAAAATTCAGTGGCTGTAAAAGTGTTCAGGAGACATGTGAGACCATGCAGAAAGAAGGATATATGCAGTGTTTGCAGGTCTAGTCAAAGTTCGGACTTATGGTAGGTCTACACTACACTCTTTTATCGGAAAAAGCTAACCAAAATGTGCTCCACATTTTGCATAGCTTTTTCTGATTCTTTTGTTGGAAGAGGCTTTTCCGACATTTGGCCCATCTAGACTGGGCCAAATGTTGGAAAAGCCCCCTCTTTCAGAAGCCTTCTTATTCCTCATGGGAGGTGGAATACAGGGGCTTCCAAAAGAACGTGTTTTCACTTCCACAAAAAAAAAAAAAAAAATAGAAGTGCAAACACATTCCCTGGACACGGTGGGGTTTTTCTGGCATACCGGCATAGTATGATTTGTTTCATAAAGCATATATGCTTTTGTAATTCTATAGACTAAATGAAGTATTGGGGGTCTGGAGAGGGGAGTGTGACAGAACATTAGTAGATTACATGCAAGGTGAAGCCAGCTGCATGCAATTTGAGGCCAGAGAAAGACACTAGACAAAAATAGGAGGTCTTACTAGAAGTAATATTCATATGCTTAGCTTGTGAAGGCAAAAGTTGAGCATCAACAGAGAGCTCTGGGACAGTGACACAGGAAGAAGAGACACACCCAATGAGGAACACAGCACTAGAGCAGTGATATTCTCAAGAGAAGACACAAGAAGATGTTTCTGGGAGGACAATCAGGGAGGCTAGGAGTGTCAACACTCAACAGTTATGAACAACTGGGGTGAAAAGAAAAAGCCAATAGGAATTGTTCCTTGGAAGCAGATCTGGAAGCAGAGACAAGAACGACATTATGAAAGGGTTCAGTGTGAATAACGGCAGAGTAAGCTATAATCATGTAAAACTTGTGCACATGTTACTGGCATGTCATTAGTGTATATAAAAAGCATACATTGGTTCAGGAAGGTGACAGCTTCATGACTAGGCTGATTTTTTTTTTCCATTACAAATTGGTTCTTTGTGCCTTCATTTCTTCCATCTTCCTTGCTAAACAATTCTGTTTCCAATTTAACTCCATCTCATGTTGATCAAAGCCACCTTTTCATGACCTATGATTATTTATCAAAAACTCCCATTCTCTCATCTCCATTTCTCTTTCTTTCTGCATACAATCTTGCCACCGAAAATTGATAAACTACAACATCCCTTTGCTTGCCGTTCCAACTTTTGTCCTGTCCTACAACTCTTTCCTTCTCCTCCTCCCATAGATACAAGTGTCTGGTTTGGTCTTCTCCCTTAGCCCCTCCACTTGTCTCAGTGACTCCCATCCCATCCCATCTCCTTATCTTCCTTGAACCCACTCTCTTCCTCTCTGTGTTTTCTGGCTCTTTCCTTTCACCATACAAGCATGCATTAATCATACCTCTTCAAAAAAACAACCTTGACGTTACATGCTTTTCGAACTATTACCCCATCTCCTTTCTCCCATTCATCTCTAAGGATGTGTCTAGACAACATGGCTCCATCGACTGAGCCATGTAGATGAGTTTACTAGACATAGCAAAATGAAGCGGCGATTTAAATAATTGCCACTTCATTTACATAAAAATGGCCACTGTGCTGTGCCGATCAGCTGATTGTTGGCACAGCACGGTAGTCTAGATGGGGATCAGCTGATCCCAGAACCCTTTGTCGTCAGATCCTGTAAGCCTCGTTTCACGAGGCATAAAGGATCTGATGACAAAGGGTTCTGGGGTCGGCTGATCCCCATCTAGACTACCGCACTGTGCCAACAATCAGCTGATCGTCACAGCGCGGTGGCCATTTTTATGTAAATGAAGCGGCAATTTAAATAATTGCCGCTTCATTTTGCTATGTCTAGTAAACTCATCTACATGGATCCGTCAGCGGAGCCATGTAGTCTAGACACACCCTCAGCTCTTGAAAGGTGTTGTTTATAATTTAGTTTAAAGCTACACTTCTATCATAGATCTTTTCTAATCTGACTTCTGCCTCTTCCAACCCAGTGAAACCACTCTTTCCAAAGTCTCTAATGACTTCTTCCTAGCCACATGTCAACCAGCACTCCATCTTAAAAACTCATACAGATATAGGGCTTGAAGGGATCTTGAGAGATTATCGAGCCCACTTCCGCTTTTTAACCTTTCCTGTTAAGTTAGGTCATTTTTAACCCCTTAACAATTTTGTTACTCTCTTTTGGATTCTCTGCAGTTTGTTCACATCTTTCCTGAAGTGTACCCAGAATTGGACACACCCTCCAGCACAGACCTGACCAGTGTTGAATAAATAGGAACAGCTGACTCCTTTGTCTTGTACAGAATTATTCTTTTAATGTATCCCAAAATGATATTTTTTCAGCTGCATCACATAGTTAGCTCATACAGTTTGTAACTCACTTAACCAGGACTCTGTGGTCTGGCAACATCTGTAGTCCAGCAGGTATAGGGAGGTCTGACCACGGGGCAGGAGTGCACCGGGGGTGAGAGGGCTGGCCAGACATCTGGGAGTCCCCATATGGGGGAGGAGGAGGCGGCACAGTTTGGAAATCTAGCCTCAAGAGCTGGACAGTAGCAGGGGACTGGGCAGCTCCAGCCCTAGTGGCAGCTAGAGAGCTCTAGCTCCAGCCACGCAACTCCGGCCCTGTCAGCAGACAGGGAACTCCAGCCCCAGCAGTGGACAGACAGCTCTGGCCCCAGCTGCGCAGCTCTGGCCCCGGCCATGCAGCTCCAGCCCTGGGAGCAGCAGGGCCAACAGGAGCTAGAGAGCTCTGGCCCAGGGAGAGACCAGGCAGCAGCAGGGCAGGCTGGAGCCTTAGCTGGGAGGGGAAGGGGGCAGCAGTTTAGCACAGGCCAGGAGGGGAGGGACCTCCCCTGGTCTGGCAAATCCCCTTGTTTGGAATCAGTCAGGTTCCGAGGGTGCTGAACCAGGGATGTCCAACCTGTATTCAAATTGTGATCCACTCTACCCCACAGATTCCTTTTAGGAGGAATCTGCCTGCCATTTATTTCCCATTTTATAGATGTTCATTCAATTTATTTCCCTGCCAAGGTGTAGTACTTTGCTTGTTTCTTTATTTAATTTCATTTTATTAATGTCAGACCAATTTTTTCAATTTAACAGTTATTTTGAATTCTAATCCTGTTCTTCAAAGTGTTTGCAGCCAGTTTGATGTCATCCAAAAATTTCATAAAATTACTGTCCACTCTATTAAACACACCATTAATGAAAATATTGATTAGTACTAGACCCAGGACCGACCTTGAGGGACCACAGTAAATACATCCTCCCAGTTTGACAGCAAACAACTGATAATTATGCTGATTTTGGTCTTTCAACCAATTGTGCACTCACCTTACAGCAATTTTATTTAGAACACATTTTCCTAGTTTACTTATGAAAATGGCATGTAGGATACGTAAAAAACCTTATAAAAATATATAAAATCTATCCTTGACTTATCATCACCTTCAACACCACTGGACATGCTCTTCATGAAACTTGACTCTGTCCTCTCCCCATTCTCCTTCTGCAACTCTAGTTGCTTCATCAGTGTGTCTTACAGAGAATTCTCCTAGTGCATGCTCCAGTTTTGTATAGGTATTCCCTAGGTCTATATTCTTAGTCTCTCTTCTCTTCTGTCTCTAGACCTTCTCTCTGAATAACCTAATTTTCAAACAGAAATTCAACTAACATTTCTACATGGATGACTTACGCAGCTGCCTCTCTACTCTGAATCTCTCTTCTTCTGTCCAAACTAAAATCTCAGCTTCTCTCTCTGATACCTAGTTGTGGATATCAGTTCAAGCCTATTACTTTGACCATGCAAATCAATCTCCTTCAATCCCTGCACTGGCACTCTCTTCTCTTGCAACAGAGTATATCTCTTGTTTACATCATCTTGATTACATCATCTGGGCCCTTAGAAGACATTTAGGAGCAATTTAGAGCTAAATAACAGCAACAGACATTGAGAGCCAAGACTGGTGGAAGTAAACAAACTTTACAGGACTGTGAGAAATTTGGTTGCACCCATGGCAAGTGGACATCCAGCTAACTAAAATTATGCTGGACCACGGATGTTGCGGGACCAGAAATTGACGGGCGAGAGAGGTTCAGCCTTTATTTGTCATAAAGTAAGTGCCTTGTCTTTTTTTTCCTACTTCTTATGAGGCTTTATCCTATCTTTCCATCTCTGGTCATTCTCCCCTTTTGCATCATATCTAATAGCAAGCAAGCAGTAAGAAATCACAACTTTGTGCACTCTCGTCCACTTTTATTGTCAAAATAATGAACCTTTAAAGTTAAACCATAGGTACCAAAAAAGCTAATATAATTTGGAACTGGTCTCATTTGTTTTAGTTGGAGCGTAAATTTGGCAAAACACTGTTTGCAAATAGAGAGTTCCAAAAAAGAATATTTTAATGTGATTACAATGATTCAGTAAAGCTTAACATCATCACATCCCTGGCAAAAGCCCTGTGTCGAGGTTTGATATTACTGTAACATGCTAAATTTCACATCTTTTAATGCTAGATTATATTAAAATTCATTATATCCTGAATATCTGTAAAATCAGGGGAAATCATCATTCCTTTGGACGAAGTGAACATCAAGGGGATGTAAGCTGAACTACAGCATATCATCGTCTTTGCCTCAGAGGCAACGTGACCTGCTCTATTTCATTGTGAAATATCCACTGTTTACTTAAAAAAAAAAAAGAGTAAACCACCAAACAGGAATTTGTTGGCTGGTTTCAGATTTCTTTCATGCAATCATGAAAATTAGGAAAGAGAGTAAATAGGGAGGCAAATGGATATAGGAACTAAACTTTAAATAATAAAATCAAAATGAGATTTGAAAAAAATAAACTCATATCCTTCATCATATAATCTAATGTCTAACTAATAGGGCATTGAAAGGAACCTTTCCCTAAGGGTAGATTATCCTACAGCTGCCTACTGCAGGGCTTCTTGCAGTTATATCTGAAGTATGAGTTGCTGGTCATTATTGGAGAAAGTGTGTGATCTAGTACGGCAATTCCTATGCTCATATATTGGGACAGTCTTATATGTAACAGGTAAGCAATTCTGTTCCCAACTCATGGGATATATAAATCCATGGGCCCAGATTTAATGCATCCAAGTATACTGAGGGCGTTGGCAAATGTCATTGCAGAGCCTTTGACCATTATCTTTGAAAACTCGTGGAGATCGGGAGAGATCCCAGATGATTGGAAAAAGGCAAATGTAGTGCCCATCTTTAAAAAAAGGAAGGACAATCCAAGGAACTATAGACCGATCAGCCTCACCTCACCCCGTAGAAAAATCTTGGAGGGGATCCTCAAGAAGTCCATTTTGAAGCACTTGGAAGAGGGGAAAATGATAAGCAATAGTCAGCATGGATTCTCCAAGGGTAAGTCATGCTTCACCAACCTGATTAGCTTCTATGAAAAGGTAACTGGCTCTGTGGACATGGAGAAGGCAGTGATATACCTTGACTTTAGCAAAGCTTTTGACACAGTCTCCCACAGTATTCTTGCCAGCAAATTAGGGAATACAGATTAGATAAATGGACTGTAAATGGATAGAAAGCTGGCTAGATTGTCAGGCCAAAAGGGTGATCAATGGCTTAATGTCTGGCTGGTGGTCAGTTTCAAGTGGAGTGCCCCAAAGATCAGTTTTAGGGATGATTTTGTTCAACATCTTTATTAATGACCTGGATGAGGGGATGGATTGCACCCTCAGCAAGTTTGCAGATGACACTAAGCTAGGGGTAGATACATTGGAGGGCAGGGATAGGGGCCAGAGTGACCTAGACAGATTTGAGGATTGGACCAAAAGAAATCTGATGAGGTTCAAGAAGGACAAGTACAGAGTCCTGCACTTGGGACAGAAGAATCCCAAGCACTGTTATGGGCTGGGAACCAACTGGCTAAGAGGCAGTTCAGCAGAAAAGGACCTGGGGATTACAGTGGATGATAAGCTGGATATGAGTTAACAGTGTGCCCTTGTAGCCAAGAAGGCTAATGACATATTAGGATGCATTAGGAGGAGCATTTCCAGCAGATTTAGAGAAGTGATTATTCCCCTTTATTTGGCATTGGTGAGGCCACATCTGGAGTACTGTAGCCAGTTCTGGGTCCCCCACTGCAGAAAGGATGTGGACACATTGGAGAGTGTTCAACGGAAGGCAAGCTAAATGATTAGGGGGCTGGAGCACATGACCTATGGGGGAATTTGATAGCAGCCTTCAACTTCCTGAAGGGAAGGAGGATGGTGATAGGCTGTTCTCAGTAGTGACGGGTGACAGAACAAGGAGCAATGGTCTCAAGTTACAGTGGGGGAGGTCTAGGTTGGATATTAGGAAAAACTATTTCATTAGGCTGGTGGTGAAGTACTGGAATAGGTTACCTAGGGAGGTGGTGGAATCTCCATCCCTAGAGGTTTTTAAGTCCCGGCTTAACAAAGCCCTGGCTGTGATGATTTAGTTGAGGTTGGTCCTGTTTTGGACAGGGGGCTAGACTTAATGACCTCCTGAGGTCTCTTCCAGCCTTAGGATTCTATGATTCTATATATACTGCATCAAACAGAACACAGATTGCAGTCTATTGATTTAAACTGATTACATTCATGCTATTAGCAGGACAATATTATCAATAAAGACAATATGGTGAAAACCCTGGAAGTTGGGCTGTACGGAAATACTAAAATTTTCAATGTGACATAGGACCATAACTCTAACTGAAAGTCAGTGGATTTGGAGGCCTAAATAATTTTTAAAAATGGTATTTAGGCTCCTAAAGTATTTGGTAAAATTTTCAAGTGTTTCATAGGGCACGTCTACACTACAATGCTATTTCAGGATACCAGAGTATCCCGAAATAGCTATCCTGCATCTTCACAGCAAGCCTGTTATTTCGGGCTCAATATTCCGACGTCCCTGAAAACCTCATTCTACAAGGAGTAAGGGACGTTTCAGAATAGCAATTTATTTTGAAATTTGCCACCGTGTAGACAATGCCAAATGATGAAATAAGCTATTTTGAAATAGCATTGAAATAAGATACACAATTTGCGTAGCTCAAATTGCGTATGTTATTTCGAGTTACTGTGAAATGTAGGCGCACCTGTAGTGAACTACATTATCAACTAATCTCACTGGTTAATACCCAAGGCATGTAGGGAAAGAATTTGAAAGGAATAGCTATAGGAATCCTCCACTGATTTGAAGGAAATGAAACAAAAAACATAATAATCCTAAGGAAGGTACTCATCCCAGCTATGCCCATGGATCCTGATTTCAGTTCCATTATATTCCCCTATACTGAAATGTGGAAGTAGCATTTACCTTATTTTTCATGTTGTGGTCCAATCCATAGGACCAAAAGCAATTTTAGATGAAAACTGGATTTTTCAGCAAAGAAAGGGTAAATTTCATAAAAATGTTCCTGTTTCTTATAAGTTCTAGATTAGGCAATTATCTTCAGACACGCCACTCCACAGTGATCTGTGTGAGCTGACCTAGCATCTGTCTAAGAGGTCACTGAATAACTACTTGGAAATCCCATAATAATCCAGATTGAACTGAGTGGGGAGAAAAGTGATACCTAATTGTCAGTCACTGAAACCTCATTTTTGGAAAAAGTTTCTCGATTGAAACAATTGGTCAGCACCACTTCTTATAACATACTTATATTTGAGAGGGTTTGTTTGTTCAAGAACTTCTTAATGTTAGGAGCTAGGACCACTAAATTTGGTGTACAGCTTCCTCTTACCATAACTTAAAGTAACATAAGGGGTTGGTTGTGACAGGAAAATGGGATGTGCATGGAATGAGATTGCTTCTCAGAAAACCATACAGAAAAGATACAGAATCACTAGGCAGTTGAAAGGGACTGGCTGGGAGTCCACTCCCACCCCCAGTGTGGAACTGCCCCAGCACCAAGCCTCCTAACACCCAGATGCCCTTTAAGGGGCACGGGGGATTGAAGATCCTCTCTCCCCCTGATTTGTATGGGAACTTGGCTGGCTGTTCCCTTTAGTCAGGGAGCAAGGAAAAAGTACACAGTTTGTTGCATTCCTCCCTCTGGCTGGGGAGCACAGGAAGCAGATGATCTGTGAAGTTTATGTGGGTGGCAAGGGAGACTGAAGTGCTCAAAGGGACTGTCTGTGACTCCATGGTCAGTTTGCTGTAGTGTCTGAGGAGTTCACAGTTGATACTTGGTTAAAGAAACCTAAGTACGGTTTGTGCCTTTCTTCTTGATAGTCTGCCCTACGTTGGCATTCATGGTTGACAGCCTGACATGGTGATTGGTGGTTTAAAAGATCTAGTTAAAAAAAACACATCTGTTAGGAATAGTCACAAATAGACTTAGTCCTGCATCAGCATAGCAGGATGGATAATATGATCTCAAGGTCCTCTGTAGCCCTATGTTACTATGATTTCACCAATCACTAGGTGAAAAGCATAATCTGCTAGGTGCTGAGCCCTCTGGTTCCAATGAAATATTAAATAATATTTATTTTATTATTTTTTCATGCTAATTCAGAGTTAATTAATTAACATTTCTTATGACTAATCTGCCTTCTTCTAAAGGTGTGAATAATAAATGCCAAAACAGAAGACAAATGCACTGCTAAATTAAAAACCACATTCATGCATGGGATTAGAAAAACAAGAATTCAGATATAAATCCAAGTTGTTTTATGTAATGATGCTGACGAGTGGTATTATTTCTATGATTCACTGAGAGCAATTTAGCAAGGACAGGTCACAGGATTGTTGTGATGACTAAGTTTTTCATATTAGCCTGAATCTATTTATATGCATTTACTTCTGTTTAACATCACAGGACATGACAATAAAATGTCTACAGCAGAGTCACAAAGAAATTAGTTATGCGAAGAAATAGTTATGCGATGAAACATTTTATAGGTTACAATGGTTATTTTGTGGACATGTGGCCATTTTAGAAAACACTGTCAGCTGATGTTTATTCAACTATGCTCAATTTTCCAAGTATTTGCATTCATGATTCAGTGTTTTATGTTGTAAACTAAAATATAAATATGTCAAAAGAGAAAATTTGAATTTGAACCTAGTAATTTCAGACACAATGTTGTCAGCTCTGCAGTCTTCTGTTCATGTTCATTAATTTTTGATCATCAAGCACAAATGTTCATTTACGTCAACATTGTATTTTATCTAAAACACTTTTAAAAAGTTGATAGATGCATGGTGGCAAAAAGCATGATGAGATAAAGTACTAACGCTTGAGCTGTTCATATTTTTCTTTTCAGAAATAGAATTGTTCTCAGTAAATCCGAGAAGTAATGCTACTATTTGACTAAATTCTGTTCTCAGATGTATGTCCTGCAAAAGTTCACAGAAACTTTGAGCATGAATCTAATGGTAAAATTTGAACCTAAAATTTGAGCACCTGGTATGAGGATGCCAAACAGCATCTTCCCACAAACAAGAAAGACACCGTTTTCTTCTTCTCATCCTAACAAATTGCTTTGCTTGAAGTGTTCAGTGCACACAGATAGAACAAACATCTAATAAAATCCTCTTTGCTGTAGGCAATTCCAGATTTAGAGGTTTTCCAGTCTTTTCCTTCCTCTTCTAGGCAATGCAAAGTATGCTGAGGCTCCCTCTCCTGCCATTTCTAACCACTCTGGGTATGTCTATAACACAATTAAAAATCCATGGTTGGCCCATGGCAACAGACTGGGGCTCAGGCACAGGGGCAGTTGAGTTGTGATACAGACAATAAGGTGTGGATTAGAGCTGTGGCACTAGGAAGTTGGAGGGCCCCATCATTCTAACTGCAGCCTGAATCTCAATGTGTACATTGCAACTGAACATCCACTTAGTCCAAACTCCACAAGCCAGAGTCAACTGGCATGGACCATCTCTGGGTCTCTAACTACCAAACCTAGTGATAGACTTACCCTCTGTACCAGAACCGATATTTTGTAGGTATTGCCTGAGTGCAACATGACCATTTTATTACTGAAGCAGCAAGACATACTGAATAAGAGCATGTTCAGTCTAATGCAGCATGACCTAGCACAACTCAATGAACATGTCACGTTATATTACAAATGGAAAGAAATACCACTTTGGGGTTAAAAGCAGGTACAAGTAGATAATTGCCCATGAAATGTGTGCATTTCCCATTTCCAGTGGACTGATGAGGAGAGAGACTTTTGAGGTTGCTAGCACATCTCTACTATTAGAACAAAGTGACAAAACAAGCTTTCAGGGGAAGGGTCTTATTTCACTGCCCTATGTAGTGCTAGATTTAGCCTCACTTGGAAGAAAAAAGTACAAATATACAAAATTCTCTTCTAGCCTCCGAAGTTTGTTCTCTCCTGTCAGGGAATGACTTTTGTGGCCTTCACTTCTCTTACACAGCAGATCACCTTCAATCTCAGTGACCTTGACAGTATTACAGAAATTGTTCTTTCACATAGAGGAAATGTTTTTTCAAATATTTCTCCATCGTGTTTATAATAGATAGACTACTCTTTAGGATGCAGCAAACAGGAATTTGTTTTCCACCTTCAGTATTTCTCCTCAACATTCTTCTGTCCTTATTTAGTCTGGGCATACTGAGCTTGTGAAGACCCAAGCAAGCACAATTAATTTCTGATTTTGTGACAATTATTACTTAAAATCAATAGCCATCTCTATTCCTTTGCATGTTTGAGACTGATGAAGTATCCCAGGCAGATATACAATACTTGATCTCATTTAGCTGTCACCTTTTATCTCTACACCATGGTTGGGTTATCATTAGAGAGCTGGTGGATTGAGATTCCTTTCAAGTGTCAGGCCAAGTATAATACAGACTAGGAGCTGAGCATTTTGGGTGCATCATACAGTGCACTTTGAAATCTTAGAACTTTTTTAAATTAAATAGTCACATCTAATACCAATGGTCTGGAAGGACTTGCAGAAGGCAAAGACTGCAGGTAATCTAGTTTCAAAGTCATAATTTGACAAGATGTGTAGTTAGATCCTAGATGAAGCCCCTTGGAAAAGACAATAGACGGTTTCAAAATAAATCAGCTCTGTACCCAACATGCCCCTTCCCTAAAAGCAAAAGGTAGGTTCAAAGAACATCCTACCAAGGTCTAGTATGCAAAATGCCCTTCAAGAGCTATGCTTTCTTTATGAAAAATAAAGTCATAGACTTTATCTCAGAGGCTTGAGTCCATATTTGGGTTTTCCTCCAGTAGTCTTCAGATTGTCAAAGCCATATTAGAAGGTCATAGCTTGCCAATTTTTAAAAATGGTATTTAGGCTCCTAAAGTATTTGGTAAAATTTTCAAGTGTTTCATAGGGCACGTCTACACTACAATGCTATTTCAGGATACCAGAGTATCCCGAAATAGCTATCCTGCATCTTCACAGCAAGCCTGTTATTTCGGGCTCAATATTCCGACGTCCCTGAAAACCTCATTCTACAAGGAGTAAGGGACGTTTCAGAATAGCAATTTATTTTGAAATTTGCCACCGTGTAGACAATGCCAAATGATGAAATAAGCTATTTTGAAATAGCATTGAAATAAGATACACAATTTGCGTAGCTCAAATTGCGTATGTTATTTCGAGTTACTGTGAAATGTAGGCGCACCTGTAGTGAACTACATTATCAACTAATCTCACTGGTTAATACCCAAGGCATGTAGGGAAAGAATTTGAAAGGAATAGCTATAGGAATCCTCCACTGATTTGAAGGAAATGAAACAAAAAACATAATAATCCTAAGGAAGGTACTCATCCCAGCTATGCCCATGGATCCTGATTTCAGTTCCATTATATTCCCCTATACTGAAATGTGGAAGTAGCATTTACCTTATTTTTCATGTTGTGGTCCAATCCATAGGACCAAAAGCAATTTTAGATGAAAACTGGATTTTTCAGCAAAGAAAGGGTAAATTTCATAAAAATGTTCCTGTTTCTTATAAGTTCTAGATTAGGCAATTATCTTCAGACACGCCACTCCACAGTGATCTGTGTGAGCTGACCTAGCATCTGTCTAAGAGGTCACTGAATAACTACTTGGAAATCCCATAATAATCCAGATTGAACTGAGTGGGGAGAAAAGTGATACCTAATTGTCAGTCACTGAAACCTCATTTTTGGAAAAAGTTTCTCGATTGAAACAATTGGTCAGCACCACTTCTTATAACATACTTATATTTGAGAGGGTTTGTTTGTTCAAGAACTTCTTAATGTTAGGAGCTAGGACCACTAAATTTGGTGTACAGCTTCCTCTTACCATAACTTAAAGTAACATAAGGGGTTGGTTGTGACAGGAAAATGGGATGTGCATGGAATGAGATTGCTTCTCAGAAAACCATACAGAAAAGATACAGAATCACTAGGCAGTTGAAAGGGACTGGCTGGGAGTCCACTCCCACCCCCAGTGTGGAACTGCCCCAGCACCAAGCCTCCTAACACCCAGATGCCCTTTAAGGGGCACGGGGGATTGAAGATCCTCTCTCCCCCTGATTTGTATGGGAACTTGGCTGGCTGTTCCCTTTAGTCAGGGAGCAAGGAAAAAGTACACAGTTTGTTGCATTCCTCCCTCTGGCTGGGGAGCACAGGAAGCAGATGATCTGTGAAGTTTATGTGGGTGGCAAGGGAGACTGAAGTGCTCAAAGGGACTGTCTGTGACTCCATGGTCAGTTTGCTGTAGTGTCTGAGGAGTTCACAGTTGATACTTGGTTAAAGAAACCTAAGTACGGTTTGTGCCTTTCTTCTTGATAGTCTGCCCTACGTTGGCATTCATGGTTGACAGCCTGACATGGTGATTGGTGGTTTAAAAGATCTAGTTAAAAAAAACACATCTGTTAGGAATAGTCACAAATAGACTTAGTCCTGCATCAGCATAGCAGGATGGATAATATGATCTCAAGGTCCTCTGTAGCCCTATGTTACTATGATTTCACCAATCACTAGGTGAAAAGCATAATCTGCTAGGTGCTGAGCCCTCTGGTTCCAATGAAATATTAAATAATATTTATTTTATTATTTTTTCATGCTAATTCAGAGTTAATTAATTAACATTTCTTATGACTAATCTGCCTTCTTCTAAAGGTGTGAATAATAAATGCCAAAACAGAAGACAAATGCACTGCTAAATTAAAAACCACATTCATGCATGGGATTAGAAAAACAAGAATTCAGATATAAATCCAAGTTGTTTTATGTAATGATGCTGACGAGTGGTATTATTTCTATGATTCACTGAGAGCAATTTAGCAAGGACAGGTCACAGGATTGTTGTGATGACTAAGTTTTTCATATTAGCCTGAATCTATTTATATGCATTTACTTCTGTTTAACATCACAGGACATGACAATAAAATGTCTACAGCAGAGTCACAAAGAAATTAGTTATGCGAAGAAATAGTTATGCGATGAAACATTTTATAGGTTACAATGGTTATTTTGTGGACATGTGGCCATTTTAGAAAACACTGTCAGCTGATGTTTATTCAACTATGCTCAATTTTCCAAGTATTTGCATTCATGATTCAGTGTTTTATGTTGTAAACTAAAATATAAATATGTCAAAAGAGAAAATTTGAATTTGAACCTAGTAATTTCAGACACAATGTTGTCAGCTCTGCAGTCTTCTGTTCATGTTCATTAATTTTTGATCATCAAGCACAAGGCGTCTTGTGCCCCTGGTTATTCCTTTAACTTATGGCCATTTCTGGAAGCCTCAGCTGTAGTCCTCCACTATGCCACTGACTGGAACTGAACATAAGAATGGCCATACTGGGTCAGACCAAATGTCCATCTAGCCCAGAGCCTGTCTTCCAATAGTGGCCAATGCCAGATGCCCCAGAAAGAAAGAACAGAACAGTTAATCATCAAGTGATCCCTCTCCTGTCATCCATTTCCAGCCTCTGACAAACAGAGGCTAGGGACATCATTCCTACCCATCCTGGCTAATAGCCATTAATGAACCTAAGCTCCATGAATTTATCTAGTTCTTTTTTGAACCCTGGTCTTCTCAATATCCTCTGGCAAGGATTTCCACAGGTTGACTGTATGCTGCATGAAGAAAAACTTCCTTTTGTTGGTTTTAAACCTGATACCTATTAATGTGGCACCAACAGAGTCCCTTTTTGACTGCGTGTTCCAATCAAAAACTGGACACCTGGCAACCTACCCAGGCTTTGGTAGAGTAGGGCATTCCTCCTGACCTGTTACAATCTGCCCTCCTCTTTAGATAAGCAGACAAGCCTTCTTATCTCAGATTATGGGTCTGGAGTGGGCACTACCTCCTCACGGACCTTTTAGCTGCTGGAGGACCACAGCTTTTATTGGTTCTGTTAATAGCAGAGCCTAAGTTGCTTCTCCAGGCAGCGCACAGAGGTTAAAATTCAGTGCTGTTCCTTCACAGGTGACACCTTTCATGGGTAGGTGTGTCAGGAAAGGAACACCTTCAGCAGGGAGCAGAGAGGGAACACTGTCATAGGCACTTTTTCACCACCATTGAAAAAATATTCTCCTACTGGTCTGTTGTGCCAAATCCTTTTCAGCAGTTAAATTATTATAGCTCCAACTTTCTGATTTGTGGCTCAGGCATTCCATGTGGCCTCTATTCTGATACTTTACTCTTTGCCAGGATTGCCTCTGTTTTGTAGAAAGCGAGTTCAGTAGCACGGTCTGTGCTGGCTGTAGCTGCTGACTGCTTAACCCTCACTGGCTCACCATCACAATAGGACTGGCTACAAGTGTTGTCTTTGATTTGAAATACGAGGTACAACTGACCTGTAATAAGTGACTGACCCTTTGGGTCTGGAAGTAACCTGGATATTACTGTGATTTTTTTTTTCTGTAAGAGACCATATATCTCATATATCTATCATACCAAAGAGGCAAACTTGCATATGAGGCAAGGTAGCATGGAATACTCAAGGGGATTGTCTGACTCTAAGGATACGTCTAGACTGCAAGCCTCTTTAGAAAGAGGCTTTTTCGAAAGATACTTTTGAAAAAGCCTCTTTTGAAAAAGAGCGTCTAGACTACAACCAGTACTTTCAAAAAAGCCGCTTTTTTGAAAGAGAGACTGAGGCAGTCTGGATACTCTCTTTTGAAAAAGCACAGTTTGCATTACATAGCACCTTTTTTTGAAAGAGCACTTTCGAAAAAAGGCATTCTTCCTCGTAAAATGAGGTTTTCCGCTGTTGAAAAAACTGCTGCGTTCTTTCGATTTACTTTCAAAAGAACACAGCAGCAGTCTAGATGCAGGGGAAGTTTTTTCAAAAAAAGGCCACTTTTTTCAAAAAAACCCTGTGGCCTAGGCACACCCTAAATGAAGGCAATTTTAGTGTTCAAGGAGTTCACACCTGCTACTTGGTAGGTGAAATCTAAGTATAGAATATACAACCAGTTTGGGGTTTGTACTCTGTTTTTAACAGTCTGCCCTGAATCTGCCACTTGTGGTTGTGAGCAACTCTATACAACTTAACAGGTTCAAAATATGACAACATTTACTCAGGACAACATATAATGTCTGTGCTCTAGAGCTTTGGCTGCTATCTGGGGAAATCTCTCCCTTGGAGCCAGGTTCTACTGAGAGCTAGCATTCATAGTTCCTCCCTTTCAGAAGGATTCTTTGGTTTCCCTTCCCGGTGACCCTCCTTGCCAGGTTTTTTCTGAGAAGCCCTCCCCTGGCAAATTTTTCATTAAATAATTGACCACCAACAGCAGTTAGCAGATAAAACTCCAGATCAAAAACAATTATAAGCTATCACTTTACTGAATGAAAATCTGTACTCACTGAGGAAATGTCAGAATGTATGGACTTTTGTCAAAATATGCAAACTTTTTTTTTTAAATATGAAGCGTATTAACAGTGTTTTCACAATAGCACAAGTGACACAAACAGACATCTAAATAATCACAAACTGAGTAATTATGAGACCAATAAAAGCACAACTGGGAAATCTTTAAGGCATTCAAGTGACCTCCCAGAATAAAAAGAGAAGGCTACACACAATACAAATCTGCAGATTACCTACCACATTCGTTTTGTAATTATTTCTTTGTCTTGTTATGTATCATTAGCAGGAGGGATGAGTTCTGGAGTTAGTATGTTAAAGCATCCAAAGTCTTGTCAGCATTTAAACATTATGCTTCCAGTATTGTATTGAACATAACAGTTTAACTATAGTATTTTGTTGCATATAATTTAAAGCAAATGTATAAATCTTCAGTAGTTGTGGCATAGTGTAGAAAGCCCATGGAGGTAATGAGTTCATGCAGGCTATGAAGAGAGAGGGTAAGGATCAGCAGAGGTCAGCTATGGCCACTGTAGAGATTTGGCTTTGAGACAAAACTCTGAGTGGAGAGAAATGATTGCCCCCTCAGAGCCCTGAGGAGAAGACTCAAGGTTACTGAGCTGTAGGATCCTGTAAATGGCTTAGCCAAGCTTAAGAGGTGGTTAGTGAGTTATGCTGATTATGTTTCTCTGGAAGGGATTAGCTGGAGCCAAGACATTCTTTTTTGCTTTTCTTGGACTGGATTGCAAAAAGTAACAAGGCAGTTTCTTTAGTTTTCTTCTTGTGAGTCCTAGGGGGCAAATTTCAGAGAGGTACCTGTGCTAGTCTGTTTCAGCAACAAGATGTCTCCTGGCACTTTAAAGACTAGGGAATGGCTATGGAACTACATCACCCTGCCTGTGAATGGAAAACCAGGACACAGTGAGAGGAAAAATTAGGGGATGGATTTGCACCTGGCACAGAGGTAAGTCCCTTTTCCACAGTAGAGAAAATAGTTCTGAGCTGCCAATGATGTAATAATACTCTAGTAGATGAGATACAGTTACTAGACTATCTAAAAACTCTGCAACATAAATGTGGGCTTGGAGTGCCAATGACTCCAACTAACTTTCATGGGTGTAAGTCAAAGCAGTGTTTACCACAGTTACTGCACTATAATAACTACCTGAAAATGCTTTATTGAGCACATGTGGTAGAAACTTTAACAATTTTCTAATTGTGGAGTTCTCTAAGGGTACGTCTACACTTGCTCCCTATCTCGAGATAGGGATGCAAATGTAGCATACCGAAATTGCTAATGAAGCGTGGGATTTAAATATCCCATGCTTAATTAGCATAATCGTGTCCGAGTGACATTTTGAAATCATGTTATTGCAAAATAAAACACCCCGTGTAGCAGCGTTATTTCGAGAGAAAACCCTTCTTTCGAAATAACTGTTACTCCTCATACAATGAGGAGAAGGGTTTTCTCTCGAAATAACGCTGCTACACGGGGCGTTTTATTTCGCAATAACATGATTTCAAAATGGTGCCCAGATGTGATTATGCTAATTAAGAGTGGGATATTTAAATCCAGCACTTCATTAGCAATCTCGGTACACTACATTTGCATCCCTATCTCGAGATAGGGAGCAAGTGTAGACGTACCCTAATAGATTAGGATGGGACCAGGATTTGTCCTCAAAATGTGTAACTTCCCACTTTAAAAAGTTATTCCAAAATTTACAAAGCCCTGTGCATGATTTTGTTGCATGGCTTTGATTAAAATCAATAGTAGCACTGGTCTACAATTTTTTAGAAGTCGTCTGCTTCAGAGATAAAATGTACCATTTATTATGTATTTTGATGTGCTGAATTCAAATATGACAATTAAAACAACTGATTGGCTACTGTTTCCAAGTTATTTAAGGGTTTTTTTACATTTTACGTCTATGTATATTGTGTAGATAGTAGAGTTTTAATCACAAATTGTAAATCTAGGTCTTTTCATGTGTTTATGGTTGCTTTACATGATAATATTTCACCTGTCCTGTTTATGTAACACTTTAAAAATCAGCAAAAGGGTTATATAAATAAAATTTATTATGAAATAAAAGGCAAAAAACTATTATGTACATAGTTTAGTCCTATTCAGTGTCTACTCAGCGCTTCTTGGCTTGTCTCTTGTATTCATTAAATGGAGCATCTCTTGTCACTGTCCAGCAATAGTCTGCAAGCATTGATGGGCTCCATTTGCCCTGATAGCGTTTCTCCATTGTTGCAATGTCCTGGTGAAATCGCTCACCGTGCTCATCGCTCGCTGCTCCGCAGTTTGGTGGAAAAAAATCTAGATGAGAGTGCAAAAAATGTCTCTTTAGTGACATGTTGCAACCAAGGCTTTTGTATGCCTTGAGGAGGTTTTCCACCAACAACCTGTAGTTGTCTGCCCTGTTGTTTCCGAGAAAATGTATTGCCACTAACTGGAAGGCTTTCCATGCGGTCTTTTCCTTGCCACGCAGTGCATGGTCAAATGCATCATCTCGAAGAAGTTCACGAATCTGAGGACCAACAAAGACACCTTCCTTTATCTTAGCTTCACTTAACCTTGGAAATTTTCCACGGAGGTACTTGAAAGCTGCTTGTGTTTTGTCCATGGCCTTGACAAAGTTCTTCATCAGACCCAGCTTGATGTGTAAGGGTGGTAACAAAATCTTCCTTGATTCAACAAGTGGTGGATGCTGAACACTTTTCCTCCCAGGCTCCAATGACTGTCGGAGTGGCCAATCTATCTTGAAAACTAGAGCCAATCAACAAATTTAAGCATCATTTTCGTTCTCAGTGACCCAGAATTAGTAAAGTTTGACTACATTTATTTCAGAAGCATTTTGGCTGTAGAGCAGTGTAGTTATATAACTGAGATCCTTTGAAAATGTTTAGAAAATACATCTCCTAATGCACATCCATGTGCAGCCCAGGAGCTGCATGCACTCAAAACATCAACATCTTAACCTTGGCAAGGGCAGTGTCTGAGAGAAAAATGATCACTTTGATCCTCAGCATGACTTAAGAATCGTGACTTTAAGCAACCAAGATTTTGAGATAGTTTGAGAACATTTTGGCTCCTGCAGCTCAGACAAACAATTTTTTATAAGCTCAAAGTCAATGAGTCAAAAAGAATGTACATTCTTTTGGAGGGTGAGGGAAAAGAAAGTGAAGTGTCAATGCAACATTAAGGTTAAGCTGAAACAAGAAAGTAAAGATGTTTACAGCAGCAATTCAATACAGGCCTTGATCCTACAAAAAGGGTCTGCATGTGGATTCTGATCACTTTAATAGAATGCAGCACAGTTAAGGGCCCAGATGGGGGTTTAAATAAAATTCCAGTTCTCTGCTTTTTTTCTGTCTCTAAGTATTTTCAAAATATAAGTAAACCATGCCTGTCAGTGATACTGTGTGAGGATGTGAATAACTCTGCCTTCTGATTTAAATGGATATGTAGCACTTTTCTATTCCTGCTTTTATGCTCTAGGCATAAAATGGAATGCATGATTGGGGATATTTTTAAACATGACTTAAAACATACAGGAAACAATATGGCTAAGAAAGAAGTAATGTAGGAACCTTAATTCTTTTATTCCTTATGCTTTAGACATTAACTGAACAACTTAACAGTAGAAGCTGTTATCCGGCATTTTAATATCCAGGAAACTCAGTTACCTGACATCTGTCATAGATGGCAATACAATACCTCCTTCAGTTGACTGGAAAAACTCCAATGGCCATCAGATATCACTTTCCAACATTTTCTGGTGTTTGTGGAAGTCAAGTTTGTAAATTTGCAGCAGTAAAGTTTGTTGACTGGAGTTTTTTATTGGGAATTTAGTATGGGAAGGCTCGCCAATCTGACCAGAATGGTCCTAGGTTTGTCCTCCCTGCCGCCACAGGAATTGAGACCTGGACAGTTCTATTTCAAGAAGCAGATTTAGGGATCCTTGACAACCATGACACATACACCACTGACAAGAAAAACTGCATCCTTTTAACGTAAAGAATGTTATGATTATACACAGTAAAAGGCTTTAAAGGATGATCTCATAAATGACAGCAATTGCCTCTGGTAGCACCATCAATATAAACGTAACATAAAGACTAAAAGTGAGTTCTATCTATCTATCTATCTATCTCCTGAGTATTCAGTTGTAGTGGCCTAGCATAGCCCCATACTTACACCTTCCTGAAGACTCTCAGGAGATGAAGGAACCAGCCTCCCTCCGCAGATGTATTGGGGGTCTCAGTGGGGAAAAAGAAGGTATGGTAGCAAAGAATATTTAAGTGCAAGTACAGAATGTACAATGTTAATGCTTACTGGTAGGAGTGTTGGACCCAATAAGGGCTTAATAGCACAGGCTTGATTGCACAGATTTCTCTATATCTGGCTGTGTTACTTACTGATGATTGTGGTGGATTCCCCAGAAAGATTTGGATAGGTTTCTTTTTCCACAAGAGGGCCTCTCATTCAAGATTTCGCTTAGTTAATGTCCTATGTCCTACAGGAGGTCGGATTACAGGATCACAATGGTGCCTTCTGGCATTTCAACTATGAATCTAAATGCCTTTTAGAAATGAACTTTTGCTCAGTGTTACCCAAATGGAAACATACTGTAGTAGCTGGAGCTAGGTTTAACTAAAATATGTAGACAGTTGCTAAAAAAATTGTTTTGAGGCCAAATCTACACTAGCACTTTACAGCACTGTACCTTTCTGGCTCTCCCTCCGCTCCCAGCAGAAGCAAGTTCTAGCACTATAAAGTGCTAGTATTAACCAGGTTACAGTACCAGGAGCCATCTTCCCAGCATCGTTTGCTACTCCCCTTGCAGATGTTGTTTATATTCATGCACTGGCCACACTTTCAGTTTAAAGCACAGCCACAGCTGTACTTTGAACCGTTAAGCGCAGACAAAGCCTGACATTACCTTATGCTTCCTAAAACCGCTATGTCTAGCTATGTTGACCAAATTACTTAAGTGCCTCCACCCAAACAATTTTGTTGAAACAATAAATCATCAGAATCTGAGTGAAACACTTTTGCATCTGCATACATAATTATGTAGAGGGGGAAGCACTTTGATCCTGAATGGATCTATTCGAATACAAATCACTGTGGTGTCAGTCTTACCATCAGAACAATGCAACATCACTTATTTTGCTTCCTCATCTGGCAGCACCTAATTTATTTATTATCTTGCTTTTTTCTGGCTCTCAACTAAGTATACAAGCGCCTGTAAGAGGATCTTTAAATCCTTCAGGTCATGAAGCAAGCTCTAAACTGAATTTAATTTCAAAGTAGCTATATAATTGATCTGTCTGGCTGACAGTTTCTTTAAGATGTTTGAAAACCTTCACAAATTATCTTGAAGGCAAGTGCGTCTGTGCACCATAGTCATTGTATGTTCATGTTTTAAGGAAGGTTTAGTTTTGAATTGAACTAGGCATACTTCAAAGTCTCCCCACTGAGGCAGTCAGGGTGAATCATTTTATTTGCAATGGCCAAAGGAACACACACAAAAATTGATTTAAGCACAGGTTCTTCAGCTATATTTTCAGTGGAATGTCTGCTGTTGCCTTTGTACTTTCTTAAGGTGGTGTTTTTGGCATATCTCTGGATATTTAGAATTAAAATCATGATATAGGCCACCAATCTCAACGAAATTGTTATATTTTTGGCATATCTCTGGATATTTAGAATTGAAATCATGATATAGGCCACCAATCTCAACGAAATTGTTATACTTAGTACTTTTATAACTACCCCAAGAGCTGATAAACAGCAAATCCTAGGAACTGCCAAATAAGGCATCCCTTTACTCTTGAGTTTTGCTTCCTTCAGCTGCTTGACTCATCTTGATGCTGTATCCAATAAGGGGGAAAAATTTAAGATCACAGGGGTATTTGCCTCACCTCTCTGAAAAGATAAGAGGATCACATCATGCCACCAAACTATTTCTGAACCTCTCCACTTAAAAGCTAATACAGAAAACTGTATTGTGCTCATTGTGGTACACTGCACTTAGATTTACCCATAATGTGCTTGAGACACTGTTGTTCCGAAATGCTAAACAGGTAAGTTAATATAAGAATATATTTTCACTGGTTTTCACTTGCTGAATAGACTGCATGCTTTCCCCAGGTAGGTGACCCTCCCAAGAATATGTAAGCAGCTCTTTTATCAACTGTTCTAGATCACAATTGGGACAAAACAATATTATATTGGCCTATCTGGGTTAGTTCTAAATAACTAAAGCCGCCTAATTGGCTAGCTGGAAAAAATAGTCTCCAGTTTGCTGGTAAATTAGTCTCTTGTTTATTTCACAAGGGGGGAGGGGAATTCTGAATCAATGGTAGCTTCTAATAAAATCAGGTGGCAACTCTGAATAAACTTCCTAATCAGCATGAAAACTGAATGTGGCACATTAGCATGTCCACACTGATCCTGTAAAGGAATTGTCCCTACTTTTGAGCTCCAGATGGTTAGATAATGGGCATAATGTTGATGAAGTAGAGCAGTCAGGAAATTTCCTCCCGGCTTCATGCTGAGAGCTGGCCTCATACTGGAGGATAGAGAATGGTAATGTAGGAAAGAAAGCACATATTTCTGTTACAAGGATGCAGTAGGACTAACAGCCTGAATTTGGAGATAAAAAGTAGGTCTGGGAGAAGCCTGGTATATGGAAATTTTATGGTCACACTGCATGCTAGAATCTGTCCCCTCACTAAAAGGAAGAAGAATCTTTTATTCTAGGATTGAAGCCAGCAAATCTGTTTGGACTGGTTGCTAACGCTTACTGTAATTAATTATTTAAAAATGCTAGGCTTGGTTTATGGCAGGATAGCCAGTAAACTGGAGGTGGTTTACCAGGGTTAGCCCCTGGTGGGCCACCAGCATTTATTTATCTGTGTCCACAGGTGCAGCTGCTTGCATCTCCCGTTGGCTGCGGATCACCATTCCCAACTAATGGGCACAGCGGGAAGTCACATGGACCAGGACACTGCTTCCTGCAGCTCCTGTTGATTGGGAACGGTTGGTGCACATACTTAGTGATTTTATATGTGAATTGCCTCCAACTGAATCATTGATTCTACCAGTTGTGTGAAGTTTGGCTGCTCCCTGATGGTTGTAAAGTGTAGAGTAGTCAGAGATAATTGGTATGGTTATATCTCAGATCTGCTACGAAAGAATTTTGATCTCAGGCTTCAGTACAGAAGATCACTTTTTTGGTGAATATCACCATGCCTCATTTGCATACTTAATGAGCTGCCATTTTTGTGCAAGGGGCTTTTGTGCAAAAAGGAGTGGTCTACACTGCTCCTTTTTGTGCAAACCCCCCTCTTGTGCAAGAGCTCTTCTTCCTGAAAAAAAGTGGCAGAACGGCTCTTGCACTAAAGCCTCTTGTGCAAAATGGTGCGATATTCATCGCTTCACTTCATTTGTATATTTCCTTGTGCAAAAGAGGGCAATGTAAATGTAGCTGTATTGTTTTTCTGGAATAACAGATGTTATTCTGGAAAAACAGTGCAGTGTAGAGGCACCCTCAGATTTGAAGCCAGTGTGATGTAAAATCTATGTTTTAAGGTATTGCTGCCTATTATAAATTGTAGGCAGAATTTCTAAAAAATTTTCTTTGTGTGAAATTCCATAAGCAAAGCAAAATACATTGTAAGCCATAGGTTATTCTTTTCCATCCAAACTTTATTTTCCTTATTAGGTATCTGCAAATGTAATATAAACATAATATATTTTCTTGGTAGCTTGATTTATGTTTAAAACACCAAAAATTCAAGAAGTGATCAATGCTTTATTAATGTTAACCAACTGGTTCTTGTAAAGAAATGTCCTTTATGTTGAAATACTGATAACTGCAATCTTTATCTTTTTTTGTGTGTGTGTGACATGGAAAATATGCCTTCTTTAATTTAAGCTGCTACATCTTTGAAGTATTTACTGCTTTTGCAAATTTTAGTTATAAATATAGACTTCTTTTTTTATTAGGTTTTAATCTAAATTCTTGGAATTTATGTACTAACAGAATAAAATACCACAATAACCTTTAATGTTTTGTCAGACATAATTTGTGGATTTATAGGACATACAATTAAACTGAAATTTTTCTTCTTGTAATAAGAGCTAGAATTTCTTGAAATTAAATACGGCCGCTGAGAAATTCCCATCCTTAAACACTGTAAAATTGAGTGAAGACACTTTTATTGAACAGTAACTGTGAGCACTTAAGTCAGGATTTATATGTTTGATGTAATTGCCCTTTAAAATGATTTCAAGGCATTGCTCAGAATAAGTAGGTCCAAGTCTACACTAGGAAACTATTTCAAAATTACTAAATTTGACTTAAGAACTCTGATTTAACAAATTTGAATTAGTGTGTCCTTACTATGGGGAGGCCTCAAAATTAGTCTGAAATAGTGTGTCCATATTTAACAGAGCCTGCTTCGGACTTAGAGCCCCCAGCAGCACTCTGAGGAGGGTGCCAGGAGGGCAGATACTTCCTGCGGCTGCTTGTGATGTGCACTTTCAGGGGCTTTCAGGTGCTCCTATTTATGGTTGCATCCCACAAGCCACTTCTCCACTGCCTCACCCCCTGTAGGACACAAAAAGGATGCAGTGGGCATGCACCTTCTCATGCTCTGGTTGCCCATGTGGATGAGGAGTTCCACACAAGGCTGGACAAGTGGTGGAATGTTTGTTTGGGTGTTTAAACAGGAGGTTTAGGAGTCTCCTCACCTATCTGGACCTCAGAGAGTGCAACATCCCATTTGTGGTGTACACCACAACCTGTGTGAAAACAAGGGGAGACTTTTCTGCCAGGTTGGGGAATGAGGCTGAACATCTGGCTAGGGAGTTCGAGCAACTGGTCACCAGTGCCACCAGGAGAGCACATTAAGGGGCTGTGCTCATCAGAGGAAGGACAGTTTCATGCAAGGCCAGTTCTCAGACTCTTCCCCGTGCCTCTCCAAAAGGGACCCCGGCAATCTCTTTGTGTGCCTTTGATCCCCCACTCCTCTCTTCCCCTGCCTTCCTGCCAAGGCTATTTCCCACTGTGGTATGCCAAATGTAGAAGTTGGGGGCCTGCACGAGAGCTTCAAAACCTTGCCTCTACAGGCCCTGGTTACAAAAACTTCCCCCCAAAATCCTACTACCCAGATCTGGGGGAATTTGCTGCCACCAAAAAACAAACAAACAAGGGTGGACACTTGAAACCACCCCCACACATATCCCAAGCTCTTTTGCCCCAAAAGAGCTTGAACAAGAAAAGAATAACAAGCTGTAGTCTCTAGTAGATGGCCCCTCAGTCAGAAGTATGCAGATACACATAGACAGACACGAGGTGTAACAGTTTGACTGTTAACGTTTGACTGCTGCGTGTAGCCGCGGGCAGTTAGTTCGGACTAAGGGGATTTAAAAATGGCGCCCGGACAGGAAAATGCAAATAAAGCCCTGGATATTTAAATCCCGGGCTTGATTTGCAACTTCAAATCCCTACATTAGCCTCCCTAGTTTGAACTAGGGGGCTAGTGTAGACATACCCAAAATGATTTCTTCGCTTCAGTCTTCACGGCTGAGGATGTTAGGGAGATTCCCAAATCTGCACCGTCCTTTGTGGGTGATGAATCTGAGGAACTGTCCCGGATTGAAGTGTCATTAGAGGAGGTTTTGGAACAAATAGAAAAACTTAATGTTAACAAATCACCGGGACCGGATGGCATTCATCCAAGGGTTCTAAAAGAACTCAAATGGGAAATTGCTGAACTATTATCTGTAGTTTGTAACCTATCCTTTAAATCGGCTTCCGTACCTAATGACTGGAAGGTAGCTAACGTGACACCAATATTTAAAAAGGGTTCCAGAGGCGATCCTGGCAATTACAGACCGGTAAGTCTAACTTCAGTACCAGGCATATTAGTCAAAACAATAGTAAAGAATAAAATTGTGAGGCACATACAAGAACATAATTTGTTGGACAAAAGTCAACATGGTTTCTGCAAAGGGAAATCATGTCTTACTAATCTATTAGAGTTCTTTGAAGGGGTTAACAAACATCCAGACAAGGGGGATCCAGTAGATGTAGTATACTTAGATTTTCAGAAAGCCTTTGACAAGGTCCCTCACCAAAGGCTCTTGTGTAAATTACATGGCAATGGGATAAGAGGGAAGGTCCTTTCATGGATTGAGAACTGGTTAAAAGACAGGAAACAAAAGGTAGGAATAAATGGTAAATTTTCAGAATGGAGAGGGGTAACTAGTGGTGTCCCCCAAGGGTCAGTCCTGGGACCAATCCTGTTCAACTTATTCATAAATGATCTGGAGAAAGGGGTAAGCAGTGAGGTGGTAAAGTTTGCGGATGTTACTAAACTGTTTAAGATAGTCAAGACAGAAGCAGACTGTGAGGGACTCCAAAAAGATCTCACCAAATTGAATGATTGGGCAACAAAATGGCAAATGAAATTTAATGTGGATAAGTGTAAAGTAATGCACGTTGGAATAAATAACCCCAACTATACGTACAGTATGATGGGGACTAATTTGGCTATGACAAATCAGGAAAGAAATCTTGGAGTTATCGTGGACAGTTCTCTGAAAACTTCCACACAGTGTGCAGCAGCGGTCAAAAAGGCAAATAGGATGTTAGGAATTATTAAGAAAGGGATAGAAAATAAGACAGAATATCTTACTACCCCTGTATAAAACTATGGTACGCCCACATCTTGAATACTGTGTACAGATGTGGTCTCCTTACCTCAAAAAAGATATTTTGGCCTTGGAAAAGGTTCATAGAAGGGCAACTAAAATGATTAGGGGTTTGGAACAGGTCCCATATGAAGAGAGGTTAAAGCAACTGGGACTTTTCATTTTTGAAAAGAGGAGACTGAGGGGGGATATGATAGAGGTATATAAACTCATGAGTGGTGTGGAGAGGACGAATAAAGAAAAGTTATTTATTAGTTCCCATAATAGAAGAACTAGAGGACACCAAATGAAGTTAATGGGTAGCAGGTTTAAAACTAATAAAAGAAAGTTCTTCTTCACACAGCACGTAGTCAACCTGTGGAACTCCTTGCCAGAGGAGGCTATGAAGGCTAAGACTATAACAGAGTTTAAAGAGAAGCTAGATAATCTCATGGAGGTTAGGTCCATAAAAGGCTATTAGCCAGGGGATAGAAATGGTGTCCCTGGCCTCTGTTTGTCAGAGGCTGGAGAAGGATGGCAGGAGACAAATCGCTTGATCATTGTCTTCGGTCCACCCTCTCTGGGGCACCTAGTGCTGGCCACTGTCAGCAGACAGGCTACTGGGCTAGATGGACCTTTGTTCTGACCCAGTACGGCCATTCTTATGTTCGTATGTTCTTATGTTCTTATGCTTTGAGAAAGGCCATATGTTACCTAGACAGGGGGCACTTTCCAGCAGGTGCGCAGACATCCCAGGGGAGCATCACCACACCCAAGGCCCAGGGACAAGCAAGCATAGGCAGGTGCCGGCTAGGCCAATAGCTTGTGAGCAAGATGGGGGGCCAGAGTGGCTTCACTTCTTTCTGTGTTCCGCACATGCCGGGTTCGGCACTAGTGGCATCATGCAGAGAGAAAACTTCTATCCCTGCCTGCCAGAGGGGGAGGGAGAGTGGGACTGGGGGAGGTGTGTGTGTGGCAGGCTGTGCTTGCAGGAGACAGTGCTAATAGGTTCCACTCCTTTTTTCTCCTCCTGGTAGATTCCCATGCACGAGATCTGCCTCATCCACATTACCATGCTTGATTGGGAGCAAATGCTGCCTGAGTGCAGGCATGACCCTGTGCTGTGTGTGGCACTGCTGTGTGGTTCCATGACCCCAGGCTACATAGTGGTGGCTTAACATGGGAAGGTGTCCCACCACAGAGGTCTCTCCAGGAATTTTGTGATAAGGATCCAGGGATTCCTGTGAGAGCATAATGGATCTGAGTGCTCCAGCCTAACACTCCATGTGCAGATGCATGGACAAGCTGTTGTGCAACCCCCAGGCCAAGTAGGCCAAGAGAGAAGCGTGCATCCCCTTGCAGCCCTACTCATAGATAAAGAAAGTTAGTGAACACACCGGAAATGCCCTCACTGGAAGCTTGGGAGACATCTTTGGGGGAGTGGGGACTGGCTCCAAGTTCAGAGCAGCATCTGCTCTTGGGCATGGCCACTTGGCTGGCTGGCCTCTTCCTACTACACATTGTCATTGTCGTCCTCCTCCTCCTCCACCTCCGCCCTCCTGGAGACTGATGCCATGAGTGTCTTGGCCGGACTCAACAACCGTGGCTGGGGACGTGACCAACCCCCCCACCCGCAGGATGGCATCCAGACACTTGTAGTAGCAACAGGTGTGAGGTGTTGCCCCAGAGCATCTGTTCTGCTCCCTGGCCTTGTGGGTGGCTGTCAGCCGGTGGTCAGGGCAGTGAGTGGTGTGTGTGAGCTATACACCCGAGACTTTAACTGCTAGGAGTGGGGTCCCTTAGCAGTGGGCAACCTGGAGGAGGTTGACGGGTGCCCCAAAGAGTTTAACGTCCGTGTCTTTACTGCTAGGATCGGGATCCTTTGCAGTGGGCAGCCAACAGGCTGACAGACGCCCCAGAGTTTAACAGGGAGAGCTTTACACCTCAGACTTTGACTGCTAGGACACAAAGTCCCATCGCAGTGGGCAGCCTGGGGAGGCTAAGAGGTGCCCCAACGGATCTGTCCCCTGGAAGCGACACGATCCAACGCTCAAGCTCTCCCTATATCTGTCCCTTATGACCAGCTGGAGTTCTTTTGTTTGTGTTCGGTTCGGGTACAGCAGCACGGGTTCAAGTCAGAAACTCAAACCACACTTGCTTATTTGTAGGAGAAAGAAAAGAAAGAAGAAAGAAAACTTGGTTCAATATATATATTTAAACTTATAAAGTGAATGAGGGCACAATCTTATTTTCTTGTTTACAATAGAAGTGAAACAGGTTGATTAGAGAAACTTATAATAGAGTAACTAAATTAAAGTGTACACATAAGAAACACATTGCAGGTATAATTCTCACCCCTGCGTTCCAGACTTGGCGTGGCCAGCGTCTTTCTCTCAATCCCTCGGGAAGAAGTAGGGCGAGGCTGGGCGTCCCACAGACCTCGGGAGACAACATATACCTGCCAGCAGGTATAGACTGGAGCTCAAATGGGGTGGGCTACTAAACCCCTCTTTATACCCCTTGGGTCACGTAGGCTTCTTCCTGGTCTCAAGTGGCCAATTAGGAAAAATGGCTTTGAATGCCAAGTTTCCCACGGAAGGGTGCAAAGCATAATTCACACCTGGGAAAATGCAGACAATGGGCACTTCTAGTATGTGATGGGCGAAGATTCCTCTCCTGGGACAGTGTAGGTGTGTCAATTACTGGTGCTAGCCATCAGGGCAGCAGGAGGCCCTGGGTCGTCAGCTAGCCCATTTACTGTCTGGTTTCTGTTTATTAGAGTCAGGGACAAGCAGCACCCCTGCGTTCCCAGGGCATCAAAGGCTGACTGCCTTTCTCTTGCTCTCTGGGGGGGGGGGGGAAACAAGATGGGGTTCATGTCTGGCTACAGTGGCCTGGCATAGCTCTTTTATTTGAGCCTGCACTGCTCCAGGCTCCTGTTGTGCCCTTTCTTTGCCAGGCTGGCAATCATCCTGCCATAGATTTTCACATTACACTTCTTGGGGGATCCTGGGGGTTGGACTCCTCTCCCCACACCTTAATGAGGTCCAGGACCTCTGCACCAGTCCAGGCTGGAGCTCTTGTGTGTCCCTGGACAGTGGAAGCCATGGGAGCTGCAGAAGTGCTGTCAGCCATCAGAGGGTCCAAGCGAGCATTGGGAGCACTCATGTCTCTCAGTGTCCTGGTCACTCACACAGGGATCACAAAGTTGGCCACATGGGACAAGCCCTTCTCCTCTTCCCAGGACTTTTACAGCTCCACAGAAGGAGGAGAGCAGCGGAGATGTCGGGTGTGGCCAGAGAGGTAAGAGCTGACAGCTGTGGGAGGCTTCTGGAGGCCAATTAGTTTCAATAAGCAGCACTGGAGTGTCCACACTAACATTATTTCAAAATAACAATTTTGGAATTAGCATTATTCCTGATGAAAAGCAGGAGTACAGAGTTTGAATGTTGTGACTCATTATTCCAAAATAACAGGCTTGGTAGCGTGGACACACTGCTTATAAATTTGAATTTGGTGTGTGCGTGTGTGAGGGGAGGGGAGGCGTATTTTTGGAAAAAGGTCCTAGCATGGCCTATAACTAGGGGTCACCAAATGAGGAGCTAGGATGAACAGAAATCACCATTCTAAGATTCTAGACTTCTGGGTGGAGCAGAGAAGGGAGCAGGATTTAGCCTAACTGCCCCTGGCTAAGACAGATAGCAAACACACAATCTGGAGTTCTGCAGTCTGATGGCTGGGCAATTCATAACATAGCATAGACTTTCCAGCCAAAAGGGAGTCAGCTGCTGCCAAAGTCATGGAGATCAGGAGAGATCCCAGATTATTGGAAAAAGGCAAATGTAGTGCCCATCTTTAAGAAAGGGAAGAAGGACGATCCAGGGAACTATAGACCTGTCAGTCTTACCTCAGTCCCTGGAAAAATCATGGAGGGGATCCTCAAGGAATCCATTTTGAAGCACTTGGAAGAGGGGAAAGTGATAAGGAATAGTCAGCATGGATTCATGAAGGGCAGGTCGTGCCTGACCAATCTGATTAGCTTCTATGATGAGGTAACTGGCTCTGCAGATATGGGAAAGTCAGTGGATGTAATATACCTTGACTTTAGCAAGGCTTTTGATACGGTCTCCCACAATATTCTTGCCAGCAAGTTAAGGGAATGTGGATTGGATAAATGTATGGTAAGATGGATAGAAAGCTGACTGGAACGTCGAGCCCAGCGGTTAGCGATCAACGGCTAAAAGTCAGGATGTTGGTTGGTTTCTAGCAGAGTGCCTCAAGATTTGGTTGACTGGGACTAGTTTTGTTCAACATCTTTATTAATGACCTGGATGAGGGAATGGATTGCACCCTCAGCAAGTTTGCGGATGACACTAAGCTAGGGGGAGAGGTAGATACGCCGGAGGGCAGGGATAGAGTCCCGAGTGACTTAAACAAATGGAGGATTGGGCCACAAGAAATCTGATGAGGTTCAACAAGGACAAGTGTAGAGTCCTGAGCTTGGGATGGAAGAATCCCAAGCATTGTTACAGGCTGGGGACCAACTGGCTAAATAGCAGTTCTGCAGAGAAGGACCTAGGGATTACAGTGGATGAGAAGCTGGATATGAGTCAACAGTGTGCCCTTGTAACCAAGAAGGCTAATGGCATATTAGGTTGCATTAAGAGGAGCATTACCAGTAGATCCAGAGATGTGATTATTCCTCTTTATTCAGCTCTGGTGAGGCCACATCTGGAGTATTGTGTCCAGTTCTGGGCCCCCAATTACAGGAAGGATGTGGATGCATTGGAGAGGGTCCAGCGGAGGGCAACCAAAATGATTAGGGGGATGGAGCTATGACCTATGAGGAGAGGCTGAGGGAGTTGGGTCTATTTAGTCTGCAGAAGAGAAGAGTGAGGGGGGATTTGATAGCAGCCTTCAACTTCCTGAACGGAGGTTCAAAAGAGGCTGGAGAAAGACTGTTCACAATAGTGATGGATGGCAGAACAAGGAACAATGGACTCAAGTTGCGGTGGGAGAGGTCCAGGTTGTATATTAGGAAAAACTATTTGACTAGGAGGGTGGTGAAGCACTGGAATGTATTACCTAGGGAAGTAGTGGAGTCTCCATCCCTAGAGGTGTTTAAGTCTCAGCTTGACAAAGCCCTGGCTGGGTTGATTTAATTGGGATTGGTCCTGCGTTGGGCAGGGGGCTGGACTTGATGGCCTTCTGAGGTCTCTTCCAGCTCTATAGTTCTATGATTCTATGATTCAAAGGGATGGAGATTAGGAGATACGGGCCCATCTTACTTCACCAGTTATCAGCTCAAGGCCCTAACTGTGGGAGAGGGTTCCACCACTGAGTCAGCATGGATCTCATTGGAACATGGTGACTTGCACTCTGACAGCAAAATTGGACTGAAATCTCTCTTCCCTAGGCTCTAACATCCAAGGGTTTTCAGTCTCCTTGAAGGATTAGGAATTTGTCTGACAATCCTTTATAACCCCACACAGCCAGGAGCATATTTGATTAGATTTTGGCTTTCTTGCTCCTGATTGTAGTTCTAAGGAGCATAATCAATAACCAGTGTTCTAAGCTGCCAGACAGTACAGCTTCACAGCTGATGACTCAGCCCCACCAAGTCAGCAGCTCAGGGCTCAGTGCATGGAGTTGACTGACTGGGTGGGGATTAATCACCTGTGAAGTTGTGCTGCTGTGCAGTTTAGAGGGAACACTGGTTCTGACTGCTAGCATAATCAGCTTGAATTGATATATTATGCAGTTGTTTCAACACATAAATCCAGCTGCTTCATTTTTACATTTACAAGTGCCCGGGTGCCTCAGTTAAGAGGAATTTGTACTCTTTCCATAGTCTCACTGAAGGTGGAAGAATTAGCTGGATTCAAATATCAGCTGCTGTCAACATCTTATTGGTTCAATACCATTAGAGGATGGTTATGGTAGGTTCGTCATCTCATGAATATGCAGTTTGCTAATGCACATACAGCAGAGATTTCATTCTTTGATGTCATACACACTGCTTTTGTCTTGGGGTGGAAAATTTTCAGAACATTTTTAAGAAAGGAGTTTTAATATTTTTTTTCACTGCAGTTTCTGAGCTTTGCTTTTACTTCCATCGGGGTTTAACAGGAGTTGACATTCTGTTTAAAATGAGCCACAACACTGCTATTTCCTATAGAAAAAGTCTTTGAGCTTGTAAAATAGCCTTTTTAAGTTTAAATGGTCCTTTACCTTAAATGGACATCAAAGTATTTATGGTTTATTCACTTGACAATCAGGGTCCAGCCACTCCAAGTGGAGAACAGATGGTTTAAACCCTCAAAACTGAGCAGCTGAACCAACTGACTGTGTTCTGTATTATCATGCTTTAAAATGAGCTTGATGGTTACCATGACAGAGGTAGACTGTGGTTACAAATTTATATATTCATATATCTAGAAATCTCTACTCATAATTAGTGCTGCAATATGCAAATACACATCATAGTAGGGAAACTGTGGTAGAGCTAGATGGTGCTGTGGCCTAGGTGTGGTGACACCCTTTTATGGGCAGCAAAAGGTGTGGGCCAGGACTCCACTGGGGTCCAGAGGCCTCGTAGGTGAGATGAGTCAGTGGTACAGTTAGGCAGTGCTGTGGCCCGAAAAGCTTCTGTCAGCAGGGAAACTATGCAGAGTTGTTGTGTTATGTGGGTCAAAGCTCCCCTGGAATGAGGGAGATTCTGGCTGGTAAAGGTTCAGACAAATATGTTACCTGATAAAGGGTCAGAAAAGCACAGAAGGGTATGAAGCAAACTCTGCAGTAAGTGTCGATGTTAAGAAGCCCCTGCTGTGAGGTGGAGTTGGAGCTGCACACAAATTATAAGTACAGGTTTGGTGATACAGTCTATATACATCTCTCATAATTATTATTAAGACTAGTACATTACAAGCTTTCATAAAAGATCTTACTCCATGTACTTTTACCATACAATGAGGCAGTATGTAATCAGTTCAGCTGTTCATTTTGCTAGGTTAAACCTTCTGTTCTCCCCTTATTGTCACACCTTGGGAAAATGTTTTATTTCTTTTTTTCTGGGTTTGGTAAGCAGTTGCTTAAGCAGTTGCTATATCACTAACTCCCCAATTAATATAAACATTGAGACTCAAATGGGTTCTTATCAGCACATATAGTTGAGTCATTTGATTCCATATTTGCATATCAATCATCTTTTATGCATCACGAGTTAATAGCATGTGGTGTTTTAGATGCTGCTTGTAATTATTGGAACTGGGAGCATAGGCTGTTGGAAGTCTGGAAGCACAGGAAACAGGAAGGAGTGGAGAGAAAATTGGAGGGGGCTGAGTGAGAGCTACTGAGGGATGCAGCAGCTTTATAAGGAGGGTCTACTTTTGATAAATAAAGTCCTGTTGAAGTTTGTTAGTACCTTGCTTGCATGATACAACATAGCATGATACAGTTAGCATAGGCTTGGAAACTAGGAGTTTGATGGGTGCTGCAGTACCTCAGGGCTCCCGGCCTAGCACCCATGGTCCTGGCTACTGTACTGCAGGCTCTGCTGCCAGCCCTATACCCAGGGACCCATGTGCCGCCACATGCCTCGGGAGCTCTGCTGCTGGCTCTGCATCTGGGTCCCAGCTGCTGCACCACTCACTCTAGGATCTGCTGCTGGCCCTGTATGTTGGGGGCTCTACTTCTGGCTCCAGGTTTGGGGTCCCAGCTGTAACCCTGTTCACTCACAGGCACTGCTGCCTGCCCTGTGTCCTGGCTGCTTGCCCTGCATGACAGGGCTTTGCTTCCAGCCTCAGCTCAAGGACAGGGGCAGGATGACATAAGGGGATGTCAGCACCCCCACTCATAAAAATGTTCCCATGCCACTAGCAGTTAATGCAGGAAGGGCTCTAAAGAACACTTTCAAAATAAGCTTATGCTATTTTTAAACTTCTGAGGGACAAAAGGGTTTCCTCTTCAAGGAAAAATAAAATGCCAATGAAAAGTAATGAATCTTTTGAGACATTTTCTGACCACAAATGTTCTCAGTTTAAAGAAATGAGATTCAATAAGGATATTTCTAGAAACTTTTTATTCAGCTTTGAAACTAGGCTTTTTGTTTGCAAGAGGAAGAGTAAAGAGTTCTGCTTTTGATTTGGGCTCAATTATATGACTTGGTTCTGATAACACCTTAAGCGCACTCTTCTCTGGAATATCCCAAATAAAGAATATTCTTGTTCTTTCACATAACCAGGTCTCTTTCTGAACCATAAGTACCCTAAGAAGCTTTTCTTGAGATAAAGATATATCTGTACTATGCCAGTGTCTTGGGAATTTATTAATGGGGAAGATATCCTGTTTTCTTAGAAGATACTCATGCTGGTTTACCCTCTAGCTAATGGCTCCTAAATGTGTATCTTAGAATCATAGGGTTGAAAGAAATCGAAGGAAGTCATCACATCCAAACCCCTGCCCAAAGCAGGACCAACCCCAACTAAGTCATGCCAGCCAGAGCTTTGTCAAGCTGGGAGTTTAAAACCTGTAGGCATGGAGATTCCACCACCTCCCTAGGTAACCCATTCCATTACCTCACCACCCTCCTAGTTAAATAGATTTTCCTAATATCCAACCCAGATCTCCCCCACTGCAACTTATTGCTCCTCGTTCTGTAGAAAATCTACAACTTGCAATTGGAATCAAGACCAAGAAAAAATCATGACAATGAGCCCTGAAATACAGCATTCAAAACATAGTTTAAAAGTTACAGAATGTTAAAACATGACAAAATCTGCATTGCAGAGTCTGTGTAAGCACACTTGGCGGTATTAATACAGTTTTGTGGTTGAGCTAGGTAACATTCTTCAGTCAAATAGCTTATTAGCTAAAAGCTTCAGTTTTAGTTTAAACGAAACTCCATATGAATTTGACACACATTTACTAAACTTTTACCTGAATTTACCCAACTATACTTGATTTGTTTTGAGGGGCATTGAGGATGGAAGTGCCAGATTCATAATAGGAATGGGTGCTATTCACAAAACTGTAAGGAGAGGGTGTGCATTATACATAATAGCCCAATGGTTAGGCCACTCACTTGTAATGTGGGATCCCAACTTTAGGAACGCTAGGAAACCCAGGTCTCCCATATGGGTGGTCTAAGCACCAGGGCTATGGCTATTCTGGGGTGGGTTTCTGTCTTTCCTGTTGGTGTCCTATTTCTTATCAAATATTCTTATCAAATGTAAATATTCACAAATATTCACTCTAAAAAAGAGTAACCGTATCTGCTTGTGGTCAGGACACATGCTTGGTATCTCAAGAAACTAGAATGGGAATTAAAACTTGGATCCTCCACATCTCAACTGACTGTCCTAACCATATTGTAAGGGATCCCCTGCCTTGTGAATATAGCCCTTTTTTAATTGATATAAAGTTTAAAATGATGGGAAACAAAGGTTTTGTTTAGAGTTGAACAAATGACATGTGACCCAAAACAACATTTGTCAACTTTTAAATCTGCTCTGAAATTTTGGTTTGTTTACTTTTTTTGTTGTGTTGTTTTCCAGAGCTGCCAATGAAAAAAAAATTTTTTTTATCCAGCTGTATTTTATGGCTGAAGAGATATAGTTATCTGTCTCTTTTGGTGCTTGTCACTGGTTGACTGAAAGCATAGAATTTCTCGGAATTTACTTAATTACTATGAAAATTTTGATTCATTACATAAGCATGTGAGCATATTCTGTAAGCATCAGGTATCTAAAAATAAATAAAAGTACCTCTTAATTCTATAAAAAATAACATAAAATTAAAGTTATATATAATTTTTTTTCTCTCGTTATTGACATCAGCATCCACAACCGTATGAGAGAAAGGACAAGAAAGATAAAGAATTAAAAAGGAATCTGTTTAAAACACACTTGTTTCTACATTAAAGTGTGTGGATGTTAACTCGGGAACTAGTAGTTCATCAGTGTTTGGGGTTGCCTGACATTTCCTTTTTATCACACTTTATTTTCAGTAGCTTGAAACTATGCCAGACTTGAAGGAAGGAGTGAGATCCACTTGAATTTTGGACAAAGTTAAAGTTGTGGGATGTGGTCTGTGTGGCTCAGTTTTTTTAATTGTTAGTTAATGCCTATTACGCCCACTGGCGTGTAGGGCAGCAACGAAGGTTCTCTATTTTTGTCTGTCTTTGGCCATTTTCTCCAGTGTGTCCCAGTTGTAATTCATTCTCTTCATGTCTGCTTCAACAGTACTCCACCATGTTATCTTGGGCCTCCCACGTTTCCATCGTCCTTCAGGCGTCCAGTGAAGTGCTATCTTTACAATGGTGTCTGCCTCCCTTCTCATCACATGTCCTATCCATCTCCAGCATCTTCTCATAATGATAGTGGTCATGTCCTCCTGGTGGCATCGCAGGAGCAGGTCATTGGAGATTGTTTTCGGCCAAAAGATGCGAAGTATCTTACGAAGGCCGGTGGTGTGAAAGAATGAGAGCTTGGCACAGTCACACTCTGTCATCCACCAGCACTCTGAGCCGTATAGTAGTGTTGATATGACACAGCTCTGGTACAGCTTAAGCTTGATGTGACACTGTACTGTGTAGAACTCCATTAACTTTTGTAGTTGTGAAGTGGTAAAATTGTGTTGCAATTTTTTTAAAAACTGTATAATTGTTTATATACACTCATATAATAGTAAGTTGACACTTTTCTGTGGCTATAAACTTATACAACTGTTGCACATACTCTTTACATTAACATAAAGTGTGAGTGTATAAACTCTACTACATGTGTTATAGACTCTTTCAGAGGTGACCTAAAATATCCAGAAACATAATTTGGAAGTTAAGTTATTTGTACACATGCTGATAACAACAGACCAATTGTGAGCCTCTGGCTAGATTATTAACCATATTGTCACAAGTCCTTTAACTGAAAATTCAAAAAAGTGTGCGTGGGGGAGAACATAAGCTTTTAGTGTGTATTCTTTTCTTTAGTTTTTGCTTTATTTCAATTTAGTTACTTTAAATTTACATCAGCACAATCACATTTGATCTTGTTGTACTTACATTTTCTGGATGAAATAGCTGGCCTAGTTTCATCATTTCATTTATTTTTCTTAGATAATCCATTTGAAAAACATAAATGTAAAATCAATTTTTTTTATAAAAAGCAATTATAGGAGGCAGATACTCTCACCTAAAAGCACTGTTCCCTTAACTAAGAAAGCAAATTCAATGGGGAGGAATCAAAGTCAAGTCTATTGTTAGGTTTAACATAAAGAAAACACACCGCAGGCTCAGTATGGACAAAAAACAGTGGATTATGAAAACTAAGTGCTATTCTATGCAGCTATAAATACATTATTGCTGAAGGAAAAATGTGTATATATATTTTGCCGGACACAATTTTTCATTAAGTTAGAGTTAAGGTTATAAATAGGAATCTCTTTAACTTAAGGAGGAAATTTTTATGTTCTATTTGGAGAAATCCTAATGTCTGAAAACCAGGAATTTCAGTTATGATTGCACTTAAATAAATCAGAATTTGCATTTTTTGGAGACTTTTAAAAAGGAATATGAAGCTATGATCAGAGAATGACAATGTATATGGCTGGTATTTGGCATTATTCTTTTTAGAGTATGCAGACTTTCTAAAGTCTTATGGAAAAAACCCTCTGGAGTCATTGTTTTCTCTGCATTTGTACAATGCTCTAATCCTGACTGGAGTCTTTGAGCATTACCCAGTTGAAATCAGACACTAGCAAAGAAATCACAAATTGGGTGCCCCCAAATCATGAGTGATTTCAATTCATGTGACTTTTCTACCTATTGTTTTCTAGCTTTTGAGTCTTTGTCATGAACTTGGGTTACACTTTTCTTTACAATGGTGGCTAATTTGTTTTTGAAAAAGGTGGATTCATACCAAATCATACGGCTGTAGGTCTACAGCTTAGACTTCAAATATGTGACTTGCTATAAAATAGCAGAATGACAACACTGAACAAAGAAACTCTTAATCAAAAAATAACTTGCCTTAGAATGTAGGTGCCTGAAAAACCTTCCTCCCTGTTGGTAAATTATTAAAAGATCGGGTACAAGAGGAGTGAAGGTAAGAAGCCAGATTCACTACAGGGTTGGGGTTAGTGCTATAATTGGATATTTTTCTAAAACAATTTTCAAATAATTAGGTTTCATTATAGTTTTAACTATACATTTCCTAGCTGACTCATGCTTCGTTAGCTGGCTTGTGTGCTTTCTGACTCTTAAATTAATGGAACTGAAAGTGTAGATATCATTGCTTCTTTTTTTCTGGGAATAAAAATGGATTATTAGGTTGTGTTGGGTAGATATGCCAAAATGGAATGTGATAATGGAATACAGTAGTTTGCAGTGTTGTTGTGGTCCTGTAGGTCCTAGAGACACAAGATGGTTTAGATAATATCTTTTATAAAACAATCTTGTGTTGGTGAGAGACAAGCTGTTAATCTCATTTGAGCTCTTTATGTCTTAATTTGATTTTTTCAGGGTGCATCTACACTGCACCTGGAGCTCAAAATAAGCTATGCAATTTGAGCTATGCAAATTGCATAACTTATTTTGAGTCAATTTTTAAATAGCTTATTTTGAAATTTGGCACTGTCTACATAGCACTTATTTTGAAATAAATCGCTATTCCAAAACGTTCTTTACTCCTCGTGGAATGAGGTTTACAGGAACATTTGAATAGTGAGCCTGATAAATTTTGAAATAAAGGGTACGCTCAAAAGATCTGGAATAGCTATTTCGGGATACCTCTGGTATCCTGAAATAGCACTGCGGTGTAGATGTAGCCTCAGTGTCTTTTTTGTTCACTTTTTTTACATTTTTTCATGCTTTAGAAGGTATAATAGATGTTGGATAAAAAGAGGAGTGGAAGACAAAGGGAACAAGAAGTGACCATGAAATAATGAAGAAAGAGTCAAACTCTGCACCTCCATCACAATAAATCAAAGAAATAATCCACAGACTGATTAGCCAAAGGTTTTCTAAAGTATCCCTCAGGAAAGTAGCTGGTGCTTTCTGGATAAATTAGATCTGCTTGACATGGTGAACTTCATGAATGGTTATATTCTCTTTTTCCCTGTTACAGAAAGATCTGCTTGAACTCTCTGGCTGCATCTAGACTGGCATGATTTTCCGCAAATGCTTTTAACGGAAAAATTTTCCGTTAAAAGCATTTGCAGAAAAGAGCATCTAGATTGGCACGGATGCTTTTCCGCAAAAGCACTTTTTGCGGAAAAGTGTCCCTGGCCAATCTAGACGCGCTTTTGCACAAGAAAGCCCTGATCGCCATTTTAGCCATCGGGGCTTTTTTGCGCAAAACAATACCACGTTGTCTACACTGGCCCTTTTGCACAAAAGCTTTGCGCAAAAAGGACTTTTGCCCGAACGGGAGCAGCATAGTATTTCCGCAAGAACACTGACGATCACACATGAGATCGTCAGTGTTCTTGCGGAAATTCAAGCGGCCAGTGTAGACAGCTGGCAAGTTTTTCCGGAAAAGTGGCTGATTTTCCGGAAAAACTGGCCAGTCTAGACACAGCCTCTTTTCCCTATAACAGTCATTCTGTGTAGAGAGAGAAAACTTTTCCAAGAGAGATGGCCCATAAAATGTCAGGTTCTAGATAATTCTGTTTTTGCAGAGCTGGGTAGGTCATTTCACATTCTAAAGCTCTGAGCAATCCTTATGCCTAGTTTCCAGACATTTTGTCATGGACTGCATGAGTGGCATTGTCATATCATTGATGTAACTCATTTATGCCTGTGATGGGGCAGCACTGAGCCTGCAGGGCCCAGACAGGATTATCTGGCTGCAGAGGCCCCTCCCCTGCAGCCCTACTGAGCATGCCCGGGCTGTAGCTCCATTATAAAAGCCTGGGCAAGGACTCAGTCAGTGGTGGCAGCTGGAGGAGAAGGACCTGTGAAAGGAGCTCATGCATAGCTGTCACCAGAGACTCCAGAAGAGACTGGTGGGGATGCAGAGGCGAGCTGGTGCATCCCAGAGACTGCCTGCCGAGCAGACGCCGACCCGGAGGCTGCTGCAAGCTGGACAAGTACATGGGAAGGAACCCCAGTGAACCAGGTAGGAAGTGGCCCAGGGCAGGAGTGGGAACCTCCCCAAGAACCTCGGTGCATTTTGGCCGGATTGCCCCGCCGAGTGAGTGACCTGCTATCCGGTCACTCACAGGGCCCTGGGCCAAGACCTGGTGGCGTAGGATGGGCCCGGGTCCCCCTACCTGGGGTGTGTCCCTGCTACAACCCTAAATTGTGTTTTGGACTCAGGCCGGAGTGCCTTGGCCTTGCCTTAAAGGGCCAGATGTAAACTGTGTTTCAGACTTAAGAGGTCCTGTGGGAGGGCCAGGCGGGAGTGGCCTGCCACAATGCCCCATTAATGGCATTTGAGATAACTACTGTATTTAGTTGCATCCAGCCTTTCCCAGGGCTGGATTTAACCCTTGTGAGGCCAGTGAGGGGCAGATGCTCCATTACATTGCTCTTCTTTCTTTTAGCCTTTGGAGCCCTCTTTTGTCCCAGCTCAGGAGAGTCTCAAGTTTCCAGCAACCCTCACCCTGGCGCCACCTCAGTCCTTGTTCCTGTTCTTGAGCAAAAATAATCAGCACTTTTTCTCCAGCTAATCAGACATGGCTGGCTTCCTGAGAAAGGGTGGGCCCTGCTTTTTACTTGCTAGGGTATCAAATGTCTGGACAATGAGAGTGGCTGTTGTTCAGTGAGATTCTGAGAAAATATGGGTTGCAAGCCCCAAAGCATCATTAATTCTTGTAATCCTGATTCAAATAGTTGAGAACTGAGGCTCCAAAACCCTGTTTCTAATAGGAAAAAATGGAACAAGGGGAATGGGTTATGTAATTGCTGATAATGGTAAGTGGCATGAATTACTCTGATGGTAGGAAGGGGGATTTAATAGCAACAAATGGTAAATCTGAATTTGAACTTTCAAAAGCCCCACTTTCAGTCTGTTTCCAACATTACAAGCACAATTTTTTTCAATGAACTATAAGGCTCTTCCCTTTCCCATCCCTAGTAATTAGTTTCAAAGGAATCCTACTCCTCCTTCACACCACTGCTGAGACATACCTTTATGTTTCTTATCTGTGAATGTTACTATTGTGTTTGTTTTTATCTCTTGTAATTCCCGAATAAACAAAACCAGCACAGGTAACTAATTTACACTGTTTTGTTGCTAGTAGGTAAACCAATATGATAAGGAAATTGTAACAGCAGTAAGTCTCACCAAGACACAAAGGCTATGTCTACACAGCAGCATTATTTTGGAATGAGTTAGTTATTCTGAAATAACAAAGAGCATGTCTACACTACAAGCCTTTATTTCAAAATAACGTCAAGCTGAAGAACTTCTTACTCCAAATCATGGTAACCCTCATTTCATGAGGAGTAAGGGAAGTCGAAGGAAGAGTGTTCTTCCTTCGACTTCCTGCTGTGTAGACAGCTCCAAAAGCTGAATTAAGCTATTTTTACAGCAGCTACACAGTTGATGTAGCTGAAGTTGTGTATCTTAATTCGACTGTAGCCCTGCTGTGTAGGATGCCCAGAGTGAGTAGCAAAACAGTATAGTGACTTAAGAACAATGGTAGAATAATTGGATTAAGCATGTGCAGAATTAGAGATACAAAATGACTCCCTGAGAATGAGTCAGACATCCCAAACAAACTGCCTCCACCTCACTGCACAGATACCAGCACTCATTCATGCCCTCTTTCCCCCACCTACCCCATGCAGACAGCCCTTTTACCTCCCCCTGCCCAGCCCAGGAGGATGGAAGAGACTGACCGGTTTCTTTCTCTCTCTCTCTCTCTCTCTCTCTCTCTCCTCCACAGACAGGACTTTCACCTAAGCCAATTAATTACTCCCTCCCTCTTCCCAGCCACTCGTTCCCTGCATATCTTGGCTGATTGTCTTCCCTTTCAAGCATGCAGCAGGCAGCATTTAGTTGCTGTTTACTGAGGCCCCATCCCCACTGATTAGCTGATCTCCTTGCCTGCATGGGAAGCTTTGAACCTCTCTGTGGGCTCAGAACATAGCTGTGCAGCTTAGAGGGAACTTTGCTCTAGAATCTTATTTTCCATTGCCTTCAGCCTCCTGTAACAACTCCAGAACATACAATTTGATGACATTTTATATTTCCTTTGTGCACCTGTTCTAGGAAATTAAATCAATTTAAAAATACATACTTGGCAAATTCTAAAATGCTGTGACGCTTACATTTGGGGTATTTAACATTTACAGTCACTGATACAATATGCTACTTACTGTTTTATCATTATTTAATACTTGTGAAGCATATGCACTTCTCAATTCTCCCAACTTATCTGTCTCTCAAAATATTTAATAACAATAAAATGGCATTGTATAGGTTAACATAGGCTCTTATGCATCTTGATAAGGACTTTGTGTCCTGGTTTCCTAGGAATCAAGATTTTGCCAATGAGATGTATTATGCTCATTAGAATGCAAGCCAAATAAAAAGTACAATTTGCAAATTCAATCAGTGCATTCACTTGGAAGCTTGCAGTTGCTAAGACTAAAAGGGCCACAGTTTTCTTCGGTATTCACTGAGGGCATGTCTAAACTACATCCCTCTTTCGAAAGAGGGTTGTAAATTAGGCAGATCAAAAGTGCAAATGAAGTGGGGATTTAAATATTCCGCATTTCATTTGCATAATCACATCACAGTGTTCTTTCGAAAAAGGGTATTTCTAAAGTGAAACCGCTGTCTAGATGCAGTTCTTTCGAAAAAAACCCCTTTTTTGAAAGATCTTGTATACCTCATTTTTTACAGGATCTTTTGAAAAAGGGTGGTTTTTTTTCCAAAAGAACCGTGTCTAGACAGCGGTTTCACTTTCGAAAAACCCTTTTTTGAAAGAACACTGTGATGTGATTATGCAAATGAAGCATGGGATATTTAAATCCCCGCTTCATTTGTACTTTCGATCTGCCTAATTTACATCCCTCTTTCAAAAGAGGGGTGTAGTTTAGACAGCCTAATTTTTGTACACCAAGAATCATGCATTCATGGACACTGGATGTTCAACCTATGGGTTTGTCATGAACTATTTTCTTAGATTGTGTGGTTGTTACCACCAAAACTCAGTATAGAAAGCTGAGTAGAATACCTTGGGCCACTCTTCCTTATGAGATGAAACTATCTAAGATCTGATTTTTATGTTTTTAGAACAATGACTTCAATTGTTCACAGTATAGGGGAGAACTGTGCAGACTCTTATTAAAGGAAAAAACATGGAGACATCTTCTTCAGTCTTTTCCCCTTTACAGATTTTCACTAGGCCATGTCTGTACAAGGAGATTATTTTGAATTTACTCAGTTTAACTTCTGGGCCCCCGATTTTACAGATTTGAAATTCCATGTCCTCATTACAGGGAAGGATCAAATGTGGTTTGAGGCAGGCTCTTTTAATGTGGATGTGCTACCTCCGACTCAGAGCCCCTGGAAGCACTCTGGGGAGCTGCAGGAGGCCTCCTGGAGGCCAAATAGTTTGAATTAGTGGTACCAGAGCATTAACACTAATGTTATTTTGGATTTACAAGTTGGGGAATAGTGTTATTCTTCATGAAAAGCAGTTCGAATTCTGTGGCCTCTTGTTCCAGAATAACGGGCTTGTTAATATGATGCATCTCTTACAAAATTGAACTTGGGGGGCTAATTTCAGATTAAAGTCCTAGTGTAGACTGGGCCCTAGTAAACACAACTATAACTACATACCAAAGCTGGTCTCCTTTCCTTGTATGCATACTCCATGCCTGACTCCTGAAACTTCTGGAGTTCTTCTCTACTCAACAATTGCCCTAGTCAAATTTACAATGTGATTTTTTCCCTGTAGAATAATGTTTAAGAGCTCTATAATTCAATATCCACAAATCTCTCAGTTTGTGCCTTTTATAGGGTGGTTCAGTGGCATTTTGCTGGTCTGTATATAAAGCGCATTAGGAGCATTAAATCAAGGCATCACAACTCATTGAAGCTGCCTGAACTGGAACTTGTTTTCACTTAAACACCACAGAGTGTAGGTCATAGCATGTGGGGCAGCAGATGTGATAGTGAAGTATTTGCCTATGGAAGAAGTGGCCAATCATTCCCTACCCACTTTAAAGCACTAAACACATTGGAGTATGTTGCCTTTTACAGCCAATTTTTACCAATTTATGAGCTGTTAAATTACTCTGCAAAGTAATGGTTTAAAGCATTAGTGATAGGCGTTGTGCATGGAGCCTTGGCTGCCTCTGGAGACTTGTTCTCATGCTTGTATATTTCATTGGAAGATGGCTGAAGCAATGTACTGTTCACCATGGAATTCCAGTAGACATGTCGCCCATATGTTAGAGATAAGTGACATAAATACCACAGAAACAGAGACATGTTGCTATTTAATCAATGTTTTATTTTTTGAAATTAGAAAACGAAAGGAGGGAAAGATATGAAGCTTTCATTGCAGTGAAAAATCCTAATACTTGTTTGTCTTCTTACAGAGCATGAAGGCACTTGTGTAGCAGGAAAATCACATGTTTCTCTTGATGTCTGGAACTCCTACAGTTGTCCAAGCACAGATTTTCTCTCTCTCTGTACTGGGTACCAAATTCATCAGAGCAGGTAAACAATCTGGGGCCTTTCTTTTTGAGTAACCAGCATGTTTTCCCCTTTTTATTACCTTTTCACTAGTGACTCCAACTGTAGGCTTTGCTGTTCTAGACAGCTAGGTAAATAAACTAGCCCAAGTTTCTTGAACATAAATATTACCTCCAAAACAAGAGTCCCAGGACACTCTTGTTCAGCTGAATGCAAGACTGACATAGACTCTTATCTCCTTGCTGGATGTCCTTTTGTGGCCACATAGAATCATATCTCTAAACATCCACAACACTACAGAGCTGAGAGGTCACTCTTGTGTTACAAGCTGCCTACACCTAATTGAAGCCCACTTGGGTATCCTACTCAAGCTTTTCCTGATCCTGTGTCATGCTGATGCCTGACCACTAGGACATCATAACAAGAAATATATTATTGCCCTGAAATAAATAAGTTCTTCATTGCTATTGACAATTCTGGGTGGAGGGCAACACTGGAGGCTATGTCTAGACTGCAGGCTTCTTTTGGAAGAAGCTTTTCTGGAAGAGAGCTTCCAAAAAAACTTCTTTCGAAAGAGAGCATCCACACTGAATGGATGCTATCTCACATTTAAGCTGTGATTACTATGAATGGAGTGACCACCAGTACACCTGTGCTTTTTCCTCTTCTTTTGAAAGAACTCCCTCTTCCCCGTCCACACATGCTTTTTTTCGAAAGAGCTCTTTCAGAAAAAGGCTTCTTCCTCATAGAAAGAGGATTACCAATGTCAGAAAAACCCTCTGTTCTTTCAATTTTTTCTAGAAAGAATGCGATTGCAGTGTGGACATAAATGACGTTTTTTCAGAAAAAAAGGCTATTTTTCCGAAAAAAACTCTCCAGTGTATGCATAGCCTGAGAGGATGGAGAAAGAGATTTCTTGGTAGAGGGCCCAGGGATATGGCATTTCCTAGCATCTCATCTCAGAAGAAGCTTGATCTCAACATATTGGTGAGGGGTAGCACAATAGTGCTCTTACAAGACCCTTCCATTCCTGGAGGATGAACACTGAAGAGACCCTGCCAGGAATTTTCACAGCTACAATAAGGGAGGTGAAGGATCTAGGTCCCACTTTTGAGTAAAATTTGATGAGTGTCTGTATGTAAACATCAGGTCAAGAGAATTCAGGTTTTCTATAAGTATATATTAAATACCAGAGGAAATGACCAAAAGGTTTGTCAATGGAAAATTCCCATAGGTTGTAACTAGAATCCTTACACCACAGACGAAGCAAAAAACTTTAGTTTGCCATTCATAGATGACTGTTGAAGACAGAGAGGTTGCTAGGAAACTTGTTGATAAGTGGTGGTCAGTAGCAAGAGTCACAAATAATTTTAATTTGTTTCAAGTACATGTTTTCTGTCTGCTCTCAATGGCAGCTAATTAAAACATGATAGCTATACATATTATGAAGAATGAGATAGTAGTTCATTCAGTATTGGTGTCCTTTGTGGGCTCTGTCTTGCAAGCTGCTGACCGCTGTAGTCCCAATCTAATCAGGCAGAGCAAAAGGACTTGTTGACTTCAGTGAGACTGCTTTTCACATGGCTGAAATTCAGCGTAGACATTACTGGATTGAAACCAGAGTAGTCTGCACTTTGAAGAACTGAGTCTTCTTACTTTTAAAACAAATGGAACTGACTCCATGATGGGATACTGATGTATATTTCAATTTAAAATAACCCAGTTTTAAAATATTTATTAGTATGTTTACTCAAATACCTAAATTAAAATAAGACAGGAAAATGTCTATATCTTCAAAAACTTTTCAGACAGCCACAAAACAATTCTCACCTTCAATTCACTCCCATTAGTTTTTCTGTTTCTGTTTAGCAAGACCATAATTGCTTTTTGCTTCTTATATCACTTGAAAGTGATATGTTATAAGCAGGCCTGTTTTTTTCCTACACATTCACTGAAGGCAACATTACTATACTGTACCTCTGCCCCGGCTCAGCGATTGGGGGTGGGGGGGAGGGGGAGGAATGGAGCATTTGCTCAAGGGCTCAAACAATTTAAATGGGCTTGGGTGCCATTCAAGCTAAGTGCCAACCCCCATACCCTCTTGCACCCCAACCTCCTGCCCCAGCCTGCACCCAAGCCTTTCCCTTCACCCCGCCCCCCCGCAGCCAAACTTCTATTGTGTGAGAGACTCTGAAACCAAAGATATTCCTCCCCTCACTCTTTTATCTTTAAAACAAATCTAAATATCTTTTACATATGTTCATTCACAGAAATATGAAGTTTGGTTTCACCATATAACTGGTATTGCAGTATTTGGTGATGCAAACAAATTTCATTCCCATTTGCTATCATTTGAACTTTAAATGTGATTACCATTGTTGATAGCTATATGGAACTGTCACTTTGATAAATCTGAATGTATCATATTTTCTATACTTACTGACTTAACATTTGTATTCTTCATACACAAAAAAACCCCACTTAAAAGTCTGAATCAAAATATATCTTAAAGCCAAGGTGACCTTGGTATAGGGTATTTCCTGGAGGCTAACAATCATCTGGAAGCACTGAAGAATGTTAAGCCATTAACTCCAGCTGCTCATTAGTTTCCAGGAAATGCTCTTTGTCCTGTACTAGTGTAGTTGGGTATTACAAACTAGAAATTAACAAAAAACATAAATGTACTTTGAATCATTATATATGCACAGGACATTTCTAGAGAACTGGATACTGGCAGGTAGTTTTAAACATCCTGGATACTAGCAAGTAGTTTTAAACATCCATTAATTTTATCTCTTAATAACTTCTGCCCTTCTGGTACATTGATTTTCGAAGGAATGTTGCCATGGTAGTCCTATTTATATTTGTCTTTTTGTGAGGTTGACATTGAAGGTTTTTAGTGTTTAGCACAGAAGCTTCTGTTCACGTTTTATTTTACTACTTCACAATGCCAACACAACATTATCACTGTCTGAAGTGGTTCATGGCTGAGAGTGCCAACCTGAGGACAGATTATCAAAAAGCAAACTGGTCATATGTACTATAGGTGTCACCAAACACAGTAAGAAATATGAACTCCTGAAGCACTGTAACTGTCTTGTCATGGAGTCACAGATGGACCCTGTGAGCATGACAGGCTATCTGACTACCCAGGGTGGACTTAGGGATAGTTGTTTGCCATATACCAAAGATCACGAAAGATTCAGGTTGCTTTTGGTCCCCACCAGTCACTTACCTTGGGTCACTTTGCACCTCACACCAAAGGATTACATTCACTTGGAAAAAAATAAATGAGTTTTATACAGGTTAAAACACATATGCACAAATAAGTTACACTCTGGTTCCAAAAGGTAATAGATTTAGAAATCTGTCTTTTAGGGCTAACCCCAGGGATCTCTGCTTTTGTTTCCCAGCTGCAGACTTATGAGAGTCCAGATAGCAAAGAGAAAGCATTTTCCTTTGTCCTTTTGGCATCCATATTTAAGAAAGATGAATTCAAACTGGAACAAATGCAGAGAAGGTCTACAAGGATGATCAGAGGAGTGAAAGCCACCTTATGAGAGGAACCTCACAGAGCTTTGCTTGTTTAGCCTAAGTAAATAAAGGCTATGTTGTGATATGGTTTCTTTCTTAATACATATCAAGGGGATAAACAGCAGAAGGGGATAGGAATTATTTAAGGTAAAGACCGACGTTGGCTAGTTTATATCCATTTGTTCTTGTGCTGTCAATCAGTTTAGGCCTGAAATCAGATAAAGTTTTTTTAATCATTAGAGGAGTGATGTTCTGCGAGCATCTTCCAATGAGAGTGGAGCCAAAAAGCCTCACTATTTCAAGACTGAGCTCACTGGGTGACCGAGGTTCTGTGCCCTTCAGTGTGCAGTATGGCAAACTAGATGGACTTAAAGTCTGAGTCTGAAATACCTGTACAAATATAAAGGTTTTAATATTCCTAAAAGATGAGGGGGAATATAGAAAGATAGTAAAATAAATATAATCTTTCTCATTATAACTAGAAGCAATAAAATTAGAGGCTGTTTCTTTTGCAACATTAAAATATATTTGCAGAATTCCCAAAGATGGGAATTCATGATAAAATAAATACTAAATAGACTATTCACACATCCCAGTAATCTTCTGCAGAAAGAAAGAGAACCAGTGAAGCTAAGAAAAGAGAGAGATTGCTGTTTATCTGACTGCCAACCCTGACCCTTTGGGTTATCTTTCCCTCAGTGAAGAAAAGAATAAAAGCTTTATCCCATGTAAGTGTTCTTTTAAGTGGGCTCCAAAGGTAGTGGGTATGTGTACATAAAATTATGAGTTTGTCTACTGAGTAGTAGCAGAGATTGGAGTTCTTTGTACTCTTAGCTTTCATTGGAAAGCAAATTGGGAACTTGTAGTATGTGTTTCTTCTTAGTGCACCTTGTATATGTACATCACTCATGTAAAAGATGTGAACTCATGAACATACAGCCAGTCTCTTTCAGGAATCTCAGTGCAAAGAGTGTGCCTTATTCTTAAAGAGCAACTCTGCCTCAAAGGTTGGTTCTAGTTAGAGATTAAGGCAGAGACCAAAACCACACTTACTGCTTGTATATCTCCCATAAAAAGCCTGCAGCAGAAACATGCCCACAACATTACATTTATTTCACATTGAACATTCCTGTATAACACCAAAAGAAGGGCCGTACCAGATCAGACCAAAAGTCCATCTCGCCTAGTTTCCTGCCTTCCTACAGTGGCCAATGCCAGATGCCCCAGAGGGAGTGAACAGAACAGATAATCATTAAGTGATCCCTCTCCTGTCATCCATTTCTAGCCTCTGACAAATAGAGGCTAGGGATACCATTCCTACCCAATAGTTATTGATGGACCTATTCTCCTTGAATTTATCAAATTATTTTTTTAATCCCGTTTAAGTCCTGGTCTTCACAACATCCTCTGGCAAGGAGTTCCACAGGTTGACTATGTACTGCATGAAGAAAACTTCCTTTTGTTTGTTTTAAACCTGCTACCTATTAATTTTGTTTGGTGACTCCTAATTCTTATGCTAAAGGAACAAGTAAACAACTGTTCCTTATTTACTTTCTCCATACCTGTCATGATTTTATAGTCCTCTATCATATCCCCCCTTAGTCTCTTCTTTTCTAAATTGAAAAGTCCTAGTCTTTTTAATCTCTCTTCATATGGCACCTGTTCAAAACCCCTAATAATTTAGTTGCCCTTTTCTGAACCTTTTCCAATGCCAATATATCTTTTTTTTTTAGATGAGGTGACCACATCTGAACACAGTATTCAAGATGTGGGTGTACCATGGATTTATATAGAGGCAATAAGATATTCTCTGTCTTATTCTCTATCCCTTTTTAAATGATTCCTAACATTGTTTGCTTTTTTTGACTGCTGCTACACATTGAGTGGATATTTTCAGAGAACTATCCACAGTGACTCCAAGATCTCTCTCTTGAGTGGTTGTAGCTAAATTAGGCCCCATCGTTTTGTATATATAGTTGGGTTTATATTTTCCAATGTGCATTACTTAATGTTCTACAAAAACCTGTAAGGTAATATGTAACAGCAGTATATTTAATGTGATGAATTAGTCATGTGAAACTATTTATCATACACCTTGCAACACTTGATGTCATTAGTACATTCCTGCCAAGATTTGTTTTAATATTACAAACCCATAAATAGTTTCAGACAGCTGCTGTTATTTTTCAAATTACATGTCACAGGAATGTTTCCACCCATTCCCCTTTTAAACTATATTCCCAAGATCTTGAAGGTAAGCAAGGAGCTTTGTTTAGACTGTAAAATCTCACTGTACACAAGGCAAAGGGTGAGAGAAAGGAAGTATTCAGTTTTATAGATGGGCAGTGGAGGAAAAGATGTGTTATGACATGCCTGCATAGCCAGGAAATGATCTCTTGAGTTCCAAACTGGTGCCTTATCCACAGGACCAATCTTGCTGCTATTTGTAAAATACTTTATGTATCAAATGTGGCATGTGCAGAGTACATGATGGTTGTAGTTTATGGGCTTTATTGGTGCTCATTTTGCAACAGCTACCAAATTCATTTGTGGCTTCTGGAGTAATGTAACCATCGGAAGCCTGCCCCAGAAATACTACCATACCCCTTATACTACACTACATAGCTAAGTAAGGAAGTATGTGTCCTGGAACACTTATTGAAATGGTTATCATCAGATAACTAGCTAACAAATAACACAAATACCCCTTGCTGTTTGCTGCAAAAAACTTCTGGGGAAGTTGGCCCATACTGATACATTTTCTGTATAACAACCACAGACATGGAATTATTCCTCTGCACACCAGATCTTACAGGTTCTTTGACGCAGTATCTGCAGTTGGAATATCTGATCCTACAGAGAATTTTTCAGTTCAGTCTAAATTATTTACCATAAGATATATCTCCCAAAAGGATTATATTAAAACTTTGATACAGTTTGAACTTCTCTAGTCTGACAACATCCATTGTTCAGCATAATTTTTCTTAACCAGATGTTCACTTATCATGGGTGTGGACAAGTTTCCTGCAGTCTCAGAAAAGTTGTTCAGAGCCACTAGTCCTGGCTTGCAGTGTTCTATGTTGTTATTTAGCTCCAATTTACCCCTAAATGTCTTCTAAAAGTTCAGTAACCTGTGGAAATGTTGGTAATACTGATAGACATGGTTCAGCAAATTCTTTGGTTCAGCACCAGTCAGGTCCCGAGGCTGCCAGACGAGTGAGATTCAACCTGAACTACCACAGAATAAGACAGTAGGTCCTACAGGAATCTTATATGAGCTTAATAGGATTGATAGGGTATTGGCTCAGTGCACTGAGGTCCCAGAGAAAATGGAATACAGTGTAATTGGTAGGTTTTAAAAAAGCAATAAATTGACCCCCTGTTTTAAGGACCCATTACACTGCTATTAACTGTAAAGTGGAGCAAAGAGGCCTTGGTGTAATGGAAAATAAGGTCTTCTGTATTTCACATGAATTCCTGGAAAACCAGATGTGATCACTAGTAAATCCTTTTGGTTTGCATGCATGTGTGTCAGCAGTGAAGCCTAAGAAGAGTATTTGACTGTGAAGAAAACCAGCAGAGGAGTTAGATGGTATTGTTCTCAGTGGTCCTATGTTACTGTTTGCCATCATGTTTCGGAGTAATAAGAAAAGGAAAGACGTCACAAGAGAATACTCACCATAGTATGAATATATCTTTCCTGCAGGAACAGATGATAAATCTACAAATTGTGATATTCCTTGAGGATAAACCATCTCCTTTTTATATATCAGATGTTTCTGAGTATGGTACTCTATGAAGTTATGAGGCCAATGTCAATGTCATTATACACAGACACTAATTAACAAATGATCATTATCACCCTTTCAGAGTTAATCAGATTTTGGATTTAGCCAGGAGGTTATTTAAAAACCTTTAGTCTCTTATCATTTATGGAGTGCTACTGCTGTGAAGCCGTCCAGCTGACTGTCAGTAAAAGTTTTTCCTGTTATATGTTAATGAAAAAAATGATAGACAGCAGACTGATAGATCATATAACATCAATAAGAATGGACTGTGACACTCAAGCAGTGTGAATGGTGATAAATTACTGTAAGCAATGAAAAATGCCACAGTTTTAAGTAAGAAATCTCTTTCTTCCAACACTTATGCTTGGGATTTAAAATGTTCATGTATAGATACTACCCAAGGATACTGATTTCTAATTCAAGTAAAAAAAATAAAATCTTATATGCACATCAGTTCTTTTAATTGCAGCTGCTTATGACAGTTTATCACAAATAATGAGACTTCATACTGATAACAGTTAACTATGCCAAAAATAGATACGAACATAACTGCAGTGGGATTTCATTGTCATCTATCATTAAAAATGAGGTATTTTAATTGTTCATTGATTAGATTCCAATTGTTTGAAAGGACTCAAAAGCAGCAGTTTAGTGGAGTTGAGGTAGTTACTGTTCACTTGGCAAGCTTCATTCATTAAGAAAATTAGAAGCTGAATTGACTTTTGATGACACATAATTGGTTTATCTAAATGACACAGAAAAATGAAAATAAAACTAATGGTAAGTGTTCTGGAACAATCTTGGCAACATTATATAAGATAATTAGATTTCAGTAACCATTTTTCTTCAGGACAATTTTCAAAATGTATTTGCCATTTCTCTCCTGAATATTTCTGGATTATTTTTAACTTCTGTACTTAAAATATGCCAGCTGTGAATTCAGTAAAGAGGTGACTTTTGCTGCTGATTATACTATAAAGAAGAGACTATAAGTAATTGCACTCAATGTTCAAACTGGAGATGGAAGAAATAAAGATTCCCTTCACTACTTGCACCTTCAGTTACGAACCGACTACCCCTCCATAAGAATTTCTCCTCATTAGTCTTATGAGTATCTTTACCTTGGAAGTATAGCACAGAAAAATTTAGGAAAATGATTTGCTAAGACTTATATTTCATGAGGACTATTTTGCTTTCTTTCCTTTATATTTTTCTTTCTCTATAAGAAAGGTGATATTTGTAAATTGTACTTAACTGTTATACATTGATTTTTCAGTTGGCAAGGTGCTAGTTTCTTACTCTCTAATTTATAGATGAGAAAATTACAGAAGAGTATTGTGAGCTCCTCAGAACAGAGTGAGCCAGGGAATCCCAGCCATCTTGAATATAAGAGAGATGTGTTTCTACTCTTTACATCTCCCCTTTTTGTGTGCCACTCCTATATACAAGATCATCAACTGAAACCATATGAGGTATTTTCTTATAGTTCCTGGATTTGTGAGGTTGGAGACCACAGAAAAGCACTTTCAGTGAACAGATCAATTTTGGAACTGGAATTGTTCAACGGACCCTGGAAGGCTCAATAATATCTGCTTTCCCTCCCCCCAAAAAATACTCTCTTAGGGTAAATCTACACAGCAGCATTATTTCAAAATAACTCACGTCATTTCAAAATAAAGTGATCATTTACACAGCAAGCCCATTATTTTGAAATTATTTAAAATAATGGACATCTTATTCTGAATTCTGTAACCCTCATTCTGTGAGGAATAATGCTAATTCCAAAATAGTTATTTCAAAATAGGGTGTGTGTAGATGAAGAAGATGGAGTTATTTCAAAATAACTGGCCTCCAGTGCTTCTCACTGGTGCCCTGGTGGCCCCTCTGTCCACACTCATCAAAACTCTATAGTTCCCCTTCCCCTGCAGCCCTTAAAGCTGCAGCCACAGGGGAAAGGGCTTGTGGCACAATGCAGGTCCTGTCAACCCTGTGCCACACAGCAGCAGCCATCCCTTCCTCCCCGGATGCCATGGCAGAGACGAGAATGCCTCCTGAGCCTTCTATGGTTGCCAGCACAGCTGATGGAAGCTCTGAAACCCCTGCCCAGGGGCAAAAGAGGTGGGCGCCATCCTGGTCTGGTGTGGAGATCCTGGATCTCATTGAGATCTGGGGAGAGAAGGCAAACCTCTTGGATCTCTGCACCAGATGTAAGAATGCCAATATCTACGACTGGATGGCCAACAGCCTGGACCAGAGGGGGCACATGCGCATCCAGGAGCAGGTGCACAGGAAGATCAAAGAGCTCAGGCAGGTCTACACCAAGGCCAGGGAGCGTAGCTCCCACTCAGGAGTGTCACCTCATACCTGCCTCTACTTTGAACAGCAGCACCGCATCCTGGAAGGGGGATTAGTCCTTTCTCCCCTCTTTGTTGTGGACTCTGAGCTGTAGACGCCCATTGTCACCCTCCCAGACAGCAGGACTGTGGCCAAGAAGGAGGAGGAGCAGGCCACTGACACCACCATGCCCAGCAGCCCGGAGCTCAGCCAATCCCTAGAGCCAGTACCACCCCTCCCCCCCAGGATGTCAGATGAAGCCAAGAAAGGCCCATTAGGTGAGCTCCATTACTTTCTCTAGACATACACAGGGGAGGCGGTGGGAGGCAAGGGAATGTGCGCTCCTCACTCGGCCTTCTCAGTCTGGGCTTCGCACAGCAGCCTATGCACGTGGGTGCACGTGGCGCACCAGTCTGCAGCACACAGCCCCTATAAGGCAGCGTCAGATGATCATTATGCTCCTGATCACTGGGTTTCTGGAGAGGCCTGCCTTAGTCCTGACTCTGAGGTGGGACACCCTCTCATCACAAGCCACCACTAAGGAGGATGGGCTCAGGGACACACACAGCAGTGCTGCCTATGGCACACGGGCATGCCCACTTTCTTGGGGCAGCATCCACTCCTGGGTAAGCACAGCGAGGTGGCGGACACCAAGCCCCTGCTACAGGAGCCTGGGGAAGGAAAGGAAGAAGAGGGGATCCCATAGCACCCTCCCCGGAAAGTGGCATCTGCTGCTCACACACACCTTCCCCCAACACCCTCCACCTCTCTATCCACCAATGGGCTGAGATAGAAGTTGTCTCCCTGTGGGATGCCATCACTGCCAGTCCCGATGTGTGTGTGGCACAGAGGGAAGCCAAGCCACCCCATTGCTCCCCTCTCACCTGCAGGCACCCAGCCTAGCCGGCACCTTCCCATGCCTGCTTGCCCCCACGATGTGGGGGAAGTGACATCTGTGCCTTGCAGGAAGAGGCCCACTGTGTAGGCTACAGATGGCCTTGTTACAAGCATATCACCTTGTGGGACCCAAGACTTTGGTGTTGGCTCAGAGATGAGGGATAGGCTTCAGGCACAGGTGTCTTTTGGAATGGCTGCCCTTTTTTTTGTTGTTCACAGCTGAACAAACTGTGAGTGAGGTGCCTGCAACACCTCCTGGGTAAGGCTCCTGACCCCATGGGAGCTGCTGATGCAGACAAGCCCATGAGGACCTGGAGAGGGACACATGGCCTGCCTACATGGTGTCCTGTGCTCTCTGGACTGGCAGGACCAGCAGTGGGCTGTAGACCAGGAACTGTGCGCAATACCTTGCAGGAGCTGGCCCAAGAAGCCCACAACATGCATGTGGTATACACAGCTGCCATGAACCACATGGTCACTGCCATAGAGCAGTTCAGCAGCTTTCCCTCCCCTCCCACTCCTCCAGCTTTCTCCCTGCTCCTCCAGCTTCTCCCCCTCACCTTCGCACTGGTGGATATCGAGGCCCCACACAAGAGGTAGTAGGACTGTCCAAGGCAGGTGCCACTCTCAGGCCCATCCCTGAACCTCTCCTCCCCCATCGTCTCCCTTCCAGCTTCCTTCTGCCCCTCCCAGGTTCTTTCCCCAGTCCCGCCCCAGTTACATTTACCCCAAATTTTAAACAGTTTATTCTTTGAAAACAAAAGGTCTGGTTTATTTTATCAGAGGGGGAAAGGAGGCAGGGGAAGGTAGGGGTGAAGGAGGAAAGGCACACTGGGGCACTACAAATGCCCCTTGTGGGAAGGCCCAGGGGAGAGAGTGTCACTAGGGTCCTTGTGTGAAACTCTCCCTCAGGGCCTCTCAGATGCACACAGCCCCCTGATGGGCCTGCCAGATGGCAGCTGTATACAGCTGCTCAAAGACCCTGGCAAGCTGCTTGGCCTCTTACCCCCAACCCTGGCAGTAATGTCTCCCCCCCTTATTTTCACATATTGTGCAGGACACAGCATGCTGGCACCAGTTGGGGGACGTTCTGCTGTCTGCACTGTCTACACAGCACCAAATTTCAAAATAGAGCGCTATTCTGAAACATCCCTTACTCCTTGTGGAACTAGGTTTACAGGGACATCGGAATAGTATGCCTGTTATTTCAAAAGCTATTTCGATACTGGAAGTATCCCGAAATAGCACTGCTGTCTAGATGCACCCTTAGTTATCTTGAACAAAAGACAGAACTATGTAGCACTTTAAAGACTAACAAGATGGTTTATAGGTGATGAGCTTTCGTGGGCCAGACCCACTTCCTCTGAGGAAGTGGGTCTGGCCCACGAAAGCTCATCACCTATAAACCATCTTGTTAGTCTTTAAAGTGCTACATAGTTCTGTCTTTTGTTTCAGCTACACCATACTAACACGGCTGCATCTCTATCCTTAGTTATCTTCTGTGAGTACCTTCCCACTGCTGTTTTTCTCTCCCTGCTTTCACTCCCAGATAAGGTAAAGACAGAAGAAAAGATAACCAAACCATCAGTCCAAATGGACTCAGGAGGAGCCTTCAGCATAGATCTGTCCTTCTCCCGAGCCTCCTTCCTTCTGAACTGGATTGCTCCCTTTTCAATCCCTTTTCCAGTTGGAGCATTCCCTGCAGGGGTGGAGGCCCAGTCTTGTTCTTAACCCTTTTCATTCCAGTGTGTGGACTCTACACTCCATCACAGTATCAGCAGAACACAAACAAGTGGCATGGTTAAGCTGAATAGAGTTAATAATATAACAATATGGCTTGATAGCAATATGGCTGGATAAGTTAATAATAAAACAGGGGGTAGTTAAATAACATTCCAGTAAAGCATTTGTTTTACTATATGAATTCTCAGCCAGTTAAGTTACTTTATTTTTAACAAAAATAATAACACCACACAAGATATGTATATATTAGTTTGGGGGCTTCAAAGGACTAAAGACAGTAGAGTTCTTTTGAAGGCATCAAGATTTTATTTTTTTTAATTAAAGCATCTTGAAATCTCCTACCTTCTAAGAACCAATAACTGTACTCACCTAGAACAGCACTGTACTCCCCAAGTAGTCTCATTTGCTCCTGAAAGCTGGTTTAACACCTATATTTAGGGAATAACTATTGATGCTGCCGATAACTGCATTTATATGTAATCAAGGATAACATACCTTATTTATGACAAAATTATAGTGTGACATAGTTATACCATCTGAGTAATTGAATCAGAGACCAGAAACAATAGCGCTGGACATAAGTCATCTATCATAGATCATGAATTAGGAATGGTCAAAAAGAAAGCAAATCAGATTGAAATATCTGCAAAGAAAGGTTTGGCCAGCTATGAATAAATTGTAATAATAAAAAATGTAAAATACTTCAGTTGGTACCTCTCAGGAATTAACCCTCATCCACTTCGTTTGCATTGCATTTATTTCTACTCTCCATGATTTTTTCCGCTCTCTCTCTCACTCTCACTTTAGGCCTTGGTTCAAAAAACGACTTAAACATGTGCCTGTCGTTAATGGTAACCTTAAATGCTTTGCTGAAAAAAGGACATAGTCTTTCCAAATCACATGCCTGAGAGACATTATTAATTACAGCCTAAAGGTGTCTATTTTAAGTACCCAAGGTTATAAGCAGGGTATTACAATATAAATACATATCAAGGTCTAGCAAATTAAAACTCCAAAGTCTAGTTCAAAGCCCTGATCCTGTTTAATCAGCAGCCTGAAGAGTTCTCTAGTCCCTTGTGTGCTCCAGTTAGCTAAATGATATTGCTTAGATAAACACTATACCTATTCTGATTAGCTTCATGTTTATTCATAGAGTCAGAGAGTTGAGAGGTGTGGAAGAGACCTCCCAGGCCTTCTTCGCCAATGCTGTATTGGTCCCAATAGGCTACTGCTAAGTGTTTTGTACAATTCAAATTTAAATAATTCAAGCAGTGGGGCCTCTGCTACTTCCTCTAGGCTGTAGTAGTGTTCCCAAATAAGACTTTTACTCAGATTAATAGACTTGACTCTTAAAAAAAGTCATGATACATTTTACATTTTTCTTTGCTCAATTTCTTTCTATTATACACAGACTAGCTAAAATGTTGGCCAAATTTCCATATTAGGGTATTTCTAGACTGGAGGTGGGGGTGTAATTTCTAGGCTGAATCCACTTAACCTTTCTAGATCTGACTGAGCTAACATGACACACATGGAAATGTTGCTTTGATTAAGGAAGGGGGGGAGGGGAGGGGCTAGCTGCCCTGTGTATGAGCCTGGCCATGTAGTTGGAGTGGTTAGTCTTTCCTGAACTTGCTCTGCCTTGGCTACACTTCCATTTTAGCTGCCATTTTGAGCTAGGCCTGGTCTACACTAGAAAATTAGGTCAATATAACTATCTAAAATAATGCCAGACAATGGCTGTTGCTGGACCAGAGAGTGCTGAACTAGAGAGGCTCAACCTGTATCTGAAGCTGATATATACATATGTTGCTCCGGCCAGCAACAGAAATACAGGAAAGAATAATAGTGACATTCAATCCTATATTTTAAGAGGAAGAATCATTGTATGTGTCTTGGATGATGGACCTGTATTTCCATCATCATTGTCCACTGAGGACACCCACTTAAAGATTTCTGGGACCCAGATATCACATTTCCTGGGCAGAGATTCATGCTTCACTCCCTTCTGGCCAAGGTTTTTAAGGACAAATAACTTCCTTAGCTACTCTATGAAAATCACAGCTAGTGTTTGTGCCTAAAGGTATATGTTCACTATAGTGTAAGCCCAGGCTCAGCCAAAGACTCAGGATCAAGCCTAACCATGGTGTATTGCTGTGTCTCCAAGGAGCATGGACATTGTGTTGCTGCAGTTAAAAAATAATACGCATCTCTCTCTAAGCAAGTATATTCCTTCTTGAGGTAAAAGTATTAAAAATATATACATTTAAAATAATGTACATGCATACTAACAAACTCCCCAGAGGTCACACAGATCAAATCTTGGGGCCCTGGTAGGTGTCTGTCATTCAAACCACACAACTGGATTTTCCTAGTGGTTACAAATTCATATTAAACTTTAAATCTCGAACCAGTAAGTGGAGCTTGAATCACCTTAAATTCAGGCTACTTATCACAAAGTCTTTTCTTTATCTATTGGTCTCTGGAGATTCCAGCTGAGTCATAATATATGAGATTCCCCAGGTGGGGGAAGCTCTCTAGGGGTGTTATAACCTCAGTTATTTGCCTTAATCTTGGGGGCTATGTCTACACTGTGCCTGTTTTGCGCAAAAAATATGCAAATGAGGCAAAGCATGGAATATCGCCGTGCCTCATTTGCATAATTAACTAGGCTCCGTTTTTGCGCAAGAGCCATTCTTCCGCATTTTTTTCAGGAAGAACAGCTTGGCTGTGTCTAGACTGGAGTGATCTTGTGCCAGAGCTATGCAAATGAGGCTCAGCATGGAATATCGCCGAGCCTCATTTGCATAACTAATGAGCCGCTATTATTGCGGAAGAGGCTCTTGCTCAAGACGGAGCTGTCTACACTGCCCCGTCTTGCACAAGAAAAACCCTCTTGCGCAAAGCCGTTATGCCTGAAAATAATCAGCATAACGGCTTTGCGCAAGAGGGTTTTTCTTGCGCAAGACAGGGCAGTGTAGACAGCTCCGTCTAGCACAAGAGCCTCTTCCGCAAAAATGGCGGCTCATTAGTTATGCAAATGAGGCTCGGCGATATTCCATGCTGAGCCTCATTTGCATAGCTCTGGAGCAAGATCGCGCCAGTCTAGACACAGCTCTCTTGCACAAAAGCCTCTTGTGCAAAAATGGAACCTCATTAATTATGCAAATGAGGCACAGTGATATTCCATGCTTTGCCTCATTTGCATATTTCTTGTGCAAAACAGGTGCAATGTAGACATAGCCCAACTGTTTGCATTTCAAGGAGTATCTCTGATACCCTCCCCCATGGAATTCATATAGTCCCTGATCCACAAGATAAATAATGCATTCCAACACTTCACACAATATGATGTCCCAAAGATACTGCAGAAGTTGCTCTGTCTGTCATAGTAGCATCATTACTGATAATATTTTATGTAATCAATTACAGGGGCTATGTAAATTGAAGCTCAGTCTTGACTGAGTGAAAGGACAAAGATAGTGACAGATTAAATACATCTATTAGGAGGAACTTTTCATTTTACATTTTATCAATTCAATAAATCTTTAATGGAGCTGACTTTGCTGATCTGTATATGTATCAAGATTATGTACTGCATATAAATAACACCATTCAGTGCATGAATATGGATGAGAAGATAAGAAAGAGGAACTAAACATTTTATCTTAAAAAAAAACCAATCAGACCTGGGTTTGTTATGATCTTCATGTTGATGCACTGAGGAAGGCCAAGTTGATGTAACATTGACAATTGCCTGATTGCCCACCATCTCTGGTGTCCTGAAGTGCAAATTGTGGCTTTTAGGTTATGTGAAAGGTCATACTAGATTGTCATAAAGACTCCACTGGCCTTTAAAATCCTGGGTCCACTATTGAGAAATGTACAGATGTAATTCCACAGGGTTCTGACTTGCTGATTCCCAGTGGAGTATCAGAGCCTAAAAAAGGTATATCCCTTTTTAGATAAAAAGAATCACAAAGTCCATCATGCATTCCTTTTATGTCACCTTTTCCAAATAAGAAAATCATAAAGCTTGTCATTTCTAGTATAAGTGATTGGTCTGTAACAAAGTTTTATTATATAAACAAAAGATACAAATATTTTTGTCCACAACAATATATAATTCATACATATTTTGAATAGTGAGACTGGTTACAGCATGAATGTTGTTTGGGTTTATTTAATTTAATGAACTAGAATTATAGGTGACTGTTATGAATGCCAAACTCTGGTCGCTCTGTATACCTGTGTCTTAAAGAGGGAAACATTAGTATTTTACTTAACAGCACTGAAATGTAGAAAAACTATTTTCTTCAGGATATTTCTCTTTTTTTAAGAGACTTTTGTATGAAAAACAGGGTTTCAGATATCTTTATTGATGGTTCATCTGATCCAGCTGGTTATTTTTAAACATGAATTAGCTCTTCCTGTGTTTTCTGCCCCCCCCCCCACTTACCTATTAATTTTTAGGTATGGTTTCTTTCATGGTACATTACCATGTTTTTAGAACATGAATTTAGTTCCACATCTTGGAGTTCAATTCAGTTAGATATTTATGCACATGATTATGTTAAGCTTTTGACTAAGTGCTTTGCTGAGCTGGGGTGTGTGTGCTAGAAATGATTGACAGGAACAAGCTAAGCTGTATGCAATTACAGATCAGGAAAAGGTTGGAGGTTTATTTGTTTGAAGATAGTCCTCATGGAGTATATCTGCACAGCAGGGCTAAACTCGAAATAAGCTATGCAACTTGAGCTGTGCTAATTGTGTAGCTTAAGTCAAAATAGCTTATTTCGAATTTGGGCACAACTACACAGCACTTATTTCAAAATAGAGCACTCCTCCTCCAACTTCCCTTAATCCGTAAGCCAGAATCTACAAGCAATTATGGTCTATGTTGTACAGTCCTTATTTAGATTGGTGAGCATTTGCACAAGTATTCATGAGAGCAAGATGCCAAGATAATAAATGAGAGTTACAGGATTTGGGGTAAGAAGTCCTCTGGTATTATGTTGAAATAACTGCTTGTGTAGATGTGCACTTTATTATTTTGGAATAACATCCATTATTCCAAATAATGCTGCTGTGTAGATGTACCCATGCTGTCTTCAAAGTAGGGTTTTGTTAGTACCTTTCAATATGTGTGGATAAACAACCTGGGTGCTTGGTCCTGTCCCCATAGAAGTCAACAGCAAAACTTCCATTGATTTCAATAATGCAGGATGGAATCCTAGGTTCTTATGGGGATTCTGAGCTGGCTAAGACTAACACCCTGCAGATGCTTGTCCTCTCCTTTGGATAGGTTTGACTTAGGAATTACTGCATTACAAAGCAACCATGTTCTGTGCATTCCGATTTACCAAATTGTTGGCCAGTTTGTGTCCCACCATATGCTGTTTGCTTCTATGGAGCCTAATTTAATATTGAACTTCAATGAATGACAGATCACATTACATCAATGACCCAGCTGAGAAATTAGCAGGAAGTGGAAGCAGACTGAAAAGCCAAAATCTACAAGCAATTATGATCTGTGTTGTACAGTCCTTATTCAGGTTAGTGAGCATTTGAACAAGTAGTCATGAGAGCAAAATGCCAAGGTAATAAAGATTGCACAGACTAGAACTAATATGAGGGAACTAGACTGAAAGTGCTCTTTAAAGGCAAGAACTTTCATTTGAGGAAAGATGAGTGTTAAAGATATTCTCCCAAAATACAATAGTTGTTGTAAATGTAATAAAATGTTGGAATGCATTACTAAGAGTAAAACACAATCCCTAATAGGCAAGGAAAAGGGAAGTTGTATGCAGTTATAAATAAGAGACAGAGAACAAGAAAAAGAAAAGTCAGCAAAATGTTTCCCTAGAAGATAAGGGAATTAAGTAGCTGTAAATCCCAATACTCTGACAGAGCTGTGTAAAGCTTTCAAATTAAAATATGTCCTTTTAAAAGAATTGTAACTTCAAGAAAATAAAAGTGAAAGGAAGTGAATAAGATATCCAGGCAGCATAAAGGCAGTAAAATGACAACCAGTTCATCCAGTCTTGGCTAATATGAGAAAATGTTTTGTCAGAACGAGGCATCAGATGATTAAATAGAGCAGAGTGAATACTGAAAATAAGGATTCCGACTAATTGGAGAGGGAGTGCATTTTCTTGATTTCCAAAGGGAAACAAGTGAGTATCATGCTGATGCTATCTGTAGTCGGGAATTTCATTATCTGAACAGTGTATAAAAATGCTGAAAATAACAAGAAACCAGCAATCTAAAAGAAAGAAAAAGTGAATACACTGTTGGGCTATAAAAAGTTCTTTTTTTTTTTTGAGATATGAGACTTCCCAGAACTCATGTGCATATTCTGATAGTTAACTGAAGGGACAGATATGAGATAAATAAAAATAACATCTCCTACCCTAACATATAGCACAGATATGGTCCAAAGTGAGGAAAACATCAAATTCTCTAAGCTGGCACTTTCAAAGGTATGAGCATGTCACATGCTCTCCATTTTTATTCTAATTAGAATGTGTGCAAAAAAAAAAGCTGTAGGTGAAAGCCAGTCGTCTTGTAGAGACTCAAATGTGTATTTCGTGTAGTACTACTTTTGCTTCTCTCTCAGGGGATTACACACTTTGGGGCAGAAAATAGACCATGAAAAACCATTCATCAGAATGCCTAGTTCTTGGGGTATCACATCAAAAAGCATTTATTTTCTGCAAACTAAACATTTAATCAAAGAAAGATACATGACATCATTTGCCAGTAGATAAACTGCTATAGTTGACGTCGTCACATGGTGATACGAGTGAAGAGTAATATTGTGACCCTTTACCAAACTTGCAAGAATATATGAATAGTTTGTGTTCAATATATATCACCATTAAAATGGATTTGTTCTGATTTCTAATGATCAACAGCCAACATACTGTTACATCTTAAAAAGGGATCTGAATTACATCACCAGATTATTATTTTGAATGCTGTATCCAAACCAAACTCTGGTTTTGGACAATCTATAGGATTTGTCGAAATTGTAAGCACAGACCAAACCATCTCAAAGTTGGGGACATTAACGTTCAAGCTCTAGATATGGTTTCTCATCTCACATACATCTTTTTATATCAGTATAACTCTATTTATTGTAGTAGAACAGTTCCTCCTAATTTAGCTTTGTGTTTATGGGAGAGACACGAGTGTCTTGCTGATTTTTAGATACAGGATTTGTCCTTTGCAGCCACATACTTTCCTTTGTTCCTAAAATACAGTCTTTTAGTTTCTTAGTGGAAAAGTTTATTAAGATACAAATGGCAATACTAATTAAACATAGGTATTTATAGCTATTTAGCAAAACTCAGTATAGTGTTCCCTGGTCATGAAAATTAATTCTTTATCTTTAGAAGTTAGTCAACTACATCTTCCCTTATGTGACTATAGATGATAATGTTTTAATGACCATAAGGCTCCTTTATGGAGCTAAAATAATAGAGAATATATTGAACTCAATAACTCAAACCAAAAATAAAGTTACTGTTGAGTTTGGCTTGAGACAAATACAACCATTTTCCCTGGAGTAGTTTAATTAGAATGTTAATAATAAATATTCATTGATTATTGTCCTTTCCTGAAATTCGAGTCCTGTGCTAAAGGGAGAACTGATAGATGAGATCAGTCTATTCAAACTGCGAAGCAGATAGCATAGAAGTGGTTGGCATCATTCATGTGTTCAGAGCTCTCAATTCTAGCCAACAATATAGTCCCCCTCAAAAAAATCTTACCCCAAATGTATGTCTGTTTCTTCTGTTAATTTCATTTTATCGTTAAATGGAGGACAGAAGGGGTCCCTCAAAATTCAAGTTCCCCTGTGTCACCTCCCTATCAGTGCAGATGATCCAGATCATACATATAAATATAGATAAGTGTGAAAGACTTTGAAAATGGAATAATAAAGACTTTGTACAATTGTCACCATCAGTGCCAAAATTAAGGCCTTGATTTTTAAAAGGATCTTTTCATTCAATGTCAGAAATTATGGTATTAGTCAATTGAATGAGTTAAAAAATGAAGGCTGTTACAAAAGTGTTATGTACAATTGTAATGGCTAAGATTCAGTTTAGTATTTTCTTTGCAGTGTTTTTTGTCTAACTTGTACTATCAACTTTCTTCTGAGAAACTTAGTCCCCTCATCCATAATTTCTGAAATTTAGATTAAATGATAACACATCTTCTAATAGGCTCCATAGCCAAAGAAGCTATAACCAGGCTTTAGGATTAGAGTCTTCTCTTATCTTAAAAATAAATTATCCTTCAATAATAATAGATCCATAGAATTGGAAGGAACCTCAAGGGGTCATCAAATCCAGTCCCCTCACTAACGGAAGGACTAAACATTATCGAGCCCATCTGTTGAGGAGCAGGCCTCCTCGATACTCTCAAAATCCCAAAGTTCATACCACTGCTCCCTCTAATGAGGCAAATATGACCTAGAGCCCTAGGCCGCAAAGCAATTTCTCCTCCACAGGGGTAAACACAGTCTGGAGGCCTAGTTCATAGGGCAGTCTTCTCTATGGCCCATAGCTAAGTCCCCCCTTCTGGAATCTCTCCTGTGTTCCTTGACTTATCAAAGATAATAGCTAATGGCTCAGATATCTCCACAGCCAGCTCCTTGAGTATTCTTGGATGTATCTCATCAGGCTCTGGTGATTTGAAGATATCTAACTTTTCTAAAAGCAATAAGTAGTCCTGTGCACTGTGGACCTAACAAAAATATATATAGTATCATAAACTTTTGTGGGTTTTTCCTACTATATATATTTTTGTTAGTCTCTAAGACTCCACAGGACTACTAATTGCTTTTAAAATTACCGAGGTATCCTGAAATAGCTACCCTGTGTCTTTTGAATGCGTCTGCTATTGAGAAATATAGCGAACGTGCTATTTCGGCATCCCTGTAAACCTTGTTCCACAAGGGAGAAGGGATGTCTTGAAATAGTGAGTTATTTCAAAATTTGGCGTTGTGTAGATGTGCCAAATTTCGATATAGCCTATTTCAAAATAGAATCAAAATAAGATATGCAATTTGCATAGTGCAAATTGCATATCTTATTTCAAGCTAAGGGTGCAGTGTAGATGCACCCTAAGTAATCTTAGACAATCTGGAAGGAGGGCTTGGTCTCAAAGCTGAGTCAGAGCCCAGGCTTAATATGCAGCATAGATATACCCTTATAAATGTTACAACATTTGAAAAATGCGCTTACCCATTCACTAGTTTTGAGTAATAAACTTTCTCATGATGAGAAAGGGGCTTCACTAACATTTTTTTGAAAGGATTTCATTTAGATAACCTATAAAATAATTGTGCAGATAATATTCTACATGTGAGTCTAGTTAATTGTTTTCTCCATTGACTCTGGTAGCAAAGAGCTTTAATTAAGAAAGGTGAAGTGTCACGGGCTAATAACATCAGTATTTTCGGAAGGGTTTTGGCTCTGGCCCCCTGGAAGGGGATGGGACTCAGGCAGAAGGGACAGTCCTAGAGGTTAGCCTCCCTCAGCTAGCCCTCAGCGCTGCTTGGACCATGCTGCACATGGCTCAGTGCTCCAACTGTTGTTTCTGCCAAGTTAGTGGCAAGTGGTGGCCTGAAACTATGGGCCCTTTTAAATTGCAGCTCTCTTGGACAACTGTCCCCTTTGTCCTCCTCACCCCCTGGCTGCATCAGCAACCATGGAGGTCATCATTTCATCTCAGTGACGAGTAAACTATGATGCATCATAATTTGAGGGATAAAACATGACAGGCTCATGATGTGGGCTGTTGGCTCTATCTGACATTGAGTCTATTTGGTAAGCTGCTGATGGAAGACACATGTGGAAAACCCCAATTACTACAGATGTTCAGTGACAGAGACAACCAAATGCTCAAAAACAGCTTCTTATATGGCAACAAAGGTCATGTCAGGAGTAAACATAAGCGGGGCAGGGGATTTAGCAGGGAAATTAGAGGATGATTATTGGCCAAGACAGAAACCAGAAATATCCACATGGGGGTAGGGATAATGCTGATGATTACAATAAAGAGGATACGCAAAAGAACCTTGGGGCTTACTCCCTGGGATGTGGGAATGGTCAATGGTGGTAATGCTTTGGTTTCACTTCTGGCTAAATCTCTGCTACAATCAATGGTAATCTCCTAACCAAAGATACCAGTCTCCATGTGTTCTTGTGGGAACAATAGTGGGAGCCAAGTTCAATAATGGGATCCAAGCAAACTACCAACACAATTTCTGAACTTCTAGTAGGCTTTAGATATCCTACATGTCAAACCTTAACACACATTTTAACTGACAGTTGTGAGGATAAATCTTCTCGCCTGTAAATCTCACAGTAAATAGTCAGTGTATTTTGATCATTTGCTTCTAAAGAAGAGGAGGTGTCAAAGAAACCATTACTTATTTAAGTCCTATCAAATTCTGAAGCCTCACTAGATGAGCACTAAGACAGTATTTCTCAACCTTTTTTTTTTATTAAGTACCCCTTTAAAAAATTATAAGTACCCCCAGTACCTATACCTATTCAGACACACAATTTTTTTTTCTACCACTGCAACACATTTGTTTAAAGAACTTAATCATAGCTGGGCGGGTGATGAAATTTTTGGGTGCAAAAAGTACAAAAATAATAAAGTGCTGTAAAACAAAACAAAAATTCAGTTCTTCAAATCTCAGTTGTGTTGACATACCTCCAGATTTCTCTCGAGTACCCCTAAGAGTGCTCATACCACTGGTTGAGAAACACTGCACTAAGATATTGGAGAAAAACTGATGCTGTTGGTGATAATTTTCCACCAGCTTCCAAATTACATTACTAAAGAAATTGAGATTCTAGATAGGTTGGTACTCGCCAATGAGAATCTTTCAACATTAAGTTGCAGGATACTTATTCCAGAGCCTATTTGCTCGAAGTTTCCCCTCTCCTGTTTCATCACTTCATTCGTGTATTGCTGTGGGATGACCTGGTGGCTCAAAAAGACTAAGGTTAAGCTAACCAAGTCACTTTTCTGTGCTCTCAGAAGAGAAATGGGAAGCCCTTTACTTTGTTTGGAATATGTATGTCAGACTAGGAAAAAAGTTAGTTTTACTACACTCTCAAAGATGAAGATTAACTCCAGAATGTTTGTTTGTTTGAAGTAGTATTACCACAAGTACTTAAGAAATGTATATGAGATTATTGGGGGAAAATATAAATTTATGTATATTTCTGGCAGCTACCAATGCTCAGTAATGCTTGCCGATAATTTTGAGGCCCATGATCCAGCTATGACCTGGCATTAATAATATTTTACATACATTACTTTACAAAATCAGTTAGATGCCATAATACCCCAATAAAACAGATGAATACCATTATATTTCCTATGCAGATTAGCAAGATAAGGCACAGACAGCATTAGGCAACTTTTATTAATGTCAGAAAATATGTCTGATAAGAGAATGAGAAGCCAGAACATCATGATTCTATTCTCACCACTGGCAGAGACACAATTAATGACTGATAACTCTATAAATTTTATACCCATGGGGTGCAGGTATGAGAGGCAAGGGAAGGCTTTGTCTCCCCTGGGTTTTAGAGGCCAACCACATGCCTCTTCCTATACCTATTCTAACCATTCCTGCAGGCTCCCAAAGCAGGCTATTGCAGCTTGGTGAGTTTTCTGAGAAGATGGTGATAGTAACTTAAAAGTGTAAATCATTCCAGCTTGCCAGACCTGTTAGCATAACTTTTAACCTTGTGAAGTACCATTAAGTGGTAATGAAGCCATTTAGCAGTACGTTGACCATATTTTCTGAACCAAATATAGGGACACATTAGCCATGCCCCCTGACACCACTAATCACACCTCTGGCCCCCTAGGTCATGCCCACCTGCCACAGGAAATCCCACCCCTGGGGTTAGTACTTCCGGGGTCAAGATGGACACATGACCGGAAGTAAAGGGTGCATGTGCCCCTCTAAGAACTCCTCCCATTACCAATGTCCTCTACCAATCACGGTCTTCTACCAGTAGTGATGGGTTGGGCACTATAGGAGCCCCCGATGCAACTATACTGCAATTGCATTAACTCAGGCCCCAGACCTAGTGTCCCATGACACTGAAGCACTTGCGTTCCAACCTCGATTCAAGATGAGATCCAGGATCCAAGACCTCTTACTTTGCAGTGTCGATGCAGCCCCATTTGACCCAGGGCCTGGGAATCATCCAGAACTATCCCACAATTTCATGGGACAACTTCCTTAGTCCTCTTAATGGATGATGCTTACTGGTTCCAATTAACTGGTAAGCCGAGGGCGCTGAAGCAGGTCCCCACCTGCTGTGGGCAGGGGATTGCTCCATCCCCACAGAGGGCCTGCTGCAGACAGGGGTTGCCTTTGTCTGAAGCAGCCCCTGTCTCTGAGGAACCTGGGGGCCCCACAGACAGGGACTGCACCAATGTCCGCAGCAGCCTCTCTCAGTAGGGAGTCCAGCTTGCTGTGGACAGGGGCTGGTCTGGGTAGGGCTGGAAGCTGGCTGCTGCCCCAGTGTGACCTAACATTAACTGGTTAACTGATGAATGGGAATTTACATCCCTAAGGAGATGGACTGCAACTGCATTTTTTGAGGTTACTGCAAAACTATCAAGTGTCCTCTCTTTCCACAAGCCAGAATGACAATACTGAACTAACCATGATGATTACAGGGTGGAAAAGACCATGTCACCATCACTGCTTGAAAGGTACATTTCCCATGGAGATCAATGGGACTGGGCTATTTTATATGTAAAGCTACTGAGAAATGTATATGTCAGGACCGTGATGGCAATGCCTATATTATGTAAATAATACCTAATAATAATTAGCAAATGAGAGCACTTCCCACCTGCTTATAAAGGGCCTGATCATGCCCTCTGGTCTTTGACAGCTGATGTCAGCCTCCCGACCCCGATGACATGCCCCCAGGCTCCAGGAGCTAACTTCATACTCCTGACACTAATCATGCCCTCCCCCCACCCCGTGGCTCCGGCACTCAACTTTTGCCACCTGACCCCGACGACGCCCTCCCCACCCTGGCCTCTGACAGCTGAGGTCAGCCTCCTGACTCCGATCACACACATCCGGTCTCCGGCAGTCAACTTTGGCCTACCAACCCAGATCACTCTCTCCTGGTGTTTCGGAGGCTGACCTTGGCCTCTCAACTCTGATCACACACCCCCAGGCTCCAATGCCCGATGTCGGCCTCCTGACCCCCATTATATCCCCCCTCACAGCCCACCTGAGCCCCATGCTGGGGTTCCCAACACCTACCCCTGCTTACCTCCCAACTGAGCCCTGTGCCCATGTTCCTAGCACCTCCCCCCTCCTCTGCAGCCCAGCTGAGCCCCATACCTGGGTTCCCAGTGCCTCCCCCACAGCCCAGCTGAGTCCCATGCCCAGGTGAGAGAGGAGGAGGGGAAACAGATACACACAGCTGTGGTTGGAGTCTCGGGACTTTTAGGGACATTGCAGTGCTTCACAGAGACACCAGGACAGGAGATTAAAAATTGGGACTGTCCTGGATTTACCAGGATAGATCATCAGCATATTTAACAGGCCAGCTTGGAGGTATATACTGTTAGTTTCTGAATTTGCTGACAAAAACAGTTGTGCATTACTGTAATATGTCTACAGGACCTTGGTTTAAATTTTGCTTCTAAATATTTCAGTAGTTTGTCGCTTAAGATTATATAATCACATCTCTAAAAAATCCTTGCATAGATTTTTAGATGCCCAATCTGATTATTCAGTTTTAACCTTAAATGCTTGGTCCCTCAGGCATATAGTTTTTAAACAAATTATTCTAAAACCCACCCTTATCAAAAATATACATTTTAATTTTAATTACTATAGTACAAAAACTTGCTTCCAAAGTCTTCCTGTCCTTTCTGTCTGTCCTTGCTGTAATCTTTCTTCTTTCACCCTACTGTTGAAGAGAATCCTTAAAGGGACAAGGCCTTTATTCTTCCTTCTAGCTGGACAAATGAGTTTCCCTTTCTTTACTTCTAACTGTTTGATGAACTGATTTTAACAGAATCCTCCGCCAAAATCAGTAAGTTAGTAAGATATAAAATCATTTGTTACACCTGAAATCTTTGGAAACTTATTTTTTAACATGAAAATATGGTCAAATTTAATTGAAACAAAAACATTACTGTTAAATTATGTGTAAAATATGTAGTAATTGTGAATGATTACTTTATAAAGGCGTAAGAGTACATTTAAAATATAAAATTAGTATAGAAATACTGATTAAGAAAATATAAAACAGAGAAGAGCTGCATCATGTATTCCATAATATTTAATGTTGTGTTAAGCATAACAGCTGACTTGCCCTTACTACAAAGTTTTTACAAATAATTCTCTGACAAACTTCATGTTATATCAAAAAACCTGTGACTGGAATTTTTTATTCCCAAATATAATGTTTTTAATTAGGTACTTTCTACATGTCCAGTCTTCACAATTTGGCATGCATTGTAAAACTCATTCCATTTCTTGAGAAAGCAATTATATAAAGTGTTTTCTTTTCCAAAGTCATTTGGATTCAGGGATTTGGCTGGAAAGGGGTGAGCAAGGAGGAGGAAGAGAAGAGAAGAGGGGAACAGTGAGGAAGGGGTGGGCCCAAGACAGAGTGGTGGAGCTTTGGTGGAGCTATAGCCTGGGAAGCTTGCCTCCCCGAGCTACAGCATCACCCACTGCCCATGTTTACAAGCCATGTAATTTAACTGTCACTCTGATTTTTCTCAGGCATAGAGGGCCTAACCTTCCTCTTTCAGCTACAGCTACTTTTTTTTCCAATGTCTGCATTTCTTCTCAGTGAAATTAAAGAGAGATAATAAAATGTGTTAACTAATTCTTGAATTGTTTTTGAACACATGATAATCCCTATGGAAGCTCTAATTCCACTCTTACTTTTCTTTTTTCTTTATAATAATTCTTGAATGGGAAGATGAAAACACAGCACATTTTCTGCTGATACTTACTTGGATTGTTTAAATCCTTTTCATAATAAAGATAACTTACAATGAGCAGTCTTCAGTATCTGCAGTTCCTGAAACTATACCTGAAACAATTTGTCTTCTAAGGCTTTTGACTAACTGCTTAACATGACAACAATCACAAGTGAGCATTTCCATTTCACATTTTTATAAAGGAGCTAAATCTGTTCTATGTAAATGGAGCAAAATGAATCTATGTTTATGATCTTGGAAAAAAAACTGAAGGGGGGGAAAATGAAAAACAATGAAGTTAGCTTGGCACCAAAGTGCTTTAATATAGAAACACGCATAATGTCTTACATGAAAAATCTGCCCATTAGTACAGCGTAGAATCTCATGAGACAAGTTTGAAAGTTAGTTGCTTCTTAACATTGGTACATTGTCTCTATTTTGAAGGCATTCCATTACTGTAACACTCACACACAATACACACTCAAGAACACTATCCTAACTCCCAAGTGGAATGAAATTTCTGTCCTCTTTTTTAAAACTTATTTTGTTTGCCTGAAATAAATCTTGTCTGGAAATGTCAAAGCTTGCATCACTTCTTAGAATTTGAATGGAAAAAGTACTTATGCTGACATGAGGAAAACCTGAGTTAAGAAGAGACATTAGAAGTAGTAGGAATGACACAATGCCATTACAATAAGATCTGAACAGGGCTATTCACAGCTCACCACTGCTTCCACTACTTTCTCCAAAATAATAAAATGAAAGAGAATAAACTGTTATGAGTAATACCCAGAGCATTGCTAATATACCCACATTATTTTGGAGTTAAGATAACTTACAGGAAAGAGTGAAGCAATATGTAATCCTAACACTGTTTCTCCACCCACCCGAACTCCTCCTCCCCCCAACCTTAGGTGATGTTCACAGCCAGAGCTAAACTTTATGGCTTTATTCTTTCTAAAATAGATTAGGCAGACAGAAACATAACTGGGTTCTTTACAATTTATAGTGTAAGTCTCTAACTTTTTATTTTCAAACATTCAGGAACTCTGTGAAGTTTGTATCTTTGGAGCTGAGACTTTTCTTGCTGGGATTAATCTAACTGGGGTTTTTATTTATTTGATTTTATGTGTCAGGGTGTCAGCAAAATTCCTTTCAGCAATCTTTGAATTAGAGAAGAGGGAAAAATGAATAATTGTATGTATGTGCATATGTGTTTATTATTTGTATTACCCAAGCACCACTGAGCCATGTCTCACTGAGAAATTGAGACCAGCTTAAATAATCATGGGAGAAAGATTAACCTAAAATATACACCCCAATTGAGCTATGTTAGAATCATAGGATACTAGAACTGGAAGGGCCCTTGAGAGATGAAGTCCAGGCTCCTGCCCCCATGGCAGGACCAACCGCCATCTAGACCATCCCTGATAGATGTCTGTCTAACCTGCTCTTAAATATCTCCAGTGATGGAGATTCCACAACCTCCGTAGGCAATTTATTCCACTGATTAACCAACCTGACAGTTAGGAAGTTTATCCTAATGTCCAACCGAAACCTCTCTTGCTGAAGTTTAAGTCCATTGCTTCTTGTCCTATCATCAGAAACCAAGGAGAACAATCCCTTCCCCCCCCTTGTGACACCCTGTTAGATACCTGAAAACCACTGTCATGTCCCCGCTCAGTCTTCTCTTTTCCAAACTAAACAAGACCAATTCCTTCAGCCTTGCCTTATAACTAATGTTTTCTAGACCTTTAATCATTTTTGTTGTTCTTCTCTGGACCTTCTCCAATTTCGCCACATATTTCTTGAAATGTGGTGCTCAGAACTGGACACAATACTCCAGTTGAGGCCTAATCAATGCAGAGTAGAGCAGAAGAATGACTTCTCATGTCTTGCTCACAACACTCCTGGTTAATGCATCCCAGAAACACGTTTGCTTTTTTTTTGCAACAGTGTTACACTGTTGACTCATATTTAGCTTGTGGTCCACTATGACCCTCTAGATCCCTTTCAGCGGTACTCCTTTCTACACAGACACTTCCCATTCTGTATGTGAAATAGACACACACGTAAGTTGGGGCAGGGTATCCTTATTTGACCAGGATCTTTGAATCTTTGATACAATTTTTTAAAAATAAGAAAATGCATCAGAAGAGTTTTAGGTAAATAACCTAATTGCAGCCAAATATTTTTAATGGGAGAAATTTCATGAAAAATATCAGTTTCCTTTTTGTCCAAAAACTGAACACCCAAAACCATTTCATTCCTCAACAAAAGAAATTTGACTTTGAAATGCTACTGTAGTGTCTCATAAAAGTTTCTGTTCAGATAACTCATGTTCCCATTCTCCTCTAAGGGCCAGTTTATATGTTCCTGTGATGCACTGTGATGAGAGACTCCTGTGATGTATGATGGTAGATGAGGAAAAAGATTGATCTGCGTATCTCACATGTAGTCTGGCCACAGAGCATGGCTCATAGAGCAAAATGGGGCCATAAAGTACCTGAACTATAACTGTCATGAGACACTACATCAGCATTTCCAAATCTAAATTTTGGGGGTTTAGTCAAAGATTTTGGACAAAATTTCAGTCAGAATTTTTAGTGAAAAGCTGAAATTTTCTTCAATGAAAGGAGACTCTTTTCTGAAAAGGTCTAATATATTACTTTCCACTTTGCTACAAGTTCTAAGTATATCTATAGATAAAATACACTTTATGTATATGTGCAAACTAATTTGACTCTCCAAACATTAGGAAAGGCAAAAGAAGAATGTCATATGTTCCTAGCTATTAGCAATGATCTAAATAATATTTTAGGCCTAATTCTAGGGAAGAGGGAAAATTGAAAGAAAAGTTTCTTTATAGAAAACCTTGCAATGACAATGAAGTCTCTGGCTATTAACAAGAATGGCTAGGTTTAATTTTCCTCATGAATGACATGTTTTGAATCAGAAATATCCTACATTTAACTTGTGAACTGTGGGAGCGGGGAAGTATGACTTAGTTTTCCATCAGTTCAGAGACTTTAATAATAGTGTTGAGACTTTAATGTGACTGCACTGAACTGTGTAGACTGTAATAGCAGCTTTCAGAAAAGTGATGGTTTAGGATTGAGCTTAAGCTGTCAGTCAGAACTGTGAGTTCTTGTAAACAAGTTTAGCAGATGTCGATGTAATCATCACTCATGTAATCCACGCTAAAGAAGTACTTGCTCTTAGCAGGCTCCTGAAGACCAAGACAGTATGTATAACACTTGCAGTCATTTGGCTATATATGCATTCATGTAGTACTTGCCTGTGAAAGACAAGTAGAGTTGATAAACAGATTTAAAGTGGAAAGAATATATAACCTTGAATTTCAAGAAATATTATAGTGTAATATATAAACTGTGAAACTTGTGATATCCCTCAACTATGCCACATGCACATGACTGGAAACACTGTTGTACACATTTGGATGAAATATATGGGCTAAATGTGCTAACATAACCCAGTCAATATCCAGGATTAAGCAGCATTAAACAAAGTTCAGGATTTGACACACAGAGACTCCACCTTGCTTAGTACCATGGCAAATACACTATTTAAAATCCTTTTACATTTTTTATTAAAGACACAAAAAACAAGGAAAAACAGTTAAAGCACTTGAAATGCAAAATATTAAGTAAGACTTTGTTTTAACATTTCTTATTTTCTGTACTGGTGTTTCAGGAGGAAACCCCCACCTTCCTTTCATAGTGTTTGAGATGGTACCAAAGATGGTGATAACTGTCCTTTTGGGTAAAAGATAAGAAGTTATTTAAGATGTATTGGAGCTGTTGTTATTGCTGCAGCTGTTAAAGCCTAATCCTGTTTCATCTTAGCCAGTGATAGGAATTTAGTTGTAGCTGTTAGGGGTGACAATGATGTTTGGATCCCTCTCTCTGGCCTAGCTTGGTCAGGACTTCTCTTGGGATTAGAATGATGAAGGCCTGGAGTTCCAAGGGATGGTGCTTGTGGCTACCATGATGGTGATGAATGTTTCAGTAACTTCCATCTGTGCTTTTTTATTTTCTTCCAAAGTCTCTTTCTTTAAGGTCCCATAAAGGGATGGTGTGTGGAATATTATTTTGTCCATCAATTAGGCTTAATATTTGACACACCATTTTGGGTTCATTGACTTCCAGCTCCATATCTTCTGTTTTTACCAAGCATGATTTCAACATAATCCTTGAAATATGTCTTTCTGTTTGGATTAATTTAGTCTCGCTGTCTGGCTTTCTTGCACCTGTATATATCATTCATTATTGAAAACAATGTTTCATGATTAATTTCCAAGAAGGGAAAATTTATATAAACATTTAGCTCTTTGTTGTAGCAGGCACAAAGTCATGTGATGACTTTCACTAACTTTATTCCATCACCTGACACTCGACATCAATATGATTCCAAAAACTTGTAATTCTATTTGAAGTGTCTTCAAATCAGTTTCTTTTTGAAGACCGAGAGTACTTTAATTGACCAACTCAGTGACTGAAAAACAAACAAATAAACCAACCCACACCTACTAATGGCATATAAAGAATTTTGGTAAAAGAAATTGGGCCAAATTTTGATCTCAGTTGCAACTCTGAAAATCTGGGGTAACTACTCTTATTGAAACATCTGGGAATAAAGGTAAAAATGAATAAAAGAAACCACAGACAATTAAGTGTAAGAGATCCTATCAATACAGGGCCAAGTTGTGACATTTAATGTTTGGACTACGTGAAGCTTGCAGCAGAACTAGCCCATCCCCATTGGGAGACTCATTGGGCCTCCTCAGGTGGTCCAAGATAAGTGTTTGTTATTGGGGGGGGGGAGTGTGGCATCTGCCCTGTGCCCTCCTGCCCCTCTATGCTCTCTTTGGAAAGAGAGGTCCCCTGATGATGAGCAGAATCTGCAGTCCCTTTGCTCCTCCAAGGGCAGGGTTGATGGCTGTAATTGGCCTTGGCATAAGATAAATGTGGGGGAAATTCTATGCACAGGTCTTCCACACCTAATATTTGTAACAAGCTCACTTGTAATTCATCACTCTCTACTACAGGGATGCTCAACACGCGGCCGGTGGACTGCCTGGAGCCCGCGGCTTGTTTCTTTGTGGCCCGCGGTGCAGTTTGGGTTTACGCGGGGCTCAACACGTGGCCCGCTGGTGGGATCCTTTGAACATGGCCTCCAGTGGGAACATGCTCCACAACCACCAGGCATCTCCCAGGTGGGGTGAGCATTGAAAGATGCAAGCAGACGGGCTGGCTGGAACAGAAGGGAATAGGGTGTCAGTGTTTCTAGCCCCCAGGGAGGAGGTGGCAGGAGCATCGGGGCATTGTGTAAAAGAAGCTATTTGCATATATTTGCATATATATGCAACCACATTTAAGTTGCAGCCCTTGGCGTGTGCTGTGAGTATCACTGTGGCCCCTGAGACTTTCAAAGTTGAGTAGCCTTGCTCTACTCTGTGTTTTCATTTTGCACCATTTTAGTTCAGCATGGAGTATTGCTGTACATGGATGGCGGACTTACCAAAAGCATGCTGCAATCCAAGGGAACATATCAGTCTCATAAATCATGTGCATGACCTTATAATGTACTATTAAATTACCAGAGTTCACTAATGTGCCTTTAGTTTTATACTAATGAATTGTTGCGAAGTAACAAATGGATAAAATATTTGAAAACATATGGATATATATCTGCTGTTAAATTATTTTACAGAATTGGGAGAATATCTAGCAATTATATATTAGTCTCTGGATATAGTTCCATCTTTGGATGCATGAATAGTCTAGGAGTGCAAATCGGGTATGATTTCAGTGGAGCTATGGTTCAATGGATTGAAGTCAATTTATACTTGTTGAAGATCTGGTCTCCTGAATTTGAGACAGGTCTTTCCCCTACATTAGGACAGTTTTGCAGTGCTCCATTTCTCCATAGTTATTCCTAAAAATGGTTGATTATACCCCTAAAGGATCTTTCTTTTGTACAGAAGCAGATGCACTACATGTAGGCAAACAAGGGAAAAGACAACTTGTGTGATAGAGAAAGATGTCCAGAGGAGAAGGGACTCAAGTATTCAAGCATCATGAAGAAGGAACTGAGCAGCTAGCAAGAACACACAGGGAAATGGGAGGGCAGACAGCATGTTCAAAGGAGCAGGGAAAAATGAACAGAATGGCTAATAATCATGTAAAGAAGAATAGGAGAGAAGGCAAGTGTGGAGGAGGGGACAGAAAAGGCATATGCAAAGTAGGTAGAGGACAAGACAGCAAGGATACCTGTGTATGAAAGAGAGGAAGAAAGATCAGATGGCAGGAAAACCTGTCGAGGAGAGCAATATCTGTGAAAGAGGTTCGAAATGGACAGGATAATGCTTTTTTTTTCTTTTAAAGCAGTAAAATATGCAAACACTTTGATAAAACTCCTTTTTCATGAAAGCAATTGCTGTAGCTGCCACAAGAATACTATGGGAATCAGATTTGGAGGGAGTGAATGGTCTATAACATGATTCTGCTATTAAGATGTGGTCCATGGTATGATAAAATATTGCAAATTCTATTCTTTTAAAGCACATCCAAAAGTCAACATTTTAATTATATAAATATGAAGGAAGATAACATTTGAACTTTATTAAGACAATTTTTGAGGCTTGAGCTCAGGAAAAATATTTTTAAAACTTTCTATAAAATAGACATACAATCAAACAAGCAAGAGTATTATCGTGTCCACTATCCTGTGGACGGGGAAGAGGGAGTTTTTTCAGAAGAAGAGGGAAGAGAAAAAAGCACAGTTGCCCTGGTGCTTAGCAATCACTGCTTATATGCAAGATAGCATCCAGGCAATCTGGAAGCTATCTTTCGAAAAAGCACATCGCTTTTTCGATGTGCTTTTGCAGTGTGGACACTCTTTTGCGCAAGAAGTTTTTTTCAAAAGCTCTCTTCCAAAAAAAAGCTTCTTGCACAAGCCTGTAGTCTAGACATAGCCTAACATATAATAAAACTCTGCTTTCATTTTTCTCTAAGAAATTCTGCTTGAGATAAAACAGTAATAAATTAGTGTCCAGACACACATTTGTCTCCAAAAGAGGAAGAAAAGTGCTGTTAATAATATTGTACATAGGCATCATACAATGCCTGATTTGATGTCCAAAGAAATATATTTTTGAAGCAGTGTTTTCCTTGGATAGACCTTCAGGCTACATCTGGACTACAGGCTTCTTGCACAATAAGCTATTTCGGAAGAGATCCTCTGAAAAAACTTCTTGCGCAAGAGACCGTCCACACTGCAAAAGCACATCGAAAAAGTAATGCGCTTTTTCGAAAGATAGTGTCCAGACTGTCTAGATGCTATCTCTCATGTAAGCAGTGATTGCTATGGATGGAATGGCCACCAGGGCACCAGTGCTTTTTCCTCTTTCCTCTTCTTCCGAAAAAACTCCCTCTTCCCCGTCCACACATGCCTTTTTGTGAAACAGCTCTTTCACAAAAAGGCTTCTTCCTCATAGAAAGAGGATTACCAATTGCTCAAAAACCTTTCTGTTCTTTCGATTTACTGTCAAAAGAACACACTTTCAGTGTGGACATAACTCAAGTTTTGTTGGAAAAACGGCCCTTTTTCTGACAAAACTCTGTAGTCTAGACATAGCCTCAGTGGGCTTCAGATCAGTCCCCAAATTACTCAAGTAGACAATGATTACTCACTATACGATAAGGCACACCTAGGGAATTTCCCTGTACTTTGTATGGGAAATACAATGATATCTCAGATTCCACTGAGAATAAATATTGAATTTTATGTTAGTTTCTGTATAATCATAGGAACCAGTTGTTTACATATAGCAACACAGAAAATAATAGAGGCATGACATGTAATATTTCTTAACATACCATTGTAATCACTAACTTGTGCCTGGGCTGGTAATGTCATTGAATAATCCTGGATAGGCTATCCTTTCCAATTTTAACTCTTTGCGGCATCCAGATATAACTTCATGTGAAAGCATACAGCCAAGTTGCACATTTCTTTAACTGTCGGAATGCAAATTGCAATTATCATGTCTTCAGATAGCTATAAGAATCTTGCAAAGTCTGACAAAGAATTCGCTTGCTTAATATACACCAGCTTTGTTATAGTCAACGTAAAATGTAATAGTTCAGCATATTAGGACATTAAAGATGAAAAATGAGATTAGAAATCAGAAAGGAAAGGAGATGAATGGATCCCTCTTTCATCCCATGTTAAGAAAAAAATCATCATATTCTGCTGATGAGATGAAAAAGCAATGCGCTTTTTCGAAAGATAGTGTCCAGACTGCCTGGATGCTATCTCGCATGTAAGCAGTAGCAGCAGAGGCAAACGCACATATTGAACTTCATTCTTTTCCCACTGCAGTGGTGTTAACATACAGGTTTCACTGAAGATACTCTTTGGTTATACTGTTGTGAGGTAAGGATCAAGACTAAAATGAGGTATAACCCAAGAGCTAGAGGCTAACCCTGCTCATCGGTGATGTATTTGTTCGAATGCGTTGTGCCCCTCAAAAAGGCTCTTCTGTATCTATTGATAATTAGAGCAAAAGTGAGTGAGCACAATAAATACTAGAGAGAACCAAACTGAGCCTAGGGAAGGCATCATAGAAGGTTAAGATGGCTCGGGGGGTAGATGAAAACATGTAACTCACTCCAATTAAATCCTCAGGTGAGTCATTTATTGTCCTCATCCCATAAAAGAAAAGATTAGGGATCTGATTCTCCTGTCATACTGTGTAAATCAGGAATAACTTTATAAAAGTCAGTGGAGTTGCACTGGTGTGAGCATCAAACCTAAATAGTCTGACAGAACACTGGCACAGGGAACTCTCCCTATTGCTGATGGCAGTCAACATATGAGGGCTTATTGATGTCTTATACAAGGTGGGTTTTTTCAGCTCTTTTTTTATTTTCCTAACAATGATAATCTGGCCTGCAATTCCAGTTGTATCCCACCTTGTGTAGTAAATGTCTGGTGTTGCCTTAAACCTGACACTGAACATCTGTGCCCTGTCCCTTTCATGTGTAATGAGTTCAGGCCTGTGAGTCCATTGCTTGACCTGCCAAGTACCCCCTTCTCTCTGTGGCATAGGCTGATCTCACACATAGCAGGGTGGAGACCTCATCCTGCCAGAACCTTCATAGAGCATTGAACAATGTCACTGTTAATGAGGACAACAGTTTCCACAGGGGGTGGCGGGGAGGGAAGTGGCAGCTTTGACATCTCCAGCAGTAAGAAAGCTTCCATGGAGAAAAAAATTCTTCTTCATCACTATGTTCCCTTTGCAAGGAAAGCCAATCCCACCTGCAATATCCTGGCACTCCAGTGAGGAAGAAGGAAGCATTAAGGGAGTAGCCCACCCAACAGTGACAGAATAAAGCATATGAATAACAAGACTGTTGGAAAGGGATTTGTCCTTCCCCCCAGTGACAACTGGTAGCGGCCAAACATTGCCCCTTCAGGCACAGCAACCAGTATGAAAAGTTTGGTGATTAAACTGAGCTGCATTGTTTGGGGGAGGAGATCTAAGAGTAATTCTGCTAAGGGGATGCAATGGGAAGCAAAGTCAGGGTGTAGGAATGGTACCTGATCTACAGGCTTGCAGCATTCCGGGACCCTTATACTGTTCACCCCAAAACAAAGGACTGTGCTTTCTACTGTTTTATTAGAGGTTGTGGGGGGTTGGCAGTGAGCTCAGTGTTGCAGAGTGTATACTTTCCTGGGCAGAGCTCTAATTACAGTTGTTGTGCTTAGAGCAAGGGTACTGTAATTAAGTATCTGGAGTGTGGTAGAAAAGCAAAGGTTTAGAATAATGAGAGGTGAAGTGAAATTCACATGATAGCGAGAGACTTTCCTACATAATTCCTATAAAACACTCCACAGATATGTCAAGTGACAATACACTCAGCCTCTGAAATGTCAGGTTGCATCATTAGAACAAACTCTAGCTGGCTGATCCTACCCTAAGGGCCAGAAACTGATTCTAATTGCTTCTCAGAGTTCCCTCTTCTGAATTAACCCTTTCATGGATATAACATTTACATCAACACTGGCTAAAGCTGCAGGGAAACAGAGTATGACTTTAAATAAAAAGCAGGGTTCAAGCTTTTTATAGGGAAGAGAGACCCTCAAAAGAATGCATTTGATTCATCTGGAATCTCTTATGGGACACTAGGCAGTATTACTGGATAGACAGTTTGTACTTCCAAAAGATGTGGAATACATTCCCTTTTATGCCAGGTACAACTGGCTGCTACAGGGTGTGGGGAAAGGGCCATGACTCTGGTCTAAAGCTGTCCCTCTCCAGTCACTTTGGGTCCTCTAGCTCCACTAGTGGCAATGGACTAGTGGTGCACTGAATGTGAGTGAAGCTGCCCCTTCAAAAGGCTTTTAGCTGGAACCGTCTCCATGTGACTGGTTGTTCTCTTGAATACCTTCAACTTGACAGATATTGTCTGACGCAGAGGAAAGATCACTAATCTATTGCCTAGATATGGTAAAAAAGTTGCTCTACAATTATTTGTGAATTATCTATTTAGGAAAAAATAAATACTTGTTGGTTATATGAATAGTTGGACCAACTATAATCTTTACTCTCAATCTGATTTGTTCTTATGTTCTACTACGTGCAGACCCCAGAGAAGTCAGCCCCTTGCAATGGTTTCATGTTTATCCTTCTCCCTTTCACACTGTGTTTGCATTTCTCTTCCAATCTGTGTACACACATAGTTTATGGGAGTGGCCAAAGAAAGAGAACTTTGAGGTGCTGAAGAAAAAAGAATGAATGAAAATTTCAGTGGCAAGATTGTATGCTGGCTTCTCCTTTTTCTGTGATGTCGAGAAAGAAGTGAACTTTCTATTGTGGATGGCTGTAACAATGCAGGTAATGTCGGAGAAACAGATGTAGAGAGCAAATAAATATCAATATCCATTAAAATAGAAAGTTCCTTTTTTCCCATTTATATGGCTACATCTTTAACTTGCCTCAACTCTTGTCAGGCACAATAAAGTAGAGTGGATTGCACTCATACACAAGAATCTCACTTAAAAGTGTTATTGCATTTGTTGTTATTGTCAGGTACTCGCATCATACTCTCCCAGAGTAGTCAGATAAATAAAATTAAAGAGATTTTTTCAAGAAATATAGGCACTTAAAATGCTTTTTGGTACTCAGTACATCCCCTCACTATTCTTCCTTTTCTCCTTTTCTCTGATGCTTAAGCAGAAAAAAATGTGCTTCCGAGGTGCTTAATTCCTTTATTTCCCCCTCATTTTCCACCAATATTTCTGATGCACAAGCCTTGGATTGCTCTTAAAGTGAGAGAGGAAATCTCATTACAATATAGGAATGCAGCAATCTGGTTTCAGCAGTTTTCACATTCTACTTCTTGTATTTTTTTAAATTTAAATGAAGTATGTACTCCATGTTTCAAAAATCTGTAGGGTGAGAAGTGATCCTTGTAAGATAGTGAAAGACCACAATTCAGCTACGTCTACACTGTGGCGTTATTTCAGGAGACCTCTGGTATCCCAAAATAGCTATTCTGCATCTTTTGAGCGTGTCTGTTATTTCAGAATATAATGGGCTCGTTATTCCAATGTCCCTGTAAACCTCATTCCATAAGGAGTAAGGAATGTTTTGGAATAGAGGCTTTTTTTGAAATTTGGTGCTGTGTAAACAGTGCCAAATTACAAAATAAACTATTTCAAAATTGACTCAAAATAAGCTACGCAATTTGCATCACTCAAATTGCGTAGCTTATTTCAAGCTAAGGGTGCAGCGTAGATTCACCATTAGAGATGAGGACACTCCACTCCTTATAAGAAATGTGCTCACTAGCTCATAGGACAAGTAAAGGATACTTCATTGATATCCCTAGAGACTGAAGTCATTAGCCTAAGAAGCAGGGACAGCAAGTTGGTGACAGTGGGAAAAAAGTCCTCATAGGAGCTTCAGTTCTGACTTGGGTGGGACCACCTATGCTGCTAAGAGGTTAGAGGAACTAAACTGCTCAAGGTAGTTAAGACCAAAGCAGACTGTGAAGAACTTCAATAAGATCTCACAAAACTAAGTGACTGGGCAACAAAATGGCAAATGAATTATAATGTGGATAAATGTAAAGTAATACACATTGGAAAAAATAACCCCAACTATACATATAATATGATGGGGGCTAATATAGCTACAACTAATCAGGAAAGAGTTCTTGGAGTCATCGTGGCTAGTTCTCTGAAGACGTCCATGCAGTGTGCAGCGGCAGTCAAAAAAGCAAACAGGATGTTAGGAGTCATTAAAAAAGGGATAGAGAATAAGACTGAGAATATCTTATTGCCCTTATATAAATCCATGGTATGCCCACATCTTGAATATTGAGTACAGATGTGGTCTCCTCATCTCAAAAAAGATATACTGGCATTAGAAAAGGTTCAGAGAAGGGCAACTAAAATGATTAGGGGTTTGGAACGGGTCCCATATGAGGAGAGATTAAAGAGACTGGGATTTTCAGCTTGGAAAAGAGGAGACTAAAAGGAGGGGGATATGATAGAGCTATACAAAATCATTAGTGGTATGGAAAAGTTATTTACTTGTTCCCATAATATAAGAACTAGGGGCCACCAAATGAAACTAATAGGCAGCAGGTTTAAAACAAATAAAAAGAAGTTCTTCTTCACACAGCGCATAGTCAATCTGTGGAACTCCTTGCCTGAGGAGGTTGTGAAGGCTAGGACTATAACAGGGTTTAAAAGAGAACTAGATACATTCATGGAGGTTAAATCCATTAATGGCTATTAGCCACTATGGGTAAGGAATGGTGTCCCTCGCCTCTGTTTGTCAGAAGGTGGAGATGGATGGCAGGAGAGAGATTGCTTTATCATTACCTGTTCGATTCACTCCCTCTGGGACACCTGGCATTGGCCACTGTCAGCAGACAGGATACTGGGCTGGATGGACCTTTGGTCTGACCCAGTATGGCCATTCCTATGTTCTTATGTTCTAGGAGTCTCCCTGTGTGCTCAATTCTTGGCCTATCTACAGAGTCAGCCAATTGTCACAGTTCTTACACCCGAGGGTCAAGTTCGGTCAACTCGTGAGAATTTTCAGCTTCCAGTGAAAACATTGAGCACTTTACAGTGCTTCTCCTTCTCACTAATTGCTGCACCATGGTCACCGACTCATTGCCCGTAAATTGCAAAAGATCAATCAAGTGGTATCAGTTTTCACTCTTCAAATTCAGCCACACTAGAAAAACTGTGACTGTAGAGTTGTGAAACTTCATATCATGTTAGCTATCCCCTGGAGCCATTCTGTTCCCTGAGCTACTTTGCATTTTTAACTCATATCTCATAGTACATAAGTAAAGCTGAGTGAGTAATCCAAATGAATAATTTATTGGATGAATTTATCTCTTTCTGCTCTCAGGAATGTCTCCAATCAGATAACAATTCCTTAAATTTGTTATTCAATGCCTCTTCAAATGAATAGTTCCCTGTAAGTATATGCTGTGGTGCTTAATTTGGATTGGCTGTAAAAGTTGCGTTGTATTGATTCTGCTCTCTGACTGAGGAAAGAACAACTCTTGGTACAAAGCTCTCACTGTGTGAATATAAGTTTTGAATGTATAAAAAATTGAGCATGTGCCTCCTAAAATTCACTTTTTGTCAGTATTCAAACCTGTAAATTTTAATTTCATGAATGTTCACATAAAGCAAGCATACAAAAGACACATGGCCAAAGAATAAATGGGTCAAAAAATCAAACAATATTTTTAGGAAACTTCAGATTTTTTATCCAAATTTTAAGTCTTAACAAAATATCATTTATTTTTTGGCCATGTCTACATGGCCACTTGAATTTGCTGTCTACACTGGCCACTTGAATTTGCGGAAGAACACTGACGATCTAATGTATGACTCAAATACAATGACTCTCTTGCTCGGGAAAAAGCCCTCTTGCGCAAATGCTTTTGCACAAGAGGGCCAGTGTAGACAACTGAGAACCGTTTTGCTCAAAAAAGCCCCCATGGCGAAAATGGCGATTGGGGCTTTTTTGCGCAAAACAGCGTCTAGATTGGCCATGGATGCTTTTGCGCAAAAGCATCCGTGCCAATCTAGACGCTCTTTTCTGCAAATGCTTTTAACGGAAAAACTTTTCCGTTAAAAGCATTTGCAGAAAATCATGCCAGTCTAGACGCAGCCAGAATCTTTTTTGTGGCATTCTCCCAGATCTACTTATTAGGGTTTTTTGTTTGTTTGTTTCTGGTTTTCCCCTGAATCACTCTTAATTTTGATCTTACATACCTCAAAATACTTTTTATCACAACTCTCTGAACATTGGTGTGATAGGCTTGTTCATCAGAGTTCAAATACTAATAGCTAGATTATGATTTTAGCTGTCCCACTTTCAAGTCCGAGTATTTCCAGTGTGTTGTGTGCATAACAGTAGAATCTGGCCTTTAAAAGTGAAGAAGCTTGGGGGTAAACATTGTAGTCTTATCTTTGTCTAGATTTAGTGAATAATTATTTTTAAATGAAATTGTACACTTAATCCTTATATACGTATTTTGAATTTTCTGAGATTTGCATGTTATGAAAGAGCTCCTGGTCAGCAATGAATTTCTCCCTGGAAGTGGTTTTTATCACATCACCTACAATTAACCTACACTAATTTATATAAACCAAACATCTGGTTATTTACCATGAAAACCTCATTGAAATGAACAATAAGCTTCAACCTTGGACAGTGCACAGAAAGGTACTGTATAGTTTTGAACCTTTTGTCCATGTTGCATATAAACATGCTGCTTTCTCACCACTGTTAGAAATATGTAACCTCATTAACATCAGCTGAAATATTCCTGCTCTGCTTTGGTGTAACTGAAAAAGGGAATTAGGCCTACTAGTCTTCTTTATCAGTTCAAGACAGATCCTCATTTGGCATAAATCACTGTTGCTCCACTGAAGGTAATGCACACATTTTCAATAGTTTCTCTCATTTTAATTTTATGTTTGTTATTGAAAACACAGAATCATCTTTAGTCACAAGTGAATCTTTAATTTCTTTGAGTGATATTTTGCACCTTGAATTCTCTCTCTCTCTCTCTCTCTCTTTTTAAACCTAGAAATTACTCTTAATTTCCCTACAACTGCTCACATTGCTGATGATGCTACAGTCTAGCCTCAGAATCTCTGGTAAAATCATGCAAGGACAGTAGGGTCAGGTCAGTTTAACGCATTTAATTAGAGGAAACATGCTTCAAAATGCACAAATATGAAAAACTCTGCAGCAAAGCAATGTTTTGCAGTCCAAATGTGTGCTCATTTGTTTTCCAAGGGAACATCTGGGAGTGTGGAAAAAGTTCAGAAAGCATATTAAGGGAAAGGGTCAGAAAAACAATTAACAAATTGTGTAGGTGTTCAAAATATGCAATCCATATTACATCTTCTTCTTTGGTATTTTACTTGGGAGACCATAACAATATCATTTTGAAATAAGTAGTTTAAAGGAATCTTGGTGGAAGATGTGGGAGATTGGTGTTCAGGGCTTAATCCAGTTCATTTATCCATAGGTAAATCATCCTTAATTGTGTAACTGGCCCTGATGAATGCAATGGGATTATGTGCATGAGTAAGAAGTGAATATTGGTTACAGGATCTGAACTCTATGGCTATGTTTATACTGCAGAGCTTTTCCGGGATCCTGGAGGTATCCCGGAAAAGCTATGCAGCGTCCAAGGAATGTGTCCGCTTTTTTGGAGCAATTTCTGAAAAAGCGGATGCATTCTTTCGCCATCCCTGTAATCTCATTTTATGAGGAAGGACAGATGTGTCAAAAGAGGAGGTTTTTCTGACATTTTGGCCCCATGTAGATGGGCCAAATTTTGGAAAAGCCTCTTCTGAAAAAAAGCAAAGATACGCAAATTGCAGTTTGCAATTTGCATAGCTTTTTCCGACTTTTCTTTGCAGTCTAGACATAGCCTATATTGTATTTTCAGGAAAGAACTTTGCTGAACACAAAATTATCTTTTCAGATGCATGCTAAATTCTGTCTCTCATATTCTGCTCTAGTTATATGTGTGAACTCCCATTGGGTATTGTCTACACTGTGTGACTATTTCTAGATACAAGAGGGAAATATTTTTTTAAATAATGGGCTCGCTATTTTGGCATCCTGGTAACTCTCATTCCACGAGGGTTAATGGATGTTTTTAAATAGCATGTTATTTCAAAATTTGGCACTGTGTAGATGCACCAAATTTAAAAATAAGCTATTTTGAAATAGATTTGAAATAAGATACGCAATTTGCATAGAGCAAATTGCGTATCTTATTTTGAGCTTAGGGTGCTATATAGACTCACCCACTGATATCAATGGGAGATCCAAGAATATTTCATCAGCATAGCAGAATTAGTAGAGTAGACAGGGCAATATTATGTGTTGCAATTAATAGGTTCCCAATATGGGTTATTCTGACGTAATTATGGATGGAGTCATGTCTGGTAACTTGACGAAATCTCTTGTCGGTGCTTGTGTGGGAAATAAACAGAGGAATGAATAAAGTCTGACCATTGCACTATCTTGCTTTGCTTCTCTTTTATGCTCTCACGTAGATATCTATGTCCTTTGGAGCAAAAGAGTTTGATGGTATCTGGATGATAAATAGTGCCTCAAGTGCAGTCAGGGGGAATACAGATTAGGATAGACTCTGTTATGTGATTCACTGACCACTTCAGTACTGAAGTCTGATCTGTAGCCACTGTCAAGCCCTAGTGTGCAATTGAGATGACCAATGAGACACAAAGGACTGGATCCTCAGTTGATATAAATTGGCATAGCTCTGTTCACTTCAGAGGAACCATGCTGAAATATATTAGCTGAGATGTGCCCCAAAATGTAGACCTGAGATGTGGGTGCTGAATAGATAATTAGAGCATTAATACACATCTAGAAGGAATCAGCCCTCTATTTTTAATGACCATTTGCAAAGTGAGTTTAGTGCTCATGAAACTTGCTGATGCAAGAGCAATGGGGACTATCTTCTGTCTCCAGAACAGATATAAGACAAGTAGAGGCAGACTGTTGCACAAATATATTCCAAAGTCATCCTGTGAGAGAGAGTCAGTTCAGATTTCCCACAGAACTACTGGCTTGTCTGCAGAGCCTGTGAGCTGGGGCTTTAATCATGCTTAATTTGAACTATAGTTGTATATCCCAACAAATATCCCTGAACCATAAAGCTCTATTTTACACTTTTTAACAGTCTTGTGTTCATCTTCTAGAAAAAGCTTATATGAAAAGTTAGGGCTGGAGGAAACATCTTCGAAAAACTACAGTTTCTACATTCAAGAGATAATTGAGGATGGGAAAGATAGACAGCATACTAACTCCTCCTTCATCTGTATATGCTAAAAAAAGCCTATGAAAAAATAATGAATTCATTTAGATCTAAGTTTCACTGAAATGATCCAATTCCCATAAAGCAGGTAACCCTATTGAGAGAGATGTATTTTTATTTGATTTTTAAAACATTAATTGTAGAAACTCGGTGTTGGATCCCTCAGTTGGCCTGTGTAATGCTTGGTGCAGAACAGGTAGTGGGAGAGGGGACAAAGGTGGCATTGTGGACTTCCAGTTCTTGTGACAGACAGAGCCAGTTTGGCCCCAGGTGTAGTTCTGGGCAGCTTCATGACTGTCCTAAATTTCATCTGACTGCCTGACAGGAAGGGGGCATTCCTGCAGCCGGGGACGATTGAAGAGTAGTAGCAGAGGACTCTCTGGTTAGTCCTTCTTTCTCTTGTACACACATTCTAAGCAGGGGCTGTAAAGGCGAATGGTATAGAGCTGAAAAATCTTTCCCTGCTGGAATTTCCCAACATACTGACAGAATCCCTAGGCAGCTGACTGACGTGATTCTATAGCCATTGTACATGGTTAAAATTGTGCAGTCCGTGAAATTATTTTTAGGGTAGATACATATGTCATTACTGCATGGAAATATCTGAGTACAGTAAAAAAGCAGTTTTTGATATTTTAAGCTAGAATAATTTGTGAATCCTCTACAAGCATAGAACACATAGTAGTTATTATTTTTAGAAAAGGTGACTGAGATTGAAAATTCCTAACACCCTCCTCTCTGGAGACCTTCTCCTCAAAGCTGTCCCCTAGGTTTTGTTTTTTCCTTTGCCATTATTGCAGGGAATGTGTATACAAATGTGTGTGTCATGGATGAGTTTTATATTGCTGCAGCAATTACACCATATTGCAGAGCAGTTATGCTAATGGCTCTATTATTTTGTATGCAAATAGTTGAAATGAGTGCATAGAAGTACAACAATCATTTAAACCATACAGTGAAAAAAAAAACAGAAATGGGGATTTATTATGGTTCTGCAATTTTTTCTATTTCTCCTCTATTTATTTAAGTTAATTCACTTGCATATCTCCATTTCTCCATGTGTGTGTGTGTGTGTGTGTATGTGTGTGTGTGTATGTCTGTATGTGGGTACGCAAGAGAGAGAGAGAGTTTCTCTAAAAGATGGATAGGATTGAATCACAAGAAAGTAATGATTCTAAAAATACAATATTTTCATGGGTGATTTTGTGCAACTTCCACAAACTATTTGAAAGAAGGCAAATATTTATGAAAAATATATAACAGAAAGAAGCATCTGACAAAAGCAAGATACCAGACATGAAAGAACCTGAAAAAATATCTTAGTTGCATTAGAAGTGTCTTCCAAAAAGGATGCACATAAGGCCTTATAAAGCCCAGTGCTAATAAACATTACAGACAAGGGAAAAATATCTTGAATTTAAAAAAAAATAACAGTTGTGCAAATGGGCTTATTCTTAAACAGTGAGTATATGCTTATTGGATAAATGCTAATGACTTGGACACAACAGAGATGTTTACAAAGTGGATTTGTTTATCTGAATTTCGCTATTCCAAAAAGTTTGCAACTTCAGTGCAATAATCAAAAATACACAAAATAGCTCAAATTGTCTTCATGGTTAGAAATGCATCATGGAATTAATCCAGGGAGAGCATATTTGTGAATTCTACCTCTAGCTGTCCTATCATATATACAGAAGGGTAAAGCTAACAAAACACTTGGAGCTATGTCTACATTGCAGGCTTCTTGCACAAGAACTGTTTTGCGCAAGAATTCTCGCGTAAAATGTCTTGCACAAGAGCGCATCCACACTGCCATATGCTTTTGCGCAAGAGATGTGCTTTTGCGCAAGAGCATCCGAGGCAGTGTGGACTCTCTCTTGTGCAAGAAAGCTCTCATGGCCATTTTAGCTATAGGGTTTCTTGCACAAGAAACCCCTGTTGCCTGTCCACACTGCCTTCTTGCACAAGAGCTCTTGCACAAGAGGGCTTATTCCTCGTGGGGAGAGGAATGACTCTTGTGCAAGAAGCCCTCTGTTCTGACGCTTTATTGTAAATTTACTTGCGCAAGAACACGCATGCAGTGTAGACGATCCGCAAGTTTTTGCGCAGGAATGGATGTTCTTGCGCAAGAAGCCTGCAGTGTAGACGTAGCCTTGAAGAACAGTTATGCTCTCACATGTGCTAGTTTTATACTGGTATAAATTAACTGGTCTTAAGCCATGGATTCAAATACACTATTGCAGCCTTACCCTGGCCTAACAACATTGGCATCTATGAAGTTCCACTGACAAAAACTGGGATTCAGAATGAAGAAGTGTACATTGTAATCCAGACAAATGGTGATATATGGCTAGAAAATAATAATAATATTTCATGAAAAAAATAGGTTTCAATTTTTTTGTTTTAATATAGAACAGAACTGAGACCTTTCAAAATGTTTCAACAAAGACTGACCCCAGAATCATCCAGCAGTGAGAACAACTGGAATATGTGACACACAGGTTCAAGTGTTAATAGTCGTTCTCAGCTTATAGGCATAAGTTCAGTAAGTTTCATGTGGAAACACCAGCTTTAGAAGCTAATTAAAAGGTAACATAGTTTTAACACTACTAGAAAAAATGCATTTCTAATTACATGGAGACTTCTCCTTAAACACATCTATCTGACCTCTTATAGCAAGTATTTTTTTTTAATTCTTATAATACAATTATGATACCTTTTTAAGGACATAAACCTTTAAACTAATAACAATGAGTTTATTTGAAAAAGAAAGAAGGTTGAAAGAGTGTTTCAGTGAAATTTAGCTATCCTGTGTTACCCATAAGATATGTGGTTGGGTGGCTACCCAGGGGAGATTCAAGTGTTGTGCAGTTGATTAGCAAAGATCACACACCCAGTAGTCGCAGTTGCTCTGTCCTGCAGCTGCTCTCATAGGTGCTTGAATTAGGGAATCCTGGGGCTTCAGCACCTTCCACTCATGCCCACCATGATCCTGTGTCAGGTGTGTTCTGGCCTCTGACCCCCAGACTCTGTTTCTTCTCCCCGCCCCCAGCTCAGAGTTTGTGATTGCCCCATGCTGTGGCCCCAGACCAAGGCAATGAGAAACACAGACGGGGTAAATGGGTGGCATGCAGCTCCACACCACCACCCTAAAATTGTTCCAGCGCCACTGGTTTCTACCAGGACTCTCCTACAGGTTGTACAGAGTTGGGAAGGTGTGACATTTTCTGATTGAAATTATGCATCTGATTAAAATGTGGTATGTGACCAGAAGGGGTTAACAAGTTCACAGGTTGACTGACCCAGGTTGACCTTTAAAGACTAGTTGGGCTTTTACATTAGGTTAGAGTAGAACTTTAAAATGCAAACCTGCATTGTTGGAAAAGGAGAGTGATTCCTGTTTGCTCAGGTCTTATGATGTGAACAAATAATCCTTGTCGGTTACTATAGCTTTGATTCAAGATCAGAAGGGAATATTAGCATTTATGATGAAATTTAATTGAAGAAGTATTATTGGTTATATGTCTCTTTGCAGGTTGTGGTAAACTGTATGTGAACTGTTTTGTTTCTACTGGTGGTACATATGCTGAAATAGCTTGGTGCACATATTAAAATGTGTTCAGACATGTATGGAAAAAAAGTAAAGGGAACATTGGGTATCACCCACCAGAAATGTATGCTCCTTTGTGAGAAACTTCCAAAACATCAGCCAACCAAACCAACACTTGAAGTCTGCAAATAAATAGGGATCAAGACCTTGGAACATAATCCGTAATCAAACTTTTTCACTACAACCAATTTACTCGACTAATTGATCACTATGTCTGGCCTTTATTGTTTTGTTTAATGGTAACGAAATGTTTATATATGGTTTGTTTTTGCATATTGTCTACTAGAAGACTTGCTTTGCATTGCCTGGGTCCATCCCAAAGCAGGGGAAGGGTCTTGCACCCTGGCTGCTGATTTCTCCATGGCTTGCCCCAGAGCAGGAGTTGGGGGGAGGAGCATACATCCTGCCCACTGCCTTCTTCTAGGGGCCATCCCAGAGGGATGGCAGGGGCACACACCCTGGCTGCCAGCTTTGCCCCAGGATGGCCCAGGAGTATGGGAGCTGGCCCAGGAGGGGTGGGGAATGCATAGCCCTTCCGCCAGCACTCACCAGTAGGCTTCCTGCCAGCGCTTTGCAGTGGGGACCACCCAGGCCATGCAGTGGCCAGCAGCTGCTCCCTGGGGCAGGCTAGGGTGTTGACTGCTGTTTGCCAGTGGCTATCCACTGGGGCACTTGCTGCCCCACTCTGGTTATTACACAGTATAACTCCCTCCTACCAAATCCCTCCCTTTCTATTATATAAGAAACAATTGAATTACAGGCAAATCCCATTGTCCTGGCACAACCAATTTCTGACCTTGCTTTAAGTTTTAGGATAAGAGGAAGCTGCCTACCAAATTTGGTGGTTCTCGTCATTTAGGAGGATTTCTTGAACAAATGAACTCACGGGCGGATAGACAGACTGACACACATTTGTAAAATATATAGATAGACTAAGAATTCCAAAAGGAAACTAATCATGGTGTAAGTTTCGAGCCAGGCAAATAACTCATTTCTCATTTCACTGGCAGTTAAACAAAGTTTCAAGTCAAATGGAACTTTTTTTCTTTAGGCATGCCCAACATCTTAAATTTTTATTTTAAATGTTTTATAATATTTCTGATTGCTTTCAAAATAAAAAGCCATTGCATACTGAGAAACTAAAATGTTTCATTTTGACAATGGCAAGCAAATAAAAACATTATTGTTCTTCTGAATTCTTTAGGGTTTTTTGCTCAAAAGAGTTTGGCAAAAGCCAACCCAAATTTGCAAAATGTTTCAGTATTGCTGAATTGTTCTTTTGTTTTCTTCTTTTTTTCTTCTTCCTTTTTTGAAAAATAGTTTCAGGTAAAAACTCTTGCCCAGTCCTACTGCCAAATATTACTTTACTCCATAAATAGCTCCATTATAATAAATGAAAGTACAACTGACCAGAATTTTTGCCAGTGGCATTGGCAGAGTAGAGTATTTTTTAATAAATAAATTTCAGTTAATCTGTTAAGAGTTTATGTTGCTTATCTATAAGAGTATGCAGAACTAGCAAGTTTGCAGTATTGTATACCAAGTAACATAGTTTTTTTCCTTAATTAATAGCATTGCACTATTTATACACATTTTACTATATTGGGAATGGATCCCCAGAATAGGAAGGATTTTTTAAAATTTTCTAGTAATGCATTTTGAGCTTTTCAAGCTTTTGAGCTTACTGCAAATGTTAGGGGCAAAGTTTAATTTGGGTGGGCAGAGAATATCATGTGCTGAAGTATGTGATAAGATAAAGGATTGTATGGCAAAATAAAAATGGATAGATCTCTTTCACATGTCCAGGCTTTCTAACATTTGGATCATTTCAAAGGTGTAGATTTACTATAAAACGTAATGTGTGTGTGTGTGGGGGGGGGGGGGCACGCGCATGCACATTGGCTGGATTCCTCCAAAATACACTTTCAAATCTGATTTCCCAAAATTCATTTTTATTTGTCATTTTAAACCCCAATAGTTTAAACTGTGTTTCCCTAGCCAGAAACTCAGTCAATGTGAATCATCATAGCTCCTCTGATGCTGAGGATCTAAGCTAGCTGAGGATCTGGACCATGATTAGCTAGAAGAGGGTCCTTTGTTCTATAGGTAGTGAAACAGTGACTTCATGTGAAGAGAAACAAAGGGATAGATTTGCTGCCATTCATTACATAATTTAGTCAAACTTTAGTTCAAAGTAGAATAGAAAATCTGAGTAACAGCAATTGCTATAACTTGACAGAATGTAATCCAAATGGTGACACGGAGATGCAGTTTTTATTCAAAAATACATGTAAGCACTGCAGGTAATTAAACCTTCAACAGTGCATGCAAGATATTATGATGTGATTCTGTATTGTTTACTCAACACTTTAATTTTTGCTTTGTTTCTTTTGTATTTTTTGCACTGGGACCAAAGTAAACTATTATAGGACAATAGCAACAAAAGGAAGTGAAAGTATTATTTATACAGAGGAGTGATCAGAACTTTGAATCAAAAGCTTGAATAAAAACACATTTTAATCCTAGATATGCCATTTACACCCCTCACCCTCTCTCTTTCGGTAAAGAATTTCTTTGCCTCAGTTTCACCTATCTACCAATTGAGGGATGTAATACTTAGCAGTTTCACTAGGCTATTGTCAGGACTAATTGGTTAATTCTTGAGAAATGCTTTGAAGATGAAAAGTGCTATGTAAGTACTAAATAGTATTTTTATTCTACTGGTGTCACATTAATGTCAGAGAATGTCAGCTTCAAAGGCTCTGCTATCACAGCCAGAGCTATCACAGGGTAGATGAAGGTTATTTCAATGCATTTCCATGTCTTGAAACTGTCATCAGCCAGTCTGAGTCTCTCTTTCTATCTATTCCACAAACACAAATAACTCTGGAAAGATCACATTAAACGCATTGTGATCTATGTAATATAAAAGTGATCATTGACAGGAAAGTAACAAAATTGATGAATTACCAAATTCTCCCAGTAAGGGCAAGCATTAAATGAGAATCAGGACATATATACTGCAGTGAAAACCATAAATACTTCCTGAGCAAGAGTAAATGAAAGCTCATTTGGACAAAGAGCAGGATGTCAGAGAAGAAATTGTAACTGTGTGTGAACAAGATGTGAATACCAGTCAAGGAGATAGCAGATGAAGGGAAAAGTGGCAGAAAGGAGGGAATAAGAGGAAGATTTCAATTGGATCCAGATTCAGATTTTGGAAAATAATTCACATTTCCACCCAAGAAGCTTGGGGTTGTTCTGGATTTGGTGTTTTTACCTGACCCACTATAAAGATATCGACTACAGAGAGATTTGGATCTAGGCCAGTCTGCAAATTCTGAAACCATAAATCTCAATTGTAAATTTAAAGCACATCCCTCATTTTAGTCCCAAAATTTCCCCTCACTCTTATTGTTTGAAATCTAAAAGTAAAGAATCATGAAACTGAGGCTCATAGAAAGAATTATATATGCTAAAGGAAGACATCCTTTGGCATGTTAACTTCTCTGAATGAATAATTTGTTGTGCCTTTCATCTTGGGTCTCTGTTGCACAATTCTTCCCAGCCTTGATCATTGGCAGGTTGAAAAGTGTGTCTGATATCCTGCCTCCCTGCTCCTTAAGCACATCAGAGTTCAAGGGCATTGGCTCTGGAGTTTGGGTTTCCATGTTTGGAGGAAAATGGGACAGAGGAATGGGGAAGAAGGGAAATGCAACCATATATTTTAAAATATGTGACATATCTGAATTTATTCTAATTTCCAAGAATACAGCTTCCACTATTTCTATGGTAGACTACTATGCATCTTACCTTACTGGAAGGAAAATGTTTCTTTAAAAAAATATTTAGCCTGTTTTGTATTTCTCACATCATAGGGGACTGACTCTAAGGGCATGTCTACACCGCACTCTTATTCTGAAATAAGCTCTTTTGAAATTTATATTTTGAAATACAGGTTGGACTCCCTGTTCCAGCACCCTCAGGGCCTGACAAGTCCCAGATGAGGGATTTTGCCACACCAAGGGAGGTCATTTCTGGACCCCCTACTGCTGTCTCTCCTGCCTGGCCCACTGGCCTCCTGGTTGTCTCTTCACCCCCTGCTACCCTGCTGCCCCCACTGGGCAGCCATCACTGCCCTGGTTCTGGGTCCTGCAGGCAGTCGTGCATTCTGTACTGGGGCTCCGGGACCCGCTGGGCAGCCACGTGCAATGGCTTCCTGCCCCACCAAGCTTCCGCAGCTCTCAGCAAGGGTTACTTTTCAATGGTCCTGCAGGCCCTCATTGACCACTACGGCCAGTTCACTGACATCTATGTGTCTTCTGAAACTCCAGTGTGTTCCAGAAGCTGCACACCAGCACCTTTTCCCCCAACTTCACCATCAAGGTTGGGGACATGGACATGCAGGTCTGTGTTGCAAGGGACACACCTATCCTCTGCTCTCCTAGCTCATGAAGCCCTACACCAGACACCTTGAGCCCACCAAGGAACATTTTAACACCAGGCTCAGCAGGGCCCGTATTGTGGTGGAAGATGCCTTTGGGTGTCTCAAGGAGAGGTTCCATTGCCGCCTCACCTGGTTGGATCTCGGTGACCAGAACGTCCCCCAGGTGGTGGCGGAGTGCTGTGTCCTCCACAAACTTTGTGAAAAGAAAGAGTTCCTGCCAGAGTGGGGGGCAGAGGCTGACTGGATTGGGAGGGCCTTTGAGCAGCTGCACATGGCTGCTATATGGCAAGCCCATCAGGGGCTGTGCAAATCCATGAGGCCCTGAGGGAGAGTTTCTCACAAGGACCCCAGTGATATTCTCCCCTGGACCTCCCCACAAGGGGCCTGTGCACAGGATATTCAAGGATTGAATTAAGACACCCAACTTAATTGTGTACCTTAATTGTGTAATTTGAGTCAAAGTATCTTAAATCAAATTTTGGCGCCATCCACACAGCAGAAGGTCAACGGGAGCACACTCTTCCTTTGACTTGCCTTTCTCCTCAAAGGTGCAGGATTACCAGCATTGATGGGAGTGCCCTTTCACTTTGAATTAGCATGTCTTCACTAGATCCACTAATTCGAACCCCCAGAAGATTGGCTGTGGAAGCTTCAATCTTCTCTGTAGTGTAGACAAATCCTAAGAGATTAGACACTTCATCCTAAGAAATGCTGAGCATTTCCTATCAAAGTCAATGGTGTTTAAGCATGGACAGCTGGGGAGTCCCTCTTGTGGGAAGCTAACCCCCGTCTCTGCACAGCAGCCGAAACCCTAAGACCCTTTGCCCCATCGCATGGCTGGAGCAATGAGCCCCCATCTTGCCTGGAGGAGAAATGAGAATCTTCCCTTGGCTGGAGAAGCCCTAGGACAGCCATAGCTGAGCCAAATCTCCCCTCCCAGACTCTAAGCCACTCAGGGAAAAGCATCTTGCTCTCATCACAAAGAAGAACTTCATGCAGGTTGGAAGGCGGCTGAGGAGGAAGTGTTTGCGACTCAGCTTAGTGGGTGCAACAGTAATTTCTCTAGAAACCAAGAGCAGATACCACCTCTTCAGCTGGCCTGGAACCTGCATGGTGCATAATAAAGCAAAAACTTCCACAGCCAAACCCCTCAACCAGAGGTCTGGCAACTGAAGCAGTACCAGGGGAGACTTAACTTCCCTTTGCTTGTTATGCCCACCATCCATAGACTGAAGAGTGCTAGGGCTGAGTTACTAAAATAGAATAAAAGCCTGCAATCAGTAATCAGTGAAGGGCACAATACTTTTGAGATGTCTTCATCCCAGGGAATACGTGTGCAATGTCTACTTCATGACATACGTCCACAATGTCTCTCCAGAGCAAGGCTCTCATCTTGCCACATTATTTAATGCTATATTCAGAAAAATAAAGATTTTCAACTGGGACATATAGGAAAGAGTCATTGTCACAAGAATTAAAGGGTCCGTGTGTGTGGTGTATAAGAGATAGGAACAAATGAGAGCAGAACAAAGTTTCCTTAAGCAGGCATAACAGTATACATTGGAGTGGTATGGAAAAAGTATTTTGAAAATGAAGCATATTTGTTAATTCATCCAAAAAGTACAAACATGCAGAAAAAAGGATGAAGACAATAAAGTCTTCATACTGTACAATAAAGTACATATTGTCCCTCACCTACACATTGACCTTTCCTTGATGTATTTGTAAATTCCTCTCAGATCAGCTAACCCCCAGCTTTGGTTTTGACAAGCAGATTATCCTGCTTACCACCTATTCTGTCTTTATTTCTTTGTATGGGTGTCACCACTTTCTGACAATCCTTAGGCATCTTAATCCTCTCCCACACCCACCTTTCTAGATATCTAGACTACGTCTACACTGCAACACTATTTTGGGATACTGGAGTATCCCAAAATAGCTATCCCGTGTCTTAACAGCAAGCCCGTTATTTTGGGTTTGCTGTTCTGATTTCCCTGTAAACCTCATTCCACGAAGAGTAAGGGATGTTTCGGAATAGCGGGTTATTTTGAAATTTGGTGCTGTGTCAACAGAGCCGAATTACAAAATAAGCTATTTTGAAATAAGATATGCAATTTGCATAGCTCAAATTATGTATCTTATTTCGAACTACAGTGCAGTGTAGATGTAGCCCTAATATTTAATACCCTTCTTTGGATCTTAGGCTTACTCTTAGGAAGAAGTCTCAGAGGGGGAGCGGTGTTAGGGTATGTCTAGAGTACAAGCCTCTTTCGAAAGAGATTGTCTAGACAGCCACAAGGGTTTCGAAAAAGTGATCTGCTTTTTGAAAGAGAGCACCCAGGCAATCTGGACACTCTCTTTTGAAAAAGCCCTGTTTGCGTGCAAGAATGCCTTTTTCTGAAAGTGCTCTTTTGAGAAAAAGCATTCTTCATGGTAAAAGTAAGTTTACCAATTTTGAAAAAAAAAGCCACGTTCTTTCAATTTAATTTCGAAAGAACGCGACAGTAGTCTAGATGCAGGTGAAGTGTGTTTTTTTTTTAAAGGTCACTTTAAAAAAAACTCAGTAGTCTAGACACATCTTTAGTGTGTAACTTTAAAAACAATGAATAGTCTTATGGCAACTTAGACTAACAAAAATATATAGTATCATGAGCTTTCATGAGTAAGACACTTCATCAGATGAGCTGGAGTAGAAATTATAGAATCCAAGATGTATATAACAGCAAAAGAAGTACCTATCAATTATAGGACCTGTGTTAATTAAGCTAATTAAGTGGGCTGGATGTGTCCCATTCATAGTCTTTGATGTGAAAATGCAGCTATCAAAGGCAGGGGAAATTGGTAAGAAACTCTTTGTAGCCTATCTGGAGACACAGAAGGGGTTGTGACAGAATTAGGGTTGCCAGTTTTGTTTGAATGTATTCCTGGAGATTTCATCATATGAAATAATTAGTAATTAAAGTTAAATTCTTGAAGAGACAATGCTGGATGATTGGCAATCCTAGACAATACACACCTGTATTCACATCCTACACATTATTACCATATGTTTTGTACTAATTGTGCCTTTTAGGGTATTGTTTTAAAGCACAATTGTTAGTATTGTCCTGGTAAATATATGTTGCTATATTGTATGGAAAGTTATAAGATTCGTCTATATGGTGTTCCAAACACACATGTTCCAAACCCTGCAGCCATGCCCAAATAGAATTTGACACACATGTCTGTCCTAAACAAAAGAAAGTGTGCTTTGCTTAAGTTGCATTTTAGCAGTAAGACAGTCATCAAGCAGGAAGGGCAACAAAGGAAGTTCTAACAGTTGGGGAAAAAAACAGAAGGGGGTGTCTTTCCATATAGCCATTCTAGCTTCCGGTTCTCAGTTGGAATTGTTTTTCATGAGGAGAAACTATTAAAAGATTAGCCAAACATCCTAAGGCTCTCCCACCCTTCACTGTTTGTTGAATTCAGTGTACCTGAGGGAGAACAGGAAGCAGGAGTTTGTTCAGCAATCTACCGTAATATGTGGTGTGAAACTTTGCTGGAATTTAATAGGATTTAAGTTAAGCGTTAAAATGTTTTATTTTATTCCTTATTCCTTATTAGTTGTATTCCATAAAACATATATCTTGTTGTAGTTTTTAAAATTGTTTCAGTATTTTATCAAATCCAGTGTGTTTAAAATGAAGTGTCTGAATAACTATTTGAGATAATAAGATGGCACATCATTCCCTTTAAGGCAGGAGTGGGGAACCTTTTTTGCATCGGGGGCTGATGACCCACCGAAAAATCAGTCGGGGGCCACATACAAGTGAGAGGCAAAAAACAAACAACAACAACAAAACCCTAACTGACATAGCCCCCCACTGAGGAGAAAGACACTCCCCCACATTCCCCTTGCACATCAAAGCCTAGGCGGGACCAGCCTAGTAGATTTTGTGTGCTTCCAGCCCCATGATGGGTCAGCAGCAGGGCTGGAGCACCAGCATGGGCACCCCTATGTGGGGGGGGGGAGGGGCCTGACCCTTGGGAGCCACATCCAGGCAAGCAGAGGGCTGCATTCAACCTGTAGGCCTGAGGTTCCCCACCCCTGCTTTAAGGAATAACAGACATAAAATATTTGTCTTGGAGGGATAGCCATGTAAGTCTGTAACTTAAAAAAACAATGAGTAGTCCTGTGGCACTTTAGGGTACGTCTACACAGCAGCATTATTTTGGAATAATGGACGTTATTCCAAAATAACAAAGTGTGCATCTACATACAAGCAGTTATTTTGACATAAAGTTGAAATAATGTCCTGCGGGAGGACTTTTTGCTCCAACTCCTATAACCCTCATTTTACTAGGATTAAGGGAAGTCAGAGGAAGAGTACTCTATTTCAAAATAAGTGCCATGTAGACATGCTCAATTAGCATAGCTCAAGTTGCATAGCTTCATTTGAGTTTAGCTCTGCTGTGTAGATATACCCTTAGAGACTAAAAAAAATATATAGTATCATGAGCTTTTGTAGGCAAAACCCACTTCTTCAGATGATGAGCTGGAGTGAAAATAACAGAACCAAGATTTGTTGTGTTGCTTGTATGGATATATGTACATAGTTGGCAATGGGGTACCCAGAAATCTATTACTTCAAGATAGGCCCAACAAGGAAAATAACAGAATACCACTGGTCTTCACCTACGGCCCCCATCTTAAACCCCTCCAGCACATCACTGGCAATCTGCAACCTATCCAGGAAAATGATCCCTCATGATCACCAGCCTTGGGAGACAAGCCAGTCCTCGTCTGGAGACAATCCCCAGTCTGAAGCAAATATTTTCCAGCAGCCACGTATAGCACCTCAGATACACTTACCCAGGACCTTCCCCTGCAACAAACCCCTTTGCCAACTTTGTCCAGACATCTACATAAGCGATACCATCACAGGATCTAACTGCATACACCACAATATCAAGGCTCATACAACTGCACATCCTCTAATATCATATATGCCATCAAGTGTGAGCAATGCCCTTCTGCCATGTATATTGGCCAAACTGGACAGTCTCTGTGACAAAGTATTAATGGACACAATTCAGACATTAGAAATGGTAACACACCATAAACCTGTAGGGGAACATTTTAACCTGCCTAGGGACTCAATCTTAGATTTAAAAGTAGGCATTCTTCTACAAAGACATTAAACTTCCAATAACAGAGAGAGAGTGTGGGATTGGTATTCATCTGCAAATTTGACAGTTTCCCAGGCTTGACCAAAAACATTAACTGGATGTCACATTTATAAAGCCAGTCTCCCCTGCCTGTAACAATTGCATTTTTATATAAAAAGCAAAGAATGAGATACTTCCAGTCCACCTAATTAGCCTCATGAGCATGGGTCCTACAATTGACAGATACTTTTTTCAGTTATAAATACTTTGGTTCTGTTATTTGCACTCTAGCTCCTCATCTGATGAAGTGGGTTTTACCCACGAAAGCTCGTGTTACTATATATTTTTGTTAGTCTCTTAGGGTATGTCTACACTTGTTCCCTGTCTCGAGATAGGGATGCAAATATAGTGTACCGAAATTGCTAATGAAGCGTGGGATTTAAATATCCCGTGCTTAATTAACATAATCACGTCCAGACGCCATTTTGAAATCGCATTATTGTGAAATAAAATACCCCATGTAGCGGCATTATTTCGAGAGAAAACCCTTCTCTCGAAACAACTGTTAAACCTCATTGTACGAGGACTAACAGTTATTTCGAGAGAAGGGTTTTCTCTCGAAATAATGCTGCTACATTGGGCATTTTATTTCGCAATAATGCGATTTCAAAATGGCGGCACAACGCGATTATGCTAATTAAGCATGGGATATTTAAATCCCATGCTTCATTAGCAATTTTGGTACACTACATTTGCATCCCTATCTCGAGATAGGGAGCAAGTGTAGACATACCCTAAGGTGCTACAAGACTGCTCACTGTTTTTTAAAATATTTGTACTGTCCTGAAGAGAACTGGATGATACAAGACATACATTTTTGGAGGGGAATTTGAGATTGGGGTGTATTTGGGGTCATGCTGAAGTAACCAAGGTTGGTGAGTACCACAGTGTAACCCAAGTGTGGCACTAGCTGGCGAACGCAGGCTGTAGTTACACACAGGCACTGAAGGTGTTCCTTGCATGCTGGAAAGCTATTTGTGAGCAGTTCAGGTGGGAGCTACTTCAATAAAGCTTTGTAAGACTCCCAAGGTTTCAGGGTAGTGGTGTCTATACTCCAATGGTCTGGACTGTCTCCTGTTATGTATCAGGGTATTTCCCAGTTAACAGCTTTTTGCTTATTCCCTAAAGGACTTATAAGTGTTATTGTTCTACCATTTGTGCTTGGTTCCTCTAGCAACCCCTTTTATCTACCTCTATGCATTCAGGCAGCAAAATATTATATGGGTAACCTGAAAGACATGTCATATTCCCTTATTCTCCAAACAGGCTTTTTAAGCTATATATTTAAGCATTTTTGAGGTGAAGAAAAAAATGTATAATTAGAATAATGACTTTCCACATATAACTAGCTGGTAAAATATTTTGTAATTAACATCAGAATTGTAGTATATTTGATAATAGCAATTACTAGGTAGTATTGTTTATTTTTAGAGTGGCTACAACATTTGTTATTCAAGTACCAAAAAAAGACAGCAGGCTTAATTAACAATTGCTGTAAGGGAAATTTTTGAACTCAAGCCACTACAAAGAGAGTTAATTAGAATAGTTAGTCTGTTCAAAACACTCACTGTAATTTCACTTTGAAAGCCTTGTTGCACACCAACTCAAAACATAATTCTAAGTGTGTGTTTCTGCACTTCAAACAGAATATCTGACTATACTGATCAAATAGCCATAAGCTATTTTTTTATATTTCAGCAATTTAAGATCATAATATTCAAAAGGCACATATTGTGCTACCATATGTTTATTTTTCTTACCATACAAAATGAGACTTAACTTGTAAAATAGTACTTTTTGTTTCAAATAATATTTGGCAACACTTGGCATGTGTGTGTGGCGAAAAGTGATTTAATTCAGTCTTGCAAAAATATTGTTTGCAAATTTATTCTCAGACATAATGTTTTGGGATTAAAACATAGTTTATAAACTCTAAAAAGTCTATTGGTTGCTTTTTTTTACTTAAGACACTTATAATATTGTTTTATTTCCAAATTTATGTACTGGTATTTACCAGAATAAGGTACATATTCATAAGGGGGAAACAATTTAACAACTGTCAAAGAATAAAATATTCAGCATCATAAAAAATACTCAGTCCCCTTCTTTCCTTTATTTAGTGTGTATGCATGCCCATCCTACCCTGCCTACCCTGTCTCCCAGAATGCTCAATGGTCTGGTATAAAGGTTTTATCAACATGAGCACCAGTTCTCCATAGACCACAACTGGCAGCACTAGAACATTAATTATTTTTTACAGTTGCTTTTAGCATTCCAAACCTCTCAGCAACTTCAGAGCTGCCATTTATTTATTTTAAAACAGGAGTCTTAATTTCCCAGCCCATGGGCTATCCCTGGTTGGAGCGACATCATGTGAAACCTCTCTTCATTTGTTTAATTACAGAGAAGCAGGGTAGCTAGCTTCCTTTAGTGAAAAGGAAACCAGGCATCCCTGCATACTCCTCTGTTTATCGGGGTGGATTCTCATCCTGCCTAGCATCATCCAACCTCTGCTCCTCATTAACTTCCATCTCTGAACTTGTTACCACAAGATGTCACAATGAATTACCCACACCAGTTCTTGGATTAGCCATTTTAGCTCCAGTGGGTACTCTGATTATAGTCAAGCTTCTGCTTTGAACACTATTCACTAAGGCTTCAAATTTATGAAAAAGTGGATGTGATGTCTTTGTTCACTGTTTTAATAAGGTGACCTGATTTCCCAAGTGAAAAGTGAGCATACCTGTCTCATGAGAAGTGGAGAGTGGGCTGCAGCAGCCAGCTTTAGTTGAGGTCAGGGATTTTGAAAAAATGAGGGTAGAAAGGATGTTCATTCTTCCCTGACTCCTCCCTCAGCCAAGTAACTCTTCTACATCTCTTACCTTATTGCAGTTGAGAGCTTTGTTACTTCACTGGCTATGTCTATACTGCAGGCTTCTTTCAGAAGAAACTTTTCCAGAAGAGATCCTCAGAAAAAACTTCTTCGGAAAGAGAGCGTCTGCACTGACAAAGCTCATCAAAAAGGCGATCTGCTTTTTTGACAGATAGTGTCCACACTGAATGGACACTATATCATATGTAAGCTGTGATTACTATGGGCAGAATGGCCACCAGGGCACCTGTGCTTTTTCCTCTTTCCTCTTCTTGTGAAAGAACTCCCTCTTCCCATCCACACATGCCTTTTTCTGAAAGAGGTCTTTCAGAAAAAGGCTTCTTCCTCATAGAAAGAGGTTTACCAATGTCGGAAAACCCCCTCTATTCTTTCTTTTCTTTTTTTTTTAAAGAACGTGATTGCAGTGTGGATGTAATTGAAGTTTTTTCTGTGTAGACATAGCCACTTTTGGTTCTCACCATTGCTAAAAGCTACAAAGCTATATATTCTGTAAGCTACAAATGGACTCCTACAAAGGCAATGTGTCTCCTAGAGAAGTCATGCCCTTAGGGACAAGGAGAGATTAGAGCAGTAACTATCCCTGCAAAACTGCTCCCATCTTAGCTAAAGGATCTCTTACTTTGGATGGCTAGGAAATTTGGGGCTCTGAGTGGAAACGTCCTTCATAATCCCCAGCCACAAAGCTTCTCAAAAAAGAGGGTATGAAGAAACTTAAGGCCTTTTCCTTCCTCTGGGCCTTTCCTTCCAAGTTGTCTATGGGATGTTTGAATCTATCTCTTTAATAGGTATGTCCTCAAGAATTATGCTCATTGTGCTGAGATTTTCAAAGTCATTTGGAATAATTGAGAAATAGGCATTCATATTTCACAGGTAGCTTTGAAAATATTCAGTGCCCACTTCTCTTGATAAAGTGGTGCTCATTTGATTGCTACTTGATCAGTTCTCTTTCCAGATTCCCAAATCAGTTCTGTATGTTTATATGTAATGAAAAAGTTTCTAGTAAAATTATTTTCAAGTTAGTTTCTTTGTTTAGCATGTTCACTTTCTTTTAAAGTGATACTGCAGCATATGGTAACTGGGAGAGAAATTACTCTTAAGGCTTTTCTCAGCATGATCTCTCATCCGGTGCTCAGGTGATTTGAAACTATAAAATCACTGTGTGTTCCCTTGAATTTTTATTCCTATAGAACAGGATACTTAAGTTGTAGAATCGCAGAAATTTGGGACAGGAAGGGACCTCAGCAGCTCATGTCAGATAGTTCTCTGCACTGTGACAGAACTGAGTATTTTCTCGACCAGGGATGGGCAAAAAAAATTTTTTCTGGGGGGGGGACAGGGACGCCAAAATTTTGATAAGTGGTCAAGGGCTCTAATTCTTCCCTGTGAGCAGGATCACACAGCAAGGCTCAGAGCTTTCTTCTTTCTCACCCTCCCACCCCATGGGAAGCCAGCCCTGGCTGTGGAGGAAGGGAGGGAGGCAGGCTGGGAGGGAGGGAGGAAGGGTGGCTGAGCTCGAGCTGCTGACCACCTGGAATGTGGCCACAGACCACTAGTGGTCCATGGACCACAGTTTGAGAACCACTGCCCTAGAGTCAATTTCTATTTCTGGATGAGGGGCTTTTTGTTTGTACGCATATTTTAAATGCCTTTTTTTTTCTTTTCATTTGGTTTGTGAAAGACAGTTGGCCCTGTTTGCTGAAGCTTATAACTCCACTCCACTTACCCCACTCCACTGAAAGCATCCATTTCACAAGGGGTTTTCCCTCTTTATTATTTGCTCTGATGTGAGCAGCAGCCCATGGAAAGAACTAGAGTGGAGCATATAACATCATTACTATTAATAGGTTCAGAAAGTGCAGTCTCTGAAAATACACTAGTTCAGTTATAAAAAAAAATGGAACTTTTACCACACCTCATTCACATGATGAATGAAAATGCTGAACCATTTCTACAAGACAGATGAATGTTCTGAGCTAAAGAAGGTTGTTCAGGCATACAGCCTCAACAAAACCTATGGTTATGAAAGATGACTGCAGAACCTTTCTCTATCAGTATTAATGATGCTTAAAATGTATTCCTGAATATACACATCTGCTTACAAATATAGATAGATGTGAAAGCACGTTATGCTCCATGAATCTTTTCCTTAACTAATAGATTAGTAGTGGATGTAGATGCCATAGTTCAGCTTCATAACTTTACTAATGTAAATTGAAAAAAGTTTTGTTATAGTTTGATGAATGTTCCTGTCTGCATTGAATCCTCTGAACCATAATAATTTTTATCGAGAGATGTGCCAAAGTACCTGAGAATAATCTGGGTAGCTGGCAAACTGTTATAAACTAGTTCACACACAAACCTTACTTGTTTGCTTTGCTTCCTTCCTCTTCAAAAAATTTGTCCAGAAAATTGCTATCCTTGAGGAGATAACACTTCTACTGTCTGCTTGAAGAGACAACATTTCTGAGTTTTATTTATATTGTTACATAGTGTCACACTTCAGTCAAATGTGACACAACACACATCATATGATATAATGTTACACAGTATAAAGCACCACTTCTCAATAATTAAATTGATGATGAAGTGATTTGTGGTTGTGATTCTTTAGTGGATCAACTTATGGATTTTGTTGTTGTTGTTGATGATGGTGAGGACAACTCTGGATTTATATAAGTGAGAAAATTGACAGCTCAGAAAATAAATGAAGTAGGGCAATCCAGTGTTTCCAATTCCATGCCCTGTTGGTGTTCTCAATGTGACCTGAAAGCAACAGCCCCAGTACAGATGCATAATAATTCAGTCTTTATTTAAAGTCTTTTTTTCCTCAGATTTTAACACTGACTTTTATTGATTTTCTGTTGCTTGCAATTTGTGGGAAATCACTAGAGTCACCTATTTCATTTTGAAATACTAACACATCATTGGGCTATACACAAACCATCTTAAGTGGTCAGAATATTTCAAGGTCTGAGAACTGGGGGTATTATTTAATTATTTAAAGTGTACCATCATTTGTGCCATATGTGGGAAAATGCTTTTCTTTCTGATTTGTTTTAAATTTTTGAAAGATGTATTATTGAAGCAGTCTAAATGTCACCATGTTTTCAAGGGATGGACTCAAGTTTAGGCATCCCTTGCTCTTATGTTATAGTGTGCAGCTTACTTTATATTTTGGGTATTGACAATAAGATGAATTGGCTTCTGTCATAATCAGGAGTGCTGACCAGCACCCAGTGACTAAGGGGTTAAGTAATGTCTCCTGTACCTAGTCAGCCAATAACAATGCAGGTAAGAATTTCAAACTGGAAAAGAGGGGTTTTTCTCTCTCTCCTTTGTTTGAGATTCAGAGCAGTTTCTTCCAAGTACTGAGGGAGATGGGAGATGCTCTCTCTCCAAGAACGGACTTCTTACAATGTGTAAGTAGGGAAAAGTTTAGCTAGTCCGTCAGGATTTATTGTTTTTCTTGTTTGGGGATGTGGAAATAAAGTCCGAGCTTGTTAAGTGTTTTTTTTTTTCTTTTGTAACTAAGTCTTCAGCCCAGAGACTTTCCCTGAGTATCTATATCAAATGGTGGCTCTTTCCATCTAGTCAATTTGCTATGCTTGGAACTGTAGCTTTGTTGTGATAATAAAAGTTTGTTCTTTTTTTTTAATTAGTCGGTATTGGTTGATTTTTGTGTCCTGGAAGGTCTGTCTGTGTGAATCTGCATGCCTTTGATTGAGGGGTCAACTGCTACAGACTGCAGCTTGTTTTTCTCTTTTCTTTTTCAAGCTTTTTTGGGGAAAAAGAGTTTGAGGTACCCCTGGGGTTGGTTTCAAGTGTCCACCCTTGTTTGTGGGTTCAAAAGCACTTGATGGTGGCAGTGGATTCCCCAAAATCTGGGTATTAAGATTTGGGGGGGAAGTTTTTGTACCAGAGCTTGTAGAGGCAAGGTTTTAGAGTGCTCTTGTGGGCCCCCAACTTCTCCATTCATCGTGCCAGAGTGGGGAACACCCTTGACAGCTTCCGTATCGTTTATTATAATTTTCAGTGAAAAGATTACTTACATAGCAAGATAGTAATTGGTAGTTAGAAACACCAGAACTTACTCAAAGGCTGTTGTAAAATGAATTTTAAAATATAGTAGCAGTTCGCTTACTCTGAGAGACTGTTACATCCAAAAAAATAGCTCCTCTATTTGCAGTGTACTTTCTGGGGTGAGTATTTATTCATTAAAGATGTCTCTGTGAAGCCAGTGTGACTCACATTCCCACAGTGTGTAAGCACTCATCAGTGTGAGGAAGGGAGCTGCTTCTTTGTGAAGATTTGATTTCCATTTACAGGAAGCTTTTCCCACTCAAGGAAACCTGACATGTGTCCTCTATTCTTACTGGTCCTGGGTAAAGCTGGTTCCCAAAAGAAGTGGCAGTGGCTGCAGGTACTCACTTTCCTGCCTCCTAACCATTTGCTCCAAGTTCACCAGATTTTCAACCTGCAGAACTGGTGTGCATGTCTATACAAAAGGAATTTCCAAAGTTTGCACATGCACACACACCGAAACGGTGAAACATCCCAACACAGCAGTACTCAAAATAGTCAATTCCTTTTTCAAGCCAAAGGATGAAACATGAATTGGGGTGTGGATATGTATGCATATAGGGGTGTGTGTGCTTGAGCTTTTCAGGCTGCACCTAGAGTACAAACCCTAAGATGAATAGGTAGGTAAGAAGCCTGTCAGCTATTGCCTTCAAAGAAGTAGAATTATAAAGCAAGGAATTATCCCTTTTTTGATTTTTCATTCTTGGAGAGTAAATGGTTTGAAGGACATTTTAAAAAACTCATACTGCATCAGGATGCAAAGAAATTAGTCCCAAACTCAACAAGCAATCAAAATATTTGTTTTGAATTTTTCATAAAGGAATCAACCACGTTTCTGCGATGGTTTCAAAGGCATAAACACAAAAAGCTTATATGATGACTCACCCATCAAATTGCTAATTAGTCCTAGTCAGAAAAGAGACATCCCAAAAGAATCTAGAGGAACAGTTTGGACATTCTAGATTAGGACTTGGTGACTGGGCAACAAAATGGCAGATGAATTTTAATGTTGATAAATGCAAAGTAATGCACATTGAAAACATAAACAACTATATGTACAAAATGATGGGGACTAAATTATCTGTTACCACTCAGGAGAGGGATTTTGGAGTCATTGTGGATAATTCTCTGAAAACTTCCACTCAATGTAGAGTAGCAGTCAAAAAGGAAACAGAATGTTAGGAATCATTTAAAAAGGGATGGGGAATAAGTTAAGGTGCATCTACACAGCACCCTAAACTCAAAATAAGATACGCAATTTGTGCTAAGCAAATTGAATATCTTATTTTGGTTTAATTTCAAAACAGTGTATTTTGAAATTTGGTATGTCTACACAGCACCAAATTTTGAAATAATGCGCTATTTCGAGACATCCCTTAACCTTCATGGAACAAGGGCTACAGGGATGCCAAAATAGCACATCTGCTATTTCAAGACCTGAATAGCTCCATTGTGTAGACATACACTTAAAGACAATATCTTATTGCCTCGATAAAAATCCATGGTATGCTCACATCTTAAATACTGCATGCAGATGTGGTCAACTCACCTAAAAAAAAAAAATCTTGGAAAAGGCTGAGGCTGAGGCTACTAATTCCTTGTCTCAATACTCTTCTTCCACGCTTTTTTAAAAATCTGTATGCTACTTTGTGAGCCTTTCTTACCTCTGCAGATTTGAGATAAGGTCAGATCTCCTTTCACTTTTCTGCTAACTTCATTGGACAAATGCATAAGAGTTTATCTTAAACATGAGGTATGAAATCTGCACTGAATCCACTGTCTATTCCATTATTTGCTTCCTCACTCCTTTGGGCTGTCTGTTTCCAATCTATTACATGGGTGGGATGTAGATCTGAAAGAATTATGTATTGGTGAAGATATCAATTTTTTGTTTTAAATCAATACTTTTTAGTTTTTTATTAAATCCATGTGAGTCTAATTTAGAAAAAGATAAAATAATATTATAAACTAGATCTTTATCATTAACTGATGATCAGCCTGCTGACAGTATTTGAGCACATATTTCAATCCCATGAGGCAACATATTTAGGAACTGAAAATTCAAGAACTAGTGTCATACAATTTAGCATTACTATTTTTTATTCTAATAAAATATTTAAAACACTTAGACAAACTATACAAAAAGAACAGAAGTCAGGAAGCAAAGCAAAGGAAGACAATTAGCTTATAGAACATTCAAGTGCAACAAAATTACACAGACAGCAGTGTTCCCTCTAAATGTGTGTCAGCACAGCTTCACAGGTGATTAATCAGCCCCCCTCCCCAGACATTCAGCTCCTCTCTGAGCCTCTGAGTGGGTGGGGCAGATTAATCACCTGTGAATCTGTGCTGCCACACATTTAGAGGGAACACTGCTGTCTGTGTAATTTTGTTGCACTTGAATGTACATTTAGAGGGAACACCTACAGACAGTATATATGGATTTCAGTTAAGAGTTATAATAGGAAATTATTGAACTATGGGTAAAAAGTGCCTTCTTGTAGACAATCGGGCCAGCAGTCTCCAGACTGAATTATCTTTTTTTTTTGTCTTTCGTAATTAAATCTCCATAATTAAAATTTCAGAAGCTTTCAAGGCTTTTCCCCATTCTGGGACTCTGAGTATAAAAGTTGGGGGCCTGCAAGAGACCTTAAAAATACCTTGCCTATAGATGGTTTTGCTTAAAACTCTCCAACGTCACAGATTCCATGACCTTAGGTGGTAGACTGCCATCACCCAAGTGCAAAACACCTTTATTTTTGAACCCAGGAAGATTCACTTGGTAACTTCTTCCCATGGGGTACCCCAAACTCTTACCACAAAAGATCTTGAAAAAAAACCCCGGTAATCTCTGATAGCTGACCTCAGTCCTAGACTTACATACACAGACCTCTTGTTACTTTTCAGGACACAAGAATCAGAAAATAGTCTTAAAAAAGGGTGATTTTATTAACAACACAAAAAAAGATGTTCTTGGTAAAGCATACCTGCTTGATATGTATTATAGAGCAACTGAGAAAAAACAGATTAAAACACAGAGATTGCTTCCCTGGGATTCAAATTCAATTATGGGGGCGGTGGGTAGGTGTGTGAGGAGGGACCTGATCCAAGCACAGAGGAATTCCAAGCCAAGAAATAAAAGAAATTAACCTGACCACAGATAATTAAACATTCCCTGTTTACTTACATTTGTTGCTTCAAGGTTTTGTTCTCCTAGACATGATTATTGCTGTAAATTTCATTTCTTCCTTCCAGGCTCATTCCATCTCTATCTCAGCCCCTGATGCTTCTCACAACCAAAGGAGTCTGAAGCAGCCAAAACCTGATTTTCAATCCAAATCTTAAAACTTTCTCCCCACTGGCTTTCCTGGCTCCCTGCCAATACTTCCTGGATTTTTTTCAGGGATTTTCTGAGTTTAACCCTTTATAGGCAGTACCCCTCCCATCCATCACAGGAGCTATGCAGGCAGAGATTGGTAATTTTACATTTGGTGATAAAAAGCCCATGGATTTGCAAAGCTATTGTAGAATGAGAAAGGGAAAAGGGTTAGTGATATATGATTTCTCATAGAAGATGTTTGGATGGGAATAAGCAGACCCAAAGTAAACAATGACTAGAAGACAAAGAAATATAATTTTTCTGATCTCTTTTAACCAAAAAAGTGTATGTGGTCTGGTAATGTAATCTAAATCATATTGTTTCATTTTATCCTCTCAGATGTATCTGATACAAACTGCATATGCAGATGAGCATCTTTCTGAATGCCTGTAGCACACCTTATGTATGTCTCAATATACCTCCTAGTGCATTTGAGGGCTCATTAACTCAGTGGAAAGAGTTTCATTGAGTTTTATGGGCTCTGGATAAGGCCCTAGTTTACCTTTTGAACCACATGGTAGAAATGGAATATTTCATCCATGTTACTGCCATATATATTGTAAAAACTGTTAGGGTATGTCTACACAGCAAAGTTATTTTGAAATAACAGCCCTTATTTTGAAATAGCTTTCCTAGCGTCTACACAGCCAAACCGCTATTTCAAAATTAATTTGAAATAGCGGAGCGCTTATTTCGAATTTGGTAAACCTCATTCTACAAGGAATAATGCCAAATTCGAAATAGCTATTTCAAAATAAGTGCTGTGTAGACACTTATTTTGAAATAGGGGGCCTCCAGCCTTCCCAGGGAGCCCTGGTGGCCACTCCAGCTTCAACCAAGAACACTCTACTCCCTCCCCCCTCCCCAGAGACCTTAAAGGGATAGACTCTGGCCACAGTGCCTGTGCCAGCTCCAAGCCTGCCAGCCCAGAGCCAGCAGTCACTGCCCCTGACCCAGTGGCCCCAAAACATGAGCCAGCAAGCCACTGGCAGCCAGCCCTCCACCACTCCCAGGAGCAGTTTGCCAGCTTCCAGGAGCCTGCCAGGGCCCGGAGAAGGCAGGTGCCTTCCTGGTCCAGGGTGGAGATCATGGACCTTGGTCAGGTTGGGATGCCCCCAACATCCATGATCTCCACACTAGACAGAGGAACGTGGCCATCAATGGCAGGATAGCTGCCAGCCTGGCCTCCAAAGGCCACATGCAAACCCAGGAGCAGGTTCGCATGAAAATCAAGTTGGTCCGGTGAGACCCCTGCCCCTGAGCCCTGAGTTTCCCCTCCCCCTTCTTCCTCTTGCTTCCCCCTTCCAGCTCCCTCCTCCCAGGTTTCCCCTTCTCCTCTTCCACCCTCTCTTCTCCAGTCTCACACCTCCTTTCCCCAGTCTCACCAGAGTTTCATTCCCTCCCCCCCCAGTTTTGTTAAATAAAGAGAGTTTGTGTTCATGAAAATGCGTGTATTTTATTTTACATCAGGAAGGGGAGTTAGGGAGGGGTAAGTGGAAGGACGTGAGGGAGGAATGAGGCACAAGCCCCCAGTGGGGCAGACCAGGGAGGCTCTTAGTGCTCCTCAAGCTGGAAGCTCTCCCGCAGGGCTTCCTGGATACTGACAGCCCCCCAGTGGACCTCCCAGATGGCAGCCTGCAGAAAGTGCAGCCAGGCTCGCAGAAACATGTCCAAGAGAAAAACCAGAGTGCGCAGGGGCAGCTCTGGTTCCATGTTGCAGAGTGCTGTGGTGTCCCAAGCAAGGGCAAGCAGAGCACACAGAGACAAAATGCTTTGCTATCCCTCACTGAGGTAGACAAGCAAGCAGGGAAACCTGAGAACTGTCTGTCCGGGGGGGGGTCCCTTTAAACACAGACCTTAGATAGCCTCAGGCAGCAGCCCCACATAGTAAGTCCTGACCTGGTGCCCTGCCGGAACTGGTTCCGGCCAGCCTTAAATGCAATTCAGAGTCTACTCTGTGTAGATGTACTATTTCGTAATAGCAACATGCTATTTCCAAATGCATTTTGTGTGTAGATGTGTTATTTCGAAATAAGCTATTTCGAAATAACACTGTAGTGTAGACATACCCTTAGTTCATAAGTTACCATGATAACATGATACATTTGTGTGGCTGATGGAATAGCTGATGGACTACAGGAGGCCACCGCACTTACAACCTTTTCTGTAAGTGGGAAGGGGCTGAAAACTCCCGACTTACATCCTCGACAGCGTACGATGCCTGTTGTAAATGCAGGCTTGAATTACGATGCCCCCGACTTGTGACACTATCCCTGGAGCCCATTGCATCGCAAGTTGGGGGCAGCCTGTAATTCAAATGCATCACTGTGCTGCAGTGTATACATACATACGGGGAAAAGGAGTAAAGGAGCAGTGCCAGGACCTGGGAACTCTTCCCTGCTGAACCTGCAGAGCCTGCTTCAGCTGACGGGGTTTAAAAGGGAGTCAAACAGCTTAGAAGAGCTACTTTGAGAGCTATTTTGAGAGCTCCTGAGTAAGGGTAGAGCAGAAGTCCTTACTGGAAATCCCCACATCCACAGGTGAGAGAAGACAATCCAGAAAGATGACCCATGTAAAAAACAGCTGGGAGCTTTCTCTCTTGGTTCAGAAAAGCCTGGGAGATAGATTCCTGAGCTGGAAGCTTCTCTAGAGTTCGGCTGCTCAGGGACTGCAGCTTGCCTGGAATACTGGTAGAGGGGAAAAATATGACAGAGGGGATTGTAGCTAGAAACTTGGACCAATTTGAAGCTGGGAGATAATCATGAAGATGGGTACCAAATGAGACCCACTAGATTATTCATTTGGTTTTGCTAGTTTTTGTTGGACTTTAATACCTTTTGGGCAAGTGAGTGATAGGAAATAACCTAAGGAGGTAGAACTCCTAAATGCACTCCACTGTTTTCTAACTGCTGCTTCTTATAAGCTACGTCTACACTACACGTTTTCTCAGCAAAAAGTGTGCTAATGAGGGACTCATTTGCATATTTTCTGTGGATCCGTTTTTGCCCTGGGGTTTTTGCACAAAAATAAGCAGTGTGGACATTTTCTTTTTGCACAAAAAACCCTTTTTTCCATAAGATCAGTATACCTCCTTTTTTGGGGCATAAGGATCTTACAGAAAAAGGGTTTTTTTGAGCAAAAAGAAAACGTCCATACTGCTTGTTTTTGTACAAAAACCCCAGCACAAAAATGGATCAGCAGAAAATATGCAAATGTATTGTGACTCGTGCAAACGAGTCCATCATTAGCATATTTTTTGCAGAGAAAACACATAGTGTAGACATAGCCAGAGGGCTCTGGGTTGGAGCACAGTGGAGAGGAAGAGCCAGGCTCCTCTATCAGCCACCCTTTTTTCAGAATTGCATAACTCTGCTTCACTTTGCTTCTCCCCCTACCATCACATGCAGCCCTGGATTTTGGAGATAAGGCAAAGGTTGAGACTCTGTGAGCCCTGCGTCAAGGATATGCCATCCATAGGGACCCAGAGATGTGTAGAAGACCCTTTATATTGTGGGAATATTGGGCTCTATGTGCTTTGGACTCTGATACCATAGAAGAGGGCAAACTCAACTGGTGACCTGACTTGAGGATGGAGTCACAGTCTACAAAAACGTGTACCCCCCCAGAGCTTGTGAGGGATGCCAGAGATGGCCCAGGAAGTAAATCACTAAGTCTACATCTACACTACAAGTTTTGCCGAAAGAGGCAATGCAAATGAAGCGCAGATTAAAATTTTCTCGTGCTTCATTTTCATACTCTCTTCTGATCCATTTTTGTGCTAGGGGTTTTTGCGCAAAAACAAGCAGTGTGAACATTTCCTTTTTGTGCAAAAACCCCTTTTTGCGCAAGATCCTTATGCCTCCAAAAAGGAGGTATACCGATCTTGTGCAAAAAGGGTTTTTTCTGTGCAAAAAGGAAATGTCCACACTGCTTGTTTTTGCGCAAAAACCCCTAGTGCAAAAACAGATCTGAAGAGAGTATGAAAATTAAGCAACAGAAAATGCTAATCTGCACTTCATTTGCATTGCCTCTTCCAGCAGAACTCATAGTGTAGATGTAGCCTAAGTGGCACCAGAGATAAGCCCGTCCCTGTCACAATCACATACTGAAAAACTTGGGTAACAGCAGCTGTAATGGGCATAAAAAGGCCTTGTGCGGTTATACCATACATTGCTTCATTTATGTCAGTTCTTTTAGATTTAGGGATTAGCTCAGTTGAAGCCATTTAATAGCATCAAGCAATTACTGATTATATAAAGTTATCTAGATAGATAAGTGTAACTATTCTACCAGGGAGAGCCCCAGCAGCCAGGGCCAGATTCAATACCTAGGGTTTCCTCTCCATCCATCCAACACAGAAATGGCTCGAGGCCTCCCCCGCTCCAGTAACCTGGGAAATTCACACACCTGGGTGCCTCTAAGAGGCAATGCTTCCCCACTCGCAAGCACAGAGTCTAAATGTAGAAAAGAAACTATTAATAAAATGGACAGAAGTAATGTGGCATTAATTTGGGAAAACACCACAACAAAATTAATAAACAAACCATGAGTAAAAGTTCCACCCCAAGTAGGTTGGGCAATGTCTTTTTCCTCTCAGGTTCTTAAATCCAGCAATGTAAATTCCCCCTCCACGTGCCCAACCCTTCTCTGCACCCCACTCACAGTCACTGCCGATGGATAGGACAGACTCAGAATTCGGAGGTGCATCCACAGAGTTCAGCTCGCCTCCTGAGTAGGGGGAGATAAGTAGCAATGGTCAAACTCCACTGATCAATCATCATCCGCCTGGTCACTGCTCTCTGCCGCTGCTCTGCTGGCCACTCGTTACACCTTTCTGTCGCTGCCCTGCTGGCTGCTCATCATGCTGTCACCACTCTTCTGGCTGCTTGTCGTGCCACCACCACTCTGCTTCCCCTCAGTCACCATTGACTGCCATCCACTTCTTGGCTATGACTTCTACCCATCAGTCTCAAATGATTTCAGCTCCCAGTGATTTCAACTTTTAGGGCATATCTAGACTACGCTAGACTTTCGAAAGAAGATATGCAAATTCCCCAGGAATTTGCATATCTTCTTTTGAGCTCACTTTTGAAAGCGGCACTTTCGAAAGTGAAAGTAATTAAGATGCAGTTTTGTTGGTGAACCCTCCCGTTTGTCAACAAGCTGCTTTTCCTTAAAAAATGAGGTTTACGTGGCTTGTCGACAAACAGGAGGATCCTCTTTCGAAAGTCTAGCGTGGTCTAGATACGCCCTTAGTAAGCACGGTAGAAAAACACAATTCCAACATAATTAGCATAAGAAGAGAGGCACCTAATGATGCCTATTTAGCTTTGTTCTTTGAACACTGGTGGGGTACAGGTCAAACTAGTTCAAGCAGCGGAAGCCATATAGCCTCCAGAGCAGAATAACTTTCCCTCACCCTTTAGCTTCCTAGAGCTCTGAAAAGTCAAGCCCCTGCATTTGCAAGATTCTTTCTGCTAACTGAGCCCTTTCATTTGGAACAATGTAGCACAGTACTACTTTACTGTATTTCCACAAAATTAGAAACATTGCAAACCATATTTCAGCTATCCCCGCATGTAATACAAACATAGCTGGTGTTGGGCCACAAATGAAGTTGATTACAATGAGCAAAAGACCACTCCATCTGCGCTGAATATCTAACACATCTAAGCAAAGCAGGAGCAAACTATTTATATACACACACCCAGGGTTTCACTCCCAGCCCAGCTAGTTGTTATGAAAGCATTCCTTCAGATCATGCTTACATATGCCTAATGGACCAAATCCTGGCACCATTGAATTCTACTAGATATAAGTGGCAGCTTTGTAAAAACGATGGTCGAGCAGAAAATATATAAAGAAAACAACATTCAGATATACAGGATGTTGGAAAGTTAAGATGACAAAATGCTGATTAATGTTGTAGCATAAGCCATGCTAGGCTTTTAAATGCAGGTGACTTATTGGTGACGTTGCAGTTAGCAAGGGCATACTGCAAACTATTTGTGGTGTATTTGTGCCTTCTGAAAAGGCTTGAATCTGTCTAAGGGCATATCTACACAGCAGGGCTAAACTTTAAATAAACTACGCAACTTGAGCTACACTTATAGCTTATTTCTACTTTTGGCACTGTCTACACAGCAGTTATTTCGAAATAGAGCATTCTTCCCCAAACTTCCCTTACTCCTCTTACAATGACGGTTACAGGAATTGGAGTAAGAAGTCCTCCAGCTCAACATTATTTTGACATTATGTCGAAATAATTACTTGTGTGTAGACGTGGACTATGTTATATCAAAATAACCATTATTCTGAAATAATGCTGCTGTGTAGACATAGCTCATGTCATTATCTCAGCCTAGCAAAGAAACATGAATGAAATATAAATGTTTACCTTCATGAAGTCTGTGTGAATATTTTCTTTGGTTTGTTCTTCGTGGATTCACCCAGGCTGCAAAGTGTCTCTCTCTCTCTCTCTTTTAACCAGGCATTTAAAAAGGAATGAGTGACTCTGGATACAGGCATTGTAGGAGGAAATCAAGGAAGGGGAAGTTTTAGTCTATAATCTTCTGCTGCCAAGTGTCAGTCGGGAATATGCCATATTTTTAGTGTTCTAATGTATATTTTTAAATAGTGGCAAGGATAGGGTCTGGGAAATGTGTCACGTATTATTTCCATCTAAGTAAATGAGAACAGATATGATCAGCTGATACCTATCTAAGACATTTGCAGGCATTCCATCAAAACTCTCACTAAGTATTCAAAATTCAGTTACCATATAGTTGTTATTTGTATGCTTGTCACATGTGTCCCTGAAAGGGAGTTTTTATATAATATTTAAATATGTTGTTCTAAACTTTTTACAGGGGGCTGTCTGTTATGTAGAAAAATTATTTTGCCACATGGTGGTATAGTGTTCCTTAGGGCTGTGTGTGAGTCTAGTATCTTGCATGTATAATTATCTCTAAAAAGAGAAAGTTCAGTGTAGAAAAAAAACACACCATAATATGCTCATAGTGGCAGTAGGCAATACATTAAAATGCTTTTAAATGTATTTATTATATATTGATTATATATTCTACATCCATATCCTAACTAAAGAGTCCTTATAGCACCTGTAGATGCTTACCAAGAATACACAATAAAATATCTCACTAGTGATTAGATGGCACAATCTCATGGCTGAATGATTTATGAGAGCCATAGAGTATAGCAAGCTTATGTTAGGAAGACACAGGGTTTTCTCCACAAACCAGGGGGACTAACAGCTTGTGCAGGCTCCCAGGCAAGCTGTGGGGGTGTGGCTCCATGCCCCCAGATGGGGAGGGGATTGGAGCAGAAGAGGAGGGGCAGGGGGCAACCAGCCTGAAATGTTGCCCAGATGATAGCACTGGGTTCCCCCAGCCCTCAGAACCATGCAGAGAACATGGTGCAGTTCTCCACAGTTGATTTAAAGGGGCCAGAGCTCTGGCTGCCATGGCTGCCACAGTAGCAGTGGTGGTGGCCAGGTACCCTAGGCCCGTTTGAGTCACTGGGCCCCAGGGCAACTGCCCCCTTTGCTCACTCCTGTTGACAGGCCTGGCACACCCCACAACTCGTAACCTTATGCTTCCTAATTACTTGGTCATAACCATCCTTGCCCTGCTAGAAGTAGCTAGCAGTATGATATCACATAGAAAAGGCGAGGTCTTGGTCACAGAACAAACACAGGCCTTGATAGTGTGTAAAGGGAGGAAAAGATTTCCCCCTTTTTAAAAACTCATTAGAAATAGTCAATGTACAACTAGTCAGTACGTAAAATACAGTCTATAAGGCATTGTAAGCAGCACAAAACCACCTTTGTGAACACAGCTACTGAAGGAAGCATGGGTCTCTCTGAATAATTCCCATTCTCATGTTCTTCACACCTGTTCTAACCCACAACATAGTAAAGAGGCCAGATTGCTCTGAGTCAGAGATACAGCTTGATCCATTAGGTACATGAGCAATAAGGATGGGGACTTCTGGAAAGGATTGCTAGGTGTCCAGTTTAAAAGGGACTCTAGTGGCACCGCCCACTGAGCCATTATAAGTCCAGTTCTGTTGGGTTATGGCGAGCTAGGCCTTTCCTTTTCTGGATTTGCATTGCACCCTGGAAGTGACCAGCAGTCCAGCTCCTAGGTAGGGAGGTAAGGAGCTCATTACTACAGCCCTGAGCACCAGCTCCAAACTCCCATTGTCTGGGAACCATGGTCAATGGAAGCTGTGGGACAATGCCTGTGGGTGAGAGCAGCACATGGTGCCTCCTGGCCCCTCCCATCTATGAGCTGACCCTGCTGGCTGCTTCCAGGGTGCAACATGGAACCTGGACAGGTAGGGAGTCTGCCTTAGCCCTTCTGCTTTAGCCCTTCTAAGTGGGAGCCACCCAAGGTAAAGATGAGGCCCAACCACTTGCCCCAGCCCTCAGCTCCCCCCAAACCCAGAGCTCCCTCTTGCATCTTAATCCCCTCATCCCCAGTCCCTTCCAGAGCCCACCCTCCCAGCCAGAGCTCTCCTTCCCTCCCACATGCAACCAACTACCCTGGCCCGGAGCCTCCTCCGACAGCCTGAGCCCCTCATTTCTGGCCCAACCCAGAACCTACACCCCCACCTAGCACTCTCACCCCTTCCGGCATCCCAACTCCCAGCCCCAATGCAGTGAAAGTGAGTGAGGGTATGGTAAAATGAGCCATCAAGGGAGGGGCAATGTAGTGAAAAGTGGTGGGGCTTTAGGAAGGAGTGGACTAAGGGGCATAGCCGTGGGGAAGATGCAGGGCTAGCAGGTTTGGTTTTGTGCTATTAGAAAGTTGGCAACTCTACTGCTGACTCCATATTATTTGCCAACAAGCCACAAGAGGCTTGCCTGCCTTGTTACTTGTGCATCATTCACCTTAAGTGCGGACAGCAGGAAACAATTAAAACTGCTACACCAACAGTAGTTATCCAGACATGTATTTGGGTGAAGTCCTCTGTGATAGAAAGAAACAAAGAATGGTGATTTATGGCTCAACCGAAAAAAACCAATACAGTGCCAGGCAATGACAGCAGTAACAAAGAACAGAAGTGAGCTAGTTTTAAGGAAATGCTTGCAGTGTTCATAAGTATGAAAATCAACTTTATTACATAAAAGTTCACATGATGATATGTGCATGTATCCTATGGCTTAGGCAGCTAAATGATTCCAAGTATAGCTGGTGGTAGTAGGGGTGGGTAGGAATTCCACTAATATTTGCAAGCATAAGGACTGTTTACCATTAATATATGCACCTCACATGAGGATGTGAATAATTGGACAGGCCTCAGACAAATTGCTTAGGTTTGTGATAAATACACTTCCTATATAACTCCACAATTTATCACATGCCTCTTACCAGACTACCTGCCCACTAATCCATCTCCCTGAGATTTATTCTACCATTCCAATTTCAACAGCTTCAAACTTCCAACTTTCTTTAAAGAGATCACCATACCAGAAGACTGTTTTTTCCTCCTTCTCTAAACAAAATGATGCCCCGATTCTGAAATGTCGTAACTCTCATTTTTGCGGCTCTTAAACAGAGTATTTCCACGATTGAAAATCAGAGCTTTCCCTAATTCTCAGAAGGCCACATGACAATTTTTCCTAACTATAGACTGTCCAAGATAGTGACATTTACAGTTGTGACTTTATATATCAAAAAGCTATTTTAGGTTTTTTCTAGATGTTTCTAGATTCGTATAAACATTTCCCTTCTGAGTCCTGATAATTAGACCCACAGTGAGTAATGCATTATTTTTGCAGCTGAAGAGGTACAAGTAAGATTCACATTCACGAGTAATGTGACAATACCAGTTTCAGGTCGATAAAACTTTTGTGCATTCCCTATTCATCATGCCCCTTTGGCCCTCTCACATGCCATCTACCCACTAATCCATGTCTTCTTGGACTTATTGTCACATGCCAAACCCTCTGAAAAGCTTGAAACCAATTCCTTTAAAATAAAACAAAACCAAACCCCCAAAACTTCACCGTTAGAGAGAAATTGATATTTGTCCCCTTTCTGTGTCATTTCTTCTCAAATTACAACTGTTCAAGGCCTTAGATAGGCAAAATTCAGGCCTGCACGAATTAAAAGGTTAAGGTCTGTTTACTTGTTCTTCATTGTTACAAAATATCAGATGTTTTTATAATTAGCAAGGGGAGAATTCCCAAAAGGTTCAGCCTGTGTTGCTTTTAGTTACAGAAAAGCTATTTTAGGGCATTAGGGTGCATCTACACAGCACCCTTACCTCGAAATAAGCGACGCAATGTGCGCTACGCAAATAGCATAGCTTATTTTGAAATTTGGCACAGTCTCCACAGCACCAAATTTTGAAATAAAGCACTATTCCAAAAAGTCTGTTATCCCTTGTGTAATCAGGTTTACAGGGACATCAGAATAGGAAGCCCGTTATATTTCGATATAATGGGCTTGCTCTTAAGAGGCAGAATAGTTATTTCAGGATACTGAAGGTATCCCAAAATAGGTCTGCAGTATTTATGTAGCCTTATAGATTTTTTTTCCCTAATGGCTCTGTCTGAGGTCTGTGCAGTTGAGGCACAAAAAAACTTAGTGATTTGCTTAAGGTCACACAGGAAGCATGTGGTGAAGCAGGAAATTGAATCAAGGCTTTCAGAGTCCTAGTCTAGCACTCCGACTACTCGACATCTTTCCTGTCACTGCAATATCCTTAATTTGCATATTACCTACTGAAGACAATTGAGGCTTTATGGACACAGCCCAAAATAGAATTTGGTTTCTATTAGTCTCTCTTATAAAGTGAGTGTACACCACACAGTGGATTTGCTCGTAGGCAGAGAGGGATTTAAATAGTCAGAAAAAACCTTTTGGGAAAATATTGTGTTATAGATTGCCTTTACATCTAGTAGTGGGGGAAGAGAATGATGTTTTTCTCTTTGTATGCCATTTATCAGAAAGCACAGTGGCTCAGTGCAATTTTACTCTCTTCTCCTATCCCAGGTGTCCCAAAATAGATTTTTCACTTCTGCCAGCCGGAGTGGTTTTGGAACAGTATCTGATGCTTGGTGTTTGAGTTGCTCTTTATTGACTGTGTAAGTATTCTTTCTTTTACCACTGGGGTGGTCAATGAAAGTGGTCCTACAAAGTGACCCTTTCACTCATCTGCTCCTTTCAGTATGTACTAGTGCTTAACTAAACCAAACCACAGGCAGCCAACAAAGCTTTTTGATCATCAGCATTAAATTATGTGTCAACAACTGCTGTCAAGGATTTAGGACCCATTCCTGCAAAGTGCAGTGCATTTTCCATTCCAAAGGAAAAGCTGATCTTGCATGTTGTGAGGTCAATCAGTCATTAGGTGAAAAGGGCATGTAACATATTGTGAGGTCAGAGCCTTAATTTGTGGGGTCTGACAAGAAAAATCCATACAAGCCTTCAAGATTTTAAAATCAGCAGTAATTACTAAACTGTTTGCAATCATTCGAGGTGTTACAGACACCATGAATGGTAGTCTAATGTTTGTGTTACATGAAGGAAGATTCTGAAATGGTTTTCGTGTCTTCATGCAATCTCATAAATCAATAATCTCTCTTGTACTTCTGGTATTTGTAGATATGGGAAGGAACATGAATTTCAGTGAATAGGAACAGATGTTTTGCATGTCTAATAGCTATGAACATGAGGTACATTAAGAGAAAAGCAAAACAATGTTTTCTTAATATATTCTGTAGCCCCTTCTCTTTAAAGTATCATTATTCAATTCTTGAGTCTGAAAGTTTTTAAACATAAGTGCTTCCTGCTTAGCTCATCACCGTTTCATCTGGTAAACTGATTTCAAAAATAATAATGTTATTTTGACAGAAATAAAAATAAAAAAGCAACGAAAATATTTTAATAGTTGATGCTTTCAGCTTCTACTAAAATGTTAAAATAAGCTCTTTATAAAGGTACAACAGCAGAACCCATAAAACGAAACAAACAAACAAACAAACAAAAAACCAACCACCCTGACTGTTTTAATTCAGGTTTTCTGGGGACTAATTTTTAATGAATCTCATCCAAGTTTCATCTGAAAGAAAAGTGAGACCTGATTCACACATTAGTATCTGAATATTTTACATGTTACAATTCATCTGATTATAGTGGCCTACATTCTGTGTTGGTTTGAACCAGCATAGCTCTGTTGAATACAATGCAAAATCACTAATTCATATCCACTGAGGATTTAGATCTTTATAGACAAAAATAGCTGCTAAAAGAACATGAATCCTGACTTTTCATTTCCTATAATATATGGCATGCTATCTTTTCTTTGTTCTGTAATATATTCCTTCGAAATATAATGAAATATAGCTAGTGAATACCATTTACTTAAAAAACACAGCTCCAAATAAACCTGATGAAATATTGAAATACATTTATATAGATAAAGGGATGTTTTATGCGATGTTACTCCGTCAAGATTTCAATTTCCATTTGGTTTTATACTTTTCATTTGATATGCACTTTTAGAATTTGATGTGATAAAGATGTTTGCCAGGCTTCATATTTTCTAATCTGCTTTGTTGATGGTACTGTAATATGAATACAATTCCAGAAATCTGATACATTATCAAAGCAATTAAACAGAAAGTGGTGGGTTGTTTTAAATGTGTCATCCTATTTGCATGTTTTAAATTTAAAATATAGAGGTAATTATCTAAGATTAGATCCCTAGAAATCAGGAAAGCAGACAGACTCACCAAGCCCCTTGGCAAGAGGGGGGAGGGGAGGATCACCTGGATTGTGCTGTCCCCCTTGCCCCCAGCTCTTAGCACCTCCCACAATTCCAACCATGATTTAAAGAGCTTGGGCTCCTGCCACCACCACTACTAGTGGTTGTGGCTGTCAGTAACCCTGGGCCCTTGTGAATCAGCAGGCCCAGGGGCAGTTTCCCCTTTTCTCCCACTCAATCAACAGGCTTGCTAGAAGTACATAAAACTCATTCCTAACACTTTTGGCCCAAATTCCCATATTTAAGTTAATAAAATTTTGGGATGCATGGGAATCTAGGATAAGTTCCAAAGTGCTTCTCTTTTCTACATTTAATTTTTAAGACATGAGGAAAAATAGTGTGTATGTGTATAATGTGAATATGGGGGTGAAATCACTGAGTTTGTTACAAGTGATAAATGGCAAAAATTGGACAAAAACATCTGGTGTGAGGAAAATGCAATTCCTTTGAAATTCATCATGTCTCAAGCAAATTTTACAAAAACATTAGAAGATGAGCGAGTTGTACATCACTTGCAAAACTAGTCAGAATAGGGGGAAGTGGCAAAGTACTGCAACTTGCATTTATTTGATGCTGCCTATACTGCAAAAACAAGTATAAGGGTTTGTCTACGCTGCAAGTTAGTGTGGGGCATGCTGTTGCACTGCTGATTCATGACTTGATGATTAACTTGCCATGAAGACAAATCCACTTTACATGCATGGGTGAAATCATGGCCCACTGTACTATCCTGGGGAATAGAAGGTGGCACAATAGGTTGCGTAGAGACATTTGTAGATGGGCTTACCCTTTAGGGGTACCTGAGATCCCTGTGGATGTAGGAACAGCTATAGGGTCAGAGGGCCAATTACCAGCCTGTTCAACTGGAACAAAGAAGAACTTGCCTCCTTTGATGGATTTCTCCAGGAACAGGTGATATGGACCTTAAAGTTGCTGTCTGTATTTATCATCTCAGTCTCACAAATCAAAATTATAAAGATAGTGTTCATGATATTTCTGTGTGAACTTCTACACAGAGAATGAAATTACAGAAGGGATATTTGTGGGCTAAAATGGGTTCTTTACATTAGAGGATTGGAAAATTAACAAAATAAATGGTAAGAAAAAAGGCACATGAGAAGTTCCTTTCCAGATTGATTTATTTTCAGCTCGAAATGGGAAATATTTTTAAGTTATTATATCCTGCCTTTGGAGGAGGATGGATTTAATTTCTTCAGACCCCCAATAAGGGGGATAATTAGTCATTAATCTGATCTTATTTAGTTGCTTATACAGTCTACATTTCAGATTGAAAAGTTCCTATTTTTCTTGTAGGGTTGCATTTTTAATTAGCATGCAGCTCGCGCAGAGAAATAACTAGAAATCAAGTTCTGAGTTGGATAACCAAAACTAAGGTTGTTGGACACACACAGAGATGTTAGAATTGTGAGCATTAATCTGTACATGAGCATTAAATGCTGACATTAGATGTTTGAAGCAGAGATACAAAAACTCATCCAACCACCACAAAAAGATATGAATTCTGCTGCCTTTCATATGGAAATTAGTTTGATCATGTATTCTGCATGAAAAGGCAGCTTGCAAATACCACAAAGCTAAAACTACCTTTACCACCCAGTTGTCTCTTGCTTTTCTGTTCCCTTTACTGAAGGGCATTATATATTAGGTCCCCTTTAAAATAGTCCACACAAGATTGAGTAATAGTGAACACATTGTTTATAATTCAGCAAGATATGACAACCTGCACATCTCTAAATATTATGTAGTCATGGCAGGTTAAGTAGAATTACACTTTTCATGCACTCCAAGTATTAATATAAGGTTGCCTAAGGGCTTGGGGCTAAAAGGGTTGGTCTACACTACAAACTTATGTTAGTATAAACACATCATTCAGAGGTGTAGAAAATCCCGCCCCCCTTCAGCAACACAGCTAGACTGGTATAACCTCAAGAATAGGCAATGCTATGTTGACAGGAAGATTTCTCCCGTCTGTGCTGGAGGTGGAGAACCCATGCTGATGGGAGAAATCTTCTTGTCAGCCTAGGTAGTACTTTGACTAAGTGCTCCAGCAGTACAACTACACTGGAAGTACAGAAAAGCACAAGACAGTGAACATTCTTGCCCTGCTTCAGGACAGCATGTAAGCACATGCTTAACTTTAATAGGGTTCCCAACTATCTAGTCAAACAAACACAACACTCTTGCCCTGCTTCTTTCCTTGCCCCTTCCCTAAGGCCACACCCCTGCCCCGTGCCGCTTCTGAAGCCCTGTTCCCACTCACTCCACCCCTCTTCCTTCCATCAGTCCCCCTCCCCCACCCTCATTCACTTTCACTGGGATTGGAGCAGGGGTGAGATTGTGGTTTCTGGGCTAGAGGATGGGCTCAAGGGGTTTGGAGTGTGGAAGGGGGTTCCAGGCTGAGCCAAGTGCAGGGGATGGGCTCTGGAAGGGAGTTTGGATGTGGGAGGGAGCTCAGAGATGGTGCAAGGTATTTGGTTGTGAGAGGGAGTGAGAGGTGTGCGCTCTAGCCAGAGGCACTTATTTCAGATGGCTCCAAGGGGTGACCAGCATTTCCAGCTCCTAAGCACAGGGACAGCCAGGTTGGTCCCCAGCCTGTAACACACTACTACTGCAGCTCCTGTTGGCAGCGACTCCCAGCCAATGGCATCTGTTGAGTCAGGGCTTGGGGTGGGGGCAAATCTGGTGATCACCATGTTGCCCAGGAGCCAGAAAGACATGATGGTCACTTCCGAAAGCTCCACAGAGCAATTGCAGAGAAGGAGCCCGTCTTAGTCCCCCTGCACTGCAAACCAGACTCTTAGTGGCCTATGAAAATCTCCTGGATTGGTTTTAGTACCCACTGGGAGATAGATTGTTATTCCAGGATACTCCCAGACAAACTGGGAGGATTGGCAACCCTAGTGGGATCCCTGAATGCATATTACCTCTCAGGCATGTAAGTTTTATGAAGGAGGAGGAGGAAGTCTATTTAGAGAGAATCATAGAATCATAGAATCATAGAACTGAAAGAGACCTCAGAAGGTCATCAAGTCCAGCCCCCTGCTCTAGGCAGGACCAATCCCAATTAGATCAACCCAGTCAGGGCTTGTCATGCCGAGACTTAAATACCTCTAGGGATGGAGACTCCACTACTTCCCTAGGTAGCCCATTCCAGTGTTTCACCATTCTCCTAGTCAAATAGCTTTTCCTAATATCAAACCTGGACCTCTCCCACCACAACTTAAGACCATTGCTCCTTGTTCTGCCATCCGTCACTACTGAGAACAGCCTTTCTCCATCCTCTTTGGAACCTCCCTTCAGGAAGTTGAAGGCTGCTATCAAATCCCTCCTCACTCTTCGCTTCTTCAGACTAAACAGACCCAACTCCCTCAGCCTCTCCTCATAGGTCGTATGCTACAGCCCCCTAATCATTTTGGTTGCCCTCCGTTGGACCCTCTCCAATGCGTCCACATCCTTTTTGTAGTGGGGGGCCCAGAACTGGACACAATACTCCAGATGTGGCCTCAACAGAGCCGAATAAAGGGGAATAATGACATCTCTGGATCTGCTGGCATTGCTCCTCTTAATGCAACCTAATATGCCATTAGCCTTCTTGGCTACAAGGGCACACTGTTGACTCATATCCAGCTTCTTATCCACTGTAACCCCCAGGTCCTCTTCTGCAGAACTACTACTTAGCTGGTTGGTCCCCAGCCTGTAACAATGCTTGGCATTCTTCGGTCCCAAGTGCAGGACTCTGCACTTGTCCTTGTTGAACCTCATCAGATTTCTTGTGGCCCAATCCTCCAATTTGTCTGAGTCACTCTGGACTCTATCCCTGCCCTCCAGCGTATCTACCTCTCCCTCTAGCTTAGTGTCATCTGCAAACTTGCTGAGGGTGCAATCCATCCCCTCATCCAGGTCATTAATAAAGATATTGAACAAAACCGGTCCTAGAACCGAACCTGGGGGCACTCCACTAGAAACCAACCGCCATCCTGACATCGAGCCGTTGATCACTACCTGTTGGGCCCGGCCTTCTAGCCAGCTTTCTATCCATCTTACCGTCCATTTATCCAATCCACATTCCCTTAACTTGCTGGCAAGAATATTGTGGGAGACCGTATCAAAAGCCTTGCTAAAGTCAAGGTATATCACATCCACTGACTTTCCCATATCCACAGAGCCAGTTACCTCATCATAGAAGCTAATCAGATTGGTCAGGCACGACTTGCCCTTTGTGAATCCATGCTGACTATTCCTAATCACTTTCCTCTCCTCCAAGTGCCTCAAAATGGATTCCTTAAGGATCCCTTCCATGATTTTTCCAGGAACCGAGGTAAGACTGACCGGCCTATAGTTCCCTGGATCATCCTTCTTGCCTTTTTTGAAGATGGGCACTACATTTGCCTTTTTCCAATCATCCGGGATCTCTCCCAATCTCCACGACTTTTCAAAGATAATGGCCAAAGGCTCCTCAATGACATTTGCCAACTCCCTCAGTACCCTCGGATGCATTAAGTCCGGACCCATGGACTATTTAGAGGTTTTCTAAATAGTTCCTAACCTGTTCTTTACCCACTAAGGGCTGTCGATCTTCATCCCATCTTGCATCACTTAGCAATGTACTGTTTAGAGCATTAGCCTGGGACACAAGAGGCCCAGGTTATATCACCTGCTTTACCACAAACTTCCTACTTGAATTTGTGTTAATTACCAAGCAGCAGATTTTTACAGATATGTTGTATCTAAAGATGCACATAGGCACCTAGTAGGATTTTTCTTAAGAATCTATTTACCTAACTTCCAGGCTTTTGAAAATCCCACTAGGGATCTACTGGCATCCTCAGATAGCTGAAATGCCTTTAAAAATCATGATGCCCCATTTGCCCAATAGGTTGAAATTAGCGATTGATTACTAAAGAATAATTATATGCAATATACTTGATTAAATGTGGTGTTGGCTTGAGTGTGAAGTGAAACACTTACGGAATGCTTAAAACAAGGGTATAAGAAGAAATGTTGAAAGATTATATGAAATATTTCACAGCTTGGGCCTGACCCTGTCAAAATTTGATCCTTCACTGGTCAAAATTTCCACACATTTGGGCACTGATTCAGGAAATAACTTAAGCTCATCACACACTTGAGTTGCATTGATTTTGCTGAATTAGGACCACTGAAAGCAGTGCAAACTCAGGTCATCTATATCCACTTTCATCTGAAGTAAGCTGTGCCCATGAAAGCTCATGATACCATCTACATTTTTAGTCTCTAAGGTGCTGCAAGACTGTTTGTTATTTTTTATGTTTATTCAGTAACAGACTAACACTGCTACCCTCCGAAACTTTTAAATCCACTTTGTAATTAATGAACACATTTCTCAAATAAAAGAAAGATGAGGTAAAACATTTGATCTGTAAAGGTGTCAGCTTTCTAGGTCTGAATGTTGCTGCATTCAAGGTCCTTATCACTGACTTGGCTTTAATCAAATTTTCGATTGTAACATTTTTCTCTATGCAAGACAAACAGTATGATTGATGGACAATGAAATTTTCCTGACAATCAGTAAACTGACTCAAGATTAAGTGGCTGAGTTTGCAAGATCCTAGATTCAATTTGATACACTGTATTTAGATGTAATATGGTAACTTTACAATACAACATTCAGAATTCAGGAAATATTCTTGACAGCAGTGGCAGAACCCTGATGATTTTGGTGAAAACTGGAAGTGGGAAATGGGGGACATGCTGAGCTGCTCATGTCTAGTTAGCAGACCCAGCAGCTTCAACTACGTCTTCTCTATTTGTCTTATAGACCAAAGAATTGGTTAATGACAGCCTTTAAGGTATTCCAGAATCTCAACAACCCCATCTCAGCTTGGTCCCAAGTCCCAACTGAATATGAAATGTTGATACCCTGAAAGAAAAATAAACCAGAATGTTGGGGTGTGATACACAGGACTCTTGCTGTGTGTAGCAGGAGAGAGGAATGGGGGTCATAAACACATTTTCTGACATGGGGGAGGGAGATAAGATACCCTGCAGGCAATAGGAAAAAGAAGTTACGGGGACATGGGGCAAAGGGGAGAATGAGAGCAAACAATCCATAGCATGGTACTAAGGAATGGAGAAGGAACAATGCTTTGGGGGAACAGGACATAGATTCCCCTGGCATGTGGCAGCGAAAGCAAAGGAGGACACATCGCTTCAGTCTTCATGGCTGAGGATGTTAGGGAGATTCCCAAACCTGACCCGTCCTTTGTAGGTGACAAATCTGAGCACTTGTCACAGATTGAAGTGTCATTAGAAGAGGTTTTGGAATTAATCGATAAACTTAACAGTAGCAAGTCACCGGGACCTGAAAGAACTCAAATGTGAAATTGCGGAACTATTAACTATGGTTTGTAACCTATCCTTTAAATCAGATTCTGTACCCAATGACTGGAAGATAGCTAATATAACTCCAATATTTAAAAAGGGCTCTAGAGGCAATCCCTGCAATTACAGACCAGTAAGTCTAACATCAGTACAGGGCAAATTAGTTGAAACAATAGTAAAAATAAAATTGTCAGACAGATAGAAGAACATAATTTGTTGGGCAAAAGTCAACATGGTTTCTGTAAAGGGAAATCATGTCTTACTAATCTATAAGTTTTTTGAAGGGGTCAACAAACATGAGGACAAGGGGGATCCAGTAGATATAGTGTACTTTGATTTCCAGAAAGCCTTTGACAAGATCCCTCACTAAATTAAGATATCATGGGATAAGAGGGAAGATCCTTTCATGGACTGAGAACTGGTTAAAAGACAGGAAACAAAGGGTAGGAATAAATGGTAAATTTTCAGAATGGAGAGGGGTAACTAGTGGTGTTCCCCAAGGGTCAGTCCTAGGACCAATCCTATTCAACTTATTCATAAATCATCTGGAGAAAGGAGTAAACAGTGAGGTGGCAAAGTTTGCAGATGATACTAAACTGCTCAAGGTAGTTAAGACCAAAGCAGACTGTGAAGAACTTCAAAAAGATCTCACAAAACTAAGTGATTGGGCAACAAAATGGCAAATGAAATTTAATGTGGATAAATATAAAGTAATGCACATTGGAAAAAATAACCCCAACTATTTTTTGGGGGCTAATTTGGCTACAGCTAATCAGGAAAGAGATCTTGGAGTCATCCTGGATAGTTCTGTGTAGACATCTACACAGTGTGCAGCAGTAGCAGTCAAAAAAGCAAACAGGATGTTAGGAGTCATTAAAAAAGGGATAGAGAATAAGACTGGGAATAGCTTATTGCCCTTATATAAATCCATGATATGTCCACATCTTGACTATTGAGTACAGATGTGGTCTCCTCATCTCAGAAAAGATATACTGGCATTAGAAAAGGTTCAGAGAAAGGCAACTAAAATGACTGGGGTTTGGAACAGGTCCCATATGAGGAGAGATTAAAGAGACTAGGACTTTTCAGCTTGGAAAAGAGGAGATTAAGGGGGAATATGATAGAGGTATATAAAATCATGAGTGGTGAGGAGAAAGTGAATAAGGAAGAGTTATTTACTTGTTCCCATAATATAAGAACTAGGGGCCACCAAATGAAACTAATAGGCAGCAGGTTTAAAACAAATAAAAAGAAGGTCTTCTTCACACAGCACATAGTCAGTCTGTGGAACTACTTGCCTGAGGAGGTTGTGAAGACTAGGACTATAACAGGGTTTAAAAGAGAACTAGATACATTCATGTCTATAAATGTCTATTAGCCAGTATGGGTAAGGAATGGTGTCCCTAGCTTCTGTTTGTCAGTGGTGGAGATGGATGGCAGGAGAGAGATCACTTGATCATTACCTATTCAGTTCACTCCATCTGGGACACCTGGCATTGGCCACTGTCGGGAGACAGGGTACTAGGCTGGATGGACCTTTGGTCTGACTCAGTATGGCTGTTCTTATGCTCTTATGTTCTTATAGGGCCTCTACATGGTTGGGAATGGGGACATGGTAAAAAGAGGATGAATAAAGCAGTGTAGAGAATCCCTGACATGGATGTGTGTGGGAAGGGAGAACATGGGACATGTAGAGACCTTGGCATGAGGAAGGAGATGTGAAGGGGAGTCCCTGAAATAGAAGGTGATAAGGAGGATGGCACACAGAAAGCTTGTGAGGGGAATGGAGGGATGTATTATGCGTTTTGAAAGCACCATAGCTTGTAACAACTTCTTTTGTCTTTTTATTTTTTTAGACAAAATTGTTTTAATCCTTTCTTCATTTAGAAAGACCTTCCTGCCCTATCCCAGTATTTTTGACAGGAGGAGAGAGATTTCTTCAACTGTACTAGTCCCGCTCAGCTTTCATGAGGCATAAGGGAGTGGTCAACAAAGGCTTCCCCTGTCGACCGATCTGTGTCTTGACTGCCGTGCTGTGCTGACGATCAGCTGATCTGGCACAGCGCGGCGGCCATTTTTTCTTTTAATGAAGCCGGAGATATTTAAATCCCCGCTTCATTGACTATGTCGGGTAGCCTATTTTACATGCCTCTGCCGACAGAGGCATGTAGTCTAGACGTACCCATTATGTATTCCCCTTTAACTTAATTTCTAACTCCAAGGCACTGATACAAGTTTTGAGACAAACCTTTTGGAAAAGTCCTAAAGAACTTAACAGGAAATAAGGTTTTCAACAACTCTTAAAAATATTTGACTGTAAAATTCCATAGAAATGCACAAGAAACCTAGAGAAATTATATCCTTTTCTACTAAATATGGTAGGTTTTAAAAACAATTTCTATTCATCCCTGTAAGTTTAAGAATAGATTCTCATTTACACTGCAGGCTTGCATAAAGAGGCCTTAATGTAACAGGAAAAGATAGAGAGCTAACTGGCATTATTTTGAAATAACAATGCGAGTGTCTACACAGCCATTCCATTATTTCAAAATAATTTTGAAATAACGGACAACTTATTCTGAAATCTCGTGGACCACCAAGGCCGGTTCCTCAATGGGGTCCACATCAAACTAAAGGGGAAACGTTCCTGCCAGGGTGGGGGGACAGAGGTCGACCAGATGCAAGGACCTTTCAGCAGCCGCACATGGCAGGTCCATCAGGGAGCTGTGTGCATCCAAGAGGCCTTCAGGGAGAGTTTCAGTCAAGAACACCTTTGAGACACTGCCCTGTGCCTCCTCACAAGGGGCCTCTGCAGTGCCCCAGTGTGTCTTTCCTCCCCAAGCCCTCCCTTCTCCTTTTCCTCCCTCCCCCCCTCCCCAGCTGATACAATAAACAAGACCTTTTATTTTGGAACAATAACTTCTCTGTAATTTTTAATTGGGGTGAAATATAACTGGGGAGGGACTGGAAAAGAACCTGGAGGAGTGGGAGTAGGAGCAGGAGCGGGATGGAGTTGGGAAAGAGAGGGTGCCAGGGGGACTTGGGAAGGAGCGGGTGTTGGGGGCTGACTGCTGGACCACTCAGTTGCGGTGACCAGGAGGTTGACAGTGGCACTGTATGCCATGCACATGCTCCGGGCCTCCTGGAACAGCTACTGCCAGGTGAAGCAGCACAGCTCCCGATCATCATGGTGCTCCTCCTGGTCTGCGTCCCACCTAAAGTCCTGCCACTCCAGAGACGTCTGTAAGGAATGAGGCAGGAGATGTGTTCCTGTCTGAGGTCCTCCCAGGGTTGGTAGTGCCTGCAGGTCAGCGGGGTCGGGAGGCTGGTGCAGAGGATGTGGCTCGTGTGAAAATACACAATAAACATATGATGGGTTATATGTTATTAACTAAGGCATATAGAAAAGAAATTGGCCAGTCCCTGAGACTTGTTTTATATGATCTAGTGTCAAAGTAACAATTGTAAGGAAGGTTTGTGACCATGTATGCTTAGTGCAAGTACAACCAGAAGAACACTGAAGCTCAGTTAAGCCTAAATGACTATCTCAAGTGGGTGGTAGAGAAAATAATGAGGAATGCTTTTAGTCTCAAATAACAGCGAATAGAAAATCAAGAAACAAATTCAGCATGGGTCCCTAATGTGGCAGAATTCTGAAAAACATGCTGAACAGCACAAAATAAAAAAAAATGAAACTGTTTACTAGAGAAGACTAAAACCTGAAAGGTGTTCTAAGCAAATCAGTTGCCAACTAGCCAAATGCAACATGAGTAACTTTGCATTTGAGGTAGATATATGTCACCTTGTTTTCTAGAAATGTACCCACCTTTCACCATACAGATAAACAGTACTTCCAAATGGTGCTCTATCTGATTTGGAGTACTGGGTGATATCATCAGTCAAAATTATTCATTTATCCATATTGCTACAGAAATAAAGAGAGAAAAGTGAAGTATCCCACTTCAGAGAGCTGGAAGAGCCTTTCCCTGCTACAGGAAATTGATCCTGTGGTAGGGAGCTGCCTGACCCTTTCCCAGCTGAGGGAAAAGGATCTGGCAGGGGGAAAGCACCATGGAAAATCTCCAGTAGCAAGGTGTTGTTGAAGACTTTGCCTGCAGATTTACCCTCTGCAACCTAGCACTGCCATGTGTTCTACACTCTGCATTATGGACACATCTTGCTTTTCACTATGGCTATGTCTAGACTGCAAGCTTCTTTTGGAAGAGAGTGTCCACACAGCAAAAGTGCAAGGAAAAAGTGATGTGCTTTTTCGAAAGATAGCATCCACATTGATTGGACGCTATCTTGCATATAAGTTGTGATTAGTATGGACGGAGTGGCCATCAGGGCACCTGTGTTATTTCCTGGAGGTTTGAAAGAACTCCCTCTTCTGTGTCCACACACGCCTTTTTCCGAAAGAGCTTTTTCAGGAAAAGTCTTCTTCCTTGTAGAAAGAGGTTTACCACTGTCAGAAAAAAACCTTCTGACTTTCTGTAGAAGAAATGCAATAGCAGTGTGGATGTAAGTATAGTTTTTCTGGAAAAATGCTGCAGTCTAGACATACCTTATGGCACATCCTACATTCCACTGTCAACATAGTCTTGTGACTAGAAGTTAAATATTTAAATTAAGTTAAATATTTTGGATTCACTATTCAAATTCTAATTCATATACTTCCAGGATTCCTGAACTTTTTACAACATTAGTTAAAGGTACAATGAGTTTTAGAAATAAGTGAATTATGAGAGCCACCACAGTATGCTTTGCAGTAGCACTTGTTTCTAAACCATTAACATTTAGATGAATGTCCATATACTGAGTGCAATATTTACTTTGCAAAGGGTCCCACAGTATTCATTTGCACCTCTGCTTTCGTTTTCACTACAGCATATCTCAAAGTTTTAGTTATATAGGTAAAATTTCTTGACAATTACAATCTGTGATATTTTAAGTAATGTTTTTCTCCTTTTTTTGCTACCTAGTGTTGGGTGATAAATGAAAAACATTTCTATCCTATATCTGACGAAGTGGGTCTTTGCCCATGAAAGCTTATGCTCCAATACATCTGTTCGTCTATAAGGTGCTACAGGACTCCTTGTCACTTTTGCAGATCCAGACTAACATGGCTACCCCTCTGATACATTTCTATCATGTTACATTTACATTTCAAAATGCATCTTTTGGTCATGCTTATACCTCTGTTTCCTCTGAGAGACCAGTATTACTGGCGTGATGTTCCATGGAAAGTTAACTGTCAAAGCTGCATCCATGAATATTAGAAGAACTCCAATATTATACTTGCAGGCATAAGTGTTTACAACAAAAGTTCTTGTGCATTAATACAGTCAGGGAACTGAAGCAATGCGCAGTGGCTTTTCTCAGTTAACCATCATAACTCAGGCAATGAACACTCACAGAAAACCATTTATTTTCAATTCCCTTTGCTTTAAAAAAAATCGGTAAATAATTTGAATAACTAATCTGGGGGAATATAATTAAGGGAAGGTTTATGGTTCTAAATTCTATCAGGTTTATTTGGTCCTACAACAGCTGAGGGGTCTGGACATGTTTTGAGGCCCCATCCAGTCCTACATTTATCTGATTCCAAACCTGTAAGAAAGCAGTTGTTTTTTTGTTGTTCAAACGTTGGGGCCACACTGTTTTGGCGTGGTCAATTCAAGAGATTGAAAAAGTGGTGAGTGGGTGTGTGGAGGTGGCCTCAAAGTTTAAATAAGATTACTTCTTAAAATATAGAACAAGCTTCCTATACACCCAAATTAGTTTGGTAACCAATTGCAAGTTTTTGGCAGTATCTTGTTTTAAGTTCATAGAATGTGGATCTTGGTTAAGTTTTCTTTTAAATGAAGGCTCTGAATTTCAAGATCATAAACTCAAAGATGAAATCTTGACACTATTGTGCATTTTGCCAATTACCACTCCCTCTTGATTCACCAGCCAGGTGAAGTGAAACCAGTCTCCTTGAATGTCACATATTTTTAATTAAAACTTCACACATGATCAAGCTGAAGTATTCAATTCTTTTTTTTTCATTTTTTTCTGCCTTGCTCTTCACAGATAAGGTCAGCTCCCAGTCTGCTTCACTGGGTAGTACATTCTGGGAAGGAGGTGAACAGCCCTCAGAAGTGAAATAATTGGTTCAGGTATATTTAGAAAAGCTGGGCATTCACATTCACAATCCTATGGAGCTGAATGAAATGCATCTCACGGTGTTGAGAGAGTTGGCTGATGTGATTGTAGAGCCATTGACCATTATCTTTAAAAATTCATGGTGATTGGGATAAGTGCTAGAGGACTAGAAAAAGGAAAATGTAGTGCCTTTCTTTAAAAAAAAAAAAAGGGAGGACCCAAGGAATTGCAGACCAGTCAGTCTCACCTCAGTCCCCAGAAAAATCATGGAGCAGGACCTCAAGGAATCCATTTTGAAATACTTGGAGTAGAGGAAGGTGATCGGAAACAGTCAACTTGGCTTCACCAAGACCAAGTCATGCCTGACCAACCTAACTGCTTTCTATGATGAGATAAATGGCTCTGTGGATATGAGGAAAATGGTATATGTGGTATATCTTGACTTTAGCAATGTTTTTTTAGATGATTTCCCACAGTGTTCTGGACAGCAAGTTAAAGAAATATAACTTAGATGAATAGACTATAAGGTAAATAGAAAGATAGCTAGATTGCTGGACTCAAAGGGTAGTGATCAGTAGCTCATTGTCTATTTGGCAGCCATTATCAAAAGGAGTGTCCCAGAGGTCAATCCTGGGGCCGGTTTTGTTCATCATTTTCATTAATGATCTGGATGTTGGATAGATTGCACCCTCAGAAAATTTGTGGATGACACCAAAGTGGTGGGAGAGGTAGATATACTGGAAGGTAGGGATAGGCTCCAGAGTGGCCTAGGGAAATTGGAGGATTTGGCCAAAAGAAATCTGATGATGTTCAGCAAAGAAAAGTGGAGAGTCCTGCACTAAGGATGGAAAAGTCCTGTGCACTGTTACAGGTTGGAGACTGACTGGCAAAATGACACTTCTGCAGAAAAGGACCTTGGGATTACCATAGAGGAGAAACCGAATATGAACCAACAGTGTGCCCTTGTTACCAAGAAGGCTAAGGGCATATTGGGTAGCATTAGTAGGAGCACTGCTAGCAGATCTAGGGAAGTAATTATTTCCATCTATTCAGCACTGGTGAGGGTGTATCTGGAATATTTCATCTGGTTTTCGCCCACCCACTATGGAAAGGATATGAACAAGTTGCAATGGTTCCAATGGAGGGAAACAAAAATTATTAGGGGGTTGGAGTGCATGGCTTATGAAGAGAGGCTAAGGGAACCAGGCTCATTTTGTCTGCAGAAGAGAAGAATAGGGGGGATTTGATAACAACCTTTCACTAACTAAAGAGGGGTTCCAAAGAGGATGGAGCCAGGCTATTCTCCAGAGAGGCAGATTACAGAACAAGAAGCAGTGTCTCAAGTTGCAGTGGTAGAGGTCTAGATTGAATATCAGAAAGAACAATTTCACTAGGGGTATGTCTACACTTGCTCCCTATCTTGAGATAGAGATGCAAATGTAGTGTACTGAAATTGCTAATGAAGCATGGGATTTAAATATCCCCCACTTAATTAGCATAATTGCCTCCGGACGCCATTTTGAAATCGCATTATTGGGAAATAAAATGCCCTGTGTAGCAGCGCTATTTCAAGAGAAAACCCTTCTCTCGAAATAACTGTTACTCCTCATACAATGAGCTTTAACAGTTATTTCGAGAGAAGGGTTTTCTCTCAAAATAACGCTGCTACATGGGGCGCTTTGTTTCGCAATAATGCGATTTCAAAATGGCAGCCGGACACGATTATGGTGATTAAGCGCAGGATATTTAAATCCCGTGCTTCATTAGCAATTTCAGTACACTACATTTGCATCCCTATCTTGAGATAGGGAGGAAGTGTAGACATACCCTAGTAGGGTAGTGAAATAGTGGAATGGGTTGCCTAGGGAGATGATGGAATCTCCATCCTTAAATGTTTTTAATGCTAGGTTTGACAAAGCCCTGGGTGGAATGATTTGTTTGGGGTTGGTTCTGCTTTGAGCAGGGAGTTTGACTAGATGACCTCCAGAGGTGTTTTCCAACCCTCATCTTCTATGATTCTACTATTTAAAGTGTCTTTTTCTTGCCTCATGACCCAGAACTATGAAATGGTGTATGGAGAGAGGTGTACACTGAAACCTCCTTCATGAGGCATGATTCCTGCTATTGTGGCATAATTGGGATCACTGAGAAACTGGAGACTTTCAAACCTGGGCTCTTAGCTTCCACATATGCAGCTGGAAGACAGTGTAAGCATAAATGACTCCAAAGAGGCATACTTATCAAAGAATTGCATGCCTGATTTTAAAATGTCCTGGCACACCAATGTTATTAATGAAATGCATATATTTAACATTTGTGTTATTTATTAGAACTTTTCTGCCTTGACTTTTTTTTATTATGGGAGTGAGGCTGACAGGCATGAGGACGTCATGGGGGAGGGATAAAATGTTGGGATTTCAAAATGGCAAACAGTGAGAGAGTGTCATTAAACATTTAAAAATTTGGTTTTGAGGTACAGAATCCACATCATATGTGCATCCCATAACTTCAGCGACCTTGAGTGAACCCTAAAGCAAGGGGAAGTCAATATGCTTACTTCAACTGTACACAAGTATTAATGAGATCAGAATCTGTTTCCTGTGTTCCAAGTTCCATGAGACATGTTTTAGACAGTCAGTATGATGGCAAGGCCACAATTTCAGAGATGATGCACTGAAAGGCTATCAATCATGGTAAGTAAAGAGTACCAGTATAGAACCATGTTTCCTGAGGACAAAGGAAGGGAAACTTCTTTAGTGTGAAAACCAGATGCTGATCAAGATTATCTTAGCCTCTGAAAGGGAGTAAATTAGTGCAGTAACTTTATCAGAAATAAAATCAAATTCAGAATCAATGTAGTATGTCTGGAGCTGGTAAAACCAGACTCCTGTAGTCCTCAGATACCAGATCCTTTGCAATTACAATGGCTAAATTAATTACACTAATTAAATCCATACTATTTATCAAAGGACAATGCTTGCACAATTATGCATATGTTGTGGCTAAATATAAACTTTAAATAATAACTAACACTTTCATTTCTTGATGAATACAAATAATATTTCACAGCTAACTTATTTCAACCCCAGTCCTTCAGGTGATGCTGTTATATTAGCAGGTCACACTCCCCCTCCTTACACTATCAACCCACAATTTCCCCCTGCAATTAATTGCTAAATAAATGCATACTTGATTGTATGTTTACCAGACAGTGTTTACACTTACCTTTACAGTATACAAACAGACTAAGTAGTTGAAACTTCGGGCGCTATATATGTGATAGAAAAACAGCATACAGATGTCTTTAAGTGTCCTGCCCTTCACTTATTTGGTTTTATTTGGTTTTCTGAAATGGAAATGGAAAATCAAAAAGTAGAGCAAGCAGAAATATTTTCCATGGTAAAGCTTTCAAGTGGAAAATGTAGTTTCATTAAAAACCAAATTTCATAGGAAAAGGTTTAATCTATGAAATTTTAGACAGATTAAAGTCAAAATGATTTTTTGATTTTATCACAGTGCAAACAAAAATAAATCAACATATAATATTGAAATATGAGCATGAATATATTTGACTTATTTGATCTATTTTATACTGTTTCAACATGGTCTATATGAAATGAACTAACACTACCAAAACAAAGTTTGTTCATATTTCAGTATCAACATTTTTTCAGCATTTTAGTTTAATGGAAAATGTCACATTTTGGCTTTTCACCCAATTTGGGAAAAAAATGTCTGAAATGTCACAATTTCCTTTGGCATGGAATTTCAGCTTCCAACCAGCTCTGTCAAATTTTGTTATGCTCCAGTTCATTATGCAATTTACACTGGAAGAGATGCTTTTGAGTCCATGGAGTTACCATTACTTATTTACATTATGGTCAAGGTCCTATTGAGACAGTTTTCAAATATGTAATAAATCTTTTACTACCCCCAAAGAACTTTCAGTATAAAAGGCAAGATCTTTGGGAAGAGGGGATAGTAATATATATCTGGCCAAATCTGCAGTTGATGTAAAGTAGCAGAGTTCTTAAAAGCTCTAAGAATTACTCTGATTTACACCAGCTGAACATCCAGCCCAGGATGGTTTAGCATGGTGTCAGAAGCTGATCAGTACTAATCACAAATATGTATGAAATTTTTCTGAAATATTATTGTAAATAAGGAAGGTGGCTCCAAACTTACAACCCACTCCCTGATGACAGACTCTCATATCCATGCTGGGCACCACTGAGTTCAATACAGTTTTCTAGGTATGCATTGGCTCTCCTGTGAAGAGCTGTTTGGAGGACTGGGGCCTGCATGTTATAGGGCTTTTTTTACTGATTTAGAAATTTTGTTTGGTTGACATTTAAAAGTAGAATTTTGTTAATTATTAACTATTATGAGCTATCATATGGCTGTTAACCATTGGACTGAAAAGGGATGGTAGTGTGGAATTATGGAGAGTAGCAGGAGGGAAGGCGTTTCAAAGCCTCCCCCCACTTTTTGCTTTAAGTGAGGTGTGCACAGAGAAGCAGGGAGAATGTCTCTCTTGGCCAGTGAAAATCAGGTTGAGACACAGCTCCATTGCATTTCCTCTCCTTCTGGGGTGATCTGCATCCCAGACACGTGTGCTAAATATTGTTCACCAGGGATAGGCAAAATGCTGCCTGTGAGCTGGATCCAGCCTGCCAAACTGCCAGATCTGGCCTGCTGCCACCATCCCATGGCCCAGTGGGAGCCTCAGGCAGGCTTCCTGTTTCTGTGCCCCCACATGCCACTCAAAATGACCAGTTGCAGGGGCCACGTCCTTCTCAGTGTGCCACAAACCCCAGGAAGAGGCTTCACCTTCAGTATAATATTGTAGCTCCCATTGGCCAGAACCCAGTGCCCGGGCCATGCTTACAGGGCAGGCAGCACATTATGTCTTCCTCATCTTAGGGGCGCATGGCTCTCAGAGCAGCACATGGCACCCGCAGCCAGCCACTTTGAGTGGTGCGTGGGGGCATAGAAGGGAGAGAGCCTGCCTCAGAGTCTTGGTGAACTATTGGCCAGGAGCTACCTAGGTAAGCCCCTCCCAGCCAGAGCCAGTACCTGGTACACCAGCCCCTGCCTTCCCCCAACCCTTTGCCCACCTCCAACACCTTTGCCCCAGGTCACAACCCTCTCCCAGATTCGGCACCCCCTCCAATACTTCTCCTCCAGGTCGGAATCCACTGCTGCACTCATACCGAAATCCCCTCCCAGACCTTACACTCCCTCCTTCACCCCAATCTGCTGATCCAGGTCACAGTCCCCTTCTTCACCCAGCACCCAATCCTGCACCCTAATCCCCTACCCCTGAGTTCTCTTCTGCACTTAACCTCCATTCCAGACTTCACACCTCCTCCATTAATATCATGGAAAAGTGCGGCCCTTGACCACTTACAAATTCTTGGAGTGACCCCCCCCATCAAAAATTATTGCCCATCCCTGTGGTACACACAGGAGCTAATTAATCCTAACTAATACACTCAGGCTTCAGCCTCAGGCAGGAGTGGCTTTCCTCTGTGAACAAGCATGCTAAAATGTACTGTGAAGCCATTGCTCAAAGCAGAATTAATCATGTCAACGTGCAAGGGGTTAATATTCAATAAGGATGGTGAAGGGAGAAGGAATTGGCCAAGGAATGAAAGCATAGGGATTGAAGTGTTTGCTAGACAGTTCACAAAGACTTGAAAACCTCTTTCTGTCACCCCCACACTAAATTCCCATAATTTTTAGGCTGAGATTTGGGTAGGAGGCTGAATGGAAACCAAAATGTTTCTAAGGAGACCAACTTAGAAACATAAACTGGGAGCTGTGCTGCAACACCTAACAGGAGCTATCCTAGGAGATTCAGGGCATTGTGCAGCATACAGTGCCACCAGCAACCTCATGGTGGTCACAATTGAGTGGTCCAGTAGCTGACCCCCACCTGCTCCTTCCCAAGACCCCACCGCACCCACTCCTGCTCCTGCCCTTGACCCTTCAGCTTCTCCCCCTGTCGCCCCAGCTGCCGAGGGCCCTGCACATGAGACAGTGGGACTGCTCGAGTTAGGTGCCAGTCCCAGCCCCATATTCTTTCCTCAGTTCCTCACCAGTTACTCTTATTCCAAATTAAAAAAAAGTTCTTGTTCCAAAACAAAAGGTCTTGTTTATCATGTCTGCAGGGAAGGGGGAGGGTGGAGGAAGGGGGAAGAAAGGGCAGGGGAAGGGAGGGGAGGGGGAAGAAAGGCACCCTGGGGCACTGCAAAGGACCCTAGTGGGGAGGCCTGGGGGAGAATGTCACAAGTGTCTTTTTTTGAAACTCTCCCTTGGGCCCTTTGTATGTGCACATCCCCCTGATGGGCTTGCTGGATGGCAGCCATGCATGGCTGTTCAAAGATCCTGGCCAACCATTGGGCCTCTAGCCCGCACCCTGGTAGGAATGTCTCCCCCTTATTTTCACAAATATTGTGGAGGACACAGAAGGCTGACACCACCAGTGGGATGTTCTGCTCGCCAAGGTCCAGGCGAGTGAGGAGACAATGGAACCTCCCTTTCAGACAGATCTACAGTCATATGGGCCCTGCTAAGCCTGCCATTAAAACATTCCTTGGTGGGGTCCAGGTGTCCAGTATAGGGCTTCATCAGCCAGGGAAGCAGAGGGTAATCTGCATCCACCATGATAGGGAAGGGCATGTCCATGTCCCTGACCATGAAGGTGCAGTCAGGGAAAAAAGTGCCAGCATGCATCTTCCGGAACAGGCTGGAGTTCCTGAAGATGTGGATGTCAGGAGCCTTCCTTACCACCTGATGTTGATGTCAGTGAAGAGGCCTCAGTGGTCCATGAGGACCTTCAGCACCATAGGAAACTACACTTGTGGTTGATATAATCCAGTGCAAGACAAAGCCTCCCCTGATGGGGTCCATGTCACCCAGCATGACATCCCTGTGCAGTAGGATGATGTTGATGGCCCTTACCAGTGGTAGAAGGAGACAGAGAATCACAGAGGTGACAGGCCCTTGGGAATTCCCCAAGCCCAAACCCCCTTCTCACACATCAGGACCAACCCCCAACTTACCCAATCCACCGGCAGGGCTTTGTGAAAGCAGGACTGGAAAAGCTGCCTGGGAGGGATCTTCCACCACCACCCTTTCCAAGGGAACCCCATTCCAGTAGTTCACCACTCTCCTGGGACATCAGCATGAGAGAGCCATACCTGCATGACCACGACCCTGACATTCAGTCTCCCCACACTGAACTGGTTCCTGATGGAGCAGTAGCTGTCCAGCATGGCGAGCTTCCACAGTGTGATGGTAACACACTTATGGAGGTGGATGATGGGTTACATATGGGTGGCTGATGGGTCGCATATGGGTTGCATAGGGGTGAACCACTCACATGAAGAGCTCCAGGAAGTTCTCCTTCTGCATGTGGAAGTTCTGGAGCCACTGCTGGTCATCCTACCACTCCATGATGAAGCAGTCCCACCAGTTGAAACTGTTGTTCCCCTTGCCAGAAGTGGTGGTGCACTGCATGCAGGGAAGGGGGGAAGGAGCACGTGGAGAGAGGTGAGGAGGTGCCCCACAGGGATCAGCATGTCCTGTTCTTCCAGAGCCACATGGGCAACATGCAGTAACTGCACCAGGAGGTGCAGCATGAGGTCCAATAGCTGGTGACCGCTTTCCAGCAGGTCTGGCTCCATGGCTGAAGTGCTGTGATGTCTGCAAGGGCAATCAGAGCCCATAGTGGGAAGAGTTTGCTGTCCTTCAGGGAGGCAGGCAAAACTGAAGAGCCTGAGACATGACTGTACAGGGGGCCCCTTTAAGTATGAGCCTCAGCTATCCTCAGTCAACAGCTCCAGGAAGTGACTGCTCTCCTGATACCCTGCCTAACAGGGCCAGCCCGAGCCATTCTTGCACCCTGGGCAGCGGGCGTGCGGCGCATGAGCGGCCCCGCCCCGGGCGCGCGGCACCTGATTGACATGTACGGGGCACCGCGCCCCCAGGTGCGCAGCGCATGTGCAGCCCCGCCCCCGGGCACGTGGCGCATGCGCGGCTCCACCCCCGGGCGCACGGCGCATGCGTGGCCCCGCCCTCAGGCGGCAACCTATGGGGGGCGCCTGATGCAGCTCCTCTTACCTCTTCAATCAGGCGCCCCCCATAGGTTGGCGCCCCGGGCAGCTGCCCAGCTAGCCCCCCCCTTAATCTGGCCCTGCTGCCTAAAGTGCTGCCGGTGGGGCGGGCTTTAAATGCTACTTAGGCTCCAATCAGTGTGGATGCTCAATTTTGAAATAGCTCAGTGCTCTTTCAATGGTCATTTGTAGTGTGGGTGCGCTATTTTGAAATAAACTATTTGGGTTTTTTTTCCCAAAATAGCTTATTCCAAAATAAGTGTGCAGTGCAGACATAGCCTAAAACACAAATGATGAAAACAATACTGATGCAAAGCCTAATGAATTCAATGGGAGTCTCTCAATTAACTTCACAGGGCATTGGATTGAGCTTTCAGTTTGGATTAATCTCTTCCAGGAACTGCTGCTAAATAATGTAGAAAACCTGTTTCAGATTAAAAGGCAAAGTTGTTCTTGAAAATCTGTAAATATTTTTGTCATGCATTAGGGAAAATTTGCTATCTTCATTAGAGTTCCACCAAGCCATACATTTTAGCGGGACTTAAATTATACCTTTATCAAACTTAATTAACCCAAGTTTACATTGGGTCTTTTGATAAGGTATGCATTTTGAGCCTGATTCTTATTTACACTGTATGGGCAATTTATGGCCCCTTTACATTGCCATATTGATATAAATGATAATCAGACACTTTGTGCCCCCCTGAAACAAGTAACATATACTCCCAGGACAAATCTTGCATCTAGAAAACTTAGAAGCCTAGAATGTTAAATTATGTTACTAGGAAAATACTTATGCCTCATAAATCTGAAAGAAGAATAAACATTACAACAAGTTTAAAATGAAGGCATAATATAAATAAATGACCATTCTTTTTCTTTTAATAATAATTTCAAGACAATTCTTGTTGGAGGATCATTGAATAAAGCACAGATTATGGCTAGCAATAGAGAAGTATGGTATTATATATAGTCTATCATTTGAGTTTTGTGACAAAATGACATTTAGAGCAACAATATAAATGCAAGCTATTTCCTGGATCATTCTAAAAATGTAACTTTAATATGTTAGTTTAGCATACAGGTATCCTAATTTTAAAATGCCATATATACCCACCTAAGTAATTTGTCCTGCCCAGTCTCAGAAGCTTGTAATTCCAATGCAAACCATAAAATGTGGATTTAAAATTGTGAAATGAACTGCTCATCCAGTTACACAGAAGAGCAGAACTTCATATAACATCAGAAAATGAGCTTTTTTATATTCTAGTACACAGGTAGGTACATTTTATCCATTTCAAAACAGGTAGTTCAAAGAACATATTGCAATATAAATTAATGAATATTATTTCATTATTTATTTATACTGTGGTCCCACCCAAGGTCCTAGTCAGGATTGGTACCTCATTGTGTTGGCCCCTGTACAGAACATCCAAAGCTGACAGTCAAGGGGCTAAATTGTTGCTTTGCCACAATCCCTCTATGTAGGGCACCACATTGCTGTACTGTCCCCAGATCGGATCATAGAGTGAATGATGACTGAGTTACAGTTGAGTACTTGATTTTCCCTTTATTTTTGGGTAGGAGGGAGGTAAGGAATCTGCACCATCTCTTTATCTAGTGCAGATCACTTTTGCCTTCAAACCAGCTCAGCTATGCTGACCAGCATTTTGGAGGAGGAAGAATGGAGGTAAGTCTCCACCCACTTGTGTAAGAAGAGAAAGGGTTGCTTGAAAGATAATGCTCTGCCCCATGCTGTAATCTTAATTGTATGTAGCCCATAAAGTGGAGATAGAGTACCTTCCTCATTTCCCCTGTGCACCCACCCACATACACACACACACACACACACACTTTATTCCCCTGTCTAGCATCATAGACATGGGTATGGACTTCTTAGGGAGAAGTAAACTTTCTGGGTAGATTTGGCTGTGATAGGATAAAGACTATTCTGTAGAATACCAGTTAATGTAAAATGTATTCTTTCTGACATCACAATTTTCTTGAGAAAGCTGGTGAAGGATATGAAAGTAAGGAATTGATATTGATATATTTTTCACTAAGAGTAATAATCGTAGTTATTGTTTTCTTAGTTGGAGAAAATAAAAGCAGAGAACTTGTTAATATTCAACTTCTCTATTCTCTATTCATATTCTCCCTTCCCCTGCCCCACACTTGCATACACTGTCCATCATATTGAATAACGCTATCAATGTCCTTCAGTCAATGGGGATTTTTTAACCCAGTGTCATGACCTGCTAAGTAAGAAAAGATAAGTTGAGTATCCTAGTGTATATTGCTGAGCTGAATGAAGAGAGATACACTAGTAAGCAGGCATCTATGGAAATGTAATAGAAAATAAGCAGCTGTTTAAAGACTGCGGGATTATGACTGGTGAGTCAAGCTTTTCCCTAACCAGCTTCGGTAGTACATAGTTTCTGATGCTGCAGTGTGGTTTACTCATATTTTGGGCAGCTTATAGCATGCATATCTAATTCTTCAAAAAGCTATTATGCACCAACAGACTGTGAAGAAGCTATTAGGCACTTGTAAACTCCATATTCAGGAAGAGATTTAAAGGATCATCATAGCAGCACAGACTCTGTAAGAAGGATTTCTGCAGCAGGCAAACTAATGGAAATGCTGTGAGCCCAATCCTGAAACTTCACACAAAGTCTCTGCAAAAAGGCACTGTGTGCAGAAATTACAGGTGAATCCTCACCCTCCAAGAAGATACAAAGTAAATGGCTTCCCAAAAGGACAGCTGCTGAGAATTGGAGCATTTAGCAGACTGTAATGGGGAGGCTGTCCCACTGTGGCAAGGAAGAGGTTAAACCAGGCCAGATGGAGTCTGTACAAACCCATCCAATCAGAGAGAAGCTTATAGGGAGCCAATCAATGGACCACTTCCTGAGACATTCCTGATACAAAATGCTTCTCAGCAGAGCAGAGGGCAGTTAGGTCCTGACAAGTGAGTGTGCAGGACTGGTTCACAGGGAGAAGCATCTTGGTTGAGCAATGCTAGGCAGGCTCAGGGTAGCAGAGAAAGAGGCTCTAGTCTGATACATGCCAGGCTGCAGGCCTGGATATAAGGGCCAAGAAGGTGCAAGAATCAGGGGACACAGGGAATGGGAGCAGTCAAGAGGAGAGAAGAAGGGCAGGACAAGGCTGCCACCAGAAGGCCCCTGGGTCAGGACCAGAGTTGTAGGTGGGCCTGTATCTCCCCCTTCTCTCTTGCACTGCACTTAGTTACACTGAAGTATGGTCTATACAGACTGTGACTTGCCCTGAGGCAAGGGGTTATACATTGGGGCTGCCGCGGGCCACGGTGGTGGGTATAAGAACTGAGGACTGTGGATGCCCATCTCCAGAAGGGAGCGAGGACTGAGTGGTGGTCACTGCCAGAGTGCAGTGTCTAGAAGAGAATGCCTTAGTTCAGAGAGAGTATTATATATTCACGAAAATATGGTAGGGAGCAGAACAGACAACGGGCAAGGCATGACCAGAAGGTGGTGCACTCCATAAATTGAGCTAATTCTAAATATAACCAATAGGAGATGCCACAGCAGTGAGTTGACCCCATTACACAGACATTGCCTGATATAACCAAGCATTTTCAGTCAATAATTCATATTTTATATTTGCTGTCATATTAAAATGGGATTACTCTTGGCAATTGGGAGCCAAGAGTCTTTAAATTTAGGACAAAGAAAAGTGAGAGAAATCATTTCAGGAGACATCTTGAGCTGAGTGAGTGGCTTTCTGGACTAGGGATATTAGTCAACTAGTTGACTATCCGAGAAGCAAATGCTTATCAGATAGTCACTCGATTAGTTGATTCTCCCCCCCCCTCTTTTCTGCCTCTATCTGATAGAGGCAGCAAAGGGGGAGAAACAGGGGGACTTCAAAGTGGCAGCACTGCACAGCTGAGCCCGGGATTAGCTGTGCGGTGCTGCTGCACATGAAGCCTGGGGTCAGCTGGAGAATGCAGAAAGAGAATTCCCACCCAAAGTGGGAATTTATATAACAATGGGAAATGTAGCAGGGTCTTTGGCTGGAATGCCATCCCAAGAGAATGAACCAAAGACTGTAGGAAAAAGGAGACTTCCCTGGTTTTGAAGGCTTAGTTCAAACAAAAACAGTTTTAGGTGAGTTTGTAATAAGTTTGTATTGAGGTTTAAGTTTCAGAATTAGCTAAGTGTTTTCTGTTATTTTGAATTTGTAATCTACTTTGCTCTGCCTGGTCTCACTTATAACCACTTAAATCCTATTGCTTGTACCTAATAAAATCACTTTTATTTAGTATCAAGCCCGGTATAAATAATTGTTACTTGGAGGGCAATCAGTGTATACATCCCCCTTTCATTGTTAAAGGGGGCTTACCTAAATAATTCATTTGGGGTTCTGATCCCATTTGGGGAGTGGTATCCTGGGAAGATGCGCCCAAAACAGCATTTTCCTTGGACCTGAAAAGTTTTAGTGTCTGTACTGCTCCTTCGGGAGGGTGGGGGAAGGAATGACAAGCGGGGCAGTGATCTCGTCTCTGTGTCTTGGGTGGGGAAGACCAGGAAGCTGGCCCAGTCAGATAGGTTAGTGAAAAGCCCCAGAGAGCAGGAAGGCAAGAGGCAGTGGCCTTGTCAGCACTCCGGGAAGCACCCTCAGTGGGTCTTCTGTGACCTCATCCTGTCACAAATGCCTTTTTTTGCAAGTATTTTTTACCACAGTTCAGAGCAACTGCACCTTTATTTCCTCTCAGTAGTCCAGCAAGGATATCTGTTATATCGTTTGGAGTTACAGGGCTTAGAAAGAAATTACTGGAAACACAGAGAGCTTGAGCAGTTGCAAGTGTCCATTTATTCCATAACAGAACTAACTAGAACCAGCCCAAACTGACTGGGCTGACCCCTAGTGACCTAACTCAGTTACTATAACAAGATGTCTACAACAATCCAATACAACAACCCCATACACAACATATTCCTCCCTGCTTAATAAGAATGTCCCCTTAATAAAACAAACACTAAACTAGGGAATGATGGTAGACTGCCTCAAGTTCTGAAGGTGATCCTCCTCATTCCTACCTGTGACCAGGATGTCGTCAAGATAGCACTGGACTCCTGGCAAGCTACACAAGATCTGGTCCATAGCCCTCTGGAACAAAGTTGGGGCAGAAGTTATTCCAAAGGGTAAGTGGCAGTAACAATAAAGCCCTTTATACATCACAATAGTCAACAGCTCTTGGGATTTCTCATCAACATGCATCTGTAAATATGCTTGACTCAGATCAATGTTGCTGAACTTTTTTCCTCCAGACAGACAGGCAAAGCAATCATCAGTGTGGGGAAGAGGGTATAGCTCTGCACACAACACTGGGTTAACAGTGACCTTAACATCTCCACAAATCCGAGAGGAACCATCTTTCTTCAATATTGGAACAATTGGAGTTGCCCATGGGCTATGGGTAACTAGTATTACGACTCTATTTTTGAGTAGGTGCTCCAGGTTCGCTTCAACTTTTGGCCTGATGGCATATGGCACACTTGTGGCCTTCAGATATTTTGGTTGGCTGCCAGGTTTAATGTTCAGTTTCACTGTGATTCCCCTCATACTTTCCAGATCCTCTCCAAAAACAGCAGCACGTTTCTTTAATGTATTGGTCAGACCTGTTTCTCATCCGATGCACTTCTGCCCAGTTTAACTGGATCCTCCTATGCCACAATCTACCCATTAAGGCAAGGTAATGGCCTTTCACCATAAACTGGCAATTCAGCAGTCTGTCAATTGAGCTCCATCTTAACATCAGTAGTGCCCAACAGGAGTATAGCTTCTCCCGTAAATGTCTTCAGAACGATCTTTGTTGCCTTAAGCAGAAGATGCTTTAGCTTTTCCCTATACACAGTGTCTGAGACCAACGAAACTGCTGCACCAGTGTCCACTTCCATGTATAAAGGTCTGCCGTCCAACAATGGGGTTACCCAGTATTCTTGGGAGCCCCCTGCCAAAGACAAAACATAGCATGGCATTTCTTCTTTGGACGGGGTGTCACCTTGATCATCATGAGTCTGCTTGATGGTAGGCAGTTTTTTCTTTCTGGTCCTCCAGACCACAGGTCTTTTTTTCTTTTGTTTGCAGGTACGCTCACTATGTCCTTTTGTCCACACTGTCGACACACTAGGCCTTTACACCAGCATTCTGATGCCTGGTGACCAGGCTTACCACAGCAGTAATATTCCTGGCTCCCCACTGTTTTGTGGGTAGGTTCTTTGGACACTTTATGCACCCTAGGGGTGCACTGAGGTATTGTGCCTCACATGTGGCCAGTTCCATGGAGACTGCAATATCAACAGCCTTCTATAGGGTGAGTTGAGTCTCTGTTAATAGATGCATCCATATAGCTTCACTACGCAGGTCACACACTAACCTGTCATGTATGGTGCCATTTAACATTTCCTTAAATTCACAGTGTTCTGCAAGCTTTTTCAAATTTGCTATAAATAGTACAACTGTTTCACTTTTTTTTTGTCTCTGTAGTGGAACTTATACCTTTTTCCAGTTACCAATGGTTTTGGAGCATAATGTGACCCCAGGATTTCCACAGTGTCACTGTAAGATTTGGTCTCTGGCTTAACAGGGAGCAGCAAACTATGTAGCAGAGAGTAGGTTTTAGCCCCTACAACACTTAAGAATATTGGCACCTTCTTTTATTCCTCAATGTCATTCGCAATAACAAAAAGTTCAAGACATGCCTATAGTCTCCTCAAAAGGTTCCAGTGGCCCTCCAAGTATAGCCATAGCTGCTGCACCTCCCTCTTTCCTTTTTTTCCCCTTTTTTATTTTCCAGCCTCGGCTTCACTGATTTTAGTTTCAGTTTGCACTGTCAGTATAGCAGTCATTTCTCACCCCCACCTTCCAGAACAGCAAAAAAGATTGTTTTCTTACACTGATTTCTTTTTCTTCCATTGCTGGAGGCAGCACAGTTATCCCACCCTCATAGCCACTTTGTTATATTGTTACAGAGTTTAGAAAGAAATCACAGGAAATATAGAGAGCTTGAGCAGTTGCAAGTGTTCATTTATTCCATAACACAGAACTGAGTAGAATCAACCCAACCCAGCTGGGCTGACCACTAGTGACCTAACTCAGTTACTATAACAACAAGAAGATCTATAGCTATACCCACCCTCAAGGGTCCAGCTCTCCAGCCATTGCTTTCTTGGGTGGAGTCCTATCTCTCACACCCTTCCAACTGGATTATTTAAAGCAGGGTTAGAAAACCTTTTTTGGGAGTAGGGACCCACTGACCCATAGAAATATGAGTCAGGGGCCACACACAAGTCAGGAGCAAAAAAAATTCTCATACCTCACTGACCTGGGCTCCAAGTGAGAAGGAGAAAAAAAATCCTCACCTGTGGCCCTCAACTCCCCCCCTACAGGGATAGACACTGAGGCTCAGGGCTTACCCTCTAAGGCTAAATTAACTCTTCTGGGGACTTGGGGCTAATAGATTTTGTGGGGCCTCTCTAGGCTCTGGGGTGGGGCCAAAATGAGGAACTCACTGCATGGGAAGGAGCTGCCAGGGAACTGACTGTGAGTGAGGGTGTGGGGTCTGGAAGCAAGGTAGGGTGTAAGAGTGGGCTGAGAGTAAGGGGCTGAGGTCTGGAAAAAAAAGGATGTGCAGGAGTCAGTTGGGGATGAGGGTATGGTGTCTTTGCACAAGGTAGGATGCATCAGCAGGCTGAGAATAAGAGTATGGGAGCTGGGCGAGAGTGGCAGTACCGGGTCTGGGTAAAAGAGAAGCACAGGAGCTGGCTGGGGATAGGGTATCTGAGAGGGGGGAAACAGGGAATAGGGGTGCCTACTAGCTCAACTCCGGGGGGACACTGTTGTCTCCATGCAGTGCTGCATGCTGCAGGGAAGTGCTCCGTGCAGGCACCTCTCTCCACTTTGTTCCCATTGGCTGTGATTCCTGGCCAATAGGAGGAATGGGGGATGGTGCCTGCAGAGGGTGTTTCCCTACAGCATGCTGAGCCACATGAAGCTGTTTCCTCCTCCTGCCAGGCAGAGCCCATGGCTTGCTTTGATCAGGCCTAGAAGGCATGGGTCTTGTCCAACCCCCATTTGATGCTTGTATGTGCATGCCGGCTGGTGCTGGCACTCTAGTCCCCTGCAGGGCTGGAACACCAGTGATGGCTCACCCTGCTGGGGTGGGGGGGGGGAAAGGAGGTGGCATGAGCTCTAAGCCTCATGGGCTGGATCAAGGCAAGCTGCAGGCCAGATGCAGCCTGCAGGCCATAGGTTCCCACCCCTGATTTAAAGACTGCACAGTTCCCTGACTATGCTGTGTTACATCCAGTAGAAATAGGCTGCCCAAGTATACCTGCTTGCTTTCTCTTCAAAGATGATTAATAGTGTTATAATTACCATACATCTCTTTTCATAAGAGTCTATTTTATTCTTGGGAAAAGAACCAAAGTGAAAACATTTTAACAATAAAAGAATCGGTATACATGCATATATGCTTACCAGAGTTCACCTCCACCCAACTCCGGTAAGGGTTGTGCCTTGTGACCTGAAGGATTGACGCCATCTTGAACCAGAAGTCCTGTCTATTTGCTGGAACAGAAACAAGGTGCTGAGCAAGTTTAAAATCAGACTGTTTATCCTGAAATCCTTTATCTTTTGGTACCTGGAGAATCCCACTTTGAACTAATGTATGCCAACCTCTTGGGGGAGAGGAGGTGTTCCCATGGTATTACATCTTGAGTGAATTTTCCTTATCACTTCCTGCTCTTCTCCTATTTATCTTTCCCATGGAAACATAAAAAAATGTCTCACAACTCACATACATTTGCTTTCTAAATAAAATGGACACCAAACTCAGTTCAATGATGTTTAATTCAGTTCAGATGGTCCAGATTATTGTAGGATATTATGAGTCTGTCACACCCCAATTTAAATCGATGGGGCTACTTGGAAATAATTTTTCACTCACCAGAAAAAAGTGTGGCAGAATCAGTGCTTCAGTGCTGAATGTCAGGAAGATAAAAGGGCTAGCTAAAGTCTGTGAGGCACAAATACAGTAGCATTACCATACACCAATTAAATATGAAGTATATGATTATAACTGTAAAGTAAGTAATAACTGAGGCCACATCCAAAATATTGTGAGCAATATTGTAAACTTCATTATAATACAGGTATTATTGAAATAAATACTGTCAAGGACATTTAGAATTGAGGCTTAAAGATCATAGTTGTTCAAAACAGAATCTAGATTCACATTTTTTGAAAAAGAGGAAATTAAGAGGAGACCTTAATGAGTGATGTATGATACAGAAGGCAAGATAATTGACAGAAGAAGTTTTAAAAAACAATAAAACAAAATATTTTTTTCAGTAGAGGGACCAGTACATTGAATTTCTTAAGTTCAAACGGAAGAAAATGTAACTTTAGTATCCTCGTGAACTCTACATACTCAAGGTCTGAATCCAAAGTGCATTGAAATCAATGGAAAGATTTTGTTCAATGTCAATTTATTTTGAATCAGGCCCATTTTCCATGGCTGCTTTCACATAATTAAAAACCACATTGCAAAACAGTGTTGCCAACTCCCACGATTATTTATGTGTATTCTTATAATTGGTTTCATGAAATCAGATGTTATAGAAGAACGTCAGCTTCCAATTAAAACAAAGGACTTTCTAGTGCACTCTAATGCTCAGAAACCAAATGAAAATAAAAATTAACCCCATTTTAAAAAAAATCATGGTTTTAAGCCAATACCATGGTTTTGGAACGTTCAAGTTGGCAATACTTCAGTAAAATTTGATTTGACTTAAGTATCATGGTGACCTATGTGTATATCAATGCCAAATACCTAAGAGATGCAATTTTCATAACATAGACTTTTGAGTTTGCAAGCATACTCCTAAATGGTAATAACTGCGTGCCCAGATGATATCTAACAAATATGTATGCAGATGATGAAACTGACATGTGAAATCCCTATTTCATGCCTGTGTGTGTAAATACTATCTCTGATCAATGCATGCATGCTCGATCAGAGAGGATGAAGACTTCCTCGATAGAAGGCAGCGTTTAATACTGCAGGCAAGGCAGGCGGAAAAGCCAGAGAGGGCAGTACAGGACGAGGAAGAGAACTGGCAGCATGTAAATTCTAGAAGGAAAAAAAGGCCTGCACAGGAATCTCCCATTTGCATGGAGGTAAGTAATCGCTTTCAGGCTCTCTCCACAGACTCTACGACGATGAATGCTTTGGAAGGGACCTCATAAGGAAGAAAGCAGAAGGGAACAACTTCTACTGGAAGGCATGGGATGCATAGTCCTAGGGATGGGGGTTCCACGACCACCATCCCCAAAAGAAGAAGGCGGGTGGTGGTGGTCAGGGACTCTCTCCTAAGAGGGACTGAGCCATCCATCTGCTATCTGGAGCTGGAATCTTGAGAAGTGTTCTACTTACCAGGAGCTTGAATACAGGATGTGACTGAGAGTCTTACAAAACTGATCAAACCTTCGGATCGCTACCCCTTCCTGCTTCTCCATGTGGGAACTAACGATACGGCCAAGAACGACCTTGAGCGGGTTACTGCAGATTACGTAGAGTTGGGAAGAAGGATCAAAGATTTCGGAGCACAAGTGGTGTTCTCGTCCATCCTCCCTATTGAAGGGAAAGGACTGGGTAGGGATCGTCAAATTGAGGAAGTAAATGCATGGTTGCACAGGTGGTGTCAAAGAGAGAGCTTTGGTTTCTTAGACCATGGGACTCTGTTCCAGGCACCAGGATTGTTAGGAAGAGATGGGATCCACCTAACAAAGAGAGGAAGGAGCATCTTCGCGGGCAGGCTTGCAAACCTAGTGAGGAGGGCTTTAAACTAGGTTCATTGGGGGACGTAACCAAAACCCTGAGGGGAGCAGGGAAGTCGGATACCAGGAAGAAATGCAAAGAGGAACGAGCAACAAAGGAGGACTCCTTATTTGAATGGAGAGGGTAAGGAGATCAACTGGTTATCTAAGGTATTTGTACACCAATGCGAGAAGCCTGGGTAACAAACAGGAAGAATTGGAGGCCCTGGCCCAGTCCAAGAACTACGATTTGATTGGGATAACAGAGACTTGGTGGGATGACTCACATGACTGGAGCGCTGTCATGGAAGGGTATAAACTGTTCAGGAAGAACAGGCAGGGGAGAAAAAGAGGAGGAGTATATAGAACGCCAGTATATAGAGGGAGAAAAGCCTGTTGAGAGTCTATGGGTCAAGTTTAGAGGTGTAAGCAACAGCAGTGATGTTGTGGTTGGTGTCTGCTACAGGCCACCGAATCAGGTGGATGAGGTAGATGAGGCTTTCTTCGGACAACTGAGAGAAGTTTCCAGATCACAGGCCCTGGTTCTCATGGGGGACTTTAATCACCCTAACATCTGTTGGCAGACCAATACAGCAGTACACAGGCAATGCAGGAAGTTTTTGGAGAATATTGGGGATAACTTCTTGGTACAAGTGCTGAACGATCCAACCAGGGGCTGTGCACAGCTTGACCTTCTGCTCACAAAAAGGGAGGAACTAATAGGGGAAGTAGAGGTGGGTGACAACCTGGAAAGCAGTGATCATGAGTTGGTAGATTTCAGGATCCTGACCAAAGAAAGAAAAGAGAGTAGTAAAATACACCTTGGACTTCAGAAAAGCAGACTTCGACTCCCTCAGAGATCTGCTGGGCAGAATCCCTGGGATGCTAACATGAAGGGGAAAGGAGCCCAGGAGAGCTGGCAGTATTTTAAAGAAGCCTTATTGAAGGCACAGAAAAAAACCATTCCAATGCGTAGCAAGAGATGCAAATATGTTAGGAGACCGGATCGGCTTACCGGGGAAATCCTTGGTGAACAAAAGGGAGCTTATAAAAGCAAAAGGGAGCTTATAAAAAGTGGAAATTTGGACAGATGACTAGGGAGGGGTATAAATGTATAGCTTGAGAATGCAGGGGAGTTACCAGGAAGGTGAGAGCGCAACTGGAATTGTGGCTTGCAAGGGATGTGAAGGATAACAAGAAAGGTTTCTACAGGCTTGTTAGAAAGAAGAAGGTGATCAGAGAGGGTGTGGGGCCCCTACTGGATGAAGGTGGTAACCTAGTGACAGATGATGTGGGGAAAGCTGAAGTACTTAATGCTTTCTTTTCCTCTGTCTTTACGGACAAGGTCAGCTCCCAGACTAATGAGCTAAGTGACACAATATGGGACGAAGGTGGAAATCCCTTGGTGGGGAAAGAACAGGTTAAGAACTATTTTAAAAAGCTAAAGGTACATAAATCCATGGGTCCGTACTTCATACCTCCGAGGGTACTGAGGGAGTTGGCAAATGTCATTGAGGAGCCTCTGGCCATTATCTTTGAAAAGTTGTGGAGATCAGGAAAGATCCCGGAAGATTGGATAAAGGTAAATGTACTGCCCATCTTTAAAAAAGGGAAGAAGGACAATCCAGGGAACTATAGGCCAGTAAGTCCCTTTTCCAGTCCCTGGAAAAATCATGGAGGGGATCCTCAAGGAATCCATTTTGAAGCACTTGGAAGAGGGGAAGGTGATCAGGAATAGTCAGCATGGATTCATGAAGGGCAGGTCGTGCCTGACCAATCTGATTAGCTTCTATGATGAGGTAACTGGCTCTGTGGATATGGGAAAGTCAGTGGATGTGATATACCTTGACTTTAGCATGGCTTTTGATACGGTCTCCCACAATATTCTTGCCAACAAGTTAAGGGAATGTGGATTGGATAAATGGACGGTAAGATGGATAGAAAGCTGACTGGAAGGTCAGGCCCAGCGGGTAGTGATCAATGGCTCGATGTCAGGATGGCAGTCGGTTTCTAGCGGAGTGCCCCAAGGTTCAGTTTTAGGACCGGTTTTGTTCAACATCTTTATTAATGATGTGGATGAGGGGATGGATTGCACCCTCAGCAAGTTTGCGGATGACACTAAGCTAGGGGGAGAGGTGGATACATTTAAGGGCAGAGATAGGGTCCATAGTGACTTAGACAAATTGGAGGATTGGGCCACAAGAAATCTGATTAGGTTCAACAAGGACAAGTGTAGAGTCTTGCACTTGGGATGGAAGAATCCCAAGCATTGTTACAGGCTGGGGACCAACCAGCTAAGTAGTAGTTCTGCAGAAAAGGACCTGGGGATTACAGTGGATGAGAAGCTGGGTATGAGTCAACAGTGTGCCCTTGAAGTCAAGAAGGCTAATGGCATATTAGGTTGCATTAAGAGGAGCATTGCTAGTTGATCCAGAGATGTGATTATTCCTCTTTATTCAGTTCTGGTGAGGCCACATCTGGAGTATTGTGTCCAGTTCTGGGCCGCCAATTACAGGAAGGATGTGGATGCATTGGAGAGGGTCCAGCGGTGGGTGACCAAAATGTTTAGGGGGCTGGAGCATATGACCTACGGGAAGAGGCTGAGGGAGTTGGGTCTATTTAGTCTGCAGAAGAGAAGAGTGAGGGGGGATTTGATAGCAGCCTTCAACTTCCTGAAGGGAGGTTCGAATGAGGCTGGAGAAAGGCTGTTCACAGTAGTGATGGATGACAGAACAAGGAACAATGGTCTCAGGTTTTGGTGGGAGAGGTCCAGGTTGGATATTTGGAAAAACTATTTCACTAGGAGGGTGGTGAAGCACTGGAATGGGTTACCTAGGGAAGTAGTGGAGTCTCCATCCTTACAGGTGTTTAAGGCTCGTCTTGACAAAGCCCTGGCTGGGTTGATTTAGTTGGGATTGGTCCTGCATTGGGCAGGGGGCTGGACTTGATGGCCTTTTGAGGTCTCTTTCAGCTCTATGGTTCTATGTAGGCCAACTGAAAGGGGGGCAAAGGGAGAAGTTGCCCAGGGTCTGGCTATTCAAAGGGGCCCAGGGCTCCCAGCTGCTGCTGTGGCAGAGGTGTTGGCCAGAAGCCCAGGGTCTTTAAATCACTGCAGGAGCGCTGTCGGGGGTGACACTCCATGCTCTGTGCAGCTTTGTGAGCTGGCTGCTCCTGCCCCACACTTTCATTTGAGGCTCCACCTCTTCCAAGAGCACAGAGCTGCATACACCCTTTTGCCCAGGGGCCTGTCGAGGCTGTCCCCTAAATGTATGCATAGCTATGTACTTTTCATACATTAACACTGCAGTCTGAGATGGAGGACTCTGCCCAGTTTTGAGCACCACATTCATGAGAAGGACAAACTGGAGAGAGTCCAGGGGAGAGTAATAAAAGTAAGAGGAAAAACTTAAAAAACAACGAATAGTCTAGCAGCTCCTTAAAGACCAAAACATGTGGATGGTATCATAAGCTTTCATGGGCACAGCCCACTTCTTCAGGTGAATGGAGTTAATAAAGGTCCAGTTCCAAAATAAATAGGGGATGGGAGGATAAGGGAAAAGGAGGATAGAAATAGTCAGTTAGAGTGTTCATGCCGCATGAAGCAGATAAAGAAGATACAAATTTTTCTTAAGTACCCATTGTTTGGTTTTCTAAGTCATTAGGGCGTGGAATGTAGAGTGCTAGCCAGGTAATGTTTTTGTTCATACCTTTGTGCTGGGTCCCAAACCTGTAAAATTTGAAGCTAAGTTCCAAGGCTTCCCTGTGTATTTGGCTTGTGGAATTGGCCCAACACAACATGGTAACTTTGAGATCCATTAATGAGTGCTTGGGCAAGTTAAAATGTTCCCCAACAGGTTTCTCTGTGTTGCCTTTTCGGATATTTGATTTGTGTCCATTAATTCTTTCCCTCAGAGTCGGTCCAGTTTGGCCAATATACATGTCAGAGCAGAGGGGCAATCCTGGCATTTTATGGCATAGATCACATGACGGGATGTTCAGTTAAATGAGCCTCTGATGTGGTGGCTGATGTGGTTGGGTCCAGCTAGACTATTTGTTGGTTTTTACGTTTTTCCAGTTACAGACTAACACAGCTATCCCTCTGAAACTTTAAAAGTAAAAGGTTTAGAAAACATGACCTGAAACACAAGTAAAAGAATTTGCTTGTCGATTGAGGAAGCAAAGGGGAGACCTGACAAAAGTCTTCAAATATTTTAAAGGTTGTTTAAAGGGGGTGGTGATGAAATATTTTCCATGTCCACTGGAAGGATAAAAAGTAATAATTTTAATTGGCAGTAAGGGAGGTTTAGCTGAGATATTAAGAAAAAATCGTGATTAGATGGATAATTTAAGCAATGGAACAGATCACTTAGAAAGGATGTGGAATCCCTATCATTGAAAGTGTAAACACAAAACCTGGTTTAATGAACATCTATTAGGAATGATCTAGGTATACATACTTATGCTTCAGCATGGGAAGGTGAATTAGATGACCTCTTGAGGTCCCTTCTAGCCCTACATTTCTATATTTCTATGACTGACACATACGTATTTGCACTTACATAAAGTGGTGCAGGGTTGAGACCTCTTGAAAAGCAGGTCCCAAATGCATTTTCATTGTGACAAGTTGAAACAGTTATTTTAGAGGTCTTCCTTTCTACTGAGCACTGCTGCAAATCTGTATGTACACTATCCTTTGGGGCTGTGTTCAATATCAGCTGCACAACATGCACCATTAAGTGATTCTGAAGCAGACTAAAGGGGAAGTATCTGGAGACGATTTTCTTTTGACATTTCCAGTCCTTTGAATTTATAAAGGAAAAAAACCCCAAACTCCAAATCTTACTTTCATTATACTTTCAAAGGGTTTTTTTTTATTAGATTACCTTTTTTTTTTTTTCTCACAAAGCCTGTATTTGGATCATCCAAACCCCTCAAATGGAGAAAAAATAGCTGTGTTCCCCATATTTTATAAATGCATTTGAGGTTTGTGCAAACTGTGAATAAAAAATTAAAACCACAGATGAGACATTATTCTATAACATGTAGTTATAGAATAATATAACTATTATAATAGTTACATGTAGTTATATCACTGGTCTACAATTTTTTAGAAGTCGTCTGCTTCAGAGATAAAATGTGCCATTTATTATGTATTTTGATGTGCTGAATTCAAATATGACAATTAAAACAACTGATTGGCTACTGTTTCCAAGTTATTTAAGGGTTTTTTTACATTTTACGTCTATGTATATTGTGTAGATAGTAGAGTTTTAATCACAAATTGTAAACCTAGGTCTTTTCATGTGTTTATGATTGCTTTACATGATAATATTTCACCTGTCCTGTTTATGTAACACTTTAAAAATCAGCAAAAGGGTTATATAAATAAAATTTATTATGAAACAAAAGGCAAAAAACTATCAGGTACATAGTTCAGTCCTATTCAGTGTCTACTCGGCGCTTCTTGGCTTGTCTCTTGTATTCATTAAATGGAGCATCTCTTGTCACTGTCCAGCAATAGTCTGCAAGCATTGATGGGCTCCGTTTGCCCTGATAGCGTTTCTCCATTGTTGCAATGTCCCGGTGAAATCGCTCACCGTGCTTGTCGCTCATTGCTCCACAGTTCGGTGGAAAAAAATCTAGATGAGAGTGCAAAAAATGTCTCTTTAGTGACATGTTGCAACCAAGGCTTTTGTATGCCTTGAGGAGGTTTTCCACCAACAACCTGTAGTTGTCTGCCTTCTTGTTTCCGAGAAAATTTATTGCCACTAACTGGAAGTCTTTCCATGCGGTCTTTTCCTTGCCACGCAGTGCATGGTCAAATGCATCATCTCGAAGAAGTTCACGAATCTGAGGACCAACAAAGACACCTTCCTTTATCTTAGCTTCACTTAACCTTGGAAATTTTCCACGGAGGTACTTGAAAGCTGCTTGTGTTTTGTCCATGGCTTTAACAAAGTCCTTCATCAGACCCAGCTTGATTGTGTAAGGGTGGTAACAAAATCTTCCTTGATTCAACAAGTGGTGGATGCTGAACACTTTTCCTCCCAGGCTCCAATGACTGTCGGAGTGGCCAATCTATCTTGATGTAGTGGGAATCTCTTGCACGACTATCCCATTTGCAGAGAAAACAGCAGTACTTCGTGTATCCAGTCTGCAGACCAAGCAAGAGAGCAACAACCTTCAAATCGCCACAAAGCTGTCACTGATGTTGGTCATAGTTTATGCACCTCAAAAGTTGTTTCATGTTGTCATAGGTTTCCTTCATATGGACTGCATGACCAACTGGAATTGATGGCAAAACATTGCCATTATGCAGCAAAACAGCTTTAAGACTCGTCTTCGATGAATCGATGAACAGTCTCCACTCATCTGGATCGTGAACGATGTTGAGGGCTGCCATCACACCATCGATGTTGTTGCAGGCTACAAGATCACCTTCCATGAAGAAGAATGGGACAAGATCCTTTTGATAGTCACGGAACATGGAAACCCTAACATCACCTGCCAGGAGATTCCACTGCTGTAGTCTGGAGCCCAACAGCTCTGCCTTACTCTTGGGTAGTTCCAAATCCCTGACAAGGTCATTCAGTTCACCTTGTGTTATGAGGTGCGGTTCAGAGGAGGAGGATGGGAGAAAATGTGGGTCCTGTGACATCGATGGTTCAGGACCAGAAGTTTCATCCTCTTCCTCTTCCTCTTCCTCGTCTGACTCAAGTGAGAATGATTCTGGTGCATCAGGAACCGGCAGTCCTTCTCCGTGGGGTACTGGGCGTATAGCTGATGGAATGTTTGGATAATGCACAGTCCACTTTTTCTTCTTTGACACACCTTTCCCAACTGGAGGCACCATGTAGAAGTAACAATTGCTGGTATGATCTGTTGGCTCTCTCCAAATCATTGGCACTGCAAAAGGCATAGATTTCCTTTTCCTGTTCAACCACTGGCGAAGATTTGTTGCACAAGTGTTGCAGCATATGTGTGGGGCCCGCCTCTTGTCCCGATCTCCAATTTTGCAGCCAAAATAAAGGTGACAGGCTTTCTTAACCATAGTGGTTATACTGCACTTTTGTGATGCAAAAGTCACTTCACCACAAACATAGCAGAAGTTATCTGCACTGTTCACACAAGTACGAGGCATCTCTGCTCACTTTGGCTAAACAGAAATGTGTCCCTTTGCAAAATCAAACACTGACAAATAAGAGAGCACGACACTGTATGATTTCTAGAGCTGATATAGGGCAATTTGTTCAGCAGAGTGATGTAAGCTTCGTTATGATTGCATCATCCATGACTTCTAGGAATAACATGATGCAATTCATATCATGTATGACGCAATACCAGCTTCAGATTGCATCATTCATTGTTTTGCCTAAAAAGCAAGTACTGTCCAAACCCAGTCATAGATTTATTCATAGATCCAGTCAAAGATGTATTTTAGTCATTTCTGGTTTAAATTGAGATCCCTTCCCTTTATAACTCACTTATCCTCCGCCATTCCCAAGTCAAGGGTCATGTATACTGACCCAATAGCATATCTTGAAAACTAGAGCCAATCAACAATTTTAAGCATCATTTTCGTTCTCAGTGTCCCAGAATTAGTAAAGTTTGACTACATTTATTTCAGAAGCATTTTGGCTGTAGAGCAGTGTATTTCGAAAGTAAATAAATCCTCCTATTGTTTAAACTTTCTTTCCTATCCCCCTATATTCCTTGAAGTTCCCTAGAGTTTTTTCTATTGGTAATATATTTCCTATGAAAGATGCTGATATTATGGTGCAATGGTATGATACAATATGGTTTGTCTTTTTAGCACTTTGACAGCTTTGCCCTTCATCTTATAGCTTAGTGTATCAGACATCCCTGCCTTGCTCTCAGAAATAGTTCAAATCTAAATTATTCCTTCCTTTTACAGTTTTTACTATATTTACAGTACCTGTATACAATAAGAAATCTCTGACAAAACAAGCTGTGTTATTGGCTACTGTGTTTCTTCTGAAGAATTCAGTTCTGATTCTCTGACTGTAATATTCAGACCATCCTGACTAAAATATCAGTAGAAGTAAAATAAACACCAAATATTAAAAGCTAAATTAAAAAGTAAAAAACCAAAAACTCCAGATGCTTTATGACCCAATAGTGCTAGGTTCTGAACACCTTCTGAGAACTGTTGCTTGCTTCCTAATTCAACACTAGTTTTCAAGAGGTAGCATGGTGCAGGTCCATTGACAGAATAAACATTGTGGGATTTTTCCCCTCTCTGACATTTAAACTACACACTTGAAATGTATGTAGTTAGCACATCTTGCTACAGCTTTCTATTTCATTTAAAATAACCTGCAACAACTATAATGTAGACTTGATATTCACTACATAAATTTGCTTATGTAATTACCGTACCTGATGTTTTCCCATTACATGTGTAAATAGCATTGGGTGACTGGTATTGCAAATTCATTACATCTGTGGTATTAATTAATTCTCTTGTAAAGCAGGCCACGTTCCAACAGTGTTCCAGATAAATTAAGCAGTCAGGCTGGCTTCTTTAAGGGTTCGCATTTCTAGTACTACAAACATTTCTCCAAAGTGGCCATTGATCTGGGTGATCAGACAGAACTCGTTGTCTCCCATCAGATAAAGACCTGATTACCTCCAATAACTGCAAACCAAAACCTTAACAAAACAGAGGGCATGTCTATAGAACAGTTTAAATATGTGGGGTTTTTTCTATTGCTGTAGTAAATCCGCACCCTCAAAAGGTAATAATTGGGTTATCAGACAATTTTTTAATCTACCTAGTGGCATGTACACTCTGACTTAGGTCAGCTTAAGTTTGTCTCTCTGCATGTGAATTTTTCATATCCCTGAATGAAACAGCTAGGATGACCTAACTATTAGGTGTAGACAAAACCTACTAATGACAGCACAAGCTAATCACTTGCTTCTTGATTGTGTGGTGATGCTGCTGTGCTGACAGCAGACCATGGTAGTAGCCTCATGTTAGTATTTCAAACAACCATTGACATTTCTTGTGGAACTGTCATCTTGTGAACACTTCAGGTATGTGGTAGGAAGTAGACTGGAGAGAGACAGGAAAACAGACAAAATGTAGGTTTCTCTGATAAGGCTGAATGTTTTTTTTCAAATTAAACTTTATTTCGTGGCAAAATTGCCTAACAAGATATTTTGCAAATTTGTGTTGAAAAACAACCATTGCAAAAGTTTCAGAGCTACTGGAGGAAATAGCCAGGCTGAGGAATATCCATGCCCACAAGAAATTCATTGAAAGTAATCATTTAGAGACATCAAAAGATGAGGAAGCTGTCCAGCTACAAAGGATTGCTGTCACACCACTGGGGGAGGAGGAAATGGCTCTGTTGCAGGAAGGACACTTGCATTTGGTTACTTCTGTCAGCACGCTGTGATTCAGTCCTGCTCCAAACCCACCCATAATGGTGCTGGAAAACTGTTAAACTGACCTGACAATGAGAGATGAGGAGTCACCCCCTAAGGCAGAGGAGGAGAAGCCAGGTATCTCCCAGGCTAGGAGGTCTGCAGCCACCACTTCCAAGAAGAAATAAATGGTAATGGTGGTTGGATATTCTCTTCTGAGGGGGATAGAGGCACTGATATGGCTTCCTGGGAAACCATGAAGTTAATTGTAAGCTTATTCTTGTCACCAAGTAACTTTATGCTAAGGACAACAGTGCAGTTCTTGTCAATGGCACAATAGGAGTGTGGTTTCACACTGTTTGGGGTCTGGGGAGGGTACCTTCTTTCTTCCACACTGTTCAACAACTACTTAGAGCACATAATGACTGATGTCCCCTAGTAGAAGTCACACGCACAGTCAGCATGGGGGGGGACGACGAACAATCTCAGATCTTTGGTTCATTGATGGCCTGGCAGGTAGTGTGATGGGGGATCCCACCCCCGCATTACCAGCAGCCGCGGGGACCCGGAAGTGGCGGCGAGCCAGGGAGAGTCCGCAGCGACACTGCGCAGGCGCAGGAGACCCCGAGTGGGAACCGGCGGGCTGTAGGACTCAGGGGAGCGGAGTCAGGGTGGATGCCGGGTGGGGGCGGGGAGACGCTGAGCAGGACATTTAAAAGGAGGGGGAGGGGGAGGGGAGGGAAGGGAAGGGAAAGGGGGGGGGAGGAGGGAAGCACCAAGAGGAGTTGGTGCTGCTCTCAACCCCCTTCCACAGACCGGTGATGGAGCCCAGGACGTGGAGGAGCAAGGGCGGGAGCCCCGGCCTGGCCGAGGGACGGGGATGACCCCGGAGCGGCAGACCGAGGGCCTCGGTGGCCAAACCCCCCGGGGACCAGATGCAGGAGCGGAGGACCAACCCACAAGCTACTGACCCGTAGCTGGCAGCTCGGACTCCAAGGGGGACTAAGGGACATAGACTGCGGGAGCGGCCAACAGGTGGACAGAAGCCGGAGGCGGGTTCAGGGGAAAAAAGGGGGGCCGCCCCCCCACCCCAGACAGGGACCCGGCTACAGTAGCAAAGATGAATTTGCCAGCCTTGTGAAATAATTGAATGAACCCTACACAAAACACAGCATGGAAGTCAATATAGAAAAAATCAAACTGATGACAGACAAATGTGATGTGATTGGCTCACATATCACTGTCAGCGGACAAGAGCTGGAGACTGGGAAACAGTTCAAATATTTGGGGCAATCATCAGTGATGAAGGATCAAGAGCTAAAATTCTAGCAAGAAGTGTGTCAGCAGCAGTGGCAAAGCTAAAGCTAATTTGGAGGAACAAGAACATCTCCCTGGAATCCAAACTGAAACTGCTGCATGCACTGATCATCTGCATTTTTCTGTATTCAGGAGAGACATGAACACTTACAGCAGAACCTGATTTTTTTCCCCCATCACTTCTGTTTCTCACATGCAAACTGAGCATCTTGCAAACACTAAAATAGAGATTTTCATGCAGACTTTGTGATGCTGCTTCGATTATCGATACTCATGGATATATCATTTAATGATTACCTCTTCTGTTCATTTCCTCTGGTGCTCCTGGCACTGGCCACTGGAAGACAGAATATTGGCTAGAAGGACTTTTGGTATGACCCACTATGTCCCTTCTTCTGTTCTTATGTGATGTACATGTGCCATGCAATACTGATCCATAGAAAACAGCAACTTATCCTATATCTTTAGCTATCTGTGTAAAGAATGAGTATTTATGCATATACTTTTAAAAGGAGAACTTAATTTTTTGCAAATGTCATTTACTTTTTGTGTAACAGAATCAACATCTACATGGAGTAGGACAATTCTGGGACCTACTGAGCTTGACTAAGTGTAATGCACACACCTACTCTGTGAGTGGGCACTGAGATCACTTCTTGAGTACAGCTGGCTTTTACCTCATGCAATAGAGCGGGATTATGAATAATTTTTGATGGGGAGGCACCTCAAGATTTTGGAAAGTGGTCAAGGGCTTCACTATTCCATGGAGGGGTTGCAAGGTCTGGGAGGGAGCTGTGACCTGGTGGAGGGGAGGTGCAGAGGGTTTGAATGATGACCTGGGGCAGGGGAATAGATTGCAGAGTCAGGGAGGGGAGTATGGGTGCAGGAGAGGATTCTGGCCTGCGGATTCGCCGCTTCATTTCCCTATGTCTAGAAACCTAATCTACATGGCTCCATCGACAGAGCCATGTAGTCTAGACATACCCTGAGGATTGGCTGCCCCATCTCTGCTCTTTCTGACCAAATCCCACCACTTCCAGGAAGATGGAGCTGGATCCCCCACAGTTTGCCCTGAGTCGCTGCAAGTGTGTTAGCTCGTCGGCATGCAACACATAATCTGTGTCATCTTTGGGTTCTCCTGAGTGGTGAGGAGGATTTTCTCTTGAGAAACTGCTCAAGTTGATTTGACATTAAGAGATGCCATACAAACCAATCTATTTTCTATATATCATCTCACAGGGACTACAGTCTTTATGGTCTAAAGTATGGCAGCTTAGGTGATAGCTCTTATGTGTTACGACTTTATCTTTCTTCCACATTTATTAAATGGCAGCATACTGCAAAGAAATACAGTAAAATGACATCAGAACTTTGAAAAAAAGCACAACAGCTAGTGCTTCGTGCAAGAAGAATTGAGCATAGTGGCAACCTTATTTTTAAAATACACACCTTGTTTTAAATGTGGGAAGGATCATTTTAAAAAATAGTCAAAACTAGCTCTCATGTACCATAATGAAGCATAGGCATATAAATGCCTAAATGGAGAAATGGCATCTCAGGGTGAATATCAGTATCAGAAGTGAATGACAATAGTAGAAGGTTGTATTCAGATGAAGCATTAAATTGAAGTTCCATCTGCCTGATTTTGGAAGTTGCTAAGGATGGTAAAACTCTCACAACTGTGTGTAGAAAGAGCAAGAGTACACACCTAATGTCCTGGCTGTCATTCTCCCTCTCTCCCTCTCAAATTGAATTACAAATTAATTGACACAGACACAAATGTTCACTGCAGAATACAAAATATTGCTGAATGCACAAAGGTCCTCACAATTTCCTTTCAGAAACATAACACATTCCTGTAGGAAAATGGTCTTTTAATGTAGCATAACAATACAATTTCATTTCTAAGCAGGTGTGACTGCAAATGAGAAGTGTAGTTACTGTTCTCTTTCATCATCAATGATTTCCATTATTATTTTTGTCCATTGTGGAAATTATTCTCTTTATAACATGAGGACTAAATTGAGGGCTGATGTTTATGTTTTTAACACATAAGTAATATATACACATTTTACATTTACAAGAAAATGAGATGTCCACAACTTCGATTTTTCATTTCTGAAACAAAATGGCTAGAATTATTGGTGTAGAACAGGACATATGGTTAAGTGGGCAGTCCATTAAGTTGTTAGGCCATGACAGTGATTCGGTCCTTCAGTAGAAGATATCCTCCAATCTGCTCGTTCACTAGTGTACAATATTGTTACCTACTCTTTAGAGGTGTGTGTGCGAAGGGAATATTTATATGAGTCACCAGCTAACAATTTCATATTTCTTTCTCAGTATTACATAAAAAATTTGTTAATAGTTCCAAGGTTATAAAGTCAAACACTCAAACTAGGCAATGCCAGAAGCAAAGTTACATATGCAACCACAATTCAGCCTTCTTCAGCATATGTGTTATGATACATTCTTTATTTATTATCATTATTCAGAAGATACTTTACTCACACCCTATGTTCCACTGGCTTCTTTAATGCTAGAATTTTATAACTTCTAAGGGTTTGACTTTGCAACCTTTTCTTTTAATGTAATTTTTAGTTGACTTGTCCAAAAATAATTGGTGAATTCTTCAATTAAACCTTCGTGAAATATTGTTAGAAGGCCAACAGTAATATATTTTATAGCACAAATTTTTAGAACAGTAGCTACAACAAAAAAGTAAAATTTGTATTATTTCTAATAGGCTCAGTCTCAGATACATATGTCTAATTACAAAAAAAGTTACTGACTGAATTTTTTAAAAATCATGAACATTAACTCAAAAGGAAATAAAGTTCTAAAAAATGAACTAAACACAGTAGCTAGAGTACAAGGAGACAGCCCTCTTCACCACGATAAAGGAGCAAGTTGGTTTCATTCAGTCACAATGTTTTATAACTGAATAAGCTGTATAATTTGCTACCTTTGTTGAATAACCTTTAAAATGTACTTTGATGAAGTCACAAGTCACCAAAACATCAGTAGAAAGTGCAACAGGCCATATAAGATAAATAACGAGTTTGTTTTTTGTTGTTAATTATGAATAGCTATTCCATATGAGACAGCTATGGTAGTAATGGCCTATTATTGTATAGACCCTTTATATTTATCAGTTATATAATTTTAGTTTAGTGAACGTGAATCTCCTCTTGCTTTTACAGATGAAAATTAAAAGTTTATCCACTGAAATCAATGGAGTCATGCTGATATAAAACTGGTGCAAGTGAGAGGAGAGTCAGGCTCTGTTCACCTCATCAATGCAGCTGATAAGCATGCTGTTCAGTAAATTTATTATTTGATTTACCCAGCCTTAATAAAAAGTCCCATCTGTTTCATTGGCCTGTAAGCCTTAATGCTTCCTATGTAAGTCATCCTTCTGAATGCTTCTTGTGTTTAATTTTTATTTTAACTATAATAAAGAAGTCACAACAATAAAATGTAATAAAAATGTCTTGTACTTCTTGTTTATTATAGTTGCCTAATAATACAGTTTATATAATAATGTAATTACTTTTTTAACAACTTTATTATATTGCAAGTGAAATTTGATAAACTGCACGAATTACAATTAAAGCTGCACAATACCTCATCTCTTCCTTTGCTGTGTAAAAGAGCATAGATCTATGTCTCTGAACCCTTTTCCATAATTCAGTCGACAATATACTTAAGAAAAGTAAATCTATGTTGCAGTCCTGCTGTTTCTCCTGGGCCATGTAAATGTTTATTTTAGGAGCATCCTCATTTCTAGGCAGGTTATCATTTATCAGGTGTTCATCATTCTCTGGCATAACAATATGGGGTAGCTCATTCAATCCTGAAACTTTCAAACTTTTCTGCTGAAGCTGAAAAGACATTTAATGTTATGTATTAAGATCCCACTAAGGGACCTAGATACATTCTTACATGTGCTGCTGCCTTTGAAATGATAGACGTATGCCTATAAAAACAAAAGAATGGGTATACTGGGTCAGAACAAAGGTCCATCCAGCCCAGTATCATTTCTTTCAACAGTGACCAATGCCAGGTGCCCCAAAGGGAATGAACACAAAAGGTAAGCATCAAGTGATCCCTCCTTTTTCAGCTATTCCCAGCTTCTGACAAACGGAGGCTATGGGTATCAGTTCTACACATCCTAGCTAATAGCTATTGATGAACCTATCCTCCATGAAGTTATCTAGTTCTTTTTTTAACCTTGTTAAAGTCCTGGTCTTCATAGCATCCTCCAGCAAAGAGTTCCACAGGTTGACTATGTATTGTGTGAAGAAACACTTTGTTTATTTTAAACCTGCTTCCTATTAATTTCATTTGGTGACCCACAGTTTTTTTGATATGCAAGCAATCAAATAATTTTTCCTATCCACTTTCTCCACACCAGTCATGATTTTATAGACCTCTGTCACATACCCCCTTACTCTCCTCTTTTTCCAGCTTAAAAGCCCCGTTTTATTAATTAGTTTAATTAATTTCATATGGCAGCCGATCCAAACCCCTAATTATTTTTGTTGCCCTTTTCTAGACTTTTCCAATGGTAAGATATCATTTTTGAGACGAGGCAACCACATCTACATGCAGTATTCAAAATGTGGGCATACCATGGATATATAGAGATATTTTCTGTCTTCTTCCCTATTCCTTTCTTAATGATTCCTAAAATTCTATTTGCTTTTTTAACTGCTGTTGTGCATTGAGTGGATGTTTTTAGAGAACTATCCATAATGACTCCAAGATCTCTCTCTTGAATGGTAATAATTAATTTAAACCCAATTATTTTGTATGTACAGCTGAGCTTATGTTTCCCAATATGCATTACTTTGCATTTATCAGTATTAAAATCCATCTGCCATTTTGTTGCCCTCTCATCTAGTTTTCTGAGTTCCTTCTGAAAATCTTTATGGTCTGCATTGGACTTAACTATCTTGAGCAGTTTAGTATCGTCTGCAAATTTTGCCAGATCACTGTTTACCCCTTTCTCTAGATCATTTATGAATATTTTGAGTAGGACTGGTCCCAGTACAGGCCCCTGCATGACACCACTAGTTACCTCTCTCTGCTCTGATCATTTTTTCCTATACTTTGTTTTCTATCTTTTAACCAACTATTAATCCATGAGAGGACTTTCTCTCTTATCCCATGATAGTTTACTTTGCTTAAGAGTCTCTAAAAGCTATCCACATAATATAACAAGGAGCAACAGAAAGAAGCAAATTAGGAACATTAAAGCCACATAGAGATTGTTTCCACTAGTACTGTTAATTGAGAAAAGAAAGAGAGAAAGCTTACATTCAAAGGAAGCAAAAGAATTTTCTCCAAAACTAAAAAAATGGTTGAAAATATATTTTTAGCCACACAGTGAAACAAAGTGAATAAGCAGCCTTCTTAGGTTTGGGTCTTCTTTCTCTTTTCTTCCCTAAATAAAAAATATCAATTTGCTTTTATGTTAATTGGTAACAGGAATAGACAATATAACAGTAACGCTACAATCTTGTACTCTGGTCCCAAAATACATTGTGATTGTGTGTGTATGTGTGAGAGAGAAAGAGTGTCCGTGTTTTCTTTATCATTTTTCTTCAAATTCACCATCTGTAATATGGATACTTTATAGACATGTGTCTATGAGCCTCTATAGATATGGCTGCCTTAGTCTTTCCATGAAAATCCTGCATTTTCATTTTCATGTAACTCACCAAACCTTTTTAGGCTGAAATTGTTTGGGGATTCAATAATGTTAAAAGTTGCCACTTTTATTGTTGGCTTTTGTTTGTTTTATTTTTGAAATTTTTGAGCAAAATCAGCAATTTTTGCATAAGGAAAGAATTGGAAAAGATTTTCCCATTCTAAAAAAAGGTGCCTTTTTTGGAGTAGCTGAAACTGCCCTCAATTTTACATGCCTAAGGAAACAGAAGAAGCTTGTGGCAAAATTTAGATTAGAGTTAGGGTGAGGGTTTAGGATTTAGCGTTAGGGTTAGCGCTAGGGTTAGTGTTTTGTTAGGGTTAGGGTTTGGCTTTGGATCCAGCTTTAGCATTTAGGGTTTGGGTTAGGGTTATGTTGGGATTTCGGTTAGAGTTAGGGTTCAGGGTTAGGGTTAGATTGAAGTTGGGGTTAGTGTTAAGGTTTGTGTTAGGGTTAGGTTTCGGGTTAGAGTCAAGGTTTGTGTTGGAGTTAGGGTTAGGGTTAGCGGGATGATTGACCTATTTCTCACAAAGCAGACCCTCTCCAATTAAGTCCACATAGGGATAAAAATCCCATGGTTAGGCTAAATTGGTTTTGTGGGTCTTGAGATCTGTGGCTGAAAAATAACTACATACAAATTTTGGTCTGGGCTCTTAGATCTCAGGTTCCAACTTCAATCTGAATACCTGCATGGTATTCTTCCGCCCTGCAACCTGAGTCATCTGATCTGTGCTAGCTGTGGCCATGCTTCAGTTCTTTTATTCCTGTTTAGGTGTACCCTCAAGTAAAGAAATTCTGTTAATATCTAATACCAATTCCATAGTTAGGAGAAATGAGACATGGTATATACAGCTTGCATTGGTAGAGAAAGTTAGGTTTTGTCCTGCAAGCCAAAACATATGCAGTACAATACTTGATTTGTACACTTATTTACTGATGTTGAACCTGCCTAATACACACCCATCTTTTAAAAACACATGGAGCACTACATTGTATATGAAAATACACAACATATTATTCATCTGATTTTATCAGTTGGAAAACCTGAGATCCAGAAAAGTCAAAAGATATGTCTGGTGACTTACTGGCAATGTAGACTAAAACTTGACCTATAAGGCAAAACCTCCCTGATTTCAGTCTGACATTAATTTGCTTTGTATTCTCTCTGTTTCACCATCTTATTTACCTGGTTCATATATGGTCTGTGAGGATTAAGTGATTATGAATAGCGCTTGACTTGCAGATGAATTCCTTAATTACTTGCTCCGTTATCTTCCTGGCACAGAAGTTAAACTGACTGCTCTGTAGTTTCCTTGGTTGTTCTTATTTCCCTTTTATTAAATTACTTTTTATTATCTGAAATTGTGTACTTAAAATACAATAGCAGAGAATGAACTCAAAGGGTGAAAGAGAGGAGAACTCCTACAGGTACTGTACAGGGCTTTTGTCATTCTCTGAATAGCATCTGATACCAATACTGTTAGGTTGCCATCAAGTATGTTACAGCCTTAAATAACAAGAAGAAAAAGCTTTCCTGATTAGCATGTATAGTCCATGTCACTTGATGAACTGTATTTTCTAGTCCCTTTCCTTTATATTGAGATTTGCATTATTGGTTTTAGACAATGCTAGTTCACTTAATTTTTCAAGTGAAAGGCATAAAACCATTTTTCATTAACTTATGTTTGTTCAGGTTCATACAATAATTACTAAGTAACGAAACGGCCAAACAAAGACCTATCAAATCTGTTGTATCTATACTTTTGAATATCATACTTGTCAAAAATGTTACTATATAGCATTCATCATAACAAATAGAAAACATTAGTGAAACATGATGATATAAATAAAAACACTGTCTACTTAAGACATATTGCAGTTTTTACTGACGTTTAATTCAGTGAAGGCTGCCCCCTTTCAAACCCACAAGGCATTTAATTTCTTTTCTAGGAATAAATGTTCAATGTCTAGTCAGATAAAATCATACCAGAAACCAAATATATCCACTGTATAATTCCACTAAATCCCAGGCAGTAGAGATTACCATTAAAGCACAGGACTGTAGTAAGGAACACTGATGCATCTGGTCACCCAGCAGAGAGTTGTGTAGGGGCTGAGTGAGAATTATTTCCTGTGCTGCTTGTGGAATTTGCATTCGAAGATTACCTTTAAAGCCCTTTGGAAGGGGACAGCCTCCACTCTCTGTCACACTTAATCACTGTTATTTATTATCTATATTGTAGTAGAGCTTAGGAGTGACACTCAAGGTCAGGGTCTTTTTTACTTGACACTGCACAGACATATAATGAAAAGCCCAGTATCTGCCTCATAAAATTAGTCATCAAGCTATAAGTCTACCCCAAATCTCAAACTTCTTTTCTCCCCGTGAAGAAGCTATGACAGTGATAGCCTATACAATACCTGTGCTCAGGCCTATGCTCTCTCTCTACCCTGCCCCACTTCTTTAACCATACAAGACAAGCTATAGTTTGGCCCTGTAATGGACAGAAGGAGTGCTGACCAGCCCCCAGTGACTAAGGTGTTAAACTCAGATAGCTCGCATAGGTATTGGCCGGAAAAGGCGGGGGTGGGGAGGGCAGGAGAAACAGTCGAGATAGAGTGTTGAAATTTGAATTAAATACAGATTTTTTGTCTGTATTATTTGTGTTGGAGGGGAAAAAAAAACAGGAGTTGAGCAAAACAGAATGATTTAAACCCAGGTAGAACTACCAGGCCTTCAGGGAATTCAGGGCATGGAAGTGGACTGAACCAAGAAAAAACTGGAAGTAAATAAAGGGGAAAAAAGTGAATCTTTTCACGTTCAGGGTATTTTTTCTTTAAAATTTGTGGTTTGGTTTGAACTGCTCTGTGTGATTCTGTGCCTCCCTTTCCCATTTACCATCTAGCATTGTGCCCAGAGACTTTTCTCTGTGTTTTAATTTGTTTTCCTTAGTTGCTCTGTAACATCTAGCAACCAAGTATGCTTTATCAAGTATATCTTTTGTTTATGTAATAAAAATATTTTTTAAAGGTGATTTTGTTCTGGAAGGCACAGGAGGTCTGTCTGTCGGTGTGTATATGCGTGCCTTAGACTGGGAGATCAGCTTGTTTTCCTCTTTTCTTTTTGCAAGCTCTATTAGGGCAAAAGAGTTTGGGATACATCTGGGGGTGGGCTCAAGTGTTTACCCCTGTTTTTTTAGGGACAAAAATCACTTGATGATGGAAGTGATTCCCCAAAATCCGTGTATTGTGATTCTGGGGGGAAGTTTTTGTAACCAGTGTCTGTAGAGGCAAAGGGTTTTTTTTTCTTTTGAGCTCTTTGTGGGCCCCCACCTTTGCACTCAGAGTGCCAAAATGGGGAATAGCCCTGACATGGTGGCAGAGCGGTGGGATCATTTTGAACCAGGAACACAGACCTCAGGATTTTAAAAGGACACTTTTTTTCTTCTATTTTGCTGTTTGGAAGTTTTTGTGGAAGAAAACATTGTCCTCACTCTGCCTTTGTAAGCAACAAGTAGCCAGAGGCAGTTTTATTACAAGCTGCAGCAAGGGAAAAACTGGTTCAGACGGGGGGAAGCCCCCCCTCCGAGGCAAATCTTCAAATACAAGCAATTATGAAGCAGTTTATATACTGTCCATTAGATATAATAACAATAACAATTAGTCTCCTTCCCATTACAAACACCAATGGCTAACAGTTATTTTAGTTCCACCCAGATGCTCCTTATCTCAAGGTCCCTGCCAGAGTCAGCATTCTATCCTTATCTCCGTATGGAAACGAGAGGCAAAGGCAGCGTCTGATTACAGATCTCGTGTTGTCAGGCCACAGACTTAGCCTGACTCTTGTTCTCTTGTTAACAAGACCAAGATGGCTGCACACAAATTCCCTAATTCCCTTTTCCTGCCTCCACAATCCCCCCTTTTGTGCTTACAGCACAACTACCTTTCTAAACCTTTATTTTCATTAAACATTACATAATTAGTACAAACATAAAAGCTATTTCTATTACTACATCTTTTACAACAACAATCAAATATGAAACCTTTAATAAGCAAAAGCAATATAATCATTAATATCCCCAACATAATTCTATGATGGGGCTGTTCTATAATTGTAGTAACATAACACAACATATCATAATTAGTACACCAGAGAGAATGTGCTATGGATTAAATGGATATTCAGAGATTTCTTTGAACCTCTGGTAAGAGTGAAAGCAGATTTTGGAATCGGTCGGGTACTAAGGTAATCCAATTAAAGGGTATTTGGAACTTAAGGGTTAATTGCATCTAAAAACCAATTAGGGAGGGCAGTACATGCTGATGGTACCCGTCTGTAAGCACAGAGTCCAGATCAAAGGGAGAAACCCAAACCACTCCCACAAGTTTCTCCTTGACAATATACAATACTTCGCTTCTTTCACCAAGGTCAGTTCTTAATGTCCTTTTGTAGTCAGAAGTCTTTGGGCTTTGGTGGTGTCAGAGGAGCGGACTTTTCCTCTTTTTTTTCTTGAAACAGTCGTGGTTCAGCATCATGCAAGGGAGAGGTTACCAGCACATCACCCTGTAATATTTTGGTTCTTCTGGTGTCCAGTAGGTGGGAGAGCAGGACCAGAAGGAGAGAGGTCAGCAGTCGGGGTAGGATCATTTCGAGATGGAGGGATCTTTTGCAGTGAGAAACACTGGCCAACAGTCAGTTCTTGGCACTTCACAGCGGTGTTGGTGGTTAGCAAAACTTGGTAAAGGTCTTTCTAGAGCGGTCTTTCGCTGATGGACATAAGAGTCTCTATTCTCTGAGCTAAAAGCCAGCTGGATCCTTTGGAACCAAGGTTATTTCCTAGGAATAAAGCAGACCGTAAAAACAATCCCGCGTGGTTGTTTGGTTGTTTGGTACCGGCCTCATCAAAGTGAGGCCCTTTGGAATGTGGTTGCCAGGGGAACCAGGGTCACAGTAACTACTATACTGTATGCTTCCCAGGGCTGGCCTACTGATTTGAGTTGACAGTTCTCAGCAAGATACCATGGACTGCCTCAATTTACTCCTATAGTTCCTTTCTCTTTACTTTGGGGTTCTCTTTAACCCGCCAGGTTAAATACAACAATTTCAGGGTTTTTTTAATTTATGTTGGAAGCACCAGTACAACACCAGTACTATTATAAATCTTAAAATCAAAACTCCCCACATAATTTGGCAAACACTATTCAAATCCATCCCCAAGATATTTCATCGCCTTACTGGCGCTGCCCATGATTATAGGTTTGACCTCTACTGCCTGATCGAGTGCCTCAGAGGTAGGTGTTTGGCATGGTCCACAGTGTTTCCCTATCTGTGTGTATCTCAGATGGCCAGCCCCAATATATCTTTGGGCATTGGCCACCAACTCCTCGATCTTCACCTGCAGGGCCAGTAAACCCTCCTCTAGGTGCTTACTTCCGCCGTGCCACTCAGGATCTCATGTTAGGTTACCCATTACTGCTGAAGTGCGATAGAGCCGCATTCCATCAACTGTCAGGATCATTTGGTGAGAGGCTGTTATGCACACAGACGGAAATGTAGAGGGGCAGGATGGAGTGATCTGTCTGGGTAGTCAAACACCAGTAGGTACCGTTCATTTGGACCAGCTCGATTTTTTTTTTCTGTGACAACCACATCAAACCTAGGCAGATTCGTCATGATGTTAAATGGGCAGGTACATAAGATTTCCTTATCAAAGTGGGTGCAATAATCCCTGGGTACAGGGAGGCTCCCACACCTTCAGAATGAGCAATGCCCTCAACTCTATCTATATGCCCCTGCTTTGGTACAGGCAGGTAGGTTACCATTCTGATCACTGTGAGTGAGGAATCCCCAGAGGGGCCAAAAACAAATGGTTATACTATGGCCTGTCCAGGTGGGCCTTTGGGTCCTCATGGATTCCCTATTTCCCCACTCCCATGGATAGGCATGGGGGAGATGGGGACTCACCACCATAAGGGCTGGGTAGTCAAAGCTATCCTCCAACATTGCTCTTCTAATACCTTTAATTTAGTTCCTTTAATTAGCAATCCAATTAGTCTCTGGTCCAAATATCTGGTTAGGTCTAGTGAAGTGGACACAGAGCTGGACAGATCCTTCAAACTATCCAGTATCAATCGGTTGGCTTGGCTGGTGTCTAGGCCTTCACAGGCACTGGATATTACTGCATCTATCAGCCTGGATTCTATACAATTTCTGGGCTAGGACATAAGTGTTGCTGACAGAGTTTCCAGGCCCAAACCAATCTGCGATGGTATCTGCTAAGCCCCGTCGTTGCCTAATCAGGCACTTGTCAATTCCATTAGCCAGTCTGGTAGTGTTGGTGCATTGCTGGTTTATACCTTTTAGGGCAATGCAGATCTCAACCTTATAAGTGCGGAACACCACTGAGGTGAGGACTGGCAACACTGGTCCTTTCATTACCAGTCCGGGTTCTGGGATAGGGATCTGCTCGGGGCATGATGTACATTTGGGAGGCTCTATTTTGTCCTTGAGGACCTGGTTGATAATACCCAAATGAGAGCAAGTTAGCAGTGGCCATTGTTTAACAAATGACAGCCATGCCTCAGGGGTTACCTTTGTCTGGGCTTTAAGTGATAAGCCCCAGTGGGAGTCAGTAGGTCCAACTTCAGTGGCCTGATGTTAGTGTTTAGCTTCTTTCCCACAATATTCCATACAAACTTTAACTCAGGGGACTGTGTATAATTTGTCCTCGTAGTGTTCGTGTTGTTATAATAAACAAAATAATTACGTGTGAATGAGGGGCGGCCCAAGGCCATGTATTCCCCATCGTTGTTAGTGTATATTTGTTCTATGTATGTGACTTGAAGTCTGGTTTCATTGACTGGAATCACTGGTTTCTCATGGGACCAAGCACGGTTCACAGATGTTTAATTGATAACCCATGCAAGTCCATAATTCTTGAGGCCTTTTAAGGCATCAGGCACCAATGAGTAGCAGGGCAAGTAGCTATTATTGCAATGATGAGGTTACTAGTTTCCTCATTGTTGTGGGCATCTTTACTTAAATATGCTGATGTCCCACTTGCCCGTGTTGTTTCTTATAGATTTCTTATTATCTCTGGCCAAACCACTTTTATGGTTGGTGTGCAAATTTGCAGAAGCTAAATATTTCATTTGTGTGGCCATTAAAGCAAAACCAATCCGGTGGGGGAGAGGGCTGGTACCCCACTCCCAGTCCTTCTGTTCATGTAGCACACTTCTTGCTTCCTTCCAGTTTCTTTTTGTTCACCTGTGGAGATATTGTTAACATTCTCCTAGCTTAAACAATTACTACACTATTATCCTTTCACTAAACATTAAAGTTGCCAATTGACTAAGTTTAGAGTTGCCAATTGATTGGGCCCAATTATTAATTTTGTTTTGTTTAAATTCATGTTTCTGCTTTACTTAAAATAGCCTTTCATTAAAAAAACAATTTTCTATACACAACAATATTTGCAATATGTATTACAATTAAGACACACAAGACAAACTTGGAGAGAACACAAACTTATTATGTCATGACACAGAACCATGGTTTTGTTGTTGTTGTTGTTGTTGTTTTCTTCAGCTGTCACTAGCACTTTCTGATGATCTGAAAGACAAGAAAACATTTCTACCCCTGTTGGGGTGGTACATTATAACTTAAAATACTTTCCTTTTACAGATGTTCTTTGTTAATTTGATCAGCCTGTTGTTACCCAATGATATGCTTTTATTTTGTAAATCAGCTTCAGAGGGTTTGAGTGGATTACTTCATTATTCAATTATTAAGTTAAAGGTGGCATGCCTCGATTTCCCTCTTGTACCACAGATCAGGATTAATGTGTGAAGCTATAATGCTTTTCCTTAGCACAAGGTGTTGGCCAGTTACTATTCCAGCAAGAAAAAGCTTTTCTTTTCCTGAAAAGTATCATATTCAATGTTACAGGCTCACTCAAGGGGGTGGGACACCAGGCCCTACACCTCCTGAGCAGACAGGTAGTCTGCATCCACACACAACCTTGGATCTGAAAGCAAGCCAAAAGTGTTATCAACTCAGCCTTGAACAGAGACACAGTGAAGTTTCAGGGCTTGGATTCTTCAAACAATGATTTGTTTTCTTAAAGAGTAAATTTAATCTTAAGGATTGAATGTATAGATTTCATTCTTTTATACAGTTAACCAGTTAAGTGTCAATAGAATTCCTTATTTTCTTTTTGCAGATTTAACAAAAGTGTCTGTAGCCAAATAGTTAAATTTGATTGTTTCTTTGCCCGGATTATTGAAAGAGGCTGCAAGAAACAAGGAGTCACTTTTAAAGCATGTTTCCCTTCACATATTACAACAATCGCTTAATTCCTTCCACTCTCCCATGGAGTCCACTTCTCACCTTCACATACCCTCAAATCACTTGCTTTGTCCTTCCAAAGAAAACATTTCTCATTCCTAGTAACTTTACAATGTCTGCTCTACTTTCCTTATTCCTTCCACTATGCCCATAGAGTTCCAAACCTTTTGCCTTCCCCTTTCACATGCTTTTTCCTTCTTATGATCCGTCCTGATCCTGCTAAATGACCTTTCCCAATTACACAGGTTTGTCCAGTATTAATTTGGTAAGGAGGGTGGGCTTTCCAATTAGCCCCCACGCCTCCTGATTCCTTTCAATAGGTAAATCCGAATGTGTATTATTGCAGTCAGCTATTACTAATTTTAAACTTCTCAGTATAGGGTTTTCATAACATCCATGCTGCAGCAGTTGATCTATGCTGCTTACTCTTGGGTGGATGACTCGACCACGTTCTGTAAGGAGATTTATGTTGCAGAATGTGTCTCCTTGTTAGGGCAGATTTAGCTTCTAGTGATTACATCTTCAAATTCAATTTCTACCGGTTGACTTTAGGGTGGCTTTTAAGTTACCTTCTCCCACGCCCTCAAGCCAATTATAACGGCGTGTAAGGGAAAGGTTTTAACTGTTTATTATTTTTTTTCTCTGGACGGCCCCCACTAGTGCATTGTGAAACATCCTTGGGTTGCCTGCGATTCCAGCCGGAGAGGCTGTAGTTATCTATTTGCTAACAAGGGCTTGAGAATCTCCTGAAGTTGCTTGGTAGCCCTTTCCTACTCCTGCATTGTGTTCTGTGTATACGTTTCCAACCAAAATGCCTAGGGCCAATATGGCTTGATGGTCGGCAGGCATTCCTTCCTTGAGAATTTGGAGGAATACTTCCCACAAGCTGTTAAGTCTATTCCAAAACTCGGTGTTTTGCTTTGGATGGGACAGATTTGTTACTAGAGCCCATTTTTCCATAGGGAAGAGCTGATCCTTTTCAGTTATCTTTCGTGACTCCTCTCTATCTATAATGATGTATAGCCCATATGGGGCTGGGCATAGAGAGGAGTAGAGGGGTGATGTTGTGCCATATGCCCCCCTAAGCTTGGGAGAGGCGGCACAGTTGATACAGGCACACCAGCTGAGAAATCCTTTCCTCTCACTCCTAGTGCATTTTTTTGGCACAGAGGCACTGCTGCTTGTAAGTTACAGTTCTCACTGAAGGGAGGATTTTTGCTTTTCTGAGCTTCAATCTCATCCCTCAGGGCTTTAATTTCTTTCTTTTTTTTTTAATGCGAGGGGTTTTTAGCAATGCTATTACCACTTTCTAGGTATTTTCCACTTCTCTTTTCAGTTCCTTACTTGATTAAATCCTTCTCTGTCAATCTGTCAAATGCTTACAGGTCCTTGGACCACGATGCACGTACATGTAGTACGCAGGGGTGCCTTTTGGTGGTCTGTGGGGTATGTTTAGACTGATCCCCATCCATTTTAGTCATTCAGGGGAGTATCCTGTCCACTCCCCATCCGTTCAGTGGCTTATAGGAAACTAAATCTACATACTCCAAAGAAGGGGTCTGCTGGGTGTAGAGTGTCAGACCTTATCAGCAGCTCATGAAATAAGGGGAGTTGTCACTCCCTCACATATCTGCTCGGTCTCGAGGTTCGGCTGACCCCCCTTGTGTTCAGAACTCCCTTGTGGGAGAATCCTGGTGCGGCTGGAATCAGCTTACTTTTCAGAGACCTGGGCAGCGGCATTCATACTCCACTCATTACATTCACACTCAACATGCTTTTCACACAGAAATTTTCCTCCCACATTTAGATGCACCTCTCTTTATGGACCTCATCCATATTTGGGGCAGCAAACAACACTGTTCCCCCCAGGGGTGGCAAACAACACGTTTCCCCCCAGAACCACAGCAGTTCCCAGCACTGCATAAACCTAGGTGCCTTATGTCCGGACGCAATACAATTTTCTTCCCGTACCCTGAAGGCACACAGAAGGTTAAATCTGTGTAGCCAGTGAGTCCAAACCAAATAGTATTTTGTTTTCTTTTTCTAGCTTTCAGGGCAACTGGATAGCTAGGCTAGAATAGGGCAGTTAAGCAGCCCAGCGCATGTTTTTGCGATCAGGCAGAGTAGCCCTAAAGCAACCAACCCTCTTTAAGTGACACCCCAAGGTCTGAAAACCATCTCAGATCAGGGCAAGATGTCCACCTCTGGAGAAGAACCATACCCTGAGGAGGAGGGACAGGACGATGTCCCTGTGAGGCCAGGGAGAAGTAACTTTGTGGGGGCAAGAGCAGCAGATGGCAACCCTTCTCCTCCCTTTCCACTGTCTTCTTTGTGGGAGAGTGCTCTTAAGGCAGGCAGATCTCTAACTGAGAAAGAGATGGAGTTCTGCCTAATGATGAAGGACAAGGAAGCAGAAATGGAGATGAGTAGCTTAGAAGCTGAGGCGAGGCATGTGGGAGCACAGGCAAGGCTTGTGGAAGTGGAAGCACAGGTGGGGTGTGCTGAAGTGGAGGACAAAGTTGCACTAGAAACAGCTAAAAGGCCAGACACTTCAGGTACCCCAACCAACAACCCTGCTCCAATCACTGTTCCATACCCTAGGAAATTCCCCATGTACCAGATGGGAGATAATGTAGAGGACTTCTTCCTAAACTTTGAGAGGGCTTGTCAGGGGTACAACATCTTCCCCCCCCCCCGCCATCAGTACATGATGGAATTAAGATTTCAAATCACTAGACCCTTATTAGTGGTGGCAGCTGACATGCCAGGGGATGCCATGAACAATTATGTACTGTTTAAGCAAGAGGCCAGACTGATGATGGGTCTCACTACCGAATAGGCCCATTGTTGGTTCAGAAGCTTAAAGTAGACTCAGGGCATGCTATTTCCCGAACATGCCTGTCATGTAGCCAAAAGCTGGGAAACATGGATCTCAGGGGAGAAGGCTGAGACCTGGGAAAAGTTATCTCTACTGATGCAGATTAAGGATGTTAACTAATGATTAATTTACTAGTCGAGCAGTCACTGGAATTTCTATCGACTACTAGATTAGTAGATAGGCACTTCTACATTCCTCTTTTGAAATGTACAAGACCCCCTCTGGGGGTACCAGCTGACACCAGGCTGCAGGCGGGCGTACCAGCTTTGAAATGTACAAGAGTCCGCAGCGGGGGCTCTTGTGCATTTCAAAGGAGGAATGTGGAAGTGCCTATCTACTAATCTAGTAGTCAATGGAATGCCATTGACTACTCGACGTGCCGCTTTGAAATGCTGCGCGAAGCCCAGGATCAGCTGGGGAATCCCCAGCTGACCCCGGGCTCCATGAAGCACTGCTCCCTTGAAATGCTGTGATGGCGTTTCAAAGTGGCAACACTGCAAGGAGCTGACCCTGGGCTCTATGCAGCTTAAAGGGGCAGCGCCGCATGGAGTCTGGGGTCAGCTCCTTGCGATGCTGCCACTTTGAAATGCCATTGCAGCGTTCCAAAGGGGCAGCACCGCACATCTGATCCCAGTGCTGCTGCTTTGAAGTACCCTGTCTTCCCCCCACCCTTTTGCTGCCTCTATCTGATAGAGGCAGCAGGAGGGAGGGGAATCAACTGATCGATTAGTCGACTAGTCCTTAACATCCTTAATGTAGATGGAACAGTTCCTAGAGGGTGTTCCTGGAAAGATAAGAGGGTATATCCTAGATAGAAAGCCTCAATCCCTGAGGCTACATCAAGACTACATCCCTTTTTCGAGAAAGGGATATAAATTAGGCATGTCAATATTGCAAATGAAGCCAGGATTTGAATTTCCTGCGCTTCATTTGCACAATGGCGGCCACCGCTTTTTTTTCAAAATGGGGCTTTTTCGAAAAAAATGGCTGTTTAGATGGGGATCTTTCGAAAATAAAACCCTTTTTTGAAAGATCTTGTAAACCTCATTTTTTGAGGAGTTCAGGATCTTTCGAAAAAGGGTTTTATTTTTGAAAGATCCCCGTCTAAACTGCCATTTTTTTTTAAAAAGCCCCATTTCGAAAAAAAGCGGAGGCCGCCATTATGCAAATGAAGCACGGGAAATTCAAATCCCGGCTTCGTTTGCAATATCGACGTGCCTAATTTACATCCTTTTCTCAAAAAAGGGATGTAGTCTAGACACACCCGAAGATAGGCATGAGTGCTTGCTGCTAGATGGGCAGAGCAGAGGGGGAAAAGCAGTATGGAAAGCAGCTTATGGGGGAACCAGAAGGGATGTTCAGAGATGGAATCCCACAACAGGCCTCATCTTCCCTGACTGAATTGACCTCGTTATCTCTAGCCTTACTCTTGATTGGAACTCTTTTCTTATGCCTGCATATTTATACCTGCCTCTGGAGTTTCCACTACATGCATCTGACGAAGTGGGTCTTTGCCCATGAAAGCTTATGTTCCAATACATCTGTTAGTCTATAAGGTGCCACAGGACTCTTCATCGCTTTCACAACAGGGGGCCATCCAAGAATCTACCTCACAGGGATGGGCTCTATCAGCCTCAAGGGAGGCAACAGATGTCCTCTCATGCCCCCATCCCATCCTCTGGCAACCCACTTAGCTCCAGCGATAGGACAGCCTTGCAATGTTTTAAATGTAATGAATGGGGGCATGTAAAGGCCAGCTGTCTCAAGGGCACCAACAGACTGCAGCTCATCACACCGGGGTCACACCAAGAAACCTTAGGCCCAGACACTTTACAGATTCCCCCAGAGCAAAGGGAGACTGTGAGTGTGGGTGGAAGGGAGGTTGTTGCATGGAGGGACACCGGAGCACAGGTGTCCGTGATCCACCAATCCCTTGTGAACTCCAAACTCATTGACCCAGAGGCCCTAGTTACCCTTCAACCCCTCAAGGCAGACCCTTTTGACCTGCCTACCACCGAGTTACCAGTTAAGTACAAGAACTTGGACTTTTGCAGTCTATGATGACTACCCCATTCCTATGCTGGTGGGAGAAGACCAAACCAATCACGTAAAACAAGCCCAGAGGCTGGGAGTGGTAACTTGCAGCAAGGCTAAGCAGGCCTCCACACCTAAGACCATTCCTGAGCTTCCTACTAGGGGCCAGTCTTATGATACCATCTACATGTTTTGTTAGTCTATAAAGTGCTACCGGACTATTTGTTGTTTTTTAAGTTCATCCTGTTTGTTTATGTTATTTAATTATTTATTCATTCATTTTAGAAGATTTTTTGTAAAATGTGCTGCCTAGTGCCATACTATCAACATTCTCATGAGTTGCAAATGCTCAGATTTTTGGATATCAATAGATCAAATAATCAGTAATGGAACTATCCTACTGTTTTGTCTGCTTCTTCCACTTACAATGAAAAGATGTACATGTTTAGATGTAGCATAACCACTGTGACAGTATCATATCAGTTGATAAGGGCAGTTAGTTGTAGTATCCAGGTTGGCTTTTTAATTATTATTATTTATTATTATATCAAGCCTCATAAGCAGCAAGGTATTGAGTTAAGAAAAAACCTAATTGTTCATGACAATAGCTGTCACTGTAAAATGCAACTATTCTAGCTGCTTGATCTTTGAAACAGTTTGCATTCAACAAAGAAAAGCTTTCTTCACTAATGTTATGTAGCAGAAACCAAGGGGTATTATTAAAATTATTGATCACGTAAACATTGCCTGTTATATAACTCCACATTTTCCTGTCCCAGATGTGTGCGCACTAAATTTACAATTGTTGCAATAACTTGATCTTTATTAACAATCACCTTGTTTCATGCTCTAGTTCAGCAGCCATTTTTTTATGTAGGTGGTTATTTGGTAAAGGTCACACACTGTAGTTGGTAAATGTTATACACATTCATCATTTTTAGATCCAATAAAGTTTCCAGTTATGTAGTTATTAGTTAATAGAGAACCAATATTTCTGTCCTCTTTCCTTTGCCAGGACTTATCAAACTATCTGCAACAGCCATAGATATAATTTATTCTTTGTCACTGCAAAGTCGGAAGATGCTTCATCTTCATTAAAGCACAGCAAGAATGCTAAGGTTCCCATCCGTTCTTCAGAAGCAAAGGGTATGTTGAACTTGCATTGCTCCCTGATAGACCTGAATCCAGTGGTGCTCTTGGAAGACATAAGGGCTGTGTCTAGACTGGCCAGTTTTTCCGCAAAAGCGGCCGCTTTTGCGCAAAAACTAGCCAGCTGTCTACACTGGCCGCTTGAATTTGCGCAAGAGCACTGATGTTCTAATGTAAGAAAAATCAGTGCTTCTTGCGCAAATACTTTAACGCTCCCGTTCGGGCAAAAGTCCAGTGTAGACAGCTCAGTTTTGTTTTGCGCAAAAAAGCCCTGATGGCTAAAATGGCGAGCGGGGCTTTCTTGCGCAAAAGCGCGTCTAGATTGGCCACGGACGCTTTTGCACAAAAAGTGGTTTTGCGCAAAAGCATCTGTGCCAATCTAGACGCTGTGTTCCAAAAATGTTTTTAACGGAAAACTTTTCCGTTAAAAGCATTTGCGGAAAATCATGCCAGTCTAGACGCAGCCAAGATGTCTTTACCCCTACAAGTCATTTCCAACTAAAGATTATTAGTAGGAGAGTCACCTTAACGCTTCTGTAGATTAATGATTTCTTAGAGTTTATGGAACTTCTTGCTACACTAAAGGGTTAATCCTATTATTCCTATATGAAATAGTGAGTATTCTGTCCTATTGAGGTAAAAAGGGTTCTCCAATGGTCAAGGAACTATAATGAGCCTTGGAAGTTGTGGGGCCAATTCCCTGCTATAGCTCAGAATTCCTATGTGATCTTGAGTGAGTCATTTAGTGATGACTTTTTGAAGGTATTTAAGTACCTAAAGGTGTAAATAGGTACTTAGTAGGAATTCCAAAAGCTCCCAGGCCTCCTTTCGATACATTAATTACTCTCAAATATTCCCCCTCTGGAACCTGTTTTGGAGTTGCTCCACCAGATTGTAGTATTTTCATACTGGTGCCTTGTTTACAGTATTAAAGTACTACTAAACTACTTGTTTATGCTTTCCAGTGTCTGTGGGTCTCTAACTATTTCCACAATGCCTTATTATATGTTAACTGTCTCTGGGGGTTATGGACTTCTGATAGGTGTATGCAGAGTCTGGAAGGATAGTTGGTTAGCACTATAAATTGCTGGACTCTCTTCTTATGCTACAGTCTGAGCATTTCCTTAAGGATTCTCCATTTTTCCAGATTCCTCAGAAGTCATCAGATGTTTTACGTCAGGGACCTTTGTTCTTTTATGCTATAGCTCATCTACATTCAGCCTAGTATTCCACTTAGAGCACCTGGTTAGGAGCTGTCACAGTTTGTTATCAGGGTCCTAAACTGTCTTTTGTTTGATATCCCCTTCTCCTACAATAAAAATGTCATCAGCTGCAATATTGGTTCCTGAACATCATCATTTTAATGCCTGGTTCAGTTTATAAACGAATACCTCTGTCCAGGTGGATGGCCATAGGCATTCATACTCATGGTACCTGCCAAAAAGATGTGGCAGCTATTGTCTGGTGATGGGGATGTCTCTTCTTTGCATCACAAAGACTAAACACTTTTGCCCAGGATAAATTTTATCGTATGTCCTCAATCATTGGGAGTAGGTACCAATGGTCACTGAAAATCCTCAGTTTAGCAGGAAGTTTTCTCACCACTATGAGAATGTTCAGCACTCTATGCTAGTTTCAACAGGTTCCTTCTTCAGTAGCTGGTGGAGCTCTATGTTTAGGTAGTATCATGAAGTATACATGATCACATTTCTCTAGTCTAATATTGTTTCTAGGATAAAAAATTGCAGCTGGCTCCACAATCCAACTAGAATCAAAATGGTTGTTGATCCAAAAATATTGTTGAAAATAAGACAGTTGAATGGCTGGCAGCTTTCATATTTTTACACTGAATATGTGTAAAAATATGAGACAATAAAGACTTTGGAGACAATAAAGATTTTTTGTTTCAAGACAGGAACAGTTATGGGCCATGTGATTCCAGCTTACAGGGGAGACTGTTGCGCCTTTTTGCACAAAAAACCCCTCTTGCGCAAGAGCCGTTGTTCCTTATTTTTTCAGGAAGAACAGCTCTTGTGCAAGAGGGTTTTTTTGCACAAAAAGGAGCCATCTACACAGCTCCTTTTTGCACAAAAGCCTCTTGCACAAAAGCGGCTGCTAATTAATTATGCAAATGAAGTGTGGCGATATTCCACACCTCACTTCATTTGCATAAGCTTTTCCGCAAGAAGGCTACAGTGTAGCCGTAGCCTAGTTGATAGGCACTTCCGCATTCTTCCTTTGAAATGTACAAGAGCCCCCACTGTGTGTGTGTGTGGGGGGGGGGGGAATTGAGTAGTCAACTCGACTATCCGATAATTATTTGCTTATTGGATAGTTGACTAGTCAACTAGTCCTTTACGTGTTTACTCTGAACCAGTGGCTGTCATTCGTGGCTCTCACTCAACAGTCTCTCCTGTAAGCTGGAATCACATGGCCCATAACTGTTCCTGTCTTGAAACAAAAAATCTTTATTGTCTCCAAAGTTACAAGTGGGCGAACAACTTCTCAGCTCTGTAATATAAATATTATCCCCTCTTCTGCTACTTTGGGAAATTCCCTCCCCACAACAATTTCTCTCTCTATACTCTCATGATTTCTGGGGTCACTGTATTCAAACAACTTTTATCAGCTGTTTCAGTTTTTGAAGCACTATTCACAACAGTGGCAACAGTGTCTCACTTGGATTTCATGTCTCCCCCCACTGGATAATAATACTTAAAAAAGCTATAACTTATTTTTTTCCTTATTATCCTCCATGGGTCTGCTCTGTATACAAACTCAGTTCTTGATTCCACTGCTTGCATGATTGTGCAAGGTTTTCATCTAGAAATCCAGCATTTCCATTAATCTGAGTCCTTTCGTGCTGCCTGTTTTTCTCCGTTTCTAGTGGTTGCTTTCCTGTCAGTTAATCATTCTGTTAATCTCTGCTGTCGGTCTCAGTAGGCTGAGCGCTGCCACCATGTCTCCTTTATTGCATGCTATGTAATAACATGAAAGGAGGGCTCCTCGCTTGTAAAACTAAACTGGCTCTTAATTAGAGAATCTATTTATACACATGCTGAAACTGTACTTAGCATTCTAGTCAGGTGCAAATAAATGGAATGCCAGGTGCCTCCTCCAGACTCTTGCCTGCTCCATCCTGTGCCCCCTCCACCAAGTCCCATGCAAGTGGGCAAGGAAGCCAAGAGCTGCTTCTAAACCACAATTTTCAATCCATGGAACAATGGAGGGCAGCGAAAAAATTCTACTTATGCTGTGGCCAGCTGGCACTGGAGTTATAGGGAATAGTGGGCTGCAAACTAAGCATTGCCATCTGGTTTGCAGGCTTGGTATGTGCAATGTGCTTTGGAGCCTCTGAAAGGGAAAGTCTCTATAAAATCTCAAAAGCTAGATAAGTCTAAGAACTTCATTCTTCAGAAGAAATTTAATTTAGAAATTGGGGCTAGAGTTCCAAAAGCAAGAATATTTGTGAAACTTCTAGTACAGAATTTCTCTCTTCTAGCCACATTGAAAACAGCCTATTTACTTATACTTCCTGCCCCGGTGAAGTAAGAAGACCAGAGATGTGTAGAATTTCAGAACAGAGAAACAATGGCAGAAATGGAGCTGTGGATTTCAGAGCCTCTCAGGTTTGGTATCTATCATAGGTCCAAATTCTCCAGGCTTTATTTAATTTTTACCACCTTTACTTTATGTGCACTCCAATATTATTTAAATTATGAATTGATCCACTGGAGTGTAACAGTAGCAGTCCACTTACAAAAGGCTTAATTATAGGAAGACACAATGAAACACATTTGCACAAAAAAGAAAAAAAAATCCCACTAAGGTGCTGGAACTGAAAGATAATATTCCCCTTTTCTGTTCCCTGGGTGAAAAGAGATTGATGTCTGTTTCTCTGACTCTCTCTCTCTCACTCTCTCTCCCAGCTCTCCCCCCCCCCCCTTTTTCTTTTAATCTATTGGTGATGATTTAGGTTTTGGTTCTTTTGTCTATGTGGTAGAAAGAGGGAACATTTGAAAAAGTGGGCTGTGCCCACGAAAGCTCATGATACCATCTACATGTTTTGTTAGTCTATAAAGTGCTACCAGACCATTTATTGTTTTTTTCTGTAACAGACTAACTCAGCTACCCCCTGAAGCTCCTTTAAATTGTTGGACACCATGTAATTTAAAAAAAAAATATTTAGCTTAAAGCAACAAGAAAAGGTAAGCCAGCTTTTACTGCCTCTCCTACTGCCAATGCAGGGATGTAACTCCTACTATTTTAGTTCACAGAGGTCACCTTAGGGAACACCAAGATCGAACCAAGAAAAATAATCACAATTAAGTATGGTTATTGCCTCTCTCTATAGGTGTGTCTAGACTACAGGGTTTTTTTGAAAAAAAAAGTGGCCTTTTTTCACAAAAACTTCCCCTGCATCTAGACTGTCGCTGTGTTCTTTCGAAATTAAATCGAAAGAATGCAGCGGTTTTTTTGACTGAGGTAAACCTCATTTTACGAGGAAGAATGCCTTTTTTCAAAAGTTCTCTTTAGAAAAAAGGTGTTCTTGAATGCAAACAGGGCTTTTTCGAAAGAGATCATCCAGACTACCTGGGTGCTCTCTTTCGAAAAAACACCTCGCTTTTTTGAAAGAAGTGATTGCAGTCTAGATGCTCTCTTTAGAAAGAGGCTTGTAGTCTAGACATACCCTATGTGTAAAACAAATTTTCCTGCTGGATGACAGAATGATGTCATCACGTCAGCGTCAAGAGGCTGGGGTGTAGGCGAGAGTGAGAGAGATTTCCCCCAGTGATGCTGCAATGCCAGGGTAGGAGGCAGCGGTGAGGTGGGCCCCTGGCTCAGGTCGGGATGGCCGGTTACACTGAGCGCTGGCTGGAGTGTGTGGCACCCTGCTGCTGGAGGAGCCAAGGGAGCTTGGAGCGCTGCAGAGAGGAGGGAAAGCATGGCCTGGCTGCAGACTGTGCTGTTAGTGGGTGCAGTGCGGAAAAGCCCTGGGCATGGGGCAGTGGCCACACCACAAAGGTCTCTATGTGCTCCCCTCCTCCCTCACAGGCGAAGCCAAAGAGGAGGGAGTCCCACGGGCAGCATGGTCCCAGCGGTGGGATGCAGTGAGCTCTGCGCTTGCCCTGCTGCGGCTTCCTTGCTCCCGCCCCTCCACCCAGCCCCCTGAGTCACCATCTCCAGCTCAGCTCTCCTTGCTCCCCCCGCATTGGTGCTCCAGCCTCCCCCTCCCTTGAAGCTGAAGCACCAGCACCGGCTTCCTGAAGTGGGTCTGGGGGAGAAAACTCTGAGGATCCCTGCATGTTGCCATTTGCCTTCCTCCTCCCCCGGCTGGGGAACAACAGTGCAGGGAGGCACTTCAAGGAGGCTTTTCCAGCTATTCGGCAGGGCGGTGAGTGAGGGGTTGGGTGTGCAGGGTCTTGACTTGGGAGGGTGAGGCTGGAGCACCAATGTGGGCCTTTCCCCCAAGGTCTCTGAGAGTGAGGGGTCATGTTCGAGGATAGGCTGTAGATTGTTGATAATGCATTGGAGGGGTTTCAGTTGTGGGCTGTAGGTAATGACAAGTGGAATTCTGTTGTTTTCTCTTCTGGGCCTGTCTCAAAGTAGTTCATGTCTGGGTGCCTTTTTGGCTCTGTCGATCTGTTTTTTCACTTCTCTGGGTGGGTATTTCAGTTTTAAGAATGCTCTATATTGATCCTGTAGGTGTTTGTCTCTGCCTGTTCTTGCTTACAGACAACCCCCTAACCTCAAACAAATTATTTCAGGTAACCACTCAACAGAGCTACATCATAATCATCCTGGAACCCATCACTGCAATCAGCCCCGCTGCCAACTCTGCACACACATCTATACAAATGATTCATTACTGGACCCAATCATAGAATACTAGAACTGGAAGGGACCCAGAGAGGTCATTGAATCCAGTCCCCTGTCCTCATGGCAGGACCCAGTACCATCTAGAACATTCCTGATAGATGTCTATCTAACCTGCCTTTAAATATCTCCAGAGATGGAGATTCCACAACCTCCCCAGGCAACTTATTCCAGTGTTTAACCAACCTGACAGTTAGGAAGTTTTTTCCTAATGTCCCACCTAAACCTCCCTTGCTGCAGTTTAAGCCCATTGCGTCTTGTCGTATTCTCAGAGGCCAAGGAGAACAAATTTTCTCCTTCCTCCTTGTGACACCCTTTTAGATACTTGAAAACTGCTATCATGTCCCCCCTCAATCTTCTCCTTTCCAAACGAAACAAGCCCAAATTCTTTCAGTCTTACCTCAAAGTTCATGTTCTCTAGACCTTTAATCATTCTTGTTGCTCTTCTCTGGACCTTCTCCAATTTCTCCACATCTTTCTTGAAATGTGGTGCCCAGAACTGGACACAATATTCCAACTGAGACCTAATCAGTGCAGAGTAAAGCGGAAGAATGACTTCTCGTGTCTTCCTCACAACACTCCTGTTAATGCATCCCAGAATCATGTATGCTTTTTTTGTAACAGTATCACACTGTTGACTGATATTTAGCTTGTGGTCCACTATGACCCCTAGATCCCTTTCTGCAGTACTCCTTCCTAGACAGTCGCTTCCCATTCTGTACATGTGAGACTGATTGTTCCTTCCTAAGTGGATGTTGGGAATAAGTCTGGACACTGATGGATGTGGTGAAAACAAGTCAGAGGATTTATTACACACAGCGCTGGTGGAGTGTCAACCAGGGGTTAAGCTGGAGCACACTGGTTAAGCAAAACATTACAATAAGTTATAAGGGGGGAGGGCGATGGACAGAGGGGAAGCAATTCAATAGGTTCTAGCAGCAAGACGAAATGAGCATCTCCGCCCATCGCCAATTAAACATCTTATCAATAATACAGGTAGTTATTCCTAACTTTTGTCCATATAAGTTATGATGTGTCTATGGACTGATGATGTGATCCTTGGGTCTTGGGCCCATTATCTAGGATTAAAGGAAAACAATACGAACATATCACACTCGCTAACGTTAACAAGGTTGCTTTGGTACCAGACGGCCTTATCTGGTGAGGCCCCTTGGAATGTGGTTGCCAGGGCGACCAGGGTCATGTTAACTGCCGGTGCTGTTCAGTTCATGGGCCTGTCTCAAATTTTAGGAAATACCATGGACTGCCTCAGTTTACCCTACATTAGCAATTGCATTTGTCCTTATTAAACTTCATCCTATTTACCTCAGACCATTTCTCCAGTTTGTCCAGATCATTTTGAATTATTACCCTTTCCTCCAAAGCAGTTGCAACCCCTCCCAGCTTTGTATCATCTGCAAACTTAATAAACGTATTCTCTATGCCAAAATCTAAATCGTTGATGAAGATATTGAATAGAACCAATCCCAAAAAAGATCTCTGTGGAATTCCACTTGTTATACCTTTCTAGCAGGATTGTGAACTGTTAACAACTACTTTCTGAGAACAGTTATCCAGCCAGTTATGCACCTACCTTATAGTAGCCCCATCTAAGTTGTATTTGCCTAGTTTATTGATAAGAATATCATGCGAGACCATATCAAATGCCTTACTAAAGTATAGATATACCACATACACTGCTTCTCCCTTATCCACAAGAATCACCATCCTATCAAAGAAAGCTATCAGATTGATTTGACATGATTTGTTGTTTACAAATCCATGCTGGCTGTTACCTATCACCTTATTATCTTCCAGGTGTTTGCAGATGAATTCCTTAGTTACTTGCTCCAATATCTTTCCTGGCACAGAAGTTAAACTGACTGGTCTGTAGTTTCCTAGGTTGTTCTTATTTCCTTTTTCATAGATGGGCGCTATATTTGCCCTTTTCCAGGCTTCTGGAATCTCCCCCATCTTCCATGATTTTTCAAAGATGATAGCTAAAGGCTCAGATACCTCCTCTATCAGTTCCTTGAATACTCTAGGATGCATTTCATTAGGCCCTGGTGACTTGCAGTCATTTAACTTTTCTAAGTGATTTTTAACTTGTTCTTGTTTTATTTTATCTTCTAAACCTACCTCCTTCCCACTAGCATTCACTATGTTAGGCATTCCTTCATCATCAGATTTCTTGGTGAAGACTGAAACAAAAAAGTCATTAAGCATCTCTGCCATTTCCAAGTTTCCTGTTACTGTTTCTCCCTCCTCACTGAGCAATGGGCCTACCCTGTCCTTGGTCTTCCTCTTGCTTCTAATATATTTATAGAAAGTCTTATTTTTCCCTTTATGTCTGTAGCTCGTTTGAGCTTGTTTTGTGCCTTTGCCTTTCTAATCTTGCCCCTGTTTACCTGTATTGTTTGCTTATATTCATCCTTTGTCATTTGTCCTAGTTTCCACTTTTTATATGACTCCTTTTTTATTTTTATATCATGCAAGGTCTCCTAGTTAAACCAAGGTGGACTTATGCCATACTTTCTATCTTTCCTAAGCAGCGGAATAGCTTGCTTTTCGGCCCTTAATAATGTCCCTTTGAAAAACTGCCAACTCTCTTCAGTTGTTTTTCCCCTTATTCTTGTTTCCCATGGGACCTTACCTGTGATCTCTCCGAGCTTACCAAAATCTGCCTTCCTAAAATCCATTGTCTCTATTTTGCTTTTCTCCATTCTACCATTCCTTAGAATCATGAACTCTGTGATTTCATGATCACTTTCACCCAAGCTGCCTTCCACTTTCAAATTCTGAACCAGTTCCTCCCTATTTGTTAAAATCAAATCTAGAACAGCTTCCCCCCATAGCTTTTTCAACCTTCTGAAATAAAAAGTTGTCTTAATGCAGTCCAAGAACTCATTGGATAGTCTGTGCCCCTCTCTGTTAGTTTCCCAACATATATCTGGATAATTGAAGTCCCCCATCACCACCAAATCCTGCGCTTTGGATGATTTTGTTAGTTGTTTAAAAAAAGCCTCATCCACCTCTTCTACCTGGGAAGGTGGCCTATAGTAGACCCCTAGCATGATATCACCCTTGTTTTTTACCCCTTTTAGCCTAAACCAGAGACTCTCAACACGTCTGTCTCCTATGTCTATCGCTACCTCAGTCCAAGTGTGTACATTTTTAATATATAAGGCAAAACCTCCTCCCTTTTTCCCCGGCCTATCCTTCCTGAATAAGCTGTACCCTTCTATTCCAATATTCCAATCATGTATATTATCCCACCAAGTCTCTGTGATACCAATGATGTCATAGTTGTGTTTATTTATTAGCACTTCAAGTTCTTCCTGCTTATTACTCATACTTCTTGCATTTGTATATAGGCATCTAAGATACTGATTTGATCTTGCCTCCCAGTTCATCAGCCACCAAATCAAAGGCTCATTTAACTGCACAGCCACTAATGTGATCTATGCCATCAAATGCCAGCAATGCTCCACTGCAACGTATATTGGCCAAACTGGACAATCTCTACGGGAAAGAATTAATGGACACAAATCAGATATCCGAAAAGGCAACACACAAAAACCTGTTGGAGAACACTTTGATCTTCCTGGACACTCATTAATGGATCTTCAATTCACCGTTTTGTTTCAGACCAATTCCACAAGCCAAATATATAGAGAAGGATTGGAACTTAACTTCATTCACAAGTTAATTCTTATGCTAATGGTCTACACAGGGATACTGGAAGGCTTACACACTATCTTCCACCTTTTAATAACTTAACCAACCAATGGAGGTGCTAATCTATCTACTCACCATCTACATGTTTTGTTAGTCTCTAAAGTGCTACTAGATTAATTGTTGTTTTTTAAGTTTTATCCACTCACTGTCTCTCTTTTTCTTCCTCCCCCCAACTCCCCGCCTTCCCTTATTTATCCTTGGATCTGGACTCATTATACTTTGGTTGTCTGAAGAAAAGGGTTTTGCCCACGAAAGCTCGTGATACCATCCACATGTTTTGTTAGTCTTTAAAGTGCTACTAGACTATTAGAATTATAGTTGTTTAACATTTAAGGTTTGTCTAGACTGTGTTGCTCTATCAGGATATGGGAAGTATCCCAAAATAGTAATGCTGCATCTTTAAAAGCATTCCAAGAGGGTTAAGGGATTTTTTGGAATAGTGCCTTATTTTGAAGTGTATACAGCGCCAAATTTCAAAATAAGCTCTTTTGATTTAGACTTGGAATAAGCTGCGCAATATGTGTAGCGCAAATTGTGTAGCTTATTCCAAAACAAGGGTGCTGTCTAGATGCACTCATTTTCTTACACTACCCATTAAGCACATTACATAAAACATTATAAAACTCTATGGTCTACATCAGTGTCTCTTTGGATACCTAATAACTCTTTATACATAGGCAAAACAATTTATTTAATATAATGTGAAGCTGATCTATTTATTATTAATAACCAGCCAGTTTACAGATGGACAAAGTAATCAAATTTAATTATATCCTTTGCAATCAAAGAAAATATTTTAATTAGTTAAAGGAATTAATTTTTTTTCTTAAAACAGGACAAGTATCACAATTATATGGAATATATCATCTAACCATTTTGTAATCAACAAAACTTTCATATTGTAAGTTACAACAGCATTTACATGTATCAGTAAAATAGTTACAAGAATTTTCAAATCTCATCCCTTGTCAATGCCTTTAACTTTGTCTTATCAATCCACTGTAAAATCTTGGGAAGGTTTTCTTTGGATTGGTTTTTTCCTGAGTTTTTTCTGTTCTTAGCCATTTGCAGTTCCTGTGCTTGTGGAGATGGGACAGCATGAGTTTTAGAGTGTTTTCTGTTTCAGCAGGAGAGCACCCTCCTCCCTGACACACATCACTGAGCTTCAGAGCCCAAGCTCGAGTATAATAACATACGTTTATAATGATTTTATTAATATAATGTTATATTAATACGGAGATCTCTCTGCTATGCATCACCAATCAGAATTAATCAGGACACTCATTAGTAAATCTGTTCTAAACATCAGGGTTTCTCACTCTTATAGAAACCAACTCAATGCTGTTTAAAAATTGTTTCACTATTAAACGGCAACTGAATATAATGTTCCTAATGATCATTTTGGTTCCCTGCGGCTTTTTTATTGACTTGGATTCCTTTTATACTCTAATGAATGAGTGTAATATAAATTCCAAGACAAGACAATTTAGTGTTAGGGTTTAGCTTCCTCATACATGTGTCCCATTGTGCAAAATATTGTAGCACGTTTCTTTTCACTGATTTTTTTCCAGTGGTACCTGCAATAATTTGGCACAATGGGGTGTAATCTTTTTTCCTTTTGTGGGTTTTAGCACCATTCTTAACATTATTTAAATGTAATTTTACATTTAATTGTTCTTGTGTCTGCTAAAATATTGGACAAATCATTTAATTTAAAAATAGCAGCCCCAGAAACATTTGCTCACATTTAGAACCATCTATCAACTTTTTGTTAGGTTCTGCAATATTCAGTGTATGTTTCATTTCTAAATCACCAATGAAGTCAGTATTGCTGAAATACTATGAAAAAGACTTTTTTGTGATGTAAAGGGATTTGTAAGAAGCTTGGGAATTAACCAGTCCCTTACTGTAAATATATTCCTTGCTCTCTGCCTACTATGCTTCTACTTCACTATCTTTGCATCTTGTAAGAGACATGGTGTTTCCTCTCTCTCCCAACCTTCATTTCCCATCTTCATATCCCTCTCTGGACCTTATCTTTCATTACAATTCTGCAGTCTCTACTTGGCTGCTTCAGCCCTATTTAAGAAATAAACAAAAGACTTAAAACATTTCAAGCTACACATTTTTTTAAATAGAGACTTTTAAAAACACAAAAAGAAGGTTTTCTTTGAAGAAAAAGGAGGGTTAGCATGGTCTTGAGTCTCTGCAATATGGTTTTCTCATGAGATAAAGCATCTCTTAACACAGGAGTTCCCAAAGCACTCCAGATAATACTGGAGAGATTTGAAAGATTTTATGTTAAACCTTGTCCATACTTAGATTATGTTACCATGTTTGATCACAGCTGATTATAACTGATTTAGACAGCATTATTTAATTCCCAATTACAGGAAGGATGTGGATGCATTGGAGAGGGTCCAGCGGAGGGCAACCACATTGATTAGGGGGCTGGAGCATATGACCTATGAGGAGAGGCTGAGGGAGTTGGGTCTGTTTAGTCTGCAGAAGAGAAGAGTGAGGGGGGATTTTATAGCAGCCTTCAACTTCCTGAAGGGAGGTTCCAAAGAGGCTGGAGAAAGGCTGTTCACAGTAGCGATGGATGGCAGAACAAGGAACAATGTCCTCATGTTGTGGTGGGAGAGGTGCAGGTTGGATATTAGGAAAAACTATTTCACTAGGAGGGTGGTGAAGCACTGGAATGGGTTACCTAGGGAAGTAGTGGAGTCTTCATCCCTAGAGGTATTTAAGTCTCAGATTGACAAAGCCCTGGCTGGGTTGATTTAATTGGGATTGGTCCTGCGTTGGGCAGGGGGCTGGACTTGATGGCCTTCTGAGGTCTCTTCCAGCTCTATGGTTCTATGATTCTATGATTCTGACCTCAGTTTAGCATTTAATGTGATCCACAGATAGCTGCTATGATAAATGATATGATATGGTATGATCTATTCAGACTCAGCAATGTGTCATCAATCTCCATTCTTCATGAATCTGTTGAGAGACAGTAACATTTTTATGTGCTAATGTGAGTAAAGTTGGTCAAAACCAAGAATTCTGACATTTTGATATTGCTTTCAATCCAAATTGAAATGAAAAGTCAAAATTTTGAAAGGGTCTGCAGAGTAGAAATTCTGAGAAAAAATTATTTGGAAATATTGGAATGATCTCATCACATAATTTCATATGATAAACATTGAAACATTTATAATATTGTATGTCATGTCAACCTTATATATCACATAACATATCCACATATCATATCAAGATAAAACAAGGTAAGAACAAAATTCTTCATTTAAATTTCAAATAATTAAAAAAATCTATTTATAAAATCGACATGTCATTTTGATTTCAGTTAAATATGCCTTTGCAATTGAAAACTGGTTTGGTGAAAATTTATTATAATGTTCTAATAAATAGAAAACACTTAGTTTAGATGTTATCATTAACTACAGTTTGCTATATTGTATAGTCCAGGCTAATATTTATAGGTTTAAGATTCAAGGAGAATCCTTGTACTCTAACTGGTTTGTATTGGATTTTTCAATGTCTTTTATACTCATAATTTTTTACTTAACTGATAGGATGAATTTAAAGTATTATGGTCCAATTGCTTAGAATTTTTTATTAGTTCTGTTGATATTTATGCTGGGAATACTGGGGTATATTACCAAAATGAGTCTTACTCTCACCTTATGAAAATATGCACCAACATCTTTGCAGTCACAAAATATTTTTTGAAGTATAGTACCCGCATCTCTAGCTACCTGTTTTGTATTCACAATTGAGGTAAGGTTGTAGAATGTGACCACAAATTTTGCAGGCAAAATTACCCCCCTGAAAGGGAAAATTTACCATGATGTGTTTCTATTAAATGTTTCTATAAAAGGTTTGCTATAAAAATGTTGGCTTTTTTCTTCATTCGTGGACATACAGATAATGGAAATGTCATAGATTGAAAAGACCCATCGAATCATCCATTGCATTTCCTTAAAAATGCAGAGTTGTGCAGTTAATACATTTTATGGTTTCTTACCTAGTGAACTGTGGTATTCAATACCCCAAGCAATGGGATTTCCACCATGATACTTGAAAGACTAGATTATTATGTATGTTAATACATGTTTCTCAGGCAACTTAATTTTTCCCTTTCTTAATTTCATTCTAATGTTTGTCATAATTTATTTCTGTAGACCCACAATAATTCCCCTCCATGCTTGGGGATTACAACTACCAAATATTTATAGACTGTTACCATGTCTTCACAGCCTTTGCAGCTTATTTAATACTTCTGCATGATACAATTCCTCCAACCCAAAATCATTATGTTTAGTTGGTATACATTAAGAATGTTAAGGACTAGTTGACTATACAATAAGCAAATGCTTATTGGATAGTCAGTCGACTAGTTGACTATCGGATAGAGGCAGCAAGGAGAGGAAGGAAGGGGTACTTCAAAGCAGCAGTGCCGCACAGCTGAGCCGGGGCGTTTCAGCTGCCCCTTTGAAATGCTACCTCACGTTTCAAAGGGGCAGAGCCATGGAGCCTGAGGACAGCTGGGGACTCCCCAGTTGACCCCGGGTTCTGGGGAAATGTTGCGTGGAACCCGGGGTCAGCTGTGGCGTCCTCAGCTGATCCCGCATTCTGCGGAAATGCTGCACAGAGCCCGGGGTCAGTTCCACGACGCTGCCCCTTTGAAACGCCGATGCAGCATTTCAAAGAGGTAGCCACCACACAGCTGATCCCCAGCTCTTATTAACATTAATATATATAAATGGTATAATACTCTCTCAAGAGCTGCCAGAGAAAGCCAGAGGAAGTCATTTACAGTACTCAGCATCTTATCAGTTCTCCAAAACCCAAGAACTATGCTATGCATTCCTGAGTGCTACATAATCTACTGGCATTTTTACATACATACCGATACATACATAAAGATATACTGCTGTCTCGAAACACTACTACACCATAGATTATCTAGCAATACTAGGCCCTGATTCTGCAAAAGGCCCCATATGAGTGGGCCAAATTAGAGAGCATGAAAGCCTATGCCTCTGGTTGTACACTTGCATGCAAATTGGGCTTTAATCTTTATGTTTTATAAATAATTATTTGGTAAGATATCTTTTGGGGATTATTATTGTTAAACAGTAATAATGATTCTGAAAGAAAGAAAGTTGGACATCTAAGGCTGCTACATTTAAATTAATGCTAGAGATCACAAGCAACAGGAGCCCCAAAGTCCTTCCAAATTACCTTTTTTGTTAGTCTGTATTAATGCAGCACTGCAGGCATTATTCACAGCTGCTGGTGAAGAGGGATTTTTGCTTTGTTTGCTTTTGGATGTTATATGTGGTAGCAGAACAGAATCTCTTTACAGATTTTTTTTAAAGTTCCAATGCTTTTAACATTTTTTCAGGATTCCTATCAGTTTCTATTTAAACCATCTCAATTATTGTTTGATTTCAAGGTTAACTGTAATATAAAACCTAAAATAAAATAGTGTTTTCTACTTAAAATGAATATGATTAGTAAACAAAGACAATCAGTGTGAGGAAATTAATATTAAATATTAAAATATTAAAGTACATGCATTTTCCTTTTATCATCACAATACGAACTTTTCATCCAATGGACATTTTCTGGGCATTTGGGCTTATTAGTAGAGCTGTGAAAAAGCAGAGAGGCTGGGAACTGGAGAGATATGATGGTGGAACTAAAGGAATGTTTACCTCAATATGATTGCCACAGAGCTGCAGAAATGTTCTTATAGGAAAGTTATACTAGTTTTGCCTACCACAGCACTCTGAAAGTTCACAGCATGAGAGGAATCTCACTGTGCATATAAACTGTGAATTAGAGTTGGAAATAACTTTCCCCCTACAAAACTTAGCATTTTGACCTTTTGTTGGTAGCTACAACTGGAATTCCTTGTTCAGAGAATGTGTGAAACAGTCCTTCAAATTAATGGCTTATTAGTAGCATGTAAAAAATGAGAGTGAGGGACATGTATAGTAGAAAATAATAGGCTATTATGGATAGTAATAACTCAGGAAATGAGATAGAGATTATTTTATTTTATTTAAGGCAAAATATATGCATTTAAATTATAAAAATGCACACATTCCATTGCATCCATCTTATTCACACTTTCTTGTATTGCTTGTTTGTTTAGGCTCCAATCCTGCAAGTATTTATGCATGTACTTAATAGGGGTAGTCCTGTTGGCTTCAATGAGACTGCTCTTATTCTTACCTTTAACTCATGCAAACAAACACATAGGATCAGAACATTATGTCTTGATCCAGTAGATGTAGAACATTCATCTGGGGTGCTGAACACCATCAAGTCCCATTGAAACAGATGAGTACAGATGACATTGAGCTCCTCACATGCTGTACAACTTACAGAATCAAGTGTGCTCTCTGGGGTGGAGACACCTTTCAGTTGTAATATGCACTTCATTAATAAGAAGGGGTAAGTGGTTTGACCAGACTCCATGGGCACTTGTGGCAGAATTGAAAATAGAACAAGATATCTCGGGAAGAGACAAGCAAAATGGAAAGTGGTTTTTATGGAACTACTAAGGTTACTAGTGTAGTGGGGATGAGAAGGGGATTCCATACTGTGTGGCACCTTATAGAGACAGTCAGCTTTAGGCACGTGCAGTTATAGCTATTGAACTAAATCTCCCTTGGGTCCCCTATGAACCATTTACCTTCAGTGACATACAGACCTTTCTTAAACTTCTAGCTGAAACTCTGTCCTTGAGTATATCTGCCTGAGTCCCTTTATATCTTTCTTCAAGGCTTGGTGCAAGATCTTCTTCCTGAAGTCATGTTTTCATGGACCGTTTTGGCCTCCAATGTTTTAACTGTTCACTTCCAGTTTTTGCCTTGTTCCCCAATAGCTTGTGTTTGACATCCTGAGGAGAGTGTGAGCCCTGGGACAACCCCCCCTCCTCTTTCCCAGGCCCTTGCCCCACCTTTTCCCACTCCTGCTTTGTCCTACACCATCTCTTCCCATCCTTACTCTGCTCTCTCCCTTTCCCATTGCACCCCTTCTCCGAAACCCTTTCCCCCAAGAGATGTGACCCAGGGGATTACTGGAGAGGCTGGTGCAGGGCAACAGTAGGGGTCGGGCCCCCTCCAGCCATTGTGGCCCATCTCCCAGCTGGATTACTCTGCTTCAGCACAGTGGCCAGAAGTGGTGTGGCCGGAAGTGGGGCTCCCTGGCTCCAGTTCGCTGCACTTCTCTGAGCCTCTCCTTGGCCTACCACAAGTAAAGATCTCTCTCTATTCAGCATGTTTTAATAGTCTCAAAATATCTCTATCCAACACAAATCAAATCCTGTTCCTCAGTTACTCCTGTCTTTATAAACAGGCCAAGGCTCAAATTTTCAACATTTCAGCACTGCTAATTTGGGGTCATTCAATTTTTTGTTCCTAGATAGAGACACCTGTGTCCTGATTATTCAAAGGTACAGAGTATCTAAAGCCTCAATTATGATCAGTTTCACACATTTCATTTTGGAAAAGCCATGAATAGATGTTTCCAAAATTAAATTGTGGGATGGGGGGGGTGTTCATGAGAAATTTTGGTAAACTTAGTTTTGTTCCAATTTTAAAATGAATTCAAATTCTTAATTAGAGAAGCTTTTCATTAACTGAAATCCCTAGTTTTAGCCAACTCTACTTAAACAGAATTTAAATGATTCATAATCATTGCACTGGCCCTCTGCACAGCAGTGAATTTAACCCTCAATGCAATTATACCAACAATCAATACTGCTACCCAGGGTGAGTATAGACACGCACATATGTACAGCAGCTGGTAAACCTCTCTGAAAAAATATTAAGACGGAATTGGTTGCCAACATTCTACAATTTTCTTTTTCAAAAGAAGACAAAAAATGCCTGCTAGATTTAACGCTTTATTTTTTCAAGAAATATGCAAACATTATACTTCTTTTCAACAAATACACATCCATCAATAAAAGGATTCATATGGGACAATGCAAGAAATACATCATTTTAAAAGTTCAATCTTTAGAGCAAAATATCAAATATTCATATTAAAAATACAATAATGATGCAAAAATTCTAATTCTTAAACGCTATAGAATATTGTACCATTTATTTTTAAAAAAATAAGCGTACAGGTAATCAGAGAGGGCCATATTCTGGTGCTCATACTCTGGGATATTATGCCATTGTGAGAGTATTATGACATGATAAAATCCCATCACTCACTTGTCACATTTTTGAACAAGAAACTTCATGCTTTCTCCTCTTCACTCTTAGGAGGAGTGCCCCAGAAACATCTGAAAACAGCTTCATTATCCCCTTCAAATCCCTGCTCAAATCTCACCTTTGTTATTATGCTTTAAAAAAAATCTTTTGCCACGCTTAGGCAGATGGTATGGTGAGGCCACAGCCTACCATATTACATCAATATTATCTCATTGTTTTCTTGTACTCTCCAGCCTGTCTCTGTCTCTGGTCTTATGTTATAGGCTCTTAGGAGCAGGGATAATATTTTGACGTTTGTTTGTTTTTATTGTATAGCACCAACCATAATGGAATTCTAGTCCATGATTGGGCTTGTGAGCACTTCTGTTATATAATAATAATATTATGTTACAAGCAATCACATTGACTTCTGGGGGACTGTTCATGAAGGAAGCACATTTCAGCACGAGAGGGTATTAGAATCAAACCCTTACTATTTTGTGTTAAAATTTTCTTTTGCATGAATCATGCTCATGTATATGCTTTGTCTCTCTGGTAGGCTGACCTCAATTAAATTAAATGCAAAAGCTCATGTCATTGCAATTAGTGAAACCTACTCCTCCATTCATTGTTGAACGACCTCAATTATTAATTATTTTTCATATTTCAGTATATTTAGGGGAATATGTATATGAAAAAAATCCTTAGTTCATAACCCATGTCATAGTTAGCTCAATTAAGTGCTTCTTGCATTTCTAATCCCAAGCATATCAAGAATAATTTATGTGTAGTTTATTATTTTATCTTCTAAGAAAAAAAAGAAAAAGTTAAAATGTCAGATATGGGTGTGTTCTTTTCACTCTACCAGAATCACTAAGTCTCCATAGAACAAAGAAGTTGTGATATAATGTGGGGAGCAGGCATCACTTACAAAGGTGTTGATTTAACCTTTGCTGGTATAATTGTTTCTGTCTTCTCGGTTTCTGATTAGGATTCAATATCTGACTATTTCACAGTCAGAATACTTATTTATCTGGCTTGTGTATAATGATCCTTGAAAAGCACTGTCCTTTAGTCTTTGATTCTACTGCTTTTGTTGATCAGTAGGATGTTTTAACCTTTTTCACCTGTACACATATGGCACCTCAATCCAAATATGTTGCCTTCCTGAGATTCCATCTTCCCACACCCACACCCACACCCACCCACCCACCCACCCACACACACACACACACAAAGAAATAAACCACCCCTCACCTGCTCATACTCTAAATCTTTTAACAGTTTTACAATGTATTCACTTGAGTAGATTGTCCCTTCTCACATGAAAAGCCATAGGATAGGATTTATTATGTTAAAAGCTCCATGATTAATGCGTGCTAGAAATGACCTGCTACAATCCATGTGGGAGAGAATTCCTCCATAGTGTGATGTTCCAGGTTTGATTCCAGTCCTGTGAGTTCCCAGAGAGCCATTACATGCTGGCCCCCACCCAGTGTCTGCTGAAACCAGCTACACCAAGAAACTGTTAGGACTACAGCCTCACCCAAGGTGTCTCCCTGGGAGTCCTGATTGGAGAACTTCTTGTGTCTGGAGTGACCAGATGGCTCAACATTATTGGAAACTTTTCATTTTTGAAAGCTATTTGGAGCTTAGGTTATAATAATGGAAAAAATTGTCTCAATTTTCCACACTTGCTATCACCCCTTCCGATCTAACATTTGGTCCAACTGTGCTATTTTAACCAGAAAGAGGCATAGAAAGTTGTTTGAACAACTAGGTGCTTTTCTGTTTCCTCTACATTAGACTGTGATTATGCCTTCTTCATGGTCTGCTCCTACCTCACCTCTGCCTTTGCTCCTGTTCACACCATGTTGCTGCTCAGTGCCTGACTCTGGCCTCTCATCCAGTCACTCTTCTCTTTCAACCATCAGTTACTAGTCCTGGCTCTGACCCTGGCTTGATTCAGACTCTGGTTTGACTCTGGCTCCAACCCTCAGCTTTGATTTATGACTGAAAATCTACAGTGGATTTTGTTGCTGATCCTTGGATTTGTTCTCAGTCTGGCCAGCTGCTCTGCCCACTAGACATGGCTCTTCTTCTAGGCAGTAAGCAAGATCACCAACATCTTGTTTCATAACACCTAGAAAGTCATCTCCAAACCAAGCAGATCCTTGCCCATCAGTATGGAGGCCCTTTCTGCAGCTCTGGCTCTCTGCCCCTGTGACTACTTTCACTGCAGCTGCCCTACCTATGGATTAGGGAGAGAACCTCAAAAAAGTAAAAGCTACAAAATACAGAGGTTAAATTGCAAACACAATGGTGGTTGTTATTATTTCAGACTTTACCCACAAAATAAACTCTGTCCATGTGTCTATTTTCAGCAAATCACCTCTCTAGTACATTTTGCTCATATGCCAAATGAGATTCTGTATGCCCTCTGAACACCAACCTGCTTTTTCAGCTGGGATTCTCATAAGTTCTTGAATACACCTGTGGAGTCTCTTAGGGTGTGTCTACACTAGCTCGTTAGTTCGAGCTAGGTAGGCAAATGAGGGCAACCGGAGTTGCAAATGAAGCCCGGGATTTAAATATCCCGGGCTTCGTTTGCATCTTCCCGGGCGCCGCCATTTTTAAATCCCCCTTAGTCCGAACTACCGTAGTAGTTCGAACTCAAGATCCTAATTCGAACTACCGTTACTCCTCGTGGAATGAGGAGTAACGGTAGTTCGAATTAGGATCTTGAGTTCGAACTACCTAGTCCGTGCCGCGTGTAGCCGCGGGCACGGAGTTCGGACTAAGGGGGATTTAAGAATGGCGGCTCCCGGGAAGATGCAAACGAAGCCCGGGATATTTAAATCCCGGGCTTCATTTGCAACTCCGGTTGCCCTCATTTGCCTACCTAGCTCGAACTAACGAGCTAGTGTAGACATACCCCTAGACTCCCTAAGCTTGATTTCTTTTAATCTGTGGAGAAAACAAGTAGTAGTGTCTTCCAAATGCCACTCATTTGTGACATTAAAATGAGACACTGCTCACAGTGAATTTGGGCAGATTTGTGACCCTCCTTTTGTACCCAAAGATTTAAATAGTTAACTCTGCTATTTAAATTATCATTGTAGACATATGACTCAATACTCAGAGATGGATAGGAGAATTCACAGCTAATGTTCTAGGTTTGCTGAGAATTCACACAGAGCTTGTCTACACAAGGACATTCAAGAAAATTCATCCAAATTAACCAGAGGCATATCTTAATAGCAAATTAATTAAATTGTATTAAACTCTGGTGTGAATACTCTTATTCAGAATTCATTGCATTAAACTAAACTGAATTAAGGCTACCTTAATTCTCAATGAATTTTTTCTTAATTACTTTTCCTGAATGTCCCTATTTAGTCAAGACCATAGAATTTCTATATCATTTGATCTCAGGGTTTATCCACATGGTGGTGTGGTATATTCTTCAGATTGGTGCTTTCTAAGGTGCTGTATGTGTTGTACACTAATTGGTTTGTGTTACCCTGCTGGCGTGTTTTTTTGAAACAATACTGCATTAAAGCACAGTGTGGAACATTTAATGCATACCATCTGGATTTATGTGGACCAATGAATGCATAGCATCCCCTCAGAGCACATTACCTCACTGTGTAGATAATTTTGAGGTTTTCTTTGCAACCATTATTGATACAGATGTACTTTAAAAACAATGAAAGAAACCTGCGATTCTGGGGACTAAGATGACAGCTTTAGGCAGGTGTTAAGAAAGTCATACTATTCAGTGTTCAACCAGACTGAGCCCTGGTGTATATCACCTTTTTCACGTAACCTTTGTGAGACTAGAGGAAGATTTTTATTGACCAGCCATACTCCACCTGAGCTGCGCGGCTTTGGGTACATCTAAACTCCATCCCTCTTTGAAAAGAGGGATGTAAATTAGACATAAAATTGCAAATGAAGCTAGGATTTGAATTTCCCGTGCTTCATTTGCATAATCGTGTCACGGTGTTCTTTCGAAAAACCATATTTTGAAAGTGAAACCGCGGTCTAGGCGCTGTTCTTTTGAAAAGAAAAGCCATTCAAGCAAGATCCTGTACTCCTCAAAAATGTGGTTTACAGGATCTTTCAAAAAAGACTTTTATTTTCGAAAGAACCGTGTCTAGACCACAGTTTCACTTTTGAAATAGCATTTTTTGAAAAAATGCCGTGACACGATTATGCAAAAGAAGCATAGGAAATTCAAATCCTGGCTTCATTTGCAATTTTGATATCTCTAATTTACATCCCTGTTTCAAAAGAGGGATGACTACAATTCTGACAAAGCGTGTGTCCATGTCCACAAATGATTGTATTGCATAATGCTGTGTGAATGTGTGAACTGAACCCCATGTAGCAGCTTTACAGATGTCCTCAGTTGGGATTCCCCTGAGGAAGGCTGTTGTCATTGCCATAGCTCTCGTGGAGCGAGCCCTTATGGTAGTAGGGGGTTCTCTGTTGAATGGGTTGTAGGCTAGGCGTGTGCAGTCTGATATCCACTTAGAAACTCTTTGTTTGGATATGGGCAAGCCTTTTGACCTTTCAGTGGATGAGACAAATAGTCTTGGTGATTTCTGGAAGGGTTCCATTTGCTAAAGGTAGAAGGTGATTGCCCTGCCAACAGCTAAGGTATGTAATGTCCTTTCTCTGTCATCTTTATGTGGCTTCGGAAAAAAGACAGGTAGGTATATTGGCTCGTTACAGTGGAAGGAGCTAATTACTTTCAGAATGAATTTGGAGTGAGTTCTAAGTACCAACTTGTCCTTATGAAAGACTGTGTAAGGTGGTTGTGTTGTAAGTGCTCCTATTTCTCCCACTTTCCTTGCTGACGTAATTGCCACCAGGAAGGCTACTTTCATGGACAGGTGTAGTAATGAGCATGTAGCTAGCGGTTCAAATGGTTTGCCCATGAGAGCCCTTAAGACGAGGTTGAGGTCCCATGCTGGTAATGGGTCCCATTGCTGAGAGAACGTGTTTCATTGACCCCGTAGGAACCTTTTGGTGGATGGATGGGTAAATGCCGAGTAGCCGTCTATTGGGGGATATAGTGCCATTATTGCAGCAAAGTGTACTGTAATTGAGCTTATTGAAGGACTCGTTTTGTGTAGTTCTAACAAGTAAGTGAGTATTTCTGCCACTCCTGATCTCATTGTAGTGCAGTTGTATTTGAGGCACCATATCTTGAATCTGTGCCATTTCTGATTGTGTTTTCCTTGTTGAAGGTCTACAGCTGTTAACTAGGATTCGCTGCACCTCTTGGGGATAGTCGGCCTCTGAAGGCATCGTCCAATCACCATCCATGCATGGAGGTGGAGAGATTGTACATTCAGATGGTGGCTCTGTCCTTTCTGCTGTGTCAACAGAGATCAGACTGACGGAAAAGGGGGTGGTGGATAAACACACATCCATAGCAGGTATGAGTACCAGGTCTGTCTAGGCCACTTGGGTGCTATCAGTATGACCCTTGCATTGTTCTGTCTGATTTTCAGGATAGTGCTCTGAATCATTGGAAACGGTGGGAATGCGTACATCAGAGGTGCTTCCCATTTTACACTGAATGCATCTCCCATGGATTGGTGTCCTATGCCTGCTTTTGAGCAGTAGCGTGGACACTTCTTGTTTTTGCCGGTGGCAAATAGGTCTATTGAGGGAAACCCCCTATTTAACATTTTGGGGTTGATTTCCCATTTGTGTTTGTGGGAGAAATCCCTGCTGAGACTGTCTGCTATGATGTTGTCCTTGCCCAGGAGATAGGTGGCTATGAGTGTTATGTTTGTGGAGATACACCACTCCCATTGCCTCACCGCTTCCTGGCACAATTTGCAGGATCGCACTCCCCCCTGGCAATTGATGTAGTACATAGTTGTGGTATTACTGTTAACATTGTCTGTTAACACTTGTACTGTTTTGTTCTGTATTATATAGAATGGAAATGGATGCATGCATTGCGGACTTGCGGACTGCTCTGAGTTCCAACACATTTATGTGGTTGTCGGACTCGTCTCTGCGCCATCGACCCTGCACTACATTTTTGTCCAGGTGAGCTCTCCATCCTATTAGTGATGAGTCCATTTTAATTGTAATCGTTGTGGGTGGGCGTTGAAATGGTACCTCCTTGCAAACATTAAGGTGATTCTTCCATCATGTTAGTGTGGATTTTATGCTGTTTGGCATCACTATGCGCATTTTTATGTAGTGTATATGTGGTCTGTATGCCATTCTCAGACAGGCCTGCATTGATCTCATGTGCAGCCATGCATATGGTACCACAAATGTGGCAGCTGCCATGTGCCCCAGTAATTGTAGACATTGTTTTGCTGTTATGTATGGGCTGGTCTGTATGAATGATACTAAGTCCTTGATGCAAATCTGTGCTGTGGTAGCAACGCTATTGCTTTGGTGCAGTCCAAGTGTGCTCCGATATAGTCTATAGTTTGGGTTGGTGTCAGAATGCACTTCTCTAGATTGATTTGTAGGCCCAGAGCTTTGAATAATGTCCTTGTGGTGGCCACTGCCTGCTGTGTGTCCTGCTCCATGGTTCCCTTTATTAGGCAATCTTCTAAGGGTACGTCTAGACTACACGCTTTTGTCGACAGAGGCTTTGTCGACAGATACCGTTGACAAAGCTTCTGTCGACAAAGAGCGTTTAGACTACATCCAGTTCTGTCAACAAAGCAAGCCACTTTGTCGACATGAGAGTGTAGATGCAAAGGACAGTGTAGATGCAATAACACCTTCTGTCGACAGAACTCTGTCGACAGAAGGTGTTATTCCTCGTAGAATGAGGTTTACCACCGTCGACAAAACTGACGAGTTCTGTCGACGTTTTGTCGACAGAACTCGGCAGTAGTGTAGATGCAGGTATAGTTTTGTCGACGAAAGTCCACTTTTGTCGACAAAACCCTGGAGTCTAGACACACCCTAAGTATGGGAAAATGGTTACACCCTTTCTTCTGAGGTGTGCCGCTGCTACGGCCAGGACCTTTGAGAAAACTCTCAGTGCTGTCAGGAGAATGAATGGTAGCACTTTGTATTGGAAGTTGCATCCCTGAGTAACGTAGCTGTGCCGGCAGAAGTGCCTTACTGAATATGCAGCTTTATTGGCAAAGCTGTGCTTTTACTGTGGATATAGCTTGTTTTGATTGTGGAGCATGGTTTAACTATACTGGAACAGAGTACAGCTGCAGCTACACTAGGAGCAATCTACTCTTATTGTGTACTGATATTCTTATGCCAGGAAAGTGCTCACAGTGTACACATTCCCCAAGTTTCAGGTTATTATAGAAAATGTAAATCACTTTACTGTATTATTATCCAATAAAACATGATAAAGTAATTTTGACCTGTTTTATTCTAATTGGAAGTATAGCTTACCATTGCTTGTGATCTAACATAAACAGTGTGGCTACGTCTAGACTACATCCCTTTTTCGTAAAAGGGATGTAAATTAGACGTATCGCAATTGCTAATGAAGCGGGGATTTAAATCTCCCCCACTTCATTAGCATAAAAATGGCTGCCGCTTTTTTTCCGCACGGAGCTTTGCCGGAAAAAAGCCCAGTCTAGACGCTGATCTTGCGGAAAATAAAGCCTTTTCCGAAAGATCCCTTATCTCTCTATGAAATAAGGGATAAGGGATCTTTCGGAAAAGGCTTTATTTTCCGCAAGATCAGCGTCTAGACTGGCGCTTTTTTCCGGCAAAGCTCCGTGCGGAAAAAAAGCGGCAGCCATTTTTATGCTAATGAAGTGGGGGAGATTTAAATCCCCGCTTCATTAGCAATTGCGATACGTCTAATTTACATCCCTTTTACGAAAAAGGGATGTAGTCTAGACGTAGCCTGTATGTATACAGTACATCTATACCTATATAATCTGTATAAGAACATAAGAACATAAGGATAGCCATACTGGATCAGACCAAAGGTCCATCTGGCCCAGTATCCTGTCTGCTGACAATGGCCAATACCAGATGCTCCAGAGGGAGGCATCACAATAGGTAATCCTCATATGATCCCTTCTCTGTCAGCCACCTCCAGAGAAAAATAGGCTAGGGACACCATTCCTACCCATCCTGGCTAATAGCTATTGATGGACCTAACCTCCATGAATCTATCTAGCTCTTTTTTGAACCTTGTTAAAGTTCTAGTCTTCACTGCATCCTCTGGCAAGGAGTTCCACAGGTTGACTGTGCCCTGAGTAAAGAAAAACTTCCTTTTGTTTGTTTTAAACCTCCTGCCTATTAATTTCATTTGGTGACTCCTAGTTCTTATATTGTGGGAATAAGTAAATAACTTTTCCTTATTCACTTTTTCCACACCAGTCATGATTTTAGAGATCTCTATCATATCGACCCTTAGTCTCCTCTTTTCTAAGCTGAAAAGTGCAAGTCTTTTTAATCTCACTTCATATGGGACTGTTCCAAACCCCTATCATTTTTGTTGCCCTTTTCTGAACCTTTTCCAACCCCAATGTATTTTTTTTAGATGAGGCGACCACGTTTGTATGCAGTATTCAAGATGTGGGTGTATCATGATTTTATATAGAGGCAATAAGATATTTTCTGTCTTATTCTCTATCCCTTTTTTAATGACTCCTAATGTTCTATTTCGTTTTTTGAGTGCCGCTGCACACTGAGTGGATGTTTTCAGAGAACTATCCACAATAACTCCAAGATCTCTCTCATGAGTAGTTGTAGCCAAATTAGTCCCCATCATATTGTATATATATTTGGGATTATGTTTTCCAATGTACATTACTTTACATTTATCAACATTAAATTTCATTTGCCATTTTGTTGCCCATCACCCCCCCATTGTTTACCCCTTTCTCTAGATCATTTATAAATAAGTTGAATAGGATTGGTCCCGGGACAGACCTTTGGGGGACCCCACGAGTTACCTCTCTCCACTTGGAAAACTTACCATTTATTCCTACACTTTGTTTCCTGTCTTTTAACCAGTTATCAATACTCGAAAGGACCTTTCCTCTTATCCCATGACAATTTACTTTACTGAAGAGCCTTTGGTGAGGGACTTTGTCAAAGGCTTTCTGAAAATCTAAGTATACTATATCTACTGAATCCCCCTTATCCACATGTTTGTTGACCCCCTCAAAGAACTCTAGCAGATTAGTAAGGCATGATTTCCCTTTACAGAAACCATGTTGAGTTTCCCCCAACAAATTATATTCATCCATGTGTCTGACTATTTTATTCTTTATTATAGTTTCAACTAATTTGGTACTGATGTCAGACTTACCGGTCTATTATTGCCAGGATCACCTCTAGAGCCCTTTTAAAATATTGGCGTAATGTCAACAATCTTCTAGTCAATAAGTATGGAAACTGATTTAAAGGAGAGGTTACAAACCACAGTTAATAGTTCTGCAGTTTCCCATTTGCGTTCTTTCAGAACTCTTGGGTGAATCCCAAGAGTTAAGTTGTTACAGTTAAGTTTATCAGTTTGTTCCAAAACCTCCTCTAATGACACCTCAATCTGGGACAATTCCTCATATCTGTCACCTAAAAAGAAAGGCTCAGGTTTGGAAATCTCCCCAATATCCTCAGCCGTGAAAACTGAAACTAAGAATTTATTTAGCTTCTCTGCTATGACTTTATCATCTTTGAGTGTTCCTTTAGCATCTCAGTTGTCCAAAGGCCCCACTGGTTGCTTAGCTGGCTTCCTGCTTCTGATGTACTTAAAAAAACATTTTACTATTACTTTTTGAGTTTTTGGCTAGCTGTTCTTCAAACTCCTTTTTGGCTTTTCTTATTATATTTTTACACTTAATTTGACAAAGTTTATGGTGCTTTCTATTTTCCTCAATAGGATTTGACTTCCACTTTTTAAAGATACCTTTTTATCCGTTACTGCTTCTTTTACCTGGTTGTTAAGCTACGGTGGCACTTTTTTTGTTCTCTTACTGTGTTTTTTAATTTGGGGTATACATTTAAGTTGGGCCTCTATTATGGTGTCTTTGAAAAGTTTCCATACAGCTTGCAGAGATTTTACTTTTGTCACTGTACCTTTTAATTTCTGTTTAACTAACTTCCTTGTTTTTGTGTAGTTCCTCTTTCTGAAATTAAATACCACAGTGCTGGGCTGGTGAGGTGTCTTTCCCACCACAAGGATGTTAAATTTTTTTACATTATAGTAACTATTTCCAAGCAGTTATATTTACTTTTTGAACCAGTTCCTGCGCTCCACTTAGGACTAAATCAAGAATAGCCTCTCTCCTTGTGGATTCTAGAACCAGCTGCTCCAAGAAGCAGTCATTTAAGGTATCAAGAAAATTTATCTCTGCATCCCGTCCAGAGGTCACTTGTACCCAGTCAATATGGGGATAGTTGAAATCCCCCACTATTATCGAGTTTTTTAATTTGATAGCCTCTCTAATCTCCCTTAGCATTTCATTGTCACTATCACTGTCCTGATCAGGTGGTCAATAATATATCGCTACTGCTATATTCTTATTATTGGAGCATCGAGTTACTATCCATAGAGATTCTATGGAATATTTTGACTCATTTAAGATTTTTGCTTAATTTGAGTCTACATTTTCTTTCACGTATAGTGCCACTCCCACACCAGCACGACCTGTTCTGTTCTTCCGATATATTTTGTACCCTGGTATGACTGTGTCCCATTGAGTGTCCTCACTCCACCAAGTTTCCGTGATGCCTATTATATCACTATCATCCTTTAAAACTAGGCACTCTAGTTAACCCATTTTACAGTTTGACTTCTAGCATTTGTGTAAAAGCACTTTAATAATTTGTTACTATTTATCTGTCTGCCATTTTCTGTTGTGTTAGACTTTTTCATTTGATTGTGTCTCATCTGATTCGACCCAAACTTCCATCCTCTCCTCCTGACTAGAACTTAGAGCATCTTTATTAATAGAACCTCCACTAGTAGATGTCTCTATCCGATCCACGTGCTCCCCTGAATCCATAGGCTTTCCCCCAGCCCTTAGTTTAAAAACTGCTCTACTTTAATGTTAAGTGCCAGCAGTCTGATTACATTTTGGTTTAGGTGGAACCCATCCTTCCTGTATAGGCTCCTCCTATCCCAAAAGTTTCCCTAGTTCCTAATAAACTATATATTTTCATTTACGTTGATGAAATATGTTCATCTTGTTAGATGTTTTTATTGGTGCCTGTTTAATTTTCAACTAGATATTTGAGTTGACATTAAACAATTCTGCACTGTCAAAGGGGACTGTCGTACAGCAGGTCATCTTGACCACGACCTTGCGCGTATTGCCCATACTGCCACACTAAGGCCCCTCACAAGAAAAGCACAGGCCGCTGAGGCAGAGACAGAACTTTAAGTCTCTCGGGTGCTCAGCACAGTCCTCAGTAAACGGAACTGAACTTGGCAAGCACCCGGGCCAGAGGCCTTCAAGCCCCAGCACAGCCCCAGTAAATGGAACTTGAACTTAGCAAGCACCTGGGCCAGGAAGATAAAAGTAGGAAAAAAGCTAAGTTAACGAGCACTAAAAACAGGACAAGATAGGAATAAGGGAAATGAGCTGTCATAATACACCAGTTAACAAGCACCTGGAACAGGGAAAGAAAAAACATAGCTAGCTCTCGCATGTGCCAGTCATGTCTGCATCAAGCACTAACCAGAAGGCCCTGATGCAGACATCATATCAAAAGGAAGGAACCCTAATATGGTACCGGATGTCAAATCATAGTATTAACTAAAGCTGAACCCTAATATGGCACTGGATGTCAAAATTATAGTATAAAGCACCCTGAGCCCTAAGCTCGGGGAGGTTCTCTATCAAGACAGAAGGCACGTATCGTCCAGCCTGGCTAAGGGGTTGATCACCCAAGGCCGCCTCCCACCCACTGAATCACGAAAGGGGTGTATGAATCCGGAGCATGCTACGCGTTGTTTTTTGTCTGTGTATCGTAATTGTCACTGGGTTTGTAAATATTGCTTAATATATTATTTATCAGCTTAGCAATAGTTAGTTGTATTGTATTAATCATATTGTATAATGGTACCACACCTAGGTCTAAATAAGAACTAGGAGTAAAAATGAGCAGTTGTTAAGTGAATAGGCAGACTAATAATTAACGCTACTGGCTATTCCAAGATAACCATAGAGGGATTGGCTGTAGAAGGAGTTTTTATTATTGTTGTATTGACTTTCTTTAATGTATGTTTTATTTGCATGCTATGTTGTCTTAAATAAATCAGAGACAGTGATTTGATGTATTCAGATCGTAGTCAATAAAGTTAGTAATTGGTTAAGTACATCTCAGCTCGGGCTTCCTCCTTTGCGGCCCCCAGTCCCTCACCACAAACATCACCCCAAGACAATCTTTCGAGCCTCTGGTTCATCAGGGATCAAATGTCTTAAGAGTAGTTTTCTGTAATAATTCTGATTATATTCCTTCATGTCATACTGCAACACAGTTTCATGCACCACTTTTTAAAATCCCATCTTTTAAATTTAGTTTTAAAATTGTCTAAATGGACAGGTTTTACAGTATTGTTTGTGTTTATATGAAAGCTAAATGATTAAATGGTGTTTTCATTCTGTAATATTTATTGCTCACATACATTTAGTAATCATGATTACCATTGTTTCATAAAAGTTTTTCCACAAGAAAGTCCATCTTTCAAATCTAATCTTGTGGCCGTATGTTAAATAGCAATGTACACTTCAATTCATTATACATTACAAACAAATTTCACATACAAATGTTTGATGTGTTATATCTACAATAGAGATCTTGAAAAAGATTTAATTAGGGCAATTTTCTGGTATAATTTTCTCTGGGAATTAAAAATAATATATGGTCAATGTGAAGTGTATGGAGCTATATACATTTTATTATCTGAAATAAATTTTTTGGAGAGAAGCCAAGTTCAATATTAGCCTTTACCTTGGTTGTTAGAAAGTTTGAAACCTAAACTAACTTCAGAGCACCTTTCTCTTTGCAATAATCAACATTTGAATTTCCCCATAGCACTTAAGCTTAGTTACTTCATTCCAATCTGAAAAATGAACGTGCTTCCTAATCATCTTTACTAAACTTATCTTGTGACCCTCACCCTCAATGTGTAAAATGATGCCAGAATTTGATTATTGTAATCTGTCTTGTTTAATTATGAAAAAGTAAAGTGTCTCCCAGTGGTAGGTTTATTTTTCTAAAGGAAGCATTTCAAACAAATTCTAGACATTAATCAAAACATAGGACTCCACAAAGATATATGAATGGATTGAATGATTGATCCAGCAAGGCATGAGGGCTTGGAATGCTAATAGACATACAAGCCTCAATTGCAAAGTTTTCAGAAAAAAAAACTATAAAATAATTAGTTATTAACCAAGTATAAAAGGATCCCATAGCTGGAAAATTAAGTAGTATAACAAGATTCAATGACTGGAAGTAAAAGCCAGACAAATTCATATAGGGTATGTCTACACAGCAAAGTTATTTCGAAATAACAGCCGTTATTTCGAAATAACTTTCCTAGCATCTACACGGCCAAACCGCTATTTCGAAATAAAATCTAAGTAGCGGAGCGTTTATTTCGAATTTGGTAAACCTCATTCTATGAGGAATGATGCCAAATTCAAAATAGCTATTTCGAAATAAGTGCTGTGTAGACACTTATTTTGAAATAGGGGGCCTCCAGCCTTCCCAGGGTGCCCTCGTGGCCACTCCAGCCTCAACCAAGAACACTCCTCTCCCTCCCCCGCTCCCTGGAGCCCTTAAAGGGGTAGACTCTGGCCACAGTGCCTGTGCCGGCTCCAAGCCTGCCAGCCCAGAGCCAGCAGTCACTGCCCTTGACCCAGTGACCCCAAAACATGAGCCAGCAAGCTACTGGCAGCCAGCCCTCCACCACTCCCCAGGAGCAGACTGCCAGCTCCCAGGAGCCTTCCAGGGCCCAGAGAAGGCGGGCGCTTTCCTGGTCCAAGATGGAGATCATGGACCTTATTCAGGTTTGGGGGGGATGCCCCCAATGTCCATGATCTCTGCACTAGATGGAGGAACGCGGCCATCTATGGCAGAATAGCTGCCAGCCTGGCCACCAAAGGCCACATGCGAACCCAGAAGCGGGTTTGCATGACAATCAAGTTGGTCCAGTGAGACCCCCACCCCTGAGCCCTGAGCTTCCCCTCCCCCATCTTCCCCTTGCTTCCCCCTTCCAGCTCCCTCCTTCCAGGTTTCCCCCTCGCCTCTCCCACCCTCTCTTCTCCCCCTCCCGCCTCCTTTCCCCAGTCTCACCAGAGTTTCATTCCCCCCAGTTTTGTTAAATAAAGAGTTTGTGTTCATGAAAATGCATGTATTTTATTTTACATCAGGAAGGGGAGTTAGGGAGGGGTAAGTGGAAGGACGTGAGGGAGGAATGAGGCACAATCCCCCAGTGGGGCAGACCAGGGAGGCTTTTAGTGCTCCTCAGGGTGGAAGCTCTCCCGCAGGGACTCCTGGATACTGACAGCCCCCCAATGGACCTCCCAGATGGCAGCCTGCAGAAAGTGCAGCCAGGCTTGCAGCAACGCATCCAAGAAAAGCACCAGAGTGCCCAGAGGCAGCTCTGGCTCCATGTTGCAGACTGCTGTGGTTCCCGAGTGAGGGCAACCAGAGCATGCAGAGACAAAATGCTTTGCTGTCCCTCATCAAGGTAGACAAGCAAGCAGGGAAACCTGAGAACCGGCTGTCCAGGGGGGTCCCTTTAAGCACAGACCTCAGATAGCCTCAGGCAGCAGCCCCACGGAGTAAGTCCTGACCTGGTGCCCTGCCAGAACTGGTTCTGGCCAGCCTTAAATGCGATTCAGAGTCCACTCAGTGTGGACGCGCTATTTCAAAATAGCAAAATGCTATTTCAAAATGCATTTTGTGTGTAGACGCGTTATTTCGAAATAAGCTATTTTGAAATAAATATTTTGAAATAAGATATTTTGAGATAATACTGTAGTGTAGACATACCCATAGAAAATAAGGCATAGATATTTAAAAGTGAGGGAAATTAACCACTGACACAACTTACCTTGGGTAGTGTAGGTTCTCTATTACTGGCAATCCATAAATCCAAATTAGATACACTATAGTTCAAACAGGATTTAACTCATGGAAGTCTTGTGGCCTATGTTATTAATGGCAACAGATTAGATGACCACAATGGTTATTCTGGTTTTATAATCTCCATATTAGTTCTGCCTGTAAAAGAATATTGGTCCAGGTCTGAACAATTGACAGTTACACTTTAGAAGTTAATTGAAAGTTCAAACCTATGCAAAATTATATCATTATATTATTATATATCATTAACAATTGATGGCCGTTCGTTTCCCTGTTTTACCTTCTTACTTTTTTTCTTTGGACCAAGTGTTTCCACTCTTACCCATGCTGACTAATAGCCCAATCCAAGAGTAGTTGAATTGATGTGAATGGCACTACTTAAGGAGTAAGTTTCTATATGAGTTTTTGCCTAAGAGGTAGGCTGAATATAGCCCTATATTTGTTATGCTATAGTTAGCTGTGGATACACTTCAAATATCTCATGTTTTTTATTATTTTTATGTTTATATGCAGTCAAGGTATTAGAAGCTAGTTTTGGAAAAAAAGACAATTTTGTACATTTTTAAATTTTAGGAATTTTCTGAGGAGAAAAAGGCAAATTTTCAATAAAAACACTGTTGAAAGTTGACCAGCTCCAGTATATCCAAAGTTGTTTATGTCACTTTATGCTATTTACCTGAGGAATGTTAAATTAGCAATCCTGCCAGAATTCTACAATTAGCAATAACTCTGCAAAGTGCTTGAATGTTCTGTTGGCTGTGCTGAACCCCTTCCAGCTCTAGAGAAGGCACTGAGCATAGAGAGAAGGTCAGTACCTCACATGAAATCACCGTCACAGAGAATATAGTAAATGTTTCTGAATAGTCTTTCAGCACAATTTAAACCCACGTTTATTTTGCTTTTGTTTCCTTCAAGAGATTCAGTTAAAGAGACACCATGATATTTTTGTACCTAAAGAGAAGCCTTTGTTATGTATTTAGAAGAACACTCCAAAACTGCAGCTGTTATAAGGAAACTATGAATGCAGCATATGGACTGGATGCTGCTAGGTTCCAAGCACTCTGAGGGTACATCTAGACTGCATGGATCTATCAGAAAAAGATATGCAAAATGCGCTCTGCATTTTGCGTATCTTCTTCCGATACTTTTGTTAGAAGAGGCTTTTCTGAAATTTGGCCCGTCTTAACTGGGCCAAATTTCAGAAAAAAAATGCTCTTTTGACAGCCCCCTTCTTCCTCGTGTAACAAGGAATACTGGAGCTTTCAAAAGAGTGCATTTGCTCTTCCTCAAAAAAAGTGGAAGAGCAAATGCATTCCCTGGGTGCAGCAGAGTTTTTTTGGGATACCAGAGGTATCCCGAAAGCCTCCCGGATTCTAGCTGTACCCTGGGTAGGTTTACACATTAGCATGTAGTTCAAAATAAGCTATACACTTTGAGCTACACAAATTGCATAGCTTATTTCAAGATAGACTAATTTGAAATTTGGCGCTATCTAAACAGCACTAATTTTGAAATAGAGCACTGTTCCATTGAGTCCATTAATCCTTGTACAACGAGGTTTATGGGGCATCGGAATAAGCCCATTATTTTGAATATATTTTGAAATAATGGGCTTGCTGTTAAGACGCTCCGAACACTATTTCAGGATAATGGATGTTATCCTGAAATAGTGCCACTGTGTAGACGTACCCTATGTGACAGATATGACAATATCATAATTAAGCCTCATTTAAATTAAGTATTTTAGGAATTCTTTGTAGTAATAATGCAGATGTTTGTTATCATTGGAATGTATGTAATTTCTTAAAGGAGAATGCATGGCTGACATAAACTCTATGGGTATGTCTACACTAGCTCGTTAATTCGAGCTAGGTAGGCAAATCAGGGAACTGGGGTTGCAAATGAAGCCCGGGATTTAAATATCCTGGGCTTCATTTGCAACCCCGGTTCCCTGATTTGCCTACCTAGCTCGAATTAACGAGCTAGTGTAGACATACCCTATGACATGATTAGGGGTGTGGGCCACTGACACACAGAAACATCAGTCGGGGTCCACACACAAGTTAGAAGCAAAAAAAAAAAAAGAAGTGGCCCCTGACTTCAAAAGAGAAAGACACTCCTCATATTCCCCTCACACACTAGAGCCTTGGGGGACCAGGCTAGTAGATTTTGTGTGCTCCAGCCCTGTGGTGACCACCGCAGTGCTGGGGGGAGCCCTGAACCTGAAGGCCGGATCCAGGCAAACTGGGGGCCACATCTGGCCCCTGGGCCTTTGTTCCCCACCCCTGTACTAGACAAACAAATAGTGGAATTCCTAGGAAATGCTTGCAAGGAGGGGAATGCAAATAATTAGAGCCCTGTATATACATAGGTATCTATGGCTCATATTTGTGGATACGGATGCAGATTCAAAATTTGCATCTCGAACCCTGCAAATTTGCAGATGTGTGCTTCATATTGGCAGACATCTATATCCATGGATGCAGATATCTGTGGATCATTTTTGCTGATGCAGATGCCGATACCAATATTTTATCAGCCCCCAGGACTCTACAAATAACACACCTCTGGATCCATCTCTTAGAAATTGTATCTCAAGCAGCAACACAGTGACTGTTGATTATTTGTGTATGGTCATTTCAAAGACACAAAGTGGATAAAGAAAGAGTCTGAGGTTCATGAGTGTGCTGGTTCTGGTCTTAGCTAGGATGAATTGTGACCACAGGAAAAATTCCATGTGTGGAGTTTGAATGACTAATCATCAGCATTCTTATTGGAATGAATGGATATTCTATAGTAAGCTTATCAGTATGTCTGTAGGTTGTTTTGTTTTTCTAATAAGTTTTCTCTGTAATACTGTCACCTTAAGGCAGTGGTCTTCAACCTTTTTAACCACAAGACCCCTTTTTCAATTAAAGTGCAATGTAAGATCTACTTCAGACCCAAATACCTTTGCCCTGCTTTCTTCCCACCCCTTCTATGACACCCTGACCCTGCTCTACCTCTTCTCCAAGACCTCACCCTGCTCACTCCTTGCCCCTTCCTCCCCCATCTTCACTCACTTTCACCAGGGGTCGGGGGTTGGGGTGCAGGCTCTACTCTTGGGCCAAGGGGTTTGGAGTGAAGGAGGGACTCTGGGCTTAGCCTAGGTTGGAGGATTGGGGTCCAGGAGAGGTGTCAGGGTGCAAGCTCTGGGAAGGAGTTTGGCTGCAGGGGGACTCACAGCTGGGGCAGGAGTTTAGTGGAGGAGGAGGCTAGGGCTGGGACGGGGGTTCAGGAAGCAGGCTCTGGCTGGGCACAGTTTAACTGAGATAGCTTCTGGGTGGTGGAGCAGTGGAGTTAAGGCAGGCTTACTCCTGCACCACTCCTGAAAGCAGCTGGCATGTACAGCAATGGCGCCATGAGCTGCCCCTCATCCACTGAGCCACAGCATCTACTGGCCACAGTTCCCCGTTACTGATCAGTGGGAGCTGCAGGAGTGGTGTCTTCAGGAAAGGACAGCATGTGGAGACCCCCTGCTCTGCCTCTCTCAGGGGCTGCAAGGACATGTCAGCCACTTCCAGGAGAAGCAATTACCACAGGGATAATGACTCCAGCCACAACAGGTAAGGCATTTTAGAACTCGCTACCCAAAGAATTAAATTTAAGCATAAGAGAGAAATGAAAATGATGAAATGCACAGACCAGTCACAAACCAAAACTAACGCACTTTGCGAGCAGTAATAGAAGTAACAACACCCCCCCCCAAGTATGTGTTGGGTTGGGAGATGAGAGTATAGGACAGTGTGTGTTGATGAGAATGGCAGAAACCCACAGTGCATGAGAGTGACAGAGATTTGCATTGCCAAGCTCCCTCCATCCCCTTCTCTCTGTGTGGAGATGGGATACAGGAGTAGGGGAGAAGGGACACCCTGACATCAGCACCCCCCTCTTGTCCCTTCTACAGCCTACACAGCAAGCAGGAGTGTTCCCGAGAGGCAGCTCCAAGGCAGAGAGCAGGAGCAGCATGACAGAAGGTGGAGAGGCAACTGAAGTGCCAGCATTTGATAGCTTCCTGGCCAAACCAGTCAGGATCACCTGTCAGAGGCTCTGAGATCTACCTGTAAATCCTGATCTACTGGTTGATGACCACTGCCTTAAGGATATACTTGTTACTAAAGGACTGTGCCGTAACTTTTAGTTCTGCTAACTGCACTGTGCTGCCTGGAAATGCCCTTATCAGGAGGGAGAAAGACAGAGGTCTCAACACAAGAGAGGTGGTAGCTCAGGGTTGAGACTTGTGTCCCCATACTGGACCATATTAAGGATAAATAGTGCCATTACCCTGAACTGTGATAGCTTAATTTAAGCATTTGGCCGGGGCGGTTAGGGATTTCTATGGTTCTCTGCCAACAGAGTAGCTGGTGCTCAATGCATCTGAGATTCCCTCTGCTCCAGGTTAATGCTCTCCTTCCTTGAGACTTTAAGCCTCCTCAACAGCAAAGAGGCTGTCAGAGTGGGGATGCGGCTGTTCTATCTACTCTGTCTTTGAAAGTCTCCTTATCGCTTGCAATGTAGTGTTCAGCACCTTGCAAGGCACATGGGGAAAGATGAAAATTGTTGCAAAAGAGACAGAGTGACACTAAGTCATCACCTGGAAATTCAGGGTTTGAAAAGGAGAAGCACAGGTTGAGAGCCTTCCTTTTGCACAGACCAAGGCTGAGGTTGGATCCACCCTTTCCCCCTTTTAGATGATAAGAAAAAACAGGTTTGATAAATATCTGCTGTGTACATGACATTATCCATCCTTCATATACGGGGTTGGGAAGGATTTTTCTCTTACCTCCATATTGACTTTTGTGCAAGTGGGGTTTCTTTCACCTTCCCCAAAACATGTTTCAGGAGGGGCATTGTTCATGCATAATATGATGTGTCCATATGTCACAACTCCTTACGTAAGAGTAGAGTGGATGTACAGTGCCTGTACTCCCTAGCAAAGGTATACAGTGATTGGATAAATGGCTTGTAAAGAACTTTAAAAAGAGATGTTCATTAAAAGAGGGAAAAGGGAGCAGATGGGCACTCCTGTAATTGGTACAGAAGGGAGCCAACCTCCCCTCCGTACACACACACACACACACACACACACACACTCTTCTAGCCAATCTTAACCCTCCTATAAGGTAGTGATGGATGGTAATGTCATAGACATGGATTTGCTGGAGGGACCAAGTTGGAAAGGAAGGGGAGGAGGTGGAAGCCCGTAACCCTGGGTCCCAGCAATGGATTTGTTGGAAGGACAGGAATGGAAAAAGAAGAGGAGCTGGTAAAAGCCCCCTAAGTAATTATGGAATAAACGGCGGAGTTACCTGCATTGTGCACCCTTATCTGCCACATAGTCCAAGACATTTAATAATAACACTGTGGTCTGATTAAACACATGTTAAATGTCTCCTGTCCTTCCTTCAGTAAAGCCAGACAAAACTTCACATTTTTTAACTGTTTAAAGAGTCTTTTTCATATGATAACTCAGAGGTTGCATCTCAATACAGGGTCTAGATATTAGTTGGAAAATTATTAGTTGCCTCAGTTTTCCATGTTCAAAATACTTCCCCTCCACAATTCCCATGAGTGTCATTCTAAGCTTAATATATATATTTAATATGTACTTAGCTGACTCACTGAAAATCAGTTATGCGTAATATGAATGAATGTAATGAGCAAATTGGTTATGTGTAATATGAGTGAATGTAATGAGCTTGCATTAATTCCATTAACTCTTCCTCACATTAATGAAAACAATGAAAAATATCACTGACATAATTTTCTCCATAAGGTTTGATTGTTCTTTGGCCTAGAATCATATAATCATAGAGCTGAAAGAGACCTCAGAAGGTCATCAAGTCCAGCCCCCTGCTCTAGGCAGGACCAATCCTAATTAGATCAACTCAGTCAGGGCTTTGTCAAGCCGAGACTTAAACACCTCTAGGGATGGAGACTCCACTACTTCCCTAGGTAACCCATTCCAGTGTTTCACCACTCTCCTAGTGAAATAGTTTTTCCTAATATCCAACCTGGATCTCTCCCACCACAACTTAAGACCATTGCTCCTTGTTCTGTCACCCGTCACTACTGAGAACAGCCTTTCTCTATCCTCTTTGGAACCTCCCTTCAGGAAGTTGAAGGCTGCTATCAAATCCCCCCTCACTCTTCGCTTCTGCAGACTAAACAGACCCAACTCCCACAGCCTCTCCTCATAGGTCATATGCTCCAGCCCCCTAATCATTTTGGCTGCCCTCCGCTGGACCCTCTCCAATGTGTCCACATCCTTTTTGTAGTGGGGGGCCCAGAACTGGACACAATACTCCAGATGTGGCCTCAGCAGAGCCGAATAAAGGGGAATAATGACATCTCTGGATCTGCTGGCAATGCTCCTCTTAATGCAACCTAATATGCCATTAGTCTTCTTGGCTACAAGGACACACTGTTGACTCATTTCCAGCTTCTTATCTACTGTAACCCCCAGGTCCTTTTCTGCAGAACTACTACTTAGCTGGTTGGTCCCCAGCCTGTAACAATGCTTGGGATTCTTCGGTCCCAAGTGCAGGACTCTGCACTTGTCCTTGTTGAACCTCATCAGATTTCTTGTGGCCCAATCCTTCAATTTGTCTAAGTCACTCTGGACTCTATCCCTGCCCTCCAGCGTATCTACCTCTCCCTTTAGCTTAGTGTCATCTGCAAACTTGCTGAGGGTGCAATCCATCCCCTCATCCAGGTCATTAATAAAGATATTGAACAAAACTGATCCCAGAACCAAACCTTGGGGCACTCCGCTAGAAACCGACCGCCATCCTGACATCGAGCCATTGATCACTACGCGCTGGGCCCAGCCTTCTAGCCAGCTTTCTATCCATCTTGTCGTCCATTTATCCAATCCATATTCCCTTAACTTGATGGCAAGAATATTGTGGGAGACTGTATCAAAAGCCTTGCTAAAGTCAAGGTATATCACATCCACTGACTTTCCCATACCCATATCCTCCTAAAACATTTTTTTTCTTTTTTTCATACACATTCAGACTCTCAATCAAGCAGTATTGCTCTCATTTACACTGGTTAATCAGCAGATTTTTACAGTTTAGACTACTGTGCATAATACAGCAGACAAGATACTTACCATATCACTAGTAGAAGTCTGTACTATGAGCTTAATCATGTATTTAATTGCCAGGCTTAATTTGAAAATAATTGTTCACAGCAATTAAGTAAATGCCCCAATTTCATTAACAGACTTCTTAATTCGGAGCTACAATATAAAAGTGCTAATGTTGCTCCATTAGGTTTGATTTACTATATTGAATACTACCTTTTTATTATTCTTTCACTTTTATCCTGCACTAGTGTATTAGGGTTAATAATTGTTACTAGATTAATAATATATGTCCTGGGAAAATTTAGGTTAATTTAATAATAGGACAATTTTATTTACCTTTTTAATGTTGAATATAGACCATGACTGAAAAATCTCAGCCTCAGCCTGAGTTAGTTACCATGGTTTTAAAAAAATTGGGTTGAATTACAACAAATTTTCCAAATTTGAATATGGTCCTTCACATATGTAAATTAAAGAAATTGGAGTGGGAAGGAAAATTCTGCTTCTGCAGTATATATGGCACTGACAATGCGATATAGTAATAGTGGTCACAGATTAATATTGGCATTATCACATGATAAGAAATTGTCAGCAACTGTCTATGTCATTGTTTCTTGTGGAATATCTAGGGGTCTTTTCATTTGTCTATCTGTGTAATACAAGAGTGTGCTAGAAAAAAATGTCTTCTTTTTATCAAGGTGTCCCAGTCTTTCAGTGACAATAGAGTTGGTGTCTTGAAGATGCTTTGTGTGAAAGAATAAAACATTGTAGGTAGTCCTGTACCTTCCTATGGCTGTTATTGAATGTGAATCACCTACCAGTATTGGCATTCCTGACTAGAGAGCATTACATTCATTTCTGCACATAGTTATTTAAGCATTCAGCACCTCCATCATAGCACAAAGAAGAGAAAAGAAAATCCAGAAAAGAAACAAAATATAAAAAAGAGAGCACTGAGCAGAAAACAAAACTAAAATAACAAAAGGTTAAAAAGAAGCCCCATCTGTTTCTTAATTAGTTATGAACTTACTCTTGAATCCATTTAGGTCTTCTCAGTTCAAATATGAACTGACTTAGTTCACGAATGGATCAGCAGAAAAAGGATACAGACATTGTATATGATATAAAAGCATGTTGTTTTATGTTTTAAATTATTAGTAAATATTATGGCTATATTGAACATAATGAAATCATATCCAGAATATGATTAAATATTTATAATAAGTATGTAGAATTTTCTGGTGTTAGAATGAAACTACCTCATCCTTCTAGCACATGTATACAGATACTGTAAAAATTAACACAATGAATTACCAAATAAGAGACTCAGAAATAAGAACATAAAAATAGCAGTACTGGCTAAGATTAATCATATGTTCAGCCCCATATCTTGTCCCCAATGGTGGGTGGTGCTAAATGCTTCTGAGATTGTTTTCCTATTCTACAAGTTAATATTCTCCCTCCCTGAGATTTTAAGCCTCCTCAACAGCAAAGAGGCTATTAGACTGGGGATGGGACTGTTCTCTGTCCCTGAAAGTCTCATTATGTTCTGTAATTTAGCCATTGTGGCTCTGTGAAGGACATGAACTGCTTGCACTCAATGCCTTTAGACGGGTGGCATATGTGTGCAGGTAATCATACAGTCCATTCAGTGCAATAAACTGTATTGCCTCCACTCTCCTGCTCAACATCTACCTGCATTATTTTTACTCTTTCAGGGTTTTTTTTTTTAACTTTTTCTTTTTTTGAGGGTGGGGCTTATCACCCTAAGTTTAGAGTATGTTTATTGGGTGTATCTGGTATTCACATTCTCTCTCTAAACTCCCGCACAAAACTATACTGTTCATTAGCTCATCTGGTAACTTTGGCCAGGTCTATACCACACCTGAAAAGTTGGCAACTCGAATTACTTAAATACTGTAAATCTTACTTAAATACTGTAAAATAATCTAAAGAATGAAATTGTCAGACATATGGATGAATATAATTTGTTGGGGGGAAAGTCAACATGGTTTCTGTAAAGGGAAATCATGCCTTACTAATCTGCTAGAGTTCTTTGAGGGGGTCAACAAACGTGTGGACAAAGGGGATCTAGTGGATATAGTATACTTAGATTTCCAGAAAGCCTTTAATAAGGTCCCTCACCAAAGGCTCTTAAGTAACATAAGTTGTCATGGGATAAGAGGGAAGGTCCTTTTGTGGATTGATAGCTGATTAAAAGACAGGAAACAAAGGGTAGGAATAAATGGCAAGTTTTCTGAGTGGAGAGAGATAGCTAGTGAGGTCCCCCAAAGGTCTGTCCTGGGACCCATCTATTTAACTTATTTACAAATGATCTAGAGAAAGGGGTAAACAATGGGGGGTGGTGAAATTTGCAGATGCTACCAAACTGCTCAAGATAGTTAAGACCAAAGCAGACTGTGAAGAGCTTCAAAAAGATCTCACAAAACTAAGTGATTGGGCAACAAAATGGCAAATGAAATTTAATGTTGATAAATGTAAAGTAATGCACATTAGAAAACATAATCCCAAAAAATATATACAATATGATGGGGACTAATTTGGCTACAACTACTCAAGAGAGAGATCTTGGAGTCATTGTGGATAGTTCTCTGAAAACACCCACTCAGTGTGCAGAGGCAGTGAAAAAAGAAAATAGAATGTTAGGAGTCATTATAAAAGGGATAGAGAATAAGACAGAAAATATCTTATAGTCTCTATATAAAACCATGGTACGCCCACATCTTGAATACTGCATACAAATGTGGTCGCCTCATTTCAAAAAAGATATTGGAAAAGGTTCAGAAAAGGGCAGCAGAAATGTTTAGGGGTTTGGAGCGGGTCCCATATGAAGAGAGATTAAAAAGACTTGGACTTTTCAGCTTAGAAAAGAGGCAACTAAGGGGGGGAGAAAATGATAGACGTCTATAAAAACATGACTGATATGGAAAAAGTGAATAGGGAAAAGTTATTTACTTATTCCCACAATATAAGAACTAGCGGTCACCAAATGAAATTAACAGGCAGGAGGTTTAAAACAAACAAAAGGAAGTTTTTCTTCACTCAGGGCACAGTCAACCTGTGGAACTCCTTGCCAGAGGACGTGGTGAAGGCTAGAACTTTAACAAGGTTCAAAAAAGAGCGAGATAGATTCATGGAGGTTAGGTCCATCAATGGCTATTAGCCAGGATGGGTAGGAATGGTGTCCCTAGCCTCTGTTTCTCTGGAAGTGGGAGACAGGGGAGGGATCACGTGAGGATTACTTATTGTGATCTCTCCCTCTGGGGCATCTGGTATTGGTCACTGTTGGCAGACAGGATACTGGGGTAGATGGACCTTTGGTCTGACCCAGTATGGCCATTCTTATATTCTTATGTTCTTACTGTGGCTGGAGTTGACATACCATAAGCCAAATTTGGCACCGTGTCCACACCAGGAAGTCAGCATAGTTTAAGAACATGTGACTTATTATTGTCAACTATTTATACAACTATTGGTCACTGAGAAAATTTTACCAGTTTGATCATTAGACTGTAGCAATGAATTTGGAAGTTTGGACATGATATTCCAGTAATGGTTCACTATTACCACACACAGACCTAATATCATCTTTATACTTCTACTTGATATTTCACTGGTTGTGCATCCTAAGATCATATTCATCCTCTTAGCTATAGCATCACTGTGCAGACTTATGTTCAGTTGGTTATCCATCAGTGCCCTTAAGTCCTTTTCATTGTAACTGCATTTCAGGATACAATCTCCTATCTTGTAAGCATGATCTACATTCCTTGTTTCTAGATGTATGAATTTGCAATCGGATGTATTAAAGCACATATTCAAATGCACCCCACCTTATCTATCTATGTAGGTCTGTATAAATGATCTGTCCCCTTTTTTATCTACCACTCTGCCAATTTCTGTGCCATTTGTAAAACTTAATGACTATATTTTTGTATTTTCTTTCAGAGCAAAGATATTAATAGCAGAGGGGCAAGAATAATGCCCTCAAAAATCACACTGGTTTGGATGATAATTCCTGATTTACAGTTGCTTTTTGAGATCTAGCAGTAAAACAGTTTTAATCTATTTTAATATCAGCTACATTAATTGTAATAGCACCTTTTTTAATCAAACTGACATGCAGGACTACGTCAAATGAGTTTTGCGGGTCTAAGTATATTACATCAGTATATCAATCACATATATAACTTTATCAAAATATGTCAGATTTGTCTGGCAGGCTTCCATGAAACCATTGTTTGACATTAATTTTGCAACCAATGTCAGGCTAACTATAGTCATTCTCCACTTTTTAAGAATATTGTTACAGCATTAGTTTTTTTATCCATTCTGGAAATTATAGCCCAAGTAGAATAAAGCAATTAATCCTATCCTTAGAAATCCCTCTTTACGCAAATCACAATTTAAGAATGGTTTTCAGGGCTTTTCTATACACCATAGTATTTGATAAAAATGTAGGAATAATTATATACAGCCAAAGAAAATGATAATCCATTTTTAGTAATTCCATAGACATGCAAGGGAAAAATTCATACCAATTACTATTCATAACACGAAGTTCAAACAGCTGTATTTATAAGCCTCCAGAAGTACCAAACCTAAACTGGTTTTGAAATTTTTACTGAGAAGTTAAAAGGTCTATTTCTCATTACATTTTCCCCTATCCTTCCTCCATTGTATGTTATCTTTCTGTTAATCTGCTCTATTACCTCTTGCACTTTTGAACAGTTTGACATTCTCAGTGGTTCAATATCTGGAAATTTGGCATTTTTTTCACATTCACTATTCATTAATACGTTTATTGGATGATTTAAGGTGTGCAGTGAAGAATAAGACTAACAACTCCATGGCAGCACATGAGCTAAAGGTTAGGTCTATGAAGGGACCTATGAACAACACGTTTTACATCTGGGTTTGAACTTCTGAAAACCTTAGGGATGTACAAAAATCCGATTTTATCAAGAAAAAACCCCCTACATTTTTATAACTTTCTTTATCTATGCTACTTCAACTTAGACTATAATCAATGCAAAGAATTGGGCATATAATTTTTGTAATAAGATGAATTGTCATCTTAAGTGATGTGAAAATGGGAAACAGTTTCAGGTTCATATGGTGGAATGAAAATGGAGGAATACAAATGGAGGAATATTCTGAATTTCATTAGAATGTCATCCTTGATTCACAACATTTTAAATCTGTCTGAATTAGGATTGACCAAATTTATTTCAAATTCCTTAATGAGTCTGACACATCCACAGTGTGAGCGTGCTAGGTGACTGCTGTTGACTGAATAGTGTCCTGATTATGAAGTATTTCATTTAATGAATTTTGGTGTCATTTTAGTACCCATTAAATTAAGATTTAAGACAGGCATAATACCAAAAAATTTGTGCAAGTTTATCTTTGCCAAAACAGATGAATATGGATATGCACCATTCCTGTTATTTCAGTCCTGGTCTTTTCCTTAATATTATGCTGTCAGCCATTGAGTGGTTTGGTGATGTGGACATAAGTGTTTCAAGTATTTTCACAGGAGGATATCTAACAGTGCATGGACTTATGAATGCTAACAACATCTGAAAACCAGGCCACTAGTTCTCTGAAGGGGCATAGCTAGCATTTTTATCTCATTGTGATAATTAGCCTTTTTCATAAGATTTCTTAAGGTTGAGGATATCGCTGATATATTTCTTCTAATCTAATCTTGCTGTATGCTTAGCCCCTAATATTATAGTATCTGCACATCTATTTACTCATTTTAAATTCTGTTAAATAGTCTCTGGAACTGTCTTCTCAAATCTCAGTGCCATGTGTGTTTCCAGTGGATAAGAACTGTCAGCCTTAGCAAGGTATCTGGTGAAGAGGTTGTACAAAAATCCTTATAAATGACTGAAGATAAATATGATTAAAATTAATGACATTAAATCCAATGGGAAACTAATAAAATAGAGAACAACATAATCATATGGTTGGAAGAGACCTCAGGAGGTAATAGAGTCTAACCCCCTGCTAAAAGCAGGACCAATCACAACTAAATTATCTTAGTCAGTGCTTTGGTAAGCCAGGACTTAAAAACCATTAGGGTTGGAGATTCCACCACCTCCTTAGGTAACCCTTTTTAGCACCCTTAAATAGTTTTTCCTAATACCCTTAAATAGTTTTTCCTAATACCCATCCTAGACCTCCCTCACTGTAACCATTGTTCTTTGTCCTGTCATCTCTCACCACTGAGAACAACCTCTCTCCATCTTCTTGAAACTCCCAGTCAGGTAACTGAAGGCTGCTTTCAAATCCAACCTCACTCTTCTCTTCTGTAGACTAAAAAAGCCAAAATCCCTCAGCCATGTGCTGCAGCCCCCTAATCATTTTTGTTGACCTCTTTGGGACTTTCTCCAATGCGTCCACCCCCTTTGCATATTCAGGGGACCAGAATTGGACACAATACCTCAGATGTGGCCTTGCCAGTGTTGAATAAAGAGGAATAAACACTCCCTAGACCTGCTGGCAATACTCCTACTAATGCACCCCAGTATGCCATTAGCTTTTTTGTCTATAACGCCACACTGTCGACTCATATCGAGCTTTTCATTTGCTGGAATCTCCTGGTCCTTTTTTGCAGAATTGCTGCTTAGTCAGTAGGTTCTCAGCCTGTAACAGTGCTTGGGATTCTTCTGTCCCAGCTGCAGGAACCTGCACTTGTCCTTGTTGAATCTCGTCAGATTTCTTTTTGTCCCAATCCTCCAATTTGTGTTGGTAACTCTAGACTCTATCCCTGCCCTCCAGTTTATCTACCTCTCCCCCTAGCTTAGTGTCATCTGTGAACTTGCTGAGACCTCATCCAGGTCATTAATAAAGATGTTGAACAAAACCAGCCCCAGAACTGACCCTTGGGACACTCTGCCTGATACCAACCACCAACCAGACATCAAGCTGTTGATCACTACCCATTGAACCTGACTATCTAGCCAGCTTTCTGTCTACCTTAGAATCCATTTATCCAATTCATACTTTTTGAACTTGCTGGCAAGAATACTGCAGACTGTATTAAAAGCATTGGTCAAGTCAAGGTATATCACATCCACCACCTTCCCCATATCCACAGAGCCAGTTATTTTATCATAGGTTGCCAGGTAGCCAGTTATCTTATCCAATCAGGTTGGCCAGGCATAATTTGCCCTTGGTGAATCCATCTTGACTATTCCTGATCATTTTCCTCTCTTCCAAGGGAAAAAGTGTGTGTGTGTGCATGGGGGGATTATGACACTTATTAATTCCTGAGGTTCTATGCCTCCTGGATCTGCTAATAGAGTGATGTAATTTATACCAGTGTTTCTCAACCTTTTTTTATGAAATACCCCTTTAAAAAAATTATAAGTGCCCCCAGTACCTAAAGTTTTCAGACACACAAATTGTTTTCTACCATTGCAATACACTTGTTTAAACAACCTAATTGTAGCTGGGCGGGTGATTAAATTTTGGGGTTTAAAAAATACAAAAATAATAAAGCACTGTGAAACTTAAAAAAAAATTCAGTTTTCTCCATATTTCAGTTGTGTTGACGTACCCCCCAGACTTCTCTCAAGTACCCCTAAGGGTACTCGTACCACTGGCTGAGAAACACTGATTTATACTACTCCTTGCTCAGGGATGCTTCCAGAAGAGTGATTCACAAACCATAATGAACTCCCAGCTGCTCACAGTCCCCTGTGCCCCGAGCTTTCCCCCACCCAAGCAGGGCCAGGAGTGGAAGCCTTGGGCATGGGCCTGCTGGCTGGACCTCATTCCTCTCATGCAGGGCTGGGCAGTGGCCAGACCCTGCTGTGAAGTGGCTGAATCCAAGCCAGACCCTGGGCCCCGTGTGCATGGGCACTGGGCCAGGAATGGATTGCACAGTGAGGCTCGGAGCCAGGACCTGAAAAGGGTGGCCAAGAGAGAAGCCCTACATAAAACCTGGGGGTGCTGCAGCACCCCAGCAAACACCTTCTTCCCAGTGCCCCCCACACCTCAGTGCCCTAAGCTCCCCACATGATCCACACAATCAAACTCTTTCACCCCTACCTCCCTGTGGCACTCACCAGCCTGCTGCTAGCAGGAGTGCTGGTTCAGGCTGCAAGATGTTGTCTTCTCCTTAGCCAGCCCCACTCTCCGCCAGACGAGAGTGACAATTTTTTTTTTTAACACATAGTTGGGCTGCAACTATGGGTTAATTGGGAGGTGGATTGAGGACCGCTGTCCTAGAACATAGTCTGACACACTGTTGGCCTAGATGCTATTTCATAAAACATTGTGCAAGAAAAAAAGCATACACCATTGTACAGATTATTCTTGTCATGTTATTTAGCTTAACAGCTTTCAAAGTTTGACCTTTTCTGAGCTCCTGGTGTGTTACTATTCCTTGTCTCTGTGTGCTGTTCTTTCTAACAGCCAAAGAGTTTCTTTGTATGACTCCATCAGCCCCTCACAGAGTTGTGTTTTAGCTGGATATTTGCCGAAGTCTTTATGTGCTCACAAAGAACTCTCACTAATTATTTTAGTCTAAAATGTTTAACTTTCTGTCTTCTGCCTTTTGTGCATATTTGTTATCTCCCCATCTCCAAACTTTTAAAAATGTGGAATCTCACTGTGTCGCAGTAGTAGGTCTATGACTGCAGCAACGATTCAAGATGGAGAGACAACACTAGCTAGCCTTTCAGTGACCCCTTCAGAACCAAAATTACAGCCTTTATCTTTCCTTGAGGCTGTTTGCAGAGTTTTTCTCGCTCATGCTATTCAGGGCCTATAAAACTCTTGCTTACATGAGTAAGCAATACTTGTATAAGCAGGGGTTTGAAGAGTCAGACCCTGTGAATTTGAGCTCACTCACACAGAGTATAAATTGCTTTGTACTTTGCATTTGTTGACAGTTTAGTTAATGTGAACAACATTACAAAACAAAAAAGAGAAAGTTAAAAAAAAAGCCAGATGTTGCTGTAACGTTGAATGGAAAGTACAAATTTTAATATTTACTTCAGTTCATGAATTAAAAAGAAAGGAAAGAACTTCTTTCTAAAAAGATGGGAGTAAAAATTACATGATATTGAACCATACATTCATATAAAACGGATGGGACTGTAACCAGCGTTTCCTAGTTCTCATCTGATTTGCATGAAATTTCAATTTGGGTGCTGGGAAGATATTTTATTATTAACATTTTTATGGGACATTCTACTTTTCATCTGTGTTATGCAGAGTTAGTACTTCAGATATTTTTCCACACTGAAATCTGATATTTGTTCAATATAATTTTTTGTTTAATACAAATTAATCTTTTGGCAAATGACAAAGTGAATTTCAGTTAATCGTTTTAGAGTTTGCTTTGGAATAAAGAATGAATAGTAAATTAAAAACAAATGGTGTCTCTGTTACGATGGGAATCCAAGAAAATCCATTAATACATGAACCAAAGCTTAAGCTGCTTTCCCAACACCTGTCTGTTCTGTCCTTCTAAAGTTGCATGTTATATGTATCTCAGCTTGGTCCTGTTGGGATGGATAAGTCTGTGGCCCAATAGCTTTCCCCATTCACTCCTGGATTTAGTTAACACATTTTGAATATGATCAAGACTCATACCCATCCTGGGATTTGGCATAATTTACAAATAAATTATTGACTATGCAATGAATTCTAGTCCAGATCTTCTCCTCTATCTTAACTATTATTAGGCATTGTTTGTGTAACCACCACCAGGTGGATTTGAACCTCTGAAGCTTAGTATAGGAGCCTCTACCCTCTGAGCTAAAAGCCAGCTGGCTCCTAGCCCATGCTGTAGAGGTCTCTTGGTCTTATCTGTTGCTGTGGTCTAGGTGCCACTGCAATGGTCACTGAACCACCCTAGGCGTGTGGGTTACATTTGCTTGGTGTCTTAGACTATGTCTACACAGCTTCCCTCTTCTGCAAAAGCCAATGCAAATGAAGCACAGATTAGCATATTGCCATGCTTCATTTGCATAATTACTTAGGAGCCATTTTTGCACAAGAGGTTTTTGCGCAAAAACCTCTTGTGCAAAAATGGCTCCCAAGTAATTCCGCAAATGAAGCATGGCTATATGCTAATCTGCACTTCATTTGCATAGGCTTTTGTGGAAAAGGAAGGCTGTGTAGACGTTGCCTTAGTGTGCAGCAAGCCACAATGTTGATGCACAACGTGTTAGCCTGCCATGAGCTACATTTCTATATGGACCTTCTGCTACACACTGCAAGTACCATAGCATGGTTTGGTGTAATACTGTTTAAAGCAGGAGCTCACCAAAGCATACTATGAAAATCTTAGAATACAGTAGCATGATCCACACTACACATTAGTGTGCACTCTGCTTTCACACATTAGCCTGCCACATACTTAGTCCTTGTATAGACAAGCCTTTAGGTCAGTGGTTCTCAAACTTTTTGGCCCACGGTCCACTCCTTTCTGCTCAGAAGGTCAAAGGACCCACGCAGGCAGGGAGCTCAGCTGATTTGCAGAGGGGAAGGGTGTCTCACTGAGCAAGCAGATAAAAGGAGCTAGCTGCCTGCTTGAATTGGGGAGCTCTGAGAGCTGGTAAAAAAGGGAGATAAGGAGACAGCTAGTGGCTGGGGGATATAGTGAGTGAGTGAGTGAGTAGTTAATTACTTGGCTGATGCATCAGAGGGGAGGGAGAATTTATAGCATCCCTCTGCAGGAGGAGAGAGAGGTGGAAACTCAGCACTCTGAAGACTTCTAGGAAGGGGGAGATAAGGGGCTGAGTACATGGGGTAGGTTGGGGAAAGAGAGAGGGGGTGGGTGCTGGCATCTGTGCAGTGAGCAGTTTGTTTGGGGTGTCTGACAAGCTGCAGTCCTCTCTGACTGGGTTGAGGTGGGAAGCAGGCTGCAAGGGAAGTGTGTGTGCCAGGACATTAGCATGATTGCATTTCAAACAAAGTTTGCATAAAGTGTCAATGGCTTCATATAAAAAAGAAAAAGATTCTTTTAATAGAATGTTTTTGGAGTGTTGCAGATAGCTAAAACTCTGAACTTAATGATTTTTTAAAAAATCTGTGTTACTAATTAATACATGGTATATTGTATTGCATTAAGGCCAGATCTTTGCTATATGGTAGAGTTCTGGCTCTTATGAGTCAGAAGTAGCAAGTACTAGCCTGAGCTATTAGAAAAGCTGATACATGTTGTCAAGGCTGTTCCCCACTCTGACGCTATAAATGCAGAAGTTGGGGGCCCGCAAGAGCACTCCAAAACCTTGCCTCTACAGGCTCTGGTCCAAAACTCCCCTCCCCCAAATCCTAATACCCAGATTTTGGGGGACCCACTGCCACCATCAAGTGCTTTTGAATCCCAAAATAAAAAACACAGACGGGGTGGAGACTTGAAACCAATCCCAGAAGAGCTTGAAAAAAAAAAAGAGCAAAACAAGCTGCGGTTTCTGGTAGCTGACCCCTCAGTCAGGCATGCAGATACACACGGACAGGTCTTCCAGGACACAAGAATCAACCAAAACCGGTTAATTAGAAAAAATTATTTTATTATCAAAACAAAACTATAGTTGCAAGCATAGTAAATTGGCTAGATGGAAAGAGCCACCATTGATATATATACTCAGGGAAAGCCCCTGAGCTGTAAGGCTTAGTTACAAAAGAGAAAAAAAACAATTAGCCCACTCAGACATGATTTCCAAACCCCCAAATAAGGAAAACAATAAACTCTGATGGACTATCTAAACTTTTCCCTACTTACACATTTTTAAAAGTCCATTCTTGGAGAGAGAAGCATCTCCCATCTCCCTCAATCCCTGGGAGAAACAGTTCTGATCGCAAACAAAAAAAGAGAAAAAAAACCCTTCTTTTCCAGTTTGAAATGCCTACCTGCATTGTTATTGGCTGACTGCCCGACGCCTTTGCTAGGTACCTGAGTTAACCCCTTAGTCACTGGGTGCTGGTCAGCACTCCTTTTGATCATGACACATGTACTCTTAGGGTAGTGTTAATTTTCTTTTTATTTAATTTCATATTAAATATTGTATGCATTGTTCTGTGCTAAATATCCCTTGTTTTAATATATTTTTTTCCACCTACGTGGATTGCTTAAAATTATGTGTGTGTGTTTTGTTTTTATTGGTGGTATACATCCACACACACACACACACACACACAACCTCAATATTGCTGTTGCACAAAAGAAATTTCAACCTTCCCAAAAGAATTCAACCTGCCCAAGGATAGGAAATGTTAGAAGGAACACTGCTGGCATTCCAACCTTGCAGGGATGGGGCAGGGGGTGGGCATGGGTATGACGTGCCAGTGCAGGCTCCCTGCTGCGGGTGGGAGAGTGAGTCTCAAGTCTGTGGCCCACCTGCAAGTTAGTTGCAGACCACCACCCTTTGAGAACCACTGCCTTAGGGCTTTTCCTTGAAGAGCCTCTGCTGGAGAGCCAGTCCTTCCCTTTGTATATCCAGTGTGGAATTAGTCCAATCCACTGAAGTAATCCAACAGCATTTTTCTGCAGGGTTTCATCACCTGTTAAGAGAGCTGATCAACAGATGACCCATGCCACTGTATTATAAGGGTCATTGCTGCATCATTTAGTCAATATTAATTTCTTGTACCTTAAATGATGTTTCAAAATAATGCGGCAGGTGGTGGCTTTCCCCCTGTCCACTTAAATGTAGCGAACTCATAGCTGTTTCCCTAAGGCATGAGATACAATGACTATATTAGGTAGAATACAGGGAAGCTTGTACTTTTAAAAAGTATTATACATTAAATATATCCCGGTGTTTAAACTGCATTTCCATGATGCTAAGTGTTAGTTTGATGACTGACAGGGTTATTTTAGGAAGAATTGTTATACTTTTTTTCCTTTTTAGTAAATTTAGTATTCCAGAAGGAGCTGAAATGACAGCCCTGGAGAATGAAAACCCTTTATCTATCCAAAGAACTGGGTCAACTCCGGCAGCAACAGTGCAAGCCATTAACCCAGAAGGAAGATCTCTCTTGAAAAAAAGGTAGTTCTCTTTCTGAGAGCATCCTGAGATTACTGACAAAAATTCCATCTGGGAGGTGGACATATCTGAGCCAGTAATTTCAAAGAGAACTGTGCTTTCATTTCAGCACAGCAAGTTAAGGATGTTTAGCCATCAACGTCAAAAATGCCTGTATCTTGGCATAATCACAGCATAAACTGTCTGGCAGGAGCACAAAGGTCTGGATTAAAGTTTCTAAAGATTCTTTAGAAATTAACAGATACCAAAAACCAGCTTTCAAATCCCCTGCCAGAAGTTAGGGAAATAAACAGCTCCCCTAAACCTGTGTGGTTCAATATATTCATAAATAATCTGGTAAAGTGAACAGATATGTGGCAAAGCTTGGAGAAAATACAAAATTATCATAAACGTGGGTGAGTGGGCAACAAAATGGCAGATGAAATTCAGTGTTGGCAAGTGCAAAGTAATGCAGTCTGGAAATAATAACTCCAACTACATAAATTTAACGATGGGGTCTAAATTAGCTATTATGGCTAAGAAAAAAGAGATCTTGGAGTCTTTCCACATAGTTCTTTGAAGACAATGTGCATTAGTGGTCAAAAAGGCTAACAGAATGTTAGGAATTATTTGAAAACGAATAGAAACTAAAATGGAAAATATCATATCACTTTATTAATTCATGGTGCACCTATACTTTTAATAATGAGTCTAGTTCTGGTTGCCCCCTCTGAAAAAGAATATAATAGAACTGGAAAAGGTTCAGAGAAGGTAAAAAAGATGATCAAATGTATGGAATGGCTTCTATGAGAGGAGAGACTAAAATATTAGAACTGCTCATCTTAGCAAAGATTTGATTAAGGGGGGATGTGGAAATGGTTTAAAAATAACTAATAGTGTAGAAAAATGAACATGGAAATGTTATTTACCCATTCCCACAATACAAAAAGGAGTGGTCATCCAATGAAATGTATAGGAAGCAGGTTTAGTATAAACAAGAGGGAGTAGTTTTTCATACATGCCACACTTAACCTATGAAACTGATTGTCAGAGGATGTTGTGATAGCCAAAATATTTCTGGGTTCAATAAATAACTAGATAAGTTAATGGAGAATAGGCTATCAATGGATATTAACCGAGTTGGTCAGAAATACAAGCCGTATTAGAACAACCGTATACTGCTGTCAGAAGATGAGAGAGTAAGATATGGATGGATCTCTCCCAAATTACCCCATTCTATGAATCCCCCTTGAAGTTCTGGTACTGCCAACTGTTGAAAACAGGAAACTATGGATGTGATCCATAATGACTGTTCTTATGTTTAGAAAGTGTATGGATTTCAAAAGCGACTGTAAATGTTTATACATTTGAACTCATATTTCTTAAGCTCTTTGACTACTGCTTTCAATAAAATAGATCAGGATAATGAGCCATTCCATTTGGTTCTTGTATCCTTCTTCATGAAAAATACCTGATCACATCCACATTAATATTAATGTGGAACAAAATGGTTTGTGCATCTGTCTATCCATCCATCTGTGAATCTGTTTGTTCAAGAACTCCTAAATGATAAGAGCTAGGGCCATCAAATTTTGTATACAACTTCCTTTTATCATAATTTAAAACAAGGTAAGGGGTTGGTAGTACCAGGACGATGGGATCTGTGTGGAATGTAATTATTTCTTACAAATGGAAAAGGAGGGTTTTGATAATAGGAACAGAATGACCACAGAGGGGCATCAAACAAGTTGCCCCTGCTGCCCTGACAATTGTGGAACACCTGCTGGCCAGGCACTGTGTGCTCCGCTGCCCCAGGGCTGCAACCACCACCCAGGCAGCACAGCCCCTAGCTATGCAGGACTAATCCCAGGGATGGGCAGTGTGGCACCTGCCACCCCGTGCTGGTCCCGGAGTGGAGCAGCAGCTGCAGGCAGCACCCCCCCCCCACCCTTAAGCCCCATATGCCCTGCCCTTACTCCTGCCCCCCCGCAATGCCCTGCTGTGAGCCCCTCCTCACCCATCTACTCTGATTTCTGAAGCCCTACACCCTCAATGTCTGAGCTCTCCACATCCGCAATCTGTGCCCTGACTCCTGGACCCCACACATCCCCAGCCTCCTGCCCTGAGGGACCCAAGCAATGCCAGGTAAACCTTCTAGTAATGTTACATATAAAGGGAAAATAAGAAGTAAATGCAATAAGTAACTATTATATCAAAGAAATATAGCTTAATGCAGTGGTTCCCAGTCTGAGGTCTGCAGACCCCTGCGGATCCTCACAGGCACTACAGGGGGTCAATGGAAAATTTTTTAAAGTGGGCCCAATCCTTACTTTTCCTTTTATTTTCTTCTTCCCCATCCCAGAGCACAGGTGAGGGGGAGCAGCAGCTGTGCATGCTGGGATGTGGCTTAATTTTGATCCTGTTCTCTGGATGCTAAGGGAGTGAGGAGAAGGTGCTTGCATACCAAGCATACCTCTCACACACAAGCTTCTGGAGAATGGAATCAAAAGCAAGCCATGTCACGGTGTGCCCAGCTGTGCCCCCCACCCGCCCGTGCTCCTGAAGTTCTGACCTTGCCCCCTACCTGCCCAAAATTCCACCCTGGAGGGGCTCCCATGAGATCCCCCTTGCTCCGTGGATGAGCAGGGGATGGAGGGAACAGGAGCTGAGGAAGCAGTGTGGGCGAACAGCAGCCAATGGGACCTGAGAAGTTCTGTGCCCGGCAGTCTGCATGTCCCTCAGCCCATGCTGAAGCTGACAAGCCGCGACTGTCCTCTGGAGTCAGCTTATAAACGGGTCAGTCACTTTTTACCATTTTTTTCTCTTTTTTGAATATGTCATTCCGCTCTAACCATTCCAAAGCAGTTAGAGTGGTGGGAAGGGTTTAGTTGGGCTTCTAGCAAAAATGGATCGTTTGGGGTGTCCGTGACATTTTAATAGGGTCTGAGGAGTGCAGGAGGCAGGGCACATGCACTCCTCCCCTGGATGTGCCCACTGGAGCTGCAGCAGCCATTGAGAGGTGCTTCTCATTTGGCCCCACGCAGCTGTGGTGAGAGAGGGTTGGGGTAGTCCTCTCTCTGTGGGTAGCATGCATGCTGAGGCCCTCATTCCTCGCCTCACCCCCAAAGCAATGATTTAAACGAAGCAGCAACATTTTCATTTTATTTTGCAAAAAACAAAGATGAATTGAGTTAAGGACATGAGAAAAGGGTAAATCTTCCAGTTCTCAATAATAAAGTTTCATTCTTGTTCATGTCCCACAAAGACATATGCACTTGCAAATGTTTATGAACACTGCATAGTCCTATTGCACTTAATATAACTCCTCACTATTTGAAAAAATAAGCTCTTGTACAAATCTTTTAGAGAATGGAACTTTAATATGGAAAAATAAAAAGCACTAAAAACGAAATGGGTTTTAAATAATGAAAAATCAGATTATTGACCTCAGTGGCAAAGGAGGAAAATATCAGATGTGAATCCTGTCAACACAGCCATGGTTTGAAAGATGTGTCAGTACATCCAAAAAAAAGTATGATGAAAAGAAGGGATTCAACAGCGAACACTGGGGTGCAGTTTCATTTAAAGCATCACAGCATGAAAAGTGTGATTTGTACAGATTCTATCCACTACCATCTTCAACACACATGCTGTGGTAGATGGGGTCCCTTTGTTCCTTATATTTTGAGAACTTAAATCTCTGGATCCAGTAACTATGCCCTCAACCCCATGCTCCCGTAGAACTAATTTTGTCATTGCACAATTTACTTCACATCTTCATTATTGCCTATTTACAACAGAACACTGTGACAAATCTGTGTGGTTTTCTGCACCTGCAAAGTTAGGAGGGAAGAGAAAGGGTAGCTAGCATATGATCTATACTAGGAAAAGAAGTAGTGGCATGATTACACAGGAACCAACATAACAGGTAACCAGTCTAAGCAATAGGATGGTAAATACTGAAGCTATGTTGAATGGTAGGTAAGCACCTACGCAGTGAATGGGGAGAAATGGGCACCTTAGAATGTGATCCATAACTGCTAGCATGCTAGGTGGGACTTTGAAGATGCCAAAGACAGGGTTGTGTGCTAAGTCCCATCCCCTGCTCTTGGTCTCTCATCTCAGTAACAAAATTACTGGACTACAAATAATTGTTACTCTCTCTCTTTCTCTCTTTCTCTTTCAGGCCTAGTGACTATTGAAATATTTATCTACATTGGAACACTCATTGAATCAGAGAAACAGAGTATGAGAATAGGTCTTCAGGAGGTAACACACTTGGAAGAGACTACTCCATAAATCAGTGGTTAGAATAACATGCCTGAGCAGTGGGAGACACCCTGTTCAAATTCTTGTTCCCCCTCTGATAGATGGAGGGATTAAAGTTGGGTCTCCCACACCCCAAGTAAATATGCTACCAACTCGGTGCTAGATGTCATAAAGTAGGCATCACCCCCTTCTTTGGCCATATGGACTTTAAATCTCTAAGCACACCTTCTGGTTCAAACCCCACAGACAACTTACTGACTGAGCTTCTATCTTCCCCCTGTTTGTGAATCATACTGACAATCATGATTTGCTGTCCCCAGACTGCTTGACAAGACTAACCCAGAGGACCATGGCAAAGCAACTTATTCAGGTCCATAGGTTTTGCACCATCATGTTGTAATTACTTTTTAATGAGTTTCAGAGGGGTATCTGAGTTAGTCTGTAACAGGAAAAACCTAAAAAAGCAACAAATAGTCCGGTAGCACTTTATAGACTAACAAAACATGTAGATGGTATCATGAGCTTTAGTGAGCACAGCCCACTTCTTCAGATGACCAGAGTGTTGGATGTCCAGAACCAAGAATAAATGGGGGAAGAAGGGAGGGTGGAGAGAAGGAAAAAAATTGGAGGGGGGGGGAGAAAAAGAGGCAGTGGGTAGATAAGTTTCAAAGGGAAAGCGTGTCTATAACAGGAAAAACTGAAAAACCACAGTCATCTGAAGAAGTGGGCTGTGCCCATGAAAGCTCATGATACATGTTTTGTTAGTCTACACAGTGCTACCAGACCATTTGTTGTTTTTTAAGTTTATCCTGTACAGACTAACTCAGCTACCCCCTGAAGCTTCTGAAAAACAATAGATAGTCTATTACCACCTTAAAGACTAGATAGATAAAGGAGGCTGATAAGAGCCATTAGTTTGCACTTGGAGAGGAGTGTTTATTTCTAGGGCTACGTCTACACTAAGAGTTTTTTTCCCCGCAGAAAATATGCTAATGAAGGACTCATTAGCATATTTTCTGCTGTTTCTTTTTGCACAAGAGTTTTTTGTGCAAAAAGAAGTAGTGTGAACATTTCCTTTTTGCACAAAAATCCCATTTTGCACAAGATCCTTATGCCTACCTTCGTGGTAGGAAAGATCTTTCTTACCATATTGCTTGTGAATGGTGAAGCAGGCAGGAGGCTAATTCCTTTGAGAGCTGAAGGGAACAGATATCACCTTGAAGACATAATATATTCTTAATCACTAATTTAATGGACACAATTCTCTGCTGCCTTATATCTTGTGTAGTCATTTACATCTGCAAAATGTTACTCAATCAAAATTTTCCTGTCAACTGCACAATAGAAGGTTTTTACATTTTGCAAAAGTTTAGCTGTTTTAACTTGGAAATTTCTGGAACCATGTTTTGGGCTCTTGGCTTGTCTCCTTTTGCTATACCCCTATTCTAGTGCAACTCACAAGAAGGTTCTGTGACTCTTGCCTGAAGCAATCAGGGTGTGTCAACTGTAGACAGGTGGTTGAATGACCAGTACTTGGTGTCCCTTTAGTGAATATATTTAAGCTCCTATATTTATAGTTACACTGACATTTTCACATGTTTCCCAGAGCCTGCAGACATTTAGTCATATGCTTACATTTATACATGAAAGTTTAAGGGAGGGGACTATTCATGTGAAAGTTAAACATATACATAAGCATTTGCAGAATCATTGCCTGAGTGTGTTCCTATGAAATGAAATCACATGATCTTTCCAGTTGGAAGAACATGCATTATTTCTGTGTATCTTTCTTGGGCTTCTAAGGGCATGTCTACATTAGAATTTTGTTGGAAAAACGGCCATTTTTCTGACAAACTTGAGGAATGTCCACACTGCAATTGCATTCTTCTGCAAGAAAATCAAAAGAACAGAGGGGTTTTTCCGGCACTGATAATCCTCATTCTATGAGGAAGAAGCCTTTTTGTGAAAGAGCTCTTTCACAAAAAGGTGTGTGTAGACAGGGAAGAGAGAGTTCTTTCAGAAAAAGAGGAAAGAAGAAAAAACGCAGGTGCCCTGGTGGCCATTCTGTCCATAGCAATCACAGCTTACATGCAAGAGACCATCCATTCAGTCGCTCTCTTCCGAAAAAAACTTTTTCCAAAAGAAGTCTGTAGTCTAGATGTAGCCTAAATGAGAGGTATTGCTGCTTTTGATAATACACACAATTCAAGCAATCACATGCTTTCCTAGAAACCTCATATTTTTCTTTTTGAGATGGATTAGCTGTGATGGGTAGAGATATATTCTGTCTGAGTGCAACAAAAAAAGAAGCTTTTCACATTTCATTCTTCTCCTGACCTTCAAGACAATCATGAAGTTTCCGAATCAGAAAAAGGATTCAGATGCTCTTTGGTTTTCTTGGCATGTTGATCCAGAAAGAAATTTCTGGCTCTGTCAGTCATTTAGATGCATAATTTTCCTTTTCTTTTAAGCACATCAGCACCACTTATAGTATTTGAAAGTGACAGTTTGCTGTCATTGTTATGCTTATATTTGGGTCAAAGAGGCTTATGGTTTCTGTATTCTTAGCTATTTGTATTCACTATATGATTTTGTTGTTCTCCAGAAAAGGTGGGTCCTTTCACATGTAAATCTTAGATGGTACTTATGTATAGCCTAATGGAAAGCTAAACAATCTTGTCCAGCTATGGGTTATTTACAGATTTATTTGTGGTTTGTAATTGCTCAACAATTTAAGCTAACAAGTATTACTATATGGATGGTAACTGTTGCCATTTGTTATTCTTTATTAATGCTGTGTGATTGGTCACTGTAGTCATATAGTGTTTCTTTTCTCTGATTAACTTATTGAAACATTTGGAATAGGTGGATAACAAAAGATAAATAGTGACTCCATCTATATATTTTAGAAATGCACATATGTCTGACTGTCTATCCATCAGTCTGTGAGTCCATTTGTTCAAGAACTTCCCCTAAATAGTAAGAGCTAGGATGATCAAATTTGGTATCCTCTTCTCCTAACTTAAAGAAAGGATTTGTCTGTGCCGGGAAAATGGGAAATGCTTAGAATGGGATTGTTTTCCATAATGTGGAAAGGGAGGAGACTGTTTTGAGGGATGCTATTCTGCATTGTGACTACTGAGAGCAGTGAGCACAAGGAAGAGCTATATTGCAGAGTACCACTGGGAGCAGCCACATCACCAAGGCACTGGTGAGCTAGGACTGGGGCTCACTATCTTGCCATCCGTCAGATTGGATAAGTGGCCCCTCCTACCTCAAAACCCTCCCCCTGGCCCTTGGCCACAGCACCAGAGTGGGGGTAGGGAAGAAAGGAATCCCTGCCAGATGGAGGGGAGAAGGCCCTTGCCAGACATGGGCAGAAAAAAGATCCATCAAATGGGGGAGGAGGAGAAGATGCATGATGGATGGTGAGGGATAAGTCCCCTGACAGATGAAGCGGAGAAAAGGCCCTTGCTGGACGGGGAGAGAAAAGGCCCCTGATGGAATTGGGTGAGGGGGAGAAAAGGCCCCTGACATACCATCAGGGGTTCATCCACCTGCACATCCACTAATGTGATACATATCATCAAGTGCCAGCAGTGCCCTCTTTCTTGTATATTGGCCAAACTGGATCGTCTCTGTGCCAAAAGATAAATGGACACAAAACAGATATCAAGGAAGGTAACATACATAAACCGGTAGGACACTTTAATCTCCCTGAACATTGAGTAATGAATGTGGTAGTGGCCATTCTTCTAAAAAAAACAAAAACAAAAACAAAAAAACCCCTTCAAATTGCATAGGGAAACAGTTGAACTGCAATTTATTTGCATATTCAATACAATCAAATTAGGACTGAATAAAGATTTAAATTGGTAATCCCACTACAAAAGCAATTTCTCCTGTCTTGGTATTCATACCTCCCCATCAACTACTGTGTCTGAAACAGATGCACTCTGTCTTAATGAGTCTCATTAACACTGCCTTTGTAATTTCCACTCCAATTCATCTGATGAAATGGGTTTTACCAATGAAAGCTTATGCCCTAATAAATCTATTTGTCTCTAAGGTGCCACAGGACTCCTCATTGTTTTTGCAGATGGAGACTAACTGGGCTACCCCTCTGAAACATTTCAGAGTTCCATAGATTTTCCTGGGGCTCCATAATGGATGACTGAATTTATGATCTGGGTTTATACATGTAAAAAGCATATGGAGGATGAGGAAAATTGCTACAAATAACACACATCTTTTTGTGGTTTTTCTTTTAATTTTTTTTTTCTATAAACTACAAGCAAGAGGAAGAACCAGGACAGGATAGGCCCATTGCTCAATGAAGAGTGAAAAACAATAATAGAAAATGTGGAAATGGCAGAGGCACTTAACTTCTTTGTTTTGGTTTTCACCAAGAAGGTTGGAAGTGATTGTATGCCTACAATAGTGTACGCCGGAGAAAAGGAAGTAGGCCCAGAAGTTAAAATAGGAAAAGAATAGGTTATAAATTAGTTAGAAAAGTTAGATGTGTTCAAGGAGCTGAATGAGGAGGTATCTGAGGCATTAGTTGTCATCTTTGACAAGTCATGGAAGACAGGAAAGATTCCCAAAGACAAGAAAGGGGCAAATATAGTGCCCATATATAAAAAGGTAAATAAAGAAAACCCAGGAAACTACAGACTAGCATAACTTCTGTGTCAGGAAAGATAATGGAGCAAATAATTAAGGAAACTATCTGCAAACATCTTGGAGGTAATAAGTAATAGTCAGCAAGGACTTGTCAACAACAAATCATGTCGAACCAACCTGATAGCTTTCTTTGATAAGTTAACAACTATTGTGGATAACAGGAAGTGGTATGCATGGTATATCTAGATGTTAGAAAAGCATTTAAATACACTCTTGATGAACTTTTTATAAGTAAACTAGGGAAATACAGTGTAGATGGGGCTACTATAAGTTGGGTGTATACCTGGTTAGTTAACCATGATCAGAAAGTGGTAATCAGTGGTTTAGTCATGCTTGAAAGGCACCAGTTCTGGGACCAGTTCTGATCAATATCCTTAACAACGATTTAGATAATGGCATAGAGAGTATACTCTAAAGTTTGCAGATGATACCAACCTGGCAGGGCTGCGAGCGCTTTTGATGGTAATTCAAAATGATATGGACAAACTGGAAAAAATGGTTTGAGGTAAATAGGATGAAATTCAATAAGGAAAAATGCAAAATACCCCACTTAGGGAGGAACAGTCAGTTTCATACACATAAAATGGGAAATGACTGTTTATGAAGGAATACTGCAAAAAGGGGTCTAGCGGTTGTAGTGGACCACAAACTAAATATGAATCAACAGTGTGAAACTGTTGCAAAAATAGCAAACATAATTTTGGGATGCATTAACAGGAGTGTTGTGAGCAAGACACGAGAAGGATTTCTTCAGCTCTACTCTGTGCTGATTAGACCTTAGCTGGTGTATTATGTCAAGTTCTGGACACTGCATTTCTGGAAAGAAGTGGAGAAATTGGAAAAAGTCCAGAAAAGAGCAACAAAAATTATTAAAGTTCTAGAAAATCTGACCTATGAGGGAAGACTGAAATAATGGGGTTTGTTTAGTCTGGAAAAGAGAAGACCAAGAGAGGACATAATAGCAGCTTTCAAATACTTAAAAGGGTGTTACAAGGAGGAGAGAGAAAATATATTCTCTTTAACCTCTGAAGATAGGACAAGAAGCAGTGGACTTAAATTGTAGCAAGGAAGGTTTAGGTTGGACATTAGCAGATATTTCCAAATGGTCAGGATGGTTGAGCACTGAAATAAATTGCCCAGGGAATTTGTGGCATCTCTATCATTAGAGATATTTAGTATTAAACTATAATTTTAGTAATTAACTAGAGTGATTAAGCAGTCCTAAGAGTGAACTTAACTGACATGTTCTCTGGCAGGGGCATTCTTTCTCTGGCATTTCCTTAGGCCTGGATCACCAATTACATGTCAGAGATATTCAACTGAAAGTTTGAGAAATTGTTTCTCTCAGTGTATTCTCAGTCCGTCATTTTCCAAACAATATAAGACAGTATCCAAATTGCTAAAATGATCCTCTTGATCCTTTTCTGTAAGAAAGATGTTATCAAAGTAACATTGAGCTTTGTTCAGTCTTTCAAAAACTCACCCATGGTTTTCTGGAATAGGACCAGTGCTGATGTCATGCCAAAGGCTGATGTAAGCCTTGTATTTTGATTGTGAGATATTTGCAAGATGCCAGATGGATCTCAATGTGTAGGCATACACTGAGCAAATCAAATATACTGACGTATTTTCCTCCACTAAAAAGAGTAAGCAAATCTTCAGTTGAGATGGTAGATTCTGGTCTTCATATAAACCTAGATTCAGTATCACTTTGAAATCTCTACAAATTCAGGCTGAGCCATCCTGCTTGATCATTGGTATGATGGATGCATCCTATTTGCTGTGTGAAATTATTGACAGGACTCCAAAGTTCACTAACGGTACAAATAAGCTTTTACCCAAGGCACAGCTCTGGCTTTGTAATATTTTGTCTGGCTGTCAGACTTAACAGTGATACTGAAGATTTTGAGGTGCCTGTTTGATGGCCTTGATCTCAGACTAATTCACTTTAAGCTTCTCAAGCTTCTCAAGCTTCTTCTGCCAAATAATGATGGTTACTTTCTTTTAATCACATACAAAGTTAAAATGACTGCTTGTCCATTTAGTTGAAATTTCACTTGAAATATCCCTTTTGGAACTAAATTTTCTCTGGTATAAATTTTCAAGAACTAGAAGTATTTTTCCAAAGGAACTTTAACAAAGGTATATGTGTAAATCAGTAAGATGACAGTTCCAGTATCAAGCTCCACTGTTGCAGGAATTCCCTCAATCAAGGATGTGATCCAGATGGCATCTCTGACTCCAGATTATAAAAATATCTGCAGCATTTGGTTTTGGTCACTGTCACTAGAGCTCTTATGTTTTTCCACCTTATTATGAATTTCTGATTTCCATGCTTTTTGGAGTTCAGTATTCTCTTTTTTTGGATATATAGTTTCTCTATGTTGCTGATTGATCTGTGTGACAAAACACAACAGTGTGGATTTTAACTGCAATTCCATCAAATACTTTGCCTACCAACAATCCCTCTCACAGACATATTTTGTGCATAATGGCCATAAAGAAATTCATTATGTTCCCATGGTCTTCTGTCTCGCTCCTTCCAGATGCGAACCTGGTTCAGACTAAATTCCAGAAAATTCTTCTCTGTGATGTCCATGGCCAAAGCTACCTGAATAGCTTCTTGAATGTGAGCATTGATATAGTCAATATCTTTTTTTTTTTTTTTTTAGATTGGTCATGGCATAATCCAGAGACAAACTGATTACCTGTGGTATCACTAGTTTGTCTGCTTTAACAAATTCCTTTGAGGAGCAACAAACTGCAAACTGTGCAACCAACTTTACTTCCCTGGTCTCTGATAGAACCAGTGTTGTTCTCCTATCATTAATAGGGCAGGAAAAATGTTCCCAAACTACTGCAGTAATTGTGGTAGATGTGGCACCTCCTGGCACAATGAAAGACAGAAGTTCATGTAGCAGTCATTATGTCTTTGGACCCATCACTGTCTGTCAGATTGAAACTCTGTCCATTGCCAAGAAAGGTTGCCATTTCTCTGCACTTATGCTGGACTTCATACCTGCTCAGATATCATATCTGCAAAGGGAAACTGTTGTTTTTGTTTTACTGAGCACTATCTGTTCTTGATTTCCTTCTACTGTTTGTGTGTCTAGATAGCAGAATAGAGAATTCTTATTTTTGTGGCACCTCAGCTCCCTCTGCTGGCTATAGATGATCTATGCAGGCTGTAGGCTTCATCTCGCTCTTTCTGCTTGCACATGGTCAACCAAGGTGGCTGCTTGCTTTCCTCACAGCTCCGGCAATTGTGGAACACATCTCCTATGTTCAGTCTCTATTTGCTTGCTTTCCCTCCCTTTGCTAGCTGTTTCTTCTTGTCAGTCAGTTCATGCAATGGAGACTCATGGGATAGACGATCTTTGTGGCCATTATGTTATTGTTGGACCTAGCAGAGGATGAGGCAGACAGACAGAGGGAGCTGGTAGAAACATAGCTGTTTGGTGAATCATCTTTATTGCTCTTCTGGCAGCAAAAATGAGGCTTTGCATGGGGGAGAAGGGAGAATGATCAAGTTTTTAAAGTGACAGGATATCATACGTTCCATTCAAATGTCAATATATTCTTTTTTCCTGAGAATCTGTTAGAATCTTTCCTCTCTCACTATCCTGAAATGAAAGAACATAAATGTTATAGCCTGCTCTGTGTATATTATAAAGTGATATCTGTATGCAATCATGGATTTATATGTGGTATTATATATGGGGGTAAATTTTTAAAAGCACCTACGCTACTTAGGATCAGAAGTTATACTTTCAAAAAGTGAGTTAGTAATTAAGAGCCTCAATTCCATTGACTTTCAGTGAAACTCAAACTCCCAAATAACTTTTAAAAATGGGATTTAGGCTCCTTTATTAGTTTGCCACTTTTGAAATTTTACCAGAGGAATTTTTATGTTATTTCTAAATTCCATAAAATGTATACCAAAATTGATCCAAGATGTGTGTTTTGACTAAATGTCTGTACTCTGATCAAAAGTCATTTTTTTAGGCTCCTTGTAGATTTTTCTGAAGATTTGGGCACAAACTAAATCAGCAACATCTGAAGATTACTGTTCTTTTTTATCTTTGCACTGCTTCCAGTCTTGTCAGTGTGGAATAATTGAGTTTATATAAATAACAATATTGTAAATGCTGAGGTTCCATCAAGGTCCTTTCTAGATATTTCTCCTTTTTGTTTTATTCTTCCCATGAAGATCTCAAGTATTTTTTCAAAGAGAGCTGGTTTTGGTTTGTGCCAGGACTAATGAATGCCACTTCTGTCTATAGGTTACAAAAATGCTCCATTCCACCTAATTGGTGAGCATATTCCTTCCACAGAGTTTTCAGAACTTCTTGGTATGTGGCTCAAGAGATAAGAAAAAATCCTGTATTTTGCTTCTTTTTGTGGCAATTCAAGGCTGCCTGCATAACCATAAGTCCTTTATTCTTCAAAATGGGCATGTCTGCACTAGGAAATTATTTCAAAATAACTTATTTTGAAATAACAACTCCTGAAATAATAATTTTGAAATAGCATGTCCACACTACAGGGAAGCCTCAAAATTAATCCGAGGCAGGCTCTGTTAATATGGATGCGCTACGTCAACTTAGAGTCCCAGGAAGCACTGGGGAGTAATTAGTTTGAATTACTCTGGGGAGTAGTTATTTCCAAATAGCAACACTAGAGTGTCCACATTGCTGCCCTTATGGTCAATAGACTATACCACATTCAAATCTGGCATGTGTGAACATGATTTCTCCCCTGATGAGGTTTGTTGATGAACATAAACATATGAGCATCTGACTGAACTTTTGCTGAAGAAAACATCATATAAAAAGTTATGAATATTAAATTTGGTGTTATTTAGACTGCAGCTTGCATTGAAAAATAGGTTGTATAAAACACCACTGCATTGTCATTGACTAGATGACATAATACTTCTCTTCTGTCTCCAGCACTCTTCTGATTCTTTGATACAATGATGATGTGTGTTTTATTATTAATTAACATTTATAGTAGAGTAGCACCCAGATCTCACCTCAGATTAGAGTCCCCTGGGGCTGAGAGCTGTGAAAACATGGTCAGAGGCAGTTTCTACTGAGGATGTAATAGTATAGTCGATTAACCAATTAACCGATAAGCAAAAGCTACACGCATTTCCCTCCTCGCCCGGCTAGTAAATTTTTTAGCAAGCTGGCCAGCAGCACAGCTCAGTCCTAGCTTGTGTTGGGTCCTAGACCTACCCCCACTGTGGCTCTGCATTTAAAGTGTATTAGGAGCCAGATGGGGAGGCAGCCCAGCTCAGTTCCAGGTCCAGGAGCAGAGGGGCTGCTGCCAGCTGGTGCTGTTGCCTCTTTCAGAGGCAAGAGTGCAGGACGACAGGCAGCTGGTCTGCAAGGGGAGCTGATTTTTAAACTGGTTCCCTCGCAAACAAGCTCCTGTCTGGATACAGAGGCAGCAGCGTGGAGTGGCAAAGGGCTCCTCGGGAGCAGGACCAGAGCGTACTAGGCTGCCAGCCCCACCCCCGCGGGGACCATAGAATAGTCGAGTAACCAATAAGAATTCATGAGGTTAATCAACTATTCAATTAACCAATATTTAACATCCCTAGTTTCTACTCCTAAACTGTTTACAAATGAGACAGAGACCAATAGTTGGACTAAGGAAGAAGTCTTACACATAAGGGAAAAGTTTTAAAAGGTCCCTAAGCAGAGCTGGGTGATTTACTGATATTTGATTGACTGGTAGTTCAAAAAATGTTTACAATTATTCTGGTCAAACCAAATAAAAAAATGTTGAATCTTTTCATTAACTATTTTGGGTTGAATGAAACATGTTTTTACCCAAAACACTTCATTCTGGGGCATTTTTAAAGGGCTAGAGTCTCAAAACTGGTGTGCGCTGACACTACTATTGAAGCTTTTAGTCCAGTGGTTATACAGGGCCATGGGGATATTCTGGGGCAGGTTTCTTTTAAGCTCTCATTTTGAAGTTGCATCACTTTGTATAAAATCCTTGAATTGTCACTAGTCCCGTCCTGGAGATCTGAAATTTTGTGCAAAGTAATTCATTAGAATTGCGTATTCTCATTTCTTTCCTTTGAAGGTGTATTAGAGATGAACTAGAAAATCCTATGACTTTTTGTTAGTAGTAGATAGTTAAAGGAGCATTATTGGTTTTAAGACTCTTAGTCATTATTATTTTGTTAGAGGTACCTGTAAAACCACAGTGAATCCTATTTCAACTTCTATTAGCCAGTAGACAGAGATAAATAGACTAAAAGCACAAAAGAATAAGTAATACTCAACTGAAATAATCCTGTATGAGATGAATGAAGGATGACATCTTCAGTTACAATATGAATTACTTTTCTAGTATGAATGTGATTGAATGAAAATCTGATACTCAATAATCCAGACTCTTTGTGATTTGTAATGGCTTTTCAAGGGTGACCCAGACTTAGAGAGATGCAGTATTTTCTGACATGTTCACACATACCAGATTTGAATGTGGTCCATAGTCTGTTGACCATCAACTGAAAATAACAAAAAAGTCTGTAGTTTTCATTCTGATACTTAGCAATAAAACATAGGTAAGGTGATGATTGTATAAATTACAGATCCACAGCTGCCCATTCTTGTTTCATGAATGTATTTTAAAAACTAAAATGAGGACACTGAATGCCAGCACTGTATGTGCATGCAGTCTGGTAAAATTGATTACCTTTTCTTCAACCTTAGATTGTGGATAACAGAGAACACTGAAGAAAAAAAAATATATCACTAGTAATATTTTCATGCAGGCTAATGTTTATATTGTATTATATAACTCCTGTGCTTCAACAGTACCCAATCTCAATTTAAGACCCCTAATCTGATCAGAGTTTGGTGCATATAGTACTATTACAGCTGCAATATAGTTTCTACTCATCTATGCACTTCATAGTTCACATGACCCTTTTCTAGGGGGAAAATAGGAGTTCAGCTTGCAAATTACAGGTGCGCTTAGTGAAAAATGTCTATCTATTTTTTGCAACTCTTACGAATTAAAAAGATACCTCTTGCACGTCTGTTGTATAGCACTCAGAACATTTGATTTTTTTTTAACCTAAGTAAGCAACTATATCAAAGCAAGTTGCCTCTACTCAACCTCAACTATGCTAAGCATATACATTATGGGCTTTTTACAATAAGTGAAATGACTTTGTTGCATATTTATTACCTTAAAAACCCTTCCCTCACTTTCCTTATTGGAGAATGTCACAATGTTACAATATTACCCATGGCTTTGAGATATAGAAATTGCTGCCACTACAGTTGAAATTCCTGAAGTGTGTGTATGTTCTTGCAGTGTGTTCTAAAGCAATGGAGATAATTTGTATTAAAAAATTCTAGTGTCTACTCTGGTTCATCTGGGACATAGGCACATCTTTTTGTGTTCTGAAGGAATTCTCCCATAAGATGAACCTCTGGTTTTTTTATATTTCTTCTGACAACAGCAAAGTTATATCAACTTTTTCTCAAAGCTTCCCTTATGCTAGGAAATACACATCACAATTTACAAAAGATTCAGGTGATTTTCTATATATCCACCATGCATAATGTAATCAAAATTCAAAGTGGACTCATCACATGCTTATAATTTGGCATCAGTGTAAAAACTTTAACTACAGGCTGAACTGTCTGGTCTGGGACTTTCTGGTCCAGCAACATCCATGGTCAGGCTGGTGGTCAGGAGGGGAATCAGACCTGTGGTCAGGCCAGCAGTGGAACTGGGTGGGATCAAGAAGCCAGATCTGCTGATGAATCCCAGAGTCCATCATCAGAGCAGCCAGAATTGACCTCCCCTGTTCTGGCAAATTCCCTCATTCAGGGCAGGGCAGGTCCCAAAGCGCCAGATGAGGGAGGTCCAACCTATATTAGAAATTAAATGCTGTTAGTTACTGAACTATGCTGAACAAGTTACCTGCTCTTGAGGGGGTTCCCCTATCCATGTGGATCTCCACTGTGGCCTGTTTTGCCTCTGCATGGATTCTTGTTGATTGCTGGTGTTTCTCTGACTCAGACTCTCAGCTTTGGCCCCAGTCTTTAGCATACCTTGGGTACGTCTAGACTACATGGCTCCGTCGATGGAGCCATGTAAACTAGTTTACCCAGCATAGTCAATGAAGCGGGGATTTAAATAATCCCTGCTTCATTAAAATAAAAATGGCCACCACGCTGTGCCGACGATGAGCTGATCCGGAACAGCACGGCAGTCTAGACGTGGCACTGTCAACAAGGGAAGCCTTTGTCGACCGCTCCAGTAAACCTTGTTTCATGAGGCATACCAGAGCGGTCAACAAAGGCTTCCCTTGTCGACCGTGCCACGTCTAGACTGATGTGCTGTGCCGGATCAGTTGATCGTTTGCACAGTGTGGTGGCCATTTTTATTTTAATGAAGCGGGGATTATTTAAATCCCCATTTCATTGACTATGCTGGGTAAACTAGTTTACATGGCTCTGTCAATGGAGCCATGTAGTCTAGACGTACCCCTTCTTTTGGTCTCATAATGGCCCTCTTTCAGTCTCATAATGGCCCTGTTTCCCTTGTACTGCCCTCTCCTGTCTCTGGGGGCATTGCCTTTTTTTCTGGCCCTTGATGTGACAGTGGAAGCATCTCTCATGCCTTCCCTTTGCCACAGCTCACCTGTAGTCTGCCTTCCCTCAGGGCTAGCCTTTTGAGTTCTCTTGGGACATTCCCTCTTCATATGCCTGGGCTCCCTACAGGCCCAACATGTTTGGGGCCCCACTGTTCACTTCCCAGGAGGCACTCTCCCACCTTTCCCTTTATCCAGGTGGGGCTTCCAGTTGCACTCCCTTCTCAAGTGTCCCCACAAATGTAGCAGTTCTTAAGTCCAAGCTCCAGCCTCTAGCCCCAGATACTTGGTCTCACACAAGGTCTGGGTGCCTACCCATGCAGCAACCAAAACAGTCTCCTCTGTGGCTCAACAAGCTGAGATTATTATTGCCCATAATATTGGTTCTGTGGCTTTGGGTCTGCAAAATGATCTGTTCTTTAGAACCATGGTCACCAACCAGTCAATCGCGATAAGCGACAATGGAGGTAGTGCCGGCTTCCTGTGGGGTGGACGGAAGTCCTGCAGCTTTGCGCCACTTCCGGGGGTTCCAGAAATGCGCTGGCTGCTCCCCTCCCACAGGTCTGTGGAGTGCCGGGCACGCTGCAGGAGGAGGCGTTGGCCCCGGAGGAGGAGCATGGGGGCTTTCCTGCACCGCAGGAGGGGTGAGTCAGCCCAGGGGGAGGTGCGCGCATGGGGGTTTCCCTGCACCACGGGGGGGGGGGGTCGCCCCCGGGGGAAGCATGCGTGGGGGTTTCCCCATGCCGCGGGAGGGGGGTGTCGGCCGCGGGGCAGGCATGCGCGGGGGTTTCCCCATGCCGCGGGGGGGGGGGGGTTGGGCCCAGAGGAGGCATGCGCCAGCTTCCCTCTCAGGGGGGGGAATCTTGGGAGGAGGTGGGTGCAGGAGACTCCCTGCCCCCACTGGCACCCCCCCAGTCCCCTGCCCTCCCTGCGCCCCCCGTTCTCTGCCCCCTGTTCCCACTCCCCAGCCACAGAACTCTGTCCCCACTCCTCTGTCCCCAGCGGCACCCTGTCCCCAGCTGCAGAAACCTCTTCCCACTGGCACTCTGTCCCCTGCTGCAGAACCCTGTCCCCTCTCCCCTCCCAGCACCCTGTTCCCTCTCCCCTGCCCCCAATCACAGAACTCTGTCCCCATTGGCACCCTGTCCCCTGCCGAAGCACCCACTAGCACCCTTCCCCAGTACTATGTCCCCTGCTCCCACCAACACAGTTGGGGCCACATTAGTGAAGCATGAGGGGGGTTGGAGGAGGGTTTTTTTGCATCTCACTTGTGTGGCCCCAACTGACTTTCTGTGGGTCAGTGACCCCTGACTCAAAACAGGTTCCCTGCCCTTCTCAGAAATAAAGACAATGCAGAAACTTTTTGTGTTTGACATAGTATTTTATTTAAAAATGAAGCCTGGCCAACAAACCCCCAACTGGGGCCAAGCCCCCATCTGGCCACAGCATCAAAACACTCCTGCACTCCCCTTTCCCCCAGACCCTACATCTGAGCCTATCATACACTGGAACCCCCTGCCCTGAGCCTCTCACATACTCCAACCCAAATTCCTGAACCGTCACATCCAGAAGTCTGTGGCTTGCTTAGTACCCTAACCCTACATCTGACCCCAACACTGCCCGGCCTGGAGCCCCCTCCCCGAGCCAGCGTCCCCTTATCCACCTCCTCCTGCATCCAGATTTCCTCCCAGAGCTAGCACCTCTCACCCCTTCCCACGCCCAAATCCCTCATTCCCACCCCAGAGTATACACATCCTGTCTCAACCCAGCGAGGGTACAGCTAGACTGCAGGAGTTTTTCAGGGTTCTCAGAAAAACTCTTCTGCATCCAGGAACGCATTTGTTCTTCCGCTTCTTTTAGTGGAAGAGCAAACATGATCTTTCGGTCACCCCTATATTCCTCTTTCCACGAGGAATAAGGGGGCTTCCAAAAGAAGGGGTTTTTCTGACATTTGGTCTAAACAGTCTAAACAGGCCAAATGTTGGAGAAACCTCTTCCTACAGAAGAATTTGGGAAAAAAAGCAGCAGTATAAGGGTTGGGGATAGGAAGTGATGGAGCGGAGGAGAATAGAGAGGGCGGGGCTTCAAGGAAGGGGCGGGGCTTCAAGGAAGAGGCGGGGCAGTAGATCTTGGCTTGTTCTGTCATTTAAAAAGTGATCTTGGGTGTAAAAAGGTTGGAGACCACTGCTTTAGAGGTATCCACAGCTTCTTGCAGGTATTAAGTGTTATAATCTGAGGCACATCTGTATATGCATTCCTTATTTCCAGTTATTTGACAGTTCAAGGCAGGGATTTTACTTTGAGACAACAGCAAATTCAGCAAACTCAAAAGTTCGGTAATGTCAGCCTATGCTCCATATTATCTTTGTTGTATTTGGAATTTCCTTTATGAACTGATACTCACTTTGTGTAAATACCTAGAATGGATACGTGTATGTTTCCAACTCCAACAATAATCCATTGAAAGTCCATATTCAACAGGGTAAATTTACAAAAAGAGCCAATCCAATGTCAGTAGCTCAATCAAAAACATTTCTAAAGTTTTTTTTCTCAGACAATTGGAGGGTAATTTTTTAACTCGCTAAGCAGACATGAAAGATGTGAATAGATTTGGTGGAGCAAAAATGTGTAGCAAAATGATTTCTTGAATTTAGTGGTCCTTATCCTTCTCTTGATTCTCCAGGAATTCCTGATTCATTGAGTGCAGAACTTGGTCAAAGACATGGTGCCTCCACTTGTCTGGCCCTGAGCAGCTCTTCTGTTGAGGTTAGCCCTACCACTCCAGTGACATCATGTTAGAGACTCCCTTGAGAGTTTCTCAGGTTAGGCTGATATAGGAAAGGAAATATTTTCTCGACATCAAGACACAATGTGATGAAAATGAGATTCTGAGAGACTTAAAAAAATGAAATAGCTTCAATGGAAATAAAGTATTGTTTATGATGAAATGTTTCAGTGATAGGCATTATAGGATTGGGTGGGTGGGAGAGTTGCAGTCTCTCTGTCCAAAGACAGCCACAGACCTCATTAAAGTCACAGGCTGTTCATAGAATCATAGAGCTGGAAGAGACCTCAGTAGGTCATCAGGTCTAGCCCCCTGCCCAAGGCAGGACCAATCCCAAATACATCAACCCAGCCAGAGCTTTGTCAAGCCGAGACTTAAAAACCTCTAGGGATGGAGATTCCACCTCCTCCCTAGGTAATCCATTCCAGTGCTTCACCACCCTCCTAGTCAAATAGTTTTTCCTAATATCCAACCAAGACCTCTCCCACTGTAACTTGAGACCATTGCTCCTTGTTCTGCCATCCGTCACTACTGTAAACAACAGCCTTTCTCCAGCCTCTTTGGAACCTCCCTTCAGGAAGTTGAAGGCTGCTATCAAATCCCCCCTCACTCTTCTCTTCTGAAGACTAAACAAACACAAATCCCTCAGTCTCTCCTCATAGGTCATGCACTCCAGCCCCCTAACCATTTTGGTTGCCATCCTCTGGACCCTCTCCAGTGTGTCCACATCCTTTCTATAGTGGGGGGCTATGAACTGGACACAATACTCCAGGTGTGGCCTCACCAAAGCCGAATAAAAAGAGGAATAATCACTTCTCTGGATCTGCTGGCAATGCTCCTCCTCATGCACCCAAATATGTCATTAGCCTTCTTGGCTACAAGAGCACACTGTTGACTCATATCCAGCTTCTCAATCACTGTAATCCCCAGGTCCTTTTCTGAAGAACTGCTACTTAGCCAGTCGGTCCCCAACCTGTAACAGTGCTTGGGATTCTTCCATCCCAAGTTCAGGACTCTACACTTGTCCTTGTTGAAGCTCATCAGATTTATTTTGGACCAATCCTCCAATCTGTCCAGATCACTCTGGACCCTATCCCTGCCCTCCAGTGTATCTACCTCTCCCCCTAGCTTAGTGTCATCTGCGAATTTCCTGAGGGTGCAATCCATCCCCTCATCCAAGTCATTAATAAAGATGTTGAACAAAACTGGTCCAAGAACAGATTCTTGGGGCACTCAAATGACATTGAGTTGTTGATCACTACCCGTTGGGCCTAACAGTCTAGCCAGCTTTATATCCATCCTGGGGTATGTCTACACTACAAAGTTAATTCGAACTAACAGCAGTTAGTTCGAATTAACTTTCATAGCGTCTATACATACAAACCGCTAGTTCGAACTTAAGTGCTCCACTACTTCGAATTAATTCGAACTAGGTAAACCTCATTCTACGAGGAGTAACGCCTAGTTCGAAGTAAGGGCTGTGTAGCCACTTAATTCGAACTAGTTGGAGGCTAGCCCTTCCCAGCTTGCCCTGGTGGCCACTCTGGGCCAAACCAGGGAAACTTTTCTGCCCCCCTCCTGGCCCCAGAGCCCTTAAAGTTGCAAGCCTGCCAGCACCCAGCCAGCAGACCCTGCACCTGGCATGGCATGAGCCAGCCACCCGCTGCCACCCAGACCTCCGCCTCTTCCCAGGATCAGGCTGGCAGCTCCCAGGAGCCTGCCTGGGGCCGCAAGAGGCGGGCGCCCGCCTGGTCTAGTGCGGAGATCGTGGACCTCATTGAGGTTTGGGGGGAGGCCTCCAAAGTCCACGACCTCCGCACTAGACACAGGAATGAGGCCGTCTGGGGCAGGATAGCTGCCAGCCTGGCCACCAAAGGCCACATGTGAATGCAGGAGCAGGTTTGCATGAAAATCAAGTTGGTCCAGTGAGACCCCCGACCCTGAGCCCTGAGCTTAGAACATAAGAACATAAGAACGGCCGTACTGGGTCAGACTAAAGGTCCATGTAGCCCAGTAGCCTGTCTGCCGACAGCGGCCATCACCAGGTACCCCAGAGGGGATGGACCGAAGACAATGACCAAGTGATTTGTCTCATGCCATCCATCTCCAGCCTTCCACAAACAGAAGCCAGGGACACCGTTCCTACCCCCTGGCTAATAGCACTCCATGGACCCAACCTCCATGAATTTATCTACCTTCTCTTTAAACTCTGTTATAGCTCAAGCCTTCACAGCCTCCTGTGGCAAGGAGTTCCACAGGTTGACTATGTGCTGTGTGAAGAAGAACTTTTGCTTATTAGTTTTAAACCTGCTGGCCATTCATTTCATTTGGTGTCCTCTAGTCCTTCTATTATGGGAACTAATGAAGAACTTTTCTTTATTCACCCTCTCTACACCACTCATGCTTTTATAGACCTCTATCATATCCCCCCTCAGTCTCCTCTTTTCTAAGCTGAAAAGTCCTGGTCTCTTTAGCCTCTCTAAAGGACTTTCAGGCAGTCCAGGTCTTTATAAGGCAGTGGGCAAGTGACCAAGGAGCTTGCGAACAGGTGAGTGCTAACAGGGAGATTAGAGAGGGAGTTGGGAAGGGAAGGGGGGAGGGCACGAGGTTCTCTTGCGTGGTTTTTTTTTTAAATCCTTTTTCCAGGACAGCAGGGATGGATGGTGATAGGTCTGCTGTTGTTACCTGCACAGCGTGTGCCATGTTTGTCTTCCTCCCGGAAGAAATAACGGATTTCATCTGCACGAGGTGCAAGCTGGTCGCCATTTTGGAAGAGAAAATTAGAGGACTGGAGGCCCAAGTGTTGACCCTATGCTTGATCAGAGAGGATGAAGACTTCCTCGATAGAAGGCAGCGGTTAATACTACAAGCACGGCAGGCAGAAGAGCCAGAGAGGGCAGTAGGGGACCAGGAAGAGAACTGGCAGCATGTAACTTCTAGAAGGGGAAAAAGGCCAGCATGGGAATCCCCCAATGCTATAGAGGTAAGTAATCGCTTTCAGGCTCTTTCCACAGGCTCTGTGGTGGTGAAAGCTTTGGAAGGGACCTCACAAGGAAGAAATCACAAGGGAACACCATCTACTGGAAGGCATGGGATGCGTAGTCCTAGGGATGGGGGTACCACGACCACCACCCCCAAAAGAAGACGACAGGTGGTGGTGGTCGGGGACTCCCTCCTAAGAGGGACTGAGCCATCCATCTGCCGTCCAGACCTGGAATCTCGAGAGGTATGCTGCTTACCGGGAGTTCGAATTCAGGATGTGACTGAGAGGCTTACCAAGCTGATCAAACCTTCGGATCGCTACCCCTTACTGCTTCTCCATGTGGGAACTAACGATACGGCCAAGAATGACCTTGAGTGGGTTACTGCAGATTATGTAGCGCTGGGAAGAAGGACCCAAGAATTCGGAGCGCAAGTGGTGTTCTCGTCCATCCTCCTTGTTGAAGGGAAAGGACTGGGCAGGGATTGTCGAATTGAGGAAGTAAATGCATGGTTGCGCAGGTGGTGTCGCAGAGAGGACTTTGGTTTCTTCGACCATGGGACTCTGTTCCAGGCACAAGGACTGTTAGGAAGAGATGGGTTCCACCTAACGAAGAGAGGAAGGAGCATCGTTGTGGGCAGGCTTGCAAACCTAGTGAGGAGGGCTTTAAACTAGGTTCGTTGGGGGACGGTGACCAACACCCTGAGGGGAGTGGGAAAGTCGGATACCGGGAAGGAATGCAAAGAGGAACGAGCAAGAAAGGAGGACCCCTGATTTGAATGGAGAAGATGGGGCGATCAACTGGTTATCTGAGGTGTTTGTACACTAATGCGAGAAACCTGGGCAACAAACAGGAAGAACTGGAGGCCCTGGCCCAGTCCAAGAAATATGATTTAATTGGGATAACAGAGACTTGGTGGGATGACTCGCATGACGGGAGCGCTGTCATGGAAGGGTATAGACTGTTCAGGAAAAACAGGCAGGGGAGAAAAGGAGGAGGAGTTGCACTATATGCAAGAGAGCGCTATGATTGCTCTGAACTCCAGTATATAGAGGGAGAAAAACCTGTTGAGAGTCTATGGGTTAAGTTTAGAGGTGCAAACAGCAGCAGTGATGTTGCAGTTGGTGTCTACTACAGGCCACCGAATCAGGCGGATGAGGCAGATGAGGCTTTCTTCGGACAACTGAGAGAAGCTTCCAGATCGCAGGCCCTGGTTCTTGTAGAGGACTTTAATCACCCTGACATCTGTTGGGAAACCAATATGGCAGTACATAGGCAATGCAGGAAGTTTTTGGAGAATGTTGGGGATAACTTCTTGGTACAAGTGCTGAAGGATCCGACCAGGGGCCGTGTGCAGCTTGACCTTCTGCTCACAAACAGGGAGGAACTAACAGGGGAAGTAGAGGTGGGTGACAACCTGGGAAGCAGTGATCATGAGTTGGTAGATTTCAGGATCCTGACCAAAGAAAGAAAAGAGAGTAGTAAAATACATCTTGGACTTCAGAAAAGCAGATTTTGACTCCCTCAGAGACCTGATAAGAACATAAGAATGGCCGTACTGGGTCAGACCAAAGGTCCATCTAGCCCAGTAGCCTGTCTGCCAACAGTGGTCAGCACCAGGTGCCCCAGAGAGGGTGGACCGAAGACAATGATCAAGCGATTTGTCTCCTGCCATCCTTCTCCAGCGTCCGACAAACAGAGGCCAAGGACACCATTTTATCGCCTGGCTAATAGCCTTTTATGAACCTAACCTCCATGAAATTATCTAGCTTCTCTTTAAACTCTATTATAGTCCTAGCCTTCACAGCCTCCTCTGGCAAGGAGTTCCACAGGCTGACTACACGCTGTGTGAAGAAGAACTTTCTTTTATTAGTTTTAAACCTGCTACCCATTAATTTCATTTGGTGTCCTCTAGTTCTTCTATTTAGGGAACTAATAAATAACTTCTCTTTATCGGCCCTCTCCACACCACTCATGAGTTTATATACCTCTATCATATCCCCCCTCAGTCTCCTCTTTTCTAAACTGAAAAGTCCCAGTCGCTTTAACCTCTCCTCATATGGGACCCGTTCCAAACCCCTAATCATTTTAGTTGCCCTTTTCTGAACCCTTGCCAAGGCCAAAATATCTTTTTTGAGGTGAGGAGACCACATCTGTACACAGTATTCAAGATGTGGGCGTACCATAGTTTTATACAGGGGCAGTAAGATATTCTGTGTCTTATTTTCTATCCCTTTCTTAATAATTCCTAGCATCCTATTGGCCTTTTTGACTGCCGCTGCACACTGTGTGGAAGTTTTCAGAGAACTGTCCACGATAACTCCAAGATCTCTTTCCTGATTTGTCGTAGCCAAATTAGCCCCCATCACACTGTACGTATAGTTGGGGTTATTTTTCCCGATGTGCATTACTTTACACTTATCCACATTAAATTTCATTTGCCATTTTGTTGCCCAATCACTCAGTTTGGTGAGATCTTCTTGGAGTCCCTCACAGTCTGCTTCTGTCTTGACTATCCTAAACAGTTTGGTATCATCTGCAAACTTTACCACCTCACTGCTTACCCCTTTCTCCAGATCATTTATGAATAAGTTGAACAGGATTGGTCCTAGGACCGACCCTTGGGGGACACCACTAGTTACCCCTCTCCATTCTGAAAATTTACCATTTATTCCTACCCTTTGTTTCCTGTCTTTTAACCTGTTCTCAATCCAAGAAAGGATCTTCCCTCTTATCCTATGACAACTTAATTTATGTAAGAGCCTTTGGTGAGGTACCTTGTCAAAGACTTTCTGGAAATCTAAGTATACTATATCTATTGGATCCCCCTTGTCCGCATGTTTGTTAACCCCTTCAAAGAACTCTAATAGATTAGTAAAACAGGATTTCCCTTTACAGAAACCATGTTGACTTTTGTCCAACAAATTATGTTCTTGTACGTGCCTCACAATTTTATTCTTTACTATTGTTTTGACTAATTTGCCCGGTACTGAAGTTAGACTTACCGGTCTGTAATTGCCCGGATCGCCTCTAGAGCCCTTTTTAAATATTGGTGTCACGTTGGCTACCTTCAAGTCATTAGGTACAGAAGACGATTTAAGGGATAGGTTACAAACCACAGATAATAGTTCAGCAATTTCCCATTTGAGTTCTTTTAGAACCCTTGGATGAATGCCATCTGGTCCCGGAGATTTGTTAACATTAAGTTTTTCTATTTGTTCCAAAACCTCCTCTAATGACACTTCAATCCGGGACAGTTCCTCAGATTCATCACCCACAAAGTACGGTGCAGATTTGGGAATCTCCCCAACGTCTTCAGCCATGAAGACTGAAGCAAAGAAATAATTTAGTTTCTCCGCAATGGCTTTATCGTCCTTGATTGCGCCTTTTATAGTTCGATTGTCTTGGGGACCCACAGGTTTTTTAGCAGGCTTCCTGTTTCTAATGTACTTGTATTCTGATGGGCAGAATCCCCTGGGATGCTTACATAAAGGGGAAAGGAGCCCAGGACAGCTGGCAGTATTTTAAAGAAGCCTTATTGAAGGCACAAAAGAAACCATCCCGATGCATAGCAAGAGAGGCAAACGTGGTAGGAGAATGGATTGGCTTACAGGGGAAATCCCTGGTGAACTTAAGCACAAAAAGGAAGCTTACAAAAAGTGGAAACTTGGACAAATGACCAGGGAGGGGTTTAAATGTATAGCTCGAGAATGCCAGGGGGTTATCAGGAAGGCGAAAGCGCAAATGGAATTGCGACTGGCTAAGGATGTGAAGGATAACAAGAAAGGTTTCTACAGGCATGTTAACAAGAAGAAGGTGATCAGAGAGGGTGTGCGGCCCCTACTGGATGAAGGAGGTAACCTAGTGACAGATGTTGTGGGGAAAGCTGAAGTACTCAATGGTTTCTTTGCCTCTGTATTCACGGACAAAGTGGGCTCCCGGACTAATGCGCTAAGTGATGCAAGATGGGATGAAGATGGACAGCCCATGGTGGGTAAAGAACAGGTTAGGAACTATTTAGAAAAGCTAAATGTACACAAATCCATGGGTCCAGACTTAATGCATCCGAGGGTACTGAGGGAGTTGGCAAATGTCATTGAGGAGCCTTTGGCCATTATCTTTGAAAAGTCGTGGAGATTGGGAGAGATCCCGGATGATTGGAAAAAGGCAAATGTAGTGCCCATCTTCAAAAAAGGGAAGAAGGATGATCCAGGCAACTATAGGCCGGTCAGTCTTACCTCGGTTCCTGGAAAAATCATGGAAGGGATCCTTAAGGAATCCATTTTGAGGCACTTGGAGGAGAGGAAAGTGATTAGGAACAGTCAGCATGGATTCACAAAAGGCAAGTTCTGCCTGACCAATCTTATTAGCTTCTATGATGAGGTAACTGGCTCTGTGGACATGGGAAAGTCAGTGGATGTGATATACCTTGACTTTAGCAAGGCTTTTGATATGGTCTCCCACAATATTCTTGCCAGCAAGTTAAGGGAATATCAATTGGCTAAATGGACGGTAAGATGGATAGAAAGTTGGCTAGAAGGCCGGGCCCAGTGGGGTAGTGATCAATGGTTTGATGTCAGGATGGCGGTCGGTTTGTAGCGGAGTGCCCCAAGGTTCGGTTCTGGGACCGATTTTGTTCAATATCTTTATTAATGACCTGGATGAGGGAATGGATTGCATTCTCAGCAAGTTTGCAGATGACACTAAGCTTGAGGGAGAGGTAGATATGCTGGAGGGCAGGGATAGAGTCCAGAGTGACTTAGACAAATTGGAGGATTGGGCCACAAGAAATCTGATGAGGTTCAACAAGCGCAAGTGCAGAGTCCTGCACTTGGGACCAAAGAATCCCAAGCATTGTTTCAGGCTGGGGACCAGCCAGCTAAGTAGTAGTTCTGCAGAAAAGGATCTGGGGGTTACAGTGGATGAGAAGCTGGAAATGAGTCAACAGTGTGCCCTTGTAGCCAAGAAGGCTAATGGCATATTAGGATGCATTAAGAGGAGCATTGCCAGCAGATCCAGAGATGTCATTATTCCCCTTTATTCGGCTCTGGTGAGGCCACATCTGGAGTATTGTGTCCAGTTCTGGGCCCCCCACTACAAAAAGGATGTGGACGCATTGGAGGGGGTCCAGTGGAGGGCAACTAAAATGATTAGGGGGCTGGAGCATATGACCTATGAGGAGAGGCTGAGGGAGTTGGGTCTGTTTAGTTTGTAGAAGCGAAGAGTGAGGGGGATTTGATAGCAGCCTTCAACTTCCTGAAGGGAGGTTCCAAAGAGGATGGAGAGAGGCTGTTCTCAGTAGTGACAGATGGCAGAACAAGGAGCAATGGTCTTACGTTGTGGTGGGAGAGGTCCAGGTTGGATATTAGGAAAAACTATTTCACTAGGAGAGTGGTGAACACTGGAATGGGTTACCTAGGGAAGTAGTGGAGTCTCCATCCCTAGAGGTTTTTAAGTCTCGGCTTGACAAAGCCCTGACTGGGTTTTTCTAATTGGGATTGGTCCTGCCTAGAGCAGGGGGCTGGACTTGATGACCTCCTGAGGTCTCTTCCAGCTCTATGGTTCTATGATTCTATGATTCATATGGGACCTGTTCCAAACCCCTAATCATTGTAGTTGCCCTTTTCTGAACCTTTTGCAAGGCCAAAATATCTTTTTTGAGGTGAGGAGACCATATCTGTACAAAGTCTTGAAGATATGGCGTACTATAGTTTTACTTCTCCTCCTCCTTCTTCCCCTGGCTTCCCCCTTCCAGCTCCCTCCTCCCAGGTTTCCACCTCCCCTCTCCTATCCTCTCTCTTCCCCTCTCCCACCTCCTTTTCCCAGTCTCCCCAGAGGTTAATCCCCCCCCCCCAGTTTTGTTAAATAAAGAGAGTTTCTATTTTTTAACACGTGTCCTTTATTTTTTACATCAGGAAGGGGGGCTAGGGAAGGGTAAGTGGAAGGAGGTGAGGGAGGAATGGGTCACGAGCCCCCGATGGGGAGGACTGGGGTGGCTCTGCAGGCTCCTCGGGGTGGAAGCTCTCCTGCAGGGCTTCCTGGATCCTGACAGCCCCCTGATTGACACCCCCAGACGGCAGCCTGCCGCAAGTGCAGCCGGGCTGATGGCCAAGTGCTGTGATGTGCCAAGTGTGGGCACTCAGGGCACTCCAAGACAGGACTGCTTTGCTGTCCCTCATTGAGGTAGACAAGCAAGCGGGGAACCCTGAGAACTGTCTGTCCGGGGTAGGGGTCGGGTCCCTTTAAGCACAGCCCTCGGCTAGCCTGAGGCAGCAGCTCCATGCTCTAAGTCCGAACCTGATGCCCTGCCAGCACTGGTTCCGGCCAGCCTTAACTTCGATTCAGGGTCCACTCAATGTGGACATGCTAATTCAAATTAGTTTTTAGGTCTAGATGCACTAATTCGAATTAGCTGAGTTCAAATTAACTTAGTTCGAATTAGTGGTGTAGTATAGACATACCCTTACAGTCCATGTATCCAATCCATATTCTCTTAACTTGCTGGCAATAATATTGTGGGAGACCATATCAAAAGCTTCACTGAAGTCAAGGTATATCACATCCACTGACTTTCCCATATCCACAGAGCCAGTTACCTCATCATAGAAGCTAATCAGATTGGTCAGGCACGACTTGCCCTTCATGAATCCATGCTGATTATTGTTGATCACCTTTCCCTCTTCTAAGTGCTTCAAAATGGATTCCTTGAGGATCCGCCTCCATGATTTTTCCAGGGACTGAGGTAAGCCTGATAGGTTTGCAGTTCCCTAGATTGTCCTTCTTCCCTTTTTTAAAGATGGGCACTATATTTGCCTTTTTCCAATCATCCAGGATCTCTCCCAATCTCCACAAGTTTTCCAAGATAATGGCCAAAGGCTCCACAATGACATTTGCCAACTCCCTTGGTATCCTCGGGTGCATTAAATCTGGGCCCATGGATTTGTGTATTGTGGCCGGGTGGGGCTAAGCCCCTAGGTTCTGCGCTTCTTAGTGGGATTTTCTTTGTGTGCCTCAGAGGCTTGTGGTGTCCCTAATACTGCCACAAAGGCAAGGGTATCCCGCATTCCGAACCCTTTTCATCATAGGCAAGTCCAGGGTATGGGAGGTCACCCCCTACGTTAGACCACATGGCCTCTCTTGTTTCTTGCAGGCAGCCCACCAGCTAGGAGGAGTCTGGGGGAAACCCGGTCCCACACACTTGCTCTGGGTTCCGGCCCAGCACCCTATGGGGGGGGGGTAGACCCCGAGTGGGTTGTGAGGCCTAGCTTTTGCCCCATAGAATAGTGGCCCCTCCCTGAGCCACTTCCCCAATCCCTCCTGAGTATCTCATCCCAATGCCTTGGGTCAGGCTTTGTTGAAGGCTATCTAGGGTCAGTCTCTTGTGCTGGGCTGTTCTGGTCTCCTTCACTTCTCCTCTGGTCCATCCCTCCACTCCTTCCCCCCACCTTACCTGAGGGAGGGTTATTTATGGTGCACTCATAACCCTTAAGTGGCCTCAGGTGTTCTGATCAGCCTTCCCTTCAGGCAGATGACCGATAGGCTCCAGGTGTTGAACTGCTGTCTCTGGCAGCCTATAATGGGACCATAAAACTGCATACCCAGCTCCCATGCATATCTAGGGTTTCTCCAGGTGCTGTATGCCTCCGCAGAGTGTTTGGTCAAGCTCAACTGGACCCTGACCGCACCGGTCAGCTTTGGGCGGGGAGTACGTCAAGGCTGTCCGCTGTCGGGCCAGCTGTACGCTCTGGCCATAGAGCCCTTCCTCCATCTCCTTCGCAAGAGGTTGACGGGGTTGGTGCTCCGTGAGCCGGAGACAAGGCTGGTCCTGTCGGCGTATGCCGACGACGTGTTCCTCATGGTCCAGGACCCGGGAGACCTGGCGCGAGTCTACTCGGCGGCCTCCTCCGCCCGGGTCAACTGGGTCAAGAGCTCTGGCCTGGTGGTAGGGGCCGGGTGGCAGGCGGGCTCCATCCCACCCGCACTTCAGGCCATCAGGTGGAGCGCGGGTCCGCTGCTCTATCTCGGCGTTTTTCTTTCTGCCACACATCCCTCCCCGCCGGAGAACTGGCAAGGTTTAGAGGCCAGGGTGGTTGAGCGGTTGCAGAGATGGACGGGACTGCTCCGGTGCCTCTCCCTGCGTGGGAGGGTACTGGTACTCTACCAATTGGTCCTGTCCATGCTCTGGCACCGCCTCAACACCATGGTCCCGCCCCCGGGCCTCCTGGTCCGTATCCAGCAGCTCATGCTGCGGTTCATCTGGCCAGGACTGCATTGGGTCTCTGCAGGGGTTCTCCATCTTCCCCTGGAGGAGGGAGGGCAGGGCCTGACGTGTTTGCCCACGCGGGTTCATGTCCTCCGCCTCCGGGCCCTGCAGAGACTCCTATTTGATGCAGGTAGTCCGGCATGGAACACGCTTGTGCACGCTTTCCTTCGCTGCCTCCGAGGGCTCTGATACGACCGGCAGCTCCTTTATCTGAGAGGTCTTCCGCGAGACCTCTCCGGGCTGCCGGCCTTCTACCAGGACCTCCTCCGGACCTGGAAGCTGCTTGCAGCGGCCAGGTCCTTGGGAGCCACCATGGGGGCAGACCTCCTCGCGGAGCCCCTGCTACACAATCCCCATCTACGTGTGCAGGCGGCGGAGTCCCCCTTGGTGCGCCAGAGGTTGGTCCTGGCAGAAGTCTCCAGAGTCGGAGACCTCCTGGACTACGACCAGGGAGACTGGGTGGATCCTCAGGCGCTCGCCTAGCACATGGGGCTCTCCACCCTACGTACTCCGTGGCGCGTACTTCAGGAGGTGAAGGACGCTTTGCCGCCCACTGCTCGGGTGTACCTAAACAAAGTCCTGCGAGAGGGTGCACCCCGCCCACCCCTTACCCCTGGCCCTCCCGATCTCTCCATCGGCCCCCAGCCCCACGTACCTTCCCGACCTCCTCCACTTCGTCACCTGAGCCGGCTGCACTCGCTGCAGCCAGTCCCCTTCTGAACCGCGCCAAAGAGTCACCTGTACACGCTCGTGCTTCACACGCTCCACTTCCCCACCCTCGTGTCCCGCCCAGACACCAAGTGGCGGGACCTCCTACCATCAATAGAGGGTGGGGAGCCCTGTGGGCCAGCCTCTATTCGACCTTGGTCCCACGGCCCACCGGGGACATCTGCTGGAGAATCCTTCATGGCACGGTGAGCACGGGCATGTACTTGGTGCGGTTCAACCCCACCCCCAAAACGTGCCTCTTCTGTGGCGTGAGGGAGACCCTGGCGCACATCTATCTCGAGTGCGCCAGGTGACAGCCCCTCTTTCGGCTCCTCCAGAACCTCCTGTTGAGGTTGTGGCTGCACTTTTCCCCCCACTTGTTTATTTGTGGGGCCACGGATGGGATGTGCGTAAAGTCACGGGACCTCCTGGTCAACCTCCTTCTGGCTATGGCCAAATTGGCAATCTATAAAACCAGGGAGAAGAGGTTGGCCGGGGGAGGGGCCTGCGACTGGGGGGCCTATTTCCGTTGCTGTATCTGCTCACGTATCCGGGCAGAGTTCCAATGGGCAACATCTGCTGGCTCACTTGAGACCTTCGGGGAGCAGTGGGCGCTGTCCGGGGTTCTCTGCTTGGTGTCCCCATCCGGCTTCCTCGTTTTAGCCCTTTGACCCTCACACCCGTCCCTGTTTTCTCATTATTTGTCCCCAGTAATTAGTTGGTTTTTCTGGGTTCTCTGGACCCTCCCCGCAGGCTGGGGGGAGGTCCTTAAGATGTGGGCAGGCTAATGCCCGCCCACCTCCCAGACACCAAATTGTCCCTGTGTATCTGCCTTCCACTAGGCTTCGCAGCCTCCTGCTCTCAAGCTGCCACAGTATGATTAGCTTTTCTAAATAGTTCCTAACTTGTTCTTTCCCCACCAAGGGCTGTCCACCTCCTTCCCATACTGCGTTGCCTAGTGCATTAGTCTGGGAGCTGACCTTGTTCAAAACATTCTTTTCTTATCCTAGGGTGAACAACTCTGCAAAACCCTGAAAAATGACTACAGTCATAGAGTTTAAGGTCAGAGTGGACCACTAGATCATCTAGTATGATCTGTATATCACAGGACACCAGCAACATGCAGCACCCATAAACTAAACCCAAGAACTGAAGAGATGCACAGGAGACCAGACTATTCTGTGCCACAGACAGTGAATAGGAGGGAAGGAGATGCGCCAATATTCACAGACCGTGCAGTAGAAGGGAAATGATTAAGTGAGATATACCTGATAATTCTGACAAGTGATCTACACCCACATACTTGATAAGTTTGTGACCCTCTCCCCCAAATTGCCAATATTCCCTCCCAGGTAATTCCTGCTCAGGTAACTGCCAATTTGACTAGGGAAGAGGATTCCTTCCTGAAGCCATACATTGTAGATGTGATATATCTTGACTTTAGTAAGGCTTTTGATAGTGTCTCACATTACCTTCTCATAAACAAACTAGGGAAATGCAACCTTAATGGAGCGACTATAAGATGGGTGCATAAGTGTTTCCAGAGATTAATTATCAGAGGCTCATAGTCAAGCTGGAAAGGCATATAAAGTGGAGTCCTTCAAGATCAGGTTCTCTTCAATAGCTTCACTAACGATTTAGATAATGGCATAGAGAGTACACATTGCAAGTGCTTTGGAGGATAGGATTAGAATTCAAATTGATCTGGACTAGAGAGAAAAATGGTCTGAAGTAAATAGGATGAAATAAAATAAGGACAGTTGCAAAGCACTGTATTGAGGAAAGGACAATCAGCTGCACACATACAAAGTGAGAAAGGACTGCCTAGGAAGTTGTACTGCTGAAAGGGACTTGGGGGACATAGTGGATTACATGTTAACTATGAGTCAACAATATACAACTGTGGCAAAAAAGCAAAAATCATTCTGGGATGTAATAGCAATATTATTGTAAGCAAGACATAGGAAGTGATTATTCCATTCTGATTACTTCCATGCTATTAATGGAAGGGATGCGGGGTCTGTCATGGAGGTTGAGTGCAGAAGGAAGCTTGGGGTAAGGGGCTGGGATGCAGGATTTGGGTGTGGGGTTGGGAAGGGAGTATGGCTGAAGGAGGCAGTTGTGACCTGGGCCACAGGACTGGGGTACAGGAAGGGGTAGGGAGGCTTACGTTGTGACCTAGGACAGAAAGGGATTGTGATCTGGGGCAAGGGATTGGGGGCAGGGTTTCAGTTGTAACCTACGGCAGGAGGAGATTGTGACTTGGGGCAGAGGACTGGGGTGCAGTAGGGGATGCAGAGGTTTGGGTTGTGACCTAGGGCAGGAGATTGGGGTGTAGGATCTGGGAGGGCATATGGGTACAGGAGAGAGGGGCAGAAGGGATATGGATGGGGGGTAGAGGGTTTGGGTTATGTGGGGTAGGGGACAGGTTGGGGGAGGGAGAGGCTGGGGTGCCAGAGGCAGGCTCTGCCTGGGAGACTTACCTAAGTGACTCCCAGCCAGCAGCCCAGCATGTTTCTCAGGCAGGCTCTCTGACTGCACTACCCCTGCATGGGATGCTGGGGCCCTGTGCATCTGTGAATAAAAGCTCAAGGGTAGGGGGAAGTGGTGCTTTGCATGCTGCATGTTCTTCAAACAGGCAGCTCCCATTGACCATAAACTGGTCAATGGGATTGTGCTAGGGGTGGGGACAGTGCATACCCCCCCCAACTGTGAAACACAAATGGCCCAGCAAACGCTTTTCTGAGTGTCATGCAGGAGGGAGCAAGGCAAGCAGGGAGTCTGCCTGAGGCTCCCTGCAGTGTCTGTGGGCCAGATCCGGTGTCTTGAAGCCCAGGCCTGTTCTACAAGGGGGAGAGAGAAAAATTGTTCTCTTTAATTTGTGAGGATAGGACAAGAAACATTGGTCTAAAATTGCAGCAAAGGAGGTTTAGGTTGGATATCAGGAAATACTTCCTGTCAGGATGGTTAAGCACTGGGGAGGTTTTGGACTCTCCATTATTGGAGATGGTTTTTGAGAGGAGGTTAGATCAACATTTGTGAGGGATCGTCTAGATCAGGGGTTGGCAATAAGCTGGACATGGCTTGTCAGGGTTAGCCCTTGGTGGGCCACTGATGCTATACTTGCCTGTGACTCCACAGGTACTCCACTGCTTGAAACTCTCATTGGTCACAGATCACCATTTCTGACCAATGAGAGCTGTAGGAAACTGTCCTAGTTCATGACACTTCCCATAGCACTTATTGGCTGGGACTGGTGATCCCCTGTGAATGGGAACTTCAAGTGGGCTATACCTGTGGAGGTGCAGGTAAATAAAGTTCCAGTGGCCATGTCCAGCCCGCAGCCTGGTTATTCCCTTTGCTAGTGTAGATAATTCTTCATCACACCATGAGTGCAGGGGACCGGTCTAGATGACCTCTTGGGGGCCCTACCAGTTCTACGATTCTATGATTCTGTTGTGATCACTTAGATCCTGAGCAAGTGAACAAGAACAAGCCAGCCAAGCACCAGAGACAGAGGAGGTTTGGTGCTAGCTCAGTGCCATGGCCGACCCCCAACCAGTATCTAATCTCCAGTTGTGGCTCAGGGGAAGTAGATTAAAAACCCTTCCTGAATACACTAGGGGAATCCATTCCTGATCTCTATGAGTGGTGGGCTGAGCACCTGAAGCATGAGCTTAAGGATCATAAGACATAAACTGGATATGAGCCCAAGGGCCTTTGAGCCCTGCACCTGACCATCACAAGCAACCCTGTCATACAATTGCACTCGTACATTTGTACAGACTTCGTAAAACTAATTAAGTTGTTTAACCCCACATCTCCTAATAGGATGTTCTTCCAGAACCTGATCCCTCTGAGGGTTAGAAACTTTCTAGTTTCCAGTCTGAATTTGTTAATGTCCAGTTTACATCTGTTTGCCCTTGTACAAACATTGTTCTTTAGATTAAGATCCGTTTACCCTCTCTGCTATTTTTCCCTAATGGTTTTTATGAAGAGCAATCATATTCCCTCTCAACTTTCTTTTTGCTAGACTAAACAAGCCAAGCTCTTCAAATCTCCTCAGAGAAGTTAGACTTCCATTTCCTGATCATCCTAATAGCTCTTCTCTGCACCTGTTCCAATGTAAATTAATCTTTCTTGAACTTGAATGACTTTCTTCAATAGAAGAACAATATTATAAAGTAAAAATAAATTATATTTGATACTACCAATAGTTTCAAATTACACAAAGTCTGTGGCTCTACTTATTTTTAATAGTCACAATTCTACTCTCTGATACTATGAGATTTTTCCGGAAGTCACTGGAGAATTCTCTCTGTGTAAATACAACAGGTTCTAGCAAAATTACTTCAGTGAGTGTTTTTTGCATACATGAACAATAAGAGGGTAGGATAATTTAGAGAATAGATACTCACCTGAAAGTTACCTGACAAACTTTCTAAATGCTGGCTCTGCCACTGACCTGCTTTGTGACTTTTGGCTTGTCACTTTATGTTTCCATGACTGTAATCTTTCAAACTTTGTCTGTAGTGTCCTCAAGGCAATGGCCGTGTCTAATGTCTTTGTATACACTGCTGAGTATGATAAGGCTCAGATTTTGGTTTGGATCCTAGGTGTTACTATAATATAAATGACAATAAGAAATGTTTTAATACATATCAGTGATAATTTATAAAAGTATTGAAGCTTGAGAAGCAAATCAGTACTTTCAGTCAAACATGCAGTCTTTTCCTCAGTGCAGATCATACTGGGAGGAACAGCTGAAGCTCTAATTATGATATTCTATCAGAGGAAAACATTCCATCAATATGAAGGAGAAAAGGAAAAACAACAACCAACAGAGGACAGTATATGAAACATCCTAAAAATAACAGGAAGAAGAAAAATAACAAGAAGTAACTTACATTACTTAAATATCACTTTTCTATGTTGCATCATCTTGTTGGCATTCATAAAATTGTAGTTCTTTTTAAAATTTGTAACACATTCACCATTTAATTCAAAAGGAAATTCAACACTTCAGTGATCATTTATACATACAATAGTCAAACTTTTCCTGGGTGAGTTAAAAGGAAAAAAAAAAGAATGTGACAGACCGAGACCAGCTGGCTGCCACACTCTGATGGAGGGCAGGTATTAAGAGTTCTGGATGAACAGTTTCCTCTTCCTGTGTAAATAGGGCAGAGCCTAGTGCATTATAATCAGGAAAGCACCTGGGGCCAATTAAGAGCTTGCCGAAGCAGCAAGATTAAGAGCTTGCCATGGGGCTTATTAAAGCCTGCTGGGGCTTGTTTATAAGGCTTCCCTGTAGGAAGGGCATTTTAGCCCAAGATCTGAGAGTGAGAAGATGAACTGTGTGTGAGAGTTGAGGACTAGAAGCAAGTGTCATGGAGGAGCAGGATTGACTTGCTCAGATACTAGAGGAAAGGTACTGGGAGAGATTGTTTTGGGAAGTGGAACAGGGAAGAACCTGTCAGAGTGGGAGCAGAAGAAACCCTATCTACTGTCACTGCCTTAGGGTCCCTGGGCCAGAACCCAGACAAGTGGGCAAGCCCAGGTTCCCCTCAACTCTCCTCAGGTCATTACAGGGTCAGCCCGTGAGAGGGAAGACCAGTACTATGGAGGGATGTTTACCCCCAAAACATGTGGCACTTGCCTCTAGAAAAAGAAGAGAGTCACAATGAACCTTTGAGACAAACACTATCCACCAGAAGTGCAGGACTCTAGGGGCATGGCTAGAGCTTTGCCACAATAGATAATGCAGTGGAATAAATAGAAATTGATTTAGGTAACAAATTGGAATAAACAGACCAAAGTATCATTGTTTATATAAGGTCAAAAGTCAGGATATTGATTTTGATAATAGCTGCCAGCTTTCAGTGTTTCTAACCATCAGGCCATCTATATAGGTGTAAAAGTCTATGATTCTGTAAACACATACATGCTTAACTTTATACTTGTGAGTAGTCCTGTTGACTTTGCTCGGTGAATTAAAGCACATTAATACTTGTTCAGTGAACTTAAGCCAAAAACGGAATTTGGTGTGTAGTTTTAGGCATCTAAAACATTCTGACCCTAATTAATAGCATCTCCATAATCAACTTTCACTTCTTGTCTTAACTCATATCTCAGTTATTTAAAATTTTTCGCTGCATGTATTAGTCATATGTATTATATAAGTATATGAGGATAGTATTTTAACATATAAAATGAAGTGAAATCTAATTTCTTCTAAATAGTTTTTTTAAGTAAGCAAATAAAGAATGTATTTCTGTCTTTCCATCAGTTTTAGAAGTATTTACTAAATACATGGATGTGGGGGGGAGGGGACAATATATTTTGACATTTGCAAGGGTTTAATCCCTGAAGCAGATATACTACTGTGGGTGTTCGAAAGGACAACACTCATTGTGAAAACCAACCAGGCATGTATTGCATTTTAAATATGTTCTGTCAACAGTAAAATGATAGTTCATTTCATAATTTTTTTCCCAGGGAAGAATATTTTAGCTAATGTCTTTACCATAGAACAAATATTTGTATTATCGCAAAACACATTTTTACAGAAGGTGTTCTCTCTACTCAGTGATATGGCCCATGAATAATGTCCTTATTATCAGACAACATTGTGATATTAAGGTACTTTAAAGAAGGTCATTATTTTTAATAGAAACATTATGTAATATCTTATCACCGAAACAAAATGCATTTTGAAGTGGTTGAATTGAGGCTGAACAACTTAAAAATGTGTTCTTTTTCTTTGTTTCTTTTCACCTGAGCATGGGCCAAATCCTGCTCTGCTTGCTCACATGAATAGTCCATTTGCTTTTAATGGACCCATTTGATCTTCTATTTATGGACCACCAGTCATTCCATGTAATCCCAAGTTATTATTTAGTTTATCATTTACTATGTATGCATTGCCAGCAGTGCTTTCCAATTTCATGAGGCGAAGTTAGATGCACTATTATTTGTGAGGAACTCAGATCTTAAGGTGGTGCAAGCCATTTTATGCACCTAGGTAGAGACAGTTTGAAGTGATTTATAGACGTATAAGAAGAGTACGTCTGTGCCCTGAAGAGTAGGTCACCTAAACAGAAACACAGAGAAGGAAAGGCTAGTAAGAGATGGAGAGAGAACTCCACAATTTTTCCTTGTATTACTCTTTCATACACACATCTTTACAGTAGCTTAGGAAGGCTGAAAGCGATCAAGCCAGGCATCCTTTAAAAATGTGTTTTAAGAGGGATTTGGAAAAATCGATGAGGGTAGGGTCAGGAAGAGGGAGTAGAGCAGTATGGAAAGAGATTAGCAGAAATCAACAAGAGGCTTTTCATTGATTTTAATGGATTTTCGGCCAGGCCCAAAAGGTATAGCTAGCCATAAATTTTTGGCAGTGAAAGGGGAGAAGGGAGCAACTGAAGAGATTATGACAGAGATTTAGACAGGAACCAGGCAGCATAGGGTTCTGAAGAGGAAGACAAAGGGAATAATATTTGTGGGGAGGGGGGGACACAGTGAGGGAATCTAATTAATTGCAACATTGAAAAGGTGAAGCTTTCTTTCCCTCCTGCTTTGTGCTAATTCTGCAGGCTTTAGTATTACTATTTCTGATCTCTCTTCAAATCAGGTTAAAAATTAGTGCATTTTTTAAAAAGTCCTCCACAATGAATTACTTCATTGCTGCTTGTGTATTGGGAAGTGAGGCAGATGGCATATGAGGAGCACTGAAGATGCTCTCCTGAGAACATTTATTACAAATATAATACTGTAGTGAGTAAAGAGATTAAACTTCTCGCACTACTGGCAATTTGAATTTGCCTCATGTACAAGCCATGATAGTGTCGTCCTTCTAATATTTTAATTTCCCCAGTCAGTGTTCTCTCAATAGACAGATGAACCTTTTTGGAATGTCATATGAGTAATATAAAGGATCCAATGAGAGTCATCAATTGCATTTCATGTCAAATGCAAGCAGTCATCTGTCTTGCCCAACTTGATAGCTTCTGTCTGAAGCTTGAACAGTGATGCTGGTAGCACTAATGATCTTATCACCCTAGACAGCTCTTTGACAGTTGTGTGATGCTTTTTCAACATGTATATTTTTCTGCAGTTTCATCAGTGCTGTTCATGAGCTATTCCAGGGTTAAATCTCAGCTATCAAATCTGGGCCCAAAGATGCACAGAAACCCAAGTGTGTTCAAATTACCTTAGGTATCATACCTGTTCCATATGTATTTGAAAGATCTTTCTTTCTATATGCTATTTCAAAATTATTTTTATTTTCCACTGATACTATGCTGTCACAACTACCAGTAAGTCTTTCCCACTGACTCCTAATATAGTGTCACCTTTTTAATGATAAAATCCTGAATTCACTTCAATAATATTGTTATCTCAGCCTGAGTAATCACAGAAAGCAGGCCTTGTTAAGTCTTAGTCCTATGGTAGAAGTAAATATTGCTTTCTACAGTATAATTTGCAGTGTTTTCAACAGTCTAAACAGCACTCATTTAACATTAATACATTTTTATAGCATTGTTCTTTTTAGTAAAAGTTGGATGTTCAGCCAGATGCTGAGATGTTTATATTGCTCTGCAAATCCAAGTGGAGATTTATGAAGCTGGAAAATACTAAATGTTATGTTTCCACCCTTAGATCACATCTGAACAATGTCGAAGCAGCTTTTCTTACCACTTAAACTAAATCACAGAATCAGCTCCAAATATTGACAAAATCACATTGCAAATGAGACAATCATATAAATTAAGGATCTCTCTGAGAGATAATTGTGTTATTAGAGCTGAATATTAGAACACTTACAAGCAGTACTTGTAAGTCATGTATAAACCTGGAAAATGGGACACTTCTGCCATCTATGATTTTTTTGGAAAAAGAAATATTCTCTCCAAATGGTATTATTAATATATATCTTGTGCCAGTAACCGCAAAAGTAAATTGATTTCAGTTATTGTTACGAATGCTCATAATTTCACATGATTAGGTCCTTAGTTACTAGCAAAAATTGCTTAAAAATTTAGCTCATATTTCTTTTAGATGTACAGGTGCCTGGCTTGTATATGACTCCAGAAGAATTAATGTATGTGTTCAAAGGCAGAACAGGTCCTTAACCTTTACACGGTTTCTTAGCTCTGTGTATCTTCATAAAGCATGTTTTCTGTTTAAGGTACTGAATGTCACTCTCTCTAACAAGCCCATTCCTGGCCCTGTGAAAGTCAATTGGACTTTTGTCATTGATTAGTGAGGAGGAGGATCAGGCCAACATATATGCCCTGATTATTTCAATGTTTTTTATATCCTCCTTCACGCACACTTTTTCTTGACAAAACAAGATCAAGTTTTGTCACTTGTCTGCTTGCTCAAATTGATTTTCATAGTTCAGATACCTAATCATGGTAGCTGAACACCGTCTAACTTCCCGGTTTGGTTTTATGTCATGGCTTGTGTGTGCCTGAATGAACAGTAGAAAGGATATCTATGCCTATTCATTTAATGTGAAGAAGAGTTTTGATTTTATCCTTTTTTATTCACTTTTGCAAGTGAATAAAACATTACTCATGCAAGTGCTCTTTAGAATTGAATTTTAAGCTTGACTACTCAGATTTACCAAAAGTGAATTTAAAACTATATGGTTTCCATTTATCATATGCTGATTAGTAATGCAAGTAATGAGGTATTTTTCTTCCCTGATTGGCTGTCAAACATGTATATTGACAAGTTCAAATTTTAGAACCAAATGCCCAGTTTACAATACTAGGTATGCAGAAACTACACTATGTGACTTATATAGCTTACCTTCAAAACATGAACTACAAATATGAATAATGCCCTGCTCACTAACAAACTACAGACTAAAAATATTCACAAAAGGGTCTGTGAATATTTTTGAATAACCAGTAAAATTCACCATTAGTTTATGAACACACAAAAAAGGCAAATTAATTGAATTAACTATTCCTTGAAAATGATTTGCTATCTGCAGGTGTGGCCTTGTTGTATGTTTGTTGTCTTTGTGACAGGAGAAACTTATTTAATTATGTTTATTTCTTTTTATCTGGGGATGAACAGAGCCAGCGCTAGTAAGTCAGCACCCAGTGGCTCAGCATCTGAATTTATGCTGTTCATCAGTGGAGCTTAAATCTGCCTCATATAGCCTTTTTGTCAGGTCTAGGACAATAATTAAGACTGTCAGTGGTCTAAGTTCTTTCCTGTAAACTATGTACTAAGGATGTTAAGAACTAGTTGACTATCCGATAAGTAAATGCTTATCGATTAGTCAAGTTGACTAGTCAATAAGCTATGCAAATTGTGTAGCTTATTTTGAGTTAATTTTGAAATAGCTTATTTCAAAATTTGGTGCTGTCTACATAGCACTTATTTAGAAATATATCCCTATTCCAAAACATCCCTTACTCCTCATGGAATGAAGTTTACAGGGACATCAGAATAGTGAACCCATTATATTTAGAAATAACGGGTGTTCTATATTTAGAAATAATGCTGCAGTGTAAACGTAGCCTAAGTAAGCTGAAAAGAAATACACATGTAAATAACAACTCAGTTGAATGCAGTTAGACTATTGATTTCATTTACTAGAGAATTCAGTTAATTATCATTAGCAAGGATTCTAGTGGTTAAAGCCAAGATAGTCATGATTCCTGGAGTCTGTTTCCACCGTTGTCACATGCTGAACAGTATTTTATTCTGCAAGCACTCAAAGGTTATTGGGTCCCCAAATCAATTCACCTTATTCGCTGCATTCAATGAGATTTGGAAACCTAACTTCCTTTGTCACATTTGAAAATCTCAGCCTATATAGCTATGGCCAAGATGTGGTTTTCCCTAGGTTACTCATCATAAAATAGTGGTGATAAATTACCTTCTCCGTAGTGGTATGGGGAGGACTAATTCATATATATCAAGCACTTTAAAATACTCTGGTGAATGTTGCTATGAAACCTAAAACATCACTTTTGTGAGAACTATTCTCACATGTGAAAGTATAGATAGGTAGATAAGTAGATATGAGAAAGGTCAGCCATTGAAACTTGAGTTGATCCCCTCCCTAAAAACATATAAATTCCTACTATAATATGCCTTTCAAAATCCATTTTAAAGACTCTTTAGAAGCAATTTTAATGACTACAACCAAGTGTCAGTTTGTCCCAGGATCTCCTTATCTTTTCAGAGAAAGATGTATATTAAAACAGCCATTTGTTTGACTAGATGGAAAAACAGATCTATATTTACTTTTTCTTTTTAATTTGTAAAGACTGGTTAAACAGTTAGCACTCCCAAATTCTGACCTGAGCTCAACTAATGAATATAATAACTATAAGGTAGCATCCTTGCTGGCAATAGCAACATATTTATATTCAAGGCAATACTTGGGACCTGTCATTATTTGGAAATGGTTCTAATTAACTTATTCTCCAGCTTCATGATTGTATTAAGTAAACAGAAACTAATTATGAGCCTGTTACAACAGAATTAATCTCACCCATTTCATTTAGTGCTCTTCCTTCTCACAGTGTAACTCAATCTTACTAGGCAACAAAGATATCGCAAGAAAGATCACCCACCTTCATAAACCTTCAAGGACAGTATCTTTCTCCTTTTCTTTTCAGGAAAAAAAAAACTCACTTTGAATCTTGATAGCTACATATTTCTCTGAAATAGGCAATTCATATATTTTATAGTTGTAGGTTCTTTGTTTATACATTAAATTTCTTCTCACTTATACTGAGAAATGTTCTCTCCCTCAAAGCTTCTAACTTTATACACATATTTACATGTAGAATAACAATAAGGTATATTCATCATTAACTATGATTTATCAATAATCCAGAGAAATCTGTGTTGGTCAAATTTTGTTTTCACACTTATTGATGGGCTTTAATTTTAAATTGATAGGTTTTAATTTTAGATTATTTGTATATCAAGCTTCAAAGAAAGATAAAAATAATCTTATCTGTCCTATTTGCTGTGGCAACAGAAAATTCTATAGGCTTTTTCTCATTTTGTAGATCTGAAGGCATGGAGGCCTCATAAACAATTCAAGTGAAAACAATGATGTAAATGGAATTCATCATCGGGACAGGGAAGGATTTCTTTGCCTGCCCAGGTTTGATGTAGATATCTCTTGAATCTCTCTTACCTTTTTATGTCAGATACTTTTAAAATACCTAGTATATGTAGTGGTATCACCACTACACTGTTAGACTCACTTGAAGGAAATATTTCCTGATCGCCTCCTCAACCTCCTGCTTCTGGTGTTAAAACCCCTCTCTCTTCTATAAACTCACTCATAATCAGAAACAAGCAGACCAGGACACACCAGCTCAAATTGACGTCAGATCCTGACAGAACAACAGACACAAAAGCTGTAGAAATATCTCCATTGCTATGATGATCAGTTTCCCAACAAAACACCTTGCAAGATCCAAGGGTGCTACAAATGACTATATCAACAGGTGGTGTATCTAAGATTGCTAGTTTTGATTGGACTTAATCCTGGAGGTTTCATCACATGGCATAATCTTTAATAAAAGATTAATCTCTCATTTCCGGAGACTTCAGGCCAATCTTTGAGGGATGGCAACCTTAAATGTACCTCAACCAGTGCACTAAATGCCCCAATAACAACTGTGTGGGTGAAACTAGAACAGTGGTACTCAAACTGTGGTCTGCTGACCACAAGTGGTCTGCTGCTGCCTTCCAGATGGTCCACGGCTCGAGCTCAGCCATCCTCCTTCCCCCTGCAGTGGGGAACCCATGCTGTGTGATCCAGCTCACAGGCAAGAAGCGCTTCTCCTCTCCCGCCCTGGCTGGGAGAACAGCAGCATGTGTACGCACTGCCTGGAGGAATCCAGCCAATGGGAGCAGCGGGAGGCCGTGCCTTGGAGCAGCATGGGATGTGAAGGCAAGTAAGTGCCCCGCACCCCCTCATGCCCAGACCCCCACACTCCCAGCCACCTTAAGTCCCCTGGCTGAGACTCTGCACTCCCAGCCCACTCTTGCTCCTGCACCTGCCCTCCTGGCCACACGCTGCGCCTTCCCTTGCTCTTGCCTCCTCCCCCTGGCCAAACATCCTATTCCCAGCTGCTCCTGCCCTATTCCTCCCACCCTCACCTCCTGCCCAGACCTTGCACCCTCACCTCCTCCTGCACTCCACCTTCCACCCAGATCTTGCACCCGCATCCTCTCACTGGTAGCCCTGTCCCACACACTGACCACCCATTTTTGTCCCCATTCGAGAGCCAAAGGGGGTCCATAAAATCCATTAAACCTGGAACCCCAGAAGAGTACATTAGAACATAACATAAGAACATAAGAATGGCCGTACTGGGTCAGACCAAAGGTCCATCTAGCCCAGTAGCCTGTCTGCCGACAGTGGCCAGCACCAGGTGCCCCAGAGAGGGTGGACCGAAGACAATGATCAAGCGATTTGTCTCCTGCAATCCTTCTGCAGCCTCTGACAAACAGAGGCCAGGGACACCATTTCTATCCCCTGGCTAATAGCCTTTTATGGACCTAACCTCCATGAAATTATCTAGCTTCTCTTTAAACTCTGTTATAGTCCTAACCTTCACAGCCTCCTCTGGCAAGGAGTTCCACAGGTTGACTACATGCTGTGTGAAGAAGAACTTTCTTTTATTAGTTTTAAACCTGCTACCCATTAACTTCATTTAGTGTCCTCTAGTTCTATTATGGGAACTAATAAATAACTTTTCTTTATTTGCCCTCTCCACACCACTCATGCTTTTATATACCTCTATCATATCCCCCCTCAGTCTCCTCTTTTCTAAACTGAAAAGTCCCAGTCGTTTTAACCTCTCTTCATATGGGACCCGTTCCAAACCCCTAATCATTTTAGTTGCCCTTTTCTGAACCCTTGCCAAGGCCAAAATATCTTTTTTGAGGTGAGGAGACCACATCTGTACACAGTATTCAAGATGTGGGAGTACCATAGTTTTATACAGGGGCAGTAAGATATTCTGGGTCTTATTTTCTATCCCTTTCTTAATAATTCCTAGCATCCTATTTGCCTTTTTGACAAATAAGCCTATGGGAAGCCTTGAACCTCAGTCCTACCTTTTCCCTCCCTCCCCCCGGTGAGACTGGAGCACCAGAGGAGTGAGGTGTCTCAGTTGGGGGCCATGTCAATGAGGCTGGGGGCGGGGATTTAGGTGATTTTTTTTTTTTTGCTTCTCATCTGTGTGATCCCAACTGTTTTTTCTGTGGGTGAGCATTCCCTGACCTCAAAAAGGTTCCTCACCCCTGCCATAAGGAAAGAAAACTTGGGAACTTTTTGTGTGGGACATAAATTAATATTTTACTTTATTTAAAATGAAGCTTGATTAACTAACTTGAGGAAGTTAAAGTGCTTAGTCTGTTTAATAATTTAAATTAATATTTTCTTTATTACTGGTTAAATTAAACCATTCTCCCGAGCAGCAGCACTAGCAAAATGGCTCATGAGTAATTAGTAATTAACGGTGAGTTTTTATTAGCAACTGGTAGTCCACAGAAAGATTTGTATTGAGTGAGGTGGGCTACAGGCTAAAAAGTTAGAGAACCACTGAACTAGAGAATCACTTTGCTCTTGAATGAACTCACACAGAAAAATTATAGTAAACAAACACACCCTATCAACTTTGAGTGAACACTTTTCACAAAATGATCACTCTATATATCTGACATATGGGTCCTCATCCTCAAATGAAACCTGCACAACACTGAATTTATGCTCACTGCAACAATCTAAAATCCACTCACCCTCCTTTGTCCCATGACTGTAGAAATGTTAACTGCCCATTTCACCTTGAATGGTCTGTTGCAATGTTTTCTCTTTTCTTTATATTTAGCTTTGACACATTTCCCAGATCTTTGGAAACATTCCATCAAAGCTTAAACTTTTTTCACTTACAAAAGTTGGTCCAAGAAAATATCTTTGACTCACTAATTAATTCAGTCAAGGTTTAAAGAAAAGTCTGTAGTTTACAAAGAGAATGTGGTAGTGCAAAAATCGGAATATTAAGCCAAGATTTGTGCTAACTTGACCCCTATGTAACCTTCGTAAAGTCAGTGGAGTTGCAGAGAGGTTTAACTGAGCAGAGTTTTGTTACAAGTTTTTTACTGTCCCTTTTTGGCCTTAAAATTGACTTGTGAATGTTTCACACTGTCCTGACTATGCTCTTATTAACTGTAACTACTGCAGCATTGGCTGCTATGTAAGAGTCCTCCATCTGTTCAAATAGTAAAGAATTAAGCAGACTATTGGATGTGTCATGACTCCCCATTTTGCAGTCTGGACAATTCCTGGACAATAAAATAATGAGCAAGTCTATATGTTTTCATTTTGTGAGCCATAAGGATTTCACTGATGGTCAAACACTACCAATATCCACGATATTCATTTCCTCAGAGAGAAAAGTTGCACATTTCTCCAGACTATGAGCACAGAGGCAATGCATATGTAAAGAACACGTGCACATACACACATGCACACATGCACGCACGCACACACACACACAAACAAGTCCACAAACAAAAACAAAAAACTACCCTTTCCAAAATGCCTGTATGATCTTGGCAATCTTGGCACATAAATACTATGATTTTTCATCTTCAAAGTACTTTGCAGAAATTAATTAATGAACCCTCATCCCCCTCACACACATACTATCCAAGTTGGACTTCCCTGGTCTGGTACCCTCAGGACCTGAGTCGTCCGGGATCAGGGAGTTTGCCAGACCAGGGGAGGTGAGTGATCCCCTGCTGGCTGCTCCACTACCAGCTTGTCTCTCTGGGGCTCCCTGCCCTGCCGCTGGCCCACTAAAGGAGGTCCAGCTGAGGCTCCCCACCTTGCTGCCCACCCACTGCGATGGGAGTTCACAGGAGTTCCCCAGCCAAGGTTTCCCAGCTGCCACCAACCTCGCTACCTCTGGTGGGTCCTCGGGGCCCTGCTGCGGCTGGGGGTTTCCCAGAGCTTCCTGGCCAGGGCTGCTAGGCTGGCTCCGCTGCCACTGGGGGATTCCCCTGCTGGGGCCGGGACTCCCCAACTGCCACCTGGCCCGACCACTGGGATTCCCTGGCCAGAGCTCCCAGGCCACTGCCTGGCCTCTCTGCCGCTGGGGGGTTCCAGGTCAGAACTGCCTGGCCATCCCATCCCAAATGCAGGGAGGTCTCTGGGGTTCTCTAGCTGCAGCCTGTCCTGTTGCTAGGGGATCTCCGCCCACGTGACCCCACCAACACTGGGGATTCTCTCATTGGGGCAGAGGCTCCCTGATGCCACCTGGCCCTGCTGATGCTGCGGTTCCCCTGCCCAGCCACTGCTGGCCCAGGCAGGATTCCACAGACCCTAAGTTCTCCAGGCTGGCTGCCGCTCCTGGGGCTCTTTGGTCCAGCAATATCTGTGCTCTTGCCAGACCACGGATGTAACATTATCTTCAGGGTTCTTACTTCTCAGACCACTTTATCTTTTCTTGCATTACTAGGGTCTGTCCTGCTCCCAACCACTTTAGTCACCCATCTCCCTGAAACTTTTATGTCATCAGGGGGAACTTATAACATCCCTTATCTGCCCTTCAGATGAGTGGTTTCCTGTGCCTCATATGGACAACCTTAAATGGCTGCTTCTCCTAAGCAAGGGTTTAGTTGCCTGCTGCCTGTCCATGTGTTTAGAAAAGTTGCGGTTTTTACAGTATAGCACTGGTACTCGTGTAACCCTTCCTGTTCCCTAGTCCAGTGGACTTTGGGCTACACCCTTCCCCCACTTATTGAAAGGGCGACTTCATCCCTTTCCTTAGTCAAAAACCTCTTAGTGTCCTGTTGCACATCTCACAGCAGCTCTGGCCAAAACCCCCAGTCTCTACTCTTCTTTCTTCAGGCAACCCTCTGTTCCAAATGGAGCCAGACAGATGCCCTGCGCTGTCTTGTTGAGCACCGCAGAGCTGCTGGGTTATCTCTAGACACCTCTTTGGTCTGGTCCCACTCTACCTGCCCTTCTCCAATCCAATTCGGTTCATTCAGACTCTTTTCTGTTGCCCCCATGATCTGGTCAGGTTCATCCAGGTCAGAGTACTGAGAGTCTGAGTCAAAATGGTCTGGGTCTGGGGACTCACTGCAGTGTAACTCTGGCTCCCCTTCATTGTACTGCCCGTTTCCCATGTTCCAGGTACCCTTATATATGTCTTCCCCCTACAGGTTTTCTTTCCCCTATAGCCACCTGGCCTATCTATAGGGCCTCCGGTAAGTTCCATTCCTGCCCCTGCCTCCAATGGCCTGGCTCCCTCCACGTCTATTTCCCTGACAGCTGGTTGACTGACTCCACCAATAAGTAGAATCATGAATGGCGTAATTCAGTTATGGTGTATCACCTGTTCTCCCCTCCTGATTCTGGCTGTGCTACATAGACTGGCAAGTCCCCTTGTATTCTAATCACAATATAGGGAGTTGGTTCCCATCTGTCTCCCAGTTTCTGTCTCCCTTTCTTTTTTTCTGGCTACTAGCACCCTGTCTCCAGGAATTAATAGGGCTTCTTGTGTCTCGCGGTCATAGTAATTTTTCTGGTGAAGTTTGGCAGCTTTGATGACTGTGCAGCCTGATGGTACGCTGTTGCTAGGCATTCTCTGAGCCGGGAGATGTACTCCTCCACTCTAACCCCTCATTTCCTTAGTGGGGGAGACCCAGAGACAGATCTATCTTCAGCTTTGGGTGCTGGCCAAACATTAAGAAGAATGGGGAGTAGGTGTGAGTCATGGACTCAACATAATCCTTCCAATTTGCCTTATACTCTGAACACAGGGTTCCCAGCATATTCATGAGTGTTTGGTTGAACTGCTCAGAAGTCCCATTCCCCTACGGGTGATAGGGTGTGGTTCTGCTTTTTGAGATCCCCAACAGTTTCCAAAGCTGGACAAGGAGATTACTTTCAAAATTCCTCCCCTGGTTTGTATCTATCCTTTCAGGGATGCCATAGTTGCAGATGAACTCTTTCCACATCACCTTGGCCACGGTAGATGCCTGTTGGTCATGAGTAGCATATGCCTGAGTATAGCAACTGAAGTGGTCAGTAACTACAAGGATATTCTTGATGCCCCCCAAGATGATTCCAGGGTGAGAAAGTCAATACATACTAGAGGCCTACTGGTATGGATTGAGATAAGTGGGGCTTTGCTTTCAAAGATGCCTCACTTTCTTAGACAGCACCTTCTGCAGGAGAGGCACCACTTCTGGATGGTGGACTGCATGCCTGGTCAATAACAGTGAGGGTGGATGAGGTCCATTGTATGGTAGAGCTTCAAACACTTCTCTCTGGAGTTTCTCTGATAGCACAACTTGTTGGACCTGTCCCTCTCCTGGAATTGGTGTTCTTCTGTAAAGGATCCTTTCTACCAGCTGCAATCACTTCCATTGGCTCAGTAATATCTTCACTGGTCTTCCTTCCCCAAAAACACAGGGACTCCCTGTCAGTACTTCGTTCCAGGCACCAGAAGGGCAGGGATTCCCTTGTGGGTTTGCCCAAGAAAAGATAAATCTAGTCTGATAGCTCCTTGATGGGAGACTGCTTGACCACAGGCACCTTCTATCAAGATATCTACAGGCATGGGATGTAACTTGCCCAGGATAGGGTAATTTCTCCAGAAATTCTCTGTGATGATTGTGACCTGTGATCCTGAATCAGTTAGAGCCTTGCACAGAATACTATTCACTTCCACAATTTCCTCGGTCAAGGGCCCCACCAGGCCGGGATGCCTGCTGGCAGCTGGTCGAGTATGTTGGGACGTTGTACACACTGATACTATTGGCAGACTTCTCTCCAACTCTGTGCCCTTCACTTCCCAACTCTCAGAGTCAGGCTTTAGCAGTTTAAAGAAGAGGGAGCCTCACCTTGGTCTGGCCCTATGCGGTGAGCCCGAGGGAGTTGATGGTAGCTACGGGCTATCTGGCCTTCTTGTCCACAACAGTGGCATACGAAATGGCCTCTGGTGCCATGGGCACTGTTGTCAGCGGTACTTCCATCACTTCCCCATCTAGAATTTTGAGGTGCTGCCCTCACTATTACACCTTGCTGCAGTACCTGTGCCTCCAGCTGTCCCATTCTCACATGGCTCTGTTTCTGGAGGGCAGTCAGTTCCTGGACTAGCCCAATTAGGCCCTTCACTGTCTCAAGCATTGCATGATGCGGGGTACAGCTGGGTGGAGGCACCTCGGGAGCAGCCTGCATAGCATCACCTGACAGAGTGGCTTGTGGAAGGCTATTTATCCTCTGGGCTGGTCCATACATTCTACCCTCTACGTTCCTCTCCCAGGCCAGCTGATGCAGTTCTCTTTGCAACTGTCAGAATGTCATGTAGCGAGGCTGCATAGGTGCCAGCCTGTTCCACACTTCTTGGTCCCGGATGCCCTGCATGAACTGCTGTGTCAATTTATAGTCACGATCAGGGAAGGGTCAGTCCTGTTGGAGCTTCTCCTCTACTACCCACAGTAAGGGTTCTAACTCGATGGCATAGGCTGAGGCTATCTCTCTAGAGTATTGGCACCTCTCATAAAAGTCTGTCATGGGATCCAGTGATAAATGATAGTCACTGTATTCTACTCTAAACTCTTCAACAGCTCGGGCTGGAAACTGCTCTTGAGGAGGCAGATTAAGGACTAATTTATGCCCCCCCCCTTAGATATCTGACAAGGGTGGGTAACTTCAAAGTCTCAGGAACGCCAGTGGCTGCTAGCAGATACTCTATATCTTTTATCCAGTCCTCAATGTCTATCTTGCAATCTGTACCACTTCTGAACATAGGCACCCCACGGATTTGGTGCTGTGCAGGGAGGTACGGCACTGCTATGCTCCTCCCTAAAGTTTCCCCTCCAATAGCTATATCCTTAGCCATAGGGGTCTCTAGGCCACAACACCCATTGGGGGGTCTCTGCTTTCACTGACACCAACCCTGGGTCATATCAACCCTCGTGGGCTCCAAACTGAGTGTCCATGCTGTGCTGATGTGGCAGATTCCCAACTCTGTGCAAACTAACCAAGCTTCCCCTATCCGAGTCACGGCACCAGTAGCTAAAAAATGTAACCCCTCCTGTTCACTAACCCATTGCGAGGTTATGCAGCAGAGGGGAAGCCTTGTGACTTCTTACACAGCTGTGGGAGGCTAGGCCTGAGGCTCTGTGTTGTGTATTATGTGTGCGCACCTCAGACCAGACCCACTCAGACAAATCACCAGGAACAGGCTTTATTCTGTAAAAAACATAGAACAGGATCACAGTTCAGCAGCCCCTGCTCTCTGCATGCAGCTTGCATGCTCCTTCTAGCTCAGTCCCTGATGAGACCCTGCTGGGGGCAGAGGTTACAGCATACAACACAGCCCCCCTTACAACATGTTTCAAATCCCACAGGCTTTGTCTACACTGCACGTTTTGCAGAAAGAGGCAGTGCAAATGAAGCACGGATTAGCATTTTCTCATGCTTCATTTGCATAATCTCGTTCGGTCTGTCTTTGCGCAGGGGATATTTGCACAAAAACAAGCAGCGTGGACGTTTCCTTTTTGTGCAAAAAGCCCTTTTTGCACAAGATCCTTATGCCTAATCTGTGCTTCATTTGCATTGCCTCTTTCAGCAAAACATGCATTGTAGGCATAGCCACAGTAACTAAGCCCCACAACAACCAAATCCATGTTCTCCCTTTGTCACCTAACCTCCTCTCAGGGTGCTCTATAGTCCTTTTTGGTGTTACCTGTAAAAAAGCATAGAGCAGGATAACAGTTCAGCAGCCCCTCCTCTCTGCATGCAGCCTGTGTGCTGCTTTTAGCTCAGTCCCTACTGGGAGCAGAGGTTCCCCCAACATGCCACAGTTTATACCCCACAACTTGTAGTTCCCAGGGCTGCTGTTGAAGCACATTGGACCGTGGGCTACACTCAGAAACAGTACTGCTCTTGCTACCAGCTGGCTCCAGGCCTGCACTCAGGGCTTATAGTCTCATAGTATTAACATGGTTAACTTTTCTGGAGAGTGGTATGCTGCACACTCTGTATTCCTCTACTCCATCAGTTCCCTTCTGCCCCCCTCCCGCATCCCTAAGTAATCTCTTCCAGTCTCTCCTCTTAATCTTATTCATATTATTTAACTTTTTTTAATTACAGCAACACAGAAAGGTTTATCTCTGCTCTTTCTTTCCTCCTCATGCTGCTTCTTCACTCCATTTTAGTCAGACCACTTCCTCTTTTCCTTACTTCCTGGAGTTCAGCAGTGTTGCAGAGAACTTACCATTAGTGCATGTTCAGTGGGCTCAGTGTGAATGGAGCATGCTCACTGCAGACAGAATGTCATGTTTTGCTGCCAATCTCTAATAAACATCTGTTGAATAGGTGCAAGTGGTGGTTTTCATGGACTTATAATTAAAGTAGATTTCCAGGGCGATGGCAAAAGGCAAATTTTGACACCAAGTCAAACCACAATTAGATTTCAAATCCCTTCTAAAAAAATGGTGCTAGAAAAGAATTTATTAATAAGGGCAAAACAATGTATTTTCTGTAGCCTTGTTCTGGAAAATAGTTGGACTTTTTTGGCTGATATTTTGTTGCCTGGCATGGGCAATTTCAGTCATGAATGGTTAAAGTTTGGCAAAAGTTATAAAAAAGTGAAAAACAGGGATTAATGATGAGAAGTGTCAGGGAAACTTTACAGCCTGTCTGTATTACAAACTTTGCTTGACAAAACCTACATTTGGTAAAGTCACTGCATACTCATATTTGGCTTCTTGCATCAGCACTACATGTATTCATCAGGAGCTCTTATGTTGATGCAAAATGCCATGAACCATGCTAGTTATTCTATTTGCCACATATAGCCCCCCATCACAATGCATTGTAGGACACTTCAGTCATGTGGGGGACTTGAAACAACTTTTTCATGCCATCTCTCCATTCCTATCCCATAATTTTTGTGCATTTTAAAAAATCCTATAAACCCACGCAGTACTTATCACTATTGACCATCTATGGCAGAAGCATGGAGCCTACACAGTTCTATGGTATTGTCATGAATGTTGTCAAAATAGGATGCAAGGTCCTCAGAAATCCTCAGTAGCTGTAGGAAGTACCTCAACATGGGGGGATACAAAGACATCTTTGATGTTAGATTGTAAAGGAACATAGGGAAAAAAAACAATTCAAGGCTTCTGGTGGCATTAACAGAGCAGCTACTGACCATGAAACACCACTTCTGGATACACAAATGAGACTCGGAGTATAATATAGGTTTGGGACCACAGAATTTTGGGATGCAAAAGGTCACAGTCCTAGATTTGTGTGCTGAGTCTGCATCAGCATTCCAATATGAGCTGCATCGATAGTTTAAAAGTGAATTGTAATTGCACTGTGAAAGCTTGCAATGCCAGATTGCTACCAGAGGGCAATCATTTTGGAAAATTCATAGTGGGGGATGTTGTCATATAAGTGTGTAGGGTCATTAATCATATGCAAGACTGTGGTTCTAGGCAATGTGCTGGATGTCATGGATGAATTTGCAGCCATGGTATTTACATTTAAACATTTTAAGGAAGAATGCATTCACTGACTTATCTGAAGTTCCTTCCCCTGGATTGGCCTCATCTGTGCTTAACTTCTGGGACTGGTTATATTGCAGTGGAGTCTCAAAAAAGATTTTGGCTCATCAAGCAGCTGCACTCACAAGCTATATGTCTTTCCGCTTATTCACAGGGGTCTCTGACTCAAGCTCCTCTGAGGTATCCCTGGTGCTTTGATGGAGTCTTTGCAAAATGTGGCATACACTCATTGTAACAGTGGCATGTCAAAAATTCACAAATATTCAGGAATTTAACAGGGGTTGATTGCTTCCAGGTGTGTTGACTCCTGAGTAGTGTACACAATTGTGATAAGAGCAGTCACTCTCAGGAATTGTGGACGTCTGCTGGAAAACTATTAGAGTTGACATAAGTTATTTAAGGTACGTCTAGACAGTGGGGCTATTTTGGAATCCCAAAATAGCTACCCCACGTCTTTGAAACGCTTCCGTTATTTCAAAATATTTTTCAAAATAATGGACATGTTATTCTGGCATCCCTGTAATCCTCGTTCCACAAGGGTTAAGGGATGTCTTGAAATAGTGAATTATTTCTAAATTTGGCACTGTATAGACATGCCAAATTTCAAAATAAGCTATTTCAAAATACAATCAAATTTGCATAGCACAAAGTGCGTATCTTATTTCGAGTTGAGCTATGGGTGTGCCCCTCCTTCCCCCAGGGCCGTGCTCAGGATGACATGTCACAGCACTACACCGTCCCCTTTGCTCCCGCCTGCCCTGCCCTGCCCTGTGTATGTTGGACCCTCACAGCACTCACCTGATGTTCCGTTGCCAGCATCCGAGGTGATCCAGGAGGCCTCCTGCGTCTGGGTGCCTGGCTCCTGGGTGCTCTGGGTGCCATCCTCCTCCTCTTCTTCCTCCTTCTGAAGCTCCTGGTCCCCCAGCAGGTGTTGCGGCCGCTGTAGTACGGGGGTCTCCAGCCCGGACTCCACGAGCCTGTCAGGAGGCAGGGGTTCCCCTGGCCCCAGGATCCTATCCAGCTCCTCGTAGTGCAGGCAGGCGTGCGGTGCCTCCCCGGAGTGGGAGCTGCACTCACGGGCTCTAACATACCCCTGCCGCAGCTCCTTAATTTTGGCCCTGACCTGCTCCAGTGTGTGGGGGTGGTGCCATTCAGGCATACGTGTCTGCATTCCTACTTTTGGTGGAGTGCATGGCCTGGAGGGAGTCCCCCTCAGCCCAGAGGCCCAGGAGGGCTTTTATCTCCGGCCCTGACCAGGAGGGTGCCCAGCGCTTGGTGCCCCGGGGTTCTCGGGGGGATGAGTCCCTGGAAGGGCGAGAGGTGTTGGGGGGCTTGTCCCTGTGACATGGCTCCGACTTGCCTGACTGCAAAGAGCTGTGTGGTCTCAGTTTCCTGGCTGTAGCAGGCTTGCTGCCAGAGTGCCGATCCTGGGCGCCTGTGCCTTTTAAAGATGGCTGCAGACAGGAACAATAGAGTTGCAAGCTGTGGCAGGAGTGTCCACCAGGGGTCCTTCCTGGAGGCTTTTTCTGTCGACATAACTTTTCCCCTGCGTCCACACTGCCCTTTTGTCGACATAACTACGTCGATGAAGGAGTTATTCCTCGTGGAATGAGGTTTACAGCCGTCAACAAAACTCCTGAGTTATGTCGACATTATGTCGACATAACTCAAAGGCAGTGTGGACGCAGGTTTAATTTTGTTCACTTTTGTTGACAAAACCCTATAGTCTAGACACACCCTCAGTGTCTACACTCACACTGCTATGACAACCATACATTGACCATTTAATACTGTTCAGGGAAGCAGTATAACTATGTAACCATGATAGGGTGCGTAATTTGGTGAGAGATTAATTTTAGCAATTATATACACACACAGAAAAGTCAATGCAAGCAAACTTAAAATGCTGACCTGACTTTGTAGTGCAGTATAGGACTAGGTGTCACTGCCAGCTCCAATTATAATTGATAAACAGCTCATTTTAAACTTTCCTAACAGTCCTTCCAGCCCATTGATTTTTTTGGGGGTGCTATTCTTGCTGTTTCCTAATATGTCTGGACCTGAGAACTCGTCTATATTGCATAATTAAGTCAAATTAAGTTACACCAACTTACAGCCACAAAAATAATTAAAGTGTTGTTGAATTTCCACACTGCATTCTTGGTGTTGTCAGTGTGCACCCATATTAACAACACTTGCATCAGTGCAGAGACCAGTGTACCATACGTAGCTATCCCACAATGCATCTTGCCAGAATGTTGAATGGGATGTTTTGGGAAAGATTGGCAATGCCTTATGAGGAAAATGAGCAGTGAAGAAGTGGCTGGGAACATGGGTTCAGTATCCCATAATGCTGTTTTCTCCATTTGTTTATTCCATTGGCAGCTTCTTATGTTTTGTGTCGCTTTTCAAAAGCTCTGCTAGCCTGTGTGTCCACCATCTCAAATCCAGCCCTGCTCTTCAGTATTTCAGTTGGTACTCCTAGAGCAGCAACACATGGTAGACTGCTGGTTCTGAGCCCAAGAAACAAGTACTGAGTAGTGGGATCACTTTGGTATGTCGGTATGGGATGATGAGCATTGGGTACAGAACTTTCAGATGACCAAGACCACATTTTTGGGAGCTGAGTGGGGACCTTGCCAATCCTCTGGAACAGCAGCACCAAAATGAAAGCTCCACTCATGGTGAAGTGAGTGGTGATCACTTTTGGATTCTGGCATTTTTTCCCAATCAGTCAGGAATTGTCAGAGTTGGTAAATCCACCGCACAGCTTTCTGTGATGCAAGTGTGCACATTAATCACATCCTTCTATGAAGGACTGAAGCTGTGAGCAGTGGATGTTTTTGCAGCAATTGGGTTGGAACACTTACCCCTAACTTGGCACCAGACCATCTTGCCACAGAGTACATCAACAGAAAGGGCTGCTTTTCTCTAGCATTGCAAGTTCTGGTGGATCACTGGAGTCATTTCATTGTCATCAGCATGGGCTGATCTGGAAAAGTGCATGATGCATAGGAACTCTGCGCTGCATAGAAAGTTGTAAGCAGAGACTTTCTTTCCAAACCAAAGAATTATCACTCAGGATGATGAAGGGTCGGTAGTGATCATTGGAGACCCTGCCAATCCCTTACTCCTGTGGCTCACAAAGTCATATACCAGTGATCTTAACAGCATCAAGGAACACTTCAACAACAGGCTCAGCAGGTGCAGAATGACAATTGAATGTGTTTTTGGTCATTTGAAAGGCTGCTGTCAGTGTCTACTCAAGAGATGAGAGCTCAGTGAAGAAATCACTCCCATTACCATAACTGCCTGCTGTACTCCCTATTTGCTTCCCATATATTATGAAGAGAAGTTTCCACAGGAATGGAACACAGATGTGTATTCAGCGGCTGAGGCACTTTTCTGAGTGCATTCATTCTCCATGTTGCACACATGTTACAAGCACAACATTCTCACCTCCCTCCTGGGATTCATAGAGTATGGTGGCAGTACCAGCTGTGGTGAATGTAACCATAGGGGAGGGTCAGGACAACAAAGAGGGGGAAACACTTGAGCATCAGCACAAGTGGATAGAACAATTGAATGGACTAGTGGCACCATTCTCCACAGGCAGAGGTATTTATACTGATAGCTTACTCATGATGGTCACCAAAGCTGAAAGGGAACAGTTCCTGCACACATTCGGAGGCAGACAAGGATTGTATGATGCTGGCATATGTTCTGAGGGTGATATACTGCTCCTTGTAGAACCAGCATGTCTGTGGTTCACAGCAGGATGACTGTTTATCTCCTTTGGCTTCCAGTATGTGTACCTCAGCTCTCTGAATTTTATGTGGCACTGCTGCATGTCCCTGTCATAGCCCTTCTACGGGCAGCTCCTGGCTATGGGGCTGCATCACCCAAAGCCTTGCCACCAACAGGGCTGTAACTATCTTGGACAGAAGACATGGCTGGAGGCAGGTCTGAGAGCAGTATGGATGCATGGCAGGAGGAGTTTCTGGCATAGCACATTGGGTCCTGGGAGCAGTGGCACCAAGATCCTCTCTTTTAGCCACAGCAGCTCCTGGGAGCAGAACCCTGCAGAACAGGGTACCAATATTTATCCACAGGCAGACATTTTTTCTGCACAGGGCTTTACATGCTGCCCCTGGAAGCCAACATAATTGGCTGGTTGGTGACCACTGTGCTAGGTTGAGGAGTACCCATCTTTATGAGGAATTCCTGGAGACTACTCATGTCTCATGTCCATGACTGAGGAAGCCATCCAGCTACACAGGACTCTTGTCACAGCATTAGGGGAGGGGGAAATGACTGTCAAAGGGAAGACTCTGACAACTGGTTGCTTCTGGTAGCAGGCAGTGCTCCACGCCTGCTCCCAACTGACTCACTCAGGTAATCAGGAACCATTACATTGCCCTGGCAATGAGAGATGAGGAATCAGCCCTTAAGGTGGAGGGCAAGAAGCTACATACCCCAAGACTGGGAGGTCTGCAACTACCATTCTCAGGCAGAAACAGAGTAGTGGTGGTTAGAGACTCTCTTCTGGGGGAGACAGAAGCACCATCTGTCACCCCAACAAGTCACCCTGACATGGCATCCTGGGAAGAATGTTGCCTGCCAGGGACCCATATCCAAGCTGTCAGGGAGGGATAGTCAAGGATCATCTATCACTCTGACTACTATTCCTTGCTACTCATTCATGTGGGTACTATTGATACTTGGAGGTATGAACCACAGAAGATCTGAAGTGACTACAGGGCTCTAGGAGTACAAGTGAAGGAGTTTGGAGTGCTGACAGTGTTCTCTTCAATCTTTCTGGTCAAGGGAAAGTGCCCAGGTAGAGACAGATGCATCCTACAGTTGAATGCCTGACTGTGAAGATGGTGTTGCCAGGGGAGTAAGAGCACGGTCTAAGAGGAAGAAAAATGAAGACAGTTGTCAGTGGCATTATTAAGGGCACAAGAACAAACTATTGCACTCTACAAGATAGGACTTATGACAAGAGGTCACCCTGGCTTAACTAGGAGATCTTGAATGATCTAAAAATCTCACAAAAAAGTGGAAACTAGGTCAAATGACAAAGAATGAATCCAAACAAATACAAATAAACAAATAAAACAAATATGTGGGGGGAAAATTAGACAGGCTGAGACACAAAATATGCTTAAACTAGACAGAGACATAAAAGGTAACAAGAAAACATTCGACAAATATATTAGAAGCAAGAGGAAGATCAAAGATAGGGTAGGCCAATTACTCAAGGAAGAGGGAATAACAATTACAGAAAATGTGGCAATGGCAGGGTGCTTATTAACTTCTTTATTTCAGTTTTGACCAAGAAGGTTGGTGGTGCTTGGATGCCTAACATGGTGAATTCTAGTGAACATGGGATAGGTTCAAAAGCTAGGACAAACAAGTTAAAGATTACTTAGAAAAGTTAGATATCTTCAAGTCACCAGGGACGAATGAAATGCATCCTAGAATACTCAAGGAGCTGACTGAGTAGATAGCTGCGAAATTAGCTATTATATGTATAGTCATGGACTATGAGAGAGAGTCTAGAAGATTGGAAAAGGGCAAATAAATATAGTGTCTATTTATAAAAAAGGACAACCCAGGGAATTATAGACCAGTCAGCTTAACTTCTGTACCTGGAAAGATAATGGAGCAAATAATTAAGTAATCCATTTGAAAACATCTAGAAGATAATAAGGTGCTAACAATCAGCATGGATCAGTGATGAAAAAATCAGGTCAAACCAATCTCATAGCTTTTTTTGATGGGAAAGCAAGCCTTATGGATAAAGGGGAAGTAGTAGATGTGGTAAATCTGGACTTTAGTAATGTATTTGATACAGTCTCCCATGATCTTCTTATTAATAATCTAGGGAAATACAACCTAGATGGAAACACTATATGGTAGGTCCATAACTGGACAGAAAAACATTCTCAGACCATAGATATCAGTCATGCTGGAGGGCATATCAGAAGCAGTTCCACAGGGATCAGTTCTGTGTCCAGTTCTGTTCAATAGCTTCATCAATGATTTAGATAATGACAAGAGCAGGGCTGGGCAAAATACAGTCCAGGGGCTGTATCTGGCCCACCAAGCCATAGGATCCGGCCTGCAGACCACCCTGCCAGGATCCTCAGGCATACGCAGCTGCCACATTTAACACAAACCCTGCATTTCTCTGCCCTGCTAGGAGGGGGAGGCTTCATGTTATCTCTCTGCCCCCAGCCCAATCCTCAGCTCCTATTGGCCAGAAACAATCAGCCAATGAGAGCTGACCTCAGCCAAACTCTCAGCTCTTATTCGCTGAAAACAGCCAGCCAATCGGAGCTGAGAGATTGGCTTGAGAGATTGGGGCAGCCAGAGTTGAGAGCCACGTGGACGGAGCAGCCTGTATTTTCAAGCAGCCTGGGGCTGCCGGTCAGGAGACAATTAGGTAGACTCCTTCCAGCCAGCACCTGCCTCTGGCACCCCAACTCCTCCTGCATCCCAACTCCCTCCCCCAGATCACCATCCAAACCCTCTGCAACCCCTGCCCCAGGAGACAACTCATCCCCAGACCCTGTACATCCTCCTACACCCCTACCCAGGCCAGAATACTCTCCTGCACCCACACCCACTCCCTGACCCTACACCCCAATCCCCTGACCCAGGTCACAACCCCCTCCTCCACCCAAACACCCTCTGAAACCTCACTCTGTCTCCTGCACCCCAGTCCCTTACCCCATGTGACTTTCTGCACCCAACCTCCACCCTAGACCCTGCACCCCCTTCACAGAAAAGTGTGGCCCTTGACCACTTACCAAAATCTTGGAGTGGCCTCCCACCAACAATTATTGCCCACCCCTGACATAGAGAGTATACTTACAACGTTTGCAGATGATACCAAGCCAGGAGGGTTTGCAAGTGCTTTGGAGGATAGGATTATAATCTAAAAATGATCTGGACAAACTGCAGAAATGGTGTGAAGTAAACAGGTTCAAATTTAATAGGGACAAATGGAAAGTACTCCACTTAGGAAGGAACAATCAGCCACACATATACAAAATGGGAAATGACTAACTAGGAAGTAGTACTGCAGAAGGACGTCTAGGGATCACAATAGATCACAAGCTAAATGAGTCAACAGTGTGACACTGTGATGCATTAGTAGGATTGTTGTAAACAAGACATAAGAAAATAGTTCTTCCACTCTACTCTGCATTGATTAGGCCTCAAATAGAGTATTATGTCTAGTTCTTGGGCCACATTTCAGGAAAGATGTGGACAAACTGGAGAAGGTCCAAACAAAAGCAAGAAAAATTATTAAAGATCTAGAAAACATGAGTTATGAAGGAAGATTGAAAGAACTGGGAGTATTTACACTGGAAAATAGAATACTGAGAGGAGACATGAAAACAGTTTTCAAGTATCTAATAGGTTGTTACAAGGAGGAGAGAAAAATTGTTCTCCTTAACTCATGATGATAGTTACAGTAGGGGAGGTCTAGGTTGGATATTAGGAAATCTATTTCATTAGGAGGGTGGTGAAGCACTGGAATGGGTTATGTAGGGAGGGGGTGGAATCTCCATCCCTAGAGGTTTTTATGTCCTGGCTTGACAAAGACCTGCCTGGGGTGATTTAGTTGGGATTGATCCTGCTTCAGGCAAAGGGCTGGACTTGATGACCTCCTGAGGTCTTTCAGCCCTAGGATTCTATGATTCTGACAGGAAGCAATGGGTGTCAATTGCAGCAAAGGAGGTTTTAGGTTGGACATTAGGAAAAACTTCTTAATGGTCAGCATGGTCAAGCAATGGAATAAATTGCCTAGGGATGTTGCGGAATCTCCATCATTGGCGATTTTGAAGAGCAGGTATACAAACACCTGTCAGGGATGGTGTGATGGATGGGAGGGGTGCTATCCTTTTCTAAACATCCCAGCATTCAGTAACTTAAGCGTTAACCTAGAACAGTGGGTAACCAGGAAGCGTTGGTAGGGAGCCAAGAGAACCAATCAGAAGAAAGTGTTGAGATTTGAAGTGAGAGGTAATCTGCCTGCTGCAGTTCTTTTGTGTGAGTTCAAATCAGGAGCTGCGGGAAAAAGATGAACTGAACCAGGAAAAAGATAAACTGAACCCATGCCTAGAAATGGACTGAACCTTGAAGCTACAGATATGTAAGAGATAGGGAATGTTTAATTAGACGTAATCAGGTTATTTTCTTTGTTTTGTATTTTGGTTAAATTCCTCTTGCTGAGTCCATGTATCCCCCTCTATACACTGCAACTGAATGTGAATCCCAGGGAAGCAATTCTCTGTGTTTTAACCTGTTTTTTCTAAGCTGCTTTATAATACTTAACCAAGTATGCTTTATCAAATGTATCTTTTGTTTTGTTTTGTTAATGTCACCTTTTAAAAGAATATGATCTGATTCTTGTGTCCTGGAAGGTAATAGGAAGCCTATATATGCGTGCCTCAGGCTGAGAGGTCAGCTATCAGGGATTGTGGGTTTTTTCAAGCTCTCTTGTGGTAAAAGAGTTTGAGGTACCCCAGGGAAAGAAGTTCCCAAGTGAATCTTCCCGGGTTCAAACAGAAAGGGGTTTAGCACTTGGGTGGTGGCAGCCTACCATTCAAAATCAGGGAATTTGTGATCATGGAGAGTTTTTAAAACAGAAGCTTCTAGAGGCAAAATATTTTTAAGGTGTCTTGTGAGACCTCACCTTCTGCACTCCAAGTGCCAGAAAGGGGAATGGCCTTGATAGATAGTCCTTCCAGGTATACAAGAAACTTGGCTTTATGACCTCTCAAAGTTCCTTACATTCTATGAGTCTGTGAACTAGAATATTTATGTTGCATTATCATAGCTAATAGAGGCTCTATCTGCAATTGTTCCATAAAATTCCATAAAATGTGCAATAAGGAACAGTTGGTGTCTCGAAGAGCTTGCAATTCAGTAAACAGGACAGAAGGCGAGAGAAAAGGAGCATTATCTCCATTTTACTGAGGCAGATCTCCTGAAAGTAAGTCTGGTATCTTCACTACAAGATTATCCTTCCTCCCTTGATTTTTTTCCCCCAAATTTAGCCAAATATAAATAGTATCCTGCTTCCAAATGGAATAGGTTCAGATACCTTGCTTTCAGTGATGGTGTATTAAAGTGTGCAGGACATGTATTTTATCCTCACTGCAGAGGAAACTAGCTCCTTTAAATGAAAAGTTTTCACAGTTGTCTGGTTGACCAGAAATTGATATTAAATAGATGAAAATATATATTATTAATAAGAGGTTTTAAAAAAACCCTTCTGTAACTCAATTACCTTATCTGCATGGATCCAACCAACATATTCATGGAAACAGGATGGAGAAATATAAATGACCAGCAGCTGGGGCTGAGAAACTTCATTGTTCACCTTGCCTCCTGTTTGCGTGCTGAGCATTGAAAATTCTAGTATGCAAAATCCTGTTATAAACCACTGGCTTCAAAATGTATAATGCTTTTAGTTTAATAATTATAATAATATTCTTTTAGACATAGTAATATTTCCTTTTACCAGTCTTAATTATTTTTATTAAGCTAACTTTCTAAGACATGCTAAGCTTTCTTGTTCAACAAATATCATCACAGTAATCCTTAACAGATAGAATTTTCATTTTTAAAAGTTTGTTTATAAATAACTGTTTACTCTATTGGATGAAACAAGAATTATTCACATATGTCATAAACTCTATACTATTTACAGTTAATACAGAATCTGATTTGACTTAAGGATTTAGAGGGGCTCTGCTTTTTCAGCAGAAGGCTTTGAGTTGCCATGATGAAGTTCTGAGCGACCCTGGCCCTTAAGATAACAGACTAGGCAAAACCAGATGTGGGAAAACTCCCAGTAACAACCATCTTTAATTCTTATCCTTTGTGCATATATATTATGATGTAGTCTTTACTTCCATTATCAAGAAGTATTCCAGAAGACTCTGTGTGAACAGGACAGATGGTTGGAAAACTTACTGTCAAGGGTGGGTAAATACTGGCCCGTGGGCCAGATCCAGTCTTTCAGAGTTAGCCCCTGGAGGGCCCCCATGACACCATATTTACTTGTGCCTCTGCGGGTATGGGAGCTTTGATCACCTGGATCTGTGGAGGTGCGGGTAAATGTAGTGGCTGCAGCCCATCAAGGACTAACCCTGGCAAACCATCACCGTTTTATTGCCCACCCTGGTCTAATGACACTGATCTGGCAATGGAATCTGTTGTTTTGCATTTCAAGGACTCTGCATGAATGGAAAAGGTTACTGCTGGTGGATTTCAAAGGGATAAGAATTTTTAAATAAGAGATGGGCCCCAATCTTTCATTCTAAGGCACTTGCTTAAAAAAGTTTTGGGGGAATAAATGAACATAAACAAATACACAGAATTTAAAATTTATTTTTCATTTACCTGTACTACTGTTTCTTCTGAACCTTTAAAAATAAAATGTCTTCAGACAGAGGTCAGCCACAGATATTTTCAGCCTGAAAGATGAAATTGTCTGAAAATACAACCAATAAAGTTCCATCTTACAGTTTTTCACACTGAATGATATTCATAGGTATACTTCCTGATATAATGTGACATGTCTACATCATTCTAATGTAGGCAGGTGAATCAGTGTCAGAAAGCACTGGAAAATAGGAATTGCTACACCAAATCAGACTCGTGGTCTATCTGTCTCAGTATCCTGTCTCTGAGAGTGGCCACTATCAAATACTGAAAAATGGTAACACTTAATCCCTGGTAGTTAAAAATTTGACTAAATCCTAAGTATCAGGTTTAATATCTCTCCCAAAATTTGTTGGAATTAATTATCAATTCTTTGTATTCTTGCTGTTTATATAATTGTCTAATCCCTTTTTTAATCTTGATAAATTCCTGTCTTAATGTGATCCTGTGCAAGACAGTTCATAATTATTCATTATGTGACTAAAAGTGTCCTTTTATTAGGTTTGATTTTGTCACTCTACTTTCATTGTGTCCCCTTGCCCTTGTGCTATAAGAAAGGGAGAATCAGATGTTAAAAATGCCGAAGTTTAATTTCAACTCATTCTAAAGAGATTTTTTCCAATATTAATTATTTTCAGCCCTTTAACTGTACTAAAATGTTTTGTCTATATAAAGTGTTTTTACTCTACTAATTAAGGCAGTGTAATTAGACCAAGCTCAAATTTTGAGTTTCCTACTATAACAGACCAAGTATTGTGTTTTTCATTACTCTGAATAGTCCTTACTAAACAGAGGATACTGTCTAAGTTAAATTATTGATGACAACAAGATTTCATCAAGGCACAGCTAACACTATTTGAAACCAGAAGCTTCTGTAAAGGCATTCCCCATTGCATTATACACTTAATGAAGTGTGACATTTAATATTGTGTATGGTAGCTTGCAGTAGGAAACCATTCAGCATTTAAGAACTGGAACCTGGTAATTTGAGTTTACCTGACTAAACCAACACCACAGTATAACTGAAATGTTTTAAAATTCTTCTAATCAGACCTGGAGTTTTTAGGAGTTTAGAGCAAATTTGTGAAATAAGGTTTTGAAATGTGGTAAGTGAAGTCATACTGAAGCAGCTTAGATGTCAATGGCCATAAAATAGCCATAGTTTGAAAAAGTGAAGGCACACTTTTAAATAGACAATAATATGAGTAAGTTCTACACTCAATAGGAGAAAAGCATGTGGAGACATGTTACTCTGAGCTCATATTTCAAAACTGAGAAAAGTGGGGGCGGGATCTTCATAACTCTTGACTGTGTTACCAGAATGGGGCAAAGGGCCTGAAACTGCTTAAAGGGATAGTTAAGATTTTTGGGCACCAAAGGATTTCTTGGATGACACATACTTGGTGTTAAGCTACTTGCCAACTCCCCCAAGGGGGCACAATGAAACTGTGGTGTAGTATACTCTGCTCATCACTGTCCAGTAGAATGGTCTTTAGGGACCCTACTAGACTGTGCAAATTAGTCCTGTAGCTGATGCCACTTGTGCTGAAGCATGATTTAATTCCTAAGGCTTGATCTACACTAGGGAATAAGTTCAAATTAAGATATGCAACTTCAGCAATGTTAATTGCATAGCTTGAGTCGAAGTATCTTAAGCTGAATTTTGGCACCGTCCACACTGCGGGAACTTGAAGGGACCACACTATCTCTTTGACTTGCCTTACTCCTTGTAGAAGCAGGATTACTGGCATTGAAAAGAGTGCTCTCTCAGTTCGAATTAGCATGTCTTCACTAGTCCTGCTAATTCGAACCCTGGAAGATTGACTGCGGCCGCTTCAATCTTATCTGTAGTGTAGACATGGCCTAACTAACCAAGAGTCAGAGAAGTCCTGAAAGTGTCTTAGAACTACTTTAACCTCTCCCTTTCACCCCTCTCCAACTGAGGTCAATAAATGTAGGGAAGATCATCAAGTAAGAGTCATCTTGATGGAGAGACAGGAGTATCATGGACTGCAAAGAAAAGTAGGTACCAACAAAATTCTTCTGGAATAGAGCACCAGAAGATTAAGTGGTCCATTGACTAATTGGATGTAGTTACATAGATATAGTAGGGAACTCTGAATGTTTCATAAGTAGGAGTTTGCAAGTCAGAACAATAAATAGGAAAGCAATATCCCTTTGGGGGACTTTAGTGTTAGAAGAGATACACTTAGTCTATCCATTCCAGGGGATGTAAATGTAAAGAAGAGGTACTTAATGGGTGACCTCTAGAACCTTAAAATATCTGTAGATTCAGAGATGAGCTAGTTTGGACTCACTTGTGGGTGACAGGCAGAAGGTCTCCTAGAAGTAGCTTGTTTTAAAAAAATGAATAAGATCAGTCATCCCTGTCCAAAAGAAGGAGAGAGATTTAAGGAACACATTCAAAACTATCTGCTTTATTCATTGTTTAATAGCTCTAGGATAAGAGAGATGCAATTCCAGGGCAGATTTGAGGTATCTTTGCTCCAGTGTGTGTAGATAGTGGGAGTATACAGGGGGATTTCATATCTCCACCACACATATTCCTTGTCCACCATATCCAAGGGTCTGGGATTCCAAGAGCCATCCACTCTATACACTTTCCATGCCACATATCATCTCAAAGGGCTAGGAAAAGGCAGAAATAGATGGGCCTATGATGTATAATAATACAGCTGTGTTATTTTTGAAGAAGTGTGTGGCATCAGTTGGACCTCTGGACTGTTTGTTTTTATTAGATGTTTTTATAGGTGAGTGCTGGCTTGCGAACAGGTGAATGCTAACAGGGAGTGTAGAGAGGGAGTTCTCCAGGTAAAGGAGAAGCAGATACATGCGAGAAGCCTGGGCAACAAACAGGAAGAACTGGAGGCCCTGGCCCAGTCCAAGAAATATGATTTAATTGGGATAACAGAGACTTGGTGGGATGACTCGCATGACTGGAGCGCTGCCATGGAAGGGTATAGACTGTTCAGGAAAAACAGGCAGGGGAGAAAAGAAGGAGGAGTTGCACTATATGCAAGAGAGCACTATGATTGCTCTGAACTCCAGTATGTAGAGGGAGAAAAACCTGTTGAGAGACTATGGGTTAAGTTTAGAGGTGCAAACAACAGCAGTGATGTTGCAGTTGGTGTCTACTACAGGCCACCGAATCAGGCGGATGAGACAGATGAGGCTTTCTTCGGACAACTGAGAGAAGCTTCCAGATCGCAGGCCCTGGTTCTCGTAAGGGACTTTAATCACCCTGACATCTGTTGGGAAACCAATATGGCAGTACATAGGCAATGCAGGAAGTTTTTGGAGAATGTTGGGGATAACTTCTTGGTACAAGTGCTGAAGGATCGGACCAGGGGCTGTGCACAGCTTGACCTTCTGCTCACAAAGAGGGAGGAACTAATAGGGGAAGTAAAGGTGGGTGACAACCTGGGAAGCAGTGATCATGAGATGGTAGATTTCAGGATCCTGACCAAAGGAAGAAAAGAGAGTAGTAAAATACACACCTTGGACTTCAAAAAAGCAGATTCTGACTCCCTCAGAGATCTGCTGGGCAGAATCCCCTGGGATGCTAACATGAAGGGGAAAGGAGTCCAGGACAGCTGGCAGTATTTTAAAGAAGCCTTATTGAAGACACAGAAAGAAACCATCCCGACGCATAGCAAGAGAGGCAAAAATGGTAGGAGACCGGATTGGCTTACGGGGGAAATCCTTGGTGAACTTAAGCACAAAAAGAAAGCTTACAAAAAGTGGAAACTTGGACAAATGACCAGGGAGGGGTTTAAATGTATAGCTCGAGAATGCCGGGGGGTTATCAGGAAGGTGAAAGTGCAAATGGAATTGTGACTGGATAAGGATGCGAAGGATAACAAGAAAGGTTTCTACAGGCATGTTAACAAGAAGAAGGTGATCAGAGAGGGTGTGTGGCCCCTACTGGATGAAGGAGGTAACCTAGTGACAGATGATGTGGGGAAAGCTGAAGTACTCAATGCTTTCTTTGCCTCTGTATTCACAAACAAGGTCAGCGCAGAAGTCCAGGAGCCAAGTGACGCAAGATGGGATGAAGATGGACAGCCCGTGGTGGGTAAAGAACAGGTTAGGAACTATTTAGAAAAGCTAAACGTACACAAATCCATGTGTCCGGACTTAATGCATCCGAGGGTACTGAGGGAGTTGGCAAATGTCATTGAGGAGCCTTTGGCTATTATCTTTGAAAAGTCGTGGAGATTGGGAGCAATCCCAGATGATTGGAAACAGGCAAATGTAGTGCCCATCTTCAAAAAAGGAAAGAAGGACGATCCAGGGAACTATAGGCCGGTCAGTCTTACCTCAGTTCCTGGAAAAATAATGGAAGGGATCCTTAAGGAATCCATTTTGAGGCACTTGGAGGAGAGGAAAGTGATTAGGAATAGTCAGCATGGATTCACAAAGGGCAAGTCGTGCCTGACCAATTTGATTAGCTTCTATGATGAGGTAACTGGCTCTGTGGACGTGGGAAAGTCAGTGGATGTGATCTACCTTGACTTTAGCAAGGCTTTTGAGATGGTCTCCCACAATATTCTTGCCAGCAAGTTAAGGGAATGTGGATTGGATAAATGGACAGTAAGATGGATAGAAAGATGGCTAGAAGGCCGGGCCCAGCGGGTAGTGAGGCCACATCTGGAGTATTGTATCCAGTTCTGGGCCCCCCACTACAAAAAGGATGTGGATGCATTGGAGAGGGTCCAGCGGAGGGCAACCAAAATGATTAGGGGGCTGGAGAATATGACTTATGAGGAGAGGCTGAGGGAGTTGGGTCTGTTTAGTCTGCAGAAGTGAAGAATGAGGGGGGATTTGATAGCAGCCTTCAACTTCCTGAAGGGAGGTTCCAAAGAGGATGGAGAGAGGCTGTTCTCAGTAGTGACAGATCGCAGAACAAGGCGCAATGGTCTCAAGTTGTGGTGGGAGAGGTCCAGGTTTGATATTAGGAAAAAGTATTTCACTAGGAGGGTAGTGAAGCACTGGAATGGGTTACCTAGGGAAGTAGTGGAGTCTCCATCCCTAGAGGTGTTTAAGTCTCGGCTTGACCAAGCCCTGGCTGGGTTGATTTAGTTGGGATTGGTCCTGCCTAGAGCAGGGGGCTGGACTTGATGACCTTCTGAGGTCTCTTCCAGGTCTATGGTTCTATGATTCTATGATAGAGCATTGTAAGCCCCTAGATTTGAAAGTTGTATGCCAGATCCCAAAATATCAGATAATTTAAAAATAGCATTTTTTTGTGCTCAGAACCCTTAGGGATCCTGTTTCCAAGGGCTATTTTAATTAATGGTTGAGATACCAAATCACATGATTCAAGGAACTGGGCCTTTCAGAAAAAATCCACAAATATTCTGACATTTGGAATAAAATTATGAGAATTGGTAATGCTCCATAGGTTTAGCACCTCTCCTGCTGGCATCTAGGATTGGTAACTAACGAACTAAGGATTTCAACAATACAAATATTTATTATCTCGATAAACAGTTTCAAAATGTAAGCCCATTGAGCACCTTTACAATTTGTTGTGGCTGTTATTGCTTTCATGTAATGCAGTTTCATGTGTTCTATTTCTGTTTTCATTAAAGCAGATTTCCATTTACTTACTATTTCCAATATAAAACACAGAAGCCAGCAATGTCTACTGTACCAGAGAGACACTTGAGGCAATTCAGCCAAAATAAGAAGTCATCTATTTCTGTCTGCCTAGGACGAGGCATGGAGAAAATCTTAAGAGAGTCTATTTTTGTGACCTTCCTCGTCCAATTTTTAGACCCAAAGATGTTTGCAGTTTCAGATAACCCATCCAAAATTTGGAAGCATAACCAACCCCGAGAGAAACTCTGAGCCTTTTGAGATCTGCCCATCACTCATTTATAAGTGCAAGAAATGAGTGCACACAGGCTCCAAGAGATACTTGGGCACAAAGAGAATATACTGTATGCCCAAATAAGTAACATTAAGCAGCTGTGACTTTAGGTGTAGAAAATCTCTACTGAAACAAGTCAGACATTGAACAGTGGTTTTGGAGAATCTGACAGGGACTGACAAGAAGTCTCACTCCTTGGAATTTGCATAGAAGATCAAACACTGCACTAAATATTAATATTTTTGAAAATTGTCTACATGTTTTCGTTCAACAGGCTCTCACAATGAGAACTATTGGTTATGAACTGTGTCTGTTTTACTTTAAAATGTAGGAATCTTTCAAGCCATCAGGGTTTGTCATTCCAGTTTCACAATTTTGGACCTCTTGTAATTAATAAAGCATTAATGGGGCTCAAAATATAAGTATTCAGGATAGAAAACTGGAGTTTTTAAAACAACTGTACTTTTTAAATGAAGCAATGTGCAAAGTGTAACAGCGGAGACCATATGAAGTTATTATGTCCAATTAGTCTTCCATGTTCTGAGGCATATTAAACAGTATTGTTTTAATGTTCTTTCAAGAATAAAATATTAAGTATGTATTTTAGGTCTCCTTGTTTCAATCACTTGACTTGAGGACATTCTACTTAATATGTCTGGGAAATTGTAATATGAATTTAAAATGATAACTGAATAAACAAGGCGAGATAAGGGTATAAAGATCATTTTTCTTCATTCGTAACAAAGATTTCTGGGCTGTTTTGTTAAGATAGTGGGAGTATAGATCAATAATTCATTCTGAAAAACCTGCAAAAGCAGCTTAGATGCATTAACTGCAAATGAATACCAAAGGAGCTTGCAAATATGAGCATTTACCAGCACATGCAAAAACAATGAATTTGTGTTATGGCTGTGTCTAGAATCTACAGCCAAGACTATAGCCCTCTCGTGTTTGGTGCTAGGTGCATTTAATAATCCCTGACCTGCAGAACTTATCTAAATACACAAGGCAGATATAGCACAGGACAGAGAAAATATCTCTATTTCATATATGGGGAATCAACACCAAAGAGAGGATGTATGTTCTTGGACAAGTCACATAAACACATCACATCAGTGATTAAAGCTGAGAATTAAACTCAGATCTTCTCCTGAGTTCCAATCCAGTACCTTCACCATAAGGCCATTCTTCCTCTTAAAATTGACTTTATCCTTTACTGTGAAGTTGAAAATGAAAAAAAAAAAGAATTCATTATCCCAACAAAACAAATTATTTGCCCAACATGATTGGACAAGTAGAATTATTGAAAGGCTGCATTAGACTTTTTCTTTGTTCCCTTAGCCAGATATACCCACTTCAAAGGGGACAGGCACAACTACATATCAAAGCAAAACTGTTTCAACTATCTTTTAATGGATAAGAGTGCTCAGTTGAAAGACATAGGTGAACAAAGCGTATGTACAAGATTCAGTATGCACATTAAATATGCCATAGTAGCATAGAAAATATCTGCCAAGGCAGCTGAGACAACATTGCTCTGGTACTAATAAAGCTGGTCAAGTGTATGGATCTCTTCTAAATAGTTGACAGCCATCATTTCAGTTATAATTAAAAATAAACATTGTGGCACCAACATCTACATTTCAAACATTGACACCTCTTGATTTTTTAAAATAAAGTGTAGTGTGCCTACTTTCCTCTGAACATCTTTTCTGATCTTAATAAGAATATACAGCCTGATAGCACTTTAAAGACTAACAAAACATGTAGAAATATCATGAGCTTTTGTGGGCACAGCCCACTTCTGTGGGCTGAAGAAGTGGACTGAAGAAGTGGGCTGTGCCCACAAAAGCTCATGATACCATCTACATGTTTCATTAGTCTTTGAAGTGCTACCAGACTATTTGTTGTTTTTTAAGTTTATCCTGTACAGACTAACTCGGCTACCCCTCTGAAGCTTAAGGAATATACAGTAGTTGAAGTCTTCTTCAACTATACCACTTTTTTGTTCAGGAGGTAACAAGACTGAAGCGATCAACATTGCACTGCAAAACTGAAGCACCGAATACCTAAAAGAATGTGTTATGAGCAAAATGACACCATTTCTGTTTATGCAGTAATATTAACTCTAAAGAACATTCATTGATGTATTGATTCATTTTGCCTTTTTAAATCATAGAGCAGTTTCAAGCAATATACCTGACAATAAGTATATTCATTTATAATATGTTTCTAAGAAAGCTTTGTGTAAGCTAAGGTATTATTTTGAACAGGAACTAGAGTAACATTTTTCCTTTATTATTTTCTGTTCTTTAAAGTGTATTTCATTTTTATAGTATATAAATACATTTGATACATTTGCAATTCTAACATTTTTTCATATATTTCTGTATTTTCATTAATTTCTTAGACAAATTTCACCTTGAACATTGCAGGCAGCATGGTAAAAATGTCAGACATACTGAGAAGAAAAAGGCTAATGCTTATTTATGGGCTACGTACTGAAGAATCCATCCATCCACTCACATATGGATTCTGGAGATATAATATGACACAATAGTACATAACCTGAAATACATTATTGCACTTTCCAACTTTTATCATTTTTAATAAAAAAAAGTTAAAATAGCTTCCTTTTAAAGCATGACTTCAGCACGGGTTTGTGGATGAAATTGAAAGCAGAATTTGGCCCTTTATACAAGTAAATAAATATTATCTGGCTATAACAAAAGAAGGCAGGAGACACCTAAGATGGCTTTAATTGGGCTATAACTTTATTAATAGATCTCTGGGACTACCTGGCAGATAAAAGTATACAGTGCAGGTAACTCCATATTCATTCAATAGCTACCTGGAGGGTTTCCTCCAGCCCCACATTTTGCTATCCAGGTCTCCCAGTCACACCACTGCTGGGAACTTCCTTCCTCTCAAATGAAAATTAAGGAAGACTATAAGAAAAGTTGTTGGCTTTCTGCTGTGTTAGTCATAGGACCCCTGAGTCCTCCCTTCATTCTGTTCCATTAACCAACATCTCCTTTTGAAGCCCTTTATCAAGCCCTTTCTCCGGCCACTGTGTCCCTTCCCTGTGAAATACCTTCACTGGACATCTGCCCCACTCTTACATAATGAGTTGTGACATACAGCCGAACTCCTTTCCCTACTCACCATAACAAAGCCCTCCCTGAACCTACTGTGGGGAAGGAGAGGAAAAAAACCACTCCACCTAGGCTAATCTGGTGGCAAGAGAAAAATTCCTTCCCAGTCCCCCTAAAAAGTAGCAGCTAGTGTGATGCACACAGCAGATCCTTCCTATAGCTGGTATTTTGTCATCTGCATGTGAGGAAAGGAGATTCTACTTAGCCTGCTCTTGGAAAAAAGGTTTTGCATGCCTGGATGTGCCCCTTTTCAAATCATCAGCACTTTTGGTTTCAGGGAATGAGTCAGTGTCACCATTCTGACCCACTCCCCCTTTTGTAGCAACAGTAAGTCTTTTTCTACCTCTTGTCACCTATAAAGCCCTATTCCTCTCCCTTGGCAAGTGGACAGTACCCACCATGTGGTCAGTTTCCTTTAATGCCTTCCTTGCCAAATCCAGATGTGGTAATTCCTCCTGCAATTAGCAGTCAGGTAGCATAGAAACAAGGGTTTTATAAGTCAATTAAAATTCTGGCTGAGGTATTCTTTTTGTTTCCCTAAATTATTATGTAGCCATCCCCTCCCCTCCCCCCACACACACACCCATTTCATGTTATAGATTTGTTTTGGGTTTGCTATATTCCACTGAATTTCAGTGCTGAGTTAATTGATTCCTGTCTCTGGATAGTTAATAAAGTTTCTGAAGTACTTTAGAACCCTTTGGGATGAAAGGGACTGTATAAAGTAAGATAATATTATCACTATCATGCTATTAGAAGATAATCTTATGTACAATATGAATACATTCATTTATTTCACTTCCATCATTTTTCTGCTGTTGAAACATTTCCAAGTAATATATTCTTTGACATTCTACAGTATGAAACTGAGGCATATTTGAAAATGTCACAGTTTTGTTTCTTAGAGCTTTGCTGTTTAAAATTGGCACTAGAATATGGAGAAGGAGACTAGTGGAAACATTGCAAAGCAGCAGCATTAACACTTCTACTATTGAAAAATTTGGACATTCAAAACATGTAGTTCTTTTAAAACACCACCAACTCCCTCAAGCCTATATCATACAAAGCATACAGAATGTTGGGAATAACTTGGGCTATGTCTACACTGCTGGGAAAAGTTACGCAAATTGCAAACCGCAATTTGTGTATCTTTTTCCACTTTTTTTTCTGAAAGAAGCTTTTCCAAAATTTGGCCCAACTACAAGGAGCCAAATTTTATAAAAACCTCCTCTTTTGGAACATCCCTTATTCCTCTCACTGAGAGGAATACAGGGATGCTGAAAGAACGCGTCTGTTTTTTCGGAAACTGTTCCGAAAAAGCGGATGTGTTCCTTGGACATGGCAGAGCTTTTCTTTCAAAATCAGAGAAGCATCTTTCAAAATGAGAGAAAATTAAAAATTCAATGGACAACTGTCAAGGGGCTGCCTTTCCTGCCCCCTCCGTAGGGCAGGGGTAGGACCCCGAGTCTCTATATAAAGTCATGTTAACACAGGGCCCATCGGACCGAGTCTCTACGCAAAGTCACTGGGTGGCCTTTTAAGGCAGGGCCCGCTGGCCCACTGGCTGGAGGCTCTGTGCAAAATCAGTGGCTGTTTCTTGACACAGAGCCCAATGGCCCGAGTCTCTATGCAAAGTTAGTGACTGTCTCTTTAACACAGGGCCCACTGTCCCAAGGCTCTAGGCAAAGTCACTGGGAGGCCCTTTAAGGCAAGGCCCACTGACACAAGTCCCAATACACCGTCACTGGTCAAGCCTTTACAACAGGGCTGCAGGGGCTGTGACGTCAGGTCACTGATGGGGTGGGGCTGCACCCCTGGTAGAGGGATCCAGGCCCGCCCTACTCCACCGGGTCCCAGCCCAGGTTCCCAGGGTGAGAGAGAATGCTCATGCACCCTTCCTGGGTCACTTCCTACCTGGTCTGATGGGGTCTCTTCCCATGAGCTTGCGGGGTCCTCCACATTCCCGGGGGTAGCTTCTCCTCTGTAGACGGCTGTGGAGATGTCCCAACTGGCCCCGGCATCTTCATTGGCTTCTCCTTGGGCCGCTGGCTGATGCAGGTCAGGTGCTCCCTTCCTAGGTCCTTCCCCTCCAGCAGTCAGCCCAGACTGAGCCTCTCCCCAGGTTTTTATAGCGGGGCTGCAGTCTGAGCATGCCCAGCAGGGCTGTGGGGGCAGGGTTTTCTATAGCCAGGTTACCCTGGCTAAACCCTGTGAGTTCAGTACGGGGCTGTCTCGCCCCGTCACAACAACTAAAAAGAATGTCTCTTGCTTTCTAGATCAGTGGCTGGACTTGATATCTTTAGGTCCTTTGTACCTTACATATCAACATTTTTGAAAGTTTTCTTCTTTAGAACTAAAGACAGTTCCTTCAGCAAACATCCAACCTTACTCAAAGATGATAGAATCACAGGGTTGGAAGAGACCATAGGAGATCATCGAGTCCAGCCCCCTGCTCAAAGCAGGACCAACCCCAACTAAATCATTCCAGCTGGGGTTTTGTCAAGCCAAGACTTAAATACCTCTAGGGATTGAGATTCCACTACCTCCCTAGATAACCCATTCCAGTGCTTCACCTCCCTCGTAGTGAAATAGTTTTTCCTAATATCCAACCTAGACCTTCCTCACTGCAACTTGAGACCATTGCTCCTCATTCTGTCATCTGTCACTACTGAGAACAGCCTCTCTCCATCCTCTTTGGAACCTCCCTTCAGGTAGCTGAAAGATGCTATCAAATGCCCCCCTCACTCTCCTCTTCTGTAGACTAAATAAGTCCAAATTCCTCAGCATCTCCCCTAACTCATGTGCTCCAACTCCCTAATCATTATTTTTGCCCTCTGCTGGACTTTCTACTGTGCACCCACATCCTTTCTGTAGTGGGGGGGCCCAGAATTGGACACAATACTCCAGGTGTGGCCTCACCAATGCAGAATAAAGGGGAATAATAACTTCTCTAGATCTGCTAGAAATGGTCCTCTTAATGCACCCTAATATGCCATTAGCCTTCTTGGCTACACGGGCACACTGTTTATTCATATCCATCTTCTCATCCACTGTAATTTCCAAGTCCTTCTCTGCTGAACCACTTTTGTAACAATGCTTGGGATTCTTCCGTCCCAAGTGCAGGACTCTGCATTTGTCCTTGTTGAACCTCATCAGATTTCTTTTAGTACAATCCTCCATTTGTCTAGGTCACTCTTGACCCTATCCCTACCCTCCAATGTATCTACCTTTCCCCCTGCTAGCTTAGTGCCATCTGTGAACTTGCTGGTGGTGCAATCCATCCCATCATCCAGGTCATTAATAAAGATGTTGACACTCTTTGACTGTAACTTTAGATGGCCATAAAACAATTAATAATACTTAGCGTTAAGAAATGTGTATAGGAAGTAATAGCTAATACAATTATTAAAATCACAAGGTAAAATTTATAGGACAAGACCTCCACTTGACTTCAACGCATCTATGCCAGTTTACATCAGCTGAGATTGTGGTTCCACACTAGTCCCAGTTCTATAGGCCTTTAGAATAGGAAGATTGTCCTAACGATGAAAACAAAAACACCCAGAAGCGCCAAGTTTCTTCTCTTCCTCTAAGTAGAAATGGGGAAGAGGGAAAAATGAACCTTTTAAAATAGGAGAGATCAGGAGATTAGCAGAGATAACTACCTATTGCCTATCTGAATAACAGTACATTTGGGACAACTCCTTGTACTATTACCGCACCCATGTTGCAATGACCCTCCCCTTTTAAAGTAAACCTATAATTACAGTCTTCCAAGAGATTTTAGTCTTGGGGTGTATTTACACAGCACCCTAAACTTGAAATAAGATATGCTCTATGCAAATTGCATATCTTATTTCGAATCTATTTCTAAATAGGCTACTTTGAAATTTGGTGTGCCTATACAGCGCCAAATTTTGAAATAATGCACTATTTCAAGCCATTCCTTAGCCCCTTGTGCAACGAGGTTTACTGGGATGGCAAAATGGTGCATCCATTATTTTGAAAAATATGGTTACATGAATGCATGACAGCAATCTCTTAATTTCATACTTTGGAACCTATATTAGCCAATCACATTGCTCTCTTAGCCCAAACTATTGCACTGGTTGAACCCCAGGGACCTGACTGGTGCCGAACCTGAGAATTTGCCAAACCAGAGAAGGTCAGTATTGTCTAACAGCTTTACCAATGCTTCTACTGCTTACTAGGCTCTTAGTAGACATATAGGAGTAAATTAAAGCTAAATAAAAGCAAAGAATTGTGAGAGTCAGGATTAGTGTATTTAAACAAAATTTATGGGAGTGAGGAAAACTTGTCCACACATGATAAGTGGACATCTGGCTAACTAAAGCCATGCTGGACTACAGCTGTTGCCATTCCAGAGAGTGCCAGATTAGAGAGTTTCAACCTGCATACACCTTGTAAAGTATACACTAATGAAAAATGGTCCACAATGACACTTATGCTCAAAAGAGACTTGTTAGAGTTTGACTGCTAAACTTACTAAAGAGTCCATATGCTCTGAGCATGCTCCATTTCCGGGCTGCAGGACTTTTCCCACACTTGTTCCTCCTGGATGCTGGGAGTCCTCTCTACAGGTTGGCATTGGCATTGAGAGCAGAGTCGCTTTCTCTTCTGTGCTCTGAGTAGCTGTCCTGCTGGTGCTGAGGCAGTGGGGAGAAGAAAAAAAAAACTTGGCTAGAATTCAGAGAAGTGAGGAATAAGGAGGAGAGTGGGACTGGTAGAGTGGTTTTTTTATTTTTATTTTTACAGTAGGATTAGAGCAGTGGGGACAATGATGAAATCAAGGGGATGAGGGCTAGAAGGAGACACCAGGAAAGCTGCAGGATGGGGGACAAGGGCAGTAGCTGGAGAGAGAAGAACATAATTTGCTGGGCAAAAGTCAACATGGTTTCTGTAAAGGGAAATCGTGTCTTACTAATCTATTAGAGTTCTTTGAAGGGGTCAACAAACATGTGGACAAGGGGGATCCAGTAGATATAGAGTACTTAGATTTCCAGAAAGTCTTTGACAAGGTACCTCACCAAAGGCTCTTACGTAAATTAAGTTGTCATAGGATAAGAGGGAAGATCCTTTCATGGACTGAGAACTGGTTAAAAGACAGGAAACAAAGGGTAGGAATAAATGGTAAATTTCAGAATGGAGAGGGGTAACTAGTGGTGTTCCCCAAGGGTCAGTCCTAGGACTAATCCTATTCAACATATTCATAAATGATCTGGAGAAAGGGGTAAACAGTGAGGTGGCAAAGTTTGCAGACGATACTAAACTGATCAAGGTAGTTAAGACCAAAGCAGACTGTGAAGAACTTCAATAACATCTCACAAAACTAAGTGACTGGGCAACAAAATGGCAAATGAAATTTAATGTGGATAAATGTAAAGTAATGAACATTGGAAAAAATAACCCCAACTATACATATAGTATGATGGGGACTAATCTACCTACAACTAATCAGGAAAGAGGTCTTGGCGTCATCTTGGATAGTTCTCTGAAGACGTCCACGCAGTGTGCAGCGGTACTCAAAAAAACAAATAGAACATTAGGAGTCACTAAAAAAGGGATAGGGAATAAAACGGAGAATATCTTATTGCCCTTATATAAATCCATAGTACTCCCACATCTGAAATACTGCATACAGATGTGGTCTCCTCATCTCAAAAAAGATATAATGGTATTAGAAAAGGTTCAGAGAAGGGCAACTAAAATGATTAGGGGTTTGGAACGGGTCCCATCTGAGGAGAGATTAAAGAGACTGGGACTTTTCAGCTTGGAAAAGAGGAGACGAAGGGGGGATATGACAGAGGTATATAAAATCATGAGTGGTGTGGAGAAAGTGAATAAGGAAGAGTTATTTACTTGATCCCATAATATAAGAACTAGGGGACACCAAATGAAACTAATGGACAGCAGGTTTAAAACAAATAAAAGGAAGTTCTTCTTCAGACAGCGCATAGCCAATCTGTGGCACTCCTTGCCTGAGGAGGTTGTGAAGGCTAGGACTGTAACAGGGTTTAAAAGAGAACTAGATAAATTCATGGAGGTTAAATCCATTAATGGCTATTAGCCACTATAGGTAAGGAATGGTGTCCCTAGCCTCTGTTTGTCAGAGGGTGGAGATGGATGGCAGGAGAGGGATCGCTTGATCATTACCTGTTCAGTTCACTCCCTCTGGGACACCTGGCATTGTCCACTGTTGGCAGACAGGGTACTGGGCTGGATGGACCTTTGGTCAGACCCAGTATGGCCATTCTTATGTTCTTGATAGTGTTATGCTTAAAAGAAGCACACCAGATCTTTTTTACAGGGATAAGGCAACACAAGACATTTATTGATAATATAACAAACTAGCATATTCATTTACACACACACACACACACACACACACACACACACACACACAGTTATCAGTCTGTTGTTCGGCTCAACCTATTGGCCAGATAGGTCGGGTGCAAGGAAGGAGCCGGGTTCTTGTCAGTCCGGACTGACGCTCCATTTGGCAGGATGGGAACCCAAAGAACCATACAAGGCCCCCCATCATTTACAGGATTTTATTTCCATGCAAGTCTGTACATTTTGCCATTTACGGCCTTAATCAGTCATTCAGCATCACTATCTTCCTACGACATATGCTTATCAGGAAGAAGTTGTTCCCACAGTCATTTGATGTCCATATGCTGACAACCCCTCGGGAATGTTGTCTTTTCAGCAAAAGTTGTTATCAGTTCCCGGCTCCTCCTCTGACTATTTGGGCATACAGTGGCCTTCACACTTATGTCTCCTAAAACATTCTCTCTCTCATTCACACAAACAATACATTTACACAATTGCAACGCAGAACAAAAGGGTACTTCTAGTCACTTTAACAAAGTTGCAAAGTCTTTCAACATTAAACTTCTTTCTATCTATTACAAGGCCTTACCTAATATTAACATCACTGTGCATTACAATATTCCATCCCTTCACTTTAACATCAGAACATGCTAACATCAAACAGAGCTGGAGCTAAGTTAACAAAGCTTCCTGGCCTGCCTGAGACCTACATCTTGTGTTTAAGTTTAATCCAAACCTTTTGTTATAACATACATGTGTTATAACTCAGGGTATGTCTACACAGCAAAGTTATTTCAAAATAACAGCCGTTATTTCGAAATAACTTTCCTAGCATCTACACAGCTAAACCGCTATTTCAAAATTAAATCGAAATAGCAGAGCTCTTATTTCGAATTTGGTAAACCTCATTCGAATAATGCCAAATTCAAAATAGCTAAATTGAAATAAGAGCTGTATAGATGCTTATTTCAAAATAGGGGGCCTCCAGCCCTTCCCAGGGTGCCCTGCTGGCCACAACCAGGAAAACTCTTCTGCTCCCCCCGCCACCCCACCCGGAGCCCTTAAAGGGGTAGATTCTGGCCACAGTGCCTGTGCCAGCTGCAAGCCTACCAGCACAGAGCCAGCAGTCTGTGCACCTAGGCCCAGCATGAGCCAGCAACCCAGTGGCACCCAGCCTTCCACTGCTCCCCAGGAGCAGGCTGGCAGCTCCCAGGAGCCTGCCAGGGGCCGCAAAAGGCAGGCACCTTCCTGGTCTAGTGTGGAGATCATGGACCTCATTGAGGTTTGGGTGGAGGCCTCCAATGTCCATGATCTCCGCACTAGACACAGGAACGCATCCGTCTACAGGTGGATGACTGACAGCCTGGCCACCAAAGGCCACATGCACACCCAAGAGCAGGTGCGCATGAAAATAAAAGAGTTGCAGCAGGCCTATGTCAGGGCCTCAGGGGGCAGCTCCCAACCAGGGGCTGACCCGGATGCCTGCCCCTATTATGATGCCCTGGACTGCATCTGGGGAGTCAGATGGTCCATCCCCCCTGGTGATAATCGACCCTAGGGCAGAGAGCCCTGCCCATGACATGGAGGAGGAGGAGGAGGGCCAGGAGCCGCAGGAGGGATCATGCCCCATGCCCAGGACCCCCGAGCCGTCCGAGCAAGCTTTATCGTCAGTGTCATCCAAGGCCAGGGAGGCCTCGACATGTGAGTGACATCATTGTCCCCTTATGCGGGGCGAGGTGCGGGCGGGGGTGGAGAGGGAGACCAGGGACCGCGTGTGTGCCCTTGCTGACCATGGAGCATGCAGCAACCTGTGCATGTGCCATGCCACCCTGGGCATGTGGCCCCGGCTGGCTGCCACACAGAGGCCCTGGCCTGTTACCCACACACATGTATGTATGAAGGCACATGACGTGCTCCTGACCCCGGGGAGGGACACTGCATGATGCCCTCCCTCCACGAGCCCCCTCTATGCAGAGGCAGAGCCATCCATCTGCCGTCCAGACCTGGAATCTTGAGGGGTATGCTGCTTACCGGGAGCTCAAATTCAGGATGTGACTGAGAGGCTTACAAAACTGATGAAACCTTCGGATTGCTACCCCTTCCTGCTTCTCCACATGGGAACTAACGATACGGCCAAGAATGACCTTGAGCGAGTTACTGCAGATTATGTAGCACTGGAAAGAAGGATCAAAGAATTCGGCGCGCAAGTGGTGTTCTTGTCTATCCTACCTGTTGAAGGGAAAGCACTGAGCAGGGATCATCGAATTGAGGAAGTAAATGCATGGTTGCGCAGGTGGTGTCGCAGAAAAGGCTTTGGTTTCTTCAACTATGGGACTCGGTTCCGGGCACAAGGATTGTTAGGAAGAGATGGGAATCCACCTAACAAAGAGAGGAAGGAGCATCTTCGCGAGCAGGCTTGCAAACCAAGTGAGGAGGGCTTTAAACTAGGTTCGTTGGGGGACGGTGACCAAAACCCTGAAGGGAGTGGGGAAGTCGGATACCAGGAAGAAATGCAAAGAGGAACGAGCAAGAAAGGAGGACCCCTGATTCAAATGGAGAAGATAGGGCAATCAACTGGTTATCTGAGGTGTTTGTGCACTAATGCAAGAAGCCTGGGCAACAAACAGGAAGAACTGGAGGCCCTGGCCCAGCCCAAGAAATATGGTTTAATTGGGATAACAGAGACTTGGTGGGATGACTCACATGACTGGAGCGCTGTCATGGAAGGGTATAAACTGTTCAGGAAGAACAGGCAGGGGAGAAAAGAAGGAGGAGTTGCACTATATGTAAGAGAGCACTATGATTGCTCTGAACTCCAGTATAAAGAGGGAGAAAAACCTGTTGAGAGTGTATGGGTTAAGTTTAGAGGTGCAAACAACATCAGTGATGTTGTGGTTGGTGTCTACTACAGGCCACCAAATCAGGTGGATGAGGTAGATGAGGCTTTCTTCAGACAACTGAGAGAAGCTTCCAGATCGCAGGCCCTGATTCTCGTGGGGGATGTTAATCACCCTGACACTTGTTGGGAGAACAATACGGCAGTACACAGGCAATCCAGGAAGTTTTTGGAGAATGTTGGGGATAACTTCTTGGTACAAGTGCTGAAGGATCTGACCAGGGGCTGTGAATAGCTTGACCTTCTGCTCACAAAGAGGGAGGAACTAATAGGGGAAGTAAAGGTGGGTGACAACCTGGGAAGCAGTGATCATGAGATGGTAGATTTCAGGATCCTGACCAAAGGAAGAAAAGAAAGCAGTAAAATACACACTTTGGACTTTAGAAAAGTGGATTTTGACTCCCTCAGACACCTGATGGACAGAATCCCCTGGGATGCTAACATGGAGGGGAAAGGAGTCCAGGACAGCTGGCAGTATTTTAAAGAAGCCTTATTGAAGGCACAAAAGAAACCATCCCGATGCATAGCAAGAGAGGCAAACATGGTAGGAGACTGGATTGGCTTACAGGGGAAATCCTTGGTGAACTTAAGCACAAAAAGGAAGCTTACAAAAAGTGGAAACTTGGACAAATGACCTGGGAGGGGTATAAATGCATAGCTTGAGAATGCAGGGGGGTTATCAGGAAGGCGAAAGAGCAATTGGAATTGTGACTGGCAAAGGATGTGAAGGATAACAAGAAAGGTTTCTACAGGCATGTTAACAAGAAGAAGCTGATCAGGGAGAGTGTGGGGCCCCTTCTGGATGAAGGAGGTAACCTAGTGACAGACGATGTGGGGAAAGCTGAAGTACTCAATGCTTTCTTTGCCTCTGTATTCACGAACAAGGTCGGCTCCTGGACTAATATACTAAGTGACGTAAGATGGGATGAAGATGGACAGCCCGTGGTGGGTAAAGAACAGGTTAGAAACTATTTAGAAAAGCTAAATGTACACAAATCCATGGGTCCAGACTTAATGCATCCGCGGGTACTGAGGGAGTTGGCAAATGTCATTGAGAAGCCTTTGGCCATTATCTTTGAAAAGTCGTGGAGATTGGGAGAGATCCCGGATGATTGGAAAAAGGCAAATGTAGTGCCCATCTTCAAAAAAGGGAAGAAGGACGATCCAGGGTACTATAGGCTGGTCAGTCTTACCTCAGTTCCTGGAAAAATAATGGAAGGCACTTGGAAGAGAGGAAAGTTATCAGGAATAGTCAGCATGGATTCACAAAGGGCAAGTTGTGCCTGACCAATCTGATTAGCTTCTATGATTAGGTAACTGGCTCTGTGGACGTGGGAAAGTTAGTGGATGTGATTTTCCTTGACTTTAGCAAGGCTTTTGAGACAGTCTCCCACAATATTCTCGCCAGCAAGTTAAGGGAATGTGGATTGGATAAATGGACAGTAAGATGGATAGAAAGATGGCTAGAAGGCCGGGCCCAGCGGGGTAGTGATCAACGGCTCGATGTCAGGATGGCGGTCGGTTTCTAGCGGAGTGCCCCAAGGTTCGGTTCTAGGACCGGTTTTGTTCAATATCTTTATTAATGACCTGGATGAGGGGATGGATTGCATCCTCAGCAAGTTTGCGGATGACACTAAGCTAGGGGGAGAGGTAGATATGCTTGAGGGCAGAAATAGGGTCCAGAATGACTTAGATAAATTGGAGGATTGGGCCACAAGAAATCTGATGAAGTTCAACAAGGACAAGTGCAGAGTCCTGCACTTGGGACGGAAGAATCTCAAGCATTGTTACAGGCTGGGGACCAACCAGCTAAGTAGTAGTTCTGCAGAAAAGGACCTGGGGATTACAGTGGATGAGAAGCTGGATATGAGTCAACAGTGTGCCCTTGTAGCCAAGAAGGCGAATGGCATATTAGGTTGCATTAGGAGGAGCATTGCCAGCAGATCCAGAGATGTCATTATTCCCCTTTATTCGGCTCTGGAGAGGCCACATCTGGAGTATTGTGTCCAGTTCTGGGCCCCCCCACTACAAAAAGGATGTGGACGCATTGGAGAGAGTCCAGCGGAGGGCAACCAAAATGATTAGGGGGCTGGAGCATATAACCTATGAGGAGAGGCTGAGGGAGTTGGGTCTGTTTAGTCTGCAGAAGCGAAGAGTGAAGGGGGATTTGATAGCAGCCTTCAACTTCCTGAAGGGAGGTTCCAAAGAGGATAGAGAAAAGCTGTTCTCAGTAGTGACAGATGGCAGAACAAGGAGCAATGGTCTCAAGTTGTGGTGGGAGAGGTCCAGGTTGGATATTAGGAAAAACTATTTCACTAGGAGAGTGGTGAAGCACTGGAATGGGTTACCTTGGGAAGTTGTGGAGTCTCCATCTCTAGAGGTGTTTAAGTCTCGGCTTGACCAAGCCCTGGCTGGGTTGATTTAGTTGGGATTGGTCCTGCCTTGAGCAGGGGGCTGGACTTGATGACCTTCTGAGGTCTCTTTCAGCTCTGTGGTTCTATGATTATATGATCTCTCCCTCTACCCCCACACTAGATACAGCACAGGGGCATAGGTGCAGTCCCGGGCCAGCTTCTACTCCCAGGGATAGCAGGACATTCCGAACATGGCCTGTGTGCAAACACATCAGCTGTGATGATGCAGAGACCTGCCATCCTCGCCTTGCAGAGGGGGGCTGGACTTCACCCACTGTGTCTCCAGGGAGAACTGACCATTCCTCTTGTTTCTCCACAGCCGCAGAAGCTTCAAGTGCAGGACGCACCACCCCGCCCAGGACAGCCTCCCGCACCCGGGCCAGCAGGCTGAACCGTAACTAGAAGGAGTACCAGCGGCAGCACCTGGGAATCCTGCAAGGCCAGCACCGCACCCTCGACCACTGGGTGCATGAAGACCTGCATCTCTGACCACCTGTAGACCCTGGTGCAGAGATTGCTGCCTCCTGCCGCTCCAGCCCCAGCTGCCGCCCCAGCTACCACTCCTCCTCCCACTCCTGCTCCCCCTCCAACTTCTTCCTCCCCCCCCCACCAACCACACCCTCCTTACCCACTCCCCCGCGGGGATGCCGAGGCCCCCACACCCACAGTTCTGGGAGACAGGTGGACCAGGAAAACCCCCAACCCTGAGCTTCTCCTCCTACTTCCTCTCCTTGCCTCCCCCTTCCAGCTCCCTCCTCCCAGGTTTACCCCTCCCCTCTCCCACTCTCTCGCCTCCCCTCTCCCGCCCTCATTCTCCCCCCACCCCAGTTTTGTTCAGTAAATAGAGTTTGGTTTTGTCTTTATTTAATGGGAAGGTGGGTTAGGGAGGGGTCAGTGAAAGGATGTGAGGGTGAAATGAGGCACAAGCCCCCAGTGGGGCACACCAGGGAGACTTTAGTCCTCCTCCGGGTGGAAGCTCTCCCGCAGGGCCTCCTGGATACGGACAGCCCCCCCAATGGGCCTCCCAGCTGGCAGCCGTGCGGGGCTGTGCGTACAGGCTAGCCAAGTGGTCGGCCTCTGTCATCAAGCCCTGCAGGAAAACCTCCCTCTTCCTCTCACACAAATCATGCAGCACACAACACGCTGCCACCACTTGCAGAATATTCCACTCAGATAGGTCCAGGCGGGTGAGGAGGCATCTAAAACAGGCCTTCAACCAGCCAAACGCCCCCTCCACCATGATGAGGGCCCTGCCAAGCTTGGCATTAAGGGCCTGTCGGGAGGGGTTGAGGTGTCCCATGTAGGGCTTCATCAGCCAGGGTTGTAGGGGATAGGCCGCATCCCCCACCAGGCACACAGGCATGTCCACATCCCTGACCCCGATGTGGTGGTCAGGGAAGAAAGTCCTGGTGTACAGCTTTTGGTACGCAGAGGAGTTGCGGTACACCCGCGCATCGTGTGATTTGCCAGACCAGCCCATGATGATGTCTACAAACTGGCCCCGGTGGTCAGACACAGCCTGCAGGATGACTGAGAAGTATCCCTTCTGGTTGATGTAGAGGGAGGCCTGGTGGTCTGTGGCACAGATGGGGATGTGTGTCTCGTTGATTGCCTCCCTGCAGTTGGGGAAGCCCAGGGCACCAAACCCCTCGATCACTGTGTCCACATCGGTGAGGTGGATGACTCCGCGGAGCAGCACTTTGTTGATGGCGTTGGCCACCTGCAGAGGGACACACAAAATCACTGAGAGTCACTGGGTTGCCAAGGTGGCTGAGAGTGCTCCTTCCCCACCACTGCCTCGTGCCCCCACTCCCAAGAGCAACCCCCCTGCAATCCTGGCCACCGCAGGCAGCCCATAGTGCGAGTGGGACAGACCAAACCCTCCCATGGAGGGGACTTACACCACCTGCCTCCTTTTCCTTGGGGCAGCCCATCACCTCCTCCCCCCACCCCCTGGAATAGTGGCCAGAGACTTCCATACCTTCATGAGCACTGCTCTGATGGTGGATCTCCCCACGCCGTACTGGTTCACCACGGATCAGTAGCTATCCGGCGTGGAGAGCTTCCATAGGGCAATGGCCACACACTTGTGGAGGGGAATGGTGGGCCTCATGTGTGTGTCCCGTCGCCACAGAGCAGGGACGAGCCACTCACAAAGCTTGAGGAAGGTGTCCTTCATCCTGAAGTTCTGGGTCCATTGTTGGTCTCCCCAGATCTCCAGGATGATGTGGTCCCACCAGTCACTGCTGGTTTCCAGATGCCAGATGCGGCAGGGCATGCTGGCATCCGGGAGCTGCAGCTGCTCCTCCCTGTCCCCCAGGAGGATCCGGAGGACGGCATGGGGGTTGGGCTGCAGCAGATGCTGTGAGGCAGCCTTCAGAAAGCGCAGCCAGGCTTGCAGCAACACGTCCAAAATAAGCACCAGAGTGCCCAGGGACAGCTCCGGCTCCATGGTGCCAAGTGCTGTAGTTTCCCAAGTCAGGGCAACCAAAGCAGGCAGAGATAAAAATGCTTTGCTGTCCCTCAGCAAGGTAGGCAAGCAAGCAGGGAAAGCTGAGAACCAGCTGTCCGGGGGGGTCCCTTTAAGCACAAGCCTGAGATAGCTTCAGGCAGCAGCCACAAAAAGTAACACCTGACCTGATGCCCTGCTGGAACTGGTTTCAGCTGCCCTTAAATGCGATTCAGTGTCCAATCAGTGTGGACGTGCTATTTCGAAATAGCAAAACGCTATTTTGAAATGCATTTTGTATGTAGATGTGTTATTTCAAAATAACTTATTTTTAATTAACTATGTCGAAATAAGCTATTTTGAAATAACGCTGTAGTGTAGACATACCCTAACTGACTTATTACTTACACAATTACAAGGTTACAGTGGCAATAGGGGACAGGGAAAATCTAGGCAGGGGCCAATATGGCAGAAAGATCTATAGCCTCTACGGCACATTCCCCTACAGAATTCAGAATTCAACAGATTTTTCCCACATCTCCAACTTTTCTTTTTGGTCTAGCAAATAGCTGTGAGAATTCCTTGTAAAATATGTCTCCAATCTCCTTCTAGTGGCTGGTCCATGTAGAGATTAACGGTCCTCTACTTCTACCAGTTACTCTTAATTAAAATGGTAGAGGACTGTGCTGTGAATCTAAAGGTCCAAATCCTGTTGCAGTTCCATTTGTGTCGGGGAGGAGGTGGAGGTGCTGATATTCCATATGATGAAATTTTATTATTCACAATTTTTATTTTAAAGAGCAATAAGGTTGCAGTTAAGATTCAAAAATAAGGAAATGTCCAAATTAAGCCATAAGAATTATAACACTATACACTGAATGAAGATGTGATTGTCTGCAAAAAGGATTCTGTTATGTAATTAAATATTGTATCATTATGAAACTTTCTAGAGGGCTCAATTTAGGTTCAATGGGCAACTCCTATCGCTTGAGTGCTTGCTTTTTCTCCCTTAAAATTCTTTAAATAGAGGATCTTTTTTTAAAAGAAACTTCAGATTACATTATTATACAATAACATGACTGCAGATTATACTACTATACAATAAAATACCTTAGTGGTGTAATTCAGTTACAAAACAAGATGCAAATTTGAAATTTGTGTCAGATCCTGACATTCCATTCTCTCACTTTCAAACAACATTATTTCAGGATTCCTACAAAATTCCATCCAAATGCTTGTTTTTGATAATTACATTGTTCTAATAATGTTGTACACAATTAGACCCTGGTTATGCAGTTTAATCCATACAGGCTTAAGGGTTCAAGAATGTATTGAACCTTTATGTATATTACTTTATGAACAGTCTTTCAATGAGTGTTTCTGTTGTGTTGATTCCCTTCATTGTACATATAGGCATGTGCACAGGCATTTGAAAACTCAATGAAAACAAATTAAACATTTCTGTAGTGTTAACAAACATAAAGATTTTATTATGGCCCAGAGTCTGAGGTAGTGCAAATCAGTGTAGTGCCACTGACTTAGAAACAGCACACTGAGTTTAGAAAAGAAAACCTCATGAGTTGTGTGGAGTGTCCAATTTTTACAAATAGCTTGATGTGCAGATTGCAAAGATGGAATGTTCATCACTAGATATATAAGCATAATGCATAATGCTGCTTTTTTAATATTATGGTCTTCGGTTTCAAGTTGTTTTTCCTAGATCTAATTGTTTAGGTTATCAAAAAAATTCTTCATTTTTATGTGTAAATCATGGAGTTCAGAAAATATCATTGTTTTCCATAAACATAGGAAACTGAAATAAGGGAGTGTACGGAGTAGTGCTACTCTCATTAAAAATACTATTTATTACTCTCTGTACCCCTATGATATTTCCTTTCCACCCACTATTTCAGAGACCTTACCCAAATCAACCTCTACATATGTACTGTGATCCTGAATCATTCTGCACACTTTGAGTGTGTCTAGACTACAGGGTTTTGTCGACAAAAGTCCACTTTTGTCGACAAAACTATACTTGAATCTACACTACCGCCGAGTTCTGTCGACATAACGTCGACAGAACTCGGCAGTTTTGTCTACGGCAGTAAACCTTATTCTACGAGGAATAACGCCTTTTGTGGACAGAGTTCTGTCTGCAGAAGGCGTTATTGCATCTACACTGTCCTTTGCGTCTACATCTACACTGTCCTTTGCAGCTTGCTTTGTCGACAGAACTGGACGCAGTCTAGACGCTCTTTGTCGACAGAAGCTTTGTTGACAGTATCTGTTGACAAAGCCTCTGTCGACAAATCCTGTAGTCTAGATGTACCCTTTCACAATATGAAGACACAAAACATGGTAGTGATGCTATTAGAAGCTGATGTACTGATTTGTACCACCATTATAGAAAGACTGTAGGATATAGGGGTAGGGAGATGGGAAAGATTCCACTTGTAGCTCCACAGAACTTTGCCAAGATTTGTGGCTGTGGTGGGAAGGAAGGGAGAGAGGGATCTTCCATGATCTCTGTTGTAAATATCCTGTTATTCCCTCAGGGAAGTTATCACAGATAAGATTTCAATACCAGCAAAATTTGCTTCCACTGCACACTGTCCACTCCTCTTGTGAAGACACAGATATCCAATAGCTACATAGCAACTAAGGGTCCCATGCTTTAAGAAAAGAACAGTACTCACAAAGAAACACAGATAGCAATCACTCCATGTAGGAGCCCCACAGTTTGCCAAGTTAAACCTGCCTTCCACTATGTATTGCACAGGCTTTGGAGACTGGGCTTTATGCACCCTTCCTAGGCCACAAACTGCTTCCTCCTGTAGGGAGCACTAAATAAAGACTCAGGACCAGATCCAAAGCCTACTGAAGTAAAAGAAAAGGTTCCTGATGATTTCAAATTGCTTTGGGAAAGGCTCTCCAGTTAGTTGACCTTTAATATTCTTTAACCATCCACCCCACTCAATGGGACAAGAGGTTAGAATACACTATGGCCTATAGTATTACTGCTTAACTTGTTATGATAAATTAGGCCCACTCCATTTCAAGCGATTCCTTTTAACTTGAGGAAACCATGATGCTGCTTGCTTACGATAATTATTCTCTAGGCACCAAATTAATTATATAAAAAAGCATGCACCATCAGGAGACATTTAATTAACACACAAGAGTGCAGAATCATGTAAAGCTTAATGTTCTACAGAGGAGAATGACCTATTAGTGCCTAAAACATTAGATTTTCATTGCTTGACAACTGTCTATAAGTCCTCAGTTTTGGTGATCCCAGTTTAGTGGAGGCCACATGATCCAATGGGTTGTACTTTGCACAGGGGGTCAGGAAATATGGGTCTACTATGTGACCTGGGGGAAGTTGTTTCATTTATTTATGCCTCAGATGCCCCATCAGTAAAATGGCATTTATAAACACAGTAGAATTACTGTGTTTTAAAACAGACATAAATGAAGTATAAATGAGAATATAACAAAGTTGTTCACCTAGGTCAGGCTATTCTTGTTCATGAGACCATGCAGTTCTCTTACACATATTCCAGCGTGGAGCTCCAAAGCATCAACAGTGGCTGTACTTCAGTGATTAGTCTGGAATTTACTGGACAGCACTGAGCATCACTTTAAGGTGCCCTTAACTGAAGAACAAATGCTGATGTGCTACTGCCATGAAATCGGGTTCAGAACTAAATCACTTGAAAAATGTTTAATTCATATCAATGTGTTCTACTAATGAGATATGGTAAGATCTTCTTATAATGATATTTAATTGTTTCAAAAGCAATGTAGCTTACCTTTAAATACCCATGAAGCATATTGGAAGTAGCGTGTTTCAGATTAATAATAATTAACACAATACTAGTCCTTTTTAGTTTGTCGTAAGTCAAGGAGTATGAGATATTTAAAAATACCTTTCAATCAAATTTAGAAAAAATATCATTATGATTTAATAAGATGATGGTAATGTCGATCAAAAGGCATTTCCTTTTTATTTTGCTACTAAATAAAATCTTTTTGCATATATGGCCACAAACAGTTATTATTAGGTCAGACCCATTACTGCAGAATGCTGTAATTTTTCTTTAATAATCAGCTTCTTTGCTGCATCATGCAGTATGCCTGCTGAAACGCAGCTATCTGTCATTGTATGTGTGGCATTGAAAACAAAAGCATCTCTCCTTTACTGAGCTCTTGAATCATCTTACAAATTGCTTTAAAAATGTAGATGGGTTTGTCAATGCTTAATGAATTTTGGCCATCATAAATCTCTGATGCCTTCACTGAATAAAAACAAAAATCATTGCACTTTCATAGCCTAACCTGCCCTTGCCATATGGTGAGTGCAAATGTTTCTAAAGCAGCAAATGTTCTGTCAGGGGTTCTCAGTGATGTTTTGATTGGATTGTTCTATTATCTGTACAAGTCTGCCAAAAGAAAGCTCCTGAACAATGAAAAGTGTGCAGAAGCTGCCAGTCTGTAACAGAGAAAGGAAAGTGAAGCATGTAATGACAAGTTACCTGTCATCCTAAGATATGCTGAATAGGTTTTGATAGATGCTCCTGCATACATGATGTCTCACAGTATCTCCTGAAAAAAGGGACTGGTTTAGCTTCAGTAACCTTGTGTCCTTGAAGATGCCGAGTCATAGCTTACCGCAGTATATTAGCAGCTTAGAAAACAATGAAGTCTTTAGTGGCTTCTCAACCAGACTGTTTCAGAGAGGATATCAAAAAACTAATTAGCAGAGAAGTAAGATTTGCTTTCTTTCAAACATTCTCTCTCTCTATCTTTTTGTTTTGTTTTTTTTAAGATGCCAAAAATGTATACATAATTTATTTTCTCATAGATTATCTATCCTGGAATATTACATTAATTTATTGTAATTGATAGATGAATTTACAAAACCTCTTAAAAGTCTGGCAAAGAACACATTTTTTTCTACTATGGAGAAACATGTTGCAAAGCATCCTTGATAAAAATCATGTACAACCCAGACTATATTAATCTGACTCCAAACTGATAAAAGATGTATTACAGGGATCATTATCCATGTGAGATGAACAGTTCAAATAAGGATACACTCACCAGCAATCAGGGCTGATTCAGAGCCCATAGAATCCATAATTATTATCCACATCCCTGAGTTTCACAGACATTGTCTTATACCTTCAAAAAAACTAGATCTTACAACCATCCAGAATATATATAAACCTAGTTATACTGCATCCATCACCATTTGTCAGAACTAAAAATCTGCCCATCTCACCAATCAAAGACTTTTTAGAAGTGTCAGGACCTCCTGTCTCTGTATCTACTTGAGGCTTCAGCAGAATGCTGGCTGCCTGATCCCTTCTTGCATGCTTCTGGGATAAACAGAAGAGACGACTGTGTCCCCCAGTCTAGAAAGTTCTACAGAGCAGTAGGACAGGAAATGATAAGCAGCACTAGAAAAAAGATGGAAAAGAGGTCCAGTTCTACTGTAGCATTTTAGAAACTATACAGGAGCAGACAGCAACCCAGGAACAAATTTAGTGTAGCTAGTAAAATTTAATTATGACCCCCATAGTCATAATATCTGATCACCTTACAACACGCCTATTAGAAAGACAACACGCCTATTAGAAAGACAAGTGCAAATCCCACCAAGATTAAAGGTGGGATTTGTAATTGACTTGAAGGATACATCTACACAGCAGTGTTATTTCAGAGTAACTGATGTTATTCCGTAATAACAAAATGTGTGTCTACACTACAAGCTTTTATTTTGATATAATGTCAAGCTGGAGAGCTTCTTACTCTGACTCATGGTAACCCTAATTTCATGAGGAGTAAGGGAAGTCGAAGGAAGAGTGTTCTTTTTTTGACTTTCTGCTGCATAGACAGCACCAAAACCCGAATAAAGCTATTTTACTTCAGATACGCAATTGACGTAGCTGAAGATGCATAGCTTAATTCAACTTTTGCCCTGCTGTGCAGAAGTACCCAAAGAGATTTGAGCACTTAAGTCTGTGGAATTTCGTACCTATTACCCAAGGATACATTTGAATATCCCAGCCTAAGTCACTTGTGTAGTGTCATGCAGAAAGCATTTGTCAAAATTAGGAAGACATTGCACTAAATCGTATTTTATTATATACCTATATAATATTATATTTATTATATATGTATTATATATTTATTTTTTATATTTATTATATATTTATATCATATTATATATTTCCAATGTTAATTAGTCTAACCCTAAATTTCTTAAGGACATAAAAGTTCATCTGTTATTTGGGTTGTTCTTTTGTCATTAAATATGTAAAGAAACCACAGCTGTCATCAGAGCTTCATCTCAGGACCCTCAGCACGAAAAATAAAAGCTAATACTACACTAGCTAAAACAGCAACTGTTTGTTGTGATTAAATAATGGGCTGACATCTGTTCTAGGGCTATTATTTGTTAGTTATATTTCTGAGGGACACTGCAGAGAGGGTCAATTCAGGGTGAATTCCTTAGAGATAGGGCTACTTACAGCCCAAGCATGGGGGTCCTCCATTATAAGGCACTCCGAACCAGTCACAAGGAACACTTCTATTCACCACACTGTCTAGCAAGAAACCATACAAGCAGTTCTCTAAGACCCTCCAGTTCTCCTGTGGCACCATTAGTATTATTCCTCATACAGATAAGAGGTTATGAAAACCAGTCTCATCAAATGAAAAGGTTCTTTGGATCCCTAAGGACCAGCCATATTTCCAGGTCAAATGTATAACTCAGACCTTACTAAAAAGTATTCTGATGACCAGTCCTTTAGAATCTAAAATCTGAAGGTTCATTCGTCAAAGAAAGAAAGAGTGAGAGTTAAAATTGTTAGAGGAATTGAATACATTTGCCAGTTGCAAAGTTCTAGGTGCAGGCTTGTAGCAGAGATTAAATAATTTGCTGTCTCTGGCATTAATTCATTGTTAGGATGGGTCATCAGTCCTTTTTTCCAATCTTCAGTTATTAACAAAGATCCTCCAGAGGCAAGAAGCAACATTGAAGACAAAATGGAGGAATCTCCATGTCCTTTTTTAATATCCTCAGCCATGTGGAGGGACTCCCATTGTTCTTCTGCATAAAATATATATCCCAAGGTGGAGTTTGTCACATGGTTACATGGACAAGTTACCTGCCCCTACATGATGGCATTGGAGTAAGTGGATATGGACCTTCCCATTTCACCAAAGCCCTGTGTGAATCAACCTCAGAATAAGGGGCTTCCCAGCAGGGAATCCACATGTACTGTCCTGGCTATAATCCAAGTTACTGTGGTGATTTATGTCTAGTAGTGACCCCTTATAGACCTTAGGCAGCATTCTGCTGTGGTTCCAGTTTCTTTCAGTCAGAGCAGATATAAGGTTGGTGGGGTCAGAAGGAACCCACAAGGTCTCTGTGCTTTGATCCCTGAGGCTGAGTGTTCCTAAGTCTCTCCCATAGTCTTTTATATCCAGAGAAGACTTATTTCCTGGTACTTATTTCCTGGTGGCTGGCAGGCTAGTGATCTGTCATGTCATGTAAGGAGACAGCTAGCTCCTGCGCCTTCATTCAATATCCTTGGACTGAGCCAGACTCTCTCTTTTTCTCCCCCCTGCAGGCCTGGAATTGGCTGCAGGCATATAAGGGGGGGGGCTAGTTAGCCTGAAGACTTATTTAATCACGTCTATGCCAGTGGACTGGTTCTCTGATTTAGCACAGCAAGCTTAAGGATTTACACTATTTGTTTTAAAAAACTCTCCCGTAACTTCCAATGGTTCTTTCAGTGAGAATGGTAAACGTAACAGGAAAAAAGGTTCTGTTTTCTTTCCCTCTGACTCTTTAATTCAATTATATCATAAAAAAATCATTGTGTACTTCAAAAATAAATTAACTCAAGATGTTTCTCTACTTTCCATCTGCTGCATTGTCTTAAATGTATTCTATGTACTCTTGGATCACTTTAAGTGATTTTCCATCAACACCCATAGGTTTTTTCTTTTCTTTTCTTTTCTTTTACTAACTCAAAGACTTTGCGACTTTTCTTCTTTTTATCTTTTTTCTCTTTCTCATACGAAAGGAAAACATAACTATGGAATGCATTAAATATTGTCTTTTTTAAATATACATTTCTTCTATGTGTCAACCTCCATTTTATTTTCTTCCTGTAATTGTCTTTTGCTTTCAGAAAACAAACTTGCACAATTATAGAACAAATGATCAAAGTACAGTGGCATTGCTGTCCCTTGACACAGAGAAGCAGGATATTGCTATGGTCAGAAAGACTCACTGAAACAACCATTTTCAAGGAAGACTTCACCAGAGATAGCCACTGCTTTCCAGACTGGGCTTTTTGCCAGTGCTACCCATGATGTCAACTGTAATCCTAACCTCTTTCAGTTTATGGCTACACTGTAAAAACTGTGCACAAGCTAGCATACCAGAGTTAGCTTGAATCTTAAAAGAGGGAGTAAAAATAGCAATGAAGACAATGCACCATGGACTAGTGAGCAAAGAACATACTTTGGTTCTGTGGCAGGCTAGTGCTACTGAGACTGAACCCCAGATGCATTGTCTTCACACTAACAAGTGTTACTCACATTGGCAGAATTCAAGCTAGCTTGGGGGATGCTAATCCACACAGTTTTTACTGTGTAGACTAAATGAACTGTTGAAGGTGCCATAATAATGGAAATTGTCCCACCTGCTCTTGGTGAGATGAATATAATTGAAAGGGTCCAAGGAAGTGGGGGATTAATGTTGTGTTAGAGTTTTCCAACAATCTCAGATGCCACCTGCAATCTTAGAATAGCTTGATGCATCTGTTAAAATAATAATTCAGAGTTACACCTGTTTAAAAAAGAAACAAGGGGGCGGGACTGAAAGCTGTTCATCAAAATTGGAAATTTTGTTAACATTTAGAAAAAAAAAATTACTATCGGAACATTTAGTTTGTAACCAGAAGCATGTAAAACATAACTTTGGTTTAATTGTATGCTTAAATTTTGGAGGAAAAATTACCCCCAAACACCCTGTTGGGTGACCACTATGATTGTGCTGGTCATTAGTAATACACAGAGGGACTGACAGCTTCCACCGGTCAAGGTATGGAGGAGCCCGGCTTTGCACCCCTAGAAGGGTTGGGGCCTCAGGTGAAAGGGGCGGGGCTAGGAGCAGCCAGCTTTCAGGACTGCCCAGACCATGGTGCTCTCCCGCCCCCAGCCATTAGAGCCATGTGGATCTAAAGGGCCTGGGGATCTGGTCACCATCACTGCTGCAGTAGCAACGGTGGAGGCTGGGAGCCATGGGCTCCTCTGAATCACCAAGGCAATTGCCCCTTTCCCCCACCTCATCCCACCCATTAGTGGGGCTGGTAATACAACTAGATTTATGTATTGTTGACTTTAGAAGAGGTTTTCAGGATGAATTTGAACAATGTGCTAATGCCAGCACGACTTAATTTTCTTAAAGATAACTGCAGTATCTAGTATCTTTGATAAAGTGTTTAAACATTATAAAATAGTTATGAGATTTGCTGAAAATCTTAAAGGCAGTGCACATGAAAGTCATCAGTCTTTTCAATTTGAAAGTTTTTAGGAGTACAAGCCTCAAATACTGTGATTGCTTCTTCTTTAATAAGTCCTTCATCTTTTCAGACAGAATCATAGAATCAGAATACTAGAAATGGAAGGACCCCAAGAGGGCATTAAGTCTAGGTCATGGCAGGACCAGCAAGATTATTTCTATTTGATTTTTAGCTGCAGATATTCATTATTTAATAAATGAGTATGTTTTGTTTCCTACAGCTTTAGTGCACTTTCTGCTCTGTTACAGAAAAGTCACTGAAATTTCAAGCATTTGAAATGCTACCATAGGGGGAAAAAGTCATAAAATGCATGTCTATCGTTTTCACAAATCTATAATATTCAATGTGTCATTATATATATATATATCTTCAAACTGGGCCGAGTTGCAAACTCTGAAGCAGGACCCAAAATTGTCCCAAAGTGTTCAGATGTTTGCATCTAGATTTTTTATTGGACTCATCTCTAATGTTACATCATGGGTAGGCTCCGATTGCTCAAAAGTCACTTGCTCGTAGTTTGGCCTAAGACTCACAAACCAATCAAAACTGCACTCCATTTGAGCTAATGGTTGGTCTGTCTAATGTGATCTATCTTTGGACATCTATGGTCTTCACTATTGTTGCATATAAGCACCTGCCAGGTGTTTCAAACAAGAATCAATATTAATAATGGCTATCTCTCTCCTTAACTTGCCTGATAAATAATTAGGTTTAAAGTGCATATTTCTGTGGTGGGTGAGGGGAAAGTACTGAGAGCAAGCTAAGTCAGAGGACTTAGTTTTGCAATTAGTTCTGACAGTGGTTAATTTCATGTTAGTCCTTGTCTCTTGTGGAAGTGAGTTCCTTAGTCTGGATCCACCTCCCATAAAAGTTCTTTCTTCTGCACTCATGAGTCTCCTCCTATTTGATGACAGTTTTATTGTTCCAACAGAAAGCAGTAGAAATGGAGGGTCATGGTTGTTTTATGTGGACCCAGCAGAGACAATCTAGATATAGAGAAGCTGATTTAAGAACAACTAGCTGCCAGGGAAACTTTTATTGTTCTTGCAGTAAAACTGTAACCAGCCCACAAGTGAGGCAGGGAGTGCTTAAAGATATGACAGGATACTACAATGGTCATGGAGGGAGGCACATGCTCTCAAGTAGTGCCAGTTCCATGGAGGGATTTCGATATCAGGGCAGATATTTTGGCCTTATTTATATTAAATGGGGAACCAACAAAGAGAGAAGAGCACTGGTACGATGTGCTTACTGTGATGTTTCTCCTCAGTAGAAAGAGTACAGTGTTTCCTACTAACTGGAGCTTCTTCAGAGAAAAATCTAGCTGAAAATATTTTGACAAAACATTTCCATTTGAAAATGCAGTTTTGTTCAAAATCAAAATGTTTTGCAGGAATGTGTCAGTTTTAACAACATTTTCAAAGGGAAAGTGTCAAAACCAATCACTTTCCCTTTGAAAATGTTGTTGAAACTGACATTTTAATGTATTAGACTTTATTTCAATTTGCTACTGTCAAAAATGTTAATTGGTTTCATTTCATTTTGTTTCTTCTTTTATATTACATTTATACCTTAATATTACATAGCCATCATAAGTTAATGTTTTGACATTATCAAAATGTAACATTTTTACCTTATAAAAACATTGAGACATTGTCAAAACCAAAGCATTTCAACAATATCAAATGAAAATATTTTGTGGTCCCTATTAAATGATTCATCATTATAAAAATTAAGCATTTTGATATTTCTGAGCACTTTTTTTCTTTTAGAATACCTGCTTCTTCAAAAACTAAGGAATTTTACATTTGTTTCCAACATTTTGAATTGTCGGTTTTCCTGTAGACCAGAAATTTCATTTTCCAACCAAGTCTAAAAATACTGGCAATAATTAAGTATTGAAGTCTTGAATAAATAGATCATTTTGGCCAGAGCTATGTCTGATATGCTGGGATAAAATCTGGCTTTTTGAAGAGGGAAAGTTGTGTGTGTTGCCACTATTACTGTTTTGGCCATCTAGTAGCTCTCTATAGTCCAAAGAACCTTAAGGCTCAGAGCAGATTTTATAGAAGACTCTCAGAATGTTTCTTTAGTCCTGTTTGTATCACATAACCTTACTGAGGTTCAGCTTGAGCTTCAGCTGCTCTTCATCCAGGCTGACTTCAATATGTCACTGAGAAATCTGTGAGATAGCGCTGTTTCCTTTTAATATAAATATCTTCAAATTGGATGTAATCTATGTGCAGCTGGCATGTCAGCCCATTTTGTATCACTATGTTTTCCAGTGGCTTTATATAGCTGTTGAGTCATATAAGCCTAGTGGGATTCCACATGGCTGTAGTTTTATTGACTAAAGAAAATAGATTATTTTATCTGCAACATAGAAAAGAATAGGGATTTGAAATGGATGAACTTCAGAATGAACATCCTGGATTTACATAATATGAAATGGTAGGTCAGATATTAGTTTGGATAGTCTTTTAAAAACTTACTTTCCTGTGTATTATATAGGAGAGATCCTCTACAGTGATGGAAGAATAAGTGGATCTAATCAGTAGCAATTTATACTTCCACCCAGTGAAAAGTACCAAAATCTCCATTGCTGAGATATGATTGTGAACACTGACAAATGCATAGTGGGAAGCCACTCTGACTCACCTGTGTGCTGGCATTGTTAAAACAGATATCAAGTTTATGAGAAAGTGTTTAGTGTTTACACCTGCTGAAATGCTTGCATGCTGCTCCATGTATTTATCTCATGTATAACATCTGTAGCCTAAGTTCCCACTAAGCTGTGCAGCTATTCAACTTCCCATTAAGCCCTGATCAGGGACTCAGGACTGGAGCGGAGAGAGGTACGTCTCCCCAAGCTCCAAAGTTGCCGCAAGTGACCCCAAGGTCCCTCTTCTCTCCAGCCCCCACAGGGAGCTGCTGTGGCCAATGGGGAGGCACCGCTCCCAAATGGCCCTAGCACGGAGCAGTTGAGGTCTTGGCTTTGGTCTTGACTCTGTCCATTGTGGAACTTCATGCTCCCCCCACCCCTGCTCCCAGAAGACAGACCATCTGGCTGCTTCCAGGGCACTGTTGCAGCCCCAGGACATGCAGGCACTAAGCAGCTAGCCTTAGCCCCACTAACTGGGAGCTGCCAAGGTAAGCTCCAATCCTTTGCCTCCTCCTAAATAACACCCTCGACCTGTGCCATCTCCTGCATTCCAAACTCCTCATCCCCAGCACACACCCCCTTAGCCCACACTCCTCCTGTACACCAGTTGGCTGTCTCAACCCGCTGCCCATTCCTGCACCTCCAAACCCTCAACCCCAGAGCTCTTACATCCCAAATTGTCTTCCACCCTAAAACCTTCATCCCCAGTCCCGCCCCAAAGCTCACTGCCCAAGCCAGAGCCCTCACACCCCTGCACCCCAAGCCTCTGCTTTGCTCCCTTAGGCCTGAGCCAGCTCCCACACTTAGAACCCATTGGCCCCACTCCTGCCATATGAATTTTCTTATGTGCACCAATGTGAAGTTGACGTATCGCACATCACATCCACATTGGTGCACATAACAAAGTTTATTCCTCTCAGAGATAGGAAAAATGAGAGGGGGCACTGTCTGTATCCCACTGTATAAAGTTAAATTGCGTCTATACATTGTAAACCTCTGAAATTTTGTAACTCACCAAACAGGAAAGGAGCATTCAATAATTAAATTAAGTGCTGGTAGTGTATGCAAGAAGACTCTTGAAACCAAATGAACCATTGTGAAACATGAAAGGAGAAAGACTCTGTTGATTGTCTTCTCCACCCCCAAGCATATCTATGAAAAGAAGACAGGGACCATACTTGTGATATCATCTTGAATTTTGGAGGAAGAGAATAAAAATCCCAGATGGGAAGGCTCTGTATCACTGTGCTGCTTGGGATTTGCAGAGGACAATATTTTCAAGCGTACGTAATGGATCCCCAAACTGGTTGCCTTGGGCTAGCTCTACAGCAGGGCTACTTAACACGCGGCCCGTTTGTTTGCGGCCCGCGGTGCAGTTTGGATTTATGCGAGGCTCAACATGCGGCCTGCGGATGGGAGCCAAAATAAAAAGTAGTCAATATAATGGTCTTCTGTTGATATGTGTTTTAGTAGTTAAATTCCTGGACTGTCATTGCTCATTAAAAGTATTATCATATGGGTGGAAATCGGGTAAATATTGCATTTTATTAATATCAGCAGAACTGACTTAAATGGGGTCTGTGTGTTGTGTAGTCTTGCCTTAATCTTTGTATTCATGCCCGTTGGTGTGAGAGAATCTATTTGTATATATTTGTATATATATTTGCATGTATATGCAACCACACTTAAATTGCGGCCCTCGGTATGTGCTATGAGTATTATTGTGGCCTCTGGGCTTCCAAAGTTGAGTAGCCCTGCTCTACAGGATAACAGTTTCATATTACCATTAAGAACCTAAGACTTTTTGTGAGTGTATTTATCTTCTTTAATATTGTAAATAGCCCTTGTTTATTTTCTTTTATAAATCTTTAGTTATTATAGGACTGGCAACAAAGTTTGTCTTTTAGTTTGAGATCTCAGAAGCAGTTGACCTGAGTTAAATGACTGATCCAATGGGATCAGAAGTAACCTGAATATTTTTGTGTATTTTGGTGAATGGAGCCATTTATCACAAAGGCAAGCCTACTGAGATGGTAAAATACACTGGGATATCCAAAGGCACTGTCTATTAATCCATCTACTAACGCTGTTGTAGTATTTCAGGAGTTCATTCTTGATAATTGGTTGTTAAAATCTAAGTATAGAACACACAACCAGTTTACCCTGAGGCTGGGACTCACGATCATGGGCCACTCTAGACAAAAATGACAATAATGTCCCACATTTGATTATACAGGTATTGGAGGAAATCATGGCAATTACATATTGCAAAAATTAAATGAACACCTTTATTAGCACACATCATATGTCTTGGCCACTTCAATCGTTGGTCCATCAGTGTAGTAGTGTTAGGGTTATGTCCAGAATGGCCATTTTCAGCTGTGCATTGATTTTTCCCTAGTTCCCTAGAGTTGTTTGGAAAGTTAGAGCCCAAATATTAATGTTAGGAATGATCCACTGTCTTTATTGTTGTGTGGGAGGGTGCTATTCCCAGCTGCTTCATTAAAACATGTATGTTGCTACATTTCAGAGACAACTAAAGTGAACTATGGACAGGAAAGAACTGTTGTGCAGGTGAATGGCAAAATAGTGTGTGTAAAACTGAAGTAAAATGGACAGTCCCTTATTTAAGCCCTCTTGAAGGTGTCCCTACTTTTTTCTTAAAAATGGACAAATTATCCCATATTTTCTGTCTCTCCCCTCTCATCAGTATTGGTGGGTCTCACTTTTGGCTGGATCTTTGCTTGCCAACTGCCCATCTACCAGCGGTGGGCGGTGGGGTCTGGTGCCTGACAATGGGGTGGGTCTGCAAGGTTGGTGGTCAGACAGAGCTGCAGTGTGTGGGGCCAGCTTATCCCCCTGATGGCCCACCTGTGCAGTCCATACAGTGTTCCTCTTCTTGGCCAGCAGGCTGTCCCACCCCGACCCAGTAGCTGGTGAATTAAGGTAGGCAGAGGCTGGTTATGTGTTGCCTCTGCTGCCCACCCATTGTCCCTTTATGTGCTTCTCCTCTCATTTTCCTCTCCCAGCTGTTCCCCTTCAGCTCTGCTGCTCTTCCTCTCCTGCACAGAGTTCCCTCTCCTCTCACTACCCTTCTCCTGAGCAGAGTTCTTTCTGATTCTAGCACTGTGCACAGAACCATCCCCTAGTCAGATCATTCAGCTCACCAACAGCATGGCTGGGATGTTCCTTCTGTGCCTCCCTCTTCCCCACCACACCACTGCCTCTGGCTGGGCTGGCCCCAAGGGAAAGTTCAAAACACTATGGCCTGGAGCACTGCCCAGGACGAATCAAGTCCGGCATGTGCCAAAGCCCTGCACAGCAGTGGCATAGGAAAGCTTCTCTGTCCCACAGCTAAGCTCTGGAGTGGCAGGGAGGAAGGTATTTCTCACCTGTTTGTGCCCTAACCCTGCAGGGTCCATAGCACTCTCTTCACACACTGCCCCTGTCCTAGGTCCTGCTCCCTTCCAGTGCAGGGCTGCTCTGTCCCCAAGGCAACCCTCTTGCCTGTGCGGTAGCCAGGGAACAGGACGTGGATGGGTTATTTCAATGGCCAGCAGCAGTGTGGAAGAATTAGCTGCCTTTTTATGGGCAGGAAGAGACACAGGGGAGCAACAGAGTTGGAGGAGGGAAGAGATGGTCTCTGCAAAGACATAGGTCAAGTCATCCATACCCCTACCACCATCACCACTATTCTCATGCAAAAGCAGCTTCTGTCCCCTCCTCCTGCCAGACTTCTGCTGAACTTGTTCTGATGAGAATCCTGACAGAAATCTGGGAAGGGGGCCTGTAACTCTGTGTGGCCCCCACATGTTGCCTCTAGAAGACACAGCCCCAGGTACCAGGAGAAGCAGGTCCAACCTGGGATCCGAACAAGCATGGGGGCCAGAGAGCACTGGCCATGGAGGGTTGGGTCAGGTCAAAAATCAAACAATGCTGCATTTGTAAAGTTGCACTTTCATGATAAAGCGATTCCACTACAGAATTGAAAAATATTATTTCTTTTGTTTTACATTCAAAGATATTTATAATATTGATTAACAGTATGAATGAAACTGCAGTTAACTGTGATTTCTTTTAATTGTTTGATTACCCTAATTTTTATTGGTCATTTTGAAGGTGTAGCTTATTTCATATATTTATTAACAACTTGCCTCTTTTGCTTGAGGAATCCTCATGTTCTGACTCTACACCATGCATTTTCCTTTGTCTTTATATTCATTGCCAAGTGGCTAGGCCTATTACAATTTCTTCATTTCTTTTCCTGAGTGCTGGACCTCTTCTGAAATCATGTCACTTGACATATTGCTGACATCATTTCTTTTTTTGACATGATTTTTTTTTCATTTTTTACATTCAATAAAGTTTCTTTTTGTTCAGCTACAGTGAGTAGTCATGTGTTCTCTGCCTCTCTCTAGAGTTTTTAGCTCTATTTTTTTTCTGTTGCTTGCTATTATGTACCAAGGGCTTGTTCCTATCAGGTTCTCAGGATTCTACTATAGATCCAGCAGAGCATTTACTTAATTTTAAGTAGGAGAGTAGTTCTATTGTAGTCATATTTGGAATATTTATTACAGGTGATCAACCTGCATGCACATAAACACTTTTTTACCTTGCAAACTCCATATGATTCGTAAAGTGTTTTATACATTCAGAGTCAACTCATCCTTGTAACTTCAGAGGAATGAATTCTCCAAGGGTATGTCTATACTTGCAGCCTATTTCAGAATAGGGCTGCAAATGTAGGCATTTGGAATTGCAAATTAAGCCCGGGATTTAAATATCCCATGCTTGATTTGCATCTTCCCGGCCGGGTGCCATTTTTGAAATTTACAAGCCAGGAATAACTGCCCACGGCTACATGTGGCAGTGAAACGGGAGTTTGAAATAAAGCCCTATTTCAAACTACCTGTTAATATAACAGGGCTTTATTTCGAATGCCCATTTCACTGCCACGTGTAGACGCGGGCAGTTATTCCGGGCTTGTAAATTTCAAAAAAAAAAAAAAAAAAAATGGCGCCTGGCTGGGAAGATGCAAATCAAGCGCGGGATATTTAAATCCCGGGCTTGATTTGCAATTCTGAATGCCTACATTTGCAGCCCTATTCCGAAATAGGCTGCAAGTGTAGACATACCCCAAGAATGATTGTTTCTTTCAACATGTTTGATAAACTATAACCCCAAATATGATGCAAAACTCGGAAGGCGGGGGAGGGGGGGTGATGACTATGTATGAAGTGAAATCAAGGAAAAGTTTCCAAAGAACTTGCAAAATGGAAGTTCTGAATTATGTGCAACTCTGCTAAAGAGACTCCTTTAAAGCTAGCAAACAAACAATTAACAGGGTCTTAATCATGATTTACAGCCTAATTCTCTCCATCCAGAAAAACAGTAATCCAGAAGCAATGCTGAAAGTGATGCTGAAGTGAATGCTAATTCATTTGAAAGTGACCTGTACTTTTTTATGCAAAGTAGAATACTCTCAAAAATTCTGCTTTTATTCCCACTCATGCAATCTCATTGATTTGAGTGTAAAATTGAAAAAAGAAATTGTTTTCATTTAGTCTGGCATATGAGTGACTCTTCAGTGCTGGGAATGTTAGTTGTTTTTATTCAGGGGTCATTTTAGACAGGCATAGGAGTTAAATTATGGTTTCCTGTTTTTAATCCTTATTTTAAATGAAAAATCAAAACATCCTAAATTTTCACCAGTTCCAGAATCCAGCAGTTTTCAGTAAAGCGTTCTTGTTAGTAACCCTAGATTTTGTAATGTTCATTTAGTTGGGATTGGTCCTGCCTTGGGCAGGGGGCTGGACTTGATGACCTCCTGAGGTCTCTTCCAGCTCTATGATTCTATGATGATTACCTTGTGAAGTTTTGCTGTATGACCATATATAAATATTGACTTTTCTCCCTATATTTTTTTACTCAGAATTATCTCTAACTAAACTATAGAAAAAGCTCTTGGAAGGAACGCAACCTAGGAGTAAGAGCAAAAGGGTATTGGTGAAATCCTGACCTTATTGAAAACAATGACATTTTTACTGTTAACAGAGGCCAGAATTGCATCCAAGGAGTAAGCACTGTATGAGTCTAGTGCTTGGTCTACAGCTAATTTATTGTTTGAACTTGGGCAAATAATTCAATCTTACTTTGCAATAGAGTGTATATTGTTTCATAAAGCCTCCACCAGAGCCATTGCTTGATGTACACATAAATTTTCTGGAAATGCATTAAACTGTAAGGTCCTGCCAACATGTGACTTAGAGAATGACAAAACCTGCTGCTGACTGCATTGCTGTGAACACTGTTTAAGGGGGGCAGTTGTCTTCTAAGTCACTTTATTATTGATGATTAAGATGTAAATTGTTCTTAGTCAGATGCTGTGCTCTGGAAGGTATCTTTGTAACTATTGAGTTTTGAAGCTTTGTACTTCAATATTTATTTACTCTTATTTTTATAATATTCATTTACAGTTTATTACAGTTCTTGCATATTTTCAATTTAGTTGCATTGAAACTTTTTTTTTTGGTAGAGCACATTGCAATTTATGAAATGCCCTACATATATAAATTAAGAAACAATAAATGAATATTTTCTTCAATAGGTTATTAAAAGCATAATTAATTTTCAAAAAGCAATAATTTTGAATAATTCTAAATTGCCGAGCCCTAGAACAACTGCCGACTTTGCCTGTCCTGTTGGTGGGCCTGATGATAATTAGCTTTTATATAATTATTACAATCAGACTTTACTAGCTATATAATATTTATATTTACCTCAAATCAGGGCTTTAGGGTTTAATTGTAAATGATAACTAGTCTCTCTGTCTTACTCAGCTCAGGGTTCTAAAGTCCTATTTTGTTTCTTCCTCAGGGAAAATCCCTAAGGGTATGTCTACACCGCAAAGTTTTTTCGAAATAACAGCCATTATTTCGAAATAACTTTACAAGCGTCTACACAGCCAAACCGCTATTTCGAATTTGGTAAACCTCATTCCATGAGGAATAAAGCCAAATTCAAAATAGCTATTTCGATATAAGTGCTGTGTAGACACTTATATTGAAATAGGGGGCCTCCAGCCTTCCCAGGGTGCCCTGGTGGCCACTCCAGCCTCAGCCAAGAACACTCCTCTCCCTCCCCCATCCCCAGAGCCTTTAAAGGGGTTGACTCTGGCCACAGTGTCTGTGCCAGCTCCAAGCCTGCCAGCCCAGAGCCACCAGTCACTGCCCCTGGCCCAAAACATGAGCCGGCAAGCCACTGACAGCCAGCCCTCCACCACTCCCCAGGAGCAGTCTGCCAGCTCCCAGGAGCCTGACAGAGCCTGGAGAAGGCGGGAGCCTTCCTGGTCCAGGGTGGAGATCATGGACCTTATTCAGATTTGGGGGGGATGCCCCCAACGTCCATGATCTCCGCACTAGACAGAGGAACGTAGCCATCTATGGCAGGATAGCTGCAAGCCTGGTCACTAAAGGTCACATGCAAACCCAGGAGCAGGTTTGAATGAAAATCAAGTTGGTCCGGCGAGCCTCCCAACCCTGAGCCCTGAACTTCCCTTCTCCCTTCTTCCCCTTGCTTCCCCCTTCCAGCTCCCTTCTCCCAGGTTTCCCCCTCCCCTCTCCTACCCTCTCTTCTCCCCTCTCCCACCTCCTTTCCCCAGTCTCACCAGAGTTTCATTCCCTCCCCCCAGGATGTTAAATAAAGAGAGTTTGTGTTCATGAAAATACATGTATTTTATTTGACATCAGGAAGGGGGGTTAGGGACGGGTAAGTGGAAGGATGCGAGGGAGGAATGAGGCACAAGCCCCCAGTGGGGCAGACCATGGAGGCTCTTAGTGCTCCTCAGGGTGGAAGCTCTCCCGCAGGGCCTCCTGGATACTGACAGCCCCCCAATGGACCTCCCGGATGGCAGCCTGCAGAAAGTGCAGCCAGGCTTGCAGCAACACATCCACGAGAAGCACCAGAGTGACCATGGGCAGCTCTGGCTCCATGTTGCAGAGTGCTGTGGTGTCCCAAGTGAGGGCAACCAGAGTACACAGAGACAAAATGCTTTGATGTCCCTCATCGAGGTAGGGAAGCAAGCAGGGAAACCTGAGAACTGGCTGTCCGGGGGGGTCCCTTTAAGCACAGGCCACACAAAGTAAGTCCTGACCTGATGCCCTGCTGGACCTACTTCTGGCCGGCCTTAAATGTGGTTCAGAGTCCACTCAGTGTGGACACGCTATTTCGAAATAGCAAAATGCTATTTCGAAATGCATTTTGCGTGTAGACACGTTATTTCAAAATAAGCTATTTCAAAATAACTATTTTGAAATAAGATATTTCAAAATAATGCTGTAGTGTAGACATACCCTAATTTTGTAAGTCAGATCCATACTGCTTAGTGAATCTGGTATTGCATATCATGTAGTGTAAATTCATAGTCAGGTGTGTGGGATTTGCTGCAGGTGAATGTACTGTGTTTGAATGCTCAGTAGACCATAACCATATGTCTAGATACTGCTTTTGTTTGTTTTGTTATGTACAATGTTTACAGAAAAATAACTCATCAGTTCCTTCCGAGATCTTAATCAAAACCAAGCTGTTGTACAGGGTGGGAGTTTTCTTTATCCAGAAACTCGGTGCTAACAATCTGGCAATTCCTGGAAGATTCAAGATTAAAGTCACTGTTTCTTCAGACTGTTCCCTCGGCAACTTGTTGATTTGAAAGAATTGCCAGCTGACCTCTGGAAAGCTATGACCTGATGGTAAAGTCCATTACAGGCAATGGGAATCTTTTTGTTGACAACAGTGAATTTAGAAGTAGGTTCCTATAGCGCTTCTATTTGAGAGAGAGGAGACGCCTCTCATTGGAGTGACATGCTATGAGAAACTTGTTAACAATGCTCCTTTGATCTTACTGTATAGTAAGTAGACGAGTCACGTGGTCCATATCAAGAACCATTCTTCTTGGTTAAACTGTCGATCAACATATTTTTTGGAGCAGGACAATTTTTATGAGCTTACAGGTAATCTCAAGGTTCAAAACTCTATGGATGAATTGCATTGATCACCAACATATTACACTGCTCTATAGCCAAAATGCTTCTGAAATAAATGTAGTCAAACTTTACTAATTCTGGGTCACTGAGAACGAAAATGATGCTTAAATTTGTTGATTGGCTCTAGTTTTCAAGATATGCTATTGGGTCAGTATATATGACCCTTGACTTGGGAATGGCGGAGGATAAGTGAAGGGAAGGGATCTCAATTTAAACCAGAAATGACTAAAATACATCTTTGACTGGATCTATGAATAAATCTATGACTGGGTTTGGACAGTACTTGCTTTTTAGGCAAAACAATGAATGATGCAATCTGAAGCTGGTATTGCGTCATACATGATATGAATTGCATCATGTTATTCCTAGAAGTCATGGATGAATCAATCATAATGAAGCTTACATCACTCTGCTGAACAAATTGCCCTATATCAGCTCTAGAAATCATACAGTGTCGTGCTCTCTTATTTGTCAGTGTTTGATTTTGCAAAGGGACACATTTCTGTTTAGCCAAAGTGAGCAGAGATGCCTCGTACTTGTGTGAACAGTGCAGATAACTTCTGCTATGTTTGTGGTGAAGTGACTTTTGCATCACAAAAGCGCAGTATAACCACTATGGTTAAGAAAGCCTATCACCTTTATTTTGGCTGCAAAATTGGAGATCGGGACAAGAGGCGGGCCCCACACATATGCTGCAACACTTATGCAACAAATCTTCGCCAGTGGTTGAACAGGAAAAGGAAATCTATGCCTTTTGCAGTGCCAATGATTTGGAGAGAGCCAACAGATCATACCAGCAATTGTTACTTCTGCATGGTGCCTCCAGTTGGGAAAGGTGTGTCAAAGAAGAAAAAGTGGACTGTGCATTATCCAAACATTCCATCAGCTATACGCCCAGTACCCCACGGAGAAGGACTGCCGGTTCCTGATGCACCAGAATCATTCTCACTTGAGTCAGACGAGGAAGAGGAAGAGGAAGAGGAAGAGGAAGAGGAAGAGGAAGAGGATGAAACTTATGGTCCTGAACCATCGATGTCACAGGACCCACATTTTCTCCCATCCTCCTCCTCTGAACTACACCTCATAACACAAAGTGAACTGAATGACCTTGTCAGGGATTTGGAACTACCCAAGAGTAAGGCAGAGCTGTTGGGCTCCAGACTACAGCAGTGGAATCTCCTGGCAGGTGATGTGAGGGTTTCCATGTTCCGTGACCGTCAAAAGGATCTTGTCCCATTCTTCTTCATGGAAGGTGATCTTGTAATCTGCAACAACATCGATAGTGTGATGGAAGCCCTCAACATCATTCACGATCCAGATGAGTGGAGACTGTTCATTGATTCATCGAAGACGAGTCTTAAAGCTGTTTTGCTGCATAATTGCAATGTTTTGCCATCAATTCCAGTTGGTCATGCAATCCATATGAAGGAAACCTATGACAACATGAAACAACTTTTGAGGTGCATAAACTATGACCAACATCAGTGGCAGCTTTGTGGCGATTTGAAGGTTGTTGCTCTCTTGCTTGGTCTGCAGACTGGATACACGAAGTACTGCTGTTTTCTCTGCAAATGGGATAGTCGTGCAAGAGATTCCCACTACATCAAGAAAGATTGGCCACTCCGACAGTCATTGGAGCCTAGGAGGAAAAGTGTTCAGCATCCACCACTTGTTGAATCAAGGAAGATTCACTACCCTTACACATCAAGCTGGGTCTGATGAAGAACTTTGTCAAGGCCATGGACAAAACACAAGCAGCTTTCAAGTACCTCCGTGGAAAATTTCCAAGGTTAAGTGAAGCTAAGATAAAGGAAGGTGTCTTTGTTGGTCCTCAGATTCGTGAACTTCTTCGAGATGATGCATTTGACCATGCACTGCGTGGCAAGGAAAAGACGGCATGGAAAGCCTTCCAGTTAGTGGCAATAAATTTTCTCGGAAACAACAAGGCAGACAACTACAGGTTGTTGGTGGAAAACCTCCTCAAGGCATACAGAAGCCTTGGTTGCAACATGTCACTAAAGAGACATTTTTTGCACTCTCATCTAGATTTTTTTCCACCGAACTGTGGAGCAATGAGCGACGAGCACAGCGAGCGATTTCACCAGGACATTGCAACACTGGAGAAACACTATCAGGGCAAATGGAGCCCATCAATGCTTGCAGACTATTGCTGGACAGTGACAAGAGATGCTGCATTTAATGAATACAAGAGACAAGCCAAGAAGCGCCGAGTAGACACTGAACAGGACTAAACTATGCACATAATAGTTTTTTGCCTTTTGTTTCATAATAAATTTTATTTATATAACCCTTTTGCTGATTTTTAAAGTGTTACATAAACAGGACAGGTGAAATATTATCATGTAAAGCAACCATAAACACATGAAAAGGCCTAGATTTACAATTTATGATTAAAACTCTACTATCTACACAATATACATAGACGTAAAATGTAAAAACTTAAATATCTTGGAAACAGTAGCCAATCAGTTGTTTTAATTGTCATATTTGAATTCAGCACATCAAAATACATAATAAATAGCACATTTTATCTCTGAAGCAGACGACTTCTAAAAAATTGTAGACCAGTGTTATGGAACAGGGCTCATTGATCTTTGGAAACTACATGAGCAATGATGTACTTCAGATGCATGTATGGTAAATCTTTATTTCATTAGAAATATTTCTTTAAGTGTAAATTATTAAGAAAACATCATTTAAATATTTTGCTTAATGGGTCTCTTTTCCACTATTGCATTTTGAAAATTATTTATGCTTTTAATAACTCACTGAGGAAAACAATGCATCAGCAAATTAGGAAGGAGCCTTATTTCTATCAGGATATCGTAATACTTGATTTTTTTTTCTAGAGATGCAGTTCAGAAGGAAAAGAACATTGTGAGTAGAGCGAATTAAATAGTACAGTATCCGGAATGAAAGAGTTGTTCTTCCAAACAAATGCAGAAGTCGATCAAAAGGATGTAGAAATCATAGAGCAAGTGACCGAATGTGGAAAAAGGGAGATTTAGCATTTCCTATCCCTGCCACATATCTGGTCAACCTTGCAATATTAACAAATATTGGAATTGCCCACAGTCTGATTTTCAGACTCTAAATATGATGTAAATGTATTGAAAAACACATATTTGAAAAATAAAAAGGGGCTATGAAGATAGATGTCTTATTGAATAATACATCGTAAGCTCTTTAGGGCAGGGACTATCATTTTTTTGGGGGGGAGGGAGTATATGTATTGTACACAGTGCCTAGCATAATGAGGTACCAGTCTAGGACTACAACTTCTAGGTACTATAGTAATACAACAATAAAATAATAGGTGTGAGGATGGGTCATACCTTACTGAGGTCAGTGCTTTCTATGGGTACGTCTACACAGCAACATTATTTCAAAATAACTTAGTCCGCATCTACACAGCACACAGATATTTTGAAATAATATTGAAATACTGTCAAGCTGGAGGACTTCTTACTCCAACTCCTATATCCCTCATTGTACGAGGAGTAAGGGAGGTCGGAGGAAGAGTGCTCTATTTTGAAATAAGTGCTGTGTAGATGCTCCCAATTTCGAAATAAGCTATGCAATTGACGTAGCTCAATTTGCGTAGCTTATTTTGGTAAAACTCTGCTGTGTAGACACACCCTATATTGAAATTACACCAGGATTAGAGCTGGGACAGAAACTTTTCAATCCCAAATCTCCTACCTTAACATGTCCACAAAAATTACTCTCCACTTTTATTCAAATTTCTGTGCAAGGACTTGATATACAGGTGATTTCTAATTGTCACCTCTCGTGATGGCTCTCCATAGGATGAACAAGACTACACTGGGTCTCTGAAGTGCTTTTTATTGCACACTAGTTCCCACTAACTTACTAATTGAACCAGTCATAACCAAGTGCTGTAGATGCTTCAGTGGATAAGATTCTTTAGATCCTATCATCTGGCACCGCCCATGAGCCCTAAACCCAACCCCAGCAGCTTCCAATGTGCAACATTCAAAGGAGTCTGATAAAACCCACATTCTAACAGATAGAGCCAATGTCAAATCATGTATCAGAGGGGTAGCCGTGTTAGTCTGAATCTGCAAAAGCAAGGAGGAGTCCTGTGGCACCTTATAGACTAACAGATTTATTGCAGCATAAGCTTTCGTGCCCAAAGAGGCCTCATCCTCCCTGACTGAATTGACCTCACTATCTCTAGCCTTACTCTTGATTGGTACTCTTTTCTTATGCCTGTATATTTATACCTGCCTCCGGAATTTCCACTACCTGCATCTGACGAAGTGGGTCTTTGGGCACGAAAGCTTATGCTGCAATAAATCTGTTAGTCTATAAGGTGCCACAGGACTCCTTGTTGCTTTTGTCAAATCATGGAATCACAGAAATGCAGAGTTGAAGGAATCCTCAGAGGTCACATTCTCCAGACCTCTTTCCATATAGTTAGAAAGTCTTTCCAAATCTCTAACTTAAATTTCCCTTGCTGAGAAATGAGTAGTTATTGTCCCACTGTATCTGGAGATCAATTGATCACTGTCTTTTTATAACAACCTTTTGCATATGTAAAGACTTTTATCATGTTATCACTTAAACTTGTCTGTCAACTAAACTTGAACAATACTTACAAAATTTTCCTTCATGTTTTCCGAATCTTACTATTTTTATTGTTCTCTATATTCTCTCCAGTTTTTTCACATCTTTCTTAAAGTGTGGTATCCAGATCTGGAACATTTATCAGCTATGTCTTACATGTCGCATCAGATAAAAAGAAAAAAACCCTCCAGTTCTTATTGAATGTATGGAAAGAATCTGTCACATGGTGGGTGCAATACTAAATACATACTAATAATGTACATTTAAAATTTAGTATCTAGTTCCACACAAAACATGCTCAGGGGAGCAGCATGGACTGCCCCAATGAAGCAGAGCACAGCAAGGTGGGAGATGAGCAGCAGAGCAGATGAAGCTGCTGAGATACTCCAGCTTCCGCTGCTGTGGTAAATGTAGGGGTGAGGGACCAACCCCTGTTGCCACCCTTCACCTAGCTCCAGGTAATTCCCCAGGCTTTCCTGGGCTCCACACGTCTTGTGTATAGGATTGCTGAGGCTGCTGCTGCAAGGTCCCCCAAATGTCCACCCCAAACCATTCTATGGAAGAGGTAGCTCTGGTGCAGGGTCCCTTTCCCCACATGCTTCTGACCAAGGGTTTTAAAAACAGCTTCCTTGCCTTATGTGCCTTTATCTCTAGCAAGCCATTCTGCCTAATTGCCAGTACCTGTGCATTTCTGTCTCTCTGAAATGTGTATTGCCAGTAGTTTCAAGCTGTCACACAGCTCTTTCTAAGAAAGCACCATTCATCTTAAAAAGCATTATTGAAAACACATAATAAAAACAATAAAAAGATTTTAAAAAGCACTGAACATACTTGGAGCCACCTATCAATTGTATGGAGCCCTTAGTAAACCAAAAATCTTCCCACAATAATTAGGTCCCATATGGACAGAAGGTGCAGTTGGTGTGGTTCATCAGAAAAGAAGGCACTGAATCAGTTTAAATACAGCCTTTCTTCATCAAAACCCTTTCTATTTTGTTGGTTTCTAGAAAACCCAGTTTTAGTCATTATATGGAAATCTTCCCAGGGGAGGGGAGAATAAAGTGCCTTTCTGGAAGTGTTTACAATCTAATTCCCTTTAATTCTCATTGATTTTTATTGCTAGACATGTTGTGGTAACTCTTTTCCTAGACTTGCATAGAGAGAAACATGAACCTAATACAATATACTCACCAAAGACATTGCATATGGTTGCAATATCTGTTGCATCATATCATGACAGAAGGATGGCAAAAGAAAACCTCTCTGGATCAAGTGTTTCAAAATGGTTAAAAGACCTATGGCCAGCATCTTTTTTGTAAACTACAAAACCTAGAAGAATTCACTGAGATAAATCTAATTAGATTACCCTGCAAAGTCAAAGGCTGAAGTTTCTTCTTCTCAATAATCCCCCTTGCAATTCAATAATAAATTAAACAGATATTCCCTTTATCACACATATAGAGTAATGTGTGGCTTTAGTGCTCAGTTTTCTTTTCCAAAGAAAAAGATAAGTGAGCATTTATTAGCTAGCTGTAGAAATGAAAGTTTGATAAAGCAGGCAGTCCGAGAGTGAAACAGCAATGAATAGAGGAAACACTTTATTCAGAAGTGGAAAGAGGGCCTTTTTCTCCACGACAGAACAAAACACGAAATAAGAGTGAGGGTTTTTTTTTACTTTGACAAGAATGAAGTGATAAATGAATATTTATACTTTTATTATTATCACCAGCCACTGCGTACTGAAATTACAGAACGATATAATTTATGTCATAGCTCTTAATTAATACAACTACTCTGATCCCAAGAGAATCTATGAATAATTTACTAGTTACATACAGTTTGTTTCTATACCTTTCTTCCAATGTGAGTTAATATTATGCATTTGGTGAGATTATATTTGCTTGTATTAAAATTAATGAAGGCTAATCACTGTGTAATGGAATGGGGGAGATAAAAGACATCAATAATGAAAACCTTTATACTGTTTCAGATAAAGTATGGTTCAAGTCTTTATAATGTAATTAATATAGTAGCCTTAGGCAGTAATTTCTGTTGTACAAACAACAGTAAAACATATTCCTGCAAAGAGGAAATTTGCTTTAATGGTTTAGGTATTGATTAGAATGCAAGGGCATCTGGTTTCAATTCAGAGCTTTGCCACAGAATCACAGTGTAATCTTGTTACTTAATCTCTCTTTCTCAGTTCCTCACCTGTAAAATGGATATAGTGCTGCCTTTCTCCATTCCCTTTCTCTCTTGTCTGTTTAACTTGAATATGTCTCATGGCAAGGATTAACTTTTATGGTATGTTGGTAATGTGCTCAAGCGTTGTTGGGGTAAGAACCTGTTCATGTATAGCAAAGCAGTTTTGACCTCTGCTGGAACTAGTCCCAGGAGGCATGAGAAGTTGAAGCCCTCACATGATTTTTGATGGCCCACAAGAAAAGTTCTTTGATGGGTTGTTTGCCCCATCTCTGTGGAAGAACAGCCAATCACACCTGCAACAAGAGCCAGATAAAGCTCTCTTCCACCCCTGCTTCCCCACGTGAGCCCAGGGAAATTCTGAAGTGGGGGCAAGGGTAAAAGAGTCAAAACCATTTTCACAAAAGGGGAGGAGGGAGCAGAAAAAAGCTAGCCCACTTTACTTCCTCTACTCCTGTGAAAAATTGTGTACTTCTTCTCACCCTCTTCCTATCTAATGCTGCAACACAAAGCTTGAAAACATGGAAAGGAGAATCCTCTCATAGTCACCTTTCCCATAGACGTGGGAAAAGGGTGAAAAGCTTCCATAATTTCAGAAGAATCAGAGATGTGCTTGGGGATAAGCGGCAGATATGGAGAAAAAGGGCTGTAGAATTACTGAGTGTCTGGGTGGACACAGGGCCTGAGGGACAGAGGACTGATGCAGAGATGATGTGAGGAATAAATTAATTGTTGCGGAGATGAAGTGAGCAAAATCATGTTTTGCACAATACATTTGCAACACTTACTCACTCTGGATGTGGTAGTGGAGAATGAAAATCAGAAGATAGCTTTAATAATGTTTGCTTTAAAAAATTAAATGACATGGGGCCAATTTCATTTTTTTACTCTAAATCATTATTTTTAAACATTTGGGATGATAAGACTTGCATACTTTATTGTCCCCTCGTGGAATGAGGCATAACAGTTAATCCAAACTAAGGACTTAGTTCGGATTAACTTTAAACTGCCGCATGCAGACGCGGGCAGTTAGTTCGGACTAAGGGGGATTTAAAAATGGCGGCCAGACGGGAAGATGCAAATAAAGCCCTGGATATTTAAATCCCAGGCTTCATTTGCAACTCCAGTTGCCTGATTTGCCTACCTAGCTCAAATTAACAAGCTAGTGTAGACATACCCTGAGTGAATCTGGTTGCACAGGAAGCTTTTTAAAAGTAAGTATATAGGAATAACGGTAATTTTGTTGTTATTTTTCATAAATTAGTTTCTGTCTGCAGAGGCTGGTGCATAAATCTGCTACTTCACAAAATTTGCAAACAATTCCCTTTTACAAAATGGCTTCCAACTCTCATTGTTCTCAAAGGGATTAATTTCATAATCTGGCATCTTTCAAAATATTCACCCTGTTGTTCCCAATGACAGAGACAATGGTAGTTCTTGATGCCTCTAGGATGCTGACACAATAACACTGAGAAGATTGGCACATGAGAGCAGTCCTTTGTCTTTCTCTTTCAAAAAGGCAGTATTACCATTAAGTCTTTATAAAAACTAAATACATCTTCAAATGTAACCTCCAAAAAACATTTCAGAATTCTTAAGCTATATGGAAATCTAAAAGGGTCTGCATTATTTGTTTATTTGGATTATTTGGGACACACAAAGTCTGGCATAGGACATTCAATTTCTTAAAATACCTGTTTTAAAATTAATTAACATCTAAAATTAATAGATTTCCAGGATGAATTTTCCAGAGAAAATTGTACTAATGACAGACATATTTATGGTGAATTTTCTCCCAGAATCCATAATGTAGGGTCACCAAGATTGTTCTGCTTTATCTTATTACTTGATTAGTATATATACATGTTCATTATATGGGTTATATTTTGGCTGAGTTCAAATAGGAAAGTCAGGCACTAGAGCAGTCTTTACTTACTAGCCAATTAGCCCATCATAAAACGGGATTTTCAGGTCTCTCCTCCACGTCGGTTTTCTCTCCTGAGCCTCCGGTCTCTCGCTCCATCTCTCTCTCTCCTCCTCCTACTGCCTCCCCCTCTCTCTCTCTCAGCTCTCCTCCGCCTCCTGCCTCTCCCTCCGTCTCTCTCTTTTTCTTCTCCTCCTGCTCCTGCCTCTCACTCAGGGGACCGCGGAGGCCAAACGGCTGTTTGGGCTCCGCACTCCCCGTGCTGCATGGGGAGCATGGAGCCCAAATGGTCACTTGCTCCATTTGCTCCCATGCGGTGGCCTGGCTGAGCGGTGCAGAAGTCAGCCGAGCGCCACAGTGGGAGGCGAAGGGGGGCAGTGACATTCATGGCCAGGGGGTGGGGTCTGGAGCCACTGTCACGCCACATGTCACCACCCTGCCCCCCTTCGCCTCCCGCCATGGCACTCAGCTGACTTCTGTGCCACTCAGCCGGGCCGCCGCAGGGGAGCATGTGGAGCAAGTGGCCATTTGGCCTCCCCCGCGGTGGCCTGGCTGAGCAGTGCAGACGTCAGCCGAGTGCCACGGCGGGAGGCGAAGGGGGGCGGGGTGGTGACGTACACGGCCAGGCTCCGCTCCCTGGCCATGTACATCACCGCCCCACCCCCCCTTCCCCTCCCGCCGTGGCACTTGGCTGACTTCTGCGCCGCTCAGCTGGGCCACCGCAGGGGAGCAAGCGGCGCAAGTGTCCGTTTGGGCCCCGCACTCCCCATGCAGTACGGGCCGCCCGGAGGGAACAGCCAGCATTTCAGCATTACAGACTCTCAGACATTGGGCTATTATATATATGATTCTGTTTGTGTTTGTCTTTGTTTGTTGGAGCTTGCCATTGCATTTTGGATGAAAAGCAATTTTTACAGGAAGGGAATTGTGAGTGTGTGTGCATGTGATACTTAATGAATAGTTTAGGAGTCTTGGTGGCTCTCTTTTTTGGCTGTTTTTCTCAGCTGCTGCCGTGGGTTACTGCTGGCTGAACAAGACCTGCTGGGGTACTATAGCTTCATGCATCTGCTGGTGGAGTATTTTGCTGGTTGTCCTTGTGTGCTTAGTTAACAGAGCTGCTTTTATAGGTTTTTCCTTTTTGTCATTTTTGTGGCCATTACTAAGAAGCTTTAAGAATGAGTATTTTTCAAGTTCCAGAATGGACAAATGGTTGCATCAGGCTCATGCTGAGTATTGTCTTTTCTTTGAGATAGTACTTTTCCCTGTGGAGTTATGAATAATTTGTTATAGTCCAAGGAACTGCAACACACTGACAGTTGACTATGTACGCATGTGGGAGAGCAAAATATTTGATGAATTAAGATACCTTTGAAGCCAGTGCTCATGCTGCCTTTGGTGACTTTTGCTGCTCTAAACCAGATTCAAGTCTGGTTTCTGGCTTTGGCCTTGATGTATTGTTGTTTGTTAGGGTTTGAGTTTATTGTTTATTGTGTGATCAAGAGAGGAGTTATGCCGGGAACTCTGTAATAACACTTCATTACATCACATTTTTTAAGATTTGAGTTTCTCCTTTATGTTGTTTTTTATTGTATCAATATGTGACTGTTCCAGGTTTGCATATGAAAAGTGATAAACTGGTATTTATAAGATATGTGCAGTTTCCTTGGGACTAAATTATAATTGGTCTGGTAGTAATACTTAAGCCCCTGTTCCACAGCACTCTCACAGGAAACAGCCAAAACTTAGTCCTCCACAGGGGACTGTGAGTGGAATAGTGTGTGTTGAGCAACTGTTGTACAAGGATTTGGGTGAGACTGGATCACAGGGGGCTGCATACATCACAAAGCATCAGACCTACATCTGATATGTGTTATGACCACCACACGTTACATGTAGCCCCTTGACAGGCCCTATCAGAGGGGAAAGGGGGCCAAGAGGGCCATTTGGCCTGGGCCTCAGGATACAAAGGGGCCTCACATTTTGACATTTTTCTACCAAGTCATTTCCATGTATTATACACCTTGCAGTTATAACAGAGACAACAAAAGAAGCTATATATACCAGCAAAAAATTGATTTAAATCATTGTAGAACCTTGGGCCTTCACCAATTTTTCGGTCACATCAGAGTTTTCATCTGCATGACTGGAGACTGGGGTACAAGTGATTCTATGTTATGAAATGCTATTTAGAGGTTTTGAACGTTGTAATTAATTCTGTTACTGTAAAGTGATTTTTCTTGGTCTGAGGGTGACTTTAACCTTTAAATTAGATGTTTATCTCTGCATAGGACATTTTTGTATTCCTGTGTTTTCTTATGTATCTTCGTATACAATAACCATCTCAAATTCAGTTTTAAGTGAGCTCTTTGTCCAGATTTAAAGATGCATTTTTTTCCCATAATAAACTTTTAATTCTAGCTATTTAATAAACTTTATATCTAATCTGGCAATGGGCCTGTGTTCATATTCGTAATAATGCACCAGTTATTAAGGAAATTAATAATGGGAACATGTTAGTAAATGAAATTTCAAGACTTTGAAATAAGCCTATAAGAGCTGTAGTAAATAACACCCTCAAACTGTGCCCACAAATGATATTTAATGCCACTGTCTCAAAATGAGGAGGTCATTAATCAAGACACAGAAATGCCAATGGCAGTGATAGATGCAGAATCTATGCTCAATTTAGAGAGTGTGCAGGCAGAAAATGAGGATCTTGGAGCTACTGTGCAAGAAGAGCAAGAACTTACGACTAGCATAGGATACAGTGTAACAACAGTGGCAGCAGAACCTGATACTGGACTTCTTGATAAGAACAATGTTGCTCAAATGTAGTCATATTTCAAAGTTAATTGTTTTCAGATGCCAAGTAATATACCTAAAGATGCTGAAAATCATGCTTTTCCCTTTTGTCTGCTGACAAAAACTCTTCTAAATGAAGCGATCTATGCAAGAGATTGGCTCTGCTGGAGCGTAGAAAAGCAGGTTCTGTACTGTGTACCCTGTGTCATTTTTAACAGTAATACTTCAAATGCATCAGTACTGTCTGATCCATCCAGTTGTAGCATCAGTAGAGGTTGGAGGAAGATGAAAGACCGAATACCTGCACATGAAACTTCAGTATCACATAAAGATAACTATGTTACATGGAAATCAGCTAGTAGAGCAGCACCAGCCGACAGTTCAATTGAAAACTTACTCCTGAGTGAAATAAACACAGAAACTGATAACTGGAAAAAACTCCTTGAACAAATATAGAATGCTATTCTTTTTCTTTCTGAACGGGAATTGGCTTTGTTTGGTTCCAGTCAACGTATTGGTAACCTTACAAACAGAAACTTTCTTGGTATATTTGAGCTTCTTAGCAAGTATGACCTACTTTTATCAGACCATGTTAAGCATGTTCGTGAATCACAAGAGAGCAGAAAATGCATACAAGTCCATCATCAGTCTACCAGAATACAAAACGAATTTATTGAGCTGTGTGGAACATTTGTGCAAACAATAATTCTTGAAGAGATGCAAAGTGCTTTTCAATTATTATTGATGCAACTCCAGACTGTTCTCTTAGGGTATGTCTACACTAGCCCTCTAGTTCAAACTAGGGAGGCTAATGTAGGCATTCGAAGTTGCAAATGAAGCCCGGGATTTAAATATCCCGGGCTTTATTTGCATCTTCCCGTCCGGGCGCCATTTTTAAATCCCCTTAGTGCGAACTAACTGCCCGCGGCTACAGGCGGCAGTCAAACGTTAACTCGAACTAAGGACTTAGGACTTAGTTCGAGTTAACGTTTGACTGCCGCGTGTAGCCGCGGGCAGTTAGTTCGCACTAGGGGGATTTAAAAATGGCGCCCGGACGGGAAGATGCAAATAAAGCCCGGGATATTTAAATCCCGGGCTTCATTTGCAACTTCGAATGCCTACATTAGCCTCCCTAGTTCGAACTAGGGGGCTAGTGTAGACATACCCATAAAGAACAGACCACCTTGTTTGTTCAATATGTTAAAATTGCAGGAAGTTCAAAGGTTTCAGTTGAAGAACAATTCATTTTGTTCAATAATTTCACAAAAGAAAATTGGAAAAAAAATTGTTGCTTGTATATTAGAAATTCTGGAAGGCTTCAAATTAAATGTTCAAGTCTGCATTGGCCAAGCCTATGACAATGGATTCAATATGGCTGGGAATTACAACAGAGTACAAGCAGTCCTTCTTGAGCAAAATCCAAACTATATTTTCTCCATTTGTGGCAACCACACACTAAATCTTGTCAGTGCTGATTGCACTGAATCATGTAAGGAAGCAATTGCATACTTTGGAGCAATCCAGCAATTGTACAACCTCTTCAGTAGCAGGCCTCGAAAATGGGAAATTCCAAAACAGCATCTGCCTGTTTCCCTTCATGGCATGTAAACAATGAGATGGTTAGCACAAACTGATGGCATTAAACAAGTTGCACAGCATTTGGACTCTGTGAGAAATGCTTTAAGTGAGCTTGAATCTCTTACTCTCACAGAACAGGTTTGCACTGGGCTTAAGTCAATTCAGAAGTATGCATCCAAATTTGAGTGCATTTTAATGTTGTCCATTTGGATGAGCTGCTAAAAATGATCCACAAAACTAATCTTGTAATTGAAGCACACAATGCTACATTAGATGTTGAGAGGGGTAACGCTGAATGGCTTCTTAAAGATATTTAAAAGAATTGTGATCAATGGGGTGCAATCCATTCTGAGTCCAAATGAGTAACACAGGTTATTGACGTTTCATCTAAGTTTTCCACCAATATCATCCTAACATCTGAATCTGGTGCAGAAAGGAACTATTGAATCAATGTGGCTTTTTTTGTTATTATTGACTCTATCAAATCTGGTCTTAAATGTCTATTTGAGTCACTGTGACAAATTTGTACCCTTTTTTGGATTCCTTCTGGAGTTCAGAGAACTAAGTGATGAAGCTCTATATTAAGCAGCTGAATAGTTTCAACAAAGGTACAACAACAAAGTTTCAAGAGATCTCTGTGATCAGATTGTCTTCATGAAACATATACATTCCAACTTTAAACTGGACTCCAAGCCAAAAGAACTGTTTCAAGAAATATTTGATCTCAGCCTGTTGACTGTCTTTCCTAATATTACAATTACATTACATATTTTTGTCAGTTTCTCTGCATCAGTGGCTTCAGGTAAATGTACATTCAATGTATTAAAACAAGTAATCATCAATCAAAACATATCATTGTTCTACAATGGGACAAGAGCACTTGAATGGGCTCACAGTGCTTAACATTAACAACGATGTTGCATGTAAATTATATTTTTCTTCAATTATAAACAAGTTTGCACACAGCAAAGCCAGAAAAGCAATCCTAAAATCAAAGGTTTTGCTTGCAGTGGAAACTCAGAATTAAAGTTACATTTTTAATGTACATGTTATTGGTATAAAGCTGGGTGAGATCTGAGCGGAAACAACTGAAATACTTGTACACACATTCAAGGAATTTGTGTAATACAGTGGAGGAGAACTGGAACTACTAGTGCAGGGGCTCAAACCAGATATTTTAGGGATTACAGAAACATGTTGGAATAACACTCATGATTGGGCTATAGAGCAGATGCTGTTCAGGAAAGATAAGAACATGGGTGGTTGGTGCAGCTGGGGCTGTGGGAGGCAGGCCCCAAACCTTACCTATAGCCCCACCCTCCTCTGCTAAGACCCTGCCCCCCACAGGGAGTGGAGGAGGCGGGGCAGCATACGCCCCATCCTCCCCGGCCCCCAGAGCTCCAACGAGGGATGAGATGGTGTGGCGCGGCTCCTACCTGCCCTGCCAGGAGCATGGGGAGGGTGGGTGCTGGGGGAATCAACACTCCGCCCCCAGGATGCCCACAGGAGGTAAGATGGTGGGCTAGGATTGTACATCAAGGAAGACTAAATTGTAAAGAAATACAAAGTGATTGTATGGACAAAACCAGTATCTTTCTGTGCCAAAATCACTTTGGGGAAGGATTGTAAAGAGTTTCAGTTGGAGTAGTGTTAGTTGTCCATTAAAGACCACCATGGTGAGATTCAGATTTGGATAGCGACCTTTTTCTGTTATTAGAAGAAATAAATACTTTGGGCGATTGTGTCATATGTGAAACTTTAGTTTTCTGAATATAGATTGCAGAATAAATGCAACTAATACTAGTAGGGCCCAGTTATTCCTTGATGCATAGATGGATTTTTTTTCATCAAATCATCACTCAGCCAAGAAGAGGGATGTAATTTTAGGCTTGATTTTAGTAAGTAGTGAGAACATCATAGAAGAGCTAGTTGTAAGAAATCATCTTGAATGATCACGAGTTAATTCATCTTAAATTAAATGGAAGGATAATCACAACCAGGTTGTTAGCTATGATTTCTCACATAAAAAGGGTAGACTTTGAGAAAATAAAGAAACTAATTAAACTATTTAGGTGGATGGAGGAGCTCAGGGACATAGCTGATGAGGAGGTATAGAATTTTTTCAGATAAACTATAGAAAAACTATCTAATATTTTCCTTCCAAGAAAGAGGAAAAGAACCTTAGGGAATGCCTCTGGACCCAGCTCGATGAATAAGCAGCTCAAAAAGATTAATAAGAAAAACTTTTAAGGAATGGGTAAAGGGGTTGATCAGTAAAGAAATCTAGAAATGGTCAGGTTAGAAAATGTAGGAATAAAGTGCAAATTGCTAAACAATCAAGATGAATTAATTCTTGCTAAGAAGATTATAATAAATAGTAAGACAATTTTAGTTATATAAATGAAAGGAGAATAAGGAAAGCTGAGGTTGGGCAACTATGCATTGTGGATGGGAAGAAAAATGAAGAAAGATAATGTGGCTATCGCCTCAAAACTAAACGATGACTTTGCTTCAATTTTCAGTAACAATGATAATATGGAGTATATGCATAAAGGCAGTACAACTGATGGAAATGAACATCTAGAAATGGAAATTACCACTTCTGAGATGGAATAAAGGGATAGAGAGCTTAATACATTCAAATCAGGGGGACAGGATAATTTCCATCCCTATACTAAAAGAACTGGCACATGAAATTTTTAGTTCAGTAGTAAAGTGGTTTAATAAACCTATCTAGTCAGTTGTAGTACCATATAACAGGAGAATAGCTATTGCCATACCTATTTTTAAGAAAGGGGGAAAAAGTGATCTGGACAATTACAGACTGTGTCAATTTGACATCACCAGTACACAAGGCTTTAGAGAAAATTGTAAAGGAAAGGATACTTACATTCATAGAGGTGAAGAAGATGCAATGTAATATAGGGGTGATCATGACAGACTGATTTGATTTGCTTCTTTGAGAAAATAACTGAGATTTTAGTTTAGGGAAGTACAGATGATCTAGTATACATAATGACACACATGAAATTATTAGTTAAATTAGGGAAGATGGGATCAGTAAAAGTATTCTAAGGTGGACAGCAAACTGACTACAGTAGAGAAGTCAATGAATTGTGCTGAAAACTGAATTATTTGACTGGAAAGAAGATACAGGTATACTAGTGAAGTTCTTCAAATATTGGTCTGGGGACCAATCTTAATATTTTTATTAATAACCTTGGCTCAAAAAGTAGGAATGTGCTAAAGGAATTTGCTGATCACACAAAATAGGGAAGCATCATCAGTGCAGAAATGGATCGGAATTTTTGCAATTTTTGGATGAACTTGAAGATAGGAGTGACAGAAGTAGGATAACATTCAGTAGTACAAATTGCAAGGTCAAACAATAAGAAATTCTCTTACAAGCTGGGTCCTCATTCCATGAGGAGTAACGGTAGTTCGAATTAGGATCTTTAATTCGAACTACCTAGTCCATGTCACGTGTAGCCGCGGGCACGGAGTTCAGACTAAGGGGGATTTAAAAATGGCGGCGCCCGGGAACATGCAAATGAAACCCAGGATATTTAAATCCCGGGCTTCATTTGCAACTCTGCTTGCCCTCATTACCCTACCTAGCTCGAACTAACGAGCTAGTGTAGACGTACCCTAAGAGATAAAGAAGTATACATGGCAGGGGTAAGATCTCATTAAGAATACAGTCTACAATTCTGGTAACACAGGATCAAGAAAGATTAATTTAAAATGGAATAGGTTCTGAGAAGAGCAACTAGGGTGATTGGGAATGCAAGGCCTATCTTATGAGAAAAAAATTGGAAGAGCTTGGCTTGGTCAGTCTCATAAAAAGAAGGTTGAGAAGGGATGAGATTGCTCTATAAATAAATTGGGCAGATAAATTACTAGGGAGGGTGAAGAGCTATTTAAGCACAGCACAAGAACTAATGGTTATAACTGAGCCATGAATGAATTCAGGCTGGAAATTAGAAGTTTTTAAACCATCAGAAAAGTGAGGTTCTGGAACAGCCTCTCAGCAGGAGTTGTACGGGCAAGCAATGTAATTAGTTTTCAGAGAGGTTGACAAATTTATGAGTGCAGTTGTATAATGGAGCTGCTTATGATGCTGGAGCTGGGGCTCAACAGCCATGGGGCTCACTTTTGGTTTATGTTGTGTTCCCAAAGTTCATGTATCGGGGGTTCAGCTGGCCAATAGCTATGGTCAGGAAGAGATTGCCCGTCCACACCTCTAATGTATTCTGGAAGGTTTATTATAACTACTCCCCCGGAAGCATCAAAGATGGCTGCAGCTGGAGATGGGATGCTGGATGTAGTGGCTCAGGTTCTGGAGGCAGAACTAAGTATCTAATTGCAATCCTATGATCCTTATCTGCTTCTTTTAATTATCCAGTCTTTAGGTGCTTATAGGTTACCAGTTCTGCCTACTTGTTTTTCACTCTGATATTTTCATACCATCTGCTCCTTTTTTCCTTCCCCCTTCTCCCTTCTCCCCTATTTATTTTGGGTCTGCACATCCTAAACCCAAAACTCCAGTCTTCTGAAGAAGTGGGCTGTGCCCACAAAAGCTCATGATACCATCTACATGTTTTGTTAGTCTATAAAGTGCTACCAGACCATTTGTTGTTTTTTAAGTTTATTAAGTAGTCTCTGTCTCAGGGACCTTGGTTGGCTTGTTCTTGATTGCAGACTCATGATCTGATATCCATATGTGAGTTCAGGAAGGAGTTTTCCCATAAGCAACATTGGCTATGACCTTGTTTTGTTTTGTTTTGTTATTCACATTCCTCTGTAGCATAGTGGTTATGGGTCACTGGTTAGAATTAGCTGGATATAGCTCATTTAATCATTTCCCTGACATTGCAGGGGCCCTTCTGGCCTTAAACTCTATGACTGTGACTTCTTCTTATGGTGTCTGACACAACAAAGACTGTATGGAATGACATATATATTTTCAAGGGGGAAATTTCTAAGCTAATTAACTCCACTACTAATGTAGTACTTCCCTTGCTAAAGTTCTCCTTAAGAGCCCCAAAACTGCATGTTATAGCAGGAAGCATCACATTAAGGAAAGTTTACAATCTGCTTTAGTAGGCTTGGGTGCTTTATATTAAACCTTATTACAGGGAAAAAGAAGAGTGCAGTATTTGTTTACCATAAAGCACTTATAGCTGCTCTAAAATTGCAATTTTATGACCTTTTAATAAATGATATACAGTTCTCTTTACTGTTTACAGAGTAAGTGTACAGAGTAAGTTTGTGTTTATATTTCCTGTTCTGACATGTAACTTCTGTTCAACATGATCCTCCCAGATGTCAAGGTGGATAAAGGGGTACTTTTAACGGAGTAAAGAAATGTTTGCACCACCCAATATGTCTTTACCTTGCATTCCTACCATAAGTGAGTGAGCTGGTCATCTCAGCAAAATCACTACTGAGTAATAATGGATATCACATTGTTTAACATAATTCATTTCTAAATGGAAATTGGAATACCTGTCACCCTAAGAATGGCATTCCCATCTGGGATCAAGTTTGATAGTATTGAAATGTAAGAAAAAATGCACTTGGTTCTTTTATGCTTCCATATCTGTTAACTGAAGGGTTTTAAAATATGTACAATAAAAATTGAAGAATCAATTCTCAGAGTAATTTTGTTATGCTCATAAGAAGCACGCTAGATCTTTTTATAGGAAAAGGCAAGACACCACATTTATTAAGAATACAATATCAAATCAGCTAGCATATGCTTCATAAAGATAAGCCCATACACACACACACACACACAGGTCCTGCAGATGGTCTATAGTTACCAGTCTGTCAAGGCTCAAGTAAGTCTTGCTGGCCACGCAAGGCTGACTGAGTGTGGAGTCGGGGTTCCTCTGAGACTTCTCTGAGGCTTGGCTTTGCAGGACTAAACCCAATGTTTAGTGGCAAGAGCTCCCCTTCTAATACATGTAAATTCTCATTTGAGTCTATAGGTATTGCAGTGTCATGCTGTAATCATTCATCCTTGAATGGTGTTAATCTCAGATTTTTCCATGTTATTCTTTGGTGCTTACTGGCAGGTTTCCCATCATTCTCTCTTGTTTGTGTCTCACTCTTGGGTGTGTCTGCCTGTTTCCAGGGTTCATCAATGCTGCTAATTTAATTCAGACATAATGGATGTTTCCTGGATATATTCAAGGTTCCCACTTATTCTTAACCACCTGGACATTTTGTGATGGCTTTCATACCTACACATATCTCCACTCACACCAAACAATGTGTAGGTCACAATATTAACCACTGAGTCTGAGACAATAACCTCACAGGAAGTTATCCTTTCAATTCAGTCCAGCATGCTAGAGGATCTGAGCCAGTGACATCACAGACTTTTATGCCTTCCCAACAACCAAACAAGCTAGATGTTTTGAGTTCAGGAGCTCATAGAAGCATTTGTCTTGACATTGGCCTAAGTATCAAGAGATGTTCAGCAGGGGTAATGCAACTCTCCCTCCTTAGCTGGATAGAGGGTGTGTTTCACATTGACATTCCAGCTGAGCTCTCTCATCACATGCTGGTGAAAAATGTGCCATCAGGCATCAGATATGAAGGGGACAGTGGGAGAAGCCAGTGTCTGTCAGTTTTGTTGGGCTTTTTATGAGTAGAAAGGGACAAGCTCAATCACTGCAATTCTGAGCCCCAGAGCAGAAAACGGTGGGCCTCTTAGCTCTCCTCTCCCTACCCCCTGAGATGGGGCCACATGCCTTCCTTCCCTTGTCCAGGGTCACAAGACTTCACCCCAGAGAAGTCCAAAGTGCCCCCCAAAAAGAGGATCCCTGGATCAGCTACACTCCATTCCACATCTGCTAGCATGAGCCTCAGGGCAGCCACACCAAACCTCCCATCCCCAGACTCAAGTTGACTGCTCTCAGGAAAGCTGCAGCAGCGTCTGTTGATACAAAGATGAAATTGATGTGCTCCATGCAGATAACAGGGCCCAGAAACCCCACACCCAAACTTGCTTGGGGCATGTCTCTTTGAATTAAGAGACCCTTCCCCCAGAGCAGGCATAAGTACCGTGGTAGTGACTAGGGCCCAGACCCTAGTCATTCAAGCCCCTGGGCACTTACCCCCTTTGCCCTCCCTCATCAGCAGGGCTGGGTAGGGATAGCTCTGACACCTGATAGAGAATAGGAATTCCCCAATAGGAATTCTTGTGTTCTTTCTAATACAGATCAGATCTCTTATCCCTGTGAGATTTCTGCTAGCCTCTGGGGAAAGGGGAGAGAAAGAAGGAAAGATGCAGACCCTATTGCCTTCAGCTGCCTCTGTCCTTCAAAGGCAAAACAAATTCCTGATGCTTTGAGCTAGAATGAAGGGAAATGGACTGGTCCTATATCTCCTTCTCTCTGGTGTTGATCCCTTACACAAATACTCAGGTTTGTGCATGTAAAACTCTTTCTCTCACACAGGTATAGCTTCACCCCCATGCATAGTACACTGACTTTTTTACATCACATTTACATTCTTCTCTCTAAGGTCCTCCCTGTGCCAAGATAATGGAATGTCACTTGGCTACATAATGTCAACATTCATGGTGACATACAACCACCAAAATTGGTACTTTCACATCTTTATGGAGAAAAAACACAATTGATGTGAGTTGTACACCTGTCCACAAGAAAATAAACAACCTGTTCATTTCACTTAGGCTGGGAAGTGGCCTTGAGAGGTGTTTAACTTCAGTCACTAGTGATGTGGTGCAATAACTGAGAGGCAGAGATGCATCCTATAAAAGCTCCCCTTCTACCTGTCCCACACGCTGATTATAAAAAACTAACTGTTCCTTGAGAACTGCAATCATCAAACTACTTCCTAATCCTTTATAAAATTCAATACATTTAATAAAACAAAACAAAACAAAAAGACTTCTGATGGGCAGAAGATTCCCTAATGCATCAATAAGAAAAGGGGTTATTTTAAATAAATGCCACCTTCTAAAGAAACAAATTTTCCTAGTGGAAAATAAGTTTTCTTTTCTATCATATTCTAGTTTTACAGCTCAAGTCTACAGCACAGTCTTTTCAATGTGCCCTCTAAGAATATATATAAAAAAATAGACATGTCCTTCACAAAGATCTGTAAATTAACCAGGTTGTGCTTTACAAGGGAAATAGCTCTGCTACATCATGACAAAGATGGTACAGGGCAATAATGCAAACCAATACTTTAGTACAGGCTGCTAGCTATATTCAGTGATTGCTATGTTTATATAAAAATCACATATTTGATTAAAGAAACAACTTATAAGTGTCACAATTTCAATTCAGATAGGATGAATAATAGAAAAGAGGAATAATTTGCATAATTTGTTTCTATTTACAGTACAAGCCAGGGCGGACCCACCAAGCATTTCTCTCTGGTCTGCCCAGCTGATTAGTAGAGGTGCATACTTACAGTTGGCAGCAGGCAGCTTGAGTTCAGCTGCTCATCCCCCCCCATGTGCTCCATCCTGCAGGTGAACTGCTTCCAGGATACTCCTGCTAGCTGTGCAGGCGGTGGATGGGAGAGGGGAGTGCTGAAGTCAGGCAGAGCAGGGGTCATAGGAGACACACGCAAAGCTGCTCCAATCTGAAGCATATGACTCAGAGAAGTGCAGAACCGGGGTGGAGGGAGACAAAAGAGCAGGACTGATTTCCCTTAAAGACACAGACTGTGGCTTCTCTCAGAAATTTAGCCGGCACACACACTCTCTGGGTCACTGTCACACACCTCCAGTGTGCGCCACACTGTCTCTGTGCCACCCCCCCACACATTCACTGCCACATACACTCCCATCTCTGTGCCCCACACACTCAATCTGTCTATCTATCTCGCACACACAAAGACTGTGTCTAGACAGGCCAGTTTTTCTGGAAAATCAGCCGCTTTTCCGGAAAAACTTGCCAGCTGTCTACACTGGCCGCTTGAATTTCCGCAAGAACACTGACGATCTCATGTATGATCGTCAGTGTTCTTGCGCAAATACTATGCTGCTCCCGTTCGGGCAAAAGCCCTCTTGGGCAAATGCTTTTGCTCAAGAGGGCCAGTGTAGACAACGTGGTATTGTTTTGCGCAAAAAAGCCCCGATGGCTAAAATGGCGATCGGGGCTTTCTTGCGCAAAAGCGCGTCTAGATTGGCCAGGGACGCTTTTCTGCAAAAAGTGCTTTTGCGGAAAAGCGTCCGTGCCAATCTAGACGCTCTGTTCCGAAAATGCTTTTAACGGAAAACTTTTCCGTTAAAAGCATTTGCAGAAAATCATACCAGTCTAGACGCAGCCAAAGTGTCTCTCTCTCTCTCTCTCTCTCTCTCTCTTTCTCGCCCCAGCTCTACCCCTTCTATCTGAGGCCCCACCCCTTCCAGGGAACCTGGGGACAGCCCACAGCCATGTTCCAAAATCTGTTAAGGGACGCCCCCCCAAAATGATTCCCCACTTCACGTATAAACTTTAACATCCAGAAAACTCAGTTAACCCACACATCTGTCATAGATGGCAATATAATTCCTCCTTCAGTTAACCGGAAAAATTCCAATGGCCATCTGGCATCATTTTTTTATATTTCCTGGTGCTTACAGAAGTGAAGTTTGTTTGTGTTGCACTTTTGTGTATAAAACCATCATCGGATATTTTCTAACTCATCCTACATCAGTGGCAATAGTACGGTGAAATATTCATGAACTATCAGTGCAATGCTCGAGTAACTGGCACATTTGATTAACTGGCAACCCCCAAACCCCATGAATGCTGGATAACAAAGCTTGTACTGTACTAAATGAAAATAGATCACATGAAAATAGGTCACATGGGATTGCAGCCCCCAGTATTTGTTGAGAATAATATTTGGCTTCACTTGCAGGCCTGGGAAACTACTGCAATTGTTGTACCATGTTGCACCCCTATTGTGTGAAACCTGGCTGTAGCTGTTTCTTTCTGAGATTGTTGGGTGATATGCCAAGGCATATTATTGCCTGAAGGCTAAATGAAAAATACTGAACTTTAAACGACTTAGACAGGTAGCCGTGTTAGTCTGTAACTGAAAAAAACTTAAAAAACAACAAATAGTTCTGCAGCACCTTAGAGAAGGGATGGGCAAAATATGGCCTAGGGGTCCGATCCAGTCTGCCAAGCCACCGGATCCAGCATGTGGACCACCCTGCTGGGACCCTCAGGTCTCAGTTTAAAGCTCAGTCCATGTCTCTTTCTGCTCTGCAGGGAGGGGGAGGCTTTGTGTGATCTCCCTGACCCCAGCCAAATCCTCACCTCCTATTGGAACTGACCCCAGCCAATCTCTCAGCTCCTATTGGCTGGAAACAACCAACCAATAGGAGCTGAGAGATTGGCCTGGGGGATGGAGCTACCTGGAGGGAACAACTGATCTGGGGCTGCAGCAGGCAGGAAGCCCAGCCTTCCTTGGGGGTGCTGAAGGCTTAGGTGAGCACCTCCCAGCCAGAGCCTGCCTCTGGCATGCCAGACCCTCCAGCACCCCAACTCCACCCCAGGTCACCATCCAAACCCTTTTTGCACCTCCTGCCCCTTGTCACAACTTCCTCCCAGACCATGTACCCCTCGTACACCCCTCCCCCAGGCCAGAATCCTCTCCTGAACCTAAACACCCTCCCAGACCCTGTAGCCCATTCTCCTACCCCAAGTCACCACCCAAACCCTCTGCAGTCTTCACCCACTTTTCCCCTTCTCCCAGGTCACAGCTCCCTCCCAGACTTTGCACCCCCTCCTAGTGTCCCTCTCCCAGGCCAGAATCCTCTCCTGCACCTATGCCCCCTCCCTGACCCTACACCCTAATCCCCTGACCCAGGTCACAACCCCCTTGTTTGCCCAAACTTCCTCTCAGACCTCACACTGCCTCCTGCACCCTGGTCCCTTATTCCATGCATCCTTCTGTGCCCAACCTCCATCCTAGACCCCACAACCCCTCCAGAGAAAAGTGTAACCTTTGACCATTTTCCAAAATCTTGGAGTGGCCCCCACCAAAACTTACTGAGCATGCCTGCCTAACAAAAATGTAGACGGTATCATGAACTTTTGTGGGCACAACCCACTTCTTCAGATGAATGGACCAAAGGGTTTAGGGTACAAATAAATAGCAGAGAAAAAGAGCAGATGGGGAGGGAAAGAGAAGGAAAAAATGGGGAAAAATACTGTCAATGAGTGTGTCCATGCTAAATGAGGCTAATAGAGAGGGCTACAAGTACCCAGTGCTTAGTTTTTTTATGTCATTAGGGTGTGGAATATAGCAGCCCATCCAGGTGAGGTCTTTGTTCCAACCTTGATTATGAGTGTCAAACTTGTAAATAAAACCAAGTTCTGCAGCTTCTCTCTCCAGCTGGTTTTTGAAATTGCTTTGTAGTAGTATAGTCACTTTTAGATCCATTAGTGAGTGCCTGGGCTAGTTAAAATGTTCCCCAACAGGTTTCTGGGTGTTACCATTTTGAATATCTGATTTGTGTCCAGTATCAGAGGAGTAGCCGTGTTAGTCTGAATCTGCATACACAACGAGAAGTCCTGTGGCAACTTATAGACTAACAAATTTATTGGAGCATAAGCTTTCATGGGCAAAGACCCACTTCGCCAGATGCAAGATTTGTGTCCATTAATCCTTTGTCATAGAAACTGTCCAGTTTGGCCAATATACATGTATACACTCCATTTACCCTCTCAACCAGTCAAAATAATTTGATTTGCATCTTTTTTAAAAGTTTGGTTCTGAACTGAGATATGTTAAATGATACACAAAATGTAAATGTCTCAGCAAATCATGAGAAGATGAAAAAAGGGAGTTAAAAGGAAGTGATTCTCTAACTTGACCTGCTGTGGTTGCAGGCAGTGTTCCCTCTAAGCCAGGTGTGAACGAAAGGGCCTCTGAGGGCTGGATATGGCCTGCCAAGTGGATTGATCTGGCCCACGGAAGCCCTGCTGCTCCCCCTGCCCTCAGGCCAAGCAGGGCCTGGGGGTAGGGGGAAGCATGTAAAGTCTCCTTCCGCCCTGCCCCTACCCTGTAAGGAGATCATGGCACTTAGAAGCACTGGACTGTCCTGGCAGGGCAGGAGGAGACTTCGTACACTCCCCCCGCCCCCATTCCCTGATTGGCCTGGGGGCGGGGGGAAGCACATGGTGCTTCTTAGCACCGCACACTCCAGGATGGGAGGAGATGTCTAATCATGCTCCCCTGTCCCCAAAGTCAAACAGAGTCTGGGGGCAAGGGGAGGGTGCAAAGTCCACTCCCACTCTGCAAGTGAAAGTCAACCGCCAGCTGCTGGCGGTTGACTTTGACTTGCAGAGTCAGGATGACTTGCAGAGTCACTGTGGAACAGTCCACAGTGCAAGATAGTATTATTTTTATCTGCTCAGCTGGTGGCTGACTCTAAGCGTGATGGTCCCTTGCAGGGAGGGGGCAGGAAGTGAGAGACTTCATGTGCTCCCTCTCCTGATTGACCTGGGGGCAGCAAGGGGGAGCACGCACAGTCTCCTCCCACTGCCAGGGGCAGGAGCACCTAGAGGGAACCGCCAACTGTTCAGAACAGCTGGTGGTTCCCTCGGGGCGGGGGAGACTTTGTGGCTCCCCCACCCCTAGACCAATTAGGGTCTGTGGGTGGGAAAACAGGGAAGTGTCCTGGCCCTGGCCCTTCCACTTGAGACCCCGCCCCTTCTGGGGTGCCCCAGGGCCACTTCAAAAATTTCTGAAGTGGCCCCAGTCAAAAATTATTGCCCACTCCTGTTCTAAGCTGTGGGGAAGCACAACTTCACAGGTGATTAATCAGCCCTGCTCAGTTAGAGGCCCAGGGCTCCATGCATGAAGCTGATTGACTGGGTGGGGCTGATTAATCTCCTGTGAAGCTGTGCTGCCCTGCAGCTTAGAGGGAATACTGGTTGCAGGTGGCATAGACTCTGTCATTTAGCCACATATATTTATTAGTTCATTTCTCTCAACAGTCCACAGTGCAAGATAGTATAATTTTTATCTGATCTCACTGAAAATGATGGTGCTCATTGCTTTAATTGCTTCTACCAAATCCTTACTTACTTAGTTTTGTTATGAGAAAGATGTAACCAAACAGGATGAAAATTAAAATAAATTGGCAAAAAAAATCTATATCAACTCTTTTCACTAATGGAATATATGTAGGCCATGTTTGCTTTCAACACTCTTTTGATATTTGCACATTTCAGAAGTTGCGTGTGACAGACTGTAAATCAAAATGGCACCCTGTAACCCCTATATTCATCATCATGGCTGTAATATTTTGGACAAAGCATTCCATGCAATATGACCTGCTGAAACTTGTTTTGCCTAAATATGCATACCATTAGTGTTACAAAATTATTAGATTTTGCTGTATGGTTGTTACAGAAATATGATGTAAGTTTGCTAGGACATACAAAGTATCCCTGCCCTGGAGAGTTTTTAATCGCCATTCATCTGCAGGGGAATTGTAATCAAGGAATTTACAATTCAGTGACAGTTTCCCAATGGGAACTACTCAACTTGGTGACTCACTAAAGTCCACTGGGAAGCAGTAACAGCTTGTCTTTGTCTTTCTTCACCACCAATGCTAGAAGAAACAAGAATGATGAGCAGATAAAGGCTTCATCTAAACAGACTAATACAGATTTAAGAGAGAAACCTGTGTATTATGAACTGTGACATCCTGTGGACATAGGTACAAGAAGCAGGGATGCAGGGGATGCTACAGAATCCCCAGATTTTGGGCACCCAAGCCCCATGTCTCTGCCACCTGGAGTTCCAGCTTCTGGGTCCACTGCTGCCTAAGGACTCTGCTGCTAATCACAGGCCCTGCTCGCCCACCAGCCCAGTGCCCTGCTCATCCCATGGGACTGGTGGCAACCAAAGAGTCTGTGTCCAGGGCCTGTATACAGGTTCCAGGCCAGCTGCTGGACCTGGGGTTCTGGCCACCTGCCTCTCATGTTCTGGCTGCTGCCCCCAGCTTTTGCGGGCAGTGAAGGGCACTGGTAGCGGTAAAGGACTCAGCTCAGCACCTCCACCACAAGGACTGTTCCAGCACCACTGCTTGTGGAGTGGGAAAATTGCTCGATTTAAATTCTGCCTAGTGTAATAAAGTGTAAGCTATGGATCGTGCACTTATATTTTATTTTCTTTGATAATGATCTCTATCTTTTTGTAGTTAAAAAATCTGTTACATACTTTGCCTTAAACAGTGCATTTTGTTTGAACTGCTTGGAAAACCTCAGCTCAGGTTACAAAGGTTGGTGCATGACCTCCCCACTTTGAAGGCCAGGTAATAAACTTACATGGGCAAGATGGTACAGTTCCGAGTGGTAAGGCTGTGGAGCTGGGGGAATTAGATGGTGCCATTTTCTATGGCCAAGTCTATACTTATGTGCCAGAGATCCATTTTCTGGCATTTGCTTTAGTGGGTTTAACTAAAACCCACTAAATCGAATGCTGAGGGTAGCTGCAGTCGGCACCGGTACTCCTCGCAGTCATGAGGATTAAAGGAAGCCAATGGGAGCAGTTACTTCCATCAACCTCCCATTGTGAAAACAGTAAAAAGCTCAGTTTAAGGGATGCTGCCTGCAGCTACGTTATTTACATAACTGGAATTGCGTATCTTAAGCCAACCTTCCGAGTCTAGTGTAGATCTGGCCTGTAGATCTGTTTCGTGAGTGGCTCATTTATGCATTCTAACTGGATGTTTGGCTCCACATGCCAAGTGATAACAGCACCTGATGGGGTTTGCTGCTTGTCATTAGCAAAGCACTGTGAGAGACAGCCCAAGCTGGAGAGTGAAGGGGGCATCACAGTACTACAGTTCCAGGTTGTACTCCAGGGATACTGTCACACTGTTCAGAAGATTTCTGATATTGCCAGAGCACCAAAATAAAATTGCAGTATTTGCTTTGAGTGCAGGGCATGTATTCTGTATAATTATGTAAGACCTAGATCATGCAGAAACTTGTGTTTATGGTTAGCTTCAAACATGTGAGTACTCCCACAGACTCAGTGAAATTACTCAAATGCCGAAAGTTAAGCAGGTGGTAAATGTTTGCAAGATGAGGGTCCAGGACTGAATTTTTCAGATCGATAGATAGATAGATGTAGAGAAAATATGTTTAATTGCTGCACAAAATTTTGTGATGGACTTGGTATAATAAGCTAAATTGGTGCTTTTCTGATATGCTGCTTCATAAATGAAAACTGAGTTTTTCTTCATATACTGAGTGAAAGGAAAATACATGCAAGCATATCTCAGGACTACAGTATCTACCTTCTCTGCACTCAGCAGGTAGTAGTGTATTTTCCTGCAAATAGCTTGGCATTCAGCAGATCTGCTGAAATCATTACTAATTTTTCTGAAGCAAGCAAGAACCCCAAAGCTGTGCTTTGTGTTCATTTCACACAGGAGGATTGTGTTTTGGCTTAAATCACACAGACATCCTCAGCCTTCTGTGTAGGTCTCAAACTCATGGCATTTCTAATGAGCCAGTCAGAATGACATCATTACTTTACTCAATGTACTTTGTTGCAGACTTAGTTGATAACATGTGCATTACTCTGTAAAACCATATCTGTACAAAGAAGTTTACATGTTGACTCTTTCAAGGGTAAGAAGAATGGGCAGAAAGTAACAAAGATGATTTAGCTTAGCAAATAAATGCAAGGTAATACTGTTGACAAAAAAGAAAACAACAACAAAATCCAAAGAGTAGGGAAAAATTAAATTGAAAGTGGGACATCAAATTATACTACAGGTGATGTAGTACTTAATGTGATGTGTACTTAATATATCCATACAGGATGCTTATACAAAAGCATGATCCCATGAATCAGGGAGGAAATAGGACTTTTTTATAAAAGTCTCTACTGCACTTGGAATTTTTAACATTTTTTAGCAGCATTCTACCAGAAAGATTTTGAAAAATTGGAAGAGTTCAGAGGAAAGAAGCAAAATCTATCAGAGATTGGAGGAATGGATTTATGAGCAAAAGATTAGAAAACCTATTTGTGTAGTACTTATGTGCACAAAAAAATGGCACTAAAAGAACATAAAGGTTACAAAGTAAAATATACCAAGCTATGAAGGTGAACTTGCAAACTTAATCCTCACTCTCTTATATGTATACATTGTTATAGTTTGCAGTAACATGATCATGTACTCTTTTTTCATAAAAAAATCTACCCGTCAGTGAAAGGATGAACAATACTCACTGAACTAGTAGCTATACAATATTTCATTTTATCTCCTTCAGTTAGTGAATGTCCCTATGCCTTACTTCTTTCACACTATTAAACTGCACTGTACACAGAATGACTAATTTCTTCATGAACATTCCTGTGGTACTCATCACCATCACGTGAGTACCTTATAAACGTGAATGACCTTGTTTTCACAACACTCCTGTGAGGTAGGAAGGCATTGTTCTTCCCATCATACAAATGTGGAACTGAGGCACAGAGTGATTAATGTGAACATTGTAGAAAGTGCCCGCTAATTTTGGGTGCCTGACTTGAAATGCCTAGGGTGTGATTTTTCACAGTACTTAGCATTTTTATAGCACTTAATATGTTCATTGCACAGCTCAATTTCAGTTGCAGAGGTCTGTGCTCAGCACTTATGCAAATCTGGCCCCAGGTGTGCACAGTGACCTGTGAAAAGTTTGGTTTAAGTTATTTAGCATCAAGCAGGAACTCTGTGGCAGAAGCTGGGATAGAATCCATTTATCCAGGGCAGCATTCAAGTGTCTTTTCTTTTCTTATTCTCCTCTGCCTCATTCACAACACACTTTCCAATGCCTGTAGCAGACTCATTCTCTACACAATCCTGATTTATCCCCAGAACAGGCCAGTTCTGTGCACTGAATGAAATGGAGTTACGAAAAATAGCATGTGATCATGTGATTAAAAACTGAGTAATGTATGTGAACAAAGGTGGGAAATTAAAGATGCACAGGCTGCCTCAGTGCTAGCATTTCCTTACTTTTGTGTGCTTCATTTATAATTTTTTTTCAAGTATATTCTTTGTTTAAAAAAAAAAAAAGCCCTGAAAAGCAAAAATTCCATCATGTAGAACCATATTTTTCTCCGTATAGTTATTTGCATGGTTGGCACCTTTGGTGCATAAAACACTCCTCTACCACTTGAGCTAATAGAACAACTGATAGCAGTATTTGGCAATTCTCCTCTATATTAAAGGTTGATGAGATACATATTTTCTCTATGGGTTTCATAGTTATATGCTAGCCAGCGGGGAATGTTAAGACTCAGAAATCATGGGTTCTGTTTCAGAATCTGGAGAGCAGTGTTCTCTCTAATGGTTATAGACCTCTATTTGTGGTCCAACCAGAGACATCCTTAGAATTTAGGAGGCCCTACATAGTACTATTAAATTGGTGCCCCTATCCCCGACAACAGCCCAAGGGTGTGTGTGTGTGGGGGGGGGGTAATGATTTTTTAACGATGTGATTTTATGATCTTCAGCAACACATTAATGAAATAGTTTTAAAGCAAATTTTAAACTAAAGTCCTGTAGACTGACACAGTAAATTCAAAAGCTTCAGAGGGGTAGCCTAGTTAGTCTGTAACTATAAAAACTTAAGAAACGATGAAAAGTCTTGTAGCACCTAAGAGACTAACAAAACATGTAGAAGGCGTCATGAGCTTTCGTGAGCACAACAAAAGCACATGACACAGTAAGTTCAGAAATTGACAGTATATATTCATGGATAGCAAATGCCTGTTAAATGGCTTCATTACTACTTTAATGACACTTTCAGGGCTTCAGAATTCTTCTAGTAGATCTGGCAGGCTTTTTCAATTTTAAGTTAACTAGCTCCTCTCTGGAGAAAGCAGAGCCACAGACCAGGAACAGGAAGAGTGGGTGGGTGTCCTACACAGGTGCATATGTGTGAGGATGGCCCTGCATCCACCCTGCTTGCCCTCTCTGGTTCTAAGATCGCTAACATGAACACTTTCTCTATAATTGTTCTTCCTTGTCCTGCCTCACAGCCTGTCTCTGTCCCATCCTATTCCTCTATCCTGGCAACTTGTCTGTTTCCCACTCCTCTGGCTTCCACACAAGCTGATTCCTCTTTCCTTTGGCACAGACACAGGAGAATGTGGAAGCAGTGAGAGCATATGAGAGACAATGTCCTTGCTCTTGGTTCTGATGTCTGACCAAACAGAAGTCAAGATCTGCAGGGGCATCAATTTCAGAACAATTCTTGTTCGGTGCTAAGGTGGAGTATTCTCATTATAGATTGAATCTTTGGAGAATTTCACTGACAGAATCTAAGAAGTGTCTTTTAGAATGTGTAAACTGAATTTTTGGGAAGGTATGTTTGGCCATATTTGGACAAATTATCATAGGGCTGGCAAAAGATACATCTTCTTCCCAAAATTTAAATATCTTCTCTAAAAATTAGAATTGCTTGAACTCTTCTATATGAAAGGTTTAATAATTTTTTAAGATAAGCAAAACAATATTTATGCATAATAGTATTCTTGGAAATGCCTGATATGTATGAAAGATTCCCAAAGTATTCAGTATGAGGCAGACACCTGACAGGAAAGGTTTCAGACTGAATGGCTGGTTTAAGTTTGGCAAAGTTATAAGCAATTATAAAAACATTCTTACAATGGAAATTCTTACAATGGAAATCCATAAAAAATATTAGGCAATCTTAACTATAAGTATTCCTATGAGCTTCACATATAATACATATTAATCAATGACCCATATTGATCTAATTGCCATTTTCTATCACTATTCTGTTGTTCATTCACACTTCTGATGCATGGTTTAGCTTATGCAGTGGGTTTCATAGAGCCCTATTATTTTATAAAACTTGTGAGTTGCCTTGAGAAACAGTGGTTCTAGGTTGTTCACAATAAGCCAACTCAAGTATTTCCTTTTCCAAAATTGACTCTTGACCCTGGTCAGAAGTATTCACCTCGCTAATCTGGGATGGACAAAATATTTGTCCTGTGAAACCTAGCTTCTGATTTCTTTTAGGACAAATGTGTCCCACTACTAAACATTTTGAATATTTTTAGTAGCTGACTCTAAAAAGAACACAGAACTAATTTGTTTCTTCATTGTAACCATGTAAATTATTTATTTTCATGAAAATAAATAATTTACAGAGATTTAAATGAGAGCAGAACGAGTTAATGTATTGTATATATTAGCCAGTGGTACAGCATGCTTCAGAAAAATCTTTTCATTGCCTATACCTCATGTATATAATGTACATCTGCAACTATGACAGCCCAATAGAATCTAGTTAATCTAGTTAATGTGAACGCAAGGTGTTCCATTTAGTCAGGGAATTAACTTAGCATAAATGTATTTAACCCTGTGGCTACAGCTGAGTTCTTTAGTAAAATCAGAGATAGGTGCCACTACTTTACTGAAGATTCTTCTGTTCTCTTAGGGCAGTGGTTCTCCAACTTTTGTACTGGTGACTCTCCTTATAAATTAAAACTCTTTTTTAAAATTATAGCACTATTATAAATGCTGGAAGTGAAGCAGGATATGGGATGGTGGCTGACAGCTCATGACTTCCCTGAGAGAAACCAATACCCAGTTTCAGCACCTCCATCTGAGGGAGATCCGATTGTGAGCATAGTCACCATTAGACAGGACATACATAGAAAGGAACTTTTCCTCCTTTTAAGGCATACACTATATCAACTGAGGTCTGAATTAGACCTCTTAAGTTTTCTTAGATCTATTTAAATATTGTTATAGTCCTCATCATGATAGCATCTGAAAACCAGTTTCAGTAAGATGGGGCAACATCGGGATGAGCAATAACCAACTTGTGGGACAGATGCAGTTCTCCAGGGTTAGTGGCTGTCCAGATGTTTTGTTCATCTGAACATCCACAGATATGGCTGCTCACATCTCCCAATGGCCAGGATTCACCGTTCCCAGCCAATGAGAACTCTTGGAAGTGGTAGCCCAGCCCATGCTATTTCCTATAGGGCATATTGGCTGGGAACAGTAAATCACAGCCGCTGGGAGCTGCGAGCAGACATACTTGTGGATGTTCAGGTAAACAAAGTGTCTGGTGGCCCAGCAGGGGTAACCCTGGTGAACCATGTCTGCCCATGGGCCAGTAATTACCCACTCCTGGGCAACATGAAAAGGTTGGGTAAATCTGGAATAGATCATTACATGGTCTTGTTGTGTGCTGCATATCAAACAATTGAAAGATCATCTACTCCTGAACATGGTACACAGAACAGGGATGCTTTTTTTTTGTTTAGATTTTGGTAGTGCTTATTCAAATCAGTTTGGTTTTCCTTCTGAAACTAAGGGAGGAAAAGCATAAGGACTCCAAAATTTTGTATTCATCAGCCTTTTCAGATGACTATTTTATATAACACACTCTCTGAAATTCTAGGCCTCCCAAAAGAGAGATGAAGACATGACCATTGACCTAAAAAACATAATATTTTCAATTATCTGCCTGAGATGATCTCATGCATCTTTCATGAAATAGGCAATAACCACAAATTGTAATACAATGATCCATTTTTCTAGCACATGCTACAATTCATGCAATGAAAGGACACTAATTCCCTTTGTTCTCTCATTAGACTTAAGTTTGACTTAAGGGACGTCTTCAGATTTGATCTGCTAATCATTCAGTCTATGTCTTCCGATATATAGTAATACTTGAAAACAACAATTAAATCAGAAGCTAGACATTTTCTTGTCCAAAATCAAACCAATATATTATGTCAGCTCATTATGCATTATGATGGACTTTCAAAATTTGTCAGGGGATTAAGGGCACAATCACTGAAAATGATGTTACCAATCATCTTGTAGATTCTGAGCTGTTGGTGTGCACTGTAATTATATTGAGAACTTCCTGTAAATTGGGGAAAATTCACATACTCTATTTTGACCTGTCTACAAAAACAAAATAATAGATCTTTATCTGATTTCACAATAAAGAATTCTGATGTTTGTGAGATAAATTTCCTTCTGAAAAAAGTGGGATGTAAATTGTGAAGCCAAAGAAGACAATTCTCAGTTATACAACTTAATACTGTAACACCAGGAGAATTTTCTTTTGCCTTAAATATTTATTCCCGCTGTATCAGAGTGTTCAAGCCAAATACAGCTCTTCTTCTGAGAAACCAGGTGAAAGAGATTTCTGCAAATTCTGATGGCCTCTTTTGGTCATATTTTGTTTCAGCCACTCAGACATGAGATAGATGCAACTTCCATCATGTGACGGTTCAAATTTAAATATACAGTGAACAGAAGCCTAAAAAAGTTTTTGGACACCCTGTGGTGTAGTGTTAGTACCTTGTTGGTTACTATGCTTGGGCTGTGGGCTGTGGGGGACACCCACTGGCAGCTGTCTGTAAGCACGGCCCAGCAGGGGGTATCCTGCCGCTCCCAGGATGGTAGAAAAATGGGTTATACAAGTTAAGGGAAGAGAGGGACAAAGGGCTTGCGGGCGGGGGGAGGTTCAGTTGCTGTCTGGGAAGCATGGAGAGAACAGGCTAAGCTGGGGGCTAGGGGTGATGGACCCTAACCCTAGGGGCCTAAGCCATTCTGGCCCTGCCCCCAGTAGCCACATCACAGATGTGCTGTGCTGTATTCTGGAAAATGAATAAACCCCTCTCTATTCTACTGGCTGGTGGAGACTGTTCTGGCTGCTATAGGGGTGCAGGAGCAGGGAAACCACAACTCGCCATCACACACACATATAGAGCAAAAAATTATTAAGCTTTCATGGACAGTTTATAGGTATTTAGCTGAATCCAGAACTTCACAGACAAATACTTAACTCAGGGTGTGTCTACACAGCAGGGCTTAACTCGAAATAAGCTATGCAAACTGAGTTACATCAATTGCGTAGCTTATTTCAAAATTGGTAGTGTCTACATAGCATTTATTTCAAAATAGAGCACTCTTCCTCCGACTTCCTGTACTCCTCATACAATGAGGGTTTCAGGAATTGGAGTAAGAAGTCCTCCAGCTTGACAGTATTTCAACATTATTTTGAAATAACTGCTTGCTATGCAGACGCTGACTAAATTATTTCGAAATAACACTAGTTATTTCGAAATACTGTTGCTGTGTAGACATATCCTCAGATATTTCTGTCTGTCATAACATAAAATACAATACATATGAACAGTGAATCAAACAATATCTGGCATGCATGTAAGCTTTTTTTCCCTTCCTAGAATACATCAAGAACATAGAAATTAAGAAAATATACAATGAAAGACAATTTTCTTTGTCAAGTTGCATTTATTTTGCCAAGATTTCCTTATTTACTAAATGACATATATATAAATCTTATTTTATTCTTCTTTCTATATTTGCCTCTGAAAAATGTGAAATCTGCATTTCTCAGACCTCCCAGAGAAATTGTGCTTGACAAAGATGCAGAGCTCTCTCTTTCTCTGGGGCTGGATTTTAATATTATGTCTCCTTTCTGTTGCTGACTATAGAATTTATGTTAATGGAAAAATAATAATGGAGCCCTGCATATTTCTTCTAGAATACATTTTAGATTTTGGTGGTATTTGTTCAGGTTTAAACAGTTGAGGATTTGTTCCTTTATATCTCGTCTTTTACTCTTTGTTTGGATTATTTATTTAAAAGATTCTCTGGCAAAGTGTTGTCTTTGTAGAACCTCATCAAGTAAAATAATTTGCCTAAACAGCCTTCCTACTGAGACACTTAGGTGTAGCTGGAAAGGTATAGGTTAAACATAAATCTATACAAAGCTCAATTTTCTGGACTCTTAGGGTAAGTCCAGACAACCCTCAGGTTTTTTCGGGAAAAAAAAGCAGTCTAGATGTGGGTTTTCGCGCAAACGCCCCTTTTTCTAAAGAACCCTGTAAACGTCAGCACTTTTTCCCCCGACCACACTGGGGGAGTGGACATGCCCATCATCATCCTGGGTAATGCAGCCTGCCCCTTGTTCCCCTGGATTATGAAGTTTTATACAAGTGGTCTGAACCCCAGCAAGGAACACTTCAACAGCAGGCTGAGCAGGTGCCACATGGTCATGGAGTGTGCATTTCTTCCATTTAAAGGGGAGGTTCCAGAGTCTTCCCATCCAGCTGGACCTCAGCGAGTGCAACATCCCCTTTGTGGTGGCAGCCTGCTGTGTGCTTCACAACCTTTGTGGGAGCAAGGGGTAGACATTTCTGCCAAGGTGGGGGGCAAAGGCTGAACTGCTGGCCAGGACATATGAGCGGCTGGATACCAGCACCATATGGAGAGCACATCAAGGGGCTGTGCTCATCAGGGAGTCCTTGAGGGAGAGTTTCATCCAAGGCCAGCTGTGATACTCCCCCATGCCTGTTCATAAGAGATCCCTGCATTTCCTCTCTGTGCCTTTCCTCCCCCATCCCTCCCTTCCCCTATTCTCTCTTCCCACCTTCCCCCTTCCCCTGCAGAGCAAATACAAAAGCCATTTTTCTTGAAACAAAAGGGCTGTTTATTGGGGGGATATACAACAGGTAGAGACTGAGGAAAGAACCTGGAATGGGGGATGGAAAGAGGGGGAGGGGGGGACTCAGTGGACTGGTGCCTGCCTCTGATTGATTAGGAGGCTTCAGCTGTCCCACTGTCATGTGTTCTGGGGCCCTGGTGGTCCCGGGGGGGGGGGAGGGCTAGGAGAGGATGACATAGGGGTCAGGAAGGTGGCTAGCGGCCTGCTCCATGTATGACACCACGTACTCCATCACCAAGGTGAGGACAAAGTGCATGGCCTCATGCTGGCATGCCAGCTGGTCCCAGGCAGCCTTCCTCTGCTTCTGGTCAGCAGCCTGCTCCTGGCACTCCTCCTCGAGCCCCTGGACAAGGGACTGCAGGCAGGCCCACTGCTCCCACATCAGGTTCTCATGTGTTCGTTCTCTTTCTTCTGCAGATCCCACAGAGTTAGGAGGATGGCATGGAAGGCAGAGGATGCACCAAGCTTGCAGTTGGCCCAGCTGTGAAGAAAAGTTACAAGGGCTGTCATCCCAGGAGACACTGTGTATGAAGCCTAGCTCCAATCTCTGAGCCAACACTGAAGGTCTTGGTTCAGATGGTGATGTGCTTTGAGCAAGGCCATATGTATATCACTCACCAGAGACTGTTCTACCTTTATGAGGAATATGCCAGCATATGTGATTGCCTACATAATACATAACTTGTATTATATGTGTATGTTCTTGTCTTATGAGAAATCTCTGGTCCTTTTAGTTCTTCCACTTCTCCTGTCTACTGTTCCCTGTAAGCTGCATGGCTGCACGACTGCACAGCTGTTTTCTGAGCTCCAATCAGAAGTTCAAAGCTCCCTCACAGACAGGGAGCTCAGCTGACAGGCGGGGGGAGGGGCATCCTCTTGCTGAGCAAGCAGCGAAACAGGGCCACACCATGCTCAAAATGGAGCAGCTCCCAGAGCAGGTAATAAAAAGTGAGATAAGGAGACAATAAATGGCTGGGAGGAGGGAGGGAGAGAAGGCGTGGGGGATGGAGTAATTAATTAATTATTAATTGGCCAAGGGGGAATCAGAGGGGAGAGGAGTTTGGAGATTCCCATCTTCACAAGGAGAGAGAGTCAGAAACTCAGCACTCTCAAGCCCCCTCGGAAGGGAGGTAAGGAGCTAACTGCATGGGATAGATGGGGGACAATTTAAAATCCTGTGTCACTAATTAATATATAGTCAATTGTATTGCATTATGGCTAGATTTTTGCTGTGTGGTACAGTTCTGGCTCTTATGAATCAGAAATAGCAAGTATTAGGTGTGATGCTGGTTGTTTTGTAGGATGAAACCGTATTTGCAAGCTTTTGGAAACATGCATCTGTTTACAAACCCTGAAGCCATCTGTTAATTTGTTCTGGCGCTTCTACGTGTGTGTGTGTGTATATATAAATTCAATCCACCCAAGGATAGAAAATGTAAGAGAGAACACTGCCCTTGCCTCTCCCCATGCAAGGATTGTATTGGGATTTCTCATTCACTGTTTATCACACTCAGGATTTCATAAGGGCGTGTGTAGGATTACAAAGGAAAATTAAGTGCATTCTGTTATGCATGCAGTGTAGTGTGAAGAGTTAAAAAGGAATATTGAAATAACCTTTCCCAATGTATTCACAACACGCCAGTGGCTCAGACATAACACAGTTGAGCAAAAGCTGCACAAGTTTGGCTTTTCTTTGTGTTTAACATTTATTTCTAGAAGACGAACATATCCCTCCGACATTATTTTCATTTCAGATTAATTCTACAGTATATTTTTTAATTTCTGCTCTAAATCTGGGGCTTCAAATACAATTGTGATATCTTAAGGCTTTTTTGTTGCAACTCTTTGTATAAAACCAGGCATGATTAGAAGTTTCTCTCTATTGCTCTGCTATGCAGAGGAAACCCTGGAGATCACCCATGCCTGTATCAGTCAATACCCGTCACATTGTCAGCTATTTCCCTACATTGACATAGGAGCAGCTTCACATGACTCTTGTGTTTCTCATTGCTCTAGCACTCAATAACCATTATGGTTACATCTGGGCACTGGCTCTACCTATGCAGTGATCACACTGCTGTCATAGAGCCTGGCCCCAGGGCTCCACTTCCATTTGGAGAAATCATCAATATCCATTATGTGTAAAGTGCACCACTGAACTGGACCTGCCACCTGAGGGGAAAATAGCCTTTGTAAAGAGAGATAAGAGAGCAGAGGTGTAGTAAAGATGTCTTTTTTTTTCGCTCTTGTGAGGAGTTATTAATTCATGGCACTCATGCATTATTTGCTGTTGGCCTGATTCTGTTGCGCTTATCTTAGGTTCCACCTCCCTAGAAGGGTAGCAGAAACAGACCCTGGATGATTTGTGTGAAGCATTTCATTTGTCGAATGCTTATATTAATAATTGTAACTGAAGCCTTTTCAACTATTTTCAAAGAGGTATTCATTATCTAACACTAATGAACATTGTAGTAAGTATCTGAAACAGTAGCAAACCTTAAGGGGAGAGCAGACTCTCCTGCTTCTTGCCATGATTTCCTCAGAAAGAATCTGCAGCAGAAAAAATGCAATACAACATTTCTCTATAAATGGTGTGTGCTGCTGGCTTACTAAGAAAAATTAAAATAAAATACAAAAATAAAACTTGTAAGACTATGTCTAGTAGTGTCCCTCTGGTGACTCCTGCTATAAAAATATCTTTAAAGAGAGACTGTTGAGTATTTAATAAAAGGCACAAAATGTAGCCTTTGTTAAATGAGAGAGAAGGGCAAAAACAGCTTTAATTTTTCATACTGAATGAAATACAAAAGAAAATGAAAAGCCAAAATAGATTAAATTAACTAGATGTTAATAATGTAAGCTTATATGTTATTAGTAAGGTGAATAAAGATTTAAAGAAATGTTTTTAATTTTGACAATATCTTTTTTTTAAACTGTTGCTTTATTAGTACTTCTAGCTTGTTGAGAATTTTTAACATATGTTGGTAACATCTCATAAAATCTTTGGATGAAAGGTGTTATAGTTGCATGCTGAGTATAATTACTATTCTGTTCTAAAAGCAACTCTCACTTGGCATTTCTGCATGGTTAAATGAAACATTTTTAAAATATAAGACTTCACTAAGACTACTCGGGTAAGTGCTGTAGGTTCTAGAGCCACATTTATTTCATTAGCTACTGTCCAAAGCTAGAGATGAAAGTTATCTGCCTATAAGGCAGTGATCTCCAAACTTTTTAAGCACAAGATCACTTTTTGAATTAAATGCAACCCAGGATCTACCTCAAATCCAAATACCCTTGCTCCATCTCCTTCATGCCCCTTCTCCAAGACCCTGCCCCTGCTCACTCCATCCTCCCTCCCTCCCTCCCCCATTCTCCCTCCCTTTCACTGGGCAGGGGAAGAGGGTTGGGGTGCAGGCTCTGGTCTTGGACTAAGGGATTTGGAGTGTGAAAGGGGCTCTGAGCTGAGCCTGGGGCTGGGTATTGAGGGTGCAGGCAGGGGTCCATGACCAGGTCAGGGGTTCGGAGTTGGCTCCAGCTGGACACTGCTTATAATAGGTGACTCATAGGTGGTGGTGCAGTGGGGCTAAGGCAGGCTCACCCCTGCCCTGGCCCTGTGCCACTCTCAAAAATAGCTAGCAAACCACCTCCATCCCAAGCCCTGTTGTGCCCTCCCCCCTTCTGTGGAGCTAGAATACAGAGTGGGTGAGGGGGCACCCTGACATCAGTGCCCCTCCTCTCTCTTCCCTCCTCTTCACCACAAGCAGGAGGCTCCCAGGGAGGGGCAGCTCCAAGGCAAAGGGCAGAAGATGTGCAGCAGTGTGGAGAGGGGCAGCTGAAGTGCCGGTGCTTGATAGCCTCTTGGCCAAACCAGTCAGGATCACCTGTCAGAGGCTCCAAGATCTACCAGTAGATCCTGATCTACTGGTAGGTGACCACTGCTATAAGGCATAGGGTAACAATTTCAAAAGATCCAAAGTCTCATTTGCAAAATGACTTAGGCAGTGGACTGTTGGGTGGGAGCAATAGACTGGCTCATATTGGGGAAAAGCGAGGCAGGTGCAGCTACAGGGTGGCTCAGGGCTGTCAGGCCCTCCTGCATGCCACAAGCTCTTTCTGCAGAGGCTGCAGCTTGAAGGGCTCCAGGGGACTGAGAGGATGGGGGGGGGGGAATATAGTGTTTGGCTGAGTATGGACAGAGCAGCCAGCAGGGCACCCTGGGAAGAGCTGGAGGCCCCTGATTTTGAAATAACAGCTTTCCCCTGTATATACAGCCCCTATTCCAAAATAACTATTTCAAAATAGGTGTTATTCTTCATAGAATGAAGTTCATAGAAGTTGGAATAAGCCGCCCTTTATTTCAATATAATTTTGAAATAATTGCTGTATAGACGCTCACACAGTTATATCAGAATAATGGCCATTATTCTAAAATAACTTTGCTGTGTAGACACACCCAAAGTGAGCTGCCATTTGGGCAGTGAAGAAGGCCAAAGAGAGTGTCCAAAATTATTTGTATGCAGACTTGTATACAACCTGCAGCTGACTGAAAAAAATATCATGGCCTTGCAAAAATAAGATGCAAAGAAAAGAAGCATGGTATTAACCTCGTTTGTAAATGATGATCAAGGAAGATTGCTAGAAACATCTGAAGAAATGGAGAGGTGAAAACAATACATTGAGGCTACATTTACACTGTAGCATTTTGTCGGCAGAGGCAATGCAAATGGAGCGCTCATTAGCATTTCTCATGCTCTCATTTGCATAGTCTCTTCCAATCCGTTTTGCAGAACAGGTTTTTACACTAAATACCGCAGTGTATTCACGGCCATTTTGTGCAAAAAAACCCTTTTGCGCAAGATCCCTTATGCCTCAAAAAAGGAGGTATACAGGATCATGCACAAAAGAGGTTTTCTGCACAAAGTAGCCCCATCTACACTGCTTGTTTTTGCACAAAAACCTCTTCTGCAAAATGGATTGGAAGAGACGATGCAAATGACAGTGCAAGAAATGCTAATGAGCACTTCATCTGCCTTGCTTCTGCCAACAAAATGCTACAGAGTAGACGAAGCCTGAGAGTCTCATAAAGGAGGCAAATCCCTTTATGGTGCAGTTGCCAACATGGGATCCTAATGGTGCCCAATGAAGAGGTGAGAAATGTAAACCAGGAAATACGGAATAGTGAGGCAGTGAGATCGATGAACTGAAAACCAACCTTGTGACAAATTTTGGGCAAAAGAGACATAAAGTGGATGAGCAGAGCAATTAAAGCCATACAATGAAACAATTTTCAATACTGATTTCAATTATAATACAAAATACAAAGTGTACAGTGTTAATTTTACATTCATATTTTTATTACAAATGTATGCACTGTAAAAATGATAAAATAAAAGTATTTTCAGTTCACCTCATACAAGTACTAACGTGCAATCTCTTTACCATGAAAATGTAACTTACAAATGTAGATTTTTTTTTTTTGGTTACATAACTGCACTGACAAACAAAACAATGTAAAACTTCAGACCTTACAAGTCTATTCAGTCCCACTTCTTGTTCCGCAAAGCACTAAACCAAATATGTTTGTTTACATTGATGGGAGATACTTCTGCCTGCTTCTTATTTAGATAAATCAGAAAGTGAGAACAGGTGTTCACATGGCACTTTTGTAGTTGGTGTCACAAGATGTTTACTGCCAATATGCCAGACACTTATATGGCTCTTCATGCTTTGGCCGCCATTCCAGATTATATATTTCCATGCTGATGATGCTCTTTAAAAAAATGAGTTAATTAAATGTATGACAGAACTCCTTGAGGGAAAATTGTTTGTATCTGGCTTTCTTATACCCACATCCTGACATATATTTCATATTATAGCAATCTTGGATATATGACATAGAACATGTTTAAGAGTGCTTTCACGGCTGATTTGACAAAATACAAAGAAAGTATCAATGTGAAATTTCTAAAGATAGCTATAGCATTCAACCAAGGTTTAAGAATTTGAAGTTCCACCTCAAAATCTAAGAGGGACAAAGATGTGGAACATGCTCTTAGAAGTCTTAAAAAAGCAATACTCTAATGCTGTAACTATAGAAACTGAGCCATCAAAAAAGAAAATGAACCTTCTACTGATGGCATCTAACTTGATGAAAATGAACATGTGTTGATCTGTGCTTCATTAGAGCACTATAATTAAGAACCTATCATGAGTGTAAATGCATTCAGCCTCTGGAATGGTAGCTGAAGCATGAAGGGACATATGAATTTTAGCACATCTGGAATGTAAATATTTTACAACACCAGTTATAACAGTGCCAAGTGAATGCCTATTCTGACTTCCATGTGACATTACAAGCAATAAGCAGACAGCATTATCTCCTGCAAATTGTAACCAAACTTTTGTCTGAGAGATTGGCTGAACAAGAAGAAGGACTGAGTGAACTTATAAGCTCTAAAGTTTTAAATTGTTTTATTTTTGAATGTAACTTTTTTTGTAAATTGTTATATAGTTGTAAATCAACTTTCATGATAGATTGCACACCAGTACTAGTTGCTGTGAGAAGAAGGCCTGAAACATAAGCCCATGTATCACATGCCTGGTGTGAGGCCTGCGGCTTAAGTGAAAGTGGCGGGCCCTGTTCACAGATTCTGGTAGAAACAGGGCTGATATTGCAGAAACACAAATACCTATGAGATACTAGGCACAAGTCACAAACACATTCCAGAAGATGATCCCAGAACACCTCATTTGAAAACATCTTGGTACCAATACACTCCCCATAGAACATGAATATATTGGCCCAGGTTCAAAATAGGGTCATGATAAATATTTTGACCAATCCAACATGAGCAACCAGGGGAGCGAAGCAGACAGGGGAGTTTAAGAGGGAGTTTGACAGAGGGAGTCCTACTATGGTCAGGAAGACTTGCAACACCTGTGCCAGCACTACTTCTGTCTCCTCTGCCTGCGCCTGTAGCCAGACAGACCACCTGACCATGGATGCCTCTATCCAGATCCTGATGTGGTTGTGCAAGGACTATGGCTTGCAATTCCCACTTACTGAAATCCAGGCTTGGAGGACAGGGACCATCCAGTGTGAAAGGTGCCTGCTGGTGGAATCTCTCAGGCAGCAGATGGGAGACCTACAGGATGAGATGGCTAGGCTGAGGAGCATCCAAATCCACGAGCAATTCCTGGACAGTATTCATGTGGAGACAACTGAGGTAGCTGTCCCAGTACACAAGACTGCTGTCACACCACTGGTGGAGGAGGAGATGGCTCAGGGTGAACACTGGCAGCTGGTTACTTCTGGCAGCAGGCAGTGCTCCACCCCTGCTCCGAACCCTCCCACCGTGGTACTAGGAAACTGTTATGCTCTTCTTGACACAGAAAATAAGGAATCACCGCCTACAGCACAGAGAAGAAGCCTCATACCCCCAAGGCTAGGAGGTCTGCTGCCACGTTTGCGAGGAGGAAACGTAGGGTAGTGGCAGTCGGAGACTCTTTTCTGAGGGGGACAGAGGTGCCCATCTGTTTCCCTGACACGTCATCTCAGGAGATGTGCTGCCTACCAGGGGCCTGTATCTGAGATGTTATGGAGACATTGTCGAGGATTATCTGGCCCTCTGACAACTACCCCATGCTACTCATCCATGTGTCACACCTCGCACACCTTTACTGCGAGGTGTGACACTGAGCAGATCAAGAGTGACTACAAGGCTCTGGGGGTACAGGTGAAGGAGTTTGGAGCACAGGTAATGTTCTCTTCAGCACTTCCTGTCAAAGGTAGGGGCCCAGGGAGAGATAAGTGCATCCTGGAGGTAAATGCCTGGCTGTGAAGATGGCATTGCCAGGAGGACTTGACCCTGGGATGCTGTTCCAGGAAGGACTGCTAAGCAGGGAGGGGGTTCATCTTTCGAGGAAGGGCAAGACCATATTTGGATGCAGACTGGCTAACCAAGTGAGGAGGGCTTTCAACTAGGTTCGACGGGACAGGTGACCAAAGTCCACAGGTAAGTAAAGAATATGGAGACTTGGGAGATGGGTCATAAATGGGAGGGAGTGTGGGCTATAATAGCAAAGAAAAAGGAGGGACAAGGCAGAACTGGGAGGCAAGATCAAATCTGTATCTTAGATGCCTATACACAAATGCAAGAAGTATAGGTAATAAGCAGGAAGAACTTGAAATGCTAATAAATAAACACAACTATGGCATTGTTGATATCACAGAGCCTTGGTGAGATAATACACATGATTGGAACATGGGTATAGAAGGGGTACAGCTTACTCAGAAAGGATAGGTGGGGAAAAAAGGGAGGAGGTGTTGCCTTATATATTACAAATGTATACACTTGGACTGAGGAAGAGATGGATGTAGGAGACAGAGAGTTGAGAGTTTCTGGGTTAGGTTAAAAGGGGTAAAAAAAACAAGAGTGATTTCATGCTAGGGGTTGACTACAGACCACCTACCCAGGTAGAAAAGGTGGATGAGACTTTTTTTAAACAACTAACAAAATCATCCAAAGCATAGGAGTTGGTGTTGATGGGGGACTTCAACTATTCAGAAATATGTTGGGAAACTAAAACAGCAGGGCACAGACTATCCAATAAGTTCTTGGACTGCATTGAAGACATTTTTTTTTATTTCAGAAAGTTGAAAATGCTACTTTGGGGGAAGCTGTACTAGATTTTATTTTAACAAATAGGGAGTAAATGGTTGAGAATTTGAAAGTGGAAGGCAGCTTGCGTGAAAGTGATCATGAAATCATAGAGTTCATGATTCTAAGGAATGGTAGAAGGGAGAAGAGTAAAATAGAGACAATGGATTTCAGGAAGGCAGGTTTTGGTAAGCTCAGAGAGCTGGCGGGTAAGGTCCCAGGGGAAGCAAAACTAAGGGGAAAAACAACTGAAGAGAGTTGGCAGTTTTTCAAAGGGACATTATTAAGGGCCCAAAAACAAGCTATTCTGCTGCATAGGAAGGATAGAAAGTATGGCAAAAGACCTCCTTGGCATAACCAGGACATTTTGCATGATCTAAAGATCAAAAAGGAGTCACATAAAAAGTGGAAACTAGGTCAAATTACAAAGAATGAATATAAGTGTAACCCCTCCTGTTGGCTAGCCCAGTGTGAGGTTATTCAGTATAGGGGAAGCCTTGTGACTTCTTACACCACTGTGGGGGGGCTAGGCCTGAGGCTGCTTGGTGTGCTCTGCGTTGTGTATGTGTGAGTGCACCTCAGACCAGACCCACTCCAACAAATCACCAGGAACAGGCTTTATTCTGTAAAAAACATAGAAGAGGAAAACAGTTCAGCAGCCCTCCTCTCAGCATACAGCCTGTGTGCTGCTTCTAGCACAGCCCTTGCTGAGACCTTTGCTGGGGGCAGAGATTACAGTGCATAACACAGTCCCCTTACAACATGTTCCAACTCCCACAGTAACTAAACCCCACAATAACCAAGTCCAGGTACTCCCTTTGTGTCACTTAAACTCCTCTCAGGGTGCTCTATAGCCCTTTCTGGTCCTACCTGTAAAAAAACATAGAAGAGGAAAACAGTTCAGCAGCCCCTTCTCTCAGCATGCAGCCTGTGTGCTGCTTCTAGCACAGCCCTTGCTGAGACCCTGCTGAGGGCAGAGGGCACATTCTAGCAGGAACCAGGAAGTTCTCCCAACATGCCGCAGTTTGTAGTCCACAGCTTGTAGTTCCCAGGGATGCTGCTGAAACACACTGGACCTTGGGCTACATAAGCAAACAACACAGGTATGCAGGGCTAAGCTCAAACTAGCTACAGACATAAAGGGAAACAAGAAGACTTTCTATAAATATATTAGCAGCAAGAGGAAGACCAAGAACAGGATAGGCCCATTGCTCAGTGAGGAGGGACAAACAGTAACAGGAAACTTGGAAATGGCAGAGATGCTTAATGACTTCTTTGTTTCGGTCTTCACTGAGAAGTCTGATGATGAATGCCTAACATACTGAATGCTAGTGGGAATGGGGTAGGTTTAGAAAATAGAATAAAAAAAGAACAAGTTAAAAATCATTTAGAAAAGTTAAATGTCTGCAAGTCACCAGGGCCTGATGAAATGCATCCTAGAATACTCAAGGAACTGATAGAGGAGGTATCTGAGCCTTTAGCTATCATCTTTGAAAAGTCATGGAAGACAGGAGAGATTCCAGAAGACTGGAAAAGGGCAAATATAATGCCCATCTATAAAAAGGGAAACAAAAACAATCCAGGAAACAACAGACCAGTCAGTTTAACTTCTGTGCCAGGAAAGATATTGGAGCAAGTAATTAAGGAATTCATCTGCAAATACCTGGAAGATAATAAGGTGATAGGTAACAGCCAGCATGGATTTGTAAAGAACAAATCATGTCAAACCAATCTGATAGCTTTCTTTGATAGGATAATGGTCTTGTGGATAAGGGAGAAGCAGTGGCTGTGGTATACCTAGACTTTAGCAAGGCATTTGACACGGTCTCGCATGATCTTCTTATCAATAAACTAGACAAATACAACTTATACGGAGCGATTATAAGGTGGGTGCATAACTGGCTGGATATTTGTTTTCAGAGAGTAGTTATTAATGGTTCACAATCCTGCTGGAAGGGCATAACAAGTGGGGTTCCGCAGCGGTCTGTTTTGGGACCAGTTCTATTCAATATCATCATCAACGATTTCGATATTGGCATAGAAAGTACACTTATTAAGTTTGCAGATTATACGAAGCTGGGAGGGGATGCAAGTGCTTTGGAGGATAGGGTCATAATTCAAAATGATCTGGACAAACTGGAGGAATGGTCTGAAGTAAACAGGATGAAGTTTAATAAGGACAAATGCACAGTACTCCACTTAGGAAAGAACAATCCATGTCACACGTACAGAATGGGAAGTGACTATCTAGGTTGGAGTACTACAGAAACGGATCGAGGGGTCACACTGGACCACAAGCGAAATATGGGTCAACAATGTGACGCTGTTGCAAAAAAAGTAAACATGGTTCTGGGATGCATTAACAGGAGTGTTGTGAGCAAGTCAAGAGAAGTCATTCTTCCGCTCTACTCTGCACTGATTAGGCCTCAGTTGGAGCATTGTGTCCAGTTCTGGGCACCACATTTCAAGAAAGATGTGGAAAAATTAGATAAGGTCCAGAGAAGATCAACAAGAATGATGAAGGGTCTAGAGAACATGACCTGTGAAGGAAGACTGAAAGAACTGGGCTTGTTCAGTTTAGAAAAGAGAAGACTGAGAGGGGACATCATAACGGTTTTCAGGTATTTAAATGAGTGTCACAAGAAAGAGGGAGAAAAATTGTTCTCCTTGGCCTCTGAGGATAGAACAAGAAGCAATGGGCTTAAACTTCAGCAAGTGAGGTTTAGGTTGGACATTAGAAAAAACTTCCTAACTGTCAGGGTGGTTAAACACTAGAATAAATTGCCTAAGAAGGTTGTGGAATCTCCATTACTGGAGCTATTTAAGAGCAGGTTAGATAGGCAACTATCAGGCATGGTCTAAATGGCGCTTGGTCCTGCTGTGAGGGCAGGGGACTGCACTCGATGACGTCTCGAGGTCCCTTCCATTTCTAGTGTTCTATGATTCTATGTACAAGTAATGGGTGGCATGGTACCCAGGTACATGAGAGGGTGGCACCCTGATATGCCAGGAGTGATGTGTAACTTGATTGTTTCTGTAATCAAAGATGTATAGCAGAGGAGCTGTCCTTGTTTGTCCTAGGGACAGTGGAGAATCCATAGTATTCCAGAGCAGCAGTTGCACTAATGCCATGTACAGAAGTACATTAACCTCTTTACTCAAGAGTCTCTTTATGCTGCCAAGATTTTCAGTATCACAACATTGCATGGCAAGTTTGTCCACCATAAGCAGTGCCAGATTTATGCACAAGCTAAGTAAAATTTAATTTAAGGCACCAGATTATGAGGGGCCTTTAAAGACAAAAAAATCACTGGTTTTTAATTGTATCCTCACCTATGTACCAGTATATATGGAAATATAAAAGTTTATTATTTCTATTTTCATTGTCCTTTATGTTAGAATAATAAACATTTTTATGGTAATGCTATGGGGACTCTTAATCATGACATAGCGTAGGGGGCCTCAGCATGTCTTAATCTGGCCCTGACCATAAGCCTCACATCATTTTCAGAATCACTATTTCAGAGGACAGAGTCCATCATCATCTAAGTATGGTGTAGTGGGGTCTATCTGGGTATGGCTACACTAGCCACCCTAGTTCAAACTAGGGTGGCTAATGTAGTCATTCGAACTTGCAAATGAAGCCTGGGATTTAAATATCCTGGGCTTCATTTGCATGTTCCCGGGCACCGCCATTTTTAAATGCCCGGTAGCTCAAACTACCTGCCCGCGGCTACACGCGGCACAGGCTACATAGTTCGAATTAACACTCTTAATTCGAACTACCATTACTCCTCATTGCAGGAGGAGCACGCCCACGAGCGCTGTGGGGGCTCAACCTCGCCCACAGCTGTAGCAAACAGTCCCAGGTGGGAGGTGGAGCAGTAAACCCCACCAAGGGGAGAAGAGAAGTCCAGGTGGTGATAAAGGTGGTGGAGGGGGCAGTGGGGGTGGTGGCAGCAGGAAGGGGGGGCAGCTGGACTGGGGGGAGGGCTTTAAGCCTCTCCCCTGGCCCCCCCTCTTAACAGCTCAGTTCTATGCACACCACCCCAGGAGCAGATGAAAAAAACTAAGTCTCTTAACAAACCCCCTCCACAGTTCCAGGCAGCGGTCTCCTCTTCTCCTCCTCGGCGGGGCACAGCAGCAGCGGGCAGGTAGCAGCCAGCAAAAGAAGGCCTCCGGGTGGTGGATGCAGGTGGGTCCTCTTCCTCTGGAGTGGGGGGAGAGGGGACGCAGCCGGCAGGCCCCCCTCTCCCCGCAGACAGCAGCAGCAACAGCAGCAGCTGGTGGTGGTGGGCTGGAGCAGCAACAGCAGCGCTGTCCAGGGGGAGCAGGTCTCGGCAGGCAGGCGGGTGGGTGGTGACTGGGTAGGGCAGGGAGAGCCCCAGCTGGTGCAGGAGCAGGAGCAGGAGCAGGAGCAAGGGGAGGGAGAAGGAAGAACAGCAGCACTGCACCCTGCTGCCTCTTCTCCTTCTCTGGAGTGGAGTGGGCCAGGCCTATTTGAAACACAGCCTTAAAGGAGGGACACCTGGACCTGGGGTTCAACTAAATACTTGGGACAAATAATGAAAAACGCGGTCAGGGGGTCAAAAGAAGAGAACCGGTTGGGGACACCGAGCAGAGAACCCCGGACAGCGCCCACTGCTCCTCAAAGCTGCTGATGGAGCCAGTGGATGGCGCCCAGAGGAACTCTGCCCGGATACGCTAGGGATGAACGGAAATAGGCCCCACAGTCGCAGGGAACCCCCTCATCTAGCACCCTCTCCCTGGTATTATAAATAGTGGCTTTGGTCAAAGCCAGGAGGAGGTTGACGAGGAGGTCTCGCGACTTTGTGGGGCCACGGATTGGGTGTGCATAAAGGAAAAGGTGTGGGGAAAAGTGCAGCCAGAACCTCAATAAGAGGTTCTGGAGGAGCCGGAATAGGGGCTGCAACCTGGCGCATTCGAGGTAGGCGTGAGCCAGGTTTTCCCTCACGCCACAGAAAGGGCAGGTGTCTGGGATGGGGGTGAACCGTGCCAGGTACACGCCCATGCTCACGGCTCCATGAAGGAGCGGCCAACTGATATCCCTGATGGGCCGCAAGATTAAGGTGGAATATATGCTGGCCCATCGGGGTTCCCCACCCTCAACAGGTCTTAGGTAGTCCCGCCATTTGGTATCGGGGCGGGACATGAGGGTGGGGAAATGCAAGGTATGGAGCACGAGCGTGTACAGATGTTCTCTAGGCGTGGTTCGAAAGCAAACCGGCGGCAACCGGCCGGGGGTCCAAGGGTGGGGAGGCCGGGGGGACCCGCGGAACAGGGGCCCGATAAAAAGGGATGGAGGGTTTGCAGGAAGGGAGGGGCGGGGGATTTCCTGCAGCGGTCCGTGTGAGAGGGTGTCAGGAGCGGGCCGCGGCAGAGCCGCCTTCACCTCCTGGAGTAGGTGCAGAGGGATTCGGGGGGTGGAGAGCCCCATGCGCCGAGCGAGCGCTCGGGGATCCACCCAGTCCCCCCTGTCGTAGTCCAGGAGGTCTCCGATCATGGTGGTTTCTGCCAGGATCAGCCTCCGGCGCACCGAGGGAGACTCCGCCACCCGCACGCACAAGGCTGGATTGTGGAGCAGGGGCTCCGCGAGGAGGTCTCCTCCCTCGGCGGCCACAACGGACCTAGTCGCCGAAAACAGCTTCCAGGTCTGGAGGAGGTCCTGGTAGAATTCCGGCAGCTCGGAGAGGTCTCGCGGAAGACCCCTCGGGTGGATAAAAAAGAGCTGCCGGTCGTATCGGAGCCCTCGGAGGCGGCGGAGGAAGGCGCACGCCAAAGTGCTCCATGCCAGACTACCTGCACTAAAGAGGAGTCTCTGCAGGGCTTGGAGGCGGAAGGTCCGGACCTGGCTGTGCACGCAGGGGAGAGACAAGGGGAGAGACAAGACCCCTGCAGAGACCCAGTGCAGTCCTGGCCAAAAGAACTCCAAAGCTGTCCTCTGGAGCTTGGCCAGGACCTCCGGGGCCGGGCGCAGGGTGTTGAGCCGGTGCCAGAGCATGGACAGGACCAGCTGATTCAGCACCAGTGCCCTCCCGCGAAGGGAGAGACACCGGAGCAGTCCTGCCCATCTCCGCAACTGCTCACCCATCCTGGCGTCCAAACCTTGCCAGTTTTCCGGCGGAGAAGGATGCGTGGCGGATAAATAAACGCCCAGATAGAGCAGCGGACCCGCGCTCCACCTGATGGCCTGAAGCGCGGGTGGGAGGGAGCCGGCCCGCCACCCATCCCCGACCACCAGGCCAGAGCTCTTGACCCAGTTGACCCGGGCGGAGGAGGCTGCTGAGTAGACGGCTTGGCAGGCCTCCACCCGCGCCAGATCGCCCGGGTCCTGGACCACGAGGAGCACGTCATCGGCGTACGCCGACAGGACCAGCCGCAGCTCCGGCTCTCGGAGCACCAACCCCGTCAACCTCCTACGGAGGAGACGGAGGAAGGGCTCGATCGCCAGAGCGTACAGCTGGCCCCGACAGCGGACACCCCTGACGTACCCCCCGCCCGAAGCTGACCGGCTCGGTCAGGGTCCAGTTGAGCCTGACCAAACACTCCGCGAGGGCGTACAGCACCCGGAGAAAACCCACAAAACGGGGCCCGAAGCCGAAGGCCCGCAGGGTGCCCAGGAGATACCCGTGATCCATCCTGTCGAACGCCTTCTCCTGGTCCAGGGACAGGAGGGCGAACGACAAGCCGTCCCTACACCCGAGCTCCAAGAGATCCCGGACCAAATACAAATTATCAAAAATGCTACGGCCCAGGACGGTGTAGGTCTGGTCGGGATGGATGACGTCCGCCAGCACAGACCGCAGTCGCAGCGAGATGGCTTTCGCTATGACCTTATAGTCCGTGCTGAGGAGCGAGACGGGACGCCAATTCCTAAGGTCGCGGAGGTCCCCCTTCTTCGGCAGCAAGGCGAGCACGGCTCGCCTGCACGACAGAGGGAGGACCCCGCTCTCCAAGGACTCGGCCCAGACGAGGTAGGCGTCGGCTTCGGTCGGATCCGGGGAGAACAAACTGGCGTAGAAGGCCCTGGCCCTTCCACGCATCTCTGCCGGATCCGTGAGGGGGGTGCCGTCCTCCGCCAAAAGGCAGGTGACGTGCTTTTTGGCCCCCCTCCTTTTCTCCAGGGCGTAGAAGAAGCGGGAGCCGCGATCCATCTCCCGAAGGAGCTGGATGCGAGATCGAACGAAGGCGCCCCAGGCCCTGCGATCTTCCAGGGCCCGGAGCTCCTCTCGCCTCTCCCGGTACGCCTCGCGGAGGAGTGGATCCTCGGGGGCGGATACCAGACACCTCTCAAGCTTCAAGACCTCCCGTTCCAGCTGCTCTATCACCGCATCCCTCCGCCGGCTGGCGCCCCGGGAGTAGTCGCGGCAGAAGAGCCGGGCGCGCACCTTCCCCACGTCCCACCATCGCCGCGCTGAGGGAAAGGCGGGCCGCTGCCCCCGCCAGGCCAGCCAGAACTCCCGGAAGGACGCCACGAAGCCCGCGTCCTCCAGCAAGCTGTTATTAAAGTGCCAATAGGCGGGCCCCAGCCTCTCCGAATTCAGAGAGGCTTTCATGGCCACCAAATGGTGGTCCGTGAACGGGGCCGGCCGGATGCTGGAGGAGTGGGCTCGTGCCAGATGGAAGCGGGAGAGGTAAATGCGATCCAACCGGGAGTGGCTCGACCGATGGTCCCCCACCCGGACATAGGTGAAGGTGGTGTTGTCGTCCGGGTGGTGGTCTCGCCAGACGTCCACCAGGGAGTGGTGGTCCACGATCTCCCTGAGGACGCCTGCTGCGGCCTGGCAGTTCGCGAGTCCTACACGGTCCCGGTCATCGAGGGTGGTGTTGAAATCCCCGCCCAGGACCAGACACTCACGAGGATCCAGAGTGCCAAGGAAGGTGGCCGCCTGCCGATAAAAGGTGACGTGGTCCGGGCCCGCGTTCGGGGCATAGACGTTGACCAGATTCAACGTCAGCCCCTCCACGAGGGGCCCGGACGTGCAGCAGGCGGCCCGGGACAACCTCGGCTGTCCCCAGCACCTCGGGCCGTAGGGCAGGGGAGAACAGGGTGGCCACCCCGGCCGAGCGGACGCCGAGGTGGCTAAAATATACCCCGTCCCCCCACTCCAGCCGCCAGCCAGCCTCGACGGCCGGAGTCGTGTGGGTCTCCTGCAGGAAGGCCACCGAGTACCCCCCCTCCCGAAGGAAGGAGAGCACCCGGCTCCTGCGGAGACCCGCCCTACAGCCCCGGGCATTCAACGTCGCGATAGTGGTGTACTTCATGGAGAGGGCTGGGGTGGATCCTCACGGGCAGGACGATCGTCGGCCCCCCGCAGGTCCCGCAGCAGACCGCACTCCGCCCCGAAGGTCAGGAGCGCGTCTCGAAATCTGCGGGTCCGGCGGTAGGCCGCGTCGCCCTGCCTATCGGTCCCTCTCCCCTCCTGCAACAGTGCTCTAGTGGCCTGGAGGATGGGATGGAAGTCCCCCCAGCGCTGGAGGGCGAGCTGCACCTTCCCCTTTACCCCGCGGTTATCCGCGAGGAATTGGCGCAGCTCGCCCCTCAGCGCTAAGGGGGAACCAGGATTCTTCTCCGTCCGGGCCCCCGGGTGGAGCTCACGGGCCACAGAGATGGGCAAATAGGGATCCGATCCCCAACGCGGCGCCGACACCGATGGCGCCGCGCTGCCCGTCCCCGACTCCGGCAAGGGAGGGGGCGGCGGACGGAACAAGGCAGCCCCTAACGGGTTGGGGACCGGGGATACAAATACCGCCCCCTGAGGGCCGCCCACGACCAGCGGGAACGAGACGGCCCCCGTGGGGGCGGCACTAGCGGACATTTGGGGGGGGGCGATGGGGATGGATCGGGTGTTACGGCAGGGGCCGGGGTGGGAAAGGGACGGGGGGACGGCAGCGGAGGAATGTTCTTCACAGTAGGGGCAGGAGAAGGAATGGGCTCTGAGCCGGACGGTGGGTCGGGGTTGGGAAGCAGGGAAGAGGTGGGGGTTGGAGGGGAATCAGGGACAGGGGAGGACTCGGGGCTGGAGATGGGTTCATAAAGGGCGGAAACAGGGGTGGGGGGAGGATCGGGACACGGGAGAGGATCGGAATCCCAGGCAGGGTCTGGGTAGGGGTCTCCCGTGGCTATCCCACCGGGCTGCGGCACCTCCCAAATGGGGACCTGGGAATCGGGAGCAGGAACAGGAACAGGAACAGGAAGGGGGCCCACGCTGACGCCGGGTTCAGGTAACGAAGTTGGAGTTGATACCTCGGCGTCGGCCAGAGCGGTGTCTTCTGCTGGGCCTCCAGCGGGAAGGGGAGATGACCGCCCCGCCTCGGTTGCGGGAAAGGGGGCGTCCCCAGACTCAAGACCCGGCCACTGGGCACCAGCCGTCGCCCCTAAGGGCTCGGCGGCATCGGCTCTGGCGCTCGAGTCGGCCGGGCCAGTGGGCAATATCAGGGGCGCCCCAAGTGTGAGGACGGGGTCGGCCACCTGGGACACGGAGTTGGGGTTGGGGGGGGAGGGGGCGGCGCCGCAGAGTCGCCGCCCAGACCGAGGCCTGCTGGCGGAGGGTCGTCCTCCCCCTGGGCGAGCGGGGTCAGACCCAGGGCCTCGATCTCCTCGAAGATGGAGCTAAGTTCCATCCCCTCGGCCCCGGAGCCCCCCCCCCCCCCCCGCGGCTGCCAAGGCAACAATTACCTCAGCCGGAGCGGGGGAGGGCTCAGCTGGAGCCGGGGCCGGGGGGGCTCCACCCGAGGCCTCCTCTTGGAGGGGCTCCACAGGGGGGGCGGCGTCGTCCCCCCTCGCTGCCACGGCCGCCTCGTCCGGCGCCTTCTGCTGAAGCTCGTCGGGGGCGTTCTCGGCAGCGCTGGCCCCCCTCGAGATCTTTCAGAGGGGGGCCTTCCCGCCCTCCCCATCGGAGGGGGGAGATTGAGCCCGCGAAGGGCGGGCTTTGCGCTTCCCCCGAACGAGCGTCCAGCCCTCCGAGGCGGAGGTGGAGGGCTGGTCAGCGGGGCAAGGCCAGGGGGCGCAGTTTGTTTTCGGGGAGGGCGTTGAGGCAAGGGAGGGAAAGAGGAGGGTAGGGTGACCTCCACCTGGGGAGAGCCCTCTCCCTCGCCCGGCGGCAACCGCGCCACCCTCTCCTCCTCGGGCCCTGCAGAAACAGATCGAATGGAGTCAGGGCCCGCCTGCTCGCTCGAGCACGCCGGAGGGGACGCCTTCGGCTGCCGAGCAGAGCCGTCGGTTGTAGGAGGGGCAGCCGCGGAGGCCGGACTTCCAGGGGGGCCGGCGGTGGTAAGGCCGGCGTCCTCCCGGGCCCCGGGGGTCCCGGGCGCCTCCTCCGACCGGGCCAAGGGACAGTCCCTCCGGACGTGCCCCATCGCCCGGCAGAGGAAGCACCGGGCCTCCCCCGAAGAATAGTGGACCCGGTAGAGGGCCCCCTGGTAGGGCACCATAAAGGACCCCTCGAGCGCCACCCCGCCACGCGCCGCCGGCGGCATTTGCAGTTGCACCTGCCGGCAGAATGACAAAACGTGGCGGAGGGCGGGGTCCTTACAGCCCAACGGGAGAGGGCTGATCACGGAAATTGGCTTCCCCAGGGTGGAGAGGGAAGGCAACAGGGCGGCATTGGGGAGGAAGGGCGGGACGGAAGTGAGAACCACCCGTACGCCCAGGTCCTCCAATGGCTCAAGGGGCACGTGCACGCCCCCCACGGCCAGGCCCCTCTCCACCGCCTCCTGGGCGGCGGCCTCCGAGGCAAGGAAGAACACCACCTTGCCGTACATCTTGGAGGCCACCACCACGGCCGAGGCCCCCACCACCCTCGCCAACGCCCGCACGTAAGTTTCGACGTGGGGCGAGGCGGCGACCAGGAGGCAGCGAACACCATGCCTCCTGGTCAGAGTGGGAAAGGGACCTCGGCCACCAGGGATGGCGCTGGAGGCGGCGGTATGGGCAGATGACCCGGCACGTGGGGGGGCGGCAGCGGCCACCTGGGCGTACGCTCTGGGGGCCGTGGGTGGATTTCCCCCAGAGCTGGTGGAGGGAACAGCAGGGAAAGGAGGGGCTGTGGCGGACGATGGGGCCACAGCGGGCGGGGCAGCGTCAGCCGTGGGGGGTTTGGCCTTCGGGGCCGGGCCCTTGCCTTTCTTCCCCCCCCGGCCCTTTTTTCCGGCCGAGGTGGAAGCTGCTCCCGGATTTGGGGGAGCATCGGTCGTGGCAGCGGCGGAGCTCGGGCCTGGGGTTGGGAGGTCAGCCGCGGCATTCTTTGGGCCCGGTGGCAACGGGGAGACCGTGGGGTTGACAAGGGAAGGGGTTTCCTCCATCATGTGGGGAAGGAGGAGGGAGGCACAGATGGCAGGAAGGGAGGGCAAGGGTTAACCACTCCTCCCCACCAAACAGCAGGCAGGGGAGGAGGGTGTCCGTGAGGGAGAGGGCAGGGAGGAGGGGGGGCACTGGTTTCGGAGGGGGGCAACTGAGAAAGGGGGGGGGTTTGCAGCCTCTCCTCCCTGCTGAGGCTGTGGCAGAGGAGAAGGGCGCTATTGCGGAGGGAAGGAACGTGAGGGAAGGGGTGCGCGATTGGGGAGGGAGGGGGAAGGGGAAAGACAGCCACTCACTCCCGCCGACTGACTGCAGGGAGGGAGGGAATCAAGAAGGGCAGGATGGAAATGAGGGGAACCGAGAGGCCAGCAACCACTCCTCCCTGTAAGGCTGGGAACAGAGGAGGAGGGTGCTGGCACGATGGGCAAGGGACAAAGCAACGGGTACAGGACAGGGGTCGGCTCCTCCGGCTGCACTGGGGCATAAAAGGGGGCTATGGGATCATTGGGGGGGGTGCAGTGTACAGGGGAACTAAATAAAAAGGGGGAGGGTAGGACACAGGTGCTCGAGAGGGGCACAAGGCAAACAGGGTAGTCCTCAAAGCGCTAGCGGGCGGCTGGGGGGAGGGGTGAAAAGGAGACAAAATAGCAGCTGAGAGGGGCGGGGTGCACAACTAGGCTAGCTGGGGCAGGGGCATGGCAGGTAAACTTTGGGAGTAAATGTGACGAGTGAGTAACTTTGGGGAGGGAGGGAGAAACAACCTAGGCTAGCAGGGGAGGGCAGACAGTGGGGAAAGGAACAAGCTGCTGGGGTAGAGTGGGTGACCAGAGGTGAGGGAGGCCCCCCAACCAAATGTAACTGAGGAGGGGGGGCCAAGTCCAAGGGGGTGGGGAGGGAGCACACCCACGAGCGCTGTGAGGGCAAACTAACTTTATAGATTGTTAACTGTGGCCCCGCCCTGAGCCAGGGCTGGGAGCCCGAACAGATTGGGTTTGTTTGCTTCCCCGCCTGGAACAAGGTCTGGGCTAAGGAACTACTATTTATAACTGTGGGTTATTTGCTGCCTTGCCCTGACCGAGGGCCCAGGCCTCCTGAATAGACTCTGGTTGTTGCCTGCCCTGGTCCAGAGCCAACACATTGTCACTGATAAACTGTATTGAACTCTTTACCTCTGGCCCATACCTGAAGCAAGACCGGGCACCTGAACTGTTTGCCTCTTGCCCGACCTGAAGCAAGGCCAGGAGGTGGACTGTTTGCCTCTTGCCTGTCTGGAGCAAGGCTGGGTTGTGGGACTATTGATTTGGGGACTATTTTAAGTGGCTGTGCAGTGGGGCAGACTGGCTGCCCCCTTCCCCGGAGGTGGAGAAACCCCTCTGGGAGGCATACCAGCCTATAATGGCCTACATTCTTTTTCTTAGATGTATTACTTTTAGCCATATTGAAATAATTGTATGCTTGCTCCCAGTTTCAAAGTGATCCAGATATTTTTGTATCAGTAATGACTTGTACTTGTTACTTACCAAGTTTCCAATTTTGTGGCATCTTCAAACTTTATCTCTGATGATTTTGGTTTCTTTTGTAGATCATTAATAAAAATGTTAAATAGCAGAGAATAAAGAACTAATCCCTGCAGGATCCCACTAAAAACACATATGGTTGATGATGATATTCTACATGCAAGTACATGTTGAGACCTTTACACTGTTGTTTTAGTTGTTTTGGTTCCAGAACATCAAAGAGACGTGGTAGGTGAGATAATATTTATTGGTCCAAGAAAAGATATTACCTCACCTATGTTATATCTCTAATTTAGAGACTGATCAGTTGGACAGCTTTTAATCCAAGTAGTGTATGCTATGTTAATTTTACATTATCCAGATTTTTTTATAATCAAAATATCATACGGCATCAAGAAAAATGCCTTACAGAAATCTCTTACATCAACCTACTTTTAACAACCAAATTGTACACTCATTAAAAAAAGTGGTTAATTTGACAGAATCTATTTTTGTAAGCCCAAGATGACTGGCATTTGTTATATTATCTCCCTTTTATCAATTTTCTTCTATGTATATGTATTACTAATATTTATAGCTGTCTTCACTTCCCTTCTAAACCAAGTCCATTTTTAAACCAAATATGGCCTTCTTCATTGTGTGCTTATTGATTTTTAAGGCACTGAGTGAAGTGTTCTCAGACAATTACATCTTATCATTCACGTTTTTCTGATCAAATTCTTCTTCCCAGCTGATTTGATTTATAATTGTTTTCAGCTGTGTGAAACTAAATAGATATTTAGAGCATCAAGTATGTAGATTACTTGTCTGAACTTTACTCTCCTTGCATGTTACAAATGTAATCAAGTCACAATCACTTGTACACAAGTCATCATTAGTTTTTATTTCTGTGATCAGTTCCTCTTTATTTGTCAATGTTTGTATGACAAGTGTATGCCACTGAAACTGAAAGTCCCAATGCTCCCTGTAATTCCACAGAGTGATAAAGCATGAGTGACAAAGAGGGAAGGTTTAACGCCTACACTACACTATGTCTACACTACAAAGTTAATTCGAACTAACAGCCGTTAGTTTGAATTAACTTTCATAGCATCTATACATACAAATCGCTAGTTCGAACTTAATTCGAACTAGCGGAGCGCTTAATTCGAACTAGGTAAACCTCATTCTACGAGGACTAATGCCTAGTTCGAATTAAGTAGTTCGAATTAAGGGCTGTGTTCCCACTTAATTCGAACTAGCTGGAGGCTAGCCCTTCCCAGCTTGCCCTGGTGGCCACCCTGGGCCAAACCAGGGAAACTTTTCTGCCCCCCTCCTGGCCCCAGAGCCCTTAAAGGGGCACGGTCTGGCTACAGTGCTCGTGCCAGTTGCAAGCCTGCCAGCACCCAGCCAGCAGACCCTGCACCTGGCACGGCATGAGCCAGCCACCCGTTGCCACCCAGCCCTCTGCCTCTTCCCAGGACCAGGCTGGCGGTCTAGTGCGGAGATTGTGGACCTCATCGAGGTTTGGAGGGAGGCCTCCAACGTCCACGACCTCTGCACTAGGCACAGGAATGCGGCCGTCTAGGGTGGGATAGCTGCCAGCCTGGCCACCAAAGACCACATGCGAACCCAGGAGCAGGTTTGCATGAAAATCAAGTTGGTCCAGTGAGACCCCCGACCCTGAGCTTAGAACATAAGAACGGCTGTACTGGGTCAGACCAAAGATCTATCTAGCCCAGTAGCCTGTCTGCAGACAGCGGCCAGCACCGGGTACCCCGGAGGGGATGGACCGAAGACAATGACCAAGCAATTTGTCTCGTGCCATCCATCTCCAGCCTTCCACAAACAGAGGCCAGGGACACCGTTCCTACCCCCTGGCTAATAGCACTCCATGGACCCAACCTCCATGACTTTATCTAACTTCTCTTTAAACTCTGTTCTAGTTCTAGACTTCACAGCCTCCTGTGGCAAGGAGTTCCACAGGTTGACTGTGTGCTGTGTGAAGAAGAACTTTCGCTTATTAGTTTTAAACCTGCTGGCCATTCATTTCATTTGGTGTCCTCTAGTCCTTCTATTATGGGAACTAATGAAGAACTTTTCTTCATTCACCCTCTCCACACCACTCATGCTTTTATAGACCTCTATCATATCCCCCCCCCTCAGTGTCCTCTTTTCTAAGCTGAAAAGTCCCAGTCTCTTTAGCCGCTCTTCACATGGGACCTGTTCCAAACCCCTAATCATTGTAGCTGCCCTTTTCTGAACCCTTTCCAAGGCCAAAATATCTTTTTTGAGGTGAGACCACGTCTGTACACATTACTGAAGATATGGCATACCATAGTTTTATACTTCCCCCTCCTCCTTCTTCCCCTGGCTTCCCCCTTCCAGCTCCCTCCTCCCAGGCTTCCCCCTCCCCTCTCCCACCCTCTCTCTTCCCCTCTCCCACCTCCTTTTCCCAGGCTCCCCAGAGGTTAATCCCCCCACCCCCAGTTTTGTTAAATAAAGAGAGTTTCTATTTTTGAACGTGTCCTTTATTTTTTACATCAGGAAGGGGGGCTAGGGAGGGGTAAGTGGAAGGCTGTGAGGGAGGACTGGGGCACGAGCCCCCCCGATGGGGAGGACTGGGGTTGCTCTGCGGGCTCCTCAGGGTGGAAGCTCTCCTGCAGGGCCTCCTGGATCCTGACAGCCCCCCGACTGACACTCCCGGATGGCAGCCTGCGGCAAGTGCAGCTGGGCTGATGGCCGAGTGCTCTGATGTGCCAAGTGTGGGCACTCAGGGCGATCCAAGACAGGACTGCTTTGCTGTCCCTCATCGAGGTAAACAAGCAAGCGGGGAACCCTGAGAACTGTCTGTCCGGGGTGGGGGTCGGGTCCCTTTAAGCACAGCCCTCGGCTAGCCTGAGGCAGCAGCTCCACGCTCTAAGTCCTAAGCTGATGCCCTGCCGGCACTGGGTCCAGCCAGCCCACGGTGGCCTTTGGTTCAGGGCCCACTTAATGTGGACATGCTAGTTGGAATTAGCAAAACGCTAATTCGAATTAGTTTTTAGGTCTAGATGCACTAATTCGAATTAGCTTTGTTTGAATTAACTAATTAGAACTAAGTTAGTTCGAATTAGTGCTGTAGTGTAGACGTACCCATAGGTATTTGAGGTGAGTAATTTATACATGATGACTTTATTTTCTTCTAGATAATAAATAAAAATGTTAAATAGCATAGAATCAGGAAATTATCCCTGCAGGACCCCACTTAAAACAGACTCCCTCCCTCTGTCCCTTATCATAAGACTTTGTCTCCTCATTCTCTGTGGATTAAGGATAAGAACACTTTGCATCTCAAATATGTTAACACCCCTTTTGTAATTGCCTTTATTTTAAAAATACCTCTTTAGAATATTAAATATGGTTTTCTTCTAAAGTGATTGCTGGTGAGATTAGAAGATAAATGTGCATTATTCCTTAAACTAAAAGAAGTTAAACCCTCAGAAGAAATTATTTTAAAATACTGTCTAAAAAAATCTAATACTGTAGAAAGAAAAGCAGTGTCTTAGAAAGAGTAGCCAATGGCCTTTGAAGAAGTATTTGAAGCATATAGACTGTCTGCTTAGCTTCTTATGCAGAGCTCTTTCCCATAGTGCCCAAGCACATTACAAATATTGCAAAATTCAACCTCAAAACAACAACCCCGAAAGGAGATAAATATTTTGTATCTTGATTGTTTTTTCCCTGTTCCAGGATGCCCTCCCCCCCAATATAATACTATGTGCTGCTTGACAGTGAGTGCATTTGGCAAATTTCTGGAACACATTTCTCATTTAGATTCATATACAAGTGTCATGTGCTATGTTTATGAAGATATGGTCATTTAAATGGTGTTCTTTCCTGGAGCACCATGAATACTCTTGCCAGGCCTGCTGACAAAGGGGGGCAAAAGGACGGCTGCTCCAAGCTTCAGTGGTTCAAAAGGGCCTGATACTCCTGGCCGTAGCCGTTGCTAGTGTGGCAGCGATAGTGGCTATAACCCTGGGCACTTTAAAACAAATCCAGAGAACCCTGCCCCTTCCATCTGAGGCTCCACCCCTTCCAGGAGGGCTGAGCTAGACCCCTGCATCTTACCCAGGGACCCAGCAATTCTGTAGGCTCCCCTGATTGTTGTTGTATGTTCAATAACTGATACAGACACTAGAGTCGATTTTTTTGAAGGTTAAGTAGAAACTAGTATTAATTTATATATGAATGATAATGTACCTGGTAGTATAAATATATGAAGATCAATATTTCAATACTATTTATGTTCTGCATGTCAAAGCACATGCATAGTTAACATTCCAAGGTATAGATTCCTGGCAATACGTCTACTAAATTGATTGAAGCTTTGCAGGCAGTACATTGGCAAATGTCATTAACTTCTGAAAATATTATTTCCACATTATGAGAGCGTCAGTATATTTGCAAACCTATGAAAAAAGTCTGGCAGTTAAGTTTATGAGATGGCAGAAGTCACTTTTTTCAGAAACAATAGTATTTCCTTACGTGTACCTAGAAATTGTGATAAGGGCAAATATAAACAGTTACAAATATTTAGAAATCATTTCTGACTTTGGCTATGTCTAGACTGCAGCACTTTTCGGGGATACCAGAGGTATCCCGAAAAAGCCCTGCCATGTCCAAGGAACGCATCCACTTTTCTGGAACAGTTCTTTTGACATCCCTGTATTCCTGTCGGTGAGAGGAATAAGGGATGTTCCGAGAGGAGGTTTTTATGAAATTTGTCCCTGGGTAGACAGGCCAAATTTTGGAAAAGCTTCTTTCCGGGGGAAAAAAGCAGAAAAAGATACACACATTGCAGTTCGCAATGTGAGTATCTTTTTCCGACTTTTCTCTGTAGGTAGACATAGTCTTTGAGTATTGTTGCATCTGCAGTCCAAACAAGAAACAAATATTTTCAGTTACACTCAGGCAATAAAAGGCCATTCCATCTCTAGGTATCAATGACCAAGTCCATGATTTGTGTATCTAGGAAAAGAAGGAAAGAGCCATCAGTGTCTCTTTCAGCTGATTTAGCAAAGCATTTCAGCATGATGTATGAAGGGTTAAACATGTGTTCTTCCCAATAACCAGGTTCAGGGGATGACATAAGAATTCCCCAGATAATTGTCTGGGGGGGAGGGAGGTCCACATTTAAAAAAAAAAAAGCAACCCGGTAGCAAATATTCAACTGACTCTCTTTATAAGACTTAACAGACTTGGTTTTTAGAAAGACTATAAAGTACAATAAGAAAATATTATACATCATAAATAATCCAGTAGACTGTAATTGCTCTGTATCTTTGTGAAATCTGACTTTGATAGCTGGTGATAGTTTATATTTATTTCAGAGGTGTCAGAGCATTGACACGCTGTTTATATTACATGTTATATGTTTGCCTACTAAAAGGTAAGCAACTTTTCCAGTGAAACCAGCGAATCTGAACCATGTTTTCTGAGACTTTGATTCTGACTCCTTTCTTCCTCCAAAAGATCTTAAAACTCTGGTCATCTGAAGAAGTGGGCTGTGCCATCTACATGTTTTGTTAGTCTATAAAGTACTACCAGACCATTTGTTGTTTTTTAAGTTTATTGTACAGATTAACTCGGCTACCCCTGAAGCTTAAAAGTTATTGCCATCCCTCATCTGGTGGAGTCTTCTGACTAGATTAAATTTGGACATTTTACTTCAGACAACATATTTAATTAGTACCCATCCTCCTTTTGAGTTATTTATGAATAGCTGACGAACCTGAAAAGCCATTTTCATCTTCAGGGGATTCAGCAATGCAGGCCAGCTTCCAGCTTGTATGTGTTCTGAGGAAAGATTTACAGGCTTGGTTTCTTATGCATAGGGCCCTACATTGCTTTATTCTTTCAATGGCATGGCTGCAGCAGCCCTCCCCCCATCCCCTGTTTTGGTTTGGTTTGGTTTGGGGTTTTTTGAGGGGAATTAAAGGCATCTGTATTATGTAGAAATTGCCATTCTAGGAAGATATGTACAATATTATAGGCAACTTCTTAAAATGCTTTGGTGTTGGGGAAAAAACAGGCAGTTAGTAGTGGGCAGATGGCAGATCTCTTAGAAGCCCCCTTCCCTCATTAGAAGTCAAAGTTTTGAATAAAAATGGAGAAATGTGGTGATCTCAGATAATTTAGAGAAGAAATAAGAATAAGTGCAGTAAAGCTCTTATTGACTGAAACTAGAGAAAAGTTTTCATTTTGTACAGCTGTAGTTATGACCAGGGCTCGACAAACTGCAGTTTCTACTCGCCCGTGGCGAGTAGATTTCATCCGGTCGCTCCGTGTACCCCATTCACTGGCACTGTGCGCATGCGCGGTGCCGGTCTGGCGCATGCGCGGTGCGGGGCTGGCAAGCAGCTCTCACCTCAGTCTTAACCAGGGCTCGACAAACTATCTCAAAAAAACCACAGATACCCTACAAACAGTGTTTCACAAAAAGCTGCCTTTTATCACATGCTTATTAATACACTGAAAGTGGTTTGACTAGCTGTAAGCCTGTTTGCCTACTAAAGGAGGAGATAATGAATCTTTTATGTACTTGTACCTCTTGAAAGGAAGAAATTGTGTGATACTAGTAGAAATTAATTTTCTATTATGTCTGGTATAAGTAACTAAGGGTACGTCTAAACTACCCCTCCGTTGGCAGAGGGATGTAAATTAGACATATCTAAAGTGCAAATGAAGCCGGGATTTAAATATCCCACTTTTTTTTTAAACCGTGCATTTTCGACAGAAATGTCCTGTTTTGAAAGATCCTGTACTCCTCAAAAAAATGAGGTTTACAGAATCTTTGGAAAAAGCACCCAGTTTTCGATAGAACCACGTCTAGACTGCGGTTTCAATTTCGAAATAGTGCTTTTTCGAAAGAGTGCTGTTATGTGATTATGCAAATGAAGCATGGGATATTTAAATCCTGGCTTCATTTGCACTTTTGAAGTGCTTTATTTACATCCCTCTGCCAACAGAGGGATGTAATCTAGAAGTAGCCGTAGATAGGAGATTTAGTTTGCATCACAATCTGAAACCAAACCAGGATTTTGAAAATATTCATATGAAACTTGCTTCTAAGCCCTGGTCTACACTAGGGCATTACTTTGAAATAACCCCACTAAAGTCAAATTTAAAAACAGAGTATCCATACTACCAAGCCCATTATTTTGAGGTAATAGCAGAGGCGTAGAGAGGGGGGAGCAGAGGGGGGCAGTTGCCCCCAGGCACCACGCTAGGGGAGCCGCCGGGCTGGGCTGCGGGGCGGGAGGTGCAGGATGCTGGGCTCAGCTGAGCTGCAGGGGGAGGGAGGTGCCGAGAACGCGGGGTTGGACTCAAGAGGAGGGAGGGAGGGGCAGAGAATCAGCACTGGGCTCAGCGGGTTTGCGCAGTTTGGGCGGAAGTGCAGGGAAACAGAGCTCAGCTAGGTTGCAAAAGTGAAGAGGTGCTGGGCTGAGCTGAGCTGGGCTGGGCTGGGCTGCGGAGTGAGGGGGAGGTGTGGAGCTCAGAGCTCAGCTTGGCTGCAGGAGGAGGGAGGAGCCGAGAACCCAGAGCTAGACTCAAGGGGAGAGAGGGAAGGAGGGACAGGAAATCAGCAATTCTCCCACATTTTGTTGTGGATTTTCCAAAGAAAATGTTGATGTTTTCTATAGGTCACTCACATCTTCCAGTCCTAGCAGAGACTTGGGATTAAACATGGCCTTCTCAACTAAAAGTCTTATACATGTTTGGACGTTGTGATTGTGAATATCTGGTGAGGCAGTCTCAAGGCCAGACTTGCCCTTGGCAATCTTGATATCTATGGCTTCAGTTGAGTGGCTTGTGTGAAATTTGGAAGAGCAGCTCAGAGAGACCTCTGTCCTTTACTTAAGGATAGAATCTCACAGGAGCCTGAAGGAAAAAGTCCTCGTGGCAGACAGAAAGCCACGCTTGCAGTGTATCCTCAGCCTTAGGCTACTTATTGCTTCAAGTGCCTTCAGGAAAGCGCGAGTGATTCTCATGTTGTGTGTTAGTTTTATTTAAAAGTTTTTTTCGGAGTGTTATTTCAACAGATAAGTTAATCTCTTACATTCACTGACGTAGCAAAGGAGGTGTGGGGGGTAATTGCCCTTCTGCTCCCCCTATCATACCTCTGCTCACCTGCTCCTCCTCTGCTCCTCACCGCCTGCTGAAGCCTCCTCCCTGCCTCTGCACCCCCAGCCTGACCCTCTTCCCTCTTCAATAGTGAGATAGTGCCTGCCCCAAACTGGAGGGGGTGGGGGAAGATGCGGTACAAGCTCCTCCCCTCCTCCCAGGGTTGGGCTCCGCTGTGCACCAGGTTTGGGGCCCTGTCACGTGGTGGTGGGGAGGCGGGAGCAAATTTTGCTTTTGGCCCCGGGAACATAACACCCTCACTACGCCTCTGAGTAATAGGGTGCTTATTTCAAAATCTGCACTCCTGCTTTCCTTGGAGAATAACACTAATTTTGAAATAGTATTAGTATGGATGTTCTGGTGCTGCTAATTCAAAATAATTGTCCTCTCATAGCTGCAGCTCTGGCCACATCTGGCATCTCCACTGCTCCCCTCCTTCTGTGGAGCTTAAAAATCCTGGAAGCAGGAGAAGGGCTTGTGCCACATTGAGAGTTGTGAAAGCCCCATGTGACACAGCAGCAAGGAAGGGAGCCATGAGCAACCCCAATGCTTTGGCAGACCCTCCCACAGCTGCCAGCACTCCTGTTGTTGCCTTAGCTGCCACTGGCCAGGGACACAGGATAGCTCTGGCCTGAACCAGTGCAGAGATCCTGAACTTCATTGAGGTCTGTGGGGAGGAGACCAACTTCCAGGATCTATGCACCAGAAAGAGAAATGCAGAAAACTATGGCCAGATCGCCACCAACCTGGCCATGAAAGGCCACACATGGACGCTCAACCAGTTCTGGATGAAAATAAGAGCTCTGGTAGGCCTATTACAAGGCCAGTGAGAAGAGTGGATGCTCTGGGGTGGCACCACACAGCTGCTGCTGTTGGCGTCCAGCTGGACGCCATCCTGGGAGGGGGCTGGTCACCTCCCCCACTGTCATCATGGAGTCCAGCCAGGACTCTCCGGGCATCAGCTTCCAGGAAGGCGGGGTGGCGGAGGAGAAGAAGGAAGAGGAGGAAGCCATCCAGGTGACCATGCCCACCAACCAGGGCCTGCTCCTCACCCTGGAGCTAGTCCCTCCCTCCCAAGATGACTCCCATGCTTCAGATGAACCTGGGGAAGGCACTTCAGGTAAGTTCTCTAACTTTCCCTATGTACACTCAGGGGCAGGCAGCAGGCTGTGAGAGGCTGCACACTCCTCCCTCAGCCTACTTGGCCTGGAAACTGCACAACAGCCTGTGCATGTGAGTGCACATGGAGCATCAGTCCAGAGCTCCATGACAATCTCACACAGGAACTCCTCGGTCCTTCTAACAAGGTTCCTGGAGAAGCCTGCCTTACTTGGCCTCCATGGTAGGACACCTTCCCACAAAAAGCCTCCACTAAGGGGCCTAGGGTCATAGAACCACCTCTCAGTGTCACACACAGCACAGGCTCATGCCCGCACTCAGGCAGCATCCATTCCCAGTCAAGCACAGCGATATAGAAGAGACCGATCCTGTTCAGGGATAGAAGTTCTCTCACTGTGGGATGCTGCCAGTGTGCAGGTCACAGAAGGAAACTGAGGCACCATGTCCCCACCTCCTTCAGGCTCCTGGCCAGGCCAACACGTACCCATGCCTGCTTGTCCCTGGGCCATGGGTGTAGCGATGGTCCCCTGGGACATCTGTGCCCCCGCTGGAAAGTGCCTGCTGTCTAGGTAACATATGGCCTTGCTCAAAGCATATTGCCATTGTCTGAACTGAGACATACACAGTGTCTCCAGGGATGACTGCCCTTGTAACTTTTCTTCACAGCTGGGACAGTGCACCTCCCACTGCATCTACTCACAGGAGAAAACACACCCAGGGGCTCAAGGAGGAGTGCCAGGAGTGGGTCTCCAATTGGGAGGAGCACCAGGCCAAGTGGAATGAGTGCCGGGCCAACCAGGAATAAAGGAAAGCCGCCAGGGCCAGATGGCGAGCTCATCTCAGTGATAGAGCAGTGTTTCTCAACCAGTGGTACAAGTACCCTTGGGGGTACTTGAAAGATGTCTCTGGGGTATGTCAACACAACTGAAATTTAGAGAAAATGGAATTTTTGTTTTAAGTTTTACAGCGCTTTATTATTTTTGTACTTTTTATACCCACAAATTTCATCACCCACCTGGCTACGATTATGTTGTTTAAACAAATGTGTTGCAATGGGAGAAAAAAAATTCTGTCTGAAAACTGTAGGTACTGGGGGTACTTATAATTTTTAAAGGGGGTACTTTATTTAAAAAAAGTTGAGAAACGCTGTGATAGAGCACATGGTGTTGTGAATGGAGCAGGTCACCAGACACTTCCCCGCCCCTGCCCCCCATGGCTTCCTCTCTAGCCTTCCTATGGGCTGTTGGGGCCCCAGAACACAGGGCGGTGGGACCTGTCAGGCAACCAAACGGTCCCAACCACTTGGAGGCAGGCACCACTCCCAGCCCTAACCCTGAGTCCCGCCCCCCATTCAAGGTTCTTTCCCCAGTCTCTCTCCTGTTCTATGTTCCACCAATAAACCATCCAGTTTTTTAAGAAACATGGCTTTATCATTTGCTCTGCAGGGGAGGGGGAAGGTGGGCAGTGAGGGGTCAGAGTGGAAAGGCACACAGAGGAAATGCAGGGCTCCTTGTGGAGAAGCCCAGCGGAAAGTGTCATAACTGGCCTTGCATGAACCTCTCCCTCAGGGCCTCCCTAATGAGCACAGCCACTCACGGACACCTGGCCTTCTTATGGCACTGGTGTCCAGCTGCTCAAATTCCCTGGCCAGTCATTCAGCCTTGGGGCCCCCCCACCCTGGCAGAAATGCCTTCTCCTTGCTCTCTCAGCAGTTGTGGAGCACACAGCAGGCTGTCACCATGAGCGGGATGTTGCTCTTGCTGAGGTCCAGCTGAGTGAGGAGACTCCTGAACCTCCCTTTTAAATGGCCAAATGCACATTCAATGACTTTACAGTAACTGCTTGGCCTGGCATTGAAATGCTCCTTGCTGGGGTCCAGGCTGCCCATGTAGGGCTCCATGAGCCAAGGGAGCAAGGGGTAGGCAGTGTCTCCCATGATCATGATGGGCATGTCTACTCTGATTGTGAGGTTGGTGAAAAAAGTGCCACTGTGCACCTTTTGGAAAAGGCAGGAGTTCTGGAAGATGTGAACATCATGCAACTTTTCTGACCATCCAATGTTGATGTCAGTGAAGTGTCTCTTGTGATTCATGAGGGCCTGCAGCACTATGGAGAACTACCCTTTCCTGTTGATGAAATCTGAGGTACAGAGATCGGGCGCTAGGATGGGCATGTGTGTGCCATCTAAGGTGGCCTTCCCCAACCAGATGTTCAGCAGCCATTGCTGGTCACCCCATCTCTGCATCTGAGTTCATCTCTCACCACCAGAAGCTGTATTCCATGGTGTCCAAGAGATTGAGGGGAATGTGCAGCAGCAGGATGACCAGGGCCTGCAGGTCATGCTGGGGTTCATCCTGCAGGTCCTGGTCCTCGTCCTGCTGGATCAACATGCAGGCAGTGTGGAAGTATTGCACCATGAGGCACAGCACGAGGACCATGAGGCTGGCACTGCTTTGCAGCAGCTCTGGTTCCATGTTGTGAGTGTTCTGGTGTCCGCAAGGGCAACCAGAGCATGAGAAGGCACGTACCCACTTCCTCCCTCCTGTGTCCTGCAAGGGGAGAGCCAGTAGAAGAGTGGCATGCGAGACACAGGCATAGAGAGGAGCCCCTGAAAGGATGTGTCACTGCTTGCCTGACCAAGCAGCCACAGGGAGTAGCCACCCTCCTGGTGCCCTCCCCAGAGTCAGGCTCTGTGTGAGGCAGTGGCAGGCTCCAATCAGTGTGACCACGCTATTTCGGAATAATTCCCACTAATGTCACTGCTTCTGTGTAGCTTCATGCTATTTCAATTTTGTTATTTCAAAACCAAAATTGAAGTCATTATGTTGATTTTAGTTATTTCAAAATAATTTCCAGTATAGATATTCCCTAACTGTCTGCTAGCTATATCTCTAGCATCTGTATGAAGAAAGAAGATGATTTCCATTATATTCAGCAGTAAAGCTACTTATTATAGAGAAAATATACAGATAAGTCAGCCATATTTTAAAGGAATGTTAGAAAATAATTTGAAAATTTGTGTTAGATTTTTGTGAAAACAAGATAAAGAGAAACCTAAGATCCCATTTTTTGAGTTGTTGTATATGATTTGAGCCCTGACTACCTCTTACCTCAACTTCAGTGGCATTATAGGTCTCCTATGAGAAGACACCCCCCAATTATAAATAAGAGTGTGATTGCTAAACATCCTTTTTCAATTAGGCCTATTTCTCTAGAATTCATTCTGCAACTTGGTTCAAGAGAACCAGACCCTTTTAACATTCAGGGCTGCTTGGAAGGCCCATGTATTGTCTCATAGGATGTTACTTGATGAGATAAGCTAGCTGACTTTGAATACATTGTTCTTTGATGTGTCAGTTTTTGTTGGTTAAGTCCTGAAAATTGGCTTTGTGTCAGTATGTAAAACATTTTATTAATGGATGTATTTTTTTTTTATTGCTCATGTGCTGAGGGAATGTGGCAGTCTGAACATTTTATAAACTGCAGAAAAATAAGTAAAATTAAAAAGCCAAGAAAACCTCCAGGTTTCCAAAGTTATTGCCAAAGGCTTTTCAGCCCAAGGTCGTCTTTTTGTTTGTTTGGATGTTTTAATCACAATATAACACAATCATTATGAGCCTGAGGAATGGAGAGTTGGAGATTAGGTATATTTGCTAACCTAGGATGTAATTAAAAATTGCATAAAGAGGGTGGAGGGGAAGGATTCCCTATAAACACAGTGCTCTAAACAAAATTTTACTTGTTCATGTTATTTTGTGTCTTTTTCCTCTGTGGAACAACAGTAAGCACTTAAAAATGAAGCTTTCAAAGCTTTGCTGTTTCTGAACACTGTCCTATAATCACTACTATAATAATTAATATTAAAAAACTGAGGAGGGTAAAATTGAATTAAAATCTTGAGTTTTAACAAAACTTCCTGTTCTTGACGACATTCCCTGTCTCAGTCTTTATTTCCTATTCTATCACATGATATGCTGAGAGAGTTCCATAATAGCATACCTCAGTGATGTGTGAGAATACTGACTGTTACTTTGCTTTTATCATCCACCCATTTCTAACAAAAATACCTGTTATTTGCTTCTTCATAATGCAGTATCCTGTGTATTAGTCCCTTTCCAATTTGACCAGTAACCCCTTTGAAAGAATATAGTTCCTTTATTTGGTCTTGATACTGTAATGATGGTGTTTAGACCAGATGACTCTTCTGCTCCCTTCTAACCCTATGATTCTATGATTGCAAAGGATGCTGAACACTCTGAGGAGATCCATACTTCACCAGAGTGAACCTGTGTCCTTTGATCCTGAAATGCACTTACAAAAATTGAACCATTTCTCTTAAAACTAATGGTATTTCTAAAAATGTATGTCGACTTTGGTGCCAAATGAATTGTCACTTAAATCCATGTGTCATTATGTTGAATATTCAGAGAAGGGTGCATTATCAGAGATGCTGTATGCCCATAGATCCTCCACTTGAGAAAAGCTGGATTTGTCGATGCTTAGTGTCTTTGAAAAATTGGACCACTTTCATCTAGGTGCCTTTTTTTAGCCAAAAACATCTTAAAATTTCAGAGAGATTGTCCACTTGTAAATATTACAAACAAATGGACTTTATTTTCACTGTAAAATGTTGTGTGAACTTATGTATGACAGCAATTTTTGTGAGTTCTGCCACCTTAGCTGCACAGTGGACATATTGGTTAGGTATTAAGTCCGTCAGCCGAGTCTCACTTCTATCATCAGTAATTTTTCAATTCAAATATTTTAATTTAGCACTTTCTGATGCTTTTTAAAAATGTAAATGTGAGTTTAGTTCCTGTGAAAAGGTGCAAGAATAATGTAATTGGAAAATGAAATTCTCACTTAATCCATAGAACAGAGAGAAACCATACAATCTTTTTCTATGCCATTCTGTTCTCCTTGCATCAGTTTTATTCTGAGATGAAAATGCAATATATGTTTCTTCATGATAGTACAATATTTTCATGCTTGGGCATTGCAGGGACTACTACAAAGGGTAACAATGTCAATTGCAATGTGAAATAACATGAATGGTGTAGTTTATCTTTAGTTTCAACTTCCAACTGCAAATAAGTATTTTTTCTTCAATGTTTAATTTATATTTTTCTTTTTGACTTTAATATGTTTTCTCAGAAGTTTGGGATTTTTTTAAAAGAATATTCATTTTGCTAAATCTGAGAACTACCCCCAGAAACTTTTCTTCATCTTTTGATTGACTGGCTTTTTTATATTTTTCTTTATTTTTTTTTCAAGGATTTTGTAGGTCTTAAGATGTCCTGTTTCCCCCCCCCCCAAGTGTTGTGTTTTTCATTGTTACATGTGATTGCAGCAATAATTGTGTACTTTCCCCCTCTACAGTAGTAATGTTTTAAGTTAGCACTTTCCCTTTTCATGTCTTCTCTTTTTTGTTTACCTCGCACTCTTAACAGGCTACCCTTTGCAGTGTGTAATTTCATCATACCCATTTGAAAAGATGCATGCCTTTTATCTACAAGAAGCTGCTGATTTAAAAACAAACAATGTTTTGGAATAGTTTTGGTTATCCCAGGTTATGCTGACTGTTTTATTAAGACTTGTTTAAAAGTGTAATAAAATGCATGGTGATATGAGTGCTGTATTGAAGCCTCCTCGAAAGCATATTGAAATCAATGGAAAAACGTCATTAACATCAATAGATATTATTTCATTATGGTATTAATCAATCATTTTAACAATTTCAGGTGTAGTTTTTCTTTTAACTGTTTAAAATTAGCACAGTTTTGTAGTGATGGGGGCCAGAAGGAGCTTTTTTGATACCTCTAACTGAAATATAAAGTGACAGAGGTTGTGCATACTGGGTATTATTTCACTATTACAAAAAAAAGTGGTGAAAATGCAATTCTGTGTATTTGACAAACTTACTGTGAGAAGGCAAGTTTTCAAATTGTCATAGATTGATTATGCAGTGCATTTTTATTTCATTGCCATTTATTGCCTAATGATTTTGCGATCAGTTATCAATATTACAAAAATTTAACTTCAGTTCAGAAATCAGGGAGCCTTACTGAGAAACATAGGTCTAAATAGTAACAAAGTATGTGCAATGATATAGGATCCTGCCTTATATATATATTGTTTTACTAACTTCTGTGACTCTTAGCTATAATTTCTAAATAAAATAAAAAGAAGATAACCAGACATTGACTTAGTATGCCTTAAATTAAAAAAAGAAAAGAAAGTTTATGCTAACATTGGCAACTTTCCTAGCAACTGGGTTGTAAAACTGAGAGCAGAGACATAAGTAAATCCAGAGAAGTTGTGTACGCTCTTCCCTTTGCTTATATCTAAATGGGGCATAGAGGATCCTGCAACTTTTGCCTTGTGTAACATAGGGTCAAAGTATATGTGTAAAGATTGAAAACTACTCTCTTAAAGCTCTGATATCCACACTGACAAGTTGGTATTCAATATGCCTTCAGATCTGAAAAAAAAGATAGGAAAAAGAAATTGTCAATGCCGTAACTCTTTTTTTTTATAGGGTGTAAGTGTAAAGGTCAATAACATTAGGTAGGTTTTCTTGGGTATAATCAGGACCTCCCCTGTGATGCTAAAGTGTGTGTTGGGATGTGTCTAGATAAGACAGATTCACTACTTACGTACTTACATAACTTGGCAGAGAGCTATTTAACCTTCTTCAATATCTTGCAATTACCTCTCTATAGTTTTATAGCTTGGGAAGGAAAGTACTAGTTCTTTCAGTTTAGGTAGGACACTCTGCTAAGGTTTTTTCTTCCTTCTTTCCAGGGTATAGCTAGAATCCTAATTTCAGTCAAAAAGGTTTGCTTGAAATTTGAACTCTACCATTTTCTGATGTGCATTTCACGGAGGGAATATCTACACTGCAGGGAAGCCAAATTAGTCCAAGGCAGGCTTCCCTAATGTGGACGTGCTATCTCAATTTAAAGCCCCAGGAGGCGCAGGGGAGGAATAACTTAGAATGGCCTTGGTGACGGGCTTTTTCGAAATAGCAGCAGTGAAGCATCTATACACGCCTTATTTCATAATAGCTATTTCAGAATAGGTGTTATTCCTTATAGAATGAGGTTTACAGATTTTGGAATAAACCATCAGTTATTTAGAAATAATGGAATGGCTGTGTAGTCGCTCATATGGTTATTTCAAAATAACACTAATTATTTTGAAATAGGGGTGCAGACTAGACGCACCCTGAGTTCCCGAACCTGGTACTCTTCTGTGTCCTCTTTCTAAGAGTGATTGATTGCAAACAAATGATTCCAGTCTTTTCTTCTTAGAAATGTATTGCCAACATCAGAATTCTAATGTTAGAGAAGAAACAGGAGACCCAGAAGTGGATGGCTTAAACGGACCTCTTTATTGCTGATACTTGTTCCACTTGGGACCCCCAACACAACATTTTGAGTGAGCAATGATTTGGCTTTAGTTACATTTTTATTTAGTAATGTTAATTTTTACACAATGAATATTGATAGGCAGGTGATTAATGTTATTATACCCACCCCTGTTTACTGTTCATAAGATTTTAGTTAGATTAGCACTTTTCTACATTACATATGTTTTGAATTAGCAGATTACAAACGATGTGACCCTAAAAGTATTTTTACAGAGCAAGTAAGAACAAGGAAAAAAAAAACCCCACAAACAAAGAAGACACTGTTGATAGTGACAGTTGATTTTATTGTGAGTCTCACAATGTTTGGAGTTCATAAAGTCTCAGCTACAGGTGTCAATTAACGATCTGAGAACATCAACTTTCATTTAAATAAAAATGAAAAGATTTTCCTATTCATTATGGCTGAGAGAAAAACTTTATTGTTGAAGACCTTCTTGTTGGGACTGCTAACAAAGATGTGTTGCAGCTTTCTGTGATATGGATTCCTGTCCACTAGGAACCAGATTCAGACTGGCAACTCATTTCACACTGGCCACAGAACAGATATTAGATTATAATTGGTTTGGAGTTTGCCAACCACATTCATTCAAAAATAATGAGCCAATCTTTTACAAAAATATGAAATTGGATTAAAATATGAAAATATTAATAATAAATTGGATTGAAATTCATTTTATTTGCCACCTTGTTGTTGTGACTGTAAGATACATTCTGATATCATTTTAAAGTTTTTCTCTCAACCATAATGAATAGAAAAATCTTTTCATTTTTATTTAAATGAAAGTTGATGTTCTCAGATCGTTAATTGACACCTGTAGCTGAGACTTTATGAATTCCAAACATTGTGAGACTCACAATAAAATCAACTGTCACTATCAACATATGCTGAAATCAAAGGAGTAAATTAGAGGTGAAAATATCCATAGTTAATAGTCACATATGCAGTTCATCTGTTACTGTTCTAAATTTTAAAGTGTCCCATTTCTCATATAGGCTGCGTCTACACTGGCATGATTTTGCGCAAATACTTTTAATGGAAAAGTTTTTCCGTTAAAAATATTTGCGCAAGAGAGCGTCTACACTGGCATGTGCTTTTGCACAAAAGATGTGCTTTTGTGCAAAAGCATCCGTGCCAGTGTAGATGCTCTCTTGTGCAAGAAAGCTCCGATGGCCATTTTAGCCATCGGGCTTTCTTGCGTGAGAAATTAATGTTGCCTGTCTACACTGGCCTCTTGCGTAAGAATACTTGCACAAGAGGGCTTATCCCTGTGTGGGAGCATCAGAGTATTTGCACAAGAAGCACTGATTTCGTCCATTAGAACGTCAGTGTTCTTGTGCAAATACTCGTGGCCAGTGTAGGCAGGCGGCAAGATTTTGCGCAAAAGCATTTGCTTTTGCGCAAATCTTGCCAATGTAGACACAGCCATAGAGTACTATGGCGTTTGTACTATTTTTCCCCACATTTTTTGTGTTGTACATATTTAGAAAGATGAAGTTAAAAAATATTTTAGCACACTTTCTGTCTTTCTCCCTTGTTAAATTCCATCAAGTAGCTAGATGTCATTTCCTTTGTCAATATTGATTATTTTTCCAGATTAAATGATGTCTTGCTAATGAAGAACAAACTGCAGCATGCTTTCTTTCTGTATCTGGAAATTTGGAAAACCAGAATCTGAAAAATAATGGTGTTGCAGAAACCTTAATATGGTATATACACTTCTCACTGGCTTTCACTTTGGCTGCTTATCCCATATTACTGTTTTACTTCATTGCCAATCACATTAATCTTGTTCTATTAATTTAAAATCTGAACAAAAATAGCTATCAGAATAGTATGGAAACATTCCTGGCAAATATATATTTTTATTCTGAGGCTAAAAATGAATCAAGGCAATAATAACCAGGTCTTAGGAAATGACAGTCTTAAACTACACATGCTCAGCAAAAAAGCTGACTGCTAAAACTCAGCTAGTCTGCGGGGGAAAAAAACCCAATTTTTAGATACTGCTGAGCTGCTGCTGCCTTTGTTTTGATTTTGATTTCTTGATCTAATTTACACACATTTTTGCAATGTAACCTTGGGCTATACAGTTAATTTTATATTTTCGAACATATTTGCCAAATGCTCACCCTGACCCTTGTTTCTTTTTTGTCTCCTACAGCTTCTACTTATAATGGTTCATTCTTAGTGGGACTAATATTTATTCGACTCAGGTGTGTGTATGTATAATATGTGTGTGTGTGTGTGTGTGTGTGTGTGTGTGTGTCAGGGAAGAACGTGCCTGTTGGAATAGATTGTGTGAACCTAGCATTTGAATTAAACACCCAAGCACGCATTGAAATAACTGTGATTAGCAATGGCCAGGCTGTCCAGAAATGTTCCAGGCATTGGAGCTGCAAACATGAAGCTTTTAAACTCCTGGTTCTTCCTCTTTACTTTCTTCTTGATAAACTAAGGGGATTTCTAGTGAACATTGGTGCCATAGAATTTTGCTTTTATTTTTTCTTGTACTTGAGTTGAGTTGATTATATTTTCAAAATTAAAATACAACTTTTGTCCATTTCTTTACCCTAAAAATAATGTGTTGCTAACAGCTTGTTTTTGACCAGGAACAAGTCTCAGAGTGGGGAGGGCCACATGGGAACCCACCTTACCTTCAGGAGGTCCCTTACCTCCAGTGTGGGGGATAAGATGGCTCCCAGGGCAGGGCTAGAACACACCACCCTCTACTCCCCAGGCAAACACCCTATCCCCAAAATGACACAGCCACACTACCTTCATGACAGACCTTATACAGTGGAACCCATTCCCCCCTCCCTGCTTTCAGGTCATCCCTCATCTCTTCTGTTGGCAATCTGGTGGTTTCAGGAGCAGAGCTAGAACACACCACCTCAATCCCACAACCCTATGCTCCCCAGGTAAATGCCCTATCCCCCAAGCCACTCCCCCTGTGTATCTCCACTGGGTCCCTTGTGCTGGCTGCCTCCAGCCGCTTCCCAAGGGGGCAGGAGTGTACCTCCTAAGGGCTCAGGCACCCCCTGTAATTCTGTTTTGTGTGTTGCTATGTCTTCTGCAGGTTGTGAGGGCCATCGACTCTGTGCTATTGTGCAGGATCATCCTCCTCAGAGACCTGGACCTCATCCTGGCTGGCTTTGCTGCTCTTGGATTCCTGAGCTGTGGAGGAGCAATCGATGTGACACACATCCCGATCCGTGTCCTGCCCCATCTAGTGGCCAGTTTATTAACAGGAAAGGCTACTTCTCCATGGTGCTACAGGCCGTGGTCGACCACCGGGGACAGTTTACAGACATTTTTGTCCGGTGGTCAGTCTGGGCACATGATATCTGCATATTTAGGAACTCTTACCTCTAACGCAGGCTGCAGGTTGGAACATTCTTCTCACAGCAGGACTTTGCAGTTGGCAACGTTCAGATGCCAACTTGAATCATGGCCGACACAACCTACCCACTGATGCCATGGCTCCTGAAGCCCTACACTGGTCACCTGGACCCAAGGAGGGAACAATTTAATGCGTACCTGAATGGAGCTTTGATGCAGGTGGAATGTGCCTTCGGGGGCCTCAAGGGGTGGTTCAGGTGCCTGCTGACTCATCTGACATGGGGGAGTGCAACATCCATGAGGTGCTGTCTCTGTGTTGCGTGCTCCACAACCTGGGGTGAGTAAAGGGGAGGCCTTCCTCTCAAGGTGGGGGACACCAGCTGGTGGCAAGGGGAGGCAGTTTGAATAGCCCTGGACAGATGCCATCCGCCAGGCCAATCAGGCTGGCGTGTGCATCCAGGAGGCCCTGAGGGAGAGATTCTCTGAAGGAGCCCAATAATGCTCCCCAGGGCCTCCCCAATGGGGGCTTGTGCCTTGCCCCCCAATACCTTTCCCAACACAACCCCTTCCTTCCCCCATTTCCTGGACAACCAATAAAGACAACAGTTTTGATTTCAAAATAAACTTTGTATTAACTTATACAAACTGTAAGTAACTGGGGTGGAGGGGGCTCAGAACCTGGAGGAGGGCTGTGAACTTGGAGGGTGGCTCAGGGCTGGAGGTGTCGCGTGGAGCGTAAGCAACTACTGCCTTGGGTCCAGGGACCTCGACGGGGCTGGACAAGTGGGGAGGCTGCAGCTGGGTGACGGTTGTCAGGGGGCAGGAGGGCAATCAAGGAAGGGGGGGCAGGAGCAAGAAGAGCAGGGGGCGTGGCAACGGGGACAGGACCCGGGTAGGCCAGGACCTCCTGGATTGTGGCACACATTATTGCCCTGCATTGCCTGAAAATAAGCAGCAGAATGGCTCTTGTGCAAAAAACCCCTCCTGCACAAGGAGGAGCAGTGTAGACTGCTCCTTCTTGTACAAAAGCCCCTTGTACAAAAATGGCTGCTCATTAAGTAAGCAAATGAGGTGCAGCGGTATTCATCGTCGTGCTTCATTTGCATATGTTCTTGAGCAAGACTGGGCAGTGTAGACGTAGCCTGGTTCTGTTTTTTGTCTCTGGAATCAACAACTGAGTATTCATGTGAAGCAATTTACATCATTTTTACACCAATTAAAGTTATTTTGTTTCTCACCACCTGTAGTTCTTATAATTGTGTGCTGTATGATCATAGGTAAAGGGCATGCTAAATTTTGGAATAACTATGCCATTGCACAACATTAGCAAAATAAGATTATTTGTAAATTGCAGATTGTTTACAAACTGCCATTCCCTGACCTAGCTAAAAAATGTCTGAAGGATCCCATTTTCTATTTAGTTTATTATTGTGACCATGGATAATCATTTTTAACTGAGACTAAATGAACTCACACATTAATCATTTGTCTCACAATTGAAATAGCATGTAGACTGTCGATTTGCCATCATGCCTTGGCATCTCTGTGGGAGTGGAAGTTTGCTTCTCTCTAGGGGTAACAGGAAAGTAGAATTTCCATCCTCCGGGAAATTGAGATTTTCTCTGTGTGTTTGGGATATGCATATGTGGCAGAGTGTCTTACATTGAGCAGAAAAGTTTAAAAAAAACAAACAAAAAAAACCCCAAAAACCCACCATCTTTTCAGAATTTTCTTCTTCAAAAATAATTATTTGGAAATGTAAACAAGTTTTATGACATTTTTTGATTAAAATGTTTTAGATTGGTTAGTTGACCTGAAACAAAATATTTCATTTCAAATGGATACTTTCACTACGTCTACATTGCGGGAGTTTTGCAGAAGAGGAAATACAAATGGAGCACTCATTTGCATATCTCATGCTCATTTGCATATCTTCTGATCCTTTTTGCAGAAGAGGTTTTTGCAATAAAAAGCCCTGTGTAGGACAGGGCTTTTTATTGCAAAAACCTCTTCCGCTAAAAGGATTGGAAGATATGCAAATGAGCGTATGAGAGATGCAAATGAGCACTCTATTTGCATTTCCTCTTCTGCAAAACTCCCGCAGTGTAGACGTAGTACTAGTGTATGCCTGAACTGCTACAGTGCTATGGGGGTTGTATTTTTGGGTCCCTGTTCCCCCCGCCACCTCCCACACGATGGGTCCAGCTCCCTGGCCTAATTATACATCCCATTCTGAAATGTGTTCTTTCTGTGGCTGAAGCAACAAGATATACCCTGGGAATACATTTATAATGTATTTATGGTTTTAAAAAAAACCAACAACCATTGCTATCATTTTAAATGTGGAGAAAATAGAGCCCACAAGAGGTGATCTCTTGAATTAGGTAAAGACATAGACATTACAAAACTTGTCTTCTGATCCTGGTTCTTAGTAGGGTTTCCAATACTGTTTTCTTAGCACATACCGGGGCATTTTTGCTGCTTTTTGCAGCACTCAGCAACTCCTGATCTTGCTGAACAGAAAGGAGACAAGGAATGTCCCTTGTAATAAGGGATTGCTGGCAACCATTGGTCTGATGCTTACGTGCTGTGTGGACTTCAGTGTGTGTCTAGGCCTTAGGTTGCCAATCACTAAAATGGGAACACTATTTAATTATTTCATATATGTATTAATGTAAAGTGCTAATTATGGCAAAGAATATAGAAAAAAACTGCAGGGCTCATGGACTCAAGAACCTCTGCTTTGCTAACTAGAATATACAGCTTTTGAGGGTCACTGCTTCTCTGTTACAGAATTTTTTAATATTCCTGAAAAAATAAAGCTCTGCTGTTTCTGCAGTTTGATGCAAACAGAAACTTTTGAAATTTCACTTTCCTTCCTGCATTGCAGCTGAAAACTTTATTTTCCTCTTTTGAAAACTTTAACATATTGATGCATCAATTTGAATTAGCTTCTGAAGTTGTAACAATACTGATATTTTCCAGTGACTCAACTGTTGTACTTCCACGGCTGTTTGAATTCTGCTGCATCTGAAGGCACTAAGTTCTACTGTGATGTGAATTAAATTCTCTAGCATGCCTTCCTACAACTGAACAGGTAGGGTTGCCAGGTGTCCGGTATTGACCCAGACAGTCCGGTATTTTCACCTCCTGTCCAGTAAAAAAAATCAGAAAATACCAGACACCTACAATGTCTGGGTATTTTCTGATTTTTTTTTTCCCCCCTGCCATGAGGCAAAAATACCAGACACCTGGCAACCCTACGACACTCAGCAACCAGACCCAGCCCCTGGGCCCCTCCCGGACCTCCCCCCTTCTTTGTCTTCCCCCTCCTCCCCCCGAGCCCTCCTCTTCCCAACTTACCTAGTTCCTGAGGGGAGCTCTATTTTTTGGTTAAACCATCTGGCAACTCTATGAACAAGAAGGATGACTAAATTATTTGGCAGGTTGTAATAGCAAGAAAAAACTTGCCAATTTCTAAATCAGCAAATTTAAAACACACGTAATAAATATAACAATGAACATCATATATTTACAGAGTGTAACATTGTGTGACTCACCATCAGGACACCTCCTGCTAGTCACTCTGGGAATTAGCTCCTTTGGTGCTGGAGCCCTCCCCCCCTTCTGGCTGTTACCAATTCTTCTCCACCTCTGCGTTAGATCCTACATCCCTCCCAGACCGTGGCATCCTCCCTCTGGATACTGCCCTGCCACAGTGCCCCCACACTGTGGGGTCCTCCCCATCTGGACCCCCTCCCCCAGCCCACTATGCCTACCTTGCCTTAGTGACCCACTGTCAGTCTTCATTTATCCCCTTACCTCAGGGGCAAACTGCAGTCTGAAATGGCCACGCATCATTGGCAAGGGGGTGTGGAGCTGCTCTTTTTGCCTACCCTGGCTGTCCCTCTGCAGCCCTAGTAGCCCCAGGGAGCGTCCCCAGTCCTACTCTAACTACAGCCCTAGTATTCTCAGGCCTTATCTCAGGCCCTGCAGCCTGGGAGTGAGGTACAGCCAGAGTTCTCCAGCACTGCCCTGTGCCAGGAAACCTTCAGCTTCTCTGCAGCCAGGTCCTTCCTGTTCCCCAGCCAGAGCAAGAGTGTGTCTGTCTCTATCCCTCCAGGAGCCTTTATTTATACAGTCCTCAGCTGGGTCCTAATTTCTCATAGGGTGTGTCTAGACTACATGGCTCCGTCGAGGGAGCCATGTAGATGAGTTCACTAGCCATAGCAAAATGAAGCGGCGAGTTAAATAATCGCTGCTTCATTTACATCAAAAAGGCGGCCGCGCTGTGCCGATCAGCTGATTGTTGGCACAGCGTGGTAGTCTAGACGGGGATCAGCTGACCCCAGTACCCTTTGTCATCAGATCCTTTATGCCTTGTGCAACGAGGCTGGCTCCACAGCTCCACTGCTCCAGCCTTCTCCCAGGGCTGTTTTTTTTTAACCTTTAAAGGGCCAGTGCAGTGCAAATGTCCCATCACACAGAGCAATTGATAATAAACGTAATGCTGCTTGGAGATATCTGTTATTTAATACCTTCAAACCACTGTCCACTTGTGTTCAGATCTGACAGAAACAAAACAAAGCTGTTCACATGATAGACTTTTCTGAAAGTCCCTATTGCTTTTCTGAGTAAATTATTTTCTGTTCCCTGAAGCTACTTAGAGTACCTGAAGAATTAATAATGGTATTGTCACAGATCAGCTTATATGCTGCCAGTACTCTCTCACATGGAGCATATGCAATTACAAATACAGTAACTCCTAGTCCTGTGAGATTTTATTAAGATTTAGTGTGACCATCATTTTCAGCAAATATAAGTGCATAGCAAAGCAGGCTGGACTAAAAAAGGAGCCAGCAAAAACATATATAATGGTAAACAGATGAAGCGCTACAAACTTAAGTTGCTATTTCAATAGCTGCAACATGTTTCAGTTGCAAAAAGTTAGAAGTATCATGTTGGGCTGCAGGGGGCCTTATGTCCCTACCCCTTTTTTGGACCTTTTAATGACTCCTAGTGGGACAGTTTACCATCCTGCCAGTGAAAAAGTCCAGGCAGAAACTAATTACAAGCCATTAAGACTGTTTATTGAGAATTAATTATACAAGTGGTAAAGGGTTACCTAAAGCATATCACTTAAATGTTAGACAAACCAATACATTAGAAACAACACACTCCCCTCATTTATCCTCTGTTCCACAAACATAAACATTACCTGCCTGACAAAAAGGGAAGATTGCCAATTTATCCATAGCTTCTCTTCTCCTGGTCTGGTCTTCTCAGCCTCTGGTCTGCTTTGGATTCGCTCAAAGCAAGGTTTTAACTTCTGGTTCTGCTCAGGTCCTTTATCTAGTAGCTTCACTATCTTCTTCAAATGTCACATAAGTAATCCCAACCCATCAGTGATTTGATTTGCTTGATTTTTTTAATACTTTTTCTCCTTAAAGGAGTCACATGTTTCAAAAGAATGTCCTGTGGGAGTAGTTATAAAGTTTTACCTAATTAGTATTTTAGAAGGGGCTGAAGGAGGTGGTTCCAGAATCAACTCACATCCACACACTCATTAATCATTCACGCTGGCTTCCATGTGATGTTCTGCTGTCAGGTTATGGTGATCAAGTTAGTACGTGCTCCATGCTGGAAATTTATACATGTAATATTTACTTTTGCATGGGCCTATATGTGCTGACCAATAAGACTGGTATAGTTTGTACATGCATTCTTTGCTAGTTCTGTTAATCAAATTTACTCCAATTCATTTCTGCTTAAAGAGGATCTGCTCCCAGAATCCTCTGTTATTTAGCCATGATTAAGTCATGTCAAGTTATGCTCATATAACTCACTCTATTAATAGAAATCTGAGAGGAGTAGATTTAACCTATAACTTTAAAAAAAAGCTTAAAAAACAATAATCCTGAAGCACCTTAGAGACTAACAAAATATATATAGTATCATGAGCTTTCATGGACACTTTTTCAGATGTGTGCTTGTTTTTTAAGTTCTATTAATAGAATTAATAGAATAGGTAAGAATTTAATTCCACCAAAAGAATTGGCCATAACTGTGAATCATGTTTAGCTACCTGAAAGCTTAAACAGGAAGGGAGAAATACGCATTTATAGAGATATAGTATTTTGTAGGCTTTTGATAGGACTACATTAATGTGAAATAAGATTCTTTTAGTTCATGTCCACAGTGTCCACACAGGGGAGTTACACTGCAGCATTTTGGTGTGCACTGATGTTCATGCCCCTGTAGTCCAAATTTCTGGGCAACATAGACATGATCTTCAAGTGCAAATTGTGTATGTCATTCTTGTCAAGTAGGGAAAGTTCTGAAAGTAGGGAAAGTTGACATTCCACTGAAAAATATGTCAGAGAAAATATTCCATTTTGTATTTGAGGAATGCTACTGAAAGGTTTTGTAGGAAAAATTCTAGTGCTTGTGTTGAAGACATTTTTTACTATTGTTTGTTTATGTTGTCATAGAATTGAGAGGCCAAGACCCAACTGTGTTAGGCACTGTACACACACATAACAAAGGGACAGTCCCTGATGGAGAGTTTACATTGTAAGAAATAATTTAATATTTTAACACCATTGACTTGAGTTACATAAATGAATTTGATGGATGGGGTGCAGACTTCCCCTTTGTTCCTATTATATATTATAATAGTCTAAATTTTGTGCTGTTTATAGGTATGTGTTTGTGTGTACATATTAACAGTTTAAATTTCTGAAACCATAACTGCAATGATACATCTTTTTATGTAAAGCATTTCTTTTTTTCTCTTTTTCCTTTGACTTATAAATTGGTAAAATTTCAGGTTATATATCAAGATACATTATTCTTATGAGAAGATAGGAGGAGACTCTCTGCAGACATTCAATTTATTTTGCATAACAAATGGTCAAGCATATGAGGAGGGATCTCTGTAAATAAAACCCCTGTAAGCGAGAGCTTTTTTGTATTCAAAAAGTAAATTTCAGTGTCTGATCACTCTCAGAATCAATTAATCAAATGTAAATACACCCTAGATATACTCATAAGGGCTTATCTTAGATCAGGACACTTTCAGAATCTTTTATTCCCTCATTTCTGTTTTATACACAGTGCAGTCATGGTTTAAAGTAGTTCTGCAAACACTGTTTCTTAGTAGATAGGTCTTTATAACTTAAGTCAGTGGTCTCCAACCCTTTTAAGCATGAGATCACTTTTTGAATGTAAGTGCAAACAAGAAGCAACTTCAAACCCAAACAACCTTGCCCCACCTCCTTCCCACCCCTTCTTCCAGGCCACACCCCTGCTCACTCCATCCTCCTTCTCCCATCCTCACTCACTTTTATCAGGCTGAGGACAAAGGGCTTGGGTGTGGGGAAGGGGATGCAGACACTGATTTTGGGCTAAAGGATTTGACATGTGGGAGGGGTTCTGAGCCTGAGGCAGGGAATTGAGGTGTAAGAGGGGGTTCAGGGAGCAGGCTCTGGGAGGTGCAGGGGGACTCAGGGCTAGGGCAGGGGTTTGGGGTGCAAGAGGGTTCAGGAAAGGGGCTGGGGTTCAGAATTCGGGCTCCAGCTGGGCACCACTTACCACAGGTGGCTTCTGGATGGTGTTGCAGGGGATTAAGGCAGGTTTACCCCTACTCTGGCCCTGCACCACTCCCAAAGCAGCCAGCAAACTCTCTCCATCCCTACCCCCATCTGCTTTGTGGAAATGGGGCACAGGGTGGGGTGGGGCACTCTGACATCAGCACCCCCCTTCCTCTTCTTCCTGTGCCCTGCACGGCAAGCAGGAGGATCCCGGGGGTTTGGGACAGCTCTAATGTAGAGGGCAGGAGCAGCCAGGCAGTGCTGAGAGAGGCAGGTGAAGTGCCGGCACTTAGCCTCCCAGCCAAACCAGTCAGGATCACCTGTCAAAGGTTCCAAGATCTACCAGTAGATCACAATCTACAGGTTCGTGACCACTACCTTAAGTGAAACTACCCACATTCCTCTCTATGGAAGAAAACAAACTTCCTAAAGACAAAGTTATAAAATATTATAGTGATAAAAGCATCACTAACAGTTGATGGCATGTCTTTAAATTAAGGCCAAACTATAATCCAATGTGCATGTCTGATTACTGATATAAAACAGGTTGGGAAACATACAAACTTTTTAACATTTAGCATATCTGGATCCAGATTTGAAATTTATGTCTTGAAATAATTTCTAATTTAGAAAGGAATTTCCTGTCAGAGGTTCTCACTAGGGATGTAAAGGGTTAACAAGGTAATCGGTTACTAGGTGATGCTTACCGAATCACTGGTTAAACCAGGGGCATGGCCAGGGTGGTGCAGTGGACACAGCCCAGCCTGAGCAGCTCCCCCCCCAACAGCAGAGAGGGCTCAGCCCATCCAGACTGGAGCACCTAGGCTGCAGTGGCCCTCTACCTGCTGGGCCATTGTAATGTTTAACCAGTTAACTTTTTAAATGGGACTTTACATCCTTAGTTTTCACTTGTGGTTTCAGTTCCTTACAGTGACATTAATACATTTCTTTCATCAAGGAAGTAAAGGTTGCAACTAGTAAACAGGAAATGTACTGGCTTTTATAATTATGCTCTGATGCACCGAAGAGAATGGCCCCACTGTGCTACAAGCCTACCGTTTCTTTATCCGAGGTTCATATATGGTCCATATTACTGTTCTATTAAGTGCCTCAAAATCTTTAATGTATTTATCCTTACAACATCTCCGTGAAATAATATTTTACAGAGAAGGGAACAAAGGCATAGAAAGAAAAAAGTCAGTGACTTTCCTGGGAAAACATCATGTAAGGCATGCAATTGAACCCAAGTATCTTCGGTCTCAGGCCTGTGCTCTGACCACTAAATCATATTTGCTTTGGCTGAATACATCTGTGAAATTTGGGGATATTTAACACATGTTTAATTTTTAATCTCTCGTGAAGGAGTGGTCTCTGATAGGTAGCAAATTAAGTGCCAGGCAGCATTCTGGATTGTGATGCCACCTTCACAGTGACATGGCTCTCAAAGATTTAAGTAAAAATTCATATAGCCACTCCAAAGAAGGACTAGTACTTTGATATTGGAAGGCAACATGTGCCAGGAAATTCCAAGCAGGTGATCCCCTATAAAATTGTATATATATTTCCAGTGTCTGTTACATATTGTACTAGCAAATAGGAAATGGTCAAGGTGAAGCAAAACCTGGTGTGTGCTGAGTGTCAAATTAGCTTTTCAGAAAAGTGCCGCTGCCCAGAGACAAGTGAGGAAGGAGCCTCATGTGAAAAGTCTGTATACAGAAGGTTACTGGGAAAATTTCATGATCTCTTGGTGAAGAAGAAAAGAAAACACCGGCTAAGCCTATGGATCAGATGGTAATGTACAGGGTTGTGAATGGAAAAGCAGAGAATTGTTTTCCTTTAAAAAAGTCATGTTATTCCCAAGCCTCAAAGTGCTTCAGCTAAATTAACCTAAGCAGTATACAAATGATTTCTTCTAGTTATTTGTCTATAAACAGAAAGGATCTTCATGTTAAATTATTTACAGATTCCTTTTCACAAGACAAGGGAAATGAATTTTCAACTGTGACCCAGGCCAAATGAATTAAAACCGTCCAAAATAGTTGCCTAATTCAAGTGCATGAAACCCCCGAACTGGTTGAGAAAGCTTCTACACTCAGGCTACAGCTACACTGATGTCTTTTTGCGGAAGAGGATATGAAAATTGCGCTCGCATTTGCATATCTTCTTCTGATTCTTTTTGCAGAAGAGGTTTTGCCAATATTTGGCCCCATTTAGATGGGGCCAAATGTTGGGGAAAACCCCTCTTTCACAAGACCCCTTATTCCTTTTAAATTGAGGCTTACAGGGTCTTGCAAAAGAGGCTTTTTTCCCCTGACATTTGGCTCCATCTACACGGGGCAAACAACAGCAAAACCTCTTCCGCAAAAAGAATTGGAAGAAGATATGCAAATGTGAGCACGATTTGCATATCCTCTTCCTCAAAATAATGGCAAAGTAGCTGTAGCCTCAATGAGTAATTTTACAGTATGACAGTATGCCTCCAACTGCAACTATTCAAATAGCCACACGCAAAAACCTGTTTGTATTCCAATAATAAACAGAAAAACACATTATTTACTGGAAAAGGACAGTCCTCCTAATATTAATGGCACAGAGAAATAAAGAATGTTAAAGGACTTCAACGTGAAAAATATCTGACAGCCTCTTATGAGAGCAAATAGATATTTTAATATACGGTTCTTGTTTTTGGAGTTTGAACAAAATAAAATGCCAAGAGGTTGTCTAAATACAAACTTTTTAAAGGAACATATACAGTTTATTAATAAGAATTCCTAATACTTAGATGGAAAATCCAGGTATATTAATCAGGACAAAATTTAAAAGTTTTATATTATGTACATAAGAACAGCCATAGTGGGTCGGACCAAAGGTCTATCCAGCCCCAAAGCCTGTCTTCCAACAGTGGCCACTGCCAGATGCCCCAGAGAGAGTGAACAGAATTGGTAATCATCAAATGATCCCTCTCCTGTCATCCATTTCCAGTCTCTGACAAACAGAGACTATGAACACCATTCCTACAGATTCTAGGTAATAGCCATTGATGGACCTATCCTGCTTTCATTTATCTAGTTCATTTTTTGAACCCTCTTGAAGTCCTGGTCTTCATAACATCATCAGGCAAACTAGTGGCAGTCAGTGCAGATCCCAGAGCACATTAGTGTAATTTGCTGCTTATGTCAAACTTCACTTAATACAATGGACTGCATTCAGCAGAATTCTGTTTTAAGTTCCTTCAAAAAGAAGAATTCAGCATGGGAGCAATCAACATGACAGGCAAAAATATTCAGCTAATGAAACATTAGAACATGGGGTCAAAGTTGCATGTTAAAGTTGTTTCTCACAATCTCACAGGAATGAAGACTCTAAAGGAACTCATCCAGTAAATGATTAAGCATGTTTGACAACATGCACAGTAAAAAGGAATGGAAGATAGCAATTCAAACATCTGTTTCTACAAAATATCAGCACGTTCTAAATGTAAAACAAAAATCGGGTAGATATGATTGTGTAGCATTGGGCAGTCCTTAAACATAAAAGTATTCCAGTAAGGGAGGTCATATAACATCCCACCTGACATGTCAGGTAGCATTTTTAAAAAGTAGTTACGGTAAAGGATGGTAAAGGATGTCCCACAGTTGTAATTGTCTAGAAGTTTGATTGAGACAGGGCAATGTGTGTTTTCTACAGGTGACTTACTTGTCAGTTTAAGACAGGCTACCCACACCATATCATAGCTAATGTTATGTCTAGACTACATCCCTCTGTCGCCAGAGGCATGTAAATTAGACATACCAAAATTGCGAATGAAGTGGGGATTTAAATATCCCGCACTTCATTAGAATAAAAATGGCCGCCACTTTTTGCCAACACGGCAATTTGCCGGCAAAAAGCGGCAGTCTAGACAGGGATCGGTCGACAAGGAAAGCCTTTTCCGACCGATCCCGTAAACCTCGTTGCACGAGGCATAAGGGATCGGTTGGAAAAGGCTTTCTTTTCGACCAATCCCCATCTAGACTGCCACTTTTTGCCAGCAAATTGCCACCTCGGCAAAAAATAGCAGCCATTTTTATTCTAATGAAGTGTGGGATATTTAAATCCTTGCTTCATTAGCAATTTTGGTATGTCTAATTTACATCCCTCTGGTGACAGAGGGATGTAGTCTAGACATACCCTAACAGTCTGACTAAGATGGCTGCAGCAAGACCATTTAACGATATTGATTTTGTTCCTGAATACTGTCAAACTGAAGTGGTGAAAGCAGAGCAAGAAATTTATTCCACACATGGATGGGAAAAAATAGAGGGATCATTGGTCCCTTGGTGATTTCAGTCAAAGTAAATGTCAAATTCTCTGTAAATTGATGTCTTTAAATTAAGATTTGAGGATACTTCAGTAACTAAGCCAGAGGTTACGAGTCTAGTACAGAAGCAAATAGATGAGGTTCTGTTGCGTGTGATGTGTAAGAAGCCAGACTAGATGGTCATCATGGTTCCTTCTGGCCACAAAGTCTCTGAGCTCCCCAGATATCTGCTTCCCTACCACCCACTTCCCTCTCATAGCAGCTAGACTTTTTGTGGAGTGAGCAGAGTTGCACAAATACAGCTCACCCTATAACAGCTCACCTGTAAGGCACTTGTTAATTTGCCTTTCTGTGTGCAGGGAGAAAGTGAAATGGACACAGGAAGCTGGCAGCAAGACAAAAAAATCCATGTTGGCTCTCACCAGATAGAATTTTTCTAGAAATCCCTTCCTGTGAACATTTTTCTGTGTTGGATGATTTATTTGTTGCTTTATTTCCAAAAAATGTAAGTTTTTTTTCTGGCAGGGGGCAAGGGGAGGGGAGGTGAGAAGAGATTTCCATTTTCTAGTCAGAACTGGTTTCCATAAAATATGGAAGCAGCACCTTTTGGCTACTTAAAGGTATCTATTTCTCCCTAAAGAGTTAGACTTTGAACTCTTAGGAAACATGTCATTTAACAAATAACAAAGTCTCACATAAACTTCCTTGTATAGGAATTAAAGAACAAGAACAGTCTTATAAACCTAGAGGCAGTAAAGTGATTTGTAGTTCTTCATGTCTACTACAGATTTCAATAAATTTTGCTGAGTAATAAAGATTAAATTGTATCTTAAAGACTTGTAAATACACTGTTTAAACTCTCTGAACAAACCTGTTCACTTGTAGGAAGACGAAATATTAGAGAATTATGTTAGATTTGGATCTGAGTGGATTGAGCAAGGTCCTGTGAAAATACATAGGCAGTGACACATTGAATGTGAAGACAGAACAAGCATTCATCTATGGAGTGCTGAAATATGGTAGAGATATTCAAGCCTATCATCCATAATTGCTAGTTACAGAATTCATAAACTGCATAGTATAGACCATAGTACTCTACAGTGACACCTTTGAAAGCAAAATTCTAAAGAGATTTTAAATACACTAGGGGGATACGTGCCCTGCTAGCTGTGCTCGCCAACCCCCTTGTCACGGGGTAGTACGCAACCCCAGCTCTCCCCCTTATCCACCAGGGAGGGCCGGGCTGCAGCTGCAACAGCCAAGGTCCCCTCTCCCTTCCCCCTTCCATCATATTCCAGATGTGGCCTAACCAGAGACGAATAAAGGGGAATAATCACTTCTCTGGATCTGCTGGCAATGCTCCTTCTAATGCACCCTAATATGCCATTAGCCTTCTTGGCTACAAGGGCACACTGTTGACTCATATCCAGTTTCTCTTCCACTGTAATCCCCAGGTCCTTTTCTGCTGAACTGCTACTTAGCCATTCAGTCCCCAGCCTGTAACAATGCTTGGGATTCTTCCATCCCAAGTGCAGGACTCTGCACTTCTCCTTGCTGAACCTCATCAGATTTCTTTTGGCCCAATCTGTCCAGGTCATTCTGGACCCTATCCCTGCCCTCCAGTGTATCTACCTCTCCCCATAGCTTAGTGTCATCTGCAAACTTGCTGAGGGTGCAATCCATCCCCTCATCCAGGTCATTAATAAAGATGTTGAACAAAACCGGTCCAAGAACTGATCTTTGGGGCACTCAGCTAGAAACTGACCACCAAACTGACATCGAGCCGTTGATCACTACCCGTTGGGCCCGACAGTCTAGCCAGCTTTCTATCCATCTTACAGTCCATCTATCCAATCCATATTCCCTTAACTTGCTGACAAGAATATTGTGGGAGACTGTATCCAAAGCTTTGCTAAAGTCAAGGTATATAACATCCACTGACTTTCCCATATCCACAGAGCCAGTTACCACATCATAGAAGCTAATCAGATTGGTCAGGCACGACTTGACGTTCGTGAATCCATGTTGATTATTCCTGATCACTTTCCCCTCTTCCAAGTTCTTCAAAATAGATTCCTTGAGGATCTACTCCATGATTTTTCCAGGGAGTGAGGTAAGGCTGACTGGTCTGTAGTTCCCTGGACTGTCCTTCTTCCCTTTTTTAAAGATGGGCACTACATTTGCCTTTTTCCAATCTTCAGGGATCACTCCCGATCTCCACGACTTTTCAAAGATAATGGCCAAAGGCTCCACAATGACATTTGCCAACTCCCTCAGTACCCTCGGATGCATTAAATCTGGGCCCATGGATTTGTGTATGTTTAGCTTTTCTAAATAGTTCCTATGGGTACATCTACACTAGCTCGTTAGTTCAAGCTAGGTAGGGTAATGAGGGCAACCGGAGTTGCAAATGAAGCCCGGGATTTAAATATCCTGGGCTTCATTTGCATATTCCCATCTGGCCGCCATTTTTAAATCCCCCTTAGTCCAAATTCCATGCCCGCGGCTACACGCAGCACGGACTAGGTAGTTCGAACTAAAGATCCTAATTCGAACTACAGTTACTCCTCATGGAATGGAATGAGGAGTAACGGTAGTTCGAATTAGGATCTTTAGTTTGAACTACCTAGTCCATGCCGCGTGTAGCCGTGGGCACGGAGTTCGGACTAAGGGGGATTTAAAAATGGCGGCGCCCGGGAACATGCAAATGAAGCCCGGGATATTGAAATCCCGGGCTTCATTTGCAACTCCAGTTGCCCTCATTACCCTACCGAGCTCGAACTAACGAGCTAGTGTAGACGTACCCTAACTTGTTCTTTCCCCACCAAGGGCTGTCCACCTCCTTCCCATACTGCATTGCCCAGTGCATTTGTCTGGGAGCTGACCTTGGCCGTGAAGACAGAGGCAAAGAAAGCATTGAGTACTTTAGCTTTTCCCACATCATCTGTCACTAGGTTACCTCCCTCATCCGGTGAGGGCCCCACACCCTCTCTGGTCACCCTCTTATTGCTAACATCACTGTACAAACCTTTCTTGTTACCCTTCACATCCCTTGCCAGCTGCAATTCCAGTTGCACTTTTGCCTTCCTGATAAGTCCCCTGCATTCTCAAGCAATATATTTATACTCCTCCCTAATTATCTGTCCAATTTTCCACTTCTTGTAAGCTTCCTTTTTGTGTTTAAGCTCATAATGGATGTCCCTGGTAAGCCAATCTGGTTGCCTACTATATCTGGTTTTCTTGCTGCGCATCAGGATGGTTTCTTCCTGTGTCTTTAATAAGGCTTCTTTAAAATACTGCCAGCTGTCCTGGACTCCTTTCCCCTTTATGTAAGCATCCCAGGGAATCCTGCCCATCAGTTCTCTGAGGGAATCAAAGTCTGATTTTCTGAAGTCCAGGTTGTGCATTTTGCTACTCTCCTTTCTTCCTTTAGTCAGGATCCTGAAATCTACCATCTTATGATCACTGCTTCCCAGGTTGTCACCCACCTCTACTTCCCCTACTAGTTCCTCCCTGTTTGTGAGTAGCAGGTCAAGCTGAGCACAGCCCCTTATCAGTTCCTTCAGCACTTGTACCAAGAAGTTATCCCCAACATTCTCCAAAAACTTCCTGGATTTTCTGGGTACTGCTGTATTGGTCTCCCAACAGATGTCAGGGTGATTAAATTTGCCCATGAGAACCAGGGCCTGCGATCTGGAAGCTTCTCTCAGTTGTCCAAAGAAAGCTTTGTCTACCTTATCCACCTGAATGGTGGTCTATAGCAGACACCAACCACAACATCACCCCTGTAGCTTCCACCTCTATATTTAACCCATAGACTCTCAACAGTTTTTTCTCCCTCTAGGTATTGGAGCTCTGAGCAATCATACTGCTCTCTTACATACAATGCAACTCCTCCTCTTTTTCTCCCCTGCCTGTTCTTCCTGAACATTTTATACCCTTCCATAACAGTGCTCCAGTCATGCGAGTCATCCTACCAAGTCTCCGTTATTCCAATCAAATCATAGTTCTTCGACTGGGCCAAGGCTTCTAATTCTTCCTGTTTGTTTCCCAGGCTTCTCGCATTGGTGTACAAACACCTTAGATAACCAATTTATCACCCTGACTTCTCTATCCAAATCAGGGGTCCTCCTTTGTTGCTTGTTATTTCTTGTGATTCTTCCCGGTGTCCGACTTCCTCACTTACCACTGGGCTTTGGTCACCGTCCCCCAGTGAACCTAGTTTAAAGCCCTCCTCACTAGGTTTGCAAGCCTGCTCATGAAGATGCTCTTTCCTCTCTTGGGGTATGTCAACACTAGCTCATTAATTCGAGCTAGGTAGGCAAATCAGGCAACCGGAGTTGCAAATGAAGCCCGGGATTTAAATATCCCGGGCTTTATTTGCATGTTCCCATCCGGCCGCCATTTTTAAATCCCCCTTAGTTCGAAAGATCATGGAATGAGGTGTAACAGTTAATCTGAACGAAGGACTTAGTTCGGATTAACTTTAAACTGCCGCGTGTAGCCACGGGCAGTTCATTTGAACTAAGGGGGATTTAAAAATGGCGGCCGGATGGGACCATGCAAATAAAGCCCGGGATATTTAAATCCTGGGCTTCATTTGCAACTCCGGTTGCCTGATTTGCCTACCTAGCTCGAATTAACGAGCCAGTATAGACATACCCTCGGTTAGTTGGATCCCATCTCTTCCTAACAATCCTTGTGCCCAGAACAGAGTCCGACAGTTGAAGAAATCAAAGCCCTTTCTCTGACACCACCTGCACAACCACACATTTACTTCCTCAATTCGACAATCCCTACCCGGACCTTTTCCTTCAACTGGAAGGATGGACGAGAACACCACTTGTGCTTCAAATTCCTTGATCCTTCTTCCCAGCGCTACATAATCTGCTGTGACCCGCTCAATGTCATTCTTGGCCGTATCATTAGTTCCTACATGGAGAAGCAGGAAGGGGTAGCGATCCGAAGGTTTAATCACTTTCGGAAGACTCTCGGTCACATCCTGAATTTGAGCTCCTGGTTAGCGGCACACTTCTCGAGATTGCAGGTCTGGACGGCAGATGGATGACTCAGTCCCTCTGAGGAGGGAGTCCCTGACCACCAGCACCCGTCTTCCTTTGGGGGTGGTGGTCATGGACCACCCAGCCCTAGAACTATGCATCCCATGCCTTCTGGTAGATGGTCTTCCCTTCTGATTTCTTCCCTGAGAGGTTCCTGCTAAAGCAATCTCCACAGCAGTGCCTGTGGAGAGAGTCTGAAAGCGGTTACTTACCTCTGCAGGAATGGGGGATACCTGAGTTGGCCTTCTTCTCCTTCTAGAGGTTACATGCTGCCAGTTTTCTTCCTTGTCCTGCTCTGACTGGCTCTTCAGCCTGCTGTACCTGTAGGATTAAACACTGCCTTCTATCGAGGAAGTCTTCATCCTCTCTGATAGAACGTAGGGTCGATACTTGGGCCTCCAGTCCTCTAATTTTTTCTTCCAAAATGGTGACCAGCTTGCAATTAGTGCAGATTAGAAGCTCACAGCTTCCACTTGCCAGCCACAGCACACACTCCATGGGGGTGGGGGAGGGGGAAGGGAAAGGGGAAAGAAAAACAAACACAAACAAACACACAAACAAACAGCCAAACACAAGCTCAGCACACAGCAAGAAAAACCACAAACACAAACACACTACAGACAGCCACTTCCCTCAAGGGTCCTGTATTAGCTTCCTCCTTTATCTGGAGAACTCCCTCTCCAAACTCCCTGTTAACAGCCCCTGTTCGCAAGCAGCTTGGTGCAAGGAAGGTGAGAGCTGCTGCTGAGGAGTCAAAGAGCCACATTTAGATCTCTGGAGAGCCAGGAGTTGCTGACCCAATTATGAGGTTAGGCTGGGTGGCTGAGAGGGTGGGCTGTGGGACAGAGTGATGTTATCCCGCAGGAAAAACTTTTTTATAGTATAGTAGGACTTTTATAGTTCACCATAAACCTGGAAAGCATCAGGTGCTTGCAGATGCACTTAACTAAGCAGGTGTAGTGAGACAATATTCTGATTCATGTAGCTCACATTCTCCAAGAACAGTCTAATGGTTCTAAGGTACTTCCAACACAACAGTTCTGCTAAAAGAAACCCACACTTGGGAATATCAAGACGGTATAGGAATATGTCATTCATTAATCCCAGTATTAGGGCCCTTGTGTATTTAGGTAACAGAATTTTCTTTGCACTAAATTTACAAAGAACAGTACTGGAATATCTCCATGGTAACAGTGTTGCCAACTCTTGCTATATTTTTTGAAGCCTCAGCTTCTGGGATCTTGAATATGTTTGGCTTTCTTTTTCTTTTTTAAAGTAAGGTTCTAGCCCTCGTAGGAACAGCTAAAATCTTGAAAATATACCCAACAAGCACCAGGAAGGTTAAAGTGCCAGAAGACAAATATAAAGAACTCCAAATTTATCATTGATCAGCCTCATGTTGTTTAACCTAGTCTCAAGATATTGGGGCCTGGCTCATAGTGAATGCCTGGGGATGGAAGTACTACAGTAAAAAAGTAACAGCTCACCTGTGCCATGAAAAAGATTTATTGAGAGTATCAGATTCTTATGGCTGGTTGTGATGAATATGTTCAGAACTGGATCCTTTCATATTTTACATATCAGGAAATGAACTAGCTATCATAATAAAATACCAAATTGTGGAGTTATGTTCTGAGTAGATTTGCTTCCTGTTTGTTTCCTTTTTCACTATTTGAATACCTCTCAGGCAATGCTGCTGAGTTGTAGGCCAATTGTCTAGATATTTAGGAACAAAGGGCTCTTCTCTCTCTAGCTGTGTAAACATCAGATCAGTGGACAATTTGGTGTTTGCAGAAAACCATCTAATAAGGAAAGCAACTGAGAGTTAACTATTGTGAATTGTAGCATGAAAAGGCAACAAAAGGCATCTTCACATTTCAGTCTTGCTGGGTTTTTTCACTAAGGCCTCCTTTTTCGAGGCATAATGATCTTGCGCAAAAGGGTTTTTTTGCGCAAAACGGACCCACCTACCCTGCTGGTTTTTGCACAAAAACCTCTTGTGCAAAAAGCCTGGGCAGATAATATGCAAATGACAGCACGACAAATGATAATGAGCACTTCATTAGCATGCTCTCTGCTGGCAAAAGCCTGCAGTGTAGACATAGCCTAAGATACTGAGTTTGAAGCAATGTTGGGATTTTCACTTGCCTTTTATAGCTATAGGTTGCTCTGGCTGCTATCAAAAGATGAGTTATGAAAGAAGAAATAATATGATTTATTGTACAATGCAACTCACTATAGGATATTGACATCTGAGAGAAAATTGTCTGATGACTCCAATCCAACTATAAGAGATGTCTCAATAGAAGTCCACAAACCCTTCACAAATTATATGTATTCCTTCTGTATAGATTTAGAACTCAGATTAAATAAAGGAATTACATATATAATGGAAAGTGCCAATGGTATCTCTGAGTATAGGTGGCTTTGTATGTTTTCTAGTTATCACTATTTCTAAAAATGCACCCATCCTACTGTCCTAGGTGCATGCAGAATAAAAATGGTGACAAATATCACAAGTGAACATGTACTTCCCTTTTAAATATGCTGACAATTTACCCTTCTAAATGCATTTACAGTTAAGCCTTTCATTGACCATTGGCTAGTATTTCTGCCTTAAAGACCTATTATAGGTTTTGAAAGGAGAAAAATTCCTCTTAGGAGGTTTCCTCTCTGCCTTTGCTTTACAATGCATACTTAGTGTGAGAGTAGGTGAGCATTGCAGCTCAATTTAAAACTGATTTAATAAACCATAAAGAGGGATGAATGATCTTTTAAGTCTAGCAAAAAAAAAAAAAAAAAGCAGAGGGGAAAGCAGTCATACTTCATTTAACTAATGAGCAGGAAGGGGCTTGGCAACTAGATCTGGCAATAGCATTTGGGGTGCCATGTAGGAGAAACATCAATTTTTATTTTTAAATGAACATTTTGAGCCCTTCTCCTATGAAGATAACCTTATAAGTGCATGTATGAAACCAATATAAATTATTGCTGGGATGGATGAATCCAGCATCTGCACCCCAATTCTGTGAGAGGAGATTGACTTAAAATTTATACATTTACACAAATTACTTTCAATGTAAAATAGTTATGTTTGAATGAATCTTTCATGATCATCTTCTAAATTCTTTGCACAGTTCTGTGCAGAGCAACATGATCAAAACAGGTGGGATTGTTTTGAAGACTCATACAAAAAAACTAATTCCAGCTCTTGTAGACTTGAATTAAGTGGCTGCTGTTCATTAGAAAAGTTGCAAAGACACCATTTTCCTTCCTGCATTCCCTTCTAGGAGCCCATGAGGATTGTACCCTCTACTCCTTGTCTTCATTAGGAAATTGTTGTGTCTTTAACTTATAGATTCACACCATAAATGTAACAGGAACAAGTGATGTGAGTCATGTCAACTTCAAACCCCTCTCCCTGCCCACACACGTGCATGTGCTATTAAATGCCAGAAAGTTAGATCCAAAAGGAGATCTTTTAGTGGTCGTTAGAAGCATGGGTAAGAGATGCAATTCAACAGAATTTCCTCAAGCACTTCCTCTGAATACATACAAAATTAGTGATGCACCTGGCAACCTATCTGCTCACTGAAAAACATACCAAGCTGCAGTGAGAAGTTTTCAGCATCTCCTCTCACTCTGCCAAAAATTAATTTCCAGTTTTAATATTTACTACCCTTTCTATAAATTTTTACTTTCAGAATGAAGCAATTATGGTTGCAAATTAGAATTGGAATACAGAAAAATGTCCTGGGGAAAGTCCTGCTCATTAACTATCTTTATTGCAGAGGACAATTTTAACAAAAGCAACATTTCATGGAAGCCATCATACAGAATGCCTGGCATGTGCATCAATTTCCTGAGAGCACAGTTATTTGGAATAAGAAAAATCTACGTTTTCCTTTCTTCACTATCAGAGCTGATCTTCTCTTCACTTGATTTGAAAGTTTGAGCCATAAATCTGTGGTATTGACAGAAACCTATTCATAAAACATGGAGATTTTGCCATACATTCTGGAAGAAAGTCAATGTTGCAAAGTGAAGTGTAAAATTATTCCTGTCTCAATGTTATTTTTGAGTCGTATATCTTTGCATTTTATGAACAGCAGGCATATTTGGAAGAATTATGTCTGAGTCATAAATTCCTATTTGCCTGGGACATGACTAATAGGTATCTTTAACACAGTTAGATGATATTACTGTCTTATCTTGCATTTTTTTAACCTCTGAAACACACACAAGACAGATGAAATTTAAATAGCACATTGACATTAACACACAATCTGTTGGAAAATGGTCACCAGTCTCCTTTTCTGGTCCATTGGGTCCAGCAAACTGATATTGTAATGCATAAGAGTTTCCACATTTATTATTTCAATATTTAGCAAAGAAAATTGTCCTGCTTGCTTTTAGAGCTTATGGATTGTCATGAGCTGCAAGAAAGATGGAATAAGTAGATCAGGTGAAAGAAGGCATTTGGCCAATCTTTACCTCACACAAAAGAAAAATAAATCTATTTAAATGAATTATGGTGAAAGATCTTTCCAAATGGTGCTACCAACAAGTGCTCATCTGTATTCCAGAAGCATTTACTGCCATAAACTAGATCTTTATGAGCAAGTTGCTGTTGCCTGATGTGTTGCTGAAAAGAGAGAGAGAACAATAATGACAAACGAAGAGGACAGAAATGATAAAGATCTCTAGGCCCCAATGCTCACTCAAAAACTTCACTTTCTCAAATATAATAAATTATTCTGAATAGTTATACCTAGTATTGATAATTAATAATAAACCAAAGAATATTGTCTTTCTGTTAACAATTTATTTCTGAACAGATCCTGAACTCTACAGAAATTTTCATCATTTTTCTGGTTGCCAATCAGCAAAGTGTCTGTGTGCTATTAGCCAGTATTCATTATATGTTAGCCAGTGAGCCACATTCACTAAGCAGTCCTTTTTAGCTTCTGTTTCCAATAGGCTTCAGATGTATAAATGTATATGAACATTAGCTACATTACATCAATATCGCCATACCAATTTTCACCATCTAAAGATCTTTACCACATCCTACACAAAGTTTAACTCATTTATTGTTCAAGAGATAGTCATGTGGTATATGTCTGCAGCTTGTTAGAAAATGTTTGTTAATATTTTCCCACCAGAAAATACCATTTCAACTATGCCAACTTTTTAATGAATTGATATTTATTTTGACAATTTCCCATAAAAGTGTTTTATAAATGAAAATATCCTAAAATGCTATCACTAAGTTATTGAAAACAAACATGCCTCTAATTAGTAGACTGACAGCTCCTCTTATTTTCTAGATCCAAGTGTCAATATAAAATAGTTTCATTTCAATGCAACAGGACACACTTGGAACTAGAAAATAAAATGAGATATTTTAATTAATCCCAAGTAGCAGGTATGCTTAATCATTTTAAAAGTAAAAATGTAAAATAAATTAATAAAATATTTCAGCTATTATGTTATGTCATGACATGTCACCTATCAGTACTATATACTAGTGATGAGGTAAAATAATATGCAAATGATAAATATCATAAAATGAAAACCAATAACATAAAATAAATTTAAAAATAAAATTTGTTTTGAAACACAATTTCAAAACAACTTCACAATGAATATTTTCAAAAAAATGCTGGCATTTCCTTTTCATGGGTGATTTCAAAAGTATTTAGTTATGTTCAAAATTAGAATGAAAACACGTACGTGTCAAAATTTGCATGAAACGGAAGTTCTCAGTTTTGGACTGCTGTAAATAAATCTTTGGTTGCTTCTCGTATTTTCGTATTTTCTGCTCTCTTAATGCTGGACTTTAAGAATTTTAAAATTTAAGAATTTTAGATAGAATAACTACTAAGAAATAGAAATTAATGAATCATGAATCATGAATAATATATTATGAGTCTGGAGGGGAATCACCATTAATACTAAAATTTACATAACCTTCATTAACATTTAAAAAAATAAAAATTGATTGTGTAACTATCATATAAACAAGTAACAGGACCTCCACCACAAACAGCAGAGTAAACTCATCACATATATTGTAAGACAATCCACAAATTACATTTTGTGCTACTTGATCAGCTCGAATGAATTATAAATGTGACTCAGGAGAAATCCAGTTCTTGTGAACTGATTATTAACAGAGATGGGAGCTGGGTGTTTAGAATTTCTATGTTCCCCAGCCTTCAGAAAAAAGAAATAAGAAAGTAATCTGTTATTCAAATATGACACATAAAAGATATTCTTTGCTTCTGGAATCGAAGAGAATCAGAGGCCGTGTATAGTTCTAAACATTTTTTTCCTGGTTGTGTTTATAACTAGAAATTTCAAGAAACAGAACTGTGCAGTCTAGTCCTGATATGTATGTATTTTAAATGGTGGCACAGTGGCATCTTCCTACCGATCAAGTATGCTTGCAGTTGTTTAGCTCAGTATTAACGAGGAACAATTTGGTTACATTTATATTCTTTACATTGAAAGATAACATTGTGAGCTTTGGGCTGCATTGGAAGAATAAATGTCATCTTGAGGTTCCAAAGCGTACGTGTTTAAAGACAAAGAGTTGAAGTGACAACAGCTCTGGGCGTATCAAGCTAGGGACTTGAAAGAACGATTTCATCCTTTTGCAGTGGAGATTGTCACTTTCTAATTTAAACAGAAAACAGATATTAAATTTCTTCTTAAGCATTAATAATTGCAGAGAGCAGTCCCCAACTGAAGAAATGTAACATTGATAGAGCTGCCAATATCTACAAGTAGGGATATTTGCTGAGAAAGATAAACTTTTTAAATTCTATTGCAATCCATTGTACTAGAAGATTTTTCCTGGGGGAAAGTGGCAAACAGTAAATGTTTTAGTTTAAAAAAAATCAGTTCTGAGCCTCCTTCACTAAAAGGCGGTAGGACTGATAAGCTTTCATGTTTTGTTTGCAGAGCAACTCTTACTTTATTAAATGATACCTTTAATGTCCAAGTTCATATAAGAAAATCAGAAATTTAACAAAATCAGAACTTTGCTACTTTAAAAAATGTTTTCACACAACGAGTGACTTGACAGACTTAGAGCCTGGAATTCTAGCTACAGAACAGGCTGAGACAATAATGCAGGCCACTCTTAAATTTTCCTGCCTTAACCTGAAGCCAGATGTAATTACCAGACAGCCCAAGTGGTTAATCTAGTCCATTATCCTGGATCCAAGAGATGCTAGTATGAGATGCTTCAGATTTAGCAGTTATAGAACAGCATGCAAAAATTGTTTCATTGGACTTCAATAGTTACTACATTTAAATAGTTTACATTCTTAAGAAGGTAGGACAGTATCGCACCTACACATGTACCTAGCTACTGTAATTTCAGATATTGTTCATATAGCTGCCAATCCTTTTCTGTGATTCATGCTAGACCTGTGCCTTAACATATTATTGCAATGATGAGTTCCACACATTACAGACTCACTGAGTTCATTATTCACTATTGTGTACCAGTCGTTATTTGGCTTTTACTGCTGTCATGTTACCTTTCATATGCCTTCTCTCTAAATCCAAATCTTTTAAATAATTATAACTATGGATGAGAAGTGTTGGGGAGTCCCTGAGCCCTGCACCCCCATCCGCAAGCATATGTGACTCTCAGCCAGCAGGTAGAACAGAAGGTTTACTGGTTCACAGAGATACTGTGTAGCATAGGATCGATGTTAACACAGGGAGCAAGAGCAGACAGCATTATTCCTCTCAGGGAGAAGGGATCCCGGGCCCTTCTCCCCCCTTTCCTTCTCCTGACTCTTCCCCCAGGCCCTAAACCACCAGCCTGGTGTCAGCCCCACTTGCCCTTTGTCTCCCTTCCTGCCCAGGAGTTATCTCCTATGTCTAGCCCTCTGGTGTCTGGGCCCAATACACATCTGCAGTGAGTCATGCCCAGCCTCCCACCTTCCTCATGCAGAGAGTGTTGCAGTAGCCGGGGGAAATTGAGGTACATGCATGCATACACACACACACACACACACACACACACACAGCACAATACAGCAAAGAATGAATGTAAAAAGAGAATGAACACAGGATTACAAGAGTGGACAACACCACCACTATGTCACATCTCTCCCCCCCTTCCAGACTGAACTGAACAGGGTCACTCTGCCAGAGGCCTAGGAAAGTTCAGGCCCCCCCGCCCCAGGATAACGTGTCGGCTATGACATTAGTGTTCCTCTTAACATAGACCACCTCCATGTCGCAAACTTGCAGGAGCAGGTTCCACCTCGTTCAGCTGCTTGGCAACCCTGAAGGGGACAAGACCCATCCCCTGGCCCTCAGTGGCACAGGCACCAGCCTGTGCGCTGCGGTCTTACCAGCCCTTCCGCTTCCCTTGGGCTCTGCTCAGGGTCTCTGGATTTCTTGTATTTCATGTGCCTCATGTCCTCATTCTCCTTTTTGTACCTGGTTCCCTGAGATACTACATTTCCCATGGAGCACTGCAGTGGATCAACAGGAGAGAAGGCATTGATGAATGGTGGGTGATGTAGTTCAGTGTTGTATTAAGTTATCCGAAATAAATGGGCAAAAAGCATTACCATAACCCAGTCATGGTCCAATATTTTTGTTGGATTCTCCCACTATTTCAGTAGAGGCCTGCTCTGTCATCCCAGGACAATATGAAGTCCATCTGCATGGTGCTGAAACTAGGGATTCTGGGGGTGCTGTCACACTCCCTGGTGTGAAGTGATTTCCATCATATGCAGGGCTTGCAGTTTGGTTCAGTGATTCTCGGCATCCTCATTACACAAATTGTTCCAGCACCTCTGCATATCTGACCTGGTCTGTGGGGAATGACCAGTACCCTAAGGATGTCTGTGTGCAAAGTTGTGTCTCAGGATGGCTGGCAGCATTCTCTGCCTGTCCCCTGTGTCACAGGACTCTGAAACGTTTATTGAGCTAAATGAGTTGAACAGCAGAACAACCTGAAGAGCTTCATCAGCCTGTCATTATAGTGATTGGCCAACAATAGCATATATAATGCAAGTTGCCCTTATTTGCCACCACAAGGAATATACATCATTGCCTCTACATTAACACTGGTGCTATTCCACATCATCTGCAAATGAAGACTTGACCATCACCCTGGCAGGGATATGAAGGTCACTCACACCCAAGTTGTGACCCCAGGATTAGTGGATGGTGGGAACATCCCTTCCTGTAGAGATCTGCCAACTCATCCAATGTTAAATGGCATTAAACAAGGTACAAGTTTTGGCATAGAGAAATCTCATACCATTTAAAATTCTTTTATCCTATTTTAAAGATACAGAAACAGAAAAACAGATAAAAACATTTGAAATGTAAAGTATTAAGGAATAATTTCATTTTAACTTCATTGTTCCTTTTCCCTTTAGCTGGAGAGACTGTTAAAGGTGGGGGAGATGGACAATAAAGGACCTCTTTTAAGAGTCTCTTAGGCTACGTCTAGACTACAAGCCTCTTTTGAAAGAGAGTGTCTAGACTACAAGCAGATTTTTCGAAAAAGCGAGGAACTTTTTTTGAAAGAGAGTCTAGACATTCTCTTTTGAAAATGCACATTTTGCATTCAATAGCGCCTTCTTTCAAATGAGTGCTTTCAAAAGAACGCATTATTCCTCATAAAATGAGGTTTACCGCAATCGAAAAAACTGCCGCGTTCTTTCGATTTACATTCGAAAGAACGCAGCTGCAGTCTAGATGCAGGTGAAGTTTTTTCGAAAAAAGGCTACTTTTTTCAAAAAAACCCTGTAGTCTAGACACACCCTTTGATGGCATCAGAGGCTATATCTATGCAGCAGTATAAACATTATTCTGAAATAACGTAGTCTGTGTCTGCACTACAGGCAATTATTTTGAAATAATGTTGAGCTGGAGGACTTCTTACTCTGACTCCTGTAACCCTCATTTTACAAAAAGTAAGGGAAGTCGGAGGAAGAGTGCTCTTTCTTGGACTTCCTGCTGTGTAGACAGCACCAAAAAACGAAATAAACTATTTTGTTTTAAGCTACACAATTGACACAGCTCAGATTGCATTGCTTTAGCCTTGCTGTGTAGACTTACCCAAAGATAGTTATAATTGTCCTTTTGGGTAGAAGAAAAGTTAGTTGAGATAAACTGGAGCGATTGTGTGCTACTGCTGTGTTTAAGCCTGAAACCATCAAATGGAGAAAAGAATTGAAGTTAGTTGGAGCTACTGCTGCGAAACTCGAATTTCATTTCATCGCAGGTGGTATTTGGGACCCACTGGAGGTGATAGAAATGACAATGTCATCTGAGTTTCCCTCCAGTCTGGTAAGCATAGCTCTCAGAAGTAGCATTACAAAGGCTCAGAATCCCAGTTCACAGCAAAGGTAGACATGATATTGAACATTGCTTAAGTTGTCCTCATTTGTTGTTCCCTTTTTTATACCTCAATGTTTCATTCTTTAAGAACTCACAAAATGGATGATGGATAGAATAGCCCAATTCTTCATTATTTTGTCCACTAATTAGGCCTATCAGACACAAAAATGTGGGTACATTAATTGCAAGTTTAGATCTTTACCAAGTATGTTTTAACCATTGTTCCTGAATCATATAAGTAAAGCCTTTTTCTTTTGAGAGATCTCTCTGTTGGATCTATTGTTCTTGTTTATAACATTCATTTTTCTTCAACTGCTGGTTCTCATGTGTATTCCGCAGATGGGGAATGCAGGCACACCATGTGTCTAAGTCTGAAAGTCTTCCCAAGCAAAATCCATTGACCTGCTCATGCACAGATTCATCCCTCATAATCCCAAACAAGGGTATAAGAGGAAGAGTGGATCAATGCTTCTCCAGTTCCTTTTTAATGTTTCATGATCTTAATTAGAATCCTATCCTTCTCCACTCTTACAATTGCTTAAAAATTTATAGTAAATATTCAATGTAAAATAGTTCTCTTGTAGTTTAGAAGTCATAGGCTAGGCTAGGCGAGGCTAGGATATGATAAATAACCCTACTCCAGTCTTTCCCCTGAGAACTGTGCTGAGAAACCCAATCTTCAAGAACCATGTCTCTTCTCTGTGCACTTTTTCCATAATCAACATATATCAACTATGCCTCTATTGTATGGATGAGGCACATAGAATCATAGGGTTGGGAGAGACCTCAGGAGGTCATCAAGTCCAGCCCCCTGCCCAAAGCAGGACCAATCCCAACTAAATCATCCTAGCCAGGGCTTTGTCAAGGCTAGAATAAAAACCTCTAGGGATGGAGATTCCAACACCTCCCTAAGTAACCCATTCCAGTACTTCACCACCCTCCTAGTAAAATAGTTTTTCCTAGTATCCAACCTAGACCTCCCACACTGTAACTTGAGACCATTGCTCCTTGTTCCACCATCCATCACTACTGAGAACAGCCTCTCTCCATCCTCTTTGGAACCCCCTTCAGGAAGTTGAAGGCTGCTATCAAATCCCCCCACACACTTTTCTTCTGCAGACTAAATAAGCCGAAATCCACCAGCCTCTACTCATAGGACATGTGCTCCAGCCCCCTAATCATTTTGGTTGCCCTCCACTGGACCCTCTCCAATGCATTCACATCCTTTCTATAATGGGGGACCCAGAACTGGACGTAATAATCCAGATGTGGCCTCACCAGAGCTGAATAAAAGGAAACAATCAGTTATCTAGATCTGCTGACAATGCTCTTCCTAATGCAGCCTAATATGCCTTTTGCTTTCTTGGCTACAAGGGCACACTGTTGACTCATATCCAGCTTTTCACCCATTGTAATCCCCAAGTCCCCTCTGCCAAACTGCTACTTAGCCATTTGGTCCCCAGCCTGTAACAATGCTTGGGATTCTTCTGTCCCAAGTACAGGACTCTACACTTGTCCTTGTTGAACCTCATCAGATTTCTTTTGGCCCAATCTTCTAATCTGTCCAGGTCACTCTGGACCCTATTCCTGCCCACCAACATATCTACCTCTCCCCCTGGCTTAGTGTCATCCTCAAACTTGCTGCGGGTGCAATCCATCCCCGCATCTAGGTCATTAATAAAGATGCTGAACACAACTGGCCCTGGAACTGATCCTTGGGGCACTCTGCTAAAAACCGGACATCGAGCTGTTAATCACTTCCTGTTGGGCTGACACTCTAGCCAGCTTTCTATCCATCTTACAGTCCATTTATCCAATCCATACTTCCTTAACTTGCTGGCAAGAATATTGCGGGAGACCCTATCAAAAGCTTTGCTAAAGTCAAGGTATATCATATCTACCGACTTACCCATATCCACAGAGCCAGTTACCTCATCATAAAAGCTAATCAGATTGGTCAGGCACAACTTGACCCTGGTGACTATTCCTGATCACATTCCACTCTTCCAATTGCTTCAGAATGGATTCCTTGAGGATCTCCTCCATGATTTTTCTGGGGACTGAGGTAAGGCTGACTTGTCTGTAGTTCCCTGGATTATCCTTCTTCCCTTTTTTAAAGATGGGCACTATATTTGCATTTTTCCAGTCATCTCTTCCGATCTCCCGATCTCTCCCAATCTCCATGACTTTTCAAACATAATGGTCAAAGGCTCTGTAATGACATTTGCCAACTCCCTCTGTGGCAAATCTGGTTCCTGTTAGTGACCGCAATACTTGGGAAGAAAGGCCAGTCTCATCCAGGAATGCAGTTCCAGATGCATCATTCGTACCACCTCGGCAATACAGAGACTGCCTGCTCTGGGTCCTTAGACAATCTAGTCTATAGACTTTTCTAACCCTGAAGGATGTCTTCCTCCTTTAGCTGCAGTCTCCACTTTGTCAGTTTCTATCTTTCTCAGAGATGCTCTTGCCCTTACAGATGAACACTTGTTTCTGTCACAGGAGAGATCCCATCCCAATCCATCAGACAGGAACACTTAAGTAATGATTGTTCCACTGCTTCCATCAGAACTGTCTTCAGATTGGAGGAGTTAGAGGAAACAGCCCCACCAATGTCTGTGAGAATGTGAAGAACCCCATACAGAAATCCAAGGCAACACTATTTTCCTGATATAATCTCTGCAGGGTCACCTATTATCAGTTCCTATGGGGATACCATGACTCATAGACTCCTCCTCTGGCTGTGCAGGGCCTAGGATCTTCATTATGGATTCCCAGAACCATTGCCACTCTTCCCCGTCTCATCAGCTGGTTCTGTTGCTGTCTGAGGAGGAAGACACAGACCCCCAATGTTGTTTCCTGACATTTTAAAACCACAATGAGAGTCCAGCATGTCCCTTTCAGTTCATACTGGCACACACCAACATTGTGTTCCCAACTTTCAGATATTTTTTACAGTTGAGCTTAAAATCAGAGCACATGTGTAGGTCTAATTATTGCAACCCCAGCTATATGGAGCCTGCCCCAGGAAGGAGAAGAGGGATATATGACATCTGAACTATATCTCAAAGGAAGCTCCTTGTCAGTATTTCCAAGCTGAAGTATTTGATTTTCAGAAGAAAAGTTTTGGCCAAAAAAAAATTCAATTTAGTATTTATTTTCCCTGAAACATTCCATTTTTCTGCAGAAAATTAAAAAATATTCCAACCTGTTCTACCAATCATATTTGAGATGTGATGTAGACCTGTCCATTGGAATCTGGACTGGGGGTCTTAATGCATTCTGCATAGATTACTGAATAGTTAATCAGACAGTAGCGACTTCGAATAACAATCAAGACTGACTGCATGCAAAATGGGTTCTTAGTTTCCATAGCTCATTACCAATTCCCTGAGCTATTCGGTCCCTCAGTTAAGAAGGTTATTAGATTTACTGAATTGTCAATCACAGATCAGAGCAGTAAACATGCTCATGGACATTTTTCATCTTTCTGCCACAAAATGCATGTAAACCGTCTCCTGAAAGTTGTTGTAACCAGTCGGACATGACCCCCTCCCTCCTTTTCACTTGTGTCTAGCTGACCAGACATACTCCTCTGCTTTTCCCTTCTTCCCTGACCTTGGCTTTCTTAGTTATAATTTTTTAAGCTTTTTATCATGCCTTTGGTATGTTATCTGTAGTTTCTTGTAACCAAGGCCATGAGGCCCCATTTTGCTTAGAAACCATATTGCTTATGAATATGTATGTAACCTGTGGAATGTTAATGAGAAATACCCAACCAAAAGGGCAGTTTGGGATCCATGACCTTTTAAGGCAGACAAAGACCCTGCAAGCAGATAAATTAACTGTGAAGCATCCAGAATCTCTCTCTCTCTCTTTCTCTCTCTCTGACAAAATGTAACATCACAGCAGAAACTTGGGACTGGCCCAGAGGGATCTCCCAAGGAACATCATGGTCGAGTCTCCAGGAAGCTGACGCCTGGCCAGTACTCCAGCACCAATGAAATCAAAAGTAATCTGCACCGCACTAGCAGCCTGCCTCCAAACTGCCAGCATGAATGGGATGTATGTGTGTATCACTTTACTCTTAAAAATCTGTACCAATAAACACCACCCAAAGCAGTACTGCTCCAGCCCACCCTTTGTCCAGGTTTGTTCCTCAGAAGGTCTGAGGAAGTGCAACAGTTGTCCTAGGAAACTTTTGAAAAATTTAATGTATGGTTTCTGAACATTTAAGATAATGCAGAGTATGAGATCATACTACTGAGTGAATAAGGACCAGGTATTTAAATTCAAATTCTTGAGAGTAAGAGTAGAGAGAAAATATTTTGTATGATAACTTTAAGGCGTAATCTTTTTATCCTGCTACATTTTATATATAATTTTGTCCCTATGACCAGTCAAGGAAAGAAAAGTGATTTTGTGAGAGGAAGACAAAAATCAAACTGCATCAGTTAAGCTATTGTGTTAAGTAGAATAATGGCTAGGTAAAAATGTTGCCATATTAAAAAATAAAGCAGCTTCCCATTTGTCCTCCAAATGTGGCTATGCTGTAGTTTAGTCCTATCAACAAAAAAACAACCTTGTCTTATACTCTTGGCAGTGGTGAGACTGAGGAAAACTCAAATGGATTTTTTTTTGTGACCGTTAACAAAACGGTCAGGCAAAGTTCCAGATATTGGTGATGTAAGAGGCAAAAGAGAAATGCAGCTTAATTTTTCAGGTTCTTGGTCAAATTTCCAATAATGACAATTAGAAATACCTTGTGAGTCTTAAACAGATCAAATTTTGCCTGCAAGTCATTGAAAGAGAATAAATATGAAACTCCCCAAGGTTATTTTACAATACATTTACTGATTTAAGTTGCACTTCAAAGTTTAAATATTCAAAGCAAAATTCAAAGCATTTGAAATTCCCTTTTTTCCCCTTCAATTTTCATGGCTTTCACACACTTGCAGTATTTTGTATAGCATTTTTTCTCAAAAATAGTTCATAATGGCAGTACAATGAAGTGTTTCTATGTAGTGTGCCACTAATTATACAGACCTAAAGTAATCTATGATGGTGGTCCAAAATATTGTTTTTTATAATAGCAATATTGCACTGTTTGTAGAGATTAATGTAGCAATTTATATAAAAAGATAAAAGTGCAAACCCCTCCCTGCCAATATCTCCCCCCTCCAGGCCAAAAGATCATACTGGGTTGGATTGGATAGCAGTAAGTCTGCCTGACCAGAAGGGGGTGGGATTGCCATGTAGCAAAGAAAAAGAGGGGCATCTTTTCTTTCATATTTGCTGTGTGTGTATGTTTATGTATATTTGCCATGTGTTGGATCTGTTGTAAATGAAGAGAGATTATGTGCGAATCAGTGAAATCTGATAGTTTAGATATTAAAACATTTGGATGCTTATTTAAAACAAAAAGCATTTTTCTCTCATCCATCCAACCCCACTGTATAGCAGATTCTGTGTAATTTTGTTAGTTGTAGGCTGCTTACGTGTTTTTTGGAGAGGCAATACTAGTTTACTATTTAATATAATAGTTTAGTTTTCCAAAGTTAAGCAAATGCTCTGGATCAATAATTTAAATAAGCTACTGTATTTCCTTTGTCTTGGAAATAAAAGTTGATTGACTGATATCCAGTAAGGCTTTATGGATGTCTTGGGCCTGAATGTCAGCAGGAACTCACTGCTTACATTGAAAGACATAAGGTTTCCTCCTGTAACTACTTCTGGTGAGGAGGAAAGCCCTCCATAACTATCAAAGTATTCTTGAAAAATGTAAAACCCCTGTATGGAGGCAGCTCTTGATCAGTCAGGTTATACAAATATTCATAGAATAACTGAATCATGAAAAATGTGCAGGACCTCAGGAGATCAAGTTCACTCCTGCACTGAAGCAGGACTAAATATTATCTAGACTATCCTTGACAGGTGTTTGTCTAACCTATTATTAGATATCTCCAATGATGAAGACTCCACAACCTCCCTAATTAATGTGTTCCAGTGCTTAACTATCCTTACTGTTAGGAAGTATTTTCTAATGTCTATAAATCTTGCTGCAATTTAAGCCCATTACTTCTTGTCTTGTTCTCAGTGGTTGAGGAGAATAATGTATCACCATCTGCTATATAACAACCTTTTATACACTAGAAGATTATTATCATGTCCCCCCTCATTCTTCTCTCCTAGAAACTTAATCCCATTTTTAATGTTTTTAGTCTTTTCTTATAGGTCACATTTTCTAGAACTTTAATAATTTTTGACATTTTCCTCTGGATTTTTTTCAATTTGTCCACATTTTTCCCAAAGTCCCATGCCCAGAACTGCATAGTGTTCTTGGTGAGGCCTTATCAGTACTGAGTACTTCTCATATCCTGCTTACAACACTCCAGCTCTCCTATATCCCAGAATGATATCTACTTATTTTGTGACCACGTGACATTGTTGACTTATATTTTGTTTGTTATCCACCGTAATCCTCAAATCTTTTTCTGCAGTACTTCTTCCTAGGCAGCCATTTTCAATATGTGCAACTGATTGTTCCTTCCTAAGTGGAGTACTTTCAATTTGTCCTTATTGAATTTCATCCTATTTATTCACACCATTTCTTCAGTTAGTCAACATCATTTTGATTTTTAAGCCTGTCTTCCACAGTCCTTTCAACCTCTTCCAGCTTGGTATTAACTACAAATTGTATAAGTGTACTGTTTATGCAATTATCCAAATCATCTATGAAAATATTGAATAGAATTGAACACAGGGTAGATTCCTATGAATCCCCACCCCTTCAGCTTGAATGTGACCCACTGATAACTACTTTCTGAGTACAGTTTTCCAACAAGTCGGTTACCCACCTGATAAAAGGTTTGCTTAGGCTTTTTTTCAGTTTGTTCATGAGAAGTTCATGTGGGATATTATTAAAAGACTTATTAAAACTGAGATGTATCACATCCTTTGCTTCTCCCATTTTCACAAGACTTGTTACCCTTCCAAGAAAGATATTAGGCTGGTTTGACATGATTTGTTCTTAATAATCTATTTTGGCAGTTACTTCTCATCTTATTTTCTTCTAGGTGCTTACAAATTGATCATTTGCTCTATTATCTTTCTGGATATCAAAGTTAAGGTGATTAGTTTATAGTACCCTGGATTGTCCTTATTCCCCTTTTTATAGAAAAGTACTGAATTTGCTCATTTCCAGTTCTCTAGGATCTCTCTAGTCCTGTGTAAGTTCTCAAAAATAAGTGCCAATGGTTCAGAGATGTCTTCAGCCAACTCCTTAAGTACTCTAAGATGTATGCCATCAGACCTTGCTGACTTGAAGACCTGTAACTTGTCTAAATAATTCTTCACTTGTTTCCCCCTTTTTTAGCCTCCGATCCTACCCCATTTATACTGATGTTTACTATGTCAGTCATTGAATCACTGCCAGTCTTTTGGTGAAAAATGAAAGAGGGCTTTTAACACTTGGCTATTGCTGTGTTTTCTGTTTTTGTCTTTCCTGGATCATTATTAACAGGCCTCTCCTTCTTCCACTTGTTTCTAATGTATTTGTGAAGTGTTTTCTTGTTAACTTCTATGTCCTTAGCTAGTTTAATCTAATTTTGTGGCTTGGTCTTTCTAATGTTGTGCATATGCGATTGTTTTATCTATCTATCTATCTAAATTTTTACTGATTTCCACTTTTTATGATACCGTTTTTTTTAGTTTGAGATCACTGAAGATCTCCTAGTTAAGCCAGAGTAGCCTCTCACCATGTTTCCTATTTTTCCTATGCATTGGCAGTTTGTTCTTGTTACCTTAAAACTACCATGTTTCCTGAACTTCTTTTTTCCTTAAACTTGCTTCTTATAGTATCTTATTTACCTTCCTGAATGCCATTGTTTTTCTTCTGCTATTTTACCTCCTAACATTCCTTGGAATCATAAATGCTAACATTTCATGATCACTTTGGCTATGTCTACACTGCAGAGCTTTTCCAGGACACCAGAGGTATCCCGGAAAAGATCTGCAGGTCCAAAGAACATGTCCGCTTTTTCAGAACAGTTTCCAAAAAAGTGGATGTGTTCTTTTGGCATCCCTGTATTCCTCATTGTACGAGGAATAAGGGATGTTCTGAAAGAGGAGGTTTTTCTGAAATTTGGCCTCATGTAGATGGGCCAAATTTCAGAAAAGCCTCTTCCGGAAAAAAAAAAAAGCGGAAAAAGATACACAAATTGTGGCTTGCAATTTGCATATTTTTTTCCAATTTTTCATTGCAGTCTAGACATTGCCTTTCATGCTCACTCCCTTCTACCTGAAAATTCTCAAGCATAGAACCATAAAATCATAGGGTTGGAAGAGACCTTAGGAGGTCATTGAATCCAACCCCCCCTGCTAAAAGTAGGACCAGTCTCAGCTAACTCATCCCTACCAGGGCTTTATAAAGCCAGGACTTAAAAACCACTAGGGATGGAGATTCCACCACCTCCCTCGATAACATATTCCAGTGGTTCACCACCCTCCTACTGAAATAGTTTTTCCTAATATCCAACCTAGACCTCCTCCACTGCCACTAGAGACCATTGTTCCTTATTCTGTCATCTGATACTATTGAAAACAGCCTTTCTCCATCCTCTTTGGAACCCCCCTTTAGGTAGAATCATACAATCACAGAGCTGGAAGAGACCTCAGGAGGTCATCAGATCTAGCCCCCTGCCCAAGTCAGGACCAATCCCAGCTGAATCAACCCAGCTAGGGCTTTGTCAAGTCAAGACATAAAAACCTCTATGGATGGAGATTCCACCACCTCCCTAGGTAACCCATTCCAGTGCTTCACCACCCTCCTACTGAAATAGTTTTTTCTAATATCCAACCTAGATCTCCCCCACTGTAACTTGAGACCATTGCTCCTTGTTCTGCCATCCATCACTACTGTGAACAGCCTTTCTCCATCCTCTTTGGAACCTTCCTTCAGGAAGTTGAAGGCTGCTATCAAATCCCCCCTCACTCTTCTCTCCTGCAGACTAAACAAACCCAAATCCCTCAGCCTCTCCTCATAGGTCATGTGCTCCAGCCCTCTAATAATTTTGGTAGCCCTCCACTGGACCCTATCCAATGCATCCACATCCTTTCTATAGTGGGGGGGGGGGAGGGCAGAACTGGACACAATACTCCAGATGTGGCCTCAGCAGAGCTGAATAAATCACTTCTCTAGATTTGGCAATGCTCCTCTTAATGCATCCTAATATGCCATTAGCCTTCTTGGCTACAAGAGCACACTGTTGTCTCATATCCAGCTTCTCACCCACTGTAATCCCCAGGTGCTTTTCTGCAGAACTGCTACTTAGACATTCGGTCCCCAGCCTGTAACAGTGCTTGGGATTCTTCTGTCCCAAGTACAGGACTCTACACTTGTCCCTGTTGAACCTCAACAGATTTCTTTTGGCCCAATCCTCTAATCTATCTAGGTCACTCTGGACCGTGTCCCTGTCCTCCAGCATATCTACCTCTCCCCCTAGCTTAGTGTCATCCGCAAACTTGCTGAGGGTGCAATCCATCCTCTCATCCAGGTCATTAATAAAGATGTTGAAGAAAACCGGTCCAAGAATGGATCTTTGGTGCACTCCACTAGAAACTGACCACCAAACTGACATTGAGCCGTTGATCACTAGCCGTTGGGCCCAACAGTCTAGCCAGCTTTCTATCCATCTTACAGTCCATTTATCCAATCCATACTTCCTTAACTTGCTGGCAAGAATATTGTGGGAGACAGTATCAAAAGTTTAGCTAAAGTCAAGGTATATCACATCCACTGACTTTCCCATATCCACAGAGCCAGTTACCTAATCATAGAAGCTAATCAGATTGGTCAAGCACGACTTGCCCTTCTTGAATCCATGTTGACTATTCCTGATCACTTTCCCCTCTTCCAAGTACTTCAGAATGGATTCCTTAAGGATCCCCTCCTTGATTTTTCCAGGGACTGAGGTAAGGCTGACTGGTCCGTAGTTCCCTGGATTATCCTTCTTCCCTTTTTTAAAGATGGGCACTACTTTTGCCTTTTTTCCATTCATCCGGGATCTCTCCTGATCTCCACGAGTTTTCAAAGGTAAAGGCCAAAGGTCTGCAATGATGTTTGCCAACTCCCTCAGTACCCTCAGATGCATTAAATCCGGACTCATGGATTTGTGTATGTTTAGCTTTTCTAAATAGTTCCTAACCTGTTCTTTCCCCACAAAGGACTGTCCACCAAGGTAGTTAAGGCTGCTATCAAACTCCCCCTCACTCTTCTCTTCTGTAGACTAAATAAGCCCGAATCCCTCAGTCTTTCCTCATAAGTCATGTGCTCCAGCCCCCTAATCATTTTTGTTGCCTCTCACTGGACTTTCTCCACATCCTTTCTGTAATGGGTAGCCCAGAATTGGACGCAATACTCCATATGTGGCCTCACCAGTGCCGAATAAAGATGAATAATCACTTCCCTAAATCTGCTGGCAATGCTCCCACTAATGCACCCTAATATGCTGTTAGCCTTCTTGGCTACAAGGGTACATTGTTGACTCTAATCAGTTTCTTTCTGTTTGTTATAATCCACTATATATTAAGAGAGTTTGTCGATCTGTTTTTGTGTTTGTCTCTTTCACCAGTTTCTCTTTGTTAGAATCTACTATATATTTAAGAAAGTTTGTCTGGCTCTCTATCTGTCTGTTTGAGTGTTTGTCTCTTTGTTCAAGAACTCCTCCTAAATGTAAGAGCTAGGACCATAGAATTCAGTACACAGCTTCCTCTTATCCTATATTAAAGTAAGATAAAGATTTGTTTTTGCCAGGAATGGGATTGCTTCTCATGAAACCAAACAGAAATGAGACAAATCATTAAGCAGGTGAAAGGGGATGGCTGGGTGTGTGTCCCTCTCTGTCTGGAACTGCCTCATCCCTTAGCCTCCCACCCCCAAGACACTCTTTAGAGAGCATGGGGGTGAGGCAGAAGTCATTCCCCTCCCCCCGATTTGAATGGACACATTGCTGTCTGGCACTTTTCACCTGACCCCAAGCTGCCATGGTGATGGAGGGGGCTGAGGCAGTTCTCTCTCCCCTGGGCAGCCTGCATACTGAACCCTTCATTTGCAGCCCCACCCAAGAGTAATTATTTAAATTAAGAAAAACAAAAATCAGTTGTGTTGAAGACTCAGCCTTTCTCTAGATGCTTTTGACATTTACTTCAATGAAAATGTTGTCTCCAATGCATTCCAAGAATTTGTTGTGTAATCTGTGGCTTGCTGCATTATTTTTCCTACAGATGTCAAAGTCTCTCAGCACCAGCAACCCCTGTCCTTCGAATGATTTTGTTATGCTGTTTTAAAAAGCCCCATTCACCCATTCATCTTGGTTAGGTGATCTGTGATAGACTCCTACAATGATATCACCATTATTGTTACCCCTTTTATTGTTGCTCAGAGCCTTTCAACAGGTTTGCCTCCCATTTCTGTCTCAACCTCAGTGAAGTGTACACATCTTTTTTATATACAAGGCAACATCTGTTCCCTTTTTTCCATGCCTGACCTTCCTCAGGAGTCTGTATCCTTTTGTACCAATATTCCAGTCGTATTAATTATCCCACCAACTCTCTTTGATACCAGTTATGCCATAATTATATCATGCTTAGATACTCCTGAATTCTGAGTCACTGTGAAAATGCATAGTAAAATCCACTTTCTAAAGAACAGCATCGTTTCAGTAAACTGAGATGGATAGAGTTGAGGAATACGAAGTACCACTATCCTTTTCACCAAGTCTTCCTCAGTCTCATCTTTTATTAAAACTGTAAGAATACAATAATATGTAACATTGTATTTGATACCTTTTAACTGCAAACAAAGTTCTCTGGTTTATAATTTCAGGAAATATGATGATAACATAGAAATGTAACTGGTGGATGGGAAAATAGTTATTTTGGTTTTTGAAAATCCCATTCTAAAAGCAAGCAAGCAATAACAGGCTATCTTCTGTGTAAGCAGTTTCTCAAAAACTAGTAGAGGGTGGGTATATATCAAACATAAAATCAAATGTTTATCATATGCCCTAACTACAAACAGTGCCACATTCTATTTGGAGCTTTATGGCAATATGGTTTGGAGCAGTTGGATGTTTAAATTGATTTGGTGAAATACTGCTTTCAGTTATGTCAGAGGATACGTCTACACAGCAGTGTTATTTCGAAATAACTGACATTATTGATTGTAACTGATTTCAAAATAACAAAGAGAGCTTCTACACTACAAGCCATTATTTCAAAATAACGTGAAGCTGCAGGACTTCTTTCTCTGACTCCTGTAATCCTCATTTCACAAGGAGCAAGGGAAGACAGCTCCAAAAGCTATTTCTACTTCAGCTACACAATTGACGTAGCAGAAGTTGCATAGCTTAATTCGACTTTCGCCCTGCTATATAGATGTGCCCAGATTTGCTTGTATAGCTCTATCAACTTCAGTGGAGTTGTTCCTTGGTTATCACAGTTTCACTGAGATCAGAATGTGGCTGCAATAGAATTGATAATCATACATTTCAATTTTAAATAAAAAATTATTGTTTTCCTTTTCTCTTCTCTTCTTCTATACACCCTAATCTTTAATTTATGTCCTGAATTTGGCCTCCCTTTTTGATTCTTTACTAATTTAAATTAAGCTTTCTCTAGCACTGAAAGATAACAGACAGTTTGTTTATGCAGGCAGATTTCCCCCTCTTCATTACAGCTTTATTTATTAGCTTGGTTGTTTCAACTGTGCCTATGTTTATATTCCAGCACCAGTAAAGCATATACTGGGAAACCACATGTCTGTGTCATCACCTTTATTTTGTAACATTGGTCTAAGTCTGCCTTTTGGAACAAAGTAAACTTTATTGATGGAGAGGAGGGGAAAAGGCTGAGTACTCCAACAAAAGTAATTTTAAATGCTGACTTTAATGTGATTGCATTGTCAATGAAGTGTAGAACTACAGTCAGGGAAAGAAGGAAAACAAATTATTTTGACTGTTCTAAGCCTTTCTCTATGTAGTAACTGGTTTCCTAGGAGCAAACACTTAGTGTAACAATTGTTCTTTTAGAGAAAAATACCAAATGACATCATTCTAAATGAAAGCATCAAATCAAAATCTCGTGCTTCAGGACATCAGCTTATCACTATAGGGGTCAGAAAGTAATGTCCCTTTATAGACAGGATAGAACAATTGGCCATGTGCATTATAGAAACGTTTTTCTTTCCTCTGAACCATCAATTACTGGCCACTGCTGGAATAATTACCGTATTATCCTACAATAATAGCCTCACAACTCATTGTTATATCTCTATTGTAAACTGTAGTAATTAATACCATTAATGTGGAATATTGTTGTAATTTTAGAAGATAGGATCACTATTTTGGTGCAGTATGATAATCCTATATTTCTATAATACTAAATTACATTCAGAGAATTTTGTTATACCATAAGACATTTTCATTTTCTCTGTAGGAAAGTGAGGTAGTTTTGTGCATAGTAGGTATTTGGAGCATACATAACAGGCTACACATATTAGAGACAGGTCTTTATTTGTCTATATATTCCCCCAGTTAGAAAGCCAATCAACTTTAGTGATGAGAATTATTAGGATGATTAATCTTATACCGAACAGCACAAAATGTGCTAAACACTTCACAATACAAATAAAACATACTTATTACTTTGCAGAACTATTTGCAGTCATGGCACAATTAGTCTAGGTCTATATTAGGGGATAAGTTCAATTTAAGATTCTCAACTTAAGCTATATTAATTGCATAGCTGGAGTCGAAGTACCTGAAATTGCATTTTGACGCCATCCACACATCCAGAGGTCGACAGGAGCACACTTACCCTTTGACTTCCTTTACTCCTCATAGCAACAGAACTACTGACATTGACAGGAGCACCCTCTTCCCTAAACCAGCTAATTCAAACCCTGGAAGATTGACTGCGGCAGCTTTGATCTTCTCTGTAATGTAAACAAACCCTTAAAGGGAGTTAAAGAAAAAGAAGAATTTTGAAAAAAGTCTTTTTAACATTTTTAATTGAAAAATTTAATTTCTTTACAATTTTGGTTTAAAATTTGAAATCCATAAAATTTCAACTGACTCTACAAAGTCATCAACTATCAAACAGTGAGTCAGCTTGTCTTGCCCACTATTATAGTAGATGGATACAAAATAACAGAGAGAGGCTTTTTGTTTGTTTCTAATCTTTTAAAGCAGAGCTTTTATTTATCAATAGTCAGAAAACTGCACATAATTTAGATCTTCCTAAATATTTAGTGATAGTGTTTAAAAATTCTCCTGTAGTTAGTTTTTCAAGTAGCACAGTTCCAGGCCTGCATTCCTGTGACAGAACGTACCTGCCTTTATCTATTCCAGAACACCTCCTTCTTTAGAATATGGAAGATGAGGAAAGCAGTCCATTATGTTGTGATGTTTATATGCTGTATTTTAAATAGGGTATATGCTCCCAGAGCACTGAAAAGGCCCATGCAGAAGTTTCTACAAAATTGTTAAAATAATTAAATAGACAATATATGCTTCAATATGTTATGTTATAATATATGTACAATTGACTAACATTTTGTTTCTAGATTAGAATCTTAGGGTATGTCTAGACTGCAAGCTTCTTTCGAAAAAGTGCGTCCGCACAGCAGCAGATCGAAAAAACGATCTGCTTTTTTGAAAGAGAGCGTCCACACTCATAAGAACATAAGAATGGCCGTACTGGGTCAGACCAAAGGTCCATTTAGCCCAGTATCCTGTCTGCCGACAGTGGCCAGCACCAGGTGCCCCAGAGAGGGTGGACCGAAGACAATGATCAAGCGATTTGTCTCCTGCCATCCCTCTCCAGCCTCTGACAAACAGAGGCCAAGGACACCATTTTATCCCCTGGCTAAATGCCTTTTATGGACCTAACCTCCATGAAATTATCTAGCTTCTCTTTAAACTCTATTATAGTCCTAGCCTTCACAGCCTCCTCTGGCAAGGAGTTCCACAGGCTGACTACACGCTGTGTGAAGAAGAACTTTCTTTTATTAGTTTTAAACCTGCTACCCATTAATTTCATTTGGTGTCCTCTAGTTCTTCTATTTAGGGAACTAATAAATAACTTCTCTTTATCAGCCCTCTCCACACCACTCATGATTTTATATACCTCTATCATATCTCCCCTCAGCATATTCAGAAACTCAAGCCTGTACCACAACCTGGAAGCTGGGACATTCTTCCCCCGGGGGGGACTTTTGCGTGGGGGACATACAGATGCTAATTTGCATCATAGGTGACGTAGCCTACCTACTGATGCCACGGCTCATGAAGCCCTACACTGGCCACCTGGACCCGAGCAGGGAAAAATTTAATGCACACCTGAACCAGGCTTGCATGGAGGTGGAATGTGCCTTTGGGTGCCTCAAGGCCTAGTTCAGGTGCCTGCTGACATGCCTCAATGTGGGGGAGTGCAACATCCCCAAGGTGGTCTCTGTGTGTTGCTTGCTCCACAACCTGGTGGAGAGCAACAGGCCTTCCTCCCAAAGTGGGGGAACAGAGGCTGGTGGCGAGGGGAGGCTGTTTGAACATCCCTGGACACCTGCCATCCACTAGGCCCATCAGGCTGGGGTGCGCATCCGGGAGGCCCTGTGGGAAAGGTTCTCTGAAGGAGCCCAGTAACTCTCCCCAGGGCCTCCCCACTGAGGGCTTATGACTTGCCCCCCCCAATACCTTTCCCCACACAACCCCGCCCTTCCCCCATTCACTGTACAATTAATAAACACACCAGTTTTGTTTTTAAAAAAACTTTGCATTATGTTCTTTATAATCAAAGTAACAGGGGCAGACGGGGGCTGAGAACCTGGAGGGGGGCTGAGAATGAGGAAGGGGGCTCAGTGCTGGGAGTATCACATGGAGCACCTGCAAGTGACACATCAGGTCCAGGGACCATGACGAACTCACAGTTGGGTGGAGCCTGGGACAACAGCAGCTTGGGCAGGAGGAGGGGCTGCAGCAGGGTCAGAGATGGCAGGGAGGACAAGGGTGGGGGGAGCAGGGGCAGGGGGAGCAGGTGTGGGAGGAGCGGGAGCAGGGAGAGTGGGAGCGTGGACAGGACCTAGGTATGCCATTACTTCATGGATGGTGGCACACATGTTTTCGCCCTGCTGCACAAGCTGGCCCCACATGCGATTGTGCTATTCAGCATCATCGCGGACCTTTTGGGCCAGGGTCTGCTGCATGTCACGCAGGACTGCTATGTGCTCTCGCGTGAGGTCGTGGTGGACCTTCCAGTGCGTGCGGCTCCCCCAGATTCGGTTGGCTGCCAGGGCTGGTGTGGTTCGCCCTTCAGCGATGGCTGGTTCGGCTGTGGAGAACAAGAGGGAGAGGCAGTCAGTCATCCATGCAGATACTGTCCCTGAGGCCGTGCCCTCCTCTGTGAGCAGCAAGCAACTGTCCTTGGAACAGGGGAAGGTGATGTCCTGACAGCAAGGCCACGTGTGGCCTGCAAAGTAGGCCTGGACTCACAGGGGCTCCGAGGTGCCCAGGGGACCATCCTGCCTGCTTCCCTTCCCCATGGACAAGCAGGCCAGGGAAGTGTCTGGCCAGAGTGGGATCTTATGTGTGGGAGAGGGGTCTGGAGTGGCCTGGCCCTCCCTGGGGCCCACACACACACACACCTGCACCTGGCAGCACTGTCGGCAGGAGCAGGTCGTGCCTCGCGCATGCAGGCATGGCAGTGTGCTAGGTGTGACACTCCTTGGTTTGTGTGGGGTGGTGCGTGCACCCTTGTGCTGAACCTGCCTCCAGCAGTGGCTGGAGGGGGGGGGAGGGATGAGACGTCCCTCCCAAGGGTTGGACGTGTGTAGGAACCCCCCCACCAGCCTGTGAGCAGGAGCCCGTGTGTGCTCCAGGGCCAGATCCTGAGACCACGAGGTGCACACTGCTGCTGCACATGCTTGCACATACACGGACAGCAGCACTGTGTCCAGGCCGAGCATTCCAAGTGACAATCGCACCCCATCCCCTGTGCTCCCACCTCCCACGCCCTGTGTGTGTGCCAACCTGAGAGCACTCACCTGATGATCCCTCCCCAGCGTCAGATGATGCCTGGGAGATGTCCAAGGCCTGGGGTGCTGGCTCGAGGCTCAGGGTGATGACACTGCCAGTGTCCTCTTCCTTGTGCAGCTGCTGTCCCTCCCCATCCTCCTCCTCTTCCTCCAGGAGCTCTGACCAGTGACCACGGGTATCTCCAACCTTGAGTCCACCAGGCTGGGTGGGGACAAGGCTTGCCCACTGCCCAGTATCTGGTGTAGCTCTTTGTAATAGGGGCAGTACTGTGGTCCTGCCCGAGAGTGAGAGCTGCACTCCCTGGCCCTTGAGTACCCTTGCCAGAGCTCCTTCACCTTGCTCCTCAGTTGGTCCAATGTGCGGGGGTGGTGGCCTCTGTGGGTGAGAGCTTTGGCCATCCAGCCATAAATGCCAGCATTTCTGCACCGCAAACGGAGAGCCTGGAGGGACTCCTCCTTGCCCCACAGCTCCAGGAGGGCCCAGATCTCAGCCCCCTACCAGAATGGTGCCCAGTGTTAGGTGCCCTTGGGTAGGTCCTCACAGCCCTGTTGGTGCTCCCTAGAAGGGCCAGAGGGGTCTCGGGGGGGCTTGTGGTTGTGTGGCTGGCTCCTAATTTGTGTGTCAGGGTCCTGCTCTGAGGCTGGCTTCCTGCCATAAGGCTTGTCCAGGGTGCCTGCAGCTTTAAGAGCTGACTAGAGACAGAAACTATAGAGCTGTGATTAGTTTGGATTGACTGTCCACCAGGGCTTTCTCCTGGAGGCCTCATTTTTTGAAAAAACTCCCTCTTCCGCATCCACACACACCTTCTTCCGAAAGAGCTCTTTTGGAAAAGGCATTCTTCCTCGTAGAATGCGGTTTACCAATGTCAGAAAAAAATCCTGCATTCTTTCAATTTTCTTTCAAAAGAACGCAATTGCAGTGAAGTTTTTCCAGAAAAATGTCCGTTTTTCCAAAAAAACCTTCTAGTCTAGACACACCCTCAGAGTTTAAAGCCAGAAGGGGCCACCAGATCATTCTGTCTTATCTCTTGTATACCACAGACCACTAAACACCACCCAGCCACCCTTATTTGACGCCCAACAACCTGACTTAAGTCAGTATTGCAGCCCTCAGAAGAACAGGAAGAGATCAAGAGAAAAAGAACAGGAGAAACTGAAGTGCACTGATACCTGTAGCCCCTACAATGGCAGGGAATTAATTTAGTGAGGTACACACAGAAGATCCTGTTTTCCTATTGTCAGCAACATGGATATAGGCTTTTCCTAAGCCTTAGAAAAATATGATTTGTTTTTGGCAGAGGGGAAGTGTAAGGGCTTTTTGTCCCCCCCTTTTTTTTGGTGTTTCCCCCCTTTTGTTTCCCATCTATTTCTTTTAGTATCTATTGGTATTACCTTGTTTTCAGCTACAGAAAAGGGTTCACCAGCAAGTTAAGTAAGTATAGATTGGATAAATGGACTGTAAGGTGAATAGGAAACTGGCTAGATTGTCAGGCTCAATGGGAAGTGATAAATGAGTCGATGTCTGGTTGGTGATTGGTGTCAAGCAGAGTGCCCCATGGGTTGGTTCTGGGGCCAGTTTTGTTCAACATCTTTATTAATGCTCTGGATGAAGGCTTGATTGCACCCTGAGCAAGTTTGCAGGTGACACTAAGCTAGGGGGTAAGGTAGATACATTGGAGGGTAGGGTTAGGGTCCAGAGGGACCTAGACAAATTGGAGGATTGCACCAAAAGAGTCAACAAGCAGAAGTGCAGAGTCTTGCACTTGGGACCAAAGAATCTCAAGCATAGTTACAGGCTGGGGACCAACTGCTGAACTAAGTTCTGCTGAACTAAGTAGCAGTTCAGCAGAAAAGCACCTGGGGATTACAATGGATGAGAAACTGGATATGAGTCAACAGTATGTCCTTGTAGCCAGAAGTGTAACACCACATTCAGGTGCATCAGTAGGCGCATCACCAGCAGATCTAGAGAAGTGATTATTCGGCACTGGTGAGGCCACACCTGGAGTATTGCATCCAATTCTGGGACCCCCTCATTACAGAAAGGATGTGAATGCACTGGAGGTCCAGTGTAGGGCAACAAAAATGATTAGGGGCTGGAGCACATATCTTACGAGGAGAGGCTGAAGGATTTGGGCTTATTTAGTCTACAGAAGAGTGAAGGGGGATTGGATAGCAGCCTTTAACTACCTGTAGGGGGGCTCTAAAGTGGATGGAGAGAGGCTGTTCTTAGTAGTGATGGATGACAGAACAAGGAGAAATGGTCTCAAGTTGCACTAGGGGAGGTCTAGGTTGGATATTAGGAAAAACTATTTTACTAGTCAGGGGGTGTAGTACTAGGTAGGTGCTCGAATCTCCATCCCTAGATGCTTTTAAGTCCCAGCTTGACAAAACTCTGCCTGGGATGATTTAATTGGAGTTGGTCCTGCTTTGGGCATTAAGTTGGACTCAATGACCTCCTGATTTCTCCTCCAGCCCTATGATTCTATCCCTCAGAGGTAAATTGAGTGGAAGCAGTAAATCCCCACTAATAGATGTTTTGTGAACTGTGAACATACATTTTGTGTGCTTGTAAGCCCAAAATTTGCTGGTGTTCCTCATTCATTTTTGTAGACAGAGTAGAATAAAAGATAGCTCTATCACATGCTTATTCAGGTATCCAGGTAGGGAAACGGAGTTTGGGAGATGAAATGACATACTCAGCAGGCCACTGGGAGACCTGACAATAGAATCCACATGCCTTGAATCCAGTGCTATACTTTAAACATGTTTTAACTACAGTGCCTCTCAAACAATAGTTTTATATCTCTCAGCACCTTTGGAAAAATGATGCTGCTATGTTTTGCAAAGTGATTTGAGACCAACATATTTAAAAGTGCTGTATAAGTGCAAAATACTAGAATGAACCACTCTATTGAGATAAGGGTCTTAAGTGCATAATAAACTCCTTACCTCTTTAAATGCACATTTGTGAACAGCTGTTAAGAAGTGCTATTTATATGGAAACATGCATATATTTTCATGTCTTTTTTAAGAGTCGGTTTTCAATTTACTTGTCCAGCTGGAAATATATAGATAACTTTCAAATCAGTAGCAAGCAAAGGAAAATTCTGTGGACAGATTCAAACATGAAAATTTTAAAACAAACAAACAAACAAAAGGTAGATTAATGGTGTGCAAAAGGAATTATATCCATTAGTCAGAAAAATATTATTTGAGCTTTACTAAGAAGGACTGAGAATAAGTTAAATGGAAACTACTAATTTCCCTGTTTATGATACAAATGCACTTGCTTATTAGAGACATAATAAAACACGAAGTGATTTCGAATGGACATTGTTAATACATCTCTTTAATAGCACCTTTCTGAGAAACGTTTGTGAGGGTATGTCTACACTACCACCCTAGTTCGAACTAGGGTGGTTAATGTAGGCATTGGAAGTTGCAAATGAAGCCCGGGATTTAAATATCCCGGGCTTCATTTGCATCTTGCCGGGCGGGCGCCATTTTTAAATCCCCTTAGGTCGAACTCCGTGCCCGCGGCTACGCGCGGCACGGAGTAGGTAGTTCGAATTAGGATCTCTAATTCGAACTACCGGTACACCTTGTTCCACAAGGAGTAACGGTAGTTCGAATTAGAGATCCTAATTCGAACTACCTACTCCGTGCCGCGCGTAGCCGCGGGCACGGAGTTCGACCTAAGGGGATTTAAAAATGGCGCCCGCCCGGCAAGATGCAAATGAAGCCCGGGATATTTAAATCCCGGGCTTCATTTGCAACGTCCAATGCCTACATTAACCACCCTAGTTCGAACTAGGGTGGTAGTGTAGACATACCCAGCGATATTAAATCACAACATACAAAAGAAATGTATCTATCATCAAAAGAAAACAATGACATAAGTACTGACAACATTATCAGAATACACCTTTTCAAGAACAAAGTACTTTAGCATTTAAAATTATATGCCGCTATAACTATGCTAGATCATTATGACTGTGAAATTAGTATGGGTATACAAGAATGAGAAGAAAATGCTACATAGGATCATAAAATGAGGAGCTGAAAGAGACCTCATGAGGTCATCTAATCTGTGCCTGCATGCTGATGTAAGACAAACTTTACCTAAACCATCCCTCATAGATTTTTCTTTCACTTGTTCATAAAACTTCCAGTGACATGGATTCCATAAGCTCCCTTGTAACCTGTTCCAGTTCTTAACCTTCACAACTGTAAGGATATGTTCCTCCTCTCTCCTCCCCACCAGTCCAGGTCTGCTGATGTGGAAGTGAGGCAAAGAAGGCAGATGACCCAGGGCCCTGCAACTCAGTGGGGCATGGGGCTCCCAGCTGCCACTGCAACCATAGCAGCAGTGATGGCCAGAGTCCCAGGCCCTTTAAATCACTGGTGGGGCAAAGTGTCACATGCCCCAGGATGCTCTGAGGGCTGGGAAGGGGGAAACTTGCCATTGTCTGAATGGCGCTGAAGTCTGGTTGCCCCCAGCCCTGCCCCTTCCACCTGAGGCCCCATGGGGCATAGAGCCAGCTCCTCCACACATCTTGCCCAGGGCACCGCAAAAAATTTCAACTCCCCTACTCTTCCCACTCTCACCTTGATCTCCATTCCTGAACAGTAAGCGAATTACTAAGTTGATATTGAACTAAAATATAATTTTTTTTTTTAGGATTTGTGTTTGTTTGCAACCCTAAAATTTGAATATAACCACAAAGAAATAATAGTCAAACTAATTCTGACATGCAGCAATTAAAATGTGCCTGCTGGCTCTACAGATATTATTAGCTTTGATGGTGATATTCCCCATTTTATATAAAGGAAATATCCCTGAACCTGATATCATCTGTTGAATTGGAATGAACTTTTAAAGGGCCCCCATTGTGTCTTGCAATATTGTGAAACTATACAACCATGTTTTCCCCAACCTCACCAAATGGAGACAATTATGGTGAAAATAATACTATGTATGATCTCACACAGCCTGCATAAATGATATATAATAAGCTCTATTCCTCACTACACTTCTCCAGTACAGTCAGCTGCACACACTTTCATGCCTTATTCACATAATGGACAGGAAAAAAAATGTGTGGCTTGTTGTGTTATTTGAGTTTACTATGACACATGGGGTTTTTTTTCCCCACACCAACTACTTTAACATTATTTCTGTTTGTCTGGACATTGCAGAAGGACATGTTAATAGTTCTGAGAGTCAACAGGCCATGAGAAGACCTGTTTTGCATCGTGAAATACTACCATTGTCAAGTACAACAAGAACAGAGCTGCTGAGGAGATTGTACACTAAGGCACAGGACACACGTTAAGTTTAGACAACAACCTTCCTCCTCCCATGTCTGTGGCTGACAGGGAGGTGACTAGTCCTGAGGGGACAAGGGTAGTAACAGTACTCAGACTCTGATCACACTGGAGTCCCCTCCTTACCTCCTGTCTCTCCTTGCCCTTCAAAGTGCACATGGAGAATGTGACACGAGGAAGGGGACAGCTTTCTTTGCCCCCATTAGCCTCCACTGACCAACTCGAGGGGGAGGGACACTGCTTTCATAGGCCCTAGTCCCACATTTAAATCCCTCCGAGGCATCCAGTTGCCATTTGATTGCCGTTGCTGAAACTGCCCTACATCCCTTTATTTGAGGCATTGCTCAACTGGATTTCTGACCAGATTGGCAATTTGGGGATCAAAAAAAAAAGTTTTCTTTTTTTCTAAGTACCTTATTGACAAGATATCCATAAAGAGAGGGATGTTGTCTTCCTTGAACAGAAACCTAAAGGCCAAGTTTTAGGTAAAAAGCAATGTGAGAAAGTAATTGAGTATGCCTCATTCATTGCAACTTGTGATCAATGTTTAGTGTAGCTGAAAGACTGAAAGGGATATTTTCCAGACTAACCATAAATGAGAGACCTCAGCTATTAACCTATAAAGAGAAGAAGAAACCTTAAGGCTACATCTACACTGCCGGCTTCTTGCACAAGAAGCCTTTTGTGCAAGAGTTTTTGCACAAAAACTTCTTGCGCAAGAGCACGTCCACACCTCAAAGCGCATCGCAAAAGTGATGTGCTTTTGCACAAGAGAGCGTCCACACTGAATGGATGCTCTTGCGCAAGAAAGCTCTGGAGCATCCACACTTGCCTCTTTGCACAATAGCTGTAGCACAAAAGGGAGTTATGCCTCGTAGAAGGAGGTTTACCTACACTGGCAAAAGCCCTCTGTTCTGAAGTTTTACTGCTGATTTACTTGCGCAAAAGTGCATTTGAGGAATGGACACTCCACGGGTTTTTGTGCAAAAACCTTGCAGTGTAGATGTAGCCTAAGTGATTTGCAGATGCTGGCACCATCATTTCTTCTTGTGGGTGGAGAAGTAAGCCTATTTTGAGGTGGACTGAGTTCTTATTGGTTGTACCTTCTGAGGTCACTTAATTCAGCAGTGTCATGATCACCTAGGTATATTTTCGTTACACACTTAGTAGATGAGAGGAAAAAATGAATGTGTCTTTAAAAATCAGGTTAGGTAATCTGTACCACAAATCCTAAAATATTGTCCTCATAATGATAAGTATACTGCATAGGGGCATTACAGAGCAGAGTTAAGGTGTTTGGGGTTCAGTAACTGTGCATTTCCATACCAAAACATGTTTGGATTTCTTTTAAATTTGACCTTGACTCTTTTCCTGGGATTGTCAAGCTTTGTTTTGTGATAACTACGTTCCTCTAATATTTTTACCTTTAAGTTAAAATATTGCTATGTATGACATGAACTCCGTTTTAATGGTTTTTGTCTTTGAATATAGGCCAATTTTTTATGACTTTCATATGTAAAGATTGGCTTTGAAAGTTTTGCACTTAAGTGGTCTAATTTTCTAAAGTGTTGAACATCCATCATCTCCTATGGAATAAAATATATAATATATACCCCTATAAAATATGCATATATAAAACATATTTCCACACAATCAAAAATCAGTATCTCTTCATATATATCTTGAAAAGGTGGTGTGTGCACTCATATGGAATGCACTTGCTTTCAGGATTACAAATACAGGCTACATTTTTTATAGAACTCCAAAATGATTAATTCCTACACTTGGGTTCAGCAGTTTTAGACTGTGTTACATTAGTAGAAAGAATTGATAAATGTGCACATGGAGTTTTGGTTGGGCGCTCTAAAAAATCAAAGTAACTAAATAGAAAAAAAATGCACGATAGAATCACAAATAGGGTCCTGGAATTTGCTCTTAGAAAAAAATGACATCCTATTTTGGAGCAGTTTTCTTTTCAGAAATCTGTTAATGCTTGGGAGGAGGGGAGAAAATTCTTCAATACTGATGATAAGCCAATGGCAGTTTGATGTGTCTGCAGTTTTTATGACATTTGGAACCTAATAGATTGCAAACATTTCAGAGCACCATCAGTTTTTTGGTCAGTCACTAGCACTTTTAGAGGTTTTAGTTTTCACAGTGTTGAACTCGATCATATTTAAAGATTCTAACTGGGAATATTTTGTTCAGTCAGGGATTTTCTGAAAACAAGAAGAAAATGAAAGCTAAGGGGAGTGCCAAGAGAACAGGTTAGATTTCAAGTAAAGGGTTAAAATTACTTTTCACAACTAATACAATTTCAAATGCAAGATGTGTATTTTTGAGGGAGGGGGTGACAGAAAGGGAATCCTCAATACCAATTGGCTAGACTCTATCAGCTGCAGTTGAGCTCAAGCTGCTGCTAAAGAGCAGTATTGATCTGAAGGGTAAATGTGTAGGGACTCACAGAGAGAGATTCAGTCATTTCTGAGAAGAGAGACAACCTCTTCCAGTAAGAAAGTGTTTTCTACCTGTCTGCCATGCCTGCGAGATCCTTTGTGAATGAAGGGGAACACCAAAAAGGGCAGTTTCTTGCCAGAATGATTTAGAGGGAAAAAAGGTATTACCACAGTACAAGCTACTGTGCATGCTGTTGCTGCTCTTGCTGTTGCTGCTGCAGTTTCATCTGGCAGGTGAGGCTTTTTTGTTGTTGCATTTTTTGGTGATTGCATCTTGTGATTACATCTGTTGTTATGTACAGGATTCATAAACAGTGCCCAGAAAGACAGTTAGCTTGTTTAGAACCTGGAACAGCATGCACAAGAAATCTGATACTTGAATTAGAATGTTGTTTTTCCTTTGCTTTTGTTCTTTGGAATCAGAAAACTTCAGTAAGTTTTAAACATAGTGAATAAGTCTGTGGTCTCCAGGAGATGATGTTGGAGGGAGGGGAGGGAAAAGGAGATTTCTTTGCTCATTGAAACCTTGCAGGTGCTTAACTATTAAGGATTTGTTAAGTGACTTTAAAATACATAGTGATATATATATACTGTGTAGTGCAGAGCAATTCTGCTAAATATTGAGATACTGTGCCAAATCTGTTGGAAAGTATATATAAATTAATATCATGCAAAACTTGAGTAAATCTGTATTTCATGGGGTTTTTTTTAATTCGGTCTCTTTGATAGATAGAGGGGGGAGAAATGGGGAAGCTTTAAAGACATACATTCCATTTTAGATGAGGTGAGCAAGACAAAATAATTTGACTTGAAATAACTTTTGAAACTACCTGGTAAATCTTTTGTTGTAGTTATAATTTAAAACTAGATTGCAAAATTAGTTTCATGGCAATAAATTAATATAGCTTTGGCAAATAAGGTATCAAAATGCAAACTCTGATTCATTACGGTATATGTTTCAAAGTGATCCCAGACAGATTAATCATATGATGGTATGCAAAATATACATAATCCTTAAATTAACATTTAAATAAACAGTTTAGTTCTGAATTGAAATTCATGCTGGAATCATGCATTTTAGATAAATAAATATTTTTTCAATATCTTTAATGATAAACATTTCTCAAAAAATGTTATGAAAAGTAGAAATCTGATGAGTTTTGTGATTTTGGAATCTAAGTCTAAGATGTTTTATAGATTACATTACATACATGGCTTTCATATTTGGAACATGATATTCACTGCAGGGATAGGTACTGCTGGGCTTTTCATACTAATTCTATGATCTTTTGTGTTAGTTTATACATTTTTTTTCATAGATTGTGCAGTATATTTCAGGGAGTTAAAAAAAGACACTATTTCAGTGCTGGATGACACCCAAAAGCAATTTGTGTTTGTTTTTTGCCTCCCCTCCCCGTCTAAGTTACAGTGAGAATTATAAAAGCATAATGATCCAAGCATACTTAGCAGATGTAATGCAGATGCACATCAGATAAAAATATTTCAATTAAACAAATGGCTTAGAATTCAAGCTATGAGATTCATGAACTGGTCAAGAAGTTTTTATTTCACTCCTGCCAACACCTTATTAGATATTTTACTGATCACTTTTATGGTTGAGCAATTTCCAGGATTCTTACAAAATATCTCCTCAGAACTGAGAGCCAGATGGTTACACTACAAAGTCATAAGCAGTTAATTGCTTAAATTGATTTGGAGAGCTCAGGTACATATTGAAACATAATCTAGAGACTTACATCTTAACTAATCAAACTAGTTGCCTTTTGATATTCTGTGGTGAGATCCAAGTGTCCCTTCTGGAGAAGGTAGGAAAACACATACTCTCTCTTCTGATTATAAGAAACAAAATAGTTAAATATGAAAAGCTTCCTTGGAAAATAGATCATTTGTCTTTCTCACAACTATCATTAATTGACACATTTTGCTGCCTAAATTTTACTTTATTTAGATACATTTGCCAAAAACAACCCTGAGGTATTGACTGCCAAATCTCTGGATTCTGGTGAATAGCATAGCAGTTAGTACAATCTCCCACCATTTATGTCATATTCACAAAGAGTAGAAGTTTGCCCACTAAGAATGGGTTTACAACATCTGAACACCACTTTTAGAGCCATAGAAAGAAATAGTATATAAAGATGTATATGACAGGATTGCACTACTGTATTCATATTCTTGACTCAGCTATGAAGCTCTTCTCTTTCCAAATAAATCCTACTAACACCCATAAATATTCAGTGGTTAGAAACCAGTTTTCAGGTAGGAAAACAAATATCTATACATATAACTCTTTTTTTCAACCCTTAAATAACTTATCACTTCAGCGATAGCACTGGGAATGGGAGTGCATTCCAAAAGTTTACCTATTGCAAAGAATCAAAATTACCTCCAAATAACCTTTAGGTATATACTCCTTTTTTCTCTCCAGTATTTAAATGATTGCAATGACATGATATTTCCACGTGTTCTAGAATGTACTTGGGAGTGTATTGAGTGTGACAGAGAGAGAGAGAGAGAGAGAGAGAGTAAAGCTTCTAAATTTTCAATACACAATACTTCCTGTCCAGAAACTGTACATATTGTGGTCACACCTTTTAGATTAAGGATACATTTGTAAATATTTTATAAGCAGTTCATAAATGATTGATAGATGTTTTAATATATAGAACAAGGAGAATAAGCTCCATGGAACAATGGCTTACAACAGCCTATAACAGTCATGTTTCTAACAGGCTTATCATAACTATTAATCGTATATAAAGCCACTATAAATTGTTCATAAATATGACTGCAATATAAAGTGTGACCAGTATAATGTGCAGGATATGTTCAGTAATGCATCACTGTAATAAATATTCAAGAACTCTAATAATTTGAATGAAAGACTTGGAATTATGTTAATTCTTATTACACAGCTCTCATGTGCTGATGAACATAGTTAGGGAAAGATATGTGTGCACATATCTGCATATGTTATACATTAATACATGTACCCAGCTATATGATTGGCAGTTGCGAGTGGACACACAGATGGATATCATTTATGGACCTGATATAAAGTCCATAAATGTCAGTTCAGAGACTCCTGTTAACTTCAGTGGGCATGGATCAGGCCCAATGTACATAAGAAATATTTAAATCTGACAGTATGAATATATGGAAGGCTACATTTCATTGTGTTAAGGATAACTGGCCATGAACATTCACTTTCTTTGAGAAGGATGCATATAAGAATAGAATTTCTAGATTTGCATAATCAGGAAGATTACCATACCTGTTTAAACGAAATGATCTTGACTGTTTTGGGACGATGGTGTGTGTGTATGTATATGTGTATACGTTATACATATCTGTTTCTTGGACATATATGTGCCACAATAATTATGAAACTGCAATAATTAAAACAAAAAATAATTACATTAAAATATATTTTCTCTAAAAGCTATTTTTGTGTCATTCCTTTTTCTAGTGGCCCTAACGATACACTGACTGCTGACATTACCAGCAAAATTCTATGTGTGCTGCCTGAGAATTCCAAGTTTGATTAAAACTAAGTGCTAACTCTGTGAATATATTATATATTTATATGTAAATACCATTGGCAATACCAGATATCAAGCAGAGTATGAAATATATGTATGCTTGGAACTTCCTTTCTGACTTTGGTAATACAACACAGATGTCCAATTTTCATTTATGTTTTTTTTTAATCACCACGTATACCTTTAGGGCTGTTTCTGTTAGGAACAGGAAAGTTTTTTCTTACTCTGTTTGCTAACAAATAGAGAATAGCCAGTCATATAAATGAACATTAAACATAATGAATTAAATTCAATCCAATCAAACTGGAAAGAAAAATATGTCTATAACTAAAATGTGTTTTAATGAAATATTTGTAAATTTAAATTTTCTACTCAACTAGTCAGGTGCATGTTAATTTCATTTCTGCATTATGTCATTCATTTATGACAGAAATATTTCAATGTATAAGGTAAAAATTATTAAAATTGAGAGGTGGGTGGAAGGTAAAAAAGAGAATAAATTAAAGTAAATCTAGTAGCATCTGGATTTTCATGATTTGGTTGTGACTTTCTTGCTCATGGGTAAATGAAAAAATTGCAATACCCAAACACATATCTAGTGCTTTTAAATTATGTGTATGTATCACAGAATCACAGTATTACCATTTTCTAAACCACTGCTTTCTAAAGTGTCTGTGTACGATAGGTCCTCTCTTAGGGATCAAAATCAGTTAACCTGTTAAATGATACATTTTAACTGGTTAACCGCTTAAATGGGGGCAGGCAGGAGCTGCTCGAGCCCAGATTGGCTGGAGTGCCCCCACCCACGGGTGGGCATGGCTCCAGTTGAACTGGAGTGCCCCCACCTATGGCAGGGTGAGCCCGGCCAAGCCTACCATGAGCGGGGCTGCTCTGGCCAGGCTGGGCCCACTGCATTGCCCTGCAGGCAGGAGGCTGCTCCAGCTGGGACACCTACCATGACACACTGTGGGCAGGCAGGGAGCTGCTCCAGCCCAGCTGGGTTGCTAGTTAACTAGTTAACCACTGACATCCCTATTCTCTGTAAAGCCAAATCCTATCCTTTTTTTAAAATGTGTCCACTTAACAGCATTTGTGTGTATAGATTAGTATAAGTACAAACACACATCAAGTGGAGACACATATGCTTTAAGTGGAGACTTCTTAATGAGTCATTTTTAAATTATCATAAAATTTGCTTTTATAGCACACCTAATAAACTCATGTTACCACAAAGCATGCTGGTAATAATGATTGAATATACAAAGGATGTCAAGGAGGCATTGTGGTATGAGGCACTATACATTTTGAAAAATGCCCATATGAGCTTCAGCTTTTACTTATGTAGATGACAATCAGAGGCAGATTGGTAGGTTTAATATGTTATATGGAGATACTTCCAACAACATAGCCATGCTCCTTTCCTTCCATACTTGTCAGTGTTATGCTGCCCAAATGGTATTGCATAGGAATCCAAGCCCTGTTATGACAATGCCTTGTCATCATAAACTTAGATTGGCTTACATTTGAAATCTACATTGTATTTTAAAATATCACCATGTTGTAGTAGTAGTTGTGTCCAAAAAATAGCACCGCTGATTTATGTGCACGTGTACATTCATACTATCATGGATTGTGATTCTTTCAGCTCTCACAAAATAATGTTGTCTCATTGGTTAGGTGGGAGGCATTTAAGGGAAACCTGGATATTTTAAAATGAGGTAGTGGGGACACAGTATCCCTCTTACATGGGAGCAATTTTTTAATGCAGGCACCACCTCAGGAAATCACAGATTCCTATTCAAGACATCACTTAAATGCTGTTTTAAAAATGTGTGTTTAAGTCAGCAATGAGTAACCTAGTCTAGTGAGTGGGCTGCATGCATGGTCCTTCTTCATCTCAGTGGGCTAGAAGACTGTTGTATCTAAGATATTCTCCCAGAATAGGGTAGTTCTGCTAATTGAGCTTGCATAACTAGAATTTGTGGGTAGTGCCAATTGATCCATTGCAGCTCTTTGATTGGATGAAGAGGGAGCACACAGAGCTCACAGTCAATATTGTGTGTAATCGGCAACAACATACCTTGCTTCACATGCCCTTGATTTACATGTGTGTCACTTTAGTAATACCAGAATGAAGAAAAGGAACACAGATGGAAACCAGCAGAATCTGGCAACCCTGTGCATGGACAACAGTAAGCAAAATGTCTCATGGGCCACACATTAAACCCTAATGGGCAACCTGAGGCCCGTGGGCAACCTGTGGCCCATGGACTGAATGCAGCCCATCACTGGTTTAAGTCCTTACGTCTTGAACAAGGATGCTTTCCAGACTTTCAGTTCTTGGTCCCAACCATACTGTAAATGGACTCTAAGTTGCAAAAAGTGCTGGGGGGTTTTTTCCAGTGAGATACAAACCCATTGTCCTAACCATTTATGATGGCTAAGGATTCCATAGTACTCTTTGAAAGAATAGGACTGTAAAATCTGTTGTTTTAGCCAAATGTCTGCTTGACTAATCCTGGCCTATTTTGTGTTTCATTTGGAGAAGATATTCTTGTCTTCCTAGCCAAAGCTATTGCTGGACACTCTTAACCAACTACAGTGTTCTACTCCAGAGGTGGTTGCATTTCACTGATGAGCCCAGTGATGCCTCTTAGTTGTTCATAATCAGAAAACCCCTTTAGTCCCTGCAAGCATCACCTCTGATGATGATTTCACTGTCTGTTGAAGTCTTCTGTATTTTTATCTGTTTTGCCTGTGCGGAAAAAAATCCTTCCACCTGCATAGGCTGCCTTAGGCATCAGCTAAGTATTTATCTGCCTAGAGCATGACTTCTAAGGGGGCACTGTAGTGCTAGTCACTCATCAGTAGACCTCTCCTAATCTACTCCCTTGTGGCTGCAGTGTTTTGACCTGCGATCCTTCTCTCTCAAAAGGAGTCTCTATGCTCATTTTGTGCAATTGGGCACCTTTGAGTTTCATATGCGTTGAGGTATCTTTTGTATCACCGTAGCCAATGTGAAGGGTTACTCATCGTGTTTGGAATTAAAGATGCCCCTGTACATGACAAGAGAGTCACATTTTTGAAAGAAAATAAAAAAGATGTGGACTGAGTTGCCGAGTTGGTCACAGTACAGTAGGGGAAAAAATTGAGCTGTGAATTGGGGGATGGAGAGGTCTAAAATATCTTCTTAGTATAAAAACACTGGCTGAAAAGAATTAATTAAACTGGATTAAATACAGCCTGGTGGTCTAAATATTTCTGTAACTGATAAAAAGAGTTTACCCTGACTCTGAACTCTACCCATGAAATGAAACTCTGTGATTCAATAAAGAAACATATCAGTTACTAACAAGTACAAGCCTGTTTCTTGAGTACCTCACACCTTGCATTCTAGCAGTAATAATGTACACCTATGCAAATTGGTCCCTGAATCACTTACTGTGGACCATTCTGGCAGCACAGAGCAGACAGAAAGGTGTCTAAAAGAACTTGCTGTGGGTTTTCTTTGCATTTGGGAATCCTAAAGAATATCTGTGGTTTTGGCACATGGCATTTGTCCAGAGGGGGGAAAAAAACATGGCCCAGGTGTTGCCATTGTGCCCTGATAATCCCTACATGCTGGAACAGCTGCTAGTAGGGCTGTTGCAACTTCTACAACTTAGGATAGGCATGAAACTGCCCTTTTGTGAAACTTCTGCTGCTTCTTCCATCTAGGGTTGGCTGGATTGATGTGTAAAAATGAAACATAATTCTAAAATGTAGCCAAAATGTATGAACTTTGAAGAAGTTTAAGTGTTGGGCAAGGATTTGGGCCAGTACTTTATCCAGTCAAGTTGGCCTCTCTTTTTGGTTTCACTTAGAAAATAGATTTTAGATAAGACCCAAATGACCATCATACATTCTTTCACTTTGATCACAAATAATTGTTAGCTGCCATATTGTGTCCTAAAACTACGTTTGTAAACATGAGAGGCATATTTTCACAGGGAAGTGCTGGACTTCACATATGAATGACACTGCACAAATATTTTGTGATGGTAGTGGATGGGAATCCTTTGAAACTGATCTTCAGGACACGGAGATTAAGGGACCATTTGAAAACAAGTGTGCACCTTGCTGAAGTCCAAAATTACTTGCAGTAAAATGTGCCAGTTGGACAATTGTAGATGCAAAGGGGCTTAGGTACTTAGATAGCTATTCCTATTACAGCTAGCTTGAGTATGTCTGCTGATGCTGCACACATGCCCTCTGATTCCAGGGTAAATGTACCCTAAAAGCTAGGGCAGGAGGTGGGGAAGCTGAGTGAGAATGGAGAATTTTCTGTCCATTAGACATTGCTGGCTCTTTTGAATCTACTTTGTAAATTAGTCTTAGCAGAAGGGAGAAACTGGCCCATCTCACTACACATATTGAAGCCTATATGTTCAAGGGTAAATAAACTTTATAAATAAAAGTTAACAATCTGCTTAGTTGTCTCACTATTAATGAAAGTAGAATTTCATTTAGGTTAACTCAGTACAAGAATAAGGAAGGTTTTGAAGTCAAAGGAGAGGCAGGCAAAAATACATACTCAGGTTTCCAAGATCCATGCAGAAACTGAGTGGTGCACAGGCATTTCATTGCAGAGCATGCAAGTTATTTCATTATTTTTGGCTCCCCTGGCCTAAGGTGGAGACTGGCTGAAGGAGTGAAACCAGTCCCCTAAGCATGCATGTTTATAATGTTCTTGAACTGCAGGTAGAGAAGAAAATTGCTCACCCTTGTTGATAAAAGAAGCCTGGCACAGTGAATTTCAATCCAGTAAGTAAAATTCTCAGTGGCTTGAGGAAGAATGAAGGGAAAGAAGTGTCTGTTGAATAGAATAATTATGCTTGATGAGGAAACTAACAAAACAGCTTCTACAGGAGAATTTGTTTATTTGGTGTTGCCTTAGAAACATACAGCTAAATAAAACCTGCCCCTGGATCAATGCCCTGGAATGGGGAGAGTTTTCAAGAAACCCCATACCACACAGCCCATCTTCTCAAGGACAGCTGTAAAGTAGCTGACTGTGATGGGGAGCAGTCTGCCAGCACTAGCAACCCTGGAGGGGGCAAGTTTGTGTGCGTGCAAGTAAAGAAGCAAAACAGCAGGGTGAGGAAGAGTGTGGATTTCAACTGTTATATAGGAATTTCTGCTGCCCAGCATGCTCCCACCAGTATTTCCTTTCAGTATGTGGGGGAGGGGTGTGGAAGTACCTCTAGACCTGTGCCCAACATTTTCTCTCCAAGCATCAGCATATGGTCAATGCACTCCTTTTGACTCCCCAAGCATATGGCCACCTCTGCTAAGACAGTGTGTAATTGTTGCCAATCATACTCATTTAGTTATCCAACATGCAAACAATGGAAAGGAGCTTAGGAATCATCAAGATGAAAACAAAGAATATAAATTAAATTTTAAGGCCAAATAAATAATTATTGATAGAAACTTTATTTCAAAGTAATTTAGAAGAGAAAGAACCCTCTCTTCATTCAAGATCAAAAAGAGGGCAAGTCTTCTCCTTAGGCCTGATTGATGCATCGGTGACCGAGCCAGCAGGGGTTGATTTATCACATCTATACTAGACATGATAAACAGACTGTTGATTACTCTCCAGTTGATTTCAGAACTCCACTTCAATGAGAAACTTAAGGGCAGTCAATGGGAGAGTGTCTCCTGTCAATGCACTGCAGCGAAGACACCATGCTGCATGTCGAAGTATGTTCAGTTCAGCTATGCTATCCACATACCTGAAGTTGTGTAACTTAGATCGCCCCCCAATAGTGTAGAACTGCCTTACGTGTAACACCAATTCCCTGTGGTGTCCACAATGAAAATAAAACTCCCAGGGTGGAGTGAAAAGGAGAGGAAATATTTGAAAGGTTTGTCTTAATTGGTTCTGAGGCTCAGTGCTGCTATCTGAACTGGACAGAAAAGAATCAGTAGTAACACCTGGACTCATGTCTATGCAAAATGCAGTTTCTAAAGTAGCAATTAAATGGCTTAATCTTAAACTCCTTTTAGGTTCAATTCAGTAGATCTGTTCTGAAGGACAATGCTAATTCTAGATGAATTGCAGCTTCACAGTAACTGGCAATGCTTTAATTTCCACACCACGTCCGAGTCTTTTCTGAACTCCTTGCACTGTGAAAACCTGCAATCTGGGAACTATTTTTCAAACAGAGAATTTCTCTATCTATTTTTCTCTACACAAATCCTAATTTACTATTCTATATTTAAATGTGTGTCCATAAATCCACATGCTTATGTGTATCCGTATATAACATCAACATATAATAGCTCTGAAGTTAAATAAATCATGTCTCCCCCCCACACACACTTTTCCTTTCTCCTTCCCTTAGAATGCTCACAGTTTTACTCATGCTCAGGCTGTATGTTCTAAAGAATATAAATCCCTGAAGCATTAACAAATCTCTGAGAATTTATACTAGACTGTGACCTGTTCATTTAGAAGGCTATTTCAATAAAGCAATGGATCACTTAGGTTAATGATAGATCATGGTGTGATTCGATTTGCAGAGTGCAAACTTGCCCATTATCCTCTACTGTTTATGTGGGTCATGTTATCACACCCAAATAATGAATCATGCCACCCTTTGTTCCTGGAGATGTCCCAGTGATTACAGGAAAGTTCACTATGCCAGTCCATATAGCCTTGAGGGATGAATTATTATTTTTGGCCAGAGTATGAGGAACCAGGCAAGGGTCGGGTTTCTCTCTTACCGTGACATCTGCCTCTTGTGGTTCCATTGGAGCACCTGGCTGAGCTGATGGGCTAGACATTAGCAGAAATCAGATCTCTGCCTCACTCAGGCTATCTCTACACTGCAGAGCTTTTCCATGTCCAAGAAACATGTCCGCTTTTCTGAAAAAAATGTCGGAAAAGCGGACGCGTTTTTTCGGCATCCCTGTAAACCTCATTTTACGAGGAAGAGGGGATGTTCTGAAAGAGGTTTTTTTTCCAAAATTTTTTCCAAAATTTGGCCCATGTAAACGGAGGTAAATCAGAAGTAAATCAGAAAAAGATACGCAAACCGCAAGTTGAGTTTCTTTTTCCGATTTATCTTTGTAGTGTAGACCTAGCCATGTCTTTTGCTTCCTGTTTTATTTATTGGGGAAGGTCAGCTGGTCTCAAGCTTTCATGGCAAATTATTTACAATGAAATCTGTTCCCATGTATATTTCCTTTCTGCTTTTGTGTCTCGGAAAAAGATGCAACTGTTTTTGATGAAGAAAGAGCACATTCATACTTTCTGGTGGCTTTTTACTGATTGTAGGTGTCATCCAGAACAGCCTTGATGTAGCACAATTATTGAGAGGAAATTATTTTCTCTGTGAATACGCTGCAGTGCCTAAACATAAAATACTTCTGGTTAACAAAGACTGCAGCCAAAATATGAATGGTCTGAAAAATGTTTTCTTACTTTAAATTTTGTAATCAAGAGGTGAAAGTTTGGAACACCAAACATCTTTACCACCAGCTTCATAATGCTGGCCTTGTTTGGCAGACCCCTTGACACCTGCTTGTGGCCTCCCAGAGGAGCAGTGTTCCCTGTAAGCTGAGTGCTTAGGCAGCCACCCAGGGGAGAATAAAATGCCACGCTGGTGATCAGCAGAGTGCCTACAGTGCCCAAAGCTGGCAGCATGCATTTTTACTGGTGCTGCACATCTGCAATGCCTTGGTTCACATAACAAAATTTATTTTGTACATAGGTGGAAAAAATAGAGGGACCATTGCAGGGGGCCCTGAACCTCTGATTGAGAACCACTGCAATAAAATCCCCACAATATGGCCATATCTGGACCAGTATAGTTGACCAGGGCTTACAGGACTTGAGCTGCAAAGTTAAAATTGCAGATAGTCTGGTTCGGGCTGGAGTTCAGACTATGAGACTGTGAAAGGACAGTGGGTCAACAGAAATGATCTACAGAATGATTTTTGGCATTTTAATGTTTATATTATGTGAGATTATATACTTTAGATATCGCTAGTCTGGTGTTTTCTTTTCTGAGTTTGAATTAAGGTTGTTGTTGTTATTTGAATGAGAATCAGTGTCTTTTTTGAAAAGGCCACACAGCTTTTGCAGGGTAGAGTGCTGCAGATATTAGGTGCTGGAATAAAATTTCCACCCACCCTTCATGTGGATCTCCTGATGTCAGCAGGAACAGAATAGCTCCACTGAGCGTTAGAATGTTTGTTGCCCACAAATTCTTACGGGTCTTACATTTGAACCAGTGTGCATGCTAACAGAAGAACATTTGGTGGATTTTTTTTTTTAACTGACAAGCTTTTCTAGTGGTTGGTTTACATTTTGAACTCTCTGTGTGGAAAAGAGGTTTTAGAAAGACAAGTTGAGTGAAATATCTTTTATTGGGCCAGCTTTTGCTGGTAAAAGACAAGCGTTTGGGGTACACAGAACTCTTTTCAGAGTGTCACAGCTATATACAGGGAGAAGAGGTAAGCTTTTTGCACTTTGGTGAACACCTCTTTGAAGGGAATAATAAAGGCACACCTCTGCCTGAATTCTAACCTATCAATTTTGAGGCCAGTGTGACTTTTTCTTGGTTTATTTTGGAATACAGAAGTGGGGGAAAATTGAGTTTATAATAAAACTTCAGCTCTACCCTGAACTTGTGGGTGGCTGCTTCCACTCTAGAATTTCATTGCAACTTCATTTTATATTCAATTAATGAAAAAAGGCACACATACCATAGATAGATAAACTTAACATGGATTTATTAGTTGTTGACATTGGCATAACACAGCTGGTGCTCATGTACTATGCATAAATATTTCACCTGCCAATTTCTGCATTCTGGTCTTTCATTACTGTTCCATTGTAGCCCTCAGTTTCAGTTAAGTCACCTAATTGCAGCAGAGTTGGCATGGTGGGGTATGTAACAAGAATAGTGGATGAAAGTATCAAACCATAAAAAAAGGAAGATAACAAGTATTAAAAAGTGTGGCTAAAAAACCTGTTCCATATGCAGGAGACTGGATCCTGATTTGGAGGGAACTTTGAGATCACATAAACACAAGGATAACAATATTTGGTACTTGCATGACAATGTGCATGTTGAAAGCACTTGATTAAATGTTAATTAATGAAACTACTGTAGGTATTAGACATATTTTATTCTTCCCATTTTACAGATGGGAAAATTTATAACATGAGGCAAAGGGATTTACTCAGAATCTGAGCATGGTAGCATTAGCAGAAGTGTAGTAGGGCTAATCACAATTTTTTTAAAAATGTATTTTTGGTGGAGAATTGGGATTTTCACTATACAACATGTTTTGTGAAAAGTGTCCTCTTTCAGTGGAAAATTTAAATTAATTGAAAATCAAAATCCCCAATGCCTGAAACAAAGTATTTCAAATAGGAAATGTCACCATGGCATGTAGTGGAAATTGTAGTTTGGTTATGTCATGTCTGCTTTCTCCTCTGTGGGCTAGGTTTCCCAGCTGCATTTCCTTTCCATAGAACTCCTATGATACACTGCCCAACTCATTATGGTGCATTATGGAAATGAGTTCTGACTAGGATGTCCAGTCTCTAGAGGAGAAAGGAACCAAGAGGCACTTTAACTACAGTTCCCGGATGGTCTGTTATTGCAGTTGTGAATTTTGGCTTTTGGCTAAAATATTTCAACTTTACTGTTTCTATGATCGGCTAAAATTTGACACTGGAAATTTCTTCTTTACTGACCAATTAGAATTTTTAGGACTGAGGAATTCCTGACTCCAAACTCTATGCTTATTTCTTTGGACCATGCTGCCTCCTGGAAACATTATATCTTACTGCTGTCTGTCTTTGTTCTATGGAGAACTTACTTTTAGTTTAGTCAGCACTGTAGTCTATTTCATTACTGTTCAGTCTAGGCCAAGTGTTAGGGAACACTGAGTGATTACAACAGGCGCAGTGTAGCTTGTGTTAAATTGGTGCATGACTTAAAGATGTGGGGGTAAGTATTGCACCTCAGTCTTTGGCTGGCACACTAAACTATTACATGGACATCAGTGCCCTGACTTTCTTCTGAACCCTGTGAGAGCATTGCACAATTCCATGATGTTAGACTGATTGGGAAGAAGTAAGAACCATGAAGCCTTGTAACAGCTCTGATTAATTGTTTTTCATGCTTCCTTGAGGTCATTATTGGCTAGTTAGCTTAATGTCTGTGCTTTGTGATTATCTGACAGGTGGCCATAAAACCTGATGAATGTCCCTGCCAATGAGGCAACATGTGAACTCCCGAAAAAGTTTTCAGTTTCTAATAACAGGGATTTGATTGATGCATGGTATGCAATTTAATTACAAGAATAAATGAGGAAATGGAAATCTGTCATTTCCCCATTCATTATTCCTTAATTAGACTACAACTAATCAGGCTTCCTGATTGGCTAAAATAACTCCAGATATAATTTACTGCACTTGCCACTTCAAGAAGATAAAAAGTAAACCATGAATTATCTCTGAGGGCCAAAATAGCACAAAAGAATGAGGAGACATGATAGATCCTAAAATACAGTAAGCATTAATGTGTCTTCAATCTGTCAGATAAGTAATTTATTACAGCAAATTAAATGATTCTCTCATAGAATGGCAGAGTACATTTTTTCAGTATTTAATATTTATGCATGTTCTATTTCTAAGTATTGAAGTGGATCAATATTGCACCTGAAAGCCATGCATTTATCTTGGTTTTGGCTTGTAGAAAATACATTTTGCATACTTTACTTAACATCAAAACACATCAGATGGGCCAAATGGATGATGATGATAACACATCTCTGAAGTCATTGTAGCTTAATTGTGGAGTCTACATGATGAGTACAAAATTTAATTTAGACTTATTTTTTTATTTAAGTTGCTTACATTTTACCAATCTGGTTGTGCTGCAGTGCCTGCTGTATGTTTATGTTCAGTGAAAAGCTAAATTGTGTTGTTTTAAAGGGAAAAGGGAAGAAATTCTGCTTGTTTCTAAAATACATGAAGTAGTCTTGCATTGTGTTCAATGGAAAAGTGACAGTCACTTACTGTGGGCCCTGAGATGAGACTAAAGATAATTCTAAACATGCACTTCTGTCCACAATTGCCACAGGAAATAAAATGTACATGAAGAGTCTCTGCTTTTAGCTTTATGTTTCTTACACCTCTTCGATAGGAGCAATCCACAAACTCTTGAAATCTTTCCATCTGTGGTGGCAGAGCTGCCACTGTTAGATCATTTCATGGTCTAAGAGCTCCCATGTGTTGAGGTCCACTTTGTAGGATTAGAGGTTGGCCTCAGAGTATCGTTGCAATTTTGCTTAGTTTGCTTCTAAAACAAGTTCCAGTCTGTGGTTATCTGTAAAGGATAGCCTTCAGTGTTCTGCTGTCAGGAATATGGGCCACATGACTATACCATCTCAACTGAGTTGTTGCTATAAAAGTTTCAATGTCTGTGATGTTGTAGCAGTCAAGGACGTCGGTGTTTGAAACCAAATCTTGCCACTTATTTTCAGTTATCTGCCATAAACATTGTAGATGGAATTGTTCCAAACATTTTATGTGGCATTTAAAGTAATCCACATATTACAGCTGTAGAGGAGAGTGTTTCTGAATACATAGTTATGCACTATTGAATTTCATCGTAATTTCATTGAAGGGCTGATGAAGTTTGTACAGTGGAGTCTCACTCCTGCAACAAATGCAAGGGCAAATGAACCCCTATTTACATACCCCCTGCATATTCATTTGCACATCTCAATCAGGTCTCTGCAAACAATAGATGTATGTTCACAGAAATACCATTTACCTTGAACATGGAATGTAAGTAAACACTAACAGATAAATAGCTACATGTGATAAACAACATTCCACATATCATTCTCCTTGTTCTCGCTGCTTGTTGTTCTATCAATGACTCGAGCCCAGCATTTCACATTCTACGGCTGACACCAGACTAGCTGAGGAGAAGCACAGTACAGGGAAGAACAGTAATGATGAAGAAAGCTATATAATCCTGGATCTTTCAATCCTCTGAAGATTAGTCCTTTGAAAGTACATTATACAACTACCACACAAAATTAGATTGTGTGGTAGAAATGGAGACTGAATCAGTAAGTCATAGTTTCCAGTTCTTCCCAACACTTCAAACAGTGCATACAAAGATGGTTCATCTGTCAATCTATTTTAAATGAAGCTTCACTTAAAAAAAAAGACTGGAAAAGTCTGTTCTAGCTCACAATCTATTTCCAAATTAAGTGAAGATATCCAACTTGAGCTTAGTGTTTGGGATTGTGGCTTATTCTTGGTGCTTTAAGAAAAATCTTTTCAGATGAAGCTCACCCGCTGTGATTGTTGCTTCTCCATTTTCTTTCCTGAATTTTCTATCCTTGCACTTTTTTCTTTTTATTTCTTTACCCTTTATGTTTTTTCTTTTTAATTTTTTTTATACTTTTCTGTTCTGTTGTTTTATCTGTACAGCTCTCTGTTCCCTAGCAGGAGGAAGAATGCCTCGTCCTTTAGGTGGAAGCATCTTATGTGTCTGACTTTATGGTAAACAGTTCACACAAACATTTGTAGTTTAACTGAGTGCTGTGGTACCAGAGGAGAGAAATCCGGGTCCCTGGGATGTGGAATAATTCAGCAGGTCCCTGCATTCAAGATGCTTCCATCATTGATTGCATAAAAACTTCTGTTAAGCAGGGATGGAAAATGGGTGTTGGAGATGCTTTACTTGCAGCCACATGATTATATTTGAATTTGGATGGGGGAGTAGATAATGAGGGACAAATCCAACGCCATGCAAATTCTTGGTTGTTCTTCTGTGCTCTGAATGCCCCCTTCCCACCAAAGTCAACTGTGCCTTCTCCCATTCAAGTTGGGAAACACAATTTGAATCGAGGTGAAGATTTAAGAAAAAATCCTTTAACATGAAGGGGAAAGGAGTCCAGGAGAGCTAGCAGTATTTTAAAGAAGACTTATTGAAGGCACAGGAACAAACCATCCCACTGCGCAATAAGAAAAGCAAATATGGTAGGCGACCAGATTGGCTTACCGGGGAAATCCTTGATGAGCTTAAACACAAAAAGGAAGCTTATAAGAAGTAGTAACTTGGACAGATGACTAGGGAGGAATATAAATATATGGCTCTAGAAGGCAGCGGAGTAATCAGGAAGGCGAAAGCACAACTGGAATTATAGCTAGCAAGGGAAGTGAAGGGTAACAAGAAAGGTTTCTTCAGGGATGTTAGCAATAAGAGGGTGATCAGAGAGGGTGTGAGGCCCTTACTGGATGAGGGAGGTAACCTAGTGACAAATGATGTGGGAAAAGCTGAAGTACAAAATGCTTTCTTTGCCTCTGTCTTCACAGACAAGGTCAGTACCCAGACCACTGCACTAGGCAACACAGTCTGGGAAGGAGGTGGGCAGCCCTCTGTGGAGAAAGAATAGGTTAAGACCTATTAAGAAAAGCTAGACATACACAAATCCACAGGTCCGGATTTAATGCATCTGAAGGTACTGAGGGAGTTGGCAAATATCATTGCAGAGCCTTTGGCCTTATCTTTGAAAACTCGTGGAGATGGGGAGAGGTCCTGGATGATTGGAATAAGGCAAAAAGAGTGCCCATCTTTAAAAAAAGGGAACATGGACAGTGCAGGGAACTACGACCAGTCAGCCTTACCTCAGTCCCTGGAAAAATCAAGCGGGGATCCTCAAGGAATCCATTTTCAAGAACTTGGAAGAGGGAAAAGTGATCAGGAATAATCAACATGGATTCAAGAAGGGCAAGTTGTGCTTGACCAATCTGATTAGCTTCTATGATGAGGTAACTGGCTCTGTGGACATGGGGAAGTCAGTGGATGTGATATACTGTTACTTTAGCAAAGCTTTTGATACAGTCTCCTACAATATTCTTGCCAGCAAGTTAAGGAAGTATGGATTGGATAAATGGACTGTAAGGTGAACAGAAAGCTGGCTAGATTGCCAGGCTCAACGGGTAGTGAACAACAGCTCGAGGTCCGGTTGGCTGTCAGTTTCAAGCAGAGTGCCCCAAGGGTTGGTTCTAGGGCTGGTTTTGTTCAACATCTTTATGAATGACCTAGATGAGGGGATGGATTGCACCCTCAGCAAGTTTGTGGATGACATTAAGCTAGGGGGAGAGGTAGATATGTTGGAGGGCAGGCATAGGGACCACAGTGAGCTAGACAAATTGGCAGATTGGGCCAAAAGAAATCTTATGAGGTTCAACAAAGACAAGTACAGAGTCCTGCACTTGGGACAGAAGAATCCCAAACAAGGTTACAGGCTGCAGACTGAATGGCTAAGTAGCAGTTCAGCAGAAAAAAGACCTGGGGATTACAGTGGATGAGAAGCTGGATATGAATCAACAGTGTGCCCTTGTAGCCAGGAAGGCTAATGGCATATTAGGGTGCACTAGGAGGAGCATTGCCAGCAGAGGTGGGGAAGTTATTATTCCCCTTTATTTGGCAATGGTGATGCCACATCTGGAGTATTGTGTCCAATTCTGGACCCTCCACTTCAGAAAGGATATGGACACATTGGAGAGAGTCCAGTGGAGGACAACCAAAATGATGGGCTGGAGCACATGACCTATGATGTGAGACTGAGGGATTCGGGCTTATTTAGTCTGCAGAAGAGGAGAGTGAGGGGGGATTTGATAGCAGTCTTCAGCTTCCCGAAGGGAGGTTCCAAAGGGGATAGAGAGAGGCTGTTCTCAGTAGTGACGAATGGCAGAACATGGAGCAGTGGTCTCAATTGCAGTGGGGGAGGTCTAGGTTGGATATTAGGAAAAATTTTTTCACTAGGAGAGTGGTGAAGTACTGGAATGGGTTACCTAGGGAGGTGTTGGAATCTCCATCCCTAGAGGTTTTTAAGTCCCGGCTTGACAAAGCCCTGGCTGGGATGATTTAGTTAGGGTTGGTCCTGCTTTGGGCAGGGTGCTGGACTCAGTGATCTCCTGAGGTCTCTTCTAACCCTAAGATTCTATGGTTTCCCCATTGTAGCTAGCCAAGAATAGAATACTGTGTGTGAGAGAAAAAAAAGTCCCTAGGTTTTTCAGTTGAACAGTTTATGCCTTGAAACCTGAAATTCCATTTTCCTATATCCACTGTTTTTCAGATTGTACATCACAGCAAATCCTTTCAAAAATACATTAATGGATTCATGATTTGTCTCAATGATCTCCTGAGGCAACGAATTCTACCAATTGATATTTAGTTGCATGAAGAATTATTCTATATGCTTAAACTGGCCATCTTTTAATTTTGTGCAATCTCCCCATATTTTTATTGTATAGAACTTGGTAAAAAAGGATCCTCTGATGATCTGTTCAATATAAATGAAATTCACCCTGTACAGTGGTCAGCACAAGGCATAAACATTTCCTGAATGCTACGTAAGCCCTACTCTGACCATATAAGCGGTGTCCAGCTCTGCACTGACCTGGGAAGGGGTGAATTGCATCCTATGCTTTTGATAATTTTTGATTCCTCATTTAAATTTTCCTCTGACTCCTCACCTTCTAGATTAAATAATTCAACACTCTGTAACCTTTCATCATGTGTCAAGCAATACTTCATGTGAATGAGGCATTAATCTAATTTGCATATTTAGATATTTAAATTAGAATTGTATGGAACTTCCTGTTTCATTCAATGGTCAGCAGGTGGCAGTTGACTGTTGTACTGATGGTAAAAGCTGACTTTTGAGTTGTGTGTGCTGCATTCTTTTAACAGTTTAGCTAACAATGCATCACTTCTCCTGAAATCCATTCTTGTGATTTTTTTTAACCTCTGCCAGATGATTTTAGAGCAGAGGTGATCACAACTGATAACAGCACTCAAGGTGCAGGTATACCTTTGTATCATATTCCAGTTTGTAATGCCTCCAAATATGCTGTTTGCTATTTTAATCATTGTCAAGCATTCTCTAGATATGTTTGCTGACACATCCATGACAGTCAGATATTTTATTTCAATGAATGGATCGAAATTGCTTATTTCAGACCCTATCCATGTAAACATAACAGGTACATTATATTTTTTAGTCTGGATTGCCTTGTACTTAGATGTCTGAAATTTCCTTTTACAATCATGTTATAGAATCAGCCAGTTTAGTTAGATCCTTTTTCACTTTCTCATAATCCACTATAGATTTGTCCTGTGTTTCTGCAGCACTTTGCACAATGGCATTCTGAACTATGGCTCCTAGCCACTACTGTGATCATTTAAAAAAATGGTAGGCTTCGTTATCTAAATAGATTCTTTACATTCATCTGCAGAAAATAGTCAGTGAAGTATTTTTTCCTACATAAAATTTCATTATCACTAAAGCTTTAAAAATTAAGTATTTTTTTCACTCACTTCTCTTTCAGAAGAAGAGCAAATAGATCACTATGCTTCTGCCACAGTCTGGCAGTAGGAACCAAAACTATAAAAGTCATTTCTTTTCTGACAGCAACATCCTTTTACACTCCATTGCTGAAGGTGGACAAAATTATACAATAAGGTTGTGCAGGGGCCATTGCTCTGAGGTAATTTTTCGTGCCACGCTGAAGGAGAAGGGGAAGGTGCCACAGAAACTATGGCAATACAAAGTGGTGTTCTAACAAGCAGCTAGGCTTCTTCCTGCTGAACGGATGAATATCTGAGTGCTGTAAAACCAACATAGCCATTTCCACCACCCACTCTCAGCAGACACAAAGTTATAGGGGTTGGTGCCAGAAAAACTCTGGCAGTACCAAAGGAATCAGTAGTCCCAATAAGGTAGCTTCCTGCTATAGGACAGAATCTCCAGGTGCTGTGAAGCCAGTATAACCAGGTCCATGTCATTCCTCCCAACTCTGTACTTCCCTCTACAGATTTAGGAGGCATTCCTATAAGCGTGAAGGGGCCAGCATACCAGCCTTTAAAGCAGGGGTTGGGAACCTAACGCCCGGGGGCCAGATGCAGCCCTCGGCTTGCCTGGACCTGGCCTCTGAGACTCAGGCCCGCCCACAGCATTAGGAAGCCCACACTGGCACTCCAGCCCCATCCCCCCATGAGGCTGGGCCACACAAAATCTATTAGCGTGGGCCCCCTTATGCTCTGGTGTGTGATAGGAATGTGGAGAGTCTTTTTCCTTCTCAGTTGGGGGCAACATCATTGAGGGTTTGGGCTTTTGGGGGTTTTTTTGCCTCTGACCCAAAAAAATTCCCACTCCTGCATTAAAGAGACTATCCAAAAGCAAGAGGAACAGTCTAAAATAAGATATAAGTTAAACTAGGGACCTATCGGATCCTCAGTTTTTCTTTGAGGTCCAGATGGCAAAGGTTGTCAAGCACATTCTTTGCCATCTTCACTTGCTGAAAAATGTTGTGAGCCCTGTACCCTCAGATGTAGACCCCATTAAAGTAGATTTTGCATTGTACTCTTTATTTAAAGCTATTAATACATCACAACTGGTATAGAGCATGTCTACCCACTTTGTGAATGGTTTCATACACAGAGTGCATTAGACGTGGGCTCTGCCATCTGCCTTTGCTTAACTTCTGGGTGAATTTGTGTAAGTTTTGATAGACAGAGGCCATCAGTGTAACAAGGTGGCAGTTGCTATAAGCTGAGGTGTGTGAGCTTTCAGTCCCTGGTTTGCTATGGAGCAATCAAGTGGCAGGATGACACCGGGGCTATGTCTAGACTACAGGCTTCTTGCGCAAGAAGCTTTTTGCAGAAGAGTTCTTCCGCAAAAACATCTTGCGCAAGAGAGCGTCCACACTGCAAAAGCGCATTGAAAAAGCGATGTGCTTTGGCACAAGAGAGTGTCCAGACTGCATGGATGCTCTTTTGAAAGAAAGAGCTGATAGCTATTCACAGAAAGGCCACCAGGGCACCTGTGCTTTTTTCAATAGGATTTTTTTGTTCCCCGTCCACACATACCTTTTTGCGCAAGAGCTCTTGTGCAAAAAGAAGTTATTCCTCATAGAAAGAGGAATAACTCTTGCACAAAAAACCCTCTGTTCTGCCGATTTACTTGTGGAGAGTCCACACCTCAAGCGTGTTTTTACGCAAGTTTTTGTGCTTTTGCACAACTGCTTTTGCACAAAAATTCTGCAGATTAGACGTAGCCTGAGAGATCCTGGGTTCTGGAATTAATTTCTCCATCTCACTTTGTCAAAACCTGGATGTGATTACCTTCATGAAATACTGCAGGAATCAGTCTCTCCTCTGTGCATTCCCTCCTTCCCTGCCCAAGTTTTTTCCTGGATTGCGTGAGAAGAGTGATTGACCATGAGTGAGAGATGAGATGAAAGACATTTGATGGTTGGGAAGTATTTTTAAGAGTTCTGTTTAAGGTTAATGGATAGTTGATAAATGCTTGTATTTTAATTTGTGCTGTTGACCCTGGAGCATGGCAGGTGCAGAACTGGAAAAAATCAAAATAAATGAAAAACACATACTAATGTGTTACTCGTGTTAGGGAGATTTCCACTGATTTCAATGAGCACTGGATGAAGTCCATATTGAACTGTGGCTCTTAAACACAAGGTACTCTGAGGAAGTAGCTAGAGATCTTGTCCCCAGCAGCCTCAAAAGGGAAGAAAATATTTTGGTGAAGCTACATTTGCAGCATGTTTCCATCTTGGCAAGAATGGTTTCTACCTTTTAATCACAGAATGTTTCTGAAAGATTATTTTCATTGCTGGATATATGGATGCCATTGATGTGCAGCACTTATGCGGGAGAATGGAAGACAAGAACCACCTCTTTTTATATGCCTGTACAACAAAAGGTTTGTGTAGTAAGGTCTGATCTATAAGGAAATTATTATTTTTTCAAAAGCAAGAAGGAAACTACTGAATATACATAATCAATATTATCATTGGAATTCTGGAGAGGGGCTGATAAGATTTTATTGTGCTAAGATGTATCTTAATTTAATTTGAATGACAATTAAAGCATTATACATCATGATGACACCTTTATTGTGGTAGAATTTCTTAGCAAAGAAATTGTAATTAGTGGAGACTAGAGCCACTTGAATACTTAGGCAGCCAAAACAAAAGATGTCAAGGAGTCTGGGGTCTAGACTGTTCCTGCAATTTTAAAGAAGTGGAGTTATTTGCATTACTATTCTTAAAAGTTCAAACACCCTGGCCAGCTCTTGTTACTTAGTAAGTAACTTTACACGCATTTATCAAAGAAACCTGTTTGTGTGTGTGAAATTTCTGCACACATTTAGGGTCTTTCCCACATGTTTTAGTATTTCTGATCTTCTGTTTCTCATAGAATTTAAGCTTTCCATGTCAAACAAGGTTTTCAGCCATACACTTTCAACAGAAACCTTCTGACTGTGATGGAGATGCAGGACAGTCTTCAGAAAAACTGAAATAATAGCTCTGCAAGTGATGTCATGTTCCTGCATTCATCTAAACAATTATTACTGGACATATTAACAACAAATGTATTCTCAATATTGTAAACTACTGATCTTCACTCTTCACTAAAAAGTGGATCCATATGTTTTTGAATATTTCATGGTTTCATAACCTGGGGAGGTTCAGAATAGAAATTGACATTATAACCACACTATCCTTCTCGTATTCCTAAATGGGATAAAAGTTCTGAGTAAATGGGAAGAGATGTCCTCGGTGAAAACAGTCAAGATCCACTGGAATATTTAATTTGTTTGAAAATGAATATGCAAATGAATGTTCCATGAGATATGTGAGTCGAAATTTTCTTCTCTAAATTTTTTTTCTTTGCTTTTCACCATGAAGTTAACAGGAAAGTTCTTGTTTTCTGAGGGTGCCTTAGTCTTTATATTGAATACTTTAATATTTTGCTCCTTTATAACATGTTTTCACTTGTTTAGACAGAAACTACAGGCAGTAGCTCTACACATAAGAAGTTATTCAGTCATAGAAAGACTTAAATGGAAGAAACAAGGCAAAACTCAGCTTCTATAAATAATTGTACCACAATTAACAATAAGCATTTTACAAGATTTATTTGGCTGTATATTGAATTAAAAAGTGTGAAACTCCCTGTAGTGGCCCTTTCTGACAACTTTTAATACTGATATAATTACAAAACACTAAAACCCAGGTTTCTGTCCCAGTTTCAACAGAATCAGAATGTTACCTGAGCGGCTCATCTTCTCATGCTTATGAGTCCTCCGTCTCAGTCAACAACCATGCAGCTACTGAAGTCCCAGTCATCTGCCTTTTCCTCCATTGCGCATATTGGGGAACTTGGAAAGCTGAGATCTTTACTGCACATTCATTTCTTTCTACCATCTTTAGGAAGTCTATATCCCCCTAACATTTACTGTTACCAAGGGAATAAATAATTGGATCTGGAAATGGAAATGTAGTACTGCAGGTGAAAATGTGATGCATTTCAATAGAGCAACAAGGGCAACTATTGCCTAATCTTTTGGCTAATCAAATAGCAGACACAAATTACCTTAAACATGTGTTTAGTTCTGTGCTACAAACTCACATGCAATCTTTTGGTTTGTTTCCTCACTCCTGCTTCCTAATAAAAGGCATTATTTTTATTTTCATGTCTCTGAATATTCTCTCATGAATCAACACTTTTCCTTCTATTGTATTCAGAGGAGATGTCATCTGGATTTTGCTTATCACCCTACAGCCTTGTTATGGCTCCCTTTGCCCTCCTCCTGTGTTAAAGACTTTTATTGCATCTTAATCACTAGAGTTCTTAATTCCTGCAAGAAAGCACCTTCTTGAAATCTAATACATATGTGGGTTTGTTGTACAATGAGCCCTTTCCTTACTGTGATGAGGTTAGTAGCTCATAGTGACTTCCCACCAAGCTTCTTATTTTTAGTCAGTTCCTCTCTTTCATTAAGTAATCCATCCAGGCCATGTTCATTACAGTTAGTCATTTTATAGATGTTATCTTCTCTGTAATAAGATAGTAGCTTCATAGATGATGCCTGTTTGGTTTTTATATGTGAGTAATTGAATTTACCCCATGACGTATACAATATGTCTCATGGCAACTCACAAAGATGGTTTCTTCATCAAGATTTTTATTAGTATGTGTTATGCATCTTTTTGGGTGTAATAGCACTTCCTCCTTTGGAAAATTATGGACATGCTGAGGACAAAAAGTGGCAGCAATGAGGCATGGCAACTAGTGGAGCAGCAGCTGTTTCCACATGATCTGCTCCTGCACCATAAAGCTTTCTTTGAATAACTGTGGAAAAACAGTCTTGTGCAAACCTGAGGCTGACTAAAAGTTCCACATCTGAAAAGGCACTAGTAAGGAGAGGAAGAGATGCTGGAAGGTCATGGCATGGATCTGGGTCTCACTGAGCACTGACAAATGCATAGCCAGAAACCACTCTGATTCATCTCTGCGTTAGAATTAAAATAGATTTTTAAATGATGTTTGAACTTATGAATAGCTAGCTGAATGAAACATATATTAATCCTATTATAATATCATTATTCCAAATTATAAGGTACTGTTTAAATGTTTGTTCTGTAAACTATAAAAATTTTCACTGTGTGTTGCAGTGGTGCAGCTATATTAGGGATGTTAAGGACTAGTCAGCTAGTCGATTTCAATCCCCCCCCCCACTGCCTTTATCAGATAGAGGCAGCAGATGGGGAGGGGGAAGAGTGGGTACTTCAAAGCAGCAGCGCTGCACAGCTGAGCCCAGGCTCAGCTGTGCGGTGCTGCTGCGGGTGGAGCCCAGAGTTGGCTGGGGACTCCCCAGCTGACCCCGAGTTCTGGGGAGTCCCCAGCTGATCCCAGGTTCCGCTGAAATGCTGCGCAGAGCCCAGCTCCGCGTGGCATTTCAAATCATCAGCACAGCACAGAGCCTGGGGCCAGCACATGTGGTACAGCATATCTTCAGCACATATGGTACAGCTTAAGGATGTTAAGTAATGATTAATTGACTAGTCGAGTAGTCGATGGAATTTGACTAGTCAATAGGCACTTCCACATTCCTCCTTTGAAATGTACTCAGAGTCCTCCACTGACCCTGGACTCCATGCTGCACTGCCACTTTGAAATGCACACGAGCCCCCGCTGGGGACTCTTGTACATTTCAAAGCTGGCACGCCCACGTGCAGCCTGGAGTCAACGGAACTTCCTGTGGCCCCCGGCTGCACACAGAGTTCCAAATTCCTCCTTTGAAATGTACAAGAGCCCCAGTAGGGGCTCTTGTACATTTCAAAGGAGGAATGCGGAGCTGGGGCTCTTGTACATTTCAAAGGAGGAATGTGGAATTGCCTATCAACTAGTTAATTGACTCAACTAGTCAATTAACTGTTACTTAACATCCCTAAGCTGTAACACATGTGCTGAAGATATTTTACACTGCTGCAAGAGAGCTCTCTTGTTGGTATAAAAAACCCACCTCAGAAAGAGGTAGAAACTATGTCAGCAGGAGAAGCTCTCCTGCCAACATACCACTGGGCACATGAGCATATACACCAGAGTAATTTACGTTACCAGATGGGTGGAATAGTCCACCCCCATGCAAAATAAAATTTGCCAGCAAAAATGGTAGTGTAGACACAGCCTACTGTAAAACACCTCGAGTAAGGGGGAAAGAATTACCAGGTATGAAATACTGGTTCACCACTAGAGGTATTATCTCATCCCCAACAAAGGAAGGGCTACAGACATCAGACAAACTTTTGTGGACAAATGACCTTGTTGATTGCTTTCTGCACAGCCTTGAACAGAATATATGTCCTTGTCCCATCACAGTGTGAACACAGGGGAAAGCAGTAAAAATACTTGTAAAAGAACACTTTCTCTAATTCTTCTTGAATGCTAAGGGGTGAAGATTTTTAAGCATAAGCAAGAAGTCTCTAGCTACTTTGCCTGTGTTAGGCCTAAAGGCTATATACAGTCTGTTTACTCTAGAAGTTTGAGTCAGGTCAGGATTGGCTGGCATGTTAAATTCTGCTTGCTACCAGATGACAGTATACAATGCTACCTGCATTTGTCCCTACTGCCTTGTGGATTAACCTGGGAGTGAACAAGACTAATGGAGTAAACCATGACAAAAAGTCCAGATTAAAGCCTGGAAGGCGGTCGATAGTGATGTTTAGTAAACTGATTTCTGGCATCTCATGTAACTGCCTGGCCCCAGATTTAGGGGCTTTGTGCAAGCAAACTTCAGGAGAAAGGCAATCGAGTGGGGAAGTGTGGTCCACATTTTCTCTGCCTAGGCATTTGTGGAGAGTACTCCATCTCTGTCACAAATGTAGAGAGCATTCCATTGTGTTGTTCATCCCAGGAAGAAAACAATAGGGGAAGTTGCAATTAACTAGTTATAAGGTGGTTCAAAATGAGGGGCTAGCCACAGACAAAAGGAAAATACATTTTGTTGGACTCAATGAATAAAATCTGTGCAGAATTGGCTTTGTGGTCATTAAAAAACCCTGTGACACTTAACCTCACAGTCTCAATAACCAATGTCTCTAAAGATGAACGGGGCCATACTTCACTATTGATGTTTATATTCCCTTTTCAAACTTATGTGTAACTCAATTTGTATGTGTGTGCTTACCTTCTTTAACTTTGTAAATAACATTCATACCTTTAGTTAGTTTGTTACAGGTATAGTAGGGGGCTTGCTGCACTCGCCATCCCCCCTATCCCGGGAAGTACACAACCCTGGCTCTTCCAGCCCTTCCCGGTGGCCGGTGGGGCTGCAACGATGCCAGCCAGGGTCCCTTCCCCCAGCCTGGGTCCCTTCTCCCTCTGCCAGCCCGGTCCTTTTTCTCCCTCCCTAACCCCTACCGTGTTTTTAAAACAGCAGCTGCTCTCCACTTAGTGGCTGCCGGAGCTTCAGCCAGTCACCGTGGGCGCCTCAGAGGGGCTGGGGTTGCAGCTCTGCGCATGAGGGGTGGGGGGCACTTACTTGTCTTCAGGCCTCCTGCTGCTCCCATTAGGCAGGATCTGGCCAGTGGGCACACAGGGAAAGGATCGAGACAGCACGCTGCAGTTACCCCAACCTGCGAGGGGAGCGCTTCTTCCCCACGCAGCCAGACTTGGGGCTCCCCCCCCCCCCAGTGATTTGTCAGGGCTCGAATGCACGGAGCCAGCAGCGGCCAGTTGTCACAGGGAGGGTTGAGGCTGAGCCAGGGAGCGGCAGCGGCTCCTCACTGCGCTTGCGACACCGATGCTCCCGGACTCAGCAAGGAGCCACCGCCGCCTGCTAGTGCTCCAGCCTTGAAATCCACCCCTTCCAGAGTAGCGCGCCAGTGGTGGTTTCCTGCGGGGGAGGGGAGAGAGGAGGAAATCCTGCCGTGCTTGTGCCTGGAAGCAGCCGCTCAGGCCGCACGTAACCTCCATCGGGGTAATTGTGGAAGGAGGGCGGGGGCAGTAAGTCCTGTGCTGCCGCAGTGCAGTGGTGCATTGTCTTGGCTTGGCGCCGGAACAGCCACTTGCAGGCGTGGGGCCACTCACCCAGCACAGGCCGCTCCCCCGGAGGCGGGAGTGGGAAGGCGACGGAGGGGCGGCAGCATGAAAACTTTTTCTGCAGGACCCAGAGTGACACTTGTCATCACTCAGTCATCCCGCAGGGAGAAAAAAAATCTTTACTATATAGTAAGGACAAGCAATGTCTTTGGTTTGAGTTCTGTGTACAATTGACTGGGGTTAAATGACTGATTCCTTGGATCTGGAAGTAACCTGAGTACTGCTGTGACTTTTGGTGTAACGTGACTATCTATTATACAACGAGAAGTCTGGAGTCACCTTTAGAGACTAACATCTATCTATCTATCTGTTAGTCTCTAAAGTGCCACGGTTACACCGTCCAGCCTGCCTGGTTTGCATGGTAGACTGAAATGCCAAAGGGGACTGGCTGTGATTCCATGGTAAGACTTTTAGAATGAAATCTAATTATAGAACATACCATCAATATGGGGTTTTTTTACCCCTGAATCTTGATACTCTGCCTTTAGATTGACACTCATAATTGTGAGCCACTCCAGACAGTGTGACAGCAATATACACTAATAAAAAAAAAATTAAAAAAATCTTGGAGGAGGTGGTTTCACACAGAATGAGGCGAAATGGTACCCTGACACTAATGCTTAGTCCAGCTGGCTGGCACAGGATATGTAATTCTATTGAATAGGTTTGGTCACAAAATTGTAAAAAGTTTCCTGCAGAAAATTATGTCTATTTTTCAATCATTTTTTTCTGACAGTTAAATTAGTTTATAGTTAATTTAGTGGTAGCTTATCAGACATTTATACTTTTATCTTGGCTTTACTGGATTTTTGTATAGCTATCAAAGGGTAATTAAATATTATTTTTCCTGAATACAGTAACCTCTGTACACATACTCCCAACAGATTTGTTTAATGTGGGCTCTGTTAAAAATGATCATTGCTAAGGAGGAATAACAATACTGTGACCATTCTGAATAATTTTTTTGGCAATTTACTGCAGAACTAATAACAGCTACACTTATTCCTCATACAATGCCTTTTGAAAATTATCAGGTCACTAAGAAGAGATACATGAAAAAGAAACTGGTAATTGTTGCATACCTAATAGGCATAAATACATTCGATAAAACTTTTTATTATACCATTTAATTAGTTACTACACATCTTTAGAAGAAGATGAAATTTGTTTTATGGATTTGCATAAATAAGATTTGCTTTTTTTTCCATTTTAGGAGTACTTACAATGCTATTAATTTGGAAGGTAAACATCCAGTTGTGTGCAAGGCCTGAAGTGATGATGTGTGCATATATGGGTATTTGGAATCTCACAGCTTAAAAATTGTGGATTTTAAAATTGAACTTTGACATAATTCCATATGCCATAATTCCATATTCCATATGAATAAAATCAGGCTACCATTGGCACCACATTCCGGAAATTACCAGTAGGGTAAGGTTCATTCCAACAACAAAAGTAAATAAATTAACTCACTCATTAAGAGCCTGCGGTGTTTAATTTTTTTAAGTTATATCATGAGGCTAATTTAGTGGTAGTCAAAGTCTGGAGGAGTAAATTAAATTATTTGGATCCCATTTTTCCTGATTGGACAAAGTCATCAAATATTATTTAACTTAATTGAAATAATGGTGTAGGAAGACTTAGAGACTTGAAAAATGTAGTCTCTGATTCTGTCCTTACATTAGTTTTACAAGATTACCAGTAAATTGATTTAAGTTCATGGTTTAAGTCAACATACGTGAAATCAGCACCACACTCCTGAGATTAAATTTTCATTCTTGTTCTGACTCTCTGACCAGACATGTCACTGAGGCTATGTCTAAACTACATCCCTCTTTCAAAAGAGAGATATAAATTAGACAGATCGAAATTGCAAATGAAGCCGGGATTTGAATTTCCCATGCCTCATTTGCATAATGGCGGCCGCATGTTCTTTTGAAAACAGGGATTTCGAAAGTGAAACCACTGTCTAGACGTGGTTCTTTTGGGAAAAAAAAAAAACCCTTTTTTGAAATATCCTGTTCTCCTAAGGGTTTCTTTTTCGAAAGAACCGCATCTAGACAGCGGTTTCACTTTCGAAATCCCCATTTTCAAAAGAACGCGCGGCCGCCATTATGCAAATGAAGCGTGTAAAATTCAAATCCCAGCTTCATTTGCAATTTGATCTGTCTAATTTACATCCCTCTTTCAAAAGAGGGATGTGGTTTAGACATAGCCTTTGTGTATGTCTATACAGCCTATGGCAGTGAGCCTACTAGGCTAGGCCAACAGACTCAGACTATCAGGGCTGTGGTGCTGGAAAAATAGACAAGCAGGCAACACTTTGAAGTTTGAGATTTAGGCTGAACATTGGACTCTGAAACCCCCGTCTCTCCTCATCTCTACGATTCAGAGCAAGAGCTCCAGCCCAAGCCACAACTTCAAAGCACTATCTATACAGTTATTTTTAAGAATGAGCCCTGCTAGCTTGAGACTGTTGACCCAGGCTTGGAGGCTCACTCCAAAATGCTGTGTAGACATGCCCTTGGAGCCTAGAGTATCATTAATGTGCTTTGATGCATACTGCGCTTTGATGCTCTATTTGCAGGCACTGCCAGTTCTTTCTTGAATCCCATCAGTATCTACTACCTTAGTGCACGGTGTCTCTCCCTCCCCCACTTTTCCACATTTAAAATATAGATTTGTTTCATTTCATTTTATGCGAAGATCATCAGCAATGTTCTCTCTCTCACTCACACACTCACGCTTCTGCCATCCTAACCTAGATCAGGGGCCTTAGAAATTGAGAGTCATCAACTTTCCCTTAGTCAAAGCCTGTAAACAATCAGAGAAACCGTAGAAAACATGCGGTGCTGGCTGTGGGTAAGGCATAAAGAGGGATTCTTGATTACACCTATGCAAACAACGGGTTTTTCCAAAACACTGTAGGGGAAAAAATTGTTTTGGCTCAACCTGAAAACATTTACTCTCAACATTTTTACTGAATTGAAAAGTTTTAAAAAAATAATTTCAGGCAGACTGAAATGTTTTATTTAATCAAAAATTAAATATTGTGTTTACATTTTAAACCTTTTTTTAATCTTTTTTTCATTTTTAAAGGAAAGGAAATCTTGAAACAAGAAGTCCATTTGACCCCCCCCCATCAAAATGTTTCATTTTGAAAATGTTGAAGTGAAATGTTCAGACGTTTTCAAATTGTTTTTGTTTTGTCATGATTTCTAGAATGAAAAATTTGGTGCATCTGACATGAATTTCCTTGGTGTCAAATCTACATTTTTCATCGAAAAAAAAAGTTTTGGCTGAAATTTCACCCTGCCACACTCCTGGTCACAGTTTAAAGCTACCCTCTTCATAGAAAACCCAAAGGAGAGTGGCAGTGAAAACATACTCCTCAGAACACATCTATCCTTGAACCTCACATGGGTGCTTATTTATGTACTAGGTGGGGGAGATTCCCAAGATGGAGGAAAGCGTTCCAGGCCATACACCTGCTTCTCCACAAAAACACCAGCAATCCTTCCCAGGAGATCAGAACTAACACCTGGAACAAGCATGACACTTAACAATAGGACACTATTACCTAACCCAAGCAAAGACAGGAATAAATCCAGGTCAGAATCTCTGGCCGGAATGACACAGGCACGCTTACCCTGGCACAACATACAGCAAAACAGTCCCGCCTGGATAGACATACACAGATTCTCTGCCCCACAATAATGCAATCCCCACAGTCCAGCCTGTCCATGCACTCTGAAAGTGGTATGCGTTGTGAATTCAGATTGTGTTCTCCTGTCGTCTCCAAGCTCTGTGGCTATAAGCATCCCCTTCTGCAAGTACTTGGGCTGTCTTCCAATCAACTCTTAATTCAAACTTTGCTCCAGGTGAATCACTGTTGCTGCTTCTCCTGCTGCCCGTCTCTCTCTTTGTTGTCTTCCCAAAACATTCCAGGCTTCTTTCTTGTGCAGCCCCAGTCAATAATTTTGTTCAACCCCTTGCAAGTGAGTCCATAATTATTTCTGTGTCCACGTTTCGGAATGGAACTCTCCATCTCTCTCTTCTCAGACAACTGGATTTACGGAGAGAAGTGGGGACTGGAGAAAAGGAGGGAGAAAGGAAGGTACTGGAGCTTTCTTCTGTACTTCCAATATGGTAAGCCTTTTGGTTAGGCTCTTAATGTGGGTCACTGCAGAAGAAACTGTTGGAAGAAATTGTGCTTTAGATACAACTCTTTGAAGCACAATCACTCTGTTGCAGCTATGTTATACTGTAATGGTGTGTGTGTGTGTGTGTGCAACATCAGCTGTTTCAGAGATTTAGCAATCTTATCCTGTGGGATTGGACATGCCCTATTGGATGTAATGTGCAGAACCATGGCTTTGTCTGTTTCCTGCTTCTTGCTACTTACTTCCTCAGACATGGAATGTAGTATGTGGGAAATGTAGTCCATGTTTTTTCATCCTGCTTCCGCACAAGGCCTTGGTAGGTTATCTGTGGCTGTGCAGGGAGATGTGGAAGAGGTGCTTTCTTGTCCACGTAGGACCGGGATTGTAACTAACTTCCCGAAGGGAGGTTTCAAAGGGGATGGAGAGAAGCTGTTCTCAGTAGTGACGGATGGCAGAACATGGAGCAGTGGTCTCAAGTTACAGTGGGGAAGGTCTAGGTTGAATATTAGGAAAAACTATTTCACTAAGAGAGTGGTGAAGTACTGGAATGGGTTACCTAGGGAGGTGGTGGAATCTCCATCCCTAGAGGTTTTTGAATCCCAGCTTGACAAAGTCCTTGCTGGGATGATTTAGTTGGAATTGGTCCTGCTTTGGGCAGGGGGCTGGACTCAATGACCTCCTGAGGTCTCTTCCAGCCCTAAGATTTTATGATTCTATAATGTATTTAAAAGAAGAATTCTTGAGGCCTTTCCATTCACTGTAACAGCTTGCCATGGTATCACTGTACTTTTGCAATACATACTGAAGCAGAGATTTTTCACCATTCAAATTCTGAATTTTGTTTGATTCTGTACACAAAATTAATCAGATGCAAAAGATAGTTGAGCACTCTTTGCTCAGAACTTTGCCTTGAAATTAATGCACAGAACTGTCCATCTGGAACTATGCTGTATTTAACAGGACTTCTAATCTTTACAGCCATCTGTACTGTGTAAAAACCTAGGGGAAAAACCCGACCAGTTAGTTCATTTTTTCCTTAGGGCTTTAATTTTTAAATAAAAGCAAAACAAATAAAAGCAAAACCAAAAGCCCTTAATACCAGAGAACATTCAGGACATGAAATAGTTTTAAAAGAAAGCTGACATGCAGCATAAAGTTTCCAAAGCACCAAATAAAAGGCCCCAAAATTAGGCAGACTATGTTGTGTATCTACATGAAAAAGCCATGGAAAAAATGTTAGAATTAAATAGTTGCATTCAATATTCTGTACATGTCTTCTGATTTACCCAAATACTAAACTTATTCCAATTGACTCTAAAAGGAATGTTGAAGGCTTTTGAAGTAAGGGAAAATTTTACTTTAAATAGAGCCTGTTATCAAGGGGTTTCTTTATAGAACAATGTAACAGATCTAAATCATCCCTGAATAACAAGAAGGATAACCCACATTTTTCCCCTGGCTTTCAAGGATAATAAAACACACTTTGCTCTAATGCAGAGATCTAACCTAAATCTTTCAACAGCTTTTTCTTGTTTTACAAGCAAAGCCTTTGTTTTATCTTGGGTTCCTTTTTTTTAATCTTCATCCTTTTCTTTTCTACACCCATCAGTTAAAGTGGTAATGCATCAGTTAGCTAATTCATTATTAATATTGTGATCTTAATTTTAACTCCTCTTGCAGCTTCTTTCTTACAATCACTGAGTTCAACATGAACCTGGGTCTTAATATACCAATTATGGTTGTTCTTTTAAAGCACATAGGGTATGTCTACACTACAAAGTTAATTCGAACTAACAGCCGTTAGTTCGAATTAACTTTCATACAAACCGCTAGTTCGAACTTAATTCGAACTAGCGGAGTGCTTAATTCAAACTAGGTAAACCTCATTCTACGAGGACTAATGCCTAGTTCGAATTAAGTAGTTTGAATTAAGGGCTGTGTAGCCACTTAATTCGAACTAGTTGGAGGCTAGCCCTTCCCAGCTTGCCCTGGTGGCCACTCTGGGCCAAGCCAGGGAAACTTTTCTGCCCCCCTCCTGGCCCTGGAGCCCTTAAAGGGGCACGGTCTGGCTACAGTGCTCGTGCCAGTTGCAAGCCTGCCAGCACCCAGCCAGCAGACCCTGCACCTGGCACGGCATGAGCCAGCCACCCGCTGCCACCCAGCCCTCCACCTCTTCCCAGGACCAGGCTGGCAGCTCCCAGGAGCCTGCCCAGGGCCTCAAGAGGCGGGCGCTTGCCTGGTCTAGTGCGGAGATCGTGGACCTCATCGAGGTTTGGAGGGAGGCCTCCAACGTCCACGACCTCCGCACTAGGCACAGGAATGAGGCCGTCTAGGGCAGGATAGCTGCCAGCCTGGCCACCAAAGGCCACATGTGAACCCAGGAGCAGGTTTGCATGAAAATCAAGTTGGTCCAGTGAGACCCCCCGACCCTGAGCCCTGAGCTTAGAACATAAGAACATAAGAATGGCCGTACTGGGTCAGACCAAAGGTCCATCTAGCCCAGTAGCCTGTCTGCCGACAGTGGCCAGCACCGGGTACCCCGGAGGGGATGGACCGAAGACAATGACCAAGCAATTTGTCTCGTGCCATCCATCTCCAGCCTTCCACAAACAGAGGCCAGGGACACCGTTCCTACCCCCTGGCTAATAGCACTCCATGGACCCAACCTCCATGAATTTATCTACCTTCTCTTTAAACTCTGTTATAGTTCAAGCCTTCATAGCCTCCTGTGCCAAGGAGTTCCACAGGTTGACTATGTGCTGTGTGAAGAAGAACTTTTGCTTATTAGTTTTAAACCTGCTGGCCATTCATTTCATTTGATGTCCTCTAGTCCTTCTATTATGGGAACTAATGAAGAACTTTTCTTCATTCACCCTCTCCACACCACTCATGCTTTTATAGACCTCTATCATATCCCTCCTCAGTCTCCTCTTTTCTAAGCTGAAAAGTCCCAGTCTCTTTAGCTTCTCTTCATATGGGACCTGTTCCAAACCCCTAATCATTGTAGTTGCCCTTTTCTGAACCCTTTCCAAGGCCAAAATAAATTTTGAGGTGAGGAGACCACATGTGTACACATTACTGAAGATATGGCGTACTATAGTTTTAGACTTCCCCTCTTCCTTCTTCTCCTGGCTTCCCCCTTCCAGCTCCCTCCTCCCAGGTTTCCACCTCCCCTCTCCCACCCTCTCTCTTCCCCTCTCCCACCTCCTTTTCCCAGTCTCCCCGAGGTTAATCCTCCCCCCCAGTTTTGTTAAATAAAGAGAGTTTCTATTTTTGAACACGTGTCCTTTATTTTTTACATCAGAAAGGGGGGCTAGGGAAGGGTGAGTGGAAGGAGGTGAGGGAGGAATGGGGCATGAGCCCCCGATGGGGAGGACTGAGGTGGCTCTGCGGGCTCCTCAGGGTGGAAGTTCTCCTGCAGGGCCTCCTGGATCCTGACAGCCCCCCTATTGACACCCCCGGATGGCAGCCTGTGGCAAGTGCAGCCGGGCTGATGGCCGAGTGCTCTGACGTGCCGAGTGTGGGCACTCAGGGCGCTCCAAGACAGGACTGCTTTGCTGTCCCTCATCAAGGTAGACAAGCAAGCGGGGAACCCTGAGAACTGTCTGTCCGGGCTGCTAGCCTGAGGCAGCAGCTCCACGCTCTAAGTCCTAACCTGATGCCCTGCCGGCACTGGTTCCGGCCAGCCTTAACTTCGGTTCAGGGAAGTATGTGGACATGCTAATTCGAATTAGCAAAAAGCTAATTTGAATTAGTTTTTAGGTCTAGATCCACTAATTCGAATTAGCTTAGTTCGAATTAACTAATTTGAACTAAGTTAGTTTGAATTAGTGCTGTAGTGTAGACATACCCATAGTTACACTAGGTTATATGGCATCAAAGGCCAGGGTTACCCAAACTGCAACATTGATCAGAGTGAACAAAATGATCTATGGACAGAAGTGTATCCTCTTGAGATCAAGAGAACGAAGTGTCATAAAGCTGTTCTCTTTTATTCTTATCATTCAACTATTCATTAACCTTCTACCACCTAAGGGTATGTCTACACAGCAAAGTTATTTCGAAACAACAGCAGTTATTTCAAAATAACTTTCCTAGTGTCTACACAGCCATTCCATTATTTCGAAATTAATTCGAAATAGAGGAGGACTTATTTCAAAATTGGTAAACCTCATTCCACGAGGAATAGTGCCAATTTCGAAATTGCTATTTCGAAATAAGCGCTGTGTAGACACTTATTTTGAAATAGGGGGCCTCCAGCCCTTCCCAGAGTGCCTTGCTGGCCACCCTGGCCACAAGGGAACTTCTGACCTTATGCCCTGCCGGAACAGGTTCCAACCAGCCTTAAATGCGATTCAACGTCCACTCAGTGTGGACATACTATTTCGAAATAGAAAAACACTATTTCGAAATGCATTTTGTGTGTAGACACATTATTTCAAAATAAGCTATTTCGAATTAACTATTTCGAAATAGCTTATTTCAAAATAACGCTGTAGTGTGGACATACCCTAAGAGAGGTCATTTTAGATTGAAGACTGGGAAAAAAATCATCCTGAATTTTAATCCAGGGAGATCTTGGCTGTTCCACATTTTTTTTCTTTTACTGGAAATAAATTGGCATGGTATGTAGCTGGTTTGGATGAGGCCATATAAATACCTTCACAGATATAGCGTTTTATCATTCTGTATTGCATTTTGGAAAAAAAATGTTGTGCCTGTATGAACAACATATTGGTTTGAACATATTGTTTCAAACATGACTGAGCTGAACTGGTTAATCTATAGCATATAACTCTAAACATCTTGGAAGTTAGTGACCCTCCAAGAAGGCTAGGTAATTAAGCTAATGCTGATTGTTTTACTTTGAAATCACAAGACTCTTCTTTTTTGTTTCTGATCTGAAACCAAGCTGCCATTGTGTCTCTTCATATGATGGTAACTTTTATTTTTTTTCTTTTACATGATTCTTTAAGTAACTGTACTGCATCAGGTAATCCTAAAAAGCTGAGGTTTATGCGAGTTTGGGGATTATAGAAGAAAAATGACAAAGCAGTACTTAGATCAAGATGATCATTAGTGACTAGGATATGACAAATGAATTCAGGCTTGTTCTGTCCCTTTTGCTGTGGAATCCCACATCATTGGGACCAAAACTGCTGGAGGGAAAGAAATAGAACCAAATGGGAACATCTCTCCTTCCTTTCAATTCTACAGGAGTTGAAGGTGGAAACCAAACTTCTGGTGATGGGTTGTTCCCTACAGCAGGCTCTCGTTTGGTACTTGTCATTTGTTCCCACATCCTATACAATCTTCTCTTTTTGTCAAAACTCCCAAGAGGCAGCATTTTGCTATTTTCTTTTTACCTGACTCACAGGCATTTTGTGTTGCATTATTCCATATCAATTTACCAATTGATATTACTACTTTTTTTGCAGAAGCTCCCTGGTAGCACTTCTGAGCTGGTAACAGGGCAGGTTAATGTTTGTCTTTGGTGCCTTTTCTCTCTCATCCTCCAGAGTAGAATATGTTTTGTTAATGACAAGACTCTACAGATGTTTTTTCTCTTCACTATTACCCTTCACAATTGCCTTATTCATCCTCTTTATAACTTTTTCTTCAGACACATGCTTGATCTCAACCCACAATGTTCCCGGTAGTGTTGTGCTTCATAAGCAATCTGATTTGGCATGCTTAGTTTCTTCCATTGATCTTCACTGCTGTTCAAGCTCTTCTGTGTTCTCCATAGTAGATGGGGGAGAAGAAAGAGTAAAAATCTGATCTATAGCCTTAGCACTGGATTCAGATAATTTCTCCCTCCACATATTACTTGTGCCTTGGGATACAGTAGCTTAGCTTCTTTTCATCGCCACCATGTAAATTCTGTTAATGAAGGCAATGATTAAAATGCCCTCTGAGAAGGATGGAAAAAGGCTACATAAACATGAGCAATACATTTTATTGTTTATTTAATGTCAGTTTCAGTCTATGAATATAAACTACAATGCTTATATTTGACAGAATGAAAGTAAATATAATCATAAGAATTTTAGTTAATACTTCATTTGGGTTTTTGCTCCTGATAACTCCTTTTAGAGTTAACATATTCTCCCAAAAGAGCCTCAAATATGTTAATTTCATGGATTACACAACATTTGCGTGAACAGCAAATAGAAAACCAATACTGACATTTTTTTTCTTTTATTCAGGGTATGCTGATATTAAAGGATGGGAAGATATTACATAGTCACAGCAGGCAATGTGTCTGCTGGAAAAAAAATGTGCATCATGGTACTTTCTTATGAAAATTTATCCTTGGAGAAGACTTTGGCTTGTTGATTGGGATCTCTGTCCCTTTCCTTTTTCCTTTCTGAGCATATACCTAAATGCCCTAAAAATTTACTCTGGCTTAGACTGCAGGCTTCTTTCAGAAGAAGCTTTTCTGGAAGAGATCTTCTGAAAAAACTTCTTCCAAAAGAGATCATCTACACAGCAAAAGCACATGGAAAAAGCAATCTGCTTTTCAAAAGATAGCATCCATTCAGTGAGGATGCTATCTCTCTCATTAAAGCTGTGATTACTATGGATGGAGTTGCCACCTGGGCACCTGTGCTTTTTCCTCTTTCCTCTTCTTTCGAAAGAACTCCCTCTTCCCCGTCCACGCATACCTTTTTCCGAAAGAGCTCTTTCAGAAAAAGGCTTCTTCCTTGTAGAATATCAGAAAAACCCCTCTGTTCTTTGTGAGTTTTTTTTTTTTTCGAAAGAACATGATTGCAGTGTGGACATAAGTGAAGTTTTTTTGGAAAAATGACTGTTTTTCCAAAAAAACTCTACAGTGTAGACATACCCCCTGATAGGGGTTTAATCAGCTTTCATATTACATAATGAACCAGGCAAATTGTGTGATTACTTATTGAACAGAAATCTTCCTTTAGCATTTAAAATATCTTCAATGTTTTGTTTTTATCATCCAATGCCACTATAGCAGCACATAAATCTGGGATAATATAAAATAATAAAATCTACAATAACAACTGTGGTTTGTAACCTATCCTTTAAATCAGCTTCTGTACCCAAGGACTGAAAGACAGCTAACATAATGCCAATATTTAAAAAGAGCCCTAGAGGCGACCCTGGCAATTACCGACAGGTAAGTCTAACGTCAGTACCGGGCAAATTAGTTGAAACAATAGTAAAGAATAAAATTGTCAGACACGTAGAAGAACATAATTGGTTGGGCAAAAGTCAACATTGTTTCTGTAAAGGGAAATCATGTCTTAGTAATCTATTAGAGTTCTTTGAGGGGGTTAACAAACGTGGACAAGGGGCATCCAGTAGATATAGTATACTTAGATTTCCAGAAAGCCTTTGACAAGGTCCCTCATCAAAGGCTCTTGTGCCAATTAGATTGTCATAGGATAAGAGGGAAGATCCTTTCATGGATTGAGAACTGGTTAAAAGACAAGAAACTGTTACCTGCACAAATTTCTTTATCCCTTCCACACTGTAGGGACACACACCTTTACCTAGTTCCTAGGGCTCAAGGTGCAACCCTGTGAATTTACACACCCATCCTTACCCAATTCCTAGGGCTCAGGGTGTAACAACCCACGGGTTGGCAGGATCTTTAGCAACTTGAAAGAGCCTCACACAGTAATGTTCTTATCCTCTATTTATTGACAATTCCCAAACAAGCAGAATGCACATGCTAAGCACACAGTGTCATGCTCACCAATCCTGATAAAGGCAGGCAGACTTCCCCTGTTGGCCAGGCAATATCAGTCTCTCTGGTCTTAGGCTGTGTCTCAGAGGTGAGTTCTTCTTTTCCAGGTCTTCTCCCTCCTCCTGGTCTTCTTCTAGCCTTTTCTTCCTTCTGTTACTCCTGATGATCTTTCCCTCCTCCTTCTTGAACCCCAGTTTATATAATGAAAACTGAGTCTTGCTTAGCTATACCTTAACCAATTATTTTAGTATAATTTTACTAACCAATCATAACAAAATTACCTAACCAATCACACCTCACCACCTTAATTGATTTACACCTAGCAAAATTAATTATACAGCAGACAGAAACAGTTACAAACCAGACAGAGATCACACAGTCAAACAATAGGAAAGTGTAGTGACAATGCTCCTAGGGTGAGGATTCCATAACATCTTCTATTGATAAGCAGTTTCTTGCCAGACAGAATGGTGTTACGCACAAATTTCTTTACCCATCTTGAGATCTGTTTCTTTATCTGGTGACAGTGGGGGAGCTATCAGGGCAACGTCCCTCCTCACAACCTGGTGTGACACTTTGTAATACAATTTAGATGGAACTGTGAGTATGTGACTACAGGCCTTACAGTAATGGCTGCTCCTCTTCAGTCTGGCTGCAGAAGGAGGCTTTAGTTCAGGCCTAGCACAGGCCTTCCAACATGGCTACAGAAAAGCCATATTGTTACAAAACAAAGGGTAGGAATAAATGGTAAATTTTCAGAATGGAGAGGGGTAACTAGTGGTGTTCCCCCAAGGGTAAGTCCTAGGACCAATCCTATTCAACTTATTCATAAATGATCTAGAGAAAGGGGTAAGCAGTGAGGTGGCAAAGTTTGCGGACGATACTAAACTGTTCAAGATAGTCAAGACCAAAGCAGACACTGAAGAACTTCAAAAAGATCTCACCAAACTGAGTGACTGGGCAATAAAACGGCAAATGAAATTTCATGTGTATAAGTGTAAAGTAATGCACATTGGAAAAAATAACCCCAACTATACGTACAATATGATGGGGGCTAATTTAGCTACAACTAATCAGGAAAGAGATCTTGGAGTTATCGTGGATAGGTCTCTGAAAACATCCATGCGGTGTGCAGTGGCAATCTAAAAAACAAATAGGATGCTAGGAATTATTAAAAAAGGGATAGAAAATAAGATGAAGAATATCTTACTGCCCCTATATAAAACATTGGTATGCCCATTTGAATACTGCATACAGACAGGGCCGGCCTTAGGCCGATTCGCCCGATTCCCTGGCGTGGGGCCCCACGCCTGAGGGGGCCCCACGCCCAGCTGAGCGACGCATGCGCTGTGCGCCAGGAGTACGGCGCATGCGCAGTGCGCCGGGAGCACGACGTTTGTGCGGGGCCCCCCCGGGCGCACGGCACATGCGTCGTGACATCCGGGACGCACGGCGCATGCGTTGTGATGTCCAGGATGCACGGTGCATGTGTTGTGCCCCGGGTGTGCGACGCATGCGCCATGCCGCCTGGGGCCCAGTGCACGTGTGGCCCCGTCCCCGGAATTGGGCCCCACGCTCTCTAGAGCCGGCCCTGCATACAGATGTGGTCTCCTCACCTTAAAAAAGATATTTTGGCATTAGAAAAGGTTCAGAAAAGGGCAACTAAAATGGTTAAGGGTTTGGAACGGGTTCCATATGAGGAGAGGCTAAAGAGAATGGGACTTTTCAGTTTAGAAAAGAGGAGACTGAGGGGGGATATGATAGAGGTATATAAAATCATGAGTGATGTGGAGAGGGTGAATAAAGAAAAGTTATTTACTTGTTCCCATAATATAAGAATTAGTGGACACCAAATGAAATTAATGGGTAGGAGGTTTAAAACTAATAGAAGAAAGTTCTTCACACGGTACATAGTCAACCTGTGGAACTCCTTGCCAGAGGAGGCTGTGAAGGCTAGGACTATAACAGAGTTTAAAAAAGAGCTAGATAAATTCATGGAGGTTAGGTACATAAAAGGCTATTAGCCAGGGGGGTAAGGAATGGTGTCCCTGGTCTCTGTTTGTCAAAGGCTGGAGATGGATGGTGGGAGACAAATCACTTGGTCATTCTCTTTGGTCCACCCCCTCTGGGGCACCTGGCACTGGCCACTGTCGGCAGACAGGATACTGGGCTACATGGACCTTTGGTCTGACGCAATATGGCCATTTCTGTGTTCTTATGTTCTTATGAAATGTTGTGTCATTCATGAAATAACACATTTGAGGCTTTTTTTTTTTTTGTTGAGAATATGTTAACTCTGAAAGATTTTTCAGGAACAAAACCCAGATGAAGTATTAACTAAAATTCTTAAGATTTTATTTACTTTCCATCTGTCAATTATAAGCATTATAGTTTGTATTCATAGTTTGAAATTTATTGTTCATTGACTTTTTTGGTGTTTTACATAGTTTCTTTACTTTTCATTGCAAATCTTATATAATCTAATCTGTAATTCATTCCCTCACACACATTTGTCCCATTAGTTGCAGAATTATTTTTTCTAGGTTTACAGTCACTTGCAAGTCATGTATGCCAGCTATCTATCTGTCTGATTTACATATTATGGCCAAAAATCTCAGAGGGATAGCTGCATTAGTCTGTAACTTAAAAAAACTTAAAAAACAATGAGTGATCCTGTAGCACCTTAAAGACTAACCAAAATACATCAAAAGTATCATGAGCTTTCATGGGCACAACCCACTTCTTCAGATGACAAGAGGAGTAAGAGGCACTGAGGGACACAGACACCTCAAAAATGTAAAGTGGAAAAAGAGGGGAAAGGGGAGGAGAAAAGGGAAGAAAAAAACCATGTCAATTATAGTGTCCATGCTAAATGAGGCTAATAGAGTGGGCTGTAAGAGTCCAATACTTAGCTTTTGATGTCATTTGGGTGTTGAATATAATGGCTCAACCAGAAATGTCTTCATCTGATCTCTGTATTAACATGTCAAATTTGTATATGAAGGCCAGTTCCACGGTATCTCTCTCTAGTTGGTTCCTGAAATTACTCTGCAAGAGAATGGCCACTTGTAAATCCATTAATGAGTGTCTTGGCAGGTTAAAATACCCCCCAACAGGGAACTGAATGCTGGAATGCCTAAGGCTTTGTCTACACTACGGGTTTTGCTGGAAGAGTCAATGCAAATGAAGGACTGATTAGCATTTTGTCGTGCTTCATTTGCATAATCGATTCCGAGCCATTTTTGCGCAAGGGGTTTTTGTTCAGAAACAAGCAGTGTGGACATGTCCTCTTTGCGCAAACACCCCTCTTTGCACAAACACCCCTTTTTGTGCAAGACCCTTATGCCTCCACACTGCTTGTTTTTGCGTAAAAACCACTTGTGCAAAAATGGCTTGGAATAGATTATGCAAATGAAGCGTGAAAAAATGCTAATCAGCACTTCATTTGCATTGCCTCTTCCAGAAAAAACTGTAGTGTAGACAAAGCCTTAGGCATTCCAGCATTTAGCTCACCAACCAGATACTTGGATTTTATGCTGGGTGGTTACTGAAAACCAGTTAAATCAGAAATTGGGTCCTTCAATTGCAAGAGATCAGCCACTTAGCTAAGTCAATATAGAACTCAGATATTATCCAATAAGCATGCTGATGCCAATCTTTTAGTAACTAAAGCAGAATATTAAATAACAAAATAAAAGTAAAGAATAAAAGCTGTATTAATGGTTCATAGATCATATACATATACATGAATTTAAAAGTTTGTTCATCAAGATCACTGCACAGTAGGAATAAAATGCTAATTTGAAAAAGTCCCATGGGAATTACTCAAACAGATTAAGGATCATAGAATCATAGAGCTGGAAGAGACCTCAGGAGGTCATCAAGTCCAGTCCCCTGCCCAAGGCAGGACCAATCCCAACTAAATCAACCCAACCAGGGCTTTGTCAAGCTGAGACTTAAAAACCTCTAGGGATGGAGATTCCACCACCTCCCTAGGTAACCCATTCCAGTGCTTCACCACACTCCTAGAGAAATAGTTTTTTCCTAATATCCAACCTAGACCTCCCCCACTGTAACTTGAGACCATTGCTCCTTGTTCTGCCATCCGTCACTACTGAGAACAGCCTTTCTCCATCCTCTTTGGAACCTCCCTTCAGGAAGTTGAAGGTTGCTATCAAATCCCCCCCTCACTTTTCTCTTTTGCAGACTAAACAAACCCATATACCTCAGTCTCTCCTCATAGGTCATGTGCTCCAACCCCCTGATCATTTTGGTAGCCCTCCGCTGGACCCTCTCCAATGTGTCCACATTCTTTCTATGATGGGGGGCCATGAACTGGACAGAATATTCCACATGTGGCCTCACCAGAGGGGAATAAAGGGGAATAATCACTTCTCTGGATCTGCTAGCAATGCTCCTCCTCATGCAACCTAATATGCCATTAGCCTTCTTGACTATAAGGGCACACTGTTGACTCATATCCAGCTTCTCAGCCACTGTAATCCCTAGGTCCTTTTCTGCTGAACTGCTACTTAGGCATTCGGTCCCCAGCCTGTAACAATGCTTGGGATTCTTCCGTCCCAAGTGCAGGACTGTACACTTGTCCTTGTTGAACCTCATCAGATTTCTTTTGGCCCTATCCTCTAATCTGTCCAGGTAACTCTGGACACTATCCCTGCCCTCCAGTGTATCTACCTCTCCCCCTAGCTTAGTGTCATCTGCAAACTTGCTGAGGGTGCTATCCATCCCCTCATCCAGGTCATTAATAAAGATGTTGAACAAAACCAGTCCAAGAACCGATCTTTGGGCACTCCGCAAGAAACCGACCGCCAACCTGACATCGAGCCATTGATCACTATCCATTGGACCCTACTGTCTAGCCAGCTTTCTATCCATCTTACAGTCCATTTATCCAATCCATACTTCCTTAACTTGCTGGCAAGAATATTGTGGGAGACCGTATCAAAAGCTTTGCTAAAGTCACGGTATATCACATCCACTGACTTTTCCATAGCCACAGAGCCTGTTACCTCATCATAGAAGCTAAACAGATTGGTTAGGCACGACTTGCCCTTTGTGAATCCATGTTGACTATTCCTGATCACTTTCCGCTCTTCCCAGTGCTTCAAAATGGATTCTTTGAGGATCCTCTCCATTTTTCCTTTATGACCACATGAGGCCATCTTTATACACAGTAAAATAAATTACCTGGCTCGCTGAAGAAAGGAGGAAAGGCTCATTTAAGATATGTGTGTTTAAAGTAAGAGAACATGAACCAGTTCAATGACCTACTCATGCTCAGGGGAATACCTTCTATAGTTCCGCTTTGTTCCATACAGCCAGATGCTGCAGGAAACAATGTACTTCCATTACTTTTCATAATGATATTTCCTTTTAAAGGCTGCTGTGGTACTGTAATAGGAGAACTCTAGCATGGCTGGAGGTGAATCTAGTGTGTGCATAGGGAGCAGATGCCTGGATCTCTACTAATAAAAGAGCATTAATCCTGGTCATTTTATACCTCTGGATTTACAGCCATAAGACACTGCAGCTGGGGAAGATACTGAATTTGTGTTGGAAAATAGAGGGAAGCAAGAAATATAGGAAACCACTAGGAAGAGACACCACAAATATGCACTCAGAATCCATTCCAGCAAAACACTTAACTGTAATTGTGTGAGTAGTCCCATTGATTTCAAATTCAGCATGTGTTTAAGTGCTTTGCTAGATTACATCTTCAAACAATACCATATTCAAGGCAACAAGCTGACCCATGTACACAGAGTTGTGGAACTGCTGCATGTCTGTAGTTTTCACCTTTGGTAAAGGCAAAAAATGCTAAGAGGAAACGTGTGGTAGCCATCTTTAATATGGGTATCAGATGAGGTGTGGAAATAGCAGAATAATAGGCCTTGAAAATGGCACATGTTATATGTATACATGCCAATACATACTAACCTGTAGCATTGTCAGGTCACATAACAAGAAAAGACTGGGCTTCAAAACATTTGCAGAAGGGATAGTGGTTGGAAATCAACGTCATATATGAAGCAAGGAAAGAAAAAAATCTTTTGTGGTGAAATACCACAAGATGAGAGAGTTCTGCCATTAAACTACAGAAAGTGAAAGCCACCCTTCATGGAAAATGGAAACATAAAGCCCAAGTATAAGAAATATGGATTGGTACAATAATGCCTATAGAAGATGCTGATGTTAATTCAGTTTGGGTACATCTGCATTTGCTCCCTAGTTCGGACTAGGGATGCAAATGTAGCGCACCAAAATAGCTAATGAAGCGGAGTAACGTTAGTTCGAACCAAGGGGTTTGGTTCAAACTAACGCATCCCAGCGCGCACTTCCTGGTTCGAATCAGCTGTGATTTGAACTAGCGCACCGGGCGAGATCTTGCTTATGAAGCGCGGGCTATTTAAATCCCCGCTTCATTAGCTATTTCAGTGCGCTACATTTGCATCCCTAGTCCGAACTAGGGAGCAAATGTAGACGTACCCTTTGTGCTGAACACACCTACATGAAAGGACAACAGCTCACAGTCAATCAGAAATGCCATGCACTGAGAACAAAGCTGTAAGAGAAAAAGCAATCTCTGAAAGTTTACCCAGAGCACTCCTTTGCATCCCCTTGTGCAAAACAAAAAGAGGCATAAAAACTGATACTATGAAGAGGAAACTGGAAGCCAAAGCAAAGAAGCTGGAAGACACATTGACAGAGCAGAATCAACACTCCAGGCACTTGTAAATTATAAAGAAAGTTCTTGAAAAGGAACTTTGGAAATCACTATAATAAATTAATGGGTTTCCAAAAAAAGGAACTGTAAAGCATTGTTGAAACATGCTGATAGTCAAAGAGTAAGGGAAGATCTGGTGGGAGATATACAAAAGAAAAAAAATGAAACTGCTCTAAGAAGAACTCTGAATATTCACTGACAAATGCATTTTGTCTTCCATGCCAGGTCATTTAGATAGGAGAAAAAAAACAGGAAAATAAGTAAGTTATGTAAGAGAGAAAGGCATAAATTATCCTGAAAAAAACCCCCTAAAGAAGAGCACCATATAGCATGAAAGTTTCCTTCATTCACCAGAAGAATTTGGTCAGTTAAAAGATATTATCTAACAAATATTGTATCACAAATAATCCTGGCAGACTGATGGTAAAATGACTCAAAATCATAACCATCCATTAGATTTCTTTTAAAACAGGCTCCCTAATACAATTACATCTATAAATAGAAAGACATTTAAAATGTGACAGCACTCAGAACATGATGGACTGTGAAAAAAGCTGTTAGGGCAGTAGTGATGACAATGCTTTATTTGAGAGCAACACTTCAAAGAGGCTTCAGGGGGTAGCCGAGATAGTCTGTTAGGATATGTCTACGCTAGCCCCCTAGTTCGAACTAGGGAGGCTAATGAGGGCGACCGAAATTGCAACTGAAGCGCGGGATTTAAATATCCCGCGCTTCATTACCGTGTTCTCAGGCGGTCTCCAGTTTGGAAACTGACTAGCCCGGAATAACTGCCCGCGTCTACACGCGGCAGAGAAGCGCGATTCCGAGATAAACCTCTAGTTCGAATTAACAGTTAAACTTCATTCAGCATTCCATGAGGTTTAACTGTTAATTCGAACTAAGGGGTTTATCTCGGAATCGCGCTTCTCTGCCACATGTAGACATGGGCAGTTATTCTGGGCTAGTCAGTTTCCAAAATGGCGACCGCCCAAGAACATGCTAATGAAGCACGGGATATTTAAATCCCGCACTTCATTTGCAATTTCGGTCGCCCTCATTAGCCTCCCTAGTTTGAACTAGGGGGCTAGGTAGATGTACCCTTACAGAAAAAAACAACAAATGGTCTGGTAGCACTTTATAGACTAACGAAACATGTGGATGGTATCATGAGCTTTCATGGGCACAGCCCACTTCTTCAGATGACCAGAGTTATGAGTTGGGGATAGTTCTGGCTCTCAGTGTTCTGTGCTGTTATTTAGTTCTAATTTACCCCTAAATGTCTTTGAAGAGCCCAATAGGCACTGGAATGCTGTTGGTAGTGCTGCTAGACAATATTGACCTCCCATGGTCCAGCAGATTCTCTGCTTTGACATTGCTCAGGCCCCAGGAGTGCTGGACTAGAGAGGTTCAACCTGTAGTTTAAGAACCCCGGGAGTCATGGTGGTTGATCTTACACTAGTTAACCCGTTGTATGGCTGTTAAAAATATTCCTGAAAGGCACCATATATTTTTCACATACATGTACCCCTGTAAGTTGTAAAGTTTAAATTAAAATAGTGTGTGAGCATGAGCACACACACAAACATGAGCACAGGTGCACACAGAAACAACTAAACAACATAGTTTTTAATTGAACTAAAGAGTGAGAACTATGTGGAAGAACTTTTGGCCCCATTTAAGTAAACAAGGTGTTTCTTAGCATTAAAATTTACCATTGAATTGCTGAAAAGCAAACTAATTCATGCTGATGTTCTATTAATTTCCACCGTACAACTATTGAAATTGGCAAGAAAAGGGTTCAAGCTGAGTTAATGTTTTGCTATATCTCTTGACAGTGAGCAATGATTATTTATATATTACTGAAGGCTACACTCACTACTTTGTGTTAAAGGGCACATCTACACGGCACGCTTATTTCAGCATAAGCTATTCCAGAGGAAGTACTCCAAAATGGCTTATTTCGAAATAGTGCATCTACACAGCAAATGCCCATCAAAATAGCGCTGAGCTATTTCAAAACAGAGCGTCCATACTTATTGGATGCTGAATTGCATTTAAGGCCACCCAGAGGCAGTTCACTCAGGACATCAGGACAGCACTCACTTCCCATCGCCGTTGCTTGAGGCTGTCTGAGATTTGAGCTGAAAGGTACCCCCTGTACAGCCATGTCTCAGGCTCTTGTCCTTTACATACCTCACTGAGGGACAGAAAAGCCTTTTCTTTGCTTGCTGTGGTTGCCGTTACCAACACCTCAGCACTCCAGTCATGGAGCCAAAACTGCCTCCCAGCAGTCGAGGGCTCTTATATATCTTGGTGCACCTCCTGCTACATTTTCTGCAGGCTGCATTCCTGGCTCTGCAGGAACAGGACCCCCAGCTCCTTGTGGGGCAATTCCTCTTCGTCCTCTGGGCATTGCTCGTGCTGCTCAACCCAACCCACTCTCCCCTGCACATCATGCACTGCTGTTTCTGGCGATTGGACATCTGTTCTGACTGGAGGAACCAGATCGTTATGGAGCATTGGGACGACCAGCAGTGGCTCCAGAATTTCTGTATGCAGAAGGACACCTTTCAGGATCTGTGTGAGTGGCTTGCCCCTGCCCTCCGGCAATGGGACACCCAGATGATACCTGCCATCCCCCTCCAGAATTGGTTCGCCATTGCCATCAGGAAGCTCGCCACGGCCGACAGCTCATCATCCGTCGGGAACTGAGTCAGAGTGAAGATATTGACCGTTAGGGCCGTGGTCATGCAGGTATGGTGCTCTAGTGCTATTGTTCAGGAGGGTGCTGAACTGAACTGCTGCCGTGGAATTCCCTAGGGAAGTGGAGGTAGGAGGATAGTAGAAGTCCCCCTCCCTGGGAGGTTTTTCAGTCCCATCTTCACACAGACCTGAAGGGGGATGGAGCAAGTTGGGTTTGCTTCTTGTGTTTGTGGGGGAGGGGAGGGAGGAGTGGGCTTGGGGGCTTCCCGAGGGCTCTTGCAACACTGTGATTCTCTGTTTGTCTCCTTCCACAGCTGGGCCGTCAACACCGTCGTGCTATTCAGAGTCATCAACCCGGGCAATGTGGACTCCATCATCGCCGTCTTTGCCACTATGGGCTTCCCCAACTGCAGGGGGAGAGCTATTGATGGCACCCACATACCCATCTTGACCCGCGACCACCAGTAATCCAAATACATTAACCAGAAGGGGTACTTTTCAATAGTCCTGCAAGCCCTTGTTGACCCCCATGGCCAGTTTCATGGACATATACATCAGGTGGTAGGGGAAGGTACGCAATGCACATGTCTTTTGAAACTCCAGCCTTTTTCTGAAGCTGCATGCCAGCACCTTTTTCCCCAACTGCACCATCAGGATCAGGGATGTGGGCATGCCGGTCTGTACTGTAGGGGATGCAGCCTACCCTCTGCTCCCCTAGCTTATGAAGCCCTACATTGTGCACCTTAATGCCACCAAGGAACGTTTTAATGCCAGGCTCAGCAGGATCTGTATTGTTGAGGAGGGCACCTTTGGGTGTCTCAAGGGGAGGTTCCATTGCTTCTTCACCCAGCTGGACCTCAGCGAGCAGAATATTCCCCAGGTGGTGGGGGCATGTTTTGTCCTTCACAATATTTGTGAAAGCAAGGGGGAGACTTTCCTGCCATGGTGGGGGGCAGAGGCTGACCGGATTGGCAGGGCCTTTGAGCAACCGCACATGGCTGCAATCCAGCAAGCTCATCAGGGAGCTTCATGAATCCATGTGGCCCTGGGGGAGAGTTTCACACAAAGACCCCAGTGACACTTTCCCTTGGGCATCCCCACTAGGGACCTGCGCATTGACCCACTTTGCCTTTCCTCCCACACCCTTCCCTTCCCTTGTCCTCCCTTCCTCTCTCCTGCTCCCCCTCCTCTCCCCTGCATAGACAATAAAGTAAACTTTTGGTTTGGAAACAATAAACTCTGCTTTTTTTATTGGGGTGAATGTAACTGGGGAGGGACTGAGAAAATAATCTGGGAAGGGGAAGGAGGAAGGACCTGGAAGTGGGAGAGAGGAGTAGAGGCTCAGGGCTGGGGCTGGGAGTGAAGCGTACATCAGGTGGTTCCACTGCCTCATATGTGGGGCCCTCAGTGGCCATGGGGAGGGGGTCGGGAAGAAGCTAGAGGGGGCATGGGAGCAGCCACCAGGCAGTTGATGACCATGGGGAAGGCTGCACAGATGGATCAACTCTGCTGCAGCAGCTCCTGCCAGGTGTCATGGTGCAGCTGGAGGTCCTTCTAAAGTCTCTGGTCCTGCCAATCCATGGAGCACTTCAGGGCTCACAGGGAAGTGATATGCTCCCTCTGGAGGTCCTCATGGGCTCTCCTGAACTGGTGGGTCAAGCAGGGTCAGGAGGATGTCACGGGAGGTGTTGACTGCTCCCCTGTCGCAGCTGGTCCAGCTGTGGAGAACAAAGAGAAGGGCAGTCATCCTGGGAAACACTGTGCATGAAGCCCAGCGCTCATCTCTGAACCAAGACTGAATGCTGCTGGGTAGACGTGCCCACAAAGAATATAACCATTCCTATAGAATTTTCCACTGATCTTTGAAGAAGAACATGGGAGCAGGTTGATACTATTATTAAAATGTTTCCAAGGACCAGTATTATTAAGAAGTTCTGACTAAAGATTTAATAGACATTACCTTCAGTACTGCGGGAGAGGAGTCTTATCTTGGTACTCCACGTAGCTAAGTGTAATAGTATTTCTAGTTTGCCATCTCCACATATATATTAATCTAAATAGACATTACCTTCAGTACAGCAGGAGTGGAGTCTTACCTTGGTCCCTGTAAAAGCTCAAAGACACCTCTCATTTTTTAAAAGAAATATCAGTCCATTAGTTTAATATAATGGACTGATATTTCTTTTAAAAAATGAGAGGTGTCTTTGAGCCCCATTATCTGGAGCTTTTACAGGGACCGAGGTAAGACTCCTCTCCTGCTGTACTGAAGGTAATGTCTATTTAGTTTAATGTATATGTGGAGATGGCAAACTAGAAGTACTATTACACTTAGCTACATGCAGTTGCATGAATTTACAGTTCTTGAGAATTTGCCCTAAACTCTCCATTATTTATACATTTAACCATAAAAATACAACTTACTCACCTGATGGGCTCAATTCTTGGAATTTCCCTAGACATCTATCCACAGGAAGCTTCCTAAAAGGTTGATTGACTAGAGACATACTGTAAACTTAATGAGGACATGAACACTTCAATCCAATGAGTTTTACAGAAAGCAGATAATAAATGCAGGATACTTTTGCTCATAAGAACCATTACTCTTGGTGACTGTCATCAGCCTTTCCAAGGGTATGTCTACACTAGCCCCCTAGTTTGAACTAGGGAGGCTAATGTAGGCATTTGAAATTGCAAATCAAGCGCGGGATTTAAATATCCCGTGCTTGATTTGCATCTTCCTGGCCGGTTGCCATTTTTGAAATTTACAAGTACGGACTAACTGCCCGCATCTACACATGGCAGGGACCTGGTAGTTCGAAATAAAGCCCTAGTTCGAACTACCTGTTAAACCTCATTCCAGGAGGAATAACAGGTAGTTCGAACTAGGGCTTTATTTCGAACTACCGGGTCCCTGCCACGTGTAGACGCGGGCAGTTAGTCCGAACTTGTAAATTTCAAAAAATGGCGATCGGCCGGGAAGATGCAAATCAGGCATGGGATATTTAAATCCCGGGCTTGATTTGCAATTTCAAATGCCTACATTAGCCTCCCTAGTTCGAACTAGGGGGCTAGTGTAGACATACCCCAACAGTTAATCCATCTTAATATTGCATTGACTTTTATTATATGTAAGACCAAAAGAAGGGCCATACTGGTTCAGACCAAAGATCCATCTAGGCTAGTATCCTGTCAACCGACAGCGGCCAGTGCCAGATGCCCCAGAGGGAGTGAACAGAACAGGTAATCATCAAGTGATCCCTCTCCTGTCATCCATTCTCCAGCCTCTGACAAACAGAGGCTACGGACTCCATTCCTACCCATTCTGGCCAATAGCCATTGATGGACCTATCTTCCATCAAATTATCTAGCTCTTTTTTGAACCCTCTTAAATTCCTGGTCTTCACAACATCCTATGGCAAGGAGTTCCATTGGCTGACTGTGCACTGTATGAAGAAAACCTTTCTTTTGTTTGCTACCCATTCACTTCATTTGGTGACCCCTAGTTCTTATGTTATGGGAACAAGTAAATAACTTTTTCCTTATTCACCTTTTCCACACCAGACATGATTTTATAGACCTCTTTCAAAAAGGCTTTGTCTGGACTACATCCCTTTTCTCGAAAAAGGGATGTAAATTAGACACTTTGAAATTGCAAATGAAGCCAGGATTTAAATTTCCTGCGCTTCATTTGCATAATGGCGGCTGTGTTTTTTTTCGAAATGGGGCTTTTTGATAGAAAAATGGCAGTTTAGATGGGATATTTCAAAAATAAACCCTTTTTCAAAAGATCCTGTAAACCACATTGAATAGATATTTTCAGAGAACTATCCACAATGACACCAAGATGTCTCTTGAGTGGTAACAGCTAATTTAGTCCCCATCAATTTATTTCTATATTTGAGATTATGTTTTTCAATATGCATTACTTTGCATTTATCAACATTAAAAGAAGTCTATACCCCTGGCCAGTGTTCCCTCTAAGCTGCTCAGCAGCACAACTTCACAGGTGATTAATCAGCCCTACCAGGTCAATCAGCTCCATGAATGGATCCCTGAGCTTGTGACTGGGTGGGGCTGGTTAATCACTTGTGAAGCTGCCATGCTAGGCAGTTTAGAGGGAACTGCTTCTGGCTTTTTTGGGATTTGTTGGCAACCTGAGGATACCAAATTTGAGGTAATCGACTTGTCTTAATCCTAATATGAGTCTCCTGAAAAGACATTGCCTATATAAAGAAATCTATGGTTTCATTTAAAGAAACAAAGCTGCAACCAGCTTATATTTTGATATTACTGTTCAACTAAGAGAATCTCAAAAAGCTTTACAGACTACTCTATCAACCATTGAAAGGCATCTTTTGGAAGAAACACAGACACTAATAGCACACAACACAACCATTAGGACAGGAACATTTTCACCATTTGAAATTAAAGAGTTTGTAATTTAGCCTAGAACATTGCGGTTGACACCCTTACAAAAAGTGCCTTGAGGACATTTAGTGGATGCTCATTGTTGTGGGCTAGTTAATTAATAGTTTACAACAAATTGTGCCATCTCCTGAATCACCAAAACCATTTCTTTGTAAAACCTGGGATTTTTCCTGTACAACTACTTCCTCAGTGTCAGCTTGCTTAACTAAGGGTGTGTGTAGACTACAGGGTTTTGTCGACAAAGTGGACTTTTGTTGACAAAACTAAACCTGCGTCCACACTGCCTTTGAGTTATGTCAATATAACGTCGACATAACTCAGGAGTTTTGTTGACGACTGTAAACCTCATTCCATGAAGAATAACTCCTTCATCGACGTAGTTGTGTCAACAAAAGGGCAGTGTGGATGCAGGGGAAAAAGTTATGTCGACAGAAAAAGCCTCCAGGAAGGATCCCTGGTGGACACTCCTGCCACAGCTTGCAACTCTATTGTTCCTTCCTGCAGCCATCTTTAAAAGGTACTGGCACCCAGAATCAGCAGTCCAGGATCCTGACTATGCAGCTCTTCCTGGTAGGGGCAGTCGGGAGACATGTTGCAGGGCCTAGCCCCCCAGGAACCCCCTAGCCCTTCCAGGGACTCATCCCCCGGGAACCCTGAGGCACTAAACGGCGGGCACCCTCCTGGTCTGGCCCCGAGATTAAAGCCCTTTTGGAGCTGTGGGCTGAGGAGGAGGCACTTCAGCTCCCACAGGCCAGGCACAGGAACGTGGACATTTACGCCAGAATGGCAGATGGCCTGGCCAGGAAAGGCCACCACCCCCACACAGCACCGCAGGTCAGAGCCAAGGTGAAGGAGCTGAGGCAGGGATATGTCAGGGCCCGTGAGTGCAGCTCCCACTCTGGGGAAAGGCCACACTCCTGTGCCTACTACGAGGACCTGGACAGGATTCTGGGGGCAGGGGAACCCCTGCCTCCTGAGAGGCTTGTGGAGTCTGCCATGGAGACCCCTCTGCAGCAGCGGCTGCAACTCCTGCCAAACAACCCGGAGCTCCAAGAGGAGGAGGACAGCACCCAGAGCACCCAGGAGCCAGATGCCCAGATGCAGGAGGCCTCCCAGGAAACTTTGAGCACCGGGGAGGGAACATCAGGTGAGTGCTGTGAGGGTCCAACACACACAGGGCAGGGCAGGCAGGAGCAAAGTGCATGGTGCAGTACTGTGACATGTCATACTGATCACAGCCTGGGAGGAAGGGGGGCACACCCACGGCCGCCCTCAGGGTGGGCCATCATACCCCTGCACCCTCACGGCTGCAAGGCACCACCTGCTCCTGCAGGCACTGATGCCAGGGGCAGGCCAGGGTCGGGGATGCCGGGATTGCCTCACAGCTGCAGGCCTCTCAGCAACCTGCGGGAACCCCAACCGTGGCCTGACACTTGTCTGTGCTGCTCTGCCATGGGGTGTGTGCGTGGGGGGGCAGGACGGTGGCCTGCACACCTTCTGGGCTCCAAGGAGGCCGTGGCTGCAGGCCAGGCCACACCATGCCTTACTGAGATGCACGTGAGCAGCCTCTGACCCTAGGACAGGCACTGCCTGATGAGAAGAAGGAGGGCATGTCCTCTCAGGGAAAGGGTGAACATGCATGACTGACGACTTTTCCCTCTTGTCCTCCACAGCCAGACCAGCTGACCAGGAGGGGGGAGCCACACCTGCCCCACCACCCAGATGGCCACAGGGAACCCGGCTGCACTGGCGCACCTATCTGGACCTGGTGTGACAGCACACAGGAGTCCTGCAAAGGATGCAGGACTCCATGGAGAGGAGGTTGGAGGCAGAGGCTGATTGGTGCCGGCAGTTGCTGGCTGAATTCGCCCAGCAGCTCAGGGACATCTGTGCAGCAATAAGGGAGGCCATGGCCTTCCCCGGTCCTGTGCCTGGTCCTGCCCCTCCTCCTCAGCCTGCCCCCCCCGACCCTGCCCCCTTCTCAGCCCCTGCTCCCCCCTCAGCACCTGCCATCCCAGACCCAGGTACAGCCCCACCTCCTTCCCAGCCCCCTACTGTCCTAGCCCGCACGCGCAGCCAGGTGCAAGAAGGCCTCCACAGCCAAAGTGCCAGGGGCTCTTCCTCCAGGCCCTCAGCCTCCCTCCCCCCTTCCAAGTTGACATTCCTCCTTCCCACCTGGAGAGTCACTGAGGGAAGCACTTTAGTTTGTTTACAAACACTTTATTTGGTTTGAACAGAAGAGTTTTATATTGTCTCTGAACAAAAGAGTTTTATATGTTAGTTTTTCAACAAAGGAACAGTGCAATAAATAGTTCAAAGGTTTTCACCAACCCCTGTCTCTGTTCTCAGTGTGTGAATGGGTTTTGGGGAGGAAGGCACCGGGGGCATGGGGCAATCCCCCACAGTTGGAAGGCCCTGGGGAAACTCACTGGCATCCATGGGAGAATTGCTCCCTCAGGGCTTCTCGAATGAGCAAGCCCAGCTAGTGGGCTTGCCGGATGGCAGCTGTCTGGGGCTGCTCAAAGTGTCTCCCCTCCACATCAGCCCGTGTCCTCCACTCAGGGAAGAAGGCCTCCCCTTTCCTCTCCACCAGGCTGTGCAGCACACAGCATGCTGCAACCACATCGGGGATGTTGTGTTCCCCCATGTCCAGCCGCGTGAGCAGGCACCTAAACCTGCCCTTCAGACAGCCGAAGGCGCACTCCACCTGGAGGCGAGCCCTATTGAGGCGGGAGTTGAACAGTTCCCTGCTCGCATCCAGGTGGCTGGTGTAGGGCTTCATGAGCCAGGGCATGAGAGGGTAGGCCGCATCAGCCACGATCGGCATCTGCACATCCCCGACTGCCAGGTTCCTCTCTGTGAAGAACGTCCCAGCCTGCAGCCTGCGGTACAGGTAGGAGTTCCTGAACATACGGGCGTCGTGTGCCCAGCCTGACCACCCGACACAAACGTCGGTGAACTGTCCCCTGTGGTAGACCAGGGCCTGAAGCACCATAGAGAAGTAGCTCTTCCTGTTGATGTACTGTGCTGCTCGATGGGGCGCGGATGGGGATGTGGGTCCCATCGAGTGCTCCACGGCAGTTTGGGAACCCCAGCCCCACAAATCCGGCCAGGATGGTCTGCAGGTCTCCAAGGTGGACGGTCCTGCGGAGCAGCTCGGAATTGATGGCCATCACCACCTGCAGAAAGGGACAAATAGAAACACACAGAACAGGACATTAGAGGGGTTGGCTCAGCTGCTGAGGGGTGCTCCCCCTCCTCCCCAGACCCCAACAGCCCTCCCCAGACAATCCCTCCCCCACCCCCCGCACCATGGCAGGGTGAGGCTGAGAGGGCTTCTACCTCTGCCACCCCATCCCCAATTCCCTGTGTCTGGTCCTGACTGCCCCCCTGGAGTGTCCCCTGGGAGTGACTTACCTCCATCAAGACGGCCCAGACAGTAGACTTCCCCATGCCAAACTGATACCCCACAGAGCGGTAGCTGTCGGGGGTGGCTAGCTTCCACAGCACAATGGTGACGCGCTTCTCCAGGGGGATGGCAGGCTGCAAGTGGGTGTCCTGGCATTGCAGGGCAGGGGCGAGCCAGACACAGAGCTCCTGGAAAGTGGCCTTCCGCATCCGGAAGTTCCGGAGCCACTGGTCATCGTCCCACTGCTGCAGCACTAGCCGGTCCCACCAGTCGGAACTGGTGTCCAGCCTCCAAACTTGCCTCTCCAGGAATAAGTTGGGGGGGCAAGGGCAGCAGGGCTGCAGCCTGAGCGAGGGGCTCAAAGCTGGGCTCAGAATCCAGCTCTGCTGCCAAGGTCATCATGCTCTCCTGAGCATGCAGCAGAGCTTCCAGCAGCACCGTGTGGGGCCATCACCTGCCCAGGGGCAGCTCAGGCTCCATGGCTAAAAAAGCCAAAATAACACACAAACAAAAGAACAAAAGAAACAAACAACCAGACAAAAATACAAACAAAGAAACCAAAAACCAAAAAAGCCAAAACCCAAACAAACAATCAAGCAAACAAACACACAAGCAAACACAGAAACAAACACACAAACAGACAGACAAACAGACAAACCAGAAAATAAGCAGCTGTGGTGTCCGACAAAGCAGGTCAACCAGAGCCAGAAAAACTGCAGCAGCTTTGCTTTCCCTGTATAAGGTCAGCAAGCCAGAAGCAGGAGCAGAGCTTCGGCTGTCTAGGAGTATCCCTTTAAGCACGTGTCTCTGCAGAGAGCATGCAGCAGTGCCTGGGCTTTATGGCTGCCCCTGTGACCTTCCAGAAGCACTTCCGGGTTCCTTCTTCTGTCGACAGAGCGTCCTGCAGTCTGGATGCTCTTTGTCGACAAAACTCATTGCTTTGTCGACAAAGTGATGTAGTCTGGATGCTCTATGTCGACAGATTCTGTCGACAAAACTTATGTCAACGTAAGCCTGTAGTCTAGACTTACTCTAATGCAAGAAGGTATGGCTGCGGGCTAGAATAGATAAAATGCAAACCAGAATTACAGAAATAATTTTGAAAGTTACATGTTACTTCAGAAGAAAGTGGTCATTGCATACAATACATGATAATTCACTTCAATTAACTGTATGCAGTGAAATTCACTAATAGTAATTAGCACTCATTGTGGTCTTTCAAATAATTTAGTTTCTGGATCAAAAAATAGCATTTGAAATCATTTTGTTCTGATGCTGATGTTCACCATTTCTTTGCACTTATCAAAAGGTATTTTGTTGCAAAGTAATAGTTTCTTTTACTTTTCTTTGTTCTCAGTGTGAAAATATTTCACTTGAGTGTCCTTTGGCGGCAATTAAGAAACCTTGTAGCTTGTGAGGATGCCAGTTAAAGTGATACTATCTATAGCCATATCCATGTGTAGATATATGTGTAGCTATCTATATAGAATATTTATGTATGTTCACCTACCATACTACACATATGGTAGCAATAATAATGTAAGAAATTGTAGAGCAATGTGGTTAAGAAACACGTATCATCAGGACAGGCCGCATGAGTGGGCAATATTTGTGACCACCTAGGATGCTGTGGCTGGGGGAAGAAAAGGTGCTGTGGTCAGTAAGGACTGTTCCCACCAGGGAAGCAAGAGGAAGGGAAAGGGGCTGGAGTGGGGCTGCCTAGCAGCAGCCAGGTGCTCATGTGTCCCTTTTCTTCCCTTCTGGCAGCATGATATCTGTTGGTCCACACTGCTCCACCACCCTGTGCCCTGAGATTGGCCCTGTCTATGATGGACTTTTGTCCCTATCACTTGTGGTGTGCCACTATGCATCTCTGCCTGGATTTATTCTTAAGCTCCAAATCAGCCAACATTCACTCCTTCTCTTTTCATGTGTCCGTTCATCCCTTTCATTATTTTAATCCAAGGCCCAATGGTGGACACTATTTACGCCACTGACACAGATTTAAGGATTGAAATATCTCCTGACCTGCAGGGGAGAAAGCAGTTATTGAAACAGATCCTGAGTGCTGAGCTTCTTTCAAGTGAGCTGCAAGCCCATTCTGGTGGTGGCACTTTGCTATATCACTAAGAGGGAGGGATAATGGGGCAGGGTCACAGTGTCCTTTGACTTTTCTGATGTGGACAGTGGCTCTTTACTACTTGATTAGGGAGACAGGCTACACTCAGGGGAAAGAGGTTCCTCTTCTCTCCTACCTCCACAATTGCTAAATATATTTTTGAGTACTGGCTATCCCTGGCACAGTTTAGCAAGCCTATTTCTGGTATCAAAATGTTTCTGAAATACTGCTACAGACTGAGGGGGACAATGTTATTGAACTACGCTTTTTAAAATATGTATGGAAAAGCATTGATTTCCATTTATCCTTAAATAATGCATGAGGGCATGTCATTTGGTATGCTTATGACTCGATGTGGAATGTGACAGTGATCTATGGTACAGAGCAATGACACAAATCACAGTCTGTGACATTCTTCATCTGAAACTTCTTTATTGCCATGATAAATTTTATAGTCAGATATGAACATTCTATATCTAGAACATGAAGCTGATCAACTTTCTTGACAAAGTTAAACTATCCTGAACTTCTTATAATCCCACAGATGCAATGTCTAATAATATTTTAAAAAATAAACAGCCACCTTACAAGTCATTAAATTCATAATACTACAGTGTATATAAAATTATACACACACATGCACATACATATGCACGCACACACACACAAACTATAGAATGCCAGTGAAACATTAATTTATCTCCTTTTGTGCGTATGAATTATAATATAATTTTTAATTATGGGTCTGCATAAAATATTTTCCTAGTTTATTTTTTCCTTTACATCTAAAACAACAATTTCATCAAGTAGGATCATATTGATATCATGTGGGTCATTAGGAGGATTGGAACCTTTAAATCACAGCACAGACTTCTGCTACCTTAGAAACAGTAACAAATTGCAACAGTAGGATGTTATCCTTTATAGCAGGGCTGGGCAAAATATGGTCTGGGGGCCAGATCCGGCCTGTGAAGCCACTGAATCTGGCCCACAGACCACACTGCTGGGACCCTCAGGCACACACAGCTGCTGCAGGCTTAAAGTGCAGTCCGGCAGCTATCTGCTCTGAAGGGAGGGCAAAGCTTTGTGTGATCTCCCCACCCTCAGCCCAATCCTCAGCTCCTATTGGCCAGAAAGAACCAGCCAATAGGAATTGACCCCAGCCAATCTCTCAGCTCCTATTGGCTGAAAACAACCAGCCAATAGGAGCTGAGAGATTGGCCTGGGGAATGGGGGCAGTGCAAGCCTTTCCCCCCTTCCAGAGTTGAGAGCCACATGGAGGGAGCAGGCTGCAGCTCTAAGTGATCTGGGACTGTAGCAGGTAGGGAGCCCAGCCTGCCTTTGGGGGTGCTGGCCAGGAGACACTTAGGTAAGTGCATCCCAGCCAGAGCTTGCCTCTGGCACCCCTGCCTCTCCTGCACCCCAACTCCCTCCCCAGGTCATCATCCAAATCCTCTGCACCAAGTCACAACTCCCTCCAAGACTCTGTACCCCTTCCTACATCCCTTCCCCAGGCCAGAATCCTCTCCTGCACCCAAACACCCTCCCAGACTTCACATTGTCTGCTGCACCCCAGTCCCTTACCCCATGCACTCCATTCCCCTGACCTGAGTCACAACCCCCTCCTCCACCCAAACTCCCTTTCAGACCTCACACTGTCTCCTATACCCCAGTCCCTTACCCTGTGTGCTCTTCTGCACCCAACCTCCATCCTAAACCCCGCACCCCCTCCATAGAAAAGTGCAGCCTTTGACCACTTTCCAAGGTCTTGGAGTGGCCCCCCCACCAAAAAATACTGGTCACTCCTGCTTTATAGGCTCCAGCTAGAAGAAGGAGATAACACAAGTTTTGCCAGTAGGTATCACAGATGTTTGCTGACAACAGAGGAAAGGAGACACTAATGGTCACAGGCCCTTCCACCTCTCATTCACTAAAACCTCACTTTTCTGCTCTGCTCCTCTGCCAGTTTCATTTTTTACCCCAAACTTGTCATCTTACTTCCAGTTCCACACCCTGGTCTTCTAATCACATTATACCCCACTCCCTCCTTGCATCCCTCATCTTTGTTTCCTTGTTCAGACAGCCCAGTTCTTCCAATCCTTCTACTCTTCTGACCTCAGTCCCCTACTCCCTACCACTCTGCCTCCCTATCACTGGTGCCTCATCCCCCACCTTCCTCAGTACCCTTAAATAAAGCAGACACTATGAGCTCCACCAGAACAGAAGTCACAGAAAATGAAGTGACATTTTAACTAAATAGTTCTATTTTAATGTAGATGCAATATGTGTACCAACAAAACACGTCTATATGTGCTATCCATGTAGAAATCATGTCTTTGCATGTGCGATTTGTTATTTACTGTGTGCATGTTGGATAATTATTTGCTTGCTCTTATTTACATGTGGTCACCTGATTTGTATATATTATATGTATAGTTTCTTGGCTATAAAGCAGAGTTGTTCAGACACTTCAGGTAGGATTATTGTTAATTCCACCCTACTCTGTTAGAACCTGTTCAGACCTATCTTATTACACTACACATAATGAAAAAACCCTGCATTACGCCACATATAAGTGCTTACATTTGAAATGTAATACATGTACTTAATAGTGATTATGCACCATGAAAGATTAAGTCCATGTCTGTACCAAGAATTTGAATGGATTGTAAGAACAATCTATTACACTTTCTGAACTTTCTTATTTCCAACTAGGTCATGACATAGCCTCTAAGGATCCATGAGGAACTTCACCACTGGGGGGGATAAATTTGCTTTGGGAAACCAAAATCTGCTTCTGAGATGCTAAATGCATAAACTTGCAAAATAACAAGTAGTCTTGCAGGATCTTAGAGACTAATAAAAATATAGATGGAATACTTAGAACCCACTCTATCAGCCTCATTTACCATCAACAGTCTAATTGACAATATATTTTTTTCTCTCTTTCCCTCCCCATTTCCTCTCTTTTTTGCTATTTATTTGTCCCCTGGACCCTTTGACTCCATTTATCTGAAGAAGTGGGTTGTACCCACAAAAGCTCATAATGCCATCTACATTTTTTATTAGTCTCTAAGGGTGCATCTCCACAGCACCCTAAACTCGAAATAAGATATGCAATTTGCGCTACACAAATTGTGTATCTTATTTCGACTGTGTTTCAAAATAGCTTATTTCAAAATTTGGTGTATCTACACAACACCAAATTTCGAAATAACATGCTATTTCGACACACCCTTTAACCCTGCATTCAAGAGATGTCTAAACATACCCCAACGTGCTGCAAGACTATTTGTTGTTTTTAAGTTTATTCAGTGACACACTAACATGGCTATCCCTCTGAAACTAAATGCATAAAGTTTGCTACCTTTTAGGATGCCCGAGCCTGATAAGTGAGGTAGTGTGGATGGGTGGCTGGGGCCAGAGGTCTTCCTCAGATCTTCCTCTGCCCAATTTCTTTCAGACCATGTGCATCCCCTTTAGGAGAACAGAGTGTGTGACTCCTGTGTTTCCTTTAACCATTGTGCAAAGTGCACAAAATGGAGAGTCTGTTCCAGGCATCCCACATCATCACAAGGGACAGGGACAACCTGCTCCTCCTGCATTTATAAATATGCACTGTAATTCTAGCTAACATCCTGCCCTTGAGTACAAAATAACTGTAGGTACAGATAGCACCTAGAGGATATTTTGTAAACAATAGCATGCTTATTACATTTGTAACTATACTATAGCTCTGAGATCTGCTGGAATGTGTTTTATTGGTCAATTAACACACATTTTGGGTGTTTTGTGTGGTTGAGTGCTTTTTAACCACCTGAGGCATGTATTAATGTACCAATAAAACATACCCTGGAGTGCCTTAATTCTATTACAATATGGGTCTTTAAGCTTCAATTAATTTATCTAAACTACCTTTTTGAAATATTTTTTCTCCTTTATAATAATACCTTCCACTATGTAAAATAGAAAAGATGTCTTAGTAGTCAGAGGGTGGACTTGAAAAAGTCTTTATTGCTACAGCTATTTTTTTGTTCTTCATAATTTCTTATTTTACAAATCTCTTAATTTGAATCCCTGTTCTGTTTGTCATCTGAATACTAAGTCTTTTTCTTCTTCCTCTCAACATCTGTTGATCCATTTTTCCATTTCCTCCCTCTTTCCTATTCTTTACATAGTCCACACTCAGGAAAAATACTTTAGTTAGTGCATTTTCCCCCCTGCTGAGAACATGCCCATCTTCTAGTCTGTATGCATCATTGCTTGATAAATTGCTGGGCTGGTTTTAGTGCTGAGTTTTCAAAGTAATCTCAGTCTGGTTTCATAAGTTCCAGTCCAGAAAGCACTTACACACATAAACACATAATGAATTTTACACAGGTGATTAAGCTCCTCAAGTTCAATGAGGCTATCCATCTATGGAAGTATTTGCTGTGTCAGGATTCTAGTTTGTGTGCCCAAACTCAGGCTAGTTTGAGGGATGCAATTTGGGGTAACCAAGTTTTGAGTCCATGCAATATTTTTGATCTGATAGCATTGTGCCCTTATCAGTTACTGTTGTTAGATAATCTACATCTTTAGTGTAAATACATATCACTTGTGCATGCAAATTTAGGAAAATGCAGAAAGAACAAAGCAAAGCAAAAAATAATGATGTCATTTTAATTCCAGAAAATTAGAGGCTATTTTTGGAAGTGTTGCCTTTGAAAATGTGATTTGACTTTAAGTAATAAATCAGGAACACCTGATTTAGCTTTTTGAGTGATATCAAAATTTTTAAAAATTATTCTTGCCACTTCCAAATTGCTAATAAATCAAGCAGCTGAATTTCAAAGAAATAGACATCTAGTTCAGGAGTCCACCAGCTGCAGCATTTGCTAGGAAGTAGCTGTGGGAAGGTTTGACTTTCAAACAGAAAAGGTAAATTAGTTTTCTCTGAAATGCTACAGCCAGGTAGGAAGGGCACTTTCTCTTTGAAGTTTGGCCACCAGCACTTCTCTAGCAGCTGAACTTCAAAGAAAAATATTGTTTCTCTTCCTTTTTGGTTTCTGTACTCAGTATCATTTGAGAGGTAGCTACGTTATTTCTAGAGTTTCATTTAAGAAAAAATAGATGCTTTTGAATTATTTATATAAAATTATTAAGTTCAAGTTTCACAGAGGCTTGTTCACATGAACAAAAGCTAAACAGGGGATGGGAAGCACTTACGGGGGAGACAATACAACATAATTTTAGGCATGTAATTTGAAAAATAATTGAAAATAAGAAAGCAAAAATGAGGGAAACAAGACAGTAACTGTTTTGCCATTTCTCCTTTCCCATTTATCCATCTTATTTACATTATGGGATATTCCACTGTCAAGCACAGAATCTAAATTTTGAAAAGAGTGTTAGGTCATCTAGTCCATCTTGTGCATGTTTTGTACAGTATATTTTTAAACGTGCTGAAAAGTGTCTACCACTACAATGTCAGTATGTTATTTAATTGATTATCAACGTAAGAGATCAGAACCTACCCAATGGTAGGTTTTCCTGATTTTCATACTTGAGTCTTAAGACCCAATGCTTCCTGTCTCAAAAACTCAGGAATTGGGTATCCAGATTATAGAATATCTATAAAAATCTTAGCATTAGCTAATCTCTCAAAGATTCCCTCTCTACAAGTTCTGTAGGATATTCTGAATCATCAAAATCTTTCAGATTATATCTCTTTACCCAATCCCCACCAGTCTATGCAGAGTTCTTACTGTCACTTCTAAAATTGGGTAAATATGCATCTTGATTATAAAAACTAATTAAGTACCAATATTTATTTATGTCTTCCATTAAATCAGATTTTTTTATTCACGTTTCTTCAAATTACTTAGATGACAGTTTTATTTTTGTTTCTTGAATTAGTTTTCTTTATGTTAGTAGAATTTCAGATTTGCATAGCAATTTTTTTCTATTAGGCATTTTAAATGTGAAGATTTTAATCTATGCTAGAAAAGACAAGTCCAGCACCTCTTTAACACCCTTACTGTAATAACAATGCAAGCTGAAACACAAATGTGATTAGCAAGTAATCAAGCTACATTAGCATTCAACATCATCTTTTAAAATATTGGTCTTCCACAAGCCAAGAAATCTCTGCATGCTGTCCCAATGGTGTCTAATAGCTGGTTTATCTCAAAATGTGTGTGATGACAGAATCTTTAAAAATAGTTTTTGTCCCTTGATTTGGAGAAGGGTTTACTTAGCTGTAAATAATGGGTTCTAAATTAATGACACATTAAATAGTAAGCTCAACCAAATTGCTTAAATCAGGTTTTTCTGACCTAAGAAAATGATAGTACTTTACAGAGAGGAAGTAGCTTACCAGTTTTTGAGGTCACCAAGCTATCTTCATGCAGTGGGCTGCAGGACAACAATTTTAATAGACTTTTATAGACAAGACCTTTATTCCATATTGCAATTTTTGTCTATCACAATATATGATGTATTTCATCCAGTGTGCTAAATGCCCCGGTAATATCTATGGGTATGTCTAGACTACATGGCTCTGCCGACAGAGCCATGTAAACTAGCTTACCCAACATAGTCAATGAAGCGGGGATTTACATAATCCCCGCTTCATTAAAATAAAAATGGCCGCTGCGCTGTGCCAACAATCAGCTGATCCGGCGCAGCGCGGCAGTCTAGACGTGGATCAGTTGACAAGGGAAGCCTTTGTCGACTGCTCCCTTATGCCTCGTGAAACGAGGTTAACAAGAGCGGTCGACAAAGGCTTCCCTTGTCGACCGATCTGCATCTAGACTCCCACGCTGTGCCGGATCAGCTGATTGTTGGCACAGCACGGCGGCTATTTTTATTTTAATGAAGCGGGGATTATTTAAATCCCCGCTTCATTGACTATGTAGGGTAAGCTAGTTTACATAGCTCTGTCGGCAGAGCCATGTAGTCTCGACACACCCTATGAGTGTAGCCAGAGATTTACTACGCTCTTGCATGAACTCACACAGAAAAAATGATAAAATAAAAACACTATCACCTATGGATGGATGGTTTTTACAAAATGACTACTGACTCCTCAGTCCTCATCCTCAAAGGAAACCTGCATAATACCTTCAAAAGATGAATATAGAAGCTTAAATTCATAACTTTGCTAGATGTTGAAAACTGTTTATTATAACACTCTGTAATATACTAGCCCCTCTTTTTTGACCAATGACTAGAGAGATGACAACTGGCCACTTCACCACGAGTGGTCTCTAACAATTTGTGTTCATTGAGTATGCCAAAAAATCTGCTCCTCCTTTTATTTAGCTGTGACATTCTGAGTGCCTTTCCCAGACCTAAAAAAGAGCAACGTGTAACTTGAAAACTTGTCTTTTTCACCAACAGAGGTTGGTCTCATAAAAGACATAACTTTACCCACCTTGTGTCTCTCATACCTGGGACCAACCTGGCTACAACACTGTAAACAACTATGAAAAATATTATCCTCTTAACCTTATTTCCATATAACAATCAGGCTGGCTTCCATTTGATAAGAATCATGAGTAAACTCTTTAAGACTACAGTTTGCAAAGCTTCATGGAAGTTCTTTAGCATAAGCTTGGGAGTTTGGGTGCCCAACTTGAGATTCCTTAAAGGGTGTAGAACACAACAGCACTTTTTGAAAGTCAAGCCTCTGCTAAGCATCTCAATTTGGGTACCCAACATCATTAAGTCCCTTAGGAAAATCTAGCTCATCATTTTTGTGCCAGTAGACAGTAGTTTCACTCATTTCTTCCTGTAATATAACCTCTGTAATTAGGTTATTAACTATTATTCTGTTGTATTTATTTAGATAGAGGTCAGTATGCAAAGTTGAGAACAATGTATATCTCCTTCTCTGAAAAGCGTAGCTTAAAATCAGACCAAAACCATACACACATACAAACACAAAAACACAATAAAAAGATGTATAGAAAGTAGAGGAAAGAAAGATTTGGTTTAGAAGATTATGGGGTATTACATTTTGGCTATGCACATTTCCAAATGGTTCAAGGTGAATGTTTTGTTTTAAACTCACCCATTGTTAAGAACATTGTTGACTGTGATTATGATTTAGGATAGAGTTGTAGAGAGAAGGAAGGAAGGAGCTGTGGTGTTGGTGAGAGAGGGAACTATGTATAGAAGAAGGGGGAAAGGAGCATTAAAATGGATGAATCTAGGCAGATGAATAAAGTGAGATGTGGAGTGGGAAGCATGAATAAATCTGGGCAGTGGAGGGGAGAAGGAGGTGAATGGCATGGCACAAAACCAATAATCAATACTACTCAGAAGGTGAATGGTTCAGTAATGAGCCCAGTGCTCTGGTTCCTGCTTCTCATGGAGGCTTTTTGGAAACAGTGAAGGAGTTTTAGTAGGCTATTCCCGGAGGGCCTAATCCAAAGGCAAGAGATAATTTTCATTGATTTCAGTAAACATGGATCAAGGCCAGAAAGGTGGGTGGGGGGAGTGCCTGGTACAGGGTAGTGATGGGGAATTTCTGTGGCAGTGTCCGAGAGAAATTTCCACGTTGTTTCATTTCCTCACTTTTCTACAAAACTATTAATTTTTCAACTGTTTCTAGTTCTCAAATCTTTATTATGAATCTTCTGATATTTGATGTTTTGCACAAGCCCAAGCTCCTGAGATTGTAAACATCTCAGCTTTTATTGTTAACCATACATAAATTTTCTAACCCTCATGATTGCAATGAAAGTGGTTCAAAGCCAGAAAACAAGTAAAACAATTGGAAAAAAAATCACAATGCACTATATTGTTTTCATTCTCACTATGTTTTGGGAATGACTCATGATTTCTGATTTCTGGGGTTGGTCATATTGCTCCCCTCAATTGGTTTGAGGAGAGTTCTTATATATTATTTTAATATTTACCTGATTATTAATGTGCATTTACATATCAGCATTTTTCTTCTTTCACTATATATCTTGTGTCTAAAAAGACCAGTATGATATCTTAAGTCATTTTCAAAAGTGTTTCATTAGTTCATTCTTTGCCTTTAAAATCTTTAGGAAAAATACTTTAATTACTGTACAAATAGCGGTAGGCTTTTTGGAGCCATAAAGTATTAAAACCACCCAGACTAACCCATGGAAGCAGTTCCGTTTTATATGGGGAAGGCAAGACACTGTCTGCCACTTCAATCAGAGAGAAGAGGAATTTGTCATTAATAGAGACAGTTGGAAAGTTTCTAATTAAACAGGTCTTAAATGGTGCTTCTAGGCCTTGGGCTTGGTCTATGTACAGCAGTGGAGGTCACCCATTAATAACATTCTGAAATTCACCAGAATATACACAAATTACAGTGATGGATGGAGGCCTAATGACTGCCAGTTGCATGGTTTAGCTGAAGAATTAGTGCTTTGTGTTTAATAATTATGATTCTCTCATTAGAAACAGATTTACAGCCTTGAAATGATATTAATTATACCTAATTCTTATATTGTGCTTTTCATCATGGTTTTGTAGGGAATGATTGGGATGTGAAATAATATAAAACTTTCATAATAGAGCATTTTTGATCAGTCATGTATAATGGGACTGACACTTGGTCTCTTAGGACCTGATCTAAACCCAATGGTTTTGATGGAAAAATTCCCACTGATTTAAATAGACTTTCTAATATTGATATCACCAATGTGGTGGATGTAAAATGGACTGATAAACCTGTGCTGCTGATGGAGAGAGTAGGCAGAAGAATTTTGACATTTGTAGTTTGTTTTTTGTAGGACTCTGCTTTCCATTTGGCCAAAGATATGATTGACTGAGCCTGGACACTTCAAGAAACCTTGTGAACCAGTGTATAGGCCTGATGGATTCACCTGAAAGAGTTGAAAATTTTGACCCTCACAGGAAATGAATACTTACGCCTCCCCCACAATATAATTATGAACATCCAGTATCATGGTTTTAGTCAGTTAAATATTTGCATTTTGGACAAAGCGATAAAGTAAAGCTGATAGCACAACAATTTGTTCTGAGGACCACAAAATTAAAATCCATTGGCTGTTTGTGGGGGGACAAGACCTACCTTCCCCTGTCAGATACTTTGAAACATGGAGAGAAATGACTGTTACCATAATATTTTGGTAGTAGCAACTCCAATTTAGCAAAGTCCTTAAGCAAATGAGCAATACCCTTTGACATCATTAAGACTCCTCACATGTTTAAGCACCTTGTTGAATTAGGACAAGAGCTCTGAAAGAACACACCTGAACTCAAACATAGCATTATTATGTGTTAACTTCAGTGCTATACATGAACACAAACATGACACAGCTCCTGTTTCAAGGAGTCTGCTTTTAAAGATTCTGTCTGCACTGATCCTTCAAGATCTGTGCAGACAGAACATGCTATCTAAATGGAGTTCCACTGAGGTCAGGGAGACTTTGCATAGTGCTCTTTGTGGGATCGGGGCCTTTATGCCCTTTACAGATGGTTGCAATTAGATTTTTAAAATGATATTTTTCACAAAATGTCATATTTTGCCAAAAATGTTTTCATGATTTTGAAAGTGGTTTTTAACCAGCTGTAATGGACATTATAATCAGACACATAATATGGCCTGCAAAGTACTGTCTTAGGGTAGGTGTGCACTAGGAAATTATTTCAAAATAACAAAATTTGAAATAATAACTTCCAAAATAGCTATTTTGAAATAAGGTTATTCCCCGAGGAAAGCAGTTGTTATTTTGAAATAACCAGCCTCTTTTTTAAAAACAATGGGCTTGGTAGTGTGGACACTTCACTTGTTATTTTGAAATTAGTGTAGACCAGGGCTTAGAGAAGAGATTTGTTGGTTTCTGTCTTTTACAAATGTGAAATGATTAAAAAAACCAGGAGTAATGATCTTAGGCATTTAAATTGTGAAAGAGCACCTGTGTGTTCCTGGTACATACTATGTACATCTTACACAGGTGTTAATTGCTTAAACTAATGGCAGCATAGTGTTGTACTGAATTGTGTCACCTCATCAAAGCCCTTTACTGGGAAATGGAATAATAGAATGCAGCGAAGACATTGTTCTGATGGAGAAGTCAGTATTATACAGTTGGTGGCTTGAAATGAATGCCAAATAGCATAAAAAAGAGCAGTTTATAAGCTTATGTTTCCCAGAATGAACTTTAAAGGAGTGACACATTGGATTTTAGTTGTCAGCAGTCTTGTGCTGAAACAGTTTTTTGCCTTGTAACAGTGAAGTTGTTTTTTCAGAGGCTCTGTATCTCATTAATCCTTGCTCGAAGCCACATAATTAAAATCTTGCAAGGTGTTCTCTGGTAAAATACGTGTATTTTCTACATGATATTACACTGCAAATCCCCCTCCTTATACAATGGACCTTCTAACCTGGCACGCTCATAAAACAGAGATGCTGCCAAATAAATTGGCCACTAGTGCTATCAGCATCCTGCAGTGTTTTTGTTAATTATCTTGCCATAGCGTCTGATGCAGATAGCAATCTTTCCAAAAGAGCAGACAGATTTAAAGGGGCAGAATTAATTAAAATTGATTCGTGCAGTCTGTCATGTTGAGATCTGCTGGGAGACTTTGCCCCCCCGCACCCTTCCCTCTCTAATTCATGTTGTAATACATGGAATAGGTAGGATCCCAACCTTAGAATACTAATTATTATGCTTGAATGGGATTTGTCTGTTGTGATAGGCTGTTCAACGCATGAAAAGCCATCAGAATTTAGTTCATTTGTGCAGTATCCAGGGGGAATAGCTCTTCCTTCCATCTTCTAGGATTGGAGAGAAAGGGGACTAGAAAGCAAATTCCAAAGTTATAAATGTGCCACCAAGGTCATACTTTGATTTCACACTTGAAAAAGTATATCGTTGTAAGTGTACATTTCAGCTAGGATAACAAATGGTGAGGTGAAAGAGCAAAATAAGAGGGAAAATATACAGACACTGACAGAAGAACCAAATATCAAAATCATAGAATCATAGAATATTCGAACTGGATGGGACCTCAAGAGAATCTCCTGGTAGGACTAAGCATCATCTAGATCATCCCTGACAGATGTCTGTCTAATCTGCTCTTAAATATCTTCAGTGATGGATATTCCACAATCTCCCTAGACAATTTATTCCAGTGTTTAACCAACCTGACAGTTAGGAAGTTTTTCCTAATGTGCAACCTGAACTTCCCTTGCTTCAATTCAAGCCCATTGCTTCTTGTCCTGTCATCAGAGATTAAGGAGAATAATTTTTCTCCCTCTACCCTTTTAGGTACTTGAAAGCTGCTATCATGCCCCCTCTCAGTCTTCTCTTTTCTAAACTAAACAAGCCCAATTCTTTCAGTCTTCCCTCATATGTCTTGTTTTCTAAACCTTTAATCTTTTTTTTCTTTTCTCTGGACCTTTCCAATTTCCCTGAAATATGGTGCTCAGAACTGGACACAATACTACAGTTGACACCTAATCAGCTCAGAGTAGAAGGGAAGAATTACTTCCTGTGTCTTGCTCACTACACTCCTATTAATGCTTCTCAGAATGTTTGCTGTTTCTTTTTTTTTTAACAACACTGTTGACTCATATTTAGCTCCCTGGGAAGGGCTGGAGGCCCCCTATTTCGAATTAAGTGTCTACACAGCACTTAATTCAAAATAGCTATTTCGAATTTGGCGTTATTCCTCGTAGAATGAGGTTTACCAAATTCGAATTAAGCGCTCCACTATTTCGAATTAATTTCGAAATAGTGGTTTGCATGTATAGATGCTATTAAAGTTAATTCGAAATAACGGTTGTTATTTCGAATTAACTTTGCAGTGTAGACATACCCAGAGAGTTTCCCACTTTTCCCATTACACTGTAGTTTCCTCAGGCAAGATTCATCCTTAGGAGCTAAATTCTCACCTTTGGCACCCTTTCTCTTGCGGTGGAGTTGTACATCTTTACCAATGAACAGGATCCCACCATAGGTATAGTAATTCAAGCACACTGCCTTACACTTTCTCTGAGGCCATGTCTACACTACAAGGTAAGGTCAAATCTAATATGGTACATTTCTGGGCACCAGATTTTCCAGAGTTGAAGGTCCATGTCCTCACTGTGGGGAAGAATCCAATATAGTCCAAAGTAGCACATCTCCATTAGGGAGCCTACCGAGACTCCGAGAGTGATGCACTGTGGGTAAAGCTTTGCATTATGGGGTTATGAAAATTCTACAGCAGATGGTTATGGGCTCGTGTCATCAGTGTCCCATAATGCACCCATCTCCCTTGCATGAGTTCAATGGTAATCAGCATGTTCGGACATTTTTGTGCCCTGGTTTCCCATGCAGCACAAGCATGGAGTCTCGTTTGCAGCAAACCATAGTGATACTGATGGCACTGTGGTGCACCTACTGGTGCATTATGAGAGTGTATGTCGCTCCCCAGTAAGAGGAGGAGGTCATGTAGGTACTGCTCATTCAAACCCTCGTGGTGATGCAAGTGCAGCTGCCAGTCAATCCTGTGGACACATTGGAATACTGGTTCTGGCACAGAGACAGGCACAGACTGGTGGGACTGCATTATGATGCAGAGCTGGAATGATCAGTAGTGTCTGCAAAAATTCCAGATGTGCAAGGCCATATTTCTGGAGCTCTGTGAATGGCTTTTTCCTGCCATGAGGTGCCAGAATACCTGAACGGAGAGCCTCTCTGACCCAGGAGAAGCAGGTGACAATAGCCCTCTGGAAATTTTCAATGCCAGACAGCTACTGTTCAATAGGGAATCAGTTCAGGGTAGGGAAATCTACAGTGGGGACTGCTGTCATTCAAGTAACCAAGGCAATCAAAAACATCCTGCTGTGAAGGGTTGCGACTCTGGGAAATGTAGATGCCATAGTGGATGGCTTTGATGTGATGGGGTTCCCTAAGTGAGGTGTAGTGATAGATGGAACACACATCCCCATCTTGGCCTCTGACTACCTTGCCAAGGAGTACATAAACCACAAGGGCTACTTCTCCATAGTGCTGCAGGCACTGGTGGATCACAAGGGCTGTTTCACTGACATCAGCATGGGATGGCTGGGAAAGATGCATCATGCATACATCTTTAGGAATTCCAGCCTCTTCCGAAAGATGCACAGTGGAACTTTTTTTCCCAAGACAGAAAAATCAGAGTCAGAGAGGTGGAAATGCCTATTGTGATCCTTGGTGACCCAGCCTACCTCTTGCTCCCATGGCTCATGAAGCCATACACAGGTAGCCTGGACCCCAGCAAGGAGGAGTTTAACTACAGGCTGAGCAAGTGCAAAATGGTGGTTGAATGTGCTTTTGGACATTTAAAGGGTAGGTTTGGAGTCTCCTGACTTGGCTGGACTTCAGTGAATGAAACATTCCCACTGTGGTATCAGCATGTTGTGTGCTTCATAAACTTTGTGAGAGCAATAGAGAAACGCCTAGGCAGAGAGTTTGAGCAGCTGGACACCAGAGTGACAAGGAGAGCACAGCACGGCACTGCACAAATCAGAGAGGCCTTGAAGGACAGTTCTATGCATGGCCAGTTTTGAGAATCTTCTGTGTTGCTCTCAACAAGGCCATCCCTGTAAACCTCATTTTCAAAAAAGAGCACTTTTTCCCCGAAATTTGGTGCCATGTAGACATGCCAAATTTTGGAAAAGCCTTCTTTCGAAAATAAATCGGAAAAAGATATGCAATTTGTGTACCGCAAATTGCATTTCTTTTCTGATTTAACATTGCAGTGTAGACCTAACCTTATTTTGGAATAACATTAGTTATTCTGAAATAACATTACTGTGTAGATGTACCCTAACAGATTTAAAAGTGGGCATTCTTTAACAATACAACTTCAAAAAAGAGAAACTGCAGAGATGCAGTTCATTTGCAAACTTGTTACTATTAATCTGGGTTTGAATAGGGACTGTGAATGACTAGCTTACTACCAAAACAGTTGGGAAATGAAAGAATTGGGAACCTGAAGGTGGGACGGGGGCTCAGACATGTGCATGAGACCACTGCAATGAGGTCCAAGATCTGAACGCTCCATGCTGGTGCTCTTCTGCACGCCTGGGAACTGGCGGCCACGGGAGCAGAAGTAGTCAAAGTCTTTGCAGTAATTGAATTGGTCAGTCATGTCCACATGTGCCATGGTGTGCTGAAGCAGCGAGGAGTCCTGTGGCACTTTATAGACTAACGGAAGTGTTGGAGCATACGCTTTCGTGGGCAAAGACCCACTTCGTCAGATGCAGGGTGTGCTGGTCACTCTAAGATATGCTTGCTATACTGGCCACACAGGAAATGAAATTAAAAGTTTCCTGGGCTTCTGTTGAGAGTTAGAATCAGAAGATACAAAATAAGAATAGCACAAGGATGAAAAAAAAGTAAATTAGCTCTAACTTGAAACTACGGCCCAGTGAAAGAGCAGAGGATTTGACTAGCAAACTGAGAACGGAATTGTCTGCACAATTCAAGAATTCAGTAAACACATTGGACCAGCTCCCCAGCTGGTGTAAACTGTATACAATACATTTAAAGTGCTTTTGTTACATTAAATCTATCATCCCTCTTTCACTGCGGCTATCTGTTTAACAGCTGTTTTAGAGATACTCTTTCCCACTTTATGCCCTTTAGATCTTCAGGAAGTTGAGGATTAACAGTTTAAGACCAAGGCTGGGAGTCTAACATTCTGCATTCCATTGCCATCTCAGCAACATGTCTCCTGACTGTCCTTGGGCAAGTCACACTTTTTATGCCTCAGCTCCCTCCTGTAAAATGGGAGCAATAATATTAATTTCCTCCCACCCTACTCAGTTTAGTTTAACGGCTTTAGGATTCTGTCTTACAACGTGTTTGTACAGTGACTAGGTTAGAAGTTGGATCATAAGGACTATAGTAATAGAAGTAATAAAATCTCTATCCTGAATTTAGGTTCCTCAGAGGATCCTTGTGTAACCCATTATTCCTTAGTATAATTGCCCATTGTAGTGGCTGGATCATATAGGAGAGAATTGGACATGTTAGGATATTGAGAACCACCATGTAACTTTATCCCCAAACCTACTAAAAAATGTACAGTATAGACCAAGAAATGACAGCAAATCATGAGGATTCTTTCTTTAATGCCCGTTCACAGATATGATTCCAATTACGTTCATCACATGTTTTTTTTTTTTTCTCACTGTGCCTTTAGGGTACTTCGTAATTAAATACAAGAAAAGAATTGTGATGAGCTGGATGAAACCTTGTTATGGGTCAAGTTAAAATCTTTCTGTGATTGATGGGTTTGAAGACACCTTTCAATAAATGTAAGAATACACTAATCACAAGGTTCCACCCCCAGGTGTCTGGAATAAGTGGGCAGAGGGCATTTGCTAAGGGTGTGTGTGAGAGAGAGAGAGAGATGGTGGGGGGGGGGGGGGGAAAGCAATAAAGCCAAACTATAGCTATCAAGCAGTGTGACCTTGGGAAAAACTAAAGGGAGCAATTGGTTAAAGAAAATAGGAACTGTAATCTATTAAACTAATTCTTTTGGTCTTGATTCCTTCTGCATTCAGAGAAGCAGAACTTCATATGTTCCTTGAAAATTAAAAGATTTTATCAAAGGGTTACCTATCACTAATTTCTCTTCCTAACCAGAATAATCCAGTGACCGCAAATACTTACTAGCCATGTGGATCAAAAAGGGCAACAAAACACAGACTTCTTAACTATGAACATTTCATTAATAAAGAAAGGGAAAGAAAAACAAAACACAAGCAGTAAACAGTGGTTACTTCTGTTACAATCTCTTCAGTATGATTTTCTGTAAAGAGTTTTCACCAGGAAGGCTCCACCGTGGTGGGGACTTGCTTCTCCAGGTCTATGAAAACTAAATTATATTATGTCCCTAATCAACAGTAAGCCCATGTTAATGTATCATAAATAAGCAAAAAATGTATACATGGGCAAAGATAAATAATCATACTTAGATCCTATGAAACTAATGAAAGTATTTAAGATGGTTAAAAGTAATCATTCAAGATTTATCTCTTTAATTGAATTAGTAGTTTCTATAATCCCCCACCCCCAATTCACTCCAAGGAGGAATCTCTGAGACAGGCAAACTAATGAATAATAAGAATCTTACATGAAAATAAATCCCACTATTTCTCTTTGTTCACCAAAATTAGCATATGTCTCCTTCTGAAAGGTGGATCTTGTCTTTCTGATTTTGATGCAGAAGTTGCTTAACCATTTTCAGATAATTAGTTAATTCACACATTCATATTAATATTTTTGTACTCAAATGGATTTTTATATTAGTACTGTACCAGCTATGTTAACAGAATTTAATTCCATATAGGTGTAAAAATCATATTATTCACATAGCAGTAGTATCAGAAAATAATTGCTAGTTATGTACCTGAGAAAAAAATTGGAATTTCTGTCCCATGGGAAATTTTGACATTTCAACATTTTTTATCCCAAATGAGAGTGGAAAGAAAGCATTTTGGGTAAGGTTTTCAAATAAAACTATCTCTTCTAGATGTCTTTGAATGGATTTCTGTTTTCCCTAAATTTTTAACTTATTGCTTATTTTAGAACAATAGACAGTTTTTGAGATACTAGAAAGGAGTGTAATTTAATGGATGCAACAGTACATGGAGAGCCAAGAGATCTGGGATCATAGGTTCAGTTCCAAGGTCTATAGCTGACTGTGTGAATTTGGGTGAGGAATTTAAAGAGACAATGTCAAAGTGAATTTAACTCACCATTTACATTTTCTGAAAATTAGCTTTTTTAAATCTATGATCAATAGAAATGTAAGTACTCATCTGTGTAAAGTTACTTACATGATTCAAAGTTTGCAGGATTGAAATATTAATATTTGCACTCGTACATTCTTTTTTATCAATGAATAAATTATGACATTGGTTAAAAAGGAGAAAGTGTCTGTCTACTGAATATTTTTAGCAAATTATCCAGGTAATGATACAGGATGGGAAAAGATACAGTTTATAGCAATTAAGGGACAAATCTTCAAAAACAGCCTTGTTTTCCAGCTATAAATAATTACAGGGTCAGATTACTCAATAGAGATATTTAATTTTCCTGTTTTGTAAAGTCAAATGATGTTCTATACGAGGTTGCACAATTGTTTTATGCTCGAGAGACTGAAATTAAAATCTCACATCCAAACACTTTTAAACTTAGGGGCTATGTCTACACTACAAGGTTTTTGTGCAAAAATAACCATTTTTGCGCAAAAACCAGCGGAGTGTCCACACTTCAAGTGCATTTTTGCACAAAAAAAAAATACAGTACATCAACAGGACAGAGGGTTTTTGCCAGTAGAGTTATTCCTCTCCCCACGAGGAATAACTCCTTTTTGCGCTTTAGCTCTTGCACGAAAAGGCATGTGTGAATGCTCAGCAGGGGTGTCTTGTGGAAAAAGAGCCTATCAGAAAAAGCACAGGTGCTCTGATGGCCATTCTGTTAACGGCAATCAGAGCTTTCTTGCGCAAAAGCGTCCATACAGTGTGGATGCTCTCTTGTGCAAAAGGACAATGCTTTTGCGATGCACTTTTGAAGTGTGGATGTGCTTTTGTGGAAGAAGTTTTTGCGGAAGATCTCTTCTGCAAAAAGCTTCTTGTGCAAAAACCCTGCAGTGTAGACAAAGCCTAAGAGAATTCTATATCTGATCCATACTTGCAGATTTTCTACATCTTAGCTTTTTAAAAAAAACTTCAAATAGGTGTCACTTTCTTTATGCTGCTGACATAGTAACACCTGATTACATAAAACTAGAGCTAAACAGGTTGCATCTCATATCACCAGACCATTGGTTTGTGTAGTGTGGCAAAGGAATTGATGGAGAATATGTGAATAACGTAAGTTCACACTAGTGCTATTTTACAGGACAAAAATAAGTTCATCCATATTGTTCATTTTAGAATGGTGGCTAAGTGTTATTATCTCAGTTTTCATGAAAAGTAATTGACTTGTCTAATATATTACTTAAATCAAAAGTGGTTTATAAACTCACCCTTACTATAGGGGATTTATAACCCATATTTGCATGCTCTCTTGGTTGCTCTACTTCTAGTACCCAGTCTTGTAAAGCACCATGGCATTTTATAGCTTGTTCTATTTTCATGTATCTTGCATGAAGATCTTTTAATTTTATTCCAGGAAGAACAATTTGAACTAAAGGAAACAGGTTGCCATGCTGCCATTGATCAGACTCATTTTAGACTACCTGCCTTAGCATGAACAACTGCTGTGACATACTTCTATTCAACTTCAGGTCCAAAGATTACACCACCTAGATTTACATTTCCTTTAAATTGAAACTTTTTAGTGTTGCTCATTAACAAAGTGGCAAGGTGACCTTATTATTTTTCTCGTTTTTTATTTTTGTTGTTGTTGTGGGACTGAGACTGGAGATAATTGGCACACTTCTTAACAGTCTCCAAAGACCAATTAACAACAGGGAGTCATGCACTGAGTGTTTCAATTAAATGTCTTCTCCAGAAGGAGCTAAGCTGAAACATAGCTTTTGAACACCAGTTACATTATTGATACAGCTGAGTGCACTGTGGAGGACCAATGACATGACAGATGGACTAATGCTCCAGCAATTAATATATTTTCATGACTTTTTAAATCCTTCTGACCTTTTGCACATTTTTTGACTGGATTAGTAGGGTAGAGTTTTATTAGGCAGAGTAGAAAGTGTGAAGGCAACATTTACATTTATATCTTCTTACCTTTTTAAAAATGAGGATTTTATTTAAAGAACACTGTGTTAAATTATTATATTAAATTTACACATTATTAGATTGTGTGTAGTGGCCTCATGCAATCAACTAGTAATCTTACTCAGATTATGAACTTTCTGGTGTAATGTCTGTCTTTTTGTTAGGTGTTCATATGGTGCCTAGAACTGTGAGATCTTGACCGATGTTAGGGGCCCTAGGGGCTTACTGAATAATCACAATAGTAATTTGCAGGGCTCAAGTGGAAGATTAGATGAAAATCACTTATTTGTATTGCTATTGCTACATTTCTTGGATTTCTATCTCTCTATCCATCTATAAAAATTAGCATAATTACATGATAATTCAGAGAACACCTCTGTGGAAAGTTCCAATATATCTGCAAATTACAACATGCAGCATACTTAATAAAATAAGTATTAATTAAGGAAATTTAATTCCACATAACGTCATTGTTCCCGTGTCATTATGACAAAAGTACCATTTTCATTATCACATTTTGTTTTTGTCATGTGATATTTTTTCATGTGATAAACTAAGTTGTGAATAGAATATACCTCTCCCAGAAGCCTATGATTTGGTTTCACACCCTGTGCCCTGGTCAAAATTTTCAAACCTAGTTGTGTGAATTACATTTATTTTGGGGCTTATATTATAAGTTGCTTGTATCTGTAAGGTGGATAAACATGCACAAGTCTAATGGGACTGTCCTCAGCATCTGTGAAAAATTTGACCTCTTCTCTAAGAATCTACAAACCTAGGTTCTGACTCCAGGGGCACTCCAGGGCTGGAGTACCCACTGGCAGCTAGCTCCTCTCCTCCTGCCAGAGACTGTCCTTCCTTCTGGCGGCCCTATGTGGGAGACGTCTGGGGATGAGCAGCAGTTGAGCACCCTGGGGAAAGGAAGAAGTTGGTGCCTGTGTCTACAAATGTATGGGAAAATGTTTAAAAGACACACATGGCAATTATGCACTTAATTCTCATTGAAATATCAAAGGAATTAGGTGTCCAAATTCTATTTATGCCTTTTAACATCTCTCTCTAAATATTTTAGACACCTTATTTTGGAAATTTTGGTTGCTCTTCCTTGCCCCCACAGAACAGAATTATTCATTCCTTAAAACAATAGAAAGAAACATGGAACCAATTAACAGGTGTTTTTTATTTTACATAGAGTATACACAACATTTTAACATATGGTTAAAACAACATAGCCTTTTTTAAAACATTATATCCACAATTATGCCATCCAAAGTGCAAACTCATTTGAAATATGGAATGTCATGAACCCATCAAAATTTCTATTTGTGGACAACAGAAATGTTGACAAATCTTCTCAAGCAGTCATTTGTATTTCAAGATCATTAATGATAAACCTGAAGTCCCTTTCCATTCTCTTCCCTGATTCCCTACTGTGTCGTTTGTTAACATCAAAGCTTTAAAATAGTTTACATTTACTCTTTTTAGTAATATCAGAGTTTGCTAATAATATGTTCTTGACACAGGATAACTCCAGTGAGATAGATGACTATTTAAAAACAATTATGTGAGCATTACAAAATACTATAATTGTAGATATGGGGGGGGTCACATAATATTAATTAAGGACATTATTTTGTATTACACATGTGTCTAAAACATGCTGCAAATCAAGATAATATTGATTCTTATGTGTGCAAAATGTCTTGGACTCATGCAGTCTTGCTAGAGGTTAAATTCAGTGCTCTATAAATAGTGGATACAGGACTGAATGTGACCCATTAGGTGGACGAGGTCAGAAAAAAATCAAAGAAAATATTTTTGGTTGAAATTTTCTGATACATTGACATTGAAATGTTCCATAAAGATGGTTTGGTTTTACAAAGCTCTCGCAGAATCCAGACAAGATTCCATCAGGAATCTACCTGAATCCCTGCTAGTAGACTTACATGGTAGGCTGATAAAGAGCCAAGGGTCTGGAAGTCCTAAGAATCCTAGCTTCCAGGCTCATGGCTCCTGAGCAGTCCAAGTTCTGAAGGCTCCCATAATCCACAGTATTAAAAATTGTTGTAATAAGCCATAAATATAGTGTTTCTATTTAGTACATATTTTAGTGTCTAATAAAGCTATGAATTTAAGTTCCCAGGCTTGTCTTTTTGAAGGTGTCAGTTGAAGATAGCAACTGAGAAGTCAGGTATATAGTGACCATTTTATGAAACATGTTTACTGACATGCGATGTGTTGTTTTTGGCTGTTCTCATTTTTCCAGGTGAGTTCATTTGTATTTGCAGCATTTTACATCTTCTTTGCAGAAACAGAAAAATGAATGCACAAGTTGCAAGGCAGTTGGGAAGCAGGTGCTTTATCTGTATACAGGAAAATGAGAATACCAATTTCCCCAAGTGTTAACTTGAAATCAACATGAAAAACAAGAAGTGTTATGCATGAAATTGGCCTATCAAATATAGCTGTCTCAATTCCATATCTTTTTAAACTATTAGTGATTTACCAGTATATTAGGAGAGTGTGAGGATTCTCTGGTTCAAAGATTATTTTGTGCTTAGCCAAGAAGGAAATGCTGACAAGCATTCATGTAAACCTGGATCATATCTGTTTTCAGTGGTGACATTAAGGGAAAAGTTCCTTTTTAACTATAGGCTCAAATATGTTTCTGAAGCAACTCAATAGGAAGTAAAATATGCTTAATATGACCTCAAAGTACCTTATCCTGGAAAAATGTCTTGAGATTGTAGAATTGCCACAATTAATATTGCTTTTTCCCCTATTGGCTAAACATTATTCACTGTGCATTTCATAGATGGAAGAGAGTCTATTAATTAATCTAACATCACATCTCTCTTATTGCCTTGCTTTAAAAACAATACAAAAAGGGGAAAAAGAGAGAATGATAGTTCATACAGTTAAACTGATCTAAAGAACCACTGATGCAAATTCTGGTAATTATAAGATTACTTTGCATTCTACCAGATCTCACTTAGAAATTCCTCAGCAGTTTTCTAAGATGAGATTTCTAGACTCTTTTTCCTAACAGATTTTCATCAAGCCAACACTTCCTGTGTACACTGTATTTGAAATCTTTGCTCCCTATCTTCCATGGTGCCAGCTCCATTCCTCGGGAAGCTGGTAGGGCTGCCCCAAGGGCAGGCAGGGCTAGAATCCTCACTTTCTGGTGCTAGAGGCACCTTATCCACTGCTCCACTCCAATCTCCAGCACATCATGAAACATGTAACATCTGGTGAGACTTCTTTAGACAAAGCTGGTTCTCACTCTTGCAACAGAACGGGAGGGGCATTGCATCACTTCTCCCACTCTTTAAAAGGGATGACATGCCATCTTCTTTTGAGATCTTGACAAAAGAGCAATGTTCAGGAGAGAGGCAATGTCCCCACTTGGCCCCTGACTGGAGCTGTGTGGCATAATCACAGATTCCCATCAGTGCTGATACGATAGAGAGGGGATGAGGTCAAATTTCAGTGATTGGCACTGCAACCTGACACACAGTTTGTAACAGTACTGGAATTTGTCTATTTTGGCAGCTCCTGCTACACTTCTGCAGTCGTCTTTGGGAGCAGAGGGGGAGAGATGATTGCCTGATCTTGCAAAAATAGCAACATTTTTTAGACAGGGAGTGGGAAAAGTCAAGAAAGGACTGGATGCAAATGTCCAATCAGGAAGGTCTTAAGAACTTTTGAAACATGATAAGAAACATGATAAGACATTATGAAACATGATAAGAAATTATGTTCTTAATATCATAATTAATCTGCAGCAAAGGAGATTAGATTAGATATTAATAAAAATATTCTAACTATAAGGGTAGTTAAATTCTGGAATATTTTCCAAGGGAGATTGTGGAATCCCCATCACTACTGGTTTTTAAGAACAGGTTAGACAAACACTTGTTAGGGATAATTAAGGTTTACTTGGTCCTACCTCAGGATAGGGATTGGACTTGATGACAGCTTGAGGTGCCTTCCACCTGTATGTTTCTCAATAATCTGAAACATTGATTTAATTTGCCCAGTTGGCTCCTGACAGTATAAATTGCTGAGTACTCACTCCTATCAATTGCAATAAGAGTGAAGGATGGTAACTATTTTTCCTAATAGCCAACCAAGACCTCCCACACTTCAACTTAAATCCATTGCTCCTCGTTCTGTCATCTGTCACTACTGAGAACAGCTTCTTTCCATCCTCTTTGGAACCCACCTTCAGGTAGATGAAGGCTGCTATCAAATCCCCCCTCACTCTTATCTTCTGTAGATGCAATAAGCTCAAATCCCTCAGCCTCTCCTCATAAATCATGTGCTCCAACCCCCAAATCATTTTTGTTGGTCTACACTGGACTTTCTCCAATACGTCCACATCCGTTCTGTAATGGGGGGCCTGGAACTGGACACAGTCCTCCAGATGTGACCTCACCAGTGCTGCATTCCCTAGATCTGCTGACCGTGCTCCTACTAATGCACTCAAATATGACATTAGCCTACAATGACACATTGTTGACTCATATCCAGCTTCTCATCCACTGGAATCACCTAGTCCTTTTCTACAGAACTGCTGCTTAGCTAGTCGGTCCCCAGCCTGAAACAATGCTTGGGATTCTTCCGTCCCAAGTGAAGGACTCTGCAGTCATCCTTTGTTGAACCTCATCAGATTTCTTGTGGCCCAGTCCTCCAATTTGTCTAGGTCACTCTGGACCCTATCCCTACCATCCAACGTATTTACCTCTCCACTTAGCTTAGCGTCATCTGCAAACTTTCTGATGGTACAATCCATTCCCTCCTCCAGGTCATTAATAAAGATGTTGAACAAAAGTGGCCCCAGGGCAATTTGATTGATAACAACTGCCAATCAGACATTGAGCTATTGATCACTGCCTGTTGAGCCCAATGATCTAGCCAGCTTTCTGTGTACTTTACAGTCCATTTATCCAATCCATACTACTTTAACTTACTGGCAAGAATACTGTGGGAGACCATATTGAAAGCTTTGTGAAAGTCAAGGTATATCACATCCACAGCCTTCCCCTTATCCACAGAACGAGTTACCTCATCATAGAAGCTAATCAGATTGGTCAGGGATGATTTGCCCGTAGTAAATCCATGTTGACTATTCCTGATCACTTTGCCCTTTTCTAAGTGCTTCAAAATGGATTCCTTGAGTGTCTCCTCCATGTTTTTTTCCCCACAGTTCTAGGGTAACATCATTTTGGGCTCACTCTGTGGTTTGCTCAAGGAATACCCTAACAGATCTCAGGCCTCCAGTTGTCATTTGTCTGAGCAGTGCCTTTGAGAGCATCCCTCTACCTCTTCACCAGGGGATTATGTTTGCTGCCCCTTGTACTTCACTGCTTATCCTGGCAGGTCTGACTAAAATCCTGCCCCTGCACTTTGCTTTCTCTCCAAAGGTTTTGTGCTTCGTATGTCAGTGGCTAAAAGTGACTACGTAACACTTTCCAAACAAAGTACATCGATTTTAGGCTAAAAAGATTTTTTTTTAGATTTTATAAAGTAGTAAAAGGATACAAAATCATATTTAAACTTACCAGAGTGTCACCCCATCAGTCTTCATGGGAGTCCCTGAAAGATTCCTAAGCCTTTCAAACCCTTCTCTAATGGCTTGTCTTTCTCACTTTGGTCATGTCAGTTTGTAGCTAAAGAAGCTGCCCATTAAGATAGTTCAGACAGCTTTTATACCTCAATCCCCCTTTATTGCCAGCTTCCTGCAACAGGTAAAGCTAGTTATTGCCTTTTTTTCACAGTGATTAAGAGTTCAAAGGCTAGTCATCTGCATGACCAGCATTGGATTTTGCACTGATCACCTCTGAATCTACTATATTTAAGAGAGTGTATCTGTCTGTGAGTCTGTGTATCTGTCTGTTTGCTCAAGAACTTCTCCTGCATGATAATGATTAGAGGCAGGATCACCAAATTCAGTATATAACTTCCTCTTATAACTTAAAGCAAGGTAAAGGTTTGGTTGTGCTGGGAAAATGGGTTTGTTTCTCATAATACCATACAGAAAATAGAATCACCAGGCATGTGAAAGGGCCTGGCTCTGGGTGCACACCTACCCCATCTGTGACTCCCTCTCCCATCCCACAGGTGCATTGAACCGCCCCCCCCCCCCAGGGGGACAGATGAACCTGGACCTGCCCCAGTGAGGAGACATGCATTCCCTAGATCTGCTGACCCTCTCCTGACTGTGACCGCTGGAACTGAAGCTGCCATGGAGAGGCACTTCTCACCTGGCCCCTAGCTGCTGCAGTGAAAAGGTCTGGGGTAATCTTCTCTCTCCCCAGGGCAGCCTGCAAGCCAAACTCCTCATTTTCAGCCCCATCCCAGAGCAATGATTTAAGTGAAGCATGTACATTTTCATTTTATTTTTCAAAAATATAAAAATTAATTGAGTTAAGGACCTGAGCAATGCTGGCTAAATCTTCAAGTGATTCCATATTCTACGATGCCAGAAAGGTACATATGACAAATGACACAAAGATCTATGAATAAAGATCAATTATCATCTGGCCCATCGCTGTGTATTATGAGTCTTGAATCACTGTGTATTATGAATCTTGAAGTTTATCATGCTTTTAAGGGTTGGCTCTCCCATACAAATATCAGCATAATGTTAAACGCAATAGCCTCTAGATATGCCTGTGGATTAAATACCTGTCATGCTGCTAAACTGGTATATTTGGATATCATCAATATCGTCTTTTCCCATATGAGTAGCTTTTTTTGCTTTCGATTTTCCCAGGTTGTGCCCATTTAGACAACTTTTCTCTCACTCAGTTAATCTCAGTTTTGCCCTTCTGTACACTTAGATATAAGGTCTGTAAATGGGAGCAAATGTTTAAAGTTTGTCTTTCAAATTGAGTACAGTTTCTATTAACCTCCAGAGATCACCTTGTTCACCTGTAAGTGCATCATCTCTTTTCTATAAAGTTACTAGTCATTTTGGACTCAACTGTCCTTGAATTTACTTTTATCTTTCATATTGGTCAGATTATGGGCAGTAGGAAACTCAAGCATTTCCCTCTCCATCCATTGTTTATCTTTTACACTACGTGATTACTAAATAGAAGAAATTAGTTTCTACTGCAGTAAAAGCTTTGTTATTCACCACGATGGAGGAAGAGGGGGTTCCAGTTAATCAAGTGTTCTGGTTAACAAAGGATTGTATTTACCAATAGAATGCCTATTTTCAAAGGATTTTAATACAATAACATGAATAAAATATAAAGTACTACACATGAACTCAGCAATCTAGTAGTAGTACTGCATTGCAGAGTGCATTGTTGGTGTCTTACAGCTAATGTTTTCTATACATTAGGTTACCTTCTGGCACTACATATCACTATGGGCAATGCCTGGCATTCACCCAGATCACAAAATATACACATAACACTAAAACTATGCAGAACATAATTTAATTGGTATTTAATTATTCAGAAGGCATTTCAGGATCTTGCAGTGTCTTAGGGTCATCATTATCAACATCAACTATCATTCTAGATGTACAAGGTGTCAGCAAATGGGGTGAATCTGTAATAACCCTATGACAAACATGGGATGCTGAGTTTTTATATTAAATCACTTGATATCAGCTTGTTTACTTGTCTTCAGTGTTTCCTCCAATTTTTTCCTCACATGTGCAGAAAGAATTTTGTTATGTGTACCAACATGGAGCTAATCTGTGACACAGCACCTCCATATTTGTGCATACAACAAAATTCAAAATCTTGTGTGAGGGAGTGAGGACTCTGGCAGGGGGTATGGACTCGGGGTGGAGGTGAAGAGTTTGGGGTGCAGGCTGCCTAAGGGCTATGGTAGGCAGAGAGGACTCCATCAAGCTCTCTCTCCTGCAGTAGGATCTGGGCTATGAGGTAGAAGCACCTCTTCCTGGAATGCAGCAGATCCATGCTGGGGATGGGATGGAGTCAGGGGAGGGGCCCACCTCCCCCCTGGCTGCAGCAAGTCCAGGACATGTCTGTGCTAGGGCGGGCAGAGAGAGGCACCTCTTCCCTCCACAGTAGGTCCATATTGGGAGAGAGGCATCTCTCCCTGCTGCAGTTCTGAGCTTTTGCACAAGGCGCAATAGGAAGCTTAAAGGGAACTGAGTATATATTATGTGGCTATGGACCACGTATCACATAGAAAGTTGCATATGTGGCTCATCTTGTTAAGTAGATTGAGAACCACTGATCCAGGGAACAGTTACAGCACCAGTATGTTAAATGAAAGTTTCCTATCATCTCCCCACTAATAATCTTTCACTTTCACCTGGATGTATTACACCTATGGGACAGACAGTAGAGTTCTGTCTTTAAAACTTGTTCAAGACAGATCCCCTCTGTTCAGATTTCTATCCAAAATGTCAAGTTCTTATGGTAGTTTTAAGGTGTTTGGGAATTTTGTATGGCCTTGTGTGTGCACAATAGAATGCAGCAGCAGGATCCAAGTACACTGTTTGCAATGCCACACTGTTATTCTGTGGATTTATAAGCCATCTTGCCATGCACTAATGCTTCATCTAGACAAGCCCCATGTGTACGTTTAGGGCTGGAGGGGAGTTAAATGACTGAAGCAGGGATGCCATCCAAAACTGAGTTCAGCTACAGATAGAGTACATCACGCCTTGCCAACCTTTCATTAGTTCTTGTGTTTCTGTGCTAAGTTTCAGACCTTTTCAGGGGATATTTCACTTGCAGAGGCCACTGGCAGCTGACAAAGTGTGTGAAAAACGGAGATAAGTTTACTCATAACATATTACTGTGGGGTAAATAGATACAAGTTCCTAAACAGTATTGAGCAGAATACAGAACAGTAGAGAAATTTCAAGAAGCCTGGTTTTGAAAATATTACCACTCTCATAACATTTTGCTAAGCCACACTTGTTTTGAGCTTTAAAATTTTCAAGCCTAAGATAAGCTCAAGTATTCAAAAGCTGCATCTGTTCAAAGCTTACAGATGGTCTTTTGTGTTATCTCTGGGTTCTGTATAATTACATGTGACACTGTGTTTCATTGGGAGGTGTTGCAGCTTACAGATAAATTATAATTGAAATGTTCCAGGGGGCTTTCCTTAACAGTTATTATCATCAAATTCTTAGTCTGTGCAGCAGAACCTCTAGGGCAAAGATTAAGTTCTTGGGCATTAGATTCTACCTGTTGCTGCAATATTTTCAGTATGGAAAAATCTTTTCTACTAGGTTAAAAGAAATGACAGAACACTGTTCCTTTTCTCCCTAGTAGAAAAATCTTATAGAATTGCTTAGAAAAATATGCTTTAAATTTTTCAAACCACCCTATACAATTTAGTAGAAAATGATTTCTCCTACGATTCATATAGGATGGTTCAAAATATATTAATAAAGGATAATTATTTAATTCAGTAGATTTGAGTGATTTCTATGGAACCATTTCATCTATATTAAATTGTAAAGGTCTTTTCCTATACAATTTCCAAAAAGGGCTATCTGAGGGTATGTCTAGATTGGTGGGTTTTTCTGGGATACTGGAAGTATCCTGGAAAAGTTCCACCGCGTCCAAGGAATGTGTTTGCTCTTCCACTTTTTTTGCAGAAGAGCAAACACACTCTTTCGGGAAGCGCTGTATACCTTGTTCTACGAGGCATAAGGGCTCTGCCGAAAGAGGAGGCTTTTCTACCATTTGGCCCCTCTAGGGATATGTCTAGACTGCATCCCTCTGTCGGCAGAGGGATGCAGATTAGGCAGGTCGACATTGCAAATGAGGCAGGGATTTAAATATCCCACGCCTAATTGCATAAAAATGGCCGCCGCGTTTTGCCGACTCAGCAGTTTGTCGGCAAAAAGTGGCAGTCTAGAGGGGGATCTAAGAAAGAAAGAAAGCCTTTTTTGACAGATCCCTTATGCCTCCTGCAAGGAGGTTTACAGGCTAGACATACTCTAGATGAGGCCAAATGGCGGAAAAGCCTCTTCCGGAAAAGCAATCAGAAAAAGTTACGCAAATTGCAGAGCAAAATTTGCATAGCTTTTTCCAATAAAAGAGTGTAGTCTAGACCTAGCCTGATACTGTCAGATTTCCACTAATTTTTTCCTCCTCCCACCATAAATAAACTAGTATGTTAATTAGTGGTTACCCCCTCTGAATGGAATACCTAGCAGCTATGCTTAGTGGAGTAAAGGTGAAAAGGTAAAATGCACTCATGCAGGTTGTAAGGATGATTGGAAAGGTGTGTGTGAAATTTGTATGGATAAGGCATGGTCCCTGAGGATTGAAAGAAAAAGGAAGAGAACTATCTTGAGTTATTTATTCTCACAGATTTGAAATTCTTTTCTCAAAAAAGTATTTTTCTGTTGAATAAAGAACAATTTCAAGAGGGATGTATTCTAACAGTGGAATCTTATTAATCACAATATAGAACAAGAGTAGGCAATAAAGTGGTAACAGATCATGAGGGTTAGCTCCTGGAGGGCTGCTGCCACTATATTTACCTGTGCCACCACAGAGTTCGGTGATTGCAGCTCCCATTGGCTGTGAATCACCATTTTTGGTTAATAGGAGCTGCAGGAAGCAGCGCAGACTGGGACACCAGTTCCTGCAGCTCCCATTGGCCGGGAACAATGATCAGCGACCAATAGGAGCTGCAATTGCCCATACCTGTGGTGGTGCAGGTAAATGTAGTTGTGAATCTAAACCACGGGCTAGTATTTGCCCACCCCTGATGTCGAGGATATGCTTTTAAGCAAGCATAACACCTTAGAGCAGGTCTGGGCAATAATTTTTAATGGGGGGATCACTCCAAGATTTTGGCAAGTGGTTAAGGGCCACACTTCTACGGAGGGAGTATGGGATCTAGGACTGAGGTTGTGTGCAAAAGAAAGAGCAGAGTAGGGGACTAGAGTGCAGGAGGGAGTGTGGGGTCTGAGGGAAAGTTTAGTTGAAGAAGGGGGTTGTGATCTGGAGCAGGGGTTTGGGGTTCAGGGTCCAGGAGGGGTTATGTGTGCAGGAGAGGATTCTGGCCAAGAGGATGGTCTTTAGGAGGGGGTCCAGGGTCTGGGAGGGAGTTGTGACCTGGGAGAAGGGGAGAAAGGGGTACTGAGGTTTGTGTGGTGGCCTAGGGCAGTAGTTGAGGGGACAGAAGTGGTGAGGTGCCAGACACAGGCTCTGGTCAGGGGAGCTTCTTACCTAGACAGTTCCCAGCCAGCAGCCCTGCAAGAAGCTGAGGCAGGCTCTCTGCCGAAGTCTCATTCGGCTGGCTGCTCCACATGGGTCTGCTCTGGACTTGGGAGTGGGGGGAAGGGAGGCTTCACATGCTTGCCCCTACCTCCAGCAAAAATTCTCAGCTCCCATCAGCCTATGGGAACTGAGAAACTGGCCAATGGGAGCTGAGAGATTTTGCTGGGGGGCAGGGCAGCATCCAAAGCCATCTTCCTCACTCCCCAGCTGCCCAGAGCAGAGGGCAGCCAGCTGTTTAACACATGAGCAGCTCTCTGCCTCAGGGTGTTGGCAAGGCAGCAGCAGGTCATAGCTGGTGACTTGGAAGGCCACATCTGGCTCACTGGCTGCTTCTTGCCCACCCCCACCTTAGAGTATATAAGAAGGAAGGGGTGGGGATAGGCAAAGTCTCAGGCAATCTTTAATAACAAAAAATCAGAGATGCTTTGTCTTCCTTAATGCCTAGTAGACTAAAGTTTCAAGTTGCCAGATGATTGGTGTGAATAGATGGTAAAATACCCAGTTTTTTGTTTTTTTTTTTTAACTTTTACTGTTGTTTGGTTATTTTTCTTTTACTAAAAAGCACATATAGCCAATGTGATGTAACCATGTAATTATCTGGTAACTAATAATCATTTGTCTAAATAGTTATTTGAGGAAGTAACAGGAGGACAATTAGATGACAGCTTTTGCCTTCCAAACTAGAAGGCTAGAATGAAATGTGAATACTGTTAGGAACCTATTTGTCCTCCCTTCCGTTCCCCTTCCCCCCTTACCGTTACATGTGCATCATTCTTATTGACACTAATAGGAGTTTTATGATCAGTATTTTAAAACTTCCTCTCAACTTCATGATTAATTACTGAAATTTTGCCCAGTTAGAAGTAAAATGAAAAGAAATATTGGTTATGTCCTGGGGTTCTTTTCTGGTTTTTGTTTAGACTTTATTAAGGGAACCACCCATTGATCAACCACCCATTGATCAGTTACTATTTAACTGATTCTGATCTCACAGCCTTTTTTTACACCTTTTCAACTCCACTGACTTTCTTGAGGCTAATTCTGGTGTTCATTGAAGTGGGATCAGAATCATCAGGTCAACAGGCTCCACTGTGAATATTTGCATTGCTTATTTTTAAAAAGAACATGCATGCAGAGGCATTTCAATATAAAGATTTGCTCAAATGTCCACAAATAGTTGATCCTCACTTCTCTTCTAGTTCTGTGGTATTATAAACTTATCCAGTTACTTTAATTTGATTTTACATAAGCAGATTGTTACAGTTTAATTCAAGAGGGAAATTCTAACTCCTGCCATATTTTGTTGCCCTCTAGCTTAATGCTAGTCTTGATAAATAGTTACTATGTTGAATAATTCCTGACATTAATGGAAACATCATATAGTTTTGATTTTAAAAAAGACATTAGGAATGTTTGATGTAAGAACTGGTCGAAAACTAAACAAAGTGGATAACATTTTTATGAAAACTCCATTCTGTTCTTTGAACTCTAATTTGCATTGATATATCAGTGATCAGATAAGAATCTGGTATTAAATGGGCACTACTCCAGTTATTTAACAGAACTATTGCCTGTTTTACACCTTCTCAGGATAAGCCCCAACATTTGGAATGGATGCCGATGAAGGCCTTCTGCACCCTGAAAGTCCCAATCTTGTAAATGCAGCCCCCTAAAATCTTGTTTGCTTACTTATTACTCACAAGTAAATTTCCCAATGTTCCTAAATGTCTGTGAAATGTCAATAGAAGGAATCAAACCTAGGACCATTGGAGCTTAGTGTATGAGCATCTGTAGCATGAGCTAAAAGCCAGCTTTGTATCCTTACTGTCAAAACCACTTCACATGGACCCTTAAAGACATTTCCTACTTTATATGTTTTTTGTTATATACCAAACTCCAACTTTCTACTCCAGTCATTCATCTGCTAGAGCTGTTTCAAAAAAAAGTCACAGGGATTATTACATAGCAGGAAAGTAAAGGTTTGGGTTTTGTTTGCTTGTTTGCTTTGAAACTTCTCTATCTAAAAATGGTTAACAACTTTTGCACAAGTGTGGTTTGTTTCCATTTTGGATAATTTATTTTAAAAAAATCATAGAATCATAGAACCGGAAGAGACCTCAGAAGGTCATCAAGTCCAGCTCCCTGCCCTAGGCAGGACCAATCCCAACTAAATCCGCCCAGCCAGGGCTTTTTTAAGCCGAGACTTAAACACCTCTAGGGATGGAGACTCCACTACTTCCCTAGGTAACCCATTCCAGTGCTTCACCACTCTCCTAGTGAAATAGTTTTTCCTAATATCCAACCTGGACCTCTCCCACTGCAACTTGAGATCATTGTTCCTTGTTCAGCCATCCGTCACTACTGAGAACAGCCTTTCTCCAGCATCTTTGGAACCTCCCTTCAGGAAGTTGAAGGCTGCTATCAAATCCCCCCTCACTCTTCACTTCTGCAGACTAAACAGACCCAACTCCCTCAGCCTCTCCTCATAGGTCATATGCTCCAGCCCCCTAATCATTTTCATTGCCCTCCGCTGGACCCTCTCCAATGTGTCCAAAGTTTCTCTTGATTCAATATTTTTAGCAAATGTTACAATGACTATTTTAAACTGGTCAGAAAAAATATTTGGGTCAAATAAAGTGAAATTAAATAGTCTATTTTTGGTCAAATGGAAAATTTAATTAAACCCAAAATGAATTGTTGACGTGATCAAATTTTTGAAAACTTCGGGTTCCAAATCTAATTTTGGTTCCACTGAAACCAATTTTTTTCCTCAGAAACTGCCAGAGACTGAGAAAAATCAATTATTCTCCCAGCTTTACTTGTGATTTTGAATGTTTTCTTTCCTGTTTCCTAAAAAAAATTGCCAGTTGCTGATAAATGTCTCTTTGCTTCTCTCTCACATGAACATTTTAGAAACTGTTTAATCAGAAACATAAAAGAACCTTTGTGGTGCAGTTACAGTAGGTGCCATTCTGAATAATGCCAATGACCCTCATTTTAGAGTTTGAAGGGAAGGATTACCCTGCCAGAAGCATTTTCCATCTGTTAGGGGTATGGATTTACCCACAAACTCTCATTTCTACAGACTTCTTAAATTAATGGCCCTTGGAAATAGCAGTGTGTTCTCTATTCTCTATTTTTCAACCTCTGAGTTTCACCTTCATGTGATATGATAATATGAGAGAGAGAGAGAAGCTTTTATCCAAATGGTGCAGTGTAGACAGTATATGCAGAAATCACCATGCTCGGCACAAAGAAATACAAGCCTCATAGGCGTTTGGTGCAGCTACCCTTATGGCCCTGTCCCCTCTGCTGAGGCCCTGCTCCCCACAGGGAGGAGGCAGGGTGGAGTTCTGTGCATGCGCACACCCCCCCCCCCATGGGAAGGGGAAGAGATGGGAGGGGGCGTGAACGTGCGCACACTCCAGCCTACCCAGAGCACCAAGGATGGAAGAGGGTGCATGGTGTATCTCCCACCTCCCCAGAGCAACGGGGGATGGAGGAGGGCATGCAGTGTAGCCCCAGCACTGGGGAGGGAGGAGGCCATGTGGATACAACATACCCAGCCAAGAGCACTAAAAGGCCATATGTTCAGGGCAGCAGCACTCCTCTCCCAGAATGCCTGCAGCAGGCATTCTGGGGGTGGAATGTGGGCAGGGCCGTGCCTGGTGGTTTGGGAAGACAAAGCCTTAGCCCACCTAGGCTACCAAACTCCTACGCAAGCAGTCACTCATGGAATGGGTTGTGATAGTCATTTGCTGCCAGCAATATCAAAAGCAGAAAAGCAGCTGAAAAGAAGGGTGCATGAAAACAGGTAGTGGAAACGATGTGATAACTTGCATGCTAAATCCATGTTCCATGTGGTTATGCAGTGGTTTGGAAATGGAAATTACATAGCTACCTATCCAAACTCTACAAGACAAAATCCTCATACTAAAATGCAATACTACAAAAATGTCAAATCTCTCTCTCTCTCTCTCTCTCTCTCTCTCTCCTCCATCCCCCCCATCCCTGTGAGTTATCATCTGCTATTTCTCAATGAATGGGAAGAGTCATATCATTTCATTACCCATAAATAATCTAACCTAGCTGGTTACAATGTTCCATCTTCTTGGGCCAAAGAACCACCAGTATGTTTCAGCTACTTTTGATGATCCTGTCAAAGAAGGCTGAAAATATTTGAAAATTCACAACAATGTGTGCAAACATATGAATTAATATGTTTTGTGTGACACACCATTTGAATTCTCTGCATGTTTCCATGGGTTATCAGGAGAACATTTTCTAAGTGAAGCATGTGAAAACTAGTGAGAACACATCTTATGTATGAAGTTTCAGCTAGTAGATATCGTGCACTTTTTAAAAAAATCTGCAAAAAACTGAGAGCGAATACCCCTGTGGTATAGGCATTGTGCTGGAGAAAGTGCCCTCTGTTCTATTCTAACTGTTGCCCCAATGTGAGATTAATATGGTAAACAATTTTCAAAGGTTCCTAAATTATTATGATGAATGTAATAAATGTAACTATGGTCCCATACCGAATTAGTGGAAGAGTCAAGATTAAAATCTTATTCTTAAAAACATTAAGCAAATGTGTAGTGTTGTGGCAGAAATTGTCATGTATTATATGTTTGCATATGCTAGCATAGTAAGAGAGGTTCAGCTTGGTCAGGTCCTTTAGGCCCTGTTATGATATAAGTGTTAGATAAGTAAAATTAAGTTGATAAGTAACTGTTTTGTGTCTTCTGGAAAACATGTCCATAAGTAATCCTTTTTCTCCTTTGAGAGACTTCAAAAGTCACAAGAATTTTCTAATTAATGGATTGGAGCTTTTCCTCTAACAATAACAATAAAAATATTTCCCATTACATTTGATCAAGAATTGTTTTATATAATTTAAGAATAAATGACAGTTTATGGGGAAAAACTGTGATTATTTTTTGCCTTGCATCAAATAAGTAAAATCAAAACAACAACTCTTGAAACAACAAAATTGAAATAGAGTGCCCACAGTATAAGGCAGCATCAGATAGGTCAGAATTATTTCATAATAATGTGTCAACACTGATTGGAGCCTACCTCAGATTTAAAACCCCTGGAAGCATTCCAGGGAGGGCACAGGAAGGCGCACACTTTCTGTGACTACTTGGTCAGGCAAGCTGTGACACATGCTTTCAGGGGCTCCTCTCTATGGCCACAGCTCATACACCACTCTTACACTGCCTCCCCCCTTGGAAGACAGCAAATTGATGCAGTGTACTCTGGTTACCTCTGCGGATGCCACAGCACTCACATCGTGGAACTGGAGCTGCCGCAAAGCAGTGCTATGTTCATGGGCCTCATGGTGCAGTTCATTTACACTGCCTGCATGCTGCTCCAGCAGGACAATGACCAGTCCCAGCTGGAGGACCTCTTCAGACAGGTGCTGGTGCTTCTGCTGCTGCAAATGCCTCTAAATCTCCTGGACTCCATAGAATGCCACTTCTGGCAAAGGAAAACCAGTTCCAACTGGTGGGACCACAACATCCTGCAGCGATGGGATGACCAGCAGTGGCTCCAGAACTTCCACATGTGGAAGGCCACCTCCCTGGAGCTCTGTAAGTGGCTCACCTCTGCCCTCAGGAAACAGTACACCTGGCTGAGATCTGCCATCCCCTTGCAGAAGCACATCACCATCGCCCTCAGAAAGCTCACCACACCAGACAGCTACCACTCCATTGGGCACTAGTTTAGCGAGGGGAAATCCACAGTCAGGGCTGTGATTCTGAAGGTAGTCAAGGCCATCAACAACATCTTGCTACGGAGGGTCGTCACTCTAGGTGATATCGATAGCTTCATCAATGGCTTTGCTGCTGTAGGCTTCCCCAACTGCGTTGGGAAAGGGGATCATAGACAGCACTTGTATCCGCATCCTGGCCCTGACCACCATACCTTGGAGTGTATGCATAGGAGAGGGTATTTTTTGATGGTGCTGCAGGCCCTCGTGGATGACCAGGGCCAGTTCACTGACATCAGCATTGGGTGCTTGGGGAAGGTGCCCACATATTCCAGAACTCCTGTCACTTCCAGAAGATGCACACAGGCGCTTTTTTTCCCTGACTGCACATCAGGGTCAGGGACATGAACATGCCCATGGTCATCGTGAGCAATGCAACCTACCCCTTGAACAGAGGTGTTGTGCCCCGTTGTGGCCTATTTATTATCAACCTCTAGACATGAGACAAGAGTTCAATGTTACTGAGTGCTTTCTGTGGCCAGGTTAACTTCATCTTAATTTTACAGAAAATAATTTAACTAAAATATCCCAACAGAATTTTTGAATGTGTATGCTGCTTTTTATTCACTTTATGAGTTTAGTGTGGAGTACTTCTCTGTCTTGAATTTGATATTCATTTTTCCCCCTGCCCATAGGGAAAGTATATGCAAATCAATTAACCGGGATTAACCTCAAATTAGGATGAAACTAATTAAAATATTGTCTTTCCTAGTGAGAGACTTCTGTTAAAGCATCCACTTACTTTAAATTGGAAACTTTCTGGAAAATATGTAAGTAATTTTGGGTTAAAGAAATATGTAAAATAAAACCAAGATTTCTTTGCATTAATATCAAACTAATTTTTAAATACTTGTATACTTGTTCTCAGTGCAGATAAAAAGTATGCCTATTTAAAATTAGATGGCCCTTGGGAATATCAACATGAATCATGAATCATAAACGTTCATTTATGTTTTTCTCTTTTTTGGCATCCTAAGTCTTTAGCTATATAGATATTTTTTACAACATTGAATCTAATTTGGAAGTTTCAATTCCCTCCTAACAGAAAAATTCCTATTGAAGTGACTGGGAAGTTTGCCTGAGTAAAGACAGACTAAAGACTTCGGATTGGGGCCTATTGGAAGCAAAATTATTGCATAAATAATATTATTACATAAAAATTGTATATAGATAATATCACAAAATGCAACAAAACAATTATTAGGGGTCCAGAACTATAATTAATTGTATATATCACACTTCCTGAATTTTGGGATAGAGGAAGCATGAAGTCATAAACATATACTCTTGCTCACCACTGAAAGTGGAATTCATCCATATTCATAGAATGAATTTGACAACGAAGTAGATTACAGGATCCATGTCTTCCCATGTTCTGTGAGACACTGATACTAGCCTTGATGCTCATTGTTCCTACTCTGATCCCTTCTGGTCTGGTTTTATTCAGTTCTCTTCCACCACTCTTGCAGCCTGGATTTATCTTATCTTCTCTACCATAGGTTAGATTTAGTGAGTTCTAGTTGAGCCTGATTCAGCTTCCCTTCTTTCATAGTTTCTTTGCCTGCAAAGCTGAGGCTGATCTCACTTATCCTACTGTCTCTCTGCCTTCATTCATGTCTATCACCAGCAATCTGTCATTCTGCGGGTGTCTTGTCTATATTTGGGATTGAAGTAATGAAATTTCTGTGTAGCCACGTCAGAGGGACTGGAAGTAGCAGTGTAAATGTGACAGAGACTACAAGTACTAACTTAAGAGGCAATGGATCAGGGGCATGTTAAAAGCACATCTGAAAAGACAGCTGACACTTAGGCCTACCTCTATTTTTTGCACCACTGACTCATCCTTTGAACAGCAGTGTCAAAGTCATTATAGGATAGCTACTCGGCAGTAGTGGAGGGCATAAGAATGAATCCAAGACGGCAGTCACATGCAGACTTCTGGGTCTGATACTATGACTAAATTCGCACTGCCTGCCACACTGGCACTATAGCCCATGACTGTTTCTCCTAGGCACTTTGATAATTCAAATAATAAATAATGATTAAAACAGAAAGTGCTGATCCCAAACAAAAATAAATAAATAAAGGTTTAGAATAACGTGAGGGTAAAATACAGTGCAATATCAGTGCAGTCCAAAGTTCTGAGGCACAGGTGTTGTCATGTCCATGTAGCTTGTATCAGATACATCACAAGCAGGTGTGTCAGGGCAATGAGTTCATTTCTCTCCATCTGTGAGAACTGTTTATTCTGCCATGAATTAACTTAATTCCTACTAAACAAGATCAGTGTGTAACCTTTACATACAGCAATGGCATTCCTTCTGTGTTTAACATAAGACCTTGCTTCTATCTATAACACTGAAGAAAAAAAAGCCTAAAATGTAGGAATGTCATGGTTCTGTTCTTCACTTGCCAGTAACTAGAGCAATAAAATATATTAAGTTTTCTGATTCTGAATTCTTTCTATCTAACGGAATTAATGAGCAGTTGAATGCCTAAGGAGTTAAGACTTCTTGTTTAGTGCTAAGCTATAGTACATAATGATCTTCATAAGCTATTTACCACACCTTACATTTCTTAATTTATATGAAGTAGTAATAATAAATAAATAAATAAATAAATAAATAAAATAATAATATTTAACTTCTTCAATATTCAGGTCCGAAGATGCAGGAAACTCAATGAATTTGGACATGTTTGTCTTTATTTTCAAAGTCTTGAGTGTGTGTTAACAAATTAGGGAAATGAACATGCATACCATTGCACATGAAATAATACTGTATTTGAAGCAGGCAAACCCTTGTGTAAAAGTCTTTTAGATTGTAATTGGGATGAAACAAAGTATTTTATGCAATTCAGCAAAGAGGAAGTTGTAGGATTCAATTAAAAACTTAATAGGTTTTAAAAAGTATTGTATCCATTTTGTAAAAGTCTTATGGCAACCAGTAAAATTTAACATAAAGTTAAAAAATATTGTAGGTTGGTTTAAAAATTCAGTAGAAAGGTTATCATTTTCTGTCACACAAAACCAGTCATGGCTTGAGTGGCTAAATAATATTTTTAGACTGTGATAGAAAATTGTTGGTAAAGCAGTCAAATAAATCAAGAGCATTTAGAATGCATTTTAAATATTTTATTTTACAGAATACTATTTATTAATTAAAACTGGGAATCTATTCCTATAATTTAGCTGCTGGAATATCTGTGGGCGTTTGGAACAATGATGAAATATCACAAGTCTGCGTCCTATAGGAGTAAAGTGATACAGCATTAATTCCACTTTGGACCTCACTGAGAGGTTTAGATAGATACAAAATCACATCCATGTTAGAATAGATAAACAGTCAAGTATAAAGGAACCATGTAAATTTCACAAGTCACAATATTTTAGCAAAAGGCTTATTCCTAAATCTAGGCAAAATATTTTTGTTAAAATGTTTTTTTTCTGTGAAATTGTTCTTTGATCACAACCAAAATGTTGGTTCTCATGATAATAGGATCAGGAAGATTTCTCAGGTCCAGAGTGGATATAAGGGAGGGAGGGACAGAGGGAAGAGAGAAATACTCTATTTTTGTAAAGTACCTAGTGCAGTTAAATTCTGGTCCATAACTAGGGGTTAAGTGATACAAAAAATTGTTATTAATAATAGACGTCTGGCCTGGGAAAGACCCATGTTCAGGTCCTCATTCTGCCTGATCTGGAGCCAGAGGTTGAACCTGCATTTCCTGCCATCCAGGCCAAACTCCTATGCATCTCTCTCATTCTTGTTTGGTTCTATAATGGAATGAAAACACATTTTGAAACATTTTACATAATGGAATTGTTTCCTGGCCAGCCCTATTTATTTCTACCACAAACTTCTGGATGGTTTTAGTAATACAGATTGAACCTCTCTAGTCCAGCACCCTCGGGACCTAACTGGTGCCAAACCAGAGAATTTGCCAAAGTCAATATTGTCTAGCAGCATTCCCAACACTTCCACTGCTTACTGGGCTCTTAGAAGACATTTAGGGGTAAATTAGAGCTAAATAACAGCACAGAACATTGAGAGCCAGGACTGGTGGCTGTAAATAAACTTTATGGGACCATGGGAAACTTGGCTATGCCCATGATAAGTGGATATCCGACTAACTAAAATCACGCTAGACCATGGATATTGCTGGACCAGAGAATGCTGAATGAGACAGGCTCAACCTGTAATATTATTTCCCTTATGCTGCATTTACACTGACTTCAAAAACAAAAATCCCACTTCTGCACTCAAGCTGAAGCAGCCCTCCTATTTGAAATGCCACAGTGGCATTTCAACGGGGCAGCACTGCATGGAGCCCAGGATCAGCTGGAGTCCCCAGCTGATCCCAGGCTCCTAATGCACTGCCCCTTGGAAATGCTGCCATGGTGCTTCCAAGAGGCAGTACTGCATGGACCCCAGGGTCATCTGGACTCCAGCTGATCCTGGGCTCCATGCAGTACTGCCCCATTGAAATGGGGATGTGCACGCGATTAATCGTGATTAAATTTTTTAATCGCTTGACAGCCCTAATATAATGATATTTTTCCTGTACACATTATTTTCTCATACACCCCAAATGAGCCATTTAATTCGTTTTCAGGTAAAGAGAAAATGGATAAGTGATTATGATGCAACTCTTCAAAATTACGTGATTTTGTCCTGAGCCTACAAAAGTGCTTTCCAAAATTATTCTGTACATCACTTGTCAGCCTCTCATTACAGCCTTTCACCTGCAACTGCTGACTTTGTCTTCTGCATTGAAAATAAACACTTGAAAATAGAGTTGCACACGAATGCCAGGACATTGAAAAATATACTAAATGAAAAGTGACGGCAAAATTTGCTTTCAGAATTCCACAGTATGGGTTCAATCTTGCAAGATGCTGAGAACTACCTCAGGGTTAAGGGCAGGCTGTGCGCACTAGAGGATATTCAGCACCTCACTAGATAAAGTCCTCTGTAAACAAATTCGTAAAGAGCTTCCTTCCAGAACTACATGTGAATAAAAAAAAAATCTTTGCTTCATATCAGAGAGAAACTTGAAAAGTAAGGAGGTGGCACAAGGTTAATATGGATCTCTCATTTGGAAATACAGATCTATTCTACACTAAGACCATGTCTACACTATGAATAAGATCAGATTTAATGTGGTTGATTTCTGGGCACCCAATTTTGCCAAGTTGTAGGTCCATGTCCTTTCTGAGGGGAAGAATCCAATATAGTCCTAAGTTGCATGTCCCTATTAGGGAGCCGAGCAACAACTCAGAGAGTGATGAACTATGGGTAGATTTGCATTCTGGGCTATGCTCATGGTGCTGGCTGTGACCAAAACTCTGCAGTAGATGGATATGGTCTCATGTCATCAGCGTCCCATAATGCACTCATCTAGTCCCTGCCCCCTTGTGTGAGATCAATGGGAAGCAACATGCTTGCACCTTTTTGTGCCCTGGTTGGCTGTGCAGATGCCATAGCAGCACAAGCATGAAGCCTGGTTTGCAGAAAAGCATAGTGATGGTGATGTGTGCTGTATTGCGCCTAATGGAGCACTACTTTGAGAGTGTAAGCATGTTGCTCTGCAAAAAAGAGGAGGAATAGGAATCTCAACTTTGCATGGAGTCACTGCTCATACAAGCCCTAGCGCTGATGCAAGTGCAGCCACTGTTCAATCACGTGGACACAATTGCAATGCCTGTTCTTCTGGTGCTGTGAGACAAACAGAGACTGTTATGCACATGGTTATGCAGACATGGAATGATCAGCAGTGGCTGCAGAGCTTCTGAATGTATAAGGCCATGTTTTTAGAACTTTGCGAATGGCTTTCCTTTGCACCGAGGCACCAGAATACCTGAATGAGATGTGCTCTGACCCTGCAGAAGCATGTGGCAATAGTCCTCTGGAAGCTTGCAATGCCAAACAGCTACTGTTCAGTCGGGAATCAATTCGGGGTGGAAAAATCTACAGCAGGGGCTGTCATTATACCAGTAGCCACGGCAATCAATACCATTCTGTTAGGTAGGGTAGTGACTCTGGGAAACATGGATGCCATAGTGGATGGCTTTGTTGCGATGGGGTTTCCTCACTGCGGTGGAGAGAGAGACGGAACACACATCCACATCTAGGCCTCTGACCCCCTTGGCAAGGAGTATATCAACTACAAGGGGTACTTCTCCATTGTGCTGCAGGTGCTGGTGGATCATAAGGGCCGTTTCACTGACCTCAATGTTAGGTGGTTGGGAAAGGTGCATGATACACACACCTTGCAGAACTCCTGCCTCTTCCAAAAGATGCAGAGTGGAACTTTTTTCCCAGACAGGAAAATCAGAGTTGGAGAGGTGGAAATGCCTATTATGATCCTTGGTGATCCAGCCTAGCCCCTGCTTCCATGGCTGATGATGCCATACACAGACAGCCTGGACCCCAGCAAGGAGGAGTTCAACTACAGGCTAAGCAAGTGCAAAATGGTGGTTGAATGTGTTTTGGACATTTAAAGGGCAGGTTTAGGAATCTCCTGAATTGGCTGGACCTCAGGGAAGACAACATTCCCTTTGTGGTGGCAGCCTGTTGTGTGCTCCATAATCTGTGTGAGAGCAAGGGGGAATATTTTCTGCCAGGGTCAGTACAGAGCACATAGGCAGAGAGTTTGAGCAGCTGGACACCAGGGTGATAAAGAGAGCACAGCACAGGGCAGCGTAAATCACAGGGGCCTTGAAGGACAGTTTCATGAATGAACAGTTTTGAGACTCTTCCATGTGGCTCTTCACAAGTTGCCCCTGCATTCTCTGTATTTGTCTTTAATCTACCATACCACCCTTGCAGTTTAAGCAATAAAGAGACCATTGTTCAAAGGACATGAGTTTTTATTTGGGGGAAAACAGCTAGGAAATGAAAAAAGTGGAACCTGAACAGGGGAGGAGGCTCAGGAATGTGAGTGGGATAATCTTTTGCCTGCCGAGGTGCTGGAGGGTAAGGCTGCCCTTGAGTTCCTCCCTCCCCCATGTCATGGGGAGCCTGGGAGTGGAAGCGATGGAACTGGGGGAAGAGAGACTGGTATTGTCATCAGGGCGTATAGGGTTCTGGGAGGAGATCCTCTCCAGACATGCAGCCAGATGCTCCATCATGGCTGTCAGAGAGGCAAAGAGGATCTCCTACTGCCTCTCCAGCTGCTCTCTGGCAGCTTTCCTCTCCTGGTACTCAGTGATCCGGTCCTGGTGCTCTGCCCTTATCTGTTCACGAGGGAGTTCATGAAGTCTATATGCACCCTAACCATGTCCTCCCTTGTGAATTTTCACCTGCAGATCTGAGCCAGGAGGGCAGATGCTGGAATAAGCGGAATAAGCAGTGAGTTGGCTGTAGTCCCAGCTGCAGTGAAAAGTTACAAGGGCACACATTACAGCAGATACATTGTGTTAAGCCTACTCCTAATCTGTTAGCCTGCACCAAAGGTCTTAGTAAAAATAATGGAGATGTGCTCTGTGCAAGGTCAAATGTTTGCTTTTAAGTGGGCACTTCACAGCAGGTGCCCAGATTTCTCAGGGCAGCATCTAGACACATATGATTCCTAGGCAGGCAGGCGTGGTAAAGGGCTAGCCATGGCAGGAGCCTGGAAGTGGGAGGGGGAGAATGGGAGAGGGTGGCTTTCCTCTGTGTCTGGCACACACATCTTTCTGGGACAGTGCAACTTTCCTATCCTCTGAGGAAGGGGAGAGGAGGTGTCCGGTAAAGTTAGCTTCCTGAGGAGAGTGCTAATAGCTTCCCCTCCTCCTCCAGGTTGCCATGAGAGGGATCAGTCTTCTCCAAATCATACAGAATGATCGGGAGCTGATACTTACTGAATGTGGCCATAAACCTGCACCTTATGCTGCAATGTTTTTTGTTTCAATGTCATCTGACCACTTACTGGTGGGTTGGCGTGGCAAGGTGTACTACCATGGAAGAAGGAAGAAAGCTGGCCTCCCCAAAAACTTTGTGAGAAGGATCAAAGAGTTCCTAGCTGAGAGCTTTGTGGAGATGTGCAGGCAAGACTCCTGCTCCATCTGCAGACACATTAATAAGCTGTTCCAGGCTCCCCCCTCTGAGTAGGCACAAATTGCCCTGCACATCACACCCAATTGACTTAACCCACTTCCAGGAAGAAAAAAATTGTGCCCTCACCAAAAGTGCTCTTCCCAGGGCCGATGCTTAACTGGGAGACGTCCTGGGAGGAGGGGGCCAGCTTTAGCATAATGAACAGCTCCTGGCTCTCAGGGATTGGTGGCTAGCCATGCTCCCTCTCCTCCTCCTCCTGCTCCCTTTCTGCCACGAAGCTGTCCTCCACACTGACGCAAGAAATGTCTTAGCCAGACTCCATGGTCATACTCAGGAAGCTGGTCAGCCACGCCACCCCAATGGCATCAAGCTTCACCAGACCTTCCACTAGTCTCCTTCACCTTATGGTAGGACTGCCTCAGCTCTTTGATTTTGACTTGGGACTTCTGGGCGTCCCTACTATGGCCTTTCTCCACCAAGCAGTTTGTGATCTGCACATATATTTCTGTATTCCACTTGCTGGTTCACAGCTTAGAGAGAATGGATTCATCTCCCCATGCTTCAATGAGGTCCAAAATCTCTGGGATACTCCATTCTGGCACTTTTCTGTGCCTCTGGGAACTGGAACCCATGGGAGCAGAGGTTTTGAACTGCTAGAAGTCATGCCCGCATGTGCCACGGTGTGCTGATTGCTCTGAGATGCACTCACAATGCTGGCCACATGGGAAATGAAATTAAAATTTTACTGGGGCTATTTCTGCTCACTTGGAGAGCAATGGAGGTGTAAGTTCTGGCTAGAATAGTCAGAGTGAGGAACCGTGGAATGCTTCCCAAAGGCCAATAGCCTCAACTTTTGCCCAACGCTGCATCTACAGTATTGAAAACTCGACCATGCAAGGTAAGAAATAGCATTACTCCTCGTGAAATCAGGAGTAATCAACATCAATGTCAGTGTCCCATAAGGTTGACGTGGCAGGCTTGGTAGTGTGGATACATCGTTTCGAAAATCAACCTTATGCAGCTAAATTTGATCTAAACTCCTAGTGTAGACCGGGTCCAAGACTCAAAGTTAAACTATGGAGGTTAGCTATCTCTGGTTTTGATGTCCTATATGGCTTTTCTTTTAATTTTGAGAGAGGAAAGAACCACGTGTGAGTCTTAAACCACTTCTTAAACCAACAGAGGAAGAGAAGGGGCAAAGGAGGCAATTGCCTCAAGGTCTGGTCAGTGCAGGGAGCCCCAGGCTCTTTAAATCATTGCTAGAGTGCCACATAGTGCTCTCCGGGCAGCTGTATGGTCTTTTTCAGGGTGGGGATGGCTGGATGCGTCAGACCCACCCCTTCTAGAAATGTGGAGTCAAACTTCCCTTGCTTTGCCTAGGGGCCCTGCAAGTGTGTCAGCCTCCCTGCATGTGCACAGCTCAAACAGCCAAGGAGTTGCACCTGCTTATGCTGAGGCCAAATTCATGTCCTAAATCTTCAACAGGGTTGCAAAATTTGGTTGGATGAATTCCTGAATGTCTCATCACATGACTTTTATCTTTAATTAAAGATTATTCTTTAATTACTGGACTATTGTCAACTTTTGTCTCCAAGATCAAAACTAAATAATTCATGTTCCACTAATACATGTTCCAAACGTTGACTAGAGCCATTACCGTTTGACTGCTATCTAAAGAATATATTGTGAGGTCACCCTTTTTTAACAGCTATTTATCCTCTTGATGTTTACACTCTTCCTGCTTATTTGCTCCCAATAATGTATTTGTTTTATAATGTACTCTGCACTGCAATCTCAACACACCTGTACTGATCCAAATTATTGGTATGTAATTTTTACAGTGTCAGCTGGTTATTTAATCAAACACAGAGCTTCTAGAGTTATGTATACTTAATTCTGCATCACAGCATTCCATTACCAGTCTGTTTTCAGTTGCTTCCCTGCCTAATTTTTACCACTCAGTCCATTTTTTTTCATGTTTGTTGTCTTTCTCAGTTGATTTTTGAGTATGTTTCAGGAAAAAAAAAAAAGATTCAGCCATTGCAGAGAATTAAGTTAGAGGCAAATAGACTAAAAATAACTAACACTAAAAATATTTTTCAACCATTTGCTCCATATTTTCAGGGAAGACATTCCTGCAGTCAGGGAGATGATTTTTTACATGAAAAGCCATCCAGATTTGGTCAAGTGATAAGTCAGTCCTCTGAAAATCAGCCCTGACATGTAGTAGACCTTTGTTAGAAGCCTGATACTAATACTTCTTAGCATTCCATTGGAACTGAACATGTTTGAACCCCCAGTGAGCCTCATGAATGGTAGAACCCCGGGGAACAGTGTGTGTGTGTTTGGGGGCAGAGGGGAGTGGAACTGCAGTCCTTTCAGCCTAGGTGAAGGCATAGTGACTGGGAGTTGACTGGGAGTTTTAGTCTCAGCTCCTCCAGTAACTAGTATAGATAATTTTATGTCCTTTAGACATTGTTGGAAAGGTGTAATGCCCCTACGTTAGTATGCAAGCACATTTCATTCCCGTGCTCTTACAGATGGGGTAATTTTAGAGATTTGGAATGCAAAGAGACCCCTTTAATAAGGATGACCCTCCCCCATCTAATTCTTTTTCCATTTTCTTTCAGTATGTTTGTGGCAAATCTATGCTATCAACAACCACTAGACTGTGCATTCCTCCAGAGCCATGAAAAAACCCAGAATTCCTTGTTCTCAGCAATCCTCCACTATCTTGGAAATAGTTATCTGAACTACAGGAAAAGTATATTGGTATAGTACCATCTAGTGATGGGCAGACAGAGGATCTTAATGTAGTACTGTTCCCAGATATTACAAGTTCAAATGATAAAGGTTTGTACTGTAAATGCAGAGGCTTTGGGTTCCAACACTGTGCTACTCTTGCAGAGCAGAGTGGGTAGGAGAAGAGCAGTGCATTTTCACAAAAAGGGATTTATTTGTTCTGTTTTGTAAATGAAACACACCTAGGAATTATATGTAAAGCTACATTTTCCAATATTAAATTTCAAAGTCTAATGCTAAAGAGTCAGAAAATGCTAGGATTAAGGTGCTTATGCAACCCTAATTTGGTCACTTTGAGCATATACATTTTGCTATTATCCTTAATAACATGCTCACATATTCTACAGAGCTTCTGCCTCATTCACTGCACAGAGTGAACAGTTACTTTGGCAGAGGGGAAATGAAGAAACTCTTTACAGAAACCCTGGAGAGCAGTCCTCTTGATTCTGTCACAGAATACCTAAGTGCCAATGGCCAAGACTATATTAAATCATACCCCAATTACGGCTTCACAGGCAAATTGAATCCTAGCATTTTTCAAACTTGAGTGCTTGACTTTGAAGCTTGAGGGGTTTTTTCTGTGTGCACGTGTGCTTACGAACACAAACATGCACTACTATTCTGGGGGAAAAATGCATTTCCAAAGCACCATGTTTTATAGATATCAGAGTGTTTTATAAACAGTATCTTTACTTACCTCCTGAGAGGTAGGTAATGTTCTCTTATCATAGATGTGGAAGCTTGACTCAAATGCCTTGCCTAAGGTCACATAGCAGTTTGGATTGTGTCACAGCCTGGACTCAGATGTCTTGATTCCCAGTCCCATGATTCATCCATGAGACAGTTCCGGGTAGTTCCACAGGAGGAGACCACTGTAATCCTTTTCTTGGATTTTAATAAGCAGCTACCCCTACCTTACTTCTGTATTGCTTTTCTCACAGAGCAGAGTTGTTGACTTGAGTCCCACGACTTGAACTCGAGTCCAACTTAAGACGCCTAGGTGACTCGACTTGAGACTCGACTCGGGTTCATTGTTTGTGACTTGAGACTCGACTTGAGACTTGCTAATTTTGTTAAATCGACTTGGTGAAAAAATTGTCCGAAAATGCCAATATTGATGGCTTGTACAAAAGTGACTTGACATTTTTTAAATTAAGACTTGAGACTTGCCTTGGGACTTGACTCGAAAGTGACTTTAGGGACTCGAGACTCAACTTGAGACTTGAACTGTAGTGACTTGAGACTCTGCTTGGACTTGACAATGACGACTTGAAGACAACACTGTCACAGAGTCACTACTTCATCGCTCAGCTTGCTAGTGATTGCATGTTGGACAAAGAACTAGAATGAGGGACAGTCTCTCACATCCCGGTGGTAGTCAGAATTAGGAAGCCAAGATTATTTTCCTTAATGTTTCCTGAACCCAGCTCATAACAATAATCATCCCAAGATAGGTTTGAGTGTGGGAAGGTCAACGACAGTGAAGAGACAAGAACATTGGAGAGAGTATATAATTCACAGCCTAATAAAAATATGTGTGCCTTCAAAAGCAGCATGCCCAGAGCAGTATGGGAGGTATTACCAGAGCCAAAATGCAAAATATTGCCACTCAACACTTTTGTAAATTGGACCCCAGGGTCTCAAGTTAAGCATCCAGAAAACGGTAACACAGAACTAGTAGCCAATTATGAAATGTTTGGTATAAGTGACTGGCCCATCATCATAAGATCTTTGAAGCTGAAACAGGGATAAAATCCAAGATTCCAGAACAGCATTCATCTGTGTAAATATGAGTCCAACCTTTCTCTTCTGGCAGTCCCTTGCTTCCTTTGCTATAGACTACCCAACTTCTGCAGGGATATTTCAGAACTCTTGCGCAAAAAGGAGTTATGCCTCATAGAAAGAGGTATACCTATACCGCAAAAAGCCCTTTGTTCTGCCATTTTACTGTAAATGTTCTTGCACAAAAACTTGCTTGAGGTGTGGACGCTCCATGAGTTTTTGCACAAAACCCCTCTACTGTAGACACAGTTGGAGAGCATCACACTTTCAGGTGCTTATTGGAACTTACCTTGGAGCATTTTGAGGTTCAGATATGACTCATTTATATTTCCCTGTGCAGTAATTTTGTGGTGGTGTATCTTTTTGCAGTACATATATCACAGTACATTTATCAAGCGGGTGGGAATTACACACACTCTTAAGTCCCTACATCTCTCATTATATTGCTTATTTTATAATCCACATTAATTTTTCTCACCTCCCCTTTTCAGGTGTTCACTTTGCCTCTTGTTTGTATTGTTTTTCCTTTTCTTGCTGCCAACTAGCACTTTATCTAGGAACAGCATTTTCATATGTTTCCAGAGCATATTGTGTGACACACTAAGTTTTATTCTTCAGCCGAGAAAACATTTTACTAATTGAAGTGAGGCGCACAATGTATTGTATAGCTCAAACTCATTTAGCATGAGCTCTGACATCCAGAAGGGTTTAGATTAAGCAAAATAGTCTGTTCTTCCTAGTTAAGGCTGCCTGCTAATTTAATTGAGGTCATTTAATCAGAAACAACCATAGCCTATTGTAACATCATGCCATGCCTCTTTTATTAGCTAATTTGATAATAAGCAAATGATTCCCCCACGTTTTTTGAAACCCTGGCAGATAAATTAAGGTTGGAAGAACAGCCTTGTAAGTTACACTTATTAGTGTTCAGCAATCTCTTCAAACTGTTAAATAATGAATGTCAAATCACTTTAAAAATATTCATGTTTTAAAATAAACATGAATCATCCTTTTTATTACTTTTCTCATTAAATAATTTCTGCACTAAAGATGATACCATAATAGAAGGGTTTTTGAATGCTACTGAATGAAGAATGCTGAGAGATTAGAATAAAATTGGAAATCTTGCTTGGAACCTCTTTAGCTCTTAGATTCTATTAACAAACATAAAGAATAATTAATTAGTTCAACCAATGTAGGAGTAAGTTTCTAGGTACAATCAGCCATGTCCTCATTACCACGGAGCCATGCCAGTTTATTCCTGCTGAAGATCTGGTCTAGTATCTCTTCTCTGATGGTGTATACTTTCCACATTTCATCTGTCTTTCTGTTCATTGCATTAGTCTCCTACATTCTGGAGTCTTCTCGAGTCATTCACGTTCAGAAAGAAATTCAAGACACCAAGCTTGTAGAGCTCCTCCTCATCCTGTCACTGTGGTTAGGGCTGGTCTTAGAGTTTATTAGTGGTATGCCAAGGTAAGCCCCCATTGCGAAATGGGTTTCAAATTCCATGATTTTCTACATCAAGATATATCTTAGTTTCTTCAGATACTTCTGCAATTCCTTCCTTCTTTCATATCATAGTAGGACCTGAGGATACAGGCTGACCTTTGGAATCATTGCTTCGGCAGTAGCTATTTGATAAACATTATATAAGTGTTCTCTTTATGGGTAAAGTATAGAATCAGAGCTGTTGAAGGACTGTTTACTGGCAAGCAGAAGGCAACACTGAAGAGATCCATAATAAAATTCTTAAAATTCTGCTGTCCACTTGCAGGGAAAGGTGAGAGAGTTCTCTTCCTTCAGTGGAGATCAGCCTCCCTCTGGTAACTGCTGACTTTTTTGAAGAGCAAATCTGTTGCCTTTAGAACATGAGGCACATTGCAACCAAATGAGAGATGTAAAAAAAACGACAAGATATTAACTCTTGATCACTTTACAAAATCTCTACTCCAACTATTCTCTTCCATTTACTGTGCTATACTTACCATACACTCAATACTTCTGTTTTTTTTTTTTCAGAACAAAACTGAATCTATTTTGAAGTTCATGTATGTGAGATCTTTCCTTGTATATTAGGAACCACGAGCAGCTATCCTCAAGACTCATATTACGTCTGACTGAAGGAAATGGTATTCTACATGAATCCCAGGGATTCATTTTAGTGGATCTTTGGACAGGGTTGGGCCCTTCGTTATGATTTTGAAGCCATACTCTTTTTTAAAAATTGGAAGACGAACCAATAGATTCCATAGTTCTGCAAACAAGCTCACATCTCCACACTCTGCAAGTATGTGGCAAACATAGTTAATCACAGGCTAAGGGTGACACTGTTTGCTCAAATTCCTTATTTACTCTTGGGGTATGTCTACACTACAAAGTTAATTCGAACTAACAGCCGTTAGTTCAAATTAACTTTAATAGGGGCTACACATGCAAACCTCTATTTTGAATTTAATTCAAAATAGCAGAGCGCTTAATTCAAACTAGGTAAACCTCATTCTAGGAGGAGTAACGCCTAGCTCGAATTAAGTAGTTCGAATAAAGGGCTGTGTAGCCACTTAATTCGAACTAGCTGGAGGCTAGCTCTTCCCAGGTTCCCCCTGGTGGCCACTCTGGGCCAAACCAGGAAAACTCTTCTCCTCTCCCCCAGCCCTGGGGCCCTTAAAGGGGTAGACTCTGGCCAGATGACACTTGCCAGAGCCAGCCCTGCCAGCAGTCTCTGCCCCTGACCCAGTGGCCCCAGGATGAGCCAGGCAGCCAGTGACAGCCAGTCATCTCCCGCCCAGTCCCGCAGCACTCAGGGGCCAGCCAGGGGCCGTAGATGGCGCGCGCCCTCCTGGACTAGTGCGGAGGTCATGGACCTCATTGAGGTTTGGAGGCAAGCCCCCAACGTCCATGATCTCTGCAATAGGAGGAGGAACGCAGCCGTCTACGGCCGCATAGCGGCCACCATGGCCCGAAAGGGACACAGACACACCCAGGAGCAGGTGCGCCTGAAAGTTAAGGAGCTGTGGCAGGCGTACACCAGGGCCACCAGGGGTGGCGGCTCAGCAGGGGCTGCCACCTGCCCCTACTTCCCCGCCCTCGACCAACTCTTGGGGGGCGGGACGGTCCGTGCCAGCCCAGGAGGCAGCGAGCCGGGACTGGAGAGCCCTGACCTGGGTGCACCGGAGGGGCCACCGCCAGCTGTTCCGGCACCAGAGTCAGCAGGGTCGTCCAGGGAGGCCATACTGGGTAAGTGCCAGCACTGTCCCCTGCCTGGGGGGGGAGGCAGGGAGGGAGACCAGGGACCACGCATGTGGGCCATGCCTCCCACGGATCATGCAGCCACCTGTGCACACGCGAGCATGTGCCATGCCACCCTTGGGCAGGTGGCTCCAGCTGCGTGACACCCAGGGGCCGTGGCCCAATAGGCACATGCGTGTGTGAAGAGACCTGACATGCTCCCGACCCCGGGGCGGGACGCCCTCCCTTCACACGCCCCCTCTACACAGAGGCAGGGGACATCTCCCTCCCGCCCTGGTCACACTATACATGGCACAGGGGCATGGATGTGGTCTGGGGGCAGCTCCCAGTCCCGGGGAGAGCCAGACATCCTGACCATGGCCTCTGTGCAAGCACGGCGGCTCTGATGGTGCAGGGCACGGTCGCCCTCACGTTGTGGGGAGGGGGAGGGCTGGGCATCATCCACTGTGTCCCCAGGGAGAACTGACCACTTCTCGTCTTTCTCTACAGCTGCACCAGCTGCTCGTGCAGGGTGTGCCACCCCACCCGGGACATGCTCCCGCACCCACGGCCTGCTCCGGACCACCACCACATGGCAGGAGTACTGGGACCAGCACCTGGGGGCCCAGCGAGCCCTGCTTCGCACCGTTGAGGCCTGGATGCGGGAAGACCTGCAGCTCCGCCGGGAGCAGCTGGCTGAGGACCGAGCCAGAAACGCTAACCTACAGGCTCTGCTGCAGAGCATGGTGCCCTGTGCCGGTCCTGTGCCTGCTGCCCCCCCAACAACTCTCCCTCCTCCCACTCCTGCCCCCCCTCCCACCTCTTCCTCCTCAACCTCCACACCCTCCTCCTCAATGTCCACACCCCCCAACTCAACCTCCGCACCCTCCACCCCATCCCCCCGGGGACGCCGAGGCCCCCTCCCTCGCCGTGCTGGGAGGCGGTTGGCCCGGTGAGACCCCCACCCCTGATACCTGAGTTTCCCCTCCCCGTTCTTCCCCTTACTTCCCCCTTCCAGCTCCCTCCTCCCAGTTTTCCCTCTTCCCTCTCCCACCCTCTCTCCTGCCCTCTCCTGCCTCCTTTCCCCCTCTCCCCACAGTTTCATTCCCCCTCCCCAGTTGTGTTGAATAAAGAGAGTTGTTATTTTTGAAAATACGTGTCTTTTATTTGACATCAGGAAGGGGGGGCTAGGGAAGGGTAAGTGGAAGGACGAGAGGGAGGAATGGGGCACAAGCCCCCAGTGGGGCAGACCAGGGAGACTGTTAGTGCTCCTCAGGGTGGAAGCTCTCCTGCAGGGCCCCCTGGATCTTGACATCCCCTCGATGGTCCTCCCAGATGGCAGCCTGCAGACAGTGCAGTCGGGCTGCCGGCAACATGTCCATGAGATGCAGCAGAGTCCCCGGGGGCAGGTCTGGTTCCATGTTGAAGAGTGCCGTGGTGTCCCGAGTGAGGGCAAGCAGAGCACTCCGAGACACAAATGCTTTGCTGTTCCTCAGTGAGGTAGACCAGCAAGCAGAGAAACCTGAGAACTGTCTGTCCGAGATGGGGGGTCGGGTCCCTTTAAGCACAGCCCTCGGCTAGCCTGAGGCAGCAGCCCCACACACTAAGTCTGACCCTGATGCCCTTTTGGGACTGGTTCTGGCCAGCCTTACCTTCGATTCAGGGTCCACTCAATGTGGTAGTGCTATTTCGAATTAGCAAAACGCTAATTCGAATTAGTTTTTGTGTCTAGATGCGTTATTTCGAATTAGCTTATTTCGAATTAACTAATTCGAAATAAGTTAGTTCGAATTAGTACTGTAGTGTAGACATACCCTTGGTTATTTACACTTATTCTGATTCAGGGTAACATTCCCTTTACTAGGGCTCCATACAAGACTAATTTTGAGTAACTGCTTGTAGGATAAGGCCTGTCATAGGTAAATTACTCCATCAGGTCCCCTGGTGATGGAGGATTGCTCCATCAGATTCCACTCTGAAGGCTCAAATCTCCAATTTCCCTTTCTGTTCTGAATGGGGCCAAAACAAGATAGGGCTAAACATCTTGAAATTGAACCATCTATGCATAGATACCAAATTTGGAGTTATGGTTGCTATTGGTACTGTTTGTGTTGTATGTGGGATGGGTTCCAAAACATCTGTTTTGCACATAACTTCTATGTTACTGTCAACAAAGGCAAGGTTTGGTTCAAAGGCAAGCTTCTCTTTCCTCAAGAGCTATTAAAAGACTCAGCTTAAGTGGGAAGCTTTGGACCAGGCTCGAGTGGTAAGCTTTGTCCCATATCCTGGCCAAGTCACCATTGGTATAATTTTGTTATAAGCCTGTATGCCGCTGTGGCTACTACAGTCATCAGTGATCACATATGCATTATTTTCATCTATATTTCCAGAGCCCATAAAGACAAACTTCTACCCTTGGAGCTTGTAAACAAATCTTATGGAGGTGTTGTCTGTATCAACAGACAAGAGTTGAATGTCATTTTTTGCCTCATATGTGCTCTCTTGATGATTAGCTCCTATTTCACAAAATAGTGATGCTGTATTTCTTGTCCCACCTTTCAATGGCTAATTTTATCACAGGTTTATTGTTATTTGGCCCTCTGTGTGTCTCCTGTGTGTCACATGGCATTTGTTGTTAGTGCATATCCTAGCAGGGATGTCCTGTTTGACAATGTTTGCAGAGATGACCATCAGCGCTGCCTCTGAAATGGGCCCATGGTTGTGACACACTTTCAAACTGGAGAATTGCATGGTTTTGTATGAAATTGTTATTGAGCAAGTGTGTAGCAGAATTCACAGATTTATAAGAATTATATAAGAATTGATAAGAATGTGAACATATAAAGTTTCATTAATATGCTAATTTTTGAAAATTTGTGGATACTTCTGTAATTTTTTCCTTGAATCCCTCTGTGCTGCAGTTCCCCAGCTGTAAAAAAGGGAATAATAATACCAGTTCACCTCATAGGTTTGTTGTGAATATAAACAGTTAATTCTATATTCAGTGCATGCATTGGATAGAGTGCAATAAATAGGGCCTGGGGCCATGCATTGAATGAGGAGGATAAAGAGAATAAGTACCTATCCACTAGATGAGGCAGGCATCCTGCGGCAAAATAACAGGTAGTCATGTATCAACGGACTATATCATAATGCATCTGTACAAGAGATCCGAATTAAGTCTGCACAGGCCATCTTAATTCTAGCAGTTCCTAACTTGTGAGTGAATGACTTTGCATTGACATTTATGTTCTTGTTTTTTATAATACAGTATACAAATATATTCACAAATTATGGTGATTTGGGTCTAATTCTTTTTGTTTTTAAATACTGACCTAGTGCAAATGTGGGTATTATGGCATATGTACTATGAATGAGTGAGCAGCTTTGTGTGCTCATCATTTAGGAGAAAAGACCACCCTTGAACCATCAATTTTGCTTTTTATTTTGGCTCCTCATTCACAAAGCCTTGGTCTAACTAGATCAGGCAGGTTGGCTTAGGGTACGCTAAGCAATGCAAAATGGGTAGGTGGATTTGGCAACCGAGCCTCCACAGTGTCTGCACTGTGGGAGGCCAACAGGAGCACACATTCCCATCAGCTTCCCTTATTCCTCCCAGATTGAGGAGGCTGACCATTGGCTGCCCTGTGTGTTCGATTTGGGGGTTTACACCAGAGCCACCAAATAGAATGCTAGAAGATCAACCTCTGGATGGTTGATCTTCTCTGAAGTGGAGACATGCCCAAAATGATCTGAATTGTGCACGCTCTTTTCATAACCATGAAACAAATTCATAAGTAAATTCATTATATTATCTTTGAGATCAACACTCATCTCATATATTCCTTCAGTTCAATAAACAGCTCTCACCAGTCTCTCAACAAGAAAAGTACGTCAAAGAAAACCCACACTTAGAAACCAGAGGCCACAAGTAGACAGACATCATAGGTCATTAATATTGCTTTTTTTCTGTCATCTTACTTTCTCTTTTTCTGCTCTCTCCTTTTGGGTGGAGAAAGCATGTACATGTGTGAAAGCAAGAGTTTTCTGCTCATTGAGAAAGGTATTTGTGCACTGAAAATTTCTGCAATTTTTTGCCTTCCCCATTTTTAACAAGAAAACTGCCATCTGTCCATCAACTGGCAAAAAAGCATGCAGGAGATGGTGCTCTCAGAAATTGATGTTAGCATATTCTGTAGGAGTGGATGGCATCGATTACAGAAAGTTTTCCCAGAGAATGACGAATTGAGGCAGAGATACTGAAAGTATATATTCTTGCTGTCAGTCATTCATCCATTCTCTGAGCTCAGCTGTATGCTTGGGATTGTTTCTCTTTAAATTATGACTGCAAATGATATATTCCATGTGCTATACACATCTGAGCAGTTCATCATGATATTTATAACAGGTACAAAAATTCAGGCATAGGAGTCCTACAACCAAACATATTGGCCATTCTAAAAGTGTTTTGTTAATTTAAAAAGCACAGTTTAAGGCCAGTGTTTCTTGGTGTGGGGGATAACTTTAAGTAACGTGCATTAAGGATGTGGTTTTATACAAGTACAGAATTACTTTGAATTCAAAGGCAGTACTGCTGGTTAGTACAGTTGGTGAAACATGTGTCCTATGAGGAAAATTCTGTCTACATTTAAAAACTCTGTGTCTGTCTTCAAACCAGCCAGAAATATTATGCGTTGAATCCATTTACATTATGTCACCTTGAATCTTTTCTTCCTGACAGTTTAATATAATCTGCTTTGTGGTTTCATACCAGAAAAGACTGAAATGCAAAAATGTATTGTTCTGTGACAGTTTTTATTGTAATATTCACCCAGAAGGAATACTCCCTCTGAAGCACAATGCTAGTTTAACCTCTTTCTGTACTAGACAACATGAATTGTCTAGGAAGTGACTAAACACATTCGAACATAGACCATTAATTTGATCGGTGTGAATCTGATTTAACCCTGGTGTGAGACCAAATCTGACTCTAGGTCCAGATTGTAATTACCCCAGAAAAGAGCCCAGGTTCAACTGTAGCTCCTTCACACTCCTGTGCATTAGAGCTGTGGCTGCCTAACACTGCTGTGTGCATAAACCACTCACAAGGAGTATGGGAAAAGGTGTACTCAATAGCCCTATTCTTTTCTGCATTGGTCAGTGGAGAAAGACTGATGCATGGAGTGCCATGGTGTGTTTTATGCCCTCTTCAAAGGTAATAAATACAGTACTCTCCTTGGAAGGGGAAGGAATGCAGTTCCTTAAGGCACAACTCCCCCTAGAGCTCTTGTCGTGGTCAGGGTCCAACTGACTTGTGTCTAAATGTCATAATGGAGCTCTCTCTCTCTCTTTCTCTTTGCATTGCACTTTCAAGAGCTATATCCCAAAAGTTGTAGATAAAGATAAAACCACGGAGTTGCCACTCCACATAGAGCAGTACTTAATGACAAATCTGTAGTGGAAGAAAAGATGTTTATAAGTATCAGACAAATCCCCATATAGTCTCCAACTCTGTTTAGGAGTTGAATATGACACTATGGGTATGTCTAGACTACATGGCTCTGTCGACAGAGCCATGTAGATGAGGTTTCTAGACATAGGGAAATGAAGCGGCGATTTAAATAATCGCCGCTTCATTTGCATCAAAATGGCTGCCGCACTGTGCCGATCAGCTGTTTGGCAGCACAGCACGGTAGTCTGGATGCTCTGCGGTTGACAAGGGAAGCCCGCTGTTATGCATCCTGTTATGCCTGGGCTTCCCTTGTCGACCACGGAGCATTCAGACTACCGCGCTGTGCTGCCAAACAGCTGATCGGCACAGCACGGCAGCCATTTTGATGCAAATGAAGCGGCGATTATTTAAATCGCCGCTTCATTTCCCTATGTCTGGAAACCTCATCTCCGTCGACAGAGCCATGTAGTCTAGACATACCCTATATGAAGTATAGTATATCCAAATATGAAATATTGAATAGAGTTCTTGCATTGCATATTACCTGGCCACTTCAAATCACAGTTCTGGGATCCAAAGTGCTGCTGCCACCATATCCCAAGAATAAAAACTAGAACTATGTTATCCTGACACCAGATAACTTCATTGTCTACCCATTCAATTCAAGATCCACTTGCAAATTGTCCTTATTTCTGAAATCTACCCTAGCCTACTTTGTGTCTATTTTTACTCAACTTGGCAAGTAACTAGAGGAACCAATAGGGCTGATCCTCTGAGGAGTGGCTCACCAATGTGAAGAAAGAATTCATAGTCTGTCCCAATGTAAAATATCCTGTACAAAATGAAAATCTATTGTGTTTACTACTCAAGAACTTAGAGCTTGACACAAGGACTTCTCTTACAGAGATATTTATTATTTGCACACTTACAGGAAGTAGGTGACTTATGCAAAAATGAAAAGTACAAACTTCATATTTCCATGTTAATAGAAAGACGCCTTTAATTATTTAAGAATCTTTATATTATTCTGTACTTTAAAAAGAATAACATGAGAGAAGAATTCCTTATAGAAGTTTGTAAGGAAGAGAGGGAAGTAATGTAATTAACAGTGGTACAAATACTGTTTTAAATTCATTTCCATCTAGCAACAGGAATCAATAGGCTCTAGTTCTCCTGACTCTTCCTGAGTATCCCATTGCATGCCCTGGAACGAGTCACTTAACATTTCTATGTCTCAGTGATTTTCATTTCTATATTATTCCGCTGATTCATTTGTGCAAAAAAAGTATATAAAATCATATCATTTTTTATTTTTGTAGCATAATAACAATTGGCTACATTCCAAGAGTCCATAAATGTTAAAGATAGCTTTTGGGTTTATTTGTACATTTATATCCTCTTTATATCTAGGAATGAAAATGTACATATAAATCTGAAATATGTATCAAAGTTTATATTTGAATTTCAATGAGAATAATTATCCATTATTTCTATTACAAAAGTGCCTAGAGGGTTTATTTGAATAATAATCAGGGTCCCACACTACTGTGTGCTCTTTTGTCATGCTGTGGAGAGTAGCTCAAAACAGTGAATTTACACATCAGGGCAGACTGTTGAAAACAGGGCAGATACCAAAATTGGTGGTGTCTTCTATAATTATATTTCAGTAAGCCAGTAATGTGAGTTCCTGGATCACAATACCAGATTTATCATGGCGTCTCAAACAGACCCCTAAGCTTCTCCAGCCTCCCTTGCTGTTCTGACAAGTTGGACTTTGTGATAATGGTCATTTAAACCAAAAAAATCATTCAATCCCACATTGCTCCCTGTCCTGGGCAACCTCTCACTTACCCCAGATCAACTGGTATTCCAGATCTTGCACCAAAGATAATGTTGGCACCCACTTCTATGGTAAACTAACTAATGGTTTATTAATTAAGAAAAATCAATGAGAATTATTGAGAACTTAAAGCAGGTAATATATTAATCTAAGTGAATCAAAGTTTGTAACTCCAGTTGGTGGCAGTGATGTAATAAACTATCAGTTTCTCAAAAGTCTTTTCAGATTTCCCAGATTATTTTTAGGGAGCTCTACTTTGCGTTGGATATGCTTCCCTCTCAGGGTATGTCTACTCTAGGAACTTATTTTGAAATGAAATAATAACTCCTGAAATAACTATTTCAAAATAAGCTTATTCCCCAAGGAAAACAGGTGTTGTTATTTTGAAATAACTAGCCCCTTATTTAAAAATAATGGGCTTGATAGTGTGGCTGGTCCGCTTGTTATTTCGAAATAACTCCCTAGTGCAGACTAGGGCTTAGAGTCCAAACTGTCCTGAGGTGAAGGATTTATCCTTGAATCCAAATTTATAGTTTCTTCTGACAGATGACAAGTTGGCAATATTTTTACCCAAATGGGCTTTTTCTTTGATGATGGTTAGCGAGGAATGCACTTTGCCTTCTTGTCCTCCAGTTATCACACACAATGGCCTGTTCCTTTGAAATTAGCATTTTTCTGTTAAAGTTCTTCATTTCCATTCCACAAGGCTTCTTTTTCTCTGATAGTTCATTGTTATGTGATATTTACGTAGTAAAGGGTTGCTATACAAAATAGCAGGACACATATCAGTAAAAACAATGTATATGCTATCCCATTAGTTTTCATGAAGTTTAAATAACAAATACACGCTTATATAGTCAAAAATTACCTTGATCTATGCTAATATATGAATTGATCCAGATAATCTAGCATGACTTGGTCTGCCAGTGTCACTCTGTACAAATACACAGGGCGAGAAAAATCCTTGCCCTGAAGAGTTTACATTCTAAACAGATATGATAGATGAAGAGTATGGATAGGGACTATTATCCCTAGTTTACCCATATAACTTGGCCAAACTCAAAGAGAATATATGTGGCAGTGTCAGGAAGTGAGCCCAGATCTGTATCCCGCTGCAATGCATCAATCAAAAGACCGGCCTTCCCCTCAGATTTAAATAAAGTTATGATTAATAAATCAATGTTTGCAAGGTTGTCTTAGATTATATTATTTGTATTAAGATTGTACCTAGGAGCCCGAGTCATGGAGCAGAACCCCATTGTGAAAAAGCACAGAGCAAAAAGTCTCTACCCCAAACAGCTTATAGCGTAATTACAGTGAGAAAATATATTTGCTTGTGATATATGGTGCTCTTTATTCCAAATCATACAAAATGTTCCATGCTGGAAAGCATGCAAGCTCACATTTTGCCCAGTTTGATGACAGTCGGCTACATATGTAGGTTAACAGACTGATAATTTCATACTTAGTAAGCAATTCATTTTCAAAATTTTAAACAAATTCTATTATATGGGCATGTATGGCATCTTGAATTATATGTGCTCTGCAGGACTTTGAGGGAAGAAAGAAATATAAAGGTAAGAGAACCTCAGCCAGTATTTTTTGCCTCAAGCTCATAACTTCTGTTATACCAATAGCACATATTTTAGAAAGATAGTAAGTTTTCATTTTACTTCAAGTCGAGAGAACTCACCAGATTTCCAAATAAGATGTTCCAGTGGTTATTAACCTGTCTTAAAAACATGTGCCCTATTTCTGTTTGAATTTTCCCAGCTTCTGCTTCCAACTATAGGATCACATTTTGCCTTTTTTCTGCTAAATTAAAGAGCTATCTACTATCAGAAATCTCTTTCTAGTATATTTATTGATCATAATCTATAAATCTCTTAAACTTCTTTAGATACATTAGACTAGAGCTTCTTAGGACTCTCAATATATATAAGGCATGTTTCCGAGCCTCAAATCATACTTGTAGCTCTTTATTTAACTCTTTCCAAGTCTTAAACATTCTTTTCAAATGTGGACGCAGAAGTTAGACATCCAGTAATCATCAAACTCATGCCCTAAAGAGTTATAATTCCTTCCAGCTTCCAATGGATAGGCCTTGACTTAAAAATCTAGTTTTCATTTCCCCTCTTAGCTGGATCTTCACAATGCAGTTTATATATAGTTGCTTATCTACCATTAAATTATTTGCTGCGTGACTTCAATCCAGGATAATATCTCTTATTTTATAAGGGCACGTCTATACAGCAGGGCTAAAGTCAAATTAAGCTATGCAACTTCAGCTACATCAATTGTGTAGCTTAAGTGGAAATAGCTTAATTTGGCTTTTGGCACTGTCTACACAGCAGGAAGTTGAAGGAAGAACACTCTTCTTTCAACTTCCCTTACTCCTCGTGCAATGAGTCAGAATAAGAAGTCCTCCAGATCAACATTATTTCAAAATAAAGTCTAGCAGCGTAGATGTGCACGTTGGTTATTCCGAAGTAATGCTTCTGTATAGACATACCCTAAGTGACCTGCATTGTTTGTTTCTACATGCATACCCTTGATTTGGCAGTATTAAAACTCATGCTGCTCAAATAACTCCACTTTACCAAGCAACCTTCATCATTGTTTATCACTTCTCCAATCTGTAATCCACAAATTTTAACAGTAACTATATTTTTTCCAGACCACTGATAAAATATTGAATATCACTGAGTCAAAAACAGATCCTCCTGGAATCCTATTACAAATTCTTCCACTAATGTAGATCAAGTTCTGCTTCCCTCTCCCCAGCGTACTGGGAAATAACATGATTGATGGGATTAACTCACATAAAATACATAGACACAAGATTTTCTTTTTTTTTGCTTGCCTCAAATGATCAGATTACCAATAAATCAAAGCAGCTAAATCCCTTTTGAAAGTTCATCTAGATTTTCCCCAATCACTTGCTTTAGAATGTGATGGAGAAGCTACTCTACACTGGAAATCAGTGGTTAAAGCAGCCCTTGGAGAGGATTGTAGCAGCAGCCAATCAGAAGGCAGCTGACAATAAGTTCCTGGTTAGGCCCTGTAAGAAGGGCAGATGGCCAGAGGGAGTTTAGTCTCTCTTCAGTTCTGGAGGGAGACGGACTGGCTACCTGATTAGAGATATCGCAGACAGACCAGTGCTGGGGAAAGTCAGCAATGAGGAGTAACGGTAGTTCAAATTAGGAGCTTTAATTCGAACTACCTAGTCTGTGCCGCGTGTAGCCGTGGGCAGGGAGTTCGAACTACGGGGCATTTAAAAATGGCGGCGCCCAGGAACATGCAAATGAAGCCCGGGTTATTTAAATCCCGGGCTTCATTTACAAGTTCGAATGCCTACATTAGCCACCCTAGTTTGAGCTAGGGTGGCAGTGTAGACATACCCTTAGCTACTTACACAGTCTTTTTGAATGAATGAGATTAGCTTGGTCAGTAATCATGCAGTATTGTGGTCACACTAGGACTCATGTAAGAATTATAACAACACCCCTGGCATTAGTAGAGTTAAGGGCAATTTTATATTTATCATAAAGTTTCACTTGGTCTATATTTCAGCTCAGTGAAAACATTTTTGGGCCTGACCTTTAACTTTAGAAGATATTTGTTCACCATAATAAAAGTACTGCACATTGCTGTACATAATTGCCAATCTCTACTTTGGGATACATCAAGACATGAAAAAACAGAGCAAGTTAAATGAATATGGTCAATTATTTTAAAAAAATAAAATTGAGATAAAAATTTTGAAAGATAAAAAAATCTAAAAAAAAAAAAAGATTCACCGTAAAATACCTGACAGTGTTGTGCACTTTCTATGGCCCATGAAGCTTTGCAGCCAATGTTCTGGAAATGCTTTAGTGTTCTGTGATATGGTTAAATAGTACCATAAAGATTTCTCATGTTCCCTGTTTGTTGCCATCTATTCACTGATTTCATTAGCATTCTGTTTGGCCGGGGGCGGGGGGAGGGGAGGTGGAGGGGAGATAACTGCTGGGCATTTCAAGCAGCTTGCTTTAAATAAAACACAAATCAAAGTTTTATGGAAATCTCTATAGAATTTAAGGCTCTGTATTTCCAGTGAGCCAGGTCCAGAGCAATATATTTCTCTCAAGATCTGTCCAAAATATTTGGAGTTGCGTATATTGCCACACAGTACTTGTCATATCTTTTTATGGCCACTTTTCCAAAATTAAGCCCACATATTTGAAATATATTTTCTTGCTATGCTGGGAATTTATTTATTTGTAGAAACTCAAAGCAAAATAATTTCAGTGTAAAATTCTCTTAAGACACCCTACTGAATTTTGGAAATATTCCCTTTTTTTCTGAAAACTTGACTTCTGACCTTTTTATCTGATTTCTGTTCACTGTTATAAATCCTAGTTTGTTTTAGCATGTTCTGAATCTGCAAAGCACTTGAGCACACACTTAAGTTTAAACACATCCTCAAATCCCACTGAGGTCAATGGGAGCTAATCATATGCTTAAGTGATTTGCTGAATAAGAGCTTTAGCGCTTAGGAAAGTTCCTGGACTGATAGCCTAGAAGCTGAAATTCTGTTTCACTAAAGAAGAATGTCAATCTTTGTTCACAAATGTGCCTCTGCCCTGTCTTGGATGTACCATCTTTAAGTATAGTTGTGGAGCACCTTCAACACTAACAAAACATGTAGATGGTATCATGAGCTTTTATGGGCACAACCCACTTCTTCAGGTTGTGCCCATGAAAGCTCATGATACCATCTACATGTTTTGTTAGTCTCGAAGGTGCTGCAAAACTTTCTGATTTTTTGAAAAGTTTTTTCAGTTACAGACTAACTCGGCTACTCCTCTGCATTTTTAAGTATGAGAGAGAAGATTACCCTCCATGTTGAGACTAACAGTAAGAGGGCCAGCAATAGTGGTGGCTTTTCCAGTAGTAACTAAACTGAGACTACCAATCAGTCAAGATTTAGCAATAACTTTTGCTCACAGGCAAAATGGGCACCCTCCATGATGATGCGGCACCTGCTCAGCCTGTTATTAAAGGTCTCCTGTCCAGGTGTCCCACATAGGGCTTCATTAGCCAGGGAAGTGAGGGATAGACTGTGTCGCCCATGATGCAGATGGGCATGTCCAAATCCCCGACCCTGATGATGTGGTCAAGGAAAAATGTGCTGGTGTGCATACTTGGGAAGAGGCTGGAGTTCCTGAACACATGGCACCGTGTGCCTTCCCTGACCACCCGACGTACAAGTCTGTGAACCAGCCCCAGTGGTCCACAAGGGACTGCAGGACCATTGAAGAGTACCCCTTCCTATTGATAAAGTCTGAGGCACAGTTGTTGGGGGCCAGGATGGGGATATAGGTGCCGTCAATGGCCCCCTTACAGTTGAGGAAGCCCGTGGTGGCATAGCCAGCGATGATGGGCTCCACGGTGCCCAAAATGATGACCCTGTGCAACAGGATGGCATTGACCACCTATAGAATCATGTAAACATAGAATCACAGGATTGCCAGAGCCTTCAGAAGTTCCCCGAGTCCAAGCCCCTTTCCACACTAGGAGAAAACCCAAGTACTCCATGCTTGCCAGAACTTTGTGAAGCTGGAACTGAGAAACCTCTAGGGAGAGAGATTCCACCCCCCTCCCTAGGAAACCCCATTCCAGTAGTTCCCCACCTTCCTAGGACAATAGCAAGAGAGTCAAACCTGCATGAGCATAGCCCTGATGGTTGATCACACCGAACTGGTTCCCGACATAGCAGTAGCTGTCTGGTGTGGAGAGCTTCCAAAGTGCGATGGCGACGCACTTCTGGAGGGGGATGGCAGGTCTCATGCAGGTGTCGTTGCCAGAGAGCGGGGTGAGCTACTCACAGAGCTCCAGGAAGGTGGCCTTCTGAATGCAAAAGTTCTGGAGCCACTACTGGTCATTCCACTGCTCCATGATGATGCCATCCCACTAGTTGAAATTGGTTTCTCGGCGCCAGAAGCAGCGGTGCACAGTGTGCAGGGGAATGAGATGTAGGAGGAACACCTGGGCCTGGGTGAGGAGGTCCCCCATTCCAGGTTGGTCGTCATCTCCTGCAGCACCACGTGGGCATCCTGCATGAACTTCGCCAGGAGTTGCAGCATGAGGTCTAGAGCCTGGCACTGCTTTGCAACAGGTCCGGGTCCATGTCAGAAGTGCTGTGGCATCCATAAAGGCAACCAGAGCAGGCAGTGTGGTGTTTGCTGTCCCTCAAGGAGACAAGCAATGGAGAAGAGTTTGAGACATGATTGTAGAGGGGACCCCCTTTAAGCATGAGCCTCAGATAGCCTCAAGAAGCAGCTCCAAGAAATGACTGCTGTCCCGATGCCCTGCCAGGAGTGCTTCCAGGGGGCCTTAAATGCGATTCAATGTTACCTAATTTACATAGAAATATGAAAATGGGCCATTCAGACAGCAAGAGGAGGAAAAGTCAGGAGGCAGTTAAAATCTGCATTTCAGCATACACGAAGGAGGAAAGAGCATGAAGTCATCTTCACCACCAGACTCCATGTTGCCATTTTACTGTTTGAATAAACTTTTCTGTGAGTGGTAACCCTAAAAATAATTCACTTCAAAAAATGACTAGATTACAGTAGAGGAGATAGGAGCAAAAATAGCCCAAGGCGTTTCGCTCAATCTCTCTACCTTGTTCTCTTTCATCTATGAAGACAAACAACCCTTTTTGACTCTGGGAGTTCCTGACTTGAGAATTTGGTCAGTCGTGCTGCTGGGAACTGTGTGAGGATTTTACCTTGAATCAAGTCTAGCTTGTTAAGTTTTAGCTACTAGTAAACACTGTATTTTTATTTCTCTTGTAACCATTTCTGACATTAGTACTTTCTACTTGTACTCACCAAATCTATATATTTGTAGTTAAATAAACTTGTTTTATTTTAATTAAAACTAAACTACTGTTGTGTTTTAACTGAATTAAGCCAGTAACTCTAGTTAAAGTAGCAAACTATTCAATACTGGCCCCTTACAAAATAGACCTCTAATATCTCAATTGTCCAGAACAGTGTTTCTCAGCCAGTGGTACGAGTACCCTTATGGGTACTTGAGAGAAGTCTGCGGGGTACGTCAACACAACTGAAATTTGGAGAAAACTGAATTTTTTTTTAAGTTTTACAGAGCTTTTTTTATTTTTGTACTTTTTACACCTAAAAATTTCATCGCCCGCCTGGCTATGATTAAGTTGTTTAAACAAATGTTGCATTGGTAGAAAAAAATTGTACGTGTCTGAAAACTGTAGGTACTGGGGGTACTTATATATATATATATATTTAAAGGGGGTACTTATTTTTTTTTTGAAAAAGGGATACTTTATAAAAAAAAGGTTGAGAAACATTGGTCCAGAAGAGTTTTGGACAGTTCAGAACACATGTTTTCAGTAACATCAGGATTGAGAGAGTGTTGGAGTCACCTTGCAGGTAATATATCAAGGCTGCTGGAAGCTAGAGTATGACTCGTGTGTTGCTGATAGGCTGCTGATATCGGAATTGCTGGAGCAGCACTGTAACTATACGCAGATATTTAAGGCACATCTACACAGTAGGGCTACAGATGAATTAAGCTACGCAACTTCAGCTATGTCAATTGTGTAGCTGAAATCTAAATAGCTTAATTAGGCTTTTGGCGCTATCTACACAGCAGGAAGTCGAAGGAAGAGCACTCTTTCTTTTACTTCCCTGGCTCCTCATGAAGTGAGGGTTACCACAAGTCAGAGTAAAAAGTCTTCCAGATCAAAATTATTTCAAAATAAAGTCTTGTAGTGTAAAGGCACTCTTTGTTATTTCGACATAGTGTCAGTTATTCCAAAATTACGCTGCTGTGTAAACATAGCCTTAAGGTATGATCTGCATGTCATAAGGCTATTTGTGACTAGCACAGGTTGAGAGATACAACTGCAAAACATTGAGAGGCACCCAAATAAAGAGAGGGGAATGACTCTGACTATTGCCTCAGCCAGGCCTCCTCCCAGCCCTTGTATATAAAAACAATAAAGTTTCATTGTATCATCAATAAAAATACGGATATGTCAGTTTCTAAATAGTAAGAGATCTTTGGATTAATCAAATGTCATTCTTGCAAAACTGTGAAATTCTACAGATCATTTCATATCTGGGCAAGGCTGCCAGAAAGGAAGCTCCAGACGTTGTGTTAAAGTGTGGATGGGAGTTAAAGCTTAAAAGGAGAAAACAGCTGAAAGAGGAATTTAATAGGAAAGTAGTTGAAGAGCTGTAGTTCCTTAAAACTATGTCCAGGATTAACCTCTAACAGACTGTTGACTAAATTGCCTAAATCAAAAGGAACTGCTTCTCCCCTTAACCTTCCTGTGAAATATTAAGAGAACTGTTTCCTTTAGCCTCTTCATTGTAATTTGATTTAATTACTAATTGCTGAGCCATACAGAGTGAACCATTAACATATTGATTATACGTCTTTTCCACCCTTGATCTGATTATTACACTATATTATTATAAATTAGGTTAGGAAAACAGTAAGTTAAATTGGATAGGAAAGTATTTTCTTATACTCATATTTGTTCTATATATGGCTATTTAAACCTTTAATACATTTATATACTTTACAGTGGACTGTTTTTTCTCTCAAATTTCCATGCACAGTAGACTATCTAGAGATAGCGTAAAATCATTAAAAAACATTTGTGAGTCTATCTTATATTTTAATTATGTAAAATAATGTCATATTAACTCTATACTACCAGTCAGGCCATCATAACCACAAGGGGGAAAATGCTGATTTTTTAATATATTTCTCCTCTTTTTTGCTTTTATATTGTTTAGAAAACAGTATTTAAATGCAGACAAATTCCTTTCCATGGGGAGTAGTACCAAAGGTTCCGATTGTGCTGCTGTTTCTTGTTTCTTGTTTCTTGATATCTGTTACATGTGCAAATGAAATTCATGGATAGCAGAATTTCCCTTATTGAGTTTTTAGCCTCTCTCTCTCTCACTTTACCAGATTACATTTGTGCTGACAGACGTCACTCTTTACACTTATTTAAGAGTATTGATTGGAGCTACACTGAATCTCCTCCAGTGAGAGATGATTTAGCTACAAATCACTGTTCCAGCACAGAGATCATTAATCAGCCTTAGGCTAGATCCATTATCTGGAATTTCAGCATAGAAGAAATATTAACAGCTCCCTGGAAGAAATGTTACCATCAGATTAGCTCTGACTCTGCTGGAGCTGCAAATTACCCTGAAGTAATAATTATAATACATTAGTAGAGGTTTAATTTCCAATAAATGCTGTCTGTTTAAGAGATGGCAATCTCACCATGACTCAGAGAACAATAGATCATGTTATCAGCAAGAACAAACCTACATGGAATTAAAAGAAAGATACAAAATTCATTAAAGATTGAAAAGTGAAACAAAACATCCCACAACTTTTCTACCAGTAGTTTGGTAAACAAACCATTATTTACAAAACATTTCCCTTAATTAATCAACAAGGAAGGTGTATTTTGTTATTTTTTTAACATGTAGATAACACACAAATCTTCTCAATTTTCAATCGTGGTTCCAACAATCATTTCTAGCTTTTTGTTCTCATCCATGTGGTCATATGTGGTTGTATGTGGACAAAGCAAAGAAAGGAGGAAGGTGTGTTTGAGCATTTTTATTATGGGCTCGATATTTATTTGGTTCAAGTGAGAATAGCACTGTTGCTTGTTATGGTGCTACACCAATTTACAATAGTTGAGGAGGCCCTTCTATGTACACCCCTACCTCTGGGTATAAAATGATCCAGTTGGTGTAAGTTGATTTGAGACATAGATTACACTGGTGACTGTGGTGTGGGAATTAGGGATTCATGTTGCTAGAACAACTTAAATGTTTACATTCCTATAAATCTCTGCTTTGAAACTTGTACAGTAAAAAGTCTCCATTCCAATACAATTGGAATGTTTGTGAAGTTATGCCAGGGAGATATTTTGGCCTCTATGCATAGTATGGTATGCTTGAAATATTCAGCAGATTGCTGGTTCAGATTGTTTTTCTTTTTAAGAAAACTGGAATACTAACTAATACAGGTTGGACCTCCAAAAACTGGGACTCCCTTGTCCAGCCACATCTATGGTCCAGGAGGACCACGGGTGTTCGTAGGCCAGGGAGTCCTGGCTGGGAGCCCCAGTGTCAATAGGGCTGGCGGCTAGGAACCACTGGGGCTGGGGCTGGGACTGGGACTGGGACTGGGGCCAGAGCCGCGGTAGCACAGCTGGGGCTGCAGCAGCCCCAGTAGTGGGGCCAGAGACACAGCAGCTGTGGCAGCCGCAGTAGCCCCAGTAGCAAGGCTGGGGCCGGGGACAGGGCAGCCATGGCAGTCCCGGTAGCAGGGTTAGGGACATGGCAGCCCTGGTAGTGGAGGTGGGCCAAGAATGCAGCAGCGGTGGCAGCCTCAGTAGCGGGGGCTGGGATGCAGTAGTCCAGCAGCCCAGTGAAAGGGCAGCTAGGACTGGCAGTGGGGAGGGGAGGCGGGCTGGGGGGGCAGTAGCAAGGGACCTCCAGCACTCTTGGGACCTAACCAGTCCCAGACAAGGGAATTTGCCGGACCAGAGAGATCCAAAATGTACTCTTTGAGAGACTCACAACCTGATTTGAAATTGTGAAGGCATTTCATAGAATCATAGAATACTAGGACTGGAAGGGATCTCAAGAGGTCATCGAGTCCAGTCCCCTGCCCTCATGGCAGGACCAAATACTGTCTAGACCATCCCTGATAGACATTTATCTAACCTACTCTTAAATATCTCCACAGATGGAGATTCCACAACCTCCCTGGGCAATTTATTCCAGTGTTTGACTACCCTGACAGTTAGGAACTTTTTCCTAATGTCCAACCTAAACCTCCCTTGCTGCAGTTTAAGCCCATTGCTTCTTGTTCTATCCTCAGAGGCCAAGATCAACAAGTTTTCTCCCCCCTCCTTATGACACCCTTTTAGATACCTGGAAACTGCTATCATGTCTCCCCTCAATCTTCTCTTTTCTAAACTAAACAAACCCAATTCTTTCAGCCTTCCTTCATAGGTCATGTTCTCTAGACCTTTAATCATTTTTGTTGCTCTTCTCTGGACCCTCTCCAATTTCTCCACATCCTTCTTGAAATGTGGTGCCCAAAACTGGACGCAATACTCCAACTGAGGCCTGACTAGCGCAGAGTAGAGCGGAAGAATGACTTCTCATGTCTTGCTCACAACACGCCTGCTAATGCATCCCAGAATCATGTTTGCTTTTTTGCAACAGCATCACACTGCTGACTCATATTCAGCTTGTGGTCCACTATAACCCCTAGATCCCTTTCTGCTGTACTCCTTTACTCCTTCCTGGGCAGTCGCTTCCCATTCTGTATGTGTGAAACTGATTGTTCCTTCCTAAGTGGAGCACTTTGCATTTGTCTTTATTAAACTTCATCCTGTTTACCTCAAACCATTTCTCCAATTTGTCCAGATCATTTTGATTTATTACCTTATCCTCCAGATTAGTCGCAACCCCCTTCCCCCCCGCTTGGTATCATCTGCAAACTTAATACGCGTACTTTCTATGCCAATATCTAAATCGTTGATGAAGATACAGAACAGAGCCGGACCCAAAGCAGACCCCTGAGGAGCCCCACTTGTTATACCTTTCCAGCAGGATTGTGAACCATTAATAAATACTCTCTGAGGATGGTTATCCAGCCAGTTATGCACCCACCTTATAGTAGCCCCATCTAAGTTGTATTTGCCTAGTTTATTGATAAGAATATCATGCGAGACCTTATCAAATGCCTTACTAAAGTCTAGGTATACCACATCTGCCGCTTCTCCCTTATCCATAAGACTTGTTATCGTATCAAATAAAGCTATCAGATTGGTTTGACATGATTTGTTCTTTACAAATCCATGCTGGCTGTTCCCTATCACCTTGCCACCTTCCAAGTGTTTACAGATGATTTCCTTAATTACTTGCTCCATTATCTTCCCTGGCACAAAAGTTAAACTAACTGGTCTGTAGTTTTCTGGGTTGTTCTTGTTTCCCTTTTTATAAATGGGCACTATATTTGCCCTTTTCCAGTCTTCTGGAATCTCTCCTGTCTCCCAGGAGATTTGTGTGTGTTGGATCACTTGCAAAGTGTGGCTTATAACATTTCTCCATCCCTAAATGTTGTTGGGCTTGTGCTGGGGAGATTAATACTTTTATAACTTTTCTAGACTGTTTACAAGTGCTGTTCTCACCATTTGTTAGTGACTGACTGCCATTTTACACAGCAGACCAATGACCCTTTCTGTGCTATCAGCTGGGATTTGGGGCTTGTCTATCTGGGGAAAAGGTTCAGAATACCTTTTTATAAAATAAACTATTGTAGAATAGCCCCCTGTATGGATATTCCTATTCCAGAAGGAGTACCTTTTTCTGTTCTAGCTTAATCCCTTTTGGATGTGAATTAAGGTAAACCAGAACAAGGTTCTCATATTCCATAATAAGTGTCCACACAAAGGTCTGGTCTACACTAAAGGGAAAAGTCGAGTTAAGATATGCAACTCCAGCTACATTAATTACGTAGCTGGAGTCAAAGTCTTAAATTGTTTTTTGGTTCATCCACACAGTGGGAGGCCAATGGGAGCAAATGCCCATGTCAACTTCCTTTACTCCTTGTGAGGAGCAGAGCTACTGGCATCAATGGGGGTGCTCTCTCAGTTCGAATTAGCATGTCTTCACTGGACCCACTAATTTGAATCCAGGAAATTTGACTGTGGCCATGTCGATCTTCTGCGTAGCATAGACATGGCCAAAGAGACTGTCCGCAATAGCTACAGCATTTTAAAATTAAACCCCACTGTACTCTGGAATAACATGTCTGTATACATAAGTCCACAACCTGTTTTTCATGTTGGTGAATCTATAGCATCCAAGTATGTATGTTGAAATGCTTTTTGTTTTGTTCTTGAAATTTTAGGGTTCTCTTTTTCTCTATTACATATATTGTGTGGACTGGGTTATGTATATGCCAGTGGCTGAAAATTCTTATACATATTCACTCGTATTGATTTATGGAATCTAATGTGATTCCATTACAGTGTAAAGAAAGTAATGTTTTTTTAATCCTGTAAGGTTTGTGGTTTGATTTATATTCCTCATGACTGCACACATTTGCAGGGTTTTTTTTTTCTATTTTTCAGACTGATAGATTTGAAGTCAGATTGTCAGATACAGATCTAAATAAAGAATGTGATGGGTGAGACCCATAGCTCTTGGGCAGCCAGCGACACACATACTGGTTTAATATATCATGTCAGATCAGCAAAAGATGCAGGATCACACATAACACGAGTACGTCTGTTTAGCTAAAATAAGAACTGGTCTGACCCTGAATCCAAAATTTAGTCTATAGCCATGTAACCCTTCAGCAACAACAAGAGCTGGGTTCACATCACAAAACAGAACCAGGTTGAGTAATCAACCAGTGGTCTGGGGAAACTAAACAGTACTCCTTGGTGCCTTTAAGAGACAGTACTTCTCCATTCAAATTAACTGAATCTGTTTATAACAAAAGAAAAAAATATACTAAAAAGGAACTGGAACCCAGCATTAATTTGGGAAAATATCACAACCACAGTTCTGAAGCATATCGCTATAAGCAAACATCCACCCTATAGTACATTGGGCAAAGTCTATTTCCTCAGTTTCCCACCTTGCAATGTGAAAGTCTGCAAACAATTGTCCCTGTAATATACCACCCCTGTTTCCCTCTTTTGCATCCCTCTCACAATGGTTGTCCTTGGTCAGCAAAGACCCAGAATTCAGTGGTGCATTCAGACAGGTCCACTTCCTTCTCCTGAAAAAAAATGTATGTGGGGGAAGTACATCAAGCAATGCCTTCATGCTACGGCTGCTGTTGCTGCCTCTTCAATTAGCTCAATGCTGCTCTTAACTCTGGCACTGCTGGTTTCTCACAGTCATCTCTGCCTCTCCATTTGCCACCAATCTCATTGCTGCAGTGTGCCACTCACTGCCATATCTGCAAAGCCACATTCTGGGGATCCACTACTTATCCCAGCTGTTAGTGGTGTCAGCTCTCTAGTGATTTTTCTGGGAAACAGGGAACCTCTGTACTGCAGACTTTTCATTGCACCACTGCTCTCACAGCAAGTGTAAGGTTTAGCTTAAAACCTGCTCATCAATAATTTCAACTCTAGAAATCACTGAACAGAAACAAAGAGTTTCAGTTGAGTCCATTGAAACACTAGAGAGGGGAGGGTCAAATGGTGTTGAGGATTCTTTAGGCAGAGTTCACCGGACACCTGTCCCCACCCCTTCTCATCTTTGATGCTATTTGAACTCCCTACACCCAGCTTAGCAAATGGCATTCAATTATGGGTGTTTGATTCTCTCAATCAGGGTATGCTAAGTACATTTCTACTACCATTTACTTGTACAATAAGGATAACAACACTTCACTACCCCTATACTCAATACTAAAGTCAATTATAACCAAAACCTAGCCAGCACTGATCATTTTGGTAAGACACTTTAGTCTGTTGAACACTTAGGCAGAGTAGGTGAATTTATGCAAATATTGTCTGCACCTGAAGTCTTTTCCCCCAGTTGAATACTAATTGTCAGGGAAGCGCTAATTCAGGGCCTGCTGATGTTCATCTCACAGTCAGTGTGTCATTTGGGCAAATCTCATACCCTATTACACCAGGTCTAGTACTTGTCTCCATAGTGTCTAAGGAAACCTACGACTGGTGCCAGAAACCTATGAGCTAAGTATATTGGTTCTGCACTAATAACCCCAAGTGAATTCTAAATTAACTGATTTAGTGGATTTACAACCCTATCACTCCTATTGAGAGTAGGCATTGCAGGTGTATGAAGACTTTTTCTTGGGCTAGAGAGGCAAGAGTCCCCTTGAGGGTTCCTTGGACTCTGTCAAAGGCCATTGCATCTCCAGTTCTAGTACTGGAGGTTCTGGAGCACTTAGATTGCCTTCCACCTGTACTTTTTCCTTCAAGACCAGAACTCCAGCTTGTGAATGGAGTAGTGAATCTCAATAATCAGATAGTCATCAGCAGGCAAAGGCCACAGGATTCCATTTTCCTTCAGCTTCCTAGTATAAGACTGCTCCCAAACCATGCAAACTGACATCATTATATAGGATCATTATATAGGATAAAAAGTATGCTCAGTTCAGCAAAGACAAGGACTGAAGCTTTAATTAATTAATAATTACTTTAAAAAATTTCCATGTTTCTTCCCCCATCCCATCAGAGTCCCAAGGGCTCTAAGGGGCCATAGTGTCTATTTGAGAGGATTTGGAACCTTCCACTACCCCTAGATAGATTAGATTTGCTATCACTGGACTGGCATCCACTGGTGACATTATTCAGTAGCTTTAGTATAGTAACATAATTCTTCACAAGCCTAGCAATAACAGTTGTTAAATCCTAGAAAAGTCTTGAGTCCCTGTAATTATGTACGTATGGACATGTAACGAGTGCTTCTATTTTATCTGGATCAGTACTCAGACTCTCTTCAACCCACAAATTTGACTGTTATTCTGTAAAACTGGCATTTATCACTTGAAAACTTCAGTCTATAGAATTCCAACCAGTCACTTTAAAAAATCTTCATGTTTTTCCAAGATTTTCCCAAAACCAACAAAAATAAGAATTTCAGTAAGTTCACGTTTCCCATGACTTTCTCCATAAGATGAGGAAATGTGACAAGCATTTCAGAAATTCCTTGGGCATGTGTTCAAACTCCTTGGACATGTGGAAACATCAAGGACAAAAGAATGCTGTGTTCTCCTTATCTTCTCCCAGAGGGAGCTATAGTATCCACGTCAATGATCCAACACTGAGAACCACTGGCTCCCCAGAAAACATCCCATGCATCATGTACTCATGCCATGGTGTACTGGTCAACTATGGTGTGTCTGTTTAGGATTCAGTAGTTAATACACATGTGGATTTTTCCCACTCCTTTTACAATTTACAATGATGGAGGAGGACTATGGGCTACAGCATTCCACAATGATGCTATTTACAATCAGATCCTGAAGATGATGATGCATTTCCTCTGTTATGAGAGACAGCAAATGTTTTAGATTTCTCCTTGATGAGTTGTGAGTCTTGTAATCTTATGATGTGTTCCGCTCCTGTCTTATGCAGTGAGAATACTTCAGATCTTTAACCAAGTTTCTCCCTTAGGTGAACCTTCTACTCCTCAGACAATACTTTAACACTAAGTCGAACTTTGCAGGGTCTATTGGTGAATCCTTGAGTTCACACTGGAGTTTGACATGGTTTTGGGCTCAAAGAAGTCTGCTATCTTCTGTCCTTGTTTCACCACCACATCACAGCTTATTTCATTAGCAATAATATAGTCACCTATAGACAGGTAAGATTATGATCAGCACTCCATCAGGGAGCCCCCATTCTGCCACCTGTTCTCCCATTCCTAATGTCCTTGTACCACCTTTAGGCAGGTACTTGTGACAAGCACTTCTCTCTCAGATATTGCAGGCACCACAGCACAGAAATGCTCCCCTCTTTGCAGCTCTATGTACTAGTTTTTCCAGCCTCTCTATATAAATTGAAACTTTCTCACCATTTCGCTGCTGAGCACTGAGGAGCTTATAATAATGTCCTCAGGGCTCTCTATGCTCCCAAAGGTGTGACTGAGGGCTTCAAGTCAGTTCTTCACACTGATCCCATGGTTACTGAGCTTCAAAATGTGAATCAAATCTAATGCTGAATACCTCAGGCTGCCTGCAAGACACCCTCACTTTTCTGCTTCTGATATTGTTGACTCCTGCAACATTTCAGTGGTATGTTCCAATCCAATAATACCACTTACCTAGGCCCAATAGGGTCTAGTAAATAACCTTAACTTAAGATAGGAGTTTGACTTAAGATGGGGCAGAACAAATTCTTCTAATGTATGCCTCTGTGCCTTTGCTCATACCTTAGATGAAATTGCAGCTCCCAAGCTTGGGCAAGTTGGGTCAAGGCCCAACAAACCCAGCAGGGTCCTTTCTTAATTGGCTAAAACAGTTGACATATTCTCTAACAACTTTGCATCTGAAATAGTGGATGGTGGGGACTGGTGTCCAGGGCTTGCCAGCTTCCACATGCTGTAATGTGTGATAAAGATACCAACACTCTCATAAACATTCTGCAGTTTCTCACACATCTGGAGTCATCTGGACAGTGGATTCCATCAGCCAACAATGAATGTCTTAACTATCCCTGTTCCTAGAGGTAGAGGATTAGTATTTGTTGTCTTGCACCAATACTGTAACATGTAAGCAGCCATTATACAAATTGTAGTTTCACAAAATATACCATTATTTTTCCATTTCTTCATTTGATGTAAGGAAAGAGCTCATTCAGACACTGCCTGCACCCAAAATAATCATTTTTAAAGTATGATTAAAGTGACTTGTTTGCCCCTTCCAACACAGACAATTGTATTCCTTCTTATTGCCAGATCAGACATGAGCGATAAGGGGAAGTATCTGGCCAAACCAGAAGTAGACTGCCTGTTCTCAATTGATTCTTGCCTAGTTTTGCAGCCCCAATAGGTTTGGAGAGTTTCTTCCAGTTTAAAAATACTTGTCTCAAAACTTGTGTTTGAGATTCAGAATTTGTTACCCCAAATCAGCTCCATGCAGAGTAGTCATATAGAATGGTTCTGGGTAGCTTCCCCCAGGCCCCATGGTGGGGGGCAGCAAGGGCTGGGCCTGCCCATGAACTCACTAGTGGCAGTGGTAGCCATGTGCTCCTCAAGCTCGGCTCCCAGCTGGTTTGCTCCACTTCACTGCATCACTACAAAGCAGAGTACCCACAACCCAACCTACTTCTCTCCCCTGAGCTATGTGGCTGGGAGCCGAGCTTGAGGAGCACAGCAGGCTGAGACCAAGTTACTCTACTTTCCACTGCTGTGGTGAGTGCAAGGGAGGATCCCTGCTGCCAACCTAGCCTCCCCCCAGAATCTCTTGGCTCATGCTGCTCGGGGAAAAGGGATTTGGGGAAGAGGTGCAACAGTGGAAGTAGGAGATAGTGGAGGGGCAGGAGGAAATGGAGCAGAAGCAGGGCTTGTTGAAAGAGATGGAGTGGGGGAATGTGCGAAGCATAGGCAGGAAGAGGAGGGGAGAGGGTGGGGATTGAGGTGGAATGGGATTGTCCTGGTCCCCACCTCCCACCCCCAGAGATGGTGCTAGCTCCGTGTATTACTGGGGAGGCTTCATTCTGAATAAAAAATTGGGAGTCCCTTCAGAATATGGGATCTGAACAATCTGACCCATTCAGCCTCTGTGTCTTCATTCAGTAAGTGGTGATGGTCACTGACCTGTTGCTGCCTTGTGGCTGGATTGGCCATTCACTGTTAGTTTGCTCTGTTATAAACAAGACCTGGGTTTGATTTCTGGTCCAGCACAACCTGGAAGTAAAGAAGAAGCCTCACTCTCTGACAGCAGGGTTTCCATGTGTCTCTCAAGTGTGACTTTCCCACTCTTCTCCCTAGGAAGAGAAGCTTCATCCAACTCTAACAGCCCCATTCAGTGACATGAATGGTTACAGTGATGAACGGTTCTAGAAAGGAAGGGGAGAATCTTAGGAACACTGAGTCTCAGATCTGTTCTGTATGAAGCAATTTGATAGATCATGATTTTTCTGCACCTGTTTCTCTCAATATGAAATGATCACTGCCAATTATCTAAAAAAGATGCAAGTCAGGTGCTCAATATACCAGTGATACATAGCAAGGTAACAATTGTCTGTGTAGTATAATGTCCATGAAGCATTCCACACACTCTAAGTAATTGCACAGAGATGCCTATTTAACTCACTTTACTTCAAATCAAAACATAACAAGCATGTACAGCCACAACATGATATCATCTCATACAAAGTACTTTGTGTAATATACTACAGAAGCACTTAGTGTTTCTGTATGTCATATTCTCTTACTAAGACTGTAGGTGAATATTGACAAAGTGATACTGAGAATGCACAACAATGTGTGTAATTATATTTCAATAATATTCATCTCCAACATCTTTCATTTCAAAGGCATCTTGAATACCTGTCTTAACGTTTTGCATCATAGAGGCCTACTTTCCTTCAGCCCTTGCACACATTAGGCAGGCACTTTCTTGCACAAGTGCTCTCACTTAAGCCAGGAGGAATCATTTGGTTATTATGACAAAAAAAAATTAGCCACATGCAGCATATACAAGAGATTTACCCAGATTTAGCTCACTAGTCATATCTTTGTTCAAAGCTAATCTGAAGCATTCTCTGTGTTAATCTTTCTGGCTCCATCAGAGTTATGAAATAGTTTCTTGATTTCTCTTTAATGGTAACAAGCATGGTTTCTGTCTTTTTAGGTGGACAAGCAGTTTTGCTGGATCACGCTGTTAAAGCATTCCTATTAAGGTACATTCCCACCTTTACAAGTGCTTGGCGGCTGCATTATGTGTTGTAGGATTTAAATAGCTTTCTCTGAAATGTGTTCTGTTTCGCTGAAAAGGAGGATTTTTTTAACTGTTAGGTAGCTGGTATCCCTTGGGGATTTTGGCTGAGAGTAAGCATTTATCCTTGTAAAGTAGATTATAATGGTTATGTTTTATTTTACTGCTTTCAGTGTTTTGTATCCTCTACTCTTACAAAACTGTTTAAACTAGGGCTACTGTATTGCCATCAGCAGAATTCACTGGGGTTCAAGAGATCATTTTAAATCCCTAAATTGAGGAGCTGAATCACTTGTAAGCACACCTTTTGACAGCAGGTTGAGCTTTCATCCCAGTCCTGTGATGGAGATTTGTGATATTGATATCCATCAGAGTATGCCACCAGCACCTTATCTTAGAAATCATTGTCACAAACCAAGGATGGCAAGTGGCAGCAGATTAAATTACAAGCATTAGGTCCACGGTTGTGCTTTGATTAGTGATTGTAAGAACAGCTGGAAGATCTGGAGTCTGATTCTAATGCTATGGTTGTTAAGAGGGGAAATATGTCAGCAAAGCAATGTATAACTTTAATGGGGAAAGTTAAGAGACAAGGAGAAAAACATGGAAAGGCTTTAGGACTGTGCAGTGTGTGTTCCAGAATAAATGGAAAGAAAATAAATGAGACACATTTGTGTCGTGTACAAGATAATAGCTTCCAAATGGCGTGATGATTAGGTATGTGAAGATTTTTTTTAAGATAGGTGAAAGGTGCAAAGGAATTCTGCTAAATTCCTAATCATGTAAACTTTGTAATTTTAAGTACATGAATAGACCTATTTCAAATCCCATATCAAGTGGACACATTTCTTGTCTTTGGTCTGTCGCTGATGCATGAATAAAATAGTTAAATCTCAAATGTTTGCTCAACTATCTGTATGAAGAATAGGCATAAGTAATCAAACCCAATTCCACTTTCAGCAGATTTAATTACTCTTCTTGAAAGAACTCACTCAGAATTTTCTTGATTAGAATGACTGATTGCTGATTAACAGGTATTCTAATTGGTTGGGTAGCAATTATTACAGGGCATTATGAAGTCGAGAAACCTTTGTAAATTATAATTAACCGAGTCACTTGAGCTTCCTAATGATCAAGAGAGCTAACCCAGACAGCAACACATAATACTATTTGCTCCATTCACAGCAAAGTGAAAAGTCTGAAAATAGAGATGTATAAAATACATACAGGCATCAAAAGATAGTAAAAACACAAATGGCTGGCAACCATATTGCAATCTGAAGACACTAAATAGAATTGTTTCTGTTTCACTGCCTTTGATGTGGTCATATAATTTGCAAATTTCACCACTTTTCTGTAGTTCTTTTATAACATACTAGTCATGCTACTACATCATTTATATTGTATTATGAACTACAGAAGATGATATCACCAATTGTTAAAGGAGAGTAACTCCAGTTCTAGCATCTTTCAAACTTTTTATTCAAGCAGGAAAATATGTTCTCAATTCATGATCTGCCAAACCATTTATCATATGAGATTCAGGCAGTGGGTTTTTTGTTTGTTTTGTTTTGTTTTTTGCCAGTGATAGCACTAGCCATTTTTAAGTTACAAGAAAAGGTTGTGAATAGTTTTAGTACTGGGATAGGAAAAATATGCAAATAAATCAGTCCAGCTCCCTTTTTATCTTTTCTTAAGCAAAGTTTAGCTTTTTCTCTGTTTTATTTACATGTATTTTTCTACTTTAAAGTTCTGAAAATAGTGCATTAAATTAAATTTTAAGGCCAAACTCCTCCCTGTTGTGGACTATTCCCTTGTAACAAGAAGGAAATTCCACCTCTTTGGACACAGTGGGCTTGACTATCAGCTCAGTTCAGCATAGGAATTAAGTGGAGGGAAAATGGCTTAAAAGTAATGTCTTTGCATATTGTGGGGCTGGCAGCGGGTCTGTTTCATTTTTGGTGAAGTCTTAGGGCTCTCACAACTTATACTTGATAGACTAATGTATTAAGGGGTCATTCTGGTATCTGTAAATGGCCAGAGTTCAGTGATGCTCTAGACCCTGCCTCTACCTCCCAAGAAATCCCCAACCAGGCAAATTCCTCAGTGACTAACTCTTCAGTTTGTTACTACCATGCACAAATGGAACAGTGTAAAAGGGAACATAATGTAATAACCTAGAGTATTTTGTTGAACTTATTTTTTCAGCAAAATCCATCCTCAGTCACTCCCCTCCACAATCCCGTGGTTCTCCTGAAATCCATGTAATGCTTGGGACATATACCCCAGTCCATGAATTAAGAACACATTTTAGGGATTCTATAATCCCTCCCAACAACCACCGCCATAATCCAGTGGTGTCTCCTGCTTTCTGAGTGCCATAACATCTGCAGGGCACAAGACTCCAAATTGTATAAACTATTTGTGTGTTAGCCAGTTTTTAAATATTTAATATTTGAATTGCATTTTCCATTACTTATTTAATGTTGTTTTTTGATATATTAGTACGTGCTCAAGATAGAACTGGAACAAAATTATAATGGCTTCTCTTGCTGTCCTTTTCTTGAATTAATTTAATGAGCTTTTTTGCTTCCTAAGTAGTATTGTGAACTGCAAGAGAACAAGTTGTCTCAGAATTGCTCAAATATTGAATTAAGAACATTTCATAATTCCAAGAAGAAATAGGCAGTTAATCATAGTAAACCATTATGTATGGAAACAGTTGTAGGTAAATGCATTTTCATGAAAAAGCAGGGGGAAAGAATGATTAGTTTGTTAATTCCCTCTGCTCCCAGCTTTAATGGACTGTCCAAAATGATCCCTGTTTCACAGAATGCCTCTTTTCTGTCTCAGAGGGATAGCCATATTACTCTGTAACTTTAACTTGTCTTATTTCAAAATAACAAGTGGAGCATCCACATTACCAAGCCCATTGTTTCAAAATAAGTGGCTGGTTTTTCAAAATAATAACTCCTGCTTTCAATGAGGAATAACACTTATTTTGAAATACTGATTTCAAAATAGTGGTAGTGTGGATGCTCTACAGCTGCTATTTCAAAATAACTACTCCCCAGAGTCATTCAGATTAATTACTCTCCAGTGTTTCCTGGGGCTCTAAGTTGAGGTAGCGCATCCACATTAGAGAGCCTCCATTGGACTAATTTTAAGGCTTCCCTATAGTGTGGACACCTATTTCAAAATAGTTATTTGGGGAATTATTATTTCAAAAATAAGTTATTTCAAAATAATTTCGTAGTGTAGTCATGCCCTTAGGGGTTAAAAAAATAGATAGTATCATGAGCTTTCATGGGTAAAACCCACTTAATCCGATAAGCATTTTTTGCAGCTCAGACACCACATTCTCTATTTCCTGAAAATACTGAAAATATTTTAGGAGCTGTTTTGCAAAGGTCCTGAACAAATCACAATTTCCATTGGCAGCGGGCTATTTGTTTCTTGTGGAGTTATGTCAAAGTCCCAGTTGTTGAAGGTTAAAGATGTTTACTAGCTGCTGCTATATAAGTGACTGAAAAATTTTGTACTGACTAGATTTGATATTACATTTTTACAACGTAAGTTAACAAGCATTTCTTTTAGGACTTGAAGTTGTAGGGTTGCATGTGAAGATTGTGAGAAAACAGCAATGAATAACTAGCAAAATTGCTAGCCATGGCACTTTATTCTGTGTCAGGATGGAGGACTGCAGACTGATAGACTTGCAGGAACGCTAAGACACGATAAGTTTGTCTGTCAGTGGGTTGCCTTCCTGCCTGCCCTTCTTTCCATTTCTTCTAAGTATAACACTTGTGTGAGCATCTAGTATGGGCTTGCAATTGGGGCTAACTGAAAAAATTTAAAATGTCATTTTTATTTAAGCACCTATATCCCAGCCATTCCCTTTCTTCACCTCTTCTCATGCCTGCTGATGGGGCAGGGGGAGGAAGAGGGAGAAGGCGACAATTGCACAGGAATCTGGGCAATTTAAAAGGTCTAAGAGGCCCCAGCCACTGCCATGGTTGCAGCATCCAAGAACCCTTACAGTGGGCTGCAGGAATGGATGCTGGGGAGATGCAGGGGAGCCCAACTGGGGGGAGGCTAGCCCCGACTCCATTTTTTCCACTTGCTCCTGCTCCCTCCCCCCCATGGCTGGAGCTGCAAGATCCCCCCACAAACTGCCCCTGCTCCACATGGAGAAGGCCTTGGTGTCCCCACCACCACCACCCCAGGAATTCTAGCCTGCCTCAGCCTCCCTTACTCAGAGGAATCCTGAGCTTTCCTCCCCTTCCTTCCCCAGAACCAACCTGCTCTGAGGAAAAGCATCTCTTCAAAGACATTTTTGATATCCCCCACACAGACTTTGTGGCAGCTGAGTAGCAAATTCCTTTGGGCTGGGTCTGGGGAAGGGAGGTGAGGTGACAAACAGAGCTGCAGCCAGTCCTGGGGTCCTCTGGGCAAGCAGGGGACAGAACAGTGACTGAAGAGAGGAGCTTCTGATCAAGGGACTGTGCTTGGGGTTTCTCTGGGGGGGGGGGCAAGGGGCAGTGGCTCCAGCTGGGAGAGGGGAACAGGGTACTTATTTATTGTTCTGTTTTGGGGCCTGAAATTGCTGTTTCAAGACCTGCCCCTTCAACTTCTTACCCTAACAACAGAGCCATTCCACTTAGACAAACAGGATTGCTCAATGTTCCTAAGCACCAGTAGCAAGTCTCTGCTCTATACAGATGCTTCCCTGGGCAAGTGCAGATCAAATGTAGATTCCTTAGCAAAAGGGCTTTGGCTCGCTACTTGACTTGCAGCAGCTTATAGTATAGCCCTCCTCGGCCGTCTTTGTTCAGCAAAGCACTTAAATAAATTGACCCCAAAGTTAAGGACACACTAAGTGCCTTGCTCGGGCCTTAGGAAAAAAGGAAGTGCTTAGAATGCTTTGTAGTTATTCCTGAGAGAGACTGCACTGTGCTTTATCATCATTTTAAAAGGCACATATTTGCCCTGTGCTGTTTTGATCCCCGATTCTAGTGCACATGCCTAGGAAGGTTTGCTTGTTTATCCAGGTGTTCCTAGTGCAATCAGAAATGCTTGTTTATGTTTTGATGAACCTACATTCTGACATGTTTTGCTCATTAGACCAGAATATTGTGTTAACCCAGCTTATTGCTGTATATAAAATCTTAGGTATGTGAACCCTCCCCCACCACCACCCCCTATTTCCTCCCTGAGTCACTTGGGGAGAAGGCAATACTAACTTGTGTCCCTGGGTGCTTAACGTTATTGATATTAAAGGAGATCCTGAGTATCCCAGTGGTGATGTTGGATAGGTGGGAATTCTCTGTCCACCCATCTGCTGCAGTCCCTTACTTCTAAAAGAATTCACAAAGGGTAGTGTCTCCACCTGGCTAGCCTCTGTACACATTCCTCTGAAGAACTGGGTTGTGCCCATGAAAGCTCATGTTACCATCTACATTTTTTGTTAGCCTCTAAGGTGCTGCAGGACCATTCGTTGTTTACGTTTTTTTCAAAAATACCAATTATTAATAATATACATGTATTGTACTTAGATTAGCCTTAACACACCTTTATTTAATTTAAAGAAACAGGGTGTATCAGACTAAGATTAAATATCACTCCTAATTTGACTCCATAGTGTGAATACAATCAATTAACAAATATAGGATACAGTAATAAAAGAAGCTTATCTAATTGGCATTTACACTGACACTATTTACCCAGCCCCAAAGTGTGCACACCTCTGTATTCCAGAATCCTAGATGCTTGCATGGTTGTATTTGAAGATATGAAGCTGTAGTGGAGACAGCAGCACTCAGTTGTTTCAGTGTATCAGTCCTGTCAAGGCAGGAAGCTGTATGACCCCTCTATAGATTGGAGGAGGCCCCACCAAATGCCAGCAGCTCTGGATCCTGGTTCACTGGGGAGATCACTCTGTCTCTCCTCAAACTCAGACAGTCTCTTCTGTGCTCCTTCCCTTGCAAGCACTTTCCCAAGCATCAGTCACAGTTATTAACAGTTCTTCCACTTCAGGCCCTTTTCTGTCAGCTCTAGGCACGCAAACAGTTTTACCACTTCTGGTAAAACCACCAACAGCATCTGAAGCTCCCTGCTTGATCAAAGCCTCATCAGGCTCTCAGCAGCAGCTTCTGGGCTGGACAGAGCTCCACACCAGCAATCTGGTTCTTCTCTGCAAAAATGGAGCCCACTGCCGGCATTCAGCGCTCCTGGAAGAAAAGTGTTTCCTTTCTTTTTCCCAAGGCATCATGTGAGTTATAGTCTCTAAGGCTAGGTTGGAGGACACAGGATCTTTCCAATAAAGGACAGAGGCTCCTATTATCAAGGCAATCTACACATGAACCTGTCATTTTAAAATGTCAAAATTAGAGCTGTGACACTTCAGAAAACAATTGGTCCTCCAGTGCTTCAGAGTGTAAAATTCATTCTTTTTAGTTGCTTTGCATTTCTTTGGTGCTTCATGTTTTGGAAAGGCAAGTGTTCCTGATAGTTAACTTGTATTAGTTAACATGTGGTCCCTCCATTAGTTTGCTTTGAACATCTGCAAGAGCAGTTTAAAATGCAGTGGGGGTCCACATGAGCATTGCTTTAATATCTTGGTGATGGTGATAGTCATTCTTGTGTAGAATTTGGAAGCTATCCCAAACCAAATAATAAACTGACACACATTTTGGATATATCTGCTTAAAATATCTCTCTTTTGAAACTCAAATATGAAATGATAAGGAATCAACAAAATTAACCAGATAAAATCCATGAATCACGTTCTAGGTTTATGAACCCCTTTTCTCTCCTTGAATGTTCTTGTTGTTATCAAAAAACCCTATAATAATTCTACCAATATTGGCATTTCTCTGAGCTGCTTTTCATCTCAAGCCATGTATGCACAAAGCACCTAGTCCAAAATTTATCCCTAGCAAGACTGGATAGGATAGTTTACCAGGAGTTCCATCTCTGGGCATTAGTTGATTAGGTCTCAAATCAGAACTTCCCTAAGTCTCACTAGTTAAAGAGATTAAATGAGCTTTGCATCATCATAATATTAAGCCATTTTCATTGTCAGGTTTGTTTTCTTTTAATGATAATTATGCTTTTCCAATTTTTGTATAAATAAACAAAATATAGCTAAGATCCTTCAAGTGGATCTGTGCGGGCAAACTCTTCACCCAATACAGAGTTCACTGAAGTCAGTGGGGCTCTGCCCAAGTGCATCCAGTTTTATGATTGGTGTCCACATAAGGCCCCTGTTCTGCAAATTCATATGTATGGGTAGACCCCTGCATCTGTTTGGGGCCTCATTGACTTTAGTGGGACTCTGCCTGAGTGCAGGGACTCCTTTGCATTTTGGAATGTGCAGGATAAACAAGGTTAAAAGAGATGCTATACTATCAGTGTGTGTGTTCTGACCTTATACATAAACACCAAGACTCTGAGGGTACCCATAAATATTGGGAACAAAATTTTCCTTTCCCCAGGGAAGGGGGTGGAGATTAGTTACTAAAATCCCAACACTTTAGTATATAAGCTTTTAATAATTAAAAGGGAATTGTGATGAATTCTCTCTTTAAAGTGCATATTCAAACAACGATTGAATCTATCATTTAAAGATAAGACTGAATCCTTGACTGCATTCTCCATTTACTCTGCTGGAAATCAGACTCTTTTTTCTTCTATAATTGGCATAAGAAATCCTTGCCTTGTTCCTAATCACAGAATGAGATCTTTGTGTCTCCTGGATTGTCTTTAAATATATCTTGTCTTTGCAATTTTTCTTCCATTTATGTTAGGAGCTGAGGAGTATACACTGACTGATTTGGATCAATAAATGATGGGCACCTTTAAACACAACTGATAATTCCATAAATTTACCATATTGGAAATGTTACCATGATGTGTTATATATTTATTGTATTGCAGACCTAATAACTATCATCTTGTGGAAGCACAACCTCGCCTTGTGGGTGCCCCACCCTCATCTCTGGTTGCAGCATCAGCACTTGCAGTGGGCTCTCTCTCTGGCCTGTCATTGCTTCTGCTTGCCTATGTCTTCCTCCCAACTTCACCACAGGATATTCTGTGGTTTGGTTTTGCTACAGAATAAAAGTCTAAACTTCTGAGGTAGTACAAAGAAGTCCAAATGAATTTTCACATCAATAGCTTTTCTGCTCCTCTCAGGTTTCATTATGGCTAATTTATTGTATTCTAGAGTTTCAGAGGGGTAGCCGTGTTAGTCTGTAACTGGAAAAACTTAAAAAACCAACAAATAGTCTAGTAGCACTTTAGAGACTAACAAAATATATAGATGGTATCATGAGTTTTCATGGGCACAACCTGCTTATTCAGATGAATGGAGTTATTAAAGGTCCAGTTTCTAAATAAATAGCAGGTGGGGGAGAAGGGAAAAGAAGGGGGGGGGAAAGGGGAAAAGAATAGTCAATTAGAGTGTCCATGTTACATGAAGCTGACAGAGAAGGTACTAAGTGTTCTTACCCATTGTTTGTTTTGTTATGTCATTAGGATGTGGAATGTAGCGAGCTGTCCACCCAATGTCTTTGTTCATACCTCTGTTTAAGGAATCAAACTTGTAAACGATGTTGAGCTCTGAGGCCTGCCTGTGGAGTTGGCTTGTGAAATTGGGCTGAAACAATATGGTGACTTTGAGATCCATTAATGAGTGCTTGGGCAAGTTAAAATGTTCCCCAACAGGTTTCTGTGTGTTGCCTTTTTGGATATCTGATTTGTGTCCATTAATTCTTTCTCAAGTCTCCACTGCAGTCTCTCTCCCCTCTCAGCTCCCTCAGTCTACTTACATGAGTTAGTTCTGCCTCCCCTGTCCAAAAGTTGGTTAGTCACTTTCCACCTCTGCCCCAGGTGCATGGCATGGCTACATGGGTCCTGTTCCTTGTATTACTGGCAATGGGAGTTAATTTCATCATGTATCACCTCTCAAAGAAGTTCCAGTCAGAGTTACCAATTAGGACCTATGGCCATTCCAGCTCTTTCTCTAAGTCATGCATGCAGGTGAACAAATTATTTTTCTCAACTAGCTGGGAGATCAGTAACATTCTTCCCTGTAGTCTTAATGTCACATTTTTATTTGTAAAGCCTCCTCTGTAGTAGCTAATCTATCCTGGAGTTCCAGGATCATGTACTCTCCCCTGCTGGTCCTGCCTTTGGGTGGCAGGTCAAGGTCCATGATCCAGGCACCTTCTTACATCTCCCTCATGCAGGATGCCTGCCTCCCATAAATTCACTTTAGAAAGAACATGCTGTGAAGTTCTAGAGATTGAAGTCCCATTGTCACGTGATTTCCTGGTTTGCAATGCAGCTAAAGGCTTGTTCAAATTTCTGCCAACTTCTTGTGCACCAGATCTTGTCTTCTCTGAACAGATTCTTGCTCTTGATTTGCTACCTCCATTTTTACTTTCTGTCATGAGGCTTTCATCTTCTCCAGCTCCAGTTTACCGTGTGTAACTGTGTCTCTTTCCATGCCAACCCTCAGATATTTCATCCAGTCTTGCCATTCTATCTCTACCTCTTCTGCTGTCAGATTAACCTTTGTCTTTCCATATACACATGAAATGGGCACTAGTGAATGCTAGACAATTCTCTGATTGGGAGGCTACTTCCCAAAGTAGGAACTGAGAACCACTGGAGTCAGTTAGTCCTGTCATTTCCAGGCCATCCTCTTTTGCAGTTACCTCTTAGTTTGGAGTGTGCCCTGCCTGATGAAATATCCCAAATCACATGGTTGGCTGTAATACAATCCAAGTAGCTGCACTATGTGATTGGGCAGTCCCTTCTTATATGACCTTGTTAGTCACATCAAAACCACACAACTGTGTTCTCCTGACCAATTGCTGGGTTCCTGTCCCAGATGACTGAAGCATTGATATTTTTTCCAGTTTCTTAGGTACATATGGGTATGTCTAGATGACAGGCTTTTGTTGACAGAAGTTTTGTCAACAGATACTGTCGACAAAACTTCCGTCGACAAAGAGCGTCTAGACTACATCCAGTTCTGTCGACAAAGCAAGCCGCTTTGTCGACATGACAGTGTAGACGCAAAGGACAGTGTAGATGCAATAATGCCTTCTGTTGACAGAACTCTGTCGACAAAAGGCGTTATTCCTCGTAGAATGAGGTTTACCACCGTCGACAAAACTGCTGAGTTCTGTCGACATTATGTCGACAGAACTCAGTGGTAGTGTAGATGCAGGTATAGTTTTGTTGACAAAAGGCCACTTTTGTCGACAAAACACTGTAGTCTAGACACACCCGATGTGTCTCCAAATTTCTCCCTCATTTGTCCCCTTTTCCATCCCTCGGTCAGAGTGCTCTAAAACCTTGTTTCCCTCAGAATGTTCCCGTTAATCTCTTGTTTGGGTTATTTAGTATTAGGAACTTCCATACAGACCTCCAATCTCTCCATGGCCTCATTAATTGAAGTTGGCCAAAACTTCTAGACGCAGCTTTGGGCTTCAGCAGTAAGACCCTTAGAAACTGTTCTAAGGCTAAAAGATTTCCTACCTTATTTAATGAGTTTGTGTAGGACTGTAACTGTTGTGTTACCAGATCCCATAGACATTGTACTGCCACTCTAGGGTTTATGCTCTGGGGGAAGGCTCTGTCTTAAACTGCTCGCAATATGCTTTCAGAGGAGTCCCAGTCTATCCAAAATGGTCTCTGTTACCATCTTGTAGAACCATATATGCTTGCCAGACAAAGTTTGGGATCTGCCAAAGCTTTTCCTGAGAAGAATTGGGCCACTTGAGATGTTTAAGAGCAACCTACCTTGCTCTGGTTGCTATTTTCTCAAAAGTGCTCAAAACACTTCTGGGTCATCATTTAGGTATATTTATGCTAGATGTGGTACTGCTCTGAGAGAATTATCTTCTCCCAAAATTATTTCACTTGCTCACCTTCACTTTTCCAGACATTACAGGGACTGTTTTTGTTGAGCCTGTTCTTGTTCTAAACTTGCTGTTGTGCTTGCCTTTCTAGTAGGTGCAGGAGTACAGCATGAGTCTTCCCCTGTTGTGCCTCCAGCATACAGAATATGTCTTCCAAAAATAAGAAATGTTTTGGTTTGTTCCTCTGCCCCTCACCTTTAAGGTAGTGGACATCTCTCTTCTTCTTCAGCAGTGCAGTCTCCTAATCCACTTCTGGTACCATGTATGGCAATCTGTTCTCACCTCATTGCCTCCCCTCCCCCCACCTTTATCTCTGGTTGAACAGGGTCTTCAGCTCCGGTGTTCCCTACTATGCTCTAATAGGCAGCAGGTTTAAAACAAACAAAAGGAAGTTTTTCTTCACTTAGTGCACCGTCAACCTGCGGAACTCCTTGTCAGAGGATGTGGTGAAGGCTAGGACTTTAACAGGGTTCAAAAAAAGAGCTAGATAGATTCATGGAGGTTAGGTCCACCAATGGCTATTAGCCAGGATGGGTAGGAATGGTGTCCCTAGTCTTTGTTTGTCTGGAGATTGATGATAGGGGAGGGATCATGTGAGGATTACTTGTTGTGTTCCCCCACTCTGGGGCATCCGGTATTGGCCACGGTTGGCAGACAGGATACTGGGCTGGATGGAATGTTGGTCTAACCCAGTATGGCTGTTCTTATGTTCTTATGCTCTACCTTGGGCCTGCCATCGACTTTTTCTACCTAGATCTTCTCCTGACACCCCTAAGTCATGCAAAAAACATAATCCCTTAGGGGTAGTACAAAGAAGTCCGAATCAATATTCAAATAAATGTTCAATTAATCCATCTTATGATTTTATAAATTTCACTATAGTTCATTTACATGCTTCCTTTTAAGCCCTAGCCCAGGGCTTTTCTCAGTCAGAGAGACCTGTTTCCTCTGCTGTCTATGTCCCAACTTAAATCTGCTTATCAGACTTACACCTCCTCTCCCACACAATCACTGTGCAGAGCATGAATAATTGGGTCTTTTCTCTTGCCTTGAAGGTGAATGATTGGAGATAATAGTGAAGAAGAGAAAGAGGACCCCTGAATAACATTATCATCTATAATATTTCCTATGTCTCAGGCCCTTTTAAAACCTTGCATACCACAGAGATTTTCAAAGGTATAAAGGACATCCAGCTGCCATTGACTTTCAGTAGGCTCTAGGAGAGATATTTTAAAGGTATTTATCTGCTGTGGGAAAGCCCCTGCTGTTCCCATGGGTCTCGCACTACTGGCGGAAAGTGTTAACCTCAGAGGCTCACTGTGGCCCTCCACATAGCATCTTTCTCTTTACTAGAGGCAGAAGCCACAGCCTGTTTAGCCATACTTGTCACATGCTAGTTCATAAGTTTGGGGTAAACTCCCCTCGGGAGTCCTGATCTCCCTTCTTGGGACAGATTTTTGTGATGTCCTGGGGACGGTTGGGGGGAACCCAGGCCTGCCCACTACTCCAGGTTCTGGCCCAGGGACCCTGAGGCAGCGGCCACAGGCAGGGTTACTGCCACTCTCAATCTGGCAGCTTTTCCCTAGGCCACTTCCCCAACGATCCCTCCCAGTACCCTTCCTTTGGTACCTGCTTGTCAGTCCTCCGCTCACACTTACACAGCTCTTCTGTGGGATGAAGATGGACAGCCCATGGTAGGTAAAGAACAGGTTAGGAACTATTTAGAAAAGCTAAATGTACACAAATCCATGGGTCCGGACTTAATGCATCCGAGGTACTGAGAGAGTTGGAAAATGTCATTGAAGAGCCTTTGGCCATTTTCTTTGAAAAGTCATGGAGATTGGGAGCAATCCCGGATGATTGGAAAAAGGCAAATGTAGTGCTCATCTTCAAAAAAGGGAAGAAGGACGATTCAGGGAACTATAGGCTGGCCAGTCTTACCTTGGTTCCTGGAAAAATAATGGAAGGGATCCTTAAGGAATCCATTTTGAGGCACTTGGAAGAGAGGAAAGTGATGAGGAATAGTCAGCATGGATTCACAAAGGGCAAGTCGTGCCTGACCAATTTGATTAGCTTCCATGATGAGGTAACTGGCTCTGTGGACGTGGGAAAGTCAGTGGATGTGATCTACCTTGACTTTAGCAAGGCTTTTGAGACGGTCTCCCACAATATTCTTGCCAGCAAGTTAAGAGAATGTGGATTGGATAAATGGACAGTAAGATGGATAGAAAGATGGCCAGAAGGCCGGGCCCAGCGGGTAGTGATCAACGGCTCGATATCAGGCTGGCGGTCGGTTTCTAGCGGAGTGCCCCAAGGTTCGGTTCTAGGACCGGTTTTGTTCAATATCTTTATTAATGACCTGGATGAGGGGATGGATTGCACCCTCAGCAAGTTTGCGGAGGACACTAAGCTAGGGGGAGAGGTAGATACGCTTGAGGGCAGAGATAGGGTCCAGAGTGACTTAGACAAATTGGAGGATTGGGCCACAAGAAATCTGATGAAGTTCAACAAGGACAAGTGCAGAGTCCTGCACTTGGGACGGAAGAATCCCAAGCATAGTTACAAGCTGGGGACCAACCAGTTAAGTAGTAGTTCTGCAGAAAAGGACCTGGGGGTTACAGTGGATGAGAAGCTGGATATGAGTCAACAGTGTGCCCTTGTAGCCAAGAAGGCTAATGGCATATTAGGTTGCATTAAGAGGAGCATTGCCAGCAGATCCAGAGATGTCATTATTCCCCTTTATTCGGCTCTGGTGAGGCCACATCTGGAGTATTGTGTCCAGTTCTGGGCCCCCCACTTCAAAAAGGATGTGGACGCATTGGAGAGGGTCCAGCGGAGGGCAACTAAAATGATTAGGGGGCTGGAGCATATGACCTGTGAGTAGAGGCTGAGGGAGTTGGGTCTGTTTAGTCTGCAGAAGCAAAGAGTGAGGGGGGATTTGATAGCAGCCTTCAACTTCCTGAAGGGAGGTTCCAAAGAGGATGGAGAGAGGCTGTTCTCAGTAGTGACAGATGGCAGAACAAGGAGCAATGGTCTCAAGTTGTGGTGGGAGAGGTCCAGGTTGGATATTAGGAAAAACTATTTCACTAGGAGGTTAGTGAAGCACTGGAATGGGTTACCTTGGGAAGTAGTGGAGTCTCCATCCCTAGAGGTGTTTAAGTCTCGGCTTGACCAAGCCCTGGCTCGGTTGATTTAGTTGGGATTGTTCCTGTCTGGAGCAGGGGGCTGTACTTGATGACCCTCTGAGGTCTCTTCCAGCTCTATGGTTCTATGATTCTATGATTCTACACCGCACTTCCTTCTTCCTCTCCTCCACCCTTTTCATTCCCTCTTCCTTGCCTGGGGGGAGCTGTTTTAAAGCAGCACCACAGGCCTTAATTGGCTGCAGGTGTATAATTAGCCTGTAGCTTCTAGCCAGCTCTAATTACCCCAGGTGCCTGCCTGATTATGCTGCAGTTAGGCTTGGGCTTTTCTTTTTATTCAGAGAAGAGAAAGCAGTTCACCCAAGCCCCAGCATGTCTTCCCTTCATCAGTGTGTGGCAGCCAGCTAGTCTGGGTCTGTCACACTGCCTATTGATTTGGATGCTTGCAGATAGGCACCTAATGCAATTTTCACATATGTGTACTTTCATTAGTCCCATGGGAGTTCCACTAGATGCTTCTCTGCATCTTTAGGCACTGAAGAAACTTTAACAGTCTCATTGTTGTAACAACCTCATTGTTGTATCATTGTATCAATATTCCCCCAATTTTCTCATATTTAGTGTGCTTTTCCATTCCTCCTAGTCAACTTACCTTCTGAGACTCAGCTATTACAAAAGAATCAATACAAGTAAATCCATTTAGAGGTTCTCTTATGCTTATCCGACTATGATACTGGAATATGAGCAATTTAAAAGGAAACAGTAACAATAACCCCAACCATGATTCGCATAGCTTGTTTCATGTAAAAAATTGTAAGTTCAGGCCACAGAAAGTTTTCTATGGCAACAAGCTTCTCAGAATTCACATACATAACTGTATGCTTGGACTATGTATTTCTGGACCGCTTACTCCAACTGGAAATCTTTGTGCTCACGACATCAAATGTTCTGTGACACCAGGTCCTTGTATTGGCCTAGTGGATCTTCTGTGCTGAATACCATAATTTCTTTACAGTTTTCAAAACAGTGTCTATTGAACCTGTTTATTGAATGTGATCTAGGTATATATAGAGAGAGAAAGAAATATGGAAGAAAACAAGTATATCTTACAACATTCGGATCAGATTCATACATACTTTGGCAATTTGGTGGTGGAAATATAAACCACATATATAAAGTGAGAAGGACTGGAAGCCTTAATTTTTCATGCAACAGCATGTAGTCAAATCAGCTGCTTCCCTTAACTGTGGTTGTTGCAGAGTGTGATGCTGTATAATGAGAATGTGATGCTGCCACAGCTGCAGTCTTCCCTGAAACTGCTGTGAATCACTCTGTTCAGTATCCTGAATTTCTACTCCAAGGTACAGTACAAAAATGCGTTCCAAAAACTGTAAAGCCCTATTAAAAACACTGGAATCTGTTTTCTCTTTGATGTCTATATTAATTGGTGATATATATGAACAAAGAGCGATAATCACAATATTGAATCAAGAAAAATAAGCATATGGACTTGATCAACTCTAAGGAGGAATCTTGCTCTGATAAAAATATCACTAGAATTTCATAATTGTTTATTATAACTCTAGCATTACCTTGCAGTTATTTAAGCTGATGTGTTGGAAATTCTTTTAAAAGTGGCCTCTGTGTGCAACTCAAACAACTACCAGAAGGAATTACTCCAGAAGTGACCGACTTCCATGTGTATTCAGTCTTTCTATCTGCTGAGACTGTCAACCATGATGAGTCCTTTATTACTGATTTGGGTGATTATTGTGTGTTGTATAAATCTGTCCATTATGAATTGTGACTGAGACCACAAACTCACTTCCCATATAGCTGGCCATCCAATAGACATCCAGTGCAATGACTATTATTCTCTTCTGACTTGGACTAAATCTGAATCTGTGGTCTAAAGGAGGAATGCTCCAATACTCTATTTTCAGTTCCCTAAGTCATACAGTCTTTCACAAACTACTGCCTCAGAGATATATGAAACAAAGAAACTCATCTTCTGTGAAATGTATTTAATTTATGGAGAAATGGACTTTTCTCCTTCTGCTACATTGAAGTATTTTTGATGTATTGTTGACATGTGGAGGAGAAATTGACAGAAGAGTGGAGGAGTGTTATAGTAAATACGAGTGGGGGCAGAGACGATTCAGCAGTGCTCTAGAAGATATTACATTTTCCTTTGTTTTGTGAGGAATTTCATCTTTCTGAAAGTTCACCTGGCTGGGTTATCATACTTGATTTCCATGGTATAAAAATAAAAGTAAATTAGAACCATATATGCTTGTCAGACGAAGCTTGCATTTCTTCTAGAATAAATTCTTATACTTAGTTAGTGCCAGAAATGCCCCTCTGCCGTGTATATTGGCAAAACTGGACAGTCTCTACGACAAAGGATTAATGGATACAAATCAGATATTTGAAAAGGTAACACAGAGAAACTTGTTGGGGAACATTTTAACTTGCTCGGCCACTCATTAATGGATTTCAATGTTTCCATATTATTACAGGCCATTTGCAAAAACCAGCTTGAAAGGGAAGCTGCAGAATTTAATTTCATTTACAAGTAAGATACGTGCAATAGAGGTTTAAACAAAGATCTTAACTGGATTATCCACTACATTCCACATCCCAGTGTCATAAAAAGCCAAGCACTGGGTACTTAAGAGTACTTAGAAACCACTCTATCAGCTTCATTTAGCCTGGACACTCTAATTGACCATTTTTTTCCATTTTTTTTCCTTCTCTTTCCCTCCCCATCCCCTATTTATTTTGCAACCTGGACCCCTTACCTACGTTCATCTGAAGAAGTAGGTTGTGCCCATGAAAACTTATGATACCTTCTATATTTTTGTTAGTCTCTAAAGTGCTGCAAGACTATTAGTTGTTTTTTATTTTTTTTTCAGTTACAGACTAAAATGTCTATCCCTCTGAAATTTGAGAAATAACTTGTCCCTTTGTTGTAATGACCCCTTTTCCATGAGCTTTTCTATTTCATTACTTAATCATGTAAGTGATATGATTCATACTCTCCCATATGAAAAAAATCTTCAAAGGGGAGTATGCAAACTGTGATATAGCAATTAAAAACTATACTTATGTGTAGACTGTAAAAACAGTTTTTAGCATCATATTCTGAGTGTTTTGAGCCTTAATTTCTGACACATGAAATAAACAGTTTGAGGGCTGTGCCACACTGGGAATGTACATTGGCATAGCTATGTGTCTTGGGAGTGAACAATCCACAGCCCTGAAAGACATAGCTATGTTGACCTAACTCCCTGTATATACAGTGCTAGTTTGAAGGAAGATTACTTCCATTGACCTAGCTATCACCTCTCAGGGGAGATGGATTATCTGCCATTAATATAGGTGGTGTCTACACTGAAGAGCTACAGCAGCATAGCTGCAGCACTGCTGCTGTGCTTTTGTAGCAGTTTAAGTGTAGACATACCCTCAGTCTTTGCTCTTTAAGCATCTAATCCTGCAAGATGTTTCACATGAACAGACTGCTCCGAGCCTCAGACCATTCTGCTTCCGATGATGGGCTTCTCTTGACAGTTCAGGAGACTGGAGGCAGCAGGATACATTTACTGGAGGTTCCTCCTCTTGTGTTTTCTTACCAGTCCAAGAGACCCCAAAACTGTTGAATTCAACAACAATAGCTAGACGACTACGTGTTGGCCTATCAAGGAAACTCCACTGTCACAAAAGGTCATTGAAGACATTCATCTTGTCCAGATAGCTCTTCCCTCAACCAATGGCCACTCCCTGTGATTCAGAGAAACATATAAGGGCATGTTTTATGCAAATGTGATCTTGGAATCCATCATGGCCAATAACTTTCCACAGACAGGAGCTGTGTGCTTTGTTTGGGAATGTAAATTTCCAAGCACATGACTGAGGATATAAAAAGATACCTGAAACATTACCATTTTATCATTTTCCTGCTCTGATTCTCTTAACTGTGGATTTACAGCTAAAAGGAGCATCTTGAATTATGCACTAAGGGCTTTCCAAGGTCCTGGAAGTTACCAGAAGGAATTTACAAGCCATCAGTCTATTCCATCACTGCTACAAAGTTGATATTTGCGATCATTGACAATCATTTCTGTGTATGTGAGCCATTTGCTTTCATTATTGAATGTTTCGCTTTTTTATTAAAGATTGGCGGCAGTATGATATTTGGATAAGATCGGAACTTCATACTGGCATGGGCAAATATAGCTGAGTCTCTCAGATTAGAAAGACTCTCATATAGAGTGAAATGGGCTTTCAGTAACTTCTTGCTATAGTAGATTGAGTTGCCTGGCTGGGAGCCAAGGGCTGGAATGCTTCTGGTTAACCAATGTGTAGAAGCCCTTTTGGGCATGTCTACACTAGAGTTGATCTTCTAGTTTTTTATTTAAAGGGTCTAGCGTAGACCCCCAAATCGAATTCTGAGGGCAGCCCCTGCCAGCATCCTGTACTCCTCATTCTCTGAGCAGTAAGGAAATCCAACAGGAGTTTATGCTCCCATTGGCCCCTGCAGTGTAGACACTCTAGCAGCTCAGCTTAAGGTAAGCGGAATCTAGCTACTCATTTTGTGTAGCTGGATGGCATACCCTAAGCCTACCTGCCTGGTCTAGCATAGACCAAGCCTTTGTTACTGGTTTGATGAATCTAATTATAGAGTAAACCACTGGCTTTGGGGGTAGTCTGCAATCTGCACTGAGTATGGCTTTGTCAGTGTGATCTATCCTAAGCAGCTGGTCGAAGCAGTTATTTTTTTGGCCTTCACAACACCCCCAGGCAATGAGTACCACAAGTTGGCTATTCATTGTGTGAAGAAGTGCTTCCGTATATTTGTTTTATGCCTGCTGCCTATTAAGTTAATTGGTGACCCCTAGTCCTTATATGATATATTGGGGGTGAATAGCACTTCCTTATTATTCACTTTCTCTCGACAAGTCATAATTTTATAGACATCTATCATATTCTCCCATAGTCATGTCTTCTCTAAGCTACATGTAATGCTGGGAGACCCTGGTCATCTGCAGGTAGAATTGAACCTCTATCACATGAGTTAAAAGCCAGCAAGCTGTTAGCTAAGGTTGCAGAGCAGACCCATTATTCTCTCTGTAAGTGGTCTCAGTGCCACTAGATGGACAGTACACCACACCCCATACGTGTTTCATGTACAGTACCATTTTTTTAAGTTTCTCTTCATAGGAGGCTGTTTTGTATCCCTAATCTTTTTTCGTTTTCGTTGTCCTTGTCTGTACCTTTTCCAAATGTAATATACATTTTTGAGAAGGGTTGACCAGAACTGCAATAGTATTCAAGATGTAGGTGTACCATTGATTTATATAGCAGCATTATGATATTTTTGTTATTAGCTGTTATCGCTTTTGATATTGATGCCTATTGTATATAATATTTGTGGGCTTTATGAGTGTTCTTTTTTCTTAACACAGGTCAGATGAGTGGCATATGAGATCTCTCTACTCACTAACTCCTTTGCATTTACTTTAGGGTTTGAGCTTTAGTGAAAACTAATTTGAAATACCTTTATTCCTTTTGTTGTTGTTGTTTGTCTTTATAAACAGGTGGCATATGTCTCTTCTTTCTCCTCTAGCAATAAGTGGGTGACCCAGATGACAACATTCAGTTGCAAAAAAAGGAAACACGGGACACATATTTATTGTTATTATTTTAATATTTTTATAACTATGTTAGGTACTGCTGAATGTTAAGAGTTCTAGGAAATAAAAATGAAAGTAAAGACATCCAGTAATAATTTATTTGTATGTATTTTTAGTGTGTGCATTTTTATTTTATCCCAAATTAGAATAGGTTTAGAGTAAATTTTGGATATAAAACTTCACTATATAATGTGCACTTTTATAACAATTCAACAACTCAGCCAAAGGTTGCTATGATTTGTGAATCTTCTTTATTTTGTTCTGGGTTGGTTTATGGTGGTATGTTGAAATTATGCATGTTTTTTGTCATGTAATCAGATGAAATTCTCTTATCCAAATATGAAAGCAAAACTATTGTTTGCAATTGTTTCCCACTAAGCCCTATGAGTTTTTATGAATATAGAGAGGAGAATGTGGTCTTATAATAATGAAATAACAAAGTTTCTATAGCTACAATTTTATCCCATATAAACGAAATCACTGAAAAGCCACAAAAAAACTGAAAGTTCAGCCTTTGTCTTACAATGTGTTCTGGGGCAATTTACTTAACCTTGACTTGACTCAATTTACCTATTTGTAAAATGAAGTTGATTCTTTCTCCTTAATGGGATGGGATGAGTATTAAATAATATTTGGCAAATTGTTAGGAACATTTTGGATGAAAAGATACCGGGCAAATACAAAAAATTAACTATAATAACAAACATATTCAACTGAATAACTATCTACTATATATTTGAGAGAATTTGTACATCTGTCTTTGTGTCCATCCTTCTGTGAGTCTGTTTGTTCAAGAACTCCTAAACATTAAGATCTAGGATCACAAAATTTGGTGGGATGTGTGTGGTATGTGATTGTTTCACATAAAATGGAAAGAGAGGAGTGTGATAGCAGGGATGGTTATATTCATGAATGGTCACAAGGGGGCAGCAGACATGGGGGATAGTTATATTCACAAATGACCACAGAGGGCAGCAAGAATCCCAGCCCTGGCAAGCAGCCACTGACTAGGCAGTACAGCCCCCATTGCCCATGGGTCGGCCCCGGGGAGTAGCTGGCAGGTGGCCTGCCAGTGGGTAGCCTGCATACCCTGCCCCATGACCCAGGTCAGCCCTGGGGCAAAAACATCAAGTGACCTTTATGACCCTCCCCATGTGCGCTGGCCTCAGGGAGAAGCCTTCAAGTACCCCTCTCTGAGCTCCCCCCCGACACCTCCCAACCCCTTGCTCTAACTCCTGCATCCCCAAACCCTGCCCTTAAGCCCCTCTTCACCCTCCAACCATGAGTCCTACACACCCCATACCACCAACCCCCTGCCCTGAGTCCCCCACATCCCAAGTCCCTGCCATGAATTGTACGCATACACACACACACACACTGCTTCCCTGAAGTACCTGAGCAATGCTGGGCACATCTTCTAGAGTGCTATCAATGGTCTAGTTTCCCAATTTTTTCTTACAGTGTAAAAAATCTTCAATTTGGATTATATGCTGTAGTTATTGTTATGCAAGTTTCTGTGCAGAGACAATATTTCTTGCAGAGAAAGCTGTGTAAGCAGCAGAATTTGTTCAGTGCCTTAGTCTTTGATTATAGTGAATAATTGAAGCCGAATTGCTCCCTTGGATGCATGATGTTTCACTAGTCTAAGACTGATACATTAAAAGTTATGAAGCTGAACTGCAATGTCCTGAAATTCTCCTAATGCTAAGCAGTGGCACAATGATAGTGTTTGAATGGGACACTGATGCTTAGTAAGCGGTTTGATTCATCCTCAGTTAGAATAACTTGAAAGGCACAACATCTGAACATACCTGAGTAGACTCCTGATTTTTGGAAATGTTTGGCTGACCCCAAATATATATTTGGAAAACTAGGTATCTGGGCAAAGACTCTGCTCCAAAGTCTATTCAAGACAGTGGAATGATCCCATTATTTCCCAAGTCTTGGATTAGGGTTAGAATCTGTACAACAGGGAGATGTCCTGACAATTGCTTGGGTCAAAATGAAGCTTCTGGTGTATTTCATGCTTAGTGTGCAGATGTTCTGTAATACGATTTTCCATTTTTAACACACATTTTTAATTGACTAGAGTCTTAATATATGGGTGTTCTGAGAGGGCAGTGAAAGCATTTAAGGATTTCTACAGGTCATCTCTTTCACATACTGGCAATATGCATATGGTACTATCTGTGTCATTTCCTTAGGGATTCAGAAGGGATTTTATGTAATCTTAAATTTCACAATGAGCCTGCTGTCTTCTCCAATATACTAAATTACCTCACCTAAAATTCTCGTTGGGGTGTTGAGAGGCAAGAGGGGAAGAGGAGTATAGAAGGTATAGAAATAAAAGCACAGAGATTTATTTGATTTGGGTAGATGAGACATAGAAACGTATTTTTCAAAGCTGCATAGGGATTGGAGGTACTGTTTCAATTAATTGAATAAAACTGACTATCTACATTCCCAAGGCAGTTTGGAAAATATTCGCCAGAAAGCCTTGATGATTTATTTAACTCAAGAGTTGTGATAAGTTTGGTGATTTTTTTAGGTTGATCTTCCTCAGCACTTATTTTGTTCCTTTTGTAGAATGCATTCAAACATTGTTAGTTTTTCTAAATTTCTTTGTATATGGAAGAGATATAGATATAGATGGTGCTTGGTCCCGCCATGAGGGCAGGGAACTGGACTTGATCTCTCGAGGTCTCTTCCAGTTCTAGTGTTCTATGATTCTATGGCTCTGTGAAATCATTGATGGTGACTCCCATATTTCTTTTGTAAGGGACACTACAAGTTCAGAGCCCAAAAGCAAGTTTGAGATGTATAGAGTCATTTGCCAATGTGCATTACCTTATACTAAGCCAAATTACATTTTATCTGCCATCATGCTGTTCAGTCCCTCGTGTTCCAATGCCATCTGGTGTCTCTCACAAAACACCATTGCTTCTGCTAAAAGAAACAACTTAGTACCATCAGGAAATGTTATCAACTTACTGTCTACCTCCTCCTCCAAATCCTTAATAGTGATGGAGACCTGAGAGACTCTTCACTCTAAACTTACTACATCTTCATTCTTAGGAGCAGTGTGTCTTTAATTTCCAGTTGCTAAATTATTTTCTAAATCACAGAAAGATTTTTGCTCCTTACCAAAGTACACAGGCATACAAATAAATGTTAATTACTATGCTACAGTTTTTTTCTAAAAAAATCCTATTAATCATTATTTAGGAAAGTCCTAACCATATAATTTTGAAAAGACAAATTAATTTATGCCCAACTTCATCTGCTTTTTCTCTAACTTAAAAACAATGCCCAACAACCCTCTTAATTAGGTTAAAGGATCAAGATTTTTCTATATAGGGATCATGCTGGGTTTGAGCCTATCACGTTATACTTATCCAACTCTTCCGTTATTCCAGCATGATGTATATCTCAGAAGTTTTATTTAAAAAATAGGCATCACATTATTGACTTTTTAGTGTTCAATAGCATTATTAGCATCTCTGTAAGGATGTTGTAAATATATGGCTTAGTGCTTGTACTGTAATGTTTTACACTCTATTGTCTGCTGCTCTCTTAAATGCATATTAGCCTAGCTTGGTGATTTTATTTACACAAATATCCTCCCTATCCCCTTTAGAACATGTGGCTAGTGACAGAGCAGTGGACTTAATCTCAGGAGACCTGAGTTCAACACCTGGTCTGCTTGGTGACCTGGGCTAAGTCACTTCTTATATTTAAATTTCTCCACTTATAAAATGAAGATAGTAAAACTGACCCTCTCTGTAAAGTGGCTTGTGATCTAGATTGAAAGTGTTACAAAAGAGCTAGATATTATTAATAATACTCTCATTTCTCTTGTTGCTTGATGTTCATAGCCTTCAGATACTTGCTTACTATATTCTCTCCTTGTTTGTCCTTGCAATATTATTGAATTGTAAATATAGAAAAGGTGAGTGGAGAGAAAACTGTAAGGATAAAATAAATTTTAGTGCATTGTAAGTGATTGTTTTGATTTCAGATTCCGCAGCATCACCTCATCAGTTACTTTTAAAAATAAGACATCCAGAACATACGTGTTCATAACTTCAAATGGAAAATCGTGTAGTGAGGGGAAGAGGAAGAAAATTGGGGGGAGGCGGACAAACTGGTTTCTTGTTATTCAGAGAAAACATTTGATTAACCACATATTTTGCAAATCACAATCGTCTGTACCAGAAGGGGGATTCTGCCTTGAGGGAGGAAAGGTTGTCTTTGAATCAACAGAAGAGAGCAGCTAGTGCTAATGATGGATATTGCACAGGAAATGCATTAGATTGGGAAATTCAACTACCTCGTCATAGCACAGGGAAGTAAGAGGTTCTTATGATTGCAGCCCTAGACTAAGTCTCACCAGAGCTGGATTAAATTCATAGCTCTGCCACACACTACTTGTGTGACCTTAGGCAAGTCACTCAATCACAGTTCCCCTCCATAAAAGGGACGTAACAATTCTTCATTTCCTCTCAATGCTAAACTCATCATTAATTTAGAAGAGAGGCTTACATACTTCAACAAAAAAGGCCAATAAATCAAGAAACTCTCCCCTACCTACGTCTGTCACTGGGTTTGCTGACTATGAGCCACTAAGCCAGCAGGTGTATGGCTATCATGCATGGCCTCAGACCTCCCAGGACCAGGACATAGGCAATCTGACCTAATGGTTAGAGCTGGGAACCAGCACCACAGGCCAAATTTGGAACTGAGGAAAAAACCAGGGGTCAGAGCCCGAATCAGAAGCCAATAACTGGCACCAGAGATCACAACCAGACTTAGAAACAAGGCAACCAAGTGTATAGCTAGGGCCAATTGGAACAGGAGCAGGATGAAGACAACAGCAAGACAGAAACAATCACAACTACAGGAATAAGTGGTGAGCAGCTAGTAACCAGGCTGCTGAGCCTACATGCACACTTATTGGTTCCTTTCAGATGAACAGGTAGTCTGACCAGTCAGGTGATTCTGCCACAGTCCAGCTAGGATCATTAACCTTAATTTGCATGCTTCCTTCCTGGACTGATCTGGCAAATTCCAATCTCAGCTGAGGAAACTTACCCACAAGGCTCCTAACAGGAGACTGCTGGGTGCTTAGTTCTTGGGATTTGCTGGTGCAAGATAAATCAAGACCATCTTACATATGCCTTTCTGGTTTCTATGTATTTTAAATTAAAACCATTTTGTACCAGTAGGAAACATTCCCTTCCCTCTCTCTCACAACCCCTTCATGCTACAGGCTTTGTATCCAATTTCAATGAGGAAGGTAAAAACCTTGATGTCACCTAATAAGCGAGCAAAAGGCAGGGGAGGAGAGGGGAGCCATTGCAAGCATCTTTAATGAGAAAATGTTCTTTAATCATCCAATGATCATGGGAGAAGAGCAGCAATCTATGCCACTTTGATGTCCTGGAAAGGTAATTTTCTGTACTTTATTTTCTTGCTGTGAAACTGAATAGACTGTACTTCATGCCCACATAGCAATTTGAAGCATATGGAACCTACCATACTAAGAAAAGATTTTTTGTTGTTAGTGCTCATCCCAAATGGAATGAATGAAGAACATATGTTTTGGATTGGTAACATGAAGAATCCCATGGGAGTGATGAATGGTGGGTTAGGGATAGAAATACTGTAAAAGTACATTTTTGTAAGAATTTTTTTCTTCAGAAAATCATTTATTCTGGTACTCCAGGTTTATTTGTTAAAGAAATAAAAGAGATTTAAATGCTGAAATGGATGAACTTGAGACAAAACTTGATTTCTTCCTAAGTGCTAGGGAAGTAGACTTCCCTCTATAACCTATTACACTAAAATACCATGCCAGAAGTCTAATAGCAAACAAGAGGACTGTGGAGGGGTGCCCCACCCCACACTGTTTGGCCCTGGGGTCGAACCTTTACACACGCAGGCCCTGAGGCCTAGTCCACTGCAAACACAGGCCCTGAGGCCTAGTCCATGCTCTGGGAAGATGGGGTAGGGGGGCCCGGGCCCTCCCTCTCCACCGGACCCCAACCCAGGGCCCTATCAGTGGTGTGCGGTTCCCACCACTGGCTCGGCGGGGAGTTCTCCCTGAAACACGCCAAGCCCATCTGTGGTTCTCCTGCCCCCTGCTTTGGGTTGCTTCCTACCCCAAACCTCTGGCCGATGGAGATCCCACCTGCAGGCACTGGGCTGGCGGTGGCAATGACGTTGGCAGGCCCGACGTCTGGGGTGGCTTCGATGAGGGCATCAACAGTGGCTGGGCGGGCAGCCCACCGTAGTCGGCGTTGTGATCGCGCTCAGCCCGGGGACTGGAGTGGCGGGGGTTGCAGGCCCAGAGGCTCTCACTCTGGCAACTGGTCTGGCGGCGCTTGCTCCGATGGCGGGTCCAACGGAGGCTTCGGAGGTTGGGCAGGAGGTCCTCCCTCCACGGAGGCCAGCCCCAACTGAGCTGTCTCCCTGGCCTTTATACCTGGCCCGTAGTTGGAGCATGCCCAGCACTGCTGCGGGGGCGGGGCCTGCTCAGCCCAGCAGGCCAGTTTGCTCCTCCCTTGGCCAGTGTGGGGCTGGACCGCCCCATCACAAGGACCCATTGAAGTTACTTGTGTGCGTATAAATGGGCTCCTAGTGACTTGAAGAAATAGTCTAATTTACACTCAAAGTGGAAGTGTGCTTGTTTTAGTCACAGATGCGAGCCCATTGCAGTCAAGGAGCTGGCTCCCTGCTGCCTTGCATCTGATGGACCTATTTACCCTTGCACAAAATAGATGTCAAATGCTGGCAAATCAAATTGGCAATGTCCTAATGCTTGCCTGCATGAAGATTTAGTGCGCAGCAAGCCAGGAAAATGTCCAGCCATGTCCAAGTGGAGCCAGAGATCAGAGTTACACTTAGGCCTTGTCTATACTACAGTCAATTAAGTAACAACATTTTAGCTATGTGAATAATGTAACTGAAGTCACCGTACTTATGTCTGGTTACCACAATATCTTCACTATGGTAAGTCCAGTACTGATGCTCTCCCATTGACTCTGCCGACTGTCCTCATTTTGTTGGAGTATTGGTGTCAATGAGAGAGCGCTTGGGCAGTCGATTTATCTTGTCTCAGCCACCACTTGATCTGTCACTGCCTGTGGATCCATCGGGTAATGAAGATTTGCCTTAGAAACTAGGCAAGTACAGCCAGGGTAGATTGGAGCAGAAGCAGAACAGGGCAAGAGCAAGACAGACACAGTCACAATTGTCAGAATAAGCGGTAAGTAGCTTACATACAGACCAGTTGGCTCTTTGAAGGGTTTTTTGTTCTGGTTTTGGTTTGGTTTTTTTTTTTTTTTTACCATACATTACAGTGAGTATGAGAGAACATTAGGCCACTTGTACCTCTGATTTCATTTTGGTCCCCCATCTGCCTGCTAGCGGGTTGCCTTCTCTTGTCTTTTCCAACATACCCTTCTGTGGTGCAGATACTTTGATTTTCACCTCTCTAGAGTAGAAGAAGGGTGTTTTCCTTGAAGACCCAATCACCTTTACCTGGCAGCCTCATCCATAGAGAATATATCTGTATCTCTGTCTCTCTTGTGAGACTGAAGTCCCGAGTTAGTCATTGAAAACAGATTTAAAACAAGTTGTATTTGAAATACAAAGGAAACATTGGATGAAACAAAATTAAAGTAACTTCTTTTTATGAGAAAATGCTGGTTTGTACCGGTAACATATATCGGCATAGCTTTGTGTGTCAGGGGTGTCAAAAATCACATCTTTAAAAGATGGAATTATGACAGCCTAACCCTCTGTGTACACCAAATATTCTTCCATCAACCTTGCCACTGGCTCTCAGAGAGATGCATACCTATCCCAATGGGAGAACTTTTCCCTTTGGCATAGCTAATGACTAAAGTGAAGTGCTACAGCACTTTACACTGCACTACAAGTTAAACTGGATTGGCTGTTTCATCTTAAATTACTAAAAAAACCACACACTCACACCCAAACCCTACTTGTTTAGACCTGGTTGTGATGGGGCACTGACGGCCCACATTCTGAGCTGCCTGACAGCAGTCATGTATGCAGCATGGGGACCCAGGTACGCGGCGTGCGTGGGGTGCTCATGCGCCGCGCGCCAACTCCGCTGCTCAGAGACTGTGGGAACTGTGAGCCGCAGCCGTGCCAGAAGTGATGAAGGGAAAGGGGGTGGGGTCTGGGAGACGGCACAGGCATGACGTCGGGGGGGACGGGGGAGCGTCAGGATGGAGGGTGGATGGTTTAAAAGGGGAGAAATGGTCAGGGGGGAAGGAAGGGCACAGGGTGTGAAGGAGGCACAGCAGGTATTGGGAAGCTGAGGAGGGAGACTTACGGCCGGTGGAAGCTCCGCCGAAGGAAGGGGGAACGGGCGGCCTGCCACTGGGAGACAATGAGGAGAGGAAGCAGTCCAGGGCGGGGCATATAATTGAGACCCGCAGGCTGGCGCATTGCACGAGGCATAAGGGATCGGTCGGAAAAGGCTTTCCTTGTCTACTGATCCCCGTCTAGACTGCCGCTTTTTGCTGGCAAATTGCCGTGGCGGCAAAAAGTGGTGGCCATTTTTATTCTAATGGCACATGGGATTTTTAAATCCCCACTTCATTAGCAATTTCGGTATGTCTAATTTACATCCCTCTGGTGACAGAGGGATGTAGTCTAGACATACCCATAATGATACTATAAACTAAATTCCTTTCCTTTCCTTCCTTCCTTCCTTCCTGTTATATCAGGATAAGTACTTTTGTAATGACATAATTACATCAATATTAAGGTTGATAGTATAATTTTATACAAGTATGGTTAAAGCAGTACCAGTTTTATGCAAAGCTGCCCTTCATCAGACTGACAGCCTGCAGAGAGCTTTTCCTGACTGATTCCTTTTTCCACTATCTCTTTACAAAAGGTCTTGTTTTTTCCTGCTTTTACAGATTTTTTTTGTCAGAAATATTAACATACCTAAAGTGATCATTGTGTATGTAACAATATTCCTGAAGAGAAATCCTTTCCCCTGCCCCGGGTTACACACTGACATATTCATTGTCTCATTCAGATCTCCTGGGAGCTGAGTACCTCAGGATCAAACTAGTCCAGATAATTCTTAGCAGTTCTGACTTTGAAAATGGCCTTAACATTGTTTTATAACAACTCATATTCAGAATCCTAATTGCTTAATCTCTGGGAGGGTGGCTGGTAGCCAGTAATTTCCTTACCTGTTCAGTAAGGAAATGTGCCTGTCTATGACACATTTTCCCTTTGGAGTTGCAAAATTCATAAAGTTTGTAAACTGTATTTCTCTTGGCACATTCAAACAATAAATGATGGATTCTGTTTGCCATAGTTTGCCCAATGTAAGATTAAAAGAATGCTATCACTGACAAATAAGAATATGTTTTAATTTTCTTGTCTGTGGAGTATTGCTGGGTATTTAAATCCAGAATGATTCAGGTTAATCATTCATTACATTGTTCTCTTGCACCATGAAGAAGGTTGGTGCTTTCATTTTTCTCTGTGTCAATTTATATTTCATTGAAATAATTTGGTCTTAAGGTTAAATTGTTCCCAGTCCCTGGATGGTGTTGCAGAGTTTGCACCATCTTATATGGTGCATCTGGATTTTTCAAGAGCAGAGCAACTGAAGCACTTTAGACTGAGTGACATGTTATTCTGCATGGGGTCAACTCCACTGTCTAGCCTTAAGAGGAAGGGGACAGATTCATGGCACCTCTACCTTCAATGGAGTCCAGTACTGGCAGAGGCTTATGACAGTACACTGCTGCTGGCACTTAACCACCTTCTACAGTCAACCTAGTGCCTATCACAGTTTTGCCAGTACTCTATGGTGCTTATATCTTTAGAAGTGTGTCATTCTAAAGGGAATGGAATGATGCAGTGGATTTATTGGAGAAAAACGCATGTTATCAAAACCTTGCTTAGTGGATTGTCATTAATTTTTATTATCCTGTTTATTTTTTTAAAAAAAGTTCAGATGACTTGTTAGAACTTCATTAGAGATTGTACATGCATTTCTATTGCTGGAAAATTAGTAGCTGTATCCATCCTTGTGATGAAGTTGATTGGTAATGCATGATGGTAGATTTTTCCATTGTGCTGGTATAAACATGTCCTTGCTTTGTTTTTCAGATTCCTTCTTGTTTCATATTGTTTGTGTTTCTTAGTGGCTATGTTATATTTTTAATATTGCATTTTCATTTCTCATGGTGCTTTATTATTTATGCATGTAACATCTTTGTGGCATTTACAACACAGTTGACACTATAATCCTTACCATTATCCAAATATAGCAGTGAAATGTTGCCATTTCATATACTCGGGGTGTTTGTTGATCTTTGTCCTTTGTCACAGATGTTTGATTGGTCTTATTCAACTAGTTGATAAAAGAGTACAATTCTGTATAACTAGGACCCTATGAAGTTGACAGTCCCTTTTGGACAATTTCAAGGCCACGGGATATTAAAAATAATAAATTTCATTATTTTGGATATTTAAATCCAAAATTTCAGTGTTAATTGTAGGGAATCCTGGCTCAAAAAGACTTGGGGGGCTCTGGTACTTCTACCTTTACTTCTGTGCTGCTACTGAAGATGGGCATTAGAGCTGGGTGGCCAAAGAGTGGAAGGAAGAGCCACCAGCAGCAGTTGCAACACAAAATTAAGGATGACAAGGTATGGTATTGCTACATTTATTTCTGTTCTGCTGCTTTCAGACCTGGGCCTTCACTTAGCAGCTGCCACTCTTTGACTGCCCAGCTTTGAAGGCAGCCCACAGAACAAATGAGGGCATGAGATAGGGAAGTGGGAAAGAAGGAAAGTAGTAGCCTGCTTTATAACCAAAGAATAGCCAGAGTAGAGACTGTAAGGAGAGATCAAATTTTCTCTGTAATCCTGTGTGACATTTCAGCTAGAATGAATGATAGATACATAACAATGGACACATTGAGTCAGACCAGTGGTGCATCTAGCCCATTATCCTGTATTCCGATAGTGGCCAGTGTCAGGTGCTTCAGAGGGAATGGACAAAAAAAGCAATTTTTAGTAATCATTCTATGTTGTCTAGTTCTGGTATTTGGTAATCAGAGGTTTGGGAATATCCAGAGCATGGGAGAAATAAAATTCACAGGAGGAATTCTGGTCCTGGCCATCTTGACTAATAGTTGTTGCCTGCCCTTGGAATCAGCCAAGGAATAAGCCCAGACAAAGGATGAACTGGAGTAGCACTGAGGATTGTTTATTAGTACAGATTCTTAATGGTACTGCAATATTTACACACACATCACATTCATGCTAGCAGTTTGGAGGCAGGTTGCAGGCTGCGAGAGTTAGTTTCAATTTCACAGGTGTCTGAGACTGGCCTGGTGACAGCTTCCCAGAGATCAGTCACAAAGCAAGGAGAATTCCTGTAGTTCCTTTGGATCCATGAGAGGTCTCTACTGCTTCCAACTGGCTCCCAAGCTTGGTATGCTATTATATCTTTCCAAGGAAAGAAAAAATATACCCACCTGGCTATCCATCACATCAATTTATGCACTTTGCAGGAGTTTTCCTTAGCCATAAAAGGTAACATGCTGTGCTGCTTTAGGATTGGCAGTTTCTCACCCATTCTTCCTCATGCATACACTGACAGATTACATATTCATAATCATGAATACAATTGATTCTATTAATCAATATGGCTTTAACAAGCATCTAATTTTATGGGGATTTTCTACTAGTCACATAACAGGAAGCTTGCTCAGACCGCAACTACTGAGCAGAACAGAAAACTTGTTCAAACTGCAGCTGAAAAGGCAGATGGGGAAGGGGGCAATGTCTGGCCACAATAGTCTTTTATTAGGGATAGTTCCATCAACTTATCTAAGGCCATGTCTACACTATGAGTGTAGATGAGTTTTAAGGTCATTTTTTAGCACCCAACTTTGTAAATTCAAAGGTGCATGTCCCCACTGTGTGCAAGAATCTGACATACAGCAATCCCAGTAGGATAGCTATCTCACAGTTCCTTACATCCCTTCCATTCTGGATTAGAATCCCAGTGACTGATGGTTCAAAGACAATTACAGTGGATGGCTCTGGACATATGTCATCAGCATCCCATAATGCACTCATCACCTCCCTCCCCCCACTGGAAAGCAATGGCAAACAATCATTTTGTGCCCTTTTCCCCTAGTTATTCATGCAAATGCCATAGCAGGGTAAGTATGAACCCATTCAGCTGCAAAGTGCTGTGGTAATCATTGCAAACACCTTGCGCTGTATGCTGTGGTATGTTCAGTATATAGCCAGGAGCTTCTGGAGCAAGGATGTGAGGAGGCCATGTATGGAAAACTTGAGTGGAGCAATCAGCAGGTGCTGTCAGCAGTCAATCCTGTTGACACAGTGGAATGCCAGTTCTGGTATCAGGAGATAAGCACAGACTGGTGGGACCACATAGTTATGCAGCTATGTATGATTAGCAGTGGTTGCAAAACCTTTGCATGCATAAAGCCACACTCATGGAACTTAGCAAATTGCTTTCCCCCTCCAGAAGCACAGAGATACCAAAATGTGACCTGCTCTGACAGTTGAGGAGTGAGTGGCAATAGCCCTGTGGAAGTCTGCAAAACCAGAACGGTACCAGTCAGGTGGGAATCAACTTGGAGTGGGTCAATCTACAGCGGGGGCTGTTGGTATCCAAGTAACGAAAACAATCAACACCATTCTGCTACAGAGGGTAGTGACTCTGGAAATGTGGATGCCACAGTGGAGAGCTTTGCTGCAATGGGGTTCTCTAACGGCAGTAAAGTGATAGAATGTACATCCCCATCTTCAGAAAGCTACAAGATGAAAATTTCTTCACAGACTGGAAAATTACCATCAGAGGTGTTGAAATGCTATTAGTGATCCTTGGAGACCCAGCCTTCCTATTGTTTCCATGGCTCATGAAGCTGTACCCAGGCAGCCTGTACTTCAGTAAGTAGCAGTTTGACTGCAGGCTGAGCAAATGAAGAATGCTTTATTTGCTGCCCCATGAGCCTCAAGATCTCCTCCTGGTTCTTGACTTCACACTCCCTGAACTCTTCTAAGTTGTTTCTGCAGTTTCATATCTGAGTTCCATCAGAACTCTTGAGTGAATACAACCTGATCCTGGTGACTTATTACTGCAAGGGTGGTGAACCCGCGGCTCACGAGCTGCATGCGGCTCTTCCCCCCTTAAAGTGCGAAGCCGCCGCTGCATCCCTAGAAACTGTCCCCGGCCCCCGGCTCCCTGTGTTCATCGGGGCAGGGGAGCCATCCGGTGCGGCAATTCAAAATGGCGTCGCCAAGATGGCGGCAGCCAAAGGGAGCCTGATGTGGCCAAAAAGCCTTGTCTTTTAAAGGGGCAGTGTCCTTTTTATTTTATTGTATTGTATTGTATTTTATTTTATTTTATTTTTTTGCTCAACAACTCGGGGGCTCTTCCCTTTTTTTTTGCTCAACAAAAATTGCTCAGAAAAATTCTGGTGCGGCTCTTTGCATTTTTTCCGCCACTCTCTTCGTTTAACGGCTTGGCCACCCCTGTATTACTGTATGAAGTATCAAGTATAACGCCTCCTCACATCTGTAACATAGAACACTCTTTTACCAACATTAAGTCTGTTCTTATCCACAGTACATTTCAAATTAATTTAACATTTACTGTTACATTCTGTAACAGTGTACTTTTCTGCAGCCATCTTTGTAAAGCCCTTCAAGATCTATGGTGAAAGAACATATTTAAATTGTGGGATATGAAATACCCTCACATACCCTCAGTTACTTTTAATGTATGACTGAAATTGGTGGTGGGAAGTGAAAGGTGGTAATCAGAAAGATGTGGGATTTTTTTTTAACTCCACAACCTTAAAGATTATCATCACCATTGTCTCCTTTTTCCCAAGCCAGAGCAGAGTAGGGCTGAATTATCTTTCTTGGCAAGCACCCAGACTGCCATCCACTAAATCTAACAGGATTATTATTGTTGTTATTATTTCAGGAGCACACAAGGTCCAAACCAAAATCAGAGCTCCATTATGCTGAATATTAGTACACAAATGCACAAAGGGCAGTTCCTGTCCTGGTTTAGTTTTAAATCTAAATTGATGAAATTGGCAAAGGGAGGGGAAAGAGAGATGAAGTAATTTTTTCTACACTCACACAGCAGGTAAATAATAATGAAACTTAGCTCTTATATGGTGTTTTCCATCAAGAGATGTCAAAGTTCTTTACAGAGAAGTTCAGTACCATTATCCTTATTTTACAGTTAGGGAAAGTGAGGCACAGAGCAATGAAGTGATTAGTCTATGATTATGCAGGAAGCCTGTGGCAGAATTAGGAATATAACTCAGATCTCCTGAGTCTCAGTCCAGTGAACTGTCCATTAGTCAGTCCTTCCTGCCTCCACACTGAATACTTAAAAGCCAAGGAAATCTGGTGATATATTTCATCTTTCCAGTGATGTGAAGCATTATTCCTAATACTTATGTTTCATAAGGCACTAAAGTTTAAATCTACCTTTAGTTCTTCAGGGTAAAGTGCTTCTTTGGCATTGGTCCTGAACTGAATTTACAAGAGTAAATTCCAGACCTTAAGCAATGCAATTTTCTATCTTTGCTGCTATTTAATCATAATAGGACAGGTTTCCTCTTGTACATACTATATTCCTCCAGAATGCTAAATAATACAAAACTTTCCATAAGTTCTGTACATAGCTTCAAGTTTCTTTGACCTAATGAACATACTTATTACTTGCTTTTATATCATATAATGAAACATCTATTTAGTTCGATGTAATTATCTTTAAATAAAACATATAATAGACTTATAAATTAATTGAAGCTAACCTTATAGTGTGCTGACTTACTGCCCGTCAGATGCATTTCTAAATGGTATGGTAACTTGGTGTTGAAGAAATAATTGCTAACAGCTATAGCATAAAAATGCTGACGGAAACAAAATTTAAAAACTATATGCTACTATCTAATCTCCCTCCAGCTGGTGCACAATACACTGAGCAATTTGTTACTTCAGGAAATTCCTCTGATTAACATCATAGGTATAATCTTTATTTTATAAATTCAATCGGGGGTGGGATCATGTCACTGAAAGACCCTCGGTCGATTATCTGTGTACAGGATCTGTGTAACAATCAATAGAGTACTTTGCCTTTTTGATTGCCAGACATGACAAACTTTGGCATGGCATCCTAATTCTTAGCACTCTAATGAGGTACATTGCAATCCCAATGGGAGGCAGTGTCTCAGAGATGAGAAATGAAATGTAATGCCTTATGAATGACAAGTGTGTTTACCAGCCATTAGTTTTCATGTATAATTGGCAAGTGAATGCACTGAATGCTATCCCCTACAGAGTTAGGAGTTCTGATTTAAAATAATCATGCAGTTATTGCCAAACTGTATGATTCTCAGTTGAATGTAGTTTGTCACTTTCTCCTTCCTCCTATTCCTAACTACATTATATGGCTGATCATGTTGGCTTCTGTGTGTGTGTGTGTGTGTGTGTGTGTGTGTGTGTGTGTAAAAGTTTAAGGTTTCATTTTTCTGGAAATTTAGCAATTTCTTCAATTACACATGAAATGGCTGACAAGATGTCTTTGGAACACCAAGGACAAGTATTGAAAAGATGAATGAGATTTACTTTGCCATTATTTCTATTTCTTCCTGTCCATCTGTCACTTTAGTTATTTACAAGGTCATGCTGCATTTACCTACTTGCTGAGTTTTCACACAAGGTGGGTTGTTTTATGGAGAAATCGTGCCTGATAGGATAGCCAGGTTAGGCAGGCCAATAATTCAGTAGCCATAGTACTGAGTTCTTCAGTGACAACTGCCTGTTGGTATCTGAGCCAGAGGAAGTTGAATAGGATGTCAAGGGAGAATAAGTATTACCCTTCTGGGGAGTCTGAGGCCATGTCTACACGAGGTCAAATTTATTAAGGCCAATTTCTTGCCCCCAGTTTTTCAAAGTCGATGGTCCATGGCCCCATTGTGCACAATAATTTAATATAGTTCGAAGTTATACATCCCCAGTAGGGATACTGCTGTTGACTTTGAGAGTTGTGCACTGTGGTTAGCTATCCCACAGCGCCTGTGATACTTTGCATTCTTGTTTATGATACCAGTGCACATTGAGGCCAAAAGTGTGCAGGAGGTATTTCTGGGTTTATGCTGTCGGCAACCCATAAGGCTCCCTCCCCCTTTTCTTGATATCAATAGGAAACAGTCTTTTTGTGCCCTTTTTGGCCATGGTGGCCCATGCAAACACCATAACAAAATGAACATGTGCATCAAACCACTGTGATGTTAATGTCGACTCTGATGCACCTAATAGTTCAGTATGTCAAGAACGTAGGCAAATCACTACACCTGTAAGAGGACAAGGAGGAATTTTGGTATCCCATGTACATGCAGTATAGGCAAGCCCTTCCACTGATGGAAGTGCAGCTGGCAATTGATCCTCTGGGAACAGTAGAACGCCAGTTCTGGTGCAGTGAGACAATAACACACTGGTGGGACCACATAGTGCGACAGGTATGAGATGAAATGCAGTGGCTACAAACCTTCTGAATATGCAAAACCACTTTCATGGAACTTTGTGAATGGCTTTCCCCTGCTCTGAATCACAGGGACACTTGAAAGAGACCTGCTTTGATGGAGAAGCATGTGGCAATTGCCCTGTGGAACCTAACAATACCAAACAGCAGCTACTGGTCAGTTGGGAATCAGTTCAGTGTGGGTAAATCTACAGTGGCAGCTGTTGTAATACAAGAAGCCCAGGCAATCAATACCATTTTGCTACAGAGGGTTGTGACTCTGGGAAATTTGGATACCATAATGGAGGACTTAGCGGTGATGGAGTTCCCTAACTTCAGTGGGGCAATAGACAGAACGCACATCCCTATCTTGGTACCCAACCACCTAGCTAAGGAGTACATCAACCAGAAGGGATCCTTCTTGATGGTACTACAGGTGCTGGTGGATAACAAGGGCCATTTCACCGACATCAACATGGGATGGTCAGGAAAGGTGCATGACACACACATCTTTAGGAACTCCTACCTTTTCAGAAAGATACAATCTGAAATGTTTTTCCCTAGACAGAAAAATTAGAATCAGAGTAATGGAAATGCTAATAATGATCCTTGGTGACCCAGGCTACCGCTTGCTCCCATGGCTCATGAAGCTGTACACTGGCAGCCTGGACCACAGTAAGCAGCAATTCAACTACACACTGAGCAAATGCAGAAGGGTGGTTGAATGTGCTTTTGGTCATTTAAAAAGAAGGTGCCTTCCCTGGGGTCAGTGATTGACTGTGAGACATCATAGAATCATAGAACCATAGAGCTGGAAGAGACCTTAGAAGGCCATCAAGTCCAGCCTCCTGCCCAAGGCAGGACCAATGCCAATTAAATCAACCCAGCCAGGGCTTTGTCAAGCTGAGACTTAAACACCTCTAGGGATGGAGACTCCACAACTTCCCTAGGAAACCCATTCCAGTGCTTCACCACCCTCCTAGTGAAATAGTTCTTCCTAATATCCAACCTGGACTTCTCCCACCGCAACTCGAGACCATTGTTCCTTGTTCAGCCATCCATCACTACTGTGAACAGCCTTTCTCCAGCCTCTTTGGAACTTCCCTTCAGGAAGTTGAAGGCTGCTATAAAATGCCATCTCACTCTTTTCTTCTGCAGACTAACCAAACCCAAATCCCTCAGTCTCTCCTCATAGGTCATATGCTCCAGCCCCCTAATCATTTTGGTCGCCCTCACTGGACCCACTCCAATGTGTCTACATCTTTCCTATAATTGGGGGCCCAGAACTGGACCCAATATTCCAGATGTGGCCTCACGAGAGCTGAGTAAAGAGGAATAATCACATCTCTGGATCGACTGGCAATGCTCCTCTTAATGCAGCCTAGTATGCCATTAGCCTTCTTGGCTACAAGGGCACACTGTTGACTCATGTCCAGCTTCTCATCCACTGTAATCGCCAGGTCCTTTTCTGCAGAACTTCTACTTAGCTAGTCAGTCCCCAGCCTGTAAGAATCCACTTGGGATTCTTCTGTCCCAAGTGCAGGACTCGACACTTGTCCTTGTTGAACCTCATCCTATTTCTTGTGGCCCAATCCTCCAATTTGTCTAAGTCAATCTGGACTCTATCCCGACCCTCTAGCATGTCTATCTCTCCCCCTTGCTTAGTGTCATCCGCAAACTTGCTGAGGGTGCAATCCATCCCCTCATCCAGGTCATTGATAAAGATGTTGAACAAAACCGGTCCAAGAACTGATCTTTGGGGCACTCTGGTAGAAACGGACCGCCATCCTTACATTGAGCCATTGATCACTACCCGCTGGGCCTGACCTGCCAGCCAGCCTTCTATCCATCTTACCGTCCATTTATCCAATCCACATTTCCTTAACTTGCTGGCAAGAATGTTGTGGGAGACTGTATCAAAAGCCTTGCTAAAGTCAAGGTATATAACATCCACTGACTTTCCCATATCCACAGAGCCATTTACCTCATCATAGAAGCTAATCAGATTGGTCAGGCACGACTTGCCGTTCATGAATCCATGCTGACTATTCTTGATCACCTTCCCCTCTTCCAAGTGCTTCAAAATGGATTCCTTAAGGATCCCCTCCATGATTTTTCCAGGGACTGAGGTAAGACTGACCAGCCTATAGTTCCTTGGATCATCCTTCTTCCCTTTCTTAAAGATGGGTACTATATTTGACTTTTTCCAATCATCCAGGATCTCTCCTGATCTCCACGACTTTTCAGAGATAATGGCCAAATGCTCCTCAATGATATTTTCCAACTCCCTCAGTACCCTCAGATGTGTTAAGTCCGGACCCATGGATTTATGTACTTTTAGCTTTTCTAAATAGTTCCTAACCTGTTCTTTCCCCACCAAGGGCTGTCCACCTTCATCCCATATTGCGTCACTTAGCGCATTAGTCTGGGAACTGACTTTGTCCGTGAAGACAGAGGCAAAGAAACCATTAAGTACTTCAGCTTTCCCCACATCATCTGTCACTAGGTTACTGCCCTCATCCAGTAGGGGCCCCACACCCTCTTTGATCGCCTTCTTCTTGCTAACATGCCTGTAGAAACCTGTCTTGTTATCCTTCTTATTCCTTGCGAGTTGCAATTCCAGTTGTGCTTTTGCCTTCCTGATAACTCCCCTGCATTCTCGAGCTATACATTTATACCCCTCCCTAGTCATCTGTCCAAGTTTCCACTTTTTGTAAGCTCCCTTTTTGTGCTTAAGTTCACCAAGGATTTCCCCGGTGAGCCAATTCGGTATCCTACCATATTTGCTTCTCTTGCTATGCATTGGAATGGTTTCTTTGTGTGCCTTCAATAAGGCTTCTTTAAAATACTGCCAGCTCTCCTGGGCTCCTTTCTCCTTCATGTTAGCATCCCAGGGGATTCTGCCCATCAGGTCTGTGAGGGAGCTGAAGTCTGCTTTTCTGAAGTTCAAGGTGTGTATTTTACTACACTCTTTTCTTCCTTTGGTCAGGATCCTGAAATCTACCATCTCATGATCACTGCTTCCCAGGTTGTCACCCACCTCTACTTCCCCTATTAGCTCCTTCCTGTTTGTGAGCAGCAGGTCAAGCTGCGCACGGCCTCTGGTCGGATCCTTCAGCACTTGTACCAAGAAGTTATCCCCAACATTCTCCAAAAACTTCCTGGATTTTCTGTGTACTGTCATACTGGTCTGCCAACAGATGTCAGGGTGATTAAAGTCCCCCATGAGAACCAGGGCCTGCGATCTGGAAACTTCTCTCCGTTGTCTGAAGAAAGCCTTATCTACCTCATCCACCTGATTCGGCAGCCTGTAGCAGACACGAACCACAACATCACTGCTGTTGCTTACACCTCTAAACTTGACCCATAGACTCTCAACAGGCTTTTGTCCTTCTATATACTGGAGTTCTGAGCAATCATAGTGCTCTCTTACATACAATGCAACTCCTCCTTTTCTCCCCTGCCTGTTCTTCCTGAACAGTTTATACACTTCCATGACAGCGCTCCAGTCATGTGAGTCATCCCACCAAGTCTCTGGTATCCCAATCAAATTGTAGTTTTTGGACTGGGCCAGGGCCTCCGATTCTTCCTGTTTGTTACCCAGGCTTCTCGCATTGGTGTACAAACACCTTAGATAACCAGCTGATTGCCCTACCCTCTGCATTGGAATCATGGGTCCTCCTTTGTTGCTCGTTCCTCTTTGCATTCCTTCCCGGTATCCGACTTCCCCACTCCCCTCAGGGTTTTGTCACCATCCCCCAACGAACCTAGTTTAAAGCCCTCCTCCCTAGGTTTGCAAGCCTGCCCGCAAAGATGCTCCTTCCTCTCTTTGTTAGATGGACCCCATCTCTTCCTAACAATCCTTGTGCCCAGAACAGAGTCCCATGGTTGAAGAAACCAAAGCCCTCTCTGCAACACCACCTGTGCAAGGATGCATTTACTTCCTCAATTCGACGATCCCTACCCAGTCCTTTCCCTTCAACAGGGAGGATGGACGAGAATACCAGTTGCACTCCGAATTCTCTGATCCTTCTTCCCAACTCTATGTAATCCTCAGGAACCCGCTCAATGTCGTTCTTGGCCATATCATTAGTTCCCACATGGAGAAGCAGGAAGGGGTAGCGATCCGAAGGTTTGATCAGTTTTGTAAGCCTCTCAGTCACATCCTGAATTCGAGCTCCCAGTAAGCAGCACACCTCTCGAGAATCCAGGTCCGGACAGCAGATGAATGGCTCAGTCCCTCTTAGGAGGGAGTCCCCGACCACCACCACCCGCCTTCTTCTTTTGGGGGTGGTGGTCGTGGAACCCCCATCCCTAGGACTGTGCATCCCATGCCTTCCAGTTAAAGTTATTCCCTTCCGATTTCTTCCTTGTGAAGTGCCTTCCAAAGCATTCTCCATTGCAGAGCCTGTGGAGAGAGCCTGAAAGCGATTACTTACCTCTGTAGCAATGGGGGATTCCTGTGCTGGCCTTTTTTTCCTTCTAGAAGTTACATACTGCCAGTTCTCTTCCTCATCCTGTACTGCCCTCTCTGGCTCTTCCGCCTGCCTTGCTTGCAGGATTAAATTCTGCCTTCTATCGAGGAAGTCTTCATCCTCTCTGATCGAGCGTAGAGTTGACACTTGAACCTCCAGTCCTCTAATTTTTTCCTCCAAAATGGCGACCAGCTTGCACTTAGTGCAGATGAAATCCCTTCTTTCTTCCGGGAGGAAGACAAACATGGCACACGCTGTGTGGGTAACAACAATAGAACTATCATCATCCATACCTGCTGTCCTAAAAAAAGGTTTAAAGGAAAGACAAGAATACCTTGCCCCCTTCCCTCTCCCCTTCCGAACTCCCTCTCTAAACTCCCTGTTTGCAATCATCTGTTCGCAAGCTCCCTGGTCACTGACTCACTCCTTTATAAAGCCCTGGACTGCCTAATAGCCCCTTCCCCTGCCAAGGCTCAGCCAATCAGCAGAGGCTTCTAGATTTCAAACTTTAATTAGAAGCCAACAGTTACCAGCTTCTGGGAGGATGGGATTGTCCCCAAAGTGATGAAAAGTTCTTGGCTCTCATTGCTTTCAGGCTGACCATTCTCCTCTTCCTCCCACTCCACACTGCTGCCCTGCGTGTCTTTGGTGGATTCCATTGCATGGCTTGAGAAGCTGGTTGGGTTCCTCCCTCCCCCCCTAAAATTACATGCAGCTGGACGTAGAAGAGGCACATTTGCAGTGATGCACCAGACCATCAGTTTTCCTGCATTGTTTTGTGATAAGACTGCCCCAGCTCCTTTATTTTAACATGCAACTGCTGAGAGACCCTGGAGTATCTTTTCTCCACCAGGCACTTTTCTACTTTCATGTAGATTTCAGCATTTCTTTTGCTGTTTTGGAGCTCTGATAGAATGGATTCCTCTCCCCATTTTCAGTGAGGTCCAAGATCTCCTTTATACTCCTTGCTGGTGCTCTTTTGCATCCTTGGAAATTGGAGCTCATAGGACTTGAATGCAAGGAAGTTACGTCCATGTGTGTGGCTCGGGTGTGCTGCCTGCTCTGAGGTTTGCTCGCAATGCTGGCTACAAGGGAAGTGAAATTCATACTTTCTTGGGGCTTTTTCTGTTCACCTGAATAGCAATAGAAGTGCATGTTCTGGTCAGAGCAATCACAGTGGAGCACTCTGGGCTTCCTCCCAGAGTCCCAAGAACGTGAATTTTCTCAATGCTGGATCTGTGTTACTCCTTGTGAAAAGCAGGAATTCCTAAAATCAACTTCAGCAGCCTTTAAAGTCAGCAGAATGGCCTTGGTAATGCAGACTCAATCTTTAGAAAATTGACCTCGTGCAATTTAAACTCCTAGGCTGTGTCTAACCTGCAAGTTTTTCCGCAAAAGCGGCTGCTTTTGCGGAAAAACTTGCCAGCTGTCTAGATTGGCTGCTTGAATTTGCGCAAGAACACTGACGATCTAATGTATGATCGTCAGTGTTCTTGCGCAAATACTATGATGCTCCCGTTCGGGAAAAAGCCCTCTTGCGCAAATGTATTTGCACAAGAGGGCCAGTGTAGACAGGGGAGGACCGTTTTGTGCAAAAAAGCCCCGATAGCGAAAATGGCGATCGGGGCTTTCTTGCGCAAAACCGCTTCTAGAGTGGCACGGACGCTTTTTCGCAAAAACTTTTCCATTAAAAGCATTAGCGGAAAATCATGCCAGTCTAGACGCAGCCCTAGTGTAGACCAGGACTGAGAGAGAATGCAACACTTAATAATTATGCCAACTGATTAGAGAGATGTAGACTATAGGCCACACAGCTATGTCATAGGTGTTTTCTTGTTGTACTGCATTTGATGAGCTGGAAGACTCAGTTATAAAGGTGTTAAATCATAGGAAGAGGAAATGTATGTGTGTTAAAGGACTAATTAATGGGTTAGCCCAAGTATAATAGTTTTGGGAGCTGTGCTAACTAAACAATTTAAATTAAGAATATTTTACAATGGCTAGATAGCCAGTGTTTTGCGACGGGTGCTTTTTAACCATAACCATTAACCATAACCATTGCATTATTCTGTTATACTGACTGTGAATATACATACACCACTGTCTCTAACCTTATGTTTTAATTAAAAACCCTCTGATTTTTTTATATTTGTGTGTGTGCAGCACCAACCACAGGAGGGTTTTGGTTCATTGTTTCTCATTGTCTTCTCATCTGCTGTGTATCACTTTATCTTTCAGGTTTGAACAACCTGAATCCATCCCCTCTCCCCAACAAACTTTTTTTTTAAACCAGTCCAAAGTGGCACATTTGACATGGTTGCCATTCAGCACAATAAGTTGGCCTAGGTTTCTTCAGAACTTAATAATTTATTTGTATTATTCTAGTGCCTAGGAGCTCCATTCATGAACAAGGATCCCATTGCGAGAGGCACTGTACAAACATGGAACAAAAAAGGCAGTCCCTGCCCCGAATATCCTATGATCTAAGGCTATGCTTCTGCTTACACTGCTTTGTAACTCCCTGTCTGAGGGTATGTCTAGATTACATGGCTCCGTCGACGGAGCCACGTAGATAAGTTTACTAGACATAGGAAAATGAAGCGGCGATTTAAATAATCGCCGCTTCATTTACATCAAAATGGCCGCTGCGCTGCGCCGATCAGCTGTTTGGAGGCACAGCAGGGCAGTCTGGACACGCCGTGGTCGACAATGGAAGCCTTTGTCGACCGCTTTGTTATGCCTTGTGAAGTGAGGTTTACCAGAGCGGTCGACAAAGGCTTCCCTTGTCAACCGCGGCACATCCAGACTGCCCCGCTGTGCTGCCAAACAGCTGATCGGCACAGCGCGGTGGCCATTTTGATGTAAATGAAGCGGCGATTATTTAAATCACTGCTTCATTTTCCTATGTCTAGTAAACTCATCTACATGGCTCCGTCGACGGAGCCATGTAGTCTAGACATACCCAGAGTGCTGCAGGCGCAAAATAAATGTTTAATAAATTATATTAATATAGTCTTCTTTGAACAGGACTATAATTATAGAAACTATTTGGCACCTGCTGCATCTACTCAGAGGAGTTATAGAGCAGCACTGCTATTTATGCCCCTGTAGTCTAAACTGCAGGGCATAATATGATAGTTCCTCATATACTGCTGATATATACATTTCCCAATGTTATTAATCACCATCTTTCATAATGCTGATGTACTTTATTTTTAATACAATAATATTCTATACAGGGGTGGGCAAATTGTGGCCTACCATCAGACATTTTAATTTGGTCTTTGGCCTGTTGGGGAGCGGGATTGGGGACTTGCCCTGCTCAAAAGCAGCAGCATGTGTCCTCCCCAGCACCTATACATAGGGGCAGCGGAGAGCTCCATAAGCTTTCCCCCCAAGCACCACCCCTTTAGCCTCCATTGGTTGGGAACACCTGCCAATGGGAGCTGACGAGCAATGTCTACAGAGAGGGGGCAGTGCACAGTGCCGGTTTGTCACATCTCCGCATAGGAGCTGGCCTGCTATCTCAATAACTGGTCTGTAAGAGTGTTGACATTAAAATAAAAGTGTTGAACCATTATAAAAGTGTTCCCTTTTTTCATCAGCAAACAGTGCACTGAAATGCAATAATACACTCCCGAGAGCTTATAAGGGAGGTGCTGGCAAAGGGTTGCACCTCACAAATGTGTGTAGATTTGGGCATTATAACCAAAGTTAGGAGAGGGTGTGGAATACATGGGAGATTGAGGACTCCCAGTGTGAAAAGCAATCTGGGGCATAGCGGATATGTCTACACAGCAAAGTTATTTCAGGATACTAGAGATATCCTGAAATAGCTACCCCACATCTTTTGACTGCGTCCACTATTTTGAAAAATAGTAGACATGCTATTTCGCCATCCCTGTAAACCTCATTCTACAAGGAGTAAAGGATGGCTCAAAATAGTGTTTTATTTCAAAATTTGGCGCTGGGTAGACAGCACCAAATGATGAAATAAGCTATTTGGAAATAGACTCGAAAGAAACTATGCAATTTGCGTAGCACAATTTGTGTATCTTATTTCAAGTTTCAGGTGCTCTGTAGATGCACTCAGAGGGAGGACACCTATCTCCAATTGACATCAGGAGTTAGAATTTTGAATCTGCTCCAGGAGGGTGAAAAGGGAGGGCATGAACTAGTGTTGGCTTACTGCACTGAATCACTATACACTTGAGGATCTCTATCTCTTCCTCCTTCACCATGATCATGCATTCTGTGGCCTACCTGGTGAAGGCCTGGTTGTCCTTGTAGCTACACAGCTCCCTTTCCAAGCCTTGTTCCCAATATCTGCAGTCGCTGATTAATTTAGCACTTTGTGACCCAAATCCTCCATTTTTCTTTTAGGTGCTTCTTTATCTGTGGCAATCTCTCCAACATGGTCTGTGATACACTAATCAGATCCAACAGTTTCACTACAGTCAAAGCAGGGGAATATTTGGTGCAATGGCCAAACACGGGCACCATGTGACCACTGCATGGTGAGCTGGCCCACGAGGAGGGGGTTCAGGCGATCAGTCTGTTTAAGCACCACAATTTGCAAGGTTGGTTCTGTGTGGTGTACCTCATGCATTGCATCAAATGCCTCAACAAACATGTGGCTGAAACAAGACAGTCACTATCCTTTCCAATGTACTCATACATAAAAGCTAGCCAGCAGGAAATGAAATTTAAATTTTGCGGGGCCTGTAAAGGGGCAGGTCAGGTATCTGGTCACCTGGCTATAGGGTGGCAGAGATCACACCCCAGAGAAGATGATTGGTAATTGTGGCCTACTTCCTGAAGGCCAGAATCAGTGGAAAAACACCTCAAGGTATCTACACCTCATGTTTGTTGACAACAGAGAGAGGGGGAAATAAAAAAGTCTCTCACGGAGCTGGAAGATTTTTATTGGCAAAAAATGGCTATTTTTCCTGACAAAAGGTATCTTGCAGTGCGAACACTCATGCAGTTTTGTTGACAAAAGGCACTTTTCCTTGACAAAACTTGCTAGTGTAGATAAACCTAGGATAGGAACAGTTGAACAGTTTCAACGTAATTAATAGGCACCATCAGGCAAGAGGAATTGTCTAACTAGCTCATCTAAGTGATGTCACATTTCTACACATTAGTTCAATTGGATGAAACTAGAGTGAGTTTAAGCATTGTCTAGTATTTTGGTGTTACCTTTTATTGCCTGGTTCAAAGACGATACAAGATCTGTTGTTAACTACTAGATGAGGGAAAGCTCCTTTTGTTCATGTGGTGGTAAAAGAAATTTATAGTGAGATGAATAAGAGCACAGTCTATCCAATAGATTTGATTTACAGCTCCAAACTTTTGTCCAAAACCAGAATTTGACCAAAGTAAATTTAATTTTCAAGAATGTTGCATATAGGGAGATCTCTAGATTTGTGATATTGAACTATTTTAATGAGGGATATCTTTAGGAATGTAAATTATTACATGCAAATATGTCCTTTGAGTATATAGCAAAATTCTTGCACACAAGAGGCAGATACTTCAATTTCTTTTTCCAAGATAAGGAAGTTTTCTTCTATTCTGTCTGCCACACTGAAAGAACTTGGTAATCCTTAGTCAGTATTTCTACTTCATTAATAAAAATATAAGGGATTCTTGTACTGATCAAAAGTGTCTCTGCATTCCCATGCTGGTTAGCAAAGCATATTTAATTGAATAGATAAAATGACAGATTTCAAATGAAGTAAGCAAGAAACCTAGTCATGTAATTCAATCAGTATTTTATTATCTGTTTTCCACATCATTGAAATTATTACCATTTTTGTTCCATTTATGGAAGTCTATGTTGCTTAATTAGGGTTAATTTGCCTGCATCTCCCATTGACATCAGGAGTTACAATGTTCTCTTTTATCGCAGGACTAGATGTGGACACATGCAGGGGAGGAGGGTAAATGTGCTGTTACTGCCCCTTCCACATGGATGAATGAAGAATGGAAATAGCCACTAGGCATGTGTGTGACAGGTCCCCTTCTGTATTTGATCCACTGAGGATATGTCTGTTGTTGCCTTAGCTAGAGACGTGGAGTAGGCTCATTAGATCAATCTGTAGCAGCTCATGCTTTTAACTTAGAGGCCTTCCATTCAATTTCCAGTGTGCCATCCAAGATGGTGACCATTACATGAGCACATAGAGATAGGGAGTGGATAGAGCTTCGCCTCCACTTCCAGGAAACTAGCAGTTGAGTCATTGTGGAATGGAAAGCAATCTGTGCTGGGTAGAGATTCATTTAGCCACTGGGAACTCAGGGATCAAATTGTGACACCCTGAATTTATGACAAAGCTACATGTAAAGCCCTATATATTACAGGACAAATTTTGCTCTGTTGCCCTCGTGCAAATCCAGATAACTCAATCAGTTTTCATACAATTTGGCCTTTGGCTGACATATGTAACTTAAAAAAATGATTTCAGGGGTTTCTTTAGGTATATAATCTAATATGTAGGTTCCTCTTTTAATAAGTGTCCTCTATGGAAAGTCCTCATAGGACACAGAGTACATCTACACTGCGGAGCTATTTCAGGATACCGGAAGTATCCTAAAATAGCTACTCCATGTCTATTGAAGCAGCCGGTTATTTTGAATTAGATTTCGAAATAACAGCTGGCTTATTCCGATGTCCCAGTAAGGGTTAAGGGGAATTTCAGAATAGTGCGTTATTTTGAAATTTGGAGCTGTATAGACAGCTCCAAATTATGAAATAAGCAATTTTAAAATACAATATAATAGAAATAAGCTATGCAATTTGCGTAGTGCAATGTGCATAGCTTACTTTGAGCTAAGAATGTTTTGCAGATGTACCCACAGAGGTTTAGCAGAGTTTAGAGAGTTGAGATTGAGGGGAAAAAATAGCAAAACTGAGCTGGAACTACTTCAGAGAATGAGAGGAGCAACACATCAATGTCAAATGAGCTATAATAATGGCAGTTATATGCACAAATGAAAGAAGTGAATATACACCAAACAATCCATAGACTTGAAATAGACAAGTTCAACAATTAGAACAAGCAGCTAGTGGGTTAAAAAACCCACAATTTTATTATCTGACAAAATACATACTAACAGAATGCTGTGGAAGCCAGGAAAATCAGACTTCAAAGGAACAGGCAATTAAATAAAAACTATATGAAATAATAGAAAGGACTCCTGAACTAAAGCATACTAGTGGCTATGCAAATGTTTTGTATACTTATGGGGAAAAAAGAGATTGAAATAGCATAATAAGATGAGGTAGTACTGTTAAGCAACTGACCTATTATTCTGATGAGGAGAGGGCATTTAAGAGGTACACATCTCTTCAATGGTGCATTTGGATCTGAATTGTGAAGTTCAGTTTTCCTTGATCTTGGATGGGATTTAGAGAATAGGAATGGGTATTATTTTTACCTGTGAGAGGTAAAAATATACTATTTGTATAGCTTTCTTTTGGGGAATATTTCCCTCAGCCAGTCAAGTCAGCAAATTACCCAGTAACCCTAATTCTTTGGAAGGGTGTCAGGAAGAATAGCTTTGATAAGGCACTGGACTGAGACACAGGAGAATTCTGAGCTGTCTGGGAAAATATTCTCTCTCACAAGTTTTGCTTTTGTCAATTTTTCTTGGATTTTTTTTTCAGATTTTGTATTTGAAAACCTGAATACAAAAAAAAATCAATTTTGCCATTGAAAATAGATAAATGATCACAATAGTATTGCTGGACTACACCTTCCAGTTTGCTTGAAACTGTTTCCTGCTTTTATGATAGCCAGAATACACAGAGAACACCCAGATTTAAAAAGCAATTTCCTAGCTCATTGACAGGGTAGTTAAGCACTGGAATAAATTGCCTAGGGAGGTTGTGAAATTTCCATCACTGGAGATTTAAGGGCAGGTTAGATAAACTTCTGTCAGGGGCAATCTAGATGCTGCTTGGTCCTGCCATGAGTCATGGAATCCTAGAATCCTAAAGCTGAAGAGACCTCAGAAGGTCATCGAGTCCAACTCCCTGCCCAAAGCAGGACCAACCCCAAATAAATCATCTCAGCCAGGGCTTTGTCAAGCTGGCACTTAAAAACCTCCTACGGATGGAGATTCCACCACCTCCCTAGGTAACCCATTCCAGTACTTCACCACCCTCCTAGTGAAATAGTTTTTCCTAATATCCAACCTAGACCTCCCCCACTGCAAGTTGAGACTACTGCTCTGTGTTCTGCCATCTGTCACTACTGAGAACAGCCTCCATCCTCTTTGAAACCTCCCTTCAGGAAGTTGAAGGTTGCTATCAAATCCCCCCTCACTCTTCTCTTCTGCAGACTAAAAAAGCTCAAATCCTTCAGCCTCTCCTCTTAGGTCATGTGCTCCAGCCCCCAATCATTTTGATTGCCCTCTGCTGGACCCTCTCCAATGTGTCCACATCCTTTCTATAGTGGTGGGGGGGGGCAGAACTGGATGCAATACTCCAGATGTGGCCTCACCAGTGCCAAATAATGGGGAATAATCACATCTCTAGATCTGCTGGAAATGGTCCTCCTCATACACCTAATACGCCATTCACCTTCTTGGCTACAAGGGCACGCTGTTGACTCATATCCACCTTCTTATCCACTGTAATCCCCAGGTCCTTTTCTGCTGAACTGCTACTTAGCCAGTAGGTCCCCAGCCTGTAACAATGCTTGGGATTCTTCTGTCTCAAGTGCAGGACTCTGCACTTGTCCTTGTTGAACCTCGTCAGATTTCTTTAGGCTCAATCCTCTTATCTGTCTAGGTCACTCTGGACCCTTTCCCTGCCCTCCAACGTATCTATCTTCTCCCCACCCCCCCACCTTAGTGTCATCCACAAACTTTCTGAGGGTGCAATCTATCCCCTCATCCAGGTCATTAATAAAGATTTTGAACAAAACGGGCTCTAGAACCAATCCTTGGGGCACTCTGCTTGAAGCCAGCTGCCAACCTAACATCGAGCCTTTGATCACTACCCATTGGGCCTGACAATCTAGCTATCTTTCTATCCACCTTAAACTCTATTTATCCAATCCATACTTCCTTAAGTTGCTGGGAGACCGTATCAAAAGCTTTGCTAAAGTCAAGGTATATCACATCCACTGACTTTCCCATATCCTCAGAGCCAGTTACCTCATCATAGAAGCTAATCAGATTGGTTAGGCATGACTTGCCCTTTGTGAATCCATGTTGACTATTTCTGAGCACTTTCCCCTCTTCCAAGTGCTTTAAAATGGATTCCTTGAGGCTCCTCTCCATGATTTTTCCACGGAGTGAGGTAAGGCTGACTGGTCTGCAGTTCTCTGGATTTTCCTTCTTCCCTTTTTTAAAGATGGGCATTACATTTGCCTTTTTCCAATCATCCGGGATCTCTCCCGATCTCCATGAGTTTTCAAAGATAATAGCCAAAGACTCTGCAATGACATTTGCCAACTCCCTCAGTACCCTCAGATGCATTAAATTCAGACTCATGGATTTGTATATATTTAGCTTTTCTAAGTAGTTCTTAATCTGTTCTTTCTCCACCAAGGACTGCCCACCTTCTTCCCATAATGTGTTGCCTAGTGCAGTAGTCTGGGAGCTGACTTTGTCTGTGAAGACAGAGGCAAAAAAAGCATTGAGTACTTCAGCTTTTCCCACATCATCTGTCACTAAGTTACCTTCCTCATCCAGTAAGGGCCCAACACCCTCTCTGATCACCCTCTTATTGCTAACATTCCTGAAGAAATCTTTCTTGTTACCTATGAGAGCAGGTGACTGGACTTGATGACCTCTCAAGGTCCCTTCCTGTTCTAGCACCTAACATTCTAATATCAGTGTTTCTTAAACTTTTTGAGACCACAGAACACCATACAATAATATTTTTTTATGCGGAACACCTATGAAAATTTTCTTCCAAAAAAATTGTTGTCAGACAAAAAAAGAGAAAAACAAAGAAGTAACAAAAACAAAGACGAGGTTGCAGCACACCTGCAAGTTGTTCACGGAACACCAGTGTTCCATGGAACATAGTTTAAGAAACACTGTTCTAGTAATCTATGACCATAGAGTTGTATCAGGAAAGTTTAGACAGTCAACCTATTATTTATTTGTTCTTCCTCAGAAACAAAGAACCCACTCCAAAACTCTTTTAGAAAGAGGGCCCTTGTCCTATAGATTTGTCTAATTTACTTTCTACTGCACAGTAAGAATTGCAGAAAGAAAGACTGCTGTCCAGTGAAAAGAGAACAATTAACAAATGTTAGCTACACAATAACAGGCCTGACAGAGATGGCCCTTCATAAAGTGATGAGAGACAAATGAGAATGAATGTCACAAATTAATACCTTTGTGATTTCTTTCTTTCTATAAGTGTACACAGCACAGTTAGTAAATCGTGGATACACATAAAGCTATGATTCAAAAATCTTACCATCTAAACACACAAAGTGATTAAATATTTGTGGAATATAGACATATAGGATTTGTCTAGATTACAGGGCTTTTTCAAAAAAAGTGGCCTTTTTTCGAAAAAACTTCCCATACATCTAGACTATCGCCACATTCTTTTGAAAGTAAATAGAAAGAACACGGCAGTTTTTTCGATCGCGGAAAACCTCATTTTATGAGGAATAGCTCCTTTTTTTGAAAGCGCTCTTTCGAAAAAAGGTGTTATTGAACGCAAACTGTGCTTTTTTGAAAGAGAGCATCCAGACTGCCTGGGTGCTCTCTTTCAAAAAACTGGCTCGCTTTTTCGAAAGTACTGGCTGAAGTCAAGACACTCTCGTTCGAAAGAGGCTTTTTCAAAAGATTCTTTTGAAAAAGCCTCTTTCGAAAGAGGCTTGTAGTCTAGACATACTATATTGGTAGTAATTGGTAGTTACTGGTTTCTTTCTTTCTTTCTTTCTTTCTTTCTTTCTTTCTTTCTTATGCAGTAATTGGGAGGCTGTTCCAAGGTAGAGAGTAGAAGATGAATATAGAGGAACCATGCAAAAGAAAGAAGCTCATGAGAATTTTGGATAGGGAAAAGAGTCAGTAGAAGATTTATAGTTGATACAGTGCAGAAATGTATTGAAGATAGGTGAAGAGATACAGAATGCTTAAATTCTTTTAAAGAAAGAGAGGCAAGTCTCTGGTTTGCTTTGTGTTTGATATAACATTGAGATTTGTTCAATTTTTCTTTGGATACTTTGGAGGATTTTTTGTAACATAGATTCAAGTTATCCAGGATGGATGAGTTTACCTTCCTGACAAATCAGTGTTTCTTTACACAATTTTTATATTGCTGTTTAGTTGCAAAAAACTCTATGACATGGCTGTCTAGTTAATGTCAGAATGAGGTGCTAGATGGAGTTTTAGGGAGATTTATTATCAACTGCTTTCTTGACATGCAACTTACTCCCAATATTTTCTTCTGATTATAAGGGTGAGGTATCTCCTCTTTCAGATCACCTAGCACAATGGAAAATATCTGATGGTAGATTTCTGATTTCTTGTTTAGATAGATGTAGAAAAATCTGACACATGATCCATGTATTCAAAACCAGCAGAAGTTGGAGGATGATGCTGGCATATATAGCATCTAAGAATTTGTTGTATAGTTCTGAGATACACAACAAAATATTGGAATCTTTCCCAGGAATAACTTTTTGGTGACTTCCTGATCTTTATTAATTCTCCCATCTATACAGCTGCTTTCACAGAATCATAGGGTTGGAAGAGACCTCAGGAAGTCATTGAGTCCAATCACTGGCAAAAAGCAGAACCAATACCAAATAAATCATCCCAGCCAGGGCTTAGTCAAGCCAAGATTAAAACCTATAGGGATTTAGATTCCACCAGCTCCCTAGGTAACCCATTCCAGTGCTTCACCATCCTCCTAGTGAAATAGTTTTTCCTAATATCCAACCTAGATTTCCCTCACTATAACTTGAGACAATTGCTCCTTGTTCTGCCATCTGTCACGGCTGAGAATAGCCTCTCTCTCTTCTTTTTGGAACCCCCTGCATGTTGTTGAAGGCTGCTATAAAATCTCCCCTCACTCTTCTCTTCTGTAAACTAAGCTCAAATCCCTCAGCCTCTCCTTATAAATCAAGTGTTCCAGTCCCCTAATCATTTTTGTTGCCCACCTCTGGACTCTCTCCAATGCGTCCGCAACCTTTCTGTAATGGGAGGCCCAGAATTGGATGCAGTATTCTAGATGTCAGTCCCCAGCATGGGATTCTTCCATCAGTCAAGTCCAGATTCTTGCCTTGGGCAGTGGTCAGTGCATGATAGATGAGATGAAATTGGGAAAAAACACATAATGCACTGAGTATAAGCAATGATGGCGTACAATGAGATAAACTGCCAGGTTTCCATCCTGATTCCTGTGGTGATCAGCTTACTCATTCTCACATTCCTTACCCTGTTTTTGGGCTACCAGAGTTGGGGGAATGTGGGGCTTCTGCTGTGTGGCAAGGTGGTGAGTCTAGAACAGTGGTTTTCAAGCTATGGCTTGCAACCCAGTACGGGGTTCATGGAATTTCAGGCACTGGGTCTTGTTGCTACAGGGTGATAAAGTGGCAAGTGGGGGTGCTAAGGCAGGCTACCTGCCTGTCCTGGCACTGCAGACTGCACTGCACCCCAGAAGCAGCTGGACGCAGGCCTGGCTCCTAGATGGGTTTGGGGAGCAAGTGCAAAGGGCTCTGTGCATTCTGAGCCCCCTCCTACACACAAAAAGTTCTCATCCTCAGCCCCACTCCAGAGACCACACTCTTATCAAATTATGTTGGGTGATGGGCATCAACAATTTTCTTCAACTGAGTTGTGAGAAAAAAGTTTGAAAACCACTGGTCTAGAAGCTTCTGTCCATTGGGGGAGGGGAGGTGTCACAGAGCTTCTGCCCCATGGGAGGCGACTGCCAGGGCTCATGGTTCCTACCTCCCAGGCTATGTTACACTACGCTCTTTGTCGGAAGAGGCAATGCAAATGAAGCACAGATTAGCATTTTCTCATTCTTCATTTGCATAATCTCTACTGATCTGTTTTTGCGCAAGGGGTTTTTGCGCAAAAACAAGCAGTGTGGCCGTTTCCTTTTTGCACAAAACCCCCTTTTTGTGCAAGATCCGTATGCCTCCCTGATCTGTGCTTCATTTGCATTGCCTTTTCCAGCAAAGCACATAGTGTAGATCTAGCCCCAGGGAGGAAGCATTTTGGAACTTCTGCCCTAGGAGGACAGAATTCCCTAACTTCACAGCCCACTGCATGGCAAGAGACCTGGCAGATATGCCCCAGAGGGCCCTAGCTCTGAGCTCTGGAAAACATGTCCAGCTCTCGAATGTCAGAAATTTGTCATATGCAACTTGGAAGGTCAGTAATTTGGCCACCTCTGTTCTATCAAGAACTAACTCTTTATCTTTTAGCTTTGTTTTTGCACAAGGGCTGTATTTTGTTAATGACAAGACAAAGGGGGTAGATACAAACTTAAAGTCTTAATATTTTCATGCTGTAATTAATGTGACACTTTCTTGTGGGAGGTTACTGCTTTATATCTTAAATATACAATATGATAGGAGAGGAGCTGGATGGCAATTGTTTTGATAAAATGGTATTGGCTGGCCCCACTCCAAAACATCAGTCAGAACTTTTCCTCAAACCATTGTAGTATCAGTGAAACTATCTCTGGGAGGGTTTCTTGGGTCTAGGCTGAAATTTCTGAGGAGAGAAGTGGGGAGGAAAGAAGTAAGTCACAGAAGAATATTTAATATCCCAATGGTCAGAAAACTCATTGGGAATGCGAGGAAATACATGTTCAAGTCCCTGAATTCTATACCACAGAGATACTTTGCTATTAAAATCTGTACGATATTGAAAAAACCTGAAACATTTGCAGAAAATTTCCAGTATTGTGTAGGATATCCATAATGGTGAAGATATGGAGGAGCTCTAAGTCTTTAATTTTTTTCCAGGTACTTTTATTAGGGATGAGTAAGGCATTGCTTCAGTTGATTGATCCATGTTTGGACTGGAACTGGTAACACACTTTCCTTCCCTCTTCAGTTACCATGAATGGCCAAAGCAAATCAGCCAAGAAAGTAGAAAGGAAAATGGTTTGGAAAACAGATGTATGTTTAAGGAAAGACTAAAGTTTGGTTCACCTGTATGCTCCAGTAATTTGAACCCAGTCATCATAACATATGTTTAAAGAGATGTTTTCTGGCAATTATTCTTACCAGTCTCTTCATTCCTTCACTCATAGTTTATTTTGTGACTTAGTTTAATTATCTTCCTTACATAGTATTAATTCATTAAAAAATGGCATAATCTGGCATAATCTCCTCCCACATTCTAACCCACAAAACTTTTTAATGGATTTTTTTTAATAGGGGTTGCATAAATTCCTGTTCATTCCCAGGACTGGACTTGGTTAAAGAAGGGCTTAAAATACCCTGCCTGTGGATTCTAGCCATTTATTCACATGGAATATGACTTCTGAACTTCTTTATTTTATTGCTCAGGAAATACATTTTTAGCTGTGTTTGCATTATACGTCTGACATGCTGTTTATAGCCAGACAGAAATAAATAAGCCTTTAATCCTCATGGATTTCTTAGGATGCTTTGCTTTTCACAGATGCCTAATTTGAAACTCTGCCATGATTTTAGTGCATCTGTCTAAAAAATTCCTATGCAGGTAAGATGCAAATAAGTTTCAAGGGAAAAAGGGAAAAGGCAAAATCTATTGTTTGTCTGAAGTGTGTTATACGTGCACAGTTTTAATTTCAAATGTTTTTAGTTTTGTCATCTTTTCCCCTCACTTAATCCAAACAATGTGCTGAAGAAGTCCCAACTCTACTCAGCATATGTATATAGCAAAATACTATGATTTCACATATATTTTTAACAACTTTATGAAACCTAGAATAAAAACCTTTCTGTTTTCAGTGTATACATGTATCTTGTGTATAAGGAAATCCTACCATGAAACTCCATCATTATGTCAGTGTACCAGGTATGTTTTTATGCCTTGATTCAACTTCTTATTTAAAGAAACTTATTGACTTTCTCAAGGCCACAAATATTGACTTCAGATCCTGATTTAGCAGAGCACTTTGGGTTGCTGGTTCTTGCTTATGCTTAAATGTTCAAAAATTAGAAACTGGTCCAAGAAATCAAATGAATAAAAGCCTGGATTTTTACCCCTCATTTCAGTTAGCAGGGAAGACCATAGTATTCAGTTACCTAACACTTATATAATAATTATAGCAGAAAGATTTTTTGAGCCAATGTCATACAAGGGAGTAAATCCAGCCCTGCCCTTGATGCCCAGGATCCTGAGGGAGCCAAGCACCCCCACTCACTGTAGGGATAGGCCACCTCTTCCCACAGCAGGCAGTTCATGGCCCCAACTTCCCCACCCAGCCTGGGAGCACAGAGAGAGGGTGGGCAGCAAGTGGCCCTATCCTTCCCTGGCCATAGTCAGAGCACAGTGTCGGAAGGGAAAGCAGTGCATGTCCATGGCCATTCCTGGCCACAGCCAGGGCCAGAACACATGGGAAGGGTGGGTGTAAGTGGCCCCAGCCAGAGCTGTGGAATTGAACAGCAGGTTGTGCATGACCCCAACTGACTCCAGCCCTGACTCTGGTTCCAGAGCATGAATGGTGCTCAGCCCCAATCTCCCCACCCCTGGGAGGGCGACTGGCATGGCCCTGGGTCTCAGCGGGTTTGAAGGCTAGACAGCCCAGGAGTCAGGGGAGATGTGCTGAAGGGGGGCATGGCTTGTGGGTGGAGAATGGGCAGGGCCAAGCTATCAGTATCGGATGGCATTTCTTTCCTTGCATCTTATATCCACCGCCCATTATATTTATAAAGAAAATATCAACGTGACACATTTTGCTTTAGCATGCTCACTCAGGTTAGGTGTGGCTCCTGTGACTATCTCTGCATAACCCATCTCTTCCAGGTCACCGATTCATTGAGATATGGAAGGTTTATTGCTGCTCCATTTCTAGCTTTTTTGATGATAAGGTCACAATTTTCAGGAGGTGGAGATTTTTTTTCTATCTTGTTATCAGGAGACAACATTTAAAAGTTTCCTTTTTAAAATTTCCTTTTAGGCTTGAAACTTAAAGAGCAGACACTCTTCTTCTATTAATGGGTGAAGTACCTGCTACTGAAGTAATGTGCTTATGGTGCATCAGAAGAGCATTTACACGTTGACATTTGTCCATTAAAAGTGAACCTATTGACACTACCGTTTAAAATATTTACTGGACTGTGGTGTACTTACAGGGTTCTTCATAATTATACTGGAATATACACTGTACAGTTAAATCCTTTTAAGTGGTGGTGGTCCAATTTGGAAAGGAATTTTGTATGTAGATTTAAGGGTAATGTATTAAGAGTTGCTACACAGTGAATAAAGAAACAAAGTAACAGTCAATCTCAGGACTAGCCTTAGGAAAAAATGGTGTCTTGGGTGAACTTTGTATTTTGATTCCCCTGTCTCTCATGGAAATGGATTTGGCTCCCCATTGGCCCTGGCCCCTCGGGACTCCCTACCCATCCATCATCTCTGGCCCGCCACTTAGTAACATCTGTTAGATAAAAAATATAAAAGCAGTAATAACAATAAAAACAAGTACAAGAACCATGACATAAGGGGTATACATTTTGCTATACACATTGTCGGCTATTAAATGGTTTTACAAAAATAGTAAAACCATTAGGCTAATGTATATTATAAAAGTTGATTCCAGTACTTATTCTGAAGATATTACTTTTATTAGGAATGAATTTAAAGGGAAATTCCTCCAGTGTAAACCTATACTTTCTAGCTTTAACAACATCCACAATGTGTGTCTCAGAATCAGAAAGAAAACAGAGTTTATCTCTTAGAACACATGCTATATATATATCCAACAGGAGTCTGGCACATGCAAGTCTGCTTCAGGATACAAAGACTGTTTGGTAGAACATAGAATCATTCTTTATTCTTCGTGGCATTAGCAAAACACTAAAATGGTGGCAAAGAAAACAGCTCTGGATTTCTAAGATTATGAAGTGGCAGGGAGTCTTCAATTACATATACAATCATAGAAAAAATTCTTGAAAGTGAACCTAATTTGAGATTTTTGGTAACTTTTTAAAATCTTGCCTATCAAAAGAAGCTTTTTCCCATGCTCTTACTACTTCACAAGGAGTTGATACTTGTCTTTGAAATTTGAGAAATGTTAACTGCTGAGCTATTGATGTGACTCTTGAGTGACTTATTTTTTTCATTTAGTCAGAGCACCTGATTGTTGGTGCAAGTACTGTCTTCCTATGTTTAGAAACCACTTAGGAAATCATATGAGGTACCACAACACAAATGATAATAGAATCATAGAATCATAGAATGCTAGAACTGGAAGCGACCTTGGGATGTCATTGAGTCCAGTCTTCTGCCCTCACGGAAGGACCAAGCATCATCTAGATCACCCCTGATAGATGCCTATCCAACCTGCTCTTAAAATAGTATGAGTGCAGTAAATTCCAAACTTTTAGGAATCTCTCAAATCAAGGAACGTCTTCTAATAACATCTTTGCACGTAGGACTGTATCCAAAGGTAGCTTTCTCTTCACCACAATTCTGCCACTTTGTGTTTTATAATACATATTATGTGAAAATGAGTTGTATTTCCCTGGGCTCTCTCTACAACTTAAGCAGTGTCTTTGCATAACCTTATATTTATTTTTGTGGGTGTTGTACCAGTTTCTGGGGCCCCACAGTGGTCAAAATGTCATTGATGGCTTATATAACTGGCACACAAGACCAGAAATTAATGTTGATTTACAAACTAGGCAATCCCACTGAAGTCATAGATCTACAGTGGTGTGCAGAGTACAAATCAATCTGATTCCAAGTTTGATTTTGTGTAGATGTGAATGACTACATAATGAACAAGGCAGAGATAAATCAAATATTTTTGTTTTCTCTCTTTTTGAGATCAGTGAAACTACCAGGAGAGCACACAATTATTTTAGCTTACAATGACTTTGTGGTGATGAGGGTATTAGCTGAATTCTATTGGGCCTGCATGGTTCAACTAAAAAGAGTACAGTGTTATGATCATTATCAATACAGTATTATGGGTATGTCTACATTACCGGACAAAGCCTAACTAAGATATGCAACTTCAGCTATGTTAATCACGTATCTGAAGTTGAGGTAGCTTAACTCGGCTTTTGGCACTGTCTACTCTGCAGGAAGTCAAAGGAAGAACACTCTTCCTTCGACTTCCCTTACTTATGAAAGCAGGGTTATTGGCATCAATCGGAGTGCCCCTCTTGCTTCAAATTAACTGTCTTAACTAGACCGCTAATTCGAACCCTGGAAGACTGACAGCAGCAGCTTTGATCTTCCTCTGTTGCGTAGACGTACTCCAGGTCAGGTGTATTGATAATGAGAAGTTGTGATCCTCCTGATTGTGTTTTGCCTTTGATGGAAAAGGTACCTACTGACAATACATATATATAAAAATTCCCATAGGAACATAATAACAGAGCAGATGCCAGATGGCAAAGTATATGAGTAAACTGTTTCTGTGCAAGGTTGCTTGCTGTTAGCTTCTGTACTAAGGAATAAGCCTGATTTCTCACTATGAAGCTCTATTTTGGGGTAACATGAAAGCCAAGAGTTCAACAGAGCACTTGTTTACAGATGAGGCTAATAGTGTACAGCTGATACTTTAAGATATAAGATTTAACCACCTGCAAGAAAATACTGGCAGAGAAAATGTATATTGAATTGTTTTATTCATTGTTAGTGACAATTATGCAATTATATTCACTCTGCTGATAAGTAACCAGAGCCGAAAGCAGAGCTCCATTAAGTGTAACAGTAAGAATAATTAATCATAGTAAGAATAATTGATACAAATAAGTTGGATTGCTTGCTTAGTTACAGAGTAACTCAGCAACAGTAAATATTGGACAGGGTGGTAGCTGCTGAAACGAGCACAAATAATTAGAAAATATTTAATCATTTTCTGACAGATTTTTAAATCTGCTGTTCCTGCACAGCAATAAAAGCTAAGTCATATCTTAATTTAGCAAGGGAATTCAGCTACTTTTCTTGGTCATCACCATATGTAGTTTATTTACAGGTGCTGGTAATGTGCTGAAGAGCATAAATACGTCTGAAGATAGTCTATTTATATTTATGATATAACGCACACATATGCTCATGAGTTTAGATGCTAGTTTTAAGATGTGCAGTAGGTATAAACTAAATGCCATATGCTCCACTTTGAAAGGAGAGTGGGAAAAAACCCTCCTTTAACTGACATTTTCAGTAGATTATCTGTACATGCTTTATGACAGTCTTGAAAAATTGTCTTGGAAAATTGTCAGAAAATACACCATCTCAAACACGAAGTCTTCTCATCAGCCTTTTGGTAGTATTTTATATTCATTATTAATAACATCATAAACTAATAAAAATAATTATCTTGGGTGACTGCAATTTTACAAACTTGCTGTGAGGGAAGCAGAACCTCTAACAGACTTTTGAGTTTTGTGAACTTGTGTTTACAAGATGTGCAAGTATAATGAGTGAGAGAGTTTCACAGATCTGTGCTTGAGGAACACATGGTAGAAGTTCAACCCATATATTTAGTTCATTCTGCTGTCATCATGTGGAATGGACTTGTTGGTCAGTTTCCTCTGCAAGATAATATTATCTTTCTCCTGACTGAATAGCCATGTGAAATATGTTTATGCTTATGAGCCACTATAGACTCCTAGAATAAAAAATAAGTCATAATCCCCCTCTAGTTCCATATGTTGAGATATGAGATACTCCCTTTTCCCATAAACTTGTGACTGAAAATGGCTGTGGTATGTCAGGGTCTTCTGTTCAGCAATAAATTGGAAAGTGTTATATTTTAAATAGAGGCCAGGGGGCCCCCGACAGGTAAGACTGCTTCATGTAGGATTATTCTGCACAGTAAGTAGCAAGCATGCTGTTTATTTCAAATATAAGCCAAAGGGGCGCGATATGCAAGTCACCTATTCCAGCACAAAATTAGAAGCAGCACATTCTGGACTAAGGTTCATAAGAAGCTTGCATGAGACTCTCAAATAACGCTACCCTATCCCAAGCACAGTTTAAGTATGTATTGGCAAGGATGTCTGTCTTCATCACCCGCTTAATTTTTCAACACCTACCTTTGCACATTGTTCCATGCCCCCTCTAAGCATGGAAAGAGCTCCTTCTAATCATTCAAAAACCCACCTCATTGCTAACCCTCAAATCCCTTCTTAAAATTCTCCTCCCTCACAAAGCCTGTGGAAATCCCAGCTGTGGTGAGACAGCTGGTGTGCCATGACACTTATTTTCATATTATAAGCAATATTGTCTCATTGTTTCTTTTAATTCCTGTCTTTTGTATTTACCTCTAGTTTCTTGTCTAATACATGGGTTGTACATTCTTCATCCTCCTCTTCTGAGAAGAGGAGGAGTATCCCATTTGCTGAACTTGAATTCAACAGCCAGCTTTTCCTTCCTCATGTCCCCAGACACTACATCTTTATTGGTGCCATGTAGGAAAAGTCTTGTGATTAGTGATCTTCTAGTTGATTTTTTTAGTGATACTGAAGCACTCTGAGCAGAGGAAAGAATCCTTGCCTAGGAATCCCCTTGAAAGAGCTAGAACCTTCTTGGGAGAGTAGAGAAAAGTGAGAAGCTGATGGGTACATAATAAAGAACATAAGAACATAAGAATGGCCGTACTGGGTCAGACCCAAGGTCCATCTAGCCCAGTATCCTGTCTGCTGACAGTGGCCAGCACCAGGTGCCCCCCAGAGGGTGGACCGAAGACATTGATCAAGCGATTTGTCTCCTGCCATCCCTCTCCAGTCTCTGACAAACAGAGGCCAAGGACACCATTTTATCCCCTGGCTAATAGCCTTTTATGGACCTAACCTCCACGAAATTATCTAGCTTCTCTTTAAACTCTATTATAGTCCTAGCCTTCACAGCCCCCTCTGGCAAGGAGTTCCACAGGCTGACTACACGCTGTGTGAAGAAGAACTTTCTTTTATTAGTTTTAAACCTGCTACCCATTAATTTCATTTGGTGTCCTCTAGTTCTTCTATTTAGGGAACTAATAAATAACTTTTCTTTATCGGCCCTCTCCACACCACTCATGATTTTATATACCTCTATCATATCCCCCCTCAGTCTCCTCTTTTCTAAACTGAAAAGTCCCAGTCGCTTTAACCTCTCCTCATATGGGACCCGTTCCAAACCCTAATCATTTTAGTTGCCCTTTTCTGAACCCTTTCCAAGGCCAAAATATCTTTTTTGAGGTGAGGAGACCACATCTGTACATAGTATTCAAGATGTGGGCGTACCATAGTTTTATACAGGGGCAGTAAGATATTCTGGGTCTTATTTTCTATCCCTTTCTTAATAATTCCTAGCATCCTATTTGCCTTTTTGACCGCCGCTGCACACTGTGTGGAAGTTTTCAGAGAACTGTCCACGATAACTCCAAGATCTCTTTCCTGATTTGTCGTAGCCAAATTAGCCCCCATCATACTGTACGTATACTTGGGGTTATTTTTCCCGATGTGCATTACTTTCACTTATCCACATTAAATTTCATTTGCCATTTTGTTGCCCAATCACTCAGTTTGGTGAGATCTTCTTGGAGTCCCTCACAGTCTGCTTCTGTCTTGACTATCCTAAACAGTTTGGTATCATCTGCAAACTTTACCACCTCACTGCTTACCCCTTTCTCCAGATCATTTATGAATAAGTTGAACAGGATTGGTCCTAGGACTGACCCTTGGGGGACACCACTAGTTACCCCTCTCCATTCTGAAAATTTACCATTTATTCCTACCCTTTGTTTCCTGTCTTTTAACCAGTTCTCAATCCAAGAAAGGACCTTCCCTCTTATCCCATGGCCATGTAATTTACACAAGAGCCTTTGGTGAGGGACCTTGTCAAAGGCTTTCTGAAAATCTAAGTATACTGTATCTACTGGATCCCCCTTGTCCGCATGTTTGTTAACCCCTTCAAAGAACTCCAATAGATTAGTAAGACAGGATTTCCCTTTACAGAAACCATGTTGACTTTTGTCCAACAAATTATGTTCTTCTACATACTTCACAATTTTATTCTTTACTATTGTTTCGACTAATTTGCCCGGTACTGAAGTTAGACTTACCGGTCTGTAATTGCCCGGGTCGCCTCTAGAGCCCTTTTTAAATATTGGTGTCACATTGGCTAGCTTCCAGTCATTAGGTGCGGAAGCCAATTTAAGGGATAGGTTACAAACCACAGATAATAGTTCAGCAATTTCCCCTTTGAGTTCTTTTAGAACCCTTGGATGAATGCCATCTGGTCCCGGAGATTTGTTAACATTAAGTTTTTCTATTTGTTCCAAAACCTCCTCTAATGACACTTCAATCCGGGACAGTTCCTCAGATTCATCACCCACAAAGGACGGTGCAGATTTGGGAATCTCCCCAACGTCCTCAGCCGTGAAGACTGAAGCAAAGAAATCATTTAGTTTCTCTGCAATGGCTTTATCGTCCTTGATTGCGCCTTTTATAGTTCGATCGTCTAGGGGACCCACAGGTTTTTTAGCAGGCTTCCTGCTTCTAATGTACTTAAAAAAATTTTGTTATTTCTTTTTGAGTTTTTGGCTAGCTGTTCCTCAAAATCTTTTTTTTCTTTTCTTATTACATTTTTACACTTGATTTGACAGTGTTTATGTTCCTTTCTATTTATCTCACTAGGATTGGACTTCCACTTCTTAAAAGATGCCTTTTTGTCCCTCACTGCTTCTTTTACATGGTGGTTAAGCCACGGTGACTCTTTTTTAGGTCTCTTGCTATGTTTTTTAATTTGGGGTATACATTTAAGTTGGGCCTCTATTATGGTGTCTTTAAAAAGCTTCCATGCAGCTTGCAGGGATTTGGCTCTAGTCACTGTGCCTTTTAATTTCTGTTTTACTAGCCTCCTCATTTTTGTGTAATTCCCCTTTTTGAAATTAAATGCCAGGGTACTGGACTGCTGAGGTGTTCTTCCCACCACAGGAATGTTGAATGTTATTATATTATGGTCACTATTCCCAAGCGGTCCTGTAACGGTTATTTCCTGGACCTGATCCTGCGCTCCACTCAGGACTAAATCGAGAATTTCCTCTCCCTTTGTGGGTTCCTGCACCAGCTGCTCCAAGAAGCAGTCATTTAGGCCATTGAGAAATTTTATCTCTGCTTCTCTTCCTGAGGTGACATGTACCCAGTCAATACGGGGATAATTAAAATCCCACATTATTATAGAGTTCTTTATTTTAGTAGCCTCTCTAATCTCCCTCAGCATTTCAATGTCAGTATCGCTGTCCTGGTCAGGTGGTCGGTAATATATCCCTAATGCTAATTTCTTATTATTGGAGCATGGACTTACTATCCATAGCGATTCTATTGAACATGTTGATTCACTTAATATTTTTATTTCATTTGATTCTACATTATCTTTCACATACAGTGCCACTCTACCACCCACCTGGCCTGCTCTATCCTTTCGATATATTTTATATCCCGGTATGATTGTGTCCCACAGATTTTCCTCATTCCACCAGGTTTCAGTGATGCCTATTATGTCAATCTCCTCATTTAATACTAGGTACTCTAGTTCACCCATCTTATTAGTCAGACTCCTAGCATTTGTGTAGAAGCACTTTAAAAATTTGCCACTGCTTATTTGTCTGCCCTTCCCTGGTGCATTGGATTCCTTTGTATGCGGTTGTTTGTCTGCTCTGGCCCATGGTTTGCCCTCTCCCCTCCTCTCTTTCTGACTACAGCTTAGAGAATCTCTATCAATGGATTCTCCTCTAAGAGAAGTCTCCCTCCGATTTACGTGCATCTCCGCACCAATCGGCTTTCCCCCATCTCTTAGTTTAAAAACTGCTCTACGGCCTTTTTAATGTTTAGTGCCAGCAGTCTGGTTCCACCCTGGTTTAGGTGGAGCCCATCCTTCCTGTATAGGCTCCCCCTCTCCCAAAAGTGTCCCCAGTTCCTAATAAATTCAAACCCCTCTTCCCTACACCATCATCTCATCCACGCATTGAGACTCTGAAGCTCTGCCTGCCTACCTGGCCCTGCGCGTGGAACTGGAAGCATTTCCGAGAATGCCACCATAGAGGTCCTGGATTTCAGTCTTTTTCCTAGCAGCCTAAATTTGGCCTCCAGGACATCTCTCCTATCCTTCCCTACGTCATTGGTACCTACATGTACCACAACCACCGGCTCCTCCCCAGCACTACACATAAGTCTATCTAGATGCCTCGAGAGATGTGCAACCTTCGCACCAGGCAGGCAAGTGACCATACGGTTCTCCCGGTCATCACAAACCCAACTATCTATGTTTCTAACAATCGAATCACCCACTACTAATACCTGCCTCTTCCTAACTGGCATTCCCTCCCCCTCAGAGGTATCCTCAGTGTGAGAGGATACCGCAACATCCTCTGGGAGGAGGGTCCCAACTACGGGATGGTTTCCCTCAGCTCCCATTGAATGCTCTGTTCCCTTGAGACTTTCGTCCTCCCTAAGAGCACTGGGGCTCTCAGACTGGAGGTGGGACAGTACTACAGTGTCCCAGAAAGTCTCATCAACATATCTCTCTACCTCCCTTAACTCCTCCAGTTCAGCCACCCTGGCCTCCAAAGCCCGAACCCGGTCTCTGAGGGTCAGGAGCTCCTTGCAACGGGTGCACACATATGCCACCCACCCACAGGGCAGGTAATCATACATGTTACACTCGACGCAATAAACAGGATAGCCCCCACTCTGCTGCTGGGCTTCTGTCTCCATTTTTCTAATGAATAAGTTTAAGCAGAAACTGGGATTCTTTTTAAACCTCTGGAATATAGATTATTATAAGAGTTATGTTTTAAAGAAGGTCAGAAGTCCCTAGTGCCCTCTAACCTCCCCCTCTAAACTCTCTCTCCAAACTCCCTGTTCGCTGTTCCTGTTCGCAAGCTCCCTGGTCGCTGAGTCACAGGCTTATATAGCTCTGGTAGCCCCACCCCTTGACTGAGGCTCAGCCAATTAACAGAGGCTTCTAGATTTCAAACCTTTTAGAAGCTCCTTCAAACAAACCAACCAACCAACCAACCACACAAACACAAGCTCAGCACACAGCAAATAACTCCCACACACACAAACACACTGTAAGAGGACTGTAAGATCATGTTTTATTTATATTGTAAGATAATTCTGGTTGCTTCTTCATGTATTTCAACCTCAATGTTCCTTAAAATCCTCCCTTTTCCCCCCATTCTGCAGACATGTCACAGAACATGGTTCATCAGTCTTTCTCATTGTTATCAATGCCATATACATTAGATGTTTCTGAATGATGTTCTATATGGCCCATCAATATAATGCTGTCAATCTTTATACATTGCAGCATTATGCTGTGGAGCAGGAGTGGGTAATGAGAGACCTGTGGGCCAGATGCAGTTCACCAGGGTTAGCCTCTGGTGGGCTGACAGACACTTTATTTATCTGCACATCTGCAGATATGGCTACTGGCCATAGATCGCCATTCCCAGCTGATAGTAGCTGTGAGAAGCGGTGCTCTAGTCTGCACTGCTTCTCACACTCCTATTGTCAGGAACTGGAGCTGTGAGCAGTCATACTTGTGGATGTACAAGTAAATCAAGTGTCCAGTATCATGAGCTAACTGTGGCTAACCACATCTGGCCCATGGGCCACTTATTGCCCACCTCTGCTATAGAGGGTTGTACAGTACATATCAATAAGTTAAAGGCATGTAATACACCTCCCTTTTTGTCAATGGCATGCTATGTTGATCAAAGTCTGGCTTGTATTAAATAGACAGGAGCCCCCGGGAGGATGTAATGGAGTATCAATGCACATAAATAGGGTCAAAGTTGTACTTATTCTGTCTCATCATCTGTTCTCTAGCTTATGGATCGAAAATCTTCCAAGAAATATCACATGTTGGCATGAAGTTACTAGGTGCTTGACTTTGCATTTGGATCTCTGTCTTGGCTGACTGATTTATGAAGTAGTACATAGACAGACAACTTCCTACTGATGAAATCGCTGAGGACACAATTAAACTGGAGATTGTCTCTTCAAAACTATCAGTTTCAGAGCATATCATCTGGATCAATGACAGTTTGTGGTTTTCTCTAAGCATGTCTGTTTGGTGGCTCTGTTGGAGCCCATTGAAACTCAGAATTTCAGTTCTGTGGGAAATTAGGACACTGTCACATTTGCTTTCATCCCAAATCAGAACAAAAAGGCAGTGGTTTAGTGATGTATTTTTTTTTTTTTACCACCTCAGAATGAAACTTCTACAATATGCTGTTTTGGTAATGATGAAATAACCTTATGGAAATGTTTTCCGCCCCAACATTATAACTTAGTGTGCAACGTAATAGAAAAGTCTATCATTTTTATGTATGCACTGTGGAACAGGGGTGGCTAAACTGTGGCTCACAAACAAAAAGTATCTCATTTACAATTTAAGTGTAGCTAGCAGAGCCCCCTATTCTCTTACATGCTCTGCCTTACTAGGAGAGATGAGAAGAACTTGGGGCTTCTGCCATGCTGGGCTTCTGCGAGAGACAATGGGTGCCAGCCAGGAGTCAAGGAGCACAAATTAAAGATGTACACACTCCCCACAGCTGGAGTGATGCCCTCCTCATCAGGCTTCATCTCTTATGCTCAGTGGCCACTCCCTGCAGCTCCCAGGTGTTAGCTCTGTGTGGACAGTGAGCAGCAAACAGCTGGGAGCTGAAGGGAGGGGTTGCCCGCTTTAGCTCTGAAGGGAGAGGTAACAGCTGTCCCTGAGGCTCCTGGTTGTTTACAGATACAGGGTCCAGTGGCACAATGTGACCAAGCAAATCCTGGCAAAAATGGGGGTACACATGTGATCCTTAGGCTTTTGTCCAGTGGAGAGGGAGGTCTCAGGGTTTCAGCACTATGGGGTGTATCACATGAGAATCAAGATTTCACCTTGTGCAGTGTTGAAGACTCAAGCCCCTGCAGGCTTTTGAACTTCTGAAGATTGTCATACGTGAGCGGATGGGTTGGTAGTTTGGACATATCTGCTATAGAAAGTTGTAACAAAGCATTTTGACCCTCTAAAAATAGTTTCAGTAACTTTATTTAAAAAATTTCAACAGCGTAATGTTCATTTTGTCCAATTAGCATACTCTGGCTGTAAAGTTTTCTGTTCAAAATTTTTCTACCAACCCTTCTGTCAATATTAATGAGAAAGAATATGAAAGTATATAAAAAACTATATATGAAAACTGCATATGAAAGCCTCTCATTTTTTTGCATACCAACTTAGTCATCAGTTATTTGTAGAGATTTCTATTTTTTTCAGTAAACACATGGTAAAGCCAGATTCTGGAGATTCTTAATGCAGCTTTGAGAATAACATCTGGTAGTAAAGGTACCAGATGGGGATGACGGGGTTAACAGATGTTCTGTGTACAGAATAAGAGAAAGTATATTATAATGCACATAGATGCTATGGAAGCCATTGTGCTTTTTCAGATTTTGCTTCTGAAAAAGCCAAAGTTATTGATATGATACAAATGAACATGGTATTTATGATGAAACATGAGATTATAGAATATGGTTTAGATTGTGCCTGTTTCTGCATAGGTGTAAATGGGAGAGAAAAATCAGTCTTCTCTTACCTGCTGGCTTGGAGTGATAAGGCATAAACCCCCAATGCTTGATGAAAGTGTGCAAGGCCTTGGAAAGCCTTAAATAACTTATTTATTTACATTGCAGTAGCATTTAGAGGCCTTGCCAATATTGAGCCCTATTATGCAAAAAGTGATACAATTATGCACAAGAGACCTGTCCCTGAAAATTCAGTACTGAAGATTGACAATGGATGGGAGGGGAAACTGAGGCATGAAGTTACTGGCCTGAAGGCCTACAAGAGGTCAAGTCCCCCAAGCATTAGGACTAGAACACAGCAGTCCAGTCTCTCAGGCCTGTGCCTTACCTGCTAGACCATACTGTCTCCCTAACAAAGCTCTGAGAATCTTTGGAGATAGTGGCATGAGGGCAGAGCCACGACTCTGCTTCCGCACCCACAAGCTGTTCCAGGTTTACATGAAAAGGGATATAGCTAGAGCATGTGGAGACTGATGGTGCTCAGCCCCTTCAAGCCTCATCCCCATTAAAAGTAATGGCTTAGAGTCAGTTTTGCTCTTGCGCTCAGGTGGAAGCAGCCCATTCACCTTTGCTTGCCAGTCTGTACTGTGATGGAATTTCTCTGTGTTCTTGTCCTTTTATAGAGAGTCATAAGGCAACAATAAGCTACTTACATCCTGCATGCTTGCCTGAAAAGCACTTCTGCCTAAATTGTCTTCTCCCCCTTTCCCATATCCGCCCTAAGGGTATGTCTACACTAGCCCCCTAGTTCGAACTAGGGTGGCTAATGTAGGCATTCGAACTTGCAAATGAAGCCCAGGATTTAAATATCCCGGGCTTCATTTGCATGTTCCCGGGCGGGCACCATTTTTAAATCCCCTTAGTTCAAACTGACTGCCCGCAGCTACACGCGGCAGTCAGAAGTTAATCCCAACTAAATCCTTAGTTCGGATTAACTGTTACTCCTCCTGCAATGAGGTGTAACAGTTAATCAGAACTAAGGACTTAGTTGGGATTAACTTCTGACTGCTGCATGTAGCCACGGGCAGTCAGTTTGAACTAAGGGGATTTAAAAATGGCGCCCACCCGGGAACATGCAAATGAAGCCCGGGATATTTAAATCCCGGGCTTCATTTGCACGTTCGAATGCCTACATTAGCCACCCTAGTTCGAACTAGGGGCTAGTGTAGACATACCCTAAGAGTGAAAAGGATGAGTTGTATTTTCTTGAGCTAATTTTTCTGAAAATGACTAGGTCAAGCATTTGGTGCTTTAGAATTAGTTTGGACAATAAAATGACATGAGGCTTGGAGCTCGGGGAAAGTTGGTAAGAAGTTGATGATGAAAATTTTTTGTGCTCCTTTCCTAATATAACCTCCTTTCTTAACTCAATATTAATTGGGTTGATCAGTTTAACGTACAGCTGATTATAATGAATGTAGCTGTCTGAAATCCTTGTGTCAGCTACAGTAACGAATAGTTGCATGCGAAGAGAGGCGAGTATTGATTATGTTCCCAAAAAACAATAACAAATCCACCCACGGGCTAGAATACACTGACTGCTCAGTTATCTCATTTTCATGTGGTATGTGTCTGCTTTATTCATACATGGGAATCATTTTTTTAGCTATTCAAAATCTTTTTGTCTTACTGTAAATAAAGCAGATATGTCATAGGAGACTCAAAGTCTAAGGGAAATGGCACTTGTCATGGGATACCTTAAGAGAGTGAATCATCTCTATATAATCAACACAATGTTTCCTGCATGGAACAGATTGAGGAAAGAAAGGATTTAGGTGCATTTCTCAGCAGAAATTATTGAAAAAAAAACATATAAAAATGATTAAACAGAAATAAGAGGATATTTAATAGTGAGGTGGCAAAATTTGCAGATGATACTAAATTGCTCAAGATAGTTAAGATCAAAGCAGACTGTGAAGCACTACAGAAGGATCTCATAAAACTAGCAGACTGGGCAACAAAATGACAAATTAATTTTAATGTTGATAAATGCAAAGTAATGCATATTGGGAAACATAATCCCAACTATATGTACAAAATGATGAGGACTGTATTAGCTATTACAACTCAAGAGAGAGATCTTGGAGTCATTGTGGATAGTTCTCTGAAAACATCCACTCAATGTGCAGCAGCAGTCAAAAAAGCAAACAGAATGTTAGGAATAGTTAAAAATGGAATAAAGAATAAGACAGAGAATACATTATTGCCTCTGTGTAAATCCATGGTATGCCCACATCTTGAATATTGTGTACAGATGTAGTTGCCTCATCTCAAAAAAGATATATTGGCATTGGAAAAAGTTCAGAAAAGGGCAACAAAAATTATTAGGGGTTTGGAATGGCTACCACATGAAGAGGGACGAAAAAGTATGGAACTTTTAAGCTTAGAAAAGGTGAGGCTAAGGGGGGTATGATAGAGGTCTATAAAATCATGACTGGTGTGGAAAAAGTGAACAAGGAAAAGTTATTTACTTGTTCCTATAAGTTAAGAACTAGGGATCACCAAATGAGATTAATAGGTAGCAGGTTAAAAAACAAACAAAAGGAATTACTCCTTTATACAACACATAGTCAACTTGTAGAACTCCTTGCAAGAAGATGTTTGAATCATAGACTCATAGAACTGGAAAAGACCTCAGGAGGTCATCAAGTCCAGCCACCTGCCCAAGGCTGGACCAATCCCAACTAAATCAACCCAGCCATGGCTTTGTCAAGCCGAGACTTAAAAACTTCTAAGGATGAAGATTCCACCACCGCCCTAGGTAACCCATTTCAGTACTTCACCACCCCCCTCGTGAAATGGTTTTTCCTAATATCCAACCTAGACCTCTCCCACTGTAACTTGAGACCATTGCTCCTCGTTCTGCCATCCATCACTACTGAGAACAGCCTCTCTCCATCCTCTTTGGAACCTCCCTTCAGGAAGTTGAACGCTGCTATAAAATGCCACCTCACTCCATCCCTTCATCCAGGTCATTAATAAAGATGTTGAACAAAACCGGTCCTGGAACAGATCATTGGGGCATGCCACTAGAAACCAACCGCCAACCTGACATCAAGCCATTGATCACTACCCAGTGGGCCCGACAGTCTAGCCAGCTTTCTATCCATCTTACAATCCATTTATCCAATCCCTACTCCCTTAATTTGCTGGCAAAAATATTGTGGGAGACCGTATCAAAAGCTTTGCTAAAGTCAAGGTATAGCACATCCACAGAACCAGTTATCTCATCATAGAAGCTAATTAGATTGTTCAGGCACGACTTGCCCTTCATGAATCCATGTTGACTATTCCTGATCACTTTCCCCTCTTCCAGCTGCTTCAAAATGGATTCCTTGAGGATCCCCTCCATGTTTTTTCCAGGGACTGAGGTAAGGCTGACTGGTCCATAGTTCCCTGGATTGTCATTCTTCTCTTTTTTAAAGATGGGCACTACATTTGCCTTTTTCCAATAATCCAGGATCTCTCCTGATCTCCACGAGTTTTCAGACATTATGGCCAAAGGCTCTGCAATGACATTTGGCAACTCCCTCAGTACCCTCGGATGCATTAAATCTGGACCTATGGATTTGTTTATGTGTAGCTTTTCTAAATAGTTCCTAATTTTTTCTTTCCCCATCGAGGGAATCCTGCCTATCAGTTCTCTGAGGGAGTCAAAGTCTGCTTTTCTGAAGTCCAGGGTGTATATTTTGCTACTCTCCTTTCTTCCTTTGGTGAGGATCCTGAAATCTACCATCTCATGATCACTGCTTCCCAGGTTGTCACCCACTTTTACTTCCCCTACTAGTTCCTCCCTGTTTGTGAGCAGCAGGTCAATCTGTGCATGGCCCCTGCACGGTTCCTTCAGCACTTGTACCAGGAAGTTATCCTCAACAGTCTCCAAAAACTTCCTGGATTGTCTGTGTACTGCTGTATTGGTCTCCCAACAGATGTCAGGGTGATTAAAGTCCCCCATGAGAACCAGGGCCTGCGATCTGGAAGCTTCTCTCAGTTGACTCTCAGGAAAACTCCCATGTTGGCTGCTGCCCTGTTTACTTCTCTCTGTATTTGCTCTGGCTGCCGTTTTTATAAGGCTGAGGGTAGGCCCGGCTCAAAGCCTTGCCTCTGATGCCATCAACCACTGAAGGCCCACCAGAGCTCAGGAAGTTTTGATAATAGGTTAGTGAAAAGATTTTAAAGAATGGTAAGTGTATCTCACCCCCTTCCCACTCCCCTTCCCAACTCCCTCTCAAAACTCCCTGTTATCAGCCCCTGTTCTCAAGCTCCTTGGTCACTGACTCACTGCTTTATAAAGACCTGGACTGCCTTGAAGACCAGGAGTTTAACAGGGTTCAATAAAGAACTCGATAAATTCATCGAGGATAAGTCCGTCAATGACTATTAGCCAGACAGGTAGGAATGGTGTCCCTATCCTCTGTTTGTCAGAAGCTGAGAATGGGCAATAGGGGTGAGATAAGTTGACGATTACCTGTTCTGTTAATTTCCTTTGGGAGCACCTAGCATTGGCCACTGTCGGCAGACAGGATACTGGGCTAGATGGACCTTTGGTCTGACCCAGTGTGACCATTCTTATGTTAATCTATGTTTTGCTTTTTCATATGGCTCTTCTCCCTTAATTGTGCCCATATTGTGAAATTATTTTAAAACTGAAATTCAAACTTTGGCACATACATTCTGTGTTGGTCTCCGCATGGTGATTCATTCTGGTCTCTTATACTGCAACTGTTTTTAACCTCATATCCCTTAAAGGGCAAAGCCTTGAAGAAATTCCAAACAGGGAAACATGGTATTCTTATTGAAGATGCCATATTTTCAAAATTTTCTATATGAAGCCACAATTTTATGATTAGAGAAAATATCTGCTGCAGTGAATAGATCCAGTTGTTTCAGACTTTGCTTTAACTACTATATCAACATATATAAATGTGTATTTTCAAGGTACTCTGCCAATTAGTAAAATACCCCATCATTCCAGGGATTCTACTCTGATAATAATCGGTCAGCAGTTGGTACACCAGTTAAAACTTAGACTAATCAGATAAGACATTTACACAGTCAGTTCAGGTTAGCCATTCACACAGCAAATGCCATGAAGCCAGGCTATGACCCTTATATCTGTCACCATTACACTTAATCAGTATACAGAAAAAGAAAAAAAAATGACTGTCTTGTTGAAAATGCTGCTTCCACAGAATCTGCTGAACCCTTGAATTTTTTTATTTCCTAATGTCAGTGATTAGGTGATAGCCATTATAGTTCTAAAATTCAATTATTAATGGATGTGGAAAACCTCAATTGTACAAAATAAATCTGCTCACTGTAATTGTACATGACCTGTGGTGCCATCAGAGATGCACTTATTTGTCCTTCTGCCAAAAGGAGAATCTGTAGCTGCCCAGTACAATCAGACAAAAATATAGAAACATAATAAACAATCAGCTTTCCAGGAGTGCTTGCAGTATTCTGCAGATGTTAGTTTCACTGATGCCAGTAAATAGAAGTCCACTGTAGGGTAATTCAGTCTGTGAATATTCTTTGTCTGAAATGAATACTCCCAGTCCCCTGTTCTGTTCTACTATACATTATTTCATTTGTACTGGATACATTATTTCATGTGTGTGATTTTGCATGGATTTCCCACTCCTAAGCTGTGATCCTGAAATACAGAACCATGTGTCTAAAATTGCAGTCGCAAAGGTGCAAATGGAAATGCACATGGAAAATGCCTAGGATGTGTGCAAAAGTCATGGATTCATTTGTGTACATAACTCTGCATATCTGCAGTCCTAATCTGCATGCTTCAGCTACTTTGCATTCCCAATGTTATACTTATAAGAAGCACATGGGATCTTTTTCAGGGGAAAAGGCAACATGTCACCTTTATTGAGAATACTGTAGAAAAGCAGCTAGCACCGTGGTCACCAACCAGTCAATAGCAATTGACTGGTTGATTGCAGGGGCACAGTCAGTCAATCGTAAAGTGTTCCCAGCCCTCCTTCCTACCCCAACCCCTAACGAGGAGCCTGCACTGGTGCTACAACCTCCACGAAAATGGAGCTAGCTCCAGTTTCCTGCAGTGTATGTGTGTGTGTGTGTGGTGTGGGGGGGTGAAGTCCCACGGCTGCGTGCCAGATCCAGCTTCTCGGGAAACATGTGCTGCTCCTCCCCTCCCCACAACAGCGGGTGCTCTTCCTGAGAAGTCAGATCTGGCGTGCAGCCCTGGGACTCCCCCCCCCCCATGCCGCAGGAAGGAAGGCAGCATGGGGAAGGAAGGGAAGACAAGAAAGTGCACGTGCCTCCCTGCTCACAACAGTGAGCGTAATTTCTTGTCTTCATTTCCTTTCCCAAGCTCCTGGAAGGCGGAGGGGGATTGTTAAGATGGTGGCACAGGATCCGCAGTGGCTGGATTTTTTAAAGGAGCTGCATGTGAGCTTCATCCAGTGCTGCCCACAGATTCTGCCCCAGAGATCCTCATCCCTGGTGCCAGCTGAGCTGTCCCTGTCTCCTCTCCCCTGGACAGACTCCCACCAGCATCCTGCCCCCCGGCTAGATCCCCACCAACACTAGGGGTGGTTTTTTGCATCTCACTTGTGTGGTCCCCAACTGATTTTTCTGTGGGTCAGTGGCCCCTAACCCAAAACAGGTTCCCCACTCCTCCCATAAATAAAGATAATGCTGAAACGTTTGTGTTGGACATAATATTTTATTTAAAAGCTAAGCCTGGCCAACAAGCCCCCAATTGGGGCCAAACCCCCATCTGGCCGCAGCATCAAAACACTCTTGCACCCCACCCCCCCCAGATCCCAACCCTGAGCCTATCATGCACCAGAACCTCCAGTCCTGAGCCCCTCAGATCCACAAACTTCTGCACCCCTACATCCCCAGTCTTCTGCCACAACACTCCTGCACCATCCACACACTGCAAATGTGTGTCCTGAGCCCATCATGCTCCCAACCCCCCTGCCCTGAGCTCCTCATGCACCCCAACCTAAATTCCTGCATCCTCACATCCACAAGCCTGTGGCTTGCTCAGCACCTCAACCCTCCACCTCACCCCAACACTTCCCAGCCTGGAGCCCCTTCCCTGAGCCAGCATCCCCTTTTTTAACCTCCTCCTGCACCCAGATTCCCTCCCAGAGCTTGCACCTCACAGCCCTTCCCACACCCAAATCCTTCATTCCCACCTCAGAGCCCACACCTCCTGTCTCAACCCAGTGAGAGTGAGTAAGGGCTGGGGACAGCAAATGATGGAGAGGAGGGGAATGGAGAGAGTGGGGCCTCAAGGAAAAGGTGGAGCTTGGGAAAGGGATGGGATAGATCTTGGCTTGCCTTGACATTTCAAAAGTGATCTTGGGTGTAAAAAGGTTGGAGACGACTTAGCTAGCATATTCTTCATAAAGACAAGCCCCTCGCAAAACACACACACACACATACGCACACGCGCACACACACACACACACACACACACACGGTCTATAGTTACTAGTCTGTCGTGGCTAAAGTCCATCTTGCTGGCCAGGAAAGGCCAACTGAGTGAGGAGTTGGGGTTCCTCTGAGACTTGCAGAACTGAACCCAGAGTGTAATGGACAGAGCTCCCCTTATACATGTATGTTCCCATTTGAGTCTAGGGGTATTGCAGTGTCAGGCTGCAATCATTCATCCTTAAAAGGTGTTAATTTCAGATTTTTTCCATGTTATTCTTTAATGGTTATTGTTAAGCTTTTTATCTCTTGTTTGTGTTTCACTTTCTGGAGTGTCTGCCTGTCTCCGGGGCTCGACTATTCTGCGAGGCTATGTCTAGACTGCCCCCTGTTGCACAAAAAATATGCAAATGAGGTGAAGCATGGAATATCACTGCACCTCATTTGCATAATTAATGAGGCTCTGTTTTTGCGCAAGAGGCTTTTACACAAAAAGGAGCCGTCTACACCGCTCCTTTTTGCACAAAACCCCTCTCTTGCGCAAGAGCCATTCTTCCACATTTTTTTCAGGAAGAACGACTGTTGTGCAAGAAGGTTTTTTTGTGCACAAAGGAGCTGTGTAGACGGCTCCTTTTTGCACAAAGGCGTCTTGCGCAAAAATGGAGCCTCATTAATTATGCAAATGAGGTGCAGCAATATTCCATGCTTTGCCTCATTTACATTTTTTTTGCGCAAGTGGGGGCAGTCTAGACATAGCCCTAATGTCTTCAGCCTTCATCCAACCTCAAGCATCATGAATGTTCTATCATCATCTTACAGTGTCTCAAATCTGGACCTTCCTGATGACTTTCTCACACATTCTCCACTTAAACTAAACAATTTACAGATATTCCAGATAAGGATTAAATAGTTATTAGAAGACACAACTTAGTTTATGATGCAAACATGAGATACAACTTAATTTGTAATGCTAACAGGAAGCAAACTTTATAGTAAACATTGTCTAATCATGAGACACAGGGTGAAACAAGTATACAGAACTTATAAGCAAGTCACATATCAAATTATTATGCATCATACTTATTTTCTTATATCTAATACTAAAATATACATTTTGGCTACACCAGTTTGGACTCATCCAAACACACAAATGAGATTGGGTTCACTTTGAAAAGTTGGACCAGTTACTTAGGGAAGAGAAGGTACAGTAAATGGATGCCTACAGAAAATACTGTAGGCACACACATGTGATATGTATTATACCTTTTAAAGATGAATGAGCAAAAAGACATTTAGAGTTGGCTGGTTTCTGACCTATCAATGGCTCATTTAAATACTCCATGGAGTATAAAAGATCTATCTCTTTCTGTTCCCCCTGCAATGCTAGAAAAGCTACATGAAACAAGACTTATTTATTGCAGGGACCTGGAGGTAAGCTGGAAAAATAAGCCCGTATCTTTCTGTGATCACACTGTTCAACAGAATCAAAAAACAATATAAAAATAGATTTCATGTTAACCTTAAGCCCACTATAAATACAACATAATCAAACCTAGCTTTCAAAGAGTTGTTAAAAGAGTCTGGAGTAAAAATTTGAAAAGCTGGTTATTGTCTGGAAAATTAATGTCTAGGGGAAAAGAATTACAAAAAAAAGGAACCCAGTATGCAAACAGTTACCTTCTAGTTCTTGATTTTACAACAAGAATGGAATGTCCAATGAATTTTGCTTGCACAGATTAATTTAAATCACCAAAAAGACAGTGTTATATTATAAAAGATTAATACCATTGTAACCTTAACAGTATGGGTTACAAGAAGTGCTACTGTGTTCCCATTAGCAATTTCTGTGTTTAAACTCATTCTAAACTTGGGGCTTAAATTTCATTGTCTTTACGTATGTTCGCTGACATTCTGAAAAAAATGAGCTGAGGTGGTCAGCACAGTAAGTAGGCACAGTAGCCTCCATTCCCAAGTTGTCTTCCTTCAGATCTGCCCACAATAACTCCCCATACAACTGACCCCCCAGGATAACTACATGACTATCTCCCCCAAGATATCAAATGAAATGGTTCGGAATGTTTTGGTTAAGTTAACTCTTGGTACCAAGAAGTCTGTAGGTCTGCTTAATGTCTATCCCCTGGGAATCACACATCAGGGTTTAATCCATGAGCCCCTTTGCAAACAGAATTCTACTGGGTTTAAACTACAGCTGGCTGCCTTCATTAAAAAATTCCTGCATTTTTGAGGGAATGTGCCAGTTTTGACTAAACTTTCATCAGGAAAGGTTTCTCATTTCCAGAGTAGAATTTCTGATTAAAACAGGGAGGGAGAGAATACCAGCTAGCCAGCCTAACCAGAATAACTACTTACGCTACAATTGATGACATCTTCATCATATGGACCCACGGGAAGGAGACCCTTGAAGAATTTCACAGAGTTTTCAACAACTTTCACCCCACCATCAACCTGGATCAGTCCACACGAGAGATCCACCTTCCTTGACACTACAGTACAATTACATGACAGACACATTTCCACCACCTTATACCAGAAACCTACTGATGGTTGCACTTACCTTCATGCCTCTAGCTTCCATCCAAGACACATTTCTCAATCTATTGTTAACAGCAGAGCCCTAAGATACAACCAGATTTGCTCTGATACCACAGACAGAGACAAACACCTACAGGATCTATAAAGAGCATTCTTAAAATTGAAATACGCACCTCGAGAAATGAAAAAACACATCTACAGAGCCAGAAGAGTACCCAGACATGAACTACTCCAAGACAGGTCAAGAAGAGAAAACAACAGAATTCCACTTGTCATCACCTACTGTCTACAAATTAAACCCCTCCAACGCATTATCCACAGTCTACAACCTATCCTGGAAAGTGACCCTCACTCTCACAGGCTTTGGGGGACAGGACAGTCCTCACCTACAGACACCCCTGTAACCTCAAACAAAGTCTTCCCAGTAACCACGCAACACACCTCCATCATAATCATCCAGGAATCCATCCCTGCAATCAGCTCTGGTGCCAACTCTGTCCACACATCTATACAAGTGATTTCATCACAGGACCCAACCACATCAGAGGCTCATTTAACTGCACATCCACTAATGTGATTTATGCCATCAAATGCCAATAATACCCCTCTGCTCTGCCATGTATATTGGCCAAACTGGACAGTCTCTACTGGGAAGAATTTGCACCTTCTCTATCGGTTTCATGTAACATGAACACTCTAATTGACTCCCCCCCCCTTTTTTTCCCTTCCTTCTCTTCCCCCACCCCCTATTTATTTTGGAACTGGAACTTTAATACTCCATTCATCTGAAGAAGTGGGTTGTGTCCACGAAAGCTCATGATACCATCGACATGTTTTGTTAGTCTTTAAGGTGCTACTAGACTATTTGTTGTTTTTTAGCAGTAGTTAGGGCATTCACTTGGGTATGTGAGACACAGGTTCAGTTTTCCATTCTACCTGATTGAAACCAGGAACTTTATAGATCTCCTATATATATCCCAGGTGAGTGTCCTGATCACATTGAATCTCTTCTATTTGCTCAGTTGCTCATCTTTGGGCAGGGTGCAAGGCTGATTTTATATGGCACTTTCTGGAATGTGGGCGACACAAGTTCAAGTCACTGTTCCAATTCATATTTAATTAGACAAAGTGAAACAGCTCCAAGAAGAAAAATTGAGAGAAAGTGCTTCTATAAAATATCCCACTGGTCAGGGGAAAAATTGAATCAGAAAATTGTGTATGATGGAAAAGACAGCTCCTGCTTCTCTCTACCCTATTTTCTTCCTGCATACAGATTGATTAATAAAGAGCTGTCTCTTAAGATAGAAGTGAATGTGCTTTAAATTCTGTGACCATCTTGCATGCTGGGTAGCAAGGAGAACATGTAACAGTGATATTTAGCAGAGGAGATTTTTTTTAGATAACGTGCAAGTCACTAACCACTTGCAATAGAACCGAATGGAAGCCAAATTTACTCTGCAAGGTAAGAGATTAAAGTCCAGGAACTCCATAGTATCATTCTCTGAAATACTTCTAATTCCATGTGCAGGACCAGAAAGACAGACAGAACTGCAGACATTCTGTACATGGATTGAGATGAGGGTGTAGGGAGGAAGGTTTTAGGTGTTTTAGGAACTGGGGAACCATTTGGGAAATGAGGAGCCTATACAGAAAGAGGGGCTCTACCTAAACCAGGGGTGGGAACATCCTGCCCACAAACTGGATCCAGCCCCCTACTTAATTTGATCTGACCTGCGGCATAGAGACTTGTCATGGGCCAGAAGACCTGAGCCTCCCCTCTTCCTCCATCCCTACAAGGCTAGAACTGCAAGTGCTGGCTTGCCCCACTGCAGGGGAAAGCTAGGCTGACTTCTTGCAGCCCCTGTGTGCAGGGATGCCAACAAATGATCAGGAAGGGATTAGGGAAGTTCCGAGGTCACTTCCAGGAATGGTGCAGGATCAGGGCAGAGGGACACTGCCTTAGCCCCACTACACCCCTTACTGGGAGCTGCCTGAGGTAAGTGGTATTGACCAGAGCCAGTTCCCCATATCCCCTCATAACCTGGCCCCAGCCCTGAGTCCCCTCTCATTGACCCCACCCCAAAATCCTGCCCAAAGTGAGAATCCCCCCATACACCTATCTTCCCAGAGCCTGCACTCCCATCCTCCTGTCTCAACCATGGGCTCACTCCCGCACTCCAAACTCCTTAGCCCCAGTCCAGAGCCCCCTCCCACACCCTGAATCCCTCATTTCTGGCCCCACACTGAAGCATGACATATCCGAACAAGTGCACATGAACTCAATACTGGTGCACAAGACAAAATTCATTGAGCTCATGGGAGGAACACTTCCCCCACCCTGTCCCCCTGAGTTAATGCAATGCAAATTGGGTTAATACAATTGCAGGATAGTTGCACTGGGGGAGCCTGTGTAGGCAAACCCATCCCTATTGGTAGAAGGATGGTGGGAGGAGTCCCTAGGGGGTCACATGACACCCTTTACTTCTGGTCATGTGTCCATCTTCACCCTGGGAGTACTATCTCCAGGGGTGGGACTTTTTGTGGCAGGGAACGTGGATAATGGGGATGAAGGGGAGTGGATTATGGGGGTCAGAGGGTGTGGCTAATGAGGGTCAGGGGCATGGGTAACGTGTCCCTAATTTTGGTTTACCATAAGCATAGGGGAAGCATAGTAGCATAGGAAGCACAGGGGAAGCCCCAAGCCTCCAAGTTTCTCCGCAGGGCTGTGTTTGGTCTGTGACTGATTCTTGTGGTGGGTCAATGGCCCCTCATAACAGAATCATAGAATCATAGAATCCTAGGGCTAGAAGAGACCTCAGAAGATCATCGAGTCCAGCCCCCTGCTCAAAGCAGGACCAACCCCAATTAAACCATCCCAGTCAGGGCTTTGTCAAGCTGGGACTTAAAAACCTCTAGGGATGGAGTTTCCACCACCTCCCTAGGTAACCCATTCCAGTGCTTCACCACCCTCCTAGTGAAATAGTTTTTCCTAATATCCAACCTGGACCTCTTCCACCACAACGTAAGACCATTGCTCCTTGTTCTGCCATCTGTCACTACTGAGAACAGCCTCTCTCCATCCTCTTTGGAACCTCCCTTCAGGAAGTTGAAGGCTGCTATCAAATCCCCCACTCACTCTTCTCTTCTGCAGACTAAATAAGCCCAAATCCCTCAGCCTCTCCTTATAGGTCATGTGCTCCAGCCCCTAATCATTTTGGTTGCCCTCTGCTGGACCCTCTCCAATGCATCCACATCCTTTCTGTAGTGGGGGGGGGGAGCAGAACTGGATGCAATACTCCAGATGTGGCCTCACCAGTGCAGAATAAAGGGGAATAATCACTTCGCTAGATCTGCTGGCAATTCTCTTCCTAATGCATCCTAATATGCCATTAGCCCTCTTGGATACAAGGGCACACTGTTGACTCATATCCAGCTTCTCATCCATTGTAATCCCCAGGTCCTTTACTGCAGATCTGCTACTTAGCCATTCGGTCCCTAGCCTGTAACAATGGTTGGGATTCTTCCGTCCCAAGTGCAGGACTCTGCACTTGTCCTTATTGAACCTTATCTGATTTTTTTTGGCCCAATCCTCTAACCTGTCTAGGTCACTCTGGATCCTATCCCTGCCCTCCAGCTTATCTACCTCTCCCCCTAGCTTAGTGTCATGCATAAACTTGCTGAGGGTGCAATCCATCCCTTCATCCAGGTCATTAATAAAGATGTTGAACAAAACCGGCCCTAGAACCGATCCTTGGGGCAGTCCACTTGAAACCAACTGCCAACCTGACATTGAGCCATTAATCACTATCTGTTGGGCTCGACAGTCTAGCCAGCTTTCTATCTACCTTACAGTCCATTTATCCAATCCATACTTCCTTAAATTGCTCGCAAGAATACTGTGGGAGACCATATCAAAAGCTTTGCTAAAGTCAAGATATATCACAGCCACTGACTTCCCCATGTCAACAGAGCCAATTACCTCATCATAGAAGCTAATCAGATTGGTCAGACATGACCTTCCCTTGGTGAATCCATGTTGATTTTTTCTGATCACTTTCTCCTCTTCCAAGTGCTAGGTTTATAGATGAATACAGAGTTTCCCTGTTCCTGACCTAAAATTCATAGTGCTGGCATGTAAAATCATAGTGCTGGCATGTAAAATGCAAAAGTTTGTAGAGGAGGTTTTTATTTAAGGGGTGGAGAAAAACCAACTGCTAGTAGCAAATATCTCCAAACACCAGTGAGAGACCTCAGAAGGGGAAGGTTCTGAGTTACTACAAAGAATTTTTTTGCTGGTGAGTCTTGCCCACATACTGCAAGTGTAACTGATCATCATCATATGTCAAAAGAATCAAAAGTATTTCTGATCACCTCAACTTGTCTTTAATAACATTGAATAGGAGTAAAGGGAGATGATGGAATCTACTCCTGCTGTTGGCATGTGCTGAACAATTCTATTGATCATATGCTAGTCAGAAGAGATTCCCCCACATTGACCTATACACTGAACTGGTTCTGGAATTCTGACCAGTGTTTAATAGGAGCAGAAACTCTTTTCTTTCTTTCTTTGTCTTCAGATTCTCTGATGATGGAGACAGTCATCACTGCATCACTGTATACTTCTTTCTCACTTTTTTGCTTTTTCTTTGTAGCCCTAAAGGATTGAGATTTGCTCTAAAAAATAACTGAAGTTCTGGACAACATCCCACCTGATGGTCTGTGGAAGGTACCAGTATGCATACTGGCTTTAGTTAGGCCCCTAACTGCAAATATAAATAAACATTTAAAATATGTTTATGATTAAAGACCCAAAAATAAACTCCTAACTCACGTGTAGTTTTTCAAATGTCGTGTCTGGAACATACCGTTTCTTGCAGCCAGCTTTTTGTCTTAGCAAACTTGTCTCCCAATACGGGAATGCTTTAAGTGCCCTTGTGGAGCTGCTGATAAATCTACAGATCCATGTGTAGATGCCAATAACTCCATGGCTATGTCTACACTGCAGAGTTTTTGCACATGCAGATCTCTTCCACAAAAAGTTCTTGCGCAAGAAGCCTGCAGTTTAGATGTAGCCCATGTGTAACAAAATACAGGACAAGAAGACAACAGAGGCTCAGGCTCATCTGAGGAAATGGTTTTGCGTACGAAAGCTCATGATACATTGTGTTTATTTTTGTTAGTCTCTAAGGCCATGTCTACACTAGGTAATACAGTAATTCCTCATTTAGCATGTGCCTGCTTAACACGTTTTTGCGATAGCATGATTTTTTTTTAGGGAAAGTTTTTTGAATTACACGACCGTCCCCAGATTAACACGATTTCCCTAGCCGGCCCGTTGCCGGTGGCTGCGCGGGGCTTCCCCCACCTCCCTGCAAAGCGGCGGAGGGTTCGCCACTTGCCGCGCCGTTCCCCGCTGACTCCCCCTCACCGGACGCAGTGCAGCTCCTGGCAGACCCATCACAGGGGCATACTCCCAACCCAATCCCCCTCCCCTCTCCTCCCCTTCCCTTCCCCAGAGCCAAACACCTCCCCTCCCTGCTGTAACCCAGTCCCCTTTCTCCCCCAACCTTATGTCCCGGTCCCAACAGACACCACCGCTTGAAACGCAACCCTCACCTTTTCCATTATTTTCAGTGGGAAAATTGACCCCGCATAACACGTTTTCACTTAACATGATCATTTTTTGAAACATATCTATAGTGTTAAATGAGGAATTACTCTATTTCAAAATTACACATTTAACTTAATAACTCCCAATTTAACAAATTTGAACTACCATGTCCACACTACGGGGAAACCTTGAAATTAATCTGAAACAGGCTCTGTTAATGTGGACACACTACCTGGCCTTAGAGCCCCAGGCACTGGGAAGTAATTGGTTTGAATTACACGGGGAAGTAATTATTTTGAGATAGCAGCACTGGAGCATTCACACTGCCATTATTTTGAAATAACTATTTTGGAATTAGCAATACTCCAGATGAAAAGCAGGAGTACAGATTTAGAATTCTGTGGTAGTGTGGACACGTTGCTTATAAATTTGACCGGGGGTGGGGGAGGCTGTTTTTTCAAAATAAAGTTCTAGTGTAGACCAAGGCTTAGGTTCCACAGGGGACTGTTCATTGTTTTTAAAATACAGGATAGGGGCTTTTGAGTTTGGCATGCAAACTACAGTTAAAGATAATGCACCAAGTAAATTTGGACTAATGCATTCTACTGCCTGTGCGTCTGGTATATGGGAGGGGATTAGATATTTGGGGAGGGGAGGATTATATTCTTTGCATAGACTGACTATCACAACTTCCATTTTAAAGGTCAGGGACGGCTTAAATTTGAGCCAGAGTAAAGAAAAAAGTCAACATTGAAAAAAAACCTGTTTCAAAACTGAACATTTGGATTGACCCAAACAGATCTTTCCTCCCCTTCCATTTTATTAATTTGCAAAGGTTTCAAGATTTTGACTATTCACCCCAGTTCGGGATGGAAGATTTTTCATATAACATGAGAACTGTTTACTACTCAGTTCTAGTCATAGGTTTTACCTTTCAGCATATCATCAGATATCAACTTGCAGTGTATGCACTCCACACACAGGCCAAGATTTCCAAATGACTAGTGTTTTTTTAGGTGCCACAAATGTTGTGCCTTACACAGAACACAAAATTCTGAGCAGTAATCCTGTGAAAATCAAGTCCCATTAAGTAACTCAGATTAAACACCAAAATCAGTATTCACTTTTGCACCTTAATGAGGTGGGTATCTCCCATAATAATGTTTATACACTTGGTATAGTGATTTCAAACCCCTATATACAGGATCTTATTCTGTGTTAAATTTCCTAGGCTTTTATGTTAATTCAGAGAGCATCTGGTACATTTCAATAGAATATTATTGACTTCATCTAAATTGTATTAGATTGTTCTATAAAGGAAGTTTATTGTTGTCTTCTTTTGTAGTGTCAATAGACATTACAAGATATGATTAGTATTGATTTGTTGTTCTTATTGTTTACCTCGTTTGCTGATGACTGTAGTAGATGAAGTAATTCCCTGATATTAATATAGTTTTAGATAAAATGTGCTGCTATGTTCAGGTTCACATAATAAAATATGTAGATGGTGAACAGGCCTTTAGAAAGATTTATTCAGCAATGATAGGATTCTGATGCATTCCCATCAACAGCCAGTAGCAGCCCATTTTGGAAATGAATCTGTGGGCTGCTATCTGTCTGGCAGATGAAACACTGAATACATATTTGCTTATTTGGTTCACAGGTGCTTGAGATAAAAGTAAGATAAATAGAACTGTCTCATGTACAATTGCAAAATAATGAGGCTAAAATGTTGAAAATTATAAATTAGGAAGTAGCGAAGTAAGTTCACTTAGGGAGACTATATAAAAGGCTTTTAATGTCTATCTTAATATTTGCCATGAGTATATAGGAAACATTGTCACTTGGAGCCTAGCAAAGGGCTGTTTACCAAACATGGGAAATACGGTGATTAACAAATATTACTCTAATTCAGTGAATTCTGACATTCTATACACTCAAATTTTCACTAAAGGAAAAATACTAAACCCCAAGTAAAGTGTGAGGAGCTCATAAATGTGCATGTGGCCACCTATATTTATTTTTAACTAATAGACTTTGGGTGATCATGTGGCATGTAGGGTAGTGATAGTTATTTATGAAACACAGTCTACACTAAAATGGTTTGTGAATGCAACATGCTACTCACAAATCTCCAGTTTCCAATATTTGCATTTATCACCAATGGTTTTACAATTTACATTACAAGAAACATAGATCTCATTTGCCATTGGAATCTATAACGACATACATAGCAAACAGTAAATTCAGCAAACCTTTTCTGCCCCCCCCCCCCAAAACCAAACAAACCTGTATGAAGCTTCAGTGGGGTAACTGAGTTAGTCTGTAACAGGAAAAACTTAAAAGCAACAAATAGTCTTAAAGACAAAAACATCTACATGTTTTGTTAGTCTTTAATGTGCTACTAGACTGTTGTTTTTAAAGTTTTTCCTGTATAAAGCTGTACATGAATCTAAGTATCATTTTTCAGTAATGAAATTTATTGTAAAAGTCCCCAAACACTAACAAAGTCTCACTAACAAAAATGTCTTCCATACACTAAATGCCAAATTGATTAATTTACCTTGTTCATGTTGATTATAATATAAAAGCAACTTTTATCAAACATCAGTCTTACTAAATTTTTAAAGCAAAATATTGAGTTGTGCAATTACCATGCCTCTATCCCATCCTCCCTCTCTAAAATATAAAATATAGGTTTCTGCCATCTTATTTTTAACTGCAAGCAGTGATATCGTACATCTGCTAAGTGCAGAAGCCATTTATGTTTCTGATTCATCACTTCGGTGAGAAAGACAGGAAGTGAGAGTCTTATGCAGTTGTTATGGGGGGGGGGACTCACAGTTCCTATCCTCCAGAATTTCTTAATTTGAGATATTTATTTGCGGAAAAAATATTCATTTATTGCTTTATCATTGTTGTCAGAAGTCACACTGTGGAAGGAAAATTCAGACATCACTTAAATCCTTATTGTTTCCAGTTACATCCATATTTAATATGGATAAAAGAAATAAAATTAACTTCAGATGAACTAAAAGAACAAAAATCTCATGTTTGAAGTAGATTCTATGGTCGCTGCAGCTTCGTTGCCAAACACATTGTTATTAGGCCTGTATACAGGAATTTCTGTGAAGTCTGCTCTTTTTTTGTAAATGTGGACCACAAGGGTTGAATGCACCCCTCCTGGTCCCCCAAGTAAGCGGGAAAATCAGACGCAACCTTCCCATGGCTGGCCAGAGCATGGGGGAGGGAGTCTTGGGCAACGTGCTGCTCCTGCCTTTCCCTGGCCAGCTGGAGCATGATTATTTGGGGGACCATAGGGAGGTGCTTTCACACTCTTCGCACTGCCCCTGAGTACAGGCCTGATTGTTTCCCAGACTCATTTTTTCTCTGCAGACGAAGAGCAAAAATTTGCCATTACTTGCCTAATTCACACACCAGAGTGGTAGACATGATGAAGTGCTATCCGCAGCATGTCCCAGAAGCACTGCAGTGTATCACAATTCAGGACTGCTGCACCTGCATTCTCCCACCATCGTCCAGTGAGGGAACAATGCTCTAGGAGGAGGTTTACGGGCTGAACAATTCCCAGCTTACACAGTGAATTCCTCAGCAAGTCAGAGTGCCTCTGGTTGCCAGCTTTGTTTTTCTCCACAAAGGCTACAGACAGGTCCAAGTTATCACACAGTCCTATCTGAGCAAGCACGTTCATTTTAAGGGGAAACTATTACAGAGAAAACCTGTTTAAACTATAAAGAACCTGCATACATGTTAAAAGCTTACCAGAGTTCACCCCAACTTCAAGAAAGTATCTGGCAGGGGACCACCCTTCAAAACACACTACAGTTCCCTCTCCCCACTCATACACACACACACCATGGTCACAGGTTCATAATAAGAGTTAGCTCATAACAAGTATGCCCATGCGTCTGTGAGTGACCCTTATCCAGTTTGGATATTTGAGCATCAGAGACCGTGAATAGGTAGTCATGCAGACAAAGGTCCCTTCCTCAGGGCAGATCTTCAAAATGTAGGGTCTTTGCATAGCCAGAGACGAGATTTGCATTCACTTCCCTAGGAACCTCACTTAACTTTGTTTGTTCAGCACGTTGTTCATTTAAAATAATCACTTGAAGTTCATTAACACTTTCCAAAGTGTACATTGGCCAGGTCTCCCCTTTAGAGAAGTTATATACAGCCTCCGTGATTATACAAACACCCTCAGTTTTAAAACAATGGACTTCAAAGGTACTTATATCTAATTTAATACGATTTAAATTAATTCATTAAGGTTTGTCCAGGATGTTGTAGTGCAACAAATGCATGGAGTGACTTGGTTGTCTCTACATGTGTTCTTGGAATTGTGATTTATTGGCCAGGTCAGTAAACCATTCATCGATGAGAAACTTTCTTGAGCTATTCATGAGTGAAAATAAGAATTTCATAATTCATCTTTCACTAGTGCACCTACATAGCATAGGAAGGAGGCTTTGCCTTAAGTATGCATTTATAGAAGTTATATTATTATGAAAGGTGATAAAATTCTATTTGGGAAATTTAAATCAAATCAGGTACATACTTGACATATAGCAAATATATTTTGATGACCTGTTAAGAGCTAGAATTCCAGGTAAAGGAGGAAAATCAAATGCATGTTTTACAAATTGCCTAAACAACTTTATCTTTTATTGTCTGATAACTAATAAACATTGAACAAGGAAGTTTATATACAAATATAACACCTACATGCAATACATAATTAACAAAAGGTGAACACTGTGCAGAATAATATGAGTATAGATTTATTAGATTTTCCCTAATAAAAATTGTGTTATAATTCATGGTTTTGTTTCATTGGTTGGGTACACACATTCCCTCCAGTTCCAAAATACCTGATTTCCCAACCTCCCTCTTGAGTTTTACATCCAAACTAGTCCCTAGACTCAGACTGGGTAATGTTCTCCCTCTCTTACAAAAGCTACTTGGTGTGTAAATTTCTCATGATTTATTTTCCAAGCATCTTTGTATGGAAACCCAGAGAGGTCACAACTGACATACTACACATCAACACTATTGGACTGGGCGTTTGTCCTTCGAGTTTTGGTTTCGGCCTATCTTGAGACAAATGTTCAGGGGAAAAGGTAACTGCTGTTGGCAGCTTCTACAAGCACTTTAAGATTTGTTTGAGTTTCTTTTCTGCTCTGTTTGTTACAAGCTTGATTGTGCCATTTAAGCCAAACCCTGAGTTGTGCAAGATTAGGAATTGTGCTACCGGGGTGGGTTAGAGTGGTGCAGAAGAGAAGCATGGGGATATTTCTTGATGAGGTATGGCAAACTCCCTCTGCAATAGTTATTCACAACTCCCTGATGTGATGGGGAGCTAGTGATGTAGCTATGCCTATTCTTCACCCTTCACCAATCTCTTTGTGTCATATCCTCACAGGGAAGTAGTGGGTGAACAGCCCTTGCATTTTTGTAAGGTCTTTATTCAGGCAGTGCAAGTTGAGGAGGTTTCTTACTCCTCCCAATCCTTGTGCAGGTGTGCAGTAGTTAATACACATTAAGGCTTAGAATCTACCTATCGCATATTCTAGATTGGCAGTGTGGTTCTCGGATCTAACTCTTGACCAAAAAGGTGTGACACAAGCAGCAGTAGTCTAAGGTTCCCTACACTACCCCATTATATGCCACAGCTCTGATCCAAAGGAACATTTCATTAAAGTCAGACAGTAATTAGACGCTGTCCTCATTCAGCCCTTGGCCTTTCTATGCAGACTGCAAGATGGATATTAATGGGCACACCTCCAGTAGAAATGGAATTGAGATAACCAACTCATTTCATGTAAACCACTGAGCAAGTATCCTTGGCTAATGACTTTCAGTCACTAGCTATCTGCACAGAATTTGAGCTGATAATTTAGCTGGTAAAAGACTTCCTTTCTCATCACCAGTCTCCAGAAATATTCAGTTCCTCGTGCTTCCTCATTTTGTTCTCTACCATGCCTAAAAGGTTGGTATTCTATTTATCTAGGATAAGAAGTAATGGACTTGAATTTCAGCAAGGGAGGTTTACATTGTACATTAGGAAAAACCTTCTTAACTTTCAGGATCATTAAGTACTGGAATAAATTGCATCGGGAGGTTGTGGAATCTCCATCATTGGAGATTTTTAAGAGCAAGTTAGACAAATGTGTCAGGGATGTTCTACGTGGTGCTTGGCCCTGCTATGAGTGCAGGGGATTGGACTTGATGACCTCTTGAAGTTCCTTCCAGTTCTATACAGTCACCGTTATTGTAAAGACAACCCGGGTCCATTTTCATGGGTTCTTTTCATTGATGGGTGAATAAACACCCTTACTTGTGTAAAGGCATCTACCTGATGGCTCATTTGTTCTGATAGTATACCATAATCTTATTTTCTAATTTGTACAACTTTATGTTTTGTCGTGAACCTTTTCTATGTTTCATTTAATCTTTAATGTAACTATTGCTTTGTCTGCCTGGTAGTCAGATTCAGTGTTCAGGGTTTGATTCCTGGTCATAGAACACAACCGAAGCTTTTTATGTCAGAAGCTGGGAATGGGTGATGGGGAGGGATCATTTGGTGATGACCTGTTCTGTTCGTACTTTCTGGGGCACCTGGCCTTGGCTACTATCAGAAGACAGGATACTAGGCTAGATGGATCTCTGGCCTGACCCAGTATGGCCATTATGTTCTTATTATAAAAGGAAAAAAATGTAGCTAAAATATTAATAGCATTTTGGCATGTCATTATGATTTACCAGAGAGTTTTCTGCTCTGTAATTGGTAGAAAATCAGCAGGTTAACAGAAAATGACTAATTTTTCAATTCAGCCATTCAGCTATCATTTACAGTGACTTTTTATAAAGGATAATATTAAAGGTACAAACCATTTTCAGTAATACAATAGTAAGTAATGTCCTCAGCACTGATCCTGAAGAAAATGATTGGCTTGGATAAGTAGTAACCAACCTCACAAGTGACCCCATTGCTCCTTAGAAGAATGGCACTGAGAGGAATAACTGTTATGACAGCTGTGTTTATCACCCTTTATCTGAAAATTAAGCAGTGTTGTTAATGTTGTCATGTCCAAGAACTCACATAAAATGTATGTCTCCTTTTATTAATGATACATACAAGAGCCAACCAAATATTTTAAAATTAAAAAAAAAACCTCTGAAAATATAATTCATGTTTGCTCCATTTATTAGTGAAAGGAAATTGAAATGTTAACTCTGCCTGTCCTTGACTTTGAATGTCATGCTTATGTATTGAGAGGGTCTGAATACTGCTTAAGTAAATTAACTATAAGGTATTTTAAATTATCAATAGTAATAGACTTGAAAGTGAGTTTTTGACCATGCTTGGAGGATAGAGGTGTAAAAATGAGTGAAAATCAGTAGCTATATGAGAGTTGAACTTTTCAGAACTGATTATTATGCATGTTTTTCTGAGTTTTCTGTTTTAAGGCTGGGAACTAAAGAATTTAAAAATGTGTATATTCCTCAATTCCCAAATTGTGAGTATAGTAGGCATTGTACTGTATATATGCCGTGTTCATTATGAACAAGTCTCCAAAGCTTTACAGTTACAGTTCACTTCAGAAAGCTCCTAAAATGTTGTCATGACCCTCTATGTCTTCATAAAGGTACCTTCACACAACTAATCATGGCTTTTCTGTTTTAATGATATGTTTGTTGTGCAGTAGAGGAAGGTCAAGAGCAGTCACCTATCATTTTTTTTCTTGGACAACAGAAAATACTATGAGAAGCAATGTATTATAGTATGACTCAGAAAGTGTAGAATGCCTTGAATAAAAGTAAGAGGAATTCAAGTTGCATTAAGCAGAATGTAAAGGTGGAACATGTCCAAGAAACCATGCTTAGCTCCCTTTTTCCATAACCAGTGGAAGGATAGTTCAGAAGTTAGGGTGCTATCCTGACACTGTGGAGAACTGGCTTCAAGTTCCTGTTCTACTGATTCCCTGTGTGATCTTGTGCAAGTCACTCAGCCTCTGTGCCTCAGTTTCCCATCTCTATAACAGTGCTATTAGCATTTCCCTGTTTCAGTGATAGTGTTTTAGTAATAAATACATTAAATTGTGAGGTTCTCAAAGAATGGTAATTGGTCTCTATAAATACCTAAGATAAATGTGGACAGCTAGAGAACATTTACATCAATAACTTGCTGCATCACCACATAGTATGTTGTTTCAGACTGGTGATTTCGAGTCCTTACCTACACACACATTTTTCTTGATCTTCCATAGTTACCCTACCATCAGTGCTGCTCCATTGGCAGTAGACAAGCTACTGGTGCTTTTACCCACTTGCTTTCTAGATGGGCTCTGAGCAGGTTGATGCAGTGGTAAAAGCATGAGCGCCTCTTCTAGAATAGCATTCCCACAGTCACTACCTAAAAGAGAGATGGGAAATGCTAAGAAAAATGCTGGGGTTCACACATTCAGAGAAAGTGCTACCTAGCAAATCATCAGCCCTATTTCTTAGCACCCAGGTTTTCGTACTTGCATGTTTCCCATCCTTATACTGATTAGCTTCAACATTGTTTAAACTATGAGCTCTAGTGAAATCACAGTGAGAGATAGTACAGAGGTGTAGTGTACACAAGTGTGTTTGTGTGTGGAAGGGAGTGGATTGTGGATATTCTTCATTTATTGGGCCAGTAAGTATTCAATTTCATTTTTGTTTTGATTTGGGCTGTCAAGCGATTAAAAAATTTAATCGTCATTATTCGCGTGATTAAAAAATTTAATGGCGATTAATTGCACAATTAATCACGTGTGCTTCCCTTTTGAAATGCTGCTGCAGCGTTTCCAAGGGACAGCGCAATGCAGAGCCCAGGGAGAGCTAGAGTCCCCAGCTGGCCTCAGGCTCCATGCAGCACTGCCCCTTTGAAGCGCCGGAGTGGTGTGGCAGCGCAAGGCATTCCATGCGGCATTTCAGTGGAATCTGGGGTCAGTGGGGGATTTGTCATAGAAAAGACCCCTCGGTCATTAGACAGTGACATTTCCAGTTCTGATGATGAAAACTTTGTACCCACAAATGACATTTCAATTCTACTGCCTCATAATGAGGAGGTCATTAATCAAGACACAGAAATGCCAACGGTAGTGATAGATGCAGAATCTGTGCTCAATTTAGAGACTGCAGGCAGAAAATAAGGACCTCAGAGATGCTGCACAGCAAGAGGAAGAACTTATGATTAGCATAGGATACAGTGTAACAACAGTGGTATCAGAACCTGATATTGGACTTCTTAATAAGAAAAATGTTGCTCAAATGCAGTCGTTTCTCCAAGTTAGTTTTTTTTCAGATTCCAAGTAATACACCAGACATCAGAAAGAAAAAAGAAAGCATCAACAGTGAGCTACCTTACTTCTCTCCCTCTTTACATTTCAGGAGTAGTTTGGGGTGGTAAATCTTTTGCAACTTTATGTAGAATGACAGTTGGTAGATGGTTGATAGATGAACATAATTACAATGAGTTAAAGTTATAAAAAATCTATTTAATAGGGGACCTCTAAGTTACAGTTTGAATGATAAAATCAACCTTTATTAAAAAGAAAAATGTTTAGTTAAGCAAGCAGACATACAATTACTTCTAATACAAATGCCAAAATTATACTTGCACTCAAGATGAAATGGCGTAAGGATGATAAGTCCACTGATAACAGAGTGAAATACAGCTTTGTAATCCTGAAACCTAAGGGTTGAATGTTAATTGGATCACTCTATAATTTAGCAAAACTACTTTTATACTCCATTATAATACTAATTAACATTAAACTGTCTTTTACTCTAATTATATTTCTGCCCTTTCTTGTTAGCTATCTACATTACACATAATTTAAATTAACACGTACACCTTTCCATATTGTCAGTATAGACGGTATGTAAATAAAACATTTACAATTCTCAAAAACATTCATTAAAAACCTTGCTCAAACCAGTTATATTCAAATGTAATACTGACGTGGCCTTGGGTCACATCCTTCATAACTCTTTGTCTCATGCTAATACCTTTCAGTTTTTCATTTAGGCTAACTTAGCCCCAAACTTACCTTTCCTTTATTCCTTAATTCAAACCATCCTATAGGCTACAATCTGCAAAGGGAATGCATTTGGAGAGGTTCCCTTCTTCTTTCCAAGGATCTGATCAAAGTGGTGTCAGTAATGAAAAAGCTACAGAACTTTGATGGTATATATAAAAAAGTCTATCTAAGATTTTGGGTGCTGACCCAAAAATGAATAACAGTAAAATTCAGTAAGTCAAAAACCACAGACATCTCCCTCCTGGTTATTCACAAATTGTAATTATAGAAAAGATGAATGTCACAATTCAGGAAAATTACACCTGTGTCTCCCATCAGTGGTCCAGGTAGGGGCACAACTCACAGGTTTCTAGGTCCCCAGCTGGTGCTTTAAAGCTGCCTCTCACTTCCTTCTCACAGGGGTATTTCCAAGCTGCCCAAAAGCATGTGTTTGCTTTCTCTTCAGAAATGATTAACTGCCCACCACCACATAGCACTTTTTATGCAAACTTATTTTATTCTTGAAGCAAAATCACTACAGAGAAAAGATATTAAAACAATAAAAGAATCTACCTGCATTCTGATACACTTAACATGGGTCATGACAAGGGTTTTGTGGTGCTTTCAGAGTCATCACAGTTGGAGCTCATGACAAGCACTCGGTCTAATAAGATCTCAGCAAGCCCCAGTTCTTCCAACTTTTCCCTAAGGCACTGGTCTCCAACCTTTCTAACCAACAGATCACTTTTTCAATTTAAGTGCAATGTAAGATCTACAATTTAAGACCAGACTCTGGTCTTGGGCCAAAGAGTTTGGACTGTGGGAGAGGCTTGGGTCTTAGCCCAGGGTGGGCACTGGGGTCCAGGAGGAGTTTCAGGGTGCAAGCTCTGGGAAGGAGTTTGGGTGCAAGGGAACTCACATCTGGGGCAGGAGGTTGGGTGCAGGAGGAGGTTCAGGGCTGGGATGGGTTTAGGAAGCACGCTCAGTCTGGGCACCATTTAACTAAGATAGCTTCTGGCTGGTGGAGCAGTGGGGTTAAGGCAGGCTTACTCCTGCCCCAGCCCTGCACCATTCCTGAAAGCAGCTGGCTTGTACAGCAATGGCTCTATGGCTCCATGTGCTGCCCCTCATCTACAGGCACTGAGCCCGCAGCTTCTACTGGTCATGGTTCCCTATTATTGATCAGTGGGAGCTGCAGGAGCGGTGTCTGCAGGCAAGGACAAAAGGGCCAGTGTAGACAGCTCAGTTTTGTTTTGCGCAAAAAAGCCCCAATGGCTAAAATGGCGATCGGGGCTTTCTTGCGCAAAAGCGCGTCTAGATTGGCCACGGACGCTTTTGCGCAAAAAGTGCTTTTGCGCAAAAGCGTCCGTGCCAATCTAGACGTTCTCTTGCGCAAATACTTTTAATGGAAAACTTTTCCGTTAAAAGCATTTGCGCAAATTCATGCCAGTCTAGACGCAGCCTGTGAGTAGTTTGTTCTCTCTGCCCCCTTCCAGTTGCTAGGGTTTAAGAGCTGTTCAGTTTCACTGAAGTATCAGTCTTATAAAAATGTATAGCCAAAACAGAACCCAATCTCAAGTTTCATATGATGTTATGATGTCAGTTCAGCAACTTCATCATATTGCTTGGATTATAAAATGTGAAGTCTGCTATCATACTGAAGAAGTGGGTTGTGCCCATGAAAGCTCATAATAGTATCTATCTATCTATCTATCTATATTTGTCTCTAAAGTGCTGCAGGACCATTTGCTATCATAGGGCACATCTACACCGCATGCTTATTTCGGCATAAGCTATTTTGGAGGAAATACTCCAGAATAGCTTATTTCAAAATAGTGCGTCTACACAGCAAGTGCCCATCAAAATACCACCGAGCTATTTAGAAATAGAGCATCCATACTCACTGGATGCTGAATCAAGGCCACCTGGAAGCACTTCAGGCAGGGCATCAGGACAGCACTCTCTTCCTGGAGCTGCTGCCTAAGTCTATCTGAGGCTTGAGCCTAAAGGAACCCACCTGTACAGCCATGTCTCAGGCTCCTCTCCTTTGCCTACCTCCTTGAGGGACAACAAAGCCTTCTCTTTGCCTGCTGTGGTTGCCCTTGCCAACACCTCAGCTCTCTAGACATGGAGCCAGACCTCTGAGCAGTCGGCGGCTTTATATGTCTTGGCTGCCTTCCTGGCCCTGAAGGAACAGGACCCCCAGCCCCTTGCGTGGCAATTCCTCTTTGTTCTCTGGACATTGCTCATGCAGCTTGACCCCCCCCCCCCGCCCTCCCCTGCACATCATGCACTGCTGCTTCAGGCGACTGAACACTAGTTCTGACTGGAGGGACTGGATCATTACGGAGCAGTGGGACAACCAGCAGTGACTCTAGAATTTCCGTATGCAGAAGGACACCTTTCTAGAGCTGTGTGAGTGGCTCGCTCCTGCCCTCCGGCAACAGGACACCCATATGAGACCTATTGTGCTCCTCCAGAAGTGGGCAGATATTGCCCTCTTGAAGCTCACCATGCCAGATAGCTACCGATCTGTTGGGAACCAGTTCAGTATGGGAAGATCAACTGTCAGGTTCCAATTGAGGATCCTCACTACCCACACATCTTGGGGACAAGCCGGCATGGAAAGGTGCCTGCTAGACCAGGAACCTGTGGGCAGGAGGGGAGTCACAGGGTGGCTGGGCTTCCCTCCATGCCATGTACACACTGGGTCCGGCAGTAGCGGTGTCCCACAGGGAGAGGATTTGTATCCCTGGCCGCTGAAGGGGGGGGCAGAGTGTTGGGGGGAGGTGTATGTGAGTGGCAGACATGTTCCCATGTGCCATGTGTGCCACTCCTGAGTGTGTGTGTGCGTGTGTCCCCCCATATCCTCAGCCTCCTTCTAGTGGTGGCTTGTGGTGGGAGGATGTCCTGTCCCACCCTGGTGTTGGGAGTAAGGCAGGCCTGTCAGGAGTGAGCCAGGGCACAAGGATCTTCTGTTGCAGCCTCTTGGCACTCCACATGCACCAACGTGCACAGGCTGCTGCACGATCCCCATGCCGAGAAGGCAGAGCAAAGGAGCACACAGCAGCCCATCACTGCCTGCCACCTCCAATGTGTGTGTCTAGGGAAAGTAATGGCACTTACCTGAGGGGCCTTCCCCTGCTTTGGATGATTCCAGGGAGACATCCTGGGAGGGGGATACTGGCTGCAGGACAAGCATGATGTCCTGGCTGGCAGGCATGGAGCTGGTTCTGGCCTCGTCTGGCTCCTCCTCCTCCTCCTCCTCCTTCGCACTGGCTCTGCCACCAAGGAGGGCGATGACCAGCATCTCCAGCTCAGAGTCCACAATGAGGAGTGGGATGGAACTGTCCCCCCTTCCAGGATGCCCATAGTAGAGGCTGGTCTGGGGTGCCACCAGTGAGCGGGAGCTGTGCTTCCTGGCCTTCATGTAGGCCCGGCACAATATTTTGACCTTCATGCACACCTGCTTCTCGGTGTGTATGTGGTCCTTGTAGCCCAGGCTTTCGGCCATCCAGCCATAAATGACCCATTCCTGTGTCTGGTATGGAGATCCTGCTGGTTCTCCTTCTCACCCCATATCTCAATGTGGTCCACAATCTCTGCACCAGCCCAGGATGGTGCGTCCTCTTTCAGCCCCTGGCAGGGTTCTGGGAGCTGCCAGAGGCAGTGTTGGCAGCTGTGGGGGGCTCAGCTGGAGTGGTGGGCTTGGCCATGGCATCAGGGAAGGCTGTGCAGGGTCCTGCTGTGTGGCACAATGTGAGCAGGGCCTTCTTCATGCCACAAGACCTTTCCCTTCTGCCTGCAGCTTTAAGGGCTTCAGTGGAAGGGAAGCTATAGAGTTGTGATGAGTGTGGACAGAGCAGCCAGCAGGTCACCTGTGGGATTTCCTGGAGGCCACTTATTTTGAAATAACAGCACCTGCCCTGTCTACACATACGCTATTCTGAAATGGCTATTTCAGAATAGGCATTATTCCTCATAGAATGAGGTTTACAGAATCTGGAATAAGACGTCCGTTATTTCAATATTATTTTGAAATAGCAGGCTTGCGGCGTAGATGCTCACAAAGTTGTTTCGGAATAACATCCGTTATTCCGGAATAACGCTGCTGTGTAAACACACCCATACTGTTTTTAATTTATTCTCTTGGCCTACATCTACTATAGTTCCTGTAACATTCTGTGAATATTGATTTCCTTTTGAATATCAATGAGATTACAATATGGTTTCCTTTGTTTTACTCTTGCTTGCTGAACTACAAAGGATGAGGACTTGCACACCCATTTTAAGCACTATCTTTATATCTGTTTGTCTTATCTATCTAACTCTGTACCATTAGTGCTAGATTCCATTTCTTTTAATATATGAAGCCTTACTCAGTACAGCATTGTAGTAATCCTTTCCAAAGAATGAATCAATAGTATATGGAGGCAGCAAAATCCCTTAAATGAGGAAGATTCATCTATGTGATAAGATACAAAGACCTATGGTATGAACTTTTGACCTTCAAGCCAACAAGCAGTGAACTGTGACACAATTATAGCAAAAAGCCTCTTAAAACAATTAGGATTCACTTTGAAAACTGCATAGCAGAATTTCTAATGAGAACATGAAAAGGTAAATTGGCCAATGGTCTTTACTTGGTATTGGTAACTGGCAGATTTATGTAACATTGCTCAGGTCCTTAACTCAGTGAAGGCATTTTTTGTTGTTCTTGTTAGAAAATAACAGGAAAATAAGTACTTACTCCACTTAAATGGCTGTATTTTAAAAAAAATACACGGTTTTTATTAAGATAATTTTTATTTCAGATTTCTTGAAAAATAGATTGTTAAAATTGATCCATTTAATTGTTAGTACTTTTTAAAAACAGGAATTCCACCAAGTGCTTCTTCTATAAACTCTTATTATTAGCTATGTTTTAACAAAAAGGAGCAATAGTTAATTTGGTTTTCAGTGATATTGTCATCTTGTTTTCAAACCTTAAGTACTGATTTAGCTGTGCCTAAACAGAGTACTACTCCAGATTTCTTGATTTTATCTCTTTTCTGTAAGGTTTATTGAGAAGCAATCCTATTAAAGGTTTATCCTATGTTTCTGGCTCCTCATGGTTCTGTCTCAACATTCACTCAGTTATGTTAGTTTTGAGAAATGGACTTGATTTGATGGTGCTGTCTGGATTCATAAGAAACAATTCCATTCCAGGTATATCTCATTTTCCTGGGACAACTAAACCCTTATGTTGCTTAAAGTTATAAGAGGAAGCTGTATACTGAATTTGGTTGTTCTAGTTCTTAATATTTAGGAGACAAACTCACTAAAACAGGTATGTCAAACTCGAAGCCTACTGACAGCCGCACAAACGAACACTGATAACTTTCCAGGCCACCAAAGAAAATGTACTTCTATCAGAAAATCATAACTATTTATTATTATAGATTATGTTTTAGGTATATTTTCTAATATTTTTCAGGTCTTGTTTTAATATAATACAATAATTTGATATGTAAAATTGTTATTTGCTCATATAAAATAATTTTAATTTAAATATAAATTTAAGGTCCTTTTTAATTTTTTATATGAAACATAACTTGTTTTGTTGAAATAAAAAGAAGTATAAACCATGGTTAATCAAATAGAAAACATTCTGTGAAAATTTCAGATACTTTGTAAGTTTGAGATTTTGCATAAAATTGACATATGTTTATTGATATAAAATTAATATACATTTTGTGAATAAATAAATAAAAAACAAAATATTAACAAAATAACCCCTTCCTCTCCCCCAGAGCCAGGCACTCCCAACCCAATGCCTCCTCTCTCCCCAAGAACCAGGCCTCCCAACCCAATGTTTCCCCCCTCCCTCAGAGCCAGGCACCCCAACCCAATGCCTCCCCCATCCGTCAGAGCCAGGCACCCCCAACCTAATGCCTCCCCCTCTCCCACAGCCACATTTCACAAACATGTATTCCTGTCTAACATATGCCTACTCAGAGTCATTTGGATGCTGGCTCAGTCAGTAAAGTGGTAAGGAAAAGCCCATTTTAAATTTTGGAAGTTTTAAATTCTATTACACATTTTAAATTCTATTACACATATCTGCCACATTCCACATGTAAACATATAATCAAAGCAGTCACTATTTTCAGGATAACCAGTTTATTAAGCACATCTGCTTAATACTCCTTCATGCCTTTACATTATAGACTTCTTGGAATGGATCTTAAGAATTAGTTGGCCTTTTCCAGAAGAAAATTTTAGTAATGGAGCAGAGAAGTGCATTACCAATCATTATTTTCAGAAATCCAAGGGAGTCTGTTCTTTTTTCTTTTTTCCTTTTTTTTGGTGGAACTCATGAAAGTATTTTTAGCAACTACTACAAAGATTTGCAACTAAAGCCTTGCCTGATACAAGGATTAATTGCTTTAAACTTACCCACTAACACTTCAAAAATCGTATCTCCTGCTGCAAGCAAACAATGGTCTTAGGCACTTGAGTGACAGTTTTTCTGTCAAACAACATAATGCCCCACCTGGCAGTGCAGCTGGTGCAAAGCTTTGGCAGTTTGCCAGCACATCTTATTTTCATGTATTTGTCTCTTTCTTCTAAAAATGAGAAAGGAAAAGGAAAATTCAAATCCCCAGGTTTAATTCACACTCTCAGATTATTGTGTGTCTGTTCCTGTGCTACAGCTCTCTACTGGAGGGTCTTCTGCATGAAGGAATTGATTTGAGAGTGGTAAAAAATGTCCAGAGTTCGTTTGTGGTTGTGATCTTTTTCTTTACTTTGGTTTCATTATCTTTTTATAGAGAAGTGTCAAATCCAGCTCATTTTAAGATACATTAGTTAAACCATTGCAGACATGAGTCTCAACATCATAGTATTTAGTGTACCTGAATTGGATTGTGTTTTCTCTGCAATCTGAGGATTTAAGAAACAGGGGAATTTCAATAGGTATATTCAATAGGTTTATTTTTTTCCTGGTAGCTGTGTACCATGTCTGAATGGACTGTGAGGTAAAATAGAGCACAGGGTACCATTTGTCTTTTTTACACATTCTTTATAATTCAAAGGAAATTAATCTGTGTATGGATGGACATAGAGATTTATGAATAATTCAAATAAAGCCAGTTGCTGTGCTGCTGCTTGGCTAGTCCATTGGAGCCCTATTCATGAATTACCAAAGGCAAATATTTTTGTAGTTAAAATTTCTATTTGCATCTCCTAAATCAGAGCCTAATTTACATATGCTCTTGACCCCAGGGGAGCTAGCTATTTGTACTCCTCCAAAATATGCGAGATACCTAAATAATCAGAATTGTAGTGAATTAAAAACTCAGGTGGGAGGAAACAGACTCAAGCTTCCCAAATCTAAAACTACATATGCTTTTTGTATGCCTAAGCTTTGCACAACCCGAATGATGTGCATGTAGAATGAGATAGCAGTTTTGAAGAATCACTATCAACATTAAAATTGTAGTTGAATACACAAAATGCTCAACACTCTTGAATGCAAGACCTTAGTCCTAAAAACTTGAGGGCCTAATTCTCACTTCTAGGAGACCAATGAGTACAATGCCAGAGACTTATACTAGTATAAATGTTTTGCCAGCTTTTTTCTTGTAAGCCACATGGATAGGTTCACTTCTATTTATGGGGGGGTATTCACGGATAAGCTTCCCAAAGTGAAAAAATGTTTGAATGGAAGCACAGACCTTTTCCATCTCTAAGTTTTTTAGAGCATCAGGTTTAGCTCCTTACCAGTGCAGAAGTGTCTTCAAGCAGATGAAATATCAGGCATTCTATGCCTCTTAAATTTGAACAATGCCAAGAGGAATCATTTCTCTTTTGTTCCTGTGACAACTGTGCATGCTCCAGGTAGATAACAGGATATCATTTTTATTAAACCAAAAAATAATAATACACAAACTGATCTGGAATGGCCTTTTCTTTATATGCTTGCTGTGGATTTGTGGAACAATCACTTTTAAAATGGTAAGGAGTAATGTGAAGAAAACAAATATTTTCTACTGGTGAAAATTACTGTAAAATTTCAGAAAAGTGCAAGAACATGGGTTCTTGGTTTGTTTGTGTTAGAATTATTTTTCACACAGTGATAGCTGTAGCTGGTGAACAGCATGAAAAAATATACTATGTATGGGAGGCTGTTCATTTTAAGTGAGTCAGATTTACCATTAAGATTTTGACCAAGAATGAGCAGGATTTAGATCCCAAACATTCTCTAAATGACATGAAGAACAGGCAAGAGAATTCCATTGTCCTCAGTAGAATCATCAGATGAAAGATGGTCCTGGGCCTCAAATATACTTTGAAACTAATGGGAGCCATTGAAGCAGTCAGCCATAACCTGGATGAACATTGTATTAAATAAAATAAATATGATATAGAGTGGCATTCACAAGAGACTGAATCATAGACCCATAAAATATTAGAATTGGAAAGGACCTCGCAAGGTCATCAATTCCAGTCCCCTGCCCTCATAGCAGGAATATGCACCATCTGGATTATCTCTGATAGAAGCTTATCTAACCCGCTCTTAAATGTCTCCAATGATGGAGATACCACAACTTTCTTAGACAATTTATTCCAGTGCTTAACCACCCTGACAGTTAGGAAGTTTTTCCTCATATCCAACTTCAAACATCCCTTTCTGCAATTTAAGCTCATTGCTTCTTGTCCTGTCATTAAACTTTAAAGAGAATATTTTCATCCCTACTCCTTGTAACACCTTTTCGGGTACTTGAAAGCTACTATTATGTCCCCTTCAGTCTTCTCTTTTCCAAGCTAAACAAACCCAATTCTTTCAGACTTCCCTCATAGGTCATGTTTTCTAGACTTTTAATCATTTTGTTGTTCTTCTCTGGACCCTCTCCAATTTTTCCACATCTTTCGTGAAATGTGGTACCCAGAACTGGACACAATACTTCAGTTGAGGACTAATCAGCATAGAGTCAAGCAAAATACTTCTCGGCTATGTCTACACTGCCCCCGTTTTGCGCATAAAATATGCAAATGAGGTGAAGCATTGAATATTGCTGTGCCTCATTTGCATAATTAATGAGGCTCCATTTTTGCGCAAGAGGCTTTTGCGCAAAAAGGAGCCATCTACACGGCTCCTTTTTGTACAAAAACCCTCTCTTGTGCAAGAGCCATTCTTCCACCTTTCAGGAAGAGGTAAAAGCCTCTTGTGCAAAAATGGAGCCTTGTTAATTATGCAAATGAGGCACAGCAATAGGCCATGCTTCACCTCATTTGCATATTTTTTGCACAAAAGGGGGCCAGTGTAGACATAGCCCCAATGTCTTGCTCACAACACTCCTCTTTAATTCATCCCAGAATAATGTTTGCTTTTTTTTCAATAGTGTCACAATGTTGACTCAAATTTAGCTTGTGGTCCACTATGACCCCTAGGTCCCTTTCTGCAGTACTCCTTCCTAGACAGTCACTTCCTAGTTTGTGTATGAAACTGATTGTTCCTTCCTAAGTGGAGTACTTCACATTTGTCCTTATTGAACTTCATCTTATTTACCTCAGTCCATTTCTCCAGTTGGTGCATATCATTTTGACCTCTCCTCCAAAGCACTGGCAACCCCTCCCAGCTTGGTATTATCTGCAAACTTTATAAGTGTATTTTCTATGCCACCATTTAAATCGTTGATGAAGATATTGAACAGAACCGATCCCAAAACTGATCCCTGCAGACCCCGACTTGTTATGCCCTTCCCGAATGACTGTGAACCATTGATAACTACTCTCTGAGAAGAGTTATCCAGTCAGTTATGCAGCCACTTTATAGAAGCTCCAACTCAGTTGTATTTCCCTAGTTTATTGATAAGAAGGTCATGCAAGACTGTATGAAATACTTTACTAAAGCCTAGGTATACCACATCTACCGCTTCCCTCTTATCCACAAAGCTTGTTATCTTATCAAAGAAAGCTATCAGGTTGGTTTGACATGATTTGTTCTTTACAAATCCATGCTGGCTGTTACCTATCACCTTATTATCCTCCAGATGTTTGCAGATAGATTCCTTAATTATGTGCTCTGTTATCTTACCCAGCACAGAAGTTAAGCTGACTTATCTGTAGTTTCTTGGCTTGTCCTTATTTCCCTTTTTATAGATGGGCACTATATTTGACCTTTTCCAGTCTCTGTAATCTCACCTGTCATCCATGAATTTTAAAAGATTATATCTTATTGCTCTGATACCTTCCCAACTAGCTCCTTGAGTATTCTAGGATGCATTCCATCAGGCCCTGATGACTAAGGGTATGTCTATATTTGCACCCTCTTTCGAGAGACGGATGCAAATGAAGACATTCGAAATTGCAAATGAAGCTGGGATTTAAATATCCCATGCTTCATTTGCATATTCACGTTATGGCGCTATTTCAAAATAGCGCTATTTCGAAATAACAGATGCTGTTAAGACGCGGTTATTTTGAGAGAAAACCCTTCTCTCGAAATAACCCTTATTCGTCATACAATTTGTTTATATTTAGCCTTTTTACTTTGTCCTAGTTTCCACTTTTTATACAACTCATTTTTTATTTGTATATTATTCAAGATCTCCTTATTAAGCCAGAATGGTCTCTTGCCATACTTCCTATCTTTTCTACACAGTGGAATAATGTGGTCTTGTGCCCTTAATAATGTCCTTTTGAAAAACTGCCAGCTGTCTTTCAATTGCTTACCTACCAGCTACCTGAGTTTACTAAAGTCTGCCTTCTTGAAATCCGTTTTCTTTATTTTGCTGTTCTCCCTTCTACCATTCCTTAGAATCATGAACTCTATGATTTCATGATCTCTTCCTCTCAAACTGTCTTCCAGTTTCAAATTCTCAGCCAGTTCCTCTCTATATGTTCAAGTTAAATGTAGAACAGTTTCCCCCCAAGTAGCTTTCTCCACCTTTTGAAATAAAAAAAAGTCTCCGATGCATTCCAAGAACTTGTTATTTAATCTATTTAATCCCTGCTTTGTTATTTTTCCAGCAGATGTCTGTTTGTTAGTTGAAGTCCTCTTGTACCACCAAGCCTTGTGCTTTGGATGATTTTGTTCATTGTTTTAGAAAAGCTTTTTTTTTCCTGGTTAGGTGTTCTGTAGGAGATTCCTACCATGACATAACCCTTATTTTTTACCCCTTTTAATCTAACCCAAAGACTCTCAACAAATTTGTCTCCTATGTCCATTTCAACCTCAGTCCAAATATATACATTTTTAAACAAGCGGCTTGTGGTGTGGTTTGGGTTTACACGGGGCTCAACATGCAGCCCGTGGGTGGGATCCTTTGAACATGACCTCCACTGGGAACACGCTCCTCAATGGAGAGTCAATATAATGGTCTTCTGTTGATATGCATTTTAGTAGTTAAATTCCTGGGCTGTCATTGCTCATTAAAATTCTGTCATATGGACGGAAATCGGGTAAATATTGCATTTTATTAATATCAGCAGAACTGATTTAAGTGGGGCCTGTGTGTTGTATAGCCTTGCCTTAATCTTTGTATTCATGCCTGTCAATGTGAAAGAAGCTATTTTCAAATATTTGCATATATATATTTGCATGTACATGCAACCACACTTAAGTTGTGGCTCTCAGCATGTGCTGTGAGTATCACTGTCACTTCCAGGGCTTCCAAAGTTGAATAGCCGTGACTTAAGGCAACACTTCCTCCTTTTGTCCCCCTATCTATCCTTCTTGAGCAAGCTGTAGCCTTCTATACCAATTTTACAATCATGTGTATTATTCCATCAAGTCTCTGTGATATCTACCCTGTCAAAGTTGTGCTTATTTACTAGCATTTCAAGTTCTTACTGCTTATTTCCCAGGCTTCTTGCATTCATATACAGACACCTAAGATATTGATTTGATTTTGTCCCCCAGTTCTGCCTTGTTTTTCTTTTATCTCTGCTATTATAGCCCAATTTCTGACCTGACTCCTAGGTCTCCATATTTTTCACTAATCTGTGGGCTTTGGTCACCTACCCCTGTCCAAATTAGTCTAAAGCCCTCCTCACTAGGTTACCCAGTCTGTCTCTTCCTCTTCCTCAATAGGTGGACTCCATCTCTGTTTAGCAGTCCTTCTTCCTGGAACAGCATCTCATTGTGAAGGAAACCAGCCTTCCTGCTGACACCATTTTCATAGCCAGGCATTCAGCTCCAGGATGACACTTGTGTTCTTCAATCATTTCTGATCTGTTCTGATGTCTAATCCCTCCCCATGCTTTCCTACAACAGTGAATTTACATTAAAAAGTTAAACAATAAATATTGATATTTTAATATTGAAATTATATATAAAAAGTTTTTTTCCCCAAAGCAAAGTAAGTCTTGGTAATACCACAATATACCAGAGGAAAATTTTAGGATTTCTGCTGAAATATCCCAATATATTTACAAATATATACATAAAACCCTGGTGCAGCTTGAATTTCCACACAGCGCTAACAATAATTTTAGATAAAATTAGAGGATTGAGCTTTGTCATGCTTTATCATTGACATTTGGGTAGCTCCCAGTTGAAAATGACAGATAACTTGCCTTCTCTTTTTGCACTCAGGCCCTGCTCCCCAAGGGCAGTAACAAATTCTTGGGTTGATGTATATATTTCTTGTGAAATCTGGAAAGTATGCACACTATCGTCAATACATCCTTTCATAAAGGGTGCATCTACACAGCAGCGTTATTTCGGAATAACTTCCATTATTCCGAAATAACAATGCAAGCATCTACACAGCAATTCTGTTATTTTTAAATAAATTTGAAATAACAGATGGCTTATTCCAATATCTGTAAACCTCATTCCATGAGGAATAACGCCTATTCCAAAATAGCTATTTCGGAATAGCAGTAGTGTGGACGCTCCACTGCTGCTATTTCGAAATAACTCACCCCCAGGCCCATTCAAAGTAATTACTCCCCAGTGCTTCCTGGGGCTCTAAATTGAGGTAGCACATCTACATTAGGGGAGCCTGCCTTGGACTAATTTTGAGGCTTCCCTGTAGTGTAGACATGATATTTTGAAATAAGCTATTTCAGAATATTTCTTCCAGAATAGCTTATTTTGAACTAAGTGTGCAGTGTAGATGTACCCAAAATGTGTCTGTGTGCATAGTGATTTCAATTTTAGTTGTACAAGATTAAATTGTCCCCACCCCAGTTGCTCACTACTGACACAGCTTCATTGGTGGGTCTTTTGCCATGCTGCAGAACTGAACATTTACATCTTCTTTCCCCAGAATTTTTTCTTCAAATACAGTTCATGTATCTGACCTTCCCTAAGTAGAATAAGGGAAGTCTTTTTATTAGCTAAGTGAATCACAAAGTTTTCCTTGTCTCCAATTGGAATATGCATATTGAAAGTTATTCATAGTTTTGTTGCAAAAGTAAATTTGGTTATTTGGACATAACTTCCAAAGGTATGATAAAAAAACAAAACAAAACAACAAAAACTCAGCTGCAAGTCTCTTTAGCAGTGTCTATGAGCCAGGGATTAAAAGGTCTGAGTTCTGTGCCCAAAGACTGAAGACATATTACAGGGTCAGTTAATCTCACTACTTGAGGAAAGGACATTGTTGTGTGAACATGCATCAATTTTCCTAGTCCTTTTCATCATGTTAGTCAGTTTCATGTGACTATGTATTATGCATAAGCAACAAAGATGATAAATAAGGCCCCATGAACTACAGGGATAAAAATGATAAATTCACAAGCTGGTCATGAGATCTTTCATAGTTGAAATTAATGGAAAAATCTATAAAATCCTAAGCAAAGCATTCAAATGGTTGAACAATAATTCCTGGTTGGTTACAGTTATTTCCCCATGAATATAAATAATGTCAGTCTGTGATCAAGACTTTCAAGTTCTATTTTTTAAATAAAGGAATGATGAAAAACTTTCCCCCCGTGACAAATGTTATGCTATAGATTCTGCTTATTAGCTACCCCTTGGATGATGGCTAAAATCTGCCATTATTTGGTAGCTGCCAGTACATGGAAGACAGTTAATGGGGTCTCAGCCAGGGATTGAAGTGCTGGGACATACCAGGCTGCAGCCCTGCAAACCTGTCTGTGGGGAGGTCAGCACCGGAGGTGGAGGGTGGGGGCATGCTGCAGCCAGGATGCTGGGGCTTTCCACAGGCTCCCAGCAGTGAATGAGGTCACTGGGGGCTTGCAGAGCTGCGGGAGGGGAGCTGGAAGGGGACTGTGCAGAGCAGCAGCAGGGAGAGGTACTGTGTGGCTCAATGAGCCCCCAGAGCCTGTCCTGCTTGTAGAAAGCCCTTGCATCTGAGCTGCAGCTTCCCACCCCACTGTTACTCTGCCAAAAGCCTCCCCTCTCAGTCCATAGTGCTGGGACTCTCACAGGGGCTCCTCCCTTGGTCAGGGATGAAGATGCTTCAGCCCTTTATCTCCTTCACAGTTCCCAGGCAAAGATACGCTCGTGGTGCAGCTGCTGCACCTCCTAGCGTTTCTTTCCCTGCCTGTATCCAGATCTTTTCTTCTAAAAAAAGAGCGCTCAATCAAAGACTGCTCTTCTAGGAAACTGTTGTTCTATTGTTGTAGAAAGTGAGCTTTAACTACACTTTGATATACATTTATTTAGGCAGGAAACATTCAACTACCATGTCCCATTCAGCTTTAGGTCAGCAAAAGCAAAATGCTGTGTTTTACTGAAGGAGTAGCCCAAATGGGCATTCCAGTAAACGTGTCAGCTGCTCACCTCAGATTTCCTGCATCTGACAAAATGGGTCTTTGCCTATTAAAGCTTCTACCCAAATACACGTTAGTCTTTAAGATGGCACAGGACTACTTGTTGTTTTTGCAGATACAGACTAAAACAACTACATCTCTGATATTAGAGGATCAGTAGCTCACAAACCAGGATACCAAAACATTTATTTTTTTTGTTCCAAACTCTACTTGCTAACTGGAGTCAGTTGAATGTTTTCATTTGTAAATTCCACTACTCGGGGAATGCTCGCAAAACAAACATTTGTAGCAGCTTAGCAGCAATTTTCAGAAAAATGATAGTGATACAAGCTGTATATTTTTAACAGAATAGTATTTGTAACGTCATAGCTATCTTTCAGCAAAAATAATTTTGTCAGTTCTTAAATTAGTTATGATTAGATTTGCAAGAAAACAATGGAATCTAATAAAGTCAGCAATAAAATTAACCATATATTTGGGTAAAAAGTGTTTTTCCACCATCTAAAAATAATTTATCCAAGTTGTTTATGTTCAGATAACACAAAAATATTCACTGGAATTCCTCAATGTTTAAAAAATAGCTGCTTTGGGAACATTTTTAACAAATGAAAACCAAACAGTTATTTTTAAAGAGCCAGTGCTTGTACTATCATTGCTTTGCAGAGCAGAGATGATATATTACAGCATTACCCTATTTAAAATAGGTAATTGCTGTGGTAAGTTTTGAGATACCCATTGAAAAAGGCTGATTTCATGGCAACCCCTGTATTGTATCCATGCCTTATACGTTATTTTCTGTACTGACTTCAGTATATAATAACTGTGGATATCCAAGCTTACTCATACACAAGCAAGAATATAAATCTAATCTATTGCAATGAATACCTTTCATTAATTAGACATGTTTCCAAATATATGTAGGTGGGTCAGCTTACCACTGTGGCGCCTCCTACTGGTCACATTCTGAATGAGTGTGAGGCCCTTCTGGATAGTGTCTCACCCATCGTCGCTCCACTCTCTGCTCCTCTGTCTCCACCCTCTGGCTCTGAACCCCAGTCACTCCCTGGAACACAGTGTCCTCTCCAGGACACTGCCTTCTGGTAGTGCCCACTACTCTGATCACTTGTCCCCTTCCAATGTAGCAGCAGTCCTCTGTCTCACAACTGCTACCAGGGACAACTGCAGTCAAGTCTACCCTGTCACCTCAGGTGCACGCCATAGTCTACATTGGACATGCTCCGTGGTGGCTAGATGCAGTGCAAGGGCCTATCCACTACTCTGGGTTCTAGGCCAGGGATCTTTTGGTGGCAGCCTTGTCCTGCCCTCCTTCATTCCTCACTACTGGCTCCTGTTCCCTCCATACTTCCCCAAACCCCTTTCACTTCCTTGCCTCAGAGCTGGCAGTGGTTAGCAAGAGCGCAAACTGCTCTGCTACCCTGTCCAGCACTGTCTGACTTGGGTGCTGCTTCCTCCACCAGGAGCAAGTCCTTCCTCCCTCTTGGCCAGAGCAAGAGTGAGCTCCCCTCAGCGCAGCAGCCTGTTATCGAGCCCAGCCTGGCCTGATTTGCTGACTGCTCCTCACCATGATTAACGAGGTTTGTGCGAGCCCCCTTTGGCCATCTTGTAACCCTGTCCCTACCAGAGTGGGCTACTGCACCTCTACAATACACATGGTTTGATTTGTAAAGGTGATTACCACTTCCAGAGCCTTTTGATTTTAGCAGGATGGGTGTGTACTCACAAAACAAGCCAATAATGTATTATTTGAATGTTACTCAGTCTCTCCTTAACAGAGATTATATGTAGTGTCACCAGATGTCATTGCTATTCAAGACTTTTTTTTTGTAATATAGGACTTTACTACCCCCATCCTGTTTTTTTACACTTTCTATCTGGTCACCTTAGTTACCTGCCTCAACATGCATCACATAAAGCCCTTGATGCACTTGTAATGGGTGTGCTGTGTATTACCTATCTGTAAGTTTTGTACTGCAACCTATCACTATATTTTTCAAGCTCATTCCACATTGCTTATATTGACACAGTGAAGTTCTTAGTGGATAAATGTAACTCTTTGGCTTTTCAGTTTATTTTATGATTGTGAAATCTATAAGTTTGAACATCATGAGATAGTATGTGAGAGTTGGGATTCAGTTACACAATTTGCCACATTTTTATTTCAAGTTCTATGCTCAGGAAAAAAAAAGATTCCACTGTTTCATTTCGATGAGAGAGATAATATATAAGTATATTCTAGTAAATTTATATCCTGGAACTAGTATGAAATAAAAGCTATTGAATAAAATACTGTTGAAGACAAAAACAAACAGACAAAAAAAAAGCTGTGAGAATATTTTCAGAAATAAAAGGGCCAAGGTTTCTCTGTCAGCCATGATGGATAATGAAAATTTCCTAAGATCCAGACAATTTCAAAAATTTAACACAATTATGATTTCTTTAAAATAAACATAAACTGTGCATTTCTTTTTGTTCTGTTCAAACCTTTTATCAGTCATTGCATAAGAGAAAATACTTTATACAACACGATGAAGCAAAAGGTTTGCAAACAACCTGTCGGATGACAGTTCCTTAATTCACCTCTTTCTAGAATAATTATGAATTATAAACACATTTTCTGAAATAAATTACTTCATGATTGATTTACTGTTAGAGCAGCTCTCTGTGTGTCTATATGTGTTTCCCATTTACTCATTAGCAAATCAATTATGAAGCATCTGAGAGATACACAAGATAATACTCTAACATTTTACCAAATAGCTTATCTTTTCCATTTGTGTGAAAAATCAAAACCAATTTATTTACAGATACCATATCTATAGAAATTTGCTTTTCTTGCAGAAATGACACCTACAAGCTAATCAAATTGTGATTTCACAATAACTGCTGGATTCGTGGCATTTCCCCGTTTTTAAATGGATCCTTATCAATCTGCAAGTGGTTTAACCTCATTTTATAGTTCTGAATTAAACTGGTCATTAGGTTTAAGTTGGTACTTTTTAAATCCATTGTGCAATGCTGTTAAATGTCCAATTATTACAGAGGTTTTGGTGAGGGGTGTGCTACTTTGGATATTGGAAAATGATAGATAATTGCTTTTTTGACTAAGTGATTTCAATGTGAAAGGAAGCAGATATGGGATGAAGAAAATGTCAGATACAAAAGCTTATTTGATCAAATTTGTTGCAACAGCGTTAATCGTGTAAAAGAAATCAAGTTAATAAAGGGGCTGGATGGTTCAGGAGACTGATAATTGGCTAGACCGCTTTTGCCCTTTGGGTCAGTAGTTTAAATTCAAGCCAAGTCAGTGGTGATTAAAAATCATTATTATCTGAAAGGACTGCAGTCACTATGCAGAATGTCTCACAGCAGTTCCTAGTGAACTCATGTCCACTCAGAAAAATAACTATGTCCATTGTCAACATTATTGGAGATTTAAGGATTAAGGGGCAAAGGAGCCTTAATCACCCTTATATTACCAGAAGTGGTCCTTCCAAAATAGGGCTGAGGTTACTGGCAGATTAGTTTATCGATGCTGACACACAGCTATTACTTAGGCTGCTGTTCTTTAAGAAACACTGAGAGCTCCAATATCTGAATTTGTGCCTTTGTCATATTCCATTCCATGAGAAGTCATCAGGTCCTGCTCCCTGTGTTGAGTCAGGACCAACAAACCTAGACCAGCCCTGACAGGTATTTATCCAACCTGTTCTTAAAAACCTCCAATTCCACACTGCCCATGTGGAAGCCTTTTCCAGTACTTATCTGCCCTAATAGTTAGAAAGTTTTACCTAACATCAAATCTAAATCTTCCTTTATTCAAATTAAGTCCATTAGTTCTTATCCTACCTTTACAGGATGGGAAGGAAAATTGATAATTGTCTTCTTATAACAGCTCTTAACATTCCTGAAAACTGGATTTTTTAATAAATCCAACAGTCTTCTTATTCCCTTCAGTATGTTTGCCAGTCCTTGGCAGAGGCCTACAAACCTCAACAAGGAATGCAACTACTAATTAAATGTGGAGGGGGAAAAAAGTATTTTATGCATGGTTCTCCATCTGAGCATGGACAAAAATAACTAAATGATTGGAAGCATTCTTTTTCTGGAGACAAGGAACCAAATCCTGACCGGTAATCAAGCCTCATAATGCTTAGCCAGAAAAGTAAATGCCACCCTTTAAAGTAGCACATAAGGGTGACGTGATGGGGTTTTCTCACCACTGTGGCACCTCCCACTGGTTTTCCTGCCAATTAACTCAGTTTGCCAGAGCACCCTCTTCTGGTAATGCCTTGCCACTGTCACTTCTGCTCCAGAACCTGAGTTGTCCAATGGATTAGGGCATCCTCTTCAGGACACAGCCCTCCAGATGTGTGACACTTGATTCTTCCCTCTTTGGGGTAAATTGCAATCCACTGTTCAGCCAATCCCTGCAGTGGCAAAAACAGTCAATTGTCTGTCTACTTCTTCAGTGGTGAGATAGGAGGAGGCCAAGACCCACCCACTATTCTGGGCCCTGGTCCCAAGGACCGTGTAGATGACCAACACTTACTTGATGCATCCTCACTGACACCACCATAGATCTCCCTGGGTCATATCCCTGTGGCCAAAGCATCTATTTTGCCTTTGCCTCAGGCCCTCAGCCTTTAGGTCTCTGGAGCTTTCCAGGAACTGCCTTTAGATCCCTCATTCTGTGTTTGCAACATTGCTATGTCCAGTGTGCTTGCTGCTTTCAGCCTGTAAGGTACCCAGTCCTCCTCAAGCTCCGGAGGGAGGATAAAGATGCTGTGCTCTGCAGCTCTTTTATATGGGCCAGCCTGACCCTAATTGGCTGTTCATTGCATCTCCTCTCTGACTGGCTGCCTTCTGTGCAGCCTTCCAGGGGCTCTGGTAACCTTTTATAGCCCAGTGTGGCATAGTGCTCCATCAAAAGCAGAAACAGTGATTTAGATAATGGATTCCAAATGATTATGCATGAAGATTCTATACACATAAGATATAATGCATACAGTGACTGACATGTCAACTTGTTTGAGTGATAGTAGAGCTCATGTTTCAAAGAATCCTCAGTAAACATTCTCTCCAGTTGCCACTGGTTTAGCAGACTATTCTGAAAGTGAGAGAGTAGCAGAAAAGATGTAACCATGATTTAGGAGGAGTGGATGAGACCAAAAGTACCAAGTTGCATTCAAACAGAAGTGAAAAAGATGGAAAGAGAGGACCCAGCTCAGGAGGTGGGAACTGAAGCCAAATTTCTTTCAGAAAGGAGCAAATGGAAAGGGACAAACATAGCACGTAGTCTTTTAAACACAGCCCTTTATGGTTCTACAAGTGCCAACAGGCCTGCGGGCATTTCATTCCCCCTGAAATGTAATGAATTAAACTATGGAGTGGAGAGGGTGCTTGTAAAATTTGCAAATGACACTAAACTGTGAGAGGTTGGAAGCAAGTTGAAGGACATGATTAGAATTTAATATGACCTTGACAAATTGAAAAATAGGTCTAAAATCAATGAGCTTGAATTAAATAAAGTACAAAAAAATTTTACGTAGAAGAAAAAAAACAAATTCACAAACACAGAAGGGGGAAGTACCTGGCTTGGTACTCCTGAAAGGGTTTGAAGGTTATTGTGAAACATAAAGTGAATATTAGGAAAATGATACCGTTTTTAGAAAGGTTAATATCATTCACTAGTGTTTTTAGGTAAAACATGGGAGGTAATTGTCTCACTCTCTCAGCTGTGGTAAGGCCACAGCTGGAGTGCTGTTTTCTGTTCTGGGCAACACATTTTAGGAAAAACGTGGCTAAACTGGAAACAGTCCAGAGGAGAGTAACAAAAGTGGTAAGTTTTCACCTATGATGAAAGGGTAAAACATGTTTAATGAAACCACACTTACTGTTATAGAAGTTTCTTCAAAACAAAAGGTCTCTGTAGATTAGACATTCCTGAAATTGCAGTACTTATCAACGGGGAGAAAGATACTTTTAAACAACTTTTTTCTGATAAGAATTCTACTGAATTGTTAATAAAACCATAAATTTTTGGAGATATCCCTTCTTGCATGGACAAGCATGAAAAGATGAACAACCCACGGCTACTCTATGTTATATAAAATGTGTTGCTTTAGTAATCAAGGTCTGGTTTTGCTGAAGTGCACCTGCACAGGAACCACTGTCACCACCTACTCATCACAGAAGAAATAACAAAAACAAACAAACAAAGGGTGGTTGTGATGAATAGACCAGTTTTGGAGTGGGACTTCCAAAACCTGACTTTGCACCATGGATTTGTGGAGGAGCAAATGTGACAACATTCTTAACTTGTTCCTTACCACATCTTTTTGTGAGCGTAAATTTATAAAATGGAAGCCCATTTGTTTGCAATAATATCTGCTATAATTCTGAATGGCCAAAATGTACATGCTCTCCTTTTTAATTATTATTTTTCCTCAACACTTTCAACAGTCACATTTCTGTAAATATGCTACCACAGTAAAATGTCATAAATATTAAGGACACAAGGGACCATCATGATCTTCTAGTCTCACTTCCTACATATCACAAACCACAGCAACTCACCCATCCAATGCTATCTTAGGCCTATAACCTGTGGTTGAGTTAATGAAGTCCTCGAATCTTGATTTAAAGGATTGATGTCACAGAGAATCTATCAGTTATTCCAGTTCAGTGGACGTCTTTGGCATCTTACCAAGGGTTCCAGACCCTTTTCATTCTGAGTATTATAGGAATGCCCTGCCAGCGTAGGAACAATGGCATTAATGTGAACTTTCCAACAAAGTAAGTCATGCTGGCACAAAGATGTCATTTTTCTCTACACTGCTTTAGTTCAAACAAGCAAGTGACATGTGCCTCATCCTGCAGAGCAAAATGAATCCATCTCCTTCAAGTCTCTGCTAATGTGCCCTGGAGGGAATTTCCTTCCCAATCTCACATATGGCAGTCAGTTCGACCCTGAGCTTGTGGGCAGTCCTACCAGTCACACATCTGGAAAAGAATTTTCTGTAGAAACTCAGATACCTTGCCATTTAATATCCCATCTCTGGATGCTGTAGATATTCCTTAATAGCAATTGGAGATGGGACCTATGTCATCATGGGTAATCACATTATATAATCCTCTCCATTAAGTTCATAAGTTCAATCTTGAAGTGATTTAGTTTTTTTGCCCCACTATTATCCTTTTCTCCTTTAATTTCAAGCTTGAACTTATTGTTTGCCAGTTTATATCTGTTCAGTTTTATGCCAGCATTGACCCTTAACTGAAATAATTCCTCTCCCTCCCTGATTTTTCTTCCTATAATGGATTTACAGAGACAACTATATCTCTCCACCTTCCTCTGGTGAAGCTAAACAAGCCAAGCTCCTTGAGTCTCCTCTCATAGGGTAGGTTTTCCATCCTACTACCCCTTCTCTGTACCTCTTCTAGTTTGAATTCATATTTCCTAAATTTTTTAGACCAGAACTGCACACAGCATTCCAGATGAGGCCTCACCAGATCCTTGTACACTTTCCTATGTCTACAGTAGCAGTTTTCAAACTGTGAATCAGGATTACAAAGTGGGTCATGGCCCCCTTTTAAGGGAGTCATCAGGGCTGGCTTAGATTTGGCCCCACAACCTGAGGCCAAAACCTGAGGCCCAGCCTTGCATGTTGGGATTCCAGTTAGAGCCCCACCTGGGTCAGTGGGGCTTGGGTGGGTTTTCACTTCAGTCACCCTTCCGGGGGTTCTGTAGTCATTTTTATTGTCAGAAGGGGGGTGTGGTGCAGTTCATTTTGAGAACCCCTGCAGGAAATACCTCACCTCATGCATTTTAGGATTGGATTAGCCTTTTTTGTTCACAGTCACATCACATTTGCAGATGAAATAGTTCAGTAGTGACGGATGGCAGAACGAGGAGCAATGGTCTCAAGTTACAGTGGAGGAGGTCTAGGTTGAATATTAGGAAAAACTATTTCACTAGGAGGGTGGTGAAGCACTGGAATGGGTTACCTAGGGAGGTGGTGGAATCTCCATCCCTAGAGGTTTTTAAGTCTTGGCTTGACAAAGCCCTGGCTGGGATGATTTAGTAGGGGTTGGTCCTGCTCTGGGCAGGGGACTGGACTCGATGACCTCTTGAGTCTCTTCCAGCCCTATGTTTCTATGATTTTATGAAATGATTGAACAATACACCTGTGCCTTTCTCCTCTGATGCTTCCTACATGTTCATGTCTTATAGCAAAAATTCTTGTCAGTCCCTAAGTGCACGTCAGTCCCTTGTACTTTTGCACTGTTAAATTGCATCCTATTTCTGTTACTCCAGTTTTCAAAGTCATTCAAATCTTCTTGTTTGATCTTCCAGTCCTCCTCTATCTAGGCAATAACTCCCAACTTTGGGTTACCGGCAAATTTTGTTAATACAGTGCTTTTTTGCCAAAGTTATTCAATGAAAATGTTAAATCAGCTTGGTCCCAGGATGATGATTTAGTAAAGTAAGGGAGGGAAGTCTGTCAGTCTATGATCAGAGTCTGTCCTTACCTGATTTTGCACATAAGTGTGATGGGCACAAATAGAGAATTTTTCTCTTAGCTAAGTCTTTCCTTTGTGAAGAATAAATGCTGGTACACAATGGACTTGACAACAAAAGCAAGCAGGAATCCAGACCTACAGATAATGCAGCAGAACTGAATGCATCTAAAAGGTAGACAAGTGAATTGCTCAATAAATAATTAATCCAATCAGAGTGCAATATTTTTATATATACCTATAATCAAACAATGCAAAGTCCTTTTTGTCTACATTATTCATAGACTCTATATCCTTTATGAAGTTGTATTTCCTAGTTACTCAGTCACCAATAATGATTTTTATTTGATTTATTTCAATTTACTACAATAATGTTCCTCATCTCCTAACCCTCCAGCAGTATTATGGTAGGTACCCAGTGTATGTGCCATGCATGTGTATATTTTTCCCTTTGTTTGATTATAGCAAAACTGATGATATCCAAGTAGGTGCTGAACGTTCTTTTGGCTCATCTATACTTTACTTATCTAATGTTACTTTCCAGTTCTGAAGTGTCTGATCTGAAGCACAGCATACTAATGCTGTCAGATTTGACTTTAACTTTATTTTAAGAATGCAGATACTTCAACATGACATAAAAACAGCAAGATTAAGCCTAAAAGTAATAATTTACCTGTCTTCCTTTCTCACTTAGATAGGTGTCTTTTATATACATGAGTCAACACGAACATTCTCTTTTTTCTCATTCCATTCCAATGTATTATGTCTCCTTCTGAGAATCATTCTGAACAACCATTATTGAGGCCTACTTTAGTGAGTCTGTAAGTATCTAGAACATATGGCCACTTCCCTTCAGTGACAACTGGCAGACTGCTCATGTATGGAGATTGTCTTCATTAATGGCCTCAGCTGTGGCTGTTCAAGCTCTAGAATAACACTAGAATACAAAAGCCAGCACCACTGGTTTTGTTTGCTTTATCTTGGGGCATGTCTAGACTGCACCCCTCTGCCGGCAGAGGGATGTAGATTAGGCTGGGCGAAATTGCTAATGAAGCGGGGATTTAAATATCCCGCGCTTCATTAGCATAAAAATGACCACCACTTTTTTCTGGCACAGAGGTTTGTTGGAGAAAAGTGGCGGTCTAGAGGCTGATCTATCACTAAAGAAAGCCTTTTCTGATAGATCCCTTATGCCTCGTAAAAGGTCATCTTCCAATTTCACTTCCAATGTCACCCTTATAAGTGGTGTGTGTCAAGGAATTCAGCCAACACCATTCAAAAAGGAGGTCCACATTTTTGCTCATTCATAATCCCTAGCCATTTATTCTGTTTTAGTGAATATCCTGAGTATGGGTGCCAGCTCTTTTTGATTGTTAGAAGAGAAATCTTTAAACTTCAGTGGAGTTCCAGATATGTCAAGCAAAAAAGATAGACTAGAAAACTGTAACTTAAACTAGTCTAAGGTAGATGACCATAAGTTAATTGTCTTGTTTTGAAAAATGTCTCTAATTCAAATATCACAATATTCTGCCAAGTATACAGATTCTATATCATTTGATTCAGCAAGGTTTCTCCTTCAATTTCATGGGTTATAACAATCTTGACAGCATTAACTTTATTTTATAAATGTTTTTCTAAACATCCCTATGGTCATAAGTATTTTCCATTGTATTCTAGCAGCATAGTTCTAAATCATAGATTCTCTAGACTAGGTGATAGAACTAAACCATACATTGTATTATGTGTATTTGACTTTTCCTCCAGCAAAGCAAATTGAATAGATTGAGACAAGATTTTTCAAATTGAATCAAGGTAACTAATATAAAAACCAGTACTACAGTACCAAAGCAGTCTTTGTAAATATAAATCACTCTAATCTCTTTACCAGTTATCAGTATTTTTCAGGAGAAAGTACCAAGCAGAAATAAAATGGGACCGCACACTCATAGTATGTTAAAAATACTTTAAAACAATGGGGCTGCGTCTAGACTGGCATGATTTTCCGCAAATGCTTTTAACGGAAAAGTTTTTCCGTTAAAAGCATTTGCGGAAAAGAGCGTCTAGATTGGCACGGATGCTTTTGCGCAAAAGCACTTTTTGCGGAAAAGCATCCGTGCCAATCTAGACACCGTTTTGTGCAAGAAAGTCCCGATCGCCATTTTCGCCATCGGGGCTTTTTTGCGCAAAACAGTTTTTACCTGTCTACACTGGCCCTCTTGTGCAAAAGCATTTGCGCAAGAGGGCTTATCCCTGAGCGGGAGCATCATAGTATTTGCGCAAGAACACTGACAATCTTATATTAGATCGTCAGTGTTCTTGCGCAAATTCAAGCGGCCAGTGTAGACAGCTGGCAAGTTTTTACGCAAAAGCGGCTGCTTTTGCGCAAAAACTTGCCCGTCTAGACGCAGCCTCTGGGTTTTCAATGTTAATGCTAAAAATCTAGATGCTTTCTGTCTTTCAAAATTCAAGAATTATAGCATCCATTGTTATATTAATACACATATCCCTCTTCTACAGCAGCAGCAACAGTATCTCTTCAGAACAGTGCAGTGTGTGTAACCCTAAGCAGAATTTTTTACTTCTGTTTTTAACTGATACCAGGAGTTATTGACCACAAAGTTAATGATGCTGACACAAAGTCCAGATCAATAGCATATGATACTGACATGATTAGAAAAAAAGTTTATAACATTGCTGTATAAATGTATTGGGAGAACTTCCAATGACTTCTGACTGCAGAAGAAAGGTGAAAGTGAGATGTGTGTGTGTGTGTGTGTGTGCCCGTAAGCATGCACTCCTGTCACAGCAGATCAAATGTAAAGCCAGCAAAGGCAAAATTAGAGTAGGCAGATCAAAGAAAAATATTTTTTTGTTATTCTTTCCTTCGGGTGACAGATTTTGAAAAAACAAACAAACAAAAAACCCAAAGAGATTCTGAATATTTTTTTAAGTGGCTAGGTCTACACGGGGCCAAATTTCAGAAAAACCTCCTCTTTCGACACATCCCTTCTTCTTCATACAATGAGGATTACAGGGATGGCGAAAGAACACATCTGCTTTTTTTGGAAATTATTCTGAAAAAGAGGACACGTTCCTTGGATGCAGCATAGCTTTTCTGGGATATCTCTGGTATTCCGGAAAAGCTCTGCAGTCTAGACATAGTCACTTTCTTGTAGACATGTTCATGGTTTAATATGAGATAGAGAATTCTATAGGCGTATCCATAAATTGTTAAAAAGAAAAGCAATTTTTTCCTCTTCTTTCCTCCTTGCGCCCCCTCTCCACCGCCTGCCCCACACCTACCTATGCCCTTAGCTCCCTGATCTGGGCCTCTTCTTAAGTACCCTAGCAACTCTAGATAAATGTGCTAGCTGATAATACAGTAAAACTGATTGACGTTGCATCAAGTGGCACATAAGGATAAACCATAAGGATAAACTACTGTGCAAAAGCAGAACACTAATAGAGTTCTTCAGTTTCCAGTGCCTTTAAAAAGTTCCAGTGGTCCATAGAAGTGAAAAATTGATATCCTTTGGGATGGTGCTGTGAAAGTCCCAAAGCTCAGCTAAACTATGTAAGCATTATCCTTCAAGACTGTTTTTTTTCAGTCTGGCATTCGAATATTCCTGTGTAGAAATGGCCAGTTGTAACATGTACATTGTTAAAAAATCTTAGCAATGGACATCTTGGATATATTATTTTGGATTTACTGGTGTGACTTCTCTGCCTTTTTTGTGTGTGTCTTCTATATCATCAAAATCTCAGGGGAGGACACTGTCTTTTATAGTACCAAGCACACTGTCAATCCTATAATTAGGGCCTTACCAAATTCACGACCATGAAAAATGCATTATAGATTGTGAAATCTGGGGTCTCCCTGTAAAATCTGGTCTTTTGAATGATTTTACCCTATACTATACAGAGTTCACAAAGGAGACCAGAATTTGTCAAATCGGGGGTACTTACTGAAAAGTTGCAGAGGGTTGCAAGGTTGGGGGGGCAGGGAGAGTCACACTTACTACTGCACTGCCTTCAGATCTGGGTGGCCAGAGAGCAATGGCTATTGACCAGGTGCCCAGCAGTGCAGAAATATGTGTGTTGATCCCATATCATACCACTTTTCTATACTGCTGCCTTCAGAGCTTGGTGGGTGGAGAGTGGCAGCTGCTGATTGAGGGTCCAGCTCTTCAGGGAGCAGCGTAGATTTAAAGGTGACACCACAATACCATGTCAGCCTTACTTCTGTACTGCTGCTGGCAGAAGCTCTTCCTTCAGAGCTGGGCTCCTGCCAGCTGTCATCACTCTGCAGCTCCCCAGGTCTCAAAGCAGCTGCCACCAGCAACATAGAAGTAAGGCTAGAAGTCCTGCAATTCCCCTACAAGTTGGCTGCCTTCCTACAATTCCTTCTTGGGTCAGTGCCCTTACTATTGCTTCAGTGAAATTTCAGATTTAAATAGTTGAAATAATGACAATATATGAAACTAGAAGATTTACTTAGCATTGCTTGGGTCCTGAACTCAAATAAGTTTTGCTTTTCTTCATTTAAATCATTTTTTCTGGGGTGGGGCTTGGGATGAGGGGTTCAGTAAACATCCCTCTCTCCCAACTCCAGCCTTCTCTCACTGCAGCAGTTTGGAACCAGGTGAGAAGCGCATGTCCATGGCTGTTGCAGCTCTAGCAGCACAGTGGGGAGAGGGGTGCATGTTCCCTGGCTGGGGGACAGACACACAAACAGACAAACTCTCTGAAATATATAGTAGATATATATTTCTGCACCCTGCTTCCTGCTGGCCCATTGGAGTTATAGCTGTCCTAATCCCCATCTCTGGCTCCTTGCTACCCACCTGTGTTCATTCTGCAGTGTAACACCCTCTTGCCAGACCTTTTCCATTCCATTTTATGAGAAACAATCAAATTACAGACACATTTCATTATCCTGCCACAACCAAATTATGACCTTGTTTTAAGTTATGGTAAGGGGAAGCTGCATACTAAATTTGGTGGTTGAAGCTTTTATCATTTAGGGGGAGTTCTTAAACAAATCGACTTGCAGACAGAGGGACAGACAGAGAGATAGATGCACATTTCTAAAATATGTAATAGTATTGAATCATGAATTTGCTGTGTTATTTTCCCATTACAGGTTTTTAAAAATACGTTCAGTCCAGTGGTATACTTGCATGGGCATATCTACACTAAAGCATCATTTTGAAAGTACAAGTGGAGCATCCACACAGCAAGCCCGTTATTTCAGAATAAGGGGCTGATTTTTTTGAAATAATAACTCCTGCTTTTCACAAAGAATAACACTTATTTTGAAATAGTTATTTTGAAATAGCAGGAGTGTAGACGCTCCACTGCTGCTATTTCGAAATAACTACTCCCCAGAGACATTCAAAGTATTTACTTCCCAGTGCTTCCTGGGGCTCTAAGTTGTGGTAGTATGTCCACATTAAGGCTATGTCTAGGGAAAGCATCTTCTCTTCTGACATTTTTTGCAGAAGAGCAGACACGCTCTTTCGGAAGCTCTGTCTTCCTCGTGCTATGAGGAAGAAGGGCTCTTCTGAAAGAGGAGGTTTTCCCAAAATTTGGCCCAGTGTAGACGGGCCTCTTCCGACAAAACTATTGGAAAAAGGTAGCGCAATTTGCGTGCCTTTTTCCGAAAAAAAGTGGCACTCTAGACATAGCCTGAGGGAGCCTGCCTCGGATTAATTTTGAGGGGTCCCTGTAGTGTGGACATACTATTTCAAAATAGTTATTTCAGGAGTTATTTTTTCAAAATAATTTCATAGTGTAGACATGTCCTATGTGATTCTGAACTAAACCATGGTGTTTTCACAGTTCAACGTCAAAACAATCAGAATATAATACATCATTTCACTCTAAATATACAATTAACTCATGTCATCGTTGTGCCAACCATTAGAGAAATCACTGTATGATTATTTTCATGCTGAGATGAATGATAGTTGGCATGAAGGAAATAGAGCCATAACAGGGATTTCAAATTACCATTGGTTTCCTAGCATCATGATCTTCAGAAATGGGTTTTGGCAATAGAAATCCAACAGTTTTTTAGGTAGCTTGCTAGACACGCAGGTACATCTATGTTTCTGTGTGTTTTCTCACTTGAATGCCCATAAGGCCTCAAGGAGTCACTCCCTCTCACACTTACAGTATTATCATATATCAAGATCTAAAGGAAAAATGTTGCTGCATATTTTTGTTTGTTTTCACCCTCTATAGGACTGAGTTTTCTAATCAGATGCTTTATATATTTCTTAATTCATTAAAATCATGAGCCTAAACTGTTGACATAAAATATTTTACTTTGGTATGTTTGTTTTGGCAGATTTTAGTGACCAATCAAGTGATGACTTTGAAGAATGAAGCCAGCTAATGTGGCATCATAAACTCAGGTAGATTTTCTATTTATAGAGCTTGGCTTTACCTGCTGAAAATCTGTGCTAAATCTGTACTAACTCAAATGATCATTTCTAAAACCAATCCCTTTAAATATGTAGTACAAACTGCAATCGTTTTCAGTTTTATTTTTATATAAAAAAACTAGTTTTTGCCACATAAGATTAAGGAGGGAGAATCCAGAAATTATAGTGTGTTTGGTGCAGGCCTCAAAAAATATTCTGTCTAAATCAGAGTCTTGTACAAGAAACCAGTTCTGCTCATGGAACTATATTTATAGATGCCTGTACTGTATGTCATGCATTTCAGACTGTTTCAATTTACATGCAGATTGGAGGAAATGAAAGTCCTTTTTCAGCCTGCTTCGTGCCTCTTGAAGGCCAGAAATATCATTTTCTCTTTTTGAGCCTCAGTTTTATAATGTTTTTCTTTCTCGTAATTGCAGGGTATTACTTTTGTCAAATGAGATATGTCTCATTTCATTGTCATACCTCAGTAAAAGCTCTTTCAGAAAGGAAAAGAAGACAATGTCACAGGCTCCCTCATGTTTATTAATATTAATATGCTACTGTCTAGATCAATTGTTGCTTATGGAATCCAGCTCTAAGCGTCTCTGCCTGTATTGATGTCAGGAATCTAATGCTGGGGAACAGAACCATTGATAATCTTCTATACTTATTTAAAGTTCAGATCAGATGGAGCTAGCTGGTTTTAAGCACTACTGTCATAACACAATTATATAGTACACTGACTATTAAATCAAAATAAGGTTGGCATCTGTATCTCAATCCCCAGGAGATGACAATCAATTTAGATAGCCCAATGGCTATGAGTCTGTAATGGTGACGTACACGGCCATGCCCCCTGGCCGTGTACGTCACCGCCCCGCCCCCCTTCCCCTCCCGCCGTGGCGCTCAGCTGAGTGCTGCGCCGCTCAGCTGGGTGACGGCGGGGGAGCAAGCGGCAGCAAGCAACCATTTGGGGTCCGCGGTCCCCATGCAGCATGGCTGCATGGGAAGCGCAGACCCCAAATGGCCGCTTGCCGCCACTTGCTCCCCCGCAGCCGCCCGGGCTGAACGGCGCAGCACTCAGCCGACCGCCACGGCAGGAGGGGAAGGGGGCGGGGCGGTGACGTACACGGCCCTGCCCCCTGGCTGTGTACATCACCACCCCGCCCCCCTCCCTTGCGGTGGCCCGGCTGAGCGAGCAGCACTCAGCCGAGCACCACAGCAGGAGGGGAAGGGGGGTGAGGAGAGACGGAGGGGAGAGAGAGGCAGGAGAAGGAGGAGAAGAGAAAGGGAGAGTGAGAGGCAGGAGGGGGAGAAGAGAAAGAAAGAGACAGAGAGAGAGGCAGAAGGCGAGAGAGGCAGGAGGCGGAGGAGAGCTGAGAGAGAGAGGAGGGGGGAGGCAGAGAGAGAGAGACGGAGCGAGAGACTGGAGGCTCAGGAGAGAAGACCAACGTGGAGGAGAGACCTGAAAATCCTGTCTTATGACGGGCTAATTGGCTAGTCAATTTAGATTAGCCATTTGGTCTTGTGAACAATTCATTTTGCAAACGATTCTAAAAAGTAATGGTGTTACAAATACCCCATTCCACCACTGAGGCAGCTGCATTTCAATGATACTGTATTTGGTATGTAAAATATTTGAATGCACAAGTGAGTCTAAGTCACAAGATTTTGATAAAAAATCTCAAACGCTCCAAATTTGGGATGCTCTGGAACCCTGATTTTGGTTCAGCCCTATCTTTTTAGAATCATTTGGCAAGTGAATATAATAAAATTGGAACATGTCCCTACTATGTATGTCCTTGTGGAACAGTATTGTGTTTGCCAAATCAAAAGAAACCTGGTGATGTGATACAAAAGTCCCACACTTGATGGTTTTCTTTCTAGCTGCATAATTTGAGCTTTTGATTTTTAGTGCCATCAACATCTTGTTTAGTTTCTTTGGCATTTGTTTTCCAGGAGCATGTTGTGCTCTTGAAAATACCTCATGAGAATGCCCTCAATAACCTATTCCAATGAGTCTTTACTTTGCTTGCTTAATTTTTTGACAGTGGGTGAGCGTTGGAAATACAAATCACACCTCTTAGGAAATGTTGACAGACACTATGGCACTAGACATTTATAGTGCTGTTTGTGTCACGTCTTGACAGTGCATGCTTATCGTCAGGAATCATTCATCATCCACAAAGGATAACAAATATAAAAAACCAAATGCTGGAGGAGGGGGAAGAGTGCAACTGACAGTTCAGCATGGAGATTGCGAGCACCTTATTTCCTAGCAAAATTGAAGTAATCTTTTCTTTAGATATTTGATTGCTTGTCCATTTCAGTTCCCCTAAACCTACCAGCAGAAGTGTATATACACCATAACACATTTTTAATGTTTTTATTCCTAACATTAACCTATAAATCAATATGTAGTCATTGAAATAAGTTGTCTGGTTGTCAGTTATTGAGCACATACAATTGTCATATCACAAGGATGCAGTTGCTCAGTATCTTTCCAGTTAATTTGGTTATTTAGGTGAAAGTTCTTCTTCACACAGCGTGTAGTCAGCATGTGGAACTCCTTGCCAGAGGAGGCTGTGAAGGCTAGGACTATAACAGAGTTTAAAGAGAAGCTAGATAATTTCATGGAGGTTAGGTCCATAAAAGGCTATTAGCCAGGGGATAAAATGGTGTCCTTGGCCTCTGTTTGACAGAGGCTGGAGAGGGATGGCAGGAGACAAAGCGCTTGATCATTGTCTTCGGTCCACCCCCTCTGGGGCACCTGGTGCTGGCCACTGTCGGCAGACAGGATACTGGGCTAGATGGACCTTTGGTCTGACCCGGTACGGCCGTTCTTATGTTCTTATGTTCTTATGTTGTCCCAATGTAGTTTTTAGAAATTTAGAGAGCTAGGTTTCAAACTTTCACCAGATAGCATAGTTTCACTTATACATAAATGTATTCATATACACATACACAAACATATAATCTGTGTCTATGCATTGATATAGGAGAACATTTATTTTTGATGCTATAAGGGTGTACATGTGTAATTCTAGTCATGAAATAATAGTTGAGATCAGTTGTCAGTGGTTTTCAAACTTTTTTGAAAGTTTAATGGGTTTCATGACCCAGTTGAAGAAAATTGTTGATGCCCACAACCCAACAGAGTGGGACTGAAGATGAGAGCTTTGGGGCGTAGGAAGGTGCTCTTGCTTTTGGGTGGGTCAGGGCTTGGGGCAGGAGGAGCTTATCTTGAGTAGCTCCCGGTCAGCGGAGCAGTGGGGATGCTAAAGCAGGCTTCCTGTTTCTCCTGACATCACAGACCATGCTGCTTCCTAGAAGCAGTCAGCAACAGGTTCCCAGCCAATGGGAGTGTGGAGCTAGTGCTAAGGCAGGGGCAGTGCGCAGAACCCTGTGCACCCGTCCCCATACAGGAGCCGGGCCTGCTGTTGGCTTCTTCTGGGCACAGCACAGTCTGCAGTGCAGGACAGGCAGGTAGCCTTCCTTTACACCCCTACTGGTCACCTGATCACCCTTCAACAATGAGGCCCAGCACCTGACATTCCATGGCCTAGTACTGGGTTGCGACCCATACTTTGAAAACCACTGAGTTAAGGCAACAGAAAGCGCTTGTGTATTCATTATTCATTATAGTTGCAAAACACTGAAGTGTTTATTTTGGCCACAGAATTCTGAGTCGAATTTAGGAAAATAAACCCTAGAGCTTTGAAGAATCTAAAAGAAAGGCAAGTGATTTCAACTCCCATCCACTCCTCCCTCCCAGGCTTTTACAGCTATAGTAACATTGTTTGAAAGTTAGCATGACAAGCAGTAATCCAGGTCATCATAATATCACCCAGTCTGGCAGAAACAGAGTAAATAAACAAGTAAAAATGTAAAATCCTCTTGTTCTAATCAAAGAAATACTGCAGGAGAGATGAAGAGGCAGCTCGGCTGTAAGACAACGATCCATAATTTATTTTGCAGATGTCTCTGTAATTTAAGCAGCAGGCGGAACAACCACACAGTTGTAGATGCTCTGGGGAAAGGATACCCAGAGCCTCGTAAATCATGGTGGGGATTACAAGCAATGAACATTCATCTTCTTAACCTCGTAAAGCAATATTGCAAAGCCAAGGATTACAACTTACTGAGCATGTAATCTTTGTTCAGGGATAAAGGGTGTCAATTTTTTTAAGAGTCTCTCAATTAGCCATGGCATATGTCTTTTAGGAAGAGAGTGGGAAAATAGTTTATAAGTTCATTTATTAGTAGTTCCTACCTATGAAAAGAATACTTAATAAAAACATCAAGGAAAAAAAAACTATAAGGAAAGTCTGGATCTGATGGTAGCTTTCCCATTAAGCTATGCTGGTGTTTCCTGTTTTATTTCCTTCTGTGAATATGTGTGAGAACTAGATTTAATATACAAGAACTTCAGCAAAAACAGAATTCACATTATAGTTCTGGAGCCCTAAACCACCTCTTCTCCTGCAGGATTTGTCTCTCCTCTTCACACGTACTCAATTATTATGTTATTCAATAGATTTCATGCTGTAAGCTAGAAATCCTTCACAAGATAGGTGGTGTTTTAATGCTTACAAGCCAAGACTTATAACACCTAGATAGTCTCTGAATTCCCTATTTAGTTACCTAAGTTAGTTGACCTCATTTTCAAAAGAGTGGAGCACCCACTGAAGCCATTTTACAGCTGATGCTTGGCTCTTTTGAAAATCAGGTCACATATTTAGGTGCTTAAATATGAGTTTAAAATTGGAATGTGTGCACCTCTATTGCAGATACTATCCTGAGACTGTAAACAGCCTCAAATTATTTTGTTTTTATTCATCTTGGGTTTTTTTGAATGGTCAAAATAAATGTGATTATTTTAAAGTTGCGAGAGCCCCTTTACCTTTTAAACCTTTTAGCCACTCGAGAAGCTTGGTGTCAAATTAAAAGGAAGTCTGTCAGTACTTTGTCTCATTCTTGCTTTCTCTTCCATCATTGTTTCCTCAGTTTCATTCAGTTTCCTCTTAGGTTTCTAAAGGTATCACTGTAGATAGTTATGTGAGTCTTCTCTATCTCCTCAGATGTACCCCAAGTCCAATATGCAGTAATTTCCTCTCCATATGATCATAGCTGGGCTTTTCAAAAAAGGACTAGATACACTCATGGAGGTTAGGTCCATCAATGACTATTAGTCAGGATGGATAGGAATGGTGTCCCTAGGCTCTGTTTGTCTGGACAGGAGAAGGATAACATGAGGATTACCTGTTGTGTTCACTCCCTCTGGGGCATCTGGTATTGGCCACTGTGGGCAGACAGGATACTGGGCTAGATGGACCTTTGGTCTGACCTAGTGTGGCCATTTTTATGTTCTTATGTTTTCCCAAAGTAGTTGGGAATATTAAGTGTACAGGTAGATGTCATTAAGGCACAGCAGTAGGTTCAGAGGTTTTAAAAGTGGGTCATATTCAGACCTTTAAAACAGAGCATAACACCCACCTCCACCTATTCTAAGATCATAGCTCCCCTTATCCTATGTTACACTCTCCCACTGTTCATTCCCTCTGCCCAAACAACTTAACTCATCCTCCAAGATCCTAGGTATCTTTTGTCTGGAGAAGTAAACAGGGACAATCCCCACCAGTTTTACAATCACCAGGGACAATACCACCTATGCAGCCCAAGCTCCCCCACAAGTAGACCAACCCATCCATGGGGGAGGGGGAGGCTGAGCTCAAAGGCCATGAGGCTGCAGGAGCAGGAACCGAGGGAGAAGGCCCAGAGCTGCAGGGAGCAGGAGCAGGAGCAGGTTAGGGAGGCAGCAGAGGTCAGGCCTGCCCTGAACTCACTGGCAGGAAGCAGAGTGACCCAACCCTGGCCCACTATGCTCCCCTATTTCCCAGCCATGTTGCTCAGTTGAGGGAACTTGGGGAAGGGGGGCACCGCATCCTCCCACAATCACCAGAGGCAGGAAGTAGAGCAATGCAGCTGGGAACCAGCAGAGCGGTTTGAGCAGAGGCCAGATCACTCTGCTTCCCACTGCCACTGGTGAGTGCTGGAGCACACCTGACCCCTGCCACCCTGGCCTTCATTGCTCAGGAGAGGGAGTGTTGGGGGACAAGGTAGAAGGGGCAGGGAGGAGGTAGAGTGGGAGCGGGAAGAGGCAGGGTGGGATGGAGCATGGAAAGAGTATGGGGGTTGTCCCAGCCCCTGCACCCACCCAGGGATGGTCCTGCTGGATGCAGCCTGTGGGGAAGCCAGCTGGAGGATGGGGCTGGTCACTGGAGCAGGTGCTGCCACATATGTAGCGCACAGCTGTCCAGGGCACCCTACAATTTGGCTTAATTTGGTGCCCCAAATTTCATGGTGCCCTCCGCAACTGTGTATTTTGTGTATTGGTAGGGCAGCCCTGTCACTAAAGCTTCATCTCTGTGTCTTATCAAATGTATCTAGGACTGTGTTTCCTCCTTCTCTTTCCCTCAGGTCCTTCAAGGAAGCTTTCCACAATCCTGGTGCCGTTAGAGTTTTGGCTGTTGCTTTTTTTTAACATCACCATAGTCCTAAGTAAAATCTTGTGGTGCCAAAACTGGCTCTGGGAACCCTTATCTGTGATTAAGAAAGATTGGGAATGGGAGTACCAAGTTTGGAGGTTATTTGTGAGGTCATTTATCATTTGGGTTACACACCATGTCATTTGTACTACTTGATAATGTGTTTTTTTTTTGTAAGGCCCATTGCCTTCAGTGTGACTGCCTGGAATTCAAGGGATGCTAGATCATGACCTCTGATTGCAAAATCTGAATCATGAAGTAAAAGGATGATTGGGCCCACCATAAATGATGTTCCACTGGGAACGATGAGCCAGAGCTTTAAAGGAAAGCAAAGGCCACATTGACAATAGAAGGAATACATCTTTGAAAACAATCACAGATAATCTTATCTCCATAACCGTAAAATAATCATGTAGAACTTGGGCTAACACTGTGGCCAACTTGATTCTTGGTGTAGCTCCATTGACTTCACTGTGAGCTTGGTAGTGCTCTGCATTTTTGAAAATCTGGCCACTTAAAGCATCTAAATATGGACTCTGGGCAGCCAGTTGTAAAAAATCTTGTCCCATGGAACTATCTACCAGGCATATATATAAAAATTGTTATATTTGAGAAAACATTTTGAGGCTGGAGATAAAGATTTTTTTTTTTTACTTTTTTATTTTACTGTTGTGGATTTATGTTGCTTGAGTTGTCTTCTTTACCCCCAATCTCCAGATCTCAATCTATCCTGAAACTTAATTATTTTTATGCTATTATTTTTTATTTCACTGTTTGTGTCTTTCTAATTTGGTAACTGATTTCCAATAAAATGACAAAAAGGATTAAAAGGGCATATTGAAGAGGTGGTTACTGCAGCACCACTTCTCTGGTAGGAGTTCTCCAGTTCACTCTTTGCTTCAGAGAATCAATCCATAAAATACTTTACAGGTTAAAAATCATAACATTAACTGTAGGTCTATTTAGCATTTGTATTGTGGTAGCACTGCCAGGAGTTGCCCTGAGGATGGGAGCCCCAATATGTTGGCCTCCATACACATAGATAAAAAGTTGGGGTACCTGTAAGAACTAGTCAAAAACGTATGGTTGGTTTGTTAAATAACAAACAAACAAAAACAAGAAATAGTGGGCACCTTAATTGTATTTTCTTCCACCTACACTACCATCGGATGTGTGATTGTCAACGTATGCTGCACACTCGAGCAAACTTCACTCTACTTAGCTTGGGTCTGAATAGCAGTGAAGCTGCAGCACTATCAGGGTTTCAGAACAGGCATATGCAGTTGGGGTCCCAGGTGGGCTTCCCATACTCAATATGACAACTGCCTTGCTATCGGTACTCACTCTAGCTAAATTAAAGATAGCTCGGGTATGCCTTCATGGGCTACAATCACATACACCATTTATAGCAGACATACGCATTTCTCTCCTCATTCCCTCCCTTATATTCTTCTCCTTTCTCTTTTTCCTTTCCCCCCCTTCATTGCTCCCCCTCCCCCATTTTGTCCCAGAAGGGATATTGGGAAAGAAGGGGAAAAAATTCTGCCTCTTCTTATTTTGGATTTTTCTTAACCCCCCTCCCCCCCGCAAAAAACCCCCTAGATCACCCTTGTAAAGCTGCAGTAAATAAATCAACATATGAGATGGTCTCCCTAATATTTTCAATTTTAGGGGAAAATAAGCTATTTGACAATTCCAAAAGTTTTTACCAACTTCAGTCCTGGCTTTAAAGAGCTTACAGACTAATCTAACACTGATAACGAATGTGTAATGTATGAAGGGATGGGTGAGCGAGGCCAAGGGTAATGTCAATTAGTGGCAGCATAAGCCAGTTGTATGCGCAGCTTGATGAATCTGAGTAGCACGACATGCTGAGCTTCAGTCAAGGGCTATGTCTAGACTACAGGATTCTTTCGGAAGAAGTTTTCCGAAAGACATCTTCCAGAAAAACTTCTTTAGAAAGAAACCGTCCACACAGCAAAAGCGCATAAAAAAAGCAGTCTTCTTTTTTGAAAGATAGCGTCCACATTGATCGGACTCTATCTTGCATTTAAGTTGTGATTACTATAGACCGAGTGGCCACCAGGGCACCTGTGCTTTTTCCTGGAGGCCTCTTTTTTCAAAAAAAACCCCCAACTCTTCCCCATCCACACACACCTTTTTGCAAAAGAGCTCTTTCGGAAAACGGCTTCTTCCTCGTAGAAAGAGGTTTACCGCTGTCAGAAAACCCCCTGCGTTCTTTCTACTTTCTGTCGAAAGAATGCAATTGCAGTGTAGATATACTCAAGAAGAATAATGTAGTGCTGAAAGTAGCAACAATTTTTTTTGAGGAGGAAGCAGTCGTGCTTCCCTAAGCTCCATCCAAAAATAAACCCCTCTCACTGAATATCTTTAACATCATGTTCACTCTCCTCGTTCTTGTGTAGTTTCATCAGCAGTAAAATAGTTCAGTGCTGACCATTTAAAACACCATCATCATTCAACTTCAGAATTAGCAATGCATTGAAACGAATAAAGGGAGGTTTGAACCTTGCCGAGGCTTTAAAGTTTCAATAAAACTATTTTACCTAATTTATCAATAATTATATATTAATTGATAAACCAGACAGATTATGTTTTACTTGCACTTTTTTCCCCTTTAATGGGAATTCTTGTTTGTAAAATACATAGTTGGTAACATAATTGTCAGTATTCCCCTAGGATATTGATATTTTATTGGGTACCTGTTCGATAATAAAGATAATGGATGTGGATTTTTCTTGGTGTACCTTGTTAGACAACACTGTTGTACTTAATGCTAAAACATTGTACATTTATGTCTTTTTTATATAGTTTACTTTTACTGGAAAGCTTTCTCGTAAACTTGATTTTTCCTATCAATATTATATTTTCCTTTCCTATTGTAAAATACTGCATACAATTTCTCTTGCACTCATACAGAACACAGTCCAAGGTGTCTCTGACTCTTCAGTTACCTTGTGTGATATCACTGTTACGACTCATGTCATCAGTTATGACTGCATAATTCATGAAATAGATTAGAGAAACAAGGTGATTGAGGTACTACCTTTTATTGGACAAACTTCTGCTGGTGAGAAAGGCAAGCTCAGAGAGTGACACAGAACTCATCTTCATTGTTAGCTAACTTGTGCTCCCTCTGCTGGTTTGCCTTTTCTTTGCAGTGCCTCATGAAAGCTTTTTTTTTTTTTCCGATAGATATATTGCAAATAGTAACTTAAACACTTCTGATGGATTCAAAATATGCATATAAGACTGATTATATATGTATGTATGCATGTACAATACTGGGGCACCCATATCTAAGCATGAGTTGAGTTGTGCATATGCAGTTCAGAGAGGTTAGAGTGACTTCCTGCTGATAGCTCCATACCACTGCTGGCAAATCCCTGGGGACAGTGGTGGGAGGTGTGAGCAGAACTATTAACTCATTATCTACAACTGACTAGATATCAGTTAACTCTTCTGATCTGATCACAAGCCTCCTGATAATTGGGATTTTTTTTTCTTGGAAAGCTCTAGCCATGTTATTACAACTGAGCCACATCTGGGAAATTCTTGACCTGATTCCTCATGCACCACTATCAACTGTGATCGCTCTGACTTAGTAGATTTTGCTTGTTTGTTTGTGCATGGTATTAGAAGAGAATCCCAGCCTTCTTTTTCTATTTTTTCTTTTTTTAAGAAAGACTTCAGATCTCATGATTTGCGGATAAAAGCTAGAAAATGTGCCTCAAGTTCAGCCAAAGACATGTCAAACACCAGATGACAAATAAAAAAGATTCCCAAATATATTTTATCTTTGATTTCAAGAAGCCATTCTCTTATTTGGGATGATGGGGATGGGGGCTGATTAATGAGTTTTGAATACTTGGGGGCTGCAATATAGCACATGCAGGAGGCTAGTGTCTCCCCCTGTATCTAAGAGCCCAGACAGACACAGATCCTACAAATGACATGAAACTGAGTCCTCACCCTGACATCCTCATCCCACTACCTCATATTGCAATTCGGCCTGCTCTACCGCTAACATCCACATACTCACACTGGTATCCTCTACCTCAGCGGTGGATATAGGGCAGGGTGAGTGGGGCGGCTGCCCTGGGCCCCGTGCTTCAATAGGCCCCGCGCACGTGCTACTACCTGTCGGCTGTGGCTGTGGCGCATGCGTGAAATTGTGCTGCCCTGGGCCCCACAAAACTTTCATCTGCCCCTGCTCTACCCCCACCTGAGGTTATCCAAAGCAAATCCCACTGACCTTGTCCTTCTGGCTGCAGAAGCATGTCTGTTTGGGCATCTCCCTTGACAGCGTGGTTCACATCTCGTTATAGGCAGCCAGCTTGGCTTCCCAGGCTGAGTGGCACCCTCTGCTGCCAGAACTATGTAGGTGCAAGGGGCCTGGGTATTGCTAGGTGCTATGTGTGAGGGTGAGAGTCCCTGAGGGACATTCATCCCACTGCCTACCCCTGGTCTGGCAGCTGTGCAGGCCTAATTAAATAACTTTTTCAAAATATTTCACTGGCCAGATTGGGGAAGTACTAGGGCCACAGATGGCCCCCAGGCCAGGAATTTGAGATCCCTGAGCTGACTGACTGACTGGGTGGGGCTGATTAATCATCTGTGAAGCTGTGCTGCCTCACAGATTAGAGGAACACTGGACAGAGCCCCCAAAAGTAGTGGAAGGCTTTCTCATTAGAGGAAGACAGGGACAGAGAACCAAGAGTTAAATAAGTACATATGGACAAAACATGAACAAGGAAAAATGGGGGGTTCAGGTCACAAGGCCTATAAGGAGCATCTACATAGCAGTGTTATTTCTAATAACTGACATTTCAAAATAACAAAGTGCACGTCTACATTGAAAGCCTTTATTTTGAAGTAATGTTGAGCTGGAGGACTTCTTACTCCAACTCCTGTAACCCTCATTTCATGAGGCATAAGGGAAGTTGAAGGAAGAGTGTTCTTCTTCGACTTCCTGCTGCGTAGACAGTGCCGAAAGCCAAATTAAGCTATTTTGACTTCAGCTACGCAATTGACATATCAGAAGTTGCGTATCTTAACTCAACTTTTGCCCTGCAGTGTAGTTGTGCCCTATAAGGAATACAGAGGGGGTTGTGTAGCAGAGAATCTGAGTGTTATATTCACTTCCATGAGGAAGAGTCTAAGGGCTCAGTGGACCCTTCCTATAGGAGCTCTGGCTGCCTTGGAATAATGAGTGCCCTGTTACTAAATACACCACAGGATAATCAGGGGTAGTGCAAACTTCTTTTAACAATATGCCTCAGCCCTGAATGGACATCAATGGCTCAGGGATGAGAGGCTAGTTCCATTCAATGCCCCTAGCCCTTCATCTCTCTGCTGTCATTGCCAATTGGTCCAGTTGATTAAGGTCTGTACTGACATAATTCAGTTTCATACATGCTGTGGAAGAATTTTTCAAACCAATGGCATAGGGATGATAAATTCTGGATTTCCATCATTAATCCTTTTTAAACTTTTAAAAACTGAGTTTTTTCCCTCAAACACACACACTATCCCTTGCCACAGTTCTCTGCTTTTTAAAAAAATAAACTAGTAATCATGCTGTGTATGTTGTTTAGACTGTGGTCCTGCACGATAGTGAGCCAGTGAAATCCTCAGTCTGTTGAGATGCTATCAATTATAACCTCTTTGGGGCAAGATCCTTGACTTTCTGCATGTCTGTCAAGTGCTCTCATAGATTGTTGCCATATAAATAAAGTGATTTGCTATGTTGAATTTCATGTACAAAATAATGTAAATGTGTTTCACCTGCAGCATTTCTAAGATAGCCGTGTTAGTCTGAATCTGCAGAAGTGATGAGGAGTCTTGTGGCACCTTACAGACTAACAGATCATTTGTCGTTTTTTCTGTAACAGACTAACTCGGCTACCCCCTGAAGCTCCAATAAATCTGTTAGTTTATAAGGTGCCACAGGACTCCTCGTCACTTTTACAAATATCCTATTCACCGCTGGGGTGTGTTGAAGTGTACATGGTGTTTCCTGTAATTCTACCACTTTGTATTCAGTGACATATGCTTGCATATGAGAAATTGGCAAGACTGTGCTTATTTTAACTGACATCAACAGTTGGTACAATAGGCAAAGGAGCCTTTGTACAGCTTTAGCCTTACTCACGTGAGTAACCTTGATTCATGTTTGCTGAGCCCATTGGAATTCATGGGGCTACTCACCAAAAATATAATTGTTTTTAAGGTCAGGACCTAGGTTTTCAATTACAATACATTATGTGCTTTTAAGAGTTATTTAAATATGCATTACCAAGATGAATTATTATGAGGATTCAGACTTCTGTGGTTCATTGGGTATATAGTACGTGCTATAAAAATAGTAATAAAACTTTATGGAAGAAAAATAGACATGTATAAAATTGTCAAATGATTATTGTAGAAGATATGGGCTATCTGTCATCTCTATTTTATTTCTAAATAAAACGTATTTTCATCTCTGAAAGACCATAAAGCAAAAGAGGAAATTAAATACACATAGAATATAATCAATTGATATTGTGTGCATGCCAAAAACCAAGGACATTCAGAATTAAAAATCAATGGTTGCAAACACATTGTACTATATTCACTTTCAAATACCTGGGTGACTAAGCCTGTTGTAAGATCTTCAGCTGGGGTATGTCAAGACTACATGCCTCTGCTGACCGAGGCATGTAAATTAGACATACCGACATAGTCAATGAAGCGGTGATTTAAATATCCCCCACTTCATTAGAATAAATATGGCCGCCGCATTGTGCCAGCTCAGCTGTTTGTCTGCATGAAGCGGCAGTCAAGATGGGGATTGGTCGGCAAGGAAAGCCTTTGCCGACTGATCCCTTATGCCTCGTGCAACAAGGTTTACAGGTTCGGTCGGCAAAGGCTTTTCTTGCTGACCGATCCCCGTCTTGACTGCCACTTCGTGCCGACAAACAGCTGAACCGGCACAACGCGGTGGCCATTTTTATTCTAATGAAGTGGGGGATATTTAAATCCCTGCTTCATTGACTATGTCGGTATGTCTAATTTACATGCCTCGGTCGGCAAAGGCATGTAGTCTAGACATACCCCTGGTGTAAATTTCTGCATTACAGCAGCTGAGGACCTAGTTAGCTGAGGAAGGCATCTAAATACAAAAGTTCAGCCAAGCATTGGTTGGACTTTTTGAAACTCTTTTCAACAAAATTAAGCTTTTAAGCTTATAATCAAATGGCTCACATTGCCATCCACCCTGTAAGGAATATAGATTAGTTCAGAATAAAATATTTATGTGCATAAAAATTCAAAGGAGAAGTGATGTCCAAGATGTTTAAAAGCAATGAGCAATTTGTGGTGTTTCAGTATTTGGTTTCCCAGATCAGAACACATCACTGAATTTGAGCTTCTGGAAAGTGCTGAACACTTCATAGAATCATAGAATACTAGGACTGGAAGGGACCTCGAGAGGTCATCGAGTCCAGTCCCCTGCCCTCATGGCAGGACCAAATACTGTCTAGACTATCCCTGATAGACATTTATCTAACCTACTCTTAAATATCTCCACAGATGGAGATTCCACAACCTCCCTGGACAATTTATTCCAGTGTTTGACTACCCTGACAGTTAGGAACTTTTTCCTAATGTCCAACCTAAACCTCCCTTGCTGCAGTTTAAGCCCATTGCTTCTTGTTCTGTCCTCAGAGACCAAGATGAACAAGTTTTCTCCCTCCTCCTTATGACACCCTTTTAGATACCTGAAAACTGCTATCATGTCCCCCCCTCAATCTTCTCTTTTCTTAACTAAACAAACCCAATTCTTTCAGCCTTCCTTCATAGGTCATGTTCTCTAGACCTTTAATCATTCTTGTTGCTCTTCTCTGGATCCTCTCCAATTTCTCCACATCCTTCTTGAAATGCGGTGCCCAGAACTGGACACAATACTCCAACTGAGGCCTAACTAGCACAGAGTAGAGCGGAAGAATGACTTCTCATGTCTTGCTCACAACACACCTGTTAATGCATCCCAGAATCATGTTTGCTTTTTTTGCAACAGCATCACACTGCTGACTCATATTCAGCTTGTGGTCCACTATAACCCCTAGATCCCTTTCTGCCGTACTCCTTTCTAGACACTTACCCTCTGGAAATCAGGCTCGTTAAAATTGTGTCAGGTAGAGCAAGTAAAAATTGAGACATCCAAACTCACTAGTAATTTCTGAAAATTTTGGATGATCACTGTTACAGTATCCTTAGTTGGGATTCATCTGAAAATCAGTTAACCTGACTACATGTGTTCTTTTTGAAAAAGGCCTATAACAGAAAAAGATACTCACTATCGTCTGACTAGTGTGACACACCTTTAATGAGAGCATATTCCTGTATTTCTGGGAGTGATATGCTGGCATGACATGCTGTTAAAGAGTACCTTACCCAATGGTATAACCTCACAGGCTCAGTATGTGCAAGATTACACATCATGGAGGACACCATTTTAAAGAGTGCAACACCCTGCTCCTACCCTGTGCATGAGGTCATGCAGATGGATGCAGAGTGGCACTCACTTCGAAATGGCATTGCCTCCACCCATGATAATTGTTTGGGACACTGGTTGTGTATTGATTTCTGCAGTTACCTAATTTCTGGATGTTAATATAGACAAATATGGATTTCTGTAGGTATTATGTTAGCTATTAAGGTATGTCTACACAGCAAAGTTATTTTGGAATAATGGCCATTATTCCGAAATAACTATGTGAGTGTCTTCACAGCTATTTTGTTATTTTGAAATCATTTTGAAATAATGGACGGCTTATTCCAAAATCTGTAAACCTCATTCTATGAAGAATAATGCCTATACTGAAATAGCTATTTCGGAATAAGGCATGCATAGACACTCCACTGATGCTATTTCAGAATAGCCCCTCAGCAGGGCCATTCTAAGTTATTCCTCCCCCAGTGCCTTCTGGGTCTTTAAAACTCTATTAGGGAAGCCTGCCTCAGACTAATTTTGAGGCTTCCCTGCAGTATAGACGTGCTATTTTGAAATAAGCTATTTCAGAATAACTATTCCGGTATTGCTTATTTCAAAATTGACAAGTAATGTAGACATAGCTCCAGTATCCTTGCTTTTGTAATTTTAAAATGTAACATTAATGTTCTCTTAATCTAAAGATATCATGTCCTTTAATTTTAATAATTTTTTGATAGTACATTGTATCCAACTTGAGGACAGGACTCTATATTTATGTGATTCAGATCTTATGGCCTAGATTTAGTTTCCATGGTGGTCTCTTGTGGAGGGAGGGATAGATAACTTGAATATATTGCAAAGCATGTAAAGTACAATCTTGTAGAGATGATACAAAAATAATTTAAAGCTTTCCTGACTTCAAACATCTATTGTTTGCTACCTAACAGAAAGGTAATGGGCAGGGAGGAGGAGGCAGACAATGAGGAGTGTCAATATTTGTTCGAAGACTTACTTAGCTGTCGTTTTCACTACTTTTTGTATTAGACTTATGCCAAATCATGTTAAAATTTAAAACTATGGTTTTACATACTTCTTTGTTGTAAGGTAATTTGCTTGAATTACATCAGCCACAACTTTAACATTCATAACACACTGCCAATAAAAAATAGCGTGATGGGCACTCCTTCACAATAGTTGATAAAAAGTGATGGCAGAAGTTTAAACATTTATAAGACATTTCAAAAAGTGTATATTACCTGAAATAAAAATAAAAGTAATTTCTAAAAGGATTAACTCCCTATCTATGGGATATTGCCTACATTATGTTTCAGTACAGCCACTCCCCAACTTATGAACATACTGACTTAAGACCATCTGTACTTACGACCAACCTTCCATTAACCCCATTATATGTATTTTCGAGTTGAGAACCATGTACATCAAGTTTTTCGAACAGTGCGGGCAGCGCGTTTAAGGGTATTTCTGACTTACGATCAAATAGAGTTACGACCAGGTGTTCAGAACATAACCTGTTCATAAGTCAGGGACTGCCTGTACTATTCCCCTGCCCTGTCCTCAGTTATAAGGAGCAAATAATGCCGTTCCCTATCTACTGGATTTGGCCCTTAGCAATCTGCCATCACTGGGGGGAGGGGGTAACATATAACTTCACTGTCCAAGGAGTACAGCAGGGAAAGAATTGTAACTCAGTCACAAAAAAAAATCTCTCTTTTCATAGTGCTCTATAATAACGCTTTCCCCAGTGCAGCTGCCTGCCTCTTCTATGGCAGCTCAGCTATGTTGGCTGTTTGATTGGGAAGTGGGAAGCTACTTATCTGGGCAGTGGGGAAAATAGCAGCTTTCATAAGCTGCTCTTCACTTTCACTGTGATATGGTATGGTTACCTTGTGCTCAGGTTCCTGCTTCTCTGTAGAGGGGGGGTCATGTGTGTGTGTGTGGCTCTGGACACCAAGGGTGCCATTTTGAGCATGTAGGGGGGACAGCAGCCATGTGCTCCAGGACATGGCTAGCTTTTCATCCTGTTCCCTGGATGCTAAGGGAGTGAGGGGAAAGGTGTATTCCTCTCACACCTGGCTGGTGAGCTCCCTTCAGTACTTGCATTCTGGTGAGCTCCCTACAGAATGCAAGTACTTTCCCCTCACTCCCTCATCTACCTCATTTGGGGAACGGGATGAAAAGCTAGCCACATCACGGAGCACATACCCCCCCCCCACATGCTGGAAATGGCGCCCTTGCTGGACACCTCATAACTACTATATTTCCAGAGTTTGTGAGGCCAGGCACTGAAAAAGGAGCCTTGATTCTTGTGTCATAGCAGATGACTATGAGAGTTGTGTGCTGGATTTTGGAGTTATTGAAAACAGGCCATTTTTTGAGGTATAACTAGTCAGCCTATGCAGAGGTCTGCTGTCCTTTTTCCAATTCTAATATATTTTTTGAGATGGGAAAATCAGAACTACATGCAGTATTCAAAGTATGGGCATACCATAGATTTATGTATTTCATTATGATATTTTTATCTTATTTTCTGCCTCTTTCCTAATGGTTCCTATCTTTCTGTCAGCTTTTTGCTGCTGCACATTGACCAGATATTTTCAGAAAATTATCCATGATGACTCCAAGATATCTTTCTTGAGTGATAACAGCTAATTTTGGCTCATTCGTTTTGTATTTGTAATTTAGTTTATGGATTAAGTTTTCCAATATGAATTACTTTGGATTTATCAAAATTGTATTTTATCTGCCATTTTATTGCCTGGTCACCCAATTTTGAGGGATGCCATTATAACTCTTCACAGTCAACTTTGGACTTAAATATAATGAATAATTTTATATATTCTGCAAACTTCACCACCTTTTGGTTTGCCCCTTTCATTTATAAAAAACGTTAGATAGCATGTGACCCAGTACTGATGCTTGGGGGACCCTGCTATTTGCATCTTTACATTTTGAAAACTAACTATTTTTTCGTACTCTTTGCATCGTATCTTTTAACCAGTTATAGCTCCATGAAAGGACCCTTCCTCTTATTCCATGTTGCCCCTAGTGTTATTTTATGATTTTGGGTCATAGTCACAAAAGGACTTAAAAACGTAACTGACATTTTAGGCAGCTAAATCCCAGAATCAGATCTCACTGGGACTGAAAGCCAAAGCCCATAAGTAACTAAATTCACTTAGCACCTAAATATTTGCAGTAAAATTCTTTAGCTGCTTGTGTTTCTGCTTCTGAGCATATGCACTGGAGCCCAATAATAGGAATCTGGGCGTGTAAGCCCCAGAGTGATGCACAAAGTGAGTGAGGACAGGTATTCCTCCATTTAACTTGACTGTGGGGCCCAAACTGGTAGATGTGATCAGGACCCTGATAGTGAAGTCTAAACAAATTGTGGGCAGAGGGAAATTACCCTAGTCATTAGGGTACTCACCTTGTCTCTGAGAGATCCTGAGTTCAAATTCTTCCCCTGCCTGAGCAAGAGAATAGAACTGAACTGAAAAACCTGCCCCCTCTCAAATGAGTTCCCTAGCCACCAGGTTAATTGACTGTGGAAAAATAACTTCTAGAAGTAATTAGAGCAAGGAAGCTAGATCCTGAATCTCCCAGGTGGGTGTTCTTATTCAGTCTCATGCTGCTTTTGCACATGTGACCACTAATTAATTTAATATATTATAAACCACCAGAGCTATCAAATGGGCTTTCTGGACTTTGAGTGAAACATTACTAAATGTAGCTCAGTCAGCTTTACTTGGCATATGGTAATTTGCATAATCTCCTGTGTGTGATACTGGGCTGGGAGTTGACTTCTGCAGCACTGGGTGCCCTGGTTTTCTTTGCTGTTTTGCCATGACTGTAATGTTTGTTTCCTACTGAAAGCTGAAACAGATGCATCATGCTGAGCAAAGCGTGTGCTTGCAACAGGTTCTCATCTTTTGTCAGACGGGATATAAACTGCTGGTACAGTTGTGATGCTTTCTCATATTTTCAGCTTTCATTTCAAACATGAAGCTCAAGCCAGCTTTACCAAAGGTTTGCATAACTTTTTATGAATCTGCACTAAATGTGTGAGGGATTTATGGGGCTGTGTGAAAATGATTCATAATAATTTTGTAATGCTCATGGCATCAATCTTTGGTATCTCATCTGTCAGGGCTTGTTTTTTATTCTTGAACTGGGGAGTTTATTCGGGAGTGAAACTCACATAAAAACCCAAAAGTTGCCATCAAAATGGGAAGATCTGTTTGGTGCAAATCAAAACTGTTGCTATGCTAGACTCACCTTCATCAAATCTGTGTTGTGGGATGACTAACACTATATCCCTGAGTGCATTGGGGCTCAAAGTATTCATCATGATTGGATAATTCAAAAATAAATGAAGGGGACATGAAAATATCACTGAAAATAAAATGTACATATATGTACTGTGATGTGGTATACCATTATTCTAGAGGTTATCTTTGAACTCTTTAGTGCACTTATGTGTTGTACGGGAAGCATAATGTACAACCAAAGAAGACATTAGTGCATTTCACTGTTCCATGGGAGATTCTAGTCTCACAGCTGGTTTGGGATCTCACCCACTAGGTCTGTCTGTTGTAACGAAAATAATTGTGCAGTCCCAAATCCAATAGCATGGATGAAAATAAAAAAGGACACTGGAATAATAATAAAAAGAAATAAAGGCAAACAAAATCTGTCCAATACACAATTGGAATAATAAAACTTAAAAGTCTGAAAGGGCTCAGGTGTATTCTTCCTTTTCCCTCAAAAGGCCTATTATCTGACCTGATGCCAAAATAAAGATCCAAACCAAGTCAGAGTTACTTCAGTCTTATTCAAACTGAAGCTCAGTCAGCCAGACCTCTTCCATGTCCTACAGTTTACCAAACACTAAGGAAGGAATTCACTGACCTGGGCTTGGTGTGGCAGGAGACATAGAACTGTATGTCATCTACCTCCTGAAAACCCCATAGCTTATGCTTATTACTCCTCCTAATTGCTCCCCAACAGGGTTGCCCACAGCCCCATATTACAAGGGTTATCACTTATTTAAATAGAATATTGTCTGTCATATATTAAACCAGTATGGGGCACCTTTTATCCCATGTAGCAATCTATTAAAATATTGATCAAAGCCATTTTATTACCTTATTTTCCAATGATATAAAGTTTCTCAAATTAGGCAATGCAATAATTCAGAATCAGTCCCATGATTTACTGAACAAATATAGCAGAACTAATATAGGGAAATCGCATTATTTCCAGTTAACATTAACGGCAGCACATTTTTACGCATGGTCAGGAAAAAAGTTCAATGCAATTCTGAGCAAAAGCAGTGGGAACACCAGACAGTCCTTCTGAACCTAAACAGGAAGAAAAATGAAGAGACATTGTAAATATAAAAGTCAATGGAAAGAAAAATACACTTAGTAAAACCCATCAGCTGCAATTGTGGTAAAGCTTTTCATACTATATGCAGTGTGAATTCATTCTCAGGCATGGAGGCAAAACTGACCTGAAGCAGTACACAGCAACAGATGGACATAAAACACACAGGCTAAAGCTATGACAAATATTAGTATATTCTTTGTCTCTTCAAATACTGAAGTGACAGAATTGCAGCATATAAAATCGTAACTGTTTTCCACACTGTTAAACACAAAGTTACGTGAGCATGGACTGTGATCATAAGCAGGCCAGTGAAACATTTTATGAATCATACACTGTGAACAAATTATGCTGAGGAAGAATCAAAACTTCTACACTGCGATGCCATTTTGGGTTACCAGAGTAACCTGAAATAGCTATCCCGTGTCTTAACTGCAAGCCCATTATTTCGGGTTCACTATTCTGACATCCTTGTAAAACTCATTTCACAAGGTGTAAGGGACGTTTTGGAATAGTGGGTTATTTTTAAATTTGGCGTTGTGTAGACAGTGCCAAATTAAGAAATAAGCTATTTCAAAATAAGATCGAAATAAGATACACAATTTGAGTAGCTCACATTGCGTATCTTATTTTGAACTAGAGTGTAGTGTAGACATAGCCTTAGTGTCCAATGTTTTGGCCCCAGAGTCTGTGGGGAATTGTTTCTGGGATTTATTACCATTGCCCCGAGAATAGCATTTGTATTTCTCTGTAGTGACCAATGCCTCACATAAGGAAAACAGGAGAAAGTTTCCAATGTGACTACAATATTTCACCGTATTAAACAGTGTTCAGTCCAAGAAGCTCGATTTTTATGAAGATAGTAATGAATCTGTAAATGGCATTCATCATGCTATAATGAACTACCTAGAGAAACATCAGCTCAATGTTAATTACATTACTGCATATTCTGCTGATAATGTACTATGAACTATGCCAAACCATATATCGTGTATCAGTTATGTACTGAAAATTACTCCATTTTGAAAGCGAACTAACTGCCCTTCACATATAGCTCATAACATCTACGAACATGTGAGTGATCCTATGTTGGCTGACATTGAAAAAATGGTTTGTTTGGTGTGGTTTGTTTGTTTGTTTGTTTTTTGCAATATGTGGGAAAGACCTTTTTTTAGTTTATTAACACCGAATGGAAAGAAGTACTGAGACATGTGAATACAAGATGGCTATCCCTTAACCCAGCAGTGAATTGAGTTTTGAGAAACTGACAAGCAATTACAGCTTATTTCACGTCACTTAGGATTCTTGTCCAGTAGCATTAAGGAACATATTCACTGAAGATGGTGAGTATGCCTGCATTGTGGAAATGTGCATATTTTTTTAAGTGGCTTGTGTCTTTGGCATACTTGTGAGAAAGTTGGAATAATCAAAGCTATGCATTACTGATGTGTATGTGCAGGTGTGTTGTTTTAAGATCAGTACGCAAAAAGAGAAAGAGGGTTGTTGGGTTTGGGTTTTTATTTTATTTTATTTTATTTTATTGTAAGCCAAACATCTGATGGGAATTCTACTTCCACACCAAAAAGCTTGACTAAATTTTATGATTCTCTACTATTGCACATCAATAAATGGTTTGATTTCTCTACTGACAATGCAGGGATGAAATTGAACCCATTGGTCTCCATGCAAAGCTTAATTTCTCACATCTTGAGGATGTAATAGATGCACTCAAAATAAGGGAAATCACAAACATGGACCATTTCTATCACGAATTCTGCACCAGATGAGATGTGATCAAAACTTTAATAAATGACATATCTAAACCTATCAGTAAAATATGTACGGATAGATTTCAGAAGTGTGAAAGAAAAAAAACTTGTTCCAAATGGGGTCAAGTGTACTTAGTATACCAGGATCAAATTTGTAGAGAAGATGTTTTCATTAATGGAGAATAAATTGTCTGATATATGGAACAGATGCAGCATAGATTTAATTAAAAGTGAACTCCAAATGTGCATATTTCTCCAGTTATCCTACAAAGTTTTCTTCATCTCTAAACAAAATTGGTAGTTGCTGAGTGCTGAAAAACAAAGCAGCAAGAAATAGATGAATGTTGTTGAAAACTATAATATAATATAATATAATATAATATAATATAAATCAGGACAGACATTACTTGAACCTGCTGATAGGAGGGGGGCATAGTGAGTGTAGTGGCTTGAGCACCCTGGGGAAGCATATGACCCTGTATGCTCCCCACCACCAAAAACACATCACCTCTGCATGGAAGTGCTGATAAAACAGTTCCATGATTTTGAAATATAATGCAGGCGACCCTACTCCATGTGCATATTCAAGAAGAGAGTCAGACAGGATGGAATTTTGTTGAACTTATATGAGAAACCATTTGGAGCAGACAAGCATCTAGCCATAACTGTATTGAAAACAACAAATAGAAATGAGGACATGAAAGAACAGCCACATCTGTTTCCACTATAACTCTATCTAGTCAACAACTCCAAGTGAAATATTCTCAAAGCAGTTCCTAAATCATATTAGGAAATATGGTTAGATCCTGCACTGAATTGCACACATTCTGTAGTGGTAGAGTGCAAAGGTGGTACAGAGTTCATCATAGGGCCACCACTCATTGCAAGACCAATACTCCCAGTGCAAGTGAGAGGGAACAAAATTTGTAACTCACTTTTAGCTTTTACTCTGTTCTTATTCAGGCAAATGCACAGTTGGACCATGCAACTTGTAAAGGAGTATGCTCAATAAAGAATTTGCAAGGACATCTGGATGCCTCTGGTATGTTTGTTGTTTTGAAAATGTTAAAATAAAAATGGCAATTTGTTGCTTCATTACAAGGGGAGGGAAAAAGGACTTCTCACTTTTAATTTTTTTCAGTATAGATGATCAAAACAGTTTCCAAAGGATTTAACAATCTAATCTGTCCTTCAGCAAGTTGATAAGCAGAAAATGAAAAAAACATAGAATTGCATCAAGAGAGCTTGAAAATAAATCAGAATAATGATGTGAACAAATGAATGAATTGATATATGAATTAATAGTGAATGTATATAAATGTAAATGCCCAATTATATCACAAATTATGCTGAAAATGCAACGGCCCACTGAAACAGACAAGTCTCATGAGGCCAACTGCATACTTCTGCACTCTTATTTAAAGTGAAGTTCTACTCTGAAAAACAGCAATGTAAAAATGGTTTGTTTTACTTTGTGTTACTTCCACTGTTCATCCAGAGTAACAGCTGACTACTTTGATGGCATTTGTTACATTTTTACTGCTTCCTAATAGCACTTCAGAGCATCACAGCTCTAATATAGTTAGCTGAATTAATTTCTAATAAAATTAGCTGGTTTATTACCTAAATCCCAATGGTTTGGGTGGCATAAGACCTAGAAAGAACTTAATTTGGCTTTTAGATCCCAACCATATTCAGAACTGACAGTTAGGCAACTCATGTTTGCATTTGTAAGCAGATCTGACAAGGAATTCATTGAATGATTATAAGCATTTTGATAGATATATGGAATTACACTTTATACAACCAATATTAATGCTAACTGCTAAACATTTAAAGTATGATAAAAAACAATTAGCACAATTACCCTTAATTTTAATGGAAGTAGGGCCTCCTCATTGCAGGAGGAATACCAGCTAATTCAAATTAGGGCTTTAAATCAGAATCCCGTTTCACTGACGCATGTAGACGCGGGCAGTTACTTCGGGCTAGTCAATTTCTAAAATGGCGACCAGCCAAGAACATGCAAATCAAGCGCGGGAATATTTAAATCCTGGGCTTGATTTGCAATTTCAGTCGCCTTCATTAGCCTCCCTAGATCGATCTAGGGGGCTAGTGTAGACGTACCCTTAGTATATTAGACAGGCCTTTGCCAGGCAGGCCACAGCATATGTGATCAGGGTGATGGAGGAACAGATTGAGATCTTCAAATGTCTAGTCAAGCAGCACAGTGAGCTAACATGAATTTACCCTCACCCTCAACAGATTCAAATTTTTATGTCCAGCAACCCCTTCTTCACCCTCACATTCCTTTTCACTCTTTGGGCGTCCTCATGTTCTATGTACGCACCCTATCTCCCAACTTCAATTATTACACATGGACATACATACGTTTGGGAGTTGCAAACATCTCCTTTACCAGTTGTCAGGGGTACTTTATTGTGTTTCATTGCACAGTTTTATGATGAATAAAGACACGCTTTTATAATGTTAAACTGATTTTATTTGCTATTTAACAATCTCACAGACCAATCTCTACAATCCCAGGTGCAGGCTTTAAAGGCATATTCTTGGTTATGTGTTGCATTCAAGGTGTGGGGGAATGCAGCATGGAATCAATTATAACAGAAGTTTATCTCAATGCCCCTCATTTTCCAAGTGCACCCTCAAAGCTTCCCTGATGTTAACAGTGGTCCTTTGAGCTCCTCTGACAGCTTTTGTGTCTGGCTGCTCAAACTCTGCAGCTAAGCGCTGTGCCTCAGTGCTTCACTCCTGAACAAATAGTTTCCCCTTACAGTCACATAAATTATGCAAAATGCAAGATGTGGCAATGACCATGGGAATATTGTCCTCAATGAGGTCTAGTCTGCCACAGAGATACTGTCATCTTGCCTTCAATCTCCCAAAGGCTCATTCAACCACTATTCAGCATCTGCTCAGCCTTTTGTTAGTTGCTCCTTACTGCTGTCCAGGTGCTTCATGTATGGTTTCATGAACCAGGACTGCAAGTGGTAATCCAGCAAAAGCGACAAGGAGTCCTGTGGCACCTTATAGACTAACAGATGTATTGGAGCATAAGCTTTTGTGGGCAAAGACCCACTTCATCAGATGCATGTAGTGGAAATTCCAGAGGCAGGTATAAATATACAGGCATAAGAAAAGAGTTGCAATGAAGAGTAAGGAACTCTTTTCTTATGCCTGTATATTTATACCTGCCTCAGGAATTTCTACTACATGTATCTGATGAAGTGGGTCTTTGCCCACAAAAGCTTATGCTCCAATACATCTGTTAGTCTATAAGGTGCCACAGGACTCCTTGTTGCTTTTGCAGATCCAGACTAACATGACAACCCCTCTGATGAGTGGTAATCCAGTTCTTCTAGGATCATAATGGGCATTTCTGTACCAGGTAGCCTGATGGATATTTAACACTTTCTTGCCATGTGTCATATTTAGCGTATGACTTGTTGCAATTATACAACAGTGGTACCAACAAGGATTTTTATTGTCATATTATAATCAGATAATATCACATAACAACCTGGGACTGAGTGGTCAAGAGGATGCTTGAAATCTATATAAAAATCCCTTGAACCCTGATCCTTTTTATCACAGATCTGTTTAAGGTTTCATGCAGTGGAAGCCTAAGCCATAATGATTGAGATCCCAGTCCTACGCCAGTACATCACAGTGGGGACACCGCAGAAATTCAATGTACAATACATCAACTCCAGCTATGGTATTGTCATAGCTTTAGTGGTGTATCTTAGGTCAACTTCCTCCAGCAGGGTGTACCTAGTCTAAGTAATGCTCATGAGCAGCCGCATTCACTTTATTGATTGAGGGCCTTAAGTCTGTGTCCGTTACTGGAGCTGAGTTGTAATTTATGTGAGCAGCTCTGTCGACCTAAGTTAGATCTTTCACATAAGTGTGGAAAAATATGGCCCCTTCTAACCAATCTGTCAGAAGATAGAAGTAACCATGGATGCAGTCAACATATTTTAGGAAAAGCTATGCTTAACATACATACAAACCACGGCTCTGATCCTACCAAATTTTATAACCATGATTAATTGAGTGAACTGTGAGTAGTCTCACTGAAGTTGCATGTGCAAGTCTTTGCCAGATTGGAGTCTATTTAAATAGATACGATAATTTCACACATCTTACGGCACAGAGATGATATAAATTAAGTTCACCGAACAGATATCTTGGTAATGATATGATCAATGTCTTCAGAAACTATACTGACCCACAGTGAAAATATTTGGGAAATTAGTTTCTCAATATATTAAAAAATGTCGGTTATGCCATTTAATTTAAATATGTCTGTCAACCTTCTGGGAGTGAATAATGAAAAACACTGAAGGGAAAGTAGACTCTCTTCTTAAATTTCTTTTGACTGCAGCTCATCTCTTTCTTTTGCCTGAGGCTGGAACATACATTCTGCTTTAAATATTTAGTTCAATAAGGTTTAGAATGTTCTTTTAATGTATGAAATTACAAACCTGAAAACAATTAAAATATCCATTGCTATATTGTATTTTCAGTTTGGTCTTCATTTAATAAATATGTAGAATCCAGCAGTGAAATTATAGAATAAAGCATTTTTTACTTTCTTTACTAGCATATCAAAGACAATTTTTTTTTACTTCTGTGCGTGATGTATTGACTTTTACAAAGATGCCTTATATTGTTTTATTTAATTACCTATAATTATATTTTATGTTTTGTGTATCAAACAAATACATGTTGCTTATTATATATTCATATTGTATTTATAACTTGTACAGATTTATATTATATGACCATAGGTTTTTCTCCCCAGTAATTCAATGTGTGTGGCCACCATTTAAAATCCTATCAGAGAAAAAATTTAGAGGTTTGGAAACTAATGTTGCTGTTGTTGTGCTGATGGGAACCTGACAGCTTGAGACTGATAGAAATTAATATAGAAATATTTAAATATGTCTTAGTTGCCACAAGTTATTTTCAGTTTTGATAAAATAATTGTATTGTACGAAGTTAAACACCTATTTAAAAATATGATAGGTTACAAAAAGAGAGCTGATATCAATGGGTATGGCTCCATTTATGTCAGTGGGGCTACAGAAAAATAAATTAGCTGAGGCTATGGCCCCCATGTCCACAAGATTGTCTTATTGATTAATTGTTCTTTCTTGAGCTTCCCATCCTTTTCTAAAGTCTTGATTCAACAAAATGTAGTGTGTCATGTCTCTTCCAACAGAAGACCTAAAATATTGGCTTCCACAGAAAATGAATGGGCTTGCAGTGAAGGAAGTAGATGTAGTGTCTGTTTCGAGAAGACATACATAACACAAGCTAGAAATCTTCAGGGAAGATCTAGCTATGCATTTGTGGGTAGGGAACTCTGAATACAGCATCCCAATATATATTATTAGTCAGATATTACTAGTCTGACTGTGTTTGTTTCAAAGAAATAAAGTACAGCTGTATGAAAACTACTTCCCAGAACTTATTTTTACAGGACTGCATTCCAAAATGGTATTCATGTAACATTGTATGTCATTGTGTCATTCTGTGTAAAATTATTGCTGAGACAGAGAACAAAGTGTGCTCTTTATATTGGCTATATATGGGATATGAGGCATTAAACAAGGAATAACCCTTAACATAAGTGAAAGGTCATCCTAATTTATGTGGATATTCTGTGCTGTATCTTTTACTTGCCCATTTTTGCATAACAGCAAAATGGTGTATTTATGCAATAATTTATATCCAGAAGAATCCCTTCATCTACAGTCGGGGATAGTTCCGAATTAAGATATGCAACTTCATCTACGTTAATTGCATAGCTTATGTCAAAGCATCTTAACTCAAATTTTGGCACTGTCCACACTACAGGAAGTCGAAGGCAGAACACTCTTCCTTTGACTTCCCTTACACTTTGTAGAAGCAGGACTACCAGCATCAATGGGAGTGCCTTCTCAGTTCGAATTAGTGTGTCTTCACTAGACACTTACAGCCAGAGATAACAATGAGTGATCTCTACAGCCTAAGCTAAGAGCCACGTGGTTTTATAGCTCAAGCTGTAGAGACTCCTACACTAAACTCTAGAGGTCCCAGGTTCAAATCAACCAATAGGTGGTTACACTGAGGCTATATCTAAACTGCAGGCTTCTTTCTGAAGAAGCTTTTCTGGAAGACATCTTCCGAAAAAACTTCTTCCGAAAGAGAGCATCCACACTGCCAAAGTGCATCAAAAAAACTATCTACTTTTTCGATAGATAGCATCCACATTAAATGGATGCTCTCTTGCATGTAAGCTGTGATTTCTATGGATGGAATGGCCACCAGGGAACCTGTGCTTTTTCCTCTTTCCTCTTCTTGTGAAAGAACTCCCTCTTCCCTGTCCACACACGCCTTTTTCTGAAAGAGCTCTTTTGGAAAAAGGCTTCTTCCTCATAGAAAGAGGATTACCAACGCCGAAAAACCCCTCTGTTCTTTTGATTTACTTTCAAAAGAATGCGATTGCAGTGTGGACGTTACTCAGGTTTTGTCAGAAAAACAGTTGTTTTTCTGACAAAACTCTGTAGTGTAGACATACCCTGAGTCTCTGTGGACCTCTAGTCGTCCTCTAATCACAGTCTGAAAACTACATGTTGTGTGAAAACAAAAATATTTAGCTGTGCTGGCATTTAAATGAGAAGTGATTGAAAGGTAAGTTAATTTTAGGTGGAAAATATGTTCCATTTTTAATGACTTTCAATATTTCAATGAAAAACATCATCAAAATAGATAATTTTGATTGTCTCTGTTTTAAATACAGGGTTTAATAACTGTCAGTTGTGTCCAGATACTACAAGCTAAGCAGAGTCAGATTGGTCTAGTACTGTCATGGTAAATCTCCAAGAAAAGTCCATGTGTCCCAGATGAAATGTTGTGAGTTCAGTTGGTGGCACTCTCCCCTCTCAATCTATATTAAACAAGTTCTCCAGCTTACTATCATGGAGGATTCTCTTTTCGAGGTTCCCTCTATTGTAAAATTGTGCTTGGTGTGACCTACAGATTCTGAATCATAAACTGAAATTAGCCCATGGTCATAAGAATGGCCAGATCAAAAGTCCATCTAGTCTGTCTCCCACCAGTAACCTGTACCAAATGCCCCAGAAAGAATGAACAGAATAGGTAGTTATCATGTGATTCATCCCATCTCCCATTCCCAGATTCTGGATCTGTAAAGTAATTTGATATGTAAACCAATACACATAGTGTTGTATGTTATTATAATGACATTCTGCTGTTCTTAATGCTAGGACACACAAGGGTTATAATTTGTAAATATATGAAAAGATAAAAACTTTCTCAATAGCTGTGAATTGGCATTTGTCATATGGCTGATTGCTGAAAAGTATGCACTAAGGACATCCTGTAAACCTCCTTGCAGGAGGCATAAGGAATCTGTCAAAAAAGGCTTTTTTTCTCGACAGATCCCCCTCTAGACTGCTGCTTTTTGCCAACAAAGTGCTGAGTTGGCAAAACGTGGCCGCCATTTTTATGCAAATTAGGCACAGGATATTTAAATCCCTGCCTCATTTGCAATGTCGACCAGCCTAATCTGCATCCCTCTGCCAACAGAGGGATGCAGTCTAGACATACCCAAAGGTATGGAAAGGAACAGAACTACAGAGAATGCTTCTGCCTCTACACAAAGCACAATTTTTTGCTGGAAACTTTCTACATTTTGAGATGCAGAACCTGGAACAGATCAGAATTGAATTTTAGTCCTGAGGATACAGTTTAACCTCAGGTAATAATTACAGCACTAAAGTTAATCATCTCATTGTCTTCAGGCTAAGACACTGTAAGCGGCTGGTAGTTACCTAGATACATCAGGTGGCCAGCAATGGAATTTCCTTGAACTAGAGACTGACAAGGAAAGAGAGGGAAATCTGAAAATAATATTAAAATAGTGTAAACATCTTTTATTTTAACCATGGGAAGGAAAACACTGTATGGAAGTCCATATTTCAATTAAAAACATGTCTTTTTATAGGAGCCTAATGACCTTTTTAATGATATTGCATAATAATTCTAACTCTGAACATTCATACCTTGCTTCTCCAACATAAATTAGTTATTCTTCATGCTGCCTCTGAGGAGGAGTACTGTGAGCCTCACAATGCAGATAAGTTTCTAAGGCAGGGAGAAATAGAAAATTTTGAAAAGCCCAAGTTATTTGCTTTTCCCAGCTGTAGAGACCTTGCTTGTCTAAAGTGGAGTACCCAAAGTCTGAGGCTCCCAAAATTAAAATTCCCTTTTGAAGATATGAGTCAGGGGCCCTTATTTTAAAAAGATTTATGAAGCAGCTTAGTGTGATGGGTTGGAGCACAGAGGTCCCCAAGGGGTTGTCACCCAGTGTATTGATCAAGCCACTGATATCTTTCTTCATACCTTTTGGGTCTCCCTCCCACCCTGTCCTGCTTGGCCAGAAGCTCTGGTCTCCTCAAGCCAAAGCACAGAGTTAGGATGACCACCCACCTCCTCCCACAGCAGAGCAACACAGATGCTGAACCAGCTCATTTCTGGGAGGACTCAACTATAAGGCCTTTGACAACACCCAGGAACCCAACACCCAAATCAGACCAAAATCCAAATAAAACTGTCTTACCCTGTGTAAAAGTTTTACACAGAGAAAACTCATAAATATGTCCGCCCCCTTTATCAATGAATGACTTTGCCCTCACCCTTTTTCTACAGTTTCCTGTCTCTTCATGTATATCCTCTTACAGTGGGGAGCCAATTTTAAAAGCTAGTTGAAGGCCAGCTGAAGGCAAAAGATTGATTGCTTTCCATTTCCTGGGGGTGGGAACCCTTTGTTTAGCATTTCTCATCCCCATGAAAAAATATCAGATTCAAGATGCATTCCAGCATCAGGGTGGCATGGTCACTTATCTCTGTAGACCAACCATAGTTTGGGTTTGCAGGACAGTTAAAACTATTCACGGGTTGTTGGTTTGACCACTGAGCCAATAAGTATCATCCTAAAGTATCCCTCATCAGGATTTAGAATTAAAAACGAATTCACACTTCATACTCCTAACGTCACATACAAGGATTATATATGTGCTACTCATGTGCTTAAAATTAAGTACATGTATAAATCTTTCCATGATCAGGGTCCATATGATTTGTCCAATATTTCATAAAGTAAAGGGAGAACCAAGATTAAAACCCCTCAGTGACTCCTGACCCAGTGCTCAATCTGATAGACCACATTACTTCTCCAGAATGCCTCTATAATCCTCCGACCTCAAATGCATACCCCTCATCCTCACCTCAAAGGCTGTACACAACTTTGTCCTTGCTACTGTTTAATCTCTCGAGTCACCCTTGTGACTTAAGTTGTCCTAATTTCATTTTTATCCCTTCAGCATGTTTCTCTGTATTTTCTTCTGCACTGCCACCTATCCCTGGGCTAACACTCCCTGATCTACCACCTAGTGCATTCATTATCTCTCCCTTTAATTCCCATATTAAATCCCACACATTTCTATAATTTTTCCACCAAAGAGTCACTCTCCCATGTCTATCAAACTCTTATCTTTATGTTTTATGTTTTTTAAAGGGGACAAGCATGCCACCCTCTTAGCGTAGAGGAGAAAACTCATGACATTATTTTGGGCGAGCACTCTTAGGGAGCGTCTTCACTGCAGGGCTTAACTCAAAATAAGCTATGCAAATTGAGCTATGTCAATTGCGTAGCTTATTTTGAAATAAGGAGCATCGACACAGCTCTTATTTCGAAATAGAACATTCTTCCTCCGACTTCCCTTCCTCCTTGGACAATTAGGGTTACAGAAGTTAGAGTAAGAAGTCCTCCACCTTGATAGTATTTTGACACTATTTTGAAAAAACTGCCTGCTATGTAGACACAGACTAAGTTATTTTGGAATAGCACTCGTTATTTCAAAATAGTGTTGCAGTGTAGATGTACCTTTACTGTCCTGAAACTCAACTAATAGCGTCAGTCCCTGCATAGTATCATGTTGTACCTAATGCATATGGAAAGCAATTTGTATCTGTATTTAGATGGTGCTATGCACATGTAAGCAGGATCAGAATAAGCTCTACCCTGACATCTGGTGGTGAATTGTGGTGAGTGGTGCAAAAAGACTTCAGGGGCTGATCTCATTTGCATAGGCACACCCACCCTGCCTAATATGTGCTCACAGCAGCCCAAATGGTCACTTTGGCCACTGTGGGATCCCCAGTATCTCTGTTATTGAGGCAGGGGGGATAAGGCGTTGTTACCCTGATTATGGGAATCAAGGACAGTGGAACAGTGGAACTGTTTTATGACAGAAGGATTCGCCATAAACTAAGCAGCACTCACTAGACAAGGGGCATGGGTTCCAAAACCAGTCAAGTGGAGAGGAGCTGGGGAGAGGTATTTGGAGCTGGCGGCGGCGGCGGCGGCGGCGGCGGCGGCGGCGGCGGCGGCGGCGGCGGCGGCGGCGGCGGCGGCGGCGGCGGCCGGCGGCCGCTGGCCCTGGCCCTGGCCCTGTTTGAGGGTCTGAAAAAACACTGATTGCACTCTCTTCTCTCTCCAGTGTGGAATATCAGAGCTAATTTGGATTCCATTAGGAGTCTAGTTACAAGCTGCTGAGCTGACTTCACTGTGGGCTAATGGTGCACTAGCACTGAGGCTCCTCTACTATAAGCTGAACTTGCTAAAGAGCTGAAATTGCTGTGAGGTGCCTGAAGCTATACTGCTGAAGAGCTGAAATCTACTATGAGCTGAAATCACTGTGTGCTGTGGGGAGCCTGAAGCTATACTGCTGAGCTACTAGCACAGCAGTTTGTGGGATGGCTAGCAGAGCAGTTTGTGGGAATGACCGGCGGGCGCAGGCGGCCAGCAGAGCAGCTGGCGGGGATGACTGGCGGGTGGTCGGTAGGAGCGGCAGCAGGCAGCCAGTGGAGCAGCTGCAGGAACAACCAGCTGGCAGCCAGGGGCGTGGACGGAGATGGCTGGTGGAGCAGGGCAGTTCGCGGGATGGCTGGAGCAGCTCACGGGACAGCAGGTGGAGTGTGGCAGAGTGACTTGAGTTAATGGCGGCAGCAGAACCCTATGGAGAGGCAGAGCCATTGGTGGACCACGTAAGGTGTATCAACCCCCGCTCCCTCCATTCCACCCAGGTTAGGATGGTAAAACCCTGCCAGGGAACTTTTGAACCCTGGGGCGGCACTGACCCAGGACAGAGACTTTTGGGGTGTCGAACTTTGGGTGATTTTTTTGGGTTGCTGGACTCAAGAGACTCTTGGGGTGTTGGACCTTTTGGGACTTTGGGTGATTCTTGGCTGGGGGTGGGTCTGTGAATCCGAGTTGTGGTGTTTTCCCAATTTAATGCTGATGTCGGTTACCTCATGTTATTAAAGATTTGCTGCTATACCGAGGCTCTGTGCTTGCGAGAGGTGAAGAATTGCCTCTTTGCGGTGCCCAGGGGTGTGTGTAAGATTTCCCAGGTCACTGGGTGGGGGCTCGAGCCGGTGTTGTATTACGTTGTTGGGAAGAGACCCCTAGATAGTGAACCTGGCCCTTGCTGCTATTAACTCGGCCTGGCAGAAGGGTTACACACAAATGAAAATAATTATTCTACTTAAGAAATGGCATTTATGAAAGACAAGATGAAATATAGTTAACAGGATGTTTGAGCAAAGCTGAGATCAATTTTGCAACATCACCTGACAAGAAATTCAGTTCTTTCTAAGTGGGCAGTCATGTAGTCTATGATCAAATACCTTGTTCTACATCGGTATTTCTTGCCACAGACCAACAATCTGTGGACTCGGAGTCTTATTAATTTATTAAAAAAATGTTTGTATGATAGTAATGTGCAGATGTTCTGAACAAGATCAGGGACTCATTCAGCTAAGACATTGTACTGATATTGACAACAACAAAATTACAGAAATCATGCAGCCTACCAGACCCATGCGACTGAGGGCAATCCTTCTCAAAAAAGCAAGCTGTTCCATAGTAGGTAGCTACTAGTTCACAGTAGTAGACATTGATTCTAGGTTTTACCAGCTGTAAAGATAAAGCCATTGCTGAGTAAATGGTAGAAAAGCTTATATAGATAAGTTCCATTACCACTCTCAAAAGTATTTGATGACAAAGGATAAACTACAGATGGGTTATGGAAAGAATTACAGAAACAATATTTAAAATTATTTGGATTTGATGGTAGCCATACACATGCTGTTTCTTTTAGTCTTTTCTCAAAATGTCTGCAAAAATGCTCTTATTATTACATATGATATCTAGTTTACTCCATAAATATTTTATTTTTGGAGACTACTAACCTTTTCATATATTGAACAAATTTACTGTTTGATTATTAGTTCTTTGATTTCCTCCTGTGCTTTTCATCAATAGTTATTTCTAAAATTATGAAGGTATCCCTCAAATATATATTTTCACATCTGTGCTTTTTTGTTGACATTAGCATGATCCTAATGCAATAGCTAAATTCACTTAAGTTTGTCTTTGACAACAGAAGCCACAATCATGAATAGTAAAGTCAACTAGAATCCATAAAAAGTAATTAAAATAGCTTTATTGATCTGCTGGTCTCTTTTGACAATAAGTGCATATGAAGAATTGGATTTTTATAATTCAAAGGATCCTATTATAAATTTGCTGAGAGCAGTTTGCAGATAACACAAGTTCAGTAAAGCTTCTAGAACTGGCTTCATCACCTTTTTATTTGCTTGATGGAACTGCTGTTAGAGACCACAGGTCCAAACCTACGAACATTTACTCTTGGGTGAGACTTTAGTGCCTTGAGAAGTTCCTTTGAATGATCCCAGAGAAGTCACTGTCTGAGCCCTGATCACACTACTATGAAGATGCAACAAGAGAAAATGCAAAGTAGACTTCACTCAAAGACTGTAGGACCTACGGTCTGATACACTAGCCAATAGTAACAATATATATCAAATCTTCACATGTATAATTCAGTAAAAATATTTACATGTTAGAGAATTTCAAATAATATAAGTATGAATCTGGATAGTAAATGTGTAACATTCATATGTTCTATTTTCTAGTTGTAGGCCTCCACTGCAGCTTTGTTTTATCACTATTTCTGTCCATAATCTTTTTTTTTTTTTTTAAATTGTGGTGGACCATCACTGGATTTGAATTCTTTCCATTTTAGAGGATCAAGTATTCACATTATTAGTGTTATACTTCAGAAAACTGCAATTGTGAATACAAGTGGTCATGAGATAACTCTTTTTTTTCCCATGAAAAGTCTTGACAAGGGGGGGGGGTATTTAAAAAAATGCGTCAATATTTTTAATAAAAAAAAACAACACAAATAGATGGCAAACAATGACATTTAAAAACAAATATTTTGTCTAAAAATATTTTATATCAGAAAAAATATTTTAACCCTCTCTGGCAAGATTGGAAATGTTTGTGTATATAGTCTCTAAATTAGAGTGATGCAAGTGAAATGTACCTGAAAGCAACTGAATGTACCAAAAACATCTACCTCTCAATTGTAAAAGCTGGACATATTTTGCTGAGATAAAGAATCCTCCTCCCCCCCCAAAAAAACAACAACCCACAACACAATACTACCTTATTTTCAGTACAAGCCCTGCTTTTGGACATCTGTTTTTAAAACTAAGTGTTTTTACAAAAGTCTCCAGTTGCAATGGCATTTGCAATACAACAATGCAGACTTCTGAGCTTTGAAACAGTCTGTAATGAAGGTAAAAATAAAATCAGTAAAATAACAGATCCAGACATAGATGGGGATTATTCATAGTGAATTTACTGATATTACAAGAAGTACTTAACATGTTCTTGGGGTTTTTTCCATTGTGTTAAAAATCCTCAGAACTTATTACATACAACACATTAAATGCCAACTGAACCCATACGTCGGTTTTGAGGCATTTTGGAATTAAAATAATTGTGCTGAACAAAGGAACTCTTTCTTCTGCTAATGTTTAATGCACCACCTGGTGGTTGGGAATGAATATTATGACAAGAAACCTACTGAACCTGAATAAATAGCTGCTTTACCAGGTTATACTTGTGCTCACTTATGGGACACATGAATTTCGCTAAAGGGGAAGTGATTTTATTTTTGAAGCTTCTTTATTCATAGATACTGCTTTATTCACTTGTCTTCCTTTTTCATCTCTTTCTTCTCCACAATTGCCCTTATCCATAATATGGTATGTAGGTGATTTAGAAGTGGACTTTCAACATTAGATTGAGTGATACTCAAACCCATGTTTGTAGTTGAGTATCTTAACCATTCAACCATTTAACCCGTTGGGTCAGGGCACAAAACCATGGTGTTGACCACATCACTAGCTTGCATACTTTTGGCCACGAAACTGATGAAACTTAACCTTATCAACCCAGTGAGCCATGGCTAAGGAGAACTTTGACTATTTGGTGAGGTTTATAATCTCAGACACAATAGTTCTCACATTTTCTTACTCCATGGAGCACTTTAAGGGAAAAACATCTGACTCTCCTGGATTTTGAGTTCTGCTTTGGCTTGCGAACAGGAACAGCTAACAGGGAGTTTGGAGAGGGAGTTCTCCAGGTAAAAGAGGAGTAAAAACGGGACCCTTGTGGTAAGTGGCTGTCTGGAGTGTGTGTTTGTGTGTGGGGGAGTTATTTGCTGTGTGCTGAGCTTGTGTTTGTCTGGTTGGTTGGTTGGTTGGTTGGTTGGTTTGTTTGAAGGAGCTTCTAAAAGGTTTGAAATCTAGAAGCCTCTGTTAATTGGCTGAGCCTCAGTCAGGGGGAGGGGCTACCAGAGCTATATAAGCCCGTGACTCAGCGACCAGGGAGCTTGTGAACAGGAACAGCTAACAGGGAGTTTGGAGAGGGAGTTTAGAGGGGGAGGTTAGAGGGCACTAGGGACTTCTGACCTTCTTTAAAACATAACTCTTATAATAATCTATATTCCAGAGGTTTAAAAAGAATCCCAGTTTCTGCTTAAACTTATTCATTAGAAAAATGGAGACAGAAGCCCAGCAGCAGAGTGGGGGCTATCCTGTTTATTGCGTCGAGTGTAACATGTATGATTACCTGCCCTGTGGGCGGGTGGCATATGTGTGCACCTGTTGCAAGGAGCTCCTGACCCTCAGAGACCGGGTTCGGGCTTTGGAGGCCAGGGTGGCTGAACTGGAGGAGCTAAGGGCGGTAGAGAGATATGTTGATGAGACTTTCTGGGACACTGTAGTACTGTCCCACCTCCAGTCTGAGAGCCCCAGTGCTCTTAGGGAGGATGAAAGTCTCAAGGGAACAGAGCATTCAATGGGAGCAGAGGGAAACCATCCCGTAGTTGGGACCCTCCTCCCAGAGGATGTTGCGGTATCCTCTCGTACTGAGGATACCTCTGAGGGGGAGGGAATGCCAGTTAGGAAGAGGCAGGTGTTAGTATGGGTGATTAGATTGTTAGAAACATAGATAGTTGGGTTTGTGATGACCGGGAGAACCGTATGGTCACTTGCCTGCCTGGTGCGAAGGTTGCGCATCTCTCAAGGCATCGAGATAGACTTATGTGTAGTGCTGGGGAGGAGCCGGTGGTCGTGGTACATGTAGGTACCAATGACGAAGGGAAGGATAGGAGAGATGTCCTGGAGGCCAAATTTAGGCTGCTAGGAAAGAGACTGAAATCCAGGACCTCTATGGTGGCATTCTCGGAAATGCTTCTAGTTCCACACACAGGGCCAGGTAGGCAGGCAGAGCTTCAGAGTCTCAATGCGTGGATGAGACGATGGTGTAGGGAAGAGGGGATTGGATTTATTAGGAACTGGGGACACTTTTGGGAGTCTACAACAAAGGAGTCTACAACAAAGAAGACTTGGTCCTTTATAAGCACTCCTAAGAATTATGGCAATAAGAATAATCATAGTTTGGAGAACATTGGTAATCTGTCACTTTTCAGCCATTACCTTTTCTGTGTAGGAACAAAAGAAGAGGTCAAAACTCTCTCTCTCTCTCTCTCTCTCTCTCTCTCTCTCTCTCTCTCTCTAGTGTTGCAGTCTTTCCCATTTTTCCCTCTCATTGTTTAATTCAGTGAGTAATTTTAGGCATTTAAGCAAATATTTCATTTGACTAAATGCTGAAAAGGATACATAAATTGACATGTATAATGCTCTATAAATAATAAGAAGAACTTAAAAAAGGTCCTGGAGTACCTTAGGGTATGTCTACACTGCATTCCTCTTTCGAGAGAATAAGGATTTGAAAGCATGGATTTGAATTTCCCACGCTTCATTTGCATTATCGTGTCCGGGTGCTTTTTTGAAATACCCTATTTTGAAAGAAAAAACAGTCTAGATGGGGTTATTTAGAAAAAAAACCCTTCTTTCGAAATAGCCCTTAAACCTCATTCTATAAGGAATAATGGTTATTTTGAAAGTAGGTTTTTTTCTCAAAATAAATGCATCTAAACAGCACTTTTTTCTCGAAATAGGGTATTTCGAAAAAGCGGCCAGCCGCGATTATGCAAATGAAGTGCAGGAAATTCAAATCCGTGTTTCATTTGCAATATCACTCAGCTGCATTTGCATTCCTCTCTCGAAAAATGAATGCAGTGTAAACATACCCTTAAAGACTAATAAAACTTGTAGATGGTACAATGAGCTTTTGTGGGCAAAAAACACTTCTTCAGATGAATAGAGTTAAGGGGTCCAGGTTGCAAAATAAATAGCAGAGAAAGAGAGGGGATGGGGAGGGAAAGAGAAGGAAAAAATGAGAAAAATTACAATTTTTTGTAACTCCATTTGTGTGAAGAAGTGGGTTGGTAGTCTTTAAGGTGCTATTTGTTGTTTTTTAAGTTTTTTTTCAGTTACATACTAATATGGCTACCCCTCTGAAACTATAAAATAATAGATATCCATTACTAGAAAGTATTCTACTTTCACCAATTTTTATTTAGTTTCATAATTTATTAAATAGCTAACAGAAAATACTTTGCCAACACCATTCTGACTGAAATTCACATACATAGCCTTGCAGTGGAAGGCTATGCACTTTATTTGTTAATAATAATAATAATAATAATAATAATAAGGAAAATTCATGGAGAATTTGGTAGAAGACAAAAGTAGCTGTAATCAAAGCCTTAATTTTTTTTGTATTTGTTTTCATACTGGATATTTTAAATGGTGTATATCTAGCAATTCTTTTTTTTTTTTCTTGTTTATTTGTGCTTTGCATGCAGCTTTTGGAAGATTTTAGACATTTTATGTTTGGGTACAATGTATTTTTAAAAGAAAAGGAAAAAAAATTGATTAGAACTGGTCCACATGAAAAAAGAATAAACAGTGTTCACTGACAGTATCTTTATGCCACATGGAGACTCTGTTGACTCATTTTTAAAGATGACTGAAAACACTGAATCGATGGGAAACAATCTATTCTAATTAAAATCATGACACAATGTGATGCTCCTACCATGTGTATTTGATACATCAGAATGTTTCAAAATGAGGCTTTAAAATTACTTCATAGCCACATACAAATTTTGTCAATAATAGCCATGAGAAGGAAGCAGAGTGGGTATGTGGTAAATCATCAGACATGCTGAACATTTATACTCTGCACTGTATTAAGATACTTTTAGATAATCTTGGCTAGAATACAAGGCATGTACATCTCACATAGGGTGCGTCTAGACTGGCAAGATTTTGCGCAAAAGCGGCCGCTTTTGCGCAAAAACTTGCCAGCTGTCTACACTGGCCGCTTGAATTTGCGCAAGAACACTGACGATCTAATGTAAGATTGTCAGTGTTCTTGCGCAAATACTTTGATGCTCCCGCTCAGGGATAAGCCCTCTTGCGCAAGAATACTTGCACAAGAGGGCCAGTGTAGACAGGGAAGAACTGTTTTGCGCAAAAAAGCCCCGATGGTGAAAATGGCGATCGGGGCTTTCTTGCGCAAAATCGCATCTAGACTGGCCACGGATGCTTTTGCGCAAAAGCACTTTTTGCGCAAAGGCACCCATGCCAATCTAGACGCTCTTTTGCAGAAATGCTTTTAACGGAAAAACTTTTCCGTTAAAAGCATTTCCGCAAAATCATGCCAGTCTAGACGCAGCCATAGTGTGCCCTTGGGGGGGAAAAAGTAACATCTGTCAGAGTGATGGAAGTCTTCTGTTTATCTACATCATTCATACAGCAGAGGCACTGGTGGTGCAACCTTCAGATGCATTTCCCCATCACTGTGTCTAGGTCTTCAGAAGGGTAACTGGAAAAACTTAAAAAAACATTGAATAGTCTGGCAGCACCTTAAAGACGAACAAAACATGTAGATGGTATCATGAGCTTTCATGGGTACAACCCACTTCTTCAGATGACTGTCTAGGCTCTGACCTGAAGATACCCCATAGATGATACTTCACTCAGACAACCACAAGACAGAAGGTAAATACAGAAGTGAAACTAAGTTTTATAATTTACACCACCTTCAGGTCCATTTAGCACACAAAGCTATACTAAGTTAGGGTGTGTGTTTAATGTTTAGTGTTTTAATGTTTTCTCTGTAATGTTGTCATCTTAAGAATAAATGTGGGCTACAAGTTCATAATAGTCTAAGATCAGAACAAACATGATCACTAATGGGTAAGTTGTTCTTTATACAGCTGCGTCTTTGATCTTCAGCTTTTGGGAAAAGGTGATTAGCAGACCATCGTCCTCAGGGCTTAACTTCCAAAGGCTGGATTTTTGCATAACTGGAGGTGGGGAGTTTATATTTGCCTCCTTCTGGAGAGTTACATACAATTCCAGCCCACATTGATACACAAACCATCCATGTAATGCAATGGCTCAGAAAGCTACTTACACATAATCCAATAAGGTCTCCCAAGCAGATGGCAGGAAATTGCTCTGTTTGTCACAAGGCACTTGAGGGATCAAAAAATAAAGGGAGGAGGAATGAGATTGGAGGGTGTTGAGAAGATAAGGATGTTGAGTGATATAATAGACGTAGACAACTGTGGTAAGGGAAAAGCATCATTATCTATGATGTACGAATGAAGTACAGTTAAATTCACAGACTGCAAAAAGAGTAAATGAAAATAACACAGTAATATTCCTCCTGACAAAAAAAAAAAAGATTTTTTTTTAAAAAGCAATTCAGGTGCCTAATTGACAGAAATGTACTTAGCTATCTCATTATTTACACAGCCCAAGCAGTCAAGAAAAAGAAAATTAATTGTTAAAGAGCTTATAAATTTTTACTTCCACATAATAAAAACATTATTCTTATCAAGCATATTCCATTGTAACACAGCAATGTAACCTCTAAACAACTGATGGGTTGTTTGTTTTTAATATGTTATTTTTGTCCTTGATTTCAATATTGAAGTACTTTCTTTAAATTGGAAATACAATTGACAGGATATATTATAAACAATTGACATCAATATTTTGGTGATACATTTCGTATAATGAATGTTTCTTATTGTAACTTAATATGAAAGGTGTATGCATACTGAATCCTTCAGCCCTAGACCCACCCCGAGCAATGGTTTACACGAAGAAAAACACAATTTAATTAAAGACTGGGTAAATCTTCTAACAAAAGGCAGATTTGTGAAAGCTTTCTGTCACCATGCCAGGCCTTTTCTTTTATCTTGAACAAAGAGATCAAACTAGTAATATGGCTTGTTGTTATTTATTTATTTACATATTTCATTAAAAGAAGTGTTTAGAGAGTCCAACCAAGATTGTGGTCCTACTATGTTAGGTACTGTGAAAATAGAGCAACAGTACCTGCCCAGAAGACTTCATAATGGCTAAATAGACAAAACAAAAGAGAGACGGGGAAACAAGCATGGGGAGTTAAAGTGGCCTGCCCAAGGAAATACAAACAATCTGTAGCAGAACTATGAAATGAGCCTTGTTATTCTGGCTCCAAATACATTGCCCTAACTGTATTGCCACTCAGAGCTAAGCCTGTAAAACTATAGGAGTACGTCTACACTAGCTTGTTAGTTCGAGCTAGGTAGGGTAATGAGGGCGTTCGAAGTAAAGCCCTTAATTCGAATTAGCTGTTAAACCTCATTCCAGGAGGAATAACAGTTAATTCGAGTTAGGGCTTTACTTCGAACTCCCATTTCACTGCCGCGTGTAGAAGCAGGCAGTTATTCTGGGCTAGTCAATTTCCAAAATGGCGACCGCCCAGGAACATGCTAATGAAGCGCGGGATATTTAAATCCCGCGCTTCATTTGCCATTTCGGTCACCCTCATTAGCCTCCCTAGTTCGAACTAGGGGGCTAATGTAGACATACCCTAAGAGATTTAGAGGCCTAAACCAATATTTTGATATGTAATCACTCATTATGTAGGGTCACTAATTGTCTCCCTGCTGTCCCATGTTGCTCCAAGTGACAGTTCCTCATGCAACATTTGTTTACATCTTGCCTTAGGGGTTCTCCAACTCTTCCATACTGTGGGTCATCTGATAGCATCATTCTGCTTTACTCTTATCAATTGTGTAACATCCTTTTGGAAACTAAAGAAAGTACTTACATGGAACAATAATATTAGCAAAGCATTTATGAGTTAAAACAACAAGGAGTCCAGTGGCACTTTAAGGATTAACACATTTATTAGGGCATTAGGGCATAAGTTTTCCTGAGATATAACCTACTTCCTCAGATACTTAAGGAGAAAAGGAAGGGATAGAGATGAGAGTGTGACATGAGTGCTAATTAAATCAACATGGATGTGGCTCATCTCCAACAGTGCTGAGAAGGTGAGAGTACCTGAAGGGGAAATTACCTATTGTAATGTGAGAACTGCTCCATGTTTCAATTCTTCGGCTACGTCTAGACTGCAGGCTTCTTGTGCAAGAAGCTTTTTGCGGAAGATCACTTCCACAAAAACTTCTTGCGCAAGAGCGAAGTCCACACCACAAAAGCGCATTGATGCGTCCAGACTGCATGGACACTCTCTTGCAAGAAAGCTGTGATTGCCATTAACAGAATGGCCACCAGGGCATCTATGCTTCTTTCAATAGGCTGTTTTTGTGCAAAAAAAACCCCTTTTTCCCATCTACACACACCTTTTTACGCAAGAGCTCTTGCGCAAAAAGGAGTTATTCCTCGTAGAAAGAGAAATTCCTATGCTGCAAAAAAACCTCTGTTCTTTTGATTCACTGTAAATTTTCTTGTGCAAAAACATGCTTTAGGTGTGGACGCTCCATGAGTTTTTGCGCAAAAACAGCCGTTTCTGTACAAAAACTCTGCAGTGTAGACATAGCCTTAATGTCTGATTTGTGTCCCTTTGTTCTTTTGCACAGAGACAATTCAGTTTGTCCGATGTACATGGCAGAGGGGCATTGTTGGCACATGATGGCATACAGTAATTCCTCATTTAACACTATAGATATGTTTCAGAAAATGATCGTGTTAAGTGAAAACGTGTTATGCGGGGTCAATTTTCCTATTGAAAATAATGGAAAAGGTGGGGGGTTGCGTTTCAAAAGGTGGTGTCTGTTGGGACCGGGACATAAGGTTGGGGGAGAAAGGGGACTGGGTTACAGCAGGGAGGGGAAGTGTTTGGCTCTGGGGAAGGGAAGGGGAGGAGGGGGGAGGGGGATTGGGTTGGGAATATGCCCCTGTGACGGGTCTGCCGGGGCCCGCACTGTGTCCGGCAATGGGTGGGGGTCACCGGGGAACGACGCGGCAAGCGACGAACCCTCCGCCGCTTTGCAGGGAGGCGGGGGAAGCCCCGTGCAGCCGCCAGTGACGGGCCGGCTGGGGAAACCCAGCCGCCAGCCTGCAAGCGGGGGCAGAGAAGAGGGGGCAAGGCGTCCGGCGAGCGGGACTCAGCGGGGAACAGCGCGGCAAGCGGCAAACCCTGCGCAGCCACCGGCAATGGGCTGCCTGGGAAAATCATGTTATTCCGGGGATGGTCATGTAATTCAAAAAACATTCCCTAAAAAAAAAATCGTGCTATCACGAAAACGTGTTAAGCAGGCACATTTTAAATGAGGAATTACTGTATATGACATTAGTAGATGTGCATGTGAATGAGACTTTGATGGTATAGCTGATGTGGTTAGGTCCTGTGCTGGTAGGCTGTGATCACTAGGGTAGATTAGTTCTTAGATTTCTTTTTTTTCCCAAGCATCTGAGGAAGTGAGTTGTATCTCATGAAAGCTTATGCCTTTAAAGGCATTTTCATTTGTCTCAGCAGAATGTCAGAACTCACTGTATGAGAGATTCATAAGTAGCTGAAATGAGAGACTACTCTTTTTGTACCAGATCAACTTTCACTTCCAAATTACTTGCAGATTATCTTTCCTTGAGTCACTTACAGTTGTGCATTCTCCATCAGTCTATTCATACATTCCTGCCTGAATCTTTCTTCAAGCAATTCTGGCTGCTTTTGAAACTACTTCTTCTGAAGAGCAATATAACCTTTTAACCCTTGGACACAGAATGAAAGAGGAGAGTGGTATGATAAAGTAAAGAGTAACCTTTCTTTACAGTGACACAGTTTTCCTCTGGGGCAACTGGGGAGTTAAACCAAATTAAAAACACAAACACAAAGGCCCAAACACTAGTCTATTACCACTTGTGATCTAACCTTTAAATAACTCTTAAATCAACTGCTGCACTAGAATGTAATAACTGGGCCAAAACTCTCTGGGATGAAAGCTATTGAAATGCTATTGCTGTGTTATCCATTAGACCCAAGAGCCTGTCCATGGTCAGAGGCAAGATTAGAAGAATTAAAGTTAGTTCACAAGAAGTAGCAAAGCAAACATGATTTGTATCTTTAGCTGTGCTTCGTAAGACCTTAAAAGAAAAAAAAGCTATAGGAGCTGTAAAGGAAAAAGCTTATAAAATAAGAAACTGCATGAAATATATTTAGAGTACATTTCTTCTTTGTCTTACTGAAATGATATAGAATGTGTTTAAAAAATACACAAAAAGTGTCTATGGAACATTTAGAAACAAAAGATCTTGTGACTTCAGGAGGGACTTGCTCTAATCATATCATCCCCAATTTCTCCAGCAGTTACAGTTGTTGTGGTGTTTGTAAATATGAAACTGGATTGCTTTGGTGTTTTCTATACTGAACTTTTTACATTTCCATAAATGAATTGTGAAGATCACTGACCATTTTCCCACTCAGATTTGCTATAACCTCTGCAAAGGAGAAACACACAACCCTTTCTCGTGAAGACTTTCCCCTCATCGTTTCTTGATTGATTTTGAATTCTAAACAAGTCATAAGAGTAAGAACATCGGTATGTACCTCTGTATACAGAGAACTGTGAACATCAGGAATTCCAAGTTTTGTTCCTGACTCTCTCTGATCTTCTGCAGATCAATTAATCTCTTTGTACCTCCATTTTCTGTTCTGTAAAACTGGTGTAATGACAGCTACTCATTAATGTAACATTTTAATATAAGGCTTGTAAAGTGCTGAGAGAAACTCAGATAAAAGGTACACTGTTGATAAGGCAAACCCTTCTCCTCTGCTGTTGATAAGGCAAACTCTGCTTCTACTCTTTTTTTCACAAGGAATTGTAGTAGTTTTCAGGTCAGAGTCTTCTAGCTGCTACTGCAGCAGGGAAATGGTGCTTTTCCTTATGTGCTGGTGAAATGATGCAGAATGTTAATGAGTAGGGTTGCAGTACAGCTACCGCATGACTTTATTAGAAGTCTTGTGGTATTTCCTTGAAAAAAACCCCTTGAGGTTATTACCAGAGAATATCATCATTCCTTTAAATAATGCATGTTTCTACTCCTTACAGAAGATAAAAGCTTGAAATCCTGAACTCCAAATGTTCCAACAGCACAAGTCAAATATAAAAAGTCTGAAACTGATTATTTTAATACCACTATTTTTAAGCCCATTTTATGATTTTTTTTTTAGCTTGACTTCTGAATTTTGAATGCTTAGAATTAGCAATGCAGGGGTGAGGTGCAAAAAGTGGTGGATTAGTGGAGGTGAAAGGTCTGGATTATACACATTGTGAGTGTCATAGTATATGGAGCTATAAGCCTCTTTTAAAAATAGATCTCTATTTAGGAGACCAGCAGCAAGGTACTAGTGAAACAGGCTGGTTTCCAATCTTTGTACACAAAGACCACGTATAGTCCTGGAATTTACAATATGGCATGGAGACATCTAGTGTCTGAAGAGTACAACTGCAAATAAATATCATTACAGTGGGCCCTTGCTGATGTAGTTCCTCAAATACATATTTACATCCAATCATTTGTACCATAGTTCAACAGATGGCTAGTTTTTGTCCATAGTAAATATGAGAAAAATGTCAATGTACATTAACATACACTATCATCCCTGTCTACAGCTGTGTTCTTCAGTAAGTATTTGTTTGCCGTTTGTGCAGGTGTTCTTCATCATTTCCTCTCTGTTTAAGAAAAGATCTTCTATCAGTCCTTTCTTCCACCTGCTTTCCACACTCTGTCTTTCTGTTGGGGTTCTGTGGCCCACAAAAAGGTCAACCTAGGTTCTTGTGGATCTTAGTTTTAGACCCATTGAAGCTGTCAATATTTTTCTCTCAAAGAAGCAGACAAATTGTGTCAGAACATTTTTCTGCATCCTGTAGCTGGTAAAATAAATAACTGCTGTTAGTGGACTGTGAAACCAATATCCTGCCAATCAGATCACATAAGAAGACAAATGTCTGGTCAACAGAGATAGTCTCATTATATTTTTGTCGGTAAACTTTCTCTACCGAGCATACAGAGTGATTATTGTTAATGGGAAATAGTAGAATATAGATTTTCCCCTCAATTTAATAGTCTTATCTGTGACTGTTGAATATAGATAGAATCCCATAAAAATGATAGAATATTTGCAGTTTTAATGGCTTTCTGGTTGCAAATCAATGTTAGATTGAGATATACGTCATGTGTTTGACAACCACCACTAGAGACTATTTAATATCAACTGTTTCATAATTGATCCATTATGCTTAAACTTCATGATGACTCTTGGGAGAGGTATGCATTTATGTCTTTTCCATTTACTTAAATTTTTGTCCTGTTGGGAATTTAGTGTATTTCATTGTCTAGAAAGCTGTTTGTATTCAATGAAAAGCTGAGCTGCCAAGGCTGGGATAATGGCATCTTCTTACTCCAGTCTACCTTTTGTCTGAGCTGGAAACACAGAAGAAAGAGTGTTAATTTTCTTTCAGGATCAGTACTGGTGATGGTCTGACTACTTGGGGAAGATGACCTGAACCAAACTTTCAACATGGAAATGAACCCAGAACTGTTTCAAAGTTTGGATTGTCTCATCAGCTCAGCCCTTTCTCCATGCCAAAATATCATCTATCACATAAAAGCCAGGCTCCTTCCCCCCATGTTTATTGATAGTGTGAGAATTGTAGTAGAAACGTGATATAGATGGACCCACACCAAAGCCCTTGTCAAACACTTTGGAGTTTAGCCAAAGTTTGGAGCTGACCTGACATATTGCATCCCTATTTTTATGGAGATATACTTATAAATATGAATATGACAACTTGAATATTCTTTATGCAAAATACTTCACATCATTAGATATAATTTTAGGAATGTGTATATTCTATTTGTGTGCATGAACCATTCTTATATTTGAAGTTAGAAGTATGAAGTATAAACAGGTTTTACTAGTCTAGACATACTAAGTGAAAGCAATTAGTAGTCCTCAAGTCACTTAATGGCCCAATACTCATGACAATGATCTGTGAATAGTCTTAATTTTTTCCCCTGTAAACCTGGAATATGGTTAATCCTGCCAAGAGGGGTGGCCAGGTCAACTGAGTCTGGAACCCATTTTGGATGCTGCACTTTTCCATTGGAAGTGTGAAAAGTTTAAACTGGATGCAAAAGATTTCCACCCTTGGTAAAAGAGATATAAAAGTGGGAAACCAAATAATAGGGGCTGTTGCCAGACACTAGGACACCCCTGGTTACCACCCAAGATGACCCCTGAAAATTTTTATGACTAAATAGGTGAAAGGATCAGTGCCAAGTGGGAGGCTTCCCAGTTTTAGAAAAGAAAATTAGAACTATTAGGATAAGAAAATGAACATAACAAATTTCTTAGAATACTAAGCTCAGTTGGTGTGCTTTGTTTTATTTTGCTTAGTAACTTACATTGATCTGTTTGCTATTGCTTGCAATCACTTAAATCCTACATTTTATACTTAATAAACTCACTATTGTTTATTAATAAATCCAGTGTAAATAAGTGTTACCCGAGCTAGGGGAACAGCTGTGCATATCTTTTTCATTGATAAAGCGGGCAAACATTTTATGAGTTTGCTCTGTATAAAACTTTATATAGAATAAAACAGATTTATCTGGGGGTTTGTTCCCATTAAGAAGTTGTGCCTGGAAGCTGTGTGAAGTCTCTTTGACTGAGCTTTCCCAGGGCTGAGCTGATCCCAGTGTCTGTATTACTGTGCATATGGCTATGACCCTCTTGCTCTGTGCCAGTGCTGGAGGAGATTGGAGGTTCTGTATCAGCAGGACAGGGTGGTGGGCCACCCCAAAGGGCAGATAGATGGGCTCAGTGATATTTTCAGCACATCAAGTGACAGTTCCAAGGGTTTCTGAGATTGAACCTGTCACATCTTGAAAGGCCTGGCAGCTTCTACAGGGTCAGCTGCTCTCTTTGCAGCCTTGGTATGGAACATGGTGCCAGTTGATGAAAGAAAAGGAAATAGAGCAAAAGAATGATGACAAATCACAGAAATTATAATCTAATGATGCTTAACTCATTACTAGAAAAAATTCTAGATGAGAAAATAATTACTTATTAAAAATATTACGTAAGTAAAATATAATATTCCACAACAGCAGCAAAGCAACATGACATTTGTAAGAACACATATTATTCCTCTCTAACAAAAACAGTTTTTTTACCTACTTATCAAAATAGTGTGTAATAAAAACAAACAAAAAAATTAAGAAAGCTTGTTTACATTTTCAGAAAAGGCTTCTGAGTAAATTACTCAATCGGAGCTTATAAATGGACAGATTTTCAAAGGGCAAAAAGGTGCATTAGGATAATCTACTCTGGTCTTCATTTCACAGGTCGTAGAGCTTCACTGTGTAATGCCTTCAGCAATACTGTAACTTTGGGGGATGATACAACATATATTTTAGAAAAAAATAATCTTGAGTTAAAACCTTAAAGAGATGGAACAATGTGCTCAAAGGTTAATTATCCATTCTCCACACACACACACCCCACAACACACACACTTTTTAAAAAAAGTACCATATAGCTAGTATGAATTTGACTAGCTTCAGCTTCCAGCCTCTGGATCTTGTGATGATTTTCTTAGTTGAATTAAAGAGCCATGTACTGTTGGAAATACTCTCCTCATAGGTATTCATAGGCTCTGAATATTATACTTAAATGAGGTGTTAGGGATAGCAGACCCGGAGTCGTCCTTGTAACTATTTTTTTTTGAGCCTTTGTAATATTTCAGGATCCCTTTTGAGATGTGGACCCAAGATCGGAATGCAGCATTGTTGTAATGATCTCATTACTCTTGAACACAGAAGTATTGCTTACTTATTCTCAATATTCTTCTATTTATAAATCTAAGGATTGTGTCAGTGCTTTTAGTCATCACATTGCACTGGGAACTCATGTTCAGTTGGTTATTCATCTTGACTCCCATTAAATCCTTTTCAGAATCACTGTTTTCCAGGATACAATATTCTGTGTGTGTGACCTACATTCTTGGTTCCTACCTACATGTATTGCCTGGAATTTGGCTGTGTTAAAACAGATTTTTTCAATGAGTGCAGCTTACCAAGTGGTCCAGATCATTCAATAAACTAACCTCTGTTTTTAAGTATTTACCAAGTTGTCCACCTTTGTGTCAACTGCAAACTTCATTAAAATAATCTTAATTTTCATACAGATTAGTTGATAAATATATTGAATAGCAGTGGGAAGCTCCCTATGGGATTCCACTAGAAACACCTCCAATCAATGAATTTGCCTTGTCATATGTTAAAAAAAATGTTTGAGACACAGTAAATACTGTCAGATAAGGTAAATCTTATTTTTGTATTTAGCAGCTAGATACAATGGTATTTGGTTCTTTAGTGAAACTGAGACAAATAGTACATAGTTTTTTATATATATGAAAAGGTTGGTTACTAGTATTCTGCACATTCTCATGCTTAAATTTGAGCTACAAAAAAAAAAATCATAGAGATGTTGTTGGGGATGGTTTTCCCATAAACCCATACTCATACCGACACTCCTGCTCTTCAGTAGTCAATAGAATATAATAGGTGTAGATAATAGGTACATAAAATACGTGTTCTTCAAAACACCTTGTTGCAAGTAATGTTACGATTTTCAAAGGGGGAACAAAGATGTAGCACTAGTATTGCCCTTTCCACTTTCACCCTCAGGAGATCTCGTGCAGTAACTCCATGTTGTTCCATCTAAAGGACCTACTTTAGTTTATCCCAGCTGGCCTAGTGACTTCACTTAAACTCCAAGCCTTACACCAACATGTTTTTTTCTTTTATTGGAACAAGTTCTCTCTCCTTGCCACACTCTTCACAAGAAGTAGTTGTGAGGCATTCCATAAGTTGTGTTTGTGCCATAGGGCTCCAGTAATCCTCACCAATTCAGTGTTAACACCTCGAATGGCTTCCTTTACTATTAAATTTTTGGAGCATGCACAAAACTATCCCAGGATAGAAGCTGGAATTACTACCCACAAACAGAGGTGTCAGTACCATTTTGTAATGAGGTAGGGAAGGAGGAAAGCAAAGGGCCACAATAATATATACAATGGAATATGAAAGCTTAAGAGGTATTATTGATCATAATATTGTGTAGTCAGTCACAGCATCAAATTATTATCTAATCGCTGTCATCAAACTGAGCTCTCCTACTCTCCATCAGCCTTCTCTTGTCTCATTAAGGTATTGGCTTTAACCTGACAATGGGAAAAGAACATTGCACTGCGGTATAAGACTCTTTTATATAGCTGGTATCATAAACTATTTGCTAATCTGAAGTGAGCTCCTCCCGTGCCTAATGTTTTTAGATCATCAGTGGCCCCTACATGAGGCAGGTGAATAGGGCTTAGGAGAGATCAAAACACATAAATTTGACAAGTTGCAGTGATGACTAAGGCTGAAAATAACCATTGCAGTTAACTGTATACTGTCCTTTAAATTCAGCAGTGAATGCCTGAAAGTGTAGCTGACCTCACAGAGAATTGGAATGTGCTTGAAAGAAGCCAACTAATTAGAACTTACCGGTTTTAAGTAAGTCAAATATCCCTTTGTTTATAATATCAGTAATTAGAGCAGTAAAAAAGACTATACAATTAAAACTCAACTGTCAGTACAGTCTCAAAACTGTTGGCCTCTTGCCCACCAATCTACTACTAACTGCAGTTTTACACTTCTGTATAATTCTTATGAGGCACGGTGTTGGGCAATTAATGTAAAATACAGCACACTTTTGCTAACAAAGTACCTTGCATGTACAGTTTAGCAAATTAAAAAGACTAAAGATGCGTGGATATTACCCACTGGCCATCAAATACTTGCAGACAGCATGTTTTAAATTAGAGTGGATAAACCCCCATAGTGTTCTGTCTGCTTCTGCACTTTAAATTTAGAACTCACCCCTGCCATCTTCATTCAAGTATAACTCCCTGTTGATTTCAGTGGGAATTTGGCACATGTAATGATTACAGGATCAGGTAATGGGTAAGTGTAATAGATAACAGTAACTATGTTGTAATATTGTGTTATCCAGGAGAGGAAGAGGATTGTTGTCTATTTTTGGACTAATGCCAAGAGGCAGAAGTGTTTAGAAATTAAAATGGTTGTGGCTTTCAATAGTGCCCAGAATTCCTGATCATCTGTGATGGAACGCTGAGCTGTCTAGCCATCACTGTAAGCCTGCCTTCTTGTTCTCAGTCTTACCTCTTTACTCTTGCCCAATACCACTAGATTGTAGTATACATGCTGTTCTGATCCTATTGACTTACTGTGATAATGCTTTTAATTGTTCCTTTTCTACATAACTATCCTCAGATGATCCACCACAAAATTAATTGATCTGTAGTAGAAAATAACTGCTTCTCTATCTGAACTATGTGGATTGGATACATTAAAATGGTATATTTTAAAACATATCTGATATACAAAGAAGGAGAAACTGAATCTATAGCCCTGTTGTCTGATGAATGCTAAACAAAGTGGATTGTTCACCTTATCGAAATCTTTAATAGATGTTTCCATTTGGGCCTGAACATTTGTTTGACCTAGCTACATCACTTTGGAATCTGAAAAATTCACAACCGTGAGGGGCATAGTTAAGCCAACCTAACCTCCAGTGTAGGCAGTACTAGTTTGTGTTGATCCTGCTATAGACTCTCATGGAAGTGGGTTAGATACACCACTAGGAGCCCTCAGTTTAGTAGTTTTTACCATGAAGTATTACAGTGGCTCAGCTTTTCAGTTCTTGCTTCACTTCTCTGCCCCTTTCTTGTTTATGCATACACCATCCACGGCCCCATGAAGTCATGAGACATCCTCATCAACTTCCTCCTAGCAATGGCCAAAGTGGCCATCTACATAAGGGAGAGGATGTTGTGTTGGCTGAGGGGATGCTCTGCAATGTGGGGCCTATATCTATGATTCTTGTCATTCATGTATCTAAGTAAAGTTTCTCTGGGCTGCATCTGCTGGTTCCCATAACACTGCTGGGGAGCAGTAGGCTCCGTCTAGGGTTCTCTCCTCAGTGTCCCCTTCAGATTCCCTACTTTTAACTCTCTGACCCTCACAGCTGCTCTGTTTTTTCTTCTTTTGTTCCCTGTGTTCAGTTGAGCCCCAGACTCAGTGGCTGCTCTGCTTAGTCTGGGGAGGGCCTCTCCCATTCACTTCCTAGAATCCAACAGGAGGCAAGCAGTGAGCACAATAGACCTGTGCTTCAGCACCTGCACCAATTGCCAGTTCATGTCTGCATGCAACTTCAAGTGTTCTTTTGGGACCCATAAAGATTTAAGGCCCTGTCTGCTTAGCAGCTTCCATTCTCATAGGGTGGAGCATAGCATAGTGGGATCAGCTGAGGCAATCAAGGTGGCAACTACCATATTTAAATGGAAGAAGGACATTTTCAGTGGATGGCTTTCAATTGTGGAAATCATGCCCCTTCCAGGCATTGGGAGTTTGAGTCTGCTGAACTTCAGGGTACCCTGCAAAACTGCTTGTGAGCTGGGAATGGGCCAACAGCATTTATTGGCTATGTGCACCATAAAAGCATGTTGCTTAAAAATGTTGCACAAAGAAAAGTTCATGTTTCCTAACATGAGATATCTGCTCATTTGTGACTAGGCTGGGAGGCTACAAATAATAGGTATTTTACATACAATAAGTACTTGAATAAAATAGTTTCTGATCTTCCTTTTCTTCAACAATAATTGAAAGTGTTCTTATCAGCCCAGGGTTGTGATTTTTCTCATAGGCTATGTCTAGACTGGCATGATTTTCCACAAATGCTTTTAACGGAAAAGTTTTTCCGTTAAAAGCATTTGCAGAAAAGAGCGTCTAGATTGGCACGGACGCTTTTCCGCAAAAGCACTTTTTGCGGAAAAGCATCCGTGCAAATCTAGACGCGCTTTTGCGCAAGAAAGCCCCGATCGCCATTTTAGCCATCGGGGCTTTTTTGCGCAAAACAAATCTGAGCTGTCTACACTGGCCCTTTTGCCCGAATGGGAGTGTCAAAGTATTTGCGCAAGAAGCACTGATTTCTTACATTAGAACGTCAGTGCTTTTGCGCAAAATCAAGCGGCCAGTGTAGACAGCTGTCAAGTTTTTGCGCAAAAGCGCATGCTTTTGCGGAAAAACTTGCCAGTCTAGACACAGCCCTAATGTAGAAATGGGTCATATGGAGAGAAAGTTAAACCATCTCCAAGCTCTATAAAGGCTTGATTTCAAAAAGGATTTTTTTTCATATTTTGATGCATTATCTCAGATTTACAAAACTGATTGCTGTTTAATATTACTTATAGTAATTCCATTGTAATACACATGAATTAATTAATCAATCATTATTGTAAAAGATTTCCATCTTTTTAAACTTTTCAGCATCTTTTACCACATGGCTGGCCCTTGAATATTCATGCTTCATTTTATGGTGACAAAAAAAAGATAAATATAGCCTGATTTTGTCATCATATGTCACTGACATGATGTCCTGATGGGTATTTTCCTCTGTCTAATGTTGATAACCATTCAGCTGTTTGTGTGTGCTGCCCCGTGTGCTGCCCCATCTCTGCACAGATAGCCAGAACAGCAGTCCCTGAGAGAACTCTTAATGATCATACAATCAGATAAGGTTTATTATCAAATGAAGTGTGTCCTCTCGCTCTCCGGATCAGATGTCTACAATTTTGCTAGTACCTGAGTATCCCTTTTACAATAGATCCAGCTCAGTCAGTGGTGCCCCCCTAGACCAGACAAGGACAGCCCCTCTGAGGTACATCTTTATACGCTGATATAAGTAAGTTATGTATCATTCCTGACGCATCCACGTGCAACCCTTCATGCTATTATCTATGCGTGCTGGTGTCAGGGTATACTGGTAATAACCTGAAATGTGTTTACTTGATTTGTGTCTAATAATTCTTAAATATGTGTTTCTGCTATATCAGCCCAGTTCTTGCCAGAGTCTTTGAGCAGGGCCTGCCTCTTGCTCACAGCTCAACTTTGCTTCATATTAGCAAAGTCTTGACTGCTTTCACTCAGGCCTCACACCAGGCCTGTGATACAAGGGCTTGTTTTCAGGCCCTCTTCTTACTGTAGGTTTTAACTTTCTACTCAGAAAATTATTCTTTTAGATAACCCTTTACATTTTGTCTTTACTAAAAAATCAGAAGAGCAGAAAAAATGCCAACCTTGTTTCTGCTTTTCTTCCCCTTAATTTTCAGCAAATTGGAGTTTAGAGAATGCACATGTTCCCCATAGTTTTGAACTCCACAAAGAGTAATGTTTTATGTATATTCACCTAGGGTATGTCTACACTAGCCCCCTAATTCGAACTAGGGTGACTAATGTAGGCATTCGAACTTGCAAATGAAGCCTGGGATTTAAATATCCCGGGCTTCATTTGCATGTTCCCGGGCAGGCGCCATTTTTAAATCCCCTTAGTTCGAAATGACTGCCCGCGGCTACACGTGGCAGTCAGAAGTTAATCCGGACTAAGTCCTTAGTTCGGATTAACTGTTATACCTCATTGCAGGTGTAACTAAGGACTTAGTTTGGATTAACTTCTGACTGCCGCGTGTAGCCGCGGGCAGTCAGCTCAAACTAAGGGGATTTAAAAATGGCGCCTGCCCGGGAACATGCAAATGAAGCCCAGGATATTTAAATCCCGGGCTTCATTTGCAAGTTCGAATGCCTACGTTAGCCACCCTAGTTCGAACTAGGGAGCTAGTGTAAACATACCCCTATTGACTTACTTTGGTGAAAAAGGGATGACACTTCTGTTCTTCAGCAGGGGCCATTCTGAAAGCAATCACCAGCCTATCTTTGTCAATATCTACAACCGGAGGACCTGGAATATTGTATTGAAAAGTGGAACTTGTAATACAGCATCTTTCAGTGCAAACAGGAATTAAACTTTGACATATTGAGTATGCTCATCATTATCCAAATGGTGGCGTCACTATAATGTATCTGGAAGAGACTGAAGAAAGAGAGGTCCATCTGCCATTAAAGTGCTTATTGATTGAAGGTTAATGTTGTGTATCTAAAAGATCACTCTGCATCCTCTAATAATCAAATAAGAACAGATTGGAATGACAGACTAAACTGCTTGCTTCGATGTTCACTTTATTCAATATAGGATATCAGCACTGATTGTTAAGCAAAGTCTAAAAAGGTTTTATTCCTAAAATTTCACAACTGCCTGTTGACACTGCAGACTACCAGGTGGATATTAACATTAATGTACATTGTCCATTTTCAATTTGTGCTTTTATTTGCTATTAACATTTAAAAAAATCACCTGAAAACAACACATTTGGTAAAGTTCCTCTCTTGTGCTGAGATTTACTTGGCACAGGAGATGGAGGGACACATCAGTAAACATGTTACACCACCCTGATTCTATGCCATTTTGGTGTCCCATCCCCTCAGTATAAGTCAACAATGTTCCTTAATTGATCGAACATACGGCTAGTGGTTTTCCACTCTGTGGGACCATATCATGGTTACAAACTGCTACAATACAGGAACACACTGGCTTAAGACCAATGCCACCTAAAAATGCCCCTTCTGCCAGGCATTGCTTTACATCATCTTTGAGCTCCTCTATGCTGGTAAATTCTCAGCTGGACAGTTTCTTCCTCATTGCCCTTCTCAAATGGCACATTGTTGCTAGATCCAGACAAGAGAATCCATGCCTTTACATCTAAGAAGGGCTACATTCACTTTCTATCAATAGTAGTGCACTACCTGCTCACTGCTGATGATTCAGGAAGATGGAACTACCACCCAATTTAGCCCTGGAGGAGTAACATGAAAGGAGTGCAGGCTAAATGTATGCTTGTATGGTAATATTTCTATGACTAGTTGCCACAATTTTCAGGTTTTCAGATCGCTCCAGACAGCCTACTACCAATAGGCTGTTTTTCTCCCTATCTTTTTCTCTGACACCTTGTGAAATTTTTCTTGTTGTGGAAAACAGGCCTGAAGCTGAACACCAGATCCAGCCCTTTCATCATCCCAAAATATGAGGATGTTTAAATTTGGATCGAGATGCTACAACTCTTTCATAAACTGAAAGCTCTCAAATAAGCTGAAGAAGAACACTGAACTGGAATACACTGAACCTCTGGGGAGAATTCTCATTCAGATCATGATGCAAACTTTATGGCTTTAGCCCATTTCTTTACAAAATGTAAGAGAAAGAGCTCTGTGTCTCACAAATGTATTAATGATCTGGTTGTTTAATGGTGATTGCTATGACAATTCTTTCCTGGAGAAAAGAAAAGGCATACTAAGAAAATTTGTTTTGAAAGAGCAGTTTTAAGTTTTGTTTTTTCTTTCTTCTGTTCCCTGAGTTTAAATGCCCTTCTGGGCTACATTTTAGCTGAATACTAAAACAAAACAAAACAAAAACTACAAAAATATAAAAATAAACCAACTAACTCCCCATTATCTTTCTCTTTCCTCACCTTTGTTGTTGCCTAGTTGTTGCAGTATGGATTTCATCAACTGTATACATTTTGATGAGTTCAGTATTTTGTGATCTATAAATTATGCTAACAATTAGAGCCTGCCTGAACAAAGGGGCTATTTCAATTTGCATAAAAGCTTTTCTTGGAAGTTGTTGAAGGCAATCAAAAAGCTAATGACACTTTCTCAATGATATAGGACTGCACATCAGCCAAGCCATTTAGATCAAAAGTGTGACCAGGTGAAACAGGAGAAAACCTTGATTTAAATGTAAATATTCAAACTAAAAATAGATGAGACACTACTTTATATCAAAACTAAAAGGAAGAAGAGAAAAAAATTATTGAATGAAAAATACATGAATCAGGAGGAAGAAATTATTGTATTTCTCTGTATTGATTTAGGAGCAAAGTTTTCTCTACAATTGTGAACTGAACTAAATAAATATCCTGAGAGTATGTCTACACTGTGTCTGAGGGCATGTCTACAAAGGGAAATTATTTCAAAATAATGTATTTTGAAATAATAGCTCCCAAAATAGTGCATCCACACTACAAGGTACCATCGAAATAGTGCGGAATTATATTGAAATAGCATATCTACACTGATTGGAGCCTCAATCGCATTTAAAGACCCAAGGAAGCACTCTGAGCAGGGCATCAGGAAAGCAGTCACTTTCTGAGGCTAGCTGCTTCCTGAGGTTAGCTGAGACTCATGCTTACAGGGGCTCCTCTCTACAGCCATGTCTCACACTCCTCTTCTGCACTGCCTGCCCCCTCGTGGGACCAAATTCATGCCTCTTGACTCAGGCCCTGGTGCTCCTGATGCATCAAATTCCCCTCCATCCTTTCTGCACACCTGGAATGCTGTTTCTGGTAGACAGAGACTAGCCCTCCGGAAGTGTGTTGCCATCACTATTTGGAAGCTTGCAACACCGGACAGCTACCGCTGTGGTGGGAACCAGTTTGGCACAGGGAAATCCATGGTCAGGGCTGTGCTAATGCAGGTTTTACTCTTTTACTAGGAGGGAGGTGAACCACTGGAATGTGTTCCCTAGGTAGGTGGTGGAATCTCCATCCCTAGAGGTTTTTCAGCCTTGGCTTGACAAACCCCTGGCTGGGATGGTTTAGTTGGACTCAGTGACCTCCTGAGGTGCCTGGCAACCCTGTGATTCTGTGTTTCTATGATTCTATAGGTGGTCAAGGCCATCAACATCATCCTGCTGTGGAAGGTCATCATGCTAGGCAATGCTGACCCTGTCATTGCTGGCTTTGCTGCCATGGGCTTCCTAAGCTGCGAGGGGGGGGCAGGCACTGATGGCACCCATATACCCATCCTGGCCCCTGACCACTGTGCCTCTGAATATATCAACAGAAAGGTTTGCTTTTCAACGGTGCCACAGGTTCTCATAGACCACAAGGGACAGTTCACAGACATTTACATCAGGTGGTCGGGGAAGGCACATGATGCCCGTGTATTCTGGAACTCGAGCCTCTTCTACAGGATTCATGCCTGCATGCTTTCCCCCGACCACACCATCATGGTCAGTGATGTGAACATGCCCATGTGCATCCAGGGCAACACAGCCTACCCCTTGCTCTCCTGGCTGATGAAGCCCTACACAGGCAGCCTGGACTGCACCAAAGAGACCTTCAATGGCAGGCTCTGCAGGTGCCACACAGTAGTGGAGTGTGCCTCAGATGCCTCAAGGTGAGGTTCAGGAGTCTCCTCGCTTGCCTGGACCTCAGTGATTGAAACATCCCCCAGGTGGTGGTGGCCTGCTGTGTGTTCCACAACATATGCGAGAGCAAGGGGAAGACTTTTGTGCCAGGGTGGGGGGCAAAGGGTGAGCGGCTGGCCCGGGCTTATTAGCAGCTGGGCACTGCTACCATTCGGCAAGCACATCAGGGGGCTATGCTTATCCAGGAGGCCTTGAAGGAGAGTTTCAGTCAAGGCCACCTGTGAGACTCTCCCTCTGGCCTCCCCACAAGGGGCCTCTGCATTGCCCCTATGTGCCTTTCCTCTGCCACTCCTCCCTTCTCAACTCCCCCCCCCCCCTCAGTGCAGACCAAATAAAAAATAATTTCTGTTTGAAGAAAAAAAACAACTGCCACTTTTTATTTGGGTAATATACAACAAAGGAGGGACTGGGGAAAGAACCTGGAATGGAGGAGCAGGGAGGGGGCTCAGGGATGGGGATGGGACTGACACCTGTTTCAGGTACCTCAAGAGGCTTCACCTGCCTGAAAGGTCTCACTATCATGTGTTTGTGGGCCCAGGTGGCCTCTGGTGGGACTAGGAGGAGAGGCCAGGAGGGCGGGGATGGGTGTGGGTGCAGGGAGTTGGGCAGAAATTGGTGTGGGTGGGTGGATGGGGGAGTAGCATAGAGAGTTGGAAAGGGTGGGTGGGGGGGGCAGGTGCCTGGTAGACCACTCCATATATGTGACCATGCGCTCCATGACTGATGTGATGGAGATGCACATAGCCTCATTTTGGCATGACAGCTGCTGCCATATGGTCCTCCTCAGCTTGCAGTTAACCTGGCACTCCTAGAGCTCCTTGTTGAAGCTCCGGCTGAGGGGATGGAGGCAGTCTATGTATTCCCACACCAGGTCCTTGCACATTTGCTTCTGCCTGCGGGTCTCACGAGTTTGGAAGGTTTGGCAGGAGGTGATGGATGTGCCACTCTCACAGCTGGCCCAGCCGTGAAGACAAGTGACAAGGGCAGTCAGCCCAGGACACACTGAGGCAGCCAGCCAGCCGGAGAATTCTGCTTTTTGCCTCATGGTGCGGAGATCCTGGATGTTCATCTCCTTGCCCCAGACCTTGATGAGATCCAGGATCTCCTCACCAATCCAGGCCGGTGCCCTCTTTTGCTACTGGCATCTGAGGTGGCTGGGGCACCTGAGGGGCATCTGAGGTGGCTGCAGGCATGCTGGCATCTGTTACGGGGGCTCAGCAAAAGTGCTGGGGTCAGACATGGCTCCACAAAAGGAGGGTGCTGTTGTGTGGTGCAGGGCTGGTGTGGTGCCACACGTCCTTTCCATTCTGCCTGTAGTTTTAAACTCTGCAGGAGAAGGAGAGCCATAGAGTTGTCTGGTGTATGGCCAGAGTGGCTAGAAGAGCAGCTGTGAGAAGCCTCTGGAGGGCAATTATTTTGAAATAGCAGCTGAGCATCCACACTAATGCTATTTCGAAATAACAATTTCCAAATAAGCATTATTCCTCTTCACAAGGAGTTATTATTTCAAAATAACGGGCTTGGTAGTGTGGATGCTTGCCTTGTTATTTCAAAGTTTAGACCAGAGCTGAGTGAACATCCAATCATGTGTCCCCAGAGTTGTGTTAGCAGGACTCATGCTAGCATGCTAAAAATAACTGTGTAGATGTTGTTTTCATATCCACAGCCCAAGTCACAGTATCTATACCAGGTGTCTCAAACTGCAGGCCATCTACAGAGCATTTACCCAGTCTGGCCCGGGAGTTCCCTCAGGTCAGGGGTGTGTCTGTCCTGTCCCCCAAATGTCGCCCCATCCTGCCACCTCCCCGACCTCTCCCCCCTTATACTCTGTCCCCGGAGGGATGCAACCACAGGCCAGAGGGCCTGCAGGTCCCCCCTCCACTCACTGCGGCACTGGGAGTCACAGAGAAGCAAACCAAAATGAAGTGAATGTGCACACAGAGTGCACTCCCCATCCTTGTGACTCCCACCACTGCAGTGTGTGTGGAGGAGTCTGACCAGTGATGACATCCTGCACCACATTTCACCCCTTTGGTAATGGGAAGAGGTGGGATTTGTGGGGAGAGTTACAGATATGCTGTACCAGGGATGCTGGAACTCCTGACTGAGCTTGAGACCCCCTGATCTACACATCTCATATTAGACCTCTGCAATCCTTGCTAATACAGGTTTGTGGACCCAGACTGCTGCATTCAAATGTAGTGGAGACACTACCTTCAAATGTACCTCAGAATAGCAGGATCCCTTCTACTGAAGCCTCTCTTAGAGAATCTTCCCTGGTTATGTATTTTTTATTGGCAATTAGATACAGCTTTCCTGTTTCCATTTCCTGAAGCAATTGCAGGAACTCCTTGGTTCCTAATGTTCTGCTACCTAAGCAGGTTTCACTTCATTTTGTTAAGGAAGATGGGATCAGTGGATAGTCTGAGGGTATATCTGGTCTTAACGAATATTGTTTCTCTCTATATTCAGTGTCCATGTGAAAATAAGTTAAGTATGTATACATGAGACTTTATTATTTGAGCAATAGCAGAAATTATTGTTAAAGACTGAGTAAAGTTTTCAAACGTGATTTAAGAAACACGTATGAAAAAAGTGAACTTATGCTCCTCTGCCACTCAGGGCTTCTCTACATGGAGAATCTAATTTGGAATAACTAATTAATAGACTCATTCTTCCTGATTACCTTCCAGTGTGAATGCTTTTATAATAGAATAGTAAAATACTAAGGCTTGTGTATAGCAACATTGAGTTTATGGCAAGCTGGGGTGTAAACATAGTCCAGACTAGCCTGTCACTCCATGTGGATCTGTTGAATTAATTTAGATGACTTATATCAGGAAATGGGAACTGCGGGATGCTGTGGCTTGGCCCAAAATGCTTCCCATAAAGACTTCTGGCCAGTAATGGTGAATTGCGGCCAATGGGAGCTATGAGCAGCTGTACCTGTGGACTTGAGAGTAAATAAAGGATCTGGTGGCCCACCGGGGCTAACCCTGGTGAACTGTGACTAGCTCGCAGGCCACTTAGGATGCATCTACACTGCACCCGTAGCTTGAAATAAGCTGTGTGATTTGAGCTGCACAAATTGCATAGCTTATTTCGAGTCAATTTTAAAATAGCTTATTTCAAAATTTGGTGCTGTCTACACAGCACTTATTTAGAAATAAATTGCTATTCTGAAACATCCCTTACTCCTCTTGGAATGAGGTTTACAAGGACATCAGAATAGTGAGCCTGTTATATATCAAAATAATGGGTGCACTCAAAAGATGTGGAATACCTATTTCAGGATACCTCTGGTACCCCAAAATTATGCTGCAGTGTAGACATAGCCTTATTGTCCACCCCTAACCTATATGGACCCAAAAGTCAAAGGTGTTAACGTGATCCTGTAAATGTCCAAAATTAATCAGTTTTAAGCAAGATTTGGAATTTAATATACCAAGACTTTTTCTTCTTTGGTATCTTGGCAAACACATGAAACATATTACATTTCATATGTCCATTGACTAAACATATTTTAAACCTTTGTAAATGTAAATCATTAAGGATTAAGTAAGACTTTCATTTTAACACTTTCTTTCCTTTCCCTTACACTGTATAGAGCTTGTTTGAACATCTTCGTGGTAATAAAGATGTTGATAACTCTCATTTATTAGGAAAAGAGAAGGAGTTAGCTGAGATGGCTGGAGTTGTTATTGCTTTAGCTGTTAAAAAAAAGAAGATTAAACTAAACAAGCACATACAAAAGGGGAGAGGAAAAGATAGAAAAGTCAGCTTCTGTTCCGCTTTTAACTTTCACTTACAACCTCTCCTGGTTTATCATTTGTTGTCATCCATATTTACCTATTATATGGATCAAGTAACTCCTCCCTTTTGACTGGGGGCAGTGCCATTAGTGCCATTGTGCCTGCCCTTTCCTGGATTCTCAATAGGTAAAACCTCTCTGATGGTTGTAGTGGTAGAGGTCAGCATAAGCACAGCAAACAGTCTTACCAGCCACTCCAGGATGTGATGAATTTGTACCAGCATCAGGCAGTTTAGGACATTGCTTTTGAGCTGCATCTTTCTGGTTCGAGTTTCACAACAATGTTTCAAAATATGCAGTCTTCTCTTATGGCACTGAAGGCACATCTATGCAAGAGAGGAAGATTGAAATTGCCGCTGTTGATCTTCCAGGGTTTGAATTAGCATATCTAGTTATCACAGCTAATTCAGACTGAGAGGTGCTTTCTAGTCTATGCTGGTATTCCTGCTTCCATAAGGAGTAAGGGAAGTCAAAGGGAGAGGTAAGTGATGAAGTCGGACACGGGGAAGAATTACAAGGATGTACAACAAAGGAGGATCCCTGATCCAGATGGAGAAGTCAGGGTGATCAACTGGTTATCGAAGGTGTTTGTACACCGTGTGAGAAGCCTGGGAATCAAACAGGAAGAATTAGAAGCCCTGGCCCAGTCGAAGAACTATGATTTGATTGGAATAACAGAGACTTGGTGGGATGACTCGCATGACTAGAGCACTGTCATGGAAGGGTATAAACTGTTCAGGAAGAACAGGCAGGGGTGAAAAGGAGGAGGAGTGGCTTTGTATGTAAGAGAGCAGTATGATTGCTCGGAGCTCCATTACTGAGAGGGAGAAAAGACTGTAGAGAGTCTATGCGTTAAATTTAGAGGTGGAAGCAACAGGTGTGATGTTGTGGTTGGTGTCTGCTATACAGCGCCAGATCAGGTGGATGAGGTAGATGAAGCTTTCTTTCGACAACTGAGAGAACCTTCCAGATCTCAGGCCCTGGTTCTATGGGAGACTTTAATAACCCTGACATCTGTTGGGAGACCAATACAGCAGCACACAGACAATCCAGGAAGTTTTTGGAGAATGTTGGGTATAACTTCTTGGTACAAGTGCTGAAGGAAATGACCAGGGGCCATGCGCAGCTTGACCTGCTGCTCACAAACAGGGAGGAACTAGTAGGGGAAGTAGAGGTGGGTGACAACCTGAGAAGCAGTGATCATGAGATGATAGATTTCAGGATCCTGACCAAAGGAAGAAAGGAGAGTTGCAAAATACACGCCTTGGACTTCAGAAGAGCAGACTTTGGCTCTGTCAGAGAACTGATGGGCAGGATTCCCTGAGATGCTTACCTGAAAGGGAAAGGAGTCCAGGACGGCTGGCAGTATTTTAAAGAAGACTTATTAAAGGCAAAGGAAGAAACCATCCTGATGCACAGCAAGAAAAGCAAATATGGTAGGTGACCAGATTGGCTTATCCATGGTGAGCTTGAACACAAAAAGGAAGCTTACAAGAAGTGGAAACTTGGACGGATGACTAGGGAGGAATATAAATACATTGCTCGAGAATGCAGGGGAGTTATCAGGAAGGTGAAAGCACAATTGGAATTGCAGCTGGTGAGGGATGTGAAGGGTAACAAGAAAGCTTTCTACAGGCATGTTAGCAATAAGAGGGTGATCAGAGAGGGTGTGGGGTCCTTACTGGTTGAGGGAGGTAACCTAGTGACAGATGATGTGGGAAAAGCTGAAGTACAAAATGCTTTCTTTGCCTCTGTCTTCACGGACAAGGTCAGCTCCCAGACTAATGCACTAGGCAACACAGAATGGGAAGGAGGTAGACAGCCCTTGGTGGGGAAAGAACAAGTTAGGACCTATTTAGAAAAGCTAAACATACACAAAACCATGGGCCTGGATTTAATGCATCCGAGAGTACTGAGGGAGTTGGCAAATGTCACTGCAGAGCCTTTGGCCATTATCTTTGAAAACTCGTGGAGATCGGGAGAGATCCCAGATGACTGGAAAAAGGCAAATGTAGTGCCCATCTTTAAAAAAAGGGAATAAGAACAATCCAGGGAACTACAGACCAGTCAGCCTTACCTCAGTCCCTGGAAAAATCATGGAGGGGATCCTCAAGGAATCCATTTTGAAGAGCACTTGGAAGCACTTGGAAGAGTGGAAAGTGATCAGGAATAGTCAACAGGGATTCACGAAGGGCAAGTCGTGCCTCTCCAAGCTAATTAGCTTCTATGATGAGGCAACTGGGTTGATATGGGAAAGTCAGTGGCTATGATATACCTTGACTTTAGCCAAGCTTTTGATATGGCCTCCCACAATATTCTTGACAGCAAGTTAAGGGAGTATGGATTGGATAAATGGACTGTAAGATGGATAGAAAGCTGGCTAGACTGTTGGGCCCAATGGGTAGTGATCAACGGCTCGATGTCAGGTTGGCGGTCAGTTTCTATTGGAGTGCCCCAAGGATCGGTTCTTGGACCAATTTTGTTCAACATCTTTATTAATGACCTGGACGAGGGGATGGACTGCACCCTCAACCAGTTTGCAGATGACACTAAGCTAGGGGGAGAGGTAGATACACTGGAGGGCAGGGATAGGGTCCAGAGTGACCTGGACAGATAGAGGATTGGGCAAAAAGAAATCTAATGAGGTTTAACAAGGACAAGTATAGAGTCCTGCACTTGGGACGGAAGACTCCCAAGCATTGTTACAGAATGGGGACTGAGTGGCTAAGTAGCAGTTAAGCAGAAAAGGACCTGGGGATTACAGTGATTGAGAAGCTGGATAGGAGTCAACAGTGTGCCCTTGTAGCCAAGAAGGCTAATGACATATTAGGGTGCATTAGGAGGAGCATTGCTAGCAGATCCAGAGAAGTGATTATTCCCCTTTTTCGGCCCTGGTGAAGCCACATCTGGAATATTGTATCTAGTTCTGGGCCCCCACTATAGAAAGGATGTGGATGCATTGGAGAGGGTCCAGCGGAGGGCGACCAAAACAATTGGGGGCTGGAGTGCATAACCTATGAGGAGAGGCTGAGGGATTTGGGTTTGTTTCATCTGCAGAAGAAAAGATTGAGGGGGGATTTGATAGCAGCCTTCAACTTCCTGAAGGGAGGTTCCAAAAAGGATGGAGAAAGGCTGTTCACAGCAGTGACGGATGGCAGAACAAGGAGCAATGGTCTCAAGTTACAGTGGGGGAAGTCTAGGTTGGAGATGAGGAAAAACTATTTCACTAGGAGGTTGGTGAAGCACTGGAATGGGTTACCTAGGGAGGTGGTGGAATCTCCATCCCTTGAGGTTTCTAAGTCTTGGTTTGACAAAGCCCTGGCTGGGTTGGTTTAATTGGGATTGGTCCTGCCTTGGGCAGGGAGCTGGACTTGATGACCCCCTGAGGTCTCTTCCAGCTCTATGATTCTATGAGAGTGCGAAAGCTGACATTCCTGATGGTGTTCTGGATTTTGCTGGTGAAAGTGATTTTGTTATTGTCATCTGGCTTCATCTCTTTTGGCCTCGTCTGGTCAGGACATCTCTCAGGATCAGGACAACAAAGGTACAGGGGTATATATAATACTGGATCTCAAGAGGAGAATGTGGGGATGGCCATAATGATAGTGAAGTTTGCTCCCTCCTTCTCTTAGTCAGCCAGCTTTCTCATCCCTGCATCCATTTTCCAAATTTCCATCCATAGTTTTTTGAGGCCCCCAAAAGAAAAGTGTCAGGTGGAATAGCTCAGCCTCATATTATTGTGCCCACAAATTAGATCTAATTTCCTCTACACCAATTCTGGTGTAGAACTCCTTGCCAGAAGATGTTGTGAAGACCAGGACTTTAACAAAATTCAAATAAGATCTAGATAAATTCATGGAGTACATGTCCATATTAGCCAGGATGGGTAAGGATGGTGTCTCTTGCCTCTGTTTGTCAGAGGCTGGTAATGGGTGACAGAGGAAGGATCACTTGATGATTACGTGTTCTGTTCAGTCCCTCTGGGGCACCTGGCATTGGCCATTGTTGGAAGACAGGATTCTGGGCTAGATGGACCTTTGGTCTGACCCGATACGGCCATTCTCAACATAAGGTTTACAAGGCATGACCTTACCACAGTCTTTGAATTACATCATATGAAAGCTTCAGAGTGGTAGCCAAGTTAGTCTGTAACAGGAAAAAGTTAAAAAAACAACAAATAGACTAGTAGCATCATAAAGACTAACAAAACATGTAGATGGTATCATGAGCTTTCGTGGGCAAAACCACTTCTTCAGATGGTCATCTGAAGAAGTGGGTTTTGCCCGTGAACACTCATGATATCATCTACATGTTTTGTTAGTCTTTAAGATGCTACTTGTCTATTTGTTGTTTTTTTAAGTTTTATCATATAAAAGCTCATGATATATATATAGTCTTAGTCCTTAGTCTCTAAGGGTACATCTACACTAGCCCCCTAGTTCAAACTAGGGAGGCAAATGAGGGCAACCGAAATTGCAAATGAAGCATGGGATTTAAATATCCCACGCTTCATTAGCATGTTCCCGGGCGGTTGCCCTTTTGAAAACTGACTAGCCCGGAATAACTGCCCGTGTCTACATGAGGCAGAGAAGCACGATTCTGAGATAAACCCCTTAGTTCGAATTACCAGTTAAACTGCCTCCTAAACATGGAATGAGGTTTAACGGTTAATTCGAACTAAAGGGTTTATCTCGGAATCGCACTTCTCTGTCACGTGTAGATGCAGGCAGTTATTCCGGGCTAGTCAGTTTCCAAAATGGCGACCGGCCAGGAACATGCTAATGAAGCGCAGGATATTTAAATCCCGCACTTCATTTGCAATTTTGGTCGCCCTCATTAGCCTCCCTAGTTCAAACTAGGGGGCTAGTGTAGACGTACCCTAAGATGCCACTGGAACACATTGTTTTCAGACTAATATATTCTTCCTGTCTCCTTTTGTCTCATCAGTATTTGTTTTTATGGGTTTTTGTAGCATTTCATGAAGTTTCATTCACTTTTTCCATAACTGAGCTCACAATAAGGGTAAATCTGTAGGCTCAATTATCACAACAGATCCTGCTGCTGCACTCTAAGGTCTCCCTATTTTGCTTTCATCTACCCAACTTTGAAAGAGGAATAGATCAAAGAGCATTAAAGAAAGTGCCCTGAGGCCACATCTACACTACATGGAAGATTGACGCTGCCACAGTTGATCTTCTGGGGTTCAAATTAGCAGGTCTAGAGAAGTCCTGCGCCTCACAAGGAGTAAGGGAAATTGATGGGAGTGTTTGCTCCTGTTGACCTCACACTGTGTGGCTGGCCCAAAAACACAATTTAAGATATGTCAGCTTCAGCTACATAATTAATATAGTCGGAGTTTCATATCTTAAGCTGACATTCACCTTTAGGGTAGACCACACCTATGACACTTAGTCCTGGTCTACACTAGACCAGGCAGGTCGGCTTCAGGTATGCCATCCACCCATGCAAAATACGTAGCTGGATTTGGCTTACCTTAAGCTGAGCCAGCACAGTGTCTACACGGTGGAAGGCCAATGGGAGCACACACTCCCATTCGCTTCCCTTACTCCTCACAGAATGAGGAGTACACAATTCCGGCAGGAGCTGCCCTCAGCATTTGATTTGGTGGTCTACACTAGACCTGCTAAATTGAACACTAGAGGATTGATCTCCGGAGGACCAATCTTCTCCATAGTATAGACAAGTGTACATCAGGCTAGATTCACACCCCATCTTGTTGTGAACTAAATGTTAGGCCTCGTCTACACTAAAGGGGAAAGTTGACTTAAGATAGGCAACTCTACATATGTTAATTATGTAGCTGGAGTCAAAGTATCTTAAATTATGTTTTCAGGTCATCTATACAGCAGGAGGCTGACAGGAGCAAATGCTCCCGTCGACTCCCCTTACTCTTTGTATGGAGCAGGACTCCCAGGGTAAGTCTAGACTACATGGCTCCATCAATGGAGCCATGTAAACTAGTTTACCCAGCATAGGCAAAGAAGCAGGGATTTAAATAATCCCCGCTTCATTAAAATAAATATGGCCGCCACGCTGGGCCGACGATCAGCTGATCCGGCACAGTGCGGCAGTCTAGATGCGGATCTGTCAGCTGGGGAAGCCTTTGATGACCAATCCCTTATGCCTCGTGAAACGAGGTTTAAATAATCCCCGCTTCTTTGCCTATGCCAGGTAAACTAGTTTACATGGCTCCATCGACGGAGCCATGTAGTCTAGACATACCCCCAGTGATGGTATATATGGTCATGCCAATTTTCTTCCACAATTTGATCTGAGGAAGTGGGTCTGGCCCATGAAAGCTCATCAGCTAATAAACCATCTTGTTAGTCTTTAAAGTGCTGCATAGTCCTGTCTTTTGTTTCAGCAAGACCAGACTAACACGGCTATATCTCTATTACCATCCCAGTGATGATGGGAGTGCCCTCTCAGTTGAAATTAGTGGGTCTTCACTAGACCCTTTAATTTAAAACCTGGAAGATCTACTGTGGCAGCATCAATCTTCTGCATATTGTATGCCTTAGTGTAGATGGGCCTTATTCTCAATTAGCTTAATCCCACTGGATGTGAATTAAGCTGATTTGGAGTAAGGCACTCTTATTCTGTAAAACAAACACTCACACCAGGATTTAATCGGGAATATTTATTCTGCAATAATTCCCATCTCCAAAAGTTCTGGGAGAAGTTGAAAATTGTATCATCACACAATGGGGTTCTTAGGTTCTTATGACTCCTAGATACGATAGCAATATAAACAAACAAACAAACAAACAAATAAAATAAATAAATAAATGTGCATATACATAAAGGAGCATAGGTTCCTTCAACCTTAGTATCCATATTTACTGACTTTCATGCCTTTAAACTTGTAATCTTAGTATTAATGCCACTTGGTACTTTAACCCGTTTAAATGTTTGTATGGTGTATTGTTATCTGTGTTGTGATAACACCCAGAAATCCTCTCAGGATCAGGTCTCTATTGTATTAGATAAAGTATAAAGAAGTGATCCATACCCTGAGGAGACTGCAATCTATAGCACATGCATCTTGTTGCTAAAACCGACTGCTTCTTGTCATGTTTCAGCCAAGGATAAAGTCAATTTTTATCAGTCAGAAATATGAAAAATACCCACAGGGTTCTTTTTAGTGAATAAACATGCAAATAAGTAAGTAAATAAATAAATAAATAACTTAGTCACATTATTTGTTAATGTCATGTTTTTTAAGAAAATTTCATGCATTTTTCTAGCATTAATTAATAACCAGTCACATGCACAGATTAAACATTAGACTACTGGTATTATATACATAGAAGCTTCTGCCTGCTATATACATGTCTGTTGGTTTTTTTCCCCACAATAATGTGTTACTTACTCATTTCTCAAGATACTGCTGCATATAATATATCAAGTTAAGAGCCTAGTCATTACCTTGATGCAAGAGATTCATTTTAGTGGTTGCAAATGGTGTGGCTGCTACAGTGGCATGAATCAAATGCAGATTTTATGCAAGATCTTAAAAGGGCATTTAAAAAAAATACATTAGTGTTATCCCATGGCAATTTGTCTGTGTTCTTGAATATAGTCGGTAAATGTGCATGATAGAAAGTAGAACAAAAATGTAATCAGATTTTTTTCCAGTAAATTATAGAACTTTCCAGTAGGCTACATACAAGGGCATCTTTTCAGTAGCAGTTTTATTCTCCATAGAGAAAATTCTCTTCTTTAATCTGCATCTGGGGTCTTATATATTCCATGCTTGTTCTGTTTATGAGACTCCCATAGATGCTAGTGGAATTTTCTCTCAGTGCAAATTCAACAATTCTGCCCCACAATGTAGATCAGAGATGTATTTCACCCAAGCATTCCTGAATTCACAAGCCTTCTCCTCCCTCCTCTTCTCTTCCCTCTCCTTCACCCACTTTTCTCTGCTATGGTCAATGTAAAACATGCACAAGAAAATTAGAGGCTGAATTTGTGGTCTTTGTTATGACCACAGGCAGCAAAATAATTACAGAGTGACAATGTTGAAAACATTCCTCAATATGGGGATAAAAGACAAAATGTGAGCTTCAAAATATAGAGATAGATGGGAAAAATGATGGAACAATTTTCTGTAGGATAATGCATGTGTATCAAAATTGAAACACTTTCATGGGAGCATGTTCATTTTGATGAAATTTTCAACAGGAAAATTTTCATTTAATTTCAGTAATGTCAAAACACTTTGGGTGCATCTAGACTACATTCCTGTTTAGAAAGAGGAATATAAATGAAGGAAATTGAAAATGCAAATGAAGTTCAGATTTACAAATCTTGCACTTCATTTGCATAATCACATCCAATCGCTTTTTCGAAAAAGGTTATTTCGAAAAAACAGTCTAGACACTGTACTTTTAAAAAAAAAACCCTTTTTCAAAAGAACCCTTATTCCTGAAAAAAATGAGGTTTACAGGGTTCTTTCAAAAAAGTTTTTTTTAAAAGAACCATGTTTAGACTTCTTTTTTTTTCAAACTAACCTTTTTTGAAAAAGCGATCGGACATGATTATGCAAATGAAGCACAGGATTTGTAAATCTGCACTTCTTTTGTATTTTCAATTTCCTTCATTTACATTCCTCTTCCGAAAGAGGAATGTAGTCTAGATGCACCCTTTGTTGAGACAACGCAAGCACATTTTGTTTTGCCCATTTAATTTAATTTTCTTTAGACTTACAGTAATATTTATTTTAGAAATGTTCATCTGTCTGTCTGTCTGCTTGAACATCTGCCCATGAGTCCATTTGTTCAAGAATTCCTTCTAAATGGTAAGGGCTAGGACCGCCAAATTTTGTAAACAGCTTCCTCTTACTGTAACTTAAAGCAAGGTCAGATCTTGGTTGTGCCAGAGTAATGGAATGTGCGTGGAATGCGATTGTTTCATATCAAACAGAAATGGAGGGGTGTAATGGCAGGGACAGTTGTATTCATGCATGACCATGGGGGGCAACAAGTACAAGGACAGGAATGACCACAGGGGGTTAGCAAGCTCCCCAGCGAGCAACTGCTGGCTGACAGCACCTGCCACCATGGCACACCATGGGAGCAACTTCTGGTCACCTCATTGCCCCCTCTGGGCCAGCCGCGGGGAATATCAAAGGGCAGCCTCTGTAGCCCCTCCCCCCCCCCCCGTCACCCTTGGGCTGAGTCCAGTGAGTGGAAGCAGCATGGGTGAGCAGCCCCACCCCCACCCTGAGACAGCTCCAGGGAGAAGCCAGCGGACAGGGTGCACAGTCCCTCCTGCCCCATTCCACCCCCGGGAGAAGCCAGCAGGCAGGGTACATGCAAGGAAGGTACCAGGGAAAAGTGAGCAGCCACCCCCATCTCCTGCCTTGAGTCCCCAACCTGCTCCCCTGAGATCCCCCTTCTCTGGACCCCCTGCCCTGACTCCTGCAGCACCATCCCCTCTCCTAAGCCCCTCCTCACCCCCCAGATATGATTCCTGCACCACCATACCCTTAGCCTCCTACCCTGAGCCCCCCACATCCTCAAGCCCCTGCCCTGGCTCTTGCACCCCCATATTGCACCTCCTCCCCTGAAGGACCTGAGCAATGATGGGTAAGTCTTCGAGTAATATAAAACACATCATTTAATACTAAATATATATATATGCATTTTTGTATGACATTTGACACAACTGCATTAAAATAGATCAACATTAACACAAAATATTTAGATGTTTCATAATTAAGTATTTTTTGGAATTTGCATTGTACAAAAATGTTCACCTTTTAATTTGGAACTTTTTTTTTTGAAAGATCAAAATTTCCTTGAAATGGAATTTCTGTTTTCCAATCAGCTGTATTAAAAAGCTATAAAGTAACACCCTGATTTGTTGATAACTAAGATGGATGCTTTCCTCTGTTATCAAAGAAATAAAAACTGCTTGCTAGCCTTCCTTAGTAAGGCACTTGTATTTTTGTGTTTGTTTCCAGACAGCTTTTCTGAAGCTATTTTAGATAAAGAGCATAAGATGGTTAAAAACAGTGATTCTGCTTTTTGGTTCAATCATGTCCTCCTTCACTCTGCTTTTTCATGTTATACTCCCTGATTATTAAGAGTACCTATGAGTAATGAGCTAAACACAAGTAGGTCAATAAACATATGTTTGTGCAATTAAATGAGAACCTGCTGCATATACAAACCAGATTAGGAGCATAAAGGTTAAGAGTCCATTAGTACTTTGTTGACACTACTCCTATAAAAGCTGCTATTTGTATTTCTTGGGTTTGGGAGTTACAGTATGTTGTTATAGATGCTATTGGAATACCTATAAGAGTCCACGGAAGTCCTAGAATAGATGGTTGAAACATATCACATGAGATAAAATAATATGTACAGCACCATCTAGGTACTGAGAAAACCACTTTGATTAGTACAGTAATTATCAATTTATTAATAACTTGTAATCACTTATTAATAGACAAGAGATGTTTACCGGTGGGTGGAGAGATATTTGAACAGGTCAGTAAATATGCCATCTCAGAACCTTCATGTTTTTACTTTATTCCTGTGTCTAACTTGATACTAGCCTTGGCCCTAATTTGGCAAAACTCTGAGACATGTGCTTACCTTCCTACCAGACTATAGTCCCAATGGCCTGCTTAAAGTTAAGCACACATTTAGGTCCCTGATGCAAAGCCCAGTGAAGGAAGTGGGAGTCTTTCAACTGATTTTTGGATCAGGCCACAAGTGCTTTGGTAGATTGTGCCTTTGTACAGTTTGAAACAATTTGTGGAGCTCTTAGGTTTTTTCTCTGCACTGCTAAGGAACATAAGAGGAGATGTCATTAAAGTAAAGGAGATGAGAGAAGAGGAAACAGAAAAAAATGAGCAAACCATATAGCAAAAAGGAAGAAGAATATATTCAGAGGACAAGTGCTATCTCTAAGAAATAGTCTTCAGCTACGTCTAGACTACATCCCTCTGTCAGCAGAGGGATGTAAATGAAGCACTTCAAAAGTGCCAATGAAGCCGGGATTTAAATATCCCATGCTTCATTTGCATAATCACTTAATGGCGCTCATTTCGAAATTGAAACCGCAGTCTAGTCGCGGTTCTTTCGAAAACCTCATTTTTTGAGGTTTACAGGATCTTTCAAAAAAGCACCCCCGTTTTCGAAAGAACCGCGTCTAGACTGTGGTTTCAATTTCAAAATACTGCTTTTTCGAAAAGAGCGCCATTACGTGATTATGCAAATGAAGCATGGGATATTTAAATCCCGGCTTCATTTGCACTTTCAAAGTGCTTCATTTACATCCCTCTGCCGACAGAGGGATGTAGTCTAAACACACCCTTCTTGTTCAGGAGCTTATATATACTTTAAAAAACAGCTGGTTTGCTGGCAAATTGTCTTTGTCTTCTGTGTGTGTGTTTTTTCAACATCAGTCTTGCTCCATCTACCTGATTTTATTATAAGCAAAGGTGTTCGGGGAAGGTTTTATTATTTAATTAAATGTGGAGGGGGAATGACTGCACCATAATTAAACAGGGGATGGGTTGTCTGGGCTTACTGGAGGACAGCTCTGCTTTACAGCTACAGAGGAGGAGGGAGTGATAAGGTCAGAATCTGCTGCAAAGAGGTGAACAGAACACAGTTTGCAGCACTGACTCACCTCTTCAAGAATGTGAGGTCTAAAAGGCATAAAGGTACACGCACTAGGAAGGTACAAGCACTCTTTGTCCACACAGCAAGCAAAACCAGCACCCACTCTCCCTCCCCAATTCTAAGCGAACATCAGGTTGATTTAGAGCCTGCTGTGGACATCATACTAGTCACTCCCTTTTAAGGAGGGAGAGGGATTGGAAGGAATTTTTCTTGCACTACCAGATTGACTTTGGTTACGTGAGGTTTTTTCACCTTCCCCACACCAAAGGTCAGAGAGAATGTTTTTGGATATGAAGAAAGGGTGGCAGGACATATGTCACAACTTATTTCATAAGGTTGGGTGGAGGTTCAATGCAAATACTTTATAGGGAAGATACTGGAAAAAGGAACTGAATGAGAAAGGGGTTTGGGGATTGACCCGCACTGTGCATATTATCTGCCAGATGGTCCCAGACATCTATATAATAAAGTTGTGGCCTAATTAAAACCCATATCAGGTGACTCCTGTTATTTTGGTTTACCCAGAAAATACCCAGACAAAAGAGATTTTCAATTTGTGATATTTGGGCCAGAAACATGAGAGATATTCCTAAAATGATTAAAGAGGACTAATAAAAGTACAAATACAAGTGAGATATAAGTTCAAATGAATAATAGTGACAAATATTATACAAGGGACAGGACTGGATAGTGAGCCTTCTCAAAATTTTAACTCTTTTACAATCCAATTGGATCTTTCTTCTTTACTGATCTCTGCTGAGTAATGTCTAAGCAGTTTTGTGTAATAGGTAGCCCCTCCTTTGGAATTGTCCACACACTTTTTAACATTAGCTTGCCTATATTGGAACATTGCTTTTGTCTCTTTCTTTTTTTTAAGAGTACCAAATAGTTAACGTCACACAGAATTCTAGTAAATCTAACACTCTCAAAGCCCGTCATTTACAATTTTCATCTTTCCATGTTAATGAGCCTTAGACAAAGATAATGCACCTAGAGGATATTGGTCACAGAAGCTCAAATGCATCATAAAGGAAATGGACATTTGTTTGAGGTTTAGAACATCCTCATGGGACCTTTGCAGGTATAAACTTGCCTATAAATTGACAAGCAACCTTGTTTGCCCTTGGGCTGTCTGAAATCTATGAAAAGAGAGGCTTAAAATGTGTTGGGGGAAAAACACTTACTGGATTTTCATTTGTTTAAACTCCAGCTGTGGTACTGTGTTTTGTGTGCATGCTTTTCCTGGCTATGGAAAACAAGATAAATCTAAACCCACTGGCTATAGACTTTTGTAGCAAGTCAACTGTGCTTCTACAATCCCCAGTACTGACCAATTTGCATAAACATTTACCAGGACAATTCCTTTAAAAGATACCAATAAACAGACATGCAAAACCTTTGCCAAAAGTAACAACTTTCTGATTTTTCATTCTTCCTCTAACATCTGTGTCTGCTATGCTGCACTTCCCATAGCTTGAGGAAAGCCAGATTTTTAAGACTGGATAGGCTGCTTACAATAAGGCTGAAATAAGATATTCCAACTGCAGATGACAAATATGTTATGGCAAATCCCAAACACTCTATTTTAATTGTCTGTTTTTGAAAACAGGAAAGCAGGAAGAAGTATAATGAAGTTTGTGTGTGTGTGTACATGCTGTGGTGGTGATGATTTGAAGGGGGGGGGGGTGATGTGTGGAGGGTGTTTGCATTTTTTTGTTTATTTTTGCATAAATCAAGAGTAGCTTAAAAGCATTACCAAGCTTTTTGCTTAAGGTTAATTACTGCTTAACAGTCATGTGGACTGAATTTATAGAACAAATAATCAACATTGACAGCATAATCTTGTCCATGCCACTCCTTAATTGAATTTGCCAGCTTACTAGTTCTTTTTCTGACAACTTTCAGTGCACCTTTATATCCACTGTTAAAAACACATGAGAAGCATTTTCTGTTTACAGATAAATCAGATGGTACATTAACAAAGTAACACATAATCCATGGGAGTTGAAGGTGAACTTAGTGTTACAATTCAACTATCACTTGCTTGTCAGATTGGATCTTTTGTATATTTACAGGAAGGCATCCCAGTGCAATGGATAGCTCACAGGAATTGACTTCCTTTCTTCCATTGACTTCCTCTGTGGCCTTGGGCAAGTCACTTATTCTCTATTCTGTATTTCAGGGGATATTTATACTTAACTTTTTTTTTTCCTTTGCTGAGAGAGTGGATGAAAGGCACTGTATAGAGTAGTATTATTATTATTATTATTATTATTAGATTATAATCTACACACCACATTGGGAACAAGTATGTGGCTTTGCAGTACTGTATTAGAAAAGCTGTTTTTGGAAATAGGATAGCATATGTATATATGTGTGTGTGTGTGTATATAGCCTATTTTCTATGCATACTCACAATTATCAGGTGCTGCAAATATATACATCCGTAGCGCAGTTTCATAGCAATGGTTGAAAAAAGTAATTGAGTTTGTAGAAATAAAAGAAGAAGTCAAGTGCAGGCAATATTTAAATTCTAATAAAGAGATTGATTCAGTAGGAATACTTTACATTCTCTTTAAGCAAAAAGACAGAGGGATCTTATCTTATCTTATCTTAATGTAAGGTACCACAATGGGATTCAAAAGATGTGGGTTTGCTTATTGGCTATGCTGCAGAATTTCCTTGTATAACTGGGCTTTTTATTTTTATTTTTATGTATTTATTTATTTTGCATCACTGTATTCCATGATACTAGAACATTCTGTGATACTAGAACATTTCACAGATTGGGTCAGTTTCACTGAACAGTTCATGTAAAAAAAAAGTCTTAAATATGTCAAAATTTGATTAGACTTTTTTGATTTTTTTAACTGAAAATGACTTTTTTCTTTATAAATATATTTTGATTTTGTTTAAAAATGTTTTAAATGCTCAGAATTGAAATGAAGCATTTTGTTCAACCCAAACTATTTTGTCAATATTTGAATCACTGAAAATTAAAAAAAAAATCTTTTTGTGGCTTAACCTGAAATGATTTTTTAAAGTTAGCAGTTAACTGAAAAAAATCTGTTAGTTGCTTACCTCTATTACTATGTGAATTATCATTCCTTATCTCAGTTCCCCCACTATGAAATGGCAATAATGGTATTTCTTTTCTACCTTTTTATTCTGCCTTTTCTATTTAGATTGTAAACTCTTTGCTGCTGGAAGTGTATCTTACTCTTTCATGCTGGTACAGTACTTAGCACAATGGGCTCTGATCATGGATGGGATCTCTAAGTGCTGCCATAAATAACCTATAATAACAATAATATTGTTTCTCACAGTATTTCAGAAATTTGCCCTCAAATACATAGATTGGAGAGGTGCAAAAATGAAAACTACATCTTAGTAACATTTTTTTCAAATCTCAGAAAACTTTGGTTATCTGGTTCAATCTGACTTTTGCTTGGTTTGTATTTCATCCATGCCATTTCACCCATGGCTAATTGGAAAATGGGTTTCGAATATTGGTAATTTTTAAAGACAATGGAAATTTGCACTGCACATAGTATTCAGCTTCAAGGAGTTTTCTGAGATGGATTTGTCATTGGGTATGAACTTCTTGGGGTAAAAGGAACTTGATGGTAGAAAAGCCCCAAAGGTTCGCTGAATGCTCTTTAGGCTACTTCTTATGCCTCAAAAGCTTTAGCCTAAAGAGCCTTAGCTTCTGACCCCAATGCACTCTTTGGCTACTTCTACACTTCAGGCTTCTTGCGCAAGAACTTTTTGCGAGAAAGATCTTCTGCAAAAAGTTCTTGCTCAAGAGCGCATCCACACTGCCATGTGCTTTTGCGCAAGTGATGTGCTTTTGCGCGAGAGAGCATCCACACTGCCATGGATGCTTTTGCGCAAGAAAGCTCTGATGGCCATTCTGTGAATGGCCATCAGAACACCTGTGATTTTTTCCCATAGGGATTTCTTGTGCAGGAAATCCCTGTTGTCCATCCACACACGCCTTTTTGTGCAAGGGCTCTTTTGCAAAAAGTCGTATTCCTTGTAGAAAGAATCCCTCAGTCTCTCCTCATAGGTCACGAGCTCCAGCCCCCTAATCATTTTGGTCGCCCTCTGCTGGACCCTCTTCAATGCGTCCACATCCTTTCTATAGTGGGGGACCCAGAACTGGACACAGTACTCCAGATGTGGCCTCACTAGAACTGAAAAAGGGGAATAATCACTTCTCGGGATGCTGGCAATGCTCCTCCTAATGCACCTAAATATGCCATTAGCCTTCTTGGCTACAAGAGCACACTGTTGACTCATATCCAGCTTCTCATCCACTGTAATCCCCAGGTCCTTTTCTGAAGAACTGCTACCAAGCCATTTGGTCCCCATTCTGTAACAATGCTTGGGATTCTTCCGCCCCAAGTGCAGGACTCTACACTTGTCCTTGTTGAACCTCATCAGATTTCTTGTGGCCCAATCCTCTAATCTGTCCAGGTCACTCTGGATCCTATCCCTGCCCTCCAGTGTATCTACCTCTCCCCCTAGCTTAGTGTCATCTGCAAACTTGTTGAGGGTGCAATCCATCCCCTCATCCAGTTCATTAATAAAGATGTTGAACAAAACCAATGCAAGAACAGATCCTTGGGGCACTCTGCTAGAAACCGACTGCCAACCTGACATCGAGCCATTGATCACTACCCATTGGGCCCAATAGTCTAGCCAGCTTTCTATCCATTTTACAGTCCATTTATCCAATCCATACCCCCTTAACTTGATGGCAAGAATATTGTGGGAGCAGCAGCGGCCCGTGGATGTAGGCAACCACACCATTGAGGGCTATGGAGGCGGGGATGCCGATCGTGCAGTCCGCCTAGGGCACCAGTTGCCAGCACCTCTCCTCGAGCCGCTCCTGTGTGGGAGACCGTATCAAAAGCTTTGCTAAAGTCAAGGTATATCACATCCACCAACTTCCCAATGTCCACAGAGCCAGTTACCTCATCATAGAAGCTAATCAGATTGGTCAGGCACGACTTGCCCTTCGTGAATCCATGTTGACTATTCCTGATCACTTTCCCCTCTTTCAAGTGCTTCAAAATAGATTCCTTGAGGATCCCCTCCATGATTTTCCAGGGACTGAGGTAAGGCTGACTTGTCTGTAGTTCCCTGGATTGTCCTTCTTCCCTTTTTTAAAGATGGGCACTACATTTGCCTTTTTCCAATCATCTGGGATCTCTCCCGATCTCCACGAGTTTTCAAAGATAATGGCCAAAGGCTCTGCAGTGACATTTGCCAACTCCCTCAGTACTCTCGGATGCATTAAATCCAGGCCCATGGTTTTGTGTATGTTTAGCTTTTCTAAATAGGTCCTAACTTGTTCTTTCCCCACCAAGGGCTGTCCACCTCCTTCCCATACTGCGTTGCCTAGTGCATTTGTCTGGGAGCTGACCTTGTCCGTGAAGACAGAGGCAAAAAAACCATTTTGTACTTCAGCTTTTCCCACATCATCCGTCACTAGGTTACCTCCCTCATCCAGTAAGGACCCCACACCCTCTCTGATCACCCTCTTATTGCTAACATGCCTGTAGAAAGCTTTCTTGTTACCCTTCACATCCCTTACCAGCTGCAATTCCAATTGTGCTTTCACCTTCCTGATAACTCCCCTGCATTCTCGAGCAATGTATTTATATTCCTCCCTAGTCATCCATCCAAGTTTCCGCTTCTTGTAAGCTTCCTTTTTGTGTTCAAGCTCACCATGGATGTCCCTGGTAAGCCAATCTGGTCGCCTACCATATTTGCTTTTCTTGCTGTGCATCGGGATGGTTTCTTCCTTTGCCTTTAATAAGGCTTCTTTAAAATACTGCCAGCTATACTACTCCTTTCCCCTTCATGTTAGCATCCCAGGGAATCCTGCCCATCAGTTTTCTGATGGTGTCAAAATCTGCTTTTCTGAAATCCAAGGTGTGTATTTTGCTACTCTCCTTTCTTCCTTTGGTCAGGATCCTGAAATCTACCATCTCATGATCACTGCTTCCCAAGTTGCCACCCACCTCTGCTTCCCGTATTAGTTCCTCCCTGTTCATGAGCAGCAGGCCAAGCTGTGCATGGCTCCTGGTTGGTTCCTTCAGCACTTGTACCAAGAAGTTATCCCCAACATTCTCCAAAAACTTCCTGACAGATACAGTGTGCCCTTTAAATAATTCCAGTCTCAATTGCTATTGCTACGGGCCCTATTCACCCTCAAATTGTTCTGGTTTTAAACCAGTGCAACTCTGTTGAAATCAATGGAGTCACATTAGTGTAAAAACAGAGTAACTCATATGTTGAATTGGGCTCCAGCTATCAAAAAGAGAACACGGACTTTGAATAATTTGAAAAAAAGATGTACTGTACCACCTTTTTTGTTCATACTCTGCCCAACTCCAAACATGTGCAGAATAATTGTGAGTGGTATAGGGCCTACAGCAATGCAATGAGGATAGATGTGATGCAAACAACCAAATTGCATTTTGTATTCTGATACAAAGATTGATGGCTTCCCCACCCCCCTCATTTAGATGAGCACAGTCACAATTAGTCTTTATTATCTTGAGAAAAAACAAATGGTGAATCATAGCTTCACATCCTAGGGTGTTTGTTATATAATGCCTATTGAATTTTATTTGCATACTTTATGAATATATTTATTGTGCTGAAAGCTGCTTACCCTGTTTCTTTTAAAGTCTTTCAAGGTACTATGCCAGATCTTCCCAAAGTTTACAAGCATATTGCTTTTGATTGTCAAGAGAGTTTGAGATTTCTGTATTAATTACTCTGTTTACAGAACAATGGGCATTCCTATTATACACATTTGTGCATTCCTATTATACACATTTTAGAAATTACAGAGTAATTACACCAATTGCTAAAGCCGCATGTGGTACGTAATTTAATTTAACAAGACACAGCTACATCATTTTTCACATGTCATAAAACTAGGCATATGAGAAAGTGAAGTCATAGCCAACTGTTAGATATATATTATTTGGAGATTTTTTTAAATATGGTATGTCTACTCAATGAAGATTACTTTTATTTTGAAGAAATATAGGTAGGTTTTCACTGTATCTAATGTACAAAATATGCAAATAGATACCCAGCCACTGGTTATTGTCCTTCATAATGTACAATTAAAGGATTTTTTTTTCTTTAGTTCATTACACTTGGATCTTGCAGTTCCATAACTTTAGCTGCAGTGTATTATAGTATGTTTCAGTAAGCTTGCAATAATGGTCATTTATCAAATTGGTCAGTGCTTTAATGCATACAACGTGGGTGATGCTTTCTCGAAGGTATAAGTGCAGATAGTTCATACATTACAATTTACCAACATTTTCATTAATGTGAGGTTCACTGACCTCTATGAAAAGGCCATTATGAGAATTTTCCATGTAAATACTTCTCCAAGTAAGTGATTTTTTTTCTTTTTCTTGTATAAAACAGATGAACAAACAATAGGATGCTTGACCTTCTTAAGAATGCATGGGTAATCAACAAATGTACCACCACTTTGGGTATGTAATCAGAACTGCCTTTTGGCAATAAAACAATAAGAGCATACACACTGTCATGTGACATTTGCTGGGAAAAAGGATGTTTTTTGTTTAATCAAAGGTTTTCAGCTTAATTATTTTGTCTCCCTTTAAAAAAAAATCCCAATAGAATAAAGGAAGGAATAAGACAAAAAGGAGGAGAAAAGGAACAAAAAGAGAACAAAAAAAGGAAAATAACATATATATGTGTGTGTGTGTGTATATAAACCAAAAACAACCTTCCATACTAATTTTTAAATCAATTCTCCCTGTACAAGTGCTGACCCTGTTCTATCTACAACTTCTGGCTGTCTCCTAATTACAGTGGTGTAGCTAGACTTGAAATTGTGGTAGTTCCTGACTTACAGTGAATTAGAAATGCCCAGTGAAAATGAGAGATCCCTGCAGACTCAGGGCTGGGGTCTCCTGGCTGTTGCCACTGCTACCTTCCCAGGCAGCACTGAAAGGCTGGCTGGGGGAGTTTAGTCCCCAGTGCCATCTCTTCTGCCTGAGGCCCTGCCCCTTTTAGGGATCCAATGCCAGCCTGGCAAAATTTCTCCTCAGCCCTGTGAGAAGCAGCTCTGCCCAGAATATCAGCAGCAATATATACTTCATCTCTCTCTCCTCTACCTTCCTTTCACTCTGAGTCCTATCTCTGGCACACCCTTTATGCCTGGGGTTTAAAATAGGAGGAATAATTTATCCCTTGTCATGGGGATTGTGAAAAAAGAAAAGACCGAATACTATAAATCCAAGCAGTAACTAAAATGGGAATAAAACTCTTTAGCTCATCTGGGCTGTGACACTTGGAGGAAGCACTACCATGGCCATAGTCCCTCATGATCAAATTTGTTCATGAAAAGGGATTTTAGGACTTTCGCTTTCTTTATTGCAAATAGTTATTTAAAAATTTTGTTTAAACCCCACCCAAATGCAGTCAGACGTTTTAGGGTTTAATTTCCTAACATCTCTAATGTCTTCCTCTGTGATATCACTACAGTAAACTAGATTCCCTTGGTTTAAATGGAAGCTGTTAGTATGTTTTTTTCTGTGTGGTTTCTTTGGCTCCAGAATTTGGTTCCTTCCGCCAGACTTCAGAGTTGTTCATCCTCGGGCATTTGAGAGACAAGTGGATGGGCCTTCAGACAATGTGTTGGTTTAGCTGGGGTCTTAGGATTTGGGTGGGTTGTTTTATCATTTTTAGTGGCCATTGAGGTTAACTGACCATTTTAAATTTTGCTTTTTTAAAAAAAGATTTTCTTTTAAAAAAGTGGTAATGTGTTTTAACTAATGTTAGGTGCCCAGAAATTAGTATAGAAACCAGATTTTAAAATATATAAATAAATAATGAATACTAATAAAATGGAATATTATTATAACATTTTTAATAATAACCTTCTAAAAATGTATTCAATTTCATAAAATACTTTTTAGACGCTCCAGTGATTAAACACAAGAACAGCAGTGATTTTGAAATAATTTGTAATCATGACATTAAAAAGAGTAAGTACCAAATGTAAAATATAATTGTTATGTAAAGTTTTAGTTAATGAATCAGCAATTAGAAGTGCAGACCTGCTGTACACCAAATGTACACAACATTTTTTGCAGCTACATAATGAACATGGTTTTACTTATCCAATTGGTTTTTGCTATTTATGTCTGCTGTAGTTGAGTTATCGCACTACTTCTTCAGTTAATGGTAACATTGAAAGACATTCATCATTAACCCAACCAAACAATACTGCATAAATATTAAGAATGGAATAGTTGCTAGGCAGGCTGAAGTAATACGTTTGATATATCTCTGCAGGGGAAAATATATGAATTTTAGGAATGAGAAAAGGTCCTTGAGCCTTCTTCTGTCCCAGTATATTAATGCATTTTGTCCTGAATTTTAATAACTTCTTGAACAGCAACATGTTCAGTTTGAAAATGCTGTAGATTTAACATTATCCACTGAAACTCATACAGTAAGTCAAGGAAGGGGACGGTTAAACAGCAATCCTCATGGTACAGTAATTCAAAATTAAATCACATTTGGTGTCCTCAAAAATCAAAAACCAAAATGCATTAATCTTCAATGTCAAATCTCCTCAACAGTAAGAAAAGTGATACCTCAAGAAAAGTTTTCACCAGGGTGAGAAGAGAATCCCAGCAACATTAAATTGTCTCACAATTAGAGTGCCAGGTAATTTACTATTGCATCTTATTAAGTTGCAGGACACTATGGCCCTCTAATTATTATTATGCACTGAGCATACACAATGAAGAGAAGGAAAAGTGTGAGAGAGAGGATAGTGAGAGAAAATAAAGCAAATGGGAAAGGAAAGCATGATTTATTAAAGGTAGATTTTTTATATACAAAAATTCCAAACTGCCACTATGGCATATTGCTTAAGAAAACTGAAATGTTTAAAGTACATAAATAAATTAATGTATAATTATTTATTTGCTATTTCTAATTATTATGGCACCTAATTCTGCCAGGGCATGCCACCAGCCTTTGATGGTCTACTCCGTTGAAAGAATATGAGAGGTCCATCAGTGTGAGAATAGATATTTGCAATTGGTCATTGGCAGTAGAAGATAATCTGCTGATATGAGCAGAACCATTTCCATGTCATACCTCAGTTCCAAGCCTATTATGAAACTTCCAGGATTTTGGCAGAAGTCAGATATAGATAGAGCTCTTCATTACCTTCTCAGTCACTTTTGTTCAGGAAGATGGCATTAGACTCTAGGGCTACATTTAAACTACACACCTCTGTCGGCAGAGGGATGTAAATTAGACGTTTCGAAAGTGCAAATGAAGCAGGGATTTAAATATCCCATGCTTCATTGGCATAATCGCATCATGGCACTGTTTCAAACAAGTGCCATTTCGAAACTGAAACCGCGGTTTACACATGGTTTTTTCGACAACAGGGTGCTTTTTCCTGCTTCATTTGCACTTTCGAAACGTCTAATTTACATCCCTCTGCCGACAGAGGGGTGTAGTTTAGACATAGCCTAGGTCGCAGAGAGATCATAGGCACTGAGTGAAGGTTTCTTGATCATTGCTAGGGATACTGTGTATTTTAAAGTGGATGGAAGACATTTAACTTTAAAAGTTATTGAATCTGTTAGTTAACAAAGGGCTTAAAAATATCTTTTTGCTAGAGTATAGATCCAAATGGCATTTGATGGCTCTCTTTCCTTCACTAACTCCAAAACTACTTGTTGTCTGAGGATGATGACAGTGGACCTGTGTTAAGGACTCAAGAAACTAGGTCCCAGATTTTCTCTGAACAAGACTGTCAGCTAATGATAACTCATAGTGAGCAATGCTGGAGCCTAATATTGACAGGAAGCATGTGGAGAGGACTAAATGACTCTCAGATCTCCATATTTGTGACAGGGTCTCACCACAATAGAAGAGGAGACACCCATGCCATGATCCTGTGGATTCCCAAATTGACTTGCAGAAGGTTAATCCTATCTGCATTTGTTTATAGTTTCCAATATTAACTCTGACTATGGCCTCTGGCTATGTTGCTATTCCCTGTGAGTGTGTCTACACAGCAGAGTTATTTTGGAATAACTGACGTAATTTCAAAATAACAAAATATCATCTACACAGCTAGCCATTATTTCGAAATAATGTCAAGATGGAGGACTTCTTACTCTGACTCTTATAACCCTCATTTCATGAGGAATACGGGAAGTCAAAGGAAGAGTGTTCTTCCTTTGACTTCCTGCCGTGTAGACAGCTCCAAAAGCCAAATTAAGCTATTTTGACTTCAGCTACGCATTTGACATAGCTGAAGTTGCGTAGCTTAATTCAACTTTTGCCCTGCAGTATAAACATGCCCTATGAGAGTGCAGCTGTTCTACTGATGCCTTTCTGCCTTCGAGTACTGATTCCTTTACTCTCTGACTCTTGAGTTTGCTAATTTTCATTATCCTGGCCCTCTCCCCTCTTGTTCCCTTGGGGTATGTCTACACTTCAGTGCTATTTTGGGATACTTCCACATCTTTTGAGCAAGCCTGTTATTTTGAAATATAACGGGCTTGCTGTTCCAATGTACCTGCAAACCTCATTGCAAGAGGGATAAAACATGTTTCAGAATAGTGGTTTATTTGGAATTTGGGGGCTGAGTAGACAATGCCAAATTACAAAATAAGCTATTTTGAAATTGTGTAGCTTCTTTTGAGCTACAGGTATAGTGTAGGAACATCCTTGGTGTATTTTACTGAAGCAATGGGTGGTGCCACCTGTCATTGTTTGCCACCTATCTGATTTTCAAAAAGGAGAAACTATCCTGCAGCCTGCTCTGTTTGAAGAAGACCACAAAAACACCCAGGCTACATCTAGACTGGCATGATTTTCCGCAAATGCTTTTAACGGAAAAGTTTTCCATTAAAAGCAATTGCGGAAAAGAGCGTCTAGATTGGCACGGACGCTTTTCCGCAAAAGCACTTTTTGGAAAAGCGTCCATGCCAATCTAGACGCGCTTTTGCGCAAGAAAGCCCCGATCACCATTTTAGCCATCGGGGCTTTTTTGCGCAAAACAATTCTGGGTTATCTACACTGGCCCTCTTGCGCAAAAGCATTTGCGCAAGAGGGCTTTTGCCCGAACGGAAGCATCATAGTATTTGCTCAAGAACACTGACGATCATACATTAGATTGTCAGTGTTCTTGCGCAAATTCCAGCGGCCACTGTAGACAGCTGGCAAGTTTTTCCGGAAAAGCGGCTGATTTTCCGGAAAAACTGGCCAGTCTAGACACAGCCCCAAATTATAAGCATCACATGAATTAGTGGGCTCAATATAGAAGCAACTGGATGAAATTCTTTGTCCTGTCTTATGAGGCAGGTCAATCTGCATGCTCTAATGGGCCCTTCTGGGGCCAAATCTATGAATCTGTGAAATAATCCTACATGAGGAGACCTTTAAAATTATATGTAAATGAAAATCATTAAAATCAATTCTTTTTCTATATCTGCCAAGCCTTGAGTTCTGTGCCTGAACTGAGACTTCTATCTAATTAATCTTATTAAGTTTGTATGTGATACCAAGCTGGGAGGGGTTGCAAATGCTTTGGAGGATAGAGTCATAATTCAAAATGATCTGGACAAATAGGAGAAATGGTCCGAGGTAAACAGGATGAAGTTTAATAAGGACAAATGCAAAGTACTCCACTTAGGAAGGAGCAATCAATTTCACACACATAGAATGAGAAGCGACTGTCTAGGAAGGAGTACTGCAGAAAGTGATCTAGGGGTCAGAGTGGACCACAAGTTAAATATGAGTCAATGTGACACTGTTGCTAAAAAAAAAAACCAACCCTGATTCTGGGATGCATTAACAGGAGTGTTGTGAGCAAGACACGAGAAGTAATTCTTTCCTTCTAGTCTGCACTGATTAGGCCTCATTTGGAGTATTGTGTCCAGTTCTGGGAACCACATTTCGAAAAAGATCTGGACAAATTGGAGAAATTCTGGAGAAGAGCAACAAGAATGATTAGAGGTGTAAAAAACATGACCTATGAGGGAAGATTGAAAGAATTGAGCTTATTTAGTTTAGAAAAGAGAAGACTGAGAGGGAACATGATAGCAGTTTTCAAGTACCTAAAAGGGTGTTACAAGGAGGAGGGAGAAAAATTGATCTCCTTGACTTCTGATGATAGGAAAGGAAGCAGTGGGCTTAAATCACAACAAGGGAGGTTTAGGTTGGACAACCCGAGAAAACTTCCTAACTGTCATGGTGCTTAAACACTGGAATAAATTGCCTAGGGGGGTTGTAGAATCTCCATCACTGGGGATATTTAAGAGCAGGTAAAATAAGCATCTGTGAGGGATGACCTAGACAGTGCTTGGTCCTGCCATGAGGGCAGGGGACTGGACTTGATGACCTCTCAAGTTCCATTCCAGTTCTACTATTTTATGAGTCTATGATTTTGCTGCTCTGTAACAGAATTAATGGTCTAAATATATCTTACTCATGGGTTGTAAAGTAAAAGTCTTTCAGTGATTGGTTGCAGCAGCTGAAGTTTGACTTAACCCTGCTAGTTTTTGTATAAATGAATTGCTTGTCTTTCATTCTCAAAGTGTAACAGATTGTCTGGGTTAACTTCATATTTTAGAAGTTCATAAGAAAAAACCATGAACACTTTCACTTTATTTCAAGAAAAATGATACCCCATCAGCCCTTTCAGCAGTGAAATTTCAATGTTACGTTATTCAAGTTGATTTAATGAATAATAGTAATATCACTATTTTTCTAGCAAAGACCTAAATCCAGAATTCTGTGTTTCACCATTGATGCCTGATAACACCACTAATGAGAAGTAAAGAACACACCTTCCTGGTATGCTTCAGTTTGTGTTGGTGTCAAAAGTTATCCTGTGAAAAAGCACCTGTACCTCCAGTCTTAGATGATAAAAAGATTTTCATTTAAAATCAAATATAGTAGATACATAAGTGAAGCTCAAGGGAGTTTCATCTTCACTTTTAAAATGAAATTGGAATGTTAACAATATTTTTCAGAATTTTCACCAATAGCTTTGAATACATGATCCATTCCTCTTCAAGAGTTAGATAAAAGTGATTGAATGGTAACAAATAAATGTAGAACAAATACAGAGTATAGCAATCAATAATTCCAAGATTCTTCTGTGTGATAATAACTCCCAATATTTCTTCTATTAATAATAAATCCTGAATCCACTTGTTAGTATGCATAGGAGGGCAGATGGGTAAGAGGACTTAAACTCCACCAGTCTTTGAAATTACTGGCATCACTTCTACATGCTCTGTAGCCTTCAATATGTGTGCTACACTCCCCTGGGACAAAGAGAAGATCTGCATAGTGGTGAATATCCCAATCTTCTCTTCCCCAATTTTTTCAAGTCTAACCCTGAAACCTGAAAAGCTGCCAAGCAGATCTCACATAGATCAAATGAACACTCATAGAATCATAGGGCTGGCAGAGACCTCAAGAGGTCATTGAGTCCAGTCCCCTGCCCAAAGCAGGACCAACCACAACTAAATCATCCCAGCCAGGGCTTTGTCAAGCCGAGACTTAAAAATCTCTAGGGATGGAGATTCCACCACCTCCCTAGATAACCCATTCCAGTGCTTCACCACCCTCCTAGTGAAAAAGTTTTTTCCTAATATCCAACCTAGACCTCTCCCACTGTAACCTGAGACCATTGCTCCTTGTTCTGCCATCCATCACTAATGAGAACAGCCTCTCTCCATCCTCTTTGCAACTTCCCTTCAGGAAGTTGAAGGCTGCTATCAAATCCCCCCTCACTCTTCGCTTCTGCAGACTAAATAAACCCAACTCCCTCAGCCTCTCCTCATAGGTCATATGCTCCAGCCCCCTAATCATTTTGGTTACCCTCCCCGGGTCCTCTCCAATGCATCCACATCCTTGATGTAGAGGGGGGCCCAGAACTGGACGCAATATTCTAATGCCGAATAAAGGGGAATAATCACTTCTCTAGATATGCTGGCAGTGCTCCTCCTAATTCATCCTAATATGCTATTAGTCTTCTTGGCTAAAAGGGCACACTGTTGACTCATATCCAGCTTCACATCCACTGTAATCCCCAGGTCCTTTTCTGCTGAACTGCTACCTAGCCAGTCAGTCCCCAACCTGTAACAATGCTTTTGATTCTTCTGTCCCATGTGCAGGACTCTGCACTGTCCTTGCTGTACTTCATCAGATTTCTTTTGGCCTAATCTTCCAGTTTGTCTAGGTCACTCTGGACCCTATCCCTGCCCCCAATGTATCCATCTCTATCCCTAGCTTAGTGTCATCTGCAAACTTGCTAAGGGTGCAATCCATCCCTTCATCTAGGTCATTAATGAAGATGTTGAATAAAACTCATCCTAGAACCAATCCTTGGGGCACTCCACTTGAAACCGATCGCCAGCCAGACATTGAGCCATTGATCACTACCCGTTGGGTCGACAATCTAGCCAGCTTTCTATCCACCTTACTCTTTGTATGCCACTCATGCAACAAGGCTCCCTCTAGTACAGTGGAGCCAAACTGTTTTCACAGTGATGATGCCATCCACAGCCACAGAATAGGTGGCTGCATGTGCTCCTTTGCGTTGTGATCAGAGGTTACAGGATTGATGCAAACTATATGTGATGCATTATAGCGAAAGCATTTAGCAATACTTTGATGAACATCTGAACTGTGTTTTAGCCACCAAGTAGAATCTGATTATTCCCATCTCTTCCAAATGATCTAGAAACAGCTAAAAGAATAATGTGCTGTGTTCACAGCTGATGAAGACTTATATGTCTGTCTTACTATAGACAATGAAAATCCCCAAAATGCAATCTTTCAACAAATAACTGACTGACACAAAGTTCATGTTCCCACTAAGCTGGCATCTTGAAATATGGCTGGTTCATTCATTCATTTAGGGCCACAGAACACAGAAGAAAATGCACATATGAATGTTGACCGTTTCTTTTTCTGTAGCATGGTTTCTGAAGGTGCTAACAATGAATTACATGCTAGGTAAAAGTTGTAGTCTCTCTGGGTATGTCTACACTACAAAGTTAATTCAAACTAACAGCTGTTAGTTCGAATTAAGTTTCATAGGCGCTACACATGCAAACCGCTAGTTCGAGCTTAATTTGAATGAGCGGAGCGCTTAATTCGAACTAGGTAAACCTCATTCTACGAGGACTAACTCCTAGTTCGAATTAAGTAGTTCGAATTAAGGGCTGTGTAGCCACTTAATTCAAACTAGTTGGAGGCTAGCCCTTCCCAGCTTGCCCTGGTGGCCACTCTGGGCCAAGCCAGGGAAACTCTTCTGCCCCCCTCCCGGCCCCGGAGCCCTTAAAGGGCCACGGTCTGGCTACGGTGCCCGTGCCAGGTGCAAGCCTGCCAGCACCCAGCCAGTAGACCCTGCACCTGGCACGGCATGAGCCAGCCACCCGCTGCCACCCAGCCCTCCGCCTCTTCCCAGGACCAGGCTGGCGGCTCCCAGGAGCCTGCCCGGGGCCGCAAGAGGTGGGCGCCCACCTGGTCTAGTGTGGAGATCGTGGACCTCATCGAGGTTTGGCGGGAGACCTCCAACGTCCACGACCTCCGCACTAGGCACAGGAATGCGGCTGTCTAGGGCAGGATAGCTGCCAGCCAGGCCACCAAAGGCCACATGCAAACCCAGGAGCAGGTTTGCATGAAAATCAAGTTGGTCCAGTGAGACCCCTGACCCTGAGCCCTGAGCTTAGAACATAAGAACATAAGAACGGCCGTACTGGGTCAGACCAAAGGTCCATCTAGCCCAGTAGCCTGTCTGCCGACAGCGGCCAACACCAGGTACCCGGGAGGGGATGGACCGAAGACAATGACCAAGCCATTTGTCTCGTGCCATCCATCTCCAGCCTTCCACAAACAGAGGCCAGGCACACCGTTCCTACCCCCTGGCTAATAGCACTCCATGGACCCAACCTCCATGACTTTATCTAACTTCTCTTTAAACTCTGTTATAGTTCTAGCCTTCACAGCCTCCTGTGGCAAGGAGTTCCACAGGCTGATTACTCGCTGTGTGAAGAAGAACTTTCTTTTATTAGTTTGAAGCCTGCTGCCCATTCATTTCATTTGGTGTCCTCTAGTCCTTCTATTATGGGAACTAATAAATAACTTTTCTTTGTTCACCCTCTCCACACCAGTCATGCTTTTATATACCTCTATCATATCCCCCCTCAGTCTCCTCTTTTCTAAGCTGAAAAGTCCCAGTCTCATTAGCCTCTCTTCATATGGGACCTGTTCCAAACCCCTAATCATTGTAGTTGCCCTTTTCTGAACCCTTTCCAAGGCCAAAATATCTTTTCTGAGGTGAGGAGACCACATCTCTACACAATACTGAAGATATGGCGTACCATAGTTTTATACTTCCCCTCCTCCTTCTTCCCCTGGCTTCCCCCTTCCAGCTCTCTCCTCCCAGGTTTCCACCTCCCCTCTCCCACCCTCTCTCTTCCCCTCTCCCACCTCCTTTTCCCAGTCTCCCCAGAGGTTAATCTCCCCACCCCCAGTTTTGTTAAATAAAGAGAGTTTCTATTTTTGAACGTGTCCTTTATTTTTTACATCAGGAAGGGGGGCTAGGGAGGGGTAAGTGGAAGGAGGTGAGGGAGGAATGGGGCATGAGCCCCTGATGGGGAGGACTGGGGTGGCTCTGCGGGCTCCTCAGGGTGGAAGCTCTCCTGCAGGGCCTCCTGGATCCTGACAGCCCCCCTATTAACCTCCCCGGATGGCAGCCTGCGGCAAGTGCAGCCAGGCTGATGGCCAAGTGCTCTGACGTGCCGAGTGTGGGCACTCAGGGCGCTCCAAGACAGGACTGCTTTGCTGTCCCTCATCGAGGTAGACAAGCAAGTGGGGAACCCTGAGAACTGTCTGTCCGGGGTGGGGGCTCGGGTCCCTTTAAGCACAGCCCTCGGCTAGCCTGAGGCAGCAGCTCCACACTCTAAGTCCTGGTTCCGGCCAACCTTAACTTCGGTTCAGGGTCCACTCAATGTGGACATGCTAGTTTGAATTCGCAAAACGCTAATTCGAATTAGTTTTAGGTCTAGATGCACTAGTTCGAATTAGCTTAGTTTGAATTAACTAATTCGAATTAAGTTAGTTCGAATTAGTGCTGTAGTGTAGACATACCCTCTCATAGCAGAAGCATCAAAGATGTCATGCATATATATCTACCATTACAAATTAAAAGAGGAAAGTCTGTAAGACATTGACACGATGTTTGTTCTTGAGTTCCAAAGGTGCAAAATGGGCAGCTTAGAAAAGTCATGTCTGATGTATTGTTTAAAATGCTCAACTGATTCAAAAAAGGGACATCTTTACTTTAGCAAGCATTTTGTGTATCTTAAGATGGAATTGTGAAGTAAGCTATCTTGATGGTTGTCTGAATGCAGTAAGGAGGCCAGGGCCCTACCTTCATAGCTCATTGCCAATGGACCAATGCTAGCCAGAAGGTTGCAGACAGGAGCTGTCTAGGTCACACCAGTGAGGATGCAAAGGGTAGAGTGATCATTGAGTTGAGCTTGCCATCCCAATGATTAGAGTTCATTGATGCTACACATAGGGCATTGGTAGAGATCCATATGTGGGTGCTCCCTGAGTTGCCAGTAAACATGTAGAGAAGTGGACTCTCAATTTGCTTTTAGCATATTTTCTAGATTTGTTCTTGAAAGGACAAATAGTGCCGAAGCATCATCCCCAAATAAGTAGAGAACAGTTCAAAATTGATGGGCTCATTGTTTAGAGGGGCCTGCAGCTGTTGAACTAACCAACTGGGGTGAAGTAACAAAGAAGAAACTGTTTTTAGTGTATTTAGTTTAAGTTAGTGCTTTAAAAAGTACTTAGCACATCAAGGTCAGATGACAGGCAGTACTCCTGCTCCAAATAGCTCTCCTGGCAATTGCCAGGCAGAAGTCCTCAGAGTATACAAATTTAATTGTTGAGGTAAGCAGCAGGTCAGTTGTGTTTATATCAAAGAGCATGAAAGTGAATACAGTTCCCAATGGAAATATTTTTTTTCTTATGGCCTTGGTAACTTGAATCATCTCTACACTTGATGACCAAAATTCTTTTGAAAATCATCTTCATAATAAACTCTACAAGCTTCTTGTCATGATCAAGGAATACAATTTTAAGATTATTTTATGGGCCTATACTTTGTAATATAATAAAAGTGAAGAAAAACAGTGCCAACTACATGTTTCAGACGGGAAGCCATGTTAGTCTGTTTCAATAAAAACAGCAAGTAATCCTGATACATCTTAGGCTATGTCTATACCACAAAGAAAAGTCAGAAAAAGATACACAAATTGTGAACCACAATTTGCGTATCTTTTTCCGCTTTTCTTCTGAAAGAGGCTTTTCTGACATTTGGCCTGTCTACATGGGGCCAAATGTCGGGAAAAAAACCCTCTTTCAGACCATCTCTTCTTCCTTGTAGAATGAGGTTTACAGGGTTGCTGAAAAAACATGTCTGCTGTTCCGAAATTTTTTTTGGAAAAGCAGACACGTTCCTTGCACATGGCACAGCTTTTCCGAGATACCTCTGGTATCCCGGAAAAGCTCTGCAGTGTAGACATTGCCTTAGAGACTAATACATTTATTTGGGCATAAACTTTTGTGGGCTAGAACCCACTTTGACAGATACATGAAGTGGAAATTCAAGTTTGGCAGGGATATGTATACATGCAAAGATGGAAGTGCGACATTATGAAGAGGAATACCTGTGCTAATTCAATTCAATCAGGGTAGTTCAAGAGAAGGTGACAGTGCCACAGGAAAATTACTTTCAGCTGTTACTGAGTGTCCAGGGAGACTGGAGTGCTTGCCTACTGTTTTTTGAATTTCCATCATGCCACTGAACAGTGTCTAATCCACAGAAACCACCCTACCAACATCACAAAAAGCACTCTGTATAGACTTCTCCTGGTGGTCGAAGCAACAGGCTGGACTTCTACATAGTGATTCTGTCAATGTGCCTCCTGAATTGTGGACAACCAGAATCATCTTCCCCATAACCTCAACTGTACAAAATGCAGTGCCATCTACAGCCTCAAAAACAACTCTGACATTATAATAAAATGGCCGACAAAGAAGGTACTATAGTCATCATGAATAGATCAAATTGTAAATGGGAAGTTGCTAGGCAATTCTCCAACACCAATTTTACAGGATCTCATCCAAAAGAAACTACACCATCTACTCAAGGAACTCCCTGAAGAAGCACAGGAACAAATCTACACAGGCATGACCCATTTGCCCCGACCAAGTGTATTGTATCTTCTACTCAAGATCCATAAAGCTGGAAATACTGGATGCCCCATCATCTCAGGCATTGGCACACTTGTCTGGCTGTGAGGACTCTCTCCCCTCAGATCCTATGCTACCTGTATTCCTAGCTATCTTTGAGACAACACTGGATTCCTCAGGAAACTACAATCCATTGGTGACCTTCCAGAAAACACCGTCCTGGTCACTATGGATGTAGAAGCTCTCTACACTGACATTCCACACAAAGATGGACTACAGACTGTTGGGAACTGCATCCCTGATGATGTCCTGAAACAGCTGGTGGGTGAGCTTTGTGAATTTGTCCTCACCTACAGCCATTTTATATTTGGGGACTATTTATATCTTTAAATCAGGGACACTGCTATGGATACCTGCATGGCCCTACAGTGTGCCAATGTTTTTATGGCTGACCTTTGAACAAAGCTTCCCCAGTTTTCTCCCCTTCCCATCCCCCACAGCTCTGATCCCCCCTTCTTCTACTTGCACTACATTGATGACATCATCATCATCTGGACCTACGGGAAGGAGGCCATTGGAGAATTCCACTGGGATTTCAACAATTTCCACCCTACCATCAACCATAGCATGGATCAGTCCACACAAGAGATCTACAGACTTGAAAGTTGCTATACTTGGGGGGGAAAAAATCAAAAACAGAGTGCAGCATGAAACTGCAGAGCTAGAATTCATATGCAATCTTGACACCATCAGGCTGGATCTAAATAGAGACTGGGAGTGGCTAATATAATAAATATATCAGGCTGGTCTGAGCACCACTGAGAGCATCAGATCAGGGTGAATTACTTAAAACCAGGGCTACTTAAAGCCCAAGACTTTAGTTCTCCTCAATAAGACACCAAACCAGTCACACAGAGCATTTCAGCAACCAATCTGGCCAGCAAGAAGCCTCATAAGGAAAACCCCTCAGACCCCTCAACTTATCCGTGCTAGAACCAGACCTACACCTTACACAGCTGAGATGCTATAAAACGCAATCACACCATCTCTGAACAGGTTCTCCCAGTCCCAAAGGACCAGCCACAGTCCCAGGTCAATTTATATCTTGGGTCTTGCCCAAAAGAGCATGCTGTGCCAAACCTTTAGAATAAAAAAATCTAAAAGTTTATTAATAAAATAAAGAAAAGGGTTGAAAGTAAGATTGTTAAGGAGAATACATTACACACAGCAGTCACCAAGTTCTTGATGCAGGCTCTTAGCAGAGATATTACAAACTGCCAGTTTAAAAGTCTCTGGAGTACATCCTATGTCAGGATGGGTCATCAAATCCTTCCCGGCCCTCTCTCCCCAGAACAGGTGTTTCTGGAATCCAGAGCAGGATTGAAGGCAAGATGGAGGTAGTCTCATGGCACATTTATATTCCTGGTGTCTCCCAAACTAGAGCTGGTCACATAATCAAGTGACCTGTCTGTGTTTTACATGCAAGTAGTCACGATGCACTAGCTGGTCTGCAGACTTCCAAATGCATTCCTCAGGTGTGTATTGACCACTCTGAGAGTGATTGTCAATGCAGAATTGCTAATTAGCTTAGCCATTCATTGAATAACCATCTCTCACAATAAGTGTTCCAAGCCCATTGCTCCCTCCAAGACAGAGAACTTTTAAAATACAAGAATAGAGCCCATATTCATAACTTCACATAAAGGAGCACTCAGAGAGGATAATGTCATTGTAGAGAAACTAAATTAACTCTTTGCATTGGTCTTCATGTCTGAGGATGTGAAGGAAATTCCTAATCTGAGCCCTTCTTTTTAGCTGACCAATCTGAGGAATTGTTCCAGATCGAAGTGTCATTAGAGATAGTTCTAGAAGAAATTGAGAAACTCAACAGTAAAAAGTCACCAGGACCAGATGGCATGCATAGAATCATAGAATCATAGAGCTGGCAGAGACCTCAGGAGGTCATCAAGTCCAGACCCCTGTCCGAGGCAGGACCAATCCCAACTGAATCAACCCAGCCAGGGCTTTGTCAAGCCGAGACTTAAAAATCTCTAGGGATGGAGATTCCACCACCTCCCTAGGTAACCTATTCCAGTACTTTACCACCCTCCTAGTGAAATAGTTTTTCCTAATATCCAACCTAGACCTCCCCCACTGTAACTTGAGACCATTGCTCCTTGTTCTGCCACCCATCACTACTGTAAACAACCTTTCTCCAGCCTCTTTGGAACCTCCCTTCAGGAAGTTGAAGGCTGCTATCAAATCCCCCCTCACTCTTCTCTTCTGCAGACTAAACAAGCCCACATCCCTCAGTCTCTCCTCATAGGTCCTGTGCTCCAGCCCCCCTAATCATTTTTGTCGCCCTCCGCTGGACTCTGTCCAATGCATCCACATCCTTTCTATAGCGGGGGGGTCCAGAACTGGACACAATACTCCAGATGTGGCCTTACCAGAGCCGAATAAAGGGGAATAGTCACTTCTCTAGATCTGCTGGCAATGCTCTTCCTAATGCAACCTAATATGCCATTAGCCTTCTTGGCTAGAAGGGCACACTGTTAACTCATAGCCAGCTTCTCATCCATTGTAATCTCCAGTTCCTTTTCTGCAGAACTGCTACCTAGACAGTCGGCCCGCAGCCTGTAACAATGCTTGGGATTCTTCCATCCCAAGTGCAGGACTCTAAACTTGTCCTTGTTGAACCTCATCAGATTTCTTTTGGCCCAATCCTCTAATCTGTCTTGGTCACTCTGGACCCTATCCCTGCCCTCCAGCATATCTACCTCTCCCCTTAGCTTAGTGTCATCTGGAAACTTGCTGAGGGTGCAATTCATCCCCTCATCTAGTTCATTAATGAAGATGTTGAACAAAACCGGTCCTAGAACTGATCCTCAGGGCACTCCACTAGAAACTCAAATGCGAAATAGCAACACTACTGACTGGTTTGTAACATATCCTTTAAATCAGCTTCTGTACCAAATGACTGAAAGATGGCTAATATGACATCAATTTTCAAAAAGGGATGTAGAGGTGATCCTGGCAATTACAAACCAGTAAGTCTAACTTTAGTACAGAACTTATAGGTCTAACTATAGTAAAGAATAGAATTGTCAGACACATAATTAAGATAATTTGTTGGGGAAAAGTCAACATGATTTCTGTAAAAGGAAATCATGCTTCATCAAACAACTAGAATTCTTTGAGGGGATCAGCAAGCATGTGGACAAATATACTTAAATTTCCAGAAAGCCTTTCACAGTGTTCCTCACCAAGGGTACGTCTATACTACACAATCAGGTAGATTATAATATGGTCAATTTCCTACCACCTGATTTTGCGAAGTTGAAGGTCCGTGTCCTCACTGCTGGGAAAAGTTACAAGGGCATCCTTTACAGCAGATACATCATGTTAAGACTATCTCTAATCTGTTAGCCTACACTGAAGGTCTCCATAAAGACAAAGGTGATGTGTTCTGTGCAAGGCCATATGTTTGTTTTAAAGCTGGTACTTCACAGCAGGTGCTCAGGGGAGGATCAGGAGGCAGGATATGGACCAAGAGGGAGGAGAGGATGTTACTACTGTTTCAAAGGGGCAGAGAAAGTCAACATTGAATATAGTTACTCCATTTGCAAATATAAAGTGCCATAAGATATTGTTGCCTTAATCAGATTCTCCAACAACTTAACATTTAAGTCCAGGTTTCACATAAGTGCAGATTCTGAACTGTTGGTGATGATTGGCAGCTACAATCTGATAAACACTAATTTGTCATTGAGATTCCTTGGTAGAATGGGTTTCCTGAAGCATGAAAACATCCATAATCACATTTGTGGCTACCTAATGAAGGGATGATCGTAGGAGCTTAAATTCCCTCTGCATTATACTGTAAGACTGTTAAAGTATGTCTACACTGCTGCACTATTTACTTCTGGTATCCTGAAACACCTATTCTGTGTCTTTTAAGCAAGCCCATTATTTCAAAATAATGCCTATTATTTCAAAATGGGTTCTCTATTCTGACGTCCCTGTAAACCTCATTCCACAAGGATTAAGGGATACTTAAGAATGGCCATTTATTTTGAGATTGGTGCTGAATAGACAGTACCAAATTACAAAATAAGTTATTTCGAAATTAACTCAAAATAAGCTACGCAATTTTTGTGGCTCAAATTGTGTGGCTTATTTCGAGCTAAGGGTGGAGTGTAGATGCACCCTCAGAGTGCCAATGGCCATGTTGTCAAGATTATTTCTTCCCATCTTGCAGGGTTAATGGAGAAACTCACCATGTAAGCTCTGAAATGCACCCCATGTTTTCATCAGAGGGCACCAAACAGTCAACAGTTGTTTTTATTGGATTTTAACCATTTAAGTTACTTACTTACATCTCAGAGGTCAGTGTTTACAGAAATCCTTTTAATTTATTTGGAAAAGTTGGTAATGTTGCATATAAGGCCTCCAGTCTAGAGAAATGAAGGTCATTTTGGGGACCATGTACATTTATCAATATGCAAATAGCATACATATATTTATAAGGAAGATAATTTGAAAAAATGCATTAATTTTCATGCTGCCAACTAGGAAATGATTAATTTGATCATGGCCAGTTGTATGTTCCAGCAGGTTGTTTAGTCACAGGATAATATTCTACAACTCTCCCTTTCAACAGAATGGGGCTCCTTGGAGAAGATAATTAAGCTACACATTGAGGCAGATTTTCTCTTTTGCCTATATATGCTCAGTACACGGGTGGATTAAAGGTTTAAGGGCCCCTGGTCAAAGGAAATGGGAGGCCCTCACCACCCCTTGCACCTGCAGTCCCCTTTCCCGGTGCTCCTGCCCAGGAGTGGGGTCAAGTTGCAATAGATTCCTCTGCTCCCAACAGGACTGCCAGGCAGGAGGTCAGAGCAGGGCAAGCTCCCAGGCCCCAACCCCACTTCTCAGCAGGAGCATGGGGTACATGGAGCAGGATGGAATGGGGACCCCTCTTTTGCCAGGGCCCTGCCAATTGGCCAGGGCCCTTAAGCATGGTATCCATTGTCCCAGTGGCTAACCTGCAGGAGAAAGGAGTGAGACATCAGGGTGTGAGCTGCAGCTTCCTGATCCCCTTTCCTACTCAACACCAGCCTGACTGGAGCAGACTGTGCCATCTAGACCATCTACCAACTGAGAAGTGGTATGGAGGATTGATGATTCAACTGCAACAAACCCTTCTGCTTCAAGACGTTGAGAACCATGAAAAATCCTGCACCAGAAGCTATTTGTACTATGCAATGCAACACATTTTAGTGAGCCTCGATAACCCAGAAATTATGCTAAATATTTTATTAAGAGTGTCACTGTGATGGGCCCTCACAGACAAGCAGCGAGGGAGGCCACTTTGCCTCACTGCATAGGCGGCAGCACTCAGGTCCCATTGGTGGGGTAGCAAAGTTAGAGTGTTTAGCCCAGTGTCTTCCAGCTAAGGCTGCCAACAACCTAGAGTCCAGAGCTCTCATTCACTAGGCAGCATAGAGCATGAGTCTTTAGCTCATAGTCTCCTGGGTGAGTTATATGGCACTTAACAGTATGTAAAGGAAGCTATGTTCTTTTGGGCTGGTCAGAGCAAGGAGGAGGCTTTTGTCTAAGCCGTTTGGCTAAGGTAAATTGCAAGCAAACAGTCTGGTGCCCATAGTCTTCTGGTAGAAGCAGACTACAAGCAACATACAGGCCTTCTGGCCAAGGGGTGAATAAGCCACCATCCTGGGGAAGGAGTGAGGGGCAAGGGACAAGGAAAACCAGATCTGCCCTATTCCACCAGCTTCCTATGGCCTACAGCCCTAACAATAGCAAACCATTCCACCACTGGTTCAGCAGGGACCCTACCAACATATGCTGACGACTGCTCTAGCCACAAAACTTAACTAAAATCTGGTTTTCCTGGATTTTGTCCTACCACAGCCTGAGTTGAGGAGTTTCATAGTTCAAGGGTCCTCTGTCCCCTCAGGACACACAGTGGACAGCCGTCTAGGCAACTCCTCTCCAGGGATGATCATTTCAGGCAGGATGCTGCATAGCACAGGTTTAGCTCTGGACTACTACACAGAGCTGGAAACATCTGTCTCCTTCATTGGCCCACACTCAGCTGGACTGCAGGGTCTTCCCTTTATACTTACTGTCCCACTCCAGTACTTCCAGACAGGGAGAAGGATCAGGTATGGCTCCACACACCAGGGAGAGTGCAGTGGTCCCTAGTTCTTAAGTCCAGAAAGAGGCCACTCCACCTCGCTACAGTCATCTATTGGCACCTTGTCTATTAACCAACTCCTTACGAACATGCAGGTCTCTTCAATATAAATATAACTATATAAAAATATTATGAGCGTCTGGGTTGGAGGTCAACATAAAAGCCAACTGAGAGCTCTTCCTTGTCCAGAAAAAAATTGATTTTTCCAAATACAGGCAGTATCCATATCTTTTATGCTGGCTAAACAGTGCAAAGTGGCAACATCATTGGATAGACTGACTTATTAATTCTTCCAAAATTTGTCATTTGAATGCTGGCTTGGGATCAGGCCCTTAGTGACATGGCTGTAACTCTCATTCAATGCAACATGCCTCACTGAAGCTAGGAGCAGTTTGATCACAATGCTCACATTGATCTTACATTCAGAATTTCATATTTAATAAGCCACTATATCATGCTATCTAAAAATAAAACTGTTTTTAGGTTTTAATTAGTTGGTGTATTTTTGATGGGTCATTATTAATTTTCCACCGGGAAATAATGACAAAAATCCAAATCTAGTTCCAACTCCATGATGCCAGTGTGGAGGAACAGGTGGATCTGGGGTTGTGGAGAAGTTTTCTGAATATTTTGGTTTTACTAGGGGGTTGGATCAAACCTGATGTTAACTTTGGAAAAGCACTGTTCTCTAGCACAAACTCCAGCTGTGGTATAAGAAAAATATCCTTTTGTGACATGGAGATTTTCCCCATCACATAAAATGCTTAATCTCAGAACAATGACAGAAATGTTGCATGCACTGCTGTTTAATTCTTCTCTTAGCTGCTGTCCAATTTTTCCATTAAAAATAAATCAATCCTTGCTGTTTTTAAGTCTTAAGATGTTTTGCAGCAAATGAAGTATGCAATGAGAAGACAGCTGTGTATCTCCCACCGTGTTTACAGCCCAATGATTCTATCTATCCATTTACATCTAAGTCTCACTATCATGGTATTTGAGCAACTCACAACCTGTGTACTAACCAACTACTTATGAATATGCAGGTCTCTTTAATATAAATATAAATATAATTATATAAAAATATTATGAGGGTCTGGGTTGGAGGGTGACATAAAAGCCAGTTGAGAGTTCTTCCTTGACCAGGGAAAATGTGATTTTCCAAAATACAGACAGTATCCATTTCTTTTATGCCATCTAAGCAGTGTAAAGTCAAAGAATGTATGTATTCTCGCAACAGCCCCAACAGTCTCCCATGTTTTTAATCCCACTGTGATGGATAGAGCTGAGTCTCTGGGTATGTCTACACTACAGTGTTATTTTGAAATATCTTATTTCAAAATAGTTAATTCAAAATAAATTATTTCAAAATAACGCGTCTACACATAAAATACATTTCGAAATAGCATTTCGCTGTTTCGAAATAGCACGTCTACACTGATTGAACGCTGAATCGCACTTACGGGCAGCTGAAACCGGTTCCAGCAGGGCATCAGGTCAGTAGTTGCTTTGTGTGGCTGCTGTCTGAGGCTATCTGAGGCTTGTGCTTAAAGAGACCCCCCTGGACAGCCGGTTCTCAGGTTTTCCTGCTTGCTTGCCTACCTCACTGAGGGACAGCAAAGCATTTTTGTTCTCTGATTGCTTTGGTTGCCCTGACTTGGGATACCACAGCACTCAGCACCAGGGAACAAGAGTTGCCTCTGGGCACTCTGGTGCTCATTTTGGATGTCTTGCTGCAAGCCCGGCAGCAAGCGCTGGAGACTGCCTGGCAGCTTCTGCGGAAGCCCAACCCCCAGGTCCTCTTCCGGACCCCCCTGGGGGCCGTGGAGGAGCAGTGGCAAGATGCCAGTGTGCCCCGCCGCATCTGGCGTCTGGACACCAGCAGCGACTGGTGGGACCACATCATCCTGGAGTGCTGGGGAGACCAACAGTGGACCCAGAACTTCAGGATGAAGAAGGACACCTTCCTCGAGCTGTGGCTTGCCCCTGCTCTGCAGTGACGGGACACACACATGAGGCCCTCCATTCCCCTCCACAAGCGTGTGGCCATTGCCCTATGGAAGCTCTCCACGCCAGATAGCTACCGATCCATGGGGAACCAGTTCGGCATGGGGAGATCCACCGTTGGAGCAGTGTTCATGCAGGTATGGCAGTCTCCAGCCACTGTGGTGGGGGGTGTGTGTGCGAGGAGGGGATGGGCTGCCCTAGGGAAAAGGTGGGGAGGGGGTGCAAGTCCCCTCCACGGGAGGGTTTGGTCTGTCCCAGCCACACTACGGATTGCCCGCGGTGGCCAGGATTGCAGGGGGGGTTGCTCCTGGGGAAGGGGCACTCTCAGCCACCCTGGCACCCCAGTGACTCTCGGTGGTTTTGTGTGTCCCTCTGTAGGTGGTCAAGGCCCTCAACAGAGTGCAGCTCCATAGAGTCATCTGCCTCACCAATTTGGATGTGGTCATCGAGGAATTTGGCGCCCTGGGCTTCCCCAACCGGGGGAGGGAGGCAATCGACAGGACGCACATCCCCATCCATGCCCCAGAACACCAGGCCTCCCTCTACATTTACCGGAAGAGGTACTTCTCAGTCATCCTGCAGGCCGTGTCTGACCACCAAGGCTTCTTCCTGGACATCAGTGTGGGCTGGTCCAGCAAAGCACACGACGTGCGGGTTTACCGCAACTCCTCCGTGTGTCAGAGGCTGCACGCTGGTACCTTCTTCCCCAACCACCACATCAGGGTCGGTGATGTGGACATGCCTGTTTGCCTGGTGCGGGATGCGGCCTACCCGCTACAACCCTGGCTCATGAAGCCCTACATGGGACACCTCAACTCCTCCCGGCAGGCCTTTAAGGCACAAGGCCCCAGCAGGGCCCACATTGTGGGGGAGGGGGCCTTTGGCCTGCTGAAGGCCCGATTTTGATGCCTCCTCACCCACCTCGACCTCTCTGAGAGGAATATTCTGCACGTGGTGGCAGCGTGCTGTGTGCTGCACAATTTGTGTGAGTGGAAGGGAGAGGCTTTCCTGCCAGGCTGGATGGCAGAGGCTGACCACTTGGCTGGCCTGTATGCACAGTCCCACATGGTTGCCAGCCAGGAGGCCCATCAGGGGGCTACCAGTATCCAGGAGGCCCTGCGGGAGAGCTTCTAGACAGAGGAGGAGTGAAGTCTCCCTGGCGTGCCCCACTGGGGCCTTGTGCCTTATTCCACCCTCACGTCCTTCCACTTTTCCCTCCCTAACCCCCCCCTTCCTGATGTCAAATAAAAACATATATGTTGCCCAGAAAAACCTCTCTTTATTGACCATAACTTGGGTGGGGGGGGGATGAGGGTGGGAGAGGGGAGGGGGAAACCTGGGAGCAGGGAGCTGGAAGGGGGAGGCAAGGGGAAGAAGGGGGAGGAGAAGCTCAGGGTTGGAGTTCTTGCCGGCCCACCTGTCTCCCAGCACTGCAGGTGCGGGGGCCTCGGCGTCCCCAGGGGGAGCGGGTATGGGGGGTGGGGGGGAAGGAGGAGAGGAAGAAGTGGGAGGGGGAGCAGGAGTGGGAGGAGGAGCGATAGCTGGGGTGGCAGCAGGCAGCAATCTCTGCACCATGGTCTGCAGGTGGTCACGGATGGCACGGTCCTGGTCACGCAGCTCCCGCAAGCTCTCCTGCCGCAGCTGGAGGTCTTCCTGCACCCAGTGCGCCTGGCTGTGGACCTGCCTTTGCAGTAACCCCAGGTGCTGCCACTGGTATCTCTCCTGGTTCCAGGTTTGCCTGCTGGCCTGGGTGCGGGAGGATGTCCTGGGTGGCGTGGTGCGCCCTGCACTCTCAGCTGGTGCCATCTGTGGAGAAATCAGAGAGGTGGTCAGTTATCCCTGGGGACACAGTGGGTGAAGCCCAGCCCCCCTCTGCAAGGTGAGGACAGCAGGTCTCCACACCATCATGTCCTGCTATCCCCAGGAGTGTGAGTTAGCCCGGGACTGTAACCATGCCCCTGTGCTGTATAAAGTGTGGGTGTGAGGGGGGGGAGGATGTGGCCTGCCTCTGCGTAGAGGGGGCTTGTGGAGGGAGGGCATTGTGCAGTGTCCCTCCCCGGGGCATGGAGCATGTCATGTGCCTTCATACATACATGCGTGTGGGTAACAGGCCAGGGCCCCTGTGTGGCAGCCAGGTGGGCACATGCCCCGGTTGGCACGGCACATGCACAAGTTGCTGCGTGATCTGTGCTCAGCAAGGCCCACACACACGGTCCCTGGGCTCCCTCTCTTCCCTCCCCGCATAAGGGGACAGTGATGGCACTCACATGTCGAGGCCTCCCCAGCCTCGGAAGACAGCGGTGATAGTGCTGCTGGTATGCCTCAGAGGTCCAGGGTGAGTGCCACGCTCCCTCCAGGCTCCTGCAACTCCTAGCCGTAATCCTCGTCCTCCTCCTCCTGCTCCGTGCCCTGGTCAGGGCCCTCTGCCCCAGGGTCAATGACCACCTGGAGTGCATGGACCAAGATGCGGTCCAGGGCCTCAAAGTAGGGCAAGGGGTCTGGGTCTGCCCCGGTTGGGAGCTGCCCCTGTGGCCCTGTCATAGGCCTGCCTCAGCTCTTTTATCTTCAGGCACACCTGCTCCTGGGTGCACATGTGGCATTTGGTGGCCAGGCTGCCAGCCATCTGTCTGTAGATGGCCACGTTCCTGCATCTAGTGTTGAAATCATGGACATTGGAGGATTCCCCCCAATCCTCAATGAGGTCCATGATCTCCGCACTGGACCAGGAAGGTGCCAGCATTTTCCGGCCCCTGGCAGGCTCCTGGGAGCTGCCAGCCTGCTTCTGGGGAGTGGTGGAGGGCTGGCTGGCACTGGCTGGCTCACTCATGCTGGGAACTGGGTCAGGGGCAGCGCCTGTGGGCTCTGGGCTGGCACACCTGGAGCTGGCACATGCCCTGTGGCCAAACAGACTCTACTCCTTTAAGGGCTCTGGGGCTGGGCGGGGAGCAAAAAAGTTTAGCTGGTTTGGCCCAGAGTGGCCACCAGGGCACCCTGGGAAGGGGTGGAGGCCCCCTATTTCGAAATAAGCGTCTATACAGCGCTTATTTCAAATTAGCTATTTCGAATTTGGCGTTATTCCTCGTAGAATGAGGTTTACCAAATTTGAAATAAGAGCTCCGCTATTTCGAATTTATTTCAAAATAGCGGTTTGCCTGTGTAGACGCTATTAAAGTTAATTTGAAATAACAGCTGTTATTTCGAATTAACTTTGATGTGTAGACATACCCTCTGTTCTTGGCTCTAGTCTGCAAACATACATTCCTGGGCAGGCTCCGTGTCTGCCACTCTTCTTTGGGATGTGGAGCTCCATGGCGTAACCCCCCAAATACTGTGCCTTTAGCCTTCCGAAGCTCCCAGTTGTTTATAATTGCTCCCTCAGAATCCCATCTCAGTATGGATACTCTGATTGTCTCAGTTAATACCTTCAAGGATAACATGGCTTGCAAACAAGAAATACTCTTGCAGCAAAAGAAACTTAATGACAGACACTTTTAGTCTGAAGGTAGCACTAGAGAGACACATGTCTTTTCAAAATAACAAATAATCTTGAGATGAGCCACCTCTCATAGTATGGTCTCATCCCTTCTGTCAGGCTAGTCAATATTCATGAGCAGCCAGTATGCTAGGTGGGGGAAGGCATTGACTTTCCAAACCACCAGCCTGACCTACCCACACTCTACCCCCAGAATGTCTACTGTGTTGATGCTCCCAAGTGCCTGCCCTCTGCATGCTCCAGGAACTGGTAGGCTGGGTCTGTGTGCAGCCCAGGGAGAATGGGGCCATGTGCCCTCCTCCCTCCCTGTGCTCCAGGGCCAGGGAGACTCAGGCCATGCACTTCCCACCCTCCCCATGCTCTGGAGCCAGCACCACTCCACCTCCCTGTGGTGCTGGTGGGGGGGAGCACTTCGCTCCTGTGGTGAGGGGTGGGACCTGGGCAGAAGGGACAAGGCAGAGGGCTTATTTCCCTCAGCTCTGCCTTTACCCACAGCCTATGTCAATATTTCAGACAAAGCATAGCCCTTTCTGTTTTTCCTCTCTGTCCAGCATGGTATTCTGGCATGTTTTGATATATGGGCCCATATAGCATGGGATGTTCCCCTGAGTCACTTTTAATTAACTGAATCCCAGATATTTTCTTTACATCTCTTTTGGATTGGTTGACCAATGTTACTTTTTTAAATGATCCCTAATTAAAAATGTAACATGGAGTAGGTTTCAAACAGCTTCTATGATTTCTGGCTTTGCACCTTCCTATACCTGCAAATTGAGAAGGGACGTTCCTCACAAGTTGAGAGCTACATCATTTTTCCCCTGATCAAAGAGGTGTATCAGGGTCAGGTGAGGAGTGACTGGGAATGGGGGAGAGAAAAAGCATGGGCAATGCTGGCACAAGTGAGAGAAGCCAAGCACAGAATTAGGGAAGCATGAGGGTGGATTATAGACTTTGCTCCTTATTTCCACTCCCATCCTGCATTAAGCACAGAATCAGACCCATCATCCCTGGTGTATCCAATTCCTGCTTAATTAACTAAGCATAATTTTAGAGGCAGTGAAAAATTTGACCTCAAACTGTCAACTTGTCAATATACAAACAGTTGTCAACTATAGCTGTAAATAAAAATATTTGAATAACAGGAACATAAGTAATTTTGTTTAATTGGCATTAGCTGCAACAGTGTACACATAGGATTGGCTCTCTTGAGAATAATGGCTCTCTTACTAATTGGTTATTCCTGGGATTTTTCTCCTTTGTTCTCCATTATTCTTGTTATTTATATAGCTGCTATAATTTGTATATTAGTCTATGTTTCATTGCCTCCCTATTTTCTGTGGGAGAAGAGCTAGAAGCATTTTAATAGACTTTCAAAGAAAATAATTACAAGTAACACAATTGCCAGTAAATAATTCTCTTTCAATAAAAATGTTTTCTCTGCAGGGAATGAAGGAATCCCATTAAACAGAGTAAATGCAACAGAGTTAATGATAAATACCTGCTATATTATACTGCACACAGTGACCAGGGCAGGCATTGATAAAGTAACTGATAACAGCTGTGATTCCGGTCTGTTTCATAATTAGATTTGCAGCTGTAAATTAGAATTTATAAGTTCCACCCTTGACTTTCTGGATGCTGTTGAGCAAATCATGTGATCTCTCTCTGTGTGTGTTTACTAATTTGTAGAGCTAATATAATACCTGAGTAATTTACTGGGTATCAAGTAACGTACCTAATTGATGTTGGTCAAGTTCCTTCAGATCCTTACATGAAAGTTTTTGTATAACCATCAAATGTTGTTATCATGTTATCTACTTCAGGTCATTTCTTTTAACCCAGGAGACAAGGGTCTCAATTTTCAAAAGTGCCTAGAGATTTTGAGTACCCAAACTGAGATTCCTTAAAAGAGGCCTGATTTTCAAAGGGCAGGTATCCAGCACTTTCTAAAAATCAGACTCCTCTGAAATATTAAATTAAAGTATCTAAACATGTTATATTTGAAAACTTGGCCAAAGTCAATGCACTGGAGCAGCCAGTTAACTACTTTCTCAAAGTGATTTACCTTTTTGGGCCTCTCTTTTTAATTCATATGATTATGTGCCCCAGACTCCTGAATTGCAGTATGCTAGTAGAGCATTAACACAACAGGGTATTTTCTTCACCCATTTTTCACTCCTCCATTAAAGTGGAGGTGCACTGAATGCTTGAAAATGGTGAATGCTTGAAAATGGACTGATCTAGACAGAGCCATCTTGTCCATAGGATGGTTTGGGGAAAACTCCCTGATCCCTCTAGTGGCCTAGCATAGGACCTGGGGCACACAACAGGGCTTGCGCCTGCCCCCACACTTACCAGCAGCAGGGAGAATAGTGACCTAGCCAAGCTCCCAGCTGTGTCATTTGGGGGAGGGTGTTTGGGAAAGGGGTAACACCATACCACCCTTTTCCTCAAGGCCCCTTTCCTGAGTGACGTGGCCGGGAACCAAGGGAGTAGAGAAGGCTGGAGCCAGGTCACTCCACTTCCTACTGCCACTTGTGAGTGTGGTGGGTGCCTAACCCTTGCTTCTAGAACCAGGCCTCCCAGTAGTTTCCCAGGAAGTGTTAGGGAGGCGGCTTGGGGAAGGAGGGAAACCACCCCCTCCCCCGCCCCCCATGCTCACTGGTGGTGGCAGGAAGTGAGCAGCTGGTAGCCAGAGGAGTGGAGCAGCTTGGGGTCAGATTGTTCCAATTCTTGCTGCTGCTGGTGAATGCGGGGGAGGAGGGGTATCAGGCCCACTACTGCTGATGCCTGGATCCTGGTTAGTCCCCCAGACTGCATTGCTTGGGGGAGGAAGTTTGGGGGAATGGGTGGAGTGGGGGCAGGGTGAGGGTGAATTGGCAGGGGGTTGTCACGGGGCTCACACCATCCTAGGGATGACCCAGGATCCAGAGGTCTAATTTGGCAACATTTGTATTATATGTAGAATATTATTTGCATAATTTTAGAAGCAAATCTACTTTTGAACTGTTTAACAATGTTTACCCATGGGCCAAATCTGAAACAATAGTAAATGATGGGTAAGAGTCAAATGATGAAAGGGAGAAAACAGACACTCTTTCATGTCGTTTTGTTTTGATTCTGTGTTTAACTATAACCCAGGGAGTATTCTACGATCACTTGGACACTATTCCCAATGTAAGTTTGCACATACTCAAAATTTTCTGTTTATAGGATTTAAACATATGTAGAGCATGGATAATTTCTATACTCCTTGCTCTGAGGTGTATTTGAATCAATAGTCTGCGAAGGAGATCAAGGGATTTGGGGTGTAGGGTAACACTTTTGAACTACTATCCAGGACACTAAGAAGATATTCCACCACTGGTAGTATTCTGTTGCTCATAACATCTTATGTTTATTTGAGACATCAATGGTTGCTTTTAATGATTTTATATTCATATTTTCTGACCAAATCCCAAATGTTTTTTTTTATTTATATGTTTGACCTGGTTTTCTGGAGTGCTGAGCAGTGAGCATCCGCAGCTCTTTTAGAACCCAGCTGGACTTGTAAGTTGTCAGCACATCTGTAAATCAAGCAATTTATGTCTTGTGGGCTAGCCTATTGGTGATAGTCTGCAGTTTTGTAAGGGAGAACTGGGTTTGCATTTTGATGATGCTGTAATGACTGCTATTTTGATTGCCACAGAGGACCTTCGGAGCTAAAAGTATGAGCTGCTACTGCTGGAGCTAAAGGATAAGATTTTGTACCGGGGACTTGTATTAGATTTGTATCCTCTGTGAATTGAGGTTGCGTAATAAAATAACCTGTGGATGACATTTTATTTCCTTTTACATGGTTTGCTTTTGGCAGGGAATGACTAACCAATCGCCAAAACATGGATGGTGTATAATATTAAGAGCTGTGGGTGGATTGAATGTTGTCGTGTAGGTGAAGTGTTCTTTTAGTGTTAGTAAGTGTTGCAGTAGGCTTTGATATTGATAATGTTTAGCATGTTTGGCAATATTTAGCATTTCTGTGCCTAAAGACATGAAATAGATTATGAAGAATTCCAAGGAAGACTACTGGTGGCCATCTTTTGATAACCTTATTTTCACAAAAAGATTTTTGCTAGAATTTTAAAAATTGTTAACATTTATTCTTATCTTAAAGGTTAGATATATTTTAACTGAGCGGTAGTGTTGCCCAGAGTCTACTGCACTGGACTGGCCTTCAGAAAGTCTGAATTCTATTCATGGCTCTGCCACTGATGTGTTGTGTGATCTTGCTCAACTCTCTTTACCGTTTTGTGTCTCTGCTTTCGTAGGTGTAAAATGGAAATAATAAGGCTTGCTTTCCACAAACCACTTTGAGACTACTGATGAAAAGTGCTGTGTAAGATCTGTGTGTTATTTTTTATAAATTAAATTGAATTCAACTGTAACTCCAAAAGGAACAATTACTAAACTTAATTAAGGTGCCTGACTTTAAAAAAAAAAAGTTGTTCACTTATAATACCTTTGTTTTCATTACTCTACCCAGGCTCTTTTTGGAAAACATAGGTTTCCATTTCAAAGTTGGTCACACAGCTCCATTTTTATTTTCCTGATTTCATATAAGTCATTATTGAGATTGGTGGAATCTTCTTGTGTAAAATAACCACTTTGGGGAAGTTTCCTTATTGCCCCATTCAGCTCCTATTAAAGCCAATGCAAAGATTTACAGTAATGTCAATGGGAGTTGCACCGAGCCTTTCACAAGTACTGAAGAGTGGACCACTCAGAGGATATCCAAAAGGTTTACTAAGGCTATGTCTACACTGCAGAGCTTTTCTGGGATACCAGGGATATCCCGGAAAAGCTATGCCACATCCAAGGAATGCATCCACTTTTTCTGAACAGTTTCCGAAAAAGCAGATGCATTCTTTCACCATCCCTGTAATCCTCATTGCATGAGGAAGAAGGGATGTGCCGAAAGAGGAGGTTTTTCCAAAATTTGGCCTCATGTAGACAGGCCAAATTTCAGAAAAGCCTCTTCTGAAAGAAAAGAGGAAAAAGATACGCAAAATGCAGTTCACAATTTGCGTATCTTTTTCCGACTTAGCCTTAGTCACCATTCTGTTATGTTGGTCCCACATTACATTTGATAATGGAAACTTGATCAGTCAGGATTACAAACAAGAAGGCTTCATGTATTTAAAATAATTACAGAATCAATAGACGTATTAACCAAATGCCCTATTTACACAATTAATTAATACACAATAAATTATATACACTATATTTTTGGAGATGCTAAGAAGCATATATTAACTGTAAATGTGTGAGATAAATTGCATTGTATAATCAATTACATTAACTGCTGCAACATTTTGGCTGTCATGCTTAGCTGTAACTGAAATGTATAATTATTTTATTATGAGCCCAGATGTCAATTATAACTTACATGGAACAGGTCCCTGGAGAATGGGACATTGGTCTCTCTCCTATCTTTTAAAATATTTTCTTTTTCAGCCGATGGTGATTTCAGTTCTTTGTGCATTTTTGCCATGGGGAAATTTATGAGACTATAGTTAAATAAAAAAGCAATCTAAAGGTTAATGCAAAGGAAATCTGAGCCATGTTTATGTCAGATACGTTAATATGATAGGAAGAAATATGTACTGTGTCTAGAGACTAGGAATTAGTTGGAAAAATCACAGGCATCAATACTCTAAATATTTACAAAGTGAATAATAGGCTAAGTCCTGCAGTGTTTTGTCAGAATACAAACTGAGAGCCAGACTCTCAGCTGGTGTAAACAGGCATAACTCCATTGAAGTTAATGGAGTTACTGTACACCGAGTTACAACAGCTGAGAAACTGGTTCAGTATGAGGGCTTCAGGATTTGGCCAATTAATCTATTTTTTAAAATCTCCCAAGCACTTTATTAATAAAGTAATTAATTAAAAATATATAGTGTATCAGTTTTCACATTGGTTATCTTAGGATCCTATTTGTATGTAGGAAGCAGATAAACTACCCTCTAGATTTGAACCAGACTACTCAATTTATTTGTTACCCAAAGTGTCTTGTGGTCAAAGGAAAAAAAAGTTCTGTATTTTTCTGCTGCAGCTCACGTAAGTATTATACATAGAAGTCTAATGCATCTTCTCATTCAGCGAAACAGACAGTGAAAAGCTTCTATTCTGTGACAGCCTAACCATTAATTGCATCCAAAACTTGATTTTATTTCTTCAGGTTTTTGGTGGAAAACACTATGGCTAAGATTTATTATGCCATTGTCATCTCTTTTTCTTTTCTCTCTCATCTGTATTCTTCACAGAGCCCATAAACATGGGCTGTCAGCAGGCTACACTCATCAGATTTCTACTTTTCCCCCCTGCCTATCTGATATTTGTACTGCCTCAGAAAGAAGCCTACATATTGCATCCTTAGTATGATTTTCCTCATCACATCTCATTCATCACTGACTCCAAACACTGTTCCATATATTAGAAAAAAAAAGGTCAGGGAGATGAAAGGGAAAGAGAAATAAACCACTATCCAAAGAAAGCGGCTGAGCTGAAAGAGGCTGTGGAACGTAAGATTGGAGCCAGTTTCTCTGCCAGCAGCCATATTGGGCACAGATCACTTGTTACAAAACTTCTAAGTTTTTTAAGCTGAAGGGCTATGAAGAAGTAAAATCTATTTGTCCGACCTTTTTCCCAACATAATGTAGCATCATGGAAACCAAAAGGAACGGTTCTGAAACTTTTCACAACTGGGATAAAAATATGCAGATTAACCCTTGTGTGATTAGGGAACAAATAGCATCCAAGGACTAAAGTCAGAATTTAATAACCATATTCAGTGAGAGTTGATTTCAGAGCCAAAATATTAAGAAGGGGTACTTGAGGAAAAGTTTTGCATATTGGAAAGAGGAATAAATCTGCCTGAAGCAGGCAACATGTCTTTAACTGAGCGGTCTTGTACACTTGACTTTATCTGAAATACCTGCTTAGTATGACATTATTATTTGCATTATACACATTGAAATGTAGCGTGGAGTAGTTAGGCCAAAAATATTTAGATAAGCTTAATTGGGCTCATGCTATTCTTGTTTTTGTTGTTAGGTGTGGTGTTTTCCCCGTCATCAAAAGATCTTTCTGACCATTTGGTATTAATCAAATAAGTGTGATTTTTTTCTAAATATCACAAGCAGTGATTTTGGTGTCACAAACAACAGAAGACATTTTCACAAGCTCAGAACAAATGAAAACCACCTGGTACTCTTATCAGAACCAGAAAGCAGCTGACAATCATAAAGCTTCATTTTAACTCTTTTGGTTTCTTTGGGTTTAGAAAACCCATACCAAAAGTATTGGTATGATAATGCTGCCATCCTGCACTGTAACTAGATATTTTTGCACCTGGGGCAAAATATTGCCCCCTCTCTTTAGGTTAGCATGTGTCATGCTCTTTACCTTTGCAGCTTATCCTTTTTACTTATGGCGTTTTTGTGCCCCTGATTATGATGTGCCTGGGGCAAGCTCCCCACTTGCCACAGCCTTGTCATGGGCCTGCTGCCATCATTTCTTACTTTCAAAAAATAAAGCAGCTGTTTCCTGGCATATTATAAGCATCTTGCAATACTGAAATCAGGGAAGTTTGACAGGGAGAAATTAACTTGTGCTACTGCTGTGCATTATTGAGTTTCATTTATTTTTCTATTGATATACAGGTTGATAGGATCTTTCAAAACCTTTGATATATCAAGGATACTTTATGTATTTTGCAAGTAAGGTCTACCATTATATAATGTGCTATGTGACAAGTAGTTCAGAATTTGATGATGTGCAATCTGATTTTATAATATTCCTCCCAGAAAGCTTGGTGACCTTTGGCCAAGTGTTTGATTAAGTGAATGTCAATACCAACTGGCAATCTTAAACTGAAATGACTGACTGTGCTTTATGTAAAGAGGAGACTCTTTCAGTAACAGATTCTGACTATGTAAATTTTTGCTACTGTTCCATACAGAAACGATTTATTTTTTCTGTCAAAGCCAATTTTCTTAAAAATCAGTGTTTCAAAGTTCAGGAGTGGCCCTAGACTAGCTGCCAGCAACTGGCGCCCTAGGCGAACCATGCAATCGGCACCCCCACCTCCAAACCCCTCAACGATATTGCACCACCATTTGGCGCCCCATTTAACTTGGCACCCTAGGCGATCGCCTAGTTCACCTATATGGATGGGCCGCCCCTGTCAAAGTTGGTTCCTAAAGCCTTTTTTAGGCACCAGTGCAAGCAGGGTGATTTTCAAAATTGATGAACAATGAAATTGCTGGGTGCTTGGCACTTTTGGAAATTTGATCCTTTATTTAGGTGGTGAGGTATATCCATAGGAGCCTAACTTTTGCACCTGCTTTGAAGATCTGGTTTTCAATCAGTGCTCTCCACTATGGTATACTGGGACCTGGAATGGCTGCTACCTAAGGCCAAATTCTGTCACCTTTGTACTTAAGTGACTGAGAGTATTAGAAATGGATCCCCTCCTACAAAACCCATGAGAATTTTTTCAAGAAGGTAAGATAACTTATTCCCGCTCATTGCCTGTGCTGTGAATTCTGAACATCACCTCTCCCAAAGGGTGACTTCAGAGACACAGCCAGTGGGGAGGACATAACAACACAGATCAGGAAGGAACATGATGTCACAAGAAGGACAGTGCTCAGGTGGCATATTGGATGCATCGTGCTTTATTGGTACTTCCCTACCCTGGACATCTGTGTCTACCAAATAGAGAATAATAATGAGTGAATAATTAATTTTTGTTTGTTTCAATGGATAAACCAAAACTTTGGAAAGTTTTCTTGTGTTAGTTTCTCACTCACCAAAATTCAAAACTGAAAAAAAAAGTCTGGTTGAATAAAATATTTTCAGTGTGAATCAAAACAACATTTTCTAAACGAAACATTGACATTCTGTTTAAAAAATATTGAATTGGTCATTCAGATTTTCCATTTTTTTCAGCTGAAACTATTTACAAAAGTCGACTCCAATTTGCAAATAGTTGCAATGTGCTCCAAATCCCACTTTTGAGTAAATTTACTATACCCTGAAAAAACATTGCCCAGCTATATTAGTAAACATGGCAACATTTTCCTATCTTACTCAGGTTATATGCGAATTTGATGGATCATGTCTTTATACATTCAACATGGAGGAATTGCTTCCCTGCCCCACCTGTTCCTCCCTCCCAGATAGAACCATAGAATGGAAATGCTCCATGTTTCAACTTGCTGAATTTCCTAGTCTCTGTTTGGATATTTCCTGAATAGGGCATTTGTCCTGAGACTTTTGCAGTGTCCAACTGTTATGTGTGTAAAATCTCTACCTCAAGACTGCATTAACAAAGTTTATGCATTTATCTTTATTGTGAGTCAATGAGAGGAAAAGATATGCACAAACTGAACACAAGGGGATAAGATACTCAGAAATCAGACACTACTAAGTCAAGCTGTGAATAAGATAAATTCTAGGTTAATGCAAAGAGTGGGAAATGAAACATAGTGTCTATTGAGAATAAGAATCAGAAATGAAAGCACAGCAATAAAGGGAAGCGTTTTAGGCATATGCAGCTTAAAATATGCTGTCAAGTATAAATGCAGCACTGTGACACTGAAGAGCTCACAGCTATCTTTAATCCACTGGCCAGCATGTGAAATGAATCACATATTCCAAAATCAAGAAACAAAGCACATTAGAAATTTCACTGAATCATGGAGCAGGAAATTTGAAAGCCATACTGTATTATACATAAGAGAAAATATATACATATAGGCATAATGCAATTAGGAAATAAATGTGAGTACATCTCCATGATGTAAATTGAATTGTAGCAGTTTCAGCAGCAATGGTAGTATGAAAATGATGATCCCATTACTGCAGAAAAAAATAAAAGTGGAGAAGGGAGAGACAATAAATTCTGGAAAAAAAATGGGAATATGTTGGAAATAAGTATGCCATGGAAATATTTTAAAGGATTAATTTATGAAATAATAATAAACATCCTGCAAAAGTTGATAGGATACCAGCAGCAATAACAGCAAGTTCATGGAGGAGAAAAGAAGGACGGGGGAGTCGGTGGGGTCCAAAACCCGGTGCTTCCACTTCTATGGAGATACCTGTGGGATAAGGTTTGCAAGGAGAAAATTTCTCAGCCAGAGCCTCATTTTATTTCAATCAACTGCCTTCTACTGAAGTTAATGGAATTATGCATTTGTTCCCAGCTGTAGATGTGGCCCTCCTTGCCCCTTGGAATGAGTCATAAGTCTGCAAGAAGCATAAGCTTGTGCCCAGAACTACTTTCCTGGCTTACGAGGGGTGCTATAATAAGCATTCCTGACTGAAGCTGTTCCTGACATTTATCTGCAGGCTAATGGGAAAGATCATACAGTCTGAAGTTCTGTTACTACTTCCTAGATGTCTACATATGACTGATGTAGGGGAGGACATCAAGGAAGGGCAGGTAATGCAAGGGTTCTTCCAGAACAAACATGTTTAAAAGCTTCAGAGGGGTAGCTGAATTAGTCTGTAACAGGAAGTTTATACACGTTTAAAGCATGTGCCATGTTTAAGATAAAGAAGTGTGCCATGTGTAAAATGAAATTATGCAGTTCTTGATCAGGAAAGAGTCCGTTTGTGATAATCTTCACATTAGTACTGTACATTAGACTTAATGGTAGCTTTGTCTGACAAAAGACAGCCAGACTTGGACTATAATTTGTCAGATACTATCATCATGATGAATCTGGAAAGAACCTCAAATATACAGTCACAAGTCCTTTCTAAAGTCCTTAAAAGAATTGGCAGTTACTTCCCTGATTACACAGCAGAGCTTTCATTATACAATGCATTCTTATCTATATACGTTGTATCTGCTCTTTGAGTATAAACTTTGTTTAGGATGTTTCTGTGGGCTATGAATATTGGATTTTGGTTGACACTTGAAATATGACCATTTTAAGTTACTTGGCTGAGCAATAGAAAGGAAAAATGTTAATGTAATCTATTTAACGTGGTTTTCTCGCTTCAGAATGGTGAATGATTGTTCTATTGCATAGTCTGGTTGATTTTGATTATTTGGGCAAATAAAAAGTAGAATTAAAATCCCTGAGATACAAAACTGTAGATATCACTAGTCCCAATATGAAGTATTTTTCCCCAGTAAATATTTCATGAGAATTATTTTTGGCACGTGGACTTCACTTCACATGCTTGGCAGTGCAATTGACTTAAATCAATAGTACATAGAATAAGAAGGATTTGAAAATTGTCTCCTTTGTTATAGACATACTATATTATAGACATAAAAGAAAAATATATAGCCATGATACAATTAGGAAATAAATGTGAAATTAAGAATCCACTTTTAAAATATATGCCATAGTTTAGATTTGTACGAAATGCCCAAATGTCTTCTTGCTTAAGAAGGAAGCATCCTGACTTCCCACATCCTACAGTTTAGTATTATACACAGGTTATAACACCATCCCATATAGGCTATGTCTACACTGCAGAGCTATTTTGGGACACTGGAAGTATCCTGAAATAGCTATTCTGCATCGCACGCCTGTTACTTCAAAATACAATGAGCTCGCTATTCCAACATCCCTGTAAACCTAATTCCATGAGGGTAAAGGGACGTTTTGGAATAGCGCTCTATTTTGAAATTATCTTGAAATAAGCTATGAAATTTGTATAGCACAAATTGAGTAGCTTATTTCAGAGTAAGGGTGCAGTGTAGATGCACCCATAGGCTGTGTCTATACTGGCACAATCTTGTGCCAGAGCTATGCAAATGAGGCTCAGCGTGGAATATCGCCGAGCCTCATTTGCATAACTAACGAGCCACCATTTTTGCGGAAGAGGCTCTTGCGCAAGACGGATCTGTCTACACTGCCCCTTCTTGCGCAAGAAAAACCCTCTTGCGCAAAGCCGTTATGCCTAAAAATAATCAGCAATAACGGCTTTGCGCAAGAGGGTTTTTCTTGCGCAAGACGGGGCAGTGTAGACAGCTCCGTCTTGCGCAAGAGCCTCTTCTGCAAAAATGGCGGCTCGTTAGTTATGCAAATGAGGCTCGGCGATATTCCACGCTGAGCCTCATTTGCATAGCTCTGGCGCAAGATCACGCCAGTAAAGACACAGCCATAGTGTTTAGAGAGCACTCACACATCAGGTTCCTTAGGAGAAAAGGCACAGCAATTTTTATGATGTTCATGAGCACCTCACTCAGTTCAAGTCTTCCCAAGCTTTTGAACAACACACTCAAAGGCTTTCCTCAGGAACTGGTATAGTCACTTGGTACTTATCCTCAGGGCAACCACTATGTTAACTGCTCTTGTTTTCCTTTTCTTTTTTCTCCTCCATTGAAGAGCTCGCCCTTATCATCACAGGGAACCTTTTCTGGGAGCAACTGGTGAAGTTATTTTAATACTCTAAACATGTCTGATTAAATGAAAATGTGGGAGGTTATAGACAGACACTCTCATACTTGAAGAATGATTGACTGAGATGAGCCAAAAGGATATCTATTTTACTGGATCAGTTCAGCTAGTGCTATTAATAATGAATTGTTACTTGAGATCTGCAGTGTTTTGTTTCTTTATTGAATACATATGCATGGTGGACTATATTTTTGCTTCAGAGTGGTAGCCAAGTTAGTCTGTAAAAGGAAAAACTTAAAAAACAACAAATAGACTAGTAGCACTTTAAAGACAACAAAACATGTAGATGGCATCATGAGCTACCACAGTAATCTGCTACCTACCAGTTCGCATCCAGAAATCAGATTGAAAGTTGGATGTTAATCTAAACCCCTGGGATTAAGTATGCCTGCAGTTCGATGCTGGTGAAAATGACATTTGCATTGAGGGCTTTACACAAGGTATATGTGCCACTTACATCCTGCTTAAATGGATTTGAGGTGGTAAGTAGACTGTTAGGGCCTGCTGGGTGATATGACCCCTTTACATATGTGATCCAAGACATACAGCATGTAGATTATCTTTTTTTTTCTGTTTCTTTTACTGTAACTTTGTCTTCAAAAAATCATTTCTAAATGTAAATTTAAAATTTGTTATTGTTTGAGTTCAGGAAAGAGTGTATTCTCTTTTTTTTTTATGAGATAGGTTTTTTAAATTTTTAACTGAGCTACTCTAGATTGTGAAGTGGTTAAAACACTTAAAAGTCATTGATCCAAAGCTGTAATGGAGTAGGAAGTACTAAATATATTCCATTTCCAATTACCATATGCTGCCATACAAAAAAATGTAATATAGTGTCAGCCCCCAGAGTCAATTTATTTCCTACAAGTGATAATCTATAATGCTTCTGAAGGATATCATCAATGGTGGGGGGCCTTTGTTTTTTTTATTTAATATAGATAACTAAAAAGGGAAGATTTTTAAAATAAAAGCAAAATTTTTTCCATATAAAACTTGTTCCAATTACTTAAAATTGCAGAATTATGCAGTGGAATAGAGCCCAGAATAAATATTTTTTTAAATCCCAACTATGTATAGCTATAGTCTTAAAAGCATCTAAAATATGAACTACCCTCTACATAAAAGTTCAGGGCATTCTTTTGCATATTACAATAATAAAATATTACACTTTTTTAATGTAACAGGTATTCACAGGGTATTATGCAGGATTTATCAGGCAACAGTTGAAACCTTGTCAATGCTGAGGCACATTAGCTAATAGCTGAATATGCTCAATTCCCTTGTGTCACACTCCTGACACTGCTGTGGCAGAAGGGAGATCTTACATCAAATGTGGCAGCATATCCCAAGGTCTGGGCAGACAGAGGACGAATGTGATTAAAATGAACTGTTTAGTCCCCCGAGAAAAGAGTCCCAGCCATTGTATGTCTTGGCTAGAACGCTTCATCAGCGAATATCCACAAGGCAACTTGGACATGAACTCCCGAGGGAGTTACCATCCCTCTTTTTTCCATCATCAGCAATTAAGATGCACGTATGATGATATCTGCCTGAAAAGGACAAAGCATATTTGTTAGCTGTCACAGTACAAGAGTACCTAAGTGTGAGCATTAACTCCCCTTCCCCTTGTGCTATGCTTTGTAATTGAGTCCCCCCCTTCTCTTTGTGCTATGCTTTGTAAATGAGCTCTCTTTTTGCTTGGAGAAAGCAGTCTCGTTTCCCCAAATCAAAACAGACAATGGTCCATTGGCTAAGGAAGATTGTCTTTTTAATTAAAATTTCTATCATCACGTAAGAAGTGACACAATTCCTGCTTTAATTGCTAAGACCAGGAATCAATTTTTGATACATTATGTTGACATGGCACTCATTATCCCTAGCTAGGTTTCATGAGCTATTACATTGACCGCTCTTCCTCCACTTCCAGTGCAAGTGCATTGACAAAGCAACTTGACCTGATGTGACACCAATTAGTGGCTTCCGCTGTAGTAAATTGTGTATGTCAACCAACCAAGTCTTTTTTCTGCAACATTCTTTATAGTCTAAAAAAGAGAGTGATGTTGTTGTTAATGAAATGAGGAATGATTGCTATGAAATGCAATAATTACCAAGAAATGATTTTTTTCAGATAAACTTTCCTCAGGTGCTTTTGTCTCAGTATTACAGTTCTTTGCTACCATATATCATTGTGATTTGAACATTAACAATTAAAGATTTTTCTTAAGCTTCATAGGGGTAGCTGAGTTAGTCTGTAACTGGAAAAATGTAAAAAATAACTAGTCTTGCAGCACTTTAGAAACTAACAAATCATGTAGATGGCATCATGAGCTTTCATGGGCACAGCCCACTTCTTCAGATGAATGGAATTATTAAAGGTCCAGTTTCTAAATAAATAGGGGATGGGAGAGAAGGAAAAAGAAGGAAATGAAAGAAAAAAAGGGGGGAAGAAATAGTCAATTAGAGTGTCCATGCTACATTAAGCTTGATAGAGAAGGTACTAAGTGTTCTTAAGTAGCCATTGTTTGGTTTTTTATGTCATTAAGATATGGAATGTAGTGGGACAGCCAGACAAAATCTTTATTCATACCTCTGTTATAGGAATCAAACTTGTAAATGAAGATAAATTCTAAGGCTTCCCTGTGGTGTTGGCTTGTGACATTGCCCTGAAACAATACGGTGACTTTGAGATCCATTAATGAGTGCCCAGGCAAGGTATATGTTCCCCAAAAGGTTTCTGTGTGTTGCCTTTTCGGATATTTGAGTAGTGTCCATTAATTATTTGTCATAGAGCCTGTCCAGAGTGTCCAATATACATGGCAGAGGGGCATTGCTGGCATTTGATGGCATAGATCACATTAGTGGATGTGCAGTTAAATGAGCCTCTTGATATGGTGGTTTATGTGGTTAGGTCCTGTGATGATATCACATGTATAGATTTTTCTTAGTTTGGAGTAATGTTCTGAAGGCCAACCGTAGGCCAACACTTATGGAAAGCTCCAAAATGCAACTGTAAAAATGAAATCTTCTTGTCCCACAGATCTTTTTTTCTGATTTATTAAAGGTTACTGATACAAACAAACAAACAAACAAACAAACAAACTTTTTTCCCTTTTTCTGCTTGTTAGTTGTGTTGACTATTCAAGCTAAGATACAGTGAACAAGATTTTCTTTCTTCTTGTCCTTCATCAGTTGAACTATTTAGTAACTTCTGATGAGTTCTATATGTCCAAACCTATTGAATATAATGGTTATTTTCCCACAAGTTTTAGTGAGGACTCAAGCTGATTGAATTTCCCTCTCTCCAATAGGGTGAAAAGTAAAAAAATAATAATTATTTTTTTCACAGAAAGGAAATTTTACATGAGAACATAAGAATGGCCATACTGGATCAGAACAAAAGGTCCATCTAACCCAGTATCCTGTCTGCCGACAGTGGCCAGTACCAGGTGCCCCGGGGGGGAGGGGGGACCGAAGACAGTGATCAAGCAATTTGTCTCCTGCCATCCTTCTCCAGCCTTTGACAAACAGAGGCCAGGGGCACCATTCCTTACCCCCTGGCTAATAGCCTTTTATGGACCTAACCTCCATGAATTTATCTAGCTCTTTTTTAAACTCTGTTATAGTCCTAGCCTTCACAGCCTCCTCTGGCAAGGAGTTCCACAGGTTTACTGTGCGCTGTGTGAAGAAGAACTTTCTTTTATTAGTTTAAAACCTGCTACCCATTAATTTCATTTGGTGTTCTCTAGTTCTTATATTATGGGAACAAGCAAATAACTTTTCTTTATTCATCCTCTCCACATCACTCATGATTTTATATACCTCTATCATAACCCTCCATTTGAAAAAAGATGTTTAAAAGCACAAAATGACCTTCCTGAAATGTTTTGATAATTTTCAAAACATAAAACACAGTAATACATACAATTAATATGAATGCAAAACAGAACATTAAAATGAATATTTTGTAATTACATGTAAAAGTTTAAATGAAATATTTAAAATTAAAATTATTGAAAAAAGCAATGACCCTGTAACTTCATAAAGCAGTTTTACAGTGTCAGTTTGCAGAGGAAAATATTTTTTTTAAAATCAGAGCTTGCTGGAAAAATAATAAAAAATATTTGTTTCCCATTTTTGTCACATTTTCAAATCCTATAGGCATAGGTGAAAGTAAGGAGGTGCTCCCAAGTGCAACACACTGTCAGGATGGTGCTGGCCAGCTGGGGAGCTCTTCAGCATGAGGAGGCAGGGCATGCTTCCAGCTGCACTCCTGGGACTCTCCTGCAGGCTGGTGAACTAAGCAACCAGCAGCTAGGCAAGTTAAAAGGACTGGCTGAGGGCATGCCCCCCATTGGTCTGGGCCTGTCCCAGTCTGGAGCCCCTTTCCCCAGGAAACCATTTAAGGAGGGCAGGGGGGCTGAATCCCCACTCCCCTTGAGATACATACCAGGACTCTGATTGCTTTTCCCCTTTCTGTCACTGTCAGGGAGTGAAAGAAAAGCACACAGAGTGCCTGCATTCCTCAGCCTCCTGCCTGAGAAGAAGGCAGAAAGGTGAATGACCCATGCTGTGTTCTTTCCTTTCGCTTCCTGTGTTAGCGGGGATGCTACAGTTGATTCACATCCTTGTGGGATGGACTAAGGTCCTCACTACTCGGATCTATCACCGGTCGTAATATCAGGAGATTTTTGGCGCAGTCAATAAAAACTGGCAAATGGTTAAAGTTAAACAACAGGACTATATTGTAGTGCAAATTTAAATAACATACATCGAATAACCATGGAGGGCAGTCCTCCTATGGTTACCCCTAATAATAATTACCAGAGTCCTCGGCGCAAACAGGACGATGGTGTTGATGCTGGTGACCTCAAGCCTCTGGCTGATTGAGAGCCTCGGGCGAGGAACAACCAGGAGTCCCTCGGTGACAGGGTCGTTGGTCAGGCGACCTCAATCCTTAGGCTAATTTTGAAGCCCTTGGAGAGGAACAGCCTGTGCGATCCCTCGAAGCTCTGAGGAAGATTGCGAAGACGGCCGATCTACGTTCCGCAGATGCGTTTGGTCTTCGGTCCTCTTCCCGCTCTTCAGCTGCGGCCGGAGCAGACGATGGACGCTAGACTCTAATAATCCTATCCTATCTAACCTAAAAGAAAACCCTAATCTAGTCACCGACACACCCGTCGAACAGACGCGATGACGGCCGATAAGCGGAACCGCAACGCAGCCTGCCGAACAAACACGACGACGAAAGCTAAACTACTCTAAAATACTAAACTAGCTAACTAAACCTAACACTACCTAAAAAGAAAGAAACAAAGCCTTCCGCCTTGTTTAATTCTTAAAGACTGTATTAGACCTCACTCATTCTCTTGACCTAGGACTAAGATTAGGACCTCTCTCACTCTCTTAGACTATACCTAACCCGACGCACATATACCCGACGCCACCCCAACTGTTGCGTGGTACAGGCTTTTATAATATGGGCTCATGAATATTCATAATATTTTACTTCAAATCCATTGGCTCATTCAAAAATGCTAATTTGCATAGCTTTACAATGATTGGCTAAGGAGAATCATAACAAGCGCATACATTATTTTTCAAACTCCAACAGGTAAGTTGGTAGATGTGACATACGTGAGCTACGTGCCAAAACATTTTGTCATTATGGTAATTTACAATGATTGACAACCTCATTGATTGACATTTGATCTCAATTCATTCTAATGCTCCCCTTTCTGTTTTCTTTACATAGGATGTCTAGACAATGCACGAACTCAGGCTTTACATCTTTCATATTTGCTCTTACCAAATTACAATAATAATAATAATAATAATAATAATAATAATAAAGACATTTCATATAACATAAAATTCCGCGCGTACACCTGAGAGTGACAAAGGGTAACAGCAAGCAACATATTGGTATGAATTTCGGTGGGTTGCTTCAGCCTCTCTGCCCTCCCGAAATAATACCTTCCCCCCGCTTCCTCCATGCGCTGCCCTATACACACATATATTCCAACCCCTAGCCCTGAGCTCCCCCCAGCCTGCTTCCCCCTTCCCTGAATCCATCCTAACACCCCTAACCCTGACTCCTTTACCCCCCTACACACACCCTACCATGAGCTACCTACACTCCTAGCCCCAGGCTTGAGCTTCTCCTCACACTCCCTAACCCTGACTCTTGCACCCCTCGATACATCTCCAACCCCTTGTCCTGAGCCCCTTCTCACATACTCCCAACCTTGACTTCCCCCCTCCACTGAGCACTGAGCCTCTCCTTATACTCCCCAACCCTGACTCCTACACTACCACACATTCATCCCCCTGCCCTGAGCCCTCACACCTCAAGCCCCTGTGCTGACTCCTGCCACCCCCACATCTCCACCCTATTCCCCGAGCCTCCCCCACCACACACACACACTACAGCCCCTGCCCTGAGCTCCACCATATGGCCTGACCTGCCCACCCAAGAGGGAGTGCAAAGTGACAGCACTTGTGAGAAATTAAAGTTGCTTTTACTTCTGCCTATAGGAATACAAAAAAGAAAGAAAAAGAAAGGGGGGAGGGGAGAAAGGAAAAGAAAATAATCCCAGTCAAATAATGTAAAAACAGGAGGAGGGGATTTGTGAAAATCCAATTTTAAACATGTCCCTTGTTTAATTATAATTGTAATGCAATTTTTGGTTGTATTTTTGAAATTTATAAAGTGTATAATTTTAAGTGGTATATAAATACTTGTGTAGATGCCTCTCTACTACATTCACCATCTCTATTTATTTGCCATGTTAAACTAAAATTCTAGTTTCTTAAATGCCAGATCCTCCCATAAATCCTTTGGTCCAATAGATTTACTTGATCAGAATTATTTTATTATTTTATTTATTTTTCATTTCCCTTTTCCCCCTCTAATCTGAACAATCAGGCTTTCCTCGTGATATTTTAGATAGACATCAGCCCTATACCAAATTTTTTTATCCAAACATTTGTGAACACAGTGGATGCTTGGCTCCAGACTCAAACTTTGTGACTCAGACTCATCTCTTTTTTAACTGATTTATTTTTGCTTCTCTTGTTACTTAGCTTTACTGTTTCCTTGTTTTATTCTTTTTCTTTCTGTGACTTCATGCCAGTATAATGTCAGTTGATCCTAATCAAAGCATCACATTGGCATCAGATGTGTATTTTTCTTTCTTTGCTTGAAGGTTACTGTATGATGAGGCACTCATTCGTCTTGTGTTCATAAAAAGATATGAGTGAAATTACCCCAAACAGTCTGCAGCTGAGAACACACGCTATCCTACTATATTTTAAACAGAGCAGCAGTTATTTGGTTGATACAATTTCTCTAGCATTTTTTCTATCTATCTACTACTCTATTTCATAACACTGGGTTAGGTTTTATTTACGCCTGCCTTTACTCTCCTGGTAGGTCAGAGATCCAAGCTGTGAAAGCTCATAGGAGCACTTTTGAAAATCTCAGCCTAAGCAATAAAATAATTGTTCCTGTTTTACACGAGAGAGTGTATGTGACCTTTGATATCCTGATCCAACTTTATAATATGGGACAGAGACATTGAGAAATAGCTTTTTTTGTCCTAGTTTCAAAATAAATATAAAATGCCACTTTCAGTTGATTAGATGAGGATCAGATGAAAAAAGACATGGAGGAAGACAGGACTTTTGAAAACCAAATTTATTGCATGAGTCATACATCTTTCCACCATCTTCACATATTGTAAGCAGTAAGTAGGCATTTTAGGACTGGAGTTTTTAAGGGAAGACAAAGTTTAAAACGTGGTGATTGGTTTATTTTTATCTCTAGCTATAATACTAGAAAATAACCTGCTTTGGCAGACTTAAGAGCCTTTATATAAATGAACATATGGGACTTGCACATTATATAATGTGCTTGGAGGCCTGAGGTCCTTTACTGCAGCTACAACCTACAGCTTTCTCATTAAGTCAGAGACAAAGAGAAATGGTAATGGATGAGAGGCAGAGTAGCATCTAAGAAAAATAGTTTTATGCAAGATGCTGGAAATGGCTGAATAACACAATTTAACAGTTATCACCCAAGTCTTCATTGGGCTAGCTATGGCCAGCCATCCAGGCTAAAGAACGGCTAATGTAAATATTCCTGAATAATAGTTTTATTTTGTTTTATTTAATTTTACATTATTTCATTTTATTTTCTGACGTAAGTGATGATGGAGGGCAAAAGAAAAAGAAATTAGCACAATGAGCTCAAAGGAAATAAATGACAGAAAAATAGTGTCTGGTGTTGGCCTCTATGCTATATGTTGTGTTGGCTTCTAGCATATGTTGCAATATGCTAAACTATATTTTACAAAATGAGTTTTTCATTTATTATTACTTACACAATCAAGGTTTTTTCTTGGGCTTTACTTAATAAAAAAAGGAATGGCTTTAATCAAGTCAGCCTTTATTATTTAAAAGTATTTGTCCATTTGGAAACAAAGAAGATCAATGAAGTGTGCCTTACTTAAGTCCTGTCAGTTCAGGGGCTTTATTCAGTGTATTGTAAGTGTGTGTACTAGCTCTGTCTACAGCAGGGCTGAGCAAGATGTGGCCCAGGGGTCAGATCCAGCCTGACTAAGAATTTGATCCGGACCGGGGACTTCATCTGGCTGCTTTCTATGTATATCCTACTGACCATGCCACTGAATTTCCAGGCAGTGGCTCAAGTAGCAGGATACTATTTAAATGGTTCCTGGCTCCCAGTTGTGGCATTACCCCGGAAAGGGCCAGAGCCACGAGCCCTTTAAATAGTCACAGCAACCCTGGGCAGCTGCCAGGCAACTCAGTAGTGGTGGGGCTGGGAGCAGCAAGCCTTTTGCTGTGTTTTTAATTCAAAGCTTCCAGCCCCAGACAACTCTAGTGGATGGCTAGTCCCTAGCCCCACCTATTCCTCTGGCCTGTGATCACATACCACAATTCTCATTAAGTGGCCCCCCTGTGAAAATTATTGCCCGCTGCTGGTTTACAGGAATTTCATGCCACAGTTATTTAAATACTGTTGGATAAAGCTTAGTTGACTTACCTATAAGAAATCAAACAAACAAGGTGCTGAACCTTCTAGCTTGTATCCAGAAAAGCACTTAAGCATATGCTTAACTTTCAGCACATCCCACTAAAGACTGATTTTACTGGTAATGTTGATGATTTGAGGCCAGCAGCCTCAGTCCCTAGAAGAGTTGGCTATTTTAACAACAGACAGAATATGAAAAAGTACCACACACTGGTCTAGTAATCCCCTCATACAGCCCTGCAGATCACCTTAACTTTAATGATACGATCATATAGCCATATCCACTTCAACATACTAAACACAAAACTATATTATCCTAATTTATCTGTAATTATTTTAAATGATGATTGAAATGGAAATAATGGTACACCTTTCAATACCTCAGTTTGTATCCACATCTAGGGTCTGATCCAAAGCCTGTTGTATTCTGTGGGAAGATTTCCAGTGACTTCACTAGGCTTCCGATCAAGCCCAAAACGACTGAAGCTGGTGATAAAGAATTATTCAGATTTTATTTTTCTCTCTTCCCCTCCCCCATTTATATATTCATTGATGAAGGAAAAGCAAATCAAGCTTCCACAATGCAGGGCCATTTAAAATTTGAAATCTATTTAATGTTGATGTTTTATACATCACTGTGTATCTGCAGTTTTCTGGTGTAATATATCTCTCATGAGTGTAATAAATCATTATGTCATTGCTGATCAGCTATAAATGCTCAGTGTGTCACCTCAAACAATTGTCTCCTGACTGGAACTAATGATTCTTGTTTCCTGACAGGTTACCTCACAATTTTCAGTGAGAGGGAAGTGCCAAGTATGTAGACAAGTTAGGCTTGTGCTCTTGAAATGATTGATACGTTTTTAATTATAAATAAAATTTTAATTGAGTTGCTCTTGTTCATCCAAGTATAACTTATAAAATGCAATGTATAAAATATTAATATGTGTTCTAATTGAGTTTGTGGTACTGGAGGATCCCATTGCTCAGGAATGCAGAATAGTTATCTCCAGAACTATTAGTTTTGCAATCTGATCCATGTGAATAGTATTTCCTCCATAGGATTTCTCACACGCATAAAGGTGAATAAAAGTTCTCATGATTGGGCCTCTGTCTCATGCACACGTCACACAAGAATATAATTCACATGTATAAAAAGTTAAGATTAGATTTCACTAGGTCAGTGTAGAAATTGTAATGTCATGCAATGTACATTTTAACTTAATATGGTCAAATAATTCCAAAATACATGGCAACTGCCCCCTTTACACTCACTCCTTATGTATCAGTGGGCCTGATGACAGCCAGAGACAGGTCAGTACCTGAGAACCGAATTAGGCCCAAAATTAGAAAATATTTTGTTATAATTTATTTAACATTTTATTGTTAATTTTGTGTAATATCTAAATTTCTAAGATAATATATAGGAATATTCTCAAAGGGATGTGTGAAAATTCAGACATGCACCTTTGATATTGTACCTTATGTTGTGCACAGGTCTCCCGATGGGCCTGAGCACTTTAAATCACTGTCAGAGTGCTCTGCTGTGTACTTTGGGTGGTGCTGAAGGCTGCCTGGGGGAGACTAGCCCCAGCTCCACTCTTTCCACTCAAGGTGGGCCCATCTCCACCTTGCCCAGGGACCCAGCGAGTCTGTTGGCACCACTGGTTGTGAACATTTCAATAATTTCTAAAATGTATCAGACATAATACAAGAGAAACATTTTACTCTATAAAGTGTTTAATGTGTGCTACAGTATATGCTCAGTAAATGTGAATGGCTCTTTGAAGCCATTATTGATGATCTTACAATGTATTTTGGAATATAAAATGCAACACTTTTGATTCTATGGGAGGAATGATGCCCAGTGAGTTTCACTGCATACCAGAAAAGTAATCATGTAATTGGTACACTGTCATTGGTGATTTGTTTCCTCTCGATGACTTGCCTATCAAATTGAACCAGATTATAAAGGATGGCTTCTTTAACTTTCAGCCTGCAGACTGTCAAGAGCTGGGTACAATCCTTGCTTAACGTCTATATATACATTTAAACTCAAAACTATTTGGGGATTGGAAAAATCCATAAAACTGGCCATTGCAAAATTATAATAGGTATGGTACATAAATAAATGAATTAAAACATCAATGATAGTGTATATAACAAAAATATACAGTCTCTTGCTATCTTGCAAATAGATTGTACTATGTTATACAGTCTTATAGGTACATAGTGTGCTATAACAACACTGGGCATGTCTACACAGCAGGGATATTTTGAAAAAAACTCACATTATTTTGAAATAACAAAGTGAGTGACTACAGAGCAAGCCTGTTATTTCAAAATGATTTCTAAATAATGGGCTTCTTATTCTGAATTCTGTAACCCTCATTTCATAAGGAATAATGTCTATTTTGAAATAGCTATTTCAAAATAAGGAGTGTGTAGACAGCTCAGAAATAACTGGCCTTCAGGGATTCTCACTGGTGCCCTGGTGGCCATTCTGTCCACACTCATCAGAACTCTTTTAAAGGTGCAGCCTCAGGGGAAAGGGCTTGTGGCACAAGGAAAGCCCTGCTAGCTCTGTGCCACACACCAGCAGCCTGCTCTGTCTTCCATGCTGCCATGAGTGACCCCCGTGCTCCCACTGAGTCCTCCACAGATGAAAGGGAGCCAGCAGTCACTTTTGAAGCCCCTGCCCAGGGGCAAAAAAGGAGGGCACTATCCTGGTTTGGTGTGGAGATCCTGGATCTTATTAAGGTCTGGGGAGAGGAGGCAAACCTCCAGAATCTCCACACCAGATGCAGGAACGCTGATCTATACGGCTGAATGGCCAACAGCCTGGGGTAGAGGGGCACAGTAGGATGGTGTTGATGATCCTCACCACCTGTAGGAGGAGACAAACAAACATACAGAGAATCACAGAGTTGTCAGGGCCCTCAGGAGTTCCCTGAGCCCAAGCCCCCTCCCACACACCAGGACCAACCCACAACTTACCCATTCCTTGTAAGGACTTTGTGAAGGTGGAACTGAAAAACCTTCCAGGGAAGGAGCTTACCCCCCCCTTCTGTAGGGAACCCCATTCCAGCAGTTCACCTCCCTCCTGGGACAATAGCATGAGAGTGCCATACCTGCATGACCATGTCGATCTCCCCATGAATTGGTACCCAACAGAACGGTAGCTGTCCAACGTGGTAAGCTTCCAAATAGCATGGCTTTTCAATCATCTGCTGCCACAGTTCTTCCTCTGTGCTCACTCGGGCAAGCCAGTGCTGTCCTGAGAACACCTGGCTTAAATTTAAAGTGGAGTTTCCTATGTAAAACAGCATTTATAGGCCCTGCAGTGGGTTAATTATACCCTTCATGTGCCCTGCCAGCCAACACTACTATGAGGCTCAGAGTTGGACTGGTCAGGGCTCCGTGCTGGGCCCCTCTGCGTAGAGGGAAAGGGGACCAGTATCAAATTATGACCATTTCCCGTGGCAGTGCAATGTGTAGGCCAGTATACTGGCGGGTAGATTAAAGATACCATACATTCCCTGCTCCTCTCTGCCCACTCCCTACTCACCCAGGAGGGTAGAAAGTACTAGTCACATAGCATCCCTTTCATGCGTCTCTGTGCCCTTACAGAACCATGCCATGGTCTAGCCTGTGAATCCTAGAATCATAGGATCCTAGGGCTGGAAGAGATCTCAAGAGGTCTTTGAGTTCAGCCCCCTTCTCAAAACAGGACCAACCCTAACTCTGGGCTCATCTAGACGATGCAGAACAGTTGAAAGAGGATATGCAAATTCCGTGGAAATTTGCATATCTTCTTCCAATCTCACTTTCGAAAGCAGGCTTTTTCGGCGACCCCCGCCCTTTGTCGCAAAACCCCGTAAACCTTATTTTTTGAGGAAGAGTGGCTTTTCAACAAAGGGGGAGGGAGTCGCCAAGAGAACCACATCTAAACTACTTTCACTTTCGAAAGCGCGATCAAAAGATATGCAAATTCCCGCAGAATTTGCACATCCTCTTTCGACTGTTCCGTGTAGTCTAGATGAGCCCTCTATGTGCTTTACTTTTTTCCCCTCAAAACAATCACTAATTGTGTTACATGTTGAAGGAAAAGTGTTCTTCCTTTGACTTCCTACTGTGTAGACAGTGCAAAAGCCGAGTTAAGCTATTTTGACTTAAGCTATGCAATGTTACATGTAGCGGCTTTGGTTTTATTTTCTCTATCTAGTGCTCTCATTTGCACCGCCTCTCATTTGCCTGGAATTAAAGGAGTAATTTACAGAAATGTATTTGCCCAGAGAATTATGTTTGGTCCCTTGGCTGTGTGAATGGTTAGAAGTATTTGGCATGCACCCATGCTCAGTGGATTGTGGCTGCCTACTTCTGTTGCATAGGTTACCAATTGTTATTTAAACCATGTGAGGAGCAGCTCATCTTTCCCTAGTGTAAGGCACAGAGTTGGGTTGCTATATGCTGTATATTATACCTCATGCCAGCTGGAAAGATTGCTAGACCCTCTGTGAGCTCTTTTCAAGACTATGACTTAGTTTCTAGGTGTATTTATTATTAATTATTAATTATATTATTTATTATTTATCCCTTAGGATACATCTAAGCAGCATCGGAGTAACTGATGTTATTCTGAAATAGCATAGTGCACATCTACACTACTAGCCTTTATTTCATAATAATGTCAAGCTGGAGGGCTTCTTACTCTCACTCATGGTAACCCTCATTTCACGAGGAGTAAGGGAAGTTGAAGGAAGAATGTTCTTCCTTTGACTTCCTGCTGTGTAGACAGTGCAAAAGCCAAGTTAAGCTATTTTGACTTAAGCTATGCAATTGACCTACCTGAAGTTGCGTAGCTTAATTCAACTTCAGGCCTGCCATGTAGACGTACCATTAGAGACAGGCTGGAAATGCTACAAAAATTAAATTAGTAAATAAACATGAGTATAATGCAGATTTGTTTTCTCCAGATCTGTTTTGTTTTGTTTCCCTACAACAGTGGTTCTCACAGCCACCTCTCAGGTGGTCCATGTCTCGAGCTCAGCCCCTGCTCCCTCCACCCTCCCTTGCTTTCCCCACAGCAGGGAGCACACACTAGCACTCCAGCCTTTCACTCCCCCTGCGAGATTGGAGTGCCAGCACCAGATTCCCTCGGGGGTGGGGGAAGCCCTGAGCTTCCCTGCCAGATCTGGTTCATGTGGAAGAAGCAGAGCCGGAAGTAGCTCTGTGTGCTGCTGCTCCCTCTCCCTCGGCTGGGGGAACAGCAACACATGGACACACTGCCTGGAGGTTTTCCCCACTGCCCCTATTAGCCATAGTTGCAGCCAATGGGAGCAGTGGGAGACTGTGTCTGGGACAAGGTGCCTAGGAGAGGTGTGGGACGTGAAAGCAAGTAAGTGCTCCCTGCCCTCTCATGCCCAGATCCTGAATCCCAACATGCTCCTGCACTGCCTCCCTGTGGAGACACTGCATCCCCAGCCCACTCCTGCCCCCTCCCCCCAGCCAGACACTCTACCCCCACACTGCTCTTGAATGCACCCTTACTCCTGCATCCTTCCTTCTAGCCACACACTGCAACTTCCCTTACTCCTGTATCCTCCCCCTGGCCAGACACCCTACTCCCAGCCTGCTCCTGCACCCTCTATCCCATCCAGACTTCGCACCCTCCCTCACTCCTGCACCCCACCTCCTGCCCAGATCCTGCACCCCCAACCCTATCCCACTCAGGGTACGTCTAGACTACAGAGCTTTTCCAAGATATTGGAGGTATCCCAGAAAATGTCTGCTGCCTCCAAGGAATGCATCTGCTTTTCCAAAAAAAATTTGGAAAAGCAAACACATTTTTTTGGTATCCCTGTAAATCTCGTTTTATGAGGAAGAAGGGATATTCTGAAAGAGGGGTTTTTCATAACATTTGGCACCAATGTAGATGGGCCAACTGTTGGAAAAGCCTCTTTCGGAAGAAAAGAGGAAAAAGATACGCAAATTACAGTTTGCGTATCTTTTTCTGACTTTTCTTTGTAGTGTAGACATAGCCTCACTGGCAGCCCTGTTCCACACACTGAAATCCTCATTTTTGTTCCCACCCCAGAGCCTAGGGGAGGTTCACAAAATTCACTAACCTCAGAACCCCAGAAGAGTAAATCCAGCCCATGGGAAGCCCTGAACCTTGGTCCTCCTTGTCCCTTCTCCCTTGCTCTGGGGGGCTGGAGTATCAGGTGAGAGAGGTATCTTAGTTGGGGGCCACAATAGTGAGGGTTGGAGGGCTTAGAGGGGTTTTTTTTTTGCTGACTTTTCTGTGGGTCAGTGCCCCCCCCATCCAAAAATGGTTCCTAACCCCTGCCATAAATAAAGAAAACATTGAAAACTTCTTTGTTGGACATAAATTAATATTTTACTTTATTTTAAATGAAGTTTGCTAAACTAACATGAGAAAGTTAAATCTGTTAAATAATTTAATATTTCCTTTCTTATTGGTTAAATTAAACCATTCTCCCTAGCTGCAGAACCAGCAAAATGGCTCAGGAGTAATTATGTAGTTAACACACATTTCCATTAGCAACTGGTGGTCCACGGAAAGGTTTGCATTGAACCAGGTGGGCCACGGGCCAAAATGTTTGAGAACCACTGCCCTACTTGGATCAAACAAGCCACACACTGCAACTTTCCTTACTCCTGCATCCTCCCCTTGGCCAGACACCTAGCACACACCTGCAATGGAGCCTCACTCAACTTTGCATCTAGCCCAGAATCACGTCCTGTTGAAGGATGCCACTGCTGCAGAAATAGGATATTTCCTTTTACGCAGCTTTATTATTTGAAAATCACGCTTAGAGCAAAATAATCTTTATTTGGGTTACACATTATGAATTTGGAAGGGAAATGGAAGTATATGAAATAAAAGTGAAAGATTTTTGGAAGAAACACAACTGATAATTTAGAGGTAATCATACTCTTTTACAGCAGTATACTTTTTTGCACTGATAATCTAGAAAAATTGAACTTACCTCACAAAATAGGAGAGAAGGAAAAATGTTATAAAAGTATGACTATCATTCTAGGTCTGTCCACATTTTTTGAAATCTGTGGCTATGTCTATACTACGACACATCCAGGTAATGCGTCTGCTCTTCCGACGTTTTTTGCGGAAGAGCAGACGTGCTCTTTTGGAAGCCCTGTAAACCTCATTTCATGAGAAAGAGGAGGTTTTTCCAAAATTTGGCCCAGGGTAGACAGGCCAAATTTCAAAAAGCCTCTTCCAAAAAAACAATTGGAAAAAGATACGCAAATTGCAGAGCGCAATTTGTATACCTTTTTCCGAAAATCAAGTGTAGTGTAGACATAGCCTGAAGTAAAATTTTGAGTTTATGAAAGATGGTGGATACTTAACTCAGAATATCAAATTCCTTAGGGTATGTCTACACTAGCCCCCTAGTTTGAACTAGGGAGACTAATGTAGGCATTTGAAGTTGCAAATCAAGCCCGGGATTTAAATATCCCGGGCTTTATTTGCATCTTCCCGTCCAGGCGCCATTTTGAAATCCCCCTAGTCCGAACTAACTGCCCGCAGCTACACACAGCAGTCAAACGTTAACTCGAACTAAGTCCTTAGTTTGAGTTAACTGTTACACCTTGTGGAATGGCCAATAATTAACTAAAACTTCTCAGCATAGTCACTCAGATCTGAAAACTCTTTCTGCATATGTGTGTGTGTACATTTAAACAAATTAGTTTGAGCATGTTTTTGAAATGCACTATTTTATCCATCTTTTTGCTGCTAATTACAACTTATAATTCAATTGCACATCATATTACCTGAACAGGCATATCCCTTGGCTATTCAATATGTAACATGGTAATCCTATATCGCTTTTCTCCAATAAGATCCAAAATTTCAATTGAAAAAAAACCTAAGCATGTACTTAAGTCATTCCGTAGTCAGTGCTGCATGTAAGCACATGACTGTAAAGGGGCTTACGTACCTGCTTAAAGTTTAACATATGTTGAAATGCTGCAATGTTTTTCTAATCTTGCTCACTTTTTGATAATGGGATTTATCTGTAAAAGTGCACAGTCAAGAAAGTAAGGTTAAAACTGATTCAACAACATAGATTGTTTTGGCTTTTCCTGCTCAACTGTCTTTTCTCAATTCCCTTGTTTGAGATGTTTCTATATTTTAAAGGTTAGTCAGTGTAGTGAATTTGGTCTTCGGTTGTTTAAAACATGGTCTGTTAACAGGAAGATTCATCCAAAGGGAATACTCCCTTTAAAAACAAACAAACAAAGCAACCACAAAACAGAACATAAGGTCAGAAAGGTACAGGATATTACTGATGGTTGCCTTGCCAACAGTGAGGTGTATTATGATTCTGAGTGACTGACAGTTGTCCTTCAAATCCACATTTTATGAGTTCTAGTTAAAGGAAATAATAGGCATAAACCATTTTCCTGAAATGTATTAAATGCCCGTTACCTTCTTTGAAATAAAGATTCAGGTATTTTTTTCTGAGAATCATAAAAGCTAAGGAAAGCAGGTAGTATGTGCTGTATACTTAGTGTTGTATTTGGGACAGTGGGAAGGGCAGAGACTGCTGAAGTAAAGGTTGTATAATGATTGCAGTCAGTGAAACATTTCAGAATTAAAAAGTATAATGTTGTATTGCACCACTGGAGAAATAATGTGATTGTCTAATTAGAGACTGTATTGTAATGCACGTGCTAAAAGTATGATATTTACGGGATATAAAACAAGATTTGGGTCTGATTCCAATCTCGCTTTAAATTAGTGTTGCTGCACTGAGTTAGTGCATCTTGATTTATATGGATGCAAATGACAGAGAGATCTAGTTCACTGTGTGTGTAAGCTGTGGGAAAGGAAATGGTAACATATCCAAAATATTTATGACAAAGCCAGTGTCCCAAAATAGACATTCAACTCTTTCTTGGCTCATTAATGACTCCTTTAATAATGTATTGCTTCACAGGCTACATTCGCCATCCTTATCAATGAGTACACTAATGTAACAGGAAGTAGCTCCAAGCATAGTTCAATTACTTTTCTATTTGGACTATATTTTTGACAAATGCAGGTAAAACTGCTGCTGTTCCCCTGTAAACTGAATCTTCCACATCATCTTCTAGCGCTAGGATGAGGGAAGAGAAACAATATACATTTTCCATAATAAAATATAAATATCTCACCCCACAACAATCGCAGAACATGGACATAAAAAACGAGGCACTGAAGTTCCCCACCAGACCTAAGAAGAACTAGCATTTGAGACTTCTTCAACAAATGGCATGTAAAGTCTGCTGTGAGTATGGTTAAAGTGAAAGTTCTCCTACTAGATGCTTCCCCTTATTGAGTAACATTTTACTCCACAAGGAAACCCAATGACTGCGGAGACTACTCAGCATGAATAGGCATAGTTTCTGACAACACTGCTTCTTGGGTTATTGGCTTTATTTCATCCAATAATTTGTATCTTATCTGAACTGAAATTTGCAAGAGGGGTGTTTAGAATGAGGAATGCTGTTTATTAGGATACCAACCAAACCTTTGTATGTGAAGGATTTTCATTTCATTCATTCCATTTAATCATTTTTAAACTTTAGTATTGTGTAATGACACATTTTCTTTCTACTTCAAATGCTGCATTAAAATGATAGTATGCTGAGGAAAATATACATTTTGTTCTTTCCCATTGAATATCCGATTAATTGGAGACAGAAAATTCTTGCAAAAATGTTAGTCTGGCATTAATGTTAAATGTAATTTGTGTGCCAATGTCCTGTGAAAATTGTATTTGCTGTTCAGTGGCAACCAGCAGATTAAAATGTTTAAGGATATGATATTATGGATCTTCTGAATTTAAAGCAATTGGAACACACTTTATGCAACGAAATGTGGGGAAAGCAGACTATATGCCAAGATATGGCTATTCAGCAGTACTACTACATTGCTTAAACATTCTGTATCACCAGGTATAGCAGAGTAGTGCTTGGCCTACCTGTGAAAGGGTCAGGGAAACATAAGTAGTTTCATTCCACGTTCCTACTGCTTTATAAAAGGGTCACCCAGGGGCCAAACTGGCTCCTGACACAATAAGGAAAAGCCACATAGGTGCTGTTCTATGTTGGACTGACAGATAACAGTCCTCAGCGGGTTGCTTCACAGGCTTTCATCCACAAATAACCCCTGTACGAGATGCAAGCAAGAGGTCAGAAGAGACAGATATAGGTATGGTTATAGCATGTCAGGATTGTCTCCCTGCGCTTTGGGAATCATCAGATGGTGCTTTAATTCAGCTAAGTCTTTTTAAAGAGAGACCAAATGTAAGTCCCTGATTCTATATGTCAGTGGTATATGCTAAAACCCTAAGCTACTTGGAGCTTTGTGTATCATTCATATAGGTTATGTAGAACTTACAGCCAAAGTGTGGAAAATGTGGAAGAAAATAATGAAGATGCTCAGGTGATTTCTTCACTAAAAAATAGTATCTATCCCAGAAAAGACAAGGCAGTTTGATCAGTGGGGATGCTAAGGCAGCTTCCTGCCCATCCTAGCACTGCAGGCTGTGCTGGGCCCCAGAAGTGGTGAGCAGCAGGCTGGCTCCTGCGGGAGGAGGGACAGGGAGAGCGTGTAGAGCTCTGTACACTGCCCCTGCCCTGAGCACTAGCTCTGCACTCCCATTGGCTGGGAATCTGCTGCTGGCTGCTTCTGTGGTGCTGCATGGTCTGTGGTGCCAGGACAGGTAGGAAGCTGCCTTAGCACTACCACTGATCACCCTGCAGCAATGAGACCCAGTACCTGATATTCCATGACCCAGTAGTGGGTTGCAACCCTTACTTTCAAAATCACTGTCCTAGGCTTCCTCACAGTCTTTAACTTGACCTGATGACTGGTGTGAAAAATTCAAACTGCCTTAGCACCTCCACTGCATTGCTGACTGGGAACCACTCAAGGTAAGCCCCTCCTGTCCAGCCCTGACCCGACCCGCTCCCCCCCAAGCCAGAGTTCCTTCCTACAGCCCAAAGCTCTCATTCTCAGTCCCACCCTGGAGCCCACACTTTCATCAAATTATGTTGGGTCACAATCATTAACAATTTTTTTCAAAAAACAGGACTATGTAGCACTTTAAAGACTAATAAGATGGCTTATTAGATGATGAGCTTTCGTGGGCCAGACCACTTCCTCAGATCAAATAGTGGAAGAAAATAAGCATGACCATATATACCAAAGGGATACAATCAAAAAAAGTGAACACATATAAAAAGGACAAATCAAATTTCAGAACGGGGGGGGGGGTGGATGGGAGGTAAATGTCTGTGAGCTAATGATATTAGAGGTGATAATTGGGGAAGCTATCTTTGTAATGGGTAAGGTAATTAGAGTCTTTGTTGAGACCCCAGCGTAAAGTGTCAAATTTAAGCATGAATGACAGTTCAGAGGTTTCTCTTTGAAGCCTGGTGTGAAAATGTCTTTGAAGCAGTATGCAGGAAATCAAGTCAGGACATATCACACTAATACCAACCCTGGGACTTTTCCTTGCAACAAACCCCGTTGCCAACTTTGTCCACATATTTACTCTGCTGACACCATTATTGGACCTAACCAATTCAGTTATAAAATCAAGAACACATATTCCTGCTCATCCAGAAATATAATCTATATCATCATGTGCCGACAGTGTCCATTTGCTATGTACATTAGACAAACGTCTCAGACACTTCGCCAAAGAATCAATGCACACAAAATGGATATCAGACAGTATCACAAAGAAAAAACAGTTTCTTGCCATTTCAACCAGAAAGGGCATTGTCTCAATGACTCGATTACCTGCATACTGCTTCAAAGACATTTTCACACCAGGCTTCAAAGAGAAACCTCTGAACTGTCATTGATGCTTAAATTTGAAACTTTACACCGGGGTCTCAACAAAGACTCTAATTACCTTACCCATTACAAAGACAGCTTCCCCAATTATCAGCTCTAATATCATTAGCTCACAGACATTTACCTCCCCCCCCCCTTATCCGCCCTCTGTTCTGAAATTTGATTTGTCCTTTTTTATGTGTGTTCACTTTTTTTGATTGTATCCCTTTGGTATATATGGTCATGCCTATTTTCTTCCACAATTTGATCTGAGGAAGTGGGTCTGGCCCACGAAAGCTCATCACCTAATAAACCATCTTGTTAGTCTTTAAAGTGCTACATAGTCCTGTTTTTTGTTTCAGCTAGACTAGACTAACACGGCTACATCTCTATTACTAATTTTTTTCAACTGATCCATAAAAAATTTTTGAAAACCACTGGCCTAAGGTTGCCAATTTTTCTGATTTCTTTTTTGTTCAAAAAATGGCTTTTAGGGGTGATTCTGATTTGCAGACTATGACTTTGTATGTGCCATGTAGCATACAAATATTACCTCTCAACCTCTGAGTGTGATTTGCTCTCTTCTTGGGTAATACCATGTGGATCAAGTATGTGGGCTGTCCATATGCAGCTAAGAATCCTGACTATTTTGAAACATGCAGTGCTTGATATTTAAAAGGAATTGTTCATCCTAATAAAAAAATATTATTTCAGTTACTAGATAAGATCAGAACTGAATCATAAAATCAAATTTGTGTAGTTGGTCCTGTTGATTCCCTCTCTCCAATCCTCCTTTATTAATATCTACATCATTTGTTTCTTTCAAAGTTTGGGTCTGCTACTGACCTTTCTCAAACATTAGGACAGGCTTGTGTCTAGGTTTAGATTCAGTCCTTACAGAGATTAACTAGATTTTCAAACAGATCTTTCTAAAGGTCTGACTAGATCTGATTTTAGAATATTTTCACTGAAATATGTAATGAAACTACATCAGTTTTCACAAAATTTCCGTCAAAGATTTTTGGGGGAGAAATTACTGACTGATTGGTACTCATCTGGGACATGGGAAAACAGGTTTAAATCACTGTAGAGAATGGGAGGCTCCCACATCTCAGACCAGTCTCACCACCCAGAGAAAGACATATACATGTATTTTTGCAGAAGCGTTCAATAGATTTTGTTTTCATTCCAGTGCAGAGCAAAAACAAACTCACAAAAGTTGCAACAAAAAGGAAATTCCATCTTCCAGTCAAATCTAGTTCTGATTTAATTCCATTGGAATCAATAGAAAGATTTTTATTGACTTAGATGGACTTTGGAATAGGACCTAAGTTTGTGTTTGTGTTCTTCCAGTTTGGATGTGCAGATCCCTTGTGTGTGGGTACATGACTTAAATTTGCATGCATATCTGTCTATATGAATACACTAAGGATGTTAACATCAGCTTATCGGTCACATTCACCTCCCCTCCCCCTGCTTAAAGACCTTGTAAGTCGGCTCTCCCCAAGCACCAACTCCAGTGACATTGCCTTCTCCGCTGCCTTGCTGCCTCTGATACAGAGACAGCAACGTGCGGATAAGGGGGTGGAGGATGCAGATGGGATCCGGTATACACAGGAAGTGGCTTTCAAGCCAGCATTCTGTGCATACTGGCTCCCACAGAGCCACCTGTCTCCCACTCTGCTACTTCTGATACAGAGGCAGCAATGAGGGAGGGTTAGGGACAAGCAACAGCTCCCACCTGCCCCTTGGGCATAAACCACTAAAAATTCAGTGGTTACACGTTTACATAAATAAATGTATTTTAACATCACTAGTGTATACACAATATGACTTGCTTGCACATGCTGGGGAGTTGGAAGCCGTATGTCAGATGCTTATGATCATGTTTCTGGCTAAAGTTAGACTTATAGGCATTAGCTATAAACTCAGATCTTAATGTGGTTCTGTACTCCTTATAATTTTAATTTACTATTATTTACATTACTGTACCATTTAGTGGTCCCATTTGATAGCAAGGCCCCATTGTCTTGAGTGCTGTACAAATACACAATAAAACAGCTCCTCCCCTACACAGATTACATACTAGTCCATGGGTAGGCAATAATTTTTGAAGGGGGGCCAGAAGAGAGCATGCAGGAGCAATGTGGATGAATGAGCAGGGTGGGGTGTCTGTCCAGGAGAGAGGGTGCATGAACAAGTGGGGTGTCAGAGCAAGCTGGAGGTGCTGGGTCTTGGGGGGGAAGGGAAGTGAGGAGATTAGTGTGGGGAGGGTCTGGGCATGAGGGGGGACCTTATCTGGCTTCTTGCCCCCTTGCAGCAATGGCCACAGCCACTCTGTCCCGACCACCTCAGAGGGAGGCCCTGCTACTGGGGCCTATGTGGTCTGGGGCCGGCCCCGGAGGATGAAAGACTACTTGGCCACAGCAGCAGTGTCTCCAGCCTCCAGGACTGGCCCCAGACTGCATGGCTATGGCAGCAACGCCTCTGGTCCCGGCCAAGGAGCTGCTGCTGATCCTCAGCCCCTGCACTGCCTCCTCCCACCACAGCCTAACCTGTTGCAGGGAGGAGGGAGCACTCTTCAGCAACTGCAGGAGGGAGGAGGGGCGGAGCTGATCTCCCTCCCACGTGCTACTGAAAATCGACTTGTGGCATGCATGCTATAGGTTGCTGACCCCTGCACTGGAGGTGGGGCCTGGAACTGCCTCGTGGGCTGGATCAAAGCCCTAGCCAGGCTGGATTTGGCCTGCTAAGAGGCTTTTGTCCACCCCTGGACTGGATGGTTATGATTGTTCCTTCTGACCTTAAAAACTATGAGTCTGAGTCTCCTGAAATAGACAACTTGTCACCAAACTAGAAGCTATACTTGAAACCTACATATTTTAAATCCATGGTTTCATTACGCAGTTTTATTTGGGCATAACTTGCGGTGTCTTTTGCAGGATATATTTTTAATAATTCAATTATTTATGCAGCACTCAGTAATTAAAATCCCCCCATAAATCATAGTAAAAACTTTTTACGGGACACAGTAAGTTGAAACGTGCAATTGGATATTGATCTATGGCTAAACAGAAAATTTATAAATGTAAAGCCTTCACTTAATTTAGGCAAAATCAAAAAAATAACATCAGTGGCCTCATTATAATTCCCCCTGGACTTTACTGGGAAATATAATTTTTATGCTATCTGGTGATGCACCTGGTTAATAGAATAACCTCCACACCTTTTTCCCATTCTTATTCATATGCGGAGAGCAACATAAATATTATCTGTCCTTCCCCAGGGCTGTAGACCATTAAGCTAACTTGCTTTTTTCAAGGCCCAATATATTGTGGTCACTGTTTCTGTCTGATGTATTGATTGTTTTAAAATAACCTATGTTATTTTAGGCACATAAAGACCAATTCACAACTGGTCTTAGATTATGTTAGAGGGTGCAATTACACTGAAACCAGTGGTCCAGTATTTGTGCCAGGAGTGAATCAGGCCCATAAGCAAAATTTCAGTCATCTTTCCTTTTCTATTTTCTCTTTCTTATCCCTGTTTCTTTCTTTGGGAGTTCTGAGCATGATGACTCAAGAGACCTGTCTTTGTACAAATTATGAATTCTGGATTGATTTTTTAGAACTCTTTGTATGTTTATGCCTCAGGGCTGTCATTTGCTGAAGTCTGGTGGCACATTTCATGTGTTAAGAAGAGGGGGAAAAACAGAGCCTAAATGTCTCTCTAAATGAAATGGTCACTAAAGACCACCAATAACTGAATAGGCCTCTAGCAGACCAGTGCATATTTAGGTTTCTTGTAATCTGTAGTCCAGACCACACCTCAGAGAGGACCTTGACCACATGGGTGAGGAGGTGGGAGAAGAGGGACCAGAAGGATGACTGGAGACTTGTAGTTGATTGGAAAGTGTGTGTGTGTAGGTGTTCCTGAAGCACTGTGCCCTCACTGACTAAATTGAAAAGAAAAACCTAGGCTGAAGATAGGAAAGGGGACCTAGAAATGACACTGACTTAAGGAATGCTTCATATTGTTGAGGAAACTAAGGAGGCAGGGTATGAGGTACGGATATTTCTTATTTCCAAATATCTGAATATCTCTCATGCTGTATATTAGAAATGGAGTGACTGAATTTAAAGAGTCATCTGCAAAACCTTTGTTTTATTAAACTCATTTTCTTCGTGTACCCAAAGGGTTACACTGTAAATATTGTTCCTACTAGAATGGAGTTGAGGAGGTGGTGTGCGTAAGCAGCTACTGAGAATCTTGGGGGCACTAGTTTGAGGTCTAGGGCAATTGGAATGTGGGATCTTACTTCAGAGAAGGGGTGTGAGTTAGAGAATTTATGGCCAGAGATGATTCATTTACGCGTCAAGAGCTTCTGTGTTCTGTATTGGTCTCACTACCAAATCTGGGTTTGATCCTGAAAATGGTCATTGTTCTGTCTGCAACTCAGAAAAGCACTTAAGTATGTGTATGGTTCCACTAAATTCAGTGGTCTTGGGGCTAGTTACTTATGATCTGTTTTGCAAAGGCCCCAAACAACCCAAATTATATTGACTTCAATAAGAATTGCTCATCTAAAAATATTGTCACTTAAATGTCCCTATCAAATTCAGCTCTGGAGGCAAATCAGTGGTGTGAGACTCATACACTGAGGGTACGTCTCTACACAGCAGGGCTAAAGTCAAATTAAGCCACACAACTTCAGCTCTGTCAGTTGCGTAGCTGAAGTTGAAATAGCTTAATTCAGCTTTTGGCGCTGTCTACACAGCAGGAAGTTCAAGGAAGAACACTCTTCCTTCTACTTCCCTTACTCCTTTTGAAATGAGAGTTACCATGAATCGGAGTAAGAAATCTTCCATCTCAATATTATTTCGAAATAAAGACTTGTAGTGTAGACACACATTATTATTTCAAAATGTCAGCTATTCTGAAATAACACAGCTGTGTAGACATACCCTGAGTGACTATATCCCTCTACTTCTCATTTCTTCTCTCTCTGTGAAATTTGTTTGACAATCTCTGACGATTTATTAGCTGCATAATTTTTTGAAAATGCAAATTTGTGTCTCGAGTGGTCACAATAAAAATCTTTATAATTAAAATTGCCATAGTATTGCCATAAAACTACCAACTGTATTTGTAAATGCAATGTTGTAAAATTATAATGGTGACAATTGTAAGCAGTATGACGTGTGGCAGGGTCAGTCCCACTCCTGGGCCCCAGACCTCTGTCCTGTTCACTGTCTTGTAGGTATTGCAGCACAAGCCCCGCTTGCTCTTGCTGGGGTTTGGCCTTCTGTTCCTGGGCTAGAAGAGCATTGGGGTAAGTGCCCCCTGGTCAGCTTGGGCTGGGTTAACAGTCCTCCCCAGCCGCTAGCTCAGTGGTCCCCAACCTTTTGGGGCTGCCGGGCGCCTGGGGGTGGGGCCGCTCATGCACCCCACACCCGGGGTGCAAGAATGGCTTGGGCCGGCCCTGGTCACTCAGTGGGTGCACATAAATGCCCTGGCGGGCGCCATGGTGCCCGTGGGCACCGCGTTGGGGACCACTGCACTAGCTGAACTCTCAGGCTACCTGGGAAGGGAGCCCAAACACTGCTTGTCAGAACTCCTCACCTCTCCTGTTGTCTATGGCAATGCTGCCATTCCCCTTATCAGCTTCTCTGATTCTCTCCTTGTCTGTCACTGTCACTGTCACTCCCACTGTCACTGTCACTGTCACTGTCACTCCCACTCCCACTCCCACTCCCACTCCCACCCACGCCTTCCTCCACCAGGGAAGGCTTTTTAAAAGGCTGGATGGCAACCTGAAGTGAGACCAGCTGGCCCTAATTGATTTATAGCAGCCCCATCTCCACTGCTCCCACTCTGCCCAGGATAACTTTGGGTCAGACAGCTGCTCCTGGCTGCCCTGAAGTAACTCTCTCTGAATTAGTCAGGGTTGTTTCTGTTTTCTAGAGCTGCCTCTCTCCCGTTCTAATCTAGCCCTCTGGCCTGACCCTTTCACAGATGATTAGATTCTTTGCCCTCACCAATGGGAATTCAGTATGTGGGAAGTAATATATAAAAAACATGAAGTGCTACCTTTTCCTCCATATTCATAGAAAAGGTTTATAAGGAGGCCTGATCCTGCAATTGCTCTACATGCAGAACTGGAATGTAATGCATTGAGCACTTTCAAGGCGGGGCCCAAGATCCTAGGAAAATACCCATAATCTAGAAGGAGAACTGTATATAAGACATCCTTTCTATCTTTCTTTTATGCCAAGACAAGCACCATTAGAAACTAATAATAAACCAAGATTTTCAGGTGGGATAAAATGACATAGCTCTACTGACTTAAATTAATCTCTTTTGATTAAATCTAGCTGAGAATCTAGTCCTGATATTTATTATCCTGTGTGGCCTAGGTTGTGAAAGCAAAGCTAGGGGGTGAAATAATTCTGGAGTGTGAGGAGAGCTATCCAGTGTTGGGGATAAGGAGATACTAGGATGGCTAGAAGAAGGTACAATGCCTGCTGTAACTGTAAGATGCATGGGGAAGAAAGGCAATGTATTAGTTTGGAAGATTGTGCCACATGAACTCTATTTTGTGCATAGCCATTGACCTCCTTCTCCCTGCCACCTTTGCATAGGCGGTTAACAGTAATAGCACTCACTAAGCTTTCACCCAGATGCAAAGCACCTTGAAGCAGCTCTCATCAATGTATAAGCTCAACACTGACAATGTGCGTGTGTTGGGGGCTGTGCACTCTCAGGTCAGATATGAATGTCTGTACACCCTCTATGAATTATGTAAAAAGTTTCCATGCGGGACCCGCACAGAATAATATAGAAGGCCACACTGAGGTAAAGGACATGTTAAGTTATAGTTCTAATAGCCCGAGTACTCCATGCAACTCATGTAGAGCTTCTGTAACCTCTGTTGCAGGCTAGAGGCTGAAAATAAAAAGTGGAGATGGATTTGTGAGAAGTTGATTATACAGTAGCTCAATATCTTGACCATGGCTGGGTTGGGACTGGTTACAAGAATGTAAGTACATAAGAACAGCTATATTGGGTCAGACCAAAGGTCCATCTAGCCCAGTGTCCTGTCTGCTGACAGTGGTCAATACCAGATGCCCCAGAGGGAGTGATCACAACAGGTAATCCTCACCTGATCCCCCCTTTCTCCCACTTCCAGAGAAACAGAGGCTAGGGACACCATTCCTACCCATCCTGGCTAATAGCCATTGATGGACCTAACATCAATGAATCTATCTAGCTCTCTTTTGAACCCTGTTAAAGTTCTAGCCTTCACCACATCCTCTGGCAAGGAGTTCCACAGGTTGACTGTGCACTAAGTAAAGAAAAACTTCCTTTTCTTTGTTTTAGTCTCTTCCCCAACTATTCCTTATTCCAACCAAATAACGCCTAAATGTGTTGGCTCAATACGGACATATCTATATGTAAGCAAAGTCTGAATCACTGCTTGCAATGCAGCCAGATGGAAGGAGAAAGGAATCCTAGGTGTGGTTGTGCTCATTCAGTTGTTTAGCCCCATAAGGTATTCAACTGTTGTTATGTAAATACAGTTCATGGTGGAATGGGAAAGAAATCCTGGGTGTGCTTATGTAAATCCAGTTCAGGCAGTGCTATAGGCCTGATGGATGCTCAGTTGTTAGAATGGTATTTTGCCTATTGTAACTAATTTGGCTGTAGTTGGGTCACAAACCATGTTAACCCTAAATGCAGGAATTATAAAATATGACACCAGTGCTTGCAGGAGAGACACTGTCGTTGTAGAGTCTTAGATGGACAAGCCTCCCCCTTCTAGACTCAAGTGGATTGGATTGGGGGGAAGAGCAAAGCAGAGCTCAGCTCAGCTCAGCATGAGCTATAAGACTGGTTCAAACTGTTTCTCTTCCTCCCACCCCTGTTCTAATGATAGAACTAAACCAGACTCCATACGGGGTCTCTTTATTTTCTGCTGTCCTGCACTATGGGTCAAGAGCTGAAATCACAGAGAGCTGAAATCACTAAGTTTGGCCCAGATCCAAACCCATTGGCAGCAGGCGGTCAGCAGGGCAGCTGGCAGTAACACACAGCTGGCTGGCAGGAGCAGCAACGAGTGGCCAATGGAGTGGGTGAGACACCACCTATCCCCACTCCCCCAAAGGGTGGGAGGTGAGCTATGAAAATCACCTCTGAGCTCCGGTCTGCCCTGACGAAGAGCAGCAACTGTGAGTGGGGTATGAGAAAGGTTGGGCATGTGAATGGGACACTTACATAGCTGGACTTGTGAGCCTAAGAGATAAAGGACATTGAGCTCGGACGTTTACTCATGGTTTGGTTATGAACTCTGTTTGTGGTGTTTTCCCAAGTTAATGTCATTGTGACTTCTCTCCCTCTTCCATTAAAAGTTTCTTTTCTACGCTCAGACTCTGTGCTTTCGAGTGGGGAAGCATTGCCTCCCAGAGGTGCCCAGGGGTGTGTGTGAATTTCCCAGGCTACTGGGTGGGGGCTCAAGCCAGTTCTGTGTGGGATGAATGAAAAGGAACCCGACAGTGGCTGCTGCCAGTGCTACCCAGCAGAAGGGTTAAATATATTTACTGGAAGATCGACATTCCGGAGGTGGATCTTCTGGTGTTTGTTTTAGCAGGTCTAATATAGACCTGTAAATCAACCCCTGAGGGCAGCTCTGGCCAGTGAGGAGTAAGGGAGAAGTAAGGGATACCTACAAGAGCATTTGCTCCCATCGGCCTCCTGCAGTATGGATGCCACCAAGGCTCGGCTTAAGGTAAGCCAAGTTAAGTTGTCCATTTTCCATAGCTGGATTTGTGTACCTTAAGGCAACCTTCCTGCTCTATTGTAGACCAGGTTTATAGGCGCAGCAGGCATCACTGTTCTGAGCACAGACAAAGGCTGCCACTATATCCACCTCCTGCAAAGGGCTGAAATTAACAAGGAAAGACCTTTTCCTCCCTCACTGTTTTGTGCATCCATAAAGGGGTCAAGCACACAATTATGCCCATACGATTTAGTAATCAAGAAGTCTTCAGTAGCTATGATTAATTAAATCATAGTCTCATACATTAGGGTTGGAAGAGTTTAAGCCACTGCTCAAAGCAGGGACAACCCCAATTCCAGGCAGAGCTTTGTCAAGCCTCGCCTTTTTTTATTATTAGCTCACTCAAGATTTCCTAGTGAAGACAAGGTGCTGTCTTGCCATAGTTCCTATTTTTCCTGTAGAATAGTTTGCTTTTGCACCCTTAATAACATTTCTTTGAAAAATGCCAACTGTCTTCTGTTGTTTTTCCTGTTAGACTTGCTTCCCATGGGATCTTAGGGTATGTCTACACTGCATTCCTCTTTTGAGAGAGGAATGAAAATGCAGAGGAACAAAATTGCAAATGAAGCGCGGATTTGCATTTCCCACGCTTCATTTGCATAATTGCGTCAGGGCGCCATTTCAAAATACCCTATTTTGAAAAAAGAAATGCTGTCTAGATGCGGTTATTTCAAAATGAAACCCTTCTTTCGAAATTTTATAAGGAGTAAGGGTAATTTCGAAAGAAGGGTTTTCTTTCGAAATAACTGCATCTAGACAGCGTTTCTTTTTTCGAAATAGGGTATTTCAAAATAGCACCTGGACGCAATTATGCAAATGAAGCATGGGAAATTCAAATCTGCACTTCATTTGCAATTTTGTTCCTCTGCATTTGCATCTTCTCTTGAAAGAGGAATGCAGTGTAGACATGCCCTAATCTACCAACTCCCTAAATTTGCTAAAGTTTGCCTTCTTGAAATCCATTATCTTTATTTTGCTGTTCTTCCATCTTCCATTCCTTAGAATAATGAACTTTATCAGACAGATCTGTCTCCTAGGTCTCCATGTTTTTGACTTACCTGTGGTCTTTGGTCACTTGTCCCCATCAAACCTAATTTAAAGCCCCCCTCACTAGATTAACCAGCATGTATCCAAATGCTCTCTTCCTCTTACTTGATAGGTGGACCCCCATCTCTTCTTAGGAGTCCTTCTTCGTAGAACAGCATCCCATGGTCAAGAAAGCTAAAGCCCCACTGGCCACACCATCTTCACAGCCAGGAATGCACCTCCAGGATGTCTCTACCTAAGCCCCTACCTTTGACCAGAAGGATCAAACAGGACAAAACCTGCACTCCAAAACTCCTTCACCTATAATCCCAGAGCCATGTTGTCACTTTTGCAGGGTCATATCTTGCAGTATTATTAGTGCCCATATGCATAAGCAGCAAGGGGACGGGGGGGAGGGGGGGGCAAATGACACTCGACAGTACCACTGTAACATCTCATGTTTGGGCCCCTAGCAGGCACCATACATCCTTGGATGTTCTCTCAGGGTGACAGCTGCGTGCCTCATTTCCGCTCAGAAGAGTCTCCAGTCACTACTACCCTACATTTCCCCTCAGGAGTAAGGTCTGTAGACCTCCCAGTTTGGGGGGTACATGGCTTTTCCTCCTCTGCCTTAGAGGTGATTCCCCATCTCTCATTGCCAGGGAAGCATAATGGTTCTCCAGTGCCATGGGTGGATTTAGAGCAGGGGTAGAGCACTGCCTGCTGCCAGAAGTAACCAGCTACCAGTGTCCTCCCTGAGACAGAGCCATCTTCTCCTCCACTATACTAGTATGCCAGCAGTCCTCTGTAGCTGGACAGTTTCCTTAGCCTTGGATGTCTCCACATGAATACGCTCAAGGAATTTCTAATGGGCACAGATACTCCTCAGCCTAGCTATGTCCTCCTTTACTTCTCCCACCTGCTTCCTGCCACATGCACTCTTCACATTGGATGGTGTCCCTAGCCTGATTTTCTGTAAGTGGGAAACACAGGTCACAGTCTCTACAAAACCACACAAATCATCTTCCAAACTCCCTTTCAAATTCCCCTGATTTTGGTCCCCTGGTTGATAACTCCACACTGGTTGCTTAACCTCTGGCTTGTTAGGCCTTCTATCCCAGTTCAGCCCTAACCCTTCATTAACCACATGAGGCTGATGAAAATGATCCAGAGTGATCAAGGGAACAAAGGCTTTAAACTCTCCTGAGGCACACAATCCCAAATGATCTAGTAACTGAAATAAACTGAAACAGAAATGAAAATGCAAAGAAACATTCAAGCTAACTCACTTAACCCAAAGTTAGTACTCATGTTTTGTTTGTTCCCTGTTTGTGATCCCCTGCTCACAAAAATTCTTTAAGTAAATTTAGATATAAACAAATAGATTTAAATACCACTGATATTAATAGTCTGTATTATTCCCCCTGAGTGATCCTTCTGCATGGAAACAAGGCACAAATATTTCATATCTTCCTCTCCTATATCTGGACTTCATGGACTGTGCAAGTGGAGAGGGTAAAGGCTAGAAACTGCTAAAGGATAATCCATAAATAAGTTGAATATGGGTGGGGGAATGGCTCATGGTACCTTCTCGCCAGTCCTGAAGGCCTGCCCAAGAAAGTGTTACAGCCTAAAGCAGTATTATATATTCAGTTGTAGCCTCACCAGTAACTCCAGGACCAGTGACTTTGGGTTTCCGTTCAGTAACCTCACTATGAGACTCATTAATTCCACATTAATAATTCTTAACTTTCTAGGAACTTTCATTAGGTACAAATTATTAATGTGGAATTAGGCTCATAAAGTGAAAACTGTGCTTCCACTTCATCATACAATTTCTACCCAAGTACTCTACCCATGCAACATTGTAGATCAGTCATGTCTTTTACAGTGGTTCATTTACAGAGACAGTAACTATTAATATAAATATTACAACACAGTGTACATTTTTATTTTGATTTGCTGTTTATTTTGAAGAAAGATTAATATGGGGGAATCCAAGCCATTATATTCTTCAATGAATACACAGGATATGTTCTGAATACATGCTACATGCTGGGTCCAGATTTCAGGTGAGATGTAAACTGAAGGTCCTGAGCACCTGACATCATTAGTGTACTTTTCCTAAGAGAAGGGGGACTAACCACACTCATGTAAGCAAATTCACACATTCTACATGTAAATAATAGTTAGCTATTCTTCAAGTGCTGGTCCGTATTTGCACTCCAAATGTGGATACACATATACACCATGCATCCAAGTCCACAGATTTTAACAAATTGGCTTGCATATGCAATAGATCTCAGCATATTCCCAAGTGAGGGTTTAAAAGGCAGTGAAAGTGAAATCTCCCAGAGTTAGGCCTTTCAGCTGAAAGGCCTGAGTTGAAATCCAGTGTCTTTAGCCTTTCAGAAAATATGTGAATAGTTATTCTTTTAGCTTCAGTTTGTTTTTAGTATAGTTAGTATAGGTTTTTTCCCCTGGACTAGAGGTTTCCTCCTCCATGGTCAGTGTAGGGAATGATTCCGGACACACTGGGTACAGGTGAAAACAAGCAGAGGATTTACTGAGCACACAGCACTGGTGGAGTGCAGACCAGGGGTTTAGCCTAGAGAGCACTAACTTAACCAAAACATACATTAGATTATATAGGTAGCAGATGGACGGAGGAGAAGTGATTTGATAGGTCTAGCAGCGGAAGTGAGATATGCACATAAGCCAATAAGCTACAAAAGTTACACAGTATCTCTGCCCATTGCCAATTAGACATGTTATCACTAATACAGGTAGTTATTCCTAACAAGCTAAATGAGCCAACATAAACAGGATGGCAGCTCCCAGAATGGATATGTTGGTGTAAGCTCGTTAGCTGAAATAGTGATGTCTACTGTGAGATGACTCCATCCTTGTGTTGGCACAGTCCTTGGGATCCAAGCTCATTAATCTGAAATCACAGGAGACAGTGAGAGACCCGTGCAGCCTGGCTGATACCAGCCAGGCCTTATCAGAGTGAGGCCCCTTTGGAATGTAGTTGCCAGGGGAACCAGGGTCACGGTAACTGCTGTCTGTGTGCTTCCCAGGCCTGGCCTAATAATTTCGGATTTGAGTTGTCAGTTCTCAGCAAGATACCATGGACTGCCTCAGTTTACCCTATGTCCAGCATCCCAGGCTTCTAGAGTTGTTTTTCCTGTCCTTTATGGTGTTTCACAAGGATAAAGTATGCCTTCGCCTTCAACCTAATTTTCGATATAAAGTCATATCTGAATTCTGTCTTCACTGATGTTTCATATACCTGTTCTTTTCCCCCCCTAACATTCTGTTTGCTTTTTTGACTAATTCTGCACACTGAGTAGATGTTTTCAGAGACCTATCCACAATGAGTCCAAGTTCTCTCTCTCTTGAGTGGAAACAGCTAATTTGGTCCCCACCATTGTATACAATGGGATTATGTTTGTATAGTTAGGATTATGTTTTCCAATATGCATTATTTTGCACTTATCAACATTAAAGTTCATCTGCTGTTTTGTTGCCCAGTCATCCAGTTTTGTGAGATCCTTTTGAAGTTCTTCACAGTCTGATTTGGACTTAACAATCTTGAGCAGTTAAGTCCTATTTTAACTATCTTGGCCCTCCTTTCCTAGCTATACAATGGGTCCATATCTCATTAAACTCTGTGGGGATTTAAGCAGAAGGGATAAGGGGTTACCTAGCTTGTGGTTTTCTGCCATGTTAGATCGTGATTCCACCAGAGGATAACAGTTTGCTTGCTTATCAGATCATCGGTTAGGGTCACCAGTGTTGTGAGTTAGAATTGGGGTTGGTAAATTCCTTACAAGTCCTTTACTTTATTAATAATAATAAACCTTAAGATGAGTGCATTGTGTGCTCCCCTGTTTAAACATGTTAACCATGCAGAACAGACGCCTGAAAGAGCCCCCAAAGACCACAAATCAAATAAAGATCAAAAGCACCAAAGTAGGTTTATAGCCAAGCAACATACAATAATAGTTGTCAGAGAACAAGCTTGCCACTGCACCACTACACTTTATGTAAGCCATGGCAATGAACTACCACCCAACTAAGTGCCCTGAATTTCAAGGCCCCACTACAGTCAGTCAACAATCACCCTTTGGGGTGCACTTTTATACACAGGTACAAACAAGTTACACATTACTCCTGACATATTAGGTTGCCACCCTCTGTTGCCTCATTACCATCCCTTACCTTAAAGAAAGGGGGTTTACTTACGATCCATCATGTTGTCAATTTAGACCTGGTCATAAACCTAGGTCAGTATGTATGTTATTTGTGGGGTGTGTGTTGGTACCAACATGTTTCTTAACAAGATGTTCTGTTACAACCCTTTTGAAATGTGCTCACAGCCTGTGCCTAGTTCATTTTAGGTATGAGTGTTTCTGTAATATTTGCCCTGTTCCTGCTAATTTCTGTGAGCAGGGCCTGACTCTTCATCACAGCTTAACTTTGCTTTATATTAGCAAAGTCTTGACCATTGCTGTCTAGGCCTCAGGCCTCATACCCGGCCTGTGATACGTGAGCTTATATTTCAAATCCTCATCTTACTACGTTATCATCTACAAATTTTGTCAACTTTCTGTTTACTCCCTTTTCTATATCATTTAAGAATTTATTGAATAAGATTGATCCCAGTATGGACCTTTGCTGAATACCACTAGTTACCTCTCTCCATTCTGAGAACTGTCCATTTATCCCTCCCCTTGGTTTCAACCAGTTATCAGTCCTTGAGAGGACTTTCCCTCTTATCTCATAACAACTTACTTTGCTTAAGACCTTTCGTGAGTGACCTTGTCAAAGGTTTTCTGGAAATCAAAGTATACTGTAGCCACTGGATCCCCCTTGTCCACATGCCTCTTGACCCCTTCAAAGAATTGCAGTTAATGGTGAATCATGATTCCCCTTTACAGAAACCATGTTGCCTTTCCCCCAGCAAATTATATTCACCTATGTGTCTGATAATTCTGTTAACTACAGTTTCAACCTATTTGCCCGGTACTGATGTTAAACTTACCAGCCTGTAATTGCTAGGATCACCTCTATAGACCTTTTTTAAAAATTGATGTCACATTAGCTATCCTCCAGTCATTAAGTACAAAAGATGATTTAAAGAATAGGTTACAAACCACAATTAATAATTCTGCAATTTCACATTTGAGTTCTTTCAGAACTCTTGGGTGAATGCCATGTGGTCCTCTTGACTTGTTACTTTGTAGTTTATCAGTTTGTTCCAAAACCTCCTCTAATAAGATCTCAGTCTGGACAGTTCCTCAGATTTGTCACCTAAAACCAGTGATTTAGGCTTGGGAATTTCCCTCACATCCTTACCCATGAAGACCGATGCAAAGAAGGAATGTTCTGTTCTCCCCTCCCCTCCCAAAAAAAAACCACCCTACCATATTCTTCTCCATATGTGATTGGGTTTCAGTGATTAATGTGGTAACAAGCTTCTGCGACAAATCTTTTATGACCTTTTAGCCATTTATGAATATGGGTAGCACCTAACTTATCTATTTGAGGTAGATTAATTTATGTGTTTTAGCACCTCTGTCATTTTGACTTGGCCTAAAAAAATAGCATATTTACTCTGAATGCAAAAGGGATTATTTCTGAAATGTCTGAAAAAAATGCCCAAACTGCTTTTGAATTACACATCATTAAAAGGTCAACACAATTTGAAATTTTGACTTTTCGTCTGATTAGTTTTGGCAATAAGTATAACCTGCCTCATTTTACCAACATATGCAACACCTGTCCTTGACAAAATATTCAGAGTATGCCTAAAAATATTTTGCCATAATATTTCATTTATCTACTGGAAAAATAAGTGAGGGTTAGATCATCACACTGAATTGAAGACATAGGGCTCACTCCTCCCCTGCATCTGAGCTTCAGTTGTCAGAAGTTGATGGCTGGTGGGGAGCATAACAGAGAAAGTGATATCTCCCTGATTCAGTGCCAGCCTGGTTTTGGTATTTATTAAAGCAGCCAAGGGAGGAATCAGCATTTTGGACTATTGTGTTCCCTTCTCCTTCCCCCCTACCGCTTCCTTCCCCCCAGCAGTACCTTCTTTCTCCTTCACATGGTCCCCAGCACCAGAACTGAGGTAGATAGCTAACACTAAACTTGGTTCTGCCAGCTTTATGCCAATGTGGCATTATCTACTGCAAAGGGTCCTCCCAGACAGCTGGTCTGAAATCCATGAACAATATACTGCTTGAGTGGATTGTATTCTAAAATTTTGACCAGCCTGTGTTGAGCTATTAGAAGCTTCTTTCTCCCTCCCCTGCAAAAGTCACCTTCACAGCAGTAGGGTAGGATACTGATCTAGCAATCAAGAGATAGTTGCTAGGGCAGACGATTGAACTAGCTATTACACACAAGAACTTACACAGACACACACATACACCCCAATCTTGTCACAGTTACAAAGGGATGTGCTGAAGCTCTAGTTATTTTTCTAGAGTCTGCAGCAAATTCCAGTTAGAGGCAAGCTTTTTTTTTCTTTTGAAGCAGCAGTATATGCTTCATCATGTATTACCCCACTCACTATTCTGCCATCCAGGAGGAATGACTCTGGGGCACTTACTACCGTTTGCAGTGCTGGGATTCAGCTTATAGAGTGGATTACTATGTATTGTTTTCAAAGAATAGCATTATAAATTATGTTATACATCATATGAATAATATCTCTGAAATTACCCCACTAGTGACTTTCAAAATTCAGTTTTGATGTTCACTTTGGTTTTAACTTTCAACAGAGTACTTATAATTCACCCCCAAATTATTGCATGTCAGAGTCATTTACAATAGTTGCAAACTAATGCAAAACTATCAACCCATGAAGGAAGAGGTGGGGTCTGGTGATTGAATGCTTTGGCCTTGGAATGCAGGAAGCCAGTGAGCTAGTTAGCAGTCGAAAAATTCACTGCTCACCATCGTTCATCTGAAATGAATCTCTACCTACAGTATATTATGATATCAATTATACATCTGTGCTAGGCATTTATAATTAAATGTTTTTTTCATGTTAAGACTGTAGCTACAAATCTGCTAAATGTTTGTAGGGAAATGGATTGTCATTTTTTTAGGTACAGGGCTGCATGGGATGAATTTTTACATGAGTCATCAAAGCATTCAAGCATGTGAGCAATTCAATTCCCATTCAGCCAAATAATTAAGCATATTACTTAAGTCTCATTTGCTTAAGCACATGAGTAAAGTTAAGAATTTGAGTAACTGTTTTGATGATTCAGGGACTCAATCTACTTGAGAGAGTTTGCCTGTCTGTCTGTCTGTCTGTTCAAGAACTCCTCCTAAACAGTAACAGTAACAAATTTGGTATATAGCTTCCTCTTACCTTAAAGCAAGCTACAGCTATGGTTGTGCCAGGACAATGGGATGTGCCTGGCATGAGATTACTCCTCATAAAACCATACAGAAAAAAGAATCACTAGGCAAGTGAAAGGGGTTGGTTCCGGGGCCTCCAGGACTGCCTTAGCCCTGAGCCTCTCCTCTGCCCTGGGTGCCCTTTAGGGAGAGTGCAGGTGCTGAAGTACCCCTCCCAATTCACACGGGAACATTGCTGGCTGTTCTCCTTCATCAGTGAGCATGGGAAAATCGCACAGTGTGTTGCATTCCTCATTCTGGCTGGGGAGTGCCAGGGGGCAGACAAACCTGGAACTACACCAGCCAGGGGTCATGCACCCCTTCCTCGGCTGTTCCCACTGGAGCTGCAGCAGCTATGGCAAGGCGCTTCTCACCTGGTTCCAAGCAGCTATAGTGAGAGAGGGCTGGGTTAGCCTCTCTCCCCAGGGCAGCCTGTATACTGAACCCCAGAGCAATGATTTAAACAAAGCATGGACATTTTCATTTTATTTTCCAAAAAACAAAAATTCATTGAGTTAAGGACCCAAGCAACACCAGGTAAATCTTCTAGTATTTTATAAGTGAACTATAATCTTGAAGTTAAGTGGTGAACTGTTATTATGACCCTTAGAGTGTGTCTATAATACACACTAAGCCTCAAATCTGTCTCAATTTGGAGTTCAAGACCTGCTTTCAGTCAAACACAAATCAGTTGGACTCAAAAGACAGGACTATGCAGCACTTTAAAGACGAACAAGATGGTTTATTAGGTGATGAGCTTTCATGGGCCAGACCCTCTTCCTCAGATCAAATTGTGAAAGAAAATTGGCATGACCATATATACCAAAGGGATACAATCAAAAAAAGTGAACACATATAAAATAGACAAATCAGATTTTAGAACAGAGGGGGGATGAGGGGAGGAGGTTAATGTCTGTGAGCTAATGATATTAGAGGTGATAATTGGGGAAGCTATCTTTGTAATGGGTAAGATAATTCGCATCTTTGTTAAGGCCCAGTCGTAAAGTGTCAAATTTAAGCATGAATGACAGTTCAGAGGTTTCTCTTTAAAGTCTTGTGTTAAAATGTCTTTGAAGCAGGATGCAGGTAGTCAAGTCATTGAGACAATGCCCTTTCTGGTTGAAATGGCAAGAAACTGTTTTTTCTTTGTGGACTCAGGCCAGCAGACACCAAGAGCTCAGTCCTAGGACACTGCTATGGAGTGGGAGGCCAGAGCCCAAGTCCCTTAGGGTATGTCTACACTAGCTCGTTAATTCAAGCTAGGTAGGCAAATCAGGCAACTGGAGTTGCAAATGAAGCCCGGGATTTAAATATCCCGGGCTTTATTTGCATGTTCCCGTCCGGCCGCCATTTTTAAATCCCCCTTAGTTCGAACGAACTGCCCGCGGCTACACGCGGCAGTCTAAAGTCAATCCGAACTAAGTGCTTAGTTCGGATTAGCTGTTACTCCTCGTGGAATGAGGTGTAACAGTTAATCCGAACTAAGGACTTAGTTCGGATTAACTTTAAACTGCCGGGTGTAGCCGCGGGCTGTTCATTCGAACTAAGGGGGATTTAAAAATGGCGGCCTGACGGGAACATGCAAATAAAGCCGGGATATTTAAATCCTGGGCTTCATTTGTAACTCCGGTTGCCTGATTTGCCTACCTAGCTCGAATTAACAAGCTAGTGTAGACATACCCTTAGTGACTTCGGCCTGTGCCCTGTTATACAGGGTGGATTCAGCTCAAGACTCTGAACTGTGCAAAGTGCACTATGGATGTGTTAGTATGGGTATGAGATCCAGGTCTAACAATTGTAAGCCCAGGTTAGTGCAGTGTTGGGCACTCAGTGTTTCTAAGCCCATTGAGTCCACAAGCATGGGTCCTACAAACTTGGGTTTATAAGGTAGGGTAGAAATACCCTTAAGAAAGTGGGCAGGGTCCCAGAACTCCGGCTTCAGTCCCAGCCCGAATATCTACACTGCAGTTAACCAGCCCCTTACTCCAAACCCTGCAAACCTGGAGGACCTACTGACACTTTTAGTGGTGCTCTGGACATACCTTTAGATCCCCCAAATGAGACCATTGTACTAGACATACCTTTAGATTCCCCAAATGAGACCATTGTACTAGGAGCTGTATAAATACAGATGAAAAGAGACAGTGTCTGCCCCCAAAGAGCTTATGATGCATATGCATGAGGCAGACAAGGATCAGCAGAAAAGGAGTGGTGTTATCTGTATTTTTAGATGAGGAGTTGAAAGGCAGAGAATTGGTGATTTGTCCTAGCTTGCATAGGCAATCTACACAGAGTCAGTAATGGAACCCCAGTATCCACAATCCCAATCTGTGTAAATTACTAGTTTACCCCTCCTTTCTGCTGTTGCCATTCCAGAAGGAACCATATCCAATACATTTCTTTTTTAAAATTAGCAGTCAGTCTAAAGACCCAGAAAGCTTTTATAAAGGGGGGACTTAGCTGGCTTTGTTGCATTGCCTATAGTTGGAAGAGCAGCATTGGTCATGCTCATGGGAACTAAATATTAAAATGCACATTCAGTCTTAAGACCATTATAATATGTCTTATTTTCTATTCCCCCAAGCAACATCGTCAAAATTCACTCCCCAGGTTACTGAATAGATGAAATTTATAGCCCATGTCTGTCCATTTCCTTACAGCTGATGTTTGTATTTGTGCTTCTAATGGAATGCTACTGGCAGGAAGGGCAAGAGTCAGAAAACTCTGTCTTTCCTGCAGTGTCTGCCTGCTGACAGAAGTTTGTTTAATTAGCGACCTGTCTTGCTTAGTGCTGGATTGGTTTATGTAAACCATCTTCAACCTCTCCTTATCCCTCTTTCCACTCCCTGAGGGCAACAGCCTTCTCTGTCTCTAGAGAAAGAGGAAGATTTTCAGTTCCTTCTCTTCTTGCCTCAGATTCTGATTGCACTTATTTGAATATGACATTTGTTTCATTTCCTGACTTGATCTGTTTGGCGTAATAGGAAGCAGACACCTATATTCTAACTCTCCCAGCAACTAGATCCATACGCTGAGTGACTGAAACACGTAAGTTTCAGAGTGTAGCTGTGTTAGTCTGTAACTGAAAAAACTTAAAAAATAATGAATAGTCTTGCAGCACCTTAGAGACTTACAAAATTGGTAGGTGGTATCGGGAACTTTCGTGGGCACAATCCAGTTTTTCAGATGAATGGAGTTACGGAGTCCAGGTTCCAAATAAATAGCAGCAAAAGAGATGGATGGCGAGTGGGGAGAAAGAAAAGGAAAAAGAAGGAAAAAAGGGGAAAAATTGTCAATTAGAGTGTCCATGCTAAATGAAGCTGATAGAATGGGTACTAAGTGCTCTTAAGTACCTGGTGCTTGTTTTTTTATGTCATTAGGCTGTGGAATGTAGCTGGCCATCTACACAAGGTCTTTGTTTAGACTTCTGTTGCAGGTCTCAAACTTGTAAATGAAATTAAGTTCTGCAGCTTCCCTTTCAAGCTGGTTTTTGAAATAGACTTGCAATAATATGGTAACTTTAAGATCCATTAGTGACTGCCCAGGCAAGTGAAAATTTCCCCAACAGGTTTCTGTGTGTTATTTTTTTGAATATCTGATTTGTGTCCATTAATCCTCTCTCATAAAGACTGTCCGGTCTGGCCAATATACATGGTAGAGGGCCGCTGCTGGAACTTAGAGTATGTCTAGACTACATGGCTCCGTCGACGGAGCTATGTAAACTAGTTTACCCGGCATAGTCCAAGAAGAGGGGATTTAAATAATCCCCGCTTCATTGAAATAAACATGGCCGCCACGCTGTGCCGACGATCAGCTGATCTGGCACAGCGCGGCAGTCTAGACGCGGATCTGTTGGCTGGGGAAGCCTTTGCCGACCGATCCTGTAAACCTCATTTCACGAGGCATAAGGGATCGGTCGGCAAAGGCTTCCCTAGCCAACAGATCCGCGTCTAGACTGCCGCGCTGTGCCGGATCAGCTGATCGTCGGCACAGCGTGGCGGCCATGTTTATTTCAATGAAGCGGGGATTATTTAAATCCCCGCTTCTTTGACTATGCCGGGTAAACTAGTTTACATGGCTCCGTCGACGGAGCCATGTAGTCTAGACATACCCTTGGTGTGCACACCTCCATCATACTCATCCAGGAACCCACCCCTGCAATCAACTCCAGTGCCAACTATGTCCAGACATCTACACAAGTGACATCATCACAGGACCTAACCACAAAAACCACCACATTAGAGGCTCATATAACCGTACATCTACCAATGTGATTTAAGTGTTAGCAATGCCCCACTGCTATGTATATTGGCCAAACTGGATAGTCTTTACGAGAAAGGATTAATGGACACAAATCAGATATTCCTCTGTGTTGAGTACCAGAGGTATGGATTTCATTTTCAGTAGGGTGACCAGATGTCCCATTTTTAAAGGGACAGTTCTGTATTTAAACCCCCTGCAGATGTCCCCACTTAAAAAAAAAAGACAAATTATCCCACATTTTCTGTCTCTCCTTCCCATCAATACTGTTGGATCCTATTGCTGGGTGGATCCATGCTTGCCAGACACGAACTGCTCGTGAGTGAGGGGGAGGGGCAAAAGTGGGAGAAGATGGGGATGAGTGTGTAAAACTGCTGGTTGAGCAAAGCTGAAGCGTGCGGGACTGGCTGCTCCCGCTGCTGATCCATCAGTGCAGTGCCTGCTTTTTGCCAGCTCTTGAACAGCGAGGTCCCCGCTCCCCTCACTCCATTTACAGCCAGCATAGTATGGACAGGCATTGGCTAGTTACATGTTACCTCTGCTGCCCATCCATCTATCCTTGACATGCTTCCCCTCTCATTGTCCTGCTGTGCCCTTTCACCTCCCCAACCCCACTGCTCCTCCAATACCTCCCCTGTGGAGTGCATCCCACTGCTGGAGCTGTGTGGAGAACCTGTCCCTGGTTGGATCATTCATTTCACCAACAGCTTGGCTGGCAAACTCCTTCCTCCTCCCACTGCCTCTGGCTGGGCTGCACCCAGGGAAAGCTCAAGATCCTTTGGCCCAGAGTGCTGGCCAGATGGTGTTTAGCACCCTTTTCTCATACTGTTCCCCGTTTAGGTCCTGCCCCCAGGGAGTGCAGGGCTGCTCTATGCCCTTTGCACCCCTGAACCACCTCTCTGGCTGGGTTCACTGAAGCCCTTGCAGTCAGGTTCCCTGGGCCCTGGTGCTCATTATACCCTTTATGCTTAACCCCTTCCTACCCACGCTGTGGCCTACGGACAGTAGGCAGCTGGATTATGTCAGTGGCCAGCAGCAGCTTGGAGGTGTTAGCAGCCTTTCTACATTGTGTGGGCAGGAAGGCTATGTCTAGACTACGGGGCTTTTCCGGGATACCAGAAGTATCCCGGAAAAACTCTGCTGCGTCCAAGGAACGTGTCGGCTCTTCCACATAAAAAAGCGGAAGAGCAGACATGCTCTTTTGGAAGCCTTCTCTTCCTCCTCCCACGAGGAAGAAGGGCTCTTCTGAAAGGGTTTTTTTTTCTGAAATTTGGCCCAGTGTAGATGGGCCAAATTTCTGAAAAGCTTCTTCTGAGAAAACTGTTGGAAAAAGGTATGCAAATTGTGGAACGGAATTTGCGTACCTTTTTCTGATAAAGCCCCATAATGTAGACATAGCCAAAAGGAAAAACTGCTTGTAGCCATAGGGGAGCAGGAGGGAGAAGGGAGGGAAATTACGTCCTCTGGAAAAACACAGGCCAAGTCATTCCTCATCCTCATCCCCTTCAGCTGGAAGCAGCTCCCATCCCTTCTCTCTTGCACAGTGCTGAAAGTCTGCTGCTTGCCATATTCTTGTGTGAATCCTGATGGAAATCTATTGGGGCTGTGACCCTGTATGTCCCCCACATTTTTTTCTTGAGGAGACACGGCACCAGTACCAGGCAAGACAGGTCCATCCCGGGGGTGCAGCCAGCCATACGGGATAGAGAACTGCTGGGTAGGGATGGCTGGGTCAAATGGGTAAGTCACTCCCATCCTGATGAGATGCATGGGAGTGTGTTGTGTCACTTCTCCCCGTGCAAACATTAAAGTTAAGACAGTAAATAAATAGACACCAGCTACACAGTTTATCCTTTCAACAGGGGCTCACTCAACTTGATAACAATTTAAACGTGTACTGCATACTTCTGATTGATTGCCATTGAACTCTCTTTAATACAAGTAATTTTACCAGGTGTCCTGTATTCAGCATAGAGAAATATGGTCACCCTAACTTTTAGTGGTTTCTCCAAAGTTACTCCAGGATATATCAGGGGAAGCAGTATTCATCTCCAATGTCACTCCAGCTTCCCAACCACACACTGATTCTGAGCAATAGTTCTGTTTTGATTTTAATTAACTGGTTGCTTGGCTTTGTGACCTCCTGAAGTGGCACTGCTGATTAAAATGCATGTTGCATGCTGGATGTCATTTTGTGGAATGAATCGGGGAAAAAAGAGAGTGGGAGAAAACCATCTGTTGCCTATAAATAAATATACAAAGTTCAGTGTATGCTTTTTTGTTTCAAATCTATCTGGCTACAAATCGATCACATTTAATTTTACAGAAAACAGAAGGATGTCAAGAAAATGCATGCTTTGCTGGTTTATTTAAATAGAATTGTAATGACAATTATGATTGCATCTTATAGGATAATAATAATTTACTAAAATATATGTTAACTAAATGTGAGAGTTTTTATACAAATCTGAAAGTTGGCCTTTAACTACAGTTTTCAGGACAAACTAGTACACTGAACACTGAAATGTTCCTGTAGAACCCAGCGAGCCTCAAGTCCCATATGATGAATCTGAAGTAATTTCATTCTGGATTTAAGTGCACTGGAGACAAGATTGAGTCTGTCAGATCTTATTTTACGTGAAGGGCACAACTCAAATTATTTCCCCACCCCAGCAGTGCTTACATTTTTATCTATCTATCTATCTATCTGTCTATCTATCTCATTCGATTTTCCTCTTGACGCAGTCTTACATTCTTTCAAATATTTCATTTATTCAGGCACAACTGCTACCTTTGAAGAATGGTTGAAATACAGTAGCAGAGTGACCCAGGTCTAAACCCTATTAATGTGTTGCTAGTCTTAAAACCAATTTTCCATTTTAATAGAAAGTAGAAACACATTTTCTGCCAACATGGATTAGTGTTTTGATCGGTGCTCCTGCTATACCTATTGCCACAGCTGCATCTCCAGGAGCCTATAAGTTACAGCTATTGTTTAAACAGTTTTACTTGAAGTATGTAACTTGTTTACTGAAATAATGGAAAGTTCATTTCAAGAAAGAAAATGTCTAGGCAGTATTTTTTTAACTCTTGCAAATGCTTTAATGAACAAAGCTGAGTTTAGTTTTCCCAATTGCCTTTAAATGTTTTATAAAATTAAATGTATTTTCTAATTAATGTTTCGTTATATGCTTCATTTATTTTTAATGACACAAATTTCTCCCAGTCTTCGAAGTAATCATTTTTCATCTTAGGTATGAAGGTAAGGTGTACACTCTAGAAAAAAGGTCCACAGATCTTACTTATCTTTGTACTGAACATCCATGGTGATTGATTACCAGGGCTTCATCCAAATACTATACCACATTTTCTTGTAACATTTTTTGCCCAGACTTTTCCTCTGATAGCCACTTATGGGTCCACAATTTGGAACAAGACTGCTTGATAGGCAGTTAATACCCAAAATGTTGCAACGTAAGAAACTCCAATGCTTGTCAAGGCATTCTATCTATCTGAGGCCTCAGTTCTGCAATGAATTCAGGATAGGAAACTCCTGAGTGCATATGGAGCCCTGATGGGTTCTGCACCAACAGCTAATCCCAAAGACATGATAAAAGAGAATGCAGCTGCATAGGGGTAAATCCCCTTATTTTATTCACACTTTACATGGTGAAAATTAATACTAGCTCCATTAGAAGTCAATATAGGTACTGTGAAAATCTTCTGGGGCTGTCTAGAGCTGTGAGACATTCCTTTGCGAGAGGAAACTTTGCGACAGCTAAGATATGTGACAGCTCCCTGACACACTAGCTTGTCTGCCTTAGAATCATAGAATCATAGGGCTGGAAGAGACCTCAGGAGGTCATCAAGTCCAGCCTCCAGCCCAAAGCAGGACCAATCCCAACTAAATCATCCCAGCCAGGGCTTTGTCAAGCTGAGCCTTAAATGGAGATTCCACCACCTCCCTAGGTAACCCATCCCAGTACTTCACCACCATCCTTGTGAAATAGTTTTTCCTAATATCTAACCTAGACCTCCCCCACTGTAACTTGAGAACATTGCTCCTTGTTCTGCCATCCGTCACTACTGAGAACTGCCTCTCTTCATCCTCTTTGGAACCTCTCTTCAGGAAGTTGAAGGCTGCTATCAAATCTCCCCTCTCTCTTCTCTTCTGCAGACTAAATAAGCCCAGATCTCTCAGCTTCTCCTCATAGGTCAAGTGCTCCAGCCCCCAATCATTTTGGTTGCCCTCTGCTGGACCCTCTCAAATGCATTCACATACTTTTGTTGGGGGGGGGGGCAGAAATGGACACAATATTCCACAACATTGGACTCACTAATGCAGAATAAAGTGGAATAATCACTTCTCTAGATCTGCTGGCAGTGCACCTCCTAGTGCACCCTAATATGCCATTAGCCTTCTTGGCTACAAGGGCACACTGTTGACTTATATCCATCTTCTCATCCATTGTAATCTCCAGGTCCTTTTCTGCTGAACTGCTACCTAGCCAGTCAGTCCCCAGCCTGTAACAATGGTTGGGATTCTTCCGTCCCAAGTGCAGAACTCTGCACTCGTCCTTGTTGAACCTCATCAGGTTTACTTTGGTCCAATATTCTAATCTGTCTGGACCATATCCCTGCCCTCCAATGTACCCACCTCTCCCCCTGCTAAGTGTCATCTGCAAACTTGCTGAAGGTACAATCCATCCCCTTATCCAGATCATTAATGAAGATGATGAATAAAACCGGCCTTAGAACCAATCCTTGAGGCACTCCACTTGAAACCGACTGCCAACCAGACATCAAGCCATTGATAACTACCCGTTGGGCCCCACAGTCTAGCCAGTTTTCTATCCACCTTACAGTCCATTTATCCAATCCATATATCCTTAACTTGCTGGCAAGAATGTTGTGGGAGACCGTATCAAAAGCTTTGCTAAAGTCAAGTTATATCACATCTACTGACTTCCCCATGTCCACAGAGCCAGTTACCTCATCATAGAAGCTAATCAGATTAGTCAGGCACTACTTGCCCTTGGTGAATCTATGTTGACTATTCCTGATCACTTCTCCTCTTCCAAATGGATGCTTCAAAATGGATTCCTTGAGGATTCCCTCCATGAATTTTCCGGGGACTGAGGTAAGGCTGACTCGTCTGTAGTTCCCTGGATTGTCTTTCTTCCTTTTTTTAAAGATGGGCACTACATTTGCCTTTTTCCAATCATCCAGGATCTCTCCCGGTCTCCATGAGTTTTCTAAGATAATGGCCAAAGGCTCTGCAATAACATTTGCCAACTCCCTCAGTACCCTTAGATGCATTAAATCCAGACCCATGGATTTGTGTATGTTTAGCTTTTCTAAATAGTTCTTAACCTGTTCTTTCTCCACACATGAGTGCCGATCTCCATCCCATATTATGTTGCCTAGTGCAATAGTCTGGGAGCTGACCTTGTCCGTGAAGACAAAAGCCAAGAAAGCATTGGGTACTTCAGCTTTTCCCACATCATATGTCACTAGGTTACCTCCCTCATCCAGAAAGGGCTCCACACCTTTTCTGATCACCCTCTTATTGCTAACATGCCTGCAGAAACCTTTCTTGTTACCCTTCACATCCCTTGTCAGCTGCAATTCCAGTTGTGCTTTCGCCTTCCTGATAACTCCCCTGCATTGTCAGGCAATATATTTATACTCCTGCCTAGTCATCTATCCAAGTTTCCACTTCTTGTAAGCTTCCTTTTTATGTTTAACCTCACCAAGGATTTCCCTGATAAGCCAATCTGGTTGCCTACCATATTTGCTTTTCTTACTGCACATAGGGATGGTTTGTTCCTGTGCCTTCAATAAGGCTTCTTTAAAATACAGCCAGCTCTCCTGGACTCCTTTCCCTTTCATGTTAGCATCCCAGGGGATCCTGACCATCAGTTCTCTGAGGGAGTCAAAGTCTCCTTTTCTGAAGTCCAGGGTGTGTATTCGCTGTTCTCCTTTCCTCCTTTGGTTAGGATCCTGAAATCTACCATCTCATGATCACTGCTTCCCAGGTTGTCACCCACATCTACTTTGCCTACTAGTTCTTCCCTGTTTGTGAGCAGCAGGTCAAGCTGTGCCTAGTCCCTGGTCGGTTCCTTCCAGCATTTGTACCAGGAAGTTATTCCCATCATTCTCCAAGAACTTCCTAGATGGTCTGTGTACTTCTGTATTGGTCTCCCAACAGATGCCTTGCTAGTTTCCATCAGTGAACTCCTTGAGCTCCTCATAATTTCTCTCTGTAATACACAGGCTCTATCACTGCGCATTCAGAGAACATATTAAATTTGCTGTTCCTTTAAAGAGGTAGAAACAGCCACTTGTTATCTTGCCTGGAATTTATAATCAGTTCAATTTAATCAAAAGCACTCAGTTGTTTTTAAAAATTAAACCAAATTTATTTAATCAAAAAAGAAAAGGATTATGTGAATTCAAGAATACAACCCTAATGTATACCCAGTAATTAAATGATCTTAGATCAAATTGTTTGTTAATTTAAGAGTGTAGTCAGGTGTTAGAACTTCATGAAAAATAATGGAATGTTAGCTGTATTGTTTTCACTTTTCTATTCCCATTATAATGTAATGGAGGGTATTTACATTATGTCTATCTTTGGTACTACATCAGTTATCAACTACAAATGAAGAAGTGTTTTCTATTCAAAGACACTGGTCATTGGGTAGGTACAGACACTGGACAAATTATTGTCCATTAAAAGAATCTGTCAATACTGATTAAAAGAGAGTTTCGTTGTTTTGATTCTTACAGGATAGAATAACTTTGAACAAAAAGATGGAGATCCACAGAGTTACTTTAGTTAACCACTCTGGGTAGCCCTGAAAAGGCTTTTGGGAAAAAGGCAGATTGTTACATCTCTTTTTTCATTTGGAACTTACAAATTTTGATTCTCTTGGTTAAGTATATTACCTGCTTTAACATCTCAGTAACTCCCATTTCTTTTTATTTTACTAATAAAGCATTAGTTAGTTTACTACAAAACTAGCTGCCAGCATTGTCTTTGGTGTAAGGTCTAGAGTATCAGTTAATCTGGGGTAAATAAAAGTTCCCTGGGACTGGGATCAACCTAATGTGGTGTGATTTTTGGTTTTAAGAAACTTTTATCACAAAGGTCGGTTTGTCTGGGTGACAAGATGTGCTGGGGATGTTAAGTGGGCTCTCTGGTTATGTCTACACTACCAGGTTAGAACATAACATACGAATGGCTATACTGAGTCAGATCAAAGGTCCATCTAGCCTAGTATCCTGTCTGCCGACAGTGGCCAATACCAGATGCCCCAGAGGGAGGAATCACAATAGGTAATCCTCACGTGATGCCTCCCCTGTCTCCCACTTCCAAAGAAATTTCAAAATATGTTATTTCAAAATAATAACTCCCAAAATAACTATTTTGAAATAAGCTTATTCCTCTTCATAAGCAGGAGCTATTATTTCAAAATAACAGGCTTGGTAGTGTGGATGCTTGCCTTGGTATTTCAAAATAGGGGGAGATATTTCGAAATAACTCCGCAGTATAGATATGCCCTCTGAGACTTCATGGTAAGCCAGGTACAGTGATTGAGGTGTTCACATTTTTACTGGCTCTAGTGAAATCTAATTATAGAACATGCCACCTGCTTAGGGTATTTGTCCTGTTTTCTGACAGCCTGACCTAAGATTGGCACTCACAGTTGTTAGCCACTCCAGACAGTGTGATACTAAGATCTAATTTAACAAGCTACTGTCTTTATTCAGTGCAGTTGCCTCACCAATCTTCCTTTTCCAGCAATAGCTGAATTGCTTTTAGTTAGAATTCCCACAGAGTCGAAGGTGCTGGTATTCTTTCTCTCCTAAGGTGAAGGATAACTTAAGGGTTTTCCTATCCTCTCTTTATCATCCAAGAAACCTTTGAAACATATTTGTCTGAAATGTATAGCCAGATTAAATTTCCTTTTCACTGCTGGGAGTCAGTGTCATGCTGTCTGATGTAGACTCCATGCTTTCTTCTCCCCTACTGGGGATTTTGACAATGCAAATTATCTCTTTATGCAGCCTCCAGCATAAACGAATAGCCTCTTGAATTTGGCCACACCTAGCTGAAGTGTTGGACTCTTTCCTTTCTCTTAAGAAAAGCTGTTTATCAACACCCATCCCACTATCCTTGTTTTGCCATGGTTTAATTATAATTTAAATACATCCACATAATTCTTTTTAGGCTGACCATACATATATCATGCAAGAATATTCATTAAAAACAAGTTGTTAGTTTACCAATGATATATTATTACATGAGACCTTGTTAAATACAGTTTATAACAATAGTGAGTTGGGGTGCACTGAACTGGCCAGGTCAGCTGAAACTCACTACTAACTCCCAAGGATTCTCTTCCCTTCTGGAGCTGGGGTGTTTTTAGGGTCACAGGTTCCTCATGGCATAACGTATGTTATCAGTTATGTATACATAACACACAATATGTATACAGACATACACACACTCACACAAAACAAAGAGCAAACACAAAATGCCCAATTCTAACTATATAGCTGTGCTATGCAGAATTTGATTTTTTTAGTGCTCCACCAATTTGTAGAAAAAGTATCCTCAAAAATATACCAGCTTAAGTAAAAGTAACTTAGTGATACTACTCTGTCCACCTAACAAATACAAAAAATTGTCTTAGAAGCAGTTAAGCTCACATACATTCAATGCATGTATTTAAAGTTGTGAGGAAGCAATTGTCTATCTCTGTTTACCATTTTATTCAAGAGCCACTTATATATACTGTTGTGACAGGCTGCAGATTTTACTGTAGTCTCAGAGTGTCAACACAGATAAGTAGCTTGTTTATGCATTAAGTCCAGAATAGGTATTGGAACCTATTTCTCCTCCTGACTTTATATCAGCAACCTATTTGGATACATGAGTTCTCTGAAAGTTATTTTATCTAAATTGAGTCTGGTTTCCCCCAACCTGTGATTTTCTTGGCAAGATCTGCCATAACCCTTTGACTGGCATGGGGTCTAGATGTCAAAGTCTTTGATAAAAGGTATGGCTCTTTTGGCCTTCAGCTATGGATATACATTCATCATTCCTATCTTTTTAGAGCATTTTAAAAAATCTAAATATTTTGTAAGCAGAAAAGGGAGCTTGATTGCCAGAGCTTCATCCAACTACTGTACCACATCTTCTTGTCACATTTTTCTGATTGTGTGGTTAAGATTCTGAACTGGGACTTAGGGTATGTCTACACTGCAGAGTTTTTCTGGAAAAACTACACCTATGTCCACACTGCAATTGCGTTCTTTCCACAGAACAGGGCTTTTTCCAACAGTGGTAAACTTCTTTCTATGAGGAAGAAGCTTTTTCCTGAAAGACCTCTTTTGGAAAAAGGCGTGTGTGGATGGGAAAGAGGGGATTTTTTTGAAAGAAGAGGACTCCAGGAAAAAGCACAGGTGCCCTGATGGCCACTCTGTCCATAGTAATCACAACTTAAATGCGAGATAGCGTCCAGTCAATGTGGATGCTATCTTTCAGAAAAGCAGATTGCTTTTTTAATGCACTTTTGCTGTGCGGATGCTCTCTTTTGGAAGAAGTTTTTCCAGAAGATCTCTTCTGGAAAAGTTTCTTCCGAAAGAATCCTGCAGTCTAGACATAGCCTTAGTTTCAGTTCCCAGGTCTAACACAGACTTCCTTTAACACCTTTGGCACATTACTAAATCTCCCTTTCCCAGTTTCCCATTTGTAGAACGGGGAAGATAATATATTCCTGTTTCCCATGAGTTCAGTAAGAATAAATTCTTTAATGTTTGTGAGGTGCACAGAGATAAATGGTAATGAAGGCCATGTTAGCACCTACATGGACTGAAGGCAGAATCACAGCAGACAACATGAGTACACACAAATGTGCATACAGAAGCAAATTGCAGCAGCAGATAAAATCCATACAGCTATCTTCCTCAAAGTAGCATAGGCAAAACCTGCACTGCGCTCCCTATCAAAGAGTCTCCCTAACTCAATGGACTCCTTCTCTCATCACTGTATGAACCTGGCAGTAATCTTGCAGAGTACAATTCATGCACAGGTGAAGCAAAGAAAGAGCTCCATCCTAAAGGTAACCTATTTATGTCATTTTTCTAATCCTTGTTAACTCTGGTTACCATTATAATAAGTCATATAATTAGCAGGCATCTATAGTGTATTGAATTGAGCAGCCAGGGCTGGCAGTTAAAGCATCTATTCTCTCTCTCTCTCTCTCCCCCACTTCCCCCCCAACTGACTTGCTGTGTGACTTTGGGCAAATCACTTAACCTCTCTGTGCCTCTGTCACAATAGAGCTAAGATGATCACCCTTGGTGATGTATTATGATAAGAGTTGTGGTGACTGCAATTATTCAAGAGGCAGTTTAGAGAAATATTGATATTATATCCCTTATTCCAGCACAACTCAGGTTCAGACATTCTCAAAGCCACCTATGCCACTTGATGTACTGCATAAATTTGCCAGAATACATCAGTGTAGCATTATTCATTTGTGTATGCCAGAGTGAGCAAGAGGTCATCTGAAAACTGAGTGTTTTTAATCCAGATTTTTGGCAAAGTAGATAAAACTATTTTGACATTTCTGAGGTATAGAGAATTACTGATTGAATAAAATTCTGAACTCTATTGCCCATATGAAAAACAATACAGTCTCCTTGTATATTATACAAAATGCATTGCATATACTCCATGTTTAAACACATTTGACAGTGAATAAATGCGATTTAATGGAAACCTTCTACTCTCCCTCCCATACTGAGTTTCATCTGAGCAGGCTATCATTATGATTCTGATGTACAGCCCACTGAAGTCAAAGGCATGACTCCCATGGGTTTCAAGGGACAGATTCTAAAACCAGAATCATGATTATTTCCATGCACAGCTAATCTGGGATTTTCATCCAACTTCATTATAAATGGAGCTTCACTATATTACTATCAGTGACGTCTACGAAATACTGATATTTACAATACCATGGTATTGGCCAATGTTTATATACAAAATATAATTTCCACTGTGTATTTGTGTAGCTTGAGATTTTCTGAGATGCCTTTTATATCTCTTTTTGCACATGCAGTTTGGTCCTACGAGATGTGGATACAATTGTACCTCTTAGTACCTGAGACCACAACCTCAGAGAGGAAGGATGGTGTAGTTGTTATGGTGCTAGCCAAACATACTGGAGATGGGAATTTAGTTCCCTGCGGTTTGAACAGTTCACAAGCTACCCGTGCCGCAGTTCTCCATCTGTAAGATGGAGATAATAACACTACCCTACCCAGGGATTAACCCATCACTGGCCCTAGGCAAAATCTCCTCATATCTGTTTCCAGCCCCCCTGCTCCTCGACCCCCAGTTTTCCACACAACACCACCTCTCTGACCAGCTGCCCTGTATAGTCACTCATCACAGCTCCCCATAGCAGGTCTTAAGGCTGTCATTGAGCAAGTCCTGTGGGCGAAACAGTGAGGATATGGGCTGCTAGAAGTGGGGTGAAGCTGGCTCCACAGCAACAGTGAGGAAGAACACTGGAGGCTGCCCTACTGCCCAACCAGTTTTGAACCCCTAACTTTCCCTCCTGACTGGCCAGGCTGCTGCTCCTTTCCATTGTCAATGGGCCAACTCCTGCACCAGTGTGTGGCTAAAACCAGCTGGAGCTCAGGTTCACTTACACAGGAGCTGGGTCCTAAGTACATCCCTGTGTTTCCTGGCCCTAGTTTATATGGGTGTTATATATATTAAAGATTGTGAAGTGCTCAGATATTAAAGTAACAAAAGTTATAAGTATCAGATGTTAGAGGGACAGGTATGTGAACTGTATGCACAAAACAACCAGATTTGAAGGTAGATAATGTGCATGCAAAAAGGAAGTCATCATTTTGAAACTTTTCTTTGTTATTGCTGGGATATCGGTAAATTTACCACAATATTTTTACATACTTCTCAAACATATTTTCGGGAAATGAATTTATAGGATACTTGGCCTACAAATGCTGTGCATTAGCACTAAATTTGGAAGTTAAAACACATCAGATATTCATTCCCCCCCCTCCCAGTGTGCTTAGGCACATTCAATAAACCACATTTAAAATTTAAATGCTACTTTTACCCTTATGTTGTGTTTTATTCTGGAAGAAATTAGCTTTGTACTGACAAAAGCAAAATACTTATTGCTAGGGTTGGTCAATATTATGTTAAAGTATTTTCCCTTGAAAAGCTTTTTTTTTTTAACTGAAAATTTTCCATGAATTTTCTTTAGATTTTTATTTTGTTTTTCAATGAAAATCAAAACAGTTTTGAAAACTAATTTGCTGTATTTTGGCTAGGTTACATTTAACTTTTCCTTGTTCTCTTCCTTTTTCCTATTGCAAAAAAGGAAGTAGGAACCATGAAGTACAAAGGAAGGCCAGGGAGAGAAACTGCATACAAACTGAAAAAATAATTAGATTTTGGTTTCGATTTTGCCCTTCAATTTTTTAAACAATTTAATACAAAAATTTGAGAAAAATATTTTTTTCAAAATACCCTCCCTGAAAAATGTAAACATAAAAGTGTAATATAAACAGATGCAACTAGGTAAAATGAAACAATTGAGAAGATGTTGGAGTATCTTATTTGGAAGAGCTAGACAAATTAATGTTTAGGAGAACGTTTCTCTAGGCAAGCTCCAAAATTCTAAAACAATGCTAACAAACATCACCAGCATCATATAATGATAGCATTAGAAAGTCTCACCATGCAATCCAAGCAGCTATGATTTACCTTTCCAAAAGTTCAGCAAAGTTACGTCGTCTGCAGAAACACCAATTCATTCTCAATCTGATGTACAAATTTCTCTGAAGGCAGGCAGTTACCAGCAAATCATTCCATACAAATTTCTTGCTTTAGGAAAGCAAATCCTTCAAGGAACTCACTTGACATTATATGAAGTTCAAACATGGGCCAGCTCTCTTGTCAAGACAGGGAAACCTTTGACCAATTAATAAAAAAATAAGAACCAGGCTTAGGCTTGCCATCAGCAAAGACTGCCTAATTGTATTATTAGGTCAAGATGGTCATTAAACTCTTTTGCAGTCATATGAGAGTTTGTCTTCACAGGTTTTTTGCTGATGTAAGTATATCAGATTAGAAACAGAAATAATTCAATTAGGGCAAACCCATAAGGTGGAGTCTACACAGCCATTCCCTTACCTTGAAATAATTTCGAAATAATGGATGGGTTATTCCGAAATCTGTAAACCTCATTCTACGAGGAATAATGCCTATTCCGAAATAGTTATTTCTAAATAAGGCATGTGTAGACGCTTCACTGCTGCTATTTTGAAATAGCCCCTCACCAGGGCCTTTCTAAGTTATTCCTCCCCTGTGTCTCCTGGGGCTCTAAATCAAGATAGCACATCTACATCAAGGAAGCCTGCCTTGGACTAATTTTGAGGCTTCCATGCAGTGTAGACGTGCTATTTCAAAATAAACTATTTCGGAATAACTATTCTGGAATAATTTATTTTGAAATAGCCATGCAGTGTAGATGTACCCTAAGTGTCAAATTCATGATTCTAATAGGTGAGTGTAAAGTCAGAGGAAGTGTACCAGTGATTAATTTGGCTTGTGGACTGCCCAAGGGACTATCTATTTGGATCCTGAAGTCTTCTGTTTTATCTGAAAGTACATGACCAGTAATCTAGAGTTTGGGCTGATGAGACTAAAATCATTCTTGGGTAACTCCATGAAAATCAATGGTGTTGCACCAGGGCTGAATCTGGCCATGGTTTTTAGTTTTAAATTGGTAAATATCTCATTTGCATCACTCAAAATGGCAAGATCAGTTTGTCTGAAAACTGGTCAAACAAATTTGCCTTGGGCTATGACCTTATATGCCAAAATACAACCCTGACCAAATTTTTATGGTTGAATTATAAACCTCTAAAGAGCAGTTTTTGTTACAGAAGTGCTGACACAACTTTAACTTGAGTGGTGTTGAACTGTGTGCCTATAATTTTGTTAAACAGTGAACATGAGTTAGCTGGCTGCTAACAGCTAATATATCTTGAATGCTGAACAGAGAAAAGTTGAAGACAAAAATGCAGTGGTGAAGATCTGTAAGTAAGTAATTAATGCTAAGATCTAATAGCAAGGCATTGATCTGCAGTTGAGGAAAGGTAAAAGAAAAATAATTTTATCAATTAGTAAATCAATCAATTGGAAATCACTGGATATGGAAGTGGTACATGTGTGTGCGCACAAGAAAATAATGCAAACCAGATTATGATGCAAAGATATATGCATGTCAAAATGTTCTGTGGAAACTGTGTATTACAAGACTGTCTCAGTTCTGTCAAGAAGTGACACATCACATTATTCTAACTTTGTAATACATGATTCAATTTTTCCAGAAGGCATTAGAGGCATTTATTATAGTTATGTCTGACCTGACTTAAAGCAGAACTTGAGCATTACTTTATTGTGCAGTATGCTTTTTCTGTACTTAACTAAACTTGTTCTGTCTTTTTTGTGGGGAGGGCATGAAACTGGAGGAACAATTTACATGGGAAGTGAACTGAAACAGAAAAAATATAAGGACATTGTCACGTGTTACCCCAAGTCGCCTCCTCCTCAGATACCTTTCTTTGGGGATCAGGCCTCTTCCTGCAATTCGCGGCCCCACGCGGGACTGGCGTTCTCCCATTCCTGTATGGCTCGACAGGCATGGGATTTGGTTTCCGGTAGGGGGAAGGGGGTCCGGGCCCGCCCTCGCTCCGAACCCCAGCCCAGGGCCCTAAGGCGAGGTCGTCCGACCTCGCTTAGCGAAGGGGGTCGTGCCCCAAACCCTCCGCTTTCAGGTTCCGCGGCCCCGCCTTGGGCTACTTCTTCCCCCAGCGCCTTGCCTTTCTCGGCCCACCGAGACGGGACCTGCCTTACCGGGTTTGTCCCCCACCTGGGACCGCATCCTCCGTTCCCTCTCCCCCCTCCTGGGAGCCTACCTGGCCCCCTTTTGAATTCCCCGCCGCCAGGGCTAGACTCCGCCCTTCGCCGGCCTCCCCCGGGCGCCGCGCCTCCGCCCTTTGTGGGGGGACGCCGGTGATGTCATCCGCCGGTGCCAGCTCGACCTGGCGCTGCCCGCGGCCACCTTTCCCCGCCGCATTCCAGCCGTGAGGCTTTAGTGTGCCTACGTCGGCGCCGTCTGGTCCTGCGGCGTATTCTTCCCCCCAGATCCCGGGGTCAGTGCGGGTGCGGCCGTGCTGGTCGCCACCCCGTCACAGACATAAAGCTATTTACAACAGGTCAGATTCTAAATTACTTGGCCACAACTCCCATTAGGTTACATTCTGCCCAATTTTTGCCAGGGAAAGAGGGGTTGCAAGAGCATTACTCACAGAAAAATTTAGCCCACTGATTTGATTGGGACTTTTGCACAAATAAAGGCTTCAGAGATGGGGCAATTAGGATTTTTTTAAATTTCTCTCCCTCTCAAAATTAACTTGTTAAAAAGCAAACACAAGCTATTGTAAGCTGTCGGCTAATGATTCATACTTTCTTGTAGATGCTTAAGACATTTTTATCTGGGAGAGAGATGCTTCTATGGGTATGTCTCCACAGCTGATGGCATAAGTTCTAGAACTATGGGTGCTCTCGGTAGTGCCATACCCCCTATATTGAAGTGGTGTCCATCATACCCAGGGTTTACACTTTGATTCAGTGGCTCTTAGGACTCTTGCTATACAAATTGTTCTAGAAACCCTGGCTGAGGGAAGCAAGACTAACAGCCCCGTTAGACAAATTTGTGCAAGCAAGGCACAAGTTGGCGTAGTAAAAGTAGCCATGTGGACATACCTGCAAAGACTGGAGCTCAGGCTCTGATATCTAATTAGGAGCTTGGGCTTCAGAGCAAATGTCTACACAGTAATTTTTCATGAACTAGCCCTAAAATCCCATTCAAATCACTGGGCCAAATTCTGCTCTGAATAATACTTGTACATTCCCCTTTTCCCTGGTAGAAATTAGTCTGAGCCCCACTATCAAGAATTTGTCAACTTGGCTTGTGATGCTACCCCCAGAAGTTGTATCAACCAAATCTGTGAATCATATGAATTGCTAATAAACCAGAATTGCCAATATACGTACATGAACAGCAGCAGTTTCCGATCTACTCCTGACACAAGGGGGCAAATAGAGTTGCTTTTACTTTAGATTAGTTTGCATTTGACTCTTCTTCAAGCTGAATTAAAAATAAGTTAATTACATTTAAATATGGTTCTCCAACAGACACATTTGGACTGAGCTCTCTGTCTCATCTGGTTTTGATCAACTCCATGGGTGTTACAACTGGTGAATATATAAGGGGCATGACAAATGTAAGAAATTGTGTACAAAGTATGTCATGACAGTTGTCAATAGAAAAATAGCTGTATTTCAAAAGGTATTCAATACCTGTATTGCTCCTTTGGTTAACACCCACAGGGTAGTTAATTTCTATCTAATTTGTCTAGCACATTGTGCATGAACTATTCAATTGATGACCCATGGAAAGACACTTAGATGTCACAAGAAAAGATAGAAGAAGCTTATTCTTACCCCATGGTTCTTCCTGACTATAGTTCAGCCAGAATATAGGTAATGATTCCTCCTATGTCTAATCAAAGCACGCAGGGATACAAGTGACTTATTCACTTGGCCATGGACTCCACCTTTACTTTTCCACAAACTAAAAGTGAGAACTTTCCCTCCACATGGGAGAAACTATAAAAGGTCATGGAAGCATTTCCATTTTGCCTCTTTCCTGCTCTGATCTCTGGACTATAGATTTAGACTAATACAGGTTGGACTTCCAAAAACAAAGACTCCCTTATCTGGCAACATCTGTGGTCCCTCAGGACCATGAGTGTTCCTGGACCAGGGAGTCCTGGCTTGGAGCCCCAGTGGCAAGAGAGCCACTGGGGCTGGGACTGGGGCTGGAGCCCTGGTAGCACAGCTGGGGCTATGGCAGCCCCAGTAGCAGGGCTGGGAACGCAGCAGCCATGGCAGCTCCCGTAGCTACAGTAGAGGGGTCAGGGCCAGGAACACGGCAGCCCCGGCAACCCCAGTAGCGGGCCCGGAACACAGCAGTAGCAGGTCATGGCTCTGGGTAGGGGTGGCTAGAGCTGGAAGTGGGGAGGAAAAGTAGACTGGGGGGCTGGTAGCAGGAACCTCTCCTGGTCTGGCAAATTCCCTCATTTGAGAACAGTCAGTCCTGTTTGAGTGCCAGATCAGAGAGTTCCAACTTGTAAGAGCATTACAACCAATGGACTGAGGACCTTCTCATTTCTGGAAGTTACCAGAGACATTAGACGTCAGTAGTTCATTCCATTGCTGCATTAAGCCTGATACTAGAACTTTACAATGAGGGTATGTATTTTTTTTACTTTGACCATTTTACCTCTCTCTTTCTTTTCTCTTATAAATGAACCTTTATTAGTTACTAGATATTAGATATTAGATACTAAAGTATTGGCAAAAACATGATAATTTGGTAAGATCTGAAATGTATTTTGAGCTCTTGGGATTAGAAGAACCCTTTGTTTGATTAAATTGGTTTTAAATAGCCACTCATTATAAAGTCCAATGTTTGGGTAGTGAAACAAGAGCTGGGACACCTAAGGAAGCAGTGTGGTGAGACAGAAGTTTACTTTTGTTGCTGAGTTGTTATATCTTATGGAAGAATAACCACAAGCTGGAGTCAGGCTCCCCCATTTCTTAGCTGTTTGTCCTGAATCTGCTATTCTCAGTAAGATGATTATACAGGCAAGATGATACTGGATGGTTATAGTTATCCTTAAAGAAAAAAATCAGTCACTTCAGAGTGCACCCATAGAAAATACATATTTCATATATTTGACCTACAGGGTAAAAGTCTGTAAGGGTGCATAAAAATTAAGCTTGATTACTTTTTAAAACTTTGCCAAACTGTGACATTAACTAGGATCTTATAGCTCTAGGAGAAAAGAACACAGACTTACAATCTCTCTATTTCTTTGGCTTTTGCATGTGCTTCAAAAATATCTTGGTGCTGTGTATAAAATACTGGCACTACTGAAGTTAATGGCAAAACTCCTATTCAGTGGAGCTAGGACTTTCCCTATGATCTTCAGTTCTCTCCTTTTGCTCAGTCCTAGACAAGGTGAGACATTTTACAGCCAGCCTAATTTACACTTTTCTTCATTTCAAGGCAGATTTAGGAAAAAAATCACTTTAACACTTAGTTTAGCTATTTCTATGTCTGCTGTTTTAATGAGAATGTTACACTTTTGCTCTGTTCCAACAATCTGTCATGTCAGAGTTTTGATCCCATTTAGGGCATGTCTACACGATGGAGTTATTTTGAAACAACTCACATTATATCGAAATAACAAGGCAAGCGTCCACACACCAAGCGTGTTATTTCATTTTTTTCAAAATAATGGGCTTGTTATAGCGAAATAATAACCCCTTATTCTATGAGGAATAATACGTATTTCAAAATTGCTATTTCGAAATAGGGTATGTGTGGTCACTCACCTGGGCTTATTTCAAAATAATTGGCCTCCAGGACAGCTGCCCTGGTAGCCTCTCTGCCCACACCCTCAAAACTCTGAAGCCCCTGGCCGGGGTGAAAGAGGGCACCATTCTGGACTGGTGCAGAGATACTGGATCTCACAGAAGTCTTGGGCAAGAAATCTAACCTGTAGGATCTCCGCACCAGGTGAAGGAACACAGATGTCTATAGCCAGATGGCTGTCAACCTGTCCCAGAAGAGACCAGGTTAGGGTTAAGAACTGTGTCCGGTCTACACCAAAGCTAGGGAACAAAGTTCCCACTCTGGGGCAGCACCCCAGATGTGCCGCTATTACCAGCAGCTGGATGCCATCGGTGGGGGCGGGAAGGGGGGGGGGTCTGGGGCCTGTCACCTTCCCCTCTCTCATTGTGGATTCCGACCTGGATATGCCCATTGTCAGCCTTCAGGAGGGCAGGACTGTGGACCAGGGCAAGGAGGATAACAAGGAGAAGCAGAGGAGAAGCAGAGGAGAAGGAGGCCAGCAATGAATGACACCATGCCCACCAGCCAGGAGGTAGTCATCTCCCTGGATCCAGTACCCCCCTCCCAGGATGTCTCCCAGGGCTTGGATGAGGCCAGGGAAAGAAGTTTGGGTGAGTTCCACAATTTCCCTATCTATACGCAGGAAGAGGCAGAGGACTGTGAGTGGCTGTTCCTCGCTCAGCCTTCTCGACTTGGGGATCACACAACAGCCTGTGCATGTGGGTGTACATGGCACATCAGTCCGGAGCACCGAGCCCCATGAAGCTGTAACACAGGAAACTATTGCTTCTTCAAAGCAGTGCCACATATGGCACATGGTTATGTGTGCATTCATGGGCAGCATCTGCTCCCGGTCAAGCATGGCGAGGCAGAGGACACTGATTCCGTGCACGGGATCCTGCTGAGGGGAGGATGAGGAGGGGACCACAGCAATATCCTCCCCAGCAAGCAGCATCTGCTGCTCACACATACCTCTCCCAATATCCTCCCTCTCCTCCCTCCTCCTCCAGTGGGCAGGGTTAGAAGTTCTCTTTCCGCGGGATGCCTATATTGCCATGCCCAGTATGTGTGTGGCACAGAGGGAAGGTGAGCTGCCCCATTGCCCCCTTCCACCCTCAGGCTCCTGGCTTGGCCAGCACCTTCCCATGCCTGCTTGTCTTCAGGATGTTGGGGTAGTGAGGCTCCCCTGGAATGTCCATTCCCCTGCAGGAAAGTACCAGCTATCTACACAACAGATGGCCTTACTCAAAGCACATCACCATTGTCTGAACCAAGACCTTTGTTGTCAGCTTGCAGATTAGGGCTAGGCTTCATGAACAGTGTCTCCTGGGATGATTGCTCTTCTCACTTCACAGTTGGGCCAACTGTGAGCGTGGTGTGTCCAACACCTCCCATGCCATCCTCCCAACCCCGCGAGACTTGCATGTGCAGGTGACTCCAAGATGACTTGGTGAGGGAACACCTTGAGTGCCTGCATACCCTCCAATACAGTTTTAAGCAAGAGCAGCAGGGGCAGGTCACCGACCTGGGGGAGCACCATGCTGACTGGGACCTGTGGCACACCATCTGGGAGCAGCTGTCTTGGCAACATAAGACCATGTGCATGGAATTTACCAAGACCATTGAGCACCTTTGTCGCAGCCATTGAGCGGTCTAGAAGCCACCCCCCAGCACCTACTCCCCCCCAAGTCTTTCCAGCACCCAGCTTCTCCTTCTAGCCCCCCTAGGGCCACTGAGCATTGCACACACAAGGTGGTGGGACCTCTCTGGCAGCTGAGGCATCCTGAGACACCTGAGGCAGATACTAGTGCCAGCCCCATCTCCTAGCCTCTCCACCCCCCGCAGGTACAAGTCTCTCCCCAATTATATATTCTCCAAATAAAAATTACTGAGTTTGTTGTTTCAAACAAAAAGTCTGGTTTATTTTATCCACAGGGGTGGGGAAGGGAGGTGAAGGGGAGAAAAGGCACATTGGGGCAATGCAGAAGCACCTTGTGGGGAGGTCTGGAGAGACTCTCACAGGTGGCCTTGTCTGAAACTCTCCCTCAAGGCGTCCTGGATGAGCACAACCCCCAGATGGACTTGCCGAATGGCAGCAATGTGTGACTGCTCAAAAGACCTGGACAGCCATTCAAACTCTGCTCCCCAACTGGCAGGAAAGTCTCCCCCTTGGTTTCACAAAGGTTGTGGAGCACACAGCAGGCCGCCACCACCTGGGGGATGTTCCAGTCACTGAGGTCCACGTGAGTGAGGAGATTCTGGAAATTCCTATTGAGGTGGCTGAAAGCACCCTCCACCACCATGTGGCACCTGTTGAGCCTGGTGTTGAAGTGTTCTTTTGTGGGGTCCAGATTTCCTGTATACAGCTTCATTAGGTAGGGGAGCAAAGCCACGATGCGGAAGGTAATGTCCACTTCCCTGACCCTAATGGTGCAGTCAGGGAAAAAAGTGCCATTGTTCATCCTCTGGAGAAGGCTGGAGTTCCTGAATATGCAGTTTTGTGCTCCTTCTTTGACTACCCAATGTAAATGTACATGAACTGACCCCTGCGGTCCACGAGGGCCTTCAGCACTATTGAAAAGTACCCCTTCCTATTGATAAAGTCCAAGACACAGTGGTTGAGGCCTGGATGGGGATGTGGCAGCCATCAATGTCCCGCCCCACACACAGTTGGGGAAGCCCATGGCGGCAAAGCCGGTGACAATGGGGTTGACGTTGCCCAGGGTGATGTTCCTCCTCAGCAGGATGGTATTGATGGCCTTCACCACCTGTAGAATCATAGAAACATAGAATCATAGGATTGCCAGAGCCCTTGGGAGTTCCCCGAGTCCAAGCCCCTTCCCACAGCAGGAGCAAACCCAACTAAACCATCCCATGCAGGGCTTTGTCAAGCCAAGCCTGAAAAACCTCTAGAAACAGAGATTCCTCCCCCCTCCCTAAGCAACCTATTCCAGTAGTTCACCACTCTCCCAGGACTATAGTAAGAGAGTCAAACCTGCATGAGCACGACCCTGACAGTTGACACTGAACTGGTTCCCAATGGAGCGGTAGCTCTCCAGCGTGGTGAGCTTCCATAGTGTGATGGCAACCCACTTTTGGGGGGAATGGCAGATTTCAGGCCCATGTGGTGTCAGGCCCATGTGGTGTCAGATTTCAGGCCCATGTGGTCAGGGGAGAGCCACTTGCAGAGTTCCAGGTAGGTGGCCTTCTAAATGTGGAAGTTCTGGAGCCACTGCAGGTTGTCCCACTGCTCCAAGATGATCCGGTCCCACCAGTCGGAATTGGTGTCCTAGCACCAGAAGTGGCAGTGCACAGTGTGCAAGGGAGGAGGGAAGAGACTGTGGGGCCTGAGGAGCACCTGGGCTGGGGTGAGGAGGTGCCCTATTCTGAGCGGGTCGTTGTGGTCCTGCAGCACCACGAGGTCAGCCTGCATAAACTGCTCCAGGAGTTGCAGCAGGAGGTCTAAGAGCTTTGCAGCAGGTGAGGCTCCATGTTGGAAGTGTTGTGGCACCTGCAAGGGCAACCAGAGGATGCAGTGTGAGTTTGCTGTCCTTCGAGGAGGTAGGCAATGGAGAAGAGTTTGAGACGTGGCTGTAGAGGAGAGCACCTTTAAGCATGAGCTTCAGGAAGCAGCTACAGCTACAGTGACTGCTGTCCTGATGCCCTGCCCGGAGTGCTTCCAGGGGGCTTTACATGCGATTCAGCCTCCACTCAGTGTGGTTGTGCTATTTCAATATAATTCTGCGCTAATTGGATGGGGATTTGTAGTGTGGACGCACTATTTCAAAATAGTTATTTTGGGAGTTATTATTTCAAAATAACCTTGTAGTGTAGAGTCTGAGAGTCTTCAACCACTAATCTCTTTGTATTTTATATTTTAACTTGACTGAATTCAGACTTGAGGCTCCACAGCCAGATCAACTTTAAAGACTAATTCTAAAAATTTGATGCTATATTAATCACACTTCAATAACTGGCACGTCTAGGTAAATTTTATATATAGATATAAAATAAGGAGATTATCATGAGCTGGCAGCATGTGGGTGGAACACCTTTGTAAATCCTAAAATATACAAACAACAACCTCATATTAAATAATGAGATCAAATAAAAAAACCATATTGTAGCTGCCTTTAAGAAAATTTGGAAGAGGGAGAGGTGGGGGGGGGGGATTACCTTCCTTCATTCACCTCACCACCTTCCCAGCCTGCTGCTCTTGGCTTCTCCATGGCAGCAGGAAGCAGAACATCCTGGCTGCTTCACACCACTGGAGAGAAACAAGGACCAGCGAGCTGGAGGGGGTAATGTGGGGTGGGGCAGTGCTGAGCAGGTTGCCTGGCTTCTCTGGCTTCTGCCACCATAGTTAGTGTGGTGGGAGGAACGACCTCTGCTACCATCCATCCCTGGTACTTGGGTCATGCTCGGCAGGTGTTAAGTGGGTAGAGCAATGGCAGAAAGAAACAGAGCAAGGGTGGGCTTTGGGGGAAGGAGTGGAATTGGGGTGGGGCAGTGGTGAAGCAGAGACAGGTCAGGGTGGGGCCTGTGATGGTGGGTTGCCCTGCACGTTACACCTGGGGCACTGGGGGGATTTTCCCAAGTCCCACACAGCCCTAGGGACCTCTCTGCCTCTGAGTCTTCTGGTTTTCATGTCAGTTTTTCACAATGGGACATTCCCACACGTCTTTATCTTGTTCAGTCTCTGCAGACCACTGAATGTGCAAAAAAAGTTAGTCCTAGAACTGAAATTGCTTCCCAAGGCCCTGTGCTAGTCATACATACAAATTAACACATGTTTGCAATTAATTTTCAACACCCATCATTATGTGAAGTGAATATCTTACAACATTTAACTGCTACTTTGGAGTTTCATCAGCTCCACTGAATTCTGTGCTCGAGGCAGTCTGAAATGTTCTGCAAGCTCAGCAGCATATTGTTTGACTTACTCTTCAATGCAAGTTTGATGGACAATTAATGACAGTGAACTCAAGAGCGCTCAGGAGCTTGTTCACCTCGTTTTGACTCCACTGATTAGTTCACCACAGTTTGAAAGGAAATGTCACCATTTTAGGATTACCTTAGAATCTCAACATTCAACTAACATATACATACTTTTCCAAATCCAAAATGAGGTTACTTTGTAACTAAACCAAGATACTTTATTGGATTTTAACTTCTTACTTCATAGGAAATAAATTAACTGAGACCCTAAGCAGTATTCTTGCAAATTCTGCCACAACCCTTGTGTGAAGGACTCTTCCCACCCCCACATAACTCAAGATTCTTGGGACAAATTGCCTCATGTAACCTATCAATCTTAATGTCATAATCTGCTGGGTCTGTATATCTTGTTTTGGTGTATGTATCATTCTTGTGTGTAAAATTAAGTATATGGAGTATGGAGTGGCTTATGATTTTAAAAGTGCAAATGCAAGGCATGAAAGGTGTCTCCCTCAAGGTCTGGTCAACTGTAAACATCCTGTTTTGTCCTTTAAGTCTTAGCAGTGATTGGTCCTACAAAGTCATGTGACCCCTCCACTTGGTAGGGTCTGACCAGCTATGATTTTTACATGTAAGGGTGGAATGTAGAAACAGAATTCCATCCCAAAAGTGGGAATATATAAAACAATGTGAAGCTAGCAGTCTCTTGGTCTTTAGCTGGTCTGGCACACCCAAGAGGATAACTAAAGATCCCAGGGAAAAGGGGACTCCCCTCATTTGAAGGCTTCGCTGGAATAAGAACAATTTAAGGGTAAGTTTGTACTGAGGATTTAGTGTTAGACTTAGCTAAGCGTTTTCTCTTATTTTAAATTTGTAATCTACTTTGCTCTGCCTGTTCTCACTTACAACCACTTAAATGCTACTGCTTGTACTTCATAAAATCACTTTCATTTACTATCAAGCCCAGTGTAAATGATTGTTACCTGGGGAAGCAATCAGTGTGTACATCCTCCTTTCATTGCTAAAGGGGGCTTACCTAAGTAATTCATTTGGGGTTCTGATCCCATTTAGGGAGTGGTATCCCTAGAAGCTGGACCCAAAACTGCATTTACCTCGGACCTGAAGACTTTCAGTGTCTATTTTGCTCATTGGGGCAGAGGAGTGGTCATCTCAGCTCTGTGCCTTGGCTGGAAGCGGACCAGATGAGCTGGCCCAGCAGGACAGGATAGTTAGAAGCCCCAGAGAGCAAGAAGGCAAGTGTCATTGGCTTTGTCAGCACTCCGAGAAGCACCCCCAATCATACCTGGCCTTACTGCAGTACAATCCAGATGTGGCCCAAAACATGAAATCTGAATCCCTTTGCTGTGGTCGACAAATACGTTAGTGTGGCTTGTTGAAAAACTTTAAATTTAAACATGTCAGAATTATTTTTCTCCTTGATTGATTAATTTTAAAAGAATTTTCTAGTGAGTTCTTGGCATGGGAATGGGAACACTAGAGGACCTCAGCCACAAATCCTCTGAGGCACCACACTACTTAGGCAGAACTTGTACATAAATGTTGACCTGCAACGAAATGTTTCAATTCAGGAATATCAAAACATTTTGTTTTAATTGAAAATGCAGAAATGACAAGGATTACCAATGCTGTATCTAAAGTTTTTGAACATTCCATTTGCCAAAACTTGTCATATTTTGACTTTTCATCATGCTTTGGGCTCCTTTGCTGCCATGGCTGGAGCTGCGCTGCCAGGACCAGAGCTACACAGCAGGGCTGGAGCTGTTCATCCATTGCTTGGGCTAAAGCTTCCTGGCTGCCACCAGAGCCAGAGCTGCATGGCCGCTGTGCCGCTGTTGGGGCCAGAATTCCCTGATGCGCCATCTGCCCCCCTCCACACATGGAGCTCCCAGCTGAGTCACCGGCCCTCCTGCTGCACTCCTGCTTCTCAGCCAGACCTCCCTATATCTGGACTCTGTGGTCCAGGAACATCTGTGGTCCTGCCAGACCACTGATGTTTCTGGACCAGAGAGTCCTGGTTAAGTGTGGTACAACCTGTATCTGGAGTTCCTACCTTCCACCTTCACAACAGAATATTGCTCAGCATCCCAACATGGGAATGCAGACCTTATTTACCAAACAGGGGTTGAACCATTTTCAGAGAAATGTTCTGAATTTCAACCTTTTGGGGGTTGGGACGGTATGTGATTGGCTGTGCCAAACAAACCCTTTGAGGCCCTCCATGGGGTCTTGCCATATTATCACATCTTTCTCCATAAAAAGGCAAGAGAGTAGGGTCTCCCAAGTGGCTTAGAGAGGCCAAGCAGGTTAGTATAAAAAGAGATGCAGGGGAAGAGTGAGTTCAATTCTCTGATGAAACTGAAGAAGTGTGGATAGTGTGCCTGGCTGGCCAACGCAGCCATGGGACCTCAGACAGAGCCGTTCTGGCAGAGATCATGAGTCGCAAGAAGGAGCTCCTGGCTGGCTGCTGGGACTCAGCCAAGGACAAGGAACTGAGGTAAAGATGAAGAATGTGCTGGGAACCATGGGCAAATGGTCACAGCATAGTTAAAAAAACATTGTGGACAGCTTCTGTTTATAGGGTCCCTGGGCTGGGATCTGGAATAGTGAATGATCCCCTGTTGGCCATCGGGGATTTTAATTAAGGATGTAAAAGGTTAACTAGTTAACCTGTTAGCCAGTAAGCATTAGGACAGCCATCCAAGTCTGGCCAGCCACAAGGGGACAGCTAGCAGGGCCGTGCCTGTGTCAGCTGCCCAACCTCAGCTATGCTGGAGTGGCTCAGGTGGACAGGCTGGACACTGAACCAGCGGCAATGGGCCTGCAAATGAGGCTCTCACCATGCTGTAGTGGTCCAGGTCACACCAGAGTGGCTTAGGCAGCCAAGCAAGACCCTGGCTGTGCTGGAGCAGCCTGGACAGGCACTCCAGTATGACCCTGGGCCCAGCGAGAGTGGCCCGGGTGGACAGGTGGGACCCCAGCTATTCTGGAGTGGATCAGTGGGACCCTGGCCCTGATCACACTGGAGTAGCCCAGACAGCCAAGCAAGACCCCAGTCCTGGCTGTGCCGGAGTGACCAGGCAGGATCCTGGCCATGTCAAAGAGGGGCATGAGGGGCCCTAGCCATGCAGGAGTAGCATAGGTGGGCAGTCTAGTGGTACCTCAGCCATGCTGGGCCATCAGAGAGGACCTCCGATGCTCTGGCATAGCCAAAGAGGGTGACTAGACCAGTCACCTGGTAGAGACAGTGAAGGTACATTTGCATATTAGGGAAACAAAGCTGTCATGCTAACAGGTGAGGAGACTCTACACTCAGCAGAAGGGAGAGGATTGGTCTTAGTTTTACTTTTCAAATAATACACTGCAAAAGTTTAAATATGTGGGGGCTGAAACTCTCATGATAAGCAATTGAATCTAGTGATTTTACACAATAGTACTGTAGCATAAAAGTGTACTGAGCAATGTCATTTGTGAATGCCTATGATACATTGATGATTAATATTGTGACTTTTTTTGTATTAACACTACATACGGGATTATGAATACACATTCATATTCTGCTTTAATATCTGTGTTCCAAATAGAGAAAAACAGATCTCTCCAAGAGATGAGGGAATGTCACATCTATCTATCTGTCCCCAAAGAAATTTAAAAAGGTGTAATAAAAAACAATGGACGAGCCACTTACACAGAAATCAGCAGAGGGATGAGAAAAACACAGGAAGGAAAGAATAGCATGAGATCATCCTGTCTCTTGAAGCAAGGTCAATTAATTTTGAGAGATGCTTTTCAAATGTTTATTCAACTATAAATGAAGGGTCAGAGAGCCCCTAAGTTATCCATCATTAGACAGACAAAAGAGAACTAAGGCTTCAGAGGGGTGGCCAAGTTAGTCTGTAACTAGAAAAACTTAAAAAACAACAAATAGTCCTTCAGCAAGACTATTTGTTGTTTTTTAAGTTTTTTAAAAAGAACTAAATTACTGCACCTGTGAAACAGTGACTTCAATCAAGCCAGGAGAGGGATGCAGATGAAGTGTCTGGGAACTGAACATAGATGAGAAACATGCTTAGGCAAAGATCTTTCACCTAGAAAGGCAAAGGAATCAAGCATATTGTGCTTCTATAGACAGTCCTGACTTAGTCCTGATCTACACTAGGGAGTTAGTTTGAAATAATTCCCCTTATTTTGAAATAACAAGGCAAGCGTCCACACTACCAAGCCCCTTATTTTGAAATAATGGGATTGTTATTTGAAATAACTCCTTATGAAAGGTAACAGTGATTACGACAAAACTGTTATTTTGGAAGGTTATGTCTATACTGCGGGCTAAAGTCAAGTTAAGATACACAACTTCAGCTATGTTAATTGCATAGCTGAAGTCAAAATAGCTTAACTCTGCTTTTGGTGCTGGCTACACTGCAGGAGGTCGAAGGAAGAACACTCTTCCTCGGACTTCCCTTACTCCTCGTGAAATGAGGATTACAGTAGTCAGAGTAAGAAGCCTGTTATTTCAAAAGTATTTCTTTAAAGCAGCATGCAAAAGGGAAAGGGCTTGTGGCACATTTGAGCCCTGCTAGCCCTGTGCCACACAGCAGCCTGTCTTTGAGCCACAGGAGACCCTAGCAATCTTTCCATGACCCCCATGGCTGCCAGCATGCCTGTAGCCACCCCTGAAGTCCCAGACAAGGGGCGAAGGAGGGCACCAGCCTGGACTGGTGTGGAGATCCTGGATCTCATTGAGGTCTGGGATGAGGAGGCAAACCTCCAGGATCTCTGCACCAGAAGGCAAAATGCCAATGTGTATGGCTAGATGGCTGCCAGCCTGGTCCAGAAAGGGCACAACTCTACCCTGGATCAGGTGTGGATGAAAATGAAAGAACTCCATCAGGCCTTCACAAAGACCAGGAAGCAATAGTTCCCGTTCTTGGGCAAGACAGCACACCTGCCGCCTTTACGAGCAGCTGGGTGCCATCCTCAGAAGGGGGCCAGTCACCTCCCCCCCATCATCGTGCCTGTTGTCAGCCTCCACAAGGGGAAGGGTTGTGGAGGAGGAGGAGGAGAAGGAGGAGCAGGCTAGCCTGGACACCATGCCTGCCAGCCAAGTGGTCATCATAAGTCTAGTTCTGGGCCCCCCATCCCAAGATGTCGACCAGGGCTTGGACAAACCCAGAGAAGGCAGTTCAGGTGAGTTCCAACACTTTTATTATACACATGTGGGGGCAGGTGGCAAGGGGCTGCAAGCTCCTCACTCAACCTTCTGAGCCTGGGGATGGCACAACTGCTTGTGCATGTGGATGCACATGGAGCTCCAGTCCAGAGCACTCAGCCCCATGATGCTCTCACTCAGGGACCCCTCACTCCTTCTGACAAGATACCTGCACATGCCCGACTTACTCCGGACTCTGGTGGGACACCTTCCCCCACAAGCCACCACTAAGGAGGCTGGGATCTTGGAAACACACAGCAGTGCTGTACACTGCACACAGTCATGCCCACACTGTTGAGCAGCATCCGCTCGCAGTCAAGCGCACTGATGTGGCAGACACCAATCCACTGCATGGGAACCTGCCAGAAGGAGGGGACCCCAATAGCACTCTCCCCAGAAAGCGGTGTCTGTCACTCACACACACCTCTCCCAGGTGCATAGCCTTTCAAAGGTGATGAAATATTCAATGATATCTAAAGATTCACCATAAATTGGGCACAGTCAGTCCCACTCCTGGATTTTTGGAGGGGTGGATCCTGCAGTGCTGGCTCTTCTAGTCAAGTACAGCCAGTTCATACACACTCACTCTCTCTCTCTCTCTCTCTCCTTTCAAAAAGCTTATCGGGCTTCTAACTCTCTGTCTTTTCCAAGCTGTTTCAGTTCCACCGCTTTCTCTCTGTGGTACTTAACATGGTGGAGCATAAATTGTTCATATATTGCCCCTATGATGCTTCACAGGTGAATGCAAATACCCTGAATAGTCCCAATTCCTTCCTCCTATCCTCTTAAGGATATCATCTATGGTGGGTATGATAACAGGTCATCCACCTCCAAAGTCCTTACCTACAAAATCCAATCAGGCTCAATTCTCTCTCTACCTGACAGCTATTTGAAGTCATTGGGAGAGCTTGTGAAATACAGGCCAGAGTGACAGCCTGTATTCAGATAATATCCTTCTCTACATCTCCTTTAGTTCAAATGCAAACAGATCCAAATTCCTGATTTCTCAATGGCCAACCAAAATCAAAACCTTTATGATGAGCAGTTAGATCATCATGCTAGTGACTGAGGTGATGCTAGTGAGGAGGAATGAATGTGGCTGTATTTCCCTTATCAGTAAAAGTGATGAGGAGTCCTGTGGCACCTTATAGACTAACAGATTTATTGGAGTATAAGCTTTCGTCGGGAAAGACCCACTTCATCAGATGCATGTATCATTCCCTTATCAGTGTGTACTTCCCTCATAGTGATCTAATGGGTATGACCACAGTGTCCTCTTGCAGCTGGTCACAACGACTTCATATCCTACTACTAGCTCACAGCTAATGGAGTTCCCCATTATAGTAGGTGGAAGGAACCTGTGCTTTTGGTGTTGAAAGTTTTGAGTTCAGTTTTACGTGATAATCATTTTGTTTGTATATGTATGTAGCCACAGTTAATTAATGTGAAGAGCAGACAAGAACCAGGATTCTGACATCCAACACATGCCACCAGTCTTTTTTTGATAATTTCTCAATTAGTTGGCTTCGTACAATGGCCCTTACTTAGGCACAACTTCCAGAAATAGAAGTGAAACAGAGATCACACCTACATAGGAAAGGTAAAACAAGAGCAAGAATTTATCCAGAAGTCGGAGTTAGTGTACTGGAAATTGATTACAGTTAATCTTGTTTGAGGTGAGGCTATGGATAAAGATGACAAAGTGTTTGAACAAAAATGCACAAGTATCAGCAAAGAACAAAATAAACTGATATAATTAAACCATTCAAAACATATCACTGTCCAGATTCCTAAGAGAGTCCATTTTAATAGTAGTTGTAGCTATTTTAAATTCATTTATGAAACATTTTGTTATTTATCACAGTAAATGATAGGATGTTTACAAAAGGGCTTGTTCATAAGTGCTTTAAATTTGATATTTCTGGTTCAGGGAGCCTGTCTGGATAAAGAATGCATTTTGTGTTATATACATCTGCAGTTGGGAGCTGGAATGAAAAAAGAGGAATTATAAAGTACACAGTTAAATCAGCTTTTTCCTTATATGAATATAGTTATAAATCTTACCTGACATGTGCAATTACTATGAATAATTTTGGAGGGTCTAGCACTTATGAACTATTGAGCTACCTAATTAAATAAATTTCATATATATATTCACACACTGTAACTCTGCTTCCCCCCTCCCTTCATCATATAACACAAGCCCACCTACATCACTGCATAACAAAATTCCCTTCAAAGGAAACAGGGACAGCCTTATTTAAGGATGCTTAGAGGACAATTAGTTCCTCAGGCTATGTTCCTATTTTGAAAGGTACAGCAGAGAATATATTGGTGTCAGCAGCATATGTGAAATTATGAAATGGGGAATCTGATTTAATCTTATTTGAAACACAAATTAGTCATTCTACAAAAATATCTTGCAGTATAAATTTACCATTTGAATTGGTGTCATGTACTGGATTGTTTTTTCCATTTAAGCCAGAAGGCATGTGGCAGTGTCTCAGGGGTATCTTTTCTTGTTAACAGTATCTGTTCCCAGATTAACAAAGAAGACTTTCTTTTTGAAATACCCTTTCTGAATCTTAAAGGGCGGTTTTGGGAAAAAAAAATTGACTGTAAAAATAGTCGATCCATAGTCAACAGAGCTGAGTCCAATCTGCATATACTAATCATTGGAACAGGATTTAACAAAGAGTTACTCCTGATGACATGGCAGAGCCAACATGGCTGTGACAGCACTAGTGACATTCTTGTAGGCAGGGCTCAGAGCACTGGATGAGCTCCATTTATTTATAGGAAATAAATAGATTAGATTAAATAACCAAAGGGTCTAATTTGCCCCTTTGCAGGTTTTTCCATGTAGGAAGAAGGAAGTTCCATTCATGTTGGCTTGTGTAGATACTGACTAACTATTCCATTAGGCTACATCTACACTGTGTCTTTTGAGCGTGCCCGTTATTTCAAAATATAATGGGCTCGCTATTCTGATGTCCCTGTAAACCTCATTCCATGAGCAGCAAGGGACATTTTGGAATAGTGATTTATTTCAAAATAAGTGCTGTGTAGATAGCACCAAATTTCGAAATAAGCTCAAAATTTACTTGAAACAAGCTACACAATTTGCATAGCTCAAATTGCGTAGCTTATTTCAAGCTATGAGTGCAATGTGGATGTACCCTTAGGGTATGTCTATACTACAGTGTTCATTCGAGTTAACTTAATTCAAAATAGTTCATTCGAATTAAGCTAATTCGAAATAACGCATCTACACACAAAAACTATTTCGAAATAGCATTTTGCTATTTCGAAATAGCGCGTCCACACTGAGTGGACCCTGAACCGAAGTTAAGGCTGGCCGGAACCAGTGCCGGCAGGGCATCATGTTAGGACTTATTGTGTGGGGCTGCTGCCTGAGGCTAACTGAGCTCCGTGCTTAAAGGGACCCTACCCCCCACCCCGGACAGACAGTTCTCAGGGTTCCCTGCTTGCTTGTCTACCTTGATAAGGGACAGCAAAGCAGTCCTGTCTTGGAATGCCCTGAGTGCCCACACTGAGGACACCACAGCACTCAGCCACATGGAGCCAGAGCTGCCCCTGGGCATGCTGGTGCATCTCGGGGGTTGTTGCCATCAGCCCAGCTGCACTTGCTGCATGCTGCCATCTGGGGGTTCTATCAGGGGACTGTTAGGATCCAGGAGGCCCTGCGGGATAGCGTCCACCCCTCAGAGCCCTCAGAGCCACCCTGGTCCTCCCCACTGGGGGCTCGTGCCCCATTCCTCCCTCAAGTCCTTCCACTTACCTCTCCCTAGCTCCCTTTCCTGATGTCAAATAAAAGACACTTTTTTTCATAAACAAGTGTCTTTATTTAACAAAACTGGGGAGGGGGTATGAAACTCTGGGGAAACTGGGGAAAGGAGGTGGGAGACGGGAGGAGAGAGGGTGGGAGAGGGGAGGGGGAAAACTGGGAAGAGGGAGCTGGAAGGGGGAAGCAAGGGGAGGAAGGGGGAGGGGAAGATCAGCACTCAGGATTGGGGGTGTCATTGGGCCACATGTCTTCCAGCACGGCGGATGCGGGGGCCTCGGCATCCCCGGGCGGATGGGGAGGAGGGTGTGGAGGTTGAGGAGGAGGGTGAGGAGTTGAGGAGGGAAAGGTGGGAGGGGGGACAGGAGTGGGAAGAGGAACAGTAGCTGGGGGGGCAGCAGGCACTGGGGCTGCACGGGGCAGCACGCTCTGCAGCAGGGCCTGCAGGTGTGAGCACATGGCACGGTCCTGGGCAAGCTGCTCCCGGCAGAGCTCCAGGTCCTCCTGCACCCAGGCCTGGATGGTGTGGTGCAGGGCTCGCAGGGCCCCCAGGTGCTGATCCCGGTACCCCTGCCTCATGCTGGTGGTCCGGAGGAACCCTCGGGTGCAGGAGCATGTCCCAGGTGGGGTGGTGCACCCTGCACATGCAGCTGGTGCGGCTGTGGAAAAAGAAGGGGAGTGATCAGTTCTCCCTGGGGACGCAGTGGCTGATTTGTAATTATGGCATGGGCTGATTTTAATTGTGTGTATACAGCCTTTCCCCGAGTTGTGAACGGTCGACTTACGACCGTTCGCAGTGACGACCGAAGCTGTCGTAAATGTTGGACCCCGAGTTATGAACACGATCCGCTCTTACGAACAGCGTGGTCATGTGTAACTCTATGGGGTCCGACTTATGAACAAACCAAGTTACGACCAATTGCTTGGTCCGTAACCTGTTCATAAGTCGGAGAGAGGCTGTATATACTGTATATGTTGGGAAAGTTATGTCCTAAAGTTTCAGAGGAGTAGCCATGTTAGTATGTAAGGGTATGTTTACACAGTAGGGCAAAAGTCGAATTAAGCTATGCAACTTCAGCTATGTCAATTGTGTAGCTTAAGTCGAAATAGCTTCATTCGGGTTTTGGTGCTATCTACACAGCAGAAATTCAAAGGAAGAACACTCTTCCTTCGACTTCCCTTTCTCCTTGTGAAATCAGGCTTACGATGAGTCAGAGAAAGAAGTCCTCCAGATTGATATTATTTCAAAATAAAGGCTTGTAGTGTAGACGTGCACTATGTTATTTTGGAATAACGTCCATTATTTTAAAGTAACGCTGCTGTGTAGACATACCCTAACATAAAAAAACTTAAAAAAGAAGGAATAGCCTTGCAGTACCTTAGAGATGAACAAAAAATGTAGATGGCATCATGAGCTTTCATGGGCACAAACCACTTCTTCAGATGAATGGATGTAAGGGGTCCAGGTTGCAAAATAAATAGCAGAGAAAGAGAAGGGATGGGGAAGGAGAGAGAGGGAAAATATGGGGGAAAATTTGTCAGTGGGAGGGTCCATGCTAAATGAAGCTAATAAAGTGGGTGCTAAGTACTCTTAAGTACCCAGTGCTTGTCTTTTATGTCATTAGGATGCAGAATGTAGCAGGTAATCCAGTTAAGGTCTTTGTTTAAACCTCAGTTGTAGGTATCAAACTTGTAAATGAAATTAAGTTCTGCAGCTTCCCTTTCAAGCAGGTTTTTCAATTTGGCTTGTAATAATATGGCAACTTTGAGATCCATTAATGACTGCCCAGGCAAGTTAAAATGTTCCCCAACAGGTTTCTGTGTGTTACCTTTTTGATTTTGTGTCATACAGACTATCCAGTTTGGCCAGTGTACGTGGCAGAGGGGCATTGCTGGCACTTGATGGCATAGATCACATAGGTGGATATGCAGTTATATGAGCCTCTGATGTGGTGGTTTATGTGATTAGGTCCTGTGATGATGTCATTAGTATACCTTGGTGGACAGAGTTAGCACCAGAGTTGATTGTAGGGGCGGGTTCCTGGATGAGTATGATGGAGGTGTGCTGTGTGGTTGCTAGAAATAATTTGTTTGACTTTAAGGGGTTGTCTGTAAGCAAGGATTGGCCTGTCCCACAAGTTAAAGCTACAGCATATAAAATTTATGACTACAAGTTGGGCTCAGTATTTTTCAGAATTAGCCTAAAACTAGTAATTACATGCACTAATACCTAATTGTATGTGCAAATGGGGAGTTATTATTGGAAACATGAATACAGTCTTAACTATGTAGCTAACAGGGCACTGATGTCAGAAGACTAACATAATATGCCTACTAATGCCACCTCATGACTCACTGATTTTTCCTCTGATTTTATATTTCATTTGCTATAGATTATTTTCAAATGTTGATGACCTTGGAGGTAAAAGCTTCAATATAATCAAACTGACTAAAGCTTGCTTAGCATGACTTATACAATAATGATAACAATATTTCATTACACCAGCATGTGTGATAAGGTATAGTGGAATGACCTCCAGTACCAAAAAAAGTAGATGTTTTGTTCTAAATAAACAGCTTTATTCAGAAAGATACTGTATTCTGTGAACATTTGAGTGAGATTTGTTCATTCCTAAAACACCGTATCTCTGCCCTTAAAAAGAAAATCTTGGGTCAGTTAACCACAACTTTTAAAATCCTTTATTGACTTATTTTCCTTCTATTTTCTACAGCCTGTTTTTTTTTTCTTTAAAATGCTTGATAAGCATTAAGCTCCATTTAAAGAAAACATTTTCAATACTAAGGTTTATTTCCAACTTACGTTGTTATTCATTACTGTGTTCAGGGGACTTATTCTGTGCGATATGGCACTTCTGTGATTTTTCTGAGGTTGTGCTGACTTTATTATCTGAGAATTTGAATTACTCTTCATGGCATATTATGGCTTTCAAAATACATTAATCAAGCAAGATCTATCTAACATTAACAAAACTACAGGAGGTGACTGCGTATAAATTGTCATGGTGCCTACCTGGGTTAAGATTGTGTTTTCCCAGCTCTCTTTAAGCGGCACCTTACTTCTCGAGTATCCTTTTTGTTTTCATTAGAAGTATTTTTTAAAAAATACTGCTTAGCACGAGAAAAGATAGCCAAATCTGTTTTTGGTTACCAAAGTCATGTTTGCCATAAAAGAGACAATAAGTACTATAATAATGTAGTCATTCAATGTAAATATTCCTTCTATGATAATTAAAATAAAATATTTCTTTTAGTCTGTGAAGAGAAAGAGTAGCATTATTTAAGATTGGCTTATATTATTTAAATAAATTTGAGCTGGAAAAATAGAAGTGTACTGTGATGTTTAATCATGCATTCAGAAAATACTTAGGGATTGTTTCCATGTATATTTTAACAGATCTTGTGACAGGAATTAAATGCACTGTCATAGGTAAATAAAAGATGGCAACATGGACAGATATAAGGGCTAACAGGCTACAACTTTATTAATAACACCCACCCTCTCAGACATAACAGGCATTTATTTGGGTCAAGTGCTGGGCTACAAGTCTCCCACCATACAACCAATAACTCACCTACAGCCTGGCAGGTAGGAGTCAGATCACTTCTGATTCATTTTGACCCCTTACTGGGAAAAGGGTAGAAGATACTAAGAAGAATTTTAGTCTACGAAGTCTCCCGTTGTCTTAGGATGCCTCTACACTGCACTGTAACTTGAAATAAGATACACAATTTGAGCTACATAAATTGCACATCTTATTTTGATGATATTTCAAAATAGCTTATTTTGTCATTTGGCACTGTGTACACAGCACCAAATTTTGAAATAAAGCGCTATTTCAAAATGTCCCTTACTCCTTGTAGAATGAGATTTACAGGGACATTGGAATAATGAGCCCAAAATAATGGGCTTGCTGTGAAGACATGGGATAGCTATTTCGGGATACTCCAGTATCCCGAAATAGCATTGCAGTGTAGACATGCCTTTACAGGCAAAAGACCCCTCAATAAAATCCTAGGCTACACTTATAATCTTGACGGTGGCCCCTTTATCCATTCTGTACACTTGACGGAAGTTGTGATATACTGAACATAGTGGTATTTTTTTCTAGCAATTTGATTCCTATTCTTAGTCCTTTTAATCTAAAGTCTGCCTCGGCAATACTGTGAGGAAGATAACCCCACCCCTTCTCACTAGACCCCTCCCAGTTTGGCCAAATGGGGAAAATTCCTTCCTCATTCAAAAAGCAGATGAGCAATAATATGCCTGAACTACAGAGAAAGAGAGGATGGTGCAGCAATACAGCAAGATGGCCCCCAGTTTCTTGGGAAAGATTTAAATTGGGTCTGTCTGTGAGAACCAATCAGCTTCTATTATCCCCCCAAACTAGCTGATAGGAGTCCACATGCTGCACTTGGAGGCACAAAGAGGGGCTCAACTCAAGCATATCTGGATATGAGCTCTCCCCTCCACTTCCCAATAACTGGCCATTCCTGTCTCATCACACCAAACTTCCGTCCTGCTGAGATGGAAAGGGGCATGCTCTGGCAAACATTCATATTCTTCATTCTCAGTGTTACTGAATGGGTCAGAAATAGTTAATCAGGACACCCATCCTGAAACCACAATAGGCCAGATTTTCAGAAAGCTTAAACTGGTTGATTTCTATTGAAGTCAACGGGTCATGCCAGTTTACACCAGTTGAAAACCACATATTATGTTTATAGGCAGGAATTCAGCATACTACTGTATTTTGGTGTATATTTAAGTTTCACATCTCATGTAATACAAATATAAGCAGTTTATCTCTGGACTGGACTGACCATACTTGGTTTCACAAATTTGCTTTGGAAGAAAATTAACCAATATTCAATATACATGTAGAACACATCTATTTGGCGCTTTTGAATTAAGGTGGTATAACTCACCAAACTGTTCCTTTGTCCTCTGCCTGATTCAGTCTAATATTTATCTCAGTTGAAGAATTCTAGGTTTTAATAGTATAAGAAACAAACCTCTTAACTGCCTTATTCATGACCAATATTGCACATTTCATGTCAAATTCAGGGAAGATGGATAACATGAACTAAGACTCTCTTACACTCAACAAGATTTCCGGACCCAATTGCCCATGCATAAGTGTATGAAAAGGGTCACAGTTAGTGCAAAAGACATGCCAAGGAGTCAGAAGATGGTGCAAATTAAAGTATAGATTAGCCTAATTTGGCTGACATTTTCTTGCAACCTCCCGTTAGTTGCTTTTTGTGATTGCTAAAACCATCCCAATTCTGGACTCCAAGGTTCTGAGTAATAATAACTTATATTCTGACAGATTCAAAGTAGGTAAACGGGCACAAAACTATTAGTTACATGTTGTGAAGTCAGAACTTTAAGGGTATGTCTAGACTACATGCCTCTGCCGACAGAGGCATGTAAATTAGACTACCCGACATAGTCAACGAAGCGGGGATTTAAATATCCCCCGCTTCATTAAAATAAAAATGGCCGCTGCGCTGTGCCGTCTTAGCTGATCGTCGGCACAGTGCGGCAGTCAAGACGTGGATCAGTCGACAGGGAACGCCTTTGTCAACCGCTCCTGTAAACCTTGTTTCATGAGGCATAAGGGAGCGGTCGACAAAGGCGTTCCCTGTCAACTGATCCACGTCTTGACTGCCGCGCTGTGCTGATGATCAGCTGAGCCGGCACAGCGCAGCGGCCATTTTTATTTTAATGAAGCGGGGGATATTTAAATCCCCGCTTCATTGACTGTGTCGGGTAGTCTAATTTACATTCCTCTGTCGGCAGAGGCATGTAGTCTAGACATACCCTAAGTGTTTAACCAAGGGAGCCTAGAGAACATGACATTGAGGTAGGTCCCGACTTCCTCATCACTCTCCCCCCTCCCTGTGTTAGGTCCCACTCCCAAATGACCCCTTCTGCAAGCCCTCATCTGTGCTTTGTCTCTTCCTTACCTTTTCCTGCCCCCTCTTTCAGTGCAGTCCATCACTGCAACTCTCTCCCTCTTCCTCCCAGAGCCTCCTGCATTCTGTGAAATAGAGGGGAGGCAGGAACTGATTAGCAGGGCTGCTGGTGGGCAGCAGACCGAGGGGGAGAGGTAGGCTAGCTACTGGTGGATGCTGAGCATCTGCTAATTTTTCATAATAATACATAGGGTATGTCTACACAGCAACCTTATTTCAAAATAACTTAGTCTGCATCTACACAGCAGGAAGTTATTTTGAAATAATGTTGAAATACCGTCAAGTTGGAGGACTTCTTACTCCAAATCCTGTAACCCTCATTGTATGAGGAGTAAGGGAAGTAGGAGGAAGAGTGCTCTATTTTGAAATAAGCTATTTTGAAATAAGCTACGCAATTGTCGTAGTTCAATTTGCATAGCTTATTTTGAGCTAAAGCCTGCTGTATAGGTGCACACATAGGTACAAATAGTCAGCACCTATTGATGTATGTATGCTGTGGGCATATCAGAATGTGTAAATTGCATCTCCTTTGACTCCCTTTATTTATAGACTCACCTATGAGTGTAGCCCAGTATCTCTAAACCAGAATTTCCTTTTCTGGTTAATATCACTAAGCTCTGGTCTACACTAGCACTTTATTTCAAAATAACTCTCCCCCCCCCCCCAGTTTGAATTTATAATTGGAGCTTCCACACGACCAAGCCCATTATTTCAAAATAATGAGCTACGGAATACCAAATCTGTACTCCTGCTTTTCACAAGGAGTAATGCTAATTATGAAATAGTTATTTCAAAATAACCGTAGTGTGGACACTCCAGTGCTGCTATTTTGAAATAATTATTCCCCAGAGTAATTTGAACTAAATACTTCCCAGTACTTCATAGGGCTCTAAGTCTGAAATACCATATCCACATTAATGGAGCCTGCCTTGGGCTAATTTTGAGATTTCCCTATAGTGTGGACATGTTAGTTCAATTTTGTTAAATCAGGACTTATTTAGTTGAATTTAGTAATTTCAAAATACTTTCCAAGTGTAGACATGGCCTATGTAAATATATTTATATCCTCTCCTACTGTGACATATTAATACCTAGACTAGAAGAGCTAAAATATATATTTAATTATGAATACATTTTGATAAATTAGAATCCCTCTATTCCACTGTTCTCCCACCATGCTTGGACATCCCATTTAAGAGATTGAGTTTGCAGTGAGCAGATGTAAAACCAGGAGTGCAAAAAGCAGGACCAGGAAGAGACCTCAATCTTTCATTAATGGGTTGCATCAAGTAATTCTTGCCCATAAGCAGGAATAGAGTCATAAACAGCTAAGACCTCAACAATGTGCTGAGAATCACACTTAGGCCGTATTTTCAGATATGCACATTCTCTCCTCCATTCTTGTCAATTTTTACATTGTGCTTTTGGAGTTGAAGCGTAAGACTGATTTCTGCTCTCCATATAAAGGGACAGCTCCTTTGAGGGGATCAGCATGCTTAGCTCTCCCTGAAGTCATTTAAAGTTGTGACTGTTTAGTTCCTTGCATTCCTACTACTTAAGCTGACTTGTGCCCACGCAAAGTTTTTGCTTGCACCTGGTTTGTTTTGAACTGCTCTGTGTGAATCTATGCCTCCCTTCCCCTTTTACCATCTAAGAATTGTTCCCAGAGATGTTCCTGTGTGTTTTAATTAGTTTTCCTTAGTTGCTCTGTAACATCTAGCAACCAAGTATGTTTTATCAAGTATATCTTTTCTTTTGTAATAAAAATCACTTTTTAAGGTGATGATTTGATTCTTGTGTTCTGAAGAGTAACAGGGGTCTGTGTATGTATTTGCCTGCCTGAGACTGGGCAGTCAGATCCCACTTCTAACACCATGTCAGGGTTGTTCCCCACTCTGGCACTCAGAGTGCAGAAGGTGGGGGCCCACAAAGACTTTAAATATGCCTTGACTCCAAAGGCTCTGGTTACAAAAACTCCCCCAAAGTCACAGATTCACTGACTTGGGGAGGGGGGTACCTGCCATCATCAAGTGATTTTATCCCTAAAACTAGGGGTGAACACTTGAATTCTCCCCCAGGGGTACCCCCAAGCTCTTTTGCCCCAAAAGAGCTTGAAAAAAAGAAAAGAGAAAAACAAGCTGCAGTCTCTGGTAGCTGTGCACCCATGCCTGCTGATAGTAGAGCGAGGGCAGCCTTCTTCAGCAGAATTACTGAGCTTGCTCCGTCTATATGAGCAGGCTCAGTACAAGCCAAACAGCAAATTTGGGAGTGAGAATGTGACACTCCATGCCTCTTCTTGATGCATCATCTTTGGTTTTGCTTGTCCTCAGCATTTCAACAGCTCCATTACCCTAATTTTGTTTTTGTCGTTATTTTGCCATTGGTTTTAAAGTTGCTATGACTCAATGGAAAAGACTTTCTCTTTTATTTTGGCAAATGTATATGATCAAAATGGTAAGTCATCAAGCCCTTTGCTGTCATAACTCAACTCTCCATGTTAATATTCATGTAATATCTCCTCATGATGCTGTTGGTATCACAATTTGCAAGGAATGGATTTAATTTTAATTGACTTTTTTTTGAAGTTCATATGAGCATGAAGGAGGAAAGGAAAACAAACTACAAACATAGCTATTATATTGAAAAGAATAGTGTAATTCAATGATCTGTGTATGGTCTCTTTTTCAGACCACATCTTCAGATACACAGCCTGACTAGGCGAAAAAGCTTTAATTGAGCAAGGCTTTCAATGCAATGTCTCATTAGATTTGTACCTGGCATCACCAAAGACTAATCCACAGCATGTGTCTACAATGCCTTCATTTTAAAGGCCTTAATTTTTCTAGCTGCTGCATACATTATAAAGGAGGTCTATTTTTACAAGGAAGGTTCCCAACACTTTCTGTGAAAATCAGGTAACTTCAAAGAATCTCACATAGAGTCAATAGGGAATTTTTCAAAAACACTTCTTCCTCTACAAAATGCAAATTCATCACTACCGAAACTATTTATGAAACAGTGTCAAGTTCGACAAAACATCCAACTCGCAAACATATTTGATTTTAAAAGTGTTGAGATTGTAGAGTCAAAATAACTTTTCATTTCAAAATGTTAATAAATTTACACTAAAAAGTTTTAAAAATTGGGGAAAATGGTCAAAAATGAAAACAAGTAAAAGATCTTGATGGACCAGAACTGAACTTTCCCCCACATACAAACTTTTAATTTGTGATTTTTTTTGAGAGAGAGTGATTTCAACTTTTTCATCAGATTCTATATGGATTTTTTTTTCAAATGTTTAAAAGTTTGAATGGAAAAGTTGTTTGCTATCCTGCTCTAATCTGAGTAACATACAACATTGGCCATTTCAATCAATCAATCAATCAATCAATAAACCAACTGAAGCCCCCCGCCTTAACAATTTTTTGCTTATGTTTATATTGCCATTTAATACATGCAGCTGGCCCACATCTGCTGACCTGGACACACTGCACTTAATCGCAATATAGAAGTTTGGGGTGGGATGGAATCCAAGCTCTAGAACCCTGCCTAGAGGGGTTTGCCAGAACTCAGGCTTCAGTCTAAGCCTGAGTGTCTACAGTGCATTTTATGGCCCCAGAACCTGAATCCCAACAGCCTGAGTCAATCAACATGGGTCAGCTGCAGGTGTTTATTTTCAGTGTCATTATACCCAGCGTGTGGTTTAAGTTTGAGGAGTTATTACTATTGATACTTGTAGTTCTGAGTTTTTTTCTAAGATTTTAGAAGCAAACACGATGGATGATGTTTCTTTTTTATTATTTTTCCCTAGCATTTTGTGAAGAATATATGTGCAAAGTATGAATGTCACTAAAACTTCCATTATTTTAATCTGCATTTACAACTGTTGAGGTTCAGATACTCCCATTCCACTGGAAAACTTATGGTAGATCCTCAAGAGAAGTGGAATTATCAGCATACTACTCTGTGTAGAATGTCGTCTAAGTTCTTTTGTTCTGTAGAGGGCTTCACCCCTCACCATAGCCCAGAGGTGAGCAATCATTTTTACAAGGGTGGCACTTTATGAATTTTGGTATGTGCTCATGGGCCAGTTCAACCCCCCTAAAGAGCGTGGCCTTGGGCAGAAGGTGTGGGATGGGGATTAGCCTCCCTTCAGAGTTGTCTGGGGCCAGAGGCTTTGAATTGAAAACACAGCAAAAGGCTCCCAGCTCTTGGCCCCGCTGCTATCACATTGGGTATGTCTAGACTGCATCCCTCTGTTAGCAGAGGGATGCAGATTAGGCAGGTCGACATTGCAAATGAGGCAGGGATTTAAATATCCCACGCCTAATTTGCATAAAAATGGCTGCTGCATTTTGCCGACTCAGCACTTTGTCGGCAAAAAGCGGCAGTCTAGAGGGGGATCTGTCAAGAAAGAAAGCTTTTTTCGACAGATCCCTTATGCCTCCTGCAAGGAGGTTTACAGGATCTGTCAAAAAAAGGTTTCTTTTTCGACAGATCCCCCTCTAGACTGCCGCTTTTTGCCGACAAAGTGCTGAGTCAGCAAAACGCGGCAGCCATTTTTATGCAAATTAGGCACGGGATATTTATCCCTGCCCCATTTACAATGTCGACCTGCCTAATCTGCTGACAGAGGGATACAGTCTAGACATACCCATTGCCTGGTGATGGCTGTGACGTAGTGTGGGTACCTTGCTGGTTGCTATGCTGGGCGGTGGGCTGTGAGTGACCCCCGCTGGCAGCTGTTTGTACAAAGCACAGCCCAGCAGGACAGGGGATGAGTCATTATGCAAGGGTCTCTCAACTGGTCCAACCAGTTACTTCCCAGGCAGAGAAACAAAGGAAGGGGGTGAGGCCAGGCCTGGCAAGTGGGGGAAGGCTAGAAGAGAGGGGCAGTTTTCTGTCTGGGATCATGGAGGAGACGGCCTAGGGAAAGGGGCTGGAATTTAGGAGCCCAGTCTCCCCCATCTCAAGGGGGGCTGAGGCATCCTAGGCCCGGTTCCTGTAACCAGATGACATCTGTGCTGTGCTGTATCCTGGAGAAGCGATAAACTCCCTCTATTATACTGGCTGGTGGAGTCTGTCCATGCCATTATGGGGGTGCAGGAGTCGGGGGACCCCGACGTGCCACCACAATGGCCCAGGGTTGCTGCAGCTATTTGCAGGGCTCCAGGCTCTGGGCTCTGCTGGGGTAGCGCTGCAACCAGGAGCCATGAGCCATTTAAATAGTAACTGGCTACTTGAGCCACCACCTGGAAATACAGTGGAACAGGCAGCAGGATATAAATAGAAAGCAGCCAGATTCAGTCCATGGGCTGGAACAAAGTGTAAGGAGGGACAAATCTGGCCCCTGGGCCTCATCTTGCCCAGCCCTGCCATACCCCATAAAGAAGCAGAAGTTTTTACTCCTATCACTCCCCAAATTCTGCTAGAAGACAGTCATTTTCACAGGGGAGGCCACTTGATTAATTTTTTGGTATGTGATTTTGGTATGTGGTCACAAGCTGGCTCCAGGCCCCCTGGAAGGGGCGGAGCCCTAGGCAGATGGGGTGGGGTTTGGGGGTTTCAGAAAGAGACAAAGAATGTGTGAATGTAAAAGAGAGACACTGTGTGTGTGAGATGCTTTTTGAGAGACAGACTTTGTGACACAGATTGAGTGTGTGTGTCAGTGTGTATGTGACAGTGACTCTGTGTGGCACAGAGACAATATGGCACCAACTGGGAGTGTGTGGTAGTGACACGGGGGTGTGTGTGCTGACTGCTGTCAGGTAAGTTTCTGAGAGAAGCCACATGTTGGGTCTTTAAGGTAAATCTGTCCTGCTCTGTTGTCTCCCCGTCCTCTGCTCTGCACTCCTCTGAGTCACTTACAAACCATTCTTCAGTTAGGAGAAACTCTGCTTGTGTGCCTGGTCTCCTGATTCCTGCTCTTCTGCAGCACTCCCCTCCATCCTCCTCCCTCCCCACACTGCAGAGCTTGCAGGAGAATCCTGGGAGCAGGTCAGCTGCAGGACAGAGCAAGGTGGGGGAGGGGCAGCTGAAAACATACTGCCAGCTGTGGTATGCACACTCTGCTAATCAGCTGGGCAGGCCGGAGAGAAGTGCTTGGAAGGCTGGATCCAGCCTCTGGGATTGATTTTTCCCACACCTGCTCTAGAGTTTCCTAAAGCAACTGGCTTCCTGACAGACCACTCCCCCCTCCCCTCCACACACACACTGCTTGTGGTTGTATCATAGAAACTCTATGTTGAATTGCCGGAGTTTGATTAGGTTTCCCTTTTCACTAACATTTGTATGTGCATATGTAGGAGGAGAATAAAACAGCCCCTTCATATCCCCATCTGTCCTGGACTGTATGAAGACAGAGTGAGTGTGTGATCCTGGGGAAAAGGGTGGTCAGTGGTGGCTTATTTGTAGGTCTCTAAGGAACAAATGTATATTAATTTTGTAATTCTTCTAGACTGTCTCAGAGTACAATTGACTCTGTGAAGTCATTTTAATAGACAAACCATGGCACAAAGATATTTGAGAGGCACTTAACTCTTCAAATGTTAATTAGCCATGGGGCAATTATATTGCAATCATATAAAAGATTGTCAACTACCTGACTGCTGCACTGGGCAGCACAGTGTTTGAAGGTGATAACAGCCCTCAGTGGTGAACGAACACGTTAAGGACTATTTAGAAAAGCTGGATATGCACAAATACATGGGGGAAGAGTACTGAGAATACTGAGAGAGTTGTCTAATGTGATTGGAGAGCCACTGACCATTATCTCTGAAAACTCATGATAATCAGGGGAGGTCCCAGATGAATGGAAAAAAGCAAAAGTGGTGCCCATCTTTACAAAAGGGAAGGAGGATTTGGAGAACAATAGTCTGGTCAGCCTCACCTCAATCCCTAGAAAATCAAAGAGAAGGTTTTCAAGGTCTCCATTTTGAAACACTTGGAGGAGAGAAAGGTGATCAGGAACAGTCAACATGGATTCACTAAGGGCAATTCATGCCTAAGCAATCTAATCGCCTTCTACAATGAAAGAACTGGTTCTGTGGATTTGGGAAAAGCATGGAAGTGATGAACCTTGGGGTATGTCTACACTATATCGCTCCGTCGACGGAGCCATGTAGATGAGCTTTGTAGACATAGCAAAATGAAGCATCGATTTAAATAATCGCTGCTTCATTTACATCAAAATGGCTGCCGCGCTCTGCCGATCAGCTGTTTGTCGGCACAGCGCAGTAGTCTGGACGCTCGGCGGTCGACATCAGAAGCCTTTGTCGACCCCCCCCCATTATGCTTCGTGGGATGAGGTTTACCGGGGTGGTCAACAAAGGCTTTTGATGTCGACTGCCGAGCGTCCAGACTACCGTGCTGTGCCGACAAACAGCTGATCAGCACAGAGCAGCAGCCATTTTGATGTAAATGAAGCGGTGATTATTTAAATTGACGCTTCATTTTGCTATGTCTACAAAGCTCATCTGCATGGCTCCGTCAACGGAGCCATGTAGTGTAGACATACCCTTGACGTTAGCAAAGATTTTGATATGATCTCCCAACAAGTTAAAGAACATGTCTCAGAGGGGTAGCCAAGTTAGTCTGTATTCGCAAAACAACAAGTAATCCTGGAGCACCTTAAATATACATAGATGTATTTAGGAAGCTTTCATAGGTAAAAACCATTTTGTCAGACGTACTGGAGTCTAATGTATCTTATGAAGTATTTTTTAACCTATGAATGTTTATGCCCAAATAAATCTGTTGTGTGTCTAGACTAGAGGGTTTTTTCAAAAAAAGTGACCTTTTTTCTAAAAAACTTCCCCTGCATCTAGACTGCTGCTGCGTTGTTTTAAAAGTAAATCAAAAGAACGCGGCAGTTTTTACGACCACAGAAAACCTTGTTTTACGAGGAATAACGCCTTTTTCCAAAAGTGCTCTTTCGAAAAAAGGTGTTATGTAATGCAAACTGTGCTTTTTCAAAAGAGAGCATCCAGACTGCCTGGGTGCTCTCTTTCAAAAAAGCGGCTTGCTTTTTCAAAAGTACTGGTTGTAGTCTAGACACTCTTTTTCGAAAGAGGCTTTTTCAAAAGTGTCTTTCGAAAAAGCCTCTTTCAAAAGAGGCTTGCAGTCTAGACGTAGCCTTAGTCTTTAAGATGTCATAAGACTTCTTGGGTTTTTTTGTTTTTGTTTTTTGCAAGTTCAAGTATCGCTTACATGAATGTACATATGATGGTTTGAGCACACTATGGCGTGGTGCCTCCTGCTGATCTATCTGGGAATTAGGTCTTCTAGCTTGGAACACTCCCTGTTGGCCGGCGTCTCACCCTCAGTTATCTGTCTTTTTTTGTGCTACTTCAGGCTCCATGTCCCCACACAGTGCCCCTTCCCTCCCAGTTCTACCTTATGGCAGTGGACCAACAGTCTGAGATCCTCCCCTCACAGTGAACCCAAACATCTGATACCCACCTTGTTTCAGTGACCCATTGCCAGTTGTCATCTAACCCACGCCTTGGAGCAATCTGCAGTCTGAAATGACCACTCATCATAGGCACAGGGGTGTGGACTTGCTGCGTTCTCGTGCCCAGACTGCCTCCTTGCACCCCTAGTATGCCTCAGGTCCCTGTATCAGGTCTGCAGCTTGGGAACTGGGTCTGACCAAGCTCTCCAGCTCTGCCTTCCTTTCCCAGCACTGCTTTGTCTCGGGTACCCCCTCTAGCCTACCCAAGCAGCCAGGACTTTCCTGTTCCACAGCTGGAGCAAGAGTGTGTGCTCCTTTTCTTCAGAAGCCCTTCTTATAGAGCCTAGCCAGGCCCTGATTTGCTGTCTCTAGCTTTCTTCTGATTAGTCCAAACCTCCCCCAGAACTTGGTTTAACCCTTATTTCACTGGAGGGGGTGACTGCCCCACTATAGTAGTAAAAGGTGCATAGAAAGCTGGATAGATTGTCAAACTCAATAGCTACATAGTGATCAATGGCTCAATGTCTAGTTAACAGTCAGTATCAAGTGGAGTTCCCCAGGGGTCAGTTCTCGGTTTGATTCTGTTCAATATCTTCATCAATGATCTGGATGAGGGGATGGATTGCACTCTTAGCAAGTTTGGGGGAGGAGGAAATATGCTGGAGATATGGCAACAAAAATGATTAGGAGTCTGGAGCCCATGACTTGTAAGGAGAGGCTGAAGGATCTGTGTTTATTTAGTCTACAAAAGAGAAGAATGAGGGGGGATTTGATAGCAGCTTTCAACTACCTGAAGGGGGAATCCAAAGAGGATGGAGAGAGGCTGTTCTCAGTGGTAACAGATGACAGAATGAGGAGCAATGATCTCAAGTTGCAGAGGAGAAGGTCTAGGTTGGATATCAGGAAAAACTATTTCACTAGGAGGGTGGTGAAGCAGTGGAATGGGTTGCCTAGGGAGATGGTGGAATGTCCATCCCTAGAGGTTTTTAAATCCTGGTTTGACAAAGTCCTGGCTGGGATGATTTAGCTGGGATTGGTCCTGCTTTTAGTGGGAAGTTGGACTCAATGACCTCCTGAGATCTCTTCCAAGCCTGTGATTCTATGATTTTATGGAGGTAGGGATAGAGTGCAGAGTGACTTAAATTGGAGGATTAGGTCAAAAGAAATCTGATGAGGTTCAGGACAAGTGTAGAGTCCTGCACTCAAGAAGGAAGGCTCCCATTCACTGCTACGGGCTGGAGACTAAATGACTGAGTGGCAGTTCTGCAGAACTGGACCTGCGGATTATAATGGATGAGAATCTGGATGAGTCAACAGCCAAGGAGGATAATGGCATATTGGGCTGTATAATTGAGAGCATTGCCAGCAGATTGAGGGAAGTGACTATTCCCCTCTTTTTGTCACTGATGAGGCCACATCTGCAGTATTTCATACAGTTTTGGGGCCCCCATTAGAGAAAGGAAGTGGGCAAATTGTAGAGAGGCCAGTGGAGGTCAATAAAAATGATTAGGCAACTAGGGCACATGACTTATGAGGAGATGCTGAGAGAACTGGGCTTATTTAGTCTGCAGAAGAGAAGAGGGAGGGGGGATTTGTTAGCAGCCTTCAACTACCTGAATGGAGGTTCCAAAGAGGATGGAACCAGGATATTCTCAGTAGTAGCAGATGATAGAACAAGAAGCAAGTTGCAGAGGGGGAGGTCTCGGTTGGATATTAATACAAACTATTTCACTAGGAGGGTGATAAAGTACTGGAAAGGGTTGCTTAGGGAGATACTGGAATCTCCATCTTTAGAGATATTTAAAGCCAGGCTTGATAAAGCCTTGGCTGGAATCAGTTAGTTGGGGTTGGTCCTGATTTATGAGAGGGCGTTAGATTGGATGACCTCCTGAGATCTCTTCCATTCCTAATTTCTATGATTCTGTGATTGTACCCCTTTTAAATTTACTATTTGTGTAGCTACATTATATTTTTGCACTTAAAATAATACTCTGCCTAACACTTAACAGTCATTTGGGAGGGTCACTGTAATAGATATGGTAGTTCCCTGCAATATCATTGAAAGATTTTATTGTATTACATTTACACATTATTTTGATCTGGGTTTATATGTAACTTATCTGGGAGGTGATATGACAGATTAAGACCAAGTAGTTCAATGCACTATAATGACAAAAGATCCTGATAAGCATGGACATTTTGAACAATAAATGTGAGATGGATTTTCTGATGAAACTTAGGGGCAGGGGAGCACAAGTTTCCCAACTCCTGTTATGCAAAGATCCAGACTTTTCAATCTAATCCCTGAGGAAGACTAACTGTCTTCTGATAAACTATATAGAAGGACAATATCAATGGCACAAGCTACATAAAGAAATGGTTGCTCAAGAACAGCCTTTATTCTGGGTTGCGATCTACGATAATATTAGTTTTCAACCACGGCAAAAACTCAGTTGTGAATTTTTAAATACGAAAACCTACAGAGCAGCATGGTGAAGTTGAGGGTGACATCTGGTAAGCTTTTAAGCACATGTATAGGTGGTTTTATTCTTTTAATATGTTTTCTCTGTTATGATTTTGCCTTAAGAATAAATGTGCTTGAGTATCATAGAATCATAGAGCGGGAAGAGATCTCAGGAGGTCATAGAGTCCAGCCCCCTGCCCAAGGCAGGACCAATATCAAATAAATCAACCCAGCCAGGGCTTTTCAAGCCGAGACTTAAAAACCACTAGGGATGGAGATTCCACCACCTCCCTAGGTAACCCATTCCAGTTCTTCACCACCCTCCTAGTGAAATAGTTTTTCCTAATATCCAACCTAGACCTCTCCCACTGTAACTTGAGACCATTTGCTCCTTATTCTGCCATCCGTCACTACTGTGAACAGCCTTTCTCCATCCTCTTTGGAACCTCCCTTCAGGAAGTTGAAGGCTGCTATCAAATCCCCCCTCACTCTTCGCTTCTGCAGACTAAACAAACCCAAATCCCTCAGTCTCTCCTCATAGGTCACATGCTCCAGCCCCCTAATCATTTTGGTCACCCTCCACTGGACCCTCTCCAATGCGTCCACATCCTTTCTATAGTGGGGGCCCAGAACTGGACACAGTACTCCGGATGTGGCCTCACCAGAGCCAAATAAAGGGGAATAATCACTTCCCTGGATCTGCTGGCAATGCTCCTCCTAATGCACCCTAATATGCCATTAGCCTTCTTGGCTACAAGGGCACACTGTTGACTCATATCCAGCTTTTCATCCACTGTAATCCCCAGGTCCTTTTCTGCAGAACTGCTACTTAGCCATTCAGTCCCCAGCCTGTAACAATGCTTGGGATTCTTCCATCCCAAGTGCAGGACTGTACACTTGTCCTTGTTGAACCTCATCAGATTTCTTTTGGCCCAATCCTCTACTCTGTTCAGGTCACTCTGGACTCTATCCCTGCCCTCCAGCATATCTACCTCTCCCCCCTAGCTTAGTATCATCTGCAAATTTTCTGAGGGTGCAATCCATCCCTTCAACCAGGTCATTAATAAAGATGTTGGACAAAACCGGTCCAAGAACAGATCCTTGGGGCACTCCGCTAGAAACCGACTGCCAACCCGACATCGAGCCGTTGATCACTACCCGTTGGGCAGAATAGCCAGCTTTCTATCCATCTTATAGTCCGTTTATCTAATCCATATTCCCTTAACTTGCTGGGAAGAATATTGTGGGAGACTGTATCAAAAGCTTTGCTAAAGTCAAGGTATATCACATCCACCAACTTTCCCATATCCACAGAGCCAGTTACCTCATCATAGAAACTAATCAGATCGATCAGGCACAACTTGCCCTTTGTGAATCCATGTTGACTATTCCTGATAACTTTCCCCTCTTCCAAGTGCTTCAAAATGGATTCTTTGAGGATCCCCTCCATGATTTTTCCGGGGACTGAGGTAAGGCTGACTGGTGTGCAGTTCCCCAGATTTTTCTTCTTCCCTTTTTTAAAGATGGGCACTTCATTTGCCTTTTTCCAATCATCCGGGATCTCTCCCGATCTCCACGAGTTTTCAAAGATAACGGCCAAAGGCTCCACAATGACATTTGCCAACTCCCTCAGTACCCTCAGAGTATGTTAACTTGTAGCTTCTGGCAATTCACTCATTGTAGCCCTTGGAGAGAAAGCACTGTTTAGGCAATAAGGATTTCTGGGTGCATCACAGTGTGCACTGCAGTCTTAAAACTCCGAGTAAGGAAGGAAAGTGATACGGGTGTCTGCCCAAAAGAGGAGATGGCTGGAAATCAGAAACCTTTAAATGGCTGCCCTCAAGGGACCAAATAGAAAGAATAAAGGTGCAGTTAGCCTGAAACTGTGACAGTTACTATAGAAACAGCAAAATCAGAGAGTACTCTAGCAAAAATTATCAGTGATGATGTGGTCTGGAAATAAAGTCATTTGTTACTGAAATTCTACCTGATGCGTATGTCCCTGGGGGCATAGGAGGAGGTATTTATCCAGAAATTGTTAATACCTCCATGAATTTCCTGAAACTAATCAACAAGTTGTTGATAATCTGTCTGACAGGAGATTAACTATTTTGCTATACAGTGAATTTGAAAAGTGAGTTAGCATTTAAAAAAAATTAATCTCAGAGTCCACTGAGTGCATTTTGAGATGATGGGACAAAACATTGTCTCTACAATCCCCTGCATATTATCTATGTGTCATTTCTTATGCACATTCTTAATATATTTTTTGTTAACCAATATTTTTGTTAGCTGTGTGAGAATTCTTGTTAACAGAAGCATATTATTAATTAAACATTCCCCATGGACTTCACCTTGAGGTCTCAGGAATGTGTAAACCCCGTTTCAGGAGGCATAAGTGATCGGTCGGCAAAAGTTTTTCTTGCCAACTGATCCGCATCTTGACTGCCACATTGTGCCAACAATCAGCTGAGCCGGCACAATGCGGTGGCCATTTTTATTTTAATGAAGCGGGGGATATTTAAATACCCGCTTCATTGACTATGTCGGGTAGTCTAATTTACATGCCTCTGCCGGCAGAGGCATGTAGTCTAGACATACCCTCAGATATAAAGGGGATAAGAGATCTAGAGGGTCCTCTGAACAATGTAAAAAGTTCTGCAGCCCAGCTTAGTCACTGATGGTGGAAATGTTTTTGTGATACAATGTAAGATTCTCTCCAACGCTTTTATTTATTTTTAACTGTGGACTGTTCATTGCTTTGGTGCAGCCATTACATTAGCAGGCACTTAATGCAAATTTACAGCTTATTACAAGAAATTCATTTTCAATAATAATGTCACTACTTTTCTGGTTATTGATCCATCAGTGATGTGTATAAGGTTGTAATGATATTCTTTTGTTTCATCTTTCTACCTGTCTTTGTGCTTTATTAAGTAATCTCAGAGCTTCTGAAAGATAACAGATTGTCACCTGTGGGAAGCAAAGCCTCCCTTTATCCACAGAATGGATACTGCGTAGTTAGTGTCAGTGCAGCATCTCCACACTGCCTTGACACTAAGCCTAAACCCTGCTCTGGCTGAAGTACCTCTAGAAGAAAAAAAGATGATTGAGTCTTCATGCCTGTTCTGTCCTTAGTCACTGTGCTATGACTGCTGCAAAGTGTGAAAGATGATTTCATGTCAAGCACATACCACATCGTGGGTAATAAGTAATTGTGTATCAACCTAATGCCAATTGAAATATTAATGCTTAGTTAGAGTAGTAAATATTAATGCTAAAAGTAGCATTGACTTTTGTACTGATAATCGTTAGGATAGTTTGGGAGGCTTTGAGAGTTTGTGAGTTTCAGCTACTTCTGGCATCTCACTTCTAGACAATCCTTGTTCCTGATTCAGGAAGCCCTGACCCCAGGGAATTATTCTTCTGCTGGTTGGGGAAAGCATTTAATGGAGCCACAAATCCTCCTCCTCGTGAAGTTCTGGCTCCTCTCCGTTGATTTTAATGAAGGTGAAATGCAAGGTCTTCTGCAATTAACAAGATGCCTAATGAAGCAAAGGTCACTGTGTGATCACCTAAGCAGGAATGGGGAAATTGATCCATCTGAAACATAAAGGCTAAGTAAGGAAGTGAAACAACCAAAGTGTATGTTAATTAGCCCACAGACCTATAACCTTGGTGGAAAAGTAAAGTGCTATAATTAAAACCATAGACCGTTTTGCAGAGCTATTAACAGAACAAACAATTTGGTGGCTGTGGATACTTCTTTTATTTTGTAAATTACCATGTCCCATAAGCTTTTCAGTGTTGCAGAAGTGACAGTAAAACAACACAGAACAAAATTCAAGGAAGCTGCTACAGATTTTCTGTTTCCTCTTAGAACTAATGACATTCAGAGTACATCAAAAGAGTGTGCAAACAGCATCCTGTCTTTGTCTTCACTTATGCAGCTGTTTCAAACCTCAAAACCTTCTGCATTCAAGTGCACTTGCCATTTTTGCAATGCTATTGAAAATGTCACACTATAAATTCTCGCTAATGCAGAAAACCCACAATATTGAATGATATACTTCAAGTGCTGATCCTGGGCATTAATTTGAAATACCTTTAAATTTCATCATTCCGATCCCGGATATTATGTGCTGAATATATGTGGGGGTTTTTTTTGTTTTTTTTTTTAAATTTCTGATGCAGTCTGATATTTAGGAGTATATAAAAACAAATTCCATAGTTTTGTGCTATTACATATGGCAGTATTTAAAAATATACATTTATTGTATGCCTTTTGGTCAATCTTCCCTTGGATATTATTTGTAATTTTTTATTACTTTGTTAGAAATGCAAATAGGAGAGACACCTTTAGTGTTCATCATTTTTATTGGGCCAAAATCTGTGTTCCTTGCTCAGAAAAAAAAAATCTGTCTCAACCAGATGAACTCAATAGGATCTTTGCCTGAACAAGGGCTAAATAAGTTTTTGGCTCACTGCAACATGCTGAGCCACTCTGCTGAAGAGACAAATGACCTCAATTCCTGTTCATTCCAAAGTCAGTAGAAGCTGGGTGTAGAGCTGGTGATTTTTTTCATTCATTTATAATTTCAAAAGATGATGATTTGTGTCAAACTAAAATTTTGGCAAATTGAAACATTTTTAAAAATTGCATTTTGGGTGAAATGAAACATTTTACCTGAAGCAAACTAAATATATTTTAATGGGTTCTTTTTAAAATTAAAAAAAAAATAAAATGAAAACAACTTTTAAAACAAAAAGTCGTTTTAAAGTAAACAAGAAATAAAAATATTCCCTTCTGTGCCAGAATAAACAATTCAATGAAACTGACAAGAATTCACAAAGCATTTTTATGTTGCCAAGTCTCAATATTTTGCAGGGGAAAAAATCAGTGGAAAATTTGCCCCACTTCACTTGATTTTTGGGGAGTGGAAAATGGTTTGTATTTTCTTGGAGGGAATCAGCACCTCTCACTATAATGCTGAGTGAAAAACTTCATGTTTCCATATGTTACATTTCTAAAGCAATTAAAAGACAAAGCTTTTATTTTTTATTTCCTCAGTAAACAAAAAGAGTTTTAGGAATTCATATAAATTTGCCATTTCTAATTTAATAGGGTAATATGCAAATGATATATCAAAAATAGTGTACATGGATTGGGTCCTGCTCCTGATATCACTTACTCTAGTATTACACTGATATAAGTTGATTGATTACAGTGTTCATCCCTATTTACAGAGATGAAAGTGAAAAAGAGAATCAACTTTCTCTGCATTCACATCCATAGGGGGAAAAAAGAAATGAAAATGTATCCCCTGGGGTTAAATTTTAACTTTTGCAATTGTGTACACATGCAAGCACACATTCATACACACACACAGCATATATATTGTATTTTAAAATAGAGTACATTATATTTGTAGTTCTCCTATGTGTCACTGTAATGCTGCTCAGTATCTTTTCTATTTAATTTAAAAACCATTATTTATCACATTATTCTGAAATAAATGCTGGAATATTTTTTGTATACTCATTAAATTAAAAAGAAAGAGTCATCAGAATAAGTCAAATGGAATTACCCTTTCACAATTTGTAACTTATCAGTATTTATTAATGCTGCATAAATAATAGCACAAAATACTTGATTAAAACAATAGTAATAGTGTGTTGAGTTTATTTCATGTTTCTCTAGTACATACCTGTCTAATATGTGTACACTATGACAGATGGATAGATTAGATGCAATGATAGTTGTATGGTATGCAATTTCCTATTATAAATTTATACATAAATTCTACATGCATTTTATGCAGTCTTAAAACAAGAAGATTGAAACTGAGGATGGCCATAAGATTAACATCTTTAAATTGTAATAGGATTGGTTCTGTTTGTACAATTTCCAATTATGATTACAGTCATTATCATGAGAGTGGATTCATGTAGTTACATATTCTGTTCTCATTACAATCTTTTTTACACAGAACAATGCGATACACTTGTGACCAAAAAAAAAAAAAGTAAACTATGCTAATCTGACCTTTGTCATGTGACTACACAAAAGAATAAATGAACACAAATCAGACATCAAGAATGGCAACATTCAAAAACCAGTAGGAGAGTACTTCAATCTCCCTGGACACTCAGTAAGGGTACATCTACACAGAAGCATTATTTCAGAATAACTACCTGTATACTAAAATGATGCAGTCTGTGTCTACACAAAAGCAATTATTTCAACATAATGTCAAAATAATATACAGCATGAGAACTTCTTGCTCCAACTCCTGTAACCCTCATTTTAAGAGGATTAAGGGAAGTCGGAGGAAGAGTGCTCTTTCTCTGACTTACCGCTCTGTAGACAGTGCCAAAAGCCAAAATAAGCTATTTTGACTTAAGCTACACAATTGACACAGCTCAAGTTATTTCAGATTTAGTCCTCCTGTGTAGATGTACCCCAACAGACCTGAAAGTTGTGATACTTCAACAAAAAAGCTTCCAAAACAAACTGCAGTGTGAAACTGCAAAACTGGAATTCATATACAAAATTGACACTATCAGACTGGGTCTGAATAAAAGCCAGAAGTAGCTAGCTCATTGCAAAAATTAATTTTCCCCTTTTGGAATTCACACCTTCTCATCAACTGTTAGGAATGGGTCACATCCACCCTGATTGAATTGATCTTGTTAATACTGGTCCTCCTCATAGTAATATAACTTCCCCATCTTTGCTTGTGTATATATCCCTATCAAACTGAAGCTTCCACTTCATGCATCTGATGAAGTGGGCTCCAGCCCATGAAAGCTTATGCCCAAATATATTTGTTAGTCTTTAAAACAGGACTGCTCATTGTTTTTACTGAAACAGACTAGCACTGCTACCCCTCTGAAACATGAAATCCAATGTTTACTTTATTTTGACAAAACAAAAGTATTTTGAAATCAAAAGTTATTTCAGAATGAAAAAAATCAAAACATATTCTGAAAATGTTGATATGGGATTATTTTTAATCATTGGTCTTTCTTCTCTGTCATGAGAACAACATTTCAGTGAAATCAACAAAATTTCACAGTGTTTCAATTTCTATGGAACTGAATTTCCAACAGTTGTACTCATAATATTTTTCTTTATTTAACATATTTCATTTCAAAAGTTGGCTCAACCTATGCAATTTTTTAAAGGCCTATCTCAAAGTAAAGGTTTTCTGTTCTCAATGGGTGCTGCTCTATTTACATGAACACTCTCTAGCATCTGAAAATGGAATAAAACAAGGTGCTATTTGAAGAGCATATGTGAAAATAGAAGTTGTTCTTCTAGGAGTGAGAATTTGGCATCTCAGTCTGAAGGACTAAAGTATAATGTTGAGACCATGGCTACATAAATAGGTTGTAGCATTTTATGTGGGATGTCTCAGCATCTCCAATGCAGAGGAATGTCTGTTGCATTAGGTTTATAGGAGTGCTTCAGACATCTGTTTCACATTAGGGTATCTGCTTATTATTGGGGCTCTTCCAAATTCATAGCCATGAAAATAGCATTACAAACCATGAAATCTGATCTGTTGTGTGCTTTTACCCTGCACTATATAGATTTCACAGGGGAGAATAGTGTTTCTCAAATGGAGGTTATGACCCAAAAGGGAGGTCACAAGGTTATTTTAGGGATCATGGTATTACCGTTACTTCTTCTCTGCCTTCAGACCTCAGTGGCCAGAGAGTAGCAGTTGTTGGCCATGCTCCCAGCTATGAAGGCAGTGGCCCCACAGTAACAGTACAGAATTAAGGGTAGCAGTACTGTAGTCCTCCTAGAATAACCTTGCAACCTTCCCACCGGTGTTCTCTCTAAGCTGAGGGGCAACATAGCTTCACAGGTGATTAATCAGCATGACCCAGTTAGAGACTCAGGGCTCCATGCAGGGAGTTGACTGACGGGCAGGACTGATTTATCACCTGTGAAGCTGTGCTGCCATGCAGCTTAGAGGGAACACTGCTTCCCACAACTCCTTTTTTGGGTCAGGATCCCTAAAATTACAACACCATGACATTTCAGTTTTAAATAGCCAAATTCTTGAAAGTTACAATTTTTAAAAATCCCATGACTGTGAAATTGCCCAAAATGGACTGTGAATTGGGTAGTAACCTATTGATTATATAGAAAAGTGGATGGAATTTCCTCAGTGAGGAAAGTTAGTTTATTTCATGATATTTCTCTAGCACTTCTTTATAGATGAATGAATGGTTATTTTCAACAATTGTCTCCAGACACTATCAATTTCCTCACAAGTGCTTTGTTACAGCACCTTGTTGCACCAAGTTTTAGGAAGGGCTATACTGTGTATGGTTATACAATTTTGAAGGCATTTACAGAATAAAATTAAATATAAGCATTGGAAATGGTCCCTTGTTGCTCCCATGAGCAAAGATGATATAGTTACACTTGCAGTTCACATGGGTCTTTTATGAGTGAAGTAACTGTCAGAAAACTGTGGGCCATGGTTTTGTAATGGAACATGCAATTTTTAACACACACTGTAAGGCTACGTCTACACTGCCCTCTCTTATGCAAAAATATGCAAATGATGCGAAGTGTGGAATATCTCTGCACCTCATTTGCATAATTAATGAGGCTCCGCTTTTGCACAAAAGGCTTTTGTGCAAAAAGGAGACGTTTACACGGCTTCTTTTTGTGCAAAAAACCCTTCTTGCGCAAGAGCCGCTCTTCTGTTTTTTTTCAGGAGATGCTGGAGCTTTTGTGTGGGTGTATGCTTCTTGTTGGGGCATACAAAGGAGGAGGGTCTTGATTTCTTAATCAGGAAACAAGTTCAGTAGAAATCTGAGAGTAGATCCCTGGAGAGTGTCTCCCTAGTGCCACGCTGATGTCTGAGAGTGCACCAAAATTGTAACTTTAAAAAAGTGTGTTCGCAACTTTAGAACAAAAAAAATCATGTTTTTTCTCTCAGCCTTAAATAGAATTGATTCTTCGCTCCCACATACGATTGTTCAAAATGGCATCATTGTCCTGTGACAAAACTTCAAAATCAGCCTGAGATTGGAAACAAAATTCCTCTTATTCTCAGTATTTGTGCATATTCTCTCTCTCTGTTGGTCATAGCCATACCATTTAGTTTTCACCATAGACTTACAGAAGGGTGTCTGTACATTGGCAGTGTGCTTCATGGCTAATTAGAGGCAGAACTCTCATTACGCTAAGAGCTGTGTGGTTAATTTCTAGAGTATAGTACTGAAAACTTACCTCTAAATAAAACAATATCCGTGGAAGAATGTTAAGGAGTAGCAAAATGGTATCTTTGAGAAAAATCAGTTGCCATATTCTTTCTAATTTAGACACAGATGGAAATTTTTTATACAGACATCAAAATGTCAGATCTGAGCAAAGTTGTAGAAATTGCTTTGACAAAGTATAATATATTTGTAGAATTTTTCTAAAAAGATAAAAATGGTCAAAAGTGGGCACACAACCTAATTTCCACAAACATGGCAGAAAGATTTTACATTATATTGATCTGTGAGTACAAACTCATAGAAAATTTAAAATTAAATTAAATTAAATTAAAATTAAAACCACACATTGGAACACCATATATAGAATCACAGAACCATAGAACACTAGGACTGGAAGGGACCTCGAGAGATCATCGAATCCAATCCCCTGCCCTCAGGGCAGGACTCAGTACTGTGTAGACCATTCCTGATAGACATTTATCTAACCTACTCTTAAATATCTCCAGAATGGAGATTCCACAGCCTCGCTAGGCAATTTATTCCAGTGTTTAACCACTCTGACAGTTAGCATCTTTTTTCCTAATGTCCAACCTAAACCTCCCTTGCCGCAGTTTAAGCTCATTGCTTCTTGTTCTATGCTCAGAGGCCAGGAAGAACATTTTTTCTGCCTCCTCCTTGTGACACCCTTTTAGATACCTGAAAAACGCTCTCATGTCCCTTCTCAATCGCCTCTTTTCCAAACTAAACAAGCCCAATTCTTTCAGTCTTTCTTCATAGGTCATGTTCTCTAGACCTTTAATCATTCTTGTTGCTCTTCTCTGGACCTTCTCCAATTTCTCCACATCTTTCTTGAAATGTGGTGCCCAGAACTGGACACAATACTCCAACGGACGCCTAATCAGTGCAGAGTAGAGAGGAAGAATGACTTCTCGTTTCTTGCTCACAACACATCTGTGCCTTGGATATTACTCCAATTATATGTGTAAGATTGTTCAAGTAATTTAGGCCACCAATTTCAGATATGTTTGTCTGAGGCTGGTTTTCTAAAGTTACATCTAGGCAACAATGTAAAAGTGATTGGATTTTCAGAGCTTCTGATGTCTACAATTCCCCGTAACTTCAGTGGGACAAAGAGGCACTGAAACAATTTTTTACAGTTGGGTTCTGAGAGTGATTGAAACAAATTGTAAACTATACAACAGCACCCCTGGTGGGGCATAAATGTAATCAACACCTTTGAAAATGAGACAATATATTTATGTGACTAAATATAGATATAGATATATAATCGTAGGCAAACAAGGTAGTAAATGTTGACCTTAGTCTATCTGAGCCAATGTTTTCCATCTATAAAATGGGTGTAAAATATATGTGACTTTTTTATATAATATATGGGGTTGTTTTATGAATCTCAGTTCAATAACGTGAGCACATTGGATAGTAGTTTTATTAACTCTAGGTTCTACAGCCAAAGTTGGTTCAGGCTAAAACAACAATGGGTGATGGGAATTGTAGTGTAGTGTCCTTCAGTTTAATATCTGGCATAACACCAAATAAAAGAACATTCCTAGGTATTCGGTCAGGCAGCTGGAGTTCTGCAAATTTGGTAAAAAGGACAAGAATGCCCACTAGAAAGCCAAGGGGGTTATGTTATTATTTTTATAAATTATATATTTTTGTATACACGCAGTAATAGGAAGCCTACAGAGATTTAGGCTATGTAGTTTTATTAACAATATGAAGTATTCTTGGGAATAATAATATTTTAATTGTGAACACTTTTGTGAGACTCTGAAGTGCATTCCATACATTCTGAACTCAAAGTAGTATTAAAAAAAAAACCCACCCAAAAATGTGTTGGTTTCATGTTGACAACTTAATTCAGTCAATGTTTGCCCCCTTCTTCGCAACACACAGAATTTGATTCTTAATTGACACAGCAGAGCCAACAGCCTCTGCAGGCCCCTGTGCGGGATGTGTGCAGGGGTGGGGAGTGGATCCCTCAGTGCTGTCTGGAGCACAGTGCACTCTCCCTCCCCCAATCCTTAGTGTCACCTACAGCATGCAGCACGGTGTTCTGGAAGTGATTGAGGGCCCGGGGCTCCAGCCTCCACCACTGCTACTTTGGTAGTGGTGGTACTGGAGCCTCAAGCCCCTTACAATTGTTGGCTCCCTATTGGCTCCCCCGTTTGTCCCCCACCATGGCAGGCCTGGTTGACCAGCAGTCTGTATAGTCATTTAAAGCAGTGCAAAGTGGAAATAAAAGTCTGCTGCATTGGAATGGTAACATTATCCTCCCAGTTTATGCTGATGTAGAAGGCTATGTGAGGTTAGCATTATGAAGAATCTGTCCCCACATCCAGATTAATGTTTTACCAAGAGCAAAAAATTTTGGCAAAGTTTGACTTCATAAAATGCAATTCTTTATGAAGTATTTAAGCAAATTGAGTGCCACAATTTGCATATACATATAATTTGCATACACATTAATAGTTCCACTAAAATCTTTGCTGTTGCTCAGAACAGCTGCATCGTCTAAGCTGCATGGCTTCATGGCAGCATAGCTTCACAGGTGATGAATCAGCTCCGCCCAGTCAGTCAGCTCCATGTGCCTAGCCCTGAGCCTCTGGGTGGGGCTGATTAATCACTTGTGAAGCTGTGCTGCCATGCAGCTTAGAGGGAACACTGCTCAGAATACTTGCATATAAGGGCAGGAAGAATCACGCCCTTAATTTTCTGTTAACACCTTTGCTCATGTGTATTGTCCCATTGACTTTTCTGGAACAACCTGTGAAAGAGTATGCTGAATACAAATTAGACTTTTTGTTGTTGTTATTTGTTATGCACTTGACTTTATTGCATTTTTGTTTGAATTTTTTTCTCAGCTTGCCATTTGTATGTCTTCAGGAAAGGGCCTAAATTGTTCATTTGTGTTTCAGCATAGAGTAAGAATATGTCTATACTGGGGAAGACATATGCATTCTTAACTCAGGTAATTTGAGATAAATAGCAATGAAGACACCTCAACTCAGCTCTTAGCTCAGGTGAGCAATATGATTTAAAGCCTAAGGTGAGCTCAAGTTGCTCACCTGAGTTAAAAGCAAGTATATTGACTATGAACACTGCGCTTTGCCCAGTAGTCTGGGGGCTTGACTTTGCAGACTAGAGTGAAGTCAGTGCAACTATGCCTGATAGGAAGTGACTGAAGGATCAACCTCTAATTAAGAACCATGCCAATCAGCTCAGGCATGTAGTAAACCAAATTATGTTACAAATTCAAAGGGCACCAGTGTCATAATTAGAAAGCTACACTGAATACTTTTTTTTGAAAAAGGTAGTTGAATGTAGAGAGAGGGAGGGGGAGTTATGCATGAGAGAAGATAGCTGGTTTATCTTTGGGGAGGCTCGGAGAAGATACTAACCCAAGAATGGAAGAAGGTTGCAAAGGATAGGTTGTTTGGAGATACAGGTGAAGAAAAGGAAGCAAGGAGGAGAATAAGAAGAAAGTAGATCAGTTTAAGGCCACATGCACAAGTAGCTGAATTAGGGCCTGTTTGTAAAATCCTTCAACATTTTCTGGAATGAAGGATTCCATGCAAATGTAAGTTTATTTTAGAGTTGGGTTCAATCTGTAAACTTTGGCTTTGGATCTGCAATTATATTCAGATCTAGGGTTTTGTTCTGATCCGTGTCTTGTTAATTTCTTTCACAATATTTTCACTATATTGGCTCCATCTGAAGAAAGCTTTGACTTTAGTTGGGCTTAACCAGAGGCTACATATTAGGCACATACTTAAATACTGTACTGTAGAGGAATGTTTTCCTTAATTGGAGCCTGTAATAATGCAAGGGCTAATGAATGTTTTATATTGTTGGACTTTTTTCCTTCAGGTTCTCTTTTCTTTTATTACTGATTTTAGGCTTTGAGTTTCTTCTGTCACTCATGAATTTTGCCATTGAAAAAGATGACACTTTTTCAAGGTGCATCTAAGTTGTAATATATATATATATATATATATATATATATATATAGTATGTTAATTCAAAATTAAAAAGCAGTTCACATGAAGATATTTCTTTAGAAGTTGGTCTGAGAGCAGAGTTCTGAGATTTGTATTTTACCATGCTTACAAGGACAGAAAGTCCTTTTTCATATATGTGATTATATGTGCAATTATTTTCTAAATTATTTTAGGGAAATCTCATCCTGGAGTCCTGGTCATGAAAATATCAGGGTTATTTATTATTTATATTGTGTTTTCTTGAAGAAATTTATGTTTTATTATTGAAATTAATCATAAATAAGTAATTTGTGTCTTTTATATCATTAATGATACACAAATATACTTTCAATTGATTGCAAATGTGCTACTGTGCAAATGCAGTTGTGGTAGAGCTAATTTACTTTATTCCATTTGTGTAGCTTTAATTACATAATAAAAAAGGCATCCAAAATAATTATGTACTGTATTCTGGAAGGAAAGTATAAAGCCAAACCATACGGAAACATAAAGAATGTTAAAAATAATACTGATGCTTTCATGCCTAGCTCAAAATAACCTCCAATAATTGAAAATGTTGGCATCAGTGACATTCAGATCATATTAACTAATTTAAATTAAAGATGCACTGATATGATGGTTTAATTGCAGGTATCAAAGTCTGAGAATCAGCAAACACCCATATGAAAGGCTAACCACTGAGGTATAGGTAAAGAGCATTGTACTGCACAACAATGATTTTTCTTTTTTTGGCAGATTTGAAACTCAATTAGGTTGTCAGTACCAACCATGTGAGAGAAATCATTCCTGAATTCTATAAATGTATACATAAAACATAAAGCTAATTTGACAAAGAGTACAAACTCCAGTTACTTCATATTCATAGAATCATAGAATGCTAGAACTGGAAGGAACCTCCAGAGATCATCAGGTCCAGTCCCCTGCTCTCACAGCAGGACCAAGCACTATCTAGATCATGGGTTCCCAAACTGGGGGGCGTGCCCCCCTGGAGGGCATGAAGAAATTCCAGGGGGGGCGGAAGGCGACCCAGCCACACACACCCTGTCAATCCCACCCCAAGTTTTACTGCTATTTTTTTGGGAGGGGGGGGAAGGGGGTTTCTCAAAAGTCAAAAAGGGGGCATGATGCGGAAGTTTGGGAACCACTGATCTAGATCATCCCTTATACATGTCTATCCAACCTTCTCTTAAATATTTCCAGTGATAGAGATTCTAGAACCTCCCTAGGCAATTTATTCCAGTGTTTAACCACCCTGACAGGAAGTTTTTCCTAATGTCCAACCTAAACCTTTCTTGCAGCAATTTAAGCCCATTGCTTCTTGTCCTATCATCAGAGGCCAGGGAGAACAATTTTTCTCCCTCCTCCTTGTAACACCTTTTTAGATACTTGAAAACTACTATCATGTCCCCTCTCAATCTTCTTTTTTCTAATCTAAACAAGTCCAATTCTTTCAGTCTTTCTTCATGTTTCCTAAACTTTTAATCATTTTTGTTGCTCTTCTCTGGACCTTCTCTAATTTCTCCATATCTTCCTTGAAATGTGGTCCCCAGAACTGGACACAATACTTCAACTGAGGCCTAATCAACACAGAGTAGAATGGAAGAATCACTTCTCGTGTCTTGCTCACAACACTCCTGTTAATGCATCCCAGAATGATATTTGCTTTTTTTGCAACACTGTTGACTCATATTTTGCTTGTGGTCCACTATTATTGATAATTCTTACTGCAAAATGGCTTGTTTATGCTGATACTCTTTTGCTAACAACCAACATGTAAGTCACCCAATGCAGGACTTAAGTCATATTAAGATAGAAGCCTTTGAAAATCAGTGTCTTTGTAGTGGAAGGTTGTGCTACTAACCTTCTGTCTCTGTGAGTTTTGTTAATATAGCCATTATGTTGGGAAGAGGTGAAGATAAGGGGAGGTTCATTCAGATATATGTATCTATTACTACTGCTGAATAGAGCAGAAACATAGGTTTATCAGACTTACCAATTGTTTACATTCATCACATTACGTATGTCTAGAAGAAAACAGAGTTCCATCAAAAGATACATAGAAAAATGAAAACTGGGAGCTCACATTATCATAATTTTTATAATTTGGACAGATCAAATAATGATTATCTATTTTGAAAGTGTTTTATGAATAAACTACTCAGATTTGGTTCATTACTACTTTGGGCGTGATAGTATTCTTTATTTGCAAATCTTCGTTTGACCACCAGAGTTCAATGTTTGTGAGACACATCAGTTTCTTCTGTTTGTACTGGAAGTGTTGTCTGGCATTCTCCTGATAAATTAGATATCTAATCAAGAGGAAAAATAGATCAGTCACACATCATGAATAGTCAAAAACAACACTTTCTGAAAAGCAGTCATCTGAACTGAGTGACAAATATTTATGTCTAACAAATACATTCAAATAAATTTGGAACAGAATGATTTATAAACCAAAGAAGCCCCAAATTTTTCTGTTTTGATTCAATAAATAAAATCAAACCAGAATCTCTAATAACAGAAGACATGTGCCTCTTCTATATGCAGTCACCAAAATTTTACTCCTTGGTTTTCTGAATTATCACTTGATGTTTTAACAAGGCCATATTTTTAACCGAATTTTCCATGAGGCATCATGCTCTAACTATATACAGAGTTAGGCACTATTTTCTTAGAATTTACAGAGTTATTTTAAAAAGATTTAAAAATATGAAAAAGGCTTTGTTTTGTTTGTTATGGTCCAGGAAAAAAAAAAACCTAAATCAAAGGGATTAACTCATGTCACTGAAGTTAAACACGTTTTGGTTTTGCTGGATTAGGCCATAATGAACAGTACATTCTGTATTACAGTTTGCCTGCAGTTTTTATGTTTTTCTCTTGTTCTGACATTATATTTACATTTTGAATGACACAATTGTTTGCTGAAAGTCTTGAAAGTCATTCTATGAATGTGTTGAATCAGAACAGTGCAAATTGTATCCTGGTCTCTCCTTCCAAAGATGTGCAAGAATGCACTTATTTGGCCTTTTTAACAAGGAAAAAATACAAGAAAAATTCCAGAATTGTCCACCCAAGAGGCACATAGAATACAATAAATGATAGAGCATTTTAGGGCCTAATTAATCTCTGATGTTAGTTGTGCAGCTCCATATGTCTGTGGTCTTCTGCCCACTCAAGTCCTCTCTGTGTTGATACTAAAGTAAAAAGAGGGGAGGCAGTACATTCAGAGAACAAAGGAACAAGAAATAGAAGAGGCAATGATTAAAGAAGAGAAGATAAATGGTGAAGGAGTACAGAAGAGTGATGCTGAGGTTAAACATTCATGCTGTGTCTAAACTACATCCCTCTTTCGACAGAGGGATGTAAATTAGACACTTTGAAATTGCAAATGAATGGGGGATTTAAATATCCTGTGCTTCATTTGCATAACTGCGTCATGGTGCACTTTTGAAAAAGCACCATTTCAAAAGTAAAACCGCGGTCTAGACGTGATTCTTTTGAAAACGGCAGGCTTTTTCGAAAGATCCTGTAAACCTCATTTTTTGAGGAGTACAGGATCTTTCAAAAAAGCCTCCCGTTTTTGAAAGAACCGCGTCTAGACTGCGGTTTTACTTTTGAAATGGAGCTTTTTTGAAAGAGCGCCATGACGCGATTATGCAAATGAAGTGCGGGATACTTAAATCCCTGCTTCATTTGCAATTTCAAAGTGTCTAATTTACATCCCTCTGTCGAAAGAGGGATGTAGTCTAGACACAGCGTCTAAGATTCATGACATTTTATTATACTATTATTTATTACTATCCTCAGAAAAATAAGATCCCAATGACACAGGCAATGTTTCACACATTTGGGGAAATTTTGAAGATATCAGTACTGGCTATGGGACTAATTCTGTCCCCCTTTACTTCGAGTTGTACTTCGCTCTTCAGGTGGTTTAATTGAAATCAGTGTGTTCCACAGAATAATTGCACAATCAATTCTTTTTAATATGGATGTGTAACCCTTCTGCCAGGTAGTACCAGCAGCAGCCAGGACCGGGTATGATACCTAGAGGTTCCTCTCCATCCATTCATCACAGAACTGGCTCGAGCCCCCAGCCAGTAACCTGGGAAATTCACACAAACCCTTAGGCACCTCTGGGAGGCAGTGCTTCCCCACTTGCAAGCACAGGGTCTGAGTGTGGAAAAGAAACTTTTAATGAAAGGTGGGAGAAGTACCATGGCATTAATTTGGGAAAATCACCACAAACAGAGTTCATGACCAAATCACGAGTAAACATTCCAGTTTAATGTAGGTTGGGCAATGTCCTTTGCTTCTCAAGCTCACAAGTTCAGCAATGTAAGTGTTCCATTCACATGCCCAACCCTTCTCTGCACTCTACTCGCCATTGCTGCCCTTGGTCAGGGCAGATCAGAGTTGATCTGTAGAGTTCACCTCCCATCTTGTGTGTGTGTGTGGGGGGGGTGGTTGGAGGCATCTCATCCACGGCACTGGTCACTTGCCATCCACCTGCTTGCTGCTTTCTGGTGCTGTTCTGCTAGCCATTCGTTGTCCATTGCTGCCATCGCTTTGCTGGCTGCTCCTCACCCCACCCCATCATCACCTTGTTGGCTGCTCGTTGCATCTTCCTCTGGCTTGTGTTGGATTTGGTTCTGGGCCAAACCTAGTGATTTCAGCTCTCAGCCCAAAGCACAGACCAGCTACAAGAGATTCCAGAATCCACTGGAGTAAATTTACATACGAAAGAGACATCTTATAGAGCTTTTCTTTAACTCTGTCATTGAAACAGTAGGGAGAAACAGGTTGAACTAGTCTGATAGCTCACACCACGAGATCACGCAGCCTGCTGAGTCCCCTGTCTCCCCAGCTTAATCTATAGGGCTCTGGAAGAAGAACCTCTGTCCATCCAATGTATTTACACTTACAGGGTCTCTCCTTTGAACTGAGTTAAATGCAATCTTTCTTTTCTGCATTCCCCCAATAACTGCATGCGATATCTTACATTTCCTGCATTTAGTGTTAACACAGTTTGTGACCCAACTGCAAAACATCTTCTAACAATTGAATATCTATCAGGATTAAGCAAACTGATTGAACTGTATTTATATAACCACACCTAGGATTTCCTTCCCATTCCAGCTGGCTATAATGGAAGCATTGATTCAGAACCTGCTTACATCTGCTTGCGAAGTAAGGTACTACATCACATGAATAAGGGGTATAGAATTGGTCCCTATTTTAAAGAGATCATCTAAACATGATATAACTACTGACTGTTGGAGCTATCTGGAGGACAACAACTGATTTCAAAATTTACCATCAGTCTGCATTGGCATGAAAATAAAATCATTGCTATCTGAGCTTTCTAAAAAGATCTGTGTGACTTGGCAGGTTGAACCTGGGGAGAGAAAAGGTTCAAGTCCTGAATCAGAGAATGGAGTTTTTAACTCTATATCACACCAAACCAGGCAGAGCAGGCAGTATTTCAGCCTGTGTTTCCCACATCCCAGGCCAGATAGGGAGGGGACATGGGCTGAGACAGACTCTCTGCTCTGTCCTCAGCAGGGAACTGCTGCTGTAGCTGAGGGAGAAGTGCCTCTCCCCCAACTAGACAGCTCTGTGGACAGCAGCCCTGAGTCTTGGGGTGAGGGGGCTTATTAAGTGGCTGTGCTACCAGCCAGTTTAGAGGGAACCTTGGCTGTGCACCTCCTTAGTGTTACCACAAGCCATCTGTGGTCTTTGTTCACATTATGGAAATCTCAAACTAGTCCTCTAATATGAAGCTGGGTTGCACTACAAACCATGGTGAGTATGTAACTTGTACATGGGGAAGCCTGCTTCAGCCTCCCTGCTGTTTGAAAAGTCTCATCAGTTTGGTTGGGACTTGTAGGAAAGTTTTATGCAAAGATATTCAGCAGTGACTTACTGAATGCATTCTGTGCCTATTCAGTGACTTTACCTATGACACTTTACCTATGACACTGCTGTGAATTTTCTTAAAAAAAAAAAAAAGAGTAGAAACGATATGAAAAACAAATCTGTGATTTTCATAGGTGGTAAGCTAAATGAAGATCTACACCATATACTTGCACTGGGAGGTAGAAAGGTATGAGAAATAATAGTACCTAGCTTTTACACAGTGCTTTTATCAGTAAAATTAAAGCACTTTAAAAAAGAGGTTAGGATCATTAGCCTCATTTTACAGATGGGGAAACTGAGATGTAGAGCAGTACAATGACTTGCCCAAGGCTACCCATCAGACCGGTGGCTGAACTAGGAACAGAAGCCAGCTCTTCTGAGTCTCAGAGCAGCCTCTAGGCCCCACTACTAGTACTTAGGTAGTATGAGTGGTATTGTTTATACAGGCATATACACATTAGAACTTACGTCCAGTGTTCCCTGTAAGACAAGCACTTGGGCGGCCACCCAGGAGAGATCCAGGTGCTGCCTAACTGATTAGCAGCTCTCACAGTCAGCAGCCTATGTTTCTACTGATGGTCATATTTGCACATGCCTTGACATACATAACAAAATTTATTCCACACATGGATGGAAAAAAATGAGAGGGAACATTGTCCTGATCTGTCACTTTTAATATAATATGAATCCTATCCCTAGATTTTTGTTTCATATCAACTAGTGTCTATAAGCCAAAAAGAGAAAAAATATGACCCAGTGAAGGGGGAACAAGGACAATAAATTCAAAACGTGGCTTTGAGTAAACATTTTTTGTTATTATTCCAATACCATATATATGTATTTCAAATTTAGTACTTCCTTCTGAATTCAAATGGAACTGAGAGAGATGCTGGGAATAAGTATTGTAAGGTAATATTTTAGAATCTGTGCATTGTATTCTGATTATGCTCTACCTCCTCTCCCCTCCCCCCCTTCATTGAAGGTAATTTCCTAGTGCTATAATTAAACTATCTTTCATTCTTCAGTGGCCAGGACAAGGGGAAAGAGAGGCTAATGGTCCAATTTGGATATGATCACAAAATGATAATGCCTGTTCAGAAGAAGGTATAATTATTAACCTGGAGATTATTTTAAACATTTTGTAAATGATTCATTAATCTTCTGCAGTTGGAGCACTGCATAAAGCACAACCACATTGTGGTATTTATCTACCTCCCTGGTCTTGGGTGGGGTGAAAACATGTCATCAGTTAGGGAAATTTGGAAGGGATTGTGCTTCATGGAATCACAGTCCCAGCATGAAGAGGGACTGGACACCCTCTACCATCTCTTAGGTTGATGCAGTGTGTTCCACAGGACATTGTGGATGAAAGTTGAAGTCCTACATGGCCTGCCATCCTCTTCTGTATACTCTCCTTAAGGGCATATTGAAGGAGAGTAGCCTATGATCTCGTGTGTGAAGTGCCTGTAGTTATAAAAAAATCTTCATAACATGAAAAAAGCCATCCTGGGTTATACCAATGGTCCTCCCAGCCCAGTATCTTGTCTGCTGACAGTGGCCAGATGCTTCAAAGTTAATGGACAGAAAAGAGCAATTATCAAGTGACCCACTCTTTCCTTTGTAGTCCCAGCTGCTGACTGAGTTGGCACTGTCTGGCCTCCAGTGATAAGTTAAAATTCTTACTGAAGACTCAGGATTATTTGCTGAAACATCACAATAATTGTCAGAAGTTTATGGATGCTGACAGCATGGAGTTACCTCACTGACCATGGTGGCTAATAGCCATTGGTGGATATGTCCTCAATGAATGTATCTAATTCTTTTTTGAACCCAGATATATGTTTGGCCTTCACAACATTCTATGACAATGAGTTCTATTTGTGCATTGTATGAAGGTGTACTTCCTTATGTTTGTTTAAAACTACTGTCTATAATTGGATAGGCTGCTCAATAAAAGTAAGCTCCTTGCCTGTTCCTTGCCTCTATTAGGTCACACACACACAAAATGGTGTGTCACAATGTGGCCCTATGTCTTTTCTAAAATTTTAGGCATTTCTATTAGTAAATGTCATAATGGAAACCATGTTTGGGGAGAGGAGAAACTAGAAAAAAGATTTTTCATCTATAGGTACCATCTTACCCCTTAGTGTAATGATCAGATGATTTGAAATGCTTGGTGACCCGAGTTTGGGTTGGAATTTACTTCTTTAAAGATCACTTGGTGTCTCCCATAGAGAGTTTCCTTCCAATGCAGGGAAGCCGTAGGATAATGAGAGCAGGTGTCCCTTACAGAAACAGTTGCCGCTGTTAGGGGGGAGTTGTGCAAGAGGAAGAGGACAGAAAACCTAATCAAGGGAGCATAAACAGCTTACTGATAGGATGCTGCTAGATGACACTATTTGAAACAGAACAGAGTGAAGGGAGTTAATGTGAGAGATGAAGATAAGCAAGATGAACACAAATGAAGCTACGCAGACTCAGGCATCACTGAACAGTTGCTGTCTCTGGTATCTAGACTGATAACACGCTGGTTCCTTGGCATCAGAGGATACCATGTCAACAGTGTTAGTAAAGTCCAAGATGAATCCCTCTCAGTCTTTGGAGGAGTTTTGGTCACTGTGGAATTCATGACTAGCATGAGGGCCTATAAAGGCCACCACATTGTAACCATATGGATTGTGTCTCCTTTAATGCTCTGAGAAATCTGCACTATTTAGGTCGCTTGGAAGGAGATCTCTGCTTTACCTCCTTTTCCAGAAGCACCCTCCAATGTTACAGTCTGAGTATTCTGATAGCTTGAAATGAGCTAGATACTGACCATCGACTGCAAAGCTTTAAGAGGCTGTATAGACGCTAATGGACTCAGCTTGTGGCCAATGTTCCCATCAACCCATCAATTCATTTGCCTTGCCTCTGTAATTCAAAACAAAATAAAACAACAGGGTATACAGTCTGTTCTGTTTACTTGTTATACAGAAGTAAGCTGCTCTTTCTAGCTGGAGAACTATTGTCAGCTTTCAGAGAGAAAACAATTTTAATGGGTTGAATGGGGAGACAGAAAAAGGTACATACACACTGAAAAAATAGAGAAAAAGTCCAGCCCATTTCTATAACAGAAAAATGCTCCTGTTCCTTTTGTTTAAGGCCTACTGAAGAGGAACAGAGGGAAAGCTGCAAAGGAGCCAAGGCAATCAGAATGCTTCTTGCCAAACTTCCTCCTTTTCTCTAGTAAGGTGTGCTGTATACCAGTAGAAAAAGTGCAGCACATGTCTCTTGTCCCCTGCCTCTCCTCCCCATAGTTTCCACCAAAAGCAGAGAGAGCAGGGGAAGAAGAAAACTGGACAAGTGAAGGAAGATGGGGAAAAACATTTGGAATAGAAAAGGGAAGAACGACGATCCAGGGAACGATAGGCCAGTCAGTCTTACCTCAGTCCCTGGAAAAATCATGGAGGGAATCCTCAAGGAATCCATTTTGAAGCACTTGGAAGAGGGGAAGGTGATCAACAATAGTCAGCATGGATTCATGAAGGGCAAGTCGTGCCTTACCAATCTGATTAGCTTCTATGATGAGGTAACTGGCTCTGTGGATATGGAAAAGTCAGGGGATGTGATATACCTTGACTTTAGATACGGTCTCCCACAATATTCTTGCCAGCAAGTTAAGGGAATGTGGATTGGATAAATGGACAGTAAGATGGATAGAAAGCTGGCTGGAAGGTTGGGCCCAGCGGGTAATGATCAATGGCTCAATGTCAGGATGGCGGTCGGTTTCTAGTGGAGTGCCCCAAGGTTCGGTTCTTGGACCGGTTTTGTTCAACATCTTTATTAATGACCTGTTTGAGGGGATGGATTGCACCCTCAGCAAGTTTGCAGATGACACTAAGCTAGGGGGAGAGGTAGATACACTGGAGCGCAGAGATAGAGTCCAGAGTGATTTAGACAAATTGGAGGATTGGGCCACAAGAAATCTGATGAGGTTCAACAAGGACAAGTGTACAGTCCTGCACTTGGGACAGAAGAATCCCAAGCATTGTTACAGGCTGGGGACTGAATGGCTAAGTAGCAGTTCTGCAGAAAAGGACCTGGGGATTACAGTGGATGAGAAGCTGGATATGAGTCAACGGTGTGCCCTTGTAGCCAAGAAGGCTAATGGCATATTAGGTTGCATTAAGAGGAGCATTTCCAGTCGATCCAGAGATGTGATTATTCCTCTTTACTCGGCTCTGGTGAGGCCACATCTGGAGTATTGTGTCCAGTTCTGGGGCCCCAATTACAGGAAGGATGTAGACGCATTGGAGAGGGTCCAGCTGAGGGCAAGCAAAATGATTAGGGGTCTGGAGCATATGACCTACAAGGAGAGGCTGAGGGAGTTGGGTCTATTTAGTCCGCAAAAGAGAAGAGTGGGGGGGGGGGGATTTGATAGCAGCCTTCAACTTCCTGAAGGGAGGTTCCAAAGAGGCTGGAGAAAGGCTGTTCACAGTAGTGATGGATGGCAGAACAAGGAAGAATGGTCTCAAGTTGTGGTGGGAGAGGTCCAGGTTGGATATTAGGAAAAACTATTTCACTAGGAGGGTGGTGCAGCACTGCAATGGGTTACATAGGGAAGTACTGGAGTCTCCATACCTAGAGGTTTTTAAGTCTTGGATTGACAAAGCCCTGGCTGGGTTGATTTAATTGGGATTTGTCCTGCCTTGGGCAGGGGGCAGGACTTGATGGCCGTCTCTTCCAGCTCTATGGTTCTATGATTCTATGGAAGGGGAAGGGGAAAGTACAGGAAGGGAGATTGATGGAGGGAAAGGGAATTAAGTTTGTTTGGGACAGAGAGCAGATTAGAGAGGTAAACCAGATGGAAAAATACAAGGAGAATAAAAAATATCTTGAAGAAACAGAGACAGCTGAGTTTTAGAGGAAACAAATAAATGATGAAAGATTATAAAAAATGTATTTTTCCCTCAGATTCATCTTACGATACAAAAGAAAAATTTTGAGGATTGAAAGTGAGAAAAGTTTGGAAGTATGAAAAATACCTAGTGACATGGAACACTATTATACAATATTTATTTGTTAAGCAGTTTGCTTTACTTGATGTTTTGAATCTGTTATCCATAGTGGTTTGGATCTTTACAACCCGAAATATTCCTGCTTTTAACTCAGGAAGAAGTGCTCTTCCCTCCCAAGACATGATCCTCTTTACATGCTATAGAATGCTGAGCACCCTAGCTTTTCCTATAAAAAATTGGCTGATATAATAGTTTATTACTCTAAAAATATGGTGCTTAAAATGTGCTTGATTTAATGTATTATTCTCAGGAAGCAGAAGAGTTGGTTTTAGCAATAAACATGCCTCGGGGACTATTAGGAATAAATTGCAACATGGACTTCCCACTCGTTGAAGGGAGAAAAAAATCCTTCTCACAGGAGTTATCTGGTAGAAATCCCCCCCACTCTGTTCATAAACCACAAAAATTTACCTGCCCTGAAGAGAGTTCATTCCACTGCATAACACTGAGTTCCTGTATAAAAGGTTTTCTCTCCCCAAAAGAGAGAAAGTTTCCGGAAAGAAGAAGAATATATTTCAGCAAAACTTGCCTATCCTGCTGTAAATAGTGCTCTAGGCATGTAGCATAGTCAAATAATTGTCCATTCATATTGGTTTTGTAATCTGGCATTTAATTGATGGTATGAACCAGCACTGTAAAAATCTTTTATGATACACAGTGGATGAGTTTCCCATAACAAAAATTGAACCTAAGGCAATACTTCAGTCTAAAAATGAGAAAGTACTGTTCGCTGAAGAGGGTTTTATCCCTAACCCAAAAGGGAGATCTTTGTTTTTATTAATGTTGTATCTATTGCTGATTGTCTAATGACTCTGTCTGATCTGGAGAAATAAAAATGTTGGTAATACACCACCTCTACCTCATACACATAATATTTGCTGCCTTTAGGTTCTCAAAACTCCTTCCCAGCTTCAGTTGACTGAACGGTTTCCTATATCCACCAGCTATGGAGTAAAATAGGGGTTTTTTTTCCCTTTCTGCTCCTGGCTTTCTGCCAAGGAACTACAATAAAAGCAATGTAAATTTATGAATAATTAAATAATCTCCTCTCCACCTCCCCGCAATATTTTGTACCCTTAACAGTATGTGGTTTTTCTTTTTTCCATTTTTGTTTCCCCCTTTTTTTTTCATCATTTTCTCTTTTTCATGGATGATTTCTTTTGGCTATCTCCTTATTATGTTTTTCCATCCCATTTTTATCTCATCTCCTTCCATCTTTTCCTCTTTGCAGATTCTTAATACTTCTGCCCCTCAATTTTTTCCTTCCTCCTTTCCTGATTCTTCCTTCTCTCCTTTCTTCCTCTTATTTGGTTCTTCTCTCCGTATTTCTACATTTTTGAATGGCTTTCCATCATATGCAGGCTTTAGAGCATAGTTCAATGGCTACCAGCATTCCTGCCATACAAATTGTTCCAGCAGCCCTGCTCCCTCCCCTCAATGCTTTTTCTCTCCCCCAACCCTCCTTCTTCCTTGCATGATTCCCTGTTTCTCTTGAATCTGCTCTCATCCACTGTGCTCCAAAATGGACTCAACCTGGAGCACTGGTTGTTCAGCCACAACTGGCCTTCTACATCAGTTTCACTTCAAGATCTGTTCTACCTGGAGGATATTTGTTTCAACATCTGCAAAGTGCTATCTCCATGTAGCTTCAAGTCTTTTTTCTTAAACACCTGGCCCATATTTTCCTTCTGGAGATCTCCGACATTGAGGGCCAGCCCACTGGGAATTAAAGCAATGGTATCAGTATTCATACAGTTCAGTATACCTCCCTGCTTAGCAAATGTGTGCCAGCTTAATTCAAGTTCTGCATTTCATGAAATAAAAGGATTTGACATGTGTTGGAACAATTGTCTGTATTTCCACCCTTATCTTTAGAAGGCTGGCCTAGGTAAAGGAGAATGTTAGCAAGGATTGCTCCTGGATGGTGTTCAGGAGCAGCAGGCACGTAAGGACAAGTTTGTTTGGGAGCTAACAAGAGTCCCATAGCTACCAGCAAGAAAAAAATGGATGAATCAAGCAGTTTCAGCTGAGTGTGGCTAAAATCCAGATGCTCCCTTCCAACTAGGTAACATCTTTAACTTAACCTCAACAGCTTGTTGGACAAGGAGATGAATTAAAGTGCTGAAAGTTCATGCTGACAGTGCTGCTAGATACAAAAAATGCTTCCCATGGTGGCTATACATCATGAAGCCTAGGCAGTTTGAAAAAGAGCCTGTAAAATGGTCTACATTAAAAAAAAACCCTAGAAATTATGCATGGTTGTAAGTGGTGCTGATGTATGGAATCCAGCAGTATTATGGTACTATTACATCAGAAATGATCACAGTCTTAGGGCAGTATCGTCATCTAGAGTCTGATGTCAATGCAGCAGTTCTGTTTTATGACATCTGAGGCTGTGAGGCTTAATCATGTACTACTGAAGTCAGTTGGAGGTTTATGTTGATGTTAATATGAATAGGAATAGACACTTGGCCCCCAGAGTCCAAGCTATCAGCAAGAGGTACTTCCATGTGTTGCTGACAGCAGCCTGGCTGTTCCCCACTCTCATGCAACAGTTTGGCTGTTAATTTCCCTCAAAATATGAAGATTGTTTGATGTCAGTAATGCTTGAGTAGTTTATTATGTGGGAAGTATTTTTGATAAATTTAATAGGTTTGTTATGATTACATTTTACTCTGGAGAGGTTAAAGACAAGGGGTTTTTTTCTTGCATTTTTCTTAAGCCCTGAGGTAACTAAGTTACTTCTATTTTGCCCTTTTAGCATGGTGTGGCAGATTGCAGGTCCAAATGAACAGGGTGATAATGACCTTTGCCCTTTTCTTGAATGGAAAAAGGCTAAAAAAATGCTGCTTGGAAGATAAAATGAGAAGAATACCCTTAAAGAGAGAATACTCCACAACCAGGGATTACAGAACTGTCTTAAAGCACAAGCCAGAGGACATTTTATTTTCATTTTCTGATTAAACCTAATCTTTGAGGAAAAGATTTTTACTAAATCTGTTTTGCTTTACTTTTATCCTGGGTTACTCCTTCAGGTGCCACATGGTCACCACCCTTCAAGCCAATAAGGACTAGACAATGCCCACATTAGAGTCACATTTTGGGGGAATTCAGCAGCCAAACTTTTGCATAATAATGGGGAACAGCCAGGTTGCTAACTGTCAGCAATGCATGAAAATGCCTCTTTCTGGTAGCTTGGACTCTGGGGCTACATCTACACTGCAATGTTATTTTGGGATACCGGAGTGTCCCGAAATAGCTATCCCACATCCTCACAGCAATCCCATTATTTCAAAATATAATGGGCTCACTATTCTAAAGTCCCTGTAAATCTCATTCCATGAGGAGTAAAGGACATTTCAGAATAGCAGGTTATTTCAAAATTTGGCGCTGTGTAGACAGCGCAAAATTATGAAATAAAGTATTTTGAAATAAGTTACGCAATTTGCGTAGCTGAAATTGCGCATCTTATTTCAACCTACGGTGCAATGTAGATGCACCCTTGGGGGCCAAGTGTGTAATCCTATTCATATTAACATTACCACAAACCTCCAATTGACTTCTTTGGTACAGGATTAAGCCCCCCAGCCTCAGCTGTGTTGCTCCTTAAAAGCTGAAAATTATATTGTTGAGTGGCAAAAGACCTTCCGCATCCTGTCCGGTGTTTAGTGTGCCCCCTCCATCATAGTCCCCAGCCTCTTCACTGTAGAGGAAGGAGACATCTGCAAATTGAAAATAGGTTTCAGAAATAGAAGTGCCGTACACTCCTACTAGGCCAGCCCATCATTGTTGTATTTATAATGACATGGCATTTGTTCTTCCCACCCAAATAAATGTCTGTCTTAAGGACAGACATCAGAACTTACCACTTATCTGATGAAATGTTGTAGCCATAATAATCAAAGTAATTTTTAATGAGATGTGAATACCTAACAGAGTCTGCTGGTGAGTTCTGTGACCTGAACAGTGATATACTGGGATGCTTTGAAGCTTTACTATTAATCAAAATATTAAAGCATATTAGCAAACCAGGATATTTTCCAAGACAATAATGATTGCTATTAAAGTCAACAGCAGTGGTATCTGAAGTAGGAATTGTGAATTACCATGCTGAGCCAGACCAATGGTCCATCTACTCTGGCATCCTGCCTCTGAGAGTGTCCATTATCAGACACTCCAGTAAAAAATGCAAGAAGTCTTGTAATCAGGAATTGTGAAATGATTTGTCCAAAGGGATTTTCCCCTAACTCCTTTCTCTTAGGCCAGTGTGTCTCAAAGGGTGTGTCTAGACTACAGGGTTTTGTCGACAAAAGTGGACTTTTGTCGACAAAACTATACCTGCATCTACACTGCTGCTGAGTTCTGTCGACATACCGTCGACAGAACTCAGCAGTTTTGTCGACGGCTGTAAACCTCATTCTACGAGGAATAACGCCTTTTGTTGACAGAGTTCTGTAGACAGAAGACGTTATTGCATCTACACTGTCCTTTGCGTCTACACTGTCATGTCGACAAAGCAGCTTGCTTTGTTGACAGAACTGGATATAGTCTAGATGCTCTTTGTTGACAGAAGCTTTGTTGACAGTATCTGTTGACAAAACTTCTGTCGACAAAAGCCTGTAGTCTAGACTTACCTAAACTGTGCTCTGCAGAGCACCAGGGCTCCGCGAGACATCTCCAGGGGCTCCACAAGGTTGACAAACTGGAAAGCCTTCAAAAGCATAATTGAGAATCGCCTCAAACTGACGCAATTAACACACAGCTCTGGGGCTCCACATAAATTTTTACGCATGTAAAGGGCTCCGGAGCCCAAAAAGTTTAAGAACTGCTGTCTTAGGCTATGTCTAAACTACACCCCTCTGATGACTGAGGGATGTAAATTAGACATATTGAAAGTGCAAATGAAGCCGGGATTTAAATATCCTGCTCTTCATTTGCATAATGGCAGCTGCCACTTTATTTCGAAATGGGGCTTTTTGGAAAAAAACAGCAGTTTAGATGGGGCATTTTCGACTCCTCAAAAAAATGAAGAGTACAGGATCTTTCAAAACTGGGCATTTCTGTCAAAAATGCCCTGTCTAAACTGCCGTTTTTTTTTTAAAGCCCCATTTTGAAAAAAAGCGGCGGCTGCTATTATGCAAATGAAGTGCGGGATATTTAAATCAATCATTCCATAAACATCTCTTTGTTCAGCAAAATGAATTAAGCTCCTTGAATCTATTGCTATATGGCATGTTGTACAATTATTTAATCATTTTTGTGGCTCTTCTCTGAATTGTCTCAAATGTATCAATATCCTTCTTGAATTCTGGACAGCTGAACTGAACACAGTATTTCACCAGCAGTCAGAATAGTGCCAATACAGAGGTAAAATAACCTGTCTACTCCAACTAAAGATTCTTCTCTTTGTGCAGCCAAGGATTGCATTAGCTCAGCTGGCCATAAGTTCAGCTGATTATCTTCTACAACCCCACAATGTTTTTCAGAATCACAACTTCTCAGGAAAGCATTCTCTGTCCTGTAACTAAAGCCTGCATTAATTATTCCTACTTATATACACATATAGTTGGCTACATCAAAAGTGTATTATTCAGAGTCCTCTGTATCAGTGACCTGTCCTCTTCATTACCAGTCCCCCAATTCTTGTGTCACCTGCTAACTTTATCAGTGATGATTACATGTTCTCCTTCAGGTCATTGATAAAAGTGTTAAATAGTGCAGTGTAATGTACAATTATTTTGGGGCCCAATTAGTTAGACAATTTTTAATTCATTTAAAGAGTATATCATGTTTATTGTATATCATTTTAGAGTTTTAGTCAAAATGTTGTTGCTTATTAAGTCAAGCACTTTGTAGAACTCTTAAGTATATAATACCAATTCTATTACCTTTATCAACCAAATATGTAATCTCATAAAAAGATATGAAGTTAGTTCAACAAGATCTAATTTCAAAAGACGCATGTTGATTGGTATTAATTACATTACCCTTCTCTAATTCTTTATTAATCTGGTCTCATGTGAGCTGTTGCATTAACTTTCACAAGATTAATTCAGACTGGCATTGCTATAATTACCCATGTCATCAGGGTTACCCTTTTTAAATATTGGCGTAACAGTAGTTTTCATGGAATTTCCTCAGTGTTCTAGGATTTACTGCAAAACAGTATCTATTGTCCAATTAACTCCTTAGCCAGCTCTTATAAACTCTTGGATATGAGTTATTTGGATTTGCTGGTTTTAAAAACTCTGACTTTAGTAGCTTTTGTTTAGTATCCTCCTTTGGTACCAGTGGCAAAAGTGACAAAAGTGTAAAAATCATGCAATAAGATTGCATATTTTTTCTCCAAATGTAAACCAAAAATATGTATTTATCACTCCTGCCTTTTCTGCATTATTACTGATAATACTACCATTTCCATCTAATAATGGACAAATTGTCCTCTTAGGATTCTTTAAACACTGTGTGGTATGAGTGAATATCCATCCATCTGTCCTTTACTCTGGTGGTGATAGATTTCTCCTCCTGTCTCTTTGTTTCCCATATCAATTTTCTATCATTCCTAGTTTCTGATTTATATTCATTGCTATCATCCTCCTCTTTGTTCATTTTGTTATATATAGATACATATTTTGTATAGCTGCCCTCACTTCCCCTCAGAACCAGCATGGGAGACAAATCAAGCTCTTTAAATGTTTTGTTGTTTTATATTTTGTTTGCTTCCTATGCTATTCTAGTGGAAATGAAGGTGCCTTTTTGCACTTTGTTTCTTTAAAGAGGCCCTTCTTGAATGAAAGGGTAATTCAGCATTCTTAATCTGTTTTATTTAAACTGTCAAATACGATTATTTACTATGTCTAGCCTGCCTTTTTCTAACACAGGCAATTGCCATCTGGGGGTTAACACAAGCCCATCAAACTAATTTCATTTACAGTAGGCTGGAACTGTTCTCTGTTCTCCAGGGTCATAGGCAAGTGTCTGAATCTACTTTATCTCCCAGATTACAGAACTTTAGATACAGTGAGCCTCATATTACAAAACAGAAACCTCAGTCTCTAATTACTCAGGTGTATCTTATGTTGAACATGGTTGCACCTTGAGAAACAGCATGCAGAAGTACATTTGTTTTAAGTCCTTAGGTGGTTAACATTGTGCATAACCTCTTCGCAAATTACAGCCTCAGCTGCAGCATATCCATTAGTCTGGAAGATAAAAGATTCCCAAGTGGCCCTAGTGCCTTTCCTAATTCCCTTGCAACTCACCAATCCTCTCAGTGCTTTCTCTGCATGTAGGGAGTGTTCAGTACTAATCAGGTCAATGATCATCCCAGTGCTCCAGGGACATGACATGAGCCTATCACAGCAGCTATAGGATCTTCCAGACCTGAGCACGTTTGCTGAGAATCACATGTTAAGAAACATTGCTTTGGTATTCTTTCTCTCACTCACAGGGAACCTCTGAGGATTTCAGCTTATCTCTCTCTCTCTCCTTTAGACATTGAGGAGTTCAACACAAACGAAAAAAGGCTGTACAGTATGCAGCTCCCTGGATGGTGTTGATTGAAAACTTAGATTGCCCCCAAATCACCACTGATTTGACTGATGTCTTTGCTATATCAGAGAGAGGATTTCAATTAAGGTAAGTGCTGCTTTATCTGGGGGACTGCATCATGCTGAATTTCTGCATTGAAAGTTCTAACTGAGTAAACTGACATTCTGCAGTGCAGCAAGTCAGTCCATTTGTAATGTCAGTAAAAGCCTTACTTTAGAGATAAGTGTCCCATAATGGAAATGTTGTCTCAGGAGACTAAGATTTGTAGACAGGTTCATGTGAACTGTTTGAAATATTTCTGATCAGATGGTCTTCTGAATCTTGCAAAAATGGTTAGAAATAAGCTGTGGAGGAGAGAAGAAAGCAAACACACTGTCTTGCCTCTTTGCCCTTAATATATTTAAAAGAGTCTGCAAGGCAAAGGTGACTTAATTTTGATTAAAGAGGTTTGTTCACAGTCAAGTGGAAACTCATAGTCTAAGGGCTTCAAAGTTTCACAGTATTTAAATGAGATGGAAAGGGGTATTTCAAATGTGAGTTGAGAATATGTATGCACCTTTCCAGGTTAGCAAAACATTGAATGGTCTGAGAATTTATACTAGGCATCTGGTATGTTTTTGAATAGTTTCCATTGCTGGGGAGAAGGGCTTTTCTTATGTGAGCAGTCAAAGAATTAAAGCTATAGCTATCAGCAAAAAAGTAGTCTGACCATGAATCATTGTTTTGATTAAAAGAATGGGGACTGATATTTCAAGGGGTGATGGAAACAGCATGCTTTGTTAAAAGAAAGAAAGAAACTGATTAAGATATTTGTTTGTAAAAGAACAGAGTACAGGTGAAAGAGGATATCTTGAAAGATTAAATGCCTTATTAACAAAAAGTCAGGGATGTTTACAGTGACTGCTCCTTCTCTTTCCAGCCTAATGTGTCTGAAGTGAGTTGAATTTGATGGTCTCAGCTCAGTCGACACTTAATGTCCATGCAGTCAGGAGTTAGATGTCAGGAGCTAGTCAAGCTGTTGAAACTTTGTACATTGAGAGAGACCCAAAGTATGATCTGTTGTATTAAGCATGTTACTTGGGAAGGCAATAAAAGAAGAAGGAAAAAAGGAACATAAATCATTCATTTAAAAATCTGTTATAATACAGAGAAATTCCCTGTGAGATTATGGAAAGTTAATTGATTTTATAATTTCATATCTTGTTTTCATATGTATATCCCCTAGATAGTTTTTAAAATGTCATTACATGTCTTATTTTTTAGCTTAGTGTTGTGAATAGCATTAATATCATTTTAGCAGGCCTCAAATATCCATATAATATTTTATCAGCTGCCATTATTTTCAGTATCATTAATAGCATGTTTCCATACTTTAAATATTCAGACACACTTGTTAGAAATTTTCTTAACCTCCCTCATACCCTAAAACAAGAAAATTTCTATCATTTCCAAGTTTCCTGCTTATCCCCTCAGTTTTTCATGGATGGAGCTAATGAAAAGTCCTTCCTTCCATCCTTCCTTCATCAATGGAAGAATATGAAACTGAAATATGATTGTGGTAAAAGTATTGAAAGCTCTAAAAATCTTGACTGGCTGCCAATATGGTCTACAAACAAGCCCCACCTTACAAACCATAGGCACTATATCTGAGCTTGGTGTCACCATGTAACAGTTGTGTTCTTGGTAATAGAGTTGGCTTTGGAGGTATGTATAGGCACTGACAACTAGTTTGGTTTGCCACATTAGCCCATTTCTCAGCCCTTGTAGTAGTGAAGAAATATTTACTGAGACGTGTTTTTTTTTTTTGTCCCCAAATAGGTACTTTGTCTTGACCAGGGCTGGGAGGGGATTTGTTAGCATACATTTAGCTCATACTATAGGTATCTGTGTGGAACTTTGTTTCATAGATAATCAAGGTCTCTTCAACATAATTAGTATAAAAAATGAGCCGAAATAGCCATCCAAAAATTTAATCAAAAGAAAACACCCTATTATTCTGCATGGAAAATTACTCTAACTCTGAGAGTAAACATTCCTTATAGAGTTGCTGATTTGTGTGCTCACGTGCAACAGCAGCAATTTCCCTTCTGGTCTTTTGCAAGGACTAACTATAAACAAGTTTTGACATGATGGGTTTTGTTCTATTTCCATGAAAGACATTGATGTAGATAAAAAGAAAAGCATCACATTTCATTTCATCACATCTATGGCTCTCTAAACCCATATGCCCTTTTATTTCTGTTATTACAGTATTTAAAAGCAAGAGCAAACCCAGATGCACCTTCAGTTCTCATATGAAGATACTTTTTAACATTCTGGCTTAGGAATCATATATATATAAGGATGATTTTCTAAAGACTTGTAGATTCCACCCATACAGTTTTCTTCACATTATGAAAACATGAAAGACCATTAAGCAGTCATCTATCTGAGGATTTCAAAGCACTTTATAAGCATTAATCTTTCAACTGTCATATCAGGGAAGAAGGAGAGTATTATTCCCATTAAACGTTGTACATTGGGAAAATGAGGCCTAAATCTGCTGTGTGATATGCTCATGCAGGAAGCCCGTGGTAGAGTTGGGATTATAACCCAGATCTCCTGCCTTTGTTTTGACCATAGGCTGTAGTAAGTAACTTTAATTGTTATATTTAGGTTTCAGGTCGATTTCAGTCCTTTCTAGGTCTTTGAATGAGGCCAGTGATCAAATCTTTGCCTCAAGCTGACTTTCATTACTACTGACAGAAGAGAGAGCTTGCTATCTAGCCCATTGCAGTTGAAATTAGTATTTGATACCAATACTTTCATATCTGAGGCTGCTTTAAAGGAAGCTTGACAACGAGTAAGGTTAAAATAACAGAGAAGGAAAAGCAGTGAGCTCTTTCTACAGGTAGACATGATGCTGCTACCTATCACAGACCAGCAAGACACATTCTGATTAAAGCGATATGATGGTATGGGGGGAAAAAAAGGAAATTCTTGTTAATGGCTAAAGTTAACAATTTCATTACAGTAAAGAAAAAGGGGAAAGGGTAACTAACGTTAAATGGATGTGTAAAAAGAGAAACAGGTCTGTGTTGGAGATGCTATGGGGCACCAAGTTCTAGTAGCTTTCCTTCCGTGAACCCACAGCCAATGTAAAGGCTCAGGGCTATTGAGAGAGAGGCTCAGGAAAAGATGCACAAGCCATCTCTTCTGACCCAGCCCTTTTAATGTATTTTGACCCTGATTCCCAAGACTCACCAGTTGGAGTGACAGGTCATTGAGAATCCATGATCATTCATTGACCATAGAATTTTTTTACTCACTGCCTGTGCTCAGTTTGAACCAGTACCCTGTGTTCTGCAACTCTCTCAATGCCTTGAGTTATCCGCCTCCTCAGATTAATTTGTTTTAAAATGTTCCAGGCTTCTGGGTATGCTCAAAATGGTAGTTTGAGTAATTCTGTTAAGTGCCTATATGAAGACTGCAGGGTGTATTTGCCAAGAATAATCTACTTGGCATCTCTATCTTCTGACACACTGATTCTGTTTGTGCATGTCACAGTCTTTTTTTATATCTATTTTGTATTTAGTTTGATATCTGTGTTCTAGGATGTGATCTAAATTATGGCTTGATCAAAAGTTTCATTTTTCCCATTTTAGAAAATAAAGCAAACAAATAAGAACATTGAGGAATAGAATGCATGTATCAAGTAGTACAATATAATGATGGCATTCTAAGAATATTTGTATCAATTGGAGTGGGAGAGTGTAAGACCTAATAATACTCTTTACTGGATTTCCCTTGGTCTGAATAGCTGCAGTGTATTTCTTTAATTTAGTGTGCACATTAAGGATTATTATGACCAAAGCATTTCACAGATTATATTTTCAACAAGCTTGTTGGAAAAGCACTTTCATTTAAAGCAGCATTTCAGTCATTTAACTGGGGTGCTCATTATCCAGCAAAAGCTAAAAGCCTTTTCATAGCCTTTCAGAAGAAAACGTGAATATTTGCTAATGATTATTGCATTTGTAACTAAAATGCTACTAAAATAGTCAACACTTTTACTATTTGGTTACAGTAAATCTAATTTTAAATCTTTAACTTGGAAAATATAACAAGAACTCATTGCACTCTGTTTCAAAAATAGCATTTCTTTATGACATTGTCTGGTAAAACATGTGTGCCAAAGATCAGAAAATGGACCTATTCACTTCAGTGTGCAGTTACCTCAATGAAAGTCTACCGACTTTGCTGGAGTTACTTCTGAATTACACTTATGAGCAGAAGCAGACCCTCTGCCTTTAACTGGATACTCATGCCTTACAGAGTTCAGCTTTGTTTCAGGATCCCACCCTGAAGTTAGATGTTTAGTCAAACCTCCTAGGTCTACAAAATTGTGCAAGATTTTTCATGAGAACCATTTTTCTCTTTAGTATTTTGTCCCTTCTGCCTTTGAAATTGGGTCCTATCTTGAAGAGTAGATATGTACAAAATATGGGGGAGTGGAAGAATTTTATTAAGGGGAGAGAGATGCAGTTAACTAAATTTGTTAACTAAAATATTACACAGTTAATGTCAGAAAATATTTCCTTATCTCTTATAGCAACACATCTGTCTTCAGATGAAAACTTTGGTGAAGCTAGTGTATAACTAACTTCACGTGCTTCTCCTGTGTTCTCTCCTGACAATTCATCCCAGGTAAACTTTTCCATTTTGATAGCTAGCACTCATTGCACATCTGTGCAGATTTGGCATTAAGAATCTTGCACTTTGTTTAAAGAGACGACCATTTTCTTATATAACATCACTTTTTTTTTCTTTTAGAAAGCTGTGATGCCCTTTATCCAGTTTACAGAATGGGTGAGCTTTCAAGAGTTTCACCAGTGCCACTTTGAATTAGCCAGCACACACTGCTCTGATGTAGCAATTACCTGTCACTCTCTCTAACCCTGAGAGGCCAAGTATGTCAAGTCAGTGACACATCTGTGCGGCACCAACCCATAAAGTGAGCAACCTTTGGTTGGCTTCAGATGAGGTATTCTTTGTGACAGAATAAAGCATTGCCATCAGGCCAACCATTTGAACATTTTAATAGGTCAAGTTAAAAAAGACTTAGAAATTATTCCAAAGAATTACATTTTCCTGTTTAAAAAAACAAACCAACCAACCAAATCCCACATTTTTTCTAAGCTAGTTATTTAAATTATTAAATGGAACCCAGTCTGGAACTCCCTTGGGTGCACTCTTCTAACAAACAGTAGATATATTTTTTCCAGATGATTTCTAAAGGTCACCTATTTTAATCCACTCTCTTTTCTCTGTAATAAGTGTATGACATTTTTGCCTATTTCTGATCAATGAGCATGCATATTTTAAAGTAGAAATTCATGCACTTATAGTATAGTATCTTTCAAAAAATGTGTTGGGCTAACATAAGGCTTGATCCTCAGGAGGTGTTAAATGCCCAGCACTGTCATTGATTGTACAGGACTTTACAGGTGTTCAGGTGGTGGTTTTTTTTTTAACAGGATTAAGTTCCCATGTGCGTGAGGTGGGATTACATTTACCAGCTGCAACTAGATGATTAAATTGAGTGTGCTTGATTTTTTTCTCTTGAAATCAGTCATTGTTTGGGGTGGTGGTCGAATGTTATAATAATATACTATAATTTAAACTAAGATCCAAGATGTACAGACAAAACTGGTCCTGTGCAGCTTGCTTCCGTGAGAAGTCACACATGGTATACAAGGCACAACACAAAATGTATGTCTGTACTAGCTATCTAGGTCCTTATGTTGCCCCCATCATCCCAGTGATTATCTCAGCTTCTCCCCTCTTTACCAGGCACCTGTTTTGAATCCTTAACATTTATTGAGACCGATGCTATTAAAAAAATGGTAAGACAATTGCAAATCCTAAGAGTCTTTCCCCATATAGTGTGTTTATATATATATATATATATATATATATATATATATATGGGAAAATAATAATAAGAAGAATTGGTGCAATAACAACCTGCAAACAATACATTCTGCAGGCTGCCTCAAAATACAAAGTATTATAGACAAATAGGCTGTATCTGTATGTGGTATGGTCTTTTCATCATTCTTTTTTTCCCTAACAAGCATTTGAGAAATAATTATACTGTTATCTCTGATATATCCAGAGTTAATTTGTCCTTTTTATGACTTGTTCTTATTTTCTCTATGGCATGTTTTAAAAATGAATAAAAAGTAAACAATAACATTTTGGAAGTATCTCCATCATAGATATTTAACAATAATGTCCCCAAGTGGAAACAGCAATCCTTGCAGAAAAATAAATTTGGGTCAGATGGATCTAGGTCTCTCTATATGAGTTAAAAAGCTCAATTTACAAGGCACAAATGTGATGTTTTAAATTGTTTGTTAGGAGAAAGAAGTGACTTTTAATGCAGATCCACCAAATACATTGTATTTTAGTAGCTTCAGTACCCCTGGAGGCAAGCATTTGAAAAAAGCAGAAAGAGCCATTACACTAAGATAAATGTTGTGACTAGGATCTAAGAAGAAACATAATACTAAGATAATAGAGAAATATCTCTTGTCAGAAAAGGGCGGGGGGAAAATAAGCAAGTTTATTGTTCTAGGAGTCTGTGTCCTTTCAGAAGTTTAATGAGACATCATGTTTTTCCTTTATTATATTATTTCCTCTTTATTTTTAGGGGAAAATAATTTATTTTACAATAAACATGTACAGAGTTATCCAGTTATTTTTATCTTGACAAGGACGATATTACATTTGCAAAGATAAGCAGTTGTGACATATAAATAAACAGAGGTATTTCTTAGAAGATAAGAAATTATAACAACAAAAGCCAAAGTGTACTAAAACATAAATACAAAAAAGCAAATAAATGCAAAACAACCAGGTGCTACATCATTATATTTTGCTTTTTGAATTATATAGCTATAAACACGTTGGGTTTTACTATTTTAAATTCTAAAACTTTTTTAAACCCCAAGGAATTAAATGTTCTGTGATAATCATGGGTGTGAGGTTTATTGATACCTCTTTCCTATAAGGCCTTGTCTACACTGACCTGTTTTGTCACCAAAAACTGCCTTTTCTTGACAAAACAGTGAGAGCATAGACACTACAATGCAAATTTTATTGGGAATTACACACAGTTTAGTCACTAAAAAATTTCCACCTCTTTCAGAGACTTTTGTCTTTTCCCCTCCCTTTATTGTTGACAAAGAGCCAGTATGGACTCTGTTATTTGTTTTGTTGAGCAAACTGGCTTTCCCCAGTATCCCACAATACCTGCCCTGATGGCTGTGCTCAGTATTTTGTGATTTCTATGAGAGTTTTGTGATCTGTGCTGCCCTGCAGGCATGCATCCCTCTCCTTTCAAAACTCAGGGAAGTATCTGACAGCTGAGTGAGCTGCTCCATTTGGGGAACAAACAAAAAGAGCAAATCATTGGGATATTGATTTGCCCTTTCTGCCCTGCTAGAAACACAGAAGCAGACAGACTGCTGCCACAGAGGGAAGCCTGGAGAGACTGCTGTGCTGCTTTGGCATTCCTCAGCACAGAGAGCTCACAGAGCTACTCATGATCCTGCTCCCAGCAGCTGAGAATGCTGTGGGAGAATTTGGAGGGAATCCCAAGAAGCACATGGATCAGCTCTGCCTTCCCACAACACTGCCCTGTGGGATGCTGACCCACATTGCTTTGCTCTGTCTGTCGACAGGGTGCTAGCAGTGTGCCATGAAATGTCAACAATGGGAGGCAGAAAAACCAGTTTGACTGGTTTTCAATTTCGCTGACTTCTGCATGTCGACAACACTTCTGTTGCCAAACCCTCATAGTGTAGACATAGCCTAAAAAGAAATTGTAAAAATCTTGGTGGCAGAAGCTAGTTGTCAGGAGGCTAAAGTCTGTACCATAGAGGCAAAAAAAAAAAAAAAAAAAAATCATTTGGATTAATCCAGCCTGGGTTAAGATGCAATAAAACTTTCACTGAAGTCAATAGAAAAAGTGGTGTTGTCTTCAGTAGATCAGGTCCTTAATGCAGGACATTAGCGATGAATAGAATATAAAAATCTAGCTATATAGATAAATGTGATATCACAGAGACTCAAAGTTCCTGATACTCTCATACTTCTATTTAAGCATATTCACGGTAACTGAGATACTTTCCCTTTAATCTTTAAAATTATCTGTTATAAGTGCCCCAGGATTGCTAGTGGATGCTTCTGGAATGGGTAGGATAGTGGGTTATGGGCCAGGATGCTATGATACAGTTGTTACTTACATTACATGCTGGTACTGAGAGATGAGATTGCTGCCTATAGGGTAGTACTACTGTGTCTTGTTTAACCTCTCCTCAAGCTCATTGTTGGCCTAAGGCCAATGGTGAGAAAATTTTAGTAGTGCTGAAGTAATTTCAATGATCTGTCAGTGTTCTTGTGATGGATAGGAAGAGTGCTGTCCTTTTCTGAACATCCCAGCATTCAGTGACTAAAGGGTTAAACTCAGATAGCTAAGGGGTTTTGGCGGAGAGCCAGGAGAGCCAATTGGAGAAGGTATTGAGATTTGAATTGGAAGATATATCTGCCTGCTGTTTTAGATGCTTGTCTGGGGTCTGGTTCTGCCACCTCTACCTGGGTCTCTGGCCCTGGCGTGTCTGGGGACATAGACTGGGCCCCTGTAGAAGACTCAAGAACAGGGTCAGGTGTGGAGGCCTGCTTAGACTTGTTGCGGGTGACCATTCCCACCTTCTTAGCTGGTCTCACATGGTTGGCTAAGTCCCCTCCCATCAGCATAGGAAAGGGATAATCATCAGAGACTGCAAAAGTCCAAATTCCTGACCGGCCCTTGTACATAATAGGTAACTTGGCTGTAGGCAGATCAAAAGAGTCTGCTTTGAAGGGTTGAACAGTTACTAGAGCCTTTGGGTTGATGAGTTTGGTGTCCACTAGGGACCGGTGGATTGCAGACACCTCTCCTTTAGTGTTTCTCCACTTAATAACTTTCTTTCCACCCACACTCAGTTTCCTTTCACTCTGGAGGTATCTGAGAGGCATCTAGGCCTGAGGACTCTTGGAGTGACCCTGTTGTAATGACCTGCACTCTGCTGGTGCACTTGAGCTGGGCAGTTGGCCTTCACATGCCCTCATTACATTTAAAACATCACCTATCTGGCTTGTCATTGGAGCGAGGTGGATTTCTAGAGGTGTCTGTGGCTTCCCATGGGGTGGAGAGGTCTCCTCCCTATGAGGTAGGCCCTTGGATTGCCCCTGGTGGTGGGATCATTTTGAACCAGGAACACAGACCTCAGAACTTTAAAAGGACACTCTTTTTCGCTATTTGGAAGTTTGAGGATTGTTTTTTCTTTTGCTGGAGAAAAGGCACACCGAAGATCTCCCTGCATAGCCAGAGAGTTCAAACCAAACAGGTTTTTTTTTTCTAGCTTTTGGGACAACTGGATAGCTAGTCTAGAGCAGGGCAGAGAAGCAGCTCAGTGAATTCATTTGTATTCAGGCAGTTACCCCGGAACAACCAATCTTCCCTAAGCAACACACTGAGGTTTAAATAGCTGCAGATCAGGGCAAGATGTCCGCCTCTGGGGAAGACCCATACAACAAATATGCCATGCAGAGATGAGCTATTGGAAAACTGGGATGTGCTCAGTTCATCTCTATCCTAGACTTCACCAAGGGATACTGGCAAGTGCTTCTGGATGAGTCAGCCAAGGAAAGGTCAGCCTTCATTACACGTGAGGCTGTATGACTTTAATGTTCTTCTGTTTGTGCTACGCAATGTACCCACAACCTTCCAAAGACTTGTAGATAATCTGCTAGCTGGATCTGACAAATTTGCAGTAGCCTATCTGGATGATGTGGCTGTATTCATGGGCAAAAAAAACCTAGAAAACCTCCAAGCTGTTTTCAGCACATAAAGGAAGCAGGGCTGACTGTCAAGGCTAGGAAGTGTCAGATCGGCCTAAACAGAGTAACTTACCGAGGACATCATGTGGGTCAAGGGACTATCAACCCTATACAGGCTAAAGTAGAGGCTATCCAAAACTGGCCTGTCCCTTAAAAAAAAAAAACCACACACACACAAAAACCAGGTCCAATCATTATGTCCTGCCAAGCCTAAGAATAAGTGATTTGTACCACACTATGGCCAGATCACTGCTCTACTGACAGACCTGTCCAGAAAAAAGTAACCAAACGTAGTTAAGTGGACTGGGATGTGTCAGGAAACTTTTAAGCCACTTAAGCCTGTTTTTATGTCTGACCCTGTTCTAAGAGCCCCAGACTACAACAAACCTTTCTTTGTCACCACGGACGCATCAGAGCATGGTGTGGGGGAAGTTTTGGTTCAAATAGGGCCAGATCATGAATTCCACCCTATTGTGTTCCTCAGTAAATAACTCCAAGAAGAAGAGCCACTGGTCTGTCTCCAAGAAGGAATGCTATATCATTGTATATGCTCTAGAGAAGCTACAACCATACCTTTGGTGATGATACTTTCATTTGCAGGTTGACCAACTGCTCTGTAGTGGCTTCACACAGTCAGAGACAAACAAGAAATTCCTTTAGTGGAGTTTGGCTCTAAGACTTTGACTGACCTACAACTCATTTCAGGAGCTTCTAACAAAGTGGTGGATGCACTCTCCTGTGAAAGCTTCAGGGGGTGGCTGAGTTAGTCTGTACAGGAGAACCTTAAAAAACAACAAATGGTCTGGTAGCACTTTATAGACTAACAAAATATGTAGATGGTATCATGAGCTTTCGTGGGCACAGCCCACTTCTTCAGATGACCGGAGTTTATAAGGATCATAGGATAGCAATTAGATAGGTTAGCAGATTTGTAGATTCTTGCATTAGAACCCTTCCTATCTAATTGCTATTCTATGATCCTTATCTGCTTCTTCTAACTATCTAGTCTTCAGGTGCTTATAGGTTACCAGTTCTGTCTACTTGTTTTTCCCTTTGATATTTTCATACCCTCTGCTCCTTGTTTCCCGCCCCCTTCCTTTTTTTCCCCTTCTCCCCTATTTATTTTGGGTCTGCACATCCTAAACTCAAAACTTCTGTTCATCTGAAGTGTGCTGTGCCCACGAAAGCTCATGATACCATCTACGTGTTTTGTTAGTCTATAAAGTGCTACCAGACCATTTGTTGTTTTTTAAGTTTCTCCTGTGAAAATTTCCCAGACTAAGTCACTGTATTCCACAAATGTAGGGGATCTTGTTTAGCTCTATGTATATTCAGTAGAGAGTTTAGTGTGTGCAGGTGTATTATTAACTGTGTTTTCTCCTAAACCTCCAGGGAAGTCCATACTGGCTGTGATTTCTAGCTTGTCCAGCACCATCCATGCTTTAGGGTGTGTGTGATGGATAGGAAGAGTGCTGACCTTCCCCCTCCCCCCCCATCCACTGTACTTTAAGCTGTATCCCAGAGATGGCATTTTCTCTGTTTTTTTAAATTATGTTCTCAGTTGCTAATACATCTAGCAACCAAGCATGCTTTATCAAGTATATCTTTTTGTTTTCTTAATAAAATAATCTTTTTAAGACAATGATTTAATTTTTGTGTCTTGGAAGGTAACAGGAGGTCTGTGTATGCTTGGTTAAGAGGTCAGCTATCACAGATTGCAGTTTTTCTCTTTTTTCCAAGCTCTCTTCAGTAAAAGAGCTTGGGGGTGCCCCTCTGAAAGAACTCCACATGCTTTCTTCTGGGATTCAAGAAGAAAGAGGTTTTTTTGTTTGTTTGTTTCACTTGGGCTGTGTCTAGACTACATGGCTCCATCGACGGAGCCATGTAGATTAGGGTTGTAGGCAAAGGGAAATGAAGCGGCGATTTAAATAATCGCTGCTTCATTTAAATTTAAATGGCTGCCGCGCTGAGCCGACAAACAGCTGATCAGCTGTTTGTCGGCTCAGCGCGCTAGTCTGGACGCTCCACAGTCGACATCAAAGCCCTTTGTCAACCTTCCCCTTATGCCTCGTAGGATGAGGTTTACCGGGGAGGTCGACAAAGGGCTTTCAGGTCGACAGGGGAGCGTCCAGACTGCCCCGATCTGCCGACAAACAGCTGATCGGCAGAGCGCGGCAGCCATTTAAATTTAAATGAAGCCGCAATTATTTAAATCGTGGCTTCATTTCCCTTTGCCCAACAAACAAATCTACATGGCTCCGTTGATGGAGCCATGTAGTCTAGACATACCCTTGGTGGTGGCAGCTACCTCCCAAGAACAGGGCATCTGTGACCTTGGGGAGCTTTTAAGCAAAAGCCTATGGAGGCAAGGTATTTTTAAGGTCTCTTGTGGGCCCCTTTCTTCTACACTTGGGGTACGTCTAGACTACATGGCTCCATCGATGAAGCCATGTAGATTTGTTTGTTCGGCAAAGGGAAATGAAGCCGCTATTTAAATAATCGCGGCTTCATTTACATTTAAATGGCTGCCACGCTCTGCCGACCAGCTGTTTGTCGGCAGATCGGGGCAGTCTGGACGCTCCCCTGTCGACCTGAAAGCCCTTTGTCGACCTCCCCGGTAAACCTCATCCTACGAGGCATAAGGGGAAGGTCGACAAAGGGCTTTGATGTCTACTGTGGAGCGTCCAGACTAGCGCGCTGAGCCGACAAACAGCTGATCAGCTGTTTGTCGGCTCAGCGCGGCAGCCATTTAAATTTAAATGAAGCGGCGATTATTTAAATCTCCACTTCATTTCCTTTTGCCTACAACCCTAATCTACATGGCTCTGTCGATGGAGCCATGTAGTCTAGACACAGCCTTGGAGTGCCAGAGTGGGGAACAGCTTTGAGAGTTTCTCTGCCCTGGGAAGTCACAAAGTTTTAGATCTTAAAGTGTAAGTCCCCTCCTCATTTATTTGGCTACATTTTTAGTCCAAAAGATTTGTTGTCATGAAAGTTAATTATTCAGAACTTCAGTTGTTTCATAAAACTGATTAAAAAGTCTATATTTATGCTTTGTCTGTGGCTGGTTCCTTCTCTGTGGAAAGTATGAGAGGCAGTTTTGCTGACATCGTGCTGACATCATGACATCAGAACCATTTCCTGTTTCTGCATTCACACAATGCTGCAACTACCCTTCAGTGAATGTTATTTCCACCCCATTCAATATTTTCTCTAATTTGTTTACCAGTGGCAGCATATTGATACAACTACTGATGGAGAGAAGGAGAACTTGTTCCCTTCTCCAACTTTTTATGTTTCTATGTAAATCCTCCTCATGCACACAGGAATGATGCACTCTCATTACTGGGACCATCCATCCAAACTTTTTTTACGGTTGTGTGAAGACCAGTGACTTGTCTAACACCATGTATTAAATGGGGTGTTGTCATAGCTAAACAGCTTGAGCTCAAGCCTCTACATCTTGAGCTAAAGGATCAGGTCCTATAACTAGTTCATTTTAAATTTGGAAATAATACATTTTTATGATAACAGAAAAAGCACAGAATTTAAACAGCCTCTTTGAGTTTGCAGCAGGAGTGAATTGCAGTCTCTTGCAGCAAACATTAACATATCTGTAATTTTGGTTGTGAAATTACTCACATTTTAAATAATTGCTATTGAAGAATAACAAAAAATGTTGGGGCAAAAGTAGATTGACACCCACTCATTAATTAAAATAATTAGAATTATTATTCTAATTATACTATCTTGCTTTCTCCTCACACTTCAGTTTCAGCATTACTTTCACAGCCAGTATTTCTGTGAACGCATAGCATTGGATATTAATGTTTCATGCTACCTGAAAGCTTTGAGAGTATTCAGCATTAGTTCCAGCTCTAACAGCTCTTGAGTACTAGCTGCTTAAAATCAAGTTGGAAAGTAAGTAGGAGCCAAAGAACTAGAATGTAATAACAATGTGATTTTGAAATCTGATATGTCACAAACTACCAAGAGTAGAAACAGTTGTCATTAACTAACTGAGCTTCCCAGTGGTCTCATGGCATATAGCTTTGTTATGCTTTTATTTTGGTTGGTAGCTTTGACTGAACCTGGGACTACAGCTGGATGATTTTTTTTTTTTGGTCCATCAGACAAACTAGTTAATTGTACAGCTCTGCCTGGAACTTACAGCTCCAAAGAATAGACCCCAGTCATTCAAGCTAATGGAACTTTAGCTAGGGGGCATCAATAGTCATCCCTGAATTAATGTGTGTTACAGTAGCATCAGTTTATAGTTCCTAGTCGTTCCTGAAATACCGTGTGTTGAAATGTCACTTACTGAATAGACCAGTTAAAAATCACAAGTAATTTTTACATATATCATGATGTTTTCAACATCCCTACAATCCTGAGCCAGTCCATGACCAATTCTGGTTGGGCTTTCTTTGGCCTAAGTAGCTTTTTTTTCTTTTAAGTTCCATTTTTATGTTTCCCATACTTGACTATTTATTTGTCGTCATTTATGGAGTTCTTGTAATCTCAATTATATTATTAGAGATAACTTTAAGTTGAAAATTTTGTCTGTCTTCCACAAAGTTTACGGTTTCTGAGAACTTGTATTTTGTTTCGAGTATATCACTATATACCAAATATTGTATACTTAAGCTTGGCAAAATTCATTTTTTAAAGTAATATTGACAGATAATGCCAATGCATATTTATTTTAAGCACTTTAGATTATTTTAAATTTTCAGAGTTTCAGGAAATTATGGGGATGGACATACCCTATGAGGTTGAGGCAACAATAAATGTTGAGATTCAAAATTATATATTTGTATCTTTAAAACACAAATTACTAACATCATATGTCTAAATAAGTGCTCAAGTAGCATTTTTCTTACTTTGCTTACCTGTACATTTATTATAATTGATGGAAATATCTTTTGTGTGTACAATAAATCTGTGTTTATAAACATCAAATACTTCCAAGCTTATGTATACACTATTAGTGGGAGAGATAAGGAGATGTGTAAATGTAAGAAAACAAGTAAAAATGTTGCATTATTTTCATTGGAATATGTAACATTAGGAACAGTTTCTGTTTTCCTGCATTGCCTTTTAATCTGCCCTTGGCTATTTTTATCACCTTGCAGTATTTGACAAAATGGTTCTACATTATTCCATGTTCATAGTTTCTGTATCTAAATAGACAACATATTTTTGGACTGCTGGATTGGTCTCTCTTACATGCATCACTTTTAAAAAGGGCTCTTTTTACTCTGACATTTTCAGGGGGTGGCTGAAAAGGGAGGGGATTTGAAGACATTCTCAGCTGCAAATGATGGATATTAATTTTCTTTAATTTTTCCATTTTAAGTTAAAGTTGAGGTTAAACAATAAGAAATAAATTCTAGCCTTTTGCATAACATTTTTATAAATATTATGCTACATGCCCAGTTATTTTTTTAGAATAGTTTGAAAGAATATATTGTACAATATTATGATAGGCTGGGTCACAGAGATCCCCTTGAGGCTGTCACCTGATCGTCTGATTATACCCCTGAGCCCATTTACCTGTCCCTTGGGTCACCTTACCACCCTATCCTGATAAGCCAGAAGCTCTGGTCTCTCCCAGCAAAGGCAGAAAGTCAGGGTCACAACCCACAGCAGAGCAACACAGACACTGAGAGCAGCTCAGCTCTTGGAGGGTTTAATCACAGGGACTTGACACAGTGTCCAGTTGTGCAGCTCCAATGGGCTCAAAACCCCAGATAAATCCATCTTACTCTGCATGAAAGTTTTATATAGAACAAGCTCGTATATTGTTTGCTCCCTTTATCAGTGAAAGTGAGGTAAGCACAGCTGTTGTCCCACCTCAGGTAAGGATTATTTACACTGGGCTTAATAATAAACAAAAGTGATTGAATTCAATATCAACAGTAGGATTTTAGTGGTTTCAAGTGATAAGACAGATCAGAGTAACTAAGCCAAAGCAAAACAAAAATGAACAAACAAAAACAAAACATGCCCACTAAGCTGAATACTCTAAGAAACTCTTACATGCAATTTATTACCCTACAGTAGTTCTAATAATCTTTTTTCTGACAATTGGGCTTGTTCTTTCTCCCTATTCAGTCTTAGATGTTTCCAGCATTGGGTGACCTGGTCACATATCATAGTGCTGGCTTACAGGAAAAACAAGACTATACACAGATCATTATCTGGAGTACTGAGCCATTAAGTTCTCTGAATACTGCTAGTGGCCTTCACTTGCACATCAAGACATATAAACAGGTTTATGCTGATACATGCACACAAATGGAATATACACATTCGGAGTATTACAAGCTCTCCAATGATGGGTTACAAGCCGCATTTTGCATAAAGCATATTTGAGTTAGGCATATTCACATTCTAAATATATTTCCATAATACAAGGAGGTGCATCACACACAGTAATAGAAATTATAAAAAAAAGGGTGGCTTAAATGATACCACATTTTCAACCAAGGTATTGGTGAAGGGATCTTCATATGTGGTTCACTCTGGCAGACTTTCTATTGCTTCTTGATTGATGCTGAGTGCCAAGATCTAAATTATTTCAAGAAACAATCACCTAACTCTATGTCAAGATACTATACTCCTTATTCCAACAACATTTCAATAAATTAAATTTGAAGTCCAAAGGATGTATTACACAATGGATGAAGTCTCGGCTCTTGACTACACTTTAGGAACTATTCACTGCTTAATTCAAAATGCCAGAAGAAAGTTTTAAAATAAAATGCATTACTTGCCAGAAACACATGTTAGCAACCCTGCCAGAAACATGCATTAGAAACTGGAAATATACATTAGCAATTAAACTATCTCTTGAAGTTATAAAACATCATGATAAACATTAGTAGGTTAAAATAGCTCTGCTCTGTGGATTGACAATTTCAGATGTGAGTATCCATATTCAGGAGCTGATCTGGGGTCTGAGGATATGTGTAGAAGCAAAAATGATGGATGTAAGTAACTGATGACCTTTAAATAGTTTGTTTATATGATTTCATCAGCCAAAGCATAAAAGATTTGGATGAGCATTTATGCCTCATTCAGTTCTGCAAAGGTTTCCCTTACATCACCTACTCCCTTCTCTGATCTATCCTCCAATGTAAGACTCCCTGCTATAACTGAAATCATCCTTTCACAAGCATGGATTTCCCAAACATCTTCACTTTGTCTCTCCCCCTCTCAGCTGTTTTCACTTGCTGGATAGTAACTCCCCACTATCCACCAACATGGAATAGACACCAAGTCAGATGGCTAAAACAAGATTTGCCATATTAGTCCATATAAAACAGCTTCTTCTGTATCATGCACCCATGTGCATTGAATGCTCTGTATTAGGGTTTTCACTCTGTGATTTTTTTTCTTTCTATTAAATTATTCAGGGACAACCTGTACAACAGGCAAATTGATTGCAAGCCAAACTCAATCAAATGTGCTTATTTTATCACTGTAAGATTGTCATCCTGCAATTCCCTTTAAAAACATTTTATTATAATTATCACCCTCAAAATAATTTAGTACACCACTGATTAGAAGGCTGATGAGGGTGCAGGTCACAAAGAAATAAGAAGGGATCATAAACCATAATACAGAAAAAAATATAATGATACAATACAAGGATTAATTGTGAAAGTAATCATGTTAGTTTTCTAATTATTCAAATCTTAATTACAACTATGTTGGCCCAATTAGTTCCGAACACAAGGCTAATGTTAGGGTTGGGTGGATACTCAGCATCTGTGCATAAGTGAGAGGCATCTGTTGCCAAGTGGTGGAGTGATGGAAAGTGTCAACTCACCAGCTGTGAAGTCAGCAAAGCTCTTAAAAAACAAATTTGAGCCAACACAATGATTTAGCACACTTGGGGGGTTGTAAAACTTATTGCACATGTATACTTTAACTAGCAGTTGTCACCTAGTGGGATTGAATATCTAGAGCAGCAGTGCATATTTAAGTCTTTGCCTGCTTCTCTTAACAATGCCCTGCCTGACAAGTGGGAAAGCTGGCAGTGACTTCTCTGCCCATCAGCATTTCAGAAAGTGGATTTTGCTCTTTGTTGAACAAACTGCAGAGCAAAATATGCCAAGAGACTAAGATGGTGACAGACAACTTAGAAATTCCATAGACAAACAAAAGAGTAGAAAATAATGAAAGATTTAAAGGGGAGTATGTTATTAAAAACAAAACAAATTTTAAGTGGAATTATTTATGATTTTCTAACAGTGCAGTTCTGTAGAAAAAAAGAGATGAATGTATTAATTATGAATTGCACCATATCATTTATAGCTATCAATTTCAGAATGACAGGGTTTTATGATTCTGACAATTGACACTGATCTCGATAATGTCTTATATTGCCTACTAAGATTGAGGGCATTAATAGTGTTGCTAAGTTTACAATGATGTGCTTAATTTATGCATTATTAACATTTAATGGTAACATGTAAACTTTACTGAAAGGTAATCAATTGGCAGCAAGAACAAAAGGAGAAAGAGAACATTAAAAACTCAGATGGAATTATATTGAGCACTAATGCATTCACTTTTGACCTAGTTCTGAATTTGTTCAGATCTTTTTGTCAGCACATTAATTTGCATTACTTTCAAGTTTTTATTTATGCACGTTTCAGAATTTACAGATGGAAGAGTGTTTATATTCATTGTTGTCTGATAATGTTGTTAATTTACATGAAATGCATAGACTCTTTGGTGTTGTATTACAATGTAATGGAAAATGAACACAACTTTCAACATTGGTTCCACAGTTTTTCCAATTACATTGTAACAAAATTAAAATAGAGTTAGGGGGAGAACTTCTAGCATTCCAGATCTGGGTTTCCTTATTTGCAAGTCACAATAAGAAGACCTTGATTTCACTGCCATTTGGGCAAATAACCTTCCTCACTTATGTCTTGCAGTTTAAAAGGAATATTTCTACTTTCAGAACATTATTCTGCACTACTACTATCATTGATACTTTGTATTAAAGCAGAAATCTGTCTGTTTTGCTGAAGTTAAGCATCCTAGACCATCTCTATGAATATATATTCATATATTACACAAATAATTGAAATTATTATTGATGTATATAGACACACATAATTTCAATTACTTTTGAGCAAGGTGAAATGAAGTATAAACTTTCATAGCTGAAAATTAAGGACTTGAGTGACTTTGCTTTCTTTTGAAGTATCCAGATACTGTACGGTTTATCCTCAAAAAGCAACTTCAGCAGTGTTACATGCACACGTATGGTATAACTTGCATTTGTGTGGTGATTTAATGATTCAGGTGGCAGTTCACCAGACTGAACTAAGATTACCAGACTTCTTTTACTTATGTCCGTGTGAAAGAATTTTGCAAAAGCTCCCAAATTATCTGAAAGTGATACCTTCACTACTGACCACCAGCATCTCAAGCTATGAGTCTAACATCCCATAAATGCAGAGAAAATTTAGTGAGACACACGGCAGTTAATTATATATGTTTTAATATTCAGGTTCCAGTTTCCTATGACTGTTGCTGTATTTCACCTGCAAAATGCCTCTTTCCTTTTAAATCATACTGACAGTGTGAATAGTACATGTATACTTTAACTAAACAACTTACCAATTCAAGTGGGCTGCCTCAGCTGTAAGACATGAACTCAGAAGTGATAAAGCATGGCACTGCTTCAGTAAAATGGAATAAGAAATCATTTTGACAGAGCCTAGATCTCAGTCTGGGCTGCAGAATGGTTGTTTTTTTTTCTTCTCTTTCCTTTCAAGGTCAATGTTCTTTACTTCATGTGGAGTACATCTTATATGGCAGCACAGAAGAAAAATGTGGGCAGGCTGGGTTAATACATTTTGGGTCAAAATGGACTTTCAAATGGAGAGGCCTGTCTTCCTGACAGATGGTACGAACCCCACCCTTTAAAGGGGAATGGTGGCCAAAGTTTAGGTGCAAACTGGACTCCAGAGATTATGAATAATCTTGAAAGCAAAGATTCCAATTGTTTATTAAATGAATAGTTTATTTCCTTGACCATGTGGAATTAGTTGAACACAGGTGGGAGCTGTTATTCTATAGCCAGTAACAGTGTTTCTCATTTATTGGGTTCATAGCCACTATATAAGTGTCAGATAGGTTTAGGATTTACAATATGAAATACGTTTTCTCCCATCTCTTCTCCTCCCCATTGCCAATAGTGCTATTTCCAAAGTAGAAAGTAGATGTACCTTTCCCCCAAAAAAACTTATCACAAAGGGTATGTCTAGACTGTGCATTTTGTGTATCTTTTTCCGATACTTTTGTCGGAAGAGGCTTTTCAGAAATTTGGCCCGTCTAGACTGGGCCAAATTTTAGAAACCCTCCTCTTTCAGAAGCCCCCTTCTTCCTTGTGGAACAAGGAATACAGGGGCTTCCAAAAGAGCGCATTTGCTCTTCTGCCCAAAAAAAAAAAAAAAAAAGTAAGAGCAAATGCGTTTCCTGGATGTGGTAGAGTTTTTCCGGGACACCTCCGGTATCCCTCCTCCCCTGCAGTCTAGCCATACCCTAAGTGTGTGTAGTTGGGAAAGCACGTTATAGAATTGCCTAAAAATACTTGATAATCATGGAACTTATTGGGTTGGAAATGATTTCTGAAGTATTACTGGTGAGCCTCACATAGATGCTAGAGATGTGGCAGTATCCCCTGATTTGAAGTGGTTTCAATCATTTATAGGATTTACAGTTTGGTTCAAAGCCTCTCAGCACCCTCTCTATAAAAATTGCTCCAGCAGCATTGGGCCGCCTCTTTGTTTAATGGGACAAAAATCCAGCCAATCTGTGACTTATTAGCACCCCATCAAACTTAATGTGGGATAGATAGCTGAGTTCTCTAAAAGTTTGGGGGGCGAGAGGCAGCCCAGTTGAGAAAACATAAGGGAAAACTATTAGTGGCTGAAAAGTCTCTGGTAGGAGTCCAAGTTGGGCTGGGGGAAAAGAAAGCTGCTGTAAAGATTCTGGAAAAGTAACAAGAATGTGGGCTTGCTGAGACTTCAGGAGAATGCCATAGAAAACCCAAGTAGGGCAAATGACTTTCTGTTTACTGTGAGGCTATGATGTAATGCCATGTGAAGTTCTGGTGGGATGAAAGACTTTGCTTTTAAGAATATGATATAAAGCTATTACCCTAAGGCAGAGAATGTTGTGTAGCTTATATATCTGATGGAGAAATTAAAAAGACAAAGTTGGAAAGAGGAAAGGGTCTGGTTGGGAAGGTGTGGATTGGCAGGCAGCTGGGGGTGTATGGCAGGCCATGACCTTGTGACATGGACATATTGGCTGGTAGCTGTGGTAATTAAGATCAGAATCTGGCCCATCAGTGCCTGTTGACAAAGCAGATTAGTTTTTTGTGCTTTGTTATTTGAGATGAAATTACTAGTGGTAGTGCATGTAAAATTACAAATTTTATTTAAAACCTAATTGAAATCTTTGCCATTATTTATGACTCATCTCTAAGAGTCTGGTCCAGTTCCCATTGAGGTTCCTGGGCCAGACTCACAACTGGTGGAAATGTATTTAGCTTCGTCGACTTCAGTACAGCTATTTCAATTTTTCAACAATGGCAGATCTATTTGTTGGATTTCAGTGGAACTGGAACAAGCTCTGATATTTTTTTTTCAGTTTTTCAAACAGAAAGAAGATGGAACTAAGTTTTTAAAACTTAAGAGCTTCTTGAGATATATATATATACACTTTGTCTCCTCCTCCCACAAAACTGTATTAATCAACGTTGTTATTCCAGCTTTCAACAGCAAGTAACCCTAAAAATTAAAATGTTCAAAAAAGAAAGTACAGTTATAGATGATTGAAACTCTGATGTGACTCATTTAGTCAATATCAGGAGGCTGCATCTGCTCCCAATTTCATAATAATTATTTGACTTTGTTGTAAGTCTGAATTTCCCAGCAAAGACCTTGAGTTATAGGCACACTGAAGCAGAGAGCAGTGTTAAGACAGTGCAGCTCTAAACATGAAATATCAATTTCAAGGGAGAAAACAAAGTGAGCTGACCATGACAAAGCAATATGCTCCTGAGTTAATCACTGTAAGCTCTTTTAAAGTCAATTAGTTTGAACCTTTGCAATGTGTAATCACTAAGAAAAAAACAATTTGTTTCGCAATTTTGTTTTGAAGTTCATCAGGAACATAATAATCAAAAGACAATCATGCATTACAATTTGGGGGTGGATGTAATACAGTATGAGTCAGATATGGCAGCATACAAACAGTGCTCAATCCTTTCCCTATGCCTCTGGCTTGGAACAGCTGCAGTGCCTTTACTAAGAGGAGCACCATGTCTGCTCCTTTTGCAGTGCCCTAGAGCCACAATCCACGTCAGAGGTGGATCTGACAGTATGAGTCAGATCATGGCATTTCACTGGCTCATGTTGGAAGCTTCACAGAGCCATCTCACCACACTGGAAATTCTGTCAGGGATCATGCCTCAGGGAGTCACGTTCACAACCTTTCCCCTAGCTCCCTGATGCACCCCTTGGATGTAACAGTTTGCTCCCCTTTACGTCATCATTCTGCTATAATGGACTGGGGTGGAAAGTGGCTCCATGCCCTCTGAGGTGGATTGTGGCTCTAGGGCACTACAAAGGGAGTGGACATGGTGCTCCTCTTAGTAAAAGGACTGCAATTGTTCCAAGCCAGGAGCACTCTTTGTATGCTCCCATGACCCCACATAAAAGACCCTGAGACCAATCATGCCTGTAGATACAGAGCTGCTCAAACATTTGTGTATAATGGAACTATAGTTTGTTTTAGTTATGTAGACTTGTCGAATGAAAATAGATTGTGAAATCTTCTGTTAATTTTAGGAAAAGGCTTATTTGAGAGGGAAAAAAGTAACACATCACTGGGCTTTAATCTTTTTATTGTGGGATTTTATAAAGCTGGCCTGCAGTTAATTCCAGTAAATTGAATGAGATCCTTGATACAGCAAATGAAAAGTTCCATATCATGTTTCCTTTAGAATTTGCCTCTTGTCTTCTCCATGTTGGTCTTAGCAATTTGTGCTAATTGTTCTTAGATGCTCTCCCTGTTTCCTTTCTATTTGGTGGTGTGGCCTTGATTGTAAAAAAAAATGTTGCAAAGAGGATATTTAACTGCAGATGATACTGGTTCTAATTATTTCACACTGATTGGACTTCTGTTCATGTCATAAACTTGAAGAAGCAGGAAAATGAAAGTAACAGCTGGATTTTCTGGTGTCAACCATTGATTAGTATTAGGGTCTAGGGTCTTCCTATTGACTTCAATGAAAGTTGGATTAAACCTTTAGACAGTCCTTGTCTCCTGAGTTCTCAACAGTACAAAGAATAAAAACTCAATTAAGTTCTAGCCACTTATCAGAAGTGAAATTGCACTCATGTCATTAAAGATGGCAGGGATAATTAATACAAGGTATGACTCCCAATCTAAAAGAAAATACTAAATGCACTTAATGTGAGTAAACCTCACTAATAATACAGAATTGCATATAAAATTAGTGCCAGAATATTACTTTATACACTAATTCAATCAGCAATCAGAGTACATATCAGATGTAAGTAATCAAGGTACGTATCAGTGCTTTTAATAGTCAGCTTTACAATTTTCTAGGAGCCTCATACAGAATAAACAACTGTTAACCAATACTAAAGTCTGTGGGTTTGTGACAATAGAACATCACTGTCATTTTCATAATCCTTTTTGACAGTGAAGCTGTCTCTCTGCTTCCTAAGACCAAGAAACACAATAAGAGGGTCAGTGTGGCTTCTTAGTGAAATGTTTATATGTGTCCCTTCTCTGCTTTCTCCTGCCCTGTAATACCTGCAGCAGCATGAGAGCTAGTATCATTGCCATTGAAACAGGAGAGTTGAGGTGAGTTGGGAAGACTGTCAGTAGCACATGGACCAAGGGAATGGGGGAAAAGAGGAATGAAAGACAAGGATACTTTTGGCAGCAGCATCCCTGCTGCACTGTCACAGGAGTTGTGTGGTAGCATTTGGGAGAGCTGCTAGCATGCACTGAGCTATGGTGATATATTCCTTGAAAACTGGACTGCACATTTTTAATCCAAGCAAGGAGCAGAATCCAGTACAACCTAATCTTAGGGAATGCAGTATGAGGGAATTTGTGAGAGTAGCCCTTCACTGTCTCAAACAACAGCAATAAAAAATAGAGCCTTAAGGCTCAATATGAGCCTTCAATAAAACTCTTATAAGACGTAGTGGGGTGACCTGTTTCTTTACAGGCAGCAAGTCTTTTAATAAAAAGTATTTGGCATTTACATACTCCTTTTCATTATCAACGTGCTACACATGCTTTAGCTGAAATAGCATTATAGCATTGAGGGCTAATACTTAGCCTTTAACATTACTGGCAGTCAAAAAAGAAATGAAACAAAAAATAACTTCCTGGAGAGTAGGGGATAAAGAATCTAGGATTTTATATGGGTGATAATTAAGGTGTCTCTCTCTCACACACGCACACACAGGGTGCATCTACACAACAGGGCTTAACTAGAAATAAGCTATGAAAATTGAGCTACGTCAATTGCGTAGCTTATTTTGAAATTGGGAGCATCTACACAGCACTTATGTTGAAACAGAGCACTCTTCCTCTGACTTCCCTTCCTCCTCATACAACGAGGGTTACAGAAGTCGGAGTAAGAAGTCCTCCAGCTTGGCAGTATTTCGACATTATTTCGAAAAAACTGCCTGCTGTGTAGACGTGGACTACTATTTTGAAATAATGTTGCTGTGTAGATGTACCCTAAGTTACTTGGCAAAAGGTAGTGATAAAAATATCTATTCAAGTCACATGCTAACCTGTCAAGGTGGGGGCTGGGAGGTGTTGAGCCCATCACTAGGACTTTGTGAAAGAGCTAGCACCTATTTATAAGGATAGGTACCAAGTTACTGGTAGTGGAATGGCTATGGGTAACTCACAGAAGGAGAAGGGGATTTTTTTTTTCCCATGCAATGGCCTGGTTCATATATTTCTGCTATTACTTCTAGCTAAAGGACATATTTCCTTTCATGCATGGAGAAAGGACTCATGCTGTTAGGTTTGAATCTGGGACTTTCAGAACTTACTATTAGCCCAAACATTGCCCGCTTATAAAGGTGGCACACATCTGGGTCTTGAATTCAGTGGACCTCAAATGCTTGGACCTCAACCGTCCCACTCAGGAGCAGAGTGGAAACCAAACTAGTGATTGCCTTTCTGACAAGGAGGAGGAAAAATACCAGAATTTGGAGGTGAACAATGCCTTAAAATGTGAAATTTCCAGTAACTGCAGTTTGTGTGCAATGTTTAGTAGTTGTGAAATGTTTGGAGAGATGAGCAGTAGTAAGGGGCAGTGTGGTTGGTACAATCTCATGAAAGGCACCATTTCTGTGATTAAAAACTTTTCTGCACGGGAGGCACCTTGCTGCACTATTTTTCCCTGAAAGAAAATCACAAGGTCAAATTGACTAAGCCAAGCTAGGCTCTCTAAGGTCTACACGAGACCAAGCAGGTCATCTTAAGGTATGCTATACAGTTACGCAGAATGCAAAATGCATAGCTGGATTCAGCGTACCTTAAGCCGAGCTGCCGCAGCATCTACACTGCGGGAGGCCGATGGGAGCACATGCTCACGTCATCTTCCCTTACTCCTCACAGAATAGAGTATGGGATGCCGGCAGGGGCTGCTCTCAGTGTTTGATTTGGGGGGGGGAGGGTCTACACTAGACCTGCAAAATTGAAAGCAAGAAGATTGATCTCTGGAGGGTCAATTTTCTCCTTAGTGCAGACATGCCCTAGACTGACAAAGGTTCAAAGCCTCACAAAGTTTGTGAGAGCTAAGTTCAGCAGACTGCCCTACTTCATCCTAAATCCACCAGTTATCGGGGTTTCTTTTTGATTTTTCTGATTTTCACCATTTTTTAAAATTAAAAGATGTAGCTGTACTGATGAGAAGGCTAGCTGAGTAAAGAGGGGCAGAGCACAAAATCTCAATATTCACTCTGAGACAATTCAAAACTAAGGGTCTTGGGAGAAAAAGTAGATAGGATTTAAATACTTTTTCTGAATCTTGTGATTTCATTGGTGCTGTGGTCTATTGTGTGTATACATGTAATATAAATGGAAACTCAGTCATCATAGGCTGTCCTGAAATAAGCAGAGGAACATGCTTATTTCACATTACTAGGCTGTCTTGATAGTACTTGTATACCTGCGTATATTGAAGGTGCCCCAGTCACCGTGCTGACCTTCCACTTTGTAAGGTCAATATTTCTGCTTCAGTAATATCATTCCTGAAGTAATTGTTTTCCAGGATGTCCAAGCAAGGAATTAGGTTGAGGAGCAAAGTATTTTAGCAAGGATGCTTAGAATTTTGGTTGCAGAAGTTCATAGAAAACTTGTACTTGACTTCTGTTCACATGTATTACATTTTACTTTGTTTCAGATTTAAAATTGTACAAAGATAAAAGGTGAAACTCAACCCAAACTGCTGCTATGCTGTTTCAAACTTGTAAAGACGTGTGGGACCAGAGGTATTAATATGTTTAGCTAAGCACATAATAATTCAAGCCATTGCAACAACTCTAATCCTAGAAATTCTGTGTTAACTTAAAAAAAAATCATACACTATCAGCAGGGAGCAATTTCTTTCAGAGGTTTAATGGTTATTAGTAGCAATTTAGAAAAAAATTATAGTCGAGTTTTATTGTCTTGTGACGGGGGATAGTGAAATTTTTTTCTTCAATATATCAATATATATATTGTGTGTGTGTGTGTGTGTGTGTGTGTGTGTGTGAATAGTGAAAGAGACTTGGGAAGTATTAGTGGTGCAGTATAGAATTTTGTGATGTAGAAAAAACGATGTGCAGGATCTACAAAGTTGGGCTCATGTATATAACTGAGTCATTATTAACATGACAAATATTTTTATGTCATAGCATCCTTAATCAGCAGGCAGCCAGCTGTGGCATGGGAGCCGGCAAAGAAACTGAAAAAAGAGAACTCTCAGAGGTTATTGGTAAGGGGAGTTTGTGGGCAGGTGAGTGTGGTGTATTTGTCAAGTAGGGTGTGTATGTGTGTGTGCATGTGTGCTTTTTTGTTTTTTGTTTTTTCTTGACAGGATCTTAGGAAGTAAGGATATCACAGCTGTGGAAGCAGCAATAGTAGTGACATGAAAATAGATGAGACCTTGAAGATGAGTGGATGTGGAAATTGCAGGTTGTATGTTATTCTGGGGAGGGTGTCTGAATGTAAGTCCTGGAACTAGAGGTGCGAAGGGTGATGCAGTATCCCCAGCTTGAAGAGGTTTCCATTACATGCAGGGTTTACAGTTTGGTTTAATGGCTTTCTGCACCCCTACTCTAAAAATGGCTCCAGCTTCCCTGTACTTGAAAAATGCTTTTTTGTATGAAGTTCTGATATATTTAATGTGATGGGATGTATAAACACATTTTGCTTGGGTCACAGTTACTTTGGGGAAGAAAGATCATAGAATCATAGAACCATAGAGCTGGAAGAGACCTCAGAAGGTCATCAAGTCCAGCCTCCTGCTCTAGGCAGGACCAATCCCAACTAAATCAACCCAGACACGGCTTGGTCAAGCCAAGACTTAAACACCTCCAGGGATGGAGACTCCACTAATTCCCTAGGTAACCCATTCCAGTGCTTCACTACCCTCCTAGTGAAATACTTTTTCCTAATATCCAACCTGGACCTCTCCCACCACAACTTGAGACCATTGCTCCTTGTTCTGCCATCTGTCACTACTGAGAACAGTCTCTCTCCATCCTCTTTGGAACCTCCCTTCAGGAAGTTGAAGGCTGCTATCAAATCCCCCCTCACTCTTCGCTTCTGCAGACTAAACAGACCCAACTCTCTCAGCCTCTCCTCATAAGTCATATGCTCCAGCCCCCTAATCATTTTGGTTGCCCTCCGCTGGACCCTCTCCAATGAGTCCACATCCTTTTTGTAGTGGGGGGGGGGCCAGAACTGGACACAGTACTCCAGATGTGGCCTCACCAGAGCCGAATAAAGGGGAATAATGACATCTCTGGATCTGCTGGCAATGCTCCTCTTAATGCAACCTAATATGCCATTAGCCTTCTTGGCTACAAGGGCACACTGTTGACTCATATCCAGCTTCTCATCCACTGTAAATGGGGAATAATGACATCTCTGGATCTGCTGGCAATGCTCCTCTTAATGCAACCTAATATGCCATTAGCCTTCTTGGCTACAAGGGCACACTGTTGACTCATATCCAGCTTCTCATCCACTGTAACCCCCAGGTCCTTTTCTGCAGAACTACTACTTAACTGGTTGGTCCCCAGCTGGTAACTATGCTTGGGATTCTTCCGTCCCAAGTGCAGGACTCTGCACTTGTCCTTGTTGAACTTCATCAGATTTCTTGTGGCCCAATCCTCCAATTTGTCTAAGTCACTCTGGACCCTATCACTGTCCTCAAGCGTATCTACCTCTCCCCCTAGCTTAGTGTCATCCGCAAACTTGCTGAGGGTGCAATCCATCCCCTCATCCAGGTCATTAATAAAGATATTGAACAAAACCGGTCCTAGAACCGAACCTTGGGGCACTCCGCTAGAAACCGACCGCCATCCTGACATCAAGCCGTTGATCACTACCCGCTGGGCCCGGCCTTCAAGCCATCTTTCTATCCATCTTACTGTCCATTTATCCAATCCACATTCCCTTAACTTGCTGGCAAGAATATTATGGGAGAGCGTATCAAAAGCCTTGCTAAAGTCAAGGTAGATCACATCCACTGACTTTCCCACATCCACAGAGCCAGTTACCTCATCATAGAAGCTAATCAAATTGGTCAGGCACGACTTGCCCTTCGTGAATCCATGCTGACTATTCCTCATCACTTTCCTCTCTTCCAAGTGCCTCAAAATGGATTCCTTAAGGATCCCTTCCATTATTTTTCCAGGAACCGAGGTAAGACTGACCGGCCTATAGTTCCCTGGATCGTCCTTCTTCCCTTTTTTGAAGATGGGCACTACATTTGCCTTTTTCCAATCATCCGGGATTGCTCCCGATCTCCACGACTTTTCAAAGATAATGGCCAAAGGCTCCTTAATGACATTTGCCAACTCCCTCAGTACCCTTGGATGCATTAAGTCCGGACCCATGGATTTGTGTACGTTTAGCTTTTCTAAATAGTTCCTAACCTGTTCTTTTCCCACCATGGGCTGTCCATCTTCATCCCATCTTGCGTCACTTGGCTCCTGGACTTCTGCGCTGACCTTGTCCGTGAATACAGAGGCAAAGAAAGCATTGAGTACTTCAGCTTTCCCCACATCATCTGTCACTAGGTTACCTCCTTCATCCAGTGGGGGCCGCACACCCTGTCTGATCACCTTCTTCTTGTTAACATGCCTGCAGAAACCTTTCTTGTTATCCTTCGCATCCTTAGCCAGTCGCAATTCCATTTGCGCTTTCGCTTTCCTGATAACCCCCCGGCATTCTCGAGCTACACATTTAAACCCTTCCCTGGTCATTTGTCCAAGTTTCCACTTTTTGTAAGCTTCCTTTTTGTGCTTAACTTCACCAAGTATTTCCCCCGTAAGCCAATCCAGTCTCCAACCATTTTTGCCTCTCTTGCTATGCGTCAGGATGGTTTCTTTCTGTGCCTTCAATAAGGCTGCTTTAAAATACTGCCAGCGGTCTTGGACTCCTTTCCCCTTCATGTTAGCATCCCAGGGGATTCTGCCCATCAGATCTCTGAGGGAGTCAAAATCTGCTTTTTTGAAGTCCAAGGTGTGTATTTTACTACTCTCTTTTCTTCCTTTGGTCAGGATCCTGAAATCTACCATCTCATGATCACTGCTTCCCAGGTTGTCACCCACCTCTACTTCCCCTATTAGTTCCTCCCTGTTTGTGAGCAGAAGGTCAAGCTGCGCATGGCTCCTGGTCGGATCTTTCAGCACTTGTACCAAGAAGTTATCCCCAACATTCTCCAAAAACTTCCTGCATTGCCTGTGTACTGCCGTATTGGTTTCCCAACAGATGTCAAGGTGATTAAAGTCCCCCACGAGAACCAGGGCCTGCGATCTGGAAGCTTCTCTCAGTTGTCCGAAGAAAGCCTCATCTACCTCATCCACCTGATTCGGTGGCCTGTAGCAGACAGCAACCACAGCATCTCTGCTGTTGTTTGCTCCTTTAAACTTAACCCATAGACTCTCAACAGGTTTTTCTCCCTCTTTATACTGGAGTTCAGAGCAATCGTAGTGCTCTCTTACATATAGTGCAACTCCTCCTCCTTTTCTCCCCTGCCTGTTCTTCCTGAACAGTTTATACCCTTCCATGACAGCGCTCCAGTCATGCGAGTCATCCCACCAAGTCTCTGTTATCCCAATTAAATCATATTTCTTGGACTGGGCCAGGGCCTCTAGTTCTCCCTGTTTGTTGCCCAGGCTTCTCGCATTAGTGTACAAACACCTCAGATAACCAGTTGATCGCCCTATCTTCTCCATTCGAAACAGGGGTCCTCCTTTCTTGCTCGTTCCTCTCTGCATTTCTTCCCGGTATCCGACTTTCCCACTCCCTTCAGGGTTTTGGTCACCGTCCCCCAACGAACCTCGTTTAAAGCCCTCCTCACTAGGTTTGCGAGCCTGCGCACGAAGATGCTCCTTCCTCTCTTCGTTAGGTGGATCCCATCTCTTCCTAACAATCCTCGTGCCCGGAACAGAGTCCCATGGTCGAAGAAACCAAAGCCCTCTCTGCAACACCACCTGCACAACCACACATTTACGTCCTCATTTCGACGATCCCTGCCCAGTCCTTTCCCTTCAACAGGGAGGATGGACGAGAACACCACTTGTGCTCCGAATTCTTGGATCCTTCTTCCCAGCGCTACATAATCCACAGTAACCCCCTCAAGGTCATTCTTGGCCGTATCGTTAGTTCCCACGTGGAGAAGCAAGAAGGGGAAGCGATCCGAAGGTTTGATCAGTTTGGTAAGCCTCTCAGTCACATCCTGAATGTGAGCTCCCGGTAAGCAGCACACCTCTCGAGATTCCAGGTCCGGACGGCAGAGGGATGGCTCAGTCGCTCTTAGGAGGGAGTCCCCGACCACCCGTCGTTTTCTTTTGGGGGTGGTTGTCGTGGAACCCCCATCCCTAGGACTATGCATCCCATGCCTTCCAGTAGATGGTGTTCCCTTCCAGTTTCTTCCTTGTGAGGTCCCTTCCAAAGCATTCACCACCACAGAGCCTGTGGAGAGAGCCTGAAAGCGATTACTTACCTCTATAGCATTGGGGGATTCCCATGCTGGCCTTTTTCCCCTTCTAGAAGTTACATGCTGCCAGTTCTCTTCCTGGTCATGTACTGCCCTCTCTGACTCTTCTGCCTCCCGTGCTTGAAGGATTAAACGCTGCCTTCTATCGAGGAAGTCTTCATCCTCTCTGATCGAGCATAGGGTTGACACTTGGGCCTCCAGTCCTCTAATTTTTTCTTCCAAAATGGTGACCAGCTTGCACTTAGTGCAGATGAAATCCGTTCTTTCTTCCGGGAGGAAGACAAACATGACATACTCCGTGCAGGTAACAACAGCAGACCTATCACCATCCATCCCTGCTGTCCTGGAGAAAGGATTTCAAAAGAAAGGCAAGAGAACCTCGCCCCCTTCCCTCTCCCCTTCCGAACTCCCTCTCTAAACTCCCTGTTAGCTCTCACCTGTTCGCAAGCTCCTTGGTCACTTGCCCAAGGAGCCTTATAAAGCCCTGGACTGCCTGAAAGTCCCTCCCTCTACCAAGGCTTAGCCAATCAGCAGAGGCTTCTAGAATTCAAACTCTAATTAGAAGCCAACAGTTTCCACCTGCCAATCACAGCACCAGCCAATCACAGCACACACTCCATGAAGGGGAGGGGGAGGGCAAAGGGGAAGTGCGGGGGGGGGAAAGATGATAAAGGCTCCACTGGAATGGTGACTGGGGTCTGCTGCAGGAAGCCAGGAACTGATCAGGGTATGACCTCTTTCATATTTTGCTGAATTAAATACTGCTAGGAATCGTGTGATTATGGGAAATTTTATATCCCCGCTATGGATTGGAGGACACACTGCTAATAGTGGTAGGGCTCAGATATTCTTGGGTGTGATGCTTATTTCTTCATCAAATAGTCACTGAAACAACAAGAAGTGATGGCATTTTAGCTTTAGTATTGGCAAATAGCAAGGTTCCTCAACTGAAGAATTGGTTGTAAGGGCAACCTTGATTTCAGTGACCATGAGGTTAATTCAGTTTAATTCAGGTCTGCAAACAGGGGCCTGGATTTCAAAAGATGAACTTAAAAAGGGTGCAACTCATGAATCTGAATGTGGAGGTGGCTTGGAATTAATTTAAGTCAAAGTTGCAGAAGCTATCTGAACCTGCATCTCAAGCAAAGGGGGGGAAAAGTCAAAGGAATTGGTTGCAGATCAGATGAATAAGCATCTGAAACAGGTTATTAAGAGAAAGCAAAAAGCCTAAAAGGAATGGTACAAGGACTAGATCCACCAAGAAAACAACCTTCTGGTCTGAAATTTTAGAGCAGGGGTCGGCAACCTATGGCTCCCAAGCCAAATATGGCTCAGTATAGAGCCATATCTGCCTGTTAGTTTGAGCTTCCTCCCTCCCCCCACAATGGGGAGCCTGTGCTGGTGCTCCAGCCTCACACACTCCTCCCCCCTGCAAGATTGGAGCACTCGTGCTGCCTTCCTGCAGGGGGGTGGGAGGAGAAAGCTCTGAGCCCCGCTGCACGATTGAGGAAGAAGTGGAGCCAGAAGTGGCTCTGCACATTGCTGCTCCCCTGCTCCCGGCTGGAGAAACAGCAGCGCTTTCCTTGCTGCTCCCATTGGCTGGAATCTGGACTACTCCAGTCATCTGAAGAAGTGGATTGTACCCATGAAAGCTCATGATCCCATCTACATGTTCTTTTAGTCTTTAAGGTACTACCAGACTATTAGTCTGTAACTGGAAAAACCAACAAACTCGGCTACCCCTCTGAAGCTAACTTACACAATCATACAATTATCAATAGGCCTTCTTTCCTGGCTGCCGTGTTACTGAAGGCCTTTTTTCAGGTCTGCTGACTCCAGCTTACTGACCCTCATCTTACTACAGAAGCCAAATGCAAACACTTTAATGCGACCAAATCTTGAAGTACATAATATCCACCTAAGAATATTCAAGGAACTGGCACATGAAACAGCAAGCCCAATAACAAGGATCGTTAATTAATTTGTAAACTCAGGGGTTATACTATGTGACTGGGGATTTGTAAATATAGTATCTATATTTCAGGAAGGGGAAAAATTATCCAAGAAACAATATGCCTGTTAGTTTCTTGTAGGAGTGGCGCATCAGCACGTGATGGCTTACTTTTACCTCTACACAACATATAGGGTGAAATTTTGATCAGGACACTGGAGTAAATACATAATCTTGCAAAAAGTGCAACTGGAAAAAAGGTTGTGGGCCTTGGGCAGGGGTAGGGAAACTTTTTGGGTTGGGGACCACTGACACTCAGAAATATCAGTCGGGGGCCGCACACAAGCAAGAAGCAAAGTGAGAAGCCCCTGACTGAGAAGGAGAAAGGCACTCCTCACATTCCCCTCACACGCCAGAGCCTAGGGGGGATGAGGCTTGTAGATTTTGTGTTCTCCAGCCCAGTGGGTGGGTGGCAGGGGGCTGGAGCACCCGCGTGGGCTCCTCAATGTGTGTGGTGGGGATCCCTGAGCCATCCACGTAATAGTGAAAAGAATGGATATAGTCAAAGAATTGAAAACAGTAGAACTAGCTAATTAATGCGCCCTCCCCCCCCGTCCCCCATGGACTCCACATTTATGACTGTCCATGACCGCCATGGACAAACTGCCTTTCTTTTATGATTTTATTTTGATATTTAACTGTTTAGTGAATGTTCTTGTTAATAAATGCTAGCCAAGGGATTGCTTGTGAATTGTGGTACATGTGACTTTGTAATACAGTAATTGCAATTAAACTATGTGATCAGTTATCTTAGTGTTTCTTTTCTTTCTCTTCTTGGATGACATATCCAATACAAACTACCATCCTTCCTGCTCCAGATGAGTTCCATTTTCATTTTCTGATTGCTTGAATTTGGTTGATACTTACATTTTTATTATTATTTGTTTGTCATGGCAGTGCCTGAAGGCTGCTGCCCCACAATTCAAACAAAAGATGCTGTCTCTCTTGAAGAGTTTATAATATTGCCTTACAAAATTTATCTGTCTGTGAACAGGGTGGAAATTTGTCATAACATTTTCTTTTATTCCAGAGCATCTTGGCAATCACAGGTAGCAATATAGAATCCCCATTCATTCCTGACTATACTTTTTCGTTCCTCCATTAGGTGCAGCCTGATTATGTCCCTGAGTATGACATCCCACTGTCTCTGAGTTATATTGACTTTTTATTGTGCTTGAATTTTTTTGGCAGCCTATCATCGTCCTTTATTTTGGGGAAAAAAGGAGGGGGGGAGAGAAAATAGCTTTACTCCACTGGCAAGGTGGGGGGGAGGGGCTTCTTCATGCCTTCAGAAGAGGAGGGGCCTTGGGTGAAAGGAGTGGGATTGGGACTAGGCAGGCCTGAGGGCCACCTGGAGAGCATTATGCCTCCCCCAGGACGCTGTCAGTGCTCCCCGGAGCATGCCACATGGTGCTTCAGCATGGACCGGAGCAGATATGGATAGGTGCTGTTTACTTAAAATGCATATTTGTTTTGAGATGTAGACAACCGCCTACTACAGTGTTTCTCAAAGTATGGTCTGTGGACCACTAGTGGTCTGCGACCGTCTTGCAGTTGGGCCATGGGCTTGGGGCTCCCCCTCTCGAGCTTGTGCTGCTGTTCCATAAGAACATAAGAACGGCCATACTGGGTCAGACCTACAGTCCATCTAGCCCAGTATCCTGTCTGCCCACAGTGACCAATACCAAATGCCCCAGAGGGAGGGAACACAACAGGTAATCCTCACATGATCCCTCCTCTGTCACTCATTTCCAGACAGAGGCTAGGGACACCATTCCTACCCATCCTGGCTAATAGCCATTGATGGACCTAACCTCCATGAATCTATCTAGCTCTTTTTTGAGCCCTGTTAAAGTCTTAGCCTTCACCACATCCTCTGGCAAGGAGTTCCACAGGTTGATGGCACTGAGTGATGAAAAACTTCCTTTTATCTGTTTTAAATCTGCTGTCTATTAATTTCATTTGGTGACCCCTAGTTCTTATATTGTGGGAATAAGTAAATAACTTTTCTTATTCACTTTTTCCATACCAGTCGTGATTTTATAGACCTCTATCATATTCTCCACCTCTTTTCTAAGCTGAAAAGACCCAGTCTTTTTAATCCCTCTTCATATGGGACCCGTTCCAAACCCCTAATCGTTTTTGTTGCCCTTTTCAAAACCTTTTCCAATGCCCTGTGGCTCCCTCCCTGTAAGATTGGAGCATGAGAACCAGCTTTCCTCTGTGGGCGGGATGCTGGGGCAGCCCATGGGGGGAGGAAGTAGCTCTGCACTGCTGCTCCCCCTTCCCCAGCTGAGGACCAGCAATACAGGAAACCACTCACATGGAGGCTTTTCCCGCTGTTTCCATTGGCCAGAATCACTGCCAATGGGAGCAGTGGGTGGGGGTGCCCGGGAGTAGCAGGGGGCATGGAGCCAGGAAAGTGTCCCCATCCTCCTCAGGTCCAGACCCCACACACACATCTCCCTCACATATCCCATCCTGTTGAGACCCCACACTCCCAACCAACTTCTGCTCCCTCCCAAATCCCTCACCCTCAGCCCGCTCCTGAACCCATTTTGTCATCATGAGTGGTTTGCTGGTGGTCTGTGGAAAGGCCTTGTTATGCAGGATGGGCCATTGGCCAAAAAGTTTGAGAACCACTGCCCTGCTAGAAAGTTGACTAAGACCTTCAGAGTCATTGCTTTGGTGGACTTGAATCTGGATTGTCAGAGGTGAAAGATGAATGTATTTTCTCAATGTGCCACCGGATACCTAGTGTAATCATTGCTAAAACCTGTCAGAATGAGTCCTTTGACTCTAAAATAAACTTAGTATAAGAACAACCAAGCTCTCTAAGTTTAAGCAACTTAATGTTTGTTTACTTTCAAGCTTATTAGTCCCTCAGTCTAAAGTGAATAAGATGTTTGCTTCCAAAGCACCAGGCTTTTTGCATACGTTTAGATTAAAGTAAACAAAAACAGGGTTCTTTTTAAAAAAATGTTTTTTAACAATTTCTTATTTTAATGCCTTCTCAAATTGAGGAAACTGTATGTAATGTTCACATTTTAATTGCTAGTTATTGTCTGAGTATCACGAGTATTAAACTGTAAAACTCTGCAATCCTGTTGTTCTCTTATTTACTGTCATTTTGCAATAACTTTTGCAAAATGCATTGAACATACTAACAAATAAATAGCTCAAAAATTCTTGTATTACTTTAAATCATGAGCAATGTGAATCTCAGTGTTGACTTTTATGTAAATATTTTCACATAAAGAAGTTCTTTAAAAATACTTAATCTTCACCAGACTGAAAAAAAAAAATTGTATGCTGCATTTCTCTTGCTTGTCACACCACTTATGGTCTAAGGGGAAATGGTGTTGAAGGCAAAGAAAGCAACTAGAGGTGTGTGAGAGAAGGGAAATGCATCTTCCTATGAGAGACATGTGATAAGTTGCAAAGACATGATAAATTGCATTAATTATGCACCTTTGGCCACTTCACCTGGACTCTGCTCTTGAATCCAGATCTGGTAGAATTACAACTTATATTCCAAATTTCTGAGGTGCTTTTTATATCTGCTGTTATTTTTTTTTTAAAGAAAGGGGGGCTCATGGAAGATACTATCTTCACGACACTCAACCATTGATTATCACAGATATGACTGGGTGGGGAGGGGAGGCAAAGCAATGCTTATTCATGCACTATTGACTGGCTGAACATCTGACATCTCATGTGTAATGACGCCTGGAAATGGGAGCTTGGCATACCAGTGCAAGGGAGAAGTCCCACCTTCCCTCTGGGATGGCATTTTTCCCCCTAATGATAGAAAAAAACAGCATATTGGGCCTCATTAGTAGGAGCATAGTGAGCAGATCGAGGGAAGAGATTATTCCCCTCTGTTTGGCACCGGTGAGGCCACATGTGGAGTAGTATGCCATCTGGGGCCCTCCATTACAGAAAGGATGTGGACAAATTGGAGAGAATACAGTGAATGAAAATGATTAGGGGGTTGGAGCACATGACTTATGTGGAGAGGCTGTGAGAATTGCCTTCCTCTGAACTAAGTCTTCAGAAGAAAAGAATTAGGAGGGATTTAAAAACAGCCTTTAACTACCTGAAGAGGGGTTCCAAAAATAATGGAGCCAGGCTATTCTGAGGGTGGCAAAAGCAGGGCAACTGATAGCTATGCCATGCCCCTGGGCAAGGGTGTGTGTGAGTCTTGCTCCATGCTCCTGGAAGGGATGGAGCCAAGGGCAGAAGGGGCAGTGACCACATCACACACACCCCCGGGGCCTGCCTGGAGTGTGCCACACAATCTCCTCCTCCTCTTCCCCAGAACTGTGCACAGTCCCATATGGCTCTGGTGGCAAATTAAAGGGCTTATGGTGCCACCACTACCACAGTGATAGCCAGGGCCCCAGGACTCTTTCACTAATGGAGCTCTTGGGCAATTGCCCCCTTTTGCCCCTTTCTCCCCACCAGTCTGCAGGCTTCCCTAATGTGGATGTGCTATCTCGATGTAGAGCCCCAAGAGGCACTGGGGAGGAATAACTTAGAATGGCCCTGGTGAGGGTCTATTTGGAGATAACAGCAGTGGAGTGTCTACACATGCCTTATTTCCAAAAAGCTATTTCTGAATAGGCATTATTTCTTGTAGAATGAGGTTTACAGATTTTGGAATAAGCTGTCCATTATTTTGAATTGCTGTACAGATGCATTGTTGTTTCAAAATAATGCTAGTTATCTCAAAACAACCATGCTGTGTAGACATACCCTAAGGGTCCAGATTTAAGAACAATGCAGAGTGTGTGGGGCAAGGCTCACCTGTCTCCCAGCTAAGATGGATTTAGTAAGGGGACAAGAATACATGTTACTGCCTCCCTCATAGCAGGGGAGGCACTAGCAGGAGAAAGCTGACCTGCTGAACCCCCTGAAGGTGGAAAAAAGCCCAGGTGATAGAAAAGTTGGCTAAGGCCTTACAGTTGGCACCCAAGCTCCCAGGAAGGAGAGTGGGAGGACTTATAATCAGGCATACCAACACTCACAGGAGACATGATTTCTTGGTAAATTGAAGCCTCACTCATGGTCTCATGATAGAACTCTTGAATGTCCACTGGAGCTGACATCCACCCCCCAACCTTTGAGTGTGAAGAACCCAAAGAGGAGCAGAGGTGAAGTAGGGAGGCCTGAACTGTAGCATTGGGGCTGATGGGTTGGAGGTGCTCTATTGAGGGTGGATTCTGAGTAAATAGGATAAAGTGTTGGTAGGATGAACTGTGAGTGGTTGTGGTGTTGATGGGTTTGGGGGACTGAACTGAGGGGGGGCTGAATTGAGGTGTGATTGGGTGGGGTCAGAACTGATGGGGGACGAGAGGACAGGATTAATTGCTGGGCAGGAGACTGACTAATGGGAGTGAAAACTCCAATGGCAGGGGCCAAAATCACATTATCCATACATGTGGGAGGGGGCATGACTACTTGTCACATGCACACCCCCTGAGGATGGACTATGGGGGTTCAAAAATCAACAGTGACATAAAACACCCACAATGTAATTTCTAAAAAACTCATGACTTTGGGGGTCTGACACATGATTTTTATCTCTTGAAGTTGACAGTATCTCATAATGATTAGTGTTGTATCTTTATCTTAGTTTTAAGTTGTCTTGTGCGTTCTTATGGTGGTGTATCCGATCTGGGGAGTTAGGCAGGACTGAATTTTCTGCCATGTGGTGTTACTTGCAATATTCCAGTAAATCCCTAGGGATATGTCTAGACTGCATGCCTCTGTCGGCAGAGGGATGCAGATTAGGCAGGGTTGACATTGCAAATGAGGGAGGGATTTAAATATCCCATGCCTAATTTGCATAAAAATGGCCACCGTGTTTTGCTGACTCAGCACTTTGTCAGCAAAAAGTGGCAGTCTAGAGGGGGATCTGTCGAGAAAGAAAGCCTTTTTCGACAGATCCCCTATGCCTCCTGCCAGGAGGTTTACAGGATCTGTCGAAAGACTTTCTTTCTCAACAGATCCCCCTCTAGACTGCCGCTTTTTGCTGACAAAGTGCTGAGTCGGCAAAACACGGTGGCCATTTTTATGCAAATTAGGCACGGGATATTTAAATCCCTGCCTCATTTGCAGTGTCGACCTACCTAATCTGCATTCCTCTGCCGACAGAGGGATGCAGTCTAGACATACCCTCGGGTTCTATAAGTGAGTATTCAAGATCCTGTATTCAGAAGAGACAAAAGGAATGTCTAAATAATGTTCTATAGCTTCAAGGTGGAGAGCTGGAGACTCTGGTGTCTTGAGAGACTGGTTATTTTGAAGTACAACAATATTTCCATGAAATACAATCCTGGTTCCAGTAAAGGAATTGTTGGGATAAGGAGTAAGAAAAATCTACCAGAGGGTTTTAGACACAGTTATATGGGCTCAGAATGGATACAAATTTGAATAACTAAAAAGTGAGTTATTCTCTCTAGAGTTAATGAACGCGACAAAGGCAAAGAGGTTATGAATTAATCTGGCCTGAGTGATTGACTGAAAGAACCTGGGTGAATACTGTGAGCAGCATAGTTGCCAGGCTAGGATAGGCCACAAGAGTGTGCTCTGAAGATGGTTACCTCATGGTGCCCGGAGTAATATCTTAACATCATCCTAGGGTTGGGAGGAGAAATCTTGAAGAGGGCATTAGAAAAATACATTGTCCTAATGCTAAAATTTGATTTGCATGAGCGGACACATGCCTAATCAGAGTCCTGTGGTCTTCAAGCACACATGTAAATGGCAAGTGCAAATTCACACACCTTTTCTGAAAACCTGGCCCTTAACAGTAGAGACCTAAGTGATTTCTAGAATGCTTCCACTGATGAACACCCACACAAAATAAGAACTAGGACCAGCAAATTTGGTATGCAGCTTCCCTCTTATCACAACTTAAATCAAGGTGAGGGTTTGGTTGTGCCAGGAAAATAGGATGTAACTAGAATGGGACCCTTTCTCATAAAATGGAAAGAGAGGGCTCTGCTATAAAATGACCACTGGAGGATACCAAGGGGCTACAGATCGGGACTCAGACAGCTATAAACCTGTTAGGCCAGCAAGGGGCAAGGGTGGAGAAAGAAGAAACTGTGTATTTCAGAGTTTGTCTGTTTGTGTGTCTCTCTGTCCCCGAGCTCGGGGACTGGAACTCCTCCTCTACCTATGTCTGCTGCAGTGGCCATGAACAGGCACTTCTCACCAGGCCCCAAGCTGCTGCGGTGAGAGAGGGTTGTGGTTGTCTTCTCTCCAAGGGCAGCCTGCATACTGAACCCCTCATCCCCAGCTCCACTGGAGAACAATGATTTAAATGAAAAGAAAAAAATGGAATTAAGGCCCCAAGCAATGTCTGGTAAATTCTATCTATCTATCTATCTATCTATCTATCTGAGGGTGGGTTTTTTTTTTCTCATATAGGGAGATATCCCCTAGTTTGTGCATCTGATTTAAAATCTGAGCTGTATGAAATGGATTCATGAGAATGATCTCCATTACAAGAATGGCATAGGTATGTTTTGGACATGTATTTTTTTCTTCTTCCCCTCATTGAGACTGCTACTAATTCTCAAATGGATGGACAAAAAGAAGTTTATCCTTCACAGAATTCTTTTCTATCACTCTCTTTACTGAGTTTTGGGTGCTAGTTATGTAGCATGTCTAAAGGATTACTCTAGATGTTCTTTCTGTGGGCAAACAACTTTAATTAGTTTAACGTTTAGTGAGAGGGTAAAAGCTGCTGAAATTTTTTGAAGTGTTACCAGAACTATATGTCTGATGACTCGTGTTTATTAAACAAAATCAAAGTTTCTTATATAATAGAAACAATGGCTTCAAGAGATGGGCTCAGAGTTGAATCCTGCTTAATACATTCAGTGCTCAGGCCTTGGTAGTTTACTGTTGCAAGGCAAAGTGAAAACCTCGAATGAATTGACTCACCAGCCACACAGTCATGGTATAATATTTGATGATGGCCCATACTGATTAAAATTGGGCTCATCTAAACAAATTAAGGGACCTGATCTCTCATCCATAATTAATGGGGTAGTTTTCGTTAGTGTTAACAGAATGCATGTAGTCTACATGGATGGGAGACCAGACTTCTCAGAGATGTTGACTGTTCAGGTGCAGTTCGCTTTATTTCCCACAATGGCAACAAAACATTCCATGTTAAGTGTTTTATCAATTTGGAGAAGGATCAAAAGGCAGGAGGCCCAATATTGCAATATTTCTTCTGTCTTACAGTAGTAAATAGATAAGTAGGATATAAATCCGATTTCCATTGAGCTAGAAGGCTAGCAGTACATTTTACTTGAAATTGGCTTTTCATGGTGTCCACTAATTAATTCAGATTTGTTTTCCTGTGTCTTGCAGAAGAAAAAATAACAAGAATGAGTGCAAGTTAGTTTCATAGACTTAAGAGAATGTTTCTTACCGAGTCTCCTTTATAATCTTACAAACAATAAATAGACATTTGCTGTCTTTGAACATGTGTTTGTACTATAACTAATTAACTGGAATGACATCAGAAAAAACTTATAATTGTAGTTGATATTCAGCAAAATGTTCTTAGAACACTATCTGTCAAAAAGCTTTAAGTGTTTGTTTATAAAATAGTGCATATGATATCGGAAAGTGTGGGCACCAGAAAGGTCCCTAAAAGCATGAACCAGTCTGGGTAAAGGAAGTGTCCTGCACAAGCAGTGATGCCAGGGGGAATATGCTTTTACAAATACTATACTTTTGAAAAGCACAATTTCTTCAGGGATTGGAGGACCTACAGGGGAAAGAATTCCTGATCACAGAAACTGCTGTCTGCCCTGGGGGAAGAACACTGGTTATATAGAATGGGCATGTCTGCAGAGCTGCGTTATTCCAAAATAACTTTGCAAGGGTCTACAGAGCAAGCGCATGATTTTGAAATAATCAGTCATCTTATTCTGGATTCTGTAACCTTCATTTTATGAAGAATAACACCTATTCCAAAATAGCTATTTCAGAATAGTTCATGTGTAGACAGGGTGGCTGGAGTTATTTTGAAATAAGGGACCTCTAGGAAATCCCACAGGTGCCCTGCTGACTGCTCTGTCCACACTCATCACAACTCTATAGCTTCCCTTCCCCTGCAGCACTTAAAGCTGCAGGAAGAAGGAAAAGGGCTTGTGCCATGAAGCAGGCCCTGTTCACATTGTGCCACACAGCAGGACCCTGTACAGCCTTCCCTGTTGCCATGGCTGAGCCCATCAAAACAAGCCAAGCCCCCCACAATTGCCGCTCCCAGGACCCTGATAGGATCCGAAAAGACACGCACCTTCCTGGTCTGGTGCAGAGTTCCTGGACCTCACTGAGATCTGGGGCAAAGAAGCAAACCTCCAGGAGCTCTGCTCCAGACCCAAGAATGCTGATGTCTATGGCTAGATGGCCAGTAGCCTGGCCACCAAGAGACACAGCTCCATCTAGGAGCAGGTGAGGAGGAAAGTGAAAGAGCTGAGGCAGGCCTATGCCAGGGCCAGGGAGCAGGCTGGCCCATATTATGTCCAGCTCCACTGTATCTTGAGGGATGGGTCAGTCCTTTCCCCTCCCCTCTCATAGTACACTAAGGGCTGGAGACGCCCATTGTTGCCCTCCTGGGGGGCTCAGCCAATGAGAAGGAGGAGGAGCAGAAGGAGCCAAACAAGGACAGCACCATTTCTGTGCCCGCAAGCCAGGACCTCATGCTCACCCTGGAACTGGTACCCCATGCCCTGGATGTCTCCATGCATCATCAGAAGTCGGCAAAGGTAAAAATGATATTAATGAGCATATGTAGGCCACCCAAGTTCTCACCTAAATCAGCCTCCAACCCTGAATACAGAAAGATTGTGATGAAAGTTTGAAATACAATCTATACACCATAAGTGTTGACAAAAATAGTAAAGCACTCAATAGAGCTCATCAGAAAGTAAGTTTTGTTTCATTTTTGGTTGAAATTTTCCATGGAAAATTTTGATTATTTTTATTTTGGAAAAAACCCAAAATGGCTGGCCAAAAATATATATTATTAAAATACACATATTCTATTGAAAGTAACTGCTTTTTTCCAGAATATTGAGGTTAGTCAAACCATTGAAAAACACTTTGTTTTGACTGACTTGACTATTATTTTCCAAAGAAGCTATTAATGTACTTCCCTTAAATTGACCTCATTGGGAATTACTGCATATCCAGTGCTTTTGAAAATCAAGACCATTTATTTAGGTAATAAATATGGTTTTAGAATAGAAGTGGTAAAAACATGAAAAATGTAAAAACTTTTCATTAAAAAACAAAAAGTCCTGGAAAAAATCAAATAGAATGAAAACACTTTCTTTTTTTCTAGATTGTCACAAAACATCTTTTCTACTATGTATCTTTCTACCAGGAATAGCTGAAGAGCACTTCTCTATATTTTCCTTTTTAAATAGTTTCATTGTTTTCTTTTTATAATTCTCTTAAGGTTGATTTTAATTAGACTTTTCTCACAAAAAGTGTCATCTTTTCCATTATAAATTGAAGAACAAAAAGCTTCATTTTTGACCTATTCTTTTTTTTTCCTTTTCAGTGTCACAGGTAGTGTTAAAAATAATTTTCTGAAGTGGGTCAGTGAACAGCTATAGTTTCTGCACTTCCACTAACTGTACTATGGCTAACGTTTAGGTTCAGGACATCAGTGGGTCTAGGGACTACTCCAGAAAGTCCCTGGGTGGACATGAGGTCCTGACTGGATTAATATGTCAAACTTCAATGGACATCTAAAAAGGTCATACTCATTTGTACTGAAATCTTCCAAGATGATGTATTTTGGCAATTCAAGTGCTGAGTTTGATAGACTAGACTTTAATCAGAATTAACAGACTAAGTGTGGGGTACTAGGATTCCCATGTGAGTCCCCTCTCTGCATTTGAATCTCATCTAACTGCATCCTGATCAGTTTGCCTTTGGGGAGAGGTATCTTCTGCACCTCCATTTAGAGGTATGTTATCGCTTACCATATATCCCTCTAAAATCCCTGTCACTTTCCCTGATTTGTACTATAGCAAGTAACTTAAGAGTAATGTGAACCATTAGAATTGTGTGGATGATGATGTTGATGCAGAGGAGCTTCATTGCTCCATTCTTTTGAGGAAACTTCATTGCCCCAGTAGGTTGAGGTTGTCATTGAAGAGCTTTTGGCCATTATCTTTGAAAACTCATGGAGATTGGGAGAGATCCCGGATGATTGGAAAAAGACAAATGTAGTGTCCATCTTTAAAAAAGGGAAGAAGGAGAATCCAGGGAACTATAGCTTTCAACTTCCTGAAGGGAGGTTCCAAAGAGGATGGAGAGAGGCTGTTCTCAGTAGTGATGGATGGCAGAACAAAGAGCAATGGTCTCAAGTTACAGTGGGGGAGATCTAGGTCATATATTAGGAAAAACTATTTCACTAGGAGGGTGGTGAAGTACTAGAACGGGTTACCTAAGGAGGTCGTGGAATCTCCATTCCTAGAGGTTTTTAAATCTCAGCTTTACAAAGCCCTCGCTCGGATGACTTATCTGGGATTGGTGCTGCTTTGGGTAGGGGGCTGGACTCGATGACCTCCTGAGGTCTCTTCCAGCCCTATGATTCTATGAAACTGCCAGTTTGTTGGCAATCTTGCATTTGGTTTGCAAATGGGACATATGTTGAAGTTAATAATAGTAATTCACACTCACAAGTTTGAGAACAGAGCCCTTAAAATGCAGTTCTAGTCACTGAACAGATTCGGTATCAAACTTTTTCTTTTAGGAAGTGATGCTGTTCTTTACCTGGCCAGGAGTGCAAACTAACACTGAAGTCTCAAAGTCAAACTATTTTCTTTCATGCTTATACACTATTGCCAGTAATTCTATCCCACCTGAAGTGTATTTTCAGGATAGTTAAGGTGCATACTAATACAACATGAGGTAAAGAGTCTGTATTTGGAACTTCGTTAACAGGTTTATTGTTGCCTGAGCCAAGAAAGAATCAAGACCACTCTGCCACAGATGTATAAGGTCTTGTTTCCCAGCTAGAGAAAGTGTAGGCAAAGCCTATTTTTCTAATTAAAAATAGCAGAGGTGGCTGTACATTCATAGAGCAAGCCTATCTGTGCCTGAAGCTGGAATTTATTTTACATAGTCTCTTTTTGACTGCCATCATCGAATATCAATTTTCATATTACAATGATAACAGAGTTAGTGCCGTTTTATTAAAATGTGTGAACAGAAAGTGTATGTGGAATTATTATTTACAGAAACAATGGGGCACAATTTTCCTGTTAACTGAAGTACACATAAGGAAGTTGGGTCAAAACTATTTGTCTTGTTAATAGGTTAAATTACAGTGCTGTCATTAATCAGCATTATAGTTACCACCTGAAGTGAAATGGAGCTTGTTAGGAGGCCCAGCAGTTTGGATAGCTGCTCAGGTGATGAGGTCATCTGACTTTGGGAAAGATAACTGTTCTAACCAAAACCAAAATAATATAAATAAATAAAGCAGATGAGATTCATAGATGCTTGACAGACACATGTTCTCTTCGTTGGCCATGGGTTTCAAATAGAATGAAGCTATTAAATTGGCTTAATTACTCCAAAAATTGGAGTGAAATGGTTAAATATAAAGTGGCATGGCTTTGAAATACAACAGGTGGCATGAAGAGGTGAACCAATATGATTGGCTTTCCTTTGGAAAGAGAATGTCAAAGCAAAAGGAGTAAACAGAGTGGGCATTTGTAGAAATTATTTATGATGGAGAAGGGAGACAAGGCACTTCCATTTGTTTTTATGAACAGGAGATGTTCTGTGCATCACAGTCTTCAGGCAAATGCAGTGACTCATTCTGCCCTTTGGATACCTCAGAAGCATTTAATCTGATAAAACATATATGTCATGGTGATAAGTCAACGGCTCATTATCCTGCTTACTTTATGTCCAGATTTAGCTAGTTCTGGCCTTGTGCTAATGTTATTCCTTGGGGCTCTCTGTAGCCAACTTATGTATATTTGCGTATGTGGAAATAAAATTGCTAACCAGTTTCTTTTTCCTACCCGCTCCAGCTTCTGCTTTACTTACAATATCTCCTCTTTTCAAAAACAATACACAACAATGTTATCATTGAAACAAAGACCACCAGACAAACATGGACGCTGAACATAAGACATACACAAAAGACACAATTTTTGTTGTGACAATAAATCCATGTTATATGCGGTTGCTCTTCAGCTGGTACCAGCTCTTTCTGATGTTCTGAAAAACAAAAAGAATATTTGCCTACCCTTTTGGGGGTGGGACATTATATTTTAAAATACTTCCTCTTTTTAAAAATATTCTTGCTGATTTCTTTATTTGCCTGCAGTTACCTCTATTTTTGTTTTATAAGTAAGCCAGGTTTCAATGGCTTCTTCCCTCTAAGGGGTTAGGGTTAATTATCCCACTGTTCCATTATTAATTAATGAGGTGGTGTGTTGCCCGCAAGAGTAATTCTCAGGTCCGACACTGGGTTCTCTAAGTACAAAACACGCTGCACAAGTATCTGTCAAACACAAGCAGTTTATTTCCTGACAGACTTCAACTGTACCCCTAAACTGAAAGAACAACATGATAAGAAAAGCGGCTCTTACGTCCCTTCTGCAAGCTGGGAACCCCGTTTCAGCTGTGACTGAGCGGGAGGTCATCTAGGCTTCTGAGGCACTGGTACCAGAGTCCATCGTTGAGGTTTAAATTGCTATACTGTGGTGCAGCTTTAAATACAGTGTCTCTACCTTGTTTTGCAGTTTGAAAATTTCTGGGGGTTACGTATTACTTGCTAAAGTATGGCTCAGCTGTTAACTATCTATCTGGTACTACTTGTCCTTTGACCTTGTTCACGTGATCAGTACATCTGGGTAAACAAGATTTTTATATGTTCCTGCCCTTATCTATAACTTGTTCTTGCTATGATGGCACCTCCGCTTATCTTAAATGGTGTGTGTTTCTAGAGGCTTGCTTCTGGCTCATCAGATACAGGGGAAGGGGGGGGGGATGTGTGCCTCATCACCCCTATACTTCACACATACAGAGTTCTTCTGCAATTAACCCCTACATGGTGTACCTTAGTTTTTTTCTTATACCGCAGACCAGGTGAGTTTCCAGCTACCACTCCCACATGCTTAAAAGGTTTTCCTTTTCCAAAATAAACTCATATGCATTATACATTGTTACAGGGTTACTTATGAACATTAAATTTATCCCAGGATTAAACAGCGACATTAGTACACTTTCTGGATTGCTTTGGATTCAAAGTTATCAGCAGATCAGAGTCTCTGCCTTGAAAGGGACACAATGAATTCCCAGAGTTCGGATTACCTTTTACTTTAAGCCCTGCTCCACAACACACAGTACCCCTTTTTATGGTAGACATTGCAAGTGTCATAGGAAAATGCACATTTCTGCCATAGTTTAACTCCTATCACATTATATTAGCCATATCAATTTTATGTAAAGTGTAACTATTGCTTTTGTGCTCACAGCATTTTCATATACTCCTGTTAAAGGAATGGTCTGGTTCCTCAGAGCCACCTTAAGGCTCAGAGTTCCTGACATTGCCTTTTCCCCTTAATTTTTTTTACTACAGCTGTTATTTTATCAAGAAACAAGAAATCCAGAATCTCTCCCCATTTTCCTGGTTCTGGCTGCCTCTTGTAACAGCCACAACATTTTTAAAAAATTGGTACTGTCGTGTCCGACGATGACGTCTTGAGCTTGCACAGGCTCATCGGTTGTGGACTCGCATGTGGCTGAGGAGTCTAAGCCTTGAAAGGCATGGGCGTTCACAGTGAGGGCAAATGAATTGTCTTGGCACTTTCACTGTGGCTGCTACTGTTGCTTTTCTCCTCTCACGAGCATCAATCAGGTGTATGCATCGCTGCTCTTCAAAGTTGTCATACGCGTGTCGTACGAAAGCATGCCGGCCTGTTTGGTCTTCTGCATGCTGCTCTAGCTGCTTTGGCTTTAATCCAGCATGAGCAATGTTGGCCTTTACGCAGTATTTATACCTCTTGCGAGGCCTACCTTGATTCCTTTTGCCCTGGGAGAGTTCACCATAAAGGAGTTGCTTAGGAATTCTTGACTCCTCCATTCGAATGATGTGCCCTGTCCAGCAAAGCTGGACTTTCAGAATCATGGCTTCAATGCTTGTGGTTCCTGCTCTGTCAAGGACTTCCAAGTTCGTGACTCTGTCCTGCCATCGAATGCGCAGTAATGACCTCAGGCTGTGTGTGTGGAAGCGCTCCAGTAGTTTCACATGTTTTCTGTACAAGGTCCAGGCTTCACATCCATACAGGAGGCTGATCAAGACTACAGCCCTGTACACTTTCAGTTTAGTGGACCGTTGAATATTCTGCTGATTCAACACTCGTGCTCTCAGATGTCCTAATGCCTGATTGGCTTTGCCAATCCTAGCATTGATTTCTTTGTCAAGGGAGCCATCATTGGCTATCACACTGCCGAGGTACTTAAACTCGTCCACTGTTTTTAACTCTGTTCCTTCAATAGAGATTGAAGGGGGGAAAGCAGCAGATCCTAGAGCAGGCTGAAACAGTACCTCAGTCTTTCACAGGCTGATGATCAAACCAAAGAGGTGAGTGGCTTCAGCAAACTTGTTGATGATAAGCTGGAGATCAGGTTCCTCATGTGCAGTAAGTGCACAGTCGTCAGCAAAAAGTGCTTCAAGAATGAGCCTCTCAAGCATCTTGGTTCTAGCATTCAAACAACGAAGGTCGAAAAGTGACCCATCAAGCCTGTACTTTATATAGACTCCATGGTCCAGGTCCCTGACTGTGCGCTGAGGACGCACGTAAAAAAGAGGTTGAATAGCACTGGGGCCAGCATGCACCCTTGCTTCACGCCATTGGATATCTCAAATGGATCTGAAAACTTGCCATTCAAAAAAACAAAGCCAGTCATGTCATCATGGAACAGGCGCATGAGGTTGACAAATCTTCTTGGACAGCTGAGTTTTAACAGGATAATCCAGAGGGTTCTCTGTTGACCGTGTCAAACGCCTTGATCAGGTCTATAAAGACGGTGTATAGATCCAAGTTCTGCTCTATGTACTTTTCCTGGACCTGTCGAACAGCAAAAATCATGTCAATGGTGCTGCGGCCTGGACGGAAACCACCCTGTGCCTCGGTAGATTCTCCTCTGAGATGCTGGTGATCAATTGGTTAAGGATGACTCAAGCCAAGATCTTCCCAGCAGTAGAGAGAAGGGAGATGCCCCAGTAATTTCCACAGTCAGCTTTATTGCCCTTGTTCTTAAAGAGCGAAACAATTGTGGCATCCCTAAAATCTTTGGGCATGTCGTCTTCTTCCCAGATGCTGGTCAAAATGCTGTGAAAGGCTTCGAGTGACACTGGTCCTGCTGCCTTGAAAATTTCAGCAGGAATACGGTCCATCCCAGGGGCTTTGCCAGAGCTACGCTGGCTGATTGCCTTTTTGACCTCATCCATTGTAGGGGACAGGTCAAGACTGTCTATCGTGGGTTTCTGAGGGATCTGATCTAAGGCTGCAGAGTTGACAATGGAGGACCTATTGAGAAGGTTGCTGAAATGCTCTCTCCACCTATCATTGATGCTGCTCTTCTGCAGACAGGAGTGGTACAGTACTTGGCTTTGAAGGTCCATATACAGATTTGATAGCACTGAAAAACATCTTGTAGTTCTTGGTATCAGCATAATGTTGGACTTGATCAGCTCTTCTCTCCCACCACTCATCTTGCATTTTGTGAAGTGCAGTCTGTGCCTGACTCTGAAGGTGCTTGAAATGGTCATGTCTGGAGATTGAGGACTGGTCGTTTTGCCATACCAAAAATGTGTTCTGTTTTTCCTCTAAGATCTTCATGATGGTTTCATCATTTTCATCAAACCAGTCTTGATGAACTCTCTTTTTTTATTCCTAGTGTCGACTTAGTTGACTCCGTCACCAGGGTTTTGAACTGGTCCCATTTTTGTGCTGGGTCTCCAGTCAAGGGTCCATGGGATGTCAGCACATCATCAAGGTAGGCTGCGAATTGCTCACGATGACCAATATGCTGCAGCTTCCCAATGTTGAAGGAAGATCTGACAACCTTTGGCTTCTTGCAGTACAGTGGTGTGATGTGCAGCATAAGGACAGATCTGATGAGTCTATGATCAGTCCAGCACTCAGCTCCCTGCATGGCCCTAGTGATCTTAACATCACACATGTCCTGCCTGTGACTGATGACATAGTCAATCAGGTGCCACTGTTTTAATCTCAGGTGCATCCATGTGGTCTTGTATTGATCGGCCTGCCTGAAGAGAGTGTTGGTCATTTTCTGCACACAAGCTCAGCAAAAGGAGGCCATTGGCATTCATGTTACCAATGCCGTGATGCCACAGCACCCCTTTCCAGTTCCTACAGTCCTTGCCAATTCTGGTGTTGAAGTCACCCAACAGGAGAAGCTTGTCACTAGGAGGAGTTGCTTTTGCAAGATGATCAGGGTCCTTGTAGAAACTCTCTTTTGCTTCATCGCTGCTGGTCAGAGTGGGGGCATAAGTGCTGATGACTGTGACATGATGAAAGGGGTTGAGGGGGAAGCGGAACTTGATCTGATGCTCACTGGTGCAAGTTGGTAAGTCTGGAAGCTGGCGCAGAAGTGATGTCTTAATGGCAAGTCCCACTCCATGGATTCTGTCTTTGTTTTCTGGCCTGCCTTTCCAGAAGAAGGTGTAATCTCCTTTCAGTTCGCAGATGAATCCTTCCTCTGCAAGTCTGGTCTCACTCAAGGTGGCTATGTCAATTTTATAGCATGCCAGTTCTCTTTCTATGAGAGCCGTTCTTCTCTCAGGCCTCATAGTATTCTCTCTGTCCAAGAGGATGCGAACGTTCCATGCTCCAAATATCATCTTTCTTTTCACTGTTTTTTGACTGCTGTGAGGGTAAAACTGCCAGCCGTGGCATGCTGGCCAGTTTGGTTGGGGCAAGCAATTTTTGGGACACCTTTTCTAGTCCCCTCCCTCATTTGAGGGTGAGCAGCGCTACTCCTAAAAAGTCCTGCTCAGTCATCTGGGATGTTGCCGAACTCCTCTGTTGTCCCAGGATGAGAATTGAGTGACCAAAGTCCACAGGCCACCCACGTGCAGGTTTGGGACTATGACTCCCAGTGGTCACCTCCACTTGTCGCTTCGCCCCTCTCCCATCACCGCAGGACTTTGAAATAATTTTTTGTAAACTGAAAGAGATGAGAATGTGCAAAGAACCTGTGCGGGAAAGTATTTAAGGTGGAAAAGCCGTTGCACAGGGGCAGTTCCACTCTTGGCCTAAGAAGCCTGGTTCTAGTAATATGAAAAGTCATCACGGCTGGAGACTTCCTAGGCTGCAGTGAATGGCCATGGCATCTTCAGTGCCTTGTCATGTCCTTCGCTCTCCACAGAGTGTTGCAGAACCGCCTTCCTAGTCATTGGATCTCACTGTTGATCTCATCCACACAGTCTGCTGGAGCCGACTTCGCATGCTGTGGTAGGCAAGTCCCTATCTCACCGAAGGTCTCAGCTTCTTGAGTACCAGGTGGGGACCAAAGGTGCACGAAATACCCCCGAAGAGACACGACAAATCCCCAAAGATAAAGTATTAAGGTACCTTAAGGATTAAATGCTAAATACCAAAATGGCAAACAACATCAGTTACTTGAGTCTGGCAAAAGTGTCTTCCCAATTTTGCAACTCTGAATAAAATGGCATTATTTAAAAAAAAGACAAAACCAATTCATTTTAAGCCTAAAAACAGAGATTCAAAAATTTATAAAACAGGGTCCTTAAAAACCTCATATATATATATATATATACACACACACACACACACACAGACACACACACACAAAGATGCATTCATACATAGATTCTTAACATCTCTTACACTAATTATTTTTACACAGCTGTGCATAGATTGCATTACTTTTTATATACTTGAGCAGTTAAGTTTCAATAGAAATCCGTTACGCTCTTTTAGTAAATTTAACTAAAGTGTCCATAGTAAAATATTTAAATCAGATTGTCTCTTTGCCTGGTATTTACAGACATTCTTTAGGAAAAGGGCCCATTTTTCCTTTAGAAAGCCTGCAAAGAAACCTAGAATTCTTTTTCTATAGCACTTTTTCTTTTTAGCATTTTTACATTTTAACTGATCAATTCCTTCCAGGCTCTACAGAGTTAATCTTTTACTCTTTTTTCCTTAACTTACTTGCTTATCTTTCCAAAATGAAAACTTCACTAGTTCAAATATTACCACTCCAAGTTTTATTCCAATTATATGAATTTTCAATGCCTCTACTTACTGCTTTTCCTCACTCCTGCCACAATGCGTTCAATCTCTCAGTCTTTTGCCTGCGTGCTTGTCTGGGCCCAGGAGGATAGAAGTACTGCTTTTGGGGTGAAGATGGAGGGCAATCAATTTGAATGGGGTCCCCCAGGTAACAGCCACAATCATATCTGTCCTTTGCCCAAACCTCTGGTATCAGGCTTTTCCACGTCTGTTGGTTCTCTGGTGACACTTGCCAAGCCCAATACATTTGCCCCAGAAGCCATGCTGCTGCGGCTATCTTCCCTTCTTATTGGATTTATACAAAGCCAGGTATTTTTCATAATTACTTTCCAGATCTGGGATTGTATCCCCTCCCGCAATCACCCCAGGACTCCAGGGATTCATGCCTAAATTCTGCAGCCATGCCACAAAGGATGACGGGCAACTCACAGCACCATATTCCCACTTCTCCATCTCTTCCTGTCCACCCTTACCTTTCCTGACCAGGGGTATTGTATACCCAGTTTCTTGCACCTTCCCTTGATCCCAGCACTACCTGAGGACTAAGCGCCCTACCCACTGTGGTAGCCAGAAATGCAAGGGAGTCCCAAGGCTACCTAGAACTTCTAACCTACCCTTGTGGTAGTTGAGAATGAGAGAGAGACACCAGCCCTGCACCAAATTCTGTCACTTTTCCCTTTACGGAACAGCACTATGGTGTTTATCCTATCCCCCGCCCCCCTTGCAGCTGGCACTACCAGGGCATGTTGACAAATCCATATGACAGCCACAAAATCAAAGACTCCTGACACTACCTGGGCCCACTAGCCTACCACTGTAGCAGTTGAGAATGGGAACATAACCTGCTGTCATACTGCTAGAGTCAAAATTAACCCTTTGTTTCCCCACTTGCTGTCAGATACTGCTTGAGTTAAAATTAATCCTTTGTTGCCCGCATTCTCCACCACTGAATATTATCCCCCTTGGGTTAGCCAAGGAATAAACTTGTACAAAGTGTGAACTCAAGCACAACTGAGCTTTATTTATTAGTATAGATTCTGAATGGTAAGACAGTGCACACACACTCACTCTCTCTTTCTCTCTCACTCACTCACTCTGCATTCATGCTGGTAGGTTAGAGACAGGTTGCAAGCACAGCATGGACTACTTTCAATCTCACAGCTGTCTGGAATGCTATCCAAGACACTATGGAGCTGCGTGAGGAGTCTACTTCTTCTGGGCTGTCCCCAGGTGTGGTGTGCTGTTACATATTATCCTAGAGAGAGAGGCTTCTGCCTGGCCACTTGTCACATTAATTTAAACACTTTGCAGGATCCTTTCCTGCCTTAAAAGGTAACAGGTGCTGGATGGCCGTGTGCTTGGGTGTTTCTCATTCACACTGACCCATACATATTGTAATAGTATATACATATTCATAAGCATGGATACAATCAATTTATCAGAGTAGTAGCAGATTCTTAAGCAAGCATCTAATGTTATAGGGACTTTTGCACAACTTCAGCATAACTGGAACTAGCTTAACCACATTTGTTCTCTTAGTCCCTTTTATTCTATATAATAGGACTAGAGCTAAGAGAAGGGGGAGGGAGCTACAGCTATGGGACAGATGGGGGGCAGCTCCCGGCTGCAGTTCTCACCAGGCAAATGAAATCTCCCAACCACTGAAAAGAGTTGAGACCTATCCTACCAATAACTTCTCTTTTTCTTACCTCCTCTCTCTGTCCTCCCTTTCTTCTCTCTACAGCCTTCTCTCCCCAAGCTATCACTGCCCTCCCCCACCAAGTGCTCCCCTTGTCCTGACCATCACAGAATTTGAACAATTAAAAAAATTGCCCCAGCTCAGGTTACTGCTTACCTGTGGGAAAGCTCTGAAGGGCTTCTCTGGCCCAGGGGGAGAGGGATCCATTCTTCCTGGACATTTATTGTTCTGCCCAGTTCCACTTAGCAGGCCAGCATAAGGAACCTGCTGCCACAAATGATCCTGCCCTCCTTGCAGCCCATACATTTACTGCAAAAACAGCATAAGGCTGGCTGGTCTACCTGCATTTTTGACTAGCCCTTTGAAAAGTGGTGATGGAGGAGGCCGAGTGGAGCCTTGCCCTCACTGCCCCTGCCTCTTCTGACAGATTGCTTCAGCATCACACAATGGGAGGGGGAAGTCATTCCACAAAGTCCCAAACTGAAATTCTCCTGTAATCCAGGAGCAGTGGCTACTTCATGAATAATGCAGAAAGATTTTGAAATTGTAAAAAAAACTTTGCAAAATTGCACTTCTCAGCACATTCCATCTGATAGCATCAAAACACCAAACTAAAATCAATGAATGTACACAAACTCCTGTGAGGCAGGCAAGTATTATTGTTCCTTTTTCAGATAGAGAAACTGAGGCATGGGATAATTAAGTTTTTATCCACTGTTTTTTTTCTAAATCAGCAGAAAAAATCCCCTTGAGGCCAATCCTTAAATCATGGGTCCAAAGGCACACTGGAAGTTGGTGACAGGAAGGCCATTGAAAAAACCCCTCATCTTCAGATTTCTAGCAGAGGGGAGCACAGGCCACTGGCTGCATTGAGGAGGGAGATTACCTGAAACCCCAGCTTCCCCCAGTACAGGAACACCTCGGTGAGACTGCACCTGACCCTAACACAGTGGAAGGGCTGGCCCTGCCCCTCTGTACCAGGTGTGGCTATGCAGGCTCAGCCCAGCATGATCCGAGTGTGGAGGGGTAATTGTGGGGGGATCTGGGTGTGGGGCAGTCTGGGTGTGAGCGGCTCAGTGGGAGATCTGGATGCACGGAAGCTTGTTGGGGGGGGGGGGGAGTTCTGGTCCAGGAGCAATGGGACTCTGGTTAAGTCAGTAGAGGAGTTGAGGGGAGGTGGGGTTTGGTGCAGGGTTCAGGTGATGAGGAAGTGGGACTTCATTTCATAGGATGGGGGGGGTCCAGGTGCAACTTGCTGGGGATCAGTGGACTGGGGGCATGGGGAGCTTGTTGGATGAGTCCAGGTTTAGGGGAACAGGGCTTGTCAGGGTGATGGTTAGACACTCCTGCTTAACTAGAGAGCCCCAGCTAGTGCTAATGGGGCACTAAATGCTGGACCACCCCCCCTCACACACACACACACACACACACACACACACACACACACACACACACACACACACACACACACACCACACACACACACACACACACATTTCTCATCCCCTTTCCTTCTCCATTTCCCTCTCCTCATTCCCCTCACTCCCATTCCTTCTCCATGGCTTCTTCCTCCCCCCCCCCCCCCCCGACCTCTTCACTCTCCTTCCCTCATTCCCATCCCCAACCCAACTCCACTGCAGGGCACAGAAAACAGGAAGGATGGGGGGTGAGGCAAGAAGGGGAGGGGATCAGGCAGCTCTCTCTCCAGGAATCATTGGGCTAGGCAACCCCCTACTCCACACACTGGCAAGGGAGAGGGGGACTATGGAGAGTGTGTGTGGGGACAGGGCAATGGGAGAAGAGCCATCAGCAGGCTTAGTAGTAACTAGGTTGGAAAAATGAAACCAAACCCACCCTCACCCCACACACTAGCAAGGGGAAGGCAACTCAGCAAGGAGAGTGCAAAGGAGGAGAAGGCGGGGGGCACCAAAGAAGAAGCCCACTTTTCCCATCCTGGGCTAAAGTGCAGGGAGAGGAGGTTTGCTGGGGGGGCAGGGGCTGAGCAGGGAGGGGGCTGAGCAGGAGCAGAAACTGGGAAACAGAAGAGGGAGCAGCAGCAGGAACACAGCAAGCTGGGTGGGGTGCTCTGCAGAGCAGGGCCAGCAATCTCCTGGGGCCGGTGAGATGAATGGAATGGAGGCTGCTGCATCAGCAAGAAGAACCCATGTGACTAATTCTAGTCTTGTGTTTTTGCTATGCAGGTTCAGGGGCAGCCCGCTGCGGAGGCTCCTTATGTCTCTGCCTTTCCAGCCACCCTGAGACCTGCTTGAATCACACAAAAAATTCCATAGCAACCCCACGTGGAAGTTGGAGAGAGGGAGGAAAGGGATGGGGCCAGCATGGCTGCAGTTTTGGGTAGGCTGTGCATGTAGTTTGATACACATAAATTCAACAGAAATAATACTTGGATAGAGTATTTTGCAAGTTAGGCAAAACATGCAGAAGATACATATAATTTCCCCCTTCCAAATAGAGAAGGAGGGATTTTTCTCTGAAACTGGGTTTCTCAATAGATGAGAAGCAGTGAGTTGCCAGAATAAATTGAAAGGATTGGGTAACTGGCTGGGTTCAACTCCCCTCTGCAGCCATTATAACTTATTGTTCGGTGTCACAGGCCCATTCAAGCTTGAATCAGCCATCTTTCTACCATGATGATGGGAGACTAGCCAGGCTTTTTACTCTGTTCTTTTTCACACAAGTTTGGCCTGTCTGGTCCTCCTTGAGACTGGGCCAAACCTGAAGGGTGCAGCAGCATAATGCCTTGGAAGGGACAAATGGGAGTTTGAGGAGGCAAAGGGGCTGTGTGGATTCCTGAGAATTCACAAACATATCTCGAAGGACGTGTTTTTGATACCTGAATTCTCTGTTGCTTTCATAGTTGGGATGGTCTGAGTGGACACTTTCAGTGGAATCATAGAAAGCAAACTAATCTCAATTCCAGTCATAATCTTCCCACTGAATCATGTGATTCTCCAAAACTGAGCCTTCAGCTGACTTCATGTAAGCATACCTCCCTGACCAGCATGCAGTCAGCTGCAGAACTGGTGCCTCAATTTTCCAAAACATGTATACATATGCTTAGCTTTATAGGTAGTAAATTTAAGCACATACATATTTTCAGTCCTAGATAGGTATGTAAAATAACCTAATATGCTGTCATAGCTCAATTCCAAAACCTGGCACTTGTCGTGTAGATATGGGGGCCAGCGAGCAGAATAAACTCTGTAAGAACCTGTGTCTGTAACTCCCAGAGACAAACTTGTCCAGTCTCAGTTTCCCTGAGACCCAAAAGAAAGATGACTGGTCGCTGCCACCACCCAAGTGTAATTTTAAAAAAATTAAATACTTTTCTGGGGAAGAGATCACTGGGATTTCCTCACTGAGGCAAATCTCTCCCCCCTACTCCAACCTCCAGTTCACTTAGGGTATGTCTACACAGCAAAGTTATTTCGAAATAACTTTCCTAGCATCTACACAGCCAAACCGCTATTTCGAAATAAATTCGAAATAGCGGAACGCTTATTTCAAATTTGGTAAACCTCATTCTACGAGGAATAATGCCAAATTTGAAATAGCTATTTCGAAATAAGTGCTGTGTAGACACTTATTTTGAAATAGGGGGCCTCCAGCCTTCCCAGGGTGCCCTGGTGGCCACTCCAGCCTCAACCAAGAACACCCCACTACCTGCCCCCTCTCCGGAGCCCTTAAAGGGGTTGACTCTGGCCACAGTGACTGTGCCAGCTCCAAGCCTGCCAGCCCAGAGCCAGCAGTCACTGCCCCTTACCCAGCGGCCCCAAAACATGAGCCAGCAAGCCACGGGCAGGCAGCCCTCCACTGCTCCCCAGGAGCAGTCTGCCAGCTCCCAGGAGCCTGCCAGGACCCTGAGAAGGCGGGTGCCTTCCTGGTCCAGGGTGGAGATCATGGACCTTATTCAGGTTTGGGGGGGATGGCCCCAATGTCCATGATCTCCACACTAGATGGAGGAACGCTGCCTTCTATGGCAGGATAGCTGCCAGCCTGGCCACCAAAGGCCACATGCGAACCTAGGAGCAGGTTCGCATGAAAATCAAGTTGGTATGGTGAGACCCCCACCCCTGAGCTTCCCCTTCCCCTTCCCCTTGCTTCCCCCTTCCTGCTCCTTCCTCCCAGGTTTCCCCCTCCCCTCTCCCACCCTCTCTTCTCCCCTCTCCTGCCTCCTTTCCCCAGTCTCGCCAGAGTTTCATTCCCTCTCCCCCAGTTTTGTTAAATAAAGAGCGTTTGTGTTCATGAAAATACGTGTATTTTATTTGACATCAGGAAGGGGGGTTAGGGAGGGGTAAGTGGAAGGATGTGAGGAAGGAATGAGGCACAAGCCCTCAATGGGGCAGACCAGGGAGGCTCTTAGTGCTCCTCAGGGTGGAAGCTCTCCCACAGGGCCTCCTGGATACTGACAGCCCCCCAATGGACCTCCCGGATGGCAGCCTGCAGAAAGTGCAGACAGGCTCGCAGCAACGCATCCAAAAGAAGCACCAGAGTGCCCAGGGGCAGCTCTGGCTCCATGTTGCAGAGTGCTGTGGTGTCCCGAGTGAGGGCAACCAGAGCACACAGAGACAAAATGCTTTGCTGTCCCTCATTGAGGTAGACAAGCAAGCAGGGAAACCTGAGAACCGGCTGTCCGGGGGGGGGGTCCCTTTAAGCATAGACCTCAGCCTCAGGCAGCAGCCCCACACAATAAGTCTTGACCTGGTTCCCTGCTGGAACTAGTTCTGGCCAGCCTTAAATACGATTCAGAGTCCACTCAGTGTGGATGCGCTATTTCGAAATAGCAAAATGCTATTTCGAAATGCATTTTGTGTAGACGCGTTATTTCGAAATAAGCTATTTCAAAATAACTATTTCGAAATAAGCTATTTCGAAATAACACTATAGTATAGACATACCCTCAGAGTTGTGAAAACAGAGGTAATCTGCAGAGAACAATGGGGCTCTGCTTCTCCTGGGTAACTTAGGCATTTAGGTTAAGGACACAAAAATCAACCAATATCGGTTAATCAGAACAAAACAACCCACTTTTATTATCAAAACAAGACTACTGTTGCAAGTCTAGTAAATGACTGAGGGTTAAAAATCACTGAGTGAAATAGACTCGGGGATATCCCTGGGTTGTAATCCTTCGTTACAAAAGAGAAAACAATTAATTGGCTCAGACGTGATTTCCAAACCCCAAAACAATAAAACCTGACAGACTATGTAAACTTTCCCTACTTACACATTTCAAGGAGTCTCTTCCTGGGAGAGTCCATCTCTCTCGTCACCTGGGAAAAAACTGCTTTGAGCTCAACAAAGGAAGGGAGAAAAAAAACCCTCTCTTGGTTTGAAATTCCCAACTGCATTTTACTGCCTGAATGCCCAAAGCCCCCTCCCTTAGGTGCATCTCCAGAGTTGCTTAACCACTTTCTCACTCTCCAGGTCAGTCAAACTCTCCTTAGGAGCTCCTATTCATGACATAAGCATTTTCAGTGTAAAAGCCTCAAATACTTATAAGAAGGACTACTTGGTGTATAGCAACCATTAAGACCAGACTTAAAAGGTATTGCATATTATAATCTCAACACTTCAATAACAAATACTGAACAAAAATGAACCTAAAATGTTTGCCCCTTTTTCTGGCATTATTTAACGCTGAGTGTTTACGTCAGCAGAACTACTTTTCTATTTATATATTCATTTACAATGAACATAGTGAATCTCTATCTGTGATTACAAAAATTAAAAACAAACACTGCAAAATGTCTACAGGTTGAATCTCTCTAGTCTGGCACCCTGAGGACCTGAGTGATACTGAACCAGAGAATTTACCAGACCCTGGGAGGTCAATATTGTCTAGCAGCACTTACACTGCTTACTGGGCCCTTCAAAGACATTTAGGGGTAAATTAGAGCTAAATAACAGCACAGAACATTGAGAGCCAGGACTGGTGGCTATAAACAAACTTTATGGGACCACAGGAAACTGGGCCACACCCATGATAAGTGGACATCTGGCTAACTAAAACCATGCTGGATCATGGATGTTGCCAGACCAGAGAATGCCAGACTAGAGATGTTCCACCTTTAGTAAAAATAGTTCTTAAAAAACTATCCATTCTATTATGTCTTCCTCTTCTTTCCCATCTACAGATGGTAGGTGATTGCTTAACTAAAATGCTTGTTTGAGCATATATGTGTTGTGTCATGACTTAACCGGAGAGAGACCATTTATGACAATAGTTATTAAATGTGTGATAATACAAACCTTATGCATGTATGCTTTTACTTTATTTTAAATGTTTAACTTTTCTAAATGGTGTATTAAACATTCAGTGTCCCGTCTTACTGGTGGAACATTTGGATCATTTATGATGATACTTTACGTTGCTTATATTGGGATGTTTTATGTTGGGGAGGGGGACTAGGAAATATTTTAACTTGGCTATGCAATGACAGAACTTGTGTGATGCAGTAGTACTATTTATACACTGTGTTGTAACCTGTCTAAATATTTCTTTTTCAACTGGTATTATTCCATTAACTCTAAAATAGGTACCGGAGGGGTAGCCATGTTAATCTGTAACTGAAAAAACTTAAAAAACAACCAAGGGTCCTGGAACACCTTGGCGACTAACAAAAAATGTCGACAGTATCATGACCATTTGCGGGTATAATCCACTTCTTCAGATGAATGGAGCAAGGGGTTCAGAGGTACAAATAAATAGCAGAAAAAGAGTGTAGAGACAAAAAAACAGTGAATAAAAGTATCCTTTTCCTCCCTACCCCTATCCCTCTTTTTCTGCTATTTATTTGTACCACTGCACCTCTTGCTCCATTCACCTGGAAAAATGGGTTGTGCCCATGAAAGCTCATGATACCATCAGCATTTTTTGTTAGTCTCTAAGGTTCTGTAGGACCTTCGTTGTTTAAGATTTTCCAAAATAGGCACCTTGTGAACACAAATTTAGCAAGTACACTAAGTAGAAAGAACAGACTTGTGCTGATGCAATTCCAGTTTCATTTCCATAGTCTTTCTGTCTGCACTGCTTTTGTGTGATCTGCTTCTCTCTCTGAAGCCCCCAACTGGCACCAAAGCTTATCAGCACTGGTATTCTCAATCATATAGATAGTATTTATCTAGCAGTGAGGGTGTGCTTGGTATTGGACAATATAAAAAATGTAGACAGTTCTGCCTTAAAAATGTATGAAGATAAGGACACTGGGAGAACTAGAACTGTGCAGCTTTTTATCCCCCCTCTTCAAATGCCAGCTTCAATCTAAATTGTTTTTTGTTTATGGACACTGTAGAAGATGTGAGGGGTTTTTTTGGGGATGTCTTTGAACAAGGAGGGATGGTGAAAGTGGTAAACTGGGGCTGTGGGGAAGTAATTCTAGCCATAAAGAGGCAGATATGCTCTTCTGAGCTCTGTGCGGAGGGTGCCAGAGAGCTGGCTATGGCTTCCTGGTCCTCAGAACCAGCCCTGCTCCTGATAATACTTACTGCTACTGCCATGCAGTTCTACATTGCACCTCCATTTCGTCCCAAGCCAATGGAGAAAAGGAGTAGCAGAGCAGAGTACAGTTAGGCTATGTCTACACTGCAGCGCTATTGCATCAAAATATAACCGGGTCACTATTCAGACGTCCCCTTAAACCTCATTCCACAAGGAATAAGGGAAGTTTCGGAATAGCGGTTAATTTTGAAATAAGTGCTGTGTAGATAGTGCCAAATTTCAAAATAAGCTATTTCAAAATTAACTCAAAATAAGCTACACAATTTGTGTAGCTCAAATTGAATAGCTTATTTCAAGGTGACGTGCAGTGTAGATGCACCCTTACACTCCCTCTCTGTCCCCAATATCCCCTTTTCACCGGGTAGATGAGAGCACAGGGACAGATCAAACCTGCAGTAGAAGTTAAACATGTGCTTAAATATCTTGCCAAATTGAAGGTTTAGTGCAATGATTTATATTTATTCAACATGTTCCTATTTTTCATGGTGCTCTTTATGTCACTTTCAGTTTATTAATTCATTATTGTGGTCCCTTACCACCGGGCCAAACATTCCTCATGATGTATTTTTCTTTAGTGGAATTTGAGGCACAGTTACATTAAGAATGTCCAGTGCGTTGTGATGTAGAATATCATAGATCAAATCGAGGACTTCATTGGAAATCTAGAGGAAATTAAGTTTTGAATGACTTATGGCACTACCTGAAACTCCAAATAGTGCAGGATAATTTCAAGTCATATTGTTCAAATTGCCATATAGTATACAAGTTTAAATGTAATCCCTTCTGAAATGGCATTGCTTTGTCAGAATGCGGAAGTTTTTAAGACAAAAGGTTTTCATTTATTTTGTGAACTCCCTGCATTAGAAAAGGCAGTTAGGACTTCAATGTACTGTTATTGAACTGACAAATCTAAAATGGAAGCCTCACTTTTAGGAAAGGGAGGGTAAGTAATTTGAGTGCAACAGCCTAATAAAAGAAATCTACATTTGAAGATCCACAGATGGCAAGCACAAAAGTATTACAATTTGCAATGCATATATTTCAAAAACAATTCTGTAAAATAAGCTATAAGCCATGTGGATTTTCATGCATGCTCCTATCATTCCATTGGTTATTACTGTGAAGTGTTCCTGTCTGAGAGTTTGCACTGCAAGAATAAAGGCATCTTTTTCTTTTCCTTTGAGGGTTTTTGTTATGAGGTGCCAAAGTGGAGTGGGTGTTCCATCAGGCCAGCATTCTCTGATAAAAGCTGAGAGCCCCACTGGCTGTCAGCATTTTTCTTTTTTATCAATAATGGCAATCTCAGTACACAACTATGTGTCAAGTAGGATCCAACGATCCATGGTGCTAGGGAAGAAAGAGTGACAGTTAACTTTAGAGTTTTAAGACCAGCTAGACAGTTTTGTATACTACTCGTGTGTGAATTGTATACCACCAGAAAGGGTAGAAGTGATGACCCTTACTGAAGCAAAGTATATTTCAAACAGCTGCTGGCAAAGCTGAATGGGAAGTCTAACAATACACCCCATCTTTCTTTCTTTCTATTAAGGCCTAAATGGACATAGACAATTATGCTAAGTGGATTGGTGGTTTTGGTAGTTTTGGGTTTTGTAATTAAAGATGGAGGGTTTAATTTTCTGTAATTATTCAAAATTAATTTACATTCTAGAACTATTACTGGAAAAGGCCTCCTGTATGGCTGAAAAAGAAGGGTCAGTTCTTCGGCTGACTAAAAATGTGCAATTTGTAATACAGGCTAAAGAGAATATTCAGTTTCAATAGCCTAATTGAACAGAGTATGCTTCAGCTAGTACAGGGAATTTTAACAATAGTGATCGGCATCCTGATTTGGACATTGCCATGCATATGTAAATTTAGTGTCCTTCTAACTGGTGTAGCTGGTTAGTGGTTCTCTCTTTCCTTCTCATGCTGCTCTATTTATTCTAGGTCTTCCTTTTCCTTTTTGTTTCTCTGTTTCAAGGTTTTTCTAAGGCTTCAATATCTTTTAATGGGGCATTGTTACCTCTTTTCTAATATGAACCAACTTTTCACTAGCAGGCCGAGTAGGGTTTCCCCTTTGGAAAGCCTGTGAACAGTAACACTATACAGTATCAGAGAAGTACCTTCTTCAAACTAATGTATGATCAGTTTTGCTAAATTGTTCACGGCACTCAGACAAATTGATTTAAAACAACCCCGCCATCTTGTCTATACCTGGCATTCTCCTCCACTCTTTAGTAGGCATGATTCAGCCTTTGGAGCCTTATCTCTTGGAAACTTGGGCTATGTCTCCAAGGTTTGGTGACAAAAGTGCTGTCGACATGCAAAAGTCACCAAAATAAAAACCAGCCAAACAAGATTTTCTGCCTCCCACTGTTGATATTTCATGGCCACATTACTAGCTCCTCTGTCAAGAGATAGAGATAAACAAGGTGGGTAAGCATCCTACAGTTCAGTGTTGTGAGACAGCAGAGCTGATCCCTGTGCTTCTTCGGATTCCCTCATATCTCTGTGAGCGCTTTTTGCTGAGGAATGTCAAAGCAGAACAGCAGTCTCTCCAGCTCCCCCTCCCTGCAGCAGCAGAACAGAAGCATTCCAATTATTTGTTTTTTGTTTGTTCCCCAAACAGAGCAGCTCACTCAGCTGTCAGATACTTCCCTGTGCTTTGAAAGGAGTGGGGTACATGCCTGTGGGGAAGCAGATATAACAAAACATTGAGCACAGCCATCAGGGAAGGTATTGTGGGACACTGGCAGAAGCCAGGTTTTTGACAAAACAAACGGCAAGAGTCCACATTGACTCTTTGTCAACAATAAAGGGAGGGGAAAAGCTCCCACGTGTGGAAGTTTTTTGTCACCAAAACTGGGTGTTTTTCCCTACAAAATTGGGAGTGTTTATGCTACAATGCAGTGTTCTGTCACACAACAGGCAGTTTTTGGTGACAAAACATGACAGGGTAGACAGTTATAGCCTGCTTGTGGGAGATCTCTGACTTAGTCTGTCAACCTGCAGCAGTTCACAGCTTCCCCACTCCCTCTCTGTAGAGCAGATCCTTTAAGATACCTGTGTCTTTTGAGTTCCAGATTCTTAGCCTTGGCAAAACATCTATGTCACGAGGGCTGCATCGCTGGATCCAAAGAGCTGGTCCACCTCTGTAAACATGGTTATTGTGTTTGCTAGAATCTGTCTCCTCTAGGTCATTGATTCACCTTTCTTGCTTGGTTTCTTTAACCTTTTTTTAAAAAAATAGTTGAAATCCATAGTAAGTAACTCATTATAAACAAACATACCAAAACACACATATTAATATCAATACAATAGCGGAGAGAACTACTGTATGGTTTTAATTAGGTATTTTAATCTTTGGCAAATATTGACCTTTTAAAATTCATATTTGACCATAGTTCATGATCCCATAGGAGGTCTTCCAGGATCTGTTTGGTCACTGGACATTAAGTACCTGATGGGGGAAAAAAATCACCCCTTCACTTGGTTTTTCCACAGGTTTACTATAAAAAATTAATCTGTACTGTCATCTGGAGAATCAATACTGGAAAGTGAAACCTAGTGTCAGGCTCATCTGAATGGGAATGGGTGTCTCTAGCAGGGATTCCTTTTCTTTTTCTGTCTAAATGAGTCTCATCCTTGCTGCTGCTCAGCAGGAAAACTCAAGAGTAAGCCAACACTCTCATGGGGAGACCAGAGTCCAGGTATGAGACTCTTCATTGCATCTTAGCCATATGTACTGCCACATTTCAGTACTGAACATGCAGATGGACAGATTTGACTTGTTCTTGGGCTGGGTGAGGGTAAAACATAAGGTGAGATGTTGTTGGATTGATAACATAAGAACTCATAGAAGATGCTTCTCCAAGAATGATGTGCATTATTATACAACTGTTATAGTTGCCAAAATAAAAAAAAAGTGGCATTTTCAATAAAGCATAATTACAGCAGGTCAAAAATGTTTTTCCATTTTTTGGGGGAAAAAAATTTGGCTGAATTTGTTTTTGGGCTTTTTTGGTTTTTTTGTTTTTGCTTTAAGTAATTTTTGTTCATGTATCTTTTATCTTTTACATTGGGGGGGGAGGGAGAGAAATGACACTGGGAAATTCAATTAAAACACTGAAATACAACAAAAATATTTTGTTTATTGAAATTTTTTGTAGACAATATATATATCAGTTTTCAACCAGCTGTGCCATTTACATTAGTGTTCTGGTGCATTCTAAAGCCCCAAACCTCTTAACAAATGTGAAAGTCGTCCAGTAGATTAGATTTCAATTCACATTTTTCAGTTACTTAAGTCCATATGCCTACTTACTTCCTGTGTTACCTTACCTTTACTTTGTTACATGTTGGGAACCGACTAGCATAGGGACCTGTGGAAGATAGATCTAAAGGTGTGAAGAAGGTAGGTCAGTGTAATACAGAAATAGACATGAAGGGTAAAAGGACAGCACTCTGGAGGACTGTGTAGCTGAGCAAGGTATATAGGATAAGCCAAATACTCAGGAAACTCTTTGAGCTGCAACTTTGAACTTCCTGGCTTTTGTCCAAGTCTGACTCTTAATGTAGTTTCAGCAGTTTGCAGTTGTTTCAGGTTGTCTGGTTTACAATCGCTTGACAAAATACAGATCACACAAGGGACCATTCCTGTATGTTAGAACATCACTCTGCTTGTATCTCTGCTATCACACACACTTTAGGAGCCTACTGTTTCCTTGAGTGTTTGTAACAAACTCAGTTATATTCTGTAATGAAGGTTATGGTCTAACAACAGTGGATGATTTTAAGTGTCTGTTTACTAATCAGAACATGTTAGCATTATGTACGATAGTCACCAGTTTGAAAGAGAGGAATTTTGAAGATGTGAAGGTAATAGTGATGTCAATAGAACCATGATATGGATCTTTGTAATAGAGATGAGAGAGAGAGAAGAACAAGGAGATCTGGGGTCACTTCCAGGCATCTGTATGGGCTGGGGTAACTTCATCTCTGTGTTCCACTTTTTTTCCTCCAGCCTGTTGTCTGTTTTAGCTATATTTTATATTATCTGGAGGAATTCACAATCTTTTGCTATATTTTAAAATGCCTCACATAATGGCATTAGAGCTATTTGGGAAAATTGGATCTTTTCCCCAATGGGTAATGTTGAGGGTTTTTTTCGGGGGGGGGGGAGGGGGGGGGCAGGAATCAAACCTGACTACATTGTGGCTGAAAACTGCAATATTTTCAATAAAAAATACTGTTGTGGTGCCTCGTAAGAATTGCAGTTTGAGTGCCTCTTGTTTCCATTCTTCTCAGTAGGTCGATTTCCTACTCAGACTACATCTCAGGAGGGTAAGTTGTTTGTGGTGGCAACTGAATGGCTATACTGCATTACAAGAGATAAAGTCTAGCTGGGGATTTCAGTCCACAGAGGAGGGTGGGAGCCCAGGAACTTCAAACACATCTCAGAAGAGAAACATTAGAGATAATACTGTGTATAATTTCCTATGGAGAATTTTTGCTACAAAATGTCAGCCATACTCGCCTGCCCATTGCTTTTATTAATCCATTTTCTCCCAAACATATGTGCTCCAGAGCAAACATTTTGTGCAATCCTTGTCTAGAAAGAAATCTAATTAAAGGTCACCCGCTTTTCAGTTTTTGACACCTAGAACTCTATCCTAATGTCAATAGGACCTCTGAAAACGAAGGTATTTAATTAGGTTTCTAAATAAGATTTTAGGAAGCCAACTTAAGGCACCCTTAAGGGCCCAGGAGCCTTTGAAACTGGGCCCTAGACAACCACATTTCTTTCTCTCTCACATTTCTTTCTTTCTTGGGTCCTATCCCAAGAGGACCTTTAGTGAAAAAATTCTCAAGTGTTTTAAAATCTCTTAAAAAAAAATCACTGCTCATTTAAAGACACTGAACCATTAATTTAAGAGACAAATGTCAGTTGCCTTCCACTTTGTCCTGTATTATTCCCAGACGCCTCCACAACATCTACACTTTCTCATAGTACAAATCAAAAGAAATGCCTGTGTGAGTTAAGGAGTTCTTCTGTCCCTTCATAGGCAGCACTCCCCTGCCCACCCAAAGTCAAATAAATTCTTATTTTGGTTAATTTTAAAATTTATCACAAATTATAGGCTCCTTTTGATGATGAAAGGGGAAAACAGTAAAAATAGAATAAATACATGGAACAGTTGCGCCAGGTGTGTGTTTATAATATATGACCAATAGACTTTAAGGTCAGAAGGGGCCATCATGATCATGTAATCTGACCTGCACATTGCAAGAACCTAACCCAGTCACTTCTATAATCATAGAATCATAGAGCTGGAAGATACCTCAGGAGGTCATCAAGTCCAGCCCCCTGCCCAAAGCAGGACCAATCCCAACTAAATCAACCCAGCCAGGGCTTTGTCAAGTCGAGACTTAAAAACCTCTAGGGATGGAGATCCCACCACCTCCCTAGGTAACCCATTCCACTACTTCACCACCTCCTAGTGAAATAGTTTTTCCTAATATCCAACCTAGACCTCCCCCACTGTAACTTGAGAACATTGCTCCTTGTTCTGCCATCCGTCACTACTGACAACAGCCTCTCTCCATCCTCTTTGGAACCTCCCTTCAGGATGTTGAAGGCTGCTATCAAATCCCCCCTCACTCTTCACTTCTGCAGACTAAATAAGCCCAGATCCCTCAACGTCTCCTCATAGGTCATGCACTCCAGTCCCCTAATCATTTTGGTCACCCTCCGCTGGACCCTCTCCAATGCATCCACATCCCTTCTATAGTGGGGGATGCAGAACTGGACACAATACTCCAGATATGGCCTCACCAGAGCAGAATAAAGGGGAATAATCACTTCTCTAGATCTGCTGGCAATGCTCCTCCTAATGCAACCTAATGTGCCATTAGCCTTCTTGGATACAAGGGCACACCATTGACTCATGTCCAGCTGCTCGTCCACTGTAATCTCCAGGTCCTTTTCTGCAGAACTTCTACTTAGCTAGTCGGTCCCCAGCCTGTAATAATACTTGTGATTCTTCTGTCCCAAGTGCGGGACTCTACACTTATCCTTGTTGAATTTCATCAGATTTCTTTGGGCCCAATCCTCTAATCTGTCCAGGTCACTCTGGACCCTATCCCTCCTCTCCAGTATATCTACCTCTCCCCCTAGCTTAGTGTCATCCGCAAACTTGCTGAGGGTGCAATCCATCCCCTCATCCAGGTCATTAATAAAGATGTTGAACAAAACTAGCCCTAGAACTGATCCTTGGGGCACTCCACTAGAAACCGACTGCTAACCTGACATCGAGCCATTAATCACTACCCTTTGGGCCTGACAGTCTAGCCAGCTTTCTATCCATCTTACAGTCCATTTATCCAATCCATACTTCCTTAACTTGCTGGCAAGAATATTGTGGGAGACCGTATCAAAAGCTTTGCTACAGTCAAAGTATATCACATCCGCTGACTTTCTCATATCCACAGAGCCAGTTACCTCATCATAGAAGCTAATCAGATTGGTCAGGCATGAATTGCCCTTGGTGAATCCATGTTGACTATTCTTGAGCACTTTCCCCTCTTCCAAGTGCTTCAAAATGGATTCCTTGAGGATCCCCTCCATGATTTTTCCAGGGAGTGAGGTAAGGCTGACTGGTCTGTAGTTCCCTGGATTGTCCTTCTTCTCTTTTTTTAAAGATGGGTACTACATTTGCCTTTTTCCAATCATCCGGGATCTCTCCCGATCTCCACGAGTTTTCAAAGATAATGGCCAAAGGCTCTGCAATGACATTTGCCAACTCCATCAGTACCCTCAGATGCATTAAATCCAGACCCATGGATTTGTGTATGTCTCGCTTTTCTAAGTCGTTCCTAACCTGTTCTTTCTCCACCGAGAGCTGCCCACCTCCTTCCCATACTCATTGCCTAGTGCAGTAGTCTGGGAGCTGACCTTGTCTGTGAAGACAGAGGCAAAGAAATAATACATCTCCTCACCTCTGGTTTAGTTACTGAGCTCCTCAAATCATAATTTAAACACTTCAAGTTACAAATAATACATCAGTGCTTTAATATGTAATGAAAGACATGCCTGGACTCAAGAAATTAGGTGCCAAGTCTCAAGCAATATTTTTACTTCCCTAATGGATGTGGCAAGTCCAGAGGCGCTCAGACTATGAACAGCCAAGCGTAGAGATACCGAATCTTAGCCCTGGCACAAATTAAACACTGGAATCTCCTATTTCCACCATTTCCTAGGAGAACAGAATTACACTGTATAACAGAATGGTGCAGGTTTCCAGGGGATACTGCAGGATTCACTGCAGTTCTTTAGTGAGAGTATTTCTGCTCATTTTGTGCCACACAAATCTTTTACTCATTTTTGCTTCTTCTGGTGCTTCTGTCAGAAGCAAACATTTGGATCTTACTGAAGACCATTCACAAAAATAACGAAGGCTTAAAGCATTCAGTGTGAGATGAATTGTGAAGTACTATTTATAAAATTATACAGTTATATTATAAATCATTCCATAATGATTAGGACAGGGAATCTTGCCAAGTAACCACTTACTGTCATACATGAAAATGTTAATAGTCAGTTGCTAAATGTTTGGGTGAATACATGAAGCTTTACTGATCTTGTCCAAACTCATTCTTATTGGGGGAGAGAAATTGGAAAAATGGGCTTTCTTATGAGACTGCCTGAAGGCATTGTTGTGTAAGATTATAGCTGAGGCAGGAAGCTTGGGCTATATTTGTGGCTCTAAAACGGACTTCCTGTATGACTTGTACAAGTCACTTAACCTCTCTGTGCTTCTATTACTTCATCTGTAAACTGGGGAAAATAACGCTTGCCCATTTTTAAAAGCCTTATGTGAACTATTGTTAGAATAGCTGTATTCCATTGATTATTTTTTTTTGGGGGGGAGGGGAATTCAGAGTTATCTAAATTGTAAAGTATTGTTTCTTTTCTCCAACAGGATGATTTAAGCTTTAAAAAGTGCCTCCACAAACACACCAAAATGAATTCTGATTAATAACAAAGCATTTGGTTTATGAGAGAGTCTAACTATGACATGAGCCCCATATTTACTTTTCAGTAAACATTCAAATAAAACCTTGTTCATATAGCAATATTTGAAAACTACCCATAGTAAAGAATGTAAATGTTTGAATATAAAACCTATTTCTAATTCTGAGGTCTGTCTCTGAGTCAAGTTTTTTAAACGCTAAGGCTATGTCTACACTACAAGGTTATTTCAAAATAAGTTACTTAGAAATAATAACTCCTGAAACAACTATTTCAAAATAACATGTCCACAGTACAAATCCCCATTGAAATAGTGCGGAGCTATATCAAAATAGCACATCCTCACTCATTGGAGCCTGAATCACATGTAAGGCCCCCCAGAAGCACTCCGGGAAGGGCATCAGGACAGAAGTCAGTTCCTGTCGCTGCTGCTTGGGGCAATCTGAGGCTTGTGCTTAAAGGGGCTCCCCTCTACAGCCGTATCTCCGTCTCCTTTTCATTGCCTACCTTCTCCAGGGACAGCTAACTCTTCTCACTGTCTGCCCCTTACAGATGCCACAGCATTTCTAGCATGGAGCCAGACCTGCTGCAAAGCAGTAACTAGCTCTTAGACCTGCTGCTGTAACTCCTGACACAGTTACTGCAGGCTGCTCTTGTGGTACTGCTTGAGGATGATGACCAGTGACCATTCCAGACAGGCTCAGGTGCTCCTCATGCACCACATGCCTTTCCATCCTCTCCCTGCACACCATGTATTGCCACTTCTGGCGACAGGTGACCAGTACTCGCTGACCGGATTGTCATGGAACAGTGGGATGCCCAGCAGTGGCTCCAGAACTTCTGTATGCAGAAGGACAGTTTCCTGGAGCTGTGTGAGTGGCCTACCCCTGCTCTCTGGTGACAGGACACCCGAATGAGACCCAGAATCCCCTGCCAGAAATGTGTTGCTATTTGGAAGCTCACCATGATGGAAAGCTACCTCTCCATCGGGAACAAGTTTGGCATGGGGAGATAGACCATTGGGCCATGCTCATGCAGGTATAGCTCTATTTCTGTTGTCCCAGAATGGTGGTGAACTACTGCAATTGGTTCCCTAAGGAAGTGTGTGTGGGGGGGAAATCTCCCTCCCTGGAGGTTTTTCAGTTCCACCTTCATGAAACCCTGCCAGAGATGAGATAGTTGTGGTTGGCCCTGCAGTGGGAAGGGGCTTGGTCTCAGGGACCTCCTGAAGGCTCTGGCAACACCATGATTCTATGATTCTATCATTCTACAGGTGGTGAGGGCCATCAATGGCATCCTGCTGCACAGGTTCGTCTTCCTGGGCAATGTGGACCCCATTGTCACTGGCTTTACTGCCATGGGCTTCCCCAACTGTGTTTAGGCGTGCATTTATGGCACCCACATCCCTATCTGGGCCTCCAACCACCGGGCCTTCAGAGACATCAACTAGAAGGGGTACTTTTCAAGGTCCTGCAGGCCTTGTGGACCACCAGAGCTGCTTCATTGACTTTAACTTTGGGTGGTTTGGATGATGACTGTGTCTTTAGGAACTTCAGCCTGTTCCTAGAAGATGGCACAGGCACTTTTTTCCCTCACTGCATCATCAGGGTTTGGGATGTCAACATGTCCATGTATATCATGCACAACGCAGCTTACGCCATACTCCCTAGGCTCATGAAGGCCTACATGGGACACCTGGACCTCACCAAGGAATGGTTCATTGCCAGGCTTAGTAGGTGCCCATCATGGTGGAGAGTGCCTTCAGGTGCCTCAAAGGGAGGTTCTGGTGTCTCCTCACCCACCTGGACCTCAGCGACCAGAATATTCCCCAGGTGGGGGTGGCCGGCTGTGTCCTCCACAATCTATGTGAGAACAAGAGAGAGATGTTACTGCCAGGATGGGGGGCAGAGGCCAAGCAGCGGGCAAGAGCTTTTGGTCAACTTCATACCACTACCATCCGGCAACCCCATAAGGGGGCTGTGCATATCCCAGAGGCCTTGGAGGAAAGTTTCAGACAAGGCCAGCTGTGACACTTTCCCCCATGCCTTCCCACAAGGGCCCTCTGCAATGCCCCTCTGTGCCTTTCCTCCCTTCCCACCTTGTCCCTCCCCTCCCCTTCCCTGCAGACCAAAAAAAAAGACCTTTTGTTTCAAACAGTAATTTTTTTATATTTATTTGGGAAATATATAATGGGGGAGGGACTGAATGAATCTGGGAGGGGGGAGGGGGAAGAGAGGCTCAGGGCTGTAGCTGGGGCTGATGCCTGCCTCGGGTTCCCACCACCTTGTGTGGGGCGTGCTCAGCAGCCATGGGAGGGAGGATTAGGAGGAGAATCTGGGGGCTGGGGGAAGAGGCGGGTGCTGGGGGGACTGGGAGGTGAGCGGGTGCTGGAGGGCAGCTGCTGGACTGCTCCATGGCAATGACCATGCACTCGATGGCCCTGGCATATGCCATGCACATTGCCTCCTGCTGCAGGGACAGCTGCTGCCAAATGTTGCACCACAGTTCCCAGTCAGCCTCCTCAAAGTTCCTATTCATGGAACAGAGGGACTCCAGATGTTCCCACTCCAGGTTGTTGCAGTGTCGGGAGGATGGTGTGGGAGATGGTGGATGCACCACTCTTGCAGCTGGCCCAGCTGTGAAGAAAAGTGCAAAGGGCAGTCATCCCAGGAGCCAGTGTGCATGAAGCCTAGCCCTAATGTCTAACCTGATGCCAAAGGACTCTGACTACATGGCTGGGGGCTTCCAAGGTGGCTGCAGGCTCGCTTGCAGCTGTGAGGGACTTGGAGGAAGCACTGGGGTCTGCCATGGCAGCTGGTAAGAGCAGTGAAGGCTGCTGGTGTGGGGCACAGGGCTGGTGTGATGCCACAAGACCTTGCCTGCACCTTTGGAGACTGCAGGGGAAGAGAAACTACAGAGTTTTGAGGGATGTGGACAGAGTGACAAGCAGGGCAGCTGTGAGAAGCCCTAGAGGCCAATTATTCCAAAATAAGCACTGTCCATACTCACCCTATTTCTAAACAGCAAGTTTCCCATGGTCCCATAAAGTTTGTTTACAGCCATCAGTCCTGGTTCTCAGTGTTCTGTGCTGTTATTTAGCTCTAATTTACCCCACAATGTCTTCTAAGAGCACAGTAAGCAGTGGAAGTGTTGGTAATACTGCTAGACAATATTAACCTCCAGCAAATTCTCTGCTTCAGCACTGTCAGGTCCTGGGGGCACTGGACTAGAGAAATTCAACCAGTACAGTTATGTGTTAGGAGATGAAAGATTGTGTGTGTGAGATATATGGAGCTATACCTATCTCATAGAACTGGAAGGGACTTTGAGAGGTCATTGAGTCCAATCCCCTGCCCTCATGGCAGGACCCAGTACCATCCCTGACAGATTTGCCCCAGATCCCTAAATGGCCCCCTCAAGGATTGCGCTCATAACCCTGGGTTTAGCAGGCCAATGCTCAAACCACTGAGCTATCCTTCCCCCCTGGTTCCAGTAACAACTATTCTTCAAGGTATGTGTTGCCAGGGGTGCTCCACGACACTCTCTCTTCCTCTCTACTTGGAGTCCTAGCTACTCGGGCATAGATGAGGAACTGAGGGAAGGTCGGGCCATGCACGTGAGGCACTAAGGCGTGAATGCCATGAGGCGCATTTTCACACGTGCACGGCCCAACTGACAACTGCTTGAAAAGCTCCAATCTGCAGCTCCAGGACAACCCATCACCAACAACAGTGGAGCACCCACAGGGACACACATCTTGAAGAACAGTCATTACTGCACAGGATGAGTAACTTCCTTTTATGTAGAGTGGGTCAAACAACTGTCTTTTGAATCTTCAGAAATTGGGAGGGAGCAGGCAGCCAATTTGTCCATGGAGTTCAGAGGTGACAAAAAGTTACAGTCCTTTGTGCTCCCAACAAGACTTCTCAGTGAAAGGATGGGAACTCAGGACTGTAGCCTAAGGGAGGGTTTATTATTGGTTTTCTTGAGGATTCTTTCTGATATCTGCATTAGCGCTCCTATTAATGATAATACCATACCATTCAATAACTTAATTTAACCAGTTCTTTCTGAAAATGATTAATACAGTATTTCAAAATACAGTATCTTAATGGGACCAAGAATAACATTAACTAAAGTTTCAAGTCTCTTAAAAACAAAAGTGGAGGTGCAGGATGATTATGCATTATAGTTTAGTAGTGACAGGCTATATCCAGTAACTGTCCACAGTGCTATTAAACCTTTAGGCTGTGTCTAGACTGGCAAGTTTTTCCGCAAAAGCAGCTGCTTTTGCGGAAAAACTTGCCAGCTGTCTACACTGGCCGCTTGAATTTCCGCAAGAACACTGACGGTCTCATGTAAGATTGTCAGTGTTCTTGCGGAAATACTATGCTGCTCCCATTCGGGCAAAAGCCCTCCTGCGCAAATGCTTTTGTGCAAGAGGGCCAGTGTAGACAACGCGGTATTGTTTTGCGCAAAAAAGCCCCAATGGAGAAAATGGCGATCGGGGCTTTCTTGCGCAAAACCGTGTCTAGAGTGGCACGGACGCTTTTCCGCAAAAAGTGCTTTTGCACAAAAGCGTCCGTGCCAATCTAGACGCTCTTTTCCGCAAATGCTTTTAACGGAAAAACTTTTCCGTTAAAAGCATTTGCGGAAAATCATGCCAGTCTAGACGCAGCCTTACTGTTATAAGCAGAGGTGTTACAAGAGAAAATCACTCCTTTCAGGAAAGAGAGGAGTTCAGCAATATATTTTGCCTGCATAACCTACAAAGTTCAGTGCCATCTTAAGTGCATAACCCCTTCCCCCAGATATAAAACAATTATCAACAACATAAAACACTAATCTGTGTATAATGTGCAGCATTTCCAGTGAAATAGATATATCTTTAACATTGTTATTGGTCCAGTAAGTTCAAATACAAAGTTTACCATGTTTAGAAATCTGAACCTCTTCAGTGCTGCCTTCTGGTGTAGGTTCTATGCTCTCATGGAATGTGGTTTGTCAAAATTACATTCCTGATAGATGTCAGTTCCTGATCTTCATTTTGCTATATGTGTCTGGGAAGTCTTGCAGAATGCAACCAGTTAATATGACAGATAATTCCATCTCAGTAATTCTGCTTGAGAAATCTAAATACACCATTAGCACCGGAAGATCACATTGATATAAATGCTATTAACTATGAATGCCTACAAGATTAGATTTTTTTAACACAGGTTCTAAATTCAAACATGTTTCTTTTCAGCTGCATTTCTAAGAATTGGGAAGATTATGAAATGGTAAAACAAAACAAAAATAAGTCTGGATTTCAAAACATCTGAGTTCTAATCCCATCTCTGTTATATTCGTTCTTCCCCAGATAGATTTAAATCAATATATCCTCTCTTGGTGTCAGTTTCTCTTTCCATAAAATGAAGCTCCTGATATTCATGTTCGTGATAGACCTGGTGTGATATCTTTATTCATGAATGTTTTCTTATAAAATGCTATAAGATCTTCAGATAAATAGCTATTAATGAAAACATATGGATGCAAAGATGTACATACAGAATTCACTACGTGCATTGGCTAGAAATAATTTTATAGCCATTGATTTTTTACCATCTATTATAGTTGCAACCGTTCTGCCAGGTGGAATCATAGAATACTAGGACTGAAAGGGACCTCGAGAGGTCATCGAGTCCAGTCCACTGCCCTCATGACAGGACCAAGTACTGTCTAGACCATCCCTGATAGACATTTATCTAACCTACTCTTAAATATCTCCACAGATGGAGATTCTACAACCTCCTTGGGCAATTTATTCCAGTGTTTAACCACCCTGACAGTTAGGAACTTTTTCCTAACGTCCAACCTAAACCTCCCTTGCTGTAGTTTAAGCCCATTGCTTCTTGTTCTATCCTCAGAGGCTAAGATGAACAAGTTTTCTCCCTCCTCCTTATGACATCCTTTTAGATACCTGAAAACTGCTATCATGTCCCCCCTCAATCTTCTCTTTTCCAAACTAAACAAACCCAATTCTTTCAGCCTTCCTTCACAGGTCATGTTCTCTAGACCTTTAATCGTTCTTGTTGCTCTTCTCTGGACCCTCTTCAATTTCTCCACATCTTTCTTGAAATGCGGTGCCCAGAACTGGACACAATACTCCAACTGAGGCCTAACCAGCAGAGTAGAGCAGAAGAATGACTTCTTGTGTCTTGCTCACAACACACCTGTTAATGCATCCCAGAATCATGTTTGCTTTTTTTGCAACATCATCACACTGTTGACTTATATTTAGCTTGTGGTCCACTATATCCCCTAGATCTTTCTGCCGTATTCCTTCCTAGACAGTCGTTTCCCATTCTGTATGTGTGAGACTGATTGTTCCTTCCTAAGTGGAGCACTTTGAATTTGTCCTTATTAAACTTCATCCTCTTTACCTCAGACCATTTCTCCAATTTGTCCAGATCATTTTGAATTATGACCCTATCCTCCAAAGCAGTAACCCCTCCCAGTTTGGTATCATCTGCAAACTTAATAAGCATACTTTCAATGCCAATATCTAAATCATTGATGAAGATATTGAACAGAGCCAGTCCCAAAACAGACCCCTGCAGAACCCCACTTGTTATACCTTTCCAGCAGGATTGAGAACCATTGATAACCACTCTCTGAGTATGGTTATCCAGCCAGTTATGCACCCACCTTATAGTAGCCCCATCTAAGTTGTATTTGCCTAGTTTATTGATAAGAATATCATGCGAGATCATATAAAATGCCTTACTAAAGACTAGGTATACCAGATCCACCTCTTCTCCCTTATCCACAAGACTCGTTATCCTATCAAAGAAAGCTATCAGATTGGTTTGACATGATTTGTTCTTTTCAAATCCATGCTGGCGTTCCCTATCACATTACAACCTTGCAAGTCTTTGCAGATGATTTCCTTAATTACTTGCTCCATTATCTTCCCTAGCACAGAAGTTAAACTAACTGGTCTGTAGTTTCCTGGATTGTTCTTATTTCCCTTTTTATAGATGGGCACTATATTTGCCCTTTTCCAGTCTCTGGAATCTCTCCTGTCTCTCATGATTTTCCAAAGATGATAGCTAGAGGCTCAGATACCTCCTCTATCAGCTCCTTGAGTATTCTAGGATGCATTTCATCAGGCCCTGGTGACTTGCAGGCATCTAACTTTTCTAGGTGATTTTTAACTTGTTCTTTTTTTATTTTATCTTCTAAACCTACTCCCTTCCCACTAGCATTCACTATGTTAGGCATTCCTTCATCAGACTTCTCGGTGAAGACCGAAACAAAGAAGTCATTAAGCATCTCTGCCATTTCCAAGTTTCCTGTTACTGTTTCTCCCTCCTCACTGAGCAGTGGGCTTACCTTGTCCTTGGTCTTCCTCTTGCTTCTAATGTATTTATAAAAAGTCTTCTTGTTTCCCTTTATTCCTGCAGCTAGTTTGAGCTCATATTGTGCCTTTGCCTTTCTAATCTTGCCCCTGCGTTCCTGTGTTGTTTGCCTATATTCATCCTTTGTAATTTGTCCTAGTTTCCATTTTTTATAGGACTCCTTTTTTATTTTTAGATCATGCAAGATCTCTTGGTTAAGCCAAGGCGGTCTTTTGCCATATTTTCTATCTTTCCTACGCAGCAGAATAGCTTGTTTTTGGGCCCTTAACAATGTCCCTTTGAAAAACTGCCAACTCTCCTCAGTTGTTTTTCCCCTCAGTCTTGATTCCCAGGGGACCTTACCTATCAGCTCCCTGAGCTTACCAAAATCTGCCTTCCTGAAATCCATTGTCTCTATTTTGCTGTTCTCCCTTCTACCCTTCCTCAGAATTGTGAACTCTATTATTTCATGATCACTTTCACCCAAGCTGCCTTCCACTTTCAAATTCTCAACCAGTTCCTCCCTATTTATTAAAATCAAATCTAGAACAGCTTCCCCCCGGTAGCTTTTTCAAACTTCTGAAATAAAAAGTTGTCACCAATGCAGTCCAAGAACTGATTGGATAGTCTGTGCCCCACTGCGTTATTTTCCCAACATATATATGGATAGTTGAAGTCTCCTGTCACCACCAAATCTTGGGCTTTGGATGATTTTGTTAGTTGTTTAAAAAAAGCCTCATCCACCTCTTCCACCTGGGTAGGTGGCCTGTAGTAGACTCCTAGCATGACATCACCCTTGTTTTTTACCCCTTTTAGCCTAACCCAGAGACTCTCAACAATTCCATCTCCTACGTTCATCTCCACCTCAGTCCAAGTGTGTACATTTTTAATATATAAGGCAACATCTCCTCCCATTTTCCCCTGTCTATCCTTCCTGAGCAAGCTGTACCCTTACATCCCAACATTCCAATCATGTGTATTATCCTACCAAGTTTCTGTGATGCCAACAGTGTCATGGTTGTATTTATTTATTAGCACTTCCAATTCTTCCTGCTTATTACCCATACTTCTCGCATTTGTATATAGGCATCTAAGATACTGATTTGATCTTGCCTCCCAGTTTTGCCCTGACCCTCCTTTCTCTCTGCCATTATAGCCCACGCTCCCTCCCATTTCCGACCCATCTCCCAGGTCTCCATGTTCTCCACTTACCTGTGGGCTTTGCTCACCCATCCACGTCGAACCTAGTTTAAAGCCCTCCTCACTTGGTTAGCCAGTCTGTGTCCAGATAGGGTCTTCCCCCTCTTCGAAAAGTGCACGCCATCTCTGCCTAGCAGTCCTTCCTGGAATAGCATCCCGTGGTTGAGGAAGCCAAAGCCCTCCTGGCGACACCATCTTTGCAGCCAGGCATTCACCTCCATGATGCACCTGTCTCTGCCCGGGCCCCTACCTTCGACAGGAAGGATTGAAAAGAATACCACCTGTGCTCCAAACTCCTTCACCTGTACTCCCAGAGCGCTGTAGTCACTCTTGATCTGCTCAGTGTCACACCTCACAGTATCATTTGTGCCCACATGGATGAGTAGCATGGGGTAGTAGTCAAAGGGCCAGATAATCCTCGACAGTGTCTCCATAACATCTCGGATACGGGTCCCTGGCAGACAGCATACCTCCTTAGATGAAATGTCAGGGCAACAGATGGGCACCTCCATCACCCTCAGAAGAGAGTCTCCAACCACCACTACCCTCTGTTTCCTATTCGCAGTGGTGGCAGCAGACTTCCCACCCTTGGGAGTATGAGGCTTCTCCTCCTCTGTTGTAGGGGGTGATTCCTTATCTCCTGTATTAAGACGAGCATAACGGTTTCCTAGTACCACGGTGGGAAGGCTCAGAGCAGGGGTGGAGCACTGCCTGCTGCCAGAAGTAACCAGCTGCCAGTGTCCACCCTGAGCCGTCTCCTCCTCCACCAGAGATGTGTCAGCAATCTTGTGTACTGGGACAGTTATCTCAGCTGCCTCCACATGAGTACTGTCCAGGAATTGCTCGTGGATTCGGATGCTCCTCAATCTAGCCACTTCCTCCTGTAGCTCTCCCACCTGTTGCCTGAGAGGTTACACCAGCAGGCACCTTTCACATTCGATGGTCCCCCCGGCCTGGATATCAATAAGTGGGAATTGCAAGTCACAGTCCCTGCAAAACCACACCAGGATCTGGGTAGAGGCATCCATGCTCAGGTGCTCTGTCTGGCTACAGGCGCAGGTGGAGGAGACAGAAGCAGTGTTGGCACAGGTGTTGTGGGTCTTCCTAACCATAGTAGACCTCCCTCTTAAACTCCCCTGTCTGCAGCCCCCTGTCCGCCTCACTCCCCTGGTCACTCTGCCTCTGGCTTTTAAAGCCTGCTCACCTAGGTCAGGCCTGCCCTCTCATGAGTCACACAGGGGAAGGCTGACCAGAGGCAATCAAGGGAACAAAGGTCAGGCACTCAGTCCCAACTGCCACAGCAGCTGAAACTGAAACTGAAGTCACCTGAAATCAGAATCAAAATTAAAATTCAAACAGTCGAGCAAACTCACTTACACCAACAGTACTCTCACTCTCACCTGGTAGCCTGTTCAGCAGCAGGATCTCTTGCTCTCCCTCTTAAACTCCCCTGTCCACAGCCCCCTGTCTGCCTCGCTCCCCTGGTCGCTCTGCAGCAACCAGGGCTGGGTTCAATGTCTAGGGGGTTTCTTTACAACAATACAACACAGAACTTACTTGAGGTTCCACACAGTAATCTGGAAAAATTACACACCACCACTGGCTGACTCTAAGAGGCAATATTTCCCCGCTTATGAGCACAGAGACTAATTACATAACAGAAACTTTTAATTAAAAGAGGGAACTCATCTTAATTAGGGAAAATGCAGCAAGCAGAAAACAGTGAGCATAACACTCACCACAGATTATGTCTTTTGCCTTGAGTTCATGAGTTCAATAATCAAAAGTTCCTTTAAGCTCCTCCTTTCTTCTTCCTCACCACACCTCACTTACGGTGGTTGTCCTTGGTCAGTGAAGGCTGAGAGTTCAGAAGTGCATCTGTATAAGTTCACTTTCCACCCAGGGCAGAGGGTAGAAGGAACTTTGCTTGCTCTTTCATGCCACCCTACCCATCTCTCCACTGGCCATCTGACCAGTCACTTGCAGCTTCACTTGCTTCCCTGCCAGCTCTTCTGCTGCATACTGTTATTGTCTGTTGCTACTTGCTTCTTTACTGTTATGTCTGTGGGCCAGTCTCTTCAGGGGCTAACCAGCTCTTTATGATTTTCAGCTGTCAATGGTTGTCAGCTCTTAGTGGGGGAAGCTAACTGGGAAGAAAAGCTGTCTACATCAAGTCTTTTCAGCTCTAGATGAAACTTCAGAAAAGTCTGCTGTGGGAGCTTTAATTAAGTTTCCACAGTGTGGAGGGGCAGGTTAAACCATGCCAAGGACTCTTCGGCAGAGCCCCACTGTCTGGCAGTGACACTTTCTCCTTCACTGGGATCTGGCATCCAAGCAAGTTTATTTCAATCAAGGGTGACTTCCTCAAAAAGGAAAAACTTAAAAAAAACAATGGATAGTCCTGCAGCACCTTAGAGACTAACAAAGCATGTAGATGGTATCATGAGCTTTCTTGGGCAAAACCCGCTTATTCAGATGACTGGAGTTATTGATGGTCCAGTTTCTAAATAAATAGCAGATGAGGGGGGGAAAGGAAAAAGGAAGGGGAAAAAAGAAGAAAAGAATAGTCAATCAGAATGTCCATGGTACATAAAGCCGATAGTGAAGTGTTCTTAAGTACCCATTGTTTGGTTTTTTTATGTCATTAAGATGTGGAATGTAGCGAGCCATCCACCCAGTGTCTTTGTTCATACCTCTGTTGAAGGAATCAAACTTGTAAATGTAGTTGAGCTCTGAGGCCTCCCTGTGGAGTTGGCTTGTGGAATTGGCCTGAAAGAATACCATGACTTTGAGATCCATTAGTGAGTGCCCGGGCAAGTTAAAATGTTCCCCAACAGGTCTCTGTGTTGCCTTTTTGGATATCTGATTTGTGTCTTTTAATTAAGCACAATTCTGCTGCCTGTTATGCATGTAATAAGGATAACAACATTTCATTTCTACTGCATTCAGTACTAAAATATATGTAACCCAACACAATCAAAGAATCATTTTGACAGATCAACTCTGCTGGATACCTGGGCAGAGAGAGTGTGTTTATGTAAATATAGTCTGGTCCTGAGCATAGGTGTTGGAACTAGGAGTGCGAGAAGTGCTGAAGCAAACCCTGGCTTGACGTGGTTTCTATCATATACAGGATTTTTAGTTTGGTTCAATGACTCTCAGCATCCTCACTATAAAAACTGATCAGACAACCTCTAGTCATGAAGCCTTTTCCACTCTCAATCTAACTGTCAGGAAAGAGCACACTGAGACCCAGCTTACAATAGTGAATTGTAGTACTCTCAGAATGGCTAATAATTTTATCTATATAAACAACTTCTTAGCAATTCAAATATTCTCTAATATACTGCACTAAATATTTCTCAAATCACTTTTATAAGTTACCATAATAATGAATTCTAAAAGTTCTTTTAATTTCTACATTATATTTTGGTCCATTAACAGGTGCTTTTTCCCACAGAGCAGAAGAAGGAAGAGACAAAAGGCTGTAGGTGATGTTTACTACACAATTTTTTTCAATATTTAATATTGAACAGATATGTTGGCCAGGGACAGATATTTAACAAAATATTTATGGACTGTTCTCTAATATGTACTAACAGCAACAGAAAGCATTACTAACATCATAGCAACAGATGTTGTAGAATTTGCAGAACCTGTGAGTATAAACTTATAAGTAGCGATGAACATAACTGCTCCATTTCAGTTTTACTTTTTTAGTTTGTAATCCAGTTGAGATGACCTATGTTTCTAATGACCAGTGTACAAAAAAACCCACATGCACCAAAATACACAGTTGAACACACAAAAGAAAGAAATAACCAGATATCTTGAGAACATTTAAATAAAATCTGTATGCAGAGATCATGGAGTGCATTTTGGTTATAATACTTTGCTTTTTCCCCATTTTTTTTGTTTTTGTTTTTTTTCTCAAGCTACAAAAAGGCTGAAAATAGTCATATAGTCACAGTCTGCCATTTTTTGTGGGTGCAAGAAATTATGGGGTTAGGGTCACTAGACAAAGCTGTTTTATGGGTTATAGATTTAAAAAATAGTGGTTGTGTGGAAGAGGTTTCTCCCTTATTGCTGAACTCTACCCTGTCCTGAAAAACAATTGGTTCCAGAGATTGGAATATGCTGCTTCATGAGGCTGTGAAGCTGGCTCCACAGCTGAATGCTGGGTAAATTTTCAGAGTTGCTCTTGAATTGAGCAAAAGCAGCAGCAAGAGAGCAAGCGGGAAAGCAGCAACCTAAAGACTCAAGGATTTTGCAGTTTTCAGCCACTGACAGTAACTCAGTGGGACTCTCCTCATGACCTACATTAAGTTGTGCCTCTAGTCAAGAGCTGTTGTTTACAGAAGCTAGAATAATGCAATGTGCTTACAGTAGTAGCATGCAGAAACCACAGTATTTGTACAGGGGGCCTCATGGACAAATGCAAATCTCATGCCAGATTCTTAAAAAGATTTGCCAGAATTCATAGGGCTTTCTTCCCAGATGATTCATTTGTCAAACTTGGCTGACGTATTAATTTCCATTGAAATTATGCAAAATATAATAGAGGTCCCAAATTGATTTTGTGGTAATACTTGTGAATAGGTGCCTCAGAGTGGATTTATATAATAGTACTTCTTACTGGATGCTGACGTCTTTTGCTCTGGAGTCTAAGTTTAATTAAAAACTGTGTTTCTAGAAGCTATGATCCGCAAAGATTAGTGTTGTCATTTTGTGTCTGTTGTGTAGTGGTTATCATGTTTGCTTAACACACAAATGGTCCCTGGTTCAAAACCAAGCAGAAACACAGTGTCTTGGTGGTTGGATTCAATGACTTCCTGAGGTCTCTTCCAAATCTATGATTCATTCAGGATACTCACTGGATAATGATTTCAGTGTATAACTGCAAAGGATTTTCTGGTGAGTTTATTTTCACAGTTATTTCCCCAGTCTTGTTTTTTGTCCTCTACCCATTTTACCATACAAAAGGGGCCTGATTCTTATCTTGGGAATCAGTTATACACTGATACAATTCCAATGACTTCAGTGGCATGCCTCTTGATTTATAGTTGTGTACATGAGACCAAGATCAGAACAATCAGTGGCTTTAGGATTCAGTCCTCACTGTACCTCTTTCTCTTTCTGCCCCTTCCATATTGTCTGCCTTGTGTCTATCGATCTTTTGCATTTACTATTATTGACAAGAAAAATGGTTTATGAAAGCCTATTTAATGCTGCCACCTTTTTTCTATTGTCCATGCTGCGACATGTGAGGACATAGGCTGTTTGTTCACTTTTCACAGGCGTTTGTATGTATTTTGAAGATTTAATATCAGTTGCTAGCTTTTGATCTCAGTTACACTGGTGTAAATCTGGAGTTTAAACAGTGGAGTATAGTCAACATGATTCACTGGCATTTATAACTGAGATAAGAATCTTGTTAAAGGCTTGCTTGTCTTTAAAATACCTTTAAGCTTGTGGAGTAAAAGTTTCCCAGTCTCTGACAGTCAGCTTGCTATTGTTCTAATTAATCATGATCTGTCAGGGCTGCTACTGTTAATGAAAGGACTAAAGAATGTTATAGAGAAATAAACACGCTCTTTACTTATAAGGTACCAGGTATTTAGTTGGATAATAAATGCAAAGGTCTCAGAGGAAACAGTGTATGGGGAAAAACAGTGACAAAAACAATTAAACCTTCCCACAGAAGAGAACAGGACATTATACAAGTGAAGTAAGTGAGGACAGGAACTTTTTTTGGTGATGTTCCACCTTCCATACTACCTATTTTTTTTCTCTATCCTCCAACTGCTGTATAAAGATCAAATTTGCATTCCCTAAGAGAATTTTCTTCTGACAATGTCACAATTCACCTATTGTTCCAAAGTGACACACAAACACATTTGTTCTCCCTCCCCCCACCCCACAATATTTAATGATGGAAGGGAAGTGTTTGGCTCTTCTGAGTGACTTCTGCTCAGCCAACCTAATTCCATTAGTCATGTTTGCAGCAAGCTAACTGCTAATAACTCATGTGGAACTCTGTAACCATTTTTAATCTTGCTCTTCATTCAAGTCAGTGCTCAAGGAGCCTCGCTTTCCTTGATTATTAAAGATGATGTGCAAGTATCCTGTCAGCTTTTAGTTCATGGAATCTGAATGAGTATGAGGTCAGGCTTTTCAAACTGTCTGCGTGGATTGGCATATGATAATTGCAGGTACTTCTCCTCAAAATGGGTAGAACTGACTATCTAAGACAGGGCCTTGGCAGACATTAATGCTGCATTCATTCTTTCACAACCCACAAAATGATTAAATTTTTACTTCCAAAAAGAATAGGGAGGAAAACTGTTGAACAATGAAGTCTCCTGTCAGTTCTGTATGTGTAGAGCTTTTTTTAGGAAAATGATATTACAAGTGATTTCTGAATCCCAACAGACAGACAGAGGCAAAGGATGAAGTCATATGGAAGAAAAGAATGCCTGACTTATTTTGAAAAAAATTACCTCTTAATACACTTCTGACTGACTTATATGATTCAAAATAGCTTCAGTAATAGGAAGCATTAATTATTTTATCATCCTAAAATGGTGAAAATTGTATGTATTGTTATATGCATGTAACAATTAAAAAAACCTTCTGTGTACAGCACAAAGATGTTGACAGTAGTGATATACACAAAATTTCAACAAACAAACAAACAAACCACAAGTACTCAAACTTCTATTCAGCGCAGGATCAAAAACTTGGAGCATTAATCTGCATTATTTTTTTACACAATAGGAGTTTTGAGTGCACAATAATTTCAAAAGGAGCTTTTGAGGAATCTATGGTATGATCTTGACCATGCCAACCACTTAAATGTTATTAATTTTTTGTGGGATTTTTTTTTTTTTTTTTGCAAAAAGTCCACTCTCTGACCATGCGAGACTAATTGTTTTGAACAAAGACTAAATTCCGAGTCTCAGAATCACTTTTGCATCATATTAGGAGGTCAGGATAAGAATGGTCTCTTCTTGACTTAAAATCTATTCACCAAAAAACCCCTTATTTATAGAAATAAGGTACCTATGTATAGAAATATGAAAAATAAATAAATGAAATTAAAAAATTTAGACAGACTGGTAAGGGGGGGAAATCCCTGGGAATGAGATCTATTATTTTGTGGATAGTCTCTCAGGTGATGTTGCCACTGCTTGAGAAATATAAATCTTGACAGGACAATTTACTAGGTACTATACTTCAGGGAACAATCCTGAACTAATAGTGTGTGACTATAATTACTTCCAAGATCTTTTCCATCACAAATTTCTGTTTGAGGTGTAGCTAAAATGTAAAGAAAATCCTTCTCTTCTCTTTGCTGGAGAGGAAAGGCAAAAACAATTTTTTTTTCAGAAAAAAAGTATATTCATGTAGATGTTAGTGAGGTGAAAAACATTGTGGGGCAAGATTTTGATCTCAGCTGTTCCCCTGTAAATCTGGAATTACTTTGTTTAAAAAAAAACACCAGGATTCTAAGAAAATACTTTGGATATATGGAGTAGACACTTTATTCATTACACTTCGGAGTTGTTGATAGTAGCTATGGGAAGATACAGGTATTGTTTTAGGTTCAAAACTATTGCAAATTAATATTTGTAAATAAAATAAGTGTGTTAAGACTATGTTCTGATCTTATTTAGGCTAAGTCTACACTGGTACTTTACAGAACTATACCTTTCTTGCTCAGGAGTATGAGAAAAATTCCCCCCACCCCCAGCACAGCAAGTTACAGTGCTGTAAAGTGCCAGTGTGAAACAGGCTACAGTGCTGGGAGCCACACTTGCAGTCAGTTACTCCCCTCGGAGAGGTGGTTTTCATAGTGCTCTGGGAGAACTCTCTCCTAGTGCACATGCTTATGACTAGTTTAGAACACTGCCATGATAGTGCTGCCATGGCTGCTCTTTAAACTTTTAAGTGTAGACAAAGCCTTAGAGCTACATCAAATTCAGACTAACTCCATTGACTTAAACTGAAATAACTCCACTGAACAAAGTCTGTCATCAGAATCTAACCCTCCAATGCTTCTACTCATTTTAAAAATTAATTTAATTTGAAGTATAATGGATAAACTCTCTTGTGTATTTTTCAAAAGTACTAAGGTCAAATCCTGTAGAAGTTGTTTTCGTATGCATTTTTCATACATTTCCAAGACCAATGATGTGCTGCATTTTTAGAATATTTTTTAAAAAAATAAGTCCTTTTTCCTGACTTGGTAGAGCAGTTGCCCGTGGATCAGGAGTGCCAAATGTTGAACTACTAGAAGATTTATCTGGTGTTGCTTGGGCCTTTAACTCAGATAAGTTTTTTTTTTCTTCATTTAAATAATTGTTCTGGGGTGGGGTTGGGGATGAGGGGTTCAGTACAAAGGCTGCCCTGAGGAGAGAGGGCAACCCCAACCCTCTCTTACCACAGCAGCTTGGTGCCAGGTGAGAAGTGCCTCTCCATGGCGACTGCAGCTGCAGTGGGTACAGCCGGGGGAGAGGTGCATATCCCCTGGCTATGGGACAGACAGACACTCAAACAGACAAACTCTCTGAAATATATGGTAGATAGCTCTTCCTTTTTCCACCCTGCCTCTTGCTGGCCAAATGGGTTTATAGTTGTCCTGGTCCCCATCTCTGACCCATTGCTTCCCTCAGTGGTCATTCTATAGCAAGGGTGAGGAATCTCAGGCCCAAGGGCCAGATGCAGCCCCTGGCTTACCTGAATGTGGCCCCCAAAGCTCAGGGTTCTTCCCCCAGCATTGGGGAGCATGTGCTGGCACTCCAGCCCCTCCTTCTCATCACCCCACCATGGGGCTGGAGGACATGGAATCTATTAGCCTGATCCCTGCTAGGTGTTGGTGTATGAGGGGAATGTGGGGAGTGCCGTTTTTCTTCTTAGTCAGGGGCCACGTCAGTGAGGGGTTTTTGGTGGTGGTGGTTGTTGTTGTTTGTTTCTCACTTGTATGTAGCTCTAGACTGATTTTTATGTGAGTCAGTGGCTCCTGACCCAAAAAAGGTTCCCCATCCTTATTCTACAGTATACCTGTCCCTCCTATCAGACTCCTTGCATGATATGAGAAATAAATCAAATTCCAGGCACATCCCATTGTCCTGGGAGTAGAAAACCCTTACCTTGCTTTAAGTTATAAGAGGAAGCTGCATAGTAAATTTGATGGTTCTAGCTCATACTGTTTAGGATGAGCTCCTGAACAAGTAGACTCACAAATGGATGGATGCACAGACAGACAAACTTTCTAAATTATATAGTAGTCGTGCTGGTCATCTATAGGATGCATGGAAGTCAATGGAAGACATTTCATTGACTTCAGTGGGGTTTGGCTCATGTCTAAAGTCTGTTCTGTTACTTCAATTAGTACTGAGGGGTGAAAAGAGAAATGTGTAGGGATACAATGTGGGAAAGCAGAATCTGAGCTGAGGGACTCTGAGATGGCTGCTGGCCCATATTTGGCAGGGATTTTACCAATAGGGATGCTGCAGCTGTGGTAGGCAGCATGAGACAGAAAAAATCTTTGTGCTTATCAGTGCAGAGGTAAATCGATATTTCATGCACTGCATTGTGAATAATAATATGAAAAGATTCCATGTTTGTAAAACCAAACTGACCATTTACTAAAACAACCATGCTGCATCTTTAGCTAGCATTCCAGCCACATAGACTGATTTTCTGGTGCCCCCTGTAATCTATGCTCTTACACCCAAGTTTCCTTTCCAGACTTTTGTTATGTTTGTTGTGAAAGTGTTTTTTGGCTGGTAGGGGTCAGAGGTTACTGGTACATGGCTCACCCTCGGGACATTGCTGTAATACCATCCCATTGTAGCCTCTTAGGACTTGTAGTCATTTATATGAGCCTGCCACTTTGTGTTGGTGGAAGATCAGTTTCTATCATTGGTGAGGAGACAAATGGAAGGCCACTGGCCACATGATGCCCCCCAGGTCCAGGGAAAGGTCAGGATAAACCCTCTGCACTTTATGCTCCACCTCTCCCCACCCTTGCTCCACCCCGCCTTCTTTGCTCCTCCCCTACTCCACTTCTTTGTCCATACCTTCCCCCAAGCAATGTGGCCTGGGGGATTAGTGAGGCTGGGACCTGGCACTGGCAGCAGGGGTCTAACCCCTCTGTACTCACAGGCAGCAGTGGGGGACTGGCAGCAATAGGAGAAGTTAAGCTTGCTCTGCCCTCCAGGCATATTGATCAGGGTAGGGGGCAGGACACCTTCCTTCCCCACTACACTCTCCAGAGGGAAGAGGGGCGATGTGTCTGGAGGCACTAGAATCCCTATTAGCCCTTGGGCTGCCCAGAGGCTCTGTACCCACTGGCTGCTAGCTGGCCCCTTGCCCCATGCCCCACCCACAGTGTTTTAGGGAATGTACTCACTCTTCTCCCCACCCCCCCATGCATGATCCCCGGTTTCTATACTACTGCTCCCTTCATTTGGTAGGGCACTATCTATATGGTCCTCTGTGGTGCTCATGAACCCTGTTTCTTCTGACTCTCCTACATCAGACTAGCTGATGGCTGAGGTTCTTTCCATGTCATCCCAGTGCTGGCTGTGACCTCCTCTGTCCAGGTGCATCAACTATCTGCCACAACTTCACTCTTATCTTTCATCTCCACTGCTGACCTGACACTGAGCCTGTAGCTACCTCAATTGACCTGTGTGACCTGCAGCTTTGTCGGCTACCTTTTGATGTTTCTTTGTGTAACTATTTGGTGACTGAAAGAAAGGAGATGTTGTGCAACCGGGGAACCCTGCTTGCTGAGGAAAATGGGGACATGGGGAGCAAATTATAACTCCATGAGAGACACATACACATATGGGCTGAAATATTCTGATTTTCATTATTTGATTTTTCAGCATAAAATCATAGAATCCTAGAATACTAGAACTGGAAGGGACCTTGACAGTACAGTCCCCTGCCCTCATGGCAGGACCAAACAGTGTCTAGACCATACCTGATAGATGTCTGTCTAACCTGTTCTTAAATATCACCAGAGATGGAGATTCCACAACCTCCCTAGGCAATTTATTCCACTGTTTAACCACCATGATAGTTAGGAAGTTTTTCCTAATGTCTAACCTAAACCTTCCTTGCTGCAGTTTAAGCTCCTTGCTTCTTCTCCTGTCCTCAGAGGCCAAGGAGAACAATTTTTCTCTCTCCTTCTTGTACCCTTTCAGATACTTGAAAACTGCTGTCATGTCCCCTCTCAGTCTTCTCCTTTCCAAACTAAATAAGCACAATTATTTCCTCATAGTTCATGTTCTCTACACCTTAAACATTCTTGTTGCTCTTCTCTGGGCCTTCTCCAATTTTTCTACATCTTTCTTGAAATGTGGTGCCCAGAACTGGACACAATACTACAACTGAGGCCTAATCAGTGCAGAATAGAGTGGAAGAATGACTTCTCAGGTCTTGCTCACAACACTCCTGTTAATGCATCCCAGAATCGTGTTTGCTTTTTTTGCAACAGTGTCACTCATATTTAGCTTGTGGTCCACTATGATTCCTACATCTCTTTCTGCAGTACTCCTTCCTAGATAGTAGCTTCCCATTCTGTATGTGTAAAACTGATTGTTTTACTAAGTGGAGTACTTTGCATTTGTCCTTATTAAACTTCATCCTATTTACCTCAGACCATTTCAACTAATACCTTTAGTTTTTGCTAAAAATTTGTATCTCCTCTCCCAAACAAATGATCATTCAAGGACAAAATCCTTTTCCGACCAGTTCTACCTTTTGAACGTCAAGCACTTCTTAACAGAGTTAGTCAGAAAACAGATTTTGTGTATCATGAAAAATTTGAAGACTTTGAGAAATAAGAAAAAAGCTCAAATTTTGACACAGGCAAAATTTCATAATTTTTTTTGCCAAACAAACTAGTAAAAACATTTATTTTTAGTTTAGTTGAAACATTTCCTTTCAGTTTTGACCATTTTCATTTTTATATGTAAGAAACAAGATAAAAAGCTCTGAAAAAAATGAAAATTTATCTTCCAAAAATATTAAAAACTTTCTTCCAATTTCTTTATCAAAATGTACATGAATTCCTGAAAAAAATAGGTGTAATTGAAGCTGCATTTTCTGACAACCATTTCAACAAATTTTTGCTATTTCTGATTGATGGCATATCTCCCAAAATGAGAGAGCATAAAAATATCCCAAGCAGTAAAGTAAGTTTTCAATTCTTAGAGTCTTTTACATCACTTTTTCCTATCCAAGAACACATTGCTCAATAGGGCAACTCTCCTGGGTCTCATTCTGCATCACCTTTCGAGATATAAAAAGGGGAAATGCCTTAATTGGAAATTCCACTGAAATAGTAACAAAACAATTCTTTGTGCTATGCCAGAAATATGTGACATATGTTCTTACTTGTGTAGCATTTCCAATACATAGAGCTGAGAAAAGTTTTAATATCAGTAATTATAACTGGAAAAAATCAAGAAAAAAATCAAGAATAAAATTTTACCTATACATTTAATTAATAAGTATGTATATCTCAGGAATTTTGATTCAGTATATGACCTTGTTTTTTGATTCCATGCATTTTCTATAGGTAATATTTCTGCCTGATTTTTTTTTCCTGTGAACAATGGGAACAAAAGAATAACCAAAACAACAACCAAAAAAAGATTACCTAATGTAAAAATATTTTGTACTACCTTTCAAATCCCTTTCAAGAGTATGCAATTAATGTCCCAATGGCCTATTGTAAAATAAAGGAAAAAAGAGACAACACTAACAAAAAGATCCATTGTATATTGTTCAGAGCAGAAAATCTATTCAATCATCTGAATTCTTCTGGGTGTAAAGAAACACGACTGAGTTTTCAAAAAGAAATAAAATCTAGGGAGAATTGAATCTTTGATCTGAGTCAGTAAGATGAAAAAAAAGCCTTATGTATGTGAAGGGGGTGGAAAATGTGTGTCCTGAAGGGGAAGACTGTTGCATTATGCTATTAGATACAGTGCTTTTATGTATTGTGTACTGACAGGTTGTCAGAGCATTACAATATTCAGCAGAGGAAAGGTGATAAGTAGCTTGTGTCTTTCTAACTATAGGGAGCTGCTCAGATCCTCCAGAGATGGCTTATAGATTTACTTTTTGCAAATCTCATTTGATCATGTTGCACGAGAAATCTTAGAGTCATTTTTATTAACTTTAATTATGTCACCTGTGAAGTTGTTATAGTCTGCATCACATAAAGTAAATGAAATCAGGAAAACGAAAGATTTCTTATGCCATTATTTTGTTCTTCCAGTACCATACAAGCGTAATCCAACCTATAGCAAAATATAAAATCATTAGATTGAGAATTTGGACTGTTAACTCTTTATAGTGTATGTCCAGTATCTGTTCTTGCTAGCTCTCACTTCAACTTCCATTTTACCCTTTTATTATTTCCTTTTATAACTGTTAGTCCGCAAATAATTTCTGGTCAAGAGTGAGAGCTCATCCATTAATCTAACCTTGGACATCAATCCCACTAACAGACAAATTCCATTAGCCTCAAAGTTGTTACTAATAACTGTAAAGGATCATTGAGAACAGTAATGCATTTTGGTTCGTGTATCAATCTTCAGCACCTCAGAAACTAACTATAATGAACGTTAGGTCACCGCCTATTGCTTCAATAAAATTTCACCGTCAGGACAGCATATTATATACTTTGTCCTGATGCACTAAGTATTAATGTCTGGTTATTATTTTAGACACTTGTAGATTAAAATAGTGACTCAGCATATGTGACGCTTATAGTAAGGCAAGAAACAGAGGAATAATGACTATCACTCCATTATGAGAACTGATTTACAGTTATTTCTGGGGTCATAAAATAATGATGGCAAGTGTGTAGTTTGTTTCTATTCTAGAAAATGCATAAAATCAAGTTGAGATTTCCATGATATTTTTCACCAGAGTATTTTCCTAAACAAATTATTTGCTTCGTAATGCAAAGATAATACAGAAGCCAAGATTTCTCAAATATTTTTCATTATTTGGGTTTTGATTTTATTTGTATTAAAGTGAACTTAGTGCAAATTTCTGTGTTGCAGCCCTAGAAATAAATCTCTTCTCTCTCTCACTAGTAATGGGTATAGCTTCCCCATAGTACATCACCAAGCTTCCTGTGTTGTGTTTGGAAGCATTACTTGCATGGTTAAGGCCCTGATCTTTCTGAATTTTGCATGACTGTGGACTCCCAGTGAGCTCAATGAGGGCATGAGTTTGTGTGGACATTCAGTATTTGTCTCCCTGCTGAGACTACCAAAAAGGTATCCGTTGTGTTGCTGATATTATCATAGAGATAGCAATCCTCCCCAGAGCTGGAATGAGACTTCTAATTTAAAACAGGCATGATATGGGCTGGAATAGAAGTGGCATCCATAAGGTAACTGGTTCTTTATTTTATCTGGTCTTTTAAACCACATTGATTTGCAGTGTGTTGGATGCTCAAAGTAGGTATCCCAAAACTCCAGCACCCCTGGATTGTCTTCCAAAGTTGTTCTTAGCTTAATTTATCTGAATAATCAAGTCCCTAATACCTCTGTGATGGGGGAAAGCATGCACAATTTGGGATAATCTTTAATCAATGTTGTGTGAGATGGTATATGTCATGAGCTATCACCATGCTTTAGGTCAGTGGTTCTCAAACTTTTCAGCATCACACCCCCCTTTTTGATTTTTGAAAAACCCTCACGCCCTCCCCCAAAATAGCAGCAAAGCTTGTTGAGCAAAAAGAAAGAAAGAAAGGAAGAAAAGAACTGACTGGGGCAGCAAAACTTAATGGGGGAGGGGGAGCTGGGGCACCTCGTGCCCCCCCCCCCGGAATTTCTTCATGCCCCTCCAGGGGGACACGCCCCCCAGTTTAGGAACCTATGCTTTAGGTGTTCTGTTTAACCTGAAGACAAAGACTGTGGTTCATAAGCACAAAAGAAGTGGTACATTCCCAGTGTGTATTGTAATATGCGACAGACTTTCATTTTCAAAACCAGTCCACTGACAACTTCCTCATCCACCTGCAATAGCAGATGGATCTTGCCTGTTGCAGAGAATCTAACAAGCACCAATGGACAATCATTCACAAGTGATCTCTAGAGCCTGATGTTTTTTTAACCATTCCTCCTCCCTACCTTTGTATGCCTTTTGTTTTCCATAGGAGATTTGTGACCACATTTAATATCCTTGGTGTTGCTGGTGCAAATGGGACAGAGTAGGTCACATTTCGTTTCTTATTTCAGTTATTACCTTGTGAAAATAGTAAGGGGGAAGGAGTAAAAAAGCATGCTGTGGAGCTAAAAATAAAGGAGCAGAACCCATTTGTGCTGCGTCTTTTTTCATTTAAACATCTGATCTCACCTTGAACTGAACAAGGAGCCTTGAATTTCTCCCAGTTCAGTTTCTTAAAGTTTCAAAGCAGCTCAGCCACCTCAATTATGCTATGGTTCTGAGCCCTGTGATTTGGCATGGATAAAAACTGACTCTTTCATCTTTAATGTCATTTTTTTTGGAGGAAAGAAAAAAAATGTACACAGCTGAATCATGAATGGTTTTAAAGCTGCCTGTTCAGTTTAAAATTCCTGTTTTCCCGAAGGCATCTTAATCTACCTTACTCATGCCTTTCCTCTATGAACCAGTATGTCTTTTCAGCAGCCTTTTGTTTGTAGTCCCCATTTAATTTCCCCGATTTAATTTCTAGAAGTAAATTGGAAGCCCAGATTTAGCTTTAACAATAGAAAAGTAAAAATATTTAGGTATAAGGTGTTATTGAGAGAATACACTTATACCAAGTTATGAATTGGTACAGTTCATTGAATTGAACAAAGTAGAAAATAAGTGTGCATAATTTTTTTACTACTTTTACACACTGTTTTTCATGGTGGAAGGATATATCAAAAGTCTCCATGAGCCTGAGCAGATATTGGAACCACAGTATTTCCTTTATGAAGTCCAGATGTTTAGGCGAACAGTGATGGGACTGCAGTTACCTTGCCTTTCTGTAAAAATAACAAGTTCATTGGCCCCTTAAAGACTAACAATTTTATTATGGCATAAAAGCTTTTGTGAGTTGAAACTCAGTTTTTGTGCAAAAACACTAATATAACTACCTCTGAACCCTGTGTCCCTTCTGTGCAGGAAAAGGGAAGCCTGTATAGAGTCTCCTCAGTGTATGAATCTGAGAGCCTGTGAACAGCTGACATATAAGGACTTGAGGAACTGGATTCTTATTGTCTCGGGATTGCTTAGTTTTAGTATCAAATCAAAGATGGGGGATTACACTTTACTCTTAGGGTATGTCTAGACTACATGACTCTGTTGACAGAGCCATGTAAACTAGTTTACCCGACATAGTCAATGAAGCGGGGATTTAAATAATCCCTGCTTCATTAAAATAAAAATGGCCACCGCACTGTGCTGACAATCAGCTGATCCAGCACAGCGCGGGAGTCGAGACGCGGATTGGTTGACAAAGGAAGCCTTTGTCGACCGATCCCTTATGCCTCGTGAAACAAGGTTTACAGGAGCGGTCAACAAAGGCTTCCCTTTTTGACCAATCTGCATCTAGACTCCCGCGCTGTGCCAGATCAGCTGATTGTCGGCACAGCACGGTGGCCATTTTTATTTTGATGAAGTGGGGATTATTTAAATCCCTGCTTCATTGACTATGTCGGGTAAGCTAGTTTACATGGCTCTGTCGATAGAGCCATTTAGTCTAGACACACCCTTAATGTCCATTGCCTTCAACATCAGTAGTTAATATTATTGATATTTTTCTCTGCTCAGCTGTAAGGTCACTCTCAGCCCTAGTCCCTAAGCTCTTCTTTCCTCTTGATGGAAAACACACACACACAAACACACAAAACCTATTGCCCTTCTTCCAAAAAAGAGCTAGTGGAGTGGTTTTTAAAAAAACAGATCTATTGTTTTACACTTTGTTAGCACCTGCTAATTTTTGTGCTGGAGAGAGAGGTTATAATTATATGTTTTAGCTTCTTGCTGATTTCATGAGACAGTATCCTGATCCAGTCAGGCTCATAAACTACTCTGGAAACCTTGTGCACTCTCACCAATTTACTCTGTAGTGTGTGAACATAGCAACTGTTCCCATCTTCAAGGCACATCCTCCTATTGTCTTTCATTCATTATTGAAAGATCAACTCCCACTTCTGATGGGACCACGATGCTTGTCTCCAATGCCTACTTGCTAATTTTGCTGTAATGGGGATACTGTATAGTTGTTTTAAAAATGGTTTGGCCAAAACTTTATTTGGTGAAAACTTGCATTTGTGTTGATGCTGGTACATTTTTGTGGTTGTGGGGGGGAATGGGGAGGGGTAGTGGAAGAAGATGAAATTTTAAAAAGCAAATTATCAAAATATTGTGTTTAAACATTTTGTTGCAAAATTTTGCTTACTTTTAAAAATATTAAAACATTAAATGCTCCATGGAAATAAAATCATTGGAAAAATTATTTTCAGTGCAATACCATTTTTTCCCCTGATTTTGACAGTTATCAAAATATCAATTTTTTTGTTCAGTTGCACTTCATTCAGAACTCAAAGGTCTGGTTCCTAAGGCATGAATTTCTCTCCTTATTTTCTAGGGCTTTCCATGGAGGTGTTTATATTTTATTTTATTTTATTTTATTTTATTTTATCAGATCACCTTTAAGGTACAGAGTTAAGGTTGTCATGGGTGGAAATACTGGATCAGTCAGAAGTTTTCAAATCTTTAAACAGCATTGATTTGGGGACTTTGAGGAACATAATGGGAAGTATCTTGGGAGAGACCCACCATAAAAGAATTTACAATAGTGAAGATTATCAAGCTTAGCTCCTTGATAAGAAAGAGTCTGCATTTTTTAATTCTAAATCAATTTCAAACACTATAGACAGATTGATTGAAGGCTATGTCTGTCTTTATATATACTGTATGCACTGTAATTGATTTGAAAGCAGGATATAAGCTGGTGTTATACCAGAAGCTATTTTAGGACTAAATGTGCTTGGGGCTTGCATGCTGAAATGTGATGTACTACAAATAAAACCTGCACAAAGGTATAGCCTTCTGTTTGGCACTATCATACCAACTTAAAACACAAAAGTGGCCCCACAGAAGACTCTCAGAATATCTAACAACTCTAGAAACTGAAAATGCGGCCTCGAGAGATGAGAGAAATCAGAGAGTAGTCAAAATGCTAATAGATTCTGCCTTGTAAAATCAAAACAAGTTACACAGAAAATGAATGGTAAGTAGGGATGTAAAATCCCAGTTATTGAGTTAACCGATTAATTGTTAGGTTAACCACTTAATTGACTAGCAGTATCTCATGTTTCTACTCCCTCACAGTCTGCAGGGCTCCTGCCCACAGACCCAATGCTGGGGCTACTGCTGGCTCTGACAGCTCCCAGCTGTTACCCTAATAGTAACTCCTCTGAAATACAAAAATCTGGTCTCTGGTGAGGCTCGTGTTTCTGTCAATGCTGAAGCATGGATAAAAAAAGCTTCATACAATGCGAGCATACTTGCTTCATCTCAGAGTTCAAGATGTTTGGAAAAGTTTGACACTTACAGACAATTTTGCACATTACAAAAGTTCTACATGTACTTTTCAGTAAAACATATGAAGTGTTCTAATTTTTAAATGAGCTGTTTCCAGACACACTCACTGCAATTAGTTAAAAGCAAACAAAAATGTCAAGTTTCAGACTATGTATTTCTTTACTCAACTCACTTTCCTAATATATTTTTTGAAGATATTTGCACTTTCTTCACCTTTTCACTGCAAAAGGGATCATAAAGCTCATATTTGCATATGTGCTGACTTGAATCCCACCCCCCCTCAGATCTCCTGATGTAGATGGTACAGCTGACACAAAGCCGCCTACGGTGTTCTTGTGATCCCCAAAATGGCCTCTTCAGACAGCAGACATTTGATCAAAACATAAAGCAACTGTGAGGTTGTTTTACATTGCTTCATGGTCAATAAAAGTACTAGGTCAGCTGCAGGATTGGTATGTCGTCCTGCATTCAGCACCATTCAATCAGACTGGAAAATACACTTATGTGCACTTATAAATGTGACTTGATTTCCATAAGTGCTGAGCATTCATAACTCCTACTGAAGTGAAAAGATGTTGTGGGCAGGCAACAACTTTTGAAAATCGGGTTAACTTTATCCAAGTGTCTAAATATAGATTAAATATTTTTTGAAAATTTGAACCATAGAACATTTAAGCTATTCAGTTAGGCTGAGTCTACACTGCATAGTTATTTTGGAATAAGATATTCTGGAATAGTTATTCTGAAATAGCTTATTTTGAAATAGCACGTCTACACTGCAGGGAAGCCTCAAAATTAGTCTAAACCAGGTAGATGTGCTATCTTGATTTAGAGTCCCAGGAGGAATAACTTAGATTGGCCTTGGTGAGGGGCTATTTCAAAATAGCAGAAGTGGAGTGTCTATACACGCCTTATTTTGAAATAGCTATTTTGGGAATAGGCATTATTGTTCGTAGAATGAGGTTTACAGAAGTTGGAATAAGTTGTCCGTTATTTTGAAATTATTTTGGCCATTATTCTGAAATAACTTTACTGTGTAGACACACCCTTAGGGTTCATCTACATTGCATCCATAGGTCGACTCCAGAAAATTGCGTATCTTATTTCAATCTAATTTCGAAATAGCTTATTCAAAATTTGGTGCTGTTTACACAACTCCAAATTTCAAAATTAAAGCGCTATTCTGACAAGTTCCTTAACCCTCGTGGAATGAGAGTTACAGGGATGCTGGAATAGCACATCAGTTATTTCAAAATATATATTTCAAAATAACGGGCATGTTTAAAGACATGGAATAGCTATTTCGGGATACTTCTGGACTCCCAAAATAGTGCCGCTGTCTAGATGTAGCCTTACTGATATTTCACTTTTCCTGTTCCTTCCTCATATGCCATTTGTAAAATTGTTACCATAGTGGCATATTGTGTCTGTACCTGACACTTTGGGAGGGCTCAGCCAGTCAGAGTCCAGGAATGTTAACTGGACATTTATCTTGAAATTATGTGGTTCTCTGCACCCTACCTGAGAGGTTCATTTGAATATTTCTAGTATGGCTTTTTTTTTTTTAATTCAGCAACAGGAAAATATGTGTGCCCCTGTAATTTGGCTGAAGGTTCTTGATTTACATAATCACTGTTCAAGTTATTTCTGAATAATAGTCCAGTATGCAAATAATTTTCATTGATTGCCTGAGAGTTTGTTGTTTTTTAAGTTTATCTTGTACATACTAACTCGGCTACCCCCTGAAGCTTCTTCACATACATTTCAGTAAGAAATAATCATAGTCTGTCTGTCTGTCTTTCCTTCCCAGTTGTCTGTTTTCCCTAGAGGTCTCCATCCTAACATGTACACAATATATTGCTTCAGATACTTTAAATATAGTAATTAAATACTAAATTGTTTTAATACTGTTTAGATATTACACTCATGGATGCTGTGCTTACACTAAAGGCTGATAGTGAAGAGAGGGGAAATCGTTTCTCAAGGGATGATGTGGAGAAATGAGAGATATTAAACAGGACATTTTGTCCCCTCCACCAATCAAACTTTCAAGTGATCATTTATTTAGCCCTTGATATAAATACTTTACAAACATACAACTTGAGCATTCCTCTTAGGTATTTCAATTTAACGTTTTACAGAAATTGGTCAAGTCTCAGTGTGAACTTACAATTAGCATTATTTTTTTAAGCAACTGTGGTATTTAATATTCTAGTAAATATATTGGAAAATTGTAAATGCTTCATAATAATCTAGGGAATGGACTGCCTTCTAATTATCTCTGGAATGGAACATCATTTTTAAACTTGAAGACATGCAAAATGGTTGGTTTCAAAATGCTACTGTGTATTAAATAAATTCAAATTTCAAATAATTCAGAGTTTGAGTTGCTTTTGGATATATACAGTAAAAGGGTGGCTACTTGCATAAAACTTTTAAGTGCTACAGTGAAACCACTGAATCGGCAAAATGGGGTTTATTTGGAGAGAACAAGCTTGCTTCTCAGATGTGCATTGCTGCGACTCCCAGAGGGAACACCATGAGAAAAATGTTTATTATTTAGGTTTCCGTTTCCAGTCACAGCCAGAATGTGAAGGTATAAAATTCTTATCTGCACATTTCAGAACCTTACTAAAGATTCTAAAAATTGGCAACGTTTTGTGGTGTTTTTTTCTTTTTCATATACTAGTTTGTTCATCCTTACTATAGATTCTGCAAACTTGTCAAGTTCATTCACAAGTTCAGTCATGAAACAAAGAATGAATATGGTATGGAATTGCTACCACTCTTCTGCTGCTTCTGATTTGAACACTCCCTTTTTCTTTTACTGGTTACTATTATTTTTTCTCCCGTTAGTCTCTAAGGCTGTGTCTAAACTATACCCCTCTGTAGGGAGAGGGATGTACACTAGACGTTTTGAAAGTGCAAATGAAGCGGGGATTTAAATATCCCATGCTTCATTTGCATAATCACGTTCTGGCGCTGTTTCGAACAAGCGCCATTTTGAAACTGAAACCACGGTTTAGACACATTTTTTCTGACAATGGGGTGATTTTTCAAAAGATCCTCTACTCTGCAAAAAACGAGGCATACAGGATCTTTCAAAAAATCTCCCCATTGTTGGAAAAACTGCGTTTAAACCGCAGTTTCAGTTTCGAAATGGCGCTTGTTCGAAACAGCGCCAGAATGCAATTATGCAAATGAAGCACGGGATATTTAAATCCCCACTTCATTTGCACTTTTGAAACATCTAAATTACATCCCTCTGCAGACAGAGGGGTGTAGTTTAGATGTAGCCTCAGAGCCAGAGTCCTCACATCTGCTTTCACTCTCTGAAACAATAGACCAGAGTTGTTCAGGGCTCCTTCTAGAGTTGCTGAGGCCTTGTCTACACTATAAAAGGAGGATTGCTGTTGCCATGATCAATCTTCTGGAGTTTGATTTAGTGAGTCTTAATTAGACTCACTAAATCAAACTCAGAGGCTGCCTCCACCAGTGTCTAGTACTCTTTTTTGTGAGGAATAAAGGAAGCCAGTGGGAATGTTTGCACTCATCAGTCTATTGCTGTTGATGCCACCAAGCTCGGCTTAAGGTAAACAGACTCCTGCTACGTATTCAACATAGCTGGAGTTGAGTACTTTAAGCAAAGTTGCTGAGTCTAATATAGACCTGGCCTGAGTCTTCTGTAACAGTGTTGTAGACTTGTGATTTCTTCAATAACCCCTTGAAGGGTGGAAGAGATTACTGGATCAGAGGTTTAGCAAACTGCAAAGTTCTTACACATGTGCTTTCATGGGAGTTAAGCATGCAGTGGCAACTGGTGCCAACGTGTGTGTCTGTGCAGGGAGGACCACCCAGAGGGGCAGGCAAAAGATAAACGGCAGCAGCCCATTTACCAATTAAAATGTTGGTGGGGCCGTGCTCCTCTCAAGTGCTATCATGAGTCACCTATATATATGTGTGTTCAAAATTAATCATGTATTTAAGTGCTTTATTAAATCAGGGCCTCTGATGGGGTCCTGTTGTCCGTACAGTATTTAAGTACCTTTAAGTGCATTCCTGTTCCAAATTAAATATGTGTGAATGGGAATTGGCTAGCAAGTAGCAAACAAAATGTTGCAAATGATAAATCAATAAAAAGTTCTTGTTGATCCCCGGGATTATTGTGTTCTTATTGCCCCATCAAAGGACCAATAAAGCCAATAATTGTAGGTATAATTCTGCTAAAACTTTATTCAATTTCTATGTTGCAAGGTTTAGTTTTTAATACCCTTTAATACAACAAAACATATGCAAATTTGTATGTGCATCAAAATGGGGTACAAAACAAAGACTTGTTTTAGTTCTTTCTGTAATGGAAAACAAGAGTCCTCCTGGGGAGATAGCCCTCCCAGGAATATCTAAAGCTCAAACATCAGAGGAACTTTTAGCTTAAGTGTGGCACAGGCACTGAAATAAAATGAGTCTGGCTGGAATTTCTTTCAGAGAGAACTTTCATGTCCTTGGTAGTTTTCAACATATTACTGATGCTACACAAAAGGAAACCCTTAGTTTTATGCAGAATGAATTATCCACCTGATATTCTTGAATAATCTAAATGTTGACAAATTATTGTACCATCTCCAGGGAGGTGAACAACTGTATAACTTGTTTAAGACTATTGATGGACCTGACTGTGCTTGTGGGGTGGAGTTGCAGCCCACTGACCCAGAGGTGGAGGAGCTCCTCCAGGAGCCATTTTGGGCAGAGCCTAACCCCTCCCCATCACCTGAAAAGAAGCCAGAAAGCAGGGCCAGGACTATAAAAGCCCAGTCTGAGGGCTCAGTCTGTCCCCAGCCTACAGAGGAACCAGAAGTCTGCTCAGTGCTCCCTGCCTGGGAGGCTGAGGTTTGGCCAGGACCACCAGGATTGCTTGACCCAGAGGACCGGCCTGAATACCTGCACCAGCCTGCACCCAGGGACTGGCTGGGACAACCGGATCTGCAAGGGCCCAAGGACTGGTCTGGACCTTCAGCTGTTCCTGACCCAGAGGACTGTCCTGAATGCCTGCACCTACCAGCACAGGAGGAGTGGCTGGGATCGCTGGACCTGCAACAGGCCAATGAGTGGCCTGGACCACCCAAACCCCAGCAGGACCTGAACACCTCAACTCCCTGAGAGACCTGCTGAAAGCCCAAGGGGGAAAAGAAAAGTGGCCCAGGGAATACTGAGGGTAGTTAAATGCCTTGGGTCAGCGCGTTTCGGGCTGGAGGCCCACTGACCCCGCAGCAGATTGCATGGCTGCTACTAGGGCCCTGGTTGGGACGCAGTGGAGTGGGCGGGCCTGTGTCCCCCCTGCCACCCACCTACTGGGTGGCAATCTCCCCCCTCCACCACCACAGGTGAACTGCCTGCACCCCTCCTGAACCAGGAGACAAACTGTTTACCTCTGTTTGTTTGCTGCCCCGCCCTGAACTAGGGCCAGCGCTCTTTACTGTGTGTATTTGCTGCCCCACCTGAAACAAGGCCTGGGCTACTGGACTCTCCAACTGCCTGTGTTTGTTTACTGCCCTGCCCTGTCCTTGGGCTCCCTGAACTGACTGTTTGGTTGCTGCCCTGCCCTGCCCTGCCCTGAACCAAGGCTGAGGATTCTGAACTGGGTTTGGGTGCGGCCCCACCTGAACCAGGGCCCAGAGCTTGAACTGACGGTGTTCATTTGCTGCCCAGCCTGAACCAAGGACTGCTAAACTGCATGTTTGTCTGTTGCCCCACCCTGACCTAGGGCCAGGGCCCTTGCCTGTGTCTATTTGGTGCCCCGCCTGAAACCAGGCCTGGGCTATCGAACTCTTTGAACTCACTGCGTTTGTTTGTTGCCCTGCCCTGACCTAGGGCTGGGCTCCTGAACCAACTTTATTGTTTGTTGCCCCACCCTGAACCAGGGCCGAGGATTCTGAACTGTTAACTGTGTGTGTTTGCTGCCCCGCCCGGACCTAGGACCAGGACTCTTGGCCTGTGTTTGTTTGCCTGTTGCCCGCCTGAAGCAAGGCCAGGCTTCTGAACTGTTTGCCTCTCACCCCACCCTGAACCAAGGCTGGGCTTGTTGGACTACTGAACTGGGGATTTGTTTTAGTGCCCACAGTAGTGGGGCAGAGTAGCTGCCCACTGACCCGGAGCCCCTTCAGGAGGCCTAACTGGCTAAAGCTTAATATTCTCAAAGAAAAACTGTGAACCATCTACTCTAAAGTTTGAAAATTATCCATATAGCATCTGTGTGATATGCCAAAATTATAGCTCAAAACACTATCATACACAGCCAAAAAATATTTTGTCTGGAAATGTTATGTATAAAATGCAAATTATTCTTTTTAACTTAATGTGAAATGTAAATATATGTTAATGTAAAAATAAACATTCCTAAATAAAACCACATTTAATATTTATTCAATAAAATATCCATATAATTGTCTTTTTGCTAGGCTGGTTCCAGGATGGTGCACACACGGTCTGCCGCTAAGGCCATACTCAGAACCTTTCCAGTTCGGTAAAACCTGCTGGAGTTTATGCTCTGCTGGCATAGCCTTCAAGAGCCCAGAGTCATCTCCATGCCATGATGAGGCAATGGAGTAGGATTTTGTGTGGGAGAAGTTCGTCACCAGAAGGTTGGCCACCAGGTGACAATTTGGCCACACAACTGTGAACACTATGATAATGTAGCATGATATTGAGTCTTGTGTAGTTCCCTCTTGCTTCCACAATGATGGTGGTGGAGTGGTGGATATGGGGGCAGAAGGTGCTAAGAATCTCACAATATTGAGATCTGTCCATTTGTATTGATTTACGTGTTGGCACATTTAATGTGCGATCCCTCTCAAGCTATGAGCAGGTCGATATATTACTGGAAGAATTGCATCATATTCTCATTGATATTCTTGCCACAACTGAAACCAGAAGAAAAAAGGAAGTCATGGCAAAATGGAAGGATGGATCACAAGTTCTCCTGGGAGTAATGGAAGGAAAAGTTGGTGGAGTTGGATTTATTGTGCACCCGAACGTGGTAGAAAACATCATTTCATGGATAATTTTATCATCTCATTTCTGAGTGCTCACAATTAGTGTAGGCAAATGGGCCACCATGAAAATAATTGTAGCCTGCACACTGATATCCCCTGTGGAAGATGAAAGAAGTTGACAGGATTCTTCAGATGAAAACAACTTATAAGGTGGTGCTTGGTAACTTCATTGCCAAGGTGGGTCCAGGAGAAGATTGAAAAACTACATCGGAGAAATGAAAAAGGCCAAAGGCTAATCAATTATGCAGAAGCCTTGCATGTACGCATCATGAATACCTTCAAGAAGAGGGTTGGAAGGCAAAGGACTTGGTGAGTGCCAAATGACGTAATAAGAAATTAAATTGATTATGTATTGGTGGGCAACTGGTTACAGATGTAACAGTCATTTAGGAATTGGCCATCTGTATACAGTCAGATCATCGATTGGCTAGAGTGAAATTCAAAATAAACATCATACAGGAAGAAAGAATAAAGGTGAGATTTAGGCACTGCATGCAGGCACGACAGTTCTGCCCAGATCTGTTTAAGTATGCTGTCAACGCTGAGTCACGGGAAATGGATGAAACTGAAGATATTGATTCCAACTACTACTGCTTTTTAGTGAAGTTCAATAAATGTAAAACTGCTGCCACTGAAGAAGCCAAAGGAATCCAGAAACCGTCTTACCCAGCAAACGCATGATCTTCTGCAAAGCAGAGAGAAATGACAGACAAGGGCGATACCAGCCTGGAGTATAAGCTCATATGTAAAACAATGAGAAGAAAAATGATAGACAATTATGAGTAGTATCACTTTGCAAAACAGCAAATGGCAGTTGAAGAGAAAGCAAGTTTGCAAAGAGCTTGGCATGAAATCCAACTAATCCACACTCTTCCAAGTGCGTTTTGATGAAGACAATAAAAGAATGACAAACAGACATGAAATGGAAAAGATTTGTCAGAGCTTTTACAGTGAACTATTTTCATCAGCAAGAGCAGTAGAGCCATTGTACCTGTGCTCTGTTACTCCTGAACCTGATGTGCTCAGCAAAGAAGTGGCAGCAGCCCTTCAGAAGATGAAGCTGGGAACAGAGGCAGGTTTAGACCTGTAGTAGAACTTGTACAAGTAGAAGAACTTTTCATGGGAGGTAATACACTCCTAAAAACACTTAGAGATTCTCCAGACATGTTAAAAAGGGGAGAATTCTGAAAGATTAGAAAGATTGTGAACTGTTCTTCTGATGAAAAAGGGATACTGAGAAGACATTCTCCACTATTGACCGCTCTGTCTCCTTTCTCATCTTTATAAGGTCTTTAAGAGAATGATCTATGCCTGTATTGAGGGTGTCCTTGAGGAAAACATGAGAAAAGAACAGGCAAGCTTTTGTAGGGTATTCTCCACAGTGAACCACATTTTTGTGGTCACACAGATGGCCGAAAAGTTTTGAGAATACAAGATCCCACTATGCTTGTTGTTCATTGAATTTAAAAAAGCCTTTGACTCAGTGAAACAAAATGCAGCTCTAAACACTCTCCTTTTGCTTCCACTGTGTATGTTAGAATTATACAAGACTCCATGAGGGAAGCAACTACAGAAATCACACTTTCTGATGATCCCTTGATCATCAAAGTTAAGCGAGGCATAAAGCAGAGGGATGTTTGGTCACTGAAGTTCTTTGCTAGCATCCTGGAAGATGTCCTGCGGAGGATCGAAGTGAAAGATGGATTTCTGATTAATGGCGAGGTTCTTCAAATGCTGCTTTTCACAGCTGACCTCATTCTAATTGCGTCAAAACCTAAAACATTGCAAATCCTCCTCAATGACATTGGTAAGAACATGAAGGAGATTGGCCTGACTATCCACACTGGAAAAAACAAAGTAGACAAAAAGTGCATATTGTTCAGAGTACATCATGCAGCTGGATGGAAAGTACATTGAACTGGTGGAGCAATATGTATCTCTTGGACAAGCATTGCAGATGAACAATGAGTTGGACCTCGAGTTGAGCATGAGGAGGAGGGTTGGATTGCCTTTAGGAATCTGCACAGTGTTTTTGCTGATCCCAAACTTCCCACTGCCACGAAAGCCCATTTTTTTAACATTACTATCCTTCCGGTAATGCTGCATGGCTGTGAAACCTGGAATATAATGTTTACAGAAGAATCAAAGCTTCACACCACCCAAAGAGCAATGGAAAGATGTACGGGGGGTGTAAGTAGGCTACAGCATGTTACTATTGATGATTTGCACACAAGAAGCAATGTCAATGATATCATCCAAGCTGTGTATAACCAGAAAAGGAGATGGGTTGGCCATGTAGCGAGACAACAGATGGAATCTTCCAAGTAAGTATAATTGTATTATTTAAACATACATACCACCTTTGCTCACAAAGAATTTTAAAATTTGTATGTACTTAATATAATGTTTAAAATATGAATACTTTGGTATCTAAATTGGACACCTGAAGTCAGCATAGGTTGTGGGCACTCAGAATCTTTGAAAATCAAGCACATTTATTTAGGAGCTTAAATTAGGTATCTGTGGTTTGGTATCAAAACACACACGACTTATGTAACTCAGAATTAAAATGTTCTTGTAAACCAGAGTTAAAAGTGGAACAAACCCCAGACCTGTAATTCCCAAATGCCAGGAATTAAAAGTAATTGATTAAGCATCAAAGGAAGTGAAATCACTCAAGGAATTCTACTGGGAAAAGAAAAAAAGAAATCTCAGAGTGAATGAAGCCAACCTTACTGTACTTTTCATATGTGAGCATTAACACCTTGTACTACCTGAGGCTTATGCCTGTCAAGTTTATACTAAGAAGCATAGTTATGACAGGCAGGAAACATGTCTCCTTGGTTTCGATTTGAGGGAACAACACTAAAATATGCCACTAACATTTTCAAAAGATTTTCCAATAATAGCTTATATGACCTTTGTGCTGGTCACACATTCCATGTAGAGAGCTGCCAGTGGAAGCCATTTGCTGTGCACAACATGAAGTTCCACTGGTCATCTAAAACTCAGGATCAATGTTTGTGTCCTTGACTACCATCTACTGTCCCTTTACTTAGTAAGTGTTTACATCACTCATTTATAGAGCACTCCTGTAACTGGCTTTCATGATCACTGACCTCCATACTCAAGATCTGCCAAAGCCCAAATGTGGGACACAAAGAATGCAAGCACAGAAGATGAACACACCACAAACTATTCATGCACAACATTTCAAATACTATGGGATCCCTTCATTTGTTTCCTTCATTTAGTGTAAATCACAAAGAGACATCAACCCATTTTATTTTTGGTAAAAGGTTGCATCCTCAACTAAGATTCAATAATAAAAATTAAGGGATACCAAAGCTGTATGAAACACATGAAACTCTGAGACTGAAATGAATGGCATCTCTAGAAAGGAGACAGTTGAGAGGTATGACAATGGCTATAGAGAGCCCAGCTGCAGCATTTTGTTTCCCTGCCATAAATAGGGGACACAGGTAGGCTTTCTTCTATTAGATCTCTGCCTTCCTCTTCCTCACCAGTAGTCAACAGCAGGAAAATAAAGGGCCAAGAGAAAGAAAGATCTGGGTACTGGTGAGTGGAGGGATATAGGGACCCTGGAGAGGGAAGAGTTAACCTAAACAGGGGCTGAGACATTGTTTACATCTGATGGAATGATCTGGCTCTGTATGTGCTTTGCCAGTGCTAAAAGCATTACCCATACTTCTTTGTGCAAGGTTTTTATTTGTTTTGTTGGTTTGCTTGCCTGTTTATTTATTTACTGCCTATCTGATGAGGTTTGGCCACCCCTCTTTAGGGGGATTTAACCAGAGCCACTCCGATACCGATCTGCCTGTCTTTGTATGTATCTAGAGACTAAAACATAATTTGTGAGCATAATTAGTTATTGTGATATATCTGCTTGGCTACAATCTATAATATTGCTGGTCTGATATTATCTTCTCCCCATAATGCTGTTGTCTGTTAGTTCAGTTAAGGTACAGTTTCACCAGGGATAATTTCTGTGCTTTGTTTCACTGAGCCTTTACCTTCCAAGTGAATTATTGATTTCATTTTTAAACCACAGTTTTCCAAAGTACAATAACTAGAAAAATATATCCTTATTATAAAAAATAACATAATAATCAGATATGACTTCCCATTACTTTCATCAAATTAGTTTAAATATAACATAAACACACATATAACCAACCATACAGCTGAATTTATATTAGGTTTGAATCCAAAAGGAACAGTTTTCAAGAAAACTGTTTGTTTTAACTATTAAAAATCATCCCAAAGATCTCAAGCAACTAATGTAAATAGATGCATAGAAATTAAGGGCAGCAGGAACCATTAGATTCTCCAGTCTCTGGCTCTGTCAATATATATAATCAACATAATCCATTAAGCCTCAGAATGCCCCTGTATGATGCAGTGGTTACCATTACAATGGCCAATATTTGCCAGCAGTTACAAATCACTGGTGTTTCTGTTTCTCATTCTTAGTATAATATAAAACTACTAGCAGCAAATGTTGACTTTTTATGGCCATTATTGTAGGTTAGCCTGATCGATATATATATTTTTAACCAAAATTATTTTAGCTCTGTCTTATTGGCAGGAAACATAGTTCAGTGTTAGAAAAAATAATCCTCTAGTTTCAGCAATGTCTCTAAAGAAGGTGAATTTTTTTCAGTTCATTGTAAAATGCCTGTTTCTTGTATTCATTGTATAATACAATGAACGGATGTGTATCTGTGATTGAAGACAAGCAGAATGAATTAGCGAAAAGATGCACTAAGAGGCATTCATTTCTGAAATTAAATGAGCTACCTACATGAGTGGAAGTGTGAATATACGTTCACACCAAAAACAAAACAAAATCATAGGACAGCTTATTCACCATATGGAGAAAGGAAGTGTCAGACAATGAGACTGCAAAAAATAGCCTGCTATAATTTTCTCCCAGTTATGTTGTTGGATTAGTATGTACTCGTGTCTTTTTCTAATGCTTTCATTTTTCTCCTTTTATATTTCAAATATTTTGATCGAAATACTTTACAATTGAATGAAAGAAAGGTGAGGGGTAAATGGGATTTTTATAAGAATCCAGGCTGTTTCTTTAGTCAATATGCAGAATGATACAGCATTAGAAGCTGTCAAAAAATGTGTCTCTTTATTTCTTCCATCACACCATATGCTGTCTGCACTGGGCCCTAAGTGCTGAAATCCAGAGAAAGCATCTGTTGTGAAATTACTCAATTCATTAGTCATGAGACTGGGAAATGTGCAGTATGTACACCAGAGAATTTTAAGAGTTTCTAATGATGTAGGTCAAACAGGATTCCTGTTTTACATTACTTGGTGAGTTAATGTATAATAGGTATTTTAAATGTGTCTCACAGTTCAGTAGCTAACCTTGTTCTGCAAATCTAGAAATATCCTACATGTACAGGAGAGTAGAAATTCTGTAAAAGAGAAATGAGATTGTATTGGTGTTTCATGGGCCTACATGACATTCAGGCTATGTCTAGACTGCAGGCTTCTTGTGCAAGAAGCTTTTTTTGGAAGCGATCTTCTGAAAAAACGTCTTGTGAAAGAGCACAACCACATACAAAAGTGCATCAAAAAAGTGATGTACTTTTTCGAAAGAGAGCGCCCAGACTGATTGGACGCTCTCTCGCATAAAAGGCCACCTGCAACCACTTCAGCCAGGGCTTTAGGTCACCAGTTGCTTCCAAGTGCCGGTGCTGGAGCCCTGCAGAAACATGCACTTAAAGGGACCCCCCTGGACAGCCGTTTCTCTGATTCTGCTGCATGCTTGCTACCTCTTCAAGGGACAGGCTGTGGTTGTCCTGTTCTTTTTCGGACGCCACAGCTTTGTTCTTTGTGCCATGGAGCCGGAGCTGCCCCTGGGCATGCAATGGCACCACACGACCATGCTGCAGTTTTTGCAGCACTTACTGCCAGCTGCCTTCCTGGTCCTGCATGACCTGGACCCCGAGCTTATTCTGGGGACCCTCTCCGTGGCTGCGGCTGCTCCACTCTGGCAACCACACAAAGGAGAGGAGTTTTTGGAGGCTCGACACCAGTTTGGGCTGGTGGGACTGGCTGGTCCTGGAGCGGTGGGACGACCAGCAGTGGCTCCAAAACTTCCGCATGCGGAAGGCCACCTTTTTGGAGCTATGTGCCTGGCTCGCCCCCACCCTCTGGAAACGTGACACCCACCTGCGGCCCGCCATCCCCCTGGAGAAGCAGGTTGCAATCACCCTCTGGAAGCTCACCACCCGCTACAGCTACCGGTCGGTGGGCAATCAGTTTTGTGTGGGGAAGTCCACCATCCTCCTCATGGAAGTAAGGAGCTCTTGGGATGCAGTCCCTAGAGGGGGGTGAGGAGAGTGTTCCAAGGGCTGGCGTGGGTGTCTGCTCTCCGCCAGGGTCTCGGCCATCCATCTATATGCAAGCCTTAGTTTTTTAACTTTTAGCCATTACAGCATGAAAATGAAAGGACAATCAGACCTAAGAAAAGTAATGGCAGTTTTAAAGATTAAAAAACAAAACAGTGGCATTTTGACACTTTCAAAACACAAACAATTTCTATTTTGATATATCAATCTTCAAAGAAGGGATATAGACCAGAGCCTTAGCACCAGCTGAACATCTGGCCTGACAGATCTACAGATGGGACAAATCTAAACTATAAGAGAACTGATGATGAGTTGGTAGCATGGGAGTGACTATGTTAACATTCGTGTTTAAGCGTCTGAGCCTGCACCATGTGACCTAAATTAGTTCAGAACCCTGATATGCTTCAGACTGAGTTGAATGTTCTCAAAGTTTAATAAAAGAACAGTGCCTTTCTTTTCAGCCTTGGTTCAAACAGGCTGTCATCCTATGGAGTAAGCTAACAGATTCGTTCCAACAATATTGGACTATTCAGGAAAGTCAAACTGGAAGCGAGGACTCAAGGTAAAAATCTAGCTGTGCCTCCAAGTATCTGATAGCGAAAGAGACCAAAAGATTACACATTTCTTAAGATAAGGACCAGGGAAGTCATAGAACTTCCTTATTACATTGCTTCCTTAATTTTAATATTTTCTTAGAAGCTGGTGGCAATATCTCTAAACATGGATGTCTATAGTTAGATATTTCAGTACATATTTATTTACATAGAAGTTACTGGGAGGAGCTATGTATGTTCAGCATCTCTGAAAATCAGGTCCCTTCTACTAAAGTGTTTAAATGTGAATTTACATAACTAACTTTAAGCATCAACATTTGCATATTTTGGCTATTGGTATTTTGATAACATAAAGCAATGTTTTTAGCCAAGGGTATTATAAAGAAGTCTAATATAATTGGAGACTGATTTATACCAGAGAATCTTTTAGTAAAAGAGGAAACTAACTGAAAAAGTGCACTCACAAATTTTTACTGGAATACATAACAATCTGATACAAAATCCCTAAAAAAATTTAATATTGAATGTTTCAAAATAACTGGCTACCCATAGGTTCCAATTCATTTCCATCTCACATGGTATTTGTAAAGTTTAAAACACCTTTCAGTCATATTCTGATGTCTTTAAGATCCTATTTCTAGACCTTATTAATGTGGTGAAAGAGCTTGATATTATCCCCAATCTCCATCTTAAAACATTACTGTCAAATCAAATGGAGGATGCTTTCATGGGAGTGTACACTTTGACTCTGATAGATTCATATAAAAAATGAAAATGGTTGTAAGTATTTGAAATTAAAGATTCTAGATAATTGACGAAGTGGATATAGAGTTTCCTCTGAGAGTTAGTATCTTCCTGAGAGGAGAACATTGTATAGACATTGATGTAAAACAGAACAGAAATAAGACTGGTAAATTCAGTGTATCACTTGACCATCTTCAGAAAATAGACAAAAGTGAATAGTAGGATATGTTACATCTGCTGTTGACAGGGGAGCTTTGATGTACACCCAGTCTGTCAACAGAGGGAGCAAGTTTAAACATGCTTTCACAACTTTTTTTTTGCGACTTCTATTTGTTGACATTAGTTTCCTCAACAAAACTCAGCACTATAGACATACCCCTGTGACTGAATATTCAGTGAACTCTTAACTGAATTCACAGCACAGCTGAGTAAATTCCAGAGAGGTCCTTCCTTCTTAGTGAAAATCACTATAGGCTTTCAGCATTGAGCTTCCAGGGTCTGTGAGAGCAAGGGATCATCAGTTGGACAATGTCACACAAGAGATCCACTTCCTGGATACTACAGTTCAAACAAGTGATGGTCACATAATCACCACCTTATACCAGAAATTTACTGATTGCTATACTTACCAACATGCCTCCAACTTTCATTCAGGACACATCATGTGTTCCATCATCTATAGCCAAGCCCAAAGGCACAACCGCATTTGCTCCAATCCCTCAGACAGAGACAAAAACTTACAGGATCTCTGTCCAGTATTCTTAAAATTATAATAGCTAGTTGGGGAATTGAAGAAATAGATTGAGAGAACCAGCTGGGTACTCAGAAGTCCCTTACTGAGAGAACCAATAAAGAAAGCCACAGAACTCCACTGACCATTACCTACAGCCCCCCCAGCTAAAAGCTCTCCTATACATCATCAGGGATCTACGACCTATCCTGGATGACCATCCCTCACTCTCACAGACCTTGGGAGGCATGTACAGACAGCCCCTTTACCTGAAACAAGTTATTCACACCAACTACACAGCACACCACAGAAACACTAACACCACAGGAACCACTCCCTGCAATAAACCCTCTTGCCAACTTTGTCCACACATCTACTCTAGTGACACCATCACAGGATCTAGCCACATAAGCTACACCATCAGAGGCTCTTTCACTTGCACATAAATGAATGTGAAATATGCTGTTATGTGCCAGCAATTCCCCTCTGCCATATACGTTGGCCAAACCAGATTGTCTCTACACAAAAGAATAAATGGACACAAATCAGACTTCAAGAACTGTAACATTCAAAAACCAATCGGAAAGCATTTCAATCTCTCTGGACATAGAGACTTAAAAGTTGCCATACTTGAGCAAGGAAACTTCTATAACAGACTGCAGCATGAAATCAATGAACTGGAATCCTTTTCCTTCTACACTTCAGAACCATTTGTTGGAGCATGATGAGTCCATTATTACTATTTATTGGAATTCCAGTTCCCACTGTGAATAGATTCAGAACATTATATCTGAATTATCTGTTAGTCTAGTTCTGATGTGCTACAAGAACAGTCATGCCCAAAAGTAAACACCTTATTTTATACCAGTTCTAACTCAGTAGGTTAATCCAGTTTTACACCAATGCTACTTCTGATTTCTACCAATGCAACTGAGATCAGAATCAGGACCTAATTTGGTATTAGGAATTCCCATCACATTTATGTTATGGCACACCTAAAACTAACTAAAGAAGTTGCCTGAACAAAAGCTAATCTTCAGATACAGAGAGAGAGAGAGAGAGAGAGAGAAAAAGGAGGTTTCATTTAGTGAGTCCTCCACCTTGTGTAAAAGATATGTGTGGTCAGAATAATCAAGTATTATCATATATATAGTAGCCCAATGTCTGTGAGTCTGTAATGTTGAAATGCTGGCTGTTCCCTCGGGGCGGCACTGTTGCTGAAATGCTGGCTGTTCCCTCTGGGCGGTGCTGTTGCCTGAAATGCTGACTGTTCCCTCTGGGCGGCCCGTGCTGCATGGGGAGTGTGTGGCCCAAATGGCTGCTTGCTCCCCTGTGGCGGCCTGGCTGAGTGGCGCAGAAGCCAGCCAAGCGCCATGATGGCAGGGGAAGGGGGCGGGGCAGTGATGTGCGGTGTGACAGTGGCTCCAGGCCCCACCCCCTGGCCGTGAACATCACTGACTTCTGCACCGCTCAGCCGGGCCACCGCGTGGGAGCAAGTGGTGCAAGTGACCGTTTGGGCTCCGCGCTCCCCATGCAGCACAGGGAGCCCAAAAAGGCCATTTGGGCTCTGTGGTCCCCCGAGTGAGAGGCAGGCGGGGGAGGAGAGCTGAGAGAGAGAGAGGGGGAGGCAGTAGGAGGAGGAGGAGAGAGAGAGAGAGACGGAGCAAGAGACCGGAGGCTCAGGAAAGAAGACCGACGTGGAGGAGAGACCTGAAAATCCCATCTTATGATGGGCTAATTGGCTAGTTGAATTAGAATTATCCTATCATGTCATCCTTATGCCACTGGACAAAGTCAACCATGCCATCCAAATATTCATCCCACCCTCCCCCAAAAAAAGCCTCCAAAATCTATATAGCCTCATTGTTTGTTCTGAAGGTTTTGTTACATCAGTAAAGATTTTCTTGTTCCCTCCATATATATTAGTCTCCAAGGGAAGTCTACACTGCACAGCTATTCCAGAATAGTTTATTTCAAAATAGCACATCTACACTACAGGGAAGCCTCAAAATTAGTCCAAAGCAGGCTTCCCTAATGTGGACGTGCTATCTCAATTTAGAGCCCCAGGAGGCACTGGGGAGGAATAACTTAGAATGGCCCCGGTGAAGGACTATTTGGAGATAACAGCAGTTGAGTGTCTACACATGCTTTATTTCGAAAGAGCTATTTTGGAATAGGCATTATTCCTCATAGAATGAGGTTTACAGATTTCAGAATAAGCCGTCCATTATTTTGAAATAATTTCAAAATAATGGAATGGCTCAGTAGACGTTCACATTATTTCAAAATAACATTTGTTATCTCGAAATAACAGTGCAGTGTAGATGCACCCTAAGGTGCTACAGGACTACTCATCCATTTGTCGTTTTTAAGGGTTTTTTTTTACAATTGCACTGTGATTCTGGAATGTTGTCTGCAATGATTCTCTCCATATAATGTTATTCATTAGTCTCTTAACAAGCACTCTTGCCAATATTAGCCTGACTTCAGCAAACCAGTAAGCATCAATTGAACTTTAAACACCCCAGTTACTCCATCCCTGGTCAGCAAAGTATTTGATTGTAAGCAGGTGGGTACTCTCGAAATTAAGTACATGCTGAAGTACTTTGATGAGCAGGAATAGGACTGCTCATGTCATGTGCCTAAAGTTCACTATGTGTTTAATTGTTTTACTATTCCCAGGCTTCTGCATATTACAGTTTGTAATGCAGAATCAGCTACAAGCCCCAAACACAATCAGAACCTTCCTTTTTGCTTGACAGTAAAAGACTTTACTTGCCCCACAAAAAGCAAATCTAAAGAGACAAAAAAGAGAAAACGTTGTAGAAATATGATTATCCCAGTATTTACAGAGAGGGAACTGAGACACAGAGAGATTAAGTGACTTTCCCATGGTCACGCTGTGTGTCTCTAGCAAAACTAAAAATTTGAACTTAGACCTTGTGAGTCCCAGGGCCATCCTTCCATTCTAGTGTTTTCAAAATCTATTTTAATAAGCTTGGATCAAAGAATCATAGAATCATAGAAGACTAGACTGGAAGGCACCTCAAGAGATCATCAAGTCCGGTCCCCTGCCCTCACGGCAGGACCAAGCACAATCTGTATCATCTCTGATAGATGTCTGTCTAACCTGCTCTTGAATATCTTTTACCTGTTCAGTTCTATTTCTATTTTCCAGATATTGCAGAGAAATGAAATTAAATGGTCAGCCATTATGCATTCAAAGATTCCAGTAGGTTTTCCGTCTCACACAGATCTACCATTTTTCACTATTGCCAAAGCTTTTTGAAATTCTTTGTGAGTAGGAAGATGGTTATTCTGCATTAGCTGGTGTTTCACACAAGCAAAAAGTGGGTTTTTTTCCAATGACTATTTCATGATTAAGTTGGCTGTTGAAATGTTTACACCATCAGTGCCTAATGGATACTTTGTCGGTAAGCAATTTTATGTAGATTTGACTATTATGGGCAGATTAGTGGTCACAAAAGACATGTTTGTCCTTTCCAGGGAAAAAAAGGGTAGCCACTACCATGCTCAATGAGGATATCCTCTAGTGCTGTACCAGAGTATAATTTGCTAAAGTCCTGCAATGGCAGAGTTGTAGCATGCAGGGGGAGCAGTCCTTCAGTCAAGCTTTTCTTTGTTTCTCAGCTTAACTTAATACTAGTGTTAGAATGTTTCAAGTAGTAACGTAGTATTTAATTGATATTATTAATAAATATTGGTATTCTGTTTTTCAGTCGTATGTTATTGTAGAGCTGGCTGGGAATTTTTAACAATCTTTTATCAAAAATGCTGATTTGTAAAAAATGAAACTTTTCACAGTAAAGGATCAAGTTTCAATTACTTTCTTTACTTGGAAAAGCTGTTGAAATCATTTTGAAATTTAAGTTGTAGTGCACTTTAAAAACATCCAAAGTGAACATTTCACGTGACCAAAATTGACTTTTTTTGAGGAGGGAAGGAATTTTAGTTTGAAAAAAGTTGGCATTTTGTCCTTATTCAGGAAGAGAAAAAAAATCAAAATCTCAAAATTAGTCATGCGATATAAAAACTAATTTATGCCAGCTCTAGTGTTGAGCTAATTTACTCACCGTGTCTTGGCTAGAGTAAATAGGAACAATATTTCTTACATGTCATGATTCATTGGAACATCCCCAATTGCAGTCAGACAAGTGCACCCTTAACAGAGAAGCTAAGTCAGGTAAAATAACACAATGGAAAAAGGATGAGATCCCAGTCTTACAAAAGGGTGCATGTGTAAGCTGGTCCATTAACTTCCTTAGGGTTCCAATCTTCTGATAAGTGCCTCTCCCTGCAGATTTCTCTGTAGGATAAAGACCTAAGTAACAATATTTAAGTTCAGATAGGACTGCGTGAGCAAACAGCTTTTCAACAAGATAAAAATCTAGTCTTCTGCACTAATATCTGCTATATAGAAAGATAACTGTGCGTATGACTACACTATAAATTTTTTTTGGAAAAACGGCCATTTTTCTGAAAAAACTTCAATTACGTCCACACGGCAATTGTATTCTTTTGAAAAAAAAATCAAAAGAACTGAGGGGTTTTTCCAACATTGGTAAACCTCTTTCTATGAGGAAGAAGCCTTTTTCTGAAAGAGCTCTTTCGGAAAAAGGCGTGTGTGGACAGTGAAGAGGGAGTTCTTCTGCAGGAAGAGGAAAGAGGAAAAACCACAAGTGCCCTGGTGACCATTCCGCTCATAGTAATCACAGCTTACATGCAAGATAGCGTCCATTCAGTGTGGACGCTATCTTTCGAAAAAGCAGATGGCTTTTTGATGTGCTTTGGCAGTGTGGATGCTGTCTTTCGGAAGAAGTTTTTTTGGAAGATGTCTTCCAGAAAAGCTTCTTCTGAAAGAAGCCTGCAGTATAGACATAGCCTGTGGGAGAGTACACTAATACATGTAATGTGTTGTCTAGATGAGCAATCGACCTATGAAAAGACCACTAAAGTGTGCAAAAATACTCCTTGAATATATCTTGCACACAGACACCTAAACATCACTTTTAAATATTTAATATTAGCATTTAGGCACCTATGCATCCAAGTTTGAAAAATGGGCCCAGGACGCAGTTTTTTGTTTTCTTTTAAACCCAAAGCACAAATCAGTAAAAGCTAAAATGTTGATATCTAAATATAAATAGACAGAAGAAATATAGAGCCATGATATATATATATCCACAATACAATTTTTGGAAGTTGAAGCTGGAAAAAATTAGCCTAAAACTAAAGCATACGTTTTTAATCATAAGAACATAAGAATGGCCATACTGGGTCAGAACAAAGGTCCAGCTAGCCCAGTATCCTGTCTGCCAACAGTGGCCAGTAACCAGGTGCCCCAGAGGGGGTGAACTGAAGACAATGATCAAGCAATTTGTCTCCTGTAATCCTTCTCCAGCCTTTGACAAACAGAGGCCAGGGGCATGATTCCTTACCACCTGGCTAATAGCCTTTTATGGACCTAACCTCCATGTATTCATCTAGCTCTTTTTAAAACTCTGTTATAGTCCTAGCCTTCACAGGCTCCTCTGGCAAGGAGTTCCACAGGTTGACTGTGCGCTGTGTGAAGAAGAACTTTCTTTTATTAGATTTAAACCTGCTACCCATTAATTTCATATGGTGTCCTCTAGTTCTTGTATTATGGAAACAAGTAAATAACTTTTCTTTATTCACCCTCTCCATACCACTCATGATTTTATATACCTCTATCATATCCCCCCTCAGTCTCCTCTTCTAAACTGAAATGTCCCAGTCTCTTTAGCCTCTCCTCATTTGGGGCCCATTCCAAACCCCTAATCATTTTAGTTGCTCTTTTTTGAAACTTTCCTAATGCCAAAATATCTTTTTTGAGAGTAGTTAAAGTTTGTGCTGGATTCTCCAATATTGAATTTTTTAAAATCAGGATTGGATGTGTTTCCTTCACTCCAGGAATTATTTTGGGGAAGTTCTATAGACTGTGATATACAGGTCAGAGTGGATGCTCACAATGATCCATTCTGGGCTTGGAATCAATGAACAATTGACTTTTTAGCAAGCTGGCAGTTCAGAAATATAAGACAAAAAATCATCTGTGTTTGTACCAAGCCCAGATTTTTTTTGCAAATAAAAAAAATCACAAAGGTTTTTAATTTTTGTTTCTGGGAATTTTTAACCAAAGCACAGGAAAAGAAAGCTAGATCAAAAATAAGTAGGCTGAAGAAGTAGTGCTCCCAATAGTTTATTGGCTTTGGGTACTGAAGTGTGGTGTGGGAGACTTTGCTCTGAATAGCCATTCTGGAGATTGACTTGTACGTAAGTCTGATCAAGATAGTTTGGGACAGCTGTGCCCCAGAAAAGTCAAAAGCTTGGTGGCTAGGACACTTGCTGGGAAGGAGGAAATGTGGATTCAGGTCCCTACTTACGGAACATGGTTTTGAACTGGGGTCTCCCACATCTCAGGCAAGTATCCTAGCTGTAGGTCCTCTTCTTTTGTGACTAGCACCTACATCCTCTTGTGAATATAGCCTAAAAATCAAAAGGTTTAATTTGGACATTATTAAAAAATCCTGTTTTGTTCCAGTTGAAACTTTTTACCCCAAATGAACATAAATTCACAAAATAGTTTGATCTATCTGAATCTGTAGGCTTTTAATGTGGAAGGGGATGTTAAACAAAACATTTTGCTTGAAAAATTGTCTGCTCTAAGTACAACATCAGCTTCTCAATTGCAATGTGGGTGTGTAGTGCAATGCCAAATTTACTTCATTTGTCATTTCTGCCAGTCTTCCTCTGGTGCTGACAGCAGTAAGTTTTATATTTTTTAAAGAATTATTTGGTCCTTTCCCCTGAACCTTCTCAATCTCCCACTGCTAAAGTGTAATCTAGCAGAAAGTTCATGTGATAGACTGAGAAATGTGTCTACTAGAGAAACATCATTTGAGCTCTAGGCCTGTCCACATACAGACTTTTTTCTCTTGGGCTATGTCTAGACTGCACTGTAAAATCAAAAAAAGATACGTAATTTGCGGTACACAAATTTTGTATCTTTTTTCAATTTAATTTAGAAAGAGGCTATTTAGAAATTTGGTATATCTACACGGCGCCAAATTTCAAAATAAAGTGCTCTTTCAAGCCATCCCTTATTCACCATAGAATGAGGTTCACAGGGATGGTGAAAGAGTGCATCTACTATTTTGAAAACTTTTCCAAAGTAGCGGACTCATTCCTTGGATTCGGCATTGCTATTTCGGGATACTGACCTCTGCTGCAGCTGATGTGGAGTCTGCTCCCGAGCCCCACATATCACTCCTGTTATCACCTTCCTCTCATTCCACACTGAAACTTAGATTTTTCAGGTAAAAGATGTCAGCAACACTGGCACTTCAAACTAACATCACCACATTCCACTGAAACTGGGATTCTGGAAAGCAGGTGAACAGACAAACAGAGAAGGGGTTAAAGTAATATATTTGGATTGGCTAGCAACCTTCCAGCCATGGGGGAATTGATTCCCTTTCACTAGAGTCCTTCAGTCTCTGCATTATTTTTGGTGCCATATAACACTTTAAAAGCTCCCTGGTTGACGGATGTGGCCGGAGGCTGAGATCTGCTGGGAGAACCATAATGTAATGAATAAAGGATCCTCAGTAAAAGACAGTGGTATAGATGTTAAGTTGAATATGGGATGATTTTTTAGCTGTCCTGGAGCTTTTTTTATATCACTATTTATTTTCACCTCTAATCTGGGACAGGGGATTTGGAGAGGACATGTGCATTTCTATTTGGATGATCCCTGGTTCTTGAGATTTTGCTATTCAAACCAGGCTAAAACTCAGTAACCACAGAGCAAAAGAGACATGAGGCTGGCAGCCCTAGAACTGAATAATTGATTAATGCTGTATACAGTATGTGCATTAACAAGGGAAGCACACAAAGCCTTCTTAACTGTTAAATAAATAAAGCTGTTAAAAGAAATGAATTTTCTGTGTTTCAAAATTGAAAGCATGCAAGGAACTATAGTATGATAGAGTCCTTTCTTATGGCTCGTGTCAATAGAAGGCAACAAATAATGAGTAGGTTGGATGTTTAAGAGGGTATTAAAGTTTGAGAGTTAATAGTTTTTCTTTGTGACCTAAAAATATTCACTAATGGAAACCAACAAATGTATCTTTATTAAAACCAACTGTTTGAGTCAGGCATGTGCCATTTTCCCCTGTTGCAAATATCAAACTAGAATCCTTTCCGAAAATAAGAATCAAGCAGTCACTTTAAGGGTACATCTAGACTACAGGCTTTTGTCGACAGAGGCTTTGTTGACAGACACTGTCGACAAAGATTCTGTCGACAAAGAGCGTCTAGACTACATCCAGTTCTGTCGACAAAGCAAGCCACTTTGTCGACATGAGAGTGTAGTCGCAAAGGACAGTGTAGATGCAATAACGCCTTCTGTCGACAGAACTCTGTTGACAAAAGGCGTTATTCCTCGTAGAATGAGGTTTACTGACGTCGACAAAACTGCCAAGTTCTGTCGATGTTATGTAGATGCTGTCGGCGGTAGTGTAGATGCAAGTATAGTTGTGTTGACAAAAGTCCACTTTTGTTGACAAAACCCTGTAGTCTAGACACACCCTAACTAAATACCTTCTCACTGCACTTTATCACATTTTATGAATATCTGTGAATGTCTTTGTTTGCTCTTTAAGTCTTGCAATGAATACAGTGAGGTAGTAACTTTTTTTTTGAGGGTTGTGGTGGAGGGAGAAGAGAAGATACCTTTTATGAATAGATTGATGGAAGATGAAGTTTTTTTAACATTTCTGAATGTAGTTTTTAAAAAAATTTCTTTTGTTCTCAAAGCTTCTTAGATTTCCTAACCTTCCAGTTATATGTGTCTTTTACTTTGATAACTGAGTCTATAACTAAGAAATAATTACTGATAAGAATAACATTATGCAGAAGGTAAAAATAATCAGGGACATCATTTGAATATGAGAAAATATACTTGGTAGGGTATTTTGCAGTGTCTCCATTACTAAAGACCATACTGAGGCACTGATTTTTTTTTTTTAAGCACAAGTCTTCACTGAAATCAATTAAGATTTCTACTTAAAAACCAATGGCACAGCATGGCAATTACAAAATGCCAATTCCATGGTGATATAAATTGTATTTTTTTTAAGATTAATAATTCTCAAAGAAGTATACAGCATGCTGTCCTAGAAGACCATTCATAGAACTGCTTTGCTGTCTATCAGGTCTCCACTGGAGTCTTTGTCTTTCTGGTACATGATATAAGCACATGATGGTTTCTGGTACAAGTTAGGCAGAAAACAACTCTGTTTCCCTGAAATCTCCCATACAAAATACAATGATTTCTTTTACTGATCATCAGCACACAATTAAGAAGGAGCAGTCATACAAGCGAAGGATAGAGAGATGCCAAACAGATATTTTTGGAGCCAATAAAATGTCAAGGGACTTGTCCTGACAACTACACCAGTATAATAGCATCATAATAGAAAAAAAAAAAACATTTGATACCTGTCAATGCTTTGCAAGCTTAAAATTCACTTTCCTGAACATTTGTTTAAGCATACTTCAGTTGCTTGAATATTAGTGGTAAAGACAGCTGTCAAATGATTAATCATATGTTTAATCATGAAGTTAAACAATAATAAAATGCCATTCATTTAAATATTTTTCTACATTTTCAAATATATTGATTTCAATTACAACACAGAGTGTAGTGCTCACTTTATATTTTTGATTACAAATATTTGTACTGTAGGACCCAAAAGAAATTAAGGCTGTCTATTACTCATATTTAATTCACATGATCAATTAAAAAATGCATCTCAAATGAGAAAAAAATCACAACTAATCACAGTTTTAATCACACTATAAAACAACAGAATACCAATTAAACTGTATTAAGTATTTTGGATGTGCGTTTTTACATTTTCCATTATAATGCAGAATACAAAATGTACAGTGGTCAGTTTGCATATTTTAAAATTATAAATATTTGAACTGTAGAAATGATAAGATACAGTATTTTTTCAATGTATTTCAAAAAAGTTCTCATACTGTGATCTCTTAATGTGAAAGAGCAATTTAAAATATACATTACATAACTGCACTGAAAACCAAAACAATATAAAACTTTAGCGCTCACAAGTCCACTTAGTCCTACTTCTGGTTCAGCCAATCACAAAGGCTATGTTTATATTGCATTCCTCTCTCGAAAGAGGAATGCAAATGAAGCAGATCAAAAATTCAAACGAAGCGCAGAGTTACAAATCTCGCACTTCATTTGCATAATTGTGTCCGAGTGCTTTTTCGAAAAAGGGTTTTTCGAAAAAAAACCTGCAGTCTAGATGGGGTTCTTTCAGGAAAAAAAACCCTTTTTCGAAAGAACCTCTACTCCTAATTTTTTTCAGACTGCAGGTTTTTTTTCCCCGAAAAACCCTTTTTCAAAGAAGTGCTTGGATGCAATTATGCAAATGAAGTGTAAGATTTGTAAATCCGCGCTTCATTTGAATATTTGATCTGCTTCATTTGTATTCCTCTTTCGAGAGAGGAATGCAGTCTAGACGAGCCCAAAGAGAAATAATTTTGTTTACATTTGCAGAAGATAATGCTGCTCGCTTCTCATTTACAGTGTCACCTAGAAGTGAGAACAGGCATTCACACAGAACTTTTATATCAAGCATTGAAAGGTATTTACATGGTAGATATGCTAAGCATTCATATGCCCTTTAGCCACCATCTTTTAGGACATGCTTCCATGCTGTTGATGCTCATTACAAAATAACATGTTAACAAAATTTGTGACTCAACTCAATTGTATGACTCCTGCTCTGCTTTACCCATATTCTGCCATATATTTCATGTTATAGTAGTCTCAGATGACATCCCAGCACATACTGGTTATTTTAAGAACATTTTCATAACGGATTTGACAAAACACAAACAAGGTACCAATGTGAGATTACTAATGATATCTGTAGCACTCAACCCAATGTATAAGCAAGGGTGTCATCTTTGGGAGCGTAGCGGGGAGCAGCCATGCGCTCCAGTATGCGCTAGCTTTTCATCCCATACACTGGATGCTAAAGGAGTGAGGGGAAAGTGCTTGCCTTCCATGCATTCCTCTCAAACCTGGCTGGTGAAGGGAGCTCACCAGCCAGGTGTGAGAGGAATGCATGGATGGCAAGCACTTTCCCCTCACTCCATTAGTGTCTGGGGAACAGACAAAAAGTAAGCCACAAACCAGAGTGCATGGCTGCTGCCTCCCCTATGTGCCCAACATTTCACACTTGGGTATAAGAACCTGAAATGTCTTCCAAAATCTGAGAGGGATGTGGTGAAGATCATGCTTTCAGAAGTCTTTAAAGAGGAACTCTCTGATTTGGAAACTACAGAACCTGAACCACCAAAAGAGAAAATCAATATTCTGCTAATGGCACCTGACTCAGATGATGAAAATAAAGATGTGTTGGTCTGCACTGCATTGGATCCCAATCAAGCAGAAACCAGATGCATGTCCTCTGGAAGAGTGGCTGAACGTGAAGGGATGTGTGAATCTTCAATGCATCTGGCATTTTGCAATGCTGGCTACAACAATGTCATATGAAGACCAATTTTTCAATTCACCTAATAGAAATACTATAGTGCAATCTCTTTGTCGTGAAAGTTGAACTTACAAATGTAGAATTATATACAAAAAATTGCATTAAAATAAAACAATGTACAACTTTGGAGCATACAATTCCATTCAGAGCTACTTCTTGTTCAGCCAATCAATCAAACAAGTTTGGTTATAATTTGCAGGAGATAATGCAGTCTTCTTCTAGTTTATAATGTCACCTGAAAGTGAGAATAGGCATTTTCATGGCACTGCCATCGCCAGCATCGCAAGATATTTATGTGCTAAATGTCGTAAAGATTCATGTGTCTCTTCATGCTTCAATCACTATTCCAGAGGAAACCATGTTGTTTACAGGTTCTGCTCAATAACAAACCAAAGTTGTGCAGAAAAATGCATTTTCATCATCTGAGTAAGATGCCAGCAGCAGAAAGTTCATTTTCTTTTTTAGTGGTTTGGGTTCTCTAATTTCCACATTGGAGTCTTGATTTTTTAAGTCTTCTCAAAGCATGCTTCATATGCCATACCTTTTACATTTTGGACAGTACGTCAGATTCTTAAACCTTGGGTCAAGTGCTATATCTATTTTTAGAAATATCACAATGGCACATTCTTTGTATTTTTCCAAATCTGCTGTAAAAGTGTTCTTAAAATGAACATGTTCTGGGTCATCATCCAAGACTGCTAATATATGGCAGAATGTGACATAAACACAGAGCAGGAGACATAGAATTCTCTGCCAAGGATTTCAGTCACAGATTTAATTAGAATGATGGCCAAAGCATGAAAGGGCAAAGAAATGTTTAGCATAGCTGAAAATGCTAGCTACAAAAGTGCCATGCAAACATCTGCTCTCAGGTGACATGGTAAATAAGAATCAGGCAGCACTGTGTCCAATAAATTTAAACAAACTTTGTCTTAGCAATTGGCTGAACTAGAAATAGGACTGAGTGGACTTCTAGGCTGTAAAGATTTATATTAATTTTGTTTTTCATGCATTTATATAAAAAAGAAAAAATCCCCTATTTTTCTAAGTTATACTTTCATAATAAAGAGTTTGCACTAAAGTACTTGTATGAGTCTAATTGAAAAATATTCTTTCTTTTGTTTATATTATTTTTATTACAAATATTTGCATTGTAAAATGATAAAGTACTGTACACTCTGATTTGTATTACAACACAGAATACAATCTATTTGAAAAAATGTAGAAACATATAAATATTTAATAATTTTCAATTAGTATTTAACAGTATGATTAATCAAAATTGATTATTTAATTGCAATTAATTTTAGTTAATCACATGACTTAATTGCAATTAATTGACAGCCCTATGAGAAGTCCAACACAGTGCGGCTGTAAATATAGCCAAAGCTAATTCATGTTTAAATTTGACTGTCTACATGCAGGCAGGTTGTTGTTATATTTACCTAATTCAAAAATCCAGTGTTACTGCATTGACTTACAGTGCTTTTTTGTGGATTTTCACCCATTAAAACTGAGAACAACATTTCATACGTTGAGACCTGAGTTCACCTACAGGAGAGGTGGTTGTTGAGGATTGTATGACATGAGTTTAAATGCATGAGTCTGACCCAGAGTCAACTGAAGTAAGTGAGAATCTTTATTACGCTTTGCATCAGGCCGTAGGTAGGAGATGCGTGCTAATTGTCACTCTTTTCTATCACCACTGACTTTGGTTGTAGCTGTGCTCAGACTAGGCTGAGCTGATTTTTTTTTTTTAATATATTGGAACTGCTTATTTTACATCCTTCTACCATAACCATTTTACTAACTATTGACAATGAATCAAAGTATTTCATAAATACAAAAACAAATAGAGAGGGGAAGGCAGAACATCTCTGTAATTACACTGTGGCTGAAAATACAAAATTATATTGCACTGGAGTTCACAGAGTAATGCATTAATATGACTCATTGAGACAAGCGCACAGACGACAATATGATTTTTCATTGTTGGCATCTGGTTGCTACAAGGGTCACTACAATTGTAACACTTTCCTTGATATGATAGCTCTGTTTCAGTCACATAGTTAAGGTGCTGATTTATTTTTTTTAATCTGCAGGTTTGGTATACATCAGTGTAAATGTGTCTTGCATTACAAATTTTTTTGTGCTGCGTTGCAGTTTTCTCAATTGCCTACTCTTTTGCCGTTTTCCTTTACTACTGTATTATTGTGATTTATATTATGGTCGTAGCTAAGAACCTCAGTTTAGTCCCGGACAGCAACATCCCTGCCATTTAACACTAGACCTGTCCTGAGAAGAGACTGCCAAATGTGACACATGCATTCTGAATCAGTGGTTTTATTTTATACCACTATATAGGCATAGCTTCCTTTTCATCTTTTTTAGTTCCTATAGAATTCACACACTTTCATCACTCCGAAAATAAGGTTCAATGCAAAGCTGTCTGTGTGCAGCTCCAGCTATGGTAAGAAAGGGGAAAGTTTCTAAGGCTTATGTTTTGTGGTGGAGATAAAAAATAATATGGCATCCCACCTCCTGATAATTTTGTTCACTATCCTTCAGTACTTTCTTCATGAAACAAGAATAAAAGTATCTGAAACCACTGAAGTGTAACAAGTTTATTTGATAACTAGACCAAAAAGAATACTTGTCTTCAGACAGACACAAAAGTAATATATAAAACAGGATAAGAATGAATCATTCCTACCATTATATCAACTCAGTATTATCAGCAAAATAGTACTAGTTTTTAAAACTTTATTTCCTGATCCTTTCTCTCCGTCTCAAACTAACTGTGAGAATTTTGATGAACACTTTAATGTAATTTTATGTAATTTAATATTGGCATGTAAATCTCTTTTATAGGTCCCTTTAGATGGAATTTAATGCAGCAAAAATCTTGTCATCAGAAGGATTAATGCCTGCATTAGCATTTCTGCAATAAAATCTGAAGCTAAATCTTGGAGGCCACAGACAGCTCAAACCTGGATTCGACAGCTCTGCATTAAGTGCTGGAGTTTTTATTACTTGCTGTAGGAAAGCCTTTGCCAATGCTTACAAGGAACTGTTTATCCCTGCTTCTTTGGGTCCTGTTTGACGGAGGTCTCCTAACACCACTGCATCCACAACTACAGCAGACTTTAGAAGCAGAGCCAAGAGAAAATGTTGTCACAATGCCAGGGAGGAGGTCATCCTCCCAGAGGGTCAAACGAGGCTGGGTATGGAATCAATTCTTTGTGCTGGAGGAATACATGGGCTCTGAACCCCAGTATGTGGGAAAGGTAAATTTTTCCTCTTTCTTTAAAAGCTGAATTGACAGCTAGATAGAAGTATAAGCTATAAATGTGTATATTTTAGACAGGATGAATTTTCTCCATTCCCCTACCCTAACTTCCAAAAAGTTAACTTGAGTCTTCTGGTGGTGTTATATTTTGTGTTTCTGATAGATCATATAAAATATGAATACAAAACTATGTTTAGATTAAATTGAATCCCTGCAAGTCCCTCACTTTTCTGCATCTTAATAATAAATATCCCAAATTTGGTTTTCATACCTGTCACTGCATAAGCAAAGAAAACATTTAACCTTTAAATAAATTCAATTTGTATAATGTATAAGGATCTACAATTGAAGCAAATTATCATAAGAAATTACCATTTGTTTCTGTGCAGTTATACTAACTTACATAAGTGGAAAATGAGACTCTGTTTTGGTTAGAATACTAGAGTATAAAAAGATTACCACCTCAGTACATAACTAATGTGGATATTTTTTTTATCCGCAAGTTTGTAACACTAATTATATTCGCATTGGACTAATTTTCTTATCCTTTGCTTTGGACATAAAATAGATGTGGGAATTCTGAACATTTTGGTGTAATATTATAACTAAACATAGTACAGGTCATCACTGGATGTAAGATCAATCTCAGTGGTTGGATTTGAATGAGCTTTCATGGCAGAGGAGCAAGCATACTGCCCCTTCATCCACACTGAAGTACTGTATGTGTAAGCTAACATTTTTGTGACACATTAGGTTTTGACAAAAAACAGCTTTTGAGTTGTTAAGGACAAAACATATTGTAATACCACATGCTTCACTTTCTGGTCATTTCTATTGTTTCCATGATGGTCTGACAGGTGGACAGACTACTTCCTATCACATGATTCAAACAAATATACTAATGTGATGCAGCTTTTATGTTTTGTGTGCATACATGTGCATGCGCACACACCATATGTATATGGACAACAAATCTTCAGAGTTGCACAAAGGTTGGAGGAGTAGTTAACAGCTCTAATTAAGTTTTAGTGTCTCAGAGGCATAGCCATGTTAGTCTGTTAGGGTGCATCTTCACAACACCCCAAACTCAAAATAAGATATGCAATTTGTGCTATGCAAATTGTGTATCTTATTTCGAATCTATTTTGAAAGTTAGTGCATCTACACAGTGCCAAATTTCAAAACAACGTGCTATTTCAAGGCATCCCTTATCCCTCGTGCAATGAGGTTTACCGGGATGGCAAAATAGCGTACCCATTATTTCAAAATAATGGGCAGCTTGTATAGACGCAGTGTAGCTGTGCAGTGTAGACATTCCCTTAGTCTTTTTTTTTTAAGTTTTAGTGAAATATGTCAACATCTGTATGATGCATTTGAAATTAACCCAGTAATATTTTATCTAATTCACATTGTTCTCCTTTATTAAATATAAATTCTACTTTGACCATAGGACTTTACTCAGTGGAAGTAGAGGACAATTATTCATTCATTTGGATACCCAAAACTGCCACTGAAATGAGTGTTGAAATTTTGTTTGCAACAGAAATGCAGCATCATGCTTTGACACAGCTTATTACCACAGAGATTCTTTTCTATTTTTGTTTTAAATGTAAATGGTTCTGTCTATCTGCAGGATGAATACCACATTCTAACTGTAAACTGAATAGCATTTAAAACAACTTCATCTCTCTACTATCTCTGCCACTAGTCAAGCCTCTCAGAACCAGGGAAGGAAGAGTAGAAGACCCAATAAAATCTACTATGGACTGTGCTTTGCCAGTCTAAAGTGGAGTGGGTTAAAATATTATAGCTTTAGGCATTAATAAAATCCTAAAATAGAGAGATGTAAAATTTTGAAATACAAAGCATATTTATTGAGAAGAAAACACAAAAGATATCATGATGAGACTATTTGCAAATCCTCATTGCATTGGCAGTGGGCAACATTTGTGCATCTTTTATTGGTCAAACCAAAAGAACCATTTTAGGTAAGGAGAAATATTGGTCATGGCTAGGACTTATAGATTCTTTATGTAACCCTTCTGCCATGTGGGACCATCAGCAGCCAGGGCCGGGTTCAATATCTATTCTAAGGTTTCCTTTCCATTCACCCCACACAGAGCTGGCTCAAGCCCCCACCTAGTAATTTGAGAAAGTCACTGGGCATCTCTAAGATGCAATGCTTCCCCACCCACAAGCAGAAAGTCTGAGAAACTGTAAATTAAAAGGGAAGGAAGTGACGTGGCATTAATGTGGGAAAACACCACAAACAGAGTTCATAAACAAAAGCCTGAGTAAAAGTCCCAACCCAAGTAGGTTGAGTAGTGTCCTTTTCCTCTCTGGTTCTTAAATCTGGAAATCTGAATTCCCTCTTCACATGCCCAACCATTCTCTGTACCCCACTCACAATTGCTGCCTTTGGTCAGAGCAGACCCAGAGTTCAGAGGTATAAGCATGGATTTCACCTCCTAGCCTCAGTGAGGGAAGGTAAAGAGGCATCTTATTCACTCCACTGGTCACTCGCCATCCACCTGCTCACTGGCCATTTGTCTCACCTCTCTGATGCTGCCATGCTAGTCACTCATTGCACCTTTTTGCCACCATTCTATTGGTTGCTGGTTGTGCTGCCTTCACTCTGCTGGCCACTCGTCACTTCTCTCTGCTGTTGGCTGCTCATCACATCTCTCTGCTACCATCCACTTCTTGGAGGTAATTTCTTCCCATCAATCTCAAATTATTTCAGCTCCCAGAGATTTTAACTCTTAGCAAGCAGGGTAGAAGAAACACAACTCCCACACAATTGATATAAGAAAAGGGGCATCTAATGATGCCGATGCAGCTCTGTTTTTTCAACTGTGGGGGGGGGGGGGGAGGAGAATAGATCAAACCAGTCCAGACAGGGGAAGCTTTATAGCCTCATGACCAGAATAACCTTCTCTCGCCTCTGGAAGTGGAGCCCCTGCGTTAGCAAGATTATTTCTGCTAAATGTGAGCCCTTTAATTTGGAACAATTTGGCAGTCATACTTTTCAGTATTCCCACAAAATTGTAAACATTGCTAATCCTATTTTAGCTATCCCTGTATTTAATACAAACATAACTGGTGTTGGGTCTCAAATTAAGCAAAATAGGATCAAACTGTATTTACATATGCACACCCAGGATCTCTTCCCACTTCTAGCTAGCTGTAAGGGATGCATTTCTTCAGATCCTGCTTACATTTAATTTTGAAGACTTTTTTTAACTAATTCAAATTGCTGAAAAGAGGAGCTCTTAATCACACCTAAGGGTATGGGTATAATTGCACTTTATGATAAATAATAACGATGCATCTTGTGTACTTAGCATACACTTCAAGGAAATATGCCCCTAGTGTGCCACTTGTGTCGAAAAGATAAAAATCAAATATAAAGGATATGCTTGTGGAACACAAAATGACTGAGAAACGGTAATGAATGCTTCATTAATGTTAGAGTAGAAAACACAGATCTGTTTCCAGGACATGTAAACTGTTTCAGCCTATCATCTATTCAAATAATGTAAGAGTCTACTTTATGCTTATTATCAATTACCTCTGTGCAGCAGAATTTTATCAGTCATAAGCATTTATCTCCAACAATCCACCTGAGATAATTGAATATGTTATTTTAACAGTTTTTTTCTTTGCTTGATTTCCCTAAAGAATTAAAAGGTTATAGTTGGAAACCTTGTGTGTGTGCATACATATATCAAACCGAAAGTATCTGTATAGCTAGGATAGAGCTGTTCTTTAACCTTTTGAATTACTAGCATGTATGCACACCCAGCTGGGAAGAGGGTATTCAGAGATAAGAACATAAGAATGGCCATACTGGGTCAGACCAAAGGACCATCTAGCCCAGTATCCTGTCTGCCGACAGTGGCCAGCACCAGGTGCCCCAGAGAGGGTGGACCAAAGACAATGATCAAGCGATTTGTCTCCTGCCATCCCTCTCCAGCCTCTGACAAACAGAGGCCAAGGACACCATTTTATCCCCTGGCTAATAGCCTTTTATGGACCTAACCTCCATGAAATTATTTAGCTTCTCTTTAAACTCTATTATAGTCCTAGCCTTCACAGCCTCCTCTGGCAAGGAGTTCCACAGGCTGACTACATGCTGTGTGAAGAAGAACTTTCTTTTATTAGTTTTAAACCTGCTACCCATTAATTTCATTTGGTGTCCTCTAGTTCTTCTATTTAGGGAACTAATAAATAACTTCTCTTTATCGACCCTCTCCACACCGCTCATGATTTTATATACCTCTATCATATCCCCCCTCAGTCTCCTCTTTTCTAAACTGAAAAGTCCCAGTCGCTTTAACCTCTCCTCATATGGGACCCGTTCCAAACCCCTAATCATTTTAGTTGCCCTTTTCTGAACCCTTTCCAAGGCCAAAATATCTTTTTTGAGGTGAGGAGACCACATCTGTACACAGTATTCAAGATGTGGGCGTACCATAGCTTTATACAGGGGCAGTAAGATATTCTGGGTCTTATTTTCTATCCCTTTCTTAATAATTCCTAGCATCCTATTTGCCGTTTTGACAGCCGCTGCACACTGTGTGGAAGTTTTCAGAGAACTGTCCACGATAACTCCAAGATCTCTTTCCTGATTTGTCGTAGCCAAATTAGCCCCCATCATACTGTACATATAGTTGGGGTTATTTTTCCCGATGTGCATTACTTTACACTTATCCACATTAAATTTAATTTGCCATTTTGTTGCCCAATCACTCAGTTTGGTGAGATCTTCTTGGAGTCCCTCACAGTCTGCTTCTGTCTTGACTATCCTAAACAGTTTGGTATCATCCGCAAACTTTACCACCTCACTGCTTACCCCTTTCTCCAGATCATTTATGAATAAGTTGAACAGGATTGGTCCTAGGACTGACCCTTGGGGGACACCACTAGTTACCCCTCTCCATTCTGAAAATTTACCATTTATTCCTACTCTTTGTTTCCTGTCTTCTAACCAGTTCTCAATCCAAGAAAGGACCTTCCCTCTTATCCCATGGCCATGTAATTTACACAAGAGCCTTTGGTGAGGGATCTTGTCAAAGGCTTTCTGAAAATCTAAGTATACTATATCTACTGGATCCCCCTTGTCCGCATGTTTGTTAACCGCTTCAAAGAACTCTAATAGATTAGTAAGACAGGATTTCCCTTTACAGAAACCACTTGACTTTTGTCCAACAAATTATGTTCTTCTACATGCTTCACAATTTTATTCTTTACTATTGTTTCGACTAATTTGCCCAGTACTGAAGTTAGACTTACCGGTCTGTAATTGCCCGGATCGCCTCTAGAGCCCTTTTTAAATATTGGTGTCACGTTGGCTACCTTCTAGTCATTACGTACAGAAGCCGATTTAAGGGATAGGTTACAAACCACAGATAATAGTTCAGCAATTTCCCCTTTGAGTTCTTTTAGAACCCTTGGATGAATGCCATCCGGTCCCGGAGATTTGTTAACATTAAGTTATTCTATTTGTTCCAAAACCTCCTCTAATGACACTTCAATCCAGGACAGTTCTTCAGATTCATCACCCACAAAGGACGGTGCAGATTTGGGAATCTCCCCAACGTCCTCAGCCGTGAAGACTGAAGCAAAGAAATCATTTAGTTTCTCCGCAATGGCTTTATCGTCCTTGATTGCGCCTTTTATAGTTCGATCGTCTAGGGGACCCACAGGTTTTTTAGCAGGCTTCCTGCTTCTAATGTACTTAAAAAACATTTTGTTATTTCTTTTTGAGTTTTTGGCTAGCTGTTCCTCAAAATCTTTTTTTGCTTTTCTTATTACATTTTTACACTTGATTTGACAGTGTTTATGTTCCTTTCTATTTATCTCACTAGGAATGGACTTCCACTTCTTAAAAGATGCTTTTTGTCCCTCACTGCTTCTTTTACATGGTGGTTAAGCCACGGTGACACTTTTTTAGGTCTCTTGCTATGTTTTTTAATTTGGGGTATACATTTAAGTTGGGTCTCTATTATGGTGTCTTTAAAAAGTTTCCATGCAGCTTGCAGAGATTTGGCTCTAGTCACTGTGCCTTTTAATTTCTGTTTAACTAGCCTCCTCATTTTTGTGTAATTTCCCTTTTTGAAATTAAATGCCAGGGTGCTGGACTGCTGAGGTGTTCTACCCACCACAGGAATGTTGAATGTTATTATATTATGGTCACTATTCCCAAGCGGTCCTGTAACGGTTATTTCCTGGACCTGATCCTGCACTCCACTCAGGACTAAATCAAGAATTGCCTCTCCCCTTGTGGGTTCCTGCACCAGCTGCTCCAAGAAGCAGTCATTTAGGCCATTGAGAAATTTTATCTCTGCTTCTTTTCCTGAGGTGACATGTACCCAGTCAATATGGGGATAATTAAAATCCCCCATTATTATAGAGTTCTTTATTTTGGTAGCTTCTCTAATCTCCCTCAGCATTTCAATGTCAGTATCGCTGTCCTGGTCAGGTGGTCGGTAATATATCCCTACTGCTAATTTCTTATTATTGGAGCATGTAATTACTATCCATAGCGATTCTATTGAACATGTTGATTCACTTAATATTTTTATTTCATTTGATTCTACGTTATCTTTCACATACAGTGCCACTCCACCACCTACCCGGCCTGCTCTATCCTTTCGATATATTTTATATCCCGGTATGATAGTGTCCCACAGATTTTCCTCATTCCACCAGGTTTCAGTGATGCCTATTATGTCAATCTCCTCATTTAATACTAGGTACTCTAGTTCTCCCATCTTATTAGTCAGACTCCTAGCATTTGTGTAGAAGCACTTTAAAAATTTGCCACTGCTTATTCGTCTGCCCTTCCCTGGTGCATTGGATTTCTTTGTATGCGGTTGTTTGTCTGCTCTGGCCCATGGTTTGCCCTCTCCCCTCCTCTCTTTCTGACTACAGCTTAGAGAATCTCTATCAATGGATTCTCCTCTAAGAGAAGTCTCCCTCCGATTTACGTGCATCTCCGCACCAATCGGCTTTCCCCCATCTCTTAGTTTAAAAACTGCTCTACGGCCTTTTTAATGTTTAGTGCCAGCAGTCTGGTTCCACCCTGGTTTAGGTGGAGCCCATCCTTCCTGTATAGGCTCCCCCTCTCCCAAAAGCATCCCCAGTTCCTAATAAATCCAAACCCCTCTTCCTTACACCATCGTCTCATCCACGCATTGAGACTCTGAAGCTCTGCCTGCCTACCTGGCCCTGCGCGTGGAACTGGAAGCATTTCCGAGAATGCCACCATAGAGGTCCTGGATTTCAGTCTCTTTCCTAGCAGCCTAAATTTGGCCTCCAGGACATCTCTCCTACCCTTCCCTACGTCATTGGTACCTACATGTACCACGACCACTGGCTCCTCCCCAGCACTACGCATAAGTCTATCTAGATGCCTCGAGAGATCCGCAACCTTCGCACCAGGCAGGCAAGTGACCATACGGTTCTCCTGGTCATCACAAACCCAACTATCTATGTTTCTAACAATCGAATCACCCACTACGAACACCTGCCTCTTCCTAACTGGCATTCCCTCCCCCTCAGAGGTATCCTCAGTGCGAGAGGATACCGCAACATCCTCTGGGAGGAGGGTCCCAACTATGGGATGGTTTCCCATGTTCTCAAACTTCATGATATGAAACCTCTAGTAGAAAGACAAGGTATGTGAGGTAATATCTTTTATTAGACCAACTTTAAGATTTTAAGCCACACAAAGCTCTTCAGGTCAGAGGAAGGTACTCAATATCACAGCAAACTGCAACAGATTTGTAGTATAAGTACTTGGCACATACTGTAAGGGACCATTCAAGTTAGAATGGCCTGATGGCACCTCTGCTGTCATAGGACAAAAAAGAGAGGGCTAGTCAGTTACAGATTCAATAATAAGCCATAAATCCAGTGTCAATGTTTAGTCCGTGATTTTTTGTGTCTAGAAGAGTAATAAGTTTAAGCTCCTAGGCTCATCTTTTGAAAGTGTTGTGCAGGATTTCTTTGAGGATGAGGACTCTGAGGTCAGATAGAGAGAGATCACTTTGTGAGAAGTGATCACCCACAGGTGACAGGGTGTTTTTGTCTTTTATCATTTTCCTGTTGGAGTTCATTCAAGAGCATATTGATTGTCTAGTTTCACCCACATAGTTGTTATTGTGCATTTAGAGCTCTGGATGAAGTATACCTTTTGTTGTGGCAGGCATGTGTCTGATCCATGAATCTTGAAAAGTGTATTGTGGGGGGTGTTGATCATTGTAGTAGTTGAGAAGTAGCACAGTTTTTGCATGTAGCATACACATGAGCTCCCAAATACTTTTACTTTGGAGGAGAATCCTGTTGCGAGACAGCAGCAGGGAAGCAGTGGGAGCCAGAGCGGCCTGGCAGCCTGCTTCTCTCTGCCCCACACTCTCCCACTCTACTGCACTCAGGCTTCACTGTGGTGGCAGAAAGCAAAACAGCCCAGCCCCAAGGCACTCTCCTTTCTGCTACTGTGCGGAAGTCAGTACAGAGGGCTGGGACGGGAGGTCAGGGTGGAGCAGAGCAGACTGACTGGCCGCTCGGGTTCCTACTGCTGCAGTGATTGTGAAGGGGGTGACCTCTGCTGCTGCCCCATGCCAGGCCCTCTGTCATCTCCTGGCGTGCATTGCTCAGGGGATGGGCAGGAAGGGGCAGGAAGAGGCAGGGTTGGGAGGAGCAAGGGTAAGGCTTGAGGAAGGGATGGAGCAGAGGTGGCGCAGGGCTGGTGGTGTGGAGGTTCCCCTGGGTCCCACTCCTAGAGTACTGGGGGAGTTACCCTAGGCCAGGGCTACTCAACTTTGAAAGCTCCGGGGGCCACTATGATACTCACAGCACATGCTGAGGGCCACAACTTAAGTGTGGTTGCATATACAGGCAAATATATATGCAAAAATATTCAAATAGCTTCTTTCACACTGACAGGCATGAATACAAAAATTAAGGCAAGACTACACAACATGCAAGCCCCATTTAAGTTCTGTTGATATTAATAAAATACAATATTTACCTGATTTCCACCATATGACAGCACTTTTAATGAGCAATGACAGTCCAGGAATTTAACTACTAAAATACATGTCAACAGAAGACCAGTATATTGACTACTTTTTTGTTTCAGCTCCCAACTGCAAGTTGAGCCCCACATAAACCCAAACTGCATCGCAGGCCACAAACAAATGGGCCAAAGGCCGCAAACAAATGGGCCGCAGGTCATGTGTTGAGTAGCCCTGCTCTTAGCCCTGGTGCCACTGACTGGACTTTTAACAGTCCAGTCGACATTACTGACCAGAGCCAGGTTTCCTTTTTTGACTGGGCATACCAGCCAAAAATCAGATACTTTTTATGCCTAGCCCCAACGCAGTTTAAAGCTGCTAGCAGGTCTTGGACATAAAGTTCTTAATGGTTCTTATGGTACTACAGGATAGATGTAACAGTATTGTTCCACTACATCCTTTCCCTATCCAGTCATGCCCTTAACCCCCGGCCCCTACTCCTGTGTGGGCAAGCAGATCTTCACACCAGGAAGCCAGCAGGGAAACTATCTTTATGGCACCTGATAATCTGGCCAATAAACTTTAAATACAAACACTGGACTCCACACACCCTTAAAGGGAAATGAGTTGGTGCCATCAGCCAATTTCATGGGGGACAGGTATCAATATCACAAAAGTCACCAGCATATTTGGGGTCTGAGTTGACAGGCTCAGAAGAGAAACCAGTGACTGATCCAGGAGAGTGAACTGTCCTGTCTCTCACAGCCTGCTGCCAACAGTACAAAATTCGCTGATAGGGAAGAAAGCTTGAATGGCATGTACTAGATTTGTTCTCTAAATAAACAGAAGACTTTTGATTCTGGGGCTCTTAATCTGACACTCTTTACAGAGGGTACATCTACACAGCAGAGTTATTTCGGAATAACTGACATTATTTTAAAATAACAAAATGTGCATCTACACAGCAAGACATTATTTCAAAGTAATGTCAAGCGGGAGGGCTTCTTACTCTGATGCATGGAGACCCTCATTTCATGAGGAATAAGGGAAGTTGAAGGAAGCGTGTTCATCCTTCGACTTCCTGCTGGGTAGATAGTACCAAAAGCCGAATTAACCTATTTCGACTTCAGCTACACAATTGACGTAGCTGAAGTTGCATAGCTTAATTCGACTTTTGCCCTACCGTGTAGACATACCCAAACTCTACATTCACTTGAGGGAAATAAAGCAATACCATTAAAAGGAAGATAAGTCCATACATGTAATTTGAAATTGTATTGCCCTTTAAAGAAATATCTTTGGCTAAATCTTTGAGGCATGTGCCTTGGCTAATCTGATTTTCTTTTAAATTTATATTTTAATATATTTCTACTGTTGAGTAATACCATCGTAACATTTTATTTGCCAGGTGTCATCCAGCTTTTGTGCTAGCACATGTGATTCAAAACTCACAAATGAGATCAGGCTACTGCAAAGAGAACTGGGAAGAGCTCTATATATCATTCCCATTAGCCATTCATGTGATGTCACTTTCAAGCAGGCAAAAGAGATGATGTTTCCTAGACTATTGCTTATGACATATGTTCAGCCTCGTGAGAAGGATTTCCCAGTTACTTTACTCACGTGTTGGATATAAAGGATTGCATTTAAACTTAAATGAACAGCTTCAGAACAGCAGCAGTTATAATAATAAGTTATTCAGCATGGTTTGGCCCCATCACTAGGAACTCTCACACCCACTTCAACTACCTGGATGAAACTCCCCACAGATTTCAATGGAAAAAGCTCTTGTGCTGGAGGTGTGCAAACCACATCTCCAATTCCAATTTAAATACTTAATCAGTGATGTACTTTCTTAGCTATCTGCCTCCTGGATAGAACTGGGATAATTGTTTGGTAGTTTAGATGCTTCTGTTCAATTAGAGCATGTCTACAGAGCAACCAGCCTGTGATTTGCTTCTCATGCTAGCTATAATCCGGCTAGACTGTTAAAAAGAGACGTCATAGCAATGAGAGCCACACAAGCAAGTACATTCTGTGACAGCACTGGGATTAGAATTCAGAAGCTGCTAGCTCACGCTGCTATGCTCAGGCCATTTGACCTCCCCCACCATCCTTTAATATTCAATAATGAAAAGTGGAGGCTTTTGAAAGTTTTGCATTCTGTTCATTGCATAAAGTATGGGATACAAAACAGATTTGGCAGATCACAGGAGATTATGTGATGGAACTTTGTTAAGTGAAACTGTAGAAATAAACTCTCGGTAGGAATTTAAATTTATTTTTTATGATACCCTTTGCAAGTTTATCTTTTGTATGAAGTTCATAAAGATGCAGTATCACCCTAGTATATTGCAAAGACCCGTGAGTTATACATAGCCCTGTTGTTGCTGCCCTGGTTCATCTAGTAGATTTGCTTCTTTGACATCAAGCAGTTTATGTGGAAAATTATAAACCAAGGTTTCTATCAGAGCAACAATTTCTGCTAATGTTTATATAGCTAATAATGACATAAAATAGGTGGTGGTCAAACCAAATGAAACCTGAAATTAATTTGCTTCATGAAAGGACAAAAAAGTGAATTTATGATGAAAGGGAGATCAAGGTGAATTGGAAGGACAAACTCTTTGAGCTGGGACCCACTTTCTAATAGAGGTAGAGGGGGCTACTCAGTGATCATTCCTGATGCACTATGGAGGTGTCACAAATTGAGGCATCAGCAATCTAGGATGGTATAAAAATCAGGCATAGGTAGCAGCGTGTGTTGTGCCTGAGAGGGCTATTCAGTGCTTTTCCTGTGTGGCAGGAAGGCAACAGATCTTGTGACACAAACTGTTAGATGGTACTAGGGATGAACCTCGGTTATGGTTATGCTGGAACCACCAGTCTAAGGATGTGTAGGACAGTGATCACGGAAGTAAATTTAGATGTGTCGAAAAAAGGCTGTTTTGTCTATAGTAGGTTTCACTACAATGTTTCTGTTTGTACACACAGATTTAGACAGATATGGTATTTTCAGGAGCACGGTTAATGGACAAGGAGTTGGTAGAAAGGGGAGGATTTAAAAGTACTTGGGGACTTTGTGGATCGGTGAGAGTGTATGTTGCAGAAATGGACTCTAATTTAACCAAAGTGGAACATGATTATTGGCAAAGGTGATTAGCAAGGTCTGAAGGGGATTTTAATCTAGATGCTGAGGAAAGGCTGACAGATAGTGGGGAACATTAATAGATGGAATCCAAAAACAACTCTGGATCCAATAAAGGATGAAAAGAGAAATTATAACAGAACTGAAGGAAGAACAAGTTGAGATCACAGAGTTAAATTATGGAAAACCAGAAGTGTTTCAGGCTAGGGAATTAAAAATAGACAGTTAAAAATAAAAATAAATAAATGTCCCATAGTCCCTATATCAATGCAAGAAACTTGTGAATAAAAATGAAATAGGATGCCTAGAAATAGAATGTGGTCATAACATAATAGGCATTACTAAGCATTGTGAGATAATATAAATCAACAGAATACCATAATACTGCTCTATGAACTATATCTAAAAGATTAATTAGATTCTCATGGGATACAGTTCTGAGTAGCAGAGAGCATACAATAGAAAGGTAGCAGCCATTCATTGCTTAGCGCTGTCCTTACCCCACAGCCCACTGCAGTATAGTGTTTATTGTTTTATTTGATCTATACTTGTCTGTGCTTTAAATGATAAAGTAACAGAGCACTAACCTGTCATAGTCTTTGCCAAGAGTGTGAACATTAGTTAGCTGCTTCACCACTGCCATGTGTCCCGGAAAGAACTAAACTGTAAACCAAAAGCTTCACAACTTTCAGTGGAGGCATAGATTCATGAAATAAGTGCTCTGTAGATGCTCCCAATTTCGAAATAAGCTATTTCAAGTTTTGGTGCTATCTACACAGCACTTATTTCGAAATAGAGCACTCTTCCTCTGACTTCACTTTCTCCTCATAAAATGAGGGATACAGGAATTGGAGTAAGAATTTCTCCAGCTTGACAGTATTTTGACATTATGTCGAAACAACTGCCCCCTGTGTAGATGCGGACTATGTTATTTCGAAATAACGCTAGTTATTTCAAAATAATGTTGCTGTCTAGACATGGACTAAGGTAGAGTGTGCTCTAGATCTGCCCCAGTAGAGATAGCCTCATTGTGGCCCCGGCTCCAGCTGCAGCACACTGGGGCAGCCACCCGCCAAAGTCTCACCCCACCCTGGCTCCAGCCAGAGTACACTGGGGCAGCCATCGGCCACACAGCCCTGCCAGCCGGGCCACATGGTGTCTGTTGACCAGGAACCCACCACCACATCATTCACCTTACAGCAGGTCCAGCAGGAAAGTGAGTGGTGAGTGTTTCTGCGCTGCTCTGCAAAGGAAGTGCACGTGGCTGTGCAGGCCTGCGGCTTAGAGGGAACTATGGTCAGAGGGGTCAGGGCTGTGCCCAGAGGGGCAAGATGGTTGGACAGCAGGTTCCAATGCTCAGGAAGGAGGTTCCAGGTAGAAGTCCTGCCCCCTAAATGCTCTGAGATTGGGACAATAGTTGGACTCTGTTCAGGCTCCAGAAGATTTACACAACTCAGGGGATCCATAGAACAGAGGGTTCCCCTCACATTAGTCCTAAGAATGATCAGCAAGGGGATCTCACTACGATCTGTGACAAGAACATTTTACCATTCCCTTCCTTTGGGGGTACTGAGTACTTGTCATACCACAGGGCCTTAGACCTGAATTGTCTAAGCAAATCCCTCTTTGAAACTCATGTACATATAAAAATAACCAAATCCAATTTATAAGTCTGAGAACAAAGTTTTGTGAATCTTTATAGAAAATCTCTATAAGGAAAACTCCAAATTTTTCCAATAGCATGTGTAGTTATATGGCTAGAGTAAACATTCTTGTCTATTAGGAAGTGATGGGCAATAATTTTTGATGGGGGACCACTCCAAGAATTTGGTAAGTGGTCAAGGGCTGCACTCTTCCATGATATAAATGGTGATGACGTGGGGTCTGACATGGAAGTTGGGTGCAGAAAGGAACACAGACTAGGGGACTGAGCTTCAGCAGGGGATGTGGAGTCTGGGAAAGAGTTTGGGTGAAGAAGGGGGTTGTGACTTGCAGCAGGAATGTTGGAGGGGGTGCAGACAACATTTTGGCACCTGAGGTGGGGAGCTCAAATGATGCTCCCATGCCCCCTCGCCTGCCTGTTATGTCTCTTGTGCCCTCCTTCCTCCAGCACAGCACTCCACCATCTCTGTGCATCTAGAGCAGAGAGAATACATATGCATCAGCAGCAGACACAATTTTCTACACTCTGGGTCCTAGTGGCGGCCCCCCCACAATCTGGCACCAGAGGCGGCCACCTCAGTTTGCCTCATGGTAAGGCCAGCCCCATGCAGAGAATTGGATTGTGAGCTGGGGATTGGGGTGCAGGGTCTGGAAGGGCATATGGGTGTAGGAGCGGGGGTTAGGGTTTTGACCTGGGACAGGGTTCGAGGAGGGGCAGGCAGAGGGTTGGGGGAAAAGAGGGACTGGGGTGCCAGAGGAAGTCTCTGTTTGGGAGGTGTTTACCTAAATGGCTCCCGACCAGCAGTGCAGCAGCTCCCTCAGGTAGGCTCCCTGGCTTCCATGTCCCCTCCCCACCTCTTAAAGCAACCAGCTATGGGGCCATGTGCTTCTCTGAGCACCACAAGCCATGGTGGGAGGAGGTGCTTTACACACGACCTCTGTGCATGGCCCAAGCAGCTCCCATTGGCCAGTTTCCAGCCAATGGGAGCTGAAAGATTGTGCTGGGTGTGAGGCAGTGCATAAAACCTCTGCCCCCACCCTGGCTCACAGCCCTCAGATAAGTATGTTGCCTATGGAGCTGGCTGCTTTAAGTGGTGTGCAGGGGTGGGGCAGATAGGGAGCTTGCTCAAGTGTCCTAACGTGTTGCAGGTGGATCCAGCCTGCAGGCTGTATTTTGTCCACTCCTGCTATAAGGGATGTTTATATTTGACTTATGATTTTCTGTACGCCTATGGCTGTTTAAAAATGAACTCTGATTCCCAAATCCCAGGTGTTCTTTTAAAAAGCTTGAAGGGAGGTCTAAGGCATAGTAATGATTTTTTCAGTGTTAAGATGCTTCAGGTGGAACATAGTCAATAAACCAATTAGTAAAGAACACCATATTTTGCTCTGTCTTTGGGCATAAGCAAAAGAATAATCATTGGAAAAGATGTTAAATCACCAAGTTGAGAAGTTGCAAGTGTTCTATTAGTATCCTGCTAGTGATACTGCTTCTCAGCACTGATGAACTAGCAAGTTATTAATCAACTTGGAGAGTTGGACCAGATTCTGAAATATTGTATTTATTTTAATGTAAATATGGAGTTTAATGCCACTGAAGACATTAGGGTTTGTGGGGCTCAACACCTTTGAACATGAGGCCATTTTTCCTTTGGTGTCTAAACGTGGATTTAGGAACATAATTTTAATCACAAAGTCTGAAAATATTGTGTGTGTGTGTATGTATACATACACATTCATAAGTTGCTTGTACAGTAATCCATTAAGGAGGAGTGTCAGGGCTGTTTCCTACTCTGGCATTCAGAGTGCAGAAGGTTGGGGCCCGCAAATACTTTAAATACCTTGCCTCTAGGCTCCATTTACAATTCTCCCTGTCCCTCCCTGTGAGTCACAGATACACTGGCTCTGAGAAATAGAAAAACGGCCACCATCAAGTGATTTAACCCTAAAAAAACAGGAGGGGACCCTTGCATTCCTTCTGCAGGGGTACCCCAAGCTCTTTTGTCCCCAAAAGAGCTTGAAAACAGAAAAGAGAAAAACAAGCTGCAGGCTCTGGTAGCCCGGAAAAAATCCACCATGTCCAGGAAATGCATCTGCTCTTCTGCTTTTTTTTTTCCAGAAGAACAGACACGCTCTTTCAGAAGCCCTGTCTCCCTCCTTCCACAAGGAAGAAGGGCTCTTCTGAAAGAGGAGGATTTTCCAAAATTTGGTCCAGTGCAAATGGACCACATTTCCGAAAAGCCTCTTCCGACAAAACTATCAGAAAAAGGTACTCAAATTGAGGAGTACCTTTTTCTGACAGATCCTTGTAGTCTAGACAAGGTAACCCTGAGCCAGCACTCCTCCGATCCATCACAAAGAGTAATGAGCCTTCTTATGTATGGAGTCTGCTCAATCATCATAAGCATTTATTTGTACTGTGAAGAACATTCTGTTTGTTCTCGCAATAGGTTTTCCTCCTTGTGAGAACAAGAGCATATCAGTTAAGTGAAAACCAGGGAAAAAAATCTCATTTCCATGATTACTGCAATGTACTATTTATAAAATCTTGAACACTTTTTTATAACAATAATAAAATCCAGTTATTGGATTGTCAACACCAACTGTATCAATCTGACAGCAGGTAACTGCTTCTAGTTTAACCATAATTGATACCAGTGGTAGAGACCTTGTATAAATCGATGAATGTCTGTGAATTCAGAAGAAGATTCACACAAAATTCTAATTAATTCTGGCAGGTGCCTTAGAGCAGCTTCACAGCTGTCATAGATATGTTGCAAATTTGAAATAATGACCTGTTTGATTTCAGTAACTTTATACATATACTAGGAGATTTACCTGGTGTTGCTCAGGTCCTTAATTCAATTAATTATTTTTTTAAAAAAAGGAAAATTATACATGCTTTTGTTAATGACAATTTTTTTAAATGCCATGTTATTTTTTTAAATTAATCGTAGTACAAATTTTAAAATGAGAAGTCCATCAAGTGTATTTTGTTTCTTCATCCCTATAAACTTTTATCATCTGCCATGCTTTAACAAAAAAGGACTATAGTCATTTTGGTTTCCAGAAACATTGTCTTTTATTTTTCAAACCTTAAGCATTGATTTAGTTGTGCCAAAACTGAGCACTACTTCACATTTCTCAATTTTATCTCTTTTGTGTAAGTTTTATTAAAAAGTCATCCAATTCCAGGTTCATCCTATTTTTCTGGCTCATCTTTGTTCAATCTCTCAACATTCACTGAATTATGGCAATTTTAGGACTGTATTTGATTTGGTGATTCTGTCTGTTTTCTGTTTGGTTTTATGAGAAGCAATCGCATTGCAGGCACACCAAACCCTAACCTTGCTTTAAGGTATGATAAGAGGAAGCTATTTGCCCAATCTGGTGGCCCTAGCTCTTATCGTTTAGAAGGATTCCTTGATCAAACAGACAAACTGTCTAAAACAGAATGACATCATCAGGCTTTCCAGAGGGGGGTTGGCGAGCAGTGAGCTCAGCCTCCTAGTATAGTATATAACCATTGCACATAGTTTTCTGGCGTTCTATTCCTATATATTATACTAACCTACAATGCTTAGGATCAGGCTGCCACCAGGAGAAGCAAAGAGGGTGGTTGCCCTGTGACATGGTTATTCAAAGAGGCCCGGGAATCCCAGGTGCCACTGTTGCTACTGCGGCGGCAGCGGCAGCGGCAGCGGCAGCGGCAGTGATTGGAGCCCGGGGCCTTTTAAATCACTACCGGAGTGCCGTATACTCCATGCAGCTTTGAGGGGGGGTGCTCTAGGCAGTGCCCCAGCCCTGCTCCTTCCACTAAAGGTCCCACGCCTTCCAGAAGCACAGAGCTGGGCTCCTCCCTACCTTGCCCAGGGGCCTGCAGAAGCTGTCAGTTTCCCTGCCTGTGATTCATGAGTAGCTCTTGTGCTCTGTAGACGAGTTTCATAGACATTAAAAATTAAATGGACTCAAAACAAGCCAGATCTATGTTTATAGAAAGGGGGGGGGGGATAAAAAATATGTAATGTTTTGCACAAAATGAACAGTGAAGCTAGACTGATTTGATTTGATTTACTGTTACCGCATATAATGCTCTACTATTCCAGTTGCAAATACTGTACTGTGAGTGATTTATAGGGCCTAATTCTTGATTGCTTTGTGTCATATATAATAATTTATGCTTGTGCATACTGGGTATAAATTACTGCTACTTATATGCTGTGTCATTTTCCTCACATTTTGCACAGGTATAAATTATGAGTGCAGTGCAGTGGAGAATCAGACTGGTAAATATTTTAGTATTTGTTTAAAAAAAAGAACATTACTATAAGGTTTTTTGTAACTATAATATATGTATTTGAGAGTGTACTGCATGAAAATGTTCTACATATTGCCCTTATTCCTCTTTCTGTAAAATGTAGCTATTTTTATAGGTATATACATATGAGCTTTGTCAGTATCTCAATCATTGTCCTCACATTCCCAGATGGTAACTGAGAAAGAGGATAGAATAGTAGGACTGGAAGAGACCTCTGCAGGTCATCAAGTCCAGTCTCCCACATTCATGGTTGGATCAAGCAACATCTAGATCATCCCTGACTGATGTTTCTCTAACCTGTTCTTAAATATCTCTAATGATGGGGATTCCACAATCCCTCTAAGGTAATTTATCCCAGTGCTTAACCATATTGGAAGTTTTTCCTGATGTCCAATCTAAACCTCCCTTGCTGCAGTTTAAGTCCATTGCTTCTTATCTTATCATCAGAGATTAAGAAGAATAATTTTTCTCCCTCCTCCTTGTAATATCCTTTTAGGTACTTGAAAGCTGCTATCATGCCCTCTCCTAGTCTTCTCTTTTCCAAACTAAACAATCCCAGTTATTTCGGTCTTCCCTCATAGGTCATGTTTTCTAAACCTGTATTCCTTTTTGTTGCTCTTCTCTAGACCTCCAATTTCTCCACATCTTTCCTGAAATGTGGTCCAGAACTGGACACAATACTGTAGTCGAGGCTTAATCAGCGCAGAGTAGAACCAGAAGAATTATTTTTCAAGTCTTTCTTACATCACTCCTGTTAATCCATCCCAGAGTGATGCTTGCTTTTTTTTTTGCAATAGTGTCACCCAAGCTGCCTTCCACTTTCAAATTCTCAACCATTTCCTCCCTATTTGTTAAAATCAAATTTAGAACAACCTCCCCTCAGTAGCTTTCTTCAGTTTCTGAATAATAATAATAAAAAAAGTCTTTAATACATTCCAAGACTTGTTGAATAATCTATTTCTTGCTGTGTTATTTTGCCAACAGATATCTGGATAGTTGAAGTTCCCATCACCACCAAGTTCTATGCTTTGGTTGATTTTGTTAGTTGTTTAAAAATAGCCTCATCCATGTCTTCTTCCTGGGTAGGTGATCTGTAATTGACCCCTACCATGACATCATCCTTATTTCTGCCTTGTCTCTCCTTTATTCCTACTATTGCAGCCCATGCACCTCCCAAATTTCAGATCCATCTCCCAGGTTTCCATGTTTGACTTACTAATGGGCTTTGATCACTTGCCCCCGTCAAACAGATTTTTAAGGCTCTCTTCACTAGGCTAGCCAGTCTGTGTCTAATTACTCCCTTTCCCTTTCCTCAGTAAGTGGACCCCATCCCTGCTTAGCTGTCCTTCCTGGAACAGCATCCCATGCTTAAGGAAGCCAAAGCCCTCCTGGCAACACCATCTTTGCAGTGAGGCATTCACCTCCACGATGCATCTGTCTGGGCCTGAGACCCTGTTTTTGACTGGAAGGATTGAAGAGAACAGCATCTGCACCCCAAACTCACTCACACATACTCCCAGAGCCCTGTAGTCACTTTTGATCTGTTCAGGGTCACACCTTGCAGTGTCATTAGTGCCCACATGGATTATTAGCATGGGATAGTAGTCAGAGGACTAGATGATCTTCAATGATCCCTCCATAACGTTTCAGGATACGTGCCTCTGGCAGGCAGCATAGCTCCAGTGATGCCATGTCAGGGCTACAGCTGAGTGCCTCCGTACTCGTCAGGTAGATTCACAGACTATCCAAATGCATATCAGACTTCCATGCCCAGGTTTCCTGAATCATAGTCCAATGCTCCATATAGACCAACCTTCCTACCTCCTATCTATACTATAGTTACAGAGCCAAATTCAATGTAGTAGTCTGAGGTATATACATCAGTGCAAAATTTAGCCTCGTGTTTCTTATTCATATTTAATTATTTATTTTATTAACTGTGTTACCAAAATAGTGCACATGATATGAATAATAGCTTGTAATTGGGTAGTTGCTGGGCTGGTGATCCATGAATTCTGGCTAAATTGAGTGACATAGCACTAGTAAGTGACGAGGCGATAACTTGTTGAAAGTGATATAAAAGGCTTATTGGTAAGGTTTTCTCTAAATTTAGTAATTCTAGTTCTTAAGGCATTCATTGTGAAACTTCAAAGTTAGGCAACTTGATATTAACTGTACCAAATTTGCAACTGCATGTGAGGGAGAAAAGTTGCCATCTCCAACAATCCTACATGCAGGGACTATCACACTGGTATTAAATTACAAGGTAAAAATATCCACATAGTATTTTACTCATTTTCCTTTACCTTTTTCCTCTTTCGCTTTTTCCTTATTTTGCTTGAATAAGTTGCCTTCTATGTATCTTCTGAAAGCTGATGTCACACTATTTGCAATAATTGTTTACTAAAAATATATTACATGATTCAGGCACACCTGACCATTTTGTTAAATAATCTTGAAGTGTTTGTTTCCAGTGTTCGCTATTACAATCATGTACATAAGGAGCCATCTAAGCATTATTTGGTCAAGGATATAACCTTTCCAACAAACTCTGGTGTTGTCTACACTTAAACCAAGCAGTGCTTTAGCAAAGACACTACCTATGCTGACAGGAAGGGTTCTCCCTTTGCGGAAAGTACTCCATCTCCCCCAGAAGTGGTCATTAGCTTGATGGGAGAGATCTCCCATCCATTTAGCATCTTCTAACCAGGGGTTAAGCTGGCTTAACTGTCTGTTTCAGGGGTGTGGATTTTTATGCCCTTGAGAGAGATAGTTATACTGATCTATTTTCTGAGTGTAGACTGGCCTACAGTTATGCAGCTTTGGAAAATAGTCTTTATTTCATATTTTTATTGTCCTATGCAATGAGAGAATAATGGTTGTACAATCAATTTGAGCACATTATGCAAATGCCACAAGTCAGCTGTTTTATACAGAGGAAGTAATTACTAGCTAGCAAGCACATAATCCACAAAACCAGAAATAAAAACTAATTCATTCCATTTATGGATATCAGTTCCATTTTTAAGACTATTACCAACAGAGAAGTCCATATATTACTATAAGCCACAGGTTATTTGCTTCAGTTGTTAGTATCCAATGTAACTAAAGCAGGTCATACAACAGGAAGAAGGTATGTTAAAATACATTCAAAATTATGCAAGGACTTTGCTTGCTTATTGATATTATATCATCATTATGTATTTAAATAGCTGAAGTCATTTGCAGTTTTAATGTGCATGGTTGATATAAACTAAAGAACAAGATGAACAAGGTGATAAAACAGTGACCATGAAAAAGATAATTGTGACTTTTGTCAAAATGCTGCCAATATTCTGCACATTTCACAGATTTTATTGATGCAAATGTATTTTACAGAATCTGTGTTCAGTTACAGAACTAAAGACATAAATTTCATTTCTCCTTCAAATTCCATTTCACTTCATGATAGGCTAGCATTAATTTTAGAAGCAGTCAGTAATAAATGTATATCCTTAAAGAGAAGATAGCATACATTGTAATTTAGAGTTGTATTCTGGACTGAATAAATTGGTCACTTTCTTTTTCTTTTCTTTTAAAAGAATGAAATATGGTTAAGATAGTAAGAAAGTATTTATTTCTTTTTTTCATTTTCAAAGACCTGGCATTCAGGAACTAGCTAATATTTTCTTCCAGTTAATCAGAATAAAGTATGATGGTAATAAATACATTGACTTTATGGATAAATGAACATGTCATGTTCAGATTCAGCTCCTCTTTTCTTAAGATTTAAGCAAACTTTTCAATCTTTTAAATAGTCCATGTTGTATGATATTTAGTGGTACCAACTACTTTATAGAGCTAATTCCACAAGAAAGAAGATATACAAATCTTCATTGTGTGGCCCAATACATCACCAGATGGTGAGAAACTAAATAAAACATTACTATTTGGTAATTTCTATTATTACAATTGTGGAATCTTTTTTAGTCCTTTAATATTGTATTTAGAATACTATTGAATGAATGTATATACCTAAGTTACATATATGGGAGAGTTAAAACAGAGACAGGAAATCTGAAATCTAGTTCGTAAAATAAGTTAAAATTAATTGAGTGAGCATTCTGTCATTTTCTTTTTTCTTTTTTTTTTTTTTGTTTTGTTTTGTTTTTGGTGGTTTAACACTCACATTTTCCTCCATTTAAAACAGGTTTTTCTGTCTCCTGGTGCTGTGTGAAAGGCACAGAGGCAAAGAATATGGGAAATAAAAGGGCAAGATCTAATACCTATTGAAGTCAACATGAGTCTTTCCATATCCTTGCATGATTATTTGACTTGGCCCTAATTAATGGATTATTGAAGGAAAGAGTGAATATTGAAAATGCAGAGACGGATGTGCTTCCAGTGAAAGCTCTGTAACATTGTGTGACTGTGATTCAAATTATGCTCACATCTCTGGTCTTCACTTTATGTTTGAATAAACCACAAACTCAAACTGACACTCATCCAAAGCTGCCAAGTTCTGTTATAGGTGGGTTTGTTGGTTTGTTTTGAGTTCTGTATTAAAATTCTACCATTGTCCTGCTGTATGACATTGGGCAAGACTCTTCATCACATCAGCCTCTTGCTGATGATGTGAAGACTGGCATCATATTTTTCTCACTCTTACAATGGTTTATCTCTATTCATCATTTCTAGGCAATCTATGCAAGAGAAATGATTTAGGGGTTATTATAGACAGTTGTCTCAGTACAAGCTGTCAGTGCAATTCTTTTGTGGCAAAAAGGTAAAAGTTGGATGTATCAAAAGGGGATTATCAAGTAGAAGCAGAAAAATGATCTTGCCTTTGTGCATGGCATTGGTAAGATCACCACCAGAATACTGTGCCACACTTCAAGAAGGATGTGGAATTACTGGAAAGAGTTCAATGCAGGGACCCAAAATGGTTTAGGGGCTGGAAAATAAACCTTACAATGTTTTCAGCTTATCAGAAAGAGTGAGAGTGACTTGAACATTATATGGATGAGTGGGAAGCAGAGGGAGGTTAAACTTTGCTGGCAAAAACACTTTAAGATCCAGTGGCTGGATGTTGAGCTTAGACAAATTTAGCCTTGAAACAAGACGCATTTGTTTCAACTTCATCTGGAGCAGCAGAAACTGGCCACACCTGAAGATGGGATTCTCTACGCAGAGTAGAGCAGTGTTCTGAGGTTTTACAGAGAATCTGGTTGGTTGTTGGGTTGATTTGATATTTGGGTAATGGGTCTTTCTCATATGCTCAAGAGTCTTACTAATTGCCAGATTTGGGGTTGGGAAAGAATTTCCCCTCAGGTCAGTTTGTCAGGGATCAGAAGGGTTTTCAACTTTCACTGAAGCGTGGGGTATCGTTTGGTTTCCAGCACTGGTTGACACCTTAGTCCCTCCTGTTCTTGTCTATGCCACATAAAGCTTAGTTTTCTGAGGTTTGAAATGTTTTGTCCTCACTAAAATCCTTACTACAGAAGTATCTGGATCAAATTTAATGACCTGTGATATATAGCTGATACTTCCCTCTGGCCTTAAAATCTATGAAGCCCTATAAAAAATGTTAGAGACGTTAATGAAAGCTGGCATTCTATTTTGTATGGTCCAAACAATGGCTTTTTAAATAAATGGCAGATGCAAGCCTGTATGGCTCATCAGTGGTTTGGTGCATTATCACAGTTGCTCCCATATAGATCTTTCATCAGGAAGATGGAAATGCTGATTTTAGAGTGTCAGCTGTGATTGGTACATAGCATTGTGAGAAAGGGAAATTTTATTTTGCTTTTGTTTTTCCTGATGTCAGTAATGAAAACACTGCTATCATATATATTTCAACCAGCTTTTCATATTAAGATCCCCTTTTTTACCTTTGCTACCTTACTGTGGTTTCACTAATTCTGCCTTCTTAATGTATAACGGAAAAGTCAAGATACAGTGCAAACATATTAATCAGCACTAGACAGTATGGGCAGGTGAAGAAGTTAATTAATAAATGAGCAAAGAAAGCTTGCTGTATTTATGAATCTTCAAATTCTAAGCATAACCTGTTTTCTCATTTCCAAATGAGTCTTTTTAGAAAACATGGCATTTAATTGCTTTGTATTATAACAAAAGCAACACCCTCATAAGGTTGATGTTGTGCAGGGGAACAACTTATTTATACTTTTATAGCACAAAATTTCATGTTGAGATAGGTGCATGGGATCCCATAACACCAATATGTGCTTCCTGTAGATGTGTTATTAAAATGAAAAAGATGCACTTGTAAGGCACAAATATTGTAAATCAAAAGCTCATTTTGCTTAAATATTTTTCTTGATCTATGCTTTGTAATTTTTTTCAAAGCATATTATTCTGTCCTCAAAACAAGGCCATCTGGATGCTAGTGAGTGATGACCCTATGCCAAATGTTTTTTAAAAAATCAACTTTATAAGTGAGTGTTTTACTTTTACACACCTTTAGCCAATTTGTTGAAAAACCTGGCATCTGGACTGGAACCTCTACTTTAAGTGATACCTGCATGTGGCCCACCATAATAGAGAAAATGGATCTGTTGTGCAGGGAGAGATGGGGAAGGAAAGTGCATGTCTTTTAGCAGGATGGTGGGCAGTGTACTCAAGGTCTTACTTTATTCTCATTCAAAAAAGTGACTAAACTGTCAGTGATTTCAATGGTACAGGATCAGTTCCTAAGATTGAAAGCTCTGCAAGGCAGGGAACTTTTTTGTTATGTGTGTGAACAGTGAACAAAGAGGCCCCAAGCTCTGCTTGTGGCTTTCAGATGGTATCACAATACAAATGATGATGATAACTCTACAGAGCACAGCCTTCCAGGAGATTACACAGTGGGTGTGCAGTGTGGATGTTTGGAGTCAGATCTGTTACTTGCAGCTGCAGGAGGGGCAGCATAGGTGCTGCAAACCTTGCCTCATAGATAACATGAACATTCAGACCTAGTCCCACACTTTGCATTTGATTTGGCCCTTAATGTGAGATTGCTCTGATGAGAACTTTGTTACATAACATTTATTCAAGTAAATGAGCATAAATCTTCTGTATCAAGTCTAAAGAACAGTTTTATTTCCTGTGTAAATGGAGTTACAAGCACGTTAGTATTTAACTAGAATATTTTCCCTTAAAACTTGGATATGCATTTTCTTGTGCTAATTTTCTCCACACTCATGAGCCAATCAATGCAAACACCTGCCTCTAATTTAATTCGCAGGAAACAAAACCACAGTTAGTTTATATAATAAGTTCCATGAAGAAAATGGGTCCTTACAGTAATTGACTTATTGTCCTATGTAAATTAGATTTCATTATTTCCCATTGTTAAATATGGATCATTTTATGGTGCTAATATTACTAAAGTAATAAACAAACATATGATAATTAATTTAGGATTAACTAATCTAATTTCAAATGGCTATCAGTGCACAGAGACTTCATTAGTGAACATGTAGTTTCTTTATAGCTGTCTTTTCAAGTATAGTTAAGATTCATTATCTTTTAGTGAGGTTGGTATAATATGTTAGCTTAGCCAAGCTAATTTGTAGTTCAGGTTCTCTGTTCCTCAGTGAGTGAAACATATTATTTTCCCTATAAAAGCAATTCAGAGATTTATTTTTATCATAAATTTTGAGTATTAAGGCTGATTATTTTTAACAAGCAATCACTCCATTCAAAATCACAAAAATGACAGTCCCCAGCTTGTATTCTGATATCCCTATGCTATTTTGTTTATGAAGTTTCACACCCTAGTTGTGAGGCCAGAGGTAAGGCTTTTTGCAAATAAAATACTTTTTTATATCAGGCATATTTCTTCATCTATTTTTTTTTCACATGTAGAATAAGACTATTAAGACAACTATCTTCAAGATTGTGTTGTAAATCCATGAAAATGGGAATTCAGACAGCAAAGGAAGCAGGTGTTCTATGTGGCCCAGAAGATCTCTACCTCAAGAACTGTGATTATCGAATTATCCAAATCTGATTTTGAACTCAAACAGACATGAAGAGTATCTATGGTGTAGAGCAGGGGCAGGCATACTAATACCCATGGGCTGCATCCAGTTTGCTAAACTGCCAGATCTGGCCCGAGGCTCAGCAGGAACCTTGGGCAAGCAAGTTCCCTGCCTGCCCCGTCCCCGCACGTCACACAGAGTGGCTAGTTGAAGCTGCTGTGTGCCTCTCCGAGTGCTGGAGTAGGGGGAGGAGAAGCTTTGCGCAGCGCCCTGCCCCCAGCATAGTCTCACATCTTTCACTGGTCAGAAACCAGCCAATGGAAGCTGCCTGTTTGCAGAGCAGGCAGCACACAAATTACCCCCTCCCAAGGCTTGCGGCGTACAGAAAAACACAATGGTTCTTGCAGCCAGCTGTTCTGAGCAATGTGCAAGGCAGGAAGCTGCCTGAGGGTCCTGTTGGGCTGCTGACCAGAAGACATCTAGGTAATCACCTCCTGGTCACAGCCTGACTCTGGCTCCCCAAACCATCCTTTACCCCCCCCCCCGCTCTCCCTACACTCCCTATCCCATGTAACCCAAATCCTTTGCACCCCTGCTCCTGCACTTCCTCCCCTCCCATTCCCTGTACCTCAATCCCCTGTCCCAGATCACAACCCCCTTCTAGACTCTGCACCCCCTCATTCACCCCTCCTCAAGTTCAGAATCCTTCTCCTGTACCCATACCCATACTGTCTTCTGGACTCTGCACCCCCTCCTGCACCACGAGCACCCTTCTACACCCAACATCCATCCCAGACCCCGCACCTTCTCCATTAATAGCATGGAAGAGTGCAGCCCTTGACCCCTTACCGAATTCTTGGAGTGGCCCCCCTCAAAAATTATGCCCACCACTTGCATAGAGGGAACATTTCTCTTAGTATAAAGCTACCTTTCCCAGAAATAGAAAGTGCATCAAACCCAAATTAATTCATCAGAGGCAAACCTGATTATAAATAGCCATAGAGGCTTACCAGTGAGAGAAATTCTCCTCCTATATACATTAGTATATAGATAAGGCCAATTCCTATATGACCAACAAAGAATCAATAAAAGACCAGCGTTTCTTAAACTTGTTAAGACCGAGGAACATCAACAATATTTTTTTTAATGAGGAACACCAAGGATTTTTTGTTGAGCAAAAAAAAAAAAAAAGGTAAAAAGGTCAGGGGGAAAGTTATTGAGGAAAAAAAAAAAAGGTCTCCTGCTCCTTTAAGGGTGGTCATTTTTAATTCTGTTATTCTCCACAGCACAGCTCCAACTGCCATGCGGTACACCAGTGAGCCACGGAACACAGTTTAAGAAACACTGATAAAGACACTTCAGAGTAATTTCAGTTTAGAGAGAAGGATTATTTTTAGAACTATGCAAATCTTCCCTTGATCAAGTTTTAGTTCCCAGTGTGAATCTCAGATACATGTGTCAAAAATGCATAAAAAAGGTTGTAAACATGGGACATTGCATGGTTTTCTATCAAAATCCTATGTAATTTATGTGGTTTTGACATAGGTCTAGGCTCTAATTAATACTTTTCCCTAAGACACAAGTTAGTATTAGCACTTTTGAGGGAGAAGATTGTTAGCTTGATTAACAAAACCAAAATAGCTTTATTTTGTTTCAGAGGGAAAGGACAGTATTCACTTTATAGAAATTTTTCAGGACACATGGGTGAGATTCATAGATGCCACAACAGCCAGGATTACACCATATGGACACGATTATGTTTCAATGGTGCCCAGAGATATTATGCCTTTGTAAATCTTGGGCTCTAAGGGTCTTGGGAAGGACATGCAGAGGGGCTTGTACCAGTTGAACAAACATCACCATAGTTTCTCCACAGTATCCTTGTCAGTTAGCTTGCTCGTCATCACCTGTAGCCAAATTATGGATGCTTTCTGTATACTATACAGTTATAACTTGTGTGTGTCCTCTCTCTATACCACAACAATATAAGAGATGGCCATAGTTTGGCCTCATAAAGATAAATATTGGTAGAACTAGAGACATAGAAATCATAGGTCTTCATGGATTTATAAAAGTATGACTTTTCCATTATATGCAGCTCTTTAATTCCCTCATTCTATTACACTCAACTCTCCACTTTGCTCTGGGTATTTCCCCCTATTCCTTACAAACATGCGGGGCTGGTTTACACTACCACTAAAGCTATTGAACTTATGTAACTCAGGGGTGTGGAAATGACACCCCCTACCCAAATGACATAAGTTACTTTGACTTAAAGCAGTGTCCATATTGCACTGTGTGGATGGGAGATGCTCTCCTGCAACATTGTTTCCATCTCTTGTGGAGGTGAAGTAATAATGCTGTCCCATTGGCATAGCACATCTTCACCAGATGCATTGCAGCCCAACAGCTGTGCCACTGTAGTGCAGTGGTGTAAACTTGCTGAAAAAGAAAGTGCTTATGTTCATCTAGAGGACATAAATTTAGCAACCAAATTTTGATACCATTATATTGGAATAGTCTTGGAAAGGGCAGACACAATAGATAGCAAGCCATTAACCAACCAACCAAACAAACAAAAACACTGCAATACTAAAGATGGCTCAAGTCATGGAGGATATTTTTTCTCTTGGTTATTTGTGCACAGGAAGATATTATATAAGGACTACAAGATACACCCTGCATTGTTTTTGTTTTTCTTCATTTAAATCACTGCTCTGGGGTGGGGCTTGTGATAAGGGGGTCAGCATGCATGCTACCCCAGAGATAGAGGACAACTCCAGACTTCTCTTACCATAGCAGCTTGAAGACAGGGGAGAAGTGCCGGTCCATGGCCACTGCTGTTGCAGCGGGCACAAGCGGGTGAAGGGTGCATGTGCCACCGGCTTGGGGACAGGAAGAGATACAGACAAACGGACACACTCTATGAAATATATAGTAGGTAGCTTTCCCTTTCTCCACCCATGCCCCTGCTGGCCCACTGGGGTTATAGCTGTCCCAGTCCCCATCTCTGGCCTCTTGCTGCCCCTCTGTGGTCATTCTGCAGTATAAATCCCTCCTCCCAGACCCCTCCCTTTCTATTTTATAAGAAACAATTGAATTCCATGCACATCCTATTATCCTGGCATAACCAAACCCTGACCTTGCTTTAAGTTATGATAAGAGGAAGCTGTATAAAATTTGGTAGTCCTAGCAATTACCATGTAGGAAGAGTTCTTGAACAAATGGGCTCATGGATGGACAGACGCATTTCTAAAATATATAGTAAGATTAACTGAAATAATTCATAAATATATTCTGCAGTTTATGATGGTAAAGCATGAATTTCTTGAAAACATTTCTTCCAGTGCTATGTGAAAGAACATGAAGAAATAAACCTAGGAAGGGAAGTGGACAGCTGAGCAGTTAAACATCATTATGTTGATTTTCCTATAAAGAACTGAAATACTTGGGATTTAAAATGTATTCAGTATCTCTGTAATAGCATAAAATTCTGTATGGTGCCATATACATGTAATTTGATTTAAAAAATCCCAAATCCCAAACCTGAGGAACCTCAGGAGGCTGTTTTTATCAGTTCTGAAACTAGATTTGTGAGGAATGAGTGGGTGATATGAAAATTCATCAGCTGATTAGATTAGACCATTCTGATACTGCATCATTCACTGATGTATAATTAAATACAATTTTGCAACCAATTAAAGTGCTTGAGCTGCAGACAGATTTCAAGCTGAGTTTACATCTGCCTGAGAGGCAGTATCTAGGTTGAAAGAAGAATGCTTCTACAGCACACAACACAAAGGACCTGTGATGCTACTAGGAGCCTCTGAGTAATACAATTAATTAACAGTAGCAGGTGGAGGGCCCAAAACCACCTTAAGAGAGGTGTTTTGTCTATACCGGGACTTGGGTCAGCTTAACTGTTAGGTCACACCCCTGACCAATGTAGTTAAACTGACCTAATTTTCTAATGCAGACCAGGCCTCAGTTAAGAGGAATGTGATTGCAAATAAGACATGAAATAACTTAGGATTGATTTACACTGGGAACTTACATCACACCCCAGAGAGACGCAGCTGTGCTGAAGAATGCATACCAGTAAGATGTAGCTATGCTGATGTAACCCATGGTGTAGACAGAACTGGGTCAAAGGAAGAATTCTTCTCTTGACCTACCTACTGTCTCTCATGGAGGCAGATTAGCCTTTCTGATGGGAGAACACCTCCCACTGGCATACGCAGTATTGACACTGAAGTGCTGCAGTGGAGCAGGTGCAGCACTTCACTTGTGCTGCTGTAGCAGTTTAAATATAGACAGTCCTGTAGAAGCCCAAGGACAGAAACTGATGGTTTCTGAGTATAAAGGAAAATGTAGAGATAGTTGATTCCATTTGCAGAGTGGACACTCTGCATGAAAAACTTTCGGACTCATAGGTGGAAAAGGTTTATCATTTCCAATGCAAGGCCTTTGTTACACTGAAGTCCACTTTAAACAAACATACAACTAATAAAGCCTCCCTAGATTTGGATGTAGTATATTTTTCTGAGTATATTTAAGCAAGGTTCTGCTTCAATTAGACAAGATGGCAAAGGACAGCAGAGAGGAGACATTATCCCCATTTTGTTGACAAGGTACAAAAGCTTGCCTAGCGCCACACAGTGAAATCTTTGATGGTGAGAAATTGGATCCAGATCTCCTGAGTCACAGCCCAGTGCCTTAACCATAAGACTGTTGCTTATCTGTGTGGTGGCATGCTATTAGGTGGGAGCTCTTGGAGTTAGGCAGAATGACCCTCACAGATCAAGAATGTGCTGCTGCTGTACCATCCTTTGACAGAGGACAAGACACACTCTATCATGTAAAGTGTCTGTCCTTCTTGTCTGTAAAAAATGGAGGCTAAGGATTAAACCCAAAGCCCATTTTTGCCTCCTCTGGAGAGTCTAGTGCCAGTAGGCCTGCTAGTATTTTTTGACCAAGTGTTGGATAAAAAACCAGATAAAGTGTGAGACAGATTTAGAATGTAGATGACATTCCACAGCAGATGTATGTAGTTTTATGGCAGATCCTATTTCGGCCCTACTAAACTGCTTGACAATTTCTCATATCTATAGTCAGTCAAATTATTTTTTTCAACTTTCAGATCAAATATAAAGTGATTTTTTTTGTTCCTGGTTCAAAAAGAGTGAGACTTGGTCAAATTATTTACGTAACCAGGACCTGTCATGCAGTGACAGACAGATTGAAGCAGAATCTTTCTATTCTATTGTTCCCGAGATGTTCTGATATGTCATTATCCAACAAAAATGAGATGCTTTAAATGTCAGCACATTAAAATGAATGATTTGCATAACATCTTGTTTTTAAATTCATTGGTATGGGAGGAAAAGGGATATTATATCTATTTGGAATATAATTGGTGAAAAGAATAATTAAAAAAATAAAAGAAAAAATCACATAACTCCACATAATTCAAATATCCAAATCAAGGACTCTTAATCTACACCAGCCCAATTTAAAAGCCTTTTACTCCAGAATGCCATACAATCTTAGCAGAATTTAACAGCAAACTGAAATAAATAACAAACTAGTGAAAGATTTACTTTCTATTTAGTCTCAATCAATGTCAAATTAAGCATAAGCTTTTATAATCTCTTTAAAATATTTGACTTCTACAAACAAAGTGGACTTAAATCAATGCTGCTTCAGTTCATGCTGCCAAGAGCATGTTTACTGAAAGGAAGGAAAGAGACCACATAGTTAGTGCATATTCACAAGTTTCTCTTCATCTTCAAGTTAAAGGGATCTTTTCTTCCCTTAATGTGAGAGTAGAACTCCGATTCACATTAATATGGCTTGAACAGTTTATAATGTCAGTTCTGCTGGAAATTTCCCCTGAAATATACAGAGATGTTGACGGGGAGCCCCAGGCCCTTTTGAATCACCAGACCGCAGGGCAACTGCCCGCATTGCCTGCCCCCATCAGCAGGCTCAGGTAAACAAAGCATCTGGCAGCCTTCCAGTAGTGAATCGCATCCAGTCAGTAGGCTGCTTTATTGCCCACCCCTGCTCTTAAGTTTGTATAAGGCAGAGCTGGCAAACAGGTTTTCTGTCTGACAAAGCATGTTTATTCATCTATACCTATCTGTTCTGTGAGTTAAGCATTGTAAAGTCAACACAGTTGGAAGCTCCAATTACATGTGAAATTTAACAAGAAAAACAAGTTGAGGGATTATGAAGCAAATAGAAATATTGGAAGACAGCTTGGAGTCAGAACCGCAAGAAGGGAATCATGGGGGTCAGCCTGTTTTGTGGGGAGACAACAATGATTATTTGAAAATAGAGGTGGCACAAAAAGACACTTTGTCATCCATTCACAGAGAAAACTCCTTGAAGGGTTGGGATATTCATGGAAACTTGTATACTGGTAATAACCGAAAAACAGTGACTCTGTCAAAGACTGAATACTTGAGCGAAAATCTACTTTATTAAATAGGAAAGCTAACTATTGGTAAGCGTAGGTCTGGAATTTCATGCTATACCTTTTGCTTATATGTATCCTATTGTTCTTGTTATCCTTGCTCACTAGCATTTAAACCTTATTCCTTGTTAATAAATGTAAGTTCATTTTCACTCTAAGTAGATTCCAGTTCTGTCATGTTATAAAAGGGGCCTATTTTAAATTGTTCTAGTCAAACTCTGCATATACTTTTTTGTCAGTGACAGCTTACCTGATCATTTCAATGAGTTTCCATTGATAGGGCTGGATCCTACTGAGGGACTGCTTTAGAGACTCCAGGGCTGCTGTGTGCTGATTACTAAGCTGATTTTAAAGAGTGACATCTGCAGAGGCCTGGAAGGCAGTATTTCTTTGGCCAGGGGCTGTGGCTTTCAGGGAGCTGAACTACAGCAAGCACGAACAAAACTGCTTAACACTAAGGGGATGTAGCGCTGAGGTGCCTCACGTTCTTAGATTCCCCTAGAGAGTGTCATAACACAATTTCTCTTCAGGTACCTACATAGCTACAAAGGTTCCAGCTCTGAATTTCAAGATCATTGATTTACTTCTACTACTTTATCTATAACTCTCAGAGGGGTAGCTGTGTTAATCTGTAACTTGAAAAAATGAGTAGTCCTGTAGCACCATAGAGACATGCATCTGACGAAGTGGGTCTTTGCCCACGAAAGCTTATGCTCCAATACATCTGTTAGTCTATAAGGTGCTACAGGACTCCTTGTCGCTTTTGCAGATCCAGACTAACACGGCTACCCCTCTGATACTAAATATATATATAGTATTATGAGCTCTGGTGGGATTGTATTTTTGTTAGTCTCTAAGCTGCTACAGGACTACTTGTACTTTATAGTGCTTTTAATCAATAGATCTCAAAGCACTTCAATGTCTTTACTGTATTTATCCTCATCAATATTATTTCTTCCTTTTTTAGAAATGGTAAACTGGGGCACAGAGAGTTTAAGGGTATTCCTACACTGCAATGTGAGCTGGTGCTTGACCCCTCTACCATGCAAATGTGCTTACCTAAGGCTATGATCCAGGGTCTCAAGACCCTGCAGGGCTGAAGGATTCAAGCTCAGCTTAAGCCAGGATCCAGGGCACAGGTTAGAAAAGTCTTGACCTAGGATTAAAATGCAATGTGGATGCTCACGTTTAGGGTTTCCTAGTATGGACTCAAATCCAACCAGGAAATCTGAAGCAGAGCATGTAATTGAACCTGTTTCTTTCTCTAGGCTCATTCCCTGACCTCTGGAATATCCTTTGTCTTTTAGAACTCAGAATTTGATTCATTAAATAATTTCACCCCTCATTTGGTAATAATCCTTGTTCTTCCTCGGTTTACATGTGATCATTAACATTTCGTATTTTTCTATTTATGTTTATAGATGAAAAACAATTCTAGATCAGTGTGTAGGTTGAACGAAATTACTTTCTCAGCAGAATGTTTTATTATTTGTGAATACAGGTTGTACCTCTGAAAACCGGCACTCTCTGGTCCAGCAACATGTGTGGTCCGACAGGACTATAGATGCTCCTAGACCAAAGAGAACCAGAGCCTAATGGCAGGAGGGCCAGCAGCCTGGCTGGGACCGGGAACAGCAGGGCTGGAGGAGTCTCACAGCAGCACTGGGGCCAAGGACGGGAGAACCCTGGCAGCCCGCGACAGTGCCAAACTGGGGCTTGGGGAACCCCAGGTGCCCGTGGCAGCATGAGGCCAGCAGTTGTAAACGCCCAGGTGCCTGCGGCAGTGTGGGGTCGGGGGGCTGGAGAAGCCCAGCTACCTGTGGCAGCCCGTGGCAGTGCAGAGCCAGAGAACCCCAAGAGCCAGCAGCAGTGCAGGGTCAGGGGCTGGAAAAGCCTGGCTGCTTGCAGCAGCTCAGGGCTGGGGAAAACTGGCTGCACATGGCAGTGTGGGCCAGGGCTGAGAATCCCAGCTGCCAAAGGCAGCCCAGGGCTGAGATTGGCAGCAGCAGAGCAGGGAAGAGGGTAGAGGGGGCCAGACGCGGGGGCTGACTGGCTTGGGGCCCTTGGCAGGGGACAATTCCCCTGTTCCAGCAAATTCTACCATGCCGGACCAGGAGGTTCAGCCTGTACTTCACAGCAGTACAGTACTATTACTCCAAAATAATATTAAGAGCATATTTTGGTGGCCTAATCCTGCAGCCTTACTAGAAGTATTCCCACTGAAGTCAGCAGTACAGTTCATGTGAGCAAGAAAAGGCTACAGGGTTGGGCAACTTTTACAGGTTGCCTAAACAGTTAAATCTAATGTAAATAATTGTTTATTATCATGACCCATTAAAAGATGATGTACAAAATCACACACATAATCGTGCTGGATTTGAAATTCATGTATGTCTCAATTGTTGTTAATGATATTTTCTTTGTGACGCTTACATAGTTAATATAAAAGGAATGTGGAAAAGAAAGTATGTTGACATGATTTTATGCCCTATACCTAAGGCATCCTTACAATATCAGTCTGCAGAAAATGGGTCACCTTCAAACATCCTTGAAAGAAATGGGATTTTGTAATTTCAGTGCATGATGAAAAATGCATCATTTTATAATGAAGAAAACTAACTTGGCCAGCAATTTAATTTCAGTAGCAACTTCTACTACTGCGTTCCTACTTGTCCTACATTCTTGAGCAATTGAAATCTCTTTTCACAAAGAAAATCATCATAAAAGTTAATCAATCGAAATCATAGGTAGTCTGTCTTCTAAACTAGTTAAGTTTTCATTCTAGATTTAATATGTTTCATATGAGAACTTTATTATATTCAGTCATGGCGTACAAATAATATTTTCATGAGTATTCATTTATGTGTTGTGTTACAGCAGGGAACATGATGTAAAATAATATATATTGCTAGTATTTGGGATGCAATAAGGTGCATTTCTTTTCTGATATTCATACAGGGAATCCTGTTACCATAAGGAAAGAACTAAGGACATTATTGCTATATAAAGAATTTCACTGCACCACTACACTTGCTTTATTAATTATATCAATATCAACAGGTGGTCTGTAGATCCGGGCCATAACAACATAAATTCGGAATTCAGTTTTAAGTTCCTTTTTATTACATGCAACTTTTCCAAAAGTTTTTGGAAACTTTGTAGGGTGATATTTTCTACTCACAGCTGTGACTTCCCTCCCCCTCACCAAACCTGTCAGAGTATAGTAGCTCTTCCTCTATTCCTCAGCTTCAACCATGAGAGTTATGTTCTTCCCCGCACACTTGAAATCTCGCCAAATACTATGACAGAGCTGAGTAAGGCTTGATCCTCCACTAGTCTGACTGCTGTCAATGAAGGTGCTGATTTCTACAACTTGAGGATCTGGTCCTGACTTTTCAGCCACAAAACAGTGTATCATAAATTTCAGGTTCATGCCAGTGAGAATTATGGACAAGGCTCTATCAGTTCCACAGCATGCGATACCTAACATCTGTATTAATGTCCTGGATTCTGCTGCACTTTTGTGTGGTGACTGCTAATTTTGATGGTTATTTCATCTTAAAAGGAAGTAACCCCTGTGTAAATTATTGCTATTACATCCTCACTTGGAGAAGTCAGGGAGATTATTGTAAGATGAGCATAAACATTGGCTGTTCTGCTGAGATCATCAAAAGCAAACTTGTTAACAGGGTGGATATTTAAGCTGACACCGTATGGCAGTCGGAGCTCATGTATCTCTTTTCTGTTCGTTGTGGTAGTGAGTGCACAATGGCCTTTTGAATGTTATGAGTGTTTTCTTAACTAATCTTGAAAAGAGCTAAGCCCCTGGAATTCCAAATGATTTTAGTGGTATCAAACTCTTTGCAAGCTGGTTGTAAGCCAGGTGTTGATTGGTCATTTGTACATCGTCAGCAGCAAACAGTCTAGGTCAGACTGCACCTGGCCAGGTGGAAAATATAAAACAAAACAACTCCAAGTTTAAAATTGAGCTATTGGAACTGAAGCATGAATCTTGTCTCCTATCTTGCTGGATGGTACTGTATAGAAATGTACTCTTATTCAATAGAATCAGTGGAATTACAGGAGTTGAGATGAGAATCAGGCCTTTGTCCTGAGCTCAAAGCCCACCTGGTGCTGCCTCCTCTTTTATCATCAGATAGTTAAATTTAGCAAGTAAAACTGCAGCGCTAGTAAAGGTACCTTATCTTGTAGGGACATAGTTTATTATAAAGTTATCTTGTCTGACTGTTTAGATTTTCACATAAATCAGGTTTGTGCTGGTATGATGATGTTGCTAAACATGTACAATAGTTTTCTACTAGCAGCTGCATTTTACAATGCATCTTACACTATTGCATTACACATATTAAAGTGCATGCATTGTGACCTGATTCAGGTAAGCATTGAAACATGGGTAATTTCATCCAAATGCAGGACAGTGCTTACTTATATGCTTACCTTTTAGCGTGCGCTGAAAAATAAGCATGTAGCCACGTGTTGTCCTGATAGAGGTGTTTCCTAAAAAGGTACTTTTATTAGTGACCAGCAAACCATACTGGAATTTTTCACTGGAAATTATTGTTGGTATTCAATATTTCTATTCTCATAAGTGCCTACGGCAATGTCAGGACCCCATTGAGGTAAGTACTGTACAAACATATAGAAATCAGTTCCTGTCCCTGAGAACTTATATTCTGAAAGGCAAAACCTAAGAGATGACTGAAAAAACAAAAGGAGTCAGGTTGAGGGCAAGGGAAGTGTGAGTGACAAAAGTAATAGGATCTACACAAATCATAGTAGCAAAAAGCACAGCTTGCCACCTGACTAACCAGAAATAGACTGAAACAGTATTGCAAACTCTTGAGATCTTTGGTGTTTTTTTCCTCAAAGCCTCAGCTCCTGGAGTCATGAGAATAAGTCCTGGGACTATTAGCTCATTTTTATAATTAAAGCCTGTTTGACTGCAGAGGAAATCTTGCAAACATGAACTCAAAAGACTGAAAAGCAAGAAAACAAAAAAAAAATCCATAACTTATTATTTTTGATGCTGTATTATTTTTAGTCCATTACATGATCTTTTAAACACTCAGAGGTGGTAAGACCATCACATTCATTTTCAGATGTTCAGATCTTTCCATCACAATTCATATGTATTGGCTTTGAGCTGAGATGGAAAAACCTTCGCAAATCTTATTTTTCTAACTGGAGATGAATGTTGGTATGGATTCAGATAAACCAAGCAATAAATAAATGTGTCACAGTCATGTTACTTGAATCCAGTACAAATAATTTACAACTGGAAGTAATCCATACTGTATTAAAACACCATTAGTAAGAAATAAGTCCAGGACTCTCTATGTGTGTTTGTGTGTGTGTATGTTCATTCCAATTTGAAATAAATAGTTACAAAACCAAGTAATTCTTGGCTAGAGTTGGGGGGGGTATGTTTGTTTAGTTTAGTTTTTTACTCTTTAGATGTTTTACTAATGCTGAATATTTTCATTGAGAGGCACCTTTTTCATGCCTATGAGTAATTATATTTTCATAGATTCTAAAGCCAGAAGGGACCACTGTGACCATCTAGTCTGACTTTCTGTATTGCACAGGGCACAGAACTTCCCCAAAATAATTCCAAGAGCACAGCTTTTAGAAACAAACCCAATCTTGACCTATGAGAACAAGTAAAATATGCATTTTTAGAATGTGCTATAACATGCAGTATTGCAGCATGTAAAACACTTGTGATTATGGAAATAATAGGCTCTAACCCTAAAATCAATGAGACTGCAAAGTGAGGTCAGAGTCCCATAAAAGTCCATGGTAGCTGATACCTTTGCAGTACCAGGGCCAAGTCAGATCAGGTACAATACTGTCTCCTCCATAATGCCTTTTTTGTAATCAATAAAGTTATTAAATCCCAATTGAAGTCCTTAATGGAAAAAATTGGGGCTGAATTGATGTACTTTAATTAAACCTTTGTGACAGGAGGAGATAATATCTTTTTTAATTGGATAATTGGTGGTTTAATTTAAATCTAAATAACCGTCAGCTTTGTTTGTGAAACAGAAATGATTAGGGATGGGTTAGAAATCCCTGATGTTTTCTCTAATGCTAATAGCATTCAAAAGTTTATTGGTTAGTATATGTAAAGCATCACAATTTTTATTTTAAATGTGCCATTTATTTTTATAAATTTTTGAATGGAAGAATGAATCTTCCTGTAAAATAATACTTGTTAATAATTAAAAATGTATAGCAGGAAAAAGCAGTTAAAATGATGACATCAAAGCAAAATAGCCATGTTCATGATCAATGGATAACTTGATGGTTTCACATATGTTAATACTAATTATTTTTGTATTGCTTTATTATTTATTATTTGTATTACGATAACACTTGGGAGCCACAGTCATGGACCAACACCAACCTCTAATCTTTGCTGTCCATGTGTGGATTTTTTCATTCCAGGTCTGGAATACATTTTTTATGTGCACATGTTATGCTTATAAGAAGCACAAGGGATATTTTTCAGTGGAAAAGGCAACAGGCTGTGTTTATTGAGAATACAGTGGAAAAGCTGTCAGCATATGCTTCATAAAGACAAGCCCATCCCCCATGCGCACACACCCCCCCCCCACACACACACACACATACAGGTCCTGCAGATGGTCTATAGTTAACAGTCTGTTGTGGCTCAAGTCAGTCTTACTAGCCAGGCAAGGCTGACTGAGTGAAGATTTGGGGTTCCTCTGAGACTCCTCTGAGGCTTGGCTTGCAGGACTGAACCCAGAGTGTAATGGCAAGAGGTCCCCACTTTATACATGTCAGTTCCCATATGAGTCTATGGATATTGCAGTAGCATGCTGCAATCATTCATCCTTAAGAGGTGCTACTCTGTGTTTTCCAGAGTTATGCTTTGATGGTGATTGTCAGGCTTCCTATCATTGTCTCTTGGTCTTGGAGGTCTCTGCCTGCCTCCAGGGTTGTCAGTGCTGCTAATTTAATTCAGCCTCAAGACACAATGGATTTTTTCTGCTTACCTTCAAAGTTTTCATTTGTTTTTAATGACCTGGGCATTTTGTGATGGCTTTCAGATTTACACACACATCCTCCACTCATACCAAATGCTATTGCAGAGTTTTAGACAAGATTAATAGTTACTAAAGGAACCTTTAAAAAAAAAAAAAAGGAATCTTGCACAACTTAGTTTGTGATGCAGACAAGGGGTACAACTTAATTTGTAATGCTAACAGGAAGCAAGACCTTACAGTAAGCATTATCTAATCATGAGAGACAGGGTGAAACAGAAGCATACAGAACTTACAAGCAAATCATTAAACATCAAGTCATTATGCATCATACTTATATTCTTATAACCAGAATTAAAATATACATTTTTGCTATACACGAAGAGGTGAGAATTTGCACCACAACTGGAAACAAAAAAACCTACCTGTGGGCACTCTGCTAATCAGCTGGGTGGTATTTGAATCTCTCCTGAGCAGCCATATAAGAACACAACTTACAGGGAACACTGACCAGCATCCTCCTGTGCCAGACACTGTACAAAAATAAAACAAAGAGACAGACCCTGAGGTAAGCACACTGAGATTATTCAATATGGGCAAACTTCAAAGAATGGGGCAGACAACCCCCAAGCTGGTGGATATTGCAATACTTAGATTTACTAAGCCAGCACAAAACAGCTTCTACAATATCTTACTGGTTGCCCAGAAGTCCCACATACAGTTAATAGAATCCTAGGGCTGGAAGAGACCTCAGGAGGTCATCGAGTCCAACCCCCTGTCCAAGACAGGACCAATCCCAGCTAACAGTTCTCTTAAAGCAACTCAGCCTTGGACTTCCAATACAGACAACCAACTCAAAAATTACAAGTATTACAAATATGCAGCAGGTACCAGAGGTTAGGGAGGCTCTGCCTCTCCACACAGTCAGGTGCAGCCCTGCTTATCCTCTGCCCCCAGCTCCCCACACCCCTTTCACTTGATGTGGTCAATCCAGTCTCCCTGTGGAGTGGCTGCGGTTGGTCTGCACCACCTGCCCTCCTAGTACTTTGGGACAGTGGAGGCTGGGGCTGTCACCTGCTCTGTCATCACATCAGTGCCTGGGTGGCTGTGGCTATGCCACCTGCCCTCCTGGGGCTGAGGAAGGCAGTAGCTGTGTCATCTCTCCTGTCACTCCAGGCTGGGGAGACTGCAGCAGCCTGCATGCTGTGCTGCATGCCCTCCAAGTGCTCGGGGGCTGTGGATGTACTGCCTGCTCTGGAGCTGGAAGCACAAACCTAGGGAAGGACCAGCGGCGGTGGAGGTGGGCGCTCTGGGCTCTGGCAGCAGGATGGGGATGTGGAAGGGACAGGATCTTTGTTGTAATGGATGGGGAATGGGGCCTACCCTCCCCAAGCCAGTAATTCACATGCCACCCATGGGATTACTAAAATTCTTATTAAACATATAAGGGGCTACTATAAGGTGGGTGCATAACTGGCTAGATAACCATTCTCAGAGAGTAGTTATTAACAGTTCACAGTCATGCTGTAAGGGCATAATAAGTGGGGTTCTGAAGAGGTCTGTTTTGGGACCAGTTCTGTTCAATATCTTCATTAATGATTTAGATGATGGCATAGAGAGTACGCTTATTAAGTTTGCATATGATACCAACTGGAGAGAGGTTGCAACTGCTTTGGAGGATGGGGTCATAATTCAAAATGATCTGGACAAACTGGAGAAATGGTCTGAGATAAATAGGATGATGTTTAATAAGGACAAATGCAAAGTACTCCACTTAGGAAGGAACAACCAGTTTCACACATACAGAATGGGAAGCAACTGTCTAGGAAGGAGTACTGCAGAAAAGGATCTAGGGGTCATAGTGGACTACACGCTAAATATGAGTCAATGGTATGACTCTGTTGCAAAACAAGCAGACATGATTCTGGGATGCATTATCAGAAGTGTTGTGAGCAAGACATGAGAAGTAATTCTTCTGCTCTACTCTGCGCTGATTAGACCTCAGTATTGTGTCCAGTTCAGGGCACCACAATTCAAGAAAGATGTGGAGAAAGGTCCAGAGAAGAGCAACAAAAATGATTAAAGGTCTAGAAAACATGGCTTGTTTAGTTTGAAAAGAGAAGACTGAGAAGAGATAGGATAGTGATTTTCAGGTATCTAAAAGGGTGTCACAGAGAGGAGGGGAAAAAATTGTTCTCCTTGGCCTCTGATTATAGGGCAAGAAGCAATGGGCTTAAACTGAAGCAAGGGAGGTTTAGGTTGGACACTAGGGAAAACTTCCTACCTGTCAGGGTGGTTAAACACTGGAATAAATTGCTTAGGGAGGTTGTAGAATCTCTGTCATTGGAAATATGTAAGCGCAAGTTGGCTAGACGTCTATTAGGAATGATGTAGATGGTGCTTGGTCCTGCCGTGAGGGCAGGGGCTGGACTTGATGACTTCTCAACGTCCCTTCTTGTTCTAGTATGCTATGATTCTATGATTCTATGAAAGTTCTACCAGTCCCAAATAATCACTTCACAAGTTAATAAATACTTCTAATCTTTCCCAAATACACATTTACAACCAATTTTTATTAAATAAATTAAAATATATTTTTAAAAGAGAGCATATGGTTAAAAGATAAGTATACATACAGTTCATTTAAATGTTAAGATCTCCTTTTGATCTCTGAATTAACAGAATACATCATAGACAGGGACTGTTTGGGTACATCATTAACTTGTAACAATATATATGTAAACACAGAAAACCGCAAACATTATCTACCAATATGTTTAAAGTTGAATTTGGGTCATTTATCCTTCAGGATGCTTAACCTTTTCTGGCCATGCATCACATGCTAGCCCGAATTGCTTACAATCTAATTAAATAAACTCCCCTGTACTTGCCACCTACATAGTCATTGTTAGCGCCCCTTTTTTTCTTTTATCTTTGCCTTTTATTTGCTCCATTTTGCTATGTACTTCTTTGTAAAATGGTGCATTAGCTCCATATCCCCATCACAATCTTGAGGCTGATCATGAGCAGGTTACAACACAAAGGCACTAAAGCAAAAAAAACCTAGAGACACAATGTAGGTGGGATATCTTTCATTAAACCAATCTGGTGAGAAAGCCAAGTTTTTGAGCTCCACAGAGCCCATCTTCAGAGATATTCAGAGTGTCACAGATAAATACAAAGTGTAACAGAATAGTTAGCTTAAGTAATTAAACTACATTTCAAGGTTTTAAAGGGGTAGCCAAGTTAGTCTGTAACTGGAGAAACTTGAAAAACAACGAATAGTCTAGCAGCACCTTAAAGACTAACAAAATGTGTTGATCATCTACATGTTTTGTTAGTCTTTAAGGTGCTGCTAGACTATTTGTTGTTTTTCAAGTTTTTCCTATATTTCAAGGTATCATTCAAGGAAAAGGAGAAATGTCCTGTTAACTCCACTGCAGTCATAGGGGAGGACAAACTGTATATCTGTGTTTGGGTTAAGTAGCTTACAGAGTGTCATAATAAGCCATAAATGGATCAAAAGAGATGTATATGAAATCTCTTCAGACATTAATGATTTTTACTAATAAAATAGATACATTATAGAGCTCTTTAAACTGAGAGACTATATTTCCCATTTCTGCAAAGGCCATCACTCACATAACCATCTACTTCTCCAGTCTTTACACAACCATTGGTTTCCCTATGCTGTTACTTAACACAGCTAATTAGTTTCATGCCTCTTCTCAAGTCACCAATCTATGTTTTCATCATTAAGCTTCAGTTAAGTTGCCTTGGTTACTTGGACTGATGTGGTTATACAGTCTATTAAAGAAGGGGGACTATGGAAATAAAGCACTAGGCAGAAAAATGTATGTGTGTGTGTGTGTGTGTGTGTGTGTGAGAGAGAGAGACAGACAGAATGAGAATGAGAATGAGAATCCAAAAAATGCTACCAGCAACAAGGGCAAAAGAGCAAAAAGATTTAGGCATTTGTAAATTGGAGGTCTGTGCTCACAAGCAAAAGTTAGCAATGAGAAGTAAACATCAAATGCACTGTTCTGAAGCCCAAGCTACACTATAATAGAGCATCAAAAGAGTTATTCTGCTATAGGAATTTTTGTCTGTACTCATGGGTGATTTTCTAAAATTAGCTAATATAAATTTGCATAACAGAGCTTGTATCTGATTAAAGTGTTCATTTCTATTCTTTGAGCTTTTCCTTTCCTTTCCTTACTTTTTTTCTTTTTCAGTACTGTTACTGAATTCAGAAAGCACACAAATCCATGGAGACCTTACTTATTCAGTATACATATTGTAGTTCCTGTGCATTTTGTAAAGTACATATAAACTTGGCAAGAGCATCAGAGCCTTTGCATACCTTATACAATGTATAGGAATCCATAGGAAACTTAATTATTCACCACATATATTACAATCCTTGGCACCTTATGAAGTGTATTTTGCCTACCCAGTCCTTGCTGATTCACAAGTTAGTGTCAACTTTCTGAGGGCATCAATACAAACTTTTGAGATGTAACAAACAGAGCAAGTGTACAGACACTGCTAACCCACATTATTGTCTGAAGATTTAATTTAGCAAGTGTACCATGACTCCTATCCACCTTATGAACTATGTAGGGCTGACATACTTGCTGTAGTATTAGCACTTCATTACCCATAAAGTATATAGGAATAATGGGCATCTGTCTATAAATTTTAGAAATGTGCATCTGTCTGTCTGTCCATCTGTGAGTCCGTTGTTCAAGAACTCCTGTTAAAAGGTAAGACCTAGAACCACCAAATTTGATATGCAGCTTCTTATCACAACTTAAAGCAAGGTCAGGGCTTGTGCCAGGATAATGGGATGTGCATGGAATATGATTGTTTCATATCATATGGAAAGGGAGGGGTACGAGAGCAGGGACAATTATACTCACCAATAACCATGGGGGGCAGTAAACACCCTTGTGATCAGCCATTGGCTGGCAGCATCTGCCACCCTGGCCTGCCCCAGCTGCATGCCCTCCCCTCCTCCCCCAGCTAGCCCTGAGGAGCACCAGCAGGCAGCCTGTACAGCTCCCAACCCCTGGACTGGCCCTGGTGAGTGCCAGTGGGCAGGGTGCATGCTCTGCCCTGAGCCCCACACATTCCCAAGCCCCAGCCCTGACTCCTGCATACCCCCACACTACCAGTCCCCTGCCCTAAAGGACCTGAGCAATGCTCAGTAAGTCTTCTTGTTCTGAATAATAGAGTTGTCTGTGGACAGGTAAGGACTTTAGAAGGCTGAGACACATTTCTTAAGTTTCTGAAGGACTAAGGACCTCGTTTATCAAAGAATGTAAATACAGTAAAACCTGTGTTATCCAGCATGCTTGGGGATTAGGGTGTTCCAGTTATCTAAAAATTCCAGTTATCTGAGGGTCCCAGCTGCCCCGCCCAGCTTGGGACAGAGTGTCAGGCCAGGAGGGAGGGTACAAGAGGGGACTTGAGGCAGGGTGTCAGAGCATGCTGGGAATACAGGGTCTTGGCGGGGTGAGGGGAGTGAGTGAGGGGGATTTGGGTGCGGGGTCTGGGCATGAGGGGGGACGCTTACCTGGCTTGGCACCCCGCTGCAGCAGGGAAAGCCTCCAGGCAGCACGCTCTTGTTCCTCAGGGAAGGGGGGAGGGAGCTCAGTCCCCCCACATGCAGCGGGGAACCCAGCGCAGCTGCAGCACCAGGTCAGGCTTCCCACTGGCAGGGCATGAGGGGGGAGGTAGAAACCCCGACCTTCCCCGCCAGACCAAACTCTGCCAATTCCCCAGTATGCTGGGGAGGAGTGTGGGGGAGAGAGAGTGGCAGTACACGGGGGGCAGCAGAGCCCGAGCACACCCCGAGGGGGGCAGCAGAGCCCAAGTGCGCCTCGGGTGTAGGGGGCAGCAGAGCCCAAGCACGCCCCGGGTGGGGGGGGAAGCACAGCCTGAGCTGAGTTCTGCGCAGGCGGCAGTTTAAAAATGCGGAGGTCTGAGAGCGGCTACTCAGCGCCTCGAACCCGGCCAGCCCTCCCCCTTCCAGCAGCAGCAGCTACCACTGTAAAAGCTATCACCTGCACATGTGGAGGAGGAGGAGGCTGTGTGGCACCAGAGGCCCTGTGGGACAGGGGCAGTCCTGCAGGGTGGGGAGGGGGCCGCGCCATGCGCGGTGGTGGGGCAGTGGGCCATGGAGCAGCCAAAGCTGCGCGCCCCCAGAAGCCTGCCCTCGCCGGCAAAGCTCCAATGCGAGCTGCCTAAGGGCTCTGCAGGGGGCAGGGGACTAGAATTTTTTCGCTTGAACCCTTAGTTCCACTTCACGGAATGGAGCACCATTGGGGAAACACTACCCTAGGAAATTTGCCGGTTTCTAAAGTTTTCCGGATAGTTATGTGCCAGAGAGCTCAGGTTTTACTATACTTGCTTAAGAAAGTGCTGAAGTCTGTCCCTGTTCAGTAAAACAGCTAAGCATGTACTTGCTTACCTGAAGTCAGTGAGACACTTCAGCATGTGCTTTACTGAGGCTTCCTGTTCCATAATGCTTTTGAGAGATTCAACAGATGCCAGCTTAGTATTTTTAAATTCCTATTGTCACGACTCACAGGTCGTGTCCACACTTTGCCCGTCAGTCCCCAGGCAAAACCCCCCTTCAGTGTGACAGCCCGTTCTCGGGGAGTCCCCTCCAGTACGGCCGCAATGTGACAGGCCTTTCCCAGAGAGTCCACTCAAGTGCGACAGACCCTTCTTGGGGAGTCCACTCTCACCTGGAGGTCCACTCCTCTGCCTCTGGGATGGCGCCTCTCAGGGCCTTCAGTATGTCTGTACCTGCTGCGAGCCCCCTTGTGGGGTTCCACTCCTCTGGACCCCTGGGACTTCCACTCCCAGAGCAACTCTCAGCCAGCATAAAACAGGAGGGTTTATTGAGCTTTGAATGCACCAAAGGATCTCTCAGGCCTGTAGACCTGCCCCTCCCCCCCAACCCTGCATGGCTGTGTCTCCCCTGGAGCTAGGTGAGTCCTGCCTGCTCTGCTCTCTGTCCAGATCAGAAGCCCAATCTTCCAGCTGAGCCTCCAATATCCCCTACAGAAGCCCCTTCCCTGTCCATTGTCTTGTATCCAGGTAAACAAGGTGGCCTGGGCCTCTCTTCTCTGCCTCTCCTCTCTTCTGTCCTTTGTTCTCCCCTGACTGAAACCAGCTGAGCAGGTCACTGAGGTCTTCTCTCTGCAGCCCATTGTCCTCCCACTAGCCATAACCAGCCGTGCCCTTCGAGCTGGGTCTCCTACCAGGTCACCAGTTGCTGGAGTCTCTAGTTTTGGGCTCTTCCCTGTTACAACAAACTCCCCCTCCCCTCAGCTCATTAAACCAGTAACATCCAGGGACACTGAGGTACCCCTTCTGCATGCAACCCCTCTTTGAACCTCTACAAATCCCCCACTTCATCACACCTATTCCAGAACATAATACTCCAGCACATCTTTTTCTAAGATGTTTAAGACTGACCTTGTTCAGTTCAGTCTTGCTGAAAACCATTGCATATGGTAGAAACATGTAACATGTTTAAAACATGTTTTAAAGCAAAGGAACAAAATATATTTCTAAAGATTAAACAGTTTGCAGTTTGCAAAAGAAGGGCTCACTCCTACATTAGATTGTTAAGGCAACCACTGAGTTTGCTTTCAAGTACTCATATTACTACTTTGTTAGCAATCACATAAGGTATAGCCAAGGTATTCATAAATGTTATGGAATACCAGAGACATAATCTGACTCTGCTAAAGTGGAGACACCTTCATTAGAAGGGTAACACAAATTCATTAGCAGAGGCAGCATCCAGATAATTTTTTTCATCAGTCAAGCCTTGGCAATGTTCTACTAAAGCTAGGGGAAACCATAGAAGAATTGGATCTCCTACAACAATTAAGTCCATGGGATGATTGTATGGTACATTATAAACCTGTGAATTCACTCTTCTAGGAAGTCATGAAGTCAAATACCATGTACATATGCATTACACAGGTGACTGCATGCATTATGGGGATTTTCAGTTCTTCTGAAGCAAAGTATTAACTACTATTGTCAGAAGTTACCAATGTAGTGAAAGATATCTTGCTTTATCACATGTTGATAATCATTTGTCTGCATATGTGTGCTCCCTCTATGTGCTGCCCTGGCTCTGTGCAGATAGCTGGCATAGAACACACCGAGAAAACTCCCAACGACCACAAAATCAGATAAGGGCAGAAGTCAGCTGGCCAGGCTTATTTCCGAATGAATCACAGTAACACCATCCTAGCTCAATGGTTACAGGTATACTAAGAATGTTGCCTTCTGACAATGGGCTCAGCTGAGCTAGTGACGGGATTTTCCATTACCATCTGAGATACATCTTTACATACAGTTAATGACAAGTTATGTATCGCTCCTGATGCATCTGTATGCTACACTCTGGAGTACCTGGATTCCAACCTCATACATATTGATTCAATCAAAATATCCCTATCCATCATGTTGTCATCCTTACCTTATCCTGAGGCTGGGTCAGTATGTTCTTGTTATCTATGGGGAATGTGCTGTTATTGGGGTGTTCTGGTTCTCCCCCAAAATGTGTTTGCGTGACTTGTGCCTAGTACTTCTTATATCTTCAATATCAGCCCTATTCTTATCAGATTCTGTGAGCAGGGCCTGCCTGTTGCTCACAGCTCAATATGGCTTCATATTAGCAAATTATTACCCACTTTTGCTCAGCCCTCAGGCTTCACACCAGACCTGTGGTACATACGCTTATTTTTCAGGCTCTCTTTTTACTACAGCTACAAGATACAGTAGCCTGATGAGGGATGGTAGAGTGGATGGAGCAAATCCTGATCTAGTTTGGTGAATCCTCTATGGGAGGTATTTACTCTGTTTATAGAGGTTTGTTGTAAAATAATGAATTGACAAAAGACAATCTATTCATTTCCAAGTACATTTAAGCAAAGGTACTTAACAAGCAACTCTATGATATCCATTGTATATAGTTGATTTTTTTTTTACAACCAACTCCTCATTGGTGTATATAGCCTTCTTTTTCTTATCTTAGTGCATTATATGTGTGATAAATAATATATTCTAGAGGGCTTTTTATTAATTATTGTCTTTATTTGCTGTCATACAGAGAAATATTCATCATTTTCTGTACTATGTTTGTTATAAGAAATCTTTAATTTTACATTTGGGAAAGATTTGCCTAAACAGCAATGTGACATTAAAAATTATCTTTCTGTTACTGGGATAGAGAGAGCAAAAGAGCTAATTTGAATAATGCTAGGAATGAATCCTTCATATTTTCAAAGTTTCCTGGCTTTTTTAATACTAAGGAATTACAAAGGAAACATGATATTCAAGGAGATTGCCGTGGATGCATTCATTTGCAATATTCTGTACAATAAATTCAGGTCACTCCAATATTTAAACACAGCTGATGCTCTGAATGAAGACATGGGGTGTATGTCTATTTCCTCTCCCTTTAGCTTTGCTCAAAGAGCAGAAAAGCTGGAAATAGAAAATAAATAAAAGACACAAGAAAAAAATTGGAATGAAACAATAAAATTACTATTAGACACAGTGATAGAAAAAGAGCTCACTCAAATTCTATGTGCACTTTTCAACTTGGACTAGACAAGGATAAATGTCTTTTCTTTCAGTACAGTACACTTTGCAGCATATAAATCAGATACAGAATAGCAAGCACTTGTTCTGTAGACTAAACTGCCTTCTGTAAAGTTTAACGCAATGAAAGTCAAGATCAGACTGTACTCTTGTGCAAGCACAGCATATCCTAGTCTTCTCTCTCTCTCTCTTTGTCTCCCTCAGCATCCGAGTTTCATTCACCGTTTGAGTTGACCTGGGGAACACATAACACCGGGTACGCCTACACTAGCCCCCTAGTTCGAACTAGGGAGGCTAATGAGGGCGACCGAAATTGCTAATGAAGCGCAGGATTTAAATATCCCGCGCTTGATTAGCATATTCCCGGCCGGTCATCATTTTGGAAACTGACTAGCCCGAAGTAGCTGCCCGCGTCTACAAGCGGCAGAGAAGCGTGATTCTGAGATAAACCCCTTAGTTCGAATTAACAGTTAAACATCATGAGGTTTGACTGTTAATTCGAACTAAGGGGTTTATCTCGGAATCGCGCTTCTCTGCCGTTTGTAGACGCGGGCAGTTACTTCGGGCTAGTCAGTTTCCAAAATGGCGACCGGCCGGGACTATGCTAATCAAGCGCGGGATATTTAAATCCCGGGTTTCATTAGCAATTTCGGTCACCCTCATTAGCCTCCCTAGTTCGAAGGGGGCTAGTGTAGACGTACCCACCTAAGGGTGTGTCTAGACTACAGGGTTTTTTCGAAAAAAGTGGCCTTTTTCCGAAAACACTTCCCCTGCGTCTAGACTGCTGCCATGTTCTTTCAAAATTAAATCGAAAGAATGTGGCCATTTTTTCGACCGCAGTAAACCTCATTTTACGAGGAAGAACGCCTTTTTCGAAAGTGCTCTTTCGAAAAAAGGTGTTCTTGAATGCAAACAGGGCTTTTTTCGAAAGAGAGCATTCAGACTGCCTGGGTGCTCTCTTTCAAAAAAGCGGCTCACTTTTTTGAAAGAAGTGGTTGCAATCTAGACGCTCTCTTTCGAAAGAAGCTTTTTCGAAAGATTCTTTCGAAAAAGCCTCTTTCGAAAGAGGCTTGTAGTCTAGACATAGCCTTGGCTACCATTTAAGTGAAGCCTAATTCATTATTAGCCAGTTTTGGAATATTCAACTGGCAAATATGAAGTACAGTCAGCAAATCCTGCTCCAGAGCCAGGTGGATTACATATGGTTAATATAGCTCTCCCTGTTAGCAAATTCCTGGTTTCAAATCACAACCATTTGGCCAGTGGCATTCACTTTTTAATCATATCTACCAAGAGTACACAATGGCCTAGATCACATGGTTCAAATGCAAAATTTCCTTAATTTCACTAACATGCATGTTAGAAAGTGTTTCAGTTTTCTCTGTGCCATGTTAAGATGTTTCTGTTTTATTCATTTTCATTTTTTCTCCTACTCCTATAATTTTAAGCCTACATTTGAAAGCAGCTTTAACTGACCGTGTTATAATGGCTCAGCAGGGGGCATGTGATCTAACCACTTAAATAAAAGTGATGAGGAGAAAGACATTAATTATCTCAGGGCTGAGGAATATTATCTTTTCATTCCACAAACAAAGGGCATATTTGACTCCCAGCAGACTGCTGGTAAGCTGCCTTTGAATTGAATTATGATGCACCTATCACACAATGGAGGAACATACTATGCCAAAGTGGTGAGGTAATTTAAAAACCCACCTGTGAGGTAGCTACATGCAGGATCATGTGCACATTATGTTAGAGACCAGCAAGGATGTGCTGAAAAAAGCTTAGGGATGGGGAGATGGTGTGTGTGAGTGCTCTTTGTAATCCAGAAACCATGACTTCCTTCTGAGTCTCAAGGACCTAAATTCAATTTAAAGGAAAGAATGGGCTATAAATGTTAATAAATGTCTTTACCACTTCCTTTGTAACTAAGCTTTTTGCCCCTTTACTGAAACCATTTAGCTAGTTCTCAGTATTTTTTGGTATAATTTACTTTCACTTTCCATATTTTCTCTATTGTGCTTTGCTTTGTATGATGTATAATATAAATAAAGTCTATAACCATATTCTCCGGACTGCATGGTTCAAGGAAATTCACTCTGAGGCATCTTGAAAGCTGATTTGCAGACTATGTCCCTGACAGCAGATCTCCAAACCCCTTATTAGATGGGACTAGGATCAGCTAAAGTGTCCTTCCTCATTTAAATCTATACCAAACCAGGGAGGTCATTCCACCATGACATAGCCTTGGGCATCCATTAAAGTTTTCTAGCTGCATCTTAAATATGTGTGGAACAAATGTCAACATGTGGAAAAGAAAGGCGTATGACATTTATTGTTTTAGTGTATGTGCCCACAAACAGGGATTAAAGGCCTATTCTATTAGGCACTATTCCAACAAATAACAAAATGACAGTTTAATCAGAAAATTTGTACTCTAGGTTTGTCCTCATATTGCGGGTCTACACTACAAATGTACAGTGGTGCAACTGCACTGATGCAGCTACACTGCTTTAACACTTCTGGTGAAGATACTGTTAGGGTACCTCTGCGCAGCAAAACTAAAGTCGAATTAAGCTCCGCAACTTCAGCTACGTCAATTGTGCAGCTGAAGTTGAAATAGCTTAATTCGGCTTTTGGACATGTCTACACAGCAGGAAATCAAAGAAAGAACATTCTTCCTTCAACTTCCCTTACTTCTTGTGAAATTAGGGTTACCATGAATTAGAGTAAGAAATCCTCCAGCTCTACATTATTTCAGAATAACCACTTGTAATGTAGATGCGCGTTTTGTTATTTCGGAATAATGTCAGTTATTCAGAAACAACGCTGCTGTGTAGACGTACCTTAGGAGAACAGGATAGAGTACGTGTAATAACTCTACCTATTCCTCCCACCAATATAGTGCTGTCCACACCAGTGCTTCTGCCTTCCTGTGTTTATTCTAAAAATAATTTTGTATTTTTATTCACAGTCAGGGTGAATCTCCCTCTTGTGCTAAGGTTTCTTTTTACTTGCAAGTGATTTTGATTGTTTGTTGTTGCCTCTGGCAGTTTCTCAATTAAAATCTTAGTATTTCACAAGGCTAAACAATTGACTCTGCATTGCAGCACTGGAAAAATAGCTCAGGGGAAAAACTTCCTCCTGCCCAAATGGGCCAATACTGTGACTTATTATCTACCAGTGATTAATTTTTACTCCAAGTCTACAAAGCATTTTTAGTTTAAATGTAAAATATTACCCAGACTTGCATCTTTCCATTACTATGAATATTATATGATTGGTTTGTTTTAACTCCAAACTTGATTTAAAAGGCATAATGATACTTTATGTTAATCTTCTGTAGATAATTTATATTTTAATCTTTATGAATAAAAATCCTGTAAGATACATGATTTATGTAGCAAGATTTCAGGTCTGAGGTGAGAGAGAATTGCAAAGAGCAGAGAACCCTATGTCACAGGTTATAATGAAGATACAGTAGTTCACAGAAGGGAATGTGGTAAATGATTAATATTTGTATATTGAAGCCAATGGGGTGGCATGGGTGTAAGTGAAGGTAAATTCTGACTTTCAATCAGTTGTTTTAATTATACATTCCTGGCTTGCTTACAAAAGAAATATAGCACAGCGAATTCATTATGCCTTTTTAAACCAAGTTTGGAGTTAAAGCAAACAATCATATAAAAGCAAAATGCAGTCAATCCGCAGTTGTGTGAAAGCTAAACGAATATCATGTGTTTGACACAAAATCACAAACGTGCTCATGTTTGACCTAATTCGGGCCAAGATTTGCCTGAAGTATTAGCCAAACTTCTGAAGGACTTGGTCTTAACTTTAAGTTTAGAGCCAAATTCAAAATCTGTCACATTTGAGTTTTTATGTTAAGGAATTTGCATTCCTTGCAAATTGCATCATTTAGGATTTTGAAATGCTTCCTACCTAGATATTAGGAACTGATAAAAATGATCTTCGGCATATTACCAACTATTTCCCCATATACCTAGAAGACATTACGTGGATACATTATTTTTTCCAAGGCACTCTGACGACTGATATAGTATGTAAAATTAATGTAATGGTTTTCCAGGAAGGAATGACCCATTAATCTTTTTTCTCTCCATCCCCTTCCCCTCCCTTTTTCTGGTGTTAAGCTTCATTCTGACTTGGACAAGGGAGTGGGCACTGTTAAGTATACCCTCTCGGGTGATGGAGCTGGCACGGTGTTTACCATTGATGAGACCACAGGGGACATACACGCCATAAGGAGCCTTGATCGAGAGGAAAAGCCTTTCTACACACTCCGTGCTCAGGCTGTGGATATAGACACCAGAAAACCACTGGAGCCTGAATCAGAGTTCATCATTAAAGTGCAGGACATTAATGATAATGAGCCAAAGTTCCTAGACGGGCCGTATGTTGCCAGTGTTCCAGAAATGTCTCCAGTGGGTGAGTAGGAAACAAATCTCTTGATAACTAACTAGATCCTATTTAATTGTTTTCATTGTCAATACTACTGAGCATGCTGAAGGGAAAATTTAGTTCTAAGAATACATGATTAGAACACTGAAAATGGCTGGATTTGTACTTAGAAATATACAGATTTCAATTTTATTTTAGCATTAGCTTCTTACATTCAGGTGTCCTCTCTACCCCATTGTTAATGCATAAATGACTATCAAGGAATGTAAGCCTGCACTAAGTAGAATTTGGGGCAAGTATGCTTAGTGGCTGTTCAGCAGCAGGAGCCAAGATGACTCAAACAAAATGGTTCCACGGACTTTGTGAGGAAAGCGAACAGGAAGGATATTTTGCACATTGTAATCTGCTCTCTCCTTGCACCAGCTCAGTTGTTTAGGAAAGACAGCATCGGCCTATCTCCTATTCCTCCTCCACACGGCAGTGCTTTGTGCTCACAGTCTTTGTGCTCAGGCTGATTATAACGGGTGCCTGTGCCTTGATACAATGGGTGTAAGAAGATGGGTGCCTGGTCCCACTATTTTGAGCATCCACTGGAACAAACACAGTGTGGCTTTTAAATGGCCATAAAATATGCTCACATCATGCTCGGCTGTCCACTCACCCTGAGAACAGAAACAAGGACTTCAATTCAAACAAGAAGAAACAATTTATTTCCCACACTAGCAACAGTTTTCTTAGTTCTGATTTATGGAGCGGGGGCAGTAGCTTTTAATATCAGTGTCTTGGGTGCCTGGTCGCTGCTGTTTATTACCCAGTCTTCACTCACTTCAAAACTGCTTCCTCTTTTTCTAGTACATTCAGAAATCAGAGATCCTCATTGCCTCCTAGGCTCTAATTTAAAACTGCAGGTAGGAACAACTGGGTTGGCTTTCTAGCTCTGAAACAAGAAAGGTCTTTTCCTAGTCCTCTAACCAAACATCAGATTTCATGTATGCTAGATAGGCTATCATGGAGGCAAAAATAGATTAAACAGGTATATACATTGCCATATGGAATTAACTAGGATGTATGTGAAATATGTATATGTGATATGATCAGGCACTCAGAAATCATGTTATCATATGAACCTAACAAGTGGCTTCAGAGAAGTTCATTAAATTATAAAATGCAGATGCAGTTGAATTAGCAATGGAAAGGACTGGTTAAATTTTTGAGTTCATTCTTCTAGCGAGTGCAAAATATAATTCCCCTGAGAGGATGTATCATATCTTAAATGGATGTTAATAGAACACATGATCTTACACAAAAAGACCAAAAGAAATGATCATTCAATAACACTATTTGCATGATCAGGGAATTCTTTTATTTGGTTTCTCTGTTACTGACAGGTATATTTTTATAGAAACTAATAAAACAGAACCAGATGACTTATTGTATGGAAAGCTGCCTTCAGGTTCTGAGGTGAAGTATGTCTATTATACTGCACTAAGCACTGTGGGCTACATTCACAAAGGGCTTAGGCACATAACTGCCCTCTTAGGTGCCTAAGTCCAAAAAATAGGCACTACTAACATTCAAAAATCCATTGCTCTGATGCTGCCTAATTTTGTAGGCACCCAAATCCTCATACATGATACGTTTCCACAAGTAAGCCTGCCTAAAGCTGCTGAAATCCTGAGAATAGTCCTTTTTGCAGCTCTGGGACATGCCTAAGAGCCATCAGGATTGTCAGACTAAGTGTCTGACAATCTTGTATGTGGGGCCTGCCTGTCTTGTCTGTGGGGCCTAATCCAGTAGATATATTCTGAACGTGCCTACCCTTTCAAAAAGACAACTGGGAGGAAGCCCGTCTGGAATTTTTGATGTAGGTCCATGGATGTGTCCCAGACTACTAGGACTAGGGCATTCATCTGGGACATAATAGTCATATGTTTGAATTTCCACTGTGCCTACAATTCTCAGGCCCTAGATTCCCAGAAAGCAACCGTGTCCAGATATACCTTTTCTCATTTATGATTAGCCAAGAAATTAGATGTTTTCCTCAGGATCTTCACAAACCTTACCACTATTACCCATGCTCTTTAGATACTAGCTGAGGCTACATCTAGACTGTAGGCTTCTTTTGCAAGAAGCTTTTCCGAAAAAACTTCTTGTGAAAGAGCGCATCCACACACATTAGCGCATCAAAAAAGCGATGCGCTTTTGTGAAAGAGAGCGTCCAGACTGATTGGCCACCCGGAACCACTTCAGCCAGGGCTTTAGGTTACCAGTTGCTTCCGAGTGCTGGTGCCGGAGCCCTGCAGAGACACATGCACTTAAAGGGACCCCGCCCCGGACAGCCGTTTCTCTGCTTCTGCGGCCTGCTTGCTACCTCTTCGAGGGACAGCAAAGCTTTAGCAGTGGCTGCTGTGATTGCCCTGTTCTTTTCCTTTGTGCCATGGAGTACCCTTGGGCATAGGATGGCCCCACATGGTCATGCTGCAGTTGTTTTCACACTTTCTGCCAGCTACTTTCCTGGTCCTGCATGACCAGAATCCCGAGCTCATTCTGAGGATCCTCTCTGTGGCTGCAGCTGCTCCACTCTGGCAACCGCACCCCATTGTGGAGAGGCGTTTTTGGAGGCTCGACACCAGTTCCAACTGGTGGGACCAGCTGGTCCTGGAGTGGTGGGACTACCAACAGTGACTCCAAAACTTCTGCATGCAGAAGGCCACCTTTTCGGAACTATGTGCCTAGCTCGCCCCTGCCCTGCAGAGATGTGACACCCACCTGCAGCCTGCCATCACCCTGGAGAAGTGGGTCGTCATCGCAGTCTGGAAGCTCACCACCCACCACAGCTACTGGGTTGGTGGGTAACCAGTTCGGTGTGGGGAAGTCCATCATCAGGGCCCTCCTCATGCAGGTAAGGCACTCTTGGGCTGCAGTCCCTGTGGGGGAGGAGGGAAGGAGAGTGTTGCATAAGAGGGACTGGGGACTGTGGGGTGTAGAGTGGGGTTGGGGGGGGAGCCCCGTCTCCGGGGGCTTGTGCCGTTCTGCCCTCACATAGCCCTGCTGCTGGGGGGCTTGCCTTATAGGACGTGGCTCCTGGGGTGTTTGAGGAAGGGGAAGAGAGGAGAGAGCGGCATGCACCTTCCAAGAGCTGAGGCACCCTCTCTCTCATTCTCTGTTTTGTGAGTTTCTTTGTCTCTTTCTGCAGGTGGTGAGGGCCATCAACTTTATCCTCCTGCAGAGGGTCATCCGCCTGGGAGACCTGTACATGACCGTGGCCGGATTTGCTGCCCTGGGGTTCCCAAACTGTGGGGGAGTGATCAATGGGACCCACATCCCATTCTGGGCACCAGACCATCAAGCAGCCCAGTATATTAATCGAAAGGGCTACTTCTCCATGGTGCTGCAGGCTCTGGTCAACCACCGGGGACACTTCACAGACATTTTTGTCAGGTGGTCAGGCAGGGCACATGATGCCTGAGTCTTCAGGAACTCTAGCCTGTGCAGGAAGCTGGAGGCGGGCACATTTTTCCCCCACCGTGACGTAGCAGTTGGGATGTGCAGATGCCACTGTGCATCATGGGAGACGCGGCCTACCCCCTCATGCCGTGGCTGATGAAGCCTTATACCGGCCACCTGGATCCCAGCAGGGACCAATTTAATGCCCACCTGAACCGGGCCAGGATCCAGGTGGAGTGTGCCTTAGGCCTCCTCAAGGCACGTTTCTGGTGCCTCCTCACCCCCCTCAACGTGAGGGAGCACAACATCCCTGAGTTGATGGCAGCATGTTGTGTCCTCCACAACATTGTGGAGAGGAAGAGGGAGGCCTTCCTCCCGGGCAGACACCGGCCATGAGAGGTGAACCTTCCAGCAGCCACGGACAGCTGCCATTTGCCAGGCCCATTAGGCCGGGTTGCGCATCTGGGAGGCCCTGAGGGAGAGGTTCTCTCAAGGACCCCAGTAACTCTCCCCAGAGCCTCCTCCCCAGGGGCCTCTGCCTTGCGGCCCTATGTCTCCCCACCACAAACCCTCCCTTCGCCCTTTCTCTGATCTCCCAATAAACACACCAGTTTGGTTTAAAACAAAATGCAGTCTCTATTGATTAAAAATTCAGAAAAGGTGTGCCACCTCAGTGCAGGGACCTCCTCAGAGTTGGGTGGGTCCAAGGAGCACAGGGGGTGGCGGGGGCGGGGCTGGAGCAGGGTCAGGGTTGGAGCAGGGAGCATGGGGCAGGACCATAGGCATCACTTGGGGAGGGGGCACTGGCATCACTTAGGGAGGGAGCAGAAGAATGGCAGGGGGCAGGTGGATGGGGAATGGGCATAGCATAGGGTCAGGAGGCTGGAAGCCAGGAGCAGTGGCATCAGGTGGGACATGACGCCACACACGGTGTCACACCGCTGCATCAGTTGGTCCCAGGCACACTCCCAATACTCCAAGTTGGTGTGGACCTTGTGCAACAGGGTCTCGTGGATGTCGCACAGTACACTGATGTGCTGGCGCATCAGGTCTTCGTGCACCCTGGCTCACCTTTAGGTTCCCCAGGCTCTGGCGGGTGGCTGCATTGGTGTGGCTCGCCCCTCAGTCCTGGCTCGTCTGGCTGTGGAGAACACAAAGAGGGGGAGAGGCATTCAGTCATCCCTGCAGACCCTGTTCCTGAGGCCTTGCCCTCCACTGTGAGCAGTGACCAACAGTCCTTGGAGTAGAGGAGGGGGATGTCCCAGGTGCAAGACCATGTGGGGCTTGCACAGCAGGCCCAGTTTCACAGGGGCCCCAAGATGCCCTGAGGACTGTGCTGCTCGCTTCCCCCCCCCCCCACCCCCTGGCACACGGACATACAGCCAAGGGAAGTGTCCAGCCACAGTGGGATCCCCTCATGAGCGGCAGAGGAGCCGGGTGCAGCCTGGGCCTCCCAGGGGTCTTCACACACACAGGATTAGCAGCGAAGTGTTGGCCTAACTGTTGTCAGCACAATTAACCAATATCCCAGTTTAGAGGCTCCCTAGGTTATATTTGCTGAGATGTATATTCTGTTGCTTTTACCTAGACCTCCAGATACCTATTTGGTTGCTGAAAGAAACATGTTAACTCTGCTGGCCTCTGAGGGTATGTCTAGACTACAGAGCTTGTCAAAAAGCTCTGCCGTGTCCAAGGAACGTATCTGCTTTTCCGAAAAAAAATGTTGGAAAAGCGGACGTGTTTTGTCGGCATCCCTGTAAACCTCATTTTACGAGGAAGAAGGGATGTTCCGAAAGAGGGGTTTTTTTCCAATATTTGGACCCATGTAGACGGGCCAAATGTAGGAAAAGCCTCTTTGAGAAGAAAAGCGGAAAAAGATACACTGCAATTTGCATGTCTTTTTCTGATTTTTCTTCGTAGTTTAGACATAGCCTCAGCTATAGTTATTGATATTCTTTTGTAAAGTAGGTGATGCATCACATAGAAGATATGAACCTGAACAGCGCCGATCTTTGCTACATGATTTTTCTGGAAGGGGTTACAGACAGCATTTAGATCCCAGGCAGGCCACACTTATGATTCCTGGTACCTTACTCAGTCTGAGCACCTGCTCTATCACAGCCACATCCCACAGCCAGGGGATAGGGCTGACTCCCAACATGGGGCCTGCCTGCACCTTGCTTTCTCATCCCAACGGTGGCCCTTGGCATATGCAGCACACAGCTGCCTAGGGCCCCACAAAATTTGGGCACCACACTGCTATGTTTGCTATATATGCCTAGGGACAGGTCTGATCTCAGGAGCTTCACAACCTTAGATTCTGCTCTGTAGTTAAGATTTAGAGCATCTATCAGATCCAACTTTCCTAACTGCTGCAGTTTTCTGCAATATCTTGTCCTTCAGACTCACTGTTCACCTCCCTTTAATATCTTTGTTGTGGTTCATTTCCAGAGTATTAAAACTATTATTTCTAGTAGTCATTTCTCCTGCTTGGTTAGTAGGAAACTTCTTTATCTGTGAAGATGAGGTAGTTTTCAGAAGAATATTGTTATCTGTTCCCAAGTGGCTTCTTTTTTAATTGTGAATTATATTTCTTTGTGTACTTTCTGCTCCTAACAATAGCTGGATATGTGCCATGCCTTAACATTCTACATTAACAGGACAGCCTCTATGTGTAAATCAGAACAGCTGTTCAATTTATTCAAAAGACCTAAAGCAGGCTCTAGGCATCTGAAGCTACTCTGATGAAGTGGATGACAAAACATACAAGTACTTTACTCTGTTCCTAAATGAAGCAAACTTACTCTATCATGGGATTTATCAGTGAAAAGCCCGAAAAGAAGTTGTGTAAATGAAACCAGCTCTATACTTCTGTTGACACAGCTTTTAGCTAGTGCATCATTCAAGGTTCTGTGTCCATATAGGACTTTGTTTTTCCTTGATATTTTTCCATTTCAGCCCTTGTATATAGTGTAATACATTGTAACTTTTTTTTCAGTGTTAACAGTTTGTAGTTTACACAGCAAATTAAAAATGTTTATTCATACAGCACTTTATTCATGAAACAAATCAATTCCTGTGTAGTAAGGACAATTGAAGAATTAAAGGAATAACATGGATTCTGTAGGGCGGGGTGGGAACATTTTTTGGGTCGGGGTCCGATGACCCACAGAAAAATCAGTGAGGGGCTGCACACAAGTGAGAAGCAAAAAACAAACAAAAAACCCCTCTGGGTATGTCTACACTGCAGTGTTTTTCTGGGAAAATGGCCGTTTTTCCCGAAAAAACTATACTTACATCCACCACTGCTATTGCATTCTTTTGACAGAAAGTCGAAAGAACTGAGGGGGTTTTCCAACAGCAGTAAACCTCTTTCTTTGAGGAAGAAGCCTTTTTCCGAAAAAGCTTTTTTGGAAAAAGGCATGTGTGGACGCAAAAGAGGGAGTTCTTTTGAAAGAAGAGGCCTCCAGGAAATGATACAGGTGCCCTGGTGGCTACTCTGTCCATACTAATCACAACTTAAATGCGAGATAGTACCCACATTGATTGGATGCTATCTTTCGAAAAAGCACATCACTTTCGTTGTGCTTTTGCTGTGTGGACGCTCTCTTTTGAAATAGGTTTTTCCGGAAGACCTCATCCGGAAAAGCTTCTTCTGAAAGAAGCTTGCATTCTAGACCTAGACTTTCCCCACACTGCACACCAGAACCTAGGAGGACCCAGCCTAGTAGATTTTGTGTGCTTCCAGCCCCTCAGTGAAGCAGCAGGGGTCTGAGCCTTGGGGGCCGCATCCAGGTTCCCCATCCCTGCCTTAGGGAAATACTCAGCAGAGGGTAACTGTTTGGTTACTATTACTACTGCTTTTTAAAAAATGTTGCAGACTGCAAAGTATCTGTTCTCAATTATTGTGCAACCAGCACAGAAAGAAGATTAGAATTCAAAATAAATATTTCAGGAATATAACAATTCTCATACCAGGTCAGACTTGTTATCCATCTAGGGTATGTCTAGACTACATCCCTCTGTCACCAGAGGGATATAAATTAGACATACTGAAATTGCTAATGAAGCGGGGATTTAAATAGCCCACGCTTCATTAGAATAAAAATGGCTGCTGGTTTTTGCCAACGCGGCACTTTGCCAGCAACTAGCGGCAGTCTAGATGGGGATCGGTTGACAAGGAAAGCCTTTTCCGACTGATCCCTTATGCCTCATGCAACGAGGTTTACGGGATCGGTCGGAAAGGGCTTTCCTTGTCGACCGATCCCTGTCTAGACTGCCGCTTGTTGCCAGCAAAGTGCTGTGTCGGCAAAATGCGGCAGCCATTTTTATTCTAATGAAGCGTGGGATATTTAAATCCCCGCTTCACTAGCAATGTCGGTATGTCTAATTTACATCCCTCTCGTGACAGAGGGATGTAGTCTAGACATACCCCTACTGACTATAAAAAAAGCCAATGCTAGAAGATTCAGAGGAAAATACAAGAAATACCTGAAAATGGCCTAAATAATTATTTATGTATTTATTTTAGAAGAGAAGAACATGTTTGGAAGTGTCTCTATTTTTAAAGACTTTAATGTTTTTAAGTTATAGAGTTCCAGACAAACAGAAAACAAAATATCAAAATGAAAACATGCAGAAACACACAAATAAAGGATGCAAAAATACCTAGAGGCGGGGTGTATATGCATATGTAATTGAGCCTATTTATGAGAAAATTTTGGCAGTATTGTGCTTAAGTATTTTTTTTAATTAACTATATGTGACAGTGATAATTATTCTGCCTCGGCAACTTTTAATTAATAAGTATTTAAAATGGGTACCCTAAAATACTTATATTATTGTTTTGCTTGAAAATTCTATTTAGTACAGCTGTAGTACAGACTCTGTATCATGTTACTGTAATGTCTATATAAATGCTTTAAATTTCGTGCCCTACCGAGCTTGCTTCAGCAAACATCTGTTTGATAAGGTTTTTTGAAGAAGGCTTGAGGGTATGTTGCCCACGACGAAGGAAGAATGAAAAGATTGTTGAAATGAATAGTTCCATGCTGCTGCGATTTGATTGTATTATGAATGACATCTTAGGGCATCTAGAGTCTTGGATCAGCATTTTAAAAAATTATTACTTGAATATGATAAATATTTAAATAATTGTGTAATATGTTTTTCAAAAGAATAATTTTGATTCTCTTTGCCATGCTGTGGCTGAAGTTGTCCACATTATACAATAGGACAAGTGGGACAACATATCTCTTTCCCTTTTCTGTACTTCCCAGCTATTTTATATGATAGATAGTGCATACAAACTCATTTCTTGCAATAACTTGGTCCAAGGGTATAGTTTTAATTACCCACCAAGAACAGATATGGAGACCATCCAGATGACTTACAATAATCAATAAGCAAACTAATTAATAAAGTGTGAGTAAAAATGCACAGGATTCCAGGTTTAGATATGTAAGTTAGGTTCAACAGATAAAATTACAGAAGCACACACTACACTAGACATCCTATACATTTCTATTAAATTAGGGTAATGCCTCTTTACCATATAGCTGCCCAGAAAAGTTATCCCTTTGTCTTTATCTTTAGCTCATTCTCACTGATGTGAACTTCGTCATCATGCTACACCATAATTACAATCATTTTTAAATATCAAAGGTTATCTCATCTAGCACAGTGTGCTCAGTCAATTTCAGGGAGCCAAAATAGTATTTAACAAAGAAATATTAGTTCATCTGCCCATATTATTAGTTAGAGTAGCATCCAAAAATTCCAATCAGACTTGGGTCCCATTATGGAGGGTGCTCTGCAAATACAAATGAGAAAGATCCCATTCTTAAGAACCTACAGTTTAGAAACACAAACAGATTAAGGGTGGAGGTGAGCATACAACATACAGGACAGTAAATGTGATTTAGAATTGCCATCGCCTTTTTATATACATGTACTATATTTTTTTAAATTGTAAGTAGAGGTAGAGAGGAAAGGAGCAGGGAAAAGAAAGTATGGAAAAACAGTAGTCACTGTCAGCTGCCTAGCCATGATCATCAGGTGGGTTACACAGAGTTCATAGTAGAGAAGAGAGAGAATTGACAGACCATAAGATCATGGCTGTTGAGATTTTTATCAAGGAGTTTCCTCCATTCATCAGGAACAACCTAGTAAAAAGCATAGAGGTGTTTAAGGGGAAAAGACAAGTAGGCAGTGCAGGTTAAGAATGCAGGTGAAATTAAGCAGGGCTTGATATCCTGATGGATTAGCAGTTCACATAGGGCCAGTGGAACTCTGTTATGAAAGACCTTAAAATAAGACTTGGAGCTTGAATTTGGTGCTGTGATAAGGGGTGACCAACGGATGGGGTTGGCATGATCAGCATAACAAAGTAGTGTGTTTGAATATTGTCAGCAAAGCCATGAAATATGGCAAATAATACTGTTCACTGTGAAGCCACCTGAAAATAAAAATGAGTGACATACTGGGCCTATCCCTGCAAAACCATCCTTGGTACACAATGATTGTAAATGAGAACTTGATAAAACTAAAGCTAGATGAAATCTGATTAAACACTTGTTTCTAATTAATGTCACATGCACAACATTTTGAAGAATGTGAAAGTTCAAAAACCAATATGTAGTAAAAACACACGTTCAAATAGTTGCCAGCTTGGCATTATGAGGTATACCTATTGGTATGTGAGCCCTCCCTTTTCAGTATTTGGACACACACTTTGGGTGTGTTTCACTAGAAATGTGGTAAACCAAAATCCCATCTTGGAAGACCACCTCAGCCTTGTAGAAGTTCAAATCCAAACCTAGATACAAACTTTGCCCTTTGCTCCTCTCAGTGTAATGACTCGGCCAATACACTGGATTTCATCACCCCACAAAATTCAGAGATTTTCCAACCCATATCTTGAAACTCATCTGTGCACTTCACTAGTATTTTGGCTCTTAGATTCGACTGTTGTTTTTAAACTGAATGGACATGTTAGGCACTTTTGATAAGCTGCATATCAGTTGCTTGACAAGTTGTGAGTGCTTTTTTTTGTCAGTGAAGCTATTGTTGAGGTAAAGGTATTGCAATGCTTCGGTATTGCCTTGAGATGTATAGGAATTATTTCTGTACAGGCACAGAGTGTCTCTAAACATAAAGCAGGTTGAATCAATAGTTGTTCTAGTAGCCACTGATAAGCAGTAAATGTTAAAAATTAACAAGTTTTTTTTTTTTTTACCACAAAACAACTTTAACCATTAAATGTACTTTTTAGTAGGAACTGCTCTCTTGGCCACCATATGGTTCCAAACATTAAACATATTTTAAAGGTATTACTTTTCCCAGCCACTGTGTGCCTGTAAACATTAAATATGTTTTATAAAATTGCTTTCCCAGCTACTGGCTGAGTGACTATGAATATCATTTTTCTTTAAAGTTGCTTTCTTGCTGCTGAGCTATTTTTCCCCTGTTAACTATCTTCTATTTATATTTCTCACACAAGAAATCAAACACAACACTTCATTGGCACAAGTCAGCTCTTAGTTTATGACAAGTAATCATGTCCCAGTTATTGTACCCTCATAAAGACATTGTGGATAATGATAACAAGCTGAGATTTAAACTGATTATATTAGATATAGAGCATAGGCACTAAGCACATTTTCACCCCACTTTACCTAATCCCCATTTTGAAGCATACAATTCTGCAGCGAACACCAAAGAGTAAGGACAGATATGAACCATCTGCAGCGTTAGGGAAAGCTGGTCCAAAGAACCGGACACTGATGGATTGCATGAATCAGTCGAGTCATCAGCAGCACTAGAAAAGGACAAAGCAGAAGGCAAAATGTTCTCAAGATTGCTAAGCAAATGGGAATCAGCAAACCAAACATGATTAATGACTTTAATTCTGGATGTAGAAATAACTCCATGTGGCAAATTCACTAGAATCCCAGGAAGACTCAAAGTGGCAATAAAGTGATCACAAGATGTTGGCTTATAAGAATTTAAAGAGGAAAATCACTGATCACAAACATGTTGAAAATGTCAAATTCTCTCCTGTTTATGGGCTGTAAGAATTTTACAATATGCAGCTCAGGTGTTGGAGCCAAAAGTAGTTTTTTAGACAAATGAAATGTAAAATAATGTTTTAAGATCCATAAGGAGGGAAGATTAAAGTACAATCTACTAAAGTGGCATGACTAGGTGTGCCTGTCTGTGAACTTCAGTGCATAGAAGTTCTCTGTTGTGCCACAGATGAAGTACAATGTGGACAGAAGCAATGCAAATTTCCCTTGTGCTGCCCAGCCCCAGTGCCTTAGCCCTGTGATGAAAGTTGAAAGGATGAGAAGAAAGTTTAAATTCTGTTCCTGTTCAGTCCGAGGCCAATAAGCTTGCCAACAGAGCGATCAAAATATTTCTAACAGGACAATTGGAAAAATTATTGGGAAACAATGTTTCAACTAAATCAAAATATTCAGAAGGAAATTTTTGGTTGTGTATAAACTTTTGATGAAAATCAGGAAGGCAGACTGGTTGGATAACTTTTCTGGTTTCCTGCCATCCCACCAGATGTCTAGCCAGCTAGTAAGCAGTTGGTCTGGCAGGAAAACCAGACAGGTTGGCTAGTAGCCCAACTGGCTTTTTGGCTTGCCAGCTGCCTGACAAACCTGGCAGATGAACTGGACACCCTATCCATCGACGAGCCAGTTGTCTGAGAAGCTGAAGAGCCAGGCAGTTCACCCAGATGGGGAACTGGCTGGTTTGCTTGTTGCTGAACTGGTTGGCTAGCAGAACTGTAGGCTGGCCGGGCATCAAGGCAGTCAGCTAGTCCTTAAGACAGCCAGATGCCCCCTGCCCAGCAGGCAGCTTGGGGAGGACCAAGGATAGCTCCATTTTGCTGGAAATTCCACAATGTTAATATTTTGTTTCTATACAATACAAAACAAAACACCAAGAATCCACAAAGTGGAAATTCCTCTTTCTCAATAGCTGAAATTGCCAACAACGGCTGTGGTTTCTATGATGAGCACATCATCCCACTAGAAAATAGCCTTAGACCATTGTTATTTATCATTTATTGAGCACTGATTGACCTGGTTCTTAGCACTATTTTAAACATAGCATATGTCTATACTGCATTTAGGAGGTCTTATTGCAGCATATGTAGACATACAAGATTATCAGGAGTAACAATAGCAGTGAAGTCAGAACAACATGGCTATCACCTTGTGTATGTACATATGGTTCTGGATGGGTGGGGCTTGCCTGTGTCACCATCTATGCTACCTAGCTAGAGCAAAACAAGCTCAGATCTGTTTACATGGGCTGCAATCTCACCTACAGATTGCAGGAAAAGACAGTCACTGTACCAAGGTGTTTATAATCAAAGTGAAACATATAATAGAGTTCAGACACACAACACCCTCGATTTCAAAGAGAAGGTAAAGTTGATGAGTGATATGAATGTCACATTTTCTTTAAGTGGAATATTAAGACTTAGGGCTTGATTCTCTATCGCTCTGCACCATATGTAGTTATTTACATCAGTACCAAGAGGGTTCGAAACAATACCAAATCCCAAGGGCAACAGTTTAGAGCCAATTTGCACTCCCTGTGCCATGGTGTAAATGACTGCACAAGGTGTAAGACAGTGAGGAATCTGGCCTTTGTTTCAGGGATTAGTATTGATAGAGGAAATATTTTTTTAAAAGGGGATTGGAATGAAGGGGTTTTTTAGCATACTCATATAGGAAAGGTCTTTCAGGTGTAAAGCATAGATAGATGGTGGTCCAATGGGATCCTATTTTATCTCTGTCATGGGAAGTGAGTCCAATGGTTGAGTTCTCATCAGTCTACATTTCTGGGCCAATTATAGGCTACAATGGCTGCCATGAGACTTCAGAAAATTCATGCATGCTTCTTCCCCCACTAGCCAATTAGCCCATCATAAGATGGGATTTTCAGGTCTCTCCTCCATGTCGGTCTTCTCCCCTGAGCCTCCGGTCTCTCGCTCCATCTCTTTCTCTCTCTCTCTCTCTCTTCTCCTCCTACTGCCCCTCCCCTCTCTCAGCTCTCCTCTGCCTCCTGCCTCTCTCTCTGTCTCTTTCTTTCTCTTTTCCTCCCCCTCCTGACTCTCACTCAGGGGACTGTGGAGCCCAAACGGTGGCTTGCTCCACTTGCTCCCCCACAGCAGCCTGGCTTAGCGGTGCAGAAGTCAGCCAAGCGCCACGGCGGGAGGCAAAGGGGGGTGGGGCAGTGACGTTCATGGTCAGGGGGTGGGGCCTGGAGCTGCTGTCACGCTGCATGTCACCGCCCCGCCCCCCTTTGTGCTCCTGCTGTGGTGTTCGGCTGACTTCTGCACCGCTCAGCCGGGCTGCCGTGGGGGAGCAAGCAGAGCAAGCGGCCATTTGGGCTCCCCCGCAGTGGCTCGGCTGAGCAGCACAGAAGTCAGCCGAGCGCCATGGCGGGAGGCGAAGGGGGGGGCAGGGTGGTGATGTACACGGCCAGGCCCCGCCCCCTGGTTGTGTACGTCACCACACCGCCCCCCTTCCCCTCCCGCCATGGCTCTCGGCTGACTTCTGCGCCGCTCAGACGGGCCGCCGCAGGGGAGCAAGTGTCCCAAACGGACGCTTGTGCCGCTTGCTCCCCCGCGGCGACCCGGCTGAGTGGCACAGAAGTCAGCCAAGCACCACGGCGGGAGGCAACAGCGCCGTCCAGAGGGAACAGCCAGCATTTCAGCGTTACAGAGTCACAGACATTGGGCTACTATATGTATAATACCTAAATTCCTTACCCAGATAAAGTTGGCATGTCCTTAGCCTATAGATTTCTATATTAATTATCCCTAATTTATTAGTATATAAATCAATTGGTTACTATGGCAATGCTGTGGTTATGCATTTGCTAATGTTCCAAAAATGCCCCAAACTGGCATCAACTGACTCCTAGCAAATATCTGTCAGTGGTTTAAACAAAATCTCAGCAAAAGTATACATTGCAAAATAATATCTTACCCTGCCTTAGAACATAGGGTCACTATTGCTCAGTACACTTTTGCTAAAGCTTATAAACCCAACTTCCTTATGCTATAGATTCATTGTGCTATCCTGAATTCTATATCTCAGCCTGATACAGAAACCAACTTAAAATTTATATTATATCCTACCAGCAGATTTACGTGGAGTTCCCTGTGTTCTTTAGAGCAGGGATGGGGATAGGGTTTCAGGAGGCTGCGGGTGGGGGGGAGGGGGGGAGAGTAATTGTTGAACCCTCCCATGCCCACTGGGGCATTTTCTCTTCCCTCCCTACCCCAGATCTCCCCACCTCCCAAGGGCGGGTTCTGTGTCCCGCAGGTTCTCACCACCACTAGGGTCCTGTTCTCTCCCCCCCCAATACCCCCACTCCTCCAGGGGTCTATTCTTTCCCTCCAAGGCCCTCCAGGCACCAGGGACCTCTTCTCTCCTCCCAGCCCCAACTCAGGTGCCAGGGGCCTGTTCTCTACCTTCCAACCCCTGCTGCAGATGCCAGGGAATATTTCTCTCATCTGAAGCCATCCCCCACTGCCAGGGGACTTATTTTACCACCCCCACTCTGACATTATAGTCAAGGGCCAGGAGTGGGGGGGAAATGGTTTAGCTCAGGGAGGTTTATTTACTCGGTGAGCTGGCAGGCAAGATGGCAGAGCCCCAGACCTGTTGGCCCCTCCCTTGATGGTATAGCTACCCCAAGTGGTCACTCTGCAGGACAGCTCTCCCCTGCAGGCTCACTGCTCCCAGTGGCCACTCTCATATTGCATCCCTTGAAACAGCAGGGATGTCCTTTTCCTGGGGCTTCCGGTTGTCCTGGCACAATCAAACCCTTACCATGATTTAAGTTATGAGAAAAGGCAGCTTCATACCAAATGTGGTGGCCCTAGCTCTTAACAGCTAGGAGGAGTTCTTGAACAAATGATCTCGCAGACAGACACACAGACAGACACACTCTAGATAGATAGATAGATAGAGCATTGTCGCCAGCAAAAATGAAAATCCTGTTTGCATACAGTTAACATGAAACTGTGAAGTCAACATGGAGTTAGCTAGAGGTGACTGGTCAGGGGAGACCTGTCAGGGCACCCTTGCTTCAGCCCTACTCCTCCTTTCCCCCCAACCAATGTGGCCCCAGAGACTAGTGGGGCCTGTGCCAATAGCAGGCCCCTCCCCCCCCCCACACACACACACTTACTGGCAGTGGCAGGGGAAGCTGTGCAAGATGGCCCCAGTTGCTTTGCTCCCCTGACCATATCACTGCTTCTGAATGGAGAGTGCACAGGAGGTCATGTGTGGTGGCAAGAGCAAAACAGCTGGGGCTGCCTTGCTGCACTTCCCCCACTGCTACTGGTGAGTATGGGAGGAGACCCCTCGTGTAGTTAGTAAGTCCCCCTGTTAGTTCCCTCACCAGCTTCTGGTTGGCCCCACCCTTTCCACCCATGCCATCTGCAAGCATGTGCCCCTCACATACATTGCTACTGGAATGACCACAACAGGAAATAAACAAGCGGAGGGGTCATGTTGAGAAAACAATGCCTTTGGGAAATCTACGGGGAGAGAAAAAGGCCCTCCTTTATTCTGCATCTGAGAAAGTATTCAAGTAGTGTGATTACATTCATGAGAATGAGATCCTAGCCAAAATGCAGCAAGGCGGCCTTGGTGAGAATAGACTGCTCTTTGACAGATGGTAACTGATACGTTTTAGTTGCTAGAAAGCACGTATAGATTATGTTTTGTATGTAACATTTCTCTTTCCAGTTCCTTATTCACTGTGTCTTAAATCTTGAATAATAAACATGTGCACTCACTTTAAATATATCTCAGTATTATGTAGGAGCTGATCCTCAACCAAATAAAACAAGATGGCATAGATATTGTCTCCATGGAGAAGCAAACTTGGTATTTCTGAGAGTAGTAAGGAATGCTTTAACGGGGCTCAGAGACTGGGACTCATCTATTGTTAAATTGCAAAGCAAAGTGAAGGCTAACATTGTCCCCAAGAAAGAGTCACAATGCCTACCCCCATCTGGTAGGCTACTTTGTAATCCAGAGACCTCAATAATAATAACATTCTATCAACCAATCATAAAGACCTTTCATTCAGGAAGAGCATGGCTACACTACAGAGTTATTTTGAAATAACTCATGTTATTTGGAAATCCACACAGCAAGCGCATTATTTTGAAATTATTTCAAAATGGGCTTGCTATAGTGTATAGCGAAATAACCCCTCATTCTACAAGGAATAATGCCTATTTTGAAATTGATATTTCAAAATAGGGTGAGTGTAGATGCTCAGCTGTGCTTATTTTGAAATAATTGGCCTCCTGGGCTTCTTGCAGCTGCCCTAGTGGCCTCTCTGTCCACACCCCTCTAAGCGCTATAGTTTCCCTTCTCCTGCAGGGTTTAAAGCTGCAGTCAAAAGGTAAAGGGCTTGTGGCACAATGTGAGCCCTGTGAGCACTGTACCACACAGCAGCACCCTGCTCTGCCTATCCAGCTACTATGGCAAACCCCAGCACTCCCTCCGAGCCTCCCACAGCTGCAATCACACCTGCAGCCAGCTCTGAAGTCCATGGCCAGGCATGAGAGAGGGCCCCATCCTGGACTGGTTCAGAGATCCTGGATCTAATAGAGTTGTGGGGCAAGGAGTCTAACCCCTCCCCAGCCTGGCCCAGAAGGGCGCGTGCGCACACACACACACACACACACACACACACACTAAACCAGGTGCACATGAAAATCAGAGAACTGTGGCAGGCCTACACCAAGGCCAGGGAACAAAGTTCCCACTTTGGAGCAGCACCCCTGACCTGCTGCTATTATGAGCAGCCAGATGGCATCCTGGGAGGGGGGGCTGGTCACCAGGAGGAAAGGGCTGTGGACCAGGATGATGAGGATGAAGAGGAGGAGGCCAGCAACACCACCATGCCCGCCAGCCATCTCCCTGGAGCTGGTACCCCCTTCCCAGGAAGTCTCCCAGGGTTCGGACGAGGCCAGAGAAGGCACTTCAGGTGAGTTCCATAGCTTTCCCTATCTACATGCAGGGGAGACAGCAGGCAGTAAGGGGCTGCACGCACCTCACTCGGCCTTCTCAGCTTGCGGCTCTCACAACAGCCTGTGCACGTGGAGTGCTTGTTCGGAGCACCACAAGACCCGTGCTCCTTCTCACAAGGATCCAGGACAAGCCTGCCTTATGCTTGACTCTGTGGTGGACACCTTCCCACGACAAGCCACCACTAAGTAGGCTGGGGTCATGGAACCACATGATAGTGCTGCATAAGGCACATGGTCATGTCAGCACTCTCGGTGAAGTATCAATCGCAGTGAAGTAGGATACCCCAATCCCCTGCATAGGAGCTTGCTGGGAGGAGGAAGAGAAGGGGACCCCAGTACCTTCTTCCCCGGCAAACAGTGTCTGCTACTCTCACACACCTCCCCCAACACTCTTCCCCTCCTCTCCTCCAGAAGGCAGGGATAGAAGTTCTCCCTCTGTGGGATGCTGACACTGCCAGACCTGGCGTGTGTGTGGCACAGAAGGAGGCTGAGCTGCCCCATCCCCTCCTCTTGCCCGCAGGCTCCTGGCCTGGCTGACACCTTCCCATGCCTGCTTGTCACCTGGACATAGGGGTAGCAAGGCTCCCCAGGACATCTGTGCTCCTGCAAGAAAGTACCAACAGTCTAGGCCACTGATGGCCTTGCTTGAAGCACATCGCCTTTGTCTGAACCAAGACCTTTTAGTGTCAGCTCAGAGCTGAGGGCTGGGCTTCATGCACAGTGTCTCCAGGGATGACTGCCCTTCTCACTTGTTTTCACAGCTTGGCCAGCTGCAAGCGTGACATGTCCAACACTTCCTGCACCATCCTCCTGACCCTGTGAAACCCACAGTTGCAGATGACCCTGACACGACCAGGTGTGGGAACACCACGAGTGCCTGTGTGCCCTCCATCTTAGTTTTGAGCAAGAGCAGCAGGGGCAGCCTGCAACCTGGTGACCGGGAGCTGCTGCACGCCATCTGGGAGCATCTGTTCCGGCAGCATGAGACTATGTGTGCAGCATTTAACATCACCACCAATGGTCACTGCCACTGAGTGGTCCAGCAGCCACTTCCCACACTCACCCCCCCCAACTCCCAGAACCCACTCCCCCCAACTTCCTCTAGCACTCGCTCCCCCCAAGTCCCTCTAGCACTGGCCCCTGCTCCCATCCCTCTGGCTTCTCCTCCTAGCCTCCCCCGGGGCCAACCAGGACTGTGCATGCAAGGCAGCGGGGCCACTCAGGAAGCTGAGGCATCCCAACACACCCAAGGCAGGTGCCACTCCCAGCCCCATCCCTGAGCCCCTCCCTCCCACTCTTCCCCCCTCCCAGGTTCTTTCACCACTCCTTCCCCAGTAATATATTCCCTAAATAAAGGTCACTGTGTTTATTGTTTCAAACAAAAAGTTTGGTTTATTTTATCTGCAGGGGAGGGGAGAAGGTGGGAAGGGAGGGCAAGGGAAGGGAGGGCACACAGGGGAAATTCAGAGGCTCCTTGTGCAGAGGGCCAGGGGAGAGTTTCACAGCTGGCCTTGGCTGAAACTCTCCCTCAGGGCCTCCCAGATGAGCACAGATTCCTGATGGACTTGCTGGATGGCAGAGGTGCATGGCTGCTCAAAAGCCAGGGAAGCAAGGAGTAGCTACGTCACTTACGATGGACATAGGCATGTCCATGTCCTGGACTCTGATGGGCTACATCTAGACTACAACCACTTGTTTCGAAAAAGCGAGCCACTTTTTTGAAAGAGAGCACCCAGGCAGTCTGGATGCTCTCTTTTGAAAAAGCCTTGTTTGCATTCAAGAATGCCTTTTTTCAAAAGAGCACTTTCAAAAAAAGGCATTCTTCCTTGTAAAATGAGGTTTACCGCAGTTGAAAAAACTGCCGCGTTCTTTCGATTTAATTTCAAAAAAACATGGCAGCAGTCTAGACACAGGTGAAGGTTTTTTTGAAAAAAGGTCACTTTTTTAAAAAAGCCCTGTAGTCTAGACACACCCATGGTGTATAAGGGAAAAATGTTCCAGCGTACATCCTATAAAAGAGGCTGGAATTCTTGAACATGTGGGTGTCGTGCACCTTCCCCAACCACCTGACGTACATGTACGTGAACCAGCCCTCGTGGTCCACGGGGGCTGGCAGAAACATGGAAAAGCACCCTTTCTATTGATGAAGTCTGAGGCATGGTGCTTGGGGACCAGGATGGGGATGTGGGTGCCCTCAATGGCCCACGTCTACAGTTCGGAAAACCCATAGTGGCAAACCCAGCAATGATGGGCTCCACATTGCCCAGAATGATGACCCTGTGCAGCAGGATGGTGCTGATAGCCTTCACCACCTGCAGAAGCATAGAAACATAGAATCAAAAGGTTGCAAGAGCCCTCATGAGGTCCCTGAGTCCAAGCCCCTTCCCACACCAGGAGCAACCCCAACAACCCCGTCCCTGGAAGGACTTTGTGAAGCCAGGACTGAAAAACCGCTAGGGATAGAGATTCCACACACATACCCCAGGCGCCTCATTCCAGTAATTTACCACCCTCCTAGGACAATAGTAAAACAGTCAAACCTGCATGAGCATAGCCCTGCCAGTCAGTCTCCCCACACTGAACTGGTTCCCCACAGAGTGGTAGCTGTCCAGCGTGGCAAGCCTCCAAAGTGCAATGGCAACCCATTCTGCAGAGGGATGGCACATCGCATGTGGGTGTCCTGTCACCGAAAGGCAGGAACAAGCCAAGCACAGAGTTCCATGAAGGTGGCCTTCCACATGAGGAAGTTCTGGATCCAGTGCTGGTCATTCTACTGCTGCATGACAATGCGGTCCCACCAGTTGGAACTGGTTTCTTGGCACCAGAAGTGATAGTGCACAGTGTGCAGGGGAGAATGGAAGGGACTGTGGGGCATGAAAGTGCCTGGGCTGGGGTGAGCAGGTGTCTAATCCTGAGCTGGTCATTGTGGTCCTGCAGTGCCGTGAAGGCAGCCTGCATAAACTGTGCCTGAAATTGCAGCAGGAGGTCAAAGAGCTGGTGACTGCTTTGCAGCAGGCCCAGCTCCATGGAGGAAGTGCTGTGGTGTCCACAAGGGCAAACAGAGCACGTGTTGTGAACTAGCTGTCCCTCAAGGAGGCAGGCAATGGAGAAGAGTCTGAGACATGATTGTAGAGGGGAGCCCCTTCAAGCATGAGCCTCAGCTAGCCTCAGGAAGCAGCTACAGGAAGTAACTGCTGTCCTTATGCCCTGCCCCGAGTGATTCTGGGAGGCTTCAAATGTGATTCAAGTGCCAATCAGTGTGGACACGTTATTTCAATATAAAGCTGTGCTATTTCGGTATGGATTTGTAGTGTGGCTGTGCTATTTTGAAATAGTTATTTTGGTGATTATTATTTCAAAATGGCTTATTTCAAAATAAGTGCATAGTGTAGACATGGGCAAAGGGTATTCGTTTTAAATTCTCCAATATCCAATGTCATGGAAGGAGAAATGAAAAAGGAGAGAGACATATAATAGTTTCAGAACTCTATCTATATGAATGGTATGAAAAGAGACCAGAGAGAGGGAATTCCCAGATTGAGAGAGCAAAAGGAATACTTGATAAAGCCAGAGGGAGCCCTGGGTTCAGAGTTGAACACTGAAATGTGAAAATGTAGAAGAGCAAGCAGGAAGCAACAGTAAGACAAGTCATCAGTGGAAAGGGTGCAGTCCCTGAAGATAAGGATAGGGCAGAGAAAGAGGAGAAACAAGCATTGATGTCAAAGAGGAACAAGGGTGATAGCTGTATTAACAGTTAGATGGGACACACCAATCTCACTTCAAATGATACATTCAATAAACAAGTAAGCAAAGGGACATGCAGTGGGAAAATGGCTGACACACAAACACCAGTTCATGCCTGTTATTTACTGATGGTAAGGTTTTAGGCAACCTCAGGCAAACCATTGAAATTGACCATTCACAACTGTATTCACCATGACACTATTCTTCAGAATTTATGAAGTTCATTGGAATAACTCTCTGCCCTGACACCAGAACCATTAATATGGGTGTACCGTTTCTGGAATTCAAATTAAGTTGTTAAGTACAAATGTGAAGTTCAAATAGCGGCATGGTGACAGTATGGTTATACATTACACACCTGGAAGAGATCTAGTGAATCATATAGTTCTTTAGCTGGTTAGAACATAAAAAGAATAGGGTTTCTTTACTTGATCTAGTCTATAGGAATATCTTTAAAATAATTTAAAATACCTCATGATACCCAGGATTCCTATGACATGGGACTATCAGATTGGTGGCCCAATATTCTCTATCTGCAAGAGGCCATGCATTAGAGAAAACTATAAACACCCTGAAGTAGATAGTTATGGTATAATCTGCTAATAAGGAGTTTTCATCCAAATAACTTTTAGTTACAGCTTCACTCACATCCAAAGGATCTATATTCCTTTTTAAAACCCTATTGAGCATAAGTCATTTGTATAAATGTCTCATACCTTTTAAACCCCCCCCCCACACACACACACACACATTTCTGCTACATGTTTTAGCAATAGAATAATATTTTGAAAAGACTTGAAAGAATTGAGAAGAAAAAAAATTTCAGACGGACATGTTTAAATGTTTACCCTTTCCATTTATACCACTGTGAGAGATGATATAGACATAGTTGTTCAGATCTCTTGCTACTTCTTTGGTTCAGTAACTGCAAGCTAATCCAGTTTTTCCTGCTACTTCCACTCTATGTCCCTATCCCTAAAAAAACTCGCTCAGGGTATGTCTACACTAGCCCCCTAGTTCGAACTAGGGAGGCTAATGTAGGCATTCGAACTTGCACATGAAGCCCGGGATTTAAAGGCTTTTAAGGATTTAGTTCGAATTAACTTTTAACTGCCGCGTGTAGCCGCGGGCAGTTAGTTCGGACTAGGGGGATTTAAAAATGGCGCCCGTCCGGGAACATGCAAATGAAGCCCGGGATATTTAAATCCTGGGCTTCATTTGCAAGTTCGAATGCCTACATTAGCCTCCCTAGTTCGAACTAGGGGGCTAGTGTAGACATACCCTCAGACAGTTTCTTTGATGGTCTTTTCCATAGTACTAAGATGTAATGCTTACAAAAGCTTCTGTTCATAGCTTTTTAGATCTAAATCAGCAATAATCACTGAACATAATCCATAAACACCTTGCTTTTCAAATAATATATGAGCTCACATGTCTTCCAGAGCTTCTCCAGTTGCTATTGCTTCAGGAAAGCATTGCTTTCCTCCAAAATCAAGTTGGGGGGAAGTGATTATGATAAACTGATTGAGCCTGAACAGTGTTTCACATATCCCTTTGCCTATAGAAAGTCTGTGTGTCTGCATGCAGAATGACAGATATTCCTACTTCTTGTTGTGATGATGGTGATTATTATAGTAGCATCCAAGTATCTCAGCCAAGCTCAAACCCTATGGTGGTATGAATTAAAAACTGTCCCAGCCCTGATCAGCTAATCTTTTCTATATCAGTTACACTTTTATTTAAATCAAATCAATAATAAATAAGCTAAAATTTTAGCCCTGAGCTTTGTGAACAGTTACCTGAATGCAGGGATGTGTGTCTAAATCCACAAGTGGACAGCTTAAAATAGCAAAGAGGTGTTGTGCTACTTACAGTGCAAATTCTGCCCCCAAAACATAGCCTAAGAAGATGGTTATGCATGGCAGGAGTAGCTTCAAAGTTGTGGGAGGAGAACCCTTTCCTCCAGGCCACTGTATAGCAACCACAGAGCTTTGTATGTCTGCCAAGAATCTGATAACTAACATGGTCGAACTGACACACCCTAAAACTCTAGTGTAAATAAGGCATTAGAGAGTATGTCTCTATGCTGTAGCCAGTGGCATGATTTGTAGCTCATGCACGAGCTGTAGTCTAGCTAGCTTGCTAAAAACAGAAGTGAGGACCTTGCAAAGTGTGCTCTGCAAGTGCATATGTACTCAAGCATGTCAGGCAGGATTGTAGAGTCCACCGTGGCATTCTCACTTGTGTCTACATGTATGGCGGTGCCTTCCAAACTAGGGCTAGTTGGGCTTAGGCTAGCACTCTAAAAATAGCTGTCCAAATTGCACTTTGAAATGATCCTCAGGCTCTGATGCCCACCCTTTGTCCTGGGCTTCAGAGACTGAGCTGCAGCCTGAGCCACCATTTCAAAGCTCTGTCCTGACAGCTATTTTTAGAGTGTGAGCACAAGTTCCACTAAACCACATCTGTCACTACAGGCTGGATACTAGCTCCTGCTTCCTCCAAAAAGATTTGTGGATATACCCCAAGGACAGTTTTTAAAGTCATGTAGGTTCCTAAGGATGCAGAAATACTCTTAAGTGGGATTTTCTAAAGCTCCTACCTTCCATTAGACCCTTATGTTCAGATTTTTAAAGATATTTAGGCATTGTTGTTCTCAGCTTCACAACGCCTAACTGACTGAAAAGCTTAAATCTCATTTTCAGAAGGGATTTAGGCACTTTGGGGGGGGGTCTACAAACCATTGATTGCCAATGAGATTTGGACTAAATCCTTTCTGAAAATGAGATTTACTCTCCTAAATCTTGTACTCTTGAGTACAGCAATACCCACAAACCTTTAAAAATCTGGCCTTTAGGCAGTTTTGAAAATCCCACTAGGTTATAAAGATGTCTTTGTCTGTAGGTACCTAAACACCTTAAACTATCTGGTCCTTAACACCTGCTTTTCAAAAGTTGCATTTACAGTGAATATTAGGTACATTTTATTTGGATTTTATTTAGAAACCCAAGTAACAGTTTTTTGACCTAAAATGTGTAATGAAGTAGAACTTCTGGGTATTTTGTACATTGTGTAATAGTTGCTGAGACTTCACAGTCAGCTATGTTCAGAAATCTTTTCTAAATAACTATATCTTAAAAGTATTTCTTATAGTGAAGTCTGCAATTAAGGCAGAAAGAACAGCAATTTGTTTTTAAATTGTTTTGAAAACTGGTCTTAGTCACCACTTTTAAATGTTATGTTCCATTCACACTGAAGGCAAAATCACACTGACATAAGCAATTTTTAGACAGCTTTCTTTAAAATCTATATCATTTAGCTTTCCTCTAGATTGTAAAATGAACTTTAATCTTACAATCTAGAGGAAAGCTAAATGATCCTTTGAACCTAGAATCATTGGATAGCAGATGATATTACAGTGCTGGGGACTTGCACCTGCAAGTAACTCCAGGACTTAACTACTGTTCCATATACCAGGAAAGAAAGGATAGTCCAGTGTTAGGACCCTAGCCCTCTACCCATAAAAACTGGATTCGGTTCCTTACCTTATCACAGAATTTGTGTGTGACTTTTGGCAAGTCTCTTTGGGGCAGAATACAAGGGGCGTTAGGTGTTGCAATGCTGAGTGTCATGGCACAAAACCAGCAATTCTCAAACTTTAAGCAGCCTGAGGACCAGCATTTTGATTTAGAATTTCTCAGGGACCCACTGCCCCGCTTTTTCACCAAGATCCCACCCCTACCCCAATCACTCCATATCCTCCTCCTCTGTCATGCATTCTCTTCCACCTTCATTAGGCTGAGGCAGGCGGTTGGGTTGCAGGAGGGAAGTTAGGGCTCCACCTGGGGGTTGGGCCATGGATAAAGAGTGTGGGAGAGGCCAATGGGCTGGATGTAGGAGTGCAGAGAGTGAGGACTTTGGTTGGGAGTATAGGGCCAGGGATGAATAGCTTGGGATGCAGAAAGGGGTTCAGGGCTGGGGCCAGGGGTTGGGGTATTGGGGGAGGGTGCAGGGTGTGGGCTCTGGGAGGGAGTTAGGGTGCAGAAGGAGACTCTGGGCTAGTAATGGGGGAGTGTGGAATGAGGGGTCCGATCAGTATTTACTGTGACTCAGGAAATTGCCACCAGGTTCCTATGGTCCCGAGGCAAATGGGCAACCAGAGAGTCTTGGGCTCTGTGCACTTACCTCATGCCCACAGGAACCACAATTGCTGCTCTTATTGGTTGTGAGTCCCAATCAAAAGGTGGAGCTCACCTTTGGGCAGAGGCAAGGATCCACAGGCCCTAGTTTGAGGAATGCTGACAGACAATCACAGGAACAACAGTGCTATCCACAAAGCCAGATTTAGGTATCTTGGTTCCCTAAACAAAGGAGAGGTAGAGATAAGTGCCAACGGGTATGGCTAGACTGGGGGTGGGGGTTTGGGATATTGAAGGAATCCTGAAAAAACTGTCGCATCCAGGGAACGCGTTTGCTCTTCTGCTTTTTTTTGCGGAAGAGCAAATGCGCTCCTTCAGAAGCCCCTGTATTCCTTGTTCCAGGAGGAAGAAGGGAGCTTTCAAAAGAGGGGAGGTTTCTGAAATTTGGCCCAGCCTAAACAGGCCAAATTTCAGAAAAGCCTCTTTCGACAAAAGTATCCTTTGCATATCTTTTTTTCCGATAGATCCTCGCAATCTAGCCGTACCCTAGGAATGTGATTCACAAAAGCCAACACTCTAGGCAGGGAATTGTGTAAGTCAACCAATGGGAGAGATGCTGACAGAAAGGTGTGCCTAGGTTAGGTGCTTAAGGTGCAAGAATGAGTTAGGCTCCTTTCTCACACTACATGAAATAATGTGGGAGTGCAACTACCTGAAAACGTCTTGTCCAGTGGTTAAAGCAGCCTCTTTGCATGTTAGTGGTTGCTTCAAGTACTGAGCTATTAAATATTCTGACATGGGGTCCCTCAGTTTCTCTTCTTGAAGCTGTTCTACTGTGGAAAAATAATGAGTGATTGGTTGTAGCTGGGGAGTGGATCACAGAATCATCGATTCCCTTACATGTATGACGGGGAGGTTTTAAGTATTTATCCACTATGGAACAGTCATTGGGCAAAAAAGCCAACAACAAAACCAAAAACAAAACTAACAAACAAACAAAACACTAAACTCATAGGAATTAACTATGTAGTACAATGGATAGAGCACTCACCTGGAAGATGGAAGGCATTGGATCCTGTCCACCTGCTCCAATCATTCTTTCATTATTTATCCACAGAGAAACAGCTTCAAAAGGAGAGTTTGCAGTTCATCCCACATCAAAATAACTCAGAGGTTAGAGACATCTCCTGTGAGTTATGCGGGAGCTATGTTCAAATCCTTTGTCCTCCTTAGGAAGAGGAGGGAATTAAACCTGGGTTTACCACATTTTGCATGAACATTTAATCCACTGGCTAAAAGTTATATGGTGAGCCCCCCACACAGCCTCTTTCTCCATCCTGATTTTGAATGGAACCCAAACTGGTAGGTGACCTCTTGAGCACATCTACTATATTGGGCCCCTTACATAATTTAGGCAGCCAAACATATCTGCCTTCTCTATGTAGATTGCTCTGGGGTTTAGGCAGAGAGTAGGCCCACTAAAGGGAGGCAACATTGCCTGTGTTCAGAGGTAGAAACTTAGGCTTCCAGAAAACTTTTAACCTGGAAACTTAAGTGCTAAAGTGAAAATGGTTACCTATTGACATCAGCAGGAATTTTATGGAGCCATATCTGGTACTGAGGTACCTAAGTCTGGGATTTATGTATGCAAGTACTTCTATGGAGCTGGGCCTCAATCTGCTTATTGAGGCTATGGCCAAGTTTCCCATACTCTCATAAAGTTTGTCCTGGCTCTCAGTGTTCTGTGCTGTTACTTAGCTCTAAATTACCCCTACGGACACCAGCAAGCAATGGAAGTGTTTGCAATGCTGCTTAGAGTAAGCATGGTTTTTATGCTTTATTTACTTATTTCTTTGTGCCAATGCAGTAAAATTGTGTAGCAACACTAACTCTTTGTTATGAAAACAACAAATAGTCCTGTGGGACCTTAGAAACTAACAAAAATGTATATAAAAACTTCAGAGGGGTAGCCAAGTTAGTCTGTAACAGGAAAAATTTTAAAAACAACCAATAGTCTAGTAGCACCTTAAAGATTAACAAAACATGTAGATGGTATTCTGCGCTTTCGTGGGCACAATCCACTTCTTCATATGAGGTTGAAAAGCCTTGAATAAGCATAGAATAATATAGGGTGTATCAGTATAGTCATAAATTATTAAGCAGCATTGCAAGTGCTGTTCTATTTATTCATCTCAGTGAAATAAAAATAAAGAAACCCAGTCATTACAATATTGACCTCCTGTGGTTCAGCAAATTCTCTGGTTTGGCACCAGTCAGGTCCCAAGGACTAGAGATGTTCAGCCTGTAGTTTCTCATCTGTAAAATGGGGGTGATAGTATTTCTGTGCTTCACATGGCAGTTGTTGACTCATCGGAGAAAGGAAAGTGTTTAGATATGACAATAATTGGGATCATATCAGTACCTAAGGTGTCAGGAGGGAGTATGCATTACAGTGTTTGTGTGCACTTGGACCTTGTTGAATCCATAAATCCAGACTAATGCAGCAAAGATGACAATGTATGGATGGAGAAGTGAAAGGGGGAGATCCACTCTAGAGACAGTAAGTTCTCTGTGTATGGATATAGGAGGCAATTAGGAAATTGAATGTGAAGGGAAGGAGTAAAGATGCAGGTTAACAGTCTAGAGTTGAACATCTAAGAAAAAGTGTTATGGACATAAAAGAGTCAAATAATGATTGACCCCTAGAACAAAAATGTAACCAATCATATTCTAAGGACAAAGCACATTCCTAACTATTATCATCCACTCCATAGCATTTTTAGTTCCCATCTTGGTTCTGTGGCTGTTCTTTTGCTATCTGATCTCACACTTAAATTGCAGTCTCTGAAAAACAGTTCAACATCACTGTCATTTTCTTTTCTTTAGAAAAGAAGGCTTGTAGTCACTCTTTGATACAGTGCCAAAAGGACTGGGATTTGGGTGGGCAGACAGAAAGCTTAGTTTAGAAAAAATCAACTCTTATTACTGAGTATCTGTGCCAGAAGCCAGTGTCAGGTTATTTATTATATTTTATTTTATTGGCATTTTACAAGAGGAATGATATTTCAGTTTCCTCTAGCTTGTTCTGATCAATGTCAAGAGATGAGCAATATGTAGTGGACAGTAACTTGGGGTCTGCCAGCATTTTTTTTTCTTTTAATCTGGGAAAGGGTTGAAAAGGATACAGTTTGAGTAATCAGTAAGTGGAATTTTAGAAACGTATTTATAGATGGTCCTGAATGGTTGGATTTGATATATATACTTCGAGCAGACATCAAGGGTAAAATCTAATATACATAGATATGGATGGGAAGACTCTTCTTGATTTTCTCTGGATAATGGATCAACTCCTAAAACCTCTGGATCTAAGCACCCTTCAACTCTAGGATGAATGATCAGCATCAAATCTCAATATATCAGCTGGCCCATGGCTCATTTTAACACAAAACTCAGTTTAACACATCCACATTGGTAGTGAGTTTTTGTTTGTTTGTTTTGTTTTGTTTTGTTTTGTTTTGTTTTGGTTGGTGATGGTGGTGATGGGTTTTTTTGTTGACTGACAGTTAGCAGTTTGAGTCCATCTATATTCGAAACATACAGAAACATATTAAGAAAATATTTTATGAAGAAGTAAAGACATTTGTTTGTATGACCTAAGAAATAGTTACAGAAATTTAGTTAAAAGGTTAGTTATTGAATGTACATTTGAATGTAGAGAATAGTATTTTTTTTACCTTCGTTATTTCAGTACTTGAATATTTTGTTTATTTCAAGGCTCACTAATATTTGTGATGATGATATGTATTTTAGAAATTGTGAATATACATTGTCAAGGTTTTTCCCCATTCTGACACTCTGAAGGTGTGTCAGCATCTGACGACAAAAGGTGCTGGGGTCGGCTGATCCCCGTCTAGACTACCGCACTGTGCTGACAATCAGCTGATCAGCACAGCGCGGAGGCCATTTTGATGTAAATGAAGTGGCAATTATTTAAATCGCCGCTTCATTTTGCTATGTCTAGTAAACTCATCTACATGGCGCCGTCGACGGATCCATGTAGTCGAGACACACCCGGAGTGCTGAAGGTGGAAACCTGCAAGAGATCTTAAAATACTTTGCCTCTGTAGGCTTTTGCTTAAAAACTCCTCAAGGTCACAGATTCCCTGCACTTGGGAGGTAGCTACAATCACCAAGAAAAACCCCTTTCTTCTTGAATCCAGGAAGAAGCACTTGGAACTTCTTCCAGAGGAGTACCCTGAGCTCTTTTACCATAAGAGAGAGTGGGGACGGGGGAGAGAAAACAAACTGTAATATCTGATAGCTGACCTTCTATTACCTTCCAGACCATAAGAATCAAATCATTGCCTTAAAAAGGTGATTTTATTAAGAAAGCAAATAAGATATAATTGATAAAGCATACTTGGTTGCTATGTGTTTTAAAGCAACTGAGAAAAGCACAATTTAAAAACAGAGAAATTCCATCCCTGGGATACAACTTAAAGTGCAGTGTATGCAGGGGGAGGGGGAGACATGGACTTAGCACAGAGAAGTTTAACCAAACAACAAAACAAAGAAAATAACCTGATCACATTTAAATAGACATTCCATTCCCTATCTACTTACAGATCCGTGCTTCAAGGTCCAGTCCATTTCCATGCCCAGTATTTTTTGTACTCATGGTAGTTCTGTCTGGTTCAATTCATCTTGTTCCTCCAGCTCCTGGCTTAAAACTCACTTAAACTCAAAGAAGAACAAGCAAGCAGTTTTCTTTCATTTCACATCTCAACACCTTCCCCCATTGGCTCTCCTAGCTCCCTGCCAATACCTCCTAGCTACCTGAGTTTAACTCTTTGGTTACTGAATGCTGGGATGTTTAGAAAAGGCCTGCACTCCTCCTATCCATTACACATGTAAACACAATAACAGGAACATTTTTGGTTTACGAAGACAAGTACTGGAATAAAATTGTCTCTAAAGTTAAAAGAAGTCCTGTAGGAAACTTCAAGAGCAGCCAGGCTTCAGAAATACATTTAGGCTGAGATTTATGTTCATTGTTATTAGGGCTGGTAAGAAATTCTCCATCAAAATGTTGTTGAAAGTTTAGTTTCCATTGATTCAGGTAGTCCACTAAGAAGCCCCAAGGGGTGAAAGCTGCTAAAGATACATGCCCTGTGGTACTGGCATCTAAGCCAAAGAAAACCGCTACTATGCCGTTGGTACCTATACCCGCAGTACCAATGAAGCCGGCTCTGAGGAAGCCACACAGTGCCAAGAAGAAGAGGCGCACAGAACCGTCAGTATCTACACTATTGAAATCGGTACTGAAAAGGCTGTAGACATCTCTCCAGTACCGTCTACATCCGTGGCATGGGCACGCTCCATAGTGCACCCACAACCCACAGCACCGGTGGTACCAACCTTCGTTCCGCTGAAACCACTGACCACACAACAGCAGCTGATGGTTGCATTGGTACCAGGAACACCTTTGTTCAGTACCGACACCTCCTCAATATTACAAGGAGCAAGTAGGCTGCCCACCCCAACCAGCTCGGCGCTGCTGCCTTTCTTGAGTGACAGGAAGGATGATGAGGAGATTACTTTCTCTCCTAGGCACTCATCGCCAAGCTAGCCACATAGTAACAACAGCAACTGCCCCAAACACAGATGTGGCCACCATTCCCAATCTTTCCCTCCAATCCCACTCCCACAACCCTAGAAAGGGTGGGACCCATTTGCCGCGATCAAGGAGCAAGTTCAGCCACCCCCCACCCCAAGAAGGTGCCCTTACTAGTGTCTCTTTCATGGTGCACAGACCCTCCACCTCAAAGGCGTCACAGGTTACACATGACAACATCAAGGAGTTTGCCAATTCACAGGGAGAGGAAATGTTACCTCTATCCCACATTTCATCCACTTCTCCGGATGAGACAATAATGTCTCCTCCACCAACTGCAGGTGATGATTTCAAGTCCTTCTAGGACTTATAAAAGAGAGAGGCAAACATCTAAGACATTTTGTTGGTGGAGGTGCCTGAGACTCAACATAAACTCACCAACATCTTGCAAGCCTCATTGTCCACAAAACTTGCTCTTCTAGTCAATGAGGCCAGACCCTTTGGAAATACTATGGCAAACACCAGCTTCTATCCCTACAATGTCAAAGAGATTGAATAGGAAGTACTACGTACCCCACAAAGGGCACCAAATTCTTATTTACACATCCAGCACCAAATTCACTAGTTGTCAATGTGGCCAATAAGAGAGGTAGACAGATGCAGTATAAATCCACTCCTTATGATAAGGAGTGGAAAAGATTCAATAACCTGGGAAGGAAATCTTACTCATCGGCCTCCTTCCAATTAAGAATAGCCAATAATGCAGCACTGTTGGCAAAATACACATATCACTACTTTGATAACATGAAAAAATTTATTGAACACCTTCCTCATGACATTAAGTCTTCTTTCCTTAGCGACCTCTGTAGTCATGCTTCTAGTATCCTGGCTCCACCTCTCAGGTTTCCCTAGGCAGGTACAGAATATGATTGAGGATTTCCCTTTTGAGGGTCAAAAACTTTTTCCCTCAACAACAGATACATCCCTTCACTCCCTCATGGATTCTCGAGCGACCTTGAGGACCCAGGACATGTATGTTCCTCAACCCAGGAAGAGACTGAATAAGCAATTCACACCACAAACAGAGGATCCCCATCATTTGTGCCCCAGAGAAGCTATGATCTCAGAAGGAGGCAAAAGCACCAAAATGCAGACAAACTCAAGATAAGCCAACCATGTCTCAGTCAACCAATGGCCGACAAGCCTGTTGAAAATCTGGTTGAGGGTTCAATGTAATTTCCTAATGTAACTTACCAACACAGCCTTCAGCTCTTCTACCAATCATGGTAAAAAATTACCACAGACAAGTGGGCGTTAGAAGTCATACAGAAAGGCTTCCTCCTACCCAAACCTCTTCCCTGTCCCTCTTCAGGGATCCCTCTCATAATCCCCTATTACAACAGGAGGTAAATAGACTACCCCAACTGGGGGGGCAATAGAAATTGCTCATCACAGGGGGAAGGAGGTTTTACTCAAGATACTTCCTCACTTCAAAAAATCAGGAGGTTGGAGGTCTATTCTGGACTTATGCAGGCTGAACAAGTATTTAAAAAAGCAAAGATTCACCATGGTAACATTAGTGAAGAAAATTCTGTCATTGGAACAGGGGAATTGGATATCGTTCCTCGACCTCCAGGACACATACTTTCATGTGGCAATCCGGCCGTCTCACAAACATTTTTTGAGATTCACACTGAAGGAAAAACACTATGAGTACCAGGTCCTCCCGTTCCACCTGTTGGCAGCACCGAGTGTATTCTCTAAAATACTAGCCTTTGCAGTTGCCCACCTCAGAAAACAGGGCATAATAATCTTCCCATACCTAGAAAATTGCCTCGTCATGGCATGATTGGAGCACAAGGCCATCCAGTCCACATCAGAGACAATATATCTGTTCAGATCCCTACATCTCCAAATAAATGCATCAAAATCATACCTCACTCCATCTCAACAATTAGAGTTCGTAGGAGCCACACTAGACTGCACAAAGTCACAAGCAACATGTCTCCCCATGCAGTGGTTCCAAACTCTATCCATCCTAGCAAGAAACATCATAGATAACCTGACTGTCTCAGCCAGACAATGCCTTCAGCTACTGCACCACATGTCTGCAACCACATACATGGTCCCCCATTCCAGACTCCATATGAGATGCCTACAGTCATGGCTCCATGTGTGTTTTCAGTCACACAAGGATCACATATGGAAAATCCTCAGCCTTATAAGAAGGGTCAAAGAATCACTCTTACAGTGGCACCAGCAGCACAACCTATATTCAGGTGTCCCCTTCCAATGGGATCCCCTGGCTGCAACCATAACTACAAATGCCTCACTAGAGGGATGGGGCACATACATCAACCACTACAGCACGCAGTGATGGTGGTTGACGTTAGAATCAATCCTGCACATCAACATCTTAACTCCGGTCATCTGAAGAAGTGAGCTTTGCCCACGAAAGCTAATGATACCATCTACATGTTTTGTTAGTCTATAAAGTGCTACCAGACCATTTGTTGTTTTTATCAACGTCTTAGAACTTTGCACCGTGAGAAAAGCATGTGAACACTTCCTGCCATTGATTCATGGCAAATATGTGAGAATACTCACAGACAACACCACATGCATTTCTTACATAAACCGCCAGAGCAGAGCCAGATCTTATCTCCTCTGCAGGGAGGCCAAACACTGTGGCAGTGGTGCATCCAACATCACCTCACCCTATCAGCAGTATATCTTCCAGGAAACCAAAATATCACCACAGCTCACTTAAGCTGCATATATCACCAAAAATATGAGCGGGAGGTACATCCCTAAGCCTTACGTTCCACCTTCCTCAAGTGGGGTTTTGCAGAAATAAAGTTATTTGCAACATCACAGAATGCAAAATGCCCCAAGTTTTGCTCCAGGGCGGGACAAGGTGAGGGCTCCAGAGGGGGATGCCTGGTGATCAGCTGGCCTCACACTCTTCTATATGCTTTTCCACAAATTCCACTCCTGGGCAGAATCATACAGAAAATAAAACAACACAAAGCCAGAGTAATTCTCACAGCTCCAGCCTGGCCTAGGCAACCATAGTTTCCTTACCTATCCCCATTGGCGGAAATCGCACCCTTCCCTCTGCTGCTCTGGCTGGACATACTATCCCAGGACCGTGGCTGAGTCTCTCATCCATACATTCATAGATTTCATCTTTGTGCATGGCTTCCACAAAGCTGAACAACCCACAGTCTGTCAGGAGAGAGGGGGTACATAATGTAATTACAAACTGTCGCAAGCAAATGATACGGAAAACATACTCCCAGAAATGGAGGTGCGTCTCCGATTGGCAGAATCAAAGATCCCTACACCTGCATTCAACAGACCTGGTGGAAATATTAGACTACCTTGTCGCTTTAAAGAAACAGAACCTTTCTAATTCTTCCATAAAGGTACATTTAGTGGCAATATCGAATGAGTACGAAAGGGTAGACGAGCACATCATGTTCTCAAACCCTTTAACCAAAAAGTTCCTGAAAGGTTTAAACAACATCTTTCCTCTGCTAAAGCCATTCAACGATGCTTTGGGATCTCAACCTTGTTCTGAACTCCTTGACCCACCAACCCTTTGAATCCATGGCATCATGTTCCCTCACTTACCTGTCTATGAAGGTAGCCTTCCTCATAGCAATAACGACACCAAGGAGAGCAGGCGAGCTAGCTGCGCTCATAGTGCATGCACTGTTTATTGTCTTCTACAAGGATAGAATTGTCCTAAAACCACATCCCAAGTTTCTCCCAAAAGTAGTCTCCCAATTTCACCTTAAGAAACCTATATACTTACCTGCTTTCCATCAAAAGCTGTATCCGGACACCAACGCAGCACGACTTCACTCCCTCAATGTTCAGCAAGCATTCGACTTTTACCTGGGTAGAACCAGATGTTTTCGACAGTCTCCAAGACTTTTTATTTCTATAGCAGACTGTTCCAAGTGTCAAACTATATTGAAACAGAGATGGATAATAAATTGCATTAAAGAATCCTACCACATTAACAAATTGCCTCTGCCGACCTGACTTACGGCACACTCCACCAGGGCTATGACAGCATCTACAGCCTTCCTCCACAATGTGTCTATTGCAGACATTTGTAGGGCAGCCACATGGGCTTCCATCCATACATTCACGAAACACTATGCCATAGACAGTTGCGCTTCACAGTCCACTGTGTTTGGGAAGGTGATTCTAACTACAGTCCACCCTCCACATCTGATGCCCCTCTGTCCACAGACTGAGGGCACTGCTTGATAGTCACCTGCAGTGCAGCACCTACAGGGACACTCCTCGAAATAAAGGGAAAGGTTACTTACCTTGTGCAGAAACTGGTGTTCTTCAAGATGGGTGTCCCTGTGGGCACTCTTCGACCCATCCTCCTCCCCTCTACTTTGGACTGCAACATCTCTCCACGGTAGAGAAGGAACTGAGGGGCGGTTGGTGGTGCGCGTGCATCGGCATGCTCGCTATGACAGCTGGCTGGGGGGGTGGAATACTTCTGCTGAAAAGATCCAGTTTCAAGCACTGGGGTGTCAAGCCTCCTGCAGTGGAATGCCCACAAGGACACCCATCTCAAAGAACACCAATTACTGCACAAGGTGAGTTACCTTTCCCTTCCACTGTACTCTGCTCTGATTAGGCCTCAGCTGGAGTATTGTGTCCAGTTCTGGGCACCACACTTCAGTAAAGATGTGGAGAAATTGGAGAAGGTCCAGAGAAGAGCAACAAACATGATTAAAAGTCTTGAGAGCTTGACATAGGAGGGAAGACTCTAAGAACTGGGTTTGTTTAGTTTGGAAAAGAGAAGACTGAAGGGGGATGTGATAACAGCTTTCAAGTATCTAAAAGGGTGGTACAAGGGGGAGGGAGAAAAATTATTAACCTTAAACTTTGATAATAGGACAAGGAGCAAGGGGCTTAAACTGCAGTAAGGGAGGTTTAGGTTGGACATTAGGAATAACTTCCTAATTGTCAGGGTGGTTAAACACTGGAATAAATTGCCAATGAAGGTTGTAGAATCTCTATCATTGGAGATATTTAAGATCAGGTTAGATAAACAACTGTCAGAGGTGCTTGGTGCTGCCATGAGGGCAGAGGACTGGACTTGATGACCTCTCAAGGTCCCTTTCAGTTTTAGTATTCTATGATTCTATGATTTCTTTAGTAAAAAGTAGTAAATTACTCGGCTCTGGAAAGCTATATCCCCCTAAATTTCTGATTATGGACACTTTGTCTTTGTTACTAAAGACCATCCCAGGGTTCCACTTATATTGCTTTTATTAAATGCCACTACTGAATTAAATGGAAAAGGGATTGAACTTAATCACACATATACATTTGCACACTCATACACTCATACACTTACTCAAGAGAAGAGTTTCACAGAGACAGTGGAGGAAGCCAGAGCATAGTGGGTCCAGCGTGTCTGTCTGCAGTGCTGATTCAGAGCTGGTGAGCTGATTGTACAATCTGTTTTCTGCATGCTCTCTTCTTTTTATCGAACTGTCCAGGTGGCTCCTGTCATGTGCACAGAGTTCCTTTCCCGTGTCTGTCACCGAGAAGCATGCCCAGGTTTAGTTTCTCTCAATATATTAAGTTCTTCTTTCACCCATGTGGCACCTCTGCATTTGCTTTTCTCATGTCCAGGCAGATTCTATAAGACATCACGGGGCTTCTGTGTCCATCTAGCCTTTGTCTCCAGGTTAATGGTCTGGCAGTTTCTTATCACCCATACACACTCTCTATAAATACTCCCTTTCCCACATGATGGAATGTTACAAAGATCAGAGGTTACACCAGCAATAAAAATTACCAGACTTAAAAGGACATAGTAGAATATTTCAGAACTCAAAAGGTTACAAAACTTATATTCACATTATGCTGAAACTGACATTTATGTTATACTGTGTTGGGTATAGGCTTTTACACAACAGTCTTCTGCGGATTCAACTGAGGCCACTAAGCTCATTTAATCACCAAATTTACTCAGAGCAGTGGATTTTACTAATTTGGGGTATTTTAAGATGTTGCAATTAACTATCTCATTAGTCAAAATGCCTACAAACTAAGTTTTCAGGTGTCTGAAACTCCTAAATGCTGTTGGTATAGAAAAGTTCTTGTACTGGATTGTAAGATAAACAGGCTAGATTGGTGAAATAAAGAATATTGCTTTCTGAGTCATATAATAATATGCATTATTATGGTTTGTAAAAAAGCACAATAAACCAGCTTTTGATTATGAATTATGAACCTATGCATTTATTTGGGGATTCAGAAATAGTGAAAAAATATGACAGACATGTTCTTGGTCTGCACCAATTGATATCTCACCAAGGGGAACAAAACAAGCCATTGACCGAAGTAGGTTTAGAGCCAGAATAGCCATCTACAAAATACTCTGTCTATATATGTCCCCAGCGCATTGACAAAGTTATGGCTGCTCCAGCCACAGGACAGACTCTTCAAGGCAATATGAGCATGTAACCTTAGGCATGAATATGACTATGGCAAAAAGCAGGCACATGTTGAAACAGCCTTTAGGATACTCTGCGTGATACAAGGACCATATCAAATATATACAGAGCCTGAGTAGTTGTGAGAAGCAGAAGACTCACTTACCATTCCATTCTGTCTGCTGCACCAAATGAAGACAGATCTCAAAAGAAAAGGCTATAAACATATCAGGGAACATGGGCAAGACATTGCTTCCAAACACATATCACTGAGAAGATTATTACACATAAGTAACATAGAGTATGTCTACACTTGCCCCCTAGTTTGAACTAGGGAAGCAAATGAAGCATACCAAAGTTGCTAATGAAGTGTGGGATTTAAATATCCCGCGCTTGATTAGCATATTCGTGGCTGGTCGCCATTTTAAAATGTGAGCAGTAACAGTTAATTCGAGGGAAGGGTTTTGGATCGGACTACCGCGTCTACATGCGGCGAGTTAATTCGGGCTACTGACATTTTAAAATGGCGACTGTCCACGAATATGCTAATCAAGCACAGGATATTTAAATCCTGTGCTTCATTAGCAACTTCGGTATGCTTCATTTGCCTCCCTAGTTCGAACTAGGGGCAAGTGTAGACATACCCCCAGTGTGCTGCAGGGGATGGGCGGGAGCTTGGTGCTATTCGGGGTGAGGAGGAGGGAGGGGGAACAACACACAGCCCAGCTGGGCTGTGGGATCCAGGAGCTGGTGTGTGGCTCAGCTGGGCTGTGGGGGGCCAGGGAGGGCAGCAGCAGGGGAACCAGAAATGACTGACTTCCCTGGTCTGGAAAAAATCCCTCATCCAGGACCAGCCATGTCCTTAGGGTGCCACACTAGGGAGGTCCAACCTGTATGACTGTACTATGCAAATCATCAAAATGTGGAGCTTAATTAGTCATCTAATCTATACCCTTATGCTAAGACACTATTATAATGGTACTAACATCATGAAGCATGTGTGAGAAGAGCTGTGTGAATAACAGACTGTTTTTGATTCACTGACAATTAAGAAAAATTGGGGTACGTCTACACTAGCTCATTAGTTCGAGCTAGATAGGGTAATGAGGGCAAGCGGAGTTGCAAATGAAGCACGGGATTTAAATATCCCGGGCTTCATTTGCATGTTCCCGGGCGCCGCCATTTTTAAATCCCCCTTAGTCTGAACTCCGTGCCCGCGGCTACATGCGGCACAGACTAGGTAGTTCGAATTAAAGATCCTAATTCGAACTACCGTTACTCATGGCACGCGCGTTCTTGCGCAAGTAAATTTACAGTAGAGCATCGGAACAGAAGGCTTCTTGCACAAGAATTATTCCTCTCCCCATGCGGAATAAGCCCTCTTGCGCAAGAGCTCTTGAGCAAGAAGGCAGTGTGGACGGGCAACAGGCGTTTCTTGCATCAGAGATTTCTTGCACAAGAGAGCATCCTCACTGCCATGGACGCTCTTGCGCAAAAGCACATGGCAGTGTGGATGCGCTCCTACAGTTCAAGCTGGAGGTGTAATTTCCAGCTCCATGCCCTAGCTTTGATCAAGCTAGTATGCCAAAAATCAAAACAAAGCTTTGGTGGTATGGCCTGTGGGATGGGATGGCTGCCTGGTGGATAATCCTGCTGGGACCCTAATAACTCGTATCAAAATAACTAGGAAAGCACAGCTCCAGACTAGCATGGCACATTTCATAAAAATAGCCCATGTTTAGCTAGAGAATGGAAGAAAGTAACATTTTTCTGTAATGCTTATTTAAACTTTATTTAACTTTTGAAAATTATTTTGTAGTGGGGTTTTTTGCATAAATGTTTGAAATTAAGTGCTCAAATTAAGTGCTCTAAGGTGCCACAGGACTCCTCATTGTTTTTACTAAACCAGTGTTAGGTTTCAGCTCAATCGGATTTGAAATAGAAATATTAGAAGATGAAAATCAGGTTTCACAGAAACGGGGGGTGCGTGAGAAAGCATTCAGAGTGTGAGTCTGTATGTATGTGTTTCACTTTGTCTTCGCTGTTCTCTGTAATCATCATTCTCTGCTGGGTTTCATGTAAATTCTAAACACAGCTTCCCTCTTGTAGGAACATTGTATTGTACAACAGCCCCACGATAGGTGAGACAATATTCCCAGCGCTCAGTAATCCAAAGGTTCTTGCAGCCTTATCTCTCAGCCCTCAGGGATTCAAAGCAGCATCTGGAGGGGAACGTCTCCTTTAATAGCTCCATGAGAGCCTATTCTAGGTAGTTTCTAATTAGACACACCCAGATGGCAGGAACTAAGCAGCTGTAATGCAAGCTTGTTGTGTATTTGGAGTAAAGTTTCCTTTCAGCACCCCACAGTTCTTCTTTCTTATGTTGTTTCAATTTTTCCTCACATTTAGCACAGAGTTTGAGCTATTCTATGCTTTGACTTTTTATCTATAATCTCTAAATTATAAAAAGAACCATTCTAATATCAAGTGTAGTTGTAATTATAAAAGGTTTAACTGCTGCAGAGCTAGGAGGGGTAAAAGAAGCAAGAACATAATACTGATTTCTTGTTTCTGAAATATTCCTACAATGAACAGGATTGTGAATTTAAGTTTTAATATCTGCATCTTTATTTTTCATGATGCATCAGCCATTACGATTCTTCTTTTGACACTTAGGTAGCGAGTCTGTGAGATGTAAAACTGCTGCTTACATTCCCATAGCTATGTTAGCTGTACAGAACAAATGAAGGTAACAATCAAGACTGAACTCTCGTCTAGTCGGTAAGGTGACCATGTATGACTGAAAACAAAGAAAGCAAGAAGCTGCCATTTTTATAGTTGCTTTTCACAGTAAAACCACAGCTTCAATGTTTAACAGCACATGACAGTGAAAGGGCACCAAGAGAGAATATTTACGTACCCAGTAATTTGCCTGTCATGCCTTAAGAGTATGTGTTCCATGCTTCATTTACTACAAATGTTGACACATTTCACTCAGCATCCAAAGTGATGACTGTTTTCATGATAAAGTGCCTGCACTACTTCCCCTCTCCCAAACATTGTCACCATTTACCAGACAGAATAAGCTTTAAAGTAGAAAACTCACTTCACATATCTTGGATTTGTAGCACAACCTTATTTTCTGATCTGTATTTCCAGATTACTAGAAAATAAAGCAGACCATATATCATATACAAATAATGTTGTTATTTTACTGTTGAATATAATGACTGCACTAATTATACAACCAATGTAAAGTCAGTCTCAGTACAAAATAAAGAGATATTTAAGTATTCAGGCAGACAAGGTCAGGGAGGGGGAAAAAAGCCCTCCTAAATAAATTCTAGAATCAAATTCAAATGATTTTGGAAATTCTGAAATATTTGTTTAATTTTATTCTTTGTGTATTCTTGCACATGCATCTGCTTTTCTGGCTTTCCAGCTGAGACTGCTGCCAAAAAAATTGCTGGAAAATCATTTAACAAAGTGTGTTTTTCAATATTTGCAGCTGGACTGGAAGCAGAGGATATCAGAAACCTTCTTGAAAGAGCCTTTTCTCATGAGATTTCAAACTCAATTTTGAAGCTTCAGATAAGATTTGGATTAGCTTTCAGACTCCTGAGGCTTTAGTTGATCCAAACCCCAACTCTGAACCTTCTGAGGTTCTCCTGTCATTTGTAAAAATGTGAAAAAACTGTTCCTGTATGTCCAGCAAAAATCTCTTCTGGGACCTGACCCAAAGCCCATGGAAGTAAATAGAAAGACCTTGATGGCAGCAGTTTTACATGAGGCTCAAAATATCAGGCTATATCTACACTCAAATCAGAGGAAAACTGTAGCTTGGGCAAGTGTGCCAGAACTAGCTTTACTATAGCTAGTTGACTAAAAATATCAGTGAAAAAGCAGCAGCATAGACTAGCATAACAAGTGCATACCCAGAGGAACTGCCTAGGCTTTTACAGCTTGCATTGAAGCCCATGTCACTGCATCATCACTGCTATTTTAGCATGGTCGGTCACTAAATTAAACTAGCTTGCGTATGGCTATTCAAATTGTAAAGCACTCTTCGGGTTGCAGTGTAACCATAGTCTGAGTCAGTGAAAGTACAATTCTGTTAAGCTATGACTATAATGGAAAATTCTGATGTGTAATGCTCTATCAAAATAGCTTTCCTTGTGCTAGCAATGGTGGCATCCACAGTGTGAGACAGGAGGTAGGTATTGTTAACTGCCCTGACTTAGGGACATGTGGAACAGTGATAAAAATGCCTGCAACCTGCCTGCATTTCAGTTCTACATTTGCAAATGGTGAGGAATTATGGATCCATTTTTTACTAGAGTAGGTATGTAACAGATATTACATCTCCCTTCTCTGACAATGCCTACTATCCTACCTCACAATAATAGCAGCAGTGGGCTATTTAAATGGGTTCATAATTAAGCTGTTTTTCATTTTTATTTTGTCCTTTAAAAAGAAAATAATAAAGAACAAAAATGTAACTCCCAGATTATTATGAACATAAAGATACCAAAGCCAGGGAAAGAAAAAAAAATTGTCCAAGTCAGCCTCAGTTATATGTATTTGCATTAGTTAATCCTCATTTTATTTGAGGATTCCAGCCCTTTCAATTTCTCCTCTTGCTCCCTTTCTTATTATCCTTCCTAAGAATATGTTATGGGTTATCTGTTTAAATGTTAACTACCCTGTAGTGGGGGCATAGGGTTGCATGCATAAAAATAAGAACACAATATTGCCCAAAGAGTTTTAATAACTCAAGAATATAATAAGGAAAGAAAACCAAAATAGTGTACAGCTTTTAATGTAATAACCTAAAAATCTGAGCATGCTTTCAGAAATCACAATCTCTCCATTGGCACATGAGAAAAAGCAGAGCTAGAGGCTGAAGTTATGCTGGTAGGATGTCACTTAAACTTTAAATTTAATTTGATTAAATTAATATATATGAAGATTAAAGAGAAAATAAAAATAAAGTAGGGGCATCTATGGAATGAAGTCCTCTATAAATTTAATTATGAGCTCTGAATCAATGACCTGTAGTTGCTTTGCTCTTTTTAAATTAAAACTTTAAATACACTCATAGTTGTGATTACTATATAGTTTGTGATTAAATATAGTTATTTAAAGTATGTGTGGTGTGATGCACTTGTTTCAATAGTTAATGAGAGTAAAGGGCTTTGAAGAGGATATGGCCTGTGTAAATCCTTAAAAAAAATAGGGATTTGCTTTTACCAGACATACCTGTACATAGTGACAGTGGAATTCACAAGTGATATCAAGGGTAAAGTTTACAGAACCATTCCACACCTTAATGACATAAAAAGCCAAGCACGGGGTACTTAGAACCCACTCTATCAGCCTCATTTACCATGGACCCTTTAATTAATAATGTATTTTTTCCTTCTCTTTCCCTCCCCATCCCCTCTCTTTCTTGACCATTTATATGTCCCCTGAGCCCCTTAACTCCATTCATCTGAAGAAGTGGGCTGCGCCCATGAAAGCTCATGATACCATCTACATGTTTTGTTAGTCTGGTAGCACTTTAAAGACTATTTGTTGTTTTTTAAGTTTTCCCAATTGCAGTGATTTAAAAAAATTAGTTTGCTCCCCTCTCCACAAACAGGTGATTACAATAATGTCTGTAGTGCTACCAGTAACTTGTCTGCTGTCCCAGGGCTTCATCATTCAATGAAGTCAATGGGGGAAGTTGAATTTGGGCCATATTGAAGAGGAATAGGGATGAAAGAAGTGTCAGCATTTCAGCACATTTGAGCCTGTTTACTGAAGCGTCATACTGGCCTTAATGGTAAGGGATGAGTGTGCAATGTGACACTCTAAATGTATCTACATTGTTTCACAATTTGGTTGCTTTTCTTCAGTACCCAGCGAGGAAGAGCTTCACCCATCAGACCGCTGCTCCTAGCATCTGCCATGCTAAAAATGAAGCATGCAATTGTGAAGCCAGTTGCCCACATTTGTATTTGACAAACTCCACAGCACAGCTAGGAGAGAGGATGTCAGGCTCCTTGTTCAGCAAAGAGGGATTATCACCATAGGAAATACATTCCCATGACAAGATAAGACCTCACAAATTCCCTAAATTGCTTGTTATGCAGAGGATACAGTTTAATTAGAAACCTATAAGTCTGTACTGCCTTGCATTCAGAAGGCTCTCAATGTGCTGTAAAGATTGTGTGCTAGATCAGGTATTGCTTCATTTACCACTCACTCTGATGCTACCTCTGGGTAGCATTTGTAATATGTGTCAAAACCAGCTATGTTGCTGGCAGTCACTGTTCCTATACAAATTAATTAATATTATATATTCTCTCCCTGTCTTGGGACCACTGAATATTTTCTTCAGGAGTTGGTACCCCAACACTGCAACATTGTGTGGGTATGTAAAAATCAGACAGAAAAACTGAGGAGAGAACCTTACAGATGAGGTCCAGCTGCCAAAAGTTGTTTAAATGATGAAAAGTAAATTTAGCTCTCTCTCTCTCTATATATATATATATATAATTTTTTCTGCAAGATGATAGAGTGACATCATCATGTCAGCTGCATCCTCATGTTGCCGCCACCTCCTCTCTCAGCCATTTGCTGTGGCCAGCCTTGGCACTGTCCCCTCTGGGCATGGTCTGCTCTGCTGGAGATGAGCTGCTGGTGCTTGGTCCCCTCCCCCATTGAGCCCTCTTTCTCCCCCCATGTCCCCTCACCCTTTATGTCAAACTCCCCCACCCCCAGTCTGCTCCTGCCCCTCCCCTCTGGCCAGACACCTACCACCAGAGAGAGGGGGGTTGGCGAGCACAGCGAGTAGGGAACACAGCCCCCTAGTTTTTTTAAATAAAATATTTTATTTCAGTGGGCTAACTTTCTATTAGCAGTATTGGTGAGGAGTATGTGTTTCAAATATGCTCTATCTTTTCAGTATCCCTTTTAATTGAGAGCTGCCCCAGGTCCTCCGTGACTTCTACATTCAACACTTAGTATATGTGGCATGTTGTCAAAAGAATTCCTGAGTCCTTCATACCACAATCCTGATAAATTCCATCCATTAATCACACTCAATCAGATTCATGTTGATAAAAAGGAGGAAAAATGTAACTTTAACATCTTTATTGTACTCCACAGTTATCACAGCTTGATTTTTTCTAGAGTGAGGGATTACTTAACACATTACAGGGACACTCTTATGTAACATGATTCAGTGGCTGGGAGCTGAAACAAAGCAAATTCAGGCTAGAAACAAGGTACGAATTTTTAACAGAGTCATTAATCATTGGACCATTTTACCAAGGTTTGAGAAAGATTCTTATTCACGGTAATTTTAAAACCAGGGTAAGAAATCTTTCTAAAAACATTCTGTAGTTCAAACAGGAATTCATTCAGGAAAGTTCCATTGTATACAAGATCAGACTAGAGTGATTATAATGGTCACCTCTGGTTTTGTAATCTATAGATACATAAAATCAAATCATCAACTTTTGCCTAAATCACATATTTTTTCTCAATATAATAAAAAAAAGTGGTAAGCAAAATCACCTGCATTCCTCTGTCCCTTCTTTTTTGAGACAGATGTCTCACAATGCTTAATCTTTCTTGTGCAACCCAGTTCCATTGATGTTAATGGAACACATTATCTCATTAAAGAAGAAAAATATTGAATGACCTGGGAGTCAGCCTGCACCAGAGCCTATGAGTTACAACTAATTATGTGGTGAGTCTTTTTTTCTTCTTCTGTAAAGATCTAGGTATGGGAGAAGAAAACATTTTTACATGTGGTGCCACAGATGGCAAATCATTTAGATTCTGAGTTGGCAGTATATGCATGCTAGCTATATCAATTTTTTGGAAATGTTTTAACTATCAGTTTTAGCATTTCTGTTTCTAGTGTGGACAGAGATATTTTGAAACATTTATGTAACCAGAAATCATGCTATAGACCAGTGCTTCTTGACCAAGGGATTACAATTTCCAAGGGCATATGGGTCATGAAAGGAAATGGGAGGGGTGTGATGCAAATTATATATAGGCAGCGAAAATTATATTACAGTCTAAAGCACTCTCTTACCCTTTGAGGTCAGATATTCTCTATCAACAATTTGAAACGTGCACACAAATAAAATCAAATAAATTATATAGACTTGTCACTGATGCACTTTTACTCTTTCGGGGAAATTTTTGACTATGAATAAAGGGACATACTTCTGAAAATTTTGAGAAACACCAGTCCAGACTATTCCTCTTGCAGCTATATAACATGTTTACAAACTTAATACTATTTAGAGCGTTGTTGCCTGTATACAAAGACCTTGTCACAATCACAAGCAATTTAGATGACAGGCATAGTATAAAGTTCCACTAAAGTTAAGTTATGACATAGTGCAACCTTCCAAGCTCAAGAGCACAAGTTTTTAAAACAATAAATGCCTTTAGGCTTCTCTTTTAAAAAGTGTAGTTAATACTGTTTTCATTGTTAAATATTGACCTGATCTTGCACCAATCAATGGGAATTTCGACCAATGAGTCTATTGTATGTGTTTGTGTGTGTACTGTGCATGCTAGATCAAATACAATTCTCCATGTTTCTATAGTCAGATTTTGGAAACTACTTATTGTATAAACAGAATTCACAGTCTAGACTGGGACTTGTATGGGGTTTTCGTTAATTTTGCTTGAGCTGATCTTTGATTCTAAATCATTTCCAGATTTTATCAGTTTGAGGATAAGGTCTGAAAAACACTTCTAATGATACAAGTCCTTTCCTTATTTGTCCTTTACCACAAGATGTTTTCATGTAGATTCTTAATGACCTTCAGTGACCTATCCTGTTAAGATCTCTGTTAAAGTCACTTGTGCATCAAGTTTTGTGTCTAGTGACAAGTGCATTCTCAAAGTCACATTATCTCGCTTGGTTTTTTTACTCCTGGAACCCAATACTTGTTTATATTGGGGCCCCAAAACATTAAAGTGCACATTTTTTATGCTCACCTTAAAGTCTTTTATGCTACCAGGATGGTGTAAAGGGTCTTCAGAGAAATGAAAATGAGAATTGGACCCTATACACTTTCTTTGGGGCTTTTATTTGCTATTGCAAGTGTTGATGTGCTTCTATGTGAGAGGGAGAATATTGCATGCAAAATGTTCCATATAAGCTTTCTCCTTAATTATGCACAGTTATAATACTTTAAAGTGATGACTTAAAATAACATCCATTCAGAAAAAAGTGTGCAATTTTTCTTTCTAATGTTTAGATCCCTCTTATGGCAGTGCTGAATTAGACAGCGACATTTTTAAAGTATCTTTTAGTCATCTCACTAGACAAAGGAAAAGATATAGTCAGCTAATAAATAAAATATAAACTTGATTTGGTGGTAGAGTTTGCCATCTTTTACCTTAACTTCATGGAGGTTACAGAGTGTCAGATTGAAGACAGTACATTATGTGAAGGGATTACATCACTGTCTATTTTTAGTAGGGGAAATACAGTGTGATGGTGACAAAAGTAGTAGCTCTTTGGAGCAGCAAAATACCTCTGCTACAGCCCATCACACAGCAGAGGGGAATATCACACAAAATACTATCTACATGTTTTGATCTTTTTTATTAAGACAATATTTACTCTTTTAACTTCAAGTATAGAAACATAAGTGATCGTTTTAGGGTAACATTCCTTTCTCTTGACCTGCCATTATGATCTGTCATGCGTTGTGAACTATTGTTTGTATGCTGAACCCTTGTCAATGTACAATATCCAGTACAGAGCACAGTAGTTCTTCAGTGTGGATGGTAGGGAGGAATGTGCCCTAAATGAATAAAAGTAAGGAAAGTAGTTAGCAAATGATTAAAAAGAAAATGACAATGAGCACCTCCGACAATTAGAGTTCTCCTGGGTCATCTCTTCCTTGTGAAATACATTCTGTGACTGTCTCAGTAAACATTGTCACAAGTGAATAAGACACAGATTAATTAGCAAGCAGGCTGACATTAATTACTAAATATTGTATATGAGTAAAAACTGAAGAGTTTTCATATGTTCCACCACCTGCTAGGAAAATGGCATCATCTCATGGCATGAAACTCATCTTGTGAAAGGAACTGTTGTAAATTATAATAATTCCTTATTGCTGCACTGCACTAGAACATTTTATTGGAAGAGGTGGGAATTAACTCATAGGAGAAGGAAACTCAGAGTAGGTGACAATATAATCACCACAGTCTGAGTGGGTGTTATGTGGTGCTAACATCAGTATTATCTGTGCAATAAATGTCACTTAGGAAATATTTCAGATGGCAGATAAATCTACTAAAATAAAATAATTTCACAGGCATTTCCTTAAGTAATCTACTCAAAACTATAAATAAATAGGAATAAGTAAAGTGCTTAATTTTGTCTGATCATAATATTCATCATGGCCAATAAAAGAAGAGACAGAAAATCAGAAGAAAATACGAAGCTTATTGTCTCAATTGTGTTGCCTTCTATACTGTTTACCACAAGGACTTTATGAGTTCTGTAACTAAATTTTGTATTTGAAAGTTTTGATAAATTTTTATCATCAGTATGACATTTTTTAAGAAAACAAAGATTTCATCTCCCATGTGAGATGTGATTGGGTAAAAGTAAACAAACAAAACTCCCTACTAATTCTGGTAGTTTAAAAAAATGTCAGCCTTAGCAAGATTTAGATTATAGAATCAGAACCAGAACCTGTGCTAATGAGGCTACAAAGTGGCTTCAGTTAAACAGAATTGTAATTTGATTTGCAAAATCATCCACCTAAGAGACCCCCAAAAGACAGAAGAAATGTAATACAAATACATTGAAACTGACCAAGAAAATTAATTAAACATTTTAACCTAATGACCAAGGAGAAAACTTCCTCATTCACAACAACCTACCATATTTTATGGAAACCAGACTCTATTCTACATATCATATTTAGCTTCTTTATCCAAGAGGCGTATGAGACTTTCTTCTTCACTGTCTTCATATGCACTTTTCCTTGACTAGCCCCAATTCATGTGAATTATTGTTTGCTCTTTTTGCAACAGTGTTACACTGTTGACTCATATTTAGCTTGTGGTCCACTATGAGCCCTAGAACCCTGTCAGCAGTACTCCTTCCTAGACAGTCGCTTCCAATTCTGAATGTGTGAGACTGATTGTTCCTTCCGAAGTGGAGTACTTTACATTAATTTCCCTCCCTCCCCCCCCCCCTTTTTTTTTTTTTTTTTGCTTTTAATGTTAGGAAGGACATGGTGCATCTTTTGAGAAATTAAAAATGTATAAATTAAAGGTCAGACCATTAGAAGTGACCTGACAATGCTTAGATTACTTTTAACATTCCAACTTGTTTCAAGAGTCACTGTAATTCTAGTTTAACATAGTATCTTGTCATAAAGTCTTATTCAGGTTTGTAACTAGGTTGGAAAAAGTAAATTTGTCAATCAAAATGTCTTAAATTTCACCATAAAACAAGCAAAAAAAAGGGATGAGACAAAAGAGAGGAAGCAAAGATTTTGGAATAGAGGAGGAGAATATCAAAGACAGGAAGCAATGTATGTTGGGGAGGGGGACAGGGATATAAAGGAGCTCTATTTTGTTTACTACAGAGAGACTTGGGAAAAGCAGTAGATTGCTAGTGAAACTTTCCATTGACCAAGGCCAACATTGGGGCTGAAAGAGGAAAGACAGCCAAGGAAGGAAACTGACTGAATAATCCTAAAGAAAGAGTCTGATAGGAGGTCTTAAAGGAAAATAAGCAAGTGTTGGAAAATGGACATTGGGGAAAATAAACAGATATGGTTGATTTTGGCTCAGACATCCATTTCACTGTTGAGAGTCTCAGGACAGAGTGCATGGTAACAGAAGGATAGGGCATATTCAGCACCAGGTGCAATTATAACCCTGCAATCAAGGAGAAGAACTTTGTAAATGCTTGCATTTAGAGGGAGAAACTGAATGAAGAACCATAACCCCTCAGAGAGCAAAGAAGATGGACTAAGGGAAGATTTGGGATTTCATTTTGTTTTGGCTTTTCTCCCCTAAATAGGGCACTTTTCATAGAATCATAGAACACTAGAACTGGAAGGGACCTCGAGAAGTCATCGAGTCCAGTCCCCTGCCCTCATGGCAGGACTAAGCACTGTCTAGATCATCCCTGATAGATGTCTATCCAACCAGCTCTTTAAATATCTTCAGATGTGGAGATTCTACAGCCTTCCTTGGCAAATGTATTCCAGTGTTTAAACACCCTGACAGTTAGGAAGTTTTTCCTAATGTCCAACCTAAACCTCCCCTGCTGCAGTTTAAGCCCATTGCTTCTTGTCCTATCCTCAGAGGCCAAGGAGAATGATTTTTCTCCCTCCTCCTTGTAATACCCTTTTAGATATTGAAAACCGCTATAATGTCCACTCTCAATCTTCTCTTTTCCAAACTAAACAAGCCCTCATAGCTCATGTTTTCTAGATCTTTAATCATTCTTGTTGCTCTTCTCTGGACCTTCTCCAATTTCTCCACATCTTTCTTGAAATGTAGTGCCCAGAATTGGACAAATTACTCCAATTGGGGCCTAATCAGCACATAGTAGAGCGGAAGAATGACTTCTAGTGTCTTGCTCACAACACTCCTGTTAATGCATCCCAGAATCAAGCTTGCTCTTTTTGCAACAGTGTTACACTGTTGACTCATATTTAGCTTGTGGTCCACTATGAGCCCTAGATCCCTGTCAGCAGTACTCCTTCCTAGACAGTTGCTTCCAATTCTGAATGTGTGAGACTGATTGTTCCTTCCGAAATGGTGTACTTTACATTTGTCCTTATTAAACTTCATCTCTAGTTTGTCCAGATCATTTTGAATAATGATCCTATCCTCCAAAGCAGTTGTAACCCCTCCCAGCTTGGTATCATCTGCAAACTTAGTAATCATACTCTCTATGCCAATATCTAAATCGATGAAGATATTGAACAGAACCGGTCCCAAAACAGACTCCTGTGCAATCCCACTTGTTATGCCCTTGCAGCATCATTGTGAACCATTAACAACTACTCTCTGAGAATGCTTATCCAGACAGTTACACTCCCACCTTATAGTAGCCCCTTCTAGGTTGTATTTCCCTAGTTTATTGATAAGAAGGTCATGTGAGGCCATGTCAAATGCCTTACTAAAGTCTAGGTATACTACATCCACCACTTCTCCCTTATCCACAAGACTTGATATTCTATCAAAGAAAGCAAACAGATTGGTTTGACATGATTTGTTCTTTACAAATCCATCCTGGCTGTTACCTATCATCTCATTATCTTCCAGATGTTTGCAGATGGATTCCTTAGTTATTTGCTCCATTATCTTCCTTGGCGCAGAGGTTAAAATGACTGGTCTGTAGTTTCCTGTGTTGTTCTTAGTTCCCTTTTCATAGATGGGCACTATATTTGCACTTTTCCAGTTTTCTGGAATCTTTCCCGACTTCCATGATTTTTCAAAGATGATAGCTAAAGACTCAGATACCTCTTCTATCAGCTCGTTGAGTATTCTAGGATGCATTTCATCAGGCCCTCGTGACTTGCAGACATCTAACTTTTCTAAGTAATTTTTAACTTGTTCTTTTTTTATTTAACTTCGAAACCTACCCCATTTCCATTAGCATTCACTATGTTAGGCATCCCATTATCATCATACTATTTGATGAAAACCGAAACAGACTAAGGACAAAATTAACTACTGAAAAGGGGTGAGGAAATTGAGGCATGACTGCGTTCTGACATCAGACAATATAGCAACTCCTCCCCACCACTACATGAATGTGTGTGTACATATAGCCCATCTGTTCCACGAAGACATAAGTAAATATAAAGTGGCCCTGCCGCAGAATTACTGGTGAATGTTCTATTGTTTACATCACTTTCGTGTGATATTCAGCCTGTATTTGTTTGCCCCAAATCTTTGACAGTTAAAAAACAAAAATAAGCCATAAATAAACTGTTGCTTTATGCCCAAGGCCTGTTACTCTATTTAGCTTGTCATTGTATGGTTCATTTCTCATTTGAGGGGGTCAGTTAAGTTGGAAAGTGAAATTGCAAATACTAAAGGAAAAGAGGGTTATCAAAAAAGTTTTATTTAGATTTAAAATAGCAACATTATTCAAAATTTCCCCTGATAATTTCTAAGGATTTTCAAATGCCCTCAATGCTGGCTCCCATTGAAGTCCATGTTAAAACTTCCAACATTAATTCTTTTGAAAGTTTCACCCTAGGCATTCAGGATAATTGTAACAGCAAAAATGTTTTTTCTTTTGTTTGTTTGCTTAAGAGCTATTAAATAGGGATAGAGAAAGTGATCCATGTAAAATAAAAACTCCTTCAGAGATCCATATGCCTCTCAGACCCAAACTGAATAGTCTTCAAGGATGAAAAACAGTCTTATATCTGCACTTTCACTGAAGATTAAAATATTACACAAATAAGTTGCTTACAATCTAGCTCTGAATTCAGAAGCTGTTCCACCTGAGAAGACCTTCAGGTGAGACCTCACTGATCTTCACAAAGCTTCCTGCAGTTCAGCCCGCAAGAACAGACTTTTATTATTATTATTTTGAAAGGCTACATTCTCCTTTCACGTTGCTGCTAGGTTGAAGAGCAGAAGCAGCAGGGGGATATGAAAAATTCCTATGGAACTGAATAGAAAATAATCAATCTACACAAGAGGACATGTTCAAAAAATTTTCAATTTAATTTTTGTACAAGCAGATTTACAGTAAAATCCTATTGTTCCTTTATTATTTTGCACTTGAAGTGGTAGGTAAGCCATCAAAGAAATTTTAGCATTACATTATAACAAAATCAACACCTTGCACCAGTGGTATATGCTGTCCTGTGCACAATATAATGTAATAGTCAGCATTGCTTTCTAAATATAATTTAGCTTGTTACCATGTGAACATCATGCCTAAGTTTGCCTCTCAGAAGGCTTCGCAATTTATGGCTGGGGAGGGGAGAGTTGGACCCAACAACCCAGAAGCAGAATCATCAGAACATATTTTAAAATCAAATGAAACATCATACTGCATCTTTTATGAAGGATTTAGCTTAAAATCATAAGTAGCTGGTAACAAGACAACTATCAGGTTTGGAATCAATATGCCTGAGGAACTTGCTTCTATGTATCTGTCCATGAATAATATTGCTTAATGTGTTTTGAGATCTTCTATGCATTAATCTTTAACTTGGAGAGGGCAGGAAGGACGAAGAACTGAAAGATGTAGAATTTTCTGGCACATGGAAAGATGTTTTTGTGAAGAAGAAAAAAAGTTATTTTAAAACATGAATACAAATGATTTGATTCAAGCATATTGGCAGAGGGAGGAGTCAATTATACCTCACTGCACCAACTGATGTTTTTTTCTCTGTGCAAGGAGCTTGCCATCTGCTCTTCTCTTGACTTTAAATTGTAATTGGGTCTCAACAGGAACTGAACAGATATAATATCCCACCTAAACCTCCCTTGCTGCATTTTAAGCCCCATTGTTTTTTGTCCTATCATCAGAGGTCAAGGAGAACAATTTTTGTCCCTCCTCCTTATAACACGCATTTATTAGATACTTGAAAACTGCTATCATGTCCCCCCTCCATCTTCTCTTTTCAAACTGAAGAAGCCCAATTCTTTCAGTCTTCCCTCATAGCTCATGTTTTCTAGACCTTTCGTCATTTTTGTTGCTCTTCTCCGGACCTTCTCCAATTTCTTCACATCTTTCTTGAAATGTGGTGCCCAGAACTGGACATAATACTCCAATTGAGGCCTAATCAGCACAGAGTAGAGTGGAAGAATGACTTCTCGTGTCTTGCTCACAGCACAATTGTTGACTTATGTAGTTCTTTGTTAATGGAGTGAGATCCCCACATTGAAGACTGCTATTTAGGAACAGTCTCATCTGTGCAGGAAGAGGTGGGGCCCATAAAGTCAGGAAGTTGGCTACCAATTTGGCTACTGATGGGAAAGGTTCCATCATTTCCTGGGAAGAGGGTTCTCAGAGAATAAAGAAGCAGTCCAGGAAAGGGACAGTGAGGGTAGAAAGAGGTAGCCTAGAACTGATGATTTAGGGTCCCTGGACTGTAACCTGGAGAAGAGGTTGGGCCTGGGTTCCCCTATCAGCCACTGAGAGAATAGCATAGGGGCAGGGAATGGAAAAATTGCTAGGAAAATTGTTGGACTGAACCCTGGAAGGGGGAGCACAGAATGACCTATCTGGAGGGCTGAGTCATGAACAGGATGCCATAGCTCCAGGACCGAGAGGCACTACACACCAGAGTCCTACTGATGGTGTGCAAATCACATCTGGAGGTATTTAGTCTTGAGAGCTAATTCCCAAAGTGACCAGGAGGGGGCACCAGACCAGGGATGAGTGAAGCACCCTGGGACAGAGGGCATTTGAACACTTGTTCTGGGCTAAAAGATTTTACTCTCAGGTGTGGTTGTGCATAGTATTTTGGCATACGTCAAACAACATAGGAGGAAAAAATACCATTTAATTTTAAAGAAAAAAGTAATTAGTTGAATTGTATTCAGCATCAAATCTATATATTAACTCTTTTTCCTGGCCATGAAACTATGTGAGCCTCAGAGTAAAGACATATGAGGTTTTTGTAAAGAAACCCAAAGCAGGCAAAAACAACCCTCTTTACTTGATTTTCAAAATGTGCTAAGCCCCTATCCTCTTAAAAGCTAGCACCTTGTGGTGTCCTGACATGGGCACCCATAATCATGAAATAGGCTTGGAAACATTGGCCTAAGTATGTGAATCCAAGCAAATCAAACTAGCAAAAAGATTCTGGCAAACCCCTGTGACATGGAATCAATCAACTCTTTCCCATAGTTTCAAGCGTCATTTATTTGGGGCTCCCAAGAGGTTGATACATTCGTTTATTTGTAATCACTTTCAAATCTGGATTAAACAGTTCAAACAACCAAGCCCTCATGCACAATGCTTGTATCTAATGCCAGTCATAAATAAAGCCAAAGTCCTCTGAACTGCCACACAGTAAGGATAACATTTATTACAGACCCATATTTCTTTCTGTCCTGTGTGAACCTGCAGTTAGCTCAGTATTAAGAACTATGTAAATGTGTTGACATTTCAAATGCTGGAGTGTGAAATTCAGCTCAAGAACAACTTTATGCATTAAAGAAATGAACATTATGCTAAGCTTCCTCCTGTGCTCTGTGTCATATCCATCATGTTGGGTCTGTTTGTCACAGTTTAAAGGCCTTTGTCACACCTTTCAGATTTCCAGGAAACTACTGGGTGGGAAAAGCGTGTGCTGGAGCCTAATTGGGTTTAAAATATTTTATCCATTGGTACTGTTTCATATGGTACTTGGAGGACAGCATGGACTTTGAAAGGTATTTGCACATAATAATGAATTCTGTGCATCTGAATGTCATTACAACCATCTCGTCAAATTAATTTTCAATCCAGTATATTGCAGTCCCCACTGAACAGAGTAAGTGTGATAATCACAGTTTCTGTTCAAGCTGACTGAGAAGTATGTTTTGATCAGGTTGAGTTTGATGCTGCTTCATAGAAGTGGATGGTGCCTTTGGTTTTATTCTGCTCTGCAATTTTCACACCAAAATACCAAGGATTATATCTACAAAGGGATTTAGGTACCTAGCTGCCATTTTCAGTACCTTAAATCCAAAATTTAGATAATCAAAAACCCCTGCTCAGTTGTGTCTAAGTGCTGTAGACACTTAAATTTCTGCCAGTACCAAACAGCTCAATGTTTAATTCCCTGCAGGGTTCTCAAACTCAGTCTGCATCCTGAGCTATCTAGCCTGCAGGACTCCGAAGGGTAGGCATTCCTAGGCCACACCTAACTCAAACAGAACACTGCTGGGATGGAGGCAGAACCCTCCCTTTTATTTAAATATTCACTGGCAGCAGGGACTGGACACCTCTTCTCCCACTTCAGTGTAGTATCCATTATTTCTCTCTCTCTCTCTCTCTGACCCAAATAGCTTACACAAAGTTAAACAGTAGAAGAGATCATTAGAAGCCTGACTACACTAGCCCATGGTTCATTGGGTAGAGCGCTCATGTGGAATACCTAGCTTCAATATTGATGCACATATTTTCCCTGCTCTGAATCAGTCAGATTAGACATTTGAACCTGGGTATCCCATTTCCTGGCTGAATACTTGGGACATTATCTAAGGTTAAATTTGGACTGTTGAACAGTTGAGTTCCTTAAATTCTGTTGCATTGGGTTCATTTTGTTCTGCTTTGCTGTCAGATCATCCACTCATGGCGTGTTCATGCACCTGTTAGCATTCAAATTCACTCTGATCTAAATGCATTAGCACTCTGGCCAATCACTCATGGCTGGACTACATATAGGGCAAAAACTACAAATTCTTAGTCCCAGCCTTGTTCCCCCCAGAAATGTGCATCTTGTACAGTCCAGTACACTACTGAACAATGCAGGCTTATACAAAGTTTGTCATTTCATCAAAGGAAAATGATATATGCACCAGCCCTGTTATCCCAAATGGAGTTACTCTACACTCTCTAATCCAAACACACTGGTTAACATGAAGCAATGAGATAAACTGAAGTGATTGAAAGATAAGCTGAAGTGATTGAAGGGTCAGGAGCGGTTACAAAAATAATAATAATAAGATAATACCAAACATAACAAGCTAAATGAACTTAAAATAAAGCTTTTGTCTAACTATACATTGTAGCAAATGCCACAGGCTGGGTCTCCTTTCAGTCTGGCATCCCTCCCATTGGGATGTCATTGATATCATGAACAGAGATGAAGGAGAGAAGAATGTAACCATTTTCCTCCTATCTTCATATTAAGTTTCATGTACTAGAAACATCATTGCTGAGTCATGGTGACACACAGTTAGTTGTGGACATGTGCTTTTCACCATCTCTGTGATGAAATGTAATTATTTTGTCTACACCATTCTCCTACTGGAGAATGGCTGCTTACGCAGGTGATAGCTCTATGAAAAAACACCAATGAAAAAACTGGGTTGCGCCTTATTTTCTTAAACTTAGAACATCTATAACAATACTATATAACAGAATCTTGTAACTTTATATTCAATATCGATGCACATATTTTATCAGGACAGTAATGTTCAATAGATTATGAATTCTCAAATGATACCTTCCAAGGTATTATTTGTACAAGATTTATCAATGTCTTTTAAAAGTGATTAACATCACAGTCCATCATAGAGCTATTGAGTTAGGTCTGCGAAACCACTTTGAGAAACCTGTTAACTGGCCATGCCAGTTTGTTTACTTACCAGAGCTGCAGCCGCAGAGCCGCGCAGCTCCTATTGGCTCTGGTTCACCATTTGCAGCCAGGGAGAGCCCCTGGAAGCAGTGGCCTGGCCCATGCTGCTTCCCACAGCTCCCCTTGGCTGCAAACGGCTCTGTAGCCAAGGCACTGGTAAGTAAACAAACTGGCGCGGCCAGTTAACTGGTTTCTCAAAGTGGTTTCGCAGACCACTTTGAAAACCGAGTTAGGAGGTATGACTTGAGTTACCCTTCTGTCCCCTCTGCATTGTACGGGGAGCCTGGGCTTCTAACAAAAATTTGTGGCTTCCAGTTAGGCATTGCAGTGATTCATCAAGTGCCCTTTAGGTTGAGCCCGAACACTACAATTCACCAAAGTACTCATTCAGGATATGTCTACACTACAGAGGTTTTTTTGAAAAATGGCTGTTTTTCCGAAAAAAACCTCAATTCCGTCCACACTGCAATTGCGTTCTTTCGAAAGAAAATCAAAAGAACAGAGGGGTTTTTCTGGCATTGGTAATCCTCTTTCTAAAAGGAAGAAGCCTTTTTGCGAAAGAGCTCTTTCAGAAAAAGGTGTGTGGATGGGAAAGAGGGAGTTCTTTCGGGAGAAGAGGAAAGAGGAAAAAGCACAGGTGCCCTGGTGGCCACTCCGTTCATAGTAATCACAGCTGAAATGCGAGATAGCATCCAGTCAGTGGGGACGCTATCTTTCAAAAAAGCAGATCACTTTTTCAATGTGCTTTGGCAGTGCAGACGCTTTCTTTTGGAAGAAATTTTTTAGAAGATCTCTTCCAGAAAAGTTTCTTCCGAAAGAAGCCTGCAGAATAGATGTAGCCTCACTTGCCTAACTTTTAGCATCTGTGTAACCCCATTGAATTTAAATGGTTAAATTTAGGCTTGAAATTAAGCCATTTGTGAAATTAAGACAATGCATTGTGTCACACAGGTCATGATGATAAAAACAAGCAAAAAGTAAAATCTAGGCTTCTCTATTCCTTTAATTCTATTATTTTTGAAACACCAATGACAGTGGTGCAGCTTTGGCTTTTTTCACATTTAAATTGCATGAGTTCCATAGCCCATGGAGGTGAGAGTGGAAGGAACAAATTACGCAGAAAAAAACCATATATTTTAAATGGCTGGAGAGCAAACTTTGTATTTGCTAATTGGGGCTTCTGATTCTCTCCAAGTGCATTATTTCTAGTAGTTATTTATATCCAGCTGCTTCTTCATGTGCATATTTAGGTACAGCCTATTAACTGCTATTTTGAGCTCCATCCTTTCTTCAGATGTTTGATTGATGTGAACATTATGGCAGCCATGGGACTGTGTATACAGCTAGATTGCTTTATACATAAATAAATAAATAAATACTATAAATTAATAAAACAATTACATTAAATAATTACACAAGCAGACAGAGACACCAATACCTTAGACACATTTTTATTGGCATATACTTGGCTGATCACAATGGAAGAGAACAAAATAAATGCCTAACTGGTTTCTTAGTAGTACAATTATCTGAAATAAAGCTCATTGCATTATATTGCGAACAGGAATTGCTAACAGGGAGTTTGGAGAGGGAGTTCTCCAGGTGAAAGAGGAGTAAAAACGGGACCCTTGTGGTAAGTGGCTGTCTGGAGTGTGTGTTTGTGTGTGGGGGAGTTATTTGCTGTGTGCAGAGCTTGTGTTTATCTGTTTGGTTGGTTGGTTTGATTGTTTGATTGCTTGAAGGAGCTTCTAAAAGGTTTGAAATCTAGAAGCCTCTGTTAATTGGCTAAGCCTCAGTCAGGGGGAGGGGCTACCAGAGCTATATAAGCCTGTGACTCAGCGACCAGGGAGCTTGCGAACAGGAATTGCTAACAGGGAGTTTGGAGAGGGAGTTCTCCAGGTGAAAGAGGAGTAAAAACGGGACCCTTGTGGTAAGTGGCTGTCTGGAGTGTGTGTTTGTGTGTGGGGGAGTTATTTGCTGTGTGCAGAGCTTGTGTTTATCTGGTTGGTTGGTTGGTTTGATTGTTTGATTGCTTGAAGGAGCTTCTAAAAGGTTTGAAATCTAGAAGCCTCTGTTAATTGGCTAAGCCTCAGTCAGGGGGAGGGGCTACCAGAGCTATATAAGCCTCTGACTCAGCGACCAGGGAGCTTGCGAACAGGAATTGCTAACAGGGAGTTTGGAGAGGGAGGTTAGAGGGCACTAGTGACTTCTGGCCTTCTTTAAAACATAACTCTTATCGTAATCTATATTCCAGAGGTTTAAAAAGAATCCCAGTTTATACTTAAACTTGTTCATTAGAAAAATGGAGACAGAAGCCCAGCAGCAGAGTGGGGGCTATCCTGTTTATTGCGTCGAGTGTAACATGTATGATTACCTGCCCTGTGGGTGGGTGGCGTATGTGTGCACCCGTTGCAAGGAGCTCCTGACCCTCAGAGACCGAGTTCGGGCTTTGGAGGCCAGGGTGGCTGAACTGGAGGAGCTAAGGGAGGTAGAGAGATTTGTGGATGAGACTTTCTGGGACACTGTAGTACTGTCCCACCTCCAGTCTGAGAGCCCCAGTGCTCTTAAGGAGGATGAAAGTCTCAAGGGAACAGAGCATTCAATGGGAGCAGAGGGAAACCATCCCGTAGTTGGGACCCTCCTCCCAGAGGATGTTGCGGTATCCTCTCGCACTGAGGATACCTCTGAGGGGGAGGGAAAGCCAGTTCGGAAGAGGCAGGTGTTAGTAGTGGGTGATTCGATCGTTAGAAACATAGATAGTTGGGTTTGTGATGACCGGGAGAACCGTATGGTCACTTGCCTGCCTGGTGCGAAGGTTGCGGATCTCTCGAGGCATCTAGATAGACTTATGTGTAGTGCTGGGGAGGAGCCGGTGGTCGTGGTACATGTAGGTACCAATGACGTAGGGAAGGGTAGGAGAGATGTCCTGGAGGCCAAATTTAGGCTGCTAGGAAAGAGACTGAAATCCAGGACCTCTATGGTGGCGTTCTCGGAAATGCTTCCGGTTCCACGCGCAGGGCCGGGTAGGCAGGCAGAGATTCAGAATCTCAATGCGTGGATGAGACGATGGTGTAGGGAAGAGGGGTTTGGATTTATTAGGAACTGGGGACACTTTTGGGAGAGGGGGAGCCTATACAGGAAGGATGGGCTCCACCTAAACCAGGGTGGAACCAGACTGCTGGCACTAAACATTAAAAAGGCCGTAGAGCAGTTTTTAAACTGAGAGATGGGGGAAAGCCGATTGGTGTGGAGATGCACGTAAATCGGAGGGAGACTACTCTTAGAGGAGAATCCATTGATAAAGATTCTCTAAGCTGTAGTCAGAAAGAGAGGAGGGGAGAGGGCAAACCATGGGCCAGAGCAGACAAACAACCGTGTACAAAGGAATCCAATGCATCAGGGAAGGGCAGACAAATAAGCAGTGGCAAATTTTTAAAGTGCTTCTACACAAATGCTAGGAGTCTGACTAATAAGATGGGTGAACTAGAGTACCTAGTATTAAATGAGGAGGTTGACATAATAGGCATCACTGAAACCTGGTGGAATGAGGAAAATCTGTGGGACACAATCATACCGGGATATAAAATATATCGAAAGGATAGAGCAGGCCGGGTGGGTGGCGGAGTGGCACTGTATGTGAAAGATAATGTAGAATCAAATGAAATAAAAATATTAAATGAATCAACATGTTCAATAGAATCGCTATGGATAGTAATTCCATGCTCCAAAAATAAGAAATTAGCAGTAGGGATATATTACCGACCACCTGACCAGGACAGGGATACTGACATTGAAATGCTGAGGGAGATTAGAGAGGCTACCAAAACAAAGAACTCTATAATAATGGGGGATTTTAATTACCCCCATATTGACTGGATACATGTCACCTCAGGAAGAGAAGCGGAGATAAAATTTCTCAATGGCTTAAATGACTGCTTCTTGGAGCAGCTAGTGCAGGAACCCACAAGGGGAGAGGCAATTCTCGATTTAGTCCTGAGTGGAGCGCAGGAACAGGTCCAGGAAATAACCGTTACAGGACCGCTTGGGAATAGTGACCATAATATAATAACATTCAACATTCCTGTGGTGGGAAGAACACCTCAGCAGACCAGCACCCTGGCATTTAATTTCAAAAAGGGGAATTACACAAAAATGAGGAGGTTAGTTAAACAGAAATTAAAAGGCACAGTGACTAGAGCCAAATCCCTGCAAGCTGCATGGAAACTTCTTAAAGACACCATAATAGAGGCCCAACTTAAATGTATACCCCAAATTAAAAAACATAGCAAGAGACCTAAAAAAGAGTCACCGTGGCTTAACCACCATGTAAAAGAAGCAGTGAGGGACAAAAAGGCATCTTTTAAGAAGTGGAAGTCCAATCCTAGTGAGATAAATAGAAAGGAACATAAACACTGTCAAATCAAGTGTAAAAATGTAATAAGAAAAGCAAAAAAAGATTTTGAGGAACAGCTAGCCAAAAACTCAAAAAGAAATAACAAAATGTTTTTTAAGTACATTAGAAGCAGGAAGCCTGCTAAAAAACCTGTGGGTCCCCTAGACGATCGAACTATAAAAGGCGCAATCAAGGACGATAAAGCCATTGCGGAGAAACTAAATGATTTCTTTGCTTCAGTCTTCACGGCTGAGGACGTTGGGGAGATTCCCAAATCTGCACCGTCCTTTGTGGGTAATGAATCTGAGGAACTGTCCCGGATTGAAGTGTCATTAGAGGAGGTTTTGGAACAAATAGAAAAACTTAATGTTAACAAATCTCCGGGACCGGATGGCATTCATCCAAGGGTTCTAAAAGAACTCAAATGGGAAATTGCTGAACTATTATCTGTGGTTTGTAACCTATCCCTTAAATCGGCTTCCGTACCTAATGACTGGAAGGTAGCCAACGTGACACCGATATTTAAAAAGGGCTCTAGAGGCGATCCGGGCAATTACAGACCGGTAAGTCTAACTTCAGTACCGGGCAAATTAGTCGAAACAATAGTAAAGAATAAAATTGTGAAGCATGTAGAAGAACATAATTTGTTGGACAAAAGTCAACATGGGTTTTGTAAAGGGAAATCCTGTCTTACTAATCTATTAGAGTTCTTTGAAGGGGTTAACAAACATGCGGACAAGGGGGATCCAGTAGATATAGTATACTTAGATTTCCAGAAAGCCTTTGACAAGGTCCCTCACCAAAGGCTCTTGTGTAAATTACATGGCCATGGGATAAGAGGGAAGGTCCTTTCTTGGATTGAGAACTGGTTAAAAGACAGGAAACAAAGGGTAGGAATAAATGGTAAATTTTCAGAGTGGAGAGGGGTAACTAGTGGTGTCCCCCAAGGGTCAGTCCTAGGACCAATCCTGTTCAACTTATTCATAAATGATCTGGAGAAAGGGGTAAGCAGTGAGGTGGTAAAGTTTGCGGATGATACCAAACTGTTTAGGATAGTCAAGACAGAAGCAGACTGTAAGGGACTCCAAGAAGATCTCACCAAACTGAGTGATTGGGCAACAAAATGGCAAATGAAATTTAATGTGGATAAGTGTAAAGTAATGCACATTGGGAAAAATAACCCCAACTATACGTACAGTATGATGGGGGCTAATTTGGCTACGACAAATCAGGAAAGAGATCTTGGAGTTATCGTGGACAGTTCTCTGAAAACTTCCACACAGTGTGCAGCGGCGGTCAAAAAGGCAAATAGGATGCTAGGTATTATTAAGAAAGGGATAGAAAATAAGACCCGGAATATCTTACTGCCCCTGTATAAAACTATGGTACGCCCACATCTTGAATACTGTGTACAGATGTGGTCTCCTCACCTCAAAAAAGATATTTTGGCCTTGGAAAGGGTTCAGAAAAGGGCAACTAAATTGATTAGGGGTTTGGAACGGGTCCCATATGAGGAGAGGTTAAAGCGACTGGGACTTTTCAGTTTAGAAAAGAGGAGACTGAGGGGGGATATGATAGAGGTGTATAAAATCATGAGTGGTATGGAGAGGGCCGATAAAGAAAAGTTATTTATTAGTTCCCTAAATAGAAGAACTAGAGGACACCAAATGAAATTAATGGGTAGCAGGTTTAAAACTAATAAAAGAAAGTTCTTCTTCACACAGCGTGTAGTCAGCATGTGGAACTCCTTGCCAGAGGAGGCTGTGAAGGCTAGGACTATAACAGAGTTTAAAGAGAAGCTAGATAATTTCATGGAGGTTAGGTCCATAAAAGGCTATTAGCCAGGGGATAAAATGGTGTCCTTGGCCTCTGTTTGACAGAGGCTGGAGAGGGATGGCAGGAGACAAAGCGCTTGATCATTGTCTTCGGTCCACCCCCTCTGGGGCACCTGGTGCTGGCCACTGTCGGCAGACAGGATACTGGGCTAGATGGACCTTTGGTCTGACCCGGTACGGCCGTTCTTATGTTCTTATGTTCTTATATTTTCTCACCCTCCCCTCCCACACACATACCTGCCTCCCAGCAACCAGCATCCAGGAGGGGAAGGAGAAATGGCCTCAACAATTTGCAGTACAAAGGTAGTGTAATAAGTTTATATTTCCACCAGTGAAGTCATGGGCTGACTCTTAAGAGGGCTAGATTTACCCTTTAAACTTCTTGGGACATACTCAGCAAGTTTTTCTTTGAAATGGTGCTTTGTGTGCACTTGTATAACAATGTACCAAGAGTGCTTTTAGGATGCAGTCAGGGTGCTTATGCTGCAGTCTAACAAAACTTCTTGCAAACTTCATGGCCTGCCCTGTTGGTAGTATAAATCAACTTGTTTTATTCTGCAGATATTAGAAATAGACTTGATCATGCACTAAACACTGAGACTTGTGCCAACTGCCTCTAGCTATGGGTGCACTTGAAGGTATTAGCACAGGGCTGACATTCTTCATCAGTTATAATGGGGAATGGCAGCATTGCTTTTAGGGACAGGGCTACTTCTGACAGCTAAGAGTGAAAAAATTATATTTAGCGTGCTGTCTGGAATGCAAAACAGGACAAGAGGATGCCTCCCCAATTGTCTAGTATCAAGCTATTGACGGAGCTAGCAAGCTTGTGTTATTATCAGAGCAGCACAGCCATGAATGCATAAGCAAGAAACAAGCCTCTCTAGGTAAAATATTTCTTCCTCACATTTCTTATGTAGGAGTCAGCTTCCAGAGTGTATCTTCAGAACAGATTATTGGTAATTTTTTCCTGTAAAAGATAAACCCCACAAGGGCAATGTCAGCATCTCTCTTTACAGATGCACATGCTCACACCATGCTGGAGCTTTGCTGAAACTGTCAATGACAGGTCAGGGGAATGTGTTTTGAGACTGGAGGCCTCCTGATCTGAATTGCAATGTAGTGCTGCAGTGACGCATAAATCTACTCTCCACATTTTCTAAAGATGGAAAACACAGGGTAGGCAGATGTTGATTAGGTTTTGCTTGAGTTCAGAAATGAAGATGATCATTGTTTGGATGTCACGTTGCTCTTTTGGGAAATATAGGTGGGGAATACTGTTGCAAGTATTAGGCTTCTGGGCTACCATTTCCCTTCTCCCCCCACTGCCCTTATGAAAAATATGAACAACTTCAAACTAATATATGATTAGCCTGATTTTTCAAAGGTGCTGGGCACCCTTATTTCCCAGAAATTTGACAAACATACAGAATACATACACATAGAAAGAAAGAATTTTTACATGTGAGGTGAGGAAATATCTTTTCAATCTTCAGCAGAGTCAGTTGCAGCTGGCAAAAACAAGCATATATAAATAGCTGACAACTGAAGGTCCAAGCTGTCTTTTTGCACCATGATTAATTGGGACCAGTCAATGAGCATAATATTGACTAAGATATTACTAATTGTTTGATTACATCAGAGTTCATTTTCAAAAAGGTTCAAGAGACCAAATACCCGAAATTAGCCAAATTGGATAAAGGCAAAGCCGTACAATATGAAAAGAAGACAAACGAATCTCCTTTTGGGAAAGGGAATTTTTGTAGCATGTTCTCCTTAAATGAAGGGTTGTAAGATGTGGTCCAGAGAGAGTATTTACACTATGCCTTTACAAATTACAAAACTCCAATAAAATTTCACTACACTCCAATAAATGAGTTTTTACTGATTGCTTAACTTGATGTTCTGTATCTTTCTTGTATCTGTTTTGGATTCCAAACTAGGTGGCATACAGTGGGTGGCAGGGGGCAATCAGCTGGAGATGGTTCACCAGGGTTAGCCCCTGGTGGGCTGCAGGTGCTTCATTTACCTGTGCAGCCACAGATATAGCCACTTGCTGCTCACATTGGCCGTTCCCGGACAATAAAAGATGTGGGAAGTAGTGTCCTGGTCTGTGCCACTTCGCACAGCTCTCACTGTCCAGGAATGGTGAGCTGTGACAAACAGGAGTTACAAGCAGCTGTACCTGTGGGCGCACAGGTAAATAAAGTGCTGACAGCTAACTCTTGCAAACCATGTCTGGCCTTTGGGCCACTTATTACCCACCTCTGGCATATAGAACCTCTCAACCTGGTCAGGAACACACTATTAATTTGTCTTGGCTTTGACAGACTTCCTAGTTTCTAATGCCAATACTGACTTCAGCTTTGCGAAGTAATGTTAGATATTTGACATGGGGGAACAGAATTATGAGGAGAACAAAATACAGTCAGTTAACATGTCCTTCTGTGTGGGTACATCTACACTACAACATTTTTTCCAAAATAACGGCCATTATTCCAGAAAAATACTTGCAGCCACACTGCAATAGCATTATTTTGACAAAAAGCTGAAATAACAGAGGGCTTTTCCCAACGGTGGTAAACCTCATTCTATGAGGAATAACGCTTTTTCAGAAAAAAGCTTTTTTCAGAAAAAGGTGTATGTGGACGCGTAAGAAGGAGTTCTGTTGAAAAAAGAGGCCTTCAGAAAATAACAAAGGTGCCCTGATGGCCACTCCATCCACCCTCATCACAACTCTCTAGTTCCTGTCTCCCAGCAGCTCTTAAAATCGCAGACACCTGGAACAGGGCTTGTGGCAGGAAGCCGGCCATGGAAGCTGCAACTCACCACATGGCTGCCACTTCCAGCATTGCAGTCACCTGTGTCCCAGCCACAAGCCCCCCCTCCCCCTTCCAAGAGCCACTGGCCCTCACAGGGAGCATGCAGAGGTCTCCCATGAGCCTGCCAGGGGCTGCAAGAAATGTGCACCATCCTGGTCTGGGGCAGAGGTCCTGGCCCTCCTGAAGGTATGGGATAAGGAGACCACCCTCCAGGATCTCCGCTCCAGATGAATGAATGCAGACACATATGGCCGGATGGCTGACAACCTGGCCACGAGGGGCTACCACCGCAGTCTGGAGCAAGTGAGGAGCAAGGTTAAGGAACCCTGGCAGGGCTATGCCAGGGCCAGGTAGCGCAGCTCTCGCTTAGGGGCAGAATGACACTCCTGCCCCTACTATGCAGAACTGCTCTGCAGCTTGGAGGGTGGTGCAGCCCCTTTCCACCCCTGGTTGTGTACTCGGAGCTGGAGATGCCCATTGACACAGAGCTGGGGGTCCCAGCCCCCGAGGAGGACAACAAGGAGCTGGAGGAAGAGACGGTCAACACCATGACATCACTGACATTGGACCTGGTACCTGGCTGGCTCGCAGGCATCCTCCGAGGCTGGGGAGGGATCATCAGGTGAGTGCTCTTAGGTTTTCACACACACAGGGCAGGGGTGGCAGGCACTGAGGGGATGTGGGGTGATCATCACTCGCCTTCTCAGCCTGGCCCTTGTGCTGCAGTCCATGCATGTGCAGCACCAGTCTGCACCACACAGCCCCAGGAGGCAGCCCGAGGGTACCCCTGGGTTCCTGCTCACAGGCTCTGGGGAAGCCAGAAGCACGTCTGACCCCCGGGGCAGGATGCCCTCCCACCACCAGCCAACACTGGAAGGAGGCTGGGGACAAGGGCACACGCATGCCCGCACACAGACTCTGGAGTGCTGCATATGGCACACGGGCATGCCTGCACGCTCGAGGCACTACCCGATCCCGGGGACAGCACTGCCAGGTGCAGGTGTGTGTGTAGCTCTGATGGAAGCCCAGACTGCTCGAGGCCCCTTTCCCACGCATGGGATCCCTGTGTGGCCGGACACTTCTCTTGTCTGCTTGTCTGTGGGACAGGGTGGGGGTGGGAAGCATGGTCCCCTGGTGACCTCAGGGCCCCTGTGAGACAGGGCCCACTGTCCAGGCCACACATGGCCTTACTCCCAGGACATCACTGTCCTCTGGCCTGAGGACTGTTGCTCTCAGCTCGCTGATGAGGGCAAGGCCTCAGGGACAGTGTCTCCAGGAATGACTGACCATCTCTCTTTATTCTCCCCAGCCGGATCAGCCATGACTGTGGAGTGATCCCCAGCAGGCGAACCAGCCGCCTAACCCCAGGGGAGCCGCAGGCGTCAGAGGGTCCAGGAGGACCTAGTGAGGGAGCACATGTTCATCCTACGGAACATGAAGCAGACGCTGACCCAGAAGGTTGAGGACGATGCACAGTGGCGGGCCCAGATGTGGACTGAGCTGGTGCAGCAGGGCCGCAGCAGGGCCACAACTTGTGTGCCACAGTCTGGGAGATGATAGCCTACCCGACTTCTGTCCCTGCTCCCCCCATGCTTGACCCCATCCCCCCATCCAATGCCTATCCTCCTGGACCCCCCACACATCCTCAAGGTTGCCGAGGTCCCCAGACATGAGGTGGAACTTCCAGCCACACCACGCACCACTCTCAGCCCCAGCTCTGAGCCTCTCCTCCCCACTCCAAGGTTCTCAGCCCCCCTCTTTCCCAGTTACTTTTATTAAAAAAAAATACAAAGACTTTTTTTGAAACACAAATCCAGTGTTTTTATTGACTGTACAGGGAAGGGGGGGAACGAGGGGGTTGTTTTAAGGAAGGCATAGAGGGACAAGGCACAGGCCCCTAGTGGGGAGGCCCTGGGGAGAATTACTGGGGTCCTTCAGAGAAACTCTCCCTCAAGGCCTCCCAGATGCACACCTCCACTTGATGGGCCTGGAGGATGGCAGCTGTGTGGGGATGCTCGAAAGCCCTTCGCTCCTGGCCGGTCTCTGCCCCTCAACCCAGAAGGAATGCCTCTCCCTTCCTTTCCACAATGTTGCAGAGAAAACAACATGCTGACACCACCTGGGAGATGTTGTGTCCCCCACATCAAGGCAGGTCAGGAAGTACCTGAACTGCGCCTTCAAGTGCCCAATGGTGCATTCAGCCAGGCGTGCATTGAAACAATCTCTGTTTGGGTCCAGATGGCCATTGTATGGCTTCATCAGCTACAACATGAGGAGATAAGCCATGTCTCCCACGAAGCACAGTGGCATCTCCACATCCCAGACCCTGAAGCTGCGCTCAGGGAAGAAAGTGCCAGCCTCCAGCTTCTAGTACAGACTGGAGTTTCTGAACACTCAGGTGTCATGCGTCCTCCCCGACCACCTGATGAAAATGTCTGTGAACTGTCCACAATGAACAACCAGGGTCTGCAGGGCCATAGAAAAATAGCCCTTGCGGTTGATGTACTGGGTTGCTCAGTGTTCTGGGGCCCAGATAGGGATGTAGGTTACATCTATGCCTCCCTTCCCCCACCCCCACAGTTGGGGAAACCCAGGGTGGCAAATCCAGCCATGATGGAGTCCAGGTCTCCCAGTCGGATGACCCTGCACAGCAGGATGGAGTTTATAGACTCACCACCTGCAGGAAGAGACAAACAAAGACAGAAATCAGAGAATCAAAAGGGGTTCCTGAGCCCTTGGGAGGTCCCCTTGCTTCCCTCCTTCCCCCCCATAAACACCCCAGGAGCCACCCCCTTTGAAGCACACCCTTCACCCCCTGTGCAGAGCTGTATGAGGGTCTGACTACAGAACCCCCTGGGATGGGGCTTCTCCCCTACCCCAAGCCCACCCCCCGCACTCCAACTCCCCCTTTCCCTATGGTTCCCCTTTCCAGGACTTCCCCCCCTTGCAGGGACTGCAGCCCAAGAATGCCGTACCTCCATGAGAAGAGCACTGATGGTGGACTTTCCCATGCTGAACTGGTTGCCCACAAACCGATAACTGTCTGGCATGGCAAGCTTCCTGACTGCGATGGTGACCCGCTTCTCCAGGGGCATGGCAGGTCGCATCTGGGTGTCCCGTCATTGGAGGGCAGGACTGAGCCAGGCAAACAGCTCCATGAACATCTCCTTCCTCATTCAGAAGTTGTGGAGCCACTGCTGGTCATCCCACCACTCCATGAACAGTTGGTCCCACCAGTCGGAACTGGTGTCCAGCCTCCAAAACCTTCTCTCCACTGTGGGGTGCAGTTGCAAGGGCCTTGCTCCCGCACACAGGCAGAGGGTCTCGATGATGAGCTCCAAGTCGAGTTCATTCCATGAAGGCAGCCTGCACAAACTGCTACAGAAACTGCAACATGGTAGTGTGGGGCCATCGCATGCCCAGAGGCAGCTCTGGCTCCATGGTAGGGAGTGCTGTGGTGTCTTAAAGCAAGACAACCAAAGCATGCACTGCAAATGCTTTGCTGTCACTTGGAGAAGTAGGCAAGCAAATAGAAATAGCTGAGAAATGGCTGTCCAGGGGGGGTCCCTTTAAGCACGCATCTCAGATAGCCTTAGGCAACAGCACCTAGAAGCAACTGCTGAACTAATGCCCTGCCTGAACTTGTTCCGGGTGGCCTTAAATGTGAGATATAGTGTTCAAACTGATTGGAAACTATTTTGAAATAGCACATCGCTATTTTGTTGTGCTTTTTGTGCATGGATGCTCTCTTTCGAAATAAGCTTTTCTGGAAGATACCTTCTGGAAAAGCTTATTTCAAAAGAACCTTGCAGTCTAGACCTAGCCTGTGAGTGTGTGTGTATGCACACAAACATACATATAATCAAATGTATATTGTGTTAATATAATGAACCTATTAATAGAATCATAGAACTGGGGGGGACCTCTTGAGGTCATCAAGTCCAGTCTCTTGCACTTATGACAGGACCAAGCAACATCTAGGCCATCCTTGACAGGTGTCTGTCTAACCTGCTCTTAAAAATCACCAAACAGAGATTCCACATCCTCCCTACGCAATTGATTCCAGTGTTTAACCATCTTAACATGAAGTTTTTCCTAATGTCCAACCTAACCTGCCTTGCTGAAATTTAAGCCCACTGCTTGTCATATCCTCAGAGTTAAGGAGAATAATATTTCACCCTCCTCCTTGTAACAATTGTAGTCCCCTTACTAAAGGTGCTTCTGGCTTTTTCTGGGAGGATCCTGTGTGCAGCAATCTAGCCCTAGAGATTACAACTCCCATGAGACCTTGAGGAAACCAAGACCAGAGGGCTTGTCTGGGCATGTTGAGAGAGGGGCTCAGCAGTCTGGGGGCTCTCCATTTTGGGAGAGGGGAGCCAGGCTGCTGTGGAAGAGCCTTATATTCAGTCCAAGAGCTGTTGCGGTGAACCTACAGCCTGGAACTGAAAGTCTGCGGTGCTTGGATCTAGCAGGCTGCTTCAGCGACTGTTGATTGCCCTAGAGGGGAGAGACTCTGGCTGCACCTGTGGCTGAGAAGGACTACACAAAAACCAGCACACAGGAGGAGGCTGTAAGTAAATGGGCTCTTTGGGAAAGTGCTACCTGGGACAGACCACAGAGATATAGACTAATTCTGCATCCAAAGAGAGGCAGAGTGTTCAGCCCAGTGAACCAAAGCTGCTTGCATTTGGTGGAGCCTGCTCCAGGGGCAGAGGGAGTTTGCAGCTGGCTGCACAGTTTGGACTAACACATACAGAACCTACAGAGAACCTCCACTCCAGCTGCAGAACTTCAAGCATGCCCATGCAAGCATCTGGGACTCTGAGTCTAGAGGGGTGCACACTCTGGGGTGGGATAAATGGTGGCAGTGCAAATGCCAGATAGATAAGTTCCTATTACTTCTGTGTATTTTTAAAATTTTATTCACTGTTAATCTGTTAAACCCTGTTCCTTTAAGTTGTTAAGTAGTGGTGTGTTAATTCTAATGTAATCAATTAGATGTATGTTATTTATAATTGTTGTTCTGGAGTTAGATCCAGATTATTGCTGGAATAATTTTATTCCTGGAGGCTCCCAAGGCACACCATTAAGTGTGTACAGGGCCAGCCAGGTGGAGGCATCGCCAGTGTATATTCTTTATGAGCCACGGACTGCAGCAAGGGGGGGGATAGGGAATCCCCAACTAAACAACATCATCACTGGGGTACTCAGGATCTCCTTTTATGTTAAAACCATCAGGCGCCCAAGCACACCTGTGAGTGTGACCTGCTCCTGAGTAACCCGGGGAGGAAAAAGGGGGTTACACAACCTTTTAGGTACTTGAAAACTGTTATCATGTCCACTTTCAGTTTTCTTTTTCCATTCTAAACAAACCCAATTCTTTCAAGCTTGTCATAGGTCATGTTTGCTAGACTTTTATCATTTTTGTTGCTCTTCTCTGGACTTTCTACAATTTTTCCACATCTTTCCTGAAAGGTGGTGCACAAAATTAGACACAATAAAATTAGACACAATAAGTAGACACAGTTGAGGCCTAAACCATGTGGAGTAGAGCAAAAGATACTTCTCATGTCTTTCTTAGAGCACTCCCGCCAATGCATTTCAGGATGATGTTTGCTTCTCCCCTCCCCACAGTGTTACACTGTTGTTTCATAGTTAGCCTGTGGTTGACTATCACCTCTAGATCCCTTTCCATAATTCTATTTCCTAGGCAGTCATTTCCCATGTTGTATGTATATAATGGATTGTTTCTTGCGAAGCAGAGTTCTTTGCACTTGTCCTTACTGAATTTCTGCCAAGGGGAAGAAGAGGAGGATAAAGGGGACAACTACTGTGGGGCCCAACACTCCCAGCTGCTGCTGCCCCTACTGCAGTAGCAGCATCAGCCAGAGCCCTGGGCCTTTTTAATAGCCACCAGAGCCCTGTACTGCAGACTGCAGAGCCCCAAACAGTGTGCTCCCGATGGCGCAGGGGTGGGGGTGAAGTCTGGGTAGCTTTGAGGGCCAGCTACTCTCGTCCTATTCCTTCCATACTTTGCCCAGGGGCCTGGCAAGTCTGTCGGCTTGCCTGTTGAATTTCATCCCATTTAACTCAGACCATTTCTCCTGTTTGCCCAGATAATTTTGAATTTTTATACTATCATTCAAAGGCACCCTTCCCAGCTTTGTATAATCCGCAAACTTTGTAAGCATACTCTCTATGCCATTATCTAAGTCACTGGTGAATATGGTATATACTACATCAAACATACATTGGATAACAGTAAGTGCTACCTCTCATGAGTTAAGATTGTAGAAATGAGCCCTAAGAAACTTTACTTACACCAATCTTGATTTTAGTTTATTTTACAAGGTCCTTATTTCCATGGAAACCCACTTTTCAATACAACTCTTGGTTTTTTATGTAGAAGCTTTTAGTCATCCTAATATAGCCCTCAAGAACTTTTACAATACTTTTCTCTATCTTCAGTCAGGGTGGTTGAAGTCATGGGTCATGATCCTGTTCTATTTGGTATCAACAGCCAAATGCCTGTTGATGCCAATGAGAGCAAGATCTAGGTTTTAACCAGCCGAAATACACTAGTCATTATATTTCAACTGCTGTCATGTTAAGAAAAAAATACTCCTGATGAACCACTAGAATGTCCATTTTCTTAAGCCTTTAAAGTTATGTGGCATTTTATAGCCTTTTAATAGAATCTTTTCCAGCCCTCAAAAAGAAAGCATATCAGTGTATCTCCCTATATCTTAGTCTCTAAAAAAAATACTTCCAAATTACAGATGGAATAGTAATAAGAAGAAAACCTTCATTTTATTCTGAATGCAATTTGAGGTATGTACATTGGCAGAAATTATCATTTGTTTATTTTGACCCTTGATTATGCTTGTGTATTAATAAAGGTATAAAAATAAAATTACTTTTTTTATTACAATGCCTTGGGTTGTAATAAATTTAATCCTCCATTACTGCTTAGTAGACAATGACTATTTGCTGCTATATTGCACTATATTATTGAGTGGAGAAATGATGAGGTTATAAAGGCCACTTTTATAACTGTTTTTATACTCTACAATAAAACAGCACATTTGTTAGTCAGGCAGAAGGGACAATGCTCAATAACATTGAAAAGATGAGAAATTAGTTTCACAAAATGTGTTCATAATACTGGACATATATGTGAGTAATCATATACTAAAGCCACAAGGTAAGCAAGAAATTACCCCAGAAAAATACACACACGTGTTTTCAGGTTATTTTTGTTTTGTTTTGGGATGGTAGGGGGAGAGTTGGCTGGTCATATCATTTTTCAAAATCATCACCCAGTACTGTTGGGATTCTGAGGCCTACTTGCAACTCCTTACCTGAGGAAAAACTTACATTCATACACCAACATTGATACTTGGGTGCCAAATGATTTTTCAGAGGTTCTCACCAGCTGCAACTTCCATTTCCTTTGAAACTTGTGGTACTTTTATATAGGTTCCTAAACATGCATATGAATATAGGGACCTAACTTTGAGAATCCATCTTTGTAAATTTTGACCTTAATCACTTCAAGGCAGGACAGGTTTTAGCAACAAGTTCTTTTTTCAGGGGAAATCATTTTTATTGGTTATTCCTTTATTATCAGTCCTATCAATATTTGATAACTATACCCAGTTTTCTAATAGCTCCCAATATTTTTCTATGACAATGCTTCTGTTTAACATAAGACACTGTTAGCTAGATTAGGATCTCAAGGGGTTACATCCAATTTCAGCTTGTCTCCTTTTACCTAATAACACGTCTATGCATAAAGCCTAGTGCATACAACAAAGATAAATGAGCAGGTCAAGCAGCATGGCCATCTTTTTGTCTGTAGAGATATCTAGATAAAAATATGAAAATAAACAGCTCTGTGCAATAAAATTTGTTAAATCTAATTTGGTACCCCAAACACTGAAATACAATCATATTTATATTGTTAATTCATTACATCACTGCAGGACAAAATTAAGGTTATTTGGTGACTTAACTGGGCATTTCTTGGCCAAGTATATTTGGATTTATTTTAAGTGCAACCACTAAATTTCTTGGATTTGTGGATAATTACAACATCCCTGTAATGTTTTTATTCTTCAGTGTTATTGATACATACATTCAACCTTCAATTCACCTTAACATAGGTTTTTGAGGGATTGCTTTGTTGTAGCTTGTTTGTTTTTGTCTGGGAATATATAGTAAGGTTCCAGTCTGATTACCAATTTCCCCATTATAGAGTCCTTACAGTTGTATCCTAAAACAAAAAACAGGACTATGTAGCACTTTAAAGACTAACAAGATGGTTTATTAGGTGATGAGCTTTCGTGGGCCAGACCCACTTCCTCAGATCAAATTGTGGAAGAAAATAGGCATGACCATATATACCAAAGGGATACAATCAAAAAAAGTGAACACATATAAAAAGGACAAATCAAATTTCAGAACAGAGGGGGAATGGGGGGGGAGGTAAATGTGTGTGCGCTAATGATATTAGCGGTGATAATTGGAGAAGCTAACTTTGTAATGGGTAAGGTAATTAGCGTCTTTGTTAAGACCCCGGCGTAAAGTGTCAAATTTAAGCATGAATGACAGTTCAGAGGTTTCTCTTTCAAGTCTGGTGTGAAAATGCCTTTGAAGCAGACTTTTCCTTGCAACAAACCCGGTTGCAAGCTTTGTCCACATATTTACTCTGCTGACACCATTATTGGACCTAACCAATTCAGTTATAAGATCAAGAACACACATTCCTGCTCATCCAGAAATATAATTTATATCATCATGTGCCGACATTGTCCATCTGCTATGTACATTGGACAAACGTCTCAGACGCTTCGCCAAAGAATCAATGCACACAAAATGGATATCAGACAGTATCACAAAGAAAAAACAGTTTCTTGCCATTTCAACCAGAAAGGGCATTGTCTCAATGACTTGATTACCTGCATACTGCTTCAAAGGCATTTTCACACCAGACTTGAAAGAGAAACCTCTGAACTGTCATTCATGCTTAAATTTGACACTTTACGCCGGGGTCTTAACAAAGACGCTAATTACCTTACCCATTACAAAGATAGCTTCCCCAATTATCACCTCTAATATCATTAGCGCACAGACATTTACCACCCCCCCACCCCCCCTCTCTTCTGAAATTTGATTTGTCCTTTTTATATGTGTTCACTTTTTTTTTTATTGTATCCCTTTGGTATATATGGTCATGCCTATTTTCTTCCACAATTTGATCTGAGGAAGTGGGTCTGGCCCACGAAAGCTCATCACCTAATAAACCATCTTGTTAGTCTTTAAAGTGCTACATAGTCCTGTTTTTTGTTTCAGCTAGACTAGACTAACTCGGTTATACCTCTATTACAGTTGTATCCTAGTGAGTCTTATGGCTTTTCTGTCCTGGGCTTTCTTTTCTTTCAGATCACTGTTAAATTAAATACTATGTGGAATGTGCTGTACTAGCTAGGCATAATGGGTTGAGTTAAAGGCAGAGTTTGCACTCTATTAACTCCAAATTTCTTTATTTTTATGGGTTTGTATCACACCTGTAATGTTGTATAAGGATAATGGGTCCCAGTCATCCTTGGTGTCACTCTATTAACTTACATAGAGAAGATATAAATGGGAGCCAACATTTTGTGTTTAGTCCAACAAACACAAGACAGATTTTTTACTCAGACAAAAGGCACATGAAGTCTACACAACTTTTGCCAAATTAAGATCAGAATTAAGATTACAAGACTTGTCCCATGTAATAGAGGGTCCCGCAGAGGTCTGTCCTAGGTCTGTAAGTATTCAATAATGACCTGGATTATAGAATGGAGAGTGGGTGTATATAAGTTGAGACTAATACCAAACTGGGTGTGGGAATGTGTGGCTGGCACTTTGGAGAACAGATTTAGTATTCAAAATGACCTTGACAAATTAAATAACTGGTCTGAAATCAAAAAGTTGAAATTCACTAAAGACAAGTGAAACACTCTTCATTTAGCAAGGAAAAAATCGAATGCAGAAATCTGAAATGGGGAATAACTGGCTAAGCAGTAATACTACAGGAAAAGATCTGAACGTTTTACTGGATCACAAATTGAAGATGAGCCAAAAATGTGATGCAGCTGTGAAAAAGGCCAGAGTCATTCTGGCATGTATTAACTTTAGTGCTATACCAAATACACTGGAGGGTAAGCCCATAGATGTGGTATTTAGTACAGTTTGTGGCACCACACTTTGCGAGAGATGTTGGCAAAATGGAGAGAGTAGAAGGGAGAGCAAATGATAAAAGGCTTAGTATAGCTGATCTAAGAGAGAAAGTTAAGAAGACCCTGGGTATGTTTAGCATTGATAAAATAGGACAAATCCATTGTCCACAGCCACGTCCTGAGATACAGCTACAATTGCTTCGATCCCTCAGACAGACAAACACGTATAGGATCTCTATCAAGCATCCTTGAAACTACAATATCCACCTGGGGAAGTGAAGAAACGGATACCCAGAAGTCACTACTATAGGACAGATGCAACAAAGAAAGAAACAGCATGCCACAGGGCATTATCTACAGCCCCCAGCTAAAATCTCTCCAACACTACATCAGGGATACATCACTGATGAAGTGAGCTGCAGACCATGGAAGTTTGGTCCATAGCTACCTCTCTGAGATGGGACAGAGGGAGGATCTGGTAACAGTGTACAAATGTATTAGGAACTGTTATGAAGAGGATCAACTATTCTCCATGTCCACTAACAGTATGTGTAGTGAGGCTCTATTTGAAAGCCAGGAAGTGGGCGGGAAAGCCCGCCCACTTCTAAAAGCCCCTCCCCCAGCCTTGAAGGAGGGACGACTGGACCTGGGGTTCAACTAAATACTTGGGACAAATAATGAAAAACACGGTCAGGGGGTGCGGGTCACAGGGTCAAAAGAAGAGAACCGGATGGGGACACCAAGCAGAGAACCCCGGACAGCGCCCACTGCTCCTCAAAGCTGTCCATGGAGCCAGTGGACACCGCCCAGAGGAACTCTGCCCGGATACGTGACACTAGGGATGAATGTAAGTAGGCCCCACAGTCGCAGGGAACCCCCTCGTCTAGCATCCTCTCTGTGGTATTATAAATGGTGGCTTTGGCCAAAGCCAGGAGCAGGTTGACGAGGAGGTCCCGCGACTTTGTAGGGCCACGGATTGGGTGTGCATAAAGGAAAAGGTGTGGGGAAAAGTGCAGCCAGAACCTCAGTAAGAGGATCTGGAGGAGCCGGAATAGGGGCTGCAACCTGGCGCATTCGAGGTAGGCGTGCGCCAGGTTTTCCCTCACGCCGCAGAAAGGGCAGGTGTCCGGGATGGGGGTGAACCGCGCCAGGTACACGCCTGTGCTCACAGCTCCATGAAGGAGCCACCAACTGATATCCCCGACGGGCCGCGGGATTAAGGTGGAATATAAGTTGGCCCATCAGGGTTCCCCACCCTCTTAGATAGTCTTAGATAGTCCCGCCACTTAGTGTCGGGGCAGGACATGAGGGTGGGGAAATGCAAGGTGTGGAGCACGAGCGTGTACAGATGTTCTCTGGGCGCGGTTCGAAAGCAAACCGGCTGCAACTTTTGCAGCCGGCTGGGGGTCCAAGGGTGGGGAGGCCGGGGGGGGCCCGTGGAACAGGGGCCCGATAAAAAGGGATGGAGGGTTTGCAGGAAGGGAGGGGCGGGGGATACCCTCTCGCACGGACCGCTGCAGGAAGTTGAGAGCGGGCCGCGGCAGAGCCGCCTTCACGGCTTGGCAGGCCTCCTGGAGTAGGTGCAGAGGGGTTCGGGGGGTGGAGAGCCCCATGCGCCGAGCGAGCGCTCGGGGATCCACCCAGTCCCCCTTGTCGTAGTCCAGGAGGTCTCCGACCATGGTGGTTTCTGCCAGGATCAGCCTCCGGCACACCGAGGGAGACTCCACCACCTGCACGCACAAGGCTGGATTGTGGAGCAGGGGCTCCGCGAGGAGGTCTCCTCCCTCGGCGGCCACAACAGACCTGGTCGCCGAGAACAGCTTCCAGGTCTGAAGGAGGTCCTGGTAGAATTCCGGCAGCTCTGAGAGGTCTCGCGGAAGACCCCTCGGGTGGATAAAAAAGAGCTGCCGGTCGTATCGGAGCCCTCGGAGGCGGCGGAGGAAGGCGCACGCCAAAGTGCTCCATGCCGGACTACCTGCACTAAAGAGGAGTCTCTGCAGGGCCTGGAGGCGGAAGGTCCGGACCTGGCTGCGCACGCAGACCAGGCCCTGGTCCCCCTCCTCCAAGGGGAGAGACAAGACCCCTGCAGAGACCCAGTGCAGTCCTGGCCAAAAGAACTCCAAAGCTGTCCTCTGGAGCTTGGCCAGGACCTCCGGGGCCGGGCGCAGGGTGTTGAGCCGGTGCCAGAGCATGGACAGGACCAGCTGATTCAGCACCAGTGCCCTCCCGCGAAGGGAGAGACACTGGAGCAGTCCTGCCCATCTCCGCAACCGCTCACCCACCCTGGTGTCCAAACCTTGCCAGTTTTCTGGCGGAGAAGGATGCGTGGCGGATAAATAAACGCCCAGATAGAGCAGCGGACCTGCGCTCCACCTGATGGCCTGAAGCGCGGATGGGAGGGAGCCGGCCCGCCACCCGTCCCCGACCACCAGGCCAGAGCTCTTGACCCAGTTGACCCGGGCGGAGGAGGCTGCCGAGTAGATGGCTTGGCAGGCCTCCACCTGCGCCAGATCACCTGGGTCCTGGACCACGAGGAGCACGTCATCGGCGTACGCCGACAGGACCAGCCGCAGCTCCGGCTCTCGGAGCACCAACCCTGTCAACCTCCGACGGAGGAGACGGAGGAAGGGCTCGATTGCCAGAGCGTACAGCTGGCCCGACAGCGGACACCCCTGACGTACCCCCCGCCCGAAGCTGACCGGCTCGGTCAGGGTCCAGTTGAGCCTGACCAAACACTCTGCGAGGGCGTACAGCACCCGGAGAAAACCCACAAAACGGGGCCCGAAGCCGAAGGCCCTCAGGGTGCCCAGGAGATACCCGTGATCCATCCTGTCGAATGCCTTCTCCTGGTCCAGGGACAGGAGGGCGAACGACAAGCCATCCCTACACCCGAGCTCCAAGAGATCCCGGACCAAATACAAGTTATCAAAAATGCTATGGCTCGGGACGGTGTAGGTCTGGTCGGGATGGATGACGTCCGCCAGCACGGACCGCAGTCGCAGCGAGATGGCTTTCGCTACGACCTTATAGTCCGTGCTGAGGAGCGAGACGGGACGCCAATTCCGAAGGTCACGGAGATCCCCTCTCTTCGGCAGCAAGGCGAGCACGGCTCGCCTGCACGACAGGGAGGACCCCGCTCTCCAAGGACTCGGCCCACACGGTGACGAGGTCCGGGCTGAGGACGTCCCAGAACACGCGGTAAAACTCCACGATCAGCCCGTCCATGCCCGGGCTTTTATTGTTGGGCATGAGACGGAGGGCTTCCGAGAACTCGGCCAGAGTGAGAGGCATCTCCAGCCGGTCTCGGTCGCCCTCGCTGACCGTCGGGAGCTCGGTCCAGAGCACCTTGCAGGCGTCGGCTTCGGTCGGATCCGGGGAGAACAAACTGGCGTAGAAGGCCCTGGCCCTTCCATGCATCTCCGCCGGATCCGTGAGGGGGGTGCCGTCCTCCGCCAAAAGGCAGGTGACGTGCTTTTTGGCCCCCCTCCTTTTCTCCAGGGCGTAGAAGCGGGAGCCGCGATCCATCTCCCGAAGGAGCTGGATGCGAGATCGAACGAAGGCGCCCTGGGCCCTGTGATCTTCCAGGGCTCGGAGCTCCTCCCGCTTCTCCCGGTACGCCTCGCGGAGGAGTGGATCCTCAGGGGCGGATGCCAGACGCCTCTCAAGCTTCAAGAGCTCCCGTTCCAGCTGCTCTATCGCCGCATCCCTCCGCCGGCCGGCGCCCCGGGAGTAGTCGCGGCAGAAGAGCCGGGCGCTCACCTTCCCCACGTCCCACCATCGCCGCGCCGAGGGAAAGGCGGGCCGCTGCCCCCTCCAGGCCAGCCAGAACTCCCGGAAGGACGCCACGAAGCCCGCGTCCTCCAGCAAGCTATTATTAAAGTGCCAATAGGCCGGCCCCAGCCTCTCCGAATTCAGAGAGGCTTTCACGGCCACCAAATGGTGGTCCGTGAACGGGGCCGGCCGGATGCTGGAGGAGTGGGCTAGTGCCAGATGGAAACGGGAGAGGTAAATGCGATCCAACCGGGAGTGGCTCGACCGATGGTCCCCCACCCGGATGTAGGTGAAGGTGGTGTTGTCGTCCGCGTGGTGGTCTCGCCAGACGTCCACCAGGGAGTGGTGGTCCACGATCTCCCTGAGGACACCTGCTGCGGCCTGGCAGTTCGCGAGTCCTGCACGGTCCCGGTCATCGAGGGTGGTGTTGAAATCCCCGCCCAGGACCAGACACTCGCGAGGATCCAGAGTGCCGAGGAAGGTGGCCACCTGCCGATAAAAGGTGACCTGGTCCGGGCCCGCGTTCGGGGCGTAGACATTGACCAGATTCAACGTCAGCCCCTCCACGCGGGCCCGGACGTGCAGCAGGCGGCCCGGGACAACCTCGGCTGTCCCCAGCACCTCGGGCCGTAGGGCAGGGGAGAACAGGGTGGCCACCCCGGCCGAGCGGGCGCCGAGGTGGCTAAAATATACCCCGTTCCCCCACTCCAGCCGCCAGCCAGCCTCGACGGCTGGAGTCGTGTGGGTCTCCTGCAGGAAGGCCACCGAGTACCCCCCCTCCCGAAGGAAGGAGAGCACCCGGCTCCTGCGGAGACCCGCCCTACAGCCCCGGGCATTCAACGTCGCGATAGTGGTGTACTTCATCGAGAGGGCTGGGGTGGATCCTCACGGGCAGGACGATCGTCGGCCCCCCGCAGGTCCCGCAGCAGACTGCACTCCGCCCCGAAGCTCAGGAGCGCGTCTCGAAAACTGCGGGTCCGGCGGTAGGCCGCGTCGCCCTGCCTATCGGTCCTTCTCCCCTCTTGCAACAGGGCTCTAGTGGCCTGGAGGATGGGATGGAAGTCCCCCCAGCGCTGGAGGGCGAGCCGCACCTTCCCCTTTACCCCGCGGTTATCCGCGAGGAATTGGCACAGCTCGCCCCCCAGCGCTAAGGGGGAACCAGGATTCTTCTCCGTCCGGGCCTCCGGGTGGAACTCACGGGCCACAGAGATGGGCAAACAGGGATCCGATCCCCAACGCGGCGCCGACACCGATGGCGCCGCGCTGCCCATCCCCGACTCCGGCAAGGGAGGGGGCGGCGGAGGGAACAAGGCAGCCCCTAACGGGTTGGGGACCGGGGATACAAATACCGCCCCCTGAGGGCCGCCCACGACTAACGGGAATGAGACGGCCCCCGTGGGGGCGGCACTAGCGGACATTTGGGGGGGCGGTGGGGATGGATCAGCAAACTGAGGGAGGGAGGGGGAAAGAGAGCTGGCTGCCGGGGCAGGGTGGGCAAGGCTTCTGCAGTGGGGGGTAGGGCAGGGAGAGCAAATGTGAGGGGGGCCCCCCAACCAAACACTGCTGAGGGAGGGGGGCCAAGTCCAAGGGTGGGGTGGAAGCACGCCCACGAGTGCTTGTGGGAGGCTCAGTCCTCGCCCACTGCTGCAGCGGGACAGTCCCAGATGGCAAAAGGCGGGGAGGAACAGCCAGCCCCACCGAGGGGCGAGTCCTGGTGGTGCAAAGGTTGGTGGAGGGGGTTGTGGGGGTGGTGGTATGGGGGGGTGAGTGGCAGCTGGACCGGGGGGAAGGCTCTACACCTCACCCCCAGCCCCCCTCTTGGTATCTCAGTCCACCACCACCCCAAGAGCAGATGAAAAGCTCAGTCCTAACACACAGACCCCCTCCACAGTCCAACTGGCTTCTGATCTCCCTCGGTGGGGTGCAGGTGGTACGGCGGCAGCAGCAGGTGGGCAGCAGCCAGGTGGGAAAGGCCTCTGGGTGGTGGTGCCGGTGGGATCCTCTTCCTCTGGAGTGGAGGAGGGGAGAGGGGGGCAGCCGGCAGGCCCCCCCTCTCCCCTCAGGCGGCAGCAGCAGCAGCAGTAGCCGGTGGTGGAGAGAAGCGGCGGTGTCCAGGGGGAGCAGGTCCAGCAGCACGGAGGCCTCAGGTGGTAGCTGGGTGGAGCAGGGAGAGCCCCAGCTGGTGCAGGAGCAGGAGCAGGAGCAAGGGGAGGGAGAAGGAAGAGCAGCAGCACTGCACCCTGCTGCCTCTCCTCCTTCTCTGGAGTGTAGTGGGGCGCTGAGTGGCCGCCAACTGACCTGGAGGGGGAAGAGCCCCTCTTAGAGCCTTGGTGGGCAGAGTCCAGCCCCTTCCCATCACCTGACTAGTAGTCAGAAGGTGGGGCTAGAGCTATAAAAAGCCAGCCCGAGAGGTCAGTCAAGCTCTAGCCACCAGAAGAGCCACATGCCTGCCTGGTGCTCTTGTCTGGGAGGCAGCTGTGGACTAAGAGAGACCAATGAATGGCCAGCACCACTGGGCCCACAGACTACAATCTGAAGGAACTGCCCGCCCTGCCAGATGTTCCAGCCCCACAATGACAGAGGATCTGCAGTGGAGCCAGGTATGCCTGGAGGGGAAGTGTGGAAGTAGGCCAGGAACAGCTGACCTTAGTCTGGCTGAACCAGAACCTGGAAATGAGTGTGTTGTGTGGTCAGGATCCCCATTGATTTTAGTGGGGGACTGAGCTGCCACTATTAGGGCCCTAAGTTTGGATGCTGTGGAGTGGATGGACCTGTATTCCTCCTGCCAACCAACACATATGTGACAGTCTCTCCTTCTGTGATTCCAGGCCAACCGCCTGTGTTTGTTAGTTCTCTGCCAAAACTAGGAGACCTGTTTGTGTTTGTTTGTTTGGTGCCCCACCCTGAATGAGGGCCTGAGCATAGTAACTGTCGGCTCCTCCCAGTCATAGTCCTGTGCCCCTGGACTATTGTGTCTGGCCCTGAATGGGGGTTTGGTATAATTGACTGTTGGCTTGGCCCAACCATAAGCCTGACTGAGCCCCTGGACTACTGTGGACATCCCCGTGTGAAGGCTGGACTTACTGACTGTGGGCATGGACTGATCATAGGCCTGAACCCCATACTAGTGACTTAGCTGATTTCTCCAGAAGAGACTGAGCAGGTGTATAGTGAGGCGGAGTAGCCACCCACTGACCCACATGCGGAGTGGTCTCTCCTAGAGTCCTGGTGGGTTACAGCATGACACAATATTATAGACTTTGTTATGGACAATAATAAGAAGATTTGTGTTAGGTATTAGAGAAAACAAATTCTAGCTATAAGGGAATTAAACTCTGGAATAGGTTTCCAAGGAAGATTGTTGAATCCCAATCTGTTAAAACAACAGGATGGACAAACACCTACTAGGGATATTTGGGACTACCTCAATGTAGGTGAGGCTGAATTAAATGACAGTTCAAGGCCCCTTTCAGCCCTACTTTTCTGTGATTCAACTAATTTAACTGACGACAGTCTGACTTGCTTTTTCTGAATAAACTAAGGAAAACTAGCATATCTGAAGCTGTACTATAAAGTACACTATAATTAAATCTCTCTTTTGAGCAAAGCACCTCATGATTACAAATAATACCAGTGATGGTGATAATTATAAATGCTGCGCTGTAGTTGTAATGGCTAAAAACGAAGTGTTATTGATGAACTAAATCAGCACTTGTAATTTTTTGATGAAATGTCTTGAAATAAAATCAGATTTATGATTAATTTTTCCTCTTTGCAGCTTGAGTGTATCAGTTAGTATTGATTTTCTATTTCAAGCCCAATACAGTATTAGGTGTTAGAATTTCAGCTAAAGAAAAAACAATTCCAGGGAAATGGATCAATGGTATTTTCAATGTGTATGTGAGCAATACCGAACCAGAGTTTCTAAATATTAATCTGTATACAGAGCTTCAGGTGTATTTTCAAATGCAAGAAATTATGTTTGTGGTATTTTGAGCCCCAGAATGCAAGAAGTTTTACCTATATAATACACTTGCCAAATGTGCAGTGCATCCCCTTCTAGACTGCTAGATAACAATCCACTCCTACTACAAATAAAGGAGTTATTCTTTTAGCTCAACTATTAGAGGGCTATGGTGTAGCATTTGAACAGCCCCTGAGTTAAAACCCTTCTGACAATGCAAATGAGGGTGCCACTGTGGAAAAGATTTGCAAAAACAGGAGCCTAAAGGTAGGCTAAAAAGCCCTGGTTGATTTTAGCAGGAGCTTCCCTAGTGCCCAACACTTTTGTAAATCAATTGACACACATTCAAAATCATACGATGCTAGGCCTGGAAGGGATCTTATGAGGACAGCATATTCAATTCCTTGTACTCATGGTAAGATCAATAAGTTTGAAAATGTAGAAAAAATACAAAATATTTAATAAATTTCAGTTGGTATTCTATTAACAGAGCAATGAAAACAGTGATTAATCACAATTTTGAGTTAATTAAATGAGTTAACTACAGTTAATCGACATTCCTAATTGAAATACAAACACATCCCAAGCTTATATCTGTGTTTGAGGTACCTAAACTCTCAGCCTTTTCACCTCATACCCTAACTTGTCAAATAACAACTACATATTAATACATAGTAAATATGTATCCTATAGGTTATACCTAGTTATTGCTGTGTCTATACTGAGAATGTGAATGAATAAACTAGTGTATTGTGGGTAACCTGGGTTGTATTTTTTTTCTTTTGGCATTGTAATTAAGCAGTAAGAAAAAATCTTGCCTTTTCCTCCACAATTCTTCAGGCACCTTGGAAGAAAAACCAGTGAAGCTCTATTTTTCAAGGTGGGAGGAGAGGGACATAGTTCAGGAGGCATCATGAAGGATATACCATGCAATCCCTATGCCTGCCCCATCCCTAATACAGAATTCAGCTTTGTTGGGGTTCCCTGCATTCCAGTAGATGATGGCAAGTTTGGAACTGGCAGCTCCCCTTGTACAAACACTCCTTTATCTTCACTCTGCCGTGGCGAGAGGACATGGAATGTTTTATATGTATTGTGAAACATACTGCTCCTTATCTGGGCAAAGAGAGAGAGAGAAACTCCATATCCAATGCTTCTCCCTGATAGAGCTACCCAATACACACAGAGTTATCTTAGGTTTGGAAGAGAGCCCAGGAGTCATCGAGTCCAACCCCCTGCTAAAAGCAGGACCAAATCACAAGTAAATAAGCCCCTAAATAAGCCCAGGGCTTTGCCAAGATGGGACTTAAAAGCATTTAGGGAAGGAGATTCTACCACCTCCCTAGGCAAGACATTCCAGTGCTTCACCACCCTTCTAGTGAAATAGTATTTCCTAATATCCAACCTAAACCTCCCCCACTGCAACTTGAGACCATTGCTCCTCATTTTGTCATCTATAACCACAGAAAACAGCCTTTCTCCATCCTCTTTGGAACACCCTGCAGGTGTTTGGAAGTTGCTATTAAATACCACCTCATTTTTCTCTTTTGTAGTTGAAACAAGACAAATCCCTCAGTCTCTCCTCATAAGTCATATGTTCCAGCCCACTGATCATTTTTGTTGCCCTTCATTGGACTTTCTTCAATGTGTCCACATCCTTTCTGTTATTGGAGGGGAGAGGGGGGAGGGGGCGCAGAGAGGCAGCATTAGATTCAATGCTCCAGATGTGACCTCACCAGTGCAGAATAAAGGGGAATAATCATTTCCCTAGACCTGTTGGCAATGCACCTCCTAATGCACCCTAATATGCTGTTAGCCTTCTTGGCTACAATGGCACACTGTTGACTCATATCCAGTTTCTCATCCACTGTAATCCCCGAGTCCTTCTCTGCTGAACTGCTGTTTAGCCAGTTGATCCCCAGCCTGTAGCAGTGCTTGGGATTCTTCCATCCCAAGTCCAGGATTCTGAACTTGTCCTTGTTGAACCTCATCAAACATTTTTGGCCCAATCCTCCAAATGTTCTTGGTCACTCTGGACCTATCCGTGCCCTCCAGCATATCAACCTCTCCTCCTAGCTCAGTGTCATCCACAAAGTTGCTGAAGGTGCAAGCCATCCCTTCATCCAGGTCATTAATAAAGATGTTGAACAAAACCAGACACAGAACTAACTCTTGGAGTATTCCAATTGATACTGACTGCCAACTAGACATTGAGCCATTGATCACACTCATTGAGTCTGACATTCTAGCCATCTTTCTATCTACCTTATAGTCCATTTATCCAATCCATACTTCCTTAACTTGCTGGCAAGAATACTGTGGGAAACCATATAAAAAGCTTTGCTAAACTCAAGGCATATAATTTCCACCACCTTCTCCATATCCACTGAGCCAGTTGCCTCATCAAAGAAGGCAATCAAGTTGGTCAGGCATGACTTGCCCTTGGTGAATCCACATTGATTATTCCTTATCATAGTCTTCTCTTCCTAGTGTTTCAAAAAGGATTCCTTCAGGACCCCCTCCATGATTTTTCCAGTGACTGAAGTGAGGCTGACCAGTCTCTAGTTCCCCAGATTCGCTTTCACTTTTTTTAAAGATGGTCACTACATTTGCCTTCTTTCAGTCATCTAGGACCTCCCTCAATCACCATGAATTTTCAAAGATAATGGCAAGTGGCTCTGTAATCATATCAGCCTACTCCCTCAGCACCCTTAGATGTTTTAGATGTGGCCCCATGTCTTTGTGTACGTCTAGCTTTTCTTAATAGAGATTAACCTGTTCTTACTGAGGGCTGCCCACCTCTTACTGTGCTGCCCAGTGTAGCAGTCTGGAAGAGGACCTTGACTGTGAAGACTGAGGCAAAAAAAGCATTGACTACTTCAGCTTTTCCTATATCATCTATCATTAGGTTACTTCCCTCATCCAGTAAGGGTCCCACACACCTTTCCCTGATGACCACCTTTTTGTTAAGATGACTGTAGAAACCTCTCTTGATACCTTTCAAATCCATTGCTAGCTGCAATGCCAAGTGCACTTTGGCCTTCCTGATTACACCCCTCCATGCTCAAGCAGTATATGTATACTCTTCCCTAGTCATCTGTCCAAGTTTCCACTTCTTGTAAGCTTCCTTTTTGTGTTTAAACTCACCAAAAATTTCACTGTTAAACTAAGATAGCCGCCTACCACATTTGCTTTTCTTACTTTTTGTACTACATGAGAAGTTTAGGCATAAATGTCTGAGCATGCAGTGCTTCTATAATTATTATATCAAACTATGACTCTGATATTCTGTGGCACCACATGGCCTCTAAAATGCGACCATTCCCACACTTCAGCAAATCAAAGCTTCTAAAATGAATCCAGATGATCTCTGCAGTGTTATTTTAATTACTGTTTTCCTAGCCTTTCCTTTCATCTAAAAGTTGACTCTAATGAAACATGCCCTCACCTTGTAAACATGACCAGGATTATTTTTAAAATCAATTTTACTAGTCAAACTGCTTTTCATGAACTCTCAGACTTCCTCATGATCATCAGTGTAGTACAAAAAATTCTCTTGTATTTTGTCCAATGACCATCTGTAATTGGAGCAACTCTATTATACCATCCAACAGACAGTCAGTTTGTTTACACTATCTGTTCCAGTTCCTCCAGCATTGCTGGCAATCATAAGTAGGGATGTGTAGCAGAGTTTTTAAAAACTCTCTTCAGATTTTTCCCTGGACTATATTGTAGTATCTTTCTCTACTCGATCACCTGTTTTGTTTTTAAATAATCTTTAATATGCACATTCCTGTTAGTGCTAGTACAATGGTGATACTTACATTTTTCAATTGCCTTTATATCTAATAATTCTGTAGCATTTGCAGTCTCTCCAAGTGTTCTCTGGAGAGCACCAGATGAAACTTGCTGTAGGGCATCCCATCCTAACAGAATGATTGTCTGATAGTGATGGATCACCCTCCCATTCACTCCCCTCTGTATAAGTGATAGTTTAAAATTACTTTGGCCACTAGACAGAAGAGTAATATTATGATGGCTAGCATTGTTTAGCATGAGAAATATGGAGGGATAGTTGGTTTGTTTGCTGAAGAGTACCCTAATGTGCTCTTTAGACCACAATGTTACAACTGCTTCTCAATATGACATAGAGGGTATGTTTATGTTACAGAGTTTTGTCAGAAAAATGGCTGTTTTCCCAACAAAACGTGAGGAACCTCCACAGTGCAATTGCATTCTTCCACAAGAAAAATCGAAAGAACAAAGGGGGGTTTCTGGCATTGGTAATCCTCATTTTATGAGGAAGAAGCCTTTTTGCTTCTTTCGCAAAAAGGCGTGTGTGGACAGGGAAGAGGGATTTCATTTGGGAGAAGAGGAAACAGGAAAAAGCACAAGTGCCCTGGTGGCCATTCTGTCCATAGCAATCACAGCTTACTTGCAAGAGAGTGTCCATTCAGTATGGATGCTCTTTCAAAAAAGCAGATTGCTTTTTTGACGCACTTTTGCAGTGTGGATGCTCTCTTTCGGAAGAAGTTTCTTTCGAAGATCTCTTCCGAAAAAAGCTTCTTCCAAAAGAAGCCTGCAGTCTAGACATAGCCAGAGAGAAAATGTAGGAAACTTACTCTGAGTACCCCTATATGTATGGACACAAGGCTGTCTATCTTACTGTAAAGCATCTCTAAAGACACCTGATATAAGTATATAAAACAAGTACTCTATTTCTGAAGTATTCCTATATGAAGCTGACTCCAAGGCAGGTAGATGAAACAAAACTCAAGCCTTGATTTCAAAACCCACTAACTGAATAAATAGGTTGTGCGTGATGTACCTTTTTGGACTTATATTCTAGCACCAGAAAATTTTCTTCTTGGAGGCCGTGGTATAATTCTCATGGTATTTTGTGATCTGTCTGCAGGTATATCAGGTGGCTGCCTGCCTAAGTACTGGTTTCAATGCCAGCTTATAAATTTGACTTTGCAGATATCAATTGTATGCAGAAATGTGGGTTTTGCACATGCCTTCAGTTGGGTCTCACTTTCCACATACACTTTAGACACCCACATTCTAAATCTGGCACTGTATTTTCACCAGTGTCCATTTCAGGTGTGAAGGGAAGAAGAGTTTAGTAAATAAATAAATAAGCCACTTCATAGGCTGATGCTATTGGTAATGGCAAAACTCCCATGGCAAAAGCAGGATCAGGTTTCCAGTACTTTAACTATATCTTTTCAGACTTGGAGAAATGTTCTTATTCTCACTGTAAGGGAGGTTTTTAGAACAAATATTATTCATAATCACAGCAGTAGAATCCCTGTTTCTGGAAGAGAGGAAGACAGATGGCAATAATGTGCTTGACAACCCACTAAGTGGGAATCCAGAATTTCCATGGTGAGCTGATATCCAAAAGTAAGCAATACTAATGGCTGTGTTACTAAACCTATGGACAGAAACATCCATATATTCAATCTTGTCTAAAATGAAGCGCCTATATCCAAATGTAGATAACCTAAATATGTGGTCTATCTTTCAGTTGTGTGCTCACTCATATGAATGTCAGCAAATGATGATTTTGGTTTGTAGAGCTGAAACCCCTAAGTTGTACTTGGATGTCTATGTAAATCCAGACCTCTAATGCCAGAGTCTTAAACTGTATGATCCCCAGTAAATGTTGTTAAAACCTTCAAAATGCACAAGAAATATTGTCCCCTCCAGCTTCTACCCTCCAACAGGGTGTAGGTGAGCTCCCCTTGCCTTCAGGCATTTCTTCAAGGGGAAATTGATTATCCTGTTGTCCCCACGTCCTTTTACATTTCTAAGGTTTGGCATCTGGCCTGCTTTCCCTCACAATATCCCTCCCCTCCAATCTGCTGGTAAGTGTCGTCTGAGGACTAGGTGTTTCCTCGCCTTCCCTTCCCCATCTGCTGCAGCTGCCACTTACATTTATGTCAGTGTGGGGATGAAACATTATAGTGTTCTCTCCCTGTTTTCAAAGAAACAGAAACTACAGCAGATGCCATCAACAAAGGGGGCTAGATTACATAGCATGTCAACCATATTCCTGATCTTTGTTTTATTTTGGAAATTAAAATATCTGTATCTTTTCCAGGGGCCTATGTACTTCAGGTCAAAGCTACAGATGCTGATGATCCAACATATGGAAACAGTGCCAGAGTAGTTTATAGCATTCTTCAGGGACAACCATATTTCTCCATTGATCCGAAAACAGGTAAATGTTTAATCAGAAAAACATCATTGCCCTTCCAAACATTTAAACTTTGATTAAACAGCCAAGTGGGCAGCATTATTGGGGGTTATAGAAATAAATACCCAAAAGCCAATACATAGTAATACATCTGCTTTGTGCACAAACTGGGATGTCATAGTTTGGAACATCTAAAGTATGTACGTGCTGAAAAGGTCTTTCATGATACACTATAACTTTCATGCTGTGCAGATTAATTCTGTCTTTAAATGCTGTTCAGTTTTCTTTTTTTTTTTCCTGGATGGTTTGGCTCAAAATCTGAAATCTTGATCCTTTTTACTCAATTTGCAGTCTGCTTACTTAGAATGAAGAATTCTCTAGCAGTGACTCCTGCATTTCACGTTTTGAATTTGAGACAGTGGACACCTGATTGGTCTCTATCCTCTTTTGTTAAGGAAAGGAGAAAAAGGAGGCTGCAATATTTTATCAGTTGTGTATTTTTAAATACCATTCCTGTTTCTATGTTTAATAAATCAGTCAATGAACTAAGAATATGCTACACGCTAAATGCTACAAACTGCATCTTGAATGTGAATTGGAATAATTGCCCATGTGCCCCTTTCAACAAATTGAATTTCTCCTCCCAGTGAAGATGTACTTGAATGTCAGATTGCATGTTGAAGACTCTCACAGATTAATCAATATTTGGAGATGGGAGCCACACAACACTGTTAGTGCAGAATCTCCAAAGAGCATGTACATCTGTCACATGCTCCATTTAGCAGTAGATCATATTGCAGGCTGGCTCGACGATTCTAGTTTCAAAAACAAACTCTGTCAGACACCTGGAAAAAATAACTTAACCTTGATGCTTATTTTTAGATTAAATCTTGTGAGGGAATGGAGAGGACTCTAAAAGTGAACTGAAATGCTTTAACCAGCCACAGACTGAATTTCGCTGTCTATTTCTCATGCAACACTTTATGATACCTCCACCAGCATTCCCTGTACTGTTTTAGCTTTTGAAGGTATATGCACCCTTTTGCTTCTTGGTATAGAATGGAGTAGATGAGCAAAGCTTGCACAAGAAGAGCCCATGCAGAGGGGAAACCCATGTATTACACATTCATCATCAACCCCATCTGAACATTCTACTCAAGTGAAACTTACATCAGAAATGAGCATATAGATTAATGCTACCCTCAGCTACATTAACCTGCAATATCGAAGAAACTATGCAATCCTCTACAGGGGGTATATTCATACTCATGGTGTTGGCCATGATGCCAGTATAGTTGGGGAGGCAAGCAGTGTTGGAAAAATCACCTAAAGAATGTTATTAGATACACCCACCCCTAAAATCCAGGAACCTTTGACTAAACACATATCTGAATCTTTAGGCAATGAACATTTGCCCTTATTTAATTCCCCTTTTGTATAATATAATCAAGGGGATGATACAGAAGCTTTTCAGTGGTCCTCTACAGGAAGTTGAGAATGTAAATATTCCATATTTGCTATTTTTGCAATAGATAGGGAAATAGATCTCTTTGTGATGTCACTGCAGAAACACCTGTCAGAAGCTAGATTGCAGTGAATAATATTCATATTTTATGTAGTTATTTGCAAGTTTGAAGCCTCCTCATGTACTTTACATAAAGATCTTTATCCATAGTCTGCTCTTAGTTACACTTGTTAAAGTCCAAATGGATTCAGTGGGACTACTCACATTAGTATTAACTCATGAACTTGTTTGCAAGATCAGATACAGAGGCTCATATCCTCCAAGTTGTTCCATTGGGAAAGATGTCTGAGTTTCCATTAAGATCACGGGAGGTCAGTTCACATGCAGGGCCTGTCTACATACATATCATTAGAGGACTGTCAGTCTGTTGGCAACCTCAGGGACATTGAATACAGATCCTGAATATGAACTGGCATACAATGTCACAATGGTTAATACTAAAAGATTTTAAATGGTAAAAGCTAGGAACATTCAGTGCATTACTGAATGCATGTAGATCTGTTCATGTACAATAAGCCATGACTTCAAAATTCTAATCCTCTTTATGAAGAGGAAGAAATGGTATGACTTGTATATTCTGCTTTCCTGATAATCAATATTCCATATAATAATTTGCTTTACTGAGACTTTTAAATGTGCTCTTTGAATCATCCATGTAAACACATGCCTTTTTTATAGAAAAGGTTTGTTTTCATTCTTAGGATTGTTGGTTTTTTTTAATATATAATGCAAAGTGAAGGAAAAAATTCCCAATGGACTATTTTTTACATAAAAGTATTCACATTGGTTTTTATTGGAGACAGATTTCTTATGAGAAGCTACAAAATGTCTTCTAATTTTCAGACAGGAAAAGCAGTGGGGGTATGCCTACACTAGCCCCCTAGTTCGAACTAGGGAGGCTAATGTAGGCATTCGAAGTTGCAAATGAAGCCCGGGATTTAAATATCCCGGGCTTTATTTGCATCTTCCTGTCCGGGTGCCATTTTTAAATCCCCCTAGTCCGAACTAACTGCCCGCGGCTACACGCGGCAGTCAAAAGTTAACTTGAACTAAGTCCTTAGTTCGAGTTAACTGTAAGACCTCATTCCACGAGGTGTAACAGTTAACTCGAACTAAGGACTTAGTTCGAGTTAACTTTTGACTGCCGCATGTAGCCGCGGGCAGTTAGTTCGACCTAGGGGGATTTAAAAATGGCGCCCGGACGGGAAGATGCAAATAAAGCCCGGGATATTTAAATCCTGGGCTTCATTTGCAACTTCAAATGCCTACATTAGCCTCCCTAGTTCGAACTAGAGGGCTAGTGTAGACATACCCTGGGTGATTAGGACTAGAGTTACTGCACTGTAATCTGTTAGGAAGATTTTTAACAGATTTAAGGCTACCCAATGCTTTCTTTAAAATAATATAAAAATCTTGAGGAAGGGCAACTCTTATTCATGAAATATTCCCTGCTTGCTTCACTGAGGGTGTGTCTAGACAACAGGGTTTTTTCAAAAAAAGTAGCCTTTTTTCGAAAAAACTTCACCTGCATCTAGACTGCATCCACGTTCTTTTGAAAGTAAATCGAAAGAACGTGGCAGTTTTTTCGATCGCGGTAAACCTCATTTTACGAGGAATAACACCTTTTTCAAAAGTACTCTTTTGAAAAAAGGCACTATTGAATGCAAACTGTGCTTTTTTGAAAGAGAGTGTCTAGACTCTCTTTTGAAAAAGCGGCTCACTTTTTCGAAAAATCTGCTTGTAGTTTAGACACTCTTTTTCGAAAGAGGCTTGTAGTCTAGACGTACCCTAAGTGCTGAACACCACCATTTTATTTATTTATTTAACCTTTATTATTTTGCTCTCTTCTGTTAGTATAACAAGGGAAACAATTTCCATAGTTATTTACTCCTTGGACTTGAGTATAACAAATACATTGTAAAACGTTTCAGGATGTAAAATCATGGAAAGGGAAGTAGGTTTCAATGGAAATTTGATAATGTTGTTCCAATTTTGCACCTACCAAAAAATGCTTGAAAATACTTCTTTCTGTTTTCAGTCTGTAATTACTCCAGTTTTTAATGATGCTAGTAGGGTATTATTTTAGAATTTTATTCACTTTTTAAATATGTATTTTTTCATACTTGAGCTTTAAACTCCAGGAGTTCTACCTTGAAAAGCAGATCCTATTGAATAGCACTGAGTCTTTCAAAAGAAAAGAATCGTAACCCTTGTTTCAAGACTGAGTAAACATGTGCTTTATTTTGGAATTTAGCTATTATTTAATGCCTTAACTGCCGTGCTAAGGAGGAGGGAGGAAGGAGTACAATAATTGTTATTATCAATGTTACAAATGAAGGAAAACTTCATTTTTATACAATTCAATTTATTAGGAATTTTTGATCAGTTGAACCAGTGGTGTATCCAGTCGAAAGTTATTTTTAGAATCTTAATAAGCATTAGAAACTAATTGATTCCATTCTTACCGGCTGACACAAGTTAATTGCCAAAGAAATAACTACAACCCAAGGGGAGATTTTTATCTTATCACTCTGCCTACATTGTAACAAAAGGAAAAAAAGACTAATTTTTAAATCCAACCAGCCTAATCTTCAGAGATAATGATTTATAAGATAATATCATTCCAACTGGATTGTTTTGCAGCTATACAGGCTGTCTGCATTTAAACTGCCTGCTTTGAACCATTTCTGAGAAATATTGTTTAATTATATTGCATTATATGGGGTTGACTTATGACAAGGTAAAATACCATTTCCTGTTAATTTGGTCACAGGATCCTACATGTTTAACATAAAAGAAAGCTATAGAAGCTGTAGTTAGATGACAACTGTTCAAAGTCACTCAAGATTAAAATAATGGATTAATAACTAATTGTGTATGTGCAATTGACGGTAAGATATTTACCATATCCTCTTCAAAAAGTTCCTGAGCATTTTTAGCAATCTTTGTATCAGCAATCCCTTTTTGTAACCAAACAGCACATTTTGTACAGAAGGGATGTTGTCTTGATCAGTGGAAACTCACTACATTGGTGATGATTGTACATGTTTTATTTCAAATGCAGGAGAGACATAGGGACAATCTGAGAATTAGTAATGTCTACATGTCTTTTTCAAGTTTTTTATTATTATTATTATTATTATTATTTTTGTCCATACTTCACCCCTACTCCCATTCATGTCCCTGGTCTTTTATCTGCACTACTCATGCTTTTTCTATCATGATTTGGGAGACATTAACTTTCTCCTCATTCACATCCCTAGTCAAAATACACTTGACAGTCTTAATCCATGATCCAAAATGTTTATGTGTGTGTGCATGGGGGCAGGGTTGGACAGTCCCTGACATACTACTGTGTAATCAAGGTTTGACATCAATGTGAGTCTCTATGGGAGTTGCTGAGTACAAGTGCTTTTGAAAATCTGAGCACTTCATGTAGGTGTCTAAATAGGAAGTGCCAGTTAATGATCTCTTCAGAGACTGACCAACAGTGTACATAGGAAAGAAAACAAACCTCTGATTTATGGCCATTGTGCATCTTTTCTTTTCTTTCCCCTCTAAGGTGTAATAAGAACAGCTTTGCCAAACATGGACAGAGAGGTCAAAGAACAATATCAAGTCCTCATCCAAGCCAAGGATATGGGAGGACAGCTGGGAGGATTAGCTGGAACTACCACTGTAAACATAACTCTCACCGATGTCAATGACAACCCACCCAGATTTCCCAAGAGTATGTTTCATTTTACATATACTAACTTCAAAATGAATGCAGTTTTATAATATCAGGGTGAAAGGCCCCCTTTAAGAATTTCTTGGGTTGAGGCCAGACAGAAGGGAACCCTAATGCATAATGGAAAAGTATGAGATTGATCTTTGCTAAGCTAAGAACTGTTTTAAAGAATAAAAAGGTCCAATCTTCCAAAGTGCCAAAAATTCAATGGGAAATGAGGATATGCAACATATTGGAAGATCAGCCCATAGCTGGTAGCAGCTATATTTTTTTTAATCACATCACTTTTGGGGATATATTTTATTAAGGGAAAGCTGATTACACTCTTCAAATGACTCCCGATTATAAAACTTATTACACTTGAGGGTAGGTCACACTTCCCTGACCGTTTTATTAAAGGAATACACAGGTATTGCACAAAGAAACAAAGCAGCAGCAATATCTGGTAGAAGTACTATGAGTCAGAATAATTGTTGTCATAAGCAGATACAACTCTGTTGTGCCCATCCAGGTTATGACTGTACTGGAAAATATTCACAGAATCAGAATATAGATCGCATATCAAAGACGTTTATATAAATTAGTTTAAATCAGATTTTTCAGAGATGTGCTCATTTTAAAATGTTGTTTTATAGGGTGGTGATTTTCACTAGCACATGGAGATCACTTTAAAGACTTTTGGGGTTGTAAGTGTTCAGCAAGTGTGAAATCTGAGCCTTTGGTATTTATTCAAAACAATAAACATTGCAAACATGTAGCAATTGTGCACCTGGGTAGTCATGCCTTGGGAAATCCTACCCTTTGTTGTTAACTAAGGCTGTGTCTATACTGCTTCCTTCTTGCACAAAAGCCTATGCAAATGAAACGTAGATTAGCATATTGCCATGTTTCATTTGCATAATTAGGGGCCATTTTTGCACAAGAGGCTTTTGCGCAAAAAGGAGCTGTGTAGACGGCTCCTTTTTGCACAAAAATCCCTCTTGCACAAGAGCCGTTTTTCCTGAAAAAATGAGGAAGAACGACTCTTGCACAAGATGGGGGTTTTGCGCAAAAAGGAGCCGTCTACGCAGCTTCTTTTTGCTCAAAAGCCTCTTGTGCAAAAAAGTCCCTAATTATACAAATGAATCATGGCAATATACTAATCTGTGCTTCATTTGCAAAGGCTTTTGCACAAGAGGGAAGCAGTATAGACATAGCCTAACTGTCAACAAGACAAACTTCTATTAGATTATAATATTTGAATGAACAATTTAGTGATGGCACAGGAGTGTTGTTTTTGCCATTATTTATGTGGCTGTCTTGTTTTGATTACATTCCTACCTGGTAAGGGATACATAATAAACTGTAATTACATATATCTGGCTCTTTGGTGACATAGGCTCCAGATCATACCCATATCTTCATTGTTTTCTCTTAAACATTTGTTCTTCCCACCTTTAGTAGTGAAATTCATTGCATTTCTGAAGAGATTCCAGAACCTCCAGAAAATCAAACAGATTTCCAGTGCAGCAAGGTTCACAAAGCCCTTTCTCCAGCAGATGTTTAGCTGTTACCTTTGATTCTCTCTGCTACCATGGACTTTAGTTAGTCCCCAATATTACTTCATAATGTGACCATCTGATTTAATAGACTAAAGCTTTTCAAAGAGCAAAGGAGAAAAATTCAAACTCCACAGAGCTCTTCTAGTCTGAGACAGTAATCAGAATGTCCCAGCCAAATACATTCTGGGCTTGTAAGCATAAGGAGTCAATACACTTAAGATGTAGCAGGCTATAGCACCTTTGTTGTCATAGTTAGGATAAAGGAAAGTTAGTGGGTTACAGATTATTATAATGAGAAACAAAACCAATGTCTTTATGGAATCCATGACCCATAGGAACTCAGGCATCTCACAAAGTTACTTAGAACCATGCAATGAGGCATTTACTCTTGTCACCAAAGATGCTGCACATCATACTATCCTGTAGAGTGAGAAACTATTCATTATGATAGAATAAGGCTTAGGCTTATTTTCTGAATTGAGTTAGGAATTTTTTTCTCCAGCAAAAGTTGGATGGCATGCATTATGTGACATGGTCCTCGCCTGGGCCCCTTGCCCTAAGACCCCTTCTTCAGCCGCAAGGTATCAGGAAACCCTCTCTTGCACAATCACCTATGTCTGTTTATTGCTTGTGCCAACTTCCCACCACTTTCTATTTACAGAGCTTGATTTTAGCAGCAGCTAATTCACCTCCCTCCTTCTCTACCACATACTCAGCCACTCTCCAGCTGTTCCCTTGCTACTTCCTCTCTGGCTGCCTAATGAGGCCCACAGCTGCTTCCATTAGCCCTTCAGGCCTGGGCTTGCCCAGCTGGCTGTAATTGGCCTTTTCAGTCAGGCTGTAGTGGCAGAGCTCTGGCTTAGTCAGCAGTCTGTCACACACCTCCCCCGTTACGAACCGCCAGGTTTGGGCCTGCCCAGGCCTTCTCAGGGGCCCCTACCTTGATGCCTCAGTGCCTCCCACAGCTGAGTGCATAGGGCAGCCTGACAGTCCATAAAGCTCTCTGCCTCTGGGGCTGGCTTGCCCCCTTTTTTCTTGGGGTCCTTGGGGACCCTAATCTGGGGTACCACCATCCCTTGGCTATTCTGGTCCTTACTAAGGGGGTTCTTTCAGTGTGAATCTCTGATTGTGCCCAAGCACTCCCTCAGGGCTTCTTTGGGAGGTTCCTTTGTTCCCTCCCTGAAAAAATTACATTGGTAGGGGCCTGACCAATAAAATTCAGCCCTTGCCCGCAGATCCTCACACAAAACATGCCCCCATTGGGGCCCTTCCTCCAATACTGCTTCCATCTGCACTGGGGGGGGGTCAGGGTTCCACTACCCTACTTGCAGACTATCTGTGCCTCAGTTTCCCTTGTCTCCCCAACCGGGGTTGATGTCTCCTTTTCTGAGGAGCAATCCAATCGTGCTTCCTCTCCTTGAAAGGGGCTAGGACTACTCATCATCCCCAGACACGCTTCCCACCTGTCTGTCCCCACGGGGTTAGGGCACTGCCCTGCTATGTGCTCTAGTTCTCCTCACCCATAGCACTGATGGCTACGCTTCTGTCTCCCTCAGGGGGAGTCCTTTCCCTAGGACTCCTCTCTCTCTGTAGCAGGCCAGTCCCAGTCTCAGCCTATCACCTTTGGGTATGGTAGCCGGTCCACAACCCTCACCCGTTTCCTGTGGAATCTGCCCCTCGCTCCCAGTGGTACCTGGGCTACTGGATAGGACCTCTTGTCCCCATGGACTCATTCTGGTGTTGCCTGTGCTCCAGGGACTATCCAATGTGGCCTCACCAGCTCCTTCTGCACTAGCGAGTGGGCTGATGCAGAGTCCATTAACCCTCCCCAGGCCTTTCTCTACACCTGTATTGGAACAGTGAGCAGACTCTGCCTCTTGTCAGGTCCTCCCACCTGAGTCAACCCACAGAACCACCACATACCCACAGTCCATACTGTTCGGGTAGTCCTGATTCCTATGCCCTGCCCTCCTGCACTGCCAGCAAGTCATTGTGCCAGCCCTTCCAGGTGCTCCTCAGGGTGTCTCCTTCTTCTCTGGGACTTCTAAAGAAAAGGGTTCATCCGGGTTCCTCCTTGGTTCCTTGTACCTGTAGGGTCGGCCTTCTCTCTGGGGAACCTCCTCCTTGCTATACTCCTCCGCCAGCCTGACCGTTACATCCGTTGCAGACTGGTGGCGCCTGACCCAGCAGGGCTTGCAGCAACTGGTTGAATACAAGCGAGTCCATTATTTCCTGCATTGTCCATGTCTCTGGCCTCAGCCAGTGGGTTGTCCAGTATACTAACTTTTGAGCAAATGCCCAGAGCCTCACTGCTGCTGTCAATCAAGCTGACCAAAACTTCTGCGGGCACTTTTCCATGGACAGACCCACCCAGTCCAAAATGGCCACTCTCACTGCCTCATAGTTGCAGGTTTGATTATCCCCCAAGGCCACGTAGGCTGCTTGAGTCTCTCCTGCCAAGTAGGGAGCCAGACACGGCCCAAGTCTCTCCCTGGGCTCTCCCATCTGACACCCATGGCTATCTGCTCAAATGTCCCCCAAAAAAACCATCCATGTCATCTGCGGGCCCCATTTTACAAAGTCCCAGGCCTGGTGGTTAGGTGCCATCCAAGAGTTGCTGCTGCATCTTGCTCTGCTTCTTAATAAACTTCTGCAGTCTTTGCTGCTGCTCTGCCTGCCAGGTTAGCAAGGCCTGTGTCTTCACCTGGTGGGACTGCTGGAAACTTTTCAGGGCCTACTGCACCTGTTCTGGCTGCTTGATGAGCCACTGCAGGCTCTCCTCCATCTCTGGGCTGCCAACTACATTCGTTTTCGCTGGTGCTGGATCCCACCTCTAAGACCACGTGTGTCACGGTCCTTGCCCTGGGACCCCTTCTTCAACCACAAATCACCTGGAAACCCTCTCTTGTACAATCACCCATGTCTTTTTATTGCTTGTGCTAGCTTCCCACCACCTTCTGTTTACAGAGCTTGGTTTTCACAGCAGCTAACTCAGCCAGCCTCTCCTTCTGGCTGGGTTACATACACTCAGCCACACTCTGGCTCCTCCCCCTCCACTTCCCCTCTGGCTAATGAGGCCCACGGCTGCTTCCATTAGCCCTTCAGGCCTGGGCTTGCCCAGCTGTCTGTAACTGGCCTTTTCAGCCAGGCTGTAGTGGCAGAGCTCTGGCTTAGCCAGCAGTCTGTCACAATTATTAATACTAGGAAGGAACTGCACACTGATAAAGAATGTTGTCAAGGCTGTTCCCCATCTAGCACTCTGGAGTATGTCTAGACTGCATCCCTCTGTCGGCAGATGGATGCAGATTAGGCAGGTCGACATTGCAAATGAGGCAGGGATTTAAATATCCCGCGCATAATTTGCATTAAAATGGCCACCGTGTTTTGCCGACCCAGCACTTTGTTGGCAAAAAGCGGCAGTCTAGCGGCAGTCTAGAGGCTTTCTGTCAAGAAAGAAAGCCTTTTTTGACAGATCTCTTATGCCTCCTGCAAGGAGGTTTACAGGATCTGTTGAAAAAGGGTTTCTTTCTTGACAGACCCCCCTCTAGACTGCCGCTTTTTGCCGACAAAGTGCTGAGTCGGCAAAATGTGGTGGCCATTTTTATGCAAATTAGGTGTAGGGTATTTAAATCCCTGCCTCATTTGCAATGTCGAACTGCCTAATCTGCATCCCCCTGCTGACAGAGGGATGCAGTCTAGACATACCCTGAGTGCAGAAGGTGGGGGCCCACAAGAGACCTTAAAAATACCTTGCCTCTATAGGCTTCTGCTTAAAAGCTCCCCAAGGTCACAGGTTCCCTGTCCTTGGGAGGCAGCTGCCACTACCAAGTGAAAAGAAACCCCACCCTTTCTTCTTTAACTCAGGAAGGAAGCACTTGAACTTCTTCCAGAGGGATACCCTCAAGCTCTTTTACCACAAGAGAGCTTGGAATAAAAAAAGAGAAAACAAACTGCAATCTCTGATAGCTGACCTTTCAGTCCTAGGCATGCATACACAGACCTCCTATTCCCTTCCAAGATACAAGAATCAAACCATTGCCTTAAAAAAGGTGATTTTACTAACAAAAGAAAAATATATACTTGATAAAGCATATTTGGTTGCTAGGTGTTACAGAGCACCTGAGAAAAGAACAGATTAAAACACAGAGAAATTGCATCTCTGGGATACAGCTTAAAATATCGTGTATGGGGGTGGAGACATGGATGCAGCATAGAGAAGTTTAACCAAACTGCAAGACAAAGAAAATAACCTGATTGTGACTAAATAGCCATTTCCCTCTATACCTAAGATCTGTGCTTCAAGGTCCAATCCATTTCCATGGCCACTGTTCTTTATAGGCATGATAGTTCTGCCTGGTTCAATTCATCTTCTTCCCCCATCTCCTAGCTTAAAAACTCACAAAAAGAAAAACAGCAGGCAGGTATATCTTCCAATCTCTGCACCTTTTCACATTGGCTCTCCGGGCTCCCTGCCAACACTTTCTAGCTACCTGAATTTAACCCTTTAGTCACCAAATGTTGATCAGCACTCCTCCTATCCATCACAAGTGGATTTTAAGCTCGCCAAAACAACTTTGAGCTCACATCATTTTCTTCTCATTGAGGAGCCTTTAAAATATAGGGGAGGTGTTAGAAGAATAGCAGATTCCAGTGATGAAAGACTGTCCTGCTGAACATTGAACTTTTATTTAGAAAACACTTTTTTTAAAAATGTTGAATAGGGATTTTCCATCTTAATGTAATTTTATGTAATGAAGGCAGACTGGTGAGACTACGGAAAATCTTGAAGCATTATATAGGTGCGATTGAGCTATTTGATCTGTAGGTATCTCTTGACTCACATTTTGGAAAGCAAGATAACCTGCTGCTATGGACTTTCATATAACTGGAAGAATGAATGGATTGAAATCTTTCATTAGCAGGAATATGTTTTCATAGGGGATTCACATGGATATTCTGACTAACTGTCTGATCATGCTGTCATTCTAAATTGTAAATAAAGAGTATATTTGTAAACATGGAGACTATCTTCTCATATCCAAAATTTTTTTATATTACCAAAGAGGTGAGAGAGTGAAAATGTGTGTGTCCTATGAAGAATAATACTGATGCCTGGATCAATTTAATCAAGCATTTGAGGTCAGGTAATACATCCTAGGGGAAAGAAAGAAGGAGACTTTGAATGGAGAAGACTGGAATGTGTCCACACTTAAAATGCCACAGTGGCACAACTGAGTCTCTGTAGAGCTTCAGCACAGACCATGGGTTAGGAACCTCCAGCCCCGTGGGACAGACATTGCTCATCAGGATTAGCCATTGGCAGGCTACCGAATGGTTTGTTTACATGCACATCTGTAGGCACAGAGTCCCCCAGATCTCAGTGGCATTGGTTCACTGTTCCTGGCCAATGGGAGCTTCAAGAACAGGTGGCCCAGCCCACATTGCTTCCCACTGCTCTCATTGGACAGGAATGGCAACTATGGCCACTGAGACCAGGGAGCAGCCATGCCTTTGGACGTTCAGGTAAACAAATAATCTGGTGGCCTGCCAGTGGCTAACCCTGTTGAATTGCATCTGGCTGCCATGCCGGGGTTCCCCACCCTGGCTTAGATGCTACTATGTCAATGAGATGGGTTCCCTCCTGAGTGTAGATAATCCACTTCCCTAAAATGTGATAGCTTGGTTGATGGGGCTCAGGTTGGTTTAACTATACTACTTAAGGGTGTATTTTTCACACCCATGAACAAAGTAGTTATGGTGACTTAATTTTCTAGCATAGACCCATCCATGGATGAAAGCAACTCATATTCAGGTGTGTGTCAGCTAATGGGTATTCTCTCTCTCAGTTAGTAATGCATAGAGGGAACTGAAGCTATTGTGCTAACCCTTAACATGTTCGTATTAGACTATTCTGAGCTAGCTTCTAGAATGGCTATGGCTGGCTTCCAACTGTTAAAATAAGCTTAGAAGAAGCGATGGAATGCATTTACTTCAACATTTTAATGACAAAAGCTGTATAATTAGCTGGTATAAATTATACATTATGGAATCAAACCAATTAAGTAAAGTGGTTAATTCATGTTTTGCAATCTTATTGTGCTTCAGCTGCCCTGCCTCTTTCTTCTACTCAATGATGACTGAATGAATGTGAAAACAACTTAGAGAAATAAAATAATATATATACAGAAAAATGCTTATAGAAACAGTCTGGTTCAGGGAGACACTACTTTGCTATTATTTTAATGTAATAAATATCCTTGTAGAAGATATTGTCCCCCACAATACAGGAAAAGAATCCATCACTATTTTAAAACTATAGTGTTTTCATTCCAATGCTAACAACCCAAGACCACCATGAAATTTTTTGTGGAAGTCAGTTTAGTCATATTGTGAAACTTGGACACCTTTTTAATTCACTTTTTATGAAAAAAAGCCTATTTGGATAAAGAGGATCATTCACAAGTCAATAAAGAGCTTGTGACTGAGCATGTTCTTACGTGTGATAGTGGAATGATGTGAAGCTGTTTGTATTATAGCAAAGTGACTCAAGTGGTGGATGGTTTAAGGAACATACAGCTTTTCACCTTTTGGTCATCAAAAACTATCATCCTAATATTGATTGGTGGTTGTATTAGGAATGTATTGAAGCACTTATTTGTGGACAGGACTACATAACCCAAAAGGCCCACCTTACTCATTCCATAATCACTGATAATGAAATCCCACAAACTTACTTGCATAAGGAGGGATGACAAAGGCTCTCTAGCACATTTTTAACCTTTCTATAGTTGAAAAGTCAACAATAAAATGGAAAGTGAACTGTTCATCTCCTGCTCTCTATCACATTGATGAAAGAAGTGACGCTCCAAGTTAAATATAAACCACATTTGGTTGTAGATTTTGAAGTCATTGAGCATCTAGGTTTATATATTCCTGTAAACAATGCAATGTGAGCCTGATCCCAAATCTACTGAAAGCAATGGGAGCCTGTTTACAGATTAGGCACTAAAACAGCATGTGGTTTAGTCTAGAAATAGACTTTTCTTATTCTCCCCAAATATTCAATTACAATGGTGTCTTTTGAAATTCTTCATCTGAAGAAGTGGGTTGTGCCCATGAAAACTCACGATACCATCTACGTGTTTTGTTATTCTCTAAGGTGCTGCAGGACTATTCATTCTTTCTTAAGTTTTCTTGAGATACAGATTACCTTGCCAGGAAGCTTCTCTCCTTCACTCCTCCTTCTGTATAAACCAGTAAATGATTGGCTGCTTTAGTGATTGCAAGATAACTTTTTGTTGGGGGGGGGGAGGGAGGGGTTCAGCATGGGTATGCCTACACAGCAAAGTTATTTCAAAATAAGTGCCATTATTTCAAAATAACTTTCCTAGAGTCTACACAGCCAAACCGCTATTTCGAAATTAATTCAAAATAGCGGAGCACTTATTTCAAATTTGGTAAACCTCATTCTACGAGGAATAATGCCAAATTCGAAATAGCTAATTTGAAATAAGTGCTGTGTAGATGCTTATTTCAAAATAGGGGGCCTCCAGCCCTTCCCAGTTTCCCCTGGTGGCCACTCTGGGCACAACCAGGAAAACTTCCTCTCCTCTCCCCCAGCCCCAGAGCCCTTAAAGGGGTAGACTCTGGCCACAGTGCCTGTGCCAGCTCCAGGCCTGCCAGCACAGAGACAGCAGTCACTGCCCCTGACCCAGTGGCCCCACCATGAGCCAGGCAGCCAGTGCCAGCCAGCCCTCCACTGCTCCCAAGGCCCAGTCCCCCAGCTCCCAGGAGCCTGCCAGGGGCTGGAGAAGGAGGGAGCCTTCCTGGTCTAGTGAGGAGATCATGGACCTCATTGAGGTTTGGGGGGAGGCCTCCAATGTCCATGATCTCCACACTAGATGCAGGAACACAGCTGTCTACAGACGGATGGCTGACAGCCTGGCTACCAAAGGCCACGTGCACCCAGGAGCAGGTGTGCATGAAAATTAAGGAGCTGCTGCAGGCCTATGCCAGGGCCAGAGGGGGCAGCACCAAAACAGGGGCAGACACCTGCCCCTATTTTGACGCCCTGGGCCGCATCCTGGGGGGCGGGATGGTCCGTGCCACCCTGGGGGTCATTGATCCTGGAGCAGAGGGCCCTGACCAGAGCATGGAGGAGGAGTGCCAGGAGCTGCAGGAGCCCAGAGGGAGCATGCCACGCAGCCAGGACCCCCAAGCCATCCCAGCAGACCCGTCACCAGTGTCATCCAGGGAGGCAACAACATGTGAGTGCCATCACTGTCCCCTTATTGGGGGGCAGGGAGGGAGACCAGGGACCTCGCGCCTGGGCCTTGCTTACCACGGATCACGCAGCAACCTGTGCACGTGCGAGCATGTGCCATGCCACCCTGGGCATGTGGCCCCAGCTGGCTGCCACAGAGGGGTCTTGGCCTGTTAGCCACACGTGTGTGAAGAGACATGACATGCTCCTGACCCCGGGGTGGGACACAGCAGGACGCCCTCCCTCCACAAGGCCATTCTACACAGAGGCAGGGGACATCTCCCCTCCACCTCACCCACACTATACACAGCACAGGGGCATGGGTGCGGTCTCAGGGCAGCTCCCACTCCCGGGGATAGCAGGACATTCCGAACATGGTCTCTGTGCAAGCACATCGGCTCTGACAGTGCAGGGAATGGTCATCCTCACCTTGCAGAGGGGGGCTGGGCTTCACCCACTGTGTCCCCAGGGAGAACTGACCACTTCTCTTGTTTCTCCACAGCCGCACCAGCTGCGTGTGCAGGGTGCGCCACCCCACCCGGGACATGCTCCTGCACCCAAGGGCTCCTCAGAACCACCCGTGCAGTGGAGGGGTACTGACAGCAGCACCTGGGGGTACTGCGAGCCCTGCACCGCACCCTCCAGAACTGGGTTCAAGAAGACCTGGAGCTCCGGCGGCAACAGCTTGCCCAGGGCCGTGCCATCTGCCAACACCTGCAGACCCTGGTGCAGAGTGTGCTGCCTCCTGATGCTCCAGAGCTTGTTGCCTCCCCAGCTACCACTCCTCCTCCCACTCCTTCTCCCCCTCCCGCTTCTCCCTCCACACCCTCCTCACCCTCCATCCACTCCCCATCCCCCGGGGATGCCAAGGCCCCTGCATCCGTGGCCCAGCAAGACCCCCACCCCTGAGCCCTGAGCTTCCCCTCCCCCTTCTTCCCCCTTCCAGCTCCCTCCTCCCAGGTTTCCCCCTCCCCTCTCCCATCCTCTCTCCTCCCTTCTCCCATCTCTTTTCCCCAGTCTCACAAGAGTTTCATTCCCCCCCCCCAGTTTTGTTAAATAAAGACAGTTCATGTTTATGAAAAAAACTAGTATTTTTTTTTACATCAGGAAGAGGGGCTGGGGGGGGGGCGTAAATGGAAGAACGTGAGGGAGGAATGAGGCACAAGCCCCCAGTGGGGCAGACTAGGGATACTGTTAATGCTCCTCAGGGTGGAAGCTCTCCCGCAGGGCCCCCTGGATACTGACAGCCCCCTGATGGACCTCCCGGATGGCAGCCTGCAGAAAGTGCAGCCAGGCTCGCAGCAACGCGTCCAAGAGAAGCACCAGAATGCCCAGGGGCAGCTCTGGCTCCATGTTGCAGAGTGCTGTGGTGTCCCAAGCGAGGGCAAGCAGAGCACACAGAGACAAAATGCTTTGTTGTCCCTCTTCAAGGTAGGCAAACAAGCAGGGAAACCTGAGAACTGGCTGCCCGGGGAAGGGGGGAGGTGTCCCTTTAAGCACAAGCTTCAGATAGCCTCAGGTAGCAGCCACACCAAGTAACTTCTGACCTGATGCCCTGCTGGACCTGATTCCGGCCGGCCTTAAATGTGATTCAGCATCCACTCAGTGTGGACATGCTATTTTGAAATAGCAAAATGCTATTTCGAAATGCATATTGTGTGTAGACGCATTATTTCAAAATAACTTATTTTGAATTAACTATTTCAAAATAAGATATTTTGAAATAACGCTGTAGTGTAGACATACCCCATGATTCCCAAGCAAGTCTGCCAGGCAGTGTTATCGGGTTATACTCCCACGACCAAGATTAGATGCAATGCCTGCTGCTTCATATCACAACAGTATAACGTTTACCAAGGAAGTTGAACTCAAGCTATTAAAAAGAAGATAAGTTGTCATATGCATGCAAACTTCAGCAATATTATAAAGTGTAACACTCCTATCAAAGATACTGTCAATATTGTATAAGATTTAGAGAAGTCGATATGTATTTTTTTCAAATATTTCAGTTTCCTATCCTCTTTGTATAGAAAAGAAACATTTATCTCAAAGCCTGTCAGATGATAATAGAATAGGATTTACAAATAGTATTGCTTGTTTCTGATAATGGCCATTGTTTTTCATTGACTCAATTATCTTTGCAAAGCATGATGCCTCAAAATTTGCATGCAAGATTTAGCAATGAGTTTGGAAGAAGACAGGAGTTTTGACTCAACCATTACAGTAAAATAAAAGATGTAAGTTCCATTCATATAATTTGGCTGCTCTCCCATTCCAGTTTGGCACCAGCACCAGCTCCTGATGCTGAGGGGGCAGTGGTGCATCCCACTCCACAGAATATAGTTTGGAGCAAGATGGTCAAGACTCATTCTTGTATTGGAGGCCTATTGTCATTCTCCAGTGGCTACTGATGAGGGTGATGGGCCAGCAAGCTGATATAGAAGAGCCTCAGATGAGGTTGGTTGGTTAGATATCAACCTCCAGAGACTTAATGGGAAAGGAGCAAAGGTCATCTTCCTTTTTCTGCACTGAAGATAGATTGAGTCAAAGAAGGATCCTGAAGCTGTATGCTAGAAGAAAGTGCTGGGGATGAGAGGAGCTGACCCAAATATTTTTGAGATTGAATAATCACACCTTAAAGGGGCTACTGAACTTTCAGCTTCTATTACCAGAAACTCAGATGGCCATAATTTATGGCTGTGTGCCTATGTCCAGATTTCACTCCGTGTTTACTGGCACAATTTCTGTAAAATAAAGAGGTGCTTGGATGCATGGATAAATATTCACAAATCAATACTTTATACTATTGCAATATTCCCACATGAACCATGGGGCAGAACTGTGAGACAACTTTTCGAACCTTGCCACCCCTAAACATCATTTCTTCTGGTTTCTAATATCGCTCATCATGCTCAGATTCCATCCCTCCCTTTTCTTCTCAATATTTCCTGCAAAATATGCCCTGGTGTCTATCCTCTAGCCTCAAAACAAACAAAGCCCATTGACCATACCTGCCTTTACTGCTACTTCTGTAAGCTTTGCCTCCTCTAATGCCCTTCTCTCTCAAAATGTATGTCATTTCATTTACCCTTCATTCTGACCAAATCTTCTACTGGATTCTTCCATTTCACCACGTTAATTTCAAGCTTCTTCTCCTCATCTTTCAAGCACCTTATAGCTCCATCTCTCTCTGCTTATCAACATTTCTCCTGTTCCCTTAACACTCTGCCCCTTCCTTACCTTGTCTGTTCTATCAACAATTGTTCCAGTCTCATCCTCCTGTTTGTCAGCTTTTCACACAGACACCTTCATGTCTTCTCCCATACTATCCCTTCTGCACTGAATGACCTTCCTGAACTGTTCTGTAGGGCAACTAGCCTCTCCAGACTCACCTCTGCCATGCAGATTCTAATAAATTAGCTAGGTGGTAATGTGGGCAAAGGTGGATGGCAACAATTAACACTTACTGTACAAAAAGTACTTTTAATTATCAAGGGAGAAAATTGCACTTGTAAGTGTGTACATTAGAGCTATTCATATTTTAAAATGAAATGTGTTTTTTTTCAAAACTAAAAAATTCGTAATATTTTCTCAACATTATCAAAAATTTGAATCAACGATTATCAGAACATCATAATCTATTATCAACATCTAGTATCAAAATTATTTTTGTGATCACTTTTATCAATGTGGATAATAGAGGTTTTTACGTCACCTTAAAACAGTTCAGAAAATGAAATAAAATAAAATAAAAAGCTGCATTTTTAACAAAAGGGTCCATTTTGAACCCTGCAAAATGGAACCAGCTTTTGAAGTTTCAAAAGTTTTTGTATTTTTTTCATTTTTTGAATAGCTCCATTGTGTCTAAAATGTTTATATATGATTGGCCCTGATGCTGCAAACACACACACACCCTCGCTTTATTTTCAGCTAATACTCAGTAGTAAAATTAAGCTTTTTTCAAGGTTTGCAGGACCAGAACTTCAATTTTTAGGTTCATTGGGCAGGTGTACTATATCATCCTACATATTTGTGCAATGTTTAACTATATCTACAATGGGCTTACCATTTTATGAAAGTTATGCAATAATTATTATATAGCATTTACAGATTTTAATGTATATTACAAATTAGCATTTCCAGCACATCAATGGGATAGGTAAGAACAGTATTATCACTTTTCCCCATCAGTAAAATTAGACTAATTGAGACCCATATCAGTAATGTGATTTTCCCAGGACTGGGCAGTATGTTCATTCCATGGCAAAATTGAAACTAGAACCTTGGTCTCCTGTATCAGTCCTGTTGCAAATAAACAAGGCCACATTGTCTCTCGGTCAAATGCAGGAATATGATTTCATAGTTATGCTTGCATATACTTGTTTATAAAAATAATATTTTTTAAAAAAAATCTCCTAAATCTGTACTCAGTTTTCCATTTAACTTTAAACCCATTCTTAATGGAATACAGGCCCTATCAAAGAAGAATTTCTCATAAGCTTCCACTGAGAGAAACTTTGTTCTTCAACAGCCAATTCAGTCTCACTGAAGACTCCTTAGGTAGTAGTTGTTTGTCTTTGATAGTCAGCAGTCACCGTTGTATGTTCCTGATCATGAAGAATCTGGAAGAATGAAAACTTCTCTTTAAACTGAACAAAAGAAATACACCTTTAAAAGCATATGCTGAAAGTGTGAAAAATATGTCAGAAAAGTAGAGAGATATGAACTTTCAGGTAATACATCATCTCAAACTGTTTAATATTTACTGCTTTTTTCTGCCATATTCTTATTGAGTTGATTTTTCTAAAGCTCTCACAAAAACACATAAGTAAGATGAAGCTTTCTGAAAGGCTGCTTAGAATATTGACTGAATGAAATAAAAGCCTCTGTTACAGTACTCAAACGAGATAGATTGAACCATAAACAACATCAAAGCAGGTAAACAAAAAAGTGAATGTTTCTCAGAATTATGCAATGAATAACTATATTATTTAGATAATTTCTCAGTTGGTATTTTACCTAGCACTGTGCTGTAGTACACACTGTATTCCCATAACATACATGACAATTATTTAGAAACAGTGGTTAGAAGATATTATGTGTATCAAAAAAATTGTGTTTTTAATCTAGTCTTATTCAGTTTATAAAATAGGGTTATTTTCCCCAATCATCAGCTTTAAATGCTGGCTGGCCATTAATAGTAAAATGTATACATTAATTTTGAAATGTTATATCATTGCAGCATACTCTCTTCAATAAAATCATATATTTTATCAGTTATTTTCTGGATGAAACGTATATACAAAATTGCTTAATAGGAATTCACAGCCTGTGTTATAGCAGCCATTCTATCCAGCTTGCTCACTGTCAGAAGAAATGACATTATTCTTGGGTATTGAGGGAGACTGAATACAAATTATGCAAGTTGGACATATGTGAGAAACCAAAGTGAATTCCCTAACCAATTGGATATAGACTAGGGTTTGAAGGAGGAACACTAGGAACATGAACTCCTACATATCAGCTAAATGCCCAAGCCATTGGTTACTACATCCCCCAACTTGACCTAACCTGAGAAATGTTCTTCAAAACTGATGCATTTACTCTAAATAGTCTGGGTACTGTCAAAAAGGCATTTCTCAATGGAAAAGAAATACAATGCAAGCTTTGTTTGGTTTTCCCCAACCAATTCTCCTGATCACTTTTGAAAATCTGGCCATTTACTTTTTTGTCTACATGAGAGCTCCTGGGGACAAAGCAATATAGGAATCTGTCTCCAAATATATTGTCAGGCCACCTCTCAAAGTCACTGAAGACCAGAGGACAACAAACGTGACAAGGGATCCCATCAGAGTTTTCTACTGAATTCTCTGTAAATTCTTAGTTATTCTTTGAGTGATTTCACATTCTATCCTAGGTACGAGTATGAGTAGTGCACAGTTGTCAGAGAACTTTCCTCATCAATGGTATTTGGCGGGGTGGCTTGAGTGCCCTCTGTCATTGTGTACCTTCCCCAAACTCCTCAGTTCTTTCTTACCGCCAATCACTGTTGGAGCACTTCCCATCTTCCTTCTGCTAGTTTTCCCTTCACTCTTTGTATACAGTTCATTTGTTCTCTCAGTTGCTGATTAATTATATAGTATAATGAATATTACATTTTAGATTTTGGACCAAATTTGAATCTTGGTACTGAGACTGGAGGCATGCCTTGCTCTGGGCTTAAGTCCTGCCAGTTGTTTGCCAGGCTGGTGTCAGTCAGTAACTCACACCCCAGATGCCTAAAATATTTGGGAGAGTCTCACATCAGTGGCAAGTGTCACCACTGTAAAGGATTTAAGCCTTGGTCTAAGAAAAAAGATAGACAGTGAGATTCAAGGGTATCCTTATGGAAGCAGAAATCCTCCCTCCATCAGAGCCATCAATTCAGAGCACACACCTTTTGACATTTCTTCAACTCCCATAATGAAGAAAAGGATCTTTCAAGTAATCAGTCCCCCCACGTAGCAAGATAATCAGAACCCAGGCCATCTAGATGTAGAGATTCTGGGGGAGACTCTGAGAAGAAATGTTCACCAGAACACACCTCTTCTAGGAAGGGGTGGGAAAGAAATTGTTGACTCCAGAACCTGTGCCAGGGCATTGAGGCCAACACCTGAGGCTTTTACGCAAAAGACAGCAGAGCTGCTGAAGTGGAGTGCTCAACCTTTTGAGTGGAGCAGAAAGGGTTTCAGCCAATACCAGTGGCTGTGTTTCCTGCACAAGCTCCACAGAGCATATGATACCAATGTTCTCTATTCTTCTGGTATCAAAGTGTCTGCTAAAATCCAGAGGAAAACCACCATCAATAACTCTAGTCCTGCCAAACCCAGGCTCAGCTCTCTCATGTCCACATCGGATCTGATGTACCATTATCACACTACTCTGGTTCATCTTCTTTGGACATGAATATGGGGTGACCAAGAACTGCCTATAAGGGCTGCCTCAGTGTTACACAATCAGGTGGAAGAGAGCTGCAAGAAATCCCCCACGCTAGTGGGAAAATTAGCTTCAACATGGTCCTTCAGTGAAGCACTTCTGATTAATAAAGCAATTTTGGAGTCCATCAACATACCTTGGCAGATCCTTGTCTTCCTTCCCTTCAATAGCAAAATGAACAGAAAAGAGATACTATGCCCTTTCTAGGGTTTGAACACCTCTACTCTCACATCCCCCTGACTCTTTGATGGTGGCAGCAGCTAACAAGCAGGAGAGACAGGGGTACCAAGCATCAACTCTGAAGGGGAAGGAGTCAAAGAAATTGTGCTTGTTTGGTTATAAACTTTATTAAAGGGGATGGCTGCAACTGACAATTGCTAACTAGTAAACTTTTCATCGATACTCCTTCACATTGTGTGGAAAGGTCATAAAGTTTAAAGACAGGCTACTGGAGTCTCTGGCAGGAATCCACTGTAATAGTGGAAGAGAGCAAGCCATTGTCCTGGACAGGTGGGACATGACAGACTCAGAAGCTCAATCCATGTTGCTTACCATACTTATGGGGAAATGTTCCAATCTCCCTCGTAAAATACAGCAGACCTTCCAAGATCCAAGATCAGGAAGGTCCTTCCTTCTTTTTGGAAAAGATGGGTGATTGACTAGTAGCCTATAAGATTGCAAGTCAACTCTGAAGTCACTTGGAATTTATATATCAGTAACTAAGGCTACCTCCAGACTACATCCCTCTGTCAGTAGAGGGATGCAAATCAAGCACTTCGAAAGTGCAAATGAGCCTAGGATTTAAATACGTTCGGGCGCTGTGCCGATCACGTCCTTTTTCGAAAGTGAAAGTAAAGTCTAGTCATGGCTCTGCTGACGGTGGGGAGCTTTTTCGACAGATCCTGTACTCCACATTTTTTGGATGGATGGTTTTGAGGAGTACATTTTTTGAGGAGTATAGGATCTGCTGAAAAAGCTCCCTGCTGTCAGCAGAGACTTTACTTTTCCCTCTGTTGGCTAGACTTTACTTTCACTTTCGAAAGGGCACGTGATCGGCACAGCGCCCGAACGTGAGTATGCAAATGAAGCCAGGGATATTTAAATCCCAGGCTCATTTGCACTTTCAGAGTGCTTGATTTGCATCCCTCTGCCGACAGAGGGATGCAGTCTGGAGGTAGCCTAAGAGGAAACGGTGGCAGAAGCTAAAAAGCAGGAGAGACAGGGGTACCAAACATCAACTCTGAAGAGGAAGGAGTCAAAGAAATTGTGTTTGTTGCACCAAAAATGTGAAGGCCTGACAGTGCTATTAAAGTAAAATTGGCAATGTCAGCATTCTACCCTTCAGTGGGCAATAGATTACTTTTTTCCAACCCTATAGCTACCAAATTTCTAAAAATGTTAAATTTGTGATATCCAACAATATGGGTATCCCCAAGTGATTTCAACCTGGTACTAGCAAAATTAATGTGGGCTCCATTTGAATCTTTTGATCTCTATTCCACTCTTTATGGAAGTATGTGAGTTGAGAACTTTGGTCTAAAAGTTTCCTTATATAGTTTTCCATAAGGATAATGTTTACCTCTGTCTTCACCCCATATTCTTGACAAAGATGAATGCCAGTTTCCTTATTAAGCAGGCAATGTATTTCCCAAGTTTCTTCCTCAACCTTTGCACACATTCATTAGATTGGGAATAGCTTTTGTCTTCTAAATGGATGGCACGAGGTGTTTTTAGAGCATTATCTCAATTATTTGTTGCAGTTGGAGCAGGGTGGAAGGCTAACCAGGGTGAAAAACCAACCTCAGAGGGTTTCCTCCTAGATTTCCTTTTGTATTTGAGAGTTACACTACCAGTTAGTTCATATCATGCCATCTCTTAGAGCAGGAATGCGGCTGTCTTCCTGGGGGGTTGCAGTGCCTGGCCGGCCGGGGGCGGGGGGAGTGGCAGGGGAGTGGACCGGCGTTTGAAATTAAAGGGGCCAGAACAAAATAATCCGGCCTGCGTTTTGGTGGGTTGTTGTTTTTTTTTTTGTTCAACCAAAATTTTCCCACCCCTTGGGGGCTCAAATTAAAAAATGTTGAGCACCACTGCCTTAGAGTATTAGCTCATTCAGTTAGAGCACTGGCAGCTTTCTTGGCACAAATGCCTACTTGAGATATTTTTCAATTTGTGACTTGGTCATCAACTTACATCTTTGCTGTTCATTATTCCACTTCCGAACAGTTCTGAAATGTTGCTAATCTTGGATGGATTGTTCTACAACCGCTCTGAGATAGACTATGAGCCCTCCTCCATAGTAATCTGCTTGAGAGTCACATGCAGTGGAAAACATGTTCAATCACTTTGAGAAAAAACAACTACCTACCTTCCTTAGCTGTTTGTAGTAGGTCATAACTCACCATTGTGGTGCCTCCTGCTGGTCAGTCTGTGAATTAGTTCTTCAGTCATGGAATGCCCTTTGCTTACCTACTGTTAGTGTCTCCATCACCTTATGTCAGGCCTTGCTTCCCTCGCTCCCAGCCCCTTATCCTGGGTACTGCCCTCCTGGTGGTAACCATACCTGGTTTTCTCCCCTCTTGGGGAACTCAGTTACCTCTAAACCCACCTTGCTTCAATGACTAATGGCCATTTGTCATATTGCCCCTTTCCACAGGGACAAACAGTAATCAGAATTGGTCACTCATCTCTGACAGGGGGGTTGGGCCTGCTGTCTATTCTTTCTCTGGCTGCTTCTCTGCAGCCCCAATACCTCCCTGGGTCCTTGTCACTGGTCCTCAGCCTGGGGTTTATTCAGGCCCAAGCTCCCTTGGCTCACCTGACTTTCCCCAGCACTGCTCTGTCCAAGGTATCCTTGTTAGCAGGCAGATAGGTCCTTCTTCCTCCTGATCTGGTGCAAGAGGGAGCTCTTCCTGTCCATGAGCCCTTCTATAGGGCTTAAACAGGCCCTGATTGACTGCTTCAGCCTCTTTGTGATTGGCCTGTAGCCCCAGCCCTCCCCACTGCTGTTTTAACCCCTTATCATAGAATCACAAAGTTGAAAGAGATCTCAGGAGGTCATTGAGTCCAACCCCGTGTCCAAAGCAGGACCAATCCCAACTAAATCACCCCATCCAGGACTTTGTCAAGCCAGGACTTAAAAACCTCTAGGGATGGTGATTCCACCACCACCAAATCAAAAGTCTTGCTAATTTCAAGGATATATCATGTCCATCACTTTCCCCATATCCACAGAGACAATTACCTTGTCATAGAAGGCAATCAAGTTGGTCAGATATGACTTGCCCTTGGTGAACTCATGTTGACTATTCCTGGTAACTTTCTTCTCTTCCAAGTGCTTCAAAATGGATTCCTTGAGGATTCCCCCTCTCCCTTCCCCATGATGTTTCCAGGGACTGAGGTAAGGCTGACTGGTCTGTAGCTCCCTGGATTGTCCTCCTTTGCCTTTTTCTAGTTGTTTGGGACCTCCCCCAGTCTCCATGAGTTTTCAAAGATAATGGCCAATGGCTCTGCAATCATATCAGCCAACTCCCTCAGCATCTGCGCTTGCATTAGATCCGGCTCCATGGATTTGAGTATGTCCAACTTTTCTAAATAGTGTTTAACCTGTTCTTTCTCCACTGAGGGCTGCCCACCTCCTTCCCATCCTGGGCTGCATAGTACAGTAGCCTGGGAGCTGACCTTGTCTGTGAAGTCAGCGGAAAAAAAAACCATTGAGTACTTCAGCTTTTCCCACATCATCTGTCATCATCCAGTAAGGGCCCCACAACTTCCATGACCACCCTCTTGTTGCTAACATGCTTGTAGAAAGCTTACCCTTCACATCCCTTGCTAGCTGCAATTCCAATTGTGTGTTGGCTTTCCTGATTACACCCCTGCATGCTTGAGCAATTTATTTATGCTCCTCCCTAGGCATCTGTCCAAGTTTTCACTTCTTATAAGTTTCCTTTTCTCTCCCTCTCTCTCTGTATGTATATATACATATATATACAATTACATATATATATACAATTTTTTTTCCTGTGGGACCACAGAGTAGCATCATCATGTCACAGCCTCAACAGGCTGGGGGGGGTAGGCATGGGTGGGTTAAGTCCAGACCCGCCCTGCCCCTTCCACCTGAAGTTCAGTCCCTGGAGCCACACTCATTGCCAGCCGAGTCGTCTCTGGCAGCAATGTGAAGAGCCTGATCTGGTGCACTATGGCCTCAGCCTTCCCCAGCCACCAGGGGCGGAGACATGGCTGGCACCCCATGGCCTTGGCACTCTCCAGTGGCTAGGGACAGAGCCAGGGCTGGTGAGCTGCGGCTGGGAGTGGGGAGAAAGAGACGGAGATGGTGCAACTATGGTTGGTGGGGAGGAAGGAGACAAAGAGCAGGGCTGGTGTGGCCGTGGCTGGGTGGGGTGGGAGAGAATGAGTCAGGGCTGATGCAGCCATGTCCGGGGTGGGGATTAAGGGCTGGGGCTGGCACGGCCACAGCCTGGCCCTTCCCTGTGGCTGTGGGGGAGACCCCCAGAAAGAGCAGGGTTGGCAAGTGTAGCAAGCAGGGGGTGCAGCCTTCTAGTTGTATTTAAGTTCACCAAGGATTTCACTGTTAAGCCATGGTGCTCACCTACCATATTTGCTTTTCTTACTGTGCAAATCGGGAAGGTTTGTTCCTGTGCCTTCAATAAGGCTTCATTAAAATACAGACAGCTCTCCTGGACTCCTTTCTCCTTTATGTTACCATCCCAGGGGATCCTGTTCATCCGTTCTCTGAGGGAGTCAAAGTCTGCTTTTCTGAAGTCCAGAGTATGTATTTTGCTGCTCTCCTTTCTTCTTTTTGTCAGGATCCTTAATCTGACCATCTCATGATCACTGCTTCCCAGGTTGTCACCCACCTCTACTTCTCTTACTAATTTATCCCTGTTTGCAAGCAGCAAATCAAGCTGTGCATGGCCCCTGGTTGGTTCCTTCAGCACTTGCACCCAGAAGTTGTCCCCTATATTCTCCAAAATCTTCCTGGATTGTCTATGTACTGCCGTATTGGTCTCCCTGCAGATGTCAGGGTTATTAAAGTTCCCCATAAGGACTAGTCTCCCTTATAACTCAGGATGGGGCAGCTGCCCTATTACATTGTTGTTCCATGAGATATTTTGCATCTGTCCAATTCTTGAGTTGGCCTCCTTCTCTTCCAGTAAGAAGGAACAGGATGGGGAGGACAGGTGCAGATTCATCTTCTCATACTTGCACCTGATAGCATACAACAGCAAAGGGTGTTCAGGCCACCAGACGGAAAAAAAGTTCTCCAAGTGTACACCTATAGTGGAATGGACATGAGAAACAGACTTCGAAGAGCAACCGTTACAGAAAGGTAACATTTTTTTTCTCTTTCAGTGATTTTCACAGTATGTTTGTAGATTATACAAAAGGTGATAGCCAATATTTTCAAAGGAAGATGTTTATATTTATACTTTGGCACCTAAATAGGTGCTTTGCCTTTTAAAAGTACTGAGCACCTTCAGTTCTCATTGACTTCAATGGGAGCTGCAGAAACTCTGCTTTTTAGGCACCCAAGTCTGAAACATTTTCACCACTGTCAGTGAGTTAATTATATTTGCTATGAAAGTCAGAGAGAACAAATGTGAAATCACACCATCCCAATTTTAGAAGTAGTTTTCTGACTACATCTTGCTTTTAAAATGAGAATCGGAAGAAAAAATTAGTCTAAAAAAACTGCATGCCCCAAATTTATTGTAATTACATTTTGTATTTGTAATCACACACAGACACATGTATAGATAAATATAGATATAGATAGATACAGATAAATCTTAAATCTTATTTTCTGTTTCAGACCCTGTGCACACAGTTTGCTGAAAAGAAGCGGACATTTCTCCATAGTGGAAACTGACTGTAGAATTTTGTGCGCAATGGATACATACCAGTTATGCTTCCATAATAAACATTTTTTTGAGCAATACAAGTGTGGGATGTCAGAAAAATAATATCAAGAGATGCTGGGCTAATAAGATTTTGTTATATATTGTTCTGTATTGGTGGGGTAGGTATGAAAAGCTCTTCTATACAATGTTAAGAAGCAGTGTATTGAAATATTAATCAGAGCATCACAAACTTCATGTCCTATGCCAAGCAATACATTTTTATCACTTTAGTGCTCTGATACACCATACTGTTTAATTGCTATAGAAAGGATAAACTAAATGTAGTATAGTGGATTCACCAGTAGCAAAACTGGTTCAAAACTGCCAATTTTTCATTAAAATGTTTGAAAAAAATGTTGGCTACTTTTGAGCACAGTTTGTATGTGTGTGTGTCTTTATGGTGCTTGATAAATAATGCAGCAATATTTAAATATTTGATTAAAATCTTGAGAATTAATAGAAAACATCTAACCGTATTGTTCCTATTCATTGTTAACTTCCATTTGCTTGTTGTAAAATCTATGGTGTAAACTATGTGAATGGAATGCATTATTGCATTTTTTCATTTACGAAAGAAAATAAATATTTTTTTTCAGTCTGGATGCTTTTGTTTCAGATTGTGAGAAACAACAAATAAAATAAATTTAAAAATAAAGGCTGATCTAGAACCCACTGAAGCAAGAGTTTTCTGTAGACTTCAGTGGACTTTTTTAAAGTGCCAAGAAAGTATTAATTCATGTTATCCTCCCATGATCCTTCTGAAGCAGGTAATCATTATTACTGTTCTTTGTAAATGCTTATTTAAGCAATTATATGGATTATGTGATTTTTTTTATCCCTTTAGCTCTCTCTATTTGCATACTTTAAACACTTTGCTTTTTTATCCTATAACGTTAGTTTCATATGGCAGGTTGTTAACTCCAAAGTAAAGTAACAAACTTAGTTAAAAATCATGATTTCTTTTCCTTTGAATTATCACAATTTTTCACCTGAGGAAATTGATGCACAGAGGTTAGTTGTGGTCTATGCCACATAGTGCAGAACAGAGATAGATTTCAGGAATTTCCATTGTCCGTTAGACCACTCTCCAATATGGCTTGCCAGACCAGAGAAATACCTTACTATAGTCAAAAATATTGAGCAAATTTTCAAAAGCACTTTTCAAAATTATACCTGAAAAACCTCTGTAGAAATCAGGTAATTGCACAGGAGAGCAGATAGATAGCCATTCATGCAGGTAGCTCTCCTGTATCATTTAAAGCAGGGCTACTCAACACGTGGACCACGGGCCACTTGCAGCCTGCAGCCCATTTGTTTGAGGCCCACAGGGAGGTTTGGGTTTACATGGGGCTCAACACATGGCCCACAGGTGGGATCCTTTGAACATAGGATCCACTGGAAAAATGCTCTACAACGGCGAGGCATTTCCAAGGTAGGGTGAGCACTGAAAGATGAAAGCGGACAGGCCGGCTGCAAAAGATGGGTACCGGGTGTTGGCATTTCTACCTCCAAGGAGGAGGTGCTGGGAGAGCCAGAGCATTGTGGGAAGTGCTTTGTATTCATGCCCGTCAGTGTGAAAGAAGCTATTTGCATATATTTGCATCTATATTTGCATGTATATGCATCTACACTTACATTGCAGCCCTCAGCATGTGCTGTGAGTATAATTGTGGTTCCCGGGGCTTCCAAAGTTGAGTAGCTCTGATTTAAGGCTATAGTTTAGTCAAAAATGGCTAATTTGTCCTCCTCTCAGGTAACACAGGCCCACAATAACTTGGGGAACTGCTTCTCACCTGTTCTATTAAAAGCTATACTCCAGAATGAAACTGTGGTTGAAAAAAACAACTTAATCAAACTTACTAACTTGAGAATGGGTGGTATTGTTAATATGCCTTAGTAAATAGTGCTTTTGGTATTAAATAAATAAACATAAACATTCCATTTTGATAGTATTACAGTAATAGCTCCCCTGCAGAAAAGCACATCCTTCCCATCCTCTCCAGGTAGTCCAAGAAGCCATTGAGCAATAGCTCACACAAAGATCATGAGATCAGCAGGCCAGATAAGCCTAGTTTCATGGTTTCAAGTCTCAGCCTTCCTACTGCAGGTGTTTCCTTCCCCTCATGTCTGCCCACTCTGTGGAAATTCAGATAAATGGGTCTTAATTCTGAACATTACATTTGGTTTTGTAAAATGAAAACCAAGTTAACAGAAGTTTGGTGAAGTCAGTAAGCCACCCTGACTTTGTTGTTTCAAAGATTCCTCAATCTCCCCAGGGAAAATGTAATAAGGCTCTTGCTAAGAAAGTTGTATAGTCCCATGTATTTTTCATCACATCAAGAGCCTCCATAATCAATGGAACTCCTAGATTCTGCAGTCCTGGATCCTGCAAAATTCCCAGAAACTGCCACTGATTGGGGATTTTTATCCCAAAGAAAGCACTGAAAGACAAAGTCCTATGATGGGGAGAATGTAATAATACTGAGCAGCTACCTAAACCAGAAATAGCTACTTAAACCAATATTGTCACAACTGATTAAAAAATTTAAGTGTTGTAAGTGCCACTTATTATTTTACTAGATGATTTACCTGGTGTTGCTTGGGTCCTTAACTCAACTAATTTTTGCTTGTTGGAAAAAAAATGGTGGGGCTGTGGATGAGGGGTTCAGTATGCAGGCTGCTCCAGGGAGAGAGGACTGCCCTGTCCCTCTCTCAGTGCATCAGATTGGGGCCAGGTGAGAAGCATTTCTCCATGGTCACTGCAGTTCCAGCAGACACAGCCGGGGCAGGGATGTCACCCAGCTGGGGCAGGTCCAGGTTCTTTTGCCCTCTACGCTCCCCAGCCAGAGTGAGGAATGAAGCAAACTGTGTACTTGCCCCTCGCTTCCTGACGAAGGGGAACAGCCAGCAATGTTCCTGTATGAACTGGGGTAAGGGAGAGCTTCAGCCCCCCTCATTCTTCTTAATGGGCAGCTGGGGGATTGGAAGCACGGGGATGGGGCAATCCCGTACCATCAGTCACCATCCTTCTTGAATTCTCCGTACATCAGGCAAATATCCCATAAAAAACTTGCCCAAACATTTCCAGTACCATTTTGTATTGAAAAATCGAGATGTCTTGGTGGGTTAAGCTAACAAATAGCACAATATTTGTTTTCATTTTATTTTTGTAGGCACGGTTCTCTTTCTAATGAGCTTGTTTTTGAACATTAGCTTTTCAAGGTTCATAATAAATTGAAAATTCTGCTGAGAGAGACTATCTTGATGCAGTCACAGAAATTAAAAACTAAAAAAACACACAGTCTCACTCCCACAACAATAAATGAGGTCTTGATCAAAGAGAAAGCTGTGGTATGATTTGTTGTTAGGTAGTTTATTATAAGAAAGGAATGATTTGTTGTTAGGTAGTTTATTATATGACACTAACAGCGAGGAAACAGTGTTTTAGATGTTACCTAAAAGAAAAAAAAACTAAAAGAACAGAAAAAAACTAAAAGAGATATGGTGAAAAATAGCAAGCAAGGATAACTTTAAATGCATAAAAGCACTTTTGTGGATGACTAGAGGACCAGAGGTTTGATAATGAGATTCATAGCCATCTAATGACTTTGTTCATCTTTGTGACATAAAATAGTGATATCAGGCCACTGTTCTTATCACACTTGGGAACTTGTATAGCAGACATACCAAGAGTTGCCTGGGCATAAAGACTCTCATTCAAGAAATCAAGAAATGAGTGAAGTTAAATCCACTAACTCCAGGTATAGAAAAATATTTGTAGCAAAAACCAAAATACATCAAAATCATATGATTTTGGTCCTCACAAAGTGAAACTTAACCCAATAAGCCAAAAGGGTTGCATTCCCATCCCTTACCTTGGCCTTGTCAGTGTTTTGGGAACAAGCCAAGATTCTTCATTAGTTTTTTGGTGGGGTTCAGCTCTTCAGTGGTATTGGAGTTGCCACTCCTCTTTTTCAACATACCCTACTCATATCTCCTCAGTTTGCCATTTTCCTGCATACTAAGAATATAGACTAAAAGCTGGGTAGGTTGTCAATTCATAGTATTGCCAGATTTGGAAAAGAAAACCATTCTGCCCCGATTTGCACTGGCAGCCTGAGACAGTCCAAACTTCCTTGCATTAGAAGGAGAGAAGCATTCCTTTTTGTTGTTGCAGTTTTGGCTATGTACTGCTGTGGGGCATACACTGAATTTCAGGCAAACTCATACCTGAGATAAAAAAATTTACATAGCTCTGTGTGATGGATAGGAGCAGTGCTGGCCACCATTTAGTGATTAAAAGGTTAAACTCAGGTACCTATGAGGTGTAGGCACAGAGCCAGGAGAGCCAATGGAAAAAGTTGTTGAAATTTTAATTGGAAGATATACCTGCCTGCTCTTTTCTTTGTGAGAGTTTTAAGCAAGGAGCTGGGAGAAACAAAATGAATTGAACCAGGCAGAACTACCATGCCTACAAGGAATACTGGGCATGGGAATGGACTGAACCCAAAAGCGAAGATTGTAAGTAGATAGGAAAATGTCTATTTTGTCACGATCAGCTTATTTTCTTTGTTTTGTTGTTTGGTTAAAGGTCTCTGTGCTAAGTCCACACATCCCTCATCATTCACTAAGCTGCACCTAGAGATACCATTTTTTCTGTTTAAATCTGTTCTTTTCTGAGTTGCTCTGTAACACCTAGCAACCAAGTCTGCTTTATCAAGTACATCTTTTTGTTTTGTGAATAAAATCACCTTTTTAAAGGTGATGATTTGATTCTTGTGTCCTGGAAGGTAGCAGGGGGTCTGTGTATGAGTGCCTAAGACTGAGAGATCAGCTATTAGAGATTGCAGTTTGTTTTCTCTTTTTTTCCCTTCAAGCTCTCCTGTGGTAAAAAAGAGCTTGGGGTGCCACTGTGGAAGAAGTTCAAGTGTTTCTTCCTGACTTTTTCACTTTTTGGTGGCAGCCTGTCTCCCAAGGCCAGGGAATCTGTGTCCTTGAGGAGCTTTTAAGCAGAAGCCTGTAGAGGCAAGGTATTTTAAGGTCTCTTGCGGGCCCCCGCCTTCTGCATGCAGAGGGACAATGTGGAGAACAGCCTTGACACCCCGTAATCAGACACATTAACTTTCATTTGCAAAGTCCACTCTCATTAAATCTAATAGACCTTCTTAAAAGTTTCAACTTAAAAAACAACAAATGGTGTGGTAGCACTTTATAGACTAACAAAACATGTAGATGGTATCATGAGCTTTCGTGGGCACAACTTCCTTCTTCAAATGACTGGAGTTTTGAGGGTATGAAAATATCAAAGGGAAAACCAAATAGGTAGAACGGCTAATCTATAAGCACCTAAAGATTGGATAGTTAAATGAAGTAGATAAGGATCATAGGATAGCAAATAGAGAGGAAAATCATTGCTATCCTATGATCCTTATCTGCTTCTTTTAACTATCCAATCTTTAGGTGCTTATAGATTATTTTCGTGCACTCTGCTCCTTGTTTCCCACCCCCCATCCATTTTTTTTCCTTCCCTCCCCTCTTCCCCCCTATTTATTTTTGGTCTGCACATCCTAAACTCAAAACTCTGATCATCTGAAGAAGTGGGCTGTGCCCACGAAAGCTCATGATACCATCTACATGTTTTGTTAGTTTATTAAGTGCTACCAGATCATTTGTTGTTTTTTAAGTTTATCCTGTACAGACTAAGTCGGCTACCCCCAAAGCTTAAAAGTTTCAGCCAGGGTTGAGGGATATTGATATGGTTCTACAGGAAAACCAGCACTCACTTTAATATTACTACACAGGATTTGCCCTGTGGATTATTGCTGTAGGAGTTCTGTACACTGGCATATGCACATAAGTCATGTGCCATGAATATTTTTTCTCTCTTTAGTTTTTTCTTCAGAAAATAGCTTCTGCTGGAAAGTTGTAGCATTTCCTCCTTTTGCCCACCAGAGGGAGCTGTAGTAATATTGTGTGAATTTTTAATTTTTTGGCAAACACGTTTAATTTTTGATGTAGAATTCTCCCAGAAGAATGTGGATAAATGATACCACTTCACAGCTGTATTTGGCTAAATGTGACCAAATGTAAAAATAGCAAAAAGAGACCCAATGCTCTTTGCGAACAGAAAGGTATTGATCTGTTGTCCCTGAGGTATAGAATCACAGGATTGGAAGAGACCTCAGAAGGTTATCGAGTCCAGCCCCCTGCCCAAAGCAGGACCAACCCTAACTAAATCAATAGGTAGTTCACCATAATCACCTGCCCTTTACAAAAACCAGCACTTATATTTGATTACCAAGTCTTATATAAAAGCATTTCCTGCTAAATCTGTAAGTTTAGCTACTTTACCGAACAAGCATGTGCTGAATTTCTACACTACCTCTTTCTGCACACCACTTAGCCATTCCCAAACATATGGGCTGCAGATAAGAAGCCTCCAAAATCAGATTGCTCATGATTTTCCTGTCAGTCCCTATTCTCTGTGGTCCTGGGGATTTCCCATTTGTGAACATACAACTTCAGTGTAACTTTTGTTTGTCCTGTAGACCCACGTTTCATGATGGCTCTGGAGGACCACAGAAGTTCTTCAGAATGTTAGGGAATGGGTTGAACAGATTGCTAATTTGGGTAATTTTCAAATTTAGTGGTGCAAAGAATACATACATGCCTAAATACGGGCTTAACTGACAATAACAATTAACCAAAAAAAAGGTATCTTAGCAGTTCCATTACGGTGTAACATTATGGTATAAAGAGAGGCCAGTGCTTTTGGAAGAGTCATTCTGGTATTTTTCATAAGCAATCCTTACCCATTATCTATTATTAATTCACATTTTTCTTTATGAAGAATTTTTGTGAAATAAAATGGGAAATTTACTTTCCATAAGTTATATTCTGTTGATGGTTTTTCCCGGTGGGCTGACAGAAATCTAAATTATTTGTTTTCATTGTTTTCATTTTAGAAGTATGTTGTCAATGTAGCACTATTAAGCGCTTCCCTAAGTTATGAAGGTACTAATATGGAAGCATGAAGGCAGTTGTGGTTGTTGGTTGTATAGTACATCTTCAGGGATCTGACTCTGGTATAGTTAAAGATCACTTCAGATTTCAAATTACTCTGAATGACCCCAGCTTTACTGCTGTTGTACTTCTAGAAATGATAAAATGGCAGGTCACTGAAAATAATAGGAGGTAGTCTAAACAATTTGAAATGAGTAATGCAGAGTTTCTTTGGCTCCATGTAAGTTCCATGCACTTTACAACCAGTCACAATATTTTGAAAAAGAAATATTTTTTCTTAATGAATCTGAGTGCTATTCAGATCACAAAAAATATACCCAATAGTGAAAGAGGAAGGCAATTCAATCTTTTGTGTTCCTTTGTTTTATGATTGTTAAAATTGAGGATGTACAGAGCAATGCTGCAATAATGATTTCTGTGATATTCACCATAAATATTTGGGGAAGACTCAGACAACAGAATGAAAGCTAAGTGGGGGCACAATAAATAAAAACCTGCTAGTCTATGTCAAGTTTCCTTTTTTTTTTTTTTAGGAATAACTTTCTTCATGGTGCTCAAGCATACTCTCAAATCTCAGTAACTAATAATAGGATTTGTGATTACACCTCTTGTACACCACTTCAAAACATTATTTCTTAATGTAAGTCACCCAGGCACCACGAAGAAATAGCTGAGCCTAGTCTGACTTGACATTTCTTGTTATTTGCTTCATAATTTTTTTCCTGCTGAAAAACAGATCTCAGCATGTTATTTCAAAAGGGAAAAAATAATGGGAAAGCATCTGCATTACAGAGTACCCCCAATGAGGCCAGCAAATATTGAATGTACCACAGAATAGATATGAATAATTACTGGTGTGTTTTGACTCACAAGAAAGCAACTATTTGTTCCAAATCTAGTAATGCTGATAAATCCCTTGAGAAAGTTTCTCTTTGCAAAATTTTGCAAGGCTCAATAAGTTGACACCAAATGTACTGTGTAGTTAAAGACCAAAAAGGAGGTGGCTTTCCTGCATTCACAAACAAGGAGCCCTCCAGCTTTCTCAATATTGTGAATGTCTTCTGTCCTGCTTTTAGATGGGAAATGACTTCACCCAGTCCTTTCCAGTCAAGTGTGACTGAATTATTGGATTGGTGTAGTTTTCCACAGACAACTATTATATGTAGTCAAAACTACATGTGTCGGTACCTTGTTTTAAGTAAATGTTTATAGGTTTCGTCTAACTTATCTTCATATGTAATGAGCCATATGCAAAACTTCGATTAGTGAAAGGAAAAACACCAGGAAAATTGCAAGTGGGTCATTCAACGTAACTGGATTCTAGTACTTTTTCGGTTGTGTTGAGAATTGGGGTAGTGAAAAAGTGAACCAAGCCAATCTTACCATGCTGAACTCCAAAAGTTGCAAATTAATTTCAGCAGGCATATTGTTCATTATAAAATGGATGGATACACGCTGCCTGGTTTTCCAACCAAAACAAAATTTAACTGTTAAAATAGTATATCAAACATTCGACTAGGTGTTGGCATCAGTAAAAGACTCATTTTCTAAAGTGTCTTAACCATAACGCTGTTCTTAGTCCTCCTTTGGCCACCAGGACTAGCTTCTGTCTTTTAGCCACTGCCCTCCTCCTCACTCCCTACTCACCGTTAGCTGTCCTGGGTTGGAGAAGTTCAAGTATTCTTGATTGATCTGGGGTTGGTTATGGGACCCTACTAGCTAATTCCTTACCCAGTTCGCCTGACAGCTGGAGTGACTTCTACTTTAATTGCTCGTAGTGAGGGCCACCTGAAAATAACTTGGGTAGGTGTCTGCTTTCTCTAAAGTTTCAAACCAAGCTGCCTATCTGTGCTGCCATGCCACACCATCCACCCCTTGAAGGTGCCACCCAGCAGTGGATATAGGGCAGGGCGAGCAGGGCAGCTGCCCCGGGCCCCGTGCTTCAATAGGCCCCGCGCTACTACCTGTCGGCTGTGGCCGTGGCGCATGCGCGAAATTGTGCTGCCCCAGGCCCCACGCTTCAATAGGCCCCGCACCCTGGGCCCTGCAAAACTCTCATCCACCCCTGGTGCCACATCCACTCTGAGCTATTTGTCCTTGTAGAACAGCTGCTTCTGCTTCACTTGGCACTGTTGGGCTAATGCTACTGCTGCCCTGTACCCTCTTGCTACGTCTAGACTACAGATTTCTTCTACAAGAAGCTTTTTTTAGAAGAGAGCTTCCGAAAAAACTTCTTGCACAAGACAGCGTCCATACTGCAAAAGCGCATCGAAAAAGCAATGCGCTTTTTTGAAAGAGCTCCCAGACTGCCTGGATGCTATCTTGCATGTAAGCAATGATTGCTATGGACAGAATGGCCACCAGGACACCTGTGCTTTTTCCTCTTCCCTCTTCGTCTGAAAAAACTCCCTCTTCCTCATCCACACATGCCTTTTTCCAAAAGAGCTCTTTCGCAATAGGCTTCTTCCTTGTACAATGAAGATTACCAATTGCGCAAAAAGCTCTCTGCTCTTTTCATTTACTGTCGAAAGAACGCTCTTGCAGTGTGGACATAACTCAAGTTTTGTCGAGAAAATGGCAGTTTTTCCGACAAAACTCTGTAGTCTAGACATAGCCTCTCTTGCCACCATGCTGCTGCTACTGGCTTGAAATTGCCATCAGTCTACACACTCCACAATACTCCAGGCTTGATTCAGCTCTTAGAGAGATAGCATTGATTCTTAGGACCTTGAAAGGGCCCTTACTGATTGGCAGGCTCTCCCAATAGCAGACAATAGTCTTTTTCCTTCATTCTGTCCAGATTTCCTTACCCAGTTCTGCCTGACAGCATGCATGTTTAATATCAGTGTTTGAGCCTTGCATTTCCCCACAAGGTCAATTCCATTTTGTTGTCCTCCATACTCAAAACTTAACTTAATTTTAACCATAATGCCCCAAAACTGAAATGTAAAACTGAAATGTAAAATGAGGCCTGGTTCTTTCAGTATACTACCTTCACTCTCCAACAGATGCCAGTTCTTCAGCTACTTTGCCAATGCAGTACCAGTGCTTAAGCACCTCTAGGCCACTCCCATTTCACCAAGAGATGATTCTAGTGAGTTCCTTTCAGGCTAAGGCTTCAGGCCACAGGACATTAATTAAAACATCTTCAGTAGACTATGTAGTAATGCTCATAAATGTGCACTAATTACAAACTGAAAAGAGTCAGCTATTTAAACAGATTTTTAAAAGACACAATTAAGCTCTCCAGAGTTTGCAGACCCATATTTGGGGGCTTCGTGAACTTAACTTGTCATACTACATCTTTTCTTTTCTAACGTGATCTTCTTGTGAGCACATCGTTTTTACAAAGGCTGATTTATTTTAATACTGGGTACTTTTTCCTGATCAGGTGTCTTGTGTTAACTTCCAAAAATTATTGTTTAATACTTTTTCCCAGGTATCTTCCATTTGAAAGTACCCGAGTCCTCACTTGTTGGTTCAGCTATTGGAAAAATCAGAGCTGTGGATCCTGACTTTGGGAAAAATGCAGAAATTGAATACAACATTGTTCCAGGAGATGGAGGGAATTTATTTGACATCACCACAGATGAGAACACCCAAGAAGGGATCATCAAACTGAAAAAGGTACTCATTTACCAGGGGCTAAAATCTGAAAGTGAGTCATACATGTAAACATAATATGTGATGTATAGGGTGAAATCCTAGGCCCACTGACATCAGTGGCAAAGATTCCATGGACATGAGTCGAGACAGAATTTCACTTCTTATGTTGCACATGATCAACAGTAACTTGAGACAAGTCAGTTTTATTCATGTACTCATTATTAGGGCTGGTCAGGAATCAATATTTCCATATTCCAGGAAATGTTGACATTAAAGAGCTCCAATTTAGAACAAAAAGCCATATTTTCCCACAATATGTAATTTTTGAAAATACATAGTTCCAGGTCACTCAAAATATTTTGGTTTGATTTTAACATTATTTTATTGTATTAATGTATTCAAGATGAGTTTTATAGCATCTTCCAAGTAAAGTTTCTGCCCCTGCCTATGCCACAGGTTTCTCCACGAAAGTCTTCTACCAAGCTGGTGTGGAGAGGCCCCATCTAAGTTCTTCAGCCATGGTGTTTTGTTCCCTAGTGAGCTCTCTTTTGCTATAATCTTGTGTTGATCATTTATTGAAGGATCAGATCATCTAGAGCAGTGTTTCCCAACCAGGGTTCCTCAGACCATCATCAGGGGTTCTGTGAGAAATCGTGGAATAAATAAATAAATAAAAAATGTTCTTACATATGTAAGCTGACATATATATATATAACAGCTCTTTACAAATAAATTTTCTTGACAATAATTTAGCAGTAATTGAATTGCGCTCCCCACTGTCAACTTTTTCTGGCCAAGCAAACGTTTTTATAGGTAGAGGTTCCTCGGGATATGAAAAATTGTTTTAGGGATTCCTCCATGGGAAAAAGGTTGGGAATCACTGATCTAGAGTTTATAACCCAATCCCTGGATTCACACCCACAACCTGGGAGGCAGCTAATCAGATATAGATGGAGCTCAGACTACCATTCTAAAAGGGCAATTCCGGGTTGTGGGACTTCCTCTCTTGCTGGCCACCATAGTATTAAATTCAAGCTTTTGTTTTTCTTTCCTAATCATTTCCAAGAAAGCCTTTTTTTCTTTCTTTATTTGCAAAAGTATGGATATAATCTATTTTGTCATTTTTAGCTGATGAATGATTGGGAACATTACATCTTTCACTTTATGAAAATGCTGATTACTCTTTTGCCAAAGCAGATACATCAAAACCAGATACATTTTAAACTGTCACATTTGCATTTAATGGCCCTCACTATTTTTTCCAGGTTTGAACCAATGAAGTGTATAAATGGTTGATTGAAAAATAAAATCAAATTTCAGTAGGTACAGTAGGCTTTAGATATATTAAATTCTCAATGGGCCTTGGTTTGCCTCTCCTATGCTGTGTGTTATGGGTGGAAGAGTGGTTTCCACAAAGGTGTAGCTTCAGTATTGCAGCTGCACTACACTTGCACTTGTGAAAAAATAAAGGAAGAAGAAGAAGAAGAAGAAGAAGAAGAAGGTATAGGCTGCACTGTTTGAACCCCCTTACCACCAGTGTAATATATGCATACAATGGTTTATACAGATGCAACTGCACTAATGCAAAAAATGTCTAGTGTAGACCAATTCTTGAATTGATTCCATGTAGAGGTGGTCAGGGTTTTTTTTCCTGCTGGAATGATTTTTTGATGAAAAAAAATGTCCCCTTTTCAAAAAAAAAATTATGAGAAAATTTGAGTTTGGCCAAAAAAATTCAGTTTTCTGATGGGGGTGTGTGTATGAATCAAGAAGGGTAGTTCCCCGACTGACCTTTCTGTAATGCTCTTGTGAAATTGCAGTGAAATTGACAAAACCTTTCTTGGAAGACTGCACAGGCAAATAGCCAGGACGCTCAGCCTCCCCAGCTCCATTCCCCAGGCTCTTCAGGATAAAGAGGCCTTCCATGCCTTTATAATGACTCCTGAAAGTCATAGGAGCCCCAGCTATAACTCGGGGTTGGCTCACAGATCCACAACAGGGAGCCTGATAGCCCTGAGTACTTTAGCTCTAGCCAGAATTCTCAGGGCTGTAAGAGCCTACAGTTTAGGTTTCTGGGGCAGCAGTGAAACTAACAAAAATGCCAATTTCATTCATCAGCGCTCAGGTTCCCAGAGAGCAGATTGCATTTCCGAAACACCATCTGTTGGTGTTTCTGACACAGAATTGTGTGTTTGGGGAAGGAGGATTTCCAGCATATGGGATTTAAAAAATAATGGAGTCATTCCAGTATGAAAAAAGAAAAAATTCAAAAATGAAAAATTTCCCATGTTTTGGGCAAATATATTTTGAGACTGGTTTGCAAGAAAGAGGTTACTGCTCATTGAGACACTTATAAAAAATCATGGATACAGATAAATCTTCAATCTGATTATTTTCAGGTGTCCATGCTACGTTTGCTACATTTACTTATTTTAACCTTTACTGTTATCTTCTGAATGCATTTACAACGATAAAAAAGAATCCCCACTATAATACATTGGCCTATCAATGTTACCTAATATTAGCAATAAAACTCTGCCATTGAATAGGAAAAAACAAAGAAACCAAAATCCCAATCTCCTCTCAATCTTTACCATCAGAAAAAGCCTGCTGTTAGAGCTCAAGAATTCTGTTTCTACAGTATGAAGTAAAGTAAAAGAAATAATTCCAGAGTACAGAGCGCTCCACTGAGGGATACCTTTAGACAGGCCCTGATTCCACATGTTTCCCTTTGAATGGCTTTACTCAGATGAAATTCCCATAGATATTATCCTTCAGACTTCAGTGACTTGGGTGCTTTATGATGCACAAGCTTACATTTTTAAGTGCTTTATGGGAGGAGGTCATAAATAAGAGCATCATGATTTTAGGAGATGCTAAAAACTTGTTGCTCCCTTTGTCTGTTAGAATGATTTCACAAATGTGATGTTACCAGGCACAGCCTCTGTTTAGTTTCAGGTCTGAGTATTTTAACTGGAATATTGTCCCAGTGAAAGGATGCTAATATATTCCATGTTGAAGTTTGGCTTAGCATTGTTCCTATAAAATACAGCAATTAAGCCCTTTCTCTGGGATCAGAGATGACTTGCACATGCTGATATTTGTGAGGAAGGGGCAGAGTGAGGGCAGCAGCTGCAGCAGATGTTACTGAGCATGCTTAGGCTACATGTATACTACCGCCTGGATTGATGCTCTGAGATCAATCCACTGGCAGTCGATTTAGTGAGTCTAGCGAAAACCTGCCAAATTAACTGCAGATTGCTCTCCCGTCAACTCTGTTATTCTACCCGGGATAAGAAGAGTAAGGGAAGTCAACAGGAGAATTTCTCCTGTCAACTCTCCACATTGTAGATCCTGTGGTAACTCAATTTAAGGTCTGTCAGATCCAGCTATGTGGAAAATGTAGCTGGAGTTGAAAAGCTGAAATTGAGTTTATGTTGTAGTGTAGATGTAGCCTTAGCCTGTGCTTAAAGCATGCACAGTACAAGTCAAGCAGCAAATTTTCATTGCCTTTGTTAGGGATACTAGTAGTTACTGTGCTGTTATATGCACAATGAAATATCCCTTGCAAACACACCAGCTTTTCATACTGGTTAGTCTTTACACTGAGGAACATATTTTAAAAAGGACCATCCACAAAGCCTATAAAATTGTCCATGAATTTTATCAGCAACTTTATCTATCTATCTATCTATTTTCTGAAATCAAGATACTTTTTAGTGGACTTCCATGGAATACTTGCATGCTTAAAATTAAGCACATTTTTAAGCCTTTTCCTGGATTCTGATCGAGGTCCTGATTTTTAGAGCTGCTGAAATTCACAGGTCCCTTGGGTATCTGCTACGATATGCTCACTATGCACAGATGTTGTAAAGTTAAGCATCAAAACTGTTCAAAATTTTCTCAGATTCAATGGGACTACTTAAAATGCTTAAAGTGAGTCATGTGATTAAGTACTTCTAAATTAGGACCTATGAATGTTAAGGTTAATCTTTAGGTCCCCTGTAATTATCTGACAAAAAATCACAATGAATGAAAGCAACTGTTCAGTACCACCACTTTACCAAAACATCCATTGTCTGTTTACAAAGCCAGTGTGTTTTCCTGTCTTCACATCCTGTATCACAGGTTATGTCTACACTACAAGGTTTTTGCACAAAAGCAGACGTTTTTGCGCAAAAACCCATGGATTGTACACACCTCAAGTGCTTTTTTGCACAAGAAAATCTACAGTCAATCGACAGAACAGAGGGCTTTTTGCTGTGTAGTTATACCTCTTTCTATGATGCATATCTCCTTTTTGCACAAGAATTCTTCTGCAAAAAGGTGTGTGTGGACACTCAACAGGGGTTTCTTGCACAAAAAGAGCAGGTGCTCTGATGGCCATTCTGTGAATGGCCATCAGAACTTTTGTGCACAAGAGTGTCTATGCAGTGTGGCCGCTCTCTTGAGCAAAAGCAGATCACTTTTGTGATGCACTTTTGAGGTGTGGACGCGCTTTTGTGCAAGAAATTTTTGTGGAAGATCTCTTCTGCTAAAAGCTTCTTATGCAAAAACCCTGCAGTATAGACAAAGCCAGTGTATTAACATCTCTAGACCACAACTGTAGCTCAGCATGGACCTGTATCAAAAAACGGTCTTTCTATTTGCTTTTATTTCCCATGAAAAATTTCCCATGGTAGTATCTCTCATTCATTACACGAAGTTTTTTTCTTTTAAATGGTGCAATTCCTATACGAAAATGAAAAAGTCTTGCTGAACACGTCTTTGTAAATTTGTTTGGGTGAAAGCTGTATTTGCTGGCAGAAATGACACATGCCAGGTTTTTCTTTTCCGTATTCCAAGTGAATTGGGAGGGTGGGGGGGAGGAAGGAGAGTATTGTGTTTCTCTGGCACTCGATGGATTTTGTAAGCCAATGCTTTTTACATGAAGTACGCTCACTTCTTAAATTTCAGTATGGAGTTGCTGACCAGTTAGCTACAAGATATGATCCAGTGTACAAATTTAGTTATTACAGTGATTGTTCTATAAACAAGAAACAGATTATATTACATTTTGCAGTCAGAGTTTCCTACTGGCATTTAGCACCACTGTGTGGTTGGTATAGGAATAACTCCAAGGAGAATGAAGGAAAGAATGAAGGCAATAAAGCTAAAAAGAGTGTGTAGGGGGAATTGCTTTTGGCTTAATCACTCAGCTTTTTAAAAGAATCATAAATATTAGTAGTTAGACATATAATTATTCATTTCTATGCACATACATGTGCCTTTATTTCATAGACAGTGACTATCATTTTATGGAGACATACGGTGGGTAAGTTAATATGTTTTATTGGGCCAGGTGCTATTCATAAGAGACACGGGTTTTCAAACTTATCCAGAGCTCTTCTTCAGGTCCAGAAAACATGCTGAAAGCAAGTCTGTACTACAAAATGAAATTGAGCTAAGTTACATCAGTGTACAGCCATCAGAGGCTAGTCACTTGTAAGTGAAGACAGTCCATGTGTGTGAGATGTGGGAAGATGTCACATTTTGACACAGAGAAGTAGACATGCCAAGCCTTTGACATAATCATAGAATCATGGGTGTCTGGTCTGTAAGGCAAAACAAGGCACAGCCTATCCAAAGCTGGGGCTGTGCTGACCCCACTCCTCCCCTCCCTAGCTCCAGCTTCCATATGGGGTTGCTGTGGAATGTTTTGTGTGGTTCAGGCTGGTCTCAGGGTGGCTGGGAAGGCAGAGAAGCAGGGAGACTCCTCAGCAGCCTGCCCCTGAACCTCCATGGCATAGATACAAGGCTAGAATTACAGTCACATGGTTTCTCCCTGCTACTGTAGCAGCCTCAATTCCATTCATCTCACCAGCTCGAGGAGATTGATGGCCCTGCTCTGCAAAACACCCCACCCAGGCTATGTCACACTATCTCTCAGGTTACGTCTAGACTACAGGCTTCTTGTGCAAGAAGCTTTTTTTGCAAGAGATCTTCTGAAAAAACTTCTCATGCAAGAGCGTGTCCACACACAATAGCGCATCGAAAAAGCGATGTGCTTTTTCAAAAGAGAGCATGCAGACTGATTGGACGCTCTCTCACATAACAGGCCACCCAGAATCACTTCAGCCAGGGCTTTAGGTCACCAGTTGCTTCCAAGTGCTGGTGCCGGAGCCTTGCAGAGACATGCGCTTAAAGGGACCTTCCCCCTGGAGAGCCGTTTCTCTGCTTCTGCTGCATGCGTGCTACCTCTTCAAGGGACAGCAAAGCTTTTGCAGTGCCTGCTGTGGTTGCCCTGCTTTTGTGGATGCCACAGCTTTTTCCTTTGTGCCATGGAGCCGGAGCTGCCCCTTGGCATGCGATGGCACCACACGGCCATGCTGCAGTTTTTGCAGCACTTTCTGCCAGCTGCCTTCCTAGTCCTGCACGAGCTTGACCCCAAGCTCATTCTGGGGACCCTCTCCCTGGATGTGGGAGCTACACTCTGGCAACCACACCGCACAGTGGAGAGGAGTTTCTGGAGGCTGGACACAGTTCCAACTGGTGGAACCGGCTGGTCCTGGAGTAGTGAGACAACCAGCAGTGGCTCCAAAACTTCCACATGCGGAAGGCCACCTTTTTGGAGCTGTGTGCCTGGCTCTCCCCCGCCCTCTGGAGATGCGACACCCACCTGTGGCTTGCTATCCCCCTGGAGAAGCGGGTCACAATTGTCCCCTGGAAGGTCGCCACACCCGACAGCTACCAGTGGTGGGCAACCAGTTTGGCGTGGGGAAGTCCACCGTCGGGGCCCTCCTCCTGGAGGTAAGGTGCTTTGGGACAGCAGTTCCTGCACGGGCGGGGGGGGGGGAAGTCCTGTTAAAGGAGGAACCTCGGGAAAGGGAGGTTGGGGGGCTGTGGGGTGTGGAGTGGAGGGAAGCCCCGTCCCCAGGGGGGTTGTGCCACCCCACCCTCACACAGCTCTGCTGCTGGGGAGGGCGGCCTCATAGGGGGTGGCTCCTGGGGTGTTTTAAGGGGGGTTGGGGTGGGAGGGGGATGGGCACCTCTCAAGGGCTCAGGCACCCCATCTCTCATTCTCTGGTTTGTGTGTTTGTTTGTCTCCTGCCGGTGGTGAGGGTCATCAACTCCATCCTGCTGTGGAGGGTCATCTGCCTGGGAGACCTGGACCCCATTGTGGCCAAATTTGCTGCCCTGGGGTTCCTGAACTGCAGGGGAGCAACTGATGGGACCGACATACTGTTCCGCACACTGGAGCATCGAGCGTCCCAATACTTCAATCGCAAGGGCTACTTCTCAATGGTGCAGGGACCAATTTAATGCCCACCTCAGCTGGGCCAGAATCCAAGTTGAGTGAGCCTTCAGCCACCTCAAGGCACATATCTGGTGCCTGCTGACTCGCCTGGACGTGGGGGAGCACATCTCCAAGGTGGTCGCGGCATGTTGTGTCCTCCACAACATTGTGGAGAGGAAGGGGGAGGCTTTCCTCCCGGGGTGGGTGGGAGGGGCAGATGGTGGCTGTGAGGGGCAAGCCTTCCAGCAGCTGCAGACAGCTGCCATCCACCAGGCCCATCACGCTGGGTTGTGCATCGGGGAGGCCTTGAGGGAGAGATTCTCTCAAGCAGTAACTCTCCCCAAAGCCTCCCTAGCAAGGGCCTCTGGATTGTTACCCTATGCTTTCCCCACCACAACCTCTCCCTTCACTCCTTCCCAGACCTCTCAATAAAAATGCCTGTTTGATTTTGAACAAAAAGAAGTCTGTATTTATATGACATTTAAAAAGGCGTGCAGAGGGAGGGGGCAGATAACCTGGAGGGTGAGGGGGGCAGTTAGATGTGCCACCTCGGGGACCTCATTGGAGTTGGGGTTGGGTGGGTCAGGGGAACAGGCAGGAGGGGGGGGCTGGAGCGGGGTCAGGGATGGCAGGGGGCAGGGAGAGGGGGCATGGGCATCATTTGGGTGGCATGGGCATTGCTAGGAGTGGGGGTCAGGGGGCATGGGCATCACTTGGGGAAGGAGCAGAGGCATCACATGGGGAGCAGGCAGAGGGGGAATGGAATGGGCATAGCAGGGGGGGCAGGAGGGTGGAAGCCAGGAGCAGCGGCAGCAGGCAGGTGTGCCATCATTTACAGCATGATGGCACACATGTTGTCACATCGCTGCATGAGCTGGTCCCATGCACGTTTCCGACACTCAGCATCGTCATGTATCTTCTGTGCCAGGGTCTTCTGCATGTCACTCAGGATGCTGACATGCTGCCTCATGAGGTCTTCCTGGACTCTGGCGCGCTTTTGGATCCCCAGGTTCTGGCGGCTGACTGTGGTGGTGTGGCTCACCTCTCAGTCCCACTGTGGAGAACTCAAAGACAGGAGGCGGTCAGTCATACATGCAGACACTGTCCCTGAGGCTGTGCCCTCTTCTGTGAGCAGTGACCCACAGTCCTCGAGCCAGAGGATGGGGATGTCCTGGGAGCAAGGCCATGTGTGGCCTGCACAGTGGACCATGCCTCACAGGGGCCCCAATGTGCCCAAAGGACTGTGTTGCCTGCTTCCCAACCCCCCCCCCCCCATCCCTTTGGCCCACGGACTAGCAGGCAAGGGAAGTGTCCGGCCACAGTGGGATTCCCCCCATGGGCAGAGGAGGAACCAGGAGCAGCCTGGTCCTCCCTGGTGTCCTCACACACACCTGCAGCTTGTAGCGCTGCCGCCGGGAGTGGGTGGTTCCTCACACATGCAGGCATGCCCACGTGCTGTGTGCAGCACTCCTCAAGGTGTCTGGGGTCATGCCTGCGCCCTTGTGTCTGGTCTGCTTCCAGCCGTGGCAAGTGCCGGGGGGACTGCCCCTCCTCCCCCCAGGGCAGGATGTGTGTGGCCTCCCCGAGCTTGGCAGCAGGATCCCACCCATGCTCAGGGGCTGCCTGCTACAGCCGCGTGCAGGATACTAATGCTGCACATGGTTGCATGTGCGCAGACTGCAGCACAATGTCCAACCCGAGCGACATTTGCACCCCACCTCCTATGTGCCTGCCTCCCCCGCCCTGTGTGTGAGACAAACTGAGATCACTCACCTAAAGATCCCTCCCCAGTGTCTGAAGAGGCTAGGAGACATCCTGGCTGACTAGCACCAGCTCCAGGGATAGTCTCCGTCTCCTCCTCTTCCTCCTCTGGCTGGCCCTGTTCCTCCTGCTTCTCCTCCACCAGGACCCGGGGTCTCAAAGCCAGAGTCCACGATGATGGGTGGGGAAGACATTTCCCCACTCCTCAGGATTTAGTGCAGTTCCTCGTAATAGGGGCAGGTGTGGGGTCCTGCCCTTGAGCGCGAGCTGCGCTCTCTGGCCCAGACATATCCCTGATGGAGCTCTTTTACCTTACTCCGGACCTGTTCCAAGGTCCGGGGTGGGTGTCCGCTTTCCGCCAGGGACTCAGCCATGCACTCAAATATCTCAGTGTTGCAGCACTTGGAGCAGAGATCCTTCAAGGTATCCTCCTCACCCCACAGCTCGAGGAGGGACAGGATCTCTGCTCCAGACCAGGAGGGTCCTCGCCTCTTGCTCCCTCTGGGTGGGTCCTGGGCCGTGAGGCTGCTCCCTGTGAGGCCAAAGGGATTGTGGGGGGGCTTGAGGCTCTGCCATGGGTGTCAAGGCCTGTGGCAGGGAGAGCAGCACAGTGAGGTGCGGCGCTCAGGCAGGCTTCCTGCCACAAGTTTTGTCCAGGGTGCCTGCAGTTTTAAGAGGTGCCAGGAGATAGGAACTATACAGTCCTGACTACTTTGGATGGAGTGGCCACCAGGGCACCTGTGTTATTTCCTGGAGGCCTCTTCTTCCAAAAGAAAAAACCCTCCTCCCCTTCCACACACGCCTTTTTCAGAAAGAGCTCTTTCAGAAAAAGGCTTCTTCCTCGTAGAAAGAGGATTACCAACGCCAGAAAAACCCCTCTGTTATTTCAATTTACTTTTGGAAGAATACATTTGCAGTGTGGACATAATACAGGTTTTGTCAGAAAAACAGCCGTTTTTCCAACAAAACTCTGTAGTGTAGACATACCCCCAGCTTGCTGAGTTCCTGCTGCTTCTACCTCCTCTGTTTGCTGGTTTCTGCTCTGCTCAGCCCCTCACTTCCTATACCTTGGTCCAGAGTGGGCAAAATGGGCTTCCTTCATGCTACCCCCTTCTCCTCCCTTGCACTCTCCCTGCTCACTTGGCTCCCCCACTTGCTAGTGTGTGGAGTGGGGATGGGTTTGGTTTCACTTTTCTAGCTTAGTTGCTATTGAGCCTGCTGTTGATGACTCTTCTCCCCTTACCCTCACCCCACATATGCTCCCCATAGTCACCCTCCACTGGTACTGTGGGTAGTGGTGGAGGCTAGCCCAATGAGCCCTACAAAGATAGCTTCCAGATACCCTTCCCTTCTTCCCCTCTGCCCCCATGCTTCCTGTTTTCTGTGCCTTGCACTGGAGTTGGGTTGGGGTTGAGAATGAGAAGAGTGGGGGCGAGGAGGTAAGGGGAAGAGGTTATGGGGAAGGAATGGGGAATGAGGATGGGGGATGGAGAAGGAAAGGGAAGGAGGAATTGGGCGAGGGGGGAGAGCAGGAGTCCAGCATGCAGTGTCTCCTCAGCACCAGCTGGGGCTCTCTGGTTAAGCAGGCCTGTCTAACCATCACCCTGACAAGCCCTGTTCCCCTAAACCTGGACTCATCCAACAAGCTCCCTATACCCCCAGCCCACTGAGCCCCAGCAAGTTGCACCTGGACCCCCCCCCCATCCAATGAAATGAAGTCCCACTTCCTCATCACCTGGACCCCACACCAAACCCCACCTCCCCTCAACTCCTCCAGTGAGCTCAACCATGTTACCCCAAAAATATTCTCATTGGAGACCACCCAGGGTTACACTAGTATGGGTTTATTTCCACTAGGTAAAACTAAAGAGGAGAAAGCAGCCACCAAAGGTTTAAACTAAAGAAGATAGAGCTCTCTCTCTCTCTCTCTCTCTCTCTCTCTCTCTCTCTCACACACACACACACACACACACACACACACCCCTCCATTCATTCACTCATTCACATCCATTCATTCCTGCCCTCAGGCAATCACACGCTTACACAGACATATGGGTTGCAGAAGGAGCCAAGGCATGTGGATCCTGGAGGGTCTGTCTGCTCATCATGGCTGGGAAAGCTGGTTAGGAGGGGATACACTGGAGAGGAGCTTCTCAGGAGCAGGGGAAGGAAAAAGAGAGGGTCTCACATGTGCTCCTTCTCTTTATATAGTGTCTGAATGGCCCCTGTGACTCATTCACCTCGTCATCAGGGAGCATGCCCAGGCTTCCCTTTATCCAGCAAGGAGCATGCCCATACTGTGATGACTCATTGAAATGTGCTCCATTGTTCCAAGTCTTCTTCAAACACACTCTCACACTCACAATCTCTCTCCATTCACCCAGGGGAGAATGCAGCTTAGGGAAAGTTAAAAGCAAGGTGGCTGAGAGTTACAAAGATTACAAAGTTGCAGCTTACAGTAAGTTTCTGAGAGTTACACAGATTACAAAGTTTGACAAAGATCACAATAAGTTGCAGTTTAAAGCCTTAGACCTTACAGTTTGGTGTAGTTTCAGAAAATCCATGTATATAAATCAAGTAAGCTCAGGCGGAGGCTTTTTTATGCAACAAACCAGAGTCCCATTGCCCCTGGAACAGAACCCCCCACCAAGCTCCCGTGCATCCAGATCTCCCACTGAGCCGCCCACACCCAGACTGCCCTGCACCCAGATCCCCCCACAATTACCCCTCCACACTCGGATCATGCTGGGCTGAGCCTGCACAGCCACACCTGGTACCGAGGGGCAGGGCCAGCCCTTCCACTGTGTTAGGGTCAGGTGCAGCTTCACTGCAGAGTTCCTGTACTGGGGGATGCTGGGGTTTCAGGTGATCTCCCCCCTCAATGCAGCCAGTGACCTGTGCTCCCCTCTGTAAAAATGTAAAGATGAGGGGTTTTCTCAATGGCCTTCTTGTCACCAACTTCCAGTGTGACATCGGACCCACCATTTAAGGCTTGGTCTCAAGAGGAGTTTTTCCACTGATTTAAAAAAAAATAACAGAAGATAAGGAATTTAATTAACCCATGCCTCAGTTTCTGCATCTGACAAAAGGGACAATAATACTTGCCTGCCTCACAGGAGTTTGTGTACATTCATTGGTTTTAGTTTGGTATTTTGATGTCATCAGATGGAACATGCTGAGACGTGCAATTTTGCAAAGTGTTTTTTTACAATTTCAAAATCTTTTTGCATTATTCATGCAGTAGCCACTGTTCCTGGATTACAGAGGAATTTCAGTTTGGGACTTTATGCCATGACTCCTCCTCCCATTGTGTGATGCTGGAGCAATTTGCCACAAGAGGCAGGGTAGTGAGAGCAGGGCTCCATCCAAACTCCCCCATTATCACTTTTCAAAGGGCTAGTCAAAGATGCAGGAGTGCCAGCCAGCCTTGTGCTGTTTTTTCAGTAGCTGTGTGTGCTGCAAGGAGAGGTGGGCTGGATCATTTGTTTCAGCAGGTACCATTTGCTGGCCTACTAAGTGGAACTGGGCTGAACAATAAATGGCCAGGAGGAATGGATCCCCCTCCACCTGGGCCAAAGGAGCCCTTCAGAGCTTTCCCACAGGTAAGCAGTGGCCTAAGCTGGGGCACTTTGTTTTTTCTTTTACTTGTTCAAATTCTGTGATGATCAGGGCAGGGGGAGCGTTTGGTTGTGGAGGGCAGTGATCTTGAGCGGTAGGACCCTGAGGTGTGGAGGGAAAAATGGCAGAGGCAGAGAGAGAGAAGGCACATAGTAGCAAGGAAGAGAGACATTATTGGTTGGATAGTTCTCAACTCTTTTCAGTGGTTTGGAGATTACCTTTGCCTGGTGAGAACAAGGCTGGGGATTTGGTTCCTATACCCTTGGGGATATTTGGTCTGCCAGTCTGATACATAAAGCTGGCACCATCATGATGCCTCAGTGGGACATTTTACCTTCTTGGTTCTGTGAGCTGAATGGGTTAAAGTAGCAGCCAGCCTGTGTTTTACTGGAATGTCTCTTGGCAATTCTTATTTATTTTCAGAGGTGCTTACTGCTGTTGAAACAATCAACATAGGAAGCCCTCAACTTGTTTGTGTGAAGAAGTGAAAATGAGGTGACAACTTTTACAGTCTTATTCTAGTTATCTTCTTCCTCTCAAGGGGCAAATGCCAGCTCAGGGCGAGGCCTGACACTTTGTTTGATTGTGTGAAGAAAGGACAGAGATTTCTCAATTAGCTTTAACTGGTGCTTGCCATTGTGTCTCCCAGGATCAAAGAGAGGAGTTTGGGGCATTTGCAAGCTGCCTGCATGTCAGCTATTAGGGTATCTAATAAACCTTTGACTGACATTTTTATTCCCAAATTTAGTGCTCTTAATTAGGTACCTTCTGCATATCTGGCACATGATACAAAACATGCTTCATTTTGTTGAGAAAAAATTGCAGAAACGTGGAGGGTTTTTTCAAAAAATAATTTACATGGGTTCAGGGATTTGGCTGAAAGGGGACAAGCATGCAGTGAGCAGGGACACAGGATGCACAGGGAAGTGAGGAGGAAAACAGTGGGAAAGGGTGAGGCTGGGTCAGGGAAAGGGGTGGAGCCTGGGCTGGGAAGAGGGTAGGGCCTAGGCTTGGAAGCTACTGCCTCCCCAACTGGAAGCTTCACCAATAGCCCATGTAGAGAATCAGAAAGATGATGGTGGTCATAAAAAAGGTACAAATGTGATGAAGTGATCAAAAGCAGGACGTCTTATTAAGAAGCCTTATTAAAGTCAGAGGAAGAAAACATCTCGATGCTCAGCAAGAAAAGCAGATATAGTAGGCGACCAGATTGGCTTTCCGGGGACATTCTTGGTGAGCTTAAACACAAAAAGGAAGCTTACAAGAAGTGGAAACTTGGACAGATGACTAGGGAGGAGTATAAATATATTGCTCGAGAATGCAGGGGAGTTATCAGGAAGGCCACAGCACAATTGGAATTGCAACTAGCAAGGGATGTGAAGGGTAACAAGAAAGGTTTCTACAGGCATGTTAGCAATAAGAGGGTGATCAGAGAGGTGTGGGGCCCTTATTGGATGAGGGAGGTAACCTAGTGACAGATGATGTGGGAAAAGCTGAAGTACTCAATGCTTTCTTTGCCTCTGTCTTCACGGACAAGGTCAGCTCCCAGACAAATGCACTAGGCAACGCGGTATGGGAAGGAGGTGGACAGCCCTTGGTGGGGAAAGAACAAGTTAGGAACTATTTAGAAAAGCTAAACATACACAAATCCATAGGCCCGGATTTAATGCATCCGAGGGTACTCAAGGAGTTGGCAAATGTCATTGCAGAGCCTTTGGCCATTATCTCTGAAAACTCGTGGAGATCGGGAGAGATCCCTGAAGGTTGGAAAAAGGCAAATGTAGTGCCCTTCTTTAAAAAGGGGAAGAAGGACAATCCAGGGGACTACAGATCAGTCAGCCTTACCTCAGTCCCTGGAAAAATCATGGAGGGGATCCTCAAGGAATCCATTTTGAAGCATTTGAAGAGGGGAAAGTGATCAGGAATAGTCAACATGGATTCACGAAAGGCAAGTTGTGCCTGACCAATCTGATTAGCTTCTATGAATAGGTAACTGGCTCTGTGAATATGGGGAAGTCAGTGGATGTGATATACTTTGACTTTAGCAAAGCTTTTGATACGGTCTCCAATAATATTCTTGCCAGCAAGTTAAGAAAATATGGATTGGCTACATGGACTGTAAGATGGATAGAAAGCTGTCTAGACTGTGGGGCACAACGGGTAGTGATCAACAGCTTGATGTCAGGTTGGCAGTCGGTTTCCAGCAGAGTGCTCCGAGAATCTGTTCTAGGACTGGTTTTGTTCAACATCTTTATTAATGACGTGGATGAGGGGATGGATTGCACCCTCAGCAAGTTTGCAGATGATACTAAACTGGGGGGAGAGGTAGATATGCTGAAAGGCAGGGATTGGGTCCAGAGTGACCTGGACAGATTAGAGTGTTGGGCCAAAAGAAATTGGATGAGGTTCAACAAGGACAAGTGTAGAGTCCTGCACTTAGGACAGAAGAATCCCAAGCATTGTTACAGGCTGGGGACCAAGTGGCTAAGTAGCAGTTCTGCAGAAAAGAACCTGGGGATTACAGTAGATGAGAAGCTGGATATGAGTCAACAGTGTGCCTTTGTAGCCAAAAGGGCTAATGACATATTAGGGTGCATTAGAAGGAGCATTGCCAGCAGATCCAGAGAAGTGATTATGCCCCTTTATTCAGCTCTGGTGAGGCCACATCTGGAGTATTGTGTCCAATTCTGGGCCCCGCACTATAGAAAGGATGTGGATGCATTGGAGAGGGTCCAGCGGAGGGCAACCAAAATGATTAGGGGGCTGGAGCACATGACTTATGAGCAGAGACTAAGGGATTTGGGTTTGTTTAATCTGCAGAAGAGAAGAGTGAGGGGGGATTTGATTGCAGCCTTCAACTTCCTGACGGGAGGTTCCAATGATGATGGAGAAAGGCTGCTCACAGTAGTGACGGATGGCAGAACAAGGAGCAATGGTCTCAAGTTACAGTGGGCGAGGTCGAGGTTGGATATTAGGAAAAACTATTGCACTAGGAGGGTGGTGAAGTACTGGAATGGGTTACCTAGGGAGGTGGTGGAATCATAGAATCATAGAACCATAGAGCTGGAAGAGACCTCAGAAGGTCATCAAGTCCAGCCCCCTGCTCTAGGCAGGACCAATCCCAACTAAATCAACCCATCCAGGGCTTGGTCAAGCCGAGACTTAAACACCTCTTGGGATGGAGACTCCACTACTTCCATCCCTAGAGGTTTTTAAGTCTCGGCTTGACAAAACCCTGGCTGGGTTGATTTAGTTGGGATTGGTCCTGCCTTTAGTTGGGCAGGGGGCTGGACTTGATGACCTTCTGACGTCTCTTCCAGCTCCATGATTATGATTCTAAGTGAAGCTCTTGAGTCCCTGAGGATCAGATCAGCAAGTATTACCTCAGGGCACGTCTAGACTGCCCACGGCTTTTGAAAGAAGATATGCAAATTCAATGTGAATTTGCATATCTTTTTCCGATCCCGTTTTTGGAAGAGGTTTTTTCGGGGAAAAAAGCAGTCTAGACACGGTTCTTTAAAAAAAAAAAACCCTTTTTCGAAAGCACTCTTCTTCCTAAAAAAATTAGGTGTACAGGGTTCTTTCAGAAAAGGTGGGTTTTTTGGTTTTTTTTTTAAAGAACCGCATCTGTACTGCTTTTTTTTTTTTTTGGAAAAAACTCTTCCAAAAACCGGATTGGAAGAATATATGCAAATTCATTCCAGATTTGCATATCTTCTTTCGAAATCCACGGTCAGTCTAGATGTGCCCAAAGAGTGTGTGTGTGTGTTGGAGAGGAGGGGTTATAGCAGTTTCAAATTGAAAATGCCTATTGGAGGTGTTTGTATGGGCTACTAACATTTTTGGAGTTCCCTATAGATGAGTGGGAAATTTATCCTTTGGTTAGACATCTATAGCCACCACTTCACTTTTAAACATTCTAGCTGTTGTTGTATACCCTCTAAAAATTATGCCTATTATTTGTTATTATAGGGCAGATGAACTTCATGCTTGGCATACTGCGTTCCATAACAAACATTCCTGGTCCTTCAACACTGATTATCACACTATCACGGGATCTTACCTCATAGTACTGGGAAATCAGCCATTTCCTGACTTTCCTAACAAGGTCACACCTTTTTGGAATAATGATAGTCCAAATATACCAAAGTACAACATCAACTTCCCTTCCCCTACTTTTTGCCTGGGACACTGGCTTTTCACTGACTGTTTATGTCCATTTGCCACTTGAACTGTGTGAAGCAGAGGTACTGACAGATTCCAGCTAGAAGCTACTGAAAGAAAGCTAACTAGTCCAGGTATCAAACTCTCTTGCTGAAGGGCACTTCCTTCACTTCTGTCTAAATCCTTGACATTTTCTGGGGTCTTAACAAAAAGCTCAAACCACAGAAATGCAATGTAAACAGCAAGTCCCAACCCTGTCTTGTTCTGGCTTCCCGTGAGACAGTCAAAGCATCCCTTCTCCAGCCTGCTTTACCCTGGCTATGTGGCTTCAGATCCTTGTCAAGTTGCCTCTCAAGACCAAAAACTCTTCCTGCTGCTTCTTCTCCCACTGTTGTGAGGGAATGGAGGTCATATGTACATCTTGTTCCTTCTCATAAATCTTGGATAACATTTCTATGCTGTTCTTCGGACTGGAGCTCCTAGCACACTGCTTGTTGTGCACTCTAATCAGGAACATAGGACAATGTTGGAGCTGGAGCCTTCTTTAAAAGGCCAGCATGCTCTGTCATTTTTATCTTTAGCTTTGCCATTGCAGATCCAGCCCCAATAAGTAGTTATTGGGAAAAAAAGTTACTCTCAGACAGATATTTTAGAGGTCTGTGTTAAAATGGGTGATCTCAACCCAATTCTGTGGTCAGGTGCTGAGACATTACAAAAACACTTCTTCCCTCTGAGCACTCATTGACTTTCTTGTTGGCAGCCTCCACAGATCGCATTTTATGCTCATTCAAACCTTGGCCAACCATCCCATCCTGAAAGATAGTTCCTCCTCTATGATAGAATTGAGAAATATGGATGTGACCATTTGGGGAAAACTCGTACTGCCAATGTCATGCTGTATATGTTCTGTGGATAAATATTGCAGATTATGGGGCTGCCTTTCCAATACTTTTTGTAAGCTTGTCTTTTTCTCATTGTCAGAACAGTAAATGAATTCATACAGTTTTTCTCTACCTATGTCATCCTTATCATAATAACTCATTAAGCCACTTTCAGTTTATGGCATGTTTTGGAACTTTTGATTTTTAATAACCTCCTATTTAGGGAGGAAAACATCAATATTATATTTTACTTGTGCAATTTACAGTAAAGTATTGTTTGTCAGAGTCCTTTTGCTTCCACATGGTGTAAGGGAATTAGTAATATTTGAAAAAATACCCATACTGGTACCTCTTATGAGGCTAGCTAACATGTTTTGTCATTATGTGTTAATTTAGTATTTGAAAAATGCCATTACTATACACAGCTCTGCATCTACTGGTAGTGCTTTTCTGTGAGTCTGTATGCTGTAGTTTATAGCCAAAACACAGAGAAGAAAGACAGGGCCTGTCAAGGGAGCCTCTGTTATGAGACTGACAGTAAGGACATCATTACAAAATGGTTTCATAATAGCTCTACAGCTACATGGTTGAAAAAAATAGCCACATTGGTGCTCATAGAATTGTTATTCCCTTATGGAAAAAAACATTTGCAATGTAACAAAATGTTGCCTTTCCTTATGGTTTTTTGTAACGTTCTTTTGAATTTAGTAGAAGTCTATAGTACAGATAAATTTCAACAGGCTTTCTTTTAAAAAAAAACCCACAGAAAGGCGCTCATTCTGTATTTAACTCTATAGGCTTTTAGTAGAACTTCCACAGACACTCGCTTTTTACAACAACAGTCATTGTTTTGTAACTTCTTCCATGTTTAGAGCCTTTTAATCATTACCTTAAAATGGAGGCCTGACTGGAGAATCTCTTATGTAAAACTAGCTGGAATTTAAGGAATCTAAATCTTTATCAAGTACAAATTCTGCTGTTCTTGGAGCCCTATAACATCAAAGTCACTACACTGTAGTTAATTAGCATTAAGGATTTTACATGCACAGTAGTTTTTAGTTATATAGACCTGACACCAGGTGGCAGCAGAGATGCAAAATTTGTTTGGCAGCTGGACTACATTCCAACATCTTGTAAAACTTGGAATGTTTACAGAAATCTAGGCTGAGAGCTAGGTAGCTCCAAGATAATCAATGATCAAATTTTCTAACAGCCTCCCACTACATCAACTGGGTACCAGGATTTGAGGTGTATAGTAAGACTTGCTCTAGTTATCTTCATGGTTGAGGTATGCATGCAATCTCATTTACATACAGGAACAGGTTATAAAGCAAATTTTTCCAGTTCCCATTCTGGGGCTGAATGAAATGTCTGGGAGCACTTTGGATAGCTAAGCACCTAGATGAGGATGAATGAAAATAAGGAACAATTTATGAGACTTAAAAGCAATGTTCCCTGTAATTTGTGTGTTTGTATAGCCACTCATGAGAGATTCAAATGCTCTCCAGCTGATTAGGAGAACACTCACAACTAGGGGTTTTTTTATTTCTCCTGATGCGTCAATGAACATAGCAAAATTTATTCTGCACGTGGATGGAAAAAATCTGCCCATGAATGGAAAAGATTAGAGGGAACATTGCTTAATATCTTCCACATCTTATTGCATTTGTTCCTTTCTAGACTGAAAATTGGAGGAGGACAACTAACATTTGGCATCTACAGACATATTTCTACCTATATAAATCTTGGTTACATTCATTTGACAGGCAGTTTTGTAAAAGCAGTATTTCCATGATTAAACATGGAAGATGCCATTTTTTGGGCCATTTTATATTTTGTCTGAAATGATGCACTCCTCACTATTGTATTTACCTGCAATCTAAACTGTATTATTTTGATTCTTTTAACTCAGTAGTTTTTCTGGACAGCCCATATTGCATGCTTAGTATGCCAGGGAGATATGGTGAAATAGATATTCCATATCAGACAAGGCCATCTGCAAATAAATAACTTCTTTGGACCCTAACATTATTCCTGCCTAGAGCTAGGTGAAATTTTTGTCCCAAATGTATTCTGGGGTGCAACATGGAGATTCAGCAACACAGGCTATGTCTACAGTATGGGGTTTTTCTGGGATACCAAAAGTATCCCGGAAAAGACATAGCCAGAGGTATCCCAGAAAAACTCCGCCGCATCCAGGGAACCTGTCTGCTCTTCAGCTTTTTTTCATGGAAGAGCAGATGCACTCTTACAGAAGCTCTTTCTTTCTCCTCCCACGAGGTCTTCCAAAAGAAGAGGCTTTTCTGAAATTTGGTCCAATGTAGACTATGTACACTAGTGTAGAAAGGCCAAATTTTGGAAAAGCCTCTTCCGAAAAAACTATCGGAAAAAGGTAAGCAAATTGCAGAGTGATCATTGTAGTGTACACATAGCCACAAAGACTTTGCAAATTCTTGGTGGTGTTACTAATTCATGTGAGTAATAAAAAGTTCTGGATTTGGACATTCGTTTTGATATTTTACCAAAATAACTGTTTAGATTTTATGGTTCAAGCTCCAAATTGTTTTGAAACTTCCTTCAAGTCTGTTAGAAAAAAATTAAAAAATTAAAATAAAAAAACATAAAAAACTCAAAATTAAAAAAAAAGTATTTCATTTGGGTTTGAGTGAAAAGTTTCATTCCTCCTGGAATATGGGGTTGCTAAGATGATAGTGGAGGGGAAGGCAACTACACACTGTGTCAGTGAATAACTAGCACTAGAATAACTGTGTAGACATTTTGTTTAGGCTGTAGCACGGGGAGAGGAGATGGACTTCAGCCCTTGTGGCTGTGCCACAGTGTCTACCCAGCTATTTTTAGTGCTATAGCACAAGCCCATTTCTGTAGTCCTGTGCTCACAGATGCACGGCCACATGTTTTGAACCACCAGGTGATCAGACCCGTAGAGGTTATCTATCCTGTACTGCTAACCGGCAGTCCCACAAATCATAAAGCTGGGCCTAAAATAAAACTTCTCAACATTTATTTTAGGCACATGCTTTACAGCTGATCCCTGTCAGCCCAATTGTGCAGTCCTTAATCAGGCGTAGTTCACTCTGGGTATGTCTAGACTACATGACTCCGTCGACGGAGCCATGTAGATGAGTTTACTAGACATAGCAAAGTGAAGCGGCGATTTAAATAATCGCCGCTTCATTTACATAAAAATGGCCGCCGCGCTGTGCCGACGATCAGCTGATCGGCACAGCGGGGCAGTCTTGACGTGGCGCGGTCGACAAGGGAAGCCTTTGTCGAGTGCTCCGGTATGCCTCGTGAAACGAGGTTTACCAGAGCAGTCGACAAAGGCTTCTCTTGTCGACTGCGGCGCGTCTCGACTGCCCCGCTGTGCCGATCAGCTGATCGTCGGCACAGCGTGGCGGCCATTTTTATGTAAATGAAGCGGCGATTATTTAAATCGCCGCTTCACTTTGCTATGTCTAGTAAACTCATCTACATGGCTCTGTCGACGGAGCCATGTAGTCTAGACATACCCTCTGAGACCAATGGAATTTTCACCTGAATAGAGAAACCAGTTTGATACAAGCAGCATGCCATATTCAAAGTTTTCAAATTTGATTTTTTATTTTATATATATATATAGACATGTGTGCTTAATATTAAGTCAGATTTGAAAAGCTTGGTCATGTATAGAGCTTTTTTCAAGGATTTAAAACTCTTATGCAAGGTGTTCAGCTGGTATAACTCAGCACATTAACTTACATGGAACTACTAATATTTATACCATCCCAGTCTCAAGCCAATTACAGCCCTGCAACAAGGACAGGATATGGCAGAGCTTAAATCCATGCTAGAAAACTGATTGGGAGACAATGTGGTGATGGTTGTGATGATGGAAATGAAATAAACATTAACCTCTTCTTGCTTAAGTCCTACAGTTGTAAGCTAGTGTTTTTCTTCAAATACTATATCCTTTAAAATTGTAATTTTATATCTTGGCTATTATAACTGAAAGCCACTAGATGCCAGTGTTATCTAAACATCAGGAAAAGACTTTTTCACTTAAATGTTAGAAGCTTAAGAGGCAACCCAGCCAAAGACTGTATTGATAGTACAGCTTTCGTATCTTTCAATAATATACAGGATATCAGTGCAATAATGCAAAGAACATATATCCCTGGTTAGTTTGAAAAGGACAATGTATTATTTTATAGAGAAAGAAAGTCAGATCAAATTAGTCAAATTTCAGTATGTATCTCTTGTCAAGTAACTACAGCTTGCTGTACCCAAACTGCCATGTTACATTCATTCCACTACAGGTTAGAGTTGTGTCCAATTTCCAAAATTAAAATCTGGATTTTGACCACATCCTCTATTCAAGTTCCTTAGGTCTATTGAGTGTTTATGGCTTTTTCATCATGATAAAAAATTCCAGGTCTAAATTCAGATTCCAAGCCACACCCTAAAATTTTATTTTGACTCATCTCTACACAGCAGGAGTTTGGGTTGGATCCATTTCGACCATAAGTGTTCTTTCTCTATTTTTTTGTGATGAATGGAAAAATGGTACTTGGATTTGAAATAGTAGGATACAGAAGATTCTGGTTCAACGCCTAGCTCCACCCCAACCTTCATTTGTGAACTGGGCTTGGTTGGGAGCCACCATGTTAATACTTACAAGTAGCATAATCCAACTAATTGGAAGGGGCACTATTCTGCTGAGGGTATATGGGAACTAAGCACGCCAATCTCTGATACATCTATCTCAGGTTAAACTCTATAGTCTGCAGAACCTTTTACAAAGTGAATTTGCCACATCTGATGATGTTTTTGTCTGTCCTTACCACAGCCATTAGACTTTGAAACAAAAAAGGCATATACCTTTAAAGTAGAGGCCTCCAATGTGCATCTTGATCATCGATTCCGCTCTGTGGGTCCATTCAAAGATACAGCCACAGTGAAGATCAATGTGTTGGATGTGGATGAACCTCCAGTTTTCAGCAAGCCTATGTACACCATGGAGGTTTATGAGGATACTCCTGCTGGGACCATTATAGGTGCTGTAACTGCACAGGACCTTGATGTTGGCAGCAGTTCTGTTAGGTAAGGAAACATTTTCCTTCTTATAGACCTTTCACACAAATCACACTCCGAAAAGTTCAAACTAAGAATGACACAAATTTGCAGAGGACTGGGTCCATCGATGATTATTAGTGCTGATGGTCCATGACAAGCTGATGGTTTCCATAAGCTTTTGCCTTCCAGTAGCTTGGACTGCATGACAAGGGATGGATCACTTGACAATTACACTGTTCTCTTTATTCCCTATGGCACATCTGGCACCATCCACTGTCATGGGACAGGATCCTGAGCGACCTGGAACATGTTTTGATCCAGTACAGCCATTCTTTTGTTCTTATTTTCTAAACTCATGCAAAGAATGAGATTGAATGGCCCAGGTAATGATATATAACTCAATTCACTTCAAAGCCAAAATCCCAAGTAAGAGTTGCTGAAAGTAATTATCAAAAAAAGTAGATGTTTATATGAAATGAGTCTATATATGGTAGATTCTGAAGAACAGTAGTCCATATCACAAAAAGCATCATACCAGTTGACATTAACTAGCACCCCTTACCTTAACAGAGGTTCTGGGTACTGAACAGTTTTGGGAATGTGTGTCGTACCTAGAGGGTGTCCATCCAGAACTGGAATATTGGGAACAAATGTGGAAAGGTTAGGTGGGGGAGTTGGCAACACTTTGCAAATACTTGGAGAGATATCATTACTGCACCTTACCCAAGCAATAGTCTTTTTGTCACACTTTATATGCAGGTTTATAAATTATAAAGAGTTATAAATTATTATTCAATTGTTATAGACTGTTAGTATCAAAAGGTAATGGGCTGCATCTAACTATCCATTGTTAACACCTTCTAATTATGTGCTCATAACCATTTTATGCATGATATTTATGTCTATCACATGAATAATTTATCAACCCATTATGAATAAATGGAACTTTACTATAAAGTGTGACTAGTCTCACTCTTACAACACAATTCAACAACAATGCCACCAGTCTTTTCAGAAACACCTAGGACTACAATACAAGCATCATGGAGCTCAGGATCTAAGACAGCTGATCTAAGATAGCAATGGGGAGGGTGATATCATTCCTGTGGGGCCTGCCCATCCTGCATTCTTTCCACCATAGGATAGTATAGTTTCATATAGACTGGGTGACATATGTTACATTTCCTCTGCCCAATAAAAGGGCCAGGTTGTTAACCCTTTCCCTCAGAGGTAAGCTTAGAAAAGTAACCCCATCAAAGCCAGCATTATCTTGAATATTGGGCCAATAGCAAGCCCCCAACTTTTGTTTCTGAGCAGTTTCTTGTTTACATGGTCCTGTGTTCATCTCTTGAATAAGTAACTGTTTTCCGGTGACAGTAACTGACTCACACTCTGGCTTGAAGAGAGGCAGTTTTCATGCATGAGTGCCTTAGGGAAGAAGAGGGTCTCTGTCTTTCTCTCCCTGTACGTTCCTACCCAGCACATTCAGCTGCTCTCCTTGGCACCTGGGCAGTGACCCAGATAAAGCCACTTTGGCTTGAGAAACCTTGGCTGGGAGGTCACATGTCCTCCCCTTTATATTCTTCCCTCCACCCAGTATGCTGTATCACAAGTTGTCTATGCCCTTAGATGCCCAACTGCCAGTCTGAGAGACCAAATGAGAGATTAATCTTTTATTTTGGCTCCCAAATTTGAAAATTGGGCTCACGGGGCCTCATCCATGGCCCACTGTAGCCAGTGGAAAGATTTCTATTGAGTTCAGTGAGCTTTGGAGGAGCTTTGGAGGAGTCCCAGAGTCCTTTGCTTTAAGGACAGGTAAGTGAGGCAGTGCCAGAAGGCTAATAGAGAAACACTGGAACAACAAAGAGAAACTACTACTAGGCATTGTACAGGCAGTACATCTCCTTCAGTATGACTCTGAAAAATATTTTTTTCAGCCAAGCCATCATGATTTTGGTCCTGAAAACACATACTTATCTCTTCTCTCCTTGTAACTCCCATCCAAATACCTCTGGGCCTTGGTGCCTGATACAAACCTTTTCCAGTAAACAGAAAAAGTCCTATTTGCTTCATTGAGCTTTGGATCATCCTCTTATAACTGTGGGAATTGCCAGTTAAAGAACTCTCATGTTTGGTGGATAGAAGCAAGATGTTTATTGCTTACTATTTAACCTGTCCGTGTTCATATATTGATTAGTTGAAGTGAAAGAACATAGATGTGAGTGTTAATTCCTGTCAAATTAGAGTTCAATACTCTATAAGGTATATAACCTTTAAATGAAAGTAAAAGTCAATAAAGAAAAGTTAGCAAAAGCGCATGTTAGTTACAAAGAGTTGCATGTGTTTACAACTTTCAACTGGGTCTTACGGTAATTATGTTCTCTCAGCTATTTAAAATCTATATTATCTCATGGGGTAAATAATGTTCCATCAGTTTTAGAATATTTTAAAGAAGGTGCTTAAGGAGTGTAACACTACTTTCATGTAAATTGGCCCTCTAAGTAGACATAGAACAGCAAGAAATATTCTCTGAGATAATAGGCAATATAATGTGCTGAATGGTACAATTTCTTTACAAATTAATTCATGTTCCCAGAGATGTTTTCCTACAGCAGTTTAGCTATTATGATGCATATTACAACAACAATCTGCAAAACAATGGAGACTAGCATAAAAGACAAATCTGCACTGTATGCAGCAGAAGTTATAACATAAAAGAACAAAGCAATCTAAAACAGCTCACATTAAAGGATGCAACACTAGTCACAGCAATTTAATCCACTTTATCACACAAAAATGTTTAACTCTGTTTTAGATGTATGGGGAAGGGGCGAAAATAGCAAAATAATAGTGGAGGTTAAAACTGGTTGGGGGGGAGGAGGAAGGGGAGACTATGTTGCTGGAAATCACTGAAAATTCCAAGGTTTCTTTTTCTCCAGTACACAGAATTAGGACTGTTGAGGTTTCTGAGAATTTCAGAGTTGAAATAAGTATGAATGGAAATTGACAGAAATATGGAAATGAAGAGGCTCAGAACAAACATTCAGTGAAAGTGAACTAGGAAAACACAAAGGAAAAAGGAGCCGAAGGTACTCAACACCTGCAAGGATCACTCTATGCAACACTATTTTGGAACATTGCCCTAGCACACCTGATTTTCAAACTGTGTTAAATTTAGATTTTAGTACGCATGGGAGAATTGTTCTGTCCATTTCCATTTCCATTTCCTTCATACTGTAGCAAGAAATGTTTGGCATAAATGGCAAGCTGAATTCCTGTGTACTTTGTGGCCATTAAAGATTCCAGAGAACTTCTTAAAGAAAAGTAAAACAAATATTTTCACATGTTCTTCTCCGATTCCTCTAGCCTCATGACAGTTACAAGAGCTCCAAGACCAACATACATCCATACTCAAACACTGAGAATTTATGTCATTTAGAAATCAGAAAATGTTGATGTCAATAAAAGCTAATTTCTCTTAGTGAGACATAACATTAGGATTTTTTTTTTTTAAGTCATGCTTACATCTGCACTAACTCTATGCAGTTTGAGACCAATGTGATATTCTTTGGGACAAAGCTAAGTAATGAAGAAGAGCATCAGCATAAATAGATGGATGAGGGATACCAATTACATATAATGATATCAGTAGAGAGTTTTCCTAACACTTTATGAGATTAAGTACATTTCAGGTGGCACCTATCAAGATGTCAGATCTCTTAGGAGATGGTGTATCTTACTGGATAAAGGCACTTTTTTTAACCTATACTCTGAACTATAGATATAAGTCTCATTAAAATGAGTTTAATATTCTCTTCCATTGCCCTGCAGATCTTCCTGGCTTGAGTCACAGAAGCCACAGAACCCTTTAAAGCATGTAAGTCACAAGGGCTGTGCATTCTCCCTGCCGAGATCCAGAATTCTGGAACTAGGATATAAATCCCCTACTTGCGCTCTTAAGACCTGTTCTTTTTGAGATCTATGGTATCTTGTAATCAACTCCTCTCTCATGAATAGCATGTGTGATGGATAGGAGTACTTGCCAGCATTTGGTGCCTAACGGGTTAAATTCAGATACCTAGGAGGTGTTGGCAGGGAGCTAGGAGAGCCAATGAAAAAAGGTGTTGAAATTTGAATTGGAAGGTATACCTGCCTGCTGTTTTCTTTATGTGAGTTTTAAGCTAGGAGCTGAGGAAACAAGATGAATTAAACCAGGCAGAACTACCATGCGTATAAGGAATACTGGGCATGGAAATGGACTGAATCCAGAAGCACGGATTGTAAGTAGACAGGAAAATGTCTATTTAGTCACAATCAGCTTATTTTCTTTGTTTTGTTGGTTGGTTAAAGGTCTCTGTGCTAAGTCCATGCCCCAACACCACCATCCACTGCATCTAAGCTGCACCCAGAGATACCATTTTTCTCTGTGTTTTAATCTGTTCTTTTCTTAGTTGTTCCGAAACACCCAGCAACCAAGTCTGCTTTATCAACATTTTTTTTTTGTTAATAAAATCACCTTTTTAAAGGTGATGATTTGATTCTTGTGTCCTGGAAGGTAACAGGGGTATGTGTGTATGCATGCCTAAGACTGAGATGGCAGTGGGATGCCATTTCTGGGTGCCCCTTCTGATACTCCCTCAACTGGCTGTTAGTTTTTGTTTTCCTTTGCCACCTCCATCCACCTGGCTTCTATATCTCCTGCCTCTATTATGTCTTTAGACTTCCCATCTTGGATGTCTCTCTGGAGCTCTATAGGAAGGTCCTCTAAGAACTGCTCCATTTGTATCAGGAAAACTAGCTGTTCCCTAGTCTTAGCACCTGTTCCTGATATCCACGTCTCACTGCTTTTTTTTAATCTGGTAGGCATAGTGGGGCAGTGCCATACCCGATTTCCACCTTACAGATCTGAAACAGCAATGGGCATGTTCGGTGGTAAGTCCCATCCTAAGTCTGGCCTTTTGTTTAAAAATGTCATAGTTGTTCATATTTTCCCCGGGCATTTCAACTGCCACTTGTGTTAAGGGTCCACTGAGTTGTGACCTCAGCTCCACTATGTACTGGTCTTTGGGGATGCTGTACCCAAGACAGGCTCTTCCAAAACTTTCTAAGAAGGCCTCTACATCATCTCCTATCTGGTACGTCAGTTATTTCCTGGGCTGGGGAGTATTAGTTGGAGCAGGGTGGTTAGCTGGTGAAGTTGGAGTGCCCAGCTTCCTAATTTTCTCCAGTTCAACTTCTAACCACCTCATTTCCACTTCCTCACATTTCATCTGCATTTCTGCTTGCTTCATCTGTAGGAAGAACTGCATCTCATTCTGAGTTATAGGTCTGCCTGCCTTAAGGACACTCTATCACCTTGAAGACAGTAGTGGGAGAGGGACATGGCCGCCATCCTCTGCTCCCACCTACACAAGGTTATTTCCCCCTGGCCTCACAGGGATATTCTCCTATCCCTCTGCCTCATTGTATGAGTCTTCCCCAGAGGTGGACATCCTGATCTAAGGCTGTTTTCACCTCAGCATGCTGCTTAGGGAGGGTTGGTTGCTTCAGAGCTACTCTGCCTGATCACAAATGCAGGCACTGGGCTGCTTTCATACTCTATTCTAGCCTAGCTATCCAGTTGCCCCAAAAGCTAGAACAACCCCCCCTCCCCCACTGGTTTGGACTCTCTGGCTGTGCAGATTTAACCTTCTGTGTGCCTTTCCCCCTCAGGTAGCAGAAGGGGGAAAAAAGTCCCCAAACTTCCAAACAGCAAAACAGAAAAAAAAAGTGTCCTTTTAAAATCCTGAGGTCTGTGTTCCTGGTTCAAAATGATCCTACCGCTCTGCCACCATGTCACGGATGTTCCACCCCGGGCACTCTGAATGCAGAAGGTGGGGGGGCTGCAAAAGTCCCTAAATACCTTACCTCTATAGGCTCTGTTTACTATGCACTAGCTCTAGAAGATAGGCTGGCACCATCAAGTGATTTTTTAAGAAACCTGAAAAACCTGGAAGGAACACATGAATTTCTTCCCTGAGGTACCCCAACCTCTTCTGCCACAAGAGAGCTTGAAAAAAAAAGAAACAAAAGAAAACACAGAAAACAAACTGTGTCTTTGATAGCTGATGTCTGAAGCTAGGCGGGCACACACAGAAACCTGTTACCTTCTAGGACACAAGAATCAAATTATCACCTTAAACAAGATGATTTTATTAACAAAAAAGTAAAAGATATCCTTAATAAAGCATACTTGATTGCTAGCTGTTACAGAGCAATTGAAAGGAAAAAAAATTAAAATACAGAGAACATAGTATCTTTGGGTATAGCTTACATATAGTGAATGGGGGAGGGGGAGCAGCACAAGGATTTTACAGAGAGAAGCTTAACCAAACAACCAAAACAAAGACAAATACTCTGATCACAACTAAACTTAACTTCCTCTCTACTCACCATCTGTGCTGGCCCATACTTCAAGGCCCAGTTTACTCCCATGCCCAATATTCCTGGTAGGCATGGTAATTCTGATTACTGCATGTTGCTCCTCCAGCCCTTAACTTAGAACTCACACAAAGGAAGAAGCAGCTAGGTATCTATATACAATTCAGATTTCAACAGTCTTTCCCACTGGCTTTTCTGGCTTTCTACCACCACCCCCTCTAGCACGCCTCCCATCCCTCACACTTGCCCATAGTCACTTAGCAGGCCAATGGCAGGATTTAGAAAAAAATTCAGTACTCCTGAGTCCCCAGTTATTGATCTATCCACTGGCTACAGGAAAGTCAAATATTACTTCTGATCTGGTACTTGAAGACAACACAGTTTTTGTTTTCCCTCAGTAGGCGGGCTGTAGAGCCCGAACTCTTAGACCCAGAGTTTCCCTGTGATGGACGTGGGGCCTGGCCAGAAGGGGCAAGGCTGGGGTTGGGGTTTGGGGCTTGCCTCCCCCAGCCCTACCTTCACCCACTGCCCATGGTTTAATGGAGCAGCAGCACATTATGCTTTTGCACCTAGTAACTAGATCCTGGAAAGAATATATATTCTGTTGCAATTGTACTCTAGTTCATGAAGTAGAACTCCTGCTTTTGGATTAAAGGTTCCCATTACAAATCTCTACAGCAATGGATTTCTGAAACACTATAAAATGCAATCAGTGGGTTAAAAAGCAGTAATTTTGTCTTCTAGAGACATATCATCTCAAATGGCAATTTTGTTATGCATGAAAACCTAAGCAAGATTAAGATGAGTCATTTCTTGGACTAACCTCTAAAGAAACCCAGGTGCTATAGGCTATGGGGCCCCCTTTTGTATCACTGGGCCCCATGGCAGTTGCTCCTTTTCCCTCTAGGCTTGTCAGTGGGCTGGCTACAAGGTGCAGTTATTTATCCTGTAAAGTGGTTCCTGTCCCTTTGTCAAACTGAAACAGTGCCCCACCATGTGAAGCTACATCTTTGAGGACTTGTGGTAATTAAAGAGCCTACTAAACTCACAGCAGTGTTACTTGTCATGTATTAGCTGAATTTCAAATATAATACAGGTTGCACCGCTGAAAACGGGTACTCTCTGGTCTGGCAACATCAGTGGTCCAGCAGGACCATGGATGCTCCTGGACCAGAGAGCCCCAGAGCTTAATGGCAGGAGGGCCAGCAGCCCAGCCAGGGTTAGGGACAACAGGGCCAGAGGAGCCCCACAGCAGTGCTGGGGCAAGGGATTGGAGAACCCTGGCAGCCCGCGGTAGTGCAGAGCTAGAGCTGGGAAATCCATGGCAGCATGAAGCCAGCAGTGTGGGGTCGGGGAATGGAGAAGCCCAGCCACCTGTGGCAGCTCTTGGCAGCGTGGAGCTGGAGAACCCTGACAGCCAGTGGCAGTGCAGGGTCAGTGGCTGGAAAAGCCCGGCTGCCCATAGCAGTGCAGGACTGGGGAAATCTGGCTGCACACAGCAACATGGGCCAGGGCTGAGAATCCCAGTTTCCAAAGGCAGCCTGGGGCTAGGGCCAGCAGCAGCAGAGTGGGGGAGAGGGTAGGAGGGGCCTGATGTGGGGGGCGGGGGGACTGGCTGGCTTGGGGCTCAAGGCAAGGGACACCTCCCCTGCCTGGCAAATTCTGTCATTCAGGTCTGGTCAGGTCCCCACCATACCAGACCAGGGAGGTCCAACCTGAACAAATTACCCTTTTAATTTAAATTGGATATGCTAGTGCTAATTTCCCGCCCTTCCCTTTTTGTTGCAATATACAAATAACAGTTGTTGCATTTCATCTAGAGGTTCTTATATTTTGGGCCAATGTTTTCTTCCAGCACCATGAATGTAATCTTAAGACAGGATTTTTTGAGAGTTGTATTTATTTGGGGTGGGGGCCTCATGCTTGGAGCCCATTTCAGCCTGTGATGTCCTTAGAACTCTAAGAGAAATGGATCAACATATAGAATAGTAGCAGATAAACTGCTGAGGCCATCTCTTTGCATGTGGATGAATAGAAAAGAAAAAAGTATGTATAAAATGGGAGCACTGATGGGATCCATGTGGATCCTAAACTCACAATCTGCAGTCTGGTATTAATGGACTTATTTAGGGCTTAATCCCCAAAGTTATCTCCTCAGAGGTTATAATCCCAGAGGAAGTTGCGGGGTTACCAATGACCACCCTGTGAATTCTCATTTTCTGTGGGAGTTGAACAACCCTCAGTGTAAAAGGAAGCACTGGGATTGTTCTAATATATGGCCACCTCCTTAGGTCTGGCTATGGGCTGCACAGCAGCATAGGATCTACCACAGCACTTAACAATATAGTCAAGCCCCTTCACATTCTCAAAGCTACTTCTACCAAACCTCTCACTGCAGGGTTAGTGAGGCCCCCATACAGGTCAGAGTAGGTAACAGAATCATCCCACTGTGTGATCACAGCTCCCACTATTGTCATTTTGGCACTTCAGATCTTCCATGTGACATACTTTCACTCTTGGGCTTCCTTAAGGTTTGAATTTATGCAACGAGAATAGGAACTGAGTTAATGCCTGTTAAAGACTAAGATAAAATACCAAAAACCAAATATTTATACACTGAAGAGTGAACTTAAAGCAGCCAAAGATTACATCTGGAGCATTCTCGCTGGGTGAGGGAAATGTTATTAGTATGAAGCTCTGTTGCTTCTTCTACCAGATCTGCTGTCAGATATGGAAATTTGTTTCTTGATGTAAGTAGAAGGACTGGGTGTGTCAGGAAAAGGACTGAAAAAAACAAGTGTGGCATACTGAGGCTCTGCTCCACCTGATTTTTGGTTGGAGTTGATTCCCACATCCAGACATTATTCCTGGATGTAAATTCAAGCTCCCTGGGAATAGGCAGCTGTGAATGAGGGGTTCAAAACCAGCTCCCTATCAGCCCACAATCCACTGTTCTAGGTGCTTTTTTTTCATTTAAACTTGTAGAGTCTCAAACCATCCTCTAATGCCCCTCTTATCACCAGAGATTCTAGGTTGCTCTTTAGTGTCATAGCCTTCCCTTAGGGAAAGCTGGCAGAACAAAAACACCTTCACTTAGTCTGATTTCCTCTCTGCAGACTGTGAAAACTGATCTCTCACTAATGTTGGAACAGTCGAGTCTGAGGATACGATCCTTCCCTCATTATGGAGAGGTGAGAGGGAGAGCAAAAGTGCATGTGCAGAATGGCTTCCACTATTCAGACCTGCCCCAAACCTCAGCAGAATCGAAAGCAGCATTTCATAATCCATTACAGTATCAAGGAGGATGGGATTCTGTGGCTTTGTCCTTAATTTATTTCTGTCCTCTAAGGGCATTGTACCAGGCCTGGAAAGATATTGTGTATGTAAGCTTGTACTGAAGGGATTAAATGCAAGAATCCTAAAGATGTAGATTTTACTCCAAACATCTTAGAGTAAAATACAAGACACATCTTTGCTTTCTCTCTCAGTCTTGCAGCGCTGCCTGCTCAGTGTACCAGTAAAAATAAAAACAATGCATTTTCCAAATAATAACAGGTTTTTTTCTAAGATATGCAGCCCATCATGAGAAATACAAAGCAGACAACAGAGCTGACTGATGATTTTGATGGGCATATGAACATCATTTTAGATGGGGAGGGAGAGGAAGCAATGAAATTTGTAGACTGAAACAACTGGCAGTTTGGATGTGCTGATAATTGAAGCGCAGCAGATTTTATTCCCCATTTTGTCTAGTGGGTTTTACTAAAATTTGTATGTAAAATTTATAGGGCTTATGAAAATTTTAACAGCTTCTTTCAGTCAAATCTGATGTAGTCATCAGAATCTGTGAGTGTTCCCATGGCCATTGCCTTCATGTAAATTAGTTCTGCATCATGCTAAATAAGCATTCACTACTCTCATCAGAAACTAAGAGCAAAGCGTTATTTGTATTGACATTACCTGCACAACATCAGGTAGCCTGTTGGCTGCTGAAAAACATTAATCTTTCACCCTCATTATTTAGAAATTGAGCGAGATTGTAGCATGCTGTGAGCAAGACTGCAAATCATGTATTATAGTGTGGAAAGAATTCTAGTCAGTGGGAGTATTGATTTTTTTTTTCATGTTTTATGTATAATTCACATGTAAAGGGCTGGTCTTGTGATAAGGTGAAGAGAAATGTTTTCTTCTTCTTCCCTTCAAGTACAGAATTTTCCTTCCACCCTCCTGAAATCACAACTAGCCAACGCCCACAATGTTCAAAATTCTGTCTAGCACCAATGAAATGTTTAGGGTCTGAGATCTCACAAAACAGCGAGGCTTTATCACACTTCAAAGTCAAAATATTTTTAAATATAGAAAGAAGTGCCATTGTGGGTCATTTACTCAGGGGAGTAAGATATACAAAGAACAGAAGAATGGTCAATGCCAGGTGCCCCAGAGGGAATAAACAGAACAAGGAATCATCAAGTGATTCATCCTCTCACCCATTCCCAGCCTCTCAGGCTACGTCTAGACTACATGGCTCCATTGACGGAGCCATGTAAAATAGTTTATTCAGCATAGTCAAAGAAGCGGGGATTTAAATAATCCCCCCCTTCATTAAAATAAAAATGGCCGCCATGCTGTGCCGACGATCAGCTGATCTGGCACAGCGTGTCAGTCTAGACGCGACGCGGTCGACAAGGGAAGCCTTTGTCGACAGCTCCGGTAAACCCCGCTTCTTTGACTATGCCGAATAAACTATTTTATTTGGCTCCGTCGACGGAGCCATGTAGTCTAGACGTAGCCTCACAAACAGAGGCTATGGACACCATTCCTGCCCATCCTGGCTAATAGAGATTGATCCATCCTGGCTAATAGAGATTGGGCTCTTTTTTGAACCCCGTTATAGTCTTGAACTTCACAATATCCTCTGGCAAAAAGTTCCACAGGTTGACTGTTGTGTGAAGAAAAACTTCCTTTTGTTTGTTTTAAACTGGCTATCTATTAATTTAATTTGGTGACCCTAGCTCTTATATTCTGGGAAGGAGTAAATAACTCTTCTTTCTTATCTTTTTCCACACCAGTCATGATTTTATGTTAGTGTTACTCTCCCTCAGGGATTTATACAGTTTCATATAGAGGTTGGATTTTTAAAAAATGCTCAACTGTGACTATAAAATAAATGAGAGTTGACATCCATAGGAGAAGTGTTTGGCCAATCCTTAGGAAAACCTCACAGCGATGAAGACACTTGGCTTTACAGATAGAATGGTACCAAAAAAAAGTAGCCCCGCTGAAAATTTTACAAACACTTTGTAATTTCTGTAAAATGGATTTGATGGAAAAATGCTTATCCAGAGAAGTACAAAATGAAAAGGTTTTTTTTGGGGGGGGGAGGGAAAAAGAGTTGCTGTTTGTCAGACATGACCTATCCAGCTCACTGTAGGCTTTGCCACTGGTAAATGATGCAGCTATTCCAAATTTATGTCAATAAGACCTTTAGATCACACCATTCCTCAGAGTTCTTTTACACATGCTTTTTGTGCTAGTAGAGGCACTGGTTGCTAAGTAAGGGTATGTCTACACTAGCCCCCTAGTTCGAACTAGGGAGGCTAATGTAGGCATTCGAACTTACAAATGAAGCCCGGGATTTAAATATCCCGGGCGCGCGCCATTTTTAAATCCCCCTAGTCCGAACTAACTGCCCGCGGCTACACGCGGCAGTTAAAAGTTAATTCGAACTAAGTCCTTAGTTCGAATTAACTGTTACACCTCATTCCACGAGGTGTAACAGTTAATTCGAACTAAGGACTTAGTTCGAATTAACTTTTAACTGCCGCGTGTAGCCGCGGGCAGTTAGTTCGGACTAGGGGGATTTAAAAATGGCGCCCGCCCGGGAACATGCAAATGAAGCCCGGGATATTTAAATCCCGTGCTTCATTTGCAAGTTCGAATGCCTACATTAGCCTCCCTAGTTCGAACTAGGGGGCTAGTGTAGACATACCCTAAGTGTTTAGTGAACTGAGTCCAAAACCACACTGACTAAGAGATCTCAGTTTGTTATTTTTTACATTTCTGCCTTTGTTTTTTGTGGGTTTTTTTTTTCATTTTGCTCTGGTTACTATCATCCTGCAAGTATTTATGCACTGAAATTGTTTGGGATGTATTTGCATAGTTTTACTTCTTTTTGGATCAAGTGATACCCATGAGGTTTCACAGAGGAAAAGAGAAGAGCTGACAGCATGTCCATTAGGATTTCATTTGGTTTGACCTTTAATGCAATAACAGGACTTTAAAAATTCTCAGCATAGATATGAGGAGTTCATGCCCCCATCAAGAGAAGATGAGCTAGGCTTAGTAAATAATTTAAAGAGGAAAAAAACATGTGGGGATATATTAGCCTGCTTTTGATCTCTATTACCAGCCCTTCCTGTTTCTTGGTTCAGAATAAATGAAAGATAACAGGAGAAAATTCAGTGTTCGCTGGATATGATGAGACACAGTATTAGATCTTTTTAAACCATCCATTATTAGCCATTACTATATCGTGCCACATTCCTTGCATCATAGTAGTTAAACTTACCAACTTGATTTCTGTTGAAATTGACAGAATTTTTATAATTTAAATAGGAATGCTTTATTATGGAAAAATCCCAGTATTAGAATTGACATAAAAGACACAAAAGGTCTTTGCTCAGATGATGGTGATGTGCTTTGAGCAAGGTCATTTGTGGCCTAGACAGCACACACTGTCCTTCAGGGACACAGATGTCCCAGGGGAGCCACATTACCCCAACTCCCTGGGCACAAGCAGGCATTGGAAGGTGCTGGCCAGGCCAGGCGAGTCAGGATGGGAGAGGATGATGGGGTGGCTTGCTTTCCCTCCATGCCGCATACACACCGGTTCTGGCAGTGGCAGCAGTCCACAGGGAGAGGACTTCTGTCCCTGCCTGCTGGGGGAGGGGGCAGAGGGTATTGGGGAAAGTGTGTGTGAGCAGCATATGCCGCTTGCTGGGGAGAGTGTTACTGGGGTCCCCTCTTTTATTTCTCCTGGAAGGTTCCCATGAAAGGACTTGGTGTCCTCTACTTCACCATACTTAATGAGGAGCGGATGCTGTCCTTAGAGTGCAGGCATGTCTGTGTGCCATGTGCAGCACAGTTGTGTGTCCATGACCCAGCCTCCTTAGTGGTGGCTTGTGGTGGGGAGGTGTTTCACCATGGAATCTGGAGTAAAGCAGGCCTTTCCAGAAACCCTGTGAGCAGGAGCAAAAGGTTCCTTCATGGCTGCCTCATGCACCTCACCACCCACCACCTCCCCCCATCTGTGTCTAGGGATAGTAATGGAACTCACCTGATGGGCCTTCCCTGGCCTCATCTGAACTCTGGGTGACTCTTATTGAAGGCACAGAAACAAACCATTATGATGCACAGTAAGAAAAGCAAATATGGTAGGCGACCAGATTGGTTTAGCAGTGAAATCTTTAGTCAACTTAAACACATAAGGGAAGCTTACAAGAAGTGGAAACTTGGACAGATGATCAGGGAGGAGTATAAACATATTGCTCTAGAATGCAGAGGAGCAAAAGCACAATTGAATTGCAGCTAGCAAGGGATGTGAAGGGTAACAAGAAAGGATTTTACAGGCATGTTAGCAATAAGAGGGTGATTAGAGAAGGTGTGGGGCCCTTACCTGATGAGGGAGGTAACCTAGTAACAGATGATGTGGGAAAAGTTGAAGCACTCAATGCTTTTTTTGTCTCTGTCTTCACAGACAAGGTCAGCTCCTAGACTATTGCATTAGGCAACACACTATGGGAAGGAGGTGGACAGCCCTTGGTGGGGAAAGAACAGGTTAAGAACTATTTTGAAAAGCTAGATATACACAAATCCATGGGTCCAGATTTAATACATTCGAGGGTATTGAGGGAGTTGGCAGATTTCATTGCAGAACCTTTGACTATTATCTTTCAAAACTTGTGGATATCGGGAGAGGTCCCAGATGATTGGAAAAAGGAAAACGTAGTGCCCACCTTTAAAAAAGGAAACAAGGACAATACAGGTAATTATAGACCGGTCAGCCTCACCTCAGTCCCCGGAAAAATCATGGAGGGGATCCTCAAAGAATCCGTTTTGAAGCACTCAGAAGAGGGGAAAGTGATCAGGAATAGTCAGCATGGATTCACCAAGGGTAAGTCATGCCTGACCAATCTGATGAGCTTCTATGATGAGGTAACTGGCTCTGTGGACATGGAAAAGTCAGTGGATGTGACATATCTTGACTTTAGCAAGTTAGGGAAGTATGGATTGGATAAACGGACTGTAAGGTGGCTGGAAAGCTGGCTAGATTGTCAGACTCAACAGGCAGTGTTGAAAGACTCTACGTCTGGCTGATGGTCAGTTTCAAGCGGAGTGCCCCAATGGTCGGTAATGGAGAGGTTTTTGTTCAACATCTTTATTGGCTGGATGAGGGGATCGATTGCACCCTGAGCAAGTTTGCGGATGACACTAAGCTAGGGGGAGAGGTAGATATGTTGGAGGGTAGGGATAGGGCCCAGAGTAACCTAGACAAATTAGAGGATTGGGCCAAAAGAAATCTTATAAGGTTCAACAAGGACAAGCGGTTGTTGTATGAATGCTGAGGGACTTTAGGGTATCCCTCAAGTCCTTCATACTATGGAGCTGTCTGTCCCTTTTCAGAAAACAATTTAGGACCTTCAAAGGTTCAAAGTTCTGCTGGAACTCATAAGGAAGTCCAGACACCTAGAGCCAAAAGAGCCTCCTCATGGCCACCAACACGACTATGGTGTGCAGGCTACTGCATCTGCTCCATTGAGAGCTTCTGAGAGGCGGCCTGTGATATTTACTCTCCTCTGTCAAGATGGTATACTTGTGCAGGAATCTGGTGGCAGTAGCTCCATACATTTGTCCATTGCACCACAGGTGTTACAGATAGACTCATAGACTCATAGACTCATAGACTTTAAGGTCAGAAGGGACCATTATGATCATCTAGTCTGACCCCCCGCACAATGCAGGCCGCAGAATTTCACCCACCCACTCCTAGAATAATCCTCACCCCTATCTCTCAGATATTGAAGCCTTCAAATAGTTTGAAGACCCCAAGATGCAGAGAATCCTCCAGCTGTGATCTGTACCCCATGCTACAGAGGAAGGCGAAAAACCTCCAGGGCCTCTGCCAATCTACCCTGGAGGAAAATTCCTTCCCGACCCCAAATATGGCGATCAGCTAAACCCTGAGCATGTGGGCAAGACTCCCCAGCCAGACACCCAGAAAGTTCTCTATAGTAACCCCTATCATCCCTCCATTGACCTATTTACCACTGATAATGACTAGTCAATTAGTTACCAAGACCATGTTATCTTGTCAAACCATCCCCTTCATAAACCCATCTAGTTTAATTTTGAAGCCAGGTAGATCTTTTGCCCCCACTACTTCCCTTGGAAGGCCATTCCAGAACCTCACTCCTCTAATGGTTAGAAACCTTCGTCTAATCTCAAGTCTAAACTTCCTACTAGCCAGCTTATATCCATTTGTTCTTGTGTCCACATTGGTATTAAGCTTAAATAATTCCTCTCCCTCTAATATATTTATCCCTCTAATATATTTAAAGAGTGCAATCAAATCCCCCCTCAGCCTTCTTTTGGTTAAGGTAAACAAGCCAAGCTCCCTGAGTCTCCTTTCATAAGACAGGTTCTCCATTCCTCGAATCATCCTAGTGGCCCTTCTTTGTACCTGTTCTAATTTGAATTCATCCTTCTTAAACATGGGAGACCAGAACTGCACACAGTATTCCAAATGAGGTCTCACCAATGCCTTGTATAATGGCACTAACACCTCCTTATCCCTACTGGAAATACCTCGCCTAATACATCCCAAGACCATATTAGCCTTTTTCACAGCCATGTCACAGTGGCGGCTCATAGTCATCCTATAATCAACCAGGACTCCGAGGTCCTTCTCCTCCTCCGTTACTTCCAACTGATGTGTCCCCAGCTTATAACTAAAATTCTTGTTATTAATCCCTAAATGCATAACCTTACACTTCTCACTGTTAAATTTCATCCTGTTGCTATCACTCCAATTTACAAGGTCATCCAGATCTTTCTGTATGATATCCCGATCCTTTTCTGAATTAGCAATACCTCCCAACTTTGTGTCATCTGCAAATTTTATCAGGACACTTCCACTTTTGGTGCCAAGGTCAGCAATAAAAAGATTAAATAAAATTGGCCCCAAAACTGATCCCTGAGGAACTCCGCTAGTAACCTTCCTCCAACCTGACAGTTCCCCTTTCAATATGACCCGCTGTAGTCTCCCCTTTAACCAGTTGCTTATCCACCTCTCAACTTTCATATTAATCCCTATTTTTTCCAATTTAACCAATAATTCCCCATGTGGTACTGTATCAAATGCCTTACTAAAATCGAGGTAGATTAGATCCACTGCATTTCCTTTATCTAAAAAATCTGTTACTTTCTCAAAAAAAGAGATCAGATTGGTTTGGCACGATCTACCTTTTGTAAAACCATGTTGCAACTTATCCCAATTGCCATTAACCTCAATGTCTCTAACTACTTTCTCCTTCAAAATTTTTTCCAAGATCTTGCATGCTACAGATATCAAACTAACAGGCCTATAGTTACCCGGGTCACTTTTTTTTCCTCTCTTAAAAATAGGAACTATATTAGCAATTCTCCAATCAAATGGTACAACCCCTGAGTTTAGAGATTTATTAAAAATTTTTGCTAATGGACCTGCAATTTCATGTGCCAGTTCCTTTAATATTCTTGGATGAAGATTATCTGGGCCCCCCGATTTACTCCCATTAAGCTGTTCAAGTTTGGCTTTTACCTCAGATATGGTAATATCTACCTCTATATCCTTAGTCCCATTTGTTATATTACCATTATCCCTAAGCTCTTCACTAGCCTCATTAAAGACTGAAGCAAAGTATTTGTTTAGATATTGGGCCATTCCTAGATTATCCTTAACCTCCACTCCATCCTTAGTAATTAGCGGTCCTACTTCTTCTTTTTTTGTTTTTTTCCTATTTATATGGCTATAAAACCTTTTACTATTGGTTTTAATTCCCTTTGCAAGGTCCAACTCTACCTGCCTTTTAGCCTCTCTCACTTTGTCCCTACATGCTCTAACCTCAATAAGGTAACTTTCTTTACTTATCCCTCCCATCTTCCACTCCTTATATGTTTTCTGCTTTTTCATAATCACCTCTCTGAGATGCTTGCTCATCCAGCTTGGTCTAACACACCTGCCTATAATTTTTTTCCCTTTTCTTGGGATACAGGCTTCTGACAATTTCTGCAACTTTAACTTAAAATAATCCCAGGCCTCCTCCACCTCAAGATCCATAATTTCTTTAGTCCAATCAACTTCCCTAACTAATTTCCTTAATTTATTAAAGTTAGCCCTTTTGAAATCAAAAACCCTAGTCTCAGATTTATTTTTGTTTATCCTTCCATTCAATTTGAACTGTATTAGCTCATGATCACTCGAGCCAAGATTATCCCCTACAACCATTTCATCTATGAGGTCCTCGCTACTCACCAAAACCAAATCTAAAATAGCATCCCCCCTTGTAGGTTCAGCAACTACTTGATGAAGGAATTCATCAGCTATCACTTCTAGGAATCTCTGAGCCCTATTATTATTACTAGCACTTATTCTCCAATCTATATCTGGAAAGTTGAAATCTCCCATGATGAACCCATTAAGAATGGCCTGATGATTCACCAGTGGGATGCACTTTTCCTTCTATCATTTTAGCCTCCTGATTTCTCAGGGAGGGGCCCTGCAATCCTTGGCATTCCCTTTGATTTGTGGCATCCACAACTAGAGAACTGTGTAGTACTAGGGTGTATAAAGGTTCCTACCCTTTAGAAAATATGAAATAATGCTGCTCATTCCTTTCTGATGTGGGGAGGGAAGAGGCTGGGGTTTGCCACAGATTTTTAGTGGTGTCAGTTATAGTATTTATGAGCAGCAGGGAAATGTGTGAAGGTCCAGAGGCAGGAGGATGTATACCATGGGTCAGTATCCTTGGCCACTTTCTCTGCCTAGATCCCCAGGTTTTGGGCTACTCTGCAAAGCAGCAGCTGAAGCACCCTGCTATCCTCCAAAGCTGAGTTGTTGATGAGCCTACCACTGACTCCCCAGGGGAGGAAGATGAGGATAGGAGTGGTGGTTGGCCTCTGTCACTGCCCTCTGCACTGAGGAGATCCCATTGTTCTGGGGGTCAGATGGCCCTTGGTGTCAGTGTGATCAAGGGTGCAGTAGTAACAATGGATGCCTGCACTGCTGAGCTCGCCAGTGCTGGAATGGGTGGCAGTGCTGTGGAAGTCACTGTTACCAAGGCAGAAGTCATTGCTGTGGGGAACACTGGTGCTGAGATGGGAGTCAGTGTTGCAGAGCTTACCAGTACCATGATGAAGATCAATGTCCGAAGGCTGTCAGCACAGAAGTGTAATGAAGTGCTGATAACCCATTGATGCTGAGGTGTTCACTGGTGCTATATGGATGGAAGACACTGATGCTGATACAGGCAACAATGATGCTAGAGTGACTCTCGCTGCATTCAGCACTGATACCACCAATGCCAGTCTAGATCTGGACACCTGGGCTGGACCTTGGGCCAATTGTTACACACACAAGAGGTCCAAAAAGGCCTTCTGATGGAGGCTAGCGATGAGAGTGAGATCTTGACCTCTTGCTCTTAGTTCTGGAGTGATAGGAGTCAGCATAGGACTCAGAAGTCTCTAAAGCATAAACTACAAAGGAGCAGTGCTGGGTGCTGCTGAAGGATGATGGGTCTCCCAGAACTGGTGAGTTTTGCCCTCATGACTGACTGGTGTCAGAGAGACATGCTTTGGAGATGGAGACTGACGTGGCATTGTGAGAGGCTTGACACAAGATGGAAATGGTGGTTTGGCCGCTATTCGGAGTAATTGGTGCCATCTTCCATCATGCAGATCAAGTCCCAAGCCAATCAAATTTCTTTTGAGTGGAGGAAAGTTAAATCTCCTAGCTCTGGAGGTCCAGAAAGTGGTAATGGTTCAGACATGACTGAACCCTTTGTTGGGCAGAAGTCAAATTATCTGTGGGAGCCATCTTGCTAAAGGGCTAAAGGGTCTTGGGCTTCCCCAGGGCTGGCTGCTTCCTCTATGGAGTGAAAGAGTGACTTCTTCTTGACTCTTCTTTTTCCAAGGTACCAGAGACAAGATCTGCATCTCTCCATCATGTGATCCCACCATGTCAGTGCCACTCTTTACGAGGCGCTAGGTCCCATACTGCTGGAACTGGTGCACTATTCACCAAGGAAAAGGTGTTCCGCATAGGATCCGCTGATCCCCGGTTAGATAGTGGGCAGAGAGCTGTCTCCCTGAGGAAGATCCTGAATCTTTGCTTGTGAACTTTAAGTGTTGATGGGTGAAAACTTTTACAGATGCATCACTTTTCTTTTTGGTGACCCTCACGGAGACACTTTAGGCACTCAGAGTGGGAATCACTCTTAGCCATAAGCTGGCTGCAAGCTTTGAACCTCAGGGACCGAGACATGCCCCAGTGCAGGGAAGAGAGAAAAAAAGAAAACAATCTAACTCAACTATCTTTAACTAATCGACTTAACCAACAGGTAGGACACTGCTAATGGTGATTCCAGCTACCATCATTGAGTGGTAAGAAAGAATTGGGGCTCGGTGGGTTAGCAGGGCTTTATATTAGGTGCCATGCGCACCACTTGAGGGGGGCACTCAAGCTGACCTGATGGATGCTGCTAGGGGAAAAAAATTCTGGGTTCCCTGCATACGAATGGACATGAACAAGCACTCGAAGAAGCACTTAAAGAAGAAGCACTCAAAGAAGCATTTGAAGAAGCACTTAAAGTCCCACAGGAAAATAAAAGACCAGGATCTAGGTTCCTTCCAGCATGGCACAGCTGTTCAATAGGTTTGCCGTGCTGCTGACAGGGGATTAAGAAAAAATGCTGATGTAAAAAAGATGTGCCTTGCGTTGGTTTTTAAAGCAAGACTAAGTTGTATAGACATTATGCTTCATTATTACTTAACCAAACACCAGGAGTTCACTTACATTCAAAATGCCTTTAGCAGGTGCTTAGGTTTTGCATAAGTAGATAGGTTCCAAATTGAGCTTGGCAACCAGATGCTTCAGGTGCACACACAAAAGCTGTTCTCTTAGATTAAGAATTAATAATTATTGTAACATATAGCATTGACCACCAGACACAGTTATTCACTCCATTTTGATAATGGTGAGTCCATCCTTTTTTTCAGAGCTCTGCCAGCACTACCAGCATGCCATTTTCATAAGAATATTTTCATAAGGATGGTCAATTGTTCTCATCCCAGGTCTGATCTCAGTTCCAGTGAAATCAGTAGAGGTTTTGTCATAGACTCAGAAGGAACAGTGTTAGGCCTACTATATGGGAAATAAATGGTTTATTTTAGTCCTGAATCCTGTGAATACCTATGTACATGAGTAGTGTTATTGGCTCACATTCAGCATAAGAGTTTTCAGGCTGGAGCCCTGAGGACTCCAAACATTGATGAGTGTGCTTAACTATAAACATAAGAGTAACCTTATTGACTTCAACAGAACAATTCACTTGCTTAAAATTAATCAAATGCATAACTGTTCATAGGACTGGCACCTTAAACTGTAGCCTTCTGGGTACAGGATTCAGGGGGTTGAAGTTATCAGAAAATTCCCAATGACTTCAAAGGTCTTTGAGTCAGATTCTGAGTCATCTTCTGATTCATGCAAAGGTACTTAACCAAACATAACTGTCTTCTCTTGATCATCTCCAGTATATTTCAGCATTGATCTCAAATATAATCATGTAGCAGCCACACTTTATTAAACAAGAAACATATCATCTTATTTTACCTGTGGGAAAGAGAAGGTGGCTGACCTTTTAATGGACTAACTTCTGTTTGTGAGTGAAATAGGTGTTGGAACTCCACAGAGTTCTACTTTCAAGTTACTGTGATGCATACTTTGGTCCAATAAAACATAAGATCTCACGCAGCTTTTCCTTCTCATACCCTGAGACCAAAACAGCTGCAATACTGCAAACAGCACATTACCTACATCAGTGTTTCTTTCTGATAAATTTTATGTAACAACCTATTTTGAAGACTGACACCAATATTTTAAAAAATGCCTGGCTAATGTTGGGTACCTACATCAGACAATTGCAGCCCAGTTGGATACCATTGTACCCATTGCACCATGCCTTTGATTAATCATTTACAAGGCTTTTAAAACTAAGGTGTGGACAGGCAAAGCTCATTGTTAATCAATAATATATTTCACCAATATGTAGGGTTTTCTTAGCAGGCATGTAAATTATTAATGAAAGCAAATGTCTCCTAAGGAATACAGAACCTTGGTCATGAACTTTATTTTAACTCCTCTCCAAATACAGTTCTTGCATTCCAGTTCATCTAGTTTACTCTGTCATATGTCAAGTACCATTTTTATTCATCACTTCATTCAGCAGCAAGGAAAACTCTGGTATTCTACTACTTGACTTTACAGCACATATATTTTCTTCCTATAAATCAGGGTGGGGAACCTTTTTTGAGTCTGGGGCCTCTGACCCACAGTTAGAGGTCAAAAAACAAAACAACCCCACAACCAACCAACCAACCAACAAACAAACAAAACCCACCCCAAACAAACTCTCACTGACATGCCGCTGACTGAAAAGGAGAAAGACACCCCCCACATTCCCCTTGCGCACCAGAGCCTTGGGGGTCCAGGCTAGTAATTTTTGTGTGCTCCAACACCATGGGAAGATAGCAGGGGCTGGAGCACCAGTGCAGGCTCCCCATTCTGGGAGGAAGCTTCGAGCCTCAGAGGCTGTATCCTGGCAAGCCGGTGGCTGCATCTGACCTCCGGGTCTTAGGTTCGCCCTCCCTGCTATAAAGTATAGGTAATGTGTGAGAGCAAGGACTGCCAACAGGGGAGGGAGGGTAGCTGCCCCAGGGCCCAGTAATTAGAAATGTCCTAGAGCGCTGGGCTGCTACCATGGCAAGAGAAGCAGCCAGAATCCCAGGTCCTTTAAATTACTGCTAGAGCCCCACGTGGCACAGTCCAGGTGGCACAAAGGACTGCATTAGGAAGTCTAGTCCCCAGCCCTGTCACTTCCCATAACCCCAAGACGCTGCCCCATCTGGAGGGGCCTGGATCTGACCTCCCCCCACCTTGCCCAGGGTCCAATGAAGTCTATCACCAGCCCTAGTGAGATCAATAGAAATGGGATACTGTTTTACATGTACTTTTACTGATTCACAGAAAAATGGAGGGAGTGTAAAATCACAAGATATGTGAAGCTCACAGTCCTCCAATACTTATATTCTATTAAATTCAACTACAGTTATGATCAGTTCTATCCTTATTGTCTATTTTTGCAAATGACTGTGTCCATTGTACCCTGCCTACTAGTCAAGCAATGGGAGGTAGGATTGATAATGAAAAGAAAAAGGAATTAGTAGCTCAGACCACTCCATTGGAAAAAAATATTATTCTGTTAGGATTGCAAACAGTAGCCTCAGATGAGAAATTAGATTTAAAAGTAATTTGCATTCAAGCAGAATGATTTTGGAACCAATCATCAGATTTTCTGTAAACTGCTCTGTTTACAAGCACATCTTCAGTTAAGTCCTTCCTAGAATAAAAATGCCTTGATCTTGATTCTCTGCTATACTATAGCAACAGCTCCCTGATTCTCACAGCACTGACAAAAGTCTGGCTGATTATGGATTGCTGTACTTTGACCTATTGATACAGGTTTCTTGATGGGCCTGACACCACACTCACTTCCCACTCCTGTCTCCAACCAACATGTTTTCTCCTGACCATAACATGCCACCAAAGCCAGAACTAAGGGGAATGACAGACGCCCACTCAAGGAGCTCATCTCCAAAAGAGGAATTCACTCCAGGCCATTTTGTGCCTCCACATCTGAGGAGAGAATCCAGCCCCTGTATGCTCTCCAGCAGCCCTTCTTCTTTTTCCCCTACAAGTCTCTCTGGACATTTCAGCAGTGATTTGATAGTGATCAGTGATCATTGAAGTTGGGTAGCACATGATAAGTTTCTAGGTTTCAAGGGTTCAAAACAATGGGAACATTAGTATTACTAAATTGTTCATTATTTCTCATTTCCCCTGGACTTTGAAATAAAGAAATAATCATTTACAGAGAGAAGGAGGCGGGGGGGAACAAAGCAAGTCAAACTAGCCTGCCTGCTAGTATGATAAATGTATAGTCACCATACATTTGCATCTGTTTTTTTTCATATGCAGGTATTTCATAGATTGGAAGAGTGATGCCGACAGCTACTTCACAATAGATGGATCTGAAGGAACCATTGCAACTAATGAGTTACTGGACAGGGAAAGCACTGCACAGTACAATTTCTCTATAATTGCAAGTAAAGTTAGTAAGTATGGCATGAATTAAATTAAGATACTAAAGTAGTGGCTCTCAAAATACAGTGCTTGGAATTGAGCATCCTCTAAAATTGTTTTTTCTATGGAATTGAGCTTTGTTTAAAATGTTTATTGCTTTAAGGACACATAACATTTATCAGCTTGGAAAGACTAAGTGTCATATTCAGAGACTCACATATAATCAAGTTTGATCTGTACTTTTTAAGCAAGCACAGTTCCCACAAAATCAATTGGAATTTTGCTATCAGAAAGAGGTCGGGGTTAAAGCAGAGGTGGACAATAATTTTTAAGAGGGGGGGGGGGCACTCCAAGATTTTTACAAGTGGTCAAGAGCCACACTTCTATGGAGGAGGTGCAGGGTCTGGGACAGAGCTTGAGTGCAGGACAGGGTGTGGGGTCTGAGAGGGAGTTTGCGTAAAGGAGGGAGTTTTGTCCTGGGAAAGGGTGAGACAGGGGGGCAGAGGATTTCGGTGGTGACCTGGGGCAGGGGATTGGGTTGCAGGGTCAGAGAAGTGCAGCTGTAGCGGCACAGGAGTCAGCAAACAGAGCTGTAAACAGGGGAGTTTGAGTGGGAGTTTGTAAGGGGAGTGTGGATTGTGGGACTCGTTTGGGGTTTGTTTTTGCCGTGGGGGGGGGTGTTTTGGTTTGTTTTTGTGTTTGCTGGATTAACAGAATTTAGGTGAGAAGGCTGATTAACACAGAGGTAGCAGCGGCCATGACCCAAGCAGTAGAGGACACAAGGAGAATGATTGGATGTGGTAGCTGTGGTATGTATATGATTCTGGAGGGGGTACCTGAAAGGAGTTTTATTTGCATGAAGTGCCGCCTGATAGAGCTGATGGAAGAAAAGATCCGAGGATTGGAGATGCAGGTGGAAACTTTGGTCGAGTTTAGAAGGGGGTTTGAGTAGATGATGGAACAAAGGCATGAGGTGGCTGAAGGGGAAAGCTTAGACATGCAGATGGAAGCAGGATCAAAGGCCTCTGAGGCGGGACTGCTGGGCGATGAAAATGGACAGTGGAAACATGTGACTAAGAGAACCAGGCAGAGGAAAAGATGGGCCAGTGAAGGAGAAATTGCGCTCAAGAACAGGCATGAAGAGTTGGAGAATGAAGAAGGGGTACAGCAGGTGGCCACTGAAGGTGGAAGGGCAAGGAAGAAGAAAAGAGTGGTTAGTCCCATAGATAAAGGGGAAGAGTCGATGGAGACAACACCAATAATGAGGATACAGGATGGGTTGAAGAGGATTACAAGGGAAAATAGGAATGGAAAGGATTTGCAGCCAGAGGAAACAAGAGATAGACCAGAGAATCGCACTGTCACCAGGAAAAGGCAGGTCTACGTGATTGGGGACTCCTTATTGAGAAGAATAGACAGGCCTGTAACCAGACCTGATCCAGAGAATAGAAGGGTGTGCTGTCTGCCAGGTGCTAAGATACGGAATGTGGAACTGAGGTTGAAGAGGATCCTAAAGGGAGCGGGAAAGAATCCATTGATCATCCTTCATGTAGGAACAAATGATATGGCTAGATTCTCGCTGGAACGAATCAAGGGAGACTATGCCAGGCTGGGGAAGATGCTTAAGGAAATCGAGGCTCAGGTGATCTTCAGTGGGATTCTGTCTGTTCCTAGAGAAGGGCAACTAAGGTGTGACAGGATTATGATGCTCAATACATGGCTCAGACAGTGGTGCTATAAGGAGGGCTTTGGGATGTATCGCCACTGGGAGGCATTCACAGACAGAGGACTGTTCTCTCGGGATGGACTTCACCTAAGTAGGGAGGGAAATAGACTTCTAGGATGGAGGCTGGCACAACTGATTAAGAGAGCTTTAAACTAGGAATTTGGGGGAGACAGTTGGGAGATGTCCAAGTAATCTCTACGCCAGATTTTAGCATTGAGAGGGAGGAAAACAAAGTAAGAAAGGATATAGTCGGGGGTAGGAGAATGGACATAAGGAGGAAGGGTAGAGTGGATACTAGTCTAATAGGTCATATTGGAGGTACACTGTCCATGCCAAATTGGGTAAAGAATGTGAGTGAGGCCAAACAGCAAAAATTAAGATGTTTGTACACCAATGCGAGGAACCTAGGTAACCAAATGGAGAAACTAGAGCTACTGGTCCAGGAAGTGAAACCAGATATTATAGGCATAACAGAAACATGGTGGAATACTAGGCATGACTGGAGTACAGGTATTGAAGGGTATGTGCTGTTTAGGAAAGACAGAAATAAAGGTAAAGGTGGTGGAGTAGCACTGTATATCAATGATGAGGTAGATTGTAAAGAAATAAAAAATGATGGAATGGAGAAGACAGAGTCTATCTGGGCAAAAATCACATTGGAGAAGAAAACTATTAGATCCTCCCCTGGGATAGTGCTTGGGGTGTGCTATAGACCACCGGGATCTAATTTGGATATGGATAGAGACCTCTTTAATGTTTTTAATGAAGTAAATACTAATGGAAACTGCATAATCATAGGAGACTTCAACTTTCCAGCTATAGACTGGAGAACAAGTGCTAGTAATAATAATAAGGCTCAGATTTTCCTAGATGTGCTAGCTGATGAATTCCTTCATCAAGTAGTTGCTGAACCAACAAGGGGAGATGCCATTTTAGATTTGGTTTTGGTGAGTAGCGAGGACCTCATAGAAGAAATGGTTGTAGGGGACAACCTTGGCTTGAGCGATCATGAGCTAATTCAGTTCAAACTGAATGGAAGGATAAACAAAAATAAATCAGAGACTAGGGTTTTTGATTTCAAAAAGGCTAACTTTAATAAATTAAGGAAATTAGTTAGGGAAGTGGATTGGACTAAAGAATTTATGGATCTAAAGGCAGAGGAGGCCTGGGATTATTTTAAGTTAAAGTTGCAAAAGCTATCAGAAACCTGTATCCCAAGAAAGGAGAAAAATTTATAGGCAGGTGTTTTAGACCAAGCTGGATGAGCAAGAATCTCAGGGAGATGATTAAGAAAAAGCAGAAAGCATATAAGGAGTTGAAGATGGGACGGACCAACAAAGAAAGCTACCTTATTGAGGTTAGAGCATGTAGGGACAAAGTGAGAAAGGCTAAAAGTCATGTAGAATTGGACCTTGCAAAGGGAATTAAAACCAATAGTAAACAGTTTTATAGCCATATAAATAGGAAAAAAACAAAAAATTAAGAACAAAAAAGTGGGACCGCTAATCACTGAGGATGGAGTGGAGGTTAAGGATAATCTAGGCATGGCCGAATATCTAAACAAATACTTTGCTTCAGTCTTTAATGAGGCTAATGAAGAGCTTAGGGATAATGGCAACAGAACAAATGGGAATAAGGATATGGAGGTAGATATTACCATATCCGAGGCAAAAGCCAAACTCGAAGAGCTTAATGGGAGTAAATCAGGGGGCCCAGATAATCTTCATCCAAGAATATTAAAGGAACTGGCACATGAAATTGCAAGTCCATTTGCAAAAATTTTTAATGAATCTCTAAACTCAGGGGTTGTACCATTTGACTGGAGAATTGCTAATATAGTTCCTATTTTTAAGAAAGGGAAAAAAAAGTGACCCGGGTAATTACAGGCCTGTTAGTTTGACATCTGTAGTATGCAAGGTTTTGGAAAAAATGTTGAAGGAGAAAGTAGTTAGGGACATTGAGGTTAATGGCAATTGGGACAAATTACAACATGGTTTTACAAAAGGTAGATCATGCCAAACCAACCTGATCTCCTTCTTTGAGAAAGCAACAGATTTCTTAGATAAAGGAAATGCAGTGGATCTAATCTACCTCGATTTCAGTAAGGCGTTTGCTACAGTACCATATGGGGAATTATTGGTTAAATTGGAAAAGATGGGGATCAACATGAAAATTGAGAGGTGGATAAGCAACTGGTTAAAGGGGAGACTACAGCGGGTCATACTGAAAGGTGAACTGTCAGGTTGGAGGGAGGTTACTAGTGGAGTTCCTCAGGGATCAGTTTTGGGACCAATCTTATTTAATCTTTTTATTACTGACCTCAGCACCAAAAGTGGGAGTGTGCTAATAAAATTTGCAGATGACATGAAGTTGGGAGGTATTGCCAATTCAGTAAAGGATTGAGATATCATACAGGAAGATCTGGATGAGTAAATTGGAGTAATATCAATAGGATGAAATTTAATAGTGAGAAGTGTAAGGTTATGCATTTAGGGATTAATAACAAGAATTTTAGTTATCAGCTGGGGACACATCAGTTGGAAGAGGTTTACCGCTGTCGACAAAACTGACGAATTCTGTCGACTCGGTGGTAGTGTAGACGCAGGTATAATTTTATTGACAAAAGGCCACTTTTGTCGACAAAACCCTGTAGTCTAGACACACCCTATGACTACACTACAAAGAAAAGTTGGAAAAAGATACACAAATTGTAAACGGCAATTTGTGTATCTTTTTCCACTTTTCTTCCAAAAGAGGCTTTTCCGAAATTTGGCGAGTGTGCAGAGGGACAAATTTCAGAAAAACCTCCTCTTTCAGCACACCTCTTTTCCCTCATAAAACGAGGTTTACAGGGATGGTGAAAGAATGCATCTGCTTTTCTGAAATTTTTTTTGGAAAAGCAAGTGCATTCCTTGGATGTGGCAGTGGTTTTCCATGATACCTCTGGTATCCCAGAAAAGCGCTGCAGTCTAGATGTAGCCTAGGATGCTGCAGGACTACTCACTGTTTTTATTGTTTGTCTTGTATGTGTACTGAACTTTTAAATGGCGAAAAGTACTTCCTTGCTGCAGAAGTAATTGCCTTTGGGGGGAGGGGAGGTGCACTACTCCAGAGAAAGAGAGCTGAGGCTCTTAAGTGGTGACCCTTCGTTTGTGTTTGTGTTGTTTACTTAATAAGATCAAGCTGATCAAGTCAAAGAGAAAGTATAACTTTCCTCTTTCTGTAGGGAAGAGTATAATGGCTATTTTAATTCACAGACAAAAACTATATTAGAATCATAGGGCTGGAAGAGACTTCTGGAGTTCATCAAGTCCAGCCCCCTGCCCAAAGCAGGATCAACCATAACTAAACCATCCCAGCCAGGGCTTTGTCAAGCCAGGACTTAAAAACCATATTAGAATGGAGTTCAGGTTGAGATGACACCAGTAATGGAAGGTTCTATATGAATCCACCTGCCTGATCCATCTCTCTTTCTAATCTGCCCAAGTCCCCTACTTAATTATTCCCTGGTTGTCTTCTTCCATGCTCATCTCTGTGCCTTCTTTTAGTTTTTCCCGTGTTGGGAACTTCCTCCTTTTCATAGGGCATCAAGCAATCATTCTCCTCTTCATTCACATCCTTCTATACAGCACGCCCTTTTCCCTGTCAAAGTTAATTCTTACAGGGTTGTTTCATCCTTCGAGAAACCTGTTATACAATCATCTGTCATCTTGGTGCATTTTACATCTGCACTGTACTATTTTTCTGTTTTAGAATTAAAGTTCCTGAGGTAGAGACCGTGTTTTCCTTATGTATTATTCAGCAATGAGTACTCAATAATCAATACATACTAGCAATGTAGAAAGTAGAACTTTGTAGAGTATAAAACTTTCTCCAGCTGAAAACAAAATCTCAGTTATAATTGTCCAATACTGTGCCAGAGGAACTATGGATTTAAAACTGAAGGAGTCATCTTATTATTTGTAAATACTAAACCTGTGATTTCTATCCTTACCTTTGTATGGGAACAATGTGGGGGGTTTTGAGTGATTTGGAAAAAAGTAGCCAAGAAGAATTGTAACCTGATTCCAGATAATTTTCAAGACATGCAAATATGGTGTTGCAGCAATAAGGTCTCTAAGTTTTGCTTAAACATAGCCTATTTAGATTTAATGGTAAGTAATGAGCATTTTTTATTTGTCAACTTGTCCTGAAATAAAACAGTAGTTATAGTGAACTCATTGTGAATCCATTTATTATTCTTCCAGACTCCAGAGAAATTAAAAAAAAAATAAAAAAACAGGTTCACTTACCTGTGTACCAACATGACATATAAAAGGAAATAGAATTATAGTTATAGTGCTTATGTTAGAGTTGTTGCATGTAGTCCCCATTATGAAATTCCCAAGTCTAACTATTAGCCAACTTAGTAAATCTACACCTCCCACACATTTGAAATTCACATCCCCTTACACCTTAATACTTGTGCATCAAATGTTATTCATGGTATTAAAAACAAATGTTATATACCCAGTACACCTATAATTGGTGATACTTTGGAGAATGAAGAAATATTACCTGTCAAAGCTTCGTATATATCTGTCTAACTCAAAGGTAACACAGGGAAATGCTGGGATTTCAGAAATGCTAAGTAGGAGAGATGGGGGGGAAAAAAAGTTTGTGAATTTCCCTGCCATGGAACTATTTTAACATTTTACCTATCATATTCACATCATCTACATGGAGAGGGAGTGAGGGGACCACTGGCGAAAACTAATTAAATTATTAGTAGATGAGTCCTGATTTAAAATTGCATATTACTAAAGTTACTCAATACTGATGTAGGAACTGTGGAATGGCTACACCTGATTGGATTAATAGTCCATTAAATTTCGAGTGCTATCTCTGAAGGTAGCTATTACCAGTCCTTCAGAGGAAGGTGAAAAATACTGGATAATGGACAATTATAGAATAACTGTCTGATCAAGAAAGTTTATTCCTTAATACCATCAATTGGTATTGTCCTGTATCCTGAAGCATGAGGTTTTATATTTCTTTTGAGTTGTTATCCAAACTATGTGGAAAAGTTCACTTATCTTTTTATCATACGTTCATCATTCCAAGCCACCACAGGAAAACAAAATGTAAATAGCTTTTGAAAATTAACACGCACAAAAATTGACCATTTAATTTTAAATCTCCCAGAATGAGGAGGAGAATGATTTGGTTAACTGTCTCATTCATTCAAGTAATTTTACGTAAGCCACAATTCGTTGAATGGTCACTGTCTCAGTTTGCGCATGTGATGAATGCCCCCCCCATGCTTTATGAAATGGACTTACGGACACAAATATGCATAACTCAAAGATGCTTGGGACAAATTGCTTCATGTAATCTATCAATCTTCATGTCATAATCCGCTGGGACTGTATATCTCATTTTGGTGTATGTATCATTTGGTGTATATATAATTCATATGGAGTATGGAATGCTTTATGGTTTTAAATGTTCAAAGGGCAGCCATCAAAGGTGTTTGCAATGCTAGGATGCCTCAGTGTCTGGGCAATCATATATAAACAGCCTTTTGTCCTTTAATCATATATAAACAGCCTTTTGCACCCCGACACAGAGGCTATTTTAAAAAAACCCAGCCATGTATATATTTATGACATGAGCTACATACCATTCAATTAATACTAGATATGAATTCAGTATCTAATGGCCAGTCTCTAAGTTGCTACATTTCATTTGACAGGTACAAATGAAGCAAATTGCCCAATGTTACACCAGAATTCTGTAGCCAGGAAGTGAACTCAGAGGTCCCAGGTCACTGCCCAGTGACTTAAGCACAAAACTATCCTTGCCTTGTTTCATTCACTACCCAGTGAGCGCACGCCAAGAATAGAGTTTATACATAAGATCCCAGGGTTTATACCGCTATTGTTCAAGCACCCGCACTCCCTACTGACTTCACTGGGAGCTGATTGTGCACGGCTCTTTAGAAAGTCACTTCACTTGTATTTGGGTGCCCAAATCATCACAGATACAATGGATCACAAAAGTTAATACTTTGCTCTCTAGATTTTTTCTCCTCTGAAACAATAAGCTACATTTTTTGAAATGAACAAAACAAATACTAAGATTGTTCCCCACAATTTAGAGAAAATCCAACTTCTGTCTGGCTTCTAAGGCACTTTTGCAATCGACTGTGTAATCTGTTTCTTGTGCTTACCATTTAGATATTGCCACTATCTTGGGTCCTGTCAGCTCAAAGAGAAATACAAAAGAAACAGGGCTTTGCCAAAATTTAACTTTGCATGGAAAATAATATCAAGGTCATGAACAAGTTTCTATGGAGCAGCTAAACCTACCACATTCCTGGGACACAGTCCTTATTGTTTTTCATTGCACATCTGTAGCTTCAAGATGGTCCATATTTAAAATCAATGATGATGCTTAGCTTACATTTCTTCCCCAGCATCTTGACTTGCAGTGATTGTGTAGGCCTCAAGAGATAAAGTTACTTTACAGTAATTGCACAAGTGCAATGCAACTCAAATTGCTAAAGATAGTGGCAGGCAATATATAAACTTGAACGCAGATATGGATGAATAATGCAGACTTTCCTTACAAGCTGATAATGCTGGCTATGGCTCATATAATGCTATTATTAGCATCAAACCCACCAGGTAATAATTTTTAAAAGGAAATAAATTTAAAGAACAGAGCAAGAGAAAAATTCTATTATTATTATTTATGGTAAAAATGTCTGGTAGTACCCCTATTACTCTTAAGCTTATAACTAGGCTCAGACAGGGCTATAGTAAGGAACTAGCAAACATGAGAAAGGAAAGAGGAATCTGAAGAGGAATCTGATCCCTTTTATATTATTTTTCATGATTATCAATGATTACCGAGAAAGGGTATGTTTTCAAAGTGATACATAGGAATTCATCAAAAAAACAACCAAACCAACTCCATTTATTTTCATGACAGTCACACAAATCCCTTCTTAGCTTTTTTTTTTAATTTCTACACTGTGCTACAGAAGCTGAAAACAAAATGAAAATAATTTTTATATGGAACACTTCTGAAATAAAATTCATATAGATATGACATACAGAAAGACTATTACTTAATAGGAATTATCAAGATTTACACAATTGTAACTGTTCAGCTGCCTCCTTTTACAAGATACTTGCAAGAATATTGTTCACTCACAACACATTATTAGAAAAATATTTAACTGTAAAAATACAGACTGTCCCTTCATACTGCCTGTTCTTCCACATCTTAGCTGCAGAAGAAGTTCTGAACCTATATTCATTGCTTTCCCTAAAATGAATTTACAATAAACGCAGAGAATCAAGTCTCAGAGGGGTACCCGTAACTTTAAAAACCAATGGGTAGTCCTGTGGCACCTTAGGGCACATCTACACTGTGACCTTAGAATATATCCACACAGCAAGCCTTATTATTTCAAAATAATTACCCCTGCTTCTGATGAGGAATAATGCCGATTTTGAAACTGTTATTTCAAAATAGGGTTAGTGTGGATGCTCAGCTGCTGCTATTTCAAAATAAGTGGCCACCACAGGCCTCTCATAGCTGCCCTGGTGGCTACTCTGGCCACAGCCCTGACAACGCTAATGTTTCCCTTCTCCTGCAGTTTTTACACCTTTGGCAGAAGGGAAAGGGCTCATGGCACCTCACCAGCCCTGCCAGTCCTGTGCCACACAGCATTGCAGCCATGGCAGAGCACAGCACTGCCTCTGAGCCCCACACAGCTACCTGCATGCCAGCAGACACCTCAGAAGCCTCTGGCCAGGTGCAAAAGAAGGTACCCACCTGAACTGGTGCAGAGATCCTGGATTTTATAGAGGTCTGGGGTGAGGAGTGAAACCTCCAGGATCTCCACACCAGATGGCACAATGCTGAGGTCTACAGCTGGATGGCCACTAGCCTGGCCCAGAAGGGGCGCAGCTGCACCCAGAACCAGGTGTGAATGAAAATGAAGGATCTGCATCAGGCCTACACAAAGGCCAGGGAACAAATTTCCCATTCTGAGGTGGCACCCCAGACCTACCGCTTTTACGAGGAGCTGGATGCCATCCTGGGCCCTCCTTCCCCCTTGTCATTGACTCCAGCCAAGACACACCCTTTGTCAGCCTCCACAAGGGCAGGGCTGAAGAGGCGGAAGATGACGAGGAGGAGGAGGAGGAGGAGGAGGAGGCCAGCATGGATACCATGCCTGGCAGCTAGGAGGTCATCATCTGCCTGCAGCTGGTCCCCTCCTCCCAGGAATGTCTCCCAGGGGTCAGATGAACCTGGAGAAGGCACTGCAGGTGAGTTCTATCACTTTCCCTATAAAAATGTGGGGGCAGGCAATGGGCTGCAAGGGGGTGTATACTCCTCGCTCAACCTTCTCAGCCTGGGGATCACACAGCAGCCCATGCACATGGCTGCACATTGGGTGCCAGTCCGGAGCATTCACGCCCCATGTTACTCTCACAAAAAGGAACCTCTCACTCCTTCTTACAAGGTTCCTGCACAGGCCTGCCTTACCGCAGACTCCATGGTGAGACACCTTCCCCACAAGCCACCACTAAGGAGGATGTGGTCTTGGGAACACACAGCAGCGTCGCACATGCCACAGGCTCATCCTTGCACTCTCAAGCAACATCCACTGCCGGTTAAGTGCGGCAAGGCAGCGGACACCGATCGCCTGCATGGGAACCTGCTGGGGGAGGAGGAGGAGGGGACCCCAGTAGCACTGTCCCAGGAATGCAGCATCTGCCACTCACAAACACCTCCCCAACACCATCCCCCCCCTCTCCTTAAACAGGCAGAGATCGAAGTTCTCTGTCTATGGGACCCCACCACTGTTGAACCCGGCATATGCAGGACACAGAAGGAGGCTGAGCCACCCTGTCCCCTCCTCCCCTCTGCAGGCTCCTGGCCTGGCCAGTATCTTCATATGCTCGCTCATCCTCAGGATGTGGGAATAGCAAGGCTCCCCTGGTACAACCATGCCCCTGCAGGAAAGTGCCCGCTGTCTAAGCAAGAGATGACCTTGCTCAAAGCACATCACCATCCTCTGAACTGAGACATTCGGTGTCAGCTCGGAGATGAGAGCTAGGTTTCATACACAGTGTCTCCTGGGATGACTGCCCTTGTCACTTGTCTTCACAGCTGGCCCAGCTGGGAGTATGGAGCATCTGTTCCCTCAACTGGAACTTTGAAGAGGAGCACCAGGAGTGGCTCACTGACCGTGAGGAGTGCCAGGCTGACTGGGAGCAGAGGCAGATGATCTGGGAGCAGCTGTACTGCCAGCAAAAGGCCATGTGCTCCTTAATCACCACCAATGTGGAGCACCTGGTTGTGGCTATTGAGCAGGCCACCAGACCCCCCCCCTCACATACTCCCCCGCACTCCCAGCACCCACTCACCCCCCCCAGGCACCACCTAGGCCCATGAACACGTGACAGTGGGACCTCTCAGGCAGCCGAATCATCCCATGATACCCAAGGCATGTGCCAGTCCCATCCGTGAGCCCCTTCTCCCTCCTCCCAAGTTCTTTCTTAAAGTCCATCCCTTGTTATATATTCCACAAATAAAAAGAACAGAATTGTTTTTCAAAACAGAAAGCTTTTTTGATTTGGTCTGCAGGTGAGGGGGAAAGAAGAAGGTGGGCAGGGGAAGGGAGGGGTGGGGGAGGAAAGGTACACAGGGGCAATGCAGAGGTCTCTTGTGGAGAGGCCCAGGGGAGAATCTCACAGCTGGTCTTGACTGAAACTCTCCCTCAAGGCCTCTCTGATGAGCACAGCCCCCTGCTGGGCTTGCCAAATGGCAACGGTGCCTGGCTGCTCAAAATCCCTGGCCAGCTGCTTAGCCTCTGCCCCCCACCCTGGCAGGAAAGTCTCCCCTTTGCTCTCACAAAAATTGTGGTGCACACAATAGGCCGCCAACACCTGGGGGATGTTCTGGTTGCCAAGGTCCAGAAGGGTGAGGCACACTCTAGAATGATGCAGCACCTGCTGACCCTGTTGTTGAAGGTCTCTTCGGTGGGGTCCAGGCTTCCCATGTGGGCCTTCATAAGCCTGGGGAGCAAGGGTTAGCCTGCATTGCCCACGATGCACATGGGCTTGTCAACATCCCTGATCCTGATTGTGTAGTTGAGAAAAAAAGGTCCAGCGTGCATCCTCTGGAAGAGGCTGGAGTTCCTGAACTTGCAGGCGTCGTGCATCTTCCCCGATCCCCCAACTTAAATATCCGTGAACTGGCCCCAGTGGCCCATGAGGGCCTGCAGCACCATTGAAAAGTACCCCTTTCTATTTATGTAGTCAGAAGCCCGGTGATTGGAGTTCAGGATAAGGATGTGGGTGCCATCAATGCCCCCTTCTCCACACAGTTGGGGAAGCCCATGGAGGCAAAGCCAGTGATGATGGGGCTCAGTGTAGCCCAGGGTGATGATGTTGATGACTGTGACCACCTATAGAATCATAGAAACATAGACTCACAGAGTTGCAAGAGTCCTCGTGAGGTCACCGAGTCCAAACCCCTTCCCAACACAGGACCAATCTCAACTAAACCATCCCCAGAAGGGCTTTGTGAAGCCAGGACTGAAAAACTTTTAGGGATGGAGATTCCATCCCCCTCCCTATGAAACCCGTTCCAGTGCTTCACCACCCTCCTAGTAACATAGTAAAAAAATCAAACCTGCATGAGCACAGCCTTGACAGTTGATCTCCCCACGTTGAACTGGTTCCCAACAGAGCGGTAGCTGTCCAGCGTGGCAAGCTTCCCTAGTGCGATGTTGATGTGCTTCTGGAGGGGAATAGTCAGTCACATCTGGGTGTCCCATCACCAGAAAGCAGGGGTGATCCACTCGCAGAGCTCCAGGAAGGTGGCCTTCCACATACAGAAGTTCTGGCGCCACTACTGGTCATTCCACCACTCCATGACGATGTGGTTCCACCAGTCGGAACTGGTCTTCCAGTGCCAAAAACAGCGGTGTACAGTGTGCAGGGGAGGATAGAAGGGAATGTGGTACAGGAGGAGCGCCTGGGCCTGCGTGAGGAGTTCCCCCATTCTGGACTAGTCATCATCTTCCTGCAGCACCACGTGGACCTTCTGCATGACCTAAACCAGGAGGCTCAGCAGGAGGTCAAACAGCCTGGCACTGCTTTGCAGCAGCTCCGGCTCCGTGTCGGAAGTGCTGTGGCATCTGCAAGGGCAACCAGAGCATATGGTGTGAGTTTGCTGTCTCTCAAGGAGGTAGGCAATGGACGTGAGACATGGCTGTAGAGAGGAGTCCCTCTAAGCACAAGTCTCAGATAGCTACAGGAAGGGACTGTAGTCCTGATGCCCTGCCTAGAGTGCTTCCAGGGGGCTTTAAACGCAATTTAGCCTCCAATCTGTGTGGACTTGTCATATGGACATGCTATTTCGAAATAGTTATTTTGGGAATTATTATTTCGAAATGACTTATTTTGAAATAATCACATAGTGTAGACATAGCCTTAGAGACTAACAAAGGTATAGGATCCTGAGCTTTCATGGGTAAAAATCACTCAGTCTGTATGGTGCCACAGAACTGCTCATTGTTTTTATGTATTCTTAAGTAATTCTATATGAATATTCAATTTCCAGATAGTGCTGTGCACGGGAAAGATTTTTAAAATTAGGTTCTGTTCTGAAAGTGATGCTGGGAACTTCCACGCTGTAGGGTTTAACTCGAAATAAGCTATACAAACTGAGCTATGTCAATTGTATATCTTATTTCAAAATAGCTTATTTCAAAATAGGGAGTGTCTACACAGCACTTATTTTGAAATAGAGCACTCTTCCTCTGACTTTCCTTATTCCTTGTACAATGATGGTTACAGGAGTCAGAGGGTATGTCTACATTTGCCCCCTAGTTCGGACTAGGGAGGCAAATGAAGCATACCGAAGTTGCTAAAGAAGCGCTGATTTAAATATCCCGCGCTTGATTAGCATATTCGCGGCCAGTCGCCATTTTAAAATGCCGGTAGCCCGAATTAGCTCGCCACGTGTAGACGCGGTATTCTGATCAAAAACCCTTCCCTCGAATTAACTGTTACTCCTTGTGCAATGAGGAGTAACAGTTAATTCGAGGGAAGGGTTTTGGATCAGAATACCGCGTCTACACGCAGTGAGTTAATTCGGGCTACCGGCATTTTAAAATGGCAGCTGTCCGTGAATATGCTAATCAAGTGCGGGATATTTAAATCCCGCGCTTCATTAGCAACTTCGGTATGCTTCATTTGCCTCCCTAGTTTGAACTAGGGGGCAAGTATAGACATACCCAGAGTAAGCAGTCCTCCAGCTTGACACTATTTTGACACTATTTCGAAATAGCTGCCTTAGATGTGGTCTAAGTTATTTCAGAATAGTGCTAGTTATTTCAAAATAGTGTTACAGTATAGACATACCCGCTGTGAAAACACTTTCCTACTTAAGCCATCTGATCTCAGCATATTCAGAATCACTATTGCTTTCTTTAGTGACTAAAATAAACATTAGCTGTATTTTTACTTTTCCAGCACTACAGAGAGAATTCAACCTACAGAGTGGTAGAATTTATTTTAGGTTGTCTATCAACAGAATTATCTTTTAATTCCCAACTGAAGGGACAAATTCTGACCTCTGTTGCACCTATTTGGCTTCTGTGACTCTTCCCAGGTTTGGTGAGGATGAATTTGAAGGAAATGAGGTTGCAAAAGGACAGAGTTTAACCAGCAAAATATTTTGCACTAGTGTTCACTCCCAAGAAGAAATAACACAGTTTATATTCTTTTGTTGGTTTCTTTTTTTTAAATCCTAAATTGAGATTGTAGGGCTAGCAGTAGTATTTTACTTGTATAACAACAACTTTTTTTTATTTGCAACTGAATTAATTTGATTTGGAAATCATTCGTTCTAGATTTCGGCTTTGTAAGAGGAAGCATATAGCTGTGCTGCTGGATGGGAAAGAAATTCTGCCTCTGGGAGGTATAATTCCCAATATGCTTCTCTGTTGGTCTGGCAGTGGGGAATTGTAAATTGTTTGCCTTTACACACAGCAAATGATTATATCCTATACCTCTGCAGTTGGTTCTGCTGGTCACAGATCCCAACATTGCAGTGGGTTGGCAAATAAATATAAAATGAGCAAGTAACCAAAAAAACCTCAGCATTTCTGAAAGATTCCATGTATATTTGGTTCTAAAAATGGGCGAAGGTTTACAAGAATTCTAGAATACAGTCGTCTGGGAGAATTGGAAAGGCCTTGCCTAGTAACATGATGCATACTGTTTTAAAATATTTATTTTGTGCACATATGTATATGTTCCCTGTACAGCAAATGGATAATTGTTGCAGCAAAATTTGATGGACTAACCACTGGTTTATAATATGGGACATCTGAATTTTAATGCTGTCTCTGTCACTGGGCTCACTCTGTGGTTTTTTTGCAAGTCACTGGGATCATCTTGCTTATTATCACCATCCATACAAGTGTAAATGCTATTTACTTTCCTAATTATTTCACATTTGTACAGGGTCATGAAGATGGTTAGTAGCCTGTAAATACTAAGTTTATGATTTTATTTATGTTTCATCAGAAAAAATGAATTCAGTTTTAAATCATGGAAAGTGATTACCAGTTTAATTCTTTTAAAGTATTTCTAAGAAAAAGTATGTGCCTATTATTTCCATCTAACAGGAAATTTCAGATACCTTTTCTTGAACTGAGTAATTGTTATTCCATGAATAGGAAGTAAGTAAGGTGATGAATAATTGCTCCCAAACAATATCCCATGAATCACATCCGATTTTACACTGGTGAGAATTAAAACTAAGTTCACTGAAGTCAAGGTTTTGCATTAATGTAAAAACAGTGTATCTGGAACACTCAAGTGTTTCATGCCGGATACTGTTGAAAGTATCATACAGAAAAGTATTTTCTAATTTTTCTTTCTTTCTTTCTAACATTTTTATAGGTAATCCATTATTAACCAGCAAGGTCAATGTTATAATAAATGTCTTAGATGTCAACGAATTTCCTCCAGAAATTTCAGTGCCATATGAGACATCTGTATGTGAAAATGCAAAACCAGGACAGGTAGTTGGATATTTTGCTTTTTTAAAATGTTAGTATTATTTTGTAAAAGTAAAAGACAGTTTAGGAAAATAACTGCATTGTGTATGGGACACACTTAAAAATGAAAAAATGTGGATGAGCTTTTTCAAAGTTGTCTAAGGGATCTCAGAACCAAAAATTCACCATGAAATCCCCTAAAAATCTGATATATCAGCTTGTAATCCTTTTGGAAATTAGCTGTGAGTTCCCAATGAAAACAGCTTTTAGGGGCAACCTTTTGAAATGCTTACTGTTGCCCATCACATTTTCTGTGTTTTTTGCTGTTATTTGTTTGTAGCTCCTAGAGGCCTAGGGTCTCTTTGGCTATGGCTACACGGTAGTCTTCTTGCGGAAAAGCTTATGCAAATGAAGCACGGCGTGGAATATCGCAGCGCTTCATTTGCATAAGCTTTTCTGCAAAAAAAAAGTGTAGCCGTAGCCTTTGTAGATAATGTACAAACATATAACATTAAAAAATTGCTTCCTAAAAAAGCTTAAGTGGAAGACACCTAGACAACAGGTGGAGAAAAACAGAAGAGTTAGGCTCAAGGAAACAATTAAATGACACTTGGACAAGTGTCTTTCACTATATGGTCCTTCCCTGGGAAGAAGTCTCAACAAAGCTGAATGATTTTTACTCTAACAATCAACAAACTGAAATATACACATCACACTCAGGATTTGATTCTGGTACACTCACTCAGTTGAACAAACCACAGATGGTGTATTTAAATCAATACTAGAATAAACAGAGTAAGATGTTTCTCAGTCCACAATTCTTTGGTATGGAGTACTGTTAAGTGCTGAAGAGTCAAAGGTCTGCAAAGTCCTAATCCATTACATCTTTTGTACTTGTATCAAAATTTTGCCACAAGGAAATAAGGCTTGAACTGCCGACAGTTTGCTTACTTCAATTATCAGCTATAGAATTAGAATGATTCTGCTGTCTCTATAAACTGTAACTAACAAAAAAATCAAAACACATCTGACTATGTAATCATCATACTCATTTTTAAGTGATCGTTCTGGCTGTGACTTCAAACCATATTAACACATAAAAATGGATTAACAAATGATTGTTGGCTTCATTAAGAACACAGGAAGCTAACCCACCTCTGTATTTAGGTGGTGGCAGTTTTTCAGTTGTTGTACTTCACCTCAGTTTCAGGGCCAGACCACTTGTTTTTATTTTGGGAGGAAAGCTGGGAGTCAAAATTTACCATAAAAGGAGTATTGTGTATCTACCTGTTTCAGCCGGGGGCTGTAATAATCAATGTGCATCTGCATGTGCTTTTCTTTACTAATCTGTTGTATACTCTACTTTCCTATTTTACTGGTATAATGTAAAATATGATATTTATAAAGCAGTGATCATTGTATTATCTAGCCACTGATAGTAGTGATGGAACCATCTTAAAAGCTTTGGTTCAAAGGAGAGAGTTTATAGCATGACTTGCAGGGGTACACTACTCCTCAGAAAATGAGGCATTCTACCTTCATCCTCTTACCTTACAACACAGAGGAATGGGACTTTATCCCTGCAGGAAACAGACTCTGTGGTGTTATTGCTTCCATGTCCCTTTCTGTTGTTTCATTTGATGACTCATTAAGGTTCTTGCAAAGCTGTATCTTTTAAAAGAGTGAGCTGACCTCAAATTCAATTTCAATTTGCTTTCAGGTAATTCAGACTGTCAGTGCTGCAGACAAAGATTTGTCCCCTGCTGGGCAAAGGTTTTCCTTTAGACTGTCACCTGAGGCATCCACCAAACCAAATTTCACAGTCCAAGACTACAGAAGTAAGTTGTTTACCCATATTATCAAGGGAAGTAGTGGATACTTCAACTCTTGATGTCTTCAGATCAAGACTGGATGCTTTTCCAGAAAATATACTTTAGCCAAACATTTGCTATTGAGCTCAATAAGCAGGTGATTGGGTGAAATGTAGCGGTCTGTGGTATGCAGGAGGTCAGACTAGAAAATGATCCAATGGTTCTTTTTAGCCGTAGCATATTCTACTCTGTGGAAATAATTTACATATTTTTAAACAGAATACTTGAATATTATTGAATATTTCAATGTAATAAAATATTTAAATAATCCCTGGAACTTTTATACTTACATAATTTATTGCCTTAACTATTCATGAACAATGAATGAATCTAAAAGACTGGGCCAACTATTTTCTACATGTGTTTGTATTTTGGAGTCAAAACCAAAGAGAAGTAAACAGCATACACTCATTTTTGTGAATATATTATGATTAATGACTTGTGAAGTTTAGCTCAAAAAGTTTCACATGTCCTCTTTTTTTTCAGTTCATTTACTTGGTGAATTTGATGTTACTTATTACACAGTCACGTTCACTGTTTTCCCTACATAATCAGCCAGTAAGTCCTTTCTGATGGTAGATGGTGGGAAAATAAGGAGCTGATATTAGAGTGAGAAAGAAGTCCAGAAATAGGAAAATAGGAGGTTGAAGGAATGAGAAGTATAGCGTAGTGCGAATACCTCAAGTTCATTTACTTTATTTACCGGCTCTACGAACTGCCCAGAAATGTCAGAATTTTTTCCAATTGCACATCAAGACAAAACTGAGAGTTTATTCTTTTTCTGTTTAAAAAAAGGAGGGGGACACCCCCAATAAGCAAGTCAGAGGGAGTTGTGTCTCTCATATGCTAGGTAAATGCCTTTTTACCAGTGGACTATTGGCCGTTCTGGGAAAGGTTGTTCTTTCTTTCCCCAGAAAACTCCTTCCTAGACTTGAGAAACCTGTTTCATCAAAACATTCCCATAAGATGCTTCAATTTCAACAAATCACTTTGGCATTAAATACTGCATACACTTTTACCTTAAGTTTAGCCATGACATGAAGAAGAAAGATACTGAAGGGGAAGGAAGTGTATGAGTTTGTTTCATAATATTGATTTTCTCCATTGAGGGGTAGAGGAAGAAATCAGTGGGACCAGAGTTTGGGGGAAGCCACACCAAAGCAGTCAACCAGAGTCTGCTCTTAAAGTCATGTACTGTCTCCTAGTAACTACAATGGCAGCAGGATTGCCAGCCCCAAACATTCAAAGCTTACAAGTAAAGGATTCCAAAAATAAAAAATGACATAAAATCATGAGACACTGAAAATACGAAGAACAATATTTTAAGTGACTTCATGTTTTCAAGCTTCAATATTTCTGTGTAATGTTATACATCGAGGCCTGTGGTTCTCAACTGGTGGTCCATGGCCCACTGGTGGTCCATGGTGACTTTTTCTGTGGTCCACAGGAACATTTGTCCAAAGTCACATGGCGTGAGCAGGCGCCGCCGTTAGGCTGTTTTACACCGTGTTCACAAGCATGTGGCGCGTCATCCATAGCATCACCTAGGATGCAACCACGTTGTGTTGCCAGTAACTTCCGTCTGAGGTTCTGAGCGTCAGTGTAGCTGCTGCCGTCATGCTGAGCGGTTGCTGTGTCTTTCGTCCTGTGCTACATGTGCTGGAGGTGGCCCACGAAAATTTTTTGATTGGCCTGGTGGTCCATGGACTGAAATGAGTTAAGAACCACTGATCTAGACAAAGTTGATGGTTTAAAATGCTTTAAAGGAAAGCTGAGATTCTCCTGATTCCAGGAGTTTGGGTTTAAACTAAGGAAAGAAAAAACACCAAGCACTGCAGGATTCACAATAAAATAAAAGCTTCCAAAATAAGCAACATTATGCTACACTAGAGGCACATACATGCATCCACAGAGCATTTTTTGGTCATTTTTGTGATAAATTCCTGTAACTATTGGTTTTTGAATTTAGGACCAAATTCTACATGTCTGTTATTGAGTTCATAAGGCCTGATCTATAGTAAGAATCACAGCAGTGATTAGTCAGGGTGTGAAAAGATCACATTCCTGAGCAACATAGTTTAACCAATTTAACTTCCCATGTACACAGCACAAGGTTGATATAAACATTCTTCCATTGACCTACCTATCACCTGTTGGATGTGGATTATCTACACCAGTGGTTCCTAATGTTTTTATATAGGGGACAGGCAAGCCCAGTCACAAATTTTTGGTGGACCAGTAACATTTTATTTGCATGTTTATGTATTCATTACGGAAATGAAGATTCAAATATGCAAATAAAATGTTACCGGTCTGCCAAAAGTTTGTGAATGGGTTTTCCAGTTTGCAGTATAAAAAGCACTGGCCCCCACTGCCAGCCTTAATCCCTAGAACCCCTCACTCCTCCACTATCCCCCGACACCAGCCACTGACCCCAAAGTCCGCAATACCCAACCCCACCAGTGTCAGCCTCTTGCCCTCAGAGTTCCATCCCTCTGCCTCAAACACCTCAGAACCAGCATCCTATTTCCAGAGCCCCATTGCTCCCAATCCCGTCAGGTTCCCCTACAAGCCCCCAGTCCCCAGTATTAGCCCTTTGCCTAGTACCAGCCCTGCCCCCATAGTCCCCTCACTACTAGCCCCACTTCCAGAGCCCCCCACAATGCCAGCTCAACATAGTGGATGTCACAGTGCCCCTCAGTGTCAGCCACTCCCCCCGTTAGAGCCCCTCACCTCCAGAGCCTCCCACCACCCTTGTGCCTGACTCACCCCCCTCACCTAGCCCTGCTGCTGCCTCCCAGCCCCAGCTGAGCACAGAGCACTTCCTTGCGTATCAGGAAGGTTGCATGGAGCCTGCAGCATTCAGGGCCCCTGCTGAGTGCCATGGCAGCCGGGCTTTGCATGGCGCTTGGCCCCAGATGAATGTTCTGGCAGCCGGGCTCCATGCGGCGCGTAGCCCTGGCAGAGCACTGCAGCTGCCCACCAGCTGGGCCGTGTAGCAGCCAACAGAGCTGGAACCAGGGCCATGGTGAGGCTGCTCCAGTAGGGACAGCTTCACTGTGGCTCTGGTTCCAGCCGCAGCATATCTGGTTTGCCTGCTGGGCTACTCACCCTGCTGCTGTGTGGGGCAGCCCAGTGAGCGGGGCTCATTAGCAGAGTGGGGCGTGGCCCAGCAGTGTGCCACGGCCCAGCAGGCAGGGGTTCATGGCCTTCCACCGGTCCACAGACTGGCAGTTGGGAGCCACTGATCTATACTGTCAGGAGAATCCCTCCCATCAGTGTAGGTAGTTTCAACAGTAAAGTGCTACAACAGTACAACTGCAGTGGTTCAGCTGTGGCATTTCTAAAGTGCCTAATCAGACCTAAAGCCATCTGGGAACTAGTTTGGCCATGTCTACACTACAGAGAAGATTGAAGCTGCTGATGTCAATCTTCTAGGGTTCAAATTAGTGGAGCTAATGAAGACACACTAATTTGAACTGAGAGGGGTGCTCCCGTCGATGCCAGTAGTCGAAGGGAGAGTGTGCTCCCTTTGACTTCCCGCAGTGTCAACAGTGCCAGAACTTGACTTAAGATACTTCAACTTAAACTATGCAATTAATGTAGCTGAAGTTGCGTATCTTAATTCAAACTTATCCCCTCCTGTAAGCCAGGGATTTCTGTTTTGTGGTAAATTCTAGAAATTTCATATTCTTAGTCTTCATTTTGATTTATAAAAAGAAACAAAACTCCAACTTCAAAAAATATATATTGGGGGAAAAATATTTGAGGACTGCTGAAATCTTTTGTTTCAATTTTGATGTTTATTAGTGTACAAAATAAAATAATTTTCTTAATAGAAAGTCATGTTAATACTAAAGAAATCAAAAATTTCCTTAATAAAACATTGACTATATTTTGCCAAAAGTTACATATTCCTGTGGGAACTTTCCACTTCAATGAAACAGAAGGATGTTCAGTTGGAAATTTTTCAACTGGCATTAATCAGAATGATATCTATGTGTTTAAGAAATCTGATCTACAGATACTTGCACTCAACTCCTATCAGCTTCAATGATTGGTGAATGTAGATCTCTGAGAGCTGGATGTAGCTTTTAATCTTTGTATTCAGTGGCAGGATTCAAAGAGAGAAGTGGGGAAAACGTCCAGTAAGAAAAATGTTGTAACATCAGCAAATGATCTGAACTAATGCACATGGGGAAAATAGAAAATGGGTGTGAGCACTGCAGGTTATATCCAATCAGACCTGACAGTAAATTGCTTTCTAATCATGCTTTGCCTCTACTTAATCCTTTTAATCGTCATGTCATTGCCTTCCTACTTAAGTTTGCTTGATTCATATAAAGCAATGGTAAGTCAACCCCTGCAGGGAAAAAGTGACAAAACTCAGCTTCTGGGAGCTCTGTGCAGTTTCAGCACTGATTAGCAGCAAATGGTATGAAGGGTTCAGTTGATTCCTGTACGCTTTTTTAATTGTCTGTTTTCAGAGAGGTGGGAAATTAGGGGCTAGTATGCATCTTCCAGCTGCTTCACTGTCAAATCCAAAAGTTTAAAGTGAAATACACTCATAATGGGACCTGATCATAATTCCATTTCAGTCAAGGGGTTTTGGATTGGGCTCTTGGTCTATGACAAGATGATGGAGGAAAAGGAAAGACTGAAAACCCCTGCTAATGGAATACCAGTAACAAAAAAAAGTATATTCTTTTTCATTTCTGCTTTGAAATGTTAGCTGTCAGGCACAGCAGGATAAATGCATACATACAACAAAGATTAGTTGTTGCCTTGAAAAAAAAAAAAGCTCTTGGTTGCATCTGATTACAATATGACAGCTTCAGTAACAATGAACCAAGGGAGTTACAGAGCATTTGTAATCCATGGAGTCTGGAAACCAGATTATCTTTCTGCTATTCAAAACATACAAAGTTTAAAATGTTAAGTGAAGCACCACAGTAACACCACTATCACGACTGTCATATTTGCAGACAACACAGCTGGAATTGAAACCAGAAGAAGTGGCTACAGCCGTAGGCAGCAAGAGTTGTATTTCCTCCCAGTTGTGATAGAAGACAGCAGCTATCCTGTACAGAGCAGCACAAACACAATGACTATCCATGTTTGCAGATGTGATTCTGATGGTACCATCCTATCCTGCAATGTTGAAGCAATCTTCCTACCAGTAGGACTCAGCACAGGGGCTCTGATTGCAATATTGCTGTGTATTGTTATACTTCTAGGTTAGTTTTCCTTCTGGAACAAAGTATGTTTTGATTTTACTTGTGAAGTAATTTGAGTCATGATAGTTCCATTTATTGTTCAACAAAGCTATGACTGTTTACAAAGGGTATGTCTACACTGCAAAGTTAATTCGAAATAACAGCCGCTATTTTGAATTAACTTTAATAGTGTCTATACATGCAAACCGCTATTTCGAAATTAATTCGAAATAGCGGAGCGCTTAATTCAAATTTGGTAAACCTCATTCTACGAGGAGTAATGCCAAATTCAAAATAGCTATTTCGAATTAAGTGCTGTGTAGACACTTAATTCGAAATAGGGGGGCCTCCAGCCCTTCCCAGGGAGCCCTGGTAGCCACTCTGGGCACAGCCAGGAATACTTACTCTCCTCTCCCCCAGCCGCGGAGCCATAAAAGGGGTAGACCCTGGCCACAGTTCCTGTGCCAGCTCCAAGCCTGCCAGCCCAGAGCCAGCAGTGGCCACCGGGGCCCCTGACCCAGTGGCCCCAAAACATAAGCCAGCAAGCCACTGGCAGCCAGACTTCCACCGCTCCCCAGAAGCAGTCTGCCAGCTCCCAGGAGCCTGACAGGGGCTGGAGAAGGCAGGCGCCTTCCTGGTCCAGGGTGGAGATCATGGACCTTATTCAGGTTTGGGGGGGATGCCCGCAACGTCCATGATCTCCGCTCTAGACAGAGGAACGCGTCCATCTACGGCAGGATAGCTGCCAGCCTGGCCACCAAAGGCCACATGCGAACACAGGAGCAGGTTTGCATGACAATCAAGTTGGTCCGGCGAGACCCCCCCAACCCTGGGCCCTGAGCTTCCCCTCTCCCTTCTTTCCCTTGCTTCCCCCTTCCAGCTCCCTCCTCCCAGGTTTCCCCCTCCCCTCTCCCACCCTCTCTCTTCCCCTCTCCCACCTCCTTTTCCCAGTCTCCCCAGAGGTTCATTCCCTCCCAGTTTTGTTCAATAAACCCAGTTTCTATTTTTGAACATACATGTCTTTTTTTTTTTACATCAGCAAGGGGGGCTAGGGAGGGGTAAGTGGAAGGACATGAGGGAGGAATGGGGCACAAGCCCCCGGTGGGGAGGACCGGGGTGGCTCTGAGGGCTCCTCGGGGTGGACACTCTTCCGCAGTGCCTCCTGGATCCTGACAGCCCCCCGATAGACCCCCCCCCGGATGGCAGCCTGCAGCAAGTACAGCCGGGCTGATGGCAACGACTCCACGAGATAAACCAGCATGCCCAGGGCAGCTCGGCTCCATATGGCCAAGTGCTGTGGTGTCCCGAGTGCGGGCACTCAGGGCACTCCAAGACAGGACTGTCCCTCATTGAGGTAGGCAAGGAAGCGGGGAACCCTGAGAACTGTCTGTTCGGGGTGGGGGTAGAGTCCCTTTAAGCACGGAGCTCAGTTAGCCTCAAGCAGCAGCCCCGCACATTGAGTCCTAACCTGATGCCCTGCCGGCAGTGGTTCTGGCCAGCCTTAAGTTTGGTTCAGGGTCCACTCAGTGTGGATGCGCTATTTCGAAATAGCAAAATGCTATTTCGAAATAGGTTTTGTGTGTAGATGTGTTAATTTGAATTAGCTTAATTCGAATTAACTATTTCAAATTAAGTTAACTCGAATTAACGCTGTAGTGTAGACATACCCAAAGAGAACTTTTATGTTTATATCTTTGTAGAAAAATACAAACATCCGAACATGAAGTCAGCTAATTTCTACATATTTCTGAGGGAGGGGGAGGAGAAATACCTTTATGGATTGGTTTGAAATGCAAATTTTGCTCTGAAACAGTGTTGATTAAATACCTTTAATGAGCAACTGATTTCCGTATATTTAAAATGAATCTGCACCTAGTAATGGTCTTTTTTCAATTATTATGAGGGATTAAATTATAAAAATGAAGAAATGAGACAGGAAAACACAATTATACTGTAGATTGTGGCTGACTGGCCAACTGCAAAATAATACAAATAGAAACATTTTTACAGAAACAGATTCCCTAGCATGATATTGCTGTATGTATACAAGCTCACTCTATGCAATGTCTTACTTATATTGTGTTAACAGCAGCCCATGCTACTACCTATCTTCCCCAAAATAAAGCCCTAATGCACTAGTAGTGTAATCACACCTGATTTATTAGTTACACAGAGTACTGGGTAATTCAGATTCTGACAGATGTTACCCTATGACTAAAATAGCTCTTCAAGGTGCTAAATGCCCTGAATCCAAGCTTTCAGACCACATATGTGCTCCTCACACAGAACTACTGGTGGAGAACACACATGAACACACTCTCTGCATACAGTAGTTATGCATTGGAACAAATTCACCAACTGTGGAATCTCTGTCTTTGGGGGTTGTTAAGAACAGGCTAGACAAAAACCTGTGAGGGATAATGTAGATCACTGATTTTAAAACATTTTTTTTCTTTTGTAAACTCCTAAAACAATTCAAATGGACGTATGAACCCTCAGAGAAATCTTAGACATGGGGTGCAGACTAGGGCTGTCAAGCGATTAAAAACATTAATTGTGATTAATCGTGCTGTTAAACAATAATAAGACTCCAGCTGACCCCAGGATCTGTGTTGCACTGCCCCTTTGAAATGTCATGATGGTGTTTCAAAGGGACAGTGCCGCACAGCTGATCACAGGCTCCATATTGTACTGTCCCTATGAAGTGCTACGGCGGCGTTTCAAAGGGGCAGCACCACATGGAAACGCCTGTGATTAATACGCATTAATTTTTTAACACGTTAATTCATCCCTGCATTAATCGCAGGCATTAATGTGTTAATTGACAGCCCTAGTGCAGTCCCCTACAGATCTAGTGACCACAGGTTGAAAACCATCATTCTAGATGCTACTCCTTCTAATAATAGTTCTGCCCCACTGCAGGGGACTAAAGTAGATGAGGGTTTCTCAACACTTGGAACAGGACCCAAAATTGTGTTACTAGAATGTTTCAAGGGTCACATGGCAGCTTTTATGGTTCCTGTCCTATGGGGTTGGCTGGGCTCACTTCTGTCAGAGGGTGGGGGTGGGGAAAGGTCCTAGGGCTCCTGGCAGTGGGGGTGGCCAGGGCCCTAGGCCTTTTAAATTGTCTCTGGAGCCCCAGGTACTAACCTCCAGCTCTCCCTCTTCCACCCAAGGCCACACCCCTTTTGGGAGCATGGAGTTGGCCCTCGCACCCTTGCTCATGGGCCTGGTATGTCTATTGGCTCCCTTGGATGATGGGAATCTGGGGGTAACAACTTCACTCACACAAATTTCATCCAGTCAGGGGGATGGTCCAAACCTGATCAGCGTTTCACGCCCAGAGGTTGCAATGCCCAGAGAGCAGAGCCAAGCACAACCAGCCCCACAGCACAGGAGCTGCAGGAGCTGCCACTGAGGGGTGAGTGCCTGGCAGGAGCCAACCCCAACAGGGGACAGAAACTGACCAAAACCACCCCAGAGCCCCTATCCCCAGACTATTTATTAGACTGAGACAGGCCATAAACTTTTACAAATGGGTCCTGAGGCCAAAAAGCTTAAGAAACACTGAACAGTATGACCTAGCAAGGTCCCTTCCAGTCCTACATTTCTGTGATGTGACACTGCAATAGGGTAAATTACTGAAGAATGTGGGCTATAGGAACAGCTGCTAAGTGATTCTGGAGTCTGAGGGGTCGGCTCCATTACTGATTCACTCAGAACTCCTAGGACCATTTACTTGGGCTCTGTACAGAGTAGAGGATTTGAGTCTACTAGTGATTCTCTGCATTCCATTCAGCCTGTTAATAGTATGCTAAGTTACACTGACAAATATTAATATGTCAGTGATAATCTTCATTATTCCCTGCAGCCTATAGTGATTTTCTATATCTCAGACTCACTACCTACTATTTTCTGTTGTATCGGTGACTTAGAAACCGCCTCCATAATTGTCATTTTAAAAGCTTATTAAAATATTGATTTTAAAATCAGATATTTCAAAAAGCAACTTACTGTACTTTTAAGGTTGTTTTCCCCCCATTATACTGAATTAAAGCACCATCTTGTTAATTAACAAACATTTACTCTCCATGATCCTAGAGTCAGTGTAAACAGGGAGAAGTCATGTTCAATACTGTGTCACTAGTTTAACGGTAAATTATAAGGACCAGGTTTTAACCCCCAACCAATTGATACCATGTTGAGCATGTTCTGTCCCAGTCTACAGTGACTGCAAAGTCATTTTCAGCATCATGTCAGTTAATGTGACTCCTCAAGGTCATGTTCAAATGTAATTTTCTATTTGACATCAGGAATTTGTCGATGAATCATTTTTCCACCAAAGAATTGTTGATTTGCTAAAAATCAAAACGTATTGCAGAAATATGTCACCACTGATGAAAGTTAAATTCCAAACGGAAAACAAAACCAGTGATAAGGAACATTTTGACCTCTTAGATACAGAACATTGGTTTTCTTTTCAAAATTAGTTTTGTTTCTGTTATTTCACTATGTGTTTTATGAACTATGATATGAAATAAAATAGGCAAAAGCTGAATGAAAAATTGTGATCAGACAAAAGCTACCTCTTATCCCTACCCAAATTTCAGTTTGCAGGAAATGTTAAAATTTGTTCAATTTTATAGCCTCCATTTCACAAGGGAAGAAATTTTCAAATGGTGATACTGCCCCTCAAAAAAAAAATCTGGTTCCTGCACAGCTTTATTTTCTAGTAATGGCAAGCCGTGGAGGGGTTTATTCATTATTCAGTGTATAGCTAGCAATGATGGGAGTTAGATGCATGCATCAAGCCACAAATATCCCCTTACAGGTAACAGCTCTGTTGCTGTTGTTGTTGTTGTTGTTGTTTTTTAAGGCAGGAGGAACATGTAAAGAAAAGGTCCTTTTGATTGCTATTACCTATCATATAAAGATATGTTGGTATGTTAGCAGACAACCAGGCTATTTCCATACCTGTCTAAATTCACAATTCTTCCCTTGTTCCAGTCATTGTTGTGCTCTACATAGCTCTGCGAAGGCAGAAGAAAAAAGACACCTTGATGACTTCTAAAGAAGACATCAGAGACAATGTCATCCATTATGATGATGAAGGAGGTGGAGAGGAGGACACCCAAGCTTTTGACATCGGTGCCCTGAGGAATCCAAAAGCGATTGAAGACAACAAAATACGCAGGGATATAAAACCAGACACCCTTTGTCTACCACGTCAGAGACCACTAGTGGAAGACAACACAGACATTAGAGATTTTATTAATCAAAGGCTGCAGGAAAATGATGTGGATCCTACTGCACCCCCTTATGATTCACTGGCAACCTATGCCTATGAAGGAAACGGATCCGTAGCAGAGTCTCTGAGTTCTATAGATTCACTTACTACAGAGGCAGACCAGGATTATGATTACCTGGGCGACTGGGGACCCCGCTTTAAAATCTTGGCAGACATGTTCGGAGAGGAAGAAAATTATAACCCCGATAAAGTCACTTAGGAGAGGGAGAGAAACCCAAAAGGAAAAAAAATAAGAAAAGTAGACCAACATATTAAAAATAAAACCCAAGCTTTATGGGACAAGATTCCCTTGATTATGAAAAGACCTGTTTCCATCAAGTTCCTATATTTATCATATTGTCAATTTTGGTTTGTTCTGCAAAGGGAGGATAAATCCAGTGAGATACACTTTTTTCGTTGTTGTTTTTTGTTACTTTGGAAAAACACTGAGACAAGCTCAGGCCTATTAGCTACAATTTAATGACATGACAATGTAGACAGAAGCTAGCTTTCTGGCATCATGGTGGAAGAGTGGTAGATTTTTCTTAATTCCACTAAAGTGCCTATTGAAACTTTTATCATTTTAAGTGGTAAAGACTCTGCTTTGATGGTGTTACAGAACTGAGCTGCAAACTGGAAAAAAAAAAGACATTAACTTTATGTCAAGAAGCAATAGCAACATGCTGACTTCTAGTTCTTTTAAAAAAAAATGAAGATAACTTTCTGGAGCACATCCAGTGACTACAACTCAAGGGGTAGTGTTTTGGATTTTAATTTTATTTTATTGTAAGGAATAATAATAACTGTATACCAAGATATCACAATTCTTCTGCCCATGTTTCACTGAAAAAAATTAATAAAAATGCTATTACTTAATTTCAAGATGTAAAGATGAAAATTAAAAACATATCACACTTTGATCTTAGCATCAATAAGGAATATTTTGAAAGAATTAATCAATGTTACACTTTTTCCAGGATGAAAGAGAAAAGTATGCAAATAGCTATTTCTTTACAGGAAGGAAACTTCATTTGACTCCTGTTCATCATGTACAGAGAGGTCATTGGTACATCTGTGGTGGTTTTTAGGGTTATTGTATTTTTTAGTATCAGTAGTGGGTTTTTTTTCATTGTACGTATAACTAATGAAATATACATAAAAAACTTCACATGACTGTTCTTTGGAATTAGTTTGTCATTCTGTCAGTATTGTAGGCATACATGACCGAGAGGGCATATATGTTATACTCTTGCTGGAACCTGTGCAACTGGTCATAACCTAAAATTCAGGCTATGTAATGCTTTGGTGTCAGTGCCACTACAGTGTCAGATGTTTTCAAAGCCTGAAAGCATCATGAAAATGAAGTTTATGGTAGTCTTCAAAAATATTCAGTGTTAGATTAAATTAAATATGTAAAACTGTCTACCTGCACATTACATGCTCATCTACTTAGAGGTGTGGATGTCATTTAAATCACGTAGCACACAGGCATGATTCCATAGAAGATTTATATTGATATCATAAACAAAGTTCAAGAAACTGGAAGCTCTAGCTGACGTTTCTTTGTATTACATTTCTGACATTTTTCATCTGATATTTTTAGTGCACTTTTCCCCTTACAATTATAAAACAAACAAATAAACTATATGAGCATCAATCAATTTGATGCTGATCTAACGTATATTACATTTTTAGAAGCAGCAGTTTATTTTAGCCCAAAGTGAATATAGGGTTTTTTCCCCCCCTCTCTGTCTCAGGCTTCTCCAGAGCTCTGTTATCTGCCTGCACTGAGCTTGAAGTTTATGGAATTTGCAGGGTGAGCCTTGAGTGAATTACCATCTTTCATTTACTAAGGGATTCCCTGCCATCTAAAGAACTGTAAATGTCAAGCACATTTAACATGTTTTCATCAACTTAAAGCCTTGATTACAGTTTACTCTAAAGTCACTTTACACTGCTCCTAAAGTAGGTGTAAATTATATTGTTAAAAAGGTGTAAAGGGACTGTAGCATAAATGAGAATCAGGTCCCTGCTGTACAACAAACTTCACATGACTGGTTTTGTATCATTTGCCAGAGAGTCTTAATTCAGCCAAAATTCTAATTTGTGTATTTTTTTGTGTGATGATTGATTTCTGTTGCAGACAGGAATGTTATCACCCCTCTTCTGCCCTTACAAAAAGTTAAATAGGACCTCCCACACTGTCCATCCCCCCCCCTCCCCCCCCGCCAGTGAAGTCACATTCAGCGCTCAGTAACATTACTTAGTGTTCTTTACATATATTCCACTAGTAATCCTTAAAGTAGTGTAAGAGAGATCAGATTCCGGCCGTTTGACTTTACAAAGCCTGAATGTCACCAAGGCTTTGTCTACACTACCACAGTATGCTTACCTAAGTTATGTTACTCCAGGTATGTGAGTAAAGTATCTGGAGTAATGTAGATTAGGTTGACTTGCTACACTTTCTATACTGTGCTGTGTCAATTGGAGATCTCTGCCATTAATTTACCTTAATCTTCTCATTCTGGTGGAAAAGATTAAGAACTTGTATCAACTGGAAAGTACTCTGTGGTTGATTTAGTGGACCTTTGCTAGACCTGCTAAACAGACCGCTGCATCAATCATTGTAGCATCGATCTCCAGTGAGTAGAGACATGGTCTAAAACTTATAGCTCCACTGAATATGGGGGTATTAGGGCTTTGGAATGCCAGGCTGGCATTTTCTCTGGACAATGCAGCCTAGATGCCTAACAGTGAGTAGCCTGTGAAAATGATCATAGAATCATAGAGATGGAAGAAACCTCAGGAGCTCATCAAGTCCAGCTCCCTGCCCATGGCAGGATCAATCCCAACTAAATCAATCCAGCCAGGGCTTTGTCAAATCGAGATTTAAAAGCCTCTAGGGATGGAGATTCCACCACCTCCCTAGGTAACCCATTCCAGTGCTTCACCACCCTCCTACTGAAATAGTTTTTCCTAATATGCAACCTAGACCTCCCCTTGCCATGTCATTGCTCACAGTATATATTTAACAAGAGAGTTGGTGTCTGCTAAATAAATATAAAATTGATTATCAAATTGATATTTTGACATTTAAGAGGTTTGTTTTTGAGATGTTCCTATCACCTAGTTAATTAAATTCTGGCAAGTTTTTTAATTAAATGAATTAGTATACAATTATTAATGTAATTGTCCATCTCAATTAATATCTTTAATTTCATACACTTCATTTTAAAAGTTTTCAAATATTTTTAATTTCTTGCTGAGGTTCCTATTGGACATAGATACTTGGAACAAGCTAGGAGGATGGGGTTGTAGATAATGTGTAGTTTGGGCACCCTAACTTATAGATAGTAATAAGTTACCAAGACCAAGTGGTATTCAGCCAAGATTTCTGAAGGAACTTAAATGTGAAATTGCAGAACTATGATTTTAAATCATTTCCTGTACCACATAGTAGAAGGATAGCTAATATGATGCCAATTTTTAAAAAGGGGTCCAGAGAGATCCTGGCAATTACAGAATGATAAGCCTGATTTCAGTACCAGGCAAATTGGCTGAAACGATATTAAAGAACAGAATTGTCAGACACATAGATGAACATAATTTGTAGGACAAGTGTCAACATGTTTTCTATAAAGAGAATTCATTCAGGGGTTCAACAAGCATGTGGACAAAGGGATTTAGTGTACTTAGATTTTCAGAACGCCTCTGACAAGGTCCCTCAGTAAAGGCTCTTAAGCAAAGTAAGGTGTCATGGGATAAGAGGGAAAATTCCTCTCAGATTGGTAATTGGTTAAAAGATAGGAAACACATGGTAGGAATAAATGGCTGCTTTTCAGAACAGAGCGAGGTAAATAGTGGTCCTCCAGGAGGTCTACACTGAGACCAGTCTTATTCAATATGTTCATAAATAATCTGAAGAAACACACAAGCAGTTTTGTGGAACAATTTTGCTCCAGGCAGACTGTGAAGTACTACAAAAGGATCTCACAAAACTGGATTTCTGGGCAAGAAAATGACAGATGAAATTCCATGTTATAAATGAAGAGTTATTCTCATTGGGAAATATAACCGCAACCATACATATAAAATGATGGAGTTACCATTCAGGACAGAGATCTGGCAGTCGTTGTGGATACTTGTCTAAAAAAAGCTTCACTCAGTGTGCAGTGTCAGTCAAGAAAGTGAACAGAATGTTGGGAATCATTAAGAAAAGGCTAGATAATACTCCAGAAAAGATCATATTGTCTCTATATAAATCCATGGTATGCCCTCACCTAGAATGCTGCATGCAGATGTGATCACCCCATCACAAAAAGATATATTGGAATAGGAAAGGCTCTGAAAAGGGCAACAAAAATGATTAGGGGTTTGGAATGGCTGCCATACAAGGAGAAATTAATAAGAATTGGCCTTTTCAGTTTGGAAGGTGGGGATCTGATGGAGATCTGTAAAATCATGAGTGGGGTGGAGAAAGTAAATAAAGAAATGCCTTTTACTCCTCATAACAAGACTTAGGGTACACAAAATGAAATTAATAGGCAGCAAGTTTAAAATAAACAAGAGGAAGTAGTTATTCACACAATGCACTGTCAACTTGTTGAATGCCTTGCTAGAGCGTGTTGCAAAGGCCAAGACTTTAACAGAGTTCAAAAAGAGCTAGTACTTTCATGGCTGTGTGGTCAAGTTGTTAGCCAGGATGGGCAGGAATTGTATCTCTGGCCTATGTTTGCCAGAAGTTGTGTATGGCCGAGAGGGGATGGATCTTTTAATGATTACCTGTTCTGTTCATTCCCTCTGGGGCACTCGGTATACAGGATATTGGGTTAAATGAACATTTGGTTTGACCCAGTATGGCAATTCTCATATTTTTATGTGCCTTCACCACTAATTTGTTGTGGAACCTTGTGTGATTTTTTTAACTTTTCAAAGATATATAGATGCCTTAAGATGAAGTGGTTTGTAGCCCATGAAAACATATGCCTAAATATATTTGGTAGTCTTAAAGTGCAACAGGACTCTTCATTGTTGCTGAAACACACTGATATATCTACTGCTCTGAAACTTGTCAAGATGCAGCTCGGCATCTAATGGAAATTTCAGAAGTGCCTTGGTGCTGAATTCCCATTGAAATAAGTGGCATTTGGCACCTAAGTACATCCGAAAGATTATACTAGATGCCTCTCTGCAGGGCTTTAAAAATTTGTGTGCATACATGGAGGCTGTGTCTATATTGGTGCGATCTTGCGCCAGAGCTATGCAAATGAGGCTCAGCGTGGAATATCGCCGAGCCTCATTTGCATAACTAATGAGCCGCCATTTTTGCGGAAGAGGCTCTTGCGCAAGATGGAGCTGTCCACACTGCCCCTTCTTGCTCAAGAAAAACCCTCTTGCGAAAAGCCGTTATGCTGATTATTTTCAGGCATAACGGCTTTGCGCAAGAGGGTTTTTCTTGCGCAAGACGGGGCAGTGTGGACAGCTCCGTCTTGCGCAAGAGCCTCTTCCGCAAAAATGGCGGCTCATTAGTTATGCAAATGAGGCTCGGCGATATTCCATGCTGAGCCTCATTTGCATAGCTCTGGCGCAAGATCGCGCCAGTATAGACACAGCCAGAGTGAAGGAGCATTATAGGTCACCGTCACAGCAAAAATATATAATTCAGCTAGATGTCTGCAGGGTGCACTGTAAGGCCAGCCTTACCGAAGTTTCTGCTTCCAGATTAGGATAGTACACCTCCTTCACACACACCCTTTTTGAAGACTCTTTAATGCCTTGCTCACTTATGTCTTCAGGAACCTAAATACCTTTGAAAATCAGGCCCTTAGTGTCAAAGCCAGCTCTCATTAAAGTCCATGGACTTTTCCACTTGATTTAAAAAAAGATGGATCGGACTCTTAATCTCTTTGTGCCTCAGTTCTCCATCTTTCCTGCTTCTCAGTGGCCTTGTGAGGGAAAATACATTCATGGCTGGGAAACTGTTAGATAGCATGGCGTTGGGAGGCCATGGAACCCCCTAAAAAATCTCTAGGTCTAATGGCTGAACTTGACTGATGCTTCTGAATGTCAGACACTTCAAATGCTAGTTATGTGAAAAAAATAAGGCTCCAGCACTGCACAATAATCTACAAGTAAAGATCCCTATTCTGGGAAAGAACCCTACTGACTTCAATGGGATTCATCCACACTGGCAAAGGGTCCATCTGCTGGCATCTGTTTTGGATAATCCACATTTGTGTATTTGGTATGGCTTATCTGAGTGCTGCTCACCTGGCCAGCCGCGCTGTGCCGGCTCAGCTGATCAGCGCACAGCGCACTATTCAAGACACAGATCGGTCGACAAGGGAAGCCTTTGTCGACCGCTTCCTTGTGCCTTATGAAACGAGATTTACAGGAGTGGTCAACAAAGTCTTCCCTTGTCGACCGATCCGCGTCTTGACTCGTGCTCTGTGCCAACAATCAGCTGAGCTGGCACAGCACGGTGGCCATTTTTATTTTTATGAAGCTAGGGATATTTAAATCCCCACTTCATTGACTATGTCGGATAGCCTATTTTACATGCCTCTGTCGGCAGAGGCATGTAGTCTAGACATACCCTCTCTCCCTCTCTCTCTTACACACACCCACTCTCCACCCCTCCCCCAAGCATTCTCATTTCATAGGATGCCTTATTATATGAAGTCTAGCCTAAATTCTTCTATGAATCCAGGATTACTCCACCAAAGACAGTGGAATTTGAATTTACACTGGCGAACCTGAGAGTGGACTTTGGACAGGTATATTTGCACAGCTATACTGAATCAGCTGCTCTGTTTTAGTGTGACTAGTAAAAACACTCTAAGCTGATGGGCGACAACTCTCTCATCAGCTTAATAACTCCACCTCCATGACAGGCTGTATCTGTGATGGTGGAAGAGTGTAGATTTTTTCACATCCATAAGCAACCATAGAAAGTGTGTAGTGTACACCAAGCATCTGTTTATCAGAGTACATTATAGAGCAAAGGGTAGTTAAGTGCATCAAAGGACCCCTGATGCATTATTATGCTACAGAGGCCTCACAGAAAATACTCTTACACTAAGAGTATCCACATATGAAAGTAAAGACAAAGATCTTTCTTTGAAGACTCATCAAAGCATTATCCTACAGTGTTGAAAGCAGTGTATTTATTTTACCATTAATTGAATCTATGAAGCTAAAGAAGGAGTACTTAACTGTTTCTGACATAGTATGACATAATTGCAACTCTGTATAAAATAGAGCTACCGAAAGCGAGTCTCTTAAGTTCGTCATTCCCTCATGCGGCAAGTCTGTCTTTAGTTTGGTGATTTATGTTTGTATAAGTTCCTTGTAATTGTGAATAGTGAGCATATTGAGGAACATTTAATGAAAACAAACAATGAAATGACCTTTAATCATAACCCTAGTGGGACTGACATTTAGGTATGCCTGAAAAATCAAAATGCATTACATTACACCATTACCAAGCCTTCTGCTAATGCAAAATCAGGCTTAATAACAGCCTAGTTAATGGGTCATCAATTATTTTTTGTCAAGGTCCAAATTTCTTGGTCAAGGTATAGTCAAGCTCCAGAATCCAGAGAAAATAAAAATGATGATGAAAAATAATGATAATAAAATATAAATAAACAGATTTCAGGGTTTATTAAAAAGAATGGCGTTGGAGCATGGTTTGCTTACCAACTACTCCTGTCTAATTCATTTTTTATTTAAATCAATAACAGAATAAATTATCTAAACAAAACAATAGTAGTGCGATCCAGTGTAACTTCCTGTTACTAACCTCTCTCTTCTAAGAAATTGCATTTGATTCTGATTCAGACCTAAAAACAAACTTTATGAAGGCTGAACAGGAATGATGTTGAAAGGGGTTGGAGGTGTGAAATCCATCCTTTAACTCAGGGATACGGCATGTGCTTAGTCTTTTGGCCACTCTTCCGGACTCCAGGATGCAATACCAAACAATTCAAGCTCTCCATGCCAGAGTAATTTTTACCTTTTTCCTGGTAGAAGGCAGTAGATAATTTGTGTCCCCATGATGACCTAAACAACCGCTGCCAGATGTCATCACTCCTGTAAAAACTTCCCAGTAAGTGTGTCCTGAACTCACATATCATTGGTTAGTTCTGATAGTAAAATGACAGTACTCAGGGGTGTTGTTATTGGATTTGTAACACATAGGCTACGGCTAGACTACATGGATCCATCGACGGAGCCATGTAAAATAGTTTATTCAGCATAGTCAAAGAAGCAGGGATTTAAATAATCCCCGCTTCATGAAAATAAAAATGGCCGCCGCGCTGTGCTGACGATCAGCTGATCCAGCACAGTGCGGCAGTCTAGACGTGGCGCAGTCGACAAAGGCTTTGTCAACCGCATCGTGTCTAGACTGCCACGCTGTGCCGGATCAGCTGATTGTCGGCACAGCGCGGTGGCCATTTTTATTTTAATGAAGCGGGGATTATTTAAATCCCCTCTTCTTTGACTATGCCGAATAAACTATTTACATGGCTCCATCGACGGAACTATGTAGTATAGATGTAGCCATACTGTTGGATATTTGGTTGGGTAATGAATTCCAGAACAGAAAGAGTTCAGGGTCTCATCTATTACCTACATGACATGTAGTATGTCCCAGCAAATGCCCATGCTGCAAATATAGCACTGTTAGCCCTAACACACTTATCCACATGGATGGTGTTTGCTTTTGAAACCAGCATGATCCAGAGCAAGACTTACAACCCAGCTAAGTATTACTTCACTGGGAGAGGGAAGAGGTTCTTAGCCCAACATGTTTAAATAAACCTTTTTTCCCCAGGAACATAGGTATCAAGATGTGCAAGAAAATCATTAGTGTACTAACAAATCTAAAGATCATAACAAGAACCTAAGAGTGGTGAGATCATATCATGAATTCCTTTTCTCCATACCCATCCTACTATAAGAGAGACCATCAATTTTTATTATTTGTATTGTCATACTGCCTAGGACCAGTGTTCCCTCTAAGCTGTGGGGCAGTACAGCTTCAGAGGTGATAAATCAGCCCTACCCAGTCAGAGGCTCAGGGCTCAGTGCCTCGGACTCCAGTCAAGCACTGAGATCCCATTGTGCCACATGCTATATAAACACAAACAAAATGTCCAGGCCAGGGCAAGTTTGCTCAAAGAGTAACCAATTCCACCAAAATAATAAAAGCATACATTTCATATTTGAGACAGTACCCAAATTGGGCAGGTGGATGTTGGTATTCTCATTCTGGCTATTTTGGGGAAAAAAGTAGGTGAGGAAAATAGGACATGGAAAGGGAAACCTTAAAGTGTGATTAGTGGTAAGGGGAATAAAATGGGACCATTTCACTGCCTCATAATTCCATATACTCATTGAAAGTTTTATTGGTGGTCAACTTATCTGTACCATGATGAACTAGCATCAGGAGGGGGGGGGCTTCAGCTCCAGATTCATGTTCTACCACATGCATGTGACCTACTGTAGTTGTTTCTGTATTCCTTAAAACATCCTGTTGCCACTACAACAGTTACTCCATGACTGAGATAATGTCCATGTTGGTCAGCATGGAAATTGCAGAAACTGACAAAGACTATTTACAAGCTCCTGAAATGCCTGGGGACACATCATGAAGAATAGGGATTTCATTTGATTTCTAATAAGGCCTGTGTGACAATGATGCCAAATATCTAGAGAAAATTCTAGCTGAATTTTGCCCAGTTCAACTTGATCTTCAATTCCCATCCAAATTCTAACAAATCCTGAACCTACTGAGTTTGTGAAATGTCATAGCACAAGCTGAGATGCTTGAAGGAGATACATGATGCTTATTTATCTTTGAGTTGTGTTCATTTCCATCATAAGTCCTTAGTTTTTCAATTTACTTTCAATTAGCCATAAAGAGTGTCATGTAAGTTACCATGAAACTGGTATTTATGCTGCTGCTCGGTAGAATGTGTTATTTGAAAAAGGCATATCTGATAATTCTCCACTCTCAGATTATTACCTACAGTTATATCTTGTAAGTTATTTATCATGAATCCTTATTTCAGTAGTTTGCAATTACCTGGTGACAATGCCTACTCCTGCCCTCTGCTGGCTGGAGTGAGTACTTTTGAACATTAACCCTCTACAAAAATTCTCTGCAGACCTTAGGACCTCTCTGTTCCATGACTCTCTGGTTCAGCAACATCTATGATCTGGTGGGATCGTGGATGATGTCAGACTAGCGAGACCCATCAGTTGAACGTGGGGGCCAGCTGCAAGTCTGGCAGCAGAATTTCTGGTGGCTGAGAGTTGAGCCAGGCCAGGGCCAGGAACATTGCCAGGGCCAGGGACCAGCACTAGGAGCATGGCCAGGGTATGGAGTGAAACTGGGAGGGGAGCCCAGTAGCTGGGAAGCTGCCAGCCCTTGGGGAGAGCTCAGAAACTGTCAGCAGGGGTGCAGAATTGACCTCCCCAGTCTGGCAAACTCCCTCGTTTGAGACCAGTCAGGTACCAGGGAAGTGTAACTTGTAGTTGCAAGGCAATTTGGGAACACAGGATTTAAATTTGGTCTCTGATCTCATTGTAATCCTATCCTAACCTCTGAGGCCAGAAAAGGCTTGCGTCACTACCTGCCCTATAACCCTGAGTAATCCTGTGATATGCATCTTTGGCTCAATGATCAGACACCAGGAGCATTTTCACTACAAAGTGGTCTCAAACTGGCTTCCATGAGCTTGGTTGCTCCATGCAGGGTGTCACCAATGGTCCTTCCTGTCTAACATCTCCTCAAAACCATCCCCCGTGCTTGTCAAGTCCCCCTCATTGGATACTCACTGGCATTATTCAGTTCTCTGTTTCCAAAGAGACAGAGCACACATCAGCCTGGTAGTTCAGTTGAGGATTCCACCACTAAGCTTAATACACTGAGATGGATTTCCAGAAAACAAAATTAAGGTTAAAAAATAACTGATAGTGAAGTGATAAGCAAGAAGAGAGACATGGCTACAACAACTTTGCTGTAAAACAAACATGCTTTTCAGGAACAAATTTAATTCCTTCCATGATGATGGATGCCAAAATGTTTTTCTGCCTTTGCTGATATTTTTCTAAATGTACTGTCTCTGTTTCAAGAGCCAGGATATGGAATGACAGGTTCCATTCTCAATTTAAGCTGTGGACAAAGGAAAATATAAGAACCAACACCCTTTTGTCTTGGGCAATCTGGGCTTATGCTCTGCTTGCCATTTAAGTACACATTTCCAGGATACATCTGTAATTCTTTATACACTGCCCGCACATACATCAAACAATAATATTAGGGAACAGCAGGTTACCAATTTGCATATGATATCTTACATGATGCCTCATAGGTACAGATTCTGACAGCAATGTGCAGAGGGCAATATGTGTGTCAGACCTGATGTGAGTTATAGTAGGGTGTGCTCTCTGCCAGTTGCCACTGAACGGCTCCAGCAATGACAATGGCCATGATATACAGCATAACTACCATCATGAAGTATGCAGGTTTCTTAAAATAGAACAGAAATTACACACCTATTAGGCCATAATGCATTTGAAGGCAGGAAGAAGATTGTTCTCTAAATTGAAAAAGGCACCAAGAATACACTGTAGTCTTAAAATTACTCCAGCAATGGAATGTCCATCATTTTCACACCATTTCATCAGCTATAGATATGGGAGGGGAGAAGAAAACTCTGAAGTTGTCTGAATTGGTTAGTTTTAGATGCTCTTGTAACCTGCAGTAAACACATGGGTGCGTCTAGACTGGCAAGATTTTGCAGAAATGCTTTTAACGGAAAAGTTTTTCCGTAAAAAGCATTTCTGCAAAAGAGCATCTAGATTGGCATGGGTGCCTTTGCGCAAAAAGTGCTTTTGCGCAAAAGCATCCGTGGCCAATCTAGACACGATTTTGCGCAAGCAAGCCCCGATCGCCATTTTTGCCATCGGGGCTTTTTTGCGCAAAAGAGTTCTTCCCTGTCTACACGGGCCCTCTTGCACAAGTATTCTTGCGCAAGAGAGCTTATCCCTGAGCGGGAGCATCATAGTATTTGCGCAAGAACACTGACAATCTTACATTAGATCGTCAGTGTTCTTGCGCAAATTCAAGCGGCCATTGTAGACAGCTGGCAAGTTTTTGCGCAAAAGCGGCACTTTTGCGCAAAATCTTGCCAGTCTAGATGCAGCTGAATGTTAATTTCTTGCGCAAGAAAGCCCGATGGCTAAAATGGCCATTGGAGCTTTCTTGAGCAAGAGAGGGTCTATACTGGGCACAGATGCTTTTGCGCAAAAGCAAATCTTTTGCACAAAGGCACATGCCAGTGTAGACGTTGCTTGCGCAAATACTTTTAACGGAAAAACTTTTCCGTTAAAAGTATTTGCGCAAAATCATGCCAGTCTAGACGCAGCCATAGGCCTTTGCTCACCTCACAAGGCTGCCAGTTAAGGGATTTAGTCCTTTAGCTGCTTAAACTATGTTTTTAACACTATAGAGTGCAGATTCAAACTCTATATAGTTTGCCCAGCCAATGACATTCAGATGCTATCAGTACTACTTAAGATGAAAAATACTGTAAGCTGACTGAATTTCTTGAAAGGTCACACTGTAAGATTTTTTTTTTTTTCTTATTCAACCTATTTTTTCCATTCCTAATTTCACTGTTATTGTATGTTTAATATAAACACACTTACCAAAGTCTCTCATGCTTTCAGATAATTCTGAATTAATTGATTCACTATGTGCTATGTGATCAGTCCACCCCACATATAATAATAAGTCATATGCCAAAATGGAAACAGACACACACACACACACACACACACACACACACACATCTTCCAATTTATTTGTAATAGATTGATGCTAAAGGCTGATAGCCTGCCTATATTTACAAATGGCAAAACTCCCTTTTTGTTCAATAAGGTCAATATTTCACCCACTATATACATCTTTATAATTTGAAAATTGGCTTAATACAATCTAATACTTTCCTCATAATACAAAACTAGTTAAACACTCATGCTATACACTTCAGTGCATTGATTTTTTTTAAGTATTCACTATGCAACACACAACAATTCATGGGATCATCTCATCTACTATTTGTTTCCACTTACTCAAGTAGATTTTTGTCCAGTTAACTCTTAATGAGTGCTCATTTTACTCATTTATATTTGATGCTAGAAGATGTACTAGAATTTCTCGGGTCCTTAACTCAAATAAGTTTTGTTTTCATTTAAATAATTGCTCAAGGATACAACTGGGGATGAGGGGTTTGGTATGCAGGCAGCCCCAGGGAGAGAGGACAACTCCAGTCCTCTCTCACCGCAGCTGCAGAGGGCACAGCCGGGGGAGGAGGTTAATGGCTACCGCTTGGGGGACACAGACAGACACACAAAAAATCTCTCTGCAATATATGGTAGATAGCTGTCTGTTTTCCCCATCCTTTCCCACTGCTGGCCAAATGGGATTGTAGCTGTCCCGGTTCCCATCTCTGGCCTGAAGAATCTGACTCTGCTTATCCTCACCAAATTTCCTTCTGCATTGAAAAAAAGATACAACTAACAAAAGAAGGAGAAGCCAGAGAGGCTGAAATTCCTTCTGAGGTAGACAACACTTTGTAGCCATTAGAACCATCCTGGTTCAAATCTGCCGAGTGCTGCAACTTCAGTGAGAAGCACATGCCTTCAGCATTGTCGGAATCTGAGCACCATGCCGAGGAAGAGATATTCATCTTCCAAAGAGGCTCTGACCAGGGGACTATCTCTACCTTCCACATATAGTAGGAGGGTGAGAAAGAGACAAGTAGAGATCACCTGAAATCTAAGTCGTCGTTTGCCAAATCATTCCTCACTTGGCTTTAGTACCAGAGAGGGCATGACTATGCCTAGGGACAGAAGGGGCACTGTCAACTCCAGTGGCCCAACAGCAAGATAAAATCTACACGGTGACGATCATGGAGGTGCTTGCAGCAGCAAGGAATTTGCTCGTTCTTTTGGTGCTAATGTGTCCGGCAGTACTAGGGTCAGATTCCTCAGCTCCATTGCCTGCGGTACTCCTCCAGCTGTCTTCTTCCTGGCACAATAGAATTCCAGGAACATCCCTTTGTCCTGGCACAAACCAAACCCCGACTTGCTTTAAGTTAGGATACGAGGCAGCTGCATAGCAAATTTGGTCATCCAGATCTTACTCTTTAGGAAGAGTTCTTGTACAAATAGATTCACAAATGGACAGACAGACACACATTTCTAAACATATAGTAAGATTTCTAGCATTTGTAACTAGGAAAACATTACTAATAGGCAGAAATTAGCATTTTAAATAGGCATATATGATCTGTTTAATGTTATATTAATATATGATGCTACATTGACACCATGGATAATGAACATTTTTAAAAACAATGCATTTTAATTGTTTGAACATGCTTAAATTCAAGGGCAGGGAGAATGATGGGCAATCAAATCCCTACTAATAAGAAATAAACAGCTCTCTGCTGTTTCCAGAAATGTTGCTGGCTGCAGCAGAGAGGATTGAATGCTAATGGAGGGACACGGTACTGTGCATATTAACATTATGGAGGAATCCATGCACTTTGCACCTGTGAATTTATAGCATGTAAACTCAGTGTCATCTCATTGTATAGATCTTTAGCATAACATCACTCCTATTAAGTGGGGAATTTGATGTTCACAACTTAATTAAAAGCAATGGCGCAAATTCAGCCCCGACATACATAGGATCTAATTCCTTGAAATCAGTGAGTATTGTGTCTGTTAACCTCACAGCTGAATTTAATTCAGTGACTCTCAGGCAGATCTTATATGGAAAAGAACATTTTAACAGCAGCAGAAACAGAATGTCACACATCGGTAGTAAGCATACCAAAAGCAATGGGAGGAATCCTGCAAGCCTGGAACTATTCCATCTGAAATCTATGCACAATACCTCCATCTGGGTTTGCAAGGTCTGGCTATAAATTAGCAGCTCTACTAATAGCTACCATAGTATGATGCTCCCACATAAAATGCTAAACTTCATGAAATGTCCTTAGATAATAAGAGCAAATATTTCACGAGAAAGATATTTATCCTTCCCAAAATAAGTATTGTATAGAGTTGGAAAGTTAGAGAGATTTTTCTTTATCTTTCCCTCTTCTTTGGCAGAGGGTGACAGAGGGAGAAAGTCAATTATTTTACTGGTATCATAGGCAGGGAAGAATGCAAAATCAGAAGGATGACATGATTTTGCTAAGATCATATAATATAAATCACAAAGGCAATGGAGATATCTTTAGTTTGGCAATGCACTAAAGTCTAATTCATGCCATAGCATCAGTGTAATAGCATTCCCAAAATCAGACCTCCCTTTTCATGTACTAAACTTACAAACTCTTACTGTACAGCATTCTAATGCTCCACAGGGATATGTGTGTGAGACTCTAACCTGACATGTAGTTTATAATTACTTAACTTACATACATGAGGGTTATTTTTTCTCTTTCCTGTTGCCACATGATGTGATGTATAACTCTATCAGATAGTATACCGAGTTCATATGGATTTTCCTTTGAAGCGTAGGAAAGGCTTTTCACAATGTTCTGTAATGTTATTTATGGATAGACCTTGTAATGCTTCATTCTGAATAGAAAGGACTTTATAAGTTATGTTGTGAATATGCAGAAGCCAATCTTATGGTAATTCTGTGACCAGCAAATACAGTACGGGTATATATACACACAGCAGTTAAACACCCATGACTGTCCTGTGTTGACTCAGCTTTATGGGACTTGGGCTAAAGAGCTGTTTAATTATGGCATAAATGCTCAGACTGGGGCTGGAGACAAGCTCTGGTACCCTAGGGCCATGATTTCTAAACCACAATTAAAACAGCCACTTAGCCTAAGCCCTATGAGCCTGAGTCAGCTGACATGGGCCACCAATGTGTGTTTAATTGCCTCATAGACATGCCATAGTTTAGAGTAAAAAACAATCCCCCCCCAAAAAAAACCCTAAGTGATATATTCTCCTGAAATAGTTGCAAAAATGCCTTCCAACACACTCTGTTAAACTAGCCAAAGCCCCATGAATGTATGCAATCAAAATGTCTTCACATTTTTACTTTGCCACACTAAAATAATCACCCTTTACTGACATCTGAAATGGACATTGACAGATTGTACCTGGTGTGCTTTTTGACACACTTATTCCAAGCACACCGGGATTTCCCTAAAATTAATGTGAAAAAGCCCCAAGAGAAGCAAGATAGATCATTAAAAATAATGATATTGCCAATAAAATACTAACTTCATTGGCTGAGCAATTTTATATCATAGTTAGTTCATGCCTTTTACTCTATTTTTTTAAAAATCACTGAAGAGATTTTACCACTGCAAATAATTTCATCGTGATTCCTTTATATTATCTCCAGAAGCAACAAGGATAAAATGTCAAATGATTTTAACTAGAAATAGTAATCAGAGAGGAAAGTCATGCCTGTATTCTGAACTCATGTTAAGTCATTTCAACTAAGAATATTTCACGACATAGATGAGGGAAGGAAGGCAGTTATGAGTACAGCAGAGTGAATAACTGATATTTTGTTTCACAGGTAGTTTAATTCATTTAAAATCAGTTTGACTTTGTTTAATCATTTTTTATTTTTATTTTTTTATCTTTTAAAGTTTAAGAAGACAAAGCCTAAATAAAATATTTCAATTTTCATGAAAATAAAGTCTTTTCTGAGGAGGACTTTTTTTGATTTGAAAATACTTTTTAAAAAAAGTTTTCCAGTTTGGTCCAGCTGAAAAAGATATTTGACTTCACTTCCTCATTTCACTGTCTGCATACAACATTTCAAAATGGCCAGTGAGTCACTGCTCCTTTTCCCCTTCAAAAAAAATCCTTTGATCACCCAGGTCTAATCTCTACTAGTTTTGAGAGGCCTATAGCCAGGACATTCAACCTGCTAAGGTGTCCTTTTGGCATTGGATGCTCCATAAGTAAGAGTCAGAAATCAAACCTTTTACTCATGTTGGTGAACACTTGTATAAGAAGTACTACTGTAGGCAATGATCCCAATCAGGACTGATATACACCACTGTAATTACCATCAGATAATGCTACCCTGGCAGCAGGATACCTAAATATGAATGTCATAATTCACTTGCATGGTCACCACAGAAGTCCTCACTCCAAGCACTGCTGAAACTTCACCCAACTCCCCACGGACCAGGAAAAAGAGGAGGACCTGACAGAATGTGCCAAGGCTTATCTCCACTAGAGGTTACATTGACATGTCACTTATGGGTTCAAATAAGACACATGCACCCAGTAATGTATGTTACACTGACCTGAGCACTGGGTTCATTATAATGAGAGTTTCTCTCCCCAACATGGTTACCGCGTCTCATGGAAGTGAGTTTTTTATGCTACGGGGTCATCCAATAATGTGGATACATCCAGGAAGTGTTTTTGACCCAAGAGCAGTCTAGTCAGTTCCAGCAGACTAGGGGAGAGCTCTTGAAGCAGAAGTGGCAAGCTCTGGTATCTATACAATTTGCTTTTATACTGCACAGTGGTAGGAGCTCGAGGTTTCATTTCTTTTTGTGCTTTTATAGTGAAAAGTGTTAGAAGATCGAGGTCTCATTTATTTTGTTATATGATAGAGGAGAGCAGAGCTGCCTTGTTTCTGCCCCTACTTGTGGGGAACTTTAAAATGCCATAGCATCAGAACAACTACTAATGTACATCTACAAAACTCATTTGATTTTCCTGGAGTCTTTTCCCTCTTGCATTATTGTAAATTTGGCCCAGAAGGCTTAAGACATTCTTTGTAGCTCAACTTTATTTCTTTAGAGGAGGTTGTAAAAGACAGAACGTGAATTTAAGCATCTAATTAAATTTTAGTATTTTTGAAAAATACCCTCTGCCCCCTCACATTTATTTGCTCTTGCACAATAGATAGGGGACTGCAGGCAGTGCTCACTTTGTAACAGAAACAATTACGTGCTGGGGCTCAAGACATTTTTTAATTTTCATAACTGAAGTAGCAAGACCAGAATTGCCAAGGTTACAAACTGCCAATCTTGAAGGTGCTGGGACTCAGCCCTGACAAACCTTGGCACATATTAAGCACTGTAATGTAGATTGCATTGAATATAGATTTCACTGAAATGTATAGGCCTTTCTTTGAACTCTCAGTGAAGACAAATCTCAGTTACGTAAGCTAGGTAGGATTATTGCAAATGTACATGTAATTAGAAAAAAGGGACAAATTGCATACACCGGAAATGACTGTGTGGGAAGAAGCCTGGTAGTTGGAGCATATTTTATATGTTGCACCCCTGTGGGAACTATAATGGAACAGTTACGGCTCTTAACTTCAGAAATAATGCAGCATTCAGATGGCTGCTCACTAAAGGGGAAAGACAAAAACCCATCAATATGCCAAAAGGCAGGTCCAAGAGAATATTGTATGTGCATAAGTAATAAATAAAGAGAAAATGGTTGGTTGTGAACTGTGTGGGAACAATCTGGGTTACCCAGAATATTGACTTATTGCTTTTTTAAGACAATTTTTGGGAAAATATAATTTATAATTAAATACAAAGAAGAACATGGAAGAAATGACAGATATATTGTGTAGATTCAGGCCCAACAATAGGAGGGGGCAAAGTGGGCAACTGCCCCAGGGCCTGGTGAGTCAAAGGGATCCAGAGTTATGAGCCTTTTAAATAGCTGCTGGAGAACTGCACCAAGAGCTACAGGCAGCTCTTAGGGCAGCTTGGAGAGGTAGGGGCACCACACAGAGTGCTCCAGGCAGCTCTGGGGAGGAGGGGTGCTGCAGGCAAGATGGCGCTGAGGGCCAGCTGCCCATGGCCCTGCCACTTCTGACTGAGGCTCTATCATATTATTGGATTTTACAGGGAGCAGACCACCTCTGAGCTCATGGGGGGATGTTTGCCCCAAATTCACTACAAAGTGGACCATGTGAGGTGTCAAACGAAAGCTTATGTTCTGCTGATTCAATCAATGTATGCTACTCATGTACTTGTGTGATGTTCATATGTGGAGTTATGAATATGGACTCTGTGCTGATACTGTGAATGGACTGCCTGTCTGGAGGAAGGAATGTCCAATGAATGACTATGCTAATTAGCACGGCTCCAGGGACAATGGCCATCAGGGTGGCCAATACACACCTGAGGAATGCGTCTGGAAACCTGCAAACCACCCAGGGCACAATGGCTGCCGGCATGTGAAACAGAGACAGGTCACTTGACCATGTGACTAGCTCCAGCTTGGGAGACACCAGAGCTATATAAGTGTCATGAGGTGATCTCCATCTTGTCTTCAATCTTGCTACTGATCCCAGACGCAGCCTTGCGAGGAGAGAGCTGGGAAGGATTGATGACCCAATGTCAGATGTACACCAGAGACTTCTAAGCTAGCAGTTTGTAACATCTCTACTAAAAGCCTGATTCAAGAACCTGGTGATTGGTATATGTAATGTAGTCTCTTTAACAACCTTACTCTCAACCTTTTTTTTCTTTTGTTAATAAACCTTTAGATTTTAAATTCTAAAGGATTGGCCCAGCGTGATCTTGTGGGTAAGATCAAAAGTATAAATTGACCAGGGATTTGTGGCTGGTTCTTTGGGACCAGGAGGATCTGTTCGGGGTAGGTGGGATTGGGTTCTATAACCCCTCACCTGTGTGTAGGCTCAGGGCTGATTGTGGCACAGGGAGAGCTGGGGGTGCCTGAGGCGTTTTGCTCATGAGGCTTCCTGCTGGTTGGATTGGCAGCTGAAGCGCTCTGTGTGACTAGTTTGTGGCCTGTTTTGGGAAAGGTCTCCAGTCTAGGGCTGCAAGGAACCCAGGTTTTGAGCAATTTGCCCTGAGCAGATGTCCTCAGTGGTGCCCAGACCCAGCCCGGTCCATCACAGGCTCCACCCCTTCTAGATGCATGGAACCACACATCCCCACCTTGCCACTGACCCAGCTTGGCTCTCCCATGTGGGCACAAAGGAAGAACAATGGTCATATGGTTAAGGACTGGGTCTAAGGAAGACATCACTAAAGAAGTCTGTGGGAACTTCTTCAGTTAAGAATTCATTTTCAGAAGCACAAATAGCAGTTGGGCATCTAACTTTCACTGCAAGTCCCTGGGAATTAGACACCCTACTGTCTTTCTTATGTTTGAAAAATCTCTCCCATGCCTGCAGCCCTGCACTAATTAGGTCCTTCTTCCACAGTGTTCCTGATGCTGTACCTGGAGGTGTAAAAGGGTAATCTGGTAGGCTTGGTGGGGTGTGGGGGCTGCTTAAAAAAAAAAGACTCAGCACAGCCGAGCAACTCTCTACTGCCCAAGGGCTGGAGCTGTGGCCAGGGCTGTGTGGTGGCTACCCGGCTAGTAGTGGCTGTGGGTCTCATTCCAGAAACTGTGATTAGTCATCTGCTAACTAAAGAAAATAAATGAGGTAAGGAGTCAAAACAAAATGTTTAATTTTATGTTTCACACGTCACAACAAGAAAAAAGACTATATATGCACTTTTTGCATATAGAAAGATGCTAAAGGTTTTTTTTTGTGTGTCAAGCCAAGAGACATAATATTTAATTTCAAGCATAAACTGTAACCACTATTTCATTTCATCTCAAAACTAATGATAAAATATTTTGTTTACTATGTCAATAAAATTTACAATTTGTTTTATGGCTCAAAGGAATAGATACATGTAAGATACCAAATGGCTACTGAAAATTTTGAAGTATTAATTTTCTTTTTATTTGATGTTTTATTAAACAAACATTTAAATCTCTCTCTCTCTGCTCTCTCTCTCTCTCTCTCTCGCTCTCTGATATTTGTTACTAACTAGTGGGTGCCAGGGCGATCTGCTCCACAATTTTGTCGGCAGATTTTCCCCACAACTCTTTGCCCACCTATTTCTGTCTTCCACCCATCTTCTAAATCCATTCCACCTGCCAACTCAGATGTGCTGTTTTCAGCTATTACTCTTTGTTCCTCTCTTCCAGCTCTATCTTGACCTTCTTTAATCTGATTTGTGCCCCAACTTCAGTGAAAATATGACTTCCAAGAGGATCTTCCTAGCCATATCTCAGGAGCTTTAGTTTAAAGTTAAATAGAATTCTTGTTCTCTGAAGTTAGGATGAAGTTTAATAAAGACAGATACAAAGTGCTCCACTTAGGAAGGAACAATCAGTTTCACACATACTGAATGGGAAGCGACTTTCTAAGAAGGCATACTGTAGAAAGGAATCTAGGGGTCATAGAGGACTGTGACACTGTTGCAAAAAAACAAAACAAAAACCCACCATGATCCTGGGATGCATTAACAGGAGTGTTGTGAAAAAGACACGAGAAGTCATTCTTCCGTTCTACTCTGCACTGATAAGACAACAGTTGGAGTATTGTGTCCAGTTCTGGGCACCACATTTCAAGAAAGATATGGAGAAATTGGAGAAGGTCCAGAGAAGAGCAATAAAGATGTTTAAATCTAGAAAATATGACCTATGAGGGAACACTAAAGAAAGTGGACTTGTGTAGTTTAGACAGGAGAAGACTGAGAGGGGACATGATAGCCATTTTCAAGTATCTAAAAGGGCGTTACAAGGAAGAGGGAGAAAAATTGTTCTCCTTGGCCTCTGTTGGTAGGACAAGAAGGGTATGTCTAGACTGCATCCCTCTGTTGGCAGAGGGATGCAGATTAGGGAGGTCGACATTGCAAATGAGGCAGGGATTTAAATATCTGGTGCCTAATTTGCATTAAAATGGCCACCGCATTTTGCGGACTCAGCACTTTGTTGGCAAAAAGTGGCAGTCTAGAGGGGGAATCTGTCAAGAAAAAAAGCCTTTTTCGACAGATCCTGTAAACCTCCTTGTAGGAGGCATAAGGGTTCTGTCAAAATAGGTTTTCTTTCTCAACAGATCCCCCTCTAGACTGCCACTTTTTGCCGACAAAGTGCTGAGTCAGCAAAATGCGGCGGCCATTTTAATGCAAATTAGGCATGGGATATTTAAATCCCTGCTTCATTTGCAATGTCGACCTGCCTAATCTGCATCCCTCTGCCAACAGAGGGATGCAGTCTAGACATACCCGAAGCAATGGGCTTATATTGCAGCAAGGGACGTTTAAGAAAACTTCCTAACTGTCAGGGTGGTTAAACACTGGAATAAATTGCCTAGGGAGGTTATGGAGTCTCCATCTCTGGAGCAGGATGGGATAGACAGCTATCAGGGAAGATCTAGATCAGGGGTCAGCAACCCCCAGCATGTGTGCCACGAGCTGATTTTTACTGGCATACAGGGCAGCTGTGCAGCAGGGAGCTCGTGCTGTGGTGCCAGCCTCAGCCTCACAGCTGCAGGTAGGGTTGACAGATGGTTTCAATAAAAATACCGGACACACTTGACATTACATCACTATCTTATTTAGAAAATACCAGACATTTACATTTTCTCATTTATATTTTCTCAATTTGTTTCCTGAACAGAAAGCTCAAATACTGGACTGTCTAGTTCAAAACCAGACACCTGGCAACCCTACCTGCAGGCAGGAGCACTAACTCTGGCTTCCTGCTGGAGGTGGGGGACGGGAGAGGCGTGTGTGTGCATTGCTGAGGTTGCCCCTGACCAGCCTGGCTATGCAGTTCCTGGTTGCTGAGGTTGCCCCTGACCAGCCTGGCTATGCAGTTCCTGGTAGCTAAAAGGTTAACCCTCTCCAGGCTACAGGCTCTGCTTCCTGCTTGAGAAAGGGGTGGGGCTGAGGTGGCTCTGCAGAGCTGGGGCAGGGTGGTTGACACATGTGGTGCACTGGGGCCTGGGATGTACCACGCTGCTCCCTGTGGGCTGTGTGCAGGGGCAGGGAGACCCTCCCCAGTGCCCCGCTGTGCCCAGCTGGGCTAGAGCCAGCCCTGGGCAGCCCTGAGCTCTGTCTGCCCCAGCCCCAGAGCTGCAACCTGCAGGCAAAGGGCTGGGCTGGTCAAGTAAGAGACTTTCCCCTCCTTGCCCCTCCTCACCCCAGCACTGCTCCAGGGGGCTGCAAATCCCAGCGCTGCTGCCCTGCCAGTGAGTACACTGCAGGCACAGGGATGTGGAGGCTGGAAGGGGATGACGGAGAATATGGGGGCAGGATGGGAGGGAGTATGGGTTGCACTGAGGGGCATGAGGTGAGGCAGGGGATCAGGCTGGGGGAGGATTACGGGGCTGAGGGGAGCAATGCTGGAACAGAGGGAAGATGTGAGGTGGGGATACAATTTTACTTTGCAGAAGCTGCACTTTCCTTTACTCCCCACTTCTTTGCCTTGGCTGCATTCTCACCCTCTCACTTTTTCTACATTACTTCCCTAGCCACCTCATACCCCCAAACTCTCTCTCATACACCACCCCACACCCTTTCCTGCATCCAAACTCCATTCCAGATCCTGCCCTCCTCTCTCCAGATCCTGCATCCCCCGCCCACTTGCTGGCAGCCCTGTCCCGCACATAGAATCCCGCGTTTCTGTTCCCACCCCAGAGCCTAAGGGGGGGTCCACAAAATCCACTAACTCTGGAGCCCCAGAAAAGTAAATCTGGCCTATGGAAAGCCCTGAACCTCAGTCCTACCTGTCCCTTCCCCTCACCTGTGGGGGCTGGAGCACCGCAGGAGTGAGGTATCTCAGTTGGGGGCCACATCAGTGAGGGTTGGGGGTTTGGGGAGGAGTTTTTTTGCTTTTCACTTGTGTGGTCCCCAAATGATTTTTCTGTGTGTCAGTGACTCCTGACCCAACACTGCCATAAATAAAGAATAAACTTAAAATAACAACAAATAGTCTGTTGGCATTTTAAAGACTAAAGTGCTATCAGACTATTTGTTGTTTTTTTTAATTTAATCCTGTACAGACTAACTCAGCTACCTCCCTCCCCCCGAAGCTTATAAATAAAGAAAATATTGAAACCTTTTGTGTTGGACATAATATTTTACTTTATTTAAAATAAAGTTTGATAAATGAACATGAGAAAGTTAAAATGTTTAACCTGATTCATAATTTAAATTTAAACTGTTTTCCCTAGCTGCAGTACTAGCAAAATGGCTTGGGCGTAATTATGTAATTAATGGTGAGTTTCCATTCTCGACTGGTAGACCATGGAAAGGTTTGCTTTGACCCAGGTGGTCCACAGGGTGCACGGTGGAGAGAGACCCTCCCCTATCCCGGAAGAGCAGCTTGGCCTAGGGCAGGAGAGTTAAATCTTGGCACGCCATTTCAGAAAGGTTGCCGACCCCTTAGCTAGATGGTTCTTGGTCCTGTGGTGAGGCAGGGGACTAGACTTGATGACCTCTCAATTTTCCTTCCAGTTCTAGTTTTCTATTATTCTATGAAGGAAGCTGACAAAAATAAAAATAAATCGTTTAGACTTTTCATCCAAAAAATTCTAGCATAAGAACAAAAGTTTAAAGATCCTGGCCACAAAGTTTTTGATGGGTATGCAAGGCCTGAATGAGCTCTCTTTGACATCTGTTGACAATCTGGAGAAAAAGGTCTTCAGGAATAGATCATATTTGCATAGTCATGTCCACTCTGCCTAAGTTCACAGCATAATGGAACTTTTTGCTAAAGTGATCAATTCTGGCTGGTTTGGGGATCCTAATTACTTCACTATTTGAATGGGTGGGTAATGAACTCTTATTATCCTTTCTGTAGGAGTAGAGGGCAGCAGAATTATTCCTAGTATGTCCTGATTGTGAGGGACATGCTAAACTTAGCCTCACTTGCTAAGCAGGGAGTAAGGGATGCCAAATGCTAGTAAAGATAAGGGTGGGGATATGTGTTTTTATTTGGTGGATTAAACTCTGCTTGAAGAGTCCTACACTCCACTTGATCTCCCCCTCTACAGTGTTTAATGACAAAGATGTTTAGAATCAACGAAGAGGCCTTGTTTCCAATTAATGATTACAAGAGCTGTCCTCACTGCTGATCATGTCTAGAGGTTAAGCCTTAAGCCTGGCCTGGGAACGCTGAAAGATAACAGAAACTGCACTGCCTCTGAGACTATGTCTAAACTGCAGGCTTCTTTTGGAAGAACCTTTTTTTGGATGAGATCTTCTGAAAAAACTTCTTCCAAAAGAGAGCTTCCACACACAAAAACGCATCAAAAAAGCGATCTGCTTTTCTGAAAGATAGCGTCCACACTGAATGGACGCTATCTCGTATTTAAGCTGTGATTACTACGAATGGAATGGCCACCAGAGCAGCTGTGCTTTTTCCTCTTTCCTCTTGATTTGAAAGAACTCTCTCTTCCCTGTCCACACATCTTTTTTTGAAAGAGCTCTTTCAGAAACAGGCTTCTTTCCCATAGAAAGAGGATTACCAACACTGGAAAAGAAAACCCCTCTGTTTTCCGATTTACTTTCAGAAGAACGCAATTGCAGTGTGGACATAACTCAGGTTTCCTCAGAAAAACGACTGTTTTTCCAACAAAACTCTGTAGTGTAGACATACCCTGTGTCCCCCTGCTACTTACTGAAGTTATCGAGAGCTACATTAAGCAGTAGAACTGCAGAATATTTTGTTGCTGCCAAAGGTGCCAAAAACCACTGAACCAAATATAAACCTTGTATATAATTGAAACCATTTCCAACCACTTCAAAACCCCTAATTCCAGCACTTATGGTTGCAGCAGCATTAGGAGAGACAGACAGCAATATTCTGTGCTATAGATTATGTTATTGATTACTTATGAATTCCCTGTTATCACTTTGAGTGCTAAATGGACATGCATTCATCAGACATACCCACTGCAAGGTGGGAAACTGCAGCAAAAAGCACTACTCTGAGGTCAGGTTTGCTTATGGTCATGTTTTTGAAGGTGTTTGTAGTATTGTCTAATTCCATTCCCCTTTTTATTAAAAGTTCTCTTTTGTTATAAACAGACTCTGTGCTCATCTTTGCCTCTAAGGGCTCATCTAGACTACGGGAAAGATTTCCTCAGAAAACGAGGTTTACGCGGCTTTTTGAAAAAGGGGAGGTTGCTGAAAAAAACCACATCTACATTACTTTCACTTTCGAAAGCTCTGCTTTCAAAAGTGTGATCGGAAGAAGATATGCAAATTCCTGTGGAATTTGTAAATCCTCTTTCGACCATTCCACGTAGTCTAGATGAGTCCAAAGGAGTGTCTGGGATGGTGTTTAGCATCCCAGGATTCTATTTTGTATTTTTAAGAGGAAGTCGTACATATTGAATAAGGACCTAGATGCCACTGCCACCATGTGACAGAAAGGGTGCAGATGTAAAACAAAAATTTTCAACAGACATTTTTTCCCCAACATTTTCATTTAGTTTTAGAAAGTTGATTAATATAGGCTGGTCTACATCTGTCTATCTATGGATATAGATATAGATATAGATATACACATTACCAAAACTTATTATGTGCACTATACATTTATCGTGTGCTTTGATATCTGGAATAGATGTGTGCAGAATGAAGATAAAGTCAACTGCAATACCAGAAAAATCAAGGTAGAATGCTGATAGGTGATATTTCATTCTAGATGACATACATGGTTTCACAGGATTCCTCATTGTGTGTGGGTTTTTTGTTTGTTTTATTGTATTTTATTTTAAATATTAGTGTTCTTAACAGACTAGAGAGATAGAAACAAGTTGGCAGGTAGATTTGCATGAATCTCCTCGACTAATCAAGTTTAGCATAGAACTGAGCTTCCTGAAATGCTTCATATGTTTTTGATGCTGTCTAAAATGACTAAACCGAAAGAAACATTTTCAATAGTGGCCTCGAAAATGGATGCTGTAATGTTGATATTCTGTGTTATGTGTGAAAACTTGAAAACATACAGCACTTATGGGCACAATTTGAGTACCTGAGGACTCGTGTTTTCTTATCCCAAGATATAGGGCATGTCTACTCTAGAAACTTAGGTCAATCTATGTTAGATCAACATAATTATTGCCGTGGATCATGCACACTCTGCCCTCAGTCTGTCAGTGATGCACAGCCATAGTAGGAGCATTTCCACCAATTTAAGAGGAGCAGTGTGAGGGACTGACAGCATGATCTCCCAGCTTTCCATGCACGGCTCAATGATGAGAGCTGAAATTGAAAATAAAGAGAGCCAACAGCCAATATAAATAATCCACAGTATCTACACTGATACTGTGTTGCCCTAACTACACTGACATAAGCCTGACATCGCTCATGGAAGTGGAATTATTGTTAGTGTATTAGGGCTCATACACTGGTAGAAGCAAGGCTTTATGTGTACACTGGCATAGTTAGTTCAGTGTAAGATGCCTTACATAAACCTAACTTTGTAGTGTTGAACAAGCCATAGAGCTGATTCCACAGCCCTCATATGGGAGAGCATTAGTCAGACAAGTGCCCCCCAGGCAATGTCAATTAAGTTTAAACTAGAGTACATACTTCAAAGATGAAGTTCTTTGGCCAGCATTTTCAGAAGTGATGTGCATTTATATGCTTCAAGTTTTAGGGTGCCACCTGTACATACTTTAAGCAGATCTGATTTTCAAAAAAATGCCCTTTTAAATTGTCTAAAAAAAATCATCTCCTTAACTTGTCCTCCAGTCTCTATGCATCTTTGAAAACTCTGCATTTGTCTATATGAAGCCAAAAACAAGTAGCAAAGCTCATGGGAGGCATCAGCTCAGTAATCAGAAAAATGTGGTAGATTAGTCATTGAGAAATGTAGGAAGATCATAAGCACAATGTTCTCCCTTTAATAACACAGGTAGCTAAACTCTAATGCTCCTGGGCTATGAGTTCTTTTCTTCTTTCGAGTATAATTACAGCAAGATATCTTCCCATGAGGAAGTGGGAGTTTCTGCCTGCATGATTCCTCCACGTTACAGCCAGCCAGACTCTTTATTCAAGGCCCTGACTCATGTGAACACCAGGCACTCTTTCATCTTTGTTCAAAGACCAGAAAAGTTTATTTAAAAGTGGGAAGTTGTCTCAGCAATTTTAAAGCAGCCTGTGGAGATTGGGAATGCAAACTCCCTTCACTACTCTCTCTCGTACAGAGAGGTTTTCAGATGACCACCGCTATTATTAATATTTCAATAAGGTGTCAAAGTAAAGTTCAATAAAACCAGATAACCAGGACAAAATTTAAAACCTACCTTATTTATATGAATACAAACTGATGTGCAGAATGTAAAATGTCTCTGTGCTTATTTATTTAATTTAGCCATTTTAACTGACAAAACTAATGATGGCTTGCTTGAAATTATCCCTACTTAACCAAACCAGCACCAACAATCTTCAGGGAGTGGTACAACCAAATTAATTTTGTGGATTCAGATGTGACTCACCTCAGCAGTTTCTTTTCAAGCCGTATTCATAAAAATACCCAGAAAGACAGCTTTTACTCAAAGTGCCAAAAAGTGCAGAAATGTTTAGTATAGCAGATGTATTTTTTTTCTTTTTGGAAGTTAAAGGAGGAACATCATTACTGGATAAAGTTCTGGATCATATTAAACTCCAATTTTACTACTACAAGTACATTAATTTAAACAGTGCAGCAAAGATGAATCAGGATTAAAAGCACATTTTTAAAAATAAATCCTAATCTATGTTACTGAGAACATTCTAGATCATTGGGCATTTAAAAATTGCTAAAATTCTGTTTATATTTTTCATTATTCAGAGAACTTTGTTTCAGTTTCAGTTTCCATAAATGAAAGTAAACTGCTCCATTTCTGGGCATTGTTAATTACTTAGTTATTGTGAACTGTGGAAGCCAAGGGATTTGTATGTAGCCATTTTGACCTTTTGGTTAGCCTAACTCATGCTAACTCTGAGACCTAACAATGCAGAGTACTGTGAGAGACGCTGTTTTTGCTTCTCGTGTCTCTTGTGCTTGAGATAAGGATAGAATGCTGACTCTAATGAAGACCTTGAGATAATATGGAATCTGAAGGGAATTGTTATGGAAAGGGGAATAATTGTTTATTGTTATTATATATAAACAGACAGTATATATATTGGCTTCTAATTGTTTTGTATTTGACGATCTGCCTAGCAGCAGCTTCTTCCCTTGCAATATTGCTCGAATAAACTGTCTCTGACTACTTGTTGCTTCCAAACGCAGAGTGAAGGCCTGTTTTCTTCCACAGAACTATGACAATGGTTTCAGGGGGTTAGCCGAGTTAGTCTGTACAGGTAAACTGAAAAAACAACAAACAGTCTGGTAGCACTTTATAGATTAACAAAACATGTAGATGGTATCATGGGCTTTCGTGGGCACAGTCCACTTCTTCAGATGACTGGAGTGTTGGATGTCTAGGACCAAAATAAATAGGGGAGAAAAGAGGAAGGTGGAAGAAGGGAAAATTCGGAGGGGGGGAACAAGAAAAGGTAGTGGGTAAAAAATATATCAAGGGAAAGACGAGTGTAATGCATGGGCTGAAACTGCATCTTATAACCACTAAATTGTGCAAACCTTGTTCAAGTGATCAGGTACTAAAATATGCCTCTCCGTACTTCTTCTATCATATATGGGTACGTCTATACTTGCTCCCTAGTTTGAGCTAGGGATGCAAATGTAGCCGACTGAAATTGCTAATGAAGCGGGGATTTAAATATCCCACACTTCACTAGCATGATCCCGCCGGCACGTTACTCTGCTCAACAGCTGATTTGAACCAGGAAGTGAGCTCCGGGACACGTTAGTTCAAATCAAACCCCTTCGTTCAAACTAACGTTACTCCTCCTTTTTTGTAGTAGTATCCCTCTATTGCATACTCATTAGGCTGCTGTGTTGAATCCAAATCAGTTGGTCCCTCATGCTCTAACTTCCATGGGTCTCAGTATGCCACATTGCTATCTCTCCCATTGTCCTCTCTGGGAGATTTCCTAAGCTAGGGTCAGTTAGCCCTTCCCAGATACTTGTCCCTGTACCAAAATGCAGGAATGGGGTTGCTCTGGATTTATTGCTCTTTAGGGGGCACATGCTAGTGAAACAAACAGACACAGATAATTCATGTGTATTTAGAAATCCACATAGAGCCTATCTACTCAGATATCACATGAAATAGACAGGTCTATACAAGATAAACAAGCCTGTCACTATTCCACTAATTCATTTTCCTCACCCTTCTGAGGGCTTTTTGGGCTCAGACTGGAGTTCAGGGTACACCTCCTGCATATGATTTCTCTTCCAAGTTATGGAGTCTCCCTTTATTTTAGGGATGTTTGCTCCCTTTAACTTCTCTTAATTTCCCCACCACAAAACCATTCTCATTCTTCCTCTCTATGACCTAAACCTTCCTGTATGTCCCTGTACTTTTAAAAGTTAGCATCAATACCATTCTCTTTCTTTGTCCTGTGTTTGGAATTTTCTATTCTCCAAATGCCAGCAGCCTGTAAAGAAGCTGGAGAAAACTGATTCTCCGAAACTCAGCCAGTTTATTGTCCTAAAGAATTTACATATTTGCATATTCCTTGGAGTATTCTGTGCCAAATATTTAAAAAAATTCTGCACAAAACATATAAGTTCCGCAAATTTTATTTGTTAAAATAACATTATATCATTATATCAGTTTCAATTATTTTGGTAATTTATTTCAAAATAGCTGACAGCAAATATCTCTGCAGCAATACAGACACACACAAAAATTCCCTAAGGAGTAGAAAGTTAAAGAAACCCTTATCACAAGCCAGTTCCTATTTCATCTATATGATATCTATGTTGATACAAACTGAAGAAGTGTTTCAGATTGAGGTGTCATTAGAGGAGGTTTTGGAACAAATTAATAAACTTAAAAGTAATAAGTCACCGGGATCAGATGGAATTCACCCAAGAGTTCTAAGAGAACTCAAATGGGAAATTGCGGAAATATTAACTGTGGTTTGTAACATATCCTTTACATCGGCTTCTGTACTTAATGACTGGAAGATAGCTAACATGATGTCAATATTTAGAAAGGGCTCTAGAGGTGATTCTAGCAATTATAGACTAGTAAATCTAACATCAGTACCGGGCAAATTAGTTGAAATTATACTAAAGAATAAAATTGTCAGACACATAGATGAACATAATTTGTTGAGGTAAAGTCAACATGGTTTCTGTAAAGGGAAATCATGCCTTAAGAATCTACTAGAGTTCTTTGGGGGGGGGGGGGGGTCAACAAACATGTGGTGAAGGGTGATCCAGTGGGTATAGTATACTTAGATTTCCAATAGCCTTTGAGAAGGTCCCTCAACAAGGGCTCTTAAGTAAAGTAAGTTGGCATGGGATAAAAGAGAAGATCATTTCATGGACTGATAACTTGTTAAAAGATAGGAAACAAAGGGTAGGAATAAATGGTAAGTTTTCAGAGTGGAGAGAGGTACTTAGTGGAGTCCCCCAAGGGTCTGTTTTGGGACCAATCCTATTAAACTTATTTATAAATGTTCTAGAGAAAAACAGTGAGGTGGCATAATTTGCAGATGATACCAAAAGGCTCTTTGTGTAGCTTCCTATGACAGGAAGAATACTATCAACTGACTTTGATTCTTATCTGCTTCGTTTTAACTACCCAATCTTCAGATACTTACTGATTTCCTCTACCTTCCTGATTTTCTATACCCTCTGCTCCCTGTCTCTCACCCCTCTCCTTTTTTTTCTCCCCCGCCATGATACCATCTACATGTTTTGTTAGTCTATAAAGTGCTACCAGACCATTTGTTGTTTTTTCTCAAGATAGTTAAGACCAAAGTAGACTGTGAAGAGCTTCAAAAAGCTCTCACCAAACTAAGTGATTGGGCAATAAAATGACAAATTAAATTTAATATTGATAACTGTAAAGTAATGTACATTGGAAAAAATAATCCCAGCTATACATGCAATATGATGGGGGACTAATTTACCTACAACTACTCAAGAGAGAGATCTTGGAGTCATTGTGGATAGTTCTCTGAAAACATGCACTCAGTGTGCAACGGCAGTCAAAAAAGCAAATAGAATGTTAGGAATCATTAAAAAAGGGATAAAGAATAAGACAGAGAATATCTTAATGCCTCTATATAAAACCATGTTATGATCACATCTTGAATACTGCGTACAGATGTGGTCTCCTCAGCTCAAAAAAGATATATTGGCATTGGAAAAGGTTCAGAAAAGGGCAACAAAAATGGGTTCTTTATATTTGGTTACTCTCACACCAGGGGAAAGATTGCAAGAGAAAGAAGTAACAAAAAAAAAAAAAACTCTTTAAAATGTTGCCTCACAATAAGTTTAGGAAACTGCTTCTAAACTGTTGAACGGATTTGATATTTACATAAGAACATAAGAATGGCCATACTGGGTTAGACCAAAGGTCCATCTAGCCCAGTATCCTGTCTGCCGACAGCGGTCAATGAAGATGCCCCAGAGAGAAGGATCACAATAGGCCCCCTCTCCTGTCATTCATTTCTGGACAAATAGAGGCTAGGGACATTATTCCTACCCATGATGGCAAATAGCGATTGATGGACCTAACCTCCATGAATCTATCTTGCTCTTTTTTGAACCCTGTTAAAGTTCTAGTCTTCACAACAGCCTCTGGCAAGGAGTTCCCCAGGTTGACTGTGCACTGAGTGAAGAAAAACTTCCTTTTGTTTGTTTTAAACCTGCTGCCTATTAATTTCATTCAGTGACCCTGTCAGCCGGTGGTCAGGGCAGTGAGTGGTGTGTGTGAGCTATACACCCGAGACTTTAACTGCTAGGAGTGGGGTCCCTTAGCAGTGGGCAACCTGGAGGAGGTTGACGGGTGCCCCAAAGAGTTTAACGTCCGTGTCTTTACTGCTAGGATCGGGATCCTTTGCAGTGGGCAGCCAACAGGCTGACAGATGCCCCAGAGTTTAACAGGGAGAGCTTTACACCTCAGACTTTGACTGCTAGGACACAAAGTCCCGTCGCAGTGGGCAGCCTGGGGAGGCTGAGAGGTGCCCCAACGGATCTGTCCCCTGGAAGCGACACGATCCAACGTTCAAGCTCTCCCTATAGCTGTCCCTTATGACCAGCTGGAGTTCTTTTGTTTGTGTTCGGTTCGGGTACAGCAGCACGGGTTCAAGTCAGAAACTCAAACCACACTTGCTTATTTGTAGGAGAAAGAAAAGAAAGACGAAAGAAAACTTGGTTCAATATATATATTTAAACTTATAAAGTGAATGAGGGCACAATCTTATTTTCTTGTTTACAATAGAAGTGAAACAGGTTGATTAGAGAAACTTATAATAGAGTAACTAAATTAAAGTGTACACATAAGAAACACATTGCAGGTACAATTCTCACCCCTGCGTTCCAGACTTGGCATGGCCAGCATCTTTCTCTCAATCCCTCGGGAAGAAGTAGGGCGAGGCTGGGCGTCCCACGGACCTCGGGAGACAACATATACCTGCCAGCAGGTATAGATTGGAGCTCAAATGGGGTGGGCTACTAAACCCCTCTTTATACCCCTTGGGTCACGTAGGCTTCTTCCTGGTCTCAAGTGGCCAATTAGGAAAAATGGCTTTGAATGCCAAGTTTCCCACAGAAGGGTGCAAAGCATAATTCACACCTGGGAAACTGCAGACAATGGGCACTCTAGTATGTGATGGGCGAAGATTCCTCTCCTGGGACAGTGTAGGCGTGTCAATTACTGGTGCTAGCCATCAGGGCAGCAGGAGGGGGGCCCCCTCCGGTTATCAGCTAGCCCATTTACTGTCTGGTTTCTGTTTATTAGAGTCAGGGACAAGCAGCACACCTGCATTCCCAGGGCATCAAAGGCTGACTGCCTTTCTCTTGCTCTCTGGGGGGGGGGAAAAACAAGATGGGGTTCATGTCTGGCTACAGACCCCTAGTTCTTCTGTTGTGGGAATAAGTAAATAACTTATCCTTACTCACTTTTTCCACACCAGTCATGATTTTATAGACCGCTATCATATCCCCCCCTTAGTCTCCACTTTTCTGCAGCAGGCACAAATCTGCTCTAAAGTCAGTGAATGCAGCTCATTTAGGATGCCCCTTTCACAGAGGGATCCAAGGATAACATATAGTCTCCTTAGTTCCTCATTCATAAATTTCCCTGTGAGATGCCTTGAAGATGGCATTGCTTGCCAAGATGCAAGGTTGTCTCTAATTCCTAACAATCAATGGGGGGTATCTGGCAGCAGGTGATATAACACCCTTACTTCACTTTCTGATGGAGACAGGCCTTAGTGCAAGATGGCCCCAAGGCTGGATGGCCACTTTTGCACACACATGCTCCTCACAACTGCCTTTAATACATCTCAACCATATTTGTCTCAACCATCTATATTTGAACTCTCATGTCAATGGTCCTGCTGTTTGTTTGTTTTACAGCAACACTCCTTTTTTTAGAAGTCAAGGTTGGAAAGCCCAGACATAATACTACCCTCACATATATACACCCAGTTGCCATAATATCATGGGGCACTACATGGAGAACAGGACTGGGCCACTGTATTCGAAGGTGATACTGTGTATGGTCCCAGGTGAACACATTGTAATAGATCACATTAATAGGTGATACAGTTTCCGATAGAGCGACTCATTAACGCAAAATAATTTACATTTAAAAATGAAAATGAAATCCAGGCATATGAAAGACCAAAGAATAAAATACTACTATTTATTGTGTATAGATGGAAACTTGTATCTTCAAACTGATTTTTGTACTTAGTTCTGCTTTCCATTAAAGCAAATCATTATTCAATATACTGCCCTGACAGCTAGTACACTGGATGAAGATAACCGGAAGTTTGTTTAACTAACAGCACAGGACCAAGAGATTACAACAAAGTAAAATGGAGAATACAGTACACAATTATTCCTGGTTATAAAAGCAGAATTCATTCATCTTTGGTAACAATAAATAGGCTTTCCAAGGTAGTAAGGCTGAAAAGACTAACATCTTAGAGCATTCAAGAGCATTCTCATCTCAGAAGTCCTGATGGCATTTACAAGCTAACCTTCATCTTATAGTTATTAATTTGACCACTGGGATGTGTTGTGCTGTTGACTGGTGATTAATCAGCCTTGTCCCAGAAATGACCCAGGCAGCTATATTTCAGAAGGTGCTCCACAGTAAAGAAGCTTACCGAGAGGCATTAAGCACAGCTGACAAGTGACAAATGTAATAACAGCATGCCTTTCATGCCCAACAGAAGCTTTTGTTTTTGTTGTTTTATTGTTCTGGTGTTTTAAACGTAATACTCTAGTCACTTTGACATTGATAAATTAAAAATGGTGAAATTGTCTTCATCCAGTTGATTAGAATTGGTGTACATTCCTGTGTGATTTAAATGTGTGGTATATGTTTCATGTAAAAAATGGATCCAGGTCCCAAAATAGTTGAATTTGTTCCAGTTAGCAATTCATAAGCTGCGCACATGGAGATAAAATGTATTGACTAGGTGCTTGAACTAGGTTGACTTGAAGTGGGTCCTATTATATAGAGGATTTACGGTTTGATTCCGTGGATCACAGCACCACGCCATATACATTGTTTCAGTCTCCTGATCTATTGAAGCTTAGTGCCCCATTGATTGCAACCTACTTCAAAAGGGATGGGAAAGGGCAATGTGATAGCTCTAACTCTTGGTTCACAATGGCCAGAGGACCTTGCATAGTGGCTGGCAGCCATTTTGCATACTTTGGAGCAACAGAAGGCAGGATATTTGCTCCCATGGCAGTGCAGATGTACACATCACCATTTACTCAGACTCAGATAATTAGGGGAAATCAAACTGAAATATCATTTGAAAAAGAGTCAGCTTCTCTAGTTTGACACACTGAAGCTCATGTGCCTAATGAATTGCTTTGAGCATGTGCAGAGAGTAGAGGCTAATTACAGAGGAAACCACCTCTATCCGCAGGACCTGAATGGCTCCAAGGGTATATTATGGTCATTCTATATCACTCCAAATACATCATGGTATTTGAATCTATCTTTGGGGCAGAAATGTGCAGAAAAAAATGCAATATGAATACAGCAAAGCATTATTTTACAATTCTTTTTTAAAAGAAGGGGTGATTAGAGGTGCAGCAGGAGTAGGTAGTAATGAGGAAGTGGGCTGGGTCAATGTGGATGAGGGATGAGTGGGAATGGATGGTAGGAGAGGGAGGAGAAGTTGTGGGGCTCAAGGAAGAGCAAAAGGTAAATATGAGGCAGAGGGGAAGTGAGAAAATGGCAGGGATGAAGAATACGACAGGTAGCAGAAGTTGGGATTTAGGAGTGGAGGGATTGTTAGCCCTCAGTTTTCCATTTTCAGTGTGCATGCTGTAGTGTGGGGAGCCCTGCTCCACTGCAAGCTGTTTTCTTGTGACTGAATGCAATACACATATAAAAGCCTGAAATACATGAATAATTTGTTAAGATATGCATGACTCATGGAGCCAGTGGAGGAGGCTAGCCAATATGTGGGGGAGGGCCCCAATTTGGAGAAGAGGCAGTGTGGGTGGTCCTAGGGACCAGAGGTGGCAAGTTTGTGTAATTTTTGTTGGTGCCCAGGAGCGGGTGCAAGTCCTCCCCCCACACCTGCCTCTGGGATGGGGCTGGAGATGAGGTTTTTGGGATGTAGGAGGGGCTCAGGGATGGGGCAGAGGTTGAGGTACAGGCTCTAAGGCATGGATGAGTGGATTAGGGTTTGGGATGGGCTTAGGGCTGGGGCATAGGGTTGGGGTGCAGTCTCTAGTGTGCAAAGGAAAGGTCTGGGGTATGGGGTGGGCTGGGGCAGAGGGCTTGGGTGCACAGGTGTGAGCTCTAGGGTGCAGCTGAGTGGTTTGGAGTGGAGGGGGGGTCAGAGATGGGAGAGAGGATTGGGGTACGGATTCTAGGGTGCGAATGAGTGTTTTGAGGGGTGGGAGGGCAAAGGGCCCTCATTGATCCTTTCTCCTCCCTCCTCCCTTTTTCTTGCCCACCCCACACCCAGCACCACACACACTCACCCAAGCCACAGGCAGGATACCACTCTGAGTTGTGGTATCCATATGCCTCTTCCCTTCCCCCTTCAGCAGATGTAGCAGTCAGTCTGCCTCCGGGGCTGCTCCCTATAGCCAAGCTCAGCAGACTGGCCAGCAAGGGAGAGCACTCGGACAAAGCTGCTTGCTGCAGGCTGCAGGCAGGGCAGGATGCAGGTCAGGTTGCTGGGGGATGCTCAGGGCCAGGCCTGTCAATGTGGGGAGGGCAAAGGCAGAAGTTGCCCCATGGTCCAACTCTTCAAAGGGGCCTGGGGCTTCTAACTGCCACTGATGCTGCTGCTGTGGCAGAAGCAGTGGCTGGAGAGCTAGGCCCTTAAAAACACCACCAGGATGCTGGGCTGCAGCGCCATGGTCTGGGAGGCACTGATGGATGGCTGCCCCTGTGCCTGAGGCCACATCCTTTCCAGGGACATGGAGTTAGACCTCCACACACGTTGCCCAGGGGCCTGTGCAGCTGTCAGCCTCCATGTTTGGGAGAGGTGTGGAAGGCCAGCATGTGGAGCCAGGGGAGAAAATCAACCCTGACATTGGTGGAGCCCAGGCACCACAGGCCCATACAACTTGCCGCCTATGCTAGGGATGCCTGGCTGAAGCAGGGGAAAGAGTCTCAGCTAAGGGTAGACAGTGGGAATGAGGGATCCAACTCACTGTACAGCTAAGGATACGTAATCAAGATAGCAAGCATGTGGCCTTCCAATAAGCTGGTACCTATGAAAAGTGCACACAGTAGCAAAGGACAGCAGAGAGCAAGGAGCAATTTCTATCGTGTTAATGGCTTCTTCAGTGCCAACTATTAGCTTAATGGGATAGGAAGGGAATGGGAGAAGGTAATGTTTGTGTGAGCCTGTATTCCCCTAGGGAGAAAGGGGATGCAAGGATTGGAGGAGAAAGAGACACACATGAAAAGTTACTCTAACTTTTCTCACACACTAAGAGTTACTGTAACTGTGCAATACAACTGTCAAGGTTCTGGGACAAAGACCAATGACAAGATTTTTCTCACCAGCCCTGTTAACAACTACATATTGCAAACAATTCAAATCACAGCAAGTAGCCCCATTCTACAATGAAACATGTACAAAAGAGGGAAGAAGCACTGAGGAATCACATGGAAATCAAGTGGCCAAGAGGAATAGTTCCAGTCCAGTGACCTTTCCAAACTCTGCCATTGATCTGAGTGCCTTTGAGAAACTCACTTCACCTCTCTATGCCACCACTCCCAACAGTAAAATGGGGGTAATGAGGTAAAGTCCTTTGCTACTGCTCTATAAAACCACTGTATAGTGTAACCCCCCTTTTTCCTCCCCGGGTTACTTGGGAGCACATCACACTCACAGGTGTGCCTGAGCACCTGATGGTTTTAACATAAAAGGAGATCCTGAATACCCCAGTGGTGATGTTGTTTAATTGGGGATTCCCTATTCACCCCCTTGCTGCAGTCCCTGGCTCATAAAGAATATACAGTGGTGGTGCCTCCACCTGGCTGGCCCCGAACACACTTAATGGTGTGCCTTGGGAGCCTCCAGGAATAAAATTTTTCCAGCAATAATCCAGATCTAACTCCAGAACAACAATTACAAAATATAAATAATATACATCTAATTGATTACATTAGAATGAACACACCTTTACTTAACAATTTAAAGGAACAGAGTTTAACAGATTAACAATGAATAAAATCTATTAACAAAGTACACAGAAGTAATAGGAACTTATCTATCTGGCATTTGCACTGCCACCATTTATCCCAGCCCAGAGTGTACACTCCTCTGGACTCAGAATACCAGACACTTGCTTGTGTGGGCACACTTGAAGATCTGCAGCTGCAGTGGAGGTTCTCTGTAAGTTGTATGTGTGTTAGTCCCAGCTATGCATTCAGCTACAAACTCCCTCTGCCACTGAAGCAGGCACCACCAAATGCCAGCAGTTCTGGGCTGGACACTCTGCCTCTCTTTGGATCCAGAGTGGGTGTGTCTAGACTACAGGGTTTTTTCGAAAAAAGTGGCCTTTTTCCGAAAAAACTTTCCCTGCGTCTAGACTGCTGCCGTGTTCTTTCAAAAGTAAATCAAAAGAACGTGGCAGTTTTTTTGACCACAGAAAACCTCATTTTATGAGGAAGAATGCCTTTTTTTGAAAGTGCTCTTTCGAAAAAAGGTGTATGTAATGCAAACTGTGCTTTTTCAAAAGAGAGCATCCAGACTCCCTGGGTGCTCTCTTTCAAAAAAGCAGCGTGGTTTTTCTAAAGTACTGGTTGTAGTCTAGACGCTCTTTTTTGAAAGCCTCTTTCGAAAGAGGCTTGCAGTCTAGATGTAGCCAGTTAGTCTAGATTTCTGAGGTCTGTCCCAGGCAGCACTTTCCCAAAGAGCCCATTTTCTAACAGCCCCCTCCTGTGTGCTGGTGGTTGTATAGTCCTTCTGGGCACAGCCAGAGTCTCTCCCCTTTTGGGCAATCAACTGCCCCAGAAGCAGCCTGCTCGATCCAAGTCCCAAAGGCTCCCAGTCCCAGGCTGTAGCTGCAACATAACAGCTTGTGGACTGGATACGGCTCCTCCACAGCAGCCTGGCTCCTCTCCCAAAAATAGAGAATCCCAGACTCTGAGACCTCCCTCTCCACATGCTTGGACATGCTTTCTCTTCCTGGTTTCCTCAAGGGCTCATGGGAGTTGTAGTCTCTCGGGCTAGAATGCAGCACACAGGATCCTCCCAGAAAAAGTCAGAGGCATCTTTAGTAAGGGGACGACAATAAAATCTACATAATCTGATTATTACCTAGCTACAGTGTCAAACCTCCGTGAGAAGTACAGCTATCTCAGCCTTCTCAGCCTGGGGATCGTGAAGCAGCCTGTGAACGTGGGTGCATGTGGAGCACAAGTCTGAGGCACAGAACCCCAGCAGGCTGCAAGAGAGGACCCTTGAGTTCTCGCTCATAGTGTTTCTGGAGAGGCCTGCCTTAGTCCTGACACTGGGGTGGGACACCCTCACACACCCTCCCACCACAAGCCACCACTATAAGGAGACTGGGGAGATGGAGAGCCCCCTCCCACCACCACACACACACACACACACACACACACACATACAGAGCAATGCTGCACACGGCACACGGGCATGCCCTCACTGTCAGGATAGCATCCGCTCCCAGGGACAGCATGGCAAGGCGGATGACACTGAGCCCCTGCCAAGGGAGCCTGCTGGGAGAGAGGAAGTGGAGGGGACTCCAGGAACACCCTCCACAGCAAGCGGCATCTACTGCTCACACACACCTTCCCCCTGCCTCCCTCTCCTCCAGCGGACAGGGATACAAATCCTCTCCCTGTGCAGCGGGACACCGCCACTGCCAGACCCGGTGTGTGCACAGGACAGTGGGAAGCCAAGCTGCCCCATCACCCCCTCTTCCACCCGCAGGCACCTGGCTGGCCCCCTTTCCATACCTGCTTGTCCCTTCCCCAGGACATGGGGTAGTGAGGCTCCCCCCGGGACATCTGTGTCCCTGCAGGAAAAGGCCCACTGTCCAGGCCTCAGGTGGCCTTGCTGGAAGCACATCCCCTTCATCTGACTCAAGAACTTTTGGTGTTGGATCAGACATGAGGGCTAGGCTTCATGCACTGTGTCTTCTGGGATGACTACCCTGCTCTTTTTTTTTCACAGCTGGACCAGCTGTGATTGGGGTGCAAGCCACATTTCCTGTGCCATCCTCCCAACTCCATGTGACCCCACGGGTGAAGGTGAACCAAGTAAGACTTGCAGCAGGAGCACATCGCCTGCCTGCATGCCCTGCAGTGCTCCCTGGACTGGCAGGACCACAAACTGGAGGCGGACCTGGAGCTGCACCGAAACACCTGGCAGGAGCTGCTGCAGCAGGACTGGACTATGTGTGTGGCTTTCACTGTCACCCTTGACCGCCTAGTGGCTGCTCCTGCTGCTGCTCCTGCTTCTGCCCCCCACCTTCTATCCAAGAACTGCCATGTCTCCTCCCTGTTCCTCACGCCTTCCACCTCCCTTCCCACTCCTAGGTTCTTTCCCTAGTCCCTCCCCAGTTACACTTACCACAATTAAACAAAACTAGTTTATTCTTTCAAAACAAAAGTGTGGTTTATTGTGTCTGCAAGGGAGCAGAAAGGGAGGGGAAGGAGGGAAGAGAGGACAGGGGAAGGGATGGGTGGGGAAGGAAAGGCACACTGGGCATTGCAGAAACCCCTTATGGGGAGGCCCAGGGGAGTCTCACAGATGGCCCTGGCTGAAACTCTCCCTCGGGGCCTCCTGGATGGGCCTGCTGGATGGCAGCCATGAGTAGCTGCTCGAAGGTTCAAAAAAGAGCTAGATAAATTCATGGAGGTTAGGTCCATCAATGGCTATTAGCCGGAATGGGTAGGAATAGTGTCCCTAACTTCTGTATCTCTGGAAATGGATGACAGGAGAAGGATCACGTGAGGATTACCTGGTATTGACCACTGTCGGCTGACAGGATACTGGGCTAGATGGACCTTTGGTCTGACCCAGTATGGCCATTCTTATACTCTTATCTGCCCTGCAGTGAGCTGGGGGTCATGTTCCTGAAGAGCCATGACGGCAGTCTGCAGAAACTGCAGCAGAAAGTGCAGCATGAGACGTAAGAGCCATCAGCTGCTTGGAGGCATGTCTGGCTCCAAGGCTGGAGTGCTGTGATGTCCACAAGGGCAACCAAAGCTCAAGGAGGTAGGCAAAAGAGAAGAGTCTGAAATACGGCTATGCAGGGGGGGGTCCCTTTAAACACTACCCTCAGACAGCCTCACACAGCAGTTCCAGAAAGAGAGTGCTCTCCTGATGCCCTGCCCAGAGTCCTTCTGGGTGGCCTTAAATGCAATTCAGCATCCAGTGAGTATGGATGCTCTATTTTGAAATAGCTCAGTGCAATTTTGACAGTCGTTGGCTGTGTAGACGCACTATTTATGAAATAAGCTATTTCAAAATATGCATTTTGAAATAGCTTATTCTGAAATCAGCATGCAGTGTTGACGTACCCCATACTACTTACAATACACTAAACAAGAACACCTGAGGTATTTATGCATCTTCCTCCTCTCATAACACACATAGATCCTCATCTTCTTGTATCACACTCACAGCTCTATGATGCCCCTCACACTAACCCCCAGATGTCCTCATATAATTATCAAAACTCTTACAAGCTGCTCCATTTCCCCCCCACCATTCAGTACAGCTTTACCTAACACAATGGCTGCAGATGGAAAGCATGCAGGTAGTTCTCAGTGACGGTTGTCAGCAGAGTTAAAATTGCATAGGCATTTACTCTGTATTGCTCGGTTTTTCAGAGGTCTGAGTTTTGCTGAACTCGACATTTTGGAAGAGAACAATCACTGGAAACCTTTATTCTGTTCTAATGATTCTTTTGCTATTTAATTAAATTGTTGACATAAATTATTCTGTGTATGCCTACTATGCAATCTGTTTGCTTTGCTACAGTTTCCAGATGTGTTTCATCTTCATCCAAGAGCATTTAAGCTATTTGAGTTAGCACGACTCATTCGTGCGCTGCAAAAAGGCATCTTAAGGCAATTGTATCAAGTAGTACTTATTAGGACAGATTTGCTGCCTAGAATTTCACAGGATTCACATTCTTATATATTTATATCACACTAATGTTGTGGTTTCAGCAATTACAGTAATGACCACCTGAAGACATACAGTTGCTTTTCCCTCCTTTGTGCTTCATACTTCAAGTTGAATTTTTCATTTTCATCTGATGCACACACATAATTTGACTAGAAATCTACTATCCTACTACAGAAAAGAATTGCCTTTATATTGCTTTATGAAGAAATTGTCAGGATGACATTTCTGGTATGTTTTCACAGAGAATTAATTGTAGTGCTGGAGCAACAATATAAATCTTTGCTTCATATATCATAATCATGGAAAATAATAATCTCTGTTGTTCATCGTCTCATGGCTGTGGTCAGGCTATTTTGCATATTATGTCACTTCTTTGATGTTGCTGCCCAGAACAGCTTTACTTTGTGCAACCTAATTAAATGCAATTTAATAAACTACTGTTACTAAGCAGAAGGTATAATTCTGTAATTTATTTGAATGTAGTAGTATTCATTCCCCTATACTTTCATCCTCAGCTGGAGTAAACTGATGAACAGCTACTAAAATCACAGAATCATAGGGTAGGAAGAGATCTCAGAAAGTCATTGAGTCCAATCCCCAGCTAAGAGCAGGACCAATCTCAACTAAATCATCCCAGCCAGGGTTTTGTCAATTTGGGACTTGAAAACCTCCAGGAGTGGAGATTCTACCACCTCCCTAGGTAACCCATTTCAGTACTTCATCACTCTCCCAGTGAAATAGTTTTTCCCACTTTCTAACCTAGACCTCCCCTGTGGCAACTTGAGACCCTTGCTTTTTGTTCTGTCATCTTTTACCACGGAGAAAAGCCTCTCTCCATTCTCTTTGGAACCCCACCTCAGATAGTTAAAGGGTGCTATCAAATCCCCCCTCACTCTTCTTTTCCGTAGACTAAATAAGCCCAAATCTCTCAGCCTCTCCTCATACGTCATGTGCTCCAGTCTCCTAATCATTTTTGTTGCCCTGCACTGGATTCTTTCCCATTTCTCAACTTCCTTTCTGTTTAGGGGTGGGGACAGAATCGGACACAATACTCCAGATGTGGCCTCACTAGTGCCAAATAAAGGGGAATAATAGTAGATCTGCTGGCAATGCTCATACTACAGCACCCGTTAGTCTTGTTAGTTGCAAGGGCACACTGTTGACTCATATCCAACTTCTCATCCACTATAGTCCCCAGGTCTTTTTCTGCAGAACTGCTGCTTAGCCAGTCGGTCCCCAGCTTGCATCAGTGCTTGGGATTCTTCCGTACTAAGTGCAGGACTCTGCATTTATCCATGCTGAACCTCATCAGATTTCTTTTGGCCCAATCCTCCAATTTGTCTAGGTCAATCTGGACCCTATCCCTACCCTTCAATGTATTTACCTTTTCCCCTAGATTAGTGACATCTGTGAACTTGTTGAGGGTGCAATCCATCCCCTCATCAAGGTCATTAATAAAGATGTTGTACAAAACCAGCCCTAGAACTGATCCTTGGGGCACTCCGCTAGAAACTGACTGCCAACCTGACATCAAGCTGTTAATCTCTACCCAATGGGGCCCGACAGTCTAGCCAGTTTTCTATCCATCTTACAGTCCATTTATCTAATCCATACTTCCTTAACTTGCTGACAAGAATATTGTGGGATACTGTATGAAAAGTCAAGGTATATCACATCCACTGACTTTCCCAAGTCCACAGAGCCAGTTATCTCATCATAGAAGCTAATCAGATTGGTCAGGCATGACTTGCCCTTCGTGAATCCATGTTGACTATTCTTGATCACTTTCCCCTCTTCCAAGTGCTTCAAAATGGATTCCTTGAGGAACCCCTCCATGATTTTTCCGGGGACTGAGGTAAGGCTGACTGGTCTGTAGTTACCTTTCTTGCTACCTTTTACATCCCTTGCTAGCTACAATTCCAATTGTGCTTTAGCTTTCCTGACTACACCTGTGCATGCTCGAGTAATATATTTACACTCTTCCCTAGTCAAATCAAATATTGCTACATAGTTTTACACCATCTGAACATCTGAACCATTGACTTTAGCACTTATTCCCCTGAATAGTTGCACTTCTCACTAAAAGTAGTGCAAAACTGGATTCTCAGGACACAGTTTTATTAAAATGCTCAGTATACACTCCAGATTCTGCCACCCTTACTCATGCTTTACAAATATCTCACTGCAGTCAAGAGACAAGATTCTGCTACTTTATTAAGACTGAGCAACACCTTGGCCCCTCACTTGTCCCACTGGAAGGAAACCAAGTTGGAATAGAGTTGACAGAGGAGGGAGTAAGTGTCCAAGGGGAAGAGACTTGAGATGAAGGCAGGGACAGAGCTGTACTTAGTGATGAAATGTTATTTATACAATAAGAAATTTCAAGTATGCAACCTTCCCTAATAACAAGCAGGCCTGCAGGTGTCAGATATCTATTAAGACACAACTACATTTGAGTTAGGAGATGTGCTTTTTCACCTCACATGAACCTACTTGTGCAATATCTGCTGAAGTTAGCATCTAGAACCAGCTTCTTATGGGGTAGCATAGGCGAGAGGTCAGGCTGGCCACCTTAGTAACTAGCCAGTGGGTTAGAATTGTGCTCTCTGCACTTAACCGAAACAGTAATCTGTACAGTTGTAGACACAATTATTTTCAGGCACTAGCTCAAACAGAGAAGGCTGTGTCTTCATCAGCTGGGAATCTCAAATGTTGATGTACACTGCCTGTCTGAAATTATACAGAATATATTGACTCCTCAGACCGTAATACTGGAAACATGAGATGTAAGACTTAAAACACAGCCAATTTAAGATCCCTCCCATCCCAAGCACTTTAATTCATAATATTTAAGAGCTTCTGGTAAAATAGTTAGATTCACCTTTTAACATTTTCACAAAGTATACACAACATGAACAAGTTTGTGTTTAAAGTTCTTCTCAATGGCCATTAAGCACAACCCAAGCTAATTGGCAGTGTGGAAGTAAGACCTTCCCATGGCAAATACTGGAGGAATTCTCACAATACATCCCAGTGGGTGCCCATTGGAATGAGATAGAATCTGAGCTGCAGTATACACACTGTTGTGCAACCAATTAGCTATTCTGATTAGCATGTGTTGGTGCAGTGGTACGGCTTCATCTGCTCCCTTCCCACTGCCCATCAAGTTTCTCTGAGGATGAAGGAATGGTGTACATCCTCTGCATTTTTCTGAACCCAGATTTTATTTGCAAACTGCTCTGTGGTGCACAAACATAGGGTATCCTCTGTCCAGCCAAGGCAAGGGCACAATACAGTCCATTATTATGCGTTTGGTCAAATTGTAGCAAATACTTGAAAAAAACAATTCAGGTTACTTTCCTTCCTCCAGAAGCCTGTATGTTTTTGCTTTACTGTGATAGTTATGACTGTGACATTAAACCCACTGCTGCTTTGAATCACCAATGTACATCAGAGTACTGTTTGTAGTGCTCTGCCTTGACTCTCCTGGGCACATGACACATTTGTTTTCCCTTTTCAGTTGGACTAAATATGTCTGCACTCATCTTTCATTTTCTTCGTTACTGAGTATGAGTATATTGCTTTGTGATCCTTTTCCATAAATCACTGCAAAGAGAATTTCCCAAGAGGGCATTTGAATCTCTTTCAACTTTTATTTCCAAATTTTGAGCAGAAACAAACATTTTTGCTTTGCTGTACTAGGTACTCTTCCAACTGCCTCCACCTTTTCCAGGGTTCATTTGATAAGACTCATTGCACTTTAAGAAAAGGAACAAAATACACATAAGCCTAGGAGCTATTAAATAATTAGAAATTTGAGGTCAGGGATTATCATTGGTGGTAGAAGAACAAGATTTATAGAGATGAACTTCATCTAATCCATTTACACTTTATTTAAAATTCTATTTGAGTTATTTTAGTACTGTATGTTATCATCTGTTATTTATACTTGTCATTCCTATATCTCAGGAGCATCATTGTCCCATTTGATTGTTCATACAACCCTGACTGCCAGCATTCAGTTGTGCACATTAGAAAACAAGGACTTCATAGAAATGTACATCATGTTCTTTAGTCATATATTATATCAGAGTATGAGAGCTGGCCATACGGTTAGTCCAGATTGAAGACATCACACAGATGCTCACACATTTTCTGGTCTAGGGCCTCTGACCATGGCAATACCCTTTGATTTGTAGAATGTATGTAATTTATGATTTGTCACAGAGATTGCTATTTGGTTAATATTTTTGTCTCCCAGTCACTACAACTTCAAACAAAGTTCACAACATAAAAAGAAGAGCTTATTTTCTCACTAAGGTTTAATTAATTATAATATAGCCTACTCATGAAATCATCACTTCAGTGACTTTAGATTTTACCTATTAGGAGTCTTCCATTGTCTTCACCATCTCTATGTTCATGATTCAGCAATCTATTCTCATTTTTCTCTGATCTTGCCTAGATTTGCATCCCCAATCTCAATTACCAGTGTCAAGCTCATCTTTCCAATACCAGAATGCTTTGGCCAGATAGATTTAGGGATAGGTGTGCAAATATATTAAAGCTTGTTTCATCACTCTCCTGATCTTGACACTGCTGTGTGCAGGGTTTGAACCATGTTAAAATGGTGACTATCTGATATTATTTAGGTAGAAATTAGTCCTGCTTCTCTGGATTTTTTTCAGCAAAACTTGTTTTGTCAGAAAATGTTAATTATCCAAAACAAAAACTGTTCACATGAAAGAATTAGGTTTGGTGAGTTTCCTATTAAAAAAATTTAAAAACACTAGAACTTGCTTAATTCTTCCATCATGTCACATCTTCCAAAATATTGAAAAAGTTCTGTTTTTCACATTGAAACAATTTTTTTCTTTTCAAACAAATACAAAAGAAAGGTTGAAATCACACTAGAACAGTTAACTCCGGTTATCTGAAGAAGTGGGCTGTGCCCACGAAAGCTCATGATACCATCTACGTGTTTCGTTAGTCTATAAAGTGCTATTAGACCATTTGTTGTTTTTTTCTGTACAGACTAACTTGGCTACCCCCTGAAGCTTTAGAACATTTCAGTTGATCTGTTTCCAGTTTTTTTTCCTCCCTCACCCCACACAGTATTCTAAGGTGCTACTAGACTATTTGTTGTTTTACACAGTATTCTGCCATCCACGTGCACACCCTACCTCTTCTCCCTCTGAAATTCAAGGTGCTTTCTCATCGTGGATTGGCTCTTTGGACAAGTCAATATAGACCTCCCTTTTGAGGGTAGGTCCATCCGACAAGCCAACTGGTCCAGACAGTCTCCTGTTCCTCTGTCCAGTCTATGCCATATCCCCAATTGCTCCCAGAGGAACCCACAAACACCCTCTATTCTGATCTTTTGTTCAGGGATGTTACATCAAGCAATCGTGGTTTGCTTTCTCCTAGATTTTACTATTTTCCCAGACTCGTGTATGCATTTTCAAGCCTCCAGGTTTGCAGTCCACATTCACTTCTCCGAAAAAGTAACTACAGATTACTTACTATCATACTCTCAAACATGCCTCACTTCTCCTAGAGAGTGACTGAAGACTACATCCTTTATAGTCCCTTTCTGCAACCCACTTCCTGGCTTTATGTCAATGCCATCTTTTCTTCTCAGCCAAGCTCCATGAATCAGCCTATCAAGTCCTGGCATTTCCTTAGGTTAATTATTTGGATAAGCTGCACCTACTTTAAGCTTCCCTGACTTGTGTGGAGTGCATAACTCATCACAATGAGTGATGACTGGAAACTGAGGTACAGTATCCAGAGTGCAGTTGAAATAAAAACAAATGATACAAGGGATTACTGAGCATGGCCCTCTCAGCACTGCAAATTCAGATGTAAACTGTTACTCAGTCATATGGCATTTTGCACAGTAATAATAAGCATTCCACTGCTTTAATGACATCACATCTGTGGAACACAACTTGATAATAAATTACTTTGATCATCCCCCCCTTTTATTCTGCTTTAGTTTACATATATCTTGCAATTCACAGGTAATCCTTTCAAACTGTTATTTAACTTAGTTTTCTTCAGCAGTCATTCGACTTCTGATTAATCCCTAACAAGTAATAAATCCTTTAGTTTTAATTGTCAAGAGTGCAACTGTTTTGCCTTGCACATTATAAAACTAAGGTGCCAGGAATCCAGCTCTTGCATGCACCTCGTTTTGCATGGAACATGATATATGTACCATCAAAGATCTGCAACATGCATTTTCCTCCTATCAGAAATTCAACTACCATCTGTCTCCTGCTAGCATTTGGACCCCATATTTTTGTTCTTCTAAAAAGAGGTTTCTTTACATTGTCCTTAAAGAACTGCACCTGCAGGCCATTCTTTGCCAGGAATTCTTCCTCTGCATTAGCCCTGATGAAACTATGAACCATATTAAGGATGGATCACTCACCACTGGTATCCTAGTGAGACTGCAGTATGTCTTGCCAGGTGTTTTATGAACTCATTGCAGTAGAAAATCTATCATCTATTTGCCCCCTAAAGGAAAAAATAAACTGAAATTGTAGTACAAAAATGATTGTTCTTGGTTCTATAGTGTGCAGCTGGAGTTTTGGTTAACTTTGTTCTCTATATAACTGAAGTCAAAAGTCACAGTGGGTTGCACTTACAGCTTAACCATTGCCAGCTATAATTCTTCTTTATTCATCTTACTAGGAAAGTAATTTGAAAGACTGAAACTTATATATCTCTAGTTCCAAGAATATAGCTCTCTACTGTCCAGATATTTCACAATATGTTATAAGCGTACTATTTTCTGGCACACAAAATAGAGTTAAATTAATAGGAAAACAATTCAGATGTCTCTCTAGACAGTTGTCTTTTATTCTTCTAGAGAGCAGCAAATGCATTCGTATGAACTATGGGAAGGGAAGCAGCAAATTTACCTTATTGGTCTAATCATACAATATATGCTTCTTTTGCCACAAAATAAACAAGAGTTAGAAAAAAGTACACGTTGAATAACTGATATACAGGTATATATGACTGAGAAGAAGGATAGCTGGTGGCACTCTAGGAAAGCATTCACACTTTAAAAAACTGAAAAAAATGACTCAGACTGTGAAAATAGTAGGCTTGCTAATTTCTGATATGTAATGCCTGACTGCATACTGCTAGCCTGAGCTAGAGAAGGCATTTTAGCAGACAAGTGCGTCTCATCTAAAATTTTGGCAGACTTTAAGGATCTTTTCTTTAATAATTACTGGTTAACAGCTGGGGGAAATATAAAGTATTAAAGAAGCATTTTAATTGATTTTGTTTTCAAATCAGTGCTAATATAAACCAGATTTTATTTTTATTTCAATTTTTCTATGAAAGCAATTTATTTTAAGGACAATCTATCTCCCTGCTTTTCTACATCCATCCAGTTATGCATATCCTATCAATATATCTAAAACTCATCCTTTCAGATTTCTGTCCATCCGTCTCTTTTCCCTGACTTTCTCAACCTTTGTTAAAACCATTCCCATCTTCTGCACCCCCCCAGAATTGCAACCTCATTGTTAATTGTGTCACCTATGAATCTCAGCTGTTGCTAAGGGCTTAACCAGAATTCATTGAGGTCATCTGGAGTTTTTCTATTGACTTGAAATGGCTGTGAATTAGATCCTAATTTTTGCCTTGAGATTGTAGTGAAGTTTTTAATAATTCCTGTTTCATGATAGGTTATAAATACTATGGTCTTTCTTGGGGGCATTTCAGCAATTAGAAATGGAAAATGAAAAAATAAACCCTAAGTAATTTTAACCAAACTTTGTTTTAAAATTCAAAATGCAAACAAACAAAACCCAATTAAAATTAATTTCAACATCTGGATGAAGGCTTAGGTCAATTCTTTCTTTCTTGAAGTGTCTGAGGGGCCATTTTATCAAACTCTTAAGAGTCCACATGATGGATGCTACATGCTACTGTCACATTGTGAAGACAGACTCTTTTCTGAGAGAAGATTAGAAGGGAACATGTTTTGATATGTGTGCTGAAGTATAGAAAATGTTATACTAAAACCTTACACTTGAATGTTTGTAAAGAAACAAAAGGAAGAAAGTTTGCATAAGGAACTCCAGTAATTTACTATATAAATGCTTTTGTTCAAAAGGTATTCATAGTATTGCAAACATCATTTACAATTATAGGCAGTGAGTTATATGGACCTGTGGTGCCCGGGCACCAGGAATATTCCTGGCCCAGGGGGCCTGCTCCACCAAAGTTTGGGGCCGAGTGTTTCCTGCAACTCCACTTGGTCCCCCCCATACTTTGCCACCCCCCCCCAATTCATTGCTTGGCCCACCTGCCTCATTTCCCACCATACATCCTCTAGCCCTACCTGCAACGCCCAGGAGATTTAAAAAGGCCCGGGGTTCCTGCTGCCACCACTGGCAGTGCAGGGAGCTGGAGTGGCTTCCTGCCACTACCTAAACCCCATTGTTGGCATATTCCTACAGTCCCACAGTGTGTGTGTGTGTGTGTGCACGTGCGTGCGTGCTTCCCTGCCCCTGAGCACCTCTGTAGCCAATGGAAAGCAGCATGGATGCTGCCTGTGGGCAGCAGCATGTAGAGAGCTCCTGCCCCCTCTTACCAGGTTGCCCCAAATAAGCTCCCCCCCATCTCACTTCTCAGCCGCTCTAGATTCCATTCCTTCCCAGATCCTGCACCCCCATTCCCTGCCCTGCCCAAAGTTTGGGTAGAGGAGGGATGCAGGCTCTGGGCATTCTGGGCACCACCAAAACTTTTGCAAACCTGTGACCCCATTTACAATGTTTTATAGATTTTTATTTTATTAAAAAGATATATGGTGTTCTCTGTTTTAATATGATGGGTGGCTATGCATAGCCATTTACTAGAAATGTGTGTGTGTGTGTGTGTGTGTGTGTGTGTGTGTGTGTGTGTGTTGTGTTTATATATATATCCCTGAAATTCAACTCTGTGCAGGACCACCAATAAAGGGGGAGGGTAGGTAAAGGGGGAAATTGCCCCCAGGGCACAGTGATTCAAAAGGGCCTGGCTCTCCCAACTGCCACTACTGTGGTAGTAGCAGCAGCTAGAATCCTTGGCCATTTAAATCACTTATAGATTCGGGCATGGCGCAGTCTGGGTTGTACTATAGACTGGCTGGAGGAGAGGGGACCCAATGTGGCATGGCTGGATGCTGCTATTCACTGGCTAACCCAGCCCCACCCCTACTATTCAGAATTCCATCCCTTTTGGGAGGGCAAAGCTGGGGCACCTCCCCATCTTGCCTGATGGTTCAGAAATTCTGTGGGTCCCCCTTGACATTGTCTAAGGCTTTCTGAAAGGCCTTCAAAATACACAGCACTGGCCTGTGCTTCAGCAAATAATTAAGCTGAGGTGTAGGAAGAAGGGAAGTGCATAGATTCCCCTTCTTCCTGCCCCTATGCTTAACACTATCCTGAAGCACAGGCCAGTGCCGTGTGTTTTCAAGGACTTTCAGAAAGCATTACACAGAGTTAAATTTCAGGCTATTGTATGTTTAACAGAATTTGCCTGAGCATCCCCACCCCTCATCACAAATGCACCTATGTAAATGTCATCATCTTCCAGCAGATGTACCACAACTTTATATTTCTTGGAGAGTCAGCTTCTACAATTGCCATTCTGTCAGGCTACAGCATCTTAAAAAGGTGCCATGCTGTCCTCTCACATGGAGATAATTGTTTTTCTTTCTTTTAGTGTAAAATAAATGCATTCAAACTGAAAGCAAAGGCTCAGCAGGAAAGCATAATACAGCTTTCCCAACTCCCTGCCTAGGAGGTAGAGGAAGGGGAGGGAGTATGCTGATGTGATCTAAGACTCATGTTCTCCAAAGTTCTGAACAGCCTTTCAGTAGAAACAAAGCCAAGACTCAATGTGTCTAGTATTTAAAAAGCCAAGAAGAAAAAAGTTTTTTAAAAAAACTCAGCTGTTGCTTTCTTTGCACATAATTGAAGCAATAAAAGACAAACTCCCCTCCCTCTCCACACACACACTCATCTTTAAAAAGTTATTTTTCAAGTAAAATGTGATTAGAAACAGAACTAGCCTTAACTTGTTACCAAGCTAGACAAGAATATTTTTGAATCACGTTCCCAAGCCTTCGGGTAAAAAAATTCTGCTTTCCATGACAAACCAGGGAGTTGTCTCCATGCAAAATGTCTTGGAGTTGAGCAGTAAAGGTCTTCAAATGCATCAGAGAGAAAATTTGCCTCTCTCACCAACAGAAGGTAGTCTAACAAAATATGTATACCTCCCCTATGTTGTCTCTTTAATATCCTAGGACTGACGAGGCTACAACTACACTCCATATTAAGGTGCATCTTTCAAACACTGATGGATATCATATTGAAGTGTTTGGGAGAGCAGACTTTGACAAACTATATGTACATGAATCATATATAAATGCTGATGTATTCAGGTCTTTCACATAAGGTTATCTAAAATAAAAGAAACGGAAATCCTACTACATGGGTAGTAATAGCTAACAAAAGAATGTCCTAAATATCATTAGACTGACATATTTCAACTTCTTTTCCTCTTTCTGAATTTCTATGCTTATGTATGCTGTGTCAGCTTGAAGAGATGCCTCAGAAAACAAGAAATGTTTTGGTGGGCAAGGGTCACAGTGCTCAAAAGTAAAGACCAGTATAACAAACAAACAAACAAAAAAAAACCCTCTGAAAGCATTCATCCCAGGATCAGCACTTAACACACAAGAAAATGTGTATATGACTCAACCAAGGCAGTGATTCCAGTAATGTGCCTACTGTGCTTTAAGGCAGCTGAGCTCATAAGCAAATCCGCATGATGCAAAAGGATGTGCTATTTCAAGATTATCATCATGCTATTGTTTTGTTGGAGGGCTATAACACTGACAGCTGTAGAGAGCCTGTCTTTGGAGAATTTGTATAATCATTTCTTAATAGACACATATATTAAATCCATTTAACTAAAGGCCCAAGTTCACATTAGCTCCACACATCTGCACACTTTCATATATGTCAGAATTCATGGTTTGCCTTGACTTATTTATTTAAGAAGAAAGGTTGGTGGGGAAGGACGTAATCTCTCCATTTGTTCTCTGCTAGAGTTTGAGAACATGAAGTTATGCCCACAAAACAGATATTAGACAGGATCACAAAGAAAAACAGTTTCTTGCCATTTCAACCAGAAATGACATTGTCTCAACGACTTAATTACCTGCATCCTGCTTCAAAGGCCTTTTAAGACTACACTTGAAAGAGAATCCTCTGAACTGTCATTCATGCTTAAATTCGACACTTTACGCTTAGGTATGAATAAAAACTATAATTATCTCACCCATTACAAAGATAGCTGCCCCAATTATCACCTCTAATATCATTAGCTCACAGACATTTACCTCCCCCCCCCCCCCCCATCCCCCTTCTGTTCTGAAATTTGATTTGTCCTTTTCATATGTGTTCATTTTTTTGATTGTATCCCTTTGGTATATATGGTCATGCCAATTTCCTTCCACTATTTGATCTGAGGAAGTGAGTCTGGCCCACAAAAGCTCATCACCTAATAAACCATCTTGTTAGTCTTTAAAGTGCTACATAGTCCTGTCTTTTGTTTCAGCTACACCAGACTAACACGGCTACATCTCTATCACTGTTCCTTTTTAGTGTCTCTTTTTTATTCTAGCTTTTTTGCTTAAGGTGGCAGGTCACATCTAACAGTGAGATTATGTAATTGGTGAATTAGATAGGAAGCATGAGCTGAGTCCAGTGGTTTGCAGATGCTCATTAGAAAGATGATTTCATAAAGTATACCTTGACAATGGCAGCAGGGACCTCACTTTAGTCCCCTTCAGAAAATTTCCTCGATTCCTACTCAGGAACAATCAGGAAGCTTGAGTGAAATTGGCTTATTTAGTTTCATAGGTGCTTCAGATAATTACTAATTATTATATTGTTTATAATTATAATGATTACTATCAATAATTACCATCATTTAACATTTGTATGTAGTGTGATGTTGTCTAACAGATTGCTAGTCCAGGATAAAGCAATAAGCAATTCACTTGTGTGTGAATATCAAGGAAATGTTAAAAGGTCATAGCGCGTTCAATACAACACACTTGTTAAAACAGACCAAAAGGAAATGATCATAGTATTGCTGTCACCTATCTCTGTTTTGTTGCCTGCTATCTCATTACATGTATACTCTAGATAATCTTAGCTCAAAGATGAATTGATATTTCAACTTTATGAAAACTAGTGAAAAATTGCTGATAACTAAATGTATTATGTATGTATGTATTACGTATGTATCTCTAACTGGATTGCCCATCAAATGGGATTGGAGACTTAGAACTGTAAATGAACAAGCATGCTAGGTTCAATGCATGGCTTACTGTGTTTGACAGTAGAAAATCCCAGCCTGTATTTAGTCAATGGAGGAAAAGTCCATGCTATGTTGTAGACACTTACTAGATTGCTTTTCAGGGAAGACAGCTGTAAGAATGGATCCAGGAAGCAGTCCTGTACAGAGGCGTAGCGAGTGTGTTATGTGCCCGGGAGCAAAGGAAAAATTTGCCCCTCCCCCCCCCCTCTGCCAACTCCACATGGCGGGGACCTGAACCTGGTGCATGGCTGAGCCCAACCCTGGGTTGGGAAGGGAGCTTGTCCCCCGTCTTCTCCCACCCCCTCCAGTTTGAGGCTGGGCCCCTGCACACACTAATCCGCTGGCAGATATGGAGGCGGGTTGCACTGGGGGCAGAGAGGCAGGGAGGAGGCTCCAGCCGGCAGTGGTGGGTGGAGGAGGAGCAGGAGAGCTGAGGGATGACAGGGAGAGCAGAGGGGGACACAAATGGCACCCCCCCCCGTAGCATGGCACCCGGGGGCAACTGCCCTGCTTCCCCTGCTACGCCACTGGTCCTGTATCTCTTAACAGTCTCGAAGACTTATAAGGAGTCTTCCACATGCAAAGACAAGGGTATCCAAAGTTATTTTGCATAACCCTGCAAGACTTATGGAAAACTAGCAGACTGAGACATTTCTGCTATCACTTTGGACGAAGGGAACTATTTGTGGATTCATGATAAGATTAATATAATAATCCAGCAGTGCACATTTGTTACTGCCGTGGTGAAATCTAATTATACTGGTTTGGGATGTCTTTTCTGTTTCCTGACAGTCTGACTTGATTTTGGAACTCTGAGTTGTAAGCTATATCAGACACTGTGACATAGAGTATGTGTGTTAATGCACTGTAGAGGGCAAAATTCTCCTCTCCAGTTATTTCTCTTATGCATACAGCCTCTAATTTGGCTTCATATTTTTCATCTTCATCAAAAATCTGGTAGACGAAATTGACCAAAGAAATACACAACATCACAAACTACTGAATTTTGAGAGTCCACTTTTAGAGAGTGTCATTATGGGTTCATTGAATACAGACAGAAAATGCTGAGCCAAAGGCTGCAAATAAAGTACAGAATACTGTCACTGAGGTTACAGTTTCAATAATGAAAAACAAACAAACAAAGGGCCAGATTCATTTCTCAGTTTCACTAAAGTAAATCTGGGACCACTTTATTTCAGTGATGCAGTGCTCTGGATTTTCATATGTTTAACCAAGAGCAGAATCTGCCACTGTAGGAACTTTTAAAACTTCAGTTTATTTAGCACTGCCTCATAGCAATCAGTCTGATTGCCAATTTAAATATGAACTGGCTTTCATGTCTCAAAATTGAAAAGAATGATTCACTCTCTAATTATTCAAAATAAATAAATAAATACATAACCTTATGATTTTCTGCATCTGAAATAATTGCTTAAAAATATTAAAGTTGTTGGGGGGGAGGGTTGAACTAAGATATGTAATCATAATGGAAGCACCATTAGCAGTGTTAACCCTGGTCTACAATAGAAAATGTGGTTGAAATAACCACACTGGTCAGGGATCTGAAAAATCCAAACCCCTAAGCAGTACAGTTAAGCCAACCTACATTCCTTTTCACAGCACTGGGACAAAGGAAGAACCTAACCACCTAACTACCACCTCCATGTGCTCCACTTCCCCATGGCTCCTGACACTGCAGGGAGTGCAGGGAAGGGTCTGATTGTTGCTTCTGCCTCATGCCACCCTCCTCCCCCTACCCCCCCGTAATGTCTGAAATTGTGTCCTTGGGAGACAGGGTGCCATGGGAGAGGGAAAGGGTATGGCACTGGTGGGAAGGGGACAGGGCTTAGGGAATGGGAACAGGAACAGTCACCTACAGCCCCTGCCTGATGGGACTCCTGGACTGGCTTACACAACTGCTCCAGCTGGTGATGCCCATGGTCTGGGAGTTTGAGACCCTGTTATTCAAGAATGGTTGGCTTCACCTAAAAGCAAAACAAACCTGATTGTTGGCATATAACATTAAAAACATGGTAGTGGAATTTTTTAAACTAAGAGCTAGGGGGAAGCCAAAAGGTGTGGAGGAGCACTTGCAGAAACATCCTTTAGGGAAGGATCTATTAATGGGGATTCACTATACTTTAGAAAAGAAGAGAGGCTAGAAGTTGACAAAGTACATGTAAGAGCTGAATAGGAACAGCCAAGTGAAACATACTCCCATTCAGTTACATCACACAAAACAAGGCAACTAAATAAGATACTGGAAGTCTAAATATAAGATGGGTGTGCATGGTATTGAATGAGGATATTGATATAATAAGCCTCACAGACAGTTGCTAGAACAATGATAATCAGTGGCACATACCCAGGGTATGTCTAGATTACAGGTTTTTGTCTACAGAGGCTTTGTCGAGAGATACTGTCGACATAGCCTCTATCGACAAAGAGCGTCTAGACTATAGCCAGTTCTGTTGACAAAGCAAGCCGCTTTTTCGACAGAGAGTCTAGATGCTCTCTTTTGAAAAAGCACAGTGTGGATGCAATAGCGCCTTTTTTCGACATAACTCTGTCGACAAAAGGCGTTATTCCTCATAGAATGAGGTTTACCGCCGTCGACAAAACTGCCACATTCTGTCGACTTACTGTCGAGAGAACTCGGCAGTAGTGTAGACGCAGGTATAGTTTTGTCAACAAAAGTCCACTTTTGTCGACAAAACCCTGTAGTCTAGACACACCCGCTGATACAAAATATATAGAAATAGCAGAGTAGGTCATGCTAGTAGGGAAGTAGCAATATAGGTGGAAAAGCACATGCAGATAAATATACTGAAAACTGTGAAATGATTCAAACAGTGCCATAGAATCTATATGCATAGAAATTCTATGCTTGAATAATGAGGTATAGCAGCGGGAATATATTGCTGTCTATCTGACCAGAATGGTGACATTGACTGTGACATACTCATGGTGATTAGATAAACTACAAAAATAGACAAATCAATAATAATGGGGGATTGCAACTCTCCCACGTTGATTGGGTACATGTCATCTCTAGGTTGAGCTGCAGAGATAACATTTCTAGACTTTATTAAAAACTGTTTCTTGGAGCAGCTGGTCTTGGAACCCAAAAGGGGATGTGCCAATCTTGAATTCATTCTAAATGGCACACAGGAGGTAAATGCAGCTGAACTACTCAGTAATAACAACCATAATGTAATTAACTTTAACATTTTTGTGTGGATGAACTATCAAAATATCAAAGAAGCCCACCACATGAGCAATAACTTCAGAAAAGGGAACTATACAAAAAATGAGAAACTACTGAAACAAATTAAAAAGAACAGTCACAAGAGTGAAATGCCATCAAGCTGCATGGAAACTTTTTAGAAACATCGTAATAGAGGCTCAAATTAAATGTATACTCTAAATTTAAAACAAACAAAAAATACCCACAACCGTAAGAAGAAGAAAGAAGTCACTGTAGCTTGACAACAGAGTAAAAGAAGACATCTTTTAAAAATTGGAAGTCAACCCTTACTAAAGAAAATATAAAGGAACATAAATTTTGGCAAATCAAGAGTAGAAATAAAATTAAGCAAGCCCCCCCCCCCCCCAACAAAAAGAATTTGAAGAGCAGCTAGCAAAAGACACAAAAACCTAACAGCATTTTCTTAAAAAGCAGGAAGCTTGCCAAATAATTAGTGGGGTCACTAGACAGGTGAGGAGCTAAAAGAACATTTAAAAAAAGAGAAAATTGCAGAGAAGCTAAATTAATTATCTGCTTTACTTTTTACTTCAGAGAACTTTAAGGAGATTTCCACAATTAAGCCTTTTTTGTGACAGATCTAAGAAAGTGTCCCAGATTGAAGTGTTGATAGAAAAGGTTTTGGAACCAATAGATACATTATATGGCAATAAAAGTCACCAAGACCGGATTGTATTCACAGAAGAGATCTGAAGGAAATCAAGTATGGAAATTGTAGAACTACTAACTGTGGTATGTAAACTGTTGTTTAAATCAGCCTCTATACCAGATAACTGGAGAATGGCTACTGTAACACTCTTTAAAAGGCTCCAGAGGCAATCCCAGCAATTATAGACTGGTAAACATAACTTCACTATCAGGTAAATTGGGTGAACTACACTAAAGAATAGAATTATCCGAACAAAGTAAATAGCCTTTTCCTACAGACCAATCATGCCTCAGCATTCTATTAGAATTCTTTGAGGGGGACAACAAATATATGGATAAAGGGGATCCCATTGACAGAGAGTACTTAGAATTACAAAAAGCTCTTGCCAAGCTCCCTCACCAAACCCTCTTTAGCAAAGCTCATAGTTATAGGATAAGAGGGAAAGTTCTTTCCTGGGTAAGTAGCTGGTTAAAAGGTAGGAAACAAAGGGTATGAGTAAATGATTAGTTTTTACAATGGAGAGAGGTCACTTTGTACTGCACTGGTATCTGTGATATTCAAACATATTCATAAACTTTTTGAAATGGGTGTAAAGAGTTGGCAGTATGTTACAAATCAAATATATTTCATCTGATACAGATGAGGCATGTAGATCATAGACCAAAGCCACTGAGCCCTCCCCAGAGGGTGGTGAGTGACTAGGAGGTGACAAACCCAATCTTTTTAGTAAAATAAGTTGAAACAGGAGTTGACTGGTCCAATCACGTTACACCTTCTCAAAGCCAGTAGAGATGATATTTGAAAGATAATATATATAAATTCTTATGATTGGCTAAGGAAACTATGACAGAAACTAGGGCAGAGAGAGAGCAAAGGGGAGTGATGAATAATGAAGTAACTTGGATCCGGGAGAGAAGGCATGTCAGGCTCCTAATAGTCAGACAGCATGCCTCCACAAGATATTGGAGGGAGCCTCAGCATTGTCAAAGTACAGTAAGTTAGTATGTTAGACCACTCTACAGTTAGGACTATAGAATGGACCCATTGCGAGGAAGATAGACTGATGGCTGCAGTGTGCATGGGAATAAAGTGGACACCAATCTTCCACTAAAATATGAATAGAATAGATAACTTTTGCTCATCAAGTGTTATAATTTATACTGATGGTGGTTTATAAGTCATAATAATAATTATCATCTAGTTTATTTTATGTGAATCTAAGACTTCCAATCTTGTCATTACAATGAAAAATGTTTGTAAATACTGAACTTAAAACAACACTTCATGAAACGTGTACTCTCAAAATGGCAAGTCATTATGGAAAAACAAAGCTCCACTGATGTCCATAAAAGGTACACTGACATCTCCAACTGGGAACCTGTTTGATTCTTAGCCTCAAGAAGAAATCCTTGAAATATTGACTTTATGCAGAACATTTCCCTGATTAGCCATTTTTCCCTTCCAAAGGAACAAGACCAATAATGTGGGAGTGCTGCCAAGAAACAAAGAACTCTTTGTGTATGGGGTCTGATACAGATCCCATTCAGGTTAACTGCATTCCTATCATTTCAGGCTACACCATTCCCCAAGGCCTCACCTTGCCTTCATATAAAAACAAAATCAAAGGAAAAGAAAAAAATATTTTACCTCATTTGAAAAGCTGCATTGCTTGCCTACAACATGTGCATATGAGACCTCTTCACATACTCTTTCTTTATGCTCATTATGTGAAATGTATCATCAGAAAAAAAATAACTCCTAATAGTATAAACCTAGAAATGTATAATTTCTTCTCTGTACCTAGGATATTCAATAAAGAGTTAATTTGGAGATCTGCTTTATCGGTATTTTATCACTTACTAACTGCTAATAATTTTAAACTGTAATTGACTTTTCTCTGCTATACAAATTTGCTAGGCTACTTCAAAGTACTTCAGCTAGGTGATAAAGCTTGAGAATGAGAAAACCTTGTACATCCAATAACTTCTGAAAGGCTCATAAGCTAAAGGCCCCTGAAAAATGCAAATTCATTTGCGTGGAAATGATTTTTCATTTGCTTTCTCCAAGGTCAATGGATCCCTCCCCTTAGATCAGCTTTCAAAACAGAAGTACAGATTAAAGTTATAACATCTTAAGATGCCATGAAAATAACCATAGATTGGTAATAAGAGCTAATTAAAAAAAAGAGGTATGAATTTAATATTCATGGATTAAGTCATTTTCCAGGAGCATGAAACAAGTGACAATCAAGTTCTAACTACACACTGCCTCTTGTGGTAATTCCACAACCTAAACTAGAATAAGAAAGCAAAGCCTCAATATTCATACAAAATTCTTGACAGTAAAGGAAAAGAGAAAACCTGCCATTAAACAATGAAGAATCATTAGACTCCATTTCTCATTCATTATATCCATTGAGGCTGTTGCTCAAAGGTAAGAGTCCGAGTAAATGTCTATATTTATTTTTCTGGATGAGTCACATGGAGATCAAAAGATAAGGTCTCTGCCCAAAAGAGCATCAGATTTTTCAGGCTTAGCATCAAAGGACTTAAGATGCTTGGAGCCCATTGAAATTCAATGGGTGGAAACTGAGCACCTCATTCCCCCTGACACCTTTAAAATTCCAGCTTTAAATGGACAGAAAACAATTTAAGTGTGGTGGAAGGGGAGCAAAGTGCAAGAATTTTAAAGACATCTTATTATTTACATTGAGTATATTCTGGTATTTTTTTCATTGTGCATTATGGCAGAAGTCATCTTGCTGTCCGGACCTAGAATCTCGAGAGGTGTGCTGCTTACCGGGAGCTCAAATTCAGGATGTGACTCAGAGGCTTACCAAACTGATCAAACCTTCGGATCACTACCCCTTCCTGCCTCTTCATGTCGGAACTAACGATAAGGCCAAGAATGACCTTGAGTAGGTTACTGTGGATAATGTAGCGCTGGGAAGAAGGATCCAAGAATTTGGAGCGCAAGTGGTGTTCTCGTCCATCCTCCCTGTTGAAGGGAAAGGACTGGGCAGGGATCGTCGAATTGAGGAAGTAAATGCGTGGATGCGCCGGTGGTGTCGCAGAGAGGGCTTCGGTTTCTTCGACCATGGGACTCTGTTCCGGGCATAAGGATTGTTAGGAAGAGATGGGATCCACCTAACCAAGAGAGGAAGGAGCATCTTCACAGGCAGGCTTGCAAACCTAGTGAGGAGGGCTTTAAACTAGGTTCGTTGCGGGGTGGCGACCAAAACCCTGAGGGGAGTGGGAAAGTTGGATACTGGGAAGAAATGCAAAGAGGAATGAGCAAGAAAGGAGAACCCCTGATTCAAAGGGAGAAGATAGGGCGATCAACTGGTTACCTGAGGTGTTTGTACACTGATGCGAGAAGCCTGGGCAACAAACAGGGAGAACTGGAGGCCCTGGCCCAGTCCAAGAAATATGATTTAATTGGGATAAAAGAAACTTGGTGGGATGAATCGCATCACTGGAGCGCTGTCATGGAAGGGTATAGACTGTTCAGGAAGAACAGGCAGGGGAGAAAAGGAGGAGGAGTTGCACTATACGTAAGAGAGCACTATGATTGCTCTGAACTCCAGTATATATAGAGAGAAAAACCTGTTAACTCTATGGGTTAAGTTTAGAGGTGCAAACAACAGCAGTGATGTTGTGGTTGATGACTACTATAGGCCACCAAATCAGGTGGATGAGGTAGATGAGGCTTTCTTCGGACAACTGAGAGAAGCTTCCAGATCACAGGCCCTGGTTCTCGTAGGGGACTTTAATCACCCTGACATCTGTTGGGAAACCAATACGGCAGTACACAGGCAATCCAGGAAGTTTTTGGAAAATGTTGGGGATAACTTCTTGGTACAAGTGCTGAAGGATCCGACCAGGAGCCATGCGCAAATTGACTTTCTGCTCACAAACAGGGAGGAACTAATAGGGGAAGTAGAGGTGGGTGACAACCTGGGAAGCAGTGATCATGAGATGGTAGATTTCAGGATCCTGACCAAAGGAAGAAAAGAGAATAGTAAAATACACACCTTGGACTTCAGAAAAGCAGATTTTGACTCCCTCAGAGACCTGATGGGCAGAATCCCCTGGGATGCTAACATGAAGGGGAAAGGAGTCCAGGAGAGCTGGCAGTATTTTAAAGAAGCCTTATTGAAGGCACAGAAAGAAACCATCCCGATGCATAGCAAGAGAGGCAGACATGGTAGGAGACCGGATTGGCTTACAGGGGAAATCCTTGGTGAACTTAAGCACAAAAAGGAAGCTTACAAAAAGTGGAAACTTGGACAAATGACCAGTGAGGGGATTAAATGTATAGCTCGAGAATGCCGGGGGGGTTATCAGGAAGGCGAAAGCGCAAATGGAATTGCGACTGGCTAAGGATGTGAAGGATAACAAGAAAGGTTTCTACAGGCATGTTAACAAGAAGAAGGTGATCAGACAGGGTGTGCGGCCCCTACTGGATGAAGGAGGTAACCTAGTGACAGATGATGTGGGGAAAGCTGAAGTACTCAATGCTTTCTTTGCCTCTGTATTCACGGACAAGGTCGGCTCCCAGACTAATGCGCTAAGTGATGCAAGATGGGATGAAGATCGACAGCCCTTAGTGGGTAAAGAACAGGTTAGGAACTATTTAGAAAAGCTAAACGTACACAAATCCATGGGTCCGGACTTAATGCATCTGAGGGTACTGAGGGAGTTGGCAAATGTCATTGAGGAGCCTTTGGCCATTATCTTTGAAAAGTCGTGGAGATGAGGAGAGATCCCAGATGATTGGAAAAAGGCAAATGTAGTGCCCATCTTCAAAAAAGGGAAGAAGGACAATCCAGGGAACTATAGGCCGGTCAGTCTTACCTCGGTTCCTGGGAAAATCATGGAAGGGATCCTTAAGGAATCCATTTTGAGGCACTTGGAGGAGAGGAAAGTGATTGGGAATAGTCAGCATGAATTCACAAAGGGCAAGTCGTGCCTGACCAATCTGATTAGCTTCTATGATGAGGTAACTGGCTCTGTGGATATGGGAACGTCAGTGGATGTGATATACCTTGACTTTAGCAAGGCTTTTGATATGGTCTCCCACGATATTCTTGCCAGCAAGTTAAGGGAATATGGATTGGATAAACGGATGGTAAGATGGATAGAAAGCTGGCTTGAAGGCCGGGCCCAGCGGGTAGTGATCAACAGCTCGATGCCAGGATGGTGGTTGGTTTCTAGCAGAGTGCCCCAAGGTTTGGTTCTGGGACCGGTTTTGTTCGATATCTTTATTAATGACCTGGATGAGGGGATGGATTGTACCTTAGCAAGTTTGCAGATGACACTAAGCTAGGGGGAGAGGTAGATACGCTGGAGGGTAGGGATAGAGTCCAGAGTGACTTAGACAAATTGGAGGATTGGGCCACTAGAAATCTGATGAGGTTCAACAAGGACAAGTGCAGAGTTCTGCACTTGGGACAGAAGAATCCCAAGCATTGTTACAGGCTGGGGACCAACCAGTTAAGTAGTAGTTCTGCAGAAAAGGACCTGGGGGTTACTGTGGATGAGAAGCTGGATATGAGTCACCAGTGTGCCCTTGTAGCCAAGAAGACTAATGGCATATTAGGTTGCATTAAGAGGAGCATTGCCAGCAGATCCAGAGATGTCATTATTCCCTTTTATTCGGCTCTGGTGAGGCCACATCTGGAGTATTGTGTCCAGTTCTGGACCCCCCCCCACTACAAAAAGTATGTGGACACATTGGAGAGGGTCCAGCGGAGGGCAACCAAAATGATTAGGGGGCTGGAGCATATGACCTATGAGGAGAGGCGGAGGGAGTTGGGTCTATTTAGTCTGCAGAAGCGAAGAGTGAGGGGCGATTTGATAGCAGCCTTCAACTTCCTGAAGGGAGGTTCCAAAGAGGATGGAGAAAGGCTGTTCTCAGTAGTGACAGATGGCAGAACAAGGAGCAATGGTCTCAAGTTGTGGTGGGAGAGGTCCAGGTTGGATATTGGAAAAAACTATTTCACTAGGAGAGTGGTGAAGCACTGGAATGGGTTATCTAGGGAAGTAGTGGAGTCTCCATCCCTAGAGGTGTTTAAGTCTCGGCTTGACAAAGCCCTGGCTGGGTTGATTTAGTTGGAATTGGTCCTGCCTGGAGCAGGGGGCTGGACTTGATGACCTTCTGAGGTCTTTGCCAGCTCTATGATTCTATGATTCTAAGTCAGACTAGATCAAATTTTGAAAAAAAATACCAATATACATCCTTACAAGTGGGCTAAAGCCCTTTTTAAATTGTTGTCAGCCAGCATGGACCCAGCAATGCTGCATGCCACTATGGTGGCAACTATGAATTCACAGATGTGGACTGGATTATATTTCAGTAGTCAAAACTAGATAGAGTCATCTTGGGATTTTGCCTGCTGCACAACCAAGCACTTGAGTAGAAGCTTCAGAAACCGTTAAACCAGAATCCAGAAAAAAAAAAAGATGCTGAACAACTGATCGGGGAGGTCTGGTCCCTGGGGCATCTTCACTGTGTGTAACATCCTTTCTGGGCTCAGGAAACCAAGCATATATTGGTAGGAAAGGCTTGTGCTGCCAACTTGGGTTGTCCAGCAGTGGAGAGAGAATTTCAGAATGGGAAAGGGTGTAGGGCTGAAGAATGAACTCACCATTTTAATGAATTACCAATGTGATGATATGTAATCTCATTAATTGCAGCCCATTTTTTATGAACGGGAATCTGTTACTATAACTTTTTTGTAACTTGTTTATATATTGTAACTGAATCCCCACTTCAAACTGTTAGTACATCGTAACTAAAGTCTTCCATATTGTAACTGACACCCCACTTTAAACTTTGCACTGCTGTAACTCTGTTTGGCATTCAGTCTGTGTCTATGTAATCTCATTTAGAAGTGTGAATGTTGTGGGGGGGCGGGGGGGAGGTGTGCAATGGGATCAGTTCCTGAAGCCAGCCTGTCTGGATGACCGGCTGCCAGCATCACCTTGACTGCCCAGAAACAATGCAAATGAGCCCCGAAAAAGAATCCACCCAAGGAAGCAAGAGGTAAGCAAGAGGTTTAAAGGTCTGTCAAAAAAAGGCTTTCTTTCTCGACAGATCCTCCTCTAGACTGCCACTTTTTGTGGACAAAGTGCCAAGTTGGCAAAAATGGTGACCATTTTATGCAAATTAATCACGGGATATTTAAATCCCCGCTTCATTTGCAATGTTGACCTGCCTAATCTGCATCCCTCTGCCAACCCTAAGGCTGTGTCTAGACTGGCATGATCTTGCGCCAGAGCTATGCAAATGAGGCTCAGCGTGGAATATCGCTGAGCCTCATTTGCATAACTAATGAGCCGCCATTTTTGTGGAAGAGGCTCTTGCGCAAGACAGAGCTGTCTACACTGCCCCTTCTTGCACAAGAAAAACCCTCTTGCGCAAAGCCGTTATGCCTGAAAATAATCAGCATAAAGGCTTTGCGCAAGAGGGTTTTTCTTGCGCAAGACGGGGCAGTGTAGACAGCTCCGTCTTGCGCAAGAGCCTCTTCCACAAAAATGGCAACCGGTAGATGCAAATGAGGCTCAGCGTGGTGGGTGGAGGAGGAGCGTGGAATAGCGCCGTGGAATATCGCCGAGACTCATTTGCATAACTAATGAGCCGCCATTTTTGCGGAAGAGGCTCTTGCGCAAGACAGAGCTGTCTACACTGCCCCTTCTTGCGCAAGAAAAACCCTCTTGCGCAAAGCCGTTATGCCTGAAAATAATCAGCATAAAGGCTTTGCGCAAGAGGGTTTTTCTTGAGCAAGACGGGGCAGTGTAGACAGCTCCGTCTTGCGCAAGAGCCTCTTCCGCAAAAATGGCAACCGGTAGATGCACTTCAAGGCATGTATCTGGTGCCTGCTGACTTGCCTCGACGTGCGGGAGCACAACATTCCCCAAGGTGGTCGCGGCATGTTGTGTCCTCCACAACATTGTGGAGAGTAAGGGGAGACCTTCCTCCCAGGGTGGGGGCAGATGCTGGTCACAAGGGGGGAGCATTTGAGCAGCCGAGGATAGCTGCCATCAGGCCAGGGTGTGCATCCAGGAGGCCCTGAGGGAGAGGTTCTCTCCAAGACCCCAGTACCTCTCCCCAGAGCCTCCCCAACAGGGGTCTCTGGCTTGCAGCCTTATCCCTTCCCCACCACACCCCCTCCCTTCACCCTTTTCCTGACCTCCCAATAAACACACCTGTTTGATTTTCCAAAAAATGCCATCTGTATTAATGAAACATTCAGAAAAGGTGGGCAGGGGGAGAGGGGCTCATGAGAGGGAGCAGGGCTCAAAACTGGGATGAGAAGGGGGCTCAGGGTTGGGAGGGGCATACAGGTTGCTCGATGTGCCACCTCGGTTGTGGGGACCTCATCGGAGTTGAGGTTGGGTGGGTCCGGGAAGCACAGAGGGATGGAGAGGATGGGGGGCTGGAGCAGTGTCAGGGTTGGCAGGAGGGGTAGGGGGAGGGGGCATAGGCATCACTTGGGGATTAGGCATAGGCATAGCAGGGGGGCAGGCGAAGGGGGAACAGGCATATCAGGAGGGCAGGAGGGCGGAAACCAGGAGCAGCGGCAACAGGCGGGTTTGCCATCATGCATGACATGAGGATACACGTGTTGTCACACCGCTGCATCAACTGGTCCTGTAAGCAACGTTAATGTGAATCTTTTATTTATTTATTAAAATTCTTAATTGATAGAAATTGCTATATTAACACCATCACATCAGTTTCCCAATGGAAAAAACACTGAATTGCTAAGTACTCACTTAGCCCTAGGAATCATAAAAACCCTAACACTTCATCAGTTTATAATTATTTTCTGATGGAACACAAGGCAAAGGGACACCATCATCACAGTCTTGAAACAGCAATATTTAAGAATGCTTTGGAAACGTAATAGATGCAAATCAAATTAACATCATAAAGAGAGTAAAGGCACTAAAGTGTTTTTAATGTCTACTTCACAATTATCACTCCACCAGTTTCACTATAGAATGAGTGCCTATGTTTTAGTAGTAGTTGTAAAATATGATCTTTATAAATCATAGTATAGTTTTTTTTTTGTTTTTCACTATCTACTTCAAAGGAGATATCAGATCTTCCCTGCTTTTTATTTCCACTTTAGCACTTCTTAAGGGTTTACTATGAAAAAAGAAGTATAATAAACTCTTAGCAGGCTTTTAGTCTCAACAGTTTCTTTTTAAGAGCAATTCAATTATACATGTATTTCTTTTTCCAGGCCTTTTTATTTCTTATCAAAGTCAAAAATGTTTCAGTTTAAAGAATAAAAGATACATGTCCCCTTTGATGCTTTTTTCCCCATATAATTTTTGAATACTGGATTCGATTAAGTGGGAAAAAACCACTTTTTTAAAATAAATAGTCAAAAAAATCTACTGAAATCCTTAAAATTACTTTGCTTTAATAGGTAATTTACTCATGACAATGTATGTAAATGCTAATTAGTGGGATTCCCTTTCTGCTCACTTTCTACTCTGCTTCCCAAGAGCTCAGTTCATCTTCAGATTTTATCATTCAGGTATATTTTATTTCGTACACAAAGTTGAACACTGAGGCTGGGTATATGGCATTTACACAGCTAAAGTTACAGAAAACCTCTTCCTTTCTATGTATTTACACATTGCATTGCATCACACAGCTGGGATTTGGTTTGATTATTTTGTAGAAATCAATCCTTGTGCTGGGTGCTCTGTCCATAGATAATCTGACTGCTTGTTTATCTTTCACTGATGTTTGTTTGTGTTTGTATTATATAAATATTGATTGTGTATTATTTTCAGCTCCAGCATGGGTTGCTGTTTTGCATACTGGCTTGATTGGGACCTGGAAGATCTGGCTTCAGTTCCCAGTTCTGCTACAGATTAAATTTTGGTCCTTGAGCAAGTTAATTGTGTTCTGGTCCAAATATTACTGAAACCAATGAGAGGTTATTTATGTTAATATTGTTTGAATCAGGTTCTTAATCTCTGTGCATGCAAGTTCCACATTTTCCCATCTCTGTTTTCTGTTTTCCCCACATTTTAATAGACTCTTGTTTCTTTAGACTAAAATTTTAATGGGTTATAACTTCTGCCACTAATACCTTGCTAATGTTTGGATCTGGATCAAGCACATTATTAATGTTCATAGCAATGGAGGGCTATGCAAAGAAAGAAAGAAAAAGGACAAGAATAAAAAAAATCTGGCTATATTATACCTGAAGCAGTTTTGAAGATTTTGCTCCAGACAATGGATTAATTCAAAACAGAGTTGGATGAAAAATAGAAAATGTGCCAAAATTGATATGTCAATTTTTTTTCCAAATTTGTGATATTTTTCAAAAGTTTTGAATGTTCATTTCTCTCTGGTTTCCACTGAATGCAGATTAAAGTGGCCAATATCCATTTCCTCATTCACGCTCATTCTACTGTAACTTTGAAAACTTCTGTAGTTTTGGAACTGGAAAAATGAATTTGCCACAATAACTTTTGAAAACTTCAATTTTTCAAAAATTACAAAGTTGCAACTACATGGAGTTTCACTTTTTACCTTTGGCCACTCCAAAACTTTTCAAAAATTGAGGAAGTTTAAAGAAACTGAATGGGAGAAGGCATACAAATAACCCCCTTGTCATTATTCAGACCTTTGCAATAAAACTGTAATAGGTTTTCAAAAATTAAACAAAATCTTCAGATGAAAATGTCAGTGCTAGTTTGTTCAGGAATTTAAAAAGATCATTTCATTTTCCCATGAACATTTCTGGTTTTTGAGGAAAATATATTATTTTATTGAAATAATTTTCAGGTGAAAATTTTGGACCAGGTTTAATTCAAAACAATAAATAGGATCCATCCTCCGGAAACTGCATAGAATCTCATTTTACACCTGAGCTAGAATGAAGAAAATGACATTCAAAATATATTGACATTAACACTAAACTTTGATTCATTTGTGATTATTGTTATTACAGTTAGTCAAATATGTAAATAAAATATTTGTTGAGTTATTGACACTAAAAGGGTAATTTATGTCAGTGAATAAATATTACCTGGCATCACTTACAGACATATTACTGGCTGTCATTGTCAAAATGCTTCTTCAAATCCTTCTGATTCAAAGAGTCTCCCACTGTGTCTACCTTTGTAACTGGTTACTCAAAATCAGCAGTCAGCTGACCAGCTTCAGCTGCCCATCCCCGAGGAAACTTTTCACCCTTTGGTTTGCACATATTATGGAGAGTACAGCAGGCCACAACGATCACTGGAATATTTACCTTAATGAGGTTTATCTGACCAAAAAGAGAGCACCAGCAACATTTTAATCAGCCAAAGGCACATTCAGTGGTCATAAGAACATAAGAATGGCCATACTGGGTCAGACCAAAGGCCCATCCAGCCCAGTATCCTGTCTGCCGACAGTGGCTTATACCAGGTGCCCCAGAGGGAGTGAACCAAACAGGTAATGATCAAGTGATCTCTCTCCTGCCATCCATCTCCACCCTCTGACAAACAGAGGCTAGGGACACCATTCCTTACCCATCCTGGCTAATAGCCATTAATGGACTTAATCTCCATGAATTTATCTAGTTCTCTTTTAAATCCTGTTATAGTCCTAGCCTTCACAACCTCCTCAGGCAAGGAGTTCCACAGGTTCACTATACCCTAGTTCATTCAGACCCTGTTGAGCCTGTTGTTAAAATATACCTGGCTGTTGTCTAGGTTCCTATGGCTTATGCAGCCTTACACTAGGACCAAGATGGTATGGGAAGTCTCCAAGGATCATGGTCATTTGCACATTCCTTACTGGAATCTACTAGTCTGGAAAGAAAATCCCATTATGCAGATTTCTATATAGTCCAGTGTTCTGAAATATGCATGCATTATGCACCTACTGTGACAACCCCACACTAATGTCAGGGAAATAGTCCTGGTGATACTCTAGCACCTGTAAGACTTTGGGAAAATAGCCCTTTCAGTGGATGTACTACATTGCAAGATGGCTGGGGAGCAAATTTAGGATATACATTGTATCTACTGTGCCACTACTGCCAGAGAATTACATTGCCTCAGAGTCATTCACTATTGTATACTTGTTTCCCAGACTCATAGTCAGATCCTTTCACTAGCACAGTTCACCTGGATAGCGTAGATGCCAGGAAAATTCCCTTCAATAGTGGGACCATTCCCCCACTTTCAGGTGCACAGTTTAGAAGGCCTGTTGAAAGAAACAACACAAAATAAATTAGGAAACTCATGGAGTGATGGGATGGCAAGCACATCCCCATAATACATTGTGATCCATTCCCAGAGATCCCAACAGCATAGGGTGAAAGATGGTGACAACATACAATGCTCTGCCTGTGGATGCATTCAGCCATCATAAGGAACATTGTCTGGACATGTTTCATCAATGTTTTTAAAGGATTATCAACAAAACATAAGTCTATTTACCTCTGTAGTACAGAGATGTCTTAGATTTCCACATTGATACCTGGATATATAAGCACATAACAGTTAGGGCCACTTTGAAATTAGACTACTGAAATGTTGATATATCATCTCATAGAGCTGGAAGGGACCATGAGAGGTCATCAAGCCCAATCCCCTGCCCTCACAGCAGGACCAAGTACCATCCCTGACAGATTTGCCCCAAATGGCCCCCCCTTGAGGATTGAACTCACAACCCTGGATTTAGGACGCCAATACTCAAACCACTGAGCTATCCCCCCCCCTTAAATTGAATGGTACAACAGTTGATATTATTGTTAGGAATTGATTAATTCAAGTGAATATTTCTTTCTTATAAGATATGGACAACCAAGACGTCACAATGAAAAATAAGCATTAAGCATATGGATGCAAAGCAACTGCCTCAGTCTAATTTAACTAGAATAAAATTCATATTCTTAGAGCAGTGGCTCTCAAACTGCTGCCTGCAGACCACTAGTGATCCATAGCCACCTTGCAGGTGGGCCATGGCTCAGCCCCCATCTCCTCCCATAACAGGGAGCCCGCATTGTTAAATGTAGCTTCCATAAGGGATAAATGCCTGAAAATAGCCAGGGGAACATTTAAAAGTCCCATAATAGAGACTATATATGTTTCCCAGTCAGAAAAAAATAAAAACAATAAACAATAATGTGATCCTGGATAAACAGTATAATAATGAGTTGAGGATATTCATTCACCATAGGTGGTGCTTCTTTCTGGTTCCTCTTGTGGAAGCAGGGAATAGAAGGAGGGATTTGTGTGCAGCCATTTTAGGTTTGTTAGTCTAACTTTTGCTCTGCTGCTAACTCTGAGGCCTGACAACGCGATATTTGTAGAGACACTGTCTCTGCTTCGCTTTAGTAGATAGGGATGGAATGCTGACTCCAGCAGGGACCTTGGGATAGGGTAGCATCTGGGAGGAACTAAGATAACTGTTAGCCTTGTTATATGTAATGGGAAGGTATATAAACTGCTTCATAACTGTTTGTATTTCGAAGATCTGCCTAAAGCAGGGGGGGCCTTCCTCCTCCCGTCCGAATCAGGCTTCCCTTGAAATATTGCTCAAATAAACTGCCTCTGGCTACTTGTTGCTTACAAACGCAGAGTGAATGCTTGCTTTCTTCCACAATTTGGTGCTGTGACTCAGATGGCAACTCCAGCTGAGACAGTAACAGCGGCTATGGGCCGTTCCCCTTTTGACCCCCAAAGCACCAAACAAGAGGTAAGAGACCTTTTGAAATCTCTATTGGGGGTCGGAGGAGGACTGGCCATGGGGTCTAACACCTCACATCTAGTTTCTCTACCCATTGTCCTCTCTCTCACACATACTGCAACCCCTTTCTTGTGTCACAAGCTTTCAGCTTTCTCTTTATGACAGCCCTCCAGACTTGTCACTATGGGGTTGCCCCTTCCAGATACAGTCTTAATGGATCCAATGACCAGGCAGTACCACTCAGTCAGTGGCTAGTGAGGGAAGCCAGACATGCCTGTTACTCTGGGTTCCAACTCAGGGTTCCTACAACATGCAGCCAAGTCTCTTCAGTCCGCAACCTTACTGCTCACTCCCTGGGCTGCTTCATACAAACCTCCAAGAACTGGCTTTCTTCTCCACCCTTCTCTCTTCAGGGTACATTTTTCCCTCAGGACCAGGATCTCATGGTCCTACTTTTTCCTAGGTTCTCTCCTTCTCTCTCTAATGCGAGGAAGTTATACATTTTCCCATTGCCACACTTTCTAGCTTTATTCTAGTCCATCCCATCCCTCCACAGATGAGCTTCATTTTCCAATCAGAAGTTGTTTCCTCAGCCTAATCCCCTCAGAAGGGGCCTATCGTATTAATTGTCCCTGTCTGAACTTCTTAATACTTTCACAGTCGTTGTGGGGAAACCACCCCATCACAAGGATTAGAGGAAAAATAGGCATCCTTTAAAATGTGGAAGTAAAAAACCTAGTCTTAAGGTATGATATAAGTTACATGGATCAGTACCTGATTAAAACACAGGAATCAAAGAATCGGAATGATCAATTTTCCATAATGGAGATGGGTAAATAGCGGGGTCTTCCCAGGATGGACACTGGGACCTCTGCTGTTCAACATATTACTTAGTGATCTGGAATAGGAAATGAACATTGAATTGGCAAAGTTTCTAGATGTCAAAATTATTCAAGATAATTAAGTCCAAATCTCATTTTAAAGAGTTACAGTTTGACTGGGTTGTAAGGCTGGTTGGCCAGGTACCAGCTCTTGCCAAGGTAATAGTTGTTAGCTGAACATGCACTAATTCATAGCTGTTAGACTATCATACCCATATGTTAATATTATTCAAAACTTGTGTTAACTTGTTAAGATGTGTTCAGTCTCTACAAAATGATTTTTGTTACTGCTTCTATTAATATTACTCATAATATCTGTATCCCATGGAATAAGGTAATGTGTATGTTTTGTTTTATAATTGGAAAAATGTTTGCTGTGAACCTGTGAATTCAGACAGAAGTGGTTTCCTTTACCCATCATGGGGGACAATCGTGATTAAGTTGGCCACTGTGAAGCATCACAATACAAAGACTTTGCTAACGGCCCCTACACAGCTACATGCAGAAGAGCATGTCCCATCAGTTTGAATCCTAGAAGAGTAAAATAAATATAGATGACACTTCTTTTTTGCTGTCTGGACACTCATAGGGCTGGAGCTCGGAAACAAAAGCAGAGACTTCCAGGACCATCCTGGTTTAGCCCTAAAAGACATTCAGTGGATAGATTACTACAACTCTGACATCTTTTGGAACCATTGATTAATTCATTTGTATATATATATATATATTATATATATATATATATATAGCCTGCTCTAATTTGTATATAACTCTCTCATTTCTTTTCCCTAGTAAATAAATACTTAGTCAATTTGTTATAAGATTGGTTAATGTTGTCTTTGTTATGAGGTTAAAGGTACACTTTGACCTGGGGTATGTGATTGGTCTCTTGGGACTGGGAGAAACATGAATATTTTGTGATCTATGGGATAAGTGACCATATGGAGTCTAGTTTGCCTCAATGGCAAGATAGGCTGGATTGCCCAAGGTAGTCTGTGACTGCATTGCAAGACTGACACCATATTTGGGAACACGTATTTGTTACTGAGTGAAATCTAGTTATAGAACAGACTGAGGCACCTGCCTTGCTTTTTGACAGTTTGCCCTGAGGTTGGCAATCACAGTTGTGACTCATTCCAGACAGCATGACATGGACATTTAGCATTAATAAGTGCAAAGTAAAGCACATTGGAAAAAATAATCCCAGCTGCACATATATAAACATATGGGCTGTGTCTATACTGGCGCGATCTTGCGCCAGAGCTATGCAAATGAGGCTCAGCGTGGAATATCGCCGAGCCTCATTTGCATAACTAATGAGCCGCCATTTTTGCGGAAGAGGCTCTTGCGCAAGATGGAGCTGTCTACACTGCCCCTTCTTGCGCAAGAAAAACTCTCTTGCGCAAAGCCGTTATGCCTGAAAATAATCAGCATAACGGCTTTGCGCAAGAGGGTTTTTCTTGCGCAAGAATGGGCAGTGTAGACAGCTCCGTCTTGCGCAAGAGCCTCTTCCGCAAAAATGGCGGCTCATTAGTTATGCAAATGAGGCTCGGCGATATTCCACGCTGAGCCTCATTTGCATAGCTCCGGCGCAAGATCGCGCCAGTATAGACACAGCCATGGATCCTCAATTAGTGGTTAGCACTCAAGAAAGAGATTTTGGAGGCATCATGGATAGTTCTTAGAAAACTCAGCTCGATGCACAGTCAAAAGACTAACAGACTACAGGGAACTATTATGGAAGGGACAGAAAATAACATAAAGCCACAATATAAATCCATGGTGCTTCCAGAGCTTGAATACATCCTGCAGTTCTGATTACATCTAACAAATGGCATAGTGGCATTGGAAAAGAGTCCAGAGCAGAACATCAAAGATGATCAAGGGTATGGAACAGCTTCCATAAAAATTAGAGCTGTTTTGTGATGGGGTGCAATCACAGAAGACCTCTTGGGGATGCTTCCTGGAGTGCTGACAGGGCCAGTGCCACTTGCCTTCCTGCTCTCTGGGATTACTCACTACCCTGTGTTGGGGAAATCTCACTCCCCTGGGGTACAGAGTCCCCAGAAGGGTCCGAGGCTGGAGGTCAAAGCAGTGAGGCAGGAGAGAAATCTAGAAGGAAAACTTTATTATGCATGCATGCAGGCTGACAGCTACCAGAGTGAGAGCAGCAGCAGCCCTGAGAGACAGTTTTAGGGATCCTTTATACAGTATGGTCAGATAGTTTAGTTGTTGATTGTTTTCTTTAACATATCAAAGTCTCAGCAGAAGTACTCTGAGACGTTTCTGTTCACACCAGAAGTGCTAGAAGTAAGTTTTACAGTACAAAGGCACATGAGAACCTGAGTGAGGAGTCTACATGGCAACCTGTGCCAAAGATAAGAGTTTACATGACAATTTGTGACAGACTAGGTGTCTCCATGAACTTGAGATAGGAGGCATTGTAAGAGTCTTGATTAGAGTTAAGATGATTTCTCTGTTACAGAGAGAGAGGCCTGGAAAACTTTTAACCCTTGCAGCAGTTTTCTTTTAGAGAGTTTTGATTTCCTGCACAGTCCCCCCTTAGACACAATTGTAGTTATTTGATTTTTCTCCCACAATTGTCCTGCTGGGCCAGCTTCCTGGGCTCCCATAGCCAAGGCACAGAGCTGAGATCACTGCTCCCCTGAGGAGCAGTACAGACGCTATAACTCTTCAGGTCCAAGGAAAATGCAATTTTGGGCCCACCTTCCTGAGAAGCCACTCCCCAAATGGGGTCAGAACTCCAAATTAATTATTTAGATAAGCCCCCTTTAACAATGAAAGGAAGATGTACATGCCGATTGCACCTCCAGGTAACAATTATTTACACTGGGCTTGATAGTAAATAAAAGTGATTTTATTAGGTACAAGAAGTAGGATTTAAATGGTTATAAGTGAGAAAAGTAAAGTAAAGTAGGTTACAGATTTCATAGAATCGTAGAATCATAAAATCATAGAACACTAGAACTGGAAGGGGCCTCAAGAAATCAAGTCCAGTCCCCGGCCGTCATGGAAGAACCAAGCACAGTCTATATCATCCCTGATAGATGTCTGCCTAACCTGCTTTTAAATATTTCCAGTGATGGAGATTTAAAATAAATGAAAATGCTTAGCTAATTCTAAAACTGAAACCTCAGGACAAACTTATTACAAGCTCACCTTAAAATTGTTCTTATTCCAGCTAAGCCCCCAAAACCAAGGAAGTCTGCTTTTCCCTGGGGTCTTTAGTTACCCTCTTGGGCGTGACACTCCAGCCAAAGACAAAGAAACTCCTAGCTTCTTACTGTTTTATATCAGGGGTTCTTAAAGTGTGGGCCGCAAAACACCAGTGGTCCATGGCCACCTTACAGGTGGTCCCCAGCACAAACTCAGCCCCTTCTCCCTGTAGTGGGGAGCCTGCGTGGGCTCTCCAGCCATGTGACTGCTCAGAGGGCGCAGGTGGGGGGAAGCCCCAACCTTCCCTGCCAGACTGGCTTGTGGAGAAAGGCAGAGCAAGTGGCTTCATGAGCTGCCACTCTCCCCTCTGCACCTCACTGAGGAAATGGCAGCACAGTGATGCACTGTCTGGAGGCTTTCCCCACTGCCCCCATTGGCCACAGTTGCAGTCAATGGGAGCAATGGGATGCCATGCTTGGGAGCAATGGGGGTGCAAAGCCAGGTAAGTGCCCCCCCTCATGCCCAGAACCTGTGCTCCAATCCTCCTCACTCCTCCTGCCATGACTCTGTACTCCCAACTTACTCCTACACTCTCCCTTGCTCCTGCACCCTCACTCCTGTCCAGACACCTATCCTGCCCCCTCCCTCCTGGCCAGACACCCCACCTCCATCCCTCACCTGCATCCTCCCTTGCTTCTGCACCCTTTACTCTGGACAAATACCCTACACCCAGCCTGCACCCACACCCTACCTCTCATCCAGACCTTGCACCTTCACCCCCTCCTGCATCCCACTTCCTACCCAGATCCTACACCCCCCATCCCTCTCATTGACACTGAACTCATCATTTTTGTCCCAACCACAGAGCCTGGGGGGTCCACAAAATCCACTAACTGAAAGAGTAAATCTGGCCTATGGAAAGCCCTGAACCTCAGTCCTGCTTGTCCCTCCCCCCCCCTGGTGTGGCTGGAGTGCCAGAGGAGTGAAGTGTCTCAGCTGGGGGCCACATCAGTGAGGGCTGGGAATTTTTGGAGGGGTTTTTTTCAACCTTTTCTATTGGACATAAATCAATATTTTACTTTATTTAAAATGAAGTTTGATAAACTAACATGAGAAAGTTAAAGCACTTAACCTGTTTAATAATTTACATTAATATTTCCTTTCTTACTGGTTAAAGTAAATCATTCTCCCTAGCTGTAGCACTACCAAAATGGCTCAGGAGTAATTATGTAATTAATGGTGAGTTTCCATGGGTCTACAGAAAGATTTGCATTGAGCCAGGTTGGCCACGGGCCAAAAAAATTTGAGAATCACTGTTTTATAGATATCACCTTTCTATGGACAATTACTTGGTCCGCTCCCTACCAGTTGGGATGGACATGTGACTTTCTAAGACCAACCACTGCTAAAACTTAAAGGACAAGAGAGGGTGTTTACAGGTGGTCATTTCGGGGTACATCTAGACTACAGGCTTTTGTCAACAGAAGTTTTGTCGACAGTATCTGTCGACAAAGCTTCTGTCGACAAGGAGCGTCTAGACTACAGCCAGTTCTGTTGACAAAGCAAGCCGCTTTGTCGACATGATAGTGTAGATGCAAAGGACAGTGTAGATGCACTAATGCCTTCTGTCGACAGAACTCTGTCGACAAAAGGCATTATTCCTCGTAGAATGAGGTTTACAGCCGTCGACAAAACTGCCGAGTTCTGTCGACGTTATGTCGACAGAACTCAGCGGCAGTGTAGACGCAGGTATAATTTTGTCAACAAAAGTCCACTTTTGTTGACAAAACCCCGTAGTCTAAACACACCCTTAGACATTGAGGGTGACACCCTTGATGGCTTGCATTTGCACATTTAAAACCATAAACCATTCCATTCTCCATGTATCTAACTTTACACACAAGAGTGATACATACACCAAAATACAGATCCAGTGGATTATGACATGAAGAATAATAGGTTAAATGAAACCATTTGTCCAAAGCATCTGTGAGTTAGGCATATCTGTGTCCACAAGTCCATTTTCTAACACACGGGAGGGGGGGGGTTTGTCACATATTTGCCTTTAGAAAATAAATTATCATAGGAGGATATGATAGACGGTTAAAGAATCCTGAATGATATGGAAAATAGAGAAATGTTTCCCACATTACAAAAAGTAAAGATCACCCGATGAAATTAATAAGCATCAGTTTTAATACAAACAAGAGGAAATACTTTTTCATACAATAAGCAATGAACCTGTAGAACTCATTACCATGGGATATTGTGATGGCCAAAAGTATAACCTTATTAATAAAACTAGATAAGTTCACAGAGGATGGATCCATCAAGCTCTATTAGCCATAATGATCAGAGATGCAATCCCCCTGTTTAGGGCAACTCTAAACCCATGACTGCCAGAAGCCAGGAGGAGAGGACAGAAGTGGATGTCTTCAAAACTGCCCTGTTCTATACATTCCACCTGAAGCTCTAGTACTGGCTACTGTCACAGATGGGATACTAGGCTAGATGGATGATTAGTCTGTCCCAATGTGACATATTCTTATGAAAACACAAATATGCACTAAGAAATGGATGTGTTTTCCCCTACTAAAGCATAGCCAATGTCAAATTTATTGTATCCCTCCCAAAGAGTATCAATAATGTGGCAAGATGATTTGCATCATACCATATAAATGTGTTGAATGGGTTGTATGTGCAGTACTGAAATCATTTCCAAATATGTAAATATGAAAAATAAGCCTAATTTTACTCTCAGTGCAGTTGACATATTGCATATAGCTTTATTTATAGTTCACATTTCATTGAAAAACAAGCTAATTTTTAATATTTTACTGGATGTATAATCACAGAGTATAACAATTTATATTCAGATGTATGAATGCTGTTTTATTTTATCTCTATGGTGCATGGACATAGAGAATGAATCTATAATTCAGTTTCATTATGGTCAGAAATTATGTGGTAGCTCACTCACTGATTTTTCCATCTGTGTCCTCAATCCTACAATTGTTCATGGTTCATGTTGGATGGCCATAGTTGTATGAAAGGAGCAAGATACAAAGATGGGAATGGGGAATGGAGAACGGAACTCTGTAATAATGCAATGATAAAAGGAAAAATCAATATGAGAATGGAAATTATCAAGGTGTCAGAGTGCTTCACAAATATTAATTACATAAAACACCCAACGAAAATAGATCAATATCATTATTTTACAAATGGATAAACAGAGGTATATAACAATAACTGTCCAAGGTCACACATTATTCCAGTTTCTGCAACAAGAATAGGAAGGTTGTAGCATTGACTGATCCTGCTTACACAAGCTAATATACTACAGACTAGAGCAGAGGTGGGCAATAAACGTCAGTGGGCCAGATGCAGTTCACTAAAGGTAGTCTCTGGCAGGCTATCAGATGCTTTATTTTCTTGCAGGTCTGCTCACAGCTCCCATTGGCTGCGGTTCTCTCTTCTCAGTCAACAAAAGTCATGAGAAGTGGCATGAGGGAAAGAGAAGGAAGGTGAGTACTGTCGTTGGGGAAAGAAAGATTACGAGCTTACTTTTGGCCATGTTGAGTTAGTTAACTTATTAACATCTCTGCCTGGAGATGTGAGAAAGCCTGTGCTAAAATTCAATTTGTTAGGAGGGAGACAGATCCAGAGCAGAGAAGTAAAGAGGGCAGAGAGATTCCTGCATTAATAGATCTTAATGCAGGATCTGACTTCACTTGTATTGGTGTTTTTGTATTGTAAAGCCTTTAGGCTGCTTTTGTAGATAGGTTCAGGCAGTGGACAGGCCTAGCTCATGACATTTTCATGATTACATGTTTCAGAGAGGTAGCCATGTGAATCTGTTTCAGCAAAAACAAGGAGTCCCATGGCACTTTAAAGACTAACAGATTTATGAGGGTATTAGAGCATAAGCTTTTGTGAGCTACAACTCACTTCCTCAGATGAGTTGTAGTTCACAAAAGCTTATTCCATAATACCCTAATAAATTTGTTAGTCTTTAAAGTGCTGCTGGTCTCCCTGTTGTATTTGCATAATTATATTTCAAACTAAGTTTATATGGGTGTTAATGGTTTAACGTAAGAAAGAAAAAAATCTTTTAACATAGGCTATGTTTAGACTGGCATGATTTTTCCGCAAATGCTTTTAACGGAAAAGTTTTTCCGTTAAAAGCATTTACGGAAAAGAGCATCTAGATTGGCACGGACGCTTTTCTGCAAAAAGTGCTTTTGCGGAAAAGTGTCCGTGCCAATCTAGACACGGTTTTGCGCAAGAAAGCCCCAATCACCATTTTAGCCATCAGGGCTTTTTTGCGCAAAACAAATCTGAGCTGTCTACACTGGCCCTTTTGCGCAAAAGGACTTTTGCCCGAAAGGGAGCGTCAAAGTATTTGCACAAGAAGCACTGATTTCTTACATTAGAACGTCAGTGCTCTTGTGCAAATTCAAGAGGCCAGTGTAGACAGCTGGCAAGTTTTTGCGCAAAAGCGGTCGCTTTTGCGCAAAATCTTGCCAGTCTAGACACAGCCATAATGTTTTTAAGTGTTGTAGATATCTGAAAACTCCAATCTTAATTATTTTTTTAAAAAATCCTGTGTTACTAATTAATACATGATAAATTGTTAAAACTGGAAGAACTTTACCATGGATCCTGTTTATTTGTTTGGCCTTTCAATTAGAGTTGGATACTAGACAAGTGATTTCCATTACATTTTAGAATTTGTTTGGGGAGGTGGATTGGCATTAAGGCCTATCTTTGCTGTCTGGCATAGTTCTGGCTCTTGTGAGTCAATTGGCACACTCAGAAGTAGCAAGCATGAGGTATGATGCTAGTTTGTAGGATGAAGATCTTATTTCCAAGCTCTTTGAAGCATGCACCTGACAGCAAAGTCTGAAGCTATTTATTTACATGGTTTGAGGCTTCTACTATTTAAGTTGGTGATGCAATGACACACTGGGGATACGTCTAGACTGCCTTTTTTTTTTTTTCAGAAAAAGGTACACAAATTGTGTATCACATGAAACTCCTTAAGTCCTAGAAGGAGCAGGAGGCCCTCATGAGTGCCCTATACCCCAGAGCCCAAATTGGGACGCCGGGCTATTGAACCCTCTGAATCAGGGCCAGTGGTGATCAGCCAGGAGCTCGACCCCAAACAACAAGGACAGCTACAATAGCTGATATTAGCCTTCCCCCATGTCTTGTCCACCAAGCTAGGAAGAAAAAATGTCACATTGTCACCATCCCTGGCTAGAAAGTGAGAGACCATTGCCCACTCTGCAAGAAAGATGTGGGACATTGTACAGAAGAAACTAAACTCGATGTTGGCCCTGGGTGCGGTAGAGAATCCAGAAGCATGTGGTGGAGCCCCATCGCGTGAGTCCCTATGCCTCAGATGTATGAACTACTTAAGTGGCTGGGCCACGCAGAATTTATTTCTACCTTACAGCTCACCATGTGGTACTGGCAATTCCCTTTGACTCCCACCTCAAGGGGGAAAAAAGGGTTCTCTACACCCTTCGGCCTCTGTCACTTTACCTGAGTGCCTTTCAGTTTACATGGAGCCATGACCACTTCCCAGCAGCTCATAAAGAATCAGGTATTGAGCCCCCCCATAATAAATATGCCACTGCATATATTGACAATACCATCATCTATAGCAGTGTTTCTTAAACTGTGTTCTGTGGCACACTGGTGTGCCGCGAGGCAGTCGGAGGTGTGCCGCGGAGAACAATAGAGTTCAAAATGGCCACCCTTAAAAGGGCAGGTGACTTTTTTTTTCTTTTTTTTTTTTGCTCAATAACTTTGCCCCAACCCTATTTTTCTCTTTTTTCCCTCAATAACTTTCCCCTCGACCCTAATTTTCTTTGGTTTTTTTTGCTCAATAACTTTTCCCCAGCCTCTTTTTTTCCCCCCCTCAACAAAAAATCCTTGGTGTTCCTCATAAAAAAAAAATATTGTTTGGTCTTCCTCCATCTTAAAAAGTTTAAGAAATGCTGATCTATAGTGCCAGCTGGGCAAGGCATCTTCAACACCCCACCAGCGTGCTAGGGGCTTATAAGAGATGCAAGTCTCACCACAAACACTACTAAGCATCACTTAGACCAGAAGGAGGTAACTTAACTAAACTTAATGGTGGATAAGGGGAGGCTGCAGCCCCTAGTGGACAAGGTGCAGGCCTTGCAGAAATACTCCACCCTCATGACAAAGAGGCAAGTATGGCAATTCTTGAGGCTGGATATTATCATTGTTTTGTACCCAACTTTGCCATGTTTGTTGCCCCACTAACAGATCTAATGAAGAAAATCGAGCCCCAGAAGTTCAAGTGGTCAAAGAACTGTAAAGCTGCCTTCTAGACCCTGCAGGAATGGCTAACCCAAGAATCCACATTATCTCAACTGGGTTTCACTAAATCCTTCATCCTCCAGATGGACACCTCAGAGCTGTGTTGTCCAAAAGAAGGAGTATCTCATCGTGTACCTAAGCCATAAATTTTTCCCTGGGAGACCCACTATTCTACCTCAGAATAGGAGGCCCTCACAATGAAGTGAGCCATCAACATCCTAATGTATTCCCACTTGGGGAATATCTTTATTTTGGTAACCGACCACACACTGTTGCAGTAGATCAACAGTATGAAAGACACTGAAGCATGGATTATGTGCTGGCATTTATCCCTCCAGCCCTACTCCTTCCAGGTGTCACTTCAGCCTGGAAAAGCCCATGTGAATGCAGATTTTTTTTGTCCAGGGAGGAACAGAAGAAGAGGGGATATCCATTCCTTAAGGGGGGGGGGGTGTGACTTGCACTGCACAAGTAGGCCCCACTTCTTCAGTTCTGCTGGATATGCTCCAGCTGGAGGCTAGGTACAAAAACCTGCAGAGCAGCTCAGTTTGAGTGGACCACTGACAGAGAAGGAAGTGCATTGCTAATTCCTGAGGAGGAACCACCAGCACATCAAGACATCGACACTGGCCAGGTGGCGACTGACATGGGTGTGATGGCTGGAGATGCTACCAGGAGGGGAGAGAAGGAGAACCTAGATCTGAGTAGAAAGTGGCCCAGGGGAGTTTTGTATGGAACGGAAACCTTACCTGAGTAGCTCAGCATGTTCTGATGGGCAACCCTGCCACAAACACGACCCTGGGTTGGGACCCAGTAGAGACGGTGAAGCGAGGCCACCACCACCATCTCATGAGGTGGTGAACTTGCACCCATTGTTATTGACTCTGGCCACTAGGTCTCACTGCCCTGCAAGAGAAGAACATTGTCATTAACACAGGCTCCTACACCTGAGTCTTAGCTAATAGGTTGTATATATTTATTATTTGTTGGGGAGATGTGCCACAGTGCAGTGATTCTGCATTGATCTTTGATGAAGGTTTACCATTTATTTTTAATAGACCCAGGATCTTGTCATGAAAGTGGGACTTTTATGGTGGACAGTGCTCTGATATGAATTACACCACATTAACTGGAAAAGAAGATACTAACCTATTCAGTAACTGCTCTTCTCCAAGGTATCTTGCACATCTCCAGTACTCTTATGGAGGCTCTGTACAACCAGTGTACAGCAGTTAAAAATGTATTCCCGCTGCCATACCCGTTGGGTGCCTCACATGCCCTTCTGTTGCTCTATTCCACTACATGTACATGTAAAGGGCAGAGGCATCCCTAGCTCCCTCAGTTCCTTCTTTCTGGAACTCTGTTGTGGAAGAATAGGTTGTAGAAAGGACATGGGCAACATTTCAAAGACCAACAGTTGCAGAACAAATGAGTGTTCATTTGTTCTTTGAGTGATTATGCATATGCATCCCTCTGTTGGTGACTCACGAACCATGAAAACAGGAGGTGGGATCAGAGTCTATTTAAATAAAGACTGAAGATCATCTAGTCCATCTCTAGCATCAACTCTGGAATCTTGAGCAACAGCATAATGGGAGGCAAATGTGTGGTTTGAAGGTCTGGTTGCTACTCTAAAAATATCCACAGTTGAAACACACATCATAAAAGTCATTGAGCTGTGACTCTGCTTGGCGGAATGACATTAGCCAGGTCCTTTATGCATATAAGTAGCTATTCAAGAAGACATTTTCTGGATAGAGACTGACTGTCCTTTAGTACTATCTGCCATCACAACAAACAGGTGAGAGGACTTTGGGTTGCCAACTTTCACACGCTGTAAATAAGCACAGAACCTTAACTATAAACCAAAAATCAAGCTAATTCCATTTCAAAACAAGGCCAGAACAAGTCAATCCCTAAAAGAACCCAAACACTCTGGGTTGTGGCCTTTTTTCAAAAAAAATTCCCCTGCGTCTAGACTGCCGCCGCGTCCTTTCAAACTTAAATTATGAGGAAGAATGCCTTTTTTCGAAAGTGGTCTTTTGAAAAAGGTGTTCTTGAATGCAAACAGGGCTTTTTCGAGAGAGAGCATCCAGACTGCCTGGGTGCTCACTTTCGAAAAAGCAAATTGCTTTTTCAAAAGAAGTGGTTGCAGTCTAGACACTCTCTTTGGGTATGTCGACACTTGCCCCCCTAGTTCGAACTAGGGAGGCAAATGAAGCATACCGAAGTTGTTAATGAGGCGCGGGATTTAAATATCCCGCGCGTGATTAGCATATTCGCGGCCGGTCGCCGTTTTAAAATGCCGGTAGCCCGAATTAACTCACCGCGTGTAGACGCGGTAGTCCGATCCAAAATCCTTCCCTCGAATTAACTGTTACTCCTCATTGTTAGTCCTCATTGCATTGCATGAGGAGTAACAGTTAATTCGAGGGAAGGGTTTTGGATCGGACTACCGCGTCTACACGCGGCGAGTTAATTCGGGCTACCGGCATTTTAAAATGGCGACCGGCCACGAATATGGTAATCAAGCGCGGGATATTTAAATCCCGCGCCTCATTAACAACTTCGGTATGCTTCATTTGCCTCCCTAGTTCGAACTAGGGGGGCAAGTGTCGACATACCCTTTCAAAAGAGGCTTTTTCAAAAGATACTTTCAAAAAAGCCTCTTTTGAAAGAGGCTTGTAGTCTAGACGTAGCCCCTATGTGACTACATCCCCCTTTGCTTTTGGAGTTAGGAAATAGTGGAAATAAAACCCTTTCCTTCTGAAACAACATGAAACCTCCTCTAAAGAGAAGAGAGATTGTACTTGTTGGACAAGGAGGTTCTTGTAAGAGTGGTCCAAGATAGTTATGGAGAGGAGAGTGGGAGGAAGAAGACAGAAACAAACTGCAGAATTTATCCCAAAATCAGAGTGCTTCAGGCCTTCGGGTCTGAATTAATTTGATATCCAATGCCAAGAACGTGGGAAAGACTCTTTTTAAAGGTGAGTGAATTTGTATCTGGAGAGACAGACACTGGTATGGTGTCCTCAACAGGCAAATCAATGTGACTGGCACTTCATAGGTGTCTTGAAGGTCCCAAAGCTGAAGCTGAAATAGCAGAAGGATAAAGCCTTGTGATGGGATAGCACACTAGAGCAGGTGGGGTAAAAACTCTGTGGCTGGAGGAAGTCCCACCCCTTCAACCAGACTGGGCATGCTCCAAGTGCTGGGGCAGCATAAAAGGAAAGAGACTAACTCAGTCTGGGCTGGCCAGTGAAGGAGAAGGACCTCCAGCCTGAGCTCCCAAGTTGCAGCAGCCAGCGACCCAGGCAGCGAGAACCAAAGGACCAGGAGACTGCTGCTACACAGCTCCAGTGGAGTCCCAGGGAGAAGCCACTGCCAGGGAACCAGGAGACTCAGCCACCCCATCAGCATGGTAGGAAGTGACCCATGGAGGGCATAGGAGCGGCCTCTCCCGCCCAGGTACACTCGGCGTGTTTCAGCCAGATTCCCCACAGAGGGAGTGGTAGACCAATCTGCCACTCACAGGGCCCTGGGTCAGGACCCAGTGGAGCAGGGTAGGCCTGGGTCCCCTACCAGGATGCTGACCCCCCAATCCTACTGACTCTGGCCACTACCCCATACTGCCCTGAGACAAGGGATACTTACTGACTCTCTGTACTGCCCCAGGATAAGGGGCTACCTACTGACTGGCACTTATGTCATACTGCCCTGGAGTAAGGGCTACTCATAGTTTCTGACCAGTAGACTGTACTGCCCTGAGAGAAGGGTCAGCATTATTGATTTGAGCCACTAAACTCAACTACCCTAGACCGCAGGTGAATATTCACGGACTATAGAGACTGCTGACGATTCTGCGGCTGACCAGATGGTGTATGCACTCCTGAACACCTATGACACCCCCTCCTAGAATAGAGAATTCAGTAATCATGACAATGGGAAACTATAGAAGCTTAGTAGCTGCGGGAAAACTCCACAAGTTGCAAAAGGCCAGTGATATGGAGTTGGATCCCAGTGATCTCTTGGCATGGCAGCTCCCATTGTGATGTTATGCTGGCAAGTAGAGAAGAAATCTCTGCAAAGGGACCATCTGGTTCTGAATTTGGACTGAGATATAAAATCCCACCTCCAGGCCTAATGATGAAGAATCCCCCTCCTCCACCTATTGAGGGGCTGCTCCAGTTGGTGTTGGAGACCAGTACCAAAACCTGGTGATGGGTGGAGTGCCTCCATCATTGCTGGCTCCTCCTTAGATAGTACCATCAGGCTGTCCTTCCAGGAAGAAGACAGCTGGAGGGGTACCGCAGGCAATGGTGCTGAGGAATCTGACCCCAGTACTGCTGCAGACATTAGCACCAAAAGAATGAGCAAATTCTTTGCTGCTGCAAACACCTCCATGATCGTCACCGTGTAGATTTTATCTTGCTGTTGGGCCAATGGAGTTGACAGTGCCCCTTCTGCCACTAGGCACAGTCGTGCCCTCTCTGGTACTGAAGCCAAGTGAGGAATGATTTGGCAAAGAAGGACTTAGATTTCAGGTGATCTCTACTTGTCTCTTTCTCACCCTCCTGGAAGGTAGAGATAGTCCCCTGGTCAGAGCCTCTTTGAAAGACGAATATCTCTTCCTCGGCATGGAGCTCAGAGTCTGACAATGCTGGAGGCATGTGCTTCTAAAGGAAGTTGCAACACTCAGCAGAGTTGAACTAAGACAGTTCTAATGGCTGCAAAGTGTTGTCTCCCTCAGCAGGATTTTCAGCCTCTTTGGCTTCTTCTTTGTGCTAGGTTTGAGCTGCTGGCAAATCCTGGTTTCACATATTCCACTTTTGCACTTAAGACAACTTACATAAGGGTCACCCAACACAAGAGGCTTTCAGCAAGAAGCACGAAGCTCAAAGCTTGGTTACCAGGGCATCCCTTGGTGTTAGCTCAGAACCAGAAAACAAGAAAAAAACAATAAAATCCATTTTAAATAAAATACCCTAAAACTAACTGTAATAAACTACTAAACTAACTATGTACTATATATTTTAGAGAGATTGTGCTTCTAGCTGTTTGTCTATGAGTCTTCCCATCTGCCCATGAGTCCACTTGTTCAATAACTCCTCCTAAATGGTAAGAGGTAGCACCACCAAATTTTCTATAGAGCTTCCTCTTATTTGAACTTAAATCAATATAAGAGATTGGTTGTGCCAGGACAATGGGATATGTCTGGAATTCGATTGTTTCTCATAAAATGGAAAGGGAAGGGTCTGGGAGGAGGGGCAGTAACACAGAGGGGCAGCAAGGGGCCAGAGATGGGGACCTGGAGAGATATAACCCCAGTGGGCCAGAAGGGGGCAGAGTGGTGAAAGGGCCAGCTCTCTATTATATATTTCAGCGTTTGTGTGTCTTTGTGTGTGTGTGTATGTCCCCCAGCCAAGGGACATGCACCTCTCCTCTGGCTGTGCCTGCTGGAGCTGCAGCAGCCATGGAGAGGCACTTCTCACCTGGCCCTAACCTCATACAGTGATAGAGGGCTGGAGTAGTCCTTTCTTCCTGGGGCAGCCTGCATACTGAACCCTCATCCCCAGCCACAGCCCAGAACAATGATTTAAATGAAGAAAAATAAAACTTATTTTTGTTAAGGACCCAAGCAATTCAGGGGAAATCCTCTAGTCTTACATAAAGAACTGAGTGAAACTATTCTGGCAATGAACAAACTTTCCAATGACCATTCTGGTAGGAAGAGAGAATCTGGGGAGTGGGAGGGAGAGGCTAGAGGCAGCTCTGTTTTTTTTCATATCTGCATGCATTGTGTGTAGCAGCAGAGGGTGCTTGGGCACCCACTTGGTACTACTGAGGGAAAAAGCTTCACCAAGTGTGGATTGCACATGGGTAACCAAAGAAGAAATGTGTTATTTTTATTCCAGATGAAGTGTGTGTGGTCATAGTGAAGTTTCTGATTTGAGGTTAGTTGAAATACAAAAGAATAATTTGCATTTGAACATACATCAGTCTTTGAGATTTTTTTTCATTGCATCTTATTTTGAACTCAATCATTTTTCTATTAGCCTAAATAGGCAAACATTGAACTTGTCTTTGAACACCAAGCATCAAAAATATTTCATGCTTCCACAAAATGCCAATACCAGTTTCTATACAGATTTAATTTGATCCATTATATGCAGTCCTTGAACTTTAATTTAAAATGATTAGAAGGAAGATGTTGTGCCTTGCACAGAGCTTATTTATGCACCATGCAGAGTCAGCTGTCTAATAAAGTGAGTGATGTTATGAGCCCACAGTAGATCTACAAATATTCCTTTAGCTTTTTTTCCCCTCTAAGAGTCTGTATTGTGAAAAATGGGATAATTTTGTTTAGCAGAGACCAGCAAAATTCAGCCTTTTTTCATGAATCACTGCTCTGCATGCCATAGCAAGATTCCACAGACCTCATTCTGTAAATATAAAAAGTCATTTTATATGAGATTTAATTATGTAGATGGTATCTAAAGATGTTCCATCTCCTTCCATCTCCAGGATTTGAAAAGAATGGATGGGAAAGCATTTAAATGCTATTTGAGACAAAACATTTAAAAACATCCTTATTGATGTATAGGCCAACAGGAGAAGCTGGTAGTGACACTGTGGTGTGAAGAACAATGATGTAAAGATAGCACCATTAATACATGCTGCTTTTGCTGCTTCACACTGATTCTGTATTCCCTATGTCTCTTGTTTTAAAAATAGCATGATACTTGCAGGATGATTATAGGAAAGTAACTACAGTGTACAAATTAAATATGGAAGTTTTCCACATCACAGACTTTATCTTTACCATTGTATTTGCAGTAAGCTTGATACACTTAGGCTATGTCTACACTGCAAGCTCCTTGCACAAGTACCTTTTTGCAGAAGAGATCTTCCACAAAACGTTCTTGGGCAAGAGAGTGTCCACACTGCATGGATGCTCTTGCGCAAAAAAGGACACCGGGAACCACTTCAGGCAGGGCAAAATGTCACTAGTTGCTTCCGAGGGCCAGTGCATCGTCCTGGCTGGCAGGCACTCACTCCAGGACAGGGTCACGGTGCCAGTGTGCTCCTCCGGCTCCTCGTGTGCCTCCGCACCCAGCTGGTCCTCACCCTCCTGCTCCTGCTCTGCCTGGCTGTCCCCAGGGGTCTGCAGCCCAGAGTCCACCATGGTGGATGTGGTGTCCTTGTTCTCATCCCCCAGGATGTGTTGGAGCGGCCTGTAGTAAGGGCAGGTGTAGGGTCCGGCCCCCGAGCGCTCGCTGGCACAGACATATACCTATTCAAAGGTCCAGAGTGGGTGACTGCAGTCGGCCAAGGCCTGTGCCATCCGGCCAAAGATGTCCGCATTCCTCCTCCTGGCCTGGGGATCCTGCAAGGCCTACTCCTGGCCCCACAGCTCCAGGAGGGTCTCGACCTCTGGACCAGACCAGGAGGGTGCACACTTCTTTGTCCCCCTGGGTGGGTCCTGTGACCCCTGGAACTGCTCCCCATGAGGGCCAGAGGGGTCTCGGGGGGAGGGGGAGGGCTTCCGGGGCAGACATAGGACTCTAAAGCCTGTGGCAGGGAGAGCTGCGTAGTGAGCTGCTGGTCTCAGGCCGCTCCCCAGGCAAAGCAGCCACAGTGAGAAATATAGCTGTGTGACGAACTGATTTTTTGGTTCCCTGGATGAAATAAAACAGAAAAAGAACACTTTTTTTTCTAGTTGAACTAAATATATAATATTTTATGTTTTAAAAGTGCTTATTTTTAAAATAAAATGTATGTTCATTTTGAAACAGACATTTCTAATAAAATCAAAACATTTCATTTCAAAACATTTCAATTTTAGATTGTTTTAAGTCCCAGCTTAAAAACCAATTTGATGAATTCACTGTGAATTTGCAAAATGTTGCAAACAACCTTTTTCATCATAAAAGAATGTTGACAAAAACATTTCATCTAGCTTTACCAAGGAAACCTACAAAAGAAAGAGCCAGTCTTTAGAGAGAAAAAAAAAAAAACCCCCGTAAAGGTCCAGAAGAAGAGAATGAGGAGGGGAAAGATGATGGGAAATGTAATAAAGCAGGGGCTGCAAAGGAACATAAAGATTATGGACATAGTATTTTCCATAATGCCCCAAATGCTTTTAAGTTTGCTTTTTAATCATGTTGGTGTTAATGGATTATCCATTTTCACCTTGTGGCATCTGCATTTGATAATGAAAGTTTCCTCATAAATATCTTCGGAGATAAGAAAACAAATTCTGATGAGAACCAGTCTAAGTAAAAGTCAACTCAATGGGTATGTCTAGACTACATGGCTCCGTCAATGGAGCCATGTAAACTAGTTTACCTGACATAGTTAATGAAGCGGGGATTTAAATAATCCCCGCTTCATTAAAATAAAAATGGCCACCACGCTGTGCCGACAATCAGCTGATCCGGCACAGCGCGTCAGTCTAGACGCAAATCAGTTGACAAGGGAAGCCTTTGTCGACCGCTCCTGTAAACCTCCTTCCGGAGGTCACATTTGGAATATAAAGCCATATGTTTTTTGCTTCATGCTGAACATTTTCTATTTAGCAAAACCTATGGTATCTATGTCTATATGTGACGACAAATTTACCCACCTGGTCTGTTTTAGATCAATACAATTGCTATCTCATCAGTTCTTTTTAACTTGCTCTCTATTCCTAGTTTGGCAGGAAGACCTTCTTTAACTTCAGGGTGACTGAATAAAGGGCTGAAACTAGTTGGCCATTTAAATTGCAAGGTTTGAGCGTGGCATGAGAATCATGAGAAATAAAGCAACAAAACAAAACACAAGACATGTGTAGTAAGATGGAGGCCTAAAACATAAGCCCATATACCACAGGGCTTGTCTGAGGCATAGCTAACAATGGACAAAACATAACTAACATAAGCTGTGAGCAAGAGGCAGGCCCCTGCTCAGAGAACTTGGCACAAACAGGGCTGAGAGCACAAAACAGTAATTGGTAACACTGGTCTACAATTTATTAGACGTCGTCTGCTTCAGAGATAAAATGTGCTATTTATTATGTATTTTGATGTGCTGAATTCAAATATGACAATTAAAACAACTGATTGGCTACTGTTTCCAAGATATTTAAGTTTTTACATTTTATGTCTATGTATATTGTGTAGCGCGTAGAGTTTTAATCATAAATTGTAAACCTAGGTCTTTTCATGTGTTTATGGTTGCTTTACATAATATGTCACCTGTCCTGTTTAATGTAACACTTTAAAAATCAGCAAAAGGATTATATAAATAAAATTTATTATGAAACAAAAGGCAAAAAAACCTATTATGTACATAGTTTAGTCCTATTCAGTGTCTACTCGGCGCTTCTTGGCTTGTCTCTTGTATTCATTAAATGGAGCATCTCTTGTCACTGTCCAGCAATAGTCTGCAAGCATTGATGGGCTCCATTTGCCCTGATAGTGTTTCTCCATTGTTGCAATGTCCTGGTGAAATCGCTCACCGTGCTCGTCGCTCCCTGTTCCGCAGTTCAGTGGAAAAAAAATCTAGATGAGAGTGCAAAAAATGTATCTTTAGTGACATGTTGCAACCAAGGCTTTTGTATGCCTTGAGGAGGTTTTCCACCAACAACCTGTAGTTGTCTGCCTTGTTGTTTCAGAGAAAATTTATTGCCACTAACAGGAAGGCTTTCCATGCTGTCTTTTCCTTGCCACGCAGTGCATGGTCAAATGCATCATCTCGAAGAAGTTCACAAATCTGAGGACCAACAAAGACACCTTCCTTTATCTTAGCTTCACTTAACCTTGGAAATTTTCCACGGAGGTACTTGAAAGCTGCTTGTGTTTTGTCCATGGCCTTGACAAAGTTCTTCATCAGACCCAGCTTGATGTGTGAGGGTGGTAACAAAATCTTCCTTGATTCAACAAGTGGTGGATGCTGAACACTTTTCCTCCCAGGCTCCAATGACTGTCGGAGTGGCCAATCTATCTTGATGTAGTGGGAATCTCTTGCACGACTATCCCATTCGCAGAGAAAACAGCAGTACTTTGTGAGTCTAGTGCATCAGGAACCGGCAGTCCTTCTCCGTGGGGTACTGGGCGTATAGCTGATGGAATGTTTGGATAATGCACAGTCCACTTTTTCTTCTTTGACACACCTTTCCCAACTGGAGGCACCATGCAGAAGTAACAATTGCTGGTATGATCTGTTGGCTCTCTCCAAATCATTGGCACTGCAAAAGGCATAGATTTCCTTTTCCTGTTCGACCACTGGCGAAGATTTGTTGCACAAGTGTTGCAGCATATGTGTGGGGCCCACCTCTTGTCCTGATCTCCAATTCTGCAGCCAAAATAAAGGTGATAGGCTTTCTTAACCATAGTGCTTATACTGCGCTTTTGTGATGCAAAAGTCACTTCACCACAAACATAGCAGAAGTTATCTGCACTGTTCACACAAGCACGAGCATCTCTGCTCACTTTGGCTAAACAGAAATGTGTCGCTTTGCAAAAATCAAACACTGACAAATAAGAGAGCACGACACTGTATGATTTCTAGAGCTGATATAGGGCAATTTGTTCAGCAGAGTGATGTAAGCTTCGTTATGATTGCATCATCCATGACTTCTAGGAATAACACGATGCAATTCATATCATGTATGACGCAATACCAGCTTCAGATTGCATCATTCATTGTTTTGCCTAAAAAGCAAGTACTGTCCAAACCCAGTCATAGATTTATTCATCGATCCAGTCAAAGATGTATTTTAGTCATTTCTGGTTTAAATTGAGATTCCTTCCCTTTATAACTCACTTATCCTCTGCCATTCCCAAGTCAAGGGTCATATATAATGACCCAATAGCATATCTTGAAAACTAGAGCCAATCAACAATTTTAAGCATCATTTTCGTTCTCAGTGACCCAGAATTAGTAAAGTTTGACTACATTTATTTCAGAAGCATTTTGGCTGTAGTAGGCCCAGGTGTAAAATAGTAAATGGTACTAGGTACCAACTATAAAACATAAACTGGCACTGGTTGTAACTTGAAAGCACATGGCAATACCAGCTCTTTAAAAAGACCTTGGAACCCAAACTCCCCACAAATACAGACTCAGTTTCAGGGAAGGGTCTAAAGTAGGATTGCCAGGTGTCTGGTATTGACCCAGACAGTCCAGTATTTTTGCCTCCTGTCCAGTAAAAAATATCAGAAAATACCAGACACCTAAAATGTCCCATATTTTCTGATTTTTTTTCCCTGCCAGGAGGTGAAAATAGCAGACACCTGGCAACCCTACGACACTCAGCAACCAGGCCCAGCCTCTGCCACCCCCCCCCCCCCCCCCGCCGGACCCTCTCCCATCCACTTACCTGGTTCCTCAGGGAAGCTGTCTTGTGGCATGGAGGAATAAAACAAGATGGCTGCTGGCAAAAAAAAAAAAACCGGAGAGGTGTTCTGTATCTTTCCTTAAACCATCTGGCAACCCTAGTCTAAAGTAACAGCATGAATGACAGAGATGATCTAATCAAACCACGAGGTACAGGGTGATGGGTGGTAACCTGACAACATCAGAGGGTGGCAACATGACATGTCAAGAGTGATGTGTAACTTCTTTGTATATAAAGTATATACAAATTACATATGTGTAGTGATTCAATAGAGTCTACTGAAAACTATTACTGTACTTCACTTAAGAATAAAGTTGGCCAGGCACCTTCAATCCTTATCTGATAGGATGTTGCGGTATCCTCTCTCACTGAGGATACCTCTGAGGGGGAGGGAATGCCAGTTGTTAGGAAGAGGCAGGTGTTAGTAGTGGGTGATTCGATCATTAGAAACATAGATAGTTGGGTTTGTTATGACCAGGAGAACCGTATGGTCACTTGCCTGCCTGGTGTGAAGGTTTTGGATCTCTCGAGGCATCTAGATAGATTTATGTGTAGTACTGGGGAGGAGCCGGTGGTCGTGGTACATTTAGGTACCAATGACGTAGGGAAGGGTAGGAGAGATCTCCTGGAGGCCAAATTTAGGTTGCTAGGAAAGAGACTGAAATCTAGGACCTCTATGGTGGCATTCTCAGAAATGCTTCCAGTTCCACATGCAGGGCCAGGTAGGCAGGCAGAGCTTCAGAGTCTCAATGCGTGGATGAGACGATGGTGTAGGGAAGAGGGGTTTAGATTTATTAGGAACTGGGGACACTTTTGGGAGAGGGGGAGCCTATACAGGAAGGATGGGCTCCACCTAAACCAGGGTGGAACCAGACTGCTGGCACTAAACATTAAAAAGGCCGTAGAGCAGTTTTTAAACTAAGAGATGGGGGAAAGCCGATTGGTGCGGAGAAGCACATAAATCAGATGGAGACTTCTCTTAGAGGAGAATCCATTGATAGAGATTCTCTAAGCTGTAGTCAGAAAGAGAGGAGGGGAGAGGGCAAACCATGGGCCAGAGCAGACAAACAACCGCATACAAAGAAATCCAATGCACCAGGATATAAAATATATCGGAAGGATAGAGCAGTCCAGGTGGGTGGCGGAGTGGCACTGTATGTGAAAGATAATGTAGAATCAAATGAAATAAAAATATTAAATGAATCAACATGTTCAATAGAATCGCTATGGATAGTAATTCCATGCTCTAATAATAAGAAATTAGTAGTATTTATTATCGACCACCTGACCAGGACAGGGATACTGACATTGAAATGCTGAGGGAGATTAGAGAGGCTACCAAAATAAAGAACTCTGTAATAATGGGGGATTTTAATTATCCCCATATTGACTGGATACATGTCACCTCAGGAAGAGAAGCAGAGATAAAATTTCTCAGTGGCTTAAATGACTGCTTCTTGGAGCAGCTGGTACAGGAACCCACAAGGGGAAAGGCAATTCTCGATTTAGTCCTGAGTGGAGCGCAGGATCAGGTCCAGGAGATAACCATTACAGGACCGCTTGGGAATAGTGACCATAATATAATAACATTTAACATTCCTGTGGTGGGAAGAACACCTCAGCAGTCCAGAACTCTGGCATTTAATTTCAAAAAGGGGAATTACACAAAAATGAGGAGGTTAGTTAAATAGAAATTAAAAGGCACAGTGACTAGAGCCAAATCCCTGCAAGCTTCATGGAAAGTTTTTAAAGATACCATAATAGAGGTCCAACTTAAATGTTTACCCTAAATTAAAAAACATAGCAAGAGACCTAAAAAAGAGTCACCGTGGCTTAACCACCATGTAAAAGAAGCAGTGAGGGACAAAAAGGCATCTTTTAGAAGTGGAAGTCGAATCCTAGTGCGATAAATAGAAAGAAACATAAACACTGTCAAATCAAGTGTAAAAAATGTAACAAGAAAAGCAAAAAAAGATTTTGAGGAACAGCTAGCCAAAAACCTGCTAAAAAACCTGTGGGTCCCCTCGACGATCGAACTATAAAAGGCGCAATCAAGGACGATAAAGCCATTGCGGAGAAACTAAATGATTTGGGGAGATTCCCAAATCTGCACCGTCCTTTGTGGGTGATGAATCTGAGGAACTGTCCCGGATTGAAGTGTCATTAGAGGAGGTTTTGGAACAAATAGAAAAACTTAATGTCAACAAATCTCCGGGACCGGATGGCGTTCATCCAAGGGTTCTAAAAGAACTCAAATGGGAAATTGCTGAACTATTATCTGTGTTTTGTAACCTATCCTTTAAATCGGCTTCCGTACCTAATGACTGGAAGGTAGCTAACATGACACCAATATTTAAAAAGGACTCTAGAGGCAATCCTGGCAATTACAGACCAGTAAGTCTAACTTCAGTACCGGGCAAATTAGTCGAAACAATAGTAAAGAATAAAGTTGTGAGGCACGAAGAAGAACATAATTTGTTGGACAAAAGTCAACATGGTTTCTGTAAAGAGAAATCATGTCTTACTAATCTATTAGGGTATGTCTGCACTGCCACCCTAGTTTGAACTAGGGTGGCTAACGTAGGCATTCGAACTTGCAAATGAAGCCCGGGATTTAAATATCCCGGGCTTCATTTGCATGTTCCCGGGCGGGCCCCATTTTTAAATGCCCATAGTTCGAACTACCTGCCCGCGGCTACACGCGGCACAGACTAAGTAGTTCGAATTAAAGCTCCTAATTTGAACTACCGTTATTCCTCCTGCAAGAAGGTTTAACCCTTAGAGTTCTTTGAAGGGGTTAACAAACATGCAGACAAGGGGGATCCAGTAGATATAGTATACTTAGATTTTCAGAAAGCCTTTGACAAGGTCCCTCACCAAAGGCTCTTGTGTAAATTACATTGTCATGGGATAAGAGGGAAGGTCCTTTCATGGATTGAGAACTGGTTAAAAGACAGGAAACAAAGGGTAGGAATAAATGGTAAATTTTCAGAATGGAGAGGGGTAACTAGTGGTGTCCCCCAAGGGTCAGTCCTGGGACCAATCCTGTTCAACTTATTCATAAATAATCTGGAGAAAGGGGTAGGCAGTGAGGTGGTAAAGTTTGCGGATGGTACCAAACTGTTTAGGATAGTCGAGACAGAAGCAGACTGTGAGGGACTCCAAAAAGATCTCACCAAACTGAGTGATTGAGCAACAAAATGGCAAATGAAATTTAATGTGGATAAGTGTAAAGTAATGCACATCGGGGAAAAATAACCCCAACTATACGTACAGTATGATGGGGGCTAATTTGGCTATGACAAATCAGGAAAGAGATCTTGGAGTTATCATGGATAGTTCCCTGAAAACTTCCACACAGTGTGCAGCAGCGGTCAAAAAGGCAAATAGGTTACTAGGAATTATTAAGAAAGGGATAGAAAATAAGACACAGAATATCTTACTGCCCCTGTATAAAACTATGGTACGCCCACATCTTGAATACTGTGTACAGATGTGGTCTCCTCACCTCAAAAAAGATATTTTGGCCTTGGAAAGGGTTCAGAAAAGGGCAACTAAAATGATTAGGGGTTTGGAACGGGTCCCATATGAAGAGAGGTTAAAACGACTGGGACTTTTCAGTTTAGAAAAGAGGAGACTGAGGGGGGATATGATAGAGGTGTATAAAATCATGAGTGGTGTGGAGAGGGCGAATAAAGAAAAGTTATTTGTTAGTTCCCATAATAGAAGAACTAGAGGATACCAAATGAAGTTAATGGGTAGCAGGTTTAAAACTAATAAAAGAAAGTTCTTCTTCACACAGCGTGTAGTCAACCTGTGGAACTCCTTGCCAGAGGAGGCTGTGAAGGCTAGGACTACAACAGAGTTTAAAGAGAAGCTAGATAATTTCATGGAGGTTAGGTCCATAAAAGGCTATTAGCCAAGGGATAGAAATGGTGTCCCTGGCCTCTGTTTGTCAGAGGCTGGAGAAGGATGGCAGGCGAGAAATCGCTTGATCATTGTCTTTGGTCCACCCTCTCTGGGGCACCTGGTGCTGGCTGGGCTAGATGGACCTTTGGTCTGACCCAGTACGGCCGTTCTTATGTTCTTATATGTGGTCTCTGGGGGCTTTCTGAACGTCTGCTGTGTTGATTAACATGTAAATCAACACAGCACACATCATTGAGCACACACGCAGGCAACCTTCTGGTTATCATCATCAACAGCGCCAGAGACCTGTCAGGAACTCATCGGGAGGAGCCTGCTGACTGACAACAGTATGATCAGTCTGATATGTTTTGCTTCCAACAAGAATGTGAATTAAATACCGATAAAATGCAAACATAAGCCATAGAGATTGAAACTAAAGATTGTACTATAATGCAAGTTTGTGCTAAACTTTACATACTTTATACATATCTAAAGTATTAAAAGTTTAGAACAAAGTTGCAGATAGATAGATAGATAGATAGATAAATATTTCTTTCCTTGTTCTTCTGTAAGAACTCAACAGCTGTGTATCTTATTCACAATGACTTGTACAGCTATTGACAAGCAGTCAGCCATTTCAATGTCATTATGCCTATTATGTTCAGTTCAGAGTGTGAAGCCATGTTAATTGCAGTTCCTGTATTGCAGAACATTAATTTCCTTCTGTTGAACAGTTCTGTAATTGTGTTAGTACTATCAACACCAATGTCTTTCATCTTATCAGTAAAGCTGCAGTTTCACAATGCAGTATTGTCTATGTGATGTGATATGAAGGCTGATAATCTACTATATACTTAAGAGAGTTTGTGCATTTGCATGCCTGTGTCCATCCATCCATCTGTGAGTCCTTTTGTTCAAGAATCCCTCGAAACGGTAACAGTTAGTCCCACAAAATTTGCTATTCAGCTTCCTCTTATCTCACCTTAAATCAAGATAAGGTTTTGATTGTGCCAGGAGAATAGGATGTGCCTGGAGTTAAATTGTTTCTCATAAAATGGAAATGGAGGGGTTTGGTAGGAGGGACAGTTATATTATCGAATGGCCATAGGGGGGCAGCAAGGGTCCAGAGATAGGGACAGCTATAACTATATTGGGCCAGCAGGAGGCAGGAGTGGAGAAAGAAAGAGCTATCTCTCATATATTTCAGAGAGTTTGTCTGTTTGTGTGCTTGTCTGTCCCCTAGCCGGGAGATATGCACCTCTCCCCCAGCTGTGCCTACTGCAGCTACAGTGGCCATGGACAGGCACTTCTCACCTGGCCCCATGCTGCTATGGTAAGAGAGGGCTGGGGTAATCTTCTCTTCCTGAGCAACCTTCAGACTGAACCCTTCATCTCAAGCCCCACCCCAGAGCAATTATTTAAATGAAGAAAAACAAAACTTGAGTTAAGGACCCAAGAAGTGCCAGGTAAATCTTCTAGCTGACAGGCAGGGGAAACATACAACACCTACCTAGGTGTGCTCAACAGAATGGAATGTAACTTACCCTGTTTTTAAAGTGCTGATTAACATACAGTCTGTATTGTTAGGTTTTTTATTATTTTTATTTCTTGGCTGACTATTAGACACTTCCCAATATTTTAAATGCAGCATTAGAAAATAAAAGCTTTTCAGCACAATATTCTGAGTAATCAAATTTCCAGTTATACATATTCCAATTAATTACACATTTTCAACAAAAGTAAAAGCACTGTACCTAACTGTCAAATAGCAAGACATCATATGAAGAATCAAATTCAACCCCTATGTAAGTACTTTCAACCCCCATTGACTTATTAGAATTACTCATACTTCACAACTACATAAGGTCCACAGTTCCATCTATCTGAATAGTCACTATAATAATATTTAAAGAAATCAAAGTACATGGACAGTGTTAATGGCAACTTCTTTTGTAAGCAAAGAAAACATTTCCCCTTGTATTATAAGGTACAATGCCAATGCTAGCAAATATGAGATTAAAACATGTCACCAGAGTCAGTCCGGAAATTCAGCACAATAAACAATGCTGCAGCTGAAGTGTAAATTGCAAGGACATGGAAAGCAACAGATCAGATTACTTTTCTGCTTTGCTTGTGAAAACAGGAAGTCAATACCTTGATCATTATGTACTGAAATAAGCTACATATTGTACCACTCAGAGTGAGTGATGCAAGGATGAAGTTCTTAGAAAAAAAAAATCAGCACATTTCCTTAAAAAGACCAGGGCCTACTAGAGTCCAAAATGACTTATGAAAGGAGTCAAAAGTAATACAGTTCTTGAAAACTAAATAGCTAACATAACTTGTGAATTTTATGACACAAGTGCCATAGTAGCTCCATAGTTTCACATCAAGGTTTTCACTCTACACCCGCATTGTAGAAAACATAGGGCTGAGATTATTAGTCTTTTCTTATCAAGGGAATTAGCTACAATCTAATAGTGATTTTGAAACGTAGCTCCAACAAAAGTTCACAAGGACAGTAACCACTCTCTGACAAGGTTATGCAGTCAGAAGAAAAGACTATGCTTTCTGAATATATTGGTGATTAAAATAGACATTCTTAACAATTGCTGAAATATCAGCTTTCATGTTTAATTGCAGTTCAAAAATTGAATCCTCACCAAATTATCAACTTTATTAATCTGTTTGGAATAAGTTTTATTATTGTTAGGGCTTCCACTGCACAGAAAGAATCCTCAATATGTTTTCAATGCATCATGAAAAAATATCTCCAACTTGTTCATTAGGAAATTCAACCAAATTTCTCACTACTGCCCTTCCATTCTGGCCAAGACAGAATTGCTCACATTGGATGTGGTGGTTTTATAAGACCCAAGTGGTCTCACTGTATAGGCCTGGGTTCCAAATCTTGAGATGGCTTCATATAAATATTGAACATCATGATGAGTAAACTGACACTTGTAGGACACATATGCAATGGTCATATGTGACTAAGCATTATCTATCTGGACAATTAGATTAGTATTATTCATTAAAACTGTCTAAAACATGTTCATGAGAATTTAATCTCTGAGGTGATCAGTCAGGGTACATCTACACAGCAACATTATTTCAAAGTAACTAGCGTTATTTTGAAATAATTTAGTCCACGTTTACATAGCAGGCAATTATTTGAAATAATGTCAAAATACTGTCAAGTTGGAGGACTTCTTACTCCTGTAACCCTCACTGAATGAGGAGTAAGGGAATTTGGAGGAAGAGTTCTCTATTTTGAAATAAGTGCTGTGTAGGTGCTCCCAATATTGAAATAAGTTACGCAATTGACGGAGCTCAATTTGCATAGCTTATTTTGAGTTAAGCCCTGCTGTGTAGATGCACCCTCAGAGATTAATTTTTGTTAGACTATTCAGTTGATGAGGAACACCTTGCAATCAATTATATAAAAAAAACAGCTGATCAAAAATGCCATTGGAAAGTTATCGCTCATTCATATGCATATCCATAATGAACATCAATGACACAGTATGCCTCATTCCTATTTCAGGATCTTCTTCATGATCATCGTCATCACTGCAAAACCCAGAAGGATGTAGTATCTCTGAAATTTGAAAGTTACCCAGACATATTTCTGGCTAGAGCTTTAAGGTAGTGTAGGTACTATGGTCGTATTCAGTGATGTCTATCACTGGCAATCTTATTATACAACTGAAACCTTTGGCATCCATGTGATTGCTGGCCATGAAGCAATATTTCTTGATAAGTACTCTTCGGAATTTGTTGGTCTTCCATTGTAACAACTTTTCCATGGAACAGGTTGGGCTCTTGTGAGATGTAACCTGAAGTACTGAGATACCACTGAGCCTTCCTTTTGCACCCGCCTGGGCATCTTTTAACCCTGTCATGCTGAGTCAGGCTAGTACCCTCCTCCAGCACACACAGAGGGAGGACTATAGCCAATTGCAGATATGTATGGACACTGAGATCACTTTGATTGTTTTTCTCCCCACCTTATATAGGATTCCCATAAGGTGGGAATCCCTTGTGTGATACCCCCACCCCTCACTAGAAAACTTCAACAGTCAAAGATGGAGTCTAGTAACAAGTGACTGAATATCATATTGTCCATGAGCCAGTGACAGTATGGAGTGTAAGCAGGAAGGTCAAGCCTTTTCACAGTCCATTGTAGATGGTGTCTTACCAGTGGGTGTCACCAAAAGTAGCATAGTTGAAATACAGACACATACTCAATATTCCTGACTTCAGATATCAATATTCCTGACTTCAGATATCAAAAGGATACATGCACAAAAATAGTATACTCGTATTCAGTAAATCACAGTCTTTCCCATGATAACTTACATGAGTTTTCTTGCATAAAGAAAATCTTAGTTATTCTATATTTATATATCATAAGCACATTTTCATAAAAAATATGGCATGTAATATCACCAATCATACCAAGAAAGTCACCAAAACTAAACCAGTGCTGATAGACGTAGTTGGTGGGTTCTATTTTGAATATACTAATTTCTGAACCCTGTCTTCCACTTAATATGGAGCAATTGCCAGAAATCATAAGAATTAAAAACCTACACCAAGCTCAAAAGTGTAATAAAATCTTGCATTGTCCAGATAGACAATGCTTAGTCACAGATTTCTTGATTATCTTTCCCTAATCAGAAGGCTAGTTCCTCAATGCCAAGAGAGTTTTCTGAGAAGAGATTAAATTTACCATGTATTTCAGCCCAACTAGCATTTTATCCTTAAGAACAAGTTTTGGTAGCACAGAAGAATTTATACATTATATATAAAAATCAATAAAAAATTTGTGGATCTAACAAGGTGTGTAATTAACTATACAATTCAGTCTCTTCATTTTTTATTCCAACTATCCATTCTCTATTGATTGGGTAAGCTTATGGTATATGCATTCACATGCTTTCCTATACTAGTGGAACTTCTGTTCATTGTGCAAGTCCCCTAGAGTAAGTAAATACAGTGTGAGGGCTTACAGCATCTGACAAAGTGGGTCTTTGCCCAAGAAAGCTTGTACTCCAATAAATCTGTTAGTCTATACGGTGCCACAGGACTTCTCGTTGTTTTTGCAGATTCAGACTAACACGGCTACCCCTCTGATACTTGTATACTGAATGTAGTCAGTAGGCCTGAATAAAGGCCTGTAACATAAAAACAGCAACAGGCCTGGGATCTAGTAAGCAAGACTTTGGTTCAGTAACACAGTAGCCAGGAAAGAGGCCCTACTGATAACTGTATGATTGTGTGAGTTAGGTTGAACATAAAAGAACATAGGGAGGCACAGGGATCAGGACAGGCTGTGAGCCAGAAGGGAGTAACAGAACATCTCAATAAGAAACATCTTGGTACCAAGCAACTCCTCAAAACGAATGTATATACTGACCTAGGTTCAGGACCGGGTCGAAGTTGACAACATGAAGGATAGTAAGTATGGTAAAGGGTGGTAACTAGGTAACAGATGATGGCAACCTGGTACGTAAGAAGTGATGTAAGTTGTTTGTACCTGTCTATAAAAGGGAACCGCAACGAGTGAGCGCCAACCATGTGCTATGTGCACTTGTATAGGTGGGCGTCATTGCCAAGACTTACAGAATGCACAATGGCTTAGCGTTGTGATTATCTGCTAACAACTGTTAATGTAAGTCATTTGGCAATAGGCGTGTTAAGTGTCGGTACATAGTCAACTCTTGCAAAATGTACAGTGACTTAGCATTGAGATTTTCTGCTAACAACTGTTAATGCTCAGTTGGGTTCATCCTTGCCTGATTTGTCGTTTCTGGGAGCTCTCAGGGGTCTACTGTGTTGACCCAAGTGCATGGGGTTAACGCTTTAGATAGAGGGAGCACATGCACACAGCCAAAAGTTTATCATCACCAACAGAGTAGAGAACCTGTCAGGAACCCACCTGGACAACCCCAAAACTCCGACTGACAACACTGTGGAATATTGCATTTCTCTAACATTTGAATTAATATAATCATTTACATTCCTTATTTCCTTTCCAATGGAATCTGCAGGGGGCAGTGCCTGCAGATGAGTGCAGGGCAGCATAGAGCCACCTGTTCCCCACCACCATCACCAAGCAGAAGCTGCCCAAGGTAAGCACCTTGCACCCCATTCCCCAGCTCTACCACCCTCATTATCACCTACATCTCACATCCTAGCCATGAGCCTCCTCCTGCACCCTAGCTCCTCCCCAGCCCCTGCACCCCCACCCCAACCTCCTCCTCTGAGCTCACTTTCACACTCCAAACCCCTTTGCCCCAGATTGGAGCTCACTGCACCCAAACACCTCCTCTCCAGCCCCATCCCATAGACCACACTTGCAGCCAGAGCCCTTGTCCCCCAACCCTGAACCTCCCTCCCACACTCTGAACCCCCTTGACAGATCATCCATGTTCAGAATGAACATTCTTATATGCACATCATTTCCATATTGGTATACATAACAAAATTCATTTTGCACATGGACATAACATTAGAGGAACACTGCTAGAAGGACTGTATTTTATAACTTTTACTCAGGGGAATGAGTATTTACTCACACAGGAAGTTCCCACTGACATCTGTATAAGGCCTTATCTACACTGGTTTTTTTGGACACTCATTTCTACACCAGCAACGTGCACTGGTGTAAAGCCCTAGAGTAGAAATGGTGAATCAATTCAAGTCATGGATTTTATCATTGAACTGCAACTACACTAGGTTTTTTTGCATTAATGCTAGTAAAAATACAAAGGCAGACAAGGTCTAAATTCTCAGCCTCATGAACAAGGACTATGAACAGTATGCAAAAAAAAAAAATCAGTAATTCAAGATAGTTCAGCATTCGTATACCAATCCTTTTAGAGTTAAATAGGAGTAAGAGAGCATCTAGAGAAGCATTGCTCTGTAGAGAGCTCAGAAAAATAATGCGCCTCTGGGATATAAAGAACAGTGCTGTCATTGTTTGTCACTGGATCCCATGTACTGTGTTTGTCAGATGAGCATAAAAGAAAATATTTTATAAGGGAATTTGATTCAGCTCAATTCAATTTTGTTTTATGCTGATTCTCAGGCTGACTCCTTTAGGAATATCTGACATATTCTGAAAATAATGCAGCAGCATTTTCAGTGCAAGAATAATCTACATATACAAAATTGATGTAATAAGATGACAGCTGTCATTTAATAAAAGTATAGAAATCAAATGCAATATGCTGGAAGGCGAATCAAAAAGCTAAAGTAATATTTTTGCTTTAGTAAGATGTTACGCATCTGAGACCCAATCCTATAAGGTTCTGTGCACCAGTGGGGAGACACTCACATTCAACTCTTAGTGTAGCTGAGCACTTTGCAACAGGTGCTCAACACCTTGTAAATTAAATCCCTTGATTTTCAATAATGTGCATCTTGAAAGAGAAACCAAACAGCTGTTTAAAATAATGCTGGTGGAATGAAAAGATCTTTCTTTCTTGATGTATGTGGAAGCAGAACTTGAGGAACTCAGAAATGAAGAAAAATGATCAAACTGAAGAGAAAAGCAAGATTTTTCAAAGAATGTCAGTAAAGGCCTCTAATAGCGCTCTTCGATTACAAATCTAAATCCTGTGTGCTTCTCATGCAATAAGCTAATAAACATTTTCACAGCAGGAAACGTTTCACCACTGGAATTGATCCAGGATCAAGTGACATAAATTAGCCATTGAATACACTGGATGCTTTGGAGCTCCTACTATAAATAAGACACAAACATAGACACTTATATAATCTACTAGAAGATTTACCTAGCATTGCTCAGGTGCTGGTGACTATCCCCCTTGTCATAATTCTGGAATATAACTTTTCCTGTGCGTGCTGCTCTTTGGTCATTGTGGAGTATAACTGTCCCTGATATCAGACCCTGCCCTTTCCATTTGACAAGAAACAGATTCCATGCACATCCCATTGTTCTGGCATGACTAAGCCCTCACCTTGATTTAAATTAGGATAAGCGGAAGCTGAATACCAAATTTGGTGGCCCTAGCTCTTACCATTTAGCAGGAGTTTTTGAACAAACAGAATCACAGGGAATGGACGGACAGAGAGAGAAAACAGACACACACACACACACACACACACACACACACACACACACAAAAACTACACACACACACACACACACACACACACACACACACACACACACACACAAAAACTCTCTAAAATATATAGTAGATAGTTTGGGAACAAACTAGTACCTGGACTTACCATGAAATGTGTGGCGGGTATACATTAAAAATAGTGTAGAGGACTACCAATATTCAAAGATAAAGGTGGGGTACCCAGGGCCTGCAGGCCGCATGTGGCCCAAGGCTTGTCAGGGGAGAGCCCCAAGTCTCACCGGCCCAATCATTGGCTCTGTCTGTCAGGGGGGAGGAAGTGGCTCTGCGCATTCCAGGGAAACATTCCTTGCAATCATTGACCCAGTCACTCCCATTGGCTGGGAATCACAGGCAATGGGAGCAACAGGGGTGATGCCTGCAGGGAGCAGAGAAATGAGAACCTGTCCACTCCCGTGGGAACTGCACCAGGTAGGTGCCTCAATCCCTTGACTCCTCCCACCTAGACCCCACACCCCCAACTTGTTCCTGCACCATACTTCCTGCTCAGATCCCCAAACCCCAGCCTGCTCCTGCACCCCAACTTCCACCCAGACCCTGCACCTCTACCTGCAGCCCACTTCATGACAACCCCTTCCTGCACACTGAACCCCTCATTTCATGTGCTTGGCACCTCCCCCCTGTGGGGCTGGATCTTGAGGGGATTGAGGGAAGCATCTTTTTTTTTCTCCTTCTCACTTGCGGGCCAGGTCAGTGAGAGTTTTGTTTGTTTGTTTTCATCTGATTTTGATTTTGTTGTTTTGTTTTTGAATCTCACTAATTTTTCTGTGGGTCAGTGGCCTCCAACCCAAAAAAGGTTCCCCACACCTACTGTAAGATGAAGGGTGAAAACTAGCAGTGTGATGAAAACCAATATGTAAAGGATATTGAAGTCTAGTACAGAAATAATAAAATGGGTATTTCCAGTTAAAATATTGAGAAATAGCCATGAAAAGAGAGAGCAGTGTCACGTGTTCTCTGATTACCTATGCATGTGGTAAAGAAATGCAAGTAAAAGTCCAATGTGGAAGTCCAGATATCTTGATGATGAGATGCTTTATAGATACCACTCCCGACAGTTTCTAAAATATGCTGTTTGATCTCAGAGATATGCAGGCTGCCCCGATAAGAAGTGAGTGGACAATTGGTTGAGAAACAGACAGATGGCTGGATAACCATATAAATGAGACCCAACATCAACTGTACTCCAAAGAAGTCTCTTGAATCAAAGAGCTTAGTTTTGCTTTTTTGCCAACTGATCATGAAACAACTTTTGTGGAAATTAATACCTGGGTTTATGCTTCATCATCGTCATCATTAACAACCATGGGCTCAACACCTGTTGGTATCCGATGCCCCCCTCACTATTTCCTTCCATCTTTCCCTGTCCAGTGCGGAGTGGCTTAGTTTCTATAGACTAGCTCCGCACCAATCTACTATATCATCTACCCATTCTCTGTGGGATCTGCATCTCCTATTCCGACCATCCATTATGCTGAATGCCAGGGTCTTAACTTTTTGCTCGTCGTTCATTCTGCAGATATGCCCAAATAGCTGCAACTTCTGTTGTATAACCTTCTGCAGCAGGTTCTCTTTTGGCTGTATCTTCCTATGTAATTCCTCATTGGTGACCTTCTGCATCCATCCTATTCTCAGGATCTTTCTATAACAACTCCCCTTGAATGCCAATATCCTTCTCTTCGAATCTTTTGTTATCACCCATGTCTCACATCCGTACAACATGCTGCTAAATACACACGTTTTTCAAGATGCTCAGCTTTGCTCCTAAGCTAATCGCTTTACTTTTCCAGATCTTATCCATCCCTTCAAATTCTCTTGCTTTCGCTATTCTAGTTGCTATTTCCTTCTTACAGTCTAATCATGCCCCCATTTTTGATCCAGTCCCAGAGCCTAGGGAGGGTCCACAAAATCCACTAACCCTGGAAGCCCAGAAGAGTAAATCTGGATCATGAGAAACCCTGAACCTCAGTCCTCCCTGTGCCTCCTCCTCCCCTGCTGGGGCTGGAGCACCGGAGGAGTGAGATGTCTCAGTTGGAGGCCGCATCAATGAGGGTTGGAAGGTGGGTTTTTTTTCCTTTTCACTTGTGTGGTCCCCTACTGATTTTTCTTTGGGTCAGTGGCCCCCGACCCAAAAACAGATCCCCCTGTCATAAATAAAGAAAACATGGGAATCTTTTGTGTTGGACATAAATTAACACTGTACTTTATTTAAAATGAAGTTTGATAAACTAACATGTGAAAGTTAAAGTGCTTAGTCTGTTTAATAATTTAAATTAATATTTCCTTTCTTACTGATTAAATTCAACTGTTCTCCTGAGCTGCAGCACTAGCAAAATGGCTGGGGCATAATTATGTAATTAATGGTGAATTTCCATAAGTAACTGGTGGTCCACAGAAAGACTTGCATTGAGCCACAGGCCAAAAGTTTGAGAACCACTACTTTAGCATTCCCCCTGCTCCACCCTGGTCACTCCATGCCCACTCCCTCTGGTGCTTGCTCTCTCCACTCCCTTGCTCATTTTCACCAGGCAAGGTCAGAGGATTGGAGCAAGCAAGGCAGTTAGGTTAGCTGGGGGCAGAGAGTGGGCTCTGGTGTAGGGCCAGGATGAGGAATCTGGAGTGCAGGAGGGGAATCCAGGCTGGGGTTGGGGGGACCCAACAGGTTTACAGTACAGGAAGGGTGCCAGTCTGAGGCAAGGGATTGCAGTGGTGGGTGAGGGTATAGGCTGGGGACCAGGGTTGTGAGTTCTGGGTTAGGGACAGAAATGAGGGGTTCAAGGTTCTGGAGGGGGCTGTAGGCTGAAGCAGTGGATTGGAATATGAGAGGGGGTGAAGACTCTCGCTGGGGGGGTGGGCTTTGGCGTTGGGCTGAGGATGAGAGGTTTGGGGTGTAGGAGGATGCTCCAGGCTGCGGTGGAAGGGTTGGAAGATGGGAGCAGGATCAAGGCTCAGGCAGAGGTTGGTGTACTGGGGTGGGGAGGTGGAATGAAGACTCCAGGCAGCACTTACCTCAAGCAGCTCCGGGAAGTGGTAGCATGTCCTCCCTCTGGTTTCTGTGGGTCCTCCCACAGAAATGTGACCAGGTGGCTTTGTGCATAGTTCCCAGCTAATGGGAACTACAGAGCTGCCACTTGGGACAGGGACTACATGCAAAGTCCCCTGGCTCCCTCTGTGCTCAGGATCTGGAGGAAAGATATGCTGCTGCTGCTTCTCAGAGCCACATGGAGTCATGGCAACAAGGGAGCATGCCTTGGTCACCCTATGCTGCTGACCAGATTTCTAACAGCTCGGTAGATGGTTCTGACTGGAGTTGATAGGTTCACTTTTCAACTAGAAGTTCTGGCCAAAAACAGGACCCCTGCCATGCTAGACAATTTGCTTCAGCGTTCCAGTTTGATAAAAATCATGTATTTGTTTAGGCAGTGGTATAAGGCAATATACTGCTTATACAGAGAGATGGCTTGCTTCCAGTACTATACATTCCCTGCACTTTTAAGACCCCATGTTTCCTGTTCTTCATCTGGATTACATCACCCATGATGCACTGGATCAATTCAACAACAGGTACAGGTACAGGGTAGCTGCTCTATGCAGATGGGAGAGAGTTATCCTGTTGACTTAATTACTGCAGCCCCTGGGGAATGGTGGGAGAAGCTTTATTGATAAATACTGCTGTCCACAGTGGTGCGTCAATCCGGGAAAATGGGGTGAATAGGAGGAAGGACAATGCAAACCCTTGAGCAATATAACTTATGTTGACTTAATCTGTAATGTAGCATCAACAGAGATGTAGACCAGCCAGGAAGCTTATTTTAGAGAGGAGAGTGGGGTATGAAGCACCCACATTATACCGTGCTCCACTGCCACAGCTCAGATCACCATGGGCCCAAAATTAAAGTTTTGATTGTTTGACAGACTGAAATGCTTTGATTTGTGTCAGCTCAATATAATATACTAGCCAATTAGCCCGTCATAAGACAGAATTTTCAGGTCTCTCCTCCACATTTCTCTCCTGAGCCTCCGGTCTCTTGCTCTGTCTCTCTCTCTCTCTCCTCCTCCTCCTACTGCCTCCCCCTCGCTCTCTCTCTCAGCTCTCCTCTGCCTCCTACCCTCTCTCTCCATCTCTCTCTTTCTCTTCTCCTCCCCCTCCTGCCTCTCACTCGGGGGACCGCAGAGCCCAAACGGCTGCTTGCACCACTTGCTCCCATGCGGCGGCCTGGCTGAGCAGTTCAGAAGTCAGCCAAGCACCACAGCGAGAGGCGAAGGGGGGCAGTGATGTTCATGGCCAGGGGGCGAGGCCTGGAGCCGCTGTCACGCCACACGTCACCGCCCCGCCCCCCTTCGTCTCCTGCCATGGCCTCGGCTGACTTCTGCGCCGCTCAGCCGGGCCGCCGCGGGGGAGCAAGTAGCGCAAGCGGCCGTTTGGACCCCGCACTCCCCATGCAGCACGGGCCACCCAGAGGGAACAGCCAGCATTTCAGCAACAGCGCCGCCCAGAGGGAACAGCCAGCATTTCAGGCAACAGCGCCGCCCAGAGGGAACGGCCAGCATTTCAGCGTTACAGACTCACAGATATTGGGCTACTATATATATGATGATATTGTTTAGATTATCCAGATTTTTTTCAAAAGCTTCATTTTCCACCAAACACCATTTTGATAAAATATCTAGACCAGTTTATATAATAATCACTGTGAGACTCCATAGCTATGGATACTTAGTCGTGAGCCCACCAGTGGCTTATTTGGGAGGGCTCGTAACTCAACTTTGAAAACCACTACTTTAACCAATTCTAACTCTCAACTTTCTTTTTTTCTTTCTTTTTATAAATAAACCTTTAGATTTTTAGATACCAATGAATTAGCAACAACATTGTTTCTAGATAAGATCTTAGGTAGATATATTGACCTGGGAATGTAACGGGTCCTTTGTGATCAGAAGAACCTTTAACTGGAGATCTTGTTTTTCATAACCATTTATCCCCATAAGGAGTGCTACTTGCGCTGATAGAGGGGAACTACTTGTATGACTTCTTGTTAGTCAGCATGGTAAAAGCAAAGTTCTGTTTTGGAGTACCTTATCAGTGAAAGATTCCCACTTTTGGTTTACTTAAATGGTTGTGTTTCTGGTTATCAGCAGGTTTATAGCTCTGAAGTTTTGCTTTCCATTACAAAACCAAATATGAAGAATAATTCCTCTCTTAATCATCCTTTACCAGCAGGGGGAGCTTTTACCATTTTTGGAACTCAGCTGTGTTTTTAATTTTCACTTGAGAGAGTGGAGGAGAGCTGTGTAATTTTACAACACTTACAAAATTGATTAATTTTAGTTTCTAATTCCAGCTTTAGGGTTGACACTGTCTCTTAACTACAACTAAACAAGTAAATAAAGAAGAACGGCTTACAATACGTTTTCACCAGCAGTGGTTTGGTCTCTTACTGAGACATAAGGTGGAGTTTATGTGCCCTAACAGGCAAAAATGCTATGGCAATTGATTCACAGTTGGCTGCTTCTCTGTGTCAGAAATAGCCCCTGTGAAAATACTAAAGAGCATATTACAATCAAACTAAAGCATGTAATTTTAAGTACATTAAGGTGCAAATTAGTATGATTTACAAGGGGGAGTGACTCCAGGAAAAGATACAGTATCTCTTAATGGCTTTGAGTAACAGGTCCAGTAAATTAGATTTTAAAAAAAGAATAACACAAATAATAAAAAACTGCATTTCTGATTCTGAATTTAGTACTTTCAACTTCCAGGTAGTTAACATGGAAAGCCATCATTTGATTCATGCATTTATTGTCTTAGTAATTAAAGTAGTTATATATTAATTAATTACCCATAAACAGAATCTTCCTGCATCGGTGCAAAACACAATATTCATGCTGCAAGATCATAAGGACATAACATCAGATACAAAAAAATCTAGGGGACAAGCGTGTTTGAAAGACCAACCACAGTGTTTTCATCCTATGCTTTCATTTCTGCTTCATGATATTACAGCAATAATATACTAGCTAAATTATTTCTCTTCCCTTTTGCCCGAAACTGCACAAATTAACCAGCTTTTTTGTTTCCTTCTCCCAATTTCATCTCAGTTCTTCCCTCTACACATCCAGATCACTCTGTCTGAATTTGCCATTCTTTCAAGTCATTCTTTAAAATATCGCCTGTGAGTCCTACAAAAGCATGTCTTCCCCTCAAAGTAACTTCTGAAATGGTTTCTTTAAAAATATTCCTACTAATAATTGTTCATACCTTGAATCTGTACATCTGAATATTTGATCAATTGCAACCATATTATGCTTATACAACTGCCATCAATAATAAAATGGAGCACCACCTACCTTCCTGTTGTAAGCATCTGCCTACCACCACTCTAGTCCCTTAATATTTATTACAACTGGATAAGGGTAAATAATTGATTATTACTTGGTTCACTAGCAGTTCAAAAATTGAAAAAAATTGATTTGACTCATACCAAGTCCAAAAATTGTGAAAACTTTTGGTGAACTGAAGCCATCAATTTTCAGTTCAATGAATCAATCAGAAATGAACTTCCTAGAAAGAAGATATCCCTTATTAAACTTAGGCCAATGATCAAAGCACTCATTTGGAAGGTAGGAGACACAGGTTAAATTACGCTTTCTGATAGAGAACAGGGATTTGAATATGGATTGAATAATATCTAAGGTGTTTGTACACCAATGCGAGAAGCCTGGGTAACAAACAGGAAGAATTGGAGACCCTGGCCCAGGCCAAGAACTACAATTTGATTGGGATAAAGGAGACTTGGTGGGATGACTCGCATGACTGGAGTGCTGTCATGGAAGGGTATAAACTATTCAGGAAGAACAGGCAGGGGAGAAAAGGAGGTGGAGTTTCACTGTATGTAAGACAGCACTATGATTGCTCAGAACTCCAGTATATAGAGGGAGAAAAGACTGTTGAGAGTCTATGGGTCAAGTTTAGAGGTGTAAGCAACAGGGGTGATGTTGTGGTTGGTGTCTGCAATAGACTGCCAGATCAGGTGGATGAGATAAATGAGGCTTTCTTCGAACAACTGAGAGAAGTTTCCAGATTGCAGGCCCTGGTTCTCATGGGGGACTTTAATCACCCTGACATCTGTTGGCAGAGCAATACGGCAGTATACAGACAATCCAGGAAGTTTTTGGAGAATGTTGGGGATAACTTCTTGGTACAAGTGATGAAGGATCCGACCAGGGGCCATGTGCAGCTTGACGTGCTGCTCATAGCCAGGGAGGAACTAATAGGGGAAGTAGAGGTGGGTGACAACCTGGGAAGCAGTGATCATGAGACGGTAGATTTCAGGATCCTGACCAAAGAAAGAAAAAGAGAGTAGTAAAATACACACCTTGGACTTCAGAAAAGCAGACTTTGACTCCCTCAGAGACCTGATGGGCAGAGTGCCCTGGGATGCTAACAGGAAGAGGAAAGGAGCCCAGGAGAGCTGGCAGTATTTTAAAGAAGCCTTATTGAAGGCACAGAAAGAAACCATTCCAATGTGTAGCAAGAGAAGCAAATATGGTAGGAGACCAGATTGGCTTACAGGGGAAATCCTTGGTGAACTTAGGCACAAAAAGGGAGCTTACAAGAAGTGGAAACTTGGACAGATGACTAGGGAGGGTTATAAATGTATAGCTCGAGAATGCAGGGGAGTTATCAGGAAGGTGAAAGCGCAACTGGAATTGTGACTCGCAAGGGATGTGAAGGATAACAAGAAAGGTTTCTACAGGCATGTTAACAAGAAGAAGGTGATCAGAGAGGGTGTGGGGCCCCTACTGAATCAGGGCGGTAACCTAGTGACAGATGATGTGGGGAAAGCTGAAGTACTTAATGCTTTCTTTACTTATGTCTTCACGGATAAGGTCAGTTCCCAGACTAATGCACTAAGTGACAGGTTAGGAACTATTTAGAAAAGCTAAACGTACATAAAATCCATGGGTCCGGACTTAATACATCCGAGGGTACTGAGGGAGTTGGCAAGTGTCATTGAGGAGCCTTTGGCCATTATCTTTGAAAAGTCGTAGAGATCAGGAGAGATCCGGATGATTGGAAAAAGGCAAATGTAATGCCTATCTTTAAGAAAGGGAAGAAGGATGATCCAGGGAACTATAGGCCAGTCAGCCTTACCTCAGACCCTGAAAAAATCATGGAGGGGATCCTCAAGGAATCTATTCTGAAGCACTTGGAAGAGGGGAACGTGATGAGGAATAGTCAGAATGGATTCATGAAGGGCAAGTCATGCCTGACCAATCTGATTAGCTTCTATGATGAGGTAATTGGCTCTGTGGATATGGGAAAGTCAGTGGATGTGATATACTTTGACTTTAGCAAGGCTTTTGATATGGTCTCCCATAATATTCTTGCCAGCAAGTTAAGGGAATGTGGATTGGATAAATGGATGGTACGATGGATAGAAATCTGGGTGGAAGGTCGGGCCCAGTGAGTAGTGATCAATGGCTCGATGTCAGGATGGCAGTCGGTTTCTAGCTGAGTGCCTCAAGGTTTGGTTCTGGGACCGGTTTTGTTCAACATCTGGATGACCTGGATGAAGTTTGTGGATGACATAAGCTAGGGGGAGAGATAGATACACTGGAGGGCAGGGATAGAGTCCAGAGTGATTAAGACAAATTGGAGGACTGGGCCACAAGAAATCTGATGAGGTTCAACAAGGACAAGTGTAGAGTCCTGCACTTGGGACGGAAGAATCACAAGCATTGTTACAGGCTGGCGACCGAATGGCTAAGTAGCAGTTCTGCAGAAAAGGGCCTGGGGATTACAGTGGATTAGAAGCTGGCTATGAGTCAACAGTGTGCCCTTGTAGCCAAGAAGGCTAATGACATATTAGGTTGCATTAAGAGGAGCATTGCCAGTAGATCCAGAGATGTGATTATTCCTCTTTATTCGGCTCTGGTGAGGCCACATTTGGAGTATTGTGTCCAGTTCTGGGCACCCAATTACAGGAAGGGTGTGGATGCATTGGAGAGGGTCCAGCGGAGGGCTACCAAAGTGATTAGGAAGTGGAGCATATGACCTACAAGGAGAGGCTGAGGGAGTTGGGTCTCTTTAGTCTGCAGAAGAGAAGAGTGAGGGGGGATTTAATAGCAGCCTTCAACTTCCTTAAGGGCGGTTCCAAACAGGTTGGAGAAAGGCTTTTCACAGTAGTGATGGATAGAACAAGGAACAATGGCCTCAGGTTGCAGTGGGAGAGGTCCAGGTTGGATATTAGGAAAAACTATTTCACTAGGAGGGTGGTGAATCACTGGAATGGGTTACCTAGGGAAGTAGTGGAATCTCTATCCCTAGAGGTGTTTAAGTCTTGGCTTGACAAAGCCCTGGCTGGTTTGATTTAATTGGGATTGGTCCTGCCTTGGGCAGGGGGCTGGACTTGATGACTCCAGCTCTATGGTTCTATGATTCTATGATATTGTAGGTAGGTGCCCTAACCACAGCACTCTTCTATGTTCTAGGGCAGGTTTTTCTCACTCTCTCCTGTTAAAACAATTCCATTGCTCATAAATAGATATTCACGCAAAGTAGAACATGAAACAGCCTATATGACTGTCCTAATGACCAGGCTATAGAATCACTCATTTTCTTTCAATGACTATACATTGTCATTTGGAGTGATTCACAATGGACACCATTGGAAACCTGCCTATAATTCAATAACTATTTGCTGGCAGTGAATAATGGCATAAAATATTTTGAATGTGATGCCTAATTTCCAACCAGCTCTAATTGTGACAGATACACACATTTCCTGCAATAGCCTGGACAAAACCTTATTGAATTAAGTGAAACTTCATTGAATTAAGTTTTAGTATCTTTAGAGCTCTATGTATTGAAAATGGAAATGTTTGTTTATCATGCTGTGATTGTATGTAACTTCTCTCAGGAAAAACACCGACTAAATGAAACTATGAAATTAAGTTATGAGTTTCAAAGGACTATTTGAAAAAAACGTGAATTTTTAAAGTTAAGTGGGTTTTGTAGAAACTACTTGCAGACCAGTGGGGAAAGAAGGAAATGCAAATTTCCCACCCTGAGACTCAGCCTTCTGAAGCTTCTCCTGGAGGAGTCAAACTTTTCTTCTGATAACCTGTTGATGAAGACAGAGGAAAAAAAAAACCCTTCAAATGGTAAAGAGCAGTGTTTCTCAAACTTTTTTTATAAAGTACCCTGTTTAAAAAAAAATTAGAAGTACCCCCAGTACCTACAGTTTTCAGAAACACATTTTTTTTTCTACCACCTGCACACATTTGTTTAAACAACTTAATTGTAGCCAGGAGGGCGATGAAATTTTGGGTGTAAAAAGTACAAAAATAATAAAGCACTGTAAAATTTAAAACAAAAATTTAGTTTTCTCCAAATTTCAGTTATGTTGATGTATCCCCTCAGACTTCTCTTGAGTGCCCCTAAGGGTACTCATACCACTGGTTGAGAAACACTTGTATAGAGAAGCAACTTTTGTTCTGTGCATCCTTTTTCTGAGCTAACACCTGTGATTAAGTTGATGAGCAGAGCCCTTGATGGAGCTAGAGTGATCTCTGATAATCTTATTAACATGCAGGTACATTTTTTTATTGTTTTTAATGCTTTCTCTTTAATATTGTCACCTTAAAAAAAATCAATGTGTCTGCTTAGAAGGAGCTATGTGGTAACTTCCTTCTTGAAAATACGTTTTTGTAGCAAGTGAGGAAGGAAGGCAAAGCAGGCCTGCTGAGGCAGTCTGACATGGTGGGGAATTCACAACATAGACAGTGAATTGTGCAGCTGGGAATTACCCCTGTCAGGAAGGAATTTTTTTTGAACCCTGTTAAAGTCCCTGTCTTCACAACATCCTCTGGAAGGGAGTTCAGTGGATCGACTGAGTTCTGTGAAGGAGTAAATACATTTTCCTAACTTATTTTCTCCATACCAGTCATGAGTTTATAAATCAGTATCATATCACCTTTTAATTTTATAAATTCTCTCTCTCTCTCTCTCTCTCTCTCTCTTAGTGTTCTTAATTCTACCAATTATTACAAGCCTTAGAACAGGTCACTTTGCTAACTTCCTGAATATTTGAGTGTGGCCTTGTCAATTACATTGTTTTGAGGGCAAATTTTCTTAAAAATATTTAACACATACAGTATAATATTATATTTTCATAAAGGTGTGGTAAAAAAAATCTTCCAGCTGGGTCACTGTAGCTACATACTAAAGATTTCTACATTTACATTATAAAGCTGAACTGATTCCAAGAGTTAAAACAGGCTTTTAAATCAGTGATTTGTAAATGCAAATTCAATTTTTATATTGAATCTTTACACATTTGGTACCTTGACCTGGAATGTGTTTTCATTCAATTGTGCTGAAGAAATATCAAATGCATTGTATAAATAAATTACAATCTTTAAGAATTTAGTTCTAATTTCTAAGTAAGTTAATCAGAAGAAAAAAACACAATGCCATTGGGTAAAGGTGATAACATTTTTCATCTACTGGAAATACACCTTTGGGTGTCTTAAACCTAATAGCAAACAAACAAAAGGAAGTATTTCTTCACACAATTGAAAGTCAAATTGTAGAACTCATTGTCACACAGCCATGAATGGATTTAGTCTAGAAGGCAGGAAAGTATTAGCCCCATTTGGAAGATGGGATCTAGGGCACCCAGATTTGAGAAAACCAATCCCAGACCACCTGAGTCTCAGGATTGTGCCTTAACCTTTAGGCAACCCTTGCTACCCTGAGGAGAGGAATCTCACCATGTCACTTGGAGTGTATGGATGGCGACAGAGCCACCAGGAGGTGGAGAGCAAGGAGAGGTGGAGTGGAAGCAGGGCTTTGGGTGGAATGGGAAAGGGCTTTGGGGAGGAAAGAGGTGGGATGAGATCCCACCAACGAAACCAAAAGTCAGCTTTATTTAGCAGCACTTCTGCAGGTATTCCACTTCAAGCTCCCAAGCTGTATCTAGACTACAAAGAAAAGTCTGCCCCACATCCTCAAGCTCTCCCACCCCGAGTTCTGAATCCCTCACACTGCCAGCTACCTGCCCCGAAGGATCCAGACAACACCAAGTAAGTCTGTCAGTACTTAAATATTATTTTATCACATTCAAGTGGAGCTCCTGTAACTTATTAGTGTGCTCCCATACTTCTTAGTCATGGAAAAATAATTCTGGTGTGTGCATCTAAGATCTTCTTAAGCCTGCCAGCATTCACTTAGTTGTACATATTATATTTAATGATAGTCATTCCAACTCTTTTGCCTTGCATGGACTTTGATCTTCATTTAATATACAGTTAAGTTTCATTTCTCTTTCAATCTTTGCTTCTATTTTCAATATTTCATCTGCTTTGCCAGTTCTCCTTTTCCACTCTTATTCCTGGTAAAAAAATTAATAGTGTATACGCCAATCTTTGTTCTTATCACTATGAAAGGATTCTGGTTGCTACAGTATATACCTTTACATTTTCTTATTACTGTAATGGAATGTATCACTGCTATTAATAGCTCACTCATTACTTCAAAGACTGGCAAAATGATCTTAAGGAAAAAACATGACGTTAATATGAAGTAACTTTTTCTTACTTCTACATATTAATTTCTGTGGTCATTAACATATGAAGAACTTGGATTCTTTTGCTGTTTCAAAAATTGAAGTTCTAGTGGTATTCAATTTTTTAAAAAATACTGCATAAAATGGCTGGTGTGGTATAGATCAATGGAAAGGCCTACCCACTAGTTCAGAATGGTACGTTTTGTCAAGAGCTGTTGGCAAGCATTGAAAGCTGTCTCAAACTGGCTGGTTGCAACCTTCACTATTTACAAATTTCACCTGCACTGACCAACAGACTACAATCTTTCCAAATGTGCAAGAAATATTTGTTCTAATATATTGGTGAGCCTCCCATGACACTGTTCTATTTTCATTAGATATTAAGACTGAAAGCCAGGGTGCAAGGTTTCTGTTCTCAAGTGTCCTGCTGAATCACTCTGTAGCAAATGGGCAAATTGTACAAACCTCTTTGTGCCCCCAATTTATAAAACTGTAAAAAGAAAATAATGCCTTCCTCTGCAGAGATGTTATCACTGCTTAGTAATTGTTTGGTATCTCAAGATGAAACATGCTAAAATAACCATATATATTAGCCACTAAATATAGCTCAGTTACAATTCTTCATCCAAATCTATAAATATGCAGGGCCTGATTCTCACTGAGTGTAAATCAGCATAGTTCCATTGAAGTCAACAAAACTATGCTGATTTACATAAACCAGTAAGGTGATCCATAGATTTAACAATTCTTTAGGCTTTCCAACTTCTGACAGGTAAAGCAAATCATTCAATGGAAAATTGTTATCGACTAATACCATAAATCAACTTATTTACTTATTGATCTGCCTATAACAGTAGAGAAATCATGTATAAGGTAAAAGCAGAGTAATATGAGCTCAATTAAATTACAAACTTGTTCTATATGGCACATATCACATTTCTGTGCACTATAAAAGCAATCAGTTAATATTAATTGCCATTGTGTCAAAAATGACAGAGGGGTTGTTAATAATTTATATTGCATAGCAAGTGATTTTAAAATAGATTCATCCTCAGTGTATCAAGGAGGCATGGCTCACCTCAGCTGCAGACATTGGAGATATGCCCCAAGCATCCTGGTGGGTGGAGACAGGAGGGATCCACTGTGCCCACTGAAAGCAGAGGGGCAGTAGAGGAAGAGGAAACATATAAGACCAGCTTCATGCTCAGCTGAGGAGGAACAGATGGAGGCAAGAGACACTTCTTTGCCATGGCTGGAGGCAAGCACCAGGGATAAACCCGACCTTCCAGAGAGCAGCAGTGCTGGAGAGCTGTTGCTGATGCCCTTGGCAGTGTGCCTGGAGGAGCCGGAAGACTACCTGTGGATCCAGGTACATTGGTGGTAGAGATAACCCAGAGGAGTCAGTCAGAAGTAGCTGCTGCACCTGAGTCCTGGTCAGCATGTTTTGGGCAGATCCCCATTGACCCAGTGGTGGACTGTCATTCCACTGATAGGGGCATGGGTTGGGATGCAATAGAATTGGATGGGCTGTATCTCCCCCACAAGAGGCCTGTTCTACATTGCACAACCCCTTACTTGAGCCAGTAGACAGTGATGGTATTCAAATCAGAAGTCAATTACTGTGGCTGGTGAGTGTGACTAGTGTAATTTAGAGGTTTCTGCAGGTATAATGGTTAGCAGGTAGGGACAAATTCACCAGCTTAACCTCACATTCTTACCAAGTCCATCATCAACACATCATGTCCTGCGAAGTACCTAAACGTGCTTATCTTTAACCACATGCTCCTGTTCTACTGTCTTCAATAGCATTTATGAATGTGGTTATGAATTGGAAGTTAAATATTTAAAACAATAAGCAGGATGAGACCAAATACTGAAATAACTTGGACTTTTATGAGTAATGTGACTAGTATGGGTAAATGTCACATTCCCCCCCTTCCCACCACAGAGAGACCCTCCCCAGAACAGTTTGACTTGCTGAGAAGTCAATCTACTCTATATTTTAGAGAGTTTGTCGGTTTGCCTGCCTGGTTGATCAAGAAATCCACCTAAATGGTAAAAATTAGGACCACCAAATTCAGCTTCCTCATATCATAACTTAAAGCAATGTAAAAGTTTGTTTGTGCCAGGAAAATGGATTGCTTCTCATAAAGCCGTATAGAAAAGGGATAGAAGCACCAAAGAAGTACAGTCCTTATAAATGACATAACTGAACAAATGTTGAGAAAAAAACTGAACCAAGATGATCCAGAAAAATGGATGAACCTGGAACAGGACTGGTTCTCAATAAAGCTTACAGAAAAGAGGTAAAATGGAGAAATTTGGAGTAATGCTCTGCATTACTACGCAACACTAAGTAAATCTACTAATATACATATAAATAGAGGGCTACAAAACAACCCAGATTAGAACCTATCATTCAAAACTTCATGATTTCTATTTGTCCTTTCTTTTGCATATCTATGTCACCGGGACTGGTTTCAGCATTGTGGTCCTTGAGAAAAAGATATAGTTTCTCTGAAATGTGTTTCTTCATCCTACCACAAATAATTGTGTTTCAGTAACTTCCAGATACCACAGGCACTCAAGCTATCCACAATCACTGCACAATTTGATAATGTCTCTTAATTCATTTCCCCATTATCCCATGTTTGGGGTGGTAATTTGTGTACTGCAGTTCTATATTTTGATGAAACACAATGTCAGATATTAACAAATAGAGTAGCAAAAAAATTACATTTTTTTCAGTTTACTGGCCATATTGAAACACCATAAAAATGGTTTTAGTCAAACAGAATGTTCTGTATGACCTGCAACAGAACATTTCATTTTGATATTAAGGGTTGTTCTCCCTTTTGTAAATTAAACCTCAATGAAAATTGGAAATGGTCATTTTGAATTGAAAAACTGATGTTTCCTTTTGGACATGTCATAATTAAATATTTTGATTTTTTGTGTGGAGTATGGGTGCTTTTTTTCCTACCAAAATAATTTATTTTATTCACAAATATCACAAAATATTTTGATTGACCCAAATCTGCAAAAATTCAGCTGAATTTTTTCTCTGCTCTACAAACAAAAGACTTTTGACTTATTCATACAACTTTTATTTTAATTCCCATGATAGCTGTCCACTCTGCATAATTCACACCAGATAATACTTGCTTTAAAAGCTTGGGGAATAACATTAGAAGAGAGAAAATTCAATATGCAATTTATTCATTTTAATAGATTTTTTTTTTAAAAAGCTTATACTTCCTGTCTTCTCTAACACTGACAGCATGACAAATCATGTTACTATAATGAGATGGTCACAACCAGCAGAAGACTTAGATATGTCAGTTGTAATTTAAAAATATATTTTTAAAATATAGTTAACAGTTTAGTCATAGTGACAAGAGTTTTGCCCCCCATGTGAACTTTTCAGCTTTCAGATGGCTGAACTGAGGAAAATAGATTCAGTTATCTTTTTAAATAAAAATCATAACAGTACCCCCATGGAGAATATAAACCAGCAACATGTTAGAAAACCCTCTGCATATTCAAGCTCTGATACCACACTCATTGAAATCAGTGACAAAATTTCCACTGACTTAAATGAGTAAAGAATAAGTTCTAAACTTTTTCTGAATTAAGTAAATGGTAAAAATGCCCCAGATCACAGATAGAACAGTACTGGGGCATTTGACTTGCCCCTAAGAGTTGTTAAGCACTTTCTGAGTCAGCTTGAAGTGTCTCCTCCAAATAATATATAATTTTTCTACAAAGGGAAACAGCTCGAATAGGAGAGACCCATCCATGAATAACCTGGAAATTAGGGCACTTACCTAGATTGTTATATGTCTATTCAGCCTCATTTAGGAAGTGCTATGACCACCAGCTACTCACTCTTCTCTCCTGTTTTGACTAGAAATCCTACTGTGCACCTGAGAAACCCTTCACGATGAAACTTTTGTTGAACATGGCACATTCCTGTGAACAATTTTGGTTTCAACGAGTCAGCAATTTCCAATGGCCAAAGGTTAGTTAAAAAGTTCCTAACTAGTAAAGAAGTTCAGAAAATTTCTATTGTAACACTGAAGAAACAAAGCAGCATGGGATGTACATTGCAGACTGATCAAAAACACAATAGTAGACCCATCTACTGCTCCATCTAGTCACATTCAACCAGCCAAACAGCCACATTGTTGAAGCCAATTAGCCACGCTCAACCGGCCAAATAGAATGGCTAGTGTGTTGGGAAAAATTCTAGATTCTAGAAAAAAAGCTGTGCCATAAGCAGAATTTAATGCAAAATTCATCTTTGACCTGGCTTTCCCTTAGTCAGCTCTAGTCACACATATACATACAGAAGTAAATAATCAGATCATCTTTCCAATAAAGCTGAGAAGGAAGAAAGAGAGAGAAACCCATTTCTATTTTTAAATACTTTGGAAATACTCAGTAACAGAGGCAAGATGTGTAGATGTTTAACTTTGTATTTTCCAGATGGACAGACCTTTATTATTTAAGGCTAGAAATTGTCTTGTCATAGTTAAAGATGAACCAATCTCACTTTGAAAAGATTTTGGAGAACACACAGTATCAGATTGTCCTTTTTTTTTCTGATTAAATCGTCCATGCCATGTATACTTCCAGTAGTCTGGACAATTAATCTGCGTTAACTGGACCAGTAACAGTAGGCAATGTTTCAAGTTATTGGTGGGTTCTAAATGCTCAGAGTTTGGGATACGCCACATTACTGAAGCAGTTTGATTCATCTCTAGTCTAGAATAAAGAGAAAAATCTCTGACATTGGCATAATCCTTTTGAACCCTTTCGATTCCTTTGTGTGTAAAAGAATAGTTCAATGAATGCATGTCATAGCCCCTTGGACAGTTGTACTATAGCCTAATATATGGTTAATAAGGCTTATATTTATTGGTGTAACTGCAAGCATTCCCATATATATAATTTGTCAAAATATTATATATATATATATTTATATAGTTATATATAATTTGTCAAAATCTTGCTTTGGAATGCCAATCACTTCAGTATTAAAATATCTTATTTATTCTGTAAGGAGATTAAAACAAGACATGAATTCAAACAGTTGCAAAAGCCAATGGCTCTGCACTGAATTAAAAAACATATTTTTTAAAAGCTCTGGAGAAAGATGAACTTTCTTACTTAATATTTAGTGTTGTGTCAATCTGCCTAAAGATTAAGGGTACGTCTACACTACAAGCTTATTTCAAAATAAGCTATTTCGGAATAGTTATTTCGAAATAGCTTATTTTGAAATAGCACATCTGCACTTCAGGGAAGCCTCAAAATTAGTCCGAGCCAGGCTTTCCTAATGTACACATGCTATCTTGATTTAGAGCCCCAGGAGGCACTGGGGAGGAATAACTTAGAACGGCCCTGGTGAGGATATATTTTGAAATAGCAGCAGTAGAGCATCTACACACATCTTATTTCGAAATACCTATTTCAGAATAGGCATTATTCCTTGTAGAATGAAGTTTACAGATTTCGGAATAAGCCGTCAGTTATTTCAAAATTATTTTGAAATAACAGAATGACTGTGTAGATGCTCACAATATTCATTTGAAATAATGCTAGTTATCTCAAAATAATGGTGCAGTGTAGATGCACCCTTAGTCACACACAATTGGATAGATGGCGTGGTAAATTGTCTAATTTCTCTGTAAAGTCCGTAGGTACTTTTTTATAATTTCAAAAGCTGCTTTGCAATTTTTTTGCAGAAGTACCATTTAGTGAACGTTAAAGGATTTAGAATTTCTAAGAGGGAAATGTTATGATATGTAATGGCTGAAGTTAATCCTCTAAATTAAGTAATTTTATCCAAGATAAAACCTAAGGCTATGTCTACACAGCAGCATTATTTCAGAATAACTAACATTATTCCGAAATAATAAAGAGCGTGTCTACACTGCTCTATTTCATGCTACACTCCTTTATTTTGACAAACTGTTAAGCTGGAGGACTTTTTACTCCAACTCCTGTATGAGGAGTAAGGGAAGTGGAAGGAAAAATGTTATTCCTTCGACTTCCTGCTGTGGAGACAGCGCCAAAAGCTATATTAAGCTCTTTCGACTTCAACTAGGCAAATGACATAACTGAAGTTATGTATCTTAATTTGACTTTTGTCCTGCTGTGTAGACCTGCCCTTAGTGTTCGCTGATTAAAATCTCACAACAACTGCACAGAAAGGCAGTAATGGTGTTTCTTGTCCTACTGGTCTGGAGGGAAGTTACAGCAGAAACAAACTTCTGCAGGGTTCTTGGAAAATAAACTAATGTAACAAGCAAATAGAAAGGTGGGTTATGTCTGGACCAGTCAACAAGCAGCTGTTTCCCTGGGATAAAGTGATATTACCTTGACTCACTGTTCTTTTATTTTTCACTTTTTTTTCTTCCTTTCTGTTTTTCTTTAATCTTTTCAGCTGCAAAGAAGAAATGGGAATTAAAGCGAGCACAGGAATTGCCACTTAGCAGTCTAATGTAGGCAGAGTCCAAATCCTTCCAAATGAACCTTTCTTTCTGTTTTCATTGGGTGCAATGTGACTATGCGCTCAGATTCACCTGGTCCAATGCTCAGAGAGATTCCCATTGACTTCATTCCTAATGCGTCATTCTGCCATGAAGCCGATTCCAGGAGTCTCATGCAGTCACCGTTTTAGGATGTGCCAGCCTGACACATGCTGGAGCATCTGGAACATGTTGGCACATTAAGCTGAAGCATCTGGAACAAGCCAGACTTTGGTGAAGCTGGAAGATTTTCAGTCAGACAGCCTGAGCACTCCAAATACTTACCCAGATGAGCAACTGTACCCACACAAATAGCCTCATTGATTAGAATGGAACTACTCTTGTGAGTAAAGGAGGATTGGGCCTCTAGTTTGCCTCTGAATTCCACCCACAGCGAGATGACCACTCCATTGCGACTCTAAGGGTGTGTTTACACTGCACCGTTATTTTGAGATAACTAGCGTTATTTCGAAATAACAATGTGAGCGTCTACACAGCCATTCCATTATTTTGAAACAATTTCAATTCTGAAATCTGTAAACCTCATTCTACGAGGAATAACCCCTGTTTCGAAATAACCATTTTGAATTAAGGTGTATGTAGATTACAAAAAATGTAAGGGTAAGTAATATAGACTTACGGTTGCTTACATTGTTTATGGTATGGTTAGAAGCCTGAGGGCATGCTCAGAACCTCACATTTAACATGTAAGTTACAGTTAAAGATGAAAAGTGTATAATGTGTGCATTAATACACATAGATAATATTTAGATGGCTAGATAAACACACAAACACACATGATCCCATGACCTGAGAAGAATTTGAGAAGGAAGGAACTTCAGTGGTACATGTTAAATGCACTTGACTGTCCTAAGGGAGAATTTTTCTTTCATTTAATATTTTTCAGGGAGAATGTTTATTAGACCTTTTTATGACCGTATTTTTTTAATCTCTGAAAATTTTCACTGTTGAAGGATGCCTTCCAATCTTGATTTGTTTGTTAATGTAAGGAAATGCATGCTAGTAGCTGGTGTCAGAATGGCTCTCACAGTTCAGTGCTTCATGCACATAAGCCATACTGGGTCAGACCTAATGTCCATCTAGCCCAGAATCCTGTCTTCCAACAGTGGCCAGTGTCAGGTGCCCCAGAGGGAATGAAGAGAACAGGTAAGCATCAAGTGATCCATTCTCTGTCACTCAATCCTAACTTCTAGCAAACAGAGGCTAAATTCACCATCCCTGTCCATCATGGCTAATAGCCATTGATGGCTCTATCCTTCATGAATGTATCTAGTTCTTTTTTTTAACTTTGTTATAGTCTTAGCCCTCACAGCATCCTCTGTTAAAAGAGTTCCACAGGCTATGCATTGTACGTCTTTTTATTTATATTAAAGTCTGCCTATTAATTCCATTTGGTGTCTCCTAGTTTTTGTGTTATGAGTAAATAATACTTTCTTATTTACTTTCTCCACATCAGTCATTATTCTATTGACCTCTATTATATTTCCTCTTAGTTGTCTTTTTTCCAAGCTGAGAAGTCCTAATTTTATTAACCTCTCCTCATATGGAAGTGGTTTTATACTCCTAATGTTTTTTGTTGCTCTTTTCTGAACCTGGAAAGTTTCAATTTTTTTTTGAGATGGGTTGCACAGCGTTCAAGATGTAGTCATAGCATGGATTTACATAGATGTGATATGATATTTTCTGTCTTACCTCTTTCCTTCTTAATGCTTCCCAATGTTTTATTTACTTTTGTTTTTGATTGCTGCGGCACACTGAGTAGATGTTTTCAGAGAACTATCCACAATGACTGCAAGATCTCTGTTGTGAGTGGTAACTGTTACTTTAGACCCAACTAATTTACACCCCCCTCATTTTCTGAACCTGTGGGGGGTATTTGAGACTTATTATTAGGAATCTAGTCAAATGAGGCACCCAGTACCTAGCTCATGGGAGAGTTGCAATGATCAGTTCACTGATACAATATAGTATTTGAAAATGAAAATTTCTGTAAGCCAAACCCTTAAACTTTGAAATACACAGGAGCTCACACTAGTTAGTTCTATAAATAATAGGGTGCAAAGACCAATATCAGCACTGTTCTCTCTTTTACAGCTAGCAGCAAAAATTATTCTGGCTTTTGTCAGCCTCTTCCTAACACTCTAGCTGGGCAATAAAGGCTACAGCATTCATTTCAGTCTCTCCAGCCACTGATGTTTTAAACTAATTTTGCAAGCCTTCAACTTTAACCTTCTATTTAAACAAGCAATATCCACTGTGGCTTTAGGGCGAATGGAACCGTGTTTCTCAAAGGTATTTCCTTATTTACTCCCTTGTAATTTGCCCCTTGCTCATCAACCTGGCTCTGTCTAACAGCTGTTAGTGGCTCTGAGGGCCTTTATGTGGAATAAGAGGCTGCAACAAGTGACTACCTTGTGTAACTCACAAATAAAAAATCACTGTAGATGTAAGCCTAATTTTTATACAAAAAGCAATATATACAGTAACATTACTCTCAAATGAGGCTCTCAAAGCTGTGTATAAGTCCAACTCTCTTATGGAAAATGTTCCTCAGGGTGGAGTGCAAGGGCTACCATTATATGCTGGGAACATGAGAGGAATCTGTGTTAAGAGATCAAAGAAAGTAGTTCTGTATGGGCTGCTGGGGGAATCAAGCATGCCCATCTTCCCTCTGCAGTGCAATTAGGGATATCAACATGTCTTTTTTGGTCCTTAATTAATGGTGCCTTAATTATTTGGCCTTTATTATCTGCTGCTGATACATTTATACAAATAGGATAATCAGTGGATCATAACTTTTCCAATGATTTCTCACATGACCCAACTTGCCTAAAGTACATATTAGTTATGCTATATTCATATTATAACAATATTTTATGAACAATATGGGGTTTAGCATCACAACCTGAATTTCAGAAAGGGTCAGTACCTCATTTATATGTAAGTGCAGCAATTGGGTATGCAAACCATTCTGCATATTCAATTACGAAGAGATAACATAGCCATATTTGTTCTCATTATTACACATAAGTAAATTGCATGAATATCTTCTGGAAATTATAGTCTGCAAATTTGCAGTTCTTTGTTGCCCAGCTGAATAAGAAGTTTTATGGAAACAATCACTACACTGTTAAATAGTGGTTCTGTACAATGCCAAGTGCAGCACAGAGTGGTTAATATCCTATGACACTGGCACAAAATGGAAATAAATTAGTGGTGACTCAGGTCTACTGGAGATGTATTGTACCATACAAAGTTTAATTATTTAAGTATGTAATTCACTGTAAAACACAGACTAGGACAGATAATTAAAATACAACCTGTTTTTTGCTGAAGCAATTTATCACAAAATAGATGCCTGAGTTTTTGCATCCACAATTAGATTGTGAGTGGAATTTCAATTGGGATATTGTGGGGATATTGTTTGGCTCAGCTCCTCCAAACTGTCTTGTGCTCCATAATTATAGTTTTCTGTTAAGATAACCTTCAAAACCTTAAGCAAGTAACTGTTATAGTGACTTCTGCCTAAGCTCACTACCATGGTATTCATACCAGATCTTTAGGAGGTTTTTTTAGATATTCTGGGTCCAAGCGGCAATTAACAATTTCTCAGCAATATCTGAACGGTCCCATTCATCTCAGAGAGCTGTTAACTCAAATGAAAAATGGTGGTAATTTAAATGTCAACATTTTTAACTTGTTTGACTGCTGATGACAACATATAAGAAAGGAGAAGAATAATCCTATTTGAAGATCTGCACTACTATGACTAGTGTCTCAGCTAGGCAGAAGCTTATTTTGTGGACAAACTTGCAAGAATACCAGTATTCTGGGACCACTAACTGTTGTGTTGCAAGCAAAATTCTATCTCTAAGTATCTGACAAGGAGTATGCTCTATGTATTTGGAAGAAAAAATTATCTGATTTGTACCTATAATTCCATATGAGAATGACAATAAGTGAACACAATAGAGCAGTCTCAGAGACTAATAGGACACTTCCTCTCATGAGGGCATACAAATAACCATGACTTCCTTCACCTACCACAGCAATGTAAGATACATAGGCATGAAGCCCTTAATGCTTAAGCTCCAGCTAGCAGAGAATGCTTCTCAGAAATTTGGCTACTCAGTGATCAAGGCGTGCTAGGATGCTCCAGGACACCAGACCAGCTTTTTCTTTAAGGGAGTCAGAACTGCATTTTACAGTGTGTGCATTCCAGCATTTTTTGAGTGCAGTACTCGCCTGCTGGGGCTACCTCAAGCACATCAAGCCCATCTGCTACTCTTTATTTTGAGCTCCCATAGAATATTGAGTTAAATTCAAGGTCTTAACTTTAGCATCAAAGGTCATGCCCCCCCAATACATAAAATATCTCTTAAACCTTTTGGATAAATATCTGGTGGGTTAACTCTACTCAGGCAAAATGGAAATTTCTATCGTAAGTGTTCATGGCAGCTCTCCAAGATTCTGGAATGAGCTCCATATTGGGAATCAAGGGCCATCACAAATCTTAGCAGTTCCTGCTCTAAGGGCAAGGTCTGATTCTTTGATCTTAGCTTCTGTCATATAAACACATGGCAGCATAGACGCAGTAATTTAAAAAATATATCAAAATTGAACACTGCACTGTGCACACAATTCTTTCCGCTCTAAAGCATTAGAGAGAGAATAACCCTAATGTGACAAATGTTAGTTATGAGATTTAATGCACTACAGTACTAGCAGGTTCTCACATTCTACATTTTAGAAACCTAAATATGGTATATCTAACTTCAATTCTAAGAGTACAAATCAGGAGTAGCTCTAATGAAAATGATTGTGGTTTCACATATTTAAAACCACCAAATGTAAAACCAACCTCAGCCCCATAGTGGAAAATTTACTACTACTTCTATTGTCAAATAAGTCAATTAATTTTTTTCAGCTATGATTAAACTTAGTTGTTGCTAGCATATGCAGCGAAACAGATTTAATGATTTCTTCATTTTGAACTTTCATAAAAGATATGAAAGGTAACACTGGAGAGGTTAACTTGCATTTTTTTTTAGGCTTGCTCAAAACGTGCTTTCTAATTGGACTGGAATCATAAGGCAATTAGAAAACCACTGAAGGCTGTCAGAGTACCTGGTCCATAGGAATTACATTCCAACAGCTATAAGAACATAGATATGTTGGGCCTAACTATGCTGGGGAGAGGATGTAGAAATGCTTCCTCCCAGTAAGTCCCTTCCCTCACAGGAGATGGGTATAACTTGCTTCCCTTAGTGAAAAGGAAGGGGTGGGTCTCACACAGTATCTCCAACTTCTCCTCAGAGTATTGCAAGCTTTGAAGCATACATTTGTCCCTGGAATATGGAGCTATTATATTACCTGGTCTATATCTTCTGGAATATAATATACTCCCAATTATTCAAATAGCATGGGGCATCTAGGCTTTATTCTGATATTGGGGAATTCAGATTATTGAGAAGATGGGACATTCAGTAGTAGAGTGGCTTCCCCACAACAGGGGACTGGTCCTACTCTTCCTCATATGTTGGCACAAGGTCTCTTCTCTGTCCTCCCGTGACCACAGTCTCTTCACACACATTGCAACTTCCAATTTGCGCCTATAAAAATTGGGTCCAATATTGGGGGATAAAGAAAGAATTCAGATAATGGGAAGATCTGGACAATAAAGATCATGCTGTGCTATACATTTACAAAAATTTTGTCACATCTAGTTTTAAAGATGCCAAGTCTTCTAGCTTTTTTCCTGAAAGAAACTATTCCATGGCTTAACATATGACTTTTCCTGAAACGTAGCTTACTTTTCCCCTTTTAAAATTCATTGCATCCCATTCTAGTATGCTAAATACTTTGTATATTTGATGTTTAAGTTGAGATTATATCTTCCAATAATTGTCTCTTCAGCACTTTGCATAAATTCTTGAATAGCTAATAGAAACAAGGGTTCAAGTACCTGATCCACATCATAGAGGCAAGTACATTAGGGTTGGAAGAGGCCTCCTAGTCCAAAACCCTGCTAAAAACAGGACCACCCCAAACTAAGTAATCCCAACCACGGCTTTGTCAAGCTGGAATGAAAAATCGCTAGGGATGGAGATTCCACCAACTTGCCATTGTACTCATTCCATTACTTCACCACCCTCCTAGTGAAATAGTTTTCTTAAATCTAACCTAGACCTTCCTTATTCAGCTTGAGACCATGGCTCATTGTTCTGTCATCTGTCACCACAGAGAACAGCCTAGCTGCTATTTATTGTCAGGGCAGCCACGTGATTTGAAAAGATATGCATCATCATTCAGGAGAATAACATTACAGCCAAAAATATTTTGGAAGAAAATAAAAGTGGAAATAATTTAGAAAGACAGAAAAGAATTTAAAAAAAACTAGCAGTCTCAATAAGCAATCGAGTTATATAAATACCGGCAAATGCATTAGAGCTCAGTCGGAGGAGAAAACAAATTTGGCAAGCCAAACTTCACTGGATGCCAGCAATCTTTACTTTGTGTATAATTAATAAATGATCAAAGTGGCACAATGGCTGGAAGACTGTGACTGTGTATGGACAAAATATGCAGACTCGCTCAGATATAATTAGTTTTGCTTAAGTGGTTTAGGACACACAAAACTCTTAAGGAAACAAGCTTAATTATCCCATTAGAATATTAGCAAAGTTGTCACTAAAGCTCCCTTTAAAAATAAATGTTTCAATCACTTTGCCTAAGGCAGTATAATGCCTACGTAAATTGCGTAGCTTATTTTGAGTTAATTTCAAAATAGCTTACTTTGAAATTTGGTGCTGTCTACAAAGCCCTTATGTTAAAATAAATCACTATTTATAGGATTAGCGAGCCCATTCTGTTTCAAAATAATGGGTGCACTCGAAAGATGCAGAATAGCGCTGAAGTGTAGATGTAGCCTGGGAGAACATCTCCTGCCAATGTAGCATGTAGTAGACACCACTTTTAACAGATATAGCTTATATTGCTCATTAGATGTCCTTTTCACACCCAGGAGTAACATGAGTTACATTGACTCAGGCAGTAATGTAGACAAACCACATATGTTACAAATTCCATCCGTATAATTTTAAAGAAATATTTTTGTTTGGTTTGGTTGAACCCAAATTGAAATATGTCAGTGTGTTGGACAGTGTTTGAAAAGACTAAATTAAAATCATGGGACTAGGATGATGTGAAGTCTCAGAGGAATTGTAATTTTGTTGCTTGAAACCTCTATTTTTCCTGATGGGCTAGGATCCCAGGAGGAACCATATATCCCGTGATGCACCAGTGACCTCTCCTCTGTCCAAGCCATGCACTATCAGGTAGTTTTATGACTGCTGTGTGTAATGGAAGATGTTCTGCAATCAGGAAGACAGTCCATACGCAATAAGGTGGGCATGATGCACCCAAACCTCACTGGCAACTGCAATTTAATATTGAAATAGGCCTAAGTGAAATTTTTAAATACGATTCCAATTCAATTCAAAATGTTTCACTTCATGACAATTGAAATCTTTTGTTTCAATCAAATATATAAAATAAAATATATTTTTCTGCATTTTTGTCTTTAGCTTTTCATTCTCTCAAATTGTTGGCAATGTAAAGTTTTATCCATATTGAGTCTAAAAGAAATATTGAAATAATGGAATTCTCCATAGGGCAGAAACATTTTCCATGAAATCCCAACTGTTGGGGGGGGGGAGGGACCAAAATAATCCCCCCGGGAAAATTTTGCTTGATTTAAAATTTTCTTTAGAAAAAATCTGAAAACTGGAGAAATGAACATTTTCATTTCAAAGTGAAATTTTCCTTATGATTTTTTTTTTTAAATTAAACCATGAATTTCTGTTTCTGTCTTCTCTTCCCTTTTTCTGTTTTGTCACTGTCTGAAATAGAAAGAATACGCTTTCTATTCCCCACTACCACTATTTCAAAAGTTTCTTCATTTGGAAAAGTTGCACAGAGGAAAAATGGGGGTCGAAAGAATAAAAGGAAAAGGTGAGATGACAAAATCGCTGCTTTATCCCAATTTTGCTCAGTGCAACAAAGAGGAGGAAGCTACCAAACAGCTGGTTATTGTGCACTATGCTATTAGCTCCAAAGAACCATATGTCTGCTGATAATAGCCAAAGTATACTGTACTCTCCACTACCTCCACTCATCCTTCTTTTCACTGACTATGCTTTTTCTCATCATATGCACCAGCTCTATATTTTCTGGGAACTTCCTGGAACAAAGGTTGCTCTTTTTAGGCTCTAGGAGTATCTGAAAAGGAGAGGAGCAAGTCTTCTGCATAGTATTTAGGGCCAGTACAATAGAAAATAATATTACAGTATCTTACAGAGATTGTTAGCTCCATTGTAAAATTATACAGAGGATTTTCACTGTAATTTTAGGCTGTGAATATAGAGTCACATAGCTTATTCACATTCTCTTTAATGTCAGATTATTCAACATGTAATTAAAAAGATATTTCACTGTATACACTAATTATAGATAAAAGCAGCTCTAAAAGTATATTTAAGGGTATGCTGAAGAAAAGCTGCAAAGTTCTATTATAATGCAATCTCCTTTTCTTTAAAAATAAAGGTCAAGCACAACTGCAAAAAGCCCACTGCTTCAGATGATGGCCATTAATAACTATTTACGGAATGTCGATTAATGGCCAAGCCTCCGTGATGTAACATCAAAGGAGGTGCTGGGAAGGTGTCTATGTGTTTTGTTTTTTTTTCTTTTTTGTGCAGGAAGGAGAAGGGGGCAGAATGACAGTTAGCAAAAGCAGTGAAAAGTGGTGGTCCTTAGAATAGAGCTGAATATTATTCAAGTGAGGGATTTAAATGCTGTAAGAGCTTCATTAAATTTTCAAAGGATGAAATTTGCCCACTGTTTGGAGGCTCTTGTCTCCATAGAAGCTTTGTAGCACCTAGCTAGAACCGTTGTGATGGGGGAATTACATATTCCCTCATTGCTGTTGAAGAGACCTCCATGATAGTTTCAAATTCAAAAGTACAGAGAGAGGTACTGGGGATGGGCCTCAAATAACCAGAGGGTTCAATCACAGCTGGAAAGGATATTGCAGATATAATAAAGTCCAGCATCTGTCAATGACATTACCTTACCTATTTGTGTTCATTTTGAATGGGAAAGATAACAGGAGTGAAGGAAGATTTCTGTAGTAATAAAAAGATAACAGGAGTGAAGGAAGATTTCTGTAGTAATAAAAAGCTGTCACTTTTGAAGAATTTATAATCAAAGAGGCTGTCACTTTTCAAGAATTATGATGTCCTTGAGGCTTTCACTCTTTAAAGAATTTCTTAACCATTGTTGGGATAACCTTTGGAAAGGTATTGAAGGTATGTAATAGGATCTGATCTCTTTGACTCTGCTTCCTTGGAAATTCTCATTCTTTATTGTAACTAATGTTTCACCATCACCACACTTTTTGTGAGATTTCATTTTTCTTTCTCTCCAAGGGAGAAGAATTTTAACTCACTAGGTTTCTATTGTTCACCGATGTGTGATTACAACTGGATGTGTTTTGTTTCCTTCTCTAAGGAAACAATCTATAAAACAGACATTTTGGATTATACAGTTTCCCATGCTGTGGAAATAAATGGAATACAAATATTCCGTAAAGAACATTTCAGTATGTATCTCACTTTTATTTAGACATTTCTTGACCTACAACCTAGTACTAGAATAGGGAAATCACTCTGCACAATTACATTTTTGTTTTAGTAACCAAGTAGTGTGTGTGTGGGGAGGATGGGGGAGAAAATAAAACAAAGATTGTAAGAATGTAAAATATGCCTCAAGGAGGTATAAGAATCTTGCACAAAAGGGGTGTTTTTGCACAAAATGGACCTGTCTACACTGCTTGTTTTTGCACATCAGCAGGGAATATGACAAATGCTAATGAATGCTTCATTAGCATACTCTGTGCCGGCAAAAGCCTGCAGTGTAGAGATAGCCCTAGAGTTAAAACCTTGTCTGTAGACACTATTAGTTAAGCACAGGCTGTGCTCAATGTCTGTCGGGATCAGACAGATCTCTAAGGGGGGAGGTTACATGGGACATGGGATCATACCTTTCCAAAGCATTTCACTCTCTATTGTATCTTCTGCTTTTAAGAAAATAAACATGATATAGAGGACTTATGTGAGTATGATGGTATTCAAATAAATGTGTTTACTAAATCATTGCAATATGCAATGTTTACTTACCAGTATGGATTGCTTCTCTCCAGTTCTCTCCACAGTGTACAGTGAGTTACCAATGTAACTCACAAACTAGATAAAGGAATACTACCCTTTTCTTATATACTACAAGATCTATGGATGAAAAGAATGGCCTTTATTGAGAAAGGCAGTTAACCATGTGTTTAAATCCCATCCTATCCAGGAAAGCAATCAAGCTTGTTTTCCTGAATTTGGGAATTATCTGTGGTTATGACTGTACATGTTGCCTATGTAACAACAATTTTTACATTAAAATTATATTTTTAAAAACAAATAATTAAAATAAAGCAATTTGAGAACAAAGAAATACAATGCAAAGTCCCCCCCCATAACTCCATATTTTTCCCATATCTGATTTTCAGTACATGAGAGTGTAACACAAATGATTGCATTTTCCTAAAGTAAGAACTTGATCCTGTCAAAGTACCGAGAATATCACAGAATTGGGCTCACATTTTTTGTTCCAATGATCCATAGCAGGTAACACCTCTAGTTACACGGTCCTAACACAACCATAATCCAAATTCCCTTGAAGCATGTATTCCTTGAATACATTTTCTCCTAGTAACACTGATGAATTGAATTCAACACACCAAAATAGAAATTACATTCATCCATCTTATAGCATACAGTAATGTAAATCTGCTAACTTCCTCATTTATATTGTGACAAATATCTCATTAATTTATTACCATCCTGAACTTTTGTTCAGTATGCAACATAGCAATAGTGGAGTAGATAAACTATGTGCAGTGTATTAGGGGAAGGAAGAAATTATATTTTGACACTTAAGTGATTTCCACATTTCCTTTCTGTGTATTGCTGCTGCACGTTATCCCTTAAACACTAAGACTTCCATTAAACTTTCAAATGGATTTTCTGAAAAAAATCATTTCTGGGCTGTTGGTTGCATCCATTGTCTTTCAGTCTTGTGCCTTCCTCTGAGGGGGCTGGTGCTGGGCATGGTCAGAGAGGATACTGGGCTCACTAGCGCTTGGGTGCCATAACTACTGTATTCACGTGAATGTATTTATCACTAGCAAGTTTTTATTGAGTAATCCTGAAAAATAATATTCCCATTATAAATTATTTGCAAGTTGTCCATTTCATCTACTCATTATTGACTATTCTTTATTGCAGTGCCCCTAAGTCATGTGGAAATGTTGCTGCATCCTTGATTGTCTGAAATATTTTAAATTGGAGAAAAATAGCAAGTAGCAAATAATCAATATCAGTTTGTGAATAATGAAAAATGAAGGGTCTTGCTCATGCACATATAGTTTGGAATGCATGTCAATAGTGGTATATTATTTGTTCCTAGAATGAACATTTTGCAAATATTCTTACAGTATAAAATGTACTCACATGAATAATTGCAGCAAACAGCAGATAAAAAGGTGCTTACAACATGCTTGAACTGAGCTGTTGTTTGGAAAGCAAACAAATATTCATGAACATTATTTCTGCAGTCTTTGTCCGTCTCAAGAAACAAATAAAACTTAGGACTAAAAACGGCTACAAGAAAACACCACTTTCTCCGGAATATGAGACTATATTTAAGCATGTAAGTTATAAGAATTTTTAGTGGTAGTACATTCTTGACTGCCATAAATGCTATCTAATATAAGCAGTATGGCCTTGCAAAATTGCTTCAAACATTTCTTAGCCCAGATACAAGATTTGGATTAATTTGGAAATAAAGAGTGGTTTATATTTGCCAAGTGTCATGATGCTTAAGTGAAATCCCAGTTATTGTGTTTTAGTTTTGCTAGCCTCAAACTATTCCAAGGTTTGAATGCATACCAGTTGGAATCTGCAGTATTTTATAACTTTCAGGTTTCCACTGTGCACCTTTTACTTTCTAGCATGTCTACACAGTAGCAGGAAGTCAAAGGTAGAACACTATTCCTCTGACTTCCCTTATTCCTCGTAAAATGAGGGTTACAGGAGTCAGAGTAAGAAGTCCTTCAACTCGACATTATTTTGACATTATGTTGAAATAACTGCTTGCTGTGTAGTCATGGACTATGTTATTTCAGAGTAACGTCAGTTATTCCAAAATAATGCTGCTGTATAGACATAGCCTAAATGAAATAATATCCGCTTTACATATTTATTCTCCTCCTTGTAAGGCTAAGTAATGGGAGTCTAAAACAAAATGGGCAAATCTGTCACTAATACTGGAAAATACACATAAGAGCTTGAAAAAAAAAAAGTCAAGCTCATCATTGAATATTGCACATAAAAGCATACAAAACCACACTGCCAACATTGCAAAAATGAATAAGGGAATGTGGTAACCTGGGCTCATCATTGCAAAACTTCATTATAGGAAAACTGCATGATCTTGCATGGATATGTTTGACCATTTACACTCAGTGAGTGCTACCGCATATGTTCTGAAGATCTATTGCCTGTTAAGATTTGGACTACGATTCCAGTCTTTCAGTCCTATATCTTAAAATTTTCAACCACATCTAAGTCTCAATGATTTCCTATGGGACGTAGGCACTTTTGAAAGTTTTACACAAAGCTTTCTTTCCTCTTTATTGCGTTCTTATATAAGAATCTTTAATAGCCATTCACAGTGTTTAAAAATCTCCCTAAAATACACAAGCAGGGCTATAACAGAAAAAAAAAAGACTCAAATCCTGCAGAGACATATGAAAGTGGTTAACTTTCAGCCCTGTGAATATTCTCACGCAAGTCCTGCTCAAAAGTTAAGCATGTGTGTAAGTCTTTGCAAGACCTTGGCTTATTTAGTTTTAGGAACTCTGACCAATGATACAGAAACTTAAAAAGTTGGAATAAAGCAAAGCTATAAATATTCAATAATCATCCTCTCATGCTGTAGCTCCTTTTAATTCTGTATGATAAAGCTGTCAGCCTCAGACTGAAGATATACATTTCTACAGTCAATAAGAAGAAAAAGAACACTAAAAATAGGTCTAAAGTACAGAAATGACATTGTTATTACATCCTCAGAAATATTTCCCCTTTCCCCTCTTGAATTGGACCTGTGAATGTCTTATGTTGGGGAGAGACTTTTTTTTTTAACTTGTTGAAAGCTTTATTCTTAAAAAACACAAATCAGGCCCCTATTTAGGATCATAACACAAATGCACTTTGCTATTTCATCTCATCTGGCAACAACAGTGGAATAGGAGTTTAAAATTCCCTTTCATAGGATACGTTTAAACTCTGTGAAAAAAGGTTAACATGCCTTTTCTTCACATCATATCAGGAAAGAAAAAAAAAAAACTTTCTAACCATTGAACAATATTTCCATTATACCATCTCTCTAGTCATAAAATCCATTCCCAGTTCAATATACAGTCAAAGCAAATGTCACAATATGGGCATTCCTGGGAAATGCATTGTATGTTTGAGCAGGACTTGGGTAAGCAGCAATAGATATCAGGAGACCCTTTCAACAGCATAACTGGCAGATAAGTATATATTACCTATTGAGTTTCAATAGGAGTTTGGTGCCTCAATATTATTTGGGTAATTCAAATTCTCCTTCTCTGATGGTGCTGAACACAGGAAGCTGACTGCAAAAGTTATTGGACAAACATCCCTTTTAAATTTCAAGCACTTATTTGAGATCTATTTTAAACACCTGGCAAGGCAATTTGTTATGAGAGTTACCTAAGTATATAGGGGCTGATTTGAAGTCTCTTGACTTCAATGGGCTTTAGATCAGGTCCAAAAAAGACAAAGTTCAGAAGGAGTGTATTTTAAATATTTGTGAAATTACTACATGGTTACCCTCTTTGAAAGATACATTATCTTGAATTAATATCTGAGCTTGTGATCCCCAAAAATGAAATTACTCTCTGGTTTCTTCCTTCTTTCGAAGTAAACTGAAAAATATTTTTGCACGTTTAAAACTTTAGCTTCTGCTCCACAAAATGTAAAGTGAATTGAGCCTGGTTTTTGCAACTATCTGCAGACAGCGATAAAGTTAACGACCTAAGAGAGATGTTTCCAGATTGAGGTAATAATCCAACCATTATCCTCTCTCCAATTAGCCATCATGCACAACTTCAGTTGCCACCACCAGAAAGCCTATATACTCCTTAGACATCTACTGAGATTCTCATGAATTAAGGAACCTTACTCATCTGCCAATGTTCTGCTCATTATTGCCTGTAGTTAGGAACAGACAGAAGAGGGTCAAAGTTGTGGGGGACAGGCAGAAGAATACAGGTCCACATACTAAACAGCATTACTCTAATGTTAGCAATTATCTGTGATATCCACCGGCTAATGCATATCTCATGCCCCTTTACTGCTGAGCCACATAGAGAATTGTAAGTACTGTGCCTCTGAGTTATTCCATTGTTCACAAGGCAGAGGTCTGTGATGGAACATAAAGGTTCAGTCCTTGCTGATGAATAATGTGGGTGTCAACAGACTGCCAAATGACATAATCTTTTTCCGTCCACCCCCACCCCAATTTGCTGTTTAAAAACCTTAGGGAATTACTCAGAAACTACTTGAATTACTTTCTTTAAATGTTGCATGCTCAAGCACTGAAAAGCTGGGAAATGTCAGAATTGCATGGGCAACTTAGTGCTTGACTTTGCAACTTTAAAACTATATTTTAACATAGACCTTTGGGTGTAATATTGTGCAGACTATCTTGCACTCATTGATGACAATAGTCAAACCTCCAACAGGAGCCAGATGCAACCCTTCTACTTGCACTAAGTAGCTTTTGTTTTGTTTTATTTTGTTTTATTTTTTTTGTGGAGGGAGGGGTAGAAAGGGGAAGCGAGCATGGTGAAATCTTTTCATATTGCCATAGGTAGCCTAAAGTGGGGCACAGTTCAGGGTTAAGTTTTAAGAATGGCTCATAATTTTGTGCACATATCTGCCATATAATTATAATCTGCATTCTGTTTAAAGTTTAATTTAAAAAAAATAATTGTCATTTATTAAAATTTCCCATATTATGTTATTGCTGGTCATGCAGAAAATTACTTTGCTGCAGGAAACAAAACCATCCAATATAATCACTCTCGTCTACAGAAGGGGAGATAATTGGATTAATCATAATGCAAAATCTTGGAAATAAAATGCTTTGTTTGCTAAACTGAGCTGTGACTGACACTTAGTTATGACAGAGAATGAAGTTTTAGTGAATTGTACACCAGGCTGACACACTTCCCAAGGAACTTATTTAGATCTTTTAAGCTACCTGCTGTTTGGTTCTTTCAGCTCAAGTCAGTATGGGTGCATCTACACAGCAGTTATTTCGAAATAACTGATGTTATTTTGAAATAATAATGCAAGCATCTACACAGCAATTCTGTTATTTTGAAATAATTTTTAAATAATGGGCAGCTTATTCTGACTTCTGTAAACCTCATTCCACGAGGAATAATGCCTATTCCAAAATAGCTATTTTGGAATAGGGAGTATAGATGCGGGAGCTCGAGTTATTTCAAAATAAGGGGCCTCCAGGAAATCCCACAGGTGCACTGCTGGCCACTCCATCCACACTCCTCAGGACTTTATAGTTCCTCTTCCCCTGCAGCCCTTAAAGCTGCAGCCACAGGGAAAAGTGCTTGTGGCAGAAAGCTGGCCCTTCAGCCACAGCGGAGATGCCACAGCAAGTTATCCGGCCAGCATGAGCGACCCTCAAGCTGGCAAAGAGCCCTCCCCACTCTCAGGCTATGGCTACACTGTAGACTTCTTGCAGAAAAGCTTATGCAAATGAAGCACGGCATGGAATATCGCCACTCTTTATTTGCATAATTAATTAGCAGTCGCTTTTGCACAAGAGGCTTTTGCGCAAAAAGGAGCTGTGTAGATGGCTTCTTTTCGTGCAAAAACCCCCTCTTGCACAAGAGCTGTTCTTCCTCATTTTTTCAGGAAGACCAGCTCTTCTGCAAGAGGGGTTTTTTGCACAAGAAGCTGTAGCCTCAGGGAGCACTCTGATGGCTCCCAGGAGCCTGCCAGGCACCACAAGATGTGTGTAGCATCCTGCTCTGGGGAGAAGATCCTGACCCTCCTGGGCTGCGTCTAGACTGGCAAGATTTTGCGCAAAAGCAGCTGCTTTTGTGCAAAAACTTGCCAGCTGTCTACACTGGCCGCTTGAATTTGCGCAAAAGCACTGACATTCTAATGTTAGAAATCAGTGCTTCTTGCGCAAATACTTTGACGCTCCCGTTCGGGCAAAAGTCCTTTTGTGCAAAAGGGCCAGTGTCGACAGCTCAGATTTGTTTTGCGCAAAAAAGCCCCGATGGCTAAAATGGCGATTGGGACTTTCTTGCGCAAAACCGCATCTAGATTGGCACGGACGCTTTTCCGCAAAAAGTGCTTTTGCGCAAAAGCAGCCGTGCCAATCTAGACGTTCTTTTCCTCAACTGCTTTTAACGGAAAATCATGCCAGTCTAGATGTAGCCCTTGAGTTTTGGAGCAAGGAAGAAAACCTCCAGGATCTCCACACCAGACGGCACAATGCCAAAATCTACAGCTGCATGGCCTTCAAAGAGCCACATCCGGATCCAGGAGAAGATCCAGATGAAAGCAAAGGAGCTCTGCCAGGCCTATTCCAGGGCGAGGGAGTGCAGCTCCTGCTCTGAGGCAGAACCCCACTCCTGCCCCTATTAGCTGGACCTGTACCACATCTAAGGGGGTGGTGCAGTCCGTTCTCCACCTCTGGCAGGTGACGCAGGGCTGGAGACATCCATCGTTGCCTACCTGGGGGGCAGAGCCAGTTGTGGGAAGGAGGAGGAGGAGGAGGAGGAGGACCCCGATGCGGCCAGCACTGTCACCACACTGACCCTGAAGCTGGTATCCCAAGGCCTGGATGTGTCCCAGGCATCCTCCGAGGCTGGGGAAGGAACATCAGATGAGTGACCTTAGTTACCTTACACAGACAGGGTGGTGGTGGTGGTGGGCAGCAAGGGGCTGGGGTGCACTCCTCACCTGGATTTCTCAGCCTGGGTATCATGCTGCAGTCCATGCACGTGGATGCACATGCAGCGCCAATCTGGAGGCTGCACCAGAGCACCCCGGGCTGTTGCTCACAGGGTCTGGGAAGGTCGGCCACACTTCTGACACCTGGGGGTGACGGATGAGACACCCTCCCATCACAAGCCACCTGGAGAGGGAAGTCACCAGCCAGAAGTGAGAGACAAGCACAAAATGCGGCACTTCCCCTCACTCCCTTATTGTCCAGGGACCAGGATCAAAAGCAAGCCACCTCCCAGTGCACAGAGTTGCTGCCCCCCTACTCTGCTGAAATTCTGCCCTTGCTGCCACTCACATACACCTTCCCTGCTACACCCTGACCCCGTCTCCTCCTCCTGTGGCCAAGGACACAAGTTCTTTCCCCTTGGGACACCACCACTGCTAGACCCAGTGTGTATGTGGCACCAAGGCAAGCCCAGCTGGCCTGAGGCCCCCCCTCCCACTGGCAGGATACTGGTGTGGCTGGCAACTTCCCATGCCTTTCTACCCCCCAGGGCATGATAGTGATGAGGCTGCTCCACTGGGAACATCTGGGCCTCTGTAGGAAAGGGCTCACTGACCATGCCAGAGATGGCCTTGCTCCCAGGACATCACCTTCCTCTGACCCGAGAACTGTTGGTCTTGGCTCACAGATGAGGGCAAGGCCTCAGGGACAGTGTCTCCAGGGATGACTGACGGTCTCTCTTTTCTCCACCAGATGCAAGAGGGGGGCAGGTGACACCACCTGGGTCAGCTGCCCGCCATCGGGGGAGCTGCAGGTGCCAGAGAATGCAGGAGGAACTACTACAGGAGCACATCTCTATGTTCTGGGCCCTGGATGAGCCACTGGATCAGAGGCTCCAGGAGGACATGCGATTACAGAGAGGGACTTGGAGGGAGTTGCTGCAGCAGGGTTGCACCATGCATCCAGTCTCTCCTGTCCTGGCCGGCATGGAGACAGCTCCTACACTTGCTGCTGTTACTACCCCAGCCCCAGCCCCACCTCCCATGCCTGACCGTGTTCTAACGCCACCTCCTGCTTCTCCTCCTAGCCTCCCCATGGTTGCTGAGGTCCCCGCCACAGGAGGTGGTGGAACCAACCAAGCCAGGCATCAATCACACTCCCAGCCCTGAGCCTCTCCTCTCCCCTTGAAAGTTTTTCTTGCTTGATCAAATGACGGGTGGAGCTTTTTAAAAAATATATATATTTCTTTCTTTATTTATTTTGCTCAACAACTTTTTTCCCTCAGCTCTTTGCGCTGTACCCACCATTTTGGCTCTTCATCTGCAACGGGTTGGCCATCCCTGCACAAGCTCCTAGTGGGGAGGCCCCAGGGAGAGTGAAACGGGGGTCCTTATGAGAATCGCTCCTTTCCTTGACGTGCACACCCCCCCCTTGATGGACTTGCTGGATGTCAGTCGTGTGCGGCTGTTGAAAGGCCCTGCCAACCCAGCCAGCCTCTGCCCCCCCCCACCCAGAGAGGAACGTTTCCCCCTTCTGCTCACAAATATTGTCGAGCACACAACACGCAGCTACCACTTGGGGGATGTTCTACTCCCCAACATCCAACCAGGTGAGGAGGCATCTGAACCTCACCTTGAGATGCCTGAAAGTGCCCTCCAGCACCATGCAGGCCCTGATGAGTCTCGAATTGAAGCATTCCTTTGAGTTGTCAAGGTGGCAAGTGTAGGGCTTCATGAACCAGGGCAAGAGAGGATAGGCTGCATCCCCCACAATACAGAATACCATGTCCACTTCATCGACCCTGATGGTGCGGTCGGGGAGGAAAGTGCTGGCTTCCAGCTTCTGGAAGATGCTGGAGTTGCAGAAGACTCAGACCTCATGCACCTTCCCAGATCAGCCAATGATCTGCCCACCATGGTCAACGAGGGCCTGCAGGACCATCGAGAAGTACCCCTTGCAGTTGATATAGACAGATGCCCAGAGTCAGGGGCCTGGATGGGTGTGTGGGTAATATCAATACTCACCCCTGCAGTTGGGGAAGCCCATGTTGGCAAATCCGGCGACAATGGAGTCCACGTCGCCAAGGTTAATGACCCTGTGCAGCAGGATGGTGTTGATGGAGACAAACAATCAGAGAATCACAGGGGTGCCGGAGCCCTTGGGAGGTCCCCAAGCTAACCACCCCTTCCCCCACCCACATCAGGAGCAACCCCCTATGTAGCCCATCCCCTGGCAGGGCTGAAAAACCACCAGGGGAAGGAGGCTTCCCCCACCCCTACCTCCACTTCCAACCCCCCCTTTCCCTAGGGAGCCCCATTCCAGCAGTTCACCCCCCCCCCTGAAACTTTAGCCTGAGAGTGCCATACCTGCATGACAAGGGCCCTGATGGTCAGCTTCCCCATGCCGAACTGGTTGCTGATGCATTGCTAGCTGTCCCGTGTGATGAACTTCTACACAGTGATGGTGACCCTCTTCTACAGGGGGATGGCAGGTCACATGTGTGTGTCCCATCACGTGAGGGCAGGGACGAGCCAGGCACACAGCTCCAGAAAGGTGTCCTTCCGTATGTGAAAATTTTGGAGCCACTGCTAGTCACCCCACCATTCCATGATGAGCCATTCCCACCAGTCAGAACTGGTGTCCAGCTGCCAGAAGCGGCGGTGCACGGTTGGGTGCAGCTGAAAGAGCTGAGCTCGTAGAGAGATGGTGAGGGTCTCCTCGATCAGTTGGCGGTTGCATTCCTGCAGGCCAGGAGGGAAGCCTGAAGAAACTGCTGCAGAAACTGCAGCACCACAGATGAGGGCTATCGAATGCCCTGAGGCAGCTCCGGCTCTGTGGTTGGACAGCTGAGGTGTCCGCAAGAGCAACCACCGCAGTCAGAGCAAAGGCTTTGCTGTCCCTCAGGAAGGTAGGCAAAGGTGAAGAACCTGAGAAAAAGCTGTACAGAGGTGTCCCTGAAAGCATGAGCCTCAAGCAGCAACTCCCAGAAGTAACTGCATCCTGATGCCCTGCCTGAAGTGGTTCCAGGTGGCCTTAAATGCAAGTTAGTGTCCAATCAGTTTAGATGCTCTATTTCAAACTAGCTAAGTGCTCTTTTGATGTGTAGATGCGCTCTTTAGAAATAAACTATTTTGTATATTTCTTCCAAAATTGCTTATTTCAAAACAAGCATATAGTGTAGATGTACCCTATGTGTCCAATGACTATGCAAAGTCCTAATCTTAAACTCACAAATTTCAATTCAATAGAAGACTTTCCAAGAAAAGGAGCCAACAGAGCTACTGAAAAATAAGATCTTGGGATCTTTCAACATATGTATGTTCAGTTGTTTTTCAGAAAGGGTTTAGCCTACAGACATGGACAAAAACAAATAAAACTAGCAATGGTTTCTTTTGTTTTTTTAGATTTATTACACACCTATTCAAGATATATGGAGGCCTATATACAAAGCAATAACTGAAAGTCGCTCACCTTCTCTCTTTCTTTTTCTCTCTCTCTCTCACACACACTTTAAAATTTTATTCTATTATGAAATATTCTATCAGTCTCCAAGTGATTTCCTGCATTTAAACTGTAGAATATCAGTAGATGTGGCATTCTCTCTAGGCGATGCACACATTCCAGAGGCCAAATTACATTTTGGATAAGCTCAATTTTCAGCTTGATCTTAACCTACTGTAGCTTTTGTCCTGGGGTTTGTGGTCTGGTTGCCACATTGTCAATCATTTTGATATTAAAATATCAGATTTCACACACAAATCAAATGTTTAAATAATCTGGTTCTGCACAGAGCCTTAAGAGTGTGGCATCAAATTGTACGTACAATTAAATGTGGACATATGCCTTTTTAGTCATCTACCTATTAGATTTTTTTGTGCAATCAATAGTTAGGCTCCTAAATGGGAACAAATGTTATCACAATTAATTACAATACTGTTTGGTCTTTATTTAATGGATGGTTGAATAAATCTTTACAGGTACTTCTGTAGTACCTGAAATTAATAAAATGTACATTTTCCTCATTTTAATGACCTCTCTCCACACACACACGTCAGAACTTTGCTAACTGCATCCTTCACTTTGTGTGTGTTCATGACTGTGCCTTACATGAACCTAAGAGTGGTATGGATTTGTACCACTAAAGTGGCAGCTGCAGAAGGAAAGACACTCTGGCTGTGTCTAGACTGGCCAGTTTTTCCGCAAAAGCAACTGCTTTTGCGCAAAAACTTGCCAGCTGTCTACACTGGCCACTTGAATTTGCGCAAGAGCACTGACGTTCTAATGTAAGAAATCAGTGCTTCTTGCGCAAATACTTTGACGCTCCCATTCGGGCAAAAGTCCTTTTGCGCAAAAGCTTTTGTGCAAAAGGGCCAGTGTAGACAGCTCAGTTTTGTGCAAAAAAGCCCTGATGGCTAAAATGGCAATCGGGGCTTTCTTGCGCAAAAGCGTGTCTAGATTGGCCACGGACGCTTTTGCGCAAAAAGTGCTTTTGCGCAAAAGCATCTGTGCCAATCTAGACTGTCTCTTGCGCAAATACTTTTAACGGAAAACTTTTCCATTAAAAGCATTTGCGCAAATTCATGCCAGTCTAGATGCAGCCTCTATGTTTTCAAAATCATGAACTTCAACACTTTTGTGATGACACAATTGTAAAGCAGACAAAAGATATAAGTAATCTTATTTTAAAATATGTGTTGGAGTTACTATTTTGAACGCTAAATTCCTCCTTGTGCATAATGCTCAGAATTAAAGGCTTGTTTTCCCAGTAACATAATTTTCAGCATTTCATGACAAATTGATTCAGAAGATGTGTTTTTAACAGGGCCGGCTCTAGGCACCAACAAACCAAGCATTCCGGCCGCCCCTGAGAGACACTGGCTGGAGAACTCCTGAACGCCTAACCCTTACCGCCCAGCCTCCCTGTGGCTGCACAAGGCAATGGGCGGGGAGACGGAGTGCGCGATGGGCCAGCAGCGAGCCACCTTCCACAGGCCGGGTGCGTGGGGCAAGTTGCACTCGCAGCCCCGCCGTGATTGGCTGAGGAGCCATGACATCATTGTTCCGGGCTGCCTCGCTGCCTTCCCTCGGTACCAGGGAGAAAAGTGCACCCCCTAGTTAGCGCGTGAGGGCGTTGAGGCGGGGCAGGGCAGGGCGGGGCGGCCCTGGCAGGAGCACTGGCCACACACTGCTCCAGTAGGCTTCCCGGCGCAGCTGCCACTGCCCAGCACCCAGCAGCTGGGGAGCAGGAAATGCCTGAGGGAGCCTCCCATCCATGAAGCAGACTCTGGTGCCTGGGATCGTTCACACTCCTCTGACTGGCACCAGCCAGTGTGGCCCGACGTGCAGGGGGGGGGGGGGGCGCACTATGGGCTTTGAGAACAGCAGTGGCGCTGGAGCGCTACGGCCCTGGTGGGCAAGCCGCTCTCCCTGGGCTATGTGGGGCAGGCTGCACAGAGTGATCTGGGGCCGGGCAAGGGGCAGCCCGGGTCACTGCAGCCAGGGATCACGCTGCAAGCCAGGTGCCTTTGGTCATCTCTCCACCTGCCTTGCACTTACTAGTGACCCCTCCAGCCGGAGCGAGCGCCCTTGGCCAAGGAGTTTACAGGAGTGTGTGTGTGGGGGGGGGGGGGGGTAGCGCACATTGGCAAATGGGGGGTGACTCTCTCTCCCTTTTCTCTACTTCAGTGCTGGGCGTGGCAGGAAGGGAGAGCTGCAGCATTAGTGGGCCCGGGCAGAAGGAAGGCCCTGCCCGGGCCAGGATGATTCAAGCAGAGGCACCTAGGCTGGGGGGAGGGGAAAGCTACTTTGCAGACCGATCTGGTTGGTCTGGCACCGAGAAGCCACTGGAGGGGGCCTCACCTGCCCTGGATCAGAGATTTTGGGGGGGGGGGGGGGAGGGAGAGAGGTGTCCCTGGCCTTGCCCGTTATGTTTCCCGGCTGTGTCTGCGCACATCCCTAGGGGGACGCGTACCACTTTCACCCCTCCCCCAGGGCGCTCCGCGCATGCTATGGGGAAGGGACATGAGGGTTTGGTGGGGAGACGGAGTTCGATCAGTTGGGGTAGGTGGGAGAGGGGAGCAGACTGGGTCCGGTCGGGGGGGGGGAATCGGGTTTGGCTGGGAGGGAAGAGAGGGCGCAGGGTGGATTAGGTGGGGGACAGAAGGGAGGGGAGACTGCGTCCGGTAACTGAGGGGTCGGGTTTGCCTGGGAGGGGAAAGAAGGTGGAAACTGGGTTCGGTGAATGTGGGGGGGGGGGGGTCGGGATGTGTGTGAATGGGGATGTGTGTGGAGGGGAGACAGGACGTAGGCTGGGTTTGGCTGGAGGGCATGGTGGGAGTCAAAGAGCCGCAAGGTAAAAGGGGCGCTTTCCTCCTCAGTGCCTGTCCTGCAGCAGTGGGACAAGGGAGGGAGGGACGGCCAAAAATTTTTTTGCTTGGGGCGGTAAAAAACCTAGAGCCAGCCCTGGTTTTTAATGGTCACTCTGATCAAAAGAACAACTCTGTGTGTGTCTATGCTAACTCAATTTTTGTTATCACCTCAAATGCTGTTCAGAACTATGAGCACTCCCTGCAGTGGATTATTTCTTCGTGGCAAACCCAGAGCAATTTCTACTCTCTATGGGCGTATCTACACTAGGAAATAATTTTGAAATAAATAAAATCAAAATAATAATTCCCAAAATAACAAAATCAAAATAGTGTGTCCCCACTATGGGGAGCATCAAAATTACTCAGAATTATTTTGAAATAGCACATCCATCCTGATTGGAGCCTGCCTTAGACTTAGAGCCCCTGGAAGCACTCTGGAAAGGGCACCTGGAGGACAGACACTTTCTGTGGCTGCTTGGTCAGGCAAGCTGTGACATGTGCTTTCAGGCTCTTCTCTCTATGGCCATGTCTCACACATCACTCCACACTGCCTACCCCCTCGCAGGACACCAAATAGACACAGTGTGCTCTGGTTGCCCTTCCGGACATCACAGCAATTACAACATTGAGCCATAATTGCTGCAAAGTGTGTCTGGACATGGCCCCCCCTCATCTCCTTTTAGCTGCAGCTTGAATAGTTCCTGTTATGCTAAACAAATGCAGTTTGAACAGTTCCTGTTATGCTGAGTAGCAAAAAATCACCATAATGTTAAAAGCTTGCTTAATATATAATGTAATGTGACAGGAGGCTAGGTGCGGGGTCTTTGTCTCAGAAGAGATGTAACTGCACACCAGACTCAGGATTGGATCAGAAGCAGTAGAGTCCTCCCATGAATCTGAAGGGACTCCAGGAACTTTTGTCACCTCGCAGCTGATCTCCTGGCCATCCTCAGCTACCTGCAAAATCAAAACTAACTCTCACCACACTTACAGCCTGCCTCCAAACTGCCAGCATGAATGTTATGTGTGTGTGAGTATTGCCATACCATTAAGAATCTGTACTAATAAATCTGTATTAATCAGTGCTGCTCCAGTTCACCCTTTGTCTGGTCTTATTCCTTGGCTGGTCCCAAGGGCAGGCAACACAAAGCAGTTCCAAGCTCACAGACTTCATACTGCACCTCCTGGCACAATTTGTCCAGACTGCCCACATTCTGTGCCCATATGCTTCACCAAGAGGATGACCAGCCTAGATGAGAGACCCTCATCCCCCAGGTCTTGGTGTTTCTGCTGCTGCAAATGCCCCTCAAGTCCCTGGACACTGTTGAAGGCCACTTCTAGCATAGGAAGACCAGTTCTGACTGGTGGGACCTCATCATCCTGCAGTGATGGGACGACCAGCAGTGGTTCCAGAACTTCCACATATAGAAGGCCACCTTCCTGGAGCATTGCAAGTGGCTCACCCCTCCCTTCAGGGGACAGGATACCTGACTGTAGCCTGCCATCCCTCTGCAGAAGTGTGACACCATTGCCCTGTGGAAGCTCACCATGCTGGACAGCTACTGCTCCATCAGGAAGCAGTTCAGCGTTGGGAAATCCACAGTCAGGGGTGTGCTCCTGGAAGTAGCCAAGATCATAAATCTTGTGCTGCTACGGAGGGTCGTCACTCTGGGGAACATGGACAGCACTGTGGATGGATTTGCTGCTGAGGGCTTTCTCAAGTGTGGGGGGAGACAGATGGCACTCACATCCCCATCACCACCCCTCACATCCCCATCTCCCCCCAACCACCTGCCTCAGACTACATCACTAAGGAGGGGTATTTCTCCATAGTGCTTCATGGACCACAAGGGATGCTTCACAGACAGTGTTGGGTGGTCGGGGAAGGTGCATGATGCCCGCATCTTCTGGAACTTCTGCCTATTCCAAAAGATGTACACTGGCACCCTTTTCCCTGATGGCACCATCAGAGTTGGGACAACCAGCAGTAGCTCCAGAACTTCTGCATGTGGAAGGCCTCCTTCCTGGAGCTTTTTGAGTGGCTCGGCCCTGCCCTCTGGGGATGGGACACCCAGATGATAACCACTATCCCCCTCCAGAAGCATGTCACCATCGGGCCATGCTCATGCAGGTTTGACTCTTTTACTGGGAGGGTGGTGAAATACTGGAATGGATTCCCCAGGGAGGTGGTGGAATCTCCATCTCTAGAGATTTTTAATTCCCAGCTTGACAAAGCCCTGGCTGGGATGGTTTAGTTGGGATTGGTCCTGCCTTGGGCAGGGGGCTGGACTCGATGACCCCTAAGGGCTCTTCCAAGCCCTATGATTCTATGTTTGTATGATTCTATGGGTGGTCAAGGCCAACTATGCCATCCTGCTGCAGATGTTCATCACCCTGGGCCACATTGACCCCATCATCATTAGCTTTGCTCTTCCACTAGCTTTACTCTTCCATAATATGCATGCTGGCACTTTTTCCCCTGACCACACCATCAGGGTTGGGGAGGTTGAAATGCCCATGTGTTTCCTGGAAGATGTAACCTGCCCCTTGCTGACTTATGAAATCCTAAATGGGCATTCGGCTGCTTAAATGGGAGGTTCTGGAGTCTCCTTACCCACCTGAACTTCAGCGAGTGCAGCATCCCCTTTGTGGTGGCATCCTGCTGCATCCTCCACAATCTCTGTGAGAGCCAGGGAGAGATTTTCCTGCTAAGGTGGGGGGCAGAGGCTGAATGACTGGCCCGAGCAGTTGGACACCAGTGCTATTCCACAAGCACATCAAGGGGCTGCGCTCATCAGAGAGGCCTTGAGGGAGAGTTTCAGCCAAGGCCAGCTGTGAGACTCTCCCCTGTGACTCTCTACAAGGGGCCCCTACATTTCCTTTGTGTGTCTTTCCTCCCCCGCTCCTTCCTTCCCACCTTCCCCCTTCCTCTTCAGAGCAAATAAAAAAACGCCCATTTTTGGAACAAAACCAAGACTGTTTATTAGCGGGACATAAACAGGGGAAGGACTGGGGAAGGATCCTGGAATGGGGGAAGGAGGAGGAGGGGGAAGGATAGGAGGTGGGATTAGGGATGGGGATGGGACTGGTGCCTGCCTTGGTTAGCTCGGGAGGCATTGGCTGCCTGAGAGGTCCCACTGCCCTGTGTTCTGGGGCCCCAGTGGCCCCTGTGGGGCTAGGAGGAAGCCACAAGCGTGGGGGGTTGGGAGGTGGCTGGTGGCCCGCTGCATGCTGGTCCACCATCTGGTCCCAGGCGGCCTTCCACTGCTCTTGGTCAGCCCAGCACTCCTTCTGGTCAGCAGCCCACTCCTGGTGCTCCTCTTCAAGCCCCGAGAGAAGGAACTGGAGGCAGGCCATCTGCTCCCTCATTAGGTCTTCCCAGTTGCATTTCTTCCAGTGGATCTCATGGAATCAGGAAGATGGTATGGGAGGTGGTGGATGTGCCATGCTCGCAGCTGGCCCAGCTCTGAAGAAAAGTGACAAGGGCAGACATCCCAGGAACAGTGTATGAAGCCTAGCCCTAATCTCTGAGCCAACACTGAAGGTCTTGGCTCAGATGATGGTGATGTGCTTCGAGCAAGGCCATATGTTGCCTGGACAGTGAGCACTTTTCTGCAAGATAGACTGAAGAGTCTAAGAAGATTCTTTGTGACTCCATGTTATGAGTGTTACAATGATCCAGGAGCTGTCATTTGTTACAGGTGTGGTGAAATCTAAAGGCTAATCACAATGAGTGTATCACAATCACATGAGGGTCTGGACACACACAAAAATTTTAAAAAAGTAAAAATAGGGGAGTATCCCATAAAAAGAAAGACTCACATGAGGAACTGACAGCTTTCTTCATGGGCTTGACTACAGTAGCTAGAAGCTCAAAGTACATGAGCTCTAAGGCAGTTATGGATCAAGGAGACTGTAACCCAAAAAGCTGCCTGAGAAAACTAAGTGCCTGAGAAGACAGCCCACCTAAGATACATGGATTCTCTGCCAGGAGTCAAAGTCAACACTGAAATAGAGGCAAAAGGCCACCAAAATGCATGGGAAAACTAGAAGCTATGGAGAAAACTCAAATATATACACACCGTAGTTCCTCAAAGTACTGAAAGCAGCAGCCTCACTCAATGAGTACTCCCACCCCAGCAACAGGGTGTGAGGAAAAGTCTGCTCAATTTATCAAGAGACTGGCTGCACTAAGGAGTTCCTGTCTAAAATTGAGAGACTATGTGGGATGCACAAGATTTCAGAAGTCAAGTGGATACCCATCCTTTGGACCAAATTAAATGGGAAGGCAAGACACATTTTTAATGATATGGAGGAGGATAGTATATAAAGATGTAAAGAAAATATACGAAAAATGTTTATTATTACCCCAGAATCCTATTGACTGAAGTATAAAAGTATTAATATATTTGACAATCTCTCTCATTATAAATATGTTCATAAAATGTGTAATTTTATTAACAAATGGATAATGGATGCTGTCTGAAGGCAACTATGGAAAAAGTGTTGGATATAATAGTGCAAGAACAATAGCTCTGGATGGTGATTAGGTAAATGTGGCCTTCTGTGACACAATCCTCCAACAGTTTTGAAAGCAACAGAAATTCCTGATGAATATATTGAGTCAAGATCTCAGAGGGGCACACACGACTGGGGAAGGGTAAGCCCCCTGTTTTGCAGGCTACATGGAAGAAACATAACCCCAACTTTGTTAAAAATCTCATAGGACCCCAGATTTTAAAGACACTTATCCTAAGGGAAAACATATAATTTGCCATTACTCTGAGGCTCCTGGCCATATAGAACTACGTGGTCCCATACTAAAGATGTTGTCATACCAACCATGGAACTGGTATGATAGTTAATACCTTTGCAAATATTTTTGGCATAGACAGCTTTTTTCTGTGGAAATGTTTCAAAGAAGAAACAGTGTGTTAACTTTTGTATTGGTGTTGTAGCGTTTTTAACTTCCAGTACAGGGAATATTTTCCTGCTGAGTATACAATCTCTGTGAGTAGGGACATTTTTTCTGAAGTGTGTAACCTCCAAAGATTTATTTTTCTTTGGAGAGCGCTGATAAATGCTTCAAGAACAAACTGTGGGCAAATCCAGCAAAGCTTGTAACTTTTGCTGGCCTGTTAGTTTCAGTTCAAGAGCTGTTTACTGGAAATATTCTGCCACCAGATACTGGAGTGATGAAAGACCTAGAAATACCATAATGAACAAACACTCAGCATCAGCTAAGTGCCTGAAGATTAGTCCATTGGCTTCAGTGAAGTTAAGCTGGTTTACATTGGTTGAGCATCTGCCCTCAGGATGAGTCAAACAGCATGGCTTAAAATCACATACATCCTGTTCAGTAGGGCTATATCTAGACTGCAAGCCTCTTTCTAAAGAGGCTTTTTCAAAAGGCAGTCTGGACGCTCTCTTTCGAAAAAGCGCAGTTTGCATTACATAGCACCTTTTTTCAAAAGAGCACTTTCGAAAAAAGGCGTTCTTCCTCATAAAACGAGGTTTTCTGCGGTCGAAAAAACTGCCACGTTCTCTTGATTTACTGTCAACAGAACGCGGCAGCAGTCTAGACGCAGGGGAAGTTTTTTTGAAAAAAGGCCACTTTTTTCAAAAAAACCCTGTAATCTAGACACACCCTAAGAGTGGAGAAGATAATGTACTTTCTGTGGGACTAGCTTTCTTTTTTTCTCTCATTTTTTTCAATGTTTGTGTCACCATCATTTCATTGTGGATAAAGGAGGGGAAGGCAGATGTGCTAAGTAACATGTAGGTAAAGGCCCTTCTATCAATACAGGACCATTTTGCTAGCATGTGACATAGCATATTTCCACTGACTTGTTTTTAGATGCTTCAGAGGGGTAGCCAAGTTAGTCTTTAACAGGAAAACCTTAAAAAAACAACAAATAGTCTGGTAGCACTTTTTAAGACTAAAAAACATGTAGATGGTATCATGAGCTTTCATGGGCACAGCCCATTTCTTCAGATGATTGGAGTGTTGGATGTATTTATGGTTCTAACCTGTTAAATGAAAGGATTTGATCATTCAATAGGTTATTATACAAAGATAAATTGTGTTGACCCCTCCAAAATATTCAAGTCGCCAGCGTAGTAATACATTCTAATAACTATGAAGTTTAAAGTACAATTGTACAGTATATTGTTTTGTGAGTGAATTATCGTTTAATAAATTTCAGGGGTTCAATAAAAATGTGTCTTTCCCCCTCCCTTAAGAAAGTACTGATATTATTTAAATATAGTGCCTCTGAGTAAATCAAAAAATGAATTAACTTTTAGGGAAAATGTAATATCTGATATTAATACTCCACCAGTTAACAACAGTTCATAATTAACGGGGGCAACAACACGCCAAATTCTTTCCTGGTGTAAATGGGCCCAGCTCCAATGAGCTCAATGCTATTTATCTCATTTATACCAACACGAAATATGGCCTAGAGCATACTGGGTATAATATTCATTACCAACCGAGTCCATTTTATGGTCACTAATTATTTGTAAACTAATCCTGGTTTCAGCAAATTTATTTATTTGTGAACATCTATTATGTAATCTGCTGAACAATTTTCACCTAAGGTGTTTTTCATGAACTGTACAATTTGTTTGTTCACTACATGTCTCACTTCATGGAGAGTGACTAGCTACCTGAGTCACAGGTTATTGTTTCTGTAATCCTGGTTTCAGCAAATTTATTTATTTGTGAACATCTATTATGTAATCTGCTGAACAATTTTCACCTAAGGTGTTTTTCATGAACTGTACAATTTGTTTGTTCACTACATGTCTCACTTCATGGAGAGTGACTAGCTACCTGAGTCACAGGTTATTGTTTCTGTAACCTGGTTATAAGACAGAAAAAAAGAGAAGAGTAATTAATAGAGAACAATGAATAATGTAAATCAAATAATACATAATGCATTTCTAATACGAATATTAGAATGCATAAATATTTATTTGTAATTTTTCTGGTATTAGAAAAAAATTACGACTTCTCTGATTAGTGCCTATTTAAATGGCTGATGAACAAAAGTCAAGTGAATTCACTGTTTTTATAAACAAAAATATTAATGGTTTTCAGTAGTTTTATTGGAAACAAATTTAAGCTGCTGTGAGAAAAGTCTGGGCACTGAACAAGTAATTTTAATTGACTAATTATGGAGATATGATGTATAACTAGTATTTTAGCAGTATGCCAATAGTTTATAAAAATACATTGTATAGGTTTGTGGGGTAGGTGAAATATATAATTAGAATCTTGGATAGAATAAATATTGACTATATGTGGACATTTTAATACATATGAATAAGTGCACCCTCTAATCTGCAATTTGAATAATTGCTTTTTCCACCCCAATAAGGAACACTTTTTAGTATCTCTCTAGCAGAAAAATATACAACAATATACTATGGTTCACAAAAATCAACATCTCAGCTTCAAATGTACTAGATTTGATGTAGTAGCAACAGGACCTGTGATAGTGGTATACAGAGTGAACAAACGAGTGTAGAAGTTAGCCTTGTAATTTAAATAGTAGTGATAATTAGGCACTGGATCTAGGGGTGCTGCCACATCTCCTGGATTGACACAATAATAATCCAAATACATGGTTTCTTGTCTTCAGCACTCCCACTTATAAAATTTATTCCAGCACCATTAATCAGAGATATCCAGAACACTTCCATATCCTTTAAAACAGATATCCTGTAGCAAAACTCAGTCCTAGTAACTATACTAGCCTCAGCTGAGTTGTGGTAAGCATAAGTTTGAATGAAACTGGTTTAGAATGTCTGTTTTTGCATTTGGTGTAACAAGAATTCAGAAGTTCGGTATGTAATGTTACCTATTTTCACATTTAAAATTAACTAATTCAAGCTGTAGATCAGCAGAACTTTTTTCCAGAAAGTAATATACCATTTGATGGATCGACTCTGATTAACAGTGACAAGGTATTTCATATTTCATGGCCTGAATTGATTTTTGTTTTTCTTATTATGAGAATATGATCATTTTTAATCGCTGAGCTTTACATCAGCTTTATATCAGTTTGGCAGTGTCATAAAAAATTTACTCTGTGCCAGTCAAATGTTGCACTTTAATAATCTGAAGGACTGAGTTAAGTAAGGGTTTTAAAGGTGTTCCTTAAAAATGGTGCAAGCTCGCTAGTGGCTTTCCCGAAATGGGCCCACAGAACAACTTGAGAACCACTGATACAAATCATTGGCAAAAAGGCAACTTTGGAGCAATGTGTATTCTTCTCACCAAGCAGACTATAAAAAAAAAAAATCATCCTTGCCCACTGCTGCTTGCTGAGGTGAAACAGGTCAGGATACAACTGAATCACTAGACTGTGAATCTTGATGGCACTAGGACGCAAATGAAGAAGCAGATATCAACTCTACCATTGTCCTCACATGCTTGCCAAGCTCAATCTCTAGTGCTACCAACTAGTATTTATTTAGGCCTTACTCACTACTAGTCACTGAGAAAAACATATTGTACCAAAATCCAAGTCATTGACATTGGGATGAGGAGATAAGAATTAGCAGTATATTGCTGACATTGCTGAGTAAACCAACTCTACTTAATGAATGAATATTACAAAGCCGGGGTTGTGAGACAGCATAGAACTTTTTGCTACACTACGGCCAGGCTTTACTACATGGAACATCGGCGCTGACACTGGAGCTAGCTGGAGTTATGTATCTTAAGCTGACCTTCCCCTTTAGTGTAGACCTGGTCTACATGAATCTGACCTTGAAGTAGATAAGCACCTAACTTTGTATCACGCCACTTCAAAAGCATATCACAGAACCCATAAACCATATCTCCATGTAATATGTCCAAGGTCCACAAACATGGCAATACCAACTTGTGATTAATGGTGTTGAGGGTTGTGGACAGAAGTAACAAAATCATCATAGACAGTCAATGCTTCATAGAATCATAGAACACTAGAACTGGAAGGGACCTCAAGTGGTCATCAAGTTTATTCCCCTGCCCTCACGGTAGAACCAAGCACTATCTAGATCATCCCTGACAGATGTCTATCCAACCTGCTCTTAAATATCTCCAGTGATGGAGATTCCACAACTTCCCTAGGCAATTTATTCCAGTGTTTAACAACCCTGACAGTTGGGAAATTTTTCCTGATGTCCATCCTAAACCTCCTTTGCTGCAGGTTAAGCCCATTGCTTCTTGCTCTATTATCAGAGGTCAAGAACAATTTTTCTCCTTCCTCCTTGTAACGCCTTTTTAGGTACTTGAAAACTGTGATTCTGTCCCCTTTCATTTTTTTTCTTTTCCAAACTAAACAAACTCAGTTCTTTCAGTCTTCCCTCATAGGTCTGTTTTCTCCACCTCTTTCTTGAAATGTGGTGCAGAGAACTGGTCATAATACTCCAACTGAGGCCTAATCAGTGCAGAGTAGAGCGGAAGAATGACTTCTCATGTCTTGCTCACAACACTCCTGTTAATGTATCACAGAATCATGTTTGCTTTTTTTGAAAGTGTCAAACTGTTGACTCATATTTAGCTTGTGGTCCACTACGACCCCTAGCCCCTGTTCTGCATTACTACTTCCTACAGAGTCACTTCCCATTCTGTATGTGTGAAACTGATTGTTCCTTCCTAAGTGGAGTACTTTGTATTTGTCCATATTAAATTTCATCCTGTTTATCTCAGACCATTTCTCCAGTTTGCCCAGATCATTTTGAATTATTACTTTATCCTCAAAAGTACTTGCAACCACTCCCAGGTTGGTATCATCTGTAAACTTTATAATCATACTCTCTATGCCAATATCTAAATTGTTGATGAAGATATTGTACAGAACTGGTCCCAAAACAGACCCCTGAAGAACCCCATTTGTTATGCCCATCCAGCATGACTGTGAACCATTAATAACTACTCTCTGAGAATTGTTAGAAAGGTTCATCAAGTATGGCTTCTTGACCAAGGACCATAAATTGTCCATCATAAACTGCTGGTAATGTTCTTTCTCATAGAGAATCACTGATGGCATCCCAAGTTTTTCTTCAAGGTTTTCACAGAGTGTATGTATATCTTCTACAGACAGCAGCTTTGCCACTGAGAAAATGATTCTGTCAGAGACATGTATATCATGATACAACTTGTCTTTAATGTATAGAAAACAGCTTCTAAAATGGAATTGCTCCACAACTAACAACATTTCTTTAAAATATAATCATTGTGCACTCAGTTAAACAACACGTATACAGATCCCAGTAACATTACAGCACTGCATTTTATCAGATGAATATCATCACCATTTTTAAATATAGCTAAAACAATTTCTTTCTTTTAATGATAGACAGTGTATAACATAATAAAATATTATTTCTCACTGATTATCTGCATAGCAGTGATTCAATCAAAATTACTGGAAGAAAGACAACAAATCTGCAGCCACACTATATGGAAGTATCCCAAAATAGCTATTCCACATCTATTGAAGCAGCTCGTTATTTTGAAATAGATTTCAAAATAAAAGGTGGCTTATTCTGATGTCCTGCTAAACCTCATTCCATGAGGGTTAAGGGTCATTTTGGAATAGTTATTTCGAAATTTGGCACTGTATAGACAGCCAAATTATGAAATAAGCTATTCTGAAATACACTCAAAATAAGCTGCGCAATTTGCATAGCACAAATTGTGTAGCTTATTTCTAGCTGCGGGTGCTGTGTAGATGCACCCCATGAGACCAGAAAAATCCAGATATGGTCATATAAAATTACTACAATGAAACAGAAAACAAATAAAGAGGCTCCGAATAATAAGCGTAGCAGAAAGGTTGGCATGAGTACATTGCATATGACAAACAAAGACAGGGTTATTGATTTCATTTAACAAAACACAAGTGTCAGAGCTGCTTACTCCACTAATTTGAGACATGCATATAATCAATAGCAGCTACACATATTAAACTCTCATATAAACTATCAGGTACCAAACATCTCTTGAAATTATCTTATTATTTTAATAACAAGGAAGCCAGCTCACTCCATCAGGCACAAGGAGCTGAATCAAAGTGTGTGTCTGTATTGAAGTTGAAGGGGTAGTTTCCAGTATGGGTGGACATACTCAGACTAGCTCCCTAAAAATAGCAGTGTCCCTGCATGAACTGTTGGAAAGGCTAGTCACCCTGAATACAATCCCAACACTAACCCTGAGTATGTACTTGGGCAGGCCAGCTCTTTCTATTAGCCACACAGCCATAGTTATACTTCTATTTTTTAGTGCACTGGCTTCATCAGAGCCAGTGCTGCTTCATCAGAGCCAGTGCTTCATCAGAGCCAGTGCTTACCCGAGTTGCAAATTATACCCCCTGCTCCACTGTAGAGATAGCCTAAGTTCCTATCCAGACAAAAACTCTGTAGTATCTGAACAACTTCCTGGCCTATGAAAACACTCCAATGGGGATTTACACTGGATAATGGGAAAAGGCTCTGCAAAGAGAAACCACCATCCTGTCTTGGGGCTATGCAAAACAAAGGCAGATTTGTTTTCTGTGATGGGCTGTACAGATGGCCCATTGGTAGAAGATGCAGCAGAGTTATGTTGAATAACACTTGGTACCCTGGCCATGCCCCTACCTCACTTATTCTTATCACCTGTGGACACATCACCAGAGGGATTTTGTGTCAATGTGTCTCTCCAGGGCTCAGGGGACTTGTACCGTAATTTATGTCAGCTGAAATTCCTATTGAAATTGTTATTTCCTCAAATATTCAGAAACAGACACAAACATGTAAGTTAATCTTGCCCAGAGGATATTGCTGTAGCAAGATTGGCAGAAAACTTGGGCTTTCAACTATTCATTATGCTGCTGAGTAAAATAAATGTTTAACAGAGAAAAGTCTGCATTGACAAAAGAGATTAAATGGAACATTAACTTCAAACTTCCAATGGGTTTAGTCATCGGTCATTAGAAACAGGTTCTTGTAAATAAAATAAATGAGATGTCAGCAAAAATGCTAATGGCTTTCCCTTTCTGTCAGGATCAGCTGCAAGTTTGCTTTGGGACAATTCTGACTTTGGCTAAGAATTCAAGGAAAGCATCATAAAATATATGAGATCAGTGCAGAGCTAGAAAGAAGGACATATGGAAGATTTATATAACATCTTATTTGAACATGTTTTGGTTCAAACTATCTCTCACTGATTCCAGTGTAAAATCAAAGATCAACTCCCAGGAAAGTCATTAAATTATTCTGGGTTTATATCAGTCAATGAAACCAGAATTTGACCCTCTGTATTGCATGATGAAAAAATATCAAGACAGAATGAAAGGATATTTATACAGAATGTTAAGTTTTATGCAACAGAAATGGGATTGAGTCACCACCTGTAAGAATTGCTACTCAGTGTCTGTTGGACTTTTTGCATGGTTTGGGGTCATCAGAGGCATGGTATCAGTGAAACTAAATTGAAACATTAACTTTCAGGTATTGAAAAAAAAAGAGTAGTCCTGTAGCACCTTAGAGATTAATATATATATATATATATATATAAAATCATAAGCTTTCATGGGCAAAGCACAATGTTCTCACAGAAATTGTTTGGATCCCAAATTCTCTCTCCGATTTTCCAGTTGAGGCTGGTGTTGCTCTTCATGCTTTAATATGACTAAATGGTGAACCTCAAAATGTTTGGATTCTTCCCTGCATTATCTGAATCTTCAAAATTAGCTATAATGAAATGGATATCTCAAGAGAAGTGGTGCTCTCATGATTTTTTTTTTTTTTTGGTGGCCAGAATTAGGATTAGAACAGCTGTATTGTGTCACTTCCGGTTCTACTACTGGCTAAATTTCAAAAACACAGTGGCTTTCATGGGCAAATTTTCAAATAATCTTTCCACAATACACATTTATAAAATAACAAATGGTATTGAGATGATAGATTAGTTAATTCTGTCCTTGTCTCATAATATTCGAAGAAGGGGACATTCAATTAAAGTTTTGAATTTTTCACCTATCACAGAAAAAAGGGCATACTTTATAAAACCAGGGCTCGTCTAGACTACGTGGAAGATTCAAAAGAGGAAAAGTGAAAAGTAGAAAGCGGAAAGAGAAAGTAGTTGGGACACAGCTTTTTTGGCAACCCCGCCCTCCTTTTTCAAAAAGCCCCATAAACCTCATTTTTTGAGGAAGAGCAGCTTTTCGAAGAAGGGGGAGGGGTTGCCGAAAAAAACCACGTCCTGACTACTTTCCTGCAGAATTTGCATATCCTCTTTTGAACCTTCCGCATAGTCTAGACATAGCCCCAGTGTGCCGTTAGACCAGATACGGCCCGCGGAGGCCCTGCTGCTCCCCCGCCCCTTGGACAATTAGGGCATGGGGGTATGGGAGTGTGTGAAGCCTTCTCCACTCTGCCCCTGCCCTGTGAGCAGGGCATGGCACTTCGCTCCCCCACCCCCAGGCCTTACTTGGCCTGGGAACGGGGGAGTGTGCGAAGTCTCCTCCCGCCCTGCCAGGAGCATGTGGCACTTTGAAGCTCCGCATGCTGCTTGCAGAGCGGGGGCAGAATGGAGGAGGCTTTGTGCGCTCCCCCACCCCCAGGCCAATCAGGGCCTGGAGGTGGGGGAGCTACGTTAAGCTTCCTTCACCCTGCAAAGCCCTGCGAGAAGCCTGCGGCATTTCAAAGTGCCACGTGCTCCTCCCAGGGCGGGAGGAGGCTTCCTGCACTCCCCTGCCCCCAGGCCCTGATTGCCCTGGGGGTGGGGGAGTGTGCCAAGCCTCTTACAGGGCATGGGTGCCTAGTGGGAAGGGAGGGCAAAGGGGCTCCCCCACCCTCAGACCAATCAGGGTCTGGGGGTGGGGTAGCCCTCACCCTTTCTGTTTAGGCCCCACCCCTTCCTGTATAGGCCCCACCCCTTCTGGGGTGGCCTGTGTTACCAACTTTAGCAGAATTGTGTGGATGCTGAGGGCCTCTGTTGTGGTTGTGTTCACCTGGGTGCAATCTGCTTGAAATGTATTGTTAATTGTCATGCTTGTGGATTGATGTGGTGGATTTCATTTAGGTGTGTGTGGAATTCAGTTGTCCATATATATATATATATATATATATATATATATATATACACACACCTGTCAATCAAGTTAAGAAACCATCATGTTATTGTTAGTTAGCACGTAGCACACGTATCTGTAAACAGATCTGTTAAGGTTTAAAATTCTATAAATATGTATTAAGAGACCAGTACCTCATGAATATTAATATGTTATGATTCTCCATCCAATCAGTTTAAAGTCATGTAAATTAGCATCTTTTTCCATCCAATCAATTTAAACTTAGAACCTCATGCATATGCATGAGCGCAACCTATTTAGGGGCCCGCAACGCCAGTTACAGGTGTTGCGTCGGGTTCGTCGGGTTGCGTCGGGTCCCTCGTCGTGTTAGGGTTAAGACTGGAATGAGTGAGGTCGTGTAAAGCTCTTTCCTGAGGAGTGGCTGGACGGAAGGTTCATGCCTCTTATCTCAGTTTAGTTTAGTTTAGCTTAGTTTAGTTAGCTTAGGTAGGTTTAGATAGGGTAGAGATCGCCGTGTTTGTGTCAGGTTTGCGTCGGTCACCGCTTATCGGCCGTCATCGAGCTTGTACGTCGGGCGCGTCGTGATCTTAGATAGGATTTTTATTTAGTTTAGAATAGATAGTTCTAGCTTCCATCGCCGGTTCCAGCTGCGCCGAAGAGCAGGAAGAGGACCGAGGACCAGACGATTTCACGGAAGGTGAAGTGGCCGTCTTCGCACTCGACCAGCCTTCGAGGGATTGCCCTGGCTGTTCCTCTCCGAGGGCCCGGAAGGACCTAAGGATTGAGGTTGCCAGACTTCGGCCTTCCTCCGTGGGACTCCTGGCTGTTCCTCGCTTAAGGCCCGAAAGGACCAAGAGCTTGTAGGTCGCCAGCATCTCCTCAATCGCTGCCGCACCGCTAGACTATGTAAGTGATTGCAAGGGGACTGCCCTCTTGCAATTATAGTTAAGATAGTGTAAAAGGGGACTGCCCCCTACTAACTTTGTTTGTTCATTAGATGTCTACAATATAGTCTTGTGGTCTAAATTTTACCAAATTGTTCAGTTTTTATTTCGAGCGCCGTATTGTGCCGCGTGCCTTTTATTGTAAAGAAACCCAATGATAGATGTGGGTGAGTGTCCACATTTGCTTTCTTCTTGAAATTAATAATTAGGCTAATCATTAGACTTATACTACGTTGGCTGTCCAGAGTTGACAGACTTCATACGTTACTTAAATTAGCTGGGTGACACCTGGGGCTACTTCAAAAATTTTTGAAGTGGCCCCCAGGAAAAAATTATTGCCCACCCCTGAGTTAGACTGTGAATCCACTGCCACAGGTTGTCACTGAGACCAAGGATTTGGAAAGATTCAAAAAGGGAGTGGACAATAATATGAATAACAAAATATCAGAGTTAAAATAGAGAGACCAAATGGGTGAGGTAATACCACAGATCTTTTCCTTGGATTTCAGATCTTCAGCTCCATGTAATCTTGAAATCTTCTCTCTCTCACAAACAGAAGTTGGCCCAAAGAGGGTGATCATATGTCCCATTTTTAAAGGGACAGTCCAGTCCCTTTAATCCCTTGTTCAGGTGTTCCAACTTTTGCTTAAAAACAGGCAAATTGCTCAAATTTTCTATTCCCCACTATCAGAACCATTGGGTCCTGCTGCTGGCTCGATCACTGCTTGCAAGTCTGTTCCTAGGAGAATCCGTCTCTCCTGCACCTGGGGGAAAACTGCTGCTGACCCAAAAACAAAGGGAAAAAAACCCTCTCTCGGTTTGAAATTACTTATCTGCATTTCATTGGCTATATCTCCAAAGTTGCTGAACCCTTTCCTCATGCTCCAGGTAAATCAGACTCTCCTTTGCAGCTCCTATTCATGACAGACCCCAAAACATTTAAACTTAATACAGTAAGGTCTCCCAAGGTTATGGCAGGAAATTATCTTATTTGACACACTAGCTATACCTAAAACTGTAATGGCAAAGCATTATTACTACCTATCTTACGGAGGAGCCTCCAGTCCCCAAAGGAGATCACCTAAACCTCTCCAGAAACTCCCCTAGCCTCATTTATCTCAAAGATGGGGCAGAAAAGCATCTCCATCAGAATACAGAATAGAGAACAGCAATTCCAAAACAAGAACTGCACTGAATTCTGGGACACAGAAAGAGGGAAAACACTGCATTACGAATATCTCTGTTCTAGATGCTAATGAACCCATGCCTGCACAAACCGAGATCAGTAATTATCAGACCGATTCTAGGAATAAATCCTCTACTGGTATAAAAAATGCTGAAGCTGACTAATTGCATTATGAGCTCCCCAGAAAGAATACTGTCCATAGCCAGGAATAGCAGTTCCAGTTGTCTAGCCTAAACAAAACAGCTTTGGAATCCTCCCTTGAACCATCCATTTACCCATAAACAAATCCAGCGTGCCCCTTGAACCATTTTTTTCCCTACAAAACCCCCTATGCATACTCAAGTAAAGTGTTCTGATGCCTGGATCTAAATTCTTCCTCAGTTCCATTGGAACGTCATCTTCTCCTCGGTGATCACGCTGGGGGCTCTGCTCTCCCTGTTCCCAATGCTCTGGACCTTCAGCAACCATCACCACATGGGAACCCCAATTAGTTCGAGCTTCATGGAGTGGGAGATCTCTCTCTCTCTAGGTATAGCCTCCTGACTCTGCCTTTTGTGAACAATTATGGTTTGTTAGCCCTAACTTTTGTAATCAGAGTTAAGTTAGATTTAATTTTGTGATTTGTTTGCAATGTTTATGGGTAAGCTGGCTGCTTCTCTCTCCCCACCCCTCTTTGTGTGTTTCTTTTTAGATTCCCCATTCACTCTGCAACATTACTCCCTGTAAATTTCCCTGTAGCGCCCCAAATCCTGTGAGATTTGCTCATCAAGTGGATTACTAGCAGAATGATTATGGCATGAAGGTGGGGATAGGCATGTGCTGGGGGCAGATGAGGGTGGCAGCTTAAGGTATTTAAGTCAGCCTGCTTAGTCCAAGGGCACATGAGGGCCACAGATTGGCATGGCTGTCTAACCAAGTCTACTGGGTCCAGGGACATATAAAGGGTCAGCTTGTGAGGACTGATTTACTGGCCCTCTCAGATGTGCTCTGTCAGTGTATGTGTGTGTGTTCATCTGGTTCTAGAGTTGGAAAAACCCAGCCCTGGGGAACCTAGGTCCTGCAGCATAGCTCCATTGGGAGGGACCTGGCAGAAGGGAAAAGTAGAGCTCTGTATTAGAACACAAGTGACAGAAGCAGTACACTGAAAGAATTATCAACCCCCCCCTCTCTGCAAAAGAGTAACCCTAATACACAAGCATACTCTAAAGCAGGAGTATGCAAATCTGGTAATAAGATACCTCTATGCAGTGCAAGACAATATCAGTTTGGGGGTTTACTCCCCAACAAGGGATGTACACATCAGTACCGGCTGAATCCTGTCACACAGATCTGACAGCACTCTGTGTCTGCAACTGGCTGTGGTATTGCCTGGTTGTGTGCTGGTCAGGGGCTTGAGTGCCTGGCACAGAAACCCAGTGAGGGGAACATCCAGGCTGGCAGGGCTGGAGTGCTGAGTGGGACACCAAACCATCAGGTAGTATCCCAGTTTGGGTTGTAGGGGGTCTCCAACCCATCACAGGCACGGCTTAGGCAAATAGAGTAAAGTCATGGTTGAACCATGTGTATAGGTACATGAGTATGTCGCCTACACACACTCTACTTCCTCAAGATGTGCCTCTCCATCTACACTGTTATTTTAAACAGTGAGGTGTCCCACTGTCTCCATGCTTCCGGAAGCTATCCATTCTGCAGGAAAAGTCGCTTGCAGCAGGCAAAGGCTCTGGTAGCAGAGAAACAGCAGGGAAACGCTCTGGATGCTCCACACTCTTGAAGCCTTTGTCAATGATGGGTTCTGCCTTTTCCAACCATCTTCCCACACAGAGCCTTTCACTGATGCATGTAGCAACCTTTCCACCAGGACATGTGGCGATGTGTTTTTGGGCAGATGCAGCCTACGCAACTTTCTCTGATAGCACAAGCAATCTGTAGCAGAGCAGGGAGTTGACCCCAGATCCCCTGACTCCTAGTTCAAGGTCTTTTCCATCAATTTCCTTCTTATTGTGCCCTGATGCTACTTCTCTCTATACCACTAGAAACACAGGAACACATTTTTGTTTAAAAAAAAATCCTGATGGCTGACATTACCAATTATAATGATCTGTGTCGAGAGGGAGAGGGAAAAACTGTGAGAGAGGAAATTTGTGTTCTACCACCAGGCCTTTCTCCAAGGTCCTTCAATAAAGTAGTGAATCATATGGCTCCATCCTTCTTTATTGCCCATGTTTTTGTGAGTTGGGGAAAAAGAATAAAGCTTTCTCAGATGGAGATATAATGGAAATAACTGCATGAATCACTGCAGGAACTGTATATTTTTAAGTGAATGTAGGTGTATCACACACCACAGAAATGGCAATACATCCCATGCAGGAAGAGCCAAAGCCCTGGGCTACATTGGGGAGTTATTTTGAAATAACTCCCTTTATTTTGAAATAACAAGTCGACATCCACATTGCCAAGCCCATTATTTTAAAATAAGGGTCTGGTTATTTCAAAATAACGACTCCTGCTTTCCATGAGGAATAAAGCGTATTTCAAAATAGTTATTTTGAAATAGTGGAAGCATGGATGCTCTGGTGCCACTACTTCAAAATAGCTACGTCCCAGAATCATTCAAAGTAATTACTCCCCAGGGCCTCTAAGTCAAGATAGTGCATTCACATTAAGGGAGCCTGCATCAAACTAATTTTGAGGCTTCCCTGTAATGTGGACACACTATTTCAAAAGTTATTTTGGGAGATATTATTCCAGAATAAGTTATTTCAAAATAATTTCCTAGTGTAGATATGCCCATGGGGTATGCTGTGAAGTAACAGTTGATGGAGTATATTTGTATGTAATTAGCTTCTGCATCTTTGTAACTCCTGACTCATTATCTGAAGATCAGTGGATGCTGCTGGAGGATCAGCATGTCTAAAAGTGAGGCCACAGATTTAGGAGACCAGCCTTAGGGTCTTTATTTTTTGAAAAGCTTCCTCAACTTGAATGACTCTTCTGATACAACTGATATAATGAGCAATTCAATTTTTTAGGTGAAAATTCCCTTCATTTATAGATGAGCCAGCCATACTTTTAATGTAAAATCTATTTATATATATTTTAGCACTAACAAGTTGTCACTGGAATTGCATTTGTGTTTGCATCATGTATGCTATTATTTTTTATGATAAACATGGGCTGTTGATAATGATGGGACTCCAGGACTCACTCTGAGCTCCATTAGCTACAGCAGCACCCAGTGTAGAAGCAGGGAGGTCTACCTACACAGAATGAATTGCAGAATCAGGGATTAATGTGAACAGTTCAGATCCTTCCACGAACTCCTCTATACAGTACCTCTTTTTAGCTATGAAAAATTAATTTGGTCATTTTCATTCAGTTACTGGCAGAAAAGTGTCCATATTGTTTCATCTTCAGCAGTAGCTGCAAAAGTAAGTGCTCAAAAATCTTGTCAGGCACACAAGAAAATAATGAGATTGGCTTTAAAAAGAATATTGTTATAGTTTTAATCTATAATAAATGGTGGGTTCTTGATTTGTCTTCTGAGTTTTGAGCCATTGAAGTTCATATTTTCAAGCATTCCTCCACAAATATGAGAACTAGAGGCACTTTTAAAATGAAAGGTAGGATTCTCACATCATCACGACTCCAGGATCTGGCACTTTAGATAAAAATATCAAATATTCACAGGCACCATATTGATATTAACTATCTTAACTAAACCACTCAAGTAGGAGCACAGAGACAGTCTGCTTCATTCCAGAATGTGTCCCACGTAACTTCACCAGCAGTTATGTCAGTGCTTCCATGATTAAAGATTTCTAGAGTGGGACCTTCAGTCAAAAGACAAAGGACTTAGTTATTATGAAGAAGGAATGTTAACTGCTATGATTTTGTCAGAAGTCTAGAGATGTTGGGTGATTTTCTTAAAGCCTTCAATTCGTGGAGTCATGGCTATGTCTACACAGTGGGACAAAGTCAAATTAAGCTATGCAACTTCAGCTACGTTAATTGTGTAGCTGAAGTTGAAGTAGCTTAACTCGGCTTTTGGTGCTGTCTACACTGCAGGAAGTCGAAGGAAGAACACTCTTCCTCCAGCTTCCCTTAATCTTCGGCTACGTCTAGACTACAATGCTTTATCGGAAGGAACTCTGCAATTTGTGTACCTTTTCCTGATAGTTTTGTCAGAAGAGGCTTTTCTGAAACATGGCCTGTGTACACACAGCCAAATTTCAGAAAATCCTCCTCTTTCAGAAGAGCCCTTCTTCCTCATGGAAGGAGGAAGACAGAGCTTCTGAAAGAGTGCGTCTGCTCTTCCACACACAAAAAAAGCAGAAGAGCAGATGCATTCCCCGGATGCGGCAGAGTTTTTCTGGGATACCTCCATTATCTCAGAAAAACTCTGTAATCTAGATGTAGCCTCAGTGAAATGAGGATTACTGGCATCAACAGGAGTGCCCCCATCCATTTGAATTAACTGTCTTAACTCAACTGCTAATTCGAACTTTGGAAGATTGAGAGCAGCAGCTTTAATCTTCCTCTGCAGTGTAGACCACCCATGAGATTAAAGGAGAAAGAAAAAAAAATTAAGCGTCTAGTTTGACTCATGATTTTTTTGTATACTTGAGTTTGGCAATACTGACTGAGATTGATTATTTACTCACTCTTAGAAATGGGCCTTCCAGCTCAGGTTGAGACAATGGTGGGGAAGATTTGTATTGCCACTGCCCACACTACATGGAAGGACTGACTAACCAGAGAAAGCCAAGATGTTCCCTCAGTCTAGATTTTTATCAAGCCATGCCAATTAACAGAATGACAATAAGTTATACCAGCTGAATGTCTGGTACAAGAATTGAGACTCCAGTGCACCATGTCTACAAGTATTAACCATACAAAATAAAAGTATTGCTATGTAAAGTCAGGGCCTGGTATCATATTCATAAATCACAAGAATAAGCAGAAGTAGGGCTGTGCCCTCCTCCCTCAACTCAGGTGATATTTTGTCTTCTCCTCCCTCCCCCAAACCTATTAGCCCTGTAAGGTGTTAGACTTCACTGCCCCATGACACACAACAGCTCATTGTACATGTTAAACCTTTTATCTCTGAGAAACACATAACAGATGTTTGGTTCTATATCTCTTTGAAATAAAGCCTTTGGTACTTGACAGCCACTTACACAATGACAAGCTCTATCTATTTTTCTCTTCATTGAATGAATTGATTAATGACTACCTGCTATCTAGAAAAGTCCATTAAGAAAACGCCTACCCTGAAACATGGTGTTACAGAGCTTTGATGAACTGGCTAAGGATTTTGGAAGCTGCCTTGAAGACTTCCCTATAGATAAAGGCAGCAAAATTTAGCACAATTCCTTTCAATGAAGAACCTTCAGACACATTTTTATACTATAGCAATTGAGTAGCTTCCTGGGCAATTATACTTGATCATCAACAAGATGTAACATTCAAGGGTCATTTTTGTTGTTTTTCAGATTGTGCTAGCTTTTGAAAACATTTAGCTCCTGAAATACCTAGGTGTGAGCATTTATGAGAGTTTTGTTGCTTTGGTTAACTCAGGTGTAACTTATATAATCAAACTTCAGAATGAGGCAAAATTGCACATACATATACATGCACCTAGCACTTTGCAAGTACAAGAGCTGGAATTTGCACCTGAAAAACTCAGCATCTCCTATTCATGTCAGAAGGAGTTGTAAGGTGGCTCAGCATTCTTGAAAACTCAGATCACTTATTTAGAACCCTCAATTTAAGCACCAGATTTGGAAAATCTTGGCCCTAAATCCTTTAGATTGAAGCTGTAGAGACCTGTCCTTTAGGGTAATAACAGACATGATGATCACTATACAAATAGTTGTGCTAAAGCAGGAGTGTGCAAAATATGGCCAGTGGGACAAATATGGCCCACAGCCCAGCAAGAGAATTGGGCAAGCTCCCTGCCTGCCCCACCTTTGCAAACGACTCTGAGTCACCATCTGTGGGGGCCATGTGCCCCTCTGAGTGCTTCTATGAGCGGGGCTGGGGTGGAGTGGAAGGGAGATGCTTTGTCCACTGCTCCACCATGCGCACAACCTCACAGCTCCCACTGGCTGATTTGCAGCCAATGGGAGCTTCCTGTTTGCAAGGAAGGCAGTGAAAAAAGTACTCCTCCCCCCCCGGGGGTTCGCAGTACTCAGAGCAGCACATGGACCTGGCAGCTGGATGCTTTGAACAGGGTGTAGGGATGTGGCAGGAAGGGAACCTGCTTGAGGGACCTGCTGGGCTGCTGATCAGTAGCCACCTAGGTAAGGGCCTTTCAGCTAGAGTCTGCCTCTGTCTCCCCACTTATTCCCTCACCTAAACCTTTGCCCCCCTACACTCCTTCCCCACATAACACAAACCCTCTTTCCCCACATCCTGCATGTCCACCCCATGTAACCCACACCTACTGCCCCTCTCCTGCAACCCTACCTCATGTATCCCAAACCCTTTGGACCTCTGCTTCTGCACTCATACCCCTGCCTCAGGTCACAAACCCCTCTTGCTCTAGGTCACGGCCCAAATCACTGCACCTCCCCCCATCCATGTCCCTTGTCATAATCTCCTTCCAGACCCTGCACATCCTCCTACACCTTTCCTCTAAGTCAGAATTCTCTCCTGCACCTATAGCCACACCACTAACTGAATTCTTGGAGTGGCCCCCTTCATAAAAAATTATTGCCTACCCCTGCTCTAGAGTATACTTCATTACTTCATTACCTTTTGTGTAAAATAAAATATAATGCATAAAGGTAAATGTCCATAGTAATAAAGAGTGATCAAGGAGAAGAAAGGAGAGTGCATAGGACAGGGGTTCTCAAACTTTGTGATACTGCAACCCCCCTCTAAGTTGCTCGCGACCCCCCGGGGGGTCGGGACCCACAGTTTGAGAAACGCGGGCATAGGATGTAAGTAAATTTATACATAGGACATTTGATTATGTAAGTAGTATAAAGTTACCAAGAAAGCCATGTTGTCTCTTCACATTCCATTACGCTATGAGTCTCTCTCTGTTTTGGTAAAAGTAGATGAGTGCACATGTGGGGGAGCATGCAGGACCCCCCCCCCCAAACACACACACAGTAGGCATCTAAAAATAAGTATTTCACTCTAGTGCTGCACCAAGCTCCAGATGATGCTTTGGCCCTGGATCTAGTCCTGACCTCTGCTCCAAACCCAGTCCCAGATCCTGCCTGCTGCTCTAGTCCCCATCTGCTGCTGTAACATGCCACTCCAAAAATGGTCAAATTTAAATTCCTGTAATCACCTGACTACTAGGTGAATGGGTAAGCTATACATGTTTAAAGATGCAGCAAGTTCTGGTTCCTGAAGTCTGAACTGACCTACGACACAATCTCTCTTAATGAATGTTTTTGTTCACTGACAAGCTGGATAAAGTATGAACTAAGATGAAGGAATATTTGCTGGTGCTGCTGGAAGATTGTGCTGCACATAAAAACTGTTCTGCAAAAATGGATTTTTTAAAAATAAATCTGCAATCAATACTTCAGAGGTTTTACGTTTCTCTTTTACCCATGTACACGGAAGAATATTCTGAAAATATCTAGCCCCATATTTTCATAAAAAATTCAAGATGCTATGGTGGATTAAAAAGTGAACCCAATAAATGATTACTGGAGATAATTTCCAGTATTATAGTAATGGTTTTAAAATAGATTAATAAGGAAATCAGGGTCTGTAAGAGGTGAAAAAATGTAAAATTTCTGTTTCAGAAAGGAAGAAGGAATTGGATAAATGGACTCTAAGTTGGATAGAAAGCTGGCAAGCTCATCGGGCTCAATGGTAAGTGATCAATAGCTCAATGTCTGTTTGGCAGTCAGTGTCAAGCAGATTGCCCCAAGGGTCGGTTCTGGATCCGTTTTTTGTTCAACATCTTTATTAATGACCTGGATGAGGGGATGGATTGCACTCTCAGCAAGTTCGCTGATGCCACTAAGTTAGGGGGAGAAGTAGATAGGCTGGAGGGCAGGGATAGCGTCCAGAGTGACCTAGGCAAATTGGAGAATTGGGGCCAAAAGAAATCTGATGAGGTTCAACAAGGACAAGTGCAGAGTCTTTCACTTCAGACAGAAGAATCCCAAGCATTGTTGCAGGCTGGGGACTGAAAGGCTAAGTATAGAATCATAGAACCATAGAACTGAAAGAGACCTCAGGAGGTCATCAAGTCCAGCCCCCTGCTCTAGGCAGGACCAATCCCAGCTAGATCAACCCAGTCAGGGCTTTGTCAAGCCGAGACTTAAACACCTCTAGGGCTGGAGACTCCACTACTTCCCAAGGTAATCCATTCCAGTGTTTCACCACTCTCCTAGTGAAATAGCTTTTCCTAATATCCAACCTGGACCTCTCCCACCACAACTTAAGCCCATTGCTCCTTGTTCTGCCATCCGTCACTACTGAGAACAGCCTTTCTCCATCCTCTTTGGAACCTCCCTTCAGGAAGTTGAAGGCTGCTATCAAATCCCCCCTCACTCTTCACTTCTGCAGACTGAACAGAACCAACTCCCTCAGCCTCTCCTCGAAGGTCATATGCTCCAGCCCCCTAATCATTTTGGTTGCCCTCCGCTGGATCCTCTCCAATTCGTCCACATCCTTTTTGTAGTGGGGGGCCCAGAACTGGACACAATACTCCAGATGTGGCCTCACCAGAGCCGAATAAAGAGGAATAATGACATCTCTAGATCTGCTGGCAATGCTCCTTCTAATGCACCCTAATATGCCATTAGCCTTCTTGGCTACAAGGGCACACTGTTGACTCATATTCAGCTTCTCATCTACTGTAACCCCCAGGTCCTTTTCTTAGCTGGTTGGTCCCCAGCCTGTAACAATGCTTGGGATTCTTCCGTCCCAAGTGAAAGACTCTGCACTTGTCCTTGTTGAACCTCATCAGATATCTTGTGGCCCAATCTTCCAATTTATCTAAGTCACTCTGGACTCGATCCCTGCCCTCCAGCGTATCTACTTCTCCCCCTAGCTTGGTGTCATCTGCAAACTTGCTGAGGGTGCAATCCATCCCCTCATCCAGGTCATTAATAAAGATATTGAACAAAACCCATCCCAGAACCAAACCTTGGGGCACTCCGCTAGAAACCAACCGCCATCTTGACATCGAGCCATTGATCACTACCCACTGGGCCCGGCCTTCCAGCCAGCTTTCTATCCATCTTACCGTCCATTTATCCAATCCACATTCCTTAACCTGCTGGCAAGAATATTGTGGGAGACCGTATCAAAAGCCTTGCTAAAGTCAAGGTAGATCATATCCCCTGACTTTCCAATGGCCACAGAGCCAGTTACCTCATCATAGAAGCTAATCAGATTGGTCAGGCACGACTTGCCCTTTGTGAATCCATGCTGACTATTCCTCATCACTTTCCTCTCCTCCAAGTGCCTCAAAATGGATTCCTTAAGAATCCCTTCCATTATTTTTCCAGGAACCGAAGCAAGACTGACTGGCCTATAGTTCCCTGGATCGACCTTCTTCCCTTTTTTGAAGAAGAGCACTACATTTGCCTTTTTCCAACCATCCGGGATCTCTCCCGATCTCCACGACTTTTCAAAGATAATGGCCAAAGGCTCCTCAATGACATTTGCCAACTCCCTCAGAACCCTTGGATGCATTAAGTCAAGACCCATGGATCTGTGTACGTTTAGCTTTTCTAAATAGTTCCTAACCTGTTCTTTACCCACTAAGGGCTGTCGATCTTCATCCCATCTTGCATCACCTAACACATTAGTCCGGGAGCCCACCTAGTCCGTGAATACAGAGGCAAAGAAAGCATTGAGTACTTCAGCTTTCCCCACATCATCTGTCACTAGGTTACCTCCTTCATCCAGTAGGGGCCCCACACCCTGTCTGATCACCTTCTTCTTGTTAACATGCCTGTAGAAACCTTTCTTGTTATCCTTCACATCCTTAGCCAGTCGCAATTCCATTTGCGCTGTCGCCTTCCTGATAACGCCCCGGCATTCTCGAGCTATACATTTAAACCCCTCCCTGCTCATTTGCCCAAGTTTCCACTTTTTGTAAGCTTCCTTTTTGTGCTTAAGTTCACCAAGGATTTCCCCTGTAAGCCAATCCGGTCTCCTACCATGTTTGCCTCTCTTGCTACGCATCGGGATGGTTTCTGTCTGTGCCTTCAATAAGTCTTCTTTAAAATACTGCCAGCTCTCCTGGACTCCTTTCCCCTTCATGTTAGCATCCCAGGGGATTCTGCCCATCAGGTCTCTGAGGAAGTCAAAATCTGCTTTTCTGAAGTCCAAGGTGTGTATTTTACTATTCTCTTTTCTTCCTTTGGTCAGGATCCTGAAATCTACCATCTCATGATCACTGCTTCCCAGGTTGTCACCCACCTCTACTTCCCCTATTAGTTCCTCCCTGTTTGTGAGCAGAAGGTCAAGCTGCGCACGGCCCCTGGTCGGATCCTTCAGCACTTGTACCAAGAAGTTATCCCCAACATTCTCCAAAAACTTCCTGGATTGCCTGTGTACTGCCGTATTGGTTTCCCAACAGATGTCAGGGTGATTAAAGTCCCCCACGAGAACCAGGGCCTGCGATCTGGAAGCTTCTCTCAGTTGTCCGAAGAAAGCCTCATCTACCTCATCCACCTGATTCGGTGGCCTGTAATAGACACCAACCACAACATCACTGCTGTTGTTTGCACCTCTAAACTTAACCTATAGACTCTCAGCAGGTTTTTCTCCCTCTATATACTGGAGTTCAGCGCAATCATAGTGCTTTCTTATGTATAGTGCAACTCCTCCTCCTTTTCTCTCCTGCCTGTTCTTCCTGAACAGTCTATACCCTTCCATGACAGCGCTCCAGCCATGCAATTCATCCCACCAAGTCTCTGTTATCCCAGTTAAATCATATTTCTTGGACTGGGCCAGGGCCTCCAGTTCTCCCTGTTTGTTGCCCAGGCTTCTCGCATTAGTGTACAAACACCTCAGATAACCAGTTTATTGCCCCATCTTCTCCATTCGAATCAGGAGTCCTCCTTTCTTGCTCGTTCCTCTTTGCCTTCCTTCCCAGTATCCAACTTTCCCACTCCCCTCAGAGTGTTGGTCACTGTCCCCCAACAAACCTAGTTTAAAGCCCTCTTTACTAGGTTTGCAAGCCTGCCTGCGAAGATGCCCCTTCCTCTCTTCGTTAGATGGATCCCATCTCTTCCTAACTATCCTAGTGCCCGGAACAGAGTCCCATGGTCGAAGAAACCAAAGCCCTCTCTGCGACACCACCTGCGCAACCATGCATTTACTTCCTCAATTCGACAATCCCTGCCTAGTCCTTTCCCTTCAACAGGGAGGATGGACGAGAACACCACTTGTGCTCTGAATTCTTGAGTCCTTCTTCCCAGTGCTACACAATCCGCAGTAACCCGCTCAAGGTCATTCTTGGCCGTATAGTTAGTTCCCACATGGAGAAGCAGGAAGGGGTAGCGATCCGAAGGTTTGATCAGCTTGGTAAGCCTATCAGTCACATCCTGAATTCGAGCTCCCGGTAAGCAGCACACCTCTCGAGATTCCAGGTCCAGACAGCAGATGGATGGCTGAGTCCCTCTTAGGAGGGAGTCCCCGACCACCACCACCCGTCATCTTCTTTTGGGGGTGGTGGTCGTGGAACACCCATCCCTCGGACTACGCATCCCATGCCTTCCAGTAGATGGTGTTCCCTTGCGGTTTCTTCCTTGTGAGGTCTCTTGCAAAGCATTCACCACCGCAGAGCCTGTGGAGAGAGCCTGAAAACGATTACTTACCTCTATAGCATTGGGGGATTCCCATGCTGGCCTTTTTCCCCTTCTCGAAGTTACATGCTGCCAGTTCTCTTCCTGGTCCCGTACTGCCCTCTCTGGCTCTTCCGCCTGCCGTGCTTGTAGGATTAAACACTGCCTTCTATCGAGGAAGTCTTCATCCTCTCTGATCGAGCGTAGGGTTGACACTTGGGCCTCCAGTCCTCTAATTTTTTCTTCCAAAATGGCGACCAGCTTGCACTTAGTGCAGATGAAATCCGTTCTTTCTTCCAGGAGGAAGACAAACATGGCACATGCTGTGCAGGTAACAACAGCAGACCTATCACCATACATCCCTGCTGTCCTGGAGAAAGGATTTTAAAAAAGGGCAAGAGGACCTTGCGCCCTTCCCTCTCCCCTTCCAAACTCCCTCTCTAAACTCCCTGTTAGCACTCACCTGTTCACAAGCTCCTTGGTCGCTTGCCCACTGCCTTATAAAGCCCTGGAGTGCCTGAAAGTCCCTCCCCCTACCAAGGCTCAGCCAATCAGCAGAGGCTTCTAGAAGTCAAACTTTAATTAGAAGCCAACAGTTTCCACCTGCCACTCACAGCACACACTCCATGAAGTAGCAGTTCTGCATAAAAGGAGCTGAGGATTACAGTGGATGAGAAGCTGTATATGAGTCAACAGTGTGCCCTTGTAGCCCAGAAGGCTAATGTCATATTAGGGTACATTAATATGAGAATTTCCAGCAGATCTAGAGAAGTGATTATTTCCCTTTATTTGGCACTGGTGAGGCCACACCTGGAGAACTGTGTCCAGTTCTGGCCCCCCCCATTACAGAAAGGATGTGGACACATTGGAGAAAGTCCTTCAGAGGGCGACAAAAATAAATAGGGGCCTGGAGCACATGACTTATGAGAAGAGGCTGAGGGATTGAGAAAGTTCTGTGTTTCAGCAATACCCATCTGGCAGTGTTTACAACATACCCCTTCTCTGCAATATTGTGTGGATCTTGATACTGCAGAGAATCTAAGTTATGTCTGAGACCAGGTTTATACTACACCTGGACAGTTGGCTTAAGGCATGCAACTCCATCTACGTAAATTATGCAGCTGGAGTCAATGTACCTTAAGCTGAGGTTGGCACCATCTCCACCGTGGAAAGCCAATGGAGCAAACGCTGCAGTCAACTTCACTTAGTCTTCGTGAATCTAGGAATATTGGTGTTAACCAGAGGTGACCTCAGCATTTGATTTAGCAGGTCCTTACTAGACCCACTAAAATCAAACACCAGAAGATCTATCTGTGGCGTAGTAAGTATAGACGTAGCCTGAGATGACTTTGTTTCTAAGGCCCAACCAGGTACTTGAACCCTAGTATATTTGAAATCAATTGCTCTTTTACATAACACATTTTATGAAATAACTTATTAAAACTACAAGAGAAAAAATCCACCTTGTAATTCTGAAGATGACTTTAGCTGAGTGAACCATCTCACCCTATGCTTTGTTATCAGATTTTCTTTCAAAATCTTCTTGGCTATTAATTTGCCAGAACCATTTCATTACTGACCTATTCTGTTCTTATTAGTGGTGAGCGATTAAGGGACTACTTGAGAATTACTTTGTTCTCTCAGTTCTCACATCTTACATTTAAAGAGGCCATTAACCAAAACTATACACCCATCTGAGTAATGCACATTACTGTTCTGCATGGAAGAAAACACAATGGAAATATAATCATTAAGTAGTTTTAGGTGAAATCCAAAGCTCAGTGTCCAACCCAAGTATTCAGACTGTCAAGATGAATAGGGGAAAGGAGACTAACCATACTTCACACTATCGCTGAAGTGTGACAATAATTTGTCTATATGCATCTGCCTCTTGTCTTATATTTCAATTTTAAACTCTTTGGGGGTAGAAACTATCTTTTTGTTCTATATTGGTGCAGCAACCAATGCAATGGCATCCTGGTCCCATGTCTTTGAAGTAAGGGTACGTCTACACTAGCTCGTTAGTTTGAGCTAGGTAGGGTAATGAGGGCAACCGGAGTTGCAAATGAAGCCCGGGATTTAAATATCCCGGGTTTCATTTGCATGTTCCCAGGCGCCGCCATTTTAAAATCCTCCTTAGTCCGAACTCCGTGCCCGCGGCTACATGCGGCACGGACTAGGTAGTTCGAACTAAAAATCCTAATTCGAACTACCTAGTCCGTGCCGCATGTAGCCGCAGGCACGGAGTTCGGACTAAGGGGGATTTAAAAATGGCGGCGCCTGGGAACATTCAAATGAAGCCCGGGATATTTAAATCCCGGGCTTCATTTGCAACTCCGGTTGCCCTCATTACCCTACCTAGCTCGAACTAATGAGCTAGTGTAGACGTACCCTCAGTGTTATTGACAAAAAGGAAGGTCTTGAAGATCACTGCACTCAATTTATAAAGTCTGGGTTCAATTCCAGACGCCCCAGACTATCTGAGGGGCTTCAGGAACTTAGAGATGCTTTTAAAAATGTTACCCTAAGTAGAGCTAAATGAAAATAAATAAATAAAATCTGGTGGAAAGTTCTGGTTTTTGTTGAAATACCTAATATTTGTGTGGATAAAGATCAGTTTGCAAATGTAAAGTAGTATTGATTTGTGCCAGTTCAATATGAAATTGCTTCTGCCTGAGGTACCACAGTGAGTCATAGGAGTTGAAATTAAGGTGATTTTTGTTCTTATCCTTGCCTATTGGGCAAGTCTACCTGGACAAGCTATAAATCCCATATGTATCTGCAATTATGTGACTGCCATTGTGCTGCTCACAGCTTTGTTAGAAGAGAGGTCATGATGCATCCTGGAATATGCTGTCCTGAGATGGGGGTTGGCCCATCATCACTTTACAATAATTAAAATTAAAATATTTACTCTTATGTATGAATCAATATTTACTGCATGGCAAAAGTAAGGAACTAGTAGCATTAGTTATAACCAGGAAGGGTATACATTCTGCAGCCTTCTCCACAAACTACCAATACATCTTATTTCCAACCTCCCACATCCCTGCTATTCCAATCCTGGATCTCTCTTCAATGGAAACAAACTTGTGCCAAATTGTGATTTGATCTTTTCATTTGTACAAATGGCAACAACTCTGAAAGCCACCAACTTGTTTTGTTTATATGCAATTCAGAATCATCTCCATTCAGATCAATGAGTTAACTTCCCTCTACAGCAATATATTTTTGAGAACATGGATGAAACAGGGGTAAAATAAGTCAGTGCACTTTAATTTTTCTTATTGAGCAAATGCCTCCTTTTAAAGAAGCCTGATGCAATCACTTCCTTTTAATCATGGATTCTGCTAGTAATTTTCCTTACTCAGCAACACAGCAGGAACATTATTTCTGCTTTAATCTCCACATCCTACAACATTCAGATGAAATCCATTTTAGTAATTATATGACTTCACTATTGCTTATTATTAATGCATTTTTATTAAAGGGTATAATCACTGTTCCAGTTTCAAAGGATTTATCAAGTCGATGCACAGGAGAGAAGGTACTCATACCATGAATATTGCTTTCCATGATGAAGGCTATGCACTTGGCATGAAACGGACCCTGCCTCACATCATTTTGTAGAGCTTTATGACATTTTCTTTTCATAAGGGACTTCTGACTTCTCATCTCCAGAACTTTCTTACACAAATCATCTATTATGCGACTAATAGCATCAGATTCATACTTTCCTTCTTTATTAGGTGGCTTCAAATGAATTCACATTCTTGCCCTGTTTTATATAATTCTTCCTTTGGCCTTAGAAGTCAGCTGATAAACTGTCATAGCCCTGAATATTTCCAATATGATGAAAAATCGATAATTTAAGTCAGGTCAGGTCTTGGGTGTAATGTTCTTTATTTACAACAAAATTTGAAAAAATCCTGGTACCTTGACCACCATAGAAACATACAAATGCTGGGGGATTTCTAAGCAAAGAAACTGCAAGGATTTTTATCCAGTAAACAACACACTTCAGGTGACTACATAGGGGCAACTTATTTTGACCATATTTGGTATTATGGGTTTACTATATAATCATTAGAATCTACAATAATATCATAGCACTGAAATGATCTGATTCCTCTTGCAAACCTGAGTGAAATCACATGATAGAAAGAAAGATGGGCTCTCAATATAGTTCTCTATAACATACATTGTGCATATATGTTCACTAAAACCAGTGACATTATTCAAACATTGAGCTCCTCTTAACTGCAGTTGTGCAATCTTCTCTATTTCATGATTCAAGTTGCAAGGAGCTTCTTTGGGCATTAAATCAAATGCACTTCTCAGCTAATGATGAGAGTAACTAGTTCCATTTAGATGAGAGTGCATATGTATGTGTACATGCAGAGCTTATTGTAAAATTGTTGGCTTGAAATTAAAAAGGCCAGTAAGCAAAACAAAACAAAACAAGACAAACAACCCCTCTCCCCCAACACACACAAAATATAGCTTAAAAGTTTGGATCACCTCTCCAAATATGGATCAAACATCTCTTTCCTTCAGCATAACACAACAACATGAGGGTGTGTCTAGACTACAGAGTTTTGTCGACAAAAGTGGACTTTTGTCAACAAAACTATACCTGCGTCTACACTACTGCCGAGTTCTGTTGACATAACGTCGACAGAACTCAGCAGTTTTGTCACTGGCGGTAAACCTCATTCTACGAGGAATAATGCCTTTTGTCGACAGAGTTCTGTCGACAGATGGCGTTATTGCATCTACACTGTCCTTTGCATCTACACTCTCATGTCGACAAAGCGGCTTGCTTTGTCGACGGAACTGGATGTAGTCTAGACGCTGTTTGTTGACAGAAGCTTTGTCAACAGTATCTGTCGACAAAGCCTCTGTTGACAAAAGCTTGTAGTCTAGACGTACCCTAGGAGTGCTGAACTCAACAAGAGGCAACTATCCCTCAATATAGTAGATAGTGATATATTGTTACAGCAAGCTCAGCAGCTTCCACTGTTACACAAGCTCTTGTTGCACAAGATCTTTTTCTTAGCGTGTGGACAAATTTCTTTAATTGGAATCAGTTATTGTGGCACAGATGTTCTCTGGGAACTGTATTGACATTCCTGAAAGAGCAGATTGCCTGGGAATGGTTTGTCCCTACCTCTATGTAATTGGAGTATGTGTGTAAATAAAACAAGTCATACTGAGGAAAAACCCAGACTCTGAGTCAGTGGTTTCTCCTCTGATGGGAAGATGGCATAAAATAACAACAATAATAGCACCATCATATAGCTCTGATACAGTGCTTTTCATCACTAAATCTTTAAGACCGTAAGATCTGTTACCTCTTGGCACCAATAGTAGTAGTAAAAATGTATAGCATTGAGGTAGCAACCAAGAGCTCCAAGCTGGGACCTTTACAAATATAGATAAAATTCAATTCCTGCTCCAGACGGGTCACTATTTCAAATACATCAAACAGAAGAAAGATAAAGGATGGTGAGATAACATAAAAGCAAATTAATATGGTGAAAAATTAGTCCCAAGACTCAATAAGCAAACATATTTCTGAAGTGATCTAGTCCTAATAGTCTAAAGAGACCAGTCACTGGTAATATGAATGTAACAGGTTATTACTGTAGATGTCACTCTCACACTAGATGTAGAAAGGTTGGGTTTTCCCCCCTTAACTCCTGGCAGTATCAAGAGGAAAGTTAGACCCTGCAAAGTAGGTATCCAAAGTAATAGGAAGCAATCAATTATGAAGCAGAAAATTACTTGCTAGAATGATACAGTTTAGTCACTGTGAACAGCAATTTAGACAGTCCTTGTGGGTCAAATTTATTAGGTTTACGTAAAATCTAAGATATTTGCAAGATATGTTAAATATCCTTTAATCAGTTAGTGCCCACTACCAATCATTCCTTTCAAGACAGCATTAAGATCAATAGAACATGTGAAATATATGAGTGTTTTCAGAAATTCTCCTTTAGAAAGGCTAGGTTAAGAGCATGCAAGTGTTTTATTTGATGTGTGTATCTTTATAGTTGCATAAAGAATCTTTGACACTTTCATAATATGAAAAATTACTGTATTGCAAATGTTACAACAACAAATATCAAATTACTTTGTATAAATTTGGGAGTATGTGCTAAATCATACAAACCTTAATTGTATTCAAATGGCTACTCAAGAGAATAGATGTCTAGGTCATGACTCCCATGAATAAAGTTCAATTTGAATAAATTCTAAAAGTAAAATTCTGAAACAAAAACTATGTTAAGATGGAGTCTGTGGAAGGGCAGTGTGTATGTATGATCAGACTCACATAGGGTGCATCTACACAGCACCCTAATCTCGAAATAAGATACGCAATTTGCGCATGCAAATTGCTTATCTTATTTCAATTGAATTTTGAAATAGCGTATTTCAAAATTTGGTGCATCTACACAGCGCCAAATTTTGAACTAATGCTCTATTTCGAGATATCCCTGGTTACAGGGATGCCTTGAAATAGCGTGTCAGCTATTTAGAGACCTATCTCGAAATAGCCGGCAGATTCAAAAGATGCAGGGTAGCTATTTTGGGATACTTTTGGTATCCTGAAATAGCCCCGCTGTGTAGTTGTAGCCTTAGTCTGCTGAAGATCATTCCATTAGTTGAGTGATCATGGTTGATTGTATCACATTGGCATTATATGTAGTTAAGTTCCCAGATGTGGCCAAAATCTTGTGGCTCCTAGTATGTACACCTTCTGAAGTCAATGGAGAATTTGAGAGCATTGTCCTCTCTGGCATTTTTTCAAATTGGTAACATAGTCAAAGAACATTCAATACAACTTTCAAATATAACAAGTTATTAAAAAAGGCCAGATGTCTGCAAGATTATGACATTATGCACAAAGTCAAACCATTTCATGCTAAGGATTTGGAGCTGCCAGCACTCATGAAATGCCTCTAGCTGTTCCAAGTCTGCCTTTAGAGGGATGAGGTGTCTGAAACAGATATAATGTAGGTAACATATAGGTTTGATAGCCCCTGAACTTCGTCTCAGTTCAAACTCATTTTTGATTCTATAAATGAGACATGGATATCATACAGGCAGCTGCAAGTCATAAACAAATAACCAGTTTTCTGTAACCATTTGAACTGTGTTTGCAGTCTACAAAGATCATCTTAACAATGTTCTCTATTGTATGTGACCGTAACTGCACTGAAGGATTTGATGGTCCACCTCTGAGGTTCAGAACACTGGTTGTTTCTTAGGAAAACATTCACCACCATTGTGTGGGCAGCATCTTGGAGGAATTGGAAAGAAATTCTCTGACTTCTCCAAAAGCAAGAGAATGAGAAATACTTCTTGACCAATCTTGATTTAGACATATGGAACGATAAGTCCTAACATGCAGTCAATAGCTTGAGAGAATAATGCTGAGGCAAAAATACCTCCTTGATGCTCATCTAAGGTAATGTAGAAATGTGGTATAAATTGTTAAAATACATTTTCCTGGCCATGGCAAAATGTGACCATGAAATCCTCATCAATTCCCTGCCAATGAAGCACAAGATGGCCTTAGTTACAATAAATTAATCCTGCCTCCACAGTCATCACACACCTGGTTGGCAGCCATAAACAGACTTTTAACATCCCCATCATGAAATCAGATGGCTCTCCCTACTCATGAATGAAAGAGGTTCTGGATAGATATAAAACACATTAGGAAGGGTGCTAAACTATGCATGTACTGGCAACTGTTCAGAGCTAAGAAACTTGGTAAACCATAGGGCTAAAGACGCATGGACATGTTGTGACATTCTATGATTAAAATATGACCATGTGGATCACTGTTGCTACTACAGTTATACAACTGCAACAAAGTTTGTGATGTGTATGACATGTAAGTTGTCAATGATTTCCTGAATATGATTATCTTGTTTGTATGTGACCATCATTTTTGTATCAGAAGTTATGAATATTAATTATATACCTATATTTTAAACGTGTTTGCTTCTGTGGGAACAACAGAATTTATATCCAGCTAGCCAGCACATTGTGAATGGAGTATTCAAGTTGATGGCCCATCAACAAAAACTACAGGCCAAGGAAGAATCCTATCCCAACTAATGAACTTTCCTGTAGATATTTTAGCTAGGGTTGCCAGCATGCCTGGTTAAAAAGGTATCCTTGTGGCTCTGGTCAGCATCTGTTTGGTCAGTGGTACAGTAGAGCGAAAGCAGGCTCCGTGCCTGCCCTAGCACTTTGTAGCTCCCAGATGAGGCCACTATATCCCTCTGGCCCCTAGGTGAAGGGGTAATCAGGGAAACTCCACTCCCCCGGTTCCTGCTTTGCAGCTCCCATCAGCTGGGAATCCTGGTCACCAGGAGCTAGGGAGGCAGTGTCTGCAGGCATAAGCAGCACATAGATCCCTCTGGCTCCTTCATCAAGGGGCCACAGGAACATACCCACTGCTTCTGGGAGCCATGTGGAGCCAGGAAAGGGAAGCTTAATGCGGCTGCACCACCAGCCATGAGGCATGTGAGGTAAGCACTGCCTAGCTGGACACCCTGATCATCTGCCCACTGCAACTCACTGCTTCAGGACAGCTCCCCCTCCTGTACCCTAACTCCCTCCCAGAACCTGCACTCTGTACTTCCTCTCGCACCCCAACCCTGAACCCCCTCCTACTCTGAAAACCCTCAACCCTGACCCTGCCCTGACCCTGAACCCCCTCCTACTCTGAAAACCCTCAACTCCAGCCATACCCCATCACCCACATCCCCATCTGGAGCCAGAATCCAGAACTCTTTTCACCTTTCAAATTGGCTGCATGTTGAAATTTCTTCAGTTTTCCTGTATTGACATTTTAGGTGGAGATTGCTTTGAGCTTTAATTTTTTCTAATTTAATATGTGCAAATAAACTCTGGTACAAAAGTTTCAGGTAACGATAAACCATTAATTTCTGAATATGCTATGCATATGAGCCATTTCAATTTACTCAGTCACATTACTCAGATATATTAAACTGTCAATTCCATCTTCAAGATGGAGGATACTAGAAGAAAGGCACATTCACTTCTCTTTGGAATACAGACTTTTCATAACTCAAAAGGCAATGCTAGAAGTGACAGCATCATGAGATGATATTTAGGGAGTAGGAGTATTGTGCTATATCATCTGATGACTAGCCAGGAATATTATTTTCCAGGCACCACGTCCATGCAGTCCCTTTAGCATTTCATCTACCCCTTTGTTTTGTGCAAAGGAAAGCTGTCTGAACAATGCTATGAAACTAGTGAGTGTTGGAACTCATACCATTATGTATATGTAACTGCTGTCTTAGGATATTGAATGGGGTCACACGGTCACACACATTTTAATAAACAGATATTGAATTAAAATCTGTAACTGTACTGTGATCATTGCTTTGCTAAGCCACACATTTAATAATCTCCAGGAAAAAAAAAACATCACTCTCTCCTCACATATCAGTATAGATTTAGTAACAGCTGCTGCAATGATTTCTCATTTCAGGATTTAATTATTTTTGAAAAATATACTACAGTGCATTGATTAGTTTATTGTGAAGTAGAGTCAGGAGAATACTTCACAAAGTATTTACCCAAATATTTGCTCTGACTTATCTCTCTTCAGTTTTGTCTATATCCCTGTTGAGTTAGTTAACATTAGAGCAGCTGTGTTTGTTTTGCAAAAAATTGCTACGATGTGGAATTTAAGCATGTAACCAAGTTTCATGCAAATACTCAGGGCACGGTGGCAAAGTTACGCTGAAGTCAGTTAGCATCTGTCTGGGTCGTAAGCACCTTTGTTTAGCAGTTATTTTTTTCCCCTATCTTTAGCTGCTGTGTTTATTTGATATCCCTGTTGGTTAAAATCATTAAAGGCAGTGATTACAATTTAATTGTTTATCCACTGATTCTATCATGATGGCAAGATTTTGAGGATGAGAACTATCCTTTACTATGTTTTATTGTGTGTCATACAATCATCTTCATTGTGTTCCCATTACACGTCTGGTGTTTAGGGCAGCAATAAAACTCCACCACTCTTTTCTTTTCTGGCAAGTATTTCGTTTGTTTCATAGCTATGCTCTGGGTTTTCAGCATGGCTTCCACAGGTCTTTTCCATATTGTTTATGCACATTGTTCCTGCCTCCAGGTGTCTTATTGGTACTGTAGTGGTGGAATCAGTTTCCATCCAAACCACATGGACAATTCTTCTCCAAAGCCTCCTGGCAATGATGGTGCTTTTGATGGGGTGCAGTCACAGAAGACCCATTGGGGGTGCTTCCCAGAGTACCAACAAAACCACTGACACTTGCCTTTTTGCTCCCTGGGTCTTCTCACCGCCCTCTCCTGCTGAGCCAACTCTCTGGTCTCCCCCAGCCTAGGCACAAAGCTGAGATCCCTCCCCTCCCTTCCCTCCTCCCCTCCAAAGAGCAATATAGACATTGAAACACTTCAGGTACAAAGAAAATGCTATTTCGGGACCAGCTTCCAAGGAAACCACTCCCAAATGGGATCAGAACCCCAAATGAATTATTTAGGTAAACCTCCTTTAACAATGAAAGGAGGATGTACACACTGATTGCTCCCTCAGGTAACAATCATTTACACTGGACTTGATAGTAAATAAATGTTATTAAATACAAGCAGCAGGATTTAAGTGGTTGTAAGTGAGAACAGACAGAGCAATGTAGTTTACAAAATTTAAAATAACAAAAAAAACCCCCACTTAGCTAATTCTACAATATACTCAAGCTTATTACAAACTCACCCTAAAATTGTTTTATTCCAGCTAAGCCTCCAAACCAGGGAAGTCTCCTTTTCCCTGGTGTCTTTAGTTATCTTCTTGGGTGTGCTATGCCAGCTAATGTCAAAGGGACAGTTAGCTTCCCACTGTTTAATAGAGTCTACTTTGAGTGGGAATTCTGTTTCTACATTCCACCCTTACATGGAAAGTCACTTGGTCAGATGCTACCAGTTGGGATGGTCACATGGCTTCCTAAGACCATCCTCTGCGTGGAGTCAAAGGACAAAAGAGGCTGTTTATAGGTAATTACCCAGATAGTGAGGCATCCCAGCATTGGAAACACCCTTGATGTCTTTCATTTACACATTTAAAACCATAAGCATTCCATATTCCATATATCTAACTTGACATCCAAGGTAAGATATACAAACCCATTAGATTATGACATTAAGATCAATAGGTTACATGATGTAAATTTGTCATCTTTGAATTATGCATATTTATGCCCATACTTCCATTTCATAAAGCATGGGGGCTGAACCGTCACAGTACTCATAGCCTTTTGGTTGCACTGTGCAAATAGATCTTCATTTGAGAGTGTTCTGTGCCAAAAGATACAGAGGATTTTTCGGAGGCAATTTGTATAGAATGAAGACAGTTTGGACATGTCATACTTTCTCATTCCCCACCATTCTTCACTATAAAGTAATGTTGAAAGTATGCGATCCTACTAAATCTTGAGTTTGGTTTTGGTGTTGTATTTTAATGATATCAGATTGAAGTTAACTCCCTGAATGTGTTTCTGGGTTTACTGACTTTGTTCCAGATGTCCTGGCTTCTTCCACAATCCTATCTGAGGGGGCTACCCAAGTATCTGCAGGTTTCTGTACTGGTGATGGTTAGGCAATATTAAAGCTCATGATGTCTGTCTTACTGTGGTTAATTTTCAGTACAATTTGCTGGTGGAATATGTTAAGTCAAACAGTTTTTTCTTGTATATGGTGTGCGGTATGTGATAGGAGAGCAAGGTCAAGAACAAGAAGCAATGGGCTTACACTGTAGCAAGGGAGGTTTAGGTTGGACATTAGGAAAAACTTCCTGTCAGGGTGGTTAAACACTGGAATAAATTGCCTAGGAAGGTTGTGGAATCTTCATCTCTGGAGATATTTAATAGCAAGTTAGAGAAATATCTATCAGGGATGGTCTAGATGGTGCTTAGTCCTGCCATGAGGGCAGAGGGATGAACTCGATGACCTCTTGAGGTCCCTTGCAGTTCTAGTGTTCTATGATTATCTGCAAAGTCCTGGGCTCCAAGGGATGAGAAGGATGTTCATTTAATGCCAGTGTCCTCTGCTGTATGCTGCATTACCCAGTCAATGGCAATGTTGAAGAGAATTACAGACATGACACACCTCTGATGTACTCTTTGACTTCAAAATTCAGCTCACTGTGATCGACATTGCATGTAAAGATGGAATCGAAGCTTTTGATGATTTTCGTTATATGGAGAGTGATTCCATATACCTACGGCATGCAACATAGGCTGGTCCTGTGAATAGTATCAAAAGCCATCTCAAAGTCAATGAAGTATATGTAGAATTTCCTTTCCCATTCTGAGTACTGTTCTATTATGTCTTGTAGAATGTTTATCTAGTCTGTGCATCCTTGCCTTTTCTGAAAACCAGGTTGCCCTTTTCTGAGGATGCTATCAACTGCCTCCTATATATGCTGGACTATTAACTTACACAATACTATGCTGGTACAGATAAAACATGGACACCAAATGACAGTGTCACTGAGGGTATGTCTAGACTGCATGGCTCCGTTCACAGAGCCATGCAAACTAGTTTACCCAACACAGTCAATGAAGTGGGGATTTAAATAATCCCCTCTTCATTAAAATAAAAATGGCTGCCGCGCTGCGCCGACAATCAGCTGATCCGGCACAGTGCGGCAGTCTGGACGTGGATCGGTCGACAAGGGAAGCCTTTGTCAACCAATCCCTTATGCCTTGTGAAACAAGGTTTACAGGAGCGATCGACAAAGGCTTCCCTTGTCGACCGATCCGTGTCTAGACTGCCGCACTGTGCCGGATCAGCTGATTGTCGGCACAGCGCAGCGGCCATTTTTATTTGAATGAAGCGGGGATAATTTAAATCCCCACTTCATTGACTATGTTGGGTAAACTAGTTTACATGGCTCCGTCGATGGAGCCATGTAGTCTAGACATACCCATAGTGCCTTTCCCCTCATTTCTTGAGTACTCCAAATATTATCTAGATATAAATGATAAACATTAGGGGAAGAGATTGCTAGTTGGAGCTTCTATAGATAACTTAATTTTTTTGTTTGACTATGATAAAACTTTAATTTTGAAAGAAATACTGAGCTATTCTTAGTTTTCTGTTGTTTTTTCTTTGGTGAAACTTGTACAACCAGAAAGGGAATTTGGAACTTGTCATAATCCAGGGATGGGCAATAACATGGTGGCAGTTCATAGAATCATAGAACCATAGAGCTGAAAGAGACCTCAGGAGGTAATCAAATCCAGCCCCCTGCTCTAGGCAGGACCATTCCCAACTAAATCAACCCAGCCAGGGCTTTGTCAAGCCGAGACTTAAACACCTCTAGGGATGGCGACTCCACTACTTCCCTAGATAACCCATTCCAGTGTTTCACCACTCTCCTAGTGAAATAGTTTTTTCCTAATATCCAACCTGGACCCCTCCCACCACAACTTGAGACCATTGCTCCTTGTTCTGCCATCTGTCACTACTGAGAACAGCCTTTCTCCATCCTCTTTGGAACCTCCCTTCAGAAAGTTGAAGGCTGCTGTCAAATCCCCACTCACTCTTCGCTTCTGCAGACTAAACAGATCCAACTCCCTCAGCCTCTCCTCATAGGTCATATGCTCCAGCCCCCTAATCATTTTGGTTGCCCTCCGCTGGATCCTCTCCAATGTGTCCACATCCTTTTTGTAGTGGGAGGCCCAGAACTGGACACAATACTCCAGATGTGGCCTCACTAGAGCCAAATAAAGGGGAATAATGACGTCTCTGGATCTGCTGGCAATGCTCCTCTTAATGCAACCTAATATGCCATTAGCCTTCTTGGCTACAAGGGCACACTGTTGACTCATATCCAGCTTCTCATCCACTGTAACCCCCAGGTCCTTTTCTGCAGAACTACTACTTAGCTGGTTGGTCCCCAGCCTGTAATAATGCTTGGGATTCTTCCGTCCCAAGTGCAGGACTCTGCACTTCTCCTTGTTAAACTTCATCAGATTTCTTGTGGCCCAATCCTCCAATTGTCTAAGTCACTCTGGACTCGATCCCTGCCCTCCAGCATATCTACCTCTCCCCCTAGCTTAGTATCATCTGCAAACTTGCTGAGGGTGCAATCCATCCCCTCATCTAGGTCATTAATAAAGATATTGAACAAAACCGGTCCTAGAACCGAACCTTGGGGCACTCCGCTAGAAACCAACCGCCATCCTGACATCGAGTCGTTGATCACTACCCGTTGGGCCTGGCCTTCTAGCCAGCTTTCTATTCATCTTAACATCCCATTTATCCAATCCACATTCCCTTAACATGCTGGCAAGAATATTGTGGGAGACCGTCTCAAAAGCCTTGCGAAAGTCAAGGGATATCACATCCACTGACTTTCCCATGTCCACAGAGCCAGTTACCTCATCATAGAAGCTAATCAGATTGGTCAGGCACGACTTGCCCTTTGTGAATCCATGCTGACTATTCCTAATCACTTTCCTCTCCTCCAGTGCCTCACAATGGATTCCTTAAGGATCCCTTCCATGATTTTTCCAGGAACCAAGGTAAGACTGACCGGCCTATAGTTCCCTGGATCGTCCTTCTTCCCTTTTTTGAAGGTGGGCACTCCATTTGCCTTTTTCCAATCATCCGGGATCTCTCCCAATTTCCACGACTTTTCAAAGATAATGGCCAAAGGCTCCTCAATAACCAGTTCACCAGGGTTAGCCTCTGGTGGGCCACTGCATTTACTTGCACAGCTCCAGGTACAAGCAACTGCAGCTCCTGTTGGCCATGGACCACCATTCCTGGCAAATGGCAGTAGCAAGAAGTGGCACAGACTAGGACATCACTTCCTGCAAATCCCATTGTCTGAGAAAAGTGATCCACACCCAAGAGGAGCTGCAATAACTAGTACCAGTGTCTGTGCAGGTGAATATAGCATTGGGGGCCTGGCAGGAGCTAACCCTGGCAGACTGGGTCTGGCCAATGAGCTGGTATTTGTCCACCCCTATCTTAATCTCTCTATGAAAAGTCCATTCTTGAAACAACTATTCTCCTTGGGAAGTAGTGGGTGACAGGGGAGGATCACACGGGGATTACCTGTTGTGATCCCTCCCTCTGGGGCATCTGGTATTGGCCACTACTGGCAGACCTTTGGTCTGACCCAGTATGACCATTTCAGAGCTTCAGGAGATACATCTTTGGTATACCCTCTTAGAAAACTAAGTGTCACATTTTTTTCATTTCCAAGTGTCAACAATATGGATATTATCTTTTGAGCCCTCAATTAAAATACAGGAAATTGCTATCAATGTATTTACATAATCTCTGCTTCCAAATTCTGGGCAGTTGCCTTTCTCTTCCCTCTCACTCTTCCCTTTCCTCTCAAGCAGGACCTGAGAAGCCTTTCTGACAAATATTTTGTTGAAACCTACATTATTCCAAAAACTTTAAGTTTCAATAGATAGACATCCTCTGACAAAAAACTATTAATCAAAGAAAACCTAACCATGTTTTAACCACAGGATGCTACTCAAGGAAGAGTCCTATAAAGAATTCAACTGAGAAGATTTAATATTAAAACAAAAATTGATAAAATCATGGAGTGAACTTTAACCATTAAAATTGGTTGCAATAATTTATTACCAGAAAAAGTGGAAGTTTGAAAAGTCCATCTTTTTCTGAGTGGTTCTGATTTTTCCTCACAGGTAGTACTCTGAAGTATTGTGGAGTGGGCGACTTAGGTTTCAGTTCAGGAAAACATTGATTTATGTTCTTTTTCTGAATCAAAATCTAAGGGTATGTCTACACTACAAAGTTAATTCGAAATAACGGCAGTTATTTCGAATTAACTTTAATAGCGTCTACACAGCCAAACTGCTATTTTGAAATAAATTTGAAATAGTGGAGCACTCATTTCGAATTTGGTAAACCTCATTCTACGAAGAATAACACCAAATTCGAAATAGCTAATTTGAAATAAGTGCTGTGTAGACACTTAATTCGAATTAGGGGGCCTTCAGCCCTTCCCAGTTTCCCCTGGTGGCCACTCTGGGCCAAACCAGGAAAACTCCTCTCCTCTTCCCCAGCCCCAGGGTCCTTAAAGGGGTAGACCCTGGCCACTGGGCATGTGTGAGAGCCAGGCCTGTCAGCAGCCGCAGCCCCTCAGCCAGTGGTCCACACAATGGCAGCCAGTGGCAGCCAGCCATCCCCTGCCAGTCCCCCAGCAGCCAGGGGCCAGCCAGGGGCTGCAGACGGCTTGCACCCACCTGGACTAGTGCAGAGATCATGGACCTCATTGAAATGTGGGGGGAGGCCCCCAATGTCCATGATCTCCGCACCAGTCGGAGGAATGCCACCGTCTATGGCCGCATAGTGGCCACCATGGCCCACAAGGGACACAGGCGCACCCAGGAGCAGGTGCGCCAGAAAGTTAAGGAGCTGCGGCAGGCATACACCAGGGTCACCAGGGGCGGCGCCGAAGCAGGGGCTGCCACCTGCCCCTGCTTCCCCCGCCCTTGACTGAATCCTGGGGGGGTGGGGCGGTCCATGCCAGCCCAGGGGGCAGTGAGCCGGGAGCTGAGGGCCCTGACCCGGGTGCAGCAGAGGGGCCACCACCAGCTGTCCAGCACCGGAGTCGGCAGGGTCGTCCGGGGAGGCCATACCAGGTAAGTGCCAACACTGTCCCCTACCCGGGGGGGGAGGCAGGAAGGGAGACCAGGGACCATCTGCGTGGGCCATGCCTCCCACAGATCACGCAGCCACCTGTGCACATGCGGGCACATGCCGTGCCACCCTTGGGCAGGTGGTTCCAGCTGCTTGCCACACAGGGTTTGTGGCCCGAAAGCCACACGTGTGCGAAAAAACCCGACACGCTCCCAACCTCGGGGTGGAACACAGCAGGGTGCCCTCCCTTCACACGCCCCCTCTACACAGGGTCAGGGGACATCTCCCCCCGCCCCGGCCGCACTATACACAGCACAGGGGCACAGGTGTGATCTCGGGGCAGCTCCCACTCCCGGGCAGAACCGGACATGCCGACCATTGCCTCTGTGCAAGCACATCGGCTCTGACGGTGCAGGGCATGGTCGCCCTCACCTCGCAGGGGGGGCTGGGCATCATCCACTGTGTCCCCAGGGAAAACTGACCACTTCTCTTCTTTCTCTACAGCCGCACCAGCTGCTCGTGCAGGGCGCACCACCCCGCCCGGGACATGCTCCCACACCCACAGCCTCAGCAGGACCACCACCATGTGGCAGGGGTACAGAGAGCAGCACCTGCAGGCCCTGCGAGCCCAGACCTGGATCATGGAGCAGCGGGCGCAGGACGACCGGGAGTTCCAGCGGGAGCTGCTTGCCCAGGGTCGTGCCATCTGTCACCATCTGCAGGCCCTGGTGCAGAGCATGCTGCCTCGTGCTGGTCCTGCGCCTGCTGCCCCCCCCGCTACTGTTCCTCCTCCCACTCCTGCCCCCCCTCCCGCCTCTTCCTCCTCAACCTCCACACCCTCCTTTCCATCCCCCCGGGCACACCGAGGCCCCCTCCCCCACGGTGCTGGGAGGCAGTTGGCCCGGCGAGATCCCCACCCCGAGTGCTGAGCTTCCCCTCCCCCTTCTTCCCCTTGCTTCCCCATTCCAGCTCCCTCCTCCCAGGTTTCCCCCTCCCCTCTCCCACCCTCTCTCCTGCCCTCTCCCGCCTCCTTTCCCCTGTCTTCCCAGAGGGTCATCCCCCCCGCCAGTTGTGTTAAATAAAGACAGTTTCTATTTTTGAAAATACGTGTATTTTATTTGACATCAGGAAGGGGGGGCTAGGGAAGAGTAAGTGGAAGGACGAGAGGGAGGAATGGGGCACAAGCCCCTAGTGGGGCAGACCGTGGACACTGTGGCCAAGTCTAGACTGGCATGATTTAGCGCAAATACTTTTAACGGAAAAGTTTTTCCGTTAAAAGTATTTGCGCAAAAGCGCGTCTAGACTGGCACGGATGCATTTGCACAAAAGACATCTTTTGCGCAAAAGCATCCGTGCCCAGTATAGTCGCGCTTTTGCTCAAGAAAGCTTCGATGGCCATTTTAGCCATCAGGCTTTCTTGCGCAAGAAATTAAGGTGCCTGTCTACACTGGCCCTCTTGCGCAAGTATTCTTGCACAAGAGGGCTTATCCCTGAGCAGGAGCGTCAAAGTATTTGCGCAAGAAGCACTGATTTCTTACAGTAGAACGTCAGTGCTCTTGCGCAAATTCAAGCGGCCAGTGTAGACAGGTGGCAAGTTTTTGCACAAAAGCATTCAAATCTAAAGTCCCACAATATTGGCTGTCTTGATTTTTTTCCTGGGATGAAGACTAGAAAACAGATCAAGCAATTACGACATCATTATCTGTTCATCCTTTCACATTAATGCAGTTATGCCACTGACATGATTTATAAATAATAATGCTTGTAAAGAGGAAATCACTGTTGTTGTTTCTGGCCATGCATAACATGTTGAAATTAAAAACAGGGCTGTAAACTGGAGTCATTGTCACCTTTGTTGCAGCTCATCAGGCAAATGTAATTCATAAATCCTTCAGCAATGTTGTGATTGGATTCCACTAAGCACTAAATTCCAGTCTCAGAAATGGTTTTAATTATCCTCTTCAATTGCAAGTGGAATGTTTATTGCTATGGGAATAATGATGTGTAAGGGTGCTTGCCATGTCATTGTGCATAACCTTTTCATGAACCATTCATATACATGCTAAGTCTGAATGATGAGCACTATAAAGGTGGCAGATTTCAGTTGTATCAGATTTGATGTAGACAGTTATTTAAAAACAGTCCTGATCTGAGTTAGGGTGATGTGGCATCGTAAATAATCCATTCCAACACACAAGTATAGAGCTATATGCACTAGAAAAGGAGTGGGTATAATTAACTTGATTTTCTACAAAACATTATAGTACTTGCATGTCCTTTGTATGGTCCTAATCAAGGTAAGTATGAAGACTATATTTAAACAGAAATGGAATTTTATGCAAGTGAAAGATCAACACTAAAATTGCATTGGAAAATGTATCAAATATAGGAAAAATGCTCAGACTAAACAGTATAGTTAAAGATTATTACCTGTGCAATTGGTGCATTTAAAGCATATTTTGTCTTCTAACCATTGCTTTGTTTTAATGATCTAATAATGAATGATGATCTAGTAGAGTTTTCTTATTAGCAAGTTTTTTTAAAATACTGTTTGGTTGCTTTGGGTTTATAACACAATGGTTTCTCCCCCTCCCCCCCCCGACATATATTGACATGCAGTTCTAGCCCAATACAATTCATGCTTAAAAATAAAATTATAATGATTCCCGTTTTGATTAGATTCTTATGTGAAGCTCATTTGTTTATAAATATAAGGAGTTACATAAACCGATTGAAAACCTATTTTAAGGAGTAGGTAACTTTATTTTCAAAATCAGAAACTGGGAAAATTATAGCAAATTTTGGGGCTTATAAAATAGTCATATATACTACAAAGGTATATTTTTAAGTGTATGCTGTTGTAGCTACCACCACCTTTGAACTCATAAGCAACGTGTTCATATGTCTTTAAGTGCAGGATATTTTTCAGTAACTGAGAATTTTGAATGAGTGTATTATGAAACACTGAGCCAATATTAATTTCACTTTGAATCCAACAGCAGCACTGGAATGAAGAGAAAAAAAATCAAAATAATGTTGATCTTGCCAAACACTGTTCATCAATGCTGATTTCATAGGATTTCAATTTCTTGATAAATACAGAGAAAATTCTACTTGGTACAGCAGTATTTTCTGAACACAGATGTTGTAGTTATATACAAAATACTTTTATTAAAATGAAAATAAAATGAGAACATTTCAAGAGTCCTAAAAGAAGTTCCCCAGGATATTAGGAAATAATAGAAACATCAAGACTTGGTATTTATGTATGTTTCAACTTGCTCTGTTTTGGTCTTACTGGCACCCTCTCTCCATTTTAAAGTTTTTAACAGGAGCAATTAATGGAGATAAGCTCTTTCTGGAAAGGTATTAGGGAGAATAAAGTTTCTGAACTACTAATTGAACAGCTGTGACTATGAAAAAAAGAAACAAAAGAGGGGAAAAAGAGATGACTCCCTTTGGATATCAATTATAATCAGGTACAATTCAAAAGGTATCTTACAGACAGAACAAACTAGGTTTCCTAGCTTGTCCTTCACGGATTTTAATACTCAGAAAATCTTAACAATTAATTATTACTAATTAAAATCATGTACCATAGTCAACACTCCCAGGGTCATTTCTACACATACAATAGCTGATTTATGGGAATTCTTTGTCCTAAAAGTAATTACCTAATGACACAACAAAATTAGTAAATACAGAGAAATGATTGCTAATACCATACATATATATTTCTCCTTCACAATACAATGCTCAACAGCATGTTGCTTAGTACATTCAGTTACACCAAACCTCATCTGTGTGTTTAAGCAGAGCCTATTCATAGCTGAATCCTTAGATTAAACTTCTGGCAAATACAAACACAATCAAATTCTTCTTTTTGCATTTAGATCTCAAAGTCCAAAACCAATATTTCTAGGCTCTCCAAGCTCACATGAGGAACTATTCTGTGACTAGAAATTATATTGAATACAATTTATTTCTAACAAATCAGAACCCCTGCTGTCTGGCTAAATTATGAATAAAGATAGCGTACTGCTTTGTTCATGTGTGGTCTTACCTACAAACTTGTCTTGGTGTCTCAGCTGCTGATGCTGTGGTATAATGGTTTCCACACGGTTTCCAGTTCTTTCACTGTTCCACAAGGTTCTTCTTCTTCCCATAGTGGAAGTTTTCTGATGTTCCTGGAACTCAATGGGCAGATGAAAAAGAGATCTTTAATATTGCATCTGCCTTTCACTGATTTTTATAAACTGTCTTAAGATTCAATTATTTGAAGAATGCCTGCATCTTTTTGCCTGCACAAATAAAGTAAAAAAGACCTTCATATGAAACAGGTGTGCCATTTGTTCAAATCTTGCTGGTTGTTCAATATTCTTGTTCCATAATATTTTCCTAATGTACCTTCAAATTTAACTTAATAACTGTACTTAAAGCTGGCTGAAGTCATTTATATCTCAGTAGTTTACATCATTTTAATTTTTTAAGTATATAATACCTATTTTCCAATTTCCCTGAAGATTTTCATTTGTTCTGTGTTGAAGAGCTTTATTTCTACATTAATTTGTTGTGGCCACGCTTGTACAAAATTCAGGTTCACTTCAAAATGTGAGGTCAACATTTAATGTTTCCCTTTTATCTTGTAATATATTTGTTAATCAATAATTAGTACATCCACACCATTCTATATAGTTTAGATGCTAAATATCAAACCACAATGTTTCTCTTTCATTTGTGACTCTTTAAAAACCAAACTGTCAAAATGTGAATAAAAATCATGAACAACAAATCCCCATTTTACCCAAAGCTGTGGTCTAAATCTTTGTGGCAATAATATCAGAAAGATATTTTAGAACACATCAATCAGTGTATCTTAATATTTAAAGGATGATAATGTACACATTCCTGCCTCCTTCCCTTTTCTCCCTAATCATTAAAGGGAGGAATATCTCTTTTCTAGTAATCAAAAAATGTGCGTGCAAACAAACATTTTTCAAGGCAAAACAATTTATGTACTAGCTAGAAAGAAAAACCTCTATCTAGCAACACATTTGCATTAAAATGTAATAAAACAGAAGAGAGGATTTAGCTCTTTCAATCTTAGTTCTTCATATTTTAATTCAGTGAACTTGTAAGGTCTCTTGAGGGTCTACAAGACTTTGTGCAGGCATGTGATAAACCTGTGAGCATTGAATTCCAACAGCAAGACCTTCAAAGAATCATAGAATCATAGGACTGGAAGGGTATGTCTACACAGCAAAGTTATTTCAAAATAACAGCCCTTATTTCGAAATAACTTTCTTAGCATCTACAGAGCCAAACCACTATTTTGAGGTAAATTCAAAATAGCGGAGTGCTTATTTCGAATTTGGTAAACTTCATTCTACGAGGGTATGTCTACACTGCAAAGTTAATTCAGAATAACAGCCGTTATTCCGAATTAACTTCCATAGCGTCTACACAAGCAAACCGCTATTTCAAATTAAATTCAAAATAGCGGGGTGCTTAATTCGAGTTTGGTAAACCTCATTCTACAAGGAGTAACGCCAACCTCGAATTAGCTAATTCGGAATAAGTGGTGTGTAGACGCTTATTTCGAATTAGCTGGCCTCCAGCCTTCCCACATTCCACTGGTGGCCACTCTGGGCCAAACCAGGAAAACTCTTCTCCCTCCCCCCAGCCCCAGAGCCCTTAAAGGGGCAGACTCTGGCCACAGTGCCAGCTGCAAGCCTGCCAGCCCAGAGCCAGAAGTCACTGCCCCGACCCAGTGTCCCCAAAACATGAGCCAGCAAGCCACTGGCAGCCAGCCCTCCACTGCGCCCCAGGAGCAGTCTGCCAGCTCCCAGGAGCTTGCCAGGGCCCGGAGAAGGTGGGCGCCTTCCTGGTCCAGGGCGGAGATTAGGGTGAACCGTACTCAGGTTTGGGGGGATGCCCCCAACGTCCATGATCTCCGCACTAGACAGAGGAATGCAGCTGTTTATGGCAGGAAAGCTGCCAGCCTGGCCACCAAAGGCCACATGCGAACCAAGGAGCAGGTTTGCATGAAAATCAAGTTGGTCCAGCAAGACCCCCCTGAGCTTCTCCTCCCCCTTCCTCCCCTTGCCTCCCCCTTCCAGCTCTCTCCTCCCAGGTTTCCCCCTCCCCTCTCCCACCCTCATTCCCACCCCAGTTTCGGTCAATAAAGAGAGTTTGTTTTCGGCAAGAAATGTGTTTTTATTTGACATCACGAAGGGGGATTAGGGAGGGGTAAGTGGAAGGAGGGAGGAATGAGGCACAAACCCCCAGTGGGGCACACCAGAGCATGCAGAGACACAAATGCTTTGATGTCCCTCATCAAGGCAGGCAAGCAAGCAGGGACACCTGAGAACCAGTTGCCCGGGGGTGGGGTGGGGGGAGGTGTCCCTTTAAGCACAGGCATCAGATACCCTCAGGCAGCAGCCACACACAGACACTCCTGACCCGATGCCCAGCCTGACCTGGTTCTGGCTGGCCTTAAATCCGAGTCTGTGTCTAGTCAGTGTGGATGCAGTATTTCGAATTAGCAAAATGCTAATTCAAACTGCATTTTGTGTGTAGATGCGTTAATTCGAATTAGCTTAATTTGAATTAACTATTTTGAATTAAGATAACGCGAATTAACACTGTAGTGTAGACATACTCCGAGGAATAACACCAAATTCGAAATAGCTATTTCAAAATAAGTGCTGTGTAGACACTTATTTCGAAATAGGGGGCCTCCAGCCCTCCCAGGTGGCAACTCCAGCCTCAACCAAGAACACTCCTCTCCCTCCCCACCCTTCCCGGATCCCTTAAACGGGTAGACTCTGGCCACAGTGCCTGTGCCAGCTCCAAGCCTGCCATCCCAGAGCCAGCAGTCACTGCCCCTGACCCAGTGGCCCCAAAACATGAGCCAGCAAGCCACTGCCAGCCAGCCCTCCACCACTCCCCAGGAGCAGTCTGCCAGCTTCCAGGAGCTTGCCAGGGCCCGGAGAAGGCGGGCGCCTTCCTGGTCCAGGGCAGAGATCATGGACCTTATTCAGGTTGAGGGCGGGGGATGCCCACAATGTCCATGATCTCCGCATGGATGGAGGAACGCGGCTGTCTATGGCAGGATAGCTGCCAGCCTGGCTACCAAAGGCCACATGTGAACCCAGGAGCAGGTTCACAAGAAAATCAAGTTGGTCCGGTGAGACCCCCACCCCTGAGCCCTGAGCTTCCCCTCCTCATTCTTCCCCTTGCTTCCCCCTTCCAGCTCCCTCCGCCCAGGTTTCCCCCACCCCTCTCCCACCCTCTGTCCTCCCCTCTCCTGCCTCCTTTCCCCAGTCTTACCAGAGTTTCATCCCCCCCCCCCCAGTTTTGTTAAATAAAGACAGTTTGTGTTTATGACAAAAGGTGTATTTTATTTTACATCAGGAAGGGAGGTTGGGGGGAGTAAGTGGAAGGACATGAGGAAGGAATGAGGCACAAGCCCCCAGTGGGGCAGAGCAGGGAGACTGTTAGTGCTCCTCAGGATGGAAGCTCTCCCGCAGGGCCCCCTGGATACTGACAGCCCCCTGATAGACCTCCGGGATGGCAGCCTGCAGAAAGTGCAGCCAGGCTCGCAGCAACGCGTCCAAGAGAAGCACCAGAGTGCCCAGGGACAGCACTGGCTCCATGTTGCAGAGTGCTGTGGTGTCCCAAGAGAGGGCAACCAGAGCACGCAGAGACAAAATGCTTTGTTGTCCCTCATCAAGGTAGGCAAGCAAGCAGAGAAACCTGGGAACCAGCTGTCTGGGGGGGTCCCTTTAAGCACAGGCCTCAGATAGCCTCAAGCAGCAGCCACACAAAGTAACTCCTGACCTGATGCCCTGCCGGACCTGGTTCAGGCTGGCTTTAAATGCGTTTCAGCGTCCACTCATTGTGGACGTGCTATTTTGAAATAGTAAAATTCTATTTCAAAATGCATTTTGTGTGTAGACGCGTTATTTTGAAATAAGCCGTTTTGAATTAACTATTTCAAAATAGCTTATTTCGAAATAATGCTGTAGTGTAGACATACCCGAAGAGACCTCAGGAGGTCATCAAGTCCAGCTCCCTGCCCAAAGCAGGACCAATCCAAACTAAATCATCCCAGCCAGGGCTTGGTAACCTCGAGAGATGAAGATTTTGCCACCTGCCTACATAACCCATTACAGTGTTTCACCACCCTCCAAGTGAAATCATTTTTCCTAATATCCAACCTAGACCTCCTCCACTGTAACTTGAAACCATCACTCCTTGTTCTGCCATTTGTCACCATGGAGAGCAGCCTCTCTCCATCCTCTTTGGAACCTCCCCCCCCTTCTTTCTGGTAGTTAAAGGCTTCTGTCAAATCCCGCCCTCACTCTTCTCTTCTGCAGACTAAATAAGAGCAAATCCCTGAGTCTCTCCTCATAGGTCATATGCTCCAGCCCTCTAAAGATTTTGGTTGCCCTCCGCTGGACCCTCTTCAGTGCATCCACATCCTTTCTGCAGCGGGGAGGGGGCGGGGCTGAACTGCGTACAATACTCCAGATGTAGCCTCACAAGTCCCAAATAAAGGGGAATAATCACTTCTCCACATCTCCTGGAAATGCTCCTACTAATGCAGCCTAATGTGTCATTAGCCTTTTTGGCTACAAAGGCACACTGTTAACTCATATCCAGCTTCTCATCCACTGTAATCCCCAGGTCCTTTTTTTGCCAAACTGCTGTTTAGCCAGTTGTTCCCCAGCCTATAGCAGTGGTTGGGATTCTTCTGTCCCAAGTGCAGGATTCTGCACTTGTCTTTGTTGAACCCCATCAGATTTCTTTTGGCCCAATCCTCCAATTTGTCTAGGTCACCCTTGACCTATCCCAGCCCTCCAATGTATCTACCTTTCCCCCGAGCTTAGTGTCATCCGCAAACTTGTTGAGGGAGCAATCCATCCCCTCATCCAGGTCTCATCCAAGTTGAACAAAACCAGTCCTAGAATCGATCCTTGGGGTACCCTGCTTGAAACCAACCACGATCCAGACACTGAGCCATTGATCACTACCCATTGAGCCCGACAATCTAGCTAGTTTTCTACCCACCTTACAGTCCATTTATCCAATCCATACTTCCTTAACTTGTGGCAAGAATACTGTGGGAGACTGTACATCTTCCCCATGTCCACAGAGCCAGTTACCTCATCATAGAATGCAATCAGGTTGCCTTCTATGAAGGCAAAAGGAATATCTTATTTGTAGATTTACCAACTTTGGTCACAGACCCCTGAAAATATTTATATACATGTTCAACATTATCACCACGAATAAACCTACAGATTTCAATTATATAAATCAGAGTGGTAAAATTAAGCATATAAATAATTTCAGGTTTGGTACCTTTGTCCTTGAACAACTGGTGAGCTATATATATTTTCCATCACATTTTCTTTTTTGTTTTAATGAGAGTTGGTTTCAAGTGTAAGTCCTTTGATAAACTTATCAGAAGTTGTATTTTATTTTTTTGGCCAGTACTTTAGAAATGTAAACATTTTTTAAAGGATGTCCCTCTGTTTTGAGTTATCATGTAGAGCTGGAAGGTATTTTTCAGCTGAAACTTTTTCAAGTGAAAAATATAGATTTGGCAACATCATAATATTTAAATTAAAAGAACATCAAAAGAATAAAAATACATTTTTTCAGTACAACCTGAAATATTTTTTTCTGATTTTTTCACTATTGCCAGTGAACTGAAAAACTTGTTATTCACACCTATTTTCAGTAGAACTAAAACTAAACAGACCCAAATTTACATTCAAAACTTAACCAATAGCTATAAAACTTCAGTTTGTCACCTTGTTTCAAATCTATGGTCACACACCTTTGCCCTACTACTTCCAGCTAATACCTGGATATTCTGCCATCTTGCATCTTCCCAGAAAATAAATAACTGCATTTAGACATCATTTTATGAACATAGCCACAAAATATTTGAAGGCAGGTGCAGGTCACTGGGTGCACCGTGTAGCACCTATGTACACCTGAATACCCTTTACTCCCATTTATAGGTTGTACAGTAAATTAAAAAAATATTGCAGAACTGGATGTTCAGTGGCCATGGCGTGACTAAGGGTGCAAGATTTCATCCTCCCTGAATTCTGCAGAAACCCTCTGTTAGGAAAGCCAGTTTATTAAGAGTTTATATCGAGACTAACATTGTGACCATATTATGTAAGCAAGAGACTATAACATTTCTTTGCTATGGAGCTGTATAAATCTGAGCTAGTGAAGACGGGTGGGGGGGGGGGATTCCCAATGAACTATAAATGAACATTGGAAAATGTACCAATTATTAATCACCATCAAATAAGTCATTAATAGAGAGAGGACCACACTTTATAGTAAGATAAAATTTGTAAATGGATCATAAAATGTTTATAATTTATTAATAGATGTTATAAATATATTACAGATCTACGAGTAATATGTTATGGATGCTTTTATGTACATCAGTAGAAGGTGTTGTAGATAATTATAAGCCATGGCTACAAGGATTTGTTCGTCACATGCTTGTACTTGTATTTAAATCCCGGGCTTCATTTGCAAGTTCGAATGCCTACATTAGCCTCCCTAGTTCCAACTAGGGGGCTAGTGTAGACATACCCCCTCTGAATAGCCGGATGCTGTATTGATATATAACAACTAATATATATCAATGAATAAATTGATTATTAAGTTGATATGAAAATGTAATGGAAATACAAATAAAATCTTTAAAAAGGGTGATTAAGATGGGTTTATTAATATAGTAAAAAGATAGATGTGCTAATTTACAGTCTAATGATATCATCCTTCCTCGTGCTAAGTAATAGGGCTGTCCGAAGATAAACAATTCCAGTCAACAAATAACATCAAGGTTTCAACATTTGTTCTCATTCTGATGCAAAATAAAAATGGGAATTTAAAAAATGTTATTTATGAAAAAAGGACAAAACCCCATCCTAGAATAGCCAATATCCCAGTGGTTAAAGCCCTCACCTAAGACATGGGAGACCCAGATTCAAGTGCCCGTTCTCCATCAAGTGGTGTGTCTCTCCCTATTTCTCCCTGAAATTCCACTCAAGGCCTGAGAAAATACTTCCATACTCCTGACTCATTTCTATAAGGGTACGTCTCCACTGCATGCTTATCTTGAAATAAGATAATCCAGAACAGTTATTCCAAAATAGCTTATTTCAAAATAGCATGTCTACACTGCAAGGAAGCCTCAAAATTAGTCCAAGACAGGCTTCCCTAATGTAGATGTGCTATCTTGATTTAGAGCCCCAGGAGGCACTGGGAAAGAATAACTTGTGGGATGATTTAATTAGGTTTGGTCCTGCTTTGGACCAACAGGGGACTGGACTTGATGACCTCCTGGGGTCTTTTCCAGCCCTAGGAGTCTATGAACTTAGATTGGCCCTGCTGAGAGGCTGTTTTGAAATAGCAGCAGTGGAGCATCTACACATGCCTTATTTAGAAATAGCTATTTCAGAATAGGCATTATTCTTTGTAGAATGAGGTTTACAGATTTCAGAATAAGCTGTCGGTTATTTCAAAATTATTTTGAAATAACAGAATGGCTGTGTAGACGCTCGCATTGCTATTTTGAAATAACGTTAGTTTTCTCGAAATAGTGGTGCAGTGTAGACGCACCCTGAAACAGTTCAGTTTCAATGACACGGCATTTTTCAATGGAATATATTTTTGGACAATCTCGTTATTAGCAATGTGTTCAATATGTGGGTACATGACACCTTGAATCCCTATCAGCATAAGCTTGGAGGAACTGAATCTTTTTTACAAAAACTTGAATGTTCATATCCATAAAGAAATTCAAAAGTCTTTCCATCTTATTTTTTCTTCTTACAATACAATGTAAATTTTATAACTCCTGAACTCAACAACATTCCTTTCTAGCTTGAGCCTCCTTTATAGTGCAGTTCAGCCAATCTGAAAGCCTATCAAAAATTTCAGGAAACTGGTGGTTATACTAGAAATAGATGAAATAATCTTTAACTGTACTATACAGTGGATGAACTATGTCTAAAAAGTAAACTTTGTAAATTACTTTATCTTCTGACAATAAATCCTTGAAGTTTATGCCATAAAAAAGGAAGGCAATCAACATTTGTGCAGAGAAACGCTACAGTAGACTGTGACACTCAGGATAGGACCAATTATTTTCATATTTGCAAAAGGAGTTATCTATTCCTGGCCTGTATATTTTAATGGTTTGATAAAAAGGTGAAAAATAAAAGATGTGTCTTTGAAAAGATATTTTTCCTTGATAGTGCTTCACATTTTAATTTACCATTGCTATATTTTCAAACACAATATACACAAGAGCCTCTTTTGTCAGAAAGTATCATTGAATCACAGAGAGTTATGTTTAGAATGAATTTATCTTTAATTGGGAGCTCAAGTATAGTAGCTTTCTGTCATCCTTAACACAAGGCTCTGTTTTCCCCTTTATATGCAAGGGAAGAATTTATTAATGTTTTGTTCTGCCAAAAATGTATAAAGCACTTTAGAAAGATCAGGTAAAGACACTGTACAGCAATACTGGTATATGCTATTAAAATATTTTGAAGAGTAATTTGAAGACTAAGATAGAATTCTGCTAGTGGAACATAGCTTCTAAGGCACTTTATTTCTATTATCCATGCAGTAAGCATTATTATAAATGAACACATGGTATAAGCCAAATTATCCCTAAAAAGTTTCAGGCACATACACTGAAGAAAGAGACTTGACAATTTGTGGGTAATAGAAGAAATGAAGTTGCCCTATTTTTCCCCTCATCATGCTCCTAAATTCAAAGCAAATTATATATTCTTTCAAAAAGGAGAAATCCAATTTTATCAAAAACCACTTCCACTTTAACAAGCCATTTTTAAAAGCAGAGGTTTTTTTTCAATACCATGCACCTGATGTGTAACTTCTAATATTTAAGCCAGTGAAATAAAAAAATTGAAAATAAAATACAATAAGAAAAGCAGAAAAACAAAAATATTGTTGTCCAAAGCTCCAACAGAGCAAACAATTGTGCATATGCTTCAGGGGATAGCTGAGTTAGTCTGTACAGGATAAACTTAAAAAACAAAAACTGGTCTGGTAGCACTTTATAGACTAACAAAACATGTAATTGGTATCATGAGCTTTTGTGGGCACAGCCCACTTCTTCAGATGACATATCATCTATATGTTTTGTTAGTCTATATAGTGCTACCAGACCAGTTAGAAATTTCGTAATCAATAAACACATTTCTCCCCTCTAAAATTTGAGTTGATGACTAATAATTTTGTATCCTGTGTGTTGTGCTGTGGAATTTTTTCCCAATCCCTAATAATATAAACCAATCTTGCAAACTCTTACACATGTGCTTAAGATGACTACTGTAAGTAGTCTTATTAAAAGTTAAGTGCATGCTTAAATACTTGCAAGACTGTATCCTTCATTTAAAACCTAAAAGCTTGATCCTACAATGAGCCCCATGCATGTTTCTGTTTCTATGTAGAGCTCTATTTAAATCAATGATGGTGCCCTCAGTGAGAGCCCATTGCCTGCCCAAATAAATAAATAAAACAGATAAATAGATAGATACTTCTTTATTTTCACTGGGATTTTATAGCAGGTCTCCTGATGATGATAATATTTAGATTGAAGAACGAAGTAATGCATATGTAATTTTACATAGAAGAGGGATGATCTTTCAAAGATTTTTTTATGGCTAAAATATGTATATGGCCTCCTTATCAATTAGGGATATTCCATTTAATGAGTTAATACAGCCATGTTATGTAATTAGTACCAGTGGATTTCCTTTTAACAAAATGCCTGGTCCTGCAAAGCTCCTGTTGACTTTAGGATGCAGTCCCAATTAAAATAAAATGCCCACTGAAGACATCCTTACAAATCAAGGGCTAGTGAGACTCCTTTGATTATTAAAAAATGTCTTTCAGTGATGAGCTGGTGTCTTCCTTCTAACACACTGATACACACAGTTAATAGGTTATAGAAGAAAAGGCCATGAAATATAGGATTATACAGTTTATTATGGAATTACCAAACAAAATATGCCAAGGATATTGAAGGATATGCCTGTGTTCATTTTAAACAAAATGTGATTTAAAAGGTATGTATGCATAAAAAAGCATGCTGTGGCTCACCACCCTAGGAACAGTCTAGAAAAGGCCAGGGGGGGGGGGGAGAGTGAGCTCAACATGTGGAGTGGAGAAGTACAAGCATGTGACGAACAAATCCATATATGGAAAGGTTAAATCTGGTTGGTTTAGAGGTTTGTGTTATGTAACTTGTTATGTAACCTGTTATATAACTGCCATGTGCTATAAAATAGCAAGGGGAGGGGCTCTGGCTGATTTTTGTACCAGGGGCTCTCCTTTTGGGTATGTCTAGACTACAGGGTTTTGTCAACAAATGTGGACTTTTGTCAACAAAACTAAACCTGCGTCTACACTGCCGCTGAGTTCTGTCAACATAACGTCGACAGAACTCAGCAGTTTTGTCGATGGCTGTAAACCTCATTCTACGAGGAACCTCATTCTACGAGTTCTGTCGACAGAAGGCGTTATTGCATCTACACTGTCCTTTGCGTTGACACTGTCATGTCAACAAAGCGGCTTGCTTTGTCGACAGAACTGGATGTAGTCTAGATGCTCTTTGTTGACAGAAGCTTTGTCAACAGTAGCTGTTGACAAAGCTTCTGTCGACAAAACCCTGTAGTGTAGACGTACCCTTTGTGCACACTGAATAAAGTCTTGTTCAATTGAATTGAATTGAATTGAATTGAAGTATCGAAGACCCTTGATTCTGCCCAGCATCTGACTCATTTGTTTGGGAACCACAAAATCGCAACAGTTTCTTGGCGCAGCAAGCAGGGTAAGAAATATCCTTCAGGATCAAGACCTACAATCAAATTAGAGGGTGAGTTTGTTCATTTTTTTTTTATTTGGTTGTGTGTCTCTGACCTGACTGGTGACACTCATACCTTTTGTAGTAAGCAAATCTGGATGTTGGGGAATTCAAGGGATTTGTTACAGTTTTGAAACATTTAGGTCACAGTCTTAAGATATTGTACTTAGTGTGGGGGGCTGGTTAAGCTGTAAGTTCCTCTGACTAGTGTTGTTGAAGTGGGAAATCAGAGGCCATAAGGATCAACAGTTAGTGTAGGGGCAAGTATAGCCATAAGTACCTCTAGTTAATGTGTTGGCTGGCCCAGATCTCCTAATTGGAAATTGTTATTAGTCTGTAAACAGAATTATATTTAAAGATTTTGAGATTGGAGAATATTTAGGTTAAAAAAAAAGGGAAAGATGAAGGGATATAGTGACCCACAATATGAAGAGTGTATACTTAGTGCTTTTATAACTATTTTAGCAGTAAGTTTATTAGTTTTCCTGTTGAGATATTTTGGCTGTATGACTGAAATAAAGAATGATCAACCCCCCATTACAGGTGGGCAACACTGATTTTGTGCATAAACCACAATATTTATCAGAGGAAGACGATGTCCTCAGTGTAGATGTGAGGTTGCTGGGTATAAAATCTGCCCTGTCTCAGTATGACAAGGCATTGAAACAAGGATATCCAACACATGATGATTACCCAACTAAACATCCATACTATGTTGCCTATTGGTGTATGGGGTTAAAAGACAGTAAAGAGAATCACAAAATGGCTGGTATGTGCTGAACTGTTGATTATGAACAGCTGGTTAGAAAGTGTGATATGCTAAAAGGAAGGGCGGGAGACTAAGAAGCATAGGTAGAAAAACTGCAAGCAGAAGCAAAAAACTATAAAGCAGCAGCCTTGCAGGAAAAGAGATCTTGTCCCTCAGCACCTTTGGACCCTAGAATCATAGAATCATAGAACCATAGAGCTGGAAAAGACCTCAGAAGGTCATCAAGTCCAGCCCCCCTGCTCTAGGCAGGACCAATCCCAACTAAATCAACCCAGTCAGGGCTTTGTCAAGCCGAGACTTAAACACCTCTAGGGATGGAGACTCCACTACTTCCCTAGGTAACCCATTCCAGTGCTTCACCACTCTCCTAGTGAAATAGTGTTTCCTAATATCCAACCTGGACCTCTCCCATTACAACTTGAGACCATTGCTCCTTGTTCTGCCATCTGTCACTACTGAGAACAGCCTTTCTCCATCCTCTTTGGAACCTCCCTTCAGGAAGTTGAAGGCTGCTATCAAATCCCCACTCACTCTTCGCTTCTGCAGACTAAACAGACCCAACTCCCTCCGCCTCTCTTAATAGGTCATATGCTCCAGCCCCCTAATCATTTTGGTTGCCCTCCGCTAGACCCTCTACAATGCGTCCACATCCTTTTTGTAGTGGGGGGTCCAGAACTGGACACAATACTCCAGATGTGGCCTCACCAGAGCCGAATAAAGGGGAATAATGACATCTCTGGATCTGCTGGCAATGCTCCTCTTAATGCAACCTAATATGCCATTAGCCATCTTGGCTACAAGGGCACACTGTTGACTCATATCCAGCTTCTCATCCACTGTAACCCCCAGGTCCTTTTCTGCAGCACTACTAATTAGCTGGTTGGTCCCCAGCCTGTAACAATGCTTGGGATTCTTCCGTCCCAAGTGCAGGACTCTGCACTTCTCCTTGTTGATGAACCTCATCAGATTTCTTGTGGTCCAATACTCCAATTTGTCTAAGTCATTCTGGACCCTATCTCTGCCCTCAAGCATATCTACATCTCCCCCTACAGTAGTGTCATCTGCAAACTTGCTGAGGGTGCAATCCATCCCCTCATCCAGATCATTAATAAAAATATTGAACAAAACCGGTCCTAGAACCAAACCTTGGGGCACTCCGCTAGAAACCAACCACCATCCTGACATCGAGCCGTTGATCACTACCTGCTGGGCCCGGCCTTCTAGCCAGCTTTCTATCCATCTTACTGTCCATTTATCCAATCCACATTCCCTTAACTTGCTGGCAAGAATATTATGAGAGACAGTATCAAAAGCCTTGCTAAAGTCAAGGTATATCACATCCACTGACTTTCCCATGGCCACAGAGCCAGTTACCTCATCATAGAAGCTAATCAGATTGGTCAGGCACGACTTGCCCTTTCTGACTCCATGCTGACTATTCCTAATCACTTTCCTCTCCTCCAGTGCCTCACAATGGATTCCTTAAGGATCCCTTCCATGATTTTTCCAGGAACCGAGGTAAGACTGACCGGCCTATAGTTCCCTGGATCGTCCTTCTTCCTTTTTTGAAGATGGGCACTACATTTGCCTTTTTCCAATCAGCCGAGATCTCTCTCGATCTCCACGACTTTTCAAAGATAATGGCCAAAGGCTCCTCAATGACATTTGCCAACTCCCTCGGTACCCTCGGATGCATTAAGTCCGGACCCATGGATTTGTGCATGTTTAGCTTTTCTTAATAGTTCCTAACCTGTTCTTTACCCACCAAGGGCTGTCCATCTTCATCCCATCTTGTGTCACTTAGCGCATTAGTCCGGGAGCCCACCTTGTCCGTGAATACAGAGGGAAAGAAAGCATTGAGTACTTCAGCTTTCCCCACATCATCTGTAACTAGGTTACCTTCTTCATCCAGTAGGGGCCCCACACCCTGTCTGATCACCTTCTTCTTGTTAACATGCCTGTAGAAACCTTTCTTGTTATCCTTCACATCCTTTGCCAGTCGCCATTCCAATTGCGCTTTCGCCTTCCTGATAACCCCCCAGCATTCTTGAGTCTATACATTTAAACCCCTCCCTGGTCATTTGTCCAAGTTTCCCCTTTTTGTAAGCTTCCTTTTTGTGCTTAACTTCACCAAGGATTTCCCCCATAAGCCAATCCGGTCTCCTACCATGTTTGCCTCTCTTGCTACGCATCGGGATGGTTTCTTTCTGTGCCTTCAGTAAGGCTTCTTTAAAATACTGCCAGCTCTCCTGGACTCCTTTCCCCTTCATGTTAGCATCCCAGGGGATTCTGCCCATCAGGTCTCTGAGGAAGTCAAAATCTGCTTTTCTGAAGTCCAAGGTGTGTATTTTATTACTCTCTTTTCTTCCTTTAGTCAGGTTCCTGAAATCTACCATCTCATGATCACTGCTTCCCAGGTTGTCACCCACCTCTGCTTCCCCTATTAGTTCCTCCCTGTTTGTGAGCAGAAGGTCAAGCTGCGCACGGCCCCTGGTCGGATCCTTCAGCACTTGTACCAAGAAGTTATCCCCAACATTCTCCAAAAACTTCCTGGATTGCCTGTGTACTGCCGTATTGGTTTCCCAACAGATGTCAGGGTGATTAAAGTCCCCCACGAGAACCAGGGCCTGCGATCTGGAAGCTTCTCTCAGTTGTCCGAAGAAAGCCTCATCTACCTCATCCACCTGATTCGGTGGCCTGTAGTAGACACCAACCACAACATCACTGCTGTTGTTTGCACCTCTAAACTTAACCCATAGACTCTCAACAGGTTTTTCTCTCTCTATTTACTAGAGTTCAGAGCAATCATAGTGCTCTCTTACATATATTGCAACTCCTCCTCCTTTTCTCTCCTGCCTGTTCTTCCTGAACAGTCTATACCCTTCCATGACAGCGCTCCAGTCATCCCACCAATTCTCTGTTATCCCAATTAAATCATAATTCTTGGACTGGGTCAGGGCCTCCAGTTCTCCCTGTTTGTTGCCTAGGCTTCTCGCATTAGTGTATAAACATCTCAGATAACCAGCTGATCGCCCTATCTTCTCCATTTGAATCAGGGGTCCTCCTTTCTTCCTCATTCCTCTTTGCATTTCTTCCCAGTATCTAACTTGGTCACCGTCCCCCAACGAAACTAGTTTAAAGCCCTCCTCACTAGGTTTGCAAGCCTGCCCGCGAAGATGCTCCTTCCTCTCTTCGTTAGATGGATCCCATCTCTTCCTAACAATCCTTGTGCCCGGAACAGAGTCCCATGGTCGAAGAAACCAAAGCCCTCTCTGCGACACCACCTGCGCAACCACGCATTTACTTCTTCAATTCGACGATTCCTGCCCAGTCCTTTCCCTTCAACAGGGAGGATGGACGAGAACACCACTTGCGCTCCGAATTCTTGGATCCTTCTTCCCAGCGCTACATAATCCACAGTAACCTGCTCAAGGTCATTCTTGGCCGTATCGTTAATTCCCATATGGAGAAGCAGGAAGGGGTAGCGATCCGAAGGTTTGATCAGGTTGGTAAGCCTCTCAGTCACATCCTGAATTCGAGCTCCCAGTAAGCAGCACACCTCTTGAGATTCCAGGTCCGGAAGGCAGATGGATGACTCAGTCCGTCTTAGGAGGCAGTACCCGACCACCACCACCCGTTGTTTTCTTTTGGGGGTGGTGGTCGTGGAACACCCATCCCTAGGACTATGCATCCCATGCCTTCCAGTAGATGGTGTTCCCTTGCGGTTTTTTTCCTTGTGAGGTCTCTTCCAAAGCATTCACCACTGCAGAGCCTGTGGAGAGAGCCTGAAAGCGATTACTTTCCTCTATAGCATTGGGGGATTTCCGTGCTGACCTTTTTCCCCTTCTCGAAGTTACATGCTCTCTTCCTGGTTCTGTACTGCCCTCTCTGGCTCTTCCGCCTGCCGTGCTTGCAGGATAAAATGCTGCGTTCTATCGAGGAAGTTTTCATCCTCTCTGATCCAGCGTAGGGTCGACATTTGGGCCTCCAGTCCTCTAATTTTTTCTTCCAAAATGGCCACCAGCTTGCACTTAGTGCAGATGAAATCTGTTCTTTCTTCTGCGAGGAAGACAAACATGGCATACGCTGTGCAGGTAACAACAGCAGACCTATCACCATCCATCCCTGCTGTCCTGGAGAAAGGATTTAAAAAGAAAGGCAAGAGAACCTTGAGCCCTTCCCTCTCCCCTTCCAAACTCCCTCTCTAAACTCCCTGTTAGCACTCAGCTGTTTGCAAGCTCCTTGGTCGCTTGCTCACTGCTTTATAAAGTTCTGGACTGCCTGAAAGTCCCTCCCCCTACTTGTGGAATGTGGGGATATCAGTCTTGTTTTATGGCTCCAGTGAGAGTGCACTCTGTCCCTAATCCTAATCAAGGGGAAGGGGACCCTGCTACCGTTAGTCGCCTAGAGCACACTCCTATGAGTACATCTGTTTTGTGGAGCATGTTAAAAGAACTGCCATCTTTGCAGCTTAATAACCCAAACCTACCCTTCTGGAAAAAGGTGCAGGAGTGGATGGTAGTGGGAGGCCTACATGCGTTTGATGTTTTCACCATGGTAAAAGCAAAATGTCCTGGCACAGCCCAGAGTAGAATTGCTGGTGGCTTTAATAACTCTGCATGGGCAACTGCTATTTTTGCCTCCTCAGCTGATATGGAAACTGCAGTGTGGAATTTCCGACAGGCTTGTAACAGTAGCTTTGGGGTCAGGTACTAACTTGTACTCATTATATGCAAACCAAAAACAGCATCCAAATGAGCCATTTGAAAAATATGTGGAAGACAAGTTTGAGTTATATCAACAGTATGGGGGGCAACAGAATGCTACATAGAGGGGGTAGTTGACAGGGTATGTGGCCCTCATAAGGCAGCCCTGAAAACTGGCTTTCAGCCTCCAGGTTATGCTGAATTATTAACATGGGCTTCAAACATTAGCAAACACAATCAGGAACAGGATACAGGAGAAAAGGTGCACAGAATACAAACCCCAGGACAGAAAGGAAAAGGGAAACTGAACATGAGTTTGGAAGATAACTTCGTTGCTGCAATTAAAGCAGCAAATGTAGGAGGTGGTAATTATAGTAACTGTGGAATGTTGGGCCATAACAAAAAGGAATGTTATAAGAAAGGGGGTGGAAGAGCTGATCGGTGTATGAAGTGTGACCAGACAGGGCATTGGTCCAAGAATTGCCCTAGTAACAAGGGTAAAGACCCTCTTGAGACTGTGTCTCGTGACCAATTAATACAAATCCTCAACTCCATGAAAAAATCCCCTGATTAGGGGCTTTTGGCCCCCATTGCAGCGAGCCAGTATGGTTCATCTGCACGTCCGTATCTAAATGTTAGGGTTGGGGGCATGTCGTGTAAAATCCTTATAGATACGGGAGCTTCAGTATCCATTACTGATATTCCAGGATTACCTTTGACTTCTAAATTTACTATTTAACAGGGTTGGGGGGAGCAAGTATGAAAGCATATCTGACAAAGCCCCTTTTAATCAAGACAGAAGAACGTTTTTGGATGGGGCGATTTTATTATGCACCAAAACAAGCCGAAGGGACAATAATGGGAATTGACATGTTAGGAAAATTGGGATGTCATTTGAATCTGGGTGAGTCACCTTCATTGCAAATCCCATCTCAAAAGTCTAGCGCTAATGTGCCTCTGATCTATTCTTCTCCAGGTGAGCGTGTGTGCATTGTGCAGGTGCTCCCTGAGCTGCCAGGACCAGAGGGAGTGTGGGCAGCTGATAAACTCGACTGTGGTTTGATGAATGTCCCACCAGTGGTGATTACAGGAAACACTCCCTCTCCCACACATCCCTATCCAATTAAGCCAGAGGCCCTGACAGCGGTAGAAAGTACAGTCAAAGAGTTGATAAAGAGGGGAGTTGTAAAAGAAATACAGTCAAAATGTAATTCACCTGTCTGGCCTGTTAAGAATACAGATGGATCGTGGCGGCTTATCATTGATTATCGAAATATTAACATGCATGCAGACAGGCTCACCACCCTAGTTGCTGACCCTAGTACTATTCTTTTTACTGTACCTAGTGATCATGTCGTGTTTTCAGCCTTGGACATTAGCAATGGCTTTTGGTCTGTTCCTGTGCACCCTGACAGTCAATTTTGGTTTGCATTTACTGTTAAAGGGAAGCAATATACCTTTACTTGCCTAAGCCAGGGTTTTTATAACTCACCTACTTTGTTTCATAGAGCGTTAGCTGATGTGCTGGCAAAGCTGCCAGACATGGCTTCTTGTGTTGTACAGTATGTTGACGATCTTCTTATGTCCTCACCAGATCGCCAAACGCACATAAAAGACTTAGAAGTGATCCTGCAGCACTTGGCAGACAGTGGGGTAAAATGTAATGCTAGAAAGGCTCAGATCACAAAGGAGGAAGTATCATATCTGGGGTACCTAATATCCAAAGGGTGCAAGCGTTTAACTGTTGACCACACTGAGGCTATTAATGCATGCCCACGACCAACTACGGTCAGGGGAGTTAGGAAAGTGTTGGAGCTATTCAATTTCTGTCGAACTCAAATCCCAAATTATTCAAGGATAGTCTAGCCCCTTAATAATCTCCTGAAGGGTGCTGGTGGACCACATGATGCAATTGAATGGACACTTGACTGTGAACAGGCATTTACCACATCGAAACATAGGCTAAGTACTGCTCCAGGGTTGGGACTTCCTAATCCATTAATGCCTTTTACAGTGTACACGCATGTCAGTGAGGGACATATGGCAGCAGTGTTAATGCAAAAACATGGGGACAAACAGTGCCCAGTAGCATACTACTCTTCTAAACTAGATGTTGTCGCTCAAGCAATGCCACCATGCCTCCAGGCAGTGAAAGGAGCTTCTATGGCCCTAAGTCAGGCCTCACCACTTATTGGTGCACAGGATGTAAATATGTTGTACCTCACGCTGTCCTTGATATTTTATCAGGAAAAAAATCGTTGGCAGTCCATGTGGCAAGATGGACTTGATGGGAAATAAGCTTGCTAATGCCTTCGGTACATCTGCAACGAGTGTCATTGCTAAACCCTGCCACCCTCATGCCTACCCCAGGTGAGGGACACCTGCATCATTGTTGCCTGGAGGAAGAGCCCATGGACCTTCCATTGGTAAAAGAAACTGAAATACCTGGTGCCCCTTGCCTATACGTGGATGGTTCTTCCTTCTATGTGGACGGCAAGTGACACACAGCATGGGCCGTTTGTACTCAAGATGGACAGCTGGCAGTTTGCCTGGGGCATCTGCACAAGTAGCAGAACTACAGGCATTAGTTGCAGCATGTGAAGCTGCGAAAGGTCATGCTGTAAACATATAGACTGATTCTAGATCTGCGCTTGGGGTTGTACATGATTATATTAACTTGTGCGTAAATCAGGGATTCCTGACGAGTACAGGATCCCCAATACAAAATGGGGGGATAGTGGAGAAACTTCATGCAGCCATGCAGAAACCTACCGAACTAGCAGTGATAACAGTGAGGGCCCACACAAAAGGGACAGACCCTCATAGCAAGGGGAACCGAAAGTCAGATGAACTAGCTAAACGAGCAGCAGTGAAAGGTAAAGAGAGACAACTGATTGCTGCAACACAGCCTCTCATAAAACCCCCAAACTTTTTTGAATTACAGGACATCCAACACGCTGCACCAAGGGCAGAGAAGTGGTTATGGATGGATAATGGGGGCAAACTGTGTGATGATAACACTTGGAGAGGTCCAGGGAACACATTAGTGTTACCAAATGTGCTGATGGGAACTATGATACAAGTGTATCGCAGGTTGGGACATGATGGAGCACGGAGAGTGATCCACCAGATGTCGGACACCTGGTGGTATCCTAAGCTTTATGCAAATGTGCATGATTATGTGAGGAGGTGTGTAACATGTGATCAATGTAATTCTGCTCCCACAGTGAAAGTGAGAATGTGACATCAGCCAAGACCAACTCAGCCCTTCACACAGTTACAGATAGATTTCATTGGACCCCTGCCAAGGTGCAGAGGGAAAGAATATGTTCTGGTGATCATGGATCACTTTACTAAGTGGGTAGAAGCTTTCCCAGTGGCCAAGGCCACTGCGTCTGATGTAGCTAAAATATTGATGACCGAAATAATTCCCCGATGGGCATAGGCATGCGCACGGGGTGTGCCAGGTGTGCCCAGGCACACTCTAATGTCTCGGGATGGCTAGCAGCTGCTGAAGGAGGAAAGGGATTTGTGATGGGGCGCCTCAGCCCCTCACTTTAAATTGCCCGCGGCCATCTATGGGGCACTGTGGGGCAGAGAGAGTGCATGCGCAGCGTGCTCAAACGCTGTGCAACAGGTGAGAGGGGAGACGCCCGGGCATGGCGTGACGTCACGGCCCAGGACTTTCAAACCGCGCGGCCCAGCTCCAGAAGCAGCTAGGGCCCGACTACAAATGCCGGCCAGCCTGAGCCATTTTTGCGCCCCAGGCCCTGCAGCACCGCCCCTTATGCACCCGGGGGTGCCCCCGCCCATCCCAGCAGCACCACATGGCCCCCCTGAGGCACCCCGGGGGTGCCCCCACCCGTCCCAGCAGCACCGCACGGTGCCCTGGAGGTGCCCCGGGTTAGGACCTGGCTGGCCTGTAGCTTGGGCCGGCTCTGACTCCAGCCCCGTGAATTGGAAGGCAGAAGCCGAAGGGAAGGGAAGGGAAGGGAAGGGAAGGGAAGGGAAAGGAAGGGGGAAAAATAAGAGGAAGGGGTGGGAGAGGAAGGGGCTTGTGCTGAGGGGAGGAGGGCAGGTTAGGAGAAGAAAGGGGAAGGCACCAAGGGACAGGGTAGAGGAGACACAAATGCCAGGGGGCCAAGTGGAGACAATGAAGAAAAGGGCAGGAGGGGAAGTGTCAGGGAACAGGGTGATGCTGGGAGAGGAGAGGGTAAGGGCATTGGGGATTAGGGGGGAGGGGGAGGTGCTGGGAGAAGGCTTGAAAGAAGGGGTGGGCATGAGGAAGGCAAGGATGGAGCAAGGCATGTGTGAGGGCACAGGGGCATGAGGGGAATAGGGGCAGAGGTGGTGAGGGGGTGGGCATCAGGGAAAAAGAGGGCTAAGGGGGCAGGAACAGTGAGGGAAGCGGGAGGCACCAGGAGGGTGCAGGGGTAAGGGAAGGTGCAGGTGCCAGGGGATTCTGGAGGTGAAGCAGAAGGGCAGACATCTGCAGGGGAGGGAGCAGTACCAGAGAAGAGAGGCAGAGCAGGTGTGTGGAGGGAGGTGATAGGAGAGGGGATGAGGAAGGGTAGCTCACATGATCAGAGTGGGACTACTGGAGGAGTGGGCACAGGGGGGAGAGAAGGGCTGGTGGAGGGGGGCAGGTCTCAGGAAGGCTGAGGGCAGTGAGAAGGGCAGGAGTCAGGACAGCAGAGGAGGGTGAGGGTTGGGGGGCAGCAGGCACCAGGGGAGCTGATGGAGCAAGGGGAGGAGACATGGCAGCAGAGGGAAAAGGTAGAGGTTTATGAGTTATTTATTAATAACTTGGGTGCCACAGTGGCACTTCTAAATAACCCGCATGAACTCAGTACTCGTGCACAACACAAAATTCATTCAGCTCATGGGAGGAAACTCTTAGAGGAAACACTTCCCCCAGCCTCTCCGCCCCCGAGTTAATGTCACACACATTGGGGTAATGCAACTGCAGGATAGTTGCATGAGGGGAGTTTGGGGGGCAAACTCATCCCTAGTGGTAGAAGGATGGTGGGAATAGTCCTTAGAGGGGGGTCACATGACACCTTTTACTTCTGGTCATGTGTCCATCTTGTCCGGAGAGTGTTACCTCCAGAGGTGTGGCCAATGGGGGTCGGGGCGTGGTTAACAGGGTCAGGGGTATGGCTAATGGGGGTCAAAGTACATTTTTAAAAAATTCTTTGGGTGCACACCCTAATGAAATGTGCTGCGCACGCCTATGCCGGTGGGGACTTCCATGCTTCATTGATAGTGACCAAGGTACCCACTTTACAGGGAAGGTGATGAAAACTGTATGCATGGCACTGGGAATCAAACAGAAATTCCACTGTCCCTACCATCCCCAGAGTTCGGGATTAGTAGAAAGAGCTAACCGAACCATTAAAAACAAACTAACCAAACAGATGTTTTCTGCTACAGGGAAAGACTGGGTCACCAACTTACCAGTGGTTCTCATGTCTGTGAGAGCCAGTCCTACTAATCCACATTCCTTATCTCCTTTTGAAATGCTGACAGGGAGGGTGACGAGGATGCCAGGAAATCTGTGCATTGGAGGGGGGGAATTGTATGTCATGGGTGACCAGCTTGCTGAATATTGCAAATTGTTATCTCAGTGTGTCTCACAGGACCCCCGAACTGAACCAGACCCAAAGACTGGCGAAGAGGACACGTGTGAGGTGCAGCCCAGTGATCAGGTGCTGGTGAAAGCCTATAGGAAACGAACCTTTGAACCAGCCTGGACTGGACCTCACACGGTTCTCTTGGTAACTCCTTCAGCAGCCCGGGTCACTGGAATTCCAATTTGGGTGCACCTGTCATGAGTAAAAGTATACAAGGGTAAAACTCAACATAGGGCACAATAATCCTGTTTACCCTATGGACTCCTGGAGAGCCATTCTCAATATTGTTAAGTGTTTTCATTTGATATTCCCAGTTTAAAATTGATGTAGGAATTTTTTGCGATCTACTAATTGTTTTGAGTGGTTTCTGAGACTTGAAAGTTCTTTTAGAGGTCTCATCTTAATAATGCTGCCGTGGCTTTCAGTGTTTTATTGATGTAATCGCCTGGGGAGGAGCCCCATAATAGGGACTGGGTTGAAAATTTGTTAGTAGCAGGGATGACAGTTTATTGTGGTGAGAGTAGGGCTCATGTTTAATCAAGTTAGATATCACCTTAACTCAGCAACACAGTTGGTTAGGTCCTCACTGTTGTACTCAGCCATCTATTAAAAACTACTAAAATTTATGAGCAAGCATTGGTCTAGAATTGTGTTATCATACTGGCATGGTGTTCAACATGAAAGTTGCAGCCCTGATAGGAGACTTGCTCATGTCACAGGTGCCCTATTGGGTGAGAGCCGCAGTTCTGAAAGATTGAATGTCTTCACCTTGGATGATGGCAGGAGAGTGGTCCCTATTGATAACGGGCATGTTGGGATGGTCATTCCATCCTTGGAGGGGTGTTAATTCCTGTGGGTTGGTCTCCTGAATTGGAGGCTCAGCCCTTCCACCCACTCCCATGCTCATGTCACAGACACCTATGTAGCATCAAGAATTCTGAGTATGTAATAATGGCAGGAGATAACTATATCGCTTTCCCATGGGACCAATGTTCCATCCTGGGAGGATGGGTTTTACGTATAAGAAACATGGAGTCAGGACAACCCCTATCTCAAATGTTGGGACCTGACTTAATGGTGCATGTAATGTTTAATTTAATGGATGATTTAACAGTGAGGAAGGACTCCACTACCTGGTATGGATTCGGGTGATTAGCTTTGGCAGGTAAGCCTGGCTTGAACATCCCATTCTTCCTATTGTGGAAGATATTATGAAAGAAGTGGTAAGGCATTTACAGTGATTCAGTGGATAGAAGGATTTGCTATTGTGGGAACAGAGATTCCCTGGGGATGGATTTGGGTTGTGTTTTTGCAGTGGGTATGGGGACTTATTATTTTTATTGTAGATATCATTATGTATTAAAGGTTGAATGTATTTTTAATTCTGTTACCAAAATTACAGTTAATTAAGTGTTGATAAGGTCAATTATAGCTCCTAATAAATACAAGGAAGTGGTTTTAGTGGGGTCTAAGCCCCCCCCAAAACTAAATGGGGGAGCTGAAGGGTATGCTTGTGTTCATTTTAAACAAAATGTGATTTAAAAGGTATGTATGCATAAAGAAGCATGCTGTGGCTCACCACCCTAGGAACAGTCTAGAAAAGGCCAAGGGGGGGGGGCGGAGGGTGAGCTCAACATGTGGAGTGAAGAAGTACAAGCACGTGACGAACAAATGCATATATGGAAAGGTTAAATCTGATTGCTTTAGAGGTTTGTGTTGTGTAACTTGTTATATAACCTGTTATGTAACTGCCATGTGCTATAAATAGCAAGGGGAGGGGCTCCTTGCTCGAGGGGCTCTGGCTGATTTTTGTACCAGGGGCACACTGAATAAAGTCTTGTTCAATTGAATTGAATTGAATTGAAGTATCGAAGATCCTTGATTCTGCCCAGCATCTGACTCATTTGTTTGGGAACCACAAAATCCCAACAATGTACTCAACTCTTATATCAGCAAATAAAGAGTAGACAGAAGAAACCAAAGCCCTTGTACTGCTAACACTGACCCATGTGCTTTCATACCACCCATATCCTCACTGATTCCAATAACAATACTCACAGGACCAAGACTAATATGAGGGCCAGTGTTTGCCATATGAGGTTCCAGAATAATTCCATTCTGTATCTCTTAAAACTTCATTTGTTGACCCCAGTGTAAGAATGTATCACCCTTAACTACACCAAGAAAAAGCAGCTAAAACATTAGCTGACTGCTTACAAACTAGGAAAGTAGAGATGCCTCAGGAGCAAAATGGCTCTTTTAGGGAAGAAGCTTCTTGGCTCTTCCCAATTTCAAGAACTAATGCAGCAAGGTAAGCTGGGAAATGGAATTTGTATAAAAGGGAATCCCTTTAAAAGAGGGCATTCAAGAGAAACGATAAAATCTGCTAAAGAAGGGGTCAACTTATATGTTGTATATAGTACAAGATAAACCTCTCTAAACTGGGACTCTCTGGTCCAGCAACATCCATGGCCTGGCAGGATGTTGGGTCAAGGATAGGGTTGCCAGATACTTTCACAAAAAATACCGAACATGGTGGGAAATAAATTGATTGAGCAAACACACACACACACAAAAATGGAGGACCAGAGTTGTTGAGCAAAAACCCCCCAAAAAACAGGGAACCAAAGTTGTTGAGGAAAAAAAAAGCACAAAAAAATCCCAACAGTCACTGTGCCTTTAAATCTCCATGCTTCCTGCTCCCCCTGCCCCACACAGCAGAGGAAGAATATCCCAAGCAGTCTTCCATCCGAGAAAAGCAGAAAATACCAGACATTTTACATGTCCAGTATTTTCTAGTTATTTTAACCGGACAGAGGCTGCAAATACCGGACTGTCTGGGCCAATACCGGACACCTGGCAACCCTAATCAAGGATGTTGCCAGACCAGAGAGTCCCAGTGGAGGGCTGATGACTGGGAACCAGGTGCACCACAGCGGGGCTGCCCAGTGGAGCTGGGAGTCCCTCGTGCTCCAGCTGGGCTGACTGGTGAGGGGGTGGGGTGGGCCGAGTTCATCAGGCAGCCCAATGGAGTTGGCAGGACAGCAGGGATGGGGGTAGACTGTGGTTGGCAGCCAGACTAGGTCTGGGGGAGTTGTGGCAAGGGGGCCAGAAATAACTCCCCTGGTCCAGCAAAATCTCCCATCTGACACCAGTCAGGTCCTGAAGGTACCAACTTTACAAGTCCAGCCTGTATTACTATACTCTAACCAACTGATTATTATGTTGTATGTGTTCTCTTATGTGTCCCAGTGGACAGATGATGGGTGAGTTACAGTTTCTGACTGTGAAGGGCTAGGTTTGCAAAGGGGATTCAGCTTAACTGCAATTTTTGGCATCCAGGGTATGTCTACACTACAGTGATTTTTTTTGGAAAATGGCTTTTTTCCGAAAAATCTTCAGTTATGTCCACACTGCAATCACATTCTTCCAAAAGAAAATCAAAAGAACAGAGGGCTTTTTCTGACATTGGTAATCCTCATTCTATGAGGAAGAAGCCTCTTCCGAAAGAGCTCTTTTGGAAAAAGGTGTGGGTGGATGGGGAAGAGGCAGTTCTTTCGAAAGAAGAAGAAAGAGGAAAAAGCACAGGTGCCCTGGTGGCCACTCCTTCCATAGTAATCACAGCTGAAATGCGAGATAGTGTCCTTTTAGTGTGGATGCTATCTTTTGAAAAAGCAGATTGCTTTTTCGATGTGCTCTGGCAGTGTGGACACTGTCATTCGGAAGACGTTATTCTGGAAGATCTCTTCCAGAAAAGCTTCTTCTGAAAGAAGCCTGCAGTCTAGACATAAGCCCAGATTCAACATTTAGGCACCTCTGAGATCCTTGAAACCACAGATCAGTTGCTGCCTGAATTGAGATGCCTAAATTGCTGCTTGTAAAATTCCCTAAGCACCTAAATATCTGTTAGTGGGCATGCACAATTACCTCAGCCTAGATGCTTAAACCTTCGCCAGAGCCCCACATTGGTCATTCCCTTATATACCTTAATTGCAGGATGAAATCCAGTAGGCATTCTCAGCACTCACATAATCATAGAGATAAAAAGACCAGCTTTTAGCACTCACCTCGGATGTAGCAGCTGCAGATTCCACATCAGACACAGGGGAGATCTGAAAGAGAATTTGTATTTAAGCCTTCCTCCTCAGAGAGTGTGCACTGGGGCATGGGGTATTCCTACACTGTGGGTTTTCAATCTCACCTGTTGAAGCTGTTCCATTGTATAACTAATTAGATATTCACTAGGCCAACCAGAGACAGAATGACCCCATAGACCAGTGATTAGGGAACTCATGTGGGAGACCCAAATTCAATCCTTTTTCCACAGAAAAGAAGAAATGAATCTAAGTCTCCCATATACTGTGCAATTTGATGATGATTACTATTATTAGCTGCAGATATTCAGGAAACCCCTTGAAATTTCTATGAGTAGAGTTGGTTAAAAACAAACTAAAAAGAGTGTTATGAAAATTTTTTTAAATAATATTTTTCATTCATATTTTTCAGATATTGAAATGAACATTTTTAAAAGCATTTTTTTTATTCTCAATTTATTACTGAAGCAGGAAAAAACTATCAACATCATCTTTCATTCCCTCTTTACTCTTTTTTCCAAGTTGAAATAAAAGGAGGCAAGAGTAAAATGTGAGTGGACTTTTTCCCTCGCAAAACACAAGCAACCTTGTTTTTTTTATGTACTTTATAATCTGTCAACAAATTTCATCAAAAATGAAATTTGGATAAAAATTTTCATTTTGATGAAACAAAAAGAGAACCCTCACCCTTGACAAAGGGTTAGTGGATATCCACAAATTTGCAGGGTTCTAGAGACAAAATTTGTATCAGCATCCCTAGCCACAGAAATGAGTCACAGGTATTCACATCGATATTTGCAGATGTGAGTACCCATGGATATAAAGCAGATATCTTCAGGTTTGCAGGACTCCCAGTATTAGCTTTGTCTTAGTATGCTAGAAACAGTATAAACTCCTCACTGTTCCTCCTGTACTACATTCAGACACATTCACTGTCCCTCATTTACTTACATTAGAGCATTCACCTGGGCTCCCCTCCACAAAGGTATTATGGACAAACCGGGTGGCAGGGACCCGGTAGTTCGAAATAAAGCCCTAGTTCAAACTACCTGTTAAAGCTCATTCCAGGAGGAATAACAGGTAGTTTGAACTAGGGCTTTATTTCAAACTACCAGGTCCCTGCCGCGTGTAGACGCGGGCAGGTAGTCCGGACTTGTAAATATCAAAAATGGCAACCAGCCGGGAAGATGCAAATCAAGCATGGGATATTTAAATCCCGGGCTTGATTTGCAACTTTGAATGCCTACATTAGCCTCCCTAGTTCAAACTAGGGGGGCTAGTGTAGACATACCCTCTGAGACTTATGTTAAGCCTGTGGTTGAGGCATGTAATACCTTTGTGGAGGGGAGCCCAGGTGAATGCAATCCACAAAATTTGCACTACGCATGGTAGGCACCCATACTCATTCAGTGACTATATTTTCCGGGTAGACGTTTCCTACGCACCTATATTTCAGCTTCTGAGCATGCACACTCAGAAGCATGCTACCTCCCTCTAGGAGCTCAGACACTTATCTCCTATCTAAAGTACCTGCGTGAGTCACAAACTGGAATGAGATAGGCACTTGATTGCATAAGTTATGTGCAGGGCCTGATCCATTAGGTGAGTTCAAAGCCTCCTATCAGATTCAAAATCCAGTGGGAGAAGGAATGTCCACCTATAACTTTTAACCGAGTTATTACAGCATCTACCTAGCATGTTTTCTATTTCTTTGGCTCACTATTCCCTTCCAGAGGGGGAAGAGAAGACTTGAACAAGGAACTCTCACTTTCTCAGGAGCATCAGCTAACCACTGAATTATGGAACATTCTTGTTATGTTCAGTTTCTGCCACTGAATCTGTACCACTCTGGATAAATAATGAAAGAATGATTGGAGCACTCTTCTGCCCCCACGGGGGGTGTCCAAACATTGTTCTGCAGTTGTAACCACCGCCAGGTGGATTTGAACCTGGGATTTCTGAAGCTTAGTATAGGAGTCTCTACACTCTGAGCTAAAAGCCAGCTGGTAAAGGCTAGAGGTCTCTAGTTCTTATCTGTTGCTGTGATTTAAGTGCCACTGCATGGGACAGTGAACCACACTAGGGCTATGTCTACACTGTGGGTTTTTTGCGGAAGAGGAAATGCAAATGCAAATGAAGCGCTCATTTGCATACCTTCTCCTGATCCTTTTTGCTGAAGAGGTTTTTGTGATAAAAAGCCCTGTGTAGACGGGGGCATTTGTCGGAAAAAACCCTTTTGCACAAGATCCCTTATTCCTCAAAACATGAGGTTTACAGGCTCTTGCGTTTTTTTTCCGACAAATGGCCCCATCTACACAGGGCTTTTTATCACAAAAACCTCTTCCGCAAAAAGGATTGGGAGAAGATATGCAAATGAATGCTCCATTTGCATTTCCTCTTCCGCAAAAAACCCGCAGTGTAGACATAGCCTAAGTGTGTAGGTTACATAGTTTCTCACCCGAAGACTCTTACACTGTGGATAAATGCTTGAAGAGTGATTAGGAGAAGGACAGGGAGAGAAAGAATGATTGACACACCCACTAGAGAAATGGAACAGCTTCTACACATAGAGGGAACAGCTTACTCATTTGTCTGCAAATACTTATGAATGTGCTTAACTTCTCTTGTGACCAGTCCCATTTGGTGCAAAGATTAACTCTTACTACATGCAGCACTTAGTCCAATAGACTCCTGACCTTGTTGTGGGCCTACAGCTGTTGCTATAAAATAGTAATAACAATGTACAGAGTACTGTGCCTACCCAGCTCTCTGTTATTTATGACACAGAGCACTCTGCAATGGATTGTAACCCTTCAAAATGAAATATACCATTAAGTTATTTGTTTGAGAAAAATTTATCATGGAGAGCCTTTAGATAGCCTGTCTTTTATTTTATTAAGAGTATGAATCCACACCAGTTTGTATGCAGGACGAGTTGCAGGTTACAGGAGAAAGACAAGAAAATATTTTATTGTCCCTGATGGATGAGCTTGAATTGAATGTGGCAACAAAGATGAATCAAAATCTTCCCCTCACCCCTTTGCCTTTTTTTTCCTATGATCTCTGATGTTTGTTCTTGCCTAGATAGTTGTGCAAAATAGCCTTTTATTAAACAACCAAAGGAAAAAAAGAAACAGGCTTTGAAGTTTAACTACTGTATCTAGAATTCAGAAACATTGTTCCTCTTCACTGAAAATAAACATCCATTGCCTGAAAACATTTGTCTTTCTCCAGAATCAAAAAAGTAACTGTAATGTGCATAGCCATTTCACATTCAATAGGTAGTGCATTCAAATGTGAGATGATACAAAGCTCAAAAATAGTTTGATTGCACCATTAAGATGGAAATCATCACTTTGAAATGTCTCATCCCTGACATTGTTGAAGAATAATTTGAAATAAATTTTACACCAAGGGAAATCAATTATAATCATTATTTTAGTGACATGATTAAATTACCTCACTTAGCTTCACCATTTAAGATATTGCAAAGATCTCAGCTATCAGTTTATTTCTTGAAAATATGGTGATATCTTAAAATTCCTAATGCACAAGAATAAAGTAGCTAATATTTAAATACTTGAATTAAAAAACAAACAAAATTGTATTCTGGCTAACCCACTGTTAACCCTCACAGATTTATTAGACATATACAAGGCCCCAATTTCCTCTGTTGCAATCATGAAATAAGTTCTCCATCCATGTTCCTAAAAGCTTCAGCATTCCACATCAGATGACCGGGACAAAGTTTCCCCCAAAGGCAAGACAAATTCTGCACTGAATGGTGATTACTAGTGAAAGTCAGTGGAATATAGGTCCACATCTACAAAAAGTGATTTTGATATATAAAGTCCAGATTTAGGAGGAGAAGTCCCATTTTAAGGCACCACTGCAATCCATAAAACTCTTCTTGTCACCACTTAACAGACTAGGGTGCTTAAATTTTCTCAACATCTTAAATTCTCACTGAAAAAAAATCCCCTGGGTATCTGTTTCTTTTTCTGGCCATGTGCACTGCTCCTTCACTCTAGGTCAAGGATGGGCAATAAAACAGCAGTGGTTCACCAGGGATAGCTCCTGGCAGGCAGCTGTGACTATGTTTACCTGCACCTCCACAGGTATCACTGATTGCAGCTTCTGTTGGCTGCAGATACCCATTCCAGTCAACAGGAGCTGTGGGAAGCAGCACAGCCTGGGACACTACTTTCTGCAGCTCTGATTGGCTGGGGACAGTGATTCATGGCCAATGGAAGCTGTAATCAACGGAGGCACAGGTAAATATAGCAGTGGTGGCCCGCCGGGAGCTATCCCTGATGGACCGGATCTGGCCTGCAGGCTGGTACTTGCCCACCCTTGCTCTAGGTACCCAGACATCTACCTCCCACCTCAACTCTAGTGTGAGTCACACATTATGGGGAGATGGGTATTCTTCAGTCTATCTTCTCTGCAGGTTCCAACCTGATAGGTGCGCCTTATCTACACAAAAATGGCCAGGAGAGGGAAGTCTAGTGGTTCTTATGTGGTTCTCTCGGAATTATGAGCCAGAGTATGAATGAGAATCACACTAGAGTCCAATGATTAAGCACTCAACTGAAGGGTCAGGTTCACAACAATATATAAGCTTCTAACTGACATTTAGGCATGAAGTCCAAAATTTGGTCACTACTGATCTTCTCGAAAGCACTGTTCATCCATTGTATAATTTTCTGCTGCTTGCCCTATACATAGCTGCCGAAGTCCTGATGCCACCCCAAAGCTAATGAGCTTCTTGGAACCTTGTGTGTTCCATTATTTATCTCACCAGTGAGGCTCAAGACTATAGCCATACTCTGGGAACAACTACCTAAAATCAGATCTCCCACATCTGTGGCATTATCTGATTAAAATGAGTATGTAGACCATCATGTTATATAACTGCGACAAATCTTACAATGTGTGGCATATAAGAAGCCTGTTCATAACTTATGATTTGCAGAATATAATAATGCCATTTTGTATGCATGTATCATCTTTGTATCGGAAGTACCTGTATTTCAAATGTTTGCTTGTATGGAAATACCCACAATGTATTTAGCCTGGACACTATGAAAGTCTATTCAAGTTAAGTGGCCCACCAAGGTACACCTCTCAATGAGCCAAGGAAATACCCATCAACACCTGATGGACATTCATGTCAGTGTTCTCACTAAACTATAACTGATATGACTAAGTAAGGCATTCATAGACATGTGACTTGCCCATATGACTGCAAACTCCATCTTGTTACCCGTAATTTTCCCCAAACTGGAACAATGCATTTCTCTTCACTTGGCAGAAGCTATAAAAGAACTTGGAAACACTTCCATTTTGCCTTTCTTGCTCAAACCTCTCGACTATAAACTTATACCAATGGAGGCATTCTAACCAAGGGACTGAAGACCTTCCAATTATTTGGAAGCAACCAGAGACTTACAAGCCAGCAGTTTATTTCATCACTGCTACAAGCCTGAACCAAGAACTCTGAAATTCTTGTATGTATTTGTTTCACTAGCCAATTTCAAGTCTTACCTTTCTTTCTTTAGAATAAATGTTTAGATTTGAGACAGTAAAGGATTAGCATCAACCTGATTATTGGGTAAGATCTGAGTTTTATATTGACCTTAGGGTGTGTCTAGACTACATGGCTACGTCGACGGAGCCATGTAGATGAGTTTACTAGACATAGCAAAATGAAGCGGCGATTTAAATAACACTGGTCTACAATTTTTTAGAAGTCGTCTGCTTCAGAGATAAAATGTGCTATTTATTATGTATTTTGATGTGCTGAATTCAAATATGACAATTAAAACAACTGATTGGCTACTGTTTCCAAGATATTTAAGTTTTTACATTTTACGTTTATGTATATTGTGTAGATAGTAGAGTTTTAATCATAAATTGTAAATCTAGCCCTTTTCATGTGTTTATGGTTGCTTTACATGATAATATTTCACCTGTCCTGTTTATGTAACATTTTAAAAATCAGCAAAAGGGTTATATAAATAAAATTTATTATGAAACAAAAGGCAAAAAACTATTATGTACAAAGTTTAGTCCTATTCGGTGTCTACTTGGCGCTTCTTGGCTTGTCTCTTGTATTCATTAAATGCAGCATCTCTTGTCACTGTCCAGCAATAGTCTGCAAGCATTGATGGGCTCCATTTGCCCTGATAGTGTTTCTCCATTGTTGCAATGTCCTGGTGAAATCGCTCGCCGTGCTCGTCACTCACTACTCTGCAGTTTGGAGGAAAAAAATCTAGATGAGAGTGCAAAAAATGTATCTTTAGTGACATGTTGCAACCAAGGCTTTTGTATGCCTTGAGAAGGTTTTCCATCAACAATCTGTAGTTGTCTGCCTTGTTGTTTCCAAGAAAATTTATTGCCACTAACTGGAAGGCTTTCCATGCCGTCTTTTCCTTGCCACGCAGTGCATGGTCAAATGCATCATCTCGAAGAAGTTCACGAATCTGAGGACCAACAAAGACACCTTCCTTTATCTTAGCTTCACTTAACCTTGGAAATTTTCCAGAGGTACTTGAAAGCTGCTTGTGTTTTGTCCGTGGCCTTGACAAAGTTTTTCATCAGACCCAGCTTGATGTGTAAGGGTGGTAACAAAATCTTCCTTGATTCAACAAGTGGTGGATGCTGAGCACTTTTCCTCCCAGGCTCCAATGACTGTCGGAGTGGCCAATCTATCTTGATGTAGTGGGAATCTCTTGCACGACTATCCCATTCGCAGAGAAAACAGCAGTACTTTGTGATTCTGGTGCATCAGGAACCGGCAGTCCTTCTCTGTGGGGTACTGGGAGTATAGCTGATGGAATGTTTGGATAATGCACAGTCCACTTTTTCTTCTTTGACACACCTTTCCCAACTGGAGGCACCGTACAGAAGTAACAATTGCTGATATGATCTGTTGGCTCTCTCCAAATCATTGGCACTGCAAAAGGCATAGATTTCCTTTTCCTGTTCGACCACTGGCGAAGATTTGTTGCACAAGTGTTGCAGCATATGTGTGGGGCCCACCTCTTGTCCTGATCTCCAATTCTGCAGCCAAAATAAAGGTGATAGGCTTTCTTAACCATAGTGCTTATACTGCGCTTTTGTGATGCAAAAGTCACTTCACCACAAACATAGCAGAAGTTATCTGCACTGTTCACACAAGTACGAGGCATCTCTGCTCACTTTGGCTAAACAGAAATGTGTCCCTTTGCAAAATCAAACACTGACAAATAAGAGAGCACGACACTGTATGATTTCTAGAGCTGATATAGGGCAATTTGTTCAGCAGAGTGATGTAAGCTTCGTTATGATTGCATCATCCATGACTTCTAGGAATAACATGATGCAATTCATATCATGTATGACGCAATACCAGCTTCAGATTGCATCATTCATTGTTTTGCCTAAAAAGCAAGTACTGTCCAAACCCAGTCATAGATTTATTCATCGATCCAGTCAAAGATGTATTTTAGTCATTTCTGGTTTAAATTGAGATCCCTTCCCTGTATAACTCACTTATGCTCTGCCATTCCCAAGTCAAGGGTCATATATACTGACCCAATAGTATATCTTGAAAACTAGAGCCAATCAACAATTTTAAGCATCATTTTCATTCTCAGTGACCCAGAATTAGTAAAGTTTGACTACATTTATTTCAGAAGCATTTTGGCTGTAGAGCAGTGTAATCGCCGCTTCATTTACATCAAAATGGCCACCACGCTGTGCCAATGATCAGCTGATCCGGCACAGCGAGCAGTCTAGACGCTCCACGGTCAACAAGGGAAGCCAATGTGGTTAGAAAGAACTATACTTTTGCTAGAACAATGACCAACAGTTTTGGGGTGCATCTGCCTTTTTTCTGAGCAACATGTACTGAATTTGGCTTGTCCTGAGTTGTGAACCACTGAGAAATGGTGACAACATCCTAGGTGACTGCCCTAACCACTGGGATATTGGCTATTCTGGGATGGCTCTCTATCTCTTTTTTCATAAGAGAAGGCTGACCTGGCTTAGCACCTAACTCTGAGAAGGCTGATAGCTGAGCACTCTGAACAGAAGCAGATGATTCTCTCTGGCCCATCAGCGAGGCAGGTAAGATTCATATGACTGGGAACAGGTGTGTGAATACTTTAAAGGATCTAGGCCTAAACTCTCCTCCCCTCCCCCTTTTTTTTTGTAATTTCACTGCCAGCTAGCATAAGTAGCTCTTTGTTTAACATGGTGATGCCTGAGAATCCTTTTCTTAGGCAAAACAAAAGACAGGACTATGCAGCACTTTAAAGACTAACAAGATGGTTTATTAGGTGATGAGCTTTCGTGGGCAGACCCACTTCCTCAGATCAATATGTGGAAGAAAATTGGCACAACCATATATACTTAGGCACTTAACCCTCCCCATGCCTGGGAATCTAACTCAGTCCACTAGAATCTAGGTCTTTCAACATTTAATATTGCAATGACTAGGTATTTTTGTGAATCTAGCTTCTAGGTATTACTGAATATTTGAATCTTTGTTTAGTTGCCTAACTAAATGACTTGATTTTCAAAAGAACCGAGAATCCAGCAGCTTCTATTGACTTTCTGAAACAATATCCACTTATTTAGGAACTCAGCTTTGGGCATTACATATTGAAAGTCTTAGCCTGGAAATTCTGTAGTAGCTTTCAGCAAATTAAAAATTGATAATTTATTAAATCAAAAATTAAAGTGAAAAACACAACATTACTTGAGATATTTAATTTTATGTTGTATTGCATTTACTTGATGCTCTCCCTACATTTTCACGTGGCCCTCATGTACCCAACAAGAACTACTATAGCTCACTTTGTACAGTAACAATTTAAGATATCTGGAACTTTTCCCCTTTATCATCACCCCTAGTAAACTACCCTTTCACTTAATTATGTGTGTGTGACTGGCTATCATGATTCACCTTAACACTACCACCTCCAAGACCTACTCGACAAACCTCCTATAGTGTTGCCTCCAAATGATAACAACTATGGCATGCTATAGGCACCTTGAAGTTTGATATATGGGACAGGCTCAATAATTGCACCTGACTCAAATAGAATCTAATATTAGCTGTGACCTCTAGTATGTAACTGCAATAATAACATAGACCTAATGTGCATTTAAATAAAAGATGCACTGTTCCTTCACAAGAGGTGGGTTCTGTGGCAAAAAATGTAGCCTTTGGAATAACAGAATAAACTAGATTTTGAACACAAAATGAAGTTTAAAAAAGGAAAAAAGATAAACTTCAAAATCTGTTGCAGAATTTCTGCCTGAAACTGCAACTTCAATTCCTGTGCATGACATGGTAGAGCTAGGCAGAGATTATTATGATGACAGAGACATTACTCTACCTTGTGTAGACTGCACAGCACAGAGCTAGGCAATAAAAAAGCGGCAGTTCAACAGGGTTAGTTGCTGGGGGGGACTGCACTTTATTTACTTGCACCTCCGTATGTACAGATAATTGCATCTCCCATTGGCTCCAGATTGCTATTCCTGGCCAATGGAAGCCGCAGGAAGTGGTGTCCCAGTGCACACTACTTCCTGCAGCTTGTATTGGCCAGGAATGGCAATTATTGGCCAATGGGAGATACAATGGCTCACAGATGCAGAGGCACAGGTAAATATAGTGGTGGCGGCCTGGCAGGGGCTAACCCTGGATAACTAGATCCAACCTTCAGGCTGGTATTTGTTCACCCCTGGTGTCGTGTGTGACTGGTAACCTTCTTGGTAGTATGTCAAAATTAGAAAACAAGAGAACAAAGAAGAATGAATAACTGTGAAATATACTTCCAGTATAAATATCCACATACATAATCATTCTTGAGACTATTTAGGAAAATTTAGGGATTCAAGAATATTTTAATGATGAAACCTCCCAAAACAATCTTTTTAATGACCTGGATGGATTGCACCCTTAGAAAGTTTGTGGATGACACTAAGCTAGGGGGAGAGGTAGATACGCTGGAGGACAGCAATAGGGTCCAGAGTGACCTAAGCAAATTGGAGGATTGGGATAAAAGAAATCTGATGAGGTTCAACAAGGACAAGTGCAGATTCTTGCACTTGAGATAGAAGAATCACAAGCGCTGCTAGTGACTGGGGACTGACTGGCTAAGCAGCAATTCTGCAGAAAGAGTCCTGGGGATTACAGTGGATGAGAAGCTGGATATGAGTCAACAGTGTGTCCTTGTAGCCAAGAAGACTAGCAGCCTATTGGGGAGCATTAGGAGGTGCACTGCTAGCGGATCAAGGGAAGTGATTATTCAACTTTGTTTGGCACTGGTGAAGCCATGTCTGCAGTACTGCATCCAGTTCTGGGACCCCCATTACAGAAAGGATGTGGACGTACTGGCAAGAGTCCAGTGTATGACAACAAAAATGATTAGGGGGCTGGAGCACATGACTTATGAAGAAATGCTGAGGGATTTGGTCTTATTTAGTCTACAGAAGAGAAGAGTGAGGGGGGGATTTGATAGCAGCCTTTAACTACCTGAAGGGAGTTCCAAAGAGGATGGAGAGAGGGTGTTCTCAGTAGTGACAGATGACAGAATAAGGAGCAATGGTCTCAAGTTGCAGTGGGAGAGATCTAGATTGGACATTAGGGAAAACTATTTCACTAGGAGGGTGGTGAAGCACTGGAATGGGTTACTTAGGAAAGTGGAGGAATCTCCATCCCTAGAGGCTTTTAACTCTTGGCTTGAGAAAGCCCTGGCTAGGATGATTTAGTTGGGATTGGTCCTACTTTGGGTAGGGGGTTGGACTCATTAGCCTCCTGCATTCCCTTCTAAGCCTATGATTCAGTTATTCTAAAGGCAGTTATGACCCCAGAGATGATAATATAATAAGTTCATGGTGGGTAGTAATTAACATATTTTTTAATCTTATTTCATACTGTTCAACCCTAGCTCTATTGGTAAACCAAACAGTTCTGAGAGGGGTAACTTTAGATAAAGAGTTACTTATAGCCTTCAGACTTCTATACAGCTATGATTCATTGAAGGTGGATCTCCATGGTTTTTATATTTTCTTACTTGTCCTCAGTTTATATACCTCAGGATTTGTTAATCCTCTGTGCTTTCAGTGCCTGTTTCACATATTTACCTGAGTAATGGCTAGATTTAGGAGAAAATATGTATCAGAGCAGAAGAATTCAGAGGTGAATTATTAGTTAGCATGTTTTGGTGGCATATTTATCTAGCTAGCTTTTTATAAGGCTGTCCTTCGAGTAATATCTGACTGTCTCCCACAAAAATATAAAAAGCTAAAAATTCTCTAGATTTGTTAGTATGTCCTTTTATTTTTCTCTGTTTCTCTTTTTTTTATTATAGCTACATGTAAATACAGCTGAGGTTGCACAGTCTTTAGCCCCTACTTAAAATTATTCTTGCATATGGTCTTCATGTAAAACTTGCAAAGCTTTATGGGAAAATCATGTTGCTTTGTCACACACTAAGATGATATTCTCACTTTCCTTCTAGAGTGGCTGCTTTGATCCCTACAGCATCCTAGTGAGCATGTGCTGAAAAGCCTAAAATTGATGTGTTCCTTGTCAACTCAATAAATCTGATAATCTCAACAGTCTCTCCAACACATTTGTCAGGTGAGGAAACTAATTAAAGGAAAGCATAACCCCAAACTATACTGTTTCTTAAAATATTATGGAAGGAAATTCTATACGTGTGGGTGAGATTTTCTTTTCACACGAGTATAATATGTATTAACACTACTGAATTTCATTGTATTACATTTGTGTGAACCAGAGTACACAGAAGAAAAAGGTTCTCTCTCTTTGGGAGCAGATGTCACTAAGAAAAAAATTAAACCAGAAAAGTATTATTATAAATATATTCAAATCTGGAGTGAGATTTTCAAGACAGCTTAGTGCTCAATGGATCTCATCTAGTTTAAATAAGTACCCAGATTTTCAAGAGAGCTTAACTTCCATTTGGACATTGTAATAGAGCAGGGCCAGGAAGTAATTAGAGTGTTCCTATTGAGGTCTGAGAAGTATATAAGCCCTAAGCTAATTAAGGCATGGTTCCTTGTAGACAGGCTAGCTGAAGCACCTATAGCCAATTAAGGATATATCAGGAAACCAATAAAAAAAAGCACTGCTTCAGGCAGGCAAGAAGAAGAGAGGACTGGAGTCTGGAGGTGTGTTGTTGAGATTTGAGGGCCCATAGGATGTGTGAAGCCTCCCCCACCCCTCATTTGCTGTCTTAGCTACAGTTTGACCAGTTTTCTGTTATGCTGAGTAGCAGAAAATCCCCATAATGTTAGATGCTTGCTAAAACTACATTACTTTAATAGAATCAATTGTATTTATGCTTATGAATATGTAACCTGTCACTGTATGGCATGCATGAGGAAGTGTGAATGAGAAGCCATCAATCATAAGACAGTACAGCATATGTTACCTTTGATGGCCATTAGGAAGGATCCTGCAAAGTGCATAAATTGATGTGACCCTCCTCAGAAAAGATGCAACAGCATGACAGACTTGGAACCAGACCAGAAGCAGTAGAGTCTCTCTCCCCCATCCCCCACCCCCCACCCCGTGGATCCAAAGGGACTCTGGGGACTTTCCAGGAAGCTATCACCTGCCCAGCCTCAGCCACCTGTGAAATCAAAGCTAACTCTTGTTGCATTTGCAGTCTGCCTCCAAACTGTCAGTAAGAATGTGATGTGCATGTGAGTACTGTTGTACCATTATGAATCTGTACAAATAAACAAGCCTCAGTGCTGCTCTAGTTCATCCTTTGTCTGGGCTTATTCTTTGACTGATTTCAAGGGCAGGTATAAAGGGTCTAGGTCAGCGGGGGAGGGGAGGGAGGGCACGCTGACTCCCTGGACTGCCTAGCAAGAGGGTAATTGCAGTCACCACACAGTTTACTTGGCACATCTCGCCTAGCCATAGACCAAGAAACAATTTATAAAGGCCACGTCCTCAGTCATGGCAGGCACCAAATAAGCAGTTTAAATAATCAGCAACTCAAGCCTCCCAGTAGGCCGAGAGCCAGTTTATAAGTCCTAGCCTTCAGTTCAGGCAGAGCCTCAGATCAACAGTCAAAGGCCCAGCCTGGGCAAACAATTTATAAGGCCCAGCCCTGGGTTGGGGGGGGAGAGGGAGGGGGAGGGGGAGCAGACAGACAAACATTTAGCACAAGCAGTTCAACAACTATTTAAAGCTCCAGCCAGGTCCCAGCCAAGCGGGAGTCAGGTCTCCTCACTGGCGGAGAGCTAACAAGCACAGGGGTTTTGCCCCCACAAGGGGAAGCCTGCAAGGGGACAGGTGGCAGGGGGGACACAGGCCCACCCGCTCCACTGCACCCCAGCCCAAGGCCCTGTCAGTGGTACTGCAGCAGCTACTGGGTCGGCAGGGATCCAAGCCACAAAATGCTGTTCACCCAATGTCCATCTCCTCAGCTAACCCGGGGTCGGCTGCCCCTAGGCCACTTCCCATTTCCCCCTGGGGGCCTATCTGGCTTGGGTGCTTGCTCCTCAGAGTCAGCTGGGGATGGAGGTGCTGGCAGCATGTCAATTGGTTCCAGCTCCGGCAGGGGCCTAGGTGGACTGGTCCAGTCATCAGGGCCTGGAGAGGGTCCTGAAGGTCTCGTTGAGTCTTCAGGCCATGGCAGCAGTGTTAGCAGCCTGGGCCAGTCAGTCATCGGGGGCCGGCAGGGGTCCTGGCAGACCAACCCAGTCCTTCCGCTGGGTGCAGTTTGGCTGGACCCTTCATTGTAGAAGTTGGGGCCAAGCATCTGGCCTGTTCAGCCACCAGGCTCCAAATGAGCTCTGATATTCCTGGTGCTGCCTTTCTGCCTCCTGTGGGCCGGGTTAGGTGAGGCTGGATCCGCCCACCAAGGGTTCTTAGAGGGCCCTTCTGGGTCAGAGGGAGGCCATGTTCATGTACTAGACTCATTATAGCAGGTAATAGGATGAACATCAGGATTGAGGGTAACTACCCAAGGGAAAGAGGGTAAGAAACCTGATAGGGCCTTGAGTTAAGAATTGCTTCCCTTCTCTACAAACTGTCTAGGGTCAGAACTATCCTTCCATAGGATGGTTTGGGGTGGCTGCCCCAGACACTGCACTTTGGGGGGCCCAGTGGTGGCCACCTTAACTAGCCTATTGGCAAGGCCCAGGGCAGTCTAGGGGATTACATGGGATGGGGAGCTGGCGAGGGGTGAAAGCAGGAATCTCCCCCCTTTTCACCCACATGCTCGCTGTGGTGGTGGGAGCTGGAAGGACCCAGAAACCTGCTCTGCCCTGTTCCAGCTATCACTCCCCCCCGATCATGTCACTTGGGGGAGGGGACTTCGAGTAAGAGGGTAAGAAGGGGTGGAGCAGAAGTTGGGCAGAGCCTGCAGTGAGTGGTTGCCCTGGGCCCTGCATCCCCCTGGGGTTGTCCTGGGGCTTTTAGGACCTCAAGAGCAGGGGCAAGAGGTGATGTCCTAGTTTCTGCCAAGAAAAGCATGGGATGCACAATATCAATATTGGCCATTTTACCATATTATCTAATTGAAATGGGTGGATTTTGACAAGTGTTCAGCACCTAAAAGTTCCCACTGAGAACAATGAAAAATTGTTGAACTTTCTTCAATCCTGTTCTGCAATCTTTTGCATATATTCTTCTGCCATGACACAGAAACTCAGGCACTTAACACACCAGTGTGTAAGTAACCCCTCAATAGACCACTCAAATTTGTATACAGATACATGACCTTACACATAAGCTAACTAAGATAGGATTCACAGGGTTCACAAATGCAGACAAACTTGAAACACTATTCTCTTCTGAGCCACAGTGAAGGCCCTTTGCATATGCTGAACTAATTTCATGCTTGATATTTCCACTGACATCAATGAGAGAATTGCACACCGAGCCCATACAGAGTTTGCAAAATAAATCCATGCTGATAAGATGTCTCTAATGTGGATCTAGAGAGAAGAATTTCATTTTAACACTGATGGAAGAAGGTACCAAAACATTCCACTCCACAGGTCTAAATCTGTATTATCTTCTCTTTAGCACTAGCTGTTATGGGAATGGCAAGGGAAATATTTGGGCCATTATTATAATATAGTTCTTTACATTTTTTTTTTAAAGTAGGGCTGTCACTTGACATGGGTTAATGCCTGTGATCAACACAGTCAAGGATTAACACGTTAATTTTTTTAATGCATTAATCTCAGGCATTAATGCTGCACTGCCCCTTTGAAGTGCTTCTGCGGCGCTTCAAAGGGGCAGCAAAACGCGGAGCCGAGGATCAGCTGGGGACTCGACAGCTGACCCCAGGCTCCACAGCTCCTTTGAAATGCTGCCCCTTAGAAACGTCGCCTCTGTGTGTTTCAGAGCTGCATTTCCCCAGAACCTGGGTTCTGCTGCCGCAGGAAACCCAGGATAAGCTGGGAGCCCCCAGCTGACCCTGGTCTCCACAGTAGCTGCCCCTTTGAAACGCCAGAGATGGCATTTTAAAGGAGCAGCTGTGGAGCCTGGGGTCAGCTGGGGATTCTCAGCTTATCCTGGGCTCCCCGTGGCAGCAGAACCCGGTGTCAGGTGGGCACTCCATCTGATCCCAGACTCCTAATGTGCTGCCCCTTTGAGACTCTGGGATGACATTTCCAAGAGGCAGCGCAATGCGGAGCCTGGGATCAGCTGGGAACTCTAGCTGATCCTGGGCTCCATGCAGTGCTACCCTGTTGAAATGCCACAGCAGTGTTTCAAAGGGCAGGCACACGTGATTAATCAAACAATTAAATTTTTTGTTGCAGGCTTATTCCCAAATAAGACATTTCAAAATATAAATTTCAAAATAGCTTATTTTGAAATTAGCACGTCCACACAGCAAATGCCCATTGAAACCGAGCTGAACTATTTCAAAGTACAGCGTCCACACTCATTGGATGCTGAATCACATTTAAGGCCACCCAGAAGCACTTCAGGCAGGGCATCAGGACAACACTCACTTTCCATAGCTGCTGCCTGAGGCTATCTTAAAGGAACCCCCCTTTGCAGTTAAGTCTCAGGCTCTTCACCTTTGCCTACCTCTTTGAGAGACAGCAAAGCCTCTTCTGTGCCTGCTCTGGTTGCCCTTGCAGACACCACAGTGCTCCTACCATGGAGCCAGACCTGCCTCCAAGCAGTCAACAGCTCTTATGTCTCATACTGCACCTCCTGGTGCAGTTTCTGCAGGCTGCCCTCATAGCTCTGCAGGAGGAGGACCCCCAGCTCATTGCAGGGCACCTCCTCTCCTCTCTCCATGTGCTACTCATGCAGCTTGACTCCACCCACCCTCCCCTGTACATGGTGCACTGCCACTTCTGGTGATTGGACACCAATTCCGACTGGTGGAACTGGATCATGGAGCGGTGGGTTGACCAGCACTAGCTCCAGAATTTTCACATGCAGAAGGACACCATCCCGGAGCTGTGTGAGTGGCTCACTCCTGCCCTCAGGCAATGGGACACCCAGATGAAACCTGCCATCCCCCTCCAGAAGCGGGTCGTCATTGCCATCTGGAAGCTCACCATGCCAGACAGCTACCAATCCATCAGGAGCCAGTTTGGCACAGGGAGACTGACTGTTGGGGTCGTGGTCACACAGGTATGGCGCTCTCGTGTTATTGTCCCAGGAGGGAGGTGAACTGCTGGAATGGGGATCCTTAGGGAAGGGGCGTGATGGAAACTCTCTCCCTGGAAGGTGTGTCAGCCCCATCTTCACAAAGCCCTGCAAGGGGATGAGGAAAGTTGGGGTTGCTCCTGGAGTGTGTGTGTGTGTGTGGGGGGGGGTAGTTGGGATCAGGGAACTCCCAAGGGCCCCGGCAACCCTGTGATTCCCTGTTTGTCTCCTTCTACAGGCAGTGTGGACCATCAAAACTGGGCGATGTGGACCCCATCATCGCTGGCTTTGCCGCCATGGGCTTCCCCAACTGCAGGGGGGGCCACTGACAGCATCCACATCCCCATCTGGACCCCCAACCACTGGGCATCCAAATACATCAAACAGAAGGCATACTTTTCTGTGGTACTGCAGGCCCTCATGGACCACTGAGGCCGCTTCACTGATATCTACATCAGGTGCTCGGGGAACGTGCATGACTCATGCGTCTTCCGAAACTCCAGCCTCATCCTGAAAATTGCACGCTGGCACTTTTTTTCCTGACTGCACCATCAAGGTTGGGGACATGGGCATGCTGATGTGCATTGCAGGGGATGCAGCCCATCCTTTGCTCCCTTGGTTAATAAAGCCCTACAGTGGGTATCTGGACTCCACTAAGGAATGTTTTAATGCTAGGCTTAGCAGGGTCCACATGATTGTGGAGGGTACCTTTGGCCATCAGACAGGAAGGTTCCACTGCATCCTCACTTGCTCTGGGCATCGGCGAGTGGAACATCCCCTAAGTGATGGCAGTCTGTTGTGTCCCCACAATATTTGTGAATACAAGGGGGAATGTCCCTGCTGGGGAGCAGGGAGAGGGGAGGCAAAGGCTGAACAGCTTAGCAGGGCCTTTGAGCAGCCGTGCATAGCTGCTATCTAGCAGGCCCATTAGGGCACTGTGCATATCCGAGACACCGTGAGGTAGAGTTTCACACAAGGACCACAGTGACACTCCACCTTTGGCCTTCTAACAAGGGGCTTGTGCATTGCCTATTTTTGTCTTTCCTCCCACAACCGGCTCTTCCCCCACACAGACAATAAACTTCATTTTGTTTTAGAACAGTAATTTTTGTAATGGGGTAAATGTAATGGGGGAGGGACTGGGGATAAAACCTGGGAAGGGTGAGGAGGGAGGTGAGGCTTAGGGGTGGGACTGGGAGTGGCATGTGCTTTGGGTGGTATACCACCTTGGGCATGGGGCCCTCAGCAGCCATAGAAGGGCTGAGAGAGAAGCTGGAGGATCAGGAGCTGGGATGGGAGCTGGGCTGAGAACGTCAGCAGGAGTAGCCAAGCAGTCGAGGGTGGCGGTGAAGGCTGCACAGATGATCCAGCCCTGCTGCAGCAGCTCCTGCCAGGTGTTTCGCTGCAACTCCCGGTCCACCTCCATTCGGCGGCCCTGCCAGTCCAGGGAACACTGCAGGGCACACAAGGTGGTGATGTGCTCTCGCTGCAGGTCATCCTGGGCTTGCCTGCACCTGCAAGTCACACAGGGTCAGGAGGATAGCACAGGCAGTGTTGAGAATGCCCCTCTCAGAGCGGGTCCAGCTGTGAAGAACGAAGAGAAGGGGAGCCATGCCTGGAGATACTGTGCCTGAAGCCAACCCTCATCTCTGAGCCGAGACCAAAAGGCCTTGGGTCAGACGAAGGCAATGTGCTCTGAGGAAGGCCGTCTGTGGCCTACACAGTGGGCCCTTTCCTGCAGGAGCACACATGTCCCAGGGGCAGCCTCAGTAACCCTATTTCCCAGGGATAAGACCGATCAGACCAGGAGTTTCCGGGCTGGAGGGGGCCATAGAGTGGCTCAGCTTCTCTCCGTGCTGCACACACACTGGGTCTGGCAGCGGTGGCATCCCACAGGGAGAGGACATCTATCCCTGCCCACTGGAGGAGAGGGGGAGGGTGTCGGGGGGAGATGTGTGAGTGGCACATGCCACTTGCCAGGAAGGGTGCTGATGGGGCCCCTCCACCTCCTTCTCCCTGACAGATTCCCATGCAGGGGCTCAGTGTCCTCTGCCTCGCTGCACTTGCCCAGGAGTGGATGCTGCCCTGAGAGTGCAGGCAGGATGGTGCGTGCAGCACTGCTGTGTGTGTCCATGACCACATCCTCCTTAGCGGTGGCTTGTGGCGGAAAGATGTCCCATCACAGAATTGGGAGTAAGGCAGGCCTCTCCAGAAATCCTCTGAGCAGAAACGCAAGGTTCCTTTTTGGCAGGCTCCTGGGGTTGCGTGCGGTGAACTGGCACTCAAAGTGCACCCACATGCACGGGATGCTGTGTGATCCCCAGGGCAAGAAGGCTGAGTGAAGAGTGCGCAGCCTCTCACTTCCCACGGCTTCTCCCCCCTCCCCCGTGTGTGTAGAGGGAAAGTAATGGAACTCACCTAGTGGGCATTCCCCACCATTGTTTGATCTCTAGCCATCATCCTGGGAGGGGAGAACCGGCTCCAGAGCCAGGATGGCCTCCTGGCTGGTGGGCATTGTGTTCATGCTGGGCTCATCCTCCTCCTCCTGCACCTCTTCCTTCTCATCCCCAGCCATGACCTCTGGGTGGCTCATGATGGGTATCTCCAGTCCTGAGTCCATGATAAGCGGGAGGATGGGACTGCCTCCCTCCCCCCCGCCCAGCATGCAATGGAACTCCCTGTAGTAGCGGCAGGTCTGGGGTGGGAGCTGTGCTCCCTGGCCTTCGTGAAGGTCTGGAGCAGTTCTCTGACCATCATGTGCACCTGCTCTTCTGTGTGCATGTGGCCCTTGTGGCCCAGGCCCATGAGGTCAGTAAGCTTTTCCCTGAAAGCCAGTATGTACTCCATCACGCCCATCAGGAGAGGCCTTCCCCTCCCATTCATCCCTTATGAAGGGCCAGGGTCCCTAAACTCTCCGCCTGTGCAGTAGTTGAAGTGGGGAGAACCCTGTGGATCCCTGGCGCACTTCCCTGTATGGAAACAGCAGGTGCAGTAAATACTCATCCCAGTCCTGCAGGTGCTGGTTCATAAAGATCTTCAGCATCTATTTTAGTGTCCCATTGAACCGCTTCACCAGCTAGTTGGACTGAGGGATGGTACACTGAGGTCCAGGTGTACCATCCTTGGACTCCATACTTCTCCCTCAAGCATTGGAGCAGGTTGACATAGTTGTACCCCTCATCAGTAAGGACCTCCTTGGGGAATCCCACTCTGCTGAAAATGATCAGAAGCACATCTGCCACAATGTTTGCCTCAATAGAGTACAGAGCCACCAACAGTGGCAGTGAGTAGTGAAATCTACCATCACCAGGATGTATTTCTTCCCAGATCAGCTCACCTTACAGAAGGGCCCCAATATAGAATCATAGAGCTAGAAGAGACCTGAGGAGTCATCAAGTCCAGCCCCATGCCCAAGGCAGGACCAATCCCATCTAAATCAACCCAGCCAGGGCTTTATCAAGCCGACTTAAAAACCTCTAAGGATGGAGATTCCACCACCTCCCTAGGTAACCCATTCCAGTGCTTCACCACCCTCTTAGTGAAATAGTTTTTCCTTATATCCAACCTAGACCTCTCCCACTGTAACTTGAGACCATTGCTCCTTGTTCTATATCCAAATCCACTTTCCGGAAAGGCTCCTCTATGAAGGCCCTTCCCCACCCTCTGGCAGGGGTCAAAGGGCCATTAGCATCAAAGACTTCATGCCAGTAGAAGGTCTGTAGTAGCCACTGCTTGATGCACTGGATCCTCATGCTGTACCAAAAGTAGGATGTCATGGGCCAGGTACCGCAGCCTGTGGAGGTACTTTTGGGAAACCACCAACTGCTGCTGGAGCTGCCCGCCGCACACACACCCCTCCACTTCTGCTGGGGGAAATCTACTTCCCCTGGTGGAAACCATTCCAGGTACAGGAATCCCTTCTCCCACTGGAACCTTTCCTGGCAGCCTTACCAACGCACTGTGGGTACCATCTGGCCAATGGTCCAGGTCACCCCTCATCAGCACCCCACAGGGCAAGTGATGATGCACCTCACCTCCCTAGGATCTTCCTTAGCCTCCCATTTCAGATGTACTCTTGCCATGGCCATTTTGAATGGGTTCCAATTTACACCCATCAGGATCAGGTTAGGTACCACCCGGGCTGGACCAGTGTCACTTCAGCACCCATGTCCCAGTACCCCTTGCCCTTCTACCCATCCACCTCCAATGGAACAAGGCACTTGTTCTGCAGGGACAGCCCTGCACCCACCCTGTAAATGGAGAATTTGCCACTGAAGCATCAAGACCCCCAGAGGTGCTGGCTTGGGAGACTCCCCCCTTTTGAGATGAGAGCAAACTGTCAGCCCCTCCTACCTGGGCAGTGTGCCCCTCCTCCACCTGGGCTCCCACCAAATTAGCCCTCTTGGGACTCAGTTTGCTCAACCTGTCCTGGATCTTCAGGCCCCTCTGCCCACAGTAATGACAAGTCAGGTTCTGTTGGTTCCCTTGAGCCAGTTGGTCCACCTTGGTATTGGCTGTCCCTAGTGAGAGCAGTTTACCTCAGTCCCCCTTCTGAGGGACCCCTGGGTGACTCCTCCTGTATTATTGTGAGACAGTCCCTCTGATATTCTTCTCCACACCTGGATCAGCTGTCTGTAGACTCATCAGCCAGCTGCCCTACAGTATGAAGATGTCTACTTCTCGTCCACCAGCCACATTCTCAGGTCAGAGGGGCAGTATTCAGACAGCTGCTCCAGTTCCATCAGCTCAATCATGTTCTACTTGATTTGGACCACAGCTTCATCTGTCCGCTTCCAAATGTATCGCACCATCTAAAGGATCAGTTCCAGGTAGGTCTCTTCTGGGGCCTCTTGTAAACTCTGGACATTTTTCCTATATGTCACAGGGGTCATCCCAAACTTGTGCAACAGGACTTGTTTAAACAGTTCAGAGTCCCACATCGTGTTTCTCAAACAGGCCACAAAACCTGTATTTCCTCTTAAATTGAAATAAAAATATAAGCATTTTACCAGCAACAATATAAGCATAGCTCAAACTCATCACAATTCTCTGTAAGTTTGTTTTTCTGGTATTTCTCAAGACCAATACCTATTTTCCAGGTTCTGGTGCACTGAAAGCTGAGAATAAAAATAAAGGCCTTTTTTTTTTTTAGCTATGTCAAGTAACTGTCTATATTTCATTTAATGTATTGATATTAGTTGAAACCCTGGAGCATTTTGTTACCTCCCTTTTGGCAACTGAGAAGGATTGACAGATGATTTTCTGGAACAACCCTGTGAATATGGGATCAGTTGATGAAGTAAGAAAGGCATGGGATTACTGTGCCCAACATGAAAGTAATTTAGGCACAAAGCAGAATATTGATCTTGAAACCTAGAGCTGTGTGTGCCGTGTAGATACTGCACTTTAAACAGATAAAAGGGGAATTGACAGTATCTTCTATTCTCTTGAAGGCCATAGACTCAGATGATGTAAATCAGTGGAGTTAACACTGATTTACAGCAATTCCAGACCTCACTCAAAGTCCTTATTCAATGTAATTCAGAGCTTATTATCTATGAACTAGCCAATAGCCAGTCATAAGACGGGATTTACGGGTCTCTCCTCCACGTCCTATTCCCTTTCTATCTCACACTTCTCTCCTGAGCCTCCGGTCTCTTGTTCCATCTCTCTCTCTCGCTCTCTCTCTCTCCTCCTCCTACTGCCTCCTCCCCTCTCTCTCAGCTCTCCTCCGCCTCCTGCCTCTCTCTCTGTCTCTCTCTTTCTCTCCTCCCTCTCCTGCCTCTCTCTCTCTCTCTCTTCTCCTCCTCCTCGTGCATGGAGAGCACGGAGCCCAAACGAACGCTTGCACCACTTGCTCCCGTGCAGCGGCCCAGCTGAGTGGCATGGAAGTCAGCTGAGTGCCACAGTGGGAGGCGAAGGGGGGCGAGGCAGTGATGTTCACGGCCAGGGGGCAGGGCCTGGAGCTGCTGTCATGCAGCACATCACCACCCTGCACTCCTTCGCCTCCTGCCATGGCACTCGGCTGACTTCTGCACCGCCCCATCCCCCTTCCCCTCCCGCCGTGGCACTCGGCTGACTTCTGCACTGCTCAGGCGGGCCCCCACGGGGGAGCAAGAGGCACAAGCGGCCATTTGGGCCCCGCATTCCCCATGCAGCACGGGGGTGCTGCATTGGGACCACGGTGCCCAAACGGCCGCTTGCGCCACTTGCTTCCCCGCGGTGGCCCGGCTGAGTGGCGCAGAAGTCAGCCGAGCGCCACAGCGGGAGGCGAAGGACGTAACTCAGGCAACAGCGCTGCCCAGAGGCAACAGCCAGCATTTCAGCATTACAGAGTCACAGACATTGGGCTACTATATATATATAATTACTGGCAACTTACTCTAATCACTAGAAAATTTAAAAACCCTTTAGCCTGGTTTTTAGCTCAGTTGAACACCCAGAATGTCCATTCATCACTGTAGGAATTGCCCCTATAAAAAGTAGATTTGACACATGTAGCCTGGTAGAAAAATCCTGTCAGACATCCATTTGCAATGCTGAAATAACAACAATGAAGCAATTCTGTTCCCATTACATGAAATATATGGTGCTATAAAGTTAATTCAAAAAGATCTTCTACATAAAGCATATTAAATTCTCTCACTAATGATATGAAGTAAATACCTTTAATTTGTTGACCGATATGCTCTTTAGACTCAATGCAACTATTAAGGAGATGAAACGTGAATGTTTTAATGAGTGCATGTGATTTTACTGGAAAGATACATGGGGCTTTTAAGAATTATGAGCATGTTCACCGTCTTTTAGTGAATATACCCCGCACCCGAATATACCCCGCGGTTTTTGCAGTTTGAGTAAAAAAAATCTTGTATACCGCGCGCACGAGTATAACCCGCAGGGTATACAAGACTTTTTTTCAAACTGTGCAGGGAAGGGGGAGCTTCTATGGGTTGTGTGTGTGTGGGAGGAATTAGCCACCCTCCGGATGGGGGAGCACTCACCCCGCCTAGTTCCCACGCAGCCACACAACCTCCGGGTGGGGGAATGAGAGTGCTCCCCCATCCCTTCCTATGGCTGTGCAGCCGCCAGCCTCTAGCCTCCGGGTGAGGAAGCGCTCATCTCCCGGTTCCTGCGCAGGAGTACTCCCCCACCCCTTCCTGTGGCTGCGCAGCCTCTAGCCTTCGGGTGGGGGAGCACTCATCTCCCAGTTCCTGTGCAGCCACAGGAAGGGGAAGGGGGAGCACTCCTGTGCAGGAACCGGGAGATGAGCGCTCCCCACCCGGAGGCTAGAGGCTGTGCAGCGGGGGAAGGGGTGGGGGAGTGCTCACCACCACGTGAGTAAAAAAAAAATGTATACCCCGCACCCCAGTATACCCCGTGGGGGGGGTGCGGAGTTTGTAAAAACGAATATAACCCGTGGGTTATATTAGCTAAAATATGGTACTTAGATTCATAGAATCATAGAGAAGGAAGAGACCTCAGAAGGTCATCAAGTCCAGCCCCCTGCCGAAGGCAGGACCAATCCCAGCTAAGCAAGGATACTTAAGCAAGGATATTGCAGAAGCTAATGGCAATCCAATCTTTGTCACTGATAATATAATTGATGGAAAGAAGTGGCAATTTCATTGCAAGATGAACACCACACGGTGGATCATCGAGACATGCAGAACTCTTACCACACATTTTCATTACTTCATGAATCCTTTTTTGTATCTGTGTTAATATGGAATTCAGGGATAAAGGAGGATTCAATATGTTTTTAAACTGAGGTGATAACTAAAGGAGAATATGTAATAGGTGGTTCTTTGTTTTGTGGATGTACATTTCACTGATAAGACACCAAATTCACGGGCATTTTAGTTTGGTTTTCTCTCTCTTCAGTGGAATTCAACTTCTTTTTGAACAGTTGCTCTTAGTATCAAGATTTCTTTTGCTTATTTCAGTTTAAAATATTTGATTAAGCAAATAAGCATTAGAGGACAGCATTATGTATGCATACTCATAGATTTTAGTGCATATTTAAGAAATAATTTAGTTGACATACAAATATGATGAATAACCTGCAAAATGTAACTATGCATATCAGACTTTGGCTTACTAAGCTAGCTTTTCATTCAAGTAACAATAGTGGTGAGTGTATCAATTACCACTATTTGCCATACAAGGTCATCATGGTACCCACATGTCTTGCACTTGCTTTGAAATTTTTCTGACCACCTCTGAAACCTACTGATACACACTCATGGTGCATAGGCAAAATATGGGATTCTTTTGTTTCAAACATTATCAGATAGGAAATATTTAAGATTTACTCAACAAGCGTAAGCTATGTCTCTATAGGACTTTTGTTTAACAATGATAGAATGCATAAAAGAAATCCGTTCCAAAAAAGATACTGTAGAAATTAGAAATGACCTAATACCCTTGAGGCTACCTTACCATAATATGGGACACAATCCTGCAAAGAATTAAGCATCTAATTTAATGAATAGTTAATGGAACTACTCACAGAGCACAAAGATAAGCAATGCCGTAATTCATTGTGGATTGGGACCATAATGAATACCTAATATAGGACATACTTCTATGAAAGGAGATTTTCCTAAATTAAGACTCAAGGCCTTTTGTATAATCTGTTATGAAGTGCATTTCAATAGTTGCAAATGAAAATTAGGCAATAGCAAACACAAATAATAAATTTACATATGCTTATTCCCCAGTTATGAGAGAAGATACCATGCGTTGAATAAATATCTGATTTATAAGCCTACTTGTGGCAACTCCAGGCACTACTATGATAATTGAACATGTGGATTGCCACACACTAGTATGCATACAATAGCATAGTATACTATTTTTGTTCCACCATAGATTTCTTGTGGGAACTTGTGAAAATCATTTAGGCCCAGAGCCTCAAAGTTATTAGCCATTTCATTGCCTTTTGTCTCTTCGTGCTCTGGTTTCCATCTTTAAAACTGGGACGTTTTAAACTTCCCCACTTGACAAGAATATTGAGGATAAGCATGCTAAAGATTATGAAGCACTCAGATTTTACAGTAATGTGGGACATGAAAGTAACCAAGGTAAATAAAAAGAAGAGTTTACTGAACTTTTAACTTCAGTTAAACTGGTATAGTGCTATTAGATACAGTACAAGTGAAATTAAAATAATATAGGAAAAAGGGCTAAAATTTTAAATTGACTACTTTACTACTCAGACAGCTGTAGCCAGTAGGCAATTTCATATTGAATTTAATTTATTACTTTCATATTCAAATTGTAGAAAGCAGATATATACCTTGGGATAAATGCAGAGAATAAACAACTCCCGATTAACATTGCCACTGAATATCATCATAGCTACTTGAAACACCTGGTTGAGATGCAGATGGAATAACATTGAGCCAGGCAGGACTGTAATAAAGCAGATATTTAAAGAGTTCTTTTGTTATGATGGAAACTTGAAGTAATTCAACTCATATGAAAGGCAGTTAGTGCACTTGTTTTTAAGAGGTCTTTACTCAATGTCCTCTGATATGATCTATGTCATCAAGTGCCAGCAATGCCCCTCTGCCATGTATATTGGACAAACTGGATAGTCTCTACAACAAAGGATAAATGGACACAAATCAGACCTCAGAAATGGTAATACGCAGAAACCTGAAGGGAACATTTTGACCTGCCTGGCACTCATTCATGGATTTAAAAGTAGCCATTCTTCTACAAAGGAATTTCACTAGCCAATTAAAGAGAGTGACTGCAGAACTGACATTCATCTTCAAATTTGACACTGTTTCCCTGGGCTTGAACAAAGACATTAACTGGATGAACCCAGTCTTCCCTGCATTTAACACTTCCAGCCCACTTAATTAGCCTCATTTGCACTGGTCCTACAATTGACAGGAACCCTTTTCCCCCCTTTTTCTGTTATAAAATACTAGGTTTCTGTTCTTCCTCTCCAAGTCATCTGCTAATGAAGTGGGTTTTGCCCACCAAAGCTCATGATACTATATATTTGTTAGTCTGTAAGGTACCACAGGACTACTTGTTGTTTATAAGCAAAGACTGTTAGATGTTTCTGCATCACCATCTGTCTCCTGTTTTCCAGACTGAAAAAAACCCTTACAACCTTGTAAATTTCTTAGCTGAAACAACTTCTTGTAGGAAAGTACATTTAAAGCACAAATATTTTTGGATGAACAAAAATATTTTTAAGGAGCCCTCTGATTGAGTTCCTTCAACTAAGCCTGAAGCTAACTGGTTCAGCCTTCAGTCATGTTAACGAGCCCAGCTGTAACATTCTCCAGTTTCACTCATTGGCTGAAAGTAGCCACCAGCAATTGTGATCACTCTTTTGCCTGCCTTAGAACTACCTTGCTTATGCTTTGTCCTGTCCTGTTCTGTTCAAGTCTGCCTGAGCACTGCTCGATTGCCCAGCTTCTGTTTCTGTATCTATTTATTGACTTCTGAATCTGAACACTAGCTCCAATTACTGGCTTCTGACTCAGGTTCTGACCTTAGTTTGGCTTGACTCTAGCTCTGACCATCCATTTGACTCTAGTTTTCACATGTGGCTCTAGTGTCTGGCTCTAACGACTAGGTAAGACTGTCATCATCCTGGCCTAGACATTCTTTTGTATGTCAATACAATACTCAATAGCTATTTTGTGGCTAAGGGCTGGTTTTGTTCAACTAGGGCCTGTTTTGTTCAGCATCTTTATTAATAACCTGGATGAGGGGATGGATTGCATCCTCAGCAAGTTTGTGGATAACACTAAGCTAGGGGGAGAGGTGGATACACTGGAGGGCAGGGATAGGGTCCAGGGTGACCTAGACAAATTGGAGGACTGGGCCAAAAGAAATCTAATGAGGTTCAACAAGGACAAGTGCAGGGTCCTGCACTTGGAACAGAAGATTACTAAGCATTGTTACAGGCTGGGGACTGACTGACTAAATAGCAGCTCAGCAGAAAAGGACCTGGGGATTACAGTGGATGAGAAGCTGGATATGAGTCAACAGTGTGCCCTGGTAGCCAAGAAGGTGAATGGTATATTAGGGAGCATTAGGAGGAGCATTGCCAGCAGATCTAAAGACGTTGTTATTCCCCTCTATTCGGCAGTGGTGAGGGCACATCTGGAGTATTGCATCCAGTTCTGGGCTCTCCACTATAGAAAGGATGCGGATGCATTGGAGATGGGCCAGCAGAGGGCAACCAAAATGATTAGGGGGCTGGAACATATGACCTACAAGAAGAGGCTCAGGGATTTGGGCTTAGTCTACAGAAGAGAAGAATGAGGGGGAATTTGATAGCAGCCTTCAACTTCCTGAAGGGAGGTTCCAAAGAGGATGGAGACAGGCTGTTCTCAGTGGTGACAGATGGCAGAACAAAGAGCAGTCTCAAATTACAGTGGGGGAGGTCTAGGTTGGATATTAGGAAAAACTATTTCACTAGGAGTGTGGTGAAGCACTGGAATGGGTTACCTAGGGAGGTGGTGGAATCTCCATCCCTAATGTCCCAGTTTGACAAATTGCTGGCTGGGATAATTTAATTGGGGTTGGTCCTGCTTTGGGCAGGGGGCTGGACTCGATGACCTCCTAAGGTCTCTTCCAGCTCTAGGATTCTATTCTATGATTCTATGAATTTCCTATCTGTCACTTGCATTGACTGTCCCCTTGTTCTAGAGTTATGAATTAGAGTGAACAGAACATTCCAATTTACCTTGACTAGGTCATGCCTTATATTATATACTTCTATCATATCCCTTCTTTTTCATCTCCTTTCTAAGGCACAAAATCCTAGTCTATTCAGTCTCTCTTCATATATGAACTTTATGTTCTTAATAATGTTCAGAGATGAGCAATGAAATCCTTCTAATTCCGTAATTTCCAAGCTCTTTTGCTTTTCCTGACTTAAAATTTTTCAATCTATGATTCTCCTCTAATTTCTTGTATGTGTTGTGTATAATTGTTCATAGACATTATGCGCTAAATTCAGCCCCGGTGCAAGTGAGTGCAAAACCACTGTCTTAATGTGCTTCATACCACCTTGATGATAACTGCTTGTTCTATTTCTATGCCATAGCAAGGGATGTGTCCAGACTACATGGCTCCGTCGACGGAGCCACGTAGATGAGTTTACTAGACATAGCAAAATGAAGCTGACTTCATTTACATCCAAATGGCCACCACGCTCTGCTGACAATCAGCTGATCCAGCACAGTGGGCAGTCTAGACGCTCCGCCGTCGACAAGGGAAGCCTTTGTCGACTGCTCCGGTATGCCCGAGGCATTGGAATGACATTTACTCAAAAAGGTACATTTCCCCAAAAAAGGTCAGAAACTGAATCATGAATTACTGGGAGTTCTTTCTAAGACCCATCTAAAAAATAACTAGAAAATCTGAAAATCTGAATAACTAGCAATCTGTAGATTGCTGTAAAACAGGTCCATTCTGGACATAATCAATTTAATTGAATTGTTGAAAATAAGTGGATTCATAAAGTAATAAAACAGACAAAGGTTTATTTTGTTCAGACTTGTTTTCATAGATTTTTAAAGGCCAGAAATGACTATTATGATCACCTAATCTAACCTCATAGGTAACATGGGTTTCACTCAGTAATTCCTGCATCAATCATAATTTATGGTGGTTCATTGAGAATATATCTTTCAGAAAGACAATCTTCATTTAAAGATTTCAGGTGATCATGCATCCATCACATACATAGATAAGCTATTCCTATTACTTACTATTATTTACTCCTCTCACTGTTACAAATGTTACATTTTTTCTGGCTTGAATTTGTTTAACTTCACCTTTTATCCTTTTCTTGGATAAACTAAAGAGCTTAATCACCTTTAACGGGTTTTTCCAGTGCTTGGATCATTCTTGTAGCTCTTTCCAATTTTTCAACATCTTTTTAACAATGAACATCAGACTGGGACACTGTAATTCACTATGGTCTTGCTAATGGTTTATACTGAAATAGCACCACGTACTACTCCTATTCCCTAGTATCCCCTACTTATATAGCCTAGAATTGCATTTAACCCTATGAGCCACACCATCTCACTGTGAGCGCATGTTCAGTTGGCTATCTGCAATGATCCATAAGTCTAGGATACAATTCCCCAGCCTGTGTAAGTATTATTTATGTTATTTGTTTCAAGATGTAGCAGACGTTGCCTTTGACTTTATTAAAATGTATGTTGTTCAGATGAGTCCTGCATGCCTACCAAGTGATCCAGTATACCTTCCTTATCTTTATTGTTAAATTACTGCTCCACCAATTTGTAATAACTCATACTTCAGGTATTAAACTTGCAAGATAAACAGCAACATGGAAAAGTAAATCCACTCACAATACACATTTCCATTAAAATCTTGAAAAGAATTAAGTCAGCATCTTTAGGAATAAAAATAAGGTAAGGCTGATTCACCCTGAGCGCCTTGAGTTTTTCACTCCTTTTGATACATCGTAAATTCAGTTTTTCTTGAAAGTAGTCATCAAGTCACATTATCCTAAAGTGCAAGATAGGTGGAGAAATCAGAAATGGAGCTTCTGCTGATGAAAGCTGAAGACAGTCATATGAAATACATGCAATATAGAAATCTGAGTTTGATAAGTAAACTATATATGCCCAGTTCCTTTGCTGACATAAATTGACATAGCTCCAAGAGAAGAATCCACCCAGGTTGCTGCCTAAGAATAAGATGTGCTCTAGGAGTTTTGGGCAGGGAGGGGGGAGTTGTAGGACTTGTGTTATACAGGAAGCCAGACTAAATTATTGCAATGGTCCTTACTGGTCGTGGAATCTGTCAGTCTAAATGCTCAAGATAGTAAATAGAATCAGAGGTCAATCATTTTCTGTGGGGTGCACTTAAAAAATCTAAAGTTTATATAGGCTCTGAAAAACTTCTGAAATTTGTGTGAACTTGGTTCTGATATGAAGGAGTATTCTTAGATGCTTTCTTCGCCTCCCTCCCCCATCCCTCCCTGGCTGCCAAAGTTATACATGCAAGCCATAGTAAGTCTTTATACTGTTATGCTATAGGAATAGGCTACAAGTTATTTTAAATATTCTTTAATCATAGCAATGAAAGTAATTTTTAAGAAGCCCATTCACTAAAATTAAAGAGCCAGAACCTCAGGTGTTCTAGAAAAAAAATAGCTTAATTGGCTTGAATCAAACCATGCTGGTTTATACTGGTTGATGACCATACCCATATTATCAGAAATAAGAGAGGCTTATTCAAATTCTCTTTTAAAAGGTGTTGGATTTTCCACTATTTAATAAACAGTGCAATCCTATCAGGCTTTAACATAACCTTTAACTTAAAATATTGGCAATCCGTGGAATAAATCTCTAAATTATAAAGGCATTACATTTAATATTTACTTTTAACATAATTATCCTTAAATCACAGATAATTAGATGCAAATATAATCCTCTGAGGAAAAGGACGAGAGTTCAGTTATGAAGTGATCACTTGATGAAAAGCCTTTGCCTGTGTGATAAAATTATAAGACAGAAAACACCTTACCTAACTTAATGATTAGAGCCAGCAGACAGATTCCAGAGCCACAAGCCATAGCGGAGTCAGGAACCAAGAATCAAGCTAGGAGTTAGAATCAAAAAACCAGATACAGGGGCCAGACCCTAAATAAGAAGCCAGTAACTGGAGCCAATACTTACAGTTAGAAATCAGTAATCAGAGCAAATGGACAGAGCCAAAAATGGGAGAAAGGAAGAAGGCTAGGTAACAGACTAGAGCAGGACCACAGGCAGGAGCAGACTGGAGGAGGACAGGAGTAAGGCTCCCAACAAGGCAGGCACAAGAGTGATCAGCACTCTGGCTGTAAGTACTGTTTTCTCCGGTTACAGATGGCAGAATGAGGAGCAATGGTCTCAAGTTACAGTGAGGAAGGTCTAGGTTGGATATTAGGAAAAACTGTTTCACTAGGAGGGTGGTGAAGCATTGGAATGGGTTACCTAGGGAGGTGGTGGAATCTCCACCCCTAGAGGTTTTTAAGTCCCAATTTGACAAAGCCCTGGCTGGGATGATTTAGTTAGGATTACTCCTGCTTTTAGCAGGGGCTTGGACTCTATTAAACAGTGATTAGGAAGATTAAAGAAAACATACAGAAACCTATTGGGGAACACTTTAATCTTCCTAATCACTGTTTAAAAGATCTTCAAGTGGCTGTCTTGTCACAAACCAGTTCTACTAGCCAGGTACACAGAGAAACATTGGAATTAGAGTTCATCCGCAAATTCAATTCACATGCTAATGGACTCAGTCGTGATGAAGGATGGTTGGGGCACTATCAACTTAATAATCATTGAAGGTGCAAACAGTTCTTTGTGTGGACTCCTATGTCAGGAAGGATACTATCAATTGACTTTGATTCTTATCTGCTTCATTTTAACTACCCAATCTTCAGATACTTACTGATTCCCTCTAGCTCCTTGTCTCCCATCCCCCTCCTTTTTTTTCCTCCCCCCCCTCCTCTCCTATTTATTTTGGGTCTGCACATCCTAAACTCAAAACTCTGGTCATCTGAAGAAGTGGGCTGTGCCACGAAAGCTCATGATATCATCTACATGTTTTGTTAATCTATGAAGTGCTACCAGACCATTTGTTGGGGTTTTTTTTTGTAGTATTTGAGTTACCCTGACTAACCCCTGGGAGGTAGCAAAGCACAGTTATCCCTATTTTACAGATCAGGAACTGAGACACAAATAAATTTAGGCTTTGAGACACAGCACGTAACGTTTTGGCATTTGGAAAAAAAATCACAGGAACAACAATGAAATCTATGAAGTCAGAGTTAGTCACGTAGGCTCCTTATAAAATGAATGGAAGTGACTAGTGCCTTACAATGTGATCTGCAGAAGCCAGCATAGTAGGCAGGAGCCACCTAAACTAATCAATGGGAGTTGCTGACCAGAGGGCTGTGCGCCAAGCCAAGTACTACTCTTAGAAATTGATACCTAAGTCTGGGCTGCAGGAAGGAGGACACAGGCACCCCCACCACTTTCTCTTCCCAGTCTTCTGGCCAGATTTTGAATGGGACCCAAATCGGTTAGCAGCCTCTGAGCACAGTTATCACACTGGAGAAGCTCTGATCTTTCCCTAGTTTGTGGATCACTCTGGGGTTTGGTGAGGAGAAGGGTATCTGGATGTCTAAAGGGACTTATCAGTGCACTTGCCTGCAGGAAGAAACCTAAGTATCTAAAGAACTTTAACTCTTTAAATGTAGGCATTGAGTGCCTACATGTGTCTACAGGGTTACATAGCAGCTGAGGAAGAGTTGCATGAATAACAGTATTAAAACTGGTGAGGAGTTCTGTGGCACCTTATAGACTAACTGAAGTGTTGGAGCATAAGTCTATAAGGTGCCACAGGACTCCTCGCTGCTTTTGCAGATTCAGACTAACACGGCTACCCCTCTGATACAGTACTAACTGGAGCTTGGGTGCTTAAACACATTGGTTGATCTTAATCAAAGTGACTTGCCCAAGGTCACATATGTTTACGGCCAAGTAGGGAATTGACTTTTGTATCCTTAGTTCCAAGCTACTGCGCTAACAAGTCAGCCATCTCATTTTGATTTATTATGGAGTTCCACTTGTCACTAGAGGTAAAGCTGACTTTACAATAGGTTCAGTTTTAAAAAGATATGACCCCCCCCCCCAAAAATGTGTGCCTACAAGTTCCATTGATTTCTATTGGAGCTTCACATTCTTAGCAAGAGCCTGACAAAAGTCTATTGAAGTCACTGTTCTTTAATGGCTTGTTCATTTTCAGTTGGATCAGTCCTGAAGTCTAATGGCCAAACACTCCAGTAGTGAAAAATCAGCATAGAGCCATTGCTTTTTAAGAGAATTATGCCAATTTACTCCAGTTGAGGAGTTGGTTCTAAACGTTAGCAAAATGTGATTCACACTCTTTCGAGAAGCACCTTTAATTGAATCTAAAATACATTTGTTCATATTAACTGTAACCTTTAAGCAATCAATGGCTATGCCATTTCAGTAATAGTTCCTTAAAATTAGAACTATTGAAAACCCTTAGGAGCAGTGATGAACAGAATAAAACAATATTGATCTGCCAACAAGAGACATTGACTTGGTAAATATTGGAATAAATTATTGTTCTCCTTTCTACACCTCTGTCCCTGAGTCAACTATATAAATAAAATCTGTGAATCTCATTAAAGTAAAATATTTGAATAGCTTAAATTTATGACTGCAGAAACTTCAGTATCTCAAATATAGCATGTTAATTGAACAAGAAACAAGAAAGGCAGTTTCTTCATTGCATATATTTTTGCTGCTCATCATTTACTGAGCAAGTATGTTTACTGACGTAAGTAATGGTCACTTTGTTTCCAATATGTCAAGCTTCTGGAAATCCAAGCTTATTCAGTCTAAAAACAAGAGAAGAGTAATATGTAATTTTCCACTTTAATATTATTTTTCATTGTTACAGTGAATTCAGTCCTAATTACATAAGATTTTTTTCTGGGAACTTGTGAGGCATTTTGATTGTCTAAATAGAGATAAAATAATCTGTTAGAGCATTATGTCAGGTGATGCCAGAACAGAGGACTTACAAATAGACTATGCCATTAAAAATATTCTGATTTCATTCAGGGAAGTATAACTAAAACAGAGGATTATACAATTTAGCACAGTTACGTCTACCTCATGGTCCTTGGCTTGCAAATGACACCATAAGAAAGTTTGTACTGTTTGTGACCTGCAACCTCACTGCAGGTACTCCAGGGGAAGATTTATTTTCCTATTTTAAATATGCAGAATCTACTTGTATTTATGCTAGGGCCAATCAGAGCACCAAATAATTAAATTCTTTCCTTCTCTGGTATACCTAATCTAATGTTTTTTAAACTATGTTCCGTGGCACACCGGTGTGTCATGGAGAAGAGCAGAATTCAAAATTGCCACCCTTAAAGGGACAGGCAACCTCTTTTTTTGTTCAATAACTTTCCCCCAACCATTTTTTTCCTCAATAAATTCCGCCTTCCCCCGGACCCTTCCCCCCCCCTTTTTTTTTCCCTCAACAAAAAAATCCTTGGTGTTCCCCATAAAAAAAATTATTGTTTGGTGTTCCTTGGTCTTAAAAAGTTTAAGAAACACTGACCTAATCCCAATCTCATCTGAAAGTATTTAGTGACATTCATACTCGGGTGCTCCTGGGATCATCCAAAAACTTCACTTCTATGAAGAATGTTACATTTGAGCTAGGCCCCAGCTGTAGCAGAACCTTATCCATGGTACAAAGTAAGAAGGGGATAATGCGGAGGAAGATGTATAATCATTGTAGACTATACGTGGCCTTCCAGAAGCTGATGGTCGGAGAAGAAAAAGACAGGAATATATAGAGAAAGAAGGTCAGGGATCAAATATACATAGACCAGCATCCTCAGATACCAAAATGTTGCAGCAATCCAATACATGTACCTCCAGTATCACTCCCTTGCAGTCGCCAAGCTTTCTGCTTGAACAATCAACACAATCTGTCTTCCCCTAACTTTCAAAATCTGGATTCAGCAGAGCATTAATTAGCATACCCGGAATATAGAGATTAACACCAGTTACTACAGTGGGTTTTTGGTATATTTACTAGAAAATTTAAGCATGAGCACAAGTTCCCAGGTGAGGCAGTACTGCACACCTCATCATGCATGTGAGATCAGGTGTGATTTAAAAAAAAATCAATGTTGACCCACATTTTGTTCCGACTGAAATTAGTACCAACGCTTCCATTGGTGTCAGTGGGAACAAAATTAGCCTGATACTAAGAGTTTCTTGAAAATCTCAATGCATCAATGAGCCTCTGTTCAGAACCTGTAGCAGGAAGGTAAGAGACTGAAAAAAAATCCCAATGCTAGGTGTGCTAGTGCCTAAAGTTAGCTGTGTTTATTCAGAACACAGACAGACACGCTCAATATTGTAGTAATCTAACCATGCCATCTTCAGAAGAAATGACTCCCACAATTCTGTACAGTGCTGAGGCATTAGCCATTCCCTGAAACAGGTGACTCCTTCAGGACATAGACTATGCTGCCACAAGCACAGTCACTATTCACTTAGGCCATTAACAGTGCCAAATACTGACTGCCTTGAGAAAAAGATACAATGCCTAGAAATCCTTCTTAGAACAGTGGTCTGGAGACCTTTTTAAGCACAAGATAATATTTTGAGTTTAAGTCAATCCAGGATCTCTCACAAACCCAAATACCCTTGTCCCACCTCCTTCCCTGCCCTTTCTCTGAAGCCCTGCACTTCTCACTCTGTGGAGATGGTGTATAGGGGTAGTGGAGAGGGATACCCTGACAACAGCATCCCTCTCTTGTGCTTCCCTCACCCTGCACAGCAAGCAGGGCACTCCTGGGGGAGGGGGAGAGGGCAGCTCCAATGCAGAGAGCAGGAAAGCACAGCAGGGGAGGAGAGGAAGGAGCTGATGTGCCAGCACTCTTGGCACAGCAGATAGCTAGCAGGCACAGCTAGGGGAGGAATACATGTCCCAGGCTGCTGCAGATCCAGGTTTGTCTGCCCTCTGCACTTCCCAGCCGGAGTGAGAAATGCAGCAAACTGCATTTTTCCTGACAAAGGGAAACACCCAGAAATGTTCTCGTATGAAGTTGGAGGGGGGACTTCAGCCCCTCTGCACTCCTTAAAGAGTGCGTGGGGGGTCGGAGACTCAGGGATGGGGCAGTCTCGGATAGGGGAGACACATCCCCAACCAGCTCCTATCACCCACCTGGTGACTCTGTCTCTTTTCTGTAGCAATCCCATTCCAAGTACATCCCATTTTCCTGTCACATCCAGATCCTTACCTTGCTTTAAATTAAAGTAACAAAGATGCTATTTACCAAATTTGGTGATCCTAGGTCTTAGTATGTCTACATTACAGAGAAGATCAAAGCTATCGCTGTCGATCTTCCAGGGTTCGAATGAGCTGGTCTAGTTAAGAAAGCTAATTCAAATTGAGTGGGGCACTCTGGTTGATGCCGGTAGTCCTGCTTCAACAAGGAGTAAGGGAAGTCTAAGGAAGAGTGTTCTCCCTTTGACTTCCTGCAGTGTGGACAGTGCCAAAGTCGAGTTCAGGTACTTCGACTTCAGCTACGCAATTAACATAGCCGAAGTTGCGTATCTTAATTTGACCTTGTTCCGTAGTACTGACATACCCTTACAGTATGGGGAAGCAGCGGAGTAGAACAGCTGGGGCACTGCCAGGTTGGTCCCGCAGCGCCACCCCTCACCCCCCTGCTCGTCACCCAACAGCACCCCAGCTGCTCTGCTCCACCCCGCTGCTTCCCCAAGTCCACCGCTGCCGCTGCTGAAACTGACAAGCAGTGGACAAGCGGCAGAGCTGAGCAGCTGGGGTGCTGCCAGGTTGGTCCCACAGCGCTGCCCCTTACCCCCATGCTCGGCAATAACTACTGCAGTCTGGGGGGTGGGGAGCCCGCTCCCCTCCTGGAAACTCTCGGTGGTGGCGCAGGGCTTCCCCGCCTTCCTGTAAAACGGCGGAGGATTTGCCCCTCGCCGCGCCGTTCCCCACCCACTCCCCGGACGCAGTGCGGTTCCCGGCAGACCCGTCACAGCCCCCCACCGGAGTACCTCCTGATACTCCGGCATATCCAATAATCCGGCACCACCTTGGTCCCAAAGGTGCCGGATTATCGGAAATCTACTGTATTATAATTTGTGTGTGTATGGGATTTATATATGGAGCTATGTGATAAAGACAAAGAAAATATTTTCAGGAATAACTAGTGATGTAGGGGTATATCCATTTTTTACTATCCAGTTAAAAAACCCTTGTATTTCATGGGATGTATGCTCAACAAGTTCTAAAACAGGTCCTACTATGACATCTTAAGCACCCAAAATATCACTGCTCACTTTTCCAACGTTAGACCATCAGATTAAGATGTATTGTTATAAGATCACTTGACAATTTTAGTGAAAGCAGTTACACTAATACTGAACACTTTTTTTAAAAAAGCCATTCAATGGGGGTTCATTAATATACATTAAAATAAATTAAAAAGGGACATGTAGTCCTTTATAGTGATTTTATACTCTTACTAGCATTGAAATGCCAGTATCAGGTCTGAAGTCTAATTTAAGTCAGTGTGACAGGACGCCTGCCCTGCACTGGCCCTGTAAGACCAAGACTCAGGTCCGGAGCCGGGGCTGAGAACAGAGTGGCCAGCTGAAGCCGTTAGGGCTAGTGGGAGCCCAGCTGGCAGCTATCTAGTGAAGCACAGTTTGCTTGAAGAGGCCAGCTGAAGCCGTTAGAGGGGGAGGGCCCAGCCGGGAGCTATATAGAGAAGCACAGTTGCTCAGTGGGAGGAGGCCAGTGAAGACTGCAGAGGAAGCAGGGGCTCCCAGGAGGGAGAACAGCTGGGGATAGCCAGCTAGGGCTGGGAGAGGGCCAGCCAAGACTCTCTCTGGCTAGGGGCTGGAGGCAAGGCCCAGGGTTTGGAGGCGGAGTACAATGCAGCCTAGGTAAGCGGGGCAGTAGAGATAACCCCAATGCCAATGATGAGCAACCCATACAGACTGTAACTTGCCCTGAGAGGGGCTAGATGAGGACAGTCAGGGGGCACTGAGGCACGGTGGGGAGCATGCCCCTGACAGTCAGCCATTAATTAAATTAGAAATTTTAATGATTCAGGAGTAGCATGTAGCATGATTTTACCCTATCATCATCATGGCTTAACTTCGTGAACGAAGATTTAGGAAGGGGTTTGTCCACATCTGATACAAGCTCGCTGGTGACTGACGAGTCCAATGAGGGACAGGCAGATTCGGCCACAGTGGCAGCAAGGGAAATTCTGTTCTGAGTTTAGTGCTGCGGTGTCATGATTCTTCCTCTGTGTCCTTTTGTCCTCAAGACCAGCCCTACGTGTATCCTCGAAGGAGGAGACAGCCTGGTGAATGGTGCGTCTCCAGGCCTCTCGTTCAGAGGCTAAAGCAGACCAATGACGGTGGTCAATATGATAGACGCCAAGGGATTTCTTCAGAGAGTCCTTTTACCTCTTCTTCGGTGCTCCTCTGTCGCGGTGGCCAGTGACGAGTTCGCCATACAGCACAATCTTGGGCAGGCGATGATCCTCCATCCTGGAGATGTGCCCTGCCCAACACAGCTGTGTCTTCAATAGAATGGCCTCGATGCTAGTAACCTCCGCCTGTTCGAGGACTTCAATGTTGGTGATGAAGTCATTCCAGTGGATGTTAAGGATGGTGCGGAGGCAGCGTTGATGGAAGTGCTCAAGGAGATGCAGATGATGCCAGTAGGTGACCCACAACTCGGAACCGTACAAGAGGGTACTCAGTACAACGGCTCTGTACACACCAATCTTCGTACCTTTCTTCAAATGCTTGTTGTTCCAGACTCTTTTATACAGCCTACCGAATGCACAGTTTGCCTTTGCCAGTCTGTTATCAATCTCTTTATCAACCTCAGCGTCCGAGGAGATGATACACCCCAAGTAGCTGAACTGATGAACTGTCTTCAGCTCTGACTCGCCAATGGTGAGGCAGGGAGGGCAGTAATCTTCCCGAGGTGCGGGCTGATAGAGAACTTCCGTTTTCTTCAAGCTGACTTCTAGTCCAAAAAATTCAGCAGCCTCTGCAAAGCAGGATGTTATGCTCTGCAGCGCTGTCACCGTGTGAGAAACAAGGGCAGCATTGTCAGCGAAGAGTAATTCTCGAATGAGTTGCCGCACTGTCTTAGTATGGGCCTTTAGTCGCCTCAGGTTGAACAGACTGCCACCAGTACGGTATTGGATATAGACACCGTCTTCATCATCAAGTTCTACTGCGGCTCTTTGGAGCATCATACTGAAGAAGATCGTGAAGAGAGTCGGCACGAGAACGCAGCCTTGCTTTACACCATTGCATATTGAGAAGGACTCTGAGAGGTCAGTGCCATGTCTGACTTGGCCACGTTGGTCTTCATGTAGCTGGATGAGCACGTTGAGGAACTTTGGGGGACACCCTAGTCACTCTATGATTAGCCACAGACTTTTTCTGCTCACAGTGTCGAATGCTTTGGTAAGGTCGACAAAAGTCACGTACAATCCCTTGTTCTGCTCCCTACATTTCTCTTGTAGCTGTCTAAGAACGAATACCATATCGATGGTGCTCCTATTAGCTCTGAAGCCACACTGGCTCTCTGGAAGGAGTTCTTCTACAATGGTGGGCACCGATCTGTTAAGAAGTAGTCTTGCAAGAATTTTTCCTGCAACAGAGAGCAGAGTTATCCCCTGGTAGTTGGAACAGTCTGACTTATCCCCCTTGTTTTTATACAGAGTGACGATGACTGAGTCACGGAGGTCCTGTGGTAGTTTGTCTTGTTCCCAGCAACAGACAAAGAGCTCGTGGAGTTTGGCGTGCAGCGCTGGGCCCCCATGCTTTCAAACCTCTGGTGGAATTCCATCGACTCCTGCTGCCTTGCCACTTTTCAGCTGTTTAATGGCCTTGACAGTCTCCTCTAGAGTCGGAATCTCATCCAGATCTATTTTCTCTGGCAGTTGTGGAATACGATGGATTGCTGAGTCTTGGACCATGCAGTTGGCACTAAAGAGAGTCTGGAAATGTTCCTACCACCGGTTCATGACAGACACCTTGTCTGTGAAGAGCACTTGGCCATCTGCAGAGCACAAGGGACCCTTGATGTAATGCGAAGGGCCATACACCGCCTTCAAGGCTTCATAAAACCCTCTGTAGTCACCGGTATCCATGCAAAGCTGAGTTCTCTCTGCAAGTTTGGTCCACCATTCATTTTGAATCTCTCGAAGCTTGCACTGGAGATTGCTACGTACAAGGTGGAAGGCTGCCTTCTTATCAGGACAGGACGGCTGAGCAAGATGAGCTTGATGGGCGGATCTCTTCCTCGTCAGCAATTCTTGAATTTCCTGATTGTTTTCATCAAACCAGTCTTTGCTCTTCTTAGAGGAAAACCCTAGGACATCTTCAGAGGTCTGCAAGATGGTGGTTTTGAGATGTTTCCAAAGAGCATCTGAAGAGGGGTTTGTGGGACAGCTGGGATCCTCAAGCCTTGACTGAAGATTCGCCTGGAATTTAGCTTTCACTTCAATTGATTGGAGTTTGCCAACATGGAACTTCTTCCTTGGGGCGCTTCCCCTCTTTGGCTTGGCTTTGAAATGAAGACGGAGTTTACAGCGCACAAGGCGATGGTCCGTATGACACTCCGCGCTGGGCATTACTCGAGCGAGTAAAACATCTCGAAGATCTCTCTGGCGTACCAAGATGTAGTCTATGAGATGCCAACACTTAGACCGAGGGTGCATCCAGGTTGTCTTCAGACTGTCTTTCTGTTGGAACATGGTGTTCATGATGGCAAGCTGCTGCGCCGCACAAAATTCTAACAGGAGGCACCCATTGTCATTACAGTTTCCGACACCATGCTTGCCAAGCACTCCTTTCCAGGCTTTTGAATCTTTACCTACTCGGGCATTGAAGTCACCAAGGACGATGACCTTGTCGTCTACGGAAGCGTTCTGGAAGAGGTTGCGCAGATCACTGTAGAACCTGTCCTTTTCTGCTGGATCCGTTTGAAGAGTTGGGGCGTACACGCTAAACAGTGTAGCATGCTGCTTATTTCTAAGTGGGAGGCGCATGGAGATAATGCGATCTGAGTGGCCCGTTGGCAAGTTTGCAAGTTTGGATGCAATGGAGTTCCTGACCAAAAAGCCAACGCCAGAAAGGCGTTTATCAGACTCTGGCTTGCCTGACCAATAGAGGGTGTAACCTGCACCATGTTCTTGAAGGCTGCCTTCCTCAGAGAGGCGGACTTCACTAAGAACAGCAATGTCAACATTCAGTCTTGAAAGTTCATGGGCAACTAGAGCGGAGCGCCATTCTGAGCGATCACTATCTGCTGTATCAATCATGGTTCTTATGTTCCAGCAAGCAAGCTTTAGTCCTATCACACCCTGTGAGGCAGGTGTGTACCTTATCTTTCTCTTTGTAGTTCGACCGCTTTTGAAGATGCCCGTTGACCGCGGCTAGCCAACCAGGAGGAATGGAAACGAGCTTTGGTTGGGCCACCTTTTCTAGGCCCCTCTCTGTCTGGAGCAAGCAGTGCTATCCCTAGAAAAGGCTGCTTGGTCGTTCAGGATACTGCCGAATGATGTCATCGTTTCCGGGGTCAACATCAGACGACCCTTACACCTGAACCGCCTGCATGCAAGATCGGAACTGCGGCTTCCAGTGTTACCTTCCACTTTCCATTTCGCCCCTTTCCCATCGCTGCAGGGCTTGATGATGGTGTTGTTGTCACTCGTAGACATGGGCGTGCCCTTCAAACCTGCGCAATGGAGTTTACCCTATAAGCAGCAGAAAAAAACCCACACTCATTTTGTTTCTATGAACTCCAACTATTTTGGAGCACTACTGTTGACTGGTATGCCTGGCTGAGAAGGGAACCAGCCTAAAGGAGCGTCTCCCTACCCACTTCTGTCATTGGGATTTTTCCTAGCCTCTTAGGAAAAATAAAACTGACTAAAAAGTGGGTGCTAACAAGCAGGGCATTTATTTAACAGTGCAAATAAAGTAAATGGAAGGTAAACCAGAAGGTAAAAAACATAGATATAACCATGACCCCCCACAAGTAAAGGTAACACAAAGGTGGTGCACTGACTGCGACTCAGATGAGTTCCCTTCCCCAGGATGGGACCCAGGTAAGGAAATGGAGAATAATGAAACCACTACCTTATCCTGCAGCTTGTGGGCCCTCATGGAGGTGGGATAACTCCAGATTCCATCTCCAGGTGGTATCACAGGTAAAGAGCAATTAGGCTGTGCCAGCTCTGCTCCAGCAATGGTTGGCCCACTCCTCTCCCTATGCCATCGTGGGAGTGTGTATGTCCTTGGTGACAAGGGGTGGAGGCTGGTAGCACATTTCTTGAGTGCAGGTAGGCTCACCCTCCCATAACCAAAACCTATATGTGTCGTGTGTATCACTCTAAGTAGCTCTGGGCTCTGTCACATGGAAGGGCAGCCCCCTGGAACTAAAGAGGTAGCGCTTAAATAAGCCACTGTTGCTGGGCAGAACCTAGGTCACATATTTATCTAGCTTTCCCACAAAAATGTCAAAAGAATGGGAAAGTGCTAAGAACGAGAAAATGCCCTCAGGGGAGGAAGGAGAAGGGAGGCCAAGATGGAGTCCATATTGTTGTTTGGCCTTTTCCAAAATGGTGTACCTGTGTTGTTGATTACCAGAACTTTTCCCCTACACTATGATAGAGCTGTTAACACATGCTGAGATTTGTGCATCTAAATTATAAAAGGAGAGAAGAAATCAATTAGCAGCAGAATGTGTTCTGTTTGGTTTGTCACAGTCACGTATAAAAGTTTAAACAGAACATAAATTCTGACACTGATGTATAGTGTTTGAAAACAAACTGTAGATTTTGTATGACATGGCTGGAAGGACAGGAAACTCCACTGAGTGATTTATTGGCTGTCTGCCATTCTTGGAATAGCTGCTTGTCAATGCTGCATGTGGCATTTTTCAGATAGCAGGCTCTTTCAAGCAAGTCAACCTAGGTAGCAGCCACTGACAGAGAGATGAAAAAATGCTTTAATGAATTCTCAAGAACATTTAGTATAGAAGGTTAAAAATGAATGGTCCCAGAAATTTTTCCTGTAGCTAGCATAACAGGGCTGATTTCATATTCTTGCAAAACATAGTAGACTGTTCTTTAGAATTACAAAGGTTTGCACCACTATGTAGATAAGGGCTTTCCCAAGCCTGGTTAGTTTAGGATTAATCTTGTGGGTTTTTTTTTTTAAAGATCAAATCCCTGTAGGTTCCAGCAACTAACAGCCACAGATGACAGGGACAGGCAGGGCTCTGCAGAAATCCTCACCTGACAGGGCTAATTCTCATAACACATTTTAAGATGCTCCTAGACTTTTTTTTTTTTTTTTTTTTTAAGAAATAGTTTTGACATTGCAAACTGATCTCTAGGAATGAAAGATTGTTCCTGATTTTTCTGAACACCACACAGTCCTTACCCCTACCACAGCCCAGTGCCAGTATTTTGAAACCCATTGCCATAAATCTACTTATTTTTTGGAGGACATAATTTCACTGCAGTGGAGGAAATCTGCCACTGATTGCACTATCGACACCATGAGGTCCCTCCAAGCCACCTGCTTGCTAACCATGAAACACAAGCAGTCAATCAGTGCATTGGGCAATGCAATCTATGAACCAAGAATGAGGCATGCCAGGTCTATCTGTGGCCTTGATTAAGTCACCTTATCTTTTTAGTATACATTTACACTCTGTAAAATATGGATAATATTTATGCTCACAGGGGCTATGATTATTACAAAAAAGGCAAGATCTAAAACTCAACACAGTATGAATCCCACTACTTCTTCAAACTCCTTGAGACCCAACACTGCTACAATGACTAACACTAAACTGCCAACCATTAAATTAACATCAGCTAGTGGGTAAATGTGAATAGCTGCTATTTTATTTAATAATCATACTACAGATCGGCCCTCTGTTGTCCAGCACCCTTGGGACCTGAGTGCTCCCAAACAATGGAGTTTGCCAGACGAAGGGAGGTCAAGACTCCTTACCCGGCTGTAGGCTCTGCTTCTGGGTGGCACTGCTCTCCCTGCCACTGCCTCCAGCCCCACACCATGCCAGGCCTGGCCAGGGCTGCGTCCCCCACTGTACTAGCCCCGGACAGAGGCCAGCACCACTGCCTCTCCCCACCTCCTTCACAGTGCTGTCTGGGCTTCACCCCCAGCTGACTCCAGACCAGGTTGAGCTCTCTGCCCCTAGCACCAGCCAGGACTGTGCTCCAGCAACATGCCAGTTGGGAGTGAGGCTGTGCTTCCCATTGTGTAAGCCCTGATCGAGGCTGTACTCCCCACAGTGCCAGCCCTGGCCATGGCTGTGCTCCTGGCCACCGGCTCCACTACCTCCAGCCCTGGCTGGGGCTGCACTCTTTGCTATCAACACTGGCTGGGGCTGTGCTCTACCACGCTGACCCTGCTGGAGCTGGGCCCCCCACTGCCAGCCCAGACCAGGCTGTGCTTCTGAACCTGGCCTGCCGGCGCTCTCTGGTTCAACAATATTTTTGGTCCTGCTGAACCATGGATGTTGCTGGACCAGAGAGTACCAGATTTTAGAGGTTCAACCTGTAAAACAAATGTACATGAAATTGTGTGCATGTAATTGTATGCTGTCCTTGGCAGCCATTATGTGTTACATGCCTTCTTAGAACAGAAGTCATTTGTGACTGGGCCCATGACATCACAAATGTTTCATAATATCTAGTACCATAGAATCCTAACCCAAACTTGGTGGGGTGGTATGAGGACACAAATCTTTAACATCACCATTGCCCTTTACTGGTCTTTCCATAAAGGTAAATTGTCTCACTATAAGGGCATATCTACACTAGGAAATTGTTTCTAAATAACCTATTTCAAAATAGCTTGTCAACACTACAGGGAAGCCTTGAAATTAGTCTGAGGCAGGCTCCCTTAATGTGAATGTGCTACCTCAACTTAGAGCCCCAGGAAGCACTGGGAGTAATTACTTTGAATGACTCTGTGGAATAGTTATTTTGAAATAGCAGCAGTGGAGCGTCCACACTACTGATATTTCAAAATAACTATTTTTAAATAAGTGTTATTCCTTGTGGAAAGCAGGAGTTCTTTCAAAATACCAGCTCCTTATTGTGAAATAAAAAAACTTGGTAGTGTGGACGTTCCACTTGTTATTTCGACCAGGGCTAAGAGACCAGGTCTAAGAGAAATGGTAGGAATTGCCCCAAGAGAGGCACTGTGGTCTAAAGGATCAGGCAATATGCTAGAAGTCAAAAGCACTGGGTTTTAGTCACAGCTTTTTCAATAATCTTGAGCAAGTCACTCCATAGCTGTTTTCCCTCCCATTCTTTGTTAGCTTTGTCTATTTAGGCTCTAAACTATTTGGGGGAGTAATTGTCTCTCACTGTGAATCTGTACAGTGCTCAGTACAATAGGGCACTTGTATAATTTGTAGCCTCCAGGTACTCCTGAAATATAAATAAGGCTTTTATGTATGTGCCCAAAAAATTAAGGATAAGCATGGTCATGATTTCACTGTCATTACTGGTTTATTTTTTAATCTCATAATTAAAAGTTAGACAACAGTAGAGATGTAAGCATGTAGAGTTAAATGGAAACAAGAAGAAGCAGAGATTATAAAACACACAACATAACCTTGAAAGTAGAAACAGATAAATGATTTATCTAAAATGTAAGAAATAAAATTATTAGCTACAGGCAGAGGTGTTTGTAAACAAAGACACCTCTGACCCCAAACTTTTAATTGAAAAAGAAATCATCTGTTAGTGGACTACTTACTCTGTATCTGGCTTATGTTACACTGTTTCATCCACTCTTCTTTTTCTCCCACCTTATTGTCAAATTTAGGTCTCCATCCTATTCACAAGCATGCGCATACATGATCATGTACTTGAAGGCTTGAGGCCTTAGATTTTCAACTTTTTAGGGCAAGGTACATCCTGTTGTTATTGCCTAACATAATGGGCCCTGATCTTGATTTGAAGCAATAAGGTACCGCCATCCCACAAAGACCAAGATGTAAGCAATTAAGTTGTCCTCTGAATCAGAGAAGGAGCCAGTTGCTAGAGTGCAAATTAATGTTTTTTACAGATAATACAACAAAGCAGTTTAGCAGCTACATTCTTCACTAGCTATAGTTTCTGAACAGTTTTCAAATTACATTACCAGGTAGGGTAGGGCAAGATATGGCCCATGGTCCAGATTCAGTCCGCCAAACCACTGGGTCCAGCCCACAGGCTGCTCCACTAGGACCCTCAGGCACAGAGCAGCTCATGACAGTTTAAGCGGCTGGCTGCTCCCTGTGACCCTCTACTGTGTGTGCTGGAAGGAGTGTGTGTGTGTGTGGTGGGGGGTTCGTGAGCTGCCTTCGACCTCCTACAAAAATCTCTCAGCTCCCTTTGGCCGGTTTAGAGCCACTGGATGCAGTCAGCCATTTTGAGCAGCCTAGGACTGAGGAAAGCAGGGAGCCTACCACAGGGTCCTGCAGAGCTGCTGGCTGAGAGCTGCTTAGGTAAGTACTTCCCAGCCAGGGCCTGCCCTTGCACCCCCTCCTCCTTTCCTCCCAACTCTCTGCCCTTGGCCAACACTCCTTCCTGCCCCAGTTCACCACTTAAGCCCTCTGCACCCCTTCCCCAAGGTCACAACTCCCTCCCAGACCCTGCACCCCAGTCATCTGCCCAAGGTCACAACCTCTTCCTTCACCAAAATTCCCTCTCAGTCCTTACACCCTCTCCTGCACCCCAGTTCCCTTCTATCCCAAGCTCCCTTCTGTACCCAACTTCCACCCCAGACTCTCTACATAGAAAAGTGAAGCCCTTCACTACTAACCAAAATCCTGGAGGGAGCTCTTCCTCAGAAGTTATTGCCTGCCCCAGAGGTAGGGCATGGTTCAGCCTAGAAGTCTCCAGGGAGAAGTCCAGATTCAAGAGAAATGTTTGCAGATGTCTAAGCAGATTCTAATGGGCAAGGCACTCTTTGCCACTGAGGATAACTGCAATGCCAGGAGCAGGAAGGGATCCAGAAAATATCCAAATTGCAAAACTCTGACAAAATAATCCAGTCTAAATTGTCTTTTGCTTGGTTTCGTGAGAGAAAATGCTAGTTGTGCTTCCTTGATGAATCCTTAATGATCTTTATGTCCTTGTATTTATGTTAGTAAAATATATGTAGACTGATTAGTGCATCTATGCACATTAAAGGGTTTTTTTCTAAATCTCTACTAGATTAATTTGTGCAGTCCCCTTAATCAGTTTAATTGTCACTCTCTAATTCCTTCTAATTTGTTTTTGTGCTACTGAGCGACCAAAAACTCCACATGAATCACCAGAGTTTCATAAACAGAGATCTCCCTTGAATCAATTATAGTGTGACTCTCTGAACAGCAACCTTAAATAATAATTCTTTGTGGTGCAAGCATATATCTCATTTACTCTCAGTTATCAACACAAACTCTTGCCTTAATTGCTGCTGTTGTCCATAAGGAAGCATGTACTCTCACAATGTATGAAAAAATAGCTATATGGATGAAACACTGGCACAGGTGCCCCAAGACCTGGAATCAGTTTTTCTTGAGGCAAACACTATAGCAGAAGTTCGAGATTATAGGACTTTTGTGATTAAGGAATTATTTTTTGTAGATTCCCTGCCTGAATTTTCTAACATCTAATATTGAACTTAGAATTTCAATATCTGCAAAAGCCTCTAGCAAAAATATGATTCAAATCTTAAAATAGGGTTAGGAAGAATGTATGATTTCATTCTTTGGCTGGCCTATGCTGGGTTCAAACTCAACCTGACTTAGATCAACCTAGGGACAATATTCCAGTCAAGGAACAGTATAGCAGAAATTAATCCTGCCTTCTCCATGCCACCTGTCTCCTCAGCTATATTCCCTGTATAGAGATGGGATTGAGAGTGGCTGATACAGGTGTTGACTCTAATGACTACCTGCTATAAAGGAAGTTTCCAATTGGCCAATTATAGGCAAAATCCAATTCCTTTATCCCATCTGACAATAGTAGACTGTCTTTGAAAATTATCTGGTCCTAAATAACTTGCCTGATGTCATACAGGAATTTTGTAGAACAGTTTATCAGCTCATGCATTCAACTTCTTTAGCCAACAGACTATTCTTCTAACTATATGGGTACTGGTGTATTTTTGGGAAAAAAACATATGGCTGTAACTCAAAGGCATTTGGCTACAAACATTCATTCTAAAATTAATCAGACAATGTGGCATCCTGTTTTCTGTTGTTCAAGAGCATTGCAGGGAAATAGAGCAATGCTCTATGTTCAGGAAGTATGTCTTGTTCAGCAGACTTCTATATTTGCAGAATTTGCAGAAGAGGGGAAGAAGATTTCACCCGGCTATGGATGACGATAGTAACAACATAATTCAAGTCTGGGAATTTCAGAGACAGGAATAGCACACAATATAAATCAAACATATGAAGAAAATAAGTTTTAAGGTTTGCAAAGCCTTGCACTATGTTACACACTTCAGCTCATTATTAAATAGAAAAACAAACATATTATATTATGCATATATTGCCTGTTTCCAACCCTGTTGACCAAACCTGATGAGGGTCCTTACTCAGTTTTCAGATTGCATTCAGGCAAATTACAGTAAAATGAGTTGAGGTTAATAGTGTTTGCTTGAGCAAATAAGAAGTAAACCAGGACCCTTGGGAGTTACCCTACAGAAGATGAAGGAGAGGTGAAATATACCTAAGAAGATATGCAGAGATTTACTAGTTTGAAAGCTACAGTAAGAGGAGTAGTTCATCATTAATACTTTTGTAATTAGTACCTGCCATATTTAGGATGAACTATTATAGACTCACAGGGCTGGAAGAGATGTCAGGAGGTCATCAAGTCCAACCTCCTGCTAAGAGCAGGCCCAATCCCAACTAAATCATTCCAGCCAGGGCTTTGTCAAGCCGGGACTTAAAAACCTCTAGGGATGGAGATTCCACCATCTCCCTAGGTAACCCATTCCAGTGCTTCACCACTCTCCTAGTGAAATAGTTTTTCCTAATATCCAACCTCTCCAACTGCAACTTTAGACAATTGCTCCTGTCATCTGTCACAACTGAGAACAGCTTCCTCTTTGGAATCCCCCTTCAGGTAGTTGAAGGCTGCTATCAAATCCCCCCTCACTCCGCTCTTCTGTAGACCAAATAAGTCCAAATCTCTCAGCCTCTCTTCGTAAGTCATGTGCTCCAACCCCATGTGCTCCAGCCCCCGAATAATTTTTGCTACCCTCCACTGGACTTTCTCCAATGTGTCCACATCCTTTCTGAAATGGGGCCCCCAGAACTGGAAGCAACATTCCACATGTGGCCTCACCAGTGCCAAATAAAGTGGAATAATAACTTCTCTAGATCTGCGGGCAATGCTCCTCCTAATGCAACCTAATATTCCAGTCACCTTCTTGGCTTCCAGGATACACAGTTGACTCATATTCAGCTTCTCATCCACTGCAATCTCCAGGTCCTTTTCTGTTGAGCTGCTCTTTAGCCAGTCGGCCCCCAGTCTGTAGCAATGCTTGGGATTCTTCCATGCCAAGTACAGGACTCTGCACTTGTCCTTGCTGAACCTCATCAGATTTCTTTTATCCCAATCCTCCAATTTTCTTCGGTCACTCTGGACCCTATCCCTGCCCTCCAGCGTATCTACCACTCCCCCTATCTAAGCGTCATCTGCAAACTTGCTGAGGGTGCAATCCATCCCCTCATTCAAATCATTAACAAAGTTGTAAAAAGCCAGCCCCAGAACTGGTCCTTGGGGAACTCCACTTGATACTGACCACCAATCAGACATTGAGCCCTTGATCCATATCCACTGAGTCTGACAGTCTAGACAGCTTTCTAACCGCCTTTCAATTCATTTTTCCAATCCATAGTTCCTTAACTTGTTGGCAAGAATTCTGTGGGAGATCACATCAAAAGCTTTGCTAAAGTCAAGGTATTTCATATCCACTGCCTTCCCCATATCCACAGAGCCAGTTACCTTGTCATAGAAGGCAACTAGGCTGGTCAGGCATGACTTGCCCTTGTTGAATCCCTGATCACTTTCCCCTCTTCCAAGTTCTTTGAAATCGGTTCCTTGAGGAGCCCCTCCATGATTTTTCTAGGGACCGAGGTGATGCTGACCATTTGAAGTTCCCTGGATTGTCCTTCTTCCCTATGTACAAAAGCCCTGTCAGTTTCCAGGTTTGTTTGCTATTCAGCTAAGTTGTATCTCTTGAGTAAAGTATAGGTTAGTAGATTCTAGCCAATAGCACTGTGATTGATAGTTCAGTCCTGATCCATTTCTAGTATCTTCCTGTTACCATGTTAAGGTGTATAAGCAGAAATGGTTCCAAGCACGTCTACAGAAGTTGTGCAGTTCCTATTCCGAATTTACAGTTTCTGCATTGCATTGTTTACTGCATTTTGAGAAGATAAAATTCAGCAGGAAAATGCAATAAGAGGGGGTGAAATGGTAAATTAAAAAATCTAAGATTCTCTGTCAGATGTACACTTATGTAAAGATAATTTTTAGTGGATACCCAGTATAAACAATAAAAAAGTGTTAACTGACAGAAGCCATAATGAAGAAAATAGTAAGCTGAGTTAACCAGCATTATTGTTTTCTGTTCTTTTGCAATTATTTAGAATATTACACTATGCCTAACACTTATAGTATCTGAACATGTGTATTGGCTAGTGGGCTGTTTATGCACTCTGTGAATAAGGACAATCTTCATTTGTTTCATTTAAATGTTGACATAACTGGTTATGTATCTGAAATATAGCAATCTTTAAATGAATTCACATAAATCCCACAGCTGTGACTACATGTTTTGCCTTCAATATTTTCTGTATATCTGCTCACATACATCTTTATAATTATGATCAGAAGACCCATCACCAAAATTTTAAAATCAGATGCCTAAAACCTGTACTTAAGAACTTTAAACAAAAGTGATGAGGCTTTGCTCCCTTTAACTTCAATAGGTGTTGGAAGTGCTCAGAAAGTCAGGTGAGTAATTTAAGTGCTTAAATATGTATGAGTGCCTTGCTTTAAACACCCAAAATCTAAAAATGTTGGTCCATTTCTACAGGTTATACAAAGGAAAACAAGGCAGGAGAAGCACACTACAAAAATAGATTCTTTATCTAGTGAAATACTTTAATCTTTATTTTACTTATTTCTAGGGGCCTAACAAGTATTTTTTTTAAATGAGGAAGTGTTGTCATGTAAAATTCAAGATTAAATACACATCTTAGTCAGCTAGCAATCTGAAACAATTATCTTCAATATGTTCTCTAACATGTAATTTTCAGACAAAGCTAAATACATGAGGGTAAAAAAAATCTTTATAGAGAAACAAAGAAGCCTAAAACATCTCGCAGAAGCAAAGCATTCAGATAAACTGCAGAGTAAAAGAAAAACTGAATGTTGTACCTTTACACTTTAAAAAATGGCTAAATTCCTAGCACTCTGTCACACATACTCACAATGCCAAAATTGGCACAAATAATATTGTGTTTATAAGATAAGCAAGTGTCTACTAGCTCACTGGCATTTTACTTCATTCCAGTTCTGCCTAACCCTGAAGGCTTGTCTACACTATGTAGAAGATCAGCACTGTCAATCGTCTGGGGTTTGAATTAGCGGGTCCACTAATTTGAACTGAGAGAGTACTCCTATTGGCACTGGTAGGCCTGCTCCTCATGAGGAGTAAAGGAAGTCAACGGGAGTATATGTTCCTATTGACCTCCGGCTGTATGGTCGGTGCCAAAAGGCAATTTAAGATACTTTGACCCCAGCTACATAATTAACACAGTTAGAGTTGCATATCTTAGGTCAACTTTCCCCTTTAGTGTAGACCAGTCCTGAGAAAATAATAAAAAACGGTTACTTACCTCGTAACTGTTGTTCTTTGAGATGTGTTGCTCATGTCCATTCCAATTAGGTGTATGCATGCCACGTGCACAGATTCCAGAGCTTTTTCCCTTAGCAGTATCCGTCAGGCCAGCCAGGGAACCCCCTGGAGTGGCACTGACATATCGGTGCATATATATTCCTGCTGGCCCCTCATCCCCTCAGTTCCTTCTTGCCGGAGTCCTCTGACGAAGGGGAGGTGGGTGGGATTTGAAATGGACATGAGCAACACATCTCAAAGAACGACATTTATGAGGTAAGTAACATTTTTTTTCTTCTTCGAGTGCTTGCTCATGTCCATTACAATTAGGTGACTCCCTAGCAGCGTCCTAGGAGGTGAGGTGAGAGACTAACACTATCTACATGTTAACCGACTGCAACACAGCCCTGCCAACAGTAGCACCTGCCCTGGCCTGATGCGTAATCGTATAGTGCTCTGAGAAAGTATGCACAGAGGAACACGTGGCCGCTCTACATATGTCAAGGATAGGTACTTGCACTAGGAACACCGCGGATGTTGCTTGCGCCCTTATAGACTGTGCCGTCTGTGGAGGCGCCAGTCTACCCACGCTGTCATAGTACTCCTTAATACAGGAAGTAATCCAGGAGGCTAGGCATTGGGCTGAAACCGGTGAGCTCTTCATCCTCTCAACTACTGAGATAAAAAGTTGTGGAGATTTACGGAACTCTTTCATCCTTTCTATATAGAATGTCAGGGCCCTTCTAACATCCAGGCAGTGTAGGGCCTGTTCCCTGCTCAAGACATGCAGTTTTGGAAAGAACACCAGTAGATAAATGTCGTGACATATGAAATTGAGAAACTACCTTAGGGAGGAAGACTGGGTGGGGACGCAATCTAACCTTGTCCTTAAAGAAAATGGTGTATGGGGTCTCTGAAGTGAGGGCCCTCAGTTCCGAGACCCTTCTGGCAGGTGATTGCGATCAAAAGTGGCATCTTCCACAATCTTTTAGCTTTCTACAAAATGTTGACTGTTTTGATTACTTTGTATGTTGCCATTTGAATCAGTGCTGGTAGCAATTGAGCCCTTTTTGTCAACATTTGCGAACAGGAATTGCTAACAGGGAGTTTGGAGAGGGAGTTCTCCAGGTGAAAGAGGAGTAAAAACGGGACCCTTGTGGTAAGTGGCTGTCTGGAGTGTGTGTTTGTGTGTGGGGGAGTTATTTGCTGTGTGCAGAGCTTGTGTTTATCTGTTTGGTTGGTTGGTTTGATTGTTTGATTGCTTGAAGGAGCTTCTAAAAGGTTTGAAATCTAGAAGCCTCTGTTAATTGGCTAAGCCTCAGTCAGGGGGAGGGGCTACCAGAGCTATATAAGCCTGTGACTCAGCGACCAGGGTGCTTGCGAACAGGAATTGCTAACAGGGAGTTTGGAGAGGGAGTTTAGAGGGGGAGGTTAGAGGGCACTAGTGACTTCTGGCCTTCTTTAAAACATAACTCTTATCGTAATCTATATTCCAGAGGTTTAAAAAGAATCCCAGTTTATACTTAAACTTGTTCATTAGAAAAATGGAGACAGAAGCCCAGCAGCAGAGTGGGGGCTATCCTGTTTATTGCGTCGAGTGTAACATGTATGATTACCTGCCCTGTGGGCGGGTGGCGTATGTGTGCACCCGTTGCAAGGAGCTCCTGACCCTCAGAGACCGAGTTCGGGCTTTGGAGGCCAGGGTGGCTGAACTGGAGGAGCTAAGGGAGGTAGAGAGATTTGTGGATGAGACTTTCTGGGACACTGTAGTACTGTCCCACCTCCAGTCTGAGAGCCCCAGTGCTCTTAAGGAGGATGAAAGTCTCAAGGGAACAGAGCATTCAATGGGAGCAGAGGGAAACCATCCCGTAGTTGGGACCCTCCTCCCAGAGGATGTTGCGGTATCCTCTCGCACTGAGGATACCTCTGAGGGGGAGGGAAAGCCAGTTCGGAAGAGGCAGGTGTTAGTAGTGGGTGATTCGATCGTTAGAAACATAGATAGTTGGGTTTGTGATGACCGGGAGAACCGTATGGTCACTTGCCTGCCTGGTGCGAAGGTTGCGGATCTCTCGAGGCATCTAGATAGACTTATGTGTAGTGCTGGGGAGGAGCCGGTGGTTGTGGTACATGTAGGTACCAATGACGTAGGGAAGGGTAGGAGAGATGTTCTGGAGGCCAAATTTAGGCTGCTAGGAAAGAGACTGAAATCCAGGACCTCTATGGTGGCGTTCTCGGAAATGCTTCCGGTTCCACGCGCAGGGCCGGGTAGGCAGGCAGAGATTCAGAATCTCAATGCGTGGATGAGACGATGGTGTAGGGAAGAGGGGTTTGGATTTATTAGGAACTGGGGACACTTTTGGGAGAGGGGGAGCCTATACAGGAAGGATGGGCTCCACCTAAACCAGGGTGGAACCAGACTGCTGGCACTAAACATTAAAAAGGCCGTAGAGCAGTTTTTAAACTGAGAGATGGGGGAAAGCCGATTGGTGTGGAGATGCACGTAAATCGGAGGGAGACTACTCTTAGAGGAGAATCCATTGATAGAGATTCTCTAAGCTGTAGTCAGAAAGAGAGGAGGGGAGAGGGCAAACCATGGGCCAGAGCAGACAAACAACCGTGTACAAAGGAATCCAATGCATCAGGGAAGGGCAGACAAATAAGCAGTGGCAAATTTTTAAAGTGCTTCTACACAAATGCTAGGAGTCTGACTAATAAGATGGGTGAACTAGAGTACCTAGTATTAAATGAGGAGGTTGACATAATAGGCATCACTGAAACCTGGTGGAATGAGGAAAATCTGTGGGACACAATCATACCGGGATATAAAATATATCGAAAGGATAGAGCAGGCCGGGTGGGTGGCGGAGTGGCACTGTATGTGAAAGATAATGTAGAATCAAATGAAATAAAAATATTAAATGAATCAACATGTTCAATAGAATCGCTATGGATAGTAATTCCATGCTCCAAAAATAAGAAATTAGCAGTAGGGATATATTACCGACCACCTGACCAGGACAGGGATACTGACATTGAAATGCTGAGGGAGATTAGAGAGGCTACCAAAACAAAGAACTCTATAATAATGGGGGATTTTAATTACCCCCATATTGACTGGATACATGTCACCTCAGGAAGAGAAGCGGAGATAAAATTTCTCAATGGCTTAAATGACTGCTTCTTGGAGCAGCTAGTGCAGGAACCCACAAGGGGAGAGGCAATTCTCGATTTAGTCCTGAGTGGAGCGCAGGAACAGGTCCAGGAAATAACCGTTACAGGACCGCTTGGGAATAGTGACCATAATATAATAACATTCAACATTCCTGTGGTGGGAAGAACACCTCAGCAGACCAGCACCCTGGCATTTAATTTCAAAAAGGGGAATTACACAAAAATGAGGAGGTTAGTTAAACAGAAATTAAAAGGCACAGTGACTAGAGCCAAATCCCTGCAAGCTGCATGGAAACTTCTTAAAGACACCATAATAGAGGCCCAACTTAAATGTATACCCCAAATTAAAAAACATAGCAAGAGACCTAAAAAAGAGTCACCGTGGCTTAACCACCATGTAAAAGAAGCAGTGAGGGACAAAAAGGCATCTTTTAAGAAGTGGAAGTCCAATCCTAGTGAGATAAATAGAAAGGAACATAAACACTGTCAAATCAAGTGTAAAAATGTAATAAGAAAAGCAAAAAAAGATTTTGAGGAACAGCTAGCCAAAAACTCAAAAAGAAATAACAAAATGTTTTTTAAGTACATTAGAAGCAGGAAGCCTGCTAAAAAACCTGTGGGTCCCCTAGACGATCGAACTATAAAAGGCGCAATCAAGGACGATAAAGCCATTGCGGAGAAACTAAATGATTTCTTTGCTTCAGTCTTCACGGCTGAGGACGTTGGGGAGATTCCCAAATCTGCACCGTCCTTTGTGGGTAATGAATCTGAGGAACTGTCCCGGATTGAAGTGTCATTAGAGGAGGTTTTGGAACAAATAGAAAACCTTAATGTTAACAAATCTCCGGGACCGGATGGCATTCATCCAAGGGTTCTAAAAGAACTCAAATGGGAAATTGCTGAACTATTATCTGTGGTTTGTAACCTATCCCTTAAATCGGCTTCCGTACCTAATGACTGGAAGGTAGCCAACGTGACACCAATATTTAAAAAGGGCTCTAGAGGCGATCCGGGCAATTACAGACCGGTAAGTCTAACTTCAGTACCGGGCAAATTAGTCGAAACAATAGTAAAGAATAAAATTGTGAAGCATGTAGAAGAACATAATTTGTTGGACAAAAGTCAACATGGGTTTTGTAAAGGGAAATCCTGTCTTACTAATCTATTAGAGTTCTTTGAAGGGGTTAACAAACATGCGGACAAGGGGGATCCAGTAGATATAGTATACTTAGATTTCCAGAAAGCCTTTGACAAGGTCCCTCACCAAAGGCTCTTGTGTAAATTACATGGCCATGGGATAAGAGGGAAGGTCCTTTCTTGGATTGAGAACTGGTTAAAAGACAGGAAACAAAGGGTAGGAATAAATGGTAAATTTTCAGAGTGGAGAGGGGTAACTAGTGGTGTCCCCCAAGGGTCAGTCCTAGGACCAATCCTGTTCAACTTATTCATAAATGATCTGGAGAAAGGGGTAAGCAGTGAGGTGGTAAAGTTTGCGGATGATACCAAACTGTTTAGGATAGTCAAGACAGAAGCAGACTGTAAGGGACTCCAAGAAGATCTCACCAAACTGAGTGATTGGGCAACAAAATGGCAAATGAAATTTAATGTGGATAAGTGTAAAGTAATGCACATTGGGAAAAATAACCCCAACTATACGTACAGTATGATGGGGGCTAATTTGGCTACGACAAATCAGGAAAGAGATCTTGGAGTTATCGTGGACAGTTCTCTGAAAACTTCCACACAGTGTGCAGCGGCGGTCAAAAAGGCAAATAGGATGCTAGGTATTATTAAGAAAGGGATAGAAAATAAGACCCGGAATATCTTACTGCCCCTGTATAAAACTATGGTACGCCCACATCTTGAATACTGTGTACAGATGTGGTCTCCTCACCTCAAAAAAGATATTTTGGCCTTGGAAAGGGTTCAGAAAAGGGCAACTAAATTGATTAGGGGTTTGGAACGGGTCCCATATGAGGAGAGGTTAAAGCGACTGGGACTTTTCAGTTTAGAAAAGAGGAGACTGAGGGGGGATATGATAGAGGTGTATAAAATCATGAGTGGTATGGAGAGGGCCGATAAAGAAAAGTTATTTATTAGTTCCCTAAATAGAAGAACTAGAGGACACCAAATGAAATTAATGGGTAGCAGGTTTAAAACTAATAAAAGAAAGTTCTTCTTCACACAGCGTGTAGTCAGCATGTGGAACTCCTTGCCAGAGGAGGCTGTGAAGGCTAGGACTATAACAGAGTTTAAAGAGAAGCTAGATAATTTCATGGAGGTTAGGTCCATAAAAGGCTATTAGCCAGGGGATAAAATGGTGTCCTTGGCCTCTGTTTGACAGAGGCTGGAGAGGGATGGCAGGAGACAAAGCGCTTGATCATTGTCTTCGGTCCACCCCCTCTGGGGCACCTGGTGCTGGCCACTGTCGGCAGACAGGATACTGGGCTAGATGGACCTTTGGTCTGACCCGGTACGGCCGTTCTTATGTTCTTATGTTCTTATGTTCTAACATTTCCCTTGCTAGACACACTGGTTCTTCTTCGAGTGCTTGCTCATGTCCATTCCAATTAGGTGTGCGTGCACCGCGTGAATGGATTCTGGAGCTTTTTCCCTTAGCAGTACCTGTTGGGTCTAGAGGAATCACCAAGACAGATCAGTAGCTTCTGTCATTTATGCTTTTTTTTCCCTGAATGTGAATGTTTTCTGGAGCATTTGGGTGCTTAATAATAACTCAGACAACTAAAACAGAGATATGAAGAGAAGGTTGAGAAATCTTTTGTCTAGCTTATGATAATCCTTTTGCTCACACTTAGTACATTAGTCCAGAATTAGTCTGATTGACTTTAATAGAACAAGTCCTGATGTGAGGCACTATGTAACAGGAACCAGAGAAGTAATCAGGTTAATCTGTAACTTTAAAAATAACAAGTAGTCTTATAGCACCTTAGAGACTAACAAGTTATATATACAGTATCATGAGCTTAAGTGGGCAAAACTTACTTCCTCAGATGCGCAGAGTGGACACTGATAAGAGGAGGACACTGATAAGACCAAGAGATTCAGCATGGAGTCGGGCAGCAAATACATCTGCACTAATTTGCCTCAATTAAGTCAAGGAAGAAGAGACTCAAGTACCGCATACACAAGCCCGAAGAGCTTTTCCCTTCCCCATGTGAAACAAACACTGACTTCTTGAAAACTCTTCAAGATTTCACCCCACCCTATTGTTCTGATTATTTTACTTTGATGTTAACCTCACCTTCAATCTACCAGTATAGTAGTCTTCTCCCTCAAATGCCTTGACACTTTTCTTTCATGATAGATGGTATGAGTGGGGAAACTCCATCAAAAGGTTTGGGGAGACTTTTTTCAAACCAGTCCTTAAGCCACACCTTAGCCATACTTCCTACAACCCACTTTGAATATACTTTTTCTGGGAACTCTGCTAAATACATGGTTTGCTTGTTTCACTGTTTCTCTGCCCACAATTTATTTGTCTAACGCACAATTTGTTTGTATCTAATGCATATTTATTTGCATCTTGTCATGGCCTAGACTGTGAGCTCTTTGCGAAAGGCACTATCTCTTTATGGTACTTGAGGTCCCCTGATCTTTGATAAGTAGCCTAAGGCACTATTGTTTTTATATATGACAACTGAGTGGTGGCATATCTACATATATGCCACCACAGATTGGAAACCACTATTTTAATTAGAACCTGTATTATCATATCATTGAACTCTTTGGAAAATGGAAATAGAATGGTAAGCAGGAGATAGAGTAAAAAGGGATCATGATGGTAGAAGCATTTTCTCTTTACATTGTTGGGGTTGTTTTTAAACAGATTTCCCGCCGGTGACTGCAAAGTAGTTTGGGAGGTTTCTGCAAAGAAGGTCAGTAATTTGAGATGACTCATTGGGTTGGCATTTCAAGTGGGTTAAAAAAATCTAGTAAAAATAGTAATTAAAGCTATCATCTCTTTAAGCATTTATATCTTGTTTTACCACCAAAACAAGCAAAGTTAGTGAATGAGTATCAACACTGAGGGTATGGTCATTGTGTAGATTAATTAATTTAGCTTTCTCGCCTCAACACAAAGAATATTGTATCAGCTTCATAGTAGCCCAATGCATTATAATACCACAAGTGTTAATTTGTGATAAGACTTACATAAAGTCTGTTAAGAACAACAGATTTATAAATCCTATTGAAGAATGAAATGATAGATTTCCTGATTCTAAGGAATGGGAATAAGAAAAACAACAGAATAGAGACAATGGACTTCATGAAGGAACATTTTAGCAAGAGGAAAAAACAAAATGGAAAATTCAGTAATGGAAGAAGTGTTCAGTGACTTTTTTTGTTTCCATTTTCACCAAAAAGATAGCGATTGGATGGCTAACAGTGAACATCAGTGAAAATGCAGTAGGATTTGAGACTAAAATAGGAAAAGAACAAGTTAAGAATTACTAAGGAAAATTAGAAGTATTAGGTCACCAGCTCCTGATGAAATAAATCCTAGACTATTTAAGGAAATGGCAGAACAGACCTCTGAGAAATTAGCCATAATCTTTGAGAACTTCTGGAGGACCAAAAAAGGACAATTATAATATCTATAAAAAGGCGAATAGGACAATCCAGGGAATTATAGACCAGTCATCTTAACTGTGGTACCTGGAAAGATAATGGGTCAAATATTCAAACAATCACTCAATATGTAAGTACCTAGAAGATAAAAAGGTGGTAAGTAACATTCAGCTTGGATTTTTCAAGAACAAATCATTTAAAACCAACTTTATATCATTCTTTGACAGGGTAACAAGGTTTGTCAACAGGAAAGAAAACAGGAGATGAAATGTATATGGACTTAGTAAGATTTTTATATAATCTAGAGAAATAAGGTAAGACAGGCCTTCTATGAGATAGGTATACAACTAGTTGGAAAAGTGTACTCAGAGAGTGGTTATTAATGGTTTAGAGTCAAACTGACAAGACATATCAGGTGGGCTCCCAGAGATCTGTCCTTGATTCAATTTATTCAATATCTTCATAAATGATTTTAACAGTGGCATAAAAAGCACACTTATAAAGTCTGAAGATTGTATGAAACTGGGAGGGTTTCGGGCTGAACGCAGGAATTTCTGGGGGTGGGTGCTTTTTTGTAAATGGGGATTGTAATTTTTTTTAAATATAAAGGAGTTCAGAATAGTCATGCAATGAGTGTGCATAAGAGAGGTTAATGAAAAATTTGAGTGAAACAGTGATTGGTAAAATGATTTTGTTATAACATACTAAAAATGTATACCATAATGAAGATTTGATAGAAAGTACCTTCTGGGATCATGGTGGACAGCACGGCCACCATGGTCCCCCGCTCCCTCGGCCACCACTGCCTGCTGCTGCTCTACCTGCTCAGTGAGTCCAGTGCTGGGTGTGTGCAAGCAGGGCTTCCAGCTAGCAGGGCCAGGCCCAGGACGCTCTTCATGGGTAGGGGGCACCATTCCCCCAGCCCTGCCATGCTGTCACCAGCCCCGTCCACCTCTCCTCCCACAACACAGAGCTCTCCCCATCCCCCTAACACAGTGGTTCTCAAACTTTTTGACCCATGGCCCACATGGCTCAATGCAAACCTTTCAGTGGACCACTAGTTGCTAATAGAAACTCAATGTTACTTACACCCAAGCCATTTTGCTAATGCTGCAGATTAGGGAGAAAGGTTTAATTTAACCAGTAAGGGTATGTCTACACTACAGTGTTATTTCGAAATAGCATGTCCACACTGATAGGATGCTGAATCGCATTTAAGGCCGGCCAGAACTGGTTCTGGCAGGGCATCAGGTCAGGAGTTAGCCTCAGGCAGCAGCCACACAAGGTATCTGAGACCTGTGCTTAAAGGGACCCACCAGGACAGCCGGTTCTAAGGTTTCCCTGCTTGCTTGCCTACCTCACTGAGGGACAGCAAAGCATTTTTTTCTCTGCGTGCTCTGATTGCCCTCACTCAGGACACCACAGCACTCTGCAGCATGGAGCCAGAGCCACCCCTGGGCAGTGTGGTGCTTCTCCTGGATGTGTTGCTGCGAGCCTGGCAGTAACAGTCTCCCTGGTGTGCCTCACTGGGGGCTTGTGCCTCATTCCTTCTTCACGTCCTTCTACTTACCCCTGCGTAACGCCCCTTCCTCCTATACAATAAAAGACCCGTGTGTTCATTACAACAAAGCCTCTTTATTGAGCAAAACTGGGGTGGGGTGAGAATGAAACTTAGGTGAGACTGGGGAAAGAAGGTGGGAGAGGGGAGGAGGGAGGGTGGGAGAGGGGAAGGGAGGGGGAAACCTGGGAGGAGGGAGCTGACGGGGGAGGCAAGGGGAGGAAGGGGGAGGAGAAGCTCAGGGTTCAGGGTTGGGGGTCTTGCTGGCCCAACTGTCTCCCAGCACCGTGGGTGCAGGGGCCTCGGCATCCCTGGGGGTTTGCGGAGGGTGGGGAGGAAGAACCGAGAGGGGGAGCAGGAGTGGGAGGAGGAGCGGTAGCTGGGGAGGCAGCAGGGACTGGAGCAGCAGGAGGCAGCAAGCTCTGCCCCAGGGTCCATGACCACCTGGGGGGCATGGACCATCCTGCCCCCCAGGATGAGGTCCACAGCATCAAAATAGGGGCAGAGGTCTGGGTCTGCCCCTGGTTGGGAGCTGCCCCCTGTGGCCCTGGCATTTGCCTGCCACAGCTCCTTTATTTTCATGCGAACCTGCTCCTGGGTTCTCATGTGGCCTTTGGTGGCCAGGCTGGCAGCCATCTGCCTGTAGATGGTTACGTTCCTCCATTTAGTGCAGAGATCATGGACGTTGGAGGCATCCCCCCAAACCTGAATTAGGTCCCTGATCTCCGCACTGGACCAGGCAGGCTCCCGCCTTTTCTGGGCCCTGGCAGGCTCATGAGAGCTGGCAGACTGGTCCTAGGGAGCAGTGGAGGGCTGGCTGGCACTGGCTGCCTGGCTCATGCTGGGGCCACTGGGTCAGGTGCAGCGACTGCTGGCTCTGGGCTGGCAGACTTGGAGCTGGCATAGGCACTGTGGCCAGACTCTACCCCTTTAAGGCTCCGGGGAGGGAGGGAGTGAGGGAGGGAGGGAGAGGAGTTTTCTTGGTTGTGCCCAGAGTGGCCACCAGGGCACCCTGGGAAGGCTGGAGGCCCCCTATTTCAAAATAAGCATCTACACAGTGCTTATTTCAAAATAGCAATTTTGAAATTGGTGCTATTCCTCGTGGAATGAGGTTTACCAATTTCAGAATAAGCCCTCCAGTATTTCAATTTAATTTCGAAATAGCGGTTTGGCTGTGAAGATGCTGGTAAAGTTATTTTGAAATAACAGCTGTTATTTCTAAATAACTTTGCTGTGTAGACATACCCTATGAAAGGAAATATTAATTTAAGTTATTAAACAGACTAAGCACTTTAACTTTTGCATGTTAGTTTATCAAACTTCATTTTAAATAATGTACAAATGTTAATTTATGTCCAACACAAAAGGTTTCTTTTGTTTTATTTATTTGTGGCAGAGGTAGGGAACCTTTTTTAGGTCGGGGCCACTGATCCACAGAAAAATCAGTTGGGGAAAACACAACTCCAAAGCCCCACAGGTCTCACTGATGTGGCCCCTAACTGAGACACTTCACTCCTCTGGTGCTGCAGCCCTACTGGGGAATGGTGAGGGACAGGGAAGAATGAGGTCCAGTGCTTCCCATAGGCCAGATTTACTCTTCTGGGGTTCCAGGGTCAGTGGATTTTATGGACCCCCTAGGCTCTGGGGTTGAGACAAAAAATGGGGGGTTCAGTGTGCAGGCCAGGGCAGCCAGCAAGAGGAAAGGGCTGCAGGACCTGGACAGGAGGTGGGGTGTAGGAGGGGGTGAGGGTGCAAGGCTTGGATGGGGGGAAGGGTGCAGGAGCAGGCTGGGAGTACGGTGTCTAGCCCAGGGGGGAGGGTGCAGGAGCACGGGAAGGTGCAGTGTGTGGCCAGGGGGGAGGATGCTGGATCAAGGTGGGGGTAGGGTATCTGGCCAGGAGGTAGGGTACAGGAGAAGGCTAGAGGTGTGGGGTCTCATGGGGGGAGTGGTACGTGAGGGGGCTGAGGGTGTTGGGGTCTGGGCATGAAGGGGTGGGAGGCACTTACTTGCCTTCATACCCTGAGCTGGTCTAGACAACACCTTCTGCTGCTCCCATTGGTCGGATTCTGTTGGAGTGCCAGCACTGGCTTCCCACTGGGGAGGGGGAAGCCTGGAGCCTCATTGCACATTGCTTGTAGGGGAAGAAGCACCCCCCTCCCCCACTCCTGGCTGGGGGAACAGGAGAATGCAGGGAGGAGGGAGCACTTCTCCCCCATGAGCCAGATCGCATAGTGAGGCTAAGGATTTTCTCTCCTCCCCCGCACAGTGGGAAGCCAGTGCTGGCACTCCAACCGCACGGGAGGCAGGTGGGGGGGGGGGGCTTTAGGAAGGTTTCTGATATAATCTCACGTGACCTTGTCATAAAAAAACTAAAGCAATAAGCCTAAACAAACTTTCTATAAGATATGTGCACGACATTAGAAAGAGACACCTAATGAAGCTATTTAGCTCTGTTCATTGAATAGTGTGGGGAAGAGGTCAAACCAATCCAGGCCTGAGGAGGGTATATAGCCTCCTGATCACAACAACCTGTACTCACCCTTCTTACTCTCACAGAGCTCTGAAAGTCTAGTCCCTGCTTAGCAAGGTTCCTTCTGCTAACCATAAGCTCTTTCTTTTGGACCAGGTCTACTTTTCTGTATTCCCACAATAATTATAAACATTTATAACCATATTTCAGCTATCCTGGCATTTCATACAATCTTAGCTGATGCTGGGTCTCAAATTAAGTTGATTACGATGAGCAAAATACCACTCCATCTCCTGAATATCTAACAAATCTAAGCAAAGCAGGAGCAAACTGTTTCCATCGACACATCCAGGGTCTCTCCCCGCTTTCAGCTAACTATCATTCTTTCAGATGCTGCTTACAAATAAATAGGATGAAAAATCAGTAAGAATGAATGCAAAGTATTTCATTTAGGAAGGAATAATCAAATGGACAAAAACAAAATGAGAAATGACTGCATGGGAAAAAGTAATGCAGAAAAAGAGTTGGGGATTATGGTGGATCACAAATTAAATCTGAGTCCACAATGTAATACAGTTTCAATAAAAAGCAAACACCAAGTTGCAGAGTCCACCTCTGGCTACAAAGTATAAGTGCATGAAATCTAAACTTTCATTAAAAATTAAATCAAATTTCTACTGTGTATGTTTGCAAAAAAAAAGCCCAAAGTGAGCAATGAAAATCAATGCCTAAGTAATTTTCCTCAATCTCCAATCTAATAACATTTGAAAGATGTGAACTGTATTGTTCCCACTTTCATTATACCACTTCTGTAAAGTGGATGCAAAACCAAGTACATTTTTGCTGGTATACTTATAGTCTCAAGTTTGTCCCTACCTCAGAAGGTTTGCTGCTATACATATACAGGATATGCAGTTGATACTAGCAAGAGTTCTTTTGCCAATATAGTTTAAATCAGTTGTCTAAAAAGTACAAGCAATACAAGAGGAGTTTTTTGCTGGCACATTTGTATCTATGCTAGTACTTTCACCAGTATAGCTGTCATTTTGGGATATGATTTTTTCACACAGATATGTCAATAAAACTTTGAAATGTAGCTTAAGATGTCCTGTAGAAGAAGAGATCATCTGGTAAAAGCTTCATGGATTGTACCAGTATAATGATACATTAAAAAGAACCACGTTCCTAGCTCATATAGCTGTACTGTTACAAAAATTGTGTATAGACCAAGATTAAAAATATGAAGATGACTATCATGCATGTAAATGTTGTCATAAGTGCCAAAAATCCATCTAGCACCCCCAGTTATCAAAATCTCCAGTTTTTTACTGACAATTTGTATAACGTAGTCACAGATTTTCAATACAAAATTCTGTGGCACATGGTAACCTGAAAAGGTGGGGACAGTGTAAAATGCATTACATTAAGTGATGGGACTTACTGTGCCATTAGGGGCTTGTTTTCACTCTCCAAAGGAGAGTTTTGTGTTTGTTTTCTTAGGTTTTTATATTTGCTTTAAGCATGAATGTTGCTGAGTGCTGAACCATTTCCTAAATAATGGAACCAGAAGGACCAAACTCATCACAGTCTTCTTCATATGGCCAAGATGCTTTCAGAACAACATATGCTGATACATACAAGTATGGAACGGTCTACTCACAACTAGCACATCTCCTTGTGGGTGGGTGTGGCACTGTGCCTTCTTCTCCTTTGATTCCTTCTGCTGACAGCCACCACTGTTCCGTTGAGTCAGCCCTTCAGCCTGGTCACTTTTAGGGTAAACAATCCAACACAACAGTAGCCAGGAAGCATCACGCCAGAACTTTTTTTAATCTTTGGGTTTTGGAGGCCTTCCAGCATTTGGTTCCAGGGTCTTCAAGCCACAACCTCTATTCTGTATTTCAGGCCAGGAATTCTCTATGAAACAAAGAAGACATCTTAGTTCAGGCTTTCTGTTGTATCTCTGCATTACTTCCTACTATTGCCCACAATCAGGGCTCCCACAGAATCTACCTAGACTGACACTTCCACAGATTCCACAAATCTATGGTAAAACTCTCATGCACTTCAGTGAAGCCAGGATTTATCCAATATATTTAAAGGAAACTAGGGATGAGGACTAAGTGAGCAAAAGAGGAAAAATAAAAGATTGGCTTGCCTCTGCAGGCAAAGCTTGCAGGACTTTAAGAATAGGAGGAAGCAGTCATTTTTCCATCCCTTACAATCCCATTATTGGTAGAGAAACGGTCCTGTACCATTTTATGATAAAATCCCAACTTTTACTAGCACAGCTATGTAAGTCCACAGTGTGACTGATCACTGACACAAAAGATCTCAGTGTAGAGTCAGTTATACTGGCACATTTTGCCAGTGTAGCTTGTTTCACTCAAGAAACATGGAATCAACTATGCCAGCAAAAAATGCAGCTTTGTTTGGGCAAATTGCAACTGTACTAGGAGTGCTTTGCGAATATAGTTTATTTTCTTCCCCCACCCCCAAATGAAACAAGCGACCCTGGCAAAGGGGCAACTGCGGCTACACTACGGGCATTTGTTAGCAGAGCTATTCAGTCACATATCACAGCAGGAATCTAAGCATGGTAAGAAAAGGGGTTTTCACACAATCAGCAATTAATATGCATGTCTTACCCGAACTGTAGGTAAGCCTAGCTTACCCTAGGTACTCTGACATCTGGGTTTGGGAGGATCAGTCTGCCGCCATGTAGTCTCGGTCCTCCTCTCTCCCTTGTGTCCATGAGCTCAATTTTTAAACATTGCCATGACGCTTCCAGCATGGATTCCACATGCCAAGGCACGTGCTGAAGTCAATATGGTCAGAGGTAAATTTCAAAGGAATTGCAACCTGTTTTGTCCTGTTAAATACTGGTGAATGGTGCTGTCTGAAAATTATTCTCTCTTTTCCTGGCCTGCCTGCTGGCTGTTCTTGTCCAATGCCATCTTAAACAAAACAGTATGAACACTGTCTTTCTCAACACACACACCTGCACACACTTATGGTAAATCCTTCATGTGTCAATTATTACTTTAAAGTTTACATGATGGAATATAAAATATAGGTTTATTTTTAGGATAAATTGGTTTTAGACTAATAACATAATACTAACATAATAACTAATACTAACTAATGACATAATTTCTTGTGGCCCACAATATTTTCACATATACAGTATTTGCGAACACTGTTATCTTAACAAAGTTATGCAAACTATCAGAGGGAAAATTATGCAAAGCATGTTCTTTAAATTAGGTGTTATACCCAAGAGTAAATAACACACCAGTGGAATACCTGAAGACAAACAGTAGTTATTTTTAGATTATATTTTAACAATGACTGTTTCCATTGCTGATTTTGACCTGAAGAAAATGATTTGTTGAACTTCAGTATTCTATTACTTCTGTTCTGGTTTGAAAATGTGGACACATGGGGGCAACTGAAGAAGCTCAAAAATTATTATTTCACTTTACTTTGACAGCTTTGAGCACAAAATGTGAGTCCTACTTAGCTGTGTCTGACATTCTGAAATGTAAAAATGCAAAATCACCTGAGAAACCACATGAAAGGAACTCTGCCACCTTCAAACTGAGTTCATTAAAACACTTTGAAGCCCCTAATATAGGCTGATTTAAAATCTCTTGTTGCCTGTGATGGAAATATAGTGCTGCCAGGCTTCTTGGTGAAAGGGTGAGAGTTTCACACAAAACTCCTCTGTTATTCCAGGTCCTCCATTCTAAGATGTAGAAAGACACATTAAAGTACGTAGGTAGGTAGGTAGATAGAGATAGCATCTCGTAATAAGAAAAATATTTCAGGAGGAAAGCAATTATTTATGAGTGCTAAACTTGTATTACTTGATGAAAAACAAAATTAATAAGCAAAACAACTAAATTCACTCCCTTGAGATCAAGAATTCTCAAAAGACTATAACTTTGAGAAAAAATGAATCTTAATAGTTTAAATCATTAGATTGCATTTATCTCTCTAATGTATGTCATGAAGAGACTATGCAACTGTAAATTTCTTTTTCACAAGCAACTTCTGGTAACATTTACTAGTTGAGTCCTCCAATAAACAAACACAGATATTTTTATGACATATCCCACCTTCCCACTGTTCATGATTTTCATTTTCAAGATTCTCTCTACGTACACTGGACCAAATTCCTGGAAAGAACTCACTGGACCAAATTCCTATCACATGGGCATTGGTGAAAATCCAGAGTTATTCATCTGAAGTCAAATTACTCTATTTAATATATATTACTCAGCACGTACATAGGCATAAAACAACAGTCAACACCTTCAGATTCATGTTATTTCAAATAAACACCTTTAAAAACTTAGGCCTTGTCTCACTAAACAGAAGGTCGCTGCTGCCACGACCAACCTTCTGGAGTTTGATTTAGCATATTTTATGTAGCTGGACTTGCATACCTTAAGCTGAGCTGCCAGCTCTACTGTAGACCTAGCCTCGGCATTTGCCAACATTCACAGAACGGTATCTCAAGGAAAGGACTTGCCATTGCAAAAGGAATTACAAGTAAGGTAAAATAGGGGGAAACAACAGGATGCAAAACACGTAAAATGGAAAATGCAATTTGTAGCAGGCAGATGGAAAATGACTTCCTTCAGGCTGCAGTCTTTCCAAAGGTTAAAGGAGCAACTAGCAGAGAAAGTATGATGTGAAAGGTTTCTACAAGGGGATTAACCAACAGCAAGGGCCTAAGTGGTGACCAACCAACAAGGACTGAACTGTGTTAAAGGCATGTAATCTTTAGTGAGAGGGAGAACCTTGCCACACTACCCTCCTCCTCCCCTCTGTGGGAAAACCAGGAAGCAGAATGTCTTCCAGAGTTCCCCATCTTTGGGTGAAGCTCTATGTATGCATACGGATATGTCGGGGACACAGCCATAGTTTTGTCTCCTGTCAGCCTCCTTTTGTGGCACCATGTGCATGGTTGCCAAGTGCTGTGCAGCTCATGTGACATTTTATGAAAATTGTGCAATACATTATTTTCATGCTTGTAAATAAATTTGGTAAATTGCACATAACCACATATTTCCATTTCAAAAAGGATGTGTGGGTAGTGCTGGGAAAAAGCAGAGAGACAGCAGTGACAAGTCACTGGTGTTGCTCACAGGATTCCCCTGATTGGTAGGAACAGTTTGGGGAGGCAGGCTGACCTCCCTCAAAAACAGAGAGTTGGAGACCTTTATCAGCTTGGAGAAGCCAGGAAGCCTGGGAGAAGTGTATTTGGTAGTCAGGAGAAAGCCTGGGTATTACTGGAGTGAATCCAGTGGAAGGGGTTATAAAGGGTGGCTCTCTTATCTTTAGCTCTTGGTGCCATGCTGCTCCCCTATTAGTCCTTACTTTCATGATAGTTTCTGCTCCCACCTTCTTTCTCTGCGCTTCTGTTTTCCCCATCTCCCCAAAAACTGCTATTCATCTTGTTTCTTCCTTAGCTCCTGTGTCTTGTCCCTTTGTCTCATGACTGACACACTACTCTTCTCTGTGGGACACTAATGACAATACTGCTTTCTCCTTTGCTGTCTGCTGCTACTTATGTAGGCTGAGAACCAACCGGGGTAACAGAAAGCAGCAGACAGTGCAACCATGTGCTCAACTTACTCCACTGTTGCACCTTGCATCCGCGAGGTGCTCTTCTTTGCCCAGCCCCCAGCTGAGACAGGCTTGAGGAGGTGTATGAGGAAAAAGCTTGTATGCATGAGCATTGTATGAGATACATGATACTTGGAAGGTCTGCATGTGCCCACAAGGCAGCAGTCAGTGCCTAGAGAGCATTCAGCTTGTCCTACTTTGCCGAAAAGAGGAAGAGAGGTTGATATATAGTAGACACACTTTTTTTTTTCCAGTCCATTTCGACTCATTCTGAGCAGCCCACCTTACGAGGCTGAAAATGGCATACACCTGTCATATATTAGAATAACTGGAATAGAAAAGAAAGGTTACTTACCTTAACTGTTGTTCTTCAAGATGTGTTGCTCATGTCCATTTGAATCAGGTGCGTGCACCACGTGCACTGCGTCTTCCGGAGCATTTTCGCAAGCAGTACCTGTAGCGCCGGCAGGGCGCCCCCTGGAGTGGCGCCGCCATGGCGGGGCATAAGTACCCCTGCCGGCACTCCCCCACCTCAGTTCCTTCTTGCCAGATGCTCTGACGAAGGGGAGGTAGGGGGGGAAATGAATGGACATAAGCAACACATCTCGAAGAACAACAGTTACAGGTAAGTAACCGTTCTTTTCTTCTTCGAGTGGTTGCTCATGTCCATTCAAATCAGGTGACTTCCAAGCCAACCCACATCAAGGAGGAGGGGTCGGAGCACTCAGAAATAGAAGTCCACGACAGCTGAACAATTCAAACAAATTTATTCAACCAACCGAACACAGAAAAAACTATAGAAAAGTGCAATGTGTACAAATAAACCAACATATTTACAATACAGAGCTGAGGACCGCAGATCCCACCCCTGCGTCCTCTCTAGCCTGCTGTGCCAGCGCGTAGTGCACCGTAAAGGTATGGAGCGACGACCATGTGGCCGCCCTGCAGATTTCAGTGATTGGAACCTGCGCCCCAAAAGCTACAGATGACGCCTGCGCCCTGGTGGAATGTGCTGTAACCTAGGGTGGGACCTTCCTGGCCAAGGCATAACACTCCCTGATACACCCTGCGACCCAATTGGACAACCTTTGGGTCGATATGGGAAGCCCCTTCATTCTGTCAGTGACAGCAATAAACAATTGTGTGGATTTACGAAAGGGCTTGGTCCTAGCAATATAGAAAGCTAGCGCACGTCTAGCATCCAGGGAATGGAGCACTTGCTCCTTAGGGGAGGCGTGGGGCTTTGGAAAGAAAACCGGGAGGTAAATTTCTTGGGACAAATGGAACAGTGACACCACATTGGGGAGGAAAGCCAGGTGAGGGCGGAGCCTCACATTATTGTCATAAAACACTAGGTAGGGCGGGTTCACAGTTAACGCCCTCAGCTCGGAGACCCTGCGAGCTGAGGTGATGGCCACAATAAACTCAACCTTCATAAAAAGGTGCCTCAACGAGCACATGGCCAGCGGCTCAAAGCGGGGCAACAAAAGTCTAGACAACACGAGGTTAAGGTCCCAAGTGGGGAGAGGGGGTCTAACCAAGGGATACAACTTATCCAAACCCTTAAGGAACCTTTTTACCACAGGGTCAGAAAACAGAGAGACTCCTGCCAAACCAACATGGAAAGCAGAGAGGGATGCCACATGGACTTTGATGGAGAGGCCACTGGACCTAAGTTCAAAGAGGTAGTCCAGAATGGACGGGACAGGTGCACAGGACGGCTGCACTCCCCTCCTGGACGCCCAAGACGAGAACCGCCGCCACTTGGCAACATACGACCGCCTGGTAGACGGTTTCCTGCTACTTAGGAGCACCATCTGTACTTCCTGGGAACATTCACTTTCCGGTTGGGTCAGCCACAGATAAACCAGGCCGTCAGGTGGAGAGAGCTGAGATTCGGGTGAACCATGGTCCCCCCCCCCTCCCAAGGTTGGGTCAGGAGATCCCAAACCAGCGGGAGCGTTATAGGATCCTTGCTGAGCATGTCCACCAGGATAGGGAACCAGAATTGCCTGGGCCACCAAGGGGCTATCAGGATGACCGTGGACCTGAAGGTCTTGGCCCTGGTCAGAACCCTGGGAATTAGGGGAAACCGAGGGAAAGCATAGAGGATGCCCGCCGGCCACGGCACGGTCATGGCATCCCCCTGGACTGTTCCCCCAGCCCCAACAGGGAGCAGTAACTCTGGCACTTGGTGTTGCGTGCCAAGGCAAACACGTCTACTAGGGGACAACCCCACCTGTGGAAGACCCGACGAAGGGCTGAATCCTTGTGAGACCATTTGTGGGCTCCAAAGGACCTGCTCAAAGCATCAGCCAGCAAATTTTTGCACCCCGGCAGGTACTCTGCCTGCAAAACTATGTCGTGCTCTACGCACAGGTCCCAGAGGCACAGGGCCTCACAGCAGAGGGGAGGCAACCGGGCTCCCCCCTGCCTGTTGAGGTAAAACAAGCCACCATGTTGTCCAGGCACACCAGGACAGAGCGGCGAGACAGCTTCGAGAGGAAGGTGTCACAGGCTCTCCTGACAGCCCGGAGTTCCCGGACATTTATGCTGGGGACCATGAGCCCTGGGTCCTGTGACACCCCAGGTGCGCTCCCCAACCCAGGTTGGAAGCATCTGTGACCAGTGTAAGCGAAGGGGGAGGTACAGTGAACGGAACCCCGCTGCACACCACCGTCTCCTGGGTCCACCATTGTAAGGAGGCTATCACCTCCGGTGGCACTGTGAGAACCATGTCCCAGAGACCCCCTGGTCTGGTTGAATGCCTTTGCCAACCAGGCCTGCAGAGGCCTGAGCCTCATTTGAGCATGGCGTACCACGTACGTACACGCCGCCATGTGTCCCAGCAGCCTCAAGCAGACCCGGGCCATCGTGATGGGGAACCAGGTGAACTCGGAGACCAGCTCCACTATGGATAGAAACCTGGCCCTGGGAAGGAGTGCTCTTGCCACCCTGGTGTCCAGGAGAGCTCCTATAAATTCGATGTGTTGAGAGGGAGTCAATGATGACTTTTCTTCGTTTAGCATGAGTCCCAGCCTTACGAAGAGAGCTCTCGTGAGGGAAACATGGGCCTCTACTTGCTCGTAGGAGCGGCCACGGATCAGCCAGTCGTCTAGGTACGGAAAAACGTGTACCCCTTTTTTGCGGAGGAACGCTGCTACGACTGCCATGCATTTTGTAAAGACCCTGGGTGCTGCTGAAAGGCCAAATGGGAGCACTGTAAATTGGAAGTGGCATCGGGAAACAATAAAATGGAGAAACCTCCTGTGGCTGGGTCTTATTGCCACATGGAAGTAAGCGTCCTTGAGATCGAGGGTTGCGTACCGGTCTCCTAACTGTAAAATGGCGATAACAGAAGCTAGGATTACCATTCTGAACCTGGACTTCACGACCGCCTTGTTGAGGTCCCTGAGATCTAAGATAGGACGAACCCCGCCCTTGGGTTTCGGGACAACGAAATATCGGGAATAAAGCCCCTTGCCCTCTAGATGTGGGGGGACCCTCTCCACAGCTCCCTTTTCGAGAAGCGCCAGCACCTCTTGGCGGAGCGTGCCTTTGTGAGAGATGTTCCTGAAAGAGGACGGGGCGGGCGGGATGGAAGGGGGCGAGCCCAGGAAGGGGATGGTATAGCCACACCTGACTATCTTTAGGACCCAGGCATCGGTCGTGACTCCTGCCCAGGCGTGGGCAAACCGGGATAACCTGGCCCCAAACAGGAGGCCAGGGTAGGAGGCTGGTGCGCGACCCTCTAGCACCGCATCAAAACAGGTGCTTGGACTGCTGGGAGGGACCTTGACCAGCCCCACAAGGGTTGTCCCCTCTCGGGCGGCGTCGACAACCCTTTGCGGAAGACGGGCCCGCAGCTGTCCCCGTACCCCCACTGGGAGCACGAGGACAGCGTCTCCAGTAATCCCCACAGGGGACCTGGGACTGCATTCTCCCCTGCTGTCTGTAGGGCAGCTGACGACGCTAGGGGGCCAGTGTATGAATCCCCAAGGACCGTAGGGTAGACCTCGTGTCCTTGAGTGTATGGAGCCTGGAGTCCATGTTCTCCGAAAACAAGGTTTTCCCATCAAACGGGAAGTCCTGGATCATGGTCTGGACCTCCAGAGGTATTCCAGACACCTGCAGCCAGGCACCACGGCGCATAACCACGCCTGACGCCATGGTGCAGGCTGCAGAGTCGACAGCGTCCAGGGAAGCCTGGAGGGCCATGCGGGCAATGGTTCTGCCCTCAGAGGTCATGGCTGCAAACTCCTGACGGGCCTCGGCAGGCAGCTTGTCCTTGAACTTATCCACGGCCTGCCAGGTATTAAAAGCATAACGGCTCAGCATTGCTTACTGATTAGCAATACGGAGTTGCACCCCACCGGTGGCATACACCTTACGGCCCATCAGGTCGAGGCGCTTGGGCTCCCTAGCTTTCGGGGACGGCCCCAGCTGGGGAAGCCTCTCTTTTTGGGCCGCAGCCTAGATGACCAAAGACCCAGGAACGGGCTGGGAGTACAGGTGTTCGTGCGCCGACTGGGGGACATAATAGCGCCTCTCGACTCCCTTTAAGGTAGGAGTCAAGGTTGCCGGGGTCTGCCACAGGGCAGTGGTAATCTTGGCCACGGTTTTATTAAGTGGCAAAGCCAAACGGGCGGGTGCATTGTCCGAGAGGATGTCAATCATGGGGTCCGTGTCCTCCACTACTGGCTCCACTGGGACACCCAGATTGGAGGCCAGACGCCTAAGCAGCTCCTGATGCACACGGGCATCCATAGTAGGCAACACCGGTGCAGGATCTCCCAAAGCTTCATCCGGTGATGATGACGACGATGATTCCTGGACCGGTGCCGGGCCCAGCGCAGGAACTGGTTGAGGCACCAGCTGGGCAGGCGGCACCGCTTGTGGAAGCGGATCCGGTACCGAGGCCTGCGGCTCAGCAGCGGCGTCCGTAGCAACCGGCCTCTGGGGGGAGGGAGGCGGTCTTGACAGCGATGCCGATGGTTGCGCTCAGTGCCCCGAGGCACCGGACACCACAGAGGAGGGCACAGGCCCCTGCCACTGGTGGTAAGCCCACGGTGTCCAAAAGGGCCATTGCGGCTGAGGCGGCCAAGTCCGCTGCACCCACAAACGATCACGCCGGTGCCGGGAACGAGATCTATGAGTCGAGGAAGCTGCCGAGGACACCAACCTGAACGATGCCGCATCAGAATCGGACGAGTAATCAGACTCAGGCCAGGGAGGCGCAGATGACGATGTGCTGCCACCGATGGGGGGGGCAAACCTGGCCATGGACTCGGGTTTGCCCGCGTGCGCTCGGTGCGGACGTGCCGGCACCAGGAAAACCGGTCCCGGTGCCGGTGCCTGGTGCGGTACCGGGAGAACAGGTCCCAGTTCCGTGAGTGAAGATGGTGCTTGGTGCGGTATCAGGAGAACAGGTCCCGGTGCTGTGAGTGAAGCCGGTGCCTGGAGTGGAGTCGGTGCCGGGAGAACAGATCCCGGTGCCCGGGGGTGGAGTCAGTTGTGGCACCGGGAGAACCGGTCCCGGGGCCTGTTGTGGTGCAGACACGGAACATGTCTGCGGTGCCGTAGACGGTATCGGTTGTGATAAGAACCCTGAAGAAGCCGACGTCACCGGCAATGGCGGTACCGGCGTGACCCACAGGGTCGATGCCGGTGCCTGTGACGGTGCTGAAACGTGCATCGGTGCTGAAGAAGCTGATGCTAAAGGGCCCGACGATGGTGCCGAAGACGTCGTCACGATGCCAGGGTGATACGGGACCGGCGCAGCCAAGACAGGGTCTGAAAGGGATCCCAGCACCGAGGAGGACGAGTCCAGTCGAGCGCCGATGCTGGCACCGATGTAGAGGCAAGCGGTACTGGTCCCACTGGGGACGGTCCCGCTGCATAAGTGACTGGTGCCATTCGGTCATGCCAGTGCAGAGGCAAAGCCGGTGCCAACACGAACTCCGACATAGGTGATCTTGACCCTTCCGCCTCAACCGATGACGGAGGGGAGGTAGTGAGGCTAATAAAGTCATGGGCCGCCTCAAAGGTGTCCGGCGTGGAGGGGCGGTGCAAGGGTAGCTGCCCTGGACTAGATGGATGTCCCGCTTGCTTACGCCGCACTGTGGTGGATGAGGACATGTGCACTGGAGATTCGGTACCACGGTGTAGGCTCGACTTGGACTTCCGGCTTGGAAACCGACCGCGAGACGTTCTTGACCTTTTCGGTGCCGGAGAGTGAGACCAGTGCCGGGCCCTCGACGCCGAGGGCTGGTCCCGAGATGGAGCATCTCCCATGGACGCCAGTGCACTGTGCACCGCAGAGTGCCCAGCCGGTGCCGGCTGTAAAGCCGCCTCCATGAGGAGAAGTTTAAGGCGAGAGTCTCTCTCCCTTAGTGCGGGGCTTAAACGACTTGCAGATCTTACAAGCGGCCGTAAGATTGCTCTCACCCAGACACTTCAGACAACTGCCGTGAGGGTCTCCTTTGGGCATGCACTTTGTGCAGACAGCGCACGCCTTAAAGCCTTGCGGCCCTGGCATTCCTCACCCCCAAAGGGGGAGAAGGAAAAACACAAAGAAACACTAACTACCTAACTAATTAAACTATTCAGAACTATTTACAACACTAACAGAAACGAGAACCATTAACTGATCTAAGAGAGAGACACGCTCCAACCACCACCATGGGCGGTAAGAAGGAACTGAGGTGGGGGAGCGCCAGCAGGGGTACTTATGCCCCGCCATGGCGGCGCCACTCCAGGGGGCGCCCTGCCGGTGCTACGGGTGCCACTAGGGAAAACGCTCCGGAAGATGCAGTGCACGCGGTGCGCACACCTGATTTGAATGGACATGAGCAACCACTCGAAGAAGAAATAATTTTTGTTCTGCACAGGATTCCCTGAAAGAATATACTGAGCAGTGTGAGTATCTAGGTTGGAGCCTGACTACATGTAGTAAATAATTTTCTCAATGCAATCTTCTTTAATTGGATTTCTATGCTAATTATATTACTATCCATTCTTCAGCTCCCTATATGTTATTGGCACTGCTGTTCCATGATAAACATATCTGATCATGCTGTTTTAATTCTGCATTATAACAACCATTATAAGATTTATATGAAGGTTTTGACCGTACACTAGATTAAATTTTCACATTTGAATCTGCGTGACATTGGGACCACACAAAATGCCAACAAGATAAAAAGGAGCTCAACGACAGACAGCATATTTTTTAAATATCTGATAACGGTCTTTATGCTAGCTTTCTCTTGAGCTAATGCAATCAGCTTAACTTATGGCATTCTAGTTAATATTTATGTTTAGGAAATTCGTGCAAAGAATAAGAAGGATAAGAAGGAATAGTTTGGGTCTACAGCTTTTCAAGGTCTGTGACAAACTAATGGACAGTCTAAGGGAACATATAAATGAAGAATAATATTTGGTAGTAATGTGGGAGTTTATTACATATTTTTCCCCAAAGATATCCTCAGTACTGCATTTTGGACAAGCAAGGAATGAACTATTAAAATCATACATGTTGTAAATCCAGATTTCTGAGACCTGGCTCTCTATAAATTGTTTTATTCTAAGAGCATTTTTTTAAAGTTTATATATAATTCCTTTAACCTTCCTAAGTGCAATCATTGATGGAATTGAAGAGTATGAAAAGAAGACTAAAGAGATGCTGCTTTCTTAAAGGTAGAGGACAGACTAGTATAAACTGTGTCCTAAATTATGGATTTTCACGGTCAGTTTTTGGTGAAAGCTTTTTGATGTACATATAGGTCAGGTACAACTGCATTTCCTGTACTAGGGCTCCCCTTGTTGCTTAGAGGGCACAGATGACCCCTCAAAGGAGATGAAGTAGAGAGAAATTATAGGGATCCATGACACTGAGAACTGGGAGAGTCTGTCTGAAATAGGCCTTGGGGGACAGTGACTAGAAGGCAGATCTAAGCTGCTCTACATTTTGAGATAGTTGTGGCTAGTATGAAACTGACCAGAGAAATCAGGAAACTGTAACTAGCCCTTAATTGCCTTTTGTCCTCCAACTTGATGCATCAGAAAAATTAGGCTAGAACTTTTGGGCGATAATCACCATTTTCAGAACCCTACAGCTTCTCCGGCATAGTTTGGAAGAGGAGTTATATATAGCAGGGATGATGAACTCATTCAAAGGAGAGAGCTGGATTCTATGTTTAATTATAGACAGTGGGCCAGAATGTAAATTCAGGACTTCATACTCCCCTCAATGCAGAGCACATATCCCTGTGATGTCAGGAGTTTGGCAGATAAATCAAGGGGAGAATTCTGAGTGTATATAAAAATACTTATCCTGTAGCCTGTTATATTCTTGACCATGTACCTCTACGTTCATCCTTTGCTCATCCCTCTGTCTTTTGTTCTTTCCTTTCCCTTTTTTTCCCAGTCTCCCCCACTTGAGAGCTTAATTTTCACTTTCTTTTCTTTTCTGTGTTCTAAAATAATCCGTCATGACATCACTAATGGGGACAGAATTCAGCCTTCTTCTACTCTTTAGGGACTTTATAAAAATAATGCACACTTAGGCTACGTCTACACCGCAGAGTTTTTGCTCAAAAACGGATGTTTTTGAGCAAAAACTCACAGAGAGTCCACACTACAAGCGCATTTTTGCACAAGAAAATTTATAGTAGATCATCAGAAGACAAGGCTTTTTGCAAAAGAGTTATTTCTCTTTCTATGAGGAATAAGCTTTTTGTGCAAGAGCTCTTGCACAAAAAGCTGTGTGTGGACGGACACCAGGGGTTTCTTGCGCAAGAGACCCCGATGGGAAAAAGCACAGGTGCAAGAGTGCCTTAAAGATAAAACAAAAAACAGGACTATGTAGCACTTTAAAGACTAACAAGATGGTTTATTAGGTGATGAGCTTTCGTGCGCCAGACCCATTTCCTCAGATCAAATAGTGGAAGAAAATTGGCATGACCATATATACCAAAGGATACAATCAAAAAAATGAACACATATGAAAAGGACAAATCAAATTTCAGAACAGAGGGGAGATAAATGTCTGTGAGCTAATGATATTAGAGGTGATAATTGGGGCAGCTATCTTTGTAATGGGAAAGATAATTAGCGTCCTTGTTGAGACCTTGGTGTAAAGTGTCAAATTTAAGCATGAATGTTTAAGCAGCTACAAACTCAACCCAGCAGAAGAGTCTGTCTTATCCCGGGGTCTCTCTTTCTGCCCCACCTCCTCCACATACTGGATACAATTTTGTGGTGACTTTGAGGCTTTTTTTCGCTGCCTCCGCCTCCGGGAATATTTCCAAACTACCAATGAACATCAGTCTGACCCACCAGATCCCCCCCTATCAACACCAAAGGAAAAATGATTCTATATGGACTCCCCCTGACGGTCGGAATTACAATCTGGATTTCTATATACAAAGCTTCCGCAACAATGCACAGACTGACATTATTCACAAATGACAACAACTGACACACAATCTCAGCCGCGCTGAACACTATGCTATCCAGAGTCTCAAAAACAACCCGGACATTATAATCAAACCAGCTGACAAAGGGGGTGCTGTGGTCATTATGAATAAGGCCGACTATAACCAGGAGGCAACCAGACAACTCTCCAACACCACATTTTACAAACCTCTCTCCTCTGATCCCATCTCGGAATACCAAAAGAAACTACACTGTCTCCTTAAAGTCCTCCCTACATCTACTCGGGACCAAATCCACACAGAAACACCTTCTGAACCCCGACCAGGATTGTTCTATCTGCTTCCCAAAATCCATAAACCTGGACACCCCGGACGACCCATCATCTCAGGTATCAGCATGCTCACTACTGGTTTATCCACCTATGTAGACGCTCTTCTTAAACCCTACGCAACCAACACTCCCAGCTATCTCCGAGATACTACTGACTTCCTAAGGAAACTGCAAAACATCAATAACCTCCCTGATAACACCATCCTTGCTACCATGGATGTAGAAGCTCTATACACCAACATCCCACATGAAGATGGATTACAAGCAATTAGAAACACTATCCCAGAGGACACCACTGCCAATCTGACAGCAGACCTATGTGACTTTGTTCTCACCGACAATTATTTCCAATTTGAGGACAACTTACACCTCCAGATCAGCGGCACAGCCATGGGTACACGCATGGCCCCGCAGTACGCTAACATCTTTATGGCTGACTTAGAACAACATTTCCTCAGATCCCGTCCCCTCTTACTCCTTCTCTACTTATGCTACATCAATGACATCTTTCTGATCTGGACCCATGGCCAAGAAACACTGGAGACAGTCCACAGAGATTTTAACAACCTACACCCCACCATCAATCTCAGCCTGGACCATTCTACACAAGAGAGCCATTTCCTGGACACCACAGTACAAATCACCAATGGTAAATTAGACACCACTCTCTACAGCAAACGCACCGACTCATACAGTTACCTACATGCTTCCAGCTCCCATCCAGAACACACCATACGATCCATCATCTATAGCCAAGCCCTTCGATACAACCGCATCTGCTCTAATCCCACTGACAGAGAGACCAGAAACTTCAGAATCTCTACCAAGAATTTATAAATCTCAACCACCCACCCGGAGAAATAAAAAAAAAATTGAAAGAGCCAGACGAATACCCAGAAACCATCTACTTCAAGACAGACCCAAGAAAACCAACAATAGAACACCACTTGTCATCACCTACAGCCCCCCAACTTAAACCCGTCCAACACATTATCCATAAACTATAACCTATACTGGAACAGGATACTAAACTCCAAGAGGCTCTGGGCGACAGACCCATAGTCTCCTCTAGACAACCACCTAACCTCAAGATGATTCTTACCAACAACCACAGGACATACCACACTAATACCAACCCTGGTACCTTCCCTTGCAACAAACCCCGTTGCCAGCTTTGTCCACATATTCACTCTGTTGATACCATTATTGGACCTAACCAATTGAGTTATAAGATCAAGAACACATATTCCTGCTCATCCAGAAATATAATTTATGCTATCATGTGCCGACAGTGTCCGTCTGCTATGTACATTGGACAAACGTCTCAGACACTTGGCCAAAGAATCAATGCACACAAAACAGATATTAGACAGGATCACAAAGAAAAAACAGTTTCTTGCCATTTCAACCAGAAAGGGCATTGTCTCAAGGACTTAACTACCTGCATCCTGCTTCAAAGACATTTTAACACCAGACTTGAAAGAGACTCCTCTGAACTGTCATTCATGCTTAAATTTGACACTTTACACCTAGGTCTCAACAAGGACGCTAATTATCTGTCCCATTACAAAGATAGCTTCCCCAATTATCACCTCTAATATCATTAGCTCACAGACATTTATCTCCCCTCTGTTCTGAAATTTGATTTGTCCTTTTCATATGTGTTCATTTTTTTAATTGTATCCTTTGGTATATATGGTCATGCCAATTTTCTTCCACTATTTGATCTGAGGAAGTGGGTCTGGCCCACGAAAGCTCTTCACCTAATAAACCATCTTGTTAGTCTTTAAAGTGCTGTGTAGTCCTGTCTTTTGTTTCAGCAAGACCAGACTAACACGGCTACATCTCTATTACTTTTCTTACACAAGAGTATCCATGGCAGCGTGGATGCGCTCTTGCGTGAGAACTTTTTGTGGAAGATCTCTTCTGCAAAAAGTTCTTGTGCAAGAAGCCTGCAGTGTAGATGTAGCCCCCCTGTTTGTCAGTATGGTGGAAATCTCCCTGAGCATTGAAATAGCAATGTCTTTGTTTAAGTTGCTGTGCAACAGGCTGCATTCTCAAATGAATTTTATGTCGAAGGATGATTAAAAGTAATTAGATTTTCTGTTGTACTGGACACTGAGTCTTTTGAAATAACCTTCATATGCCACTTTATCAAACATGCAAACGCTTTTGTGTGAATTTCTGCTACCATAAGAACTGCCACACTAGATCAGGCTGAGATCCATCTCACCCAGTATCCTGTCTCAGACAGTGGCAAGAACCAAACTTCAGAGGGAGTGTACACAATAAGGTAATTTTGCAGGCACTTATGAGTATGAGATTGCATCCCTGACCATCTTGTCTAATAGCCATTACTAGACTTATTTCCATGAACTTCTTTCATTCTTTTTGAGCCTTGCTATACCTATGGGAACCGCAATATACATGGCAATAAGTTTCATAGTTAATTTTGTGCTCAGTGAAAAAGTACTTCCTGTTTGTATTAAACCCATTGCCTTTTTTTTTTTTTAACTGGGTGGCCCATACCTTTTGTGATATTTGAAAGAGTAAATAATACTTGTCATCTATTCACTTTTTCCATATCTTTCATGATTGTACAGACCTCTATCAGAACTCCCCTTAATCATCCCTCTTCTAAAATGAATACATTTAATGTTTTTGGTCTTTCTTCATGTGGAAGTCCCTCCCTATCCTTAATCCTCTTTGTTGCCCTTCTCTGAACCTTTTCCAGTTCCACTAAATCCTTTTTGAGATGGGGCAAGCAGAACGGGAAACACACTTAAGGTGGGGTGAACTCAGATACACAAGAGTACATTCAAAGTAAACGGAGTTACTCCGGATTTTAAGTTTGTAATGTGATATTGACTGAAGTGTGGAATTTCTGAGGTTTCATAGCTGACCTAAGATAATAACTTGTGGCGGTAATCCATGAGTAAAATCCATGGTAAACCCTTCTCAACCAGCGGTTAGTGCTCAGAAGATGGTCTGTACCTCAATCACTATGGTTTATGTAATCAAGTCCTTTATACTGTCTGCAGTCTGCACTGATTGTAACTTGAGATAATGACCTAATTAAGCGCATTCTAGGATATAAAGCCAGCCAGCCTTTATTTCATTGATAAATACGTGTTTCTGAAGAATCTGAAATTCTACTTTCCAAGGTTACACAGACAAGCTATGGTTGAATAAGGAACTGCACACATGACCCAAGTCTCTTATTCATTAGTCCATACTTCCATTTCCTTCCACTTTGTGCTTCTAACACTCTACCTCCCTCCCCCCGCACCTCTAGTTCCCCACTATTGTGGACCTGCTGCCCCAGTCCTGAAGCAGAATGAATTCAGTCCAGTGGCTCAAAAGAAGTCCTTTACTTAACTCAGTATCAAGCCCCCCGACACAGGGAGGAGGGGAGGGGAAGAGTGCAACTGACGTGCAGTCCAGTGATTCAAAGGCAGCAGCAACAGCCAGACTCCCGGGTCCTTAAAATCACTGCTGGAACCCTATGCAGCATGCTGCAGATCTTGGGCAGCATGCTCCCAATAGTGCTGAGGATATGAGAGGCAGAGGCCAAGCCAGGGGTGAGCAAAGGGCCCTTCGGAGGCCGGATCCAGCCTGCCAAGCCAGTGGATCTGTCCCCATGGCCACCATGCCGCTCCCCTACCCACAAGCCAATCGGGGCCTGGGGGCAGGAGAGTGTACGAAGTCTCCTCTCCCCCAAAAGAGCATGCGGCAGCTACAGACACATGCTGGATGTTTTAAAACCGCCGGCGTTTATCTCTCGCTGCCACATGCCTTTGGCAGGGGGAGGGAGCTTTGCGTGCTCCCCATCCCCAGGCCAATCAGGGCGCGGGGAGCATGTGAAGTCTCTTGAGTCCTTTCACCACCCTGCCAGGGGCACGCAGCTGTTAGAGAGACATGCTGGCTGTTTTAAAACTGCCAGGTTGTATCTCTAGCCACTGTGGAGGCTAGGAGACTTTGCACGCTCCTGCACCCCCAGGCGCTGATTGACTTGGGAGTTGGGTGGAGAGTGGCAGGGCGACCGTAGACTGAATCTACTGGATCTGGCCCACAGAGGGCCCTTTGCCCATGTCTGGGCTAGAGAGACATGCCGGCTGTTTTAAAAGACGCTCTAGGGGGCAGAGCAGGGGAGAAAGGGGAAAGATTTCTTGCGCTCCCCCACCATAGGCCAATCAGGGTGGGGGGGAAGCAGAAGAAGTCTCCTGGCCCTGCCCCTTCCAGGGGGGCCTGGAGCCGCTTCAGAAATTTCTGAAGTGGCCCCCTTTTAAGAATTATTGCCCACCCTTGGTCCAAACGGTGGTGAGGGCTGGCTGCCCAGGCCCTGCCCTTTTCACCCAAGGACCTGCCCCTTCTGGGAGCACAGAGCCACCTCCCCCCCGCACCTTGCCCAAGGGTCTGACAGCTGTTTGTTCATTATTGTAAACAAGCATAATCCACTACTCCAAATGATGATAGGTTTCAGAGAGGTAGCTGTTTTAGTCTGTTCCAGCAAAAACAACAAGGAGTACACTGGCACCTTAAAGAATAACACATTTATTAGGGCATCAGCCTTCATGAGATACAACTCACTTCTTCAGATGCTTGAAGAGAGAGAAAGGCAGGAATACAGAGATGAGAGTGTAACATCTGCGGAAGCACAAGAAAACACATGCAGCTGAATGTTTATCATCACTGATGGAGCAGGAGACCTATCAGGACACCACACCAGTGAATCCTAAATGTACTGTATCGCTGTCCTGAACTACTACACTAATTAAATCAGCATGGATGTGGCTCACCTCCAAGAGTGATGAAAATATTAGAGTACCTGAAGGGGAAATTATTTATTGTAATGAGAGCCATTCCATGTTTCTATTTAGTCCTCTACTATCCATGTCAAATTTGCCTGCAAATTCCAGGTCAGCCATTTCATGTTGCACATTCTCTGGTAGTTCTGTTAATCTTTTTCAAGATCTTGTACTTGAAAGTGCTCGCCCTCAGCCCAGGCCAATCAATCCCTTACCTGGCACCACATGTCCATGTGTCCAGAATCAAGGATACTCCAGGAACCATATTCTGTGTTAGCTTCATCTTTCTGTAATCATGATGACATCACTCAGGGTAAATTCTGCACAGATCCTATGCCCTGTCTTTAAAGAGTAAGCGTAATTATTTAACAACAACTTTACACCCAAACAAAAAAATTAAACAAATACCAACCAAAATAGCAAAACTTAAAACTCAGTAGGTGAAATTTTGGGTAAACAAGGTATAAATAAGGCTAGCCAGGCACACTTTTTCTCCTTCTCCCAAGTAGAATGAGCAAAATTCTCCATTGTCTAGAATAGATTTCCTGGTTATCAGACTTTCACACAGTTTGAACACAATTCAGATTGATAATAGTTTTACATAAAAGAGTCATTGGCCAATTCTGAATATCAAATCAGTATGTAAATTTGCAATCTGTGAATGTCTAGGGGCAAATGTTCCCATTCTTTAAGTCATTAGGTGTTTTGACATTGACTTCAATAAAGGGCCAGGATTTCACCACTAGCAAAGATGGTCTAAATTCACTAAATAAATTGAATGATTCTGCCATAGATTTTTAATTGATAAATATTCTAATGCTTCAATGACTGATATATGAAAGAATATGGTGGAATCTAATGAATAAAGAGGAGGAAAAACAGAGAAGAAAGGTAGGTTTATTAGTCTTAGAATTAAAATAAAATATTAAGAACACACCAGACAGAATATGGATGAGCTGTCTAGGAAAGTCACAAAAGTTTGAGAGAGAAAGCCTTTTCAGGCAGCTGCAGTTTTATGAACCAGTTATGAATGTCTTCAGGCAACATATCAAAGAAATTAATATTAGTGGAGTAGTGTAGGAGTTGTTTACACTTGTCCGGAAAGAATGCTGAGATTGCTTTCATTCTCTGCCATACAAATGCCATTTGAAAGAACAAGAAAGACAAGGCAACTGAGAACATGAGAATTAAAATCCACTTAAAGAGAAAATTATGTTAATTAAAAACGAATGAAAACAACAGAAGCAAATTTTGCTTGGTCAGGAGTATAAGTCTAACTGAAAAACAAAACCAGTTGAATAAAAATTAATAGCCTCTGCTGTGGGTCACATTCTGCTGTGTTATGCCAATCTCATTCAGAGCTCAGTCTTTAAAATGCTGAGCACTGTGGCCCTGATTTAGCAAAGCATTTAATCACATGCTGAATAGGGGACTTTAATGAGTCTACTCATGCTCCAAGCTAAGCATATTAAGTGATTTGCTGGATCGAGGCCAGAGTGCCCAGCACCTTGCAGCATCAAGTCTTATCATTGTTGGAGAGGCAGCACAGCCCAAATTACATGGCACTGGACTGGAAGATAGGAGACGAGTGGTAATTCCATTCATACCAGTACCAATGGACTCCTCTTTCACTGTTCTATGACCCATTTTCTTTCCAACCATTTGTTTATTTCACTGTTCCGTGCCTCATCTTTTCTCCCATCCTGTCTAGTTAGAATGTAAGCTCTTTAGAATGGGCCAGTTTCTTCATCTGGATTTGCACAGTTCCTAGCAAATCTGACCTGAATTGGGCCCTCTATGTACTGCGGTAACACAAGTAAGCAACAATATCATTGACCGCACTAAGCTAGGGGGAGAGGTAGATACGTTGGAGGGCAGGGATAGGGTCCAGAGTAGCCTAGACATATTAGAGGATTGGGCCAAAAGAAATCTGATGAGCTTCAACAAGGACAAGTGCAGAGTTCTGCACTTGGGATGGAAGAATCCCAAGCATTGTTACAGGCTGGGAACCAACTGGCTAAGTAGCAGTTCTGCAGAAAAGGACCTGGGGATTACAGTGGATGAGAAACTGGATATGAGTCAACAGTGTGCCCTTATAGCCAAGAAAGTGAATGGAATATTAGGTTGCATTAGGAGGAACATTTCCAGCAGATCCAGAGAAGTGATTATTCCCGTTTATTTGACTCTGGTGAGGCCACATCTGGAGTATGGCATCCAGTTCTGAGCCACCCACTATAGAAAGGATGTGGACACATTGGAGAGGGTCCGGTCCAGCAGAGAGCAACCAAAATGATTAGGGGGCTGGAGCACATGACCTATGAGGAGAGGCTGAGAGATTTGGATTTGTTTAGTCTGCAGAAGAGAAGAGCGAGGGGGGATTTGATAACGGCCTTCAACTTCCTGAAGGGAGGTTCCAAAGAGGATGGAGAGAGGCTGTTCTCAGTAGTGACAGATGGCAGAACAGGGAGCAATGGTCTCAAGTTACAGTGGGGGAGGTCTAGGTTAGATATTAGGAAAAACTAATTCACTAGAAGAGTGGTGAAGCACTGGAATGGGTTACCTAGGGTGGTGGTGGAATCTCCATCCATAGAGGCTTTTAAGTCTTGGCTTGACAAAGCCCTGGCTGGGTTGATTTAGTTAGGATTGGTCCTGCTTTGGGCAGGGGGCTGGACTTGATGACCTTCTGAGGTTTCTTCCAGCCCTATGAGTCTATGATTCTAATTAGTCCAGATTTGCAGGGGTGTAACCAGTGTTACCTCTAAACCGCCTGGCAGCACAGCTTCACAGGTGATTAATCAGCCATGCCCAGTCAGAAGCTCAGGGCTCAGTACATAGAGCTCACTGCCTGGTGGGGCTGATTAATCACCCATGAAGCTGTGCTGCCCCCCGAGTTTAGAGGGAACACTGTGTGTAACTCTCATCAAAATTCAGCTCTACGGGCCTGACTTTCAATTGGTCTGAAATTCCACTGAAGTATAAGGAAATTGCAAGTGCTTAGCAATTCTAAAAAACTATCCATTGTATGTCTCTACACTGTTTGGAGGAGGAGAGGGGGGTAGTTCCAAGGCGAGTAGTACTCTCTAGTGGCAATACTCCAGGCTATTTCACTCAGTGGCCACCTGGCCTAGCCGCTGCAGCTTGTGCAAATCATTCAATGGTGAGAGTCAGTGACAAAGACTAGAGGGAATCAAAGTCCACCCTGCTCTACCCAATTCCAACCCTGAGCCTTTCAAATAACGGCCCCATTCCCTGGCCTAGGGGCAGGCACACCTTTATACCTACTACCTGGGTCATTTCCTACTGCTGCTTCTGTTCCTCTGCCTGAACCACAGCTCTGTCTTGAGGTGCCCTTTGGAGTCCTCTCAAGTCACTCTCCGGAATATTTTCCCCTATCAATAGCAACTCATCATCCTCTGCCCCATGACTGAAGGGATGGCAGTGGCTTGACTCTGAGGCCCAGTGACTTTTCTGCACAATGCTTCACCCAATGGCTCTCCAGTTCAGTCCACCAGAGACTGAACTAAGTTGCTCCTTTTTGAACTCTCCCTCCTCTGGGAGAATGCCTAGCAAGGATGAGGGGGCATGGCCTCCTGCGTCCAGAGCAACTCCTTAATTCTTGCTTCACCACTGGGGGATTGGTACTCCTTATCACCATCATCTAGGCTCTCTCAGCACTGCCTTAAACTAGGCATATGGGAACTTCATTTAGAGTAATATTGCTAACTCATAAATAAAATATAAAATCCTTTCAAAATGATAACTGGGTAACAGCAAAATATATTTAAACAGATCTATTTCTTAAAGAGGTATTCATTTCAAAGGACCCCTGGGTTTTTATGAAATATATTTAAGTCTAATACATTGAGAATGTATTCATTATCAGAACACTTTTCTATTGCTTTCACTCTTTTGGGTCTGAGTGATTTATGTATTTAACAAGTCTGCTACTTGCCCAATTATTCATTTATGAAAGCTTCAGTGTAGTCCTATATATTTTGGTTTCTTGAACAGAAAATACATCTTTTTAAGTAGTCCCTTCCTTTAAAATGCATTCATTTTGGTTGGCTTCACTCTGGTAGAGTATATATTAGACCAATGATGACAACACCATAAATTCCATTCTCCTGATCCCACCCATCATGCATACTTGTACTAGAATAGATGAGCAAAGCAACTGAAGGTTTTCAGAAGGCTGCATGATTCTTGTGAAGCCACAGCAGTATGAAAAAATATAGTGCAGTGCTTATTCTTCAGTCTGTTCCTGCTGGCTGACTCTCCTGCAATATAACTGGAGAATGGCATGTGCAATATGTGGACACTAGGAACATTTTGTCAAAGCTAAACAAAATGTTATCCAGCTGAAGCAGCAAAGCAACTTATATCATCATAATGGATGCTATGTTCCCTTTTACTTAGACCTAATGGATTATATCCATTGAAATTCCTTAAGAGGCTGCCTGTGTGTTAGCAAGAACTTGGTAGACAAACTGAATATTCTGTTTTCGTTGTCCATCTGTTGTTTAAGATGGTTATTGAGGAAACAAATGTTTTATAATCTTAAGTCAATTATTGTCACTGCCTCCTGGGTATAGGATTTACATCTCTTTACGTAAAAATGCAGTGCAAATTTAAAAGGATAGGACATGCTGCTGCAGGACCAAGGAGAAAAGGCCAAGTTCTTGAAACACATACACAATCAAAATGAGAAAACATTTGGCAGAAATGAATATGGGGTGGCAGCATAGCTGGAGCCATATTTCAAGGACTAAATTGAAACTTTACTCCTGAAGGGCAAATGAAATGATCACAGTAACAATCCTGAAAATCAGTTACAAAATGGAAGGAAGAATTACGCTGCCACTAAAGCCTTCCTACCACAGGGGGGACTTGAATTGGGTTTCTCACATGTCTCATAGGACTTCCCCAAGCACTGGACTAAAGAAAAGTGTCAGCCTACATTCCATTCTTCCATGGAGTGAGGACATGGAACTTGGAATTTGCAAAATTGGGTGCCCAGAAGTCAAACTTAGAAAATTTGAAATAATTGCCTTGTGTGGACATGGCCACAATCAGCTTTGTGAGTTTATCCAAGATGAATGCAGAATTGAAGGTAAACTCTTTCGTTACCACATTGAAAACTTGGCTCTAAAAATCCTTAAATTATCCTGCTGCACTGGAATGAATCAGAGAAAGAAGTCCTCAGCTCAGCACTCCCCCCCTCCCCCCCCCCCCCGCCGTCTTGTTGTAGTCTAAGAAACAAATTTCTGGCTTTTTAAAAAAGTATTCTGATGTATACTGAGTTTATTAGTGAAGCAGAATCTATCTATCTATCTATCTATATATATCTCCATAGTCAAGACACTGGATCATTTCTTATCTGCATTGAAAGATTTCCCAGGAGAAAAGTGAGGCCGGATGAACGGAGCAGCAGAAATAAATCTTGGTAACAGAAAACCTCATAGCTTGATTGTATATAGTGCGAGGAGGAAAAAAACACATTATGGGAACAATATGATTATGTTCTATCCTGAGATAAGCAACTTAAATTAAAAAAAAATAGATGAAGAATACAAACAAAAGGAACCCAAATTATCTTCTTATAGCTGAACAAACTGAGGGTATAGGTACCTGGTTATGTTTGAGGGAGGCATTATTTGTGTGAAACTGCTGAGACTAGGAAGAACTCAGTTGTTCTATTTTGCATAATTCTCTAGGAACTTATTTTAACAGTATATGCTGTAAAGGTAAAATACCATAGATTCTTTTCTTCTGTGTGTCATATTTTTTGCTATAAAATTACAGTGGGTGTGTAATAAAGTAATACCTATTGCTCATCTGTATCCATATTCTGTTTTTTCTCTTTTAAGTACTTATCTTTAATGGGTAATCTAACCTATTAATTTAAATTGAGCAGCATATGGATGCTGTAATTCAATTTTGCTGATAACTACTTGTTGCCCTCATTCAACTGTATGGCTCAAAATTACTTTGCAAAAGCCAGATGCCATTGGTATTAATGTACTTGCCCCTTGATTATATTAATCAGTGAGATTTTACTTGTAAGGCTCACAGCAGGAATAACTATGTTCATTTTTAAAAGGAAGGAAGAATTTTATGTCCGAGTGCAGTACAACAGAAAGTAAACTTTGTTGCAACTTTCAGAGGTGCTATTTACGGCCAATTGTATTTTACTTGGTCTAACTCTGGGGTAAGCAAAGCCAGATTCAGCCTGCCAAACATTTGGATCCAGCCCACCATGGCTCTCTAGGCCACTAATTTCCACAACCCAGCATGCAATACAATGCTGCCTATTGCTGGGGCAATGGTGCCTCTGCTCACTCCCCGGCTCCACATGCCCTCAGTACCATCCCCACAGCTCCCATTAGCAGGACATTGACCAATAGAAACTGAAGGGGCAATTCTTGTGTGCATGAGGAACGCACAGGGACATACTGCCCCCCCCCCCAAGTGATGCACACGCACACTCCTGGGCCGCTGGATGGGAGCCTCCTATGGTAAAAGCCTTCCAATCAGAACCTGCACCTGGCAGCCCTCACAAAACCAAACCCCCCCTTCCATGTCACAGCAGCCTCTTGCACCCAGACTCCATCCCTGACTTCTCACCTCCTCCATTAATATAATAGAAAAGTGCAGCCCATGATCACTTGTGATAACTGGTCTCCCAAAGGAGCCAGTTTTCATGTCTCTAGCCCCACTCTGATCAGCTGTAGTTGCCCCTCCCCATCCCCTCTCCTAACACCTCCCTCTACCCACCTGCCCTGCCTTCGTCCTCTGATGCCCGTCCCTCCCCTCCACGTGTCTGCCCTTCTGCTTCACCCCCACAATACCCCTGGCACCTGCACCTTCCCTTACCCCTGCACCTACTGATGTCTCCTCCTTCCCTCACTGCCCCTGCCCTCCCTGCCCGCTTACTCCCTGGTGCCCATCCCCTCACCACCCTCTGCCCGTTCTCCTCATGCTCCTCTGTGTCCTCACACATGACTTGCTTCATCCCCTGCCTTCCTCATGCCCACCCCTCCTTTCAATCTCTCTTCTCCTGGCACCCACTCCCCACACTCCTCTTCCTTCCTCTTGCCACCATTGTCCCTCCCCTCTCCCAGCATCACCCTGTCCCCTCCCTTCTCACACCCCCACTGACACCTTCTCTCCCCTTCACCCCTCCTGCTCTTTTCCTCATTGTCTCCTCTTGGCATTTGTCTCTCCTCCACCCTGCCCCTTGGTACCTTCCCCTTTCTTCTCCTGCCTTGCCTCCTTCTCTCCCCTCAGCACAAGCCCCTTCATCTCCTCACCCCCACCTTCTCCTTAGTTCTTCCCCTGCCACTTCCCTCACCTTCTGCTTTTGACATGGAAAGCAGTTTGCAGGGGCTGGAGCCAGGGTCGCAGTGCTATTTTTAGCACTGTGGTCCCAGCCCCAGCTGCTCCTGGGGCAGGACCATATGCCAGGACTAGAGCAGAGGATGCTGCAGTGCTATTTTAAAAATAGGAGTAAAGCTGGAGTAAAGCGGCAGCTGCACCAGAACTGCCTCCCCTCCAATAGGAAGGTGAGCGGTGAGTGCTGCTGCATGTTTCTTAAAATGAGGTGGGAAGACCTAAAATATTTCATGCGCAGCCGTGCAGCTTAGAAAGAACACTGCCAGTCAGTCAGGAATCAATTTGGGCTGGGGAAATCTACAGTCAAGGCTGTTCTCATAGTAGCCAGGGTCATCAACATCATTCTGCTACAGAGGGTTGTGAGTCTGGGGACTGTGGACACCATCATGGAGGGCTTTGTCGCCATGGGCTTCCCTAATTGCAGGAGGGTCATAGATGGTGTGTACATCCCCATTCTGGCCCCCGAACATCGTGCCTTGGAGTACATAAACCAGATGGGGTACTTCTCCATGGTGCTGCAGACATTCATGGATCAAAAAGGGCCCCTTCACCAATATTAAAGTGGGATGGTCGGGAAAGGTGCATGACACCCACATCTTTCAGAACTCCTGCCTTGTCCAAAAGATGCACGCTGGAACTTTTTTCCTCAACCGGAACATTAAGAGTCAGGGAGGTGAACATGCCCATAGTGATCCTCCTACCTCTTCCTCCTACAGCTCATGAAGCCCTACATGGACAGCCTGGACCCCAACAAGGAAGACTTCAACAACAGACTTACCAGATGCAGAATGGTGCTAGAATGTGTGTTCAGATACTTAAAGAAGAGGTTCAGGGGGTCTCATGACCCGCCTGGACTAGGGACGTCAGATATCATGTAACTGAATAGTCGTGTAACCGCATGAAATCTTAACAGTTACATGACTATTCGGTAGTCCCTGGGGGTGAGGCCAGCAGCCAGTGGGTCCCCTGCCATCTCACACAGCTGCCTCTGTATCAGCTTATCAGTTAATCATGTAGTCGAAAACAACACCTCTTCATGGTGGCAGCCTGTTGTGTGCTCCACAGCCTGAGAGAATATAAGGGAAAAACTTTTCTGCCTGGGTATGGGGCTGAGGCAGAGCACCCAGCCAGAGAGTTCAAGCAGCCGGATTCCAGCGCCATAAGAAGAGCACAGCAAGGGATAGTGCACATCAGAGAAGCCTTGAAGGACAGTTTTATACAAGGCCTCTTTTGAGACTCTTTTTGAGGCTCTCCAAAAGTTACCCCAGCATTCCCTCTGTTTCCCTTTAATCTCCCACCTCCCCTGCTGATGCTGGCCACATGGGACAGCACTTTCTACTGTTTCTGGGGCTTTTTGAGCTCAACAGGAGAGCAGTAGAGGCAGAAGTTGTGGACAGAACTATCAAAGCACACAGCTGTGGGAGGCCGCCTGGTGGCCAATGGCATTGACTTTCCATCAGGTTGTCTACACTCACATAACTTCGACCCTGAAAAGCTGGGAATAGCAGTACTCCTGTTTTTCAGCAGGAGTATGGGTTGTACCTTCAAAATCTGGCGCACACTGGTCCGGCAACATCCCTGGTCGAGCAGGACTATGGATGTTCCTGGACCAGAGAGCCTACTGGCTGGAGGACCAGCCAGGTCAGGCATCAGGATCAGCAGCCCAGTTGGATACAGCATGGCACCGGGGCCAGAGCACTGCAGCAGCCTCCAGCAGTCCCCGGGAGCATGGGGCTGACGCCAGAGGGGCAGCACAGGGTTAGAGTCCCCGCAGCAAACCTCACGAGCATGGATCCAGGGCCAGAGCCCCTTGCTTCCCCCAGCTGTGCAGGGCCAGGCCTGGAGCCCCACAGCTTCCCCCAGCTGCACAGGGCTGGGGCTGTGTGGGGCCAGGACTGGAGCCCCAGCCCCATGGCTCTCCCACAGCTGCCCTTGACTGCATGGGACCAAAGGCACTTGGCAGAAGCCGGAGCCTGTGCCACCCAGAGAGCCAGCAGTAGCTGGGCAAGCAGCCCAGACAGGCTGGGGGGCGGAGGAGGCAGGATTGCCTGCTGCAGCAGCCTGCCAGCAGCAGGTAATGGGCTTGGGAGCTAGTGCCAGGAGACCTTCCCTAGCATAGCAAATTATCTTGTTTGGGACCAGTCAGGTCCTGATGATGCGAGAGCTGGGCGGTCCAACTTGTACAGAAATTTACTTCCGTGGCCCCTAAAGGTGATGCAATTGGCTTGGTAGTCTGAATGCATCTCTCCGAAGAGCAACCATAAGGGGCTAAGGTTGATGTAAAGTCCTACTGAAGACTAGGACTCAATAAACCTTTGAATTGTGCAGAGAGAAATTCATTCTCATTTACCTCAGTCAAATTACTTCTACTCCCTTCAGCTACTGCAAACTGCTTGCAAAAATGACCATGAGGATTCTGTTCCTTAGGAGCTTCTTTAAGCTGCCATTCACCCCTTACAGAAATTCTGCCCTTACCCTCTTCACTTCGGGCTTGCTCTAAAGGAATATTTTCCTGAACAACAACAGACTCTTTCTAGGGCCCTCTTACACGGAAGACCATATATCCCGCAGCAAGATATATCCTGAAGTGTGACAGATGTTTACTTACAAAAACTTTGTAGTAAGGGCAAGCTAGTTGTCCTGCTGAATGCAAGTTAAAATTATGGAATACATGATGTAGCCCTTTTTTGTTCTACGTTTTCTTCCTCAGTATTTTTAAGCCTTCATAAAGTAATCATTCCAGATTACTACATGTTTAAAGTCACTGGAACAAAGATATTATTTTAAATTAATCAGAGCTGTTTAGTGTGTTCATAAGGTGCATTGCTTTTATAAAAAAAGAGATCACTAATTTGTGTGATTTTCATAAAAATTTCATGGTTATGAAATTTCACTATATGCTTATGTTAAAATATATTTCCAAAGATTTTAGGAATGTCAAAGGAATTTATATCTTAATATGTTACTGATTTTGGTGGGGGGGGGGGTCTCTTAAAATTAATTCATCAAAGAGAAGTCCAGTCATTTGTCCAGCTATCTGGAAGAAAAGGAATGTTGTCGCTTTAAGGGCTCTCTTTAACGGGGGAATGAAAGGAGAACAGGGCTAGAGAGAAAGGGCAGAAAAACTCTGGAAGCAAGTATTTTGTAATATATTAATTAAAATGCATATGTTAGATAAGGTTGGTCGTTTGAAGAATTTATTTAAAAAAACTGTATGTCTGAAGATCCAAGCATTTAAGGCTAAAACTGAATACTCAGATTGTGCATCTAAATGTCATTCATGGATTTTTAGAGAGATGATTTTATAATCTTTAGCCACAAACTAATGAAATATTTAAAGCAAATTTTAAACTGAAGTCCTGTAACTTAGTCATGCTCAACTATGTGTGACAGTAAATATGTACATGCCTGTTAAAAGGTTTTAACAACATGTAATGGTTCTTTGACAGGTTCAGTATTATGCAAATAAGTCTGGCAAGCTGGAAGGCTTTTTACTTTTAGGGTAACTGACTCACTTCAGAAGAAGAGTCACCAGTCTGCATGCTGTAAAAGGTGCTGTGGGAGCCTTCAGGAATGGTCAGAATAGCGATAGGAAAGGGAAGTGGTGGAGCACTAATACCTGTTGCCCATGCAGCCAATTCTTATTAACTAAACTAAAATTTATTTTAAAAGGAAGAGAGAGAGAGAGAGAGAGAGAGAACTGGTTAAAAGATCAATAGACATAAAGACACAAGTTCAAATCTTGAGATTCGGTTACATAAAGTTGTTGAGTTTGATAGCTGCAGATGTGTCTTTTCAGGTCAGTCCAGAGTTATTAAGTCAGTGTTCATTGTAGGGATACCAGGACCTGCGGGATCTTGTGCTTTATGGCTTGCAACTTTCCCCAAGAGCATTCAAGCAGATATGAGATTAAAAACAAAAGAATCCTGTCCATGACTTTATACCTTTGCAGCAGCCTCTGGTCCTGGAAGAACACAACTGGCTTTTGTTGTAACCACCAGTCTCCTAAACAGTGTGGTAATTAGCACAAGGTAATTTATCCATTAAACTGTTTACCACAATCTTCAAAGAGACATATAAACGATAATACCACTTCAATCACGTTTCATCCTAAATTTTAATATTCCCTTCTGATCGTGAATCAAAGCTACAGTAAAAGACAAGGACTGTTTGTTCACAACACAAGACCTGAGCAAACACTTAGGATTCTAATGCTCTAAGAATGAAGGTTTGAATTTCAAAGTTCTACTCTAACCTAATATAACAGTCCACCCATCATTTACACATCTTCCCAAGAGTCTTTAAAGGCAGACCCTGGGTCATTCAGCCTATAAACTGGTTAACCCTTTCTGGCCATGTGCCACATTTTAATGAGATGTCCACTACTTCAACTGGACAACATCAAACCACTTAACAAATTCTTAGAGTTGTCCCCCTGCAAAAATGATTGCCCATCCCGGGCCAAGCTGCCTAATTGATGGAGATTTTCACTTTTATGCTCCTATCTAATTTAAAATGAATCTGTTTGTTTAGATAGAATGATTAAATAGGGTTATCCATATGGACTCTTAGGGTGTGGACTTTTGTTGACAAAACTATACCTGCGTCTACACTGCCACACATAACGTCGACAGAACTCAGCAGTTTTGTCGACGGCTGTAAACCTCATTCTATGAGGAATAAGGCCTTTTGTCGACAAAGGTTTGTCAACAGAAGGCATTATTTCATCTACACTGTCCTTTGCGTCTACACTGTCATGTCGACAAAGTGGCTTGCTTTGTCGACAGAACTGGATGTAGTCTAGACACTCTTTGTCGACAGAAGTTTTGTCGACAGTATCTGTCGACAAAATTTCTGTCGACAAAAGCCTGTAGTCTAGACATACCCCTATAGGAGAATTTCACCATATTATATTATTAAAGCTGAATAGTTGTTACAATATGCTCATTTTACTTCAAGAATAGCTGTAATTTTTAATTATATACACAGTATAAGAGACCTGTAACTGATTAATAACAAAGATTCTTGAGGTATAGTTGACAAGTAAAAATGAATCAGGCTTGAAAATTAATTCAGCCAAGGATTCCTAATGTATGTGGATGTTATTTTCAAAAAAATGTATTTTCTTAACAACAAACCTTTAGGAAACCCACAACTTTTGAGCCTTGTGGCTTAAACTAATCAATTAAGTGATATTTAAACATCATGAGGGAAGTCTAGGTTGGAAATTAGAAAAAACCTATTTTACTAGGAGGGTGGTGAAGCACTGGAATGGGTTACCTAATGAGTTGGTAGAATCTTCATCCCTAGAGGTTTTTAAGTCCCACCTTGACAAAATTCTGGCTGGGATGATTTAGTTGGAGTTGGTCCTGCTTTGAGCAGGGGAATGGATTCTCTAGCCTCCTGAGGTCTCTTCCAACCCTATGATTCTATGGATGCGGCTACACATCAGGGCTTAACTCGAAATAAACTATGCAAATTGAGCCACGTCAACTGCGTAGCTTATTTTGAAATAGCTTATTTCAAAACTGGGAGCACCTACATAGAACTTATTTCAAAATAGAGCACTCTTCCTGTGACTTCCCTTACTCCTCGTATAATGAAGGTTACAGGAGTCAGAGTAAGAAGACCTCCAGCTTCAAGTTATTTCCACATTATTTCAAAATAACTTCCTGCTGTTATTACCTGGACTAAGTTATTTCAAAATAATGTAAGTCATTTCAAAATAATGTTGCTGTATAGACATCCCTATGAAACAGTCTGGCTAACAACCCAGGAAACCTCTGATATTAACAAATTTATACAGTGTTTAAGTCAGTATAAAAAGGTATCACTTCCAAAAGTACTCAAGATTGAGGGTTTTAAAACAAAGGTGTAATGCTTTCCAAATTAGCTCATTCTGTTCTTGAGATGCATATTAAATATCCTTATGCAGTACACAGAAGGTCATGTGAGAGTTACGGACACTTCAGATATGTGTTTCTTACTTTCTACCCATGGAGTACATCTTTAGAGTAAAACTACTTAATTGCAATTTTTCCACGCTTGAACTCAAAATATTTCGAATATTGTGATTTTCTTATTGGGGGTGAGAAAAATCTGAATATTGTTTACATTGCAGCAGATATGAATGCAGGTGCTCCAGAATGGAAATTGAGCTTGGAGGTTTCAGGATTCATAAGTGTTAGCTTTGAGAATTAAGCTCTGCATCACATGAATGATACATGAGAAGGAATGTTGAAATAGAATTCTGAAAGGTACTGCAGTAAGTCTATATTCTGTTTAATTAGTGTAGATTAGGGTCTCATTTATTTCTTTAGATAATTATTCTTTTTCTTCACATGATTGTACTTAACAGGGCTATAACCAGGAATAATGGCATGACATTAAGGAAGGGGAAACTTAGGTTGAATGGCAAGAAAACCTTCCTGACATAGAATCTATTAAATTTTAGAAGCCTCTCCACTGGGAAATGGCAGAAAGTCTTTATCTTGTGACATTGAAAACTTGAAATTAAACAAAGCACAAGAAAATACATCAGTACTATAGGGAACAGACTTGCATTGGAGATAGAAGTATCCTTTAAATGGGTTATCCCATCTTTAACTTACATGATTCTATAAAGAAAATCATTATCCCTGTGAAAAACTATCACAAATTTCCATTCTGGTGAGTGAACATGCCTAGTTTTTAATAAAACTAATAAAAAGCCTACTGATTTTCAGATAGTGTTTTAATCATCCACCAAGTAGCATTATGCACACTATGCTGAAACATTAATATCTCTACCATTCTCTGGGGAATAATTCTGAGATCTCTAATATACACGGTTTACACAGAAATATAGGATTTGATATTGGAAAAGACCATTGGTCCACTGAGTTCAATATCCTGCCTCTGGCCATATTCAATAACATGATGTTTCAAATGAAAGGGAAAGGAGGGGAAACAAAGAACCTAGCACATCTTCAGTTCTATACACAGTAGAAAATATTCCAACCTAGTAGCTGAGATGCTCAGCTTATACTTTTAATTCTGCAACTTTAAATTACTCTTCTCTTAACATGCATAACTATCAGTGTTACTACAGGTCACAAAATTACCCACCTCTTTTGTAAATCTATATATACACACACACACACACACACACACACACACACACACACACGTGTGTTTGACTGTAAATTCCAGAGTCTATTTTATTTTATCTAAATGTATCCTACATTCATTTCACCTAGTTACTCCCTATTCTTGTATTTTAAGACAACAGGAAAAAAGAATTGATGGATAATATAAGCGACCATACTCTTGATGGATACATTTTTTAAAGAAGTCCCAATTTAAGAAAGTAATTTTGTCCATGTGTCTTATTTTCAATGAAACATAAAACATGAATAAAATTAGCCATATCTTTACCCTACAGTGTTTATTAAGGGGCACTTAAGCATGTTATAGTATGTATATATCTCTTTCTACCACGTTTTGCTTAGAAATCTTAGAGATGGCCCAATCCCAAACTGAGATATACATATGAAATGCAGATATTGGCAAGGTGCGATGCATGATGAGAATTCCAATACCATAATACTTCCTTTTCCCCAGAACAACGAATACTTATAAAAGAAAACTGATATGAGTTTGTCTTTGTCTGTTTAATTCTCCATTCACACTGGCGGTAACACGCTGCCCTCGTGGGTTGATCAATTTTTAGGCACTTTACTTTGACAATCTGAATTTTTCTAACTTCAGCTTCCAATCGTTGGATCTCAATCGCCTTTTTCTCTTAAGCAGTTGTCTATCAGAAATCTCTTCCCAATATAGGTACTTATAGAATGTAATAAAGTCAATTCTTTTTAGCTTTATCTTTATTTACTCCTTCATTTTCTCTCCCCAAAGTGTGTGTGTGTGTGTGTGTGTGTGTGTGTGTGTGTGTGTGTGTGTATATGCGCGCATGTGCGTGCTCACACACATGCATGACTGTTTATTTTACATTCCATGGCTATATTTAAGCTACCATGAAAGTAATAATCAGAGATAGCATAATAAGAGATCTGCAACAAGTTTAATTAGGAGGAACTGTACGAAATTAGGAATGGGAAAAGGCAGCCCAAATATCAGAAGTGACTTCCAGAAAATGTATGTATAATTATATGCATGGAAAATGGACATAATCCCATTGCACATTTAAAACTACATTGTACAGTGCACTAGGAAATGTGCTAGAGAGAATGACCTTGCATTGTTGGGAATGGACAAGATGACTAAGGAGGTTTTTTCTATATCTCTTATATAATAAATAGGTAGGATAATTGAACAGTGTAGCCTATTATATTATCTATTTAGAAATATCATCAGAGACTCTTTAAAGCAAATTTATGTCCACACTTCTGTAAAACACACACATAAACATTACACAAATACTGGAAGAGAAAATTGTAATTTCAGTTTTGATAAACCTCTGGATTATTGGAGGCTTAGCTGGAAAGTATACAACTTTGTGAACTTTGAGCTCTTAGGCCCTTCTTCTCTTCTTATAGCCTTTTCCCAGCCTCTCATCCCAAACAAACCTTCCTTCTTTGTCCCATCTATTTATTTGGCTGTTCCTTAAATCCTTCTCTGTGATCCTCTTCATGGGTTTAGACAATAAGCAGGTTAAAATTATTCTCAGATCAGACACGTATTTTGTAGGGCTGCGGCTATGTTACTCTATTCGTAGCCAGTACATTTTGCAGCTTCCACAAACCAGAACAACCCCTGATCATCCCCATTCTAGGGAGGGTTTAGGAAGCATTAGATTAGAAAACTGCAGATAATGAACCTAGAATCCACTTATAAACCAGCTTAAACCTAGCAAAGGTAGAAGGTCAGGGAGGTTGCAGAGAAAAAGGAACAGTGGCCTTCTTGTTTTAAACCCATACTTGCCTCTCCAAGGACAATTAATGGGCCAGTCCTGAAGCCTTTAGGCATAAGGAATTCAAGAATAGGCCATATAACCAGATATTTACCATAAGCGGAACTTGTACAGTGCAAACCATCCAATCTATACATCAAAAGCAGCCGATCCAAGGATAAAACCTTTGATACACAGGCAGCACCGTGGAGTGGCAGAGGGCTCCTTGAAAGTGGGGCCGGAATGCACTAGCTGCCAGCCCCACCCCTGGGGATTATGGAATCGTCGAGTAACCGATAAGAATTCATGAGGTTACGTGACAATTCAATTAGCTGATATTTAACATCCCTAATTTAGATGTCCTGTTTCCGTTAAAATTAAATCCACCAGGCACATTTGAAACGCTGAACCTACAGGCATAAACAAAGAAGTGGATGGTTCACCCAGAGAGTATCAAGAATAAACCGTGTGCCACCTCAGAAGGAGCTCCACAAATTCAGCAGGCATAAGCCATACATGCCATACATTGCAAGGGAAGTCTAAACCTTCTTATGATTCTTAAAAATTGACTTTTAATGTTAAGCTTTATTGAATACTATTGAGTTCTGCTTACTGACCATTACAAGTATGTTATTTATTCCACCTGCAGTAATTTCCTTCAGAAGCACTTTTTCATGGGCACTAAAGCACCCTCTCTTGAGCTGATCAAGTAGAGCTCATTAAAATTAGACAGGTAAAATTCAATCTTGTGCAAGGGACAGTGCAAGGCATGGGTGCCATTTGAGTCTCACTTGAGATTATAATCTCTTACCCATAGGCAATTACATTTTTTCTTAAATATAAATTGCATGATGGAATGGCCCCACAAATCCCAGTCCCAAAATTTAGATTATCTCCATCATTCAGAAACAAAATATACAGGAGGCAGTGCCAGGTATTAGGTTTGGTGTACCAGCAATTTTGTGAAGAGAGTGATGGTGATTCACCCATGCAAAGAACACATAATTTTGGTCCTAATTCTTCTCCTAATAATACAAACAAAGCAACACTGAACCAAAACAATAGAAATCTGCAACTGAGAATTTTTGCAACCTGCATTGCAATACTAATGTTATTACTAATGCTTGGGACTGGTTGTTGTTGGGGTTTTTTTTGGGGGGTGGTGGTGGCAAAAGGGCAGTTGCCCCAAGGCTCCATGATTTAGAAGTGCCTGGCACGTCAGGCCTCTACTGCAACAGCACCAGTGTCCAGGGCATGGGCCCTTTAAAGTGCCATCAGAGCCCTAGGCAGCTATTAGCATTGGCTGGAGAAGGCTAGCCCCTAACCCTGCCAATTCTGCCTGAGTCTCTGCCCCTTCCTAAGGGTCCAAAGCCCAGTGAAGTCTGTTGCCAGCCTTGCAAGCATGCTTCCAGAATTCATTTTAATTTGGTTAACATAAAATAACAAATTATTCAATAGTTAGATTTTAAAATTAATCCATCCTCTTTCAAGATTCCTCATTCCAGAGACAATACCTTCTCAAGCCCCCTTTCACTCCCCAAGAATTCTCCCTCTGAACTCAGATTTCAAAATTTGTGTTAAACCAATATAAAAAAGTAAGAAAATATGTGGTCAGTGCCTTTCCCTAATCATCACCTGGCAAATTATTCCATAAGTATACATTATGGGTTTTAATACCCAAAAACAGCTGGGACAGAAAAATAGGCTACTGAATACATCAGCCCACTTGCCTGATCTATTATGCCTATTTCTGTATTCTTTTGTTACCATGAATGGGGTTGCTGCTACCAACAAGAAGGTTAATTAGGACATATCTATATGGCAATTTAGTATGTGGCAATCCAGGTGTAAATCTATAGATCTCCTCCATCATGAGCACTAAATGACTATGCATGCCCTACTGCCATGCACAATAAGCAGCAGATCAAAGTGCAATATGAAACTTTTAGGGCATGGCTACATCAGTGGTTCCCAACCTTTTTTAAACCGTGGACCAGCAAACTCATTCAAAAACTTTTGGATGACTGGTATAGAAACACTTGCATATTAATTATTGTAATTAATTTATTTACATATTTTCATGTTTATTGAGGTAGTTAATTTTAAGCAGTCATGTATTATTTTGCATTGAATCTGTGCACACAGAATAAAGGGGAAAAACCTGAGAATCTGAAAACAGATCCTCATGTTTCCGGCACAAAAACTATCCTGGTAGTACAGCATGTTAATTCATGCCAATAGTAATCAGTTAAAACCATAAGTTAGGGCTGGTTTAAAACCATTCACACAGAAGTTTTAGGCTTAAAAATTTAATCACTTGCAAACAGACATGCTGAAATAAGTCATCTTGATAACCCATGCTGCTGTAACTGTTATTCTGTATTACTTGATCATTTTCCACTCCTATAATTCTATTTGGAAATGTCTGAAGGAGAGGATTGTGTATGGGAACATTAACACACACACACACACACACACACACACACACACACACACCACCCCGCCCACCACATGGCCATGGTCACAATGCCTGCCAGAGCAGCCACCTGCCATATGCCAGCCCTGGTCCCGGCCAGCTGGAGCAGCAGTCCACTGCACCACCCACCATGCACTTCTCCAGCAGGCGTGGCCAGGGCAGTGGTGCATGGCCTTGCAGTGTGCTGCGGCCTGCCGCTGGTCCACGGACCGGCAGTTGGGAATTGCTGGTCTACATGTCTACTTAGCACAGTGGTGGGCAATAATTTTTAAAGGGGGGGGGGAGGCCCACTTCAAAAATTGTTGAAGTGGCCCTGGCCTGCCCTGGAAGGGGCAGGGCTTCAGGCAGAAGGGGCAGGACTGGGAGACTTCTTGTGCTCCCCCACCCACAGACTCCGATTGGCCTGAGGGAGGGGGACCACATGAAGTCTTTGTCCCCTGCCCGCGGGGCCTAGGAGAGAACCACCAGCTGTTTTGAACAGCTGGCAGTTCCCTCTAGGCACTGTGGTGGGAGGAGATTTCATGCTCTTCTCCTGCCCCCAGGCCAGTCAGGATCTGGACGCGGAGGAGCGCATGAAGTCTTTGCTCCCCGCCCTGTTTTAAAACAGCTGGTGGTTCCCTCTGGTACTGCGTGCCCCCAGCGGGGAGAGGAGACTTTGAGTGCTCCCCTTTCCCCAGGTCTCGATAGGCCGGGGGCAGGAGAGCAGCAGGGTGGCGGTGGGCCAGATCAACCCACTCGGTGGGCCAGATTCGGTCTGTGGAGGCTCTGTTACCCACCCCTGACTTAGCATATGGATGACTAGAGAGCTATAGATTTAAACCCCAGCTTGCACATTCTAAACTACAGTATAGACAAACTGTTTGAAAATTAACACCTTAGAAAATTCTTCATAGTTAGAAAATTCTCATAGTACATTACTGTCAGATGCTAGGTCAACAGTATTCAGAAGACATTTTAAAATTTGATGAGATGCAGGAAGGTTTGTGATTTGCTTTCCATTCTAGTCCTCCCCACACAAATCCTCTGCTTAACCCAGGGCACCCCTCTTAGGATTCTGCTAAGGATTCACTTCCTGAGGACATGGGGATGCCTGCCAGAACTATGTCTTTCTTGGGCCCAACCCAATTGAAAGTCAAAAGATGATTTTGAGGATTCTCCTGGAAAGCTTCTTCATGACCACTGAGAATCTCAAGATCAGCAGAACCCAATGAGTCCAGACAGGTTTGTCTAAACATTTCAAAATACCAGTTTTGTTTAAAACACACATATGGCTAACTGACATGAAATACAAACGAATTATGATACTCTCAGATTCACAGCTGTAGAATTGTAGGATATAAGTTCTGATTCTTATATTCACCGAGAGAATAGTTTCAAATAACCATCTAGGCCAGATATTAGTGAAAGAGAGTGGCACAATTGGTCCCTAAATGAAGTCAATAATTTCACCACCATTCTCTTAATGCAGTTCACTTACTTTCAGATAAGTAAACTGAAAACCCAGACTCTATTAAAGTGAACTGCAAAGTAAAACAAAATAATACAATGTTTTCTAAGTCAATCTGAGATGGCTACATTGTAGCCACTCTAAGGGTATGTCTACACTAGCTCGTTAGTTCGAGCTAGGTAGGCAAATGAGGGCAACCGGAATTGCAAATGAAGCCCGGGATTTAAATATCCCGGGCTTCATTTGCATGTTCCTGGGCGCCGCCATTTTTAAATCCCCCCTTAGTCCGAACTCCGTGCCCGCGGCTACACGTGGCACGGACTAGGTAGTTCGAATTAAAGATCCTAATTCGAACTACCTTTACTCCTCGTGGAATGAGGAGTAATGGTAGTTCGAATTAGGATCTTTAATTCGAACTACCTAGTCCGTGCCGCGTGTAGCCGCGGGCACGGAGTTCGGACTAAGGGGGGGATTTAAAAATGGCGGCGCCCGGGATATTTAAATCCCGGGCTTCATTTGCAACTCCGGTTGCCCTCATTTGCCTACCTAGCTTGAACTAACGAGCTAGTGTAGACATACCCTAACTGGGCATAGTTAAAGTGTGGCTATTAAACTGTGATTTTTGTGGTTGGCTGTGGAAACACACTCTTAACATAAAAATTGTCTGGATTCCTATTTTCAGCAAGCTTTTCTGAAATGTAAGATACTCAAAACATCAGTATGTGCATTTTGTTCCTCAACTTTATCCTCGCTCTTTTTTTTTTTTTTTTGGTGGAGAATTGTACAAGTAATCCACAAACAGCTGATTCTTGTACTGATATTGTATTTTTATCATTATAATGTTTTAGCATGAATAAACAATGAGTGACACAGAGCTGTTGTATTTGCTAGGCCCTTTGTGTCTCATTAGCCAGAATAATGTATTTCGTGCTGTTGACCTTATAACTTAAATTGTGTTTTCGTTATTTTCAAACAGCTTGTTTCTGTAATGTGCGTGGGTAAGGAAATAAGATTTGAGAATTAATCTCTGCATTTTTTCAATGTCATTTCCCCCTCCAGTCCATTAAAATACATAAATGTTGTATTTTAAACAACAAAAATAGCAGGGTAGAAGCTGCCTGAGGGAGAGGAATCTCCGAGCTGCTGTGAGTACCTCTCTTCACAGCCTCCACCGAAGGGTGTAGGAATTTACGTTTAGGGGACATCCAGCAGAGCTCCTAGGTTCCTTTGGCCACTCAGGAAACCTGGCTTGGTCTCTGTGGTGAAAGCCCTCTGTAAGCCAGACCTGAATCCGTGACTGACCTGAGCTTGAATAACATCATGGGATCACCTAGTGTTCCTCCCAGACAGCAGATTCCTTGCTGAATGGTAGAAGATCCTAGGCTGCTTGCATCTCTCCTTCAGTCTGCTAAGGATCATCTTCCATCTAAGCCAGACAGACACCTGTAAAGTATTTTAACTTACCTTATTGTATTGGGGCATCCTTTACTATCTTCTTCTCTCTTCCGGTTCGGGGGTGCGGGTTGGTTACTGGTTGTACTGGGGTTAATCTGTGTTATCATATGCTGTGTACTGTTCAAATTCTTTAACAGACCAGTGTAGCCAAACAGAACACCCCCACCCCCCCCCGACATCCTTGGAAGAGACAATCCTTGAGAGTGAAACTCTGTCTTCAAAGGCTCCAGGGCCTCCAGAGGTGCTGGAATGACAATGGCCCTGGATGCTAGACAGAAACCAGATAACAGCAGCAATTGGGCCAGCAGACGATCGGGGCCTCGGGCTGCCTTTGGCTGGTACCAGTAATTGATACGTCTACACACTGTCCCAGAAGGGGAATCTACCGCCCCATCAGAAAACAATGACCAGCCCTAATGATTTAGTTACGTCCACCTCACAGGTGCAAGTTAAGCTTTGGACCCCCTGTGGGAATGGGCGTCACAAAGACGTTCCAACTTAATTGGCATTTTAATGACAAGAGAAGCGTCTACGTGACCACAGGGGTATAAAGTAGGGCCCTGTGCCCCACTCTAATTGGAGATCCATCCACATACCTGCTGGTCAGGTGGTCTTGGACCCCCGAGACTTTAGGGACGCCTTAGTCTTGTACTGCCTGCTTCCCATTGGGATTGAGCGGAACCTGGCTTCGCCGGAGTAAGGATCGCAGGGGTGAGAATATACCTGCTAGGTGTCTATTTTGCATGCAGTTAATAAGAGCTCAGAGAACCAAAAGGGTTTGTAAGTGACTTTTTAGTGTAATTTCTGTCTTGTCCTTTTGTAGTGGCTGTGTTATCTGTAACACAGCAATAGCATTTACCAGCTAAGTTTGCCTTGTAACAATAAAATAGTAACCGTTTAAGCTTTAACCTGACTCCTCCTGTTGCTGTAACAGAACCAGACACAATTAAAAGGATCACAGCCGGTCAGGGGTAAATGCAGTAAGAGCTGAACGTTGGGTTGTGCCACCTCCACGGGGCAAACACTTCGGTTTGTCAGCCTCCCTTGGCTGCCGGCTGCGAAGGGACCCTGCCCTAGCAGTTGAAGACTCAGGTGTGTAATAGGGCTCACAGACCACTCACTGCCCCAGCTGACAACCAGTTAAATTTATATGTGAGTTGTGTTTTTATTTGGGGCTATCGAAATCCACTGGTGATAGATACAGTTCTCAGGGGACCTGTGCTTCTGATGTCAGAACAAAAATCGTAAGATCAGATCCTAGTTTAAACTAAATTTTATTATTGTTACTGAGTTCCTGGGTAACAGAAGGAGAGTGAAGAGGAGGTATGGACACAAGGGGATAAGTATCAATTATCTGCAGGACCTATCTATTGGAGGTTATATGTTCATAGTTGTTGAAGAAGGACAGCAATCAGTGATGGGAGAGATTTGCTTGCGTCGATGGCACTGGACTATGTGAGAGGCTCTCCAGACCCTTGACCTGATGACCAAATTTGCTTGTTGGACTGCTGCGACTGTTGGGAGTTGGTGTTAGCTGGAAACAACTTCTGACCATTGAAAGGCAGATCTTCCACTATAGATTGAATCTCTCTGGGGATTGGAATGGAGCTAAACCATGATGCTCTTCTCATTACTACTGCTGTTGCTGTAGAACATGCAGCCGTATCAGCAGCATCTAAAGTTGCTTGTAATGCTGTTCTAGCAATCACGTGATCCTCAGATACCAGTGCTTTGTACTGTTACCTCTTAGCCTCAGGAATATCTGGAACAAAATCATGGCGTTTGGTGTAATTCTGTAGTCATATTTGCTCAATAAAGCTGCATAGTTTGAAATGCAAAATTGTAAAGTACAAGACACATATCTCTTGTGCCCGAATGCGTCAAGCTTTTTGATACTGTGGTCTGATGGAAGCGACTGGTATTGTTGCTGCTTGTATTTTTGTTGTGCAGCTTCCACTGTGAGGGAATTAGGTGCTGGGTGAGGAAAAAAAGAAATTCAGAACCCTTGGGTGGGACATAATATTTCTTATCAGTTCTCTTAGCTGTAGAAGAGATTGACGCCAGAGTTTGTTACAACATCTTTGCTAGTTCCATTATTGCTGGATTAATTGTCAATGCTATTTTTGACGGTGATACGAAGTGCAGCTCATACTGATTTTCCACAACCTCCTGAAGAGGAATGTTTAATTCAGCAGCTACACATTTAAAAAGGTCTTGGAAATGTGCAGCATCATCTGAAGTAGTTGAAGCTGGGGCCAGGGACCCTCCCTCCACTGGGGGGGGCATTTTGGTCAGGAGGGGGTGCTGCCTCCTGTGTGAGTGGGTCTCCTTCTTGTATTTTTTTGGAGGGGGAATATTGCACCCTGTCATTGCCGGCCATGCTGATATTTGTGATAATATTGCCATTTGTCCTAATATTGCCAGTAAGAGTAAGCCTCAGGTACAGGTACCCAGGGATTGCCATAATATGAAGGCATATTCCCAAATCTGAATTCTCTGGTGAAAAACCCCTAGAGAAATCGTCAGATTCGGATGAAAATCTTTCCTGAGAGAGTGATCTCTGTGATGTTAACATAGAGGGACAGCACTCAGGTTCTAAAAATGTTGAGTTAAAAGGTGATGAGACTAATAAGTCCCTGCATCATGTATAATGCCCAACAGGCGTTGTCGGTGCCATAGCGGGAGGCATAGTGGGAGGCACAGAGGCTATTTGAGGTGCTGAATCATGCCTCGATGCCAAGGACACTCGCACTGCATCAGGTGCCTCTGTGGTGGAGTTGAGGTGCCTGTTAACATGATTGGCGCCGTCCTCTCATGCTGCACTGGCAAGATTGTGTCCATGCCGGATGGTGGTGCAGCTAATGAGGCTGGCAAATTAAAGCCTGATGCCTCAGAGCACGATTTAGTGTATGCCCACTGTTTATCTGCGCTGGAGGCTCCAGAGACGCCAGTGGCATCATATGTGCTGAGGCGCGGTACTGCCGCTGCCCTTAGCACCAGCCATGAGGGAGATGGCCGTTTCAGTGCTGTAGCCCCTTGAGCTGCTGAGGAGGCTCACTTTTTGGTGGGCTTCTTGGAGCCGTGCTGTTTATGTTTCTTGGGCTGCTGGCCAGGTCAGAGGCTGGTCTAAGAGAGTTTTCCAGTAAAAAAATAACTTGAGGGAGAGGTTTTTCCACAACTGCAATTTTAGCTTTGCACATAAGGTCATTTCTGAGAGTTATGCTTCTCTCCAAGGCAGCGGACGCATTGTGAATGACCATCCGATATCGGGATAGGCCCTTTACATGAGGTGCAGCGTTTAAACCCCCGTGAGCCAGGCATGCCTGTGGAAGTAGTCAGGAACTATAGGAAAGGATTAACTGGGCGAAAAAAAACCCCCTTATACTAATCTAGGGGTTTTTTTAACTAACAAACTAATTAACTAACAAACTAATTAACTAACTAACTATTTAACTAACTAACTAACTACCTACCTACCTACTACAATGAATTTAACTGGTTTTCAAAAAGTATAATTATAGGGACGTGAAGAAGGTAGGGAGCACTGCTGAGTTCATCTGTAGCCAGAGGCAGGAGAGAAGGAACTGAGGAGCAAGGATGGGGGACTTGCGTCTGCGCGATGCCTGTAGCCTAACAGTGTGTGCTGCTGGTGCGCACATGCATGGCCCTAGGGACACTGCCATGAAATCTCTGCTGTGAGGCTCAACGGTGGTGCACTGACCTAATGTGGAACACCCACGAGGACATCTCTCAAAGAAGAATATATATTATTAAACATCACATGAAAGTTTTAAAAAATTGAAACAATGCTATAAAAATAAACTTTTTGTCATCATCAACACCAGAATGTTCCAATGGTCTTGTATTATTGCAGGTTTTTTAATTCCATTTGTGGGAAATTTCAGATATTCAATTCCAAACAAAAAGCTGAAACAAATAAATATTTTAAATTTGCCATGAATAGGAAAGTATGGCTCCCCAATCAGCGGTGGGTTCAATCAAAAGTATTGAAAATAGTAACTCAAGGATCTCAGAGAATTGCTATTTACTTGTAATTATTCAATTCTCTTAATTTAAGCAAAAATGCCAACATTTCTTATTTAAATTATGCTATTTAAAATCTCCCCATATAAAAATGTATGGCATTATTTAGTCCTGATCTAAACTAACTCCCCCCGCCAGGTTGAATTTATAAGTGGAACATTCACACTACCAAGCCTGTTATTTCAAAGTAACAGGCTGCAGAATTCGAAATCTGTACTCCAGCCTTTATCAGGAGTAATGCTAATTATGAAACAGTTACTTGGAAATAATGATAGTGTGGATGCTCCGGTGCTGCTATTTCAAAATATTTATTCCCCAGAGTAAGTCGAACTAATTACTCCCCAGTGCTTCCTGGGGTTCTAAGTTTGAGTTGACACCTCCACATTACTGGATCCTGCCTCAGACTGATTTCAAGGCTTCCCTATAGCAGAGACACGTTAGTCTGAATTGGTTAAATCAGGAGTTAAGTTGAATTTACTAATTTTGAAATAGTTTCCTAGGGTAGACATAGCTTTAGAGTCTAATAATTGCCATATGCGAAGGGAAGGATACATATGTTTAAGAATAGGGGAGGAAAAAAAATGGAATGCAATCTTCTCCACTGAGCCAACTGCTTTCAACCCTTTTCTAAGTAAAATTCACCCTTGAGCAATGAGCCAGTACGATCATCTAAAGATAAACTCAAGAGCCTAGGTGGGACAGAATTGGTTCAAAGGCCTCATACAGGACTTGCAAAGCGCTGAATATGACCCAGTAGCCACAGTAATGCTACGGCTACACTACAAGCTTTTTCTGGAAGAGAAAATGCAAAGGAGAGCTCCATTTGCATTTCCTCTTCCAGAAAAAGCTTGTTGTGTAGCCATAGCATAAGTGTTTTGAGAGCCAGATCCTAAAAGGAGAATATCAAACTCCATCTTAGTTGTGACCAAGAAAGGAATTACACCATAGTATATGCTCAGTTAGGCTATGTCTAGACTGCAGGCTTCTTTCAGAAGAAGCTTTTCCGGAAAAGATCTTCCGAAAAAACTTCTTCCGAAAGAGAACGTCCACACTGAGAAAGAGCATCGAAAAAGCAATCTGCTTTTTTGACAGATAGTGTCCACAATGAATGGATGCTCTCTCACACGTTAGCTGTGATTACTAAGGGAGGAATGGCCACCAAGGCACCTGTGCTTTTTCCTGTTTCCTCTTCTTGTGAAAGAAAGAACTCCTTTTTCCCCATCCACACACGCCTTTTTTGCGAAAGAGCTCTTTTGGAAAAGGCTTCTTCCTCGTAGAAAGAGGTTTACCAATGTCAGAAAAAACTCTGTTCTTTCGATTTTCTTTTGAAAAAAATGCGATTAAAGTGTGGACATAATTGAAGTTTTTTCAGAAGAACAGCTGTTTTTCTGAAAAAAATCTGTAGTGTAGACATACCCTCATATATGTCATGTCAACTTGAATGCAAGTAAGGTACATTGGAGTTTACTTAGGCATTCCTGTTTTAAAGTATGCGACACTGCTACCCAATGTATGAAAGCTCCCTCTGGGAGCAATTACTCCTATGCTCACAAGAATAGAGAATTCCAGTAGAAGACCTTGCTAAAAGGACAGGAGCAATACTAGTATTAACTAAACACTGTGACAAAGAGACTGAGACACACAGCTGCTTTGAATTAAAAAAATTACCATGAACACAAAGAATATAGCAATACACACAAAATACAAAGAAGATTATTTCTCAATCTATGTTCTTTATTGGACTCCACAAAACCCTACCGAAATGGGAATTAAACATTTACAAATGATAGGAATTTACACAGAACATACTGATTTCATATATTGTGGATTTGTGTCATATTACAAAACTACTGGGAATGTAAAACAAGTTGTTGAAAAATGTGAAAGTTCTTTACTGATCTAAGGATGGTCCCCTTGGTTATTCCTTCCCTTTATGAGAAGAAGAGTCTGCTTCTTCTCACAAACAGAAATTGTTGCAATCCTTTTTCATGTGGAATCTTATCTGCAGTATTACAGAGCAATGGAAATCAAAAAAGGTCACAGTGATTCACAAATTGATTTAGAAGTTGCACAGCATGACACATACGGAGACTAGCTTGTAGACTGCAAAATACTAATACGATTTCTTTTTAAAATGCTCAAATTCTTGGCTAGATAATATGGTATAAAATATACCCTTACTTCCACTTTCCTCTCTGGGAAAAAAAGTACTCCCTTACATAAAATATTTAAAAGTCCTAGGCAGTTATATAACTCATTTTAGCTCTCAGACTGAGGCTTGGGTGTATGCATATTTCCTTGTCTGAGTCCTCATGATGGGGCCTCTGCCCCGCACTGGCCCTTTAAAGGAGCCAGCAACTGAGGCAATGACAGCCAATTAGTGGCCAGCTGGGGCCATATAAATAACAGCTCCTGGAGGGCTGGAGACACAGACTCACTCTTTCTCCAGCCATGGAGCAAGAGGGACCTAGCTGCTAGGGAAGCTAGACACTTCCTGACACATAGCAGAACTGGGGAAGCTCTGGCCGGGCAAGCTTCCAGGCTGCAGGGCCTGAACAAGGCCTGGAGCTACTAGGGCTGCAGAGGGACAGCCAGGGTCAGCAAAGGCAGCAGGTCCACACCCCTTGCCAATGATAAGTGGCCATTTCAGACTGCAGTTTGCCCCTGAGGTAAGGGGCTAAAATGAAGACTGACAGTGGGTCACTAAGGCAAAGTGAGCATAGGTGGTTGGGGGGGGGGGGATTTCAGAGGGGGAGGGACCCCAGAGTGTGGGGGCACTGTGGCAGGGCAGTACCCAACGGGAGGATGCCATGGTCTGGGAGGGATGTAGGTTCTAGCGCAGAGGTGGAGAAGAATTGAGTTTTATGAATGCTGTAAATGCCTATACCAACTGTGGATGCCTTTCATTTAATCAGAATATGGTCATATAAATATTAATGCTGAAATGAAAAAGAACACTGAAAGAAGAGAAGGGACAAAATGGGATGTGTGATAACTAGTACTGTGGATTTTTGTTATTTTTTTTCATTTCCATAAGTATAATCCATGGTGGAGATATTCTAAGATGTCTGTTGTAATATGTAAAATTGGTGGAATATTTTTCATAATGTTCACATAATTTTACCTGTGATGGCAAGCAGACAGCTGAAGTCTGAGGACCTTGAATATGTGTTTTAATGCATTTGTTTTCTTTTTTTCCAACTGGAGCCAACTGAGAATTTCCTTATGGGCATTTGTTCATCAAACTAATTTATTTTTTAGCCCACTTTTAAGCTGTTGATATAATTTAGCTTACATCATAAATATGTATCTGAAAACTATTTTCAAAGCAACTTACAAACACAAGCTTATTAACTCTTACAAGTACGATTCAGCTGTCATGTCTTTGAGGCCAGTCCCATACTTAATACTCATTGATTCTCACACTTTCAGGTTAAAAAAAAAATCCATCATGATTGCCTACTCTGACTTTCTATACATATCAGACTACGCCCGTCCACTCACTCCTGCAATAGGCCCATAACCTCTGGCTGAGTTACTGAAGTACTCAAATCTTTTTTTAAAGACTTCATGTTACAAAGAATCCACCATTTACTCTATTTAAATACAGCAAGTGACTCACGCTATATGATGCAGAAGAAAACAAGCAAACAAAAAAGTGCCTCTCAGTCTCACCTAGGGAAAAAAATCTCTTCCCAACCCCATATACAGTGATCAGTTAGACCCTGAATATGGGGCTGTGACTACTAGTCATACATCTGGGAAAGAAATCTCTGTAATAAGCCAGAGTTCTTCCCATCTAATGTCCCATCTCTAGCTGTTGTAGATGTTTGTTAATTGCAGCCACAAATGAGCTGCATGCCACTTTAGGCAGTGTCATCACACCATCCTGCTATAAACTTACCAAGATCAGTCTTGAAACAAGTTAGGGTATTCTACACTTGCCCCCCTAGTTCGAACTAGGGAGGCAAATGAAGCATACCGAAGTTGCTCATGAAGCGTGGGATTTAAATATCCTGTGCTTGATTAGCATATTCGCGGCCGGTCGCCATTTCAAAATGCCGGTCGCCCGATTTAACTTGCGGCATGTAGACGCAGTAGTCCGATTTAAAACCCTTCCCTCAAATTAACTGTTACTCCTTGTGCTTTTCAGTCACACACACACACACACACCCCCCCCCCCCCATGCACACACTCCCACCAGTCGATGTTATAGTTACCAGTCTAGAGTCTCGATCAATCTAGTGGCCAGCCAGATTGATTGCAGAGGGGAGCCAGGCTCTGTCGGTCACAATCCGATACTCCTGGAGTTGGTGGCAAGACGAACCCAAAGTCCCATGGCAAAGCACCCTGCTCTTATAATACTCTTTACTCTGTTGAAGTCTGTGGATTTCGCTTTGTCAGTTTGTGACCCGTTACTCCTTAATTGGTGTTATCTTTTGATGTTATCATTCCAAAACACCTCTGAGAGGGTCATCCTGTCCTGGAGTGAGTTAATCAATTGTCTTTAGGGACGCCAGCTCCACCTTAGCGTCATCAATCTGCCCTTCCTTAATCATGGATGCACACACACTGATGGTTCTATGGTGTTGGTGAGTCTCGTTAAATTCACCCCCTCCTCTCTTGAACATCTGGTTTTAACAACGGCCTTCACACCTTATCTTTTTCTGATGCATACATTCCTCATTAACACAGTCTCTTACAGAGACCTTCAAAGGTATACAAACAGTGTTTTATATTGAGCAATAAAAAGCATTGTAAATTAAACCTTACTAAATCTTGAAATCAGAACAGTTCACATTGTGGCCCGGGCCTTCAACATTCCTCTAATCTTATTAACATAGACATAATACAAAATCCTGTCTTTTACTTACTAAACCTTAAAAGAAAGAAAGCTTACTTACTAAACCTTAAAACAAAGAAAAGTATATTTAACTAAAGGGCCTAATGGTCTGTCCCTGCCTTAACATCAGTACAGTCTGTCAGATGCATTTCTACCAATGCCCCAGAGGGTCATAAAGAGGGTGGCTGGCAGGATGAAATTAAGTCATACATTACTACATTAACTAAACCTGAAATATAAATATAAAATCCCACTCCTACACTAATACACCATTAGTCTTCTTGGCTACAAGGGCACGTTGCTGACGCATATCCTGCTTCTCATCGACTGTAACCCCCAGGTTCTTTTCTGCCAAACTGCTGCTTAGCCAGTCGAATCCCAAGCCTGTAACAGTGCTTGGGATTCTTGTGCAGGACTCTGCACTCATCCCTGTTGAACCTTATCAGATTTCTATTGGCCCAATCCTCCAGTTCGTCTAGGTCACTCTGGAACCTATTCCTGCCCTCCAGCATATCTATCTTAGTGTCATCCACAAATTTTTTGAGCGTTAGATGCAATCCAATGCAAATTGCATATCTTATTTTGATCTTATTTGGAAATAGCTCATTTCCTAATTTCCAAAATAACCTGCTCTTCTGAAACATCCCTTACTCATCCTGGAATAAGGTTTACAGGGACATCAGAATAGCAAGCCCGTTGCATTTGGAAATCACAGGCTTGCTGTGAAGACGTGGAATAACGTGTAGGCATAGCCTATGTTACTGAATGGGGAAGGTAAGGGTCCCACTCCTTCCTTGACCCCCTTCTTATTGCTAATATGCCTGTAGAAACTTTTCTTGTTACCTTTCAAATCTCTTGATCGTTGCAATTCCAAATGCACTTTGGCCCTCTTGATTACACCCCCATATGCTCAATCAATATATTTATACTCTTCCCTTCAATTATATCCATTTGCTTTTGTGCCATAACCAGCCCTAATGTAAGTATCGCCTTCCCTGCAGTTTACCATCTCATGTATTTACAGAACACAATCGTATTTCCCCTCTTCTTCTATTTTGTTAGGCTAAACAGATAAGCTTCCTGAGTTATTGTGAGCCAGGTTTTCAGTTCCTCTCATTATCCTAACATCCCATTTCTGCACTTTCAAAACAAATTGCACAATATTCCATTGCTATCACTCCAATTTTCACAGTTATCCAAATTGCCTTAAAAGATCAGAATATCATATTATTGCCAATCTCTCTCAGATTGCTGTCATATGCAAATTTTATTACTACTTTTTGTTCCAAAGTCATTAATGAAAATGTTAATAAGATTGGCCCCAAGACTGATCCCGGAGGATCTCCACTAATAATCTCTCTTTAGCCCAACAATTCACCTTTCACCATGACACATTGTAGTTTCCCCTTCAATTAGTTCCTCACCGATCTTCTGATGCTCGAAGTAATCCCCATCTTCTTCAATTTATCAAATAACACTGCTCTACAGCCAAAATGCTTCTGAAATAAATGTAGTCAAACTTCACTAATTCTGGGTCACTGAGAACGAAAATGATGCTTAAAAGTGTGGATTGGCTCTAGTTTTCGAGATATGCTATTGGGTCAGTATATACGACCCTTGACATGGGAATGGCGGAGGATAAGTGAGTTATAAAGGAAAGGGATCTCAATTTAAACCAGAAATGACTAAAATACATCTTTGACTGGATCGATGAATAAATCTATGACTGGGTTTGGACAGTACTTGCTTTTTAGGCAAAACAATGAATGATGCAATCTGAAGCTGGTATTGCGTCATACATGATATGAATTGCATCATGTTATTCCTAGAAGTCTTGGATGATGCAATCATAACGAATTCAACATCACTCTGCTGAACAAATTGCCCTATATCAGCTCTAGAAATCATACAATGTCGTGCTCTCTTATTTGTCAGTGTTTGATTTTGCAAAGGGACACATTTCTGTTTAGCCAAAGTGAGCAGAGATGCCTCGTGCTTGTGTGAACAGTGCAGATAACTTCTGCTATGTATGTGGTGAAGTGACTTTTGCATCACAAAAGCGCAGTATAAGCACTATGGTTAAGAAAGCCTATCACCTTTATTTTGGCTGCAAAATTGGAGATCAGGACAAGAGGTGGGCCCCACACATATGCTGCAACACTTGTGCAACAAATCTTCGCCAGTGGTCGAACAGGAAAAGGAAATCTATGCCTTTTGCAGTGCCAATGATTTGGAGAGAGCCAACAGATCATACCAGCAATTGTTACTTTTGCACGGTGCCTCCAGTTGGGAAAGGTGTGTCAAAGAAGAAAAAGTGGACTGTGCATTATCCAAACATTCCATCAGCTATACGCCCAGTACCCCACGGAGAAGGGCTGCTGGTTCCTGATGCACCAGAATCATTCTCACTTGAGTCAGACGAGGAAGAGCAAGAGGATGAAACTTCTGGTCCTGAACCATCAATGTCACAGGACCCACATTTTCTCCCATCCTCCTCCTCTGAACCACACCTCATAACACAACGTGAACTGAATGACCTTGTCAGGGATTTGGAACTACCCAAGAGTAAGGCAGAGTTGTTGGGCTCCAGACTACAGCAGTGGAATCTCCTGGCAGGTGATGTTAGGGTTTCCATGTTCCGTGACAGTCAAAAGGATCTTGTCCCATTCTTCTTCGTGGAAGGTGATCTTGTAGCCTGCAACAACATCGATGGTGTGATGGCAGCCCTCAACATCGTTCAAGATCCAGATGAGTGGAGACTGTTCATTGATTCATCGAAGACGAGTCTTAAAGCTGTTTTGCTGCATAATGGCAATGTTTTGCCATCAATTCCAGTTGGTCATGCAGTCCATATGAAGGAAACCTATGACAACATGAAACAACTTTTGAGGTGCATAAACTATGACCAACATCAGTGGCAGCTTTGTGGCGATTTGAAGGTTATTGCTCTCTTGCTTGGTCTGCAGACTGGATACACAAAGTACTGCTGTTTTCTCTGCGAATGGGATAGTCGTGCAAGAGATTCCCACTACATCAAGATAGATTGGCCACTCCAACAGTCATTGGAGCCTGGGAGGAAAAGTGTTCAGCATCCACCACTTGTTGAATCAAGGAAGATTTTGTTACCACCCTCACACATCAAGCTGGGTCTGATGAAGAACTTTGTCAAGGCCATGGACAAAACACAAGCAGCTTTCAAGTACCTCCGTGGAAAATTTCCAAGGTTAAGTGAAGCTAAGATAAAGGAAGGTGTCTTTGTTGGTCCTCAGATTCGTGAACTTCTTCGAGATGATGCTTTTGACCATGCACTGCGTGGCAAGGAAAAGACGGCATGGAAAGCCTTCCAGTTAGGGGCAATAAATTTTCTCGGAAACAACAAGGCAGACAACTACAGGTTGTTGGTGGAAAAACCTCCTCATGGCATACAAAAGCCTTGGTTGCAACATGTCACTAAAGATACATTTTTTGCACTTCATCTAGATTTTTTTTCCACCGACCTGCGGAGCAGTGAGCGACGAGCACGGCGAGCGATTTCACCAGGACATTGCAACAATGGAGAAACGCTATCAGGGCAAATGGAGCCCATCAATGCTTGCAGACTATTGCTGGACAGTGACAAGAGATGCTCCATTTAATGAATACAAGAGACAAGCCAAGAAGCGCCGAGTAGACACTGAATAGGACTAAACTATGTACATAATAGTTTTGTGCCTTTTGTTTCATAATAAATTTTATTTATACAACCCTTTTGCTGATTTTTAAAGTGTTATATAAACAGGACAGGTGAAACATTATCATGTAAAGCAACCATAAACACATGAAAAGAGCTAGGTTTACAATTTATGATTAAAACTCTACTATCTACACAATATGATCATAGACGTAAAATGTAAAAAAAAACCCTTAAATATCTTGGAAACAGTAGCCAATCAGTTGTTTTAATTGTCATATTTGAATTCAGCACATCAAAATACATAATAGCACATTTTATCTCTGAAGCAGACGACTTCTAAAAAATTGTCGATCAGTGTCGTCAGAGGGGAAAAAAGTTACTGTCCAAAGATTTTTTAAGAATTTTGGAGGTAGAGCCTTAGCTAATGTGTATATTGGCCACCAAATGAAACTAATGGGCAGCAGGTTTAAAACAAATAAAAGGAAGTTCTTCACACAGCGCATAGTCAATCTGTGGAACTCCTTGCCTGAGGAGGTTGTGAAGGCTAGGACTATAACAAGGTTTAAAAGAGAACTAGATAAATTCATGGAGGTTAGGACCATAAATGTCTATTAGCCAGTATGGGTAAGGAATGGTGTCCCTAGCCTCTGTCAGAGGGTGGAGATGGATGGCAGGAGAGAAATCATTTGATTATTACCTCTTCGATTCACTCCCTCTAGAACACCTGGCATTGGCCACTGTCGGCAGACACGGTACTGGGCGGGATGGACCTTTGGTCTGACTCAGTATGGCCATTCTTATGTTCTTATGTTTTTAATCTGTTTCAATGGAATGATGCTGATTTTTCTACCTAATAACTGGCCCTATAAATTGTGAACAAGTCACACAGTAAAGGCCAAATCTCACTGTGACATACTAGCTATCTTTTTAGCTCTCACAGTTTCAATGGAAGTGGACGGCATTTGATGCCTCAGAAAGATTGAGTGATAAATCTTTTTTGTGAATATTTTAATAGAAACAAATTGATTACTGTGCAGGCCAATTATTGCAGAAATATATCTAAAATTAATTCAGATATATTTTGCTCAAAACTAGTCTGCTCTCCAAAAGTTCTTCTATATCTTTAGCATCCCAGAAGAGGAGAGTCTCCTTTTCTTCAAGCCATAATCAAAGCTTGGATATGAAAGAAAATGGAAGCATTTATCCTTTGATAGAGCTCGCTAAGGGTACGTCTACACTACACCCTTACCTCGAAATAAGCAACGCAATTTGAGCTATGCAAATTGCCTAGCTTATTTTGAGGTAATTTTGAAATTAAGTGCTAGTCTGACCAGTCCCTTAACCCTTGTCGAATGATGGTTACAGGGATGCCGGAATACTATGCCCGTTATTTTGAAATATATTTTGAAATAATAGGCGTGTTTAAAGACATGGAATGTCTCTTTTGGGATACTTTCAGTATCCCAAAATAGCGCCGCTGTCTAGACATAGCCTTAGATAGCAGAAGTGGTTATAGTTTTCTTTGTCACACAGGTGGCACTGTTAAAACACACTTCTGTCTAAAGTAAAACTGGCAAATATTTGCCCTCTTACAAGTTTTACGTGTGGTATGGAAGTTCAGATTCTTCACTGAAGGCTTCCTTTGAAGCAAAATACATTATTCATTGTTGAAATCTGAATTTCCTATGTGTAAATTTCTTCCTGGTCTGGGTACAATACCAAGGTTTTCTGTTCCTCCCTGTCTTTGGTCCAGCAGATCAGAAATTAAATATGCATCTGGAGATATACAGGTGTTTCAGTCTCTGAGGAGCCCCGCTTGAGCTTTTTTATGGAATCTTAACTCTCGGGTAGAATATTTAGTGACATCCTTCCAAGCATTGTTCTAAAATGTTGCACATTACAGAAGCCACTGCTATTGTTTGCTGTAGTTATAACAAATGGTGTTCAAACTTCCGTTTAAAAACAGAACCATAGAAAAATACTGTCCTGGAGTTTTCAGATTTCTTCTGTCCTCAGTAAAGAATTCCATGTATAACTCTGAATTCCTGTTTATTAATAACAGAAAAAAACCATTCCTTTCTTGCAGGACAGATGAGATTAATAAAAAACTTTTGCAATTTCCCTAGACAGAGTGCTAGAAATAGAAAACTCGGAACTTTAGCAGTGTATTAGTTCTATAGCCTATGTTATGAACATCACTAGACAATCAGAATGTCTAGTTTGGCCTTACTGCTTATTTGGTTTATATGTTGTTCTGTTAATGCACTGTAACAGGTGACCTTCTTTACTGAGGTGGCAATGCTTATTTACTTACAGTTCTTGGTTATGGTCCTCTACTAAGTAGAAGAGAGTTGTGCATTTTGTGTCTGTCATCTGTTGTGTTCTCTGTCATTACATGCTTCGGTTGAAGACAATTCTAAGAATCCTTGAACTATATTATGAGTATTGACAGCAGAGATTGGAGCTCTCTGTAACATGACAGCTGCACACCTCTAGGTGTACATAAGCAGGGAGGCTGGTAAAGCTTACATCAGAAATAAGTGGAGTAAATGCATGGATGGCATTTCCTCTTCCACTTGTTATTTAAACATGGCAGGGAAACTATATAGTCAGAATGGGCTTTTCATTTTTGTGTGCTCAGCTTAAGGTTCTCAGAGATAATGAGCACTTCCAACTTCATTTGAAGTAAGTGGGTATGGTGGGCACTCAGCATCTCTAACATTACTTTTTATTCTAGATTTTTTTCTCCCCTTCCCCTTCCACCATTAGCTAACTCCCTGAAGTGGTTTTTTTCCCCCCCAAAGCGCACATCATAGTCCAAGACATAGCTGGGAATCAGTGCAGTGCACTATGCAAGGCAGTAAGACCATTCATCCATGGAATGAACACTGAATGGCTTGAGATGAGATCATTTTAGTTTTTAAGTGTCAGCAAAGAAAGCATTTGGACTTTCAAATGTGTTTTAAATGGCAAAAGCAGATTTCTTTACTAAAGATGTTCAAAAAGGAAAAGTATAAAGGAAAATGATTTTTAAGGTGGCTTCTTTTATATTCTAGTATTTTGGGGTGTTGGTTTGCAATAAATTTACATTAGTGACTCATTTCCATGGCACATTGAGAAAACAGATAACTTTACATTTTAAGATGTTAATTCTGTGTCTGAGTCATTAAAATGAATCACCCGTCTACCTCCCACCTCTACCTCATACCTATTACATTTTTTTTGAATGTGCATCTCTATAAAATATCTGAGAAAGCTTGGATCACTTGGAGTTTTTATTGCGTTTATAATTTTTATTTTCAGGAAAAGGTAAACTCATTATCTAAGTAGATAAGACAGGCTTTTTCCAAATACAGAATACATGTATTTTTCTTAATCTCTGTAGTAGCTGCCAGAAGCCATAGTGAAGACTAGATTCACATTCTGCTGGGTCACCTTTTACTGCTTATTCGGTTTATATGTTGTTCTGCTAATGCATTCTAAGGCCAAAATAGACCCTTCTGATCATCTAGTGATGGTACATTGTATGAAGACACATTTCCTGCTTGAGAAATCTTATAATCTAAAATGACTTGTGCCACATGAAATATTAGCTGTCAATTACTGTTGGAATATTGGTTTTATGGATGTATTCTTGTGGGTTAATTTTCTGAAGTAATTATTTCATTTGTCATCGTCAATTTATTTAATTATAACAACACTAGTGTGCAATTTTGATATAACTGCTGTTATTCCTTGATGATGGAAAAGTTTTGTGTCTTTGTAATTTGCACAATAATAACAATTATATAGTATTTAATAATTATGAAATGCATAATGATTATAAATGTATAGATTTAAAAGAAAGCAGGTGGAATAATCACTGCTTATGTGAATTTCACTCAGTGTCAGTTTCACATACATTTCTAGGAGACATCTAATGTTTGTTTTGTATTGGCAGAATTTGTAAAGCCTGATCCTGTTCTTTTGTATATAAATTCCTTTATCAACTTCATCACTGCAGTATCTGAGTACCTTCCAGTAGCTTAAGTGACATGACTAAACGTATCTGTCACTTGTAGTTTGTTCTTTCATTGTCTCCTCAGAGCAGGAGTGGGCAAATTCCGGCTCAGAGGCTGGATTCAGGTTAATTCCTGGTGGGCCCCTACTGCTATGTTTACTTGCACAGGTGCAGGTAAACATAGCGGACAATCACAAATCTTGTTGGCTGCAGATCACCATTAATGGCCAATGGGACCAGTAAGAAGCAGCGCAGACCTGGACACTGCTTTCTGCCACTCTCATTGGCCACAAATGGCAATCTGTGGCCAACGAGAGCTGTGAATGTCCGATATCTGCAGAGGTGCAGGTAAATATAGTGGTGTCAACCTGACCGGGACTAACTCTGGTGGGCTGCCTTTTCTTATTGCCCACACCTGCCTCAAAAGGAAAATTGATTATGCAGTGTAGCATTTTGTTTTCCTAGTGTTTTTTGTTGTAACTTTTAATTGCACAGGCTGCTACGTATGTATTAGAAAAGGCAGGACAAAGAAGTGTGCATTGAACTTGGAGCAGATGATCTTCAGTTTCTAGAGGTATTGTATTAGATGGCTCAGATCAGTTACTGAGAAAAATCTTGACACCTAGATAGAAGACCTTTAACTGTGTGGTTAAAATTTCTGTTGTGGCTGAAGTGTAGCGTTTTCCTCATGGTCTTCATCCCCAATTTACATAGTCTATCATTTAACTCTCCTGAGCTGAGACCATTAAGCACTTTGAAGATGAGGATCAAGCCCTTGAACTTAAATCAGTATTCTATGGAAGCCAAGAGAACCGCACTAGTGCATTCAAGCTCATATATAGAGCCCCTTGTTCAAAAGGACATCACACAGGCAGAACAATACACCAGCATGCAGTCAACTGCTTGACCCAGGAGAACACATTCTTAACTTAATGTAAAATGTCTTTCTCCATCATGTCTCTATATCTGTATCTTTTTTCTGAGTAACTTTCTAATTTTGTGACTCTCCAGTGTCTGTCATAGGAGTCTCTTTTGTTCATATTACATCAGTATGAAAGCAAGATTACACAGCAGGATCCGATCGGGAGAATAATGTGGAGGGGAAACTTTCTATTTTAATAGTTTAATATTATGAACACCAGCGGGATTCTAATTCTAAATTATTTTAAAATGAGACAAGAAACCAGCTCCTGTAATTTAGTGTCACTTCATCAAATCCAATGACATGATATGAATTTATACCAGCTGAGACTTGAGGCCCAAAATTCTCAAAGGTGTTTAGATGGTTAACACTAGTTGATTTAAATGGGAGTGAAGTGCCTAAAGACCTTTGAGGATCTGAGTCACTCTTCACAGCTAAAGATCTTGTTGTGCTTTCTTCTGAACAGCCATTGCCTTTGGTACATTTAATAATGCAGTACCGGTGACTTGTAATTTCATTTGTACCGTGATTAGTGTCTTTTTTGTTATGGGAACGCAATGTTCTTCACTGATACTCCCTCCTGTAAGGTGGATTTCAAGGCATCTTGAAATGTAGTTTTTACTGGGTTTTTTTTCCCCCCCTTCATTTTGAGATTTATTGGAAGTGAGAGAACAATCTTAAATACTTGCTCATTATAATTATAGAGTCGAACAAAACATATATCCTCACTGCTTCCTGTACATTCCTTCCTCCCTTCAATCTATCAAGCTTCTCTCTCGACTGCTTCCTCTTTCTCCCTTTGCCACTTCCTACAACATACTTTCTTCCATGTTCCTCTCCTCTTGAGCAACTTTTTCAGTAATGTATACGGAGGGTATATCTATACAGCAACACTATTCCAAAATAACTAGAATTATTTTGAAATAACTTAGTCCTTGTCTACACAGCAGGCAGTTATTTCGAAATAACTGTCAAGTTGGAGTACTTTTTACTCCGATTCCTGTAACCCTCATTGTATGAGGAGTAAGGGAAGTTGGATGAAGAGTGCTCTATTTTAAAAAAAGTGCTATGTAGATGCTCCCAATTTTGAAATAAACTATTTCAAAATAAGCTATGCAATTGACGTAGCTCAATTTGCATAACTTATTTTGAGTTAAACCCTGCCATGTAGATGCACCCTAAGTATCTATTGCCCATGTCTCAGGCTTCTTTGTGTAGGATGAACATGCAATTCAGTGCTGGAAAGGAATTGTGCAGTGAGAGATGGAGACTGATTTATCTATTTTGATTTTCACTATTATGATCTAATTGTCATGTTAATGGTCAATAAACCAATTAAACCTAGTGTGATTACTCTCAGAAGCACACACCAGTGTGAATAAGGCCTTTTGGAATTATTTATTACTAGTTATTTGCAATAGCCCCTCGTGGCTGGATAGGGCACAACACCCAGCTGTGGGTCTCTGCTGAGCGCTCACTGTCTCAGTAAAGGCTGAGGTAGTCCACTAAATCTGTGAAAAAAGGTCCAGCCATTGTGGGAGGCTGCAATAGGGTCATAATCTGCTGCTGTTTCAGTTACTGCTGGTTACTCTTGAGCAGTTAAGTCTTAGATCAGTTTCCCCTACTGGACAGCTAGCTGCTGTAGGACCTGCAGAAGGTGATGGGTGTTTTGCATCCATCACAATAGCTGTTTCATGTCCACACTGCTTTAAGCAGCAGTGTTGAAACAGTAGGGATTCTTAGAGTAATTGAACCAAACTGTAAACCCTGTATATAATGGAAACTACTTCAAGCCAGCACCCTAAGTCCAGTATCTATATTCCTATGGAAGGGAGCACCTATGACCACAGATTGCCACTTTGGTACCCCCTTGTGGTCCATCAGGGCATGTATTACCCAGAAAGTCTTGGTGTGCTTTCCTCCCCCTCTCTCCAGCTATGGCACACTTGAATTCTAGCCCTAGGGTTATTAAGGTCCAAGGAAATCAGAAACAAAAAAAAACCCAACAATTTAAAACAAGATGGTCCCATAAGCTTTTGGTGAGACTCTTACACTTTCTTCTGTTCATACCTTGTCTTCTAACAACCCGTATTTCTGCTGATTACCCTTCTAGCAGAGACTTGTCTGGTTGACAAGCTGACTTAAACCTTAAACAAGCTGATTTAAAGGGCTTTTCCTCCTATCAAAAGAATCACAGCTCTGTTCTTCTTTTGGGTCTGAAGTAGGCTAGATTTCCCCCCCCCCCTTTTAACACTCCTCTTTCTGCTTGACCTGTGCTGCAAGTTTGTGGGATGGGTCCACAGGCTTTCTTTAGTCCCCATATTGGCTACAAGAGGGTTATCTGCCCCACCAGAGAGCCCCATTGCACTATACCCTGTATAAAGATATATGAAGAAAAATCCTTTTCCTCAAGGAGCTTACAATCAACTTCTTGCTACTGACACTAGTTTTTGTTTCTGTGATTTTTAGAGTGACCAAGAAGTCTCTAATGCATTTTCAAAACATTGATTGTAATATTTATTTCTATTTTTCCAGTAAACGATGAATGATTTTTAATAGACTACCACATAGAGGGCCATACTGAGTGTGTGTTCCCATTAAAAAAGTACTGAATATACATATAAAAAGAAATAGAAATTTCTCCAAAGAACTTCCAGATGATGATTGGAAGAAAGGAAATATTGCCCTCATTATAAAGGCAAGGAACGGAGGCAAAGAGATTAAGTGATCTGAAGCACTAGTGGATCTAGGAATTGAACCTAGATCACCTGAGAGCCAGTGCCTTGACCACTGGACCATACTTCCTCTGTAAAATGTAGCAACCCCATTGTTTTCAAGATACACTGCAAAGAAACAGCACAAATATTCTCTGAATTACTCAGTGTTAGCCTCACTTGTAGCAACAAGCTCTTTAGAAACCACATACCCTCTTAGCTTCTATAATGATCCCTACATTCTTCTCAGTATTTTTATGCCATCTACAGGACATGTCAGGTGGTGTTTGCTGCATTTTCTATCAGGCTGGTTAATGCAGTGAAATGTGTTTATTTAAGCACTGTTAGGCTTATTTCAACGTCTGTAAACCTCATTCCACAAGGAATAATGCCTCTTCCGAAATAGCTGTAGTGTGGACGCTCCACTGCTGTTATTTTGGAATAGCTCCTCCCCAGGGCCATTCAAAGTAATTACTCTCCAGTGCTTCCTGGGGCGCTAAATCAAGGTAGCATGTTCACATTAAGGGAACCTGCCTTGGATTAATTTCGAGGCTTACCTGTAATGTAGACGCGCTATTTTGAAGTAAGCTATTTTGGAGTATTTCCTCCAGAATAGCTTATTCCGAAATAAGTATGCAGTGTAGATATACCCTTAGAGAATATTAATATAATTGAGACAGGAGTAAACAAGTACAGATAAAGGAAGCATAATTACCTAGCATGACTGAAGTCCTTAAGGTGGGGTTCAGAGCAGGAGGCAAAGGGTGTGAGGGGTGCAGGAGTCAGGGTTGGGGTGATAAGGAGGGGCTCTGGGCAGGGAATACTGTGTGTGTGTGTGGGGGGGGATGAACAAGGAGGGCAGAGTGCCAAAGGCCCCCCTGAGATTCAAGTGCACAGCTTGTTCTGCTCCCTACAGTCCTCAGTCAGCGTGAGAAATACAACAGATTGTGCACTTTCCTCTCACTCTCGGATGTAGGAAAACAGCCAGCTATGTCACCTTACAAATGGAGGGGGAAGCTCAGGGCTGGGGCAGTCCTGGATGGGTTTCATAGAATCATAGAGCTGGAAGAGATCTCAGGAGGTCATCAAATCCAGCCCCCTGCCAAAGCAGGACCAATCCCAACTAAATCAACCTAGCCAGGGCTTTGTAAAGCTGAGACTTAAAAATTTCTCGGGATGGAGATTCCACCACCTCCCTAGGTAACCCATTCCAGTGCTTCACCCCCCTCCTAGTGAAATAGTTTTTCCTAATATCCAACCTAGACCTCTCCCACTGTAACTTGAGACCATTGCTCCTTGTTCTGCCACCCGTCACTACTGAGCACAGCCTCTCTCCATCCTCTTTGGAACCTCCCTTCAGGAAGCTGAAGGCTGCTATCAAATCCCCCCTCATTCTTCTTTTCTTCACACTAAACGAGCCCAAATCCTTCAGTCTCTCCTCATAGGTCATGTGCTCCAGCTCCCTAATCATTTTGGTTGCCCTCTGCTGGACCCTCTCCAATGCATCCACATTCTTCTATAATGGGGGGGGGGCCCAGAACTGAACACAATACTCCAGATGTGGCCTCACCAGAGCCAAATAAAGGGGAATAATCACTCTCCAGATCTGCTGTCAATGCGCTTTCTAATGCAACCTAATCTGCCATTAGCCCTCTTGGCTACCAGGGCACACTGTTGACTCATATCCAGCTTCTCATTCACTGTAATCCCCAGGTCCTTTTCTTCAGAACGGCTACTTAGCCAGTTGGTCCCCAGCCTGTAACCATGCTTGGGATTGTTCCGTCCCAACTGCAGGACTCTGCACTTGTCCTTGTTGAACCTCATCAGATTTATTTTGTGCCAACCCTCTAATCTGTCAAGGTCACTCTGGACTCTATCCTTGCCCTCCAGCGTATCTACGTCTCCCCCTAGCATAGTGTCATCTGCAAACTTGCTGAGGGTGTAATCCATTCCCCCATCCAGGTCGTTAATAAAGATGTTAAAAAAAAACTGTCCTAGAACCGATCCTTGGAGCACTCCACTAGAAACCGACCACCAACCCAACATCAAGCCATTTCTCACTACCCGTTGGGCCTGACAGTCTAGCCAGCTTTCTATCCATCTTATAGTCCATTTATCCAATCTGTACTCCCTTAACTTGCTGGCAAGAATATTGTGGGAGATCATATGTCATGGTATATCATATCCACAGAGCCAGTTACCTCATCGTAGAAGATAATCAGATTGGTCAGGCATGACTTGCCTTTCATGAATCCATGTTGACTATTCCTGATCACTTTCCCCTCTTCCACGCGCTTCAAAATGGATTCCTTGAAGATCCCCTCCATGATTTTTCCGGGAACTGAGGTAAGGCTGACTGGCCTGTAGTTCTCTGGATTGTCCTTCTTCCCTTTTTAAAAGATGGGCACTACATTTGCCTTTTTCCAATCATCTGGGATCTCTCCCAAGCTCCACGAGTTTTGAAAGATAATGGCCAAAGGCTCTGGAATGACATTTGCCAACTCCCTCAGTACCCTTGGATGCATTAAATCCGGACCCATGGATTTGTGTACGTTTAGCTTTTTCTAAATAGTTCCTAACCTGTTCTTTCCCCACCAAAGGCTGTCCACCTCCTTCCTATACTGCATTGCCTGGTGCGTTAGTCTGGGACCTGACCTTGTCTGTGAAGACAGAGGCAAAAGAAAGCATTGAGTACTTCAGCTTTTCCCTCATCATCTTTCACTAGGTTACCTCCCTCGTCCAGTAAGGGTCCCACGCCCTCTCTGATCATCCTCTTATTGCTAACATGCATGTAGAAACCTTTCTTATTACCCTTCACGTCCATTGCCAGCTGCAATTCCAATTGCACTTTCACCTTCCTGATAACTCCCCTGCATTCTCAAGAAATATATTTATATTCCTCCCTAATCATCTGTCCAAGTTTCCACTTCTTGAAGCTTCCTTTTTGTGTTTAAGCTCACCAAGGATTTCCCCAGTAAACCAATCTGGTCTCCGACCATATTTGCTTTTCTTACTGCACATCAGGATGGTTTCTTCCTGTGCCTTCAATAAGGCTTATTTAAAATACTGCCAGCTCTTCTGGACTCCTTTCCCCTTCATGTAAGCAGCCCAAGGAATCCTGCCCATCAGTTCTCTGAGGGAGTCAAAGTCTGCTTTTCTGAAGTTTATGGTTAGTATTTTGCAACTCTCTTTTCTTCCTTTGGTCAGGATCCTGAAATCTACCATCTCATGATCATTGCTTCCCAGGTTGTCACCCACCTCTACTTCCCCTACTAGTTCCTCCCTGTTTGTGAGCAGCAGGTCAAGCTGTGCCTGGCCCCTGTTCGGATCCTTCAGCACTTGTACCAATACGTTATCCCCAACATTCTCCAAAAACTTCTGAATTGTCTGTGTACTGCTGTATTGGTCTCCCAACAAATGTCAGGGTGATTAAAGTCCCCCATGAGAACCAGGGCCTGTGATCTGGAAGCTTCTCTCAGTTGTCTGAAGAAAGCATTGTCTACTGCATCCACCTGATCTGGCGATCTATAGCAGACACCAACCACAACATCACCTCTGTTGCTTCCACCTCTAAACTTAACCCAGAGACTCTCAACAAGCTTTTCTCCCTCTATATACTGGAGCTCTGAGCAATCATATTGCTCTCTTACATACAATGCAACGCCTTCTCCTTTTCTCCCCGACCTGTTCTTCCTGAACAGTTTATACCCTTCCGTGAAAGCGCTCCAGTCGTGCGAGTCATCCCACCAAGTCTCCATTATTCCAATCAAATAATAGTTCTTTGACTGGGCGAGGGCTACTAATTCTTCCTGTTTCTTTCCCATGCTTCTCGCATTTGTGTACACACACCTTAGATAACCAGTTGATTGCCCTACTTTCTCCATTTGAATCAGCGGTCCGCCTTTGTTGCTTGTTCCTCCTTGTGTTTCTTCCTGGTATCCAACTTCTCTACTTACCTCAGGGCTTTGGTCACCGTCCCCCACCGTTTCACCTGCCTGTTGATTCAGTCTCTTTTCTGTATGGTTTTATGTGAAGCAATCCCATTCCAGGCACTTCCAGGCACTTCCAATTGTGGTTCTCTTAGTGTCTAGTCTGGTATCTGTGCATGTACAGAATACCTGCTGACATTATGTTCTCTACCTGTGGGCAGCATCATGTTCTCTACCTATTAGCAGCATTCCAAGAAAGTAAAACACTACGGAGTCCATTGCTAAAGTTATAATATGGTTCAAAGATGATTTAAAAAGAATCTTTCTGTGCTGGTCAGGGAAGCTGTTCAAGATTCTTGGAAGCAACATATAGTTCTAATACTCTCTGAGCCCTAGGGTAGACAAGGCCTGAGATGAATGCTTTACATGTTATTCTGTTGTCTTCTAGCTTTCAAGAGAGAAAAATAAATATTTTGCTTTGTGTCTTCATTTATGGGGTTAGAGAGTGCTTGATAGTAAGATTTCGGTAGTGAATATATCAGATTTTGCTTTAATTTCAAATAAAGCATCAAATTGTATTTTAAGTTAAGGGAATTGTATAGACACAAACAAGAACAGAATTGGTCTTACATCTGTAGAGCTCTATAACAAGGTTAACAAACCCACAAGGGGAGGAAATGTGAAATAAAAGGAGTGACACAGCAATCCACTCTTACATGACAAAGTATTAGAGGAAATAAGTCATTACAAGAACATAGAGATGAAAAACATTCTTACCACATGACAAACATGGGATTCTGTCCCTTGAACACTTCTCTCATTGCCCTCCTGCTTATTGCTATTCTGCCACAGAATTCAGTGATATTCCTATCTGATAAACTTGGGGAAGAGTGTGCAAAAGTTCATTTCACAATAGATATGTGTATGAGTTTTGCAGCCACTTTTACCTCATGTCCAAGGTATCCACTCGGTCCATTTTGGGGGAAATAGTTGGACAAAGAAAAGGTATTCAGAAGTACAGCATCAGTTAACAATGACTTTGTGTATATTGAGGCGCAGTTACAAACTATGGGTAATCTGTTGTGCAAATAGATGGAGGTGATAAATGAGTGGCTGACTAAATCCTTGGGGAATATGGACTTAAAGAGTCAATGTGGTGCACGTGTTTAGGATTACTAAGTGAAAATTTAGACAAGTTAATTGACTTGCCTACACAACTCTATACACTTGATACTGTTCCACACAGTAAATTACACTGGTCTACAATTTTTTAGAAGTCGTCTGCTTCAGAGATAAAATGTGCTATTTTGTATTTTGATGTGCTGAATTCAAATATGACAATTAAAACAACTGATTGGCTACTGTTTCCAAGATATTTAAGGGTTTTTTTTTACATTTTACGTCTATGATCATATTGTGTAGATAGTAGAGTTTTAATCATAAATTGTAAACCTAGCTCTTTTCATGTGTTTATGGTTGCTTTACATGATAATGTTTCACCTGTCCTGTTTATATAACACTTTAAAAATCAGCAAAAGGGTTGTATAAATAAAATTTATTATGAAACAAAAGGCACAAAACTATTATGTACATAGTTTAGTCCTATTCAGTGTCTACTCGGCGCTTCTTGGCTTGTCTCTTGTATTCATTAAATGGAGCATCTCTTGTCACTGTCCAGCAATAGTCTGCAAGCATTGATGGGCTCCATTTGCCCTGATAGCGTTTCTCCATTGTTGCAATGTCCTGGTGAAATCGCTCGCCGTGCTCGTCGCTCACTGCTCCGCAGGTCGGTGGAAAAAAAATCTAGATGAAGTGCAAAAAATTTATCTTTAGTGACATGTTGCAACCAAGGCTTTTGTATGCCATGAGGAGGTTTTTCCACCAACAACCTGTAGTTGTCTGCCTTGTTGTTTCCGAGAAAATTTATTGCCCCTAACTGGAAGGCTTTCCATGCCGTCTTTTCCTTGCCACGCAGTGCATGGTCAAATGCATCATCTCGAAGAAGTTCACGAATCTGAGGACCAACAAAGACACCTTCCTTTATCTTAGCTTCACTTAACCTTGGAAATTTTCCACGGAGGTACTTGAAAGCTGCTTGTGTTTTGTCCATGGCCTTGACAAAGTTCTTCATCAGTCCCAGCTTGATGTGTGAGGGTGGTAACAAAATCTTCCTTGATTCAACAAGTGGTGGATGCTGAACACTTTTCCTCCCAGGCTCCAATGACTGTCGGAGTGGCCAATCTATCTTGATGTAGTGGGAATCTCTTGCACGACTATCCTATTCGCAGAGAAAACAGCAGTACTTTGTGTATCCAGTCTGCAGACCAAGCAAGAGAGCAATAACCTTCAAATCGCCACAAAGCTGCCACTGATGTTGGTCATAGTTTATGCACCTCAAAAGTTGTTTCATGTTGTCATAGGTTTCCTTCATATGGACTGCATGACCAACTGGAATTGATGGCAAAACATTGCCATTATGCAGCAAAACAGCTTTAAGACTCGTCTTCGATGAATCAATGAACAGTCTCCACTCATCTGGATCGTGAACGATGTTGAGGGCTGCCATCACACCATCGATGTTGTTGCAGGCTACAAGATCACCTTCCACGAAGAATAATGGGACAAGATCCTTTTGACTGTCACGGAACATGGAAACCCTAACATCACCTGCCAGGAGATTCCACTGCTGTAGTCTGGAGCCCAACAGCTCTGCCTTACTCTTGGGTAGTTCCAAATCCCTGACAAGGTCATTCAGTTCATGTTGTGTTATGAGGTGTGGTTCAGAGGAGGAGGATGGGAGAAAATGTGGGTCCTGTGACATTGATGGTTCAGGACCATCCTCTTGCTCTTCCTCGTCTGACTCAAGTGAGAATGATTCTGGTGCATCAGGAACCAGCAGCCCTTCTCCGTGGGGTACTGGGCGTATAGCTGATGGAATGTTTGGATAATGCACAGTCCACTTTTTCTTCTTTGACACACCTTTCCCAACTGGAGGCACCGTGCAAAAGTAACAATTGCTGATATGATCTGTTGGCTCTCTCCAAATCATTGGCACTGCAAAAGGCATAGATTTCCTTTTCCTGTTCAACCACTGGCGAAGATTTGTTGCACAAGTGTTGCAGCATATGTGTGGGGCCCACCTCTTGTCCTGATCTCCAATTTTGCAGCCAAAATAAAGGTGATAGGCTTTCTTAACCATAGTGCTTATACTGCGCTTTTGTGATGCAAAAGTCACTTCACCACATACATAGCAGACGTTATCTGCACTGTTCACACAAGCACGAGGCATCTCTGCTCACTTTGGCTAAACAGAAATGTGTCCCTTTGCAAAATCAAACACTGACAATTAAGAGAGCACGACATTGTATGATTTCTAGAGCTGATATAGGGCAATTTGTTCAGCAGAGTGATGTAAGCTTTGTTATGATTGCATCATCCAAGACTTCTAGGAATAACATGATGCAATTCATATCATGTATGACGCAATACCAGCTTCAGATTGCATCATTCATTGTTTTGCCTAAAAAGCAAGTACTGTCCAAACCCAGTCATAGATTTATTCATCGATCCAGTCAAAGATGTATTTTAGTCATTTCTGGTTTAAATTGAGATTCCTTCCCTTTATAACTCACTTATCCTCCACCATTCCCATGTCAAGGGTCGTATATACTGACCCAATAGCATATCTCGAAAACTAGAGCCAATCCACAATTTTAAGCATCATTTTCGTTCTCAGTGACCCAGAATTAGTGAAGTTTGACTACATTTATTTCAGAAGCATTTTGGCTGTAGAGCAGTGTGATAAGTCTTTTACAACTTTTCTGAATCTATAATTGGTTAAGGTTGCTAAGGAGGCCATGGATTAATCCACTAATTTTCACCTCTGGAAAATAGAGTTAATTAAAATCTCATCTTTGACTACAAGCCAACGCTAGTTCAAGTGGTCTCTTTTCAGTAAAGCCCTCAATTACTAAAATAAAGGGCAAATTGATTTGATAGTAGTCTTTTATGGAAGTCTTCAAACAGTGCTATAAACTTGCACTGTAGGCAACCTTGCCTTGAAAGATGCTTACAACTGTAACGATGACCATCTTGTCTCTCTAATACCCAGGGACTAAAACAGCAACAATGCTGTTAACCTCTATCTCAAGAAAGCCTCATCTTCCCTGACCGGGAACTTTGTCCTGAATTTCTAGGGCCTGGTTCCTGGGGCTATATGAGCTGCACTTGAGGCAGAGCTCAAAGGGGAGGAGGGAAACATGATGTTGGGTTTACTGTTGCAGTTCCTTTTATTCAGTGGCCAGGTGATGGTTGACCTGGCCCACAACTCAGAGAAGCCTTGGGGTTTCTCTAATTTACCTCTAGCTGCCTATGACCCAGGCAGCCTTTCTGGCAACTGGAAATAAGTGTTTGGATCCATTTCTTCAAATCCCATTCCCAGTCACCAAGCTACAGAAGCCAGAAGTTGGTGCAGAACTTGTACGTTAATTCCATTCCACCTACGGATCCTCTCCAGACACAGAAAACCCAGTGGCTCTACCAGATTTCTACCCTCCTTGTGTCAATAAGCAGAATAGAGATTAATGGAGTTGATTCCATTGAGTAAGAAATTGAAATGGCATATTTTGGTTATCTGGCATTTGTATGCATTTTAGCAAAAATATGTAAGAGGCAATGTTACATTCAGGTGAGCAATGTAAATGTAATGGGCTAATATGAATAAAAAAATTATATGGGGTAGTAAGATCAGGGCCTAAATTATGAGCAACAGGCCAGGTATGAGGCATGAGACCTGGCCAACAATGGTCAGGACTTTGCTAAAATAAATCAAAATTAAGCTGTGAGGAAGAGGCAGTGCCTGCTCAGGGGAATTTGGAATGAACCAGGCTGATGGTGCAAAAACACTAATTGGTACTAGGCACAGGCTTGTATGCACATTGCAGAGGGATGGTAACAACACTTCATTAAGAAACATTGTGGCACCAACACACTGCCCACAGATAGCAGGGATCCATGTTCAGGACAGGGTCTAAAATGATTACATGATGGACAGTGATGTTTTGATCAATCCACCATGCATAGGGTAACGGGTGGTATCTAGGTATTGTTAGAGGGTGGCAACCTGATACATCAGGAGTGATATGTAACTTATTTGTACCTATGTATAACTATGTCTTGAAGGGGCTGCCCTTGTCCAGACTATGGAGCAATGAAGAATTCCACCACTGACTAAACTGAAACCATTGTCAGGTAATACATATGAATAGTGGTCCAGTAGAGTCTACTGACAACTGTTACAGTTGTTCATTTGACAATAAACCTGGCCTTGTGCTTTGATCTTTCTCTGATTTTGTGGTCTTGGGGTCTGAGTCAGAATCTGCTGTGCTGGTTACCTGCACAGAGCCAGCACAACATACAGTGGAGCACACACAACAGTCTAATAGGCAGATTGCTCTGAACAATTACAATAACTGTCAGGATATCACACCAGTAACTTCTGACCCACATACGGCAGTAGGGATCTGTCTGGATCCCCCAGCTGTTTCTTTCCAGACTTCGAAATGTTTGGGTTTGTAAGAAGCATGAAGGGAAGGAAGCATAATGTTCTAATTAAAGATTATCTGAAACAATAAAACACTTTCACATTCTCAACCCTTTCTAAATGAAATACGTTTTTCACATACATCTTTTTTCCTTGTTTTTATGTTTATTTTAAATGAACACCTGTGATGGATCATCCCACCATTCAGTAACTAAAGGATTAAACCCAGAACAGTGGGTATCCAAGAAGAATTGACAGGGAGCCAGGACAGCCAATGGGAAGAGAGTGAGAGATTTTTTTGGAATGAAACAAGTTTTGCCTGTTTCCATTTCCTTTGTGTGAGAGTTTAGAGCAGGAGTAAACCAAGAACAAAGGAATGGATTTTCCAGCAATATCTATGACTCAGGAAAGACTGAGCCCTGGATCAAAGGATATGTAAGTGAACAGACACTATTTAATTGGATGTGATCAGGTTATTTTCTTTGTTTCTTTAGTGTGGTTAAACTCTTCTGTGCTCAGTTCCCCTGTACACTGAAACTGAATCCCAGGGAAACAATTCTCTGTGCTTTAATTTTTTTTAGCCACTCTGTAACACCTAGCAACCTAGTATGCTTTACCAAATATTTCTTCTTTCTTTTGTTAATCAAATCACCTTTCTAAGGCTACTAGCAGGCTGTGCCCCATGCTCACTATGCTTGCCAACCCCTCTCTCTCTGACTGCTTTTGCAAGCAGAGAGCATGAGAGCACAATGACGTCATTCTGTCGCCCAGCAGGAAAAACTTTTTCCATATATATATATATAGAGAGAGATAATCTGATTCCTATGTCTTAGAAGGCAGGAGGTTCTGTGTCCATGTACCTGAAACTGAAGGTCAGCTATAAAGAGATTGCCATTTGTTTACAAGCTCTCTCCTAAGGGAGAGTTAAAGAATTTGGGATTACCCCACAGGGAGACATTCCCATGTGCATCTTCCTGACTTAAAGGGGGTTTTGCATTTGTGTGGTGGCAGAAGCATTTAGTAGCAGGGTATTTTTAAGGTCTTTTGTGGACCCCCACCTTCTGCACTCAAAGGGTGTGTCTAGACTACATCCCTTTTTCGGAAAAGGGATGTAAATTATTCATGTCGATATCACAAATGAAGCCAGGATTTGAATTTCCCGTACTTCATTTGCATAATGGCAGCCGCCACTTTTTTTTGAAACGAGGCTTTTTAAAAAAACCCCACAGTTTAGACGGGGATCTTTTGAAAATAAAACCCTTTTTCGAAAAGATCCTGTAAACCTCATTTTTTGAGGAGTACAGTATCTTTCAAAAAAGGGTTTTATTTTTGAAAGATCCATGTCAAAAAAGCCCTGTTTTGGAAAAAAAAGTGGTGGCCGCCATTATGCAAATGAAGCACAGGAAATTCAAATCCCGTCTTCATTTGCAATATCGATGTGCCTAATTTACATCCCTTTACCAAAAAAGGGATGTAGTCTAGACACACCCAAAGTGTTAGATTGGTGAACAGCCTTAACAGCATCAAAAGTTTAAATTAATTTTGTGTTTAAGGTCTGTAGGAGGAGAGCTTGTACATTTAATCATAGCAGGGTATCTGTATTTGAGATACTGTCTGCAGTTGCTGAAGCTCTGTAAATAAATACTTTATTTTTAAAAAGAGTTTAGTTCAATGGAAATGTGCTGCAACTGCCGTGTATAAGATGCTGCATAGCTCTTGGAAGACTTCTGCAACAGATTCATGTCTAAGCTCTGGTCTACACTAGGGAGTTATTTCAGAATAATACCCCTTATTTCAAAATAACAAGTGAAGCGTCTGCACTACCAATCCCATTATTTTGAAATGAGGAACTGGCGATTTTGAAATCTGTGCTCCTGCTTTTTTCAAGGAATAATACTTATTTCGAAATTGCTATTTTGAAATAGCGTTAGTGTGGATGATCCAATGCTGCTAATTTAAAATAATTGGCCTCCATAGTGTTCTCATAGCTGCACTTGTGGCCATTTTGGCCACACCTACCAGCTCCACTGCTCTCCTCTCCTGTGGAGCTTTTATAACAGCAGGCTGCAGGAAGAGGGCTTGTGGCATGAGGAGAGCTTTGCCAGCCCTGTGCACAGTCCACCATCCAAGGAGCCATGGCAGACCCCAGCGCTCCCTCTGAGCCTCCCCCACCCCACAGCTCCCAGCATTCCTGCAGCACCCTTGGTTGCTCCTGGTAGGGACACAGGAGAGCACCAGCCTGGACTGGGGCAGAGATCCTGGATCTCATTGAGGTCTGAGGTGAGGAGACCAATCCCTAGGATCTCCACAACAGAAAAAGGAATGGCAACGTCTATGCCTGGATGGCCACCAGCCTGGTAGAAAGAGGACACACGCAGACCCTTAACCCATGTCCACATGAAAATAAAGGAGCTCCGGCAGGCCTACAATAAGGCCAGGGAGCAGAGTAGATGCTCTGGGGTGGCACCTCCTGTGTGCTGATACTATAACCAGCTCAATGCCATCCTGGGAGGTGGGCCAGTCACCTCCCCAACCCCGCAACATCATCAAGTCTGGCCAGGTCATGCCCAGCATCAGCCTCTATGAAGGCAGGGTTATAGAGGAGGAAAAAGGAGCAGGCCAGTCACACAACCATGCCCACAATCCAGGAACTGCTCCTCACCCTGCAGCCTGTCCACCCTTCCCTGGAGGTCTCCCAGGCATCATAGGAATCTGTTGAAGTCACTTCAGCTGATTTCTATAACTTTCCCTATCTACACAGGGGGGCACACGACAGGCTGTGCGCTCTTCACTTGGCCTACTCGGCCTGGGGATCACACAACAGCCTGTGAATCTGGGTGCACATGAAGCTCCAGTCTGGGGCACTCAGCCCCATTATGCTCTCACACAGGAGCCCCTCACTCCTTCTGACAAGATACCTAGAGAGGCCTACCTTACTTCAGCCCCCCCGTCAGAGGACACCTTCTCACAACAAGCCACCACTAAGGAGGCTGGGGTCATGGAACCACACAGAAGTGCCACACATGGCTCAGGTTATGCTCTCACTCAGGCAGCATCCGCTCCTGGTCAAGCACAGCGATGTGCAGGAGACCAACCCCTTGCATGGGAATCTGCTGGAGGAAGAGGCGTGGACCCCAGTAGTATTGTCGCCAGAAAGCTGCTGCTGCCACTCGTATACAACTCCCCCATCAGTCCCCCCTCCAGCAGGAAGGGACAGAAGTTCTTTTTCTGCAGGACACCATCAGTGCTGGACCCGATATGTGCGGGACACAGAAAGAAGGCTGAGCTGCCCTGTCCCCTCTTCCCACCCACAGGCTCCAGGCCACATGTGTAACGATGCTTCCCTGGGACATCCGTGCCACTGCAGGAACGTGCCTGCTGCAACAGATGGCCTGGCCTGAAGTACATTGCCATCATCTGAAATGAGTCAGGGGCCAGGATAGGGGTGTGGGTGCCATCTATGGCCCCTCCTGCAGTTGGGGAAGCCAATGGTGGCAAAGCCATCCATGATGGTGTCAACATTGCCCAGAGTGATGACCTTCTGTAGCAAGATGTCAATGGCCTTAGCTAGCTGCAGAAGCATGCCCCCTACCCCGTGAGTTTCTGTACGCTGAACTGGTTCCCAACCAAGTGGTAGTTGTCTGGTGTGGTGAGCTTCCACAAGGTGATGGTCTTCTGCAGGGGGATGGCAGGTCACAGTCAGGTGTTCTGTTGCTTGAGAGCAGAGGCAAGCCACTTGCAGAGCTCCAGGAAGGTGGCCTTCCACAAGCAAAAGTTCTGGAGCCACTGCTGGTCGTGCACTGCATGATGATGCAGTCCACCAATTTGAGCTTGTCTCCCACTGCCCAAAGTGGGGTTTTATGGTGTCCTGAGGGTTTAGGGGCATTTGCAGCAACAGAAGCACCAGGACCTGGGTGAAGATGTCTTCCAGTTTGGGCTGGTCATCATCCTGCTAGAGCAGCATGTGGGCAGTCTGGACAAACTGCACCATGAAAAACAGCTCAAGGCCCATGAGCCTGACACTGCTTTGCAACAGCTCCGGCTCCATGGTGTCAGTTCTGTAGCATCCACAAGGGCAAACAGAGCACACTGCATCCACTTGGTGTCCCACGAGGGGGTAGGCAATAGAGGAGTGGCCATATAGAGGAGCCCCTGAAAACCTGTGTCTCAGCTCAACTGATAAAGCAGCCACGAGAAGTGTCCGCCCTTGTGGTACCCTTCACAGAATGATTCCAGGGGCTCTAAATCCAAGGTAGGCTCCAATCACTGTGGACATGCTATTTCAAAATAATTCTGAGCTATTTCAATGCTTCCCCCATAGTGTGGAAGCTCTATTGGATTTTGTTATTTCAAGAGTTAAAATTTCAATTTTATTTATTTTGAAATTATTTCCTAGTGTAGCATGCCAGAGTGTTCTCTAAACCCCCCTCCCCCATTTTGCTCCCATGGCACTCAGCTGTGTCTTAAAACAGCCCATCCTACAAATTTCCCAATGGACACTCCCAATTGCATTTGTGATGAGTCACAGAATGCAGAGACAGCAACAAAGAAGGAAAAGCTTTTCAATGAGCATTCAAAAGGAAGGAAAAGCAAGCAAAAAAAAAAAATAAAGAAAATCAAGTTGAAAAGAACAAAAGAGAAAGAAATGGCAGAAGAAAGAACATACAGTATGAAATAAAAGGTACAATCATCCACTAATCCAACATAAATGTGTTTCTGGAAAAAAAGAAAAGGAAGGGCAAGAATCAGAGAGCTAATCAGGCACAGGTGCTGCAGATGAACTAACAGTGCCCACTTGCAGAGCAGCTGTGATACTGTTGGCAAAAAGCCAACAGCCCTGCTTGTCTTGGCTCAGGTTTTTCTTGACAACTGACAGTGCTAAAAAGGTATGAAAAGCCATAGAATCAGCACAGAGTCAGAACATGACTAACTATCTTGCCTAAAGACAACTCTGTGGTAAGGAAATAAAGATTGCTGATAGATGCAACTGCACCAGGATCTTAAAAAGATATTACAGGCAAAAGGCAAAAATTAGGGCTGTCAAGCAATTAAAAAAATTTAATCACGATTAATCACATGCACCTCCCCTTTGAAACGCTGTGGCAGTGTTTCAATGGGGCAGTGTGGCATGGAGCCCAGGAGGATCAGCTATAATCCCCAGCTGACCCCGGGCTCCATGCAGCACTGTCCCTTTGAGGCGCCATGGTGGCACGTCAAAGGGGCAGCACAACACAGTGCCCAGCCAATCCCTGGGTCTGTGTTGTGCTGCCCCTTGGAAATGTCACCCCAGCACTTCAAAGGGGCAGCACATAAGGAGCCCAGGATCAGCAGGAGTGTCTAGCTGATCCCTGGTAGGGAAGTTAAAGACTAGTCAACTATCCAATAAGCAAATGCTTATTGGATAGTCAATCAATTAGTGGACTAGTCGATTCCCCCCCCCCCCCTTTGCTGCCTCTGTTAAACAGGTGTTAATGCATGTCAATTGACAGCTCTAGTAAAAATGTAAAAATCAGGGCTGAGTCTGAGCCATCTCTCCACCAGCTTGTAGGGATCCCCAGTTAGAGTCCAGGCAGACTCTTCCTCTGCTGTGGATCACTGCTAGGCAACCAGCTCACTGATTAACCACAAGTGAACAGACTTAAAGAAACCCATTACAAGAAAATACAAAAACCCAGAATACCAAAACAGAAACATGTAGCAATGGGGAATTTCTACATGTAAACAGGAGGTGAAGAATCTCACTGGCTGAGAAAGTAACCAGAACAGGTTGACTAAACTCAAACAACATTCCAAGCACACAAAGAACACAGGAGAAGTTATTCTCCCCCTACCCCCGGTTCCCCTGGTGATGATTAACATTGTCCATGCTACCTGTTAAAGGGTTAACAAGAGCACTAACCTGCTGCAGAGTGAGGGACACCAACCTGCTTTCTGCTCCTGGCTCAGCCTCTCCCAGCTCACACAGGGCACCAGGCCCTTGGAAAAGCAGCTGCCCTACCTGCTTGCTCATGGAGTCTGACCCCAGCAGCAGAGACAGAACCTGTTGGAGCAGACCCCAAACTACCACACCCAGTGGCATAAGAACAGCTTGAGGACCACAATGACTTATGCTGGCTGCTACCAGCTCCAGGGGCCTAAAATGATAGCCAGGTATTGGTCTTGCAAAAGGAGATTGTGGTCGCATCCACTTTCCTCCGTCCATATTTACTCGGCCACCAGAAGACTGGACTAGAGACTCTGCACCATCTTTATATCCACTAAAGATGGGGGATTCCTCTCCAGTGGAGAGGATGCTTGCAGTGATGGGCCCCAATTTAGCAATGTGCTTAAAATTAGGCATGTGCTGAATCATCTTTCTGGGTTGGGGCCATGGATATGTGTGAGCTCTATCAGATTCCACTGGTGTAGTAAATTGAAGCAGTAGCACTGCATATCAGGATCTGGACCACTGTGAGCTCTAGAAAAAAGAAAACTGCACCAAAACTTGGCTTAGAGAATCTTTCAGATGTCTTTCCAAACTGAGCAGAAAGACAATTCCAACCAAAAGGCCAAAAGAATTAAAGAACAAAAATAATTTAAAGTATTAAGTTTGGAACATACTTGCTTATCAACATGCCGGGTATAACTATGCGGATTTAATCTTAATAACTAAACCTGTACTTCAGAAAGAAATTGTAATCAGGATCACTTTCTTATAGCTCTTCATTCATTACCTCTTATTTTTTCTATAATCCTCTTTTTTTTAATCCTGCTGCCATACACTTACTCAAAGGTAAAAATTTCCCTTTGTGTTTCTAGTGCGTATCCTTAATAGCAAAGTTGATTCAAACACATAACTCCAATAGCTCTGACTGATGAAAATATTAGCATTACAGGGAGGATAAGAAATCCAGTGACTTTTAACCAATTAAAAAGGTGATTTTTTTGAAATCTTTTTGTTATATTTATTGCAATCTGTATAAACAGCATCTTTATAGTTATAGCTTTCGGGTTTGTGGAAATTGCTTTGTTGGTGCTGGTTAACAAAACACACTTTTGCATAAAATAGAGGTGTCTAATGATAACAATTAATGAATGCTTCATTGTCTTTACATGCTATCAAAAAGTCAGAGCTCCTTGCAGCATTGCAATGTATGAAACCTTAGTCAGATTGTGGTTTAAAATCTGCACAGTTAGGCTACGTCTACACTACAAGGTTTTTGTGCAAGAATCTTTTGCGGAAGAGTTCTTGCGAAAAAAAAATCTTCTTGCGCAAAAACATGTCCAGACCTCAAAGCGCATTGCAAAAGCCATGTGCTTTTTTGCAAAAGAGTGTCCACACTGCATTGACGCTCTTGCACAAGAAAGCTCTGATTGCCATTCATAGAATGGACATCAGAGCACCTGTGCTTTTTCCCAGAGGGGTTTCTTGTGCATGAAACCCCTCTGGAGTGTCCACACTTGCCTTTTTGTGCAACAGCTGTAGGGCAAAAAGGAGTTATGCCTCGTAGAAGGAGGTTTACCTAAAGCGGAAAAAGCCCTCTGTTCTGCCGTTTTATTGCTGATTTACTTGTGCAAAAGTGCATTTGAGGTGTGGACGCTCCACAGGTTTTTGCGCAAAAACGGCCATTTTGGTGCAAAAACCTTGCAGTGTAGACATAGCCTTAGGGTATGTCTATACTACGGGATAAGGTTGAATTAAGATACTCAACTTCAGCTACATTAATTGCATAGCTGAAGTCAAAGAACCTTAACTCGACTTTTGGTGCTGTCCACACTGCGGGAAGACAAAGGGAGAACACTCTCCCTTCAACTTCCCTTCCTCATTGTTCGAGCAAGACTATTGGCATCGACCAGAGTGCCCCTCTCAGTTTGAACTAGTGTGTCTTCACTGGACCCACTAATCTGAACCCTGGAAAATTGACAGCAGCAGTTTTGATCTTCTTTGTAGTGTAAACATACCCTTAGAGTTTTCTGTTTTAGGTTTCAGGAAATAAAACTATAACAAGAGCAAATTGCTCTTCTTTTCGTGTGCAAGTTTGTCATGCTATCCACTTTTTACTTTTGTTGCTGTTTGCCCTTTTCAAAGCGTGAGGGTTTTTTGTTTTTTTTGTTTTTTAATTTTTCATCAGTGGGTTAGCCTCATATTATGACCATCTAGGGCTAATGCTTCAACTGGCATAAGTTAGCATAGCACCATTATGGCACTATCTGATTATAATATGGCCATAAAAACAATGTTGATACCACTCATAGTTGCAACAAATCTTGTACCAAGTAGGACACATGACCAAAAAGGGTTAAACAATCCCAGGCCAAATGACCCAGAGTCAACTTGTAGAGCAACAGCGGGAAACCTACAGCCCATGGGCCGGATCCAGCTTCCACTCTCCCTTGATCCAGCCCATGGCAAGGCTCGGGGGTTCCCTTCCCCCGCAACAGAATGGGCCGGTACTAGTTCTCCAACCATGCTGCAAGACTCCCTGTCTCGGAGCCCCCCTTATGCTCAGAGGGCTTCTCAATAGTGTGTGGCCCCCAAAAGATTTTGGGGGAGATGAGTGGCCCCGACCAAAAAGAGTTTCCCCACAGCTGCTGGAGAGGCACACAAGGAGAGCATGTAAATTGTAATTAACACCATTCAGTTCAAGCTTTCGTTTTCCTTTCTACCCCTCATTTTCATGTGCATCATCTTATATTTCTTGGAAGCAACTTCTTCACTGAGGCTAAGGAAAGAAAAAAGCTTTTGAGATGCAAAACTCAACATCAACTGTTGTGAGAACCTACCTTTTTTCAAGTGACTTTTAACCAGAAAAAAAATTGATTTGCCAAAGTGGATTCAAAAATGGGAAAAAGCATTCCTTTGTTCATTTTTTAATAGCAGTTGGCAGTTTCTGCACTGCAGGTGCACCCAGTGCCCAGAGCTGGCTCTGATTTGCTGTCTGGAACATATTTCTGCACCAAATAATACTTGCCAATGTAGTTTCTGGAAAGGAAGTGCTCCTCTTTGTTCTCTATGTGCTTCAGAGTGACAGTTGCACACTGCTGCAGCCATAGGGGTCTGGCACATCAGGAAAACAATAGCCTGCTGCTATTGTAAACTAGCAACCAAAATGCTTTGTGCAAGCTAGCATTTACACCAGCTGTCAGAGAAGGTTCTTCCCTCACTTCAGCCAGAGGCTAATCACAAATAGAAACCCATTCCTTAACCCAACGAGCTCAGGCCATTGCTTTAAATAAAATATCGGTTTGATTAAGATAATTTACTATTCCCTCTGGACTCTGGCAGGAACCACTGACAACAGTAGAACCAAAAAGAACAATAATTCTGGGGTTTTAAGCAGGTTCTACTTACCCCTACGAATTCCTGTTCATAGGAGCAGTGGGAAAGAAATGAGCTCATAAAATGGAAGAAAAGCAAAACTGTAGAGTGTGAGGACAGACAGAAACTGCAAGAGGGGGAAGATCCATTCCAAGGATAATTTATCGGAACCTCTTCACACTGCTAAAAATGCTATTTAAACATTGTTTTCTTCATCCCCTCTTTATAACGAGTTTTCTTAAACCGCTGAAGAAAAGGAAGTCCGTTTGCTCTTACTTCAAATCACATCATCTTCATGGACAAATAAGACACAATATGCAGTGGAAATTGTCACTGGGAAATTGTCAGCTGGGAAACAGACAGTTTCTGAAACATCAGCTGAATTTGCAGGAAAATGGACATAGATGCCTATCTCTTTTTACATGCCTAATTCCAAAATCAGGTTCTATTAGGATTCACAAAACCACCGCCACCAAGCCATAGGAACCTAAAATGTCTCCGGTCTTACTTTTTTTTTTGAAGTAAAAGTTGCCTATGAACCTATGGTCTGATGCATGCCAGAACAGTAATCCCAAATACTTGAGGAAAACAAAGCACCACATGCAGGTAGGTGGTCAATCAATGCGTGTAATTACCACAACCTAGTTAAATGAACAAGTGCATATAAACCATAGCTATAGCTTTCCAAATAGTATGCGGCAGCGGGATCTGAGTAACTGTGCACACATCTGCTATATATTTTAAAGAGTCTATCTGACTGTCTGTTGATTCAAGAACTTCTCCTAAACAGTAAGAGCTAAGACCACTGTATTCGGTGTACGGCTTCCTTTTATCATAATGTATAGCAAGGTAAGAATTTATAGCAAGGTGAGGGTTTGGTTGTGCCAGGAAAATGGGATGTGCCTGGAATGGGATTGCTTCTCATAAAACCAAACAGAAAAGAGACAGAGTCACCAGGCAGGTGAAAGGGGCTGGCTGGAGTTGTGCCTCCAGCCCCAAGCTTTCCGCCCACCTCCCCCTGCCCCCAAGCAGCCTTAGGGAGAGTAATGGGGCTGAAGCTCCTTCCCAATTCATAGAAGAACATTGCTGGCTTTCCCCCTTCATCAGGGAGAGAGGAAAAAGTGCACAGATGAAGAAGTTGGTTGTGCTCACGAAAGCTCATGATGCCATCTACATGTTTCGTTAGTCTGTGTTGCATGTACTGCAACACATGTGCTGCAAGACTATTTGTTGTTTTTTAAGTTTCTTCAGTTACACACTAACTCCGCTACACCTCTGAAGCTTACGAACAGGAAGAGGGAGCAGGAAATGATAAGCAGAAAGACAATACATGGACATAGCAGTCATTACAGTTTCCTTCTCTCTTCCGCAAAAGTTCAGTGGTAGCTTACCAGAGGCTCAAGGGATCCTGATGCTGTACGACTGATTCAGCTGAGGGCAGGGATTCTGTAGATGTGATGAAACTTCCCCAGTTAATCGGATGACATCATCATAGGCAGCAAGAGTGTCCACTTTCCTATCTGTTCCCCTTTCACTAGATAGTATATCTTGCTGGTTAATGTGTACATACTACACACTTGGCACACTCGTTACGCTGAAGTCTGCAATGTCACTCCACAAATATAAAAAAATGTTTCCAGATCCTCACCTTACACGGCTTGTGCCAGATAGAACTCATGGAGTATTGCATAGATACATTCGTTGAAACTCACATATTTCCTGGTCAGATAAGTTAGCTTCAAAGACAGTAATGGGTGGGATGAACCTTTCCCCTCAGCATAGATGACATATGTTGGCAGAAAAGGTGATAGAACAGGGGTTTTCCAGGTTTTTCCGTGAGATGTATTCTGAATATCATGTAATGCACAGGAGGAGCAATAGTTCTGTGCAGGAGATGTTGGTTCTGAATGGTAGATGGTATTTGAATGGGGCTTTACCATTGCTCAGGTGACTGCTCTAATGACTGGGCTATGATGTAGGAGTCTCTCAGTTTCAATTGCTGAAGCTGTTCCTCTGTGGATAAATAATTTAAAAATAATTGGAGCAGGGGTTGGATCCTGGCACGTCACAGTTCAGTGCTCTTACTCCTAACTATAGAATCATTTTCTCTCTTTCTATTCCCCTCTTGGGTTGCCAGCTCTGATGGAAGCAATTCTGGGATTTTTTTTCCCCCAACATGGCATAATGCTATTTTCTTAAAATATCCTATTAAGATCTGCAGAATTGCTTTCAATTATCACTGAAAGATTGATACAGATTGCAGGGGTCTCCAGGTCAATCCTGGAGTGTTGGCAACATTCTACCCCCACCTTGCTGAAATTGTTTCACTGTGGATAAATAATAAAATAAATAATAAAATAATCTTTAGGCAGTTAAAAGTTAGCATCACTATACTTGTTCCTGTGGTGAATCTAGCCTCTGTATTATAGCTAAGATTGTGGTGACTCCATGGGACAGTGGTTGTGAAAAGGTTGGAGAAGGAGCAAAAGCCTGGACAAAGAGTGTGAAAATTACCTTACTTTTACAAGGACTTACTCCCACAGGGTACCTCTACACTACAGCGCTATTTTGAATTAACTTAATTCGAAATAGTTAACTCGAATTAAGCTAATTCGAAATAATGCATCGAGACACAAAATCTAATTCGAAATAGCTTTTTGCTATTTTGAAATAGTGCGTCCACACTGATTGGACGCCGGATCTCATTTAAGGGCAGCTGAAACCGGTTCCAGCAGGGCATCAGGTCAGTAGTTGCTTTGTGTGGCTGCTGTCTGAGGCTCCTGCTTAAAGGGACCCCCCCTGGACAGCCGGTTCTCAGCTTTCCTGCTTGCTTGCCTACCTCGCTGAGGGACAGCAAAGCGTTTTCCTCTCTGCCTGCTTTGGTCTCTCTCATTTGGGACACCACAGCACTTGGCACCATGAAGCCAGAGCTGCCCCTGGGCACTCTGGTGGTCATGTTGAACGTCTTGCTGCAAGCCTGGCAGCAATTGCTGGAGGCTGCCTGGCACCATCTGCTGCAGGCCAGCCCCCTGGCCCTCCCCCTACCCCCGTGGGGGCCATAGAGGAGCAGCGGCCAGACGCCAGCGTGTCCCGCCGCATCTGGCGTCTGGACACCAGCAGCGACTGGTGGGACCACATCGTCCTGGAGCTCTGGGGAGACCAACAGTAGACCCAGAACTTCAGGATGAAGAAGGACACCTTCCTGGAGCTCTGCGAGTGGCTCGCCCCTGCTCTGCAGCGACAGGACACATGCATGTGGCCCGCCATTCCCCTCCACAAGTGGGTGACCGTCGCCCTCTGGAAGCTCTCCACGCTGGATAGCTACCGATCCGTGGGGAACCAGTTCGGCGTGGGGAGATCCACCGTCGGAGCAGTGCTCATGCAGGTACGGCAGTCACCAGCCACTGGGCCAGGATGGGGGACTGCAAAGAAGAGATGGGCTGCCCCAGGGAAAATGGGGAGAGGTAGTGTAAGTGCCCTCCCCGGGAGGGTTCGGTCTGTCCCAGCTGCGCTACAGACCGCCCGCGGTGGCCAGGATTGCAGTGGGGATTGCTCCTGGGAGTGGGGCGCGGGGCAGTGGCGGGGAACGAACACTCCCAGCCACCCAGGCACCCCAGTGACCCTCGGTTTTGTGTGTCTCTCTGCAGGTGGTCAAGGCCACCAACAGGGTGCTGCTCCGCAGAGTCGTCTGCCTCACCAACCTGGACACGGTCATCCAGGGGTTCGGCGCCCTGGGTTTCCCCAACTGTGGGGGGGCAATCGATGGGATGCACATCCCCATCCGTGCCCCGGAACACCAAGCCTCCCTGTACATCAACCGCAAGGGGTTCCGTGATCCTGCAGGCCTTATCTGACCACCGGGGCCAGTTCACATACATCAATGTGGGCTGGGCCGGCAAGGCACATGACGTGCGGGTGTACCCCAACTCCTCCGTGTGCCAGAGGCTGCACGCCGGGACTTTCTTCCCCGACCGCCACATCAGGGTGGGGACTGTGGACATGACAGTGTGCCTGCTGGGGGATGCGGCCTACCCCCTACAGCCCTGGCTCATGAAGCCCTACACAGGACACCTGAACCCCTCCCGGCAGGCCTTCAATGCTAGGCTCAGCAGGGCCCGCATTGTGGTCGAGGGGGCCGTCGGCCAACTGAAGGCCCGATTTAGATGCCTCCTCACCCACCTTGACGTCTCCAAGCACAATATTCCACATGTGGTGGCAGCATGCTGTGTGCTCCACAATCTATGTGGGTATGTCTACACTAGCCCCCTAGTTTGAACTAGGGAGGCTAATGTAGGCATTCGAACTTGCAAATGAAGCCCGGGATTTAAATATCCTGGGCTTCATTTGCATGTTCCTGGGCTGGCGCCATTTTTAAATCCCCCTAGTCCAAACTAACTGCCTGCGGCTACACGCGGCAGTTAAAAGTTAATTCGAACTAAGTCCTTAGTTCAAATTAACTGTTATACCTCATTCCACGAGGTGTAACAGTTAATTCGAACTAAGGACTTAGTTCGAATTAACTTTTAACTGCCGCGTGTAGCCGCAGGCAGTTAGTTTGGAGTAGGGGGATTTAAAAATGGCGCCTGCCCAGGAACATGCAAATGAAGCCCGGGATATTTAAATTCCGGGCTTCATTTGCAAGTTCGAATGCCTACATTAGCCTCCCTAGTTCGAACTAGGGGGCTAGTGTAGACATACCCTGTGAGAGGAAGGGGGAGGCTTCCTGCCAGCCTGAATGGCAGAGGCTGCCCGCCTGGCTGGCCAGTATGCACAGCCCCGCACGACTGCCATCTGGGAGGCCCTTCAGGGGGCTGGCCACATCCGGGAAGCCCTGCGGGAGAGCTTCCAGGTGGATGAGGACTGAAGTTCCCCTGGCGTGCCCCTCTGGGGCCTTGTGCCTTACATTCCTCCCCCATCTCCTTCCCCTTTCCCCTCCCTAATCCCCCTTCCTGATATATAATAAAAACACCCATGTTGCCACAAAAAACTCTCTTTATTGAACATAACTGGGGTGGGGGGGAGAGGGGGGAATGAGGGTGGGAGAGGGGAGGGGTGAAACCTGGGAGGAGGGAGCTGGAAGAGGGAGGCAAGGGGAGGAAGGGGGAGGGGAAGCTTAAGGTTGGGGGTCTTGATGGCCCTCCCATCTTGCAGCACTGTGGGTGTGGGGGCCTCAGCATCCCTGGGGGGGGGGTGGGTATGGAGGGTGGAGCAGGAGGGACGGGGGTGGGGGAGGAAGAAGCGGGAGGGGGAGCAGGGGTGGGAGGAGGAGCGAGAGCTGGGGCAGCCGCAGGGGCTGGAGCAGCAGGAGGCAGCAATCGTTCCACCAGGGTCTGCAGGTGCTCACAGAGGGCATGGCCCTGCTCCCGCAGCTCCCACAAGCTCTCCTGCCGCAGCTGCAGGTCTTCTTGCACCCAGTGCTCCTGGCTGTGGACCTGCCTTCCCTGTAACTGCAGGTGCTGCCGCTGGTACTCCTTCTGGTTGCAGGTGCACCTACTGGCCCGGGTGCGGGTGGATGTTCCAGGCGGGGTGGTGCGCCCTGCACTCACAGGTACTGTGGCTGAGGTGAAACAAGAGAAGTGGTCAGTTCTCCCTGGGGACACAGTGGGTGAAACCCAGCCCCGCTCTGCTAGGCGAGGACAGCAGGTCTCTGCACCATCACGTCCTGCTATCCATAAGAACATAAGAATGGCCATACTGGGTCAGACCAAAGGTCCATCGAGCCCAGCATCCCATCTGCCGACGGTGGCCAATGCCAGGTGCCCCAGAGAAGGAGAACAGAAGACAATGATCAAGTGATTTATCTCCTGCCATCCATCTCCTGCCCTTGTTATGAAGGCTAGGGCACCATACTTTATCCCTGGCTAATAGCCATTTATGGACCTAACCTGCAAAAATTTATCAAGCTCTTTTTTAAACCCTAATAGAGTCCTGGCCTTCACAGCCTCCTCGGGCAAGGAGTTCCACAGGTTGACTGTGCGCTGTGTGAAGAAAAATTTCCTTTTATTAATTTTGAACCTACTACCCATCAATTTCATTTGGTGTCCCCTAGTTCTTGTATTATGGGAAAAGGTAAATAATTTTTCTATAATCACTTTCTCCACACCATTCATGATTTTATATACCTCTATCATATCGCCCCTCAATCGCCTTTTTTCCAAACTGAAAAGTCCCAGTCTCTCTAGCCTCTCCCCATATGGGACCCTTTCCAAGCCCCTAATCATCTTAGTCGCCCTTTTCTGAACCTTTTCTAATGCCAATATATCTTTTTTGAGGTGAGGAGACCACATCTGCACGCAGTACTCGAGATGTGGGCGTACCGTAGTTTTATATAGGGGAAGTATGATATCTTTTGTCTTATTATCTATCCCTTTTTTAATAATTCCTAACATCCTATTTGCCTTACTAACTGCCGCTGCACACTGCGTGGATGTCTTCATAGAACTATCCACTATAACTCCAAGATCCCTTTCCTGATCTGTCGTAGCTAAATTTGACCCCATCATGTAGTACGTGTAATTTGGGTTATTTTTTTCCAACATGCATTACCTTACACTTACCCACATTAAATTTCATTTGCCATTTTGCTGCCCAATCACTCAGTTTGCTGAGATCTTTTATCCCTGGGAGTATGAGCTGGCCCAGGACTGCCCCCCAGACCCTGTGCTGCCTATAGTGCGGTGTGGGGGTGGGAAGGGGAGATGTGCCCTGCCTCTGTGTACATGGGGTGTCTGGAGGAAGCGCAGTGTGCAATGTCTCTCCCTGGGGTCAGGAGCCTGTCATGTGCCTTCACGCGTAGATGCGTGTGGGGAACAGGCCAGGGAACCTGCATGGCACCCAGCTGGGGCCACATGTCCCAGCTGGCCCAGCAGATGCACAGGTTGCTGCCTGCTCCGTGGTCGGCAAGGCCCACGCGCACGGTCCCTGGGCTCCTCCTCCCCCCTGCCCTGCATAAGGGGACCGTGATGGCACTCACATGTGGAGGCCTCCCCGGCCTCAGATGAGACTGCTGATGGGCTCTCAGATACAGCTCAGGGGTCCTGGGTGCAGGGCACGCTCCCCGCAGGCTCCTGAGGCTCCTGGCTGCCAGCCTCCTCCTCTTCCTCCTCTTCCTCTGTGTCAGGGGCAGGGCCCTCTGTCCCGGGGTCAATGACCACCAAGGGGGCACGGACTGTCTGAACCCCCCAGGATGCGGTCCAGGGCCTCGTAGTGCAGGCAGGCCTCCGGGTCAGCCCCTGGTTGGGAGCCCCGGCATAGGCCTGCCGCAGATCTTTAATTTTAGTTCACACCTGCTCCTGGGTCCGCATGTGGCCTCTGGTGGCCAGGCTGGCAGCCATGCGGCTGTAGACAGCCGCATTCCTGTGCCTAGTGTGGAGATTGTGGGCACTGGAGGCCTCCCCCCAAACCTCTATGAGGTCCACGATCTCCTCACTAGACCAGGCAGGCGCCCACCTTTTGCGGCCCCTGGCAGGCTCCTGGGAGCTGCCAGTGTGGTCCTGGGGAGCGGTGGAGGGCTGGATGGCAGCAGGTTGCTGGCTTATCCTGTGCCAGGTGCACGGTCTGCTGGCTGTCTGCTGGCAGGCTTGCAATTGGCACAGGCACTGTGGCCAGAGTCTGCCCCTTTAAGGGCTCCGGGGCTGGGCGGGGAGCAGACGAGTTTTCCTGGTTGTGCCCAGAGTGGCTACCAGGGCTCCCTGGGAAGGGTTGGAGGCCCCCTATTTCGAATTAAGTGTCTACACAGCACTTAATTTGAAATAGCTATTTCGAATTTGGCGTTACTCTTCGTAGAATGAGGTTTATCAAATTCGAAATAAGCGCTCCGCTATTTCGAATTAAATTCGAAATAGTGGTTTGCATGTATAAACACTATTGAAGTTAATTTGAAATAACGGCTGTTATTTCGAATTAACTTTGTAGTGTAGACATACCCCCAGTGCATGTCCTGCACCACTGAATTCAATAGGATTTTTGTCCATGATTTCAAGTGATGTTCTTAGTGGTGTTAATGCAAGGTTTTCCATTTGCATGGAAATTACCAGGGGCCCTTAACATGAAATTATATTCACAGTAATAAATTGAAAATGTTGCAGTTCCTGATCAGTAATCAGTTCTACCTTACTGAAATGGAGAGTATACCATTGGTAAACTGCCAAAATATGGGACTGGTTTCACCCCAGTGGCAGTCTGTTTTTATTCCTATGAAGTTCCTTTGAAATCTGAGAAGTTTAAGGTATAAGCTAAATAATAAAGTAAGATTATCTGTGATATGAAAATGCTACATACACATCATCAAGACTAAAGAGTTTACAATCATGATGTAGATGCTGCATGAGACAGGATAGAAACCAGCTCACTGTTCCATAATAGTTTGGAGTCTGTAGATCTAGCAGTGACATTTGCCATATTATTACCACTCTGCCGACCAAGGATTGGTTTAGTCGCTCACCAACGGCATCATAGAAGATGAGATCTGTCGATCGATGGCTCAGTCCAAGAGAAGAAGAAGAACCACTTTGCATTCAAAAATCATGAGATTGGCTTAAAGAGTAAGCTTTTTAAAAAAAATATATGGGTATGTCTACACTGCAAAGTTAATTCGAAATAACAGCCATTATTTTGAATTAACTTTAATAGTGTCTGTACATGCAAACCGCTATTTCGAATTAAATTTGAAATAGCGGAGCCCTTAATCTGAATTTGGTAAACCTCATTCTACGAGGAGTAACGCCAAATTCGAAATAGCTATTTCAAATTAAGTGCTGTGTAGACACTTAATTCGAAATAGGGGGCCTCCAGCCCTTCCCAGGGAGCCCTGGTAGCCACTCTGGGCACAACCAGGAAAACTTATTCTCCTCTCCCCCAGCCCTGGAGCCATTAAAGGGGTAGACCCTGGCCACAGTGCCTGCGCCAGCTCAGAGCCAGCAGTGGCCACCGGGGCCCCTGACCCAGTGGCCCCAAAACATGAGCCAGCAAGCCACTGGCAGCCAGCCCTCCACCACTCCCCAGGAGCAGTCTGCCAGCTCCCAGGAGCCTGACAGGGGCTGGAGAAGGCGGGCACCTTCCTGGTCCAGGGTGGAGATCATGGCCCTTATTCAGGTTTGGGGGGGATGCACCCAACGTCCATGATCTCTGCACTAGATGGAGGAATGCATCCGCCTACAGCAGGATAGCTGCCAGCCTGGCCACCAAAGGCCACATGCGAACCCAGGAGCAGGTTTGCATGAAAATCAAGTTGGTCCAGCGAGACCCCCTGGGCCCTGAACTTCCCTTCCCCCTTCTTCCCCTTGCTTCCCCCTTCCAGCTCCCTCCTCCCAGGTTTTCCCCTTCCCTCTCCCACCCTCTCTCTTCCCCTCTCCCACCTCCTTTTCCCAGTCTCCCCAGAGGTTCATTCCCCCCCACCCAGTTTTGTTCAATAAACCCAGTTTCTATTTTTGAACATACATGTCTTTTGTTTGACATCAGGAAGAGGGGCTAGGGAGGGGTAAGTGGAAGGACGTGAGGGAGGAATGGGGCATGAGCCCCTGGTGGGGAGGACTGGGGTGGCTCTGAGGGCTCCTCGGGATGGACTCTCTCCTGCAGGGCCTCCTAGATCCTGACAGCCCCCCAATGGAGCCCCCGGATGGCAGCCTGCAGCAAATACAGCCGGGCTGATGGCAACAACCCCACAAGACGCACCAGCGTGCCCAGGGGCAGCTCTGGCTCCATGTGGCTGAGTGCTGTGGTGTCCCAAGTGCGGGCACTCAGGGCATTCCAAGACAGGACTGCTTTGCTGTCCCTCATCGAGGTAGACAAGCAAGCGGGGAACCCTGAGAACTGTCTGTCCAGGGTGGGGGTAGGGTCCTTTTAAGCACGGAGCTCAGTTAGCCTCAGGCAGCAGCCCCACACACTAAGTCCTAACCTGATGCCCTGCCGGCACTGGTTCCGGCCAGCCTTAACTTTGGTTCAGGGTCCACTCAGTGTGGAGGCGCTATTTTGAAATAGCAAAACGCTATTTTGAAATAGTTTTTGTGTATAGATGCGTTATTTTGAATTAGCTTAACTTGAATTAATTATTTCGAATTAAGTTAATTCGAAACAGTGCTGTAGTGTAGACAAACCCTATATTTTTGGGGTTGTTTGTCTTCTGGGTTTTGATCCTTACAGGTTCATGTTTCCAAACTTTTCTTCATAGACATGAAGAAACTTACTTTTGTTTTCAAATGAAAACTGAGATTCTCACATAAACATGATGTCTTGGGGCTTTAAGCAAATAAATAAATAAAATTGTAAAAGTTGGACACAATAGGGCCTAAACTTGTGCTTAAAATGAATTATGGTTTGGTTGCCTAACTTGTGGAGGAGGGAGAAAATTCAATATATGATTTCTGTACCTACACCCATAGCTCAATTTCCTTCACTCAAGCAGTACTGGCAAATGGGGAATAGTAAATAACGGACAAGCATTTTAATCAGGAAAGTTTAGAGAGATTTATCAGTGTTAAAAGTGCTTTGTACAGACTGATTACTCTTTCTAAGGGCAAGAAGTACCGCAAAGCAATACAAGGTGAATTCTTAATATTCATGTCTTCAGTATATAGTTTGATTTACAGCCTGGCTGAGCAGCACAGAAGTCAGCCGAGCGCCACGGCGGGAGGGGAAGGGGGGCGGGGTGGTGAAGTACATGGCCAGGGGGCGGGGCCTGAACTAGCGTGCATCCCCAACGGAAACAGAGGAGAGCTGAGGAGACAGAGAGGAGGTGGAGGAGAGCGGAGAGAGAGAGAGAGAAAGAGAAAGACAGAGCGAGAGCGAGAGCGAGAGCGAGAGCGAGAGACCGGAGGCTCAGGAGAGAAGAGCAAGATAGAAAGGGAATAGGACGTGGAAGAGAGACCCGGAAATCCTGTCTTATGACGGGCTATTGGCTGGTGAAGAGATAAAAGGACATTTCTTTGCAAGGCTCCCTCTCAGACACACACACAAACACACACACTTAGTAGAGCTGGAGAGAAGAAAGAAAATGATAATGATAGAGCCTGCAGCTTTCTTGTTAATGACGACATGCCTCAGCTAATCTAGGTAATAAATAGTCGAGTTCTCATGTAGGACATACTTTATGAAAAAGTTTATGCATTATATATATTATGGTATAGTGAGCTTCCATAACCGCTGCCATTCTCCTATAATGTACTCTATTGAAAAAAAATCAGCAACCCTATAACCTTGCCATAGCAATTTCACTCTCTGATCCTCCTATTTTTGTCCTGAATATATGAAGCTATGACTGTAAGTGAATGCAAGTTATTTTTTATGATCATTTTTCATAACAGAACCCCATTTAAGTTAAAATTCCCCAGAATGGTTTGTGATCATTAATTTGATTTTTGCCCTGATTCAACAAAGCATTAGCTCATGCACTTTATGAAGATAGATCAGTTGAAGTTAACCAAACTACCTGGATGCTTAAAGTTAAGTCATATACTTGAGTGCTTTGCTGGATCCTGGCTTTTGCTGGCAGTGAACACTGACTTCCCCTAATACTAGGTTCAGAGGAGCTTTCTGAACATTCAGTTGTTCGACAAAATTCATTCCATATCAAGTCAGCTGTTTGTTGTCAAAATATTGTGAGAAATAAAATAAAACAGAGGTCTGTTTTAATTTGGGATATTGAAAAAGTAATTGAGATGTAGTTAGGGACAAATTTAGAGGGCTCTCCACCTCTTGTATAGTGTGTCATGGGTCCAACTGAGTACTTCTGTGTGTGCTTCGCCCTCTTGAGCTATTTATTCTGATGGTATGAGTGGCATATAAAGAGAAAGGCAGCTAACATTGCTCAAGAAAATGAGAACAAACTATAATTGTTTTACAAGCTTAATGGAGCATAATGGCATGAAATAAAATAGTGACGAAACCCTAGCTGAGAGTGCTAAGTGATTAGTGGGGAATTTGATTGGCTCAGAAGGATCGTTGCTGAGCATGTTAACAAAGCAAGAGGTGATTTGGAGACAATAAAATATTCAGAAGACAGGTTGAGCACCAGCATGTACACGCCAGCTTCATAGCACATTCAACCTCTGCAGCTTGTCAGCTGCCTGCGAAGCTATGAGGATGGCACTAAACATTTAAGAATAACATTCTGGAGGTGTGTGTGATGTAATATTGGGGAGGTTGGCTAGATATGAAAGTTAAGAGGTTTTCAGAGTATAAAATGGATATGGGGTTTGGGAAGCAATGGCCTAAGCATTAAACAGTTGTGAGTAAAAGAGGAGAGACCAAGATAAAGCTGGGAATGATGGAAATCAGCCATCATCGAAATACTTTGAGAAGTACTAAATACCACTGTTGACAACTATATGGAGGCAGATGTTTTGGACAGAGATTAGGGAAACTTTAGAAATGTATCATATTCATTTTGCAGGTGAGTGGGATCTAAAAAATAGGTTAAGTGATTTGTCCAAGTTCTCAAAGGAAGTCTGTGACTGATCCAGGTCCTCTGAGTCTGAGTCCAGCAATCTATTCATTAGACCGTCCTTGCCCCATCGGATGTTAGAGGACAGTTGACCGTTCAGTGGACTGACGAAGTTACAGGTTTGCTCTCTCAAGATTGTCTTCTGACTAGAGCTGATCAGAGAAACTTTATTGGAATATGCTCTTCTGTTGAAATCAAAATGCTTCGATTTTTCAAGTTGAATTGACTTTTGTCTTGAATTTGTTTTTAAACTTTGTCTTTTCTTATATGCTAATTTTGTATTTTCTTATATGTAATATGATAGGGAAAAAGAATCAAAATTAAAATAAAATGTTTTGCTCAAACTAGAGAAATTTTGTTTGGAATTTTCCTTTATAGGTATTTTCAAAATTTGCACATTTTGTTCTAATTTGGAACAAAGTCAGATTTCAAAATCATTTGCAAAATAATTTGCAATCATTCTGTCCTTCGCATGTGTCCACTGATAAATGTATCATGTTTGAAGGTAAAAACGCTAACAAACATGCTACTGGACATATGAAAGAACAAGATTCAGTCTGAATAGAAATGAAATCATGTGCAGGTGAAGAAATGCAAACATAAATATGAAGGGCCACCTAGAACTTAAGACTTCTTCCAACTCTTTCAAGATAAACTCCTTTTATAATCCAATTGAAAATAAAAAAGAAATGGAAAAGAAAGACAAGCAGTTAACTCAAGTCCCTTCTTCCTAGAGAGGAATATTCCATATGCAAACAAAACAGGCTTTATGCATATAAAACCTGCCTTAGCCATGTTTTATTTTGATACAATATGTGTTTTCATTACTAATGTGTGAAGTTTTAGAATTGCTGTTGCACAGATTGTAATTAGGTAAAATTTACTCATAAATTGTTAGTTAGGTTTTGAACGTGGGTGCTTTAGTTTACCATGTTGTAACACACAATATAGCTTTTGGAGACGATCTCTTGTATAATAGAATTGTCAAATTGAGATAATTTTTGCAGGGCTTCTGTACTATCAAATTTACCACTATATCACTGCTATATCAATTGTATAAATGTGTAAAAAAATTCTGTCTGTTTATAGCCTGCAAATTTCATAGAATCACAGAATAGTAGAGACCTTGAGAGGTCATCAAGTCCAGTCCCCTGAAATCACAGCAGGACCAAACACTATCATACCTGATAGATGTTTATCTAAACTGCTCTTAAATATCTCCATTGATGGAGATTGTACAAACTCTCTACACAATGTATTCCAGTGCTTAACTACCCTGACAGTTTAAGAAGTTTTTCCTAATGTCCAACCTTAACCTCCCTTGCTGCAATTAAAGCCCATTGCTTCTTGTGCTATCATCAGAGGTTAAGGAGAATATTTTTTTCTCCATCCTCCTTGTAATACCCTTTCAGATACTTGATGTCTATACATAGCCTACATATTGTGTTTATATATTTATTAATAAGATAAGTTCTGATATTCCAAGAAGGGAAAGATAAGCACAATTTTAAACGTTAGAACTAGGAAGTGGCACCCCTAACCTGTTCTTGTCCCAGTTTCTTCTGGGCCCTGAGTATGCCCCTGAATGAGTGGTAGAGACTGAAATTTGATAAACAGCCTGGGAAGAAATCTAGAACTGGGGAGAGAGGAATGTGAAATATATTAAATGAGGAGCCAGGAGGGGGGAATTAGGACATTGGGTGGGTAATGAGACTTTGAATGTGTTGGGAAGTGTCATGGGGTGGGTAGCCCATCCCCCCGTCTACGGGGTGGGTAGCCCATCCCCCCGTCTACAGACCCGGGCTCAGCTGCTCACCCCGTAGTCTAGCCCTGGCAGAAGCCACTCTAGGCCAGGAGTTATGGCTTGGGGCCTAGTCCACCACACCCCGGTCGGTGGGGTAGTGCAGCCCAGTGGCTGAGTCTACAGTGCCCCCATCTGTTGGTAAATATGGCCCAGCAGCTGAGGCTTTAGTGCCCCTGTCTGCGGGGTGAGGAGGGCCCTATAGCACCTCCATCTATGGGGTAAATATGGCCCAGAGACCGAGTCTTTAGCTCACTAGATTGGCTTCCCCCTCTGGTTGGAAGGGAGATGGGGGCAGGGAGCCCTGGTCCCTCCCTGTCCACTGGGAGACCCTCTCAGCGGTAGGTGGTTCCCACCACTGGCTTAGTGGGGAATTCTCCCCAAAGCATGCCGAGTCTGCCAGGATGCCTCCTGCTCCCTGCCCTGGACTGCTTCCTACCTCTGTCCGCTGGCCTGCATAGTCCCCACCTGTGTTGGCGAATGCTGTTGCGTTGGCAGCGGTGGTTGTGGCTGGCATGGCATCTGGTGCAGTGTTGGCGTCTCATGTGGCAGATGCAGCTGTGGCCTGCGGTCGGTGCAGCAGCTGTAGTGGTGGCTGTGGCTGGTGCGGCGGCCGCGGCTGTGGTGGAGGCTGCGGCTGTGGCTAGCGCAGTGGCTGTAGGTGGTCTGGCGGGGGTGGTTGCTCCTATGCTCTGGCAGGAGTTTCTTCCCTTCCAGTGGTCAGCCTCAACTGAGCTGCTCCTTTACACTGGGTCTGCAGATGGAGCATGCCCAAAAGGGCTGCGGGGGAGGGGCCTTCTCAGCCCAGCTGGCCTGGTTAACCCCTTCCTGGCCAGTGTGGGGTTGGTACACCCCGTCACACACCCTCTCCCTTAACAGGGATTCCTGGGGTGTTGCCTCTTCTTTTTTGTCAGTGTGGGGAAAAAATCAGCTTTAGCACGCGCTTTCCCCGGCCCGTGTGCCACCTGAAACAAATAGGGTTGTAAGGATAAATTCCAGCGCATAATTTGTGCATCGGAATCCTTCATGCTATGTAGCCATTTCAGTGGGGCATGGTCAGTCACTAAAAGGATTACCCAAAAGATAATATCGGAGGGCCTCAGTAGCCCATTTCAAGGCCAATGCTTCCCACTCTATCATGGAATACCTTGTCTCCCTGGAGAAAAATTTGCGGTTCAGATATAGAATGGGGTGTTCTTCCCCTCCTGTCTCCTGGGACAAGACTGCCCCTAGACCCACCTATGACCTAGACCTATTCTCTCTGTCTGGAGAATAAATGGTTTAGTGAAGTCTGGTTGGGCGAGTACTGGTTCTTGTATCAGGTGGTCCTACAGGGCCTGGAATGCTGCTTCACACCTTGCTGTCTGCTCTACCTTCTGAGGTTACTGGTTCTTTATCAAATAGGTTAGGGGTGCTGCTAACGTGGTGAACTTAGGTACGAACCAGTGGTAATATCCCACCAGCCCCAGGAACTGCCGTACCTGCCTCTTTGTAGTGGGAATGGGGTAGTCCTGGAGGGTTTGTACCTTGTCCACTAATGGTCGTAGCTTCCCCTTACCCCATGATGTTTCCTAGGTTGGTCACTTCTTAATGTCCCAGGTGACATTTGGCCGGATTTGCTGTGAGGTCAGCCTCCCCCAGGGCTTGTAAGACTTGGTCAAGGTGATGTAGATGGTCCGACTAGTTTGTGCTGTAGACGATGATGTCATCAATGTATGCCATGGTGTACTTCTGAGGGCCCAGCACCCTGTTCATTAGCCGCTGGAAGGTAGCTGTGGCCCCCTGTAACCCAAATGGCATCATAGTAAATTGATACAGCCTAAAGGGAATGGGGAACGCTGTCTTCTCCTTCTCTGCGGGGGTTAGCGGGATTTGCCAATACCCCTTTGTGAGTCTAGCATTGAAATAAACTCTGCCTGCCCCAGGCACTCCAGCAGCTCATCTACCCGGGGTTTAACAATATGGCTTTTTTGTAGCCATGTTGGAAGCCCTGTGCTAGGCCTGAACCAAAGTCGCCTTCTGCAGCCATACTGAAGAGCAGCAGCCATTAACTGTAAGGCCTGGAGTCACATACTCACATTCCATCTAAATTGTATTAAAAAGTGTCACACCAGGCTGTGAGGAGGAGACTTTGTCCTGATAGCTCCCCCACTGTCACCAGATAAAGAAACAGATCTCAAGCTGGGTAAAGAAAACTTAAGTCACACCATTCTGTCTGGCGAGAAACTTCTTATCAATAGAGAATGTTGTGGAATCCTCATTCTATGATCATTGTCATTACACTTTCCTATTGTTTGGCTGTGTGATCTCTGTCTGGTTTGTTACTGTTTCTGTCTGTTGTATAATTAATTTTGCTAGGTATAAATCAATTAAGGTGGTGGGGTATGATTGGTTAGGTAATTATGTTATGATTGGTTAGTAAAATTATACTAAAATAATTGGTTAAAATGTAGCTAAGCAAAACTCAGGTTTCATTATATAAACTGGGGTCCAAGAAGGAGAAGAAGAAGAAGATCAGAAGTAACAGAAGCAGAAGGAAGGAAACAAAAGGCTGGAAGAAGACCAAAGGGAGACAAGGAACACCAAGAAGAAGAACTCACCTCCAAGACCCAGCCTAAGATAAGAGCTGCCAGGACTCTCCTGCACAACCGTGATGTGCAGCAGCTAAGATCCAGAGAGACTGACCTTGCCTGCCCAATAGGGGAAGTCTGCCTGCCTTTATCAGGATTGGTGAGCATGACACTGTGTGCTTGGGAATTGTCAATAAATAGAGGATAAAGGTATTACTGCGTGAGGCTCTTTCAGTGGCTAAAGATCCTGCAAAACTCGCAGGAAGATGCGCCCTGAGCCCTAGGAATTGGGTGAGGATGGGTGTGTAAATTAACAGGACTGCACCTTGAGCCCTAGGAACTGGGTAAAGGTGTGTGTCCCTACAGTGTGGAAGTGATAGAGAAATTTGTGCGGGTAACAGGGGCAAACCTAGAGATGACACTTACCTTACGAAAGTCCATGCAAAACCTAACAGTCCCGTCCGATTTAGGAAGTAGCATGATCGGGCTTCACCGTTCGCTCCGGGACTCCTCAACCACCCCTAGCATTAACATCTGTTCCAACTCCTCCGTCACGGTATCACACATCTTCCTGGGGAGTGGGCGATGGTTGTCTCTCACCTTTTGGCCTGGGATGGTGGCAATATGGTGACTAGTTAGACACGTCCTCCTTGGCTTGGTGGACAGGACATGCGGTATCGGCCCATCAGGACCTGTAACTATTCTCGTTGTTTGGGCAGGAGGTCCTGGCTGAGATCTACCAGGTGGGGTGCTTGCTAGTCCCCAGCTTGTGGTCCCAATTTGGGCTCCAGGGGGATATGGGGTGATCATCATGGCTTCATGTTCTTTCCAGGCCTTTAAGAGGTTAACATGGTAGATGCGGGTTTCCTTCCGCCACACGGCAAGCGTATCTCGTAGTCTACCAGTCCCAATTTCCGGGTTACCTTGAAAGGGCCTTGCCACTTTGCTAACAACTTGGATTCTGCTGATGGTAGCAGCAGTAGTACTTGGTCTCTGGGCTTGAAGGTCCTCACCCTTGATCCCCTGTTATATTGGTGGGCCTGCTCTTCCAGGGCCCTCTGCAAATTTTCTCTAGCCAGGCATCCCAGCTCCTCGAGGCATTCTCTCAATTAGAGCACATAATGAACAGACCCTTGGGTGTGGGTCCCCTGCTCCTCCCAGTTCTCTCTTACAAGGTCTAGAATTCCACAAGGGCGTCTTCTGTATAGCAGTTTAAATGGAGAAAAACGTGTAGAGCCTTGGGGGACTTCCCTTATTGCGACGAGTTGGGCAGGTAGCCACTTGTCCCAAAGCCGGAGATCCGCCTCCACAAATTTCCTCAGCATAGCTTTAAGGGTCTGGTTAAAGCGCTCCACCAGTCCATCTGTCTGGGGATGGTACATGGAGGTCTTCAGTGCCTAGATGTTCAATAGTCAACACAACTCCCCCATGAGTTTGGATGTCACATTTGTCCCCTGGTCTGTTAGAATTTCTTTTGGAAGCCCCACCCTCTCAAATACCTTTAAGAGCTCATCCGCTATAATACGTGCTGCCAGGGCTCGCAAGGGGATGGCCTTCGGGTATCAGGTAGCTTAGTGTACTACAAACAAAATATATTTATTCCCGCTCACACTCCTCTCTAAGAGTCCCACCAAGTCTAAACCGATGCATTCACACGGGGTGCCCACTACAGGTAATGGTACCAATGAAGCCCGCGGGACCCCTCCTGGGCTGGTCTTCTGGCACTCCAGACATGAGGCGCAGTAATCACAAACCTCTTGGTGGATTCCAGGCCAGAAAAAGTGCTGGGCCACCCTCTGAAGTGTCTTCTTGTGTCCCAGGTGCCCAACCCAGGACACTGAGTGTGCTGGGTGGAGTAACGCCTGTCGGAACCTCTGGGGCACCAGCAGCTGGCAAATGTCAGCCTTGGTCTGTGGATCTTGCAATAGTCGGTACAACAGGTCATTGCGGATCTCAAGCCGTGGCCCTTGGGCTCCAGGTCGTGGCTGATCACCTACCATCTGTGCCTCCCTGGCTTGCTCCCAAGCAGAGCTGAGGGTCTGGTTGTTTTGTTGTTCCTCCAAGAAATCCCCCTCGAGATTTAGCCCAACCTGAAGGTCCTGGCACCTGGGGCCGTGACTTCGCTGCCCAGGGGCGGCTGAGGTTCCTTCCCCCGGGTCATCTACTGCTTCTTGGCCAGCCAACGCTGTTTGAGTGGGTTGGGGCTCTTCGCCCACCCAAGTGCAGGGGCCCTACCCCGCAGGAGGGTTGTAAAGTCTGGCCAGTCCCTTCCCAGGACTAAGGGGTAGGCCAACTTTGGGGCTACCACCACTTGGCAATGCTCCACATGTGGCCCAATCTCCAGGGACACCCCCATTGTGGGATAGGCTCTCACATCCCCATGGATACACTGCAACTGCACAGTCTTTCCACCATTGGCACGGTTTCGTGGTCTGGCCCTCCCGGATCAGGGTCTGACTGCACCCCGAATCTACCAGCGCCACTGTTGGGGTCCCATTGACTTTGACGGGGATCACTATCTTTACCAGGTCCCTTTTCCTGGCTCATGACCCCTCCACTAGCACTTTTCCATACCTGCAGTCCATAAAGGGGCATTCCTTCTTGAAATGGCCCTCTTGGCCGTACTCGTAGTAGCGGCTCCGGCTTTGCCCCATTGGTGGGGGTTCTAAGGGAGGTGTGCACTGCTCCCAAGGCTGGCTGGGCTCTCCCCAGGGCTATGTGGGGTGGTCGAGGTAGCCGCATGGGCGTCTCTGTGCTTGCACCGCTAGGTCTCCAGTCCTTCTCCTTGCCGATTGCTCTCAGGCTACACTGTCCTGGGACTGGCTTTGGCCATTCTTCAGCCACCTCGTAGTCCTCCATCAAAGAGACGGCCTCAGCCAGAGTCTTGGGGTGGTGCCGCTGCACACACTCCTTTCTCCCCTTCCCCCCAGGGCAGGAAGCACACAAACTGCTCCAAGGCTACTAGTTCAGCTACCTGTGCTGCCATCTGTTGGTTGGGTTTGAGCCACCACCAACAATGGTCCCATACTCACTGGGCCACCACCTGGGGCCTCGCTCACAATTCATCCACTGATGATATGTCTCTGGACTCACCCTGGATTGATCTAATATGGCGGCCTTCAACTGGGGGTATACTAGTGCCTCCTGGGGGGTCCAGATTTTGGTAGGCCATTTGAGCTGGTCCCGTCAAGTAGGGTGCCAGCAGCGTGGCCCAATGGTCCAGGGCCATCCTGCAGCTGTTGCAACCCACTCAAATGTCACAAGGTAGGCCTCAAGGTCATCGTGAGGTCCCATCTTGATGAGCCGTATGGCAACCTGGCAATAACCCTGCCAACCCCTGCCTCAGAAGGACTGGGGGGAGAGAGTGGTGCAGCCTTCCACCACGCAGCCATCTGCTGCAACCACTGATCTTGTTGAGCCTGCTTTTGTGTAGTTAACTCCCTCAGTAGTTGCTGCTGCTGCTCCTGCTGTCGGGTGGCCTGCAGCTGCTGCTGATTTACCAACTGCTGGCGTTGTTGGTTTTGCAACTGCTGTTGTTGGGCCGCCTGCTTCTGCTGGTTGTCCAACAGCCACTCGAACACTTTACTGGGATGCATCACATCAGGCCCCTTTTACTCACTGTGACACTCTCTCACTCTTTCTTATACTGCAAAAAACGCAACTTCTCTTCCTTTTTTCCCCCCTTTTTCAGACTCTTTGAGGACCCCTCTAGTCTCTCATCTTCCCCTTATTGCAGGGGAGGGATCACTCTAACGTGCTCACATTCTCCACCAGTTGTCATGGGGTGGGTAGTCCCCCCAGGGATCTAGACACAGCTGCTCACCTCATAGTCTAGCCCCAGCAGAAGCCTCTGTAGGCCGGGCGTTACGGTCAGTGGGGTAGTGTGGCCCAATGGCAGAGTAGCACCCCTGTCTGCAGGGCAAGTAAGGCCCAACAGCTGAGTCTATAGTGCCCCCATCTGCGGGGTGAGTATGGCCCAGCAGCCGAATCTTTAGCGCCTCAGTCTGTGGGGTAAATATGGCCCAGCGGCCAAGTCTTTAGTGCACTCGATTGGCTTCCCCCTCTGGGGAGCAAGGGAGGTGGGGGTAGGGAGGCCCAGGCCCTCCCCCTCCACCAGGCCCCAGCCCAGGGCCTTGTCAGCAGTAGGTGGTTCCCACCACTGGCTTGGCGGGGAATTCTCCCTGAAGCACGCCGAGTCTGCCGGGATGCCTCCTGCTCCCCACCCTGGTTCCTACCCCTGTCTGCTGGCCCGCATAGTGGCGAATGCTACTGCATCGTCATCAGTGGCTGCAGCTGGTGCAGTGAGACCCAACTGCTGAGTCTATAGTGCCCCCATCTGCGGGGTGAGTATGGCTCAGCAGCTGAGTCTTTAGCGCCCCCATCTGTGGGATAAATATGGCCCAGCGGCCAAGTCTTTAGGCTGGTGCTGAAAAAATGAGGTGTACGCGTTCTTTTGAAAAGGGTTTTTTTTTTTTTTCGAAAGAACCCTGTCTAAACTGCAGTTTCTTTTTTGAAAAACCCTTTTTCGAAAAAGCGCTCTCACATGATTATGCAAATGAAGTGGAAGATTTGGCCTCATTTACATTCCTCTTTCGAAAGAGGAATGTAGTTTAGACATAGCCTCACAGAAGGGGCATACAAAATGCACTGAAAAGTTCATCATGGGTAATTTTGGTAAAGTATCTAGCTGTCTTCTAGTTTGCACTACTCCATCAAAATGTTACACAACAGTATTCTAAAGGCCTATGAAATTGGACTGTTCTATCAGAACTTGTATTTTGGATTTCCTGAATAACTAAATTACACAAATACATCTTTTATCCTTCCTAAAATCTTTGCTGCTAATTCATTAATTTGGTGCCAACGCTAACTAATCCTATTGGGCTCCTCAACTTTTACAAAGCAATCAGTTTATTCTTAAGCATTTTATTTTTAGCCAGACTTATGTTTGTTACAGAAAGAGATCTGGAATAACTGAAATTATCTCATGTGAATGATTTCATGCTCACAAAGCCTTATCTAGAAGTCATCTAATTCTCTAGGAGTGAAGAGAACAATCTAAATTGAATTCCACTTGATGTGTTAATATTAGATTCAATAGTGGTCACTCACATCTCTCAAAGGACAACTATCCTCTAATTATCACCCAGTTATCTTATGATTCCTGCAATTTCCTGTAAATTCAAACAGTTGTCTCTCCTTATTTACCCTTTAGCCAGCAATCCAATAACTACCGAGTCCACAGAAGAAAAATAAATCTATATATGTTATGTATTACTGGATCAAATCCAGATATGAACGACATGCTTATTTATTAGCTTCAGAGGGGTAGCTGAGTTAGTCTGTAACTGGAAAAACTTAAAAAACAAGAAGTGGGTTGTACCCACAAAAGCTCATGATACCATCTACATGTTTTGTTAGTCTTTAACGTGCTACTAGACTTTTTGTTGTTTTTTTAAGTTTTTCCATGCTTATTTATGTAACATATAAACAACCACAATTAATACAATAATTTTTGTATTCTTCAGAGCCTAATTCTCGACTATGTTATATCAGCTGTTGAAACTGCATTGACTTCAGTGGAAGTAATTTGTGGTAAAACTAGTATAATACAGACAAGAAGCCTTAGTATTCCTGATTTTTTTCCTCACAGTTGCATAACACCACTGACTTCAGCAGGGAGATCCCTTATTTTTATGGGTGTGATAGGACAATCAGGCCCAGAAACCCAGTGTGTCATATACCCCACAGTCATTCCAATTTAGGAATTCAGATAAAACATTCAGCGAAATTTGTAAAGTATATATTTCAGAATAAAAACATAGTGATACATTCCACTAAATAAGCAGAGAGAGACAGAGGCAGAGAGAGAGACAGAGACCTGGTCTACACTAGAGCAGGTAGGTCAGCTTAAGGTATGCCAACTAGCTATGCAAAATGTGTAGCAGACTTCAGTTTACCTTGAGCTGAGCCGCTGCAGTGTGCACAAGCTCCTGCTGGCTTCCCTTATTCTTCGCAGAACAAGGGGTACTGGACACCAGCTCTCAGCATTCGATTTATGGGTCTACATTAGGCCCACTTAACTGAATGCTGGAAGATTGAGTTCCAGAGGGTCAAGGGTCGATCTTCTCTGTAGTGTAGACATGCCTGGGAAGAGAGAGGGAGAGAGATGTGTGCATTTCTGTGCACAGCATTGGTTCCAGAATGTCACTTGTATTACATAAGCAGTACAATACAATATGAAATTCTAACCTTTTGAAAGGAAACACAAAATTTAACCTCCCTGATACCAGGTATGTTGCATAAATAAGGGTGTGATTCATACATTTGGATTAGATCCAGTAACACAAAACATATGACAATATATAACTAAACATATGAGCAAAATAAGAATCTTCAGCCTTCTAAGTCCAAAACTTCATCTACTGTGTAGTGCCAAAGTGTCACAATTGGTTTCAACACAGAGTATTTTCTCCATAATGCTTTTATTATGGTCAAACGAAGGAATAGCCTCTACTGAAAGTCACTTTTCACACTATGGACCAAAAGCCACCAAGATGATGTTCAGTTTGAGAAACAATGTGTAATTATTTAACTAAACAGCAGCACTTGAAATGTGAATGGACAGAATTAAGTTTGAGTTTACAGTTTACACTTTTGATATTCTCTTAGGCCATGTCTACACTATGTAAGTATTTTGAAATTACTAAATTCAACTTGATAACTCTTGATTTAAAAAATTCAAACTAGCATGTCCACACTTATGGGGAAGCCTCAAAATTAGTCCAAGGCAGGCTCTATTAATGTGGATGCGCCACCTCAGACTTAAAGCCTCAGGAAGCTCTGGGGCATAATTAGTTCGAATTACTCTGGGGAGTAATTATTTCAAAATAGCAGCATCAGAGCATCCACACTACTATTATTTCAAAATAACTATTTTAGAATTAGTCTTACTCCTGATGAAAAGCAGATTTCGAATTCTGCAGCCCATTATTTCAAAATAACGGGCTCGGTAGTGTGGACACTCTGCTTATAAATTCCACCCTCTGTGGGTTATTTTGAGTCCTACTGTAGTCCAGGGCTTCATGCAGTTTTTGTATGGAATGTGAAGATGGTTTACTAAAAGTGAATTCTGAAGTGCTTATATTGAAATGAAATACTGTATAATATTAGTGTATGGGGTTCATGATGACTTATTGGTTCAGAATTTCATTTAAAATATCATTAAACATTAGCATTTCCTTTGTTGCCTAGTTATTAAGATACCTTGTAGTTATGAGTGATCATGTAAATCAGAATATAATTGATATGAAGAACTGTCATTGGATGACCCAAAAAACTGATTTAATAATTACCTCTAAAGTACTATTTTTAATATCACAAGGCTTAATTCAAGAGTCAAGATGCTCACTGTATAGCTGAACTGTATTTAATTCTATGATGGGGCAAACAATTCACCTGAATAGTTAAAATTTTACAAGTTTCAAAAGTTATGGAGTTTCCACTTTCTTACTCAGGAATAACTCTTGTAAAGGGATCATTGGATTCTCTTTATATTTTGACCATTAATTTTAGCATTTGGAATTATGGGACATACCTCTTCCCTTTGATATAATATTGACATGAGGAATGTCACTAAACCTCTACAGAAAGTATAATTATTTAAATCAGTTGCTACTCATCTAAATTTCTTGATCACTAATCCATGTGCCTTTTGAAAAGGAGAGGCATCACCTCTTTTAGGTTTTTCAAAATTCATAAATATAGTTTTGGTTGGACTGAAACGAGGGCCCTCTGCCTGTCAACCAAAATCTCTAATATTAATATTGACACAAAACATTCAGTCTAGAAGTGGATTTTGCAAACTGACCAGTAAAATATTTTTGCTTCTTTAAAATGTCATGAAAGTAAGCTTCTGAGAAATAAAATTCATCCATTTATTTTGAATGGAAGTGTTCATGCAAAAAAATGTCAGAAACTTTTCAGACACTTTTTATTAGTTTCAACAGCCCTACATTGGCCCTGATCCCAGAAAGCACCCATTGAAAAACTACACTCAAGGCCAAAGTTACTCACATGATTATTTTACTGGATTGTGTTTTACCTTCACACAAAATGGTTGGTGAGAGACATGGGAACTTCAACTTCCAAAAAAATCCATAGGGGAACCAGGTACATTTTTTTTTTACAGATTTTTTTTTTAATGAGAGCAGTCCCTGAAAGTAAAGGAAAAAAATAACCACTGTAATCTCACAACATTTCAATGCAAGGAGTAGAATTAGAGCAGATTCTTAATGAGCTGAGTCTGATTTTATTGTATTCGCATATACACTGCAAAGTATGATGCTTGAGCCAATTTTGTGGGAGCCATTTGATTTGAACCATTTGGTACCAGGAACTATGATTGTTTTTATTATTAAAACTGACTGCAGGCTGGTCTCTTAGGGCATGTCTACACAGCGGCGTTATTTCAAAATAAAAAAGTGAGCATCTACACAGCAAGCCCATTTTCTTGAAATAATTTCAAAATAATGGACTTCTTATTCCGAATTCTGTAGCCTTCATTTCATGAGGAATAATGCCTATTTTGGAACACACTAGAGTTCCCGAAGACAGGGACATTGTGTTCCTTCCCCGACCACCCGTCACTGATGTTGGTGAACCAGCCCCCGTGGTACATGAGGGCTTGCAGGACCGTGGAAAAGTACCCCTTCCAGTTGATGTAGTCCAAAGCCTAGTGGTCGGGGTCCTGGATGGGGATATGTGTACTGTCAATGCCCCCCCCCCCACACACAGCAAAGCCAGCAATGATGGGGTCCACATTATCCAGGATGATGATGATCCGGCATAGCAGAATGGTGTTGATAGCCCTCACCACCTGTAGAAGGATACAGAGAATCACAGGGTTGCCAGGGTTCTTGGGAGTTCCCCAAGCCCATCTCCCATTCCTACACACCAGGACCAACCCCAGCTTGCCCCATCCCCCAGCAGGGCTTTGTGAAGGTGGGACTGACAAACTTTCCAGGGAGGGAGCTTCCACCACCACCCCCTTCTCTAGGGAACCCCATTCCAGCAGTTCACCACCCTCCTGGGACAATAGCACAAGAGCGCCATATCTGCATGACCATGACTACGACAGTTGATCTCCCAATGCCAAACTGGTTCTTGATGGAGCGGTAGCTGTCCAGTGTGGTAAGCGTCCAAATAGTGATGGTGACCCACTTCTGGAGGGGGATGGTGGGTCTTATGTGGGTATCCCCTCTCCTGACAGTAGGGGCAAGCCACTTGCACAGCTCGAATTAGCAGATCTAGTGAAGACACGCTAATTCAAACTGAAAGTGGCACTCCGGTCAATGCTGGTAGTACTAATTCCATGAGGAGTAAGGAAAGTCAAAGGGAGAACACTCTACCTTTGACTTCCTGTTGTGTGTACAGCGTCAAAAGTCACGTTAAGCTACTTAAACTTCAGCTACGCAATTAACTTAGCTGAAATTGTGTATTTTAATTCGACCTTATCCCATAGCGTAGACAGACCTTCTTTAAGTAGGAGCTTCAGAATAAATAATATATAACTTTCTGTCATGTGATGTTCAAGCCAATATGGTACATTGGGTATACAGATGCTCGCTACACAGTGTGTTGTCAACACTGGGGTATGTGTAATTTGCTGCAATTTAACAATATATAGAATATATTGAGATGAATACATCTGCATTTAGTTTTCCTGATCTTCAAAGGCTGTTAGAGAAGTAGGCAAAGGCTTTTAAAGCATACTTCACTTTATATATTCTACAAGTGTTTATGGGACAATAGAAATCAAATCATTAGGGATAAATTGTCAAGTTTTATCTCATGGGAATCTCGAGTTTCAAACAGAACCCAAACCTGTTTGACAAAAACTTTGAAAAGCCCTGCTGCTGCTCCCATTGAAGACTCTGGCAAAACTTGGGTGACAGGATTTGGCAATAAAATAATGCATTTTCTATATTCCTGATCTTGCAATTGGCTCCTCAGTAGAGATTGCTGGGCAGGGATGTCACATTCCAGGATCAGGGCCTTAATGTAGTGTTTAGAAAGGCAAGTGATTACTCTTGCATACATAAAGCACTTATTTCAGTGCAGAGTAAAGCACTCAGATGGAACAAAAGCTACAAGGTGTTAGAGATGTTTCAGGCGGCCACATCATTTTAAAGCAAGTGCTAATAACACTCCATTCTATTCAGTGATTCCCAACTATCTAGAGCACAAATGCTGCACTTACATTTCCTCCAACACTTATTATAAAGCAGATGCACTGTAGATAATCTCAAAATGTTTTACTCTCCAGAGAGAATAAGCTTCAACAACTATGTGTTTATACATTCCTCAAAAAAAGTAGTGAAATGTCTACTCTTCTTCAATTTTCATTCTCTCAAATGCAATTAATCCCATAAAATGCAATAGAAAATATCTCTATGTTATAAACTGGTTACATCTGTCAAAATGTATTAATTTATTACTAATTAGGGAGTTATTGGATAAACTACAGCAGTAATAAAGTAGACGATATAGGCAAGGGAAAAGATGCATTTTTAGATTATATTTAAGTAGCGATGGAGTGTCACTGAGACTAAGAAAGGTATACAGCACCTTAAATGAGTCATATAATCTATGCAGGGGGTAGCAGCAATGTAATTTCTATCTGCCTCTTAGTGAATCATACATATATTGGACCTGCTTTTCCACTTGTTTGTACCTGTGCAAAGTGATTGTGAAACATTTAACTGACCAAATAGATAGCATTTTACACACATATGACTCATTGTACACAGGTGTAAATGACCACAGAAGGTGCCAGGCTGTGGAGAATGAAGCTCTTCTTCGCCATTTTATTTAAGTTACTTTCCACAGGGGAGATGACACTGGCATTATTAAAATTCACATATAATAAGTGTTATGAGTACAGCCTCCAATGTTTATTAACCTAATTCCAAACCATGTGGTAATTACACAAAACCAAGAAAAATGCATTAAGGTAGCACATTCCATATCATCATTTTGTTGTGAAGCAACAGACACTTATGCCAACTTCTGCCCTCACAGCACTTTTCTATGGAGGGCATGCAGGTCTGGGATGGAGGTTGGGTGCAGAAGGGAGCTCTTGGAATAGGGGATTAGAGTGCAGGAGAAGGTGTGGGGTCTGAGAGGACGTTTGAGTGAAGGAGGAAGATGTGATCTGGGGCAGGGGATTGGGGAGCAGGGTCTGAGATGGGTATGATGCAGGAGAGGATTGTGGCCTGGCTGAGGGATGTTTGAGGGGGTGTAGGGTCTGGGAGGAATTGTGACCTGGGGCGGGGAGTTGAGATGTGGGAGGAGGTGGGGGTGCCAGAGGCAACCCAGCAGAACCCTCAGTCAGGCTCCAGTCTGACATAGCCATGTACCTATATGCATCATGTGGGGTGGGGGCAAGGAGACTTTTCACACTATTACACCCCCTCCCCTGATCTCTGCGCAATCTCCCAGATCCCATTGACCATTTCATGGCCTGGGGCTACTCCCTTCCTGTGGGTCCTTGGCACACTGGATTCAGCCCGCAGGCTGTATCTTGCTGATCTATACAGTAAAATGGTAACATTTCTAAGCCATAAAAAACTGGGGGCCAACTGATGCAAAAAAGGAGGGCAATAAATGTTAGCATGATATATAGATATGGTAGGGTCCTACCAAATTGATAGTCCATTTTGGTCAATTTCACCATCATAGGATTTTAAAAAATAATGTCATGATACCTGCTATTTAAATCTGAAATGTTATGGTATTGCAATTGCAGGGGCTCTGAGTTGTGGGGAGGGGTGTGACCTGGTCATTGTAAGGCAGGTTGTAGTACTGCTACCTCTACTTCTGCACTACTGCAGGGGTCAGTGATGTCTTCAGAGATTGACAGCTGGAGAGCAGCAGCTGCTGGCCATGATCCCAGTGGTAAAGGCAGAGCCACACCAGCAGCAGCACAGAAATATGGATGGCTAGGGCTGCGGAGATGGCCTCCAAGTCTCTGAAAGGGACAGGGCTTTGGATGGGAGGACTGGAGCTAGAGCTAGCCTCCTCCAGCCAGCCCTTCGGGGTGCCTGGCGTCCACCACATGTGGCTCTAGCAAAGATTTAAAGGACCAGGAGCACTGGCCATTGCTGTTGTTGAAGTAGTGGGACAGCATCCAGGAGCCCCAGGGTCTTTTAAATCATCCAGCCCTGGGGAAGCTGACCTCTTCTACCTCCCACACTCCTGTGGGCAGCCCTGAGGATGGCAAGGGTCACAATACCGTACCTTTCTATCCTTACTTCTGCACTGCTGCTGATGCTGGCTCTGCCTTCACAGCTGGGTGCTGGGCAACATCTGCTGCTCTCCAGCTTCCCAACTTGGAAGGCAGAGCTGAAGTAAGATTGACAATACCGTGACCCCACCCTGCAACTTCCTTTGAGTCAAGACCTGCAGTCTGACAAATTCTCATCTCCTCTGTGATATCCGTATTATAGTATAGAGTAAAAGCACACAAAAAAACCACGTTTCTCAGGGGAAGAGCAGATTTCATGGTCCATGACACATTTTTCTACTTTCATGAATTTGGTAGAGCCCTAAATAAGGGGTAAGGCTTATTCAATTCAGTGTGGACAAACATAAAGGTATGATGCCAGGGGAAAATAGCACTTTGTGGTATAATGAGGAATGTTACAGAAATATAAAAGTTCCTGTCTATGGACATATACTACCTGAATCATCACAGCAAAAAACCTATACAAGAACTTTAATCTATAAAACAGTAAAATTATGCTTCACCTTTGGAAGGCACTATAAAGTTTTTGATCTTCCCAATCTTTTCTTTCTCCTTTCTTATCTCAGATAGATAGAAGGGGTGATAGAAGAAGATTCAGATGCCAGAGTGTCACTGCCTCTTCTGAGGAAAGTCAAGTGCAAACAGATGGAGTTTTTCATTGTGGTCCTGAGAGGTAAAAGACATGAATTCATTCTGACCTTCTGCAGTCATTCAGCTGAGCCCCCCCTTTTACCAAGAATGCCTCATCTCCAGCTGCAAGTGAGTTCCACCCCTCAGAGAGCAAAATTTGGCTGAATGTCTCTTTGTCAAACCTTGAAAGCAGCTGAGAACATGAATCATGAAGCAACCGTGAAGCAGCGTGTACGTGGGTAAAAAAATCCTCTCTCTATTCTCAAACAGCTTTTGATAAGCTACTTTTATTCTTGAGCTAATTTTATAAAGGTGTAGAAAAGTTTTGAACTAATTATTTTTCATCCTGATCAAATTGTGTTAATTTCCAAACAAATAATAATAAGAAGGAAGCTATTGGTCCACCTGGGTATTCCAGATCATCCCTACAGAATTTATTCAAAATAGAAGGAAATGTACGCATAAAAATGTTATATATATATATATATATATATATATATATATGTGAGTATGTGTATGTGTGCGGTCTGAGTCCATCTCTCTGTGCATATGTATATCCATCTGTTCGAGAACTTCTCCTAAATGGTAAGAGCTAGGGGCACCAAATTTGATATGCAGCTTCCTCTTACCCTAACTTTAACCAAGATCAGGGTGTGGTTGTGCCTGGAAAATGCAATGTGCCAGGAATGGGACCGTTTCCCATAGCATGGAAAGAGAGGGGGCACAGAGAGGAGGGGTGAGATACTGAGAGTGGCCACTTCAGGGGTAGCTGAAGCACAAAGAGTGTGGCCAACAGGGCTGGTGCTCTGCCATCTTGCCTGCTTGCACATCAATAAGGAGGGCAAACCTACCCCAAACCTGGAACCTGCTCCTCCATGAAGAGACTGAAGGCAGTGGGGTGGCTGGGAAATCCACTGGAGGAAGGGCCAGCCTCCAGAGACTGTCCACTCCCCAGACAGCCTGCAGACTGTTGGGGGTCACAAGAGGGGGCAGGTGGAGGGGGGATGCTTAAGGAGCCTGCCCCTCAATACGCTTTGAGGGGAAGGGTCCTGGAGAAGGAGGAAGAAGTCCCTGAAGCCTCAGCCCCTGTCCAAACAGCCTGCAGGACATGGGAGGGAACTGCTATAGGAGAGGGGCAGCCCCCAGAGCCTGGACCTTCCCCAGACAGCCTGCAGGACATGGGGGTGGTTCTGGAGGCCTAGGGCCATGGGAGGAGGGTGAAGGTATGGGACAGCCCATGAAACTAGCCAGCCTCCTGGAGCCCCCCCCCCAAAAAAAACAGGTTACAGGATGGAGGGGACTGCTGAAGGCTGGAGCCCCTGAAGCACTGCCCCCCAGACCAGCTGTGGGGGGGAAGGAGGTGTAGCTGGAGGTAGGGGCCATCCTTCTCCCCCACCAACAGCATGGAGTGGTCATGGCCCCAAGCAAGGTCACCCTGGATCAGCTGCAGGCTGGAGAGAGGGCAGCTGGAGGCCAGGGCTGGCCCACAGAGCCCCATTCTCCACCTGACTAGGGCACAGACTCAGATTCTCCCTCCCGGGAGGAACCATCCTTCCAGAGAGCTCAGCCCTGGCCCCTTGGGAGGAGCCATTGATCAGTCATTGAGCAATGCCATGGCCCCCTGGAAGGAGCTGCCACCAAGTATCCTCACAAGCGGTTCTAGTAAGCCCCCCAGCCCAGCCCTTTGTCTTCAGCCCCCCGCCCACTGAGTCCTGTACCTCCCACTTGCTGTGACTTATGCACCCCCACCTCCTTCCCTTTAAGCCCTTCACTTCCTTCCCCTGGCCTGAGGCCCCCAATCCCTGCCTTGAGCCCCCCACACCTCTCTACCCTCTTCCCTGAGCCACCCACCCCTTGCTTCTCCTTTCCCCCGAACCGTCACTCCAGCCTTCATTTTCCTTCATTTTTTAAAAATACAATCCTGTACATTTTTCATTTAATTAAAAAATTGATTACTTTAGTTACAGACCCGAGCAACAATTAATATATTGACTAATTTAATATGAGATGCTAAAAGTCACACAACTTACAGTATATCTTCCCCACTGTCTCTGATATAATACTTAGCAGTACTGAAATCAAATGTTGCATCTAAGTATAAAATAACTGGATTTATCATCACAAAAATGTTACCAATAGGACTCCTCCCTCTGTAGTGCTTTCCTTATATCTGTTTATAATTAATGTCCACATACAACATATATAATTTTTAGCAATGGTGGCAAGGGACTCTCATGATGTACCCAGCACAGCAACACATATATCCAGAAGGAGAATACAATTTCACAGCTTGTAAACTGTGTAACAAGCAATATATCTTGGTTTTGAAGTAAACTATTTCAGTCACTCAAAGGTCTCAAGCCCAGTGTTGCAGAGACCACAAAAATAACTCTGAACTAGAAAAAGATAGAAAGGATGGCAACATTTCATAGACATTTGGTATGACTAAGAAAGCTAGATGACTCCATTTCAGTAGCATGCACGGCAAGATTCCACATTCATCAAAACACAGCATCTAGTTGTCAATGCAGGCCCATAGATAGACAATCATGTAAGTAGAGTTAACAGTTCAGGAAGATCCAATGCAAGCAAAGATATGGGTCTGAGTTTTTACAAGAAGGGAATTCAAAACTTTCGGAAGAAATGGATGAATTTTTTTGCACAAAATACCCCCATCATTAATTAATCACATTAATAAATAAAGAAATGAAACAGAGTTGTATAAAACTAAAAAATGTTCTTTTGGAAAATTGAAAATTTTATTAGATGTTTCTGATCAGGAAAACCAAAATGAAAATGTCTTTTCAAGATGTCTATACAAAATAAAAACAAGATTTAAAAATGTCAAATCTTTTTGTTTTGACTAAATATATCAACATTTTTATTTCATTTTGACAGTTTTTATTATAAGCTTTTCTGAAATATTTTTTGTTTTCATTTTTTAGGTATTTTGATTTAGAATAGACATTGTTTGAAGTTTCCTGTGGGATGAAGAGCTTTAGAATTTAAGTCTTCAAGAACCTCCAATATAAACTTTGCATTTTTTAAAGTATGTGCAACTCTGCTTTGCTTTGAGCACATCCTTCAGTTTATGTACAACACAACAAAACTGATCATAAATCGTCTGAGGAAAATATGGGACAACCCATACACTACAGGGCTATCAAATCTATATAAGATATTTTTAAAGACAGAATGAGAAATTCTGTACAAGTCCCTCTGATACCTTATGAAGATTGTTTCACTGCCTATTCTCTGCCCTTGTGTATTTTCTGCTATTTTTCTTCTTTATTTTCTATGCGATAGCAACTTTCAACACCCAACAGTTGTGGCTTCATTCCCATCCATACAGCAATGAAATTGATTAGAGGTGAAATAATTTTAGAGTTAATACACCAATTAGATGAATAAAGACAGGGGAACATCAGACTTCTCAGACCTATCGCTTTATGCTGCGTGTCTGCAAACTCAGCCATACATGATGGCATTACTTTATACTGTTTCTCACAGTTCTGAAACAGGATCTGGCTGGAATGGCAAAGAGGATTAATACTAAAATAGCCAAGAATTCACTGTATTGCCAAATGCTCAAAAGTTCTGTGCAAGCCGAACTGTGCACTGACATTGTTTTCAGTGGCAGTGTGACAAACATCTCCTCAGAATTGGAAGCACTGTTAAAAAACAACACAAGCTCATCATTAATAGGAAAGAGATAACAATGAATAGTGATAATTTCAATAGGCATCATGGAAAGGAGCACTCCCACCACAGGATCTTGGCCCCTCATACACACTGAATGATGGCACTCATTGCAATCCCAGTAAGGTTTAATGAAAACCATTTAATTTTTGCATGACAAGCAAGCAGTTATGGGTCAGGCCCACCAATTAGGTCAGGCAAAGGGAGCAATTGCCCTGGGGCCCAGCAATTCAAAGGGACCTGGGGCTACTGGCTGCAGCTGCTATTGTAGCAGAGGTGGCGGACGGAGACTCAAGCCCCTTCAATTGCCACCAGAGCACCATGCCAAGCCCTCTGTGTGGCTCTGGGGGCCGGGAAAGAGGGGCATGCCAAGAAAATTTGGCCTTAAGACAGAATCTGTTGCATGAGAATTCAGGAACATATATGATAAACAGTAACATGCTTGAGAGAATTATACATCTATTTGCATAACTCCATTCTCCATAATGTTAATAATATAGACAGGAATGACACCCTTTACTATTTACACACTATATTAGAAAGTTCTGTATACATTTGTTTTTAAACTTTGCTCAATTCCCCTCATAGCTTCTGTGACCCCTTTTGTAACACTCAGCATTTACTGACATAAGAACATAAGAACATAAGAATGGCCATACTGGGTCAGACCAAAGGTCCATCGAGCCCAGCATCCCATCTGCCGACGGTGGCCAATGCCAGGTGCCCCAGAGAAGGAGAACAGAAGACAATGATCAAGTGATTTATCTTCTGCCATCCATCTCCTGCCCTTGTTATGAAGGCTAGGGCACCATACTTTATCCCTGGCTAATAGCCATTTATGGACCTAGCCTGCAAAAATTTATCAAGCTCTTTTTTAAACCCTAATAGAGTCCTGGCCTTCACAGCCTCCTCGGGCAAGGAGTTCCACAGGTTGACTGTGCGCTGTGTGAAGAAAAATTTCCTTTTATTAGTTTTGAACCTACTACCCATCAATTTCATTTGGTGTCCCCTAGTTCTTGTATTATGGGAAAAGGTAAATAATTTTTCTATAATCACTTTCTCCACACCATTCATGATTTTATATACCTCTATCATATCGCCCCTCAATCGCCTTTTTTCCAAACTGAAAAGTCCCAGTCTCTCTAGCCTCTCCCCATATGGGACCCTTTCCAAGCCCCTAATCATCTTAGTCGCCCTTTTCTGAACCTTTTCTAATGCCAATATATCTTTTTTGAGGTGAGGAGACCACATCTGCACGCAGTACTCGAGATGTGGGCGTACCGTAGTTTTATATAGGGGAAGTATGATATCTTTTGTCTTATTATCTATCCCTTTTTTAATAATTCCTAACATCCTATTTGCCTTACTAACTGCCGCTGCACACTGCGTGGATGTCTTCATAGAACTATACACTATAACTCCAAGATCCCTTTCCTGATCTGTCGTAGCTAAATTTGACCCCATCATGTAGTACGTGTAATTTGGGTTATTTTTTCCAACATGCATTACCTTACACTTACCCACATTAAATTTCATTTGCCATTTTGCTGCCCAATCACTCAGTTTGCTGAGATCTTTTTGTAGTTCTTCACAATCCCTTTTGCTTTTGACTGTCCGGAACAACTTTGTGTCATCTGCAAACTTGGCCACCTCACTGCTTACCTCATTTTCTAGATCATTGATGAACAAGTTGAACAGGATTGGTCCCAGTACTGACCCCTGGGGAACACCACTAGTTACCCTCCTCCATTGTGAAAATTTACCATTTATTCCCACCCTTTGTTTTCTGTCTTTTAACCAATTCTTGATCCATGAAAGGACCTTTCCTCCTATCCCATGACCACCTAATTTACGTAAAAGCCTTTGGTGTGGGAGCGTGTCAAAGGCTTTCTGGAAATCTAGGTATATTATATCCACTGGGTGCCCCTTGTCCGCATGTTTATTAACCCCTTCAAAGAATTCTAACAGATTAATTAGACACGACTTCCCTCTGCAGAAACCATGCTGACTTTTGCCCAACAATTCGTGCTCTTCTATGTGCCTTGCAATTTTACTCTTTACTAGTGTTTCTACTAATTTGCCTGGTACTGATGTTAAACTTATCGGTCTATAATTGCCAGGATCTCCTCTAGAGCCTTTTTTAAATATTGGTGTTATATTGGCCATCTTCCAGTCATTTGGTACCAAAGTGGATTTAAAGGATAGGTTACAAACCACTGTTAATAACTCCGCAATTTCACATTTGAGTTCTTTCAGAACCCTTGGGTGAATGCCGTCTGGTCCCGGAGACTTGTTACTATTCAGCTTATCAATTAATTCCATAACCTCCTCTAATGTCACTTCAATCTGAGTGAGTTCCTCAGATTTGTCACCTAAAAAGGCTGGCTCAGATTTAGGAACCTCTGTAACATCCTCAGCCGTGAAGACTGAAGCAAAGAAATCATTTAATCGCTCCGCAATGGCACTGTCTTCCTTGATCGCTCCTTTTATATCTTTATCATCCAAGGGCCCCACTGCTTTTTTAGCGGGCTTCCTGCTTCTAATGTATTTAAAAAACATTTTACTATCATTTTTTGAATTTTTGACATGACACATATGGTCACGAGCAGTACGAATCATCTGCAGGTTTTATCTGCTGCTGAACTGAACAAACAAGCTGTTCAAGATTTCTGAAAATGTGTCTGCTTTGTAAATCCATGCACATAGTTGAGATCCAGGCACTTGTTTCTGAATGTCACAGGCAAAGAGCTGGCTCAGATAGCTGTAGTGGCAGTAAAAGACACATGACCAAACAGCCTACTAGTAAACAAGCCTACCAGCTCAACTGAAGTTTTAATCTATAGAATTAATAATATATTCTTATACCAGAACCTGTGACAGATGGTCAGTAGAGGGGAATGCTGTCGGCATCAGTGCAACAGAGTTTTGAAATCCCAATGCATAAATCACAGATGGCACTGGCAGAACTCTTCAGTGCTGTGAGAGATCCAAAAAGAGGCCTCTCTATGGTGCACAAATAAATGTATTTGCATTATTGGCAAATTACTTGAAAGCCCAGTGTTATACTGATTGGTCAGTTTTCATGGATACAAACAGTGGATTAGAAGCATGCGTATCCACTATGGTGATCTAATGTTTTGATTTTACAAGTTTTATTCATTATTCATTCCACTGCTGAACATGAGAGTGTGATACCAGATTAGAGTCTCCGATGCTTTTCATGGCTCAACATGATCCGAGGAATGATCCGAGGAATGGAAAACCTACCTTTGTGGGAGGAGACTCAAAGAGCTTGCCTTATTTAGCTTAACTAAAAGAAGGCATTTGGGAGATAATATTACTCTCTATGAATACATCAGAACAATAAATACCAGGAAGGGAGAGGAGTTATTCAAGTGAAGCACCATGTGGACACAAGAAAAAATGAGTATAAACTGAGTATCACTAAGTTTAGGCTCAAAATTAGGTAAAGGGTTCCTACCTTCAGAGGAGTGAAGATCCGGACCAGATTTCTAAGATCAGTATGCAAAAAATCTAACTTGCTACACAATTGAGTTTGATAAATTTATGAAGGGGGTGGTATAATGAGATTGCCTACAATGTCATGTGGTCTATTGGAAATTGCCAGTAGCAAAAATCCCCAACTGCTGGAGATGGAACACTAAATAGGGTGGACTCTGAGGGTATGTCTACACTGCATTCGAATGTAGGCATTCGAACTTGCAAATGAAGCCCGGGATTTAAATATCCCGGGCTTTATTTGCATGTTCCCGGGTGCCGCCATTTTTAAATGCCCCGTAGTTCGAACTCCCTGCCCGCGGCTACACGCGGCACGGACTAGGTAGTTCGAATTAAAGCTCCTAATTCGAACTACCATTACTCCTCATTGCAGGAGAAGTTGTCTGTCTCAGGAGAATGGCAAGAAATGAATGGGCAGGGAGACTGAACTGTCATCTCTTTTCTTGATACTAATATGTGGAATTTTGCTACTTTCAGAGTAGTTCACAGTTGATAACTATTCACTTCACAAACAGGAGCAAAAATATTGGTGCTAACTGTGAGTTTTATTATTAGCAGTAGTATTTACAGAGTGTTCTTCATTACAATTCTGGCTGGCACTTTGGGCAGGCAAAGTCATGTGTAGGTATAAAGACTGGAGGCTCTTGATCTTTTGTGCTGACTCCTTCCACTTGAGTTTGAAGCACATTGAGGGAGCACAAACCACTGCTTATCTGCACTGTAACTAAGCAGCCGCAAGATACATTTACATCATGTACCAGTTCCATTATGTATTGCAGTACTACGGAATCCATGTCCCACTGCCCTCGGTGCTGTACAAACTGTAGTCCTAGTCTCAAATAATTTTTGGTCTAATGCCCTGAGTCCTGCCCAGATTATAGATCTGTATAGCTGTGGACATGGGAAAAGGGAAGTACAAGATCTATCAGCAAGATATTCTTCTGTGGTGGGTAAAGGAGAGAAAACAAAAAATAAAAATAAAAAGAAGGTTGTGGAGTTATGTCTGTCTCTGGCCTGAGCCTAAGTGATCAGTCCTAAACTGTATGCATAAATATAAGGTTTCAATATCAATTGATCCTGGATAGTCAAATCACCAGTTCTTTATTTAGTGTTGCCAATTTTCTCATTGTTATTGCAAGTCTCATAACTTTTGATATTTTTTTAAAAGGCAGCTCCTGGATACTTTTAATTATGAGATTCAAATCTCCCATTTAAAAATAATAGCTTCAATGTTTGTCAAGAAAAAGCTTGAAAATATGTCATAGGTGGTACATCCTAAAGACTCAGATGACAAATAAAACTACCCCAACATTTAATTTTAAAAAATCACAAGATTTTTAAGCCAATCTGAACTATTTGAGGGCTCACTCACGAGTCTTGAATTCTACATTTGGCAACCTGCTTCACAACTCTTTTATTTTATTTTAAACCTTGAATATTTAAAAGAATTCTAAACACAGAAAAGTAGCTTACAGTCATATAATCAATATAATTTAAATGATTTTATAGTGTCTGCTTGCAGTGTAATTACTTTTTAAACAGAATTCCTAAATATCCAAAGGAAAAACCTCTTTCACCTGTGAGAGATAATGATAAACTGTTCCCCTCATCATGAAAAGGGAAATTGACGCAAACACAAATCTCGGCAGAGGAGCTGGCAAAAGTGCCCGGTATAAGAGATGAGTCTAAAGGATGAGTTTAAAAGACAGAATAAAAGACATATATATATATATACATGAGACAGGAGGAGAATTTCGGAGAAATAGCAAGCAATATCAGCCTGCATCCATAGAGAGATGAATTGGAATATTCTAATAAGTAGCACACTCCTTTTCTTTCTTCCTTCCCGTCATACAGAGTTAATGTCTGATTAATTTATGAGCTTTTTATTTGTTTGCTTCCTTATATTGGAGAGAAATTGCATAAAGGAGTGTAGAAGATATTATTGGATCACTGAGTCAAAAATTAGTTTTGAATTTAGCTATAAATGTGTTTAGTTCTGAGATTATTATCTTTTATGGGACTAAATTCCATGGATCAAATTTGGGTTCTTGAGTGTCTCTCTATCGGCCAACATTTTTATTGTTCCTGTGGAACATATCTGTCATGGAAAGCCATAATGGCAGATGGAAAAAATCCTTGATGGAGCAACGACTAATCCCTTGCAGCATTTGAATGTCAGCATCCAGACAAATTAAGCAAATAGCACATAACTCTGCTGCTGTGTTTGTGAGAGAATGGTGGAAGAGGAAAAAATCTGATGCTAATTGGCAATAGAGTAAAAAAGCCTACTTAAGAGATGAGCAAGTAGGAACATATTAAGATTTCGTATAACTGAAAAATGAAGCTGCAAAAAGCTAATGTCTCCCTGTTTATGGCCCATAACCGCATCCAAATGTGAAAATAACAAGTCTTCCAGTAAATGGCACCTTATGCCTGTAACTAAAGAATGCTTGATCTGTACACCTGGGCTAATGCAAGTGGAAGAGTGAGAATACTGTATCAAAAGTACTTCATAGCTAGTGTTTTATTTGGCACAACATATATCACTCTGCTCTCCAGTAGGATGGTAGGGATTAGGCTTACAAATTATTAATCACATATTAAGTAGGCCTGCTATAGATTGTGAGAACTGATGATGCCTGTTTGTGAGGAATTTAAAGAGTGCATGTGTCTGTGTGCAGAAGTGGAAGGATGGGGAAAAAAACTTTTAAAAAATTAAGTACATTACAAATATGCAAGAATAAAAATAGAATCTACAGAAATTATATTCTTTCCAGGAATCCAGATTAAAGCCAAAAATAAATTTCATCATTTGGTAATCTGCGAAAGTGTTGGGAATAACAGTTTCTAAATCACAATGATTACAGAATTATTTAGGATTTCCACTCAATCCAAATAAGGGTGCATGTTGTGACAGACCCAGACTAGATGGCTGTTATACACTAAAGGGAAGACATGCTAAGGCATGGGTGAACAGTTTTCTCTTCCCTGAGGCTATGCCTACACTATAGGGTGTGTCTAGACTACATGGCTCCGTCGACGGAGCCATGTAGATGAGTGTACTTGGCAAAGGGAAATGAAGCGGCGATTTAAATAATCGCCGCTTCATTTACATCAAAATGGCCGCCGCGCTGTGCCGATCAGCTGTTTGTCGGCACAGCGTGATAGTCTAGATGGGGATCAGCCGACCCCAGAACCCTTTGTCATCAGATTTTATGCTGTCGACGGAGCCATGTAGTCTAGACACACCCATAGGGTTGTATCACAAAAAACCCCCGTGGAGCATCCACACCTCAAGCGCTTTTTTGCGCAAGAAAATTTATAATCAATTGACAGAACAAAGGGTTTTTTGCGGTGTAGGTATTCCTCTTTATACGAGGAATAATTCCTTTTTGCACAAGACCTCATGCCAAAAAGGTGTGTATGGACAGGCAGCACGGGGTTTTGTGCAAGAATTGGCCTCCAGGAAAAAAAAAACAGGTGGCCTCTTGGCCACTCCATTCAAGTTAATCAGAACTCTATAGTTCCTGTCTGCTGGCCCCCCTTAAAGCTGCAGGCACCCTGGACAAGCCTAGTGGCAGGAAGTTTGCAGAGAGCAGGTGCCTTCATCGTGTGGCTCTGCTTCAGTCACAATGGCCGAGCAGCAAGCTCCCCAATACCTGCCTGGCCCTTCCAGGGAGCAGCCCCAGGGGTCCCAGGATCACACCCCAGGGGGACAAAAAGGCGTGCCTTGAACTGGAGTGGCCCAGAGATTGCAACCCTCCTTGAATTGTGGGGCGAGGAGGATCGCTCCAGGATCCCCGGGCCAAGCACCACAATGCGGAGATTTTCTGCCACATGGCTGTATCTCTGGCAGAACGAAGTCACCCAGCCCAGACCATGGATCAAGTCTAGGCAAAAGTGAAGGAACTCTGTTGGGGTACGTGAGGGCCATGGAACACAAGGCATGCTCGGGGGCAGGACCCTACACTTGACCCTATTACACAGAGCTCCATCACATCTTGGGGGGTGGGAAAACCTCTCCCCCCCCATCATGGTGGACTCCAGACTGGAGAAGCCAGAGGACCAGGGCCAGCCCCAGCTGGAGGAGGAGGAGCAGGAGCCAAAGACTGTCACCCTATCCCTCAAGCTGGTCTCTGCCAGCCAGGATGTCTCCCAGGCCTCCTTGGGTGCCTGGGAGGGATCTTCAGGTGGGTTGTCCCCTCCCCCCCCCCACACACACACAGGTTGGGGGAGGCGGGCGCACAGGGAGCAGGGGGCACAGTGTAGCTTGGGCTTCTCGGCTAGCACATGGTGCTGCAGTGTGTGCACGTACAAGCATGTGCAGCAGGAGGATATGGCACGTGGGCACAGCAGCCAGCCCCTCAACGTGGCTGGGATCCTGCTGCCAGCCTCATGCGTTGGCCCACATGTCCTGCCCCCAGGGGGGAGAAGGTGCACTCAGCTGCAAGCAGGCTAGTTGCAAGGGCACAGGCATGACCCCACCCACACCCTGGAGTGTTGCACACAGCAGACAGGCATGCCTGCACGTGTGAGGCAGCAGCCGCTCCCACAGACACCACAGTGAGCCACAGCTATGTGTGCACACCCCAGGTAGGGCCAGGCTGCTCCTGGCTCCTCTGCCACCCATGAGGGGATCCCACTGTGGCCACACACTTCCCTTGCCTGCCTGGCCATGGTGTGAGGGGGGAAAGGAGGCACCACGGTCCTCTGGCCACATTGGGGCCCCTGTGACACAGGGAATGCTGTGCAGAACACACATGGCCTTGCACCCTCCTGGGCTTGCATCCCCCTACTGTGGTCTGCGGACTGGTACGGTCACCACTCACAGAGGAGGGCATGGCTTCAGGAAATGTGTGTGCAGGGATGGCCTCTCCCTCTTGTGTGTTGTCTACAGCTGGAGCAGCTGGGACAGAGGGCAAAGCCACACCACCGCTGCAGCCACCTGCCAGAGTCCGGGGGACCTGCAGACGAGCCAGGGTGCCAGAGGACCTCATGAAACAGCACGTTGGCATCCTGCACAACATCCACGACACCCTGTCGTGCAGGCTTAATGAGGACCTGGAACGGTGGGAACGTGCCTGGAGAGAAATGATGGTGTAGTGTGACACCACGTGCGGCATCATGTCCCGCATAGGGGAACACCCACCTGATGCTGCTGCTCCTGCCTTCCACCCTCCTGCCCCCCCTCCTATGGCCATTGCCCAGCCACCTGCCCACCTTGCTATGCCGCTGATCCCTCCCCATGTCATGCCCATGCTCCCTCCCCAAGTGATGCCTATGGCCCCTCCTCCAGCCTCCCCTGCCAACTCTGACCCCATTCTAGCTGCCCCTCCTACCCACCCCTTTCTGGTCCCAGACCCACCCAGTCCCAAAGAGGTCCCCACACCCGAGGTGGCACAGCGAGCTGCCCTATTACTCCTCCCAGTCCTGATCCCCTTCCCAGTCCTGATCCCCCGTCCTAGTTCAGATATCCCCCATCCCAGTTTAGACATACCCCCCCCCCTGCACACCTTCTCCTCATGTTCAATAAAGAGACACACCTTTTTTTTTTCAAACCAAACAGGTGTGTTTATTGGGAGGTCAAAAAAGGGGTAAGAGGAGTGAGGTGAGAGGGGGAAGGGAGAGAGCAGAAAGGCAGAAGTCCCTGTTGGGAAGGCCCTGGGGAGAGTTACTGGGGGCCTGAGAGAACTTCTCCATCAGGGCCTCCCAGATGCACACCCCCAACTGATGGGCCTGGCGGGTGGCAGCTGTCCAGAGCTGCTCAAACGCACGACCCTTGTGGCCGGCATCTGTCCCCAACCCCGGGAGGAAGGCCTCCCCCTTGCAGTCCACTAGATTGTGGAGCACTACCTTGGGGATATTGTGCGGGGGTGCCCGACATCCAGGCAGGTGAGGCGGCAGCAGAAGTGTTCCTTGAGGCGCCCGAAGGCACACTCCATCTGCATCCTCGCTCGGTTCAAGCAGGCATTGAAAAGGTCCTTGCTGTGGTCAGTATATGGTTTCATATGCCAGGGTGTGAGTGGGTATGTCACATCCCTCACTATGCACACTGGCATGTTCTGGTCACCCAGCGCAAAGTCCCAGTGGGGAAAAAAGATGCCCGCCTCCTGCTTGGTGCACAGGTTGGAATTCCTAAAAACTCGGGCATCGTGTGCTTTGCCCGACCACCCGACATAAATGTTTGTAAATTGGCCCCGGTGGTCCACCAAGGCCTGCAGGACTACAGAAAAGTAGCCCTTGTGGTTGATGAGCTGGGCTGCTTGATGGTCCGTGGACCGGATCAGGATGTGCATGCCGTAGATAGCTCTCCTGCAGTTGGGGAACCCCAGGACAGCAAATCCGGCCATAGTTGCATACAGGTCCTCGAGACAGACAACTATGCGGAGCAATAGGGAGTTGATGGCCCTGACGACCTGCAGGAGACAAAGAAACACACAAGACAGAGAACAAGAGAAGGGTTGCGTGACCCCTTGGGAGGTGCCTGTCCCCCTCCCCTCCACTTCCCGCCCCACCCCCAGGAGCCACCCCCTATAAGCTTGTGCCTGCCCCCCAGCAGCAGGACTGTATGAGGGCAGGATGGCACAACCCCCCAGGGCCAGGGCTTTCCCCCCACCCTCAGTCCACCCCCTACTGTGCCCAGCCCCCCCTTTCCTGTGGGTGCCCCTTATCCAACACCCCCTCACCCCAGGCAGGGACTGCAGCCCGCGAGCTCCTTACCTGCATAAGCAGGGCCCTGACAGTGGACTTCCCCACCCCAAACTGGTTGGTCACCAATCGGTAGTTGTCTGAGGTGGCCAGCTTCCAGAGGGCGATTGCGACCCACTTCTGCAAAGGGATGGCAGGCTGCAGGTGGGTGTCACATCTCTGAAGCGGGGGTGCAAGCCAGGCACACAGCTTGAGGAAGGTGGTCTTGTGCATGTGAAAGTTCTGCAGCCACTGCTGATCGTCCCACTGGTCCATGACCAGCCAGTCCCACCAGTCCAAACTGGTCTCCAGCCTCCAGAACCTTCTGTATATGGTGGGGTACAGCAGCCAGAGTGGAGCAGCCACAGCCACGCAGAGGGTGATGAGGAGGAGTTCCAAGGCCACGTCCAGCATGAAAATGTAGGCAGCTGGAAGAAAATGCTCCAGGAACTGCAGCATGGCGATGTGGGGCCATCGCCTGCCCAGGGGCAGCTCTGGCTCCATGGCACACAACAGGAAAAAGCTGTGGCATCCCCAAAAAGAACAGGGCAACCACAGCAGGCACTGAAGCTTTGCTGAAGCTTTGCTGTCCCTCAACAGAGGTCTGCAAGCAGGCAGTAGAAACAGAGAAACGGCTGTCCGGGGACGCCCTTTAGGCACGTGTCTCTGCAGGGCTCTGGCAACAGCACTCGAGAGCAACTGGTGGCCTAAAGCCAGGCTAGAACTAATTCTGTGTGGTTTTATATGCAAGACAGCATCCAATGAGTCTGGACATGATCTTGCGCAAGATGTTTTTGTGGAAGATCTCTTCCGCAAAAAGCTTCTTGCGCAAGAAGCCTGCAGTGTAGACGTAGTCTAAGTAAACAGGGCTGAGCCTAGTGTAGAATAATCAGGCAGGTACCTGGGATCAATTAGAGCTTGCTGGAAGCTGCACACTAGTCAGACACCTGCAGCCAATTAAGGCTTGCGGAGCTCCTCTCAAAGGTTCCCCACAGGTAAAGAATGGGGACAAAAAAGAGGACTGGAAGGAGAAAGTGCATTGCTGAAGGACTGTGTGAGTTGAGGACTGACTTGCTCAAGTACCAGAGGAAAGGTATTGGGAGGGATCGTTTGGGGAAGTAGCCCTGGGGGAAAAAAAGCTGCCAGAGTAGGAGTAAAAGTAGCTCTGTCTGTTGCCGCTGTCTTAAGATCCCTTGGCAAGAACCTGGAGTAGTGGGTGAGCCTGGGTTCCTCTCAACCCTCCCCACACCAACACAGAGTTTATCCCTGAGAGGGGAGACCAGGACCAAGGAGGAGGGTTTATCCCAAACTGTGGATTAGCCTATGATGACTATGGCACAATATGGTGTGACCTTTACCTCTAGAAAAAGAAGAGGCTGTGTGGAGGGTCACAGTGAGTCTCTTAAGGAAATTGCTGTCAGTCAGAAGCATGGCACCCACATGGCATGGTCAGAGTTTTGCCACAAGGTGTTAAAATCCATAATAGAACCCGCTGCGTGATAGAACTCATATAAGATCCTGAGATGTTGTTAAATCTCTATTAATATTTCATTACTCAGAGTAAATTCATTGTACTCCATATCTAGTGTACATAGTTTATTTATGTTCACACACTTAATGTTGTATGAAGAATAGCTTGTCTTTTTGTTATTTGCTTAATGTTTTATTAGGCACAACACTTTAATAATGCCTGTTTAAAACTGTTGTATACAGATTTCACTGTAGGAACATTAGCGATCAGTTATTTTGTCACAATTTTTTTCAAGTAATAGCAACTTTTATGGGAAATATAATTATGTGAACATATGCATCTCTCTGCAGTATTCTGAATATTTTTCATTCCTTAAATTCTTCTGCAAATAGCTTTATATTCATATAATTCTTGCCACTGTTGCCATAAATTAGTTGTGATTTTATTATTGCACTATTTGTCCTATGGTAATACTGGCTTCAGATAATGTGCTGTAAAAATCAATTCTATAGCTGGAATATTCATATTTTATTTAAACAAAGCTTGACCAGTAATGGTGACAGAATCAAAGACTTAGATTGACCAGCAGGCTAAGCAATCCTAACTTTCAAGTTGTAGGAAATATTAATATACTAGTGATTTACACTAACACCTGGTCTAGACTAGGACTTTACATTGAATTTAGCTGCATATGGTTGATTTTCTAAGTGATGCATCCACACTACCAAGACTGTTATGCCGACCTTAAGGGCCATTGAAATAGATTTCAGTACTCCTGCTTTTCATGAGAAGTAATGCTATTCCTGACCTTGCATAGTCGAATTTACGCTATTGTAGATGCAACCTTGCCAAGAAGTTGAGGCTACTGGCCTCCAGGGGGCCCCTGCAGCTCCCTGCTCTGATCTCTCTGGCCACAATGTGGGCCTTTACTGCTCTCCTGATGCCCCAGGGACAGTAGAATGGCTTTTCCCATGTCGCCAGCATTCTGAGCACATTCAGAACAAGCAACACATTGCGGCACATGTAGAAATGACCTTCAACAATCCTACTAACATTGTGATTACTGCAAATACTTCTGCTCCCATGGGTGCCAGTTCACAAGGGTGCAGAAGAGCACCAACATGAAGAACTTCAGCCTCACCAAGGTGTGGGGAGATGAAGCCTTCCTCTCTGAGCTCTGAATCAGTGAGAGAAACCCCAGGATTTACAGCAGGTTTGCAAGCTGTCTGGGGGCTAAAGGCTATTCCAGGGATTCACAGAAGTGCCAAATGAAAATCAAGGGGCTCAGGTGAAGGAGGTGAGTGGATGGTCTGGTGCCGCACCTCATATGTGCCATTACTATGAGCAGCTGGACACAATTTGGGGAGGGGGTGCAGCTACCCAAGCATGGTCGTGGCGTCCAGCCAAGACACAGTTGGCATCAGTTTTGAGGATAGTGTGGTGACCTGGGGTAGGAAGAGGAAAAAGAGGAAGAGACTAGACAGCTGGCAATCCCCAAGAACCAACAGCTAGTCATGAGGCTGGAGCCAGTCCTCTCCTCCAGGATGTCTCCTAGTCCAGCACTGACCCCAGAGAGGCACTTCTGGTGAGTTCACAAACTTTTTCTTACTACAAGTGGATTAAGGCAATGGGGTGGTGTTATGCGCAGCATGCTCTCTGCCTATACAGTGTGTGCGGGAGGGAGAAGGTACCCAGAACAGCTTGTTAATAAGTCTGCAAAGGGAGCAGGAGTCTTGACTACACATCTCTTGAAGCTCTCACACAGGAACTTTTAGACCCTTCTCACAAGGTTTTTGGGGAGGCCAGCCTTATGCTGTCCTCTGTAATAGGACACCTTCTTACACCAAGTCATCCTGGTCTGGCATCCTTGAACTAAAAAGCATTGCAGCATAAGGGCCAGGTTTATGGCCACAGTCAGTCAGCATCCACTCCCAGTTACTCTGTGTGATTTGGAGAAGACTGATATCTCGCATGATGGAGGCGGGGAACCTATTAGCATTCTCCAGGGAAGCCACATGTGCTAAACACACTTCCCTCTCAATCCCTGCAGGCAGGAAAAGAAGCAATGTCCCTTGGAGTCTGTGTGTGCAGGACCCGGTGTGTGATGGACACAGCGGGAAGCCACCCCACCCTGACCCTATTATGGTATCCATATCTTTTATTATGGTATCCATATTTCCTAGAATCACAATCCTCCATAGCAGAATGGTATTGATTGCCTTGGCTACTTGAATGACAACAGCCCCCACTGTAGATTTCCCCATCTGAACTGTTCCCAACTGACCAGTAGCTATCTGGCACTGCAAGCTTCCATAGGGCTATTGCCACATCCTTTTCTACAGTCAGAGCAGGTTTCATTTGGGTATTCTGGCACCTCAGGGCAGGCGAAAGCCATTTGAACAGTTCCAGGAAGTGGCCTTGCACATTTGGAAGTTCTGCAGCCATGGCTGATCATCTGATTTCTGCATCACAATGTGGTCCCACCAGTCTAAGCTTGTCTCACAGTGCTAGAACCAGCGTTGCACTGTGTCCACAGGATGACAGGCAGATACACGAGCATCAGCATCAGGCCTTGCATAAGCAGCTCCTTCATGCAACCCTGAGCTTCATCCTCCTTCTCTTCATAGAGCCTCAACATGTGTACACTGTCGAAAGCCTGCACGATAAGGCGCACCATGACACACATCAGTATGACAATGATTTCCTGCAAACGTGGCTCCATGCTCACACTGCTATGGCCTCACAAGCAACAAAAGGCAAGCCATGACATCATGCAAGGGGAGGAGGACTAGACAGATGCTTATGGGACACTGACGACATGAGCCCATAACCATCTGCTGCACAGTTTTGGACTCAGTGGGCACTGTGAGCATGGCCCAGAATGCAATGCTGCCCAAAATGCCTAGCTTTCTGAGTTGATGGGAGGCTCCCTAATGGGGATGTGCTACTTCAGTCAATATTTGATTGTTCCCAGTAGTGAGGACATAGACCTTTGACTACACAAAATCAGATTCTCAGAAATCGACCACATTCTACCTTATCTTGTACTGCAGACGTTCCGTAAGACATGTAAGAATTGTGGAGTTTTGAGGAAGGTTGGTCCAGTGGTTAACATGTTATTCTAGGACTAGGGACATTTAGATTCATTAACTTTCTCTGCCATAAACTTCCTGTCCATGTCAGGTAGCCTCTCTGGGTATGTCTACACTACAAAGTTAATTCGAACTAACAGCTGTTAGTTAGAATTAACTTTCATAGGCGCTACACATGCAAACTGCTAGTTCGAACTTAATTCGAACTAGTGGAGCGCTTAATTCGAACTAGGTAAACCTCATTCTACGAGGACTAACGCCTAGTTTGAATTAAGTAGTTCAAATTAAGGGCTGTGTAGCCACTTAATTCGAACTAGTTGGAGGCTAGCTCTTCCCAGCTTGCCCTGGTGGTCACTCTGGGCCAAGCCAGGGAAACTCTTCTGTCCCCCTCCCGGCCCCGGAGCCCTTAAAGGGCCACGGTCTGGCTACAGTGCCCGTGCCAGGTGTAAGCCTGCCGGCACCCAGACAGCAGACCCTGCACCTGGCAAGGCATGAGCCAGCCACCCGCTGCCACCCAGCCCTCCGCCTCTTCCCAGGACCAGGCTGGCGGCTCCCAGGAGCCTGCCCGAGGCCGCAAGAGGCAGGCGCCCACCTGGTCTAGTGTGGAGATTGTGGACCTCATCGAGGTTTGGGGGGAGACCGCCAATGTCCACGACCTCCACACTAGGCACAGGAATGAGGCCGTCTAGGGCAGGATAGCTGCCAGCCTGGCCACCAAAGGTCACATGCGAACCCAGGAGCAGGTTTGCATGAAAATCAAGTTGGTCCAGTGAGACCCCCAACCCTGAGCCCTGAGCTTAGAACATAAGAACGGCCGTACTGGGTCAGACCAAAGGTCCATCTAGCCCAGTAGCCTGTCTGCCGACAGCAGCCAACATCAGGTACCCCGGAGGGGATGGACCAAAGACAATGACCAAGCCATTTGTCTCGTGCCATCCATCTCCAGCCTTCCACAAACAGAGGCCAGGGACACCGTTCCTACCCCCTGGCTAATAGCACTCCATGGACCCAACCTCCATGACTTTATCTAACTTCTCTTTAAACTCTGTTATAGTTCTAGCCTTCACAGCCTCCTGTGGCAAGGAGTTCCACAGGTTGACTATTTGCTTTGTGAAGAAGAACTTTCTTTTATTAGTTTGAAGCCTGCTACCCATTCATTTCATTTGGTGTCCTCTAGTCCTTCTATTATGGGAACTAATGAAGAACTTTTCTTTATGCACCCTCTCCACACCACTCATGATTTTCTATACCTCTGTCATATCCCCCCTCAGTCTCCTCTTTTCTAAGCTGAAAAGTCCCAGTCTCTTTAGCCTCTCTTCATATGGGACCAGTTCCAAACCCCTAATCATTGTAGTTGCCCTTTTCTGAACCCTTTCCAAGGCCAAAATATCTTTTTTGAGGTGAGGAGACCACATCTGTACACAGTACTGAAGATATGGCATACCATAGTTTTATACTTCCCCTCCTCCTTCTTCCCCTGGCTTCCCCCTTCCAGCTCCCTCCTCCCAGGTTTTCACGTCCCCTCTCCCACTCTCTCTCTTCCCCTCTCCCACCTCGTTTTCCCAGTGTCCCCAGAAGTTAATCCCCCCACCCCCAGTTTTGTTAAATAAAGAGAGTTTCTATTTTTGAACACGTGTCCTTTATTTTTTACATCAGGAAGGGGGGCTAGGGAGGGGTAAGTGGAAGGAGGTGAGGGAGGAATGGGGCATGAGCCCCCGATGGGGAGGACTGGGGTGGCTCTGCGGGCTCCTCAGGGTGGAAGCTCTCCTGCAGAGCCTCCTGGATCCTGACAGCCCCCCAATTGACACCCCCGGATGGCAGCCTGCGGCAAGTGCAGCCGGGCTGATGGCCGAGTGCTGTGATGTGCCGAGTGTGGGCACTCAGGGCACTCCAAGACAGGACTGCTTTGCTGTCCCTCATCGAAGTAGACAAGCAAGCGGGGAACCCTGAGAACTGTCTGTCCGGGGTCGGGGCTCGGGTCCCTTTAAGCACAGCCCTCGGCTAGCCTGAGGCAGCAGCTCCACACTCTAAGTCCTGGTTCCGGCCAGCCTTAACTTCGGTTCAGGGTCCACTCAATGTGGACATGCTAGTTCGAATCAGCAAAATGCTAATTTGAATTAGTTTTTAGGTCTAGATGCACTCGTTTGAATTAGCTTAGTTCAAATTAACTAATTTGAATTAAGTTAGTTCGAATTAGTTCTGTAGTGTAGACATACCCTCTGTGATTACACGCTTCCCTATTTCACAGGGGACTGTGATCATAAATAAAGAATGAGCAGGGCATGACTATTAGTCTAACTGGGACCATAGAAATACCCAGAAAATGTTGTCCAGTGTGATCATATGGTATGATATGTGTGTTCATGATAGAAATGTCAGTGTGAAGATACTGACAAATTTTGATTTTTTGAAGGGGAGGAAATAAATTTCTTGTGTGTATTATTTTACTTCAAAAACAAAAGCAAAAACAAAAGAAATTATTTTTGTGTGGCATTTCACATTTTCTTGAAATATCTTGCACAGGAACTATATTTCAGAAGTTCAATATTCTTCGCTGTCAACGTATTTTAAACAGTGAATAAAAGAGTTATTGTCTTCCTTATACTTTATTGCTGCAAGAAAAAGACAGAATGGGAAAAATGCTATGGGTTTTCTACTGGAAAAAAGACATTTCACAGCTGGTAATTCATTACATTTTTTGGAAAAATGTCAAATCAGAAATTGTAAAGTTTCTGGAATGTGGTGTGGTCAGGTGATTGCCACAGTCCTGTGGTTCTTAAATATCTTTTGGCTCTCCAAAAGCTAGAATTGTCTAATAGGAACAGTTGCAGCATTTTTGGAAGACCATGGTTCTCTGGACTCCAAATTAAATGCAAGTACCTTTCTCAGTGCCATTGAGAAACAGTATATGACGTCAGTGGCAGGTAAAGTAAGGATGAGCTATTCACATAGCCATTATCGCAGATGGACAATCAGATACAGAAGAACATAGCTTCCCAGAGTTTCACCACCAAATAAACTGATGTTGAGCTACTTCCAGATCCAAAACATAACAGAAAATATATAATGATATAATGCCATTGTATCCTTGTGCTCATCAGTCTGTCAGTATACAGATGCTGACTCTTGCTTTCTATTTTAACTTAGCTCTTTTGGGGAGGGACCATCTATTTATTTTGTATTTGTACAGCCCCTACCACTATGAGTCTTGGTCCATGGCAGGAACTCTTAGGCACTATAGTGGCACATTATTGAGTTGCTTCACATGGCCCTGGTTTCTTCTGTGGCTTTGGACAGAATTGAGAATATGCTTTGGCAGGAGGCAAGTCAGGGCCCACGGGCAAGTGCAGGGCTGTGTTAATAAGCCTTTCATCCACAGGGGAAAAAAAGGGTAATGCCACTAAGATTTTCCAGTGACTCTTCTGAGGGACATTACCTGGCTCTCACAGTGTTGGGGGTTGTCACCAGCAAACTGGCCTGGCTGCCCTGGGATTAGTGCTTCACAAAACAATGCAGATTTAACTTGGAGTCCCAGTTCCCCTGGTTAAGGCTGGTCCAAGAGGGCCCCAGGAGGATAAAATGGAACTGTGAATCCTCCAATCTCTCCTTTCCAGACCTCTGATGGTGTTCAGATAAAATTCCTTTGGCCTTTTCCCATTGTACTAGGTGAGTGTACTCTGTAGTTTGTTTCTCAGTTTGTCACTGCTCTGAAATAGAGGGATAGTGTCCCAGGGCTCCTTCCCTGTAGGCAATGTGTTCACCATCTCAGCTCTTCAGCTGGGCCATAAAAAAATCTTAGTTTTCCCCCTTCTGGTGTTCCTTAGGGTATGTCTACACTACATGGCTCCGTTGATGGAGCCATGTAGATGAGGGTTGTAGACATAGCAAAATGAAGCAGCGATTTAAATAATCACTGCTTCATTTACATCAAAATGGCTTCCGCGCTGTGCCGATCAGCTGTTTGTCAGCACAGCGTGGTAGTCTGGACGCTCAGCGGTCGACATCAAAAGCTTTTGTCAACTGCCTCAGTAAACCTCATCCCATGAGGCATACCGGGGCGGTCGACAAAGGCTTTTGGTGTCGACTGCTGAGCGTCCAGACTACCGTGCTGTGCTGACAAACAGCTGATCGGCACAGCGCAGCAGCCATTTTGATGTAAATGAAGCAGCAATTATTTAAATCACCGCTTCATTTTGCTGTCTACAACCCTCATCTACATGGCTCCATCGACGGAGCCATGTAGTGTAGACATACCCTTAATGTCCAGGCCATTTCCCCACTGGCTAATGGAGGCTTGAGAAGGACCCAGACTAAACTATTTTGACAAACATCCTTTTTTTCTGGATTTTTGCTCTGACCAGTTATTCTTTTCCTATACTGAAATATTTTTCGCTTAAATATCAAGTGAAATATCAATAATACATTCTTGTGAAAAATATTATAAATATATGAAAGGAAAAGCACATTTAATCAACACTTGATTCCTCCTTCCCTCCTTCTCTCCCACAGGAACTGCTATTTATAGAGGACTAAGTGGGAGTTTCCCCTCTGTCCTTCTTCAGAGGACTTTTACAATTTTAAAAAGGCAGAACAATGGAACCATGAAGAGGAGTTGCTGTGAGATGTAGAAATTAATTTGAAAAATGTATGGTTAACAGGAATATGCCATAAATTCATATTTTGTGGATTTTTGTATGGATTTTCTTATCACATGTTCCAAGGCAAACTTCTTTCACCTAGTCTTCTTTAACCTAAATACACACAAACATGCAAAGGTATTTGAGTAAGGAACATAATATAAGAATAGTTTATGTTGACATGAGTGATCAACTCAATTGCCCTAATCTCATGCAAAAATACGTACAAGGTGAGGGCCTACGAAGAAGAAAATAATAATAGACAAAGGGTAGGAGAACAAGAGCCAAGACAGAGACAAAGATCAACGTAACACACCTGAAAGGAAAGTCTTGGAAAATGATGTGCAAAATCTGCAAAATTCACCATGAGAAATATAAGTACTGCTCATGTGACAGTCTATTTTGTTGCAATTGCCAAAACAACTGGACTGTATATCTAGTAATAAGGTATCAAAATAAATTAATTTAGATTTCATAAAGTTGTTTACTTATTTTAAAAGCACAGCATGCAACCTGAAAATAAACATTGACATTCTGTCATTTCTGTTTACAAAACTGAACTTAAAGAAGTTGTTTTCTAGGTCCATCCTCTCTAATGTATTGACTCGTGGTTACAGAAGAAATTAAACATCTAAAAGGTATTTGTAAAAACTCTTATCTAGATTATAAAACCCTTCCAAGAGTCATTCATTGAAACATTATAATGTGTAAGATTCTATCAAATAAATGAGCTCAGAGCAGTGAAGAAGCAGAAAGGCCTCTCCATGGATCTGTGGATATATTTATACTTAACTGTGGTGAAATAATAAATGATCCACAATGTTAAGTACTCTCTGTTGTATTTTAGGTAACTGCAATGTCATGAGCTCTTGCATGGGAAACTAAATGTTATTTGCATGTATTGATTTTTTTTTGTTTGTGAATTGCTTTACTAGTATAAAGGATAAGATCCTTTGCTTCACTGGAGCTATGTCTGTTTACACCAGCATAGTCTCTGTCTATAAATATTTAGGCATCACAGAATACTGCAGCATCTTTGTAAATATCATTACTTAACTTCAACTTATAATGGAAAGAGAAGCGGTTTTTCCCAAGGATTAGAAGAAAGCAAGTAATTAATTTTTTGATCAGTGGTCAGACCAAAAATATCTCCTCCTCCCATATTGGTTTGTATCAAACCAAAATTCATCAACTGCACCACTGCCCCCCACCAAAAATATTCATTTCAAATAAACAAAATATCAGTTGATCTGAAATGAATTTTTGTGTTTGTTTTCCATTTTGTTTTGTTACATTTTGGGTGTTTTATACTGTTTCTAAAATTACTAAACAAATCTAGCTCAATGTTAAAAGAGTTTCAATTTGTTGAATTTATTTTTTTATTCTGCCAAGAATATTTGCAAAATTTGCAAAGTTTTGGTGGCCTCACAACTGAATATTCTGGCAAATTTAGCCAACCTCTTCTAAGCATGCATGATGAATTAGAGGTAGTCAAGACACTAAAGCCAGGGGGAGTGAGTAGTACCCTCATCTATCTACTAGAAATACTCCTGACCTGAAATCACAGTTATCCTGATAAGTGAAGGATAAGCCATTTTTCTAATATTTTTGAAGGAAACACATTTGTAGTTTGAAGTTTGGGGCCTAATTTGTAAAGAGACTAGTATGTCTGAAATATTACAGAGAGTTATGATTTACAGAGCTAATCAAGTTAAAATCAAGTAGTTAAAAATATTCTAAATTATAACATTTTATTATGAATACAAAGTTAGAAGATGCTTGAAATATTGTTCTATTTTGGATTGTTAAGTAATGTTTCTAGAAGAGCTTTACAATTCACCTTCAAGAGTAAATCTACACTGCATGCTTATTTTGAAATAAGTTATTCCAGAAAAAAAAAATCTGAAATGGCTTATTTCAAAATAGCACATCTACACGACATGGAAGCCTGAAAATAAGTCTGAGGCAGACTTCCCTAATGTAGATGTGCTACCTTGATTTACTGCCCCAGGAGGCACTGGGGAGTAATTGCTTTGAATAGCCCTGGAAGGGAGCTATTTCAAAATAGCAGCAGTATAGTGTCCACACTACAGCTATTTTGGAATAGCAGTAGTGTGGACACTCTACTGCTGCTATTTCAGAATAGGCATTATTCCTCGTAGATTGAGGTTTACAGAAGCCAGAAAAAGCCGTCTATTATTTCGAATTTATTTCAAAATTACATAATTGCTGTGTGAGCGCTCGCATTGTTATTTCGGAATAACGGCCATTATTCCAAAATAACGCTGCTGTGTAGACACACCCTAAGATAACAACAAATATGTGTTGTATGTTTGCACTAGGATGTAGACAAAGGCAATGGGAGAGGATTTAGGGATAAAACAATGACATAATTCCAAAGACACCAAGACAAATGGGCCATAAAATATTTGCTATCTATATCCTGGGTAGGCATTCGCTGGCAAATTGCTTTTGGTAGTGTTTTTCCATGGCTCATTCCCATTCAAGTTAGAGGGTGTATTGATTAGCATAATCATTTGTTAGCATACCATTAACTTACTTCCTTCATTTCCACTTTGCATTGGAACAATTATGCAATTTCCATACAAAACAACCTTCTGTCCCAGATTCTGATGGTGTTCTATGTGTGTGGTAGTCTCATTTACATACCCATCCATAAAACATTTTTACTTGTCTTTAAAATTCTAGCCTTCTTATATAGTAATTTATACCTGTGTAGAATGGGTGTAAAATGTTATCAAATCCAAATGGCCGTGTTTTACCTTCATTTTGCATCTGCTGAATGTCTTTAAAACCTTACATAGGTACAGTCCTTTTTTTGTGACGGTACTGCTTGGTACTCAGTCCAGCACCTCCAGACGCAGTACCAGCACCTCCAGTCAGAGCTCAACAACTTTTCCCCTGCGGTACCGGCACCTTTTTTTTTTTTTAAACAATAAAAGCGCTGCATAGGTACCTAGATAAATAACCTGAAGCCAGGGGGAGCTCCTGGGTATGGTCAGGACTTTTTGAAACTCAAGTCAATTATTTATCTATCTAAACAAATATTTGGAATGCCTTGATGTATAAACCTTTAATGCAAGCAGTAACATTATAGATATGGCAATTGCAAGAGATTAGCTACATGCAGAATTATTTACTTAATATAATCCAGCTAATTGTAGTAAAAACTAAGTGTGCTTCTTCTCCATTGCTTAAGCTCAAAACAGCACGTATCATTTAGATAACTGCACATGTCTTAGAAGCTGCTAAATTTTCTGCTAGGGAACTAAGCAAACTTGCAGTAACAGTAACCAATCACATTGCGACACGCTGACCAGAAGGAATGTGGAATCCATAAAAGTTTCAGCCCAGCCGTCGTTCAAGGTCGACTCTGCTTTGAGCGACAGAGCTCCTTTGTCGAACTTGTTTGCAAACAATAAAATGGAGTTGGACCCAGCCTGAAAGTGTGACTCTCTTCTTGGGGCAAATTGGACTAGCCTCCAGGGGACGAAACTAGCAATTTATGCAACATAACTGAGAAACTGGCCACTCTCAAACTGTTCATCAAATGCTTCTGAACCTAATCACTGACTTGGCAGAATATAAAGATGTAGGAGTATGCTAATATTGATCAGTACAGGATCAGAAAATAGCCATTCTGCAAAAATGGAAAAAAGTTGTTGTTATTCCTGAATCTTTGTCTATAGTGAGCCACACATACCAATTCTGCCATTTGCTCTGACAGACACGTGTCTTCATAGAGTCTGATGTGACTACCCAATGGTGTATACTCCAGGATTTTTATTCATGATATGCTGTCTTGATATACAAACTGTGTTCGTGGGAGGCAGGTTGGTTAGGGATAGTCAAAACTTTTTCATTGAAATTGCTTGGACAAAACAGACTTATATATGAAAAGTGTCTGATTTTTAAGCAAAGCTTTTACATTTCATCAAAAAACCAAAGCAGTCAAAAAACAACATTTTCAACCAAAAGCCAAACTATGTCTATGCAAAATAGTACCACAATGTGTCATAGGAGTTGTAGTTTAAGTACTTTATGCTCCCTTTCTCCTTGATTTACTGGGCTACATATCCCGTGATTTAGTGTGCCCTGTACTCAAAAGTTGCACCTCTTCTCCTTATGAAGTGAAAAGAAAGCAGGGCACATAGGAGATGTAGTCTGTCCAGAGAACTGGATCCATAAAGGAGAGTGAAAATGTTAGACTCTAACTTCAACATGGGAAACTCAGGTACCATTTTGTATCTTTATTTGAAATTAAGTTATTTGGCTTTTAGACAAAATTTCTTCCCGCACTCCTAGTATATGCTGTAGAGTTACATTCTGCAGTTTAATGTGAACCTGTTTCTTATAAAGCATGACTGTTGGGGATAATGCTTTCAGTGTAGCAGAAGCTCCAAGTGTTCCAGAAGAACATCCACAAACACATTTCCTGGAATTGACAACAAGGTCATAGGGCCAAAAGAACATTTTTACAGCGCTGGGAGGATGCTCTCAGTGCCAGATCAACATTTGTATTTCGGTTGAGAGATGACACACTTTACATCTTTCAGTGTTGGTGCATGAGTACAAGTTCTGTGGCCCAGGACTGCAGTGGCTGCCAGATTGTCCAGCTCTGACTAAGCAGCAGCTGGAGGATAGTTCAGAGCACAGTGATAATATACCATCCAGAGCAAGAGTATATCATCATCTAATTTACATAGAAGGCCTTGGCTGTCAGGATGCCTATAGTCAATTCTCTGCTCCGTGGATTGGAGGAGAACAGAAATGAAAAGACCAGGTTCACATCATCCATCATCCAGCAGGTTGGCTACACGAATGCAGGTTTGCTATTGGATGCCATTTTGGCCCTCTGATTGTTGTTGGAGATGCCCTAGGAGTTTGGGAAGCCCCTGCACATTATATACATTGGTTTTTGAGGATGCATTTGGTTCAGTTGACTGTGTCATGCTATGGAAGACTTCTCTCTGAGCTATCCCTCAGTGTTACCCCCAAAATTGGACCCAAGGCACTCTAATACTGGTCTGTCTATGATTCTAAATTGAATGTTAATTTATTCTGCTGAAATGAGGAAAAAGGTGGTGACCTTCCCTCAAGGAATTGCCAGGGATTTACCACAGGGTTTGTCTCCAAGCCACAGAGGAGTCTCCAGAGCAGACTATTCCTGCTAACGCTATAGATACAGCTCTCCACTCAAAGGATCAGCACAGAGACTGTAGTTTTTCAAAAACAATGTCTTATTTATTAAGAGAAAATCAAGTGATTATATTATATTCTGTAAAACAAGAAAGGAAAAGGAAAAGAAAATTACAGTGTATAATAGGCTATGAGGCACAATTGAATTATTTGTAAAGATTTTTTATATATATATATGTATATATATATATAAATGGTACAAGAGACAAAACAGACTGTCAGATAAATACAATATTGTGGTCTTGGTACACATTAACCTTTTCATAAAACTTTATACCCTAAAAACCCACTCAATCCCATTTCTTATTCAGCCAATCATTCAGAAAAACAAGTTTGTTTACATTTGCAGGAGATAATGCTTCCTCTTCTTGTTCACAATGTCACCTGAAAGTGAGGCATTTTCATGTCAGTGTTGTACTGTAGTTGGTGTCACAAGATATTTACTTGCAGATGTGTGAAAGATTAACATGTCCCTTCATGGTTCAATCACTATTTCAGAGGCCATGTGTCAGTATTGATAATGGGTTCTACTCAATAATGATCTAAAGGAGTATGTACCAATTCATGTTCATTGTCATCATCTGTGTCAGCAGAAGGTTGATTTTTTTTCTATGGTTCATCCCTCTCAGACTTTGGAAGGCACTTCCGAATTTTAAACAATGGGTCCAATTCAGTAGGTATCTTTTGAAATCTCACATAAATACTTCCTTTGTGTATTGTCAAATCTGCAAGGAGAAGGTTCTTAGAATGAATATATACTGAGTCATTTGCGACACCCATAACAAGAAATATATGGTAGAATGAGGATAAAACAGAGCTGGAGACATACAGTTGACCCCCAAGGAGTTCATTCACATATTTAATTAAAACAAAAAACAGGACTATGTAGCACTTTAAAGACTAACAAGATGGTTTATTAGGTGATGAGATTTCGTGGGCCAGACCCACTTCCTCAGATCAAATAGTGGAAGAAAATTGTCACAACCATATATACCAAAGGATACAATTAAAAAAATGAACACATATGAAAAGGACAAATCAAATTTCAGAACAGAAGGGGGATGGGGGGGAGGTAAATGTCTGTGAGCTAATGATATTAGAGGTGATAATTGGGGAAGCTATCTTTGTAATGGGTGAGATAATTAGAGTCTTTATTCAAACCTAGATGTAAAGTGTCGAATTTAAGCATGAATGACAGTTCAGAGGATTCTTTTTCAAGTGTAGTCTTAAAAGGCCTTTGAAGCAGGATGCAGGTAATCAAGTCGTTGAGACAATGTCCTTTCTGGTTGAAATGGCAAGAAACTGTTTTTCTTTGTGATCCTGTCTAATATCTGTTTTGTGTGCATTGATTCTTTGGCCAAGTGTCTGAGACGTTTGTCCAATGTACATAGCAGACGGACACTTTTGGCACATGATAGCATAAATTATATTTCTGGATGCGCAGGAATATGTGTACTTGATCTTATAACTCACTTGGTTAGGTCCAATAATGGTATCAACAGAGTGAATATGTGGACAAAGCTGGCAAAGGGGTTTGTTGCAAGGGAAGGTACCAGGGTTGGTATTAGTGTGGTATGTCCTGTGGTTGTTGGTAAGAATCATCTTGAGGTTAGGTGGTTGTCTATAGGAGACTATGGGTCTGTCTCCCAGAGCCTCTTGGAGTTTAGTATCCTGTTCCAGTATAGGATGTAGTTTATTGATAATGTGTTGATTTGTCCTTTTCATATGTGTTCATTTTTTTAATTGTATCCTTTGGTATATATGGTTGTGACAATTTTCTTCCACTATTTGATCTGAGGAAGTGGGTCTGGCCCATGAAAGCTCATCACCTAATAAACCATCATGTTAGTCTTTAAAGTGCTACGTAGTCCTGTTTTTTGTTTCAGCTACACCAGACTAACACGGCTACATTTCTATCGATATTTAATTAAGACATTTTTAACAAGCTTAATCAGGAGGGAACCATGTCCTTTGGAATAGTAGCCAAAGCATGAAGAGACATATGAATGGTTAGCATATCTGGCATGTAAATACCTTGCAATACTGGCTTCTAAAGTCCCATATGAAACATGGCTAAACAAGAAATAGGACCAAGTGCATTTGTAGTCTCTAAAGTTTAATACTTCTTTGGTTTTGAGTGCAGTTAGGTAACAAAAAAAAAAATCTTCATTTGTAAGTTATGCTTTCATAATAAAAATATTGCATTACAGAAGTTGTATGAGGAGAATTGAAAAATACTATTTGTTATGTTTGTCATTTTTGCAGTGCAAATATCTGTAATAAAACATCAATATAAAGTGAGCATTATATATTTTTATTCTGTGTTGTCATGAAAATCAATATGTTTGAAAATGTAGAAAAATATCTAATGTAATACATTTCAATTGGTATTCTACTGTTTAACAGTGCAATTAAATCTGTAATTAATCACTATCTTTAATCATAATTATTTTAAGAAACACATAGTAAGCAAGCGACCAAGGAGCTTGCAAACAGGTGAGTGCTAACAGGAAGTTTAGAGAGGGAGTTGGGAAGGGAGCGAGGTTCTCTTGCCTTTCTTTTAAATCCTTTTTCCAGGACAGCAGGTATGGATGGTGATAGGTCTGCTGTTGTTACCTGAACAGCATGTGCCATGTTTGTCTTCCTCCCAGAAGAAAGAACGGATTTCATCTGCACTAAGTGCAAGCTGGTTGCCATTTTGGAAGAAAAAATTAGAGGACTGGAGGCCGAAGTGTCGACCTTACGCTCGATCAGAGAGGATGAAGACTTCCTCGATAGAAGGCAGCATTTAATCCTCCAAGCACAACAGGCGGAAGACCAGAGAGGGCGGTGAATGCTTTGGAAGGGACCTCACAAGGAAGAAACTGGAAGGGAACACCAGCTACTGGAAGACATGGGACGCGTAGTCCTAGGGATGGGGGTTCCATGACCACGACCCCCAAAAGAAGATGACGGGTAGTGGTGGTTGGGGACTCCCTCCTAAGAGGGACTGAGCCATCCATCTGCCGTCTGGACCCGGAATCTTGGGAGGTGTGCTACTTACCGGGAGCTCGAATTCAGGATGTGACAGAGAGGCTTACAAAACTGATCAAACCTTCGGATTGCAACCCCTTCCTGCTTCTCCACGTGGGCACTAACGATACGGCCAAGAATGACCTTGAGCGGGTTACTGCAGATTATGTAGTGCTGGGAAGAAGGATCCAAGAATTTGGAGCACAAGTGGTGTTCTCGTCCATCCTCCCTGTTGAAGGGAAAGGACTGGGCAGGGATTGTTGAATTGAGGAAGTAAATGTGTGGTTGCACAGGTAGTGTAGTAGAGAGGGCTTTGGTTTCTTCAACCATGGGACTCTGTTCCAGGCACAAGGATTGTTAGGAAGGACTCTGTTCCAGGCCCAAGGATTGTTAGCTTCACTTGTCACTCAAACAAAATGCCCCCCTCAATTTTCATTTCCTAACATTTCCCATAATTTGGCGGAGTTGACCGAAAATAATGTTTTGATTGATTGACTGATTGACGGAAATGCTGGTTATTGGGAAGAAAAATCAGTTATTCACACAACACTAGTTAGTAGTTTTCTAAGTGACAGAGAGGTCTAAAGATAAATTAATGAATTATAGTGACTGGAGCAAAAGAAAGATCTGGAATGATAGAAACATTATCTCAAATTAGAATGCATGTTTAAGTTTTCAAAAGTTTTCACCTTTCATAATTCACACCACATTTGTAGCTTATTTGATATCAACAGAGCTCTGAAAATATTAAATTTAAGAATTACAAGAAACATAAAATCCTAGCATCCCAGGGCTGGAAGAGACCTCAGGAGGTCATCGCGTCCTGCCCCCTGCACAAAGCGGGACCAACCCTAACTAAATCATCCCAGCCAGGGTTTTGTCAAGCTGGGGCTTAAAAACCTCTGGGGATGCAGATGCCACCACCTCCCTAGGTAACCAATTCCAGTACTTTACCACCCTCCTAGTGAAATAGTTTTTCCTAATATCCAACCTAGCCCTCCCCCACTGTAACTTGTTCTGCCACCCCTCACTACTGAGAACAGCCTCTCTCCATCCTCTTTGGAACCTCCAAAGAAAACTAACATGACTTGAAACTTTACATACTATGAGGGATGCTTTGCATTGGAGCTATTATCCAGTGAAGAAAGCATAAAATATTAGTTTATGCTATATTTAGTGCTTCAAGAACAGTTACATTTAACTAAACTATAAAGACTATGAACCAGTTTGAAAATTATATAATCCTAAGACTGCAGTTTTCTGGTAAAGCAATCACTTTTATTCTTTAGAATGTGATTTGATATTACTCAGATGCTAGTGCTTGAATAGAAATATGTATTAAATTTGTCTTTATGCTGCAATTGCATTTTCTATATTTCTATCACTTTTAGTCTCGATCACAAGGAAAAGTACTAACACTGACTAAAATATCCATTTTTCCTTTGGTATAAAGCAGCTAAACAATGGATACAATATGATTCGTTACTTCAAGGCTTGAATCATGAAAGGACCTTTGTCTAATTTAGCTTTAGGTAAGTGAGTCAAGGTGCACATTATATGCACGATCAAGGAGAAGCAAGCTGACATTTGAAGGTCAGACCACAGAGGGCAATAACAGAAAGAGAGGAATAATTATGCATTATTTTTAAACACTGAATGAGAACAAAGCTCTTATTTAAATAAGCGTCATGATAAGGTATGCCATAATACCTAAAGAAAGGAGAAAATTGATGCAATGTCAAAACATAGAGCCCTATTCATATATTACTCATACCCCATATTTTAATATAAATTTCATGCAGTGCTCACAGAAATGACTGTATAATGTGTAATTTAAAACAGAGGGGTGGACAATGAGTCAGGTATGTGCAACGGGCATCTATTTCTTTCTTGATAAAACACATTTTTTTCTTATATCTGAATTTGATGCACCATGCCATTTAAGCTATCTCTTACAAAGCTAATTAAATACAAAGAAGCAATGTGATCAGAAAGATATTTATATATTTACTTTACTCTCAAATAAGTAGTTTTTATTTGCTGGATTACAGTGTAAAAGATGATTAGACAATCATAGGTCAACAGAGGGCAGTATGATTTTTCTGCTGGGAGTAAATTAGCTCCTCTTGACCTGATGTGAGGGTGACAGGCATAGGTGCCAGAATGAGGGGTGCCACACACCCCTGGCTTAACGTGGTTTCCATGAAATGCAGGGTTTACAGTTTGGTTCAGTGGATGTCAGCACTCTCACTATATACATTTTTCCAGCCCTTCTGGTGACTAGTGATTGGAAGGTGGCAGGACATGAAAAAAAAAATTCTGTGGCAGACCGAGGTAGAACCATGAGAATGGAAGAAATTAATATTGGAATACACATATTGCTTCAGATAACAGGACTTGGCAGCTGAAGCATATTAATCAAGAGTAAGTGCTTTAGTAGGGCACATTCGGAGAATCCCAGCACACCTCACCAATTCCACAGCAGGGCAACAGCTGGAATACATTACCGGTAACCTACAGATGCACACCACTGGTTCACCTATGTCACCAAAAAAGTCCAGTATGGGACAGGAAGTAGGCAGAGTTGTTGCTCCACTCCTATTCATGCATCAACCAACAGAACTGGATATCTGTACAGTGGATAGTATGCCACAGTTAGATCTGGTTGAAACTTTTCTTCCAAACCTTTGAAGGAAAAATTCAGTTTTCAGCTCAGTCAAGTTGCATGGAAAGTGTCTAATTTTTGTGAACATTTTTGATTATGTCAAAGTTAAGAATTCTTTTGGGTTTGGGCATTTTTTGATTGCCAAAACCCCAACTTTTTTTGAAAGAAGAGGCCTCCAAGAAATAACACAGGTGCCCAGGTGGCCACTCCATCCAGACTAATCACAACTTAAATGCGAGATAACATCCAATCAATGTGGATACTATCTTTCGAAAAAGCACATCACTTTTTCATTGAGCTTTTACTGTGTGGACGCTGGCTTTTGAAATAAGCTTTTCCGGAAGATCTCTTCCGGAAAAGCTTCTTCCGAAAGAAGCTTGCTGTCTAGACATAGACCAGTAGGAGGAAGAAAATATGTTCTCCTTGGCCTCTGATGATAGGACAAGAAGCAATGGGCTTAAACTGCAGCAAGGGAGGTTTAGATTGGACATTAGGAAAAACTTCCTAACTGTCAGGGTGGTTAAACACTGGAATAAGTTGCTAGGGAGACTGTGGAATCTCCATCTCTGGAGATATTTAAGAGCAGGTTAGATAGACATCCATCTGGGATGGTCTAGACATTAATGCGTCCTGCTGTGAGGGCAGGGGACTGGACCTGATGACCTCTCAAGGTCCCTTCCAGTTCTAGTGTTCTATGATTCTATGATTATAATATGAAGAATTCCTTAAAATTGAAAGAATTAATGTAGTTGATTCAGGGATGTTATTTGATCGCCAAAGGGAAGATGATTAGACAATCATAGGTCAACAGAGGGCAGTATAATTTTTCTGCTGGGAGTAAATCAGCAGAAGGAGTGGGAAGGTGCCTTATGAGATTATAAATGAGGAAGAAAGGGGACACAAGATATTAGGTGAAGTTTTAAAAATTTCTCCAATACTTAATAGCCTTAGCCCCCTTGATTTGCAATGAGTTGCCTAGGTCTTTTTGAAAATATTGCCCACTACCTAAATGTGATTCACATTATACAAATGTTTGTAAATCCTTGCCAGTCTTGTTTTTTAAAAGAGATCAGAAGAATTCTGAATATAATTTTGTCTGACATCTGAAAGATGCCACTCCAGTAGCACAATGATCCTTAACAGAGACACTTGGTATACTATTGACATGTATATATTTTTATATTTATATATATATATAAAGTAAAATCAAGTCAATATCACCTTGAGCACCTGGATTAAACTGTGTTGTGTTTGCATTCTATCATACATAGCTTCTATAGGTTTAAAAGGCTTCTGTCCCCAGATAGATGTCTATCTAACCTTAAATATCTCCAGAGATGGAGATTCCACAATCTCCCTAGGCAACTTATTCCAGTGTTTAACCACCCTGACAGTTAATAAGTTTTTCCTAATGTCCAACCTAAACCTCCCTTGCTGCAGTTTAAGCCCATGCTTCTTGTCCTATAGTGTTATAGTTTGGAGTGGTCTGAGAAAGAGCTGAGGGAATGAGACTTGGAACAGTGTTATTTCAGGTGAGCAGTACTGTCTAGATGAGTTAGGCCCTGTTGTGTGAAGGCTCTGGGAGCATTACATTTCATCATATGTTTAGAGAATGTAGTCTCCTTCCTCATTCCTACATATACACCCTGAAACTAGAATGTAAATATTATATACGCACCAATAAGAGCCTTAATAATGTTCTTTTAACATAAGTTAAAAGAACATTATTAAGGTAGCAAAGTCAAGTACTTAGGTATACCAGAATTAAAAGTTGCCCCTACTCTTTATTTCCTCCATATTACGAGGGTGCCACTAGGGAGGTGGGGGGTGAGGGAGTACAGAGAGTATAGGAAAGTCAGGTTCCCTGCAGTCAGTTTCAGTGCCCAAACACACAAACAGTTGTTACAGGGAAAGTGCTTCTGGGCCCCCATCATGTTGGCTGGAACATAACTAGTTCCTCTGTGGGGATGGTACATACATAATTTGCTCAGGACTTGAGGCTCTGAGGGCTGGAATATGTTCAGGGAGGACGTATTCTTCAGAGTTTTTAGATGCTCAATTCTAAGAAGTCTTTATTGGACATGTACAAACTGCTATTTTGCAAAGATTTATAACTTGGCTAAATACAGGCAGATTTTTACTAGGATGGCAAAAGACATACTCGTGGCATAATAAAAGTCAACCTCTCTGCCCAATTTCAAATCCTTTCTCCAAAAGCATCAGAGTGCTACAGCTGGTAAAAGAAATAATCTGGGGAATTTAACACAGACAAAATGTATTTTTTCTAGCTTCATTCTGAAAAACAGCTCAAGTACGTTTTTTCTACATATTGGCAGAGATAACCATTATGGAAAATTTCTCCGAAAACTTGTCAGCAACTGAAAATAGGGGTGCACAAAGGGAAATGTCAGGCAAGCTTAATAGGATGTGCTACCAGCTCCAACTACACCCACAAACAGCAATATTACTGACCCAGTCTGGCTCTGGGCTAGCTGCTGTTCAGTTTCCCTTCAAGGAGACTGATTTTCCCAATCTTCCTACATGGTTTGTATGCTGCAATAACTTGCCCTCCAGCAGTTTCATTAAAAAGAAGTGTATCTCTTTTAGGGTACACAGCAGAGCTAGAGTCGAATTAAGCTATGCACTTCATCTTCATCAATTGCATAGCTGAAGTCGAAATAGCTTAATTTGGCTTTTGGCGCTGTCTACACAGCGGGAAGTAGAAGAAAGAACATATTTAAATCCCTGCTTCATTAGCAATTTCGATGTGCTTGATTTGCATCCCTCTGTCAACAGAGAGCCTTAGTGTCCTAACACACACACACACACACACACACACACACACACACACTTGCATACACACTTCCACCCCAGTGCCAAGAAGGACATAGCCCTTGCTTCTTGAAGGCCTACCTTGTCTTTCAATTGGCACTTCAGCCCCTTCTGGGCTCTGCTTAGTCTCTGCCTTTACAGAGTACTCAGTCTCAGGACTGCTCTCCCGGAGTTCTTCTCTCTTCTGTTTTCCTCTCTCAGAGCAAACCTAGGGGCTTCCACACCAGTCTCCTTGCAAAGCTTCTTTCCACTATGCTGCTGTGAGCCTTTACAAGAGTGAGGTTCATCAGGGCCCGAAGTTTCATCAGGGAGGTAGCAGCCAATTGCTTAAAGGGACATCTGTGCTTAAAGGAGCTAGTCACCCTATGACAACATGTATTGATAGGCAGACAGAAAATCCCTACTCCCCCTTACATACACACAGATACTCCCCATATAGCCCTTGAATCATGTCTCCCTACAATCAAAAACAATCAAATATTTATTTTCACTAATCACATCTGTGATACCAATGTGATTTTATGTTTTGATGTAGCAGCATAAAGAATAAGAACATTTTCAGCATCAGTGTATAACATGCCTCCATGACCAAATTTATACATTGACAAGGTCATGACATTTTGACCAGATGGTTCATGGTTGGATAGTGAAATGCCATATACTGTATTAGTCATTGTAATTAAGCCTTAACTTTTATAATATTGTGAAATCTAACTGGCTGTCTGTTGAACCACAACTTGACAGTGCTTTGAAATACATATATTATAAAAAAGTATTAGTTAACAAGACTTTTAGTTAACAAGACTTGCATTACTAGCCAGGAAAGGGCTGAGCCCCTGAAGTGGATATGACAGGTTCTTTTTCCATGTCTGCCTTCTGGAAGGGGTGAGGCCAGCAGGAGGCCAGCAGAAAGACAACAGAAGAAAGGAAGGAAGGCAGATAGAGGATTTTAAGCTTCTTCTCTCATCAGAGCTTGAAGTTTCACTTATTGACAGCAACTCTTACAGGCCAATAAATATTCCCCTCCCAAACTATGTAGCAAGTTCTACTCATGGAGGAATTTTGATAGTGCTGCACATGTGCAGAATTCATGTCCTACATCGATTTTTTTCTATGCAGAATACAATTCTGCCATGGGTACACTGCAGTTACACCTTTTGACCACCAGGGACAGCTCTGGCACCAGAATAAAAGTTGGTCAGATGGGAGAGGAGCCACATTCCTCACAATGGGGGTGGGGGCATAGGACAGACAGAGCTTGGCACACAGGGCTGCTGGAGAGGGGTCACAGACTGCGGTGCAGAAGGGCTAGTGGAGGGACAGACTGGGGGTGCAAACTCAGGAGCTAGGCAAAGGCTATATAAAAGGCTGTGGGTCCACATGGGGATCAAGGAAAGGGAAGTGAAAGACTGCATAGGAATGGTCTTGTGTAAGTCACTTAAGCTCTACTTGGATCAGTTCTCCAACTGTAAAAGTGGGGATAATCTGGTGAGGATAAGGACATGAAAGATGGTGAGACATGCAGATACCAAAGTGATGGAAGCCATGGAAACCTTAAATAGATATGCCATTTGCAATGAGTCATAAGGAACACAAGATCTATGTAACTGGAAATTCCAGCTCTTCACCAGTCCTGGCATATAAGACTGCTGAGTACAATCACACATAGACACTTTGAAGCGTGCACGTAGGACAGCTGTGCTCCATATATTGCCCCAGAGAGGGGTTGTGAATCATGTGTTGGGATTTTTTTTTATATGGGGCCTTTGGTGCCAGTGTGAATTTTTCCCTAAATACATCCAGAATATTGCTTTATTAGTTAGCCTGTGGCTGTTGTTGGTGTCAGGTGACAAGTACAAACATTACTAATGAAAGCATAATGAATTGAGATAGCTTTGAGGAGTGGTTATAGGGAATTTAAATTAAGGTGAACAACACAGACAAGCAAATGGAGACATGACATATTTCCATCATATTAACTGAGACAGATCCATCTCTAATTCTCTATTACACTTGCATATTGAAGCCTCTTCTATCAACAGCCCTTGCTTTGCAAAACTAATTGAATCCCCAAAACAAATTGTTTTTTTTCCTGGTGTCTTGCCCTAGTTATATTTTACTCCATCTTTTATCGCCTATCCTCAGATCTGTCATTGAGAGCATTGCCAATATCTCTTAAAATGTTTTGTACAAACAGCTTCATCTAGTCAATTAAATTTCAGTTGACTAAGAATATATTAATGCTGGCATATACTTATATTCTCCCCAGCATCACTGCTCAGTAATTCAATTCCATGGTTTCACTGGCATAAGAGGACTACAACCTCATTCTAAACATGAAGTTACCTTAACAAAGTCATTTTGTATATTATTTTTTGTATTATAGTCACCCATAGACACCTCTGCCCATTGGGCACTGTGCCTGTATACTGTTCCTGCCAGAAGAATTTACTGTGCAAACAGAGAAGAGAAAGAGTGAGAGAAAAGAAGTATTATCATCATTTTATGGGTTGAGAACAGATGCAAAGAGAAGCTAAATGGCAAGCCTCTGTCTCACCATGAAGTTGAAGTAGAGTCAGGAATAAAACACCTATAATCACTTCTTTAATGGCAAAACCCTGCTTGTTCTCTGGACTGTCTCTCAGCCTCAATTCATGAACATATCCAGTAATATTCGTTTTTTGGGGAGGTTGGAAGTTAAAAGGAAAATGCACGTGCTGCATATAAAGAATTATATAGAGCAGGGCTTTGGGGGTGTGTGGAGGGGGGGCTGAGGGCTGGTGGTGGGAGGGTACAGGATTCAAGGCAAGGGGCTGGGAGGTGGGGGGCTGAGGCCAGGAGGAATCAGGTGCAGGAATCAGAGCAGGGGGATGCAAGATTCAGGGTAAAAAGTGGAGGCTTAAGCCCCATCTACAGCCCCACCCCTCCACTGAGGCCCCACCCCCACCACGGGAAGGGGAGGAGGAGGAGCAATGCACCAAGCATGCGTGTCCCCCACACACACCATGGGGAGTGGAAGAGTATGCATGTCCCAGCATCCGCAGAGCAGTGGGGAGGGAAGAGGCCACATGGCCCGAGCCTCCCCATCCCTGGAAGCAATGGGAAGGGAGGTGGCCATGACCCAAGTTGGGCCAAGATGGCCCAAGCCTCCCTGGCCCCGGGAGCAGAAGGGATGGAGGAACAGTGGGAAGGGAGGTAGCTGCATGGCCTGAGCCGGCGCAAGCCTCCCCAGCCCAAAGAGCACTGGGGAGGGAGCATGGCCCGAACTGCCCTGGAGCATGGGCGGGAGTGGGCGCTCCAGGGCAGCAATGCTCCGCCCCCAGTAGGCCTACAGAAGGCATTCTGAGGGTGGAATGTGGGCAGCACCAGGCTGGCGGTTTGGGAAGGCAAAGCTTCCCTTCACCTAAGCCACTGGATGCCCATATCTGGAGGGTCTCACTGGGGCCATCTGCAGCAGCAAGGGAGGTGCTGCTCTGGCCCCAGACAGCAGTTCTTCTGGGGAGTGGAGCCAGGGGCCCATGTCTCCTCTGGGCAGGGTGGGGGCCTGAGGCCGCACTGGCTGGCCTGACCAATGGCTCCTCCAGGGTGTGTGTGTGTGGGGGGGCAGGACTCCACTGCCCAGCCCTGAGCAGTGTCTTTTCCAGTCGGTGCTGAGTCTGCACTGGCTGGCCCAGCCTGAAGCTCTTTGGGAAAGGTGGGAGGGGGAGGACCAAGGCTGCCTGCCTGGGCCCAGCAGTGCTCCTGGGGGACTGCAGCAGCAGGGCTGCTGTCCAGTGGACTCTCCCATCCGGCGTTGTTGCCAAGGGCTGGGGGAGAGGTTTGGGCTCTTACCTGTGGCAGTGGCTGGCAAAATGGAGAGCCCCTGCCCCAGATGGCCACTCTTGTTCAGCTGCCCCCCTGTGGTCACTCTGCAGTATAACTGTCCTTCAGTGTGCTCACCACCCCTGTGATCATTGCAGAGCATAGCTGTTTCTACTCTCAGCCCCCTCCCTTTCCATGTTACAGAAAACAATCCCATTGCAGGCACTCTCTGTATTCCTGAAACATCTGAACCCTGACCTTACATAAAGTTAGGATAAGAGGAAGTTGCATACCAAATTTGGTAGTCTTAACTCTTTATCATTTACCATTTCTCTTTATCAAGGAAAAGCTTCTTCATGAGTATATTATATTTATTAATCCACTCATGTGTAAGAAAAGCAGAGTTTTCTTTCATATTGCAATAAAAGCTCATTCTGAACAAAGGGCATAAACACAGAAAACTGCAAGACTTGGTTACATATCGTCAGCCTCTAGTACATGGAAAGACAGTACAGCCTTTTTATAAAAAGTCAAAATAATGAATCACTTCACACCCATATAGAGTGATTTTCCTTTTCTTCTCCCCTCCAGCCCTCCCTTTACCCCCACTTTTATATTTTAAGCTTTCTTCTGTAGCTGACCTCCTTTTGTTTAGTTCCTTTTATAATTTTCCAAAGGCCTCTCTCCACTGTCCCTTATTCATATGTCATCATGCTGACTAATAACTGCAGCACCAGCAATGCTTTTTTGGAGTGAATGACAAGAGATGTTGCTAATTCAGTATAGTAGGGAGATATGACAGCATCAGGAGAAGGAGGCTTTAGAATATATGTCAGAATAAGGAGAGCTCTTAGTTTTCTTGAACATTGACCTAAATGACTGAGTTTAATTCTCTGTATGTGGGGAAGGCAAGCTCAGTATAAAGTTTTTCCTGGTTTTGAAGATTTTTTTGTCAATTAATCCGCTCTCACTTTCCTGAACAATGCATATGGTAGGGACAGAATACACATGGTTATATTTTGTACTTTAATATATTTAGTACATAGCTACTAGGATGAGTGGCTTATATAAAACAAAATATTTAAAGGGCTCATGTCCAATTTGTTATATGCACTAAAGCATGTGCAGATGTGCACCACCAATAGAAAACATGCTGCTGACTATGGCAGTTCTAGGTGCCCTACTAATCTACTAGATAATACCTGAATCTCTCCTGGGTGGCTGCCTAAGCACTCATCTTTCAGGGAACACTGCTCCTGTGCTGGGCAGATACACTGATTTTGGATAGAAGCAGTTAGGAAATCAGTTTTACCCTGGTTGGGAAAAGACCATTATAAACATAGCGGGAAAGACTAGCAGACAGACTCTCCAGGCTCCTGGGAATGGAGTGGGGCCTAGTTCCACGTTCCCAGAAGGGCATGTCCCCACGTGATTTATGAGGAAAGGCTGAGGGATTTAGGTTTATTAACTCTACAGAAGAGAAGAGTGAGGGGGGGATTTGTTAGCAGCCTTCAACTACCTGAAGGAGGGTTCCAAAGAGGATGGAGAGAGGCTGTTCTCAGTGGTAACAGATGGCAGAATGAGGAGTGATGGTCTTAAGTTGGGGTGGGGGAGGTCTAAGTTGGATATTAGGAAAAAAATATTTCCCTAGGAAGGTGGTGAAGCACTGGAATTGATTACCTAGGGAGGTGGTAGAGGTTTACCCTAAATGGCTTACCTATGGAGGTTTTTAAGTCCCAGCTTGACAAAGGCCTGGCTGGGATGATTTAGTTGGGGTTGGTCCAGCAGGGTGCTGGACTCGATGACCACCTGAGGTCTTTTCCAGCCCTAAGATTTTATGATTCTATTAAATGATAAAACTTTCCTGTGTAGACAAATCTTTAGTGTGCCCCCGGTGGACAAGAAGCCTTAGTGGGGGTATTCCCTGACACCATTTTTTTACTTTAGCTTTATCTCTACTGGAAAAGAAAATACGCTATGTAAGGCCTGGAAGTCAGGAAAATAGTCACATTTAACATCATGTCACTTCTCCTAGAAATTGGAAATTACTTTACCTTAACAGCATGGCAGGTGGGGAGTTCCAGATAGATTCTATCTGCCTCCCGGGTTCCTAGCTCCCTGCTACATTTCTGTCTACAGGCTCTCTGCTGCCCTCCATGCTCCCTGCTTCTCAATGTGCTGCCAGCTGCCTGTTTCCCCACAGCCCACTGAGAGCCCAACTGCATTGGAGGCTGCAGACTCTCCGTTGGCAGCTCAGCAGCTGCCCAGATGCCAGACGTGGAGCTCCCCAAGCTCCCCACCAGCTGCCATGGAGTCTGTTGTGCTTCCAGTGGGGAGCAGAGACTAAGGAAGACAGCTGGGATCTCAGTGTGAAGATGAACAGAGCTGGGGACGTGGGCTCTCAGCCCCTCTCCCCCCAACACTGCCCCTCTCAATTGGGTGGAAGTGCTTCTGGTGAGGTTGTGCATCGCTCACGGAGGGGAGAGATGATGTGAACCATGGCAGCAATTACAGTTGTGCCTGTAAGCTGACCTAGCATATGTTGAATTAAGGGTGTAATATACACATGCCATAAGTGGTCTAATAAAAAAATGTGTTAAAAACAGAAGAGAATTTTTAGTTAAAGAAACTATATGTCACTGTTCAGAGTGACTGCACCTTTATTTCCCCTCGTGGCCTAATACCCAGTCTTCAGCTGTCACCTCTATTGCACAGAGAAAATCATCTCTCTCCCTCCTGTGCTTTACCAGGCTACCGGTTCCCTGCCTATGTTACAGAGAAAACATATTAAAAAGAACAAACAAATCTACATGCATGATAATAATCTTACCAGAAATCACCCCCAACTCCAACAGCTGGCTTCAAACCCTGGAAACAAATGTAAGAGCTTTTGGCTCAGAACAAGCAGACCCATGAATCTGTAAATCACTTCCTTGTACAGTTTTGGTCTTTGATTTTGGGACCCTAAGAACAGGTAATCAGCAGAAATGTGCCCTATCCTCAGGGGGGGTGGCTTCAAGGGGATGGATTTGTGCATAATAGCGCGGGCGGGGCCGGGCAGATTACATTAATCTTCTCAAAAAATCCACACCATATGTATTGTCCTAAAATGTCATCCTTGTCTGCCACATTGTTCAACATAGTACTTTGGTCATCCAGGCCTAAATTATATTAGTTTTTGCATTTAAAACAATGGATTCCAAAGATACTTAAAACACTTAATTCAATGAGATCTCCCAAAGATATTGTAGAACAATGTCAAATGCTCCTACTCTGCCCCTACTCTGAATGAATGGGAACTAAACCAATCGGCTGACAACCCCAACCTCATATCCCTGTCTGAGGATGGAAACAAATTAATATGGAGGTAGGGGAATCCTATCCCAGTGTACAAAAAGGGTGTGCTGTCAATCCTGCTCTGTGAACAGGCTGACTCTTAAAAAGCCCTCATTTCTGAGGTTTCGGTCAGCCACCACATAGTTTTATGTCTCCTCCTGTCCCCGAGCCATCAAGAATTGATCTCTTTTCCTGCCCAACAACCCACTCCCTAAACTTAGGGTGGTGATTTTCTGAGGACAGTGCACTCCTACAGAACACAATAGGACACTAGGATGACAAGCTCTTCCACAGTTTCTCAAAGCAAATAAAAGGGATTTTACTTTGTGTTTTGTTCTGTTCAATTTTGGAGTTTATTTCCCCCCACTATTATACTTGCACTATGCTATTTCTGGCAGCATACTAGTTTTTGTCTGTTCTCCATGGTGTTATTCAGTTTTAAAACTCCTACATCCAATTTTAAGTTTATGTAAATGCTAAGGAGTGGGGCAATTCAAAGAGCGGGATGTTTTTAATGATTAGCAATTTCAGGCTGTGGGTGGAGAAGCTGCCGTTAAAACGTAGCAGCACAGAGGGGGTCCAGTGATTATCTGAGATGTATTTTGATTAGACTTAAATACTGAAGGTGAGATTGCAGGAAAAAAGGTCCAGTTTATTGAAGTGAAGACGGTTAGAGGGAGATATGGATAGTGAAGGAAGGGATAATTGGATAATAAGAAGAGACAGTGAAAAACAAATATAGTACTCTATTTTTCAAGTGAGACTAGTAGGTAAAGAATAAAAAATAGAAGAGACAAAGACGTTTTAGTGGAAAGAAATGAAAAACATCCATGAAAGAATATGAGCAGATTTTCCTCTCACTGGTTTCAAACTAGTGTAATGAAACATTGACATCAATGGAATCATGGCAGACATAAACCAATGAGAGAGAAGAATTATGCCTTTCCATGTGAAATTTTTGCTAAACTTTTTTTCATTTGGTACCTAAAGTAAATCAGTTCAGCAAATAAATAAATAAAACAAAGTAAATAAAATATAAAGCAGACAATTAAACAAAATAGTAGGCATTGGAAGGTGACCTGTCTGTGTGAGAGATGCATTCACAATACAGTCCTGTTTTTGAGAATTGTATGGAGGACTCTGCTCTTGAGCAATATTTAATGAGCGTCTTACAGGTTCACTGGTGAGAAAGGATCCTTTGGGGATTTGGAAGCCTGAACATGATTTATAATTTTCATATGAAACTTCACCTTCCTCTTTTTTGTTTTGTTTTGTTTTCTTTGTTTAGGTACTTGAGTGCTCCTCACATTCCAAGATATTTTTGTGAATTGATAGCAGAGTACCTTTATCTACAGGAGAAGATACAGAAGAAAGGAAATAATATTATTCCCATCTTTCAGACGAGGAATGGAGATACTAAGTGTTTTTCCCAAAGTCACATTGAAAGTCTGTGTCAAATTTCAGAACTGAAATCACCTCTTTTGAGTGACACGGTTTAAGCAATTCTTCAGATTCTGCAGCCATCTCAAATAAAAGCAGCTAATTTGTAGCCCTACATTTGCACTTGCTTTACTCATTCGTCTCGCATGGATAATCTTTTTAATTTCCCAATCTCAGTGACAATGGACCAACAAATCTTTCATTGTCAAAGGTAAGATGATCTTTTAACTTTTAGCTCCTCAGTCATTCACTGTCATTCACTTGTAGCAATCACATTTCCTTTGGCCCAGCAACAATGATGGTTCATAAGTCTGGTTAGCTGATGGTTTTAGCTAAAACCATTAACTCTGTCAGTTTATTGTCTAGCATAGATAATTTGGACAGACTACATGAATATGTGCCTCCATAATGCCATGCCCTTCCAGAAATAATCTGCTTCAGATCTGAATGACTGATACTTCCTATCCTGGTCTCTGCTCAATGCTTCAGGTGCAGTATTTTTTATAGCCAGAATGGAATTGCTGCAATGGTTACTTGGTGTTTTTTTATTTGTGTTTTGTTATTGCCTCCAAACACTCAAACAGATTTCAACAGTGCTTTTCTTCCATACACACACGGATAGAAATATTCCGAGCTGAACACTATTTCATGCATCTCTTTTTGATTTATGCATAGCTTATTTAAGTGAATTTGAAAAACTTGGTTACATAAACTACTGGGTTCCCTTTTTTCAGGGAGACAGCCAAATCTTTGCTCATATGTATCATTCTTATGAATTATCTCCTTATTTAAATCACAGGTTGTCAACGTGCCTCCGCTGTCAGTAAGGTGCTTTTGGTGAAGACTGAATCTTTATGAAACACCTTTCTGAAATTCAATTTTTCTTCACGAGAGTTAAGGTGCCAATGTTTTCATATAACCCTAATTGATCCTGATTGCTCTTCTAGCTTGGCAAGATTCTCTGGTTGCTATTTTTTTTGTCAATTCAGCAAAGAGAATATGATCAAAATACTTCCCTTCAGTTGCTCCAATGATCTGTTTGCCCTGATTCAATTTGACCCGCTTACTACGTACTAGGCCTCTACAACAAGGATTGACAAGATATCTAGCTACTTGGATTGGCTTGATGATCTTACTTAGTATCTCCAAGAAATAACATATCATCTACTATGCAAACAGAGGGTGCAATCTCTGTAGCCCTCAAATATGATATGTGCACATCCTTCAAAAACACTTAATAGGCTAAGCAATATGCAAAGGGTGAGCAGCAGGTGCACCTATATCCTCATTCTGAGGTGTTAAAAGTACTAGCAATGGTTATTATGTGCAGTTATTTCTGCCAGTACTGAGATCTGATATCCAGCATCCAGACAACTAAACAAAAAACAATCAGGTTCTAGAAAATGTATCTGTTATATCAGCAAAGTAAGCATTTGGTAATGTCCTTGCTTCAGTGCCTTATTCAGGTTTCCTAAACTGAGGAACCATCCCATGTGTGTTTCTCCACCCCTGCAAAGTAGTTTACACATTACATCAGCAGCCCCTATCACTGACCTCACATTTTCCATCCCAAGAACCTGTTTGGCAAATCAATTTCATAGAGGGTCAATAGTATTCACCATTTTACTCTTCTCTGGGAAATGCCTTAAACCTTGAAATATATTACTTGGATTTTTCCACAAGGTCATTTGGATTATTTTGACTATCTGTTGAGCTTGTAAAATCAAGACGAAATCTCATAAGAGGAGTTTGTGTTTCAATCTTCTGTACATTTTTCCAGATGAGCTAGAAATATTGTGAGAGGAACGTCTCTTACAACTTTACAACCTCTCTTACAATGTGTGCACTTCCTGTTTCAAATCATGATAGCACACAGTACAGATGTGTGAGACAGATTCAAGGAAAGAAAATTTCTGATCTTTTTTGATGCTCAAGAAAGATTTTGATTCCTATAGGCTTTTGGGCTTAGGGTTGTAGCAGTTCTTGTTTCAAATAAAATACTTTACCAGATAACTGAGGGCTTGAACCTAAGTTACAGATCACTCAATTCCTGATGAAATTAATGGGAACTTAATGCTCTTAGCAGCTCAGAGTATCAGACCTGTAATGCTCACATAATATTAGATGTTTTATTAAATTAAAAAAAAGTTTTTCTTATTTTAGAATTACTTGAATTTTTATGCTAAAATATCCAGAACTGCTCTTCTCCTCTCTTTTTAAGAAGTACAGTGCTATTTTCTCTAGTATACACATGTTGAAATTAATGCAGTACGTCATGTTGTCAGCCTGGTGTCTTCAAAATATAGAAATAGGTTTGAGAAGAAGTTACACGAAATGGTTTAGTTGGAACAGTGGAATTTCCTTGACAAGCTTCCAGGGATCCCCAGAGCTTTACCTTATAGCAATGCATTGATGGCTACATGTTTAAAAATTATTTCTTCCCAAATGAACTGCACTGTCTAGACGGGCATGTGTTCATGTTCATGTCTTGTCTCCAAAGGAAATGAAACTATTCCTTGACTTTGGAAATGGGAAACAAAAATTGCATAAGCATTATGGTTTTCAGACATACTGAGTTGTATCTATATAATGTCCTCTTAACCCTGAAGACAATACAGAGCATTTCTGATCACCATATTAGATAGATGGTTTGTTGCAAGAAATTGGGACTTCAACATTGTTTAAAAGTTTCAAGTGCTCTATCACATACTAGGGAGAATGATCTACTGGAGCGAGCACTGGGCAGGGACTTGAGAACCAATTTCAGTTCCCAGCTTAGTTATAGACTTCTGCTATGAGCTAGGCCGAAACAGTTATACTGTTTTTTATCTCCCTTCTCTGATATTAAATGAGGGTAAATACTTCTGTGTTTCACAGATGATGAAGATAAAATTAGCGATTGTGAAACCCTCATACTATAGGGAGGAGGATTATAAAAACATCAGAGAGATCAATAGATAATAATTGTATTGTGAATTTATTATTAGGTCTGATTTATTATTAGGCCTGAAAGTCCTTAAGTAAACAGGCAGAGCAAATCTCTGATAAAATGTAGATTGTTGTTAAATAATAAGAAAAAAAAGAGGGTTGTAGAATAAACAAACATTGTGGTTTGAAGTGAGAAGAAAGATATAGAGGTGACAGATAATGATCTGTCACCATGAAAATCTGCAACAAATTAACTTAAGCAATCAAAATCTTGAGAAAAGGATATGAAGTAATGTAGCCAAGAATGCTAAGACTTCATATGTGAAGAAGCATATGTTGTTGGACATGCCACCTCATTTTCCAACAAATACAAGTAACAGGCTGTCACGGGGCCAACTCACCACCCTGGCATCTCCAGCTGGCAGTCCTGGGAACTGGCTCGCCAGCTCACTGGATGCCTCCCTCTAGTGTTCTCACTTTTCCCCCTAGTCCAGACCCATGTCACTCTTTGACCATGGCAGTGTCTTCAGGACATGCCCTCCAGCAGTGCCCACTCCAGACTCTCTGAGCCCCCTTCCAGGGGGGTGTTGTTTACCTTAGAACAAGTCCGGAGTAAGGTGACGGAGCTCCACCAGAGACATGAGAGGGCCACAGAGTGCAGCTCGCGCTCCAGGGCAGGCCCCCACACCTGCCCTTACTTAGATGAGCTGTGGCCCGAGGTTGCAGAGGAGGAGGAGGGTGACAGACAGCAGGGGCAGGAGGAGGAGGAGGATGACATGCCCACAATTGTGATGCTGTCCCTGGAGCCGGTTGCTGTATGCCTGATGCCGGGGAGGGATCTTCCGGTGAATGCTCTCAATTTGTCACAAACACAGGATGGAGGAGGTGGGCGCTGAGGGGGTGGGGGATGTGAGCGTCACTTGGCCTGCTCGGGCTGGACATCGTGCTGCAGTCTGTGCACGTGGAGCCATGTGCAGCGTTATTGTGCTCCATGCAGACTCAGCAGGCAGCCCTTGAGCCTGCCCAGGCTCCTGCTCCTAGGCTCAGGGGAGACCACACACACTTCTGACCCCGGGGTGGGGGATGCCCTCCCACCACCTGCCATGGCTGGAAGCAGGCTAGTCACAAGGGACAGGAATGATCCCAGACACACTGAGGAGTGCCGCACACAGCACACAGGCATGCCTGCACGTGCAAGGCACCACCCTCTCCAACGGACAGTGCTGTGAGGAGCAGGTGTGTTTGTGCAGGTCCCAGGGCGGGCCAGGCTGCTCCTGGCTCCTCTGCTGCCCATGGGATCCCACTGTGGCTGGACACTTCCCTCACCTTTTGGTCCATGGGCAGGAGGAAGTGGGCAACATTGTTCCCTGGACACGTTAGGGCCCCTGTGAGTCAGGGCCTGCTGTGCAGGCCACACACGGCCTTGTTCTCAGGACACCCCCATCCTCTGGCCTGCGGACTGTTGGTTGCTGCTCACAGAGGAGGGCACGGCCTCAGGGGCAGTGTCAGCAGGGATGACTGACCTCCTCTCCCTCTTTGTGTTCTCCACAGCTGGACCAGCCAGGACTGAGGGTTAAGCCCTGACACCCAAGCCAGCCGCCCGACCCCAGGGGACCCAAAAGCACACCAGGATCCAAGAAGAGCATGTGGGACCAGCTCATGCCGCAGAGCAATAACATGTGTGCCATTATCCGGGAAATGGTGGCACATCCGGCTGCTGTTGCTGCTCCTGCCTCCCACCCTCTTGCCCCCCCACTATGCCCATCCCCCTCCCCCCACCCCTCAAGAGATGCCTCTGCTCCCTCCTCATGAAATGCCCATGTCTCCTCCCCAAGTGATGCCTGTGCCCCCTACCCCTAGCCCCCTGCCATCCCTGATCCCACTCCAGCCCCCCTTTCTGCCCACCTCCCCTGTTGTCCCAGGACCCACCCAACCCCAAGTTCAACGAGGTCCCTGCATCCATGGTGGCACATCCAGCCACCCTCCACACCACTTCCAACCCTGAGCCCCCCCTCAAGGTTATGAGCCCATCTCCCCCTCCCCAGCTTTTTTAATGAAAGATTAATACAAAGTTTGTTCTGTTAAAATCCAAACAGGTGTCTTTATTCTGAGTACAGGGAAGGGGGGAAGGGAGGGGTTGTGGTGGGAAAGGGATATTGGAGCAAGCCAGAGGCCACTAGCAGGGAGGCCTTGGGGAGAGTTACAAGGGTCCTTGAGAGAAACTCTCCCTCAGGGCCTCCCGGATATGCACCCCAGCCTAATGGACCTGGCGGATGGCAGCTGTCCATGGCTGCTCAAAGGGTCTCCCCTCATGGCTGGCCTCTGCCCCCATACCATGGGAGGAAGGCCTCCCCCTTCCTCTCCACAATGTTGTGGAGGACACAACACTCTGTGACCACATCAGGGCTGTTGTGCTCCCCCACATCGAGGCAGGTCAGGAGGCACCTGAACCACACCTTGAGGCAGCTGAAGGTACACTTCACCTGAATCCTTGCCCGGCTGAGGTGGGAGTTAAATTGGTCCATGATTGGATCCAGGTGGTCAATGTATGGCTTCATCAGCCGTGGCATGAGGAGGTAGGCCACATTCCGATGCACAATGGCATCTCCATGTCCCCAACTGCAAAGTCACGCTGGGGGAAGAATGTGCCACCCTCCAGCTTCCTGTAGAGGTTGGAGTTTCAAAATACACAGGCGTCGTGCACCCTATCCAACCACCTGACACAAATGTCAGTAAAATGTCCGCAGTGGTCTACCAGGGCCTGCAGCACCACTGAAAAATAGCCCTTGCAGTTGATATACTGGGCCGCTCAATGTTGTGGTGCAGAGATCGGGATGTGGGTCCCATCTATGGCTCCACCTTAGTTCGGGAACCCCAGGGCAGCAAATTCAGCCATGATTGGGTCCATGTCTCCCAGGTGGATGACCCTGTGCAGCAGGATGGAGTTGATGTCTTTCACAACCTGCAGAAGGAGACAAATAAACACACAAAACAGAAAATGAGAGGGAGTGCCTGAGCCCGTGGGAGGTGCCTGCCCCCCTCCCATCCCCTCCCACCCTCAAACACCCCAGGAGCCACCCCCCCTGTGAGGCCGCCTCCCCCAGCAGCAGGGCTGCCCTCCCAGGCCCAGCTCTCCTACCCCCTCATTGCCCCCTTTCCCGAGGGTCTCCCTTTTCCAGGACTCCCCCGCCCCTGCCTCCGCCCCCACCCCCGCAAGTCCTGGTAGACCACTGTGGAGAGTGCCTTACCTCCATGAGGAGGGCCCCGATGGTGGCCTTCCCCATGCCAAACTGGTTGCCCAACAACTGGTAACTGTTGGAAGTGGTGAGCTTCCAGAGGGTGATTGCCACCTGCTTCTCCAGGGGGATGGCGAGCCGCAGGTGGGTGTCCTGTTGTTGCAGGGCAGGGGCAAGCCAGGCAAATAGCTCCCAGATGATGGCCTTCCACATACGGAAGTTTTGGAGCCACTGCTAGTTGTGCCACTGCTCCATGACCAGCCAATCCCACCAGTCAGAACTGGTGTCCAGCCTCCAGAAATGTCTCTCCACTCTGCTGTGTGGTTGCACGGGCCAGGAGAAGGAAGGCAGCCTGCAGAAACTTCAGCATTGCCATGTGGAGCCATCACATGCCCAGGGGCAGCTTCAGCTCCATGGCACAAAGACAGAAGCTGTGGCATCCAAAAAAGCTGAGCAACCAAAGCAGGCACTGCAAGAGCTTGCTGTCCCTTGAAGAGGTAGGCAAGCACGCAGCAGAAGCAGAGAAATGGCTGTCCGGGGGGGGGTCCCTTTAAATGCATATCTCAGCTAGGCTTTGGCACCAGCACTCGGAAGCAACTGGTGACCTAAAGCCCTGCCTGAACTTGTTCTGGGTGGCCTTATATGCAAGATAGCATCCAATCAGTGTGGATGCTATCTTTTGAAATAGCAAATAGCTTTTTCAATGAGCTTTGGCAGTGTGGATGCACTCTTTCGGAAGAAGTTTTTTTGTAAGATCTCTTCCAGAAAAGCTACTTCTGAAAGAAACCTGCAGTCTAGATGTAGCCAGAAAAATACATTGATGTGACTATTCAGAGCAGTCATACTATTCTGAAATGTCTTGGTAGATTAGAAGAGAAAGGAAGGTTGGCCACTCTTGTGGTGGGTCTAGGGCACAAGATTGTCTTTACAGCCCCTTAGTAGAGAAGAAAAAATGAAAATAAGTAGTGGCAGTGAGCAATGAGAAGTGGATTGGTGTTTACCACCCCCTGCTATGAAGCCAAGCAATGGAGGTATGCACAGCAGTACTTCATAGCCAGGGAAGTTGCCATACTTAAAGAGTGCATTAGGCACTGAAATAGAATCATCTACAGCACAGAATAGATTTTCTCTTTTCCAACTCTTACACTGCACGCTTAGCTTGAAATAAGATTATCAATTTGTGCTACGCAAATTGCGTATCTTATTTCTATTCTTCTTTGAAATAGGCTATTTCAAAATTTGGTGCATCTACACAGCACCAAATTTTGAAATAAAACACTGTTTCAAGACATCCCTTACCTCTTGTGCAATAAGGTTTACAGGGATGCTGAAACAGCATGTCCACTATACTTTGCAATAGCGGACGCATTCAAAAGATGCGGGGTAGCTATTTCGGGATACCTCTGGTATCCCAAAGTAGCATAGCAGTGTAGACGTGCCCTTTAGAAAGGTGGCATCCACATATTACTATTTCCAGGCTGCCTGAAATGCTGCTACTGCCTAGGCATGCAAGCAGTGGGATCATAGAGAGATGGGGCAAGCAGCATCACCAGGAATGAAAGAGGGATCTGCAGCAGGCAGATTTAAAAGGTGTTTTCTGCACTTCATGATAGAGTCTTCCAGGTGAGGACACTTGCATGGCATAGGGCAAATGAATTCACCATCAGGAAGCTAAGTATCCTGCACTGAGAGCAGGCACTCAAGGAAAGACTGACATTTCTGAGCAGGCCAAATCAAGCTCTGGCAGAAGGCCAAGAGTTTAAGGAGAAGGCGATTGATTCCGCCATTACTCAGGGGATGAGGAGTCAAAAATCCTCTGCACCTTCTGCAAAGGCTGTTTCTTTTGCATGGGCCAGTCCCTATGCCATCAGGTGTTCCCATCACCTCAGTGAAATAGTGAATTGGGTTAAGGTTGCCAGAGTTGCTTTCTTGTTGAAACTGAAAAAACAACAAATGGTCTGGTAGCACGTTATAGACTAACAAAACATGTAGATGGTATCATGAGCTTTCATGGGCACAATCCACTTCTTCTTGTTAAAGATATACAGATGGGTGTGTGTGTGTGTGTGTGTGTGTGTGTGTGTGTGTGTGTAGATATAAGTTTTGATTGCACAAAACATTTGAACAATTGTGTACAGAAATCTGTACAAACCATTCACTTGTTAGGTGACTTACAAACAGGAAAAAATCCTACAAAGAATTCAAAGAAAAAAATTTAGTTCTGAATTAATTCCCAAATTCTAACTGAAATTGTAATTTTGATATATGATGTGCATCATTGAATGGGAATCTCTGGTTTACAGAATGAAACACGAGAGAATGCAACTTGACACTCTCATACAATGGCAACTGCAGCACTCCAACCCACAAAGTGAATTTAAGCACCAACAAAGCCTGAAGAAATAAAAAAAAGAGCTAGAATTCCTGATTCAAAGGCAAATTAACAAACTCCTGTGCCTTGATTTAACTACAGAAATGAAGAACAGAGGAGATTCAGGTCTTACCCATCCAAGTATAGTACTGTACAATGTAGTTCCTAGTCATTTTAGCTTCTGTAACCCACTTAAAATAACTGTGTTTTGGAGAAGGAGGTACCAGGAACCTATTGCACATATAAGTTAGTTTAACTACAAAAACTTAAACTTTCCAATTAAACAATCTTGAAAATTGTCCCTAAAAGTATTCAAGGCAGGTATTCCATCAACCACAACACTTCTATATGAGTGATTTGGAGTTTGACAAATCAATGTTTCTCAGCAAAAAACATTTTGCCAAAATCCAGAGAAGCATCATACTTCCATTTCTAATTACTTACTGTTTCCTTTCTCTTCACTCCCTTTATCACCTTTTGCTTGTCAATTTCCTATCTCCCATATTCTTCTCTTCCACTTCCAATTATTTCCTTCTACTGTTCTCATTCATTTGCTCATGTGGTATCACTGTCTGAGATGGTGTCAATTTCTATTCACTTCTGCATTCTCAGAATGGAGCAACTGCATATAAAGGCACAAAGATAAGAGAAAACTGATGGCATATTGGAACAAAACATGTGTCGTTTCCCTTTGACTCCTCAATGTAAATATGAGTTTTTCTATTACCTGGAAGCTTTCAGCAATGCTTATTTTACTAGCATTGTAAAATGCCAAAAGTAATAATTGAAAAGAAATGGGGCAGGAACAATTGAAAGAATATAGTGTAAGAGACAGTTAATCAGGATCTTTAGCTTTCTGGCTGGATGTTAACACTGAGTATACCAATGTATTCTTATATGCCTTAGATAATTCCTAGGGTTTGATTACTTTACCATTGATATAAGTATCTATTCTGGATTTAGAACATGAAGATAACTGACTATAATCAATCCAATTAATTAAATCTGACAGCATATAGAAAACAAGACAAAAAATAGGGGATCAATGAAGATTTCTCATAGCATCTAAAGTTAGAGAAGCCTAACAGACGTATGTGCCATAATGGGTCAAATCATTATATAGACTTTTAACACTAGAGACTCAGGTTTCTTCATGCGTATCTGCTATTTTTGTGGTTTAAACATTGTGTAAATTTATATTCACATACACATCTTCTGAAAAGTTAAGTTATAAAACACAACATTAACTAGCAGAGTAAAATGTAGTTTGGAGGAAATTCTTGGAAATCATTAAAATTGTTCAATTATTGATCTTGCTCGTACAGGATCGAACTGTATCTAAATACAGAGCATAGTTTATTCTGATAATTTGCTGACTCACTCCAATTTAGTTTATTTAACTATTATTTAGTATTTGGTTTTATTATTTTTGTACACTGTGTGTCAGTATTGATTGACTGAGATGTCATCACTTCTATTGAGGCATGCATCAGTATCTTCCTATGCATCTTATTTTTGTGTTTAATAGTACCAGAAAATTATAAAAACAGATATAAATAAAGAAAAAAAAATCAACATTCTATTTTGTTTGGCAGTATCACTGGCAGACCTGGGTAGGGAGACTGAGGCTGGAACAATTTCACAGACAGGGATGGAGAAGAGCAATTAAATCACTGAGTTCACATGGTTGCCAAAGGAGGATTGACTCCTACCATATATTTTTCGGTGATTGAACTTTAAAACTTTCCCTTGTTTTTTTTTTCCTTGTTTGTTTTTTAAAATCAGACCAACTTATTTCAAATAATTAATTAATTTAACTTGTGCAAGAATTTTGAAAAAAAAAAATCTCACTCCCAATATTGTATGGCTGTTCCCCAACATCTTCTGGATCCCACTCCCCAGAATCACAATTAATATCTCTGATGGACAAGAGTTGGCGACTAAAGCTCCTGATGCTAGGTCCTTTTCTCTGGGCTGTTCAGGGAATGCCAGGAAGGATCTCTTCAAATGGTCAGACAACAGCCCATAAACAAGAAGAAAGGGAAACTTCACTTTCACCTTACTGCCATTTATCTAAGCTATAGGGGAATGAACTCTTAAGGATTAGCACATAGCTGCATAGATTTCCTGAGGATATTTTCTTAGGTAATTGTGTGATAAATATTCTGGGATAATTCAAGCCCTGGGAATTAGTGCAGAATGGCCTCCTGGAGAAGGAGACTTTTGAACTCTTTCGGCCCTGAGTGGAGACTTTCCAGCTTCTTTCAGACTCTTTGCATATGCCTAAAGATATGGCAGGAGGGACCAGTGGCATTTAATGGTAGCTTCTTCAAAGTTACAATCAGCAAGTGTCTTTTAAAGATGAGACCTAGCTAGAAGTGACACTGGAAGGTCAGTCCACCTTCTTTCCTTGAGATATTATGGCCCATTCTACACTAAGACTTTACATAGACTTTAGCACATATGGTCCATTTTCTAAATGATGCTGCCACACTACCAAGCCTGCCGTGTCGACTTTAAGGGCTGCTGAAATCAATTTCAGAACTCCTGCTTTTCATGAGGAGTAATACTATTCCCAACCTTCCATGTTCAAATTTATGGTAGTATAGATGCAGCATTGCCGAAAGTCAAGGCTATTGGCCTCCGGGAGGCCTCCCCAGTTCTCACTCTCACTGCTCTGACCAGAACTTGCACCTCTACTGTTCTCCAGGTGAACAAAAAAAGGCCTGGGAAAGTTTGAATTTAATTTTCTATGTGGCCAGCACTGCGAGCATATCTCAGCACTACGAGCATATCTCAGCAGCAATCCATGCCACACATGGACATGACTTCAACCAATTCTAGTAACACTAAGTTTGAATACTTCTTCTCTCATGGCCTCCAGTTCCCACGGGCACAGAAGTGTGCCTGCATGGAGTATCCAGGAGATCTTGCACCTCATCGAGGCATGAGGAGATGAACCCATTCTCTCTGAGTGCTGAACCAGCAAGAGGAACGTGCACATGTATGGCAAGATCACAAGCTGCCTGGTGACTAAAAGCTATTCCAGCGATGCCCAGCAGTGGTGAATCAAAATCAAGGAGGTGAGGCCGTGCTATCAAAAGGCAAAGGAGGAGAGTGGACAGTCTGCTGGAGCACCTCACAGCAGCTGGATGCTCGAGCAGCTGGATGCAGTTTTGGAAGTGAGGCCCATCCACCTTCCCAGTGTGATTGTGGAGTCTGGCCAAGACACACTTAATGTCAGAGGGAAGGACAGCTTGGTGGTGGAGGAGGAGGAGGAAGAGAAGGAGCATGGCTAGCCAGTAATCCCCAAGAGCCAAGAGCTGTTTATAACACTGGAGCCAGTCTCTTCCTTCCAGGATGTCTCCCAGTCCAGCAGCAACCACGGGGAGGGCAATTCTGGTGAGTTCATAAACGTTTTCTAACTATAAGTGGCTTAAAGCAATGGGGTGTGATGGGTGATATGCTCTGTGCCTACATAGCATGGAGAGTGCAGAACAGCTTGTTAATGTGTCTGCAGATGGAAGAGGACTCTTGTTTGCACAGCTCCATGAAGTTCTCAACTAGGAACTCTTTGATCCTTCTCACAAGGTTTTTGGGGAGTCCAGCCTTATGCCATCCTCCACGGTAGGACACCTTCCCATGCCAAGCCACTGGTAAGTGATCTGACATCATTGAACCACAAAACATTGCAGCATAAGGCCCAAGTTTATGGCCACATTCAGTCAGCATTCACTCCCTGATTCAGAGATGACTGATACCTCGCACGGGAACCTGCATGATGGAGGAGGGGAACCTATTAGGATTCTCCCTGGGAAGCCGCATGTACCAGACACAGTCTCCCTCCCCCACTGAGGGCTGAAAAAAGAAGCAGTGTCCCCAGGAGGCAGCATGTGCTGGACCCAGTGTGTGCCAGACACAGCAGAAAGTCGCCTTCCTCCCTGCTCCCACCTGTAGGCTCCTGCACTGGCTGGGACTGTAGCACTGTCCTGGGAAGCCACGTGTGCTGGTCACAGTGGGAAGCCACCCTCCCCTACCCTCCCCCATCCTGCCTGCATGCTCTTGCCCTGGCTGGCCCTTTACCATGCCTGCCTACTTCCAAACTGATTGCATCCCAATTCTCCCCTGAAAAATCTGTGCACCCGTGGAAAAGTGCCCACTTTAAAACAAACATTTGGCCTTGCACGGAACACATCTCCATCGTCTTTACAGAGACCTTCAGTGTTGGGTAACAGGTATGGGTTAGGCTTCACACAATGTATCTCCTGTAATGGATCTCACTGCTCACACTCTGGCTAGGTGCTCTGCCTCAGCTTCCCCTTCCTGCCATATAAGTTTCCTCCTTGTTCTCACAAAGATTACAGAGCACACAAGAGACTGCCACCAAAAAGTGGATGTTGTATAACTGAGGTCCAACCAAGTCAGGAGACTCCTGAACCTCCCCTTTAAACATCCAAAGGCACATTCCATGACCCTTCTGCACCTGCTCAGTCTGTTGTTAAACTCCTCCTTGCAGGAGTCTAGGCTGCCCATGTAGAGCTTCATGAGCCATGGGAGCAAGAGATAGGCTGGATTGCCAAAGGATCACAATAGGCATTTCCACCTCTCTGATTCTGATTTTCCTTTCTGGGAAAAAAGTTCCACTCTGCATCTTTTGGAAGAGGCAGCAGTTCCAAAAGATGTGCGAGTTATGCACCTTTCCCGACCATCTCACATTGATGTGGGTGAAACAGCCCTTGTGATCCACCTGCAGCACAGTGGAGAAGTACCCTCTTGTGGTTGATGCACTCAGAGGCCAGGTGGTTGGGGGGGGCCAAGATGGGGATGTGTGTTCCGTCTATAGCTCCACCAGTTAGGGAACCCCATCGCGGCAAAGCCATCCTCTATGGTATCCACATTTCCCAGAGTAACAGCCTTCAAAGCAGAATGGTGTTGATGGCCTTGGCTACTTGTATGATGACAGCCTCCACTATAGATTTCCCCACTCTGAACTGATTCCCCACTGACTGGTAGCTGTCTGGTGTGGCAAGTTTCCGGAGGGGCTATTGCCATCCACTTTTCCGTGATCAAAGTGGGTTTTATTTGGGTATTCTGGCAGCTCAGGGCAGGGGAAAGCTATTTGCAAATTTCCAAGAAAGTGGCTTTGTGCGTTTGGAAGTTCTGCAGCCACTGTTGATCATCCCATCTCTGCATCACAGTGAGGTCCCAACAGTCTGAGCTTGTCTCATTGCACCAAAACCGGCATTGTGCTATGTCCAGAGGATTGACTGGCAGCTCTCTTGCATCAGCACCAGGCTTTGCATGAGCAGTGACTCCATGCCACACCGAGATTCATCCTCATCCTCTTCCTGGAGGAGGAACATGTGTATGCTGACGAAGTACTATACCATAAGGTGCACCATGACACCCATCAGCATGACAATGGTTTCCTGCAAACCTGGCTCTGTGATTGCACTGCTGTGGCATCTGTCCGGGCAAAGAAGACACAAAAAGGTGTCAGCACACTGCTTCCCATTGATCTCATGAAAGAGGGGGACCAGATGAGTGCATTATGGCATGTTGATGACATGAGTCCTTAGCCATCCTCTGCACAATTTTGGTCTCAGTGGGCACCATGAGCATAGCCCAGAATGAAAAGCTGTCCATGGTGCATCGCTCTCTGAGTCAATGGTAGGCTCTCTACTGAGGACACCCTACTTCAAACTACATTTGATTCTTCCCCACACTGAGGACACAGACCTTTGACTTCACAAAATTGGGAGCCCAGAAATTGACTATATCATATTTGACTTTATGTCATAGTGTAGACATGCCCTTCAGGTGAATATGTGATCCCTTATAATTGAGAGGAAGCTAGAGTTTGTGTTAAGGGAAATTTTTTATTCATATTGAAACCTAAAACACTCTATAACTATGTGAGCATTCAGAACACTAGACAACACTTTGTATAACCCAATTTGACATTGATAGTGTCTACCATTGACCATATATGTCATCAGCATTTTATACTAGATTGTAGGAGTTTGAGAATGTTTTATTATTTTGTTATTTCCCCGACATTTCTATATTTCATAGTTCAGTCAGAAACAGAAATGAAGTGTTGGTATACGGGGAAGGATATTCTTGTATTTTTTTCACACATTGTAGCCAGACATGAACCCCATCTTGTTTTTTCCCCCCCCCAGAGAGCAAGAGAAAGGCAGTCAGCCTTTGATGCCCTGGGAATGCAGGTGTGCTGCCTGTCCCTGACTCTACCATAAACAGAAACCAGACAGTAAATGGGCTAGCTGGTAACCGGAGGGGCCCCCCCCCCGCTGCCCTGATGGCTAGCACCAGTAATTGACACGCCTACACTGTCCCAGGAGAGGAATCTTCGCCCATCACGTACTAGAGTGCCCATTGTCTGCAGTTTCCCAGGTGTGAATTATGCTTTGCACCCTTCCGTGGGAAACTTGGCATTCAAAGCCATTTTTCCTAATTGGCCACTTGAGACCAGGAAGAAGCCTACGTGACCCAAGGGGTATAACGAGGGGTTTAGTAGCCCACCCCATTTGAGCTCCAATCTATACCTGCTGGCAGGTATGTGTTGTCTCCCGAGGTCTGTGGGACGCCCAGCCTCGCCCTACTTCTTCCCGAGGGATTGAGAGAAAAGACGCTGGCCACGCCAAGTCTGGAACGCAGGGGTGAGAATTATACCTGCAATGTGTTTCTTATGTGTACACTTTAATTTAGTTACTCTATTATAAGTTTCTCTAATCAACCTATTTCACTTCTATTGTAAACAAGAAAATAAGATTGTGCCCTCATTCACTTTATAAGTTTAAATATATATATTGAACCAAGTTTTCTTTCTTCTTTCTTTTCTTTCTCCTACAAATAAGCAAGTGTGGTTTGAGTTTCTGACTTGAACCCGTGCTGCTGTACCCGAACCGAACACAAACAAAAGAACTCCAGCTGGTCATAAGGGACAGATATAGGGAGAGCTTGAGCGTTGGATCGTGTCGCTTCCAGGGGACAGATCCGTTGGGGCACCTCTCAGCCTCCCCAGACTGCGACGGGACTTTGTGTCCTAGCAGTCAAAGTCTGAGGTGTAAAGCTCTCCCTGTTAAACTCTGGGGCGTCTGTCAGCCTGTTGGCTGCCCACTGCAAAGGATCCCGATCCTAGCAGTAAAGACACGGACGTTAAACTCTTTGGGGCACCCGTCAACCTCCTCCAGGTTGCCCACTGCTAAGGGACCCCACTCCTAGCAGTTAAAGTCTCGGGTGTATAGCTCACACACACCACTCACTGCCCTGACCACCGGCTGACAGACATGAAGAAGGAAAAAGAACCTTTTAATATCACATTTACGTGAGAGTTTCATCCCAATTCTATGGCCACAGCACACACACAGACTAGATTAGAATGCTGTAATCCTTGGTCAGCACTAATCCTATTGGCTGACCAGCTGAGTGTTTGAATGCTAATACAAAATCAGTCTCTGGATGTTTAGAAGCTATCCAGCACTAACTGCAGCAGAAGTCCCTTCTAGAAATGTACATGAAATTAATTTGATGCTAATAATAATAATAATACATTGTTAGATAAATATAGATTATAAATACAACCAGATACTGCATTCCTTACACAGACAACTAATTTATCTTCCATTTCATTTAATAACAGGAGATGTACACAAGGAAAGAATGAACAAAGGCTACCGGACTGGGTTCATAAGTAATATAATATTTTACCACCTAACTGCAGACTGTTGCTGCCGAAAAGCCATATATTATACACGATCATGTTCTGATAGCATAATTCTTGTTGACTGTCATGCACCTATTTTACATACTGGGATACAGAATGGCTTCAATTTAGATAACTCCAGCATCCTTTGAAAACTGATTGTGAAGTATTCAATTAATTCACAATGCAAAAAATAACAAATAGAATCAGGTCAAGTCTTTTAGATCAAATTAGGCTTCCAGTATTTGGAAAACTGGCATAAAAATAGCAGCATAAAGTTGGGAAGAGCACATGAATGATAGTGAATCAGTTTTCTGGAGTGTAAAAGAAAAGACTGCAGCAAATTATTAATCCTTTGCAATTGTAACCAATAGTATCAGCACACATATGCCAAATGTCTTAGACTCACTCCCAAAGAGTTACCTAATCACTATGTTTCTAGACTAAGCACCACATGTACAATTTAATACAATCAACAAGAAAAAAAGAAAAAGTAACAATAGGTCCCCAACCACAATTGCACACCCAACAATGTTAAATATAAATTACAATGCTGATTTCCTTTTAATTGCTGAGATGCAGGTTTTTGCTGAAAAGACAAATAACGTGTAAGCATGTCTGGACCGTGTCTTGCAACGATGACGCTGGAAAATGGGCAGAATCATAGGATTGGAAGAGACTTCAGGAGATCATCGAATACAATATAACTAAATCATGCCAGCCAGGGCTTTGTCAAGATGACACTTAGAAACCTCTAGGGATGGAGATTCCACCACCTCCCTAGGTAATCCATTCTATACGGGGAGATTTCGGCAAATCCAGTAACGTGCCTGAACCACTGTTGCTTACTGCTTAAACTTTAGCAACCAAGCTAACAGGTCCAAATTAGACCTATACTGCGACTTCCTCATGACCAAAGTCAGGGAGGGAAAGGGAGTTTGGGTGCCACAGAGAGGGCAGCTTGACCCCGCGTCGTTCCTGAGGCCCAAATCTCTAGTGAAATTGCTGAGCTATACATTTAGAAAAACAGGAAGTTTGTCTAAATGCCCTAAGACATATATCTATCAGGGCCCCTGGGCATGGAGTCTCTGAAAAAGAAAAAACACATCTGGTGAAAATGATGATCAGAAGAAAAACCTCTTGTCTAACCTTTAAAAAGTGCTTGCCTATCAAGTTTTTGAGTGACGTGTTACTGTAATACTAATGGATAAATAGGGAAGGAAAGTTTGAGTTAGGGGGACAATTTTGGGGAACACTTGGAGGGACTCCTTGAGGACTCCTTGGGGACTCTTCACATCTGGATGCATCTTTGTCCCCACCGGCAGACGGAAGACTGGCCATCGGAAGCCTGCCCGGTGTCACTCGAGAGACACACTCAACTTCAGTAATTATCGAGGATGGGGTGTTTTACTAACTTGTTGCGGATGTGTGTAAGTGCTTGAGACTAAGTAAAGTTTAGCTTTAAGTGAAAGCACTCTTGTGTTGTCCTGTTTGTACCATCCATCTATCAGTTGGACAACTGTGTCTCCCCTGAATTATTTCCTGACACCACCTCACAGAGAGTAAAGTTACTGAGAGGTTTGGGTTAAAAGAACTCCGGGTAACAATTCCAGTGCTTCACCACCCTCCTAGTGAAATAGGTTTTTTTTGTTTTGTTTTGTTTTGTTTTTTAATGCTCAACCTAGACCTTCCCCACTGGAACTTGAGACCATTGCTCCTTGTTCAGTCAGCTGTCACCACTAAGAACAGCCTCTCTCCATCCTCTTTGGAACATGTCTTCAGGTAGTTGAAGGCTGCTAGCAAATCTCTCACTCTGCTTTTCTGTAGAGTAAATAAGCCCAAATCCCTAATTCATGTGCTCCAGCCCCCTAATCATTTTTGTTGCCCTCTGCTGAATTCTCTCCAATGTATCCACGTCCTTACTGTAATGGGAGGCCCATATGTGGACTCACCAATGCCAAATAAAGGGGAATAATTACTTCTCTAGATCTCCTGGCAATGCTCCTACTAATGCACTGTAATATGCCATTAGCCTTCTTGTATACAAGGGCTCATTGTTGACTCATATCCAGTTTCTCATCCACTGTGATCACTAGGTCCTTTTCTGCAGAACTGCTGCTTAGCCAGTCAGTCCCCAGCCTGGCTATGTCTACACTAGAGGGTTTTTCCAGGATACCGGATGTATCCCGGAAGAACTCCACCAAGTCCAGGCAACGCATCTGCTCTTCTGCTTTTTTTGTGTGGAAGAGCAGATGCGCTCTTTTGGAAGCCCTGTCTTCCTTCTTCCACGAGGAAGAAGGGCTGTTCTGAAAAAAGGAGGCGTTTCCGAAATTTGGCCCAGTGTAGACGGGCCAAATTTTGGAAAAGCCTCTTCCAAAATTTGCGTACCTTTTTCTGATAGATCTAGACATAGCCCCTGTAGCAGTGCTTAAGATATTTCTGTCCCAAGTGCAGGAATCTGCACTTGTCCTTATTGAAGCTCATCAGATTTCTTTTGGCCCAATTTGTCTAGGTCACTCTGGATCCTATCCCTACACTCCAACATATATACCTCTCGCCCTAGCTTAGTATCACCTGTGAACTTGCTGAGGGTGCAATCCATCCCCTCATCTGGGTCATTAATACAGCTGTTGAACAAAACTAGCCCCAGAACCAATCATTGGGGCTCTCTGCTTATACTGACCATGTACCTGATATTGAGCCATTGATCACTACCCATTGAACCAAACAATCTAGTCAACTTTCTATCCATCTTACAGTCCATTTAGCCAATCCATACTTCCTTAACTTGCAGGCAAGAATACTGTGGGAGCAAAAGCTTTGCTGAAGTCAAGGTATTTCACATACACAGACTTCCCCCTGTCCACAGAGCCAGTTACCTCATTATAGAAGGTAATGAGGTTGGGTAGGCATGACTTGCCCTTGGTGAATCCATGTTAACTATTCCTGATCTCTTTTCTCTCTCCTAAGTGCTTCAAAATGGATTCCATGGGTATCTTCTCCATTATTTTTCTGGGGTCTGAGGTGTAGCTGACCATTCCATAGTTCCCCAGATTCTCCTTTTGTTGGTTTGTTAACTTTTTCAAGAACATGTTTTGAGCAATGGGAGGAACTCAGTGCAGGAGGCAACAAGTTGCAATCTGTAGGCTCCTAGGAGAAACTCTTACAACTTATTTGGTGTCCTAAACAGTCAAACTCAAAACATTAACCCTTTAACATCCTTCAGACACTTACATTAGGCCTGATTCTTAACTCAGGCAATGCTGAGAGTGTAGGCAATGTTGAGTTTAAAGTAATTCTGCAACATATAAATAAGAAACAGGGTTAGGAATACTGCTTGTGTTCTGGATGAGTTGTTTTCTAGGTTCTACAGATCATCCTGACTTGTGGTCATCATCACACTGAGCTACTGCCTAGTTCTCTACTTTACTTTTCTCCTCTGTGAACTTCGTCACATGTTTTGTGATGTCTTGTGCAAGTCCCATATTTATTACTTTTACAGTCTAGAACCCAAGGCACTAACAAAAGATCCTGAACAGAGAAGCACATAAGCAGAAGTCCTTGGGGCTGTCTGGAGCACAAACCTTCCTAGTTCCCAATAAATGGTTGTGGCCTAGGGAGTATTAAAATACCAAAATGTCTGTATAATCATCTTGAGATATAAATACGTATAGGAAAGAGAAAGGGAAGAAGAGGTAGACTGGTTTAATATGACAAAATATTTAAAATGCCAGGAAGATATTTCAAGAGTGCGAGTTTCAGTCTTCTGGGTAATGGAGAAGAAAGGATAAGGACTAAATCCAGAAAGGCACTTAGGCATTGTAATACCGACTTTTAAATCTGAATGTCAAAGCATCCTGCTATCTAGTATAGAGCCCTGCAAATCCACAGATACCCACTTTTATCCATGGATATCTGAGGATCATTTTTGCAGAAGCACATAGTGGAATGTTCAGCCCTGAATTAGGTGCCCAGCCTTTCCATAAAATGTACAGGGAGAGAGAGGTGCCCGAGAAAGAGACTCTCAGAAGCCAGCATGTTTAGCAGGGAGCTAACTAAGCTGACAGTGAAATGCAGAAAATAAGACTAAGATTTATAGCTGATTTTCACTAAAGTACTTAAAAGTCATCCAGGGGACCATCTCACAAGGGGCTCTGGCAGTGATTTATAGGGCCTGGGCCAGCTGCCCCTTCTCCCTTCCCATTGATGGGCCTCTTCCTGCCTAATGCCCCCACACTTAATTTCCATTTGTGATCCCTTTATAAAAAATCCCTCAGAGAAGATAGACTTCTGTCCACAGTTTCACTGATCATGATACATCTTCTCGGTTTTACAGTAAAGAAAAACAAATAATTGACATACAGCCCCCTTACTACATGCCACCTCCATGTCCCCATTGCTAGCACTTACTTGAGTTGGAATCTCATTTTTACAGACTCAATAGGCAACATGGCTTTTGAGATGGTGGTCTCTTCAGCAGATTACCACACATGGACTGATCTCTCTTTCTGACTCCTTCTCACCTATTTCTGTGGATTCTTCTCCTGCAGCGTTGGCCTTCAGATGGGTCACAGACCTTCCATTCTGTGATAATCCTTTGGGTAATGAAAAAGAAAGAACAGGGACTAGATCCAAAAAAGGCATATGTAGTTCTCTGTGTGCTGTGTCTGCTGACTCATAAGTATCTTGTGTTACCTCAGATTACTTGCCCCTCATGTATAGTCATTTCCTATGACCTGGGTGCTACTTTACCTTTCATGATGCCTTAAGTCCATTCTGTCTGGTGTCTCTTTAATGACTGGGCACCCACATGAGAGCCCATATACAGAATCAGGAGATCCTTGGCTGATCTGCCAAACTCTCGTGCCTGCTTTCTCTGCTTAGGGAAGTGTTAGTACCTTTATACATGTCTTGACCTCATCTGGAATACTGTTTGCAAATCTGTTTGCCCATGTTTAAGAAAGATAAAGGATGATCAGAGAAATTGAAAATCTATCTTATGGGAGCTTGGGAGATTCAAAGAGCTTGGATTTTTTATCCAAAAGAAGGCTGAGGGGAAATACAATTGTTTAGATGAGAGGGATATATACCAAAGAGGGAGAGGAAGTATTTAAGTGTCAATATGTACACAAGAACAAATGGCCATCAACAAATTTAGGCTTAAAATTAGACAAAAGTTTCTAACTATAAAGGAGTAAAGTTCTGGAACAGCCTTCTAAAGGGAACAGTGGGGGCAAAAAAAAAATCTAACTATCTTCAAGACTGAGCCTGATAAGTTTATGAAGGGCTGGTATGTAGCTAATCTGCAATTCTAGTAGCAAATAGCCCCACTGGCCATTGACAGGACATTAGATGGAGAGGGTTCTGAGTTAATGCAGAGAATTATTTTCCAGGTGTTTGGCTGTTGGATATTTTTTATGTGCTCAGGGTAAAACAGACTTCCATATTTGGGTTGAAAGGATTTTTCCCCTGGGTAAGATTGATAGGGACCCTGGGCGGGGAAGGAAGGGTGGATTACACTTTCCTTTTCATCCTGGGGCACCATTCACTTGCAGGTTTATTTGAAATCTTTAAACCATGATTTGAGGATTTCAAGTAATTCAGTCAGAAGTCTATTATAGTCTGAGGTTCTGTGACCTGCAATTTGCAGGAGGTTAGACTACATGATCATGATGGTCCTTTATGGCTTTAAAGTCTATAGGTCTAGGATTGTTGCCCATCTTCATCTGCAACAGGTCTCCCCTCCTTGGTAGTAGCATTCCTTTCTGCCATCAGGGCCTACACTGAACAATTGTGTCACCACTATCAATTGGGTTTCCCTGTGTGCTGAAAATGGTAACAAAAGGTCTGAGCCAAAAGAAACAACCTGGAATAGTTTCTTACTTGTTTTCAAAGCAAATTCCACTGTACTATTATGCTAGGATATGTCGTGAAGAAGGTAGTGTGATCAAACTCCCATTTATATACAAATTCCTTGAATTTGTCTACGCAAATTGGGGGCTATTGTCGGTGCACACAGTGTCTGGCATGCCATATCTAGCAAAATGCGCTTTCACTTCATCAGTCACTGGCTTGCTTCTTGTACCTGTCAGACCACCAACCTCCCAAAACATTGAGTCATTTCACTGTAATCAAGTACTGCTTTAAATTAAAGCTATAAAGCTTATAGAAGTCCATTCCCAGCTTTTCCCCTGGTTAAGTGGCAGCTCATGTGGCAACAAAATCTTTTTCTGATGGCAGTTATCACACAACCAGCAAGTGTGACACACTTCTATCAAAGAACAGAGTTGTGTATTCATTCTCCAGTAAATACACTCTTGGGCCCATCTAAGATGGCTGCAAATACCCAAATGTGAGGCCTGGTATCTTAACATGAGGCAGGAACATCAACTGTTCTCAAAAATGATTCCATCCTGTATACACCCAGCTCATCCTTAATTTGAAAACATAGTTCTGCAACTACTACCACATGGTTTTTGTCTTCTGGCCAGTGTACTAGTATCACTCTCTTGATTGCCTATAGTTGGATGCACCTTTTCTGTTGCCTCTTTGGTTCCTACCATTTTTATTGTTGAAACTGGGACAATGAATTCATTAACATGTTGCACTATATCACAATTCCCTCCTCAGAACTTGCTGTGGTATATGTTCCTTGCTCATGGTATCAGCTAACACCAGTAATCATCCTGGACAATATCTGATCTATACCTGATAGTGCTGCATTTGCATCTACATGTGCTCCAAATCTCTAGATCAGAATGAATGGGATTTGCATTATTGTGTCCTGGATGTTGTGGTCTCATTGCATTATTACTGGGTGGGCATTGCTTCACTCCAATAGCAAGAAGCCCTTTTTCTATTTAAGCATATCCAGTTCAGTCTGTAACAGGGTTCTGGTGGCTTAAGCAACCAACTGCTCCTGCATACAAGCTGCACCAAATCCTCTTTCGGATACATCACATGGGTGTGATTGTGGCTTTCCTGGGTTGTTATTACTTCAGAACAGGGGCAATCACTATTGGTTTTAGTTCGCTATTGGGGATTTGGACAGTCCCACTCTGTATCCTGCCTTGTGAACTAACATGTGTTCTGCTACTACAGGCAGGTGTGGACTTAATTAACTTAGATAGATAGTTTATCAAGTCAGCTGGAGTTAGCATATCTCTATCTGATTTTGTGAGCATCTGCTTTCTAATTCAGTCCTTTTACTATAAGCCAAAGTCCAACGTAAGTCACCTCACAGTGTCTGAGATGGATTTTTCTGGTTACAGTTTTTACGTTCTTGACCCTGCATTTCCATAGAAAAAGTTTATTGATTTCTGCCATGATCTCGTTCAGCTTCTATATCACTGCTCTCCTCACCTACAATTAGGATGCATTTCACAACTATTTTTAAGCCAGAAAGTCTTTCCAGAGCATGGGTGTGACTGCTCTAGAATACCTCTGGTCTAGGCTTATGCACTTTGCAATGTGTATCTATATCTAGTGACCAAACAGCGTAGCAAACATTGACAGAATGTTGGACTCTCATGCTCATTATGTGCTAAAAACACAGTTCTTCACATCACAGCCCCTAGACATTCTGGCTTTGGAGAGTTCTGGCGAAAGGTCATCAATTATGGGCAGCGGAAATTGGCATCTTTTCATTGTCTGGTTCACTGGCTTTGGGTCTATGCAAAAACAATTTGCCTCATGGCTTCTTTACCACCATCTGGGCTATACTGGCCTCTGCAGGAGCTATGATACCATTGCTCTGCAAACTTTGGAGTGTTTTAAGTACTGGATTACATAGTACCAATGACATTTTACATTGTGATAAACACAAGTTGAACACTGGAGTCTCTTTTCAGTTGCAGCTTTTCTTCAGGGCACCCATTGCCTTTGGAAACACCCCTAAAATGTTTTTAACATTGTCTTTGTTATCCAAGGGATTCTACCTTTTGCTTTTTGCACTTCAGTTATTAAAATTCTGACAGTGCAGTCCAATCAGATCCATAATTATATGGAAGTACTCCCCACAAGTGGTTTGTCATACTGACCCCCCACAACCAAAAACTTCAGTTGGTACTCATTTGTTATTTTTCAGATTAGTCACTATGAGTTCACATTTTTCTACCAGCTGTATTATGCTCTTATTGTACATTATGATATTGTATATGTTCTAGGCCAATTCACTCTGGGAAATCACTCTGCAGGAGGCCTTGCTGTCCATTTTAAATTACACAGGGCTCTTCCTTATTAATATCGTTGCATGCATGGTCCTTTTTTTTGCTTTCCTCTCCTGACAGCCTGACACTGATAGGTTTTTGCACTCATGGAAAGAGTCATGATGTCATCACTGCTTTCTGATGTGCCATCTTTCACTTGTACAAGTCTTACAGTCCTTCTGAGACTTCTTCTGCTCTTGCCCATACTACTAAAATGGTTCAACTTGCCACATTCTGTGATACATTGTCATCGGGCCAAACATGGCTGGAAGTAGGGGCAGTCCACCAGATTAATTCATCTGGGAGTCCAGAACAGAAGGCAGCTACAACTGCTGACATTGCAGCAGATACTCCTGCAGCTATAACAGGATTTGGTGCTGCTGGAAGGAAGAGGGACACAAGACTAGACAAAAGCCATAGATATGGTGCCCCCTCTCCCAACCTGGAGAGCTCAGGTCTGGACATTATAGAGACATTGAGTCTCAGAGACAGTGAGGATCTATTAAGGCAGTTTTGCTGGGGAATCATGGACTTAGGATTGCTGCCCCATGGGGAGAAATTTCCTGTTTCCACAGGACTCTGGATTGAACTGGAACAATTGGCAAGGCAGCAATGCTGAGAAGAGGTGCTGAAGCAGAGATCCCCTTCCTGACTAAAGAGCAATCTGAGTCAGGTTTAGGGTTAGGGTTAGCAGATTCCAGGGGTTTCCCTGTTTGTCAACAGAGATCCAAACCGGCTGTGATACCGTGGCTTCTAACACAGGGCTAGTTAAGAACGCAGTTGCTCTGTGTACCTATAAGATCTGCCTTACTGAGTACCTGGAATTTAGAACTCAGGAGGGTTTCAACATCTCTGGGACATCCCTAAAGATTACATGGTGAGGTGTATGTATCATCAGTACCCTCACAAGATAGCTCCTTCCTCTATTTCAAGTTGACCAGATGGCCGATCCTTTTAGGTGTAAACTAGCATATTTCCCAGACTACTGTAGAAAGTTCATATCGAGGAAACTCTTGGGGAGAAGGTCCAGAGGCAGCAGGCAGCAGGCACAGGAGGAGAGACAGACAGAGCCCTACAAATTTGTGTATATCTGCTTTATATTCGTGGGTATCTGCATCTGCCAATGTGCCTTTGAACATCCATGGATTATTTTTGCAGATGCAGATACAAATTTTATATCTGTGCAGGTTTTAATAACAGAAACCCCTTAACCATAGAAATTCTTACAGGGTTAATAAAAGGATATTCAACAATGGGATAGAGGCCGTTTTATTTAAAATAGCATTAATTGTAGCCTTTTTAGCATTTTCAAGATAAGCAATCTAGTACTACAAGCAGCCATGGACCACAGCACATGTCCAGGTAGGGAATTAAATTGCTGGATGCACAGCTGTTACTCAGTGCAGCATTGCTGTGCTTTTGTGCTTAAGGTGCTGTAAAATTGACAAGACTGGGAAAAAAACTTGGTGATGTTATGACAATGTGTGGATGAATGCCTGTTACTTGAAAGGGCAGCCAAAGTTTCCCTGGTCTGACAGAACCTGGAGCTGGCCCCACTGTTTATACATGGAGACAGCAGCTGCCTGACAAAATACCAGTTTGCTGAGGTATTGTTCCCCAAAGTAAGATGAAATGGAAGAGGTACTGCTGGTGTTGCAGTCCATCCTGGCAGGACATGTACCAAAGTTAGCCAGCTTGTGACTGTAGTAGGCCAAAGCTTTCAAAGATTGAAATTAGTTTGATAATATTCAGCAAATTACCTTTACTTTTGCTTTGTTGAGTTTTAAGCCTCCCGGAATGAGATCTATGGTAATTTTTTGAATAGCGATTTCAGACATCAATTCTTCTGGCCATATTGATGGAATTAAATACATTCAATTTTTAATCATTAGCAATTTTAAATATATTAAAATTAGATCTTTTATGGGACTATTATTTGCATAATTTCTAAGTAAACATATAAGAGATCTCTTATCAACAAAATTCCTAACATAAACTGTGAGAAAAATCCTTTCAATTAACAATGCTTTTGAAGCCAGTTGATTGCATCTCTACAGCTCATATTGTATGAATCTTAATTACGGCTACTAAAAAAGTGCCTTTGACATTCTGGAAACATATAAATATGGAATAATACTGTAAGAGGTGGTCATCAATGGCATTACTTCCAAATATAAATATTCTAAATATAAAAATTGCATGATATTTAAGCTGATGCCTACTGTAAAGTTCCCCCATTAGGAAAAATGATGCTAACAGCATTATTTCACCTTTAACGATCTTGCAACTAGAAACCGCTGCTGCCCTGATTTTGATCATTCAGGCCCTGCTTCTTAACTGGCTAAAACCCCCCCCAATGATTTCCTTGAATTCACTCTGCATTTACACAACTGCAACTAAGAGCAGAATCAGACATGTAATATTTTCTACTGCAGTGCATCTAAATGCAAATCTCCCAGTTTCATCTTGAATAATGATCCCATTTAAATGGACTACAGATCTGTGGTACCATTCCCTAAAATACTAACTACAATGAGAAGAGCTGTATTTGACATTCATTAAAATGTATTAGACTGTCATTTGAATATCATTTTAAGTGTTCAGGCATAAAATAAAAGGCAATGAAATGCTGCTGAGATGCTAAAGATATATAATGTCATTCTTTAGTCCACCTCTGTCCCCAAGAAAAGGAGACATGAAATTTAGTTTTACTAGAAACACGTGTTATTTGTTTTGCCTTTTATTTTAACAAGGATTTAAAATTTTAATGCTTAACAACTTGGAATAGCTTCATGGCTGTCTATTGTGTTGGGGTACTGTAAAAATCCTCCCTAGCTTTGCATGGTCCATTTGGGCCAGCCATAATTGAAGCCTCTGTGGTCAGAGCAGCAAAGGGACTCATTCCTAATTTTATGTCTGCTGGCACCAAAAAGAAGAAGAAGGCTGGGAGTGTAGGAAGGAGATAGGACAGAGGCATAGTGAAGGAGGTGTAGGGGGGGCAGTTGCCCCTGGGCGCCACACTAGTGGGACACCGGGCTGGGGTGGGAGCGCACAGCCCACCATGTCATGGCAAGCCTGGTGCTGGTGGGCCACATGCTCCCTTCAGTGAAGCCGCCGAGGCAGGGCTGAGTGGCGGAAGTGGGCACCTCAAAGGTAGAGTTACTGTACGTCCGGTGCCTGGCTCTGGGGAGGGGAGGGGCATTGGGTTAGAGCAGGGTGGAGGGCTGGGATGCCTGGCTCTGGGGGAGGGGTGGGAACATTGGGTTGGAGTGGTGGGCTGGGGGTGCCTGGCTCTGGGGGATGGGTGAGTGCATTGGGAGTACTTATAATTTTTTTTAAGGGGTCCTTTACAAAAAAAGGTTGAGAAACGCTGCTCTAAACCATTCCTTTTGGCCTCCCTGTTTCCTTTCTCCTTTGGAGAGTTGGGCAGGCAGCAGTTTTGGTAAAAATATATCAGACATGTGCACACAGTGCCTGCTCTACCTCAGCTGGTGCTGGATAATCAGGGCCTCAATTCTAAAGGAGTTGGCATTACTGAGGTGATCGATCCCCCGATGTTTTGTTGCAGATTTTCTAAACAAAATTCTGGTGTTTTCTATAGGTCACCCACATCTCCCAGTCCTAGCAGAGACTTGGGATTAACATGGCTTTCTCAACTAAAAGTCTTATACGTGTTTGGATGCTGTGATTGTGAACACCTGGCGAGGCAGTCTGCCAAAGGCAAGGCTGGCCTTGAATCTTGATATCTATGGCTTCACTTGAATGGCTTGAAATTTGGAAGAGCAGCTCAGAGAGACCTCTCTCCTTTACTTAAGGATAAAATCTCACAGCATCCTGAAGAAAAAAGTCCTCATGGCAGATAGAAAGCCACACTTGCAGTGTAACCTCAGCCTTAGGCTACTTATTGTTTCAAGTGCCTTCAAGAAAGTGAGGGCGATTCTCATGTTGTGTTTTAGTTTTATTTAAAAGTTTTTCTGAGTGTTATTTTAACAGATAAGTTAATCTCACGTTCATAACTATGATGTAGTTTATAGCTGTGTGATAGTATGAAAAACAATTACATTAACTAGGTAACTAACTAGGCAGTTAGGAAGCATTACAGACCACTTACAATAATTTTGATATGCTCAAAATCTTTTTACCTTTTATTCATTAAAGCAACGAGTTACTCATTTGCTAGAACAGTGGTTTTAAATGCTTGATTGAAATATAGTGATGAAATTCATATTTAGGTTGTATTACATTTATTTCCCTTGTGTTTTATGAGACTTACATATTTTAAGTATTTGACATTTTTTTATGTAAAAGACATGAACCTAATGAGAACGGGATATGAACAAATTAAAGAGGAAAAAATTATTTAACAGAATGTAAACCACAAAATCTATAATTTATATTTGTCTGTAGTTACGATCTACTAACTGATCTACTAACTGATCCCAGTATCAGTGGATATTAGTAGTATTTGTTCTTTTTTTAATTTAAGTTCTTATTTTTTGCTGACTTAGAAATAAATAACTGATACATAGTAACAAATGACTGGGGGGGGCACCGCAAATTTTGCCTTTCCCCTAGGCGCATAACACCCTCACTATGCCTCTGAGATAGAGCCATTGCTAGCCTCTTCCCTCTTCCACACCAGCCCCAAGAAAGAAGGAGATGCACTGCTTAAATGGATAAGGCACTTTGTTTTCTCCCCCAGACACTGGAATATACAAAGAAAGATGGAATGAGATAGAAAAGGATATGAGACCTTAAAAAAAAAAATGGGGGGTGGAGGGATGTGCCAGTGATGTACTTTCAAGTACCTAAAAGATTATTACAAAAAGGAGGGTAAAAATTATTCTCCTTAATCTCTGATGATAGGACAAAAAGCAAGGGAGGTTTAGGTTGGACATTACAAAAAACTTCCTAACTGTCAGGGTGGTTAAACACTGGAATAAATTTCTAAGGAAGATGTGGAATCTCCATCATTGGAGATTTTTATGAGCAGGTTAGAAAAACATGTGTCAGGGATGGTCTAGATTTTGCTTGGTCTTGTTGTGAATGCAGAGAACTGGACTTGATGATTTCTTGATGCTCCTTCCAGTTCTTTGATACTCTGATTCTCCTAACTGAATGTTTCCACTAAGGCTATGTCTACACTACAGAGGGTTTTTTTTTTTTTTTTTTTTGAAAAACAGCCATTCTTCCAAAAAAACTTCACTTACGTCCACACTGCAATTATGTTCTTCTGAAAGAAAATCGAAAGAACAGAAGGGGTTTTCCGACATTGGTAAACCTCCTTCTATGAGGAAGAAGCCTTTTTCCTAAAGAGTTCTTTTGGAAAAAGGCATGTGTGGATGGGGAAGAGGGAGTTCTTTTGAAAGAAGAGGAAAGAGGAAAAAGCACAAGTGCCCTGGTGGCCCTCCATCCATAGTAATCACAGCTGAAATGCGAAAGCGTGTCCATTCAGTCTGGACACTATCTTTTGAAACAGCAGATCGATTTTTCAATGCGCTTTAGCAGTGTGGACGCTCTCTTTCAGAAGAAGTTTTTTTGGTCGATCTCTCCCGGAAAAGCTTCTTCCGAAAGAAGCCTGCAGTCTAGACATTGCCTAACACAATGGTTCCCAACCGCCGGTCCATGGATTGGTGCTGGGCCGTGAACCTCTGGCTGTCTGGCCATGGAACATTTCCAGGCCACGTGCACACCTTTATGATTGGCTCGGCAAGGCCCAGTCTGCCCAGAACCCCCCCCTTCTCCTCTCCCTGGGATTGTCTCTTCTGCCTGCACCCAGCTTTTCTGAATGATGCTCCATTGATGCAGGGGATACTGCTGGGGACCAGGGGCGGGAGGACATAGCAGCATGGCAGGTTGCTATCTAGGACCTGGGGCGGGAGGGCAGAGGGCAGGGGCTCTGGGAGCCCTGGCTGGGCTCAGCCCCTGCAGCAGGAAGCCACTTGCAGCTGTTGCTTGCAGTGACTCTGGGGCCAGACATTGGCCTGGAGCTTCAAGTCCTGGTGGGGGCTGCTGCTAGGCCTCTGGACCCCAGGCTGTAGCCGGGAGGGAGAATCTCCAGCAGGGCCAGTTCTGCTGCTCCCCAGGAGCCTCTCCCAGGGCAGTGCCTCCAGCCTGGCAAGCCCCTGCCCAGCCCAGCCCCTGCCCCAGTGTGGGCAGCACTTGGCGGGGGAGCAGGTAAGAGAGACCCTCCCTCCTTCCTGGGAATGGCAACCCTGATACCCAGGGGCTGCAGAGGAAGGGTTTGGACCCCGGTTGCTCCCAGTGGAGCTGACTGTGATCCCTGCCCAGAGCAGGGGGGATCAGCCCTGGAGGGGCAGGGGGTTTGGGAGAGGCTGAAGAAGGGCAGGGGCAGATAAGGGGGGACAAGGGGAAACAGGGAAGTATGAGGTGGGAGCAGTAGGGGGATGCAAGAGGCACTGAAGGAAAGTAGGAGGAATTCAGGGGAGACTTATAGGGGTGCAATGGAGGAAAAGTCTGAGGGGGGTCACGGACAGGGAAAGGGGGAAGCAGGAAATGGAGTCTGGGGGAGATTCTGGGAACAAGAGTAGCCTGGCTGAGGAAGGGAGAGACCCAGGGCAGGGGTTGTACAGCAGCAGACGGGGCAGGAGAGGGGAAGGGCAGAGGTGACTGGTGGTGGCACCAGCTCCTATGCTTCTGACAACATTTCAGTTGCTAAATAGGGGGTCCCCATGCCCCCTGCCTCTGTGGGTGCCCCCTCTCTGTGCCCCTCTCTCTGCAGGCACCAATCACTCCTGTGGGAGGGGCTGCCCCACCCAGCAGCCAGAGGGGAATTTTTTCTGTGAATTTTTGTTAGTGTTGTAGATATCTGCAAACTCTGGTCTATTAAAACATGCATTGTGTGCATATAGATGCAATGTAAAATAACATGTGACCTCTTAAAATTAATTACTATAATGAATATGCAAATATGCAAATAAAATGTTACCAGTCCACCAAAAGTTTGTGAATGGGTTTGGGAATAAAAAAGGTTGGGAACCACTGCATTAAAATGAACATTAGTGAAATAAAGAAGGTAAGTATGTTTTTTTAAATAAAATCTTTCAAAGCTCCACAGACCTAAAGAAGAGCTCTATGAAACTCAAAAGCTTAAGTCCTTCACCAGCAGAAGTTGGCCCAATATGGATATGTCCAACTGACGGAGCCTCATGGGTCACATGCTGCAATATAGATGTTCGGACTCAGACTGAAACTTAAGCTCTGGGATGCTCCTGCATCTCAGGGCCCTAGAGCCCTGACTCTAAAGTTTATAAGGCAATTGAACAGCCCATTAACCTAATGTCAGCTGGCATGTGACAACTGCAGGTTTTTAATTACAGTGTATGCTATGCCCTAAAGGATATTACTCCACTCCCCTTGTTTCTCTCAGAATCTGGAACCAGCATGCACAACAGCACTGCTAACTGTAATTCAAGAGCTAACTGTTCTCATTAAAATGGCCATTGCCATTTTTAGAATCAACACTCAGTTGAAAACACACCACTAGGACTATCATTTAAGGTTGTCTGTAAACTCAATTAATCAGGAGTAGGCTGAGCCTCATTTGGAAAATTAGTTCACAGCTGTAAATGTATAAATTAACTGATTTAAAAGGGAAGATTCTGAAGAAATTGAGGCCACTGGAAAAAAACCTCCAAGGAGAACTCCATAGAAAATCAATGGGAGTTAAACGTGCAACTCCCATTAATGTCCTTGAAAATGTTTCTTCACAAGTAGAGGCAGAAGCCCAACAGAATTCAGATGGCTTAGGTTATAGCAGCATCAGGACGTTTTTTGACTTTATTAGTCATTTCCTGTTAGCTTACTAAGTTCTCCTAAAATCTGACCCCATTCCTCATAGTACACTGCCCATGTCACCAGCATTAAGAAATTGGTTGGTGACAGCAGGAGGTGAGTGCTGAAGCCACATAGGGCATGGTAGTTGCAGAATTACTTTCCTTGCAGCTCAGGGAGCTCTTTGTGCTTTCCTGAGACACAAAGACCCTCATTCTCTCCCTGGGGTGGAGAAGCTCTGCCCTGCATTCATCATAGGCCTATTACTAATAAGATCAATGTGGTCTTTTGCTAGCGTGATTAATAGCAGCTCCCAGTGCAAAGCCATTCTAAATTTCCTCTAACTTTTTAACAGCTCTAATTTCGGTAAAGTGCAGGCTATTTGTTTTTGCCATATATGTAGACTTCCCTTATGCACTCTGTGTTGTCACCTTACACACTCTCCCTCTTTTAGGAGGATGACTTAGGTAATTTGTTATTGATCCCACTTAGCCTTAGAACTGAATCAGACCTAGCCTGGTCCAGTGTCTCTTCAATCTTTGCCTATTCAGTTTCACTTCTTGCACACTGAACATTTGTTTGGGGTTGCTGATTTTTATCAACCTTTCTTACTCAGCTGAGGGCACGTCCTTCTTCTTCTTTACTGCACATAAACAACTCTACTATGGAGCACATATTCACTAGCGGCATTATTTTTTCCCTCAAAAGTTTTCACAGATTTTTCCTGTTGTCATGCACTTCCTATCTATTTCAGTTTTCCTTTTTATTACTGTAATCTGTAATTGGACAACAGCTACATGTTAGTCACTATCCACACACAAAAGAAGGCAAAGGGCGTGTCTACACAACGTTTTCAAGTGCGTGAGACAAGTGTCCCAGCCTCAGCTGGCTCAGGCTAGCCTACCTCATAACAGTCTAAAAATAGCTGCATAGACACAGGTGACTCTAGTTGAAACTCTGAGGTCTATAGTTGAGGGTACATTTCAGAACCTGAGCTGCAACTTCAAATGCAGCTATTTTATACAGCTATTTTTAGAGAACTTGAATCTCCCAGCTTGGATGGGAACTTCACTCCCACTTACTCCAAAATGCTGTGTAGACAAACCCATAGAATTTACAATCTGTTAGTTTACAGTGAAGCAGGTTTTGCTGATACATAATTTCATTGTAGATAAAAACCAGAGTGGGTAGTTTTAGGGGTAGGAAAAAGATGAAAGTAAAGAAAATTGAATTGCTCCTAAGAGGACAAGGAGGTTGATTGGTGTGGAGGACAGGAGCTGCATGGAGGGAGAGATGGGGACAACATTTTGTAGAGTGAGTGTGTGGGGCTCAGAGCTGTGCCTATGGGGCAGGGAGAGAGACATGGAGGTGAGTCAGGTGAGAAGATGGTTGGAGCCATGTTGAGTGAAGAGACTAGATTAGTGTGGAGGGATTAGAGCTGAGCATGAGAAGTCAGGCCTATGCAGGTCTGGTGATCATAAAAGGAGTAGGGAGAACAGTGGGGAGACCAGCTCCTTCACACCTACCATCCTGTTTCCTAACACTTATTTTTGCCTTCTGCTGAGTTGTTTAATTGGCTGGGCCTCCACACCCCAGGCATATCCCAGGCATATCCTGACCCCAGGCATATCCTGACCTTACTTCAGTTATTCCCCATTCACTCTCACTGCAGGTCCCCTGGATCTCATAAAGGTCTCCAGAGGGAATTCCAGTCCAATAGGCCTGCTCAGCTCTATCCCAAATCTATCTGGCACAGCAATGGCGGTTTGCCAGACCAAGAAGCTGCCTCAGGATCAGAGGTGTCTAACTCCACTCAGGCAACTTTTTAAGAAAAATACTGTAGAAGAACTTTCCCTTAAGGTACACATTAACTATAACAATCTATCTGCACATTCATGTCCTCTAGTCTGATTGTTGCCATTAATTATACCTAGAAATGTAGACATTGACTATATAAAACTCTAGTTAAATCAAGATGTTCAACTTGCTTGCTTAGCCAAGCAGGCAGCTGAGAGAAGATCTCCACAGTGCTGAACTATCTGCAGTGGCATCTTGTGAAGTATAAAATACAATGCAAGGATTTGGTTCTGCTGTTCAAAACCCCTTCAGGGACAGACTCGGGTTGCCTGATGAACTGCAACCATGAGCATTCACAATAGCTTCATTCCACTGCAATAGTCAATGGTGGGATCAGATTTATGCATCTGAGGGTGGAGCTTTCTCATAGCTGACTCTCAGCTATAGAACTTGCTCCCAAAACATATCAGAATGGCCCAAAATCTTACCAATTTCAGAACAAAATGCAAAATTCATATACGTTTTTGCTGACTTTTTTCCTTAACAAAAACAAACTCCACAAAACTAATCTCACATTCAATAATGTGCAAGTTGGGTGTGAGAGAAGAAAAGCCAATTAAACAAAAAATTAAACTTGCAACATGCTCCTATATGATAAGCAGAGTAAAGAAAAGAAAAGAAAAGATGAGCACGAAACATAGATATTAACATTGTGAGCAAACTACTGGGTAAGTAAAAGAAAGCAGATAAAAGCATGTTACACTTGTAACTCAGGTTGATTCATAGAAGTAAAAAGTACCATCCACAAGTTATAAAAAATGTTTTAAGCACTTTACTTGCTACAGAGAACAGGGACATCTCCTGTCATCGCAGAATGTTTAAGGTGGATATTTTTATATGAATTTGTCATTCTGCTGAAAACCACAAAACACAAGTACATTACAATTTTTGTCCATGAGTGAGGAATTGTCACCTTCTAGTAGTCACTAGTCCAGGGAGTAGATATGGATTGAACTGTTAAAAATGTGCATTTGGAGATCAAGTGAGTAGAGGTCTGTGATTTAGAACTGAAGAATAACAAAGCTAATATCTCCTTTCTGTTGTCTGTACACATAAATGAGTTATAATACAAGATAAAATAACTAAAAAAAACCCCTAGGATTCTCTTTTAATGCAAACCAAGGGATCTGCTGCGTATAGAAAGAGCGTTCATTGGCATGGAATATAAAAATCTATTCTTCATTATTTCAGCATAGAGATATATGAATCCCCTGGTGTCAGGGCTGTTCCCTAAGCTGGCACTCCAAGTGCAGAAGGTGGGGGCCTGCAAAAGACCTTAAATACCTTGCCTCTACAGGCCCTGTTTACAAAAAAAAAAACCCAAAAAACACCTCCCCAGAATTACAGATGCACTGGCTCTGGAATATAGGCTGCCACCGTAACATGATTTTAAGAACCCTGAAAAACCAGGAAGGAACACTTGAACTCCTTCCCCAGGGGTACCTCAAGTTCTTCTGTCACAAGAGAACTTGAAAAAAACAAAACAAAAGAAAACAAACTGTGTTTTTGATGTCTGACCTCTCTGTTTTTGTTAATAAAATCATTTTGTTTAAGGCAATGATTTGAATCCTGTGTCCTGAAAGGTAACAGATCTGTGTACGTGTGCACAGATCTGTTACCTTTCAGGACAAAGGATTTAAATTATTGCCTTAAACAAGATGATTTTATTAACAAAAAACAAAAAAGATATCCTTAATAAAGCATACTTGGTTGCTAGGTGTTACAGAGTAGCTAAGGAAAACAAATTATAACACAGAGAACATAGTATCTCTGGGCACAGCTTAAATATAGTGAATTGAGGGAAGGAAGCACATGGATTTTACACAGAGAAACTTAACCAAACAACCAAAATAAAGAAAAATACCCTGATTGCAACTAAACATGCCTTCCTCTCTCTACTCACTATCCATGCTGCTCTATACTTCAAGGCCCAGTTTATTCCCATGCCCAATATTCCTTGTAGGCATGGTAATTCTGATTACTGTGTGTTGTTCCCTCCAGCCCTTAACTTAGAACTCACGCAAAGGAAGAAGCAGCTAGGTATCTATAGACAACTAGCCAATTAGCCTGTCATAAGATGCAGTTTTCAGGTCTCTCCTCCACGTCGGTCTTCTCTCCTGAGCGTCCGGTCTCTCGCTCCGTGTCTCTCACTCTCTGTCTCTCTCCTCCTCCTACTGCCTCTCCCTCTCTCTCTCTCTCAGCTCTCCTCCGCCTCTTGCCTCTCTCTCTGTCTCTCTCTTTCTCTTCTCCTCCCCCTCCTGCCTCTCACTTGGGGGAGCATGGAGCCCAAAAGGCTGTTTGGGCACCGTGCTCCCCGTGCTGCATGGGGAGCACAGAGCCCAAACGGTCGCTTGCGCCACTTGCTCCCATGCAGCAGCCCGGCTGAGCAGTGCAGAAGTCAGCCGAGCCCCACTGTGGGAGGTGAAGGGGGGGGCGAGGCAGTGACGTTCACGGCCAGGGGGCGGGGCCTGGAGTCGCTGTCAACGCTGCACATCACCGCCCTGTCCCCCTTCACCTCCCGCCGTGGTGCTCGGCTGACTTCTACACCACTCAGCTGGGCCGCCGCGGGGGAGTAAAAGGAACAAGTGGTCGTTTGGGTTTCCCCGCAGCAGCCCGGCTGAGCGGCACAGAAGTCAGCCGAGCACCACAGCAGGAGGCACAGGGGGCCAGGATTGTGATGTACACGGCCGGGCCCCACCCCCTGGCCATGTACGTCACCACCCTGCCCCTCTTCCCCTCCCGCTGTGGCGCTCGGCTGACTTCTGCACCGCTCAGCCGGGCCGCCGCTGGGGAGTAAGCGGCACAAGTGGCCGTTTGGACGCCATGGTCCCCGTGCTGCATGGGGACCGTGGCACCCAAATGGCCGCTTGCGCCGCTTGCTCCCCTGCAGCGGCCCAGCTGAGTGGCACAGAAGTCAGCCGAGCGCCACGGTGGGAGGTGAAGGACATGACTCAGGCAACAGCGCCGCCAAGAGGGAACAGCCAGGGCGGCAACAGCACTGCCCAGAGGGAACAGCCAGCATTTCAGCATTACAGAGTCACAGACACTGGGCTACTATATATGGGTATGTCTACACTACAGCATTAATTCGAGTTAATTTAATTTGAAATAGTTAATTCGAATTAAGCTAATTTGAAATAACGCATCTACACACAAAATGCAGTTCGATTTAGCCTTTTGCTATTTCGAAATAGCACGTCCACACTGAGTGGACTCTGAATCAGAGTTAAGTCTGGCCGGAACAAGTTCCGGCAGGGCACCAGGTCAGGACTTAATGTGTGGGGCTGCTGCCTGAGGCTATCTGAGGTCTGTGCTTAAAGGGACCCTACCCCCACCCCAGACGGACAGTTTTCAGGTTTCCCTGCTTGCTTGTCTACTTCTATGAGGGACAGCAAAGCATTTGTGTATCTGCGTGCTCTGCTTGGCCTCACTCAGGACACCACAGCACTCTGCCACAGGGAGCCAGAGCTGCCCCTGGGCACTCTGGTGCATCTTGTGGACGTGTTACCATCAGCCTGGCTGCACTTGCTGCAGGCTGCCATCTGGGAGGTCCATCGGGGGGCTGTCAGTATCCAGGGGGCCCTACGGGAGAGCTTCCACACTGAGGAGCACTAACAGTCTCCATGGTCTGCCGCACTGGGGGCTTGTGCCCCATTCCTCCCTCATGTCCTTCCACTTACCCCTCCCTTGCCCCCCCTTCCTGACATCAAATAAAATACACCTTTTTTCAAAAATAGAAACTCTGTTTATTTAACAAAACGGTTGGGGGGGGGGGAGATGAACCTCTGGGGAGACTGGGGAAAGGAGGCAGGAGACGGGAGCAGAGAAGGTGGGAGAGGGGAGGGGGAAAACTAGGAGGAGGGAGCTGGAAGGGGGACGGAAGGGGGAGGGTTACACTCTGGACCTTACCCACAAGATCACGCTGACCCAATCCTTTAGAATCTAAAATCTAAAGGTTTATTACTAAAAGAATGAAAAGCATGAGATTAAGGTTGTTAAAGTATCATGCTTTACATGCATCGAATCTCCCAGTTCTCGATGCAGGCTCACAGCAGAGATGTTATAACTACTGGCTTAAAAGTCCTTCGTGTACATCCTATGTCCGGATGGGTCCACAGTTCTTCCCGGCTCTTGATTCCCTGCGAGGCTGCCTCTGGGGTCAGGAGCAGATCTGAAGACCAAATGGATGCTGCCACATGGCATCTTTATACCTCCTTTCTGGTCTCTTCTTGGCTGCAGCCGGTCACCTGGCCCATGGCCTATCCCTGTTTTCCCTGCTGGTAGCCCTTAGGTATCAGTCACCATTCTTGAGGTGTGTCCTTGACCTATAGAGGGCTATTGTTCCATAGAGACTTGCTCATTAGCATGTCCATAGGCTGAGCTTCTTTGCCCATTGCTTCAACCACACACAGAGAAACATTCGGTATCCACACAAAGTACATGCTTCTAACTTCACACACAGACATTATACAATCACATCAATAGCATATATAGAATCAGTATAAGATAAGCTTTCATCTGACACCTTGCATGGCCCCCTTTTGGGGAAAACACCGCCTCCCCCGCCAGGGGTGCAGCAGTGATCTTGCTGCTCCCCTCAAAATCCAGTAACGTGACAAGCAGCTCCCTCTGGAACTCCCGTTCTTCCTGTGCCCACTGCTCCATGATGTGGGTCAGGGCTCGCAGGGCCCCCAGGTGCTGCTTTCGGTACCCCGCTGTGTTGCGGTTGTCCTGTGGAGCCCTCGCGTGCGGGAGGATGTTCCGGGTGGGGTGGTGTGCCCTGCATGTGCAGCTGGTGCAGCTGTGGAGAAAGAAGTGAAGTAGTCAGTTCTCCCTGGGGCCACAGTGGGTAAAGCCCAGCCCACCTCTGTGAGGTGAGGATGATCGTGCCCTGCACCGTCAGAGCCGCTGTGCTTGCACAGAGGCCATGGTCAGAATGTCCGGCTATCCCCGGGAGTGGGAGCTGCCCCGAGACCGCACCCATGCCCCTGTGCTGTGTATACTGTGGGTGAGGTGGGGGGGAGATGTTAGAGGGGGCTTTTGAAGAGAGGGAGTCCTGCTGTGTCCTACCCTGGGGTCAGGAGCATGTCAGGTCTCTTCACTCATGCGTGTGGCTATCAGTCCAAGGCCCCTGTGTGACAGGCAGCTGGAGCCACCTGCCCAGGGGTGGCACGGCATTTCCTCGCCCGTGCACAGGTTGCTGCATGATCCGTGGTAAGCAAGGGCCACGTGCGCGGTCCCTTGTCTCCCTCCCTGCCCCCCCCACCCCCGGGTAGGGGACAGTGACGGCACTTACATGGTGTTACATGGTGTGGCCTCCCTGGACAACCCTGCTGACCCTGCAGGTGGGACTGCTCGGGGGTCCTGGTGGTGCGGCGGCTCCTGCTCCATGCCCTATGGTCCCGGCTCGCTGCCCCTGGGGTGGAATGGATTGTCCCGCCCCACCATGCCTCAAAGTAGGGGCAGATGTCTGCCCCTGCTGAGGAGTTGCCCTGAGTGGCCCTAGCATACCCCTACTGCAGCTCTTTAATTTTCAGGCACACCTGATCCTGGGTGCACCTGTGGCCTTTTTGGACCATGGTGGCAGCTATGCGGCCGTAGACGGCCACATTCCTCTGTCTAGTGCAGAGATCATGGACATTGGGGCCCTGCCCCCAAACCTCAATGAGGTCCATGATCTCCTCACTAGTCCAGGAGGGAACGTGGCGTCTACGACCCCTGGCTGGCTCCTGGGTGCTGGGGGACTGGGCGGGGGGATGGCTGGCTGGAACTGGCTGCCCGGCTCACGGTGGGGCCACTGGGTCGGGGCAGAGACTGCTGGCAGGCCTGGATCTGGCACGTGCAGTCTGGCCAGAGTCTACCCCTTTAAGGGCTTTGGGGGAGAGGAGAGGAGTTTTCCTGGTTTGGCCCAGAGTGGCCACCAGGGGAAACTGGGACGGGCTGGACACCAGCTAATTCGAAATAAGCGTCTACACAGCACTTATTTCAAATTAGCTATTTCGAATTTGGTGTTACTCCTTGTAGAATGAGGTTTACTAAATTCAAATTAAGCGCCCTGCTATTTCAATTTTATTTCGAAATAGCGGTGTGCCTGTATAGATGCTATTAAAGTTAATTCGAAATAACGGCTGTTATTTCGAGTTAACTTTGCAGTGTAGACATACCCTTCATGATTCCCATTGGCTTTCCTGGCTTTCTGCCATCACCCCCTCTAGCTACCTGAGTTTAACCCTTTAGTCACCAGGTGCTGGCTAGCACGCCTCCTATACATCACACCTGGTAACAATTCACATGAACATGCTGGAGTGTTACTTGTTGCTGGACTATTGTAAGAATTTCATTTGCCTAAAAATGGGAAGTTTGTGCATGGCAAAGCCCCTACCTGAGATTAGGAGGTTGGAAATGGAATAAAGCTCTTTGACTTTGTTTACAGAAATCAATATAATAGAATCATATAAATATAGGCTCATAGGGGCCGTCTATGGCCCGGGTCCAAAGCAGGAGCAGTAAACCTAAACCATCAGAGAGAGGTGTTTCTTTAAAATCTCCCTTGTTAACCTATTTAGGGCACATTCCTTACAAGACTGAATGGCACATCATAATTCATCATCTTGTATCTGAAGGCTCAGAAACTCTTAAGAAAAAGTACCAGGAACAATACAAATATATTTACTGATACTGTAAGATGGGATGGATTTAAAAAGGAATCCATTTTGAAACACTTGGAAGAGGGGAAAGTGATCAGGAATAGTCAACATGGATTCACCAAGGGCAAGTCATGCCTGATCAACGTGATTAGCTTCTATGATGAGGTAACTGTCCCCGTGGATATAGGAAAGCCAGTGGATATGATATACCTTGACTTTAGCTTTTTATATGGTCTCCCACAATATACTTGCCAGCAAGTTAAGGGAATGTGGATTGGATAAATGGACTGTAAGATGGATAGAAAGCTGGCTAGACTGTCAGGCCCAACGGGTTAGATAAATGGACTGTAAGATGGCTCGATGTCAGGTGGTCAGTTTCTAGTGGAGTGCTCCAAATATCAGTTCTAGGGCTGGTTTTGTTCAACATCTTTATTAATGACTTGGATGAGGGGATGGATTGCACCCTCAGCAAGTTTGCAGATGACACTAAGCTAGGGGGAGAGGTAGATACATTGGAGGGCAGGGATAGGGGCCAGAGGGACCTAGACAGATTTGAGGATTGGGCCAAAAGAAATCTGATGAGGTTCAACAAGGACAAGTGCAGAGTCCTGCACTCGGGATGGAAGAATCCAAAGCTTTGTTACAAGCTGGGTACTGACTAGCTAAGTAGCAGTTCTGCAGAAAAGGACCTGGGGATTATAGTGGATGAGAAGCTGGATATGAGTCAACAGTGTGCCCTTGTAGCCAAGAAGGCTAATGGCATATTAGGTTGCATTAGGAAGCTCATTGACAGTAGATCTAGAGAAGTGATTATTCCCCTTTATTCTTCTCTGGTGAGGCCCCCATCTGGAGTATTGTGTCCAGTTCTGGGACCCCCACTATAGAAAGGATGTGGATGCACTGGAGGGGGGGGTCCAGCAGAGGGCGACCAAAATAATTAGGGGGCTGGAGCACATGACCTATGAGGAGAGGCTGAGGGATCTGAGCTTGTTTAGTCTGCAGAAGAGAAGAATGAGGGGGGATTTGATAGCAGCCTTCAACTTCCTGAAGGGAGGTTCCAAAAAGGATGGAGAGAGGCTTTTCATAGTAGTGACAGATGGCAGAACAAGGAGCAATGGTCTCAAATTACAGTGGGGGAGGTCTAGGTTGGATATTAGGAAAAGCTACTTCACTGGGGTGTGTCTAGACTACATGGCTCCGTCGACAGAGCCATGTAAACTAGTTTACCCGACATAGCCATGAAGCAGGGATTTAAATAATCCCTGCTTCATTAAAATAAAAATGGCCACCGCGCTGTGCCGACAATCAGCTGATCCGGCACAGCGTGGCAGTCTAGACGTGGATCGGTTGACAAGGGAAGCCTTTGTCGACCGCTCCTTTATGCCTCGTGAGACAAGGTTTACAGGAGCGGTTGACAAAGGCTTCCCTTGTCGACCGATCCATGTCTAGACTGCTGCGCTGTGCTGGATCAGCTGATTGTCGGCACAGCGCGGTGGCCATTTTTATTTTAATGAAGGGGGGATTATGTAAATCCCCGCTTCATTGACTATGTCGGGTAAACTAGTTTACATGGCTCCGTCAACGGAGCCATGTAATCTAGACACACCCTAGGAGGGTGGTGAAGTACTGGAATAGATTACCTAGGGAGGTGATGGAATCTCCATCCCTGGAGTTTAAGTCTTGCCTTAACAAAGCCCTGGCTGGATTGATTTAACTGGGACTGGGACTGGTCCTGCTTGGGCGGGGAGTGGGGGGGTGGACTTGATGACCTCCTGAGGTCTCTTCCAGCTCTATGAGTCTATGAATTTTATTCATATTCATTGCAAGTAGGCATTGGCCACTAAAGTTGAAGGGATCATAGATTTAGAAACCAATACAGCAATTCCTATGTTCAGTCTTGTACTTACAAGAAACTTTCCAGTTTACAAATGGATAGTGTATGGTAGATTTGAACAGCGCTCAGAAATAAAAACTGTAGTTACAGATATGCAGGAATAGCTTTAATATGGCTTTAATATTTCTTTTGTGCCTGTTTAAGATGTCCACAATGTTTTGTAATGGCCTTCCTTCCCATGAGAGTGTGGATGTAATTTAGCTTGAAACTTTGGTAAGACATGACCAACTTTTGAACAAACAACAGGAAATATGCTGCCCAACTGAGCTGTCAGTCATTTATATAAGATAATAAATGAATACACGCTTGTTTATTATTTCTGATTTACATTTAGAAGATGCTTTATCTATCATTATTGTGTTTGTGTATAAAAATAAAGGGAAAGGTATTCTTATACTTATTATGATGTTAAAATGTCCATTTTATAATTGCAATGAAGAGACAGAATATTATGTGGTAGTACTGATTAATACACTTCTTGGACACTGTAGAAATACTCAGCTCAGGCGTGTATGCATCTGAGGTATGCTTTAATCAGTATCACTGTGTGGTCTGTTGTATTGTATTGCTTAATTAAATCAATACTTGGTTATACCCTTGGTTATACCCTTGCAGCTGCATTTAGGAATTAGGATATATTAGTGCAAGTATAATGGAGAGGAAAAACATCACTTAATGCTTTATTGTTTGATGGACATACTATTCTAACAATGATTTTCATTAATTTTATTGTCATCTTGGCTTTGTGCCCTCATAACCTCAAGCCATTTTTGATGCAACTATCCCCTTTTATTTCTCAAAATTCTGATGTAATTTTAATAGTCCACAACCTTTTTAGCTTGTGTTACTCTCTACTACTGAAGCCTGGGGTACCGTTTTTCTAGATTTACACACTTCCACTAATTTTCTGTCTTTCTGTCTCCAGTTTTCTTTTCTATTTCTTGTTCTTGTGTATTTTTTCTTCTTTTGTCTCTTCATCTTGTTTTTATTCGTTCTCTTGGTGGCTCTTCCCACTTGCTAAGCAATCTTTTTTTCTTCTTCTGCGACACGCCCCCTGTTAACCTCTGTTTCTCTCTAATTCTTCCCTTACATTTGCAAACAATCTTGAATTCTTCAACATTTATGGATCACTAAAACAAAAGTAACTTCAATTCTCCATTTGCTCATTACATATGAGTTTCCTGGGAGAAAAAGAGATTTCTATGTGCTGTAGACAGACACTATTACTGTGTAACGAGTACACAGGGGTATCTGGTACTAGAATTCCAATCAATATGGATTAACCAAGGGCAAGTCATCCTGATCAATCTGATTAGCTTCTACAATGAGGTAACTGGCTCTGTGGATATGGGAAAGTCAATGGATGTGATATACCTTGACTTTAGCAAAGCTTTTCATATGGTCTCCCACAATATTCTTGCCAGCAAGTTAAGGGAGTGTGGATTGGATAAATGGTCTGTAAGATGGATAGAAAGCTGGCTAGACTGTCGGGCCCAACGAGTAGTGATCAATGGCTCGAGGTCAGGTTGGCGGTCGGTTTCTAGCGGAGTGCCCCAAGGATCGGTTCTAGGACGGGTTTTTTTTCAATATCTTTATTAATGACCTGGATGAGGGGATGGATTGCACCCTCAGCAAGTTTGTGGATGACACTAAGCTAGGGGGAGAAGTAGATACGTTGGAGGGCAGGGATAGAGTCCAGAGTGACCTAGAGGGTGTGTCTATACTACAGGGTTTTGTCGACAAAAGTGGACTTTTGTTGACAAAACTATATCTGCGTCCACACTGCCATCGAGTTATGGCGACATAACATCGACATAACTCAGCAGTTTTGTCGACATATGTAAACCTCATTCTACGAGGAATAACTCCTTTGTTGACATAGTTCTGTTGACAAAAGAGCAGTGTGGACGCAGGGGAAAAGTTATGTCGACATAAAAGGCCTCCACGAAGAACCCCTGGTGGACACTCCTGCCACAGCTTGCAGCTCTATTGTTCTTGCCCGTAGCCATCTTTAAAAGGCACAGGCACCCAGGATCAGCACTCTGGCAGCAAGCGAGCTCCAGAGCAGACCAGGACTGTGCAGCTCGGTTTTGGGTGAGCCATGTCTCAGTGAGAAGCCCCCCAAGACCCATCTGGCCCATCCAGGGACTCATCCCCCCGGGAATCCCGGGGCACGAAGCGCCAGGCACCCTTCTGGTCGTGGCCGGAGATTAAAGCCCTTTTGGAGCTGTGGGCTGAGAGGAGGCACTGCAGCTCCCACAGGCCAGGCATAGGAATGTGGACATCTACAATAGATTGGCAGATGGCCTGGCCAGGAAAGGCCACCATCCCCCCACAGCACCACAGGTCCGAGCCAAGGTTAAGGAGCTGAGGCAGGGGTACGTCCGGGCCCGTGAGCGCAGCTCCCGCTCCAGGGAAAGGCCACACTCCTGCAAATACTTTGAGGACCTGGATAGGATCCTGGGGCAGGGGAACCCCTGCCTCCTGAGAGGCTCGTGGAGTCCGGGCTGGAGACCCCCGTACTACAGCGGCCGGAACACCTGCTGGGGGACCAGGAACAGGAAGATGAGGAGGAGGATGGCACCCAGAGCACCCAGGAGACAGGCACCCAGACACAGGAGGCCTCCCAGACCACCTTGGACACTGGGGAGGGAACATCAGGTGAGTGCGGTGAGGGTCCAACACACGCAGGGCGGGCGGGAGCAAAGGGGATGGTGCAGTGCTGTGATATGTCATGCTGAGCATGGCCTGGGGGGAGGGAGGGGCACACCCATTGCCGCCCTCAGGGAGGGCCGTGCTACCCCCCTGCACCCACACGGCTGCTAGGCACCACCTGTTCCTGCAGGCAGGGATGCCACATGCAGGCATGGGCTGGAGACTCTGGGATTGCCTCACAGCTGCAGGCCTCTCAGTACTCTGTGGGAACCCCAACTGTGGCCCGACACTTCTCCGTGCTGCTCAGCCATGGGGGATGCGTGAGGGGGGACACGACGGTGGCCTGCACACCGCCTGGGCTCCAGGCAGGCCGTGGCTGCGGGCCAGGCCACACCATGCCTTCCTGAGACACACATGAGCAGCCTCTGACTCTAGGACAGGCACTGCCTAATGAGAAGAAGGAGGGCATGTCCTCTCAGGGAAAGGGTGAGCATGCCTGACTGATGACTTTTCTCTCTTGTCCTCCACAGCCGGACCAGCTGACCAGGAGGGGGCGCCACACCTGCCCCACCACCCAGACGGCCACAGGGCACATGTAGGCACTGGCGCAGCTACTTAGAACTGGTGCGCCAGCACGTTGGAGTCCTGCAAGGGATGCAGGACTCTATGGAAAGGAGGCTGGAGGCAGAGGCTGAGTGGCGCCAGCAGTTGCTGCACGAATTTGCCCAGCAGCGCAGGGACATCTGCGCTGCCATCCAGGAGGCCATAGCCTTCCCCGGTCCTTTGCCTGGTCCTGCCCCTCCTCCTCAGCCTGCCCCCCCCCTCAGTCCCCTCCTCTGCCCCTGCCATCCCAGCCCAAGCCCCAGCCCCACCTCCTGCCCAGCCCCCTGCTGTGGCATCCCGCACATGCAGCCAGGTGCGACAAGGCCTCTGGAGCCAAACCACCAGGAGCTCTGCCTCCAGGCAGCCCCCTCAGCCCTGAGCCTCCCTCCCCCCTTCCAAGTTCACATTCCCCCTTCCCACCAGTGACACAAACTGAGGGATGCACTTTTTTTTTCAAAGCAGTTTATTTTCTAAGACAGACATTTTTATTTTTCTCTGAAGCAAAGAGTTATTTATTTTCATTTGTTCAAAAACCAAAAGTTAAATAAAGTGTAAAAGAGTTTTCAGCATCACCTGTCTCCGTTCTCAGTGAGTGGGGACTGAGTAGAATGGGTGAATGTGGGGCTGGGAGGGGTTGCAGGGAGGAAGGCACCGGGAGCATGGGGCACTCCCACATGTGGAAGGCCCTGGGGACAATCAGGGGCCTCCCTGTGAGAATTGCTCCCTCAGGGCTTCCCAAATGCGCAGACCCAGCTGGTGGGCTTGCCGGGTGGCAGCTGTCCGGGGCTGCCCAAACTGCCTCCCCTCCATCTCCTTCTGTGTCCTCCACGCAGGGAGGAAGGCCTCCCCTTTCCTCTCTGTGAGGTTGTGCAGCACGCAGCATGCAACCACATCGGGGATGTTGTGTTCCCCCATGTCCAGCTGCATCAACAGGCACCTAAACCTGCCCTTCAGATGGCCGAAGGTGCACTCCACCTGGAAGCAAGCCCTATTGAGGTGGGAGTTGAACAGTTCCCTGCTCATGTCCAGGTGGCCGGTGTAGGGCTTCATGAGCCAGGGCATGAGAGGGTAGGACGCATTGGCCATGATGCACGTAGGCATCTGCACATCCCCGACTGCCAAGTTTCTCTCTGGGAAGAATGCCCCGGCCTGCAGCCTGCGGTACAGGTAGGAGTTCCTGAATATGCAGGCATCGTGTGCCCGGCCTGACCACCCGATACAAACATCAGTGAACTGTCCCCTGTGGTCGACCAGGGCCTGCAGCACCAAAGAGAAGTAGCCCTTCCTATTGATGTACTGTGCTGCTCGATGGGGCGGGGCGTGGATGGGGATGTGGGTCCTGTCCAGTGCTCCACCACAGTTTGGGAACCCCAGCCCCACAAATCCGGCCAGGATGGTCTGCAGGTCTCCGAAGCGGACGGTCCTGTGGAGCAGCTCCGCATTGATGGCCGTCACCACTGCAGAACGGGACAAATAGAAACACACAGAACAGGACATTAGAGGGGTTGGCTCACCTGATGAGAAGTGCCCCCCCCTCTCCCCCCAGACCCTAACAGCCCCCTCCAGACAATCCTTTCCGTCCCCCCCCCCGCCCCCCACACCATGGCAGGGTGAGGCTGAGAGGGCTTCTACCTCTGCCACCCCATCCCCAATTCCCTGTGCCTGGTCCTGACTGCCCCCTGGACTGTCCCCTGAGAGTGACTTACCTCCATCAAGATGGCCCTGACAGTAGACTTCCACACGCCAAACTGATGCCCCACGGAGCGGTAGCTGTCGGGGGTGGCTAGCTTCCACAGCACAATGGCGACGCACTTCTCCAGGGGGATGGCAGGCCGCAAGTGGGTGTCCTGGCATTGCAGGGCAGGGGCGAGCAAGGTACAGAGCTCCCGGAAGGTGGCCTTCTGCATCCGGAAGTTTCTGAGCCACTGGTCATCATCCCACTGCTGCAGCACTAGCTGGTCCCACCAGTCCGAACTGGTGTCCAGCCTCCAAACCTGCCTCTCCAGGAAAAAGTTGGGGGGCAAGGGCAGCAGGGTTGCAGCCTGAGCGAGGGGCTCAAAGCTGGGCTCAGGATCCAACTCTGCTGCCAAGGTCATCATGCTCTCCTGAGCATGAAGCAGCGCTTCCAGCAGCACGGTGTGGGGCCATCGCCTGCCCAGGGGCAGCTCAGGCTCCATGGCCAAAAAAGCCAAAATAACACACAAACAAAAGAACAAAAGAAACAAACAAACAAACACAAGAACAAAAATACAAACAAACAAACAAACAAACAAACAAACAAAAAACAAAAAAGTCAAAACCCAAACAAACAAACAAACACACACAGAAGCAAACACACAAACAAACAGACAAACAGACAAACCAGATAATACGCAGCTGTGGTGTCCGACAAAGCAAGGCAACCAGAGCCAGGAAAAATGCAGCAGCTTTCCTTTCCCTGTAAAGGTTGGCAAGCTAGAAGCAGGAGCAGAGGAACGGCTGTCCAGGAGTATCCCTTTAAGCACGCGTCTCTGCAGAGAGCATGCAGCAGTGCCTGGGCTTTATGGCTGCCCCTGTGACCTTTCAGAAGCACTTCTGGGTGCCTTCTTCTGTCCACAGAGCGTCCCGCAGTCTGGACGCTCTTATGTCAACAAAGCAATGTAGTCTGGACGCTCTATGTCGACATAAGTTTTGTCGACAGATTCTGTCGACAAAACTTATGTCGACGTAAGCCTGTAGTCTAGACGTACCCAGACAGATTAGAAGATTGGGCCAAAAGAAATCTGATGAGGTTCAACAAGGACAAGTGTAGAGTCCTGCACTTAGGACGAAAGATTCCCAAGCATTGTTACAGGCTGGGGACCGAATGGCTCAGTAGCAGTTCTGCAGAAAAGGACCTGGGGATTACAGTGGATGAAAAGCTGGATATTAGTCAACAGTGTGCCCTTGTAGCCAAGAAGGCTAATGGCATATTAGGTTGCATTAGGAGAAGCACTGCCAGCAGATCCAGAGAAGTGATTATTCCCCTTTATTCGGCACTGGTGAGGCCACATCTGCAGTATTGTGTCCAATTCTGCTCCTCCCTTCCCCCCCCCCGCCATAGAAAGGATTTGGATGCACTGGAGAGGGTCCAGCAGAGGGCGGCCAAAATGATTAGGGGCTGGAGCACATGACCTATGAGGAGAAGCTGAGGGATTTGAGCTTATTTAGTCTGCAGAAGAGAAGAGTGAGGGGGGGATTTGATAGCAGCCTTCAACTTCCTGAAGGGAGGTTCCAAAGAGGATGGAGAGAGGCTGCTCACAGTAGTGACGGATGGCTGAACAAGGACCAGTGGTCTCAAGTTACGATGCGGGAGGTCTAGGTTGGATATTAGGAAAAACTATTTCACTAGGAGGGTGGCGAACTACTGGAATGGTGGTGGTACTAGGGAGGTGGTGGAATCTCCATCCCTAGAGGTTTTTAAGTCTTGGATTGACAAAGCCCTGGCTGGGATGATTTAGTTGGGATTGGTCCTGCTTTGGGCAGGGGGCTGGACTTGATGACTTCCTGAGGTCTCTTCCAACTATGATTCTATGATCCTTCATTCTGAGAACCTTAAGGAGGCAGCGTAATCTTATCGGGTAAAAAGAGCACTTCTCTTATCTTTTCCATGTGCCAGTAGTTGGTATGAGGGAGAGAATGATTTAGTCTATAAACATTTTGTAAGTGTGAATGGACTACATTCTTTCTTCAGAAAACACCAAGGGGAAATCAGTACCTAATCACAGTTCAGGACATAGAAAAATAATTCCTTAAAACAATAGTAGATAGGGAGAGATTCAGAGCGTATTGTGATAGGAGAGGCCTGTAGGGTCCCTATTGGATCAAATCAGAATAGGAAGCTTGTTTAAACTTGTTTCTCCAATTAATTTATATACACTTTGGAAATTGTAGTGACAGATAATAAACCCCTGTTTATACATGCAGGACAATGAAAACGTTTGGAATATAAATATACACATATCCAAACTGAGTCACCTTTGGAATTGCTGATGGATTATGCTTTATATTATCTCCGATCAGTTATTCATGGGAAACACAGTCCAAAGCAGGAGAACAAAATCCATGTCACCCAGCTTTTCCTCCCCTTATTCATAAACTGGGGTCTGTCTAATCAGATTGATGTATGTCTGCAGTTGTGCAGGAAGAAGTTGCCAGCACGAATATAAGAGGCCTTGCTAACAATTGGCTGTCTGAAGATGGAAACTCGTTCATCCATAGTACGCAATGCAGGACTATCAGAGATTGGAATTCTAATGAAAGGTACAAGAATAGTAACTCTTGCATGGATGAAAGAGCTTAACCATACTTGGGCTTATGAGAGTAATAGAAAAATGCAAATGGTGAAAAAGTCAAGGAGCATAATTGGTCAAAGCATACACAGTTACAGAAGAGCTGGCAATTAATTGGTTTATCTTGCATCAGAGAAATTAACAATCAAAAGATCTCATGGATCTGATGGAAGAATCTTCATATGAAAAATGGATATAGATATATGCTGTTGGATAAAGACGGTGCAGCCATTATGGGTTATTAAACTAACTATTCACTAGTGGGTAGTATCCTTGTGGAGACCTCGGATTTCTTATCTTATCAAACAGATTAAAACAGCAAACAAGTATCTACCATTCATATGGGGGATTCCACAGCAAATAATTACCAGTAATAGACCTTAATTCAATGCAGCTGAGCTTGCAAGATTTACTGAACCATGGATATGAATGTGTAACCCTAAAACCAAGATATCCACCAGTTACTGGACTTGATCAAATGGGAGTATGAAACTTTATTTAACAAGGTCCACCATTTGTGACCCTACTATCATGTTCCCTTCTATATGTCTTCTGGAATGTGATCTTTTAAATGTCCGTCACTTCCTCTAGGACATGACCTTCCCGTTCCTTCACTTCAGTCCTCACTCCATACAGTTTTCTTTACATATAAGGTATAAAGTGCAGCCTCACCTCACATTTTCCCCAAAAGTGGTTATTTGTAGGGATAGCAGACAGGATGTAAGATCTTCCTGTGGCTGCTCAGAACATTTCCTTGTGTATCTGCACATGTTATGAACTAGAGACTGTTCCAACCTGCCTGTCTGAAGTGCTCACCTCACAAGGGCATAGACATCTTCAGCAGCATTTCTGGCACAGATTCCTATTTATGACATTTGCAAACCTGCAACATGGTTGTAAGTGTAAACATTGTCTTCTCAACCAGCAGGCCAGGGATAAGGGCAGATTTGGTTAAGCTGTATTTCACTAAGCAAGTCTGTGAACGCTCCTCTCCCCACCTATTCAACTGTTTGGGAGTTACCTATATTGAAATGGACATGTGCAAATGCTCTCAGAAGAAAAAAAAGGTTACTAACTTTTCTTCTTTGAGACATGTTGCCTGTGTCCAGTCTAAGACCGCCGCCCCCCTTCCTATCTTTCAATTCAGAATTGGCTGAAAAGAAGAACCAGAAAGCGCATGAGGTCAGCCAGTCTCTTTATACCAGCATTATGACCATGTGGCACTATAAGGCGCCAGAACTGTCCCCAAGGATATCCGGAGGGAAAAATTTCTGTAGACTGCTCGGAGCATGCACACACCTACAGCGGAATGGACGCGTGCAACACATTACAAAGAGGAAATTTTGGAAGGCTGGTAACCATTTTTTTTAATTAAGTGAAAAATAATTGGCATTTTTGACCAGCTCGAATAATCCTCTGTGTTGTATGCTTTGAATGGTGATATAATAACTAGAGTGTCATAATTTGGCTCCATAATTAAGCATCTCAGCTAACTGGGAGCAATGAACACTTCTTTCCTACATATTGTTTCAAGCTGCCTAAAGTGAAAAGTCAGGAAGGTCACAGTGAACTGCTTACACTTGGATCAAATATCAAAGGCTATCTTCCCAAACATAAAGATTAAGTTGGGATTGGTCCTGCCTTGGGCAGGGGGCTGGACTTGATGAACTCCTGAGGTCTCTTTCAAATCTATGATTCTATGATTAAACACTTCTTTTAAATGAAAGAACAAGATGGTCAGCACCAATAAAGCATTGGCTAACCAACCTGCCAGAAACTGGCTCAGTCTGACTTATGTTTGTCTGCTGATGTCTGTTGTTCCATAAAACAACTCAGACATCAGGTTCCCCTAAACTCTATCAGGCTTATTTTATTCTGAAGATGTTGCAGTGTGTGTCTTGTATAAATGGAACCTTAGTCTACATTCCTTATACAGATAAAATAGCATAAGCAATAACATGTTTATACAGTATAAACACAACTAATACTTGTGCCATATTGTGCCATTAGTTCAAACCCTTTCTGACATTATAATTGTAGGAACTCATGTAAAATTATTCAATATGCACAAGACACATGAAACAGAGAAGTAAAACTCAAACAGGGGACAAATTCTTCCACATTTGCACTCTGTCATCACTCCTTTGCTCTTGCTGCTATCAGTGCTGGCTGTGGAGCTCTCCTGATTGGGTTTCTAGTGGCACATCTACACAACAGGGCTAAACTTGAAATAAGCTACTGAACTCGAGTGATGCTAATTGCGTAGCTGAAGGTGAAATAGCTTATTTTGAATTTGGGCACGTCTACACAGCATTTGTTTTAAAACAGAGCACTCTTCCTCTAATTTCCCTTACTCCTAATACGATGAGGCTTATAGAAGTTAGAGTAAGAAGCCTGTTATTTCAAATTTATTTTGAAATAATGGGCTTGCTGTGTAGACATGCAATATATTCTTTTGGAATAACTGACATTATTCTGAAATACTACTGCTGTGTAGACATGCCCTAGTGTAGGGCTACTCAACTTTGGAAGCCTCAGGGGCCACAATGATACTCACAGCACATGCCGAGGGCCGCAATTTAAGTGTGGTTGCATATACATGTAAATATATATGTATATATATGCAAATAGCTTCTTTCACACTGATGGGCATGAATACAAAGATTAAGGCAAGAATACACAATACACAGTCCCCATTTAAGTCAATTCTGCTGATATTAATAAAATGCAACACTTACCCGATTTCTACCCATATGACAGCACTTTTAATGAGCAATGACAGTCCAGGAACTTAACTACTAACACATAGCAACAGAAGACCATTATAATGACTCCTTTTTTGTTTTGGCTCCCACCCACAGGCCATGTGTTGAGCCCCGCGTAAACCCAAACTGCACCGCGGGCCACAAACAAATGGGCCACAGGCTGCATGCATAGCCCTGCCCTAGAGTATGGAGGCATGAATGACTTCAGTAAACAAATGAACCCACTTTCTTTTTATTACTAGAAGATAGAGAGAGAGAGAGAGAGACAGCTCCCCTTCTGCTGCTGGCAAGGCTCTTACCAAACAGTTTTCCTTTCTCATAGGGGCAGGAAGAACAGATGCACCAAATAATTTCTGAGCGGGCGGGGTCTTCCCATCTGAAAGGAAACATGACCTTAGGGGTTGTCCTTGGGAGTGCCAAGAAACAATTGTTAATCCAACCAGCATACTGATTCTTACAGAATACAATATCTCAATTTGCCATGAGACATTCCAACCTACCTGCACATCTGAGGCAATGCTGCCCAACTGTCACAGGGCAAGAGGAGAGGGAAAACAATGTGTACTCAATGACTCTTTCACATGAAACTTTCCAGCCCTTTGCAAGCCTTTCAAGGCTTCTTCTCTGCAGTCATTAGCAGAGGTTCTTCCTGCTTCTGCTGAAGTCAATGTCAAAACCTAATCAATTTAAGTGGAAGCTGGAACAAGCTGTTTTGCCAGTTCTATAGTGAATATCAAAAAAGGTAAAGATACATTTCTACTCTAGTCCATTATAAGACACTCCACCTTCAACACATACATCTAAACAGATATGCCAACGTAGCTCCCAAAGAGGAAGTAATCATCTGTTATGAATATATATAGTATAATGAATACATTTTGATTTATTAAGCAAACAACCCTGTAATTCAGCAAAATGAACTCATTTATTGGTGCACTGAAGTATTTGCTAAATGAGTGACTTGGCACTGGGACTTGCACATTTGCCGCATAAATATACATTTGTATATTCATGTTTATGGTCACATTTTTCTATTTTGATAACTCTCTTAGCAAGCTAGGATTTTAATTGCTATATTTTCAGCAGATGTCCTTTAGTATCTCAGCCAGAGAAATGGAGAATACAGGATGTTATCCAGGAATTTTATGAGGTAACATAAAACTATTACTGTACAGCTGCCAGTGTGATGCTGTCCAAAGGGAAGCAGGGATTTTTAAAGGGGGTTATTGTTTGTAATAAATTATATGATCAGACTCCTCAGTGATGCATCAGATAGTGACATATTGCATCCAATCATACATATTTCCTGTTCAACCATCAGCATTAGGTGATTGAAAAGAAGGGAAAACAGTAGTATGACAAACATTTGACAAACAACTAGGCTACGTCTAGACTGCCCCTTCTTGCACAAGAGAATATGCATATGAGGTGATGCGGTGAATATTGCCGTGCCTTATTTGCATATTTAATGAGCTGCCATTTTGCGCAAAGGGCTTTTGTGCAAAAAGGAGCCATCCACACTGCTCCTTTTTGCACAAAACCCCCCTCTTGTGCAAGAGCTGTTTAGCCTGAAAAAAAAGCAGCAGAATGGCTCTTGTGCAAGAGGAGGGTTTTGCGCAAAAAGGAGCTGGGTAGACAGCTCCCTTTTGTGCAAAAGCTCCTTGCGCAAAAATGGTGGCTCATTAAGTATGCAAATGAGATGCAGCAATATTCACCTTTTTGCTCATTTGCATATTCTCTTGCGCAAAAGGGGGCAGTCTAGACATAGCCCTATAGTACAAATAAAAGCAGGTAAAACATAACTGCATGAAAAAGTTTGTGCTTTTTCCTGCACCAGTTATAGATGGAGCATCTAGTAGCATGCTAGCACTTAAGCCTGCTCAACACTTCCTGTTTTAAACTCCCATTTTCAGTTGTTTAAAAACTTTATTAAATGTTACCTTTATGGTCTGATATGTTCCATTGCCGCTCTTTGCCTCAGCCTGAACTGTTTTTAAAAGTTTGAGTTAGAATGGTCCCATGAAATAACTTTCTGAGACGAGATTAGAAAAAAAGTCTGAAAACTGGAAAAATAAAATGGAAACATTCTGGTATCTTATTATAGAGTGTCTCTCCAAAGTATATCTCCTTATGGCACAGAATGGCTACACTGTGGGAGGTCAACATGAGAAACTCTCTCATTGACTTCCCTTACTCCTCATGACCCCATGGAGTACCAGGGTCAATGGTGGCAACCTCAACATTTGATTTAGCGAGTCCTTACTAGACCTTCTAAATCAAACCCCAGAAGATCAATCTCTAGAGTGTTGATCTCCACATAAGTATAGACAAAGCCTGGGTCAGACCCAAGTTCCATCTAGTGCCATATCCTGTCTTGCAACAGTGGCCAATACCAAGTACCCCAGAGGCAGTGAACAGAACAGGTAATCATCAAGTGATCTATCTCCTATCATCCATTTCCAGCCTTTGACAAACATCAAGGCCATGTCTACATTACAAAGAAGATCAAAGCAGCTGCAGTTGATCTTCTGGGGTTCTAATTAATGTGTCTAGTGAAGACATGCTAATTTGAACTGAGAGAGTACTCCTGTTGATGCCAGTAGTCCTGCTTCTATAAGAAATAAGTGAGGTCAAAGTGTGCTCCCTTTGACTTCCTGGAGTGTGGACAATGCCAAAATTTGAGTTAGGATACTTCGACTTAAACTATGCAATAAACGTAGCTAAAATTTTGTATCTTAATTTGAATGTATCTCCTAGTGTAGACCAGATCCACCCTCTGTTGCCTGTATTGCAGCTGTAAAATAAATATTGCAAAGGAATATTGCAAGATAGATGGGACACCTGTAGTGGGAAAAACCTGAGGCCCAGTTCCCTATTTTGTAATCAAAAGGGACCTTCCCTACTGGGTCACACACCTGCAGGACCAAGAAGTACACCCATTTCTGATACCTCAAAAGCACCAGAGGGCAATCCTGAGCCTTCCCCATAGTCATCTTTTTGGGGGTACCTGGGAGTTGAGAAAATGCAAGCAAGAATCTTACAGAGGTTCTTCTGGACGGGGTTTCATGAAGATGGTCGATGATATTGTGCTTCCTGCCCTGAGTACCAACTACACTGCCCTCACCTCTATCTAAAAGCCCTTTGGTACCCCTGCCAATCATTTGAATGGCTTGCCATGGATCTGGTGCAGTCTTTGGAAAAAATAGCCCGGGGCAACCAATATATATTAGTCATTTTTGATTATGCTACCAGGTACCCTGAAGCTGTACCTGTAAGAAACACAGCTTCCAAAAATATCACCAAAAAATTAGAAGCAATTCTCGCCCAAGTGGGGCTACCCAAGGAAATACTCACCAATCAAGGGTCCCTGTTTATGTCCAGGGTGATGAAAGATCTGTATGCCCTTTTCCATGTCTACCACCCACCGACTGATGGCCTGATCAAAAGATGTAATAGGACCCTGAAGGCCATGATCAGGAAAGTGGTAAGTAAAACCAGAATGGATTGGGACATGCTGTTACCCTACCTTATGTTTGCCATCCAAGAGGTTCCCTAAGCTTCCACTGGATCTTCCGCCTTCAAGCTCTTGTATGGTCTCCACACTCGGGAAATACATAGCCAAGGAAATTTGGGAGGAGGAGCCAACCATAGGAAAAAAAGTAGTAGAATATGTATTATAAATGAGGGACCGAATAACACAGGTTACTCCCATTGTGCGGAAACACATGCAGGAAGCCCAAGAGGCCCAACAGGCATATTACAATCAGCAAGCAAACACTTGGCGGATCTAGCCTGGAGGCTAGTACCCATGGCAGAAAGTAAGCTGTTGGCCCAATGGCAAGAACCATATGAAATAATGAACCTGTGGGGGAGGTGAATTATAAGGTATGACAACCAGGACACCATCAGAAAGTACAAATATATCACGTTAACCTCCCAAAACCCTGGCAAGCACAAGAGGCCTGTATGGCAGCCCACAAAAATCTGCCCAACACATGAACCCTCAGTACAGGTGCAGATATCCCCTGACCTAACAACCAACCAGAGTGAAGAGGTATTGGAGATGATCCTCTTCAACCAGGACATATTCTCAACAAACCCTGGGTGTACCACCGTGAGGTATCATCAGATTATCACAAACCCTGGGGCCAGAGTAACAATCAGGATGCAGGCAGCAAAAAGGGAAGAAATAAAGAAGATACTGGAGATGGGGATAACTGAAGAATCACACAGTCAATGGCGAAGCCCCATAGTGCTAGTGCTAAAACCGGATGGCACTGTAAGATTCTGCAACGACTTCCATCCACTAAATGAAATATCTCAGTTTGATGCGTACCCAATTCCCCACATAGATGAACTAGTAGACCAGTTGGGCAGTGCCCGATACCTAACAACCCTGGACTTAACCAAGGGGTACTTGTAGATCCCATTATCTGAAGATGGGAAAGAGAAGACAGTGTTCTCCATGCCTGAGGATCTGTTCCAATACACGCTCCTTCCTTTCGGCCTACATGGGGCTCCTGATGCCTTAAGCGCCTCATGGACAGGTTGCTACACCCCCATGCTAGTTATGCTGCTGCCTACTTGGATGACATAGTCATCCACACCCCAGATAGTTTATTTAATACTGTCTTGGTCGGAATTGCCTCAAGAGATGAACATCCTGCTACTGTGAAGACTGTTAAGTAGATAGGTGTTCAACCTGAGAACATATCTGATACAGGCTTAGATATTGAATACTACATGTGGGAAAGTGTTTGCATCCAGAATTTTTTTGACACATCATCCCTGTGAGGAGTTATAGGTGTAGGAGATAAAGTTTCCTGTCTATATTCATCAAATTCCTTCAGTGCTAAGAAAATCAGAGAAATAGTTCTCTGCATCACAACCAGCAAATTTGACAATAAAACAATACTGCAGTCATACCTAGAACGAAAACATAATCACACAGCAGCCAACTGTAATTAATGGTTGCTGCCATCCTTTACCATCTAGGATACCAGACACTATGATTCATTTTCAAATCATTACATAAATTTACTTATGGGCTTGCATGTATTTTATTTAGTTTGCAACCACAAAGACCTATTCTTCTACAAGAGGGATAATACTGCATTTTATTTAAAGAAGTCAGGTTAGTATGAATTCTGGAGGTACAGGATCCATCTAATTCAATTCCAGAAGCCACATTATAAATGTTCAAAGAATGTAAATGTAGCTGTTGTATATTGCTAAGTTGAAAGCAATATTATGTTGGATAAGAAAAGGTGTGATTGCTAGAACAATTAACATTCCTAAAAGTAAACACCAATGGGCTCCTCTCAGATATTCTGGTGTGCAACTAGAGTAACTCCACTGGCTTCAAGTCAAGAATAATGGGGAATAATTTAGGGTGCTAGAAAGAAGGGATATACCCACAGATTTCTGACAGAGGATAGATATTTTTTCTCTTGATCTACTTTAATCAACTAGGAACCAAGCCTCCCTCCCCTGTCTCGGTCCTTCTTGTGCAGGTGAACAAAACAATACTAGAGAATCAATTGCATGTATGGGCATGCACAGTGAAAATACCCAGAGAGACAAACAATATAGTTGGCATCTGATTGTCAATTTGACAGTGTCCTTTTAAAGACAACTCACTCACCAGGTAAGTTTTCACAAACTCTCAGGCTTCCTAATGAAGCCACTAGGGATATAATTGAAGTTTCTATAGCAAACGAAGATGTTCCCAGCAAACATTTTCAGTATTTCAAATAAGACAGTTCTGATACTTTTCAAAGTGAGATAGGTGAATCAGTCGCCATCTTTATAGCCTAATTGATTGTATCCCCATCAAAAGAACCAACATCATCATTTTACTATTTTTATTGGGATTGCTCACAATAATCTACATATCTGTCTAATAACGTCTATATACAAACCCTGATTCTCCTCTACAGAGATATTATATATTATTCTACTGAGTTACACCTATGATTTTATTAGGATTGTGCCCAGGTATCAAAGCAGAATTTGGCTCACTTTCTTCAATATTACTGAATATATCACTTTAGTTCATATCACCTTGTTCTGTACTTTTGTACACAACCATTCAGAGATTCCTTCATGGTATCCTCTCATAACAGGAATGTGCAATACCTTGCGGGGTAAACAAGAGTGGAGTCAATAAACAGTTTCAAAATTCTGAAAGCAATTGTGCCAAGTATACTGTAGTTTTTTACAAATCAATAGTTAACTTGTGCTTTATCACTTCAATTTGCTTGAGCAGCTCAAGCAAAGGCATTCAAAATGACCATACAGAAGGCCAGTGCTTGATCACCTTTTTCAGCAAAATACTGACAGCTGTAATGAAATGGCTAAAATAAAATTTAAATGTGCATAAAACTGCTGTAGAATATTTTGCTGGTAACCCTTTTTAACCTACTGAGAGACCCTATCAGGAAACAGCTAGACAAATCAACCCTAGTGCAAACATCCTGGTGTATTATCTAGTTAAGACAGGGTTTGTCAGATTGTGTCCACAGCGTGGATCACATCCTGATTGCCTAACAGACACAAGCCTGGTCTTCACTAGGAATGTACATCAACTTTAGCCCCATACAGTTGCTTTTCTAAGTGATGTGTCCACACTACCAAGCCTGTTGTGTCAACCTTAAGGGCCACAGAGGTCAATTTCAGTACTCCTGCTTTTCAAAAGGAGTAATACTATTTCTGACCTTGCACGGTTGAATTTATGCTATGGTAGATGCAGTGTTCATAGAATCATAGAATCATAGTGTTGCTGGAAAGTCTATGCTATTGGCCTTCAGGAGGCCTCCCACAGCTTCCCATTCTGACCACTCACCTCCACTGCTCTCCCGCTGAGCTCAAAAAGGCCCAGGAAGAGTAGAAGGGTCTTTCCCGTGTGGCCAGCATTGCGAACCCATTTGTGAGCAAGCAGCACATCATGGCAAATGCGGAGATCACTTCCAACAATCAACCAACAGTACAAGGACTTTGAGGAGTATTGCTCCCACAAGTTCCAGTTAACAGCAGTACAGAAGAGCACCAGCATGGTGAATCCAGGAGATCTTGGACCTCATCAAGGTGTGTAGCAATGAAGCCATCCTCAGTGAGCTAAGAACCAGCAAGTGGAACACTGATATTAATGGCAAGCTGCATGGGGGCTAAAGGCTGTTCCAGGAATGCCCAGCCATGCTGAGTAAAAATGAAGGAACTGAGCAAGTCCTGCCATAAGGCACAGGAGAAGAGTGGATGGTCTGCTGCAGCACTTCACATGTACCACTTCTACCACCAGCTGGATGCCATTTTGAGTGGGGGCTTAGCTGGCATCCCCAGTGTGGTCATGAAGTCCAGCCAAGACATGCCTGGCATCACCCTGTAGGACACTGTGGTAGAGGAAGAGGAGACTAGCAAGCTGGAAATCAATGAGAGCTGTTCTTAGTGATGGAGCCAGTCCCCTCCTCCATGGATGTTTCCCAGTCTAGTACCAATCCTGGGGAGGGCACTTCTGGTGAGTTCACAAACTTTGTCTAACTTCAAGCAGATGAAAGCAATGGGGTGTGAGGTGCAGTATGTTCTGTGTGGTGGATACGTTAGAGAGAAAGGATACGGGCCAGAGTGACCTAGACGAACTGGAAGATTGAACCAAAAGAAATCTGATAAGGTTCAACAAGGACAAGTGTAGAGTCCTGCACTTGCAATGGAAGAATCCCAAGCACTGCTACAGGCGGGGGACCAATTGGCTAGGTAGCAGTTCTGCAGAAAAGGACCTGGGGATTACAGTGGATGAGAAGCTGGATATGAGTCAACAGTGTGCCCTTGTAGCCAAGAAGGCTAATGGTACATTAGGGTGCATTAGGAGGAGCAGTGCCAGAAGATGTAGAGAAGTGATTATTCCCCTTTATTCAGCACCGGTGAGGCCACATCTGGAGCACTGCATTCAGTTCTGGGCTGCCCTCTATAGAAAGGATGTGGACACATTGGAAAGGGTCCAGTGGAGGGCAACCAAATTATCTGGGGACTGGAGCACTTGACCTACAAGGAGGTGCTGAGGGATCTGGGCTTATTTAATCTGCAGAAGACAAGAGTGAGGGGGGAATGATAGCAGCCTTCAACTTCCTGAAGAGAGGTTCCAAAGAGGATGGAGAGAGGCTGTTCTCAGTAGTGATGGATGGCAGAACAAGGAGCAAGGGTTTCAAGTTACAGTGGGGAAGGTCTAGGTTGGATATTAGGAAAAACTATTTCACTGGGAGGGTGGTGAAACACTGAAATGGGTTACCTAGGGAGGTGGTGGAATCTCCATCCCTAGAGGTCTTTAAGTCTCGGCTTGACAAAGCCCTGGCTGGGATGATTTAGTTGGGGTTGGTTCTGCCTTGGACAGGGGGCTGGACTTGATGACCTCCTGAAGTATCTTCCAGCCCTATGATTCTATGTTTCTATGTGCTTGCACATCACAGTGTTCAATTTCAGGAGAAGAGTAAGTGGTTTTTGGGGAGGGGTGGTTGGTTTGTTTTTTAATTTGAAGGAAATTGGGGCAAGGAGTTTGATAGAAAGGAAGTCAGCACTTTTAACTATGAAGTTTTTAACAGAGCCTCTGTAATGTGTCTTTTTTTTAGGTGTCAGATTGTTCAGAAATACCCTTAAAATCTAAGTAAAATAGGTTCTATAATAACCATCTAACAACACTTTTTGTAATATTTGTTCTTCCCCCTGACCATTAATTCATGTCCTTTAAAACTGGAAGCTACAGAGCTCCTGAATTTTTTGTCTTGATAACCTTCAAAGGGAGACTGCTTTCCTCTCCAGGTTTAGTATTTTGCCTTCTTTCTCACTTTTCTGTTCCTTTCCTCATCTTATAGTACATATAAATCTCACTATGAAACTATGTTAAGCAAAAGCAGTGGTGACATCAATGTCTGCTTGCGAACAGATAACCTCTTTGTGCACAGCCTCTGTGTGTGGAGGTTTTTTTTTTTCTTTTCTTTCTCCTTAGCAGGACACATAAATAACACCTGCATACAGAAGTGAAGATTCAGCTGAAGATGAAAAAGTGATGCTCTAATTCTTGAGCTCTCCTGCCTTTTTCCATGAACTGCAACATGCAGGCATTCGAAATTTCATAAACTGAGGCTTTGTTCTAACAGCCGTATATTTAAGCAAAATGTCCCTCTGCATCTTACATGGAAAAAGCATTTGTTCTTTTCATAGAACATACATGAAGTAACATTAATTTATGTAACCATCTCTTCAAATATAGTGATGTCCTTACACACTGCATTCAGTGCCAGTGCCTTCAAAAATTGGCACACTGAGTAAGCTCTCTAAAGCAATCAATAGATAGTAAATGACCTACTTAATTGCATATGCTTTAGACTTTTCACACAAGGTGGTATAGATTAATGGGAAGGAGTGTATAAATACTTCATTAGATTAATACTGGTTAGGTCCCCTTGTTTAAGATAATTAAAATCAAGGTCATGGACAACAAAACAAGTGGATTCATGTTGTATTCCTAAATCAGACAAGACAGAGTAAAACTATCTAGAACAGAGGTGGGCAATAATTTTCACGGGGGGGGGGTCACTTCATGAATTTTTGTACATGGTTATGGTCACTTCATGAATTTTTGTATGTGGTTTTGTACCTGGAAGGGGAGGGGACTCAGGTGGAAGTGATGGAGCTGGGAGCTAGAGAGAAAGACAGACAGACAGACAGACTCTGTGTGAGAGAGAGACACTTTGTGACACAGAGTGACTGTGTGTGGCACAGATGTGGGAGAGTGTGTGTGGCACAGAAACAGTGTGGCACAGACTGGATGTGTGTGACAATGACAGAGAGTGTGTGTACTGGCTGATGCTGAGTAAGTTTCTGAAAGAAGTCACGCTCTGTCTCATGTCTGCTTTGTTGTCGCCTCCCCCTGATTCTGCAGAGATGGGGTAGGGAGGAAAGTGTATGTGTGTATGTGCACAAGCACTAAAATCTTAGAAACAGGGCAGTGCCTATTAAGATAGGCACTCCCCTGTGGGTATGTCTACATGGCAGGGCTAGGCTCAAAATAAGCTACACAACTTGAGGTACGCTAATTGCGTAGCTTAAATCAAAATAGCTCATTTCAAATTTGGGCACATCTACACAGCACTTATTTTGAAATAGAGCACTCTTCCTCCGACTTCCCTTACTCCTCGTACAATGGGATTTGCAGGAGTTGGAGTAAGAAGTCCTCCGGCTGGACATTATTGCGACTTAATGTTGAAATAACTGATTGTGTGCAGGCATGCACTTTGTTATTTCGAAATAACGTCAGTTATTCCAAAATAACGGTGCTGTGTAGACATACCCCGAGTCACTTACCATCCATGCTTGTGATGGGAGCAGCTCCACCGTGTGTCTCCCTTTCTCTGACCCATGATCTACAGGCAGACACCCTGATTTCAGCACTCTTCTCTCCCCTCCACCACTCACCACTTCCCTTCTCCTGCTCTGCACAGCTAGAGGAGAATCCTGGGAGCAAAGTAGGCACAGGGGCGGCTGAACACATGCTGCTGGTTGTTAGTATGCATGCTCTGCTAATCATCTGGGCAAGCCAGAGAGAAATGCTTGTCAGGCTGGATTTTGCCCACCACTGATTTAGAGGGCAAGAGAGAATGTGATATATTATTGTCTAGCATGTATCTATTGAAAGACCTAATGGTTTTGACCACATTAGCAAAAATTCAAACACTTCCTGTTCTGAATATAGCATAAAGTCAGTCATCTCTGAAGGAGTGTTTTTTGTTACAACAGTAATCCTTTAATACTACAAACCATTTTATGCTGTTGGCAGAAAGATCTTTTCAGCAAAACCTTCAGTATAAGCCACAACTTCATTTGTGAAGCTCTTGTTGCCCTATATAAACCCTCACTCTCATCCCACATATGATATTGAGATGTTAACAACCACCTCAGTCCCAGCCTTTATTGCCTACTTGTCAATTTTCCAGGAGGCACCTTTGCTCTTTCTCCCATACCTCACTTTGGGTATGTCGGGTACTGTAATTTACATGCCTTTGTTGGCAGAGGCATGTAGTCTAGACATACCCTTTGTGCTTAGAAAGAAAGAGCTGTAAAAACCTGAAAAGTCACATCATTGTCTTCTAACAGCTCACTCCTTAAAACTCTCTTCTGCTACAATACCTATAAAAACTCAATGAAGATTAGGCTGCCAGTGTGTTGCAATTTGTACTTATATAGATCATGATCATCTCATTGTTACCTTGTGTTCCCTCCTTTCTTGCTTCCCAAGCACTTTCATTCTCTCTCATCTTATACTTAAATTGTAATCTGTTTGGGTCATGATTATCTTTATGTTTTGTGTGTATAGAGCACATCGAATAAAGCCTCCAGCTCCCATTGAAATACAGATAGTAATTCGTAATTATATCTACTTATACAGAAGAATAACCAGTATTTAAAAAAGAAACCCACACAATTGCTGATAAATAGCTCAGGAGAAGAAGATAAATTTGATTAAGAGGTTTGGAAAATTCACTGGCAATTTCTGAAATAAAGATTGGATGTTTTATTTAATAATATGCTCTGTGAATTATTCTGTGGAAGTTCTATGGCATGTGTTATATAGAAGGCCACACTAGCTGGTCCTTCTGGCCTTGGAATCTATTAATGAACATTTTCAGTGAAAATTCTCAGTCATGTCGCTGTAATTTTTCACAAAGCAGAACACAGCTAAAATCCCGAGACCCTAGAAGCATGCAATTCCCACTGATACCTTATGATTGACCTAGTTAGTCAAACAGGGAAAGTTGTCCTGACTGCTTTAAAAGTGGTCAGTGGTGGGGAACCTGAGCCCCGGGGGCCGAATGTGTTGCATAAAGCCTCCGCCCGAGCTAATACTTGATTTTACACTGGGGCTATGTCTACACTGCAGGCTTTTTGCGCAAGAACAACTGTCTACATGGCACGCGCGTTCTTGCAGAAGTAAATTTACAGTAAAGTGTCAGAAAGCAGGGCTTCTTGCGCAAGAGTTATTCCTCTCCCCACAAGGAATAAGCCCTCTTGTGCAAGAGCTCTTCCACAAGAAGGCAGTGTAGACAGGCAACAGGGGTTTCTTGTGCAAGAAAGCCCTATGGCTAAAATGGCTATCAGAGCTTTCTTGTGCAAGAGCTCATCTATAGTGCCATAGACGCTCTTGCACAAAAGCACATCTCTTCTACAAAAGCACGTGTCAGTGTGGACGTGCTCTTGTGGAAAACCTTTTGCACAGGAACTCTTGAGCAAAACAGTTCTTGCACAAGAATCCTGCAGTGTAGATGTAGCCATGGATTTTCTGGAAATACACTAAACTCTAAGGTCCTGCCAACACATGACTTAGAGACTGACAAAAACCTCCTGCTGACTGTATTGCTGGGGGCAGGGGGCAGTTGTCTTCTAAATCACTTCATTACTGATGATTTGTAAATGATTCTCTGAGGCTTTGTAATTGTTTCAGCTGCATTGTCTTTTAAACTCTGCAACTCTGTAATCTCCGTAAAACCTTGCAATTTTGTAAATCTCAGCAATTTTGCTTTATAAGTTCAGAAACCTACTGTAAGCTTGATGATTGTTGAGCTTTGCAACTTTGTAACTCTCGGCCACTCTGCTTGTAACTTGCTCTAAACTGCATTCTCCCCTGAGATATGAATGTGTGTGTGTGTGTGTGTGTGTGTGTGGAGACTATTGTGTGTTTGGGATTAGAAACTGCAAGGCTGAGCACATAGAGCCAGGTGATGAGTCATCAGACCAATCAAGGTTAAGCAAACAAAGGAGACACTGTTACTCTGCTGGATGAAGGGAAGTCTGGGCATGCTCCCTGGTGAGGAATGTGGATGAGTCACAGGGGTTGTACAGAGGCAGTAAAAGGAGAGAGCACTTGGCAGAAACCCTTTTCCTGAGAAACTCCTTTTTCTGTAGTCCGAACCATCTTCTGACCAGCTCCCCAGACATGATCAGCAGACAGACTCTCCAGAATCTACATGCCTTGGCTCCTTCTGTGACCCATATGTGTGAGTGTGTGAGGGCAGGAATGAATGTGTGTGAATGAATGTGTGTGAATGAAGGTGTGTGTGTGTGTGTGTGTGTGTGTGTGACAGAGAGAGAGATAGCTGGCTCCCCTTTAGTTTGAATCTTTAGTGGCAGCTCTATCCTCTTTAGTTTAACCGTGTAGTGCATATAGTGGAGTGTTAATTCCTCAGTGAATAAATCCATACTAGTGTAGCCCTGGGTGCTGTCCAGTGGGGATTTTTGGGTAACAGGATGCAGCCCTTGGCTTGCCTGGATCTGCCCTTGGCTTGCCTGGATCTGGCCCCCAAGGCTTGGGGCTACTCCCCAGCATTGGGGAGCCTGCACTGGTGCTCCTGCCCCCCACCTTCTCACTGTAGGGCTGGAGCAAACAAAATCTATTAGCCTTGGTCCCCCCCGGCTCTGGTGTGAGAAGGGAATGTGGGGAGTGTCTTTCTGCTTTTCATTCCAGGGTCAGTTAAGGTTTGGTTTTTCTCTTTTGCTTTTCATTTGTTTCCTCAACTGACATTTCTATGGGTCAATGATCCTTGACCCAAAAAAGGTCCCTGGAATAGGTCAATCATTCCACATTGCATGAAAGAACTCCATCATTAAAGTTTTGATAAAAACATAAGGGCTACATTGTGCCCTGGATATAAGGAACACAGCTTACACTGAAGACAACATGAGGAACATACAGCCCAGAGTGAAAATGAGGAACATACATACCAGGATGGAATTTGGCATGGAGGGCACACTCTGTTCTGCTTGTACAAGAGCATTGATTTCAGCAGGGTTACAGGGATGTGCCATTTATGTGTTATGAAAAATGTCTCCCTACTGAAATATTTTCCCTCTCATCTTCCCATTGCTTGTGACTGGGAAATATAAATAGTTATGAGTCCATCCTGGATTCCTGTTACTCGCAGGAGATGTATCCCTTTCTCCAAAGGCCTACATTCATAGCACCTTTGCTTTCAGGAGTGCAGCGCTTCTCAGCACCAGTTTAATGAAATAGATTCTCCTTGAGTCTCAGGGTACATTCCCCCTGCATAACAATGGTGGATGGCTGATATTGAATGGCCAGTATTTGGCAAGTATATGTGCAGATAAATGTATAAGGGAGATCTAGAGTAGATGAGTGGATAGATTAGGAGGGGGTGGAAAGATGTGAAGTCCAAAGGAAGATTGATGAGATACTTTAAAAAAAATGAAGGTGGATATGACAGAAGCCAGTGGTATTTGGCAAGGAGGAAGAGGTGTTTGAAAGATCAAGATGACAGAGAAAGATTGAGAAGGAAAAGAGGACAGTGTAATTATAGAGATCAAGGGAGATGGGAGGGAGAAAGCAAAAGAATCAAAAAGGGAAGAACTATGAAGACAAAAGAGGTTCAGATACATAATATATACAAGGATACCTCTACACTATGGGTGTGTCTAGACTACATGGCTCCATTAACGGAGCCATGTAGATGAGTGTACTCGGCAAAGGGAAATGAAGCGGCGATTTAAATAATCGCCGCTTCATTTACATCAAAATGGCCGCCACACTGTGCCGATCAGCTGCCAGATCCCTTTGTCGTCAGATCCTGTAAGGCCCGTTTCATGAGGCACAAAGGATCTGACAACAAAGGGATCTGGGGGTCGGCTGATCCCCGTCTAGACTACCGCGCTATGCCGACAATCAGCTGATCGGCACAGCACGGCGGACATTTTGATGTAAATGAAGCGGCGATTATTTAAATCGCTGCTTCATTACCCTTTGACGAGTACACTCATCTACATGGCTCCGTCGACAGAGCCATGTAGTCTAGACACACCCCAGGGGATAAGGTTGAATTAAGATACTTCAGTTTTAGTTATGCAATTAATATAGCTGAAGTTGTGTATTTTAACTTGACTTTTGGCACTGTCCACATAGCAGGAAGTTGAAGGGAGAATGCTCTCCTTTCTGCTTCCCTTACTCCTTGTGAAAGCAGGGTTACCGTCATTGACCGGAGCGCCCCTCTCAGTTTGAATTAGTTTTTCTTCACTAGACTTGCTCATTCAAACCCAGGAAGATCGACAGCTTCAATCTTCTCTGTAGTGTAGATATACCCCAAAAAAGGAAGTGGAGATAAGAAAAGGAAGAAAGGAAAAACAATAAAAGTGTGATCAGCTACAATTCAAATAAGAGACAGAAAGAAAACTCAGTGTCACAATATTATAATAAATAAATGCATCTTGTACATTATACAGGAGTTAACATTACACTCCTATGCACCTTGTAATCACGGGCACTATGGACATGAAAAGACAACAAAAAGTGTTCAAGGAGTTTGCCTGAAGATTTTGTAAAGGTAAACTGTAGAGAGAATATCCTTTTGAAACTCCATAGCAGGAGATGCTGCAATGTCTTTATCAGCTAATGCCATCCTAGGATTTACAGGAAAAAGGATTCCCTGATGTGGACATTCTAATGCATGAAATTGAAGAAGCTTCTAAAGGAGACTCTGCAAGGTGCCACAGAACATCTGAGTGCCTCCTCAGCCCTAGGATTCTCATGCTGTTATAGGCTATAGTAATATTGGGACATGCTATCCAGCCAGCTCTTCCCCCCCCCCCCCCTCAAAAAGCAGCTGTAGGAAAAGGAAGCTATCCCTTATATTCATCTAGCACTACCTTGAACAAAAGTTCCAGACAAGAAGAGGCATAGAAAGAGTTTCCCTGTAGTTGGAGGGCTGTGACAGATAGAAATACCAAAATCACTACAGGTGAGAGGGAACCCAAGAGGTGAGCAGCATTTCAATTGGATAGACAATTTTAGAGATTTAATACTAATATGAAATAATGAAGTTACATTGTGTCTAAAGCAATAGCTGGTGGTAACCCTGCAGTCATAGAAAGATACAGGGTGAAAGGGTAAGGTTGCTGTGGTGAGAGAGGGTGGGGGTTCACAGATATGGAGACTATGTAAGTGGATTTGAAAAAAATTAAGGATTTGTAGATGGGGGTTCAGTTAGGAAATGGCAGGCTAAGTTGAGGAACATTTGTGGCATTTCTTCTATCTAACCATGAAGGGGGTAAATAAGCAAACTATGTACAAAAGCAACATCTATGGCAATTATCAGATAAATCATTCTGCTTGTATGTAATAGCCCTACTCCTACACTTCAATAGTATTTTGTCATTTTAGTAAATCAGTGGGGACCAGATTTTTTTTATAAGGGGAAATTCTAAAATTTTGAAGTTTATTTTCATTCTAAATCAAATGAAAATGATTAATTTTGAAATTTCTTGCAAAATAAAGTTCAAAAAAGTATTTTGTACTCCATTTTGATAACATATTTTGGTTTGATTTCAAATTCTTAATAATATAAAATGAAAATTTCAAATGAAAAGTCATTTGCAAAGGAAAATATCCTGTTCTGAATAAGATTAAACCAGACATTCACCCATCCCCCATGTCATATTGCTTACACTGACACATTTCCACAAAGTTTTGAGTTTGATGAAGTGGCAATTTCATGGAAGAACTTTCAATTTAATTTTTTTTTTAACCAACTCTACTTTCTAGATTGTAAAATATTTGACCAGGGAACAGGTCTTTTAATATATAACACCTATGACACTGTGAGTGATATTACAGGATATTAAATAATAATTGGGTTTATATGGTGCATAATGGGTCCCTGGTTCATGACTAGGTTTCCTAAGCATTATGCTGAAATAAGGCACAATCTAGTGCATTCCACTTTGTGCAGTCTTTTATACCAATGAACTAAGACAGAATTGTAACATTTTGCATTCTCATACATGACTAAATTAAGTTGCATGTCCATGCTGAATTATGGCAAATATGTATTTAACCTAGACGAATCCCAAAGCATTTGATATAATTATCTTAAATTGAACCACTTCAGGGGTAAAAGGTTCTCTCACATCTTCCATATTTTCCTATACTCTGCTAAGCAATGTGTCTAGTTAACCATTCCAGTTCTTCCTTCCACTTTTATCTCCATGCTATTTTTCCTGTGACTCCTGCTATTTCTGAAATACCCTTCCTTTGCTGGCCTTCCATTTCTGCAAACACTCTGACACAATTTCCACCTTGAAGCATATTTTATCTGTGAAAAGAGTAAAAATATGTCATAATAAATAAATAAATCTGTGCTTCCATGTGATGTCTTTGTTCACCAGACATATTAAATGTGTGTACCATGTTTAGACTGCAAGGTCTTTAATATCAGGACTATTCTTTCTTCTGTGTTCTCTATAGCACCAAGCACAGTGTGTGTGCTCAGTAAATAATATGAATAACAAACACAAATAGATTCAAACATGGATGTTTACATTTTCCAGGTTTATCATAGTTGTGTATTTTCTGAATGTGTGATGTGAGGGCATGTCTACACAGCAGCGTTATTTTGAATTAACTCACGTTATTTCAAAATAAAAGTGAGTATCTACACAGCAAGCCCATTATTTCAAATAATGTTGAAATAATGGGAATCTTATTCCAAAATCTGTAAACCTCCAGGATCTCCGCACCAGACGCAGGAATGCTGATATCTATGGCCGACAGCCTGGGGGCAGAGAGGATACATGCACACCCAGGAGCAGGTGCGGATGAAGGTGAAAGAGCTCAGTCAGGCCTATACTAAGGCCAGGGAGTGCAGCTCCCATTCAGGGTGGCACTATAGACCTGCCAGTACTATGACCAGCTCCACCTCATTCTGGGAGGGGATCAGTCCCTTCCCCTCCCCGGTTGTGGACTCTGGGCAGGAGATGCCCATTGTCACCTTCCAAGAGGGCAGGCCCTCAACCAAGGAGGAGGAAGAGGAGGAGGAGCAGGCCATGGGGTCTATGATGCCTGCCAGCCAGGATCTCACCTTGTCCTTGGAGCCAGTACCACACTCCCAGGATGTCGACCAGGAATCAGACGATGCAGGGGAAGGCCTATCAGGTGAGCTCTATGACTGTCCCTAGACACACTGGGGGTAGGCAGTGGGTGCTCCTCACTCAACCTTCTCAGTCTGGGCATTGCACAGCAGCCTGTGCATGTGGAGTGCCAGTCTGGAGCACTTAGCCCCAGGCTGACTTAGGGGACCCTTGTGCTCCTGCTCACAGGGTTCCTGCACAGGTCTGCCTTGGTCCCAAGCCCATGGTGGGACACAAGCCACCACTAAGGAGGCTGGGGTCATGGACACTCTCTCTCTCTCTCTCACATACACACACACACAGCAGTGCCAAACACGGCATATGGTCAGGCCTGCCCTCCTGGGGCAGCATCCACTCCCAGGCAAGCACAGTGACACAGGACACTGAGCCCCTACTAGGGGAGCTTGCTGGGAGGGGAAAGAAGTGGAGGGGACCCCAGTATCACCCTCCCCAACAAGCAGTGTTTGTCATTCTCACACACCTTCACCCAACACCCTCACCCCCTCTTGCCTCCAGTAGATGCTGTCATGAGCTTTTGTGGGTGAGGAGATGCCCCACAATATGCTGGGGGTCCTCGAGGGCAGCCTGCAGTGACTGCAACAGGAGGTGCGGTATGAGATCTAAGAGCCAGCAACTGCTTGGAGGCAAGTCTGGCTCCATGGCTGGAGTGCTGTGGTATCTGCAAGAACAACCATATTAGGTAGTGAAAAGGCTTTGCTGTCCCTCAGGGGGGTAGGCAAAGGAGAGGAGCCTGAGATACGACTGTACAGGCACGCACCTGAACTATGGGAAGTGAGTGCAGTCCTGATGCCCTGCCTGAAGTACTTCCTTAAATGTGATTCAGTGTACAATGAGTGTGGATGCTTTATTTCAAAATAATTCAGTGCTATTTCGATGAGCATGCGCTGTGTAGATGCATTATTTCGAAATAAGCTGTCTTGGAGTTTTCCCTCCATAATAGTTTATTCCAAAAAAGTGTAGACATGCCCTAAGTGGTTTCTCAGTTTAAGTTAAATATTCATTGTGGAACTGGCTTTGTTCACCATTGACATTGCATTGAGCACATTATGGAATTTGTATTTGTTGTGGGTCATAAAATTCATCCCAGTCATGTGTCAGACTTATAGCAGTTTGTACAATGTGGTGTTTATATTTTCTTTTGTTCATTTACTATGAAATTTACATTGCATTCAAGTTATCAGCCATTAATTGTGACATGCAATATATCTTGAAAGTTTGTGCAGGGTTCTGGCTAAAATCCAATTTTATTTTTTTACCTTTTTTTCCCGTATTCAGTGTTGTTCTTGCTATGTTCTACTTTTTATGAGTACTGTCGTTTTATTGTTTGTCACTCAAATTTACTAAAATTCCATGTATTCAGTTTGTATTCCATGCTGTTGTAGCTCAGCATTTTTACTAAAACCCTACCCTTCTAACCACAGTTTCCATAACATTATCTTCTTCTTTATGTGTATTCTACCATATCTATGTCCTCTGCTGTTAGCAGGGATTCCTGTCTCTATGACAGTTTTTTTTTTTAAAGTAATTTTTGAATTGATGAGTTACTAAACAATGACAAATCACTCATGTTCAGTGTAGGCCTGATTTTGGTGACATTGCTCGTCCCATAACTAGTAATGATGGCAGACGTCTCTGTATTTTTTTACTACTTACTGGATGTATCTACTTTGATTTGTTCTTTATTTTATGATTGAAGTATGCCTTCAACCCTAAGCATGCCTTCAGCACTAAAAAGAATATTGTTGGGTATAATTATAGCAAGAATTCCCCTCTGTCATTCTATTCAGCTACATTCAAGCATCTAATAATTCCCAGTCTATAAAATGTATGCACCTACTTTGGTGGATACATTACTAATAGATGTGCTAAATTATTTTGTTTTTAATAGCATTTAGATTCTGTTTGCAGTGCTTTATTATTATGAAATAAATACATACAGTTCTTTTAGCATGCAGATTGAATACAAATTATGTCCCTCCTCTTAAACTTAATAAATGTCACCATAAAAACTTTTTTTATCAATACAGAATAGATATTAAGTTTTTAAAAGAAACGTTTATTTTTATGTCTGATGAAAGAGAATATTTTTGTTTGGCGAAGACAAAACTGTTGGGGTTTGCATATTTTATTTATAAATACACTGTCCTTTTCCTTGTGGCTTCTTTTTAGCAACATACTGTATCATCACTCAGGAATATTCATTAAATCGAGAGCATGAAAACATTTGCATAATTAATTGCATTGTTTCTTACACAGCAGTTCAAATAAAAAAGATTCATAGGAGAATTGAGGCATCCAGACTAGCTGCTTAATTTTTAATGATTATTGTCAGATTTAACATGTTGCATCCCCAAATGGTGACAACCCTTTGCACTGATTACTATGATTCCCTGCCACACGGCAATAAAACTATTGGGGAGTTGGAAATCTGCTCCTATGCTTTCCTCTAATTCTTCAAATTCTAAATCTACAGCTGCTGTGCTGCATCTTCTTTGTGTGTCACCCCCCTGTTCATACTGATCTGGCTCTGAATCAGTGCCATTGACAGTTCAGCCTGATCATTTCAATTTGCTGCTAATCCAATAGCCATTAGTGTGAAGTGACCAATACTTTTAAGATGGAGGCAGTGACTTAGATTTGGGGAACGAGGAATTTTGATAGTTTGCAAATTGGTAGGTATTTACCTATACAATCTCAAGGTCAAGGTGGGTGCATGGAATTAATTTACTGATAGCACATAACCGTCTGAGACCAGAAACTTAATCCAAAAAAATTAAATAATCTCAGAATGCTAGAAGCATACCATACATTTTCCTTTAAGATAGTGCACTAAACACAAAACAAGAATCTGCCTTCTCATGCCCTTTTCAACATGAACACCAGACAGACTTGCAGTCATATCAGGCTTTTCATAGCTAGTTAAGGATACAATTATTTAACAAACAGCTCAGTTCCTGCTTATATATTTAGGCAGAGGCTGACTACAACTTTTTTTTAAGGCAGTTCATATTGCTGTGAGGCCAGGCCTTTTATAAACAAGGAATTCAAGTCCTCTGGCTGTTTCTGTGATGTTAAGAAAGTGAGGAGTGTGAGGGCTTCTAAGGACAGCACACATTTTATGTCTTTCTCTCCTCTGAGGCAAAAGTTGTTGCCTGTCTACAGACAAGAAATCTCTTGGAGATTTAAAGCTGCAGTGTACATAAAACAAAAATGCCTAACGGATAGTAAAACACACACACACACACACACACACACACACACACACACACACACATAATTGCAAAATAAACTAAGATTGCTCAACTAATACTGTGTAGTTAACCATCACATCACTTATAAAACTCCAGGCATTTCAAAGTAACAGAATATCAATAATTAAGGATGTAATTGGTCTTACATTTCCCAAAAGCCTTGCGGCAGGAATCCGGCCTTGGAGCAGCACCCTGACCACATGGTGTTCCCTGCCACAGACCTGCTTTCTGATGACACAGCCACAAGACCCCTCTCAGGGAGCAGCCCCAGCGGTCCCAGGACCCACCCAGGTGGACCAAGAGACGGGCACCCTCCTGGTCTGGAGCTGAGATCCTGTCCCTCCACGAGCTTTGGGGTGAGGAGGAGACATTACAGGATCTCGCTCCAAGCACCACAATGTGGACATCTTTGAGTGCATGGCCAAGTCCCTGGCAGAGCATGGACACCCACCCCAGACCTTAGAACAGGTTCAGGGTAAGGTCAAAGAGCTCCATCAGGGATATGTCACGGCCAGAGAGTGCAGCTTGCGCTCGGGGCAGTACCCCACACCTGCCCCTACTACAAGGAGCTCCACAAGATCCCGGGGGGGTGGGGAAATCCGTTTCCCCACCCGTTGTAGTGGACTCCAGCCTTGAGCCCCCTGTCATCGCCTGGCTGGAGGTCATGGAGGAGGAGGAGATGAACACCGTCACTTTCTCCCTGAAGATGGTGCCTGTCAGCCAGGATGCCCCCCAGGCCTCATCTGATGCCAGGGAGGGATCTTCAGGTGAGTACTCTCAGTTGGTCACACACAGAGCCGGGGAGGCAGGCGCACAGGGTGCGAGCATCGCTTGGGCTGCTTGGGTTTGACATCATGTTGCAGTCTGTACACATGAAACCACATGTGCGCCACACAGACTCAGCAGGCAGCCCCTGAGTATGGGTGGGATCCTGCTGCCAGGCTCAGGGGAGGCCCCATACATCCGGCCCCGGGGGAGGGACCCTTCCAGTACCTGCCACGGCTGGAAGCAGGCTAGCCACAAGGGTGCAGGCCCAACCCCAGACACACAGAGGAGTGCTGCACACAGCACATGCCTGCACGCGTGAGGCAGCACCCACTCCTGCAGACAGTGCTATGAGCCACAGGTGTGTGAGAGGACCCCAGAGAGGGCCAGGCTGCTCCCAGTTTCTCTGCCGCCCATGGGGGGGATCTCACTGTGACCAGACATTTTCCTTGTCTGCTTGGCTGTGGGCCGAGGGGAGGGGGGAGAAGCAGGCAGCACGATCCCATGGGCACCTCAGGGTCCCTATGAGGCAGGGCCTGCTGTGCAGGACACACATGACCTTGGTCCCAGGACATCCCCCTCCTGTGGCCCAAGGACTGTTGGTCGCTGTTCACAGAGGAGGGCACGGCCTCAGGAACAGTGTCTGAATCATAGAACCATAGAGCTGGAAGAGACCTCAGAAGGTCATCAAGTCCAGCCCCCTGCTCTAGGCAGGACCAATCCCAACTAAATCAACCCAGCCACACGGGTGCAGGGCTTGGTCCACTACTTCCCTAGGTAACCCATTCCAGTGCTTCACTACCCTCCTAGTGAAATAGTTTTTCCTAACATCCAACCTGGACCTCTCCCACCACAGCTTGAGACCATTGCTCCTTGTTCTGCCATCTGTCACTACTGAGAACAGCCTCTCTCCATCCTCTTTGGAACCTCCCTTCAGGAAGTTGAAGGCTGCTATCAAATCCCCCCTCACTCTTCGCTTCTGCAGACTAAACAGACCCAACTCCCTCAGCCTCTCCTCATAAGTCATATGCTCCAGCCCCCTATATCATTTTGGTTGCCCTCCCTCCACTGGACCTTCTCCAATGTGTCCACATCCTTTTTGTAGTGGGGGGCCCAGAACTGGACACAATACTCCAGATGTGGCCTCACCAGAGCCGAATAAAGGGGAATAATGATATCTCTAGATCTGCTGGCAATGCTCCTCTTAACGCAACCTAATATGTCATTAGCCGTCTTGGCTACAAGGGCACACTGTTGACTCTAACCAGCTTTTCATCCACTGTAACCCCCCAGGTCCTTTTCTGCAGAACTACTATTTAACTGGTTGGTCCCCAGCTTGTAACTATGCTTGGGACTCTTCCGTCCCAAGTGCAGGACTCTGCACTTGCCCTTGTTGAACCTCATCAGATTTCTTGTGCCCAATCCTCCAATTTGTCTAAGTCACTCTGGACTCTATCCTTGCCTTCCAGCGTATCTACCTCTCCCTCTAGCTTAGTGTCATCCGCAAACTTGCTGAGGGTGCAATCCATCCCCTCATCCAGGTCATTAATAAAGATATTGAACAAAACCGGTCCTAGAACTGAACCTTGGGGCACTCTGCTAGAAACCGACCACCATCCTGACATCGAGCCGTTGATCACTACCCGCTGGGCCTGGCCTTCTAGCCATCTTTCTATTCATCTTACTGTCCATTTATCCAATCCACATTCCCTTAACTTGCTGGCAAGAATATTGTGGGAGACCGTATCAAAAGCCTTGCTAAAGTCAAGGTAGATCACATCCACTGACTTTCCCACATCCACAGAGCCAGTTACCTCATCATAGAAGCTAATCAAATTGGTCAGGCACGACTTGCCCTTTGTGAATCCATGCTGACTATTCCTAATCACTTCCCTCTCTTCCAAGTGCCTCAAAATGGATTCCGTAAGGATCCCTTCCATGATTTTTCCAGGAACTGAGTTAAGACTGACCGGCCTACAGTTCCCTGGATCATCCTTCTTCCCTTTTTTGAAGATGGGCACTACATTTGCCTTGGATGACTGACCTCTTCTCCCTCTGTGTGTTCTCCACAGCTGGACCAGTCGGGACTAAGGGGTGAGCTATGTTGCCAGCTGCCAGAGCCCGGGGGACCCAAAAGCATGCCAGGGTCCAGGAAGACCTCATGCAGCAGCATGTCAGTGTCCTGAGCAATATACAGAAGACCCTGGTGCAGAAGATCTGTGAGGAGGCAGAGTGGCGGAACTGTGCATGGGACCAGCTCATGCAGCAATGCGATATCATGTGTGCCTTCATGCATGATATGATGGCACACCTGGCTGCTGTCATTGTTCCTGCCTACCACCCTCCTGCCCCTCCCTGCTATGCCCATTCCCCCCTCCGCCTGACCCCAAGCGATGCCTATGCTCCCTCCTCAAGCAATGCCTCTGCTACTTCCCCAAGCAATGCCCATGCCCCCTCCCCATGTGATGCCTATGCCCCTCGCCCTGCCCCCACTGCCATCTCTGACCCTACTCCAGCCCCCCCGCTGCACTTCCCTGTGGTCCCCGAACCCACCCAACCCCAACAAGGTCCCCGCACCTCAGGTGGCACACCTAGCTGCCCCCCACATCACTCCGAGCCCCCCTATCCCTCCAGGTTTTGAGCCCTCCTCCCCCTCCCCAGCTTTTTAAAATTAAAGATAAATACAGACTTTGTTTTGTTGGAAACCAAACAGGTGTTTTTATTGAGAGGTCAGGGAAGGGGCGAAGGGAGGAGTGGTAGTGGGGAAGGGATAGCAAGGCAGAGGCCCCTATTGGGGAGGTCCTGGGAGAGTTACTGGGGTCCTTGAGAGAACCTCTCCTTCAGGGCCTCCTGGATGCACACCCTGGCCTTATGGGCCTGGTGGATGGCAGCTGTCTCTGGCTGCTCAAAGAGTCTCCCCTCATGGTCAGTGTCTGTCCCCCACCCCAGGAGGAAGTCCTCCCCCTTCCTCTCCACAATGTTGTAGAGGACACAACATACCATGACCACCGCCGGTATGTTGTGCTCCCACACGTCGAGGCAGGTCAGCAGGCACCTGAATCACGCCTTCACGTGGCCAAAGGTGCACTCAACCTGAATTCTGGCCAGATTCAGGCGGGCATTAAATTGGTCCCTCCTGGGGTCCAGGTGTCCAGTATAAGGTTTCATGAGCCACGGCATGAGGGGGTAGGCTGCATTGCCCACAATGCACAATGGCATATGCAGGTCCCCATCAATCTGGATGCTCTCTTTCGAAAAAGCACATCACTTTTTCTATGCGCTTTTGTGTGTGGACACTCTTTCGAAAGAAGTTTTTTCGGAAGATCTCTTCTGAAAAAAACTTCTTTCAAAAGAAGCCTGCAGTCTAGACACAGCGGTCGCATCTAGACTGGCATGATTTTCCGTAAATGCTTTTAACGGAAAAGTTTTTCCGTTAAAAGCATTTGTGGAAAAGAGCATCTAGATTGGCCGGACGCTTTTGCGCAAAAGCACTTTTTGCGGAAAAGTGTCCGTGCCACTCTAGACGCGGTTTTGCGCAAGAAAGTCCCGATCACCATTTTAGCCATCGGGGCTTTTTTGCGCAAAACAATACCGCATTGTCTACACTGGCCCTCTTGCGCAAAAGCATTTGCGCAGGAGGGCTTTTGCCCAAACGGGAGCAGCATAGTATTTCCGCAAGAACACTGACAATCTTACATGAGATCGTCAGTGTTCTTGAGGAAATTCAAGCGGCCAGTGTGGACAGCTGGCAAGTTTTTCCGCAAAAGCAAAAAAACTTGCCAGTCTAGACACAGCCAGCCTGTCAGGGTGGTTAAACACAGGAATAAGGGAGGTTGTGGAATCTCCAGCACTGGAGCTGTTTAAAGAGCAGGTTACACAGACATCTATCAGGGATGATCTAGATGGTGCTTGGTCCTGCCATGAGGGCAGGGGACTGGACTTGATGATCTCTTGAGGTTCCTTCCAGTTCTATGATTTATGATTCTGTGATTTAACCTCCCTGGACCCAATAACAGATTTAAAAGTAGCCATCCTTTCGCCCCTCCTCCCTCGCCCTCCCAAAAATTAAAGCCACATTACAAAGAGAAACAGCAGAGCTGCAACTCATTTGCCAATGTAGCATGATCAAATTAGTACTGAATATGGATTTAGAATGGTTCTCTCACTAAAAAGGCATTTTTCCTCTTTTGGTATTCACACCTCCCCATCAACTCCTGGGAGTGAGCCACATCCACCCAGATAGTTCCTTCACACTCATCCTACACTTGACAAGTAACTCCCTTCTTTATATATACACATACCTACCTCTGTGATATCCACTCCACGCATCTGACAAAATGGTTTTTATCTACAAAAGATTATGCAAAGGTACCACAGGACTCCTCATTGTTTTTGTAGATACATACTAACATGGCTACCCTTCTGAGCAATATTCTCTCTATAATAAATCATTTCCCCCTTTAGGTATAGTCACCTTCTTATCACTGTTGGAAATGGACCACACCTACCCTGATTGAATTAACCTCATTAACACTGTTGTAACACTCCCATCTCTGCATATATCCCTGCCATGTGATTCTTTCATTTTGTGCATCTGAGGAAGTGAGGTGCAACTCATGAGGGCTTATGTCCTAATAAATTTGTTAGTCTTTAAGATGCCACCAGACTCCTGTTTTTGCTGAGTCAGCAAGATACTAATGATTCCAGTGGTTACTTACATGAATGAAGTTTATTGATGGAAGTAAGAACTGCAGGAGAGGATTCCTGTGCTATAATGGGGTTATATGTTGCACTTCTTTATATACTGCAATTAGTTCTGTTTAAGATTGCCAACCATCCAGGATTGCCTTGGAGTCTCCAGGAATTAAAGATTAATCTTTAATTAAATATTATGCCTAGGGGGAAATGATGCTTTCAGGGCAAAGGGGTATAGGGATGGCCACCCACGGGGAGCAGGGAGAGAACATGAGGGAGCACACCACTTAGCAATTACAATTTTGGCAAGGGCATTAGGGGGTCAGTACACCTCCCAAGTGCTAACACATATCTCCTATGATTATACCATGTGCCAAAACCTCCAGGAATCAGTCCAGCTTCAGCTCTTCCAGGGCCCAAACCCAGAAAACCTTACTAGATTAATCCTTACTCACACTGATGTATTCAGTAATGTCAGAAAAAAAAGTTTTCATTTTGGAGCAAATGCTAAGGTCCTCTCTCAGCAAAAGCTAATTGGCTGTGGAAAAATGAATAAATAACTTGTTTCTTGACTAAACTTAAGGAAATACAGTTCAGGTACTTTAACAAGAAAGGTAAAAAGAAGGAAACATGGAAGTGACTTAACTATTTGATAGAGACAGATACAACTAATAGGAAATTTGCAAAATGGCTACTTTAAGTCTGCAGTTAGTTTGTGCTCCCAAATTTAAAGGACCAGCCTCAGAAAGGCATGCTGGGAAAATGTCCCTATTAAAAATGAAAGTCTGAGTTAGAGAGACTGATTAGGGACTGGATCTTAGCAAAGAAAAGGGTGTTTGGTATTAGAGAAGCCCATTATAAACTGGAAGACGATGCTACAGAAATTGGCTAGAATTCACAGAAAATGCAGTAACATCCTAATGATAGAGTACATCAAAAAGTCACAGAATATTTATATAAAGTTCTACTAGCAAGAGTGGAGATGAAATCAAAAGCAAAATTGTAATCAATATTTTAAAAACAAGCTTTAACAAATTTTCTTTAAAAACTGATGTTTGTGGTGGAATATAATATGTGAAACAAAGGGCGCATACGGGAATGTTTTGTGACAAACGCGCAACAATTTATGATAGTGAAAAAGAAAGACAATTTCCTGAACTGATCAAGGCTAACAACTGGGTTAGGGAGGGGATCTTCTTTGGTGAAGACAGAGCTAAAAAGCAGGACATTTACCAGGTAAGTATGCAAGCTGAGAATAATAAGTGATTTCTCTTCCTTTAAGGTCCAAGTAATAGCAGCAAAGGGAGAGAGAGCTGCTATTAACAAAGGTTCATGTGAGCTATGGGACATGATGAGGTTCCTGGATGGAAACTCCTCCAAAAAACACATGACCACAGGGAGTTATTGTAAGGCAGAAAACCTTTGATTGGAAGAGAGGCCCATGAAATGCTTGAGCTTGGCTCTGGGAAGGGAAGAATTAGGAAGTGCCTGTCATATATGTGTGAAAAAGTTGCCTCAGGGAACACTTGTGAGAAGAAGTTACAAATGCACTATTGACAGCCAGAAATCCAGCTGATACCTGGCATGAAAACAAGGCATAGAACTGTCCATTTAGAGGACCTTTAATGATTTCAAACATAAATCTTAGGGTCAGCTTCCACTGGAGCTGGAGGCATAATTTCCAGCTCAAATAGAGTCTGAATAAACTAGTGCACTAAAAAAATAGAACTGTAGTTACAGAAGTGTGAAGGATAAGCCACTCTCAGTATGTACCCAAGGTATCAAATGGAGTCATGGCTAGGACAGCTAGCATGTCATATCACTTGCAATGCCCACACAGCCAACCTTCTGTGCACTAGTTCAATAAAAGCCAGCATGAGTATGTCTGCCCTAGCTGGAAATTACACCTTCCAACTCCATTGTAGCTGTACCCCAAAAAATACACTGCTGCAGAACAGCTTGTAGTTGCTGACACAATGAAGGTTCAAGAGTTGTAAAGCAGCAGCCTTCAGAATCCACGAGTGTTGTCTTTTTGTGTTTACCCAGATGTGAACATATTTTGCATTTCTTGGCCATTAGTATTTGCCTTCACTAAGTGGAGTGACCAAGGATGCTTTCTCTATGCTATTAAGTAGAGATGGGTCCAAGCTACGGAGTTTTGTATTCTTGCAGACTTTAGGAGCATGTGGATCTGGGGGAAAAAAAAAACTTTAAAAGTCACAAATAGTCTGGTAGCACTTTAAAGACTAACAAAGCATGTAGATGGTATCATGAGCTTTTGTGGGCACAGCCCACTTCTTCAGATGACCAGAGTGTTAGAAGTCCAGAACCAAGAATAAATAAGGGAAGGAGGGGAGGAAGAAAAAAATTGGAGGGGGAGGGGGAAGAGGACATTGGGTAGATAAGTTTCAAAGGGATAGCCAAGCCAGTCTGTAACAGGAAAAACTTAAAAAACAACAAATAGTCTATAGCACCTTAAAGACTAAATAGTTAAAAGAGGCTGATAAGAACCATTAGTTTGCACTTGGAAAGGAAGAGTACTAACACCAGATTCTACACAGACATCAAGAACCATTGCCACCTTCTTTGGTTGGTTGGTTGATAATGTGCGAGCCATCCAATATCGCGATTTAAACCATTTGCATGAGAGTTAAACTTGAGAATGAAGTGGAGTGCCAATCCTTTTCTGTGTATTTGGCTTGTAGAATTGGTCTGAAACAAAACAGCAACTTGTAGATCCTTTAATGAGTGTCCAGGGAGGTTAAAGAGTTCCCCAACAGGTTTTTGTGTGTTGCCTTTTTGGATATCTGATTTGTGTCCATTAATTCTTTCCCGTAGGGTCTGTCCAGTTTGTCCACTATACATTACAGTGGGGCATTGCTGGCATTTGATGGCATAGATCATATTACTGGATGTGCAGTAAAATGAGCCTCTGATTTGGTGGCTGATGTGGTTGGGTCTAGTGATGAAATCGCTTGTATAGATGTGTGAGCAGAGTTGGCACCAGGGTTGATTGCAGGGGTTGGTTCCTGGATGCTTATGATGTAGCTGTGTAGTGTGGTTACCGGAAAGAATTTGTTTGAGGTTAGGGGGTTGTCTGTAAGTGAGAACAGGCCTTCCCCAAAGGCCTCTGACAGTAAGGGGTCATTTTCCAAGATAGGTCGTATATTGTGGCTAATGTGTTGGAGGGGTTTAAGTTGTGGACTGTAGGTAATGATAAATGGAATTCTGTTGTTTTCTCTTTTGGGTCTGTCTTGAAGCAGTTCATGTCTAGGTGCTTTTTTGGCTCTGTCAATCTGTTTTTTTTCCCCCCCCACTTCTCCAGGTCAGTATTTCAGTTTTATGAATGCTCCATATAGATCCTGTAGGTGTTTGTCTGTGGGATTGGAGCAAATCCGGTTGTATCTTAGGGCTTGGCAGTATACAATAGATTGAGAAATGTGTCTTGGATGGAAGCTAAAGGCATGAAGGTAAGTGTAGCAGTCGGTAGGTTTCCAGTATTCGGTGGTGGAAATTTGTCCACCATTTAATTGAACTGTAGTGTCAAGGAAGTGGATTTCTCATGTGGACTGATCCAGGCTGAGGTTGGTGGTGGGGTGGAAGTTTTTGAAATCCTTGTGAAATTCTTCAAGGGTCTCTTTCCCATGGGTCCATATGATGAAGATACCATTGACATAGTGTAAGTAAAATAAAGGTGTTAGGGGGCGAGAGCTGATGAAACATTGTTCAAGGTCAGCCATCAATATGTTGGCATATTGTGGTGCCCATGGCTGTGCTGCTGACTTGAAGATACAAATTGTCTCCAAATCTGAAGTAGTTCGAAATCTGGGGAGAAATTCCAATCCCATTGAAGTTAGTGAGATACTTTATACTGATCTCAGTGGGACCAAGATTTCATCCTGGTATTTTGGTTTGGTCCATTACAAAGATTAGGAAAGGCCATGAAAGTGGGACTTGGATCCAGATTCTTTTGGGGCCCCATCTGCAATACTAACTGACTTTGTTGTTGTTCTAAACGACTGCTCACACAACAGAATTCATATGCACTTTAAAAATAAAATAAAAATAGACTTTTTTTTTCCTGCTAAACTCTCTCACTATTTACATGGAAGTGTCAAAATATTGCTCATGTCTTATATCTTCAATGTGAGCTGCTGCTTGAAGCAAAGCAGTCTCTGATCTCTTCTCAGTTTAGATCAGTCCACATGTAAGGTTACTATCAGAATGTGATTAATACACCATCAATAGTTTCATTGCATGTCAAAATTAATTGAGTTGTCATTTTGGTGCATCTTGCTGATGTTGAAGTAAGATCCACTCTCAACTTGAGGGATCTCAATGCAGAATTAATCAAACAGCAGGTGGGTGCTGAAGAAGCACGTCCTGAGAGGGAAGTGGAATGAGAATGTTCCAAGTATGGTGAAAAGGATAGATGCTTAATGGGAATGGAGGAGAGCCAAGGTCATGTGCAAAGTGACAGCAATATAAGTAATAAGGGATTAGTTTCTGGGGCTGTTTCTTTCTTTGCAGATTGGGAAATTCTTTATAGGTATGGCTCTAGGGATTTAAATACAGAAGCCTTTATTTTTTCTTCTGCCAGAATCTTTGAGAGATACAAACTCAAGTCAAAAACCCTACAAATAGAGAATGGATTAATATGGGATTACTACAAGAAGATTATATTTCTGGATTCTCTCATCTTTTCTTTTTAAATATATAACCCAGAATCATATTGTGTGTATTCAAAGCAAATCCTTTATGCAGAGCTGTAAGTTAATGTGATTGTCAGAGAAGAGTCATTTTTAAAAGCAGCTGAGATTTGCGGGAAATTCTGAGAGGATTTATTTCGCTTAAAATGAAGGTTAACATGGGCATTAATTAAAACTCCAGAATAATTTAGGATGAAATGTGTCCTTGTATCATGCACCCTCCCTTGCTTTCTCTTTGGCCCTTAAGTTACATTATAACCTAGCATTATAATTTGTTTTCCTCCTTCAAATATCTTGCGCCATGTGACATTTTTTTGTGATAGAGATTCCACCACAGAATATCATAGATACTACCTGTCCCTTTTATCTTGAGAAGAATATTTCTCAGAACATGCAATATCTGCTGACCCCAAAGGAACTGATTTTGTTCCTGCTGAAGTTACTTGAAAACTTCCAGTAATATCAGTGGTGACTGTTTCTATAAAAAGCTAAAGCCAGGGATGCCATGGCAGATTTTGGTAGGAGGAGGTGACCTAAGCATGCCATGATGGGGAGAAGAGTGAGAGCATGGGGGGAGGTCAGATTGAGCGTAGTGGCTTTGGCAGTGTTACTGAGAATACTCAGTACGAGCCAAGCAACAAAGTAGGGGTAACCAATCTCATCCGATCCCATCCGTCCTTCCCCATACACACATCACCTCTTTCCAGGTGCTAGTAATTCTCTGGAAAATTCTAGTTTTTGGCAGATAACCTAGCAATTAGCTGTCAGGAGCACTATGATATAATTCCTATATAAAAGAAAGACGATTAAACAAATATTAGACCTACTCAGCTCTAATCTATCATATATTCTGAAGAGTTTACTTGTTTGTTTATAGATTTGTTTGTGCAAAATAAAGTGACATTTCACAATTACCTACAGATGCCAAAATTTGCATAAACATTCCTACCACTTAAAGTAGCTGAATGCACTACTTTTTATACCGGAATATGCTGGTGAAAGGTTAAATAATTATTTTTGTTTTTCATCAGAAGTAAGTCATGACTATTATGATTACAGTGCATAAAAATATTTGCTAACAAAATTAAAAGTGAGTCGCTTATTCAATTGTAATATTAGTGCAAAGAAAATGTTTAGTGTTACAAATCACAAAATAATTCAATTTAGTTACAGAAAGAGTATTGGAAACTTTATAAGTTTCTGATTCAAATTTACTATGTATGATAATTATTCAGTAAAATGAATAATGTTTTAAGTTGAAATCCTACAAATTTAAAACTGTTCTTTTACTTCTGTTTTGCAAGCACATTAATAAAATAGTTCTATTAAATATATTTAATTTCTTGAACTTTCCTATAAATGTAATCTATGTAAAATGACTTTGTCTGGTCAACGATGAGCCTTACCTGCTAGTAATAACATATTCTGACATCTTCTGGCAAGCCCCTTAAAGGACACTGGTTAGCCTTAAAGTTTTAATACATATTCTTACTTGGTTATTAACTCTGCTGAGAGAGACTGTCAGGACTCCTGAGTTCTATTTCAGCTCTGAAAAGAGTGTGGGGTCTAGTGATAACATCAGGGGGCAGCTATATTCAGAGGCATAGCAAGGATGTTATGCTCCTGGGGGCAAAGGAAAAATTTGCGCCCCCCCCCCGGCCCCACCATCGCCGCCACGTGGCAGGGCCCCGAATCTGGTGCACAGCTGAGCCTGACCCTGGGAGGAGTGGGAGGAGGGGAACTTGTACAGCATCTTCACCCGCCCCCTCCAGTTTGGGGCCAGGCTCCCGCATGCACTAACCCGCCAGCAGAGATGGAGGAGGGTTGGGCTAGGAGCAGAGAGGAGGCTCCAGCTGCTGGTGGCAGGCGGAGTAGGAGCAGGTGAGCCTAGGGATGACAAGGGGAGCAGAATGGGATTAAATTGGCACCGCCCTAGCATGGTGCCCAGGGGCAACTGACCCATCTGGCCCCCAGGCTACACCACTGCTCCCCCCTCCTGCAGATCTATTGTCTTATGCATGTGCAAGATCTGTGAGAGCCGTCCCATGCATCTGCAGTTAGTGTCTGTGGCACCTGCTTCTGGGTGGTGGCTCAATGCTGCCACATTCACCTCCAAAGAGGGGGCTTCCCAAAGCAGGCCCTTGCTGCTGACCCCCAAGGCATCCACAGATCCAGTCTCCTTTCAATGGGCCCACTTCCCAGGGCTCATTGATCTTGGATCTGGCTTCCCTCCCCTCTCCAACCCTTGCAACTGCCCAGAGGTGCTCGCCTTCTGCCTTACCCATTCCCACCTCATTCACCCCACAGGGACAGTCTCTACCTCACTTGTCCTAGGGACTATTCTACCAAGACGTAATACAAAGTTTCCATGTAAAAGGACTCAATAAAAAGCTAAAAATTTCAATGAGAGAATGATTAATACAGAGATGTGTCTACATCTGCTGCAGGGAGACACCCCTGCCTGCCTCCACCCCTCTCCCCTAGGGTATGTCTAGACTGCATCCCTCTGTCAGCAGAGGGATGCAGATTAGGCAGGTCGACATTGCAAATGAGGCAGGGATTTAAATATCCTGCACCTAATTTGCATAAAAATGGCCGCCACGTTTTGCCGACTCAGCACTTTGTCGGCAAAAAGTGGCAATCTAGAGGGGGATCTGTTGCGAAAGAAAGCCTTTTTTGACAGATCCCTTATGCCTCCTGCAAGGCATCCTGATCTACTGCTTGGTGACCACCTAGCTAGGGCAACTCAACTTTGGAAACCCTGGGGGCCTCACTGATACTCACAGAATATACTGAGGGCCTCAGTTTAAGTGAGGTTGCATATACAAGCAAATATATATGCAAATATATGAAAATACCTTCTTTCACACTGACGGGCATGAATACAAAGATTAAGGCAAGACTACACAACACACAGGCCCCATTTAAGTTAGTTCTGCTGATATTAATAAAATGCAACATTAACCCGATTTCCACCCAAATGACAGAACTTTTCATGAGCAATGACAGTCCAAGAATTTAACTACGCATCTCAACAGAAGACCATTACATTGACTACTTTTTTGTTTTGGCTGCCACCTGCGGGCCACATGTTGATCCCCACATAAACCCAAACTGCACCATGGGCCACAAACAAACCGGCCGTGGGCAGCATGCGGCCAACGGGCCATCTGTTGAGTAGCCCTGGGTGCTTGGTCCTGCCGTGAGGGCAGGGGACTGGACTCTATAACCTCTCAAGGCCCCTTGCAGCTCTAGCGTTCTGTGATTCTATACTGCCCGCATGGGGCTAGATAGGGGCTGATGCCCCCTAGAAAGGACGGGTCCCCAGAGCCCATCCATACCTCCGTGAGCCAGCCTGTGCTCCCTGCCCTCGGACTGAATGGGAGACAGCACCCCCCTAGAGGAGTCCTGTAGCCTCTTGTGCACCAGTGGGATTTTGGTGCAAGGATCCTCAAGTGGATCCCTTGAATTGGGGGTCAGGTCAGGCCCTGTTCTCTCCAGGCCCTGTGGTATCTCTAGGCAGGTGTCACAGTGTGAGGGGAGTGAATTGGCTAGGTCTGAAGCGTTTCCCCCCACAGGCCTCAACAAGCCTGGGGGTGGGGCTGAGCAGATGGGAGAAGTGAGGTCAGGGGGTGGCTGCCGGGTATCAGTCTCTGCCCCTTGCTGCCGTTAGTTGGACTGCACCGTGGGCCAGTGGGTAGCTCCCAGGATTGTCTCCTTTGAGCAGGGGTGGCTTGATCGCAGCACGAGCTAGCCAGGGCGTGATTGCTGAAGCCTCCCCATCCCGTGGTTGTTCCCCACATTAGCCAGATTACAGCGAGATGGGTTATGCCAGCCTGTGCTGCAGTCACATCTTCACTACCCATGTTGACAGCCCCTGAACCACTGGAAACTGAGCTTCTAGCTCAGCCTGGTGTGTGACCTCAGGCATATTGCAGCCTCCACTGTGCCTCAGTTTCTCCAGCTGTAAAATGGGAACAATGCTGGCCTCCTTGGGAAAGCCCTCTGAGTGCTACCAATGGGTGAAGCGAGGGCTGCCGAGGATTAGCCTTGCCTTTGTCATGTGGGCTTGGTACCGTTCCAGTGGATGGATAGTGCCATCAGTTGCTTGACAGCGCTTTGTGTCCGTATGAAATCAAATGAGGTGGTCCAGTGACAAGCAGATGAGTGGCTGAAAGTCAGTGGGCAGGAAACCGGATGCCAGGTGGCGGGTCACTGGCAAATTCAACATATGGGGAAGGGGGCTCCCCATGCCTCAGCTCCCAGCACTTGCAGGTGGAGTTCACAAATTACAAAGCTCTTCTCGCTTCCCTGCCAGCCAAGCCATTACTTTACTGCGGGTCCTTAACATGTGCTGTCCCTTGCCTTGGCTGGGCACTGCTCTGGGGTGGGCCTGGCTCTCCTAGCCCAGAATCAGAGAAGTGCCCAAAAAGTGGGGTTGGGGGGCACAAGCACCCAGACCTGCGATCCCCCACCCTGCTGTTCTTGCCCCAAGGCCCCCACCCACACACTGTCCCTCCCCCCAAAATGCTCCTGAGCTACCTCTTCCTCCCAAGACCCACCCTCCACTTGTGCTCTCCCCCTGCCATTGCCTGCCCTTACACGCCTCTGGCCCCCCCACCCCCTGCTCCTGCCCCCTGGTCCTAGCCTGCCGGACCATGGGCTGCCCCTGGAGAATGGCAGGTTTTCTACCAGCTCATGCCAGAGCCAGGCATACAACCCCAGCCAGCACCTCCTCCCCAACCAAATCTCCCGCTCTCAGAGCCAGGGACCAGAGGAACCAGTCAGGTAAGTTCATCTTACATTTAAAAGAGGTAGTTCCTGCTGGCTGCCTCCACTTGCAGTGTGTTCCAGGGGGCAGCACGTGGCCCAGATGATGGCTCACTGATCTAAGCATCAGGTGGACCAGCGCAGCATGTGCTCCGTTCCCACTCCAGCCCAGCACCCCCCTAGCTTGGCACCCGGGGGCAACTGCCCCTCCCCTTCACTATGCCTCTGGCTACATTTGAGCACCATATAATGCGGCAACCAGAAGGCAGCAGCTGCAAGAGTTTGGAGGAGGGCAGGTACATAGGTAGTTGGGTGTGTGGGTTTATGTTCCCTGAAAAGGCTGCTAGATACTGCTGTTCAGCCATCAGGTCAGGCGGGCACCTGAAACTCATTAGGAGCCAACCTGCAGCGCAGCCTAATGCAACACCCGCTGCCAGTTAAGTCCTGCTTGCCCCCTGTCAAGTGCTTCCCCTCAGGCAAGGCAGGGGAAGGAGAAGAGGGATGGACTGGAGAAGAGGAAGCACAGAGTAGAGGCAAAAACTACAGGCTGCAAAGGTGACCCTAATGGGGCAAAATGGCCCCAAACTGTTTCAGGAGAGGTTAGGGTAAGACTGGTAGCTGCAGATCAGACACTGTTGAGCATGCTTCAATAGCTACTATATAAAAAGGAAAAAGGACATGCTTTGTCAGTCCCTGCTGTGAATCAGCCTGAAATCTAGTCCCCAGGAGCCAGAGACTCTGACTCCCAGACAAGACCCCAGGAATCCATGTGGATGCCCTAGGGAGAGTGCAGTTGACACTCAAGACACATCAAGATCCCAGAGTCACCTTACCAGCAAGAGATATGGTCAGAAGAGATCAAGGGAGGTTGAGTGAGTCATTGTGTTTCGGTGGGATTCCTCACTGACATCTCTGGCCATTGGATCATGCTTTGCTGCTGCCCAGAGGAGACCTCACTCCAGCCACTAGGCCCTGTTTCCCTGAATCCCAAAGGGAACCCTACCAACTCCGGCCGCTACACCACGACTGGATTGCAGGGCACAGCCTGAGTAACCAAGGGGCTACTGTGTCGTTGCCCCATTCCCAGAATGAAGGCACAAACCAGTGACAGTGACACTCAAGTCATAACTTGAGGTAACAATAAAATGAAGACACGCCCTGTGTTGTGTCAAGCAGTACCTTGAGGCAGAAAGAACTAGACAGTAAAGGTTCTGTTGCTAATAGCATACATTACAGTAGTATGATTCTGAAAACAGTAAGTGGGGATGGAAGTAATGTTTTCAGTACAAGCCTGTTCCTAATGAGCTAGCATTAACTGAATGCCTTGTCATTTGCTGAATTATGTCAGATCCTTAATATCAGATCCTAAATATGCATTTTCCATTTTAGATGCTTTGACTAGCTGTGACATTTGTCTGAGATAATTTGGAGTCATAATTCAACACAAAATAGTGGATCAAAATTAGTAGATTTCATGTTTTAAAGATCAAGTCAAGAGAAAAGCTGTTGAATATTTCTTTACACTTGAAGTAAAATTGCATAAACCAAACTTTAATCAGGGAATTAAATTTATACCAGAGTTTGGTTTGTTCAACAGAGAACTACTTATTCCAATGAGTCAAGCAACCTAGTATATTAAAAAGATTAAAACATGCTCCACTGCTAATTCCTGTTTATTAATGCTTAACTTCAAGAACTATTTAGGAGATGTTGCAATAGTCTATCAACCTAGTCAGTTCTTAAAGTAAGTGGAGGAGCACTCCAATTTAGAAGCTTAAAATTCTCACTGTAGTAACTCCAGTATTTTTCCATAAACTAAAATACTTGTGAGGGATAGCCAAATTAGTCTCTAATGGGAAAAACTTAAACATCAAATAGTCTTGTAGCACCTTAAAGACTAACAAAATCTGTAGATGGTATCATGAGCTTTTCCTAGTGGGTTGTGCCCATCTACAGATTTTGTTAGTCTTGCAGTACCTAAAAGACTATTTGTTTTTTAAAATACTTTTGTATATGATATCCTTCCATTCAGATGCAGCAAGTTCAGTCCCCATTTCCAATGACTCATCCATGGCATTTTTTTCAATTGATGGTGTATCTTTCTATAAAGTTTCAGAATCCAATCCTGCAAAGTCTTCAGTCTGTATGAGACTTTATGAATTAAAGCAAACTAATTATTTCAGTAGAATTGCACATATGTAGAATTGTACAATTAAGCAAGTGCATAACTGTATGCAAGAGCATGTCCTCTGCCGAATCTTTTCTTACTCTCACTCTCATAATTCTGTGTTTCTAGGCAGTAATTAATTGTACGTTATTCAAAATTCCTGAAGTCATTGAGAATGTAATTAAGTCTAATATTTTACCTGTGTGAAACTCTTGCAATCAGAAATGTGAGTACACTAATATGATCTCCTCTTGATATAATAAGCTTGTGCAATGATACCATTTTTTCAATGCAGTTATAGTAATGTGTGTAATGAACCATATGCATATACATGCACTATGGCCATTATCAGGAATTAAAACTAGGGCTTTGAGCACCAAAAGCATAGGGCCCTACCATTTTTGTTAAAGAAGAATGCCATTAGCTGTCAGATAGCCTACTGACCATACTACCTGCACTAGTATATTATATGTGCATAGTCTTTATGCATAGTAATTTATATTATAATGAATTCCATGGTTTGTCACTAACAATAGTTTCCCAAACACTTTTATGCCATCATGGTAGGGCAAAGCTAATATAGAGCTCCATGAAATCTCTAATAGTTGGAATATTTATAAGTTTCATACAGTAGTAAGGGACTCATATCGATTGTTTGTTTGATATGAATTAAATAAAAGAGCAGAAAGCAGCATATACTCATGAATTGAAACATGTGAATTAGACTATCCATACTCCATTACAACCTTTCTTCTTCATTTAAGAAACTTTTGAAGCAATGACCCAGCCTTATAGCAGAGACAAATTAACAGATGTCTCTTGTGTGATAGGATTAAGTCTGAATCTGATGTTGTAGTATAAATTTATTGATTTACACCATGGAAGACAAATCTGGAATGTGTCTCAAGAGCTTATATTTTACTGCTAACAGAAGCTTACTTAAAGGCCAAGGAACAGTGTGAGCAGAAAATTCTCCTGAAATTGCAAAACCATTATAGTTAAAATGTTTGCTTGAATGACAGGAAGCATTTAGTTCTCTGAGAAGGTAAAACTTCTAGTTTTGGTACAAAAATAACTTGACTAGTCATGTGTGGATTGTAGGGGAAAACAGTCTTGACTCTCCTCAGGGTGTGGAGATGTCTGTCTGATTCTACCTCAAAAGGCTAAAGAGCAGGAGGCGGACTTGGGGGGAGATATTAAGTCTAGAAGAAAGAATCTTACCTCCACAGCCCTTATGAAAAGATCTAATGTACAGGTATTCAGGCTATGCACTGGATGGGAGGATTTGGCCATACATACACAGATGCAATTATAAAGTTACTGAAAATCAGTTTTTGTAGAAAGTCCTTATCAGTTTTGCTGGAAGGTGCTTAAAGTGTTAGGGTACGTCTACACTTGCTCCCTAGTTTGAGCTAGGGATGCAAATGTAGCCGACTGAAATTGCTAATGAAGCGGGGATTTAAATATCCCGTGCTTCATTAGCATAATCTCGCCCGTGCGTTATTCCGCTCAACAGCTGATTCGAACCAGGAAGTGCGCTCTGGGACGCGTTAGTTCAAATCAAACCCCTTATGAGGAGGTAACGTTAGTTCGAACCAAAGGGTTTGATTCAAACTAACGCGTCCCGGAGTGCACTTCCTGGTTCGAATCAGCTGTTGAGCGGAATAACGCACGGGCGAGATTATGCTAATGAAGCACGGGATATTTAAATCCCCGCTTCGTTAGCAATTTCGGTCGGCTACATTTGCATCCCTAGCTCAAACTAGGGAGCAAGTGCAGACGTACCCTCAGTTCTCTCTGGAACTCAGAAGTTGTGCTATTAAACAACCTGTGTCACTTCCAGAATTTTATTAATAAACTATTTACCTCCAGAGCAACACGTCTCAAGATGCTTATTCTTGCCTCTACCACAACATGATAGAAATATTCAGACATTATAAAGTAATTTCTTTTGAGACATTACCTTCTATTTCTAAATGAAAGTATGTGCATTAGGGCTGCAATAACTCTGAAGAGACCAGTTCATGTCAGATAAAAATGGATGTAAAACAACAAATAGTGATATTTTGTTTAAAGCGGTGAAAAAAACCCTAAGTCTATACACAATTTTTGTCTCTGAATGAAGACAAAAACATTTCATTGCAGAAAGTATCTATCTGTCTATCTATCTATATATGACTGCTTGCATCTTAGCCAAATTATGCCATATGCCACTGAAAGCTACTTGGAAAATGAAATTGTTTTTATGTTTACTGACTTCTTAGGAGGTGAGAACCTCACTCCAAATACTTCAAATTAAAGGCCTGTAGATAAAAATAGCTATACCTTAATTTGTATATTCTAAAACCTTCTGAATAAACCTTATGCATTTGAAGGATTTTCATATTTTCTTTTGCACATGTGGCAAAGCTCTGGCCATGCTCTGGGGATCTTGTGCTTCCTGACAGTCAGTTTTTGCCTCCGAGCCTCGCTGTGACCCTCGACATAGCCCCTCGCTCTTTACGAGAGGCAAGGATCACAGCCTACTGAGCCAGTCTCATCATAGGCTAGTCCACAGTTTGGGGTGAACCCCCTTCATAGTACTGCCCCCACCCCTGAGGGGCAGGCTCTGTAGTGGCATGGGGATTGTTGGGGGGAACCCAGGTCCACCCACTACTCTGGGTTCTGGCTCATGGACCCCAAGGCAGTGGCAACTGGCAGTTTCCTCCACTTCCAGTCTTGCAGCCTTTCCCTGGGCCACTTCCCCAAACAATCCCTTCCAGTACCTTTCCTCTGGTACCTGAGCACTCCTTCCTGCTCCTCTACAGCACTCTGCCACACTCACAATCCTTAGCTTTCTCTGGCTACAGTGGCATGATTTTGCTCAAATACTTTTAACGGAAGAGTTTTTCCGTTAAAAGTATTTGCACAAGACAGCGTCTACACTGGCATGTGCTTTTGCGCAAAAGCATCCGCGCCAGTGTAGACACTCTCTTGCGCAAGAAAGCTCCGATGGCCATTTTAGCCATCGGGCTTTCTTGCGCAAGAAATTGATGTTACCTGTCTACACCGGCCTCTTGCGCAAGAACACTTGCGCAAGAGGACTTAGCGTCAGAGTATTTGCGCAAGAAGCACTTATTTCATGCAGTAGAACGTCAGTGTTCTTGTGCAAATACTCGCGGCCAGTGCAGACAGGCGGCAAGATTTTGCGCTAAATCTTGCCAATGTAGACACAGCCTCAGTGTATATCCTTCCTCTCAATCCTTGGCCTTCCTGAGGTGAAGCCTTTTAACCTGGCTCCAGCAGGCCTTAATTGGCTGCGCGTGCCTTGATTAGCCTGCTGCTTCAAGCAAGCTCTTCATTGGCCCCAGGTGCCTTCCTGCCTTGATCACATGATAGTAGTGTCTGGCCAGTTCACTCAGGGTACAAAAAACTTTCCTGTGTATTTGCCACCCACCACGCTACTGGTATTGTAGCCAGCTGCCCTGGGTCTGTGAATGCGTTATCTACACTATAGTTATCCCTTAGTGCCTCTAAACTAAAAGCCCAGTTGTGGAACCATTTCTTTCATTAGAACAGGAATAAACACAATCACTGATATAAATGCTCATCAATATGAGGAAGAGTTTGACAACCTGGCCCTTTGTAATTGTGCATTGGTATGTACATTTACATATCCAGCTAGATATGTAAATCACTATCACTGGCTATCACATAGGCATAATAGGAAGCATTTTTGTTTTCTCCTCCTCAAGTGTTAGCTGCAAAATTCAAAATGAAAGGTCTGAGCCTCAACTGCTGTACACATTTGTAGCTCTGTCGTAGAGCTATGATTGACTCGTTGTACTAGTATCTGCCCCAAAGCAATTAAAGACATGCTGCTAATCATAGAGCGATCAGAGTCTAAGACATGAGACGGTGATGAGGGAGAAACCACAGCAGAGATCCTCTCTTTATCACTTCCATTTAAGTTGCCTTAGTGCTTAAAATTTTGCCTGTGGATTTGTCTTTGTGCCAGTATTTAACTGAAATGCGTTCCTGTAAACCCCTCCAGATTCCTGGATCTCCCATAGTTTTGGAATTTCAGTGGGATCAATGCACCATTGTGGCGCCTCCTGCTGGAGTGCACTACCTTCTGGCTAGTGTCTCACTCATCATCATTCTGCTCCACAGTCTCTGCTCTCTGGCTCAGGACCCACTGCACTACCTGCACCGTGGTATGCTCTTCTGGACACTGCCCTCTGGCAGTGCCCACAGCTCTGAGCTCTCCTCCCTTCCAGGAGTGCTAGCAGTCCTCACTCTCACCTGCCACTGTGCTCAACTGCAGCACCAAAGTCTAGTCCCTTGCCTCAGGGGCAAGCTGAAGTCTGCACAGTGTGACTAGGTGCGGTGCAATGTGGAAAGGGGGCGACAGAGGCCCACTCACTATTCTAGGTCCCAACCCAGAGACCCTCTGGTGGCAGCCTTGCCCTGTCCTCCTTCACTCCCCTTTACTATTCCCTGGGCCACTTCCTCATGACCTTGCACCTTGTATCAAGGCCTACAGCCTGGCTGGTATCAGGCTGAGGCTTCTCTCCAGCTCCTGTGAGCCTGCCCAGCACTGCTCTCTCTAGGTGCCACCAATGCCTCCCCTACTGGGACTGGATCCTTCTCCTTTGCTAATGAGTGAGCACCCCTCTGCTCTGCAGCCTTTTATAGTGCTCAGTTTGGCCCTAATTGGCTGACTTCTCCTTTTACCCTGATTGGCTGCAGCTGCCCCACGACAGTAATACATGGCTAACCAAAAAGATCCTCCTTTCCTCACAAGTGTACAACATTGTTCTTATCCCATACTTCATTGTTCCCTTTCCTGAAGTACAAGCTAATATCAAATGCCATGGATCTAAATAAGTACACTTTCTTTTTGGAGGCTACTTCAGGCCCCCTAAGAAAACTCAATGAATGTGTGTCTGGAATATGTGCATGCAGTTTCCATATCCTGTATCCAATAGCCAGATACAGCTCATTCAATATATGTTTGAAATCGGGACATCTGTTTGATAGTATCTAAATGGATTTTCTGCATGAAAGAGTTAGCCAATAAAACATATGTTCCATATCTTCCTCTGCCACAATTTTAACAATTGTCTATTACAGTTTAATTTCCTTTCACAATATGTAAATTGTATATTGGGCCAATCTCAGTCCAAATGAAAAAAGTGAACACTTTGCCTATGATCATTCACTGGTTCCACAGGCAAATTGCATAGCTTATTTTGAATGTATTTCAAAATAGCTTATTTTGAAATTTGGCTCTGTCTACACAGAACCAAAGTTTGAAATAGAGTGCTATTCTGAAACGTCCCTTAATCCTCATGGAACAAGGTTTACAGGGATGTCAGAATTGCATGCCCATTATTTCAAAAGCTATTTCAAAATAATAGGCACACTGTCAAGATATGGAAAATGCTAGATGCACCCTATGGGACCTCAAGAGCTCATCTAATCCAGTACTCATGGCAGGAATAAGAATTACTCTAGATCGTCCCTAACAATATTTGTGTAACCGGTTCTTAAAGCTCTCCAGTGATGGAAATTCCAAAAGTTCCCTGGGAAACTTATTTCATTGCTTAACCATCTGACAGGAAGTTTTTTCTAATGTCCAGCCTAAATTGTTCTTGCTGCAATCTAAGCCCTTAGCTTCTCCTATCTGCAAAGATTAAGGAGAATAATTTTTCTGCCTCCTCTTTGTAGCAACCTTTTAAGTACTTGAAATGCTATCATGCCCACTCTGTCTTCTCTTCTTGAGTATAAATAGACCCAGTTTTTACTATCTTCCTTTATAGGTCATGTTTTTTAGACCTTTAATAATTTTTGTTGCTCTCTTCTCCGTTTACTCCAGTTTGTCCACATCTTTCCTGAAATGTGGCGTCCAGAACTGGACACAACACTCTTGCTGAGGCCCAATCAGTGTGGAGTAGAGCAGAAAAATTACTTCTCAGGTCTTGCTTATAACTCGCCAGCTAATACATCCCAGAATTATAGTTGGGCCTTTTTTTGCCACAGTGTTAGACCTTTTACTCATATTTGTCATCCACAATGACTCCTGGATCCCTCTTTCCTAGCAGTCATTTCCTCTTTTAGGTGTGTTCAAATAATTGTTCCTTCCTAAGAGGAGTACTTTGCATTTGTCCTTTGTTGAATTTCATCCTAATCACAAATCTGATGTTTGGAATTTTTCTAAAGCCCCTGCTCCTGGAGTCACATGAATACATCAGAATCTCAACATTCATTTAATTAGAATTAATGACTAAGTTCTATGGATGCTGAAAAACATCTGGAAATATAAGAGCATAAACCTGAAGGCATAAGAATCCAAAAATTGACTTAAAAACATGACTTAAAAAAAATCATTCAATGATCAATTTCTGACTGCTTGTGGTTAGCAGCACTGGAGACACTGGAAATGGATATTATCAAGGAATGACAATCAATATACTTGTCCTTTGTCCTGTGTTTCTCCCATGTTGGACAAGCCCTGTCTATTTTTCAGACTGCTTCTGATAGATCCAGACCTATCTTGTTAGTGACTACTTTTTGCTTATTATATACCATTTCAGGAGGGTTGACTTCTGCCAAGGACCTGCAAATTTGCATCAGTGGAGAGAATATATGTTTCCTAGGCAGTAATTTTTAACTTTGAGTTAAGGCTGTGAACAGCTATTTATGGTTTTTTTAGTGAATGTTACACTTTGGAAAAAAAAGCATAAATATTACAGTGTTAGGAAATTCAGAGTTAATGTCGTATTTAAGGGGGGGGGAACAAATATTGGTGCATATGGAAATAAATCCCATATGTTCCTTCAAATAACTTTAACTCTGTCCATTTATCTATTCACATAATCACTGCCAAATAATATTCAGAAAAGTATTTAGGCTTCATCATTGCAATATACGGAAGAAATGAAGAGAACCAAATTTTCCATATGCGTACACACATTTTTCAAATATTTAAGCCATGTGCAGAACTCACAATGTGTGCATTCAAAAAATCTAAGTATAACATGTCTGTCTTGGGCTTCCTGAATTATGTTTGTCTTAGGGATGTCTTAATGTGAGAGGGCAAAGATGCAATAGAGCTACTAGATTAATACATGTCTAGAGACCAAGAAGCAGGATAAGATCTGATTGGTGGGCTCCTTTCAATTTCTATGACCCACTAGGCTAGGTCATGTATAGCCGAAAAGAAATGTGGACTCTGAACACATGTGCAAAGTTTGTTATGGTCAGTCACTGTGCTCAGATTTCTTCCAGTTTCCACAAATCATACATCACATTTTGGTGTTAATTTTAATGACTTCTGTCATTAATAGCTGCAACAATAACTCTCAGCTCTTTTTCAGCTCAATAGTGCCCTTAAAAGACTGTTAAAATAGCCATGTTATATATTTAATATTCTCTATTTCTAGTCATTTTAAATCTGGTACCTTTCTCCCATAATAATAATAATATTTTTTTCATATAGATTGCTCTGTTATACAGGTTTCAAACTCTTACAAATCAATTTCTCCCCCTTCAGGGCATTTCTTTCTCAAGGAAAAATAAATGAACAAACGGTGTTCCAATTTTCATTTGCACCCTGTCAGCTTGTGACAGCAGGGAAGGATTTTAAAGATAATAGAATTTCCTTACTAATTATTCCAACATATAAAGTACACGAATATGCTATTTAAAAAAAAAAACCTGTGTATCCTCCAATGGTGCCTTCTTTTACTCACAGGTGATATGGAGCAATGATTAGAAAGTTTCTTTTAAACACCTTTCTGAGAAACTTTATACCAATTTATTTCTGGCAAACATTGATTCACTACATTATACCTTTAATCCAGAGGATCATTTTCACTCAAGGACAGTAATTCAACAACAACCCTTCTGTGTCAACTCTATTCCAACGCCAACTCTATTCAGGGGAAAAGAGGGGAAAATGTTCATAGAAAAATAAACTCAGAAAATAGGGGGAGGGAAAATAATAAGTTCATCACTCAGAACCTAAAATTCTTTAGCAAATGCCTGAAAGAGGACAAGGAAAATAAGAAATCTAAGTACAGATGCTATTTTAACAGGAACAAATTCCAAAAAGCCTATAGTAATTTAGGGTCAGATAGTTCTCATCCTGAAGTAAAAATGACACAATCTCACTACATTGAAATCAAGGGGAGTATTGGTGGAGCAAGTTACTATGCACTTGAGTTAGGTTGGCAGGATCTGGCTCTTAATTTGGGTAAAAATCTAAGGGCCAAATACTGGAAAGTAAAGATAGGAATAAGAAGTAGCTTCACATGTAAAGGAACATGGGATATGGTAGCATGGTCAGTTCTGGGAAAAGTGAGGTTACGTCTACTCAGCAACTTTATTTAGAAATAACTAGCATTATTTTGAAATAACTTAGTCCACGTCTACACAGCAGGCAGTTATTTTGAAATAATGTCCAAATACTGTTAAGCTGGAAGTTTGAAATCAATTGAAATAAAATGTCAAGGAGAAGATGGATTCTCATTCTAGGACCATCACAGCAAAGGCTCGATAATTAAGATATAAAAGCAGATTCTTAAATGATGACTGATGAGTGTGCACAGATAACCACCAGGTCAAAGCTCATGAAGGAAGTTTCAGATATAACAAGGGGCCACATCATTAAAAGTTTTGAGGAGTTGATAGAACCAGCTAAAATATACTTACCTCTGCATAATTAGGCAATGCAAGGCAGACATAATATAGTCACAGTAGCTCAAGCCAATGAGCAAACAAATTGCTGTATTATGTTACAGATGCAAGTCATAGAGAAGTCTTTGTGTAATCCCTGGTAGAATGTTTGAGATGAAACAATAAAATTAGCAAATACTTCAGCATCAAAAAATGGCAGACTTCTGCGTGTTTCATAACAGCTAGCAATGCTTACTTTTTTTAGTAAGTGGGGCATGATTGTTTAAAATGGCACCACAACCAAAGAAGTTGAACAATAATAGGCAGACATGGTGGGGGTGTTGCACAGTATGACACCATCCCCTACACTTTGTTCATCTACTGTGACCACAAAATCTGATTCAATGCCTAAAATAATGGGCTAACAATGCTGGAAGGAAAGCAATCAGGAGGCCCCTGTTAGGCATGGCATGAGAAAACTATTCAACAGAAGCCAGTCAATGATGGTCTCTGCAGGAAAGACCAATACCTGGGATGTGCAGCTGCATGTGCTGTATTAAACTGGCTTATACAGAAAAGTGTTTCCTTGAATTTTATTGGTGGCCATTTTAGAGGTATGTAATGGAGATACAACGCTACTGGCTGTTTGTTTCTACTAATACTAAATATTTCTAACTGATTTCAGGCTGCATGCACCCAAAAGAACTGAGGAGCTTTGACAGACAAATTAATACACTGTATTAAAATATTAAAGGACGCTTGTCTCAATTTTACAGTATACAAATGAAATTACCCATGTAGTTAAATTTTTACAGTAACTAAGATAGTAACTTAACTACTGGTCCATGAATTTCAAAAGTGTCACACAGTATTTTATTATGAAACTCAGATCCTATTGGCAATTGTAAGGCTAACTCTAATGCACTGCCTTGACAATTTGCCTCACCTGTCTACTGTCTTGCTCATAGTTGTCAACTTCCAGATTTTAGGAGGGAGGGGACTAGATCCCTGCTCCACCCCCTTCCTCCACTCCACCTCTTCCCCCAGTGCTCCAATTCTTTTAGCCCCTGCTGTGCCCCCTCCTCCAAGGGTTCCCGCTATTCAGGATGCCTTCCCGTAGTTGGAGGGACTCGATCTAAGGGGCTTGTTACATTCCCCTGTACTCAGCCCTTGTAACTGAGGGGTGAGGGGCTGTGTCTTTCCACCATAGTGCCCCCCCCCATTCTTCCATTCTCTCTGGAGGCAGGACCCTAGGTGTACAGCAGGAGAGAATCACTTTTAACACAGGGCCCTCCTAGTCACTGCTCTGCAGCCCTGCACAACAGCTGCCTGAGAGAGCCTGGCTGGGGATGGAGTGGCTTCTGCTCTGCCCCTAGCTTAGCTGCTGGGAACTCCAAGTAGCTGAGCATGGGCACAGAGAAGACGTCACCTCCCCAGCCAGGTTCTCTCAGGCCGAGGCCATGCACTTCCAACATCATGGCCCTTCCACTTCCAACATCTGTCCATGTATCACCCAGGCCCACCCCTAATCTGCCTCATGCTTCTCCCTAACCATCAGCTGTTTGGCATTGTGCCAGAGGCACTGGTTTGGATGTGTGGAAAGCAAGCTGATTGGTGGAGCCGGGGAAGCAGGGTTGGGGGGAGGCCTGCCAGTAGGTACTCAGCACCACTTTTTTTTCTATGAGAGCTCATACCCCAAGCACCAAGAAAGTTGGTCCCGATCCTCTTGTTTACATAAATTACTTGACACATTTCAATGTGAATTACAGTCAGAGTGCCACATTCACTTGTGTTAGCTCCGAGAAATGCACACTCTGTTTTCCTGGTTCATTGTCCTTTGTGGGGAAATCATGCAAGGAAGGACAGATAACATAACCTCTAGTTACCTTGTTTCTGACTTAACACTGAGAGGACAATTTTAGCTCTAAAAGAGAGCCCTTTGTGATGCTCTCCAGTGGTACACTGAGTTGCGACACAGCTCACTGTTATTTGCCTTTAGTGTGAAGCAGTCTTGTCTGAGCCTGCATCTGAGCTTCCTGGAATCAACAGCCTCGAGCATCACAAGCTTTTCTGTCCAAGTCTCCACAGATCTCACTCTCAGTTGAGGCTAGTAACAGGCATACACCAATTCTTGAGTCTCCCATCCTTCCTTAAATAAGTGATATAAATAGAGAGCACCAGACAGGTACGTCACTGAATACCTATGGTATTTTAATTGCACCAGCAAGTAACTGGATAAAACATGCCATTTTTAAACTGTTGCAACTCTACTGGTTTATATGGTATTATTAACAATTTATATCAATGGATGTAAGAGAAGCAGGTATGGAATACTTCAAAATCAAAGTGCTAGATTCCACTTCTGTTTACTCCAGGATAAACCCAGAGTAATTGTGCTGAAGTCAGTAGAATTATTTTGCATTTACTGTAGTGAGAAATCAGAATTTGGCCCCGCACAAGATGTTTAGGAATATCTTATGCAATTTAATGAGATCATTAGATTTAATCACTCTAATCCGTCATTAAACTTGGAGTGGTTCTAAAATAAGTTATGTTTCTAAACACCACTACTTAAAAAACCTTCTAATCCTTTTAGTTAAATGTCAGAATTGTAGAGAGAAAATCATTGTTTACACAATTCTTTATTTTCACAAAACTGTGTTTCAAAGTTTGAGCTCTTAAAAGAAACAAGTATATGTTAGTAAAGGAATCAGACCACTGGTATGTGCTTTTGATAAAAATAAGACTTTAGTGGTTCAGCCTATTTTATTTGTTTTCCCATCCATTTCCTTTAATTAAGTTGCATAGTTATAAGAGAAAATATGCATGACTTTTAGAATATTAATTTAGTTTCTTGCACTTTCCTACTTCATTTAAGTAAGATTAGCCAAAGGCATTTCTTAGGTGGAATTAATAATATACATGAAATATAAAGATCCATTTTATTCATTATTCAATGAATATTTATACATTATTGGGAGTCAGTGAGATAAATCAATCTCCCTTGGTACAGTTACATGGCCTGATAGTGTGATCCAGTGGTATCCATAGTGACAGGTACAATGCAGAACACCTGGACTAACAAGTTAGAAACCGAACTATAAAGCGTTTGTGAGCTTGAAAAGCAAGCTGGTAAAAGCCCACTGCTATCCCTGCTGAGTAAATTGCTTAAAGCCTCTTGTTGCATAATTATTCTTTATCTGATTATTTAAAATTGTTCTGCACTGTGGCTCATAAAAACAGCTAAATTATTGAATCCTGTTGCCATAGCAATTAAATTATTTCACAAACTTTGAACAAATGGATGCATTAAAACATTCCCAAAGTGGGATTTCAGTTTTAATTTGGAAGAAAATAAGCAACAGCTTTTTTTCCCCATTAAAAATGGGTTTTGCAACATTATGATGAATATCTAACACTGACAAATGTTCATTTTGGGGGTTAGTTCTAGATCTAATTAGAAAAAGAGTGTTTGCAGCCATCAAACTTCATTTGATTTTAAGGTGGCACATGTTTTAGTTACAAGCAATTAACAATGAATTAGAAATGAATACAATGTAGAACACCAATGACCTGGTGAATCTTCCAAGGAGAAATCCTGTGAAATCATTCTTCAGAATCCTCCATCTGAAAGGCATTCATAAGAACAGAAGAATGGCCATGCTGAGTCAGACCAAAGGTCCATCTAGCCCAGTATCCTGTCGTCTGACTGTGGTCAATGTCAGGTCCCTCAGAGGGACTGAACGGAATAAGTAACTGTCAAGTAATCCATTCCCTGTCATTCATTCCCAGCTTCTGGAAAACAGAGGTTAGGACAGCATCCCTGCCCATTCTGGCTAATAGGCACTGATGGACCCATCCTCCATAAATGTATCTAGTTCTTGTTTTCAATCTTGTTATAATCTTGGCCTTCATCACAACTTCTGGCAAAGATTTCCACAGATTTGACTGTGTGTTATGTGAAAAAATACTTCCTTTTGTTTGTTTTAAACCTGCTGCCTATTCATAGAATCATAGAATCATAGAACCATAGAGCTGGAAGAGACCTCAGAAGGTCATCAAGTCCAGCCCCCTGCTCTTGGCAGGACCAATCCCAACTAAATCAACCCAGCCAGGGCTTGGTCAAGCCGAGACTTAAATACCTCTAGGGATGGAGAATCCACTACTTCCCTAGGTAACCCATTCCAGTACTTCACTACCCTCCTAGTGAAATAGTTTTTCCTAATATCCAACCTGGACCTCTCCCACCACAACTTGAGACCATTGCTCCTTGTTCTGCCATCTGTCAATATTGAGAACAGCCTCTCTCCATCCTCTTTGGAACCTCCCTTCAGGAAGTTGAAGGCTGCTATCAAATCCCCCCTCACTCTTCACTTCTGCAGACTAAACTCCCTCAGCCTCTCCTCATAAGTCATATGCTCCAGCCCCCTAATCATTTTGGTTGCCCTCTGCTGGACCCTCTCCAATGCGTCCACTCCTTTTTGTAGTGGGGGGCCCAGAACTGGACACAATACTCCAGATGTGGCCTCACCAGAGCTGAATAAAGGGGAATAATGACATCTCTGGATCTACTGGCAATGCTCCTCTTAATGCAACCTAATATGCCATTAGCCTTCTTGGCTACAAGGGCACACTGTTGACTCATGTCCAGCTTCTCATCCACTGTAACCCCCAGGTCCTTTTCTGCAGAACTACTACTTAGCTGGTTGGTCCCCAGCTTGTAACTATGCTTGGGATTCTTCCGTCCCAAGTGCAGGACTCTGCACTTGTCCTTGTTGAACTTCATTAGATTTCTTGTGGCCCAATCCTCCAATTTGGCTAAGTCACTCTGGACTCTATCCTTGCCTTCCAGCGTACCTACCTCTCCCCTCATCCAGGTCATTAATAAAGATATTGAACAAAACCGGTCCTAGAACCGAACCTTGGGGCACTCTGCTAGAAACCGACCACCATCCTGACATCAAGCCGTTGATCACTACCCGCTGGGCCCGGCCTTCTAGCCAGCTTTCTATTCATCTTACTGTCCATTTATCCAATCCACATTCCCTTAACTTGCTGGCAAGAATATTGTGGGAGACCGTATCAAAAGCCTTGCTAAAGTCAAGGTATATCACATCCACTGACTTTCCCATGTCCACAGAGCCAGTTACCTCTTCAGAGAAGCTAATCAGATTAGTCAGGCACGACTTGCCCTTTGTGAATCCATGCTTACTATCCCTAATCACTTTCCTCTCCTCCAAGTGCCTCAAAATGGATTCCTTAAGGATCCCTTCCATGATTTTTCCAGGAACCGAGGTAAGACTGACCGGCCTATAGTTCCCTGGATCGTCCTTGTTGCCTTTTTTGAAGATGGGCACTACATTTGCCTTTTTCCAATCATCTGGGATCTCTCCCGATCTCCACGACTTTTCAAAGATAAGGGCCAAAGGCTCCGCAATGACATTTGCCAACTCCCTCAGTACCCTCAGATGCATTAAGTCCGGACCCATGGATCTGTGTACGTTTAGCTTTTCTAAATAGTTCCTAACCTGTTCTTTACCCACCATGGGCTGCCCATCTTCATCCCATCTTGCTTCATTTGGCTCCTGGACTTCTGTGCTGACCTTGTCCGTGAATACAGAGGCAAAGAAAGCATTGAGTACTTCAGCTTTCCCCACATCATCTGTCACTAGGTTACCTCCTTCATCCAGTAGGGGCCGCATGCCCTCTCTGATCACCTTCTTCTTGTTAACATGCCTGTAGAAACCTTTCTTGTTATCCTTCACATCCTTAGCCAGTCGCAATTCCATTTGCGCTTTCGCCTTCCTGATAACCCCCCGGCATTCTCGAGCTATACATTGAAACCCCTCCCTGGTCATTTGTCCAAGTTTCCACTTTTTGTAAGCTTCCTTTTTGTGCTTAAGTTCACCAAGGATTTCCCCCGTAAGCCAATCCGGTCTCCTACCATTTTTGCCTCTCTTGCTACGCATCGGGATGGTTTGTTTCTGTGCCTTCAATAAGGATTCTTTAAAATACTGCCAGCTGTCCTGGACTCCTTTCCCCTTCATGTTAGCATCCCAGGGGATTCTGCCCATCAGATCTCTGAGGGAGTCAAAATCTGCTTTTTTGAAGTCCAAGGTGTGTATTTTACTACTCTCTTTTCTTCCTTTGGTCAGGATCCTGAAATCTACCATCTCATGATCACTGCTTCCCAGGTTGTCACCCATCTCTACTTCCCCTATTAGTTCCTCCCTGTTTGTGAGCAGAAGTTCAAGCTGTGCACGGCCCCTGGTTGGATCCTTCAGCACTTGTACCAAGAAGTTATCCCCAACATTCTCCAAAAACTTCCTGTATTGCCTGTGTCCTGCCGTATTGGTTTCCCAACAGATGTCAGGGTGATTAAAGTCCCCTTCGAGAACCAGGGCCTGCGATCGGGAAGCTTCTCTCAGTTGTCCAAACAAAGCCTCATCTACCTGATTCGGTGGCCTGTAGCAGACAGCAACCACAACATCACTGCTGTTGTTTGCTCCTTTAAACTTAACCCATAGACTCTCAACAGGTTTTTCTCCCTCTTTATACTGGAGTTCAGAGCAATCATAGTGCTCTCTTACATATAGTGCAACTCCTCCTCCTTTTCTCCCCTGCCTGTTCTTCCTGAACAGTTTATACCCTTCCATGGCAGCGCTCCAGTCATGCGAGTCATCCCACCAAGTCTCTGTTATCCCAATTAAATCATATTTCTTGGACTGGGCCAGGGCCTCCAGTTCTTCCTGTTTGTTGCCCAGGCTTCTCGCATTAGTGTACAAACACCTCAGGTAACCAGTTGATCGCCCTATCTTCTCCATTCGAAACAGGGGTCCTCCTTTCTTGCTCGTTCCTCTCTGCATTTCTTCCCGGTATCTGACTTTCCCACTCCCCTCAGGGTTTTGGTCACCATCCCCTGACGAACCTAGTTTAAAGCCCTCCTCACTAGGTTTGCAAGCCTGCCCGTGAAGATGCTCCTTCCTCTCTTCGTTAGGTAGATCCCATCTCTTCCTAACAATCCTTGTGCCTGGAACAGAGTCCCATGGTTGAAGAAACCAAAGCCCTCTCTGCGACACCACCTGCGCAACCATGCATTTACGTCCTCAATTCGACGATCCCTGCCCAGTCCTTTCCCTTCAACAGGAAGAATGGATGAGAACACCACTTGCGCTCCGAATTCTTGGATCCTTCTTCCCAGTGCTACATAATCCGCAGTAATCCGGTCATTTGGTGACCCGTAGTTCTTGTGGTATGTAGAGGAGTAAATAACACTTACTTATGTTCTCTACATTAATCATGATTTTATTGATCTTTAGATATCCCCCCCCTTTGTCATCTCTTTTCCAAGTTGAAAAGTCCTAGGTTGTGTCTAAACTACACGTCTCTGTTGGCAGAGGGATGTAAATTAGACACATCAGAAGTGCAAACGAAGCCAGGATTTGAAACTCTGTCGAAAATGCCCCATCTAAACTGCCAGTTTTTTTCAAAAAGTCCCCGTTTCAAAAAAAAGCAGCAGCTGCCATTATGCAAATGAAGCACAGGATATTTAAATCCCAGCTTCATTTGCACTTTCGATACGTCTAATTTACATCCCTCTGCAAACAGAGGAGTGTAGTTTAGACATACCCCTAGTCTTACTAATCTCTCTTCATACAAAAGCTGTTGCATGCCATTCATTACAAACATGATGCAAAAGCTCCAATAAATGAACATATCTGATATTAATTCCTCGAGAAATTTTATAAAATCCTGCAACCCCTCCCTCTCACAGGCCTTGGCGGGAAGGCCAATCCTCACCAACAGACAACCCCTAACCTCAAACAAATTCTTTCCAGTAACCATGCAACACACCTCCATGATAATCATCCAGGAACCCACCTCTGCAATCAGCTCCGGTACCAATTCTGTCCACACATCTATACAAGTGATTTCATCACTGGACACCACCACATCAGCCACTATATTAGGGGCTCATTTAACTTCACATCTACTAATGTGATCTATGCCATCAAATGCCAACAATGTCCCATTGCCATGTATATTGGCCAAACTGGACAGTCTCTACGGGAAAGAATCAATGGACACAAATCAGACATCCAAAAAGGCAACCACAGAAATCTGCTGGAGAACACTTTAACCTGCCTGGGGACTCATTAAAGTCACCGTGTTGTTTCAGGCCAATTCCACAAGTCATCAAATAATGCAGGGAAGGGTTGGAACTTAACTTCATTTACAAGGGTTGGAACTTAACTTCATTTACAAGTTTGATTCCTAGCAGAGAGTAATGAATAAAGATATTAGCTAGCTCACACACTACCTTCCACGTTCAACCAACCAATGGGTACTTATAGAGGTGCAAATTGTTCTTCTCAGCCTCTTGTAACTTTAACAATCTAATTCACTATTTTTTTCTATTTTTTTCTTTTCCCTCCTCCTCCCCTATGCCCCGCCTTCCCTTATTTATTCTTGGATCTGGACTTTTAATACTCCAGTCATCGGAAGAAGTGGGTTATGCCCACAAAAGCTCATGATACCATTTACATGTTTTGTTAGTCTTTAAGGTGCTGCTAGTTTTTAAGTTTTTATAAAACCCTGGTGATGTCCCTGTGCGAAAAGGATGAAAGAAAAAAGTGCAAACCTTACAATCCTACATAACAGCTCTTTAAAAAGCAAGAGTCACTCAGACCTTTCCTAGGTCTGTATATTTTAGTTCCCCAACAACTAAAATGACCATTTCAATAGTTATAATGGAAGATGATAAATTCCTGTCTGTCAAACCTATTGATCAGGTGTCAGTGGACCAAATAAACTTGCAGTCTCTGCACTCTGCTGATTGAGGAGCTACCTTTATCACTGTGTTCTTCAGTTTCCCCACATGCAATGTGAGGGGAAATATATTTACCTTCTTTCATAAAGCATGTATGAAAAGCACTGCATAAAGAGCTATGTCTGCTGTTCACTGTCCAGTGATCTGTCAGCTGGACTCAGATCACTACTGAGTAACCTGTTCCCATGTCTGGTGCTACACATAGCTGGAAATGAAAGTCTTTAGAGGTTACTTGGACAGGACAATGGAAATTCTCATCAGTCATTATTTCACTGGAGATTAATGATATGGTGACACTTACTTCTCAGAGGCACCGTTACATGCAAAATGCATAGTGTAAGTAGCTTTAACTGATGTGTATATGTCTACACAACTCCTTCTAACTACATCATCTCCTGCAAAAAATGGTCATAAGCCATTCCCTAGCATTATGGAGTATTTAATCTCTACAAAATAATTTTCATGTACAATCCTGCAACTCTGAAATGAAATGAAGAACCTGGAAGAGGAAAAATTGAAGCTGAAGCACTGAATAACTCTACTAAAATAGCCATGTTTCCTCATATCATTTAGCAGATGAGCCCATGGCTGCCTCCGTATTTACTAGAACCAGCTGTTATTATAGCCCTGGGCTAGACACCAGCACTCTGTGTCCTGTTGGCAAGATAGGACTCATACCTTTCATGTGATGAAGCCACTGGGACTTGCTTTTCAACATGGCCATCTCTCTCTCCCTCTTTCCTTCCCCCCCTGGTTCTCTCCTTCCCTCCATGGTATACTGCCACAGTTGCAGTCAGTAGAGGCACTTGAACTGAATGCTTCTGGAAAGCTCTGTAAGAGACCATTTTGAACAGGCTGACAGGTTGTTGGGGTTTTTTTTGGATTATGAAAGTATAAAGCCTAGAGGTACCTGGAAGAGAACAGGTCATATTAACATTGTTTCATTTTTACCCTCATCTGTACTTTGTTTCCTTTTCTGTTTATTTTCTGCATCAAGTTATGGGTCTAATGAGAAATTAACTTAGTAAACCTCATACTAGGTGTTTCTTCAATGTAACATTTTAATTGGTCCTGGAGTTGTTCTTTCCTGCTCCTCTGACATCATCCGTCTTCTGGTACCTGCATCTGGGGAGATAGGCAGAAGCATCCTAAAATGTGTTAAAGTGAGCTCCATTGACCCCTCTAGCTCTTGGGCAGATATTTATCTAATCACAAAACAAAACTCGGGTGGGATTTTCAGAAGCATCCAGAGGAGACAGGCACGCAATTTCCATTGAAAGCCACTAGGTGCCTAACTCCTGTAACATATGCCTAACTCCTGTAACATATGAGTGCTCAAAACAAAACTCATCTTAAGTTTCAAATGAAAATAGTGACACCAATTTTGCTGTAGCACATAGGGATAGCATTATAATAATAGGTACACACCTACAGAAACACACATACAGAAACCTGTTGGGGAGCACTTTAATCTACCTAATCACTGTTTAAAAGATCTTCAAGTGGCTGTCTTGTCACAAACCAGTTCTACAAGCCAAATAACAGAGAGGCGTTGGAATTACAATTCATCCGCAAGTTCAATTCTCATGCAAATGGCTTCAATCGTGATGAAGGATGGTTGGGACACTATCAACCTAACATTCAATGAAGGTCAAAAAGCTCTTTGTGTAGATTTCTGTTATTGCCTTTGATTCTTATCTGCTTCGTTTTAACTACCCAATCTTCAGGTGCTTACTGACTCCCAGTTCTGCCTTCCTGTTTTTCCCTTTGATATTTCCATACCCTCTGCTTCTTGTTTCCCGCCCTCCCTCCTTCCTCCCCCCCTTTCCCCTATGTATTTTGGGTCTGCACATCTTAAACTCAAAACTCCGGTTATCTGAAGAAGTGGGCTGTGCCCACAGAAGCTCATGATACCATCTACATGCTTTGTTAGTCTATGAAGTTCTACCAGACCATTTGTTGTTTTTTAAGTTTAACCTGAGGAACTGTTATTAATCGATTCCTTGAATGTATTCAGTGGAAAAATAAGAATCCATTTTCTCTGAGCAAATGAAACAAAGTCAACATTTTCATATCTGGTATCTACTACGTGATTGCAAGCAATATATCACTGCTATTAAGAATCCAGGGAAAGTAAGTTACATTTCTTCTCTCACGCTTGAGATGGTATTTTGAACCGCTACTTAGCAAGACAAACCACTATCCAGACAAGTAATAGAGATGTAGCTGTGTTAGTCTGGTCTTGCTGAAACAAAAGACAGGACTATACAGCACTTTAAAGACTAACAAGATGGTTTATTAGGTGATGAGCTTTTGTGGGCCAGACCCACTTCCTCAGATCTAATTGTGGAAGAAAATTGGCATGACCATATATACCAAAGGGATACAATCAAAAAAAAAATGAACACATAAAATTGACAAATCAGATTTTATTTTAATTCTAAAATCTGATTTGTCAATTTTATATGTGTTCACTTTTTTTATTGTATCCCTTTGGTATATATGGTCATGCCAATTTTCTTCCACAATTTGATCTGAGGAAGTGGGTCTGGCCCACGAAAGCTCATCACCTAATAAACCATCTTGTTAGTCTTTAAAGTGCTGCATGGTCCTGTCTTTTGTACTATCCAGATAATGCTTTGATAGTGAAGGTTGATGTTGAAATTAGGGTCTTGCTGATTTTAAGTTGTTTAAGCACATCAATTACAAAATAATGTGACACAAAGAAAACAGCAGGTCAGCCCATGATCCAAACTCTAAATTATCTAATGCATTCTCCCAGAAGCCGTCTCTGGCTGCTAGATGAGCTCTATAGGCATTTGTGCTGATAACTGAGTTGCCATTAAAGTCTGGGTTAAGATGATAATGAGCCATCTGTGCTGGCTTCTTCTGGAAAACAAAACTTCAATTGTATATTAAAATTCAATACAACTTTATTTTGTACAGAAGCAAATTTTTGCATGTGGCTTAATACAATTAAACACAAAACAGCAGACAGTACATATTCCACTATAGATTACAGAAAATACTTGCATAAGGACACTATGCCAAATAAATGAAAGGATTTAAGGATAAAAAAGCTGAAGACTTCTGGATAAATTCACATAGGTGTTGCAAGCCTCAGTGTTGCAGTGTTTAACTCATAGATGCCTTGCCACCTGCTGGAACTGACAACCATAAGTTAGACACCCAGGCACTCTGTATAATGCATGGGAGAGTTAATCATCTAAAAGGGGAGTTACAGAAGCCAGTATGTTAAGCTAGTCAGAAGGCAATGCTGAGGAGAGAGATAAAGCCTAAGCCTCACCCATCAAATGGCATTTAGATGGTTTCCTTATGCGCAATGGCCCAGGAGTTGAGCACTCACATGTGGCATGGGAGACTGAGGTTCATTCCTTCTTTTGCCTGATTTTGAGCAGAGACTGGGCACACACCCCAGCCCATAGTGAGTGTTCATACTGCTTCAGTGGAGCTCTTTTCTGGAAAAATAATATTCACTGAGTCAAAGTGGAACAATTTCAACAAGAGAAACCCATACAGAATATTCCAACAGCCCACGGATTAGGACACATAGGGCATGTTTACACTCAAGTTAAGGTTGAATTTATTATGGTCAGTTTCCACCCAATTTTGTGAAGTTGAAGGTCCGTGTCCTCACTGCAGGGAAGAATTGAATGTAGTCTGAAGTAGCGTGTCCCCATTAGGGAACCTACTGTCAACTCAGGGAGCAATGCGCCATTGGCAGCTTTGTATTCTGGGCTATGCCTTGTGGTGCTCTGGCCACCTGCAAAGACATTATAGCAGTGCTATCATGGAGCCCACATTGCAGCAAGCCAGTGTAATGGTAACGTGTATCGTGGTGCACTTAATGTAGCACTACTTGGAAAGCATACGCATGTTGCTTCTCCAGGAAGAGGATGAGGATGAAGCTTGGCATGGCATGGAGGACCTGCTTATGCAAGTACTGGCACTGATGCTAGTGCAGCTGCCAGTCCTCTTGAAACAGTGGAAAACCAATTCTGGTGCCATGAGACAAGCTCAGACTGCTGAGAATGCTTTGTGATTCAGACATGGGACAATCAGCAGTGGCAGCAGAACTTCCACATGTAGAAGACCACATTGCTGGAACTTTGAGAATGGCTTTCCCCTGCCCGAATGAGACCCACTCTGACTGTGGAGAAGTGTGTGGTAATTGCCTTATGATAACTTGCAATGCCAGATAGCAACCAGTCAGTGGTGAATCAGTTCTGAGTGGGGAAATCTACAGTGGGGACTGCTGTAATACAAGTAGCCAAGGCAATCAATACCATTCTGCTTTGAAGGCTTGTGACTCTTAGAGACGTGGACACCACAGTGGATCGCTTTGCCGCAATGGGCTTCCCTAACTGTGGTGAGTCCATAGAAGGAACGCACATCCCTAAATTGGCCCCCCAACCACCTTGTCTCAGAGTACATCAACCACAAAGCGGTACATCTTCATGGTGCTGCAGGTGCTAGAGGATCACAAGGACCATTTCAACGTGGGATGGTTGGAAAAGGTGCATGACATCTGCATTTTTTGGAACTCCTGCCTCATCCAAAAGATGCACAGTGGCGTCTTTTTCCCAGATGGGAAAATCATATTCAGAGAGGTGGAAATGCTAATAATGATCCTTGCTGACCCAGCCTACCCCTTTCTCCCATGGCTCATGAAGCCCTACACAGGGAGCCTGGCCCTCAGCAAAGAGAAGTTCAACAACAGGATGAGCAGGAACAGAATTTTCATGTGGTTCAATGTATTTTTAGATTCAAGGGAAATTGGAACACACCAGAGAGAGAGAAACTTAACTGCTTCCTTATTTATTATAAAGCTTGAGCAGTTACAGCAATCCAAAAAGTTTTCCAAATCCTACAGCCAGTACAATGGACATAAAGTAGGCAATAATTAGCAAGCATTAAGTAGTTAACACAATTCCATATATTTTGCAAGCACTATACGCATTATTATAGTACAGATCCATGCAATAACTATGAATACAGCAGAAGATATAATACACTCTTTTACCATAATTCCTATTGCAAGCCAGTTATTACAATATTAAACTTAGTTCACTTACAATTCACCCATTGCCCTCAACAGTGCTCCAGACAGGAGGGTGGTGGTCTCTTTGGTTCCCACGCGTTGAGATGTCTTGCACTGTGTGGCCGGATGAAAAGGTCCTTGCTTCTAGTTACAATGAGCCGGGTCTGTGGGTCTACCCTGCTCCCTACCTCCCAAACAGATGTTTGCAAAAGCTCATTTTATAACAAAGCAAGATTTGGTTGCTTACACCCCTCATTGCCATATATTGTCCCAGCCATACATACTTCCCTATTCTAGCAATCCCTCATATGCTAGTCCTCTTTGCTTTACTTTATTTATTTGGACCCTAATCTATGCCATTATCTTAACTTGTTTATGCCTTTTGCGGCTAGCACTTTCGAGAAACACAAAGTGTGCCCATCATGTTGCATCCCCCTTCCCCGTTCCTGCCAGCCATAGTATAATAATTCTGGAAATTTTAGACATGCTTCTTATTCATGATCACACTTAGCAGTTTCAGCATTTTGTTAGTGATTTATGGCAAAGCCTTACCCAATAACCGAGAGCAAGACGTTACATTTGCACACACTTGTTTTAGCCTGAAGACCGCCTGCATGCTTGCCATCACCAGACTTTAAAGGGACCTGGACTTCTTAGCCAGACTTATATCAAGCCAAGAAAGGTTGTGCAGACTCCTCCACAAGAATGGTGGTTAAATGTGCATTTGGATGTTTAAAGGGAAGGTTTAGAAATCTCCTGACTTGGCTGGACCTCAGAAAATGCAACATTCCCTTTGTGGTTGCAACCTGTTGTGCGCTCCATAATCTGTGCAAGAGCAAGGGGGAAAGCTTATCAGGCAGGGTAGGGAGCTGAGGCAGAGTGCCTAGTCAGAGACTTTGACCAGCCAGACACCAGCGAGATAAGGAGAGCACAGTAAGAGGAAGTGCAAACCAGAGAGTCCTTGAAGGACAGTTTTATGCAAGTCCCCTTTTGAGACTCTGCCATAAGGCTCTCCACACATTGGCCCTGCATTTGCCTTTAATACCTCACCCCACCCCATCCCCTGAGGTCAACCAATAGAGACTGTTGTTCAACGATCAGGAGTTTTTATTGAGGGAAAGGAATGAAATAGGAACCAGAAGGGCGGAGGGGTGCTCAGGAATGGGAGTGGGACTGCCTTCTGCATCCTGAGGGCCTGGAGGGTGAGGCTCACTGTGAGCCTCCCTCCCCATGTCCTGGGTCCCCGGTGGCCCCTGAAGACCTTAAGCAACAGGAGTGGGGAATGAGGGATGGGGGGGTGACATAGGGACAGGTGGGATTCTGAGAAACCCTCTCCAGATATGATACCACAACTCAATTAGAGCAGTCAGGGAGGCTGCTTGTGCTGTCTTGCCTGCTACTTCCTGGTGTCTCTACTCTCCTGGTACTCTGTGATCTGATGCATTCCATGAGGGAGTGCATGCAGTCCATTTGCTAACACGACATCTCTTCCCATGTCTGCTTGTGCCTGCAGATCTGAGCCAGATCTGGGAAACAGATGCTGCAAGAGGGGGAGTTTGCACTGAGCTGGCTGCTGGCCCAGCTGCAAAGAAAAGTTACAGGGGCAGACATTCTAGGAGATACATTGTGTTAAGCCTAACCCTAATCTGTTACCCAACACTGAAGGTCCCTGTGCTCCATGAAAAGCCAAATATTTGCTTTAAAGTGGGCACATTACAGCAGATGCTCAGGCTTCTCAAGGGAGCATCAGGATGCACGCAGTTCAAAGGCAGGCAGACATGGTAAGGGGCTAGCCATAGCAGGAGTCCACAGGTACGAGGAGGGCAGGAAAGGGCAGCTTCCCACAGTGTCTAGCACACGCTGGGTCCTGGCATGCGTGGCTTCCCAGGGACACTGCTTCTTTTCCTGTGCACAGGGACGGGGGAAATGTGTGTCTGGCACACATGGCTTCCTGGGGAGTGTGCTAATAGGTTTCTCTCCTCCTTCATCTAGGTTGCCATGAGAGGGATCAGTCTTCTCATCGGGAGCAGATGCTGACTGAATGAGGCCATAAACCTGGCCCTTATGCTGCAATGCTTTGTGGTTCAATGATGCCAGATCACTTACTGGTAGCTTGGTGAGGGAAGGTGTCCTACCACGGAGGATGGCATAAGGCTGGCCTCCCCAAAAACCTTGTGAGAAGGATTAAAGAGTTCCTATGTGAGAGCTTCATGGAGTTGTACAGCCAAGACTATTGCTCCATCTGCAGACATATTAACAAGCTGTTCCACACAGTGTAGACACACAGTGCCCGCACATCATACCCCATGTGTTAGAAAAAGTCTTAACCCAGTTGTTAAAAAAAGTTTGTGAACTCACCAGAAGTGCAATCCCTAGGGTTGCTTCTGGACTGGGAGATAACTTGGGAGGAGGGGACCAGCTCCAGTGTCATGACTAGAGAGCTCTCAGCTCTCGGCTCTTAGAGATTGACAACTGGCTAGTCTTCTCCTCCTCCTCCTGGCCCTTGAACACCACAAAATGCTGATGCCAGGTGTGTCTGGGCTAGAATCCATGATCATGCTGGGGAAGCTGGCCACTACCTCCAAAATGGCATCCAGCCACTTGTAGTAGGAGCACATGTGAGGTGCTGCACCAGACTGTTCACTTGCCTCCTTTGCCTTGTGGTAGGACTGCCTCAGCTCATTTTTCACTCAGCACTGCTGAGCACCCCTGGAATAGCCTTGAGCCATCAGGCTATCTTGCAATCTTGCCATAAATGTCCTCATTCCTCTGGCTGGTTCAGAGCTTGGAGAGGATGGCTTCATATCCCTCACCTCAATGTGGTCCAAGATCTTCTGAACACTCTACGCTGGCACTCTTCTGCACCCCTAGAAACTGGAGCTTGTGGGTGGAGAAGTATTTGAAGTCATTGAAGTATTGGTTGGATTGTTTGAAGTTATTTCCACGTGTGCTGAAATGTGCTGCTCACTCTGAATATGCTCACAGTGCTGGTCACACGGGAAAGGCCAGTCAGGTTTTCCTGTGGCTTTTTGTGCTCACCAGGCAGAGCAGTAGAGGCACAAGTTTTATACAGGGGCAGTAAGATATTCTGGGTCTTATTTTCTATCCCTTTCTTAATAATTCCTAGCATCCTATTTGCCTTTTTGACCGCCGCTGCACACTGCGTGGAAGTTTTCAGAGAACTGTCCACGATAACTCCAAGATCTCTTTCCTGATTTGTCATAGCCAAATTAGCCCCCATCATACTGTACGTATAGTTGGGGTTATTTTTCCCGATGTGCATTACTTTACACTTATCCACATTAAATTTCATTTGCCATTTTGTTGCCCAATCACTCAGTTTGGTGAGATCTTCTTGGAGTCCCTCACAGTCTGATTCTGTCTTGACTACCCTAAACAGTTTGGTTCATCTGCAAACTTTACCACCTCACTGCTTATCCCTTTCTCCAGATCATTTATGAATAAGTTGAACAGGATTGGGCCTAGGACCGATCCTTGGGGGACACCACTAGTTACCCCTCTCCATTCTGAAAATTTACCATTTATTCCTACCCTTTGTTTCTTGTCTTTTAACCAGTTCTCAATCCAAGAAAGGACCTTCCCTCTTATCCCATGGCCATGTAATTTACACAAGAGCCTTTGGTGAGGGACCTTGTCAAAGGCTTTCTGAAAATCTAAGTATACTATATCTACTGGATCCCCCTTGTCCGCATGTTTGTTAACCCCTTCAAAGAACTCTAATAGATTAGTAAGACAGGATTTCCCTTACAGAAACCATGTTGACTTTTGTCCAACAAATTATGTTCTTCTACATGCTTCACAATTTTATTCTTTACTATTGTTTCGACTAATTTGCCCGGTACTGAAGTTAGACTTACGGGTCTGTAATTGCCCGGATCGCCTCTAGAGCCCTTTTTAAATATTGGTGTCACGTTGGCTACCTTCCAGTCATTAGGTACGGAAGCCGATTTAAGGGATAGGTTACAAACCACAGATAATAGTTCAGCAATTTCCCATTTGAGTCCTTTTAGAACCCTTGGATGAATGCCATCCGGTCCCGGAGATTTGTTAACATTAAGTTTTTCTATTTGTTCCAAAACCTCCTCTAATGACACTTCAATCCGGGACAGTTCCTCAGATTCATCACCCACAAAGGACGGTGCAGATTTGGGAATCTCCCCAACGTCCTCAGCCGTGAAGACTGAAGCAAAGAAATCATTTAGTTTCTCCGCAATGGCTTTATCGTCCTTGATTGAGCCTTTTATAGTTCGATCGTCTAGGGGACCCACAGGTTTTTTAGCAGGCTTCCTGCTTCTAATGTACTTAAAAAATATTTTGTTATTTCTTTTTGAGTTTTTGGCTAACTGTTCCTCAAAATCTTTTTTTGCTTTTCTTATTACATTTTTACACTTGATTTGACAGTGTTTATGTTCCTTTCTATTTATCTCACTAGGATTGGACTTCCACTTCTTAAAAGATGCCTTTTTGTCCCTCACCGCTTCTTTTACATGGTGGTTAAGCCACGGTGACTCTTTTTTAGGTCTCTTGCTATGTTTTTTAATTTGTGGTATACATTTAAGTTGGGCCTCTATTATGGTGTCTTTAAAAAGTTTCCATGCAGCTTGCAGGGATTTGGCTCTAGTCACTGTGCCTTTTAATTTCTGTTTAACTAGCCTCCTCATTTTTGTGTAATTCCCCTTTTTGAAATTAAATGCCAGGGTGCTGGACTGCTGAGGTGTTCTACCCACCACAAGGAATGTTGCATGTTATTATATTATGGTCACTATTCCGAAGCGGTCCTGTAATGGTTATTTCCTGGACCTGATCCTGCGCTCCACTCAGGACTAAATCGAGAATTGCCTCTCCCCTTGTGGGTTCCTGCACCAGCTGCTCCAAGAAGCAGTCATTTAGGCCATTGAGAAATTTTATCTCCGCTTCTCTTCCTGAGGTGACATGTACCCAGTCAATATGGGGACAATTAAAATCCCCCATTATTATAGAGTTCTTTATTTTGGTAGCCTCTCTAATCTCCCTCAGCATTTCAATGTCAGTATCGCTGTCCTGGTCAGGTGGTCGGTAATATATCCCTACTGCTAATTTCTTATTATTGGAGCATGGAATTACTATCCATAGCGATTCTATTGAACATGTTGATTCACTTAATATTTTTATTTCATTTGATTCTACATTATCTTTCACATACAGTGCCACTCCGCCACCCACCCGGCCTGCTCTATCCTTTCGATATATTTTATATCCTGGTATGATTGTGTCCCACAGATTTTCCTCATTCCACCAGGTTTCAGTGATGCCTATTATGTCAATCTCCTCTTTTAATACTAGGTACTCTAGTTCACCCATCTTATTAGTCAGACTCCTAGCATTTGTGTAGAAGCACTTTAAAAATTTGCCACTGCTTATTTGTCTGCCCTTTCCTGGTGCATTGGATTCCTTTGTATGCAGTTGTTTGTCTGCTCTGGCCCATGGTTTGCCCTCTCCCCTCCTCTCTTTCTGACTACAGCTTAGAGAATCTCTATCAATGGATTCTCCTCTAAGAGAGGTCTTCCTCCGATTTACGTGCATCTCCGCACCAATCGGCTTTCCCCCATCTCTTAGTTTAAAAACTGCTCTACGGCCTTTTTAATGTTTAGTGCCAGCAGTCTGGTTCCACCCTGGTTTAGGTGGAGCCCATCCTTCCTGTATAGGCTCCCCCTCTCCCAAAAGCATCCCCAGTTCCTAATAAATCCAAACCCCTCTTCCTTACACCATCGTGTCATCCACGCATTGAGACTCTGAAGCTCTGCCTGCCTACCTGGCCCTGCGCATGGAACTGGAAGCATTTCCGAGAATGCCACCATAGAGGTCCTGGATTTCAGTCTCTTTCCTAGCAGCCTAAATTTGGCCTCCAGGACATCTCTCCTATCCTTCCCTACATCATTGGTACCTACATGTACCACGACCACCGGCTCCTCCCCAGCACTACACATAAGTCTATCTAGATGCCTCGAGAGATCCGCAACCTTCGCACCAGGCAGGCAAGTGACCATACGGTTCTCCCGGTCATCACAAACCCAACTATCTATGTTTCTAACAATCGAATCACCCACTACTAACACCTGCCTCTTCCTAACTGGCATTCCCTCCCCCTCAGAGGTATCCTCAGTGTGAGAGGATACCGCAACATCCTCCGGGAGGAGGGTCCCAACTACGGGATGGTTTCCCTCTGCTCCCATTGAATGCTCTGTTCCCTTGAGACTTTCATCCTCCTTAAGAGCACTGGGGCTCTCAGACTGGAGGTGGGACAGTACTACAGTGTCCCAGAAAGTCTCATCAACATATCTCTCTACCTCCCTTAACTCCTCCAGTTCAGCCACCCTGGCCTCCAAAGCCCGAACCCAGTCTCTGAGGGTCAGGAGCTCCTTGCAACGGGTGCACACATATGCCACCCACCCACAGGGCAGGTAATCATACATGTTACACTCGACGCAATAAACAGGATAGCCCCCACTCTGCTGCTGGGCTTCTGTCTCCATTTTTCTAATGAATAAGTTTAAGCAGAAACTGGGATTTTTTAAACCTCTGGAATATAGATTATTAGAAGAGTTATGTTTTAAAGAAGGTCAGAAGAAACTACCGCCCTCTAACCTCCCCCTCTAAACTCCCTCTCCAAACTCCCTGTTAGCTGTTCCTGTTCCCAAGCTCCCTGGTCACTGAGTCACATGCTTATATAGCTCTGGTAGCCCCTCCCCCTGACTGAGGCCCAGCCAATTAACAGAGGCTTCTAGATTTCAAACCTTTTAGAAGCTCCTTCAAACAAACAAACAAACAAACCAACCAAACACACAAACACAAGCTCAGCACACAGCAAATAACTCCCCCACACACAAACACACACTCCAGACAGCCACTTACCACAAGGGTCCCATTTTTACTCCTCTTTTACCTGGAGAACTCCCTCTCCAAACTCCCTGTTAGCTGTTATCTGTGTAGTTAACTTTAGTTATTATGTTATTTATGATAATGGTACTCAGCTAGTGCACTTTAGTCCCTTTGTCCTGGTCTCCACTAGAGATTTATTTTGAAATAACTCCCCTTAGTTTGAAATAACAAGTGGAGTGTCCACACTACCAACCCCATCATTTTGAAATAACCGTTTCTTTATTTCAAAATAATAACTCCTGCTTGTTATGAGGAATAATGCTTATTTTGAAATTTGTTATTTCAGAGTTATTATTTTGGAATGACTTATTTTGAAATAATTTCCTAGTGTAGAAATACCTTTTTAGTTTCTACTTGTGAAACAGAATATTCTAGTCTTCTGTTTGTTGAAATCTCATTGAAATTGTTGAGCTGGATGTGTCTGTGTTGGGTGAGGATTGTCTAGATGATCTATTGGTCCCTTGTCGCTTAAACTGTCTGACTCTAACTGCAGTTGTTTCACCATGTTTGCTTATAAAGAGCACTGTGCTAATATGTAATTGCTGACAATCTTAGCTGTTCATAGTCTTTGAAGAGAAAACACAAAGTGCACATGCTTTACTCTTTTGGAAGTCTGACTTGCTAGGAATATAGCTTAGGCAGGGGATCATGCAACCTGGAAAAACCTTAGCAAAAAGCAAGAACGGAATGGGTTTCCACCCAAAAGAGATGACAGCTGAAGAGCTGGGAACCTAGAGTGGGTTCCTCTGAACACCCATGGAGAGAGAGTACAGGTGCAATTTCCCTGAACTGGGACACCAATGTGATGCAATAATAGCATCATTGAAATGTAGCACCTCTGTGGTGGAGGGTATAACAGGGCCCACCTCAAAGAGCCCCTCCTCCCCGCTCAGGCTAGGCCCTGTTATGCTTTTCAGTTCTCTTCCCTCTTTTTCCCAAGTGTCCACGTCCCCAGGACGGGTTATAGTTCGTCCCCAGTCCAACAACAGTCCCCCAGGAGTTGCCACTCATCGTCACCCAGGGTCTCTGGCTTGATATTCTGGGTGCCCGCTGCTTCCCAGCGTCCCCCTCGTGGCCAAGGAACCCGTCAGGGAGAGGACAAGCCACTACACCAGCCGGCGCTCACCGCCCGCGCCCCCTTGGACCTGGCTGGCCTCCTTTGAAACTCCCCCACTTCAGAGGTGGCGCCTGGGGACACGTCACTTTGCACCACGTCCCCCAGCCCACCTGTCTGCAGGGTCTTAAGCCTGCTGGCACGCGGGGCCAATAGCGCACTGGTGCCAGCCTGGTATATCCGAGCCAGCGTGGCCCCTCCCCCGCCCAAGGTTCTAGGGCCGCAGGCTCGCGGGCCTGCTAGCGCGCAGGCGCTGCAAGTCTGGTGGGGCCTGGTGTGTCTGAGTCGGCATGGCCCCCACCCGGGAGCAGGGGTGAAGGGGGGCACGCCCCAGCGGGCCATGGTAAGCGACCCCCCCCGTCACAGAGGGAGTCAGCCTATCTGCATGGAGCACGATACAGTAGCCGAGATGGGAAACAGTGGCTAAAAACACTCACTATGGATATTGTACATTCAAGAAGAAAAGGGAACATCAGTGTTATTGTCTCATCTTAGGGATAGTAACTGAAGGATACTCAATTTGCTTCAGAAGGATGGAACTCTGAGTTGACTCTACTGGCATTTGAACATTTAGCTGCAGGTAATGTAGGTATTACATAATTTTGGCTAGATCCTGGGCTAGTATAAGGGTGCGTCTAGACTGGCAAGATTTTGCACAAAAGCGGCTGCTTTTGTGCAAAAACTTGCCAGCTGTCTACACTGGCCGCTTGAATTTGCACAAGAACACTGACGGTCTAATGTAAGATTGTCAGTGTTCTTGCACAAATACCATGATGCTCCCGCTCAGGGATAAGCCCTCTTGTGCAAGAATACTTGCGCAAGAGGGCCAGTGTAGACAAGGAAGAACTGTTTTGCGCAAAAAAGCCCCTATGGCGAAAATGGTTATCGGGGCTTTCTTGCGCAAAATCGCGTCTAGACTGGCCATGGATGCTTTTGCGCAAAAGCACTTTTTGCACAAAGGCACCCGTGCCAATCTAGATGCTCTTTTGCGGAAATGCTTTTAACAGAAAAACTTTTCCATTAAAAGCATTTCCGCAAAATCATGCTAGTCTAGACGCAGCCTAAGTGTAAACAGGGTCAGGATAAGCTCTACCCTGACATCAGGTGGTGAACTGAGGCGAGTGGTGCAAAAGGACTTCAGGGGCTGATCTCGTTTGCATAGGCACACCCACCCCGCCTAGTATGTGCTCACAGCAGCCCAAATGGTCACTATGGCCACTGTGGGATCCCCAGTCTCTCTGTTATTGTGGCAGGGGGGATAAAGTGTTTTTACCCTGATTATGTGAATCAAGGACAGTGGATTAGTGGAACTGTTTTATGACAGAGGGATTCGCCATAAACTAAGTAGCACTCGCTAGACAAGGGGCATGGGTTCCAAACCCAGTCAAGCTGAAAGAAGCTGGGGACAGGTATTTGTACTTGGGGGGGGGGGGGTAGGGTGCTGTCTGAGGGCCTAAAAAACACCAATTGCACCTCTTCCTCTCTCCACTGTGGAATATCAGAGCTAATTTGGATTCCATTAGGAGTCAAGTTGCTGAGCTGGCTTTACTATGGGCCAATGGTGCACTAGCACTGAGGCTTCTCTACTATGAGCTGAGCTTGCTGAAGAGCTGAAATCACTGTGTGCTGTGGGGAGCCTGAAGCTATACTGCTGAACTACTCGCAGAGCAGTTCATGGGACAGCTAGCAGAGTGGTTGGTGGGAATGACCGGTGGATGCAGGCAGCCAGCAGAGCAGCTGGCAGGGATGGCCGGCGGCCGGCTGGTAGGAGTGGCAGCAGGCAGCTAGTGGAGCAGCTGCAGGAACAACCAGCTGGCGGCCAGGGGCGTGGACTGAGACGGCGGAGCAGGGCAGTTCGTGGGACTGCTGGAGCGGCTCATGGGACAGCAGGTGGAGTGTGGTGGACTGACTCACGTTGACGGCAGCAGCAGAACCCTATGGAGAGGCGGAGCCATCGGCAGACCACTTAAAGTGCATCAACCCCCTGCCCCCTCCATCCCACCCAGGTTGGGATGGTAAAACCCTGCCGGGTAAACTTTTGAACCCTGGGGCAGCACTGACCCGGGGCAGAGACTTTTGGGCTGTCAGACTTTGGGACTTTGGGTGATTCATGTCTGGAGGGTGGGTCTTTGCTCATGTTTGGTCTATGAATCCGAGTTGTGGTGTTTTCCCAATTTAATGCTGATGTCGGTTACCTCATGTTATTAAAGATTTGCTGCTATACCGAGGCTCTGTGCTTGCGAGAGGGGAAGACTTGCCTCTTTGAAGTGCCCAGGGGTGTGTGCAAGATTTCCCAGGTCACTGGGTGGGGGCTCGAGCCGGTGTTGTATTATGTTGTTGGGAGGAGACCCCTAGGTACTGAACCCGGCCCTTGCTGCTATTAACTCGGCCTGGCAGAAGGGTTACGTAAGTAAGCATAGCTCTTGTTACCTTAAAGAGAGCTCTACCTATTCACTGCACCTCAAGATTTAGGCTGCAGTCAGCAGTTAAGCCAGTAGGACAGGCCTTACAATGTCAGAGGGGTAGGGAAGTGTTACCAGTTCATTCAAGGAGACATATTTTTCCTTTCTCTCTTCATGTATTTCCTTTATTTTAAACACCTTTAAAAAAAAGGACTAAAAATGTAGGGAGAAGAGCTGGAGACATCATTGTAGATAAGGTGCATTACTTGCAAACCCCAGCAGAACCATTTCAGATCATAAAGTCTGTGTGCATGTATTTTTAGAAAGTTCATTTTTTCTAGTGTAGTGATAATTCCCCAAATCCAAAAGTTTGGAAAAAAAACCTCATGAATATGCTTGTTCATCTACTGCTGACTTTAAGCCAGTTCTAATAGTTGCTAACAGATGTGCTGAAAGTCTAAAGAATGCTGGTGTGCTCAAAGGTTTTAAGTCTCTTTAACTCAGCTAGCAAATAGGGAGAGAACCTCAAGAACTTTTAAAAGCTCATAAAATAAGAGCTAGTCTTTAGTTTCTGTTCTCTCTCAGATGCATAAAACCTCTAAAAATCTCATACATTTCTTTATAAAAATAAATAAAAAGAATAAGTCTCTGGCTGTGTCTACACTGGCACGATCTTGCACAAAAGCGGCCGCTCTTGCGCTAAAACTTGCTGCCTGTCTACACTGGCCGTGTGTTCTTGCACAAGTAAACTGATGTTCTACTGTATAAAATCAGGGCTTCTTGAGCAAGAACTATGATGCTCCCACTCAGGAATAAGTCCTCTTGTGCAAGAGCTGTTCGAGAAGAGGCCAGTGTAGACAGGCAACATGAATTTCTTGCACAAGAAAGCCCGATGGTTAAAATGGCCATCAGAGCTTTCTTGCGCAAGAGAGCGTCTACACTGGCATGGATGCTCTTTCGCAAAAGCACATGCCAGTGTAGACGCTCTCTTCTGGAAGAGTTTTTGCATGAGAACACGCCAGTGTAGACACAGCCTTAGTGTTCCTACCATTTACACTTCAGAAGATAACAGAAGCTTTCCTGGAGTCCTCTGCTGCACAATATCCTGGGGATCAAAAGGATAACAAAGATCTGTGTTTTTCCAAATGTAGGATTTTTGTGGGGTATTGATGGCTGAGGGATTGCAGTGCTTATTGAACCTCTTCTGCGAAGGATAATCCTTGTCCAGATCTGAAAGATGTTTATGCAGCCCTTTGTTGTCAGTATCCTTTTTCCACTGTGTGAGACCTGAAGCCAAATTCTTCAGACCTTACTCAGACAAAACTACTGTCAGGCCAGCATGGCACAACATGATGAGACTTGTATCTCAGCATCACTGTTTATTAAAAACAGTAGCAGAAATGTTAGTTGCTAATAGTGCTCAGCAGGTTTGAGCACACAGGGCTGTGTTTTTGGATGAACGGATGGCTCAGATAACTGGTAACAAGCAATGGACTATGGATTCCAAGCTTTAGGCAACTGCTTCAAATTAGCTTAGAACAGCAGAAGAAAAAGTCATTACTAGCTGCTGGCAGTTCTGTCGAATACTGTACTAGATAGATTGAGAACAGAATTAAGTCTGTTTATATTTTCCTAGTATATGGTGAAACAGGTTGCTGCTGAGTACATTGATATGGTTACAATGATGATGGTTGATTTGGCCAGCCACAGGGTAGTGTGATAGTGTCCCCCTTTTAAAACGTGCCCACTGCTTAACAAACAATAGAATTTTCTGGATTCCTGATTGTTCCTGAATTTCCAGATGGGACCAGCGTACAAAAGTGTTTCCTCCCCTCGCCTGTACCTTGCTACAGACTTGTTTGACACCGAAATGCATTATTGCAGTGAACTTTCTGGTTCTGACCCTGCACCATTAAATCCAATAGTAGTTTTGCCATTGATTTAAATAAGAGAACTAGACCCTAAGGTGTGGCCATTCTTTTAGTTTATTCTGAAATTGTAGGTAGAACAGACTGTTCTTGCTTAGCAGTGGTGGGTGAAGAAGCATTTCTCACAAGTAATATTTCATACCAGGTACTATTCAAAGTGGTGATATTAATTTCTAGCTATCTTGGTAACCCACTCTCACTCCACCCACACTAGTGAAGGCAATGAAGGGCTTACGTCACAGTCCATATACATGTTAATTGTCTGAGGGCTTCTGCCAGAGAAATTTCAGTCCAGAGCCTCTGGAATTTTCTTGCCCTCTTTGTGTGGCAAAGCAAGACAGTGCAAAGTTCTCTTATTTAATGGTTAGGTTTGTATTTTGGGAGACTATTATTTAAATGCACATTGTTGTGGGTGTTTTACATTATCTGCATAATAGACCCTGACAGAAAGTGAAAGGTTTCTTTAGTTGTATACGATGAAAAACAAACTAGTAAATAAATAAATTCCGATGAAACAGTGTAGGATGTATGATCATGAAAATGAGGGGTTTTTTTCTGCCAATGATTCATGAATCACAAGCATATAAGGAGTGAGTTTGTGTCTTTTTTTGGAATATATACCTATTAAGATCATGTGTAGGTGGAACATTATGCCAAGAAATCCATAGCTAAAGATATAAGTATATTAAAAGGCACCATAATTTTTTTAAGTGATTGTGCCATCAGTATATTTCTAGCCTGCTACATTACAGATAATATATTGTTAATTATACTGAAGAAATTTTCCCTATGTAGTGCAGACCTTTCGAGATCCCACTTTCAAATCTGAAAAAATGCCAAAAAAATGTGAGTCACAAGAAAAAAAACATAATGGCACAAATATTTGCAATAATATGCCATTTATTAGCAATAATATTGTATGAGCCTAAGTTTCTGAGAAAAGTTACATGTAATGATAAAATCAGAGACAAGCATGTGCTTGTAGAATGGAAGTCACTTTGATTTTTAAATAATGGACGTCTAGTTAAAATCAAGGGCTCTATGCATTTCACAGGCATTCTTATCATGTTAGGAACAAGAAATATAACCACTGGCATAAGTATAAAAGACAGATGATTCATAGATTTTTAAAACAAGAAGTACCACTATGATTATCTAACAGGTCAAAAATCCTCAAACAATAAGCCCACAACTTCTGAATTAAGTATATTATTTTGAAAAATATCCTCTCTTGACTTAAAGACTTCAGGTAATGGAGAATCTATCAGATCTCTAAGTAAGTTGTTCTAATGATCAATTACCCTTACTGTTAGCATTTTGTTTATTGTTTATTGTTGATAATCTGAATATGTCTAGCTCCAGCTTCCAATCACTGGATATTATCAGAGCCATCCTTATCCATACACAGAATATGGAGCTACGTAGGGCAACCAAAAATTTGGGGCACCACTGGGTATTAATGTCTATCCACCCATCTCTTCCTATCCCTCTTCTAGAATCATAAAATCATAGAGCTGGAAGAGACCTCAGGAGGTCATCAAGTCCAGCCCCCTGCCCAAGGCAGGACCAATCCCAACTAAATCAGCCCAGCCAGGGCTTTGTCAAGCCAAGATTTAAAAACCTCTAGAGATGGAGATTCCACCACCTCCCTAGATAACTCATTCCAGTATTTCACCACCCTCCTAGTGAAATAGTTTTTCCTAATATCCAACCTAGACCTCTCCCACCACAACTTGAGACCATTTCTCCTTGTTCTGTCATCCGTCACTACTGCGAACAGCCTCTCTCCATCCTCTTTGGAACCTCCCTTCAGGAAATTGAAGGCTGCTATCAAATCCCCCCTCACTCTTCTCTTCTGCAGACTAAACAAACCCAACTCCCTCAGCCTCTCCTCATAGGTCATGTGCTCCAGCCCCCTAATCATTTTGGTAGCCGTCCACATCCTTTCTATAGTGGGGGGCCCAGAACTGGACACAATACTCCAGGTGTGGCCTCACCACAGCAGAATAAATCACTTCTCTAGATCTGCTGGCAATGCTCTCCCTAATACAACCTAATATGCCATTAGCCTTCTTGGCTACAAGGGCACACTGTTGACTCATATCCAGCTTCTCATCCACTGTAATCCCCAGGTCCTTTTCTGCAGAACTGCTACTTAGTCATTCAGTCCCCAGCCTGTAACAAGGCTTGGGATTCTTCCATCCCAAGTGCAGGACTCTACACTTGTCCTTGTTGAACCTCATCAGATTTCTTTTGGCCCAATCCTCAAATCTGTCTAGGTCACTCTGGCCCCTATCCCTGCCCTCCAATGTATCTACCTCTCCCCCTAGCTTAGTGTCATCCACAAACTTTCTGAGGGTGCAATCCATCACCTCAATTAGGTCATTAATAAAGATGTTGAACAAAACCGGTCCTAGAACTGATCCTGGGGGCACTTCACTAGAAACCAACCGCCAACCTGACATCGAGCCGTTGATCACTACTCGTTGGGCCCGACAGTCTAGACAGCTTTCTATCCATCTTACAGACCATTTATCCAATCCATACTCCCTTAACTTGCTGGCAAAAATAGTGTGGGAGACCATATCAAAAGCTTTGCTAAAGTCAAGGTATATCACATCCACTGACTTTCCCATATCCACAGAGCCAATTACCTCATTGTAGAAGCTAATCAGATTGGTTGGGCACAACTTGCCCTTCGTGAATCCATGTTGACTATTCCTGATCACTTTCCCCTCTTCCAAGTGCCTCAAAATGGATTCCTTGAGGATCCCCTCCGTGATTTTTCCGGGGCCTGAGGTAAGGCTGACTGGTCTGTAGTTCCCTGGATTGTCCTTCTTCCCTTTTTTAAATATGGGCACTACATTTGCCTTTTTCCAATCATCCGGGATCTCTCCCAGTCTCCATGAGTTTTCAAAGATAATGGCCAAAGGCTCTGCAATGACATTTGCCAACTCCCTCAGTATCCCTGTGGGAGTACTTTGGCTCTGCTTCCTCCAGAGAGGTGTTAGTTAGCTTAAATCTGGAAAAGCCTGCCAGAACTACTAATAGAATATTGAACTTGTAAAAGAGCCATTCTAGTGGTAATGAAGCCATTTCACAGTCATTTGCCAACCCCAGTACATGCTGCCAGTTTCTGAATGTACTGTGTCAGTATACAGGACCTTAGTTTAAAAATTGCTTTAAAATATTTGCATATTGCTAAAGATTAAAATGGTCTTCCATCTCCCCTGATCCCCACCACAGTCTGCCATTAGGTATAGGAGTACCAGTTTAATAGTTCTATGTAGGGGCCCATAAATGCTAAGGATGGCCTTGGAAAAATGCTTTCCTATATAGGTTTTTGTAAACTGCGATCACATCATCTCTTAATCTTCTCTTGGATACACTAAATAGATTGAACTCGTTCAGTCTCTCGCTATAAGGCAGGTTTTCTAGACATCAAGTCATTCCCATTGCTCCTTTGTAAACCATGAACCCTATCTAGTTTGTCAGGAGACAGGACTATGCAGCACTTTAAAGACTAACAAAGATGTTTTATTAGGTGATGAGCTTTCTGGCCCATGAGAGCTCATCACCTAATAAACCACCTTGTTAGTCTTTAAAGTGCTGCATCATCCTATCTTTTGTTTCAGCTAGACTAGACTAACACAGCTGCATCTCTATCACTATTCTAGTTTGTCAGGCTACGTCTAGACTGCAAGCCTCTTTCCAAAGAGGCTTTTTCAAAAGATACTTTAAAAAAAGCCTCTTTCGAAAAAGAGTGTCTAGACTACAACCAGTACTTTTGAAAAAGCAAGCCGCTTTTTCGAAAGAGAGCACCCAGGCAGTCTGGTTGCTCTCTTTTGAAAAAGCACAGTTTGCATTACATAGCGCCTTTTTTTGAAAGAGCACTTTCGAAAAAAGGCGTTATTCCTTGTAAAATGAGGTTTTCCGTGGTTGAAAAAACTGCCGTGTTCTTTCGATTTACTTTCAAAAGAACACGGCAGCAGTCTAGATGCAGGGGAAGTTTTTTCAAAAAAAGGCCACTTCTTTAAAAAAAAAACTGTAGTCTAGACACACCCTCAGTGTCTTTCTTGAATTACAGCCATGAGAACTGGATGCAGTATTTCAGTTCTGGTCTGCGAGTACCCCCATCTGGCTGAGTGCATGTTCTGGAGGCATGCTGAGTGCATGCCTCAAGTTTATCAGCCATTTGGCTACTTAGCCCTCTGGCCAACTCACACTTTGTGCAAATCACAAGCTCTTCTGGGGTACACCTTTACCAGGGGCCCATTTCAGTGCCTATTCCCCACTCAGATAGAAAGTGGTACCTCCAGGGCTTCCTTCCTTGGAAACAGCATCCTCATCCTCACCTCAGGGCTCTATCACGGTTCATCATACAGGCTACATCTAGACTGTAGGCTTCTTTGGGAAGAAGAGAGCTTCTGAAAAAACTTCTTCCGAAAGAGCGCATCCATACACAAAAGCACATTGAAAAAGTGATGCTCTTTTGTGAAAGGAAGTGTGCAGACTGATGGACACTCTCTCACATAAAAGGCCATCTGGAATCAGTTCAGCCAGGGCTTTAGGTCACCAGTTGCTTCCAAGTGCTGGTGGCAGAGCCTTGCAGAGACATGCACTTAAAGGGACCCCCCCTCTCCCAGACAGCAGTTTCTCTGCTTCTGCTGCATGCTTGCAGACCTCTTATTGCCTGCTGTGGTTGCCCTCTTCTTTTGTGGATGCTACAGCTTTGTTCTTTGTGCCGTGGAGCTGGAGCTGCCCCTGGGCATGCGATGGCCCCACACGGCCATGCTGCAGTTTTTGCAGCACTTTGTTCCAGCTGCCTTCCTGGTCCTGCACGAGCTCGACCCTGAGCTCATTCCTGGGATACTCTCCCTGGGTGCAGGAGCTACACTTTGGCAACTGCACCCCACTATGGAGAAGCATTTCTGGAGGCTCAACATCAGTTCAGACTGGTGGGACCAGCTGGTCATGGAGCAGTGGGACGACCAGCAGTGGCTCCAAATTTCCACATGCGGAAGGCCACCTTTTTGGAGCTATGTGCCTGGCTCACCCCCACCTTCTGGAGATGTGACACCCAACTGCGGCCCGCCACCCCCCTGGAGAAGCGGGTCACAGTCGCCCTCTGGAAACTCACCACTCCTGACAGCTACTGGTCGGTGGGCACACAGTTTGACGTCGGAAAGTCCACCGTCGGGGCCCTCCTCATGGAGGTAAGGCAGTCTGGGGCTGCAGTCCCTGCAGGGGGCGGGGGGGGGTCCTGTTAAAGGGGGACCCTCGGGAAAGTGGGGTTGGGAGATGGGAGGGGTGGAGTGGGGGGGGAAGACTCAGCCCCACCCTCACACAGCTGTCCCACCCTCACACAGCCCTGCTGCTGGGGGAGAGGGGGCAGCCTCACAGGGGGTGGCTCCTGGGGTGTTTGAAGGGGGGTTAGGGTGGGAGGGGGACAGGCACCTCCCAAGGGTTCAGGCACTCCCGCTTTCATTCTTTGTTTTGTGTGTTTGTTTGTCTCCTTCTGCAGGTGGTGAGGGTCATCAACTCCATCCTGCTGCAGAAGGTCATCTGCCTGGGAGACCTGGACCCCGATCGTGGCCGGATTTGCTGCCCTGGGGTTCCCAAACTGTGGTGGAGTGATTTATGGGACCCATATCCCAATCTGCACACCGGAGCATCGAGCAACCCAATACTTCAATCGCAAGGGCTACTTCTTGATGGTGCTGCAGGCCCTGGTCAACTACTGTGGACAGTTCACGGACATTTTTGTTGGGTGTGAGGGCAGGACACACGATGCCCTCATCTTCAGGAACTCCAGCCTGTACGGGAAGCTGAAGGCGGGCACATTCTTACCCCACCGTGACGTTGTGGTTGGGGATGTGCAGATGCTATTGTGTATCGTGTGGGCAACGCTTACCTCCTCATGCCATGGCTCATGAAACCGTACACAGGTCATCTGGACCCCAGCAGGGACCAATTTAATGCCCACCTGAGCCAGGCCCGAATCCAAGTTGAGTGCAACTTTTGGTGCCTGAAGGCGCAGTTCAGGTGCCTGCTGACCCGCCTGGACGTGGAGGAGCACAACATCCCCAAGGTGGTTGCAGCATGTTGTGTCCCCCACAACATTGTGGAGACTAAGGGGGAGGCCTTCCTCCCGGGGTGGGGGTAGACGCCGGCGGCAAGAGGCAAGCCTTCCAGCAGCTGTGGACAGCTGCCATCTGACAGACCATGCAGGCCGGGGTGCACATCTGGGAGGCCCTGAGGGAGAGGTTCTCTCAAGCACCCCAGTAACTCTCCCTAGGGCCTCCCCAGTAGGGGCCTCTGGGTTGCTGCCCTATCTCTTCCCCACCACAACCCCTCCCTTCGCCCCTTCCCTGACCTCTCGATAAAAACACTATTTGATTTTCAACAAAACGAAGTCTGTATTTATAGTACATTAAAAAAAGGTGGGCATGGGGTGGAGGGCTCATAACCTGGAGGGGGAGGGGGCATGAGCATCATCTGGGGAGGGAGCAGAGGCATCGCATGGGGGGCAGGCAAAGGCAGAATGGGGATAGTGGGGGGGACAGGATGGTGGAAGCTAGGAGCAGCGGCAGCAGGCAAGTGTGCCATCATGTGCAACATGACAGCACTCATGTCACACCGCTGTATGAGCTGGTCCTATGTGTGGTTCCGCCACTCGGCGTCATCGCGTATCTTCTGTGCCAGGGTCTGCTGCATGGCGCGTGGGATGTTGACTTGCTGCTTCATGAGTTCTTCCTGGACCCTGGGGTGCTTTTGGGTTCCCCGGGCTCTGGTGGCTGGCTCTGGAGGTGTGGCTCACCCCTCAGTCCTGGCTGCTCTGGCTGTGAAGAACACAAAGAAGGAGAGGCGGGCAATAATCCATGCATACCCTGTCCCTGAGGCCGTGCCCTCCTCTGTGAGCAGCGATGAACAGTCCTCGGGCCAGAGGAAGGCCCATGAACAAGCCCATGTGTGGCCTGCACAGTTGGCCATGCTTCACATGGGCCCCGATGTGCCCAGAGGACTGTGCTGCCTGCTTCCCAACCTCCCCCCTCCCCAGCCCATAGACAAGCAGTCAAGGGAAGTGTCCGGCCACAGTGGGATCCCCCCATGGGTGGCAGAAGAGCCTGGAGCAGCCTGGCCCTCCCTGGGGTCCACACATACACCTGTGGCTTGCTGAGCTGCCCACGGGAGTAGGTGGTGCCTCGCACATGTAGGCATGCCTGCGTGCTGTGTGCAGCACAACTTGGGGTGTCTGGGGTTGTGCCTTCACCCTTGTGGCTAGCCAGCTTCCAGCTGTGACAGGTGCTGGAAGTCCCCCCCCACCCCCCCTGCAGGACGTGTGTGGCCTCCCCTGAGGTAGGCAGCAGGATCCCACCCATGCTCAGGGGCTGCCTGCTGCATCCACCTACCACACACTAACGCTGCACATGGTTGCACGTGTGTGGACTGCAGCATGATGTTCAGCCTCCTGCCTCCTGTGCACCTGCCTCCCCCACCTTGTGTGTGTGACAAACTGAGACCGCTCACCTGAAGATCTCTCCCTGGTGTCCGAGGAGGCCTGGGAGACATCCTGGCTGACTGGCACTGGTTCCAGGGACAGGGTGATGGTCTCCTTCTCCTCCTCCATATGGACTGGTCCTCCTGCTCCTCCTCCTCCATGATCTCCGGCCAGGCGACGACAGGGGTCTTGAGGTTGGAGTCCATGACGATGAGTGGGGAAGATGTTTCTGGTGCTCCTGGTAATAGGGGCAGGTGTGGGGTCCTGCCCCTGAGCCCAAGGTGCACTCTCTGTCCCAGACATATCCCTGATGGAGCTCTTTTACCTTACTCCAGACCTGTTCTAAGGTTTGGGGTGGGTGTTTGTGCTCCACCAGAGACTGAGCCATGCGCTCAAATATGTCAGCATTTCAGCACTTGGAGTGGAGATCTTGCAATGTCTTCTCCTCGCCCCACAGCTCAAGGAGATATAGGATCTCCGATCTGGTCCAGGAGGGTGTGCGCCTCTTGGTCCCTCTGGGTGGGTCCTGGGACCCCTGGGGCTGCTCCCTGTGAGGGCCAGGTGGGTTGCGGGGGGCTTGAGGCTCTGCCATGGGTGGAAAAGCCTGTGGCAGGGAGAGCCACTTCCTGCCACAAGGCTTGTCCAGGGTGCCTGCAGCTTTAAGAGGGGCCAGGAGACAGAAATGATACAGTCCTGATTACTTTGGATGGAGTGGCCGCTAGGGCACCTGTGTTATTTCCTGGAGGCCTCTTCTTTCGAAAAAAAACCCAAACCCTTCTCCCCATCCACACATGCCTTTTTTCAGGAAAAGCTTATTTAGAAAGACTGGCTTCTTCCTCATAGAAAGAGGATTACCAATGCCTGGAAAACCCCTCTGTTCTTTCGATTTACTTTCAGACGAACGTGATTGCAGTGTGAACATAACACAGGTTTTGTTGGAAAAACGGCCGTTTTCCAATGAAACTCTGTAGTTTAGACATACCCACAGTCTCTCAATAATCCAGTCTCTAACCAGCTCTCCACTCAGAGCCGTCCATGGAGAGGGAGGTAATAGCACATAATAACTGCACCTTGTAATTAAAGAGTACAATTGATTTCCACTAATGAAACTCATGAAAGTTTTAAATGCAATGCCCTCATTCAGGAAGGCTAATTCAATCATGTCACTACCCACCCTGAGTTCAGATCACTGGACAAAATCCAGGGTCAAGTACACATCAAGAACAGTGGTATCAGCCTTTAAGTAGCGTAAATGTAACAAGGAGAAATCAGCTCACTTTTATATCATGCTTAAACTTACTTGTCCTCTATATTCTGCAGAATGGACACCAAGGCCCATTTACAGTGATATGCTGCATCTTTTAAATGGTGTAAATGGAATAGGGTATTAAGATAAATCAGACTCCATGGCTTCAACAATGAAAATACAGCATATCAACAATTCCATATGCATAACTACCATTATTTTAAATTACTCAGCCTAAATTAGAGGAAAACACCAGTGTCAATTTCACATCAAGCAAATTCTGTGAAAAAGCCAGAAGTTCCCATTCTTGTGGTTCAACTCTCATGCACATTTCATTTTATATGCACAGGATTGAGAAAAGCTTTTACTACCTGACTGGCACTGTCCCACTCCACTCAATTTGGACCACCTGTTATTCCCCAACAGGCCACTGGTGATACCAACTTCTTTCCTTGTCTTTTCCATAATGCTTAAGTATTGCATTGTCAGATTGGCACTTCCCCTGTGTTTCATTACTGAGCCATCAACACCTACATGTTTTCTGTACCATCAGTACAACATGGAAACGGATTTTTCTGGAGATCAGTCAATACAGTGGAAAAATCAGAGACATGCTGTAGCATTCATTTCCATTCCACTCAGTTAAAATTCTTTCCTACACAGGCAAATTCCCTAGACTATCTGGGTTGTTAGGGGAGGCTGTCAGATGTCTGTATGGAACTGAGTAGAAAGGCTTAATTGATCATCCAAAATTTCAGGGAGGAGTGGTGCTAAGGTTAATAGGCTTCAGGAGTCCGCTTGGTTCCCTTTGGAGATAGAAGCAAGGAGACAGATCGGGGGTGAGAAGATTTGATGAGAACAGACAAATGCTGTTCCCTATCACAAGCACTTGCTGTAACTATGGGACTTCACCTTTTATGATAAGATATTGAATTAAAAAAACCTCTTGGAGTCTGAAGAAAAACCCACCTGTGTACATTCCTTTACTCTTTCAGCCATTCCTCCAGCCAGCCTACCATGAGGAGTCTATATATTATAATCTGTCTATGTATATATAAAAAAATACCTGCTGGACAACAGAATGAAGTCATCACGTCATTAGCGTCAAGATGCTCAGCCTTCACACGGGCTCCCTGCTGTGGACACAGTTCAGGGACCAGCAAAGCTGCCTGATAGCCCAGCCTGGGCAGAGTGCACTTTGCAAGGGTCCTGCCCACTCAGCTCTGGCCACGGCCTTTTGAGCAGCCTGGCCCCTGGTGCAGGGGGCTGCTTTAGCAGGTGCAAGGCCCAGGGCATGGCCCACTCACACCAGGAAGAGAGGTAAGAACCGGCCAGGACTATCCTGCCTGGTGCTGCCGTCCATGTTTGAAACACAGCAGGGACTCCGGGGAACGCCACCCCACAGGTCTCCTCCTGAGTGAGCGGGTGTGTGTCAGTGGCCTGGGGCCAGGCCCCTGGCACAGGTGTGCTCTCCTGGGCCTGCTACAAGCTGGGCAGGTCTTGGCCACACCGCACACCCGGCCCTTTGGGATGGTGCAGTTATGACTCTCCCAGAGAGGCCACTCTGCACTCCGGGTTCCCTGGGTTTGCCACAGAGCAAAGCTGCCCCAGCAGCTGTTCACATGGCATCACACAAACCCCAACAGGCCATTCGGAAAGCCTGGTCTTAGCCAGAGTGCTTAACTCGATAAATTTGCATGAGGGGGGCAGGGTGTGCATAGGGAGGGAGGAAGGGGATTATGGTGTATGTGGGGATGGGCAGTGTGGTAAGGGGAGATGGTGGGGGTGAGAGGGATATAGGAATGGATGCAGGGGGATGGGCAGTTTTGGGGCATGGAGGGGGAGAAGTTAGGGAGAATGGTGGGTGTAGCAATGGAGAGAGGCAGGGGGATGAGGGTATAGGAATGGAGAATGAAGGTGGGGGTAAGGACGGAAGGAGTGATGGTGGACTATGGGCCATGGAGCTCCAGGAGAAGGATTAGTGGCCCAGATTACCCCACCGGGCTCTCTTCCCACATGACCCATATCTGGTTCCTAGTAGGGCGTGGGTGCATGAAGCTACTCTCCCCCCCCCCACCCCAAAGTTCCATATCTCTCCATTGTGCCCTGTCCATACGGAGCATGTCCCAGCCACGCGCTGGGACCTCGCTTGCCAGCAGGAAGGACACATCTGGATCACTGCCGCCCTGCAGTCGGGCAGTAACCAGGCACAGAGAGAATTCTCTCCCTACCTGGCTACTCACACGTAACCCAGATCCTGCCCCTCGCTAGTGAGCTGGATGCCCAGGCACACCCAGAATGAAGGGGATTCATTTGGAGATGGGCCCTGCTTTATTGATTGCATTTGGTTTTCATTACATGTGAGGCCCACAAGCTCATGGAGCATAGGGAGCATAGCCCTTCCGGCAGGTCACTTTTCTGTAGCCCAGTGCCAGGGGAGGCTCCGAACTTTGCACGTGAACAATCTATTTTATTGGCAGCTGGGGCAGGAGCTGGAAGAGTGTGGGGGAGGGGGACTGGCTGTCAATTGAAGGGCTTGAGTGGGCAGGATGGGCTGAGAGGATTCAGATAGAGGACCCTGTCCAGGGGTGCACTGGGGAGGGAGCAGAGAAGGATGCGAATGACTTTGGGCCATGGAGAGCTCAGACGGGCTTAGTGCAAGATTAACAGGCTCTCTGGCCGCAAAAGCAGCCAGCGAGATAGAGGTTGGAGAGCTTAGCGAGCAGGGGGGTCCACCCCCTAGTATAATATAAACAAACATTTATCTAAGGAGACCAAAAGAAAGAAGGAAAATAACTTTTATTTACATTATGAATCCTGAAAAATAAAGGCTAGCCCAAAATACCTACCTATAATTTCTTTTCAAATATTTCTCTGGGTGCGACTTGAAAAATGGTTCTGTTGATTGTATCTTGTCACATTAGTCAGCAATTATTTTTTGCTCATGCCCATTCCACTTTTGGCATTTATCATACACTACAGTAGAAAAGATTTTAATCTGCTAAATAGGTTTTAGGCTTATCTGACAAGACATTTTTCTTGCCATGGCTATCTGCAAATACTGTGATTGAGGATCAAAAATTGAGTGGGATTTCTCTCCAGCAATGCTACATAACTAAACCAAGTTAATTATGAGTTTTGGATAAGAGATGTGGATTCTAAATTGTCCATTGCATATTGAGTCCTCAGGTAATTTATTAAAAAGTTAAATACGACATTATTGACAGCTCTGGAGTCCAGATATATATTAGACAAAGTTTTAATGAGACATTTAGAAGAACAAGTTTTATCCTTTCAAGTGGAAGAAAAAGGAAATCCTACAGCTATTGTGACAGTTTCAGGTAGCAGGAGGCCCACCACTTCTGGCAATGAATTCCTGTCAGACTCCCACTTTAACTTGCTGTAGTAAGGACAATTGCCAACATATATTCGTGTCCCCCAAGATCATGAATATAAATCCAGCAGGAGGGGACCTGGATAGTTCTTGATGGAAGGTTTAGGAAGCCAGAATGATGTATTTATACCTCAGTAAACTTCCTTTGGGAACTGAAAATGGGAGGAAGCTCAAACTTTTTGCTTGAGTACTGATTACCACAAGCTTTCATTCTATGTAGAAAAGTAGATTTTGCAGAAATTCTTTCATTTCTGTTTCCAAATGTTCCAGGCTATGTTCAGGCCAGGCGATAGAACTGAGAGCAGGGAAGTTAGTCTCCCATGCTTTCAGTGACTCTGTGGTATCATGCAGACAGTGGTCAGATTTGAATGTAACAAAGTAGAAAAGCCATCCTGATGCATTGGCTAGCTCAGAGCATCATACATCTGTGAAAGAAAGAAAGTAGCATGTGATCATGTAATTAATGATAGTCTCATAAAACATATGTAAGGGAGGGACAAATTAGGTTTACACTGACAGCCTTAATTCAGACTTCCCTACTTTTGTGTGTTTGACTTTCCAGCCATAATAATGATGCACACCATTACAAATTTAAATTGAAGATACAGCATTAGGTAAAATAAGTTAACGCTTTATTCATCGGTGGTAGGTGAATCTGCTGCTTGGGGAGGCAAGTTCCCCAGCCTGTGGCCCCACTCAGACTCCATCCCTGCTCCACCCAGGTCCTACTCTGTCTCTACTGTCTTCCACTTTTCTCTGGAATTTCACTAATTCCAGCTAAATCCCTGAATCCAAATGCAGCAAATGATATTTGGAAGAAAACACTCTTCTAAAATTCTCTTTCTAAAGAAACTGGAGAATGTTTTCCAATACATGCCAGAAGAAGATACAAGAAGGCATCTAATTAAAAGCACTAAATTTGGGGATAAAAAATATCAGTTACATTTTATGACATACTCTGAAGTTCATGAGAGATTTACTTGGAAAATCTTTGTAGTAAGGGCAAGTTGGTTGTATTGCTGAATAAAACATTAAATATTTTGAAATAAATAGAATCCTAGGACTGGAAGAGAACTCAGGAATTCATCAAGTCCAGCCCTTTGCCCAAAGCAGGACCAAACCCAAGTCTTTGTCAAGCTGAGACTTAAAAACCTCTAGAGATGGAGATTCCACCACTTCCCTAGGTAACCCATTCCAGTACTTCACCACACTCCTAGTGAAATAGTTTTTCCTAATGTCCAATGTAGACCTCCCGCACTGTAACTTGAGACCATTGCTCCTTGTTCTACCACCCCTCACTACTGAGAACAGCTTCTCTCCATTCTCTATGGAACCTCCCTTCAAGAAGTTGAAGGCTGCTATCAAATCCCCCCTCATGATACAGTCCTTCTCTGTTTTATATTTTCTTAATATGTATTTCCATATATGATATATGATTTTATATTTTAAATATATTCTGAAGCCTTCATAAAGTAATCATTCCAGATTATTACATATTTAAATTCATTGAAACAAATACATTCTTTTCAATTAATCAGTCAGAACAGTTTAGTGTGTTCATAACTAAGTTCATTGCTTTTTAGAAAAATCTTCATAACAAGAAACGTTTATGAAATTTCACCGTATGTTTATGTTAAAAATATATGTTTCCAAAGATTTTAGGCACGTCAAAGGATTTTATATCTTAGTATGGTACGGATTTTGGTGGAAGTTCTCTTAAAACTAGTTCATCAAAAAGTCAGAAGTAAAAGGAAAGCTCATTTATCCAGTTATCTGGAAAAAAAGGAATGTTGTTCCTTTAAGGGCTCTCTTCAACAGGGGTGAAAAGACCATGGAGATAGATGAAAAGGACAGGAAGGCTTTGGAAACAAGTTTTTGTACTATAATAATTAAAATTGAAATGCGTATGTCAGACAAGGATGGTCTTTTGAAGAATTAAAAATTCTATATTTCTGAAGATACAAGCATGTAAGGCTAAAGACAGATTGTGCATCTAAATATCTATGTAAGGATTGTTTAGAGATGTGATTTTACTATCTTCACCAACAGACTAATGAAATATTTAAAGCAAATTTGAAATGAAAGGTTTTTGTCAGGAAATTCAGAGTTGGCACATGCCTGTTAAATGGCTTCATTACCACTTAATGGCTCTTTCACAGACTTAATGTTATGTTAATAGGCCTGGAAAGCTAGAAGGCTTTTCATTTTTAAGTTAACAGAATCACTCAGGGGAAGAGTCACCAGTCTGCAATAGCCTGCAGTGGGAGTCTTCAGGAAGGGTCAGAATAGGGATAGGAAGAGGGGAGCAACTGAGCACTAAAACCCAGGGAAGGCACTGCTTCTCCTTGCCTCTCATACTCACAGCCCATTACCTGATGTGTTCAAGTGAACCAGCTGGAGAACGGAGTAATATTAAAATATGCAGTACAATCATTCTGCAGTATAATCGTGAAATGATAGAAAAAGAAGGTATGAGTGGGGACAATGAAATGAATTTAAATTACCAGTTTAGGTAGTGGGCAAAAGTGAGGATACGGCCCATCCTGTTCTCAGTTACAACCAGAGGGGGGATAGGGAGAGAGTTGAGGGAGTTGCCTCCAGGCACCACGCTAGGGGGGCACTGGGCTGGGGTGGGACCAAAGAACACACTGCTCTGGCCCACATGAATGACACTTTGAGCAGAGACCCGGGAGCTGGCTATGTGGTGCCTCCCTCTATACCAGGGGTGGCCAACCCGTTAGAGATGAAGAGCCAAAATAGCGGTGGATAGCGTGCGACGAGCCACGTACTGGGGGGGGAGGAGTTGTTGAGAAAAAAAAAAGCCACACCAGGGGAAAATAGGTGCCGGTACACCGTCCCAGGACATACCATCACAAAAAAAGCACTGGGAAGGGGTGTGAGGTGCAAGCTCTGGGAGGGAATTTGGGTGCAGGAGGAAGTAGATAAGAGGCCGCTGGCTCAGGGAGGGGGCTCCAGGCTGGAGAGTGTTGGGCTCAGGTGGTAGGTTGGGGTGCTGAGCAAGCCACAGGTTTGTGGCTGTGAGGGTGCAGGAGTTTGAGCTGGGGTGCATGAGGGGCTCAGGGCAGGGAGGCTGGGAGTATGATGGGCTCAGGACACAGATTTGCAGTGTGTAGATGGTGCAGGAGAGTTGTGGCAGAAGACTGGGGATGTGGGGGTGCAGGAGTTCGGGGATGTGAGAGGCTTAGGACAGGGGGTTCCAGTATATGATAGGCTCAGGTATGGAGTCTGGGGGGGGTGCAGGAGTGTTATGATGCTGTGGCCAGATGGGGGCTTGGCCCCAATTGGCAGGCTTCATTTTTAAATAAAATATTATGTCAAACACAAAATGTTTCAACATAGTCTTTATTTATGAGAGGGACAGGGAACCTGTTTTGAGTCAGGGGTCACTGACCCACAGAAAAGTCAGTCAGGGCCACACAAGTGAGATGTAAAAAAACAACCACTCCAAAACCCCCAAGCCTCACTAATGTGGCCCCAACTGTGCTGGTGGGGCCAGGGGCCAGGGTGCTGGAGCAGGGGCCAGGGTGCTTGTGGGTAACTCTTGCTCCTCCACTCCCCACAGCAGTGTGCACCACAGGAGCAGCCAGAGCCAGTGTGGTCCCGGACCCCCACCCCCTCCCCTGTGCACAGGAAGACAGCATGGGAACAAAGTCCGCAGCGTGCAACGAACCAGCATTTTAGGTACCGTGCCAGCTGTTGGGGGGGGGGAGAGCAGCCCACATACTTCTGGGGCCTCGCACACAGCTGCAGAACTCCCTCCCCACCCCGCAGGAAGCCCGTGCTACCTCCATTGTCCCTGGAGATAGCATCAGCGTGGCGTTCATCTTGAGGGCAGCGCCAGTGAGCACAGGGGAGCCAGGGACCATTGAAGGGTGTGCAGGGGTGGCTTTGTAAGCTGCACTTTTGGGGGGAAAGAGCGGCATGCAACTTGCAAGCCTTAGGTTGGCCACCCTTGCTTGACACCCTCGCTCTGTGAACCGAGGCAGCCAAGATGGGTAGGAGGAGCAGCAACTTTAAAGTACCCCCATCCCATTCCTCCAGTGCCTGGCTCTGCTGGGGGGGGGGATTTGATTGGGGGGCACTCCCAGCACCGGGTGTGCCTGGCTCTGGGGGAGGGGTGAGTGCATTGGGATGGGGGGTTCTGGGGGAGGCTGGCTCTGGGGCATGGGTGAGGTGAGTGCATTGGGATGGGGGGCACCGTGGGGGGGGCTGGCTGAGGGGGAGAGGTGAGTGCATTGGGATGGGGGGTTCTGGGGGAGGCTGGCTCTGGGGCATGGGTGAGGTGAGTGCATTGGGATGGGGGGTACCGTGGGGGGGGCTGGCTGAGGGGGAGAGGTGAGTGCATTGGGATGGGGAGTGCTGGGGGGGGGAGGAGCCTGGCTCTGCGGCAGGGGTGATTGTTTGTACTTAAAAGTACTGCATGGGATCTTTTCAGGAGGAAAGGCAAAATGCCACATTTAATGGTAATACACACATATAGCAGTCAACACTTATCATATGAATATGATACAGAGCACACACACACCGGCTGTGTCTATACTGGTGCAATCTTGCGCCAGAGATATGCAAATGAGGCTCAGCATGGAATATCGCCGAGCCTCATTTGCATAAATAATGAGCTGCCATTTTTGCGGAAGAGGCTCTTGCACAAGATGGAGCTGTCTACACTGCCCCTTCTTGCACAAGAAAAACCCTCTTGCGCAAAGCCGTTATGCTGATTATTTTCAGGCATAACGGCTTTGCACAAGAGGGTTTTTCTTGCGCAAGAAGGGGCAGTGTAGACAGCTCCGTCTTGCACAAGAGCCTCTTCCTCAAAAATGGTGGCTCATTAGTTATGCAAATGAGGCTCGGCGATATTCCATGCTGAGCCTCATTTGCATAGCTCTGGCGCAAGATCGCACCAGTATAGACACAGCCACCATGTCTTGTTTTTACCAATAGTTGTTCCACCTAACTGCACTGGCCAGGTGAGTTAGGTGGCGGAGGGTTGGAGCCGGATCAATGCTCCTATGTTGACTGCAAAATGCCTTAGATGTATAGTGTCTTCCCTCTCATGCAGAAAGTCATAATATGCATATGCAGTTATTCATCTGTGGCACCTTCTTCTGGGTGTTGTCTTAATGCTACCCCATTCACCTTCAGAAAGGGAGCTTCCAAAAGCAGGCACTTTCCGCTTGCTCCCAAGGCATCCATAGGTCCAGTCTTCTTTCAATGAGCGCACTTCACAGGTCTCATTGTTCTTATTGTTCTTGAATTTGGCTTCCACCTTTCTCCAACCATTGCAAGTGCCCAGAGGTGTTGGCCTTTCATGCCTTATCCATTCATACCTCATTCACTCAACAGGACAATCAATTTAGCAAAAGGGGGTACAAAGTCTACAAGATACAAGGTTTCTATATAAAAAGGCTTGATACAAGGTTTCTATATAAAAAGGCTTAATACAAAGTTTCTATAAAAGGACTCAACTTAATACAACAACTAAAGACTTATTACAATGCTAAAAGGACTTGATACAAAGTTAAAATACAAAAATTTCAATGAGAAAATGATTAATACAGAGGTTAATGAGATTTGCCTACAGTTGCGTTGGTGTGGAGGGGGTTGGGGTGCCTGCTCTGGGTAAGGGGTGGTTTCATTGGAATGAGGGATGCCTGGCTCTGGGGCAGCGGTGAGTACATTGGGATTGGGGGCACTGGGGAACCTGCCTGAAGGGGAGGGGTGAGCGCATTGGGGGTACTTATATTTTTTTTAAATAAAAGGTACTTTATAACAAAAGGAAAAATTTTAAAAACAATAGTTTGGTAGCACTTTAAACACAAACATGTAGATCAGGCATGTCAAACCTGAAGCCCACTGAAGGCCACACAAATGAAAACTGATAGCTTTCAGAGACACCAAAGAAAATGTACTTCTATCGGAAAGTCATAATTATATATTATTATAGATTATTTTTTAGGTATATTCTATAATATTTTTTCAGGTCTTGTATTAATATAATACAATAATTTGATACATAAAATTGTTATTTGCTCATATAAAATAATTTTTAATTTAAATATAAATTTAAGGTACTTTAACATTTTTTACATGAACATCATTTGTTTTGTTGAAATAGAAACACGTATAGACCATGGTCAATCAAATAGAACAGGCTTCTGTGAAAATTTCAGATACTTTGTACATTTGAGATTTTACACAAACATATTATTCGTGCAATTGCAAAAAAAATTGACATATATTTATTGATATAAAATTAATATACATTTTGTGGTTTTATTTGGGAATAAATAAATAAATAACAAAATATTAACAAAATATCTCCCTCCTTTCCCCCAGAGCAAGACACTCCCATATCCCCGTTCTAACCCAAACCCCGTCCACTCCCCCAGAGCACCTGTCCCCCGCTCTAACTTATTGCTTCAAGTGCCTTCAAAAAAGTGAAGGTGATTCTCGTTTTGTGTGTTACTTTTATTCAGAAGTATTTCTGAGTGTTATTTTAACAGATAAGTAAATCTTTTACATTCATAATTATGATGTAGTTTATCACTGTGCGATAGTATGAAAAACAACTAGGTCAACTAGTAAGTAACTCAGCCGTTAGGAAGCATTACAGATTGCTTAAAATAAATTTGATATGCTCAAAATATTTTTACATTTAATTTATTAAAGCAATGAGTTACTCATTTGCTGAAACAGTGGTTTTAAATCCTTGATTGAAATATAATGATGAAATTCATATTTAGGTTGTATAACGTTTATTTCTTTTGGATTTTATAAAACTTAAATATTTTACGCATTTCACATTCTTTATGTAAAAGACATAACCTAATGAGAATGGAATACAAACAGATTAAGGAGAAAAAAATTATTAAACAGAATGTAAACCACAAAAACTTTATAATTTATATTTGTCTGTAGTTAGTAAAATAAGTAATTCATTAAATGATAAATATCCTAAAAGGTGGATTATTTATAAATCTTAGATATGTCTGGAAGAAAGTTGAATGGTGCTCAGCACAGGAAAAGATTAGCAGAAGAAAAGGAAGAAGCCAGTAAATCCAGTAAATTATTGGAATGTTTTTTGAAAAAGGCAAAATATGATGAGGAGCAACTACAACATTGACCGGAAGATGTTCCAGATGTTCACACTGAACAACTGACCACTGAGAATGAGAACAGGAATGGTGAAAATCAAAACAGTTCACAAAAAAGAGTGGAGAGTCACGACAAAGTTAAATTAGAAGAAATGGAATTGTCTGTTAAGAATAATGATATTGTTGCTCATAATATAATCCCCACGGTTCTTCAGTTCAATGATGTTGGTTATTTGGACTTTGATAATACATCACATCTCCCTATCATCTCACAAAACCTTCAGACAATGATGGTTAGACATGGATCACAGACATTCCAAAATAAAAAAGGTCTGTTTGCTAAAAAGGATGGTCATTCAATGACACAGTGTTGGTTCACACGTCACCTTGCTAATGGAAAAGGAGATGAGGTGAATTGAAGTTCGCTGCTTTATTCACCTGTAAATAAAGCAGCATATTATTTTTGTTGCCTGTTGTTCAGCTCTTCCAGTTCCAGTTCCAGATCTTCATTCCAGTTGGCAGCTGGGTTTAGTCATTGGAAGAAGACTGATAAAGTAAAAACTCATGAAAACAGTTTTGGCCTTCACCAATCATTCAGTACGTGGAAGGAAGCAGAGCGAAGGTTGATAAGAGGGTCTACATTAGATGCAACATTCAAAGTGGAACTTCAATTGACAATTGTACGATGGTGAGATGTCCCAAAGCGAGTACTCAGCTACATCAAATATCTAGTCAGCCAGAGTTTGGCATTTTGTGGGCATCAGGAGAACATTGAAGATGAAGGGGATAAAAACGTGGGTAACTTTTTGAACCTGTTTAAATTGCTGGCACAATATGACCCACTGCTAAATGTACATTTTGAGCATGCTCAAGAGAATCCTGGATCCGTGTCATATTTGTCCCCAGAGATTCAAAATGAATTCACTGGCATTTTAGCATCAACGGTTAGGAATCAGCTGCTCAGTGACATTAGAAGAAATAAATATTACTGACTTTTATTTGATTCCACCCCTATTTAGGGCACAGGGAACAAATGTCACAGGTTGTGAGATATATTGATATAAATTACGAGAGCAGGGAAGTCATTTTAAAAGAATCTTGTATAGGTTTTATCCAAATTCACCAGAAAGATGCGGATACCATAGCAAACATAATTTTGGAAAATTTAGAATCAAATGGCATTCCTCTGCACTTCTGTGGGTCCCAGTGCTATGATAATGTGGCTTTTTATGTCTGGGCATATATCTGGTGTTCAGCAAAGGATTATTGAAAAGAATCACCGAGCATTATTTATAAATTGTGATAACCAAAGTTTAAATTTGTCAGGAGTGCATGCTGCCAATCAGGAACCAATCGTTATGACATTTTTCAGCACGATTGAGAGTGTATACCTATTTTTTGCAAGGTCTACCCTTAGATGGGAAGAATTAAAAAAGACTGTTAAAATCATGCTTAAGCGTGAGTCTGATATGGGATGGAGTAGTAGCGAGGAAGTTCTAAAGGCGATTCATGATTGCATTAATGACATTGTAGATCTTCTTGAATGATTATCTGATGATATGAATGCAACTCAAGAAACAAGAGGTGTTACAAAAAATTTGATGTTTAACTTCTCCCCTTCTGGCATAATGTACTCACAAAAATTGATTGAGTACAAAAAAGACTTCAAGATCCAAAAATGAATTTTCACGAAGTTTCTTTGGATCTTCAATCTCTTCAATTGGAGTTTGCAACAATACATGATGATTTGGGCCAGGAGTCAGTTGAGAAAGCTAAGAACAGATGTGAGCTGTGGGGGGGTGGAGATTGAAAGAAGGATCAGGTGAAGGCGACGGATGGCAGGAGAACAAGGACAAGACTCTGGCCTCTCAACAGAGAAAGAAATTATGTGAATCATGAAAACTGTGCTTGACCGATTGCAGCAGGAAATGTTTACAAGGTTCATGCAGCTTAAAGAATTGAACTACAAATTCGGATTCTTACTTAATATTAAGGGACTATTGAAGGACAATAACTTGAACAGCCTCCATCAACACTGTGTGGATCTAGGGACATTTTATGATTCAGATATTGAAGGGATAGAACTATATAATGAAATTAGTGACTGCAAAAGCTTCTTGAAACCCTCCAGGAAACTGCACCTAATACACTATTAGAGCTGCTGACATTCATTGTGACTTATGGTGAAGATGTGTTTCCCAATTTGCGGGTTGCTCTGCAAATACTTCTCACCGTTGCTGTATCTATTGCTAGCTGTGAACACTCATTTAGCAAATTAAAATCGATTCTGTCTTACCTTCAAGCGTCAATGGGTCAGAATAGACTAAGCAATCTGGCCCTTCTAAGTGTGGAGAGAGACACCCTCAAAAAATAGATTTTGATGACATAATTAATTATTCGATGTAGCTAAGGCAAGAAAAATTAAACTTACTAAACAAAACTTTTTAATTGTAATGTCCTGTTGCTTCTGGTTGAATGCGTATATGACTTTTCAGTCCAATGTTTCATCCAGCTTACTCTAGACATCATCAGGGTAGTTCTACTATGATCTACTAACTGATCCCAGGATCTGCGGTTATTGGTAGTGTTTGTTCTTTTTTTACGTATGTTCTTTTTTTTTTTTTTGCTGACTTAGAAATAATAACAGATCTACAGTAACAAACTACCTCGTACCGGTAGTTCGAATTAGAGATCCTAATTCGAAACTACCTACTCCGTGCCGCGTGTAGCCGCGGGCACGGAGTTCGACCTAAGGGGATTTAAAAATGGCGCCCGGCCGGCAAGATGCAAATGAAGCCCGGGATATTTAAATCCCGGGCTTCATTTGCAACTTCGAATGCCTACATTAGCCACCCTAGTTCGAACTAGGGTGGTAGTGTAAACATACCCCATGAAATCACATAGTCAAGCCATTACATTTACCAGCAAATCTGAATACAAGAAATTTTCCATGAAGAGGAAAAAAAAAGGTCCTTTCCCTGTATTTTCATCATAATGATGTATTTTCATCATTAAAAAAATATAGTAATAAGTCTTAACAGCAACTTACCAGTTGCCCCTGACATTTTGTACCAATTTGTCCCTGATAATTCAACAAACAATAAACAGAAACAAAGAGTGGAATTTTAGGTCCACTGAAGTCAATAGTCAAACTCATTTTTATAAATCCTCCAAAATATATGCATTATAATTCTTGTTTTAGGAAAAGTATTAAGTGACATTAACGATAGATGTTTGCTTCCTATACCTATAATTCACTGCCTCATTTAAAGCTACTGTTTTCAAGGAAGTGGTATTGTTTGTCTATGGTGAATGGGAACAAACCTATCTTTTTTCTGGCTGGAAAATCCAAGAGGAGACAACTGAAGGTAGACATGTGAGCCACACACGTTCCCTAAGTAAAAGAATGACCAGAAAAGAACTTTGGGGCTTAGTTTTCTGCACTGGAATTTCATTTGCATTTGATGCCTGCCATTCCTTCTGCCACTGTTCTTCGTGGCTGCAGTATTACTGATGTAATGGAATACAGGTGCAAGTTGTGTCAACAGAAATGGAAGCTTGGTTTAAAAAATAGAAATACAAAATCAGGCATCTTAATAAATTAGTTTGATTGAACTATTCTAACCGCCATGTACAATATTTTAAGAAATTTTCTACTCGAAAGAGAACTTTTGTAGATTTTTGGAGCTTACAGGAGTACTTTTCTTCTCAATAATAACAACAACAATAATAATTAATAATTAATTAATTATAGTCAGGGATTTATCTTTTTCTATATGTTTCTGCTTCAGAAAAGTAAATATGGAAAGAGAAACCCTTTAGTGTCTTATAAAAGGAAAAAGAAAGCTCTTGTTGCCATCAATTGACTGAGGCCAATTATGAGCTGTCCAGTGAATCTGATATTTAAACAACACAATTGTATGAAACACTAATGCTTAAATTAGTTAGTAATTAAATCAAATACAGTTAAAGAATATCAAAGGGAGCATGGGACGATTTAAAATAACTATGTATATTTTTGTGAATTTGCAAAACAAAAAATGTCCACGTTTAATTCTACTAACTTAATACTTATTTAAGTCAGGAGCCTGACTGGTTTGTCTCACCTACATGCTCTGGGATTAACTGCTGTATTTGGGATAAGGAAGGATATCTACAGTATCTAATTGGCAGAGACACTGGAGCAGTGTTCCCTCTAAATTGCAGGGCAGCACAGCTTCACAGGTGATTAATCAGCCCGGCCCAGTCAGAGGCTCAGTCAGAGGCTCAGAGCTCCTTGCACGGAACACTGCCCTGGAGGATTTTCTCCTTCTTTCTTGAGGCATAGGTCGCTTGTAGGTTTAAACTAGTGTAAATGGTGGTTTCTCTATAACTTGAAAGTCTCTAAATCATTATTTGAGTACCTCAGTAACTCAGCCAGAGGTTAGAGGTCTATTACAAGAGTGGGCGGATGAGGTTTTATGGACTGCAGTGTGCAAGAGGTCAGACTAGATCATGATGGTCCTGTCTAAACTTAAAGTCTATGAGCCATGATGCATCCTAATCATCAGCTACAAAGAATGCAAAGCAATTAAAGAAGTTTGTTAGGAAAAGCAGATTTTCTGAGTACTATGGTATTACTATGTTACGAAGAGCATGATAATGCAATTAGAAAATAAAAACAAACTTTTATCAGAATTGTGGTTGCATAAAAGTCTTCAGACATAATATATAAAGATGTAGTTCTTACCCTTAACTGAAGGGCAAAATGGTTTTTCTAAAAGATTCTTCACCCTGAGGACTTTATATTGTAAGAACCAAGTTCTGCCCTTAAACAATTCCCACTGAAGCTACAGAGTCTGTGTATTTCTAAGAACAAAGAATGTCCCTAAATAACCTCATGGAACACATAATTATGCTATTAGAACTAATTTAGCTGTTTTTTACAAATACCTTTTTCAAGCAATGTGGCTGTTCTTTGAAAACAATATGTTTGTATTCATAAGGTTCAGTTAAGCTTTGGCTAAGACTCCACTCTCTCTGTTGTCAGCTGTCAGAAAACAGGTAAAAATAATTGTCTGTGTCTAATGTTTCAGAGTTTTAATTTATAGAAAAATGAGAGCCAAAGCCAGCAAATAGCATGTGACTAGTTATTTTTGAAATTTTTTCAGACTGCCCTCCTACATCTCAGTGATCATCCCCACCACAGATATTCAATAGCTGGTGTTACAGATGTATTTTCTATATATTTTCTAGTCGTCTGCATAAAACATTTATGTATTACTTAGCCATAGAAATATTTGTTAAAATTTAACAACCAAACAGTGCCTTCCCCCTTAACTGACAAATTCACCATCTAAAGAGGTGATATTCTCTAGCATAAATTGTTTTGTAGAATTGATGAGACCAAACATGCAAGTAAGTAGTTATATTTCTAACTCTGGGCCACATAATGCCCCAATAATCTTACAGGCTTTGTCTACACTGCAGGGTTTTTGCGCAAAAAGCTTTTTGTGGAAGAGATCTTCTGCAAAAATTTCTTGCGCAAAAGCGCGTCCACACCTCAAAAGTGAACCGCAAAAGTGATGTGCTTTTGTGCAAGAGAGCGTCCACACTGCATGGATGCTCTTGCGCAAGAAAGCTCTGATTGACATTAACAGAATGGCCATCAGAGCACCTGTGCTTTTTCTGATAGGCTCTTTTTGAGCAAGAAACCCCTGCAGAGCATCCACACTTGTTTTTTTGTGCAAGAGCTGCAGCGCAAAAAAGAGTTATTCCTCGTGGGGAGAGGAATAACTCTACCAGCAAAAGCCCTCTGTCCTGTCAATTTACTGTATTTTTTTTTGCGCAAAAACGTGCTTGAGGTGTGGACGCTCTGCTGGTTTTTGTGCAAAAACCTTGTAGTGTAGACATAGCCACAGAGTCCATGTCACACTTATTGTCCCTGGACTGCAGACATTTTCTGACCCACACTACATTGTTCTTTAATTTAGAAAAATGCACTCATTACTGAACATTTTTAAACTAAATCAATGACAGGAAAAGGAGGCACATAAACAACCACCATTTTTTAGATAAATTACTGCATGTCTCACTACAGAGACATTTATTTGAGGTTTGAATTTTAAATCAAGTTTAAATCTTTAATTGTCTGCCATTTGAATTTTGATCTAAGCTAGAATTAATCAATTCAGAAACAATTTAGTTTGTATCCCCTGCTGGTCAACACAATTTGCTTTAAAGCCAGACAATGGCTAGGTTGCCACAGACAATGGGTTTGCAATGACAAGGGCTAGGTTGCAACAGATCCTTACACAAGCAAGCAGGGTATGAATACCAGGAGCTTATGCCCCTATTGTGTGGCCCACATATTGGTCCTTACACATTTGCTGTGTCTTTCCCTGTTGCAGTTAATGAAGGACAGGCAATTAGAAATCTCCTTTTGCACATCTAATCCCCTACCCTATTACAAGAAACATACAGAGGCAGAGAAAATGAATAATAGGTAAGGAAAATAAATCCCATATGATAAATGGCTGGTGTTAGAGAGCAGCCTTTGCACTGATGAATATTAACACTGAGAGAAATGGGATGTTTTGTCTGAGTAAGTTGCTCAATGAACGCCAGTGTTATTATATACACTAATAAGAGCCCAGTCCCAACATCTTTACTCATTTAGAAAATGTATTCCACAAGTCTCACCACTATGATATCTTTGAAACAAACTTGAGAGTCAGGTGTTACTCAATGTGAATAGGAGTGGTACCATCAGACCTTCAGAAGGGAGAGAAATTTCATTAAATTATAAAAAGCCCTGATTTTCAGCTGCCATAAATCAGTTTGCATTCTAACTCCATATACTAGTATATTAGATCAATTAAAATAATGTGGTTAGAAAACAGTAATTTTGCAATACATTGCTAGATGCCTCCTAGCAAAAGATCAACATGCTCAACATGTTCCTGATCCCCCACATCTCCTTGGTCCTCAGGGACTCAGCCATGGCTAAGGTGCCCCTGAAGAAGGCAGACTACACCATATGGCAGCTGGTGAGGAAATAACTCTACCTCCCCCAGGATACAGCTATACTGCATTCTTTTTTCGAAAGGAGATACGCAAATTTGGCACTAATTTGCATATCTTCTTCTGATCGCTTTTTCAAAAGTGGTTTTTCAAAAGTGAAAGTAGTCTGGCCACATTTTTTGGGGAAAAAAACCCTTTTACGGAAAAAAACGCTCTTCCTAAAAAACGGAGGTTTACGCGGTTTTTCGAAAAAGGCGTTTTTTTCCAAAAAAATGCATCCAGACTACTTTCACTTTCAAAAAAGCGATCGGAAGAAGATATGCAAATTAGCACTGAATTTGCATATCTTCTTTCTAAAAAAGCACGTAGTCTAGATGTATCCCCAGATGGCAAGCAAAGATGTTAATTATATCTTCCACATGCACCTCCTCCAAGCAGGACATCACCACATACCTTGGTGGCTCCCTGGTGGCTGAGTTTGAGAGAGAGGGAAGAGACTTGTCCTTGCTGTGGGCCCATGCCCACAATGCCTTGCAAGGACTGGGAAAGAGGATTGGCTGCATCTGGACACTGTACAGGGAGTGCCAGGAGATGGGAGTCCTGGTGCTGAGCATTAGGAACTTGGACCACACCATCATCACTCTGCCTGCTAGAACCATGGTGGTGAGGACTCTAAAAATTGCCTTCTGCTACCAATGTGCAGAGAAACACAAGCCAAAGCCAGACCAGGACAAGGTGTTTGAGGTGACCTGCAAGTGGGACACCAGCAACCACTTCCTCCCCAGGGGCAGCTTCATCCACTTTGCTATCTGCCAGTTCATCCACTGGGCTCTGCTCAGCTGCATCCCCCTCAATGGGGCCATCTTCCATGGGGACCAGGACAAGTAGGAAGTGTGGCTACACCAACAAGATGCTGCCCCACATCCTGTGCAGCTGCCATACCACTGCAGGACTTGGCAGCTCTGCCACAACACCATCCAGGACTGGCTTGTTCAAACCATCCTGTCCACCCTGGAGAAGATTGCTGTGGACTCTGTCATCCCTGGAACGGACAGCCTGATGTGACCCAACATCGTCATGACCCACGAGGAGCTGAAGAAGGTCATCATGATGGACATCATGGTGCCCTTTGAGAATAGGACCTTAGCCTTCCATGAGTTCCAAGTCTGGAAGATCGAGAAGCACATCCTGCTGGCGGAAACCCTGACAGCCAGAGGCCAGGAGGTCCAGTCCCACGCCCTGATCCTGGGACCCTGGGCATGGGTATTGAAGTGTTGGTTGAAGCATGAAGAGGCATAAAAACCATTAGTGCATCTGACATGCAAATATCTTGTGATGCTAGCTACAATAGTGCCATGTTCTCACTTTCAGGAGACATTGCAAACAAGAAGCTGGCAATGTTATCTCCTGCATATATAAACAAATGTATTTGTCTGAGTGAATGGCTGAAGAAGAAGTAGGACTAAGTGAACCTGTGGGTACTATTTTACATTGTTTTATTTTTGAAGGCAGTTTTTTGTACATATTTCTACATTTGCAAGTTCAACTTTCATGATAAAGAGATTACATTATAGCAAGGATGGGGAACCTAAGGTCCGGGGGCCAGATGCCTGGATCTGGCCCCTCAAGGCTCTGGGCCACCCCAACATTGGGGAGCCCACACTAGCACTCCAGTCCCCCCGCTACCTCCCCACTGGGCTAGAGCACAGAAAACCTGTGAGTTTGAGACCCACTGGGTTCTGGTGCACAAGGAGAATGTGGGGAGTGCCTTTCTCCTCAGTGGGTGGCCATGTCAACAAGGGTTTTTTTCCTCACTTGTGTGGGGCCGGGGATGGATTTTTCTGAGGGTCAGTGGCCCCCGACCCAAAAAACGTTCCCCAGCCCCACATTATAGCATATATGTTAGGTAAATTGAAAAATACCTTTTCTTTTCTTTTTTATTTCTAACAAAAAATCAATAAAAAGTGAGCAGTATACATTTTATATTCTATTTTGTATTTGAAATCAATGTATTTCAAAATTTAGAAATCATACAAATATTTAAATAAATGGTATTATACTATTGTTTAATAATTTGATTAATCAAACAAATAACCATGATTAATTTTTAATTGCTTGACAAACCTAATAGGAGAATTTAACTTTGACATTTCCCACCTTTTCAAATATTTAAATTGTGCTGCCTGAAAATTATATAAAAGTTTATTGAAGAAAGTGATTATGCATATAGGTACTGAATAAGGTAACATTTTCCTTACTGAATTTTGATGCTTCTAGGTAATTATGAAGTTCCTGGAGGAATAAGCTCTTTCTTCTTTAATATTTCAGAATACAATGGACTGGCATGACATAGAATTATTTTTCTTAGCAATCTAGAAGATATTTACAACATACAGTAAAAATCTTCCAGCCAGAAATTTCAGAAAACATTTTAAATTCAGTCTTCAGAGAGTACAAAATGTTCATTACCTAAGAAACAAAGGCAACTGACATCTTACAATCTAAAATTTCGGATATAACTTGATTTTTAATTCATTGCACAGCCATTCTGTGGGAGTTTGGGGTGAACAGCATCTGAAAGCTACACTAGGAATACTCGGGGGAGAGGGGGAGGAATAATTCCATTAAAGTTAATTGCTCTCTGAATGCCTTTTGGAGAGACAAGTGGTAAAACTATTAGTATTGTGCTTAGACGATGGGGACTGAATTATACCCCAAAAATCCTGTTATTTGTGTATGAACTTTTGCATTATCAATTATTTTCACTCAAATTTTTTAATCTGTCTATATATGTTCACCTGTCATCATGGAAAGTGAATGACTTACAGTGATATGGGCAACAATAGTATGTGTCTTAGTATTGAATCTCAGCTGTTTATCAGACAATGGGCTGGGATGTCTCTCGAGGGCTTGGGGTGCAGCTTATGCAGTGCACTGCCAGCTAGAGTCATGAAAAATGCCCATTGTCACACCCATCATGATTTTACAGGCCTGTATTATATCCCTCCTCAGTCATGTCTCTTCTAAGCTGAACAGTCTCAGACTTTCTATCCTAACACAAAGCTGTTCCATATCCCTAATCATTTTACTGTCCTTCTCTGTATCTAATATGTCTCTTTTTTTAAGAAAGGGTAAGCACAATTATCTTGAGAATTTCAGGTGTGGATATGCCATTAATTTATACATAACCTGTAGCATTATGATATATTCTGTCTTATCATCTTCCCTGTTCTTAACATTCCTTTTACTTTTTAGAGTGCCACTTCACATTGAGCAGATGTTTTCATTACTCCAGGATCTCCTGAGTGCTAACCGCTAATACAGACCCCCTAGATTTACATGTGTAGTCGAAGTTATGTTTTTCAATGTATATTACATTGTACTTATAAACTTTGAATTTCATCTTCCACTTTGTTGCCCACTCAGTCCATTTGGGGTGATCCTTTTGTGACTCTTCCCAGTCAGCTTTGGACTTAACTATACTGAGTAATTTTTTTGTCCTCTGGAAACTTTACCACTTAACTGTTAACCTCTTTTCCAAGTTACTTGTGAATATGTTGAACAGGCAGCACAGGTCCCAGTACAGATCTTCAGGGGACCACATTATTTACCTGTCTCTGCCTGATCTTTCTTCCTATTTTTGTTTTCTACATTTTAACAAATTGAGAGGACCGTCTTTCTTATGTCATGACTGCCTGCATTGCTTTAGAACCTTTGGTCAAATGGGGGACATCTACACTGTACCTGTACCTGTAGCTTGAAATCAGCTACGCTATTTGCGCTATGCAAATTGTGTAGCTTATTTCAAGGTAATTTTGAAATAGCTTATTTTGAAATTTGGTGCTGTCTACGTAGTGCCAGATTTCTAAATAAAGTGCTATTCTGACCAGTCCCTTAACCCTTGTGCAATGAGGTTTACAGGGACATCAGAATAGTGAGTCCATTATATTTCGACATAACAAGCTTGCTCTTAAGACACAGAATATCCCGAAATAGTTCTGCAGTGTGGACATAGCCATGACTTCTAAAAGTCCAAGAATGTTATATTGACTGAATCACGCTTGCCAATGTGCTTGTTGATCATTCTCAAATAATTCTAATAGGTTGGCCAGGCATGATTTCCCTCTACAAAAGCAACGTTGACTCTTCCTTAACAAATCATGTTCATTTGTGTCTGTACTTTATTATGGTTTTAACAAATTTGCTTGGTTCACCATGATAAGCAGGATGTGAGTGGTCTGATATGGTGGCCAGAGCAGGAGTTGGGACTCAGACTGGGGCCGAAGCAGGAAGGCAGAGTTCAAGACAGGACAGAGTGCAAACAGGAAATGGTTACAAGGTGATCAGGAGCAGGTAGGAGGAGCAGGTATCATGGGGGAGGAATTCCCAAGCAGGGAAGAGCCTAGCTGTATGGACAACTTCCTGTTCCAATGCTTGAGTTAAATAAGGGCTGTGGAGCAATTGGGACCACAAGGTCCCACTCAGTCCTGCTGATGGGAGTGGGGCAAAAGAGGCTCTTGCCCCAGGGCCCAGCAATTCAAAGAGGCTGGGGCTCCTAGTTATCACCGCTGCTACTGCCAGAGCACCAAACCGCAGGCTCCACACAGCGCTGAGGATTGGCGGGGGGTGTGTGTGTGTCCAGCGCCGCAGTACAGGCAGTACTGAAGCATGGTTACCCAGCCCTACCCTTCCACCCAAGGCACTATTCCTTCCATCTTACATCTCTTTTGCCATTAGGTCACAGTCATGCCTATCAGCATGGCACATCTTGCCAGGGGCCTATGAAAGCTGTTGGCCCCACTGATCCTACTAATCAGATCCCAGGACCGAATTCCACTGTTACAATTCAGCTGCTGTTTCAGCAGCTATAAACAGGTCATGGCATGACATTTGGGGCCTGTCTAGGTTAAGGACACTGTAAGCCAGTATTCAAGACCCATGGTCCTCGACATACTTAAATTAGCTTTACTAGCCTGTAATTATCAGAGTTGATTCAGGGGCCTTTTTCAAAAATCAGTGTTACCCTCAAATCATCTGGTGCAGAGACCAATTTAAGTGGAGAGGTTACATACCACAGTTAGTGGTTGTGTAATTTTCATATTTGAGTTTCTTCAAGATACTTGGGTGAATATCATCTGGACCTGGTGACTTATTACTGTTAGTTTTATTGTTTTGTTTCCAAACCTCCTCTATTGATACCTCAAATTAGGACAGTTTCTCAGATTTCTCTCTTAATAAGAATGGATCAGGTGGGGGACTCTCACATCATTGTCAGTGATGACCAGTGCAAAGAATTCATTTAATGTTTCTGCAATGACTTTATTCTCCTTGATTGCTCCTTCAGTCATCCAGTGATCTTTCTTTAATAGAGAAAAAAGGTTTACATATAAAGACCAGTAGATTTAAATCTTTCTTTCTGGGCATATGAGTTATCATTTATTTAGAATTAAGTGGCTCCCAACACCTCATTTTTGTAGCTGTCTTTAGCCAGTCAACTCTTCTTGTTTGATAATGTAAAATGATGAACAAGGACTGAAAAGGTTGCATCAGGTAAGGGGATTCTTCTGGACTGTGTGGAATTTGGAGACAGATTATATACTTCACGCAGTCAGTGTATATTATATATTTACAGTAAGGATAAAATCAGTAAGTTGATACATTCCATACACTTTGGAAGAGAGATGCAATCTCCACTGTGAGGCTTAGTGAGATGATTTACAGGTATTAATCCATTACATTCACATTCTATAAAAGGAATATTTATTTTAATGGCACACCAGTGGAGCAACAAATAGCATCATTTTATTAGTAGGTCACAGGAAAGCCCATCAGCATGGCACATACTATGCTATACCTTCTAACATGGTAGCAGTGTAGCATTAAACTTGAACCATGAAAACTGATCACTTTCATTATCTGACCTTCTGAAAGATTTTATTGCATCATCAGAAACAGCAACTCTGGGTGCTATGGCATAATACAAAAGTAGCACTCTTCAAAATGAAAAAAGCTGAAGTTGTCACCACTAAAGAAAAGGAAAATGTTGGATACATTTATGAGTTGTAAAGTATATACCTATGGCCCATACTCCTTTAGCACTTCTAGTTTTGGAAGCTATTCCCTGTCTCGGTCAAATTTTCATAATCTTTTATGTTGTACAAAGTGAAATTAAACATATACTCTTAAGAACAAGTGAGGGGCACTGAATACACATATTCTAATACTTCCACACACACACACAAAAAGTGTTAAACAGCTTTAATGGAGTTTTTCAGAACGACTTAGTACTAATTTAACATTTCTAAATTTGATACCATTCATCTTAATTAAAAATCTTCTAAAACAATAGTAGCGTGTAGGAGGAAATAAAGTTACTTTGTCACTAAAGTAACATTTCAACCTAGAACATATATCCTTTAAAATAGCTGAGTCTACATATCAATAGGTAACCTATTCCAACTGTGCAACCAGATGGTTCATTAAAAATAATCATTGCTATTAGCTATAAAGCCAGGGTATAAAGTAAAACTACCAATCAATCATAGCAGTAGCTTCTGAGGCTTTGCATTATAAAAATTCATCAAGTCATAGTCCTTTCCAAAAACACTTCATTCATATATATCATTTGTGAAGAAGAATCATTGGCTGCTTTCCAGTTATCCTTGGGGCTCTCAAATACAGAAATTATCTGTTTGTAGTGTTCATCAGGATGTTCTGTTTTCAGTGGGTCAATCTCTAACTTCACTGAATTTTTTTTCCCAAACAAAAGCTAAAACAGACATAAAACTGTTTAAAAGGAAGCCCTCAATTTAAAAATCACACCTGTGTATGAAAAAATACCTACTATTGGTTCTAGTAGAACCTCAAACTATACCAGCTAAAAGAAAGAGACAAAGCTATTTAGTCTTTGTTCTCTTTCTGCAGTCAATGATATGGGATGTATCACTGTTTTCCCTATATAGTCAGCTAGGGCTCAACCCTAGCTTTGATACACAAGCAATTTTACACATGCAAGTAGCCCAACTTAAGTCTTTTCATAGTCTTTTTCTCACATTCTTTATACAATTCTTCCATACCAGTGGGAAACACATTTTTAAAAATCAGAAATTGAGATGGTAAAACCACAAATATTAACAGGTGGAGTCAGCAGCAGGTGTAATAACTGAACCACTCATTACATTTTTTAAAGTAACTAAACTTCAAACTGACAATGTCCCTTTAATTTTGGAATTGGGGTTTGGAATCAATGGCCGAATCTGAATTTTTCTGATCGTGTTTTCTAGATTGGGCTATGATATGATATGATATGTAACTCTAGGCAGTTACAAAATGTTAAGTCTTCACAGAAATAATTTATTGTTAAATTTTTTAGATGTCTTAATTTATCACTGGTTGTTGCCATACTTGCTGCACATTTGTTATCTGTACAACTGGATTCCAGTAGCCAGATTTGCACAAGTGCTCACTACTCCCACTAACTCACAGTATTTATCACTTTTTGAAAAGAAAGGCAATAAAGCCTACTAATGTAGATGAGAGTATTCATCATCTAGCAATTCTTATTCACATTTAGAGTTGGAGGCGTCTGAGAACTTGTTGAAATATGGCCACAAAAATGAATTGGGTTTGTCAACCAAGCAAAATGGGTTTGATACACAATTCATTGAAGACCATAAATGTAGTCTCAATAATGTCAGTTGTTTTTGGATTAGGCCCTACATAAATTTTACATTAAGGGCTTGGAATCACTTGTGGGCTAACTTCATATGTTCTGTTAAACCATCCCCAGTTTTCCCACCCACACAGAAACACATATCACTTGTGTAGTTATGGTAATAACGTAAATTGATCGATATGAAGAGACCATTTTGTAATTGTGGCTGAAACTTTGTCTCAGAATCATACTAAAGTGAAATACATTTATATACCTATCACCACACAACTAGAGCTGAGCAAATATTATCCTATGTAATGCAATTCAGACAGGCTTTGATATTCTTTTGGGAAGGGAGAGAGCGGAATCATTCCCTTTGTATCCAGAAAGAATGTCTTTCTAATCTTGGGAAGGGATTACAAACAATCCATATATACAATCTCTTGTATATCCTTAGAGGATATACCCCTGAGTGTCTGAGCTTTGTTTTAATTATTTTCCATTCAGTGTTTCTGTGTGTGTGTGTGTGTTTGTGTACATACCATGGGCAACTCTATAAACAAAACTATTAACTCATTCATTTAAAAAATGAGATTTCCCATTTTTTAAATGAATTGATTGAACTAGCCCATTTGAGAGGTACCAGACTAGGATGTAGCAACTTTTCTCTGGGCAGTGAGGGCACAAGGAAAATAATCAATTTATAAATTATAAACAGTCTATAATCCAAAATACCCTATGGCTAGAAAATTGCTAGTAGAATCCCTATTATGAAAAGGGTGAAATAGTAATAACAGACTTTAAGTTTGGCCTCAGTTTCATGCAAGGTCTTGGAACTTAGCAAGAAAAAGTGGTTAAGGACATAGAGCTATATGGTAATTGGGATAAAATTCAACACAGTTTTACAAAAGATTGTGCCAGATCAACCTGAGCTCTTCATTTAAGAACACTGACTTTTTTAGACAAAAGAAATAGTGTACATCTTACCTATCTGGATTTCATTAAGGTATTTAATACAAATTCACATGGGAAATTATTTGTTAAATTGGAGAAGATGGAAATTAACATCAGAACAGAAAGGTGGATAAGGAATTGATTAACGGAGAGCTGAATGGTCTTACTGAAAGGTGAACTGTTAGGCTGACGGTTACTAGTGGAGTCCCTTGAGGACTGGTCTTGGGATCAATCTTATTTCAACATTTTTATTAATGATCTTGGCACAAATAGTGGGAACATGCTAATAAATTTGCAGAAGACACAGAGTTGAAAGGTAATGTCAATACAGAGAAAGACTGGAATATCATACAAGAAGATCTGGACTAACAACAAGATTTTTTGCTATAAGCTGGGACTTATCAGTTGGAAGTGAGAAAGGAGAAGAAAGACCTGGGTGTTTTGGTTGATCAGAGGAGGACTATGAGCTGCCAATGTGATGCGGCTGTGAAAAAAAATGAATGCAGCCCTAGTATGCATAAAGTAAGGTATTTCCAGTAAGGATATGTTAGTACCATTTATGCAAGGCACTGGTAAGTCCTCAGCTGGAATACTGTGTGCAGTTCTGCTCTCCCATGATTAAGGAAGATGAATTCAAATTGAAACAGGTGAAGAGAAGGGCTACTGAGATGATAAAAGAAATGGAAAATCCATCATCTGAAAAAAAACTTCAAAAAACTTGGTTTGTTTAGCCTTACCAAAAGAAAGCTTAAGAAAGATATGATTCATTATCATCATCATCATCATCATCAACAACCTTGGGCTCAACGCCCGTTGGTGTCCAATGCCTCCCTCACTATTTCCTTCCATCTTTCCCTGTCCAGTGCGGAGTGGCTTAGTTTCTATAGACTAGCTCCGCACCAATCTACTATATCATCTACCCATTCTCTGTGGGGTCTGCCTCTCCTATTCGGACCATCCATTATGCCGAATACCAGGGTCTTAACTTTTCGCTCATCGTTCATTCTGCAGATATGCCCGAATAGCTGCAACTTCCATTGTATAACCTTCTGCAGAGATGATTGCTCTCTATAAAAACATCAGAGGGAATACCAGTAGAGGAGAGGCCAAAAAAATTAATTCTGGGGTGACAATTTTAAAAAATCTTCAAAGTTCTGTATATTTAAATTGTCAAAATAATACAAGATAATCATGTCAGTTTCAATTATTTTGGTAATTTATTTAAACCAAAATGCAGGAAAAAGTCACAATAACTATTTAGCCTTTCCTGAAAACATGAAATTAAATTCCAAATACTTAGTCAACAATACTCTGCATTTTAGTTGTTAGTCTGCATTTTTATTTAAATTACAAAAGACCAAGTGGCAAATAAAAAAAGAAGTAGAAATTGCTCTGTACTTTCACACATATGTAAGACATATATTTTCGCTAATCATTGTCCTCAATTTCAGTGTGATCCAATGTTTTCACTGAAATAAAATACAGGAAAAAGAACGTTTATGTTTTTCTCACTTAGGGCTTGTCTACACTACAGAGAAGATCAACCCTCCAGAGATCAATCTTCTAGCATTCATTCTAACAGTCTATTGTAGACCCCCCAAATCAAAAGCTAAGGGCAGCCCCTGATGGTGCCTGGAAATCCTCATTCAATGAGGAACAAGGGAAGCTGATGGGAGCATGTGCTCAAATTGGCCTCCCAGAGACCCTGCGGTGGCTCAGCTTAAGGTAAGCTGAATTCAGCTATGCATTTTGCATAGCTGACTGGCATACCTTAAGCTGACCTGCCTGGTCTATTGTAGACTAGACCTTAGTGATTTCTTCTGGCAGAAAGGATCAAATTGTATAGTGAAAAACTTCTCTTTGAATCTGCAGTTTCAGGCAGCTTTTATGCAATTCCAGGCCAGTTTAGTGATACTCGGGATTCTTTCTGTTACTGAAAGTTAAAACACTTGGAGATTGACAAACACTTGACCCCAAAGAGCTTCAGGCACAATCTTTTCTCTGTACAGCTTTAGCTCCTATACACGTACCTCAGAAAAAACAGGCATAGCTTGAAAATGCTCTGTGTTTTGGCAGAATATAAAAAGGATGAGGCTCAAATAATCTACAAACTTTCAGAAAATTCAAACTTGATTGTCCACTTAACACAAATGTTGTCAAGCTTTTCAGAAGCTTCATGGAATGCCTCTTTCAAAAGATTTAGACAGACAAGTCTTATAACGTGAAATAAAATTTCCACCTCCCTAAATTTCAAGAACTCTGAAGGTAGCTGTAGATGTGAACTGAAACATATCTGCAGTTCTTCCAGAAAGTCAAATGCTTTGCTAAAAAAGTGAGCTGTACTTTCAACAGTAGAAGTTGGTTTATTCGTCATTTTCTGAATAGTTTGCACAGAAAAAAAAATGGGGAGCCACTATTGTATTCTTCATTCAAAACCTCTTTGCAGAACTGACAGTTCTTAGTTGTACTGAATAGGATGGGACTAGCTGTTCCACTGTGTTCCAAAGAGGCTAGGAGGTATGGATGCTTTGGCATCTAGAGACTCCTCTTGTAGTTTTTGGTTCCTGAATGAGAGGTACCTCACTTTCCTACTATCAGAGTCACAGAACATGTTTTTGAAGCACATTACAAATGTATCAACCATCTGAAAAAGCTTTCTGAGCGATTCACCAATTAAGTTAACAATATGTACCAAATAGGTGTGCACAGAATTTGGAAACACAATGGAATGTAAAACGACAGACTCAAATGTCCTTTTTGCATGTCACTAGGGGTATGTCTATACTACATGGCTCCGTCGACGGAGCCATGTAGATTAGGTTTCTAGACATAGGAAAATGAAGCAGCGATTTAAATAATCGCCGCTTCATTTACATCAAAATGGCTGCCGTGCTGTGCCAATCAGCTGTTTGGTGGCACAGCGTGGTAGTCTGGACGCTCCGCGGTCGACAAGGGAAGCCTTGTAGAATGAGGTTTGCCTCATGGAATGAGGTTTACCGGGGCGGTCGACTAGGGCTTCCCTGGTTGACCGCGGAGCGTCCAGACTACCGCGCTGTGCCGCCAAACAGCTGATCGGCACAGCGCGGCAGCCATTTTGATGTAAATGAAGCGGCGATTATTTAAGTCGCTGCTTCATTTTCCTATGTCTAGTAAACTAATCTACATGGCTCCGTCGACGGAGCCATGTAGTCTAGACATACCCTAGCATTGTCAGTATCCATTATTAGAATATTTTCATAATCAATCTGGTAGTTATTTAATGCTTTGAAGGCAGCCTGTGAAACTGTTGAGTGTTAACAACATAAAAAAAACACCGTATTAACCAAAAAGTAGTTAACATACAATCAGGTTCTAATGGTGGAAATAGTATATTCAGAATTGATCTTGCCTCATTATCACATTAATCAAAGATAACAGCATTTTTTCCCTTCACTTTATGCTTCAGTATAAAATTTTCCTTTTCTTCAAGATACACTTCAAGTGCTTCTCAGCCAGTTGTGTTCAACCAGGAACTGCACCACCTGCCATGCTGTCAAGAAATTTTCTCACAGGTGCTCACTCACTTTTTGACAAGGTGATGTTGACACCTGGCTGTCTTCTCCTATGCAGTACAAATTTGAAAATAGATGAAGCTAGAGAAGTCTTGAGTGAGCATCATTGTTTCCTATCCATATAACCTATTCAATCTTAAATTAATAACTTTAGTCATACTATTTTTAGTTTTAATATAGATTAATTATATGATATACTATATTATAAATATAAATTCAAACTAAAAATAATATGACTAAAGGTATTAATCACGTAGGCTACATCTAGACTGCAAGCTTCTTTTGGAATAAGCTTTTCCGGAAGAGATCTTCCAGAAAAGCTATTTCAAAAGAGAGCATCCAGATGGCAAAAGCCCAATGAAAAAGTGATGTGCTTTTTTGAAAGATAGTGTCCACACTGACTGGACACTATCTCACATTTAAAGCCACCTGGAAGCCACACCTGATGGGCCTGGGCTCTATTTATAGGTGCCACATCTGTGGGCTCTTCTGCAAAAAAAATGAGGAAGAACAAATGCATTCCCTGAATGCAGAGGAGTTTTTCCAGGATACCTCCGGTATCCCAGAAAACCCCCGCAGTCTAGACATATCCTTATTCCCAATCATTTTATATATATAGTTGGGATTATGTTTTTTATTATTCATTACTTTGGATTTATCAGCATTAAAATTCATCTGCCATTTTGTTTCCCAATCACCTAGTTTTGTGAGATACTTTTGAAGCTCTTCACAATCTGCTTTGGAATTAAGTATCTTGAGTAGATTTGCAAATTTTGCCTCCTCACTGTTTACCCGTTTCTCCAGATCATTTATGAATATGTTGAATAAAATTGGTCGCAGTACATACTACTGTGGGACACCACTAATTACCTCTTTCCATTCTGAAAACTGGCCATTTATTCTTACTGTTTGTTTCCTAGATTTTAACTAGTTACCAATCTGTGAGAGGACTTTTCCTCTTATCACATGACAGCTTACTTTGCCTAAGAGCCTTTGATAAGGGACCTTGTTAGAGACTTTCTGGAAATCTAAATACACTTTATCCACTAGATCCTCCTCATCCGCCTCTTCTTCTTTGGTTAAGTGGTCTGTAGTAGATCCCTACCGTGAGGTCAGCCTTGTTTTTTACACCTTTTATCCTTATCCAGAGAATTTCAACAAGTCTGTCTCTTATTTCCCTCTTAACCAAAGTCCAAATTAATATATTTCAATATATAAGGCAACACTTCCTCCCTTTTTCCCTGCCTGTCCTTGCTGAGAAAGCTAAATCAATATTACAGTCATGTGTTCTATCTACTAAGTCTCTGTGATGCCAACTATGTCATAGATCTGTTTTTTACTAGCATTATGAGTTCTTCTTGCTTGCTCCCCATAATCCCATAATTAGTATACAAATAGCTAAGATATTGATTTGATTCCCCACTCCCGGGCACACTTCTGTCTTGTCTCATGATATCTCACTTTGCTTAAAAGGGCTTTTCTTGATGGACCTTGTCAAACGCCTTCTGAAAGTCCAAGTACCCTATATCCATTGGTTAACTTTTGTCCACATGTTGGTTGGCATCCTCAAAGATTTCTAACAGCGTGTGACTGTATCTTCTGTGTCAGATTTATGGCACCTATTGTGTAGTGGCTGCAGCGGGGCCTCACCTTGTGATTTGTCTAGTGAGCAGTGGGCAAGCTAACCTCTTTTTCTCACCACCCTCGTGGAATGACTTGTGTGGGCACCTGAGCAGCCCAGTACCTCATGCTTCTGGTCATCATCTCTGAGGAAGATCTGTTGCTTTTCTGGTGATGTTCATAGTTCTGTAGAAATCCACCAACTCGTTCAAGGAGTTGAACTTTTCTTCCCAGAGAGAATACTGTCCATTCCTGTCGCAGAGTATCTTGAAAGGCTGGACATGTTTCCCATAGTTGTGGACACATGCAGAGAAGAGGGCTGTTATTCTGAGAGACGGGTCTGAAAGCAGTGGTGTCACACATCCCCTCATCTCTCCACTGTCTCCAGTTCCAGCCTCTAGCATATTTATCCAATCCCTGTGACAGGATCTGATTCTGGCTCAAAAGAATGATTGGGGCAGTGGTTCCAGAACAAATGGCTCTGCAAGCCAGCAAGCCTGCCAATGGAGGGGGGGGGGAGAGGCAAAGGGGACAACTGCCCCAGGGCCCATTGATTTAAAAGGGCCCATCAGCCAGAGCCCTGGGTCCTTTAAATAACTGCCAGACAGTGCTGAAGGAAGCTACCCCAGACTCTCCCCTTCTGTCAGAGTCTCTCACCCACCCTGCAAGCTATTCCCTCAGGCCTCAATCCTGCATGCACACCCCTGATCAACTTTCCATGCACAAGGGAACCACACACGCACATGACATTGGGCCTGAGTCTTCAAAAGGTGGGCCCAGGGGTGCAAGGTGACTTAAGAACCTGATGGCAAGGAACTGCAGATTTCAAAACATGAGCTTCAGATCACCTGCTTGGCAGCCTGCCTGCATTTGAATCTTCCCATGACTTGCACAATGCTAATAGCAGCCTGCCCTTCATTAGCCCCTTTCATCTACAGCACACCAGGTGCTTTGCAACTGTTAATTCATTAATTACACCTTGCAACACTGGCAGGAGCAGATAAGTATTTTTCTAAATATTTAATAAGGAAACTGGGAAGCTTGCCCATGGCCTCTCAGAGAATCAGTAGCAGAGAAGCCAGGCCAGGCCAGACCAGTTAGCATTTCTGACCATTCCTTCCATTGCAATCTACTTTGTGTGCAAGGGACAATATTGATTCATTCTAACAGAGGAATGGTCAGTATCTACTTCACAGAGATGCATTATTTATTCCTTGCAAACAACAGGTTTGTTTTCCATGCATCCTGATACTGGTAAAGCAGAGTATAGCCAAAGATAACACATGGGGATAGCTGTTACAAATATATTGACAGTGTTGCTGATAGAAAAGAGAGTTGCATCAGCACTTTTATCTCAACCAGTTCATACTATTCCTGATGCTTAATTCCTGTTGATTGATGCTGTAGACCAATGATAGTTCTGCAAGGTGCCTGAGCAGGATAACTATTCAGCAAATATTCATTTCCCACAGCTAGATCTGTCCACTAAGATTAACTACATCTCTGGATAAAAGCAAGAGTGTATTTGAAAGTGCCAGCACACAGCCTGATTTTCCTGAATCAGGACAGACTTATCTGTTTTAACACAAGCCTGGTATCTACTCAGGGCTGTCTGTACACAGCTAAGGGGGAAAGGAAAACAAAGGTTACTGCTCTGTTGGCTTTATTATGCTATGAAGTGGCATTTGCATTAAGGCTAGTGATGGTCTGATAGATGTTGTTAGCTATAAGTGATCAGAACTGGGCTCCATCTACTCTCTGCCCTCCTGTAAGGGAAAGTTAATATTGATTGTCTCACACTCTGCCAGAATGCCAAGTGGACCTATGCTTAAACTTCTAAAAATCTGTAAATAAAGAGTTAAGGTATATACCTGGTATAAACCCAGAGTAAATCCAATTAAGTGTAACTGAGATCAGAACCTGGGCTCTGGGTTTCTCAGATGTGCAAGAGGGGAAAAACATACAGGACTTTATAAATCCAAGTAAATTCCTTGCACTACCCTGGGAAATGAACTGTGCAATCGATAGAGCACAAATGTACTATGCTATCTGGAGAAGCTCTGCTAAAGGCACCAGCCAGTTGGGGTGAAATTCACCCTTGTGCAGCAGGACTACAAATGCCTACACATCATGGCCTATGTTGCTGATTAATATTGTCTCAGTTTTCTGGGGCTCCCACCTCTGTCTGTGTCCATCTGTAGTCTCAGACTTAGATTGGAGGTTTTTGGGTTAGGGGCTGCCATTTGTGCTGTATTTGTATCACACCTAGCACAATGTGAGCCTACCGCACAACTAGCACTCCTGGGAGTGACCCTAGTAGAAATAGTAGGAAAGCATCAAAGCAGCCAATTTTACACAAGAGTTAGATTTGGAGGGAAAGAAAAGAACATGCCTTCCAAAATAATATATGCAGACTCAAAGGACCAGCCCTTTCACGCTGCATGATCTGTGCAGTGGATCAGAACACCACTCGGTATCTAAAGCCCATAAAACAGGATAGCCATCTGGATACCATGGGTAACGCAATGTCTTTTTATGAAATGAGTCACTGACTTTCCATCCTGGGAAGCTGACGTGTGCATGCAGCTGGGACCACGTCTCCCTTTTACAACCCCCAATGAATGGAAAAACTTTTGACACAGGGGCATGGAACTTAGCATGCCTGGCCCTGCTTCCCTTTTTGTAATGACAGTGGTGTCTAGAGACAGATGCAGAGTAGCCTGAATTTGCAGTGGAATCAAATAAAGGGGCAGTTGATGTCTAACTGCCATTTGTGACTGTGAAACTCTCTCCCTTGATTCTCAGTTTACCCGATGGGACAAGAACAGAGGGCAGGGGTTAAGAGGGCTTTAAGCCATCTTTATATTGTATTCTAGGATGGATCAGGGTTCTCTCGTAAGTGATAGTGGCTTTACAGTGTCTGTAACTTGGATTCAGCTTCCCATGGACTCTAGGAAGCAGAGAATTGCAATAGTGCAATGTGCTTCTGTTGTGGTGCTGACAATCTGTCCCTCATCTGCCTCCTCACCCAGTGGCTGGGGGCAAGGCCCTGTTGTGGCTCTGTACCTGTTTTGCACCATCTGAAGGAGGAGAGACATGAGCAGGGGTGATGAGAATGGTAAGGGAGTGTTAATGGAACTGAGACTCAGCCCTTCTCAGGGTTCGCATGCCAGATAGATGAAGGCACTAATGATTATAAACCTAGGCCTAAAACAGAGCCACTGGTGCAGAACTTCTATTGGCTCCAGCTATGCATTCAGCATCCCTGAAAATCTTACTCCAAATTCTTTATCCTTGGATTTCTTGCTCAGCAGTAGGACAGAGCACAGCCCTGGATGGGAACACCTGAACTTCTAGGACATCTGGATCCAGAGCCAAAGGCATCCAGAATTTTAAAGCTGTCCCCTTTTTGTTTGGAAGGGGTTTGCACTAGCTGTATTACAGGAGGATTTAAAATCTCTATCCTTTGTCAGCACAGCCCCCAGATCACCCAGACACTTTGAATAACAAGGCTAGTGAGCTGTGACAGTTAGAGCCAGGGAGTGACTCTTCATGGCAGAGAGACTAGGGAGGTCTAGGCATGCTGTGGAAAATGCTAGAGGAGAGTTGAAAGGAAGGGACAGCAAATAGTTAACAACTCAGCACAAGAGGGGTATGACTTGGGCAGCAGGTCAGTATTAATAGGAAGTGGGGAGGGCAGGCCAGGCTGGCTGATTTGGGGTATGTAGTTTTTGCTGAGGAAAGGCTAGTGAATAATGTTGGGCTGTTGTGGCTGCCATACTATGACTGAAAGAAATTTTAAAACCATACAGTGAAATCCTTCCTTAGGGAGTGCAAGAGACATATCAGTGACCTTAAATTCAAAGCAGGACAAAGGAATTGTAACAAAAGAAATATTCTGTGCAGAACCAATTGCTCAATATGTCAGGTGCACATGCACAAGAGGTTTGTCTAGAGCTGTGGTTCTCAACCAGGGGTCTGAGACCCTCTGGGGGGCTATGAGCAGGATTCAACCAAGCAGAGCCAGCATTAGACTTGCTGGAGCACAGGACAGAAAGCAGAAGCCCCACTGAGAAGGGCTGAAGCCCAGGCCTCCAAGCCCCACTCACTAGAGCTGAAGCTAAAGCCTGAGCAACTTTGTTTCTCTGGAATCCCTGTGGTGTGGGGACTCAGGCAATCACCCTGCTTGCTATCCTCCTAACACTGTTCTTGGCTTTTATAAGCAGACAGTTACTGGGGCACAGTGGGGCAACAGAGTTTTTACAGCACATTGGGAGGGCCTCAGAAAGAAAAAACATTGTGAATCCCTGATCTAGAGCACAAATCATCCAGTTGCAAAGTACAGGCTGTTACTGCCTAAGCTGAAGAAGTGCCCTTCTAAACTGATTGTTTATACTCTGTGGGTGTGGCCACTAGAGGGCAATATCATTCACACACACACAGAAAGCCAGCCATTAAGGGCATGTGTACACTAGGAAATTATTTTGAAATAACTTATTTCAAAATAATAACTCCTGAAATAATAATTTTGAAATAGTGTGTCCAAATTTTGAAATATGGGAAAGCCTCGAAATTAGTCCAAGGCAGGCTCCATTAATGTGCACTACCTCAACTTAGAGCCCCAGGATGCACTGGGGAGTAATTAGTTTGAATTACTTTGGGGAGTAGTTATTTCAAAATAGTGGCATTGGAGCACCCACACCACCACTATTTCAAAATAATTATTTCTAAATTAGCATTATTCCTCATGGAAAGCAGAAGTTATTATTTCAAAATAACCAGCCCCTTATTTTGAAATAATGAGTGTGGTAATGTGGACACTCTGCTTGTGATTTTGAAATAACTCCCTAGGGTAGATCAGGGCTAAATGACTGACTCTGTCACCAAACATGTGAGTCATACGACATGAGTGACAGACCAGCTGCACAGTTGCAACACTAAATGCTGTGAGCCAGACCCAGCCAGAGATTCCTGCCATCCCACAAGATGAAAGGAGATATCAAAAGGCAGCAGCCACTCTACTCAGCTGGGTTGTTCTTGACTTCTAAGGGTTGTTCTGTTCAGACTCTCTGGGCATGCCCCTTGGAGCAGTCTGGATTTAATCCGCTGGACCATGGGAGGAATCAGGAAGGCTGAGGGGTAGGGATAGTGGTTTTGGTCTTGGCTTGTGTGACGGGGAACTCCTTCCCCACACTCACAGCCGCGGCCCTACAGAGGCACGTGGCGGCGAATCAGCTGGGCGCCCCGGGGCAGCCGGCCGCTTGGCAGCCAGCACCCTCGGGAGGCACGCCGCCGAGCAACCCGGAGAGGCCGGGGGGGGGGGGGGGGGGGCGCACGGCCGCGGGCCAAGCCGCGGTAGCAGGCCCGCCGCCCGGGGTGGGCATTAGGACCCCGGGAGGCCCAGGCGGCAGCGACAGCGCAGGGGAGGGCGGGCACAGCCCGCCGGGTCAAAAAGGCAGCCGGAAGGGCGGGGAGGGGGAGAGCCAGGGCGGAGCGGAGACTGGCGGCGTTCTCCTCTCCCACGCAGGCAGCCCCAGCAGAGCAGCAGCCGGAGGACGCCGGGTGGAGCGACTGGCCCCGCAGGACCCTGCCGGAAGTGGGAGGACCTGGCCCAGCGCCTGGGGATCTCGGACGGGGAGAGGGGAGCTGCGGCCCCCACGCCGGGGGACCGGAGCAGGCTGAGCCCGAGTAGGGGCCCCCAGGTCCCAGCGACTCGTGAGTGCAGCCCGGGAGCGACCGCCGGGGAGGTCCCCAGGCCGGCGTCAGGGAGCCTGCCGGAGGGCCAGAAGGACTGGGGGTGAGAGGCGAGGGGTGACGGTGAACCACCTCGCCACAGCTGGGATTGACTGAATTCCAGCTGTGACAGGGAAACAGGACCCTGTTGTGTGACAGGTACTTTCCAAACCCAGTCTGTGATCTGCCATCCTCAATGAGCACTCACATCTGGGAGGCAAGGCTCTGAAAGAGGAACTGATCCTGCCCAGTTCCAGTGTGGGCCATTCCATGAGTCAAGCTACTCCTGCCTAGCAGCAAAAGGGGGAGGGGACAAAGTAGAGAACATGGACCTGAGTGCCTCTTTAATATAAGAACATGAGAATGGCCAGTGGTCCAGCTAGCCCATTCTCCTCTTCAGACAGTGGCCAGCACTAGGTGCTTCAAAGGAAGAGAACAGAGCAAGGGGCAATTGTCAAGTGAGCCATCCCCTGTTATCCAGTCCCAGCTTCTGGAAGTCAGCAGTGTAGGGATACCCAGAACATAGGGTTGAATCCCTGGCCATCTTGGCTAATAGCTACGAATGACCCTATCCAGGAATTAATCCAATTTTTCAACACAATTTCAACGTCATAACATCCCCTGGCAATGCATTCCATGGGTGGAGAAGTGCTTCCTTATGTGTGTTTTAAACCTGTTGCCAGTCAATTTCATTGGCTGACCCTGGTTCTTGTGTTATATGAAATGGTTAATAACGCTTCCCTACAAGGACCCCCGAGTCCCCCACTAGGTAGCACCATCAGCCTGGGATAATGCAGCCCTAGACTCCCCCAGAGCTCCAGACAGGTGGCAGGTGGCATGGACCCCTAACTGGAAAAGCCCCCCCTGCAGCTGAGCTGACAGTCCTAGTGCCCAGAGAACAGGCAGTGCAGCATAGGCCTCAGCTTACCTGCCTCAGCCTCTGGCTCTGCAACAGCAAGCTAAGGGACTCTGGTGGAGCATGGGCAGGACCAGATGAGGCAGTTTGGGAAGGCAATACCTTCTCCTGCCTATGATATCTGCACCAATGTACTCCAGCACAGGAAAAAGCCTGAAAGCACGGAGCTCTTCCTAGCTGAGTATTCCCTTGGTGGAGAAGGTGTCCCAGACACTATGCCAATCCCTACACAGGAAACAAGGACGGCAAAGGGACACATTCATGGCAAGCTACACTGTTGCAATCCTCAGCTGAAGATTAACCACTGCTGATCCACCAGCTGCCATATTCTGAAGCAGCACAGACAGGCTGCTCTAAAGTATACTGGGAACCAGGCCTATATAGAAGAGACTTCATGGTACATCCAGAGGAAGCCAGTTACTATAGAGTATTTAATCTGAGCAGAGAGCCAGCTAGCTGCTTTTTTATGCTGACACAGTGCAAGGACTGGCCCAGTCCAGGGGAGAGGGGCAAAGGGGGCAATTGTCCAGGGGTCCATGTGATTTAAAGGAACTGCACAGCAGAGCTAAGGCATGCATCCTGCCTGTCCTCACTGCACAGAATGTCCCTGTAGCCCCTGTGGGGAGGGTCTCCACACATTGCCCCCACACCAAACGCTGACTCCACATCTCCTATTGGCTGGGAACTGCAGCCAATGGGAGTTGTGCAGACATTGCCTGCAGGCAGCAGTACACAGAGAACTCTTGCCCCTCCCTTCACCTGAAGTTGCAGTCAGAGGGGGGTGCTGGTCACTTTTGGGAATTGCCTGAGAAAAGCACCGAGCCCTTCACCCCCTTCTTCATTTCATCGCATTGCCCCCACACAGAGCCTGCATTCAGGCACACTCCAAGAACCCACACCTGCTCCCACACACAAACTCCCTCCCGAAGTCTGACTCTACACACCCTCCTGCACCCAATTTCCCTCTGAGAACACACCCACTTCCACACACAAACTCTCTCCCAGACCCAGCACCTTGCACTCTTTCCCACACTCCTGTCCCAGCCTGCAGAAAGTGAGTGAGGGTGGGGGAGAGTAAGCAACAGAAGGAGGGGGTGTGGTGAATAGGGGCCTCAGGGAAGTGGCAGGGCAAGGTTCTCAGGGTTTGTGTAATCAGAGAGTTTGCTACCCTACCAAGCAGGCATGTGGAAGCCCTGGCCATGCAACAAGAGCATGGCAAGCAGTGCAGCCAGCACAGGTGCAGCAACACCCATATGTTAGGGGTGTGACTTGGGCATGCATGGGGACCCATTGATTGTTCTGTCCCAAGGCCTGGAATTGCTCTTGACAGGCTTAGCCGGGTCTCAATAGACATATTCTAGAACTTTGGCCCTCTCTGTTGCTGTCCCACAACAATGAGCAAAAGGGACAGAGTCTCACATACACATCAGCTCTGCCCCCTCCTCTCAATGTGGTGACTTATATCCATCTTGGATGCTACTGAGGCCTAAACAGATGAGCCCACTGCGGCCTGCTGCCCAAGAAGGGCATAAGGACATAATAAAGGCCTTACCAAAGGTACATCTGGCCCAGTGTCCTATCTTCTGACTGTGGCCAGCTCTAGGTGCTCCAGAGGGAAAAATGAATAATGAACAGAACAGGTAATCATCAAGTAAAACCTCCCCTGTCACCTTTGTGGTTGGGTGCACAAAGCGCATGTGTCCTTTTATCATGTTACATTTACTTGAAACTGTGGTTAGGTGCACTCTTAGGATGTATGTACACAGCAAAGTTATTTTGGAATAATGGTTGTTATTCCGAAATAACTATGCAAGCATCTACACAGCAATTCCATGATTTTGAAATAATTTTGAAATAACGGACAGCTTATTCTGACTTCTGTAAACCTCATTCTATGAAGAATAATGCCTATTCCAAAATAGCTATTTCAAAATAAGGCATTTATAGACGCTGTTATGCTGCTATTTCGAAATAGCTCCTCATGGAATGTGAGGAAGATGAAGAGGAGGTGCTATTTCCATTTCATCAAAGTATGGGAACTATGTCAGCCTTGGCCACATTGGTGCAATTAGTACTACCTGTGTCTTGTCATGTTTGATTTTCTGAAGGATCCACCTGAGTTGTGGGAGAAGAGGAAATGTGTACATGAAGGGATAATCCCATTTGAAGAGTTACTAGCCTGGAATAATGTTTGGGGCATTTTGAATTACATTGTGCTTCAGATAAGTCTATTTCTGCATAACCCCAGTGTTGGAATGTTTTGTTGATTATTGGTGGATGTCTGTGTTGTCTGTGAATACCATGACAGACCTGTTGTGATTATTGGGAGTAAGTGCTCGCAGGCATGTCTGACTGTGCGAAGTTTGAATACATTGTTGTGAGATGATGTTTTATATAGTAACCATCGACATGGGATGGTGTGTTTGTTGAGGTGTGAACCCCATGACTCTAGAGAGTCATCTATGGTACTGTAAAGATTGATGCCAACATCTGTACGGGGCAGTCACCATTAGTGTCACAACCATGGGAGGTTGTTTAAGCAGCTCCTGTGGTGGCGGCGTTGTAGTCACCTGTGCTGCTAGTGGTGCTGTGACGAGCATTTTGCTCTTAGATTTAGAGTCTGATAGAGGGTTCAGATGCCTTAGTCCCTCAGGACTTGTCCGTACTGGATGTGTTCTGTGCATGTTGGTCTGATAATGACCATGCCATTGGTATCAAGGCAGATTTTGCCCTGAGAGACCATTTCTTTGCAGGCAAGTAACTTTGAGGAGAGGGCTGCCATATTTGTTTACTCGGCTTCTAAGCTGGAGGTTCCAAAAGACGCAGAAGAGGAGGACACTGATCTGAAGCTGCTGCTTGGGATCGCTGTGGAAGTGACATGTGAGACTCCAGTTCCAAAGATGGTCTGAGGGATTTCTCCATAAGGGGAAGTATCAGCTGGGAGTTCCATGTTTTAAGTGACCTAACTGATAATTTTTGAAGGTGGAGGAATTCTGTGGAATATGTGCCTCCCCTAAGCATTGGCTGCACTGTGCATGTTCATTAAAGACTGAAATGGATAGCCTGCAAGTGAGGCATCTTTTGAAACTGGGAGAACACAGCATGGTGAAAAGACCTGGTTAGGGAAAGATACAGGGAAAAGGTAATGAGAGGAATTTGTTTAAGAAGGGATAGGTAGTAGAATAGGATGAATTAAAATAGCGTATAAAGGTTGAAAGAAGGGTATCTAATCTGAAGCAAGGAGAACTTCTGAGCTCCAGATGAGCTCAGAAACATAACTTTTTAATGTTTCGCTCAGAAGAAGCCAATATCCTGTATATAGGTAAGTCTCAGTTCTCTGCAGCATTTGAAACTGTATATACCCATCACCCATTGAAATCAACTGAAAGGTAACCATTGGGTCCTGGATTGGACCCAGTGTGCTTTAGGATCCCCCAAGGATAGAGGTGGACAAAACTTCAGCCAAAGAGTAAATTAGTCAAAAATAGTGTTTCAGGGAGAACAAGATTTAATTGGTGTCAAAGAGAAAAGAAACTAAAAGCAAACTTTTAATTGCACTTCTAAAAGCACTTGTTTAAAAAAAGAGTAAAAAAGACTTTTGAAAATGTAATGAAGACACAAGTTATTTTTGAGCCATTTTATTCATTTCAGCAAGAGTGGAAAAAAAACAGGCTTGTTTTGAACCTGAACCAATTTCGTCTTCTTTTTTGTGCTCAGTGGCTTACCTCCAAATATTGAATGTCTGCACTCAGCTCTATCTTTGTGTTCTAAAATAACCATTTGCAATTCTCACAGAACCACAACTACTTCAGCTGTCTCCAGAATGTGATCAGCAGTGTTCCCTGTAAACTGAGCACATGGGTGGCCACCCAGGAGAGACTCAAATGCAGCCTAGCCAATTGGCAGAGTGCCTACAGCCTCCCACAGCTGGCAATATTGGTGATGCACATCTGCACATGCCTTGGTACACAAAACAAAATGTATTCCCTACATGGATAGAAAAAAATTAGAGGGAATGTTGGTGATCAGCACAGCTTTGAGAAACTATAAGAATGGCCATTAACTAGCTAGGCTGAGTAAAGTCTTGCTCCATGTCACTGTACCTTCCTGCTCTCCGTTTGAAGAGCTGGGAAGAGGAAGGGAAAGAAAGTTCAAATAAGGTCATCTTGACTCTATTCAGCACTCTATCTTCCATTATGGTGCAGCACAAGATGAGGCAAGAGAGTGATATGGAAAGAAAAAATGACAGTGACAGAAAATAAAAATAAAACAGTGTCATACAAAAGAGGGGGAAAGCGTGAGCAAAAGAAACTGAGCTGAACATTAAAAAGTATTTGATAAATGGGAATCATAGAATCATAAGGCTGGAAGAGACCTCAGGAGGTTATTGAGTCCAGCCCCCTGCCCAAAGCAGGACCAATCCCAACTAAATCATCCCAGCCAGGGCTTTGTTAAGACTTAAAAACCTCTAGGGATGGAGATTCCACCCTTATTCCTCATACAATGAGGTTTACCAGTTATTTAGAGAGAAGGGTTTTCTCTCAAAATAACCACGTCTTACCAGCGTCTGTTATTTCGAAATAGTGCCATAATGCGATTATGCAAATGAAGTGCGGGATATTTAAATCCCGGCTTCATTTGCAATTTCAAATGTCTTCATTTGCATCCCTCTCTTGAAAGAGGGTGCAGGTGTAGACATACCCTAACAGATTTCAGCAGAAGTTTGATTGGACTATTAGTAGCTAGAATACATTTTCAAAGAAGAAATATTTATAGTAGATAGTTATTAGCCCCAGGCTAATAATTCAATTCACTGAAAGAGAGCTTAGGCCAATGAAAGCAAAATGTATCAACAGATATGTACACTACTGATCTCTGGTGTTTTCTATCAAACTAAGCTTTCCAAGATCTTTATCAGATGATTATATGTTTTGCCAACATAAAAGCACTATGGTAACATACTTATGCCTCCAGGAAAAATACCTCCCCCCCCCCCAAAAAAAACAGACTAGCCAACTGTCACAAATGGTGGTTTAAAGCAAGCATCATTTTGTAATCCTGTAAACTATTTAATAGCTATAAAAGCCCGAAATAATTTCCTCACTATCTTTGACTGCCTTTTTTTAAATGGAACTTTCTATCCCTTTAGAAACAACTGCATTATTTAGCAATATAAAACATGGAATAAAAACCACTTAATTTGTGTAGAAAGTTGGTTTCTCTATATAAGAGTGTGGCTTGCACAATCAGTAGGGAAGCATTCACACAGCATGTGAGTTTAATCTAAAATATGTTTCTGATGTTAAATTAGTTACATATAAATATGCAAATGAAATTCCTGAAGAGACTGATGCGTTAATGACACAATTAGGGCTGCAGTGCCTGACTTTTATAAAATATGAACCATGGGGGATATTCGCTTAGTTGAGCCTAAAATGAGCTTGCTTTCACCACTCTGGGGCTACATCTAGACTGCAAGCATCTTTCAAAAGAGGCTTTTTCGAAAGACACTTTTGAAAAAGCCTCTTTCGAAAAAGAGCATCTAGACTACAACCAGTACTTTCGAAAAAGCAAGCCGCTTTTTCAGAAGAGAGCACCCAGGCAGTCTGGATGCTCTCTTTCGAAAAAGCACAGTTTGCATTACATAGTGCCTTCTTTTGAAAGAATACTTTTGAAAAAAGACATTATTCCTCATAAAATGAGGTTTTCCATGGTCGAAAAAACTGCCGCGTTCTCTCGATTTACTGTCAACAGAACACGGCAGCAGTCTAGATGCAGGGACAGTTTTTTCGAAAAAAGGCTACTTTTTTCAAAAAAACCTGTAGTCTAGACACACCCTGGAAGTTTACACTTGGAAGCATTTCATTTTATTTGACCCTACATTGAGGCAATTTAGTTATGTAAAACTCATTGTGGAAGCTGGAAGAAGTTCAGATGCCATTTTCTACATTAAAACAAACAAGACTCTCTTCTGACAGGGTGAACTTCAAAAGACTCCAGGAGTCTTGAATAAACCCTGGAATATGAAGATACTTTTCTGAACTTTGAGATCTTTTCCTCTGATTGTGTTTCCCAGGTCTCTTTGGATCTCCTTCTCAGGTCACTCTACTTTCTCCATCCCTTTTCCAAATGACCACCACTGCTCTCTCTCCACAGGTACACGATACAGTCCTATCATGATAATATGCCACATCTGCAATGAATGAAAGGAAAACAAAACACAAAAAAAGCCAAACAAGTACTTAGATTGTATCTCCTCTTCCAGCTACTAACAGACACCAGTTGCAAAATGAACACTGTAAGATTGCAACTTCTTGACTTAATATTTAAAGGGCCAGCTTCAGAAGGTTATCCTGGGGAAAGGCTTGATCTCAATGTGAGTTAGGTGTCTAAATACCTTTCAGTATCTAGGCCAACATTTTCACGTAAGGGAAAGCCTGAATTCGGAGAGCTAGTAGAGGCCAGTTAATCATTAAAGTAGATAGACCATAAGAAGAGACTTTTTTGATATTGTGCATATCACAAATCCAGTTTCTGGATCCCTACCCACTTAAAAACTTTCAGTCAGGCACTTTATGACTATTTCCTGCCTATTTGTTCCTTCTTTCTATGATTTATATAATCTTTCTGTCACCAGTATTTAATAAAGTCTCAATAGGTCAGATTTTCCAATGGATTGGGCAGACAGCAAACTTCACAATTTTCATGTCCTCTCAGAATCAAAGATATGGCTAGAAGGGACTTTGATATGTCACCAACTCCAGTTGCTACATTGAGACAAAACCAAGTAAGCCTGGACCATCCCTGACAGGCATTTCTTCAACCTGTTCTTAGCCCTTCCCCCATGATGTTTTGGGTAGAAGTTCTACCAATTGTTATGTCAGAATTAGTTTAGCTAAACCTAGCTGAAAGATGCACAATGACAATTAGTGATCAATATCAGTGTAAAAATCAAGAGTATGACACTACATACATATATGCTGCTAAAAATATTACTTACTAGCATGACCTAGTGCAATAGAATTCAGTGTGTTTCATTCTTGGTGGTTGTATGTTTGAAGGATGAGGACCTAAACTGGAATTGTTGTATGTCTTTTTAAAACAATTTAAAAAGTTCTCATCCTGCTCATTTAGATTTTTTAAAAGTTAAAAACAATAGGTCGTGTTTCAATCCAGAAGTGAATTAAGATTGCAAAAGTGCTCTCAGATGAATGATCTGTATTCTAATTTCCACTAATATCATGCATAAGGACAGAACTATGTGCAAAGAAGTTCACTCATTCCTCAATACAGTATTCTTATCGCTTTATGCTACATAATTATAGGTTTTTGCTAATTTGTGTCTCTTCTCCCTCCATGTTTTATGATGTACTGTTGCCCAAGGCATTAGATATACCACACTGCTATTGCTTCCAACTCATTGTCTGACATTATCATTGCTATTTTCTTTACATGATAATAACCAGAGGCCCTTATTTGTGATTTCCTGTTACTGATGGTGAACTTTCTTGCTTTATTCTTAGAAGGTCTTGAAAGCTACTATTTCTCATTTTTTCCTATTGCATTTAGATTTTTTTTTCCCAGTTTAGGTAGGGTGACCATATGCCCCTTTTTGGCCAGAACAGTCTCTTTTTTTTAAGCCTTGTTCCGGCCATCCTATTTCTTTTAAAACATATCTATCTATCTATCTATCTTACCAAAAAAGTGGGGCATGGAGGAATGCATAGGGTGTGTGTGTGTGGGGGGGGGAGCAAGTGGCAAAACCAGCTCTGCAGAAGGGAGAGGCAGACTTGACACACAAAGCTAGAGAAATCAGTGATGCCAACCCAGCTTCACATTGCAGGGAGAGAGGGCCAGGGGGACTCTAGAAACCAGCCTTCCACTAGGAGGTGGCTCAGGAGAGTGGCTTGGGCCTTCCCTATGAAGGGGAGGACTTTGGCTAGCTAGCCCCTTTGAGAAACATGGTCACTCTATACTGAGGGTCACAATTTCAGAGATAGGTAGTTACATTGATCCAACACAATGGATTGATCCAATTAAAAATCAACTGATAAGTCTCCCACTTCCTCTAATGGACTATGTTTTACAAGTTCAAATATTAGTTGTACATGTAGTTACTTCATATATGATTGTGAGGACCACTCATTTTTTTAAGTTATAGACTAACACAGCTACCCCTCTGGAACCATTAAGTTCCTGTAATCCAATGCTATATTCATTTTACAAATGGTGAATTACCCAATAGCTACACCATTTAAGTTCCCCAGTATACCTAGGTCTGTTCTTTCTTCCCCTACTGAACTCATAAGTCACTTCTGTTCCTCACAGTTCTGTATAACTTCCATACCCTCCCCAACCCCTCCCTTCTGCAGAGCTGGAATTGCCACTTGCCCCCCACCCCGTACAGTCCTCCATGCCTCACTTTATTTGTAACAGTGGCCATTTGCTATTGCTAACTGATCAAGTTGGCAAAAGGAAATAGGACAATGATAGATATATATTTTAATATATATATATTAGAAGCTTATTCTATCTGTACAGATTTTTGAGTCAAATCCATCCGAGCACAAAATATCTCTATCATCCTCCATTTGCCCCACATTTATGCACATTTGAACAGGGGGGTTTTGCACCTGCTCCCTTTTTTTTCTCTTCCCCTAATGCTGATGAGGTAGGCTAGACATACCTACGCATGCCTTGTGCAGGGAAACATGAATATTCTTTACTTCACTCCATCCATCTATTCTGTGTGGGCTTCCTCTTGGCTATGTTAGGAGGGGTTTTCTACTCCTCAGCACACCCAAGTTTAACTAATTAGTGTTTGGACTGCATCTGGACAGATTTACACTGCCCACAGTCTATCAGTTGACTAGAGATAGTTTGTTGTTCCATTGCTACCAAGCCCGACAATGTTCTCAATCATTCTCCCTGTGGCAGTTCTGTAGCCTCTTCCACAACCCCAGGCAATGCTTCGCTCCTAGCCATCCTTATGGGCAAACTCTGTCCCAGGATGCAGATCTCTGTAAGGGCTAGTCTGCTTCTGCACATCTGCTCTCATCTCACCACAAATTCCTTGACTACTCTTTTAATCTTTGATCTACAACTTTGTGTGTAAGTCAGGGAGAGACTGCAATGGCCAGGGCCCATGTTTTCCACATCTCATCAATTCCAATTTGTCTTGGAGAAATGCACTACCTGAACAGGATATTGGCTATGATACAGAATAACTCATTAAATCAATGCAAAAGAAGAGGTCATTTGAAGGGAGTATACTTACCAAACCTCAGTCAGCCCTCTGACAATATAAGCAACAATTTGGCAAGAAATGGCTGCCAATTGCATTGCTAGTAACTTCACCTTGCTCCCTTCTCTTAAGATTTCCACATTGTTAGAAAAAAGCCTGTGTCAGGCTCTCACATCTTGCTCATTCATCTGTTTAAAAAAAATCTGCAAGATGTGTATGGCATGTTCAGTTTTGAATGCTATTTGTTTCTTTTTGCTGATAGCTTTATTGTATTCTGTCTATGAAGATCTTGGCAAAGTGGAAGGGGTATATGCCATCTTTTTCATTACTGAATGAGGTTTTATATTCCTTTTCCCTGTGGTCCCTTTGCTTTAAAACCAGCTATTACCTCTTTCAGACTCTCAGAGGGTATGTCTACACTGCCATCCTAGTTCAAACTAGGGTGGCTAATGTAGGCATTCAAACTTGCAAATGAAGCCCGGGATTTAAATATCCCGGGCTTTATTTGCATGTTCCCGGGCGCCGCCATTTTTAAATGCCCCGTAGTTCGAAATCCCTGCCCGCGGCTACACGCGGCACGGACTAGGTAGTTGGAATTAAAGCTCCTAATTCGAACTACCGTTACTCCTCCTGCAATGACAGAGCTGTGAAAATGGCCCATCAAATTGACAAGGAACAAATGCAAAATTTGAATACAGATACTTACTTTTCATTTGCTTTAGATGAGATGACATATGTGATGTTAATCCGTTGTGTATTCTGGGATGATATATTTGTGGAAATGCTGTGCATGAAGAAATGAATGCAAGAAAAAAAATTCAAACAAGGGGCAAATACATCCTTAAAAAACTCTGATGAACTTTGTAAATGAGAAAGAAATACAGTTAGATAATGTGTGTATGGACCGTGCACCTAGCATGGTTGGTAAATTCAGGGGATTAAGCTGAACAGCTCACTTTTGACCTTTCATTGCATTGTGCATTAGGAGGCATTTTGTGCACAATCTTGTGGAACCAAACTCAGAAACGTAATGGAACTGGTTGTTCACATTGTCAGTTGGATTCTTGCACAAGCCCTTAATCACCATCACTGCTCGAGGAAGTAGATTTAGAATGAATTAGTGGATCTAGCAATGCACAGCAATGTTCACTGGTTATCTTGTGACAAATCCAAACACTGCCTGCTTCAGAGTCAGGACTGTATTTCCTTGCCCTTGTAGCTTAAGGTTCAACTCATTCAAATGACCAGTAATGTCGACGAGATAATAAAACTTGATCAACAAGTCACTATCTGAAAGCTCAGCATGTTTGACACCCTTCATGTCCAAAAATGACTTAATCTCGTAAATGCAGATAGCAAAATGAGACAAAAATTTAAGTCAAAATTGACTCTTAATCAAAGATATCAAGACGGGCACACTCGCATGTTTCGAAAGACTGTGAATGTTTTGTGAGTTGTATCAGAGAGAATCCAACTTACAGTCTTGCTTTCCCAGGTTTGTTTCTGAGCTCCTGAAAGCATTCAAGTCTCATTTTTTGTTGACTTTTGTAAACACAATGTTCTGTTTAAGTTTATGATTCATCCACATAAAGCATTCATTGAAGAACTGGATTTGATAGTCAATCAAGGTATCCCAGTAAGCAATTTGGAAATGGAAATCACTTTCCATTTGGAAGTTGTATATTTTCAGTCATGCAAATGGGCATTCTTATACTGGCTCGTTGCTGCAAGGGCACCATTTCGGGTGCGTGGGGGTGGGGCAGCAGCCATGCGCTCCGGGACATGTCTTGCTTTTCATCCCATTCCCTGGATGCTAAGGGAGTGAGAGGAAAGTGCTTGCATTCTGTGCTTTCCTCTCAAACCTGGCTGGTGAGTCCCTTCACCATCCAGGTGTGAGAGGAATGCACGCAATGCAAGTACTTTCCCCTCACTCCCTTAGGCTACATCTACACTGCGAGTTTTTGTGGCATAAAATATGCTAATGAGGGACTCATTAGCATGAGTCACAATCTCATTAGCATATTTTCTGCCATTTCTTTTTGCACAAGGGGTTTTTGCACAAAAAGAAGCAGTGTAGCTGCTTCCGTTTTGCGCAAAAAAATCCATTTTGTGCAAGATCCTTATGCCTCTCCAGGGGGAGGGGCTCTCTTCTGGGGCTCTCATTAGCATATTTTATGCCGCAAAAACTCACAGTGTAGACAAAGCCTTAGTGTCCGGGGAACGGGATGAAAAGCAAGTCATGTTTCAGAGAGCATGGCTGCTGCCCCCCCATGCAACCGAAATGGCGCCCTTGCTTTGTTGACCACTTATTCTAAATTTTGACATAGTTTGGTACTTTGGTTTGAAAAGGTTGCCAACACCTGACATAGAAACTCAAAGTATTATGGGATTGCCCATGCTTTGGGAATGTCTTGAGTTCTCAAAAGACCAAACCGATGCTCATAGTTACCCCAGATACACATCTATGAGAGAGTTCAGGGAAGAACTGTTAGTTAAACTAGTTCTCTTTAATAGGGATGAGATATTCTGACCCTTTTGTAGATTCATTACCTATTCTTGTGAACAGGATGAAATTTGTTAAAATTAATTTTAATTTTATGTAGTTTGATTTCTTGAGTTGCTATTGGAATAATCTATTTTTATAACTAACCCCCAATCCAGACTATCTAGTTTTTTTATAAAGTGAACATAACCTACAACGTCCTTAAATTTTCTTGAAAACTTCTTTGTTTGCATATGCCTCTGTTTACCTCATTTTTTGGGCCTAATGCTACTGTTTTCTAAGATAGCATTGGCCGCTTTTTACTTTTGAGGTACGATATCTAGTTTTCCAGTGGATCAGGTGCTCTCACTGTTTTTTTAAATGGTATATAAACTCCCCATCAAGATACAACCCAACAATTTATTACCTCCTCCTTAGTTCATCAGAATTCTAATGTAAAATCCAGTTTTTTCTGAAGAGAAAAAAGCATTGTATTTCCAACTGAAAGGTTTTTTTCAGAAGTAATAATAGTCCAAATATATTTTTTTGTAATTATTAACCTTTTAAATGATATAGCTACTCCTTCAGAATTAAGCCACCATCACTCCTGTTTTACACTGGTATAAATCTGTTCCTTTCAAAGGAGCAACTGAGCAACACAGTAGTGAATAAAAACCTTTCTATGTAAAGTACTGCAATGGAAAAGAGTGGTGTTTATTTGTTCAAGCATAAAACAGGGAATACTGGAATTAGATTATATATATTTTTGTATATATAGGGTATGTCTACACTGTATACTTCTTTCGGAATAAGCTTTTCTGGAAGATATCTTCCAGAAAAGCTTATTTTGAAATAAAGTATCCACACAAAAAAGCACAATGAAATAGCAATGTGGTATTTCAAAAGATAGTGTCCACACTAATTGGATGCTATCTCACATTTAAGGCCACTTGGAGCCAGTTCAGGCAGGGCATGAGGTCAGCAGTTACTTCCAAGTGCTATTGCCTGAGGCTATCTGAGATGTGTGCTTAAAGGGATCCCCCTGGACAGCCGTTTTTCAGGTTCTTCTGCTTGCTTGCCTACCTCTCTGAGGGACAGCAAAGCATTTCCACTGTATGCTCTGTTTGGCCTGCCTTTCCTCCAACAACCCCTCCCTTCCCTGCAGACCTAATAAACACACATGTTTTGTTTTGAAAAAAAGAACTGGTTGGTTATTTATTTGGGATAGAATTAACTGGGGAGAATGGGGGGGCTGAGAATCTGGAAGTGGGGAGGGGGTGGGGGACTGAGAACTTTGGAGGGGAGAGGTGGGCTGAGAAACTTGGAGGGGGGAGGAGAGGCTCTGAGATGGGGCTGAGAGTGGGGTGTGGCTCAGGGGCTTCTTCTGGCTCATGTCCAGGGACTTCAGCGACTTCAGGGGTGGGGCAGTCCTGGGAGGATAGGGGGATCTTGGCAGAAGGGGGGCCTGGAGCAGCGTCAGGTATGGGAGGGGAAGCAGGGACTGGAGCAGAGACTGGAGCAGGGACTGGGACTGGTGCTGGGTAGGTCATCATCTCCCAGACAGTTGCACACATGTTGTGGCCCTACTGCAGCAGCTCAGTCCACAAGTGGGCCCACCATTGCACATCATCCCACACCTTCTGGGCCAGTGTCTGCTGCGTGTCCTGGAGGATGGACATGTGCTCCTTAATAAAGTCCTCTTCCGGCTTTCCTGGGGTCGGGCAGCTGGCTGGACTGGCTAGATCTTCCCACAGTCATGGCTTGTCTGGCTGGGGAGAATAAAGAGAGATGGTCAGTCATCCCTGGAAACACTGTCCCTGAGGCCTTGCCCTCATCAGTGAGCTGACAGCAACAGTTCTCAGATCAGAGGAAGCTGATGCCCTGGAAGCAAGGCCATGTGTGGCCTGGACAGTGGGCCCTGCCTTATAGGGGCCCAGAGGTCCCCAGGGGACCATACTCCCACCACCCCGTCCCAAGGACAAGCAGGCAAGGGAAATGGCCGGCCACGCTGGGATCCATTGGCCAGGAGAGGGGTCTCGAGCAGCCTGGACTTACATCGGTGCTGCACACACACCTGTACCTGGCAGCATTGTCCCCGGGAACGGGTGCTGCTTCAAGCATGCAGGCATGCCCATGTGCCATGTGTGGCACTCCAGAGTCTGTGTGCGTGCGTGTGTGTGTCCTTGTTCTCAACCTTCTTCCATCAGTGGCTCATAGTGGGAGGGCATCCTCCCATCCCCACCCCGGTGGTCAGAAGTGTGTCTGGCCTCCCCAGAGCCTTTGAGCAGGAGCCCAGGGGTGCTCTGGAGCTGCCTTCTAGGGCTGCTTGGCGCAGACGGACACTGCATATGCATCCACATGCACGGACTGCAGCGTGATGGCCAGGCAGAGAAGGCTGAGCAATGATGACACCCAAGCCACTTAGCTCCCACCACTTACACCATGTGTGTATGAAAAACTAAGAGCACTCACCTGATGATCCCTCCCTGGCCTCGGAGGATGCCTGGGACACATCCAGGCCCTGGGGTACCAGCTCCAGCGTGATGGTGGTCACAGTGCTGGCTGTGTCCTCCTCCTCCTCGTCCTCCTCTTCCTCTTGAGCTGGGACCCCAGGGTGGGCAACGACTGGTGTCTCCAGCCCTGAGTCCACAACCAGAAAGTGGGGAAGGGGCTGCACCACCCCCCATGATGCAGTTCATCATAGTAGGGACATGGGATCCTGCCCCGGAGTGTGAGCTGCGCTCCCTCCCCCTGGTGTAGGCCTGCCACAGCTCTTTTACTTTACTGCAGACTTTCTCCAGGCTCCTGGTATGGCCCTTCATGGCCAGGATGTTGGCCATCCAGCTATAGATATCAGCATTGCACTGTCTGGAGCGGAGATGCTGGACACAACTCCTCGTTGCCCCACAACTCAAGGAGAGCCAGGATCTCCCCTCCAGACCAGGACAGTGCATGCCTCTTTTGACCCCTGGTAGATTCCCGGGAGCACTGTGCTTGCTCCCTAGGATGGGCAGAAGTCTCTTGGGTGGCTTGTGGCTGGAATATAGTGCCCAGACATGTGGCACTGGCAGCTGCGCAGGCGCTTGAGACTGTGAGGGCCTGCTTCCTGCCACAATCCCTTTCTCCTGTGTTTGCAGCTTTAAGAGCTGCTGAGGAACAGGAACTATAGAGTTGTGATGAGTGTGAATGGAGTGGCCAGTACTGGAATGAGGTTTACCACCATCAGAAAAAGCCGTGTGTTGTTTCAACTTCCTGTCAAAATAACAGAATGGCAGTGTGCACACTAGTATTTTTTTTCTGGAATAATGGCCATTATTCCAAAAAATGGTGCAGTGTAGACATTTTACTAGCCTTCTCCTCTGAGGAGCACTGAGGAACATATTGTCATAAGAGGCAAAAGTAAACTAATTTTAGAAGATGTTGATTACATGCACTTTAGCTATATAATTCTTCATAGTAATTACCAGTACTATTTTCGGTATACATATATGCTGTGATAAAACCAAGAAAAGTTTCATATAATTTTACTATAATTTTCATTTATGAAGAGGTGGCATAACTGTGGTTATGTCTACACTGCAGCCTTCTTCTGCAAAAGCTTATGCAAATGAAGCACGGAGTTGAATATCGCTGCACTTCATTTGCATAATTAATTAGCAGCTGGTTTTCCTCAAGAGGCTTTGGTGCAAAAAGGAGCTGTGTAGATGGCTCCTTTTTTAACAAAAAACCCCTCTTGTGCAAGAGCCGCTCTTCCTGAAAAAATGAGGAAGAACCGCTCATGCGCAAGGGGGGGGGGGGGGTTTGCGCAAAAAGGAGCCGTCTACACAGCTCCTTTCTGCACCAAAGCCTCTTGGGCAAAAAGGGCTGCTAATTCATTGTGCAAATAAAGCGTGGTGCTATTCTAATCCGTGCTTCATTTGCATAAGCTTTTGTGGAAGAAGTCTGTGGTATAGACGTGTAATGTACATTCTCTTTTAGACCAATATAGGATCTCTTCAAAGAAAAATGATTAACTTTCCAACTCAAACAGTAGACTTCTCTTTTACCTTATTTACAGTCTGAAACTGTGACTTCAAAATAAATGTCAACAGCTGAAAAAAAATCTCATTAGTCAACAAAATTTTAGTCTGCCCACTGTGTGTGATTGAAAACAGGAAGTTAAGAGGAATACATAAGATTTCATTGTAGTGTTCAATGCTTAAGGTGACAGCAAAAGTTCTTTATCATAGAATCATAGAACCATAGAGCTGGAAGAGACCTTAGAAGGTCATCAAGTCCAGCCCCCTGCCCCAGGCAGGACCAATCCCAATTAAATCAACCCAGCCAGGGCTTTGTCAAGCCGAGACTTAAACACCTCGGCTGTGTCTAGACTGGCCAGTTTTTCCGGAAAATCAGCCGCTTTTCCGGAAAAACTTGCCAGCTGTCTACACTGGCCGCTTGACTTTCTGCAAGAACACTGACGATCTAATGTATGATCATCAGTGTTCTTGCACAAATACTATGACGCTCCTGTTCGGGCAAAAGCCCTCTTCACCACCCTCCTAGTGAAATAGTTTTTCCTAATATCCAACCTGGACCTCTCCCACTGTAACTTGGGACCATTGTTCCTTGTTCTGCCATCCATCACTACTGTCAACAGCCTTTTTCCATACTCTTTGGAACCTCCCTTCAGGAAGTTGAAGGCTGCTATCAAATCCCCCTCACTCTTCTCTTCTGCAGACTAAACAAGCCCAAATCTCTCAGCCTCTCCTCGTAGGTCACATGCTCCAGCCCCCTAATCATATTGGTTGCCCTCCGCTGGACCCTCTCCAATGCATCCACATCCTTCCTGTAATTGGGGGCCCAGAACTGGACACAATACTCCAGATGTGGCCACACCAGAGCCGAGTAAAGAGGAATAATCACATCTCTGGATCGACTAGCAATGCTCCTCTTAATGCAACCTAATATGCCATTAGCCTTCTTGGCTACAAGGGCACACTGTTGACTCATGTCCAGCTTCTCATCCACTGTAATCCCCAGGTCCTTTTCTACAGAACTGCTACTTAGCCAGTTGGTCCCCAGCCTGTAACAATGCTTGAGATTCTTCCATCCCAAGTGCAGGACTGTACACTTGTCCTTGTTGAACCTCATCAGATTTCTTGTGGCCCAGTCCTCCAATTTGTCTAAGTCACTCTGGACTCTATCCCTGCCCTCCAGCATAGCTACCTTTCCCCCTAGCTTACTGTCATCCGTAAACTTGCTGAGGGTGCCATCCATCCCCTCATCCAGGTCATTAATAAAGATGTTGAACAAAATCGGTCCTGGAACCGAACCTTGGGGCACTCTGTTAGAAACCATCTGCCATCCTGACATCGAGTTGATCACTACCCACCTTCCAGCCAACTTTCTATCCATCTTACCATCCATTTATCCAATCCACATTCCCTTAACTTGCTGGCAAGAATATTGTGGGAGAATATTCATTCCATGTCTGATTCCAATTGACTACAAAAAATCAAAAAGGGCTTCATAGAGCCCCACTTAGATTGTCCATGAACCTTAGCCCTTAAAGGCACAGTCCTCAATGATCACACTATAGTCATTCTGTTTTGTGCTGTAATTCTGTCAGACTTCATAAACCCTGAAGTATCCAGTGAAGCCTGTATATGGGTTAGAAAAGTTAGACATTGCTGCTGGAAGTGTAACTATGTGACTCAGTAGGTGGCAGTGTTCTCCCTAGGTATGTTTTACACTTCTGGGAGTGTGGAGCTCCCACTTTACCCAGGGCCCAGAAATTTTGTTGTTCCCCCTTGATGGAGACATATCTGATGAATCTGTTCTTATCAGCGCACTTACTGTGGTGCTGCCACAGGTGAGTGTTTCAGATAATACAAACAACAAAAAGTAGATGTAGCTTTTCTTATTGGAATATAGTCCCACTGATCTAAACTCAAGAGTATTCCAAACTCCTGACCATTAATCATTAATTATCCTTAACACCTTTCCTAAAACTATATTAACCATGTAATTCCAGACACATTCTAATAGAAAGCTACATTCTGAACACTCAGGCTACGTCTACACTGCAGGCTTCTTGCACAAGAACTATTTTGCGCAAGAGTTCTTGCGCAAAAGGTCTTGCGCAAGAGCGCGTCCACACTGCCATGTGCTTTTGCGTAAGGGATGTGCTTTTGCACAAGAGTGTCCATGGCAGTGTGGATGCTCTCTTGCGCAAGAAAGCTTTGATGGCCATTTTAGCCATAGGGGTTTCTTGTGCAAGAAACCCCTGTTGCCCGTCCACATTGCCTTCTTGTGCAAGAGCTCTTGCACAAGAGGGCTTATTCCTCACGGGGAGAGGAATAACTCTTGCACAAGAAGCCCTCTGTTCCGACACTTTACTGTAAATTTACTTGCACAAGAACGCGCGTGCAGTGTAGACGTTCCGTAAGTTTTTGCACAAGAATGGCCGTTCTTGCGCAAGAAGCAGATGTAGCCACATTGAAACATTGGATTATAATATTATTACTATTGTAGCATGCTTAGTTTAATGTTACAATGGTGTCCAAAAGTCACGGTAGCTTCATTGACCTCAAAATAATAAATCAGAGCATAATCAGAATCCAAACCACTTTATATAGTGCCAGGATGCAATTTGTCAAATGAATTATATGTCATATTTCAGAAAAGTCACCGTAAAATAGACATCAGTACTACTGAGTAAAATGTAATTTGTGATGACTTAATAATGACTGCAGAACTACAGCAATTTGGAGGAAAACACATAGATCTCATGCCTACCCTTGTTAAAGAATAAGAACAAGCAATGTTGGTATCCAGTGCTGTTGGAGTATGACTAAATATTTATCCAAAGGTACTTAGATGAAAATCAAACAAAATAAAAGATAACCCTGAGAAAGGTAGTTCTGAATGTAGATACAGACTTGGAATCCTACTGTGTTAATTTGCCAGTTCTGTGTTAGTATTGTACCTCTGGAAGTTTAGACAAGGCGTAATTGCTTGCTGAGTATATTCTGTGGCCCTGTAATAATGTCAGTGCTCAAAGAGAAGATAATCATGGATAAACTCGTTATTTTAAGGCACAAACACCCACTTAAAAGTCAGTTACTGTCTCATGCCATCAAGCAGTGCAAATAGATAAGCAAGGTCTTTCATTTAAAAAATAACTGCCAAACATGTGTGCAGTAGCAGAGAAGATGCAAGACTACGCTCAGCTTTAAAGGGCTTATTTGACTACATAACACACAGGTGCAGTGAAAGATTGTTACTTGGGAAACACAAGGCTAGGGCTAGCTAGGGCTGAGAGTTCATCTCAAGTATTGAAAAGGTAGTTTATTATTACAATGCATCTTATAGCCACAGGCAATTACAACCCTTTCCCCCCCCCCCCCACATCGTCAAGTGCATGAACATACAGCTCCAGCCCATGAAAGCTTATGCCCAGATAAATGTGTTAGTCTTTAGGGGTGCATCTACACAGCAGGGCTCAACTTGAAATAAGCTATGCAAATTGAGCTACATCAATTGCGTAGCTTATTTCGAAATAGCTTATTTCGAAATTGGGAGCATTTACACAGCACTTATTTCGAAATAGAGCACTCTTCCTTCCCTTACTCCTCATACAAAGAGGATTATAGGAGTTGGAGTAAGAAGTCCTCCAGCTTGACAGTATTTCAATATGATTTTGATATAACTGCCTGCTGTGTAGACGCAGACTAAATTATTTCAAAATAATGCTAGTTATTTTGAAATAATGTTGCTGTGTAGACATACCCTCAGGTGTTACAGGACTGCACATTTTGGAAGGATGCTAGAAAGACTTGTGATATGGGTAAGTAACTTAGTCTGACATAGTGCTGGAGACTCAGGATTCAACAATTCCTAACCTTGTTTAAAACTGAGGGCTTATCTAGACTACATTTTTTTGTCGAAAGAAGATATGCAAATTTGAAAGAGTTTTTTCCGATATTTGGCCCCGTGTAGACTGGCCAAATGTTGGAAAAACCTCTTTCGAAATAAAATGGAAGTTGTGCAAAATCGGTCAGAATTTGCATATCTTCTTTCGACAGAAAAATGTAGTCTAGATAAGCCCTGACTGTAGACACTTAAGCCTTAAGTTAACAACTCCATGGTGTCTGCTAACTTGAGTTCTACTTACCCAGGTAGACATATTGCAGTGCAGACATACACTGTAAGCCTGCCTCCGCTTACCAGGTCTTTTAACCTAAACAAATCAAGTTGGTTCCAGTCTACTTGACTTCAGCTTATTACCTTGGATGACAAAGTACAGGTCTCCACAGAACAAGGCCTGATTCTTCTACTTTTCCACTGAGCCCTACTCTTCTCCCACACCCACAGCTAAAGTGGCTTATGCTCAGCTCACAAAGGACCTACTGCCGTACCCAGAGTTTCTTTCCAAGCTGTTTGATTTTTCCCAACATAAACACAATAAACAAAGATTCCTCAGCTGACCCTGAACTACAGCTCCCAAGGAATTTTCCCCCTTTACCTTTCAATCCTCCCTGCTTCAGGGAATCCTTCAGAAACCTTCTGTGATATACTGCAATTCTTTCCTCTCTGACCCCGTCCTCCTTTGCCCCCTCCAGCAGGTTCTGACTTTTACTCCCCGGCAACTTCTGCTTCATGCTTTGACTCATCAGATTTCTTCTCTCCCTCCCTCCCCGAACTATGACCAAGTGTCCTCTATTAAACCTACTTGGGGCAAGTAGGACAGGCACAAGTACACTTTCTCGGCTCCTTCTTGAAGGGACAGTGTCACTCTGTGACAGACATGTTGTGGTTTCTGATGACTACTGCACTGCAGGGCAGCTGTCCAGCGGTTCTAACTTTTGCCTGGGGTTTAACCCAACATTGGAGAAGTGCAAAGGTATCTTTTAAAAGTCCCCCTCCCCCCCATATCATTATATTGTAATTCTTTGGCTGCAGGCAAAGATCTAGCCACATATTGTTTCTCTGTTAATACTAGTAAAAAAAATCAGAAAGATTTTTTTAAACAAAAATGTGTGATATGGTTACCAGTCCACTAGGAACTGGTTTGAGACCAACTAATCATTTCACATAAATCACTCACATGCTTATTTCTTTACAAAAGCCTCATATATGTTTTTACCTTCAGAGAAAAGTGAAGAATATACATAGGTTTGTAGTTGCACAATTTCACTTAGGTACATACAGTACTAGTCTTATTGTGCCTTCTAGATTATAGGCAGTATTTATTTGTATGAAATTTACACTCATGACGTATACTATCCATTGGCTAGAACTTGAGCACACTTCCTATGCTCAAAACAAGAAAACCAAATTAAATTGTAATAACAGTGACAGATACCATGTTTTCTGTCCCTATTATCTCTTCCTCTTCACATCTACCCTCACTATGATAGACAGTATACTGAGAGAAAATATTTGTTAGGTAGAAATATACTAAACAAAAAAATCAGCCAAATAGCAGGATATAGAAAAGTATCTTGATTTGAAATAGTTAGGATTTCCTAATATAAATAGTGAGAAGATTATTAATTGAAAGCACCTCCACAAATGACCCACATGTACATACAGTAAAGCTTGTAATTTTTTAAAAAAACAACCTTTTAATACAACACCTGACAATGAACATTTGTACACTACCAATAACTTGTAGTTACTGATAATAGAGGTGATGGGGGGAGAAAAAGATTTCAATTTGTTGGGTTGCTCAACTGCAAAACAAATTGCATAATTGATATTATTTGGACTTTTCCTGTGCACAAATTCATTTTTCATACTAAGCTTTAAATGGCTTTATGAGCAAGTATGATAGCCAGTAGTGTCCTTTTATAATATTTCAGCCTAAAGCTCGAAGTCCAAAGGTACCATTCCTTGGATGTGAACATCCACCCTCTCTGAGACTTGCATCTCTTAACTTCTGTTTCTGTTCCTCTGGAGATCATATATATTCATATATGCCAGGATGGTAATTGGATTGAATTGCAGGGTCCAGGTGGAAATCAACTAATTTTAAAGTAGCTGATACATTAAATGACATAATCACCTAACTCAGTAATATTTTAAAAACTGTTTTGTTGGTTCTTGATTGCATATTTTTCAAGTTTTATTTAATTTGAAAGAGATGGCAATAAGTTATTCAACATTGTAGGAAATGTTTGAAGAGTTTCTCATTCTGCTTACTCAGCATTTAGATATCTTCAGAGGAAAAGTACGATATGAATGCCATGTATTATTTATGAATGAAGTAATGGGGTGTACATCTATTCTGGAATGGGCAGGTCACAGCTGGAGTCAACTTTCCCATCCAAAGTGATTAGTGACCAATCAGTAGATGTGTGGAGTAGCCAGCTACTACAGTGCAATCACCATGGCCTTCTTCAACAGTTAGGCAGCGCTCATTCTCATGCCCTTGCACTACAGCGCTGGGGTGAACTCATCACACAGTCCCATGAAAGCAGCTTTCCTCATACAGTTCTGCAGCCACTGCTCTTTTCCTAGAACTGCATGATGATATGATCCCATCATTCAGTGCTTGTTTCCTGAGCCCAAAAGCAGAATTTCACTATTGTGAGTGCATCTGTGACTACCGCAAGAAATCTTGCATCATAGGGTATGTCTACACTACAAAGTTAATTCGAACTAACAGCCGTTAGTTCGAATTAACTTTCATAGCGTCTATACATACAAACCGCTAGTTCAAACTAGTGGAACGCTTAATTCGAACTAGGTAAACCTCATTCTACGAGGACTAACACCTAGTTCGAATTAAGTAGTTCGAATTGAGGGCTGTGTAGCCACTTAATTCGAACTAGTTGGAGGCTAGCCCTTCCCAGCTTGCCCTGGTGGCCACTCTGGGCCAAACCAGGGAAACTTTTCTGCCCGCCTCCCGGCCCCGGAGCCCTTAAAGGGGCACGGTCTGGCTACAGTGCTTGTGCTAGTTGCAAGCCTGCCAGCACCCAGCCAGCAGACCCTGCACCTGGCACGAGATGAGCCAGGCACCCGCTGCCACCCAGCCCTCCGCCTCTTCCCAGGACCAGGCTGGCGGCTCCCAGGAGCCTTCCTGGGGCCGCAAGAGGCGGGCACCCGCCTGGTCTAGTGCGGAGATCGTGGACCTCATCGAGGTTTGGGGGGAGGCCTCCAACATCCACGATCTCCAAGCTAGCCACAGGAATATGGCCATCTACAGCCGCATGGCTGCCAGCCTGGCCACCAGAGGCCACATGCGGACCCGGGAGCAGGTCCGCTGCAAAATCAAGGACCTGCGGCAGGCCTACTCCAGGGCCTCCCAGCCAGGGGCCGACCCAGAGGCATGCCCTCATTGTGAGGCCCTGGACCGCATCCTGGGGGCTCATGTAGTCCATGCCCCCCGGGTGGTAATCGACCCCGGGGCAGAGGGCCCCGTCCCTGACACGGAGGAGGAAGAGGAGGACGCCGAGAGCCAGGAGCCTGCAAGGAGCCTGCCCAGGACCCAGGACCCCCGAGGCATCCCACAGAGCACATCAGCTGTGTCGTCCGAGGCCGGGGAGGGCTCCACATGTGATTGCCATCATGCTCCCCTTATATGTATGCGGGGGGGTGGGGGGAGAGGGAGCCCAGGGACCGTGCACCTGGGCCTTGCCCACCATGGAGCAGCAGCTGGGTGTCATGCAGGGGCCCTGGCCCGTTCCCCACATGCCAACCTCACCTTGCAGAGGGGGGCTGGGTTTCACCCACTGTGTCCCCAGGAAGAACTGACCACTGCTCTTGTTTCACCACAGCCGCAGCACCTGGGACTGCAGGGCGCACCACCCTGTCTGCAACAGCCACCCACACCTGGGCCAGCAGGCGCACCAGGAACCTGGAGGACTAGCACTGGCGGCACCTGCGGCTACTGGAGCACCAGCTCCGCACCCAGGACCACTGGGTCCGGGAGGACCTGCGGCTGCGGCAGCGGAGCTTGGAGGCACTGGAGGATCAGGGCCGTGCCCTCAGAGGTCACCTCCAGACCTTGGTGGACAGGTTCCTGCCTCCTCCTGCTCCGGCCCTTGCGGCCGCCCCAGCTCTCGCTCCTCCTCCCATCCCTGCTCCCCCTCTCACTTCCTCCGCACCCCCCGTCCCTCCTGCCCTACCCTCCACACCCACTCCCCCCCGATGCCCCCACACCCGCAGTGCTGTCAGATGGGAGAGCCAGCAGGACCCCCAACCCTGAGCTTTCCCTTCCCTTCCTCCCCCTTCCAGCTCCCTCCTCCCAGGTTTCCCCCTCTCCTCTCCCACCCTCATTCCTCCCTCCCCCCACCCCAGTTATGTACAATAAAGAGAGATTTTTTTGGCCAAACAGGTGTTTTTATTTTACATTAGGAAGGGGGTTAGGGAGGGGAAAGGGGAAGGAGAGGAGGGTGGACGAAGGCCTCAGTGGGGCATGCAGGGAGAGTTCAGTCCTCCTCCACCTGGAAGGTCTCCCGCAGGGCTTCCCAGATCTGGACGGCCCCCTGCTGGGCCTCCTGCACGGTGGCGGTGCAGGGCTGAGCGTAGTGGCCAGCCATGCACTCAGCCTCAGCCATCCAGGCTGGCAGGAAAGCCTCCCCCTTCCGCTCGCACAAATTGTGCAGCACACAACATGCTGCCACCACGGGAGGGATATTGTGCTCGGCGAGGTCGAGGAGGGTGAGGAGGCACCTAAATCTGGCTTTTAGTCATCCGAAGGCCCCCTCGACCACAATGCGGGCCCTGGTGAGCCTGGCATTGAAGGCCTGGTGGGAGCGGTTGAGGTGCCCCGTGTACGGCTTCATCAGCCAGGGCTGTAGGGGGTAGGCTGCATCCCCCACCAGGCAGACGGGCATGTCCACGTCCCCGACCTTGATGTGGCGGTCGGGGAAGAAGGTCCCGGCATGCAGCCTCTGGCACACGGAGGAGTTGCAGAACAACTGCGCGTCATGTGCCTTGCCGGACCAGCCCACATTAATGTCTGTGAACTGGCCCCGGTGGCCAGACACAGCCTGCAGGAGGATGGAGAAGTACCCCTTGTGGTTGATGTACTGGGAGGCCTGGTGTTCCGGGGCACGATGGGGATGTGCGTCCTGTCTATGGCCCCCCCGCAGTTGGGGAAGCCAAGGGCGCTGAACCCCTGGATGACGGCATCTGGATCTGCGAGGTGGACCACCCTGCAGAGCAGCACCCGGTTGATGGCCTTGACCACCTGCAGAGAGACACAGCAAACCACGAATCACTGGGGCACCCGGGTGGCTGGGAGTGTTCGTTCCCTGGCACTGCCCCGTGCCCCACTCTCAGAAGCAACCCCCGCTGCGATCCTGGCCGCCGCGGGCGGCCTGTAGTACGGCCGGGACAGACCGAACCCTCCCGTGCGGGGCACTGTCGCCTCCTCCCCTGCCCACGTTTTCCCTGGGGCGGCCCATTCCCTCCTTGCAGCCCCCCTGCCCCCCAGCCCAGTGGCCGGTGAGTGCCGTACCTGCATGAGTACTGCTCCGACGGTGGATCTCCCCACGCCGAACTGGTTCCCAACGGATCGGTAGCTGTCCAGCGTGGAGAGCTTCCAGAGGGCGATGGCCACATGCTTCTGGAGGGGGATGGCAGGCCTCATGCGAGTGTCCCGTCGCCGCAGAGCAGGGGCGAGCCACTCGCAGAGCTCCAGGAAGGTGTCCTTCTTCATCCTGAAGTTCTGGGTCCACTATCTGTCTCCCCAGCGCTCCAGGACAATGCGGTCCCACCAGTTGCTGCTGGTGTCCAGAAGCCAGATGCGGCGGGGCACGCTGCGGTCTGGGCGCTGCTGCGGCTCCTCCACAGCCCCCAGGGAGGCCAGGTGGAGAGGCAGGGGGCTGATGTGCACCAGGTGGTGCCAGGCAGCCTCCAGCCATTGCTGGCAGGCTTGCAGCAGCAAGTCCAAAAACTGCACCAGAATGCCCAGGGCGAGCTCTGGCTCCATGTTGCCAACTGTGGCAGCGTCCCCAGTGGGAACCACTGACACAGGCAGGCCAGAGGAAAATGCTTTGCTGTCCCTCGGCGAGGTAGGCAAGCAAGCGGAGAAGCTGAGAACCGGCTGTCCAGGGGGGTCCCTTTAAGCACGAGCCTCAGATAGCCTCAGACAGCAGCCACACAAAGCAACTACTGACCTGATGCCCTGCCGGAACCGGTTTCAGCTGCCCTTAAATGCGACCCAGCGTCCAATCAGTGTGGACGCGCTAATTCGAATTAGCAAAACACTAATTCGAATTCGTTTTTGGGTCTAGATGCATTAGTTCGAATTAGCTTAGTTTTGTAACTTTGTTCTCCTTCGTAAGAGTAATACCTTGCACGTGTCTTTATTGCATTTCAGTTTGTTGATTTCAGACCAATTTTCCAATTTGCCCTGTTCATTTTATATTCTACTCCTGCCCTCCAATTGCTTACATCCCACATATTGTTCAATTAGATTAGGAGGTTCCATACCTTCCAAAGGACTACACTTTGGAAATTTGCCACCCCTCCTTTTTTTTTATGCAGAGAGACCGGCTAAATAGATTGGGAGTTATGAGGCATGAAGAAATTATGTCAGATGATTATGTCAGAGATTACCTCACATAGCTGTATGTGTATTTTGAAAGTTTTCAAAGTTCATAGTGTAACCCACACACCTAGTGTGGTTCACTGTCCCATGTAGTGGCACTTAGTCCACTTACAGCAAGCAATAAGAACAAGGGAAATCTACAGCCCAGGCTGAGAGCCAGCTGACTCTTAGCTCCTAACTAAGTTCTAGAGGTCCCAGGTTCAAATCTGCCTGGTGGTGGTTACAATTAGAAAACAGGATCTTAAGTGTACAAGGACATATGATAACATACATGGGTTACTCATGCATGTACATATTTGAAAGCAGAGTGACTTATATTTGTAAAGGAAATGTGTAATGTACTGTGTTAGATAAGGATATGTTAATATTACATAGATAGAGATTTGTTTAGTGTTAAAAGAAAATATAAGGGTTTTTTCCTGCTTTCTCCATGTGTCTTGATGAAACAGCTTTCAAAGCTGTTACAAAAAATCAGAAAGTTAATTTGTGTCTTCTAGACAATTAATTATAGAATCATAGGGTTAGAAGACACCTCAGGAGGTTATTGAGTCCAACCCCCTGCCCAAAGCAGGACCAACCCCAACTAAATCACTCTGGCCAGGGCTTTGTCAAACTGGGACATGAAAACTTCTGGGGTGGAGATTCCAACACCTCCCAATAGCTATGTCTACACTATAGCCTTTTTGTGGAAAAACATATGCAAATGATGCTAAGCGTGGAATATCGTAATTCCTCATTTGCATAAGTAATTAGCAGCCAGTTTTGCGCAAGAGGATTTGGCACAAAAAGGAGCTGTGTAGACTGCCCCTTTTTGCGCAAAAAATCCCCTCTTGCTCAAGAGCCATTCTTCCTCATTTTTTCAGGAAGAATGGCTCTTGCTCAAGAGGGTTTTTTTTAGCAAAAGCCTCTTGTGCAAAAACAGGTGCTCATTAATTATGCGAATGAGGTGCGGTGATATTCCATGCTTAACCTCATTTTCATATATTTTTCCGCAAAAAGTCTATAGTATAGATATAGCCTAGGTAACCCATTCCAGTACTTCACCACCCTCCTAGTGAAATAGTTTTTTTTCTAATATCCAACCTAGACCTCCCCGACTGTAACTTGAGACCATTGCTCCTCGTTCTGCCATCCGTCACTACTGAGAACAGCCTCTCCCCATCCTTTTTGGAACCTCCCTTCAGGTAGTTGAAGGCTGCTATCAAATCCCCCCTCACTCTTCTCTTCTGCAGACTAAACAAGCTCAAATCCCTCAGTCTCTCCTCATAGGTCGTGCGCTCCAGCCCCCTCATTATTTTGGTTGGCTTCCGCTGGACCCTCTCCAATGCATCCACATCCTTTCTGTAAAGGGGAGGGGGCAGAATTGGATGCAATATGTGGCCTCACCAGTGCTGAATAAAGGGGGAATAATCATTTCTCTAAATCTGTTGGCAATAAGAACATAAGAACAGACATACTGGGTCAGACCAAATGTCCATCTAGCCCAGTATCCTGTCTGCTGACAGTGGCCAATACCACATGCCTCAGAGGGAAGGAATATAACAGGTAACCCTCAAGTGATCCCTATCCTGTCACCCTAATATGCCATTTGCCTTCTTGGCTACAAGGGCACACTGTTGACTCATATCCAGCTTCTCATCCACTGTAATCCCCAGGTCCTTTGCTGATGAACTGCTGCTTAGCCAGTCTGTCCCCAGCTTGTAACAATGCTTGGGATTCTTCCATCCCAGGTTCAGGACTCTGCACTTGTCCTTATTGAACCTCATCAGATTTCTTTTGGCTCAATCCTCCAATTTGTCGAGGTCCTTCTGGACCCTATCCCCACCCTCCAGAGTATCTACCTCTCTCCCCTAGCTTAGTGTCATCCACAAACTTGCTCAGGGTGCAATCCATCCCCTTATCCAGATGTTTTACAAAACTGGTCCAAGAACCAATCCTTAGGGCATTCTGCTTGATACTGAGAGCTAACCAGATATAAAGCCATTGATCACTACTCGCTGGTTCACTACAATCTAGCCAGTTTTCTATTCACTTTACAGTCCATTTATCCAATCCATATTTCCTTAACTTGCTGGGAAGAATACTGTGGCCGACCATATCAAAAGCTTTGCTAAAGTCAAGGTATATCATGTTCACTGACTTCCCCATGTCTACAGAGCCAGTTCCTTTGTCATAGAAGGTAATCAGATTGGTCAGACATGACTTACCCTTGCTCAATCCATTTGACTATTCCTGATCACTTTCCTCTCTTCCAAGTGCCTCAAAATGGAAGCACTTTATCTGCGTCAACTACAGGATAAAGAAAACCAGACAAATGTGTGATTTATTAAGCAAATGTAGGCACCCCTTGTAAAACAGATTAGGGAGGATAAACAGTGGCTGAATATAGTTGCCAACCTGTAATTTCAAGGCCTAGGAAGTAGATGAATAACAAATCAACTGTTATAAGAAATCATAAATACTTATGCTTTATTCAGATGGTGATATATTGTCCTAATCTCTTGGTTATTGAAGCTTCAAATTAGTTAAGCTTGGTAACTAGTGTGGACAGTGCTTTTCACCAGACACGTGGTTAGTTAAATAACTGAAAAAGCTCAGCTGTTAGAGAACTGTATATTGTGCAAAGTGCCAACAGTGGCCAATGCTGGATGCCCCAGAGGGAGTGAACACAACAGGTAAGCATCATGTAATCTCTCTCCTGTCATTCATTTCCAGACAAACAGAGGCTAGGGACACCATTCCTATCCATCCTGGCTAATAGTTTTTTTTTGAACCCTGTTAAAGTCCTAGTCTTCATGACATTCTCTGGCAAGGAGTTCCACAGATTGACTTTGCGCTGTGTGAAGAAAAACTTCCTTTTGTATGTTTTAAACCAGCTGCCTATTAATTTCATTTGGTGATCCCTAGTTCTTATATTATGAGTACAAGTAAATAACTTTTCCTTATCCACTTTTCCACACCAGTCATGATTTTATAGACCTCTATCATTTTATTTTATAAACCCCCATCTTTTCTAAGATGAAAAGTCCAAGTCTTTTTAATCTCTCTTCATATGGGAACCATTCCAAAACCCTAATCATTTTTGTTGCCCTTTTCTGAACCTTTTCCAATACCAATATATCTTTTTTGAGATGAGGCGTACCATGGTTCTACATAGCGGCAATACAATGTTCTCTCTCTTATTCTCTATCCCTTTTTTAATGGTTCCTAACATTCTGTTTGCTTTTTTGAATGCCACTGTACATTGAGTGGATGTTTTCAGGGAACTATCCACAGTGATTCCAAGTTCTCTCTCAGGTAGTTGTAGCTAAATTAGCCTCTATCATTTTGTATCTATAGTTGGGCTTATTTTTCCAAATTTACATTTATCAACATTAAATTTCATTTGCCATTTAGTTGCACAATCACAATTTGGTGAGATCCTTTCGAAGCGCTTCACAGTCTGCTTTGTTCTTAACTATCTTTATGGATGGAAGCTAGAGGCATATAGATAAGAATAATGGTCAATATGTTTCTCGTACAGGGTAGTATTTATGTGATCATCACTTATTTGTAGTGTCGTGTCTAGGAAGTGAATCTCTTGTGTGGATTGGTCCAGGCTGAAGTTGGCAGTGCAGTGGAAATTGCTGAATTCTGGAATTCTCCAAGGGCCTCCTTGCTGTGGGTCCATATGATGAAGATGTCATCAATATAGCAGAAATAGAGGAGGGGTGCCAAGGGGTGGGAGCTGAGGAAACGTTCTTGAGCAGCCATAAAAATGTTGGCATGTTGTGGACCCATGGAGGTACCCATAGCAGCGCCACTGACTTGAAGGTATAAATTGTCCCCAAATCAGAAATGTTTGTGGGTGAGCAAGTTTTGAGATAGCACATCCACACTACACTACAAATCCCCATCAAAATAGCACAAAATAATGTTGAAATAGCATGTCCACACTTAGGAATGTTAAATTTCAATTATTTGGCTAATAGAATAGTTGATGGAATTTGCATCGACTATGCAATTAGTTGATAAGGGCACTTCCCCAGTGCTGTTGCTACACTTCAAAGGCAGAGAGCATGGGGCTCCCGGTGGCATTTCAAAGGGGCAGCACCTCATGGAGCCCAGGGTCAGTGAGGGAGTCCCCAGCACCATGTGGTGTTGCCACTTTGAAATTCTGCATGCAGCCCGGGGCCAGCAGGGGACTGCTTAAGTCCCACGCTGGTGCCGTGCTCTGCACAGTGCTTTCACCATTTCAAATTGTCAGCACCGCATGGAGCTCGGGATCTGGCCACAGGCTCTACATGGTGCTGCCGCTTTGAAGCACACTTTCCTCTCCCCCACCCTTGCTGCCTCTTTCTGATAGAGGCAGCAATGGGGGGAGGACCGACTAGTTGACTAGCCTGTTGAACATCCAATAAGCATTTGCTTATTGGACAGTCAACTAGTTGTTCACATCCCTAGTCCACTCTCATTTAAGCCCCCTCCCAGAAGCACTCCAGTCAGGGCATCAGGACAGAAGTCACTTCCTGGAGCTGCTGCCTGAGGTTCATGTTTAAAGGGGCTCCCCTCTACAGCCATGTCAGACCCTTCACCTTTGCCTACTTCTTCAAAGGACTGCTAACTCGTTTCACTGCCTGCTTTGGTTGCTCTTTCGGACACCACAGCATTCCAGCCATGGAGCCAGACCTGCTGCTAAGCAATCACCAGTTTTTAGACCTGATGCTGCACCTCCTGGTGTTGTTACTGCAGGCTGTCCACGTGGCACTGCAGGACCAAGACCAGCAGCTCACTCTGGGACACTTCCTCACCCCATTCCATGTGCTTCTCATGCAGCACAGACACTTCCACCCTCCTCTGCACATTGTGCACCACCACTTGTGGTGCTGGGACACCAGTTCTGACAGTTGGGACCAGATTGCCATGGAGCAGTGAGATGACCAGCAGGGGCTCCAGAACTTCTGCATGCGGAATGACACCTTCCTGGAGCTGTGCGAGTGAATTGCCCCTGCCCTCCAGTGATGGGACTCCTGCATGCAACTTGCCATCCCCCACCAGAAGTGTGTCAGCATTGCTATTTGGAAGCTTGCCCCGGAGGACTGCTTCTGCTCTGTCAGGAACCAGTTTGGTGTGGAGAGATCGACTGTTGGGGCCAGACTCATACAGGAATGGCTCTCATGCTGTTGTCCAGGAGGGTGGTGAGGCACTGCAATGGGTTCCCTCGAGAAGCAGGGGCTGGAATCTCCCTCCATCGAAGTTTTTCTGTCCTGCCTTCACAAAACCATGCTGGTGATGGGGTAGTTGGGGTGGCTCCTGACATGGAAAGGGGCTTGGGCTTGGGGAATACCTGAGGACTCTGGCAACCCTGTGATCCTCTGTCTGTATCCTTCTACCAGTGGTGAGGGCTATCAACATCATCCTACTACACAGGGTCACCATGCTGTGTAATGTGGACTCCATCATCACTGGCTTTGCCACCATGGACTTCCCCTACTGCGGGTCGGGGGGAGAACATTGCCAGCACTCACATTCCTGTCTGGGCCTCCAACCACTGGACCTCCAATTACATCAACAGGAAGGGATATTTTTTCAAAGGTGCTGCAGGCCCTCATGGACCACCGAGGCCATTTCACCGACATTAACATTGGGTGGTCAAGGAAGGCACATGATGCCCACATATTTCCCAATTCCAGCCTCTTCCAGAGGATGCATGCCAGCACATTTTTCCCCAACCACATCATCAGGGTCAGGGACATGGAAATGCCCATGTGTATCATGGGTGACACAGGCTACCTCTTGCTCCCTGCCTGATGAAGTCCTACGCAGGACACCTCAACCCCACCAAAGAATGCCCCTCAACCCCACCTGGCTCAGCGGGTGCCGCATTATCATGGAGGGGCCGTTTGAAGGGGAGGTTCCAGAGTCTCCTCACCCACCTGAACCTTGATGAACAGAACATCCCCCAGGTGGTGGCAGCCTGCCGTGTCCTGCACTACCTGTCCAAGAACAAGGTTGAGATGTTCTTGCCAGGGTGGAGGGCAGATGCCGAGTGGTTGGCCAGGGCCTTTGAGCAGCCAGGCACCACTGCCATTCAGTATGCCCATCAGGGGGCTGTGCACATCTGGGAGTTTCAGAGAGCGAGTTTCAGCCAGGACCAGCTGTGACACTCTTCCCTGGGTCTCCCCACAAGGGGTCTCTGCATTGCCTTTCTGAGCCTTTCCACTCACACTCCTCCCTTCCCCTGCCCTGCCTTACCACCTTCTTTTTTTTATTTGGGGTAAATATAACTGGGGAGATGCTGGGGAAAGAACCTGGGATGGGGCAGGGACTGGCACCTGCCGTGGGTGGTTCCACCTCCTTGTGCACAGGGCCCTCAGTGGCTGGAGTTGGGGGGCTTCAGGGAGAAGCTGGAGGAGCGGGATGGGGGAAGGGGCGGGGCAGGGCAGAGCGGGAGGACTTGGGAAGAAGCGGGTGTGTGGGGGGACTAGAGAAGGAGCAGCTCTGCAGAGCGGGCAGCTGCTGGACCACTCAATTGTGGCACCAGGTGGTCAATGCCGTGCACATCCTCTGGGTCTGCTGGGACAGCTCCTGCCAGATGGTGTGGTGCAGCTCCCTGTCAGCACAGTGCTCCTGCATGTCCACATTCCACCTCTGCTCCTCCTGCTTGAGACACCACTGCAGGACACACAGGCAGGCAATGTGTCCCCACTGCAGGTCCTCACAGGGTCCTCTGCAGCAGTGGCTCTCGTGGGGCCATGAGGATGGTGCAGGAGGTGGTGGACACACCACGCTCATAGTTGGTTCAGCTGTGAAGAACTGAGAGAAGGGCAATCATCCCAAGGCACACTATGCCTAATGCTTAGCCCCCATCTCTGAACAGACACCGAAAGGTCTTGGTTAAGATGATGCCACTGTGCTTTGAGCAAGGCCATCTGTGACCTAGACTGTGGGCACAGTTCTGCAGGGGCACAGACATTCCAGGGCAGCCTCATACCCCAATGTCCCAGGGACAAGCAGGCATGGGAAGGTACTGAACAGACCAGGAGCCTGTGGGTGGGAGGGGGGGATATGGAGGATCACCTTTTCTCCATGCTATGTACATGTGGGTCTGGCAGTGGTGGTATACCACAGAGAGAGAACTACTGTCCCTGCCTACTGGAGGGGAGGGGAAGGTATGTGTGAGTGGCAGATGCCGCTTGCCAGAGAGGATGTTACTGGTGTCCCCTCCACTTCTTTCCTCCCAGCAGGCTCCCATGCAGGGGATTGGTGTCCTCCACCTCATTGTGCTTGCCCCGGAACAGATGCTGCCCCGAGAGTGTGGGCATGAGCATGTGCCATGTGTGGCACAATTGTGCATTTCCATGATCCCACCTCCTTAGTGATGACTTGTGGTGGGAAGGTGTCCCACCACCGAGTCTGGAGTAAGACAGGCCTCTCCAGCAACCTTGTGAGAAGAAGTGAAAGGTTCCTGTGTGGGAGCCTCATGCAGCTATCTGCTCTGGACTAGCACTCCATATGCTCCACTGCCTCCTCTCGCGTGTGTTTAGGGAAAGTAATGGTTCTCACCTGATGGGCCTTCCCCTGTTTTGTCCAAACCCTGGGCCACATCCTGGGAGGAGGACACTGGCTCCAAGAAGATGATGATCGCCTGGCTGGCGGGCATCATGTCCTGGCTGGTCTCGTCTTCCTCCTCCACCTTCTCCTCTACCTCCTTGTGCAAAGCCCTGCCCTCCAAGAGGCTCACAATGGGTGTCTCCAGGCTGAAATCCACAACTGGGGGAGAGGGACCAATCCCCTCTCCCAGGATGCGGTGCAGCTGCTCATAAAAGTGGCATGGCTGGGGTCCCACCTCTGAGCAGGAACTCCATTCCCTGGCCTTTGTGTAGGCATGCCTGAGCTCTATTACTTTCATGCACACCTGCTCCTGGGTGCACATGTGGCCCTTCTGGCCGAGGCTGATGGCCATCCAGCCATATATGTCCACATTCCTATGTCTGATGCAGAGATCCTGGAGGTTAGCCGCCTCTAGCCTGACCTCAATGAGATCCAGAATCTCCAGACCAGACCAGGAAGGGGCCCTCTTCTGCTGCTCCTGGGCAGGGGCTTGGGAGCTGCCTGCCAGCTCGCTAGCAGCCATGAGAGGTTTGGTGGGAGTGCTGGGGTCAGCCACTGCTGCAGAAATGTGTCCTGCAGTGTGGAACCGGGTTGTCAGGGCTTGTGTTATGTCACAAGCAGTTTCCCCTGTGGCTGCAGTTTTAAAGCCTGCAGAGGAAGGGAAATTATAGAGTTTTGAGAGGTATGGACAGAGTTGCCACCAAGGTAGCTATGAGAAGCCCCTGAGGTCAATTATTTTGAAATAACCACAGCTGTGCCATCCACCCACCCTATTCAGAAATAGCAATGTTGAAATAGGCATTATTCCTCATCAAATGAGGGTTTATTATTCCAGAATAAGAAGCCTGTTATTTCAAAATAATTTTGAAATAATGAGCTTCCTGTTTGGACACTCACCTTGTTATTTTGATATAAGGTTATTTTGAAATAACACTATAGTGTAGACAAGCCAATATTGTCTCTGTACTCTACTCGTTCCCCTCCCACTAATTTGAAATGGAATTCTCTACGATTAAAAATAGAACAGGTTAGAAAACAGAATTTCCATTCTGTGGGAAATAAAAAGAGTTTGAAGAGTATTTCTGTTTCAAGAATATGTCTGTAAAACATCTTGACAAAACTGCATTTTCACAGAATTTTTTCCATTAAAATATTTCTATTGAAAGACAGAAAGAAAGACAGAAAGAACTGATGAGATCAATATACAGGTACTTCCTTCTATTGCTTCGCAGATTGGGAAAACAGGGGATTTCAAGGGAAGTTTACAGATGTAGGAACATTTATGTGTCAAATACAAATCTTTGCTCAGACATATGCTATCTCTTACCCATACTCCTGATAGGATTTTGAAAGAAATAGTTTCTGATTGAAAACTAGTGCACCACAAAATAAATATTGCCCATATAAAGTAAAATTTTTATCAACAAGTGATTTTGTTGCTACGGGAGTCTCAATTCTGGGTCCAGTGCTATTTTCGTTCTTTATCAATTGTCTGGAAAAAGATATGCAATTATTGCTTTTAAAATTTGCAGATGATACAAACTTATTGTTTGGTAATCAATAATTGCAAAATGATCTGTGGTGCATAGTAAATTGGGCTTAGTCAAATATGCATTTTAATATGACTAAATGCAAACAGATCTTGGAATTAAAATGTCGGTCACTGGACCTACACAGGGCCTTGTATTTTGAAAAGCTGTGCCTCAAAATGACTAAGGGGTCATTGTGGTGAACCTACTGAACATGAATCCCCAAGGCAAAGCAGTTACTAAGACTGTATAAGAAGGAGAATATTGATTAAAAGAAGCAAGGCGGAATTATCTCTATACAAAATGTTAGTAAGACCTATACAGGAGTGCTGTATTCACTTATGGGCTACGTCTAGACTGGCATGATTTTGCGCAAATGCTTTTAATGGAAAAGTTTTTCCATTAAAAGTATTTGCACAAGAGAGTGTCTAGATTGGCACGGACGCTTTTGCACAAAAGCACTTTTTGCGCAAAAGCGTCCGTGCCAATCTAGATGAGGTTTTGCACAAGAAAGCCCCGATCGCCATTTTAGCCATCGGGGCTTTTTTACGCAAAACAAATCTGAGCTGTCTACACTGGCCTTTTTGCCCGAACGGGAGCGTCAAAGTATTTGCGCAAGAAGCACTGATTTCTTACACCACCAAGCCTATTATTTTGAAATAATAACTCCAGCTATTCTTGGGGAATAATAACTCCTGAAATAACTATTTCAAAATAAGCTTATTCCCCAAGGAAAGCAGGAGTTATTATTCCGAAATAACAAGCCCATTATTTTGAAATAACAGTTTTGGTAGTGTGTACGCTCATGTATTTCATGCCAGTGTAAGCATGCCCTATAAGACTAAGATGTAATGAGATCCAAATGACAGCTGAAGCTAAACAAATTCAAACTAAAAATAAGGAGTGTTTCCCCATTACGCCCCCTGGTCACTAATTAACCCTTGAGATTTCTTGCCTAAGGATGTTGTGGATTCAATCAGTATTGGAGAGTTATACAACACATGCTCTTGCTCAGTCAGGAGACATGGGCTTCATTCAGGAATCAGTTGGTGAAATTCTATAGCCTGTATTAAACAAGTCACATTCAGATCCTAATGATCCCTTCTGGCATTAAAGTTCTCAGTTTCACAAATTTACCTGTAAATATTTGAATATTACTCCTGAAAGGTCTATTGCTTAATATTTGTGTTAAAGCAATGAATTAAATCAAAGCAATAAAGGGTTTGTTTAAAGCTCTGATATGGTATGTGTGAGTCCTTTAAAAAAAGGCTGAATTGTGAGGTCTTTGCTCAGGCAAGTTTCAATTCATACGATTTTACCTAAGTATGAACTTGAAATCTGCTGCCATATGGTTATAAGAAAGTAATTGGGAAAAATATATTATCATAAGGATGACGCAGATCCATTGAAGGATGTTCATTCAAGCTTATGCAGATTTTTCCTTGGGGCATGGTCCTGAAAATGATTTTGGCAAGTTGAATCTTGTACATATTTTATCATACCAGAAAGTGTGTGTGGGGGGGGGGATGCTAGTGATTATATAAAGCCCTTGACAGTTTTTGTTTTGTTCAAAAAAATAACCTCATAGTGTACAGACTTAACTGTAGAAAGAGTTCATTCAAAGCAGCAGCACTGTCAACTCCAAACTTTACAAATCATGAGCCAGGCTTAAGTAAAATTCATGCTCAGAACCACTGAAATATGGTGCCTAAATATGGATTTGGGGACATAATTTAAGGTGCATGAGTTTGAAAATGTTGTCCTAGATTCCTTTGTCAATAATAAGGTTATATGAACAAGCCCAGTAACACAAATTATGTGCTTTTGAGATTATATTATTCAATTACTTGAACCAGATTTTTCCCTGTCTTTTTAGAAGAGGTTTTTACTTGTATGCATCATCAGGAACTAAGGGAAAGTCAAGTGTCTCTTCATTCCCATCTGCATAACCCTATTTCCCACCTCCAATTAGGGGTCATTCCCAGGTGTTAATATTTCCTGCTCTGAGAACTTCTTGTATGTGAATGTCTATGCTCATGATACTCCTATGCTGTGTCTATACTGGCACGATCTTGCGCCAGAGCTATGCAAGTGAGGCTCAGCGTGGAATATTGCCGAGCCTCATTTGCATAACTAATGACCCACCATTTTTGCGGAAGAGGCTCTTGTGCAAGACGGAGCTGTCTACACTGCCCCTTCTTGTGCAAGAAAAACCCTCTTGCGCAAAACCGTTATGCCTGAAAATAATCAGCATAACGGCTTTGCGCAAGAGGGTTTTTCTTGCACAAGAAGGGGCAGTGTAGACAGATCCGTCTTGCGCAAGAGCCTCTGCCGCAAAAATGGCGGCTCATTAGTTATGCAAATGAGGCTCGGCGATATTCCACGCTGAGCCTCATTTGCATAGCTCTGGCGCAAGATCGCGCCAGTATAGACACAGCCCTAGAGTTTAAAAGATACTGTGACAAAGCTCTGGCCATGTCCACGAGGGTTCTGCACTTCTATAGTGTTTGCCTCAGAGGCTCTCTGTGACTCTCCATACAGCCACTTATTTTTCTAAAGGCAAGGGTCTCAGCCTACTGAGTCATATTACTCATAGGCTAATCCACAGTTTGGGTTGAGAACCCTTCCATAGTCCTGGTCTCCCCTCTCAGGGGTAGACTCTGTGTTGGTGTGGGGAGGGTTGGGGAGAACCCGGACTCTCCCACTACTCCAGGTTCCGACCCAGGGACCTTAAAGGAGCGGCAATAGACAGGGCTTCCTCTACTCCCAGTCTGGCAGCTACTTCCATGGGCCACTTCCCCAAACAATCCCTGCCAGTACCTTTCCTCTGGTACCGGAGCAAGCCTGTCCTTCTCCTCCATAGCAGTCTGCCTTACTTGCAGACCCCCAGCTCTCACTCAAACACCTTTCTCTCAGATCTTGGCCTGCTCTGCAAGCCCCAGCAGGCTTATAAATAAGCCCCAGCAGGCCTTAATGGGCTGAAGGTACCCTGATTAGCCTGCTGCTTCTGGAAAGCTCTTAATTGGCCCCAGGTGTCTGCCTGATTATGCTGCACTGAGCTCTGCCCTGTTTACTAAAGAAGAGGAAACTGTTCACCAACTGGGGCTACGTCTAGACTACAGGCTTCTTGTGCAAGAACCTTTTTTTGGAAGAGACCTTTCGCAAAAACTTCTTGCACAAGAGCGCATCCACACACAAAAGCACATCGAAAAAGCGATGTGCTTTTGCAAAAGAGAGCATCCAGACTGATTGGATGCTCACTTGAATAAAAGGCCACTCAGAACCACTTCAGGCAGGGCTTTAGGTCACCAGTTGCTTCCAAGTACTGGCGCTTAAATGGACCCCTCTGAACAGCTGTTTCTCTGTTTCTGTTGCCTGCTTGCCTACCTCTTCGAGGGACAGCAAAGCTTTCCAGTGCCTGCTGTGGTTGCCCTCTTCTTTTTTGGACACCACAGCTTTTTCCCTTGAGCCATGGAGCCAGAGCTGCCCCTAGGCATGTGATGGCCCCACTCGGCCAAGCTGTCGGTTTTGCAGCACTTACTGCCAGCTGCCTTCCTGGTCCTGCACAACCTGGAACCCAAGCTTATTCTGGGGACCCGCTCCACTCTGGCAACTGCACCCCTCTGTGGATAGGCGTTTCTGGAGACTGGACACCAGCTCCAGTGGGTGGGACAGACTGGTCATGGAATGGTGAGACGACCAGCAATGACTCCAAAACTTCCTCATGTGGAAGGCCACATTTTTTGGAGCTGTGTGCCTGGCTCGCCATCGCCCTCTGGAGATGCGACACTCACCTGCAGCCTGCCATCCCCCTGGAGAAGCAGGCTGTAGTTGCCATCTGGAAGCTCACCCCCCCCCCAACAGCTACCAGTCAGTGAGCAACCAGTTCGGTGTGGGGAAGTCCACCATTGGGGCACTCCTCATGGAGATAAGGTGCTCTGGTGCTGCAGTCCCTGCAGGGAGGTGGGGGGAGTGTTGCATAAGGGGGACCCACAGGAAAGGGGGGCCGTGGGCTGTTGGCTGTGGGGGGAAGCCCCCGCCCCGCCCTCACACTGCCCTGCTCTTGGGGGGGCGGTCTCATAGGGGGTGGCTCCTGGGGTTTTTGAGGGGGGCATAGGAGGGGAGCAGGGTGGGCACCTCCCAAGGGCTCAGGCACCCCTCTCTCCTACTCTGTTTTGTGTGTTTCTTTGTCTCCTTCTGCAGGTTGTGAGGGCCATCAATTCCATCAGGCTGTGGAGGGTCATCCATCTGGGAGACCTGGACACGACCATGGCTGGATTTGATGCCCCGGGGTGTCCGAACTGCAGTGGAGCCATTGATGGGACCCACATCCCGATCTGCGCACTGGACCATTGAGCGGTCCAGTATATTAACAGGAAGGGCTACTTCTCCGTGGTACTACAGGCCCTTGTTGACCACCAGGGACACTTTACAGATATTTTTATTGGGTAGTTGGGTAGAGTACATGATGCTCGTGTCTTCCAGAACTCTAGCCTGTACAGGAAGCTGGAGGTGGGCACGTTCTTCTCCCGCCATGAACTTGCCATTGGGATGTGCAGATGCCACTGTGCATAGTAGGGAACATGGCCTACCCCCTCATGCCATGGCTTATGAAGCCATACACTGGCCACCCCAGCAGGGATCAATTTCATGCCCACCTGAATTGGGCCCAGATGCAGGTGGAGTACACCTTTGGCTGCCTCAAGGCATGTTTCCGGTGCCTCCTTACCTGCCTGGATGTGGGGGAGCACAACATCCCCAAGTTGGTGGAGGCATGTTGTGTCCTCCATAACATTGGAGGAACGGGAGAGGAAGGGGGAGGCCTTCCTCCTGGGGGGGTGGGCAGACACTGGCCAGGAGGGGTGAGCCTTCCAGCAGCTGAAGAAAGCTGCCATCCACCAGGCTCATCAGGCAGGGTGCGCAACCAGAAGTCCCTGAGGGAGAGGTTCTCTCAAAGACCCCAGTAACTCTCCCTAGGCCCTCCTCCCTATGGGCCTCTGGCTTGCAGTTGTATCCCTTCCCCACCACAACCCCTCCCTTTGCCCTTTCTCTGACCTCCCAATAAACACACCTGTTTGGTTTTTTAAAAAATGCAGTCTATACTGATTTCAGATTCAGAAAAGGTGGGCAGTGGGAGGAGGGCTCATAACTGGGATGGGGTTCATAACTGGGAGGGCAGTGGCTCAATGTGGCACCTCAGGTTCGGGGATCTCATTGGGGTTGGGTGGGTCCGGGGAGCACAGGGAGGTGGATGGGGGGGGAAGGAGGGGGCTGGAGCAGGGGCAGGGTTGGCAGGAAAGCAGGGGTGGGGCTATACGCATCATTTGGGGAGGGGCATGGGCATTGCTAGGGGAGGGGGCATGGGCATCACTTGGGGAGTGAGCAGAGGCATGGCAGGGGGTCAGGCGGATGGGGAATGGGCCTAGTAGTGGGGCAGGAGGTTGGAATCCAGGAGCAGTGGCATCAGGCGGGTGTGCCACCATGCGCAACATGACGGCACACATGGTGTCACACTGCTGCATAAGTTGGTCCCAGGCGTGCTCCTGGCACTCCAGGTCAAACGGATCTTGTGCACCAGTGTCTGGTGTATGTCCTGAAGGATAATATATGCTGCTGCATCAGGTCTTCTTGGACTCTGGCATGCCTTCAGGTTCCCCAGGCTCTGGCAGATGGCTGCGGTGGTGTGGCTTGGCCCTCAGTCCCAGCTGGTCTGGCTGTGGAGAACACAAACAGGGAGAGGCGGTCAGTCATCCCTGCAGTCACTGTCCCTAAGGCCGTTCCCTCCACTGTGAGCAGCGATCAACAGTCCATGGCCCAGAGGAGGGGGATGTCCCGGGAAGGGACATGGCTTTGCACAGCAGGCCCAGTCTCACAGGGGCCCAGACGTGCCCAGAGGACCATGCTGCTCACTTCCCACCTCCCCCTCTTCCCCTGGCCCATGGACAAGCAGGCAAGGGAAGTGTCCGATCACAGTGGGATCCCCTCATGGGCGGCAGAGGAGCCAGGAACAGCCTGGGCCTCCCTGGGGTCCACACACACAGGTGCGGCTCGCTGGGCTGTTTGTGGGAGAACCTGCTGCTTCACAAGTGCACGCATGCCCATGTGCTGTGTGCAGCACTCCTCGGTCTGTGTAGGGTCGTGCCTGCACCCTTGTGGCTAGTCTGCTTCCAACCCGGGTGCACCCCCCCCGCCCCGGGACAGGACGTGTGTGGCCTCCCCTGAGCCTGGGAGCAGGGTCCCACCCATGCTCAGGGGCTGCCTGCTGCGTCCACGTGCCTCACAGTAACGCAGCACATGGTTGCACGTGCATGGAGCACTGCATGATGTCAAGCCCAAGCAGCCCGAGCGACACTCGCTCCCCACCCCCTGTGCACCTGCCTCCCCCACCCTGTGTGGGTGACAAAGTGAGACCACTCACCTGAAGATTCCTCCTAGGTGTCCGAGGAGGCCTGGGAGGCCTGGGAGATGTCCTGGCTCACTTGTACCAGCTCAAGGGAGAGGGTCACGGTGCCCATCTCCTCCTCCTCCTTCTCCAGTGCGGCCGGCTGGCCCTGGCCCTCCTGCTCCTCCTCCGGGGTGACCTCCGGCTGAACTATGATGGGGGTCTCGACCCCAGAGTCCACCAGAATGGGTGGAGAAGATGTTTCCCCACCCCCTAGGATCTGGTGCAGCTCCCTGTAGTAGGGGCATATGTGGGGTCCTGCCCCTGAGTGGAAGCGGCACTCGGTGGCCCAGACATATGCCTGGAGGAGCTCCTTCACCTTACTCCAGACCTGTTCCTAGGCCCGGAATGGGTGTCCATGCTCTGCCAGGGACGCAGCCATCCAGCCATAAATGTCGGCATTCTGCTGCTTGGCCTGGGGATCCTTCAACATCTCCTCCTTGCCCCACAGCTCGAGAAGGGACTGACCAGGAGGGTGCACGCCTCTTCATCCCCCTGGGTAGGTCCTGGGACCCCTGGGGCTGCTCCCTGCAAGAGCCAGGGGGGTGTGGGGGGCTTCAGGTGTGGACATGCCTTGCAATCCTGTGGCAGGGAGAACTGAAGGATTAGAGTGCTGCTCTCTGGCAGCTTCCTGCCAAGGCTTGTCCAGGGTGCCTGCAGCTTTAAGAGGGGCCAGGAGACAGGAACTATAGGGTTGTGATTAGTTTGTATGTAGTGGCCACCAGGGCACCTGTACTTTTTCCTGGAGGCCTCTTCTTCTGCAAAATAACCCTCCTCTCCGTCCACACATGCCTGTTTGAGAAAGAGCTCTTTCGCAAAAAGACTTCTTCCTCATAGAATGAGGATTACCAATACGCAAAAACACCTCTGTTCTTTTGATTTATTTGAGAAAGAACATGATAGCAGTGTGGAAGTTCCGCAAGTTTTGTCGAAAAAGCGACTGTTTTTCCGACAAGACTCTGTAGTACCCCCAGAGCCCATCATACCCCCAGAGCCCATCATAATGTGGCAGCCAGCTGGTCTGGGCCTATCACAGTACTTGGTACTTAATATCCTCTTTTCCCTTGTCTCTAATTCCCCGCACTAATACGTCTTGTCAATCCCTTCCCAGGATAAACAAGTCATCTGAATAGCTTCTCACTATTTGTACAGTGTCATGCACAAGGGAGCTGTAATCTCAGTGGGAGCTTCTAGGTGCTATTGTAATGCCACTAATGAAATATTCCAATGTCTATTTTCCCCTTATTTAAAGGGTTGCATTGGAAAGCGCTAATGAACAAAGAGAAGCCAACTCCTCTACCTATTATAGTTGCAAGCAGCCTGTGAAGCAATCACTCCATCTGCAGTTATGAGATCACAGATAGGTAAAGTGGTGCTAATTTAATGATTCTCAGTTGTGGCAATCAAAAACTAACAGGATCCAAGACACTAGTGCTACTGCTTCTTTACAAAACAGGGATGCAGATCAGGCTGAAGCATAGCTCCAAGATAGGGCATCATAGGGCATGTCTAAACTACGGGTTTTTTTGAAAGAGGATATGCAAATTCTTCCGATCTCACTTTCAAACGAGGATCTTCTTTTTTAAGGAAGGGCAGGTTTTTTTCCTAAAAAGGGTTTTTTTTCCAAAAAAACCTGTGTCCAGAATACTTTCACTTTCGAAAGAGGATCTTTCAAAAGTGAGATCCCGTGGAATTTGCATATCCTCTTTCGAAAATTCTACGTAGTCTAGACATAGCCATAGTGAGTTTGGACTTTCCAAAAGAACAGAGTAACTTCAAAAACCTCTACTTTGTTCTTTCTGTGTTTCTTTTAATAAAGTATGTGGTTCTTCTGCATCTTAAGTTTGTCTGAGTCATGTTTAGCAAGCATATCCCTGCCACAGCACAGCAACAATAATCAAGCACCTCATTTTTTTCTACTTTGCAATCAAGCTACGCACTCTGTATAACTCAAAAATGCAACCAAACCAAAATGATTGTACTTCATTAGCTCAGGCACATCAAAAGTTCACCTGAGAGAAGTGACTACAATTGCTGCTATGTGTTACGCCCTCATGGGTAACAATGATAGGGGATGCCTGATTAGCCTAATTGATTATGATGCTAATAACTTACGAAGGCAGGTGCGACCCCGAATGCCGTATCTGTTCACCGGTTACAGATTGTCCCCACCCAAAGAGTGGCGCATGAAATAAATACCTGACAATTTAGATAGATTTCATAACCACAGGACTATATTGAACTAAATCTCAGGATTTACAAACTAGGGGGAAGTCCCCTTTTAAAATAACCAATTATACTACCAGAGTCTCACGTCGCAGTGGCGATGGATGGGTTGCTGGCGACCTACAACCTTTGGGCTAATTGAAAGCCCTCAGGGAGGAACGGCCAGGAGTCCCTCGATGGCTGCCGGTGCCGAAGCTGGCGACCTCAATCCGTTGGCTAATTTAAAGCCGCGGGAGAGGAGCTGCCAGGCGATCCCACGAAGCGCTGAGGTTGAGTGCGATGACTTCGCCTTCCGCGGGTCACGACTCTTCCGGCTCTTCCTGCGCTTCGGAAGCAGCTCGACGGCGATGGATGCTAAGACTCTACCTCTACCCTAAACTTAATCTATCCTAAAATAATACCTTAACTAATTCGCGACGCGCCCGCCGAACAGACACGACGACGGCCGATATGCATAGACCGACGCTGCCTGACGGACAAACACGAAGACGAAATCTAATCTACCTAAAAACTAAACTAACTAAACTAAACCTAAACTAAATGAAGGTTATCAGAATATAAGAACAAGCCTTCCGCCTGTCTTAAATCTGAGATGATGCTTAACCCTCACTCATTCGACCCGGGACAAGATGCTAGACCTCTCGCTCTCTCTCTCTCTCTCTAAGCTAGATCTATGCCTAAGCCCGACGCCCCGACGCAACCGAACCCCAAACTGGTGTTGCGAGGACTTATAAGGCTGGGCTTATGCATATTCATAAGCTTTATACTTTTAAAATGATTGGTGGACAAGAATGCTTATTTACATACGTTTAAAATGACTGGATGACACATTTCGAAAATTCCATATTCATGAGTAACAGTCCCTCTAATGAATATTCATATATTTTCAAACTTACACAGTCAGTTTAACCCTACGTGCTAAATCACCTTACAGTAATGGTTCTTTCAATGATTGACAGCTCTGTGTCTAAGGTGCTAGCATAAGCATTCTGGCATTGTACTTAAATTAATAGCGCATCACAACATTTTGCAAGCTGGATATACATAGTTGCACGTTACAAGCCATACATGATACATTTATACAGACAACAGACGATACGATACATTGTTTGTAACATTTCCCCTCCTGGATGCACATCGGAGGAGAAACTGAAGATGTTCATCCACTTTATACAAAATTAAATGCAGAGATGCGATCAGGCCTCACCCGAGGACAGCATACATAGCATGTTAACATAACGATATACAATAACTGAAAGGCAACTATTAGGTATAAAATACCTATAGGATTCGTTGACAGTGATACCAAATTGAGCTTGGACAAATCCCCAAATATTTTACCAAACAGAGTATTTATCCACGTAGGGTTTTCGTGTATACGGTTCCCTACGCTAACGATGTCATTAGCAGCATGCTGGACCATTATATGTACCCGCTCACTGATGTTTTTAATATTTTTGATGATAGCCTTCAATTCATGATGGACCATCATGGCTTTAATCGCTTCCATGTTAGGGCCCAAAGAGATCGGTGTCACAGTGTCTATTACTGCATAACGAACAGTAATGTCCTCATAATCCGCATCAATGAGTTGTACCTTTACATCACAGCCCTGTATCTCAAAGACTTTACAGAGACACATGTTACTTAATTTGGGCATGACAATGGTGTAAAATTTATTTACGGTAAAGAAAGGACATAAACTCCGAATGCAGACACAATGTTGGTCTATCTGGATTACCACAGAGTGATTATTACCAAGAGGGGTTAAATGAAGTTCATAATCACATTCCCCTTCTTGCTCATTTAAGCATAGGTGACCCTGATCCCATAATCCGGTGGTACAAGTATACCCTATATGAGTTTGCTCTGTGCAGGCCTGCATATTTACCACTTCAAAAGTGCCCTCTTTCGTTTGATAGGCCCAAGCCCTATTTGTAATGGGCATCATCACAGAGCCATTTACAAACATACCCAAGGTTGCAATGGGGTATACTAGCTCTGTTTGAGCACTTAGCACAGTTAGAACCACCATATGAAGGGTATTGTACTTGGGATCATACTCTGTGTGTAAGACTTTCCACAGATCTTGATGTTCTTTCTCAAACGGAGTGGCTAATGTTCTAACCAGTGTCGCTATTTCAATAGGAAGATTGCCGGCTAATGCATCACGGATGATATTTCGTGATAATTCTAATAGCATATTTTGTACTTGTATACAGGCAAAGGCTAATGCAGTTTCATTTGCCAAAATCTGCATTTCTTTCAAGAGGACCAGATGATCTTCCTCTTGTGTCTTTGCCCATGTCGGCAATAGGTCTGCAATATTAACTTGCACCTTATCTAATCCTAAAAGCGACTCTTCGAGAGGGTGGACTAAGTCTTCAGTACCAGATGTTAATTTAGCTAGATTTTTCGCTAAACGCGCGTTGTCAATGACAGACGCTACACCCAACCCTGCGCTGACACCGCCTAGGACTTTGGCTACTATATCTCTTTTTGCTCTAACATCTTTCTGGGAAGGAGTAATGGTCCGTAGCCACTTTTCCCATCCTATTATTGATGGTGCTACAAAAGGCATACATTTCTCATTTACATCAGCAGTAGTAACTTGGAGCGGTACATTGACCCATTTTATTTGGAATTTAGGCTCAATCATAACCTGTCGTACCATATTGGGTTTTAGAATATAAGGACCTATCTCATGCTTTTCTGGCTGGTCAGCTACCAGAATTTTCACTCGGTATTTCACCCCAAAAATGCTGGTGACAACCCATGTTCCGGACTCAACAATGGTTTCAATATAGCTGCCGGAACAAACATAATTAGCAGGTTGTGGTTTTATTTCACAGGTAGGGGACTTTGCAAAATTTTCTGGATGGTCTGGTCTTGGGTTTTCAATACAGTGTAAAGGTATGTCCGTTACTGCCAGGATCGGAGATGTAACTGTAGCAGGTATTATCGCAGCACCTCGGTGATTATGGTAAAATTTGATTGTCCATACCACCTGTCCTGGTTTTATTATGGACGTATATAAAACGTCTAAATAAACACATTTAGACCCCGTCCAACTAGGTACTAAAAGTTGACAGTTAGTTAAACATCTCCTTGGCTGCGTGGCCGAGGAATTAACACACAGATGTTCGTCTTCGAACGTCCACTTACACTTTCGACCCATAGTTAACACGGACATTTTCAACCAGCCATCAATATTAAATGGTACATGTTTGGTGATATCTACTCGACTAGTGAAATACAAAAGAATATTTCCTTGCAATTCATCCCTTATTTCAAGATGACAAATACCGTGATTTTGGGATAACCCTATGATGATACGTTGAGATTTAAACACAGGTAGCCTAACTTCCCATCGACTGCTACTATGTCTCTGTGGCTTATACACATAATTCCATATTAGAGACGAATCATATATAGGTTCTTTCGCTGCCCTTTCAGTCCAAACAAACTTATGCTGTGCAGTATATTCATATTGTGAGACAGGTTGTATGTCCCAGTTCTTTAAAGGAGTGTCTCCTACTCTGCATCTCCACAACTCATCTTGGGAAAACTGAATTTTGGATAAATATGCTCCAATATAAGAACCGTCAGGTTGTCTGAATACATGTCCACCTAAGTCCTTCCACTCCAAAGCATGATCCTGCATCTGAGTTTTCATCTCTGGAGTGGTGGTACCCAGTGTACGAGCAGCATACAAATTTTCTATTCTAATTAAACTAAGAATGATATAAACTTTAATAACCCAGAACAGATGACAATGATCTTCCATGATTTGCTTCTTCCTAAACGACACACAAAACAAAGGTTAATACTTGATCTTTCATTCTCGATGTTACTACCCCTCCTGACTATACTTCTGGCTTCTTCGGTTCCCATCTCAATTTCCTTTCCATTCTTTCAACTGAGACATGTGAAACCACTTTAAGATCTTTCTATTACGTTTGGTAACAATCTCTAGTTGGTACACGGTTGGGCCTGCTTTGTTGACTATAAAGCATGGACCCATCCATCTTGGGCTCAGTGGATGGCTCTTTTCACTGAAGTGACGGTATAGAACTTTATCACCGACACTCCATTCGTGAAACTTCAGCTCTTCTCCCAATCTCTGGTCCATCTTCTTAACATTACTATGTAATTGTGATGCCACAGTTTGTTGGATATTGTGCAACGTTTCCAATAATTGCTTAAGATATTCAGCTGTTTTTACACGTGGCTGGAAATCATCAGGCGGCACTCCTCCTTCGACCCACCACATCTCAGGGGTCCGCATAGGTCTTCCAAAGAGTACTTCATGGGGAGAATAACTTGTTGACCCCACGGTCGATCTCATAGTAATTAATATCAGTGGAAGGTGTGCATCCCACTGTTTTCCTGACGTTTCCACCACCTTTCTTAGAGCTGTTTTAATTACTCTATTGGACCTCTCCACCAGTCCAGATGACTGTGGATGTCCCGCAATATGGAACCGTTGTTTTACTCCTAGCGCAACACAGAGCTGTTTAACAATCTCGGCGGTAAAATGTGATCCCTGATCACTATCGATCACCGATGGTAACCCATACCTCGCAAATATTTCGTTGAGTAGCACACGTGCCGTTGTTTTGGCCGTGCAATTTCTTGTTGGTATAGCCTCTATCCACTTGGTAAAAGAATCTATTATTACCAAGCAATATTCGTTGCCTCTTCCCGTCCTAGGCAATGGACCAATATAATCAATTTGGAGTCTTCTGCAAGGTCCATCAATTGACTGATGTCGTAGCGGGATCTGGTTGTTCCTCGGCTTGGGATTGTTCTGAGCACACTTCAAACAGTTATTTATATAGTGCTCAGCATCCGCACGAATCTGAGGCCACCATGCTACTGTTTTAATCCGCGAGATAGTTTTATCCACGCCGAAATGTCCTTGTGCATGCGCTAGTTCGACGAGTTCTGGTCGAAGAACTGTAGGCATCACCAGAAGTGGACTCCCTGTCTCCTGACCATCCATAATCTCTTGAGCCATTATTGGCCCCATTACATGTCTCTTGATGATATAATCTTTGAAGCGCTCTTGTTGTAAAAGCTTCATCACTTCTCTGTCCGCTTCCTGGATTTTAACTATGTCCAGAGTATCTTTAAATGATGGTACACTCTCTACAGCTTCGATTTTATCTTGCTGTGGAGGCAAACTCCATGAGGACTTTCTGTCCAACGTAGCTGCTTGTTTCGCCATCTTATCCACCTGGTTATTTAACACGGAAATTTCCTGTTGATCTTTTCTGTGTGCACGGACTTTAAACAGGAAAGTTTTCCCTTTCCGTGATTCTGCCAGATCCCATGCATAATTTAATAAATCTGCGTGCTTTACTGGACGGTTGTCATTTGTGCACATATTTCGTTCTTTCCAGACTACCATCCAATCAATGAAGGATCTCAGCACCCAGTCTGAATCTGTGCAGATAGCGATGTCATCTTCGGTGTTGGCGTTTTCTAAAGCTAAAATGATGGCAATAATCTCTGCTGCTTGCGCAGATGGTACAGATACTGATTTTAAAATCTGCTTTTGAGAAGACACATGCAGCGCAGCAGCTCCGGTTATTACCTGGCCATCTTTCCTATAGCAGCTACCGTCTACTACCCAGATGTTTCGTCCTGTTCTTTCACAGACTTCCTCATATTTGAGCAGTAGGTCAAATGGAGATTTCATCTTGGACACTCTCTGTTCCGGAATTGGACAGACATGTATATCTTCAGGTCCTATTGGCTGACAGAAGATAGTTGGGACCAATGATGGTGTTTTTGTTGGCTCTACCTTAATTTGGTCGTTCATTAAGGTCAGCATCCATTGTGCTAACCTTGGATGGCTCACTCGGCCATTGTTAGCTTGGCCAGAGATAATATATCTGACAGGTGTATGATTGGTTTTTAAGACGATGGGAGCCTTTCCAATGAGATATTCCCAATGGATCAACGCCCACGTAAGAGCTAGAACCTCCTTTTCACACAGCGAATACTGCTGTTCCACGCCGGAGAGGGTTCTTGAGCCATATGCCACCGGTTTTAGAGATGTACCTTGTAGCTGCATCAGTACAGCACCCAAAGCTTCTTTGCCCGTTGTAAGGGTCAAATAGTACTCTTTATCAGGATTGGGATATGCCAGCGCTGGTGCTTGCATTAAAGAAGTTTTAAGATTACAAAAGGCCTGTTCCTGTTCCGGGCCCCACTCCCACTCTTGTCGCTTATTCAATAACTTGTAGAGTGGTCGGGCGTTCTTGCCAAACTCTTCTATAAAATCTCGGCAAAAACCGATTAGTCCCAGGAACATCCGAAGGCTATGTACATCCGAGGGAGCTGGTAACTTGGAAATCAGTTCCACTCTCGCTTGGCCTGGTCTTCTGCCCTCCTGACCAAGATGTACACCCAGATAATTTACTTCCTTCTTCACAAGCTGTGCTTTCTGAGGGTTGATAAGAAACCCAGCTTGCTTTAAGGCCATTAAAACTTCCTCCAGCACCTTCAGATGGGTGGATCGATCTTTAGTTGCAATCAGGATGTCGTCTACATAGGACATCACGTTCTTGGCTGATGGAATGTCCTTAAGCACACTTCGAATTACTCTATGGCAGATGGTGGGCAAGTTGTGGAACCCTTGTGGAAGTCGAGTAAAAGTATACTGTTGGTCCCGGAATGTAAATGCAAACTTATGTTGGGATCCAGATGTAATTGGGATCGAAAAGAATGCATTTGATATATCAATAACCGAGAACCACCGGGCACCTTCCGCAATTTGGGCCATAATTTCGGGAAATTTGGCCACAACTGGAGCCATTCGGGGAGTTACTTTATTCACTCCTCGATAGTCCACTGTCAATCTCCAAGTTTTTCCATCCGCCTTGATGACTGGCCAGATGGGAGAATTGCAGGGACTTTGGGTCTTAATTAGGACTCCCTGGGAGACCAGACTTTGAATGGTCTCCTCAATGCCTTTTACTGCTTCATCGGGATACCGATATTGCTTCTGTGGTTTCGGATCCGGACCTGCAACATCCACGACTTCCATGGTTTTTCCACAGCTTAATTTGTGTTGAGCAAATACCGTCAGATGTCTATTGACTACCTCCTGAATATCTGCCTCCCAGGAGGGCGTCTGCAGATCTTCATTGGCTTTCAGCGCCCCCAAGCGATGAACACTTGGAATAACCGTGATCACTTCTCCATCTGCCTTGTGTGCTTGCAGAATTCGTCTATTGGGCAGATCAATAATAAAACTGAATTCTTTAAGTAGATCGACACCCATAATTCCGACACCATCCAGGTTCTGTAAACCTACTGGCAGATTGACTTCCTCAGTCCCGACTTTGCAATGGATGTCTGATGCAAAAGGAACTTTTGATATCTTGCCATTGTATGATTGTAATGCCTTGGAGTAGATAATCTTTGATTGCCTTGTCATTACCGGAGAAGATTTTACACAGATGATACTTGTAGACGCCCCTGTATCTACAAGCATCTTTTGAGATGTTTTTCCGAACCTGCCTCTTAATTTGACCATGATGGTAGGTCTTCCATAGAGGTCAAATTCAATATTAGTGATGGTTTTTAGGGGCAGAGGCAAGGCTCGGCCTCTTCAATATCTAACATTAGGGTTCTGCTGTGTTGGATGGTTCAGCCATTCGACACTACTAATGGGAGCATCTGGATGGTCAACGGTGTCCTTCTCGACCTTCGCCAGTTCTTTAAAAATTTGGTCGATATCCATGGCCTTCACCTTTTCCCAGGGCATATATCTTGCAAGACGACCGGCTAGCACTTGTCGAGTTACGGCTAATTCATCTCGCCGACCTCGGAACATCTTTGTTGGTTGGAACGGCAGTCGTTGCTGCGTGTCTGGCTTGTTTTGGAGAAAGCTTTGGTTTGGTCTCCTTCCTGGTGGAGGAGGTGGAGCTCTTCTCCTGACTGGCATGGGCTGTTTGAGGTCTTTAATCTCGGCAATCTTTTTAGATGTAGGTGCCAGAGACTTCAAGAGACCAGCCTGGTGTTGCCATTCATAAACTTCCCTTATTTTTTGTTCTAATTCTCCTAAAGGAGTATTCACATAATCTAAGGAACTTAAAGTTGCCTTGATCGAGGGAAGTAAACCATAAAATAATAACTTCTTATACCCAGGGGTATCATAGTTTACCTTGCCGTCTACGACCTCCCCTAAGCCTGCCAAGCACTGCAATAACTGCTTGCGGATGAAATATAACTCCGGTCTTTCATTTTCTTGCTGTCGATCCGCATAATATCTCCCAATAACATTATCATTGGGGAAAAATAAATTATACATAGCCCCATATAATTTGATTAAATCAGGGTTAACCCCATTAATCAAATCCGTAGGTAATGCCATCAGGTCTTCTGTCAAAAGACACTCCCTCATTACTATGATCACGTCGTCAGGTGTCAAATTGGCCTTTGATAATTTTGCCATCCAATTAAGGGCATTATGTTTTCGGCAAGGGCCTAAGTTCTGCCCTATAGCCCTAGCCTGTTCAGGAGTTAACACACGTCTTTCCAGTTTCACCGTAGGCTGTGTGTCTCCTGGATAATAGACTTCAGTAGTAATGACGGGTTCTATGATACCCTGGACCACATCACCACTCACTGAAGGACAGCATACCCCTCCTGCATTCTCTTGTGCAGGGTACTTATATACTTCGTTGTCATCTATATGTGGATTAATGGCTGAGACAAATCCTCTAGCCAATCCTAGTTGCTGCTTCAGGCTTTCAATTTCCACCTGACATTTTGAATGATCCACATTGAATAGCTTGCTCTGTCTGGTCTCACTCAACAGATGCCGGACAGTAGCTTTAGAATCATTCAGCATGGCTACTCGCCCCTGGAGGTTAGCTTCTAATTCAGTGCATTTCTTTAATACCTCCTCAATTTGGTTGTTCAATGCATCCCGTTGTGCGCGTAATTTATCAATTTTAGTATCTTTTGTTTGAATATCACCAACCAATTGTTTGATTCTTTCGTCTTGTCCAAGACGTATTTCTAAAGAATCTTTTAATTGTTTTGATAAAGCTTTTACCTCTTTATTTAGCTCATTTGTTACCAAAGCCAACCCTTTGATGAGTGAACTTTTCTTCACTTTACGTGAGGGTTTTGGTTTTTCGGTAACAAAGTGGTCCCACATTTTAATAAAATTGGTCAGGGAATCTTCTCCCTTCAGGTCATTCTCATCCCAGGTTTTAGCGGATGTAATGAATAAAGAAATATCTGTCTCAAGGTTTGTTTTATTTGACAGCTCCGCTGGTCTGCTCCCCGTCACACCGAAAATCTTCGGGATCCTTTTGGCAGCCATGGCTACTAACTGATTAAATTACCTCACTTATAATTTAATCAGGGGAGAAAATCCTAAAGTAGAGTTCTGGGTTATCCAGGCACAGCAGGTTGATCAGACCTCTGTCCTGCAGAACCTACTAAAACGCCTACTAGTGCAGTATGCTAGCGCGCACTAGTAGTGATGAAAATTCTAAAGAAAAGCCTCAAAAGGGGTTTAAAATGCGGCTCGCCGCAGCAACCCTGAACGTTCCAAGCCCTAAGATGGCGGAGCGTTCTTGAACGTTCTAGGGACTCTCAAAATGGCGCCCTGTCCCTAAAATGGCATCTTGCCACGAACGTTCTAGGGACTTGTTAGTTCGATACAACCTTAAGTCGAACTAACCTTAGTTCGGACTACCACCAGTCCCGAACTAGTCCCTTAGTTCGGACTACTGCTCTAGTCCCGAACTCTTCTAACTCGCCTACTCAAGATCTTCGGTCGAGTCAGGAAGCTTAGTTCTGAAAACTTTCAGGACTAAGACCTTAGTTCGATATATTTACATCGAACTAAGCTACCTTGAGCCTTACCTGGCTCAAACTAAGAAGCTTATCTCGACCTATCTAAACCCTACACTACTGGGACGATGACAGTTGGTGGGAAATATTATTGGAAAAGGAAGGCTTTAGGATTTAGAGAAACGGGTGACTTAAAACCAGGAGTGGCCAGTTCCCAACCAAATCCCCCCTTTGCTCTAGCACCCTCTACCTAACTAATCCTACAACATTTCCACCCCCAAACAACCTCCTACTTGTCAATTCTGAGATTTTATAGCAGTTTTAAATTTTCAATGGGTAAAAGACAATCTATATCGGGGTCCTGCCGCGGTCGCCACTTTCTGTTACGCCCTCATGGGTAACAATGATAGGGGATGCCTGATTAGCCTAATTGATTATGATGCTAATAACTTACGAAGGCAGGTGCGACCCCGAATGCCGTATCTGTTCACCGGTTACAGATTGTCCCCACCCAAAGTGTGGCGCATGAAATAAATACCTGACAATTTAGATAGATTTCATAACCACAGGACTATATTGAACTAAATCTCAGGATTTACAAACTAGGGGGAAGTCCCCTTTTAAAATAACCAATTATACTACCAGAGTCTCACGTCGCAGTGGCGATGGATGGGTTGCTGGCGACCTACAACCTTTGGGCTAATTGAAAGCCCTCAGGGAGGAACGGCCAGGAGTCGCCTCGATGGCTGCCGGCGCCGAAGCTGGCGACCTCAATCCGTTGGCTAATTTAAAGCCGCGGGAGAGGAGCTGCCAGGCGATCCCACGAAGCGCTGAGGTTGAGTGCGATGACTTCGCCTTCCGCGGGTCACGACTCTTCCGGCTCTTCCTGCGCTTCGGAAGCAGCTCGACGGCGATGGATGCTAAGACTCTACCTCTACCCTAAACTTAATCTATCCTAAAATAATACCTTAACTAATTCGCGACGCGCCCGCCGAACAGACACGACGACGGCCGATATGCATAGACCGACGCTGCCTGACGGACAAACACGAAGACGAAATCTAATCTACCTAAAAACTAAACTAACTAAACTAAACCTAAACTAAATGAAGGTTATCAGAATATAAGAACAAGCCTTCCGCCTGTCTTAAATCTGAGATGATGCTTAACCCTCACTCATTCGACCCGGGACAAGACGCTAGACCTCTCGCTCTCTCTCTCTCTCTCTCTCTAAGCTAGATCTATGCCTAAGCCCGACGCCCCGACGCAACCGAACACCAAACTGGTGTTGCGAGGACTTATAAGGCTGGGCTTATGCATATTCATAAGCTTTATACTTTTAAAATGATTGGTGGACAAGAATGCTTATTTACATACGTTTAAAATGACTGGATGACACATTTCGAAAATTCCATATTCATGAGTAACAGTCCCTCTAATGAATATTCATATATTTTCAAACTTACACAGTCAGTTTAACCCTACGTGCTAAATCACCTTACAGTAATGGTTCTTTCAATGATTGACAGCTCTGTGTCTAAGGTGCTAGCATAAGCATTCTGGCATTGTACTTAAATTAATAGCGCATCACAACATTTTGCAAGCTGGATATACATAGTTGCACGTTACAAGCCATACATGATACATTTATACAGACAACAGACGATACAATACATTGTTTGTAACATATGTTTTATATCTCAGATAATTCCCACTCTCCCCTCTATATGCCATTCATCTGCACAGTATAGTACACCACACACTTATAAAAAGGTTTCTAATAGGTAGAATCTGAAAGCAGGCATATAAGAAAACGAACAACAGAGCTAAACAAGACTTCTTGAAACACTTGGAAGAACAAGAATGTCTTCAACCTGCTTTCTAACAGACACACAGAAGTGGTAGGGAATTCAATAGCCTCATGCAAACCTGACAAGCCATTTCTAGTCTGTATTTAGAAATTGTTTATAAAACAGCACCCAAGGAACACAGGTTACAAACAGAGCAAGACAAAGTTTAGTTAACAAGCAAGGCCATGGACATGTAAATTCCCATGGGTTATAAAAGTGCAGTAAATTCAGAGTTACAGGAGCAGCAAATTGGCTGAAAATGATATATCTGATATATTTCTGCACTGATGACTATCATTGCCCCATCAGTGTGTCACTGGAACTTCCTCTTGTACTCTCTCCTGCAAAATGCCAGATGCCCTTGATGCCTATTAAAATCAGTGGAATTTGAGGGACTTCGCACCTGACCCTATTGAGCTTTATGCTTTGCTGCCTCAAGCCATTGAGTTCTGATTTTTTTTCAAATATCTGAAAGGGTGTCACAAGCAGGAGGGAGAAAAATTGTTCTCCTTGGCCTCTGATGATAGGACAAGAAGCAATGGGCTTAAACTGAAGCAAAGGAGGTTTAGGCTGGACATTAGGAAAAACTTCCTAACTGTCAGGGTGGTTAAACACTGGAATTAATTGCCTAGGGAGGTTGTAGAATCTCCATCATTGGAGATATTTAAGAGCTGGTTAGACAGACATCTGTCAGGGATAAACAGATGGTGCTTGATCCTGCCATGAGGGCAGGGGACTCAACTTGATGACCTCTTGAGGTCCCTTTCAGTTTTACTGTTGTGTGATTCTATGTATGTTCTTATAAGCTACAATGTGCCTCTATAGGATTTTGCTGAGTCATTTCCCACAGGAAGAGGCATTTACCATTGTGTTACAAAATGAAAAGTTATTACAATGGACCTCTTTGTGCTCTTGACATGGAATATTCTGGTATTCCATCACCCTATATTTACTATTACTGGATTTCCTCATTTAACTACTATTAATTTCTAATTAAAACTATAGTCTTAAAATGAATCAGTATCCTGTGCTTGTGAAAGAATTCTGATACTATCTGCACTTATTTTATGTACAATCAAGCAAATTACAACTTCTCTGATTTTAAACCCCAAGGTTTTTATGCAAATTTCCAATTTAAAGTGTCAGAAGTCATTTCAGGCACATGAGGCACAATGTCTCATCACTGTTAGACTTCCATAATTAGATGCTCTCTAGACATCTTTGCCATATACATGAAGCAACATAATATTGAAAAAGACACCCATCAACCAAGAGTAAGTTTAGTTTAAAATGTGCCTTTATTTATTTAACATATTTATTATGTTTATTTAACATAGTCAATATTCAGCAACAGAAAGAATATTTGTGAGATATTTTAGTCAGTCTGTTTAATAATGACTTCAATGGCTTCTATTTTACAGTCTCATGCATAATGGGAATTATAAATCAAATGAATGATAAAGATTCACATGTGTCATTAAATTCAGGTATTAACTCTGAAACATTAGAGGAAAGGAAGTTGTACAACAATCCCCTATTCATAGTCCTGGACATGCAGGAAGACTGACAATATGCAATCAATATTGTTTAATTAGTCTGTATGTCCATTAACTCATCCGCTAACTATCCAGGGGCAATAGAATCATAGGGTTAGAAGAGTCATCTAGTCTAAACACTGTAAAAAACAGGATTTGTTATGTTTAATGCCACCAGATGCGTTGTTTACCTGAGCATCCAAAAGTATGACCAGTCTCAGCTCCCATTGGGCATGATTTGCCATTCCCAACCAATGTGAACTATAGGAAGCTGTGCAGGCCAGGCGACCACTTCCCATAGCTCGCATTGGCTGGGAGTGGGGAACTATGGCCAAAGGGAACTGCGAGCAGCATCTGCAGATGCTCAGGTAAATAAAGCATCTGGTGGCCTGCCAAGGGCTAACCCTCCTGAACTGCATCTAACCTGTGGGCTTATTGACCACCCCTGATGTCAAGGCTGTTCCCCACTCTGTCACTACAAGTGCAGAAGGTGGGGGGCCTGCAAGAGACCTTAAATACCTTCCCTCTATAGGCTTCTGCTTACAAAACACTCTCCAAGGTCACAGATTTCCTGCCCGAGGGAGGAATCTGACACCATCAAGTGTAAAAACAAAACCCCTTCTTCTGAAACCCAGGATGAACCACTTGAACTTCTTCCAGAGGGGTACCCCACCCCAAGCTCTTTGATCACAAGACAACTTGAGGAAAACAGAAAAAAAACTGCAATCTTTGATAGCTGACCTCTCAGTCTTAGGCACTCATTCACAGACCTCCTGCTGCTTTCCAGGACACAGGAATCAAATCACCTTAAAAATGTGATTTTTATTAACAAAACAAAAAATATACTTGATATAGCATACTTGGTTGCTAGGTGCTACAGGGCAACTGAGTAAAAACAAAAAAAAACCCCAGAGAAACATAGATATATTGATTGGGTTGCGGGGCACACATAGATTTAGCAAAGAGAAGTTAAACCAAACAATGAATCAAAGAAAAATAACCTGATTGGGACTAAATATATATTTCTCTATTTACTCACAATCCGTACTGATCCATACTTCAAGGCCCAGTCCATTCCCATGCCCAATATTCCTTGTAGGCAAGGTAGTTATGTCTGATTACTTCATTTTGTTTCCCCCAGCTCCTAGCTTAGAACTCACACAAAGGAAAATGCAAGCGGGTATATCTTTCAATTTAAATTTCATCATTTTCTGCCATTGGCTTTCCTGGCTTTCTGCCAACACCCCATAGCTACCATAGTTTAACCCCTTAGTCTTCTATTCATCACACCTGGTCTAAACCATGGGTACCTCTAGACTGCAGGGGGGTTTTGGGATACCAGAGGTATCCCGAAAAATCTCCTCCGCATCCAGGGAACACGTTTGCTCTTCTGCTTTTTTTGCGGAGGAGCAAACGCACTCTTTTGGAAGCCCCTGTATTCCTCATTCTACAAGGAAGTAGGGGGCTTCTAAAAGAGGGTTTTTTTCTGACATTTTGCCAAGTCTAGACAGGCCAAATATCGGAAAAGCCTCTTCTGACAAAAGAATTGGAAAAAGGTTCGCAAAATGCAGAGGGCATTTTGGGTACTTTTTTCTGACAAAAATTTGTAGTCTAGCCGAACCCCACATGGCTATCCAGCTTCTCCTTGAAAACCTTCTGGGAAGAATTTCCACAACTTCAAAAATAACAGTCTGTCCTATTGTTCTAAGTTTTTCTTTGAGATTTCATCTAAAGCTGCTATGCAGATGCCATCGCATCTGTTCTACCCTTTGAAACAGAAAAAAAACCCCAACTCCCTTCTACCCCAATCTATTCACAGTTAGTCCTAGCCCATGACTGTATGACTGTACCACACTGCCATCCCCTATGGGAGAATTAAGAGACTGGTGAAAGGGAGTTTCCCCCTTGCTTACCAAATATTATGAGCCACAACCACATTCCTCAACACTCTTTACAGGATTACTTCCCTTAAATCAATTTCCAATGCTGGGAACACAGCCCATGTTGAACAAAGTACCAGTACTGTCTCCAGCTAAGTATTTTTTCATCTACCCCCACAGAGTCCATGACCTGCTCTGTGGAAAACAAAAAAACCCCCCAAAACACCACCAACAACTAAAAACCACACACCCTGCCCCAGCCAAGCTACCCCAGTGAAGGAAAAATCTGTTACTCATCTCCATGCCCACAATGGACCAAAAACCTGGTCCAATTCCAAGCATGAGAGACAGCTCTATCCAGATAGGACAGAGAATGTATATATTACATTTACCACACACGTGCAATCAGGGAGCCAAGGCTTATCTGAGCCTCTAAAGCAAGCCATGGATTGAGGAAATACATGTTTTTTCCTTCTCCCCTGCCATCTTCAGATTCAAAGGGGAACTCTTAGACTATCCATAACCCTTCTGGCCTCACTTGACCAGACCAAGGCCACCTCCCCCACCCTGCCAACACTGAGGCTGCCAGGGTTGCGATGTGTTAACTACAAGACCATAGGAACAGACGAGGACAGCTTTGATTTGGAAAGGAAATTTTATTTACAGTTTTAGTGAGAGAGTAGAAAACTGCATCAACATTAACAACCAAGGATCAGCAATCAAACATAAGACTCCATAACTACAATTCCCAGTGTTTTCTTTTCATGTATCCCTTGTTGCCTGAGAAGAGCAAAGAGTGAGAGACAATAAGAATTACCACCACCGCCCCCAATAGGAAGGGTTGGAGAATTGATCCCTTATTTACTAAATCATTGTTGCATATTTGTGAGTGTTTATGTACACTCTATTCTTAATATTGTGGCAGGGTCAGGCCAGAGGAGTACAAGAGAATGAGGAAGGGAGGTTTATTAGCCTTAGATTGAGTAAATCTCTGTTCCCAGGGTAAAATGACAGGGCTAGTTCAGAACCAGGGGAACTTGCCAGAATCAATGAGGGTAATTAAGCACCTGGAGCTAATTAAGTAGGCTTCCAGAATCAATTTAGTCAAGGCTAGTTGGAATACCTGGGGCCAATTAAAGAACTAGTTGAGACCAGTTGAAAAGAGCTTCTGCAGTTCGTTAGCACACGGGAAACTGAGAGGACTGAGGGAGCGTCACAGAGAATGTGGAAGGGACAAGTGGGTAGTAGGAGGAAGAGCCTGTGATAAGAAAGATACCGGGGAAAGGTGTGAGGAAGTAGCCCAGCAGTTTTGTAGGGGTCTGCAGCTGGTGTTGGAGACACTTACAAGCAGCTGCCTTTACAGGCCCTGAACTGAAACCTGCAGTAGAGGGTGGGTCCAGGTTCCTCCTAGCACCTACTTTCCCATTTCCATTTGACAGCAAGACTGGCTGGGGAAAATAAGGAGTTTACCCAGCTCTGTATTATTTGGGGTAGGCGGGAGGCCACCAAGACTATGGAGGCTGAGTTCCCTCTTTACCTCATGCTGGCAATGATGATAGTAGCTCAACAAACAGCAAGCTGAGGACTTAGGTACAGTGCCTAAATTGAGGGCTGTTGTGAGCCTCTGAGGCAAGCAATCCACCTGAAAATGCAGGACCCACCAATTTGAGTAGGAACTCTGTCACAATATGCATAAATGAAGTTCTTTGTACTACTTTATAATTATGAAGTGTTATTTTTCCATTTCCTGCCACCATAGCTTTGTTGCATTCAGAAATTTTTATTTCTAATCTTAGCTATTAATAAGTAGTTGGATAGGTTTTACTTCTGCCCTTTTGATTTCCTCCTATCACAGTTCCCTCCATGGGTCCTTCATGAAATCTGAGGGCACCCCCAACTTTTACCTCAGGCCTCTGTTACATTTTACAGGGCAGAGCCACAACTCTCTCCCTTTAGACTTAGGCCTTAATATGCATAATCCAGCAATTATCTGTGATTATCTCAGTAGGTCTGACTTCCATCTAGCACCTGAAGTCCTATTTTTCAGATGCAATGGTAGGGTTACCCAATGACCAGCCAACTCTTTAAAAGAAAACTACTATCTACTTAGAACCAAAGCATTACAAAGTAAACATAACTTGAAGACAATAAACAGCTTATTTGCAGGTCTACTTTACCAGGCAGTTAACCATCTTCCCAGGCCCACTGACAGGGTGGTAGGCAAAGGGGGCAATTGCCCTGGGGCTTGGTGACTGTAGCAGCAGAGCCCCCCTTCGGAATCGCTGTGGGAGCTCCTTGCAGCATGCTCCAGCCAGTTTTTTTGGGGGGGTGGGGGCGGGGGGAGGGAAGTTGCTATCTAGGCAGCACTGAAGGCTGGCTACCCCAGTCCTGTCCCTTCTGCCTTTCAGGACTGCAAAGCTGGCCTCCTCACATTGCACAGAACCCCAGCAATCATTTTGGCTCCCCTGCATCTTCCACATGGGGGCTCTGATACAATTTAAATATTAAGGGTCTTGGTCACCAATTTATGTCAGTTCTTGGATTGAGTGAGATTGTTCTCCCAGATTAGGAGAACTTTATACAGTTAAACTCTTTATACAATTTGTTGTTGTTTACCACATAGCATTGAGAAATCCTTTACAAAACATTGTAGTCTTTGTTCTGAAAAAAGTCCTGCCTGCTGGAGCCCATTTCTGATATACTTCCTTCATTCTCATAGGACATAGGTCAGAACGATATCATCTTTCATATTAGAGTCTGACATTTTACAGTTTTAGTGAGCTCACCCAGAAAGCCACTGTGTGTTTTTTTTTTAACACAAGGTATCTTGTATAGAGCAAATCAATAGAAATATTACCACTACCATAACCCATTGTCACAATCTTGGATAGCATTGGTGATGAGTGTTTATATAGATGATCATTTTACACTTGTTTCTGGTCCTACCCTGACATCCTATATTTTTTCCAAGCTTAAAAAAAAGGCACAGTCCTTTCATTGAAGCTCTAATAAAAAGTGGTGTATTAATATGTCTCCCTTTAGAGAGTGCCACCTCACAGCAATGCCTGATGTTTCATCACTTCCTACTCAACTTCCCCACCATGTCCTTTGGTCTACTCAAATCAGAGCTATGACTTGCTGCAATGACTTGGATCTCTGGCTAATCATTAATAATTAATACTAGTCCACTTTTTCTGGGAAATTTCCGTGCAAAAAATTCCCAGACAAATTACAAGGCCTTTGTCCCAGTTTAAACCTGGGCCCAGTCCCTCTTTCCCAAGGGATCTGTCATCTCTCCTCTAATTGAGACTATTTTTCAGCCCACTCTGGTCTCATGTTTCACTCTTTTCTGTTTTTCTCAGTTTACCCTGGGCTCTTTTGGGTTGCTCCTTGCTTTTTCCAGAACAGCCACTCCCTGCCTTGTGCTGTCCTCTGGCTCCTCACAGTCTTCTACCCTCCTCTCCAACCAACTTCCTATTTCTGGGCTTCTTTCTTCTTAAGTCTAAGAGTATGTCTACACTACACAGCTTTTAATGGTGTGGCTGACTCCCTTTGTTTTCAGCTACACATCATCTCTTGAGTTTGCAAGGACAAGGAGGCCCTCCCACAGAATTTTCCTGGAAGATGGGGAACCTTCTAATTCAAGTCACATGTATGCCCAGGGGAAAGAAAGGATTTAAGCAAGGACCTGCCACCTGTCAGATGATGAGCACCCGAACTAAACACCGAGTTATTGGACTTTCTGATGTAGGAGTCTCTCAGGGTATGTCTACACTACCACCCTAGTTCGAACTAGGGTGGTTAATGTAGGCATTCGAAGTTGCAAATGAAGCCCGGGATTTAAATATCCCGGGCTTCATTTGCATCTTGCCGGGCGGGCGCCATTTTTAAATCCCCTTAGGTTGAACTCCGTGCCCGCGGCTACACGCGGCACAGAGTAGGTAGTTCAAATTAGGATCTCTAATTCGAACTACCAGTACACCTCGTTCCACGAGGAGTAACGGTAGTTCGAATTAGAGATCCTAATTCGAACCACCTACTCCGTGCCGCGTGTAGCCGCGGGCACGGAGTTCGACCTAAGGGGATTTAAAAATGGCGCCCGCCCGGCAAGATGCAAATGAAGCCCAGGATATTTAAAACCCGGGCTTCATTTGCAACTTCAAATGCCTACATTAACCACCCTAGTTCGAACTAGGGTGGTAGTGTAGACATACCCTCAATCTTTTCTGGGGAAGCTGTTCCACTGTGACCAAATAACAAAAGAATCATAGGAACAGGGGGACTGGATCCTGACTCTCCTACCTCCCATGTGAATAAGCTGAGCATGAGGATGTACAGTCATTCTCATGCTTCTGTGCCTTTTCTTGATCAATGACTATTTATCCACAGGGGAACATCTTCAGCAGGAGATACTGAGGGCCCTTCTTACTCCACACACATCAGACTCTTCTATATCTCTCACCTCCTCTTGGTTGTTTTTATGAGCACGAGGGACCCAATACAGTAGGCAAGCACCAAGTATGGTTATCAGTTAGGCCCTGCAGGTGAGTTACGTGAAGGAATGCCAGTCTTCTCATGATTGCTTCTTATGTGTCTCAGAGGGGCTTAGGCATATGGATGCCTAAAGGGGAAGAGCAGTCCATGTGAGGAGAAGCAGAAACACTGGTGCTCAAGGAACTTTTGAAGTAAAAGTTTAGGCACCAAATGAGTTTGGGAGCTTACAATTTTCAGCAGCAGCTGAGCATGGATTTTGTGAATCCTAGTGAGGCCTGATTCTGGGATCGAGGAGCCAAACTCTTTCTGTGAATCTAGCACTTTCTTTTCTCTGATATGTCAGGGTATGTCTACACAGCAGTGTTATTTCAGAATAACTGATGTTATTCCGAAATAGCATAATCTGCGTCTACACTACAGTTATTTCAGCAAAATGTCAAAATAATGTCATGCTGGAGGACTTCTTACTGTAACTCCTCTAACCCTCATTTTATGAGCAGTAAGGGAAGTCAGAGGAAGCGTGCTCTTTCTCGGAGTTCCTGCTGTGTAGACAGCGTCAAAAGCCAAAATAAGCTATTTCGATTTAAGCTACGCAATTGAAGTAGCGCAAGGAATGTAGCTTATTTTGGCTTTAGCCCTGCTTTATAGATGTGCCCTCAGTGGTTCACTATGTATCTCTCTATTTAAACTTCTACGAGTGAGTTTAACCATCATTAAAATGATAACACCCCTAAGTAGTGCCATCATCGGGATGTTTTCCAAGAGTTAGTTGTTTATTGATTCAGACATATTGTTGTACAGCAATATCAGTGCAAAATATTAACTCTACTCTTTTGTTTGTTTTTTCTTATATTCTTGGAGAAATCTTGTCCTGGATGATGATTGCCTCAAATCATAGCAAGTCAATCTCTTACTAATCTCTTCAGCAATCATTAATGCTAAGACCTGAAGCAATGAAGCATTTTTCTTTTTTACTTTATACATGTACTGGCATTTTATTCTGGTGAACATTAAGATTCATTGTCCTTCAAGGAAGATGTTGACCTCTTTTTCAAATCAGTTATTACTTACCTAAGGACTCAGTATATCTCAAACATCACCGCAAAAGTCATGGATCGTAGCAACAATATATCTGGGGCTGGATCTTGTAACGATATATGCAGGCCAGCGGGACTACTCTGGGTAAGGACTTATTTTAAGCATTAAGTACAAATGCAGCATGAGTTCTATTCGCAGATACTTATTACATCCTGTGAAATGGAAGACAATTTAGTAGACTGAAAAACAATTTAACTTTTGTAAGAGGAGTTGGAATATTCTAACTATTGTTTGAAAACCAATTTAACCTCTGGAGAATTGTGATATTTTGGATATTGCTTGAAACTAAGATGTATCAGAAGTGATCTTACAGGTAAGTTTAAGAAAACATGTCTAATTTCCCAGGTTGCCTAAAATAGATAAATTTTTAATCACCCAGAAAAGAAAGGAATTACTAGTAAGATAATCATTCTATGTATTAATTTCATAGCATCTCTCCAGCTCAAGTCCCTTCAGTTATACATTTATACAAAAACTTGGACCTTAAGGAATACTTTAATTAGACAAGAGAATCAGAGGTTAATAGTAGCTAAATAGTTTATTAGCTAACACTAAGGCATTGATAGTGCCATGAACATTTGAGTTCAATATTTCAGATTCAGCAATTCAACATTGAATTCTGTAAACCTCATATGCATCACTCAGGAATGAGTGAAAACTTTCACAGGTTTTAACACATCTACAAGAAAAGTTGCTAGCATAGAGTTGATGTTAAAAAAAATCTGTCACTTAGGCCAGAAGCGTACTGGCAATCAAAATAGGCCCGGGAAATGGGTTGAGAACGGCCCTCCCCATGACGTCACCCCTGCGTGCTCCTCAAGCCCCACCCCATCATATCCAGCATGCGGCGTAGGTGGTGGGTCGGGCTCTGCCTGCTACATACAGTGCGAACACGGAGTTGCTCGGAGTGAGGGGCAACGGCTTGAGGACACAATGGCCCACCAGGAAATTCCCGGTATCCCGCTGGGCCAGTCCACCCCTGACTAAAGCCAAAAACAAAATTCAAAACCACTAAACCAACAATGTGAAGATTGTAGCTTTCTCAAAAAGGAAACAAAACCAAAAATGCTTAACATTCAAATGTTTTGCTTAAAAAAATCCAAATGTTTTTTTCTTTCAGGTTATTTTCTTTCAGGCTCTTAGTCATCTAGACTACATGCTTTTTTCAAAAGAAGCTTTTTCAAAAAACATTTTTTTCAAAAAAAATATTTTGAAAAAACTTCTTTTGAAAGAGAGCGTGCAGACTGCAAACGTGGATCAAAAAAGCGATCAATTTTTTTGAAAGAGAGCGTCCTGATTGCCTGGACACTCTGTCGACAGAAAGGGCGCCCGGAACCACTTCTGTCAGGGCATGGGGGCAGCATTTACTTCCTGGTGCTGCAGCATACCCCTTGCTGCAGAGACACATGCTGAACGGTACCCCCCCTGGACCGCCATTCCTGTGCCTCTGCAGCAGGCTGGCTTGCAATCTTCTTTGAGGGCAGCAAAGGTCTCGCAGTGCCTGCTGTGCCCAGCTTTCTTTATTGGATGCCACAGGTTTGTTTTTTTTGGGGGGGGGCCATGGAGTCGCAGCTGCCTCTGGGCATCCGATGGCCCCACATTGCAGCTCCTGCAGCAGTTTCAGTGGACTGCCTGGATGGTCCTGGCCCAGCACCAGTCAGACCTTGGCCTTGAGACCCTCACCTTGGATTCGGGAGTACTGGCCTTGCCCCCGAACCTTATATTGGAGAGGTGTTTTTGAAGGCTGGACACCAGCTCCAACTGGTGGGACTGCCTCGTGTTTGAGCTGTGAGATGACCACCAGTGGCTCAGCAACTTCTGCATGTGTGAGGCCACCTTCCTCAAACTGTGTACCTGGCTCACCCCTGCCCTCCAACGACAGAACACCCACTGGCGGCCTGCCATCCCCCTGGAAAAGAGGGTCGCTATTGCCATGTGGAAGCTCGCAATGCCTGACAGCTACCACTCAGTGGGACACCAGTTAGGCATGGGGAGGTCCACCGTCGGGGCCATCTTGATGGAGGTAAAGCACTCTCGGGGGACAGTCCCTGGGGGGGGGTTGGAAAAGGTGGACCATTGGAAAAGGGCAGAGGGATTGGGGGAGGAGCGTGAGTGGGGACAAGGCCCGGACCCGGGGGGCGGGGGAGGGGGCACATCCTGTCCTCACCATCCCTGCTGCTGGGGGGTTGGCCACCTGGGGAGTGACTCCTGGGTTCTTAGGGGGGAAAGAGAGGGTGAGTGGGGCAGGCACCTTCAAAGGGCTCAGGGCCCCTCTCATTCTCTGTTTTTTGTGTGTGTGTGTTTAATGTCGCCCTCTGCAGGTGGTGATGGCCATCAACTCTGTGCTGCTGCGCAGAATTATCTGCCTCAGAGATGTGGACCCATCGTAGCTGGATTCGCTGCCCTTGGATTCCCGAATTGTGGAGGAGCAGTCGATGGGACACACATCCCGATCCGCGCACCGCCACATCAGGCCACCCAGTTTATTAATAGGAAGAGCTACTTCTCGATGGTCCTGCAGGCCCTGGTGGACCACCGGGGACAATTTACTGACATCTGTGTTGGCTGGTCTGGCCGCACACACGATGCCCTCATATTTTGTAACTCTTGCCTGTACCGTAGGCTGCAGGCTGGAACATTCTTCCCACAGTGGGACTTTGCTCTTGGGGACCTCCAGATGCCGACTTGCATTGTGGGTGACATGGCCTACGCACTGATGCCGTGGCTGATGAAGCCCTATACTGGCCACCTTGACCTGAGCAAAGAACAATTTAACGCACATCTAAACTGGGCTCGGATGCAGGCGGAATGCACCTTTGGGCATCTGAAGGATAGGTTCAGGTGCCTACTGACCCACCTCGACATGGGGGAGCGCAACATCCCTGAGATGGTGGCCACGTGTTGCGTGCTCCACAACCTGGTGGAGAGCAAAGGGGAGGCCTTCCTCCCAGGGTGGGGGCCAGAGGCTGGTGGTGATGGAAGGCCTTTTGAGCAGCCCCGGACAGCTGCCATCCGCCAAGCACATCAGTTGGTGGTGCGCATCCAGGAGGCCTTGAGGGAGAGGTTCTCAGAAGGAGCCTACTAACTCTCCCCAGGGCATCCCCAATGGGGGCTTGTGTCTTGCCCACCCCCCAATACATTTCCCAACATAACACTAACCCCTTCTACATTCCACAGAAAATCAAAACAGACACTGTTTTTTAGTTGAAGAAAAACTTTGTTGCATCTTTTAAATAAACGGTGTTGTAACTTTACAGTAAACTCTGTTATCAATGTTAAACAATTTTTTTATACTTTCTTATAAACGTGTTTTAACTTTTTACAATACATTTTAAAATACTGGGGCAGAGGGGGGTGCAAAACCTGGAGGAGGGAAGCAGGAGGGGAGAGGGAAGGTCAGAAGCTGTAGGGAGGCAGGGAACTAGGAAGGGAGCTCAGGACTGGGAGCGCCTGCACCTGCCACCTCGGGTCTGGGGTCCTCTACGTGATGGAGATTGGCTGGGGCCTGGGAGAACAGGGGACTGTGCAGGAGGGGGGCTGCAGCTGAATCAGGGATGGCAGGGAGGAGAGGGGAGGAAGGGGAAGCAGGGGGAGCCATGGGGGCAGGATCAGGGGGAGCGGCAAAGGGGGCAGGAGCAGGGGGAGCCATGGGCTCAGGACCTGGGTAGGCCATGACCTCCTGAATTGTGGCACAGGTGTTGTCTCCCTGCCACACGAGCTCTGCGAGCATGCACTCGCGCCAATCGGCCTCCTCCCGGAATTTCTGCATGAAGGTCTGATGCATGTCCCGCAGAACTGCTATATGCTTGTTCATCAGTTCTTGGTGGGTCCGCCAGTGCCTGCAGCTCCCTCGGCTGTGGCTGGCTGGCTGGGCTGGTGTGGCTCGCCCATCATTCACGGCCGTTGCGGCTGTGGAGAACAAGAGGGAGAGGTGGTCAGTCATCTCTGAACACATAGCCTTATTAGAGAGGACGCTCATGTGCTGAGACCCAGGCCCCGTGTCAAGGCTGATGCCCCACTCTGGCACGATGAATGCAGAAATGGGGGTCCACAAAAGCAGCCCAAAACCTGATCTCCACAGGCTTGGGTACGAAACTTTCCCCAAAATCCTAACACCTGGACTTTGGGGATTCTGCTGCCACCATCAAGTGCTTTTGAATGCACAAACGGGGTGGACACTTGAAACCAACCCCAGGGGCACCCCAAACACTTTTCTCCAAAGTGCTTGAAAAAGACAGAGAAAATACAAACCGCAGTGTGCTGTTGCTATCCCCTAGTCAGAGGCATGCAGATCCCACAGACAGATTTCCAAGGACACAGAAAAGAAACAATGCCAGTTTATTAAAAAAAAAAAGAAACAAAAAAAAACCCTTTCATTATCAAACAATATTCCCGTTGCAAGCATAATGACTTGATGGAAAAAGTTACCAATTAATATACTCATGGGGGACTCCCATGGGCTAAGGACTTAGTTACAAAAGAGAGGAAATCCCATTACTAACAGCAGAGACATCAGATCCACATTCTGAAGCCATAAAACAATAAAACCTGATGGCTTTACTTAGACTTTACCCTACTTACACATTATGAAGAGTCTTTTCTTGGGGTATGTCTACCCTAGCCCCCTTGTTCGACCTAGGGTGGCTAATGTAGGCATTCAAACTTGCAAATGAAGCCCGGGATTTAAATATCCCGGGCTTCATTTGCATGTTCCCGGGCGGGCACCATTTTTAAATGCCCCGTAGTTCAAACTGACTGCCCGCGGCTACACACGGCAGTCACACACTGCAATGAGGTGTAACAGTTAATCCGAACTAAGGACTTAGTTCGGATTAATTTCTGACTGCCGCGTGTAGCCGCGGGCAGTCAGTTCGAACTACGGGGCATTTAAAAATGGCACCCGCCCGGGAACAGACAAGTTCGAATGCCTACATTAGCCACCCTAGTTCGAACTAGGGGGCTAGTGTAGACATACCCTTGGAGAGAAACATGTCTTCTGTCTCCCTCAGTATCTAAGCAAACTGGCCAGAGACACAGGAGGAAAAACCCATATCTTCCTTTGTCTCAGTTTGAAATTCCTACCTGCACTTCTATTGACTGACTGCTACCTGGCTAGGTATAGGGACGTTGTTAACCCCTTAGTCCCCAGGCTGCTGGACAACCCTCATGGTTATGACACCCTGTGGAACCTACCCAGCAGCTCAGGCCTCACAGGGGTCCTGTGGTGCCCAGGGGCCCATCCTGCATGCCTCCCCCCACATGATAAGCAGCCCAGGGAAGTGTCCATCCAGAGTGGGTTCAAAGGTGCGTGAGAGGGGCACATTGCCGCTGCACATGCTTGATTGGCCAACTGCACACTGTCCAGGCCAAGCATTACATGTGATTATCATGCCCCATCCCCTGTGAACCAGCCTCCCCCACCCTGTCGATGTGCCAACCTCACATCACTCACCTGATGTTTCCTCCCCAGCATCAGATGATGTCTGGGAGGAGTCCTGGGCCTGGGGAACCAGATCTAGGGTGAGGGTGACAGTGTCCTCCTCCTCCTGGACCAGCTGGTCATCCTCATCCTCCTGCTGCTCCGGCTGGGTGACCATAGGCATCTCAAGTCCTGACGCCACCAGGTACCTCGGAGACTGTGCGTCCCCACCACTCATTATCTGGTGGAGCTCCCTATACTACGGGCAGGATGCAGGTGCTGCCCCGGAGCAAGAACTGGTGTCACAGGCCCGAGCATACCCTTGACACAGCTCCTTCACCTTGGCCCTCACTTGATCAAGGGTGTGAGGGTGGTGGCTTGTCTTTTGGGACAGTGCAATGGCTAACCTGCCATAGATGTCAGCATTCCGCCAACGTGAGTGCAGGGCCTGGAGTAGCTGCTCCTCTGCCCACAACTCCAGCAGCGACTGGATCTCAGCTCCTGATCACGCCAGTGCATGGCATTTGTTCCCCCTGGGTGGATCCTGGGAAGGAGGAGGTTTGCCTCCGGAGTCTTGTGGCTGTGCCATTTTTGGTACTGGTTCTGGCAGGGTGAACTATGTGGCCACTTATGCTCCTCTGCAGCCGGCTTCCTGGCACAGTGGCTTAATTGAGTGCCTGTGCCTTTAAGTCCTGGCTGGAGACAGGAACAACAGAGTTCTGCTTACTGGGGAAAGATTGTCCACCAGGGTTTTTCCTGGAGGCCTCTTTTTTTGATAGAACTGGCTCCCCTGCGTCCACACATGCCTTTTTTCGAAAAAGCTCTTTTGAAAACAGGCGTTCTTCCTCGTAAAAGCAGGTTTTCCACTGTTGAAAAAACCACCACGTTCTTTCGATTTAATTTCAAAAGAACGAGATGGCAGTCAAGACGAGGATACAGTTTTTTTTAAAAAAGGCCAGTTTTTTTTTTAAAAACTGTGTAGTCTAGATACATCCTTAAAGATGCCTGTGGGAGGTTCTGACCCCACCCAGGGTCTGCGACCCTCCCTTCAATCCCACTGTCTCACTCTTCCCCTGTCAAATAGGAAGAAAAAGAACTATTCCCTGTGGGGGAAGTGGGACTCGGGCCCGCCCTCTCTCCGATTTCCGACCCAGGGCCCTAAGGACAGGATGTTTCCTCCCTGACCTGGCTAGCGGGGTGGTCTGCCTAAACTCGCCAGCCCGCAGGCACTTCCTCAAACAGCCCCATCCTGGGTCACTTCCTTCTCCCCAGGGCTCTCACCCTGAGGATGCCTCTCTTCCGCAGTGTCGAGTTGCTCCTCCTTCTGCTCCCCCAGATGCTTCCCCCTCCCTTTTCGTCCCCATTGTGCCCTTTTTATGGGCCAGTTCACCCCCCTCCCTCCAGTCCTGTTCCTCCTTTTCCCAGCTGGCCCACCCCGTACTTCCGGGTACGGCATCCAGTGTCAAGGCATCTGTCTCCCGCTCAGTGCATGCACCAGGGCTTAGAGACGCAACCTGCATGCCTTCACCTCCGCCCGCGCTGGCTGTCGCGTTGGGAGGCTCCTAGCCAGCGACTATGCGGCGTTCTGGTACGGATCCTCCCCCTGGTGCCTCACTGGAAGTGTGGGGCTCCGTTGCCCTGTCACACACCTCCCCCTTCAAGTTAAACAGTTCTTACCCAATCTGTTCGGTTTCCCTTTCCATTATGCACGATAAAAAGTCCATGTTCCGAAGTATTTTCCCCGGCCGATGAGCCACTTTAAAACAATAGGGCTGGAGCGCCAGGTACCATCTCATGACTCTCAAGTTTGTACTCTTCATGGTCTGAAGCCATCTAAGCGGTGTGTGGTCCATGGCTAATAGGAAGCAGTCCCCTAGAAGATAATAATGAAGTACATCTATGATCCATTTTACAGCTAGGACCTCTTTTTCTATCGTCACATAATTTCGCTCTCATAGGAATAGCTTACGACTTATATACAATACTGGGTGATCATTTCCTCCTACCACCTGAGCCAACACAGTCCCCAACCCTACCTCCAAGGTATCTGTCTGCAGTATGAATGCTTTTGAGAAGTCTGGTTGTATTAGCACTGGGGCATTAACTAAGCGTTCTTTTAATGTCTGAAAGGCTCTGCGGGGTCCATCTTACCCTTTGGGGTTGCCTGTTTCATGTCAGGTCTGTCAAAGGAGTGGCTAACATCGCAAAGTATGACACGAATCGGCGATAGTAACCTGCCAACCCGCGAAATTTACGTACCTGTCTCTTTGTAGATGGAGGTGGGTAGTCTCGAATAGCACTTACTTTATCAGCTAGTGGCTTTAACTGTCTTCGTCCTACAGTGTACCCTAGGTAGGTCACCTCTCGCTGCCCGAACTTACATTTCTTTGGGCTTGCCATCAGTCCCGCCTTCTCTAGAGCCCACAACACTGCCTCCACTTGCTGTAAATGATCTGACCACGTTGTACTAAAGATTATAATATTGTCAATATATGCGGCTGCATATCGATGATGCTCATACAGCGCCCAGTCCATTAACCTCTGAAAGGTGACAGCGGCCCTGTGTAGGCCGAATGGCATGGTGATAAATTGGTATAACCTGAAGGGTGTAGTGAACGCTGTCTTTTCTTTAACGGCAGGTACCAAGGGGATTTGTCAGTATCCCTTATTGATCTAGGGTCAAGATGTACTGGGCTTGCCTCAGGCGTTCGAGAAGTTAATCTATCCAGGACATGGGGTAGGCATCAAAACACAAAATCTCGTTCACCTTCCTAAAGTCAATACAAAACTGGGTCGAGCCGTCGGATTTAGGAACCAAGAAGATTGGGCTTCGCTACTCACTGTGCGACTCCTCAACCACCCCCCATTATAGCATCATCTGTAACTCGTCCCAGACTGTATCCCATAATTTTCAGGGTAGGGGTCGGATTGAATCCCGCACCTTCTTACCTGGTTCGGTAGCGAACTCATGGCTTGCAAGAGTTGTTCTCCCGGGACAGCTCATTAGGTCGTGCACGTATTTCTGGAGCAGTTGTCACAGCTCTTCCTGCTGGGGCGCTGTTATTTCTTCCCCCAGCACCACCCTTTCTCCTACGGCATCTTCTCCCCAGGGTCCCAATTCCGACTCCAGTGATTGAGGATCAATAAGCAACCCCTCTCAGGGATTCTACTTCTTTAGAAGGTTCACGTAGTAGATCTGGGTATGTCTCCTTCTCCCATATAGCTGGATCTCATAGTCCACCTCCCCCATGCGCCGTCTCACTTCAAAAGGGCCTTGCCACCTGGCCAGAAGCTTGGATTCTCGGGTAGATAACAGGAGAAAGACCAGGTCCCCTGGCTGGAATACTCGTAAGCTGAGCTTGTTCCTGTGCTCTTAACAGGTTAGTTTTAGCGAAGGCCCCCAAAGACTGGAGTTTACTTCTTAACTGCAATATATAGTGTACCAAGCCCTGGGCTTGTGACTCTTGATCCTCCCATCCTTCCTTTACTAAGTCCAGTATTACCCTAGGCTGTCGCCCATATAACAACTCAAAGGGTTACTATCCTAATGAAGCCTGAGGGCCTCCTGGATGGCAAACAACAAGGCCGGGAGTAATTTGTCCCAAATCCGGGGGTCTTCCTGTACAAACCGATGCAACATTGACTTGAAGATTCTGTTAAATTGTTCGACTAACTCATCGGTTTGCAGGTGAGAAACGGCTGTCCTTAATGTTTTAACTTGTAACATATGGCACAGCTCCATCATCAACCGGGAGGTTACATTAGTCCCTTGGGGTATGTCTACACTACAAAGTTAATTCGAACTAACAGCTGTTAGTTCGAATTAACTTTCATAGGCGCTACACATGCAAACCGCTAGTTCGAACTTAATTTGAACGAGTGGAGCGCTTAATTCGAACTAGGTAAACCTCATTCTACGAGGACTAACGCCTAGTTCGAATTAAGTAGTTCGAATTAAGGGCTGTGTAGCCACTTAATTCGAACTAGTGGGAGGCTAGCCCTTCCCAGGTTGCCCTGGTGGCCACGCTGGGCCAAGCCAGGGAAACTCGTCTGCCCCCCTGCCGGCCCCGGAGCCCTTAAAGGGGCACGGTCTGGCAACGGTGCCCGTGCCAGGTGCAAGCCTGCCAGCACCCAGACAGCAGACCCTGCACCTGGCACGGGATGAGCCAGCCACCCGCTGCCACCCAGCCCTCCCCCTCTTCCCAGGACCAGGCTGGCAGCTCCCAGGAGCCTGCCCGGGGCTGCAAGAGGCGGACGCCCGCCTGGTCTAGTGCGGAGATCGTGGACCTCATCGAGGTTTGGGGGGAGACCTCCAACGTCCACAATCTCCACACTAGGCACAGGAAAGCGGCCGCCTAGGGCAGGATAGCTGCCAGCCTGGCCACCAAAGGCCACATGCGAACCCAGGAGCAGGTCTGCATGAAAATCAAGTTGGTCCAGTAAGACCCCCGACCCTGAGCTTAGAACATAAGAATGGCCGTACTGGGTCAGACCAAAGGTCCATCTCGCCCAGTAGCCTGTCTGCCAACAGCGGCCAACACCAGGTACCCCGGAGGGGATGGACCGAAGACAATGACCAAGCCATTTGTCTTGTGCCATCCATCTCCAGCCTTCCACAAACAGAGGCCAGGGACACCATTCCTACCCCCTGGATAATAGCACTCCATGGACCCAACCTCCATGACATTATCTAACTTCTCTTTAAACTCTGTTCTAGTTCTCACCTTCACAGCCTCCTGTGGCAAGGAGTTCCACAGGTTGACTATTTGCTTTGTGAAGAAGAACTTTCTTTTATTAGTTTGAAGCCTGCTACCCATTCATTTCATTTGGTGTCCTCTAGTCCTTCTATTATGGGAACTAATGAAGAACTTTTCTTTATGCACCCTCTCCACACCACTCATGATTTTATAGACCTCTATCATATCCCCCCCCTCAGTCTCCTTTTTTCTAAGCTGAAAAGTCCCAGTCTCTTTAGCCTCTCTTCATATGGGACCAGTTCCAAACCCCTAATCATTTTAGTTGCCCTTTTCTGAACCCTTTCCAAGGCCAAAATATCTTTTTTGAGGTGAGGAGACCCCATCTCTACACAATACTGAAGATATGGCGTACCATAGTTTTATACTTCCCCTCCTCCTTCTTCCCCTGGCTTCCCCCTTCCAGCTCCCTCCTCCCAGGTTTCCACCTCCCTTCTCCCACCCTCTCTCTTCCCCTCTCCCACCTCCTTTTCCCAGTCTCCCCAGAGGTTAATCCCCCCCCCACCCTCAGTTTTGTTAAATAAAGAGAGTTTCTATTTTTGAACATACGTGTCCTTTATTTTTTACATCAAGAAGGGGGGCTAGGGAGGGGTAAGTGGAAGGAGGTGAGGGAGGAATGGGGCACGAGCCCCTGATGGGGAGGACTGGGGTGGCTCTGCGGGCTCCTCGGGGTGGAAGCTCTCCTGCAGGGCCTCCTGGATCCTGACAGCCCCCCGAATGACCCCCCCGGATGGCAGCCTGCGGCAAGTGCAGCCGGGCTGATGGCCGAGTGCTGTGATGTGCCAAGTGTGGGCACTCAGGGCACTCCAAGACAGGACTGCTTTGCTGTCCCTCATCAAGGTAGACAAGCAAGCGGGGAACCCTGAGAACTGTCTGTCCAGGGTGGGGGTCGGGTCCCTTTAAGCACAGCCCTCGGCTAGCCTGAGGCAGCAGCTCCACGCTCTAAGTCCTAAGCTGATGCCCTGCCGGCACTGGTTCCGGCCAGCCTTAACTTCGGTTCAGGGTCCACTCAATGTGGACATGCTAGTTCAAATTAGCAAAACGCTAATTCGAACTAGTTTTTAGGTCTAGATGCGCTAATTCGAATTAGCTTAGTTCGAATTAACTTATTCGAACTAAGTTAGTTCGAATTAGTGCTGTAGTGTAGACATACCCTTGATCTGTTAACATCTCTCAGGTAATCCCACCCGCGAAAAGATTTTTACAAGTTTACAAGATTTTTATCAATTACTGGGGCTGTTGTACTTCGCAGGGGCATGGCTTCGGGGTATCGAGTCGCATAATCTATCACCACTAGAATATATTGGTGACCCCTCCCCGATCACTCTAGCGGCCTGACTAGATCTAGTGCAATCCATTCAAACGGCACCCCGACCACCGGGAGGGATGCTAACAGGGCCTTTGGTACTTTTGTCTGGGAGGTCAACTGACATTCTGGGCAAGATTCGCAAAAGTCCTGTATCCCCCTATAGACTCCCAGCCAGAAAAACCTTTGCAACACCCTGTGTTAGGTTTTTTCTCACCCCAGATGGCCTGCCCAGGGATTGGTATGGGCTAACTCCAGGATTCGCCATCTGTACCGTGCAGGCACTAACATCAGTTTCACTTCCCCTCACCCCTCTCTGTTATCTAATACTCGGTATAACTGGTGATTCCATACCTCAAATCGCGGGCCCTGGTGTATCAGCCTTCCATGACCATCCCCTTCCTCAGAATTCGCTGCTTGCTCCCAGGCTCTCTGTAAGGTTGGGTCTTTCCTTTGTTGCTGTAGGAAATCTCCCTCTCTGATTTCCAAATTGAAGGGGCCCTCTGTGGTTCTGGTGTCAGAAGACTTCAAGGGGCCTGTGACTCCGGCGTCTTGCGGGGAGGCAATCTTCTCACCTTGTGCGGCGAGGGTTATCTTTCTGCTGGCCTCCAGGTCTCCCGAGGCTACGTGCTGGCCCCATTGTCTCAGGCCCTGGTCGAACCCTGGCCAATTCCACCCTATCAATAGTGGATAGGCAAAGGTGGGCGCCAGTGCAGCTCGGCATAGGCCTTCCCTCTGTCCATCATGGATTTGGACCCAGGCTGTGGGATATGGTCGTACGTCGCCATGAACGCACTGCATCCACACGGGCCTGCCTGCCAGCCTCCCTACTTCTAGCAGCTCTGCTCTTATCATCGTTTGCCCGCACCCTGAATCTACCATTGCTTCCATGGGTACTCCGTTGACCTTTACCATAATCACCCGCCTTGCCTTCTCCCGGCCCTCCAGCAGGGCCTGGGCCAGTACTACTTGGCCAAAAGTACAATCCATTAATGGGCACTTGTGGCAGAAGTGCCCCTCCTGGCCGCATTGACAGCATATGCTTTTGGACAGAGGTCCCCCCTTTCGACCAGTCTCCCTTTCCTCAATCTGTGTCCCCTTTTCCACCATAATCTCAGGTGTAGGCATCCACCACACTGAGGCTAGTCTCTTGCTCTCGGCTGGTGCCGGGCCAACAGCCCCTCCTTTTTTCAGTGCCTCCTCATGAGTCCCACTCCCTATACAGGAGAGTGTTAATCGCTAGGGTACCAGTGGGTGTCTTCCTCTTCTCTTCCATCCCCTCAGTGGCCAAATAGTCCTCCATTAATGCCACAGCTTCATTTAAAGTGTCCGGGTGATGGCGCCTGACCCACCTCTGCCCCCCGGCTGGCAGAATTTGGACAAACTGCTCAAGCACAATGGTTTCAGCCACCTGTGCCCCTGTCTTCAGTTCTGGCTACAGCCACTGCCTTTGTAGCCTTTGTGCTACCTCCCTTGGTCTTTCTCCTGAAGCTTAATGCTCCTGTTGAAAGCACTGCCAGTATGTCTCTGGGGTCACCCCTCCTTGGTCTAATATAGCCTCCTTCACCTTGTAATAATGCAAGGCGTCCCAAGCCAACAAATTACGGTAGGCTAGCTGTGCCTGCCCCATCAGATACAGAGCTAGGAGTGTGGCCCAATGGTCCTCTGGCCATTTCACGGTGGTGGTCACCCGTTCAAACGTTACAATGAAGGTCTCCGGGTCATCCTTGGGACCTAGCTGAGACAGTCTTACCAGCAGCTGTTGCCCAGTGCTCAGGCCCTCCTCTGCTTGCATGAGCGGGTCTCCTCCAGTTCTGCCCTGCATCGCCGCCTGCTGTTGGTCGGTGAGTTCTCAGATCAGCTGTCGCTGCAGCTCCTGATATTGGGTAGCCAGCTGTTGCACCAGCTGGGTCTGCTGTTGCTGTTATGGGGGAGGGATAGCTCAGTGGTTTGAGCATTGGCCTGCTTAAACCCAGGGTTATGAGTTCAATCCTTGAGGAGGCCATTTAGGGATCTGGGGCAAAATCTGTTGAGGATGGTGTTTGGTCCTACTGTGAAGGCAGGGGACTGGACTCAATGACCTTTCAAGGTCCCTTTCAGTTCTAGAAGATAGGCATCTCCATTCATTTAAATTTACTGGCACTGATTCTCCATCAACCACACCAGCATCTTGGATACATCCACGTCCGCCTTACTTTTCCCAAAACAAATTAAGTTTTAGTTTGGACAGACTCCTCCTGCCCTTCTTTACCCTTAACTCAGGGTCGGATTGCTTGTTAACATCCACATTCTCCACCACGTGTGGGAGGTTCTGACTCGACCTGGGGTCTGCGACCTTCCCTTCTCTTCCCCTGTCAAATAGGAAGAAAAAGAACTATTCCCTGTGGGGGAAGTGGGACTCGGGCCCGCCTCTCTCTGAGTCCCGACCCACGGCCCTAAGGACAGGGTGTTTCCTCCCTGACCTGGCTAGCGGGGCGGTCTGCCTAAACTCGCCAGCCCGCAGGCGCTTCCTCAAACAGCCCCGCCCTGGGTCACTTCCTTCCCCCCAGGGCTCTCACCCTGAGGATGCCTCTCCTCCTCAGTATTGAGTTGCTCCTCCTTCCACTCCCCCGGATGCTTCCCCCTCCTTTTTGTCCCCATCATGCCCTTTTTATGGGCCAGTTCACCCCCCTCCCTCCAGTCCTGTTCCTCCTTTTCCCTGCCGGCCCGCCCCATACTTACGGGTACGGCGTCTGGCATCAAGGCGGCTGTCTCCCGCTTGGTGCACGCGCCGGGGCTTAGAGCCACAATCTGTGCGCCATCCCCTACGCCTGCACCGGCCGTCACGTTGGGAGGCTCCTAGCCGGCGGCTATGCGGCATTCTGGCACAGATCCTCCCCCCGGTGCCTCGCTAGAAGTGTGGGGCTCCATTGCCCTGTCACAATGCCTAAGAACTCTTCAGTGATATTTCAACATGAGTAAGGCTCTTGGCAGATATTTAAGTCATGAAGAATCTCTAAGGGTATGTCTACACCACAGGATAAGGTCAAATTATGATACGCAACTAAGGTAGCTGAAGTCAAAGTACCTTAACTCAACTTTTGGCTCTCTCTGCGCTGCACAAAGTTCAAGGGAGAGCACTCTCCCTTCGACTTCCCTTACTCCTCACGGAAGCAGGATACCGGCATCGACCAGATTGCCCCTCTTAGTTTGAATTAGCATGTCTTCGCTAGACCCTCTAATTCAAACACTGGAAGATCAATAGTGGCAGCTTAGATCTTCTCTGTAGTGTAGACATACCCTATAATACAAGAAATTCACTTTGAAATGTCAACCTACCTTACAACTGTGGGGGAATGGATCACATTCCTTCTCAGAATGTGAGTTTTTTAAGTCTTGGCTTGACAAAGCCCTGGCTGGGATGATTTAGCTGGGGATGGTCCTGTTTTGGGCAGGGGGTTGTACTCAATGACCTCCTGAGGTCTCTTCCAACCCTGTGATTCTATGAAATGGCCCCATGGATTCATTTTCCATTCCTCATAACTAAACATTAACTTTCCAGTATTTCAGTGGAAAGTGTGTGTAAAAATAATGCTATATTTCATTGCAATAAGAAAAAAAACCAAAGAAAATATTTTATTCTGGTCCTGTCAGCCTAGAACCACCTTTAGTCTGAGGTCCTTAGCAGCAAGGGTTTAAGTAGAGGTATTGGAGATGAAAGCAGCTATATATATTATTTGCAAAATTTTTCCTGTGGAACAACAGTGACATTATCACATCACTCTGCATCCCACAGCCCTCCCCCTCAGTTGTCCCGCCTCCTACCTTCCTCCCCACTACTAATCTAGCTGGGGGATTGGCAAACCATGGCTTCCGAGCAGCCACAGAATTTATGGTAATCTGCTGCTGGTCGGCTTCTGGAACAGGAGGAGGAAAATTGAAGGGAGTCAGCAGAGAGGCCCACTGTAGGGGTGGTGGGGACAAGAGGGGCACCAGAGAGAGGCCCAGTGTGTGGGGAGCGCCAAACTGGGGGACACTCCAGCCCCTGAACCAGGCTGGGAGGCACCCAGCTGGGGCCGGAGCTGGATGTGCTTCTTGCAGCCACCATGTGGCAGACTTCTGGGAGTGTCAGTTTGGGCCTGCAGCACAAGAGGGAGGGGCCAGTGGCGAGGCCCATGGCAGTTGGTGGGGGAGTGGAGTGGGGATCACCCCGGCCCCTGAGCCCGGGCTGGATGTCCCTCTGGCAGCTGTCTGCCCACGTAGCAGCTGCCGTAGGGATATCCAGCCCTGCCTCAAGGCCCCCATGTGGGCAGGTGGCTGCCAGAGTTTAAATTGAGCTGTGAAGTTCCTCCGCTTTCCAGGGTGGGGGACAGGTGGTGCCTGGCAGTGCAGGCGCGCAGGTCATGTGCAGTATCCCTGGGTGAAGGGGGCACATGGGAGCTGCGCAGCCTCCCCCCTCGCCACTGGAGGAAGAGGGCCGGGCGCTGCACTCTCTTCTCCCTCCCTGCCAGAGGGAAAGGGCCAGGCCAGACATGGCCTCGGTCCACTCCAACCAGGGGGAGTAGAGGGAGGGAGCTGGGCCAGCCTCAGTCTGGCCCAACCTCTCAGGGGCTGGGGAGAGCCAGGGCTGCCTACCCACAGAGAGACACTGCCTCCTACTCTCCACTAAAAGCAAATATGCAGTCTTCCCCCTTTCACTCCTGCACACACACACACTCCTTTTCTTTTGTTCATGAAAACCTTCCCTTCAGTTCTATCTTCTTCACCCCTACACTTTTTGGTCAAATGAGAACTGACCAGGTATATGGAAAAGTTTAAGATAGAGATCAGCAACCTTTGAAACCAAAGAGCCAAACTACCTCAAAATTCAGAACAAGTTGTCAACAAAGAGCGGTATAAGAATGCCCATTTGCATGACTGAAAATATACAATTTAATATTGATAATTGACATAATTATTAATAATATCATTAATGAAACCTTGTACTCTCAGACTGTATTTAATGGGATTTCTGCTGCTGCATCTTTTCACACATTTCTTTGAAGTTTACATCATAACTGGTCAAATCCAGTTTCATGCATGCATTCAGGCTGTCTTCTGTCAATCTTATGGCAGGGGGCTGGTGATGTGGGTGTGCAGAAGTCTGGGGATGTGGGGGTATGAGGAGCTCAGGGCAGGGAGTTCAGTTATATGATTGGTTCAGAGTTGGTGTTGGGGGGTGGTGCAAGAGTGCTATGACGCTTGAGGCAGATGGGGGCTGGGCCCAAACTGGGGGCTTGTTGGCCAGGCTTCATTTTTAAAGAAAGTAAAATATTATGTCCAACACAAACAATTTCAACATCGTCTTTATTTATGGCAGGTGTGGGGAACCTTTTTTGGGTTGGGGGCCACTGACCCACAGAAAAATCAATTGGGGACCACACGTGTAAGAAACAAAAAACCTCCAAAAACATCCAACCCTCACTGATGTGACCCCCAACTGAAACACCTCACTCCCATAGTGGGGGGAGGGGAGGGAGGACTGAAGTTCAAGGCCTCAGGCCAGATTTACTCTTCTGGAGTTCCAGGGCTGGTGGATTTTGGGGACCCCCCAGCCTCTGGGTTGGGGCAAAAAATGAGGCATTAAGTGTGTGGGACAAGGCTGCCAATGAGTGGGATAGGGATGGAAGTGCAAGATCTGAGCAGGAGGTGGGATGTTGGAGGGGGTGAGGTCTGGCCAAGGGACAAAGGGTGTCTGTCTAGGGGATAGAGGGCAAGGGGTGTCTGGCCAGAGGTCTGGGTGAAGGGGGGATGTTAGCCAGAGGCCTGAGGGCAAGGGGGATGTTGACCAGGGGGCTGGAAGCAGGGGGTGTCTGGCCTAGGGGTGTCTGGCCAGGGGGTTGGGGGCAAGGGAGATATTTGCCAGGGGGCTAGGAGCAGGGGATGTCTGACCAGAGGGCAGGGGGTATCTGGCTGGGGGTTGTGAGTGTGGGGGGGGGGTCTGGGCATGAAGGGGTTGGGGGGCACTTATTTGTTTTCACACCATATGGCAGGCACTGTGTAACACACCTGCTGCTGCTCCCATTCCCCAGAAGTCTCTGGGAAGGGCTGGCAGGGGAGGCTGCAGGAAGTGTGCCCTGAGTGAAGGAAATGTCAGTGCGCAGGGAGCCATTTTTGGTTCCTGGTTTCCCCGGGGGGCGGGGGGGAGGGGAGGAAAATGCTGTTCTACCGTGTCTAGCCTGTTTGTTCCCTGCACGCCGGGTCTGGCGGGGAGGGAATTTTCTCCCCCCACCCCTCCCCGCAGGAAGCTGCACTGGCATTCCAGTCTTGTGGCGGTCGTAAGGCTGTAGCACCAACGTGGGCTCCCTGCTCTGGAGGGAGCTGTGGAGGGCTGAGTTGGGGCTCCAGAAGAGCCATATCTGACTTGCAAGCCAACCCCTAGTTTAAGAGCCTCTAAGCCGCAGTTCTCAAACTTTTGGGGCTCCGGAGCCCTTTTCATGCATAAAAATTTATGTGGAGCCCCTGCAGTCCACTGATTGTATGTGTTGTACCTATCGATGTTTCCAGTTTGTCAACCTCATGGAGTCCCTGGAGATGTCTTGTGGAGCCCTGGGGCTCCGCAGAGCACAGTTTGAGAAACACTGCTCTAAGCCTTTCAGTTCTGGGTGGAGCAGCACCAACACTTGCTGGGAAAATAATCTGTAAATTCTCTAGCCCCATTGTTTCTTCACACTCCTGCTGACTCCTACAGCCTTCCTAGGGCAGACAAGGAGAGAGAGCCTGCCATAGCCAACTCTTATCAATGTCAAGGAAAAAGGGACACTTTCATTGTCTATGCAAAATCCAAGGGAAATAGAATTGCCTCGTCAGTTCCCTCACTCATTCTGACACGTCCATAGTGCCATGGGGGTGAAGAGGGTGATTGGGGGAAAATGTTACCCTACCCAGCTGTACATACTACTTATCTTTCCGATACCACACTATCCCACACCGCTTCAGTACACACTTGCCTGGCTATTTGTTGGACTTCTTTGGAGCATCTGCTTCTTTATGCACACATTTCCTGTCCCCATCATCTTCCCTGTGCTATGTCACATTATAAAAAATGATGCAATGTTACTTCCTCAAATGATGTTAACATCCATGACAACACATGAACACCAAAAACTCAGAGCACCTATTTTGACCTACTTTCACATTTGTCTAGCAGCCAATCTCTTCTTCCATGGCAACCTGCACATAGGCCATGCATGCTTCACAAACCAAATGCTGAGGTATTCTTTTATGGTGTGTAGATTAGAATCATAGGGCTGGAAGAGACCTCAGAAGGTCATCAAGTCCAGCCCCCTGCACAAGGCAGAACCAATCCCAACTAAATCATCCCAGCTAGGGCTTTGTTCAGCTGAGACTTAGAAACCTCTAGGGATGGAGATTCCACCACCTCCCTAGGTAACCCATTCCAGTGCTTTGCCACCCTCCTAGTGAAATAGTTTTTCCTAATATCCAACCTATTGCTCCTTGTTCTGGTTGAGCTACATTTCTCAGGGGTTTTTTTGCGGGAAGGAGGCATGGTTTATTTTGGACAAAGAGTTAACATGCTGAAAGCCTGTATTAAAATCAAGATACATAAAATAAAATGTGTTAATCTATTTAAGTCAGTTTATTGCCTTTGGTAGGTGTTCTGTGGAATTGCTCTTTTGTATTATATGACATTGACAAAATATATATTTTATTATACTTCTAGGGAAGGGCCATTTTATAGTATAAAGCCACATTTTGATGGGGGGGAGAGAAGAGGCTTCAGAAAACAAAGCATGATTTGGATTGTATGTACCAAGCTCTCTAGTTGGCTACATTCTGTAAAATATTTCCAGTGTGTATTTAGTTTTTATTAGAGTGCAGACTGAAGGAAGAGTACATTTACTGATAATATTCATATCTTTTATGAGTTCCTATATATGGATGTATGTATGTATGTGTAAAAATAAGGCAGTATTTCATTGCAATAAGAAAAAAGATTTTTTTATTAAACCAAAGAGTGTATGTAAAAAGGTCTGGACAGTTTAATAGGAAAAGTGAAGCTCAATAAAATTACATTTCTACTTCTGTTTGTACATGGAAAAGTAAAAATGTCACTTGGGCTAAGTTAAAAATGGTGCCTTTTTGTAGAATATTATCAAACCAACAGAATAAAAAAGGTCAAGTTCATGACTGGATGCTTCAATGCATGTTTCCACATGGACTTGCCATTTTATTTAAAATATCAGGAACATAGCTCAAAGCACCATAAAACTGAATTACGTGATAAGAAAATCTCATCTTAAGTGAGTTTGAGGGTTGTTTCAGTACAGGTTAATTGTTTAGTTACCCATAGAAAGGGCAGAAACAAATATTTTCTCTTGAAAAAGTGTTATCGACAGTACAGAAACAAAAAGGGTGACTAACAAGGGAGTAGAGGAAGCGTTGAAAGAATGCAATCATAAAACAGAGCTGAAGGTGAAAGGCTGCTTATAAAATAAATCCCCTTTGGCTTGTGAAGTTTAATTAGTGTGTTCAGACCTCATTAATTTTGCCACTTTAGTTCTTTTCCTGAGGTAGGTCGTGGAGTAAAGTGAATTAAGAATGCTAAGCACCTAGCAGGATTGGGGCACAGTTATAGTCCTTTGTGATAATTATTCCAACTCTAAACAACTAGCACAGGGGAGATGGAGGAACACATTTCCCTTGCTTATACTGCCATTTGACATCACAAAACGTGGTCTGTGGGTATGCCCAAAGTCAGCCATTTGCTTTGGCAGTTACGTGTGCATAAATATTTGCTATAGGCTATATCAGAAGTTAGTTAGAGCTAAGACTGAAAAATGGTAATAGTTTGTCTAGGGGTATGGCACACACTATGACTCCACCTAGGTAAATGCTTAAAAATACAGTAGCCTTCCAATATCCGGCACCTTTGGGACCGAGCTGGTGCTGGATTATCGGATATGCTGGAGTATCGGGAGGTACTCCGGCGGGGGGCTGTGATGGGTCTGCTGGGACCCGCACTGCATCCGGGGGGGTGGGCGGGGAACGGTGCGGCAAGGGGCAAACCCTCCGCCATTTTGCAGGAAGGCAGGGGAAGCCCCGCACAGCCGCCAGCGACAGGTGCTGCAGGACCAACCCGGCTTCCCCAAGTCCGCCGCTAGTCAGTTTCAGCAGCGGCAGCGGCAGACTTGGGGAAGCGGCAGAGCAGCTGGGGTGCTGCCGGGTAGGTCCCGCAGTGCCGCCTCTGCTCCGCAATAACTACTGCAGTCTGGGGGGTGAGGAGCCCGCTCCCCTCCCGGAAACTCTCTGCGGCAGCGCGGGGTTGAGCACAGCCAGAACGGGGCAAGTTCAGGGACTTAGCTCTCGTCCCTTCTACTCCGCTGTCGCTTGCAGGCTGGTGGCTGGGTTTCCCCAGCTGGCCTGTTGCTGGTGGCTGCACAGGGCTTCCCCCGCCTTCCTGCAAAACGGCAGAGGGTTCGCTCCTTGCTGCGCCGTGCCCCCCCCCCCCCCCGCCCTCCGGCCAGACGCAGTACGGGTCCCGGCAGACCCGTCACAGGGCTATAATCCCCTTCCCCTCTTCCCTTTCCCAGCCATGAGCGCCCATGGGGCTCACAGCAGCTCCAATTGTCCGGCTGGCTGGAGCACTTCCAGGTTCCAGTTGGTGCTGGACTATCGGGAGTGCGGGACTACTGGATGCCGGACAATTGGAGTATTACTGTAATGACATTTTCATAAGAGTTGCACCTTATTTATGCATTATTGTTTTGACTGGGACGTTTAAGGACAATAGTGTTATTTTCTATTATTAACTGCAGCTAGTTATCATATCCCACACATTGTGGGCACTGACATAATTTAAAGATATGTTTGCTACTATAATATATGAAGTTATTTGTCCAGGCCTCACTAGTTCTTATAAACAGTGCAACAGTCACACTAAATGCCCAGCAATAATATTACCATATCAGTTGCTATGTAAATATTTTTACCTTTCTATGTTCAGCTACAAGTTGTTGTGACAGGGACCCTGGCGGGTCCCACACTACCTTGGCACCGGCCCCGGTGTACTGGGGAGAAAAGCCACCGAGTGAGCAGGGACGGCTTTGTGGAGCCTGCTCAGCAGCCGCCAGCAGGCTCCAATTTCCGCTCTGCCAGGCAAAGGAAGACAGAGGTGGGTCTGAGATGCCGGCAGGGTGGCCCTGGCGACTCCGGTGCAGGTGCGTCAGGATGCTTAAAGAAGGCACCGATGATGCCAGAAGGGGAGAGCATGGAGGTGGCAGGGACCGGTTTCTTCCACTCGCGGAACGCTGACCATGGGCACACCTCAGGACTGATGCCGCTTCAGAAGTAGGTAGGAAGTGACCCAGGGCACAGCCGCTGGAAAGGCCCATGCGTTGGTGCATTGAGGAAAGCTTCCCACACCAACAGGACAAGGGTCACGGACTCCAGTCCTTAGGGCCCTGGGTCAGGGCTCGGAGTGAGGGTGGGCCCAAGCCCCCCTACCTAACTCAGCCACTCCAAGGTAACGGGGTGTGAGTGATAGCCAAGGCCTGTAGGGTGGAACCTGGAGACAAATGACAAATGTGGGTGAGATGCCTGGAACTTAACCCAAGACAGGAGAGGATTGGGACCCTGAACAGACCCAAGTGTTTGGGCGGACAGTCGTAGCCCCGCGGGATAGGATTTTGGACCCCGGGGAGGGTAGACCGGGGGGAAGCTCGGGCCCCTGTGGGGGTGCCGGATGGGTAATAAAGGCAAGATTAGACCCTATCCGAGTCCTGCCCTCTACACGTTGTAGAAACCATTTCATATTTAGCTAGAAGCCATTCTGTATAACAAAAGCCATTTCAGTTGCTTGTGTCTGCACGTATACTAGAGGGAGTGAACTGGCCTTCACCGAGGTGGGGAGAGGCCAGAGGGATGCGCTGTTGGAATGTGTTAATGAACTATTTTGAGCTGAAGCTCGAACTCCCTCTAAACCTGTTTCTTTCTTTGCTGATAATAATTCCTCTCTGAAGTTCATTTTGATTTCTTGCCCTGACATCAGACTTGTTTGGTTAAGGGTATAAAATACTAGGATTGATTGTATTAGCCAGCCTTACTGGGCCTGGCTTTGCTGGGACCACGTTTGGCTCATGCTGTGCTTTATTAATTAATAAAGCTGTTTGTTAGCTGCCTAAACAGAGAGGAGCGTTTTTGCTTCGACAACGTCATGGAGAATATGGGCATTGATCCACCCGGGTGAGGGGAAACTGGACTGAGAACTCTGTGGCCGTATAGGCTGGTGTGATGGTGGTTGTTTTGTTTAGGAGGTGAACGAGTCAGGAGGGAGAGTTGTCCTCACTGGGAAGGAGGCCCTTTGGGGAAGATTGAGACCCCTAAACTATTAGACTGGATGGCAGAGAGCGCAGCAGCTACAACAAGCTCAGCTGCTGCAGCAATTGATGGTGCAGAATCTAGAGCAGCAGTGGCAGTTGCTGAGAGAATTAGTCGAACACCAACAGGGTCCAGCAGCAGGCAACGCTGGGGTGTCAGATGCTCAACTCGCCTGTGGGGCCTGAGGCGACCATCGGCAGCGGGCAGCAGCTACAGATACAATTAACGAAGATGGGACCAAATGACGACCCAGAGGCGTACCTTGTGACGTTCGAGAGAGTGGCAATGGCCGCTTGGTGGCCGGAGGACCATTGGGCCACCCTTTTGGCTCCCTATCTCACAGGCCCAGCACAGTTGGCTTACCGAAGCCTCTCTGCCCACGAAGCGTTACGTTACTATAAGGTCAAAAAGGCGATTTTGGACCAGTTAGGAGTAACACCAGAGGCTTACTGGCAGCGATTCCGCCGAGGGTGATACCCTCTGGGTGCCCAACCTAGGGCGGTCACCCAGAAACTCCGAGAAGCTGGGTGGCACTGGATGGAGCCAGACCAGAAAACAGGGACACAGGTTGTTGACTTGGTCACTTTGGAACAGTTCGTGAAAATCCTACCGACCGAGTGCCAAAGATGGGTCCGCCGCCACCAGCCCTCCACGCTAAACGAAGCAGTCACCCTCATGGAGGATTATACGGCCATGGAGGGAATGGAGGAACGAGGTCTGGCTGGAAAAGAAACGCCAGGCCCACCCCGAGGTTTGAGCAGTCTGAGGAAGCACAGGGAGGTACCAGGGAAATCCATTAGTGGGCCCACGAGGAGAGGTAACTGGCGACGGTTGGCCCCGGTGTGGCCTGGGACCCCATGGGAAGACTCCCCCGACACCCCACCCAGCCACGGAAAAGAGGACCAAACCTCGGTGGGGAAGACGACGCCCAAGAATGTTTGTTTTGAGTGTGTCCAGGAAGGGCATTTTAGAAGGGACTGTCCGTTTATGGACTGCTCCTTTGGGCAGGTGCTGACGCTGACTCCAGAGGAGCGAGGTGGAGGAGAGACAAGGATAATGGCCCCGGTGAAGCTGGATGCCTTAGTGGATACAGGTAGTAGCCAGACACGTGTCAGAGCTGACCTGGTGAAGGACTTTCAGTTGGCAGGCCCCCCGCTCCGCAGGCAATGTGTGCATGGGGAAGTCAGGGCGTACCCGAAAGCATGGGTCCGCCGATGGAAGGAGACGAGGAAACAATATGTCGAGTCACCGTGGCCCCAAAGTTGGCATATCCGGTAATACTCGGGTGAGATTGGGCCAGATTCCAGCGTATTTTTAGGAACTAGCACAGAAAGGAACCAGCAGACCAGGCCCTCGTCAGTCAAGCAGGTCCCCCAGGGGCCCAGGAGGAGTCACCAGGGACTTCCCACGATAAAGCGAGGCAACCGCCTGGGCCGGGAGACAACAGAATTAGACTCGACTCAGCGAGCGGACCCGAGGGATGGGTAGACAGAAAGGACTTTGTGGAAGAACAAAGAACCGACCCTTCACTACGACGCACCTGGGATTATGAGACCAATGGGATGGTAGACCGGACTGGACCACCAGCGCAAAGACCCTGGTTTGAGGTACATGCCGAATGGTTGTACCGAGTTATGAATAGCCCCGGGGGGAAGGCGGGGAGATAAGGCAGTTACTAGTTCCCACGTGCTTTCACAGGGTCGTACTGGAGCTAGCTCATAAGAACCCATGGGCCGGCCATCTGGGCCAAGAAAAGACATTGCAACAGATTGGCCAAAGGTTTTATTGGCCGGGCGAGAGACAAAGGATTTTTGTAGATCATGCCCAGCATGCCAATGAACAGGCTTGGGGACAGTGCCTAAAGTCCCCTTGGTCCCCCTACCGATAGTGGGCATTCCGTTCGAACAGATAGCCTTGGACCTGGTAGGACCCTTGGAAAGATCGAGAGGGGGGCATCAGTACGTCCTTGTGGTTTTAGATTACGCCACCCGGTACCCAGAAGCCGTCCCCCTGCGGAATACCACGGCCCCAACCCTAGCGAATTAATTAAGATATTCTCGCAAGTGGGAATACCTAAAGAAAATTTAACAGATAAGGGCATGAATGTGTCATCTCGATTAATGGCCGAGTTGTGCCGGTTGTAACAGATTAAAACCTTAAAAACATCTGTATATCACCCCCAAACTGACAGCTTGGTGGAGTGTTTTAATGAGACCCTAAAATTGATGCTCCGCCGCTTGGTAGAAGATGATCCCTGGGAGTGGGACAGGTTGCTCCCCGCCCTACTGTTCACTATACGAGAGGTACCACAATCCTCCACGGGGTTCTCCCCGTTTGAACTGCTATACGGGCACCAGCCCCAGGGGATACTGGATTTATTGAAAGAGACATGGGAGGAGCAGGGGCCATGAAATGTCAGGTCTGTTCAAGATATAATTCAACTGAGGGAAAGACTCAGGACAGTGGGCGAGTTCACTAGAACCAAATCTATTGAAGGCGCAGGAAAAGCAGGAGCACTACTATAACAAAGGGGCCAGACTCCGTACCTTTAAGCCAGGGGACAGTGTCCTACTTTTGTTACCATCCCGAGAATCTAAATTGCTCGCCAAGTGGCAAGGGCTGTGCAAGGTATTGTGCTGGGTCGGGGAGGTAGATTATGAGATCCAGCTATCGGGCAAATGGAAAGAGACACAGATCTATCACGTAAATTTGTTAATAAGATGGAATGTCAGGGAACAAGTACTAATCATGCCGAGCCCCCCTGAGCCAGAGCTAGGACCCTGGATGGGAAGCCTGGGGCAATCGATGGCAGCACAGCTGGGAAACACCTGACCCCCAACCAACGGGCTGAGTTTCAAACGCTACTGCAGAGGTATTCCTCGGTGTTGTCATCACGCCCTGGGTGGACATCCCAAGCGAGCCACCACATCGCTACGCCGACCGGTAAGAAAGTACGCAACGTAATACGGCCCCTCCCTAGGAAGATGTGGGACACAGCGAGGGAGGAGGTGCAAGTCATGTTACAACTACGGGTGATCGAGGAGTCCCATAGTGAATGGCGCAGCCCGATCATGCTCGTCCCCAAGCCTGATGGGACAGTGAGGTTCTGTATAGATTTCTGGAAAGTAAACACCATCTCTCACTTTGACGCTTATCCGATGCCCCGAATCAACGAACTCCTAGAACGCTTCGGGAAGGCTCAATTCATTTCCACTTTGGATTTAACGAAGGGTTATTGGCAAATCCCCTTAACGCCAGCATCTAAAAAACCTTTTCCACACTGTGGGGACTGTACCAGTTCATGACTATGCCATTCGGCCTTCACAGGGCGGCAGCCAAGTTCCAAAGGCTTAGGGATAAGGTCTTAAAAGACCATCATCCATACGCTGCCGCCTGTATTGATGACATAGTGTATAGCATGTTGTGGGGGGAACATCTCAAGCACTTAGAGGCAGTTCTACTAGCCTTGCAAGGGGCAGGGCTGCCCACCAATCTGGGGAAATGCCGGTTCGCGCAAAGGGAGGTCTCGTACCTGGGCTATACTGTAGGGGGAGGGACCCTAAGACCTTTGGTGGACAAGATAAAGGCCCTAAAAGACTACCCCAACCCATCAACGAAAAAACACGTTCACCTGTTCCTTGGCCTGGCTAGTTATTATCGGCGATTTGTGCTGGGGTTTGCAACTTTAGCAGCCCCCTTAACGGATTTGACTAGAAACGCTCAACCGAACAAGGTTCCATGGACCTTCAATGTGAGAGGACGTTTCAAACACTGAGGGTATGTTTACACTTGCCCCCTAGTTCGGTAAATGAAGCATACTAAAGTTGCTAATGAAGCGCGGGATTTAAATATCCTGCGCTTGATTAGCATATTCGCGGCTGGTTGCCATTTTAAAATGCTGGTCGCCCGATTGAACTTGCCGCGTGTAGACGCGGTAGTCCGATCCAAAATCCTTCCCTCGAATTAACTGTTACTCCTCATTGCAGGAGGCAAGTTAAATACACGCGGCAAGTTAAATCGGGCGACCGGCATTTTAAAATGGCAACTGGCCGCGAATGTGTTAATCAAGCACGGGATATTTAAATCCCGTGCTTCATTAGCAACTTCAGTATGCTTCATTTGCTTCCCTAGTCCGAACTAGGGGGCAAGTGTAGACATACTCTGTAGGAGCAGCTAACTCAACCGTCAGTGTTGATACAACTGGACTTTTCCCGACCCTTTCTCCTACAGAGCAACACGTCAGAGGTGGGGTTGGGGCCGGTGTTATCCCAGGAACTAGGAGGAGACGAACATCCCATCCTTTATCTGAATAGGAAATTTTGCCCATGAGAACAGAACTACGCGACTATTGAGAAGGAAACTCTCGTGGTAAAGTGGGCCATTGATATGTTAAGATATTATCTTCTAGGAAACCCATTCCATCTGGTAACTGACCATGCACCGCTCAGGTGGATGCATTCAATGAAAAATACCAACCCACGAGTTATGACATGGTATCTCTCATTACAGCCATACCAGTTTGAAGTGACACACCGGCCCGGCAAGGTGCATGGTAATGCTGATTTCTTTTCAGGAATCGGAGGGGAGGTAAACAGTGGGGTAGGAGGAGATTTAGAAGGGTGTGTGTGTGACAGGGACCCCAGTGGGTCCCGCACTCCCTTGGCACTGGCCTTGGCGTACTGGGGTGAAAAGCCACCACTTGAGCTGGGACGGCTTTGTGGAGCCTGCTCGGCGGCTGCCAGCAGGCTCCAGTTTCCACTCCGCCCAGCAAAGGAAGGCGGAGGTGGAGCCAAGACGCCGGTGGGGCAGCCCTAGCAACTCTGGCACAGATGTGGCGGGACGCTTAAAGAGGGCGCTACCGATGCCAGAAGGGGAGAGCGTGGAGGCAGCAGAAATCAGTTTCTTCTGCTCGCAGGACACTGACCACAGGCACACCTCAAGACTGACGCCGCTTCAGAAGTAGGTAGGAAGTGACCCAGGGCACGGCTGCTTGAAAGGCCTGTGCGCTGTTGCGTTGAGGGAAGCTTCCCACACCAACCGGACAAGAGTCACGGACGCCAGTCCTTAGGGCCCTGGGTCGGGGCTCGGAGTGAGGGTGGGCCCGAGCCCCCTACCTACCTCAGCCACTCCAAGGTAAAGTAGCATGAGTGATAGCCAAGGCCTGTAGGGTGGAACCCAGAGATGAGCGACGAACGTGGGCGAGACGCCTGCAACTTAACCCAAGACAGGAGAGGATTGGGACCCCAGACAGACCCGAGTGTTTGGGCGGACGGTCATAGCCCCATGGGATAGGATTTTGGACCCCGGGGAAGGAGGACCGTGGGGACGCTCGGGCTTCGGTGGGGGTGCCAGATGGAAAATAAGGGCAGGATTAGACCCTATCTGAGTCCTGCCCTTTACAGTTGTATGAATTAAAAAAAAATTATTTTAGTTTATTACAATAGATAAACATTGAATCATAGGATACTAAAACTGGAAGGGATCTTGAGAGGTCATCAAGTCCAGTCCCCTGCCCTCACAGCAAAGCCAAGCATCATCTAGATCATCCCCGAGTGCACGTCTACACAGCAGGGCTAAAGCCAAAATAAGCTACACAACTTGATCTATGTCAATTGCATAGCTTAAGTCGAAATAGCTTATTTCAGATTTTGGCACTGTCTACACAGCAGGAAGTCCAAGAAAGAGCACACTTCCTCCAACTTTCCATACTGCTCATAAAATGAGGGTTAGAGGAGTCGGAGTAAGAAGTCCTCCAGCTCGACATTATGTCTAAATAACTGCTTCTAGTGTAGACATGGATTTTGTTATTTTGGAATCACTGAAATTATTCTGAAACTAGCCAATTAGCCCATCATAAAACGGGATTTTCAGGTCTCTCCTCCATGTCCTATTCCCTTTCTATCTCAGTCTTCTCCCCTGAGCCTGAGGTCTCTCGCTCCGTCTCTCTCTCTCTCTCTCCCCTCCTCCTACTGCCTCCCCCCTCTCTCTCTCAGCTCTCCTCCGTCTCCTGCCTCTCTCTGTCTCTCTTTCTCTTCTCCTCCTCCTCCTGCCTCTCACTGTCTCTTCTCCTCCTCCTCCTACCTCTCACTCTCTCTTTTTCTTCTCCTCCTCCTGCATGGGGAGCACGGAGCCCAAACGGCTGTTTGCACTGCTTGCTCCTGTGTAGCAGCCCGGCTGAGTGGCTGCTTATGAGCTCCAGCTGCCCGCCTGCACCATTTCCCTTCACCCCAGCACTGATCCTGCAGCCTCCCCCTCTCCCTCATTTCCCTGCCCTCCCCCCAGCCAGGGTCTGTTCATGGCCAGAGGGCAGGGTCTGAAGCTGCTATCACGCCGCACATCACCACGCCGCCCCCCTTCGCCTCTCGCCATGGCACTCAGCTGACTTCTGTGCTGCTCAGCCGGGCCACCGCGGGGGAGCAAGCGGAGCAAGCAGCCGTTTGGGCTCCCCCACAGCAGCCCGGCTGAGCGGCGCAGAAGTCAGCTGAGCGCCATGGCGGGAGGTGAAGGGGGGCGGGGTGGTGACGTACGCAGCCGGGCCCCGCCCCCTGTTCCCCTCCCTGTAGCCAGACAGAACCCCCCCTTGCAACATCCATCTTGCTTGCCCCTCTGAGGTGCCTGAAGCATACAGGGCATAGAAAGCAATAAAATCAGCATAGTCTTTGAAGCCTTGACAGAGGCCCGGATATGCTGGCTGCTGTGACCCTGGATGGCTGTAAACAGAGATACGCCAATTGTTGACCTCGAGGCTGCGAGAACTGCCTTGGCTGGCACCAATATTGATACGAACACATAGCCGTCCTCGGGGGGGGGGGAGGGAAATCACCCGCTGAGCAAAGAATGTCCAGTACTCCCAATTTAGTTATCTCTCTTACAAGTGTAAATTAAGTTCACAACTCCCTTGTAAGAGCTGGCATCACAAAGACAAACCAGCACCATTTGACGCCATAGAGAATACGTGACCCCACGGGTATAAAGATGGGTCCAGCAGCACTCTCACTTTGAGTGTCAATCTACCATCTGCCTGCTGGTCGGATTAGGTAATTGCCTCCCGAGGTTCCATGGGGATGCCCACCTCATATTCATCTTTCCGAGGAATTGAGAGACCGATCCTGGCCTGACACGCTGGAATCGAGAGACGCAGAAGGTGGTAAAAATTGTACCTGTATGTGTCCTTTTGTTTTAGTGCATGCATAGAATAGCGCTGATTAAACTGTCACTTGGTACCGTTATTTTCTATCTTTCTTTTTCCTTTGCAACCATTTTAAGATCTGTATTTGCTAGCAGTTAAGAAGTAGAACAATAGCCATTGTAACCACATGTTTTTTATAAGCCCCTTTAAAAAACCTGTAACTGTTTAAGCTTTAACCTGACTCCTCCTGTTGCTGTAACAGAACCAAACACAAGTAAAAGAACTCCAGCCGGTCATAGGGGCAGACGCAGTAAGAGCTGCGCGTTCGGATCGTGTCGCCTCTACGGGACAGATCCTTTGGGGCATCCATCGGCCTTCCCTAGGCCGCCTGCTGCGAAGGGGGCCCGGTCCTAGCAGCTAAAGACACGGATTTAAAAGCTCTCCCTGCAAACTTTTGGGGCGCCCGTCAGCCTCTGGCTGCCCACTGCGAAGGGACCCCAGTCCTAGCAGTTGAAGACTCGGGTGTATAACACACACAGACCACACGCACTACCCCGGCCATCGGCTGACACTCCCACTGTGGCACTCGGCTGACTTCTGCGCTGCTCAGCCAGGCCGCCGTGGGGGAGCAAGCAGGGGTGCTGCATGGGGACCGCAGTGCCCAAACGGCCACTTACACCGCTTGCTCCCCCGCAGCGGCCCGGCTGAGCAGCGCAGAAGTCAGCCAAGCGCCACGGCGGGAGGCAACAGTGCCCCTCAGAGGCAACATGTAACGCTACAGTGTTACAGAGTCACAGACATTGGGCTACTATATATATATATGATAACACTGCTAGGTAGATGTACCCTGATAAATATCTATTTAACCTGCTCTTAAATATCTGCAATGATGGAGATTTCACAACGTCCTTGAGCAATTTATTACAGTGTTAACCACCCTGACAGTCAGGAAGTTTTTCGCAGGCTACAGCTACACTGTAGCCTTCTTGTGGAAAAGCTTATGCAAATGAAAGTGTGGAATATCGCCACTCTTCATTTGCATAATAAATTAGCAATCACTTTTGAACAAGAGGCTTTCTTCCTGAAAAAGTGAGCATGATAGTGATAGTGGTTAGAGCCGCAGGCACTTTAAATTGCTGCCAGACCTCTGGTTAGTGTGGGTCAAGCAACACTAATAGGCTGGCTGAGGGTTGACTGCCCCAGACCCACTCCTTATGACTGAGGCCCCACACCTTCCAGACGCCCATAGCCATGCCCTCACCACCTTCTTATGCATGCTGAAGATATACAATGTGATATTTCTGGAAAGAGAAGTGTCTTATCTGTCATGTCATGATTTCACATGCACCCCCAAATTACATACATATTGCTGGATTATGGTAACTGCACATTGTCTAATTCTAAGGTGAATTATATAGTGATTTCTAGAATAAAGTTTATATGTCCTATACCCGATTTTCTTATTCTTTTCATAATGGTTTGATAAAATGCAAGAGAGACTAAAATAGTGTCCCTGAGGCCACAGTGCAATTTACTTAGTAATTGAAATGAGAACAGTATTCGGTAGTCCTGATTGCCAGTTCCCGTGTAACTACCACATGTCCAATCAATTGGGAGAAAATATTTTCACTAACAGGACTGGTTAAAAGGAACCAACATCTTGATCCTGTGAGGTGGAAAGCTCTTTTTGATACACACACCTTGCAAAATCATCTCCATACGTAAATGCATAAATCTTATGCCAAAAAAAGTATAAATTATAGTCAGCTTTGTTATCTGGCATGTTGGGTGAATGAAGAGTGTGGGATAGTCAAATATTCCAGTAAACTAAGAGGCTGCGTCTAGACTGGCATGAATTTGCGCAAATGCTTTTAACGGAAAAGTTTTCCGTTAAAAGTATTTGCGCAAGAGAGCATCTAGATTGGCACGGACGCTTTTGCGCAAAAGCACTTTTTGCGCAAAAGCGTCCGTGGCTAATCTAGACATGCTTTTGCGCAAGAAAGCCCTGATTGCCATTTTAGCCATCGGGGCTTTTTTGCGCAAAACAAAACTGAGCTGTCTACACTGGCCCTTTTGCACAAAAGGTTTTGCACAAAAGGACTTTTGCCCGAACGGGAGCATCAAAGTATTTGCGCAAGAAGCACTGATTTCTTACATTAGGACGTCAGTGCTCTTGCGCAAATTCAAGCGGCCAGTGTAGACAGCTAGCAAGTTTTTGTGCAAAAGCGACCGCTTTTGTGGAAAAACTGGCCAGTCTAGACACAGCCCCTGGGAATCAGCCTGCCCAGCTGATTAACAGAACGCTCACAGCCACCCACACCTAGCAGCATGTGTTTTGATTGCTGATGCACATCTGCAGAGGCTTTGGTGCACACAACAAAATTGACTCTGTACATGGATGGAAAACATTAGAGGAAACATTGCTCCAGGCTGGGGCCAAGGTTTTCAGAGTGTGGGAAGAGGTGCAGGGCATGGTCTCTGGGAAGGAAGTCTGGATCTGGGAAGTAGCTTTTGGGAGGCAGTTGGGGCACTGGAGGGCTTTGAGGTAGCAATTCTAGATGGTGCTCACCTCAGGCAACTCCCAGGAAGTGGCAACATTCCCTTTTTGCTCCTAGGCAGAGGTGCATTGCCCCTGCCACTACTATTGCCTGTGGTTTTCAATCAATTGGAGCTGTGGAATCAATGCTTGGGGTGGGGCAGGATGGGGTAGGGGTAATGCATGGAGTCCCCGTAGCTATTCCTCTGCCTAGGAACAGCAGGGACATGCTGCTGCTTCCAGGGTGCTATGCAAAGCCAGGTAGGCAGCCTGCCAAAACAACCTTCTGCTGGTGGCATCAGACTCAGAAACTTTCATCATCCTGTCCTTTGGAATGGTGGTTGAAGCATGAAGGGATATATGAGTTCTTAACACATCTGGCATGTAAATCTCCTGCTATTTCAGTCCTACTGTGTTCAAGGAACCAGAACAATAAATACACTGGACTAAATCAAATACATAACAGCCTTCATCAACAGTTTCTCCTTCTAATGGAAATTATGCTCAAGATCCCACATTTTGGCCAATCTCTTAGGTAACAAAATACTGTAGATTAAATAGCAATCTGAAATTGTTATTTCAGATTTTCTTCCATTTGTACCCTTTCCTGTAAAAAATGCAGACACTGTTTTCCTGGTTGCAGACACCAAGGTATGTGCCAAATGAGCAGAACAATGACTCATCTGGATTTCATTTTTATCTTGGTCAACATTAATCTCAGAGAACTCTGCTTAAATAAATATATGATAAGGATTTTTTCTCCGAGCAAAACTTTAAATATTACTATGCAAAGTTTTAAATAAAATGAATTTTCATATAGAAAAAGAGCTTGATTATACCTGAAAGAAGCATGAACAGTTAAAATAAGTATATTTGTTGTAGTTCATATGCTATACACTGTTGTAATGTACAGAGTACAGCACTATTTCATACAGTGAAGTTTAGGCTAATATTAAACATTTTGAAAAACAACACGAAATAGAAGCACAGTAAAGTAATAAGATATGAGGTCACTGACAAATACACATCACATAGGCATATCTTTAAATATTGGTAGAATTTACTGGAACAGCCTGATATATAGAACAGGATTTTAACCATAACATATATTAATAGGCTTTTTTAAAAGAAAAATCACTAAACTGGTCCTCCTAATGCAGAAGATTTTGAGAGCACCATGCTATGCAAAAGTTTCAGTATTACCGTATTTTAGCGAATATAACCAGCAGGTTCTATTCGTTTTTACAACCCCCCCCCCCCGCGGGCTATACTCGTGAGAGGGGTATACAGGGGTTTTTTTACTGAAAGGAAGACAATACTGACTCTTCCTTGAGGAAAGCAGCATATTTTAATTTAGTAATAGAGACAGTTATGTTAAAATTCATTAAAATACATTAAAATTCATTATTTTACTGCGTAACTAGTAAAAGAATAAAAACAATTAAAAAAAAAGTCTTCACAGTCTCTCCTTCGGTCCATACTCGTGTGCGGGGTATACAGGGTTTTTTTTACTCAAATAGCAAAAACTATTCGGATGCGGGGTATATTCGGATGTGGAGTATATTCGGGTGCGGGGTATATTTGCTAAAATACGGTAATCGAAGAATGACTAATGATCATAGAAACTTCCTTGTGAAACTTATATTAGAGTTAAATCACTTTCGCTATTGATCTCACAACTAAGAGAATGATTTGTTTTAATAAGTTTCTTACTGAACTGATTATAAAGAGAACTCTGTAATTCTCCATACCAACATTGGAACAGATTCTCATGGTTGTTCAGAGACTTAATTGAAGCTCTGTAAAGCTAAAGCAAAAATGCAGGATGGAAAAATAGAAAACCTAGGCTGTTAATCCTCTTATTGGGCTAAATGCTGTTTTTCACTGTCTGACAACTTCACTCACCACTATGCTTTATATGTCCACTATTTTAAAGAGGTGAAAATCTCATATATATCTCTTGAGAAAGAGAGATAATTTTGTTACCAGTATAAAGTATCTTGCCAACACACAGCAGATCAATAGGTTTTAGTGAGTGGCCTAGTAACAATCAATTTAAATAGAATAAGAACAGTGCAGGCAGTTGCAATTCAAACTTCCCAGACATAGAGCCTGATTCTGAGCTCATTTAAACTGATATAAACCAGGAGTAGCTCCATTACAGGCAATGGCATTACAGCATTATGAGATCAGTCAGGCCTAATTTGGCTGAACCCTGGCTTAGAGAAGGCAATTCATTCTTTAGGTTCATTCAGTCCTTGGATTCTTTATCAGTGATGTAACACTGATTACCTGAGAGCAACCTTACAACCACTAACACATTAATGTTTTGCAAAAAAAACTGGAATGGTATATGTATGGTTTAGATACAAAAATGCCAGGCTCTCAGCAGGCATTCATCAAAACAATAATGAATACAAATGTTTTATTTATAAAGTATCAGTATAAATCACCTGCCATTCATTATTTCTCTGCTTTTGAATTTTCAGAAACATCTTTAGTGCTAATGACTCATTTTCTGTATTTATAGACAAATTATACTTTATAAATATTGAATTTTACTATCATCAACATACTACACGTATAACTTCTCCATATATATATAAATACAGAAAATTGGTAATTATCACTAGAACTGATCATTAAAATTCAAAAGCAGATAAATGAATAGAAATGACATTTATGCATTAAAATTCAACTAATGAAATACATTTAATTTCCGTTGCTTTCATGCATCTTACATCTGTGTGGACTTGTTAAAATAGTGCAGGGGTGGCCAATCAGTTAGGGTACGTTTACACTAGCCCCCTAGTTCAAACTAGGGAGGCTAATGAGGGCGACCGAAATTGCTAATGAAGCGCGGGATTTAAATATCCCGCGCTTGATTAGCATATTCCCGGCCGGTCGCCATTTTGGAAACTGACTAGCCCGAAGTAACTCCTCGTGGAATAAGGTTTAACAGTTAATTCGAACTAAGGGGTTTATCTCGGAATCCTGCTTCTCTGCCGTGCGTAGACGCTGGCAGTTACTTCGGGCTAGTCAGTTTCCAAAATGGCGACCGGCCGAGAATATGCTAATCAAGCGCAGGATATTTAATAAATCCCACGCTTCATTAGCATTTTGGTCGCCCCCATTAGCCTCCCTAGTTCGAATAGACGTACCCTTAGAGACTAAGAGCCAAAATAGCTGTGGATAGCAGTGCAAAGAGCAACGTATTATATATTTATTTTTATATATCTATATATTTATAAGGCACATATTATATATTTATTTTATATATCTGTACCCCTAAGGTACCCCCAGCCTCCCTGCTCTAACCCAATGCTTCCCCTCCTCCAGAGACAGGCACACCCAGCCTCCCCTCTCCAGCCCAATGCACCCACCCTTCCCCCAGAGCCAGGCACCACAGCTCCCCTGCTCTGACCCAATGCACCCTTTCCCAAGAGCCAGGTACCCCCGGCCCTCTGGTTTTAACCCAATCCCCTTCCCTTCCCCCATAGCCAGGCAGCCCCAGATTCTTCTTCAGGTAGTCCCTGTGGGTGCTCCACGTCTGGTGTCGGGCTTGTCCCGGTGCTGTGAATCGGAGGCTTGCCATAGACGTATTCGGCCGGACCGCGAATGCGCAAGTGGCGCTCGAGGCTGTTCGCGCCTTTCCTCTGCGCGTGGTCTCAGCCACCTCTGGTCGCGGACAGAGCTCTCTCCTCTCCTCAGAGTTGTTCAGATCCTGTCAGTAGTTTAAAGAAGATTTCATTAGCCGTTATCTGTTTCCCTTTTTCCTGGTACCTTCACCCGTTTAAAAAAAAAAAAGTAGGAAGCAGAGACGTTTAAATAGTTATTATCTCTGTTAGTGTTGTTTCCATTTTAGTTCTCAGTTGGTGGGCTAGCCACCTCAAAAAAAAAAAAAAAAGAAAGAGAAAAGAGAAAGGAAGAAAATACAAGATATAATTCAATAAGCAATACACAAATGGCAAGCGGGCATTAGCACAGTGTGACGAGCACTCGGATCAGCAAAATGCCAGGCTCCCCCTGTTTTAAAAAGTGCTCTACGTGCCAGGAGGCAATGCCAGTCTCAGACGGCCACGCTGCCTGTATTAGGTGCCTGGGTGAGGTGCACTTGCCCCAGAAATGCACCCACTGTGCAAACCTAACCACCAGAGCCCTCAAGGACCGGGAGAGGCGCCTCAAGATGATTTTATTTGATAAGGCGCTCATGCCTGCAGACGCCAGCTCGGCTGACCCTGGCCTTGATACGGGGAAGAGGCGGGTTCCCTCCCCAAAGGCTACCTCTCCAATGAGGGAAAGACCCTCCCCAGCCAGATCCCTGCCAATTGCCCCGCAAACGCGGGTGAGCGCAGGTGATAAGCCCGGCACGTCCGGCTCCACTACTGGCACCGCACGCATGTCAGGCACCAAGAAGCCGGCTGGCACCGCGCCGTGGTCCCGACATTCCATGGCACCGGAACACCGCTCTAAGGAAACTGCTCTGCTGGCACCGGAACTGCCAGTGCCACTCTCTTCAGCTCCTACAGCTGCAGCACCTCCCCTCCCAGCACAGGAGCTGTCCTCAGCACCACCGGCGCCGACGGTGCCTATGCTGGAACAAGCAGTGCTGTCTGCTCCTCAGCCTGCAACCTCATCAGCACCGGTGCCTTCCCAGCTGTCTGCACACCCTGACCTGCTGGCATTAGCACCAAGAAAGGCAACTTCTAAGACTCACACTCATGTGAATTGTCCTCTGCCTTCCTCAATAAATTCTCCTGGGTCATCTCTGCAACCTTATTCTCCTGCACTGCCTGGCCGCACCAAGGACCAAGGGATTCGCTCTCATAGAAGTGTGTCACCTTACTATCACCATCATAGAGAGTCTAGCTGGGCATACCCAAGGCACTCACGATCGCGGTCTTCTTCTTAACATCTGCGCTCGCCTGTACATTCACCACTCCATGCCTGCTATATCAGACACGGCAGCGTCATATCGTCTCGACACTCGTCCCTGGGGCACTTGGACCGTCATTACATTCGCTATGACAGACCCTATTACTACGTATCAACCCGACACAGCCGCTCGCACTCTTATCGAAGATCACCGTGCTCCTGCCGCTCTATTAGCCCCTGCTCGCAACATATCGAGCCTAGGAGGCAATCACCAGCTCAACTCCCACCCCCTCCAAAGAGTCCAGATATCCAACGTGACCATTCGGACCCTGAGGAGGGACAGCTTTCAGAAACAGAGACGGACATGTCGGCTAACGTCCACTCATCATTTCCTTCACCAGATGACGCTGTGACCCCAGGCGACACCTCACCTCCGGATGACCTGAAGGAATTTCAGGACCTTTTAAAACATGTGGCGCAAAGCCAGGAGGTCCAACTGACTGAAGCGCAGGTGAAGCAACACAAGCTGTTAAAATATTTGCACCCCCAACAATGACGCAAGATTGCGCTTCCCATAGACGAGGAATTATGGAGGCGGTGCAGGAGGTCTGGCAGACTCCCACATCGATCCCGCCTACCAGCAAAAGAGCGGACAAAAAATATTTTGTCCCATCTAAGGATATGGATTTCCTCTTTAACCATCCTCAACCTAACTCCTTAATAGTAGATGCAGTCTACCACAAAACCAAGACATCTCAGTTCAGGAATTCACTCCCAGATAAAGACACTAGGAAACTTGATCTATTTGGGCACAAGATGTATTCAACATCAACTTTAATGCTCAGGATTGCTAACTATGCCGCTCTCCTCTCAAATCATAACTTCGACAATTACGCCAAATTGCCTGAACTTATGCAGCACCTCCCTGACACTAAGAGACCTCTGCTAAAATCTATAGTCCAGGAAGGATACACCGCCTTAGAACATTGCTCCTAATTGCCCTCCATTTTGCAGACATGGCAGCACGTGCCATGGCAAAAGGCATTACCATGTGCAGGGCCTCCTGACTGATGGCAGTGGGAGCACCGAATGAGTTACAGAATAAAGTTGAAGATCTCCCATTTGATTGTAAGAAGTTATTTGCCACCTCAACGGACGACATTCTACATTCTGGGAAGGACTCCCGCACCACTCTGCGAATGCTAGGAATGTATACTCCTCCTTTCAAGCGTAGGCGTTACTATACCTTCCAAAGGAGATATGACTACACGTTCCAGAAACAACAGCAGTGAGCAGCTGACCAACCTTGGTTCAGGCAGTGCCCGCAATGCAAGCGCCAGCAGTCAAACCGTGCACCAACTCGACCTAATGCTAAGCAGCAAATTTGACTCCTGTGTCAAGGACATGAACACATCTCCAGTGCTCAGTGTAGAAGAACCCACCACCCTCCTCTTTCATCATCGCCTGAGGCCATATTGCCATCAGTGGGTCAACATCACCTCAGACCGGTGGGTCTTAGAGATAATAAAGTCAGGCCTCACGATACCCTTCATCTCCATGCCTCCCACTACCCCACCCACCCCGTCCCTCCTCAGGGACCCATCCCACGAGATCCGACTCCAGCAAGAGGTTCGTCATCTTCTTGCCATTGGAGCCATAGAAAGAGTGCCCACAAGGTTCCGGGGCAGAGGGTTTTATTCTTGATACTTCCTCATTCCCAAAATATCCGGAGGGTGGAGGCCAATTCTCAATTTGAGATGCTTAAATTGATACATCAGAAAGCAACGTTTCAAGATGATCACGCTAAACAAAATTATACCATCACTGAGCAAAGAAGATTGGTTTGGGGTCCTCGATTTGCAGGACGCATACTTTCATGTTGCGATACACATAGCGCACAGACGCTTCCTACTTTTCATACTCGGACACGAGCACTGTCAATACAGGGTGCTGCCTTTCGGCCTGGTCTCAGCTCCCAGGGTATTCTCCAAAACCTTGGCAGTCGTTGCCGCACATCTCCGCAGAATAGGGGTTTCAACTTTCCCCTACTTGGACGATTGCCTACTCAGGGGCCGCACTCAGTCGGAAACTCACAACATGCTGACCATAACGAGAAGTCTCTTCGAGTCCCTCGGCCTTGTTGTAAATATGGAAAAGTCACGTCTAGAGCCGACTCAGACACTTACCTTCATAGGAACTCGGCTCGACTCTCTGTCAGTGCGAGTCCACCTACCTATGGAGTGCTTCCAAGCCATATGCGACCTGATTCACACGGTATCGCTCTCTCCGACACTTCCAGTGCATATTCACCTACAGCTTTTAGGTCATATGGCAGCCACCACGGTGGTGGTCCGCCACGCACGACTACATTTTCTATGCCTCTAGCAGTGGTTGAACACGGTATACAACCCCACGAGGCACAGCATTCACAAAGTCGTGGTGCTGCCGATCCATGTTCAAAACTCCTTGCACTGGTGGACCGAACCCAAGAACATCTTGGCGGGTGTCCCTTTTCACCAAGCTCAGCCCTTGAAGCAGATAACCACAGATGCCTCGCTTTCTGGTTGGGGCGCGCATATGGGTGCATCTACGGTCCAAGGTTGGTGATCCAAAGCGGAAATGATGCTGCACATCAACTTGCTGGAGCTCAGAGAGATATTCCACGCCTGTAGACACTTCAAAGCACACATACAAGGCATGGTCACCAGGATCCTCACAGACAATATTGCCGCAATGTATTATGTCAAAAGGCAGGGAGGGGCCAGATCCCAGTCCCTCTGTGCAAAGGCAGTTCGACTGTGGACCTGGTGCAACCGCAATGACATTACCATCACAGCGTCGTACCTGCCAGGCGTGAGCAATGCTATCGCAGACTCGCTGAGCAGATATTTTCCCCACGACCATGAATGGGAGATCCACACAGACGTTCTTCTACCTATCTTCCACCGTTGAGGTCACCCTGCCATAGATCTTTTCGCCACACTCGCCAACGCGAAGTGCAAGGCGTACTGTTCCAGGGCAGGGATTGGCACCCATTCCTTGGGGGATGCATTCCTTTTCCATTGGGGGAGGTTACTATTATATGCATTCCCCCCGGTTGTTCTCATTCCGAGAGTACTGGAGAAGATCATCGTGGACAAGGCCCGGGTTCTGCTGCTAGTCCCAGCTTGGCCCCGACAGCCATGGTACTCCACTCTCCTACAGTTGTCCATTCGGACGCCTTACTGACTCCCTCTCTTCCCAGACCTGATAACGCAACAGAACGGATCCGTACGCCACCCGAAATTAGGAACCTTTCACCTGACTGCGTGGATGATAGATGGTTCTGCACATCCGAGAGTTTTTGCTCGGACCAAGTGAAACGTGTTCTGCTGCATAGTAGAAAGGACTCCACGAGGAAAACATACCTCACAAAATGGTCTAGATTTACACAATGGTGTAACGCAAACGACGTAAACCCCTCCGTCTCACCATTGCACGTCATACTTGACTACATCCTGCATCTACAAACGGCAGGTCTCTTGATACCATCACTTGAAGTCCACCTGGCAGCAATCACAGCATTCCACCACCCCATTCACGGCCGGTTGGCATTTGCACACCGCACTAAAAAGAGGTTTCTCAAAGGTCTCATCAGTCTTAATCCACCACGTAGACCCCCGCCACCGATGTGGAATCTCGACCTCGTGCTGGATGCCTTGACACGTCCTCCGTTCAAGCCTCTCGCTACTTCATCCCTTTAGTTACTTACAACCAAAGTCATCTTTCCGAAATTAGGAACCTTTCACCTGACTGCGTGGATGATAGATGGTTCTGCACATCCGAGAGTTTTTGCTCGGACCAAGTGAAACGTGTTCTGCTGCATAGTAGAAAGGACTCCACGAGGAAAACATACCTCACAAAATGGTCTAGATTTACACAATGGTGTAACGCAAACGACGTAAACCCCTCCGTCTCACCATTGCACGTCATACTTGACTACATCCTGCATCTACAAACGGCAGGTCTCTTGATACCATCACTTGAAGTCCACCTGGCAGCAATCACAGCATTCCACCACCCCATTCACGGCCGGTTGGCATTTGCACACCGCACTAAAAAGAGGTTTCTCAAAGGTCTCATCAGTCTTAATCCACCACGTAGACCCCCGCCACCGATGTGGAATCTCGACCTCGTGCTGGATGCCTTGACACGTCCTCCGTTCAAGCCTCTCGCTACTTCATCCCTTTAGTTACTTACAACCAAAGTCATCTTTCTCCTCGCCATAATGTCTGCGCGTAGAGTGAGTGAGATGGCAGCTCTTATGGCATCACCTCCATACACTATCTTTAATAGAGACTCTTTGACACTGAGGTCCCATCCAGCCTTCCTGCCGAAGGTCTGCACAGACTTCCACAGTAACGAGCCAATCGTTCTACCTTCCTTCTGCCCAAAACCACATACCTCGCCACACGAGGCTCGTCTACACACGCTCGAGCTCGCCAAGCCCTCACGTTTTATAGCGACAGAACTCGCGACATCCGAAAGACTGACTGTCTCCTTATATCTGTTGCAGATCAATTTAGAGGTCAACCACTCTCTGCTCAATGCATTTTGAAGTTGATTGTCTCTTGTATTACCACCTATTACAATATCTGTAACAAGTCACTCCCATTGCAGCCTAGAGTGCACTCCACACGGGCAGTCGCTACCTCAACGGCCTTCCTGAGAGGAGTCCCTATGCGGGACATCTGCCGAGCAGCTGCTTGGTTGTCAAACATCACCTTCATGAGGCATTATGCAATTCTGCAGCAATTCGCCTAGGACTCCGCTGTAGCCTCAGCAGCGTTCTCACGCTACCACAACCGTGATTCCGTAGCCCATCCTTAGCTGGGACTACTGCTCCGGAGTCACCAGACGTGAAGCACCCACGGGGACTACCCGAAGAAGAAGAAGTTACTCACCTTCGTGCAGTAACGATGGTTCTTTGAGGTGTGTCCCCGTGGGTGCTCCACGACCCGTCCTCCTCCCTGCTACGGAATCTCGTCTGTTTCTCTCGTTTCAGATGAGGTGGTGAGAGGAACTGGAGTGGGGCCGGACCGCGCGTGGAGAGGAAAGGTGCGAACGGCCTCGAGCGCCACTCGCGCATGTGCGGTCCGGCCGAATACAGCTATGGCAAGCCTCCGATTCGCGGTGCCAGGACGAGCCTGACACCAGACGTGGAGCACCCACGGGGACACACCTCGAAGAACCATCATTTCTGCACAAAGGTGAGTAACTTCTTCTTTTATTAACACCCTGGGTCTCACCGGAGCCTCCGCCGGTGCCACAGCCATGCTCTTTTCCCTCCAGTCACTGGGGTGCGTGTGCAGAGTGGCCTTGAACTGTCCAGGTGCACGGCTCCGAAAGACAGTCGAACATTCCCTTGAAGGCAGGTGCCGCTGCCCCCTCCCCAAATCCCAGATATGTTTTGTATTTTAAAAAGCCGTCCAGGTGGTAATTTAACATGTGAAAATGAGGACATTTCTGAGAAAAAACGGACATATGGTAACCTTAATAAGAGCCGCATTTCTATGAGCAAAGAGCCACATGTGGCTTGAGAGCCGTGGGTTGGTCACCCCTGAAATAGTGGGAAAGGAATTAATTCACTATGCTGTAAAAATGGAAATCAAATCTGGTCATTGGAAAAATACTTTTGCACATAGCTAGATCGTATGAACTATAGCTATACTGATCTATTAAACACTACCTGATACATTCCTCCCGAACTGTGACAAAACATAGTTACAAGATATACTATGATATATCTAAATTTTAAAAAGGACTAATTACTTGCTGTAGAGGAAAAAGATCATTCTTGGAGGGGATAATTCTCCCTTCCGCCCCTCCCCCAACAGCACTATGGCTTTATTCCCATTTATTAACTAATAGGAACTTTCTGGGGACAAAGGCCCTGAACCTGCAGCATTAGTATTTTTGGTAATTATACACAGCCATAACCCTAAGTCTGCACTTTGATCAATGTGCACTATCTAATCAGTGTGCTAAATAAATAATTATTTTAGTTAAAGCATAGGATTATATCTAATGGATGTCTCTTTTTGGGTGTACTGGGTGACAAAAGTTGAGAAGCAGTCTGAGTCATTTCAATACTACCTTACTGATGGGATATTATTTACAATAACTCATTTGAAGAACCCCTTCTCAACTCTATATTGGCCATTAAAGTGTCAGCCTTGCTAGGATGGCCAACAACTTCCTTACATACCTACAAAAAAAATGTAGACCACACTAAAAGCAGTGATTCAAAGTGTGTGTCTACACTGCAATAAGATCTTTAATTGGCTCAGGTCAGCTGCCTGACTTCTGACATTACGTGCTGCAAGTTTTTTATTGCGGTATAGGCTTACTTCAAGAAACTTCAGTATCATGGTGAATAATCAGGTGAACATGAACCCCCAGTGTGATGCTGTGGCCAAAGGCTACAGATTCTGGATATACAAATAGACTTAAACATAGTATATATATATATACACACACACACACACCTGCATTAAAAAAATTGATAATACAGTAATTCCTCGCTTAACATGTGCCCGCTTAACACATTTTCGTGATAGCACGATTTTTTGGGGGGAACATTTTTCGAACAACACAACCCGTCCCTGCAATAACACGATTTCCCCTAGGGCTGGCTGGTGGCCGGCAGCTGCGCGAGGCTTTCCCTGCAAAGCAGCAGAGGTTCTCCGCTCGCCGTGCTGTTCCCCAGACACCCCCTCTGGCTGGATGCCTCGCTCCCTCTCCTCTGTCCCCCGCTTGCAGCTGGCGGCTGGGTTTTCCCAGCTTGCTGGTCACCGGCAGCTGCGTGGGGCTTCGTCTGCCTCCTTACAAAGCGGAGGAAGTTTGCTGCGCGGTGAGCAGCAGCAAACCTCGTGGAATGAGGTGTAACAGTTAAATCGAACTAAGGACTTCGTTCGAATTAACTTTTAACTGCCACGTGTAGCTGCGGGCAGTTAGTGCGGACTAGGGGGATTTAAAAATGGCACCTGCCCGGGAACATGCAAATGAAGCCCGGGATATTTAAATCCCGGGCTTCATTTGCAAGTTCGAATGCCTACATTAGCCTCCCTAGTTCGAACTAGGGGGCTAGTGTAGACATACCCTATTATACAAGAAGTCAGACTAGGTGAACACTTCTGCCCTTCGAATTTATGTATTCCACTGCTGTATGGCATGATGGTGATACTCTTAAGGTCAAATATTTATTCAGCAACCTTCTATGGCTCATTCTGGCTGAGGTGAGTTGGTGAAAGAGAGAATTAGAGCAGCTACAGCTGCATATCTCCTGACTGATAACTGGCAAGTCAGTTTGATTCTGATTTTTATGCCATCTTTATATAGAAAAGGAACATGATTATACGTGTTTCATTTGTGCTCCCTGTGATTTGGCCTACATGGTAATTCCCACGCCAGTGTATCACCTTCCCTGTCTTACCTCTGTGAGTGAGAACATATCCTATGAAAGTGAAATTTTTAACATTCTTACTGTCTCCTGTCTGAACACCACACTACCCAAACCCATTTCCACTCAGGTGGAAGAATTTTGAAAGAGTGAGTTGAGGCCTAGACATTTGTAACAATGCCTTTGGTATTCTTTTGGCCTTGAGATAGGAGTCTTGAAGCTAACCCTGACCCCTCAATGTCTTTATTTACAAGTTCCTTCTTTCCTGCTCCTCCTCTTCTGCATTTGCTATGCCACTGACCTTTTATTGTTCTATCACAGTTCGGCTTGTTTTCTTTTTTTCAGTAGGTTTGCAGGATGAGTGGTGAATGATACTAAAGAGCCTTTCTCTCATTCAGGATAGGGTTGCCATACCCATGTTAGCTTTAATCTAGCTATTTATTTATTTAAGAACATAAGAACATAAGAACATAAGAATGGCCATACTGGGTCAGACCAAAGGTCCATCGAGCCCAGCATCCCATCTGCCAACGGTGGCCAATGCCAGGTGCCCCAGAGGAGAACAGAAGACAACGATCAAGCGATTTATCTCCTGCCATCCATCTCCTGCCCTTGTTATTTTTACCCCGCCTTTCTATTTAAAATATTCAAGGCGGCTTACAAGAACAAACAAAAAAACCCCAAATATATATAAAAATTTAAAATATGAGAATTTAAAATATGAGACCTCACAGGGACATAACCAGCTAAAAACATATAGAGAGGAGGAACACACACATACAGACTCAAACATTAATAAAAGCACGAGTAAAAAGGGTGGCTTTAGCCTGACGCCGAAACAACACTAGTGTTGGTGCCATGCGAATATCCTGAGGAAGAGAATTCCACAGCCTGGGAACAAAAGCTGAGAATGCCCTGTTCCGCGTAGATGTTAATCTTATCTCCACAAGTGGGGGAACACGAAGCAAAGCCTCCCCAGCTGACCTCAATCCCTGGGCAGGTTCATATGGGAGAAGACAGTCCTTCAGATACCCTGGACCCAACTCATTTAAGGCTTTATAGGTCATAACTAAAAGCTTAAATTGTGCCCGGAAACATACCAGAAGCCAGTGCAGCTGCCGAAGCACTGGCATAATGTGCTCCATATAACTAGTGTTAGTTAAAATTCGAGCAGCCGCATTCTGGACCAGTTGAAGTTTCCGAAGGCTCTTTAGACGCAGCCCTACATAAAGTGCATTACAGTAATCCAGTCGGGATGTAACAAGAGCATGGATCACTGTGGCCAAGTCATGTTTGTTCAGTAAGGATCGCAGCTGGTGGATCAAACAAAGTTGCCCAAAGGCACTCCTGGCCACCGAAGAAATCTGATTTTCAAATGTTAAAAGAGGGTCCAAGCTGCGTTCCTGTTCTTTCAGGGGGAGAGTAACCCCATCTAGAACAGGTGCCATGCCACATTCACAAACAGATGGCCTCCTGATCCACAGGACCTCAGTCTTATCTGGGTTCAACTTCAGCTTATTTGACTTCATCCAAACAATCACTGCCTCCGGAGACCGATTTAGATCAGTCACTGCCACACCTGGTTCTAATGTCACAGGGAAATAGAGTTGGGTGTCATCTGCATATTGATGGCACCATCCTCCAAAACTCCTTATGACTTCTCCCAGCGGCTTCATGTAGATATTAAACAGCATAGGGGACAAGATGGAACCTTGAGGGACCCCATAGCACAATCGCCACGGGGTCAAATAGCAGCCCCCTAGCTCCACCTTCTGAAAGTGTCCCGACAGGTAGGACCGGAACCAGTGCAAAACAGTGCCTCCAATACCCAACTCTGCCAGGCATCCCAGAAGGATATCATGGTCAATGGTATCAAAAGCCGCTGAGAGGTCTAGGAGAATCAACAGGGATGCACTCCCCTTGTCTATCTCCCGGCGTAAATTGTCTACCAGGGCGACCAAGGCTGTTTCAGTTCCAGGCCTAAAGCCAGACTGAAATGGATCTAAGTAGTCTGTTTCTTCCAAGAAAGCCTGGAGTTGCAGCACCACCGCCCGCTTGAGTACCTTGCCCAAGAAGGGAATATTAGCAATTGGGCAATAGTTATTTAAGTCATGTGGGTCCAGAGAAGTCTTCCTGAGTAACAGTTTTATCACTGCCTCTTTCAAGGCAGCAGGAACCATACCAGATCTAAAAGACGCATTAATAATCCCCTGGACGCAGCCAGTTATCCCTTCCTGGCTAGATTGAATAAGCCATGAAGGGCAGTGGTTAAGTGAGCACGTGGTCGGTCGCACTCCTCCAAGCACCTTGTCCACATCCTCAGTCTGCAATAGCTGAAACTGATCCAGAGAAAAAAGACTGGGAGGTGCACTCAACACATTCTGTGCCTCACTTACACAGCAACCAGAGTCTAAATCCAACCGGATGCGGGCGATCTTATTTGCAAAATGCTTTGCAAACAGATTGCAGTGGGGGGCCAAAGGGTCCTCTATTTCGTCATGAGTGCCAGACTGCAACAGGCCCCGCACTACTCAAAACAATTCCGCTGGACGGCATTGTGCGGAGGCGATACGGGTGGAGAAGTAGTTTTTCTTCGCTGTCAGCACTGCCACAGAGTAACAGCTCTAACCCGCAGTAGATCAGACTCAGCTCTAGTTCTCCTCCAGGGGCATTCTAGCTGTCGCACAGACTGTTTTGCTGCCATCAGCTCTGCAGAAAACCAGGGAGCAAACTTGGCTCGACTGGTCCGAAGAGGGTGCTTAGGAGCAATCATATCAACTGCCCGGGCTACCTTGGTGTTCCATGTATCAACTAGGGTATCTACAGGACCATTTGCCATAATGGCTGAACAATCCCTCAGGGACCTCAGAAAACCCTCCGGATCCATCAGCCTCCGAGGGCGGATCATCTTAATTGGTCCTCCGCCTCTGTGGAGGGGAAGGTCAGCAGATAGTCTAAACTTGACCAGGTAGTGATCAGTCCATGACAAAGGGAGTGTAGCCACATCCCTTATCCCAAGAACTCTGTCTTAGTCCAAAAAACCAAATCAAGTGTATGACCTGCAACATGTGTTGGGTCAGTTATTTCTTGGGATAATCCTAGGGTGGTCATGGTATCCATAAAATCTTGGGCCGGACCAGACAGAACAGCTTCGGCGTGGATATTAAAGTCCCTCAAGACCAAAAGCCTCGGCTTCCTCAATGCCACGTCTGAGACCATGTCGGCCAGCTCGAGCAGAGCATCTGCCGTAGAGCAAGGTGGGCGGTACACAAGCAGCATACCCAACCTATCCCGGCCACCCAACGTCAAGTACAGATACTCGAATTTGATACTTTGTTGGACCACAACCCTAGCCAGTGAGATAGTATCTCGATAGACAATTGCCACCCCACTTCCCCGACCATTAAGCCGTGGCTGATGCTGTACTGAGAACCCAGCCGGGCACAATTGGGAAAGGTCGACGCCTCCCTCCACTCTCAGCCAGGTCTCAGTGATATAAGCCAGGTCAGCCCCTTCATTCAGAATTAAATCTTGGATGACAGCTGTCTTCTGGGATACTGACCTGGCATTCAGCAACAGCATCCTCAGGGCTGATGGCCAGGTATTAAAGTTCCCAACATTTTTAAGGCTGGGAATAGGACTGGAAAAAAGAATAGCACATTACTGTCTAAACCGCATTCCCCTTGGTTGGCCAGTCCGGATCTTACTTCCATATCTTCCCCTACCTGTCACAACTGCCACGATGCCATCTGAGCCCTCCTCCTTAGGCACCCCATCTGTGCCAAACCACATATTGGTGGGGGGGAGAGGGGGAGCAGAACAAACACACACCTTCAGTTTGGATAGCTAAAGGGAACTTCCGCTCACCAAGAACCCTCGCCTGCCCTCCCTGCTCTCACCAGGGACTGAATAGGCCACCACACAACCAAGTGTGCTGCCCTCACCAGCACACACAAACACACACTCAATTATAATCTACCATCACAGCACACACCCTTGCCCTTGGTCTGCCCCCGAAGGGCTCCCCCAAAAGGGCAGCCCCTTTTGGATCGCCCCTTTGGGGCGGCCCACCGCCAGGGGCGGCCTCCTGGCGTTAAGGCCGCCCCTGTAATGGCTGCAGGCAACACCTGCAGCTGAAAGGTCTGAGTCCTAACGGGCAGACCTCTCACTCAGGAGCTAGGTGGTAACAGCTGTGCAGCAACAGCTCTGCCGTCTGAGGTCTGGAGAAGCTCAGCTAACTTCTGGCTTTAAGGCCACCCCTGGTAATGGCTCCAGGCAACACCTGCAGCTGAAAGGTCTGAGTCCTAATCAAGGTAATCAAGGTAACTGGAATAGTGAGGTAGTGGCACCTCAGAATTAAATGCTGGATGACAGCCTTCTGTCCAAAATTGTGAAGAACCCTAGGTATGTACGTGGATCGCTACATATTAGAAAGATAACAGGAAGAGCCAGTGGTTCTTTCCCCAGCACTTGGCTCATGTCAAGGTGAAATGACCACCCTGAAAATCCAGATCCAAAAGCACATGTATTTCCTCAACATCGCATATGATAAGGGTATCATGAAAGACCCAGACTGAAGGAGGAAAGGGTCTCACAGCATACATGCTGGATTTTAACAGATACATGGGAAATGTGGCCAAAGTAAGCAACACACAAGAGGTGAGAAATGGGCCCTTTCTGTCCATTTTTTGACCCAAGATGAATGGTTCTCTGTGACAGGTGTTATCCTGACGGACATAAAAGGGGGGGGGGCAGCTGCCTCTCATGAAAAACAGAAATCATATCCTTTGAAAGCTAAAATCTGTATACCACCCACCTAGAACCTGCTTTGAGATTTCATGCCAAAGAGTCTGCAAACTGTGCAGGAGCATTGGTGTGTGTGTGTTTTGTTTGAAAAGCTAAAGAGTAACAACTAACTGCTAGGATTTTTTACAAGACCTTTTCCGGGGGGCTTATATAGAACTCCTTCTCCAATTCTGGGAGAACTCTTTATCCAGTTTTGTGGAATCCAAATAATCAGTTTGAATTGGGGCTTACATGCACTCAAGTTTGTTTATGGAATTTCATAAAGCTAAACCTGAGGTGATTAGACTCAGGCATAGAGGCCCGGTTAGGGTGCACCACATCCCCAAAGTACATAATTACAAATTTGATTTCACAAATATTATAAAACACAAACACATGCACATTATATTTTACTTTGCATTATACACTGTCAGAGCTTAAACTGTCACAGAATATTTCCCAGAGCCCAAAGCTCTACTCCAGACAATTAAACCCCTGCACATTATATTACTAATTTTGTGCAACAGTCCCTATCTATACCATAACTTTTGCATGAGCTACAAAGTATGTTTGCAGCATAATTAGATGGACTACAAGGGAGAAAAAAATGAGTGCATCATAAAATGTTATAATCATAATTGTTATATTCCTTTGTCAAATTTTTACTTCATATCAAGTCCAAGAAACTGCTGCTTCACAATGAAATAAAAATTTAGCCAGGAAATGTTCTTTGCTGACAGCATTGGATCATAGGCTAGCAGGTTCCCAGGTGAGCTAAGAGATAATGGGAAGGTTATTTCATTTTTAAATCCAGTTTTTGAGTTCTAATTTATTTCTTGAACATCTAAAACTAATAGTGTGTAGTTCGAGTATAGTTTTCACTGACATGGAAGTACAAACTAGGTGGCTCAATTTTTCTTGCAATTAAAGTTATATTACCAATACAGATTCCACAAGATTTCCGTAACCCCACCTTGCTTAAAAATGATATCGCTCTTTGTCATCCACTTCTACATTGTGTGTGGTGGGAAAGAAGTTGGGGGTAGATACTGGAAACCAGAAGTCTTCACAGGAGCATTGTTAAGGTTTTATTCTGGTGTCTGATGTTTGTAGTTTTTTATATTAATAAAGTCTGTATCTGTGGATAGACCAATAGAAGAGATGCACTGATAGATCATTTTATTTTTTTATTTCCCTGTTTCTAAAGTCTGATGATATGAATGCGGTATAATAAGTTTAGAGAAACTTTACAGATAATACTTTACATATCACTCATAGATAAAATATATATTAAGGGTTCATCCTCACATTAATGATCCTTTTCCTTTCATCTTGGTAGCTCAATGCTCCATCAAATAAATAGTTCTAGATCTGCCTGGTACTTTGTGTCATTTCAGGTAACACATATTTGGCTCATTCTAGAATAGTCTGAACTATATTACAGGTTGAACCTCCCAAATCTGGGACTCTCTGGTCCGGCATCATCCATGGTCTGGCACAGATGTTGCTGGAGCAAAGAGCCCCAGGAGCAGGAGCCAGCCAAGAGAATGCAGAGTTTGCGGAGTCCCAGCTGGTCCAGCAACAGTTGGGCAGGGGAAGCCCGGAGTCAGCAGGTCCAGGCAGCATTGGGGAGCCTCCTCCCTGGCCAGGAAACCCTGGTGTCAGTGGTGTCAGATGGCTGGAGAGTCCCTGGCAGCAACGCTGGTGACAGCTAGGGAACCCCAGGGTCCCCCTCCCCCCCCAAGTAGCAATGGGGCTGGGATGGCCAGGCAACCCTGACTGGGAAACCTCGGTGTCAGAGGGGACAGGCAGCAGCTCGGGAGCTCCAGCTGGGGAACCCTGGCTGTGGGACCAGGTGGCACCTGTGGAGTCCTGCCCCAGCAGGGGAACCCCTGATGTCAGTGGGACCAGGCAACATCAGGGAGCCTCCACCCTGGCCAGTGGCTGGGGACAGGGCTGGGAAACCACAAGGAACTGCCAGAGGTAGCCTTGACCTTCCCTGGTCCGGCAAATTCCCTGGTCCGGGACGGTTCAGGTCCTGAGGGTGCCAGACCAGGGAGATCCAACCTATAACATTTAACCAATTCCCCCCCCCACCCAAATAGCATCATCTTCTTACATATGACAAAATTATTATTGACATTGGGCCATCTCATAACTTGGGCAAATGGAGAGCAATTAATATATTGCATAATATGTTTGCAATATCAAACTGCCCATGATAGTGTCTTTCAAATGAAATCTAGCTAAAACAAACAATATGACGCTTTAAAACATCTGGAAATGAACAGGAAAATAATCCAACCAATTTAATTTATGCTGAAACTATTTCATTTCAGAATTTTTACTATACATTTAATAAAAGAGGGTATGTCTACACTAGCCCCCTAGTCGAACTAGGGAGGCTAATGTAGGCATTCGAACTTGCAAATGAAGCCCGGGATTTAAATATCCTGGGCTTCATTTGCATGTTCCCGGGCGGGTGCCATTTTTAAATCCCCCTAGTCCGAACTAACTGCCCGCGGCTACACGCGGCAGTTAAAAGTTAATTCGAACTAAGTCCTTAGTTCGAATTAACTATTACACCTCATTCCACGAGGTGTAACAGTTAATTCGAACTAAGGATTTAGTTCGAATTAACTTTTAACTGCCGCATGTAACCCGTGTAACCGCGGGCAGTTAGTTCGGACTAGGGGGATTTAAAAATGGCGCCCGCCCGGGAACATGCAAATGAAGCCCGGGACATTTAAATCCGGGGCTTCATTTGCAAGTTTGAATGCCTACATTAGCCTCCCTAGTTCGAACTAGGGGGATAGTGTAGACATACCCAGATACAGAAAACAAAGGACAAAACAAGGAACACAGTTAGGAATGCAGGATGGATTAAGGTAGAGGATATGATAGAGAGATTGGGTAGGGTCTCTTATTTTTTAAAATTAATGGTTTCAATTAATGAAGAGGGTTTTTTTAAGGAAATACACTTTTATTTTGTGGCACTATCAATCAGCAGAAATTTAGACAGCTAGGGAATTTAGGCATATCTAAGATAAGGCTACAGTTCAGCATGGATTTTAAAGATCTATGCTTTGGATTTGTATACCTGAAATGGCAGTTAGGTTCCTATATCCTAATTTGGATCTAGCCCAAAGGGAGCCTAATTGCCATTTCACTTACAAAACCTCTAATAAGCAGTGTAGTCCCATATTCCAAACTAGTCAGCTTTCTAGTTTCTCTTTACTGATTGTTGAATCCTGAGTGTTTTTCAATTGTTTCCTCTGCTAATCCCTCACCAGCCTACCCTTATGTGAATAGTTAGGTCATGAGCTAATAAATTAATTAAATAAATTGAAGCTCATGGCCTAATACATTTGTTAGTCTCTAAGGGCACGTCTAGACTTGCTTTCACTTTTGAAAGAAGATATGCAAATTTGGCACAAATTTGCATATCTTCTTCCGATCGCTTTTTCAAAAGAGGTTCATTTGAAAAAGAAAGTAGTCTAGACATGGTGCTTTCGAGAAAAAACCCTTTTTAAAAAGAACTATGTAAACCTCATTTTTTTAGGAAGAACAGTTCTTTCGAAAAAGGGCTTTTTCTCAAAAGAACTGCATCTATACTACATTATTTTTCGAAAGAGCCTCTTTCGAAAAGCTGATCAGAAGAAAACATGCAAATTCGTGCCAAATTTGCATATCTTCTTTTGAAAGTGGAAGCAAGTCTAGACGTGCCCTAATGTGCCACAGGACTGCTTGTTGTTTTTACCTTTACAGACCAACATTTTATGTGAATTATGAAGATCATCACAAGCTCTTTGCATTATATATCTTTTTAAATCTCACTAATGTCCCCCCAAAGCACTGCAGGGAACTTCTCAACAAAGTCTATGAAACAAAGTACATTTTGGAGATAAGACAAAGCAAAATAATTCAGGAAAAACTGAGAGTGAACAGACCTTCCAACGTTAAGGAAAGGTTTACCACTGACTTCAGTGGAAGCCTGGCTTCATCCTATGATTTCTAGCCCTGCTCCTGCCTCCCACCCCCACCCGCCTTGATCTTCTTAGAAAAATTCTGTTGTTGCGTGACATATGAGATTTCAGCAAGATTGTTTCTTTTGGAGAAGGGTTTTTTTTTTGGGGGGGGGGGGTAGTTATATAAAGAAGTTAGGCTTAACATTAACTATGTAGCAGCTACAATTCCTTCATTTGTTACTAAGAGAGCCTGCAAAAAATCACAATTCATGAAGACTTACCCTGAAATTGTTTAAATTATGTACAAGAAAAAGATTTTGTAGCATCAAAATTTCACATTTATGGTTCAAAAAGAATCAGCCACATAAAGCCTATATCTAGACAAACCTAGACCACATCTGAAACACAAATCAGTCAATGGCTTTTTTACATTGGAAGAACAAACTTCATGACCCATTAGTTCTTTTCACTGTAGGCCTTTCTATACTGGGAGTTATTCTGCAATAAAGCTATTTTCAACTCCATTTGTGGACACTTTTATTTTGGAATAAAAGTGTCTTATTCCAAACTATCTTTGTTCAGTGGATTACATTAGGTTCCTTTGTCCAGAATAAGAGCACCCAGACATGGAGTTCATTGAGAATGATTAATTGCTTTAGATTCACACCTGACTTTATGCCAAATTAACTTTCGGGGCAGAGAAGTCCTAAGATTTTCACCTTTTAAATCTGTTTTTAAACCTTTTTCTACCTGACCTAACCTTAGTGTGACAGTAATAGAAAGTCTAAAAAGGCAGCAACATGAACTTTGATATTCTTCACAAGACAAGGAAAAAATGATCCCACTTTGGATTACATGTATTTGATATTGTGTTATAGTAAAAGTAATATTTTTAGTGCTGCATTTTATGTACAACAATTGGGTTCATCACAAGCTTAATTTTAGCTTTAGTACTTAATCACTAATAAAATCATTTATTATACCCTTTACTCTGATGGATAAAGCAATTCCTTAAATAATCCCCAACAGCACTTCTCCGGGTCTTCATATGGGCATCTGTGAAATGGGCTTCCTACTAAATTACTTAATTTTATTCTGGATACTTAATTAGTCTATTGGACCATGTAAAATCTAAGTTATGTATTTGTTACCTTTCATTATCATCAGTAACTACTATGTGCCTGACCTATGTTGCTACATACTGATCTGTAACAACAAGGCTCTTTATTCTTTGTACCCTGTAGGATTTCAATTATAACAGTACAGGAATAAATATTCAACAGCTATGATCATGCAAATGTGCCTTGCCAATTAAGTATCATACATTTCCTCAGTCTATAAAAGACTACTGCTGTTTGCTGTCCTCAGACAGAGAAGCCTGCTGCTTGTCTCGATTAAAATACTTCCCAATTTAGCCAGTTTTCCCAAGCATACTTATTTGGCTTAACAATAGGAAACAATAAATGTTGCTTGTATGCTTACACATCAACATATTTCCAAACCTTATTCAAAATAACTCCATTAATTTTAATGGGCCTGCATTCAGGACTTAAGGGCTGCATACAAAGTAAGGGAAGACATCAGCCCCATACTGCTTGCTAGTGCATAAATACTATGCTAGCTGTTCTGTACAGGAATCAGAGAAGATAAATACAATACATGTTCACTCATGATTATCTGGATCAGAAGTCACAAACAAAAGTGGATGCAGGGCTTCCTCCTAACATCAGTGGAAGCAGAATAAGGGCCTGTATTATATGTGTGTAAATTTCAGAGGTATCAATGGACATCTACCCAGCAACATTATTTTGAAATAATGTCAAAATACTGTCAAGCTGGAAGACTTCTTACTTCGACTCCTGTAACCCTCATTGTACGAGGAGGAAGGGAGGTCAGACGAAGGGTGCTCTATTTTGAAATAAGTGCTGTGTAGATGCTCCCAATTTCAATTTCAAAATAAGCTACACAATTGATATAGCTCATTTTCCATAGCTTATTTCAAGTTAAGACCTGCAGTGTAGACACACCCTATAGAGAGTTTGTGAAACTCTTTCTGAGGAATTCAATCTTTTTAGCTATCTCATTGTATAAATTTCAATTAAAGCATCTTCCACACTGATGCTATTTTGTTGTTTTTTTTTTATTTTTTCTACTACTCATTGTGTGCTCTCAGTCTGTCATTGTAATCTTATCCTTGTTGTGCACTTAACTCATTCTTCACAATGAGAAACTTTAGCCTACTGACTTTACTGCTGTCTGGTGGTTCAAAAGTTATTCCTAGGATGAGGATTTTTAAGAAGAAAAACCCTCAGTATTGCTTCTGAAATATTAGAATACAGCAGAAAGATCCTGACAATCAATTGATGCAAGAGTAATAATCAAAGGGAAGCTTTCCTACAGTTGTAAAAATGGAAATCTTTAAAGAATTGAGGCCTAAGATACTTGGAAAAAGCTTCAGGGAATGTTGAAAGCAACATTTAAACCATACTAGAAGATTTATCCAGCATTGCCTGAGTCTGGGGCCAGCCTGGGGAGGTGGGGGTTGCCCAGCGCACCTGCCAGCTTCTCCTGGGGCTGGCGGGTGCAGGAATGAGGGCTTGGGGATGAGGAGGGGCTCAGGGCAGGAGGCTGGGAGATATGTGGGACTCATTGGGGCCACTCTCAGCAGTGGGGACAGCGCTATCTGTGCAGTGGTGGGCTCTTGGGGCCACCTGCAGCAAGAAGGGTGGTGCTGCCAGGGCACTGGCGGGGGCTCCCCGGAGCACCTGATGCCACACTACTCTTCTGGGGCAGCTCCCCAGGGCCATGGCAGGGGCCATGCTGGTCAGCTGGCTGTGGCTCCCTGGGGCTGGCAGAGGTGGTGGAGGCTGCGCTGCATGTTCAGGTACCCCTACACAGCTCTGTGCACTTGTATGCCGAGGCTGCTGCAGGACTTCTCCCTGCGCCCTGCTGCATGTGCTGCTGTCAGCCAGCAGAGGGCTCCCTGCCCCCAGCCTCTGCAGTTCTTCTCTGGCCCCAGGGAAGTCTTTGGGTCCCAGTAAGCTGTGGGGAGAGCCTCAGACCCCCTGCAGGAGCTACACAGGGAGAGGGGGAAGGAAGTACCTGGTCAGAAGTATCTGGTAGAAGCTGTGTGGGACCATCAGTTTTGTAGGACCGCATGATTTGTAAGGACAGTCCCATGCTGTAGGTCTGGGTGCCATCATGGGAGAGGGGGATCCCTGCTCAGTACCAGCCCGGGAACCTTACCTGTGGTTGGTGGCCTAGCTGGCAACATACAGAGCCCTTCTGCCAGCTGCTCACTTGTGTGGCCACCCCCTTGTGGTCATCCTGAAGTATAACTGTCCCTGCTAGCAGCCTCCTTCTTTTCTGTGTTATGGAAAACAATCCCATCCCAGGGACATCCCATTTTCCTGGCACAACCAAATCCTGACCTTGCGTTAAGTTAGGATAAGAGGAAGCTGCATACCAAATTTGGTGGTCCAGATCTCACTGTTCAGGAGGAATTCCTGAACAAATGGACTCACTGACAAACAGATGCACATTTCTATACCACAGCTTGAAGCTCTCTAGTCCGACAATATTTGTGGTCTGGCATGTTTTTAGTTAGCTACATGTCCACTTATGGGTGTGGCCAAGTTTCCCGCAGTACCATAAAAGTTTGTTTACAGCCACCAGCCCTGGCTCTCCATGTTCTATGCTACTATTTAGCTCTCATTTACTGTTAAATGTCTTCTAAGAGTCCAGTAAGCAGTGATAGTGTTGGAAATGCTTCCAGACAATGATGACCACTCATAATCCGGCAAATTGTCTGGTTAGGCACTGGCCAGGTCACGAGGGTGCCGGATTAGAGTATTTCAACCTGTATATAGATACATTTTCATCTATCTGCAATAACTTATTTACTTCCATCCCCATATTTTCAGTAACTGAACAATCTTTGATAAGAAAGAAAGAAAGAAAGACAGAAAGACCCAGAGGAAAAACATATCTCAGATATAAAGATGCAGCGAGTAATGACAATGAGACAAGGTACAGAAGAATCTTTTCTTTAAGATGTAATTGACTCGACTGTTAATATTTTCCTAGCAAGATGAATTACCTAGCTTGGAATGAAAAAAGAAGAATTAATCCTGCTTCTACAGGAGTGGGATTCAGTGAGCCAGAATTCTTCACCTCCCCACCATTCCTATATGAATTTATGTTTAGCTCTACTCCAAAGCCAATTATTTTGTGTTATTAGCAAATCTTGGTTGCTCATTGCATTTATCTTTTCTTTCTGTTGGCAGTACTAAATAATGTTTTGTAATACATTGTGATTTGGTCACTCTGTCATGATTGCTAATTACAGATTTCTCAGGTGAAATTCTGACCCCATTGAAGTCAATGGATGTTTTGTCAATGACATGTCTGAATTCAGGATTTTACCCATAATTCTTAATTTAAAAAAATATGTACCTTATCCATGACACACAAAACCAAATTGTGAATATGTAGAATAAACATTAAAAGGCAGAGATACAGAGATACAGCACAATGTGTCCTTACCAACATTATTTGTCCTCATTTTTTGACAGCATTGAAACTATGAACAACAGTTTTTAAAAATACAAAAAGGAAAATAAATGGATAATCAGCAAATGCAGTTTAAAGTATATTATATGCCTTAGATTCAGCATTCCTTCTAGCTGTAATTTTGCAGGGTCTGTCAAGCTGATTTTGACATATTGGTCAGAGAAGATATAATGTACAAGTACTTTAAAACTTTCTAGATAATAACCTGACAAAACTGTTACTCCTTCATATATCCTTCCCTAGACATGGAAAATATTTAAAGCCACTGAAGACACCAATATTTAAATGAACACTATACTATTTTATTTAATTGATCAGTCTGCTGCTAGTGAATGCTGAAACTTTGGTTGGTTAAACTTAAAGACATCTAACTGACAATCAGAGTTCATTATTAAATTTAATATTTGTAGGCACTGCATATTACTCATGAACATTTTATGCAGAAACCACTACCTGAGATAATTAATACTTAATCTCTTGTTCCCATGTTATTCATTAATTTCCCATTGTGATCATTTAAAACGAAAACCTTGTCTGTAAAATTTATCCTTAGATTGGAACCATAAGAAACATATATGATAGATTTATAATGTTGCCTGCAGGAAAGTAATGTTGCTTAGAAACAAATATTTGAAGCTGGTATAGCAATTAAAATGAAGGCGTGGCTCTGCAAGCCACAAAGAGGCTTGAAATCTGAGACTCCTGCCTTTGTTCTCAGGCTAGGAGTGTTGTAGAGAGAGCATGCACATCTCCACTGGGTTCCTGGCAAAATCTTTTGATGCTCTGTAATAAAGCCACTGTTTTGTTTTGTTTTGTTTTGTTTTGTTTTGAAACTCAGGGTCAGGCAGCAGCTATGATGGGAGCAGCATGTGGCTTTGTTTATCTGGAAGGATGATCAAGGGCTTCTTCAGTGGGAAGATTAACTGCTCAGAAATATGGGACATTGAGATTTGAAGAGAAAAAAGTTGGAGAACTCCTCTGTCCTGGGAATCAGATAAGAGTGGAGTCAGAGTTCCAAATTAGTGAAGTGGTAACTGAAAGATGCTTTCTCCTACTGAAAATGTTTTACACATGTATATAAAGCCATGGAACTAAAAAGGCAGATGCTCAATCTTACCTTAATTAAATTACTTTCATCATTCCTCTTCTTAAATTTCTTTTTTATATATTGCCTATTAAAGTTATAAACTGTTTCAAGTAGAAAACTGTCATATTTTATAAGTGGCCTGGCACATGGTTGGCATTAGCAAATATATTATTAATAATTCTGTCACAGAAAAACTACAAAACAAAAGCAAAATTGGAAGATAAAATACAGGGCTAAATACAGCTTGCTGTATTCCTGTGTGTATTACCAGTCAAAAGGCAGTGCTCAAACTGTCACTGAAATGTGGCAGCTAACCGGAAGCTGTGGAGCAGAGATCTAGTGAAGTTTTTACTCAAAAAAGCCCTACCTACAAAGCTCCTGACTGAGTAGGGTAGGGATGTCCAGCTTCAGTGACTAGCTGGTATGAACTATTTAAGCCAGACTTATGCACAGGAAGGTGTCTGAGGTGAATTCCTGGATGGCTACTACTGTGGACTCTGGCTATTTACTTGACTCCAAAGCTCTTCCTCCATGTTGTTTCTGTTTTCCTTGCCTGAGAGCAATCTCTTCTTGGATCCTGCTTTGCTTCCTTGCTCCAACTCCCTATTCCTATACCAGATGCTTTCTCCAGCTCTGTCCTTTAGTTTGGTAGTTTTAGTTTGGTGCTGTATCTCTAGGCTCCTGACTAACCATGAGGCCTAACCAGCCACACCCCAATCCTTACAACTGCCTATCTTGTAAAAAATGTGATGTTAATAAACAAGCCCATTTTGAAATAATCTATCACTTGTTGAAAATTTAAAATTTAAATTTCTGCTAGGAACTGCTTACACACTCCCTAAATAATTAGTCAGTTGATTTAGATAATGGAAAGGAGACAAAATGTGTGTCTATACAAGTAAAGAGTTCTGTTCTTCCCCTTCTTTGAAAGATCAAGTTTTGTACTATGGAACTTTGGAGAAAATGTGTCTGAATAGCTCATACAACAAAGGGACATATTAATGTCTTGCAGCACTGTGGCTGTTTATTAATGGGAATATTGATTATACAATGAGAATGACATTTGAAATAACATCTTAATTTCATTATTGAAGAGTAAGATGATCATCACCTGGCATATTTATCAGTTGGAAATGAACCAATTATCTATGAGTTAACCTCATATGGAATATGACCATGCTCGATGAAATGAATGTAAAGTTGTTGCTTTACAGACAAAACACACAGCTGGATTTCGTGGAAATAATAATGAAGAGACAGAACCCCAGAAGGGGATTTTGCGGTTGTCAGGATGAAGTCTCCTGAATAACACTGAGATTCTATAAAAATAAACATCCGTCTTTCTTTTAGAGGGGAGATTAAAGTGTTATGAGAGTAACTATAAATTATTGTGGCATTTGAAAACAAAATTTTTTCTTGTAAAATTAGTCATTAGACAGTTAAAATATATCTGTCTATATGTATTACTCCTTAAAGCTTAGAATCAAAATGTTTTTGGGTACACATTTCCAAACTATAGTCTTCTGCACTAGCAGATACAGTAGCTAATGAATTCTTATGCTAGCATGTCTATTCTTTGAGTCTTATACAATTTGAGTTTTTCAAAATCTACTATGTAGGGGCAATTTGGAAACTAATTTTGATAGCTGAAGTCATACCTGTTGTATCTGAATAATTTGTGTTAGTTCCTAATGGTTTTTAGTCAGAGATAAATTCTCAAATAGATTTCCTTGACTTGAATGGAAAAAAAGTAGGCTAGAGTGCCTCTTCTTGGGATAAAGGGGAACGAACTCTCTGCATGATTTCCCTAAAGGGTCTTCCCTACTGACTGCAAGGAGGGAAGGAAGGGGGGTTCCCTCCCCTCCCCCCCGAATAAATCCTGGAGCTATCCACCCACCCTGGTGAATCTTAAGAAATGTGAGCAGTTCCTATGAAATCCATAGCATGCCAGGACTCACTGTACGGCAGTCCTTTGGCTTCTTGCCAGGTAGGTGTGCACAATTGTTAGTTAAGTCAATCCAGGGATTGCCTCTGAAACTCTACTCTTAAAAGAAATCCCCACCATGGGAGGGCTGTGCTATGCCATCGAACAATTCTGCAGTGTTAAAAAGAGCTTTCCTGAAAAATGCAGTTTGCTGTGACCACATGACTGGCCATTGTGAGGTATTTAGAGTTATGGAAATTGTTCAGTAAGAATGCTGTGTATACGAGGGTTTGTAAATCTTTATATTGTATTTTATTCAGTTTTCTTGAGTGGTGAATCCTTTTATTTTGAGTTTAGTATTTGAAAAGGGATGCCACCTTGTACAAGGGTGGGCTAACTAACCCAGTCACATTGGCCCTTGCTTCAACCACTATTTATTGGGCAAATAAAAATCATGAACAAAATAAAGTTGTTTCTTGACTAGACCTGGGTTATAGTTCTCACAGGATTTTTCCCTCACCACTTTTAGCACCACTAGGCATTTTTTCTGACCCTGGTATTCCCACAAGAATATTTAACTCCCTGCAATTCTCACTCCCCATGCCAACCACCTGAGAGTCACATGAAAGCTAAATTCTTTCCCCTGTTTCAGGTGCTAATATAGGAGCACACCTATTGTTCTCTGAGGCTGTGTCTAGACTACATCCCTCTTTTGACAGAGGGATGTAAATTAGACACGTTGAAATTGCAAATGAAGTGGGGATTTAAATATCCCATGCTTCATTTGCATAATCGCGTCATGGCACTCTTTTAAAAAAACACCATTTCGAAAGTAAAACTGTAGTCTAGACGAGGTTCTTTTGAAAATGGCAGGCTTTTTTCGGAAGATCCTGTAAATCTCATTTTTTGAGGAGTACAGGATCTTTCAAAAAAGCCTGACATTTTCGAAAGAACCGCATCTAGATCATGGTTTTACTTTTGAAATGGCACTTGTTCGAAAGAGCGCCATAATGTGATTATGCAAATGAAGCATGAGATATTTAAATCCCCGCTTCACTTGCAATTTCAGCATGTCTAATTTACATCCCTCTGTCGAAAGAGGGATTTAGTCTAGACACAGCCTAACATAAAGAAGCTCTTTTACTGACATTTACAAGCACCAGGGGTAGTTCAGGCCATCACTTGATACCTAACCCCACGGCCTCAGCTGGGAAGAAATGGATGGTGAATGAGTCTGCTAACTCTGTTACCATGCCCTTAGCTACCTGTGCTGCTTCAAAATGGCCCAGATACTGTACACAAAGTGTAAAGAGATCATGAGGAGCTGAGTGGCCACAAGATAGTGATTAATAGAGGGATAGAGGCTGGTGAGCAGGCATAGCCATTATTAGTTATGGTATTAATTAATGGTGCCAGCTCCTTTTAAACTCTAATATTAGACAAAAGTTTGTCTAGATACTCTAGTATTAAAAACATTAGGGCTAACACTAGCATGTGGGCTTGCATTTGATTACATATAATCAGATGCAATTTTATTAAGAATCTTATCACATAGAGAACTGCAATTAATATACCTGCCACACACATTGTAATAGTTAGGGGGGAAGCAAAACATCCACTACCAGTTTTTCCAATTCTTTCAAACTCACATATCCATATGAAAACAGTGGTTCCAGTTGAGTACCAGGAAACAATGACCTCCAAAAAGCTACAACCTCCAGCCATCTGCCAGACTTAAGTATAATCATTTATGCATACTCCCAGCAAAGATCATTAATATGTATCAGGACTGAACTTGGGGAGAGTCACCTGAAATTATCAGAGGACTCTCCCTGATGGGTCACTGGTACAAATCTTGTAATTTAGCACATACGTTTCTGTATTATCAGAGTGACATGCCCTAGGAAGTCTATAACATTTCACCCTGGCTACCAATGGTCATCTTGTTAAGTCCGCTGAACTCTGAGTCATTGTTATCCAAACTCAGCAGTTATTTTTCAAGACATACAATTATTAATTCATTTATGCCAGTTTATCCTAAATTCTAAGGCTTCATTTGACTTAGATAAAAATTTTGTAGGCCCAGCCCTATAAACTGTCTGCATTTCAGCTTTAAACGATAAGCTATTTTAACCTATTAACTAGCTCTTACATCCAGCTTTTATATTAAATTAAGTTGTTAGTTACAAGCTACATGGGGCAGGAACATCTGTTGTAGCTATAGTTCTGTAAACACCCATGAAGGACTGTGGACTGGTTATGGCAATTAATCCAGACAGGAGAGGACAGGGGACTTGGAAGAAGTGGTCAGACTCTCCTAAAGTCCATTGCTGAATAAGATTCCCCAGATAAACTGACTAGAGCAATGCTGATATTAACAAGGAGAGTAGCATTTTCCATTAGCATGGGCACAGCAGAGATTGTACTCATGTGAGAACCTCAGCAAGAGAATGGGAAGAGCAGAACCTGTTGGATACACAGCTGTCCAGGAAGGACAAGAAAAGGCCCTCTGATTTAGACACTGGTCCAGTGTTGGTTGGTATACAACCCTTTTCTTTTTCTTATTTCAATACTGTGGTCAGAACTTTGGTGGGAGGAGGTGGCAGCCAGGAGCTGAGAGGAGCAGGAGGGTTGGGATGCTGTCAATCGAGTGGATTCCAGGGAAAGTGTCATGGGCAAACTAGGGGAGCTACAGGCTGGAAATTAGTGTGGTTACAGTACATAGCTACGCGTCATCCCATGCCGGAGCAGGTCAGTGAGCACTTTGATACTGAGAGGGATACATTTCTCTCTAGTGATCCTTTTAGCAGTAATCAATCTATCTAGGGCCAAAGCAATGGATTGGTGCTTTCAGCCAAATGAGAAAGTGGAAATGAGCAAGTGGAAAAATGGAGCAGCACAGTGATGGAGGGTAATGTGGGACTGTCAGCAGGTGACAGTGATTTCCCTGATATGAGGGGTATTAAGAGGATTATCATCATATTCTGTAATCATCTACTGCCTTTTGAGCTGGATTGACTAAACCACACAGGGGATTACGTTCGGCCCAGGTGGAAAAATCCTGAGCTGACTAGGGATTTTGATGGAGGTGTTTGTCCATATCCTCAGTGCTACCAGGGCCAGCCCGAGCCATTCATGAACCCCGGACCCCGGGAGAGCGGCGCCGCCCCCTGGAGTGTGGTGCATGCGTGGCCCCGCCCCTGGGTGCACGGCACACGTGCAGCCCCACCCCCGCCCGGCCTGGCAGCCCCGCGTGGCGCCCCCTACAATGGGGCACCCCGGGCGGTATCCCGGCCAGCCCGTAGCTTAGGACGGCTCTGAGTGTTACCATCAGATTTTGCACTTGCCCAGCTCTTTCACAACAGCAAAAGAACGCAGGCATGTTAGGGTATGTCTACACTACCACCCTAGTTCGAACTAGGGTGGTTAATGTAGGCATTCGAAGTTGCAAATGAAGCCCGGGATTTAAATATCCCGGGCTTCATTTGCATCTTGCCGGGCGGGCGCCATTTTTAAATGCCCTTAGTTCGAACTCCGTGCCCGCGGCTACACGCGGCACGGAGTAGGTAGTTCGAATTAGGATCTCTAATTCGAACTACCGTTACTCCTCGTTCCACGTTCCACGAGGAGTAACGGTAGTTCAAATTAGAGATCCTAATTCGAACTACCTACTCCGTGCCGCGTGTAGCCGCGGGCACGGAGTTCGAACTAAGGGCATTTAAAAATGGCGCCCGCCCGGCAAGATGCAAATGAAGCCCGGGATATTTAAATCCCGGGCTTCATTTGCAACTTCGAATGCCTACATTAACCACCCTAGTTCGAACTAGGGTGGTAGTGTAGACATACCCTCAGTTATTTGTGATTGCTCCATATTTCTCATAAGTTACATAGGCCTTCTGATAATTTGTCTGTGTTTTACCATCTGGTATGACATTACTGCCATATCAGGTTGGTCACTCAGCAGTCACATGTCCATGCATAGTGGTGGCAAAGGGAGGAAGCATGTGCTAAGGGAGCACAAGGAGGTGGGAAGGATGCTGATACAGGGAAGCTAAGAGAAGGTAGGGAAGTTTGCCTCTGGACATTCATAGTTTGCAAGATGTGACATCAAAAATAAGAGAGCAGGGAAGGAGGGGGAACAGCTATGGCTAAGGCTAAGATTTTATCATGGTTATTTTTAATAAAAATTCATAGAGCCCATGACTGAAGTGGGTAGGACCAGGAAAGGGGGAGGAATGGAGTCCCATGGTGGGGAGATTGACAGGCCAAGCCCCCTGAGGGGACAGATCCCCAGTTTCAGCAGCCCCAGCACAGACCCGGACAAGGGGAGAACACAGTCCCACCTCCAGAGCTGTCTGCAGCTGTGGGCAAGGTTGTGCAGCATTGGTAGTAGCCCCTGTCAAGCCCAGGCTGCAGCCAAGGAGGGAGAGGTGTACAGCCCTGGGAAGCTGCAAGGAGGACTCATGCCCACCCACAGCTGTAGCCCCCAGCAGAAGCCACAGAGATGAGACTGCAGGGTCCTGTCTCCAGCCAGCTCCAGTTGCAGGGCAGGAATGCACAGTCCTGTCTCCTGATGCCCTAGAAGTCAAGGAGATCTGATATTCATAACATCTGTGACCTCTGGGACTAAGTCATAGCCTCAGTTATGACACAATCCACTGAAGCTGTTAGAGAAGGTAAAGAAGAACTTGTCAAAGGGACTGCCCTTGTAGAGGTAAGTGGGGGGGTGTGACAGGGTGAGGTCACAGCCAATCCCTTGGGGGTGCTTCCTGGAGTGCTGACAAGGCCACTGCCACTCACCTTCCTGCTCTCTAGGGTTTCTTACTACCCTGTCCTTCTGGGCCAACTCCCTGGTCTCCCCCAGCCAAGGCACAGAGCTGAGATCACTGCCCTCTCCCCCTCCCCCGAGGAGCAGTACAGACACTGAAACTCTTCAGGTCCAAGGAAAATGAAGTTTTGGGCCCAGCTTCCCGGGATACCACTCCCCAAATGGGATCAGAATCCCAAACGAATTATTTAGATGAGCCCCCTTTAACAATGAAAGGGGGATGTACACACTGATTGCTCCCCCAGGTAATAATTATTTACACTGGACTTGATAGTAAATAAAAGCAGTAGGATTTAAGTGATTAAAAGTGAGAGCAGGCAGAGCAAAGTAGATTACAAATTTAAAATAATAGAAAATGCTTAGCTACTTCTAACACTTAAACTTCAGTACAAACTTATTACAAACTCACCTAAAACTGTTCTTGTTCCAGCTAAGCCTTAGAACCAGGGAAGTCTCCTTTTCCCTGAGGTCTTCACTTATCCTCCTGGGTGTGCTACACCACCAAAAGATGAAGAAAATCCTAGTTTCCTTTTGTTTTACAGATACTATCTTTCCATGGACAATTACTTGGTCCACCCCGACTGGTTGGGGTGGACATGTGATTTCCTAAAACCAACCACTGCTAAGACTTACAGTACAAAAGAGGTATTTGCAGATGGTCATCTAGACATTGAGGGTAACACCCTTGATGGCTTGCATTTGCACATTTAAAACCATAAGGCATTCTGTACTTCATATATCTAAATATACGCACAAGAACGATACAGACACCACAATGAGATATACAGACCCAGTGAATTATGACATTAAGATTGATAGGTTACATAAGGCAATTTGTCCCAAGCATCTTTGAGTTATGCATATTTGTGTCCGTAAGTCCATTTCATAAAGCATAGGGGAGGGGTCCATCACACCTTCTCCCTGAAACTACTGCCCGAGGGTTGGACAGTGTCCAGTGTGAAGGCAATGTATCCAGAAGTTCACCTGGGCTTTAGTTAGACTGCCATCCAGCGCCACCATACTCTGTGCTGTCACACATGGCAATTTTTCCAAAGTTCTGGGCTCCTGTCCCCCTATGGTCTGAAAACATTTTAGGGTGTAGCAGTGCCCCCAGAATGCAGGTAGCAATGTCTTTCTATGTATAAGTGTCTTGGCATTTAGCCACCATTGCCAAGAGATGGCATGCCTCAGTTTCCCCTTCCATATAGCAGTGCAGATTAGTTGTGCCTCTGCCGCTACGCCCAGTTCTAAGCCCATACACAGTCATTACCTTGGAAGCTGCAAGCTCCTTTTGTTCCTGTTCCCATCAAGCCCAAAGCTTTTCCAAAAGCTTAAGCATGTTACATAGTTTCAAGAGGTTTATCATCCATATCAGTTTCTTTGTGCTAATCCATGAGAGTTGCAGGAAAAGACATAAGTTTACCAGCAACCCAATGATAGAGTAGCATATCCACATGTGCATCTCATACCATGCTTTCTCTTTAGACCATTTTTGTTGCAGAGTATCATCTCCCCCCTTTAAAACCTCTATGTTCCACAGGGTGTGTTCAGTTACAGGATTCTCTTTCTCATCACTACGGGCTGAGAACAGCTCTCACAGGCCCTCCCTTGGAAAGCCCTGCAGACTTTCCTCTTTTCCCATTGGGTAAACCCTCAGGCTACGGCTACACATCTGGTTTTTTTCCGAAGAAGATATGCAAATCACGCTTACATTTGCATATCTTCTTCCGATTCTTTTTGTGGAAGAGGTTTTGCCACTATTTGGTCCCATGTAGAGTGGCCAAATGTCGGAAAAAAACCTTCTTTAGCAAGACCCCTTATTCCTCATAAGTTGAGGTTTATAGGGTCTTGCAAAAGAGGGGTTTTTTCCAACATTTTGCCCTATCTAAACAGGGCCAAATAGTGACAAAACCTCTTCCGCAAAATGAACTGGAAGAAGATATGCAAATACAAGCACAATTTGCATATCTTCTTCCGAAAAAAAAACCAACAGTGTAGCCGTAGCCTCAGTCATCAGGCCCCTGGAATTCTGCTGTGGTGGTGACCATGAATTACGGTTTGAAGAACAGTCCTGTTTTATTGGGACTATACCCTGGACTGTGTGGGGAAGCACAGGAGAACATGGAAAGAGGGAGAAAAAGAAAGGAAAGTGTAGGGGTGAAGAACATGTATGCCAGTGGTAGAGGACTATATGCTTCTGAATGCTGGCATAAGCCTAAATCATGGAGTAGAGGAACTCCGAACTATTTTAAATTTTTTCCTACCATTTTCTTTGTCAGGGGCAGAGAGGACATGATTAGGGGTGTTCCCTCCAACTTGGATCCAGCTGATGGGCTGATAATTGTTTTGATTTGTTGGTATATTATGTGGATATTTATGATGTTGCTCATTTTGTTTTGTAATAACTTTGTAAGCCTGTGGGCTCTTTCAGTATTGTTGTGTGTAAATGCCTTTGTGAATAAGTATAAAGCACAACAAAAATTCTAATAGAACTTAGCTCAGAGCCAGATTCTTGGCCACCAGTGAGCTCCTCCTCACCAAAAAAAAAAATATATATATATTCTTTTAAAAGGCCAGTCACCTTCCATTAGACCCTTATGTCCATGAAATCTTTTATTTAATCTAGTGGGTCTCAGTGTAGGGGAAGCATTTCCTGGCATAGATCCCTATGGGCCAGATCCTGGGTAAACTGATTTATCAACAACAGCAGCAGCATAGCTGCATACCAAAGTCCAGCTGCAGCCACAAAGCAACTGAATGCACTGAAAAGGCTGCAGTCCTTGGTCTCACCCTGCCTGAGATCAAGCACTGTATCTGTATTTTATGTTTCAGAGACTCTCATTGGAAAGTACTGACAAGGATATTGCTGTTCTGATATTCATTAATAAAGATATGTTTGTTAAATAAATCAGTAACGTGCTGGATATAGTTACATTACCATGAGGAAATGTAAATGACTATTTAAAATAATTACCAGTAGTGATAAAACACAAATACTGTGTTTAATAATCTAGTAGATTGCACCCTCAGTGTAAATACTCATTAGTTCTATTTTAAGGAAGACTGTGCTTCACTTATATATCAGATAATTAGTGTTGAATGCCAGGTAAGCAGAATGGTTAACAATGCAGATTTTGATGCAGATTTTCAAACTCAACATTTGAAAGTTTGACAACAGTATATGTTTGTCCTCCACTCTTCATGAAATTATGGTGTGACAAAAGCGGAGGCAAAACTAAATTCCCAAGTATTTGAGAAGGATTTCCAGCTCTTGTTTCTCAAAAGAGATCAGTTATTTAAGTAAAGTTGGAGTAATGGCAATAATACAATAGTACAGGGATGGACAATAATTTTTTTGGGGGGGGCACTCTAAGATTTTGGGTAGTGGTCAAGGGCCGCACTTTTCTGTGCAGGGGGTGCAGGGTCTAGGGTGGAGGTTGGGTGCAGAAGGGCGCATGGGGTAAGGGACTGGGGTGCAGGAGATGGTGTGAGGTCTCAGAGGGTGTTTAGGTGGAGGAGGGAGTTGTGACCTGGGTCAAGGGATTGGGGTGTAGGGTCAGGGAGGGGGTGTGGATGCAGGAGAGGATTCTGGCCTGAGGGAGGGGCATGGGGGGTACAGGGTCTGGGAGGGAGTTGTCACCTGGGGCAGGGGGTGCAGAGGGTTTGGATGGTGATCTTGGGGAGGGAGTTGGGGTGCCAGAGGCAGGGGCTAGCTGGGAGGAGTTTACCTAAGTTTCTCCTGGCCGGCAGTCCCAGCCTGCTTGAAAATACAGGCTGCTCCCTCCACATGGCTCTCAAGTCCCGCTGCCCCAGTCTCTCAGGCCAATCTCTCAGCTCCAATTGGCTGATGGTTCCAGCCAATAGAGCTGAGAGATTAGCTGAGGTCAGTTCTTATTGGCTGGTTGTTTCTGGCCAATAGGAACTGAGGATTGGGCTGGGAGTGGGCAGATCTCATGAAGCCTCCCCCTTCCTGCAGGGCAGAGAAATGCAGGGACTGTGTTAAATGCAGCAACTGCGTCTGCCTGAGGGTCCCGGCAGGGTGGTCTGTGGGCCGGATCCTGTGGCTTGGTGGGCTGGATCCGGCCTCCAGGCCGTATTTTGCCCAGCCCTCTAGTAAATGCTAGTGGGAATGGGGTAGTTTTAGAAGATAAAACAAAAAAAAGAACAAGTTAAAAATCACTTAGAAATGTTGGATGTCTGCAAATCACCAGGGCCTGATTAAATGCATCCTAGAATACTCAAGGAGCTGATAGAGGACGTATCTGAGCCCTTAGCTATCATCTTTGAAATATCATGGAAGACAAACCAAAATTATTGTACTTCATTAGCTCAGGCTAATCAAAAGTTTACCTGAGAGAAGTGACTACAACTGCTGCTATGTTTTATATCTCAGAGAATTCCCACTTCCCCCTCTATATGCTATTCATCTGCACAAATAGTATAGTAGAGCACGCACTTATAAAGAGGTTTCTAATAGGTAGAATCTGAAAGCAGGCAGATAAGAAAATAAATAACAGAGCTAAACAAGACTTCTTGAAACACTTGGAAGAACAAGAATGTCTTCAACCTGCTTTCTAAGGGTATGTCTACACTTGCACCCTAGTTCGGACTAGGGATGCAAATGCAGGCATTCGAAATTGCTAATGAAGCGGGGATTTAAATATCCTGCGCTTCATTAGCAAGATCTCGCCGGCACGCTAGTTCGAATCACAGCTGATTCGAAAGTGAAAGTGCGCACCGGGACGCATTAGTTCGAACCAAACCCCTTGGTTCGAACTAACGTTACTCCTCAAAAAATGAGGTGCAAGGGTAGACATACCCTAACACACACAGAAGTAGTAGGGAATTCAATAGCCTCAAGCAAACCTGACAAGCCATCTCTAGTCCGTATTTAGAAATTGTTTATAAAACAACACCCAAGGACCACAGGTTACAAACAGAGCAAGATAAAGTTTAGTTAACAAGCAAAGTCATGGACATGTAAATTCCCATGGGTTATAAAAGTGCAATAAATTCAGAGTTATAGGAGCAGCAAAGTGGCTGAAAATAAGATATCTGATATATTTCTGCACTGATGAATATCATTGCCCCATCAATGTGTCACTGGAACTTCCTCTTGGTTAAAAGTAGCAGAGAGCTAGCCGTGTTAGTCTGATCTTGGTAAAACAAAAAAAGCAGGCATGTAGCACTTTAAAGACTACATAAGAACATAGTGCCCCAGAGAGGGTGGACCAAAGACAATGATCAAGCGATTTGTCTCCTGCCATCCCTCTCCAGCCTCTGACAAACAGAGGCCAAGGACACCATTTTATCCCCTGGCTAATAGCCTTTTATGGACCTAACCTCCATGAAATTATCTAGCTTCTCTTTAAACTCTATTATAGTCCTAGCCTTCACAGCCTTCTCTGGCAAGGAGTTCCACAGGCTGACTACACGCTGTGTGAAGAAGAACTTTCTTTTATTAGTTTTAAACCTGCTACCCATTAATTTCATTTGGTGTCCTCTAGTTCTTCTATTTAGGGAACTAATGAAGAACTTTTCTTTATCGGCCCTCTCCACACCACTCATGATTTTATATACCTCTATCATATCTCCCCTCAGTCTCCTCTTTTCTAAACTGAAAAGTCCCAGTCTCTTTAGCTTCTCCTCATATGGGACCCGTTCCAAACCCCTAATCATTTTAGTTGCCCTTTTCGGAACCCTTTCCAAGGCCAAAATATCTTTTTTGAGGCGAGGAGACCACATCTGTACACAGTATTCAAGATGTGGGCATACCATAGTTTTATACAGGGGCAGTAAGATATTCTAGGTCTTATTTTCTATCCCTTTCTTAATAATTCCTAGCATCCTATTTGCCTTTTTGACTGCCGCTGCACACTGTGTGGAAGTTTTCAGAGAACTGTCCACGATAACTCCAAGATCTCTTTCCTGATTTGTCATAGCCAAATTAGCCCCCATCATACTGTACGTATAGTTGGGGTTATTTTTCCCGATGTGCATTACTTTACACTTATCCACATTAAATTTCATTTGCCATTTTGTTGCCCAATCACTCAGTTTGGTGAGATCTTCTTGGAGTCCCTCACAGTCTGCTTCTGTCTTGACTATCCGAAACAGTTTGGTATCATCTGCAAACTTTACCACCTCATTGCTTACCCCTTTCTCCAGATCATTTATGAATAAGTTGAACAGGATTGGTCCTAGGACTGACCCTTGGGGGACACCACTAGTTACCCCTCTCCATTCTGAAAATTTACCATTTATTCCTACCCTTTGTTTCCTGTCTTTTAACCAGTTCTCAATCCAAGAAAGGACCTTCCTTCTTATCCCATGGCCATGTAATTTACACAAGAGCCTTTGGTGAGGGACCTTGTCAAAGGCTTTCTGAAAATCTAAGTATACTGTATCTACTGGATCCCCCTTGTCCGCATGTTTGTTAACCCCTTCAAAGAACTCTAATAGATTAGTAAGACAGGATTTCTCTTTACAGAAACCATGTTGACTTTTGTCCAACAAATTATGTTCTTCTACATGCTTCACAATTTTATTCTTTACTATTGTTTCGACTAATTTGCACGGTACTGAAGTTAGACTTACCGGTCTGTAATTGCCCGGATCGCCTCTAGAGCCCTTTTTAAATATTGGTGTCACATTGGCTACCTTCCAGTCATTAGGTACAGAAGCCGATTTAAGGGATAGGTTACAAACCACAGATAATAGTTCAGCAATTTCCCCTTTGAGTTCTTTTAGAACCCTTGGATGAATGCCATCTGGTCCCGGAGATTTGTTAACATTAAGTTTTTCTATTTGTTCCAAAACCTCCTCTAATGACACTTCAATCCGGGACAGTTCCTCAGATTCATCACCCACAAAGGACGGTGCAGATTTGGGAATCTCCCCAACGTCCTCAGCCGTGAAGACTGAAGCAAAGAAATCATTTAGTTTCTCTGCAATGGCTTTATCGTCCTTGATTGTGCCTTTTATAGTTCGATTGTTTAGGGGACCCACAGGTTTTTTAGCAGGCTTCCTGCTTCTAATGTACTTAAAAAACATTTTGTTATTTCTTTTTGAGTTTTTGGCTAACTGTTCCTCAAAATCTTTTTTTGCTTTTCTTATTACATTTTTACACTTGATTTGACAGTGTTTATGTTCCTTTCTATTTATCTCACTAGGATTGGACTTCCACTTCTTAAAAGATGCCTTTTTGTCCCTCACTGCTTCTTTTACATGGTGGTTAAGCCACGGTGACTCTTTTTTAGGTCTCTCGCTATGTTTTTTAATTTGGGGTATACATTTAAGTTGGGCCTCTATTATGGTGTCTTTAAAAAGTTTCCATGCAGCTTGCAGGGATTTGGCTCTAGTCACTGTGCCTTTTAATTTCTGTTTTACTAGCCTCCTCATTTTTGTGTAATTCCCCTTTTTGAAATTAAATGCCAGGGTGCTGGACTGCTGAGGTGTTCTACCCACCACAGGAATGTTGAATGTTATTATATTATGGTCACTATTCCCAAGCGGTCCTGTAACGGTTATTTCCTGGACCTGATCCTGCACTCCACTCAGGACTAAATCAAGAATTGCCTCTCCCCTTGTGGGTTCCTCCACCAGCTGCTCCAAGAAGCAGTCATTTAGGCCACTGAGAAATTTTATCTCCGCTTCTCTTCCTGAGGTGACATGTACCCAGTCAATATGGGGACAATTAAAATCCCCCATTATTATAGAGTTCTTTATTCTGGTAGCCTCTCTAATCTCCCTCAGCATTTCAATGTCAGTATTGCTGTCCTGGTCAGGTGGTCGGTAATATATCCCTACTGCTAATTTCTTATTATTGGAGCATGGAATTACTATCCATAGCGATTCTATTGAACATGTTGATTCATTTAATATTTTTATTTCATTTGATTCTACATTATCTTTCACATACAGTGCCACTCCGCCACCCACCCGGCCTGCTCTATCCTTTCGATATATTTTATATCCCGGTGTGATTGTGTCCCACAGATTTTCCTCATTCCACCAGGTTTCAGTGATGCCTATTATGTCAATCTCCTCATTTAATACTAGGTACTCTAGTTCACCCATCTTATTAGTCAGACTCCTAGCATTTGTGTAGAAGCACTTTAAAAATTTGCCACTGCTATTTGTCTGCCCTTTCCTGGTGCATTGGATTCCTTTGTATGCGGTTGTTTGTCTGCTCTGGCCCATGGTTTGCCCTCTCCCCTCCTCTCTTTCTGACTACAGCTTAGAGAATCTCTATCAATGGATTCTCCTCTAAGAGAAGTCTCCCTACGATTTACGTGCATCTCCGCACCAATCGGCTTTCCCCCATCTCTTAGTTTAAAAACTGCTCTACGGCCTTTTTAATGTTTAGTGCCAGCAGTCTGGTTCCACCCTGGTTTAGGTGGAGCCCATCCTTCCTGTATAGGCTCCCCCTCTCCCAAAAGTGTCCCCAGTTCCTAATAAATCCAAACCCCTCTTCCCTACACCATCGTCTCATCCACACATTGAGACTCTGAAGCTCTGCCTGCCTACCTGGCCCTGCGCGTGGAACTGGAAGCATTTCCGAGAATGCCACCATAGAGGTCCTGGATTTCAGTCTCTTTCCTAGCAGCCTAAATTTGGCCTCCAGGACATCTCTCCTACTCTTTTCTACGTCATTGGTACCTACATGTACCACGACCACCGGCTCCTCCCCAGCACTACACATAAGTCTATCTAGATGCCTCGAGAGATCCGCAACCTTCGCACCAGGCAGGCAAGTGACCATACGGTTCTCCCGGTCATCACAAACCCAACTATCTATGTTTCTAACAATCGAATCACCCACTACTAACACCTGCCTCTTCCTAACTGGCATTCCCTCCCCCTCAGAGGTATCCTCAGTGTGAGAGGGTACCGCAACATCCTCTGGGAGGAGGGTCCCAACTACGGGATGGTTTCCCTCTGCTCCCATTGAATGCTCTGTTCCCTTGAGACTTTCATCCTCCTTAAGAGCACTGGGGCTCTCAGACTGGAGGTGGGACAGTACTACAATGTCCCGGAAAGTCTCATCAACATATCTCTCTACCTCCCTTAACTCCTCCAGTTCAGCCACCCTGGCCTCCAAAGCCCGAACCCAGTCTCTGAGGGTCAGGAGCTCCTTGCAACGGGTGCACACATACGCCACCCGCCCACAGGGCAGGTAATCATACATGTTACACTCGACGCAATACACAGGATAGCACCCACTCTGCTGCTGGGCTTCTGTCTCCATTTTTCTAATGAATAAGTTTAAGCAGAAACTGGGATTTTTTAAACCTCTGAAATATAGATTTTTATAAGAGTTATGTTTTAAAGAAGGTCAGAAGTCCCTAGTGCCCTCTAACCTCCCCCTCTAAACTCCCTCTCCAAACTCCCTGTTAGCTGTTCCTGTTCCCAAGCTCCCTGGTCACTGAGTCACAGGCTTATATAGCTCTGGTAGCCCCTCCCCCTGACTGAGGCTCAGCCAATTAACAGAGGCTTCTAGATTTCAAACCTTTTAGAAGCTCCTTCAAACAAACCAACCAACCAACCAAACACACAAACACAAGCTCAGCACACAGCAAATAACTCCCCCACACACAAACACACACTCCAGACAGCCACTTACCACAAGGGTCCCGCTTTTACTCCTCTTTTACCTGGAGAACTCCCTCTCCAAACTCCCTGTTAGCTGTTCCTGTTCGCAAGCTGGCTTATTAGGTGATGAGCTTTTTTGGGGCAGACCCACTTCTTCAGATCACATTCCATATTATGGATTCTCTCCTGCAAAATGCCAGATGCCCTTGATGCCTATTAAAGTCATTGGAATTTGAGGGACTCAGCGCCTGAACCTATTGAGCTTTATGCTTTGCTGCCTCAAGCCATTGAGTTCTGATTTTTTTCAAGTATCCAAAAGGGTGTCACAAGCAGGAGGGAGAAAAATTGTTCTCCTTGGCCTCTGGTGATAGGACAAGAAGCAATGGGCTTAAACTGCAGTAAGGGAGGGTTACGTTGGACATTAGGAAAAAACTTCCTGTCAGGGTAGTTAAACACTGCAATAAGTTGCCTAGGGAGGTTGTGGAATCTCCATCTCCGGAGACATTTAAGAGCAGGTTAGATAGACATCTATCAGGGATGGTCTAGACGGTACTGGGTCCTGCCGTGAGGGCAGGGGACTGGACTCGATGACCTCTTGAGGTCCCTTCCAGTTCTAGTATTCTATGATTCTATGACTTTATTATCATGAATTGGTTATGTGAAACTTAGGTTTAATGCACCATGCAGACACCTGCATCAACTAGTAGAATTCTATGTCCTTATTCAACCTTCCTTCAAAAACTTTAGATAATCACTACATTTGGCAGTGCTGGGGATTTTTGTTTGTTTTAATTTCAGCCTACTGCTCCCAGCTAGTATACAATGCAAAAAGAACTGGAGTAGTTCTTCCTGCTAAAATGGTCAATGCACTTTCATGGATTGCATACTAAGCCTTCTGATAAAATCAGGATAAAGAATAACCAGAATAGGAACAACATGTTTTACTTAGCTCCCCCTTTCCCTGTGCCACTGGCATATCATACCAGTTGGAGCCGGAATAAGAGAAGAAATGGCTTACTCAAGCTGGAGAACCTTTAAAAATAGCTCAAACTACTGCAGAAGTGAGGTTTCAACCATGAAAAGTTTTGATGCAGAGCCTCCAGATATTTTTTGTTGTTAAGCACATTTTAGTTCTGTGCATGGAAGGCTATCTTTGTTGATGTATTTCACCACACTAAGGTTAATTTCTTATGGGCAGGTTATTCATTTAGGCTAGTCTACACTGCAGGCTTTTGCCGGCAGAGAGTATACTAATGAAGTGCTCATTAGCATTTGTCATGCTGTCATTTGCATATTCTCTGCCGATGCTTTTTGCTCAAGAGGTTTTTGCGCAAAAACAAACAGTGTAGATGGGTTCATTTTGCGCAAAAAAAACCCTTTTGAGGAAGATCCTGTATACCTCCTTTTTTGAGGCATAAGGATTTTGTGCAAAAGCGGGCTTTTTGCACAAAACGGACTCATCTACACTGATTGTTTTTGCCCAAAAACCTCTTGAGCAAAAAGCATTGGCAGAGAATATGCAAATGACAGCACGACAAATGCTAATGAGTGCTTCATTAGCATACTTTCTGTTGGCAAAAGCCTGCAGTGTAGACATAGCCTTAGGGTGCATCTACACAGAAGGGCTTAACTTGAAACAACCTATGCAAATTGAGCTACGTCAATTGTGTAGCTTATTTCAAAACTGGGAGCATCTACACAGCACTTATTTCAAAATAGAGCACTCTTCCTCCAACTTCCCTTACTCCTCATACAATGAGGGTTACAGGAGTCGGAATAAAAAGTCCTCCAGCTTGACAGTATTTCATCATTATTTCAAAATAACGCTAGTTATTTTGAAATAATGTTTCTGTGTAGACATACCCTTATCGAATAAGAAAATATGGATAGACAAGGAGATATAGCAGAGCTTCATCATTTGATTCCTCCTTTTGTGTAAAATCAAAAGTGAAATTAACAAATCAGACAGCTGTTGTAACTTGGTTTTTCCCATACTGAACAGCTGGAAAGCGATCTTTAGGCAAGTTTTAAAAAAAAGCTTTATTTGCATAAGCTTAAATAATGCATAACAATTAGAATTAGAATATAACAGAAATAACCTTCTTTTCACACGGTGCAAAATAAAGATTTCCCCCTTTTATAGTCCTACATGTTATTGCATTTAGAGCCTATTGATAACAATAGTTTCTAAATGTGATAACATGTTGAACTCAAAGGATGAGTGGGTCTAATTACTGTGCTTTCCATAGACTTAAAAAAATAGTTTCCCAGTATATGTTTGCTCATGGGATACCTGCTGCATTTCCCCAAGGAGTTCTGTAAGAAGTTGCCAAATAGGGTCCTTTTAGCAGAGATTGCAGAAGTACATACAGATGCTGAAGCTGGACTAAGGAATTTCTCAATCCCTAACTCGCATGTCAGGATGAGTTAAATTGTAATAGTAATCACAGAAAGATATGTTCCAAGAGCGTTTCAATAAGATCTTATTAAAACATAGTACAGATCCATGGGCTTTAGTCAACATATTTTGTAAAACAATTAGCTAAAAACAAAACTAAAAATTGAAGCACACAGAGACTTGTATACTAGATTACCTCCACCATCAAGCCTGTGGAGGCATATAGAACAGAAACAAGTTTCAATTACCTGATGTTAAGTCGCTTTCTCCCCTTGATACTTCCTGCTTTGCTGAACATATTCTAGACTGCAACATCAAAAATAAAGACAAATAATTGCCAACCATAGTATTTGTAGTGTCAGAGAGTGTCATATTCTGGGATCCCCTCAGAGAACCAAGAACTACTAAGATAATTTCACTAAGGAAAAGAAACATTCAAAAAGACAAGTTAAATGTGGAGCTGAGAAAATACAGCAAAACATTATCCTTAAGTGATTGCTACTTTCACTTTTTGTTTTGACCTGCCTTTCACACTGCAGAAAGTAAAGATAGCCAAACAACCATTTTTTGATTTACAATGTACCAACTTTACTGATGTTTTAAAGCTACTGTCTTTGTGCTTGATCCTGTACCACTAAAGTCAATGCGAATCAGTTCTTTCAGTGCTTCACTTTGTATTCCCAAAGTAAAATAATTGGCTACTGCACACCTTAGCAGTTGCAGCAGCCCATTCCTTCCCCACACACTTATTCAGCAAGGAAGAACCAGGTTGGCAAAACATGTTCTTTCCCCTACGGCTACAGCACAGATATATACAGGCCTTGTAGGTGAACATGTGTGAGGAGGAAGATGTTTGGATCGTTACACTCTAGGGGTATGTCTACACAGAAAAGTTATTTCAAAATAACAGCTGTTATTTTGAAATAACTTTCGTAGCATCTACACAAGCCAACTGCTATTTTGAAATTAGTTCGAAATAGCGGAGGGCTTCTTTTGAAATTGGTAAACCTCATTCCACGAGGAATAGTGCCAATTTTGAAATTGCTATTTCGAAATAAGCGCTGTGTAGATGCTTATTTCAAAATAGGGGGACTCTAGCCCTTCCCAGGGGGCCCTGCTGGCCACCCTGGCCACAAGGTAACTTCTGACCTGATGCCCTGCCGGAACCAGTTCTGGCTGGCCTTAAATGCTATTCAGCATCCAATCAGTGTGGACGTGCTATTTCGAAATAGCAAAAAGCTATTTCGAAATGCATTTTGTGTGTAGACACGTTATTTCGAAATAAGATATTTCGAAATAACTATTTCAAAATTAGATATTTCAAAATAACGCTGTAATGTAGACATACCCTCTTTTCTCTACCATTCCAAAAGAGTCCACAACAAAAAGCAAGGGAAATTGATGCAAATGAACTGGTCTAATAGGAGAGAGAGGGGAATGATGCCCTCTCAGGGTGTGTCTAGACAACAGGGTTTTTTCGAAAAAAGTAGCCTTTTTTCAAAAAAAACTTCCCCTGCATCTAGACTGCTGCCGCATTCTTTCAAAAGTAAATTGAAAGAATGTGGCAGTTTTTTCAACCGCGGAAAACCTCGTTTTACGAGGAAGAACATCTTTTTTTCGAAAGTACTCTTTCGAAAAAAAGGCGCTATGTAATGCAAACTGTGCTTTTTCGAAAGAGAGCATCCAGACTGCCTGGATGTAGTACTGGTTGTAGTCTAGATGCTCTTTTTCAAAAGAGGCTTTTTTCAAAAGTAGCTTTCGAAAAAGCCTCTTTCAAAAAAGGCGTGCAGTCTAGACGTAGCCTCAGGGTTCATCATAATCTGGCCCTCTCCTCAAGAAGGGATCTTCAAGCTACAGAATGTGCAGCTAGGTATGCTAGGCAGGGGGAAGACATTGCCTTCTGAAACCACCAGCATGGCCCCGCCCACACTCCACCCCCAGAACACCTACTGTAGGTGTACTGGGTTGGAGTGTTGCTGCCCCCAAGTGCCCGCCCTTCCTGTGCTCCGGGGCCAGGAAGGCTGAGGCCAAGAACCACTTGCCTTCCCCAAGCGCTGTGGACCGATCACAGCACGCTACTGCATCTTCCTGTGGTGCAGGCGTGGGGGGGGATGGGGATGCAGCTTGGCTCCAATGGGAGTGGGGCAGGGCTGGACCTTTACCCACCACCCATGAACTACAGTTATCTTGGAACCTCCTGACATGACTCCACCCTTCTCTCAGGAGCAAAAAGATGTCTTTTCTTCCCAGCTCTGCCAACAAGTGAGCTGCTGTGCTCCCATTTGAAGCTCCTTCTCCAGCCTTGGCATGCCTTGCAAGTGTGCTGGGACAGAGCTGGCTGAGCCCAGAGCAGCTTCTTATCCCTTCATGAACTTACCCAGATCTTTTTTGAACCCAATTATATTGTTGGCCATCACAACAGCCCATGGCAGTGTGTTCCATGGGTTATTTGTGTCTTGTGTGTAAAAGCACTTCCCTTTATGTTATTAAACCTGCTGCTTATTCATTTCATCAGGTGACCCATAGTTTTTGTATTGCATGAAAGGACAAATAACACTTTTCTAACACCACTCATGACTCTACAGACTTCTATTATATGCCCCCTTATTTATCTCTTTTCTAAAATGACAGATTTTTGAAATCTTAATCTTATCATTCTTTTTTTTTAATGTGGAAGCCATTCCATACCCTTCACCATATTTACTGCCATTGTTTGATCTTTTCCAGTTCTTCTATATCCTTTTAGATGTGAGATAACCAGAAATGGACACAATATGGAAGATATCGGCATAATGTTGACACATAAACTAACATTATGATATTTTCAGACTTATTTTTTATCCCTTTCCCAATATTTCCTAACATACTAGTAGCCTTTTTGACTGTTACTACATATTGAACTGACATAGGGTATGTGTACACTACAGAGTTTTGTCGGAAAAATGGCCATTTTTCCAACAAAACCTGTGATACGTCCACACTGCAATTGCATTCTTCTAAAAGAAAATTGAAAGAACAGAGGGGTTTTCCCGATAGCGGTACTCCTTTTTCTATGAGGAAGAACGCCTTTTCGGAAAAAGGCGTGTGTGGATGTGGAGGAGGGTTTTTTTTCAAAAGAAGAGGCCTCCAGGAAATAACTGGTGGACACTCCATCCAAATTAATCTGGACCTATAGTTCCTGGCTCCTGGTCCCTCTTAAAGCTGCAGGTACCGTGGACAAGCCTTGTGGCAGGAAGGCGGCCTGAGAGCAGCACCTCACTGTGTGGCTTTCCCTGCCATGGCAGAGACTCAAGCCCCCCGCGACCTGCCTGGCTCTCGCAGGGAGCAGCTCCAGAGGTCCCAGGACCCACCCAGGGGGACCAAGAGGCAGGCACCCTCCTGGTCAGGAGCGGAGATCCTGTCCCTCCTCAAGCTGTGGGGTGTGGTGGACACCTTGCAGTTCTCCACTCCAAGAGGCACAACACCAACAGGAGTTTTTATTGAGAGGTCAGAGAAGGGGCAAAGGGAGGGGTTGTGGTGGGGAAGGGATAGAGCAGCAAGCCACAGGCCCCTATTGGGGAGGCCCTAGGGAGAGTTACTGGGGTCCTTGAGATAACCTCTCCCTCAGGGCCTCCCAGATGTGCACCCTGGCCTGATGGGCCTGGTGGATGGCAGCTGTTTGCAGCTGCTCAAACGCTTGCCCCTTGCGGCTGGCATCTGCCCCCTACCCTGGAAGGAAGGCCTCCCCCTTCCTCTCCATAATGTTGTGCAGGACACAACATGCCACGACCACATGGGGATGTTGTGCTTCCCCACATCCAGGTGTGTCAGGAGGCACCTGAACTGTGCCTTGAGGCGGCCAAAGGCGCACTCGACCTGGAACCAGGACTGGTTCAGGTGGGCATTAAATTGGCCCCTGCTGGGATCCAGGTGTCCGGTATACGGCTTCATTAGCCACAGCATGAGGGGGTAGGCTGTATCCCCCATGATGCACAATGCATGTCCCAAACTGCGAAGTCATGGTGGGGGAAGAATGTGCACATCTCCAGCTTCCCATAGAGGCTGGAGTTTCTGAAGATGGGGGCATCATGTGCCTTGCCTGACCACTCGACAAAAATGCCTGTGAACTGTCCACGGTGGTCGACCAGGGCCTGCAGCACCATAGAAAAGTAGCCCTTCCTATTAATATACTGGGCTACTTAATGTTCTGGTGCTCAGATTGGTATGTGGGTCCCATCTATGGCTCCAGCGCAGTTTGGGAACCCCAGGGAGGCAAATCCGGCCACGATTGGGTCCAGGTCTCCCAGGCAGATGACCCTCCACAGCAGGATGAAGTTGATGGCCCTCACCACCTGCAGAAGGAGACAAACACACAAAACAGAGAATGAGAGAGGGAGTGCCTGAACCCTTGGGAGATGCCCGCCCTCCTCTCCTGCCCTCCCCCCCCTCAAACATCCCAGGAGCGACCCCCTATGAGGCCACCCCCCCCCAGCAGCAGGGTTGTGTGAGGGCAGGAAGGCACATCCCCCCGAGGCAGGGCTTCCCCCCACTCCAGCCCCCACAACCCTCAACCCTGCTTTCCCAAGGGTCCCCCTTTAACAGGACTCCCTCCCCATGCAGGGATTGTAGCCTGAGAGTGCCTTACCTCCATGAGGAGGGCCCCAATGGTGGACTTCACCATGCCAAACTTGCTGCCCACCAACCACTAGCTGTCTGGGGTGGTGAGCTTCCAGATAGCGATTGCAACCTACTTCTCCAGGGGGATGGTGGGCCAAAGGTGGGTGTCGCATCTCGGGAGGGCAGGGGCGAGCCAGGCACACAGCTCCAAAAAGGTGGCCTTCAGCATGCAGAAGTTTTGGAGCCACTGCTGGGTGTCCCACCGCTCCATGAGCAGCCAGTCCCACCAGTCGGAACTGGTGTCCAGCCTCCAGAAACTTCTCTGCACAGTGGGTTGCAGTTGCCAGAGTGTAGCTCCTGCACCCAGGGAGAGGGTCCCCAGAATAAGCTCGGGGTCGAGCAAAATGTCAGTCACAACCAGCAAGGCAGCTGTCACAAAGTGCTACAAAAACTGCAGCATGGCCATGTGGGGCCATCGCATGCCCAGGGGCAGATCCAGCTCCATGGCACCAAGAGAAAAGCTGTGGCATCCAAAAAAGCATGGCAATCACAGCAGGCACTGCGAGACCTTTACTTTCCCTTGAAGAGGTAGGCAAGCAGGCTGCAGAAGCAGAGAAATGGCTGTCCAGGGGGTCCCTTTAAGTGTGTGTGTCTCCGCAAAGCTCCAGCACCAGCACTCAGAAGCAACTGGTGACCTAAAGCCCTGCCTGAAGTGGTTCTGAGTGGCCTTTTATGTGAGAGAGAGTCCAAACAGTCCGGACGCTCTCTTTCGAAAAAGTGCATCGCTTTTTCAATGTGCTTTTGTGTGTGGACGCTCTCTTTCGGAAGAAGATTTTCCGGAAGATCTCTTCCAAAAAAAAGCTTCTTCCAAAAGAAGCCTGCAGTCTAGACATAGCCATATTCAGAGAACTACTCATGATAACACTAAGAACTTTCCTTGAGTGGTATAGTTAATTTAGAACCCATCACTATATATGTGTTCTTGGGGATATTTTTTCCAGCGTGAATTACTTTTGCATTTGTCAGCTTTGAATTTAATCTCACACATTCCCTGTTAACTATCCATGGCATATTGCATTCCCCGGGTACATTGCATTTTAGATTTAAGGCTTTAATTAAGTTATAAATAGTGATAGTTTGTAGTTAAAAATCCAACATAGTCACCACTATCATTTTCTATTGGAGATTCTCAAAATGGAGGGCAGAAACTAAATCAACCAATAGCAAGAAAGGAATGAAGGTCAGATAAAGTTCAGGCAACCCAGCTCAAACCTCTCTAAACACCTGCAGGGAGAGGTTAGTTTAGTTCAACCCACTCTAAAAATACCTGAAGGGAGGAGTAAGAAGAGTAAAACTGATTGGCCGGATAGTTGCCACCCATGCAGAGAAGACCAGAAACTGAATATTTCATTTCACAAATAAAACAAATTTATTTACAGTTCTTGCATATGTTTATAACTTGAAATAAGCATTTTGGTCCATGTGATGGGGCAAGCCAACCCTGCACTGTATTCACAGGGTTTAGCCCGGTTACCCTGTTTAAAGGAGCCCTGCCCCCATGACCCTGCTGGGCATGCTCAGCTTGTAGCCCAGCTATAAAAGCCTATAGAGAAGCTCAGTCTGGGCTGACTGCCAGAGGAAAAGGACTTCAGAGGGGAGCTCTTGACCTGCACCAACCAGCTGCCCAGAGGGGAGACAGCAGAGCCGTTCATGCAAATTGGGATGTCTCCACTGCTGCCTACATGGAAAGAACAACCCCTGGGGCATTAGAGGACCCTGTGAGAACATGGGAAGATACCCCCATCAGACCAGGTAGGAAGTGGCCCAGGGAGGGTGCAGAAGCAGCCTCTCTCACCCTGGGAACCTTGGTGTGTTTTGGACGGATTCCCCACCGAGGGAGTGGCGGGCTGTCCTGCCACTCACAGGGCCCTGGGCCCGGACCTGGTGAAGTAGGGTGGCCCTGGGTCCCCCTACTGGGGTACCCCCGGCCCAGCAACTTGCCTTCGCAGGCCTGTCAGCCTTGCCTTAAAGGGCCAACCAGAGTCAGGGAATAGAGACTCGGGCCAGAGATTCAGGTCCTACCCCCGCCCTCTGGAGGGGGGCAGGAAAAGCTGCTCCATGACAATCCATTTTCTGTAATTCTTTTTTATGATGGCAAATAATTACACAGTAGAAGATTGTTACATTGTTAAATGCGTAATCTCTTTCTACAATTACATCTACTCTATTAGTTGATGTTTATCTGAGAGGACTTTATTGTGTCTCTATTATATGGGCAGTAGAAATCCATGGATGCAGTTGGATTATCTGTGGTTTTCTGTCCCCCTCCAGTGCCACATAGCCTAGATAGTGAGTCTGCTACAGCCTTAGCTAAGAGGTATGTGGCTTGTAGCTTGTGCAGTAGAGGCTCATAAACTAAGCTGCTGAGGTCTCAGATTCAATCTTGCCTGTTGATGACCGAGTTCTGTCACCATAACATTTGCATATTCTTTTGGTTTAGGGATCATGTAGTAGGGCAGCTGCCCCACTCTGGCTGGAATGGGTTAAAGCAGGCAGGAAGGAGCCTGCATAGAGACCCAGCTGATCAGAAGGTGGCTTGCTGGTGGAACCCTGTTTATAAGGAGCTACTCAACAGAGCCGTGAGCAGTTAGGGCTTGACCAGGGAAGATGCAGGATTGATTTCCTGAGAACCACTTTGGATAGAGCAGTGCTGGGCAGGCTCAAGGGAGCAGAGCAAGAGAGGTTCTGGCCTGATACCTTCCAAGCTGCAGGCCTTAATACAAGGGCCAAGAAGGTACGAGGGTCACAGGGGAAGTGGCCCAGGGAACAGGAGGCAGTATAGGGGAGTGAAGGAAGTCAGGACAAGGCTACTGCTAGAGGGTTCCAGGGCTGGGATGAAGAGTAGTGGGTGGGCCTGGGTCTCCCCTGTTCCTTCTTGCATTGCACCTAGCCACACTAAAGGGTGGTCTTTACAGACTGCAGCTTGCTCCTGAGGTAAAAGGCTAGACTGGGGCCGCAGTTGACCATGGTGGCAGAAAATAAGACACAGGACTGCTGGTACTCCCAGAAGGGGGTGAGAGACCAGTGAAGTGGGCAGTGTCCTGAAGGGCACACCGTGGTCCTGGGAATGACATGGACCTAGAGCCAGAGGGTGGAGAGGGCACAGAACAGTGATGGGTGAGACACTGGCCAGAAGAGAGCAACCTGCAGAGAGTCAGAGCTATTTCCCAGTGTGACCAGCAGGAGGCACCGCAGTGAGTCAAACCCTGTTAACAGCTCACCATAGATTTTAGGGGCTCCTAATGTCTGAAGAATTAAAGTTTACTTTTTTATATAACACACACAGCAACAACCAAACACATTTTACTCATATCTGACTGTGATGTACACTTTCCAACTCTGAATGATTCAGTGTTCTCTGCCTCAACCTTCAGACAAGCAGACTGAAAGGGATGAACTGTACTATTCATTTCAGGACATGTCTGCACTAAAGACTTATGTTGACCTACATTAGGCTGACTAATGTCCTCACTGGAAGTGCTTCTGCCAACCTAAGGGGGCAGTGGGAGCAGCTCACAGTTTCCCACTGGGAGCCCAGCTGCCTAACGAGCTCCTGGCTGCTCCCCCTGCTCTCAGCTGTTACAAATAATGTAGTAATTGAATGCTTATGTATCATGATCTATGTAATGTGTCATTTATTGTAGTAATGTGTCTGAATGCTTATACTGTCATTCAATGTATCTGTCATTCAATGTATCTGTCAATCATTGAGAGAACCATTACTGTAAGGCCACCTAGCACGTAGGGTTAAACTGACTGTGTGTAAATTTGAAAATATATGAATAGTCATTAGAGGGACTGTTACTCATGAATATGGAATTCCCAAGGTGTCATCCAGTCATTTTAAACTTATGTAAATAAGCATTCTTGTCCACCAATCATTTTAAAATGTAAAGCTTATGAATATGCATAAGCCCAGCCTTATAAGTCCACGCAACGTCCGTTTCCAGGGTTGCGTCGGGGCGTCGGGCTTACGCATAGATCTAGCATAGAGAGTGTCTTGTCGGGATAAGCTTAGTTTTTAGATAGATTAGATTTCGTCTTCGTGTTTGTCCGTCAGGCAGCGTTGGTCTACGCATGTCGGCCGTCGTCGTGTCTGTTCGGCGGGCGCGTCGTGAATTAGTTAAGGTATTTTAGGTTAGATTAAGTTTAGGGTAAGGTAGGAAGTCTTAGCATCCATCGTCGTTGAGCTGCTTCCGAAGCGCAGGAAGAGTCGTGACCAGCGGAAGGCAAAGTCATCGCACTCAACCTCAGTGCTTCGTGGGATCGCCTGGCAGCTCCTCCCCCGCGGCTTCAAATTAGCCAACGGATTGAGGTCGCCAGCTTCGGCGCCGGCAGCTGACGAGGGACGCCTGGCAGTTCCTCCCTGAGGGCTTCCAATTAGCCCAAAGGTTGTAGGTCATCAGCAACCCATCCATCGCCGTTGGGTCGCAGACTTTGGTAATATAATTGTGCATTTTAAAAGGGGACTTCCCCCTATCTGTTAAATTTGAGATTTATTCTTAAATTTCATAACCACAAGACTATATTAATCTAAATTGTTAAGTCTTTATTTACACACCACTTCTTTGGGTAGAGGCAATCAACCGGTGATTAGATACAGCACGTGGAGTTGCACCTGTAAGATTTCAGTATTACAATTAGGCTAATTAGGCATAGGTAGTTATAAGTGGTGTTCCCCTATAAGGGCGTAACACAGTTTCCTGCTCCCCTCCAGAAGCCAAGCCCGGAAGTTCAGGAGCTCTTGGCTCTGCATTTCCCTTTCAGAGTGGGGCAGTTACCTGGGCTCTCACCTTCACGCTTCCTGCAAGAAACAGTGGAGCTGCTGGTGCTCCCAGTAGGGGACAGGAAGACAAAACGCTGGGGTCCCTTGCCAAGGGAATCCACTGGGCAAGGTTGGGGGTGAAGCTCCCAGCTGCTGCATGCAGCAGAGCATGGTGACGGACCCCATTTTCTCAGCACAGTTTAAATAAGAGTAAGACACATCACAGCTTCCATGAACTTTTATTTCCCATGGCCTGTCCATGACTTCTAATAACAATATCCATGACAAAATCCCAACCTTATTTATGTTGCATTCCTTCAAAGCATCCTTTGAATTGAATAAGACAAGGAATGGGAGGAGGGACTCATGAATGTAAGAATTGCTCAAAAGCATCTCTCACTATTGTCCTTGGCTCTGTAGAGAAGGTTAGAGCTATGGCTCCTGTTTGTCTGCACTGCTCAGCAGAATTGGCATGTTGGCAGAAGACCTGCTGCACTCTGTAACAAGGTGATGGAGCAGCCTTACTTGTCTTGATTTTTCCAGGAGCTAAGAGAGAAGTATGTTTGCTGGAGCCTTACTCTGAGAGTGCAGCTTGGCTTCACAAAGTCCTCAATTCTATATCTGACTTACACCTACAATCTCATCCTGAATTCTCAATCAAATGATTCTGTTTGTCTGCAGTATAAGACTCTCTTTTGCCCTTTTCCATTTGACTAGCTCCTCTCCTTCATCCCCCCCCCCCCCATGGTCCACTGAAAAAAGAAGCAATATACTGCTGTATAGCACTATCTACTGACTTTCAGAGGTGCAGGCCAAAATCTAGCTTCTAGACTCCTCACAGGCCTGATCTGTATTAGTTAGGTTAATGTACAACTTCTTAGAATCATAACATCATAGTCTGGAAGAGACCTCACAAGGTCATCAAGTCCAGCCCCTGGCCAAAGCAAGACCAACCCTAACTAAATCAACCCAGCCTAAACAAGCCCAAATCTCTCAGCCTCTCCTTGTAAGTTATGTGCTCCAGGCCCCTAATCATTTTTGTTGCCCTCTGCTGGACCCTCTCTAACGTGTCCGCTTCCTTTCTATATTGTGGAGGCCAAGAATTGGACACCAATACTCCAGATGTGGCCTCACCACTGCCGAATAAAGGAGAATAATCACTTCTCTAGAGCTGCTGACAATGCTGCTCCTAATGCACCCTAATATACCATTAGCCTTCTTGGCTACAAGGGTACACAGTTGACTCATATTCAGCTTCTCATCCACTGTAACTCCCAGGTTCTATTCTGCCAAACTGCTGCCAGTCAGTCCCCAGCCTGTAACAATGCTTGGGATTCTTCTCTTCCAAGTGCAGGACTCTGCACTTGTCCTTGTTGAACCTCATCTGATTTCTTTTGGCCCAATCCTCCAAATTGTCGAGGTCACTCTGGACCCTATCCCTACCCTCCAATGTATCTACCTCTCCTCCTAGCTTAGTGTTATCCACAAAATTGCTGAGGGCGCAATCCATCCCCTCAACCAGGTCTCTAATAAAGATTTTGAACAAAACTGGCCCTAGACCCAATCCTTGGGGCACTCCTCTTGAAACTGATTGCCAGCCAGACATCAAGCCATTGATCACTACCCATTGAGCCTGACAGTCTAGACAGCTTTCCAGCCACCTTACAGTCCATTTATCCAATCCATACTTCCTTAACTTGCTGGCAAGAATACTATGGCGGACCAAATCAAAAGCTTTGCTAAAATCAAAGTATATCATGTTCACTGCCTTTCCCATGTCCACAGAGCCAGTTAGCTCTTCATAGAAGCTAATCAGGTTGGTCAGGCATGACATACCCTTGGTTAATCCATGTTGACTATTCCTGATCACTTTTTTCTCCCAAGTGTTTCAAAATGAATTTCTTGAGGATCCCCTCCATGATTTTTCCAGGGACTGAGGTGAGGCCAAACAGTCTGTAGTTCCCTGGATTGTCCTTCTTCCCTTTTTTAAAGATGGGCACTACATTTGCCTTTATCCAATCCTCCAGGACCTCCCCTGATCTCGACAAGCTTTCAAAGATAATGGCCAATGGTTCTGCAATGACATCTGCACCCTCAGAAGTATTAGATCTGTTCCCATGGATTTGTGTATGTCTAGCTTTTCTAAATAGTTCTTAACCTATTCTTTCTCCAAAGAGGGCTGCCCACCTCCTTCCCATACTGTGTTGCCTAGTGTAGCAGTCTGGGAGCTGACCTTTTTCTGTGAAGACAGAGGCAAAAATAGCATTGAGTACTTCAGCTTTTCCTACATTATCTGTCACTAGGGGTATGTCTAGACTACATGGCTCCGTCAACGGAGCCATGTAGTCTAGACATACCCTAGGTTAGCTCCCTCATCCAGTAAGGGTGCCACACTTTCCCTGACCACCACCTTATTGCTAACATGCCTGCAGAAACCTTTCTTGTTACCCTTCACATCCCTTGCTAGCTGCAATTCCAATTGTGCTTTCACCTTCCTGATAACTCCCCTGCATTCTCGAGCAATATATTTATACTCCTCCCTAGTCATCTGTCCAAGTATCCACTTCTTGTAAACTTCCTTTTTGTGTTTAAGCTCACTGAGGATTTCACTGTTAAGCCAAGCTGATCACCTACCATATTTGCTTTTCTTACTGCGCATTGGGATGGTTTCTTCCTGTGTCTTCAATATGGCTTCTTTAAAATACAGCCAGCTCTCCTGGATTTTTTCACCTTCATGTTAGCATCCCAGGGATTGTGCTCATCAGTTCCCTGAAGGAGTCAGTCTGCTTTTCTGAAATCCAGGGTCTGTATTCTTATGTCAGCCTAACTCATCTTCACTTAAATGTACTGCCATTGATGTAAGTCACCACAAAACTGATTTAACTATCTCTATCTATGAGAGGCATGGCACATAAGTTGATGTTAGCTCAACAGAGTGTCAGTGTAGATGCTGCATACTATTGTTGACTTTTAGAAAGTATCCCACAGTGCCCAACACTAGCAGTTAAATCAGTGCAAGCACTTCTAGTGATGATGCACTATGCCAACATAAGGAGCATAGCGTGGACCAGTGTTCCCACTAAGCGGTGGGGCAGCACAGCTTCACAGTTGATTAGCCAGCCCCACTCAGTCAGGGGCTCAGGGCTCCATGCATGGAGCTGACTGACCTAGAGGGACTGATTAATCACCTGTGAAGCTGAGCTGCTACACAGTGTAGAGGGAACACTGGTGTGAACATATAAAACTCATTAAATTACTGTGGTGACTATATGTCAATGTAAATTTGATCAACTTAATTTTGTAATGTAGACTTGCCTACAGTAATTCAGCTACAATCTTTCCCTACTCATCTTTTTCCTACTTTGTTCCTTTTTTCTCTCCATGTTCTGATATATTTATTTCATGCTTCACCCCATCTCATTATGCCTTCTTTCATTTTCTAGCCCCCCCCCTCTTCAGTTTTCTGCCTCATTTCCCCCTTTTGTTTTCTTTGGCTCTTTACAAATAATTTCTCCTGGTATTTTCTTCAGTGTTTTCTTCAGTGTATTTCAGTAGGACTGCTGGCAGGTGGGGAGCCGGCTGGGAGGCTAGGCCAGGAGTAGAGCTGGGATGGAAAGCCCATGTCAAGGGGAGCAGAAATGACTCTTCCCTGGTCCAGCAAAATCCCTCCTCTCAGGTCCCAAGGATGCCAGATCAGGGAGGTCTAACCTGTACAATGAATATTCCAGGGTTGGGAGGAGGACATGAAAACAAAACAATGACAGCTCATGAAAGGAAAATATATAGCAAAAAATGAGGGTAGAATAAATATCAATTCATCCTGTTGAACCTAGAAAGAATTTAAACTTGATTGTAAAGGATTTAGCCCATCCACACAGAAGAGTACAATCTGGGTAAGACAGTTCCATGATCTATAGTATGGAGGCCAATCCAGACATCAGATACTCTTTCCAATTTGAATACACCTGTAACAGGGCTAGGACCCAAGGCCAAGAGGGCCATAGAGAAGTCTTCTAGGTGGTTACAGTGATTAGGCGGAAACCAGCTAATCAGGGGCCAGGCGGGATTATATAAGAAGCTACAGGACTAGAGGCATCTCACTGACAGCCCAGACCTGGAAGGGAGAAGGTTGGGGAAGGGGGGGATGGCTGGCTGAGGGAGCAGCAGCACTAAGGAGAGCTCAGAGTAGAGAGATTTTGGGAGACTGTTGGACTTGAAGGTAGCTCTCAGCTAAGGGTAAAGGAGTTCTCTCCAAGAAGGGAAGCCCTGGAGGTGCCACTCACATTCAGAGTGAGGCAATAAACTGAGGGAATGGCATTGAACTGAGTGACACTACAGAAGGCACTGGTGGCAGCTCTGGCAGCTGGGGCCTGAGTCTGAGCATCCACGTCATGAGCAGTGGCAATGGAAGGTCCAGCTGCGGGGTCCAGGTCCGATCCACCACGTGGTGAGCAGTGGTGGGACTAGGGCAGGTTAGATGAGAGGGAACTCATCTAACCAAGTGGCTCTGAACTCTTGTGCATCCCCTTCAACATCTGCCTGATCATTCTCCAAACTGGATGGAATCAATTGCATTGTCAGAGCAAGTGGCTACAATGTGGTGATGTTGGTGATAGCCACGAGTTGCCTCTTACATATGCACCACACAATGCATTGTTAAAAATAATCCTCTGAGAATGGTGCTTTTTTTGGAGGGTGGGGGGTTCTACCAGAGCGCTTGCTGCCTGCTGATAGAAAATTGCTTATTAATCTCCAAAGAATGAAAAGTTTCCATCATAGTCACCCAACAGAACTGGTGATGATTTTTTTAAACACTGTGAGTGACATTAATTGTTTTCTGTGGTTTGTAAGAGCAGTAATGCCTTTCAAATGGGACATGAACTCTCAAAGTCATTTGCTTCAGTCCATGTGCTGTATTTACCTTTTACCTTCAAGTCGGTATGTCTCACATCTCCACAGAAATTGCAAAGGCCATCATGTCACTGAAGATTTAGGACTTGGGGTAGTGGTATCACAGTAGCAGAATACCTTACTTCAGTGAAATGCATAAATATAAGACAAACTCTGGCTAAAGAGACTATAGCTAGGTGTGGAAATCAGGAGGCACAAGACCATGTAAACCCATAGAGGAGTGATTGTGGAGCTAATGGGACATTTGTCTTACACTATCTCTTCTGTGTCACAAGTATGGGCCAGGATGACATAAAACTAGTTAGTTGTGACTCTGCCACTTCCGTATTCACACTCAACACAGTGCTGCAATGATTTTTGGAACAATGTGCCTTGTAAGGTATCAGAAAATTAATAACACTCTGGTCAATAATACCATTATAGAATGTGTTACAATGAGGCATGTGAAATTTTGGATACTCAAAAAATTTCAGTTTTAGTATAATGTTTCACTATTATGCTTTAAGGTCAGTGACTAAAAACTGTTAAACCAAGCTGTCAGGGGGAGTTGATAAATGTTTTCACTAGGCATGGCAAAGAGGTGGAGACCTCTAATTAGGTGGGCCCAATCTCAATGCCTGATTTATTTTAATGGTCGTTGCAGGAGGAAGAAATAGTAGCAACTATCAGCAGGGAAGGAACTGGCATTGAGCCTTATCTTCCAAACCTTTTGATGCCTTTACTCAGCATGAACTAATTAACTTTATCTTGGGATACCCTTCACAAGAATACATTTAAAAGGTTCAAAGGAAAGAGGGAACCACAATGTAATCCTGGAAAAACAAGATTGGCTCTTTCATGAGAAATGAGCTGCCAATCACATCTTTACTCCACAGTTGTTCATTAACAAAGATAAAAAGAACAAAACACAGGTAGAAAGTATCAGACAAGGAGACAAAGAAATCAAGCAACTTGACCTCTGTGAATAGTTCCTGAACAGGCCACTGAGGGTATGTCTACACAACAGAGAAGATCAAAGCTGCCACTGTCATTCTTTCAGAATTTGAATTAGTGAGTCTAGTGAAAACATGCTAATTTGAACTGAGAGGGGCACTCTGGTTGATGCTGGTAGTCCTGCTTCCACAAGAAGTAAGGGAAGGTGAAGGGAGAGTATTCTCCCTTTGACTTCCTGCAGTGTAAACAGCACCAAAAGTCAAGTTAAGGTACTTTGACTCCAGCTAGGCAATTAACATAGAAAAAGTTGCATATCTTAATTCGACCTTATCCCATAGCATAGACACACCCTCAGGGAAAAGCAGCAGGGGGAGGAAAAAAATATTTTGAACAAAGAATGTATCTTGCTAGATTGTGTTGTAGATTTTTACAAGTATCAGAGGGGTAGCCGTGTTAATCTGAATCTGATGAAGTGGGTCTTTGCCCATGAAAGCTTATGTGCCAATAAATCTGTTCGTCTATAAGGTGTCACAGGACTTCTCATTGTTTATATATGTATATTTTCACTCTAATTTGATTGTAGGCATTGCTGCTTTATCTCTTTTATTTGGTGTCACTTAATCCATGCTCTTTTGTTAAGAAACTTGTTTTGCTTTCCTTACAGCTGGATAATTTCAGTACAGTGTGTGCTTCTACAGGTTGGACATCACTGGTCTGGTACCCTAAGGACCTGACCTGTCCTGAAGGAGTTTGTCAGACCAGGGGAGGTCAATTCTGGCCCCTCTGCTGATGGACTCTGGACTCTTCAGGTCCATCAGCAGACCTAGCCAGGCTCCCCTTCTATCCCCTCTGACTCCAGGTCTCCTGACCCTAGGGTGCTGCCAGATTCCAGAGACAGCCCCAAAGCTGCCACTGCTGCCACCAAGCTCCACTGCCCTGGAGCTGGGGCTGCTGCTGCCACCGGGCTCAGTGGCCAGCCTGGTGACACTGGGCTTGGCTGCCTTAGGCTCCACTGAGCTCCGCAGCCCCTGGATATCGGCACTGCTGTGTACAGCTGCCCCAATGTGCCACTGGGACATTGGACTTGACTGCCTTGGGTACACTGCTGGGCTCTGCTGTCTCAGGGCCGCCACAGGGCTCCAGAGCACTGGGGCTACAGTCAGGCTCCACAGCCAGCCCTGGCATGCAGCTTCGTGGTGAGCTCCAGGGCCACCTCTGGGCTCCACAGCCAGCCCTGGACTCCGCTAACCCTGAGATCTGCTAGGCTCCTAGCTCCTTGGCTAGCTCCAACCCCCAGGCCTCATGACACTGGTGCTCTCTGGTCCAGGGGCTAGCTGATCCATAGTCCTGCCAGACAAGGGATGTTGCCGGACCAGGGAGTCCCAGACCAGAGAGATTGAACCTGTGGTAAGTTGGCAGCAAGTTCAATATTTTTTTTTTCCTGTAAGGGTACAATGAGAGGGACTGGACTCTGTGTGAGGACAAAGTGGGTATGTCTAGATTACATGCCTCTGTCGACAGAGGCATGTAAAATAGTCTACCCAACATAGTCAATGAAATGGGGATTTAAATATCCCCGGCTTCATTAAAACAAAAATGGCCGCCGCGCTGTGCCGGCTCAGCTGATTGTTGGCACAGCGCGCGAGTCAAGACGCGGATCGGTCGACAAGGGAAGCCTTTGTCGACCGCTCCCTTATGCCTCGTGAGGTGTGAACCTCCAGGCTGGGGCAGTCCTGGACAGAGGGGATGTGTGCCCCCTGCCAGCTCCTTTCACCTTCCTGGTAATTGTCTCTTTTCTGTAAGGTTTTATGCATCCTTGTATGAGTCACGGGGTGGTGGGATGGGGGAGATCTGCAGCCTCCTGTGCTATCCATAAAAGGCCCCTGTGTAGTGGGAGCCCTTGGATGGAGACAGTCCTGGATTGGGGAGACCCCTCCAGCCAGCTGCTTTGATCTGCCAGGTGAGTCTGCCTATGTTCTGTATAGTTTTATGAGAAGTAATCCCCTTTTTAGCACATCCCATTTTCCTGACATAACCAAACCCTAGGTAGGCAAAGGAAGGCAACCAGAGTTGCAAATGAAGCCCGGGATCTAAATATCCCAGGCTTCATTTGCATGTTCCTGGGCGCCGCCATTTTTAAATCCTCCTTAGCCCGAACTCCGTGCCTGCGGCTACACGCAGCACGGAGTAGGTAGTTCGAATTAGAGATCGAGGAGTAACGGTAGTGGAACGAGGAGTAACGGTAGTACTCTCTAATTCGAACTACCTACTCCGTGCCGCGTGTAGCCACGGGCATGGAATTCGGGCTAAGGAGGATTTAAAAATGGCGGCGCCCAGGAACATGCAAATGAAGCCTGGGATATTTAAATCCCGGGCTTCATTTGCAACTCCGGTTGCCTTCATTTGCCTACCTAGCTCGAACTAACAAGCTAGTGTAGACATACCCAGAGGTAGGATCAAGGGAAAAGGGGAAAGCAGAGGAGTATGTCCAGTCAGCTAGACACCAGTGTCTGACTGGTTTCAGTATCAAAGTAAGAATATACATTAACATTTTAAGGCTAACTAGTGCCCTTAAGTGATTTGCCACAAGATGTCAGATTGTTAGTGTTAGAGGTGACTGAGTATAATATTAATATAATTTTATTTCTTTTATATAGTAATTAGATACAGTGCTCATGTCAGCTAACTGTCAAGTTGTCTGCCAAAAAAAGCAGAGTTTTCCAGTGCCTTGGTAGCCCCTGGATAGAGATGATGGATATGGAGGGAGGACAGATGGGGCTGGTTCCCAGCCTCCCTATATGGTGCTTGGTTTCTGCTGAGCATGCTCAGTAACACTGCTGAAGCTGCAGTCTTCAGTCTGCCTCCTATGCTCTCTGTCTCCCCCCTCATCATGGCATGCAGAGGTTGGCCCACCACTACCAAAATCTGAAATGGTGCCCCTGTGAAGGTGTGCTTGTAATATCCATTTTTCTACAGTGTTATCACCATTTCTAAACAATTTGTGCAAAATTTGCTAGTGTACACATATCCTGAGATTGTTTTGTTGACTATGCTTTATTAATCTATGCTAATATTGAATTAGAGAGGTGACATTTCTCCAAGACACACACAAAAAATGGAAGCACTGAAATCACAGACTTGTACTTGCAGCAAAAAATCTTCAGGACCAGACTTCAGAGAGAAACTGCTGAGCTGCAGTTCATCTGCAAATTTGACACCATCAGCTCAGGATTAAACAAAGACTGTGAATGGCTAGCCAATTACAAAAGCAGTTTCTGCTCTCTTGGTGTTCACACCTCCAGATCAGCTGCTACAAGTGGACCTCATCCTCCCTGATTGAATTTACCTCGTTATCTCTAGCCTGATTCTTGCCTGCATATTTATACCTGCCTCTGGAAATTTCCACTACATGCATCTGACGAAGTGGGTCTTTGCCCACGAAAGCTTATGCTCCAATACATCTGTTAGTCTATATAGTGCTACAGGACTCCTTGAGACTTGTACTAGTAACTTGTTTTGGAGGTTGTTTGTGAGTACATAAAATGGACTGTTCAAACAAGATGCAAAAATTATTCTATTTTCTGGCTTTTTTTCCACAATATTTTTATTAATTAACTATACCCACAGAAGTTAAATTAATGCATCCTAAACACAGGATTCCTCGCAATCCACACTTTATGAGAAGTTCAGAATCCAAGGGTCATCTATGAATAATTGGAAGGTTACAAGAGAAAATTTTCTCATGTCCATACCTTATCTCACAACACCAATGATTCCTTGGGTCTAATCATGTAAATTTGTGAGCACTCCTTAAAAGCTTTTGTGAGTTGACAATGGGTCGAACACAAGTCTACAAGATTGAACTTTTAGTATGGCATAACACTTGCACTTTTGCTGCTGTTGTTGGTATGCACTGAGGGGTTACCAAATGTGTAATTTCCAACAGAATTTTATAGCATCAGTGATAACTGAAAAACAGAGCGGAAAAACCCAGTATTTCCATCCTAGATTTAGATATGCATCACCAGAAATTTTCCAGCAATACTACGTACGTGTTTTATGTTAGATAGCAAATTCAAAAGCATGAGCAAGTTACATATTCAGTTCTCACAATTAAGTACTTAAATTGAAACTTGATGGCATGTTGTGGCCATCACAAACTCTAGATTTCTGTGGCCTTGGCATCACAGTAGTGTTCATATTTCAGCAGAATGCTGGAGCACTTTTTCTGATATTTTAGAATATCACAGATAGGTGTTATCATCAACATCATGGATATGTGTCTTCTTTTGCCATTTCCCTTTTATAGAAGTACATGTAGTCCCCTTAGTAAAGGGGCCTCTGACTTTTTCTGGGTGGATCCTATGTGCTGCAATCTAGCTCTAGAGAATACAACTCCCATGAGCCCTTGAGGAAAAAGGGGGAAGTGGGGCTTGTCCGTGCATGTTGGGAGAGGGGTTCTCCATTTTGGGACAGAGGAGCCAGGCTGCTGTGGAGGAGCCTTATCCAGTCAAGGAGCTGTTGTGTTGCAGCTACAGCCTGGGACTGAGAGCCTGTGGGACTTGGATCTAGGTGCTTCAAGGGCTGCTGATTGCCCTAGATGGGAGAGACTCTGGCTGTGCCTGTGGCTGAGAAGGAGTACAGAAACTATTACACAGGACGAGGCTGTAAGTAAATGGGCTCCTTGGGAAAGTGCTGCCTGGGACAGACCTCAGAGATATAGACTAACTCTGCGTCCAAAGGGAGGCCAAGTGACCAGCCCAAGGAACCAGAGCTGCTGGCATTTGGTGGAGCCTGCTCCAGTGGCAGAGGGATTTTGCAGCTGGCTGCTCAGCTTGGACTAACACACACAAGACCTGCACAGTGCTGTCTCCACTCCAGCTGCAGACCTTCAAGCGCATCCATGCAAGCAAGTGCCTGGGACTCTGAATCCAGAGGAGTGCATACTCTGGGGTGGGATAAATGGTGGCAGTGTAGATAAGTTCCTCTTATTTCTGTGTACTTTAATTGATTTTATTCACTTTTAATTTGTTAAACCTTATTTCTTTAAGTTGTTAAGTAATGGTGTGCTAATGCTAATGTAATCAATTTAGATGTATATTATTTATAATTGTTGTCCTGGAGTTAGATCCAGATTATTGCTTGAATAATTTTCTTCCTGGAGGCTCCCAAGGTACACCATTAAGTGTACAGGGCCAGCCAGTTGGAGGCACCACCACTGTATATTCTTTGAGCCAGGGACTGCAGCAAGGGGGTGGATAGGGAATCTCCAATGAAACAATATCACCATTGAGGTACTCAGGATCTCCTTTTATGTTAAAACCATCCGGCACCCAGGTACACCTGTGAGTGTGACCTGCTCCTGAGTAAGCCCGGGGAGGAAAAGGGGGATTGCATACATATATTTTGGTCATTGCAAGAACTCTTTCCATTGTTGTTGAATTCTCCTTAGCTCTTTTTCTTAAAACAGCTCCAAGGGAATGCAGGATGGATCAGGTTGTAGACCATTATTTTACTGCAGTAGTTTCCAAGCTATTCAGGGTTTAGTAAAGGTTTAAGTACAAATGTAACAACACACATGTGTAGTGTGCTTCTAGGCGCGGAGTGATAAAGTCCCTTACAGAAGCTGTGGGAATAATTTCACCCCCAATTGACTGAAATATGCTGGGTGAGCAACATTACAGAACAGTGATCTTTACAAGCCATGAGAATAATGTCTTATTCAATTGTCACACTGTACCTCAAAATAGCACCTTGTAAGCCCATATTCATCACTCATATTTGGCTGCAATAATTCATGAAAAGTGTAATGTAACCCATGTATCTAATAGGGAGATATCTCTTTAAGAGACCCCAGAGGGGGAAGCAGGAGTGAACATTGTCTGAGTCACTGTTGCTAGGCAGATTTAGCTCCACACCAGAAGCTTCTGGAACTGGGTGTGGTAGTTTGGGGTCTGCTCCAACAGGTTCTGTCTCTGCTGCTGGGGTCAGACTCCATGAGCAAGCAGGTAGGGCAGCTGCTTTTCCAAGGGCCTGGTGCCCTGTGTGAGCTGGGAGAGGCTGAGCCAGGAGCAGAAAGCAGGTTGGTGTCCCTCACTCTGCAGCAGGTTAGTGCTCTTGTTAACCCTTTAACAGGTAGCATGGACAATGTTAATCATCACCAGGGGAACCGGGGGTAGGGGGAGAATAACTTCTCCTGTGTTCTTTGTGTGCTTGGAATGTTGTTTGAGTTTAGTCAACCTGTTCTGGTTACTTTCTCAGCCAGTGAGATTCTTCACCTCCTGTTTACATGTAGAAATTCCCCATTGCTACATGTTTCTGTTCTGGTATTCTGGGTTTTTGTGTTTTCTTGTAATGGGTTTCTTTAAGTCTGTTCACTTGTGAGTTATCTGACTGGCTAATCAGTGAGCTGGCTGCCTAGCAGTGATCCACAGCAGAGGAAGAGTCTGCCTGGACTCCAACTGAAGATTCCCTACAAGCCAGTGGAGAGATGGTTCAGACTCTGCATATTGTGCAGCTTTGATGAGCAGAGACATTAACAGAGACTTCGGTGAACTAACCCTTAGCTTTTGGGCTCTCTCAGTTTCTTAACTGTGTTCTGTGTAGGCTGACCTGTTCAAGTTTTACTTTTGGTTTTCTCTCTATGTTTTTGTAACTGAAGACAATATCTGTGGTTATGAAATAGCTATGTCAGGGTGGCCAACCCATTCCAGACAAAGAGCCAAAATAGCAGTGGATACAGCATGAAGAGCCAGAGCAAAGTTGTTGAGCCATAAAAAAAGGACTGCCCCTTTAAGAAATGCATTTTTAAAGGCTTTTTGGCCACATCAGGCGCCTGCTGGCCACCGCCATCTTGAATATGCCATTTTGAATGCCAGACAGCTCCCCTGCCCCGGTGAGTACAGGGAGGCGGGAACCATTTTCAGGAGTGCACGGGCGGTTCTGCAAGATGCAGGGGTGACTTCGCGAACTGCACTTTCGGGGGCGGGGGGAGAGGAGGAAGAGCCGCATGCGGCTCATGAGGCATGCGGCTCATGCGGTTGGCCACCCCGAGCTATGTTACCTTGTAAAAATTAAATTATTATTTGTTTCTTTATCCTCAGATTTTATAAAGTTATTTTAATTAAATTGAATTCTTTAGTTCCCTTTGGGAATTGAATGTGGGGAGGCTGATACTGTGCAATCCTTGCTGAAATTCCATAGAGACTGAATTCTGACTCCAGCTACTTTCTATGGGTACGTCTACACTATTCCACATTTATTGAAGCAGCCTGTTAATTTCAAATAGATTTTGAAATAATGGGCAGCTTATTCCAACATCCTGGTAACTCTCATCCCACGAGGGTTAAGGGGAATTTTGGAATCGTGAGTTTTCAAAATTTGGCACTGTGAAGGCAGTGCCAAATTATGAAATAAGACATTTTGAAATAGCATGGAAATAAGCTATGCAATTTGCATAGTGCAAAATTGCGTCGCTTATTTCGAGCTAAGGGTGCTGTGTAGATGTACCCTATGGAAGTTGAGGGTTTTTTGTTTTTGTTTAGGGCAGAGAAAGGCAGTGAAGTCTAGGCCACCCAAGGTTACAATAACATGTATGTTATCATAGGGGCTTTGTGGGCCTTTATGAAGTCTAGCTCTACATCCTGTATTGCTGAGTGATAACAGTGCCTGGAGTGGTTTACTGCTTTTCACTAGGAAAGCATTGTTGTGTCAGATAGCACAGGCTACACAGTTAAAAAGGCACAGCAGTATCCCAGTTCCATGCTGTATTGCGGGGATCCAATCACCTCAATTCTAAAGTGAATGTTGGTAGCAAGAAATGACTTGACTTCTAATTAGCCCATGACCTGTATGTTTATGGATTTTTTTAAAAAAAGAATAGACACTCTGCACAAGGATGAGGGCTCCTACAATTACAGTGTACATTTTACAGTTGGGCAAATATGGAACAGCAACTGAATGTTATACAACACAAATCATACTAATGAGACTAGAAGAAAGTTGAAATGGTATATTTTAGAAAACCTAACTTCTCTCATGTAAATCATGTAAGTGTACATAATCATCTACGGTTTAGCTCAAAAACACAGCAAAGTGTACTTAGTGAGAGAGTAGATGAACCTTTCAGACATTTCGTCTGTATGAGAAATATTGAGGTCACTATGATCAGCCATTTAAAATTAAAATAAAATGGAAATTGCACTTCTCACTGGAGAAAATGTAATAAAGACAAAAATAAAATGTAGAACAGAAATAAAAGGTTAATCATGTCTTAATTTGTAGCCGGGATTTGCAGTGTATATCAGAAATTCACTAGAGTTTTGACCCCTCCCCTCTTTTGTCCGAAAGAGTACTCATAAAAGTTATTCACCTCTAAATTGTGCCCTATTATTGCACAGTTCTTTTGAGGAGCAGAGAAGCGTATTTTCACTGAACAACATTGCTATACATGATTGATGTGGTGGAACAGATAAAAATGTAAAAGTGATTAAATATCCTGTGGTGACAATTTTTAGTCACTGATGTTACTGCGAACTGATTCATCAGTCAGCATAGCAACTGTCCAGTTATCATCCAATACTGACCTACAATAATAAGGATTTCTTCTTGTTTATTTTACAACTGGCCTGTTTTTATAGGTATACTTCTGACCACCATTAAAACACTACTAGCACAAGTGCTCTAAATGAATGTCATCAGAAGAGGAAAAATTAGACTGATAAAAAGGAAAGCAATGAAATCTTTTAGGCTACTACTCACAGAGCTTCCTATTAAGGGAGGATGCAATTAAATGGATCAGTTAGATTTAAACTGATAAATCTAACATGTGGAAATGTTGGTCTAGAGCGGGGTGGCCAACCCGTTCCAGATGAAGAGCCACAATAGCAGTGGAGACAGCATGAAGAGCTGGGGCAAAGTTGTTGATCCAAAAAAAAGGGGGGGGGAAGGGCAGGGCCGCGAAGACTTGGGAAAAAGTTGTTGAGCAAAAAAAAACTCCACCACACTGTGGGAAAATAGGTGCTGGTACACTATCCCACAGCTGCTTTTTTTAATTTGTTTTTTGTTAACTTTTCCCTGGGTCTTCACGGCCCTGCCCTTTTTTTTTTGTTTTTGTTTTTTGGCTCAACTTTGCCCCGGCTCTTCATGCTGTCTCCATTGCTATTGTGGCTCACAAAAAAAGCACTGGGAAGGGGTGAGAGGTGCAAGCTCTGGGAGGGAATTTGGGTGCAGGAGGAAGTAAAGAAGAGGACACTGGCTCAGGGAGGAGGCTCCAGGCTGGAGAGTGTTTGGGGTCAGGTGGAGGGTTGGGGTGCTGAGCAAGCTGCAGGCTTGTGGCTGTGAGGGTGCAGGAGTTTGAGCTGGGGTGCATGAGGGGCTCAGGGCAGGGAGGTTGGGAAAATGATGGGCTCAGGACACAGATTTGCAGTGTTTGGATGGTGCAGGAGTGTTGTGGCAGAAGACTGGGGATGTGGGGGTGCAGAAGTTTGGGGATGAGAGGCTCAGGACAGGGGGTTCCAGTGTATGATAGGCTCAGGTTTTGGGTCTGGGGGGGCATGCAGGAGTGTTATGATGCTGCGGCCAGATGGGGGCTTGGCCCTAATTGGGGGCTTCTTGGTCAGGCTTCATTTTTAAATAAAATATTATGTCAAACACAATGTTTCAGCACTGTGTTTATGAGAGGGGTGGGGAACCTGTTTTAAGACGGGGCCACTGACCCACAGAAAAATCAGTTGGGGCCACACAAGTGCAATGCAGCCCTAGTGGTTTCAGGCCTTGCATCCTGGAAACTAGCTTGGCCAGAGCTTCCCCAGCCCCGCCTTCCTCACCCAGCACTGCTCTGCTTCCCTGGAAGCCAGGTCCCTCTTGCTCTCTATCCAGAGCAGCAGTAAGTTCTCCTCTCCCTTCAAGAGTCCTTCTTTATATAGCCCCCATTAGCAACGACTGCCTCAGCTGGGGCTTTGCTCTCAGCCCTCACTCAGGGCTAGGTTTTTGCCCTTAAAGGGCCAGTGCAGGGCAAGCGCCCTGTCACAGGGGCACCACGTACCTTGAGTCCTTTAGATCGCCAAGGTGGGCTCCCAATCCTGTGCTGGAGGCATCCGTCACAAATCAGATTGACGGAAGAGGTCTGTTGAATGGCAGTCTGGCACAGATGACATCCTCTTGCAGCCATCATTTGAGAGATTTCATGAAGTCCTCAGGCACGGTCACTACGCTGTCCATGAGCTGGAAGGCAGGGTTGTGAATCCACACTAGCCATAGCTGTAATGAGTCTGGCGTGCTGCACTACATACACAAACTCCAGAAGCTTCATGCAACTCCTGGCTGTGGTGATGGGGCGGGGGGGATAGACAAAGCCTCAGAATGGCCTCCTTTATGGTGAGGAACCGAGTTGTTGGCAGGGAGGCTGCAGCTGTTGTACCGTCCAGACCGGTTCCACAAATCCTATTTTTTGAGTAGGGAGCAGGGTGGACTTGGCTTGTTCAAAATGAAGCTCAGCTGAAGAAAGGTGTGCCTGACCAGGTAAATATGATCCAAAACCTGGGTAGAGAAGGTTCCCCATATGAGCCAGTCATCTAAATAAGGGAAAGCTTGTACCCGTCTCTTTCAGAGGAATGCAGCAACAACTGCCATACATTTGGTAAAATCCCTGGGGGCTGTAGAGTAGCCAAAGGGGAGCACAATAAATTGGTAGTAGTCCCAACCCACAGTGAAATGCAGGAAGCATCTGTGGACTTCCACAATGGAAGTGCAGAAATAAACATCTTTTAGATCGAGAGCAGTGTACCAGTCTCCCATGGTGAGCGAAAGCATAATAGAAGCTAGTGTCACCATCTTGAACTTCGATTTTACTATGAATACGTTGAGACCCCTGAGGTCCAAGATGGAATGAAACCCTTCCTTGGTTTGGGGACTAAAAAGTAACAGAAATAAAAACTCCTGCCACTGAGGTCCACTGGGATCTCTTTTATAGCTCCCAGCTTGAGGAGTTGCCACACCTCTAATTGCAAGAGATGCTTGTTAGAAAAGTCCCTGAAGAGGAATTGGGGCATGAGGTGGGAAAGGAATGGGATTAAATATCTGTTTTCCACCATGCCTAAGACCCAACAATCTGCCATAATGCCAGACCAGGCATGGAGGAAAAGGGATAGGCGGTTGACAAAAGGTGATGGTGGAAAATTGACTGGTACACTGTCCCCAAGCAAACCTTGAAAGGCTCAACCTGGGGCCCATTAGAGGACCCTATACCCCGGTCAGAAGAGGAATGGGATGTCTGTCTGACGTTCCTATTGTTGTTTCTGCCTCTGCGCCTGGGGAACTTGGGCCTGGGACCCTGCTGGAATGAGTGGAGGGGGCTTTGGGGTGTAATGAGCACCTCTGAGGAGCCAGTGTGTGGATCCTCAGGGACTTAAGAGTTGCCCTAGAGTCCTTTCACCCATGCAAGTGTCAGTCTGATCTGAAAACAGATCCATCCCCTTGAACAGCAGGTTCTAGATGGTCATCTGGACCTCTGGAGGGATGCCCGAAACCTGCAGCCAAGAACTTCACCTCAATATCAAGCCCATAGCCATGGTGCAGGCCATTGCACAGGCTGAGTCAAGGGCAGCCTAGAGGGCTGCACAGGATAAATCCTCTCCCTCCTCAGACAACACATGGTCCTCCTGCCATGAGCCCTGGTGTAGCAGGTCTGTGAACTTGTCCATGGCCACTTGAAGGCATATCGGCTCAGGAGCACTTGCTGGCTGCCAATCCTGATTCGCAATCCTTGCAAAGCATAGGCTTACAGCCTACGACAGCCATCTATTTGGCCTCCCTGTTCTTAAGTATAGGGCCAGAGCTGTCCCTGCTGCTCCCAGCAGTTAGCCACCTGGACCACAAGCATACCGGGAGGCAAGTGAGAAAAAAGATGCTCGTGACCAGCCTGAGGAAAAAGTACCACACTCTACATGCCTGTCTGTAGTGGGGGTTGGAGGCCAGCATTTGCCACAAATCTTTTCTGACTTTACTGACTGTCTTGTTCGGAGGCAAGGCTACGTTGGATGGGGCTTCCATGTTCAGGATGTCCACCATTGGGTTGGAGGCCTCCAAGACCCACTCAACCTGCACTTCCAGTCTCTGGGCCAAGTGCTTAAGCAGGTACCGATGGGTCTGGGAGTCCATAGAGGGCATAGAAGGGGATGCCACCCCTAGACCTCCAGGGGAAGAAGATGAATACTCCCAAGTGGCCTGGTCCTCATGTTCCTAAGGATGCTGTGAAACTTGAGACGCTGACTGCTCAGGTAACCTCTGAGGACTCAGTTCCACAACTCCTTCTAAAGAGGGTCTGGGAGACTCCCTATGAGCCGAATGCCTGTGGTCCAGTGCTGAAGAGCGAGGGAGTGGGATGGCAGAGGGAGGCACCCAGGGCCCTGAGTAAATGGAGCCCAGGTTAGAAGGGACTGGAGGTATGCCCACAGACCACTGGGTTGGGTCTTGCCATGGAGGGGGGGGGCATGTCTGCTGCAGGGACTACACCAAGGCACTGTGGTGCCGGGAACGGGAGCAAGAGGCCATGGATCTGGATTGCAGGGACTCAACCTCCAAGTCTAAAGAGTAGTCCAAGCCCAACCATGGTGGTGCAGAAGACAGACCTGAAGACCACTGCCAGGAGGTATTCCAGACCATGGTGGCAGGCTTGCCACAGTACCGGGTAGGCAAGAGTGGCATCAAATGCCCCAGTACCCTGGGCAGCGGTACTGTCACAGAGGCGCTTGGTGCCACGTGGACAAAGGTGCAGGTGTCACTGGAGTCGGAGCTGCCTTTGAAGTGCAACAGCTCGCCTCCAGCATGGCTGTCATGGCTTCATTTCCACTCTGGCATGATAAATGCAGAAATGGGGGCCCACAAAAGTACCCCAAAACCTTATCTTTTCAGGCCTTTGGTAAAAAACTTCCCCCCCCAAATCTTAAAAACCTAGATTTTGGGGATAAAAACTCCGCTGCCACCACCCAAGTAATGATAAGAAAATCAGGGGAGAGATCACTTGGGAAATCTCACCCCTGAAGTACAAACCAGGAATAAAATATTAACCAATACCAGGTTAATAAAAAGAAAAGAGAAAGAACTTTTATTATCACTACAATATTCCTGTTGCAAGCATAATGACTAGATGGTAAAGTCACAAAGTAATATACTCATGGGGAATTCCACCATGGGCCCAAACTTAGTTGCAAAAGAGAGAAAAACCCATTTTAAATGCACAGACATAAGATCCCATTTCCCAAACCATAAAACAATAAAACCTAATGGATTTATCTAAACTTTACCCTACTTACAGAAAAGTGAAGAGTCTATTCTTGGAGGGAGACATTCTGTCTGTCTCCCTCAGTAGCTGGAGAGAAACTGCCTAGGACAAAGGAGAGGGAAAAACCAAAAATTCCTTTGGCCTAGTTTGAAATTCCTACCTATATTCCTATTGGCCAACTCTACCTGGGTTAGATATAGTTAACCCCTTAGTCCCCAGGCTACTGGCCATCTCTCATGATCATGACACACCCCCTAAATCATAGATGGTGCTGGACAGCTTCTGGCCACACTGGCTGTGATTTCTTCCTGGAGGTCTGAGATAAAACATAGTAAATAAGTATGTGCACACCTTACTAGACTATAGAATACATGAAAAGTAAACAAAACCCCTCCACATCTGTGGAGTACCCATGACTGATATATTGAGAGTGTCCTAAGTAATTGAATCTGGAAATGCCTCTTTAACCAATCAAATTCTCCATTTCAAAATCAAATTTAGAAAAGCATGGGGTCCTGATCCAAAGGTCAATTGACCAGGTTCTGTGCATCCTGCTGAATACAACACTGTCATACACCAGGCCGGGTCTCAGCACTGCTGAGGGCATTAGCTCAGGGCGAATTGCTTAAAACCAGGGCTACTTACTGCCCTCAACTGGATTCCTTTTCCAAGGCACCCCGCCAGTTACACAGAGCACTTCAGCTGCCAACCTGGCCAGCAGGAAGCTTCACCAGCAAAACCCCTTAGACACTCCAGCTTTCCTGTGCCACCATCAGACTTAGGCCTCACACACAGATGAGAGGTTGTAAAACCCACACTCACCAACTCCAAACAGATCCTCCTGGTCCAAAGGACTCAGCCACAGTTCCAGGCCAATTTTCACTTTAGATCTTACCCACAAGAGCATGCTGGGCCAGTCCTTTAGAATCTTAACTCTAAAGATATATGAATAAAAGAAAGAAAAAGTAGAGACTAAGATTGTTAATGAGAACACTTGTCATACATCAATCACTGAGTGCTTGATGCAGGCTGGCTAGTACAAACTTCTAGCTTAACAGTCTTTAGTGCCAGCCTCAGTTTCCCTTTTCATACAGCACACCAATCCTGGGATGCCCCTTCTCAGGTGAGACGCTCCAAACTCAATTACAGGTATCAACAGTGAAATATCAGTATCACAAGTTTTTTTAACATACAGTGTGTCCTTGGGTACATTTCGTAACAGTTTCCAAGGCCCTTGCACAAAATCATGCACATTGGACATTGTTACAGTTCTTAGTAATAGCAGTACAGTGGTTACAACAGTTAACATCAGCAATGGGAATAAACCCATAGCAAGCGGACTCTGACAATTTTGGGCTTCTAGATTTAAAAAACTGCAGCCTTCCTGGGCAAACACAAGTCTTGCCTCTTCCCCTTGCCCTGCGTGTTCAAATTCAAAACTTCCTCTCCCAAAGACAAACGGCTGGCTGGGTGTGTCTCTCCTGCTCACAACAGCTATGGAATTCCCTTGCTCCCCACAGCTAATCATGAAGCAAGCAGTCCAGATCTTAAGCTGACACCCTGCTGTTTTCAATCTAGTTTTCCATCTAGTTTTCCAAGTGGGCCACTGTCTCTCAGAAACAGGGCCTGGGTGTAACTGGCCTGATAGACTTATGGATCTCTAGTCTCTTCACAGAATCAGAATGGAACCATTCATGTCCCAGAAACACACAGTCTCTGTTGTTCTTCCACTCTCTGGATCTGGATTTTCCTGGGATATTGAACAGGGACTGGACTGACACGTTGAAAAATCCTGGTTCAGTTGGCAGTCAGAGTTAGGTTGTAGCCCAGCTCCTTTATCCACAGAAGCAGAATGACATCCAGATTCTAGGATTTTTTTTTAGTAAATATCATAGCAATAGGCTTTCTAGATAATTGCTTGATAATTTCACCCTCCTGAGGGGAGGGGCAAATACCAAAGGAGAACCAGACACTACTCCCACTATACTATGTTTAGTTCCACTAATTGCTTATACCAGTTTGGATACCTTGATGAACTTCATTTAGTAGAAGCCCTTGGGCCCAAGCATAACAACTATAATTACTGAAGGGAAGGAAGGAGAGATGAAGATGATCTGTTCGGACAAAGTAATAATATACTAGAAAAGAGGAGGAAAGTAAGAGACAAAGGGGTATAAGGGAGAAAGGAAGGAAAAAGATGGCATGGGGTTGATGTAATTAAGGCCAACAGGACACAGGAGGAGTGAGTAAATGAAATACATATGTGAGAACACTATAGAGAGAAAGAACAGAAGGAAAACGAAAACAATATGGCTTAGGTGTTTGCTTGAATGAAAAAATCCATATTAATCCTACAGATTATTACACCAGACAGAGAGATACTGAAGAACACAAAAGAGGTGGAGCTGGAGGGATACAGAAAGACAGAAATTATCCTGAAAAATGATGGAGGAAGATATTCAACAGAGGAATAAAAAAGGTTAAGAAATAAAATATTCTAATGAAATATCTTTCAGTAGTAGTTTATTCTTTCTAATCTGTCACAGCTTTCAAATAGAAAGAGGAGCAAATTGATTTCCATATCTCTGGGACAATTTAACCCTTTCCCTGGATAGTGCTAGTCTATTCTACTGTTGTCAGGAATGATCTTTTTCTGTGGTTCATCAAGAAAATTTGAAGGCTGAAATTTTAGGGCCTTGTTTAAATTTTAGTTCTGGAAACAGCAAAAAATAGACTTCAGTGAATTGCATGCAAAGTTGTTTTGCTTTAAACATCAGCCATGTTTTCTGTTGTGGTGTGGGTGGGTGCAAGCACTCACGCAGGAAACTACCTGATTCCCAATGAACGAAGTGTTAAATGAAGTTCAGCTCCATCTTTGTATTTACACATTACTCCCCAATCATACCAGAACATCTCAAAACAGTACATAATAGAGCCGTTTTGATCGAACCAACACATCACAGAAGGTGATGGGTGACAGCTAGAACATCAGAGGGCAGTAACTATATCAGCGGCAACACATAACTTGTTTGTGTAAGAGTATAAAGGTGTATCCCAGTGAGAAGTGAACACAAATGAAGCCAAACGTCTAATCACAGTCACATGGCATGACATTTTAGGGTATCCGTAGAGAATGTAAGTGACTTGCTCATGGTCAAACAAGAAATCTGTGATGGAGCTGGCGATTAAGACAGTCTCCAGTTTCCCTCTTAAGTGCCTTAATCACAATATCATCCTTCTTCTGTGTATCCCCCATCTATGTATCATCCTTATTCTAACAAAATGTATGTCATAAATCACAAAACAGAAAATGCATAGGGAGAATTTGCATGCTTTTAAACTGTTTTAATTATCATTATATTGGAGATACTTTAAGTTACTTTCATTTAATCAACAGGAAACTGCTGATCACAGAACAGGAGGGCTCATATGGGATCTATTCTACAAAGTGTTAACTTTGGTTTCACTGTGAGGAAGTGGGGAGTTTTGGGGGTTCAAAGGGGGGTGTTACATACAGGGGGGCACTCAATGCCCAGCAGTTACTGGTTTAATGTGACTAAGGTGGGGAGTTTGTTGTTTCAGAGAACAGCTCAGAGTTGGAGCCATAGTGTCTGCTACCCTGATGACCCCAACCCTCCTTGGAGGACACAGCCAGTTCTGGCCAGATGACAGACAATAGGCTGCAGAGAGGGACCCCGGCAACCAACCCAGCTGACCCCAGCGAGGGGAGAACATTGGACAGAGGAGAAGAGGCAGAGAAGAGGGGCCCGGGCTACCCTCTTACCTGGAGAGAAGACAATGGACTGGGGAGGGGCTGTTGCTGGGGTTATTGGAGGCTCTGCTCGGAGACTGGGGGTTGTTGTTTTTGGGGACTGAGAGCAGAGCAGGCAGAGCTCAGCTAGCTCAGGGGAGACTAATGTGTGGGCTGAGGGCCCAGGCCTACTGGCCTGAGAGACCCATTGCTGTGTTCAAAGCTCAATAAACCCTTCTGTTTTGTGCTGGCTGATCGTTGCTCTGGTCTAGAGAACAGGGTGTCACTATTCCTTCTGGGAGTGGAGGCCCCGGGCGTCCAGAGGGAATGGACCCCCCGAAGGGGCTCATGGCAGAGGCAGGTGTGCTGAAGGCCCTGAGAGGCACCGTCCCGGAGGCAGAGGGGCGGACCCCCCAGGTGAGAGTGGGCACCCCAAGAGAGGGTCACTGCACTGGAGTGTACTCCCTGAGAAAGGGCTGTCTCACTGCCGCTGGAGTGAAGTGGGCTCCCCGAGAAGAGGCTGCCGCACTGGAGGGTGGGGGTCCACCCAGGAGCCGAGGGGCCAAGTGTGGGCACGAGCTGTGAGCCGTGACATTTACACAATACAGAAAAATGCATTGATTTCTGTCCTGTAGTTTCCTGCTTTGTCTTTGATCAAAGGCTAGCACTCTACGCTAATTTTCCTGTGGATTTTGAGTCCCTAATGTTTGCTGATTCCGTTTTGCCTTTTGAAGTAAGCTAAGACCCCCCCAACTTTAAATCTTTTTATCTTACAGATAAATATCTTGCATTTAAAAGATGTCTTAATTTTTTTACAAGAACAGATTTAAATAATTCTCATAGCTAGATCTGTATTTTGCAATCAGCTTTGCTTAGGATATCAAGTAAATTGTGTCATAAAACTACCCGTTTCATGAGAAATAAGTGTGGACAATTCTTACAGGCTATGATTTAATCTTTGGTTTATTTTTAAATGTGTAAATGTTTATTAAAAAAAAACATTTTTGCAATAAATAAACTCTTGGCTCAGAACCTCCAAAGTAACTTAAAATATCAGCTAAATTCCTGTAAGGATCTGAAACTTCCACTCAAATTTTCTGTTGTGCTTATGTGGCTCCCCTTATTCTGCTGGGTGCCCTATGTCACTGGTTATTGAAGTTAGAACTGTCTGCTCTCAGCTGGTAGGGAACTGTGAAAAAAACAAATATAAAAATGAGTCTCAGTATCCAAGTCAACTTGTTTAAGCTCTTGCTGTGAAACTAAAATGAGCCGTGTAGACATTCCCATTTGGACAGGAGCATGGGCTCTGAAATCCAGCAAGGGGCGTGGGCCACTATTTACCCATCAAACCATCATATTGGGTACTGGAGTACATCTCCAGTATTCCGGGTAGGTGGAGTACATCTCTCTGAAAGGTATCCTAACTTAATTTTGTCCAGTGTTTGGGTGTATGTTGGTAACTATATGGAAATCTCTCTCAAGGTCAGGTGATAGGTACCCCTTTGAAGGGGAGAGAATTCCCTGATAAACCAAGTTGGAAAAGGACTTAAGGGGAAACACCCCTGAAGAAGGTGTAGGTAGGCTTGGCACTCCTAATGTTTGATACAATGGAAGAGAACCCTTTTTCTATGGTTCCTTAATCCTCTATAGCCAAGGTGCCCCATGTGGATAACAGATGAGGGATACACAATTATGATTTAGGCAGATCCTTACACAATTAGGGTATGTCTACACTGCCACCCTAGTTCGAACTAGGGTGGCTAATGTAGGCATTCGAACTTGCAAATGAAGCCCGGGATTTAAATATCCCGGGCTTTATTTGCGTGTTCCTGGGCGCCGCCATTTTTAAATGCCCCGTAGTTCGAACTCCCTGCCTGTGGCTACACGTGGCACGGACTAGGTAGTTGGAATTAAAGCTCCTAATTTGAACTACCGTTACTCCTCCTGCAATGAGGAACAAGTTATTTTGAAATAACGCATCTATTTCAATGGTCTCAAGTTACAGTGGGAGAGGTCTAGGTTGGATATTAGGAAAAACTATTTCACTAGGAGGGTGTGAAGCACTGGAATGGGTTACCTAGGGAGATGGTGGAATCTCCATCCCTAGAGGTTTTTAAGTCTCAGCTTGACCAAGCCCTGGCTGGAACGATTTAGTTGGGATTCATCCTTCTGTGTGTAGGGGGCTGGACTTGATGACCTCCTGAGGTCTCTTCCAGGCCTGTGATTCTATGATTCAAAGGTCTAGAGCAGTGGTCCCCAACACCGTGCCCGCGTGGCGCATGCGCGGTGCTGGAGCTGGCCCCGGGCGCATGGAGCACGGGGAGCGCCAGCCCCAGGCGCGCAGCAAATTGGGCGCTCTGGCCCCCAGGCGCGCGGCGAATTGGCCGCCTGCGCCCCGGGTGCGCAGCTATGGGGAGCGCTGGCCCCGGGCGCGTGGCTATGGGGGGCGCCGGCCCCGGGCGTGCAGCTATGGGGGGCATCGGCCCCGGGAGAGCAGCAAATTGGCCGCCCGTGGTCCGGGTGCGCGGCGCATGGGGAGCGCCGGCCCCGGGCGCACGGCGAATTGGCCGCCCCAGCCCCCGAGCACGCAGCTATGGGGGGGGGGGGATGCCAGCTTTGGGCGCGCGGCTATGGGGGGGTGCCGGCCCTGGGCGCGTGGCTCTGTAGGACACTGGTCCCAGGCTTGCTGCGAATGGGTGGCCCCGCCCGTGGCCACGCAGCGAATAGGGTTGCTGGCCCCAGGCACGTGGCTCATGGGGGTGTGGCGTATGCGTGGCCCCACCCCCGGGTGCGCGAGTGTCCCCACCCTCTGATGCCCGGCAGGCGAACGGCCACGCCCCCTGGTGCCCGGCAGCTTCAAATGGTTGGGGACCCCTGGTCTAGAGCTGTATTAAAGGGAAACGAAAGGCACACGATGGCATCCATTCTGGAGGCAACCACCTGTTAGTATGAGAGTCTCATGAAAAGTGGAATCCATATCTCTGGACTGAACAACCATTGGCTGTAGTGATGAAAATACCTTGTTACACAGGAAAGGAAGTTGTTAATAAATATAGACTCATATTTGGGGTCGGGAAGGAATTTTCCTCCAGGGTAGATTGGCAGAGGCCCTGGAGGTTTTTCGCCTTCCTCTGTAGCATGGGGTACAGATCACAGCTGGAGGATTCTCTGCATCTTGGGGTCTTCAAATTATTTGAAGGCTTCAATATCTGAGATATAGGTGAGAGGATTATTCTAGGAGTGGGTGGGTGAGATTCTGTGGCCTGCATTGTGCTGGGGGTCAGACTAGATGATCATAATGGTCCCTTCTGACCTTAAAGTCTATGAGTCTATGTTTTTCTTCTACCTATGAATACATTTCCAACACTTATAAAGATTCAAATGGAAAGCAATTATCTTAAGTTAACTTCTGTTTGTTTTTACTATAGCCATGACTAAATGCTGTGTGCTAAGGAGAGCGTTGAAATTAGATGAAGTTAGTTGTGTAGATGTAGCTTTTTGTGTGTTGTGGCCATCACATGTTTTCTATTCCAAGGAAATTACTCCCACAGAAAAAATCCATGAAATCATGCACAGGAAGCATGAAAGTGAATAAAACTGCCTCAGTCAGGAATGGTATTATTATCTCTAGGTGGTTTGCTATCCAGACCAGGTGAATGTCAATCATAAGAACTTAGAATATCTGTGCAGGGCCAAGGCCCTTAATCAACAACCTCTTTAATGGGTCCTCCCCGTCTCCTTCTTTTATTTTGTTATTTCCTGTCATCTCAGGCTTAAAAATAGCAATTCTGATTCAGTAGCAAGTCTCAGAACAGAGAGCATCCTACTGCCTGGAAGGCCCAAGCCCTGAAGACTCAATCATCCCCAAACCCTAAAAAAAAAAGATTTTTTTAACGCAGCTCCTTATCAAGACCTGCTCACCTTCATCCAATTGGCCTCAATCAAATTATCCCCCTCCCCCATCAATCTGGTCATACGAATTCACAGCAGCTTGCCCCAAAGTTCTTTTGGTGGTGCCTTATGCAAGTCAAAATACTGACCTAGATCATCTGCAGTAACACCTGTGCAATGTGCCACATTATAAAGAACCATGAGATAACTCTGAGCAGTTTTCACCATAGACTTCATAGTAGAATTACCTAAATCCTGCTGATTTACGGCAATCCTAACTGTTGTAGACCACTTCTCCAAGATAGTCCACTTTGTTTCCTTTGGAGGACTGAAGGTAACCTTTCCCAAATATGTGGAAACAATTAAGGACAAGGTCATATTTTCACAATACAGGTTACTGACAGATAGTTCCCAGAGAAGTCAAGTTCATATGGCCTAATTGAACCACATCTCTTGCTACTTGCCTTTCTTCTGGCACATGTTACTGCATGGACCTTCTACAGTGGTGGAATTTAGAACTCTTTGAAATAACTTGGAACTGTTTGGCCATGAAAATCAGAAAGTTGTAACAAGTTGCCTGAAGTCTCAGCCTGCATCTAGCAGAGATTTGGTGTGGGAGAGAATTTTACACTATATTATTTTCCCAGTGAAGTCGATATAAAATTTTAAATATATTTTCTTTTAGCTCAATAATTTTCTTTGATCATATTTATCAGTCTCTGGTTTTAAAGAAACAATCCCATTAATTTTGAAATCAGAATAAGTGGAGACTAGATAGAGTGCTGTTGTGCTTTGAATCAGCTATCCTCAGAGAAAAGTGCACATTGGTATGCATAGCCATCAAAAGGGTATAGCCCACCAATTGTACCTCCATCTTTTGCATATATTTACTTAGCCTCTTGGACAGAAATCACATTCTGTCTAAATTCTAAGCCAGTGAGAAAACTGGTATTGGTAGAAGTGAAGCCCTAATAAAGTTATTGGAAATGTTTCAGAGGTGATAAAGAAAAGGCTATGAGCACTTCCTCTAAAACTGTCAGTACATGTTCTTTGAAATAAAATTCAGAAAAGAATTAGAGGAAGAAAATAATTCATGACATTAATGACTGGGGAGGATATAAGTAATACAAATATTAAAATACTAACAAGGGTCTAATAGATGCTTTAAAATTAATGTTTTCTGATAAATTTCTTATAGTAAAGTTAAAGGGAATGTTAGCGGATTATCCTTCCAGTGTGAAGTGTGTTTTGTTGAATTTTTTACACAATATTACTCATACTCCTCAAGGGTATGTCTACACTGCCACCCTAGTTCGAACTAGGGGGCTAATGTAGGCATTCGAAGTTGCAAATGAAGCCCGGGGTTTAAATATCCCGGGCTTCATTTGCATTTTGCTGGGCGGCGCCATTTTTAAAACCCTTTAGGTCGAACTCCATGCCCGCGGCTACACGCGGCACAGAGTAGGTAGTTCGAATTAGGATCTCGAATTAGGATCTCGTGGAATGAGGTGTACCGGTAGTTCGAATATTTAAATCCCGGGCTTCATTTGCTACTTTGAATGCCTATATTAGCCACCCTAGTTCGAACTAGGGTGGTAGTGTAGACATACCCCTATATCTCAAAACAGAATGCACACTAAGTTGGTTAATAGATGCATTCCTACAATGCAGGCATCAGTATCTCCATTCTTATTTTGTTTCATGTTTTTCTGTTAGAGTTGTAGCACCTTTATTCTGCCTGAAATATTTAAGGATGGGGGGTCCAGGATCTTGAATCTTATGGGCTAGCTAAAATCCTAGGAATGGATTTACGAACTTCTGGTTCTACTTCAAAAAACGTTCCAGCAGTGGAACAATTTAATTTCCTAGATATAAAGGTTCATGTCTCAGAGTCAAATAGCAGATCAGAAATCATGCTAATAATCAGACAGGACAAAATATTTCCTTTTTATAGTCCCTCAAGAAATTTTTTAGACAGGCATTCAAATCAGTGTAAAGCTAGAACAAAAAACCTCTGCATCCACAAACTGACAGCCTCTTTTATGTTCCACAGAGCTAATGCCACAGAACATGAAAGGCATAAATACTGATTAGACTCAGCAGGTGCCAAATCTTGGTCCCAGCCTTGCCAAAACTCAAGCTGCCACCATTGTATATAAATACAGCAGAAAGGTACTAGGAAATAAAATGTTTGTCTCCTATAGTTAAATAACTTTTATAATTAGCTAGAAACTAGTTTATTTAGAAAAAAGAATAAGTCATGATTAAGGCTTTCAATTAATCACAGTTAACACACATAATTGCCTCAAAATATTCATAATTAAAAAAAATACTGTGATTAATCAGTGTTAATCACTCAAATAATAGATCAACTGAAATTTATTAAACATTTTGGATGTTTTTCTACAGTCTCAAATATATTGATTTTAATTATAATTTAATACAAATTATACACTGCTCATTCCATTATTATTTTAATACAAATATTTGCTCCTTAAAGTGACAAAAATACAAGTCAATTCAAAATAAACAAGTACTGTAGTGTAATCTCTTTATCAAGAAATTACAATGTGCTAACAAATGTTTTTTTGGTACAGACTGCACTCAAAAACAAAACAATGTAAATCTTAGGAGCCTACAAGTCCACTCAGTCCTACTTCTTGTTCAGCCAATTGCTGAGAAAAACAAGTTTGTTTCCATTTAAGGGAGATAAAGCTGTCCATTTCTTATTTACAGTGTCACCTGAAAGTGAGAACAGGTATTCACATGACACTTTTGTAACTGGCATTGCTTCAACTGCCATTACAGAGGACATGCGTCTATGCTAACTCTCCTCAAAAAATAATGTGTAAATTAAATTTCTGACTGAACTCCTTGGCAGAGAAGTTAGGTCTTCTGTTCTGAGTTTACCCACATTCTACCATATATTTTGTGCTAAAGCAGTCTCAGATAATGACCCACCACATGTTGTTCTTTTTAAAATCACTTTCACTACAGGTTTGGAAAAATGTGAAGAAGGTACCAATGTGAGATTTCTAAAGGTAGCTACAGTACTCAACCCAAGGTTTAAGAATCTGAAGTGCTTTCCGAAATCTGAGAGGTCCGAGATGTGGAGCATGCTTTCAGAAGTCTTAAATGAGCAGTACTCTGATGCACAAACTGCAGAACCCAAATCATCAAAAGAAAAAAATCAACTTTTTGCTGGTGGCATCTGACTCAGATGATTAAAATGAACATGCATTGGTCTATACTGCTTTAGATCTTTATCAAGGAGACCCAATCTTAAGCATGGACATGTTCTTTTGAATGAGGGTTGAAGCACGAAGAGACATATGAATCTTTAGCACATCTGGCATGTAAATATCTTGTGACATTGGTTACAACAGTGTCATATGAATACCTGTTTTCATTTTCAGGTGACAAGAAGAGGGCAGCATTATCTCTTGCAAATGTAAACAAAATTGTTTGTATGAGCAATTGACTAAATAAGAAGTGGGACTGGATGAAGATGCAGGCCCTAAAGTTTTACATTAATTTATGTTTGAGTTCAGTTATTTGTGTATATAATTCTATATTTGTAAGTTCAACTGTCATGACAAAGAGACTGCATGAAAGTATGTGCAAGTGGTGAATTGAAATTAACAGTGCAATGAACTGAGAGTATTTTTAATTGCTTCACAGCCCTAATCTTAATTTGTGTTTATCACCACCCCAATCATTGTCATGTATGGTTATTTGTTTCCCAAACAGACCTGTCTGCTTTTGGACCAGATTCTCAGCTAGGGTACATTGTTATAGATCCAGTGACTTCAACTGAGCTACAACAATTTAAACAAGTTGAGGATTCAACCCTTTGTTTTTTTAAGGACCCATTTTGCACTGAGTAGCATGTGGGTAGGCTTCAGTAGGATACCATGTCGGCCCAGGGTTTATCCGCAGGCTTTGATTTGCAGGAGTGGAAGTAAAGTTTTGGGGTTTAAGAACAATATTTTCCCATCTGTTTAGTAAACCACATATAGTTTAAGAATTACTGCATCTCAAAGATAAATTATGATCATAAATTAAACATAGAGCTTGTGAAAGACACCAGATTGACACCCCACATAACTGAAGCTTAATTTTATCCATGGTCAATGAATGGTCAGTAGACCATGCTTCACCATAAATCAGTCAAAACTGATCTCTTCCCAGAGTATCTTACCTTTTAGAAATCTGCAGAACAGGAATCTGTATTTCTTTCTTTTGTGTGTGTGCGTGGAGGGAGAGGGGGAAGTCGTCCCAGTGACGACTGAGGTTCCTACACTTGAATACAAATTAACAAATTTTGCCCTTATTTACTGGCTAGTTTGATGATTAACAGCAAAGAATGTCATAAGAACATAAGAATGGCCGTACTGGGTCAGACCAAAGGTCCATCTAGCCCAGTATCCTGTCTGCCGACAGTGGCCAGCACCAGGTGCCCCAGAGAGGGTGGACCAAAGACAATGATCAAGCGATTTGTCTCCTGCCATCCCTCTCCAGCCTCTGACAAACAGAGGCCAAGGACACCATTTTATCCCCTGGCTAATAGCCTTTTATGGACCTAACCTCCATGAAATTATCTAGCTTCTCTTTAAACTCTACTATAGCCCTAGCCTTCACAGCCTTCTCTGGCAAGGAGTTCCACAGGCTGACTACACGCTGTGTGAAGAAGAACTTTCTTTTATTAATTTTAAACCTGCTACCCATTAATTTCATTTGGTGTCCTCTAGTTCTTCTATTTAGGGAACTAATAAATAACTTCTCTTTATCGGCCCTCTCCACACCACTCATGATTTTATATACCTCTATCATATCCCCCCTCAGTCTCCTCTTTTCTAAACTGAAAAGTCCCAGTCGCTTTAACCTCTCCTCATATGGGACCCGTTCCAAACCCCTAATCATTTTAGTTGCCCTTTTCTGAACCCTTTCCAAGGCCAAAATATCTTTTTTGAGGTGAGGAGACCACATCTGTACACAGTATTCAAGATGTGGGCGTACCATAGTTTTATACAGGGGCAGTAAGATATTCTGGGTCTTATTTTCTATCCCTTTCTTAATAATTCCTAGCATCCTATTTGCCTTTTTGACTGCCGCTGCACACTGTGTGGAAGTTTTCAGAGAACTGTCCACGATAACTCCAAGATCTCTTTCCTGATTTGTCATAGCCAAATTAGCCCCCATCATACTGTACGTATAGTTGGGGTTATTTTTCCCGATGTGCATTACTTTACACTTATCCACATTAAATTTCATTTGCCATTTTGTTGCCCAATCACTCTGTTTGGTGAGATCTTCTTGGAGTCCCTCACAGTCTGCTTCTGTCTTGACTATCCTAAACAGTTTGGTATCATCTGCAAACTTTACCACCTCACTGCTTACCCCTTTCTCCAGATCATTTATGAATAAGTTGAACAGGATTGGTCCTAGGACCGACCCTTGGGGGACACCACTAGTTACCCCTCTCCATTCTGAAAGTTTACCATTTATTCCTACCCTTTGTTTCCTGTCTTTTAACCAGTTCTCAATCCAAGAAAGGACCTTCCCTCTTATCCCATGGCCATGTAATTTACACAAGAGCCTTTGGTGAGGGATCTTGTCAAAGGCTTTCTGAAAATCTAAGTATACTGTATCTACTGGATCCCCCTTGTCCGCATGTTTGTTAACCCCTTCAAAGAACTCTAATAGATTAGTAAGACAGGATTTCCCTTTACAGAAACCATGTTGACTTTTGTCCAACAAATTATGTTCTTCTACATGCTTCACAATTTTATTCTTTACTATTTTTTCGACTAATTTGCACGGTACTGAAGTTAGACTTACCGGTCTGTAATTGCCCGGATCGCCTCTGGAGCCCTTTTTAATGTCAAACCCAGTATTCATTTTTGGTATTATTTTCATACTAATAATATTAGGCTCCTGTTTGCTATGTGTGCCAACCCCCTCCCCCTCAGGCTGCTATGCATTTCACCCTCCCCCCCGGCCACTACACATGCCAACCCCGCCCCCCCCCCAAGGAGACAACCTTCAGCTTTCACTGAGGCCAGTGAGAAGAGCCATGCAGACCCCACACTTCACCCGGCAGGAGATGCTGGCCTTGCGGAGATGCCTCATCCAGCAAGGGCGTGGAGCTGCTCCCCCATCCCTGCTGCTTCCCATCCAGCCACTTTTGGCCCTGCATCTGCTTCCAGGTGCCAGGTCCCACTGCTCTGCGACACAGTGGGGAACTGCCACCTGCCCCAGGCCGAGAAGCGGCAGGGATGGGGTAAGCAGCAGAGCTTGCTGAGTGTCCTGCAGCCAAATCCCATCAAGGCAGTGCTGCCCTCCAGTGGGAGCCAGGGCAGGAGGCAGCTGGGCCATGGGAGCCGGAGCCCAGCAGCAGGCGGCACAGTGGGGACCTGGAACCACTTACCACTGGGGCCTCGGGAAGCCTGGAGTTCAGTGAGGAGCTACCGCCACCCCAACCCTTCTGCAGGTGAGAAGGGGTCCAGCGGGGAGCCCAAGGAGCCCCCGAAGGAGGGGCCAGGACAGGAATGGCCAACCCATTCTGGGCAAAGAGCCAAGATAGCAGTGGATCCAGTGCGAAGAGTAGGGGCAAGGTTTTCGAGCAAAAAAAAAAAACCCACCCTTTTGCCCCTTTAAAAGGAGCCCCCGGTCACATTTGGTCAAGCAGGCGCCCGATGCCATCTTTAATTCTACATCTTTCATGGCCACACTGGACAGCTCCCCTGCCCAGGTCAGCACAGGGAGCCGGGAGGAGAGTGCCATTTTTGGGGGCGCGGGGGCGACTTACGAGCCGCAGGGGGAAAGAGCCACATGCAGCTTGCGAGCCTTGGGTTGGCCATGGCTGGGCCAGGAGAACAACTGGGCTAGACCAAGACTCCCTTCCCACTGGAGCACTCAGGGCCCTGTCCCTCCAATGCACCTATGGCCAGCCCCGGCCTCGCTCTTAGGGGGATAGGGGAAAAATCACCTCAGCCCCAGCGGTGAAGGGTTCCTGTCCTGCCCTAAGCCATGGACGCTGATTCTCCTTCTCACTGTGCCAATGCTGATGATGTGATAATGTTGTTCTGTCATCCATCAGGAAAAAAAATTATATAGAGAGATATTAGCTTAACAAATATGTTTGCTGTATACTCTTATACATACGCCAGTTGAACCTCTCTAGTCTGGCACTCTGGTTTGGCAACATCCACAGTCTGGCATGATTTTAGTTAGCCGGATGTCCACTTATCATGGGTGTGGCCCAGTGTCCCATAGTCCTATTACATTTATTTACAGCCACCAGTCCTGGCTCTCAGTGTTCTGCGCTGTTATTTGACTCTAGTTTACTTCTAAGAGCCGAGTAAGCAGTGGAAGTGTTGGTAATGCTGCTAGACAGTATTGACCTCTCGTGGTTTGGCAAGTTCTCTGGTTCAGTACTGGTCAGGTCCCAAAGGTACCAGACCAGAGAAGTTCAACCTGTATTTCTTATGTTGGATACTTTGCCCTTGTTTATGGGCACTCATAGCCATCACAGATTACTGCAGTATGTACTACATTTTTTTGTCTAATTTGTTTTGGAAGGCACAAATCATAATGCTGTCAGCATAACCAAATTCTTCAGCTCTGCAGACATCATTTGTTTGTGTTAAGACTTATGCCAGGTTCTCTAAATAGTTAATTTTTGCTTTTAAGATTAGGTTCCCTGGTAGTTCTTATTAATTAAATTGCCTATAAGTTGTTCAAACTCCCTCGAGCGTAATTAATTGCTTAATGTAAATGAATAGTGATAAATTATTTCACTCATCCAATTTCTGCTATAGACCATGCCCCTTTTCTGTGTGATGGTTTTCCTAGGGTTTGACAAGTGAGCAAAATTTTACAATTATTTTTTCATATTTGTTTTAAGTGTTGAAATACACCACCAGAGCAGACATGCACCGCAAAGCGTGGCTGTTTTTATAACTTCAGCTCCTCGGTTTAGCAGTGCCATATATGACCAGTATGCAATGCTACTTTTTCAGCACCTTTGATATTAATCTTTTTAAGCTGTATTGTACCCTGGCAAAGTACTACAATATGATCCATAAAAGGAAGGCTGTTTTGTCCATACTTGCTTTCTTTTGTCTAGTTGTGTCATGTTCTTTATAGCTTTTAGCACATCTAAAAGTTCATTTCTATTATAGTAAACCAACACAGAACACAGCAAAGGAGAAATCTGAATAATGCCAATACCTTATTGAAAAATATATTTTAAATAATCTGTACATTATTACATTATGTTCTGTTCCCAACACAATGTATTGCTAAGAAAAGATGTTTTATTGATTTTAATACACATAATATTCAAAATTTCACAGTACACATAACATTGAAAATTTAAATGTTTTGATACATAATTGATAAAAAAAAATCCTTTCACTAATACGTTATTTAATCTCAGTATTGCAATGGTATATAGGGGCCAGAGCAAGAACAAAACCCTATTGAGCTAGGCACTTGTACAAATATGTAGCAAATGGTAATCCCTGCCACAAAAAGTGTATTGCCACATAACTGATCTGTATAGTAAAAATTACATGTGGTTCACACAGACAAACCCGCAGCTATTCACTGAGCTGTTAAGCATGAAGATCTCCCAGTCAGTAGATGTCTGTAGCATCTAAATGGATAGTTGTGGAGGTTATAATAATACTTTCTAGGGAAACTTGATTTAACAGAACCCTAAGTTATTTTAAACATCAGGAAATGTTAATCCAAATCTGATCTAAAGTCACAGATTCAACACTTAAATGCCTTAGCTCTGTATAGATGGCTGATTTGATGTTCTTGGATGCAAACCCAACCTGTATATTCAGATTTGAAACAGGCATTGATTTTTTAGCATTGATTTCTTGTGCCCAATCAACAAATGGTAGATGAAGAAGTCAAAAAGTGTCATTGTATATGCAAGAAGATCCTCCTGGCAACAAGCAATTCTATATTAGGAGTATATCAGTGAATAATGTAGACATTATACTGACAATAGAAGCAGACTGGATGTGAGAGACAGGAGAACACTCCAAAAGAGATGTGTTTTAGATACACTTCTTCATTAAAACCTTAGACCTCTCTCACTGCTTTGTATTAGGGGTGTGTTCTTTTAATTTTAAACCAAGAACTTTCTCCTGTCTCTCACATAGTATGGTATGTGTGAGTATGATTTTTTTCAACCACATGAGTCTCAGAGCTAAAAGGTTAACTTTTCTTAAATCATGCACTCTTGTGTATCTTATCACAGATTTGGTTTATCCATTCTTATCAGTGGTATATCGATCATAAACTAACATGTTGGTTACAGCATAGCAGAAAGCATGAGACATTGAGCATGGAAGAAAATCAAGCTTTTCATAATTTTGAATTGCATTCTGCTACTTTCATTCCCTTTGAGTAGTACCTTACTCTGCATGCAGATTCAGGGAAATGAAGATATCAGTTTGCCAAGTTTGGTGCAGCACAGCAACAATAAAAGTGGCAGAACTGGTCTCTTTGCTGAATGCTGCAAGCTGGAATGATTGTTTCTCTCCAGGAATCAACGGACTTTACACAATGATCATGAAAAATCTATTTTCAATTGTGTGATTGTGACTAAATAGCATTCTGGCTTGACTTATTCATTAATTTTCTTTGGTTCAATAGTTACCCTCTTTACTAATCCCTTGAATTTTGATATTTAAAGGAAACGGATGGAAATTAATTCTAATTAACATTGAAGACAAATCCTTACTCATTCCATATAGCAAATCAGACCACCATGAGAACTATTGTTTTTCCTATTTCAAAGTAGACATATGATAGGAGTTTCCTCCCATTAAAACTCAATCACAAAAGCCCCATTGATTTCAGTAGTTCTAGAGTAAGCCCAGTAAATACCAGGGTTACTTCTTCATTATCCTTTTCAGGAATGTAGGTCAGATTATGGATCAATTCAGACTCAGTCCCAGATCCACAAATATATTTAGGCACCTAACTATTAGTTAGAAACTAGGGATACATCTACACAGCAGGGCTACAGTCAAATTAAACTACACAATTTCAGCTACAGCAGTTGCATAACTGAAGTCGAAATAGCTTAATTCGGCTTTTGACGCTGTCTACACAGCAGGAAGTCGAAGGAAGAACACTCTTCCATCTACTTCCCTTATTCTTCGTGAAATGAGTGTTACCGTAAGTCAGAGTAAGAAGTCCAACTCCACATTATTTCAAAATAAAGGCTTGTTGTATAGACACGCTCTTTGTTATTCTGAAATAATGCTGCTGTGTAGACATAGCCTAAGTGTTCAAATATATTTCAGGATGTAGGCCTTACTGAAAATAATGCAACAACAGTGAAGACAATGAAATTACACCAATTTATGTCAGAATTTGGGTCATTGTTTTCTCTTAGTTAACAATCTACTGCATCTTCCTTGAAGCATTATGCAGTATGGAGCAAATTAAGTCTCACATTCAGGGCTGCAGAGGTCCTTAGGGACAGGGAGAAGCTGCTCAGCACTTTTGAAAAATCAGGTTTTGTAACAAGGGGCATGGTCTCCCATACTGCCACACAGAGAGAGACCAGTAACCACGCCCTGGTGATCAGACGTGGGACACCTGTGGAAGCAAGGAGAAAGACAGGAAGTGGGACTATAAAAGAGCAGCCTTCTGGTTCAGTTGGGAAAGAGACATTAGAGGATCAGGAAATTTCTTTTCCACTGCTGGAGCCTTAAGCTGACTGAGATTTGTCATTGGAGCAAGGCACCACTCCCCAAGTGCTGGAGCAAGGAACAGGAAGAGACTGCTGCCATTCCAGGAGCCTAGCAGGACGAGAGCTGCCAGATACCTGAGACACCACAAGCTACCAGGCTGCCACTTGCCACATACCCAAGAGAGAAGGACAACCCCCAAGCCTAGTACCACCAGACTGGGAGAGTTGGAAGGAGACCAAAGAAACTGACTCGGGTTTGGCTGTGGGACTGTTAGTAGACTGGACAGTGTATTGTGGGCAGGTCCTCACTGACCTAGTGGCAGACTCTCCCACCACTGATAGGGCCCTGGACTGGAATGCAGTAGAATGGGAAGACCTGTGTCCCCCTATCACGGTCACCCAATTCTGGGTGGCTACCTCCCCACCAATAGGCCAGGAGGCCTGAATTGGTCTGCCACCACCAGAGCTAGGGCACCAGACCCATTTGCTATAGCTCCAGCCTGGGGGCCAATTCTCCCACTGAACTACTAGCATATATAGAATGCTAACTACTGGCCACCTGCCTTGATTGAGGGACCTGAGCAGCATGACTCGCTGTTGCCTGAACTGTCAGCCACAGCCTTTTAACTGTTGGTTCTTCTTCCTTGACTTGAGATTGTTGATCAGACTCCCTGTGGCTCACCCTTGCCACAGGTTAATGGCCAGTAATCCTCACTGATTGCCCTGGACTGAGTCACTCCAGGGAGCATGATCTCCTGTTCTGCCAGACAAAGGGTATGTCTACACTACAGCATTATTTCGAAATATCTTATTTCAAAATAGTTATTTTGAAATATCTTATTTCGAAATAACGCGTCTAGACACAAAATGCATTTCAAAATAGCATTTTGCTATTTCGAAATAGTGCATCCACACTGATAGGACGCTGAATCACATTTAAGGCCAGCTGGAACCTGTTCTGGCAAGGCATCAGGTCAGGAGTTACCTTGTGTGGCTGCTGCCTGAGCCTATCTGAGACCTGTGCTTAAAGGGACCCCACCCGGACAGCTGGTTCTAAGGTTTCCCTGCTTGCTTGCCTACCTCGCTGAGGGACAGCAAAGCATTTTTTTCTCTGTGTGCTCTGGTTGCCCTCACTCAGGACACCACAGCACTCTGCAGCATGGAGCTGGAGCCACCCCTGGGCACTCTGTGCTTCTCCTGGACGTGTTGCTGCGAGCCTGGCACCACGTTCTGCAGGCAGTAACAGTCTCCCTGGTGTGCCCCACTGGGGGCTTGTGCCTCATTCCTCCCTCACGACCTTCCACTTACCCCTCCCTAACCCCCCTTCCTGCTGTTCAATAAAAAAGACATGTGTTCATTACAACAAAGCCTCTTTACTGAACAAAACTGGGGTGGGGGGAATGAAACTGGGGTGAGACTGGGGAAAGAAGGTGGGAGTGGGGGAGAGGGGAAGGGGGAAACCTGGGAGGAGGGAGCTGGCAGGGGGAGGCAAGGGGAGGAAGGGGGAGGAGAAGCTCAGGGTTGGGGGTCTCGCTGTCCCACTGTCTCCCAGCACTGTGGGTGCAAGGGCCTCGGCATCCCTGGGGGTGTGGGGAGGAAGAAGCGGGAGGGGGAGGAGGAGCGGCAGTGGGGAGGCAGCAGGGGCTGGAGCAGCAGGAGGCAGCAAGCTCTGCCCCAGGGTCGATGACCACCTGGGGGGCACGGACCGTCCTACCCCCCAGAATGAGGTCCACGGCATCAAAATAGGGGCAGGCGTCTGGGTCTGCCCCTGGTTGAGAGCTGCCCCCTTTGGCCCTGGCATACGCCTGCCGCAGCTCCTTTATTTTCATGCGAACCTGCTCCTGGGTTTGCATATGGCCTTAGGTGGCCAGGCTGGCAGCCATCGCCTGTAGACGGTTGCGTTCCTCCATTTAGTGCAGAGATCAAGGACATTGGAGGCATCCCCCCAAACCTGAATTAGGTCCCTGATCTCCGCACTGGACCAGGCAGAAGCCAGCCTTTTCCAGCCCCTGGCAGGCTCATGGGAGGTGGCAGACTGCTCCTGGGGAGTGGTGGAGGGCTGGCTGGCACTGGCTGCCTGGCTCATGCTGGGGCCACTGGGTCAGGTGCAGCGACTGCTGGCTCTGGGCTGGCAGGCTTGGAGCTGGCACAGGCACTGTGGCCAGAGTCTACCCCTTTAAGAGCTCCGGGGATGGGGGGAGGGAGGGAGGGAGAGGAGTTTTCTTGGTTGTGCCCAGAGTGGCCACTAGCATACCCTGGGAAGGGCTGGAGGCCCCCTATTTTGAAATAAGCATCTACACAGCGCTTATTTCGAAATAGCAGTTTCGAAATTGGTGCTATTCTTCGTGGAATGAGGTTCACCAATTTTGAAATAAGCCCTCCGCTATTTTGATTTAATTTCGAATTAGCAGTTTGGCTGTGTAGATGCTGGCAAAGTTATTTAGAAATAAAGGCTTTTATTTTGAAATAACTTTGCTGTGTAGACATACGCAAAGAGAGCCACAAATCTCCTACAAGGCCCCTTATTTAGATACCTAAATATGGGCATAAGACTACAGTCTAACTTAAGTAATACGTTTTGGAAAACTGGTCTACGTCCCTCATTTCAAAACCAGAAGGTCTACACTCCTTCTGGAGGTGCTAAATCAGAGCAGCTGGCAAAATGGAGAGGGACAAAATTAATCATAGCAGCTAGCTGATAAGCATTAGGCAAACAGAGAAAACGTGTTGTATTACCATTGTAACATTAAATAGGTCATCATTTTCATAAATTAAAATTCACTGGTTTCCGGAATAATTTAGAGTATTGCTAAACCAGGCTGTTTTATATGATCCTCCCATTCAGAAACTATCACTTTATATACAGGTTGAAACTCTAAAATCCAGGACACTCTGCTCTGGCAGGACCATAGATATTGCTGGACTGGAGAGCCCCAGCTGTCCAGGTTCAGAAGCACAGCCCAGGCTGGGCTGGTGGTGGGGAGTCCAGTGCAATGGAGAGCAACAGCCCTGGCCAGGTCTGGTTGCAAGGAGCACAGCCCCAGCCAGCACTGGATTTAGCGGGGCCAGCAGCCATGGCTGGGTCTGGTGTGGTGCAGGAGCACAGCCCTAATCAGGGCTGGAATCAGCTGGGCATGCAGCCCTGACTGGTACCATGATGGGCGGGGACCCTGCCAGGCCTGGCACGGTGGGGGGTTGAAGGCAGTGGCAGGGAGAGCAGCCCCACCCAGGAGCAGAATCCAGGTGGTTAGGGAGCCTTGACTTCCCGTCCTCTAGCAAACTCTGTGGTTCCGGACCACTCAAGTCCCAAGGGTGCTGGACCAGGAAGGTCTGACCTATATATGCATTTTAAATCCTCAAGACTTGAGCTGACGGCTCTTTATTCAAAACAATATATTTTCAGATCTGTTCAGTAAATACAGTTTGAGACATTTTAAAATTGATAACTTAAAAAATGTAGTATGAAACATTGACAATTTAATTATGTTATGCAATTGGACACATCTGATATTCCCTGATATTTACTCTTTGAAACAGCTTTGTAGGAAAAATTATTTTTAGGGCTAATTCCTCTGTTTTACAAAATAATCTAGAATGGGTGAGATTATTTTTCTAGAGTTCTCCAGATTGAAGATGAAGTGAGTCCAGGTCATGGGGGGAACAGAGAACATCAGTTCACTGTGTAGCAAGAGCCATTACTACATAACAGCTAATATCCTCAAACTGCATAAGAAACTGCCATAGCCAGAGTGCAAAGTGAAGACATGGTATCATCAACCTATTATCAGGGTAGAAATAGCTGGAATTCCTCAAATGTTAATGTTTTAATGACAGCTATTAAAGAATTTGGATTTGTTCTACAAAATGAGCGCAAATGCCTAATGAGATAATGGCACAAACAATTTACGATGGTTTGTGCATTATCTCATTAGGCATTTGGGCTCTCTTTGTAGAATAAACAGTTTATACTGGTTAGTGAACAAAGCAGCTACTTGAACATTTGCCAGTTGTACCACCGATTGAAAATTTAGCCAAAGAAGCCTAGTCTTGTTAGGATCAAGATTAGTTATTAAATAGTTTATTTTATTAACAAGTGAAGCATATTGAATGCCTGGCATAGTTGACTAATCTTATAGTTTATGGCCTGACTAGCCTTGAAAGGGCCTCTTTTAATTTGAACAATAAAGATGTGTTTGTCTGGTTTAGGATTACTATACTTATGATGTCTTCTGGACTTTGTATTAAAGCTCTTTTGTGTAAGTGAATGTTTATAACATTTTTCCTGTGCTTTGTTGTAGGGTCTTCTGGTTTGGAAAAGAGGAAACACTGTAGTCGTATATCAGACTATAGGCTGATGAGGCTAACTTCAAAATCAGAGAAGGTTTTAGAATATATAATAAGTGAAAAAATGATAAATAACTTGGAAAAGAACTGGAAACCTGTTTATCAGTTGATTTCCAACATGGTCTTACAAAGGAACAGGGCTCGTCAGACAAATCTGAGGCTATGTCTAGACTGCAAGCCTCTTTCGAAAGACAGCATCTAGACTGCAACCACTTCTTTCAAAAAAGCGAGCCGCTTTTTCGAAAGAGAGCACCCAGGCAGTCCGGATGCTCTCTTTCGAAAAAGCCCTGTTTGCATTCAAGAACGCCTTTTTTTGAAAGCGCACTTTCGAAAAAAGGCGTTGTTCCTTGTAAAACGAGTTTTACCACAATCGAAAAAAAGCCACGTTCTTTCGATTTAATTTCAAAAGAACGTGGCGGCAGTCTAGATGCAGGGGAAGGCCACTTTTTTTGAAAAAAACCTGTAGTCTAGACACACCCTGATAGAGTTCTTTGAAAGGCTGACAAAAATAAAAAGGAAAAAGAGGTGAATGTGAACTATGGATTATAGTACAGGCATTTGTTAAAGTACCACATGGAAGACTAATCTAAAAGGTCAAAAGTATGGGTATTAATGTTAGGATGAAGTCATTGATGGAAAGCTGTCTGGAGGGAAAAGTGCTATAATTAGGTTTCTCAATTGAGGTCCTTCAAAGTTGAGCACTTACAGTAATTTTATTTAACACTGTTATACAAAAATGATTTTGAAGCTGGTACAAGTTGTCGAGAATGCCTCTTTACTGATGACACTCAGATAGTGGGAGCAATTATAAGACCTGAGGAAGGTAGCATATTATATATAGATTGTCAAAATAGACTGAGGATGTACAGTAATTACTCATTTAAAATGTGCCTGCTTAACATGTTTTTGCAATAGCATGATTATTTTTAGGGAAAGTTTTTCAAATAACACGACTGTCCCCAAAATAACATGAAAATAATCAAGTGACAGACTACTTCGCGCAGTGGTATAAGTTGGTGAAAACAGTGGTAATACGCATGAGCAGATGAATACACGTGGTCACAGCATTCCTCCGCTCACTCACGTGTTTATCTTTGTGTTTTACCAAACCGCAGTGACTTGTGTTGCTAGTTATCTTGTATTGCTAGATATCTAATGTTGACGTTGACGACCCAGCACCAACAAAAAATTGACTTTGCCGCCACCACCACCTGAAATGCAACTCCCACCTTTTCCATTATTTTTAATGGGAAAATTGACCCCACATAACATGTTTTCGCTTAGCACAAACATTTTCAGAAATGCAGCTATAGTGTTAAATGAGGAATTACTGTATTGCAAAAGGAAATGTGGCAAATGAAGTTCGGTCTCAAAGTGTGAAGCCATTGATTTGGGCAACAGTAATAGCAAAGAAAATATATCATGAAAGGAATAGAACGGAAGGGAGTAAAAGGATGAAGGAACCTGAAAGTAACATTTTGAGTTTGTACTATGATAATGGAGATTAAGAGTGTATGAGCAACAAGAAAGCCATTGGAGGAATTACATTTAATTCAAAGGAGATTCTACTGAACTGCACTCACTGGGATTTATTTGACAAACTGTGGAATCTATTTGTCAAATAAGAATTAAAAAATATAGGAAGTAACCAGGGCTATGAGACTTAATTTGATGATGAAATGCAATGTTCTTTAGAAACAACAAGGAGTCCAGTGGCACCTTAAAGATTAAGAATTTTTTTATGGCATAAGCTTAGCCATTATGAAATTGTTAGTCTTTAAGGTGCCACCAGACTCCTTGTTCTTTTTTTGCTGAAAGAGACTAACACGGCTATCTCTCTGAAATACATTATAGGAAATGCTACTGAAAAAGATAGTTAGGAAATTATTTGCATTAGAGACCTCAGAAGGTCATCAAGTCCAGCCCCCTGCCCAAGGCAGAACCAATCCCAACTAAATCAACCCAGCCAGGGCTTTGTCAAGCTGAGACTTAAAAACCTCTAGGGATGGAGATTCCACCACCTCCCTAGGTAACCCATTCCAGTGCTTTACCACCCTTCTAGTGAAATAGTTTTTCCTAATATCCAACCTAGACCTCTCCCACTGTAACTTGAGACCATTGCTCCTTGTTCTGCTATCCGTCATTACTGAGAACAGCCTTTCTCAGTCCTTTTTGGAACCTCCCTTCAGAAAGTTGAAGGCTGCTATCAAATCCTCCCTCACTCTTCTCTTCTGAAGACTAAGGAACATAACTAACTGAGAGCCAGGCTGTGCTTGATCCTTGTAGATGGTGTAGGAGAAAGAAAGAGCCTGAAGCACGGGCCTGGTGTAAGGCCTGAGGGCTGAACCAAAGTAAGCAAGAGTTATACTATACAAGGCAGGCCTTCTCTAAAGCAGATGTTTGCCTGCAAGTCAATGTCTGGGACATGAACTCAGCACTAGTAGTCCAAGCACTGCTAAAAACACATGGAACATGTAAATACATTCCACCAGCACAGTACAAGGATACCCCAACCTAGCACATGACAAATAGTTTGACAAAAGGTATGAATGGTGATATTTTGTCTGAAACATCAGGAGTGGAAGCACAACAGATGGTTTGTCTGAAATGTCAGGAGGAAAGTATGAAGGGAGGTACCAAATGTATCATTAACGCATAAGATGATATGTAAGGTGCGTATCATAGATTGTTTGTCTCAGTCTATAAATATTGGGGTACCTCAACTTAACACTTTGGCTGGCTTAGGGGGCAATAGTGAAATTCATTCTATTCACTGAGTGTGTCCATTGTCAGGGAGTACATGTGTGTAGTGGTTCAATGGAGAGACTGCCTACTGACAACTATCACTGTCCTTTGTTTGACAATAAACCTGACTAAGGTGCTTTCGTATCTTATCTGAGTCTGTAGCAGCTCCTTTAGGGTACATACAGACTACATGCTTCTTTCAAAAGAAGCTTTTTTGAAAGAATCTCCTGTGTTGGCTGTCTCTGTTACATTTTCTTTGGTTGAGTGCCTTTGGCAAATGCAGTGTTGCTGCAGCCATTATGGTTCTAGTATATTATAAAGGCAAGGTAGTTGAAGTCATATCTTTTATTTGGCCAACTTCTGTTGATAAGCTTTTGCACACTTTGACAACATATCCTGTGTTGGCAGTCTAGGGGCTCATGGGGCAGGGCTAGAACCCACCACCTTCTGCACCCCAGGTGAATGCCCTATACCCTGAGCCATAGGGAAATCCACCCCACTGCCCTACTTTCATGATGACCCTTATACAGTGGAAGCCCCTCTACCTCCCAGTCATCCTTTATATCCTGCATTGGTGGTTGACAATCTGATGGGTCCCAGGTCAGGGCTAGAACCCTACAACCTCTGCTCCCCAGGCAAATGCCCTAGCCCCTGAGCCACACAGGAACCTACCCCACCACCCTATTTTCAGGGCAACATTTATACTGTTGAATCCACCCCACCTTCAGGTCATTCCTTATATCCTGCATTGGTGGTCCTGTGGCTCCTAGGGCAGAGCTAGAACCAGCCACCCTCTGCTCCCCAGGGGAATAGCCCTATCCTCTGAGCCAGGGAGGAATCCACCCTGTTGTCAGGAAAACTCTTATACTGTTGAACCCACCCCACCACCCTGCCTTCCAGAACACCCTTATATCCTGTGTTGGCAGTCCAGAGGCTCCCCAGGCAAATGCCCTATTCCCTAAGCCATGCAGGAAACTACTCCACCACCCTACCTTCAGAACAACCATTATACAGTGAAATCCACCCCACCTCTCTACCTTCAGGACATCCCTTATCTGCTGGGTTAGCAGTCCAGGGGCTCCTGGGGCAGAGCTAGAACCTGACACCTGCCATACCCCAAGTGAATGCCCTATCCCTTGAGTTACATGGGAACCCCCCCCCCCCCCACCTTCAGGACAACCTTATACAGTGGAACCCCCCACCTTCAGATCAGCCCTTATATCCTGTGTTGGCATTCCGGGGCAGGGCTAGACCCCTTGTCTCTCTTGCTTGGTGCAGGCAGTTTTTAGTGACTTAAATTATTGTTCTGAATATGACCATGCAAAAAAGAGTAGCAAAGCATCCAAAACAACAGTGTACTTGGTTTACAGGTGAAAAAGGGGAAGTATGCAAATACAGAACATGCTTGAGAAAGGACCCAAACAGACAGAATAAATAATAGCTGCTCTATTCAGCTCTTTGTGAACAAGACAGATTGTACCCAGTGTAACATTAACTGTGTCTTTTATATTAAACAATGACTTCAGTCAGCACACATTTCACTACTCCTTGTCCTTTGTCCTTCTTTCCACAATTATCTGGGTTTTCTGCTTTCTCCTGACTAGGGTTAGGTGTATTTTAAGACACATTTATACAGTTTTACACAATACAGGAGTTTGCAAATCCAAAAATCTACTGTCACGACATTCCTATTCATTTTGGTGGTAGGAAATAGATTCCATTGTGCAAACATTAAACAAAGCCTTGATTAGCAGTTATTATTGGCTATAATGTGTGACAAAGTCAGACCAGAGCTTGCAACAGCATGGGGAGAGGCAGCTTTAGAAGGGTAAAACACCTACTCCTCTGTTAAAAATAGAAGTGGCTTACTGCAGGTCAATCAGGATCAGCTGACAAGAGGTTGCCTCAGGCTACCTTCCACCAATTAGGATCAGCTGATTCCACTTCAGGCCTGCCTGAGACCTTTTAAAAGCCTTCCATGGGTGGGGGGGAGAGGAAAAAGGCAAACACACATGCAAGCAGCTATTAAGTCAGGGACAGCAGGGGAGTGAACAGCTTCAGGAGGAGAGGCTGGGCTTTCTATGCCAGGGGAAAACCACAAGCCTAAAACCTCTGCTGATGGTGAAGTTGACTGCCCAAGTGACAGATAGGGGGTGCTTTACCAAAGGCCCCTTTTGCCAGGGGATGGAATACAGAGGTTGGAAAGGGAAAGAAGGTCCCTTGCCACAGATATGTCTTTAATCTTCAGTAATGTCTCTTCCAAGTGAAGATCTTCTGTATTGTTCCTCCAGTCATCAAAATCAACCACTTTGTGAGGAAAAAATGTCCTGCTTCCCTTTCTTCATAATATCAAAGCTGTGATATTATATGTGCATGACTCTTGTTTTTTAAACGAATACAAAGAGTTTGAGGTTGCAGCCAGAAACAATGTCTTAACTTTTCAAGAAGAGGCACGTGGCTTCTTGTTAAGGATATTGGATGGTGAAATTAAAAAGGAATTTTCAAATGATGGCACCATGCTTTTAAGTGGGGGGAAGTTGTCTGGCTGGCCTAATGAAGGGAGTAGTTTTTTATGGCTCAGGAATTCAGAGGGAAGTCAAACTTCCACCAAAGGGACAAAGTGATATTGACTCATCCTCTGGAATCCAGATGTGTGGAAGGGTTCTAATGTGAGAACCCTCCTTTCACAGGGAGCAAGCTGAGGTAGCATAGCTGGCAAGAGAGGATTTCAGCCTGTGTCAATATGGCTTCACTTGGTGAGAATGGAGGGAGGAGTTTGCTTCCTCTCTTTCCCTGGTTCAAGGGAAGGGAAGTTGGCTAGTGAGGCAGCCAATGCCAGATTTGGTCCCTGGGTATTGAGACAAGAAATGGGAAGAGGGGCAGTGTGTCCACCTCACATACCAGCTGGGCCAGAGGAGTAGGTTTCAGGTTTTTTCTGCTGTGGGCAGAGCAGGATGGAATTTTGTTTCTTCCTCAAGGTTGGTCTCACTGGGACAGGAGTGTGGGAATAAAATGCCAAGTGAGGTTGTAGGGGCCAATGGTGTGCCAGAGTCAAGATTCTGACCTCCAGGGTGCGGGCAGGTGGAGCCCAGCATATTAGGTTTGATTATTAAGGGTACCCTAGCAGGCTGATGGAAGGAGGGACTTCAGGTGAAGCCAACACCCACACAAGTGAGCTGACTGTAGTTGCTGGTGTGGAAGTCAGCAGAGATGTTATGCAAGTGATCCAGGCAATTGCATATGAGGTTGTTTCTGCATTACAGTGCTTACAAAGTGCAAGGGTATATGCATTGTGCATTTCTATCTGTCAGTTATCCCAACCATCCAAAATGAATGTGTGACATGATTAAAAACATATGTAACATCTCTTGTTCTTCTTTTGATGTAGCTGGACAATTATAGACAAGTATAGGGTTAGGCAAAGAACTATAGGCCACATGCTGTGCCTTGCTAGCCAGCAAGTCAACGGGACTTATGGGGGAACAGGAGTTGACACTAGAGCTCGATGCATTTTTTTCATATAAAATTTTCAGTGAAAAATGCAGATATAGTGAAAAAAAATGTTGACTATGCTGAATTGTTTTGGTTGGAAAACAAAAAAACTAACAAAAGGAACATCCCACAAATATTGAAATTAACTTTCACAACTAAATGTTTTAATTGTTTCAATTTCTTTTTAAAAATAAAAATAAAATTTAAAAAAAGTTGAAAATCAAACTGGATATCACATTCAACCAAAATGGTCTTTTTGATTAACCAAAAATTAGGAAAATTTTTGTTTTCAGTTAAACTGGACATGAATTTTCTTTTCAATTACATGGAAGTACCAGGAAACTGAAATCTCTATTATATACACAAGACTAAAGAATTGAGAGGGAAACAGGAGAATTAAGATAACAGTGGATCCCAGTACTCATCTATTAGGTGCATTAGTAATGCAGTGGGTTCCCATAGAGCTTAAGTTTCATTCCATTTAGAGAGAGCAGCATAGCCATTATGTTAGCACCCCAAATCCAGACCTTTGCTCCACAGTGTAACCACACTGGGTATGTCTACACTTCAACGTACGTTAGTAGAAACTGAGTTAGCAGACTCTGGATTTGTTAACTTAGGGCTTACCATCTACATTCATGCTACAGGTTAGGAATTGTTTAACCCTTGTTCCCATCCTGAGCCTCCCACATCTACACAGCATTACGTGTGCCCAACTCCAACCACCCCTACCAGACATCAAAGTGCTATCCCAAAATGTGGCTGCTTTTGTCCTTTGTTTGTGGTGTACTGTTGGAAAGCTTGATTTCCCACCAATCGTGACTGTGCAAAAGGACAAAAAAAATTGGCAGACTCCTAGAGCACAAGTCCAGTCAGGTGGCATCCACAATGAAAAACAGTAAGACTTGAAGCCTGGGTTCTGGCTTGATTCATGTGCAGATTCTCCATCCCTTTATGGTTACGGTTCTGAGACCTGATTTAAACTGTTTGTGTGTAGACAGAAGGAGGGGGAGGGTTTCAAATTCTGGATTTATACTACAGTACAAACACACACATTGGGTCAGTAGACTGTCCCAGAGGAGAGGTCAGCATAGCCACAAAATGTATAGCTTACATTGCAAGGGTCTCACTAGAAATGAGTACTTTTGAGATTTGAAGAACTTGACAGTTTGAGGTGTGATTTGAATTCACAAACCTTAAGTTAACAAATTTGGAGAAATCTCCATTGAAAAACAATGATGACCGCTCCAGAGTTAAGATTTTCAAAGCCAACTGGGGGATTTCAATGGGAGTTGCAGGGCTCAGTCCTGTATTTGTCTTTGAAATATCGCAATAAGCCCACGTGCCATGTTCACAAAAACAAATCTAGCCCAAGGTTGATTGACTTGGTTTTAAATCTGTACACACTACATTATTTACTAGGTCACATGTTTTCAAAACAGTCTATTTTCATCCTGATGATAGCTTTAAATATTCTTCTGTTACAACAAATATTGTAACACTTGCTAAAAGAAATATTCAGATATTAAAACTATCCAATACATGCACTAATATTTCATCCAGCTTATCCCAACAAACAAAGGAACATTTAGAAAGAAACCTTGAAAATAGATCATTGGGATCTTTCCTTTTTTGAGTTTCCTTCCAAAAGATTTTAAAATATACGAAAAAAATGGGGAAGGAATTAGGACACCAAATAAGGACAAAGTGTCAGTTATGGCTTTCAGGAAAAATAATAAGGGCAACTGAAAAAGTAGAGTGAACCAATGTTAGCTTAATAGAGCTTAGGCAAAGGAATTTTACAAGGATAGCAGGAGAAAATATTTTGCAGTAAAGTGGTGTGATTAAGTGGGGAATTTAAACTGATGACTACACCAAAAAAATTAGTGAGAATGTACTTTTAAACATCTTTAATGAGAAAAAAGAATGAAAAGAAGTCTGGATAATTAGTGAGTAATGAAACCTTGTAAAATAGCTATTGATGAAGAGTGGATAAGGGAATACTTGAAAATTTTGAACATATGTAAGTGTGCTTGATTCCAATAAAATCTGACAGAGTGGTGAAGGAGCTAGATAAGAACTTTTCTGATGCCAATAGAAGTCTATAAAAGACCTAATCAATTTCAGTGGGGTCATGATTTGGCCCACATTCCAAATTCTGAAAAAATGATCTAAAAAGTTACATAGAACTAAGGAGACCGGCGAAGACTGGTTAAAAATAAGTATAGTACATGTCTTTGAGAGAGAGAAATATAATCCTGGACATTACTGATTTAAGTCATGATGAACTACAAGAAAGATTACAAAAAAATAAATCAGAAAACCACTAGATGAGAACAGAATCAATAGGCATTACAGCAGAACAAACTCCTGTCCCAGCAACATGTTGTTCAGTGATCTGTTGTGTCTTCCCCAGTATGACTCCGTCTACGCAGCAGTGTTATTCCGAAATAACAAAGTCCGTGTCTACACAGCAAGCAGTTATTTCAACATTATGTCGAAATATTGTCAAGCAGGAAGAATTCTTACTCCAACTCTTGTAACCCTCATTTTATGGGAAGTAAGGGAAGCAGGAGGAAGAATGCTCTCTCTCGGACTTCCTGCTGTATAGAACATGCCAAAACCCGAAATAAGGTATTTCGACTTAAGCTACGCAATTGACATAGCTCAAGTTGCATAGCTTATTATGGTTTTAGCTCAGCTGTGTAGATGCTTTTCGGAGCAGGCCCTTCAGAACTGTAGTTGAGTCTGCCAGACTTAAAGGCTACGTCTACACTGGAGCATTCTCACGCAAAAACTCTTTTGCGGAAGAGTTCTTCTGCAAAAACTTTTCCAGAAGAGAGCATCTACACTGGCATGTGCTTTTGCGCAAGAGCATCCATGCCAGTGTAGACACTCTCTTGCGCAAGAAAGCTCTGATGGACATTTTAACCATCGGGCTTTCTTGCGCAAGAAATTCATGTTGCCTGTCTACACTGGCCTCTTGTGCAAGAACAGTTGCGCAAAAGGGCTTATTCCTGAGAGGGAGCGTCAGAGTTCTGGCGCAAGAAGCCCTGATTTCATACATTAGAACGTCTGTTTTCTTGCGCAAGAACACGTGGCCAGTGTAGACAGGCAGCAAGTTTTTGCACAAGAGCGGCCGCTTTTGCACAAGATCGTGCCAGTGTAGACACAGCCAAAGTGTCCATTTTGTACCACTAGAAGCTAGTTTCATCCTTTTCCAGATGATAAATATTTCTATCCCCAGGTTTTTTCTTTTCTTAATGTTTTACATCTTAAAAGAATGGTACAATTCATTTCTTCCATCTTAATTTTGTAATCCTATTTTTCAATTATAAAGAGCAAAAATAAAATTTTGTGTAGTCTCTTGCAAAATATTCCTTTTAAAAATAATTATTGTATAGCTTATAAAGAGCAGTGTCATGTAGAAACTCACTGAAGCACCATAAAAAAAGGTTAATGATAAATATCAAATTATCAAGTGAGGGGGAAATATTTAGTGGTGGACTCCAAGAAGTGATATGAAAATAGTCTTACATAATATCTCCATTAGTTATTTAGAAAGAGGAATAAACATTATGATAATGAAATTCACAGATAATACTAAATTGTAGAATGCTTCAAATAACAGTGAGGCAGGAGTACTGGTACAATTTATATACTGGAGGTGCTGAGAGTCTTAGAACCAAACTGTAAACTTGGTATATAATGGAAACTACTTCAAGCCATAGGACGTAGCAATGCTCCAAGCACTGAGAACAGAGAGGCAATAAAAATATAGCCAGAAATCCAACTAAATATGAAGCTATAAGAAAAAAAGCAACTTAATTTCCCAAAGGGATAAACTTATAAAAAATTTTGAATTAAAAAAGAAGTGTAGGTATGACTGTGGACAAATTAGACATGAGTTTGAAATTCAGTGGGGCAGAAAAGTAGCCAAAGTACATTAGAGTTGCATACACCCATCAGGTTAAATACCATCTATGGTCTTGTCTTTAGAGGGGTTTAAAGATGACATTAACATGCATTAGCTAACAAATGCTAACTAAGATGCTTTAATCTAGTGTAGGCAAGGGAGTAAGTAACTTTAATGCATGCAAAGTTGCCTGAGTTAAAATCTGTGAAGGATCTTTAATACAACCATTTTAGCATGTATTAAATTATGCCCTGCACTGGTTCCACTAGAATATTAGAACATATTAGTATGTATTAGTTAACATGTTTATCAACACTTTATTTTTCTTATATGATACAACATAGGCTTGTGTAGGCTATGTGCAACTGTTTGGGCACACCTATAGGAAAACCTGTTGAAAAGGGAAAAAACAAAACATGTTGCTCATGTCCATTCCACTTAGTGTGTGTGCACCACGTGCATGGATTGTCAGAGAGGTTTCCCTTAGTGGTACCCATCGGGCCAGCCGGGGAGCCCTCTGGAGTGGTGCCGCTATATCGGTGCATATATATTCCTGCTGGCTCTCCACCCCCTCAGTTCCTTCTTGCTGGACCACTCTCACGCGGAATGGACATGAGCAACACATATCAAAGAACAAAGGTTAGGAAAGCAAGAAACCATTTTTTCTTCTTCTAGTTCTTGCTCATGTCCATTCCACTTAGGTGACTCCAAAGCTAGCCCCCCAGGAGGTGGGGTCGGAGCCTACCCAGAGACTGACTGTAGCACAGCCCTACCTACAACAGCATCCTCCCTGGCAAGCTGTGTGATGGCATAATGATCTGCAAAATATGCACTGAGGACCAGGTAGCTGCCCTGCAAATCTCCACGATGGGCACCTGGGCTGCAAAAGCCATGGAAGAGGCTTGCGCTCTTGTGGAGTGTGCCCTAATGGGTGGGGCTGGAACCTGCACTAGCTTGTAGCACTCTTTGATACAATCTGTGATCCAGGATGAAATACAATGAGCCGACATTGGTTGGCCCTTCATCCTTTCCGCTAACGCTATAAACAACTGGGGGGACTTGCAGAAGGGCTTGGCCCTCTGTAAATAAAAGCTAAAGCACGCCTCACATCAAGTGTGTGTAAAGCCTGTTCTGTCCCGCAGCTATGGGGCTTAGGATAAAACACAGGGATACAAATATCCTAGTGAACATGGAAGACAGATACCACCTTGGGCAAAAAAGCAGAGTGGGGGAACAGCCTGACCTTATCCTTAAAGAAGACCATATATGGGGGGGGTCCACTACTAGGGCCCTGAGTTCCGATACTTCTCTGGCTGAGGTAATGGCAACCAGGAAAGACACCTTTCAGGTATAGAAAGGAACACGTGGCCAACAGCTCAAAAGGAGGACCCATCAGCCAAATTTAGGTCCCAGGAGGGCACTGGCTCACGCACCTGAGGGTAAACCCTGTCTAAGCCCTTGAGGAAGCGATGCGCATGGGATCCAAGAAAACAGTCCTTCCCCTTGAGCCAGAGCAGAAAGCCAAAATGGCTGCTCGGTGCACTTGCACTGAGGAGGGAGCCAGGCCCTGGAGCCTGAGTCCCAGGAGGTAGTCCAAGATAGCTGGCACCAGGGCCTCTGTAGGGGGGACTGCTTATTACTTATGCAGATTACAAACTGCTTCTACTTTGCCAGATAGGAAGACCTGGGTCAGGGGGTGTGGTTAATGGGGGTCAGGAGGTGTGGCTAATGGGATTGGGGCACGGTTAACGGGGGTCAGGGGGTGTGGCTAATGGGGCACCACCAAAAGTTATACAAATCTGCCACCCCTGGTGGAGGAGTGCTTTGGCTGCCTGAGCCACAGGAGGTGTGAGCAGGGTTTTCCTGTGCTGCGGGAGGGGGTGTGTGTGTGTGTCTGTTGGCAGGGAATTTTGTGCTTTTTTTTTTTTTTTTGCTCAATCAAAATTGCTGCGGGGCCCCACCGAAATTGTTTGAATTGGGCCCCGCACTTCCTAATGCCGGCCCTGTGGGAGACCATATCAAAAGCTTTGCTAAAGTCAAGGTATATCACATCCACTGACTTTCCCATATCCACAGAGCCAGTTTCCTCATCATAGAAGCGAATCAGATTAGTAAGGCACGACTTGCCCTTCGTGAATCCATGTTGAATATTCCTAATCACTTTCCCCTCTTCCAAGTGCCTCAAAATGGATTCCTTGAGGATCCCCTCCATGATTTTTCCGGGGATTGAGGTAAGGCAGACTGTTATGTAGTTCCCTGGATTGTCCTCCTTCCCTTTTTTAAAGATGGGCACTACATTTGCCTTTTTCCAATCATCTGGGATCTCTCGCGATCTCCACGAGTTTTTAAAGATAATGGCCAAAGGCTCCGCTATGACATTTGCCAACTCCCTCAATACCCTTGGATGCACTAAATCTGGGCCCATGGATTTGTGTATGCCTAGCTTTTCTAAATAGTTCCTAACTTGTTCTTTGTCCACCTCCTTCCCCTAGTGCATTAGTCTGGGCGCTGACCTTGTCCATAAAGACAGAGGCAAAGAAAGCATTGAGTACTTCAGCTTTTCCCACATCATCTGTCACTAGGTTACCTCCCTCATCCAGTAGGAGCCCCACACCCTCTCTGATCACCCTCTTATTGCTAACATACCTGCAGAAACCTTTCTTGTTACCCTTCACATCCTTTGTTAACTACAATTCCAATTGCGCTTTCACCTTCCTGATAACTCCCCTGCATTCTCGAGCAATATATTTACACTCTTCCCTAGTCATCTGTCCAAGTTTCCACTTCTTGTAAGCTTCCTTTTTGTGTTTAAGCTCACCAAGGATTTCCCTGTTAAGCCAATCTGATCGCTTACCATATTTGCTTTTCTTGCTGGGCATTTGGATGGTGTGACGGCGCAGTCGAGGTTCCCCCGATGCTGTACCCCCGTAGCAGCAAGAACAGATTCTGCCAGCAGTAGAATAGAGGGGTTTTATTGCTTCTCCAGGATACAGCACAGCATAGATGTGGTGTGATTACAGGATTCGGGGCCAGGATGTTTCAGACCCCTTGGGTTAGGGGTCTATCACCCCTAGCCCCAGCCCCAGCAACCTCAGTCTGTCTCCCTCATGGTTCCAGCCCAAGACTGCCCCTTCCCCCAGCACATACTTCCTTCGTTCAGCCTCCTTCCTTAACTTGTAGAACTGGTTTTAGCCACTGCCCTGGGGCGGTAAGGCACCCCCTGCTGGGCCGTGCTTACAGACAGCTGCTAGTGGGGGTCCCCCGCAGCCCACAGCCCAAGCATAGTAACCAACAAGGTACTAACACTACACCACAGATGGTTTTTTCCTGTGCCTTCAGTAAGGATTCTTTAAAATACTGCCAGCTCTCCTGGACTCCTTTCCCCTTCATGTTAGCATCCCAGGGAATCCTGCCCATCAGTTCTCTGAGGGAGTCAAAATCTGCTTTTCTAAAGTCCAGGGTGTGTATTTTGCTGATACTCTGTTCTTCCTTTAGTCAGGATCCTGAAATCTACCATCTCATGATCACTGCTTCCCAGGTTGTCACCCACCTCTACTTCCCCTACTAGTTCCTCCGTGTTTGTGAGCAGCAGGTCAAGCTGCACATGGCCCCTGGTCAGTTCCTTCAGCACTTGTACCAATACTTCTCCAAAAACATTCTCCAAAAACTTCCTGGATTGTCTGTGTATTGCTGTATTAGTCTCCCAACAGATATCAGAATGATTAAAGTCCCTCATGAGAACCAGGGCCTGTGATCTGGAAGCTTCTCTCAGTTGTCCAAAGAACGCTTCATCTACCTCATTCACCTGATCAGGCGGTCTATAGCAGACACCAACCACAATATCACCCCTGTTGCTTCCACCTCTAAATTTAACCCATAGACTCTCAACAGTCTTTTCTCCCTCTAAATACTCCGAGCAATCATACTGCTCTCTTACATACAATGCAACTCCACCTCCTTTTCTCCCCTGCCTGTTCTTCCTGAACAGTTTATACCCTTCCACGACAGCGCTCCCATCTCCGTTATTCCAATCAAATCATAGTTTTTCAACTGGACCAGGACTTCTAATTATTTTTGTTTGTTTCCCAGGCTTCTTGCATTTGTGTACACACACCTTAGATAACTAGCTGATCGCCCTGCCTTCTGCATTCAAGTCAGGGGTCCTCCTTTGTTGCTCGTTCCTCCTTGTGTTTCTTCCCAGGATCTGACTTTCCCACTTACCTCAGGGCTTTGGTCACAGTCCCCCAGCAAACCTAGCTTAAAGCCCTCCTCACTAGGTTTGCAAGCCTGCCTGCGAAGATGCTCTTTCCTCTCTTGGTTAGGTGGATCCCATCTCTTCCTAACGATCCTTGTGCCCAGAACAGAGTCCTATGGTCAAAGAAACCAAAGCCCTCTCTCTGACCCCACCTGCGCAACCACGCATTTACTTCCTCAATCAACGATCCCTACCTGGACCTTTTCCTTCAACCGGAAGGATGGATGAGAACACCATTTGCACTTCAAATTCCTTGATCCTTCTTCCCAGCGCTACATAATCTGCTGTGACCCACTCAAGGTCATTCTTGGCTGAATCATTAGTTACTACATGGAGAAGCAGAAAGGGGTAGCTATCTGAAGGTTTGATCAGTTTTGAAAGACTCTCGGTCATATCCTGAATGAGAGCTCCTGGTAAGGAGCACACTTCTCGAGATTGCACATGTGGATGGCAGATGGATGACTCAGTCCCTCTTCGGAGGGAGTCCCCGACCACCACCACCCGTCTTCTTCTTTTGGGGGTGGTGGTCATGGAACCCCCATCCCTAGGACTACACATCCCATGCCTTCCGGTAGATAGTGTTCCCTTCTGATTTCTTGCCTGAGAGGTCCCTGCCAAAGCATTCTCCACCACAGTGCCTGTGGAGAGAGCCTGAAAGTGGTTACTTACCTCTGCAGGAATGGGGGATACCTGAGTTGGCCTTCTTCTTCTAGAGGTTACATGCTGCCAGTTCTCTTCCTTGCCCTGTATTGCCCTCACTGGCTCTTCAGCCTGCTGTACCTGCAGGATTAAACACTGCCTTCTATTGAGGAAGTCTTCATCCTCTCTGATGGAACGTAGGGTCGATACTTGGGCCTCAAGTCCTCTAATTTTTTCTTCCAAAATGGTGACCAACTTGCACTTAGTGCAGATGAAATCCCTTCTTTCTTTTGGGAGGAAGACAAACATGGCACATGCTGTGCAGGTAACAACAGCAGACCTATCACCATCCATACCTGCCTTCCTTCTTAGAGAATCTTCAGATATCATAAGTGCCTCCTTGATGGGCAGGACAGAGAAAAGAAAAAAAAATTCTTCAAGGAAGAGAGCACCAAACACTACGGGGGTCTCCCAGGGTGAATTCCCAGGCAAACTCCTGTTTTGGCTGCCACCCTGTTCGCTGCTCTCTGCGTTCACTCTGGCTGCCTTTTTTAGAAGGCTAAAGCTAGGCCCGGCTCAAAGCCTTGCCTCTAATGCAATCAACCCCTGAAGGCCCACCAGAACTCAGGAAGTTTTGATCATAGTTTAGTGAAAAGATTTTAAAGAATGGCAAGTGTATCGCGCCTCCTTCCCACTTCCCTTCCCAACTCTCTCTCAAAACTCCCTGTTATCAGCCCCTGTTCGCAAGCTCCCTGGTCACTGACTCACTGCTATATAAAGTCCTGGACTGCCTGATAATCAGGGGGAGAGGCTAAGGCTCAACCAATGAGCAGAGGCTTCTAGATTTCAAACCTTGATTAGAAGCTCACAGCTTCCACCTGCCAGCCACAGCACATACTCCTGGGGGCGGGGAAGAGGAAGAAAAAAAACCCTAAACCCCAGACAGACAAACAAGCTCATCACACAGCAAGAAACCCACAAACACACACCACAGACAGCCACTTCCCTCAAGGGTCCTCTATGAGCTCCTTCTCCACCTGGAGAAGTCCCTCTCAAAACTCCCTGTTATCAGCCCCTGCTCACAAGTGATGCTGGCGTCTGACAAAGGGCCTTCGTGATTTTGTGCACTGTTTTATTTAGGGGTAGGGCCATGCAAGACGGCACCTCGGCATTAAGAATGTCAACCGTAGGGTCTGAGTTCTTGGAGGTCTGCTTGAGCTGGACCCCGAGGCTCTGAGAAAGTCTCCGAAGGAGCTCTTGATGGGCCCGGGAGTCTATGGCCGGCGCTGATGAAGAAGCCAATCCCAGGGCCTCATCAGGGGAGGATGATGAATACTCCCGAACTGTCGAGTCTTCCATCTCTTGCAGCCACTCCAATGCTTAAGAGGGGGCAGACTGCTCCAACGGCCCATGACCCCCACCCTCTTCTGACCGGGTCTTGGGGGACTCCCTCTGTACCTCCAAGATCTGTGGTGCTGGAGCACTGGGCAGCGGAGTGGCCGAAGGTGGGGCCTAGATCCCCAAACGTGAAGACCCCGCCATAGAGCGAATACTCCCCTGGGACTGGTGGTATGCCCAAGTGGTCCAGAACGGCTACTGGTCTGGATGCTGCCACTGTGGAGGCCATATCTGTGAGAGGCCCGAGACATTGTTGTGGTGCTCATGATGCCAGGAGTGAAAGTGGCACCGAGACCTGGAGCGGTGCAGGGATCTAAAACGGCCCTAGATCTAGAGCAGTGATGGGATGGGGACTGGTGCTGGGACCAGGATTGATGCCAGGAACTTGAGCAGTGCCAAGAATGGGAACAAGAGATAGACACCCTTGATGGTACCAACTCCACGTTGGACTCCGACGAGAAGTCAGACTCTGACCATGACGGGGAAGAAGCCGGGCCCAGGGAACGGTGTCTCTCCTCATGCCGAATCATGGAGGCTGGCTTTCCCTGGTGCCTCATTGGTGGAGAGGGCCTGAGGAGGTCCGGTGCCACCAACAGGGCCACCAGGATAAGCATGCTCAATGCCGAGCTCTCTCTGGATTCCTCAGAGAGTGAAGCCACTGGTGTTGAGGGGCCTGTTGGTGCCGGTGTTGACATGAGAGCCGGGGAACGCAGCACCACATGGGGTGCTGGTTCTGAGGACGGTGTGGGCCTACGTGGGTCCGGTGCCAATGATGAGGCCCAGGCCCGAGACCGACCCTGGTGCTCCAATCAAATGTAGCCGGAGTGGAGGGCCATTCGACCTGAACCGGCTCCTCCCCTGCACCACGGCTTTTGGTTGTGCTCGACTGGCTGCACTCAGGCCCAGGAGCAGCAGACTTCATGGTCGGTGCAGGCACAAGAAGATGCTCCGACTGGGGGCGCACCTCGGGCGCATGACACGACAGAGACCCTGTCCCTCTCTACTCTCCTCTTCTTGCACTGCACCAGCAATTGTGAGAGGTGCCGCATCGTAGGGCACCTAGACACTGATGAGGCTCCTGAGGACTCAGGAGTCTCCCGCACCGAAGGCAGCGTGCTGCGGGACTGCAGTGCCGAGTCTGAAGACGGTGCTGGGTGGAGTGCCGATGCCATCAAGAGTATCTTCCAGTGTGAGTCCCTCTCATGCTGAGTCCTGGGCTTAAAACTGTGGTAGATTCTACAGTTAGCCAGGACGTGGGTCTCGCCCAGGCACTTCAAGCATGAATCATGTGGGTCACCACAGGGCATAGACTTGGAACAGTCAGCAAAGGGCTTAAAACCGTGATGCCCTGGCATGTCCCGTGGGCTGGGCGGGAAGGGGACACAACAGGAGAGCCCCAACCCGAACAATTTATCTAACTCTATCTAACAGGTATCATAGAATCATAGAACCATAGACTGGAAAGAGACTTCAGGAGGTCATCAAGTCCAGCCCCCTGCTCTAGGCAGGACCAATCCCAACTAGATCAACCCAGTCAGGGCTTTGTCAAGCCGAGACTTAAATACCTCTAGGGATGGAGACTCCACTACTTCCCTAGGTAACCCATTCCAGTGTTTCACCACTCTCCTAGTGAAATAGTTTTTCCTAATATCCAACCTGGACCTCTCCCACCACAACTTGAGACCATTGCTCCTTGTTCTGCCATCCGTCACTACTGAGAACAGCCTTTCTCCATCCTCTTTGGAATCTCCCTTCAGGAAGTTGAAGGCTGCTATCAATTCCCCCCTCACTCTTCGCTTCTGCAGACTAAACAGACCCAACTCCCTCAGCTTCTCCTCATAGGTCATATGCTCCAGCCCCCTAATCATTTTGGTTGCCCTCCGCTGGACCCTCTCCAATGCATCCACATCCTTTTTGTAGTGGGGGGTCCAGAACTGGACACAATACTCCAGATGTGGCCTCACCGGAGCTGAATAAAGGGGAATAATGACATCTCTGGATCTGCTGGCAATGCTCCTCTTAATGCAACCTAATATGCCATTAGCCTTCTTGGCTACAAGGGCACACTGTTGACTCATATCCAGCTTCTCATCCACTGTAACCCCCAGGTCCTTTTCTGCAGAACTACTACTTAGCTGGTTGGTCCCCAGCCTGTAACAATGCTTGGGATTCTTCCGTCCCAAGTGCAGGACTCTGCACTTGTCCTTGTTGAACCTCATCAGATTTCTTGTGGCTCAATCCTCCAATTTGTCTAAGTCACTCCGGACTCTATCCCTGCCCTCCAGCGTATCTACCTCTCCCTCTAGCTTAGTGATTTTTTTTTCCCAGCAAGTTCAGACAACACTAAGCTAGGTACTTAATAAGGAAAGTAACTTAGAAAAGAACAAAGGGTTTAACTAGGTGCTAACTACTTAAAATGCTTCGAATACTGCTGAGATCGTGATTGCAGGCAAGTGAGAGAGAAGGGAGCTCCAATGACCGTCATGGTCCGCAAGAAGGAACTTAGGGAGTGGAGGGCCAATGGGGATATATATGCATCAATATAGCGGCACCACTCCAGGGGGCTCCCTGGCTGGCCTGACGGGTACCACTAAGGGAAAACTCTCCGGCAATCTGTGCACGCAGTGCGCGCACACCTAAATGGAATGGACATAGGCAAGCACTCGAAGAAGAAAAAAAATATATTTTTGCCCTTTCTACAAACATCAATGTCTCCTGGCAGCAGAATTGTAGGATCTTACAAATGAGCTGTCAAATGGAAGGGAAATCAGTGACTCAAAGTCTGAGTGTCATTCAGTGTGATCCACTTTACTTTAGGGTTGCCACACCCAAGGTGCTCAAAACCCTGCTGATGCCTCCTCTCCCACCTTTACCCGCCAGCAAAAACCAGTCACTGGCTTTTCTCCAGCAACAAGGGTCTTCTCCATCTTCTTCTCCAGCAACAAGGGTCCTTGCGCTAAGCATAGCTAACCATTATTACAATGTTTTAGAAAACCATTTTATGCATGCACACAATGTGTTGTTATTTTCTTTCCTTATCCTAGCAATGCATCATAGTCTTGGATACTGGGGTGTGAATGGCAAAGCACTCGAAAGGGTCCCAAGTGAAAAAAAAAAACCTAACCAAAAATAATAATGCAGAAAACTGCACATTAATTCTCTTCACCATCAAGGCTGGTGTAAATAAAGATTACTTTATTTACATATATACTGCTGTCCTGGAAACCCAAACAGTAGACAGGCAATCCCCTCTTCAAAATCTTATGCCATGTACCAGTGTCTGGTTCCCAGGAAGCTACTATGCACTAAGAAGTTACTACGTACTGGCACATGGCAAAACTTCTTCCTAGTCTCAACAGTTTTCTCGAGACAGAACTTTGCAGAACCAAACTTGCAACAATTCAGACTGTAGTAAGAAGAGGACCTAAAACATAAGCCCTTGTATCACATGAGGCCCAGGCAAATGTGTTCAATACTTTGCTAATATAAAGCAACGTTGAATTGTGAGCAAGAGGCTGGCCCTGCTCACATAACTTGTCAAGAACAGGGCTGATATTATAGAAACACTCATACCTAACAGATGCTAATCATAAATCAAACAGATTCAAGAAGGATAGTAAGAGAACATCTCATTAAAAAACATCTTGGTACCCACGTACTTCCCACAGATAACAGGGACACATGAACTCAGGGTCAGGAAAGGGTCTAAAATGACAGCATGGATAGTGATGTTTTAATTGAACCTCCATATACAAGGTAATGGGTGGTACATCAGGGGGTAGCATCCTGATACACATCACACCTGATGTAACTTGTTTGTATCTGTGTATGAAGATGTATCACAGAGAGGTTGTTCTTGTACAGCCTAGAAGGCAGTGGAAATCCTGCCACTGACTGACCTGGGTCCAGTGTCACAGACACAGATTCTTAGCATAACCATAGACATCGGATTCAAAGAGCTATTACTGTGCTTTGTTTACAATAAATCTGGCCTGGTGACTTCATCCCTTCTCTGATTTTGTGGTCTTTGGGGTGGCACTCTCAGAGTCTGCTGTGCTAGATACTTATGCAGAGCCAGTTCAACATAGATGGGAAGCACACAAATGCATTTCAATGGTTATCATCACTGGACAGAGCAAGATCTTTCTCAGGATACCACACTGGTGACATCTGACCACAAAGCCTTTCTAATGTTTGCTTGCTTGCTTAAAAATAAAATAGAGATCTTGGCTCCCTGCGACATTTCAAAGCAGCAGCACTGTAGCTGATCCCGGGCTCTGCATGGCGCTCCTGCTTTAAAATGCCACAAGGAGCTTGACACCGGGCTCCCTGCGACATTCAAAGCTTCAGCATCACAGGGAGCAGCTGACCCCGGGCTCCATGCGGCACTGACACTTTGAAGTACCCCCTTCTTCTTCCTCCCTTGCTGCCTCTATCTGATAGAGGCAGCAAAGGGAGGGGAAGCAACTAGTCGACTATTCTGTCGACTATCAGATAAGCATTTGCTGATCGGATAGTCGACTAGTCCTTCACATGCCTGATACAAGGGATAAATATCTCTGCTTTAGATATTTTAATTAACGGGCTATAATCAGGAAGAAATTTCCCTTCTGAGAAAGTTGTTTGGTAGATGTCTACTGTAGGGATTCTCTTACCTTACTCTGAAGCAAGTGCTCCTCATCACTGTTGAAAGCAGAATCCCAGGGTAGATGAACCAATGTCAATATGACAGTGCCTCTGTATGTAGTCCATCTGCTATTGAGACTGATTTTGCACATCATTTGAGTGATGGGCAATCATCTAATCTTCTTCTTAAACACTTGTACTCTGAGTGGATACTGAATATCTAATACTGTAATCATCTAATACTGAATATATAACTATACTAGTACATCCTAGTCACAGTTTCATTATGTAGCATGCTGATGTTTCAACATGCAAATAAAAAAGCAGTTTTGGTCTAAAATGATTTTAATTTAAACTAAGGGGAAAACACAAAGCTCTGTGTGTGTGTCTGCTCTGACTACAAAATGATTTTTCAATGAGAGGTAAGAATGATTAGAAAGTTAAAATTTCAGGACTTTGAAAACAAAAGGACACAGAAAACAGGATATAAAAATTATGTGTTGAAATAGAACACAGTGACAAATACTTTAGACATAGTGAAGTAACTTTTTGACTGCACAGAGTTTTGTACTAACAAAGAATTTTTCTGAAAATATGTATTACAAAGGCTTTCTGAAATGAAGTAATTCTTCACCATGCTCTGGAATGTCTCCATTTTGTAAGTGAAATGGAAAATACCTTTCCCTCATTTTGTTTCACTTGATAAAACCTGTTAGAATTCAAAGTGCAATTACTTAGTGTGGGCATTTAAAAATCTTTAACTTACAACCTCCCCACAACTTGATCTCCCCTCTATTCAAGCTTTAAAGTTAAAATAAAGCTGTTTGTTCTCATTAACAAATAGCAGTGGAGGCCACAGTGATTTTAAAAAGATTAAAGCTTCTGGGATTTTGTTTCCCAAAGCTCATACAAAGAAAAATCCTATTAGCTTCTTGTATTATTAATGTGTCATGTGATATACTTGATTTCACAGATCAGTATTCATTTTCTGCTCTGTTTATAATTTTCAGAAACACAGTTATTGTAAATGCTAATAAGATTTTTTTAATGACAGGAATTTTGATGTATGGGAAATAATAATTACCAAAGATTTTGTTTCATGCATTTTAATTATGTAAATTTCAATGTATCGTTTTAAAACATTCTGCTTCGGAGTTATCTAAAAAAAATGTATTCCAGATGGGTATGCTTTCTATTATAGAGCAAATTATTCCAGCTGAAAGATATTGCATATAAACAGTCAGTAGTCCTACAAGCTAGTTACTTCTACCAATATTGTGCTTAGCAAAAAATTGTATATCTATTCTTAGCAAGCAAAGTAATCTCTATCACACTTCTTTTTGTGTGTTTTCCAAGTAGTACCAAATTACATGTATTATCAATACAAATTGTGCTGCAAATATTATATGATAAGGTAGTTCTCCTCTAAATAGTATGAAACAAATCTGTCTATTCTACTCAATTATACTGCCGGAATCATTAAATAACAAAATAATACATTCTGTAAAAAACAAACATAAATGTGTCATAATAAAGATTCTACAGCTTTTGTCATTTTGAAATGCCATGTATAATTCAGAAGAGGAAAATATTTTAATGTAGTCTATTGATGCATGAGGTTTTGATACAGAACTATTAGTAACAAAGATGTACAAGAGAACTGGTCAAAGACAGGGAAAATGTGTGACTGACTGGAATGAATCATTCCAGTAAACTTATTTGACAATGAACATCTGCTTTTGATGTAGCTTCATTTATTTGACTCCTGTTTGTTCTTGTTTTTACAAAGTTTAGGCTCTCCAGTCAGTTTAGTGAAACTAAACTAGAGGGCTGTGTCTAGACTGGCCAGTTTTTGCGCAAAAGTGGTCGCTTTTGCGCAAAAACTAGCCAGCTGTCTACACTGGCCACTTGAATTTGCACAAGAGCACTGACGTCCTAATGTAAGAAATCAGTGCTTCTTGCGCAAATACTTTGACGCTCCTGTTCGGGCAAAAGGGCCAGTGTAGACAACTCAGTTTTGTTTTGCGCAAAAAAGCCCCGATGGCTAAAATGGTGATTGGGGCTTTCTTGCGCAAAAGCGCGTCTAGATTGGCCACGGACACTTTTGCGCAAAAAGTGCTTTTGCGCAAAAGCGTCCGTGCCAATCTAGACGCTCTCTTGCGCAAATACTTTTAACGGAAAACTTTTCCGTTAAAAGTATTTGCGCAAAATCATGCCAGTCTAGATGCAGCCGAGGAGTCTGTATCATTGTGTTTCTAAACTGATATGTGACAAAATAAAACCCTGATACAGATGGTACATTCTAAACATATCTAGTTTTTACTGACTTTAAGTCTTTAACTAATAAACTAATAAACTTTCTGGTAAATACTCAGAAAATTAATTCTGTACTTGGAGAGTAAGTGTGTAAGTTTGACGAGAAAAAAATTAAAAAGCGAAGACTGAGTCCATTCTTTAAGTATAAATCATGGATAGCGTGGGAATCAGCTTGCCTATTTGCCTATCCCTGGTTTTATCACTGATTCACTGTTGAAGTGAGCACTGTCTTAAAGACACCTTGGCAAAATGTATCTTTTTGCAAATCAAGTATAATAATTATCTGCCTTACAGAAGTGCCAAGAATTAATGAATAGAATTAAATACATTGTGAAATTTAGGGGTGAAAGGTGCTAAATAATTGGCCATGAATTCGGCAAAATATTTAACCCTTCATATAGCAAAATCATTTGTATGTGGAAATGAAAGCTTTTCATCTGCAAAAGCAGTATCTCTTTTATAGTAACTAGACAAAGATCAGACTGTTTTACACCTCATTAAAACAATTTTTTTTCACAAAGTTTGCCAGCGGCAAAAAATAAGCTCTCATGTCTCCAATCCAGACCTTTGTAAACTCTCCAAGTAATAGAAAAAAAATCAAAATGTTAATTCAAGAAGCTTTTTACACAGTACCAGTGGGTTTAAAAAGTGCAGAAAGCCAAAAGATTGGTGTCCTGTGAAAAATATTTTTGTCTTAGCAAAAATAGATTTTTCAATACTGAATTTTGAAAATGAAGTTATACAGAAGGGACTGTGGTACTCCCAATAAACATGGGCTTCATTTTCCCACTTGTCTACATTAAACAGAGAATTTTTTTTTTGCATGCAATGCAGAAACATCCCCAGTGCCCAAAAGATAGAGTGGAAGTCTATAATAAGGTGATATTGATCAAAATCATTAATAGGTACCGCATAGACAATGAGAAACAGTGTCTCAATTTTCCCTGCCACTCTATGTATGTTTTGCTTATTTATATTATAAATTCTTGGTAGGGATTGTTTCTCATTGTCTGTACAGTTCCTACTACTGATCTAGATATAGGCATTTAGGTCCTACTATTAGACAAATAAATAAGGAAACTTTAGTGGTGCATTGTGATGGGCTGGACTAGGCCCTGATGGCCCCTATAGGAGGCTGGCAGCCTTGCCACACCCCATCCCACTGAGAGGAGCAGAAAAGAGGTCCTCCAGGCACAATAGAGTGGCTGTCTCTGTGGCAGCCAATCAGGACCCAGCAGATGGGCATAAAAGAACCAGCAGGGTTAGGGCCAGGCCCTTCCTTTTAGGAGCTCCAACCAGCCAGATCTATATACTGACTGGGAGATCAGCAGCACTATGGATAGCTCCCAGTGTGAGCTGAACTTAGATCTGGGTAAGGCCCAGATCCAGTGGCCAAAGACTGGCCACAAGCCTAATACAAAGAACCAATAGCACCGCAGACAGGGCTAGTCAGACCCTAGCCTCAAGGCCTTGAAGAGGACCAGGCAAAGACCTTGCATGGCACCCCTTGGCCACAGAGGGTGTGCTCACAAGCAGGTGGATCCTATTACATGCATACTATGTTACATGCATCAAGGTGAATTCTAATCAGATCAGGGGGGCTGACAGCCACTGCTGGCCTGGGAACAAGGTGTGGTGGGAATGGCCAGAGTGCTGCATTTCCCCCCAGCTCTCAGAGCTGTGTGAAGCACCTAGTGTGGCACTCCAGCAGCAATTCAAAGTAGTTCAGGACTCTGGCCTGGCAGTGGCTAGGAGCCCTGGACACTGCCTCTTTTGTATCAGTGGACATGGCTCATTGTGACTATAATGTGGGCATGTATACCACCTCAGAAATGTAGCTTATGTATATTCCTATACACTTTTCAATGAGAAAACTAAATGAATAAAAAAAGGTTGAAAAGTAACATTTATAAAAAGAAAGCAAGGAAGATATCTTTATTTGAGGTTTGGATTTTTCTGAGTTTCACTCCTACCCATCTTCTTCTTCGATCAAACTTGAACTGCAGCATTTAGAGAAGATCTATTGTTTTTCTGCTGTCTATGAGGAGGAGAACCATAAGTTCTGTTGGTTAAAATGCTAAAACAGGAATGGGGAAACTCCAGCTTCGAGGCCACACATGCTTTATAAGAATTGACTACTGGTGGGGCACCAGATGGTCTGTTTACCTGAGAATCCACAGGCACAAAGCCCTGCAGCTCCCAGTAGCTGAGGTACACCATTCCCGGCCAATGAGAGCTGCACAAAGTAGCACAGGCTGTGCCACTGTTTCCTGCAGTCACTCAGAGCTGCAAGTGACCATGCCTGTGGATGCTGAGGTAAACAAACTGTGTTACTGTTGTCAGTGGCTAATCCTGATGACCCACCCTTGGTTTAAATACTTAGGGTATGTCTACACTACAGCGTTATTTCAAAATAGTTATTTCGAAAGAGCTTATTTCAAAATAACGAGTCTAGACACAAAATGCATTTCAAAATAGCGCATCTACACTGATAGGAAGCTGAATCACATTTAAGGCCGGCCAGAACCAGTTCTGGCAGGGCATCAGGTCAGGAGTTACCTTGTGTGGCTGCTGCCTGAGGCTGAGACCTGTGCTTAAAGGGACCCTCCCCCCGCCGGACAGCTGGTTCTAAGGTTTCCCTGCTTGTTTGCCTACCTCGCTGAGGGACAGCAAAGCATTTTTTTCTCTGCGTGCTCTGGTTGCCCTCATTCAGGACACTGAGGACACCACAGCACCTCCGCAGCATGGAGCCAGAGCCGCCCTGGGGCACTCTGGTGCTTCTTCTGGATGTGTTGCTGCAAGCCTGGCACCACGTTCTGCAGGCAGTAACAGTCTCCCTGGTGTGCCCCAGTGGGAGCTTGTGCCTCATTCCTCCCTCACATCCTTCCACATACCCCTCCCTAACCCCCCTTCCTGCTGTTCAATAAAAGACATGCTCATTACAACAAAGCCTCTTTATTGAGCAAAACTGGGGTGGGGGAGAATGAAACTGAGGTGAGACTGGGGAAAGAAGGTGGGAAAGGGGAGGAGGGAGTCCGGGAGAGGGGAGGGGGAAACCTGGGAGGAGGGAGCTGGGAGGGGGAGGCAAGGGGAGGAGAAGCTCAGGGTTGGGAGTCACACCGGTCCAACTGTCTCCCAGCATTGTGGGTGCGGGGGCCTCGGCATCCCTGGGAGTGTAGGGAGGGTGGGGAGGAAGAAGCAGGAGGGGGAGGAGGAGTGTGAGGAGGAGCGGTAGCTGGGGAGGCAGCAGGGGCTGGAGCAGCAGGAGGCAGCAAACTCTGCCCCAGGGTCGATGACCACCTGGGGGGGCATAGACCATCCTGCCCCCCAGGATGTGGTCCATGGCATCAAAATAAGGGCAGAGGTCTGGGTCTGCCCCTGGTTGGGAGCTGCCCCCTGGCATATGCCTGCCACAGCTCCTTTATTTTCATGGGAATCTGCTCCTGGGTTCACATGTGGCCTTTGGTGGACAGGCTGGCAGCCATCCGCCTGTAGACAGTTGCATTCCCCCATTTAGTGTGGAGATAATGGACGTTGGAGGCATCCTCCCAAACCTGAATTAGGTCCCTGATCTCCACACTGTACCAGGCAGGCTCCTGCCTTTTCTGGCCCCTGGCAGGCTCCTGGCAGACTGGTCCTGGGGAGCAGTAGAGAGCTGGCTGGCACTGGCTGCCTGGCTTATGCTGGGGCCACTGGGTCAGTGACTGCTGGCACAGGCCCTGTAGCCAGAGTCTACCCCTTTAAGGGCTCTGGGGAGAGGGGGGAGAGAGGAGTTTTCTTGGTTGTGCCCAGAGTGGCCACCAGGGCACCCTGGGAAGGGCTGGAGGCCCCCTATTTCGAAATAAGCAGCTAGATGGCACTTATTTCGAAATAGCAATTTTGAAATTGGTGCTATTCCTCATGGATGAGGTTTACCAATTTCAAAATAAGCCCTCCACTATTTCAATTTAATTTTGAAATAGCGGTTTGGCTGTGTAGAAGCTGGTAAAGTTATTTCAAAATAACTGCTGTTATTTTTAAATAATTTTGCTGTGTAGACATACCCTTAGAGTAGGAGGATCAGCAGCGAATGTATTCAGGACTCTGTAAGCTTCAAGTAAAGTGTACTGATTAAAGAAATGTTGAGATACTCCAAGTGTCTTGAAATCAGATCATGGTTTCATAAAACATGCATTTTCCAGGTCTAGGATTACATAACGTAATGCTGAAACTGTATTTTCTGAGTAAGTCAGAGAGAGACTTGTAATATCTAATTGCTTTTCTTAGCTTTCTGCATTATCTGTATCCAGAAGGAGGGGAAATGTAATTAAATACCCAGTGTAGGAGAAAGAAAGAGCCTGAAACTTGGGCCTGGTGTAAGTCCTGAGGCCTGAACCAAAGTTAGTAAGAGTTATACTATGAGTAACAGGCAGTCTCTGCCAAAAGCAGATTTTCGCCTGCAAGTCAATGTCTGGGACGTGACCTCTACACTAGAACTACTCAAACCCATGGAACATGTACATACATTCCTCCCTGACAGTACAAGACACCCCCATCCTAACACACGATAGTTTGACAAAAGTGATGAATAGTGATATTTTGTCTGAAACATCAGGAGCAAAAGCACAACAACAGATGGTGAATAGGAATGCTTTGTGGGAAAGTACAAGAGGAGGTAACAAACATGTCTTGAAATGCATAAGATGATACATTAGCTGTGGATCACGGATTGTTGGGGGGGGGTACCTTGACTAAACTCTTTGTTTAGCTGAAGAGGCAATGGAGAATCCCACTGTTGACTGAACTGAGTCCACTGTCAACTGAATTGAGTCCACTGTCAGGGGGTACATACACTTAGTGGTTCAGTAGAATCCACTGACACTTATTACTGTACTTCATTTGACAATTAACCTGGCTTGGATTCCTTCATCCCTTATTTAATTCTATGGTCCTTGAAGGTTCTCTCAGAATCTGCTGTGCTGGATACTTGAGCAAAGCTAGTGCAACATCCAGGACGACCACACACACACACTGCCAAACAGTTATCACTGGACAGAGCAAGATGCTTGTCAGGACACCACACTGGTACCTTCTCACCCTGACTCAGATACAAATTTGAAACTGCCTACTTCTAGTAGTCATGTGTTGTTCACTAAATCTGCAGTTCTAAGTCTTTTTTCTGCACTTTTCACACTTATCTAATTTTGAATACATTGATATAAAATATTTGGAACTTATCACAAATGTTCTTCAGAGCTAGATACACGTAGATTCATTTAAAATGTTCATCTGAAGGTCAAAATTGTATATTTTATTGATATTATACATTTCCACCATCAAATATAGTAGTCCAGTTAAATCTTCCTGACATTTTAAAATGTTAACCAGTGTTCTTTACTGTCTAGTGTAATGGATACAGTGGCCAAGAAATACCAGTAGATTTTATTTTTACTTACTTGAGCAGGGTGATACTTTATGAATAATAGTATTTTACTGAAAATGCACAATATTTAAGACTGTTAAGTGAAGAGACTGCTTAGTAGTAAAATGTACAAACTACAAGACTTTATGCAGTACTAAGGATTAAAAATTTTGCCTGTGGAAGACCAAATAACTGAAGGAAAGGTGATCCCTGAAAATATATAAATAGCAGGGGAAATAATTTTATAATAGGTGGGCTGGTGAGGGATCAGATAAGCCTTATAAATGACTGGATTGAAGTGAAAAGTGCCCTTTGAGTGCAGGAAGTGGAGGGAAAGAAAAAACACCATAGTTCTAGATGTAGCCCAGGGAGGGCAGAGAAATTGCTTTTTGCTTTCGGTGTGTAACCTGCGTTTTACGTCAGAAGAAAAAATAAATGTGCCTGGAAAGATCCAAATTATGTAAGGGAAAATTGAGGCAACTGCTATCCTAAAGTCAAACAAGGCACATGACGATGCTACATGGCTGCATATTTGAGACAGGTATTGACTTCTCATTCTGTAAAAATTTAGTGACATCTGTATGAGAACTACAAAACTCTACCCAATAAAAAAAAATCTTAACACTATTTCCAAATTATATATAGTGTGAAAACTGGATGGGTAAGTTGTAGTCTTGTGTAACTGGGGGAAACTAGTTGGTGCCTTCCTTTTATGATACTTGAGAAGTTTTGGGTGCCTTCATGCAATATGGCTGGATGGGGGGGCTCCACCTACTGTCGTTCTGCATAACAGCAGCTCCTGGAGGGGTTTGCTGCTTGTCACTAGCAAAACACTGTGAGATGCAGTACAGCCTGGAAAGTTAAGGGGCACAGCTGTATCCCAATTCCAGGTTGCACCCAAGGGGTCCTATTACAGTTATGTCCATCAATGGCTAGTAGTAAATATGCTCAGGGATGCACCCCCATACTCTGAGTATCCCTAAACTTCTGACTACTGGACACTGGTACCAGAGCACAAGAAATAGATCCCACAATAATGGCATTGTTCTGATCATTCCCTCTGAAGCATCTGGTTTTGGCCTCTGTCAAAAAAGACAGGACACTGAATTATCGAATCCAGTGTCCATAATTATCTACTCAATTGGAAACAAAGGTATGAAAATAGGTACAAACTTGAATGTGACTGAAAAATTAGCTGGAATAACAAGCAAATTATTAATTGAAGTAGATGAAGTCCATTTTCTAAATGAATGGTAACCAAATTTAAAGGAAATACCTCTTTAAAAAGAAGTAGGATTGCTGTTTCCCTAACAGTTGAACATACTTTGTTTACTAAGAAGTAGGTACTATTGAGAGTTTATGTAAAGAACTCACAAGAAGCCAATTGCAGTATACAAGTTTAATTACTCCTATAAAACATAGAAACCATGCTCCTTTTTCTTGAGTGTTATCTATATCTATTAACGATTTACAAATACATAGAGCACATGTCTTTTGAACATACTGTACTAGGATTTCCCTCCTTCAGATCCGGTTTTAGTAACTCTTATTGGAATAGAAGTGTATGAAGTACACCTTCAGTGACTGTGGGCCAACTCTCAGTGAAGCTGACAAAATAATCAGTTCTGAGGCAACATCAAGTTGATTCCTTTCGTAGAAAATATTTCTTTATATATATTGTATTACACAACAACAAGTCATTAAATGCAATGTATTCTTTGTCTGCTTTCTTTCTGAGCTTTGAGTACTGGTCACTTCCTGGGGCTGGCTATCAGATAGCAAACCAAAGTTCTGATCTCAGAAAGTGAATTCTAGATTCCAACGTTACAGATTTAGAAGAGTGGCTACCATATTTCTATTTATGGCCATATACTTGCTAGGCTGTACCCCTCATTCTTCAAACCAGAAGCACAATGTAAATAGCAAAGTACATACTGGGGAAAGGTCACAATCTGGATGGTTTGGGGTCGGTACAGCTGAACCTCAGGCAAAGAGCAAGTGGATATGCAGAGTCTGTTAGGAATTGTGTGCAATTCTACTTTTCTTGCTGGTAAGTGTCAGTGAAGGTAGAAATTGCTGAAGAACTTTAGGAGTCTGGGGAAACAGTGGACTTTTACATGTGCAGTTAGAAATGTTTTTGTATTGTGTCAGCCAGGAATGTCTAGTGGAAAAGAGCTCATTCCCACATGTGCAAGCCTTACCTCCTTAACAGGTATGATTGTATCTCCCAGCTTTTTATTAGGTAAAATGTAAAGTCCTGCCTGTCTCTTTTGACCTAGCTTCACATTTCTGAAGTTTAAGACTTAATTTCCTCCTCTCCAGAACACTTAGAAGCAATTGCAGTTTAAAACAGATGAAAAGAAAGAGGAGGAATCTACTTAAGGAACCTGCCGTAGTGCAAGTTGTGCGGTATTGTCTAAATTAAGGGTCATATCCTGCTCCAGTGGGAGCTAATGGCCCAAACACTATTGGCCTCTGTCCCGTGGAACAGACTTTTACACTTCACCAGCCCCACCAAATAAAATACACAAATTAAACCAAAGGAAGTTAAGCAAATGTTGGAACATTTGTGCCTCAAGAGAGTATATTACATAAACTTTATAAAAGGAGCTAAAATGCAATATTCTTGAAAAAAAAATCTATAATACAAAGGAAACTGCACAATTAGATTAAAAGAAACCAAGGCTCTTTTGTGCTCTTCTGGTGTGGAAAGTATAAGATGAGGCACCAATTAGCCACAAGGATTTTACACAAGTCATTACTTTAGTATCTACCATCAGTCTTTGGAGAAATTTAAAAATCTCCTACAACTGCAGAAAAACAACAAAAAAAAATTGAACATTGTTACTCACTTGGTTTATTTGAACAAACTACAGATGATATTGTAAAATATATGAATTTATGGAAAGAAATATAACCAAACTTACCTTAATGGAAGCAACATAATAACAAATGAACAACAACAACAACGGGAACCAAATGTGCCATCTACAGTAATCAACAGGTTTGCTTTTTTTGAGGAATGGGAAATATTAAGGCAGCATGGCTAACCCTAACCCTAACATGAATAATGTTATTGTTCCTTGCCACCCATGAACTTTCCAGGGTCAGCCTCAAACTAACGCTAATGTGACTAAGCAGAGGAGTAAGACCCACACGCATATGAGTGGCTGTATTAGGATTCCTCCTCAAACAGTGGTTTTGGTTGTGAAGGAATGTATTGTAACCCAAACATGTGGGTTAGGAGGAACAGGGATTAGTTGGTGCCTTCACTCTACTCCCAACACTTTGCACAGTGGAGCTCAGCAGTGGAATCAGGGAAATATACACAATTACTTAACCCTATGAGCAAAGAGGGGATTGGAAACAAATTGTGACAGTCATAATTACACTCTTCTTAAACTCAGGATATTGACCAAAGAATTTGGTATAAACTAAAATAACTTTTTCTGAGTTGTCTTTAATTGCTCTGGAAAGCTCTAAGGGATATGATGATGTATGTAAGGGATATGATGATGTATGTATAATGCCTAACATGTCATAAGGACACCTTGATAAGAAATGGGGCCTTTAGCAAACAAGGACATGTTCTTTCCTCCAAAGAAGGACAAGAAAGAGTTATGGGCGGCGAGTTATATGGGCTCGTGGTGCCCATGCTCCAGCAATACTCAGAGCTGGGGGCCTTACTCCACCACTATTTGAAGCTGGGTCTCTCCCCCGGCCCTGCCTGGAGTGGGCCCCGGCTCCCACCTGCCGTTTCCCCCGCGTGTCCTCCCACCCCAGCCCCAGAGAGTCCCCCCGGGCCCCAGCCCTGGCCCAGGATTGTCCCTGACGTGTGCAGCTTTCAGTCTGGCTTCCCCTTGCTGGCTGCTGCTGCCATGCATGGCGTTTACAAGTGAGCGGGGAGACGCCCAGGTGTGACGTGACATCACGGCCTGGGACTTTAACACTGCTCGGTGTGGCGTTGCGCTGCGTGGCCTAGCTCCGGGTTCAGAGTCCAGGAACTTCTGGGGCCCTAGCGCAGACTCCAGCCCCGCAAAGTGGAAGGCAGAAGGTAAGACTAATGCGCTAAGTGACGCAAGATGGGATGAAGATCGACAGCACTTAGTGGGTAAAGAACAGGTTAGGAACTATTTAGAAAAGCTTAAACGTAGACAAATCCATGGGTCCAGACTTAATGCATCCGAGGGTACAGAGGGAGTTGGCAAATGTCATTGAGGAGCCTTTGGCCATTATCTTTGAAAAGTCGTGGAGATCGGGAGAGATCCCAGATGATTGAAAAAAGGCAAATGTAGTGCCCATCTTCAAAAAAGGCAAGAAGGACGATCCAGGGAACTATAGGCCGGTCAGTCTTACCTCCATTCCTGGAAAAATCATGGAAGGGATCCTTAAGGAATCCATTTTGAGGCACTTGGAGGAGAGGAAAGTGATTAGGAATAGTCAGCATGGATTCACAAAGGGCAAGTTGTGCCTGACCAATCTGATTAGCTTCTATGATGAGGTAACTGGCTCTGTGGACATGGGAAAGTCAGTGGATGTGATATACCTTGACTTTAGCAAGGCTTTTGATACAGTCTCCCACAATATTCTTGCCAGCAAGTTAAGGGAATGTGGATTGGATAAATGGACGGTAAGATGGATAGAAAGCTGGCTAGAAGGCCGGGCCCAGTGGGTAGTGATCAACGACTCGATGTCAGGATGGCAGTCGGTTTCTAGCAGATCCAGAGATGTCATTATTCCCCTTTATTCGGCTCTGGTGAGGCCACATCTGGAGTATTGTGTCCAGTTCTGGACCCCCCACTACAAAAAGGATGTGGACACATTGGAGAAGGTCCAGTGGAGGGCAATCAAAATGATTAGGGGGCTGGAGCATATGACCTATGAGGAGACGCTGAGGGAGTTGGGTCTGTTTAGTCTGCAGAAGCGAAGAGTGAGGGGGATTTGATAGCAGCCTTCAACTTCCTGAAGGGAGGTTCCAAAGAGGATGGAGAGAGGCTGTTCTCCGTCGTGACAGATGGCAGAACAAGGAGCAATGGTCTCAAGTTGTGGTGGGAGAGGTCCAGGTTGGATATTAGGAAAAACTATTTCACTAGGAGAGTAGTGAAACACTGGAATGGGTTACCTAGGGAAGTAGTGGAGTCTCCATCCCTAGAGGTATTTAAGTCTCGGCTTGACAAAGCCCTGACTGGGTTGATCTAGTTGGGATTGGTCCTGCCTAGAGCAGGGGGCTGGACTTGATGACCTCCTGAAGTCTCTTTCAGCTCTATGGTTCTATGATTCTATGAAGATAAGGTAAGGTAAGGGGGAAAACTAGGGGGAAGGGGTGGGAGAGGAAGGGATTTGTGTGGAGGGGGAAGAAAGGGAAAGGCACCAAGGGACAGGGTGGAGGAGAGACAAATGCCAGGGGGCCAAGTGCAGACAATGAGGAAAAGGGCAGGAGGGGAGGTGTCAGTGGGAGGGGAGACAGGGTGATGCTGGGAGAGGAGAGAGTAAGGGCATTGGGGGCTAGAGGGGGAAGTGCTGGGAGGAGCCTTGAAAGAAGGGGTGGGCATGAGAAAGGTGGGGATGGAGCAAGTCATGTGTGAGGGCATAGAGGGGCATGAGAGGAATGGGGGCAGAGAGTGGTGAGGGGGTGGGCATCAGGGAAAAAGAGGACAAAGGGGGCAGAGGCAGTAAGGGAAGGGGGAGGCACCAGGAGGGTGCAGGGGTAAGGGAAGGTGCAGATGCCAGGGGATTCTGGGGGTGAAGCAGAAGGGCAGACACCTGCAGGGGAGGGAAGAGCACCAGAGGAGAGAGGCAGGGCAGGTGTGTAGAGGGAGGTGTAAGAAGAGGGGATGAGGAGGGGTAAGCTCACATGATCAGAGTGGGGCTACTGGAGGAGTGGGCATGGGGGCAGGTCACAGGAGGGCTGAGGGCAGTGAGAAGGGCAGGTGTCAGGACAGCAGAGGAGGGTGAGGAGTTGGGGGGCAGCAGGCACCAGCAGAGCTGATGGAGCAAGGAGAGGAGACATGGCATCAGAGAGAAAAGGTAAAGGTTTATAAAATATTTATTAATAACTTGGGTGCCACAGTGGCACTTCCAAACAAGCCACATGAACTCAGTACTGGTGCGCAACACAAAATTCATTCTGCTCATGGGAGGAAACTCTTAGGCTATGTCTACACTAGCAGGTTCTTGTGCAAGAAGTCTTGCGCAAGAACACATCCACACTGCCATGTGTGAGCTGTGCTTTTGCGCAAGAGCATCCATGGCAGTGTGGACGCTCTCTTGTGCAAGAAACCGCCTATAGCCATTTTAGCCATAGGGGTTTCTTGCGCAAGAAATCCCTGCCAAGCATCCACACTGCCTTCTTGCACAAGAGAGCTTACACCTGTTAGAAAAGAGTGTAGCTCTTGCGCAAGACTCCCTCTTACCATACCGTACTGTAAGTTTCCTTGCGCAAGAGCAGGCAGGCACTGTGGATACTCTGTGGGTTCTTGCGCAAGAAGCCGTGAGTGTAGACATAGCCTTAGAGGGAACACTTCCCCCAGCCTCTCTGCTCCCGAGTTACTGCCACACACATTGGGTTAATGCAATTGCAGGATAGTTGCATGAGGAGGGTTTGGTGTGGGGGGGGGGGGTGTCAAACTAATCCCTGTTGGTAGGAGGATGGTGGGAAAAGTCCTTTGAGAGGGGTGACATGACACCTTTTACTTCTGGTCATGTGTCCATCGTGCCCCGAGCCTGTTACCTCCAGAGGCCTGGTTAATGGGGGTCAGGGGCATGGTTGGGGGCACCACCAAAAATTGTACCAGCCTGCCCCCCCTGGAAATAGTGGAAGATGTTGGTGGAAAGACAGACAGACTGTAAATATTTAGAATTTGTGTGTTCATTTGGTCTTTGTATTTTGGGAAACTATGATGCAAACAGTATTGAAAGGACACAACTACAATGTTTATGATTGTGGATGTTATAGCAACCAAGCTATATAGGGTGGAATTTCAGTTCAATTCAAAACCAGACCAAACTAAGGATGTTAAATATTGACTAATCAAATAGTTGATGCATTATGCATTGACTATTCGATAGTCAATAAGGCACCTCTGCCTTTGAAGCTCTATGGCTGTTGCTACACTTTAAAGGTGAAAGAGCCATGTGGTGCTCCGGCTCTGATCCCAGGCTCACATGACACTGCCACTTTGAAACACAGCAGCGAGCCCGGCACCAGGCTCCTTGCAGCCTTTCAAAGCGGCAGTGCTGCAAGGAGCCCAGGGTCAGCAGCGGGAGTCCCCAGCTGATCCTGGGCTTCACATAGTGCTGCTGCTTTGAAATGCTGCTGTGCAGCCTGGGGCTACCCCAGCTGGCCCCAGGCTACACACGGCATTTCAAAGTGGCAGTACCATGTAGAGCCTGGGGTCTGGCCCCAGGCTTCAAGTAGCACTGCCACTTTGAAGTATCCCCTGTTCCTCCCCCCCCCCCCCGCATGCTGCCTCTTTCTGAGACACACAACGGGGGGGGGGGAGGGGGGAGGGGAGGGAGTCACTAGTCGACTGTCCTGTCAACTATCCAATAAGCAAATGCTAGTCGACTAGTCCTTCGCATCCCTAGACCAAACTATGAGTTTAACTATTGTAGCAGGTTCACTCACTTTTACACACAGCTGACTCACTCTTATGCATGGCTTCTTCCCTCAGGGTGGCTTGTGGGGAAGTCTCCGGCTGCTCCAAAACTGACATGCCCCCTTTGGGTGAGGTGTTCTCTTCAGGTCACTGCCCTCTAGCAGCGACCACTCTGCTCTTGGTCTGCACCTCCTTCCGGGGGGGGGGTTGGGGGGCTGTCATTGTTCTTGATTTGGTCTTCCTCCAGGGTCCTCCCTAATCCCTGGGACCCTAGTTCTTCCCAGGAGTACCCAGCTCCCTCCTGGAACCCACAGTTCCGCTGCACCCTCCTGGCCTCAGTGGTCCACTGCCAGTCCCTCTCTAGCCCCTCTAGCCCCTCCAGGCAGACTGCAGTTTCTCCAGGCCTCTCCTCCCTGGCCACAGGCACGCCTCTGCCGCTTGGTTGCCTCCTGCAACCCTGCCTGGCAGTCCTATGGCCTGGGACTTCTCTGGCTCGAACTCCCCCAGCCTACAGCAGCTGCCTCCTTGCAGCCCAGCCTTTTAGGACTGCCTCCAGACAAGCCCCAGCCACCACTGCCCCCTTGCAGCCCTGGGCCTCAGGCCCAGTAGCCTGGGCTTGTTAGGCCAAAGCCTTTCTCATTGCAGGCCAGCAGGCTGACACCTTTCCTCCTCCCAGGAGCTGCTCTTATAGCCCTCAGCTGGGCCCTCCTTATCTGCCTCAGCTGGGCTTCCCTCACTCCAGCTCCCAGCCCCTTAAAGGGCCAGTGCAGGGCAATGCCCTGCCCCACTATATATTAACAAGCATACGTTCATTTGAATCTGTGCCACTTACAAATGTTAGTGAAATTTTCAACAAAACTTGGGTTTATTTGATTTTTTTAAATGACAAAAACAGAAGTTTTGGACTGCTAAGTGATACCAGAGTTATGTGTTTTGCAACACAGTTTCATACATTTACCATTTTACCTTTCATTGCACTGAATTATCAGTTCTGATTAGAATCCTGCAACCTTAATGTATGAAGTAAAAATTCTAGAATTGCTATTTTTCTTTGATCCATATTTCTTTACCTTGGAGAAGTGATAATAAAAATTAAATTCCACACATTATATAATTCGGTAAATCCATTATTTCCTTGCAAAAACACTTTTGGTCAATGGGAGCAAAATGCTTAATTGAATAACCCGTGTAACAGATACCCAATTACCTATATTTTAGTGTACCTGTATTGTAAATTCCCTGAAAAAATATACTTGATCTTCTGCACAAACAGGAAGAAGTAATCATGACACTAAAATATATATTTGATTTCTTTCACAAAATGCATTTATCAGTTCATGTCACAGCATCCCTCTTTTTGAATGAGCAGTTCTTGCATGAAGAAATAAAACTCCTTTTCTCTTTGAAACAGAAAATTGTTTGTGTCTATTTTGTACTTCAAGTCATTTTTTCCAGTTCCAAAAAGCCTCACATTCAGTCAGAGTAAATGAGGTTCATGGCTTCCATTTATTTTTTCTTGTGGCAATGTATTTTAAAGCTAAAATCAAGGTAATAGTGACTGCTTGAGCAGACAAATATACTATCTGGGAATTAACCCCAGTATTGCTGCTTAATGCATCAAAATGTATGTATGTTCTAACATTTGTTTGGTGATAAGCTTTCTGGGGCTGAACGCCACGGCTGCGTCTAGACTGGCATGATTTTCCGCAAATGCTTTTAATGGAAAAGTTTTTCCGTTAAAAGCATTTGCGGAAAAGAGCGTCTAGATTGGCACGGACGCTTTTGCGCAAAAGCACTTTTTGCGGAAAAGCGTCCGTGCCACTCTAGACGCGGTTTTGCGCAAGAAAGCCCCGATTGCCATTTTCGCCATCGGGGCTTTTTTGTGCAAAACAGTCCTCCCCTGTCTACACTGGCCCTCTTGCGCAAATGTATTTGCGCAAGAGGGCTTTTTCCCGAACGGGAGCATCATAGTATTTGCGCAAGAACACTGACAATCATACATAAGATCGTCAGTGTTCTTGCGCAAATTCAAGTGGCCAGTCTAGACAGCTGGCAAGTTTTTCCACAAAAGCGGCTGCTTTTGCGGAAAAACTTGCCAGTCTAGACACAGCCCACTTTGTCGGATGCATCAGATGCTCCAGGCTAGGGATGTAACAGTGTAGTCAATTAATTGATTAACTGATAAGCAAAAACTTATAAGTTAGTGCTACAGACTACATGCATTTCCACCCCTCCCCACCAGTACATTTTTTAGCAGGCTGGCCAGCAGCCCGGATCAGTCCTGGCTTGCATCATGTCCAGGACCTACCCCTGCTGTGGCTCTGCATTTAAAGTGTACTAGGTACCTGGCAGGCAGGCAGCCCCACTCAGTCCTGGCTCATGACAGGTCTGGGACCTACCATGCTGTAGCTCTGCATTTAAAGTGTATTAAGAGCTGGGCAGGCATGCAGCCCAGCTCAGTTCCAGCTCCCACCAGGTCTTGGATCTCAAACCTCCACTAAGCAGGGGCTGCTGCCACCCTGCGCTACTGCCTCTTTATCAGAGGCAGCAGCACAGGCCAATAGACAGCCAGTCTGTGAGGGGAGCTGGTTTCTAAACTGGCTCCCCTCACACACCAGCTCCTGCCTGGCACCCTGTGCTGCTGCCTATGATACAGAGGCAGCAGCATGGAGTAGCAGGGGGCTCTTTAGGAGTGAGGCTGGAGCGCACTGGCTGCTGGCTCCGCCCCCAGGGGCTATAGAATAGTCAATTAACTGATAAGAATCTATGAGGTTACTTGACTATTCAGTTAACCGATATTTAACATCCCTACTCCAGCCTATGGAAACTTATGCCCAAATACATTTTTAGTCTTTAAGGTGCTACAGCGCATCTTGTTGTTTTTCCTGAAACAGACTACAATGGTTAGCTCTCTGAGACTTTACCTACTTTGCCTCTTCTCATTTTAAAAACTATTTTGGCTTATATATTGTAATATTGGGACATGGTTTTTTCTTCTGAAGAAATTGTTTCTAAAAATATGCCAAGTTATCATATTCTTCCTTCTCTTTCCTGTTCTCTTACAGCACTTTTTTTCTTTCCTAGAATTGTCTGACTTGGTGTGTCTTTACTCCATCTCTTACAATGTTTGTTTTCTCATGTATTAGTTTTTCTCCAACTCCATCCTCCTCTTCCCCCTCCATTCAATTCTCTCGCTTTTAGATATGTTTTAAAAAAACTATATTCTCCCTCAAAATCCTCTTCCTCTAATATCCATCAGAGCAATTCTCTTTGCTTCCCTTGTTCCTTAGCCCCTTTAGCTCCCTATTCTCACTCCCCCACCTCATACTCATATCATATCTTGCTCCAGATAGAGTTTCATAGGAATCAGTAGGTATAAAGTACCATCCAGTATGATGAAGAATGGCAGAATGAAGTGTGTAAGATATAGGCCTACAAATTAATCCCAAAGATAGTAACTACTCAGACAAAACACCAAGAATTAGCACTTGATATACTGAGATCCCCTAGATAAAATGTTATTTCTCAGTAGAAACATCAAATACAGCTTTTTGGATGAGATCACAATGAACAAATATTGTAACTACTTTGCTCTCTTGCTGTGGATTTTGGCTTTGTCAGAAAAGTTCTCCTTTCTACAGAAGTTTTAGGCTATATTTTCAAAACACAATGTATAATTTATTAGCTATTTATTTATTTATTATATGCTTCTGTAGTAATTCAGACCAAACAAATTTTTCAGACACTGAAACATGTTTTTATTATCATTATCATGTTGCCAGCTTAGGGTACGTCTACACTGCAAGCTTCTTTCAGAATAAGCTTTTCCAGAAGATATCTTCCGGAAAAGTTTATTTTGAAATAGAGCATCCACACGCCAAAAGCGCAACAAAATAGCGATTTGCTATTTTGAAATAGAGTGTCCACACTGATTGGACGCTATCTTGCATTTGAGGCCACCAGGAACCAGTTCAGGCAGGAGATTAGGTCAGCAGTTGCTTCCTGGAGTTGCTGCCTGAGGCTATCTGAGATGTGTGCTTAAAGGGACCCCCCAGGACAGCCATTTCTCAGGTTCTTCTGCTTGCTTGCCTACCTCTCTGTGGCGATGTCTGAAGAAGTGGGCTGCACCCACGGAAGCTCATGATACCATCTACATGTTTTGTTAGTCTATAAAATGCTACCGGACCATTTGTTGGTTTTTTATGTCTATATTGCAGTCTTCTTCCACAAAAGCTTATGCAAATGAAGTGCGGAGTAGAATATCACCGCGCTTCATTTGCATAATTATTTAGCAGCCATTTTTGCACAAGAGGCTTTTGCACAAGAAGGAGCTGTGTAGACGGCTCCTTTTTGTGCAAAAAACCCCTCTTGAGCAAGAGCCATTCTTCCTGAAAAAATGAGGAAGAATGGCTCTTGTGCAAGAGGAGGTTTTTGCGCAAAAAGGAGCCGTCTACACAGCTCCTTCTTGCGCAAAAGCCTCTTGCGCAAAAAAGGCTGCTAATTAATTATGTAAATGAAGCACGGCGATATTCTACTCCGTGCTTCATTTACATAAGCTTTTGCAGAAGAAGGCTGCAGTATAGATGCAGCCTGAGGGACAGCAAAGCATTTGCACTATGTGCTCTGGTTGCCCTGCCTTTGGACACCACAGCACTCCCTGGCATGGAGCCGCAGCTGCCTCTGGGCACGCAATGCCATGCTGCAATTTCTGCAGGCTGCCTTCATGATCCTGCATGAGCTCGACTCCAAGCTCAGCTTTGAGAACCTCTGCCTGTGTGTGGGAGCAATGCCCTTGCAACTGCATGCCACAGTGGGACCAGCTGGTGACGGAGCAGTGGGACGACCAGCAGTGGCTCCACAACTTCTGAATGAGGAAGGAGACATTCTTGGAGCTGTGTGCCTGGCTCGCCCCTGCCCTCCAACGACTGGACACCCAGATGCGACCCGCCAACCCCCTGGAGAAGCGGGTAGCCATCACCTTCAGGAAGCTCGCAATGCCTGACAGTTACTGGTCCATGGGTGACCAGTTTGGCATGTGAAAAATCAACCATTGGTGCCCTCCTCATGGAGGTAAGGCACTCTTGGGCTGCAGTCCTGGGGGGTGGGGGGGAATACTGGAAAGGGTGACCCTAGGGAAAGGGAGGTTTGGGATGCAGAGAGTGGGCTGGGGATGTTGGGAGGCAGAAGCCCCATCCCCAGGGTGTTGTGCAGTGCCGCCCTCACACTGCTCAAACAAGCAGTCATTTATTAGGAATTGGATTGAAGTGGTTTAAATGACATATTAACAGAACTGGCAAACGTAATAATTAAACTAGCCCCACGAGTCTATTATTTTGTATTAGCTTAAGTTAACTTATATTTTTGTGTACCTGACAAGGATCAGACTGCATTGTACTAAGTGATGTACCAGCATATAAAAAGAAGTGGTCACTGCTCTAAGCAGCTTACAATTTAAGGCAAGAAAGAGGATGGAAAGATGGCACAGAAGTCCAATACAGATACCCAGGTAAGGTTTTTCACTGCTACATACACCCTGAAAACATTGCTGTAAATATAGACTATAAGGAGAGGGAGCCCAAGGACTGCATGTGTGGGCCTTGCTGACCGCAGAGCACGCAGCAACCTGTGCATGTGCCATGCCAGCCGGGACATGTGGCCCTGGCTGGCTGCCACACAGGGGCTCTGGCCTGTTACCCACATGCGTGTATGTATGAAGGCACAGGAAATGCTCCTGATCCCGGGGAGGCACACTGCACAATGCCCTCCCTCCAGAAGTCCCCTCTATGCAGAGGCAGGGAACAACTCCTCTCTGCCCTCCCCCACCCCCCCGCCACACCCACATTATATACAGCACAGGGGCATGGGTGCAGTCCCGGGCCAGCTCACACTCCCGGAGATTGCAGGACATGGTGGTGCGGAGACCTGCCGTCCTCGCCTTGTAGAGGGGGGCTGGGCTTCACCCACTGTGTCCCCAGGGATAACTGACCACTTCTCTTGTTTCTCCACAGCTGCACCAGCTGCGAGTGCAGGACACACTACCCCGCCCAGGACATCCTCCCGCAACCGGGCCAGCAGGCTCACCAGGAACCAGGAAGAGTACCAGTGGCAGCTCCTGGGATTACTGAGAAGGCAGGTCCGCAGCCAGAAGCACTGGGTGCAGGAAGACCTGCAGCTGCGGGCGGGAGAGCCTCCGGGAGCTGCTTGACCAGGGCCGTGCTATCCGCGACCACCTGCAGACCCTGGTGCAGAGATTGGTGCCTTGCTGCCGCTCCAGCCCCTGCAGCCGCCCCAGCTATCACTCCTCCTCCCACTTCTGCTCCCCCTCCCGCTTCTTCCTCCTCCTCCTCCCCACCCGCCCAACCTTCCATACCCGCTCCCCCCCCCCCCCCGGGGACACTGAGGCCCCAGCACCCGCAGTGCTGGGAGACAGGTAGGCCGGCAAGACCCCCAACCCAGAGCTTCTCCTCCCCCTTCCTCCCCTTGCCTCCCCCTTCCAGCTCCCTTCTTCCACTTCCCCCTCCCTAACCCCCCACCCCAGTTATGTTCAATAAAGAGAGTTTGTTTTTGGCAACACGTGTTTTTATTTGACATCAGGAAGGGGGGTTAGGAAGGGGGAAGTGGAAGGACGTGAGGGTGGAATAAGGTACAAGGCGCCAGTGGGGCATGCCAGGGAGACTTCACTCCTCCTTCATCAGGAAGCTCTCCCACAGGGCATCCCAGATACCAACAGCCCCCCAATGTGCCTCCTGGCTGGCAGGCATGCGGGGCTGTGCATACAGGCCAGCTAAGTGGTCGGCCTCTGCCATCTAGGCTGTCAGGAAAGCCTCCCCCTTCCACTCACACAAATTGTGCAGCACACAGCACACTGCCACCACATGCAGAATATTCCGCTTGGAGTGGTCCAGGAGAGTGAGGAGAAATCTAAATCGGGCCTTCAGCTGGCCGAAGGCACCCTCCACCACGATGCGGGCCCTGCTGAGCCTGGCATTAAAGGCCTGTCAGGAGGGGTTAAGATGTCCCGTATAGGGCTTCATGAGCCAGGGCTGTAGTGGGTAGGCCACATCCCTCACCAGGCACACAGGGATGTCCACGTCCCCAACCCTGATGTGGCGGTCAGGGAAGAAGGTCCCAGAATGCAGCCTCTGGCACACAGAGGAGTTGCGGTACACCTGCGCGTCATGTACTTTGCCGGACCAGTCCACGTTAATGTCCACGAACTGGCCCCGGTGGTCAGACCGAGAAGTATCCCTTCCGGTATATGTACAGGGCAGCCTGGTGTTCCGGGGCACAGATGGGGATGTGAGTCCCGTCGATTGCCCCCCTGCAGTTGGGGAAGCCCAAGCCACCAAACCCCTCGATCACCGCATCCAAATCAGTGAGGCGGATGACTCTGTGGAGCAGCACTCTATTGATGGCCTTGACCACCTGCAGAGAGACACACAAAACCGAGAGTCACTGGGGTGCCAGGGTGGCTGACAGTGCTCCTTCCCCACCACTGCCCCGCATCCCCTCCCCAGGAGCAACCCCCCCTGCAAACCTGGCCACTGCTGGCAGCCCATAGTGCAGCTGGGACAGAAAAAATCCTCCCGGGGAGGGGACTTGCATCACCTCCCGCCCTTTTCCCTAGGGCTGCCCATCCCCTCCTCACACCCACCCCCCTCCAAGCACAGTGGCCGGAAACTGCCATACCTGCATGAGCACTGCTCCGACGGTGGATTTCCCCACGCCGAACTGATTCCCCATGGATTGGTTGCTCTCTGGCGTGGGGAGCTTCCAGAGGCCACACGCTTGTGGAGAGGAATGGCGGCCTCATGTGCATGTTCTGTTGCCGCAGAGCAGGGACGAGCCACTCACAGAGCTCGAGGAAGGTGTCCTTCTTCATCCTGAAGTTCTGGGTCCACTGTGGGTCTCCCCAGTGCTCCAGGATGATGTGATCCCACCAGTCGCTGCTGGTGTCCAGACGCCAGATGGGGCAGGGCACGCTGGCGTCCAGGCACTGCTGCTGCTCCTCCACGTCCACCAGGGGGATCTGGAAGAGGTCCTGGGGGTTGGGCTGCAGCAGATGCTGCCAGGCAGTCTCCAGCAATTGCTGCCAGGCTTGCATCAAGACATCCAAAATGAGCAACAGAGTGCCCAAAGGCAGCTCTGGCTCCATAATGCCAAGTCCTGTGGTGTCCCGAGTCAGGGCAACCAAAGCAAGCAGAGACAAAAATGCTTTGCTGTCCCTCAGCAAGGTAGGCAAGCAAGCAGGGAAAGCTGAGAACCAGCTGTCCAGGGGGGTCCCTTTAAGCACAAGCCTCAGATAGCCTCAGGCAGCAGCCACACAAAGCAACTACTGACCTGATGCCCTGCTGGAACCGGTTTCAGCTGGCCTTAAATGTGATTCAGTGTCCAATCATTGTGGACGTGCTATTTCGAAATAGCAAAATGCTATTTCGAAATGCATTTTGTGTGTAGACGCGTTATTTCTAAATAACTTATTTCGAATTAACTATTTTGAAATAAGATATTTTGAAATAATGCTGTAGTGTAGACATACCCTAACTTCTGATTATTTGATTTTGTAATTGTCGAGGGGCGGCCTTCTCTGGGGAGACCCCTCAAGCTTAGTCCCCCTTGTGTCCTACCCACTAGAGTCCCTACACATGTCCCCTGTGAGTGGCATAATACGGCACAGAGGCCAAAGTCCACACACAGATCCTTATGGTAGGGTTAATATGGCTCGATGGCTAGAGTCCATTCCTCAATCCCCTCTCATTAGAGGTAATACAACTCAGCGGTCCAAGTCCACACACGGGCCCTTATAGCAGGATTAATACAGCCTGCTGGCCAGATTCCATTCCCCAGTCCCCTTATACTAGGGGTAATACAGCCATGAGGTCTCACAAGTCCCCTCTAGTATGAGTAATGTGGCCAAAGTCCACACTCAGGGCCCCTCTACCAGGGGTAAGATGGCCTAGTGGCCCGAGACCATACACAAGACTCCTCTAATAGTAATAATATGGCCCAGAGGCCTAGTCCAGAGGTCTGTAAGAAAACTTCACGCTCACGAGCTAACTACAGAGGGGGTAGGGAGACCCAGGCTCTCCCACTCCACTGGGTCCCAGTTGGCAGCAGGGGAATCCTGCCGCAGCACTCTGAGTGCCCGGAGAACAATTCCTTGCCCTGGGATACTACCTACCATTCCATGTTCAGTGATCTTTTCTGCCGTCTTACTCTGGGGTTATGGCTCCTGGGGAGCTTCTCTTGGCCTGGCTGCTGCTGTCTGGTCTGGTGGCCCCTGTGACTCTGGTTCCAGAGCTTTCTCTGCACCTCCTTCCTCTTCTGCTGTCAGCCCAGACTGAGCTGCCCCAGGCCTTTTTATAGTCTGGTGCCACTGGGAGCATGCCCAGGACGGGGGAGGGAGGGCTTTCTCAGCCAGCTGAGCTTCACTCACTCCCTGCTCTTCAGTACGGGGCTGATTTACCCTGTCACAGTAATCTATACATTTTTAAAGGTAGGGAAGTTTGTATGTAAATTTCTAGGCTTTTCAATGGTTTGTTTATAACCACAACCTCAAGGAATCCATTTTGAAGAACTTGGAAGAGAGGAAAGTGATCAGGAATAGTCAACACGGATCCACCAAGGGCAAATCATGCCTGACCAATCTGATTGGCTTCTATGATGAGGTAACTAGCGCTGTGGACATAGGGAAGTCAGTGGATGTGATGCACCTTGACTTTAGCAAAGCTTTTGATACCATCTCCCATAATATTCTTGCCAGCAAGTTCAGGAAGTATGGATTGGATAAATGGACTGTAAGATGGATAGAAAGCTAGCTAGACTGTCGGGCCCAACGGGTAGTGATTAACGGCTTAATGTCAGATTGGCGGTTGGTTTCTAGAGGAGTGCCCCAAGGATCGGTTCTAGGATCGGTTTTGTTCAACATCTTTATTAATGACCTGGATGAGGGGATGGATTGCACCCTCAGCAAGTTTGCAGATGACACGAAGCTAGGGGAGAGGTAGATATGCTGGAGGGCAGGGATAGAGTCCAGAGTGACCTAGACAGATTAGAGGATTGGGCCAAAAGAAATCTGATGAGATTCAAAAAGGACAAGTGCAGAGTCCTGTACTTGGGACGGAAGAATCCCAAGCATTGTTACAGACTGGGGACCAACTGGCTAAGTAGCAGTTCTGCAGAAAAGGACCTGGGGATTACAGTGGATAACAAGCTGGATATGAGTCAACAGTGTGCCCTTGTAGCCAAGAAGGCTAATGGCATATTAGGTTGCATTAGGAGGAGCATTGGACATAAAATAGGTATACATATGCTCTTGAACTTCCTTTGTACCTTTGTATTTCTGATCCTTTAAATAAGACACTAAATAAAAGATCTTCTCCCCAGATCTCAGCTCCAGTGAAATGGCTCCCCATCTCAGTCTATGGGATGGAACTAGACATTCTGAAAGACATTTATTCAGGCAAAGGTTTGGAAAAATTAATATTTGTAAGATGGCACTGTTTTAATTCCATAGCTGGAGAAGGGAGCATTGATCTTTCCTGCTGTAATAGAGTGCCCGAACACTAGGATAAGCTTACCACTACTGGGAACTAGGAAAGGGTTTTGTTATATGAGGGAAAACGTTAAAAACCACTTATTCATAAATAAGCTCGAGCTAAAGTTTGTTTGTGTTACTATAAATAATTGTAAATTATAGGAAGACAGTGAATTTGGGACCCCAGTCCAGTGTGTGTCTATGCAATGCTGAAAGCCGGTTGAGACTGTTGTCTTTTCATGATTTGGCATTAAAAGAATTTGTCATTAATGTTGCCTGCCCCATGGCCAATGCATCCATTAATATTGGGCCTGTCCCACCCTGGACCAGTGGGGAATGAATTCAGACAAAGGGTTAACTGGAACAGTTCTGAGGGTTTATTGATGTAAATTCTTAAGGGTATGATAATATTCACACATGCATCACACTCATACTAGCAGTCTCGAGGCAGGCTACAGATGTGGCGTAGCTTTCTTCCAGTTTCACTGGTGGCTGGAGCTAGCCAGGCAACAGCTTCCGGGAGATCGACTGCGAGGCCATAGTGATCCCTGTAGATCCCTGCGGATCTGCAGGAGGGATTCCTTTTCTGGGGCAGTCCCAGGTTTCTGCTGTGATGTTACATTTTGTCCAGAGAGAGAGAGAGTGAGAGAGAGCCTCCTGGCTGCTTTTCACGTTAATTTATACACCTGCAGAATCCTTCTTTACCTTAAAAGGTCACAGAGAGCTGGACTGACTTGTGATTAGATGTTTCTCATTCACACTTCCTCACTCATTCCATAGATTACATGCATATTCATAAGCAAGAATACAATTGCAAAACATTTAACATTATAGTGACCTTTTGACATAACAGGAAGCTACTTAAACCACATTTATTTAGAGAAGTTTTCTATATCGCATCAGCTTAACATCTTCAAAAACAAGTGCCTAGCTTCAACAGGAAACTTGATTAACAGAATCTGTCTAGACTGCATCTGCTGATACAGGAACAAGTCAGCTGGGAGAGGTAGAGACACAAAAAAAGGCATTTTGTGTCCAGCCAGCCATCACTTCAATGAGGGGGGAGGGCATGTGTCCAGCTGGCTACAACAATCAATTTGGATTTGGACATATCTGCATATATAAACATTTCAAGGCATATCACTTGGCTTACTACAGACCAGAACAAAGGTGTTGAGTGTTTGCTAGTTAGCCTCTTTATTGTTTCCCACCATTGATTAATTTAGGGGTGGAGATAGGCATGGGCTCAGTTACGGGATGGAGTTAAACAGATGTTTTGCACCATATTTGACAATAATGACAATGGGACCCATCAAATGAGATGTGCAAGCAAACTGGCAGCCAAAAAGCAAAAACAAATAACATGCCAGTAAAGGAAAAAAGGAGTAGCCAGGAAACAGAAATAATGGACATCTCTTGGGATGTCAAGGCCTAATTTGTAATCAGTGTTTTGGCTATATATCAAAATATTTCAGAAAAAATAATGAAATTGTGAGCTATTTTGCATGAGATCTAACAAGTATTTTAATAATTTTGATTCTACATGCACTTTGATAGTGTGTTCATCATAATAACTGGACTCTGTTATGCAATATTACCACACCTCAGTGATATCAGACATGGGATGTTAAGCAGTACTTTATGAAGGAGAAAAATGACATTAGTTTTGTACTGAGCTCTCATCTGCCTTGTGCCCAGGGCACTTAGGAATAAATACTTCCTTTTTTTCATTGGTGCTAAGAGGCCCTAGCAGTAGAACGTTGGCAGTTCTGTTGCTCAAGAAGGGAGGAGTCATATTAGGATTTGAGCAAGAACTATGAAGTCCCTGTGGTTGCGCCCAGTATTAGCTTGCCTGAGGCCAGGAGTCCCATCATGAAAGGAGCATGTTCGTTAAGGATGCAGTAGTAGCCATGGAGCAATTCCACGGATTCAGTGGGAGAGTCCAGCTCTCACTCCTCTCTCCTGCACTCAGCCCAGCCATGTTTTCCCATCTTTTTTGGCAGTTTTGCAAAAATTGTTGGCTGCATTTCCTACTCACAGAGAACCAGGCTACAGGGACCATCCAGTGTGAAAGATGGAATCTTTGTGGAATCTCTCAGCAAGCAGGTAGGAGAGCTACAGGAGAAAGTGGTTAGGCTGAGGGGCAGTCATACCCATGAGAGAGTACTCCTCGAGTATTCATGTGGAGATGTTATGCTACTCTGGTAAAGAGAGATGAGGACTTCTCCTCCTCCACCTTAGGAGGTGATTCATTTTCCTCTAAGGAATGGGAGATCTGCAGCCACCATGCACAAACAAAATGTAGGATAGTGATTGTAGGAGACTCTCTTCTGAGGGGGACAGAGGCACACATCTGTTGCCTAAACATGGTATCCCAGGAGGTATACTGCCTGCTCGGATCCCATATCCAAGAAGTTATAGAAAGATTGGCCAGGATCATTGCACCCCCTAACTATTACCCCATATTACTTATCCATGTGGGCACTAAAGATACTGCAGAATATGGCCCTTAGCAGATCAGAACTGACTACAGGGCTCTGGGAGTTTGGAGTGCAATTGGTGTTCTGCTTGATCTTTCTGATCGAGCAGGAAGTTCGAGAGAGCAGAAGGTGCAGCAGCCATGTGCACCGGGCCACAACTTGCTTTTCTTCCTGTTCCCCTGATGATAAAGGAGCAAGGGGAAAGTACTTGGGTTCCATGATTTTCACTCTGACCCCTCCCTTCACCAGTGAGGAGTGAGAGGCATGCACAGAATCCAAGTACATTCTGCTCACTCCCTTATTGTTAGGGAGATGGGAAGAAAAGAAAGCTGCATCCAGGTGCATGCAGCTGCTGCCCCTCCCCCCCCACACCCCCCCCCGGCTGCTCTCTTGAAACTCCATCTTTGGAAGGGGCCTAGACAGAGACAGATTCATTCTGGAGATGAATGCCTGACTCTGAAGACCGTGTTGCCAGGACAGTTTCAGCTTCCTTGACCATGGAATGATGTTCCAGGAAGGACAACTAAGCAGGGATGGGGTTCACTTACTGAGCAAGGGGACGAACATGTCTGGATACATACTGGCTAGCCTACTGAGGAGGACTTTAGACTAGGTTTTGGTGGCTGCAGGTGATCAAAGCCCACAAGTAAGTAAAAAACATGGAAACCTGGGAGAAGGATCATAAATTGGGGGGGTGGGGGAGGGTGAAGTTTTAGCTGAGATTAAGGAGAGAGAAGACAGAACTGTGATGGGGGAAGGGAATCAAGTCAGTATCTTAGATGTTGGTATAGCCATGCAAGAAGTATGGGGAATAAGCTGGAAGAACTCATAAGGATACTAAGTAAACACAGCTGAGGCATAGTTGGCATCACACTTGAGAATGTTGGTATACAAGGGTACAGCTTGCTCAGGAAGGACAGGCAGGGAAAAAAAGAGAGGAGGTGTTGCCTTAGGGTATGTCTACACTTCCACCCTAGTTCAAACTAGGGATGCAAATGTATGCAATCGAAATAGTCAATGAAGCGGGGATTTAAATATCCTGCGCTTCATTAGCGTGATCTCGCCCGCGCATTACTCTGATCAACAGCTGTTTCGAAAGTGAAAGTGCGTGCCAGGAGGCGTTAGTTCGAACCAAACCCCTTGGTTCAAACTAACGTCACTCCTCATTTTTTGAGGAGTAACGTTAGTTCAGAACCAAGGGGTTTGGTTCGAACTAACGTGTCCTGGAACACACTTTCACTATCAACACAGCTGTTGATCGAAGTAACGCGCCAGCGAGATCATGCTAGTGAAGCATGGGATATTTAAATCCCCACTTCATTCACTATTTCGAATGCCTACATTTGCATCCCTAGTTTGAAGTAGGGTGCAAGTGTAGATGTACCCTTACATATTAAAAACTAGAAGATTTACCAGGCATTGCTCAGGTGCTTAACTCACTTTTTGTTTTTGGAAAATAAAATGAAAATGTTCATGCTTCATTTGAGTCACTGCTGCCCTGGGGAGAGAGGACTACTCTAAACCTCTCTCATCGCAGTAGCTTTGAGCCAGGTGAGAAGCACTTCTCCCTGTCTGCTGCAGCTCCAGCAGGCATAGCAGTGAGAGGGGTGCATGTCCCCAACTGGGGCAGGTCCAGTTCCTCTGCACCTTGTGCTCCCCAGGCAGAGTGAGGAACGCAACAAACTGTGTGCACTTTCCCCTTGCTCACTGATGAAGGGGAACAGCCAGCAATGTTCGTATATGAATTGGGTTGGGAAGTTTCAGCCCTCCCTAAAGGATGCCTGAGTGGTAGGAGACTCAGGACTAGGGCAGTCCCTTAGCCAGCCCCTTTCACCTGCCTGGTGATTCTGTCTCTTTTCTGTATGGTTTTATGAGGAGCAATCCCATTCTAGGCACATCTCATTTTCCCGGCACAACCAAACCCTTACCTTGCTTTATGTTATGATAAATTAAAGCTGAATACTGAATTTGGGGGTCTTAGCTCTTATTGTTTAGGAGTTTTTGAACAAACAGACACTCAGACAGATATACAGACTCAGAGACAGACAAACTCTCACAAATATATATAAGCTAATATAAAAATGTAGGGGCAACATTAGAAAGGGTAAGGAAGCAAACAAACTCAAACTAGCTAATGATCTAGAGCAGGGGTGGGCAATAATTTTTAATGGGGGGGCACTCCAATATTTTGGCAAGTGGTCAAAGGCTGCACTTATATAGAGGGGGTGTGAGGTCTGGGATGGAGATTCAGTGCAGAAGGGAGCTTGGGGTAGGGGATTGGGGTATAGGAGAGCGTATGGTGTCTGAGAGGGAGTTTGAGTGAAGGAGAGGGCTGTGATCTGAGGCAGGGGCTTGGGGCGCAGGTCCAGGAAACAGTAAGGGTGCAGGAGAGGATTCTAGCCTGGGGGAGGGGCTCTGACAGGGATGCAGGATCTGGGAGGGAGTTGTGACCTGGAAGAAGGGGGTATCCTGGGTCAGGAGAATGGGGTGCAGGGTCAGAGACTGGGTATGGGTGCAGGAGAGGATTCTGGCTTGGGGGAGGGGTGTAGGAGGGGATGCAAGGTATGGGAGGGAGTTGTGACCTGGGTGAAGGGGGAAAAGGGGTACAGAGGGTTTGGGTGGTAGCCTGGAGTAGATGGGGAGGAGAAGGGGATGGGGGGCAGAGGCGCTTACCTAAATGGCTCCCAGCCAGCAGCCCTGCAGGAACCTAAGGCAAGCTCTCTGGTTAAGTCTCAGTTGGCTCGCTGCTCCACATGGGGTCTGCTCCAGGCATAAGGGGGTAGGGAGGAAGGGAGAAGGCTTCACACATTGTCCCTGGCCTCAGCAAATTTTCTCAGCTCCTGTTGGCTGAAAACTGGCCAATGGGAGCTCAGAGATTTTGCTGGGGACCAGGAACAGCGTGCAAAGTCTCCCTTCTTCCTCCCTGAGGCTATGTCTACACTGCAGGTATTTGTTGGCAAAGAGTATGCTAATGAAGCGCTCATTAGCATTTGTTGAGCTGTCATTTGCATATCTCTGCTGATGCATTTTGCTCAAGAGGTTTTTGCGCAAAAACAAGCAGTGTAGACGGGTCCATTTTCTGCAAAAAAACCCTTTTGCACAAGATCCCTTATGCCTCAAAAAAGGAGGTATACAGGATCATGCACAAAAGGTGGGTTTTGTGCAAAATGGACCCATCTGCACCGCTTGTTTTTACGCAAAAACCTCTTGCACCAAAAGCATCAGCAGATATATGCAAATGACAGCATGACAAATGCTAATGAGTGCTTCATTAGCATACTCTCTGCTGACAAATACCTGCAGTGTAGACGTAGCCCTAGAGTCCAGAGTGGAGAACAGACTGCTGTTTAATGAGTAAGTTGCTCTCTGTGTAAGGGTTCTGCTGAGGCGGCCATGGGCCGGATCCAGTGGCTTGGCAGGCTGGATCTGGCCCGCTGGCAGCTTCTTGCCCACCTTTTGCCCACAGACTGGAAAAGTACAAATCTAGTGTTCATCTATAAAAAGAGAAATAAGGACAACTATGGAATTATAGATCAGTCAACTTAACTTTTGACTAGGAAAGATAATGGAGCAAATAATTAAGGAATCAATTTGCAAACATTTAGAGGATAATAAGGTGATAAGTAACACTCAGCATTGATTTGTAAAGAACAAATCATGTGAAACTAACCTGATAGCTTTCTTTGACAGTATAATAAGTCTTGTGGATAAGGGGGAAGAGATAGATGTGGTATATCTATACTCTAACAAGGCATTTGATAAAGTCTTGCTTTACATTCTCATTAATATACTAGGGAAATACAACCTAGATGGAGCTGTTATAAGGTGAGTGCATAACTGGTTGGATAGCTGTTCCCAGAGACTAGTTATAGTTCAGTCATTCTCGCAGGGTGTAATTAGCCGCAATCAGTTCTGGGTTTTGTTCTATTCAATATTTTCTTCAATAATTTAGAGAATGGATCGAGAGTACACTTATAATGTTTGTGGATGATACTAAGTTGGGAGGGGTTGAAAGTGCTTTAGAAAATAGGATTATAGTTAAAAATGATTTGGATAAATGGTTTGAGGTAAGCAGGATGAAATTCATTAAGGACATATGCAAAGTACTCCATAAATCAATTGAACACATACAAAATGGGAAATGACTGCTTACCTAGGAGTACTATGGAAAGGGATCTAGGCATCATAGTGGACCAACAGCTAAACATGAGTCAATAGTTGTAATAAGATACACAACAGGAGGAGTGCTGACAAGCACCCGGTGACTAAGGGGTTAAACTCAGGTAGCTAGCAAGGGTGTTGGCAAGGGGGCCAGGAGAACCTGAGACAGACAGTTGAAATTTGAATTGCATATAGATACCTTGCCTGCTTTCTTTGTGTGGGAAAGTTTAACCAGGAGTTGAGAGACACAGAATGATTTCAACCCAGGCAGGACTACCATGCCTCCAATGAATTCGGGGCATGGAAGTGGGCTGAACCAAGAACAGAAAAAGGGAAGTGAATCTAGTCACAATCAGAGTGTTTTCTTTATTTGGTAGCTTGGTTTGAACTGCTCTGTGTGAATGTTGGGATTCATCCTGCCTTGCGCATAGGGCTGGACTTGATGACCTCCTGAGGTCTCTTCCAGCTCTATGATTCTATGATTCTATAATCTATGCCTCCTCTCCCCATTTACCATCTAAGCATTGTTCCCAGAGATTTTCTCTGTGTTTTAATTTGTTTTCCTTAGTTGCTCTGTAACATCTAGCAACCAAGTGTGTTTTTTCAAGTATGTCTTTTGTTTTATAATAAAGATCATTGGTAATGACAGGGACTTTGTTTACCCAATTTGTGATTACCATGCAACTTTCTTATTTTTAATCAATTTCTTCTCTTTTCCTTTTTCATGTTGTTTCCTGCCATTTGTTGATTTTTACATGTGTGTTGATTAAACAGTTTAGTAATGTTATGCACATTGTAAATGGTGTACAGCAGTAATACAACAATCCAACAATTTTACAGTGATACAGCAATCAACAGTTAGCTTTACACAATAGCCAAGTGTGAATTAACTAACAATAATTTCTAGATGATTGCCAACTTAATTGTCCATATATGGGAGATTGAGGTGAACAGTCTCTTATTCATAAAGCACTTCATTTTTCTTTTCTTGATGCTCAGGCATTGATTCACTGTATACTGTTATCTTCTGGTGTGTTTGTGGTATGACAACAACCCAAATATAATAAAGAGATTAGTTTAGTTTGTTTATAATATAATATATGGCTGCGTCTACACTGCAACACTATTTCAAGATACTGGAGTATCCCAAAATAGCTATCCCGCATCTTCACAGCAAGTCCATTATTTTGGGCTTGCTATTCGGATGTCCCTGTAAATCTCATTCCACGAGCAGTAAGGGATGTTTCAGAATAGCACTATATTTCGAAATTTGGCACTGTGTAGACAGTGCCAAATGATGAAATAAGCTATTTTAAAATAGCATTGAAATAAGATACACAATTTGCATAGCTCAAATTGCATATCTTATTTCGAGTTACGGTGTAGTGTAGATGCACCCATAGAGACCAGGTCTTTTGTAACACAACTGTTGCATAGACATTCATTTTTACTTGATGTGCATTATTAATATTTTATACTAAATATAATGCTTCACTGCTAAAATAGATACAATCTTCCATGAGAAGGTTATTGCTTTCCTTTGCTCATCAATTTGCTTGAGCAAAGTAGTAACAATTTTTACCAAGATTTTTAAAGTTAATTACTTGTGATACCAATTCCACTTTTTTTAACTGTTTAGAAACTCACATTACTACTACTTTCCTTTAACATAATATAAAAGAAAATACAATTTAAATCAAAGTGAATTTTAAAAACGGTTGTATGTAAATAATTTGAAGGCATTAAACTTCCATGATGATTTATTATGTTTGAGAGTTCAAGGTGGAAATCTGTTGAAAAAGTTTGGCTAGCTTTATGCTTAACTGGTTATTTTTAAACATTATTGCTATGCCATTCTCATAACTAATTTGAAGTGAAAACAAGTTTATAAAACCACAAACAAGAAATTGAGATTTTGTTAATATTATCTTAACCTTACTGTTGAAGTTTCCTCTTGCATTTTTCTTTGAATCAAAAATAAAAATACAAAACAAAATATGATTAATAAAAGAGATTTTTTTTGTTTGCAATTGCATTATTTGTTGAGGCAGAAATATATGTACATATATCTATAACTGAAACTTTTAGAACTTTGCACAAAAATGGCATTCATAATATTATATTCCAACTTTATTAAAATAGTGTCTACCACATATATATTTTTAAAAGGGTATAAATTTGATGTTTGTTGCAACAAAATAAAATAATAAAAAGTAGCCCCATGACACACAACATACAACAAAAGACAACATACAGGATATACAGGACAACTTACAATTAACAGCAAATGGCATCAGAATTCTATTTATAACATCACAAAGTAAGGCAAACAAAACTAAAAAAATAGAAAAAAATTTTTAAAAAGTCTTAAACATTTAAATGAGCAAGTTATCGCCTTACTTGTGGCTACTCTAAGTTCTTGTATAGGGAAGGAAGTCACCATTTGCTACAGGTTGGACCTTCCTGGTATGGCACACTTGGAACCTGAGTGGTCCCGAACCACGGAGTTTGCTGGACCGGGGAGATCAAGACTCCTTTCTGTGCTGTGGGCGTCCCCGGAGCCTCAGCTTTCCTCCCCACTGTTGGGCCCATGCTGGGGCTCCCAGGATAAGCCTCCTTGGGCTGGGATTCCCCCAGCTGCTCCCGGCCCCTCTCTGCCAGGATTCTCAGCTGGGCAGGAGCTTCCCATTGGTCCCACTGCCGCTGGGGTACTGGGCCAGGGTCCAGGATTTCCTCTGGCTGCCACTGGCCCCCCTTCCACCGGGGTTCCTGGCTGGGGATTCGCCGTACCTGCTGCCGGCTCAGCTGCTGCCTGGGTTCCAGGCCTGGGACAGGGATTCTTCCTGGCTGGTGCTGACCCCACTGCCACCAGGGTTACCAGCTGGGGCCAGGGACTCCTCTCAGCTGTGCGGGGCTCCACATCTGGACTCCCCTCCCACCACAGGATCAGCCCCTGCCAGCCCAGCTGGGGCTTTCTAGCACCTGCGGAAATCCCAGCTGACTTGTGCTCCTCACCTCCAGGTCTCTCTTGTCTAACAACATCTGTGGTCCTTCCAGACCACGGATGTTGCTGGACCAGAGTGTCCTGGATTTGGGAGGTTCTACCTATGGTAAGGTTGACAGGCCTCCTGGGTTTGCAGGGAGTTTCCTGGAATCAGGCTTAATTTCCCAGAGGCTACTGCATACAGTCCAGTAGATGTTAAATCGCAAAATCCAGTGACACAGCAGAATTATTGTAGGCTGCCCGCACTGGACCCATGCCACTCCCGTAATCAGCTGGCATACCAATGCAGCCTGTAGGTCAGCCAGATAGCTCTGTGTGCTGCCCCTGCTCCCAAGTGCTGATTCCACAGCTCCATTGGCTGGGAACTGCAGCCAATCTGAGGGGTGGGGAGACACTTATGGCCTGGGGCAGCACACATGGCCATCTGCCTCCCGCCCCTCCCCCCCACTGATGCCATAATATGGAAGACACTTCCAGGAGTGGCACAGGGCCAGGGCAGGCAAGGGAGCCTGCCTTTATTCAGCTGCGCCATTAACTGCGAGCTGCCAGAGGTAAGAACCGCATGGCCACAGCCTCTCTCCAGTACCCCAACTCCCTGCCTTATCTAGCTTCCTCCCAGGGCCAGCACCTCATATATCTCTTACACCACAATACCCTACCCCATTCTCAGCACAAAACCCGTTCAACACTCCAAAACCCCTCAGCCCCAGCTCAGAGTCTTCACCCAAACCTCTGGCCCCATCCCAGCAAAAGTGAGTGAGACTGGGGAAGAGAGAATGAAGGAGAACAGGAGAATGGATTCTGCAAGGGTGGGGCTGTAGAGAAGGGGCAGGGAACGTTCATGGCCTCAGAGAACAAATGGGGCAAAAGTGTTTGGGTTTGTGTGATAAACAGTTGACAACTTTATGTGCTATATGCTTCACTCAGTCTCAGAAGAGACAGTACATCATCTTTCTTCTCCCACCATAGGCTTGCTGGGGATTTAGAGCTGGACTCCAGACTCTCTTTCTATGTGGTAGCCGTGGATGGAACTCTGGAAAGGAGGAAGCAGGGAGACCAAAACCCCTGCAGCCTTCTTATAGCAGGCTCAGTTATTTAGCAGTCTCAAAATCTGAAATGGAACACTTAATTCTAATCACTGTATGACCAATAATAACTCAGTTCCCACCCCAATGCATTTGTGTTCTTCTAACCCTGCACTATACCCCCACAGAATAAACAAAATTGTCTTAAGTATGGGACTGGAACTTGACACCTCTGGTTGCTCTTTTGCTGGTGAGCTGAAAGAATCAGTAGGCCCCTGGGCAAGATGTGTAGGAGCCCAGTTATGCCCTCCTAGAGGGAGCCAGGGCCTCAGGCAGAAGGGGCAGGGCCTGGGAAGCCAGCCTTCAGTGCTACCCAGAATGTGCCCCCCCTCAGTGCTGTCTGAAGTGTGCCAACTGGGGCTCCAAGGGCTTAACGCAAAATAAGCTACACAAATTGACCTAAGTTTTGATGCAAAAACCTGCAGATATTTTTTGTTATTAAGCACATTTTAGTTCTGTGCATAGAAGGTTATCTTTGTTGATGTACTTCACCACACTAAAGTTAATTTCTTATGGGCAGGTTATTCATTTAGGGTGCATCTACACAGCAGGGCTTAACTCGAAACAAGCTATGCAAACTGAGCGATGTCAATTGCATAGCTTATTTCAAAATAGGGAGCATTTACACAGCACTTATTTCAAAATAGAACACTCTTCCTCCACCTTCCCTTACTCCTCATACACAGAGGTTTACAAGAGTCGGAGTAAGAAGTCCTCCAGCTTGACAGTATTTCAACATTATGTTGAAATAACTGCTGGCTATGTAGACACGGTCTATGTTATTTCAAAATAACACTAGTTGTTTCAAAATAATGTTGCTGTGTACACATAGCCCAAAAGAAATTTAAAGGGTCTACGGCTCCAGCCTTAGCAGAGTTGGTGGGCAGGAACCCCAGACCCTTTGAATTACTAGGCCCCCCTTTATCCCTCACTGTTGGTAGAACTGCTCTCTTTCCTTCTTTGCCTCCTCTGGGTCTTAGAGGAGAGAAAGACTGCTTAATCAGATAAAGTGGAGGGTTTCCTGGTTTTCTTTTTTATTGCAGTGTTTACAGCAAGCAGAAAAAGCCTAATAAAGGGATTTTTGTTGCACTAAGCAAATGGAAAACATCTCCAGCTCTCTCTTCTTAGGAGTTATTCCCACATGAAACAAGTCTCTAAATAATTTACTAACCTAACATTTTGTAACCACCTATTCTGCTTGTATATACTTCAGATGATTTTGCATTCAACTAGAATCCAGATATTCTGTGCGATCACACTTTACTCTCTATAGACAGCCTCTTGTTGATAGCCACTCTTGTTTGCTGATTAAGTTCATGTGCTCTTGCATTAACCTTCCTAATGTATAATTGCAAATTTAAGATCTTTTACCTCCTTGGAGTAAATCTGTATTGAAACATGTAGTTAATTGAGCGGCTCCTCCGTAGTACAGGTGATGGGGCATTTTATAACAGTACAAATGAAAGCGTACTGCATTTGGTGGTGCTTCTGGTATTTTTCCTTCTTTTATTCTTCCTTCATTATATTTTTCTTTGTGGAAGGCAAAAAATTCACTGTGGCAAAAAAAGTTGGCAAAATTCACTATGCTTTCAAGATATTATCTCAGCTTTTACATACCAACATTTGACCCTGTTACTGTAAAAGTGTACCCTTCTATATGCATTTCTAAACTCTTTGTAAGCATCTGGTATACTTCACAACAAGTTGGGAATATGGCTGTTTCATAAACTTCTCTCCATCTGAACCCAGATGAGAGCAGAAAGAAATATGCATGCTGTTACAAAAAACCACCCTACTAAAACATGTCATTTTTAGAATTCATCTTGCAATATATACTTTCTTCCTTCCTGCCTTGCACTTTCTCGATGAGTTAGTTCCTTTCCGTGATAAAGCATGCAGCTGCAGGCAATTAAACACTATAGAACTATTTCCTATCAGACACTGGAGTTTTAAAGGTACCATAAATAAAAAATCCAGTATGTTGTTTAAAAAATGTGCAAAATTAACATGATGTGCAAGATTTCTTCTTCTTAATCATTAAAGTTAGACTCCTTTCTTTCAATCTGATGCCTAATCTCTTTGAACCATGGTATAAGCATTAACTATACTATGCCTACAACTAACAGGCACAATCATTAAAATTATGTTGTTAAACGTAATAATTTATCTTCATATCTTATTGCAGAATTATATTTTTATATATATTATATTTTCTCCTAAAAAGCAGGAGCTAGCATGTGGTCCAATATGAAGCTCCTGTCTAGGAGGGAGTCCTGCAGAAAGGGATCTAGGGATCATAGTGGACCACAAGCTAATTATGAGTCAACAATGTGATGCTGTTGCAAAAAAAACCAAATATGATTCTGGGATACATGAACAGGAGTGTTGTGAGCAAGACATGAGAAATCATTCTTCAGCTCTACTCTGCGCTGATCTGGCCTCAATTGGAGTACTGTGTCCAGTTCTGGGCACCACATTTCAAGAAAGATGTGGAGAAATTGGAGAAGGTCCAGAGAAGAACAACAAGAATGATTAAAGGTCTAGAGAACATGACCTATGAAGGAAGACTGAAAGAATTGGGCTTATTTAGTTTCAAAAGGAGAAGACTGAGGGGAGACATGATAGCCATTTTCAGGTATCTGAAAAAAATTGTTCTTCTTCGCCTCTGTGGATGGGACAAGAAGCAATGGGCTTAAACTGCAGCAAGGGAGGTTTAGGCTGGACATTAGGAAAAACTTCCTAACTGTCAGGGTGTTTAAACACTGGAATAAGTTGCCTAGGGAGGTTGCGGAATCTCCATCTCTGGAGATATTTAAGAGCAGGTTAGATAGACATCTATCAGAGATGGTCTAGATGATACCGTGAGTGCAGGGGACTGGACTCAATGACTTCTTGAGGTCCCTTCCAGTTCTAGTGTTCTATGATTATATGAAAATATCAAAATATCACTTGGAGTAGCCTTTCAAAATCAAGATTTAACTCACCAGTCAGAGATGGAAAATCGATTCCAACACATTTCTTAGGGAAAGACTTCAGAATCTAATAGATCTCATTCATAGGACATTTTCTTCATATTAAGTCAAAAGTTTGCTTAAATTCATGAAAGTTATAAACTACACAACTTAAGAAAATATATTTGACTTTTCAAATGTTTTACAAAAATTAGGTCTTTTTGGTGTTACTGTATTATTATTAGATCAATGTTATTTTACATGTACTGAAAATGAAGCAGAAAAGCAAAAGTACATGCCCTGCTTCCCACACCAAGGCCACAATTCAGGATAGCATTTAATCTTCCTTAATGAATTGTGCTGATTTCCTAAAGCAGAGTCCAAATATGTGTCTAAGCCACGTTTTGAGGTTTACAAGTTCTATCCCATGCTGTACAGACATTACAAATGTTTTTGATTTAATGAACACAAGTAATATAGTAAATCTTTTAATTTAAGTACTATTTTAAAAAAAGATAGGTTGAAGCAAAAATTAATTAAACAGAGAACTTGAATAAAATAGGAAAATCATTAAAAGTCAGGAAAAAACACACAGACTTACTATGGCTGGTGTTTTTCCATCACAGTAAAAAGCATGAAACAAAATCAACATTTTGATGTCCACGCAAAAATGACCATTTAGTAGAGACCAAATTAGTAGAATCTTATAACATGTACAATTGCTGATGGAGATTAGCAAGACACACCTTTACTGTTTTTCACATTTATTTAGGTGTGTGTGGTGCCTTAAATTCATACAAAAAGAAGGTCACACCTGTTAGCAGCCACCTTAAGGCCTGATCATGGACATTCTTCAGAGAATGCCTAGACCAGGGTCAGCAAACTTTCAGAAGCGGCATGTCGAGATTTAACTTGTTCACTTCTATTTACGGGTCTGCAGGACGTTGATACTTTTAAAAGTCAATCGTCTTTCCCCCACCAACCCCTGTGCAATCTGTTCCTCCCAGCCCAAGTGGAGGCTGGGATAAAATCCTGCTTCTCAAAGTAACAGGCACCAGCAGTCTATCATGTCCTAATTCACAGCTAAAGCATGAACAAATTATCCACACCTCCCCCACCCCTGCCTCCATCTCATCCTCTGTATCATGGAATGGCAGGGGGCTCTCCAGGAGTGGGGCCAGGAGCACACTCGCTGCCAGCCTCGCTGCCAGCCCCGCTGCCGGGGAGTATCAAATAATCATGTAACTGATAAGATTTGGTGCAGTTATATGATTATTAAAATAAACAATATTTAACATCCCTACCATGGAGCAGAGGGCCACACCGCACCTCCCTAACTCTAGCAGATGCAGAAGCTAGTGGTGGCTTCCCGGCTGCTCCTGGGTGAGCGGCTTACTCAGTGGCTGCTCCATGGAGTACAGCCGTAGAGCAAGCCACCCATCCATGCCTGCTCCAGTCCTGGGGAAGCTGACGGTGGCTGCCTGGCTGCTCCCAGGGCAGGCCGCATGGCAGGTGGCTTGCTCCATGTGCCAGAGATGGGGCCAACAAAGCCACAATCAGGCAGCATCCTGTTCCTGATCCTGATTCTGGGGCTGGCCCTGTGGGCTGGCCCCCATCACGCTGCAGCAAGGGCTGGCAGCAGCCCCCCATCCTGCTGTGGCATGAGTAGGAAGGAGGGCCACAATCTGACTGTGGTGCTCCTGGCCCAGCTTCTGGGTACAGCAGCCCAGCCCAAGCCAGGTAAGGTAATTCAGCCTAGCGACACCCCACATACTCTACTTCCCTCCCCCAGCGCCCTGCCCTACCTCCTGCACCTCCTACACACCCCAGCCACCTTCCCTGAGCCCCTCATACACCTGAACCCCCTGCCCTGAGCCCCTCATACATGCACATCCCCAGACTCCTGCCATAAGATCAATAGAAGACAGCCTGAATGTGCGCATGAAGCTGGAAATGACCAGTTATTATGCAAACTTCAAAGAAATATGTGAAAAAGATACTACAGCAGAAGTTCCATTAAATAAAGTCTGTGAGTACAATGTTTCATTTATGATATAATTAATCATCATGTCAATTACAATAATATTAAGTAGTATATTTTCAGTCATGCACACAAGCATTCTCATACAGCTCTTTGTTGACCACTTGTTCTGAATTTTGATGTAGTTTGGATCTTTGGTTTGAAAAGGTTGCTGCCCCCTGCTGTATACACTAGCTAACACAAGTTTCCACCACAATATGGATGTAACTGAATTTGGAACTAAGTCATTGTGCCTAGCCATTGCTATAGAGATTAATTAATATTGTGGGAAATTATCCATGAACATGTTTAGGGAACTAGATTACTCCTTTATGAACCTGGGAGCTGGTGTCTTGGTGGAGCACTTGTCCTTCAGGCCAGGCAATGCAAGGCACCTGAGTTCACTCAACCTGATAGGGATGTCAGTCACCTCCTGATGCCCAGGTGAGTCTGAAACCGTCCCTTCATTCTTACATGCCTCAGAGATTGGTAGGGGAACCCAGGCTCTCCCATTCCATTGAGTACAAGCTGAAATCTCTTAAACTAGGCAATCAGAATTATGACTTGACAACCCTGAGCTCTTTCCTATCTTCCCTGATTCCTGAAGGAGCCTCAGCCTGTATGTCTAGTCATCCCTTCTTAGATGCTGTTGGCAAGTAGCTTTTCAGCAGCTCGATTCAGGAATTCCCTTTTCTAGTCTGCTCACTCCCCTTACAAGCACACTAGCTCTCTGCTTCCCAGATCTTTTTATTCTCCCAGTTGCTTTGATTTTGCCAATCAGCATTGGCCAGTAATACATGAATTAATCACTTGCTTGTGTTATGCTTAAAAGAAACACATGGGATCTTTTTCAGGGGGATAAGGCAACACGCCGCATTTATTGACAATATAACAAAATAGCATATGCATTTACACACACATACGTCCTTTTAGTTACCGGTCTGTTGCTCACCCCAATCTATTGACCAGATAAGTTAAGTATGAGGAAGGAGCTGGGTTCTTGTCAGTCTGCACTGATGCTCCACAGTCGTAGCAGGATGGAACCCAAAGAACCATGCAAGACACCCCATCCTTTATAGGATTTTCCTTCCATGTGAGTCTATGCATTTTGCTTTGTCAGGCCTTAATCAGTCACTCAGTATCACAGTCAGTCTTTTTGAGACATATGTTTATCTTGAAATTGTTCTCACAGTCATCTGATATCAGTATGCTGATGACCCCTCAGGAGTGTTGTCTTCCATTGAACGTTGTTATCAGTTCCTTAACAGGGGGTTCTTGCCACTAACTTCAGAGTTCATCAGTCTGCACCGGTCCAATCTTCATCTTTGAAAGCTTTAAAGCAGGATTTTCAGAGCAGCTCAGGATTACACTAGAGGCTAGAGACACAAAAAGGACTTTGGATCAGCATTATAACATCTACCTTTAGGTGCTCTATATTTAGTAGAATCCACACCCCAGACCTCTGTACAATGCATGTACAGACTTTGGTGCCTAGAATGGCATCCACAAAAGCAAAAAAAACCTGAGCAAGGAGCTGCATAAACTAACCAACAGGAAATGAGGAGGTGGGGGTGTGGCCTAAGGTCCACCCCTCTCAAGGACTTAGGAACATAACTGTGCGGCAAAGGGAGGCATCTGGGTCTACTCAGAATTCGTAGGTGTGAACCCTCTCCTAGAATGAAGTACCTAAACCAGGTCATCCTTTTTTTCACAAATAAGTAAAACAGACACCAATCACACAAGGAACAGCAGAAGGTAGTAGCTTTGTCCCTTATACCCAGTAATCCCTCTGTTAGGATACTCACTCAGGAGGTGATAAACCTGGGTTTAAGTGCCTGTTCCTCGCAAGCATAGAGGTGATTTGAACCTACATTGCCCACATTCGGAGAGCAGTTTCTAACCACTGGACTACTGGGTAAAATGGAGGTGTGAAGCACTATCATATATGTTTTGTACAAGGCCCAAGCCAGAAGGTATGTTTGAAGGCAGCCTGAGAACATGCTACCTGAAACAGGCCCTACAAGTAAGATAGATGAGAGAATGCCAAGTTTGAGGATCTTTCTGGGGCTTAGGTGCGAGTTAGGCAGAGCCATCCCATCCATAGGATGGTTTGAGGCAACCACCCCAGTCCCTGTGATTTGGGGAGGCCCCAGGGATCACAGGGCAGCCTGAAAGACTAGCAGGAATCCTGGAGCCAGCAATAGGAGTCGAGGAAGGGGTGGAGTGGGGGCAGAGCAAGGAAAGGAAGAGACGGGATGACAGCAGGTCCTGGGTAGAAGTGGAATGGTTGTCCCAGATCCCACAAGCCCCTAGGGATAGCTTTGAAGCTAGGCACCTGGTATCAACACGTAGAGAACTGTGCCTATGTATGGTGGCATGTAGGGGACTTTGTCAGTGGAAACGTAGGGACTCTAGGTGATGTCAGGGTTACATGCAGCTTGTGGGGGAGAGAGGAGAGAATGTGTGGTTCTAAATGATAGTTTCATACCTGGAGTGGCAGCTGAGCAGCGCATCTCTTTGTGGAACTAACCCTAATTCAACAATAAAAGAAATGACAACTTTTGAAAAAACCATCCTATGTGTGCACACGTGTGTATTTATACACACACACACACACACACACACACACACACACACACACATCATTAGTTTTCAGTCAATCCCCCCTCAATTAATTCTTTTGGCTGATTGATTCTTTGAGTAACAGCATAACATCAAAACTTTGAGAAAGGCTTCTAGGAAAACATTTCATGTTCACAGCTTGACTGGGCTTTCATGTGGTTTATCTGAAGGGTGGATATTTTTAGAAGTTTTGGGCAGCATGCTAAAAACCATTTTTTTTCTTTAATAGCTAACTATTTTCCATTTTTCTATAATAGCTAACTAAGACACTATGGATAACAGTCAGTATTCTTCTTGGAGTGATTGCTCATGTCCATTTCATGTAGGTGTATGTGTGCTGCATGCACGCATCATCGGAAGTTTTTTCCCTTAGCAATACCTGTTGGGCCAGCGGGGGAGTCCCCTGGAGTGGCACCACTATAGCGGCTAATATATATCCCTGCTGTTTTTAGTTAATGATACCAAACCAGAAGATTTAAAGGGCTGACTGTGTGTGAAAATTTCTTAGATGCTCAGCTTTTGTTTGCTTTTGGATCACTTAGGCTTACTTTTTCTGTTCTCACCTTTACTTTTTTGGCTTACTGAGCATTTTGTTATGGATCTGAGTCTTTTTAAAAAACTTTTGAAAACTTATTCCTTAGTTTGCATGGTTTAAAACTAATTCAAAGATATAGCACATGGAGGAAATTAATTGTGTATAGCATGTACTAAAAACTTGAGACCATACAATTCCGCTGTTCTCTTTTCCAGCCTATTACCTAATATTTGAGCAAGGTCAGCTTCCTCAGCTTCCTCAGGTAATTACATTAGTGTTTCACTCTGGGAAAAGTCAATCAAATTTTCTTCTTCACCAGCTGTTGACTTTCTGACCAGGGTGTTATTTAAAAATGTCATGTTCCTGATTCAATGGCTTCAGAAAGCAATGTTTTATTTTGTTTGTTTAGTTGCTTGAGAAAGAGAAGAGGTAACTTCCAGAAAGGAATGAAATGTAGTGATTTCATAAAATGATGTTCATAGTATCTCTCTTTCCATTTATTTACTTCCAGCACTCAGCTGGGCTGGAAAGCTATTTGCACATAAACAATTGTAAAGAGCAACTGTAAGGAGTGGAACAAGTAGCCGGAGGAAGGTCAAAGAATGGAATAATCTAAATTAACTAATAATAATAGGCTCAGGGAGCCCCTAACATAAAATAGTTTACTAAAAGGGAAAAATATCCAGTTACTGAGAATTGAGAACCGACAGCTTGGATTGGTTCATGGGCAGAAGTGATGGTACCTTCTCTATTTAGCTAAAGCATCATTGTGTACCATCCAGTCTTTGTCCAGGGAAATAATTATAATTTGGAAACATACAGAATTGCAGGAGAAGAAAAGTTAGAGAAGGAGTCAAAGGCCAGCTATTGGAATACATTAGCCACTATAATATGAAAACATTCATCAAAGAAATATTTTTAATCTACCCAAATGAACAAACGTGGGGGTGGAGGAGATGTATAAATGACGCAAGAGGCATTTTGATATTTTTTAAAGGAGTGTATGGAAATTGGTATGAAAATCCAAGTGAAAATGTGTTGGCCAAGAAAAAGGGTCGGAGATATGCTACAATGCTGGTTGCTGGAATGCTTTCTTCTGCAGTGAAGCCATGTGTAGTGTGCCATATCAATATATCTCCCTAGCTATTTAAAGTATAAAAGAAGATGTAATAATCTCTTACTGTAAAAGAATTAATTTTATTCCACTCATATTGTACTGTGCTGGGCCCTGTACTCTTAGAAGTATGTGATACTGATACTTTAAAATAATCTCTTAGCAGGAAGTTGAAACCCACTCAGAGTTCTCAATAAGTATGCAACTAGTGTTTCATTTTTCCAATATTCATTACTCAGATTTTGTAAAGTTATTATATGAAGGCAATGGTCTTATCTGATCTCTTAAATTAAATAGGAGAGAAACCTCGTCAGTATCTGGATGGGAAGCTCCAAGTGAAACCAGTGGTGGTGATTGTGATTCAGCAGCAAACACTTGTCCACCTAATACACCAATCTTTTAATCATTGATGCCCTATTTAAGCGGGAGTGTATCACCGTTTTAAGCACAGGAGCTACTCACATGATCTAGGTTAACTTACATAATTTAGGGCATAAGTACTATAGGATCAGGACTAAGGAGGTAAAATCCCATTTAACCAATTTAAGGGAGGGTGAGCAGGGGGTCGGCTCCAGCCTGGCTGGGTTGGAGTGCCCCCTCATCCCCAGACAGAGGCTGCACCAGCTAGACTGGAACAGCCCCCATCTGCTGTTAAGGGTGAGGCTTACCAGTTAATTGATTCACTGGTTAAACATCCATATCCCTAGTCAGGATATAAAAATAAATGTCCTGCCATGGCTATTAGGCATTAAGCTGCTGGAGTGGCTACATGTAGGATGCAACATAATTCCAGAATATGTGAATGTCAACTATTCATGATACATTTTACAAATACCATTAATTTTGTTGGAGTAATTGAGCCCAGCTGCCTAGCACAAATTAAATACTATGATTAAACAAGTGTTATAACCACTTGTAAAATGTAACTTGGCACAATTTACTAACAGGTTTGCATATCTCCTAATATTGGACAATTAAATTTGAAGGCAATAATTGCCTGCCCTGTAGTGAAGTACATTAATTGTGCAAATTTATTGCAAATGGTACACCTGGCTCTCAAATCTTACTACTATTTAAGTGTTAGCGTTTTAGAATCGTCAGGTTTGATTCTTTTCCCTCACCAACATAAACCAAGAGCACCAATGTTGAAATATATAGTAGCTCCAGTGTAAAGCTGGGTATGTGGAAAGACACTTAGACCTACTGAAAAACATTTTTTTTATTAAATTATACTTCTTATAACCAGATATTTTGCAATCTTCACATTTATTAATTACCAGCTCCTGAGATACACTGGACAACTTTAGAAATCTTACTCATTTTAGTGAAAGTTGCAAGTGCTTCTCCATCCATCCTCAGGATTTGCATCCTCATATTTAAACTAAACAAAACCCAAATATTTACACTCTGTAGTAGCTTGTGTGAACAATTGGGTTTTCTTTTAGCTGGCAATTAAAAAAAACAATTTTGGGTCAAATTAAAAATTGTATTTGATCCAAAACAAAATGTTCTGGTTATATTCTGAGCATTTTGAAGTATTTATGATTAATTTTATTAATAGAACCAAAAAAAAAAAAAAAAACCCCAATGGAAAACAAGCAAAACATGAAAAAAACCCCACAACCTCGTGAAATGCTGACATGAATTTTCAAAATCAAAAGTCATTTGACTGCACGTCCAGTAATTTGATCTATGCCATCAAATGCCAGCACTGCCCCACTGCTATATATATTGGACAAACTGGACAGTTTCTGCGGGAAAGAATCAATGGACACAAATCAGATATACATAAAAGTAACATACAGAAACCTGTTGGGGAATACTTTAATCTTCCTAATCACTGTTTAAAAGATCTTGTCACAAACCAATTCTACTAACCAGATACACAGAGAAACATTGGAATTAGAGTTCATCCGCAAATTCAATTCTCATGCTAATGGACTCAGTCGTGATGAAGGATGGTTGGGACACTATCTACTAACAGTCAATGAAGGTGCAAACAGCTCTTTGTGTAGATTCCTATGTCAGGAAGGATACTATCAATTAACTTTGATTCTTATCTGCTTCATTTTAACTATCCAATCTTCAGATACTTACGGATTCCCTCTACCTTCCTGATTTCCTACACTCTCTGCTCCCTGTCTCCTGCTCCCCCTTCCTCCCCCCCCCCCTTTGTCTCTTATTTATTTTGGGTCTGCACATCCTAAACTCAAAACTCCGGTCATCTGAAAAAGTGGGCTGTGCCCACGAAAGCTCATGATACCACCTACATGTTTTGTTAGTCTATAAAGTGCTACCAGACCAATTGTTGTATTTTTCAAAATGATTTGGTGTTACCAAATCTGCAATTTTCACAGAAAAAGGACTTTGTATAAAAAAAATTTACCTCAACCAGTGGTATAGTAATTGTATCAGTCAAAATATATAACAGACAATGAAGCTGCTAATAAATTGACGCATAGAAACAAATATTGCTAAAAAGTAAGTGTAAGACCACTTCTGGTAGTATTTGCTTGTTCCTGATTACCCTCTTCATGTCCCTACCACCTGCGAAGAGCTCTACTTACAAACTTACAAATTTTTAACGGAGTTGTACCAATTAGTAGCTTTTTGTTTTTCTTTTACATTTTCCTTTCCAGTGTGCCTGCATGGTTTGTCATGTTCACAAAGCCCTACAGAATGTGTTAGCCTGGGAGTTAGGAAAAATGGTTTATAGTAAGTGATTTCATAAACTATGGCATATTTTTCAGGATAAAAAACAACTGCAGCAGCAAAAATGGCATAGTACTATTTATGAAAACACCATATGCCTTCCTTGTATTCTGGCAAATGTTTGGTTGAGTATTACTTTGACTTTTGTCCAGTCATTGTGCTTGGTTGGTTTAGAAGTAATTGGTTATGTAGTGTTATATATGGTTATCATTTTCCTCTCATACAGGAATCTCCTTTTACATTTGAGTGAGAAACAGCTCCACTGAAGTAAAAAAGAGCTACACTGTTGTAAAACCTGTGTAAAGTGACTGGGCCTAATTTTGATTAAGAATGAAACTGAAAGGGTGTCTAACCCTTTAGGGAAAGACCATTAACTGCCACTGGTGAAAGATGCCTTCAATCAGCAAACAAACAAACTTGCTTCTAACTCAGGTGTATGCAAAGAAAATAGTTAAATATGAATACAAAGGGATATCTTTCTGTAGTATGGTAATAAGCAAATGGGTATCTGGCCACTCAAATTAAACATTCAGTAATATTCAGATTATTTATTTATAGATTATTTATTTATATTTCAGCCCTACATACAACTCCACACCAAAAAAAAGTATATTCTTACCTTCAGGAGCCCTTGACATACATTTAAAACCTCTATACTAAGGGAGTTATAGTACAAATCATTCCAAACAGCAGCCAGTCCACCTGAGTACCCCTCATCACTAGACCAAATAAATTACCTCATCACAAGAATCCCTTCTGCAACTGCTTTGTCCCTCCACCAGTGTAGAGAATTTATTTACTTATTTATTCATTCATTTATTTATTTGCTGATTGTCTGCAGAGCAAAAGGACTTTATGACTGTGAGCTAACCAGAGATGGACCCTCTCAAGGAGAGAAGAATACCTATGTAAAGCAGGAGAAAGTGATAGGCACAAATCTAGAAATGAGAATATCAATTTTCTTCATTATCTAAAAAGCTCTGAAATACTGAATGAGGACAGACAGACTTAGACCAAGGTGTGACAATGTTCTTCAAGGAACGTCCCCGTGGGTGCTCCATTTTAGGTGCTTCAGTGCCACTGAGCCCGTGATCAGAGATTTGTGACAACAGTGTCCCATGGATAGCTGCATGCACGAGGAGTCGGTGTGCATTCTGAGGAGGCTTTTGCGCATGAACAGCTGACCCCACCTCTCAGTTCTTTCTCAACTGCTGCAGGTTTCGGTCACAGATCAGCAGTCTCCCTTTACCTTATGCAATACTTACCTAGCTGTAAATAGTTTACCTCAGAAACCATTCCTATTTTGTATCATTGAACTTTTAGTAGGTTTTAGTAATAGTTTAAAAAAAAGAGAGAGACAGAAGCGTCTCTCATTTGGTAAGTGCTTAGAAGTGCATATCAGCCTCACGCTAAGTACCGGCTCTCCAGGATATGTCGGGTTCGCCCAGATTCAAGAGGTGTACAGGCTGCTGACTCTCCATATCAATCTTGGCCGGGCAGAAGCACGCCACACAGAACTGCTCACATTGCCAGAAACTGATGAACCAATCCAGAAGAGTGAGGGAGCTTCAATTAAAAATGTTCCAAATGGAGAATAAGTCTCAGTCACCTACTGACCCTAAGCAATCCACCCCTCCCAGAAATCACCTGGGATGGGGTTGAAAAGAGTGGCTCCCACCAGGTCGAGCCCAATGGACCAAGAAAGTAGTAACCCTAAGAAAAGGTCCTATTCTTCCTCAGGGACTGACTCTCCCCTGAGGAAGCGCTCACTCCACAAAAATGTTACACTCCACCCCCACCTCTGTCACGTTACTGGATTTTGAGGGGAGCAGCCAGATCACTGCTGTACCCATGGGGGGGGGGTGTTGGCCCCAAAAGTTGGTACAAAGGGGGCCATGTGAGGTGTCAAACGAAAGCTTACTTTCTACTGATTCTGTATATGCTCTTCATATATCTGTATAATGTCTGTGTGTGGAATTATGAATATGTACTCTGTATGGATACTGGAAGTTTGTATGTGGTTGGGCAATAGGTGAGAACAGCTCAGCCTATGGACATGCTAATTAGCAAGCCACCAGGAACAATAGGTCTCTTAAGTACCAGAGACCCACCTGGGAAGGAATCTAGGTGCCTGGCCAGAGACCATGTGACTCTCTCCAACTTGGAAGAAGCCAGGGAGGGATATAAATAGGCCATGTGGCCTACTCCATCTTGGTGCTCAGCTCAGCTCTTCATCCCAGAGGCAAGAGTGCAGGGATCAAGGAGCCAGAAAGAACTGTGGACCCATCCTGATATAGGATGTACACCAAGGACTTTTAAGCCAGCAGTTATAACATCTCTGCTGCAAGCCTGCATCGAGAACTGGGAGATTCGATGCATGTAATGTATGATACTTTAACAACCTTATTCTCATGCTTTTCTTTCTTTTAGTAATAAACCTTTAGATTTTAGATTCTAAAGGATTGGCTCAGCGTGATTTTTGGGTAAGATCCAGAGTGTAAATTGATCTGGGATCTGTGGCTGGTTTCTTGGAACCGGACAAAACTTGTTCCCGGTAGATGAGATTGGGTTTTAAAACCCCTCACCTGTGTATTAGGCCTGGGGCCATCTAAGGCACAGATATTGCTGGGGTATCAGAGGGGTTTTGCTCGTGAGACTTCTGGATGGCCAGGCAGGCAGCTGAAGCGCTCTGTGGGACTGGTTTGTGGCCTATTTGGAAAGGTCTCCAGTCTGGGGGCTATAGAGAGCCCCAAATTTGAGCAATTCACCCTGAGCAGATGCCCTCAGCTGTGCCCAGACCCGGCCCAGTCTGTCACAACCTCAAAAGAGGTCAGACAAGCAGTATGCCAGCAGGACCAACAAGGAAAAAAGCCAAGACCCCAAGCACACACAACATGTCTGAGATAAGACACTGACAGAGGCAAAGCACAAAGTCTCCTTTGTGGTGGGAGAGGTCCAGGTTGGATATTAGGAAAAACTATTTCACTAGGAGAGTGGTGAAACACTGGAATGGGTTACCTAGGGAAGTAGTGGAGTCTCCATCCCTAGAGGTATTTAAGTCTCGGCTTGACAAAGCCCTGACTGGGTTGATCTAGTTGGGATTGGTCCTGCCTAGAGCAGGGGGCTGGACTTGATGACCTCCTGAGGTCTCTTTCAGCTCTATGGTTCTATGATGCTATGATTCCTCATTGGCACCAATTCAAATGCCCGCAGCACCATCTGTGGCTTGAAACACGCTCGCAGACGGCACCAAGCATGAGTGTTTTATCTGATGCGGCACCGCTGGCATCGCAAAAGCACGCAGCACCAACTTCACATACAGAGCAGCCAGCATTCCAACTAATGCCACTGCAAACCCATCCCACCTCCCGCCCTCTGATACTATCCACTTCCCCCCAATGACACAGTTCACAATGGCAACGGAATTATCAATGCAGTCAGTACTGGGGATGCCTCAGTTTGGTACTGACAACACCCCAAACACCACACAGGGTACTCTCTCAGCCACTTCAGCCAGTTCAGCGGCAGTGAGGTTTAATGAGGAGGAGGAGGAGGTGTCAAACCTGCCACATGCAACGAGATACTACTCTCATAAGTCTCAACAACAAACACAACAGTGGCAACCAACACAGTGGTTTCCGCCTATCATGCCTAACTGGCCATACTGGGACCCTTGGGTGGCTTATAGACAGCAACAATTTATACAGCCACAACACCCATCTATGACACCCCACAGTCCCATGCACCAGCAATGCAGTCCATAGAACAGTACACTCAGATGCAGAGGATCAGGATGTGGATATCATGGAGGAAGGTCACAGTTCACCCTCTCCCTACCCACACATACTTCTGCCATGCCACCTGATGGCACTATAATGCCTCCACCATCAACTACAGGGGATGATCTTAAGTCATTCCAGGAACTTTTCAAGAGAGTGATAGACACCTTAAAGTCCCTGGGAATCCATACTCTGGTTAACCAACAACATTCCTTGTAGGGCAGGAATGCCCCTAAGCTCTCTCAGCAGTGTACCACCCTGATTTCTCCCACCACAGAGGGAGGAACAGTAATGGGAGGAATGGCAGAGAACGGTCCTGACCAGCTCCAGATGAGGGTGAGGGCCCATCCAACAAGCCCTAAGGGCCTCGCCAAGGGTTCTGAGGGTACACCCAAGTACAGATTACCAGCCCCACCTTTTCTGTTCAGGGACCACCTATTCCTTTTCTGCCGGGCCTTGGAATCCATTACCTTGGGCTGTTGGGTCCTGGAAATGGTAGAAGGGGAGTACGCCATCCTCTTCCTTTTCATTCCTCCCTACCATCCCTCTACCCTGTCCTTCTTCAGAGACCCCTCTCACGAGCATCTCTTCAGGGAGGTCCATCAGCTCTTAACCCTACGAGCAGCCGAAGTTGTCCCTAGGGCTTCCTGAGCAGGGGTTTCTACTTCTGGTACTTCCTGGTTCCCAACACCAAGGGAGGGTTTCGGCCCCTTATGGACCTCAGGGAACTCACTGCCTTCATCGCCAAAGCCAAATTCAAGATGATGACTATGGCGTCTATCATCCCCTCCATAAGTCCCAAAGACTGGTACGCTTGATCTAAAAGATGCCTACTTCCACATTACTATCATACTGCACCACAGATGGTTCCTCTGCTTTATAGTGGGCCAGGACCACTATCAGCTTATGGCCCTCTCTTTTGGCCTTTCTACAGCCCTTCGAGTATTCACAAAGTGCATGACCATTGTGGCCGCTGCCCTGAGAAAGCAGATGTCCAGTGTTCCCCTACCTGGATGACTGGCTTCTCCAAGCCTCTTCTTCGGATCAGCTGCAAGCCCACATCACTCTCGTGCAGGACTTTTTTCAAGAGCTGGGGTTGCTCCTGAACATGGCCAAGTCGACCCTGGTCCCTACCCAGGGTATAGAGTTTGCGGGTACCCACCTGAACTTGGTGTCGGCCACAGCCTCCCTTCCCAGATCCTATTTCATGATGCAATCAAGGCAGCCATCCTGGGCATGCGGGCATTCCCGATGACCACGACCAGGTCTTTCATGTGCCTCCTGGGGCTGAAGGCCGCGTGCACGTACGTCATTCAACACACCAGGCTTCACATGCACCCACTACAGATGTGGCATGCAGGGATTCACAACCCGTCCCTGCACTATTGGGACAGAGCGGTGACATTTCCACCCCATGTCCTGTGCTCTCTGGACCGGTGGACCCAGGAGGAGGTGGTTTGTGCCAGAGTCCCATTCTTCAGACTGCTATCAACCCAGGTTGTGGGACTCACCTCAGAGACATGCAGATCCAAGGTATGTGGCCAAGGGACAACCTCTCCCTGCATATCAATACCTTTCTCCCTCAGCTCAGGTGCAAAATGATCCTTATTCTTTCTGACAATACATTGGCGGTCTCCTATATCAAAAGGCCGGGTGGGGCCTGTTTCCCTCCCCTGTGTTAGGAAGCTATGGGAGCTATGCATCGGGGCAGATATTCACTTGGTTGACTCTTATCTTCCAGGGTCCCAGAACACTCTGGCGGATTGGCTGAGCAGGTCCTTCTCCAGCCATGAGTGGTCTGTCAGGACTTTGGCAGGTTTCACCATCCAAACCTATGATCCCTGAACCTAATGGCATGGAAGCTCCATGGCTGACAGTGGCAGAGCTATAGTGCTCAGAGCATGTGCAGGAGGTCCTGCTTGGGAGTAGAAAACCTTCAACTAGGACCACTTACCTGGCAAAGAGAAGTACTTCTCTACCTGGGCTGCCCAGAAAGGGTATCACCCATGGATGCCCAGATCCTGCTGGTCCTGGGCTACCTCCTGGATCTTAGGTTACAGGGGTTATCCTCCTCCTTAGGGTATGACCTGATGGCCATCTCAGCTTTCCACCCGGGCTCCTGGGGCCGGACCCTCTTTGCAGATCCCATGGTACACAAGTTTCTGAAAGGGTTAGACAGATTTTATCTGCATATCCATCAGCCTATTCCTCAGTGGGACCTCAACCTGGTCCTGGCCAAACTCATGGGGCTTCCCTGCGAGCCCTTGGTGACATGCTCACTGCTGTACCTTTCTTGGAAGGTGTCTTTCTTGGTGGCCATCATGTCAGCCAGGCATGTGTCTGAACTGCAAGTCTTCACCTCGGATCCCCCATATATGGTTTTCTTTAAAGCTCAGGTCAGATTACGTCCCCACCTCACCTTCCTTCTAAAGGTGGTGTCTCACTTTCATGTGTCTCAAGATATTTTTCTCCCAGTTTTTTTACCCTAAACCCCATGCTTCAGGTAAAGAACAGGAATTACACACTTTAGATGTTAGGAGAGCTTTAGCTTTTTATTTGGAAAGAACAAAGCCCTTTTGTAAGTCCCCACAGCTCTTTGTAGCAATTGCAAATAGGATGAAGGGGCAGCCGGTCTCTGCACAGAGGATCTCCTCATGGATTACATCCTGTATCAAGGAGTGCTATGCCCTGGCTGGGGTGCCAGCCCCTCTCATCACAGCTCACTCCACTAGGGTCCAGGCCTCCTTTACAGCATTCATGGCCCAGATCCCTATCTTGGACATCTGCAGGGATATGTGGTCTTTGGTCCACATTTTTGCCAACCATTATACGCTGAGCCATCAGACTAGGGAGGATGCAGCCCTGGGGAGGGCTTTCCTCCGCTCAGTTGAAGGTTAGAACTCCAACCCTGACTCCTTGGGCTTCTGCTTTGGAGTCATCTACATGGAATGGACATGATCAATCACTCGAAGAAGAAAGAATGATTACTTACCTTCATAATTGTTGTTCTTCAAAATGTGTTGCTCATGTCCATTGCAAATACCTCCTACCTCCCCTTTTTCAGAGTAGTCGGGTAAGAAGAAACCAAGGGGGTGAAAGGCCATTGGGGGTATATATTAGCTGATGGCGCCACTCCAGGAGGCTCCCCTGCTGGCCCAACGAGTACTGCTAAAGGAAGAAAACTTCCAACGACATGTGCATGCAGCATGTGCACACCTACATGGAATGGACATGAGCAACACATCTTGAAGAACAGTAGTTACAAAGGTACATAACTGTTTTTTCTACTCCATACAACATGCTGTTATTAGCATTTTTCCTACAGTTATTCTAAATCTTGTAGTTCACATAGTACTGCAAGCTTGTAGGCTAGTTTGGGTTCTATTATATTCCTCTTTTTGACTGTTAAAAATCAGACAGCCTGATTCGAGTAAAATATCTGAAAAGGAAGAATCAGAAACAGAAGAATCTGCTCAATTACTTTTGTCAGTGAAATGTTGAATGATGTTAAATCTGCTTTAATTTTAACATTTCAGTATTTACTGCATGGAAATCAGCAATTACCTCCTGAAATACACTGTCACATAGTAATAATGATGCATATTTTAGTGAAACATTCTATGTGTGATGAAAGAGAGGACAAAGCAAGGATCTAAACGTTGTTTTCAGGGATGAAGTATCTGAATTTGCAACCATATTTATAATTTTTTAACAAAGGTGAAGTTCACACAGGGCGTGACCTTGGAAATACTGATGAATAGCGTATTCAAAGGCAAGTAGGTCCATGGCTGTCATTCAAACTAGATACATTACTAAAGAATAGAAGAATGTTCACTGTGTTACAATAAGCCAGTATAATCTCTTCCACTCAGTGTGCAGCAGCAGTCAAAAAAGCAAACAGAATGTTAGGAGTCATTAAAAAAGGGATAGAGAATAAGACAGAATATTTTATTGCCGCTATATAAATCCACGGTATGCCCACATCTTGAATGTTGTGTGCAGATGTGGTCACCTCATCTCAAAAAAAGATATCTTGACATTGGAGAAAGTTTAGAAAAGGGCTACAAAATGTTTAGGGGTTTGTAAGAGCTGCCATCTGAAGAGACTTTTCAGCTTAGAAAAGAGGAGACTAATTGAAGATATGATAGAGGGCTATAAAATCACTACTGGTGTGGAGAAAATGAACAAGGAAAAGTTATGTATTTGTCTCCATAAAAAAAAAACCTAGGAGTTACCAAATGAACAAACAAAAAGAAGTACTTCATGTAGCTCGTAGTCAACCTGTGGAACTCCTTTCCAGAGGATGTTGTGAAGACTAAGACTTTAACAGGGATCAGAAAAGAACTAGATAAATTCAGGGAGGATTCATGAATCCATTTAATAGCCAGGATGAATAGGAATGGTGTCCCTAGCCTGTGTTTGTCAGAAGCTGGGAATGGGCGACGGGGTGAATCACTTGATAATGATTTGTTCTGTTCATTCCCTTTGGGTCACCTAGTATTGATCACTGTCAGAGGACAGGATACTGGACTAGATGGACCTTTAGTCTGACCTAGTATTCTTATAATTTTACAATTTACATCCAGACACAGAGGCAAAAAAGAGATTTTCTACATTTTTGTTCTGAAAGGTTTACACAACTCTAAGGCTATGTCTAGACTACATTCCTCTTTCGAAAGAGGAATGTAAACTAGGCAAATCGAAAGTGCAACGGAAGCACAGATTTAAATATCCCATGCTTCATTTGCATATTTGCATCCGAGCACTTTTTCGAAAAAGGTTTTTTCGATAGTGAAAGCACAGTCTAGTGAAAACACCCTTTTTTGAAAGAACTCGTACTCCTCATTTTTTCAGGAGTATGGGGTTCTTTTGAAAAAGGGTTTATCATCTGAACTGAGACCATTGGTGTCGGCGCAGAGATTAGGGCTAGGCTTCATTCTCTTGTGACGACTGTAACTTTTCTTCACAGTGGGGCCAGTTGCAAGCTTGGCGCATCCTCTACCTCCCTTGCTATCTACCCGATTCCATGGGATCCGCAGGAGGAAATGCACCTGGGAGGACCTCCTGAGGGAGTAGATAGTCGGCCTGCAGTCCCTCTTCCAGGGGCTCGAGGATGAGCATCAAGAGCAGGCCACTAACAGGGAGGAGCACTGGGCTGAATGGGAGCAAAGGAAGGGTGCCTGGGACCAGTTGGCACGTCAGCGATGGAGCACATGGCATAGTGTATGGAGTGGGCCACCCACCCAGTCACCTCCCCCCACCCCGGGGCTGCAAAGGCCCCAGGACATGGGGCGGTGGGACCTTTCAGGCAGCTGAAGCCTCCCTATCACCCACTGGCAGGTGCCACTCTCATCCCCATCTTGAGCCCCACCCCCCATTTCAGGTTCTTTCTTGAGCCCCTCCTCTGTAGGATATTCCCCCAATAAACAGTCCTGTTTTTGCAACAAACATATCTTTATTATTTGTTCTGCAAGGGAGCGGGGAAGGAAGGAAGGGACGGAGGAGGAAAAGCACACAGAGGGAATGCAGGGGCCCCTTGTGAAGCAGCATGGGCAAGAGTCTCACAACTGGCCCTGCATGAAATTTTCCCTCAAGGCCTCTCTGATGAGCACAGCCACTGGATGTGCTCTCTGAATGGCACTGGTGTTCAGATGCTCAAATTCACTGGCAGAAAAGTCTCTCTCTTGCTTTCACAAAGGTTGTGGAGCACACAGCAGGCCACCATCATGAGGGGGATGTTGTGATCAATGAGGTCCAGGCGGGTGAGGAGACCCCTGAAACTTCCTTTTAAATGGCCGAACACACATTCGACGACCATGCAGCACCTGCTCTGCCTGGCGTTGAAGTGCTCCTTGCTGGGGTCCAGGTTGCCCGCATAGGGCTTCATGAGCCAGGGGAGCAAGGGATAGGCTGTGTTGCCCAGGATGACAATGGGCATGTTCACTTCTCTGACTCTGACAGTGCAGTTGGGGAAAAAATTGCCAGTGTGCACCTTTTGAAACAGGCAGAAGTGCTGGAAGATGCAGGCATCATGTGTCTTTCTTGACCAGCCTACATTGATGTCAGTGAAGTGTCCCTTGTGATCCATGAGAGTCTGCAGCACCATGGGATGGTGATCAGGGGCCAGGATGGGGATGTGTGTGCCATCTGTGGTCCCCTCCTGCAGTTGGGGAGGCCCATGGCGGTATAGCTATTCACAATGCTCTCCACATTCCCCAGAGTGATGACCCTCCATAGCATGATGTGGTTGATGGCCTTTGCCAGTTGTATAAGCATGGCTTCGACTGTGGATTTCCTCATGTCGAACTGGTTCCTGACTGAGTGGTAGCTGTCCAACATGGTGAACATCCACAGGGTGATGACCATGCGCTTCTGCACAGGGTTGGCGGGTGGCAGTTGGGTGTCCTGTTGCCTGAGGGAAGAGGTGAGCCACGCGCAGAGCTTGACGAAGGTGGCCTTCCACATGCTGAATTTCTGCTGCCATTGCTGGTTGTCTCATCGTTGTAGGATGATGCAGTCTCACCAGTTCAGACTGGTCTCCCACCACCAGAAGCAGCACGGGTGAGCACGGCCTATGGTCCATACTGTGATTCGTCCTTCAGGTCTTGGTCCTTGTCCTGCTGGAGCAATGTGAGGGCAGTCAGGAGCAACATGCGTTCTGAGGCGCAGCACAAGGCCCATGAGCGTGTCACTGCTTTGCAGCAGCTCTGGCTCTATGCTGTGAGTTCTGTGGAATCCACAAGGGAAAGCAGAGCATGAGGGGGGAGGCAGTGGAGAAGTGGCTTGTGAGACATGGCCATAGAGAGGACCCCCATAAGCACGCAGCCACAGGAAGTATTTGCTCTCCTGGTGCCCTCCCCAGAGTGCTTTCGGGGGCTCTAAGTCCAAGGCAGACTCTAATCCATGTGTATGTACATGCTATTTCAGAATAATTATAACTAATGTTGATGCTTCCCTGTAGTAGGGACATGGTATTTCAATTTTGTTAAATTGGGAGTTATTAATTTGATTTTAGTTATTTTGAAATAATTTCCTAGTGTAGACATGCCCTTAATGAGCTATGACACTGGTTAGATAAATTCAATTGTGTTAATGCATTTTTGTATATGGTTTAATTATGTCTGAAACTTGGTTTCCTAATATAGTATCTTTCTAGTAATTTTAATGTTTTCTATGGTGATTAAGAAATTTGTTGGAAATTAAGTTTTCTGAGTATGTGGGTCAATTCTTAAATGCAAGTTGTATTTTTTTGTATGTGATTGTCCTTAATAAAATTGCATATGCAGAACTAAACACTAACAGCCTATCACTTCTAGGGAAGTGCTAAGGAAAACCAATTAGTACTGTGCTGTGAGGTGGAGCGATTATTCCTATATGGTATATTATGGTTTCACAGTCAAAATTAACTAGGACCACTTTTTTAAAATAAGCAAACCTGAATCTGAATTGACCTAGGTTCTACCTTTTCAGTTTAAGGGAAACTACAGCAAGACGTCCTAACTTGAATTATTAGTTTCTCCACTATATTTATCTAGATCAGAGTTTGAAATAGTTCAAATGTCAGTATATACGCATTGAGTTTCCTCTGGGATAAAAATACTTTAGACATGCACTTAAGCACTCTCTCCCTCACACACAAATCATTTTTAATGAAATGTTTCCTGCCATCTAGACAGTATTGCAACTGTCAGCACTGCAGAATAATTACCACTCACAGAATGTTGGGGAAAAAAGCCCATTTTTATACAGATTTTTAGCAACTTAGAAAATTCAATTCACATTAAAATTTACATTTCAGAACAAGTCTCAATGAGATCTTTGCAAGAATTCATTAGTTTTGCCTTGCAAGAGTTTATGGAATTGTTATCTTGAGATTTGCTTTCCCCAAGTTATTCTTTAAGCTGAAGGTCCAAAGAAACCAAAAGACTCAAAGCAAAGTATTGCTGAAATTCCTGGAGTTTTGATCTTTTACATTACAATATCCTCTGAAGATAATGATGTTTTCACCAAAACTTTTAAAACAATGACATGCTTTGCTTGGAACAAATTCAGTTTTAATTTCTTGTTCTTACTTTTAACATCCATTGTATAAGCTTTGCCATCACAATTAAAAATAGATATCGAGAAAATCAGGTTTTCCCAAAGAAATGTCAAGGAAGCAGAGTGCCCCAAATATGCACTTTTGTGCCTTTACAGAAGTCCTACAGTAATTTCAACCCTTTAAAATGTTAGTCACTACTTGATTTCACACTGGCAGTGTTTTATTCAAGTTAAGAATACAGACCTTTATGTAAATAAAGATACCATTGGAATGAGTGGAGCTTCTGTGACAAACTTAAGTGCAGCATAAAACCCATCAACCAGAGGCAATATGGTTCAGCAGTTGAGTTCCTCATGGGGATCCAAGAGACCGCATTTCTGTTCCCAGCACTGGCCTGCTGGCTGATCATAAGCAAGTCATTTCATCTTTGCTTCCACTTCCTTGCCATATTTTGTGTATTTAGATTTTAAACTATTCAGAACAGGCATTATCTTAATTTGTAAACTTACAATGGCTAAAAATATTAATTGAATGCTGTCAGTGTAACATAAGACATCATAGGACAAGAGAATAATATCAAGATGTTTTAGGGTTGCCAGATGGTTTCAGCAAAAATACCGGACACACTTGATATTACATCACAATCTACATTACATCTTATTTACAAAATACCGGACATTTATATTTTCTCATTTGTATTTTCTCAATTTGTTTCCCGAACAGAAAGCTCAAATACTGGACAGTCCGGTTCAAAACCAGACACCTGGTAACCCTAGATGTTATTGGCATGAGTTTGGGATGGCCATATTGCTTAACTACTACAGTACAGACAACTATATCCTGTAGATAATCTTAAGAAAAAATATTTCTGATAAAGGTGTTTCAATACAATTTTCATCTGGTAATGGAAATACGGACTGTGGCTACCACTCAGTTTGTGTTTACTAATTTTGCTATATTAAACTGTAGTTATCGCTCAGTTTGGATCATCTCTTTAGACCAAACATTTTCCTTCTTTTCACCCAAGATGAAAATATTTAAAAATGTCTATGCAAGAAGAGAAGTGTGCTGGTACATGGATGTGCTAATATAAGACTCAGTCTTAACAGTACTTTACCAGGAAGTTAAGAATCAAATTGCTGCTGTTAAAACTTGAAATTCTGAATTTCAATCAGCTGTATTCATGAACTTCATGAAGCATTTGAGTGACAAGACAGACATTCAATGAGAGAAATAAGTGTATAGACATTTAAATGCCTCACTTATGAGTTCCTCCTCAGAAGAAGAATTTAAAAGTGCACTTTTACAAAAATATACCAAGGATGTGACTGAGTTATTGCTGGGGAAGATAATAGCCATTAAAATTCTTTAACGGATCCACACTGGTTTCTGGTGTGTGATTTTGGTTTAGATGAGTTATGTCCCAAATTGGCTGTCCTTTTCAAAGATAGTTGCTAGCTGGAATTGAAAGAAAAATCTTTCACCAGGGATTTTCACTTGGAAGCCTGTGTAGAGGTGTCTTATAAGAATATATAGGTAGGTCTATACTCTTATTTTTGGGGAGGAATTCCTAGTACTTAGAGTATTTGGGATAAATTGTTCATGGTTTATGCTCTAAAACTTATTCATGTTTAACTTTTAAGTGCTTAAACACCTTTATTTACAGAAACTGTAGCTTGTGAGAAAGTTGCTACAGTGCCAGAATACATATTTGAACTGTTAATCAATTTGTCAACAGTTAAAAAAAAATCTATCAATTGATAATGTGGCCAGTGGTTCCATAGCCCACTTCTGACAACTGGGACTATGTTTGAAAATTCAAGGGACCAAACCATTTTGTACCTATCCTTTTAAGGTTTGATATTTTCCTCTTTCTCATATAACCCCTTTGGACTTCTGTTATAACAAGTTCTGAGTTGGGCAACAAATGATCTGCACCTTCATTGTTCAGATCATTTTTAACTACAAAATTGACACTTTTGGAATATTTCACAACAATCAATGCAGACAGTGAGCTCCAAAATTGTTGGATGACATGGCCCAGTGGAAAAAATATCAGTGCTGTGCAGTATGAAAAGGACTACTGGAGTGCGCTTTCCAGGAATGGATCAACAACCTCATTCGCATGTAAGCATTGAAAATACAGCTACCAGTTATAAATAATTTCCTCATTCTCAGTTTAAAAATACAGTAGAATGTTTATATACTACCTGAAAAGATTTTGGGGATTGAGTTCAGATCTGCAGGTTGATATCTGATTTGTGTCCATTTACCCTTTGTTGGCAGAGACTGTCTGGTTTCATGACAGAGAGGCATTGCTGTCCCTTAATCACAGGACTACTCATTTAATATAAAGCTTTTGAACTGTATTTTTGTTTTTGAAGTTACAGACTAACAAGGCTACTACCTCTTCGAGACCTTTTTATATTAAACAAGACGTTCCACACCAAGCTGTCTTTTATACAGCAGAAAGTAATAAAGCTGTTTTCCTAATTTGGTTTAAGTAGCTATGGTGTCTTAAGATTTACAAGATATAAAAAGAAAATAGATAAAAGCATTTTAAAACATTTTTCCCCTAAAGAAAACTCATTATGTTGTAACCATTTAAATATAAATACAAGGATCCAGAAGGTACAAGCAAGCAAACTGAGACAGCAAACAATTGAAGTACATAACAATAATGCTACTTTTTATACTGTTTATTTGCCAGTTTCCGGGCTTATTTCCTGGAATTTGAACAGACAGAAGTATTTCTGATGGGAGGTTAATTTACAAACAGCATGATCTATCAAATGATCTATTACAGTTTCCTAGTTTCCAGCTGATAACCTGATGACCGTCTATTCTCACTCTTAAATGAGCTCCATAAAGTGAAGTTATCAACTAAAAATGGCACTATAATAGGACAGAAAATGTGGCTATTCACAACAGTGTACATGCATTTCTTGGCTGACTCACTAAACATACAGCAACAATACACACAATTGCTTGGGGACCAAAATAATTTTGATGCAGTGGTTAGGTTTAAGACCTCTTTTTCGTCCATTAAGGTTTACTTTTGGAAAATCAGGCTGAATTCCCATATATACATTATAGCCTTAAGGGACCAGTAACATTTTAAATCTCCACTAGTGCCTTGGTAATGGACTTGGAGGTCATGTTTCACAAAGGAACTGTTTCTGGGTACCTGCTTGCATATTCTAGGATGTCTCTGCTGCCCCTTCTAGTGGATTGGGGACCAAATATAAAGTATTTGTTCCCCTCTGGTGTGTCTCACTGTTTAGGCTAACTATCCCATGGTGAGGTGGGTGTTGGGGGATGGTGGGAACCTAAGCCTACCTTCTATTCTAGGTTCCAGCAAAAGAGCAGTGTGGATAGTAGCTGTCTGCAACATCTCCTAAGCAAACTACATGACAGCTAAGATTCCTTTGCCTACTTCCCCATGCTCCCTCCCCACCACCTTTTTTTACCCTTTCTGGAGGATCGTTCTCTGGTGCCTGCTAGTGTTTGTACCTCCCAGTCCTTTAGCAGCTCACTTTCTTACTCCAGCTCCTTATAGACTGTGAAGGGACTTCAAGGAAAGTCTTTTTAACCTGTACTAGCCAGTTCTTAAATGGCTCCAGATGTTCTGATTAGCCTGTCTTAAATGTTTCTAGAAAGTTTTTGATCGACGGCAGGTGATTTTATTGCTCTGGAGTAGGGATATGAACAACTAGTTGACTATCTGATAAGCAAATAGTCTAGTGGACTAGTTGCTCCCCTCCCGCTCCCGCCTCTGTCAGAAAGAGACAGCAAGGGGGGGAAGAGAGGGAGTACTTCAAAATGTCAGTGCCACGTGGAGCCTGGGGCCAGACCCCAGGCTCCATGCACTGCTGCTGCTTTTAAATGCCGCATGCTGGCCGGGGCTAGCTGGGGTGTCCGCAGCGGCATGAGGCATTTCAAAGAGGCAGCGCCGTGTGGAGCCCAGGATCAGCTGGGAACTTCACCACTGACCCTGGACTCCTTGAGGCGCTGCTGCTTTGAAACGTTGTGTGGAGCCTGACACCAGGCTCCCCATGGCATTTCAAAGCGGCAGTGCTATATGGAGCCCAGGGTCAGTGGTCCCCAGCTGACCCCAGGCTCCATGCGGCACTTTCGCCTTTGAAGTGTAGCCCTAAGGCTGTTGCTACACTTCAAAAGTGGAGGCACCCTATTGACTAATAGAATAGTCAATGCAAAATGCTCAATATTTAACATCCCTACTCTGGCGTAGCCCCTATTAACTTACTCATTGTAGCCATTTTACCTGACCTTGTCACACTGTGAGGTCACTGTCCTTCCTCTGTAGATAAAACGCCACTGAAGAAATCTGATGTTTAATGTATAAACAATAATGCCTCATGATCTAGAAAGTCTAAATTCCCTTTTGCTCATTTATGCAACACTAGGCCTGAGTATTGATTGAATAGCAATATGAGGAGGAAAAAACTTCAGACTTCACTAAATTGTATGCCACTACAACACATTGTGTATCTTCCTTTCCCAGAAACACTTGTATGAGAGAGGATGATCTATCCCACTGTACAAGAATGCAAGGTCTTCAGTCTGCTTAAACATCATGATGAGAAAAGAATATTTTGTTTGTATATTAAGTAGTAAGTCAGTCCAATACTAAAATGCAGCTAAGTTTTTCAGTGCTGTAGATGAAGAAATTTCTCCCTGCTCCCAAGAATGTTCCCAAGGGGATGGAAAAAGATTGTTTTCAGTGTTGACCAATGACAGAACAAGGAGCAATGGTCTCAAGTTGCAGGAGGCAGGGGGTAGGTCTAAATCGGATATTAGGGAAAACTATTTCATTTGGAGAGTGGTGAAGCACTGGAATGGGTTACCTATGGAGGTTCTAGGATCTCCATCCCTGGAAGTTTTTAAGCCTCAGCTTGACAAAGCCCTGGCTGGGAAGATTTAGTTGGGATCGGTCCTGCTTTTAGCAGAGGATTGGACTCAATGACCTCCTGAAGTCTCTTCTATCCCTATGATTCTGTGAATGTGACCATTTTATATCATGAAACATGATGCACCTTTATTTTGTGCAACTGTAAGTGTCATCAGACCCACTGTTTCTGATTTAGTGACTTTTTACTGTCAATTCTGTTGATACAAAGGCCAATTCCTTTTGGGTACATCTACACTTACTCCCTAATTCGAGCTAGAGATGCAAATGTAGCTGACCGAAATTGCTAATGAAGCGGGGAATTAAATATCCCGTGCTTCATTAGCATAATTTCGCCCGCACGTTATTCCGCTCAACAGCTGCGTCGAACCAGGAAGTGCGCTCCAAAAAATGAGGAGTAACGTTAGTTCGAACCAAGGGGTTTGATTCAAACTAACGCATCCTGGAGCGCACTTCCTGGAGGGCACTGGGGTTTTATATTGACAGAACATGAACTTTCCAAAAATCCCAATTATTGCTGATTTTGATGGCTAATCACTATAAAGGCGAGTTGCTTTCTGTGCAATGCATATCAAAACTCATTGTATTGTACACCGTGCATTATTACTCATTACAGAACAAGTCGCTCCCACAGATACCAAGAGCCCATTCTATCAGAGCAATAGCAGTTTCTATTGCCTTTCTCAAGGGAGTCCCTCTATGTGACTTTTGCCGAGCTGCCACATGGTCCTCCAATTATACCTTTGCAAAACATTATGCTATCCCCAGCAACTTCATTAGTGACTCAGCAGTTGACTCTGCAGTGTTCTCCAGATAGGTGAAGCCTTAACTCCAATTCCCACCTCCTTATGGCAGACCACTGCTACGAAGTCATCTACAGTGGAGCACTCATGGGGACACTACTCAAAGAAGAAGAGGAAGTTACTCACCCTGTGCAGTAACAACGGTTCTTCCAGATGTGTGTCCCCGTGGGTGCTCCACTAACTGCCCTCCTCCCCACTTCAGAGTTTTCTCCCTTATATTTTTCAGATACTCGGTGATTAGGAGGAATTGGCGGGAGCCGGACTGCACACTCTAAGAAATGGTACGAACAGAACAAGACGCCTAATGCGCATGCACGGTCTGGCAGACCACTTCTGATGAATCTCCGATCTGCGGCGCTGTGACAAACCCAACACCTATGGTGGAGCACCCCTGGGAACACACATCTCAAAGAACCGTAGTTACTGCACAAGGTGAGTAATTTCCTCTAATCAACATGCCTTTTTCACCTCCCATGGGCTCTTCTTAAGCCCCATTCTTCTTAGAATCATAGTATCATAGAGCTGGAAGAGAACTCAGAAGGTCATCAAGTCCAGCCCCCTGCCCAAGGCAGGACCAATCCCAACTAAATCAACCCAGCCAGGGCTTTGTCAAGCTGAGCCTTAAAAACCTCTAGGGATGGAGATTCCACCACCTCCCTAGGTAACCCATTCCAGTGCTTCAGCACCCTCCTAGTGAAATAGTTTTTCCTAATATCCAACCTAGACCTCTCCCACTGTAACTTGAGATCATTGCTCCTTGTTATACCATCCATCACTACTGTGAACAGCCTTTCTCCATCCTCTTTGGAACCTCCCTTCAAGAAGTTGAAGGCTGCTATCAAATCCCCCTTCACTCTTCTCTTCTGCAGACTAGACAAACCCAAATCCCTCAGTCTCTCCTCATAGGTCATCTGCTCCAGCCCCCTAACCATTTTGGTTGCCCGCCACTGGACCTTCTCCAATGTGTCCACATCCTTTCTATAGTGGGGGTTCCAGAACTGGACCCAATACTCCAGATGTGACTTCACCAGAGCCGAATAAAGGGGAATAATCACTTCTCTGGATCTGCTGGCAATGCTCCTCCTGATGCACCCTAATATGCCATTAGCCTTCTTGGCTACAAGGGCACACTGTTGACTCATATCCAGCTTCTCATCCACTGTAATCCCCAAGTCCTTTTCTGCTGAACTGCTACTTAGGCATTCGGTCCCTAGCCTGTAACAATGCTTGGGATTCTTCTGTCCCAAGTGTAGGACTCTGCACTTGTCCTTGTTAAACCCCATCAGATTTCTTTTGGCTCAATCCTCTAATCTGTCCAGCTCACTCTGGATCCTATCCCTGCCCTCCAGCATATCTACCTCTCCACGTAGCTTAGTGTCATCTGCAAACTTGCTGAGGGTGCAATCCATCCCCTCGTCCAAGGTCATTAATAATGTTGTTGAACAAAACTTGTCCTGGAACAGATCCTTGGGGTACTCCGCTAGAAAGCGACCGCCAACCTGATATCGAGCCGTTGATCACTACCTGTTGGGCCCGACAGTCTAGCCAGCTTTCTATCCATCTTACAGTCCATTTATCCAATTCCTATTCCCTTAACTTGCTGGCAGGAATATTGTGGGAGACCGTATCAAAAGCTTTACTAAAGTCAAAGTATATCACATCTACTGACTTTCCCACGTCCACAGAGCCAGTTACCTCATCATAGAAGCTAATCAGATTGGTCAGGCATGACTTGCCCTTCATGAATCAATGTTGACTATTCCTGATCACTTTCCCCTCTTCCAAGTGCTTCAAAATGGATTCCTTGAGGCTCCCCTCCATGATTTTTCTGGGGACTGAGGTAAGGCTGACTGGTCTGTAGTTCCCTGGATTGTCCTTCTTTACTTGTTTTAAAAATGGGCACTACATTTGCCTTTTTCTAATCATCTGGGATCTCTCCCGATCTCCACGAGTTTTCAAAGATAACGGCTGAAGTGTCTGCAATGACATTTGCCAACTCCCTCAGTACCCTCGGATGCATTAAATCCGGGCCCATGAATTTGTGTATGTTTAGCTTTTCTAAATAGTTCCTAACTTGTTCTTTCCCCACCAAGGGCTGTCCACCTCCTTCCCATAGTGTGTTGCCTAGTGCATTTGTCTGGGAGCTGACCTTGTCTGTGAAGACAGAGGCAAAAGCAGCAGCCCACAGTAAGGATGTTAAAAATCAGTTAATTGAATAGCTGATTAACCTCATGAATTCTTATTGGTTACTCAACTATTCTGTAGTCCCCAGGGATGGGGCTGGCAGTCGGTGTGCTCTGACCCCATTCCAAAGGAGCCTCCTGCCACTCCGAGCTGCTGCCTCTGTATCAGAAGTGGCAATGCGGGGTGCCAGGTGGGAGCTGGTCTGTGAAGGCAGCTAGTTTAAAAACTAGCTCCCCTTGCAGACTGGCTGCCTGTCCAGAGGCAGGGCTGAGCTCCCAGACTCAACACAAGACAGAACTGAGTTGGGCTGCCTGTACCTCTGGCTCCTAATGCACTTTAAATGCAGATGTGCAGCAGGGGTAGGTCGCAGACCCAGCATGAGTCAGGACTAAGCTGGGCTGCTGGCCAGCCTGCTAAAAAAATTACTGTTTGGAGGGGGGAATGCATGTAGTCTATAGCATTAACCTACATGCTTTTGCTTATTGGTTAATCGGTTACTCGACTACACTATTACGTCTCTAGCCCACAGTCCTGCCCTCTGGAGTTCCTGGGGAAACTAAGGTGCCAATTCCACCCTTGTACCTTTCCCATAGTTCTTCCTCAGTCTGGCTTCTGTCAGGCCCTTCCCAGAGGGAAGGAATACTGTTCTGTGCCTCACCCCCTCAATTGCACTGAATTCCTTTCTTTTAATATCTTCCTGAGACTGACAAACCCTCTGGAAGTAATAAGGTGGGACTATTAGATGTCTCAAGTGCAGTTGAACCTTTTCTAGATGATGTGCTGTTTATACACACCCATCACAGTGTTAAAAAATCCTAGCCCCAATATTGTTCCTTAAGTGGAACAAATGAATAGCTCCCCTTTGTGTATTTTACTCTGACAAAGCACTGAAACTGTTTGCCCAATTCTTCACTGTCTTGCATCTTCTGCAGTCAATTTAGACCTATTCACCATGATTAGAAGTCAAAGGCAGTGCTGGCAAACCACTGAACTGCAAATCAGGAAAGCTAGGTTCTATTTCAAGTTATGCCCCTGATCTGCTGTGTGTATAAAGATACTAACAATCCCTATTGCATAGGAGTTTTTCATAAAAGCTAAGTATTAATACATATTTTATGGAGGACTTGATAATAATTCTTGGAGTATTCATCTAGATTAAAAAAACCCATGATATTGACAGAATTCTGCTCCTGTTTCACATAAGTGGAAGCTTTCTGTTTGCTTCTATAAAAGTAGAATTAGGTAAACACCGACCTCTTGAAAAAAATCACACCTTATGTCCCAATAAACGTATTTAACTAGGGTACATCTACACTGCACGACTATTTCAAAATAAGCTATTCTGGAATAGTTTTTCTAAAATAGCTTATTTTGAAATAGCACATCTACATTGCAGGGAAGCCTCAAAATTAGTCTGAGGCAGGCTTCCCTAATGTAGATGTGCTGTCTTGATTTATAGCCTCAGGAGACACTGTGGAGGAATAACTTAGAAAGGCCTTGGTGAAGGGCTATTTAGAGATAGCAGCAATGAAGCATCTACACATGCCTTATTTTGAAATAGCTATTTCGGAATAGGAGTTATTCCTTGTAGAATACAGATTTCCTCATAGAATACAGATTTCTGAATAAGCCATCCATTATTTCAAGATTATTTTGGCTCACATTATTATTCAAAATAACTAGTGTTATTTCGAAATAACCACGCTGTGTAGATGTAACTCTATTTGTTAATCTTTTGGAACTGCCTTACCATGTTCAAGAGACACAGTTTTTCATAGTAGAAGCCTCACTAATTTGAACTTCTCAAGTGTTACACTTGTGATTCCATCCACAATAAGATTGTCAGTCAGTTTCCCTGGACGTAAGTAAAATTAATGTGTACAGATCCTGGCTAGCTCATATTTCAGAGGTCTGGAGAGATGCTACAGTTCACAGGTCATTTTCAGCTGTGTAAATCACCCTTAGCTCCACTAAAACCAACAAATCTATGAAGATTTACATCAGCTGATGATCTCACCCATTTCCTTTTAAGGCTCACCACTATCATTGTTATTTGAGACCTTTCATTTTAAATGCTTAAATGAATAGAGTCCAGCCCCAGGTTCATCTCATGGCCTCAGTTTTAAGCAGACTTGTCCATTGAAGACAAAGGGAATTGGGCTTAATTGTCTTTAGTCATACCTTGGTTCCTAGTCACTTATTACAGTTGAGTTTCTTGAATTACTCTGTAGCATCCCTGTGGATATTTCAGTCATGGTCAAATGCACACATTACATGGTGCAAAAAAGGGCTTTTATGAGTGGGAATTTACTTTTATTTTCCACAGTAATGATTAGGGAAATAAAAACGAGTTAAATAAAATGTATTTCTATTCCTCCACTTCTCGTTGTGTTTTTAAATGGCTCAGTCACAGATATAGCTTTCTTGTTTTGAATATACTTACAGGGTTTATCATTTAAATTGCTGTCTAGTAAAACTGCATTGAATATATGTTCTTCTAGCACTGGCAAATTTTTCACTTGAAACTTATTTTTGACAGAAAATTGAGTTTTTAAATTAATATTCTCCCCCAACAAAAAAAATCCATGGAAAAATGCAATGTTCAATGGGGGGAAAAATTGAAGAAGTCTATCCAAAAAGAAATTTAAAATTTAGCTGTTCATAACATAAAATGTTATGTTAAAAGAACATTCTATGCAATATTTCAACAGAAAATCTGACCAGTTCTAATTACATTTTTATTTCTAGTTTGCAAAGGACGAATACTTTGTGTTATTAGAAGAATAGTCCCTTCCCCTTTTAAAGGATATTTCTTTAAGCCCTAGTCATTTCCTGTAATTAGCTTATCCTACTAAAATTTTCTCTTTCTTTTAACTTTGCTTTTTGCTCATTAGTACATAAAACTTCTCTGCATTTAACATGGTTCTAATTCTAGTGAAATGGGTTCACTTACAATAGTAGTGCCTCTTCATTGTTTATATTCTGATGCTCCCTATAAACAGTCACCCTATATTAGTGATGGAGTTTCTTCTGTGACTTGGCTCTCCAACCCACACACAATAGTCAGAATATTTATGTTCACCTCTTTATTGGGGTATCAAAGTTGACCAACCAACAGTCCAGCAACTAATTCAAACAGCTGATGACAGGTCTTTGGCTCTGAATCAAGGCTCGTGCCACTTTGCCAGTAAATGGTAGGGGAATCCAGGCTTTCCTTGAGTTCTAGGCCAGGTAGCCAAGATCTATATAGACACATCCATTGCTGCTGTTTCTCTGGGTTTCTTACTACACAGACTATCTCAGGCTTCCTGCTCCACAGCTTTGCTGAGGTGATCTATCTTTCAGAGCTATAATTTCAGGGCTTGTGGAATGGTATCACCCATATGTTACTCCTAAGAAAGACATATGTTATTAGGATACCAAACTAATATTGTACTGACCACTGCTACCTAGTAGAATAGCTACATTCATTTCTAGTATTCACTCCATGTATTACTTAAAGCTATGTTTAGAATCATCTCTTTTTTGTAGGCAAGAAATAAAATATTTTAAGAAGTAATTTTTTGAATCAATAAATTCCTTCTCTGAATTATGCCATAAGGTACAATTCAGCAAATTTATATTTGGAAACCCCATTATTAATTTGCATTTTTCCTGAATCACTTGTTCATGGCTAGAATACCCTTAAGTCATCAAATCACTGGTCTCCCAGACACATCAAAGATTAGCTGTTTCTTTATTTGAGTCAGATCTTGGGTGACAAGATCTGGAAAACCCACACAAAGGCTGTTAAATTCCCTACACTTCTGTTAACTGATAATATATGTATGTTAGTGTGACGAGGTGTCCATATTTTGCACTAGACCGGAAGAGGTTAACATGACACTGTAGGCAGAAGAACTCCCATTCCCTCAGCCGTACTGGGTATGCTCAGCTTGCTGGGCCAGTATAAAAGGAAGCACCTCAGCACAGACTGGGCTGCCTGCTGGAAAATAAGGACCTGTGGTGGAAGTTCCAGCTGAGAACCAGTCACAGATCCTGTTGATGGAAGCCAGAGACCCTGAGGACTAAAATATTTCTGCATAGATAATGGAGCACCAGGGAGTGTCATGTTGAGGAACCTGAAGATCCTGAGGATTCATGGACTGCCACAACACAAAGTATGGTAGGAAGCAACCCAAGGAGTGTGAATGGTATCTCCCACCTGGGTGATCTCAGGGGATTTTAGTGAGATTCTATTGCCAGAGGCCTGTGTCTAGGCCAGTGGAGTTGGGTGGGCTCAGTCCTCCCTACCTGGGCTTCCATTCCCCCTGTTGGTGGCCCTGTTGACACTGGCTATGAGGCACTCGGGCAAGTTCCTTCACTCTATGTCTTGGATTGTGGGAGGTTGTGAGGTTGGAAGATCACTCTACAGATTGAACTACAGTGTCCACACACACTGATTACCCACCCTCTTTCATAATGGTGTGTGCCTATATAGAGAGAAATATCTCTTCAAGAGATCCCGGGGGGACAGGTAGGAGTGAGTAGTGTGTGGGTCACTGTTGCTACTCAGATTTAGCTCCACACACAAAAGCTTCTGGAACTGGGTGTGGTAGTTTATGGTCTGGTTTTATAGGTTCTGTCTATGCTGCTGGGGTCAGACTCCATGACCCTGCTTCTCTAAGGGCCTCGTGCCCTGTGTGAGCTGGGAGAAGCTGAGCCAAGAGCAGAAAGCACGCTGGTGTCCTTCACTCTGACGCACGTTGCAGCAGGATTTTCAGTAAGTCTGTATCCTTGTGAGTTATCTGACTGGTTAATCAGTGAGCTAGATGTCTAGCAGTGATCCACAGCAGAGGAAGAGGCTGCCTGTACTCCAACTGAGGATATGTCTACACTACAGAGTTTTGTCAGAAAAATGTCTGTTTTTCCAACAAAATTTGAGTTATGTCCACACTGCAATCACATTCTTTCAAAAGTAAATAGAAAGAACGGAGGGATTTTTCCGATTGCAGTACTCCTCTTTCTATCTCATTTCCAACAGGAAACTTGGAAATGGCAGAGATGCTTAATGACTTCTTTGTTTCGGTCTTCACCGAGAAGTCTGAAGGAATGCCTAACAAAAGGAATGCTAGTGGGAAGGGGGTAGGTTTAGAAGATAAAATAAAAAAAGAACAAGTTAAAATCACCTAGAAAAGTTAGATGCCTACAAGTCACCAGGGCCTGACGAAATGCATCCTAGAATACTCAAGGAGCTGATAGAGGAGGTATCTGAGCCTCGAGCTATCATCTTTGGAAAATCATGGGAGACAGGAGAGATTCCAGAAGACTGGAAAAGGGCAAATATAGTGCCCATTTATAAAAAGGGAAATAAGAACAACCCAGGAAACTACAGACCAGTCAGTTTAACTTCTGTGCCAGGGTATATGATGGAGTAAGTAATTAAGGAATCCATCTGCAAATACCTGGAAGATAGTAAGGTGACTGGTAACAGCCAGCATGGATGTGTAAAGAACAAATCATGTCAAACCAATCTAATAGCTTTCTTTGATAGGATAACGAGTCTTGTGGATAAGGGAGAAGCGGTGGATGTGGTATACCTAGACTTTAGTAAGGCGTTTGATATGGTCTCGCATGATATTCTTATCAATAAACTAGGCAAATACAACTCAGATGGGGCTACTATAAGGTGGGTGCATAACTGGCTGGATAACCGTACTCAGAGAGTAGTTATTCATGGTTCACAATCTTGCTGGAAAGGTATAACAACTGGGGTTCCACAGGGGTCTGTTTTGGGACCGGCTCTGTTTTGGGACCGGCTCTGTTCAATATCTTCATCAACGATTTAGATATTGGCATATAAAGTACGCTTATTAAGTTTGCAGATGATACCAACTGGGAGGGGTTGCAACTGCTCTGGAGGATAGGGTCATAATTCAAAATGATCTGGACAAATTGGAGAAATGGTCTGAGGTAAACAGGATGAAGTTTAATAAAGACAAATGCAAAGTGCTCCACTTAGGAAGGAACAATCAGTTTCACACATACAGAATGGGAAGCGACTGTCTAGGAAGGAGTACGGCAGAGAGGGATCTAGGGGTTATAGTGGACCACAAGCTGAATATGAGTGTGATGCTGTTGCAAAAAAAGCAAACATGATTCTGGGATGCATTAACAGGTGTGTTGTGAGCAAGACATGAGAAGTCATTCTTCCGCTCTACTCTGCACTAGTTAGGCCTCAGTTGGAGTATTGTGTCCAGTTCTGGGCACCGCATTTCAAGAAGGATGTGGAGAAATTGGAGAGGGTCCAGAGAAGAGCAACAAGAATGATTAAAGATCTAGAGAACATGACCTATGAAGGAAGGCTGAAAGAATTGGGTTTGTTTAGTTTAGAAAAGAGAAGACTGAGGGGGGACATGATAGCAGTTTTCAGGTATCTAAAAGGGTGTCATAAGGAGGAGGGAGAAAACTTGTTCATCTTAGCCTCTGAGGATAGAACAAGAAGCAATGGGCTTAAACTGCAACAAGGGAGGTTTAGGTTGGACATTTGGAAAAAGTTCCTAACTGTCAGGGGAGTCAAACACTGGAATAAATTGCCCAGGGAGGTTGTGGAATCTCCATCTGTGGAGATATTTAAGAGTAGATTAGATAAATGTTTATCAGGGATGGTCTAGACAGTATTTGGTCCTGCCATGAGGGCGGGGGACTGGACTCGATGACCTCTCGAGGTCCTTTCCAGTCCTAGTATTCTATGATTCTATGAGGCAGAACACCTTTTCCAAAAGAGCTCTTTTGGAAAAAGGTGTGTGTGGATGTGGAGGAGGGTTTTCTTTCAAAAGAAGAGGACTCCAGGAAATAACAGGTGCCCTGGTGGCCATTCTATCCAAAGTAATCACAACTCTACAGTTCCTGTCTCCTGGCACCTCTTAAAGCTGCAGGCACTGTGGACAAGCCTTATGGCAGGAAGCTGGCCTTAGAGCAGCATCCTGACTGCACAGCTTTCCCTGCTAGAGGCCTTGCCACCCATGGAGGAGCCACAAGCCCCCCAAAATCCCTCTGGCCCTTGCAGGGAGCAGCCCCAGGGGTCCCAGGTCTCACCCAGGGGGACCAAGAGGCGAGCACCCTCCTGGTCCGGGGCAGAGATCCTGTCCCTCCTCGAGCTGTGGGGTGAGGAGGAGACATTGCAGGATCTCTGCTCCAAGTGCCGCAATGTGGACATTTATGTTTGGATGGCTGAGTCCCTGGCAGAATGAGGACACTCACCCGAGACCTTAGAACAGGTCCAGAGTAAGGTGAAAGATCTCCATGAGGGATATGTCAGGGCCAGAGAGCACAGCTCACTCTCAAGGACAGGACCCCACACCTGCCCCTATTACCAGGAGCTGCACCAGATTTGGATGTTGGGGAACATCTTCCCCACCTGTAGTCATGAACCCCCATCATCGCCCAGCCGGAGGTCACAGCGGAAGAGGAGGAGGACCACAGACAGCAGGAGGAAGAGGAGGAGGAGGAGGAGGAGGAGGCGGACAAGACGGACACCGTCACCCTGTCCCTGGAGATGATGTCTGTAAGCCAAGACATCTCCCAGGCCTTGTCTGATGCCGGGGAGGGATCTTCAGGTAAGTGGTCTCAGTTTGTCACACACACACAGGGCGGGGAGATGGGTGCACAGTGAGTGGGGTGCAAGCGTCACTCAGGCTGGACCTCTGCTTCAGTCCATGGAAGTGGAACCACATACAGCAATAGTGTGTGCCACGCGGACTCAGCAGGCAGCCCCTGAGCATGGGTGGGATCCTGCTGCCATGCTCAAGGGAAGCCACATGCATCCAGCCCTGGGAGGGCCCTCCCCTGCCAGCACCTGCCACAGCTGGAAGCAGGCTAGCCAGAAGGGTGCAGGCACATCCCCAGACACACCAAGGAGTGCCACACACAGCCCATGGGCATGCCTGCACATGTGAGGCAGCACCCGCTCCCGTGGACAGCATTGCCAGGCGCAGGTGTGTGGGTGGACCCCAGGGAGGGCCAGGCTGCTCCCGGCTCCTTTGCCGCCCATGGGATCCCACTGTGGCCATCACTTTCCTTGAGTGCTTGTCCATGGGTGGGCAGGGGGAGGCAGGCAGCATGATCCCCTGGGCACCTTGGGGCCCCTGTGAGTAATGGCCTACCGTGCAGATCACACATGGCCTTGCTCCCAGGACACCCCTGTCCTCTGGCCCGAGGACTATTGGTAGCTGCTCACAGAGGAAGGCACAGCCTCAGGGACAGTGTCTGCATGGATGACTGACCACCTTTCCCTCTTTGTGTTCTCCACAGCTGGATCGGTCAGTACTGAGGGGTGAGCCATGCCACCCATAGCAGCCACCTGAGCCTGGGGCACCCGAAAGCATGCGAGGGTCCATGAAGACCTCATGCAGCAACATGTCAGCATCCTGTGTGACATGCAGCAGATGCTGGTGCAGAAGATCTGGGAGGACGCAGAGTGGCGGAACCGTGCCTGGGACCAGCTCTTGCAGCGATGCGATACCATATGTGCCATCATGAGGGAAATGACGGCACACCCACCTGCTGTTCCTGCTCCTATCTACCACCCTCCTGCCCTCTCTGCTATGCCCATTCCCCCTCTCCCTGCTCTCCAGGCAATGCCTCTGCTCCTTCCCCAAGCAATGCCCATGCCCCCTCCCCAAGTGATGCCCATGCCCCCTCCCCTGGTCCCCCTGCCATCCCTGACCCCACTCCAGGCCCCCCCCATTTCGACCCCCTCTGTGTTCCCTGGACCCACCCAACCCCAAGTCCGACGAGGTCCCCACACCCAAGGTGGCACTTCCAGCTGTCCCCCATGCCACTCCGAGCCCCCTCCAGGTTACGAGCCCCCCTTCCCTTCCAGGTTATGAGGCCCCTTCCCCCTCCCCAGCTTTTTTTAATGAAATATCAATACAGTTCATTTTCTTTAAAACCAAACAGGTGTCTTTATTGAGAGGTTGGGGAAGAGGGGAAAGGAGGGGTTGTAGTGGGAAAGAAATAGGGCAGCAAGCAAAAGGCCCCTATTGGGAAGGCCCTGGGGAGAGTTACTGGGGTCCTTGAGAGAACCTTTCCCTCAGGGCCTCCCAGATGTGCACCCCAGGCTGATGACCCTGGAGTATGGCAGTCATCTGCGGCTGCTTGAAGGGTCGCCCCTCTCAGCCAGTGTCTGCACCCCACCCAGTGAAGAAGGTCTTCCCCTTCCTCTCCATAGTGTTGTGGAGGACACGGTCAACCTGTAGAACTCCTTTATGCACAGCCAACCTTGCCAAAGGAGGTTGTAAAGACCAAGATCTTCACAGGGTTCAAGAAAGAACTAGATAAATTCATGGAGGTTAGGGTTATCAATACTTATGAGCCAAAATGAGTAGGAATGATCAGGCCCAGACAAAGAGTTTGCAGGGCCCAAGGCAGCACACTGTGGTTGTCTGAGCTACACAGCTGGGCAGCTCCCAGTCAGGACAGCAAGTGAATGGCCAGGTGGGAAGGAACTGAGCAGCACGGGGCCCTGAATGCACAGGGCCCAAGGCAACCATCTTACTTACCTTGCCCAAAGACCAAGGCAGAGAAAGAGATTTGTCACAACTGTTGTCAGGGGGTGGGACTACTGTTCACAGTGTGGTGGAGGAAAAAGGTTAAAAACCTAAACATACAAAAGAGAAAAAATGTATACACCAGGTTTTGGGGTTGTTTTGTTGTGTGTGTGTGTGTGTCCTTGCCCCTATGAGGAAGTGGTGAAAGCTGTGGTACAAGTCTTACTAAAAGCAAAATTTTATTCTACCAGAAGAATATCAGCTCTGGTTTACATTAGAAAATTAATTGTGCTCAACTACATCACTCAAGGGTGTGAAAATCCATGCCTCTGAGGAGTGTGAATCTAACTCTGAGATTAGACAGTGCTAAATTGACAGAAGAATTCTTTTTAGCTACTACCTCTCAGGAAGGTAGATTACCTGCACTGACGGAAGAACCCTTTCTTTCAGCACTGAAGTGCTACAGAAGTGGAGCTGTATTGATGTGTCATTTCAAGCACAGACAAGCCTTAATGCTGATTGTAGCAAATGTGACAAAATACCACACCTGAGCAAGAGTCATAATATAGCCAAGGAAGGAATTTCTGCAATTTCTACATACACATTCCTACTGTTCTTGTAGGGACTCAAACACAACAAGTTTTTAAAATAAAATGAGTTTACTGCTCAAAACAAAAAAAAACCAAAATCCCTCCTCCCAAATCATTGAAGGCAAAACTGAAAAATGGTTCACATTTGGGAAAAAAATAGGATTTTTTTTTGCTCCAGCATCTCAACAATATTCAGTAGATTTTTTAGGAAAAAAAGAAAATCTTTTTTGCTTTTTTGAGTTTAATTAAAATGGTGTGGAGAAAGTGCTTCCCATGCAATCTGTATGTTCTCTAAGTCACTGAGCATGTTTACTGTTGTGTTGTCTGGAAGAAGTATTTCTTTGAGATCCATTCCAGGGTGGACTTAACTGAGGCTTCCAATTGCTGGTGGAAGTTGCTCACACTTTTCAGGCTCCCATTTGGGTCTGCAAGCAGAAGGACATTCTCATCCCTGAGCCAATTCCATACTCAGAAAAAGCCCTTGGCATAGGGCAGGAGAGGACATACTCAAACTCTGTTCAGCTCCCCTTTCTCAGAACCAGCTAAGAGTACAAAGAACTTTCATCATTTCTCAAAGCTGGTTCCATTGGAAGCTCCAACTCCTGAATCCACATCATACTCCCCACATACTTGAATCAGCCTATGGGAGAATATGGAAGGAAAGTGGAGAGACAAAAATACTGCAGCACTGAACTGATTTCTACTGGGAAATTGGAATGATTAAAAGAAACACATCTTAAAATTAACAATTTTCCATTAATTTATTAGTAAAGATCAAGGCTGAAAGCAGGTTAATGTGAACTAGTAGATTTTTATTGTGCCCTTTGTTCATGTGACTGAGTTACTTCTAGTCTAAATCCCCGTGTTTCTTGTTGTCAGTTCAATAAGAGCCCCTCCAGTCTATGGCTCTCTATCTGCAGTTCCCTGAGACCATGGCACACATACATGAGTGGTGCAACTCTCTCCCAGCAGTAACACAAATAATGTTAATTAATAATTAATTATTATTTCAATACATATGAGCCTTAGTCATAGACCACAAGTCCATTGTGCTAGTTTGATTACCACAATTCAGCTCTAGCAAACATGGCCAAAGCTCTTTCTGATTCCAACTGGAATTATGCCTTTTTGTCCAAGTTAAACTTGCTCCAAAATGTGAGGACATGTGAAGAAATCATTTATCCTCCAAGATGTTAATGCACCTTCAATAAACCATATCTCATTGGAAACTCAGATCTCTGTGAGCATTGTTCTTGTTAGAACTTGGAAGATAATCTCTTGCTAAAACCGAGAGTAAAACTTATTGACACAGCATCAGACAATGAGACAGTATGTTAAGTATATTGATTATTCAGTTTTCAAACATTTCTAATACCAATAAGGAAATTAAAATTGCTTCTGTCTATCTAAGTCAGGGGTGGCCAATCCGCAGCTTGCAAACTCTTCAAAGAAAAAATTGTGGCTCTGACACCCACGACTTTTCAAGGGGCAGCTGTGTGAAAGAGAGAGAGCCCCAGCGTTCCAGGCATCCTTCAAAATGGCTGCTCAAAATGGCCACCGTTAAAAGGGCAATGCCTGCTCTGCTCTTAAAAGAGCAGTGTCTGGCCTATTTTTTTTTTTTTTTTGCTCGACCAAACTCTGCGGCCGGGGCTTTTTTTTTTCTCCCTCAATAACGTTTTTCCCTCAGCTCTTTGCACTGTATCCACCGCTATTTTGGCTTTTCATCTGTAATGGGTTGGCCACCCCAATCTTAGTTAACTATTAAGATATTTTTGGATTGTCACGATATAAACAATTATGATGGCAGCATATCCTAGAGCTAACCCAAATCTCTCTTTTATAATTAGAACTTGATTCACCCTGACCTTTTCTAGTACAGGACAAAGTGACCGTGCAAACCAACTGCAGTATCTGCATCCTCATTCCATTTTAATCAGAGCTCAGTTTGGATTTCTATGCCTTGGCAATCAGTGCATTGCAGAGCAAGGCAACTGCAGAAATAAATGAGATGTTGCCTTGTTCCAGCTGATTAAAACATGATTCAAGGTGACTTTTAGGTGACACTACAAGTTGTCAAAACAGCAGTGTACTTTACTTTAATGGGGGGGAAAATGTGTGAGGGATGTTTGTTTCCCCTCTCTGAGGTAAGTGACAGAGTTGAAATGAGAGTGCTGGTGTATCCATGAAAATATTTAGCAGTGTTTAATGAATCCTATTATTAGGCACAGTGGAAACTGCATCTTGGAAAAGCCTCCCATACTGTGGGTAATTATCGCAAGCCAGAATGCTAATTGATTTTCGATCTTCAGGCTGTGCTTCCAATGAGTTTTGTTGAAGGCTACTGTGTTTGTATCTAACAATACTATTTAATAAGACTGACTTGTATTAGAATACAGGATCAGACACTACTAGGTGGAGAATCAACATTAGTAGAGGAGCATCATGTTTTTAAGTGAGAAAAAGCACAGGAGGAACAAGAATAAATAAAACCAAGAAATGTATTTATTGTACACCTAGTTCAGTTACCAAGATGTAAATGTTTGATTTCAGCAGTAACCACTTGTTCATTCTGTAATGGAAATAATTGTTAAGAACATACATTTCATGTTGTTATCACATGAAATTAGCTACAGTTAGACACAGAGTTAGAAACTTGGGTCAAATGTTGCTTTATAGTAGTGGAAATCCAAGTAATTTTTTTTCAGAGAGCAAAATGTAGCCTTCTAGCTGAGTTTCTCAAAACAATATTATGAAAATTTGTATATTAAGCTGCTCAGTTGGAGTTGGTCAAAAGCAGGTTCATAGGGGAAAGCTGTTCTGCAGAAATTTTTGCCTTTGGGGAAAAAAAATTAAAAGATTTTCCTGTCTGTCTGAGACAGTCTTTCAGATTCCTGCCTCTTGCTGAGATTTTGTGGTTCATCTTGGCTCATAGAAGAGGAAGAGGGCATGAGGAACAGTGATAGCATTGCCACATTTTTTAAAAAATGGCTTTTTTCTGGTTTCAGGTCTGTAAAAAAACAAACATAAAAACCCCACAGAAGTAGCCACTTTAGTCTGTAAAAAAAGCTTAAAAAACAAGTGGTCCTTTAGCACTTTAGAAACTAACAAGTATATAGATGGTATCATGAGCTTTTGTGGGCACATTCCAGTTCTTCATATGACAAGTATGGAGCAAGTGGCACAGAAGGTCACATATAAAGCAGAAAAAGATGGGAGAGAGGGAGGACGGAAACAAACAAACAAAACCCCCAAACCTGTCAATTAAAGTGTCAATGCTAAATAAGGCTAATAGAGTGGGCCATGCCTGATACTTACCTTTTAATGTCATTTGGGTGTTGAATATAACAGCTCCTCCAAGAGATGTCTTTGTTTAGTCCTTGGCTAAATGTGTCAAATATGCATATGAAGGACAGTTCCACAGTTTCTCTCTCTAGTTGGTTCATGCAAAGAAAAATTGACAGGTTTGTTTTCTCTTCCCCCTCTCCCTTTTTTTCTGCTTTATATTTGACTTTCTGTGCTCCATATTTGTCATCTGAAGAAGTGGGTGTGCCCATGAAAGCTCATGATACTATCTATCATGAATTTAAGAGGGAGTTTGACAGAGGGAGTCCTAATATGGTTAGGAAGACCTGCAACAACTTTGCCAGCACTCCTCTGCCTGTAGCCAGACAGATCACCTAACCATGGATACCTCTACCCAGATCCTGGTATGGTTTTGCAGGGACTGTGGCTTGAAATTCCCACTTATTGAAATCCAGTGATTGGGAGATCATTCAATGTGAAAGGTGCCTGCTGGTGAAATTCCCACTTATTGAAATCCAGTGATTGGGAGATCATTCAATGTGAAAGGTGCCTGCTGGTGAAATCTCTCAGGAAGCAGGTGGGAGGTGGCTACAGGAGGAGGTGGCTAGACTGAGGAGCATCTGAATCCATGAGCATTTCCTGGACAGTATTCATCTTACAGTCCATTTATCCAATCCGTATTCCCTTCACTTGCTGGCAAGAATATTGTGGGAGACCGTATCAAAAGCTTTGCTAAAATAAAAGTATATCACATCCACTGACTTTCCCACATCCACAGAGCCAGTTACCTCATCATAGAAGCTAATCAGATTGGTCAGACACAGCTTGCTCTTGGTGAATCCATGTTGACTATTCTTGATCACTTTTCCCTCTTCCAAGTCCTTCAAAATGGATTCCTTGAGAATCCCCTATTGATTTTTCCAGGGACTGAGGTAAGGCTGACTGGTCTGTAGTTCCTGGCTTGCCCATCTTCTCTTTTTTAAAGATGGGCACTACATTTGCATTTTTCCAATCATCCGGAATCTCTCCCGATCTCCATGAGTTTTCAAAGATAATGGACAAAGTCTCTGCAGTGACATTTGCCAACTTCCTCAGTACCTCAGAAAGTCAAAGGCACAAAATGAGGTAAATCTAGCTAGAAGCACAAAGGGTAACAAAAATATATATTATAAGTATATTAGAAGCAAGAGGAAGACCAAGGACAGGGGAGACCCATTGCTCAGTGAAGAGGAATTAAAAATAATAGGAAGCTTGGAAATGGCAAAAGTGCTTAATGACTTCTTTGTTTCAATGTTCATCAAGAAGATGGAGGGTGATGGGATGCCTAACATACAGAGTGCTAGTGGAAATGGGATAGGTTTAGAAGTTAAAATAAAAGAATAACTTAAAAATTACTTAGAAAAGTTAGATGTCGTCAAGTTGCCAGGGCCTAAAGATATGAATCTAGAATACTCAAGGAGCTGATAGAGGAGATATAGCTATCATTTTTGAAAAATCATGGAAGTTGGGAGAGATTCCAGAAGACTGGAAAAGGGCAAATATAGTGCCAATCTATAAAAAGGGAAATAAGAGCAACCCAGGAAACTACAGACCAGTCAGTTTAACTTCTGTGCCAGGGTATATGATGGAGTAAGTAATTAAGGAATCCATCTGCAAATATCTGGAAGATAGTAAGGTGACTGGTAACAGCCAGCATGGATGTGTAAAGAACAAATCACGTCAAACCAATCTGATAGCTTTCTTTGATAGGATAACAAATCTTGTGGATAAGGGAGAAGCAGTGGATGTGGTATACCTAGACATTAGTAAGGCATTTGATATAGTCTCACATGATCTTATCAATAAACTAGGCAAATACAACTTAGATGGGGCTACTATAAGGTGGGTACATAACTGGGTGGACAACCGTTCTGACAGAGTAGTTATAAATGGTTCACAATTATGCTGGAATGGCATAATAAGTGGGGTTCCTCAGGTTCTTTGTTTTGGGACTGGTTCTGTTCAATATCTTCATCAATGATTTAGATGATGGCATAAAGAGTATGCTTATTAAGTTTGCAGATGATACCAAGCTGGGAGGGGTTGAAACTGCTTTGGAGGATAGCATCATAAGTCAAAGTGATCTAGACAAACTGGAGAAATGGTCTAAGGTAAACAGGATGAAGTTTAATAAGAACAAATGCAAAGTGCTCCGCTTAGGAAGGAACAATCAGTTTCATGTATACAGAATGTGAAGCAACTGTCTAGGAAGGAGTACTGCAGAAAGGAATCTAGGGGTTATAGTGGACCACAAGCTAAATATCAGTCAACAGTGTGACCCTGTTGCAAAAAAAGCAAACATGATTCTGGGATGCATTAACAGGAGTGTTGTGAGCAAGACATGAGAAATCATTCTTCCACTCTACTCTTTGCTGATTAGGCCACAGTTGGAGTATTGTGTCCAGTTCTGGGCACCACGTTTCAAGAAAGATTTGGAGAAGGTCCGGAGAAGAGCAACAAGAATGATTCACGGTCTAGAGAACATGAGCTATTAGGGAAGACTGAAAGAATTAGGCTTGTTTAGTTTGGAAATGAGAAAACTGAAAGGAGACATGATAGTGGTTTTCAAGTATCTAAAAGGGTGTCGCAAGGAGGAGGGAGAAAAATTGTTCTTGGCCTCTGAGGATAGGACAAGAAGCAATGGGCTTAAATTATAGTAAGGGAAGTTTAGGTTGGACATCAGGAAAAATTTCCTAACTGTCAGGGTGGTTAAAATCTGGAATAAAGTGCCTAGGGAGATTGTGGATTCTCCATCACTGGAGATATTTAAGAACAGTTAGATAGACATCTATCAGAGATAGTCTAGACCATGCTTGGTCCTGCCATGAGGGTAGGGGACTGGAGTCAATGACCTCTCAAGGTCTCTTCCAATTCTAGTATTCTATGGTTCTATTCTATAATTTTTGTTAGTCTCTAAGGTGCTACAGAACCAGTCATTGATTTTTAAGCTTTAAAAAAAAGCAGTCAGTGTTATACTGAAATAATACACTTCACATGCACAGAAAATGTTTCATCTAAAGTTCAGTTTTCCACCTCAAAAGATTTTTTTTGGAAAAACACCTACCTCCACTCAATACCTGTGTGAACCATAGTAAATATTGTTATGTTTATGGGAAACTGAGTCATAGATTAATTAAGCATTTTGTCTAAAATCAGTAAGGAAGACTGTGCTAGAACTAGAACCCAGTTCCCTTTCCTGTTTTTAAGCTATAAAACCAAATTTTCCTAGATACAGGTCTCATTCAGCAAAATTTTCACAACTTGCAAGGTATATGATGTTTTTACTATAGTATTTCAATGGAGAATATTTTTTTTAATTCCTTTTTTTAATTGCTTTGGATGGTTGAAAGTGTTTGCTGTTCATCTTGGAGTCTGTAAGAATACTCAGAATGAGGTTTACAGAATCTTTCAAAAAAGCCTGCCATTTTCAAAAGAACCATGTCTAGACCACGGTTTTACTTTCGAAATGGCGCTTTTTTGAAGAAGCGTCATGATGCGATTATGCAAATGAAGCACGGGATATTTCAATCCCCGCTTCATTTGCACTTTCAAAGTGCCTCATTTACATCCCTCTGTCGACAGAGGGATGTAGTCTAGACACAGCGCTACAGGCTATACTATAACAACAGTGATTTTGTTTCCCTTTTCCTTCTCTACAGAGTAGACCATTTGCCTTTAAAAAACTCCTTTTCCTCGTTTATTTTCATTTTTATTTATTTGGTTGGTTGATTTAAATCTTCTGAGCCTGATGAGCTCTTTTGACAGTTTCTCTTTCTATCAAATATTATGGCAAATAAGATGATAATAATATATCTCAGCAATAATAGCAACATTTTCTCTGAATTCTGGATGAACTGGATGGGTAAGAATGTTTTGTTTTACACATCTTTTACCACTTGCTATGGGGATTCCAGAACATACTATAAATTAATTTTAAAGGGAAAAATGTTTGCATATGTACGGTTATGGCTGGACAAGATGGTCTACTACAATAGCTCTTTCCTATCTGTAATCTGTGTGGCTATGTTGCCTTCTGCAGTGTGGAAAAGAAAGAAGATAAAAACCAACAATGGGTAACACAAAGAAGAAAAATGACTTTGTGGCAGCATCTTTTTGTATCACATAACCACTTTTAACGCAAAAGGGAAATTTAGTAGTATTTGGTGACATTGGGAAAACACTATCACAGTTGCTGTGTACAACATTTTCTTTGCAATAAACAATAAAAGTTAAATCAAAACAATGCTTCTAAAACAGCATTACAGTTATACTATCTACTTGGTGAACCTCTGAAACAGAAGGGCAGTTAGGAAGCTGATGGCAATATGGCTAGAAAGATGGCCATGATGCCAGTGTTGTGAGGGGAACCAGTAGCAGAGGTAGATTTGCAAGGCATCACTACACTGGAGTATGTGGGGATGCCAATATATATTTACCCACAGAATTCAGTCCAACAAGAGTTTTAAGGGCCATATCACCTGAAAACTATGCCATAATATCACCCTTCCTTTCAAAGGAGATGTGGTAGAGTGGCTGAAAGCTAAGAAAATCCAAAAACATGGTGATTTGTGGAGTATTTTTTGTGTGTGTGCTAACATTTTGCGCATGGTAAGGGGGATGATACATTATGGACCTATGATTCCATGAAATGGAACCTATTTTTTTCAAGGGTGGAATCAAATTAATATTATTTTATTGCACTTCTCTACTATTCATATTTATCATGGTAAATTAAAAAAAACACTTCTGCCAAGAAATATTTTAGCTGAATAATCTTCTTTGGTTGGACTGCTATATTTGTTTTAAAGGGGCTTCATTTGAACTGCTTAAAATGTCACAGAAAATTGTGCCCAAACCACTGCCTTCTAAAAACACTTCTAAGAGCTAGTTTATTATTTTAATCACTTCGATCACACTAATTGTGATCAAAGCCAGTGGGAAGTTTCTTTAGCAAGTCATTGTTTTTCTTTTATTTTGGGATTATTTTCTTGTATTGTGCTAACTCTTTCTGGTGCTGTGCCCTGAAAAGTGTTGGAAGGATTTGGCAGTCACTTAGCCACTATTTGGATTTTGGTCATTTTATTAAACTGCTGATGTTGTGTTGTGTTTTCTGTCATCTTAAATTGACAAGCACATTATGTTGCTTGACAGAAGCCGTGAACCACAAAAATTTCAGTGGGACAGATAGTTTTCTTTCTTGGCTGTGGTAACATTCTATTCTACTCTATTCATTATTACCTTAGTACCGTGGTTACCAACCCATCAATCACAATCGACTGGTTGATTTTGGGGCACAACCAGTCCATCGCGAGGTGTTCCAGCCCTCCCTTGTTCCCCCCACCTCCAAGAAAGAGCCCACACTGGTGCTACCTCCTGGGAAAATAGAGGTAGCGCCAGCTTCCTGTGGCCTGGGGGGGGGGAATCCCCGGCTGCGGGCCAGATCCGGCATCTCAGCAAGTGCACGCACTGCTCCTCCCTTCCCCAAAAGAGTTGGCATGCTTCCTGAAAAGCTGGATCTGGAGCACAACCAGGGACTTCCTTCCTCAAGCTGCCTGATTTTCTTCCTTTTTCCCTGTGCTAGGGAGGAGAAGTCACCGGCTATGTGTCAGCTCCAACTTCTTAGGAGGTGTGCCGGCTGTTTTGGGGAGGGAAGGAGCAGTGTGCATGCTTCCTGAGAAGTCAGAGCTGGCGCGCAGCCACAGGACTCCCCTCCATGCAGGAGGCAGTCAGGCAGCATGGGGAAGGAAGTCCCCAGTTGCACGCCAGATCTGACTTCTTAGGATGTGCTGGCTGTTTTGGAGAGGGGAGGAGCAGCACATGCCACGGGATCCCCAGGTACTGGCTGGGCTGTCCCTATCCTCTCCCCCTGACCAGGCTCCCATGAGCATCCTGACCCCTGCCCTGGCCCCCACCAGCACCGTGCCCCCTTGCCAAACCACCAACAGCACCTTGCCCCATCCCCCTGGCCAAACCCCCACCAGCACCCTGCTCCTGCCCTCTGCCAGAACCCCAGCAGCAACCTGCTCAGACACCATCCAGCACCCTGCCCCTGCCTTGTGACCAGACCTGCACCAGCACCCTGCTCCTACCCCCTGGCCAGACACCACCCCACCCCTGCTTCCTGGCCAGACTCTCACCAGCACCCTGCCCCTGCCTCCTGGCCAGACACACACCAGCACCCTGCTCCTACCCCCTTCCTCTTGGCCAAACACCTATCCCCAGCTTGCTCCTGTACCCCATTTTCCAGACACATTCTGCACCTCCATCCCTATCCCACTCACTGGCAGCCCTGTCCTGCACACTGGATCACTCATTTTTGGCCCCACTTCAGAGTGTAGAGGTCCCCACAAAATCCACTAACCCTGGAACCCCAAAAGAGTTAATCTGGCCTGAATCTCAGTCCTACCTATCCTTCCTCCATGGGGCTGGAGTGCCAGGGAATTGAGGTGTCTCAGTTGGGGCCACATCAGTGAGGCTTGCGGGTTTTTGGAGGGGTTGTTTTTTTGCATCTCACTTGCGTGGTCCCTGATTTATTTTTCTGTGGGTCAGTGACCTCTGACCCAAAACAGGTTCCCTGCCTTTCTCATAAATAAAGACAATGCTGAATCATTGTGTGTTTGACATAATATTTTATTTAAAAATGAAGCCTGGCCAACATGCCCCCAGTTGGGGCCAAGCCTCCATCTGGTCACAGCATCATCACACTCCTGCACCCCCCTCCTGACTTGAACCCTGAGCCTATCATATACCAGAACCCCGTGCTGAGCCTCTCACATCCCCAAACTCCTGCACCCCCACATCCCCAGTCTTCTGCCACAATACTCCTACACCATCCACACACTGAAAATGTGTGTCCTGAGCCCATCATGCTCCCAACCTCCCTGCCATGAGCCCCTCATACACGCCAGCCCAAACTCCTGCACCCTCACATCCACAAGCCTGCGGCTTGCTCAGCACCCCAACCCTCCACCTGAGCCCAACACTCTCCAGCCTGGAGCCCTCTCCCTGAGCCAGCGTCCCCTTCTCCACCTCCTCCTGCACCCACATTCCTTCCCAGAGCTTGCACCTCTCACCCCTCCCTGCACCCAGATCCCTCATTCTCACCCCAGAGCCCGCACCTCCTGTCTCAACCCAGTGAGAGTGAGTTGGGGGCTGGGGACAGCAAAAAATGGAGAGAAGGGGAACAGAGAGGGCAGAGCCTCAAGGAAAGGGTGGAGTCTTGGGAAAGGGATGGGGTTAGATCTTGGCTTGGCCTGACATTTAAAAAGGGATCTTTGGTGTAAAAAGTTTGGAGACCACTGCCTTAGTATAGTATCTAGGGCTTCATATAGGAATTAATCTCCCAATGAGTTTTCCCCTCTGTTTGGAAAGTACCCAGTGTACAATAGGAATACATTTTAAAAGGAGTTTTTCCCATTCTCTACAGTGGGAGTAGAATCAGGCCTCTAATGCATGTGAGTCAGATCCTGCTTTTATTTACAATCAGCTAACACCATTGATTTCACTGGAGTCATCTCAAGTTTACAATGGTGCAAATAGGATCAGGAGTTGGCTCTATAATTTTCATGAAAATAACTTACATCCAAATTCCTGGATTTCCACCCAGGAAGCAGTTGCAGTATTGGGTTAATGGTTTGGAAGCAAGACAATGTACTAAATATTGTTAAACCTTTGTGTGAATGACTCTCAAGTTGAAGCATGCAGAATCTCTACCTCAGTGTCTCTTCGGAGTAGAGATTGAACCTCTGATCCAGGACTCTGTCATCCACAATATCCATGGTCCAGCAGATCATGGCTGTTGGTGGACCAGAAAGCCCCAGCCACAGAGGTTACCAACAGCTATGAGCTCAGCTGGCAGGCAACCTAGAGAGCTAGTAGCATGAGGACAAGGAGCCTGGCCAGTGGCTGGCTGCTGAAGCAGGGCTAAGTGGGGACCTCTGCCAGCTGAGAGTGGAGCCACCGCCAGGCATGGGCAGGGAAGCCCCCACCATCTGGGGGTGCAGAAGCCCTCCCAGCCAGGGGTATGGAGTTGCTGCCAGCCAGGGGCATGGAAGCCCCTTGCCGACCAGGAACATGGACATACTGCCAGCTGGGGGAAAGGGGCCCCACTGGGCAGAGTGAGGCAGCAGCCAGGAATAGAGCCCTGTCAGTGGCCAGGGGCAGCGCAGTGGCCAGGCCAATGGCCAGGAGGAAACCCCGGGAGAGCCTGAGGCCTGACTTTCCCTGATCCAGCAAACTCCCTCCTTTTGGACTATTCAGGTCTTGAGGGTGCCAGACCAGGGAAATCAAACCTATAGAACCTGGTGGATCAGCAGATCCTGATGTCTGTCCATGTATATCCACATCCATGGGAAGGCATTTGGTAGGTCTCTACCATTTATCATGATATCTAGATAAATAGAGAATGCAGTCCAGATAGAACCTTAGGGCCCAAGAGATCTATGTTTGGTGATTGTTGTCCACACTCAAGGGGTTGCAGTCACCTTTTTACTGTTTAATGTTTTTCAATTTTATCATGCTGCATTCATAGAAAATTAGAGTGACAGACTTAGTCTGAAGTCATTAGAGTTTTTTTATTGGCTCCAGTGAGACTAGCATTAGAGTCAATAGCTCAAGGTATAACATACTATGAATATACTTCTGTCCTTAAAATACATACTGTAGAACCTCAGAGTTATGAAAACCCAGTTATGTCATATAATTCCATATGTAAATATTCATAATTAACATAACCACATACTCAATTTGTATATAATGTCATGGCAACTATAAGTCTCTAGGGAGGTGGTAGAATCTCTAGGGATTCAAGTTCAACAATTCTTAAGCTGGAGCTACAGATGAATGTAGGTGGTCAAGTCCCAGAGCCATGCTATTTTATAACAGCTAAGGATTGGCCCATAGAACCTATATTATATACATAACTAACATTACTAAGTTCTCTGTCCATCAAGGGGGATTGTTTTTCCAGTCAAATTTACATGTATGCCTATTATTTTTGTGCGTGTTTTAAAATGAATGAAACATTAAATCTTGAAAAATGTGCTGGCCATTAAAAAGCAGAAAGGAAATTTACCAGGCATGAGAAATAACCAAAGCTAAAAGATAATGTAGTGAACGGGAATAAACCCCCACAAGTTTGAACTTTATATGTCAAGAAATTTTTGCTGCTTTCAGATATACCAGCATTTTGAAATGGAAGATTACAACTCTTTTAATATATTGCTTTTTATTTTCTCTAGTGTCCAAGTTTACAAAGGTCAGGTGCCAGTATGATCCAGAATAAGACCACTTGTGAGTAATTTTGAAAGGTTACTGAGGGGAAAATCTAATAGATGAGAAGCCTCGGGAAATACAGATGATTCCTTCCTATTATGTTCTACTATAGCTGATACTACATTAAAGATACAGTATGCTGGGTTTTTGACTATGTCTGAGGGACAATACAGCATCATATTAAATCACAATAAGAAGTCAAATTAGGAATGTGCTTTGAGTCCACATTTGACAAGTTTTCTTCTTCTTAATATGATTCATGACAGGAACATGATCGTGCTGTGAAAACTTCAGAAGCATACAAGGAGACTAGTAAAATGTGTATGTTAATTTCATGCAAGTTCAAAATTAATTTACTTGTTATAATGTCTATCTGATACAATGTAAAGTGCTGTATTTCACTAGAGATGTGAAGCCAAAATTGAGATTCATGGCAGTACCAATTTTATGTAATGTTCACTCTTTTGGTTATCTGTCCTCAGATAATCAAAGAATACCTTAAGAAAAGGAAAGGTCAATCAGGTGTCTGAAAAAGAAAGGATCACTCCTAATGCAGGCTTTGAATATAAAATCAGAAAATTTAAATTAGATTTAACATTAAAGCATTGAAGAATGCAAGCGTATTTGGCTTGTTCTGATTTGACTGCTAACTTTTGTACCAATTGGAGCTTTCATGAGAAAGCTCTCAAGCACTCAAGTCTGGAGTTTTTGATATACTAAGTCTAATAGGATTGGGTGCATTCTGTTTTGCCATCTATGCTTGGGCATCTAATAGCATTGAATAGTTCAGAGGCAGAAAAGATGGCAGATCAAGAACAATGTGAAACAGATGCCCTAATAGTAGAGATATTTCCCTTTTCTGACCTGTATCAGCTCAGGGTCACCTGGGGTCAGCTTTAGCCTGTTACACTTATCCAGGTGCTGATTACTGATAGGCATTGGGAAAGCTGGGACAGGGTCCTGTATATGCTTGGTTTGCAAGAAATGCAAAGATGGATGGTATTTGCATACTGCTGTTACTTCAAACTGTGCTGTCTCATCAGCTCTCCCAGTGGCTTCACATACATGTAAGATAATATGGGGGAAGAGAGGATACTCTGTGGCTCCTGAGATGGAGGATCAGCTGCCCATAACAGGAAATATTACAACTGTATCCCTGGCTGAGAAACAAGGTAGTTTTGAATTTTCAAAGTTTTAAGGAACTAGAATTATCTAAACCTATCTTAAAAATACAGTAGTGTTGAATTACATTTAAACACCAGTCTTGCCACCTATTTCCCCATTTTATTCCATCATTTAGCTAAACATTTGTGACCCCCAGGTTTGGTTTGGTTACTGTTCACTGCAGAACTTAATTACTGCTCATGCCTATGCCCTGCAGCCACTTTGTCCTCCTCAGCAGCCTAGACGTATGAGTGCAAAAGTTGGTGTTCCTACCCCAGGGTTATGCATGTCCAGTAGTACAACACATAATGTGGTCCCGGAATTTTACAGCTTGGTCACGTCTCCAGTTATTTTAAACAGTCACACTTTTAGTACCTGACTTGGCATGAAAGCTTGTACTTCTTATCACCATTAATTATTAATTATTATTAAGAAACAAACAAAAACCATAACTACTCCAAACAGAAATCTATTTGAAGCCTGTTCTTATCCAATTTCCTGCTTCTGCCTAAATATCTTGCTGAGTTTCCCTTTGCTGATTGCAATTTCAGGAACACTGTGGGAATTTGGCCAAACATTTTACTCAGATATCAATAGCAGTAGATTTATACTTTAGCTTTAAAGGGAACATCTTATTAGAACTTTTCAAACATTTTACTTTTAGAGGGCTAAGAGGACTAGTTTCAGACACAGTGTAATGTTATGTCATTGTTTTAGGAACAAGCTTTGTGATTCTTTAGGATTTCCCCACTGATAACATGCTATATGTAGAAGTAGATGTGATTTGAAAAGATAATCTAGTCAGGTTAATTGCAGAGATTAATCTGAAGCTGTTGAATCCCACAGTAAGGCTGTGTCTAAACTACATCGCTTTTCTCAAAAAAGGGATGTAAATTAGATACTTCAAAATTGCAAATGAATCCGGGATTTAAATTTCCCATGCTTCATTTGCATAATGGCGGCCGCAGTTTTTTTCAAAAAGGGGCTTTTTGAAAGAAAACCGGCTGTTTAGACGGGAATCATTCAAAAATAAAACCCTTTTTCGAAAGATCCTGTACTCTTGAAAAAATGAGGAGTGCAGGATCTTTTGAAAAAGGGTTTTACTTTCAAATGATCCCGGTCTAAACAGCCGTTTTTCTTTCGATAAACCCCTTTTCAAAAAAAAAGTGGCTGCTATTATGCAAATGAAGCATGGGAAATTTAAATCCTGTCTTCATTTGCAATTTTGAAGTGTCTAATTTACATCCCTTTTTTCGAGAAAAGGGATGTAATCTAGACGTACCCTAAATCTTTCTTACATGTGGGGGAGACTGAGGGTATGTCTAGACTACAGAGCTTTTCCGGGATACCAGAGGTATCCCGGAAAAGCTCTGCCCCGTCCAAGGAATGTGTCTGCTTTTCTGAAAAAAAAATTTGGAAAAGCAGACGCATTTTTTCAGTATCCCTGTAAACCTTATTCTATGAGGAAAAAAGGATGTTCTGAAAGAGGGTTTTTTTCTGACATTTGGTCTCATGTAGATGGGCCAAATGTCAGAAAAGCCTCTTTCAGAAGAAAAGCAGAAAAATATATCTTTTTCCAACTTTTCTTTGTAGTGTAGACATAGCCTGAAAGGAGAAAACTAGGATTGAAGGGGACAACTGGAAGCAAGTTCAATCCTCAAACAAGCCAAAAATTATTAGCCCACAATGTGTTCTGTTTCTTTCACCAATCCTGTGGCCATGCTAATATGTGACAATGAATAATAATTTATGCCTTGGATAATAATTTATGTATTTATTCAACTGAAATTTAAATATCCAAATATCACATTTCTCTTAAAACACGGTGCAAGTGATTTTGTATTTTGCTGAGAGGCACTTAGAAGGCACAATGGATATATTTTATTTGCTAATATCAGTCCCTCACACATTGCATTCTGAAATAATAAATAGAACAAAAAAGGATAAAACTGCTTCTGTGCACATGTAATTGCCATACAGAAGGTAATAATATATATTTACACTCATATTTTTCAAGAGTTGGTGGTAAGGTGTATGTGTGGACTGTATGGAGTCCAGACAGAGTATTACTTCCTGGTAAACAATGCGGATGAAACTGGAAACTGGACTCTTTGGAAGTCTGAATATAACAAAAAACTATAGTTACAGACATGAAGAAATGCTTCCTGTTTAAAGAGTATGATTCCATATATATCATGACTTAAGGCAGGCCTGCTGACTGGGAATTGGGGGGGGACAATGGGGCAATTGCCCAGGGTCCAGTCATTCAAAAAAGCCTACGTCTCCCAGCTACCACTGCCTCTACTGCTACTGCAGCAGTAGTGACAGCAGGAACCCTGGCCCTTTAAATTGCTGCCAGAGACTCCAGCCCCTACCAGCCGAACACTTCTGTACCTGGCCCAAGGGCCCAACAATTCTGTTGATCCCTCTTCTTAGAGAAATTGCTTAATTGAATGAAAGACTGGAATAAAATATGCTTCATAATCCCAAACAAAAGCATTTGGCCAATACTACGTATTGTGAGTTATAATTAACTTCAATGATTAGCTTTGCCTTCTTTTATAAAAGAAATAGACTAAAGCTGGAAAATAACATTTCTTTAGATTAATTGGTCAGTTTTTCAGATTTTATTAGGCCTTTAAAACATTTAAGACATTTAGGGCACGTCTACACTATAAAACAAGGCCGAATATACTATGGGCAATTTCTGGGCTTCCAATGTTGAGAAGGTGCAGGTCCGTGTCCCTAATACTGACAAGAATCTAATATTCTCTGAGGTGGCATGTCCACATATACAGAGCCTACCAGCAAGCCAGAGAGCGAGGAGGCATCATGGGGAGCTTGGCAATTCAGCCTATCTTGCTGGGTCCAAAAATTGGCAGCAGGTGCTTAGAGGGGTTCCTGTCGGCCGCATCTTAGAGGCACTACTCTACTCCCTCCCCCATCTCATGACATAAAGGGGCTGCAGTGTGCGCATGCCTTTTTGTGCCATGGTAGCCCATGCAGATGCCACAGCACTACAAGCATGGAGCCTGAGGTGCTGGAATGCATTGGTATGCTCATGGTGCACCTCATGGCACAGTACTTCGAGAGCACTTGAATGATGCTCCACCAGCAGGAGGACGAACCTCAGCATGGCCCTGGGGCTCATGCTACTGTGGCCACCACTCAATCCCCTGGACACAGTGGAACACCTCTTCTGGTGTTGGGAGATGAGTTCAGACTGGTGGGACTGCATTGTCATGCAGGGATGGGATGAAGAGCAGTAGCTGCAGAACTTCCGCATTTGCAAGGCCACATTCCTGGAACTCTGTGAAAGGCTCACCCCTGCCCTGAGGCAACAGGATACCTGCATGAGACCAGCTTTCATTGTGCAGAAGTGCATGGCCATGGCCCTCTGGAAGCTTGCCAGACCAGACAGCTACTGCTCAGACGGGAACCAGTTTGTGGTGGGGAAATTGACAGTTGGGGCTGTGCTCATACTAGTAGCCAAGGCCACCAAGAGCATCCTGCTATGGAGCGTTGTGATTTTGGAGAACGTGAACAACATTGTGCATAGCTTTGCCGCCATGGGCTTGCCTAACTGTGAAGGGGGCCATAGATGGAACACACTTCCCCATCCTGGCCCTCTGACCTCTGAACCTCAGAGTATATCAACCACAACGGGTACTTCTCCATGGTGCTGCACTTGTGGATTACAAGGGCCACGTCACTAATATCAGCATGGGATGACTGGGAAAGATGCAGCATGACGTGTGCATGTTTTGGAACTCCTGCCTCTTCCAAAAAATGCACACTAGCACTTTTTTTCGCAGACTGGACAATTAGAGTCAAAGAAGTGGACATGCCCATTTTGGTCCTGAGCAACTCAGGATCATGAAGCCCTACGTGGGAAGCTTGGACCCCAGCAAGGAGGAGTTCAACAACAAGCTGATCAGGTGCAGAATGGTGGTGGAATGTGCATTCAGACACTTAAAGGGGAGGTTCAGGAATCTCCTCACCCACTTGAACCTCAGCGAGCACAACATCTCCTTCATGGTGGCAGCCTGTTGTGTTCTCCATAACCTGTTCAAGAATAAGGGCAGGGTGTGCACTGAGGCAGAGTACTTAGCTAGAGAGTTTGAGCAGCCGGACACTAGAGAGATAAGGAGAGCACAGCAAGGGGCAGTGGTAATCAGAGATGCTTTGAAGGACAGTTGTATGCAAGGCCAAAGTTGAGACACTTCCCTATACCCCTGCATGCCCTGTGTTTCCTTTTCATCTCCCTCCTATTACCTCTCCTGTTCTCCCCAACCCACATGACCCCTTCAATAATAACTGGAGTTTTTATTTGGGGAAAAAAACGCAGAGGACAGATTGAATTGGGAACTGAAAGGGAGGAGGGGAGATTGCTGCCTGCCTCCAATGGCCTGGAAGCTCTGGCTGACCTTGAGATCATGTCTTGGGGCCCTGGCGATGGAAGCTACAGAGTGGGTGGGGTTCTGGCCGGTGGCCCATTCTAGGCAGGTCGCCATGCACTCCATCACTGAGGTCAGGGTGGAGAATATCATGTGCTGGCACGCAAGCTGCTCCCTGGCAGCCTTCCTCTCCTCCTGCTCAGTGACCTGGTCCTGTTGCTCTGTCTGGATCTCCACAATGAGATAGTGCAGGCAATTCCTCTGCTACCTGAACAAGTCATCACTGGTGTGTTTTTGCCTGTGAATGTGAGCCAGGCAGGCAGATGCAATGGGAGGTGGGGGACACACTGAGCTGGAAACTGCCCCAGCTGTCAAGAAAAGTTACAAGGGCAGACATCAAAGGAGATACTTTGTATGAAGCCTACCCCTAATATCTTAGCTTACACCGAAGGTCTCAGTTCAGACAATGGTGATGTGTTTCATGCAAGGCCACATTTTTGCTTTAAAAGGAGCACTTTACAACAGGTGCACAGACATCTCAGGGGAGCACTGGAACACACTCGGTCTGGAGGCAAGCAGTCATGGGATGGGGGCAGCCAGGCCACAAGCTTGCGAGCAGGAGGGTGGTGGTGACAGAGGGTGGCTTCCCGCTGTATCTGGCATACATAGCTTCTCAGGACAGTTCAACTTTCCCAGCCAGGCCAGGACCTGCAACCGGAAAGTGGAGGGTGGGGGGGAACTAGGCTTCCCACTGTTTCCAGCACTTGCCATGTCTGGTATTCATGGCTTGCCAGAGAGAGTTCTTCTTTCCTTGCCCACAGGAGGGGAGTGGAGGGGAGGGGATGTGTGAGTGCTCATAGGTTCCCCTATTCATCCTCCCACCAGGTTGCCATGCAAGATAGTCTTCTCCGCATCACTATGACTGATCAGGAGCAAATGCTGAGTGAATGTGGCCATGAACCTGGTTCTTATGCTCCACTGCTGCATGGTTCCATGACACCAAACTACTTATTTGTGGCTTCGCATGGGGAAGGTGTCCTACTGTGAGGACAGAATAAGATTGGCTTCCCCAGCAACCTTGTGAGAAGGATCAAGGTTGAGAGAGTTTCATGGAGGTCAGTACTCAAGACTAGTGCTGCATCTGCAGATATGTGAAGGAGCTGTTCTGTGCCACCCATGTTGAGTAGGCAGAGAGAGAGATTGCCACCCCTCACAGCCCGTTGCCTGACCCCACTTGTAGTTAGGCAAAGTTAGGGGACTCACCAGAAGTGTCCTCCTCAGGGTCATCAGTGGCCTGGGAGATGTCCCTGAAAAGGGAAGACCAGCTCCAACATCATGACCAGCTCCTGGCTCTCTGGTATCTTCATCTGACTAGTCTCCTCCTCCTCCTCCTCCTCCTCCTCCTTGTGGCCCTCCACCACCCTGCTCTCCTAATGCCAGGCATGTCTTGTACTGACTCAACAACCATGGTGGGGGAGCTGATTCCCCCAAATGGCATCCTGCTGGATATAGAAGTGACAGATGTGAGATGCTGCCCCAGAGCATCCATTCCATTCCTTGGTCTTCTGATAGGATTGCCACAGTTACTTGTTTTTCACCCTGCACTGCCCAACATTCCTGGAATGGCCTTTCACCATGAGGCTGGCTGTGATCCTACTGTAGATATCGGCATTCCATTTTTTGGTCTTAGCTCTGCGAGGATGGCTTCATACTCCCACACCTCAAGGAGGTCCAGGCTGGAGCTCTTTTGTGGCTCTGGAAAGTGGAGGCTGTGGGACCAGAAGAACTCACCATTGTCACTGTGTCAAATGGATTGGTGGAATTCATGTCCATGAGTCTCATAGTGTGCTGCTCATTTACAAAGGCTTGCAAAGCTGGCTAGATGGAACAAGTCATTTTACTGTTCCCAGGACTTTTTCAGACCAGTGGGAGAGCAGTAGAGACACAAGGTGTCGATAGAGCGGTCATAGCAGAGAGTAGTGGGTGGCCTCCCACAGGCCAATGGGGTCAGATTTCTGGTAACATAGCAGCTACACAACTGTAATTTTGGACATGCACAATCAGGAATAGCGGTACTCCTTGTGAAAAGCAGAACTACAGGATTCAACTTTGATGCCTCCTAAAGTTAGCACAACATGCTTGGTAATGTGGATGAATCACTTAGGGTATGTCTACACTACAGCATTAATTCGAGTTACTTAATTCTAAATAGTTAATTCGAATTAAGCTAATTCAAGATAATGCATCTATACACAAAAACTATTTCGAAATACAATTTTGCTATTTCGAAATAGCACGTCCACACTGAGTGGACCCTGAACCGAAGTTAAGGCTGTCCGGAACCAGTGCCAGCAGGGCATCAGGTTAGGACTTAGTGTGTGGGGCTGCTGCCTGAGGCTAACTGAGCTCCGTGTTTAAAAGGACCCTACCTCCATCTGAGACAGACAGTTCTCAGGGTTTCCCGCTTGCTTGTCTACCTCGATGAGGGACAGCAAAGCAGTCCTGTCTTGGAATGCCCTAAGTGCCCACACTCGGGACACCACAGCACTCGGCCACATGGAACCAGAGCTGCCCCTGGGCATGCTGGTGCATCTCATGGGGTCGTTGCCATCAGCCTGGCTGCACTTGCTGCAGACTGCCATCTGGGAGGTCCATCAGGGGGCTATCAGGATCCAGGAGGCCCTGTGGAAGAGCATCCACCCCGAGGAGCCCTCAGAGCCTCCCCGGTCCTCCCCACCAGGGGCTCATGCCCCATTCCTCCCTCACGTCCTTCCACTTACCCCCTCCAGCCCCCCTTCCTGATGTCAAATAAAATACACTTTTTTTCAAAAATAGAAACTCTGTTTATTTAACAAAATGACAGGGGGGGATGAACCTCTGGGGAGACTGGGGAAAGGAGGCGGGAGACGGGAGGAGAGAGGGTGGGAGAGGGGAGGGGGAAAACTGGGAGGAGGGAGCTGGAAGGGGGAAGCAAGGGGAGGAAGGGGGAGGGAAAGCTCAGTGCTCAGGGGTGGGAGGTCTCGTCGGGCCACATGTCTCCAAGCATGGCGGGTGCAGGGGCCTCGGCGTCCCCGGGGGGATGGAGAGGAGGGTGTGGAGGTTGAGGTGGGGGGGTGGAGATTGAGGAGGAGGTTGAGGAGGGAGAGGCGGGAGGGGGAGAAGAAGTGGGAGGAGGAATGGTAGCTGGGGGGGCAGCAGGCGCTGGAGCGGCACGAGGCAGCACGCTCTGCACCAAGGTCTGCAGACGGGTACAGATGGCACGACCCTGGGCAAGCAGCTCTCTCCGGAACTCTCGTTCTTCCTGTGCCCGTTGCTCCATGATGCAGGTCAGGGCTCGCAGAGCCCCTAGCTGCTGCTCTTGGTACCCCTGCCATGTTGCGGTCATCCTGTGGAGCCCTCGGGTACAGGAGCATGTCCCGGGCGGGGTGGTGCGCCCTGCACGTGCAGATGGTGCGGCTGTGGAGAAAGAAGAGAAGTGGTCAGTTCTCCCTGGGGACAGAGTGGGTGAAGCCCAGCCCCCCTCTGCGAGGTGAGGATGACCGTGCCCTGCACCATCAGCCGTTGTGCTTGCACAGAGGCCATGGTCGGAATGTCCGGCTATCCCCGGGAGTGGGAGCTGCCCCGAGACCACACCCATGCCCCTGTGCTGTGTATAGTGTGGGTGAGGTGGGGGGAGATGTTAGAGGGGGCTTGTTAAGGGAGGGCTTCCTGCTGTGTCCCGCCCCAGGTCAGGAGCATGTCAGGTCTCCTCACACATGTGTGTGGCTATCAGGCCATGGCCCCTGTGTGTCAGGCAGCTGGAGCCACCTGCCCAGGGGTGGCATGGCACTTCCTCGCCTGTGCACAGGTTGCTGCATGATGCGTGGTAAGCAAGGGCCATGCGCGCGGTCCCTGGTCTCCCTCCCCACCCCCACCCCCCGGGAAGGGGACAGTGACGGCACTTACATGGTGTGGCTTCCCCGGACGACCCTGCTGACTCCTCTCCTGGGACTGCTCGGGAGTCCTGCTGGCGTGGCGGCTCCTCCTCCACGCCTTGGTCAGGGTTCTCTGGTCCTGGCTCTCTGCCCCCTGGGGTGGCACGGACCACACCGATCCCCAGGATGAGGTCCAGGGCGTCAAAATAGGGCTCCTGGGTGCTGGGGGCACCTGATGCATCTGACAAAGTGGGTCTTTGCCCACAAAAGCTTATGCTCCAACACTTCGGTTAGTGTATAAGGTGCCACAGGACTCCTCGCCGCTTTTGCAGATTCAGACTAACACGGCTACCCCTTTGATACCTGTCAAAAGAATGCAATAGCAGTGTGGGTATAAGTTTAGTTTTTCTAGAAAAACAGCCATTTTTCCGGAAAAATGCTGCAGTGTAGACATACACATAGAGACTATCCAAGATGAAGTGACTAGTTAATACACCTGTAGTCATAGGACCAAAAAAATCTATTGGTTAATCTATTGAGTTACAGATTATTGTAATAAACCATGAATCCAGTGTCTTTAGTAAGTAAGACAAAATACTATTGACTCAGGGGTTCTGATGGAATTCAAATGTGAAATTGCAGAACCATTAACTGTGGTATGCAGCCAGTCACTTAAATCAGTATCTGTATCACATGACTGGAAGATAAGTAATGTGACACCAAGTTTTTTTTAAAAAAAGGCTTCAGAGTAGATCTAGTCTGTTACAGGCTCATAACTACAGTACCAAGAAAACTGTTTGAAACTATAGTAGACAGCAGAACTATCAGAAGCACAGATGAACACAATTTGTTGTGAAAAAGTCCCTCTTTTGTAAAGGGAAATCATGGCTCACTGATTTACTAGATTTCTTTCAGGTGGTCAACAAACAGATGATAAAGTTGATACAGTGTAATTAGACTTTCAGAAAACCTTTAATATGGTCCTTCACCAAAGGCTCTTAAGTAAACTAAGCAAGTCATGGCATAAAAAGGAAGTTCCTCTCATGGACCAGTAACTGGTAAAAAGACAGGAAACAAAGGGTCAGAGTAAATGTCAGTTTTCAGAATGGAAAGTGGTAAACAGCAGAAATCCCTAAAGATGGGGTCTAAATTAGCTGTTACAACTCAAGAAAAATGTTGGCATCATTGTGGATAGTTTTCTGAAATCATCTGTTCAATATGCATTGGCACTTAAAAAACCTAACAAAATGTTAGGAATAATTAGGAAACAAATAGGTAATAAGACAGAAAATATCATAGTGCCATTATATAAATCCATGGTACGCCCACATCTTGAACACTATTTGCAGTTCTCATATCTCGTCTCTGAAAAAGATATATTGGATTTGGAAAAGGCATAGAGAAGGGCAACAAAATTATTCTAAGTATGGGCAGCTTCCATATGAGGAAAGATTAAAAAGTCTGTGATTGTTCATCTTATAAAAGAGATGACCAGGGGAGATATAATAGAGGTCTATAAAATCATGAATGGTGTGACTAAAATAAATAAGGGTTATTCACCCCTTCCTAAAAGACAAGAACCAGTGTGACCTAATACAATTAATAGGTAGCAGATTTAAAGCAAAAAGCAACAACAACAACAAATGAAGTATTCTTCACACAATACAGTCAACCTGTGGAATTCATTGTCGGGATGTTGGGAAGGCCAAAATTATAGCTGGGTTTTAAAAAGAATTCAGTAAGCTCATGGAGAGTAGCTGTTAGCCAAGATGGTCAGGGATGCAACCCCATGTTCTGGGCATTCCTAAACTTCTAAGTGCCAGGTGCTGTTACTGGACAACAGTGGATGAATCTTTTGAAAATTGCCCTTTTCTTTTCATTCCCTCTGAAGCATCTGACATTGGCCACTGTTGGAAGAGAGGATACTGGGATTGATCGCCCACTATCTGACCCAGTATGAACATTTTTATGTTCTTATGATCATGATTTTTTATTTAATAAAGTTATGCATGAAGCTCTCAAATTCATATTTGAAAGATATTGTGCAGGTTTTCTTTGCTGATATGGCCTGCAGTGTTCAGCTCAGGAGTGATAGGATGTTATTGACTTTTATAGTTATGTCAACACACAGCTCTTTCTAAGCAGCATTCCAAGTGGAACAAGAACTACATGATTGTAAAGAAAAGAAATTTGTTACTTTTTAGTCTGAAAAAATGACTGAGCAGTCAATGATTATCAATTACTATAGAAAATTATTACAATGAACATAATTAATTAATTCATTTCGACCACAGCTATATGTACTACGGTGTGTGGAAATAACTGACAGAGACTTTAATTCCAACAACTATTTTTAAAAACATCTTTTTTGTGTACCCCCCTCAGGATACTATTACGCTAGTGTTCATCATTTTAACAGCAATTGATTGGTGTGAAATTTAATGTCAATAAGGCATTGCTGGAAGAATTTACACAGAAACCAAGACAACAAGATTGTGCAGTGAGTATATGTGTACCTGAGAAAGAGAACACAGAGTTACAGTTATACCTCAAAGGAAGTTAAAAATCTTGAAAAGAAGATGGCCAATATAATCCAAGAGATGAACTTCTGACAACAGTGATAAACTCATGATTTTCCTCAGTCATTGAATATTTTTAATATGATACATTAATCTGAATTACCTAACTACAGCTAATAAAAGGGTATGGCTCATAAGTCCACATTAAGAATGGGCACATTATGTGCAGCAGAGACACACTCAAATACTCTTTTAAAATACTTTTACGAAGTCAGAGTAACTCATGTTCCTTTTCTTTTCTTTTCTTTTAATGTGTTAATAGGGACTTTAAAATGTATGTAACATTTGACAGTCTTTACAAGGCCAGCAAAGCTCACTTTCCAATCTTTTTTACTTTCTTTGTACTGTTAGGAATTTGCTTCCAAAGAATTTTGCATAGCTGTGATGGTCTCTCATTATAAGTCTTATGAATACATTATACCTTTCAGAGCTGTAATTAATCTTTTAATCATCTGGTACTCTTGGCTGCAGAAAAACTGGTCAACTAATGCAGTCAAATATTTAATGTTGTATGTGCCTGCTAGTCATTTTTTCTTTCAGGGAGCCCAAGTCAGCTAAAATGGGCCAACCCCGGGTGTAGTACAGGCATAGCCTAAGACAGAAAATCTGTGACTCAAATACTCCATTTGCCTTGATAAATGACACACATATCCATCTCTGTTGAATACACTTGGGTAACAGCTATTCAGAAAGAACCCTGAATAACTCCTTTAAAATTGAAGCAAGAGGATATCATAGATCAAATGTGTGGTTTCTCTCAATTTGCACCTTTCTCTTCTTAGCACCTATGCAGGCACCTCAGTAAAAATGATCACATTATCACAGATGCAGTACTCACAAAATTCTCTTTCACCTTTGCAGAATATTTTTATTTTAGATGTCTCAGTACAGAGTTATGTGCTTAGCTTCAAGCATTGATTTGAAATACTCGTTCCGTAGGCTTTATATAGACATAGCTTTTCAAAAGGTAAGAAAAAACTTAGCCTGACTTATTTGAAAGAGAAGATTAATAATGAATAATAATAATGAAAAAAACTTTATGAAAGAAAGTTGTTACACAGAAAATGCATTGAGAGTTTCAGGGAATGTGACAGAAGACAATTATAAAAAAAGAAATAAAACACATTTATAACTTAGAGAACATTCTCATAGAGCTCATCCAGACCTCAAAGAGGCTCAGGGGGGTATCACAATATCTACACGTGTGGCCTAGAGAAAATACATATTTGGCTCTCCTTACTGAAAGCTTCATATTTACTTTGGATTTTTATGTCTGGAACAGGCATAAGAATCTTGCGCAAAACGGGTTTTTTGCACACAAAAAAAAGGTCCACACTGCTTTTTGTGCAAAAAGAAACGGCAGGAAATATGCTAATGAGATCATGACTCATGAGTCCCTCATTAGCATATTTTCTGCTGAAAAAACTGGCAGTGAAGACGTAGCCTTTGCATCTCTGGAATACCGTAGGCCAAATTTAGATTTAATTCAATTTGTGCACACCTAATGACTTTACCTAGGATCAGATCCTGCAAAGGAAAGTGCTAATCCAGACCACCACTCAAGTGGATCTCATGTCAACTTAAGTGGAAATGTGCAAGAATCCACACCAGAGGATTCCCAATGCATCATAAGTATTTCATATGGGCAAGATCATTACCTTTGCACATCTGTTTTGCATAGCTCCATAAATTGCCCTAATAGGGCAACTGAGGATTCTTCTTGCATGGCCAGCTCTGCACGTCCTGAATCTATCATAACACAGGGGACTTTGTGGGGTATGAAATTTTGCTTTTCTTGCTGTTGTGGCTCCCATGAGGTGATGAAACTTAGAGCAGACCTAAGGCTTTTCTTTTGTTATTATAAACTGGATATGGCATAAAATGTTGATAAATAGAAGAAAAAATACATTTTAATCACTCATTCTCTCTATTATTGAAGAAGAGAGGCTGTTAGAACAAACATTTTGGAAATGAGAATAAAAATATTAATAAAAACTAATAAGAAAGGTTCGAAGTCTTTGGGGATTTGATTTTATTTTCGTTACGTCTCTGATTTTTTTCACTTGATAGCACAGGTCTGCCTTCCAGGGGAGCTTGACGGCTTGCAGAATAATTAGAGAATAGTTTCCCAAGGTAGCAAGCACAGTACACTTACATCACGTCCATTTGTTCTTTAAAACAATGCAATACGTTCTGTATATTTTCTGACCTCCGCAACTGCACCAACCCTGAAATAACCATGTTTGATGCAACAAAACTTTTGATATTTGCTAAAAAATTTGGCTTAGTCTGAAAGGGTTACATGAACAATATTGAAAAACCATAAAATCAATAAGTGTGTATGGCAGAAAAGGACTGTGTCTTGGCACTCATGCAAAAAGACATAGCATAGAGCAGAATGGATTGATTTAAATCAAAGAAATTTAAAATACCAATTTTAATCATGATTTAAATCAGCAAACAGGAATCTTTATTTAAATCACAGTTTTAAACCATGTTTTGCACTTGTACTTTTAGATATCTTCCTAAAGAATGGTTGATTCTCATTAGCTGATACCTATTAAAACATGTTGATTTACAAGTAAATATAGACAAACTTTGCACTAAATGTTTTGCTTACTCGGAGTACACACTGTATCTATACATATTTATTCAAGCAACTGTATAAACTTATCTTACATTTATTCAGATTACTAATTTTTACATTTTTCATTATGCTAAAAATGACGAATGGTGCATTTATTACTCAATTAATTTTTAACTTATGATTTGTGTCAAGCTTCATTTGCATAGAAATGCAAAATCAGTTGAAATGCAAAAGGGAAAATCACATTTTTAAATTCAATATAATTACATACCCAAAGAAAAGAGTTTATAAAATAGTTTATCACAAGACATTTTGCACTTATTAAACAAAGGAAGTATTATGTGAACTTACTGAATTGAACTGACAGTTCCAATGTCACCATGTCCTTAAAGATTTTACAACTCTCACATATAATATTCTCTAACATGTGACAGCAGCAGCTCCCAGCAGAGGACAGAGTAGCAAGTCTTTCCCAGCTAGTAGGGAGGGGATATGTCCCTCCAATCTGGGAGAGACTCGCTGCTCTGTCCTCAGCAAGGAGCTGCTGCTGTCACTGAGGAAGAAGTGCCCCCTGCCAAGCCAGGAGGCTCTGTGCATGGCAGCCTGGAGCCCCTGGGTAAGGCTTATTAAGCAGCAGGGGGCCATGCTGCCACGCAGCTTAGAGGGAACCTTGTTCAAAAGTATTCTCAGAATGAACAAAACTGGCAGTAACTAACTGTAATCAAAGATTAAGGGTACAGTTCATGAACACCATAGTAATTAACAAGACTAACATTTTATTTTTTTACCTCGTATTATATCATAGATATCATGTACCAAAGATGGCACATCTAACAGTTGCACATGAAAATTGCTACAGTAAGCTTAAAACAGCATTCAGATGCTCAAATCAGAAAACATAATTTAAAGCAGAAAAGTGCTATGTTTGGGGAAAGAATCTATAGATATTCTAATATAATCTGTCTCTTGTGCCGAACAGATCTCGTTTCTGGTGAAATGGATATAGTGAACCTCCATTTTCTGCATACAGTGAAATCAGATTTTTTCTCTACATGATGGGCTGTGGGTAGAAGAGGCAGAGGAAGGCATTGCCTTCCCAATATACCAGGCATGGTCCCACCCACCCTGCCTCCAGAATTCCCTGTGCTTCAGCATGGCTTCCGGGCTGCCCTCGGGCTTCAGTTACACTGAGTTTGCAGATACTGAGCAGGTGTGCCCTGCCTGTACTCCAGGGCAGGAGACTAGGGATGTTGGCCCCAAGGTTGGGGAAGCTGGGGCTATGTGCTGCTCACTCTCCCCGTACTCCAGGCCTGGGGAGGTTTATGCAGGGGGCTGGGAGATGGCTTGCATGGGGGGCATGACACCTGCCCCATTGGGTGGCGAGGCCTTGGGCAGAAGAGGCAGAGCTGGGGACTTGCCGTCCATGCTGTGCACTGAAATGTTCATAGACTCATAGAATCCTAGGGTTGGAAGAGACCTCAGGAGGTCATCAAGTCCAGACCCCTGCCCAAAGCAGGACCAATCCCAACTAAATCAACCGAGCCAGGACTTTGTCAAGCCGAGACCTAAAAACCTCAAGGGATGGAGATTCCACCACCTCCCTGGGTAACCCATTCCAGTGCTTCACCACCCTCCTAGTGAAATAGTTTTTCCTAATATCCAACCTAGACCATGCCCACTGTAACTTGAGACCATTGCTTCTTGTTCTGCCATCCGTCACTACTGAGAACAGCCTTTCTCCATTCTCTTTGGAACCTCCCTTCAGGAAGTTAAAGGCTGCTATCAAATCCCCCCTCACTCTTCTCGTCTGCAGACAAAACAAACCCAAATCCCTCAGCCTCTCCTCATAGGTCATGCGCTCCCGCCCCCTAATCATTTTGGTTGCCCTCCATTGGCCCCTTTCCAATGCGTCCACATCCTTTCTATAGTGGAGGGGCCCAGAACTGGACACAATACTCCAGATGTGGACTCACCAGTGCCGAATAAAGGGGAATAATCACTTCCCTAGTTCTGCTGGAAATGCTCCTCCTAATGCACCCTAATATGCCATTAGCCTTCTTGGCTATAGGGGCCTGTTGACTCATATCCAGCTTCTCATCCACTGTAATCCCCAGGTACTTTTCTGCTGAACTGCTACTTAGACAGTTGGTCCCCAGCCTGTAACAATGCTTGGGATTCTTCCATCCTTGTTGTCCTTGTTGAACCTCATCAGATTTCTTTTGGCCCAATCCTCCAATTTGTCTTGGTCACTCTGGACCCTATCCCTGCCCTCCAGCGTATCTACCTCTCCCCCTAGCTGAGTGTTGTCTGCAAACTTGCTGAGGGTTCAACCCATCCCCACATCCAGGTCATTAATAAAGATGTTGAACAGAACCGATCCTGTGTAGACAGCGCTAAATTATGAAATAAGCTATTTTGAAATACACTCGAAATTAGCTATGCAATTTCGTAGTTCCAATTGTGTAGCTTATTTCAAGCTAAGGGCGCTGTGTAGATGCATCTTTAGGCTATGTCTACACTGCACACTTATTTTGAAATAAGCTATTTTGAAATTAGCATCCACATTGATTGGAGTCTGAAACTCATTTAAAGCCCACCGGAAGCACTTTAGGCAGGGTATCAGGACAGACCTTATTTCTGGAGCTGCTGCCTGAGGCTATCTGCGGCTCGTGTTTAAAAGCACCCCCCTGTACAGTCATGTCTCAGGCTCCTCTTCTTTGCCTACCTCTTTGAGGGTCAGTAAACTCATCTCACTGCCTGTTCTAGTTGCCCTTAGAGACACCACAGCACTCCAGCCATGGAGCTGGACCTGCTGCAAAGCAATCACCAGCTCTTAGACCTCATGCTGCACGTCCTGGTGCAGTTACTGTAGGTTGCCCTCATGACACTGAAGGAATAAGGCTCCCAGCTCATAGTGGGGCACCTCCTCTCCTCTCTCCAGGCACTGCTCATGCAGCACGAGCCCTCCTGTCCTCCCCTGCACCATCACTTCTGGCAATGGGACACCAGTTCTGACTAGTAGGACCACATCATCATGGAGCAGTGGGATGACCAACAGTGGCTCCAGAACTTCTGCATGTGAAAGGACACCTTCCTGGAGTTGTGTGAGTGGCTTTCTCCTGCCCTCAGGTGATGGGACATCCTCCTGCAACTCGCCAGCCCCCTCCAGAAGTGAGTTGCCATTGCACTGTGGAAGCTTGGCACGTTGGACAGCTACTGCTCTGTGGGGAACCAGTTCAGCGTAGGGAGACTGACCACAGGGGCTGTGGTCATGCAGGTATGGCTCTCGCATGCTATTGTCCCAGGAGAATGGTGAACAGCTGGAATCAGGTTCCCTAGGGAAGGGTGGGGGAGTAATGTCAATTCCCTCCCTGAAAGGTTTTTTCAGTCCCACTTTCACAAAGCCCTGCCAGGAGATGGGATAAGTTGGGTTTACTCTGGTGTGTGTGTGGGAGGGGGGGTTGGGCTCAGGGAACTCCCAAAGGCCCTGGCAACCCTGTGATTCCTTCTGATTCTGCTTCTACAGCTAGTGAGGGCCATCAACACCAGGGTCATCATCCTGGGTGATGTGGACCCCATCATCATCAGCTTTGCCACCATGGGCTTCTGCAACTGTGGAGGGTGGGCACTGATGTCTCCCATATCCCCATCCTGGCCCCTGACCACCAGGCATCGGATTATATCGACCACAAGGCATACTTTTCTGTGGTCCTGCAGGGCCTCGGGAACAGTGAGGCTGGTTCACCAACATTAACTTGAGTGGTCAGGGAAGGCTCATGACACCCACATCTTCAGGAACTCCAGTCTCTTCCAGAAACTGCATGCCGGCACTTTTTTCCCTGACTGCACCATCAGAGTCAGGGACATGGACATGCCCATGTGTATCATGGGGGTGCTGCCTACCCTTTGCTCCTCTGGCTAATGAAGCCCGACACTGGACACCTGGACCCCACCAAGGAATGTTTTAACAAGAGGCTCAGCAGGGCCAGCATTGTGCTGAAGGGCACCTTCAGTCATTTGAAAGGGAGGTTCCATTGCCTCCTCACTCTCACTTGCCTGGAACTTGGTGAGCAGAACATCCCTTGACTGGTGGCGGCCCGCTGTGTCCTCCACAATATCTGTGAAAATAAGGGGGACATGTTCCTGCCAAGGCAGAGGCCAAGCAATTGACCAGGGCCTTTTAACAGCCACGCACCTCTGCCATCCATCAAGCCCATCAGGGGACTGTGCACATCTGGGAGGCCCTGAAGGATAGTTTCAGATAAGGACACCAGTGAGACTCTCCCCTGGGCCTCTCCACAAGGGGCCTGTGCATTTCCCCTCTGTGCCTTTCCTCTCCCACCCATCCTTTCCCCTACCCTTCCTCCTCCCCCTCCTCTGATGATAGAATCGTAGAATCATAGAACACTAGAACTGGAAGGGACCTCAAGAGGTCATTGAGTTCAGTCCCCTGCCCTCATGGCAGGACCCAGTACTGGCTAGACCATCCCTGACAGATGTCTATCTAACCTGTTCTTAAATATCTCCAGAGATGGAGATTCCACAACCTCCCTAGGCAACTTATTCCAGTATTTAATCACCCTGACAGTTAGGAAGTTTTTCCAAATGTCCAAACTAAACCTCCCTTGCTGCAGTTTAAGCCCATTGATAAAATAAACAAGACCTTTTGTTTTGAACTGATAAACTATTTTTTCCTTTAATTGGGGTAAATATAATTGGGGAGGGACTGGGAAAAGAACCAGAGAGGGGGAAAAACGGGGATGGAAGGTGGAGAAGAGGCTCAGAGAAGTGGCTGAGTATGGTGCCTGCCTCCGGTGGTCCCACCGCCTCATGTTTTGGGCCCTGGGCAGCCACGGGGGGAGTAGCTGGCAGGGGGAGAAGCCAGAGACACAGGGGATGGGGTGGGAGCCAGACCTGGGGCGGCAGCAGGAGAGGCAGCAAGTGGTCAACAGTGGCAGTGTAAGCTGCACACATAGTCTGAGCCTGCTGCAACAGATTCTGACAGATTTTGTGGTGCAGCTCTAGATCAGACTTCAGACCACCGTCCTGTCACTCCAGAGCAATGTGGCAGGCAATATGCTCCTGCTGCAGATCTTCCTGGGGTTGCCTTTGCCTGCAGATCTCACAGGGTCAGGAGGCTAGTGTGGGAGTTGGGTCTCATGCCACACTTGCAGCTGGTCCAGCTCTGAAGAAAAGTGAGAAGGGCAGTCATCCCAGGAGACAGGGTGCATGAAGCCTAACTCTCAGCTCTGAGCTGACACCGAAAGGTCTTGGCTCAGACAATGGTGACATGCTTCGAGCAAGGCCATCTGTGGCCTAGACAGTGGGCCCTTTCCTGCAGGGGCACAGATGTCCCAGGGGAGAACCTCATTACCCCTTCACACCAGGGACAAGCAGTCAGGGGAAGGTGCTGGTCAGACCAGGAGCTTGCAGGTGGGAGAGGGGGCAATGGGCTGGCTCAGCTTCCCTCCATTCCATGCACACACCGGTTCTGGTAGTGGCAGCATCCCACAGGGAGAGGACTTGTACCCCTGCCGGCTAAAGTGGGGTAGTTTGTTGGGGGAGGTGTGGGTGGGTGGCAAACAGCACTTGCCAGGTAGGGTGCTGCTGGGATCCCCTCCACTTCCTCCTCACACTCCCAATAGGCTCCCCTGGCAGGGTGCAGTGTCCTCCACTTCACCGAATCAGTCTGGGAATGCATTCTGCCCTGAGAGTGCGGGCATGCCTATGTACCATGTGCAGCACTTCTGTGTGTGTGTCTGTGACCCTCTCCTCCCTAATGGTGGCTAGTGGTGGGATGGTGTCCCACCACGGGGTCGGGAGGAAGGTAGGCCTCTCCAGAAATCCTGTGAGCAGGAACTCAAGGTTCCTGTGTGGCAGCCTCAATGCGGCTGTTGGCTCTGGACTGTCGTTCCATGTGCACAGGCTGCTGTGTGATCCCCAGGCCAAAAAGGCCGAGTGAGGAGCCCCTCACCACCCATCGCCTCCCCCTCATGTGTGTCCAGGGTGTGACGGACCGGGCTGGGTCTGGGCACAGCTGAGGGCATCCGCTTAGGGCGAATTGCTCAAAAACCAGGGCTCCTTACAGCCCCAGACTGGAGACCATTCCCAAACAGGTCATAAACCAGTCATATTGAGCACTTCAGCTGCCAATCCGACCAGCAGGAAGCCTCACGAGTAAAACCCCTCAGACACCCTAGCTCTCCCTGTACCACAATCAGCCCCAGGCCTTACACACAGGTGAGGGGTTATAGAACCCAATCTCACCTACCCCAAACGGGTCTTTCCGGTCCCAAAGAACCAGCCACAGATCCCCAGTCAGTTTACACTTTGGATCTTACCCACAAGATCACACTGAGCCAATCCTTTAGTATCTAAAATCTAAAGTTTTATTAATAAAAGAAAGAAAAGCATGAGAGTAAGATTGTTAAGGATAATACATTACATACATCGAATCACCAAGTTCTTGATGCAGCCTCTTAGCAGAGATGTTACAAACTGCTTTCTTAAAAGTCTCTGGTGTACATCCTCGGTCAGGATGGGCCAACGATTCTTCCTGGCTCGTTGTTCCTCACAAGGCTGCATCTGGAATCAGTAGCAGAATTGAAGGCAAGATGGAGTCTGCCTCATGGCATTTGTATATCCATCCCTGGTGGTTCCAAGCTGGAGCAGGTCACATGGCCCACCTATCCCTGTGTTCCATATCAGCAGTAATGATATTGGCTGGTTTGCAGGTCCCAGACACATTCTCAGGTGTGTATTGGTGTCTCTGAGAGCCTTGTCCCTGGAGCCTTGCTAATTAGCATAGTCACTGACTGAACATTCCTGGCCCATTGCTCTGTCTCAGACAGAGAACATTCCCAGAATAAGCAGAGTCCATATTCATAACTCTACATACAGCTATCACACAAGTACATGAATAGCATATACAGAATCAGTAGAACATAAGCTTTCCTTCAACACCTCACATGGCCCCCTTTGTACAGACTTTGGGGCAAGCACCCCCTGATGGGCTTTCCCTGGTCTTGTCTGAGCCCTGGGTGACATCCTGAAAGGGGGTACCGGCTCCATGGACAGGCAGATCTACTGGTTGGTGGGCACAGTGTCCATGCTGGCCACCTCCTCCTTGTCATTGACCTCATCGTTCTCCTCCATGCCCTTGGGAAGCTGACAACAGGCGTGTCCAGGCTGGAGCTGATGACGATGGGAGGGGAGCAGTATTACCTCTAAGATTTTCCATCCATGAGTGGAGTGAGTTTTTTTCTTGTGCACCAATATTGAGGTGATGTGCGCTTCTTTGGAAGTGTGCCACTGATGCACCCCCCCCCCCAGGTTACTAACAAATATATAACACACACACACATATATATTAAATGTTATGGAAGAAAGAATACTAAAAGAGCCCTTTCCTAGTCAGAAAGAATAAAAAGAGCTGTTAAATCAGCACTTTCATGCACGCATTCTTATTGTTATGGCTGACCCTAAATACCAATGTACTTATTGACCACCCCTGCACTATGTGATGTATCACCACACATGAGATGGAAGGCCTTACAGCCACTCTGAAGGAAATGGGTGCTTCCCAACAAATGAGCCTGTAAATAATGAATTGTGATGATTGCAGTGGGTACGAAAACATTCCAATTTAAATTGTTTAATTATAAAAAATTTAGTTAAGATCAGATAGCTGAAACATGGAATGAAAAGATGGAACTAAACATTGCTAAATACAGAAGCTATCAAAGCCCAGGCCAAAAGAGATCTCACCTGGAAAAACAAACAATCTTGGCCAAAGCTTAAATATAAAAATGAATATCAGTTTTAGAAATGTAAGCATCTTAAATGAGTGATTTGTTCATAACTTGCAGTTTGCACACACACACACACACACACACACACACACACACACACATAAAACTCTTTGAAAGTCTAAAATAATTTAAAAAACAAAAGTTCAAAAATGCAGCTAGTAAAAGGTAAGCCAAGAAAGTTTAAAATATTTAGTCTCTCATAATAACCATAGCAAGGGATCTCAAAATTTCAAAAATACTTAAAAAAAAATATATAAAAAATTCAGCTTTTTAAAAATGCCACTAAAAGCCATTCAAATATTTTCTTCAAGGTTGCAAAACTGACTCTTTATCCAGCAGCGAGCATCTATGGATAGCCTTAATTCTGTTAGTTAGCTCTTCAAGTGGCATGATGCTTTCACAAAGTTTAACTTTTTTTCCCTTAATGATTAATATTAAACATAAAATAAGTGAAAATAAAAATAAAAACCCTAACTCGCTTTATCAGAAATAAAGTAACTAAAACAATAAAAATTATTATTAAAATAAAAATTTAAAAATATTATAGGCTTTCCTATAAAATACACAAAATAATAATTCTTAAAATCTTTCAAATCTCAAAAAAGGCCACCATCTGGTTGTTTTAAAAACTAAAACCAAATTAGCGCGCGCGTGCGCACACACACACACACACACACACACACACACACACACACAAAAACAATAAAGCCCAACTATTAAACACCTATTCAATATAGAGATGTGAATGGTTGCTACTTACGCTCAACTGGCAGGCTGCTCAGGTTCTGTGGGGCCTGGCATGCCACAGGCAGGGATGCTCCAGCCTGGCAGGATCAGCTCCCACCCCAGCCGGGGTGATGCTGCCCACCATGTGGCTCTGGCTCTGGTCCCAGCTGGGGCCACCAGAGGAGCAGCTGCTTGTGACACAGTTCAGGCTCCGGCCCCAGCCAGGGATGCTGGAGGAGCAGCCACCCACGATGTGGCCTGCAGCTCCAGCACCGGGGAAGGGCTGAAGCTAGGGCCAGGGCCACGTGGTGACTACTATACTGCTTCTGGTGCGGAGCAGCTGCAGCCACTGTGCAGCTCTTCTGAGGTGGTGGGTGGGATGTAAATTTTTGGTCCTCACCCTCCCAGGCATGTACCTTAGAGGGAACCCTGGAAGAGAGGTGATCTGCCCCCGCCCAGGATGCCATGCAGCTGGGAAGGAGAAGTGACAGGTCTGGTGTGCCGCTCCTGATCAGGAACTTATTTCCCTGGCCTTGGTATAGGCCTGCCAGAGTTCTTTTATTTTCATTTGCAGCTAGTTCTGAGTGCAGCTGTGCCCCCTCTGGATGAGGCTATTGGCCATTGAGCTGTAGACATCTGCATTTCACCATCTGGCATGGAGATCCTGGATGCTGGAATGTTCTCCCCAGATCTCAGTGAGATCCAGAATCTCTGCATCAATCCACGAGGGCGCCCTCCTCTTTCACCCCCAAGGCAGGGGCTTGGGAGATGTCTGCCTGCTCCCTTGCAGCTGTGTGGGGCTCAGAGGGAGCATAGGGATCAGCCATGGCAGCAGCAAAATCTGTCAGGGGTCTGCTGTGTGGCACGGTGCGAGCAGGGCCTGCTTTGTGCCACAAGCCCTTTCCCCTGTGGCTGCACCTTTAAGGGCTGCAGGGGAAGGGGAACTACAGGCTGTGTCTAGACTGGCCAGTTTTTCTGGAAAATCAGCCACTTTTCCGGAAAAACTTGCCAGCTGTCTACACTGGCCACTTGAATTTGCGCAAGAACACTGACGATCTAATGTATGATCGTCAGTGTTCTTGCGCAAATACTATGACGCTCCCGTTTGGGCAAAAGCCCTCTTGTGCAAATGCTTATGCTCAAGAGGGCCAGTATAGACAACCCAGAATTGTTTTGCGCAAAAAAGCCCCGATGGCTAAAATGGCGATCGGGGCTTTCTTGCGCAAAAGCGCATCTAGATTGGCACGGACGCTTTTCCGCAAAAAGTGCTTTTGCAGAAAAGTGTCCGTGCCAATCTAGACACTCTTTTCTGCAAATGCTTTTAACAGAAAACTTTTCTGTTAAAAGCATTTGCGGAAAATCATGCCAGTCTAGACGTAGCCATAGAGTTCTGATGAGTGTAGTCAGAGTGGCCAGTAGGGCAGCTGTAAGAAACCCTGGAGGCCCCTTATTTCAAAACAACTTCAGCTGTGCTGTCTACATACACCCTCTTTCAAAATAACCAGTGACATAGGTGTTATTCCTTGTAAATGAGGGCTACAGATATTGCAATAAGAAGCCCATTATTTAGAAAATTATTTTGAAATAACAGGCTTGCTGTGTCGATGCTCACTTTGTTATTTTGAAATAACATAACACTGCTGTGTAGACATGCCCTTCATGATTTCATCATTAATTGAATCAGGCTCATTGTCAAAGTTTTCATTCTGACTATGTTATTAGTTGGATACTATAATCTTCTACATATTCCCTTAGATATCTTAATTTTTGGGAAAGGGAATAGCAGCTACTTTCTGCTTTGTAATGTAGCAAAAGATTATAACTTCCCCAATAAGATCATTGTTGCATTCAGTTTGTCAGAATATTTAAAAGAAAGCTACTTTAAACAGAGTATATTCCCTCTAAAGCTCAAGCTCTATATGGTTGGTTAAATAGACTCACTGGTTTGTACATATTGATTTAAAGTAGGATCTTGAGACCTTTTTAGAAATCTTGTAATTAAAGCTTCCTGCTACTGCAAATATATTAATGTCATATAATCATTTTCTATTATCCACTGTGAATTTCTATTCCTGGTAGTAAAAGAAAACTCTCTTAGGGTATGTCTACACTACAGCGTTATTTCAAAATACCTTATTTCGAAATAACGCGTCTACACACAAAATGCATTTTGAAATGGCGTTTTTCTATTTCAAAATAGCATGCCCACACTGAGTGGACGTTGAATCGCATTTAAGGCTGTTTGGAACCAGTTCTGGCAGGGCATCAGGTCATAAGTTACCTTGTGGCTAGGGCGGCCAGCAGGGCACCCTGGGAAGGGCTGGAGGCCCCCTATTTCAAAATAAGCATCCACACAGTGCTTATTTCGAAATAGCAGTTTCGAAATTGGCACTATTCCTTGTGGAATGAGGTTTACCAATTTCAAAATAAGCCCGCCGCTATTTCAAATTAATTTCGAAATAACGGAATGGCTGTGTAGATGCTAGGAAAGTTATTTTGAAATAACTGCTGTGTAGACATACCCTTAAATACTTGGTGTTAGTATATATAGCATGTTACAAACTGCAGTAGAATAGCTGGAACTTTTCTTATGTATGGAACATTTCTGGTTTTGCATAAGGAGGCAGGAAAGTGTTAAGGTGAAGATGATTTACATAATGGATGTATAATTTCCTTAAATTTCCCATAGAGTAGCTGACTATTGGGTAAGATGATCACTAACTGTCATACTAAATTACTCTAGCTAAAGCTTTTACCATTTAATATGTAAAGGGTGAGAAGGCATAAAGCTATTATAATATTTTTGCATTTTTAAAGTTACTTCTTCCCCAGGTTACTTCCTTTGGCAGTACAACACCCAGCCAATCCTACAACCATTTTATTACACTCACATTTTATTTTCATTAAAAAAACCCACTCAAGTTCTTGTGCAACATTCAGGTATAACTCTGGAATCAGAATGTGGGTCCTTGGATTGTGTCTCCAGATACAAATGTGGCATCTTCATTTTTTTTCATTATTCTGCTCTTGCACTAATTTCACTATCAAAGTACTCCTGAATGGCACTAAACTGAACTTTTCTATGACAAGTATTCTTCTCAGCATGGTGTTTAGTAAAGCACTAGTTTAGGACTATCCATTATACATTTTCTTTTCAACTAGCAGCACAACGTAACTCAGTGAAGATGAACTTGATGCAAATATCGAATCATAGAATCCTAGGGCTCGAAGAGATTTCAGGAGGTCATCAAGTCCAGCCCCCTGCCCAAGGCAGGACCAATCCCAACTAAATCAACCCAGCCAGGGCTTTGCTAAGCTGAGACTTAAAAACCTCTAGGGATGGAGATTCCACCACCTCCCTAAGTAACCCATTCCAGTGCTTCACCACCGTCCTAGTGAAATAGTTTTTCCTAATATCCAACCTACACCTCTCCCACTGCAACTTGAATGGAGCAGAAGTGCGTGGCCATTGCCCCGTGAAAGCTCCCCACGCTGGACAGCTACCGCTCCAACAGGAACCAGTTCAGTGTGAGGAAATTAACGGCTGGGGCCATGCTTGTAGAAGTAGCCAAGGCCATCAGCCAGGCACTGCTACAGAAGGTTATTGCTCTGGGAATGTGGACAGCATTGATGATGGATTTGCCGCCATGGGCTTCCCCAACTGGAAGGGGGGAGGGGTATAGATGGCACACACATCTCCATCCTGACCCCTGTGTCTCGGACTTCAACAACAGGAAGGGGTACTTCTCCGTGGTGCTGCAGGCCCTCATAAATCACAAGGGACACGGCAGCAACATCAGTGGCAGCTGTTGGGGGAAGGCACATGACACCCACATCTTCCAGATCTCCTGCCTGTTCCAAAAGGTGCACACTGGCACTTTCCCCCCAACTGCACCATCAGAGTCAGGGAGGTGGACGTGCCATAGAGACCTTGGGTGATGCAATCTAACTCTAGCTCTTCTGGCTCACAAAGCCTGATACAGGCAGCCTGGAGCCTATCCATGAGCACTTCAACACCAGGCTGAGCAGGCAGAGCATGGTGGTGGAGTGTGTGTTTGGACATTTAAGGAAAGGTTCAGGAGTCTCATTTGTCTGGACCTTAGCAAGCACAACATCCCCTTTGTAGTGGCAGCTTGCTGTGTGCTCCACAACCTGTGTGTGAGAGTAAGGGGGAGACTTTTCTGCCAGGGTGGGAGGCAGAGGCTGAATGGCTAGTGAGGGCATATCAGCAGCCAAATTCCAGAGCCATCATGGGCCTGAGCTCATGAGAGGGGCCTTGAGGGAGAGTTTTGCTGAAGGCCAGCTATGAGACTCTCCCCTGTGCTTCTCCACAAGGAGCCCCTGCATCCCCTCTGTGTGTCTTTCCTCCTCCACCCCTCTCTCCCCATCCCCTGCAGAGCATATAATAAGTCTTGCTTGTCAAAAAAAAAGGAGTATTTACTGGGGGGAGGCGATATTCAGGAAAGAACCTAGAATGGGGGAGGAGAGGGGAGCGGGTCTCAGGGATAGGACAGATGTCATGGCAGTTGGGGGATGCATCAAGCCTGCAGCTGGCCCAGTTATGAAGAAAAGTTAAAAAGGCAGTCATCCCAGGAGACACTGTGTATGAAGCCTAGCCCTAATCTCTCAGCCAACACTGCAGGTCTTGGGTCAGATGATAGTGATGTGCTTCGAGCAAGACCATATGTTGCCTAGATAGCAGGCACTTTTTTGCAGGGGCACAGATATAACAGGGGAGCATTGTTACACCCATGGCCTGGGTGCAAGCAGGCATGGGATTGTGCCTGCCAGGCCAGGAGCCTGCAAGTGGGAGGGCGAGATGAGGCTGCTTGGTTTCCTTCTGTGTCCTGCACATGCCAGAGAGAGAACTTCTATCTCTGCCCACTGGAGGAGGGGCTAGGGTGTTGAGGGGCGCATGTGAGCGGCAGATAACGCTTGCCAAAGACAGTGCTACTGGGTTCCCTTCCTCTTCCTCCCCCGGCAGGTTCCCATGCATGGCCTCAGTCTCCTCCACATCACTTCACTTGATTGGGAGCATATGGGGCATGACTCTATGCTAGTTGTTCTCAAACTTTTTGGCCCATGACCCATCAGGCTTAATCAATACCTTTCTGAAGACCACCTGCCAATCATCCAGGATGACAAAATGGGTGCAAGAAGAGGTAGGGATACAGGGTCTGGCTTGGAGGTAGGGTGCAGGAGCAGTCTGTGAATGGAGGTGTGGACAGGAGGAAAGATACTGGAGAGGGGCGGCGGTGCAGGGTCTGGACATGAGAGGGATGGGGAGCACTTACCTGGCTCCATCCCTCTCACCACTCCCAGATACAGCCCTTCCCCCTTCCCTTCTGCTCTGATTGGACATGATTCTGGCCAATGGGAGCAGCAGGGAAAACCTCCAGCAAGCAGTTTCCTGTGCTGCCATTGCCCCAACCAGGGTCGGGGGGAAGAGGCAGCTTAGAGCCACTTCCTTCCCCCACAATACAGATCAGGCACACAAGGTTTGCCCTCCTCTCCCCTGTAGCGGGAAGCCGGCACTGGCACTTCAACCTCATGGGGGGCATGGGACTGTAGTATCAGTGCAGGCTCCCCGCTGGGGGGGTGTAAGTGCTGAGCCCCCAGCCAACCCGCAAGATGTTCACAAACTATGGACCATGCTTTGAGAACCACTGCCCTATGTGGCACTGCCGTGTAGTTCCATAACACCAGACTCCTTATGGTGGCTTGTCATGGGAAAGTGTCCCACCACGGAGGTCAGTGTAAAGCAGGCCTCTCTAGGAACCTTTTGAGAAGGATTGAGAGGTTACTGTGTGAGAGCATCATGGAGCTGACTGCTCTGGACTGGTGCTCCATGTGCACAGACTGTTGTGCAACCTACTAGGCCAAGCAGGCCGAGAGAGGAGTACGCAGCCCCTTGCAGTCCATCACCTGCCACCACGTGTGTATAGGGAAAGTTATAGAATTCACCTGAAGTGCCTTACCCGGGTTTGTCCCAAGCTTGGGAGACATCCTGGGAGGGGAAGGACTGGCTCCAGGGTGAGAAGCAGGTCCTGGCTGGTGGGCATAGTTGCCTGGCTGGCCGCCTCCTCTTCCCCCTCCTTGTCGCCCGCAACCCCACCCTCCTGGAGGCAGATGACGGGCATGTCCTGGATGGACTCCATGATGATGAGGGGGAAGGTAACTGGCCCCGCTCCCAGGATGACATCCAGCTTCTCGAAAAAGCGAGAGGAATGCAGTGCCATCCCAGAGCATCCGCTCTGCTCCCTGGCCTTGTGGTAGGCCTGCCAGAGCTCCTTAACTTTCATCCAGACCAGGTCCAAGGCCCAGCTGTTGCCTTTGTTGGCCAGGCTGGAAGTGTTGCAGCTGTAATCGTCCACATTTTGCTTTCTGGTGCAGAGATCCTGGAGGTTGGTCTCCTCCCCCCAGACCTCAGTGAAGTTCAGGATCTCTGCACCAGTCTAGGCTGGAGCTCTCCTGCCTCCCTGGCTAGTGGTAGCCAAGGCAGCAGCAGGAGTGCTGACAGCTGTGGGAGGCTGAGGCAGCATTGAGGTCATTCATAACTCCTGAGATGCTGCTGTCTCACGAGGGGCTGGAAAAGCTCACCACCTGCAGGAAGCTATTCTCCTGCAGCCTGGAGTTTTAAGCTCCACTTGAGAAGGGGACCAGTGGAGATGCCAGGTGTGGCCAGAGCAGTTAGAAGTGCAGCTGCGAGAGGCCTCTGGAGGCCAATTATTTTGAATTAGCAGCACCGGATCATCCACACGAATACTATCTGAAAATAACACTGTTGTTTAAGGTTTTTAGATACAGTCTAACACAGCTACCCCTCTGAGACAAAATCTTAACTGAATTGTCGCTGCTGAGTTTCTACAAAGAAACCATCCAACAATTTCACTTTGTTTTCAAGAGGAGCATTTAATCTGCCCCAGTTTGTTTGAGAGACACATGAACTTCAAAAGGCATTGTAGAGAATCTAGTTTTAAGCTTGTAATTGAACAAAGAGATATAGGAATTCCCTGGAATTTAATATGCTGTTGTGATCCTGTCTCACAGCTTGAATGTATCTACTTCACTTCAACCTCTACTTGGACAACTGCTGAAAATGCTTTGCTTAGTCAAGGCAGCTTATTATTGGGATGGTTGGTCCTTTGGACAAATATAAGCATATATAACTCTTCTGCCAAGTGCCAATGGCAGCAACCAGGGCAGGGATAAATGTGTTGAGGGGATTTATATTTGTATAAGTGTGATGGTTATTATCTATGTTCATTGTCAACCCATTTTTCCCTGATTTTTGTCCATTTTAATTTGTTACTATTTCACAGTGAGGCTGCAGAGGTCTCCTTAATTGGCTATGGGGATGGGATACAAAATCTTTTCCAGCACTAGGTGTATGGGAGACTGTGCTTACTGACCACTATTGATGGACATTTTTTTGTTTATTGATTTGTATGTATCAGGTGAAATTGATATTTATCAGAAACTAATTATTTAAATTGAATCCTACCAAGCCTACACATCCCAGATGTAATGGCTTATAAGGGACTATTAAACAATAGGGCTACTCCAAAATATACACGTCCCAGCAGCTGGTGTAAAGGATAACTGTCCAAGCCAATTATATGACTCCTCTGTGCTACCAGAGCATCAAAAAGGGTATAGTGAAGTACAAGGATTAAGTACCAAGTCATCATTTTCACAATTCAACTTTGAATCACTGCCTTTGGACAGGGCACTGAAAGCTTAATTATAATGGTCAGTTATAGGGACTGTACTTAACATAACTAAAACTCTCCTGCTAGAAAATATACAATCAAATATTCATTAATTAAGAAATCCTCAGCTTTCATAAAAACTTTCATGATGTGAAGGATTATTTTCTATTCAATCAGGCAAAATTTCATAGTGCAGTATGTCTCCCGGCTGTAACAATAAAGAATAATCAGAATGTAACATACTGTTGTTAGCAAAGAATTTGAGACACATTCTAAATATTTGTTCAACAACTCACTGCACTTGACATAGAGATGTCCAAAATATTGCAAGAGAGATAATTGTGCAAAAGCTGTTATTTGTTTGATGTTTTTGTCTCTGCATATACTCCATGCAAAGTTTAGTTTAGTACATTTTTTCATCTTAAGAAAATTACTATACCTTTATCCACTGGTCATTGTTGCTGGAATACTACACCTTTATCCAATGGTCATTGTTGCTGGAATGTGGCAAAGATATTTGGAGACAGAGTGCTCAAAATCTCCAATTTCCTGGAATATGCAGAAAAAGCTGTCATGATTTTAAATTTTATAATGTTTTGTTTTTCACATAAATGTTTGTACTGATAACAATAAAGTATTTAGAGATAATCAAGATTAAATATAATGAAATGCAAAAAATCATTAGCAAACACAAAATTGAACTATTTGTTATGAAATTAGAAAATGAACATGATGTGATGAAAGACATTTATTTGTGTAACAAGTTGTTTCCTGCATATGCAAGACTGTCAATGCCTGTTTCTCCATGTATACTTGATAGTCAGTTTCAATGGAAGGAAGAATTCTTTGAGTAAAGCCCAACAAGGCTGACAGAGCCACAGATCCTAAGTCTCCAACCACAGGACAGTCTATGTGACAGATCTGCCCCCAAAGTCTTGACCTGTGGAAAGCCTGGGGTCAACAGTGCACATGGTGGGTTGCTATAGAGCCCAGCTGGAAGGAAACCAGCCAGAACTCCCTTGAAATTGATCCCTTACCTCTCCCCCCCTCCCCCAAAAAAAAACCTCAGCAGAATTTTTCTGACCTGCTGTCTTTCTCAGACTTTAATACATGTTATCTGCTGAGTATACAGTCTGTTGTCACCAAGAAAGGGCTTAGACTATACAGCTATGGTGAATTGTGAAGCCAACGACACATACAGAGATATAGGGCCTGATTCTCCACTCCATTTCATCCATATCACCACAATGGAAATTAGTTCAAGTATGTTAAAAAGTATCCATATTATTTTCAGATGAAAAATTGGATTTTGATTATCCACACACACACACACAACACCCATAAAACTAAGTATTTCAACTGTGGTGCCTCATGGGAACTATGTTTTTGGTGCTTTATTCCCCCATTCTCCTTTATGGGACTGGCTTCCTAGACAAACATCTATTCCCATAATTCACCACAGGCAGGGACTCCCATCAGCAAGTGGGGAAACTAGGCTGCACCATGTCTGAATTGAAATTATTAGATTGTAACCAAAGATTTTCCCTGCCCTTCTTAGGGTCCTAGAGCCTGGGCTCCAGCCTGAGCCCAGATGTCTACACAGCAATGAAAGCCCTCCAGCCCAAGCTCTGTGAGCCCACATCACCCGGCACAGGCCAGCTGCAGACTGTTGCTGTTGTGTAGACATATGCTCAAACTCACCAAAGTAAAGTTTGTGGTGCAGTAAGTAGTAGCGTGGAAGGCTCTGTTTGTTTGCTATAAAAAGAGAAGAGGCAAATGACTGATCTCAAGACTAAAAAGAAACAAAAAAAAATTGGTTCTGCAATATTTATTGATTCATTATTGAGTCATTATGACCTTTATCTAATAACTCAACTTTAGTCAGTTCCTCATGACCCTTTTTTGGAAATCCTTCCCACAGGAAGGATAATGAATCAACAGATCTGAGATAATGTTATACATAAGACTTAAAGCTTTGCTACAAGGCAAGGTGAATGGTTTAAACAAGTCTAGCAACTCTTCTAGAATGAAGAATAAAATGGGATGGGGTGTATGATTTTATATTGATTTTTATTTTTAAGATGGACACTTTTCTGTTGAAAAGCATTGGTATATTTCTGAAGTAAAAAGTAATTGCATAATTTCTGCAAATGCTAATATAATGGATTGGAAGTACAGAGGATTAGTTTTTATATGGTGTAAATATTCATAAAAATACCTGCATTTGTGGCAGTGTTTTGTATATTAAGCTGTGTGCCCAGTCTATCCCAAAATGATTGGTTTATGAATGTGTGCATACATGTTCTGCTGATCTGTAGTCTCATGATAGACTGGCTCAAGGCATGAACCAGAGCCAGCATTAGGCATAGGTAGACTATACAATTGCCTAGAGCCCCATGTATTGTACACAAGGGGGACACATATTCCTGTCTAGGACCCTCAGTGGGATAGAACTGCCTCTGGCTGGAGCACCCGCCCTACTCCCACATAAGTTAGGGACCTTTTGTTTTGGGCGGTGCAACTCTCATCACATAGCTACAAGTGCACATTCTCTTTCTCTTTACAGGGGGCAGGGTCCACAGCTTAGTGAACCATATTCAGCACAGGCTATTCCATGATTTTGGGGTGAAGACTCCCTCATAGTCCTGGTCTCCATTCTTGGGATAGGCTCCATGTTTGCATGGGGGAAGGGGTTTTTTTTGTGGGGGGAGGGGGTGGGAAGAGAACCTGGTCCTGCCCACTACTCCAGGTTCCAGCCCAAGGCCTCTAAAGTAGCAGCAGTCATCAAGGTTATTTTTCCTTCTAAGTCAGCAGTTTTTCCCCTGGACCACTTCCTCAAAAAACCCTTCCGAAGTGTTTCCTTCTGGTACCTGTTAACCAGCTCTCAGCTTACACATGGTTTCTTTCTCCTTCCAGTCCATCACTCTTTATGGGTATGTCTACACTACAAAGTTAATTCGAACTAACAGCCGTTAGTTCTAATTAACTTCAATAGGTGCTACACATGCAAACCGCTAGTTCGAACTTAATTCGAACTAGCGGAGCACTTAATTCGAACTAGGTAAACCTCATTCTACGAGGACTAACACCTAGTTAGAATTAAGTAGTTCGAATTAAGGGCTGTGTAGCCACTTAATTCGAACTAGATGGAGGCTAGCCCTTCCCAGGTTCCCCCTGGTGGCCACTCTAGGCCAAGCCAGGGAAACTCTCCTCTCCCCCAGCCCTGGGGCCCTTAAAGGGGTAGACTCTGGCCAGACGGCACTTTCCACAGACAGCCCTGCTAGCAGTCTCTGCCCTGACACAGTGGCTGCAGGATGAGCCAGGCAGCCAGTACCAGTGCCAGTGAGACGTCCCCCGCCCAGTCCCCCAGAACCCAGGGGCCAGCCAGGAGCCGTAGACGGCGCGCGGCCTCCTGGACTGGTGCGGAGGTCATGGACCTCATTGAGATTTGGGGGCAGGCCCCCAATCTCCATGATCTCCGCACCAGGAGGAGGAACGTGGCCGTCTATGGCTGCATAGCGGCCGCCATGGCCCGCAAGGGACACAGGCGCACCCAGGAGCAGATGCGCCTGAAAATAAAGCAGCTGTGGCAGGCGTACGCCAGGGCCACCAGGGGTGATGCCACAGCAGGGGCTGCCACCTGCCCCTACTTCCCCGCCCTTGACCGACTCTTGGGGGGTGGGGTGGTCCGCGCCAGCCCGCGAGGCAGTGAGCCGGGACCAGAGGGCCCTGACCCGGGCGCAGCAGAGGGGCCACCACCAGCTGTCCCGGCGCCGGAGTCGGCAGGGTTGTCCGGGGAGGCCATACCAGGTAAGTGCCAGCACTGTCCCCTGCCTGGGGGGAGGTGGGGAGGGAGACCAGGGACCACGCACATGGGCCATGCCTCCCACGGATCACGCAGACACCCGTGCACGTGCGAGCACGTGCCATGCCACCTTTGGGCAGGTGGCTCCAGCTGCGTGACACCCAGGGGTCCGTGGCCCAACAGGCACATGCGTGTGTGAAGAGACCTGACATGCTCCCGACTCCTGGGCGGGACCCAGCAGGATGCTCTCCCTTCACACACCCCCTCTACACAGAGGCAGGGGACACTTCCCCCCCGCCCCAGCCACACTATATACGGCACAGGTACACGGGTGCGGTCTTGGAGCAGCTCCCAGTCCCGGGGAGAGCCAGACATCCTGACCATGGCCTCTGTGCAAGCACAACAGCTCTGACGGTGCAGGGCACAGTCGCCCTCACGTCGGGGAGGGAGGGGCGGCTGGGCTTTATCCACTGTGTCCCCAGGGAGAACTGACCACTTCTCTTCTTTCTCTACAGCCGCACCAGCTGCTCGTGCAGGACGCACCACCCCGCCCGGGACATGCTCCTGCACCTGCGGCCTGCTCCGGACCACCACCACGGAGCAGGAGTACTGGGACCAGCCCTGAACGATACTGTGCAGGCCTGGATGCGGGCAGACCTGCAGCTCCGCCAGGAGCACCTGGCTGAGGAGCGAGCCAGGAACGCTACTGCAGGCCCTGCTGCAGAGCATGGTGCCCTGTGCCGGTCCTGCGCCTGCTGCCCCCCCCAACAACTGTCCCTCCTCCCGCTCCTGCCCACCCTCCCACCTCTTCCTCCTCAACCCCCACACCCTCCTCCTCAATGTCCACACCCCCCACCTCAACCTCCGCACCCTCCTCCCCATCCCCCCGGGGACGCCGAGGCCCCCTCCCTCGCCGTGCTGGGAGGCGGTTGGCCCGGCGAGACCCCCCACCCCTGATCCCTGAGTTTCCCCTCCCTCTCCTTCCCCTGGCTTCCCCCTTCCAGCTCCCTCCTCCCAGTTTTCCCCCTCCCCTCTCCCACCCTCTCTCCTGCCCTCTCTGCCTCCTTTCCCCCATCTCCCCACAGTTTTATTCCCCCTCCCCAGTTTTGTTAAATAAAGAGAGTTTCAATTTTTGAACACACGTGTCCTTTATTTTTTACATCAGGAAGGGGGGCTAGGGAGGGGTAAGTGGAAGGAGGTGAGGGAGGAATGGGGCATGAGCCCCCAATGGGGAGGACTGGGGTGGCTCTGCGGGCTCCTCGGGGTGGAAGATCTCCTTCAGGACCTCCTGGATCCTGACAGTCCCCCGATTGGCCCCCCCGGACTGCAGCTGGGCTGATGGCCGAGTGCTGTGATGTGCCGAGTGCGGGCACTTAGGGCATTCCAAGACAGGACTGCTTTGCTGTCCCTCATCGAGGTAGACAAGCAAGCGGGGAACCCTGAGAACTGTCTGTCCGGGGTGGGGGTTGGGTCCCTTTAAGCACAGCCCTCGGCTAGCCTGTGGCAGCAGCTCCACACTCTAAGCCCTAACCTGATGCCCTGCCGGCACTGGTTCCGGCCAGCCTTAACTTCGGTTCAGGGTCCACTCAATGTGGACATGCTAGTTCGAATTAGCAAAATGCTAATTCGAACTAGTTTTTAAGTCTAGATGCACTAGTTCAAATTAGCTTAGTTCGAATTAACTAATTCGACGTTAGTTCGAATTAGTGCTGTAGTGTAGACATACCCTATCTTCCCCCTCTCCTTAAGGGGAAGCCTTTTAAAGAAACTCCACTGGCTGTACGTGTCTGCAGGAGTTGAGTAATTTGCTTGAGGGAGCAATCTAGTTAATTAGCCCCAGGTTTTTTTCCTGCCTTCATTTTATTGCAGCAGGCTCTAGGGCTACGTCTAGACTGGCATGATTTTCCGCAAATGCTTTTAACGGAAAAGTGTTCCGTGAAAAGCATTTGCAGAAAAGAGCGTCTAGATTGGCACGGACACTTTTCCGCAAAAGCACTTTTTGCGGAAAAGCGTCCGTGCCAATCTAGACACGCTTTTGCGCAAAAAAGCCCTGATCGCCATTTTCGCGATCGGGGCTTTTTTGCATAAAACAATACCGCGTTGTCTACACTGGCCCTCTTGCACAAAAGCATTTGCGCAGGAGGGCTTTTGCCCAAATGGGAGCAGCATAGTATTTCCGCAAGAATACTGACAATCTTACATGAGATCGTCAGTGTTCTTGCGCAAATTCAAGCGGCCAGTGTAGACAGCTGGCAAGTTTTTCCGGAAAAGCGGCTGATTTTTTCGGAAAAACTGGCCAGTCTAGACACAGCCTAGTAGTTTTTTTCTGGAAAGAGAAAGCCACTTATCCAGTACCCTGTGTAGCTACTTTCTGTCTGAGTGTGGTAGGCTGTTGGTCTGGGTCTGTTACACATTCCCTGCCCCCGCACTCCTCCTCTTTTCTGTTTTGGGAGGGGTGTGGGGGGGGGGGGCTATTTCTGTTGTGGCAGGCAAGCAGGCAATCCTTGGCTGCACCCTTATTCTGAGCCAGGCCCCCCTCTTCTCTTCACTTGCTTTGTTTGCAGGCAGTTTCCCCCCCCACCCCTTCACCTCAGCTGCCTGTAGCAGCTCCTGGGTGTGTGGTGGTGGTGGGTAGGGAGGCCTCTGCTGCCCTGACCCTGGGTGGGAAGGAGGACCCCCATTTTCCATCTTCTCTGGGGACAGCCTGGCCCCTTTCTTCACTGCTGCAGGCCTGAACTCCACTGTTTCTGTGGCTGTTGCTCCCTCTGGGGAAGAAGAGGTAAGGGGGCTGCCTTAGAGAAGATGCTCCTGGGGTTTTTCCTTCCCCTCCACAGTTTGCTCTGTGTGTGTGTGTGTTGGGGGAGAGAGTTTGTAAAGGACCCTCCTTCCATCTGGGTCCCTAGGTGGTGGCTGGTGCAACTCTTGTGGGGTGCTGAGGGTGGGGGGTGGTTCACTCCACCTGTCTCCCCGGCACCTGCATTTCTGCTGCTGCCACCACCATTGCTGCTCCCTCCCCAGCCTCAGTTGCTGCAGGGGCCTTTTTCCTTTCTTGGAGCCACTGCTTGCTCTGCTGGGTCCTGCAGCAGGTGCTGTGGGCCTGCTACTCAGGTGTCCATGGGCACACTTGTTCTCATCCTCTCCACCCCTCCCCCCCGCAGTGTCTATCTGCCCCCCTACTTTTCTTGAGCAAGCACTTCCTCACTACCTGCCCTCCCTCTCTACTACATCTCCCCCTTCTTGTGTGCCCATGTCCCCCCTTTTGTTTGATGCTTGAGCCTCCCCTTCCTTTCTTAGTTACCACCCTCCCTATACACACAGTCTCACTTACCCCCAATGTTCTTTAAATAATCTACCCCCTCATTTCCCCAGTACAACTGGAGGACTGGTCAAATCATCCTCTGCTAGGAGTTGTACCCCTATTCCTTTGTCCCCCCCCTTCCTCCTATCTGTATTGATGCCCTCCCATCCCGCTTCCAGTCTAGAGGAGGGTGGGGGGAATGGTGAATCTTCTTTTTCCCCTCCCTTCCTCCCTTTTTCCCTCCCCTGGCACTATTATCCTTTCCCAATTGTTTGTTCTTGTCCTTCCCTACCCACCCATGACTACAATGGAGAGGCTGTCTTGTGACGCCCCTGCTGCCCCTTCCCACTCCCATCCTACCATCTACCTCTGCCAATTCCAACCCCTCTGAGGCTCACAGGCTACCTGCTCATACAGTGGAGATAGTGGACATGAATAGGGAAGCCAGGACCCCAACTGCTCCTGCCGCGGCACCTCCTGCCACCACTGTCACCATTAAGAAGGCTCCCCTGAAGGGCAGGAAGGGCCAGAGCCCTGCCTGGAAGACTAAACGTCCTGTGGCAAAGGCTCACGTCACGGCTCCGGTGTTGGCTGTGGCTTCCCCTCTTTCCCGCCTGAGGAGGCCCTTGTCAGTCCTAAGTACCCTTCCTCTGGGCTGCAAAGATCCTACCCTCTGCCACATCCTCTCCTTCCACTGGCAGGTCCAAGTCCACTTACTGCTGGCAGGGCGTGACAGAGAAGCCCTAGAAGGGTCATTTCTGGTGCCCCATCAAGGGGCCCAGTACCAGGTATATTATATGGTGGGGAAGGCTTGGAGTTTTCTCTGGCAGGCAACGGGGCATGTCTGAAGGGACCCCCAATGCCTGAGAGGGCACCAGCCCTACCCTCACCGGTGGCCCTGATTGTATGGACCCTGGGGTCACCCCTTCTCCAGCTGCAACCGTTGTCAGTCCTGTTCGGACTCTGCTGAGCCCAGACGAGCATGTGGGTGCCTCTGCCATGGCAATAAATGGCAAGACCAGGCCCATGGAGAAGAGGGCAGTGGGGTCAGTGATGGGACTTGGACAGGGCTTACCTCGGGGAGAGGTCTTCCCTTCCCCTACTGCCCAGCCCCTGTCTTCCCTCACCCTCCCACCGCTGCCCTTGCCCTCTGGCTCTTCCCCCATTCAAGTCCAGCCCTCCTCCGAGGGTTGGGAGCTTGTCATGGGAAAGCGCCTCAAGGGGAGGATATCTTCCTCATTCATCCAGGGCTGGACATCAGAGCCAGCCTTCCCTCTGAGCCCCTGGATGCTTCACAGCACTGTGAGGTGGCTGAGGTGACCATGGCAGTTGCAGAGGGGGGTAAATGCCTTTCTCCCCATGCATGGGGAGGCAATTGAGGACACTCCCACCACCCGCACTTCCAGCAGACTTGCCTTCCTTTAACAGAAGGTGGAGGCCCTAGGTTTGACCCCTGCTGCCTCAGAGTCCTGGAGGGATGACAGCTGTCCTCTCCTTCTCCTTCTGACCCGCCACCCTCCCCTCTCCCTGCTTCCTAGATGTGACCATCTGCCCAGCCATTGGCGGTGGGTACGTCTATTGGATGGGATCTGATGGGAGTTCCCATTGTTCCCCATCATCCCTGTAACTGGGGCCTCTGGTGCTGCACTCCCTGTGGCATCAGGGCCTGGTGCTGGGGAGACTCTAACTTTCCCCACCCCGCTACTGATTCCCTGCCCTGCAAGGAAGCACCGCATTCAGGTGCCTCTTCCACTGAGGCTTCTGATCCTGCTCCTAACCCCTGTTCCACCCTTGTTCCCTGCTCAGCCCTTCTCCCAACCAAATTCCCCATTCCTCCTCCTCCTGCTCTTATTTCACCCCTTCCTCTTACTCCTTTTCCTAATCCCTGTCCTCCTCCTCTTCCTCCCCCTACCTCCGTTTCTCCTCTGCCTCCTTGCCTCAGTCCCCTCCCTGATCTCTTTCCTTCCCCTTACGCTATTGCTGCCGCCCCTGGGATTGCCACATGCAGTTCAGACATTGGCCCCTGGAAGGAAGTTTTAGTTTCTTCTGCTCCCAGCTCATCTGGGGTTGTTCTGCCTCCACCACTGCCCCTGCCATCATCCCAGTAGGGACTTCAGGGTCCCTGCTTTTCTATATTGGTAGGTTGCAAGCCCAGAGGGGGGTCTGGCCCAAAGTTGTTTGGGGGCCCAAGGCCACGATGTGCTGAAGGGTGAGATGCACCACTTCTTGGAAGATATCCATGGCTCCAAGAACAAAGTGGTTCTCACCCTTCAGTGCTGGGGAGACTTCCATCTCGTCTTCCAGACCATAAAGGCCATTTGGGGGGAGATTAAATGGACTGGGTGGCAGGAGGCTGTGGCCTACCAGTGGGCCTGCAGCTTCCATGATGCCCTGATCACATTTGGGTACAGTCATGGTTTGCTGCAGGGCCCAATGAGGACTGCCAGAGCTCCTGACAGTGAGAATCTTTCCCAGCCCCCTCAATGCATCCTTGCCACTCTGAACACCTGGGGCTGTAGGATGGGTCTCCGCAGGTGTCAGGTGCTCCCCTTCCTTCAGGAGGGTGGTTCTCTGTCATTTTCCTGCAGGAGACCCACACTGCACCAGCCACCAAAGCTGGCTGGCAGCTGGAGTGGGGAGACAGGGTTTATTTCAGCCACCTGTTGGCCCATCAAGCCAGGGTTGTGATCTTGTTCTCCCTGAACCTACAGCCCAAGGTGCTGGGGACCACCAAAGTTGTGCAGGATCGCCTGCTGCACCTCCAGGTTTGGGTAGAGGGGCTGACATTAAATGTTGTTATAATCTATGCCCTGACATCTGGCCTGGAGAGACTCCGCTTCTTCCAGCGGGTGTCTGCCTTCCTCAGCTCTCTGGATCCTTGCAAGTGCCTGGTCCTGGTTGGGGATTTCAACTGCACCTTCAAGGAATGGAGCTGCACGAGGACTGAGCAAGATGTCCTCAGAGAGATAATAGACCAACACTCCCTGGTGGACGTCTGGAGTGACCACCACCCTGACGAGGACACAGCATTCACCTTTGTCCAGGTCGGACTGCATTTATCCTTCTCATTGTCATCTTTCTCGGGCCCACTCCTCTAGTATTCAGCCAGCCCCATTCTTGGACCACCATTTGGTGGCTGTGACAACCTCTCTTTCTTCAGAGAGGCTGGGGCCAACCTACTAGCAGTTCAGCAATAGCTTCCTGGAGGATGTGGGCTCCATAGCATCCTTCTGGGGGTATTATCTGGCCTGGTGTGGGCAGAGGTGCACCTTTCCTTCGGCACAGTGGTGATGGAATGTAGGGAACATGCTGTGATGGACTGGGCTGTGTCTGGGCACCGCTGAGGGCATCTGCTCAGGGCGAATTGCTCAAAACCAGGGCTCCTTACAGCCCTCAACTAGCAACCTTTCCCAAAATATGTCACAAACCAGTCACACACAGCTCTTCAGCTGTCAACCAGCCAGCAGGAAGTCTCATGAGCAGTCACCTCAGCTCTCCCTCTGCCACAATCCACCCTGGGTGAAAGGTTATAGAACCCAATCTCACCTACCCCAAACAGATTCTCCCAGTCCCAAAGACCCAGCCACAGTCCCCGGTCAATTTACACTTTAGATCTTACCCACAAGAGCACGCTGGGCCAATCTTTTAGAATCTAAAATCTAAAGGTTTATTAATAAAAGAAAGAAAAGGTTGAAAATAAGATTAAGGAGAATACATTACATACATCAATCACCAAGTTCTTGATGCAGGCTTTTAGTACAGATGTTACAAACTGCTAGCTTAAAAGTCTCTGGTGTACATCCTATGTCAGGATGGGTCAGCAATCCTTCCTGGCTCTCTGTCCCTAGCAAGGCTGTATCTGGGAGCAAGATTGAAGACAAAATGGAGACAGCCTCATGGCACTTATATATCTCTGATGTCTCCCAAACTGGAGCTAGTCTCATGGTCAAGTGACCTATCTCTGTTTCACACGCCAGCAGCCATGAGGTACTGGCTAGTCTGCAGGTTTCCAAACACATTCCTCAGGTGTGTATTGGCCACTCTCTTTGTCTCTGCAGCAGTGCTAGTTAGCACAGCCATTCACTGAGCAATCCTTCCTCACAATAGGCAGTCCAGGCCTATTGATCTCTCCCAGACAGAGAACATTCAAAATACAGGAACAGGGCCCATATTCATAACTCCACATACAAACATCATACAAGTACATGAGTATCATACATAGAATCAGTAGAGCATAAGTTTTCTTTTGACACTTCACATCACCTACCTTGTACAGAATTTGGGGAATCACCACCGTGAGTGCATCAGTGATCTGTCTGCTTATTTTAAAATCCAATAATGTGACACGTGCGCACACAGCTCTTCTGCCACAACTACACCCGGGGCGCCAACTGGCAGAGGGATGTGGCAATAAAGCAGTTGGAATGGGAGGTTTTAAAGCTAGAGAGGTGGCCTGCCACCAGCCCCAGAGATCCACCCCTCTGGGGAATGTACTGGGAGAAGTGGGAGGAACTCCAGGCCGTCAACAACTTTTGGGCCCAGGTTGCCTTTGTTCATTCTCACATCCATCGCCTCTAGGAGATGGATTGCGGCTCCCACTTCTACGCCCTGGAGAAAAAGAGCAGGGTTAAAAAGCACATCGTCTGCCTTCTGGTGAAGGATGGCACCCCCTCACGGATCTGGTGGAGATGTGCGAGAGGGCTCGAGCCTTCTATGTCTCCCTTTTCTCCCCAGATCTGACCGATGCCCACAGAGTTCTCTGGAATGAACACCCAACAGTCAGCGTGGGTGACCAGGACCGGCTAGAGCTGCCTCTCTCTCTGTCTGAATTCTTGGAACCCCTCCATCTCATGCCAACCAATAAATCTCCGGGCATGGATGGGCTGACTGTGGAGTTCTACCACGTGTTCTGGGATGTCCTTGACCTGGATCTTGCTGAGTCCTTGGAGAGTGGGGTCCTCCTTTTATCCTGCAGGTGAGCCATGCTTGCCTGGCTCCCTAAGAAGGGGGATCTCCGCGATCTGAGGAATTGGTGTCCCGTCTCGCTCCTCAGCACGGACTATAAAATCATTGCCCAGGCCATCTCACTGAGACTGAGGTCCGTGCTGGCTGACGTGGTCTATCCAGACCAAACCTACACCATCCCAGGTTGCACCATCTTGGATAACCTTTATCTGGAGCTCAGGGTAGGGATGGTCTGCCGTTCGCCCTCCTGTCCTTGGATCAGGAGAAGGCGTTCAACTGGATGGACCATGGCTACCTCCTGGACAGTCTGCAGTCCTTCAGCTTCAGGCCCCACTTTGTGGGATTTCTCCAGGTGCTGTACACCTCTGCAGAGTGCTTGGTCAAGCTCAACTGGACCCTGACCGCACCGGTCAGCTTTGGGCAGGGAGTACGTCAAGGCCGTCCACTGTCAGGTCAGCTGTTTACTCTGGCCATCAAGCCCTTCCTCCGTCTCCCCTGCAAGAGGTTGATGGGGTTGGTGCTCTGTGAGCCGGAGATGCAGCTGGTCCTGTCAGCATACACCGATGACATACTCCTCGTGGTCCAGGACTTGGGCGACCTGGCACAGGTGGAGGCCTGCCAAGCCATCTACTTGGCGGCCTCCTCTGCCTGGGTCAACTGGGTCAAGAGCTCTGGCCTGGAGGTCAGGGCCAGGTAGCAGGTGAGCTCCCTCCCACCTGTGCTTCAGGCCACCCAGTGGGGTGCGGGTCCGCTGCTCTATCTTGGCATTTTTCTTTTTGCCTCACAGACCTCCCCGCTGGAGAACTGGCAAGGTTTAGATTCCAGGGTATCTGAGCAGTTGCAGAGATGGACAGGACTGCTCCGGTGCCTCTCCCTGCATGGGAGGGCACTGGTGCTTAACCAACTGGTCCTGTCCATGCTCTGGCACTGTCTCAACACACTGGTCCTGACTCCAGGTTTCCTGGCTCAGATCCAGCAGCTGATGCTGCGGTTCTTCTGGCCAGGACTGCATTGGGTCTCAGCAGGGATTCTCCATCTCCCCCTGGAGGAGGGAGGGCAGGGCCTGATGTGTTTGTGCACGCAGGTCCATGTCCTCCACCTCCAGGCCTTGCAGAGGCTCTTAGATGATAGAGGTAGTCCGATGTGGAGCACGCTGGTGCATGCTTTACTTCTCCGCTTCCGAGGGCTCCGATATGACCTGCAGCTCCTTTATTTAAGAGGTCTTCCATGAGACCTCCCCAAGCTGCTGGCCTTCTACCAGGACCTCTTCCAGACCTGGAAGCCGCTCTCAGTGACCACGTCCTTGGGAGCCACCATTGGGGCAGATCACCTTGTGAAGCCCCTGCTACACAATCCCCATCTTCATGTGCAGGTGGCAGAGTCCCCCTCGGTGTGCCAGAGATTGGTCCTGGCAGAAGTCACTAGGATCAGAGACTTCATGGACTATGATCAGGGAGACCAGGTGGATCCTCTGGAGCTCACCCAGTGCATGGGGCTCTCCACCCGGAGGACTTGCCGGCACTTACTTCAGGAGGTAAGGGATGCTTTGCCACCCACTGCTTAGGTTTATCTCAACGGGGTCCTGTACCCCACCTGTCCCTCACCCCGGCTTTCCTGATCTCTCCATTGGCCCCGCATGCCTTCCCAACTGCCACCTCTTCATCACCTGAGCCAGCTGCATGCACTGCAGCCGGTCCCCTTTCGAACCATGACAGAGTCATCTGTACACTCTTGTGCTTCATTCTCTTCGTTTCCCCCACCCTCGTGTCCTGCCCAGATACCAAGTGGTGGGACCTCCTACCACCATTAGAGGGTGTGGAGCCGCAGTGGGCCAGTTTCTACTCCACCTTGGTTCCACCGGGGACATCAGCTGAAGAATCTTCCACGATGCTATGAGCATGGGCATGTACTTGGTGCGGTTCACCCCTGTTCCTGACACTTGCCTCTTCTGTGGTGGGTGGGAGACCCTGGTGCATGTTTATTTCAAGTGCATCAGGTTACAGCCCCTCCTTTGGCTCCTCCAGAGCCTCTTGTTGAGGTTCTGGCTGCACTTCTCCCCTCACCTATTAATTTATGCACACCCCATCCATGGCCCCACAAAGTCGCGGGACCTCCTGGTCAACCTCCTCCTGGCTATAGCCAAGGTGACAAACTACAAGACCAGGGAGTAGAGGTTGGCTGAGGGAGGTGCCTGCAACTGTGGGGCCGATTTCCACTCCTGCTTCCATTCATGCATCCGGGCAGAGTTCCACTGGGCACCATCTTCTGGTTCTCTTGAGACCTTTGAGGGGCAGTGGATGCTGTCCAGGGTTCTATGCTTGGTGTCCCCATACAGTTCCCTCATTTTAGCTCTTTGACCTCCACATCTGTCCCTGTTTTTTTTCTTTATTTGTCCCCAGTAATTAGTTGGCATTCTAGGCTCTGTGGATCCTCCCTGTATGCCAGGGAGAGGTCCTTTAGATGTGGGCGGGCAAATGTCCACCCACCACTCATAATCCAATAGGACCAGAGTGTGGCAGGCTGCTGGCTTACGTCTGTCACATTGCATTATCAGAGCCACCCCAAAGCTAGAGTTTGCACACACACACACTTACATACTTTGGAGACATAGGAATTGGCACCATTTTTCATTCTTGAGCCTGTTTGTTTGAATTTGGGTAAGTGGGAAATTCAATTACAGCTTGTTAGGGTCTTCTGAAGAGGAATCTGGATGAGCCTTATTACTACACACAGGCCCTCTGAATAATTCATGTCCATATGGGTGGACCCCTGCAATTGCAAAACAAACAAACAAAAACCCTCCCAAGTCAATGTGATGCTCTTTGACCCAGACAGAAACTCAGAGTATTTATTGCATAATAGGAGCCTAGTCCTAGTCTTCCTGTGGTATGGAGAGAAGCAATGACTAATCACTGGCTCAAACTGGATATAGCAAACAGTTACTATTAATTATCTTTAAATCTGTAAGTATAAACAACATTGCTAATTCCATTTAATTTGGGAATGGCAGAGCTTTCAGGTCTAACTCTCTCATTTCAGAAGGATTTGCTTTCTGATAAATGCTCTCATGCTGGTTACTAAAAAAAATAGGCACGGTCTTGTTTGTCTGAAAAAAATAAACCTGAATATTCATAGGAGAGGTATAATGAGAAAGGATGATACAATGTTCAATATGCCACCACATATAGAAAACAAAAAATGGAAATGGGACTGAAAAAAATCATGTTTTGTCCCTTGACCGGCTTTATGCTTAATAATGAATAATATTGTTTCTAAAAAGAAAATTAGATGAAACAAGAAAAATAGATGAAACAAGAGAAGGAATTTGTTTTCTAATAGAAAATATTAAATAAATCCATATTTCAGTAGAACCATTTTCCTTCAATTAAATATGATGCTTAATTTACATTAAATTGCATTAAACAGAATTACATATAAAAACATGGAAAATTTCCTTTTTCCTGCAATGTAAATTGTTGTCTTTGAAAGTTCTAAAATTTTTAACGACAGGAAAAATGTGCTTTAGAAAAGTCAATCTATGAGCATGCCTCATTTCAATTCAATGTGCCATATCTTCAGCTGGGGAAAATCAGCATCACTCCTAAAGTCACTGGAGTGATACTGAGTTGCCTCAGCTAGGGATCTGGTCCTATCTCCCATTTACTCAATAGTGATGTAAATTGGGGACAGGAGAACAAAAAATGAATGATAGAAGCTTTGCAATCTCACATAAAATTGTCTCATTTTCAAAAATATTAGATGGCGGGGGGGGGGGAGAATTCTCCTTCCCCACCGGTGAAGCTATTGCAAGCATTGTCCCAAGAGCCTAAGAATATAGATGCCCTAAAGGACCTGACAGGGTGCAATTTCCCCAGGCAATGAATAAAATAGCCATAAGATTGCTTTCCAATGACTCTATCATATGTCTGGGCTCAGGGGTTGTGCATAGGACAACAGCTAGCGGTAGAAGGGCCTAAGCATTCAGAGTTGTAGAGATTTTTGCCCACAGGCAGTCACCCTGGACTCATAGTATTATGACTCTTGGAAAAGACCAGGATTGAGAAGATGCAAAGGTGGTTTAACACCATCTTAGCCTCACTTACCTTGAGCTGGGAGTGCTCACCCCAAATACTGAATGCTGCAGGTTCAGGGCCAAAGTAGTCTTACAAGCCTGCCAACGATTTCCTTTGATTTCACTGGGGTTTCAGTCATACTGCAGGATACCAGTGTGAGTCCAACTAGAAAATCAGTTTTGTTGGGAAATTAATCAGATTGCCTTCAAAATAAATAGATTACTTTTTAAAATTTGTAGTAATAAATGTACAAAACCAGAAAGAGTAGCTTTTAATATGCCAATATATATTGCTCTTCTCCCTTGCAAGATACATATTCAATAAACTATTTGATCTGAAACACAGACAACTTGCTTAGTTCCACCATGTCAGTTTTATTTAATGTTGTCCCTACTCCATTCTGTCTTCAATCTCTGTCTCACTTTTTGAACAAAGCCCTTCAATTATTGCACCCTCTATCCTGACTGCCAGGGTTCTCCTCTGAGCTCTGAGGCCTAGGTTAGCCATTACAAAAGTGGAGGGATTTTGTCCATATTGTCTCATTTTGGTGACACTCCTTCCTTCCCTCATGCACCTTGTCCAGTTGACCCATATGGAATAATTTTGACTTTAGTTATAACTATGCCAGTACACTCCAGTCCAAAAGACAATGGCTGTGTCTAGACTGGCCAGTTTTTCCGGAAATTCAGCCACTTTTCGGAAAAACTTGCCAGCTGTCTACACTGGCCGCTTGAATTTGCGCAAGAACACTGACGATCTAATGTATGATTGTCAGTGTTCTTGCGCAAATACTATGACACTCCCGTTCGGGCAAAAGTCCTCTTGCACAAATGCTTTTGCACAAGAGGGCCAATGTAGACAACCCAGAATTGTTTTGCGCAAAAAAGCCCCAATGGCTAAAATGGCGATCGGGGCTTTCTTGCCTAAAAGCGCATCTAGATTGGCCAGGGATGCTTTTCTGCAAAAAGTGCTTTTGCGGAAAAGCGTCCGTGCCAATCTAGACGCTCTTTTCCGCAAATGCTTTTAACGGAAAACTTTTCCATTAAAAGCATTTGTGGAAAATCATGCCAGTCTAGACGTAGCCAATGTGTCAAGGTATATTTTTCAGGTCATTATCCTTGATAACTGTTTGCATTAAAACAGTTAGTTAAAGTCTTACTAAAACCCTCCCCCTCTAGCTCCACACCAAGAATAATCAAGAAAATATAATGAAGTTATTCAAATCATAGTGTATGCTAAATAGTTAACTGGGATACAGTATATGTGGGCCTGACATAACACCCAGTGGCCCACCTGGGTACTATTATTGTTTTCATTGTTATGAAAATTATAACAATCAAAGACAAGACAGAAAACAACAGAAAATAGAAAAAGCATAGAAACTGTTATACAACGGAGCCTTCTTAAACCAACGGGGGGACAGGTTCCACAAAAAAAGGTGCTTTATAAACAGAGATTCATTAAAGTATCTATTTGATGCAATTGAAATTAATGTCTTCTCATTTAAATTGTGATACAGTGTATCCATTATGACTCATTGTAACAATAAAAAATAACTTGATTTTCCCCCTCAATGTCAAAAAATTGAAAGTTTGGAAAAAATCAGCTGAATTCAAATATTTCTGTCCAGTGGAACTTCTTTAACCCCAAGATGTTAGGATTATGTAGCTCTCTAGATTTCACTGCACTAATTTAATAAATCTCAGGCTTCAGGACATAAGATGTTCAGGAGTTGCAGATTATATGCAGGATGGCTGTTTCCTGCTGACACACTCTTGTACACAGTATTATGCAATGACCTTGCTGCAGTAAGTTTTGCTGTTTTAAATCTTTCTCTGACAATGAGAGTCTCGGGTGTTTCAGAGGTGTGATACTAGACTGAGTATGGGTTAAGGCTCAGTCCTTCAAGTTGGTGGTCAGGTCCCAATCTAAGAATTCAAATATGTATATAGTATGTAAGCATTGTATAATTATAAGTGGGGCTTGTAGCATCACCTTTTAATAATATTACCTGAAGTGTCCCTTTGAAAGATCCCATTTTCAGTTGTTTTTATAAGACGGTCAGACTTTAACCTTCTGGGCTACAATTTTCTATGCTGAGTGTCCGATTCAAGCTGATTTTTTAAAGTACAGCCAAATACGTTCTGCCCTAGAAAGGGACTAGGAAAAAAAGACTGTTTAGCCCATGTTAAAAGATGTTGGGAATCCTCTTTTTGAAAAGGTCAGATAACCAGAACTTTGGAACAGGGATTAGAAATTGGGCAGAGAGATGGCCTATGTCAGGGATATAGCTTTTCCCACTGCCATAAAAAACTGCTTAAATTTGGCAAAGTCATGAATCATAGTTCATATATGCTCAGGAGATACTCCTTTGATTTAGCAACTAAATTCCACAAAGATTCCATCTGAACTGTGCATGCTCTGGGACACAGAGTGAGAGAGAGAGAGAGACAGGGGGAGGGGGGCAGCATGACGGGGAGGGGACACAGTGTGAGCGAGGAGTGTATGGACAGAGACTTGGACTGGAAGCCAAGTAGGGACGAGAGAGATAGGAGGGTAATTGGGACTTTTAGCTGAGGGCCACACTAGGGCATTATTTCAAAATACCCCCCCTTACTTTGAATTTATAAGCGGAGCATCCACACTACCAAGCCTGTTATTTCAAAATCTGTACTCCTGGCAGCCATGAGCTGCTAGCACTCCTGCTACTCCCTCCTCTGCCACTGGTCAGGGACACTGGACAGCTCCAACCTGGACTGGGGTGGAGATCCTGGACCTCATCAAGATCTGGGGGGAGGAGACCAACCTCCAGGATCACTGCACCAGAAAGTGAAATGGCAAAGTCTACAGCCAGATTGCCACCAGCCTGTCCAGTAAAGACTACACCTGACACTCGGCCTCTGTTGGATGAAAATAAAAGAGCTCCATCAGACCTAACACAAGGCCAGGGAGCAGAACAGATGCTCCACGCAGCTACTGCTTTTATGCAGGTGGATGCCATCCTGGAAGGGGAACCCATTAGCATTCTCTCACATCCCTCAACACTCCTCCTCCTCCCCCCCGCAGCGGGCAGGTATAGATGTTCTCTCTCACCAGGATGCCACCAGTGCCAGACCCGACATGTGTGGGACACAGAAGGAAGCCGAGCCGCCCCATCTGCCCCTCCCGCCCACAGGCTTCTGTCCTGGCTGGCACCTTCCCATGCCTGCTTGTCCTTGGGCTGTGGATGTAGCGATGCTCCCCTGGGACATTTATGCCCCTGCTGGAAAGTGCCCGCTGCCTAAGAAACAAATGGCCTTGCTTGAAGCACATTGCCGTCATCTGAACTGAGACCTTTGGTGTTAGCTGAGAGATTAGGGCTAGGCTTCATAGGCAGTCATCCTAAGAGAGACTGTGTTTCTCATTTTTCTTTACTTCACAGTGCCAAATTTCAAAATAAAGCACTATTCTAAAACATCCCTAACTTCTTGTAGAATGAGGTTTACAGGGACATCAGAACAGTGAGCCCGAAATAACAGGTTTGTTGTGAAGACGTGAGATAGCTATTTTGGGATATTCTGGTATGCTAAAATAGCATTGCAGTGTGGACATAGCCTAAGAGTGACTTGATTTATACTGCAAGACTTCTTTTTTTTCTACCTAAGTGAAGAACCTCTAGAAAGTTAGATGGATGGAAGTAAGAGTCCTGTATAAAATGTATATATTGGGCAATTGGAGTTTATTGGTATAAATGAGTAAATAATCTTTTCCGTTCTCCCTTTTACCACAATGTCTATTTGAAGGTTTTTCAGCATGCCTGTAATCTACTCCATTTTCACTCTATTTCATTTGAGATTTCCTCCCTCCTTAATCCATTCTGTCCCTTGTCAAGTAGAATGCAAACTGACAATATTCAGTTGAAGCCGAATTTTTAAATCCATGAAGTCCAAGTGGGGTTGAAATTAGAGAGAAAACAAGGTCATCAATTCCACACAGGAATTAGATGCAATTTTCCTTATTCTGTAGAGAACCTTTTATAGACACTGTACATTAGCTAATAAGACACTGCCTAAAATGTACTTGAAAATAACTTTAGGAAGCCACTTCAAAATAGAAAGCTTCTCTCCAGAAGTGAAAAAATGGTCTTGAATTATTGCCACTTATAAATTACAAAAGAAAAAAGACTCAATGTTTTTCATTTGACATTTTCACTTGTTTTTGTATTATCATCTTAAAGATTACTGATGTTTTACTAATGGAGATTTAGCTGAGAAAAGTATTAGCCACAGGATTCTTGCAAGTATTCCTAGTGTACAAATTCTAACTTACTACTCTAGGAAAAAAATGAGGATTTTTAATGGCTGTTATTAATCCCTGTTGTATCATAGGGATGCAAAATGCCATGAAAAGGTTCAGTTTAGTTGCCAATCCATTTGTCTGCATCTGCATATCAGAAGGGCAGGGATGCTTGTTTGACATGTGAACTGCTTTGTCATTCAATAGAAAACTTAGTCACAATTGTAACATCATAAACACAAAGGCAGCTGCTACTGTTTTGTTCTTTCAAAATGAAAAACATGGAGACTTTGGGAAATAAAGATACGTGTCATTTTCTGTTATCTAACTGTAGCTCAAACCACCACATGAAATGTGCTGAATGAACTATAGGAACAATCCACTAATGAATCTTTACACCATATTGAAATAAATATTTGCTGTTGACAAGGAAGAATTGCATTGGTTCCTGGAAAAAATGAAAACAAAAATTAGTGAAGGCTGAAACTCAGAAACTTATCCCATATGTATGAATGATGTTAAATATTGAGTAATTTACTGGGTCGATGGAATTTCCATCGACTACCCGACTAGTCGATAGGCACTTCTGCATTCCTCCTTTGAAATGTACAAGAGCGCTCGCTGGGCTCCCCAGCTGATCCTGGGTTCCATGTGGCATTTCCCCAGGACCCGAGTTCAGCTGGGGACTCCGCAGCTGACCCCAGGCTCTGCGCGATTTGAAATGCTGCGCTGGAACCCGGGATCAGTTGGGGAGTCCGCAGCTGACCCTGGGCTCCATGTGATGCTGTCGCTTTGAAATGCCGTGGCGGCATTTCAAAGGGGCAGCATCGCACAGCTGAGCCAGGGATGTGACCTCCTTTCTCCCAGTAAATTTGGGGTATGTTTGGCTTTGGGAACTATCCTCTCATTCCCATAAGGACTAGTAACAATCTCTACTATTACAGGAAAGTGATTTTATGTGTTCTTCAGGACTTGATCACTCTATATTGAGCAGTAGGGCATTAAATGTGAGCAAACACCAAAGCACGACTGAATTTTAAAGCAGGTCCTATACTCTCTTTGTATTTATGCTTTTAATGTATATTGTTCTAAAAGAAACTGGTATCAGATTTACTAGTTCTTACTTATCTAGAGCAAGAGATGCTGTTGTCTTGCTAATGAAGTTACTCAGCTGAACAGGCTTTTTGTTTTCCCCAAAAGTGATTGCATATTGATAGAGTATGATAGTGTACTTTCCTAAATCTTGATTTCAGATTTATTTGAGTGAAAAATGACAGCAGACTATCTGATCCATAGCTGCTATACGTTGGTAATGTTCATTTAACTTCATTAACCTTACAGTCTTAATATTTACATTCTAGTACTCCATACTAATTTTAATGCACTATTATTCACATTTTTTAAAATCTCACAGACAATATGATCTTTCTACAAATATAAGAAGTTTTAAATCCTTTGTGGAGCTACTATAACATAAGCACGGCCATACTGGGTCAGACCAAAGGTCCATCTAGCCCAGTATCCTGTCTGCTGACAGTGGTCAATACCAGATGTCCCAGAGGGAGGGAACACAACAGGTAATCCTCAAGAGATCCCTCTCCTGTCACCCATTGCCAGACAAACAGAGTCTAGGGATACCATTTCTATCCATCCTGGCTAATAGCCATTGATGAACCTAACATCCACTAATTCATCTAGCTCTGTTTTGAAACCAGTTAAAGTAATAGTCTTCACCACATTCTCTGGCAAGGAGATCCACAGGTTGATGGTTCACTGAGTGAAGAAAAACTTTCTTTTGTTTGTTTTAAACCTGCTGCCTATTAATTTCATTTGGTGACCCCTAGTTCTTTTATTGTGGGAATCAGTAAATAACTTTTCCTTATTAACTTTCTGCACACCACTAATGATTTTATAAACCTCTATCATATCCCCCTTAGTCTCCTCTTTTCCAAGATGAAAAACCCTCGTCTCTTTAATCTCTCTTCATATGGAACCCTTTCCAAGCCCCTAATGATTTTTGTTGTCCTTTTCTGAACCTTTTCCAATGGCAATATATCTTATTTAGATGTGGCGACCACATCTGTATGCAGTATTCAAGATGTGGGCATAGCATGGTTTTATATAGAGTCAATAAGATATTCTCAGTCTTATTCTCCATCCCCTTTTTAATGATTTCTAACATTCTATTTGATTTTTTGCCAGCTGCTGCACACTGAGTGAATGTTTTCAGAGAACTATCCACAATGACTCCAAAATCTCTCTCTTGAGTAGCTGTATCTAAATTAGTCTCCATCATATTGTATGTATAGTTGGGATTATTTTTTTCAATATGCATTACTTTACATTTATCAACATTAAATTTCATTTGTCATTTTATTGCCCAATCACTTAGTTTGGTGAGATCTTTTTGAAGATCTGCAGCGTCTGCTTTGGTCTTAACCATCTTGAGCAGTTTGCAAATTTTCTACAAATTTTCCCACCTCACTGTATACCCCTTTCCAAGATCATTTATAAACAAGTTGAATAGGATTGGTCCCCGGACAGACCCCACTAATTACCTCTCTCCACTCTGAAAACTTAACATTTATTCCTATCCTTTATTATTAATCCATGAAAGGATCTTCCTTCTTATCTCATGACAACTTACATTACTTAAGCCTTGTCAAAGGCTTTCTGGAAAGCTAAGTACACTATATCCACTGGATCCCCCTTCTCCACATGTTTGTTGACCCACCTCAAAGAACATTAGCAGATTAGTAAGGCATGATTTCCCTTTACAGAAACCATTCTGATATTCCCCCAACAAATTGAGTTCATTCATGTGTCTGACATCTGATGTCTTTTTATCCCTCACTGCTTCTTTTACTTGACTGTTAAGCCCCGGTGGCACTTTTTTAGCTCTCTTACTGTGTTTTTTAATTTGGGGGTATACATTTAATTTGGACCTCTATTATGGTGTCTTTGAAAAGTTTCTGTGCAGCTTGCAGAGATTTTACTTTTGTCACTGTACCTTTTAATTTCTTTTAACTAACCTCCTCATTTTTGTGTAGTTCCCCTTTCTGAAATTAAATGCTACAGTGTTGGGCTGCTGAGGTTTTTTTCCCCACCACAGGGATGTTAAATTTTATTATATTATGGTCACTATTTCCAAGCAGTCCAGTTATATTTACCTCTTGGACCAGATCCTATGCTCCATTTAGGACTAAATCAGGAATTGCCTCTCATTTAAAAAATGGCCTTTCAACTCTCCTTCTAAACTCCCTCACGAAACTCCCTGTTAGCTGCCCCAGTTTGCAAAGCACCTATAAATAATAATTTATAGCAGATGAGAATTTGCCCCTTGTCATGTCCAAACTCTGATGTCTGTTGTACATTGGGTGCAAATCTAGAGCAAATTTTCTAAGACAGTGGAGCTCATTTAAATTTACATTTGAAACTAAAAATTTTCTTGTTTTTTTTTTAAACATGTTGACTGTATTGCTACAATTTGTGGGCAAACCTAGCAGTCAACTCTTGGAGGAAACAGTCTTACTGAAGTCCGTGAAACTAAATCTGTATATGTCAATTGATGATCTCACCCTAAGATCCTCGTGAAATGATAAAGAATAACCCACACTTAACAGATGTTATTCATATTATTCAATGCACTCCTAAAAGACACTTATATTTTACCATGTGGTATAAAAACCTACATAGAATGCACCCATTTCTTCCTCACCTCTTGGACAAAGAAACAACATATCATTTACACTGACATTTATGGCATGTTATACACTTGCAGAAAAAGTAATATTTGTAAGAGGTTTGGGTTTCAGTGTCAAATATAATGGGAGTCAGAAACACCAGGAAGGAGAGCTCATTGCACAACAGCTCTCCTTGAAGATAGCCATGTGTCAGATTTTGCATTAACAGGAAGTCATAGTAACCTAGTTACTATACTACAGAAACCCTAGTTGTGCTGCTTCCCTCTTAGTTCCTCTCTTCTCGGCAAAATGAAATTAATCTTTTTCTTCAGGACAGGATTATTGCTTCATCTGTACCCCTTTTATTTCAACTGCAGCCTCTTTTATTTTCAAGTGGTTTTGGGAACTTTGGAATACTGCATCATTGGAAGGTCCTTTGCTGCACCTCAACACTCATTCTCACTTTAGGAAAGCTTCTCAGTGTAGGGTCCTCAGTCTGAATACATGTCCAATCTTTCTTCCTCATCTGACAACTCACAACACAGCAGAGGAAACACTCTTTAGAGGAAAACACATGGCCTTTGTTTCAGAGTCCTCTCCAAACTAATTGAGATCCCTCATGTAGACTAGTGTTTCTCAGCCTTTTTTTATAAAGTACCCCTTTTAAACAAAATATATAAGTACCCCCCTTTTAAAAAAAATTATAAGTGCCCCCAGTATCTACGGTTTTCAGAAACACAAATTTTTTTCTACCATTGCAACACATTTGGGCAGGTGATGAATTTTTGGGTGTAAAAAGTACAAAAATAATAAAGCACTGTAAAACTTAAAACAAAAATTCAGTTTTCTCCAAATTTCAGTTGTGTTGATGTACCCCCCCCAGACTTCTCTCAAGTACCCCTAAGGGTACTTGTTCTACTGGTTGAGAAACATTGATGTAGACCACACAAAGCATTCCAACAGAGTTCAGGAGGAAGCCAAACTGAGTATTGTTTTTGCTGCCAAATTTCTAGGGCTTTTTAGTGAGGCGTTGTTTGCGAGAGATCCACATGAAACGCTCTCAAAAAAAGAGCTTGGGAGTCAGTGCTCATTTAGTTCAGGGATTGCATTTTAGAGAAGAAAATCTTTTTTTTTTTCATTCTCTCAGGCCAGAAGCTATTTATCTCAAGAGGAATTACCTAATATTTCAACCATGTTCTGCCAACCTCACTGAAATGCAGCACAACTCAAAAGAAAAAAAGAGAACAGGTGACTTTTTTTCTTTCTCCTGTATCAGAAAGAGAAAGCATAAACATGAAACAAAAAGATAGTTTCCTTCCTTCCCTTTTTCTATGATAACACAAAAATTATTCCACGTCTTCCTCCTCACCCCACCATTCCCTACAGGGGAAAAATAATCTAAGCTGTACACTACAAAGAGTAAAATAGTTTTTAGCACAATAAAGGAAAGTTTTCTCTGAACTATTAGTCTGCCATACTTCCTAATAAACTTGTATACCTGAATGCAAAGTATATTTCTGTGTTGCATCAACAAGATGACAAGACTTCCACATTCACACGATTCGCCTGAATAGGAAGAATTGGTTACAATTTTCTCAGTTTACCAATCCTTGCTCCTCATTAAGAAGAGATCACTGATATGTGTCAGATCCAATCTTTGAGATCCAAAAAGGGTATACATGTTCTTTTTCCCTAAACTTGTTAATTTAATTTTATTTAGCCCCAGAACTGTCTTATCTCCAGTGAATATCTGGGTCTCAAATACAAAAGGTACTGTTTTCAGCTGTTACTGTACTGAAAATATATTTTAAATTTTCTGTCATGGATAAAATCCTCTCTGCAAATAAAATAAACAAAGTGAATGCAACATCCAAGATGGCTGAGAAACATGTGGGATATCTGATCCTTCTTGTCTTTCATTTAAGTATGCTAGATCATGGAAGAACTTTCTTCAAAGTCTGACTCTCCTAATTTTATACCAGTGAGATGTTTATGGTGCAGATCTTTGCACATGACTTCTAGATCTAATCTTACTCAGCCACAAAACCATATTCAGAAAAAGCGATACAACAAAAAAGATGTAAAACTACCTATTTTATGGCACATTAATTCAAACTCTTAGCTTATCATATATTCAGAGAGGCATTTCTTCCTCCCAAGGAGCAGTGGGGGACTGTGTGGGAGCATCAGACTGGCTCATTGTAGGGGGCACAGTAAATCAGGTGTAGCTACAGGGTGGCTCATCGTTGTCAGGCCTGCTGCGAGACACAAACCCTTTCTGCAGAGGCTGCAGCTTTAAGGGCTCCAGGAGAAAGGGGAAAACAGAGTTTTGCTGAGTGTGGACAGAGCGGCCAGCAGGGCACCCTGGGAAGGGCTGGAGGCCCCCTATTTCGAAATACCTGCTATTCCCTACACAGCTCCTATTCTGAAATATCTATTTGGAATAGGCGTTATTCCTTGTAGAATGAGGCGTTATTCCTAGTACAATTATTTTGAAATAGCAGAATTACTGTGTAGATGCTCACAGGTTATTTTGGAATAACAGATGTTATTCCGAAGTAACTTTGCTGTGTAGACACACACACAGATTCCAAATTAAGCCTCATGTATCTAGAACTCTAAGACCATGAGCATTAGCAAAAAAAAAAAAAAAATTCCAAATGGTTTCTTGTCTATATTGAGAAAAAGTGATCACAGGACATCTGGAGCCTGCGGTATGAATATCATAGAGGGGATGTGTGGCACACTACACCCTACCTTTTTTTTCCCTTAGAGCAAGTGAACATACGAGATAGATGCCTTGTGGTACTCCTATACCCTTCTTCTCAATCCTTCACTATTCTTACTGAGGGGCTGGAGTATGTGGTCACCCTGAAGAGAATCCTCCTGGTCCTGGGTGAAGATCTCTTTTTTCCCCCTACCTTATGCTGTTCTGACTGGGCAGCCAATTTTTATCCTGCACTTTTATCCATATCAAAAGAAGTGCCTCTGAGGGACCTGGGCTAGAAATGAGCTCACTGCAGCTTATGCAGTCAGTCCTTGTCCAGTTGGTGAGAAGAGAATGAGCTATCAGAGCTTTATAGGCTCTCCCATCAGTTGCAACAGGATAGGAGAACAGATTGAGGACTATGTGGAAAGAACTAAGGAAAAGATTATTATCTTCACTGGACAATTTGTTGCCAGATATTCCCAGATATTTTAACTAAATAAACTTGCAGCTTAATTAAACTACATCCATTTTGTCTTCTCTTTCTTCTGGCATGGCCATTCAGTGGGAGTAATCTTCTTGAAAGCAAAGAGACTATGACACCAGGAGGGAATTTATTTTCCAGGAAATTAGTTCATGTCAGAGTATTTTGGATTGGTGTATCTTACAGGAATTGTAAAGAAGTTTACTATAGAGGTGGCATCAGCTGGTGTCTGTGCAATGACTAGAAAAGATGTTTCCTCTTTCAATTGATTTCTTACAGAAATTGTAAGTCCTATACAAGGTGAAAGGTAAGCCTGGTGTGAAGACAGACAGTGGATGTTGACCTCTTTATTATTATTGTTGTGTATTGGGTTGTAGATATAGATCTTGTTGTTATAGTAACTGGGTTAGGTCACTGGGGGTCAGCCCAGCCGGTTTGGGCTGGTTCTAGTTAGTTCTGTGTTATGAAATAAATGGACACTTGCAACTGCTCAAGCTTTCTGTGTTTGCACTGATTTCTTCTGAAACTGTGGAACTCCACACAATATAAAAATTATTATTATTATTTATTATTTTGTTTTTATTTATTTATTATTACAGTTCTGGAGGGTTGTTTTGAGTAGTAGGAGGTCTGTGTTAATCAATGACCATTTGAAAGTGCAGCTTTCTAGCATTCATTTTATGCATGTTACACCAAGACCCACTGGAGATTTTACAGTGTGCATCCAATATAGCAGGAAGAGAGAGAGAGAGAGAGAGAGAGAATTCACAGTCAAACATCAAAAGGAAGCTATAGCTAAAAGCTAATTAGGTAAGACTCTCTCTGCAGGGTATCAAAGCATACGGTGTCTTAAAACAACTGCTGACCAAAGAAACTTCAGAAAATCAAGTGAGACCCAGTGTTTTTTGTTACTTTTTTCTCTATCCACCCAACTCTTCGGCGAGCTAATCCTGCACTCATTGAAATCAATTGGAATTTTGTTTAATGGGTAAAGGAGCATGTCCAAGGTGCTGAATCTGTCTTCAGCCATTGTAAAAATCAACATTGTTCCACTTACCTCAATGGAGAAATACTAAATTATACCACATGTGGATATGATTCATAATCTTAATAATCAATTATTTTTAGAGCTTAGTGTGACATTATGCCCCCATATTATTATGGCAATATGTTTTTTAATTTGAATACGCATAACTCAAATATGCTTTATGCAAAGTGGGCAAGTGACCTATCATTCAAGAGCTTGTGATCCCCTGAATGCATATATTCTATTTCTGTGCAGGTATCTTGCTTGAAGTTGAAAATATAAAGTGTAAACCTGTTTATTAATATAGGTCTTCTAGTGAAAGCCATTAATGGTACTTAAGGAATTTAATGGCTCAGTGCCTAAGGTAATGTGATCTACGAGTCTTGTTTTTCCAGTTAGCCTGGGATCATGGTTTATCCTACAAAGACAGATGACCATGCCACCTGGTGCCAGAATCCATCTTGAATTTGCTATTTTCTCACTAGGATGGGAAGAAGGAAACAAAGACTTCTTGCCCTGGAGAAATTTAAGGACAAGGAAGCAAATAATGATTGTCTTAGGCTCCCCATCACAAATGAACACATGAAAGGACCTGGAAGGAAAAACCTATAATGAAGGGAAAAGCTGTTAGATCCAGGTGAGAAAAAAAGATCAGCTCTGGCTTGAAGAATTTTACCTGAAATAAGAATTAGGGTCAGAAATTATAATTTGTAACAATTTCTCTTAATGTATTAGGCTTAGCTGGCATGTTTTATTTATTTTAATGTATTAATTTACTTTAATCTGTCTGTCATCATTTGCAACCACTTAAATCCTACTTTTATATACTTTATAAAATAACTTTTGTTTATTTTCAAACCCATTGTAAATAATTGTTAATTGGGGAGAGCAACCGCTCATAGAATCATAGAATCCTAGGTCTGGAAGAGACCTCAGGAGGTCATCAAGTCCAATCCCCTGCTCAAAGCAGGACCAACCCCAACTAAATCATCCCAGCAAGGGCTTTGTCAAGATGAGACTTAAAAACCTCTAGGCTGTGCATAGCTCTTTTTCACAGATAAAGAGAGCACATTTTATGAGTTTTCTCTGTGTAATACTTTTATAAAGAGTGAGACAGATTTTTGTTGGTGTTTTGGTCTGTTTGGGAGCTGTGCTTCCGAGTGCTGTCAAGTCCCTGTTACTGAGCCTTCTCAGAGCTGAGCCATTATCAGTGTCTGTGTTACTCTACTGGGGGCTTTCCCCAACTCTGTGCCTTGGCTTAGGGCAGTGTTTCTTAAACTTTTTAAGACCAAGGAACACCAAACAATAAATTTTTTTATGAAGAGCACCAAGGTTTTTTTGTTGAGAGAAAAAAAAAAGGTAGGGAGGGGGATAGGTTGGGCGGAGATTATTGAGCAAAAAAAAGGGTCGCCTGCCCCTTTAAAGGCAGCCATTTTGAACTCTGTTATTCTCCACGGCACATCTCCGACTGCCTTGCGGCACACTGGTGTGCCACAGAACACAGTTTAAGAAACACTGGCTCTAGGGGGACCAGAGCATCTGGTTCAGATGGCAGGTAGGTGAGCATCCGTTAACAGTCTCAAGGGGATTTTTGTAATCCAATCCATCAAACTTAGGATTGCTTGTTTGTTTGCTTTTGTTTGTTTGTTTGTTTGTTTGAAATATAAAACCAAGTAGGCAGGATCTGCACTTACTTGTAGTTTGCAGACAAGGGCCACGCAGCTTCCCAGGACTCCCTTTGGCTGGAATCAGCAAATCAGAGCCAATGGGAGCTGCAAGGCTGCATGGCTGTCAAGCCTTTAGATAAACAAAGTGGAGCACGCCACTAACGGCTTTCCCAAAGTAGGCCTGCAGCCCAATTTGAGAAATGCTGCCTTACAGTATACCACACATGAACGATAAAAGGTGACACAGAATCCCAGCATTTCTACTCAGCAAATATCAACATGAATTCCCCTTCAAATGCTGATGGGATTTGACTTCATGAGTGAAGGGAATTGTGATGGAATGGGAGATGTACTGTAATAATTTACTATTGTGCACACTCCTGGTTACTGGTATATTTTCTATATGACAAGACTACCGTTGTTTAACAGAGATAGTTTAAGAAACAAAATAGTTCAAGATAAGGTCAGTTACTTGAGGGTTGTTATGAGACAACACCATAACACCTACACACCAGAGATCAAAAGGAACTCTCTCCAAGAGAGAATCATAGAATAGAAGGACTGGAAGGGACCTCGAGAGGTTATCGAGTCCAGTCCTCTGCCCTCATGGCAGGATCAAGTACTATCTAGACCATCCCTGATAGACATTTATCTAACCTACTCTTAAATATCTCCACAGATGGAGATTCCATAACCTCCCTGGGTAATTTATTCCAGTGTTTAACCATCTTGACAGTTAGCAACTTTTTCCTAACGTCCAACCTAAACCTCCCTTGCTGCAGTTTAAGCCCATTGCTTCTTGTTCTATCCTCAGAGGCCAAGATGAACAAGTTTTCTCCCTCCTCCTTATGACATCCTTTTAGATACCTGAAAACTGCTATCATGTCCCCCCTCAATCTTCTCTTTTCCAAACTAAACAAACCCAATTCTTTTGGCCTTCTTTCATAGGTCATGTTCTCTAGACCTTTAATCATTCTTGTTGCTCTTCTCTGGATCCTCTCCAATTTCGCCACATCTTTCTTGAAATGTGGTGCCCAGAACTGGACACAATACTCCAACTGAGGCCTAACCAGCGCAGAGTAGAGCGGAAGAATGACTTCTCGTGTCTTGCTCACAACACACCTGTTAATGCATCCTAGAATCATGTCGGCTTTTTTTGCAACAGCGTCACGCTGTTGACTCATATTTAGCTTGTGGTCCACTATAACCCCTAGATCCCTTTCTGCCGTACTCCTTTCTAGACAGTCGCTTCCCATTCGGTATGTGTGAAACTGATTGTTCCTGCCTAAGTGGAGCACTTTGCATTTGTCTTTATTAAACTTCATCCTGTTTACCTCATGACCATTTCTCCAATTTGTCCAGATCATTTTGAATTATGACCCTATCCTCCAAAGCAGTTGCAACACCTCCCAGCTTGGTATCATCTGCAAATTTAATAAGCATATTTTCAATGCCAATATCTAAATCGTTGATGAAGATATTGAACAGAGCCAGTCCCAAAACAGACCCCTGCGGAACCTCACTTGTTATACTTTTCCAGCAGTATTGAGAACCATTAATAACTACTCTCTGAGTACAGTTATCTAGCCAGTTATGCACCCACCTTATAGTAGCCCCATCTAAGTTGTATTTGCCTAGTTTATTGATAAGAATATCATGCAAGGCCGTATCAAATGCCTTACTAAAGTCTAGGTATACCACATCCACTGCTTCTCCCTTATCCACAAAACTCATTATCCTATCAAAGAAAGCTATCAGATTGGTTTGACATGATTTGTTCTTTACAAATCCATGCTGGCTGTTCCCTATCACCTTACCACCTTCCAAGTGTTTGCAGATGATTTTCTTAATTACTTGCTCCATTATCTTCCCTGGCACAGAAGTTAAACTAACTGGTCTGTAGTTTCCTGGGTTGTTCTTATTTCCCTTTTTATAGATGGGCACTATATATTTGCCCTTTTCCAGTCTTCTGGAATCTCTCCTATCTCCCATGATTTTCCAAAGATGATAGCTAGAGGCTCAGATACTTCCTCTATCAGCTCCTTGAGTTAATAGAGGGGATAGTTATTCAGAGGACTTGTTTCGGGAACCAAACTGAGACACAGACACCTGTTGCTGATATGTCTGAAGAAGCTAGGCCTGGTCATATTCCCAGCACAGAATGGTAACTCATTTTATAACATAGGTATGTAAAGTTTGTTGACTCTGTAAAAATGACTCTGTTTTGTCTAAGATTTTGTTACTACTATTTAAATTAAACAGTATTTTGGATTAAGGAGGCTGTCTGATCACCATGCCACTGGTCTCAGATGCCCCAAAAGCAAGAACTTGCAGGTTCTGTGCCTAGACATTACTGGTGTAGTATCCTGATAGGTATCTTGCTTTCTGAAATCATAATAACTCTTCATCTACATGCATGTGTTCCCCATGGCCAAACCGGACAGTCTCTACGGGAAAGAATTAATGGACACAAATCAGATATCCAAAAAGGCAATACACAAAAACCTGTTGGAGAATACTTTAATCTTCCTGGATACTCATTAATGGATCTCCAAGTCACCGTGTTGTTTCAGACCAATTCACAAGCCAAAAACACAGGGAAGGATTAACTTCATTTATAAGTTTAATTCTTATGCAAATAGTATGAACAAGGACATTAGCTGGCTCCCACACTACCTTCCACATCCTAATGACTTAACCAACCAACCCAGCAATGCAGGTGTTAATTGTTCTTATTAGCTTCTTGTAACTATTTGAACCATCTACTCACTGTCTCTCTCTGTTTCTTCTTCTTCTTCTTCCCTCCTGTCAAGGCTGTTCCCCACTCTGGCATGACAAATGCAGAAGTGGGGGCTCACAAGAGCACCCCAAAACCTTGTCTCTACAGGCTTTGGTACCAAAACTTCCTCCAAAATCCAAATACCCGGATTTTGGAGAAATCCGCTGCCACCACCCAAGTAATTCCAAGAAAACCAGGGAAGAGATCACTTGGGAAACCTCCTCCCTAAGGTAAAACTCTCCCCTGCCCCAACCTCTGTTGTGCTTGGAGTTGGGAAAAACAGGGGACCCACAGACAGACCTTCCAGGACACAAAAATCAACCAGTACCAGTTAATTAGAAAAAGAAAACAAACTTTCATTATCAAAATAAAACTACAGTTGCAAGCATAGTAAAGTGGCTAGCTGGAAAGGGCCACCAATTCATCTAGACACTCAGGGGGACTCCCTGGGCTAAAACTTTAGTTACAAAGAGAGAAAACACCATTACCAACCAGCTCAGACATTAATTCCAAATTCCCAAACCAAAAAAACAACAAAATCCTGATGGACTATCTAAACTTTGCCCTACTTACCCATTGTAAGAAGTCTGTTCTTGGAGAGAGACTGGCTTCCCATCTCTTTCAGTCTTAGAAGAAACCGCTCTAAATCTCAAACAAAGAAACAGAGCGAAAAACTCCTCTTTTCCAGTTTGAAATTCTTACCAGCATTGTTATTGGCTGACCACCTGATACCTGGCTAGGTACAGGAGACATAGTTAACCCCTTAGTCACCAGGTGCTGGTCAGCACTCCTGATTATGCCCCCCCCCCTTTCCCTTATTTATTCTTGGATCTGGACTTCTAACACTCCAGTCACCTGAAGAAGTGGTTTGCACCAACAAGAGTTCATGATACATTTACATGTTTTGTTAGTCTTTAAGGTGCTACTAGTCAGTTTGTTGTTTTTTAAGTTTTTCCTGTTACAGACTAACTTGGCAACCCCTCTGAAGCTTTTCCGCATATGTCTCATGCTGATTCGACAGAGCTAACTGGCATAACAGATTCCAAGAGAAACCCCAGAGGCCACAAAATCAGATAAGGGACAAAGGCACCAAGCCAGATTTATTGTAAAAAAATCACAATAATAGCTCCCAGGATCAGATGTCTACAGTTATGCTAAGAATGTGTGCCCATGATAATGGACTCAGCTCAGTCATTGGTGGGGTTTCCACTGCCCTCTAGGCTGGACAAGGGCAGCACTCCTACAGTACATTTTTATACACAGGTATAAACAAGTTATACATCACTCCTGATGTATCAGGTTGCCACCCTCTAATGTTACCTAAATAACACCCATTACCTTGTACATGTTGGTTTGATCAAAACATTTCCATCCATATAGCTATCATTTTGGACCCCATCTTGAACCAGGGTTTGTATGTCCCTGTTTTCTGTGGAGAGTGCACTTGTAACAAGATGTTTCATAACAAGGAGTTCTGTTACCATCCCGCTGGAATGTGTTTATGGCCTGTGCCTAGTACCTGTTAGGTATGTGTGTTTTTGCAATATCAGCCCTGTTTTAAACAAGTTCTTTGAGCAGGGCCAGACTCTTGCTCACAGCTTAATTTTGCTTTATAATAACAAAGTCCTTACCTTTGTTGCCGAGGTTTCAGGCCTCATACCAGGCCTGTGATACATGGGTTTGTTTTAGGCCCTCATCGTATTGCAGGTGCTAGATTTCAGCTGAACATGCTGGATAAGCACAGTTGGTACATAGATAGTACTTAGCCCAGGGACCACAATAGGAATGGGTGCATAGCAGAATTCCATCCCCCAAAGTGTAAAGACACACACTGAAACCTCTGCAGGAGCATTCAGCAAGATACAGAGGTGCAGCTAGCCAATAACCAAGATATATTGTGAGACAGAAGTCAAGAGAGGATATTAATTTTGTTTATCTCAGCAAACTGTAGGAAGAGTCAAGTTAAAGAACACCTATTGAAAAGTTTTAGTCATGTTGATGAAACAACTCTGAAGATAAAAATATAGGTAAATGGAATGATAATTGTTGCTTTATTGAAAAAAGAGTTTCATTGTTTCTGCAGGATGTATTTCCTTTCATTTTAACTATATGTTATTTTATATGATAATGGACAATATTGCAGGACAAAGACAAATTGTTTAGCATCTGGAGTCAGAGATCAGCAATGGGATTCTACGCATCAGAACAAGAACTTTACAGAGTACTTAAAAGTAAGTAGTTTTCAACTTAGAAAAGTTACTCTAAAAATTTATCATAAGGTGGTTATGATATGTATTCATTGCATACATGATCTATTTGCCCTTAAATATAAATAGGACTATCAATCTCATATTACAACATGAAGATATGATGGATTCAAATATATTTCATGGAAGTTAATGGGGATTTTATCTCCCGTTTTCACCCCAATATTCTTCAATAAGGCCACTATTCGCCTTTTCTTATAAAATAGTTATCACAAAAATTACCATTGCTAACCATTGGTACTTAATTTATTTTTTAAGTTATAAAAATGCACTTAAATTCATTGGTGTGTTTACCTGTATAGGAAAAGCAACCGTATAATTTAAGTGTACATAGTTCTTATACAGTGATTCACCAATGAATTAAATCAGTAGGACTACACACAAGCTTAAAGTCAGACAAAGGCTTACACATCCTGCTGAATCAGTGACTTATTTTACAATAAAGAAAATACAAGTAAGAACACAGTAAAGTTTATGAGTGAATACACCATTTGACTTTCCTCTGAAAACATGTTGCTTCCAGCACTCTGCCTCACATAACCCTATCTCTGCAGACAAGCAGATTTAAAATATAAATGTGATACACACCACTGCTACTTCAAGGTGTATGCATATCAACTGTAAAACAAGTTCAAGCACAATTAAGTGCAAAGTCCATGCAAACCACTACAGAAACTCAGTGTTCATTGGCCACCCACTTTGACAAAACTCTGAGGGGTTATCTACACTTTCAAAATTGCACCAGCATAGGTGTGCTGCTGTTTCTTCTGGTGAAGATGTTACCTATGCCAATGGAAGATCTTCCCCCAAAGAGTTAGAGAGGGACTATTATTCATTACATTCATTCTTTTATATATATATATATATATATACATACATACACACACACACACACACACACACACACAAAGAAATTAGAAGGGAGAACAGCAAAATAAAGAGAAGGGATTTCAGGAAGGCAGACTTTAGTAAACTCAGGGTATGTCTACACTTGCACCCTAGTTCAAACAAGGGGTGCAAATGCAGGCATTCGAAATAGTCAATGAAGCGGGGATTTAAATATCCCGCGCTTCATTAGCATGATCTCACCGGCGCGTTACTCCAAATGCCAGCTGTTTCCAAAGTGAAAGTGCGTGCCGGGACGCATTAGTTCAAACCAAACCCCTTGGTTTGAACTAACTTTACTCCTCAAAAATCCCCACTTCATTGACTATGTCAAATGCCTACATTTGCATCCCTAGTTCGAACTAGCGTGCAAGTGTAGACATACCCTCAGAGAGCTGGTAGATAAAGTCCCATGGGAAGCAAAACTAAGAGGAAAAACAAGTGAAGACAGTTGGCAGTTTTTCAAAGGAACATTATTAAGGGCATAAGAGCAAATTATTCCACTGTGCAGGAAAGATAGGAAGTGTGGCAAGAGACCACTTTGGCTTAACCACAATATCATAAATAATCTAAAAATAAAAATGAGTCCTATAAAAAGTAGAAACTAGGTCAAATTACAAATGATGAAAATAAGTAAATAACACAAGAACATAGGGGCAAGATTAGAAAGATGAAGGCACAAAACAAGTGCAAACTAGCTAGAGACATAAAGGGTAACAAGAAAACATTCTACAAATATATAAGAAGCAAGAGGAAGACCGAGGGAAGGGGTAGGCCCATTGCTTAATGAAGAGGGAGAAACAATAACAGAAAACTTGGAAATGGCAGAGGTGCTTAATGACTTCTTTGTTTCAGTTTTCATCAAGAAAGTTGGTGGTGACTGGATGCTTAACATAGTGAAGGCTAGTTGAAATGGGGTAGGTTTAGAAGTTAAAATAGGAAAAGAAGAAGTTAAAAATTGCTTAGAGAAGTTAGATGTCTTCAAGTCACCAGGGCGTGAAGAAAGGCATCCTAGAATTCTCAAAGAGCTGACAGACAAGATATGTGAGCCATTAGCTGTCATTTTTGAAAAGACATGGAAGTTGGGAGAAATTCCAGAGGACTGGGAAAGAGCAAATATAGCACTCATATATAAAAAAGGGAGATATGATCAACACAGAAAGATACAAACCAATCAGCTTAATGTCTGTGCCAGGAAAGATAATAGAGAAAATAATTAAGGAATTCAGTAACAAACATCCAGAAGAAAATAAGATGTGAAGAACAAATAATGTCAAATCAATCTGACAGCTTTCTCTGATAGGATGACAAGTCTCATGGATAAGGGGGAAGCAGTAGATGTGATATACCTATATTTTAGTAAAGGATTTGATATGGTCTTGCATGACCTTATCAATAAACTACGGAAATATGACCTAGATGAGGCTACTGTAAGGTGGACGCATAACTGGTTGGATAACCATTCCCAGAGAGTAGTTTTTCAATGGTTCACAGTCATGCTGTAAGGGCATATCAGTTGGGGTTCCAAGGAGATCTGTTTTGTTCAATATCTTCATCAATAATTTAGATGATGGCATAGAGAGTACACCTATTATGTTTGCAGAGGATACTAAGCTGGGAGGAGTTGCAAGTACTTTGGAGGATAGGATAATAATTCAAAATGAAGAAATGGTAAATAGGATGAAGTTTACTAAGGACAAATGCAAAGTACTCCACTTACGAAGGAACAATCAGTTTTACACATATAGAATGGGAAGTGACTGTCTAGGAAGGAGTACTGCAGAAAGGGATCTAGAGGTGACTCAAGCTAAATGTGAGTCAACACTGTTGCAAAAAAAGCAAACAATATTCTGGGATGCATTAACAGGAATATTATGAACAAGACATGACAAGTAATTCTTCTGCTCTACTCTGCGCTAATTAGGGCTCAGCTAGAGTATTATGTTCAATTCTGGGCACCACATTTCAAGAAAGATGTGGAGAAACTGGAGAAGGTCCGGAGAAGGGCAACAAAAATGATTAATGGTCTAGAAAACATGACCTATGTGGGAAGTCTGGCAGAACTGGGCTTGTGTAGTTTAGAAAAGAGAAGATTGAGAGGGGACATGTTTGCAATTTTCAAGTACCTAAAAGGGTGTTACAAGGAGGAGGGAGAGAAATTGTTCTCCTTGATCTCCGATGATAGGACAAGAAGCAATGGGCTTAAACTGCAGCAAGGGAGGTTTAGGTTGGACATTAGGAAAAATTTCCTAACAGTCAAGGTATTTAAACACCGGAATAAATTGCCTGGGGAGGTAGAATCTCCATTACTGGAGATATTTAAGAGCAGGTTAGATAGACATCTATCAGGGATGATGTAGATGGTGTTTTGTCCTGCCATGATGGCAGGGGACTGGCTTGATGACTTCTTGAGGTCCCTTCCAGTTCTAGTATTCTTTGTTTCTATGAAGTTTGCCAAGTTCAAGTACATCATTATGTATTTAGACACTTTTTAAGCATTACAATAATTGGTCACTAGGTCAAAACAATTCCAAATAAATTCTTACCATTTATTAATAATATAATATGTGTTTAAAATGATCTACATAAATATATATCCATTACAAAAAGCAGTGATTATTCCTGAAATCATACAGTCTATTATGTCCCATAAGACCATAGGGTATGTCTACACTACCACCCTAGTTCGAACTAGGGTGGTTAATGTAGGCATTCGAAGTTGCAAATGAAGCCCGGGATTTAAATATCCCGGGCTTCATTTGCATCTTGCCGGGCGGGAACCATTTTTAAATCCCCTTAGGTCGAACTCCGTGCCCGCGGCTACATGCGGCACGGAGTAGGTAGTTCAGATTAGGATCTCTAATTCGAACTACCAGTACACCTCGTTCCATGAGGAGTAACGGTAGTTTGAATTAGAGATCCTAATTCGAACTACCTACTCTGTGCCGCGTGTAGCCGCGGGCACAGAGTTCGACCTAAGGGGATTTAAAAATGGCGCCCGCCCCGCAAGATGCAAATGAAGCCCGGGATATTTAAATCCCGGGCTTCATTTGCAACTTCGAATGCCTACATTAACCACCCTAGTTCGAACTAGGGTGGTAGTGTAGATATACCCATAGTGTGGCTCTATTATTGTGTTACCAGGCACTCAGAAACATTGTAAACTGTAGCACTTACAGTGGCATATATTTTATATCATCATTTAGTCAATTATGACTTTCAGCTGCATACTGACCTATTAAAGGTAGCTGCTATGTTTGGTTCACATGGAAATCATATTGTGACGTTGCATCCCATAGTTTTCATTGTGACATTATTAGGATATGATTATAGTGTAAGTCTGATACATTTTGTGCAAGATAGATCTTGTAAAGTATCATTGGAAAAGTTATGATTTGCTGAATATAATTTTCCTATGCATGGTTTTGGTATGTGAAGTTAGGAATATTTACTGTATTTCAATCTGTATTTCAGTCGTGTTTGCTTTGGGTAATGTCCTCAACTAGCTTTTCTTGGTACAACAGTGAAGAAGCCCGACAGTACTGATGGCCCATCAGAAAAGACAATGGACTCTTGAACATCTTAACTCTCCTGTGAACCAGATAGACTGTAAGTAATGACTGTTATGACTCAGCATGGCATGGAAGGGCGTGTAACCAGACCAGCTCACTCTGGGCTACATCTTGGGCCATCAGTGTTTTGGTTTGGTTTTTTTCCCAAAAACTGATGTTTGAGATAAAGGGTTCCTGCTATATACTACAGCTAGATAAGGCAGGGAGTGACATCATCAATTTTTCTTCACCCTCCATACAATAAGACTACAGGAAACACCTAAGGAGCAAGTACTGAGCTGGGGGATGTGCTGGACTCAGGGGGCTCATCTAAACTATGTGGAACAGTCAAAAGACTCCGCGAGAATTTGCATATCTTCTTCTGATTGCACTTTCGAAAGCAGAGCTTTCGAAAGTGAAAGTAGTTTAGAGACAGCTTTTTCAGTGCCCCCCCTTTGTAAAAAAAGCCACTCTTCCTCAAAAAATGAGGTTTACGTGCCTTTTCGACAAGGGAGGGGTTCGCTGAAAAAGCCGCGTCTAAACTACTTTCACTTTCGAAAGCTCTGCTTTCGAAAGTGCGATCAGCAGAGGATATGCAACTTCCTGTGGAATTTGCATATCCTCTTTCGACTGTTCCGCGTAGTCTAGATGAGCCCAGGGTAAAAGGATTTTTAGCCTGTGTATGAAAGGCCCATAGGTTCCAAACTGTTAAGTAAATGCAGCTAGTCTCTTGTAATGGACAGGAGGAGTGCTGACCAGCATCCAGTGACTAAGGGGTTAAACTTAGGTAGCTAGCAAAGGTGTTGGCCAGGGGTCCAGGAGAACCAATCGAGATAGAGTGTTGAAATTTGAATTGGATATAGATTCCTTGCCTGCTTTCTTTGTGTGGGAAAGTGAAACCAGGAGTTGAAAGACAGAGAATGATTTAAACCCAGGCAGGATTACAATGCCTCAAAGGAATTCAGGGCATGGAAGTGGACTGAATAAAGAGAAGGTTGGCAATAAGTAAAAGGACTAAGTGAATCTAGTCACATTCAGGGTATTTTTTCTTTATTTTGTGGTTTGGTTTGAACTGTTCTGTGTGCATCTATGTCTCCCCTTCCCATTTACCATCTTGTATTCTACCCAGAGACTTTTCTCTGTTTTAATTTGTTTTCCTTAGTTGCTCTGTAACATCTAGCAACCAAGTATAATTTATCAAGTTTATCTTTTATTTTGTAATAAAAATCACTTTTTTAAGGTGATGATTTGATTCTTGTGTCCTGGAAGGTCTGTCGGTGTGTATCTGCATGCCTCAGACTGAGAGGTCAGCTACTAGAGACTGCAGCTTGTTTCCCTTTTTTTCTTTTTTCAAGCTGTTTTAGGGCAAAAGAGTTTGGGATAACCCCGGGGATGGGTTCAAGTGCTCACCCCTGATTTTTTAGGAATAAAAATCACTTGATGGTGGCAGCAATTATTGTGATTCTGGGAGGAGGTTTTTTTGTTGCCAGTTTTTTTTTTAGCTTTGTGGGCCCCCATCTTCTGCACTCAGAGGGTATGTCTACACTATAGAGTTATTCTGAAATATCTTATTTCGAAATAGTTAATTCAAAATAAGTTATTTCTAAATAACGCGACTCCATACAAAATGCATTTCGAAATAGCATTTTGCTATTTTGAAATAGCACATCCACACTATGTGGATGCTGAATCTCATTTAAGGCACCAGGTCCGGAAGGGCATCAGGTCAGGAGTTACTTTGTGTGGCTGCTGCCTGAGGCTATCTGAGCCCTGTGCTTAAAGGGAAGCCCCCTGGACAGCCAGTTCTCAGCTTTCGCTGCTTGCTTACCTACCTCAGTGAGGGACAGCAAAGCATTTTGTCTCTGCATGCTCTGTTTGCCCTCACTCGGGACACCACAGCACTCTGCAACATGGAGCCAGAGCTGCCCCTGGGCACTCTGGTGCTTCTCGTGGATGCGTTGCTACGAGCCTGGCTGCACTTCCTACAGGCTGCCTTCTGGGAGGTCCATCGGGGGGCTGTCAGCATCCAGGAGGCCCTGCGGGAGAGCTTCTGCCCTGAGGAGCACTCATTTTAAGAGCGTTACCTTGACTATAGCCTTTCTATTGTTGGTTCATGCAGTGATCTGGTATCATTTGGTAACTGCAGCTGGGTGGATTTGAGTGGACCGGGAGTGGGTCTGGAGATTGTCACAGCAGCACTGCGTGGGAGGGAACCCAGGCTGGTTGGGCTCAGTGGTATTCCAGTTCCAGATGGCATCCAGGGGGAATCCATCACACATATGTTTGCAATTTCCTTTTCTGAAATAAATATATATCAAGTGCAAATAGAGAAAGTTATAGTCTTCATTTCTGGGCAAAGAGAACAGCCAAGCAGTTGAAATTCAGGTGATTTATTAAAGAAGAAATAGCCCTGTGGTGCTATATCTTTGAATTCTTTATGGGGCTCCCAACAGTGACAGATGCCTCGGGCTTCCAAATCAGAGAACCTAGATCTGCTGCCATGGAAAGTACACACTGTGTGTTTTTATAGCCTTGCTTTAAAAGAAAATAATGCATATGAATCCAGGCTCTTCAGCTGCAATGATCTAGGTTATTTGTTAAGAAGACCAAATCAAGGGCTTTCCACTACCCACTATGTTATTTAAAAATCCTCTCTACTCTAATATAACCTCAAAAGTGCTATGTTCTCTTTGCTCTTGTTATTTGGTGTATTAGATAAAGCAGAAAAGTTTGACTCATTATATTCAATCTCTCATTGAATTTGAGACCCTATCACTTCTGGACTTAAAAATAAAAATACATTGATCTGGTATAATTTGAACTTCGGTGGTTTACTTAATCAGAAATAAACTAAAATGTGTTTCTAAGTTAACATATTCTGGGGGATTTATTAGTGGGAGCTAATAGCTTGATCGTTTGTTTCAAGTTGCAAAATAGTTTCCTGTAGAACCCCTTCACAGTGGCTAATAATAAAAGATACTTGTTTATCATGGCAAAAATGCAAAAATTATATTTTAGGTTTTTAAAAGTCCTGACAAATTGTTAATATTTCTCCCCCATTTAAAAAGGGTTAAATAGCTGTCATTGACTTGAATGTGAGTTAGACCAAAGATACTGAATGCCTCATTTTAAAAAATATCAATGGCCATGTTTTATCATTAAAAAAATAATATTTTGACAACATAGAAATATACCAAAACTTTATCAAAGGTCATTTCAGTGGAATCATTCCACCATTTGAGGATTATGTCCTGTTTCTTTTTAGGAAAACCCTAGAACTCATGTTATATTTTTGGATTTTTGTTTTGTTTAGTTTTTTTCTGATGGAAATCACAGTATGTAAAAGCATACCGCCTGGTTCATAACTCCTCGTGGACTGAGGAGTAACGGTAGTTCGAATTAGGATCTTTAATTCGAACTACCTAGTCCGTGCCGCGTGTAGCCGCGGGCACGGAGTTCGGACTAAGGGGGATTTAAAAATGGCAGCGCCCGGGAACATGCAAATGAAGCCTGGGATATTTAAATCCTGGGCTTCATCTGCAACTCCGCTTGCCCTCATTACCCTACCTCGCTCAAACTAACAAGCTCGTGTAGCTGTACCCTAAGATGCTGCAGGACTATTCATTGTTTTTAAAGTTTTTTTCAGTTATAGACTAACATGGCTACACCTCTGAAACTTTTGAACAATTTTGGAGTAACTTCTGGAAAAATGTCCTTTAAAAGCCAACTTTGAACTAGCATGATAGATACAACTTATTATGGCACATTCACCTTCTACTTCTCTTCCTCATGCTCCAGACATACATTTAGATTCTCTTAAGAAAGGATGGAGGGGGTCTTTCCAAGACCAAGAATTATATCAAAGTTGGTTTGACTCTGAAGACCTAAAAAATTCAGTTTGATCATGAACATCTCAGATCTGTCAACTGTATGGAAAACTTTTTAGTCAGTCTTCTTAAGATGCTGGTCATACACACGCTGTTAGACAAAAGACCAAAAAATGAGACTAGAAATATGTATGCTAGCTCAAAAATCTCCAGTTTATCTATGGACACCATTTTCTGGGAAGAGTAAGCATGTTAACTAGCCGGTGATGCTATAGCAATGGGAGAATGGTATGCAGATACATGGTGGAGTATAATGACAAAGCAGATGTGACAAGATAACTGAAACATTTTCCCAATTATGGGCCTGATCCAGTGGAATAAATGGGAAATTTTTAATTGACTTTAGTGGCCTATGGATCAGGCCTTAGGACCTCTCTGCAATTATAAACAGTAAAATTGCCAAGTATTTATCTTCAGATATCCAGGTCTCCTATATGAAAATGTATGACATGGTCAATGGAGTGGGAATAAACAAAAGTGGATTATTTATTCCTCACATTTTTCCTTTAAAATTATAAGTATTCTAACTGCTACATTAATCATTTTTCACAGTTTCTGTTGATGTTTCTACTCTGGCCAATTTTGACCATGGCTTCAAGATCTGATTTGTGAATTGACAAGTTTATTTGGTTCCCCCCCATCTCCACAAATGCAGAATGTCTCCAAGAGCAAGAATACAAACTTCTGCATTTTGAAGGCATTTACTCAGTCACTATCCTCCACTCTGATCACATCTCATTTTAAGAAATCTCAATGTCCATGTTTTTTCATTAAAAAATAATTGAAGCACTAAGACGTATCCATCAACATTTCCACAAAATTATGTTTACAACAGAATTTACAAGGGCAAATGGGTTTAAAATGAGTTTCTGTTCCAAACAGTGCAACACTAGCTTTATATTTTTTTCAATTTTATACCTAGTTTCCAGATTTCTGCTTTTGGAAAATATACAGCTGTACTCAGCTATGATTTTATTCATTAATTTTTACACAGGACTGTAACCACATTCAAAGCTTTGCAATGGCTTAAAATCTAAAGGCAGAGCTAGTATAATAAACAAATACAGAGAACCATTTATGGTCATTGTATGTTAGCTGCAGCATTTCAGAAAGCAGATGGGTATTTTAGAGGCCTAGCATATGTAAATAAAGAGGCTGCTATAAATACAGCGCACAGGAAAAAGAAAGTGAGCAAAAAGAACATGGGAGATAAACAAGGGGAAATGAAGATAAAATCTGGAGATAAGTCATGTTCTTAGCAGACACTGGTTTTACTCTTTAAGAAATTAGAACAAGTCTATTACACCAAAGCTGAAGAAATTCTAGGTTTCCTTTTCCAAGAAAATTTTTTTTTTTATAATTTAGATTACAAGGCCTTCAGAACAGGCATATTGGGACAAATTGTTTCCTGTGGAAGACAAAACAGAGGTCATCCAGGAGACAGCTGTAACTTTATGATTCTCAAGCTACTCCAGTTTTGATATATGTTAGAATAGCCTAGTTTTGGGGTGACTGCCATGCAGATGTTGAGAAGTGAGTGGGTACTGCTCCTTCCCCTTTGTCCTGAAGCTGCAATACACCTCACAAAGAATAGGGATAAGGGAGAACCCTTTATCACAGCAAGGACAAAAGTGTTGAGAAGAAAAAGCTCGAAAAACAGATCTTAACTACACTCCTGCATTGGTTTTTAGGTGGGCCCACTGCTCATGGGAGGAAGGTGCTTTTCCCAGACCTACTTTCTGAGGATGTCTAATATGTAGCTGCCATCCAATTGTCTACACTAGCCCTCCCACCATTGCTGCCATAAATAGATCTTCACTGATGACAACAATGGTGGGAAATACAATGAAAAAGAATCTCACATAGGCAAAGCCTTAACTTCTTGGGTCTGATTCTCAATTACACCAGGATTGCTTTTCACTGAGCCAGCAATATCAAAGGGCCTTACAGTGGGTGTTGCTTGAGTGCCTCATTACTGTGCCGGAGGGGTGTAAGGAAGGTGATTACACATGGAGGAAAACTCTATACATCATCAATAACGGTACCAGAATCAGGCCCATGATGATTAGTGATATCTCAGGTATCTAAATTATGATTATGGATTTTTGGGGAAGGAATTTTATTTCCCCATATGTCCATTTAAAATGGCTTTTATGTATTTATTTCCCAGGAATACAATGGTATAACCAAGTATACCAGCCCAGAATACTTCTATAATATTATTGCAAACTGTTTGTTTATGAAAAATTACTGTAAAAAAACCTCTTGCGTATTTAAGGGAGTAGTTTGGATGCATTTCTTTGTTTGCACATAAAGCACCTGCCAGTGTTTGATTTACCACTTATATCCGCGTGCTTTGTTTTGCAAGGACCTTAATCTCTTGGTCAGATATTTGTACTGTCACCGATTACTCTTTTAAAACAGAATTCAGAGACAGTTTATTACTCATTGGGTTATTTCATGATAAGCTACATTGAGGTCATTTTGCACTGCATTATTAGCTCTAAAGTAAGTATAGCTGATCCCAGGAGGAATACCCCCATGAAGATGAATAGTCACATAGAAACACTGCAGCAACATTTACACTCTCCTGTTTTCTATTGGCAGAGTAGGGGTCTTGGCCTGGGACATGAGGGAATGGTTTTATCATCTTTGATCCCCAGCTGCTATAATAGCTGCTTGGAGTCACTGACAGTAAAATGCCCAGCAGCCTGAGAATTCCTCTAATTTACACTGGGGCTATGTCTACACTGCAGGTTTTTGCCAGCAGAGAGTATGCTAATGAAGTGCTCATTAGCATTTGTTGCACTGTCATTTGCATATTACCTACCACTTGATCAGGATGGTGATAGTGACTGAAATTAGGGAGGCAATAAACATAAACAACTCAATAATAATGGGAGATTTCCACTATCCCCATATTGACTTGGTACAGGTCACCTCAGAGTAGTATGTAGAGATCTTGACACCTTAAATGACTGCTTCTTGGAGCAGCTTGCTCTGGAACTCACAAGAGGAGAGGCAATTCTTGATTTAATGCAAGTGGAGTGCAGGATCTGGTCAAAGAGGTGACTACAGCTGGACCGCTTTGAAATAGTGATCATAGTATAATTAAATTTAACATTTCTGTGGTGGGAAAAACACCACAGCAGCCCAATTATATGACATTTAATTTCAGAAAGGGAAACTATGCAAAAAATAAGGAGGTTAGTTCAACAGAAATTAAAAGGTAGAGGATCAAAAGTAAAATCCCTGCAAGCTACATGGCAACTTTTCAAAGTCACCATAATAAAAGCTCAACTTAAATGTATTCTCCAAATTAAAAACACAGTAAGATAACCCAAAAAATGTCACTGTGGCTTGACAAGCAAATAAAAGAAACAACAAGAGATAAAAAGTCATAATTTAAAAAGTGAGGAAAATAGAAAGGAGCATAAACTCTGTCAAATGAAGTTTAAAACTATAATTAGGAAGGCCAAAAAGAAATTTGAAGACCAACTAGCCAAAAACACAGAAAATAATAGTAATTGGATTTTTTTTAAATACATGAGAAGCAGGAAGCTTGATAAAAAAACTAGTGGGGCCACTCTTTTTAGGTGACAAATGTGAGGAACTGTCCCAGATTAAGGTGTCATTAGTGAAGCTAGTAGCACCCGCCCCCCATTTTTCCCTTAGCCACAGGCCCCCTAATAAGAATCACAGGTTTTTTTCAAAGAGAACTACTTTTTTATTTGATCTGCAGGGGAGGGGGGAGGATGGGAAGGAAGGACAAGGGAAGGGAGGGTTGGGGGAGGAAAGGTACACAGGGGCAATGCAGAGGCCCCATGTGGGGAGACCCAGGGAGTGTCTCACAGGTGGCGTTGGCTGAAATTCTCCCTCAAGGTCTCCTGGATGAGCAAAGGTCCCAATGTGCTTGCCGAATGGCATAAGCCCTGGCCAGCCGATTAGACTCTGCCTCCCTCCCTGGAAGGAGTCTCCTTCTTTCACTCACATATGTCGAAGCGCATACAGCAGGCCACCACCACCTGCAGGATGTTCCGGTCCTCAAGATCCAGGCACATGAGGAGACTCCGGAACCTCCCCATGAGGCAGCAGAAGGCACCCTCTACCACCATGGGCACCTGCTGAGCCTGGTGTTGAAGCTGTCTCTGGTGGGATCCAGGCTGCTTGAGAAGGGCTTTATCAGCAAGGGGAGCAAGGGGTAGGCTGCATTGCCCAGGATGCAAATGCGCATGTTGATGTCCATGACCCTGATGGTGCAGTAAGGTAAAAAAGGGCTGGTGTGTATCCTCTGAAACAGGCTTGAGAATATGTGGGTGTTGTGTGCCTTCCCTGACCACCTGACATAAATGTTTATGAACCGTCCTTTGTGGTCCATGAGGGCTTGCAGCACCATCAAAAAAGTACCCCTTTCTGTTGATGTAGTTGAAAGCATGTTGGTCAGGGGCCAGGATGGGCATGTGCATTCAGTGCCCCCCCCCATAGTTGAGGAAGGCCATGGTGGCAAAGAGAGCAATGATGATGGGGTTCACGTTGACCACAGTGATGACCCTCCGCAGCAATTTGGCATTGATAGCCTTGACCACTTAGAATCATAGGGTTGGAGGAGATTTCAGGAAGACAACCCCCTTCCCAAAGCAGGCCTCCCACTTAACCATCCCAGCCAGGGCTTTGTCAACTGAAAAGCCTCTAGATATGGAGATTCCACCATCTCTCTTGGGAACCTATTCCAGTGTTTCATCACCCTCCTAGTGAAATAGTAAAATAGTCAAACTTGTATGAGCATGGCCCTGACTGTGGATCTCCCCACACCGAACTGGTTCCTGGTGGCGCAGTAGCTGTCCAGCGTGGCATGCTTCCATAGAGTGACGGTGATGCACTTCTGCAGGAGGATGGCAGGTCTCATGGGGGGTGTCCTTTTGCCTGAGGGCAGGGGCCAGCCACTTGCAGAGCTCCAGGAGTGTGGCCTTCTGCATGGGGATGTTCTGGAGCTACTGCTGGTTGTCCCACCACTGCATGACGATGTAGTCTCACCAGTTGGAACTGGTCTCGCTCTTCCAAAAGGAGTGTTTGACGGTGTGCAGGGGAGGATGGAAGGGAATGTGGTGCATCAGGAACACCAGGGCCTGGGTGAAGGAGCCCCCAAGTCTAGGCTGGTCATTGTGGTCTTGAAGCACCACGTGGCCTGTGTGGATCAACTGCACCATGAGGTGCAGCAGGAGGTCCAAGAGCCTGGCGCTGCTTTGAAGCAGCTCCGGCTCCATATTGTAAGTGCTGTGGCATCCACAAGGGCAACCAGAGCATGTGGCATAAGTTTGGTGTCCTATGAGAGGGTAGATAGTGGAGAAGTGGCACGTGAGATGTGGCTGTAGAGAGGTGCCCCTTAAAGCACCTGACTGCTCTCCTGATGCCCTCCCCAGAGAGCTTCTGGGGGCTTTAAAAGTGATTCTGGCTCCAAAGAGTGTGGACATACTATTTTGATATAATTTTGTGCTATTTTGATGGTGCCTTGTAAAGTGAATGAGCTATTTCAAAATAGTTATTTCAGGAGTTATTATTTTGAAATAACTTATTTTGAAATAATTTTTCAGTATAGACATACCCTAAGTGCATCCCTTCCCTATCAGTCAAATGGGGAAGCTACTACTTTTTCCTTCACTTTGTCTTGGCCACATAGATCCTGATTCCTGCTAAAAATTATAAACAAGGATATTTTAATTCACAGGAGTACTTCCATTCACATTAATAGGATTATTCAGTGTTTCAAGGTGAGCAACACATATATTTTCAGGATCAGGGCTTTAGGATGTAGTCTTTTAGGGAACATCTACACAGCAGGGCAAAAGTTGAATTAAGATACCCAACTGCAGCTATATCAATTGTGTAGCTGAATTTGAAACAGCTTAATTCGGCTTTTGGCGCTGTCTACACAGCAGGAAGTCAAAGGAAGAACACTTTTCCTTCAACTTCCTTTACTCCTCATGAAATGAGGGTTACAGGAGTCAGAATAAGAAGTCCTCCATCTCGACATGATTTTGAAATAATGGCTTGCTGTGTAGATGAGCACTATGTTATTTCAAAATAACATCAGTTATTCCAAAAAAAAGCTGCTTTGTAGATGTGCCCTTATTGTCCTGTTCATCGTATGTGCACAGAAGCAGGGACTTGATCTTAGTTCAATTTTAATAGAGACTTATGGAAGCCAGCCACATTATTTCAATCTTTACATGAAACTAAATATCTGTAAAACTATATTTGAACAAACCTAATCAATCAGAAAAGCAACACAGTATCACTAAGTAAATTTTTGCAAAGGTCAAACAGGACACAATTTCTTTTGAATTGCCTATTTAGCTTCATATCTGTTCTCTACAGACAGACAAGCAAAAATTAGGGGATAACTACCTACATTTAGCTTTTGATTTAACGTAAATAATGTAGAGAATATTCATAATATATTATTACTTCCACAAGTCCTATAGTAAGACAAATTTGAAAGATGCCCTGAAAAGATATAAAAAAGAGAAAATCCTATTTGAGGAAAACATTAGATAAATTGATTTTCAAAAAATTGAGTTTCACCTGTATCTTTAGGGTGCGTCTAGACTACATGGCTCCGTCAACGGAGCCATGTAAAGTAGTTTACTCGGCATAGTCAAAGAAGCGGGGATTTAAATAATCCCTGCTTCATTAAAATAAAAATGGCCGCCGCACTGTGCCAACAATCAGCTGATCCAGCACAGCGCAGCAGTCTAGACGCGGCGTGGTCGACAAGGGAAGCCTTTGTCGACCGCTCTGGTAAACCTCGTTTCATGAGGCATTTATTTTAAATTATTTATTTTAATGATTCTTTGACTATGCCAAGTAAACTACTTTACATGGCTCTGTCGACAGAGTTTTTATCAGCCTTATAGTCAGCATCTTCAGCATCCTGGCATTCACTAGTTCAACAAAAAGCAATCCCAAAAAAAGAATATGAAATGTGTGTTTTAGTTCTCAATTATCATGAATCTGCCAAACATACAGATTTTATGTCTATTTTCTAGTTTCTTAGGTGCTACCTGACTATTTGTTGTTTGCTAATTAATGGTTCTTATCTCCCTCTTTTGACTATCCAGTCTTTAGGTACAGAGGGTATGTCTACACTGCCACCCTAGTTCGAACTAGGGTGGCTAATGTAGTCATTCGAACTTGCAAATGAAGCCCGGGATTAAAATATCCCGGGCTTTATTTGCATGTTCCCGGGCACCGCCATTTTTAAATGCCCGGTAGTTCGCACTCTCTGCCCGCGGCTACTCACGGCACGGGCTAGGTAGTTCGAACTAAAACCCCTAATTCGGACTACCGTTACTCCTCATTGCAGGAGGAGTAACAGTAGTCTGAATTAGGGGCTTTAGTTCGAACTACCTAGTCCGTGCCGCGTGTAGCCGCGAGCAGGGAGTTCCAACTACCGGGCATTTAAAAATGGCGGCGCCCAGGAACATGCAAATAAAGCCCGGGATATTTTAATCCCGGGCTTCATTTGCAAGTTTGAATGACTACATTAGCCACCCTAGTTCAAACTAGGGTGGCTAGTGTAGACATACCCTTACAGACTATTTGTTTCTCTTTATTACATTCCAACTCAGCTTTCCCCTTGATATTTTTTACCCACTGCTTCTTCTTGTCCCTCCCCCCCGCTCCCAGTTTTTCCTTCTTCCACCTCGCCCCCCTTCTCCCCTATTTATTTTGGTCCTGGACATCCAACACTCTGGTCATCTGAAGAAGTGGGCTGTGCCCACGAAAGCTCATGGTACCAGCTACATGTTTTGTTAGTCTTTAAAGTCCTACCAAACTATTTGTTGTTCTTTAAGTTTATCCTGTACAGACTAACTCAGCTACCCCCTGAAGCTTTAGTTTTTATCAGCCTTATAGTCAGCATCTTCAGCGTCCTGGCATTCACTAGTTCAACAAAAAGCAATCCCAAAAAAAGAATGTGAAATGTGTGTTTTAGTTCTCAATTATCATGAATCTGCCAAACATGCAGATTTTATGTCTATTTTCTAGTTTCTTATTGGGGTGGCTGGAAATCAAGAATTCCATTTCATCAAAAAATTGAGGGTCACAATTCTGTGTTAGAATGAAAATGACAAATAAAGGACTGTCTACGTTTAAAAGATTGAAATGCAGCAGCACTTTAAACTGAAAGTGTAGCTAAAGCTCAGGCGCTGAGAGATCTCTCTCCCAGCACTCTGTAAACCTCCTCCACAAGGAGTGAGCTGGAAGTGCTGCTTCTAGCACTGTAGCCTGGCTCATACTAGTGCTATATAGTGCTGTAACTTGTTGCTCTCAGGGGTGTTTTTTCACTGCCCTGAGCCAGTAAGTTACAGTTCTGGAAGTGCCAGTGTAAACTTAGCCTTAGAAATGTTTGTGAAAAATCAAGAGACAGAAGCCTCCCCCCCTCACGATAACCTCTTACCGAGACACTAGGGCACTTGCCTAGGGAGGTGTGAGACCCATGTTTAAGTCTTTCAAGCAAAGTTTCCTTCCTCCCAGCTGACTACCCTAACCACTAGACGGGCTGGAGAATACTAACTTTCTTTGCCTCCTCCAACTTCAGAAACCTTCCTAACAAAACTTTTGTAAATACCTATACATTTCCACAAAACATTCTGGTTTTGATGAATAGTCAGTAGATGGCCCAAAAATATTTTGTCAAAAAAATTTCCAACCATCTTTATTTCTCACATAGCTGTTCCTCTAAGCTATTTATTTTTTCTATCATGATAATTACAAGAGAAAATAATTTCTTCCTCAATAATATGCATAGCCTATGACATATTTATGGGTGGCTTCTATGCAGCACAGTATTAACTATTTAGATTATAACATCTAAATGTCAGACTAAAATCCTCTCTCCCATTTTTTTCCTGAAAAGGTCAAAACTGATGAACTACATTAATATATCTATCATCTGGTCAGAGAGATGCTTCTCATGGTATTTTGAAGCACTCTGATCCAACAGTGAGTATAAGAAAGTTCTGCATCTTCTGCAGTCTAATACTTATTTTATAGATTTTTTTTTCTGCATTTTTTTGCCATTGTCTCCTTTAACTTCCTTTTTGTACCCTGGTACTTTTGAGGTCTCAACATTTTGTGGTTCACCAAATCTGTTTCACAATATTTATAGTGACTGGAGTCCATGTCATAACACTGTCATATTGATATTCATTTAAACCAATAACACATTCTACACACTTCATGTATTCAGTAATAGGAAGCAAGTTTTGGCTTGCTTTTGTGTCTGTTGCAAATTGAATGTGTTTCATGTAAGTGCTTTGATCATAGAATCATAGAATCATAGAACCATAGAGCTGGAAGAGACCTCAGAAGGTCATCAAGTCCAGCCCCCTGCTCTGCACAGGACCAATCCCAACTAAATCAACCCAGCCAGGGCTTGGTCAAGCCGAGACTTAAACACCTCTAGGCATGGAGACTCCACAACTTCCCTAGGTAACCCATTCCAGTGCTTCACTACCCTCCTAGTGAAATAGTTTTTCCTAATATCCAACCTGGACCTCTCCCACCACAACTTGAGACCATTGCTCCTTGTTCTGCCATCTGTCACTACTGAGAACAGCATCTCTCCATCCTCTTTGGAACCTCCCTTCAGGAAGTTGAAGGCTGCTATCAAATCCCCCCGCACTCTTCGCTTCTGCAGACTAAACGGACCCAACTCCCTCAGCCTCTCCTCATAAGTCATATGCTCCAGCCCCCTAATCATTTTGGTTGCCCTCCGCTGGACCCTCTCCAATGCATCCACATCCTTTTTGTAGTGGGGGGGCCCAGAACAGGACACAATACTCCAGATGTGGTCTCACCAGAGCCGAATAAAGGGGAATAATGACATCTCTGGATCTGCTGTCAATGCTCCTCTTAATGCAACCTAATATGCCATTAGCCTTCTTGGCTACAAGGGCACACTGTTGACTCATATGCAGCTTCTCATCCACTGTAACCCCCGGGTCCTTTTCTCCAGAACTACTACTTAACTGGTTGGTCCCCAGCTTGTAACTCTGCTTGGGATTCTTCCGTCCCAAGTGCAGGACTCTGCACTTCTCCTTGTTGAACTTCATCAGATTTCTTGTGGCCCAATCCTCCAATTTGTCTAAGTCACTCTGGACCCTATCTCTGCCCTCCAGCGTATCTACCTCTCCCCCTAGCTTAGTGTCATCCGCAAACTTGCTGAGGGTGCAATCCATCCCCTCATCCAGGTCATTAATAAAGATATTGAACAAAACCGGTCCTAGAACCGAACCGTGGGGCACTCCGCTAGAAACCGACCGCCATCCTGACATCGAACCGTTGATCACTACCCGCTGGCCCCGGCCTTCTAGCCATCTTTCTATCCATCTTACTGTCCATTTATCCAATCCACATTCCCTTAACTTGCTGGCAAGAATATTGTGGGAGACCATATCAAAAGCCTTGCTAAAGTCAAGGTATATCACATCCACTGACTTTCCCATGTCCACAGAGCCAGTTACCTCATCATAGAAGCTAATCAAATTGGTCAGGCACGACTTGCCCTTTGTGAATCCATGCTGACTATTCCTAATCACTTTCCTCTCTTCCAAGTGCCTCAAAATGGATTCCTTAAGGATCCCTTCCATGATTTTCCCAGGAACCGAGGTAAGACTGACCGGCCTATAGTTCCCTGGATCGTCCTTCTTCCCTTTTTTAAAGATGGGCACTACATTTGCCTTTTTCCAATCTTCCGGGATCTCTCCCGATCTCCACGACTTTTCAAAGATAATGGCCAAAGGCTCCTCAATGACATTTGCCAACTCCCTCAGTATCCTCGGATGCATTAAGTCCGGACCCATGGATTTGTGTACATTTAGCTTTTCTAAATAGTTCCTAACCTGTTCTTTACCCACCACGGGCTGTCCATCTTCATCCCATCTTGCGTCACTTGGCTCCTGGACTTCCACGCTGACCTTGTCCGTGAATACAGAGGCAAAGAAAGCATTGAGTACTTCAGCTTTCCCCACATCATCTGTCACTAGGTTACCTCCTTCATCCAGTAGGGGCCGCACACCCTCTCTGATCACCTTCTTCTTGTTAACATGCCTGTAGAAACCTTTCTTGTTATCCTTCACATCCTTAGCCAGTCGCAATTCCATTTGCGCTTTCGCCTTCCTGATAACCCCCTGGCATTCTCGAGCTATACATTTAAACCCCTCCCTGGTCATTTGTCCAAGTTTCCACTTTTTGTAAGCTTCCTTTTTGTGCTTAAGTTCACCAAGGATTTCCCCTGTAAGCCAATCCGGTCTCCAACCATTTTTGCCTCTCTTGCTACGCGTCGGGACGGTTTCTTTCTGTGCCTTCAATAAGGCTTCTTTAAAATATTGCCAGCTCTCCTGGACTCCTTTCCCCTTCATGTTAGCATCCCAGGGGATTCTGCCCATCAGGTCTCTGAGGGAGTCAAAATCTGCTTTTCTGAAGTCCAAGGTGTGTATTTTACTACTCTCTTTTCTTCCTTTGGTCAGGATCCTGAAATCTACCATCTCATGATCACTGCTTCCCAGGTTGTCACCCATCTCTACTTCCCGTATTAGTTCCTCCCTGTTTGTGAGCAGAAGGTCAAGCTGCGCACGGCCCCTGGTCGGATCCTTCAGCACTTGTACCAAGAAGTTATCCCCAACATTCTCCAAAAACTTCCTGGATTGCCTGTGTACTGCCGTATTGGTTTCCCAACAGATGTCAGGGTGATTAAAGTCCCCCACGAGAACCAGGGCCTGCGATCTGGAAGCTTCTCTCAGTTGTCCGAAGAAAGCCTCATCTACCTCATCCACCTGATTCGGTGGCCTGTAGCAGACAGCAACCACAACATCTCTGCTGTTGTTTGCTCCTTTAAACTTAATCCATAGACTCTCAGCAGGTTTTTCTCCCTCTTTATACTGGAGGTCAGAGCAATCATAGACATGCAGATACACATAGATGATCTGGGATGAATTGCTAAATGGGGTCTTTGCACTCCGAACAGATGAATGTATATGTTTCTATAAGTAGAATGATATTTTGTGTCTGTCATGAACAGGAGGAGTGCTGACCAGCGCGTGGTGGCTAATGGGTAAACTCAGGTACCAAGCAAAGGTGTCGGCCAGTGGGGCGGGAAAACCAATCGAGATAGAGGGTTGGAATTTGAATTGGATGTAGAGTCCCTGCCTGCTTTCTTTTTGTGGGAGAAGTAAACCAGGAGTTGAGAGAGACAGAATGATTTAAACCCAGGCAGGACTACCATGTGCTCCCTCCCCCACCCCATGGAATTCAGGACATGGGAGCAGACTGAACAAAGAGAAAATTAGAAGAGATTACCAGAGAAATGTGAGTCCAGTCACATTCAGGGTAATTTTCTTTATTTTGTAGTCTGGTTTGAACTGTTCTGTGTGAATCTATGCCTCCCCTCCTCATTTGCCATCTAGCATTGTGCTCAGAGGCTTTTCTCTGTGTTTTAATTTGTTTTCCTCAGTTGCTCTGTAACATCTAGCAACCAAGTATGCTTTCTCAAGTTTATGTTTTGTTTTGTAATAAAAATCACTTCTTTTAAGGTGATGATTTGATTCTTGTGTCCTGGAAGATCTGTCTGTCTATGTGTATCTGCATGTCTCTGACTGAGGGGGTCAGCTATTAGAGACTGCAACTTGTTTTCCTCTTTTCTTTTTCAAGCTCTTTTGGGGCAAAAGAGCTTGGGGTTCCCCTGCGGGTAGTTTCAAGTGTTCACCCCTGGTTTTTTTAGGGATCAAAAAGCACTTGATGGTGTCAGAGGGTCCCCCAAAATCTGTGTATTAGGATTTGGGGGGGAGTTTTTGTAACCAGTGCCTGTGGAGGCAAGGTTTTGAAGCTTTCTTGCGGGCCTTCACTTTCTGTATTTGGAGTGCCAGAGCGGGGAATAGCCTTGACAGTGTCTATAATTATTTCATATTTGGGCTTTTATTATTTCTACGCCTGGATTGAATTTTTCAAATTAACCACAGTAAAGACAATAAAAGTGGCTACAAGTGAATACAACATGATATAATAGGGGTGGGCATGATATGGCTTGCAGGCCGGATATGGCCTGCTAACCCATTGGATTCAGCTTGTGGGCTGCCTTGCTGGGACTCGCTTAGGTAAGTCCCTCCTGGCCCTCCTCCCCCTTTCCCTAGGCTACCACCCAAATCCTTATCACCCTTCCTCCCGCAGGTCACAAGTCCCTTCCAGACCCTGTACCCTCTCCTGGACCCTTGACCATGTACCAAAATCTTGGAGTGGCCCTCCATCAAAAAATATTGCCCACTACTGTGATATAATAAAGGAAGCATGGTAAAATAAATAGGTCTAGTTAATTTAAAAGCAATCTGAAATATGCCCCTAAAATGAAAATAAACTTAAATGATGCTTTTTTAAAAAAAATTGGTAAAGCTAGTCAACCTATATTTGCCATTGAAACCTGCTCCTGAATTTGAGATTTCTGCCTGAACGCTGAAAAGGAATTGTCAAAATTTTGTGAGTGAGGTTTAGAGCTTTTCAGAAATTGACAATCCCCCTCCAATGAAAATTCTGACATTCCAACATTTTTACACAACATATTGAATATTTCACATAATATAAAATTAAAAATTATTCAAAAATGCCAAAATTGGCATTTTGAAATTAAAAATGTTCTTTTTGAATTAATATTTCAATTTTAAGAGATATTTTAAGTCAAATTGACAATTTGAATTGACATTTCAAATGTAACATTCAATTTTTTTTTTAGAAAACCTACTTTGGAAAATTGAAATGTTCATTCAGAAACCATTTTCCCCAACAGGAAAAGGATTTTTGTAATGAAAAAATCTTTGCATTGGAAAAAAAAATCAATTCACTCTGGAAAGAATGCTCTTTCAATTGTTTTGGCTTGACCAAAAGCAAGAAATACTCGACAGCACCTGATTCTCATGGAATTTCCCACCCATTTTTTGTAAGCTAATGAGGACTTGATTGTTTAGATAAACTTAAAGAAGCATCTATATTTTAGATACTTATCTGAACAGAACTTAAGCCACAGATAATTTCTGTCACAATCATATTATCCTGGGGTAAATACCTAGCATTCTGGAAGGTATAGAAGGGGTTAGGAAGTCTCATTGAATTCCCAGTGAACCAAGTTGCAATTTTCAAGTTTTTTTCCCTAAAGGGATTACTTGAGGCTTGTTTGCCAGAGTGTGGATGTGAACAGCTCGCTGCTCCTCTAGTGCTAATGGCATTTACTCTGCAAAAAGAATGAAAAGTATATGAAAGCAATTGAATTAAGTACATTAGTATGTCTTGCGGGAGGGGGGGGGGAGTCCAATTTGTATTCAAGTCAGAATGTTTTTCAGATTCCATCTCAAATACCAATGTGTCTTGACACTGCATGAGCAGAAATCATCTGAGCACTCAAACCCATGACATTTTGAAAAAAGCCACTGATGATGTTCCTAAAATCTACTATCAGTGTATCATAATTCCCCAGCCCATAGGAATGATGAATATGTTTACAAGATCATGATAAAAATGAAACAAAAAATAAACTTACCACATTCAGGCAAACTTTGTCATTTTGTACTAATACTAGTCATTTTTACACTGTTGATATATGCAGAAGCTACAGTGGCACTAAATTAGTAACAGATTTTTGTACCACTCACACTGCAGTGAATTGGAGCTATTCGTATTAATATATTCTACTTAACGAAAGATTTGAAGAGAAGGATATTGGCGTTCTGGAGGAGTTGTTATAGAAAGATCCTGAGAATAGGATGGATGCAGAAGGTCACCAATGACAATTATATAGGAAGAGACAGCTGAAAGAGAACCTACTGCAGAAGGTTATACAATGGAAGTTACAGCTATTCGGGCATATCTGCAGAATGAACAACAAACAAAAAGTTAAGATCTTGGTATTCGGCATAATGGATGGTCCAGATAGGAGAGGCAGACCCCACAGAGAATGGGTAGATGATATAGTAGATTGGTGCGGAGCTAGTCTACAGAAACTAAGCCACTCCGCACTGGATAGGGAAAGATGGAAGGAAATAGTGAGGGAGGCATCGGACACCAACAGGTGTTGAGCCCATGGTTGTTGATGATGAAGATGAACATGGAGAAAGGCTTCAGAATTGGGAACTTAAAAACCAAAGCTTCTAAAAGCACTTGTCGTAATGGGCTGGATGAACCACTCCCATCTAAGCTGTACCCAAACAGAAGAAAGGGGTGGGGGATGCAGTTGCAAAGCTGGTTGCACTTGATAAATTCAGAATTGCCCATCTGCAGTGCAAGTTTGAGTACACCAGGCTATACGGTTTGTCAGATTGAAGAATATGGCCATGTAAATTAAGGACTTCTAGCTACTTTGAACGTTGCTTGAGTTAGAAGTGGAGCTGGTTGGAAAACTGGATTTCATTTGAAGAAGTTTTGAAATTTGGGAATAATGTTCATCCTACATTTAGCCTACTGAAAACTGCATGGGAAGTTTTGTTAAAAACAACATATCCCAAAGAATGTTTGATGTTTGATGTTCGTGAATCAACATTTTGTGATGGAAAAATTTCCTATCAGAAATTTTCCAGACAGTTTTAGTTATGAGGGATGGCATTTTGGATTTTATGGATGATTTTTAAAGATTATTTTCTTTGTTATTCATATTGCAGTAGTCCCTAGGGGTACGTATACACAGCAGCATTATTTTGGAATAACCAACATTATTTCGAAATAATCAAATTCTGTTGCCAAAACTTCCTTTTGGCAACAAAACAGTGAGAGTGTACACATTACAATGCTGCTTTTGTTTTGGTATCAAGAAATTTCCATCCATGAGAGATTCCCCCCCCCCACCTTTAATGTTTACAAAAAGCCAGAGTAGGCACTGCTATTTGTTTTGTTGACAGCACTGGCTTCCTCCAGTATCTCAAAATGCCTTCCCAGATGGCACTGTTCAGTGTTTTGATCTCTGCTGCTCTGCAGGCATTCACCCCTCCCCTTTCAGAGCTCTGGGAACTATCTGACAGCTGAATGCGCTGCTCCCTTTGGGGAACAAACAAAGAACAAGTCATTGGAAGAACATGTTGCATCTGATGAAGTGGGTCTTTGCACATGAAAATTTATGCTCCAATAAATCTGTTAGTCTATGAGGTGCCACAGGACTTCTCATTGTTTGATGGTAGTGTGAGTCAGAATTAGTATTCAATAAACTGATCTTTAAACACCATCAATATAAATATATTTGCTTTAACAATTATTCATATGTGAGAAAGACGTGAGTGTATCAGGGTGATGGGACTCTAATCCCTGAGTGTTAAGACAATAGACTTGATTATTTTAACTTTAATTAGCAGACACTTAATGAATGTGGCCTCAAAGTCTCATGCAACTACTGTAATATTGGTTAAAAATATCATATTAACAAATGGCTTTGGGAGAACATTGCAGATTAATCTGCATTTTCTGAATAGTAGCCGATGCCAGTCACTTGCAACACTGGAAGTTCTAGTGCTATGAGTTTGTCTGGTCTGATTACGCTGAAAAAAGGAAGCTCACCAAAGAAACCGAAAACAACCTAACATAAGTGTGATGGAGTTTGCTTTCATTCTTTAGGCTATCTGACAACCATGAAACAGGGATTTATTTAGTCAATCAAAAAGAAATTTTAAAATAGTATAACTGACTCCACTGAAGTGCTGAAATTAGAATGGATGAAGCCTCTGAATGAAAGATATTCCATGCATTTCATAAAATATTCCCATAATCTAGCATTAACCCTTTAAAGCCATAGTTGGCTCACAAAGCAAGGAGGAGGAACAAAAACACCCTCCAAAGAAATAGTGGAAAGCAAACAAATATTATAGATAACTTCCTAAAACAACCAATGAGAAAGAGAGAAATCAATTTATGTTTAACTTGTCATAATAGAAGAACACAGTGTTGCCACACTCTTTGGAGTGGCTCACAACTGTGAGTGCCTACTTCAGGACAGACTGTCAGAAAACAGGGTAAACAGCTGAAACTGGTGGTATGTTCTGTAAATAGATTTCACCAAACCAGTAGCAAATGTGAACTCCTTGATCACCATACCAGACTTACTAGGGAGCCCCCTTAAAGCCTCCATCCACCTTTCCACCCAGAGAAACTGAAATTTCTGATAAAATATTACTTGAACCCACTTTTGATCACTTAGATCAATAATTAAAGGTTTATTTGCAAAGAAAACAAAATAAAAATTAAGAGGTTGAATCAGGTAAAGTATATTAAAATGTGTCACAGTTTGTAATTCCAAATGGTGGCAATGATATAAACTGCAAGTTTGCCAAAAGTCTTTTTAGTGTCCCCAATTTGTCTCTAAAGATCTCTGTTTGCATGTGGTACACTTCACTGTGAAAGTCCAAACAGTGCAGAGGTGAACTTTTTTTCCTTGAATCCTTACTTAGCTTCCCCTAACAAGAGCAATCTGACACTGTCTCTACCCACATGGGCTCTTCCTTTAATGATGGTAAGTGAGGAATGCACTTTGACTCCTTGACCTCCACTCAATGGCCACTTGCTTTGAAATGAACTTTTTTGTGTTAAACTGCTTCATATTCATTTCACAAGACTTCTTTCTTGTCTAATGAGTTATTTAGTTGCATCGGTATTACCTTATAACAGGACACAGATAAGTAAAAATAAGGTATGTAACATCACTTTAATTTTCATGACGTTTAAACACAAAATATGTTGTTTTACATTTAAAAATTACTTTCATCCATACTAATGCATAAGTTAATTGTCCAGAATACACTCTAATGCAGGGATGGGAAACTACTGGCCCATGAGCTGCACATAGAATCATATAATACTGGAATCATAGAACACTAGAACTGGAAGGGACCTTGAGAGATCATCAAGTCTAGTCCCAAGCACCATCTAGATGATCCCAGATAAATGTCTGTCTAACCTGCTCTTAAGTAGATTTATTGTAGCCCCATCTAAGTTGTATTTGCCTATTTTATTGATAAAAAGGTCATAAGGGTCCGTATTAAATGCCTTACTAAAGTCTAGGTATACCACGTCCACCACTTCTCCTTTAGCCACAAGACTTGTTATCCTATTAAAGAAAGCTATCATGGTCCATTAGGGCTTGCTGCTGGTGAGATGCTTGTTTAACTGTGTGTCTGCCAGCACGGCTGCTTGCAGCTCTCAGTGACTGCATTCACCGCTCTTAGCCAGTGGTGGCCAATGGGAGCTGTGGGAAGTACAGCCAGCACATCCCTGCAGCCCACGTTACTTCCCACCAATCCCATTTGTCAGGAACAGCAAACCATCTCCTGGTCTGCTAGCAGATTACCCTGACAAGCCGTGTGCTGAAGGTTGCCAACCACTGCTCTAAACCTACTACTACAACATATATAGACATGTATGAGTGTGCACACCTGAGACCTAACTACAAATGGTTTTAAGTAAAAACACTCTAGTTTGTATCATTTATTGGGTGGATGAGCTGTGCCCCCATTAATTTATTCCTGACACAACCTGGAGAGAAACAATGAAGTTATCACCGCTTTAAGAAATATTCCCCAGAGATTTCAAGATTACCAGTAGGAGTTTTTTTTAATTGTGCATGGGACGAAAAAGACCTCTGTGCTTTTACTTTTATGGTTGCTTTTTTGCTTTTGACAGTACAATACTGCTGAACTGCACAGAGTCAAACATATGTCACTTTGTTGGGCTACCCCAGTGACATGCTTTGTGTCCAGAACAGAACCAGTAAGAGCATGCAGTGAACATGCCCCAGGAAGTATGTTTTACAAACCACAGAAGAAATCTGGTTTTAGATCCAATTCTAAAGATTTACCACACTGTGACGGTTCACACCTCCTCCCCATGCTTTGTGAAATAGACTTATGGACATAAATGTACATAACTCAAAGGTGCTTCGAGCAAAATACTTCATGTAACCTATCAAACTTCATGTTTTAATCAGTTGGATCTTTTTAACTTACCTTGTATGTAGAATTAGACATGGAGTAGGAAATACTTTATGGCTGTGTCTAGACTGGCGCGATCTTGTGCCAGAGCTGTGCAAATAAGGCTCAGCGTGGAATATCGCCGAGGCTCATTTGCATAACTAATGAGCTGCCATTTTTGCGGAAGAGGCTCTTGCGCAAGACGGAGCTGTCTACACTACCCCTTCTTGCGCAAGAAAAACCCTCTTGCGCAAAGCCGTTATGCTGATTATTTTCAGGCACAACGGCTTTGCGCAAGAGGGTTTTTCTTGCACAAGAAGGGGCAGTGTAGACAGCTCCATCTTGCGCCAGAGCCTCTTCCGCAAAAATGGTGTCTCATTAGTTATGCAAATGAGGCTCGGCGATATTCCACGCTGAGCCTCATTTGCATAGCTCTGGCGCAAGATCGCGCCAGTCTAGACACAGCCTACGGGTTTTAAATGTGTGAATGAAAATCATCAAGGGAGGCCTCAGTGTCTGGGCAATCATATACAAATAGTCTTTTATCCTTAACTCTTAGCAGTTGGTTGGTAGGGATGGGCCAGGTGACTCCCCATCCAATAAGGGAATCTTTCAAAACAATAGGAAAGTAGGAGACTTTTGTCTTTGGCTCGCACACCCAGGAGAGTGAACCAGAGACCCAGGGGAAGTGGAGATTTCCCTCAGAGAGGCTGCATGTTTCCTAATGTATATTTGTGCAGAGCAATATAAACCCAGAAGTACCACTTTATCAGTCTAAAGGCTGGTTTCTCCGAGGGTAGTACACAAACAATTTTGTACTTTGCAAAGAGTAGAACCAGCTTCTAACATAATACATCTCTTTAGGGATCAGATGAAGGTTACTGTTTTCTTACTAGCACATTTGCAGGAGATAAATAATTTGATGAATACAATAGAGAATAAAGACATGTGAAAGAGTTAACAATACTCCAGGTCCTATTTTAATAGTCTCCTGACCTTTATAAATCCTGCTACAATATTTGTCTTGATAATCTCTTGCAGAAGTCAGTATAAGAGCCTGACTGTAGGAGCATTTCCCTTGGTTCATTTTAAAATGTACTGCTTTTTGTCATGAGTGTCACCCTGTTTTCATAATAACATTAGATACAGCATAAAGCAGCATTTCAAAATTTTAAATATTGCCTTCATGATTTCATATACCTTGATTACAGGTTTTTTTAGAATTAATAAGACTGTTTCAATGAAATCAACATTTTTATGTCACTTCCACCAATTCTATTCTGTTCCATTCACATTCAGCTGTCTACTATAGTTAACAGTTTTTAAAAGATGGAATTTTGAAATTTGAGTTTCTTTTGTATGTCTGTTCATTGATTTGTATTCTAAAATATATTTTTCTTGTACTGGGGTACTACAGGAGGGAGGACTGAGGAAGCCCTCTGTCAGCCGGTGGTCAGGGCAGTGAGTGGTGTGTGTGTGTGTGTGTTATACACCCGAGACTTCAACTGCTAGGACTGGGGTCCCTTAGCAGCGGGCAACCTGGAGGAGGTTGACGGGCGCCCCAAAAGTTACAGGGAGAGCTTTACACCTCAGACTTTGACTGCTAGGATACACGATCCCTTCGCAGCGGGCAGCCTGGGGAGGCTGAGAGATGCCCCAACGGATCTGTCCCCTGGAAGCGACACGATCCAACGCTCAAGCTCTCCCTATATCTGTCCCTTATGACCGGCTGGAGTTCTTTTAAAATTGTGCTTGGTTCTGTTACAGCAACTGAAGGAGTCAGGTCACAGCTTAAACAGTTACTATTTTATTGTTACAGGGTAAACTTAGCTGTTAAATGCTACTACTGTGTTACAGATAACACAGCCACTACAAAGGACAGGACAGAAATTACACTAATAAGTCACTTACAGGTACCATGAAACGCTTTTGGTTCTCTGAGCTCTTATTAAATGCATGCAAAATAGACACCTAGCAGGTATATAGTCTCACCCCTCCGTTCCAGACTTGGCGTGGCCAGCGTCTTTCTCTCAATCCCTCGGGAAGAAGTAGGGCGAGGTTGGGCGTCCCACAGACCTCGGGAGACAACATATACCTGCCAGCAGGTATAGATGATTGGAGCTCAAATGGGGTGGGCTACTAAACCCCTCTTTATACCCCTTGGGTCACGTAGGCTTCTTCCTGGTCTCAAGTGGCCAATTAGGGAAAAATGGCTTTGAATGCCAAGTTTCCCACGAAGGGTGCAAAGCATAATTCACACCTGGGAAAATGCAGACAATGGGCACCTCTAGTATGTGATGGGCGAAGATTCCTCTCCTGGGACAGTGTAGGCGTGTCAATTACTGGTGCTAGCCATCAAGGCAGCAGGAGGTCCCCGGTTGTCAGCTAGCCCATTTACTGTATTAGAGTCAGGGACAAGCAGCAGCCCTGCGTTCCCAGGGCATCAAAGGCTGACTGCCTTTCTCTTGCTCTCTGGGGGGGGGGGGGAAACAAGATGGGGTTCATGTCTGGCTACACCCTCCCGTGGAGTGATTTCAAGGGGTTGTACCAAATAATACAGAATCTATCTCTCTCTCTCTCTCTGGGATCCCTCATATCAAGTAAGATTTCCCCTTGGACACCTATAACTGATAAGTATGTAGATAAGAAATTAGGCCAATTCTGGCAAGAAACACTCTCTGGTAGTGGATGCACGTGAGGTCTCTATCTCTGTCGGTGCCAACACCAGTGGCACTGGTCCAGGTATGCTCCTTACGTTGGACTCTCTGATCTTTTTCATGGGGGCATTGCTTGATCTCAAAAGGGGAGGGGCAGAGAGGACTGAAGTTTAAGGCCTCAGGCCATATTAACTTTTCTGGGGTTCCAGGGTTAATGGATTTTGTGGCCCCCCGCCCCAGGTGTGAGGGTGCAGAGTCTGGCCAGGAGGGAGGGTGCAGGAGCAAGGGAGGGTGGAGGAGCAGGCTGGGAGCAGGGTGTTGCTCCAAGGAGAGTGGGGAGGGTGTGGGGTCTTGGTGGAAGGGGGAGGTGAGGCAGTGGAGGTGAGGGTCTCGGCTTGGGGGGTACGAGTGAGTGGGCTAGGGATGCAGTCTCAGCAGGGTGGTTTGTGAGTGAGCTGGGGCATAGGGTCTTGGTGGAGGGTGTGTGTGCGGGGATGGGGGTTCAGGATCTCAGCTTGGGGGATATGAGTGAGTGGGCTGGGGATACAGGGTCTCAGTGGACGGGGTGAGTGAGCAGGCTGGGAGTGTAGGATCTCAGCAGGGTGGTGAGTGATCTGGCTGGGAGAGTGGGGTCTTGGCAGGGCAGTGAGTGGGGTGGGAGTGTGGGGCCTAGGCAGGCTGGTGAGTGAGTGGGGTGGGGTGCGAGGTCTCAGCAGGGCAGTGAGTGAGTAGGCTGGGGGTACAGGGTCTGGGCATGAGGGTAGGGGGACTACTTACTTTTGTGCGGCTCCCAACACAGTGCCCCAGGCACCGCCTCCCACTGCTCCTATTGGCTGGATTCCGGAGTGTGTCCCTGCACTGCTGCTCCCCGAGCTGTGGGAGGGGGAAGAGAAGCAGCAGTGTGCAAAGCCATTTCTGGCTCCACTTCTTTCCTGCAAGCCAGGTCCAGTGGGGAGGCTCGGGGCTTTTGCCCCCTCACCCCCCACAGGAAGTCGGTGATGGTGCTCCAATCTAGCGGGGGGAGGGGGCGTGAGGCTGGAATGCCAGCACAGGCTCTGTCATAACCAGGAGTGCTGACCAGCACCTGGTGACTAAGGGGTTAACTCTGTACATAGCCAGGTATCAGGTGGAGTCATGACCATGAGGGTTAGCTAGCAGCCTGGGGACTAAGGGGTTAACTATGTCCCTGTACCTAGCCAGGTAGCATTCAGCCAATAGAAATGCAGATAGGAATTTCAAACTAGGACAAAGGAATTTTTGGTTGTTCCCTCCTTTGTCTCTGAGCCAGTTTTGCTCTAGATACTGAGGGAGACAGAAGACATGTCTCTCTCCAAGAAAAAGACTCTTCATAATGTGTAAGTAGGGTAAAGTTCAGATAAATCCATTATGTTTTATTGTTTTCTGTGGTGGGACTGTGGATTGGATGTCTGTGCTGTTTTCCTCTCCTTTGTAACTGAGTTTTGGCCCATGGGAGCCCCCATGAGTATATTAATTGGTGACTTTTTCCATCTAGTCATTATGCTTGCAACAGGAGTATTGTTTTCATAATAAAAGTTCTTTCTTTGTTTTATTAACCTGGTATTGGTTCAGTTCTGTGTCCTGGAAAATCTGTCTGTGGGATCTGCATACCTCTGACTAGGGGATAGAAGCCACAGTCTGCAGTTTATATTTTCTCTTTCTTTTTCAAGCTCTTTGGAGAAAAGAGCTTGGGGTGCCCTGGGGTTGGTTTCAAGTGTCCACCCCTGTTTGTGGGTTCAAAAGTGCTTGATGGTGGTAGTGGATTTTTATCCCCAAAATCTAGGTTTTTAGGATTTTGGGGGGGGGGAAGTTTTATACCAAAGCCTGGAAAGATAAGGTTTTGGGGTACTTTTGCATTCATCGTGCCAGAGTGGGGAATTAGCCTTGACAGTTGGTCAGCCAATAACAATGCAGGTAGGAATTTCAAACTGGAAAAAAGGGGTTTTCCTCTCTGTGTCCTTTACTTTGAGATTGAGAGCAGTTTCTTCAAAGTACTGAGGAAGATGGGAGATGCTCCTCTCTCCAAGAACAGACGTCTTACAATGTGTAAGTAGGGAAAAGTTTAGCTAGTCCATCACGATTTATTGTTTTCCTTGTTTGGGGACGTGGAAATAATGTCTGAGCTTGTTAAGTGGTTTTTTTTCCCTTTTGTAACTAAGTCTTCAGCCCAGGAACTTTCCCTGAGTACCTATATCAATTGGTGGCTCTTTCCATCTAGCCAATTTACTATGCTTGCAACTGTAGCTTTGCTTGTTAATAAACTATTGTTTCTTTTTTTCTAATTAGTCGGTATTGGTTGATTTTTATGTCCTGGAAGGACTGTCTGTGTGTGCCTGACTGAGGGGTCAACTATCACAGACTTCAGCTTGTTTTTCTCGTTTCTTTTCAAGCTCTTTTGGGGTTGAACTCTGGGGTTGGTTTCAAGTGTCCATCCCTGGTTATGGGTTCAAAAGCATTTGATGGTGGCAGCGGATTCCCCAAAATCTGGGTATTAGGATTTTGGCGGGAAGTTTTTGTACCAGAGCCTGTACAGGCAAGGTTTTGGAGTGCTCTTGTGGGCCCCCTACTCCTGCATTCATCCTGTAAGCCTGGGGAACAGCCTTGACAGGCTCCCTGCTAAAGAGGGAGTGGGAGGGGGGGCCGAGTTGGAGCTGCAAAAGAGCCATATTTGGTTCAGGAGCCACAGATTGCCAACTCCTGGCATAGGAGATTGGGCTTATATGTCCAGAGAGTGTGAGAACATGATGACGTCATTCTTTCGTCCAGCAGAATTTTCTTTTATATCTAGAGAGAGATTAGGCAATATTCTGTGCACCATTTCCATATTCCACTGTCTTTCTTCAAAGCTATATATAGTGGAACTGAATTTATATGGGACCCAATCCTGCAAGCTGTTCTGCTCAGAAAGTCAGAAGATCAAGAACTGAAGAATTCAAACTTAAATCCTGCTCTCTTTCAAAAGTGTACCATAGTTAATATCTCCCTAATATTATACAGGCTTTCAAGTTTACTGAACATTGACTGTAGACATGTGCTTCATATATTTTGATGTGTGTTTCCCTGTGGATCTGTTACTGCTCTGTTAAGTTACAGCTCAAAGATTAAATAACTACTTTTTAATGTATTGTAAAATTTGATAAAAAGAGGATGATGGGCATTCCAATCACAGTATTTCAAATAAAGTATATGGCTTGAGTGTTATGTCTATCCTTCAGTGATCTCATGTTATGTACTATAAATACACTACAGTTATGTTATATTCAACAAGTCTCGTGTACAGAAAAAATACACTGAAGACATTTATGCAATATCAGCTGAAGTGCTTCTATTTCTACCAGCTCTCCATTTAAACTGTTTAATGCACCTCTGAAAATTCTGACAAATTCCTATCAAGTGTTCCATTGCTTTCCCCGAAATCCTCCCCGGGCATGTCCACACTACAGAGTTTTTGTGGAAAAAACTTGAATTGGATCCACACTGCAGTCGAACAAAAGAACAGAAGGGGTTATCTAACATTGGTAAACCTCTTTCTATGAGGAAGGAGCCTTTTTCTGAAAGAGCTCTTTTTGGAAAAGGTGTGTGTGGACCGGAAGGAGGGTTTTCTTTCAAAAGAAGAGGCCTCCAGGAAATAACACAAGTGCCCTGGTGGCCACTCCATCCAAAGTAATCACAACTCTATAGTTCCTATCTGCTGGCCCCTCATAAAGCTGCAGGAACCCCAGACAAGCCTTGTGGCAGGAAGCTGGTCTGGGAGCAGCACCCTGACCATTCAGCTCTCCCTGCCTCAAGCCTGCTCACCCATAGCAGAGCCTCAAGCCCCCCGACATCCCACTGGCCCTTGCAGGGAGCAGAACCAGGGCTCCCAGGACCCACTCAGGGGGACCAAGAGGCAGGCACCCTCCTGATCCAGATCAGAGATCCTGTCCCTCCTCAAGCTGTGGGGTGAGGAGGAGACACTCCAGGATCTCAACTTCAAGTGCCAGAATGCAGACGTTTATGGCCGGATGGCTGAGTCCCTGGTGGAGCACGGACACCCACCCCAGATCTTGGAACAGGTCTGGAGTAAGGTCAAAGGGCTCCGCCAGGGATACATGAGGGCCAGAGAGTGCAGCTTGCTCTCCAGGGCAGAACCCCACACCTGCCCCTATTACCAGGAGATGCACCAAATCCTGGGGGGCGTGGAAGCTGTTTTCCCACCCTTTGTGGTGGACTCCGGCCTCAACACGCCCATCATTGCCCGGCTGGAGGTCACAGTGGAGGAGGTGGAGGGCCTGGGACAGCACGAGGAGGAGGAGGAGGCAGACAACACACCCACTGTCACGCTTTCTTTGACATTTCCCAGGCCTCCTCTGATGCCAGGGAGGGATCTTCAGGTAAGAGCTCTCAGTTTGTCACACACACAAGGCGCGGGAGGTGGCACAGAGGGGGGTGGGGTGCGAGCGTCACTCGGTCTGCTCAGGCTGGGCATCGTGCTGCAATCCTTGCATGTGGAACCACATGCAGCATTAGTGTGCACCACATGGACTCAGCAGGCAGTCCCTGAGCACAGGTGAGATCCTGCTCCCAGGCTCAGGGGAGGTCACAAACACATCTGGTCCTGGGGGGGGTAGGGGATGCCCTCCCAGAACCTGCCACAGCTGGAAGCAGGCTAGCCACAAGGGCGCAGGCACGACCCCAAGCACACAGCATAGGGCATGCCTCCCACAGGCAGCGCTGAAAGGCACAGGTGTGTGTGCAGGCCCCAGGAAGGGCAAGGCTACTCCTGGCTCCTCTGCTGACCATGGGGGATCCCACTGTGCCTATACACTTCTCCCTCCAGCTTGTCTGTGGGCTGGGGCGTGGGAGGAGAAGCGGGCAGCATGCTCCCCTGGGCACCTCAGGGGCCCTGTGAGGCAGGGCCTGCTATGCAGAACACACATGGCCTTGCTCCTTGAACATCCTCCCTCCTGTGGCCCGAGGACTGTCACACACACAGGGTGGGTCACAGCAGATTATGTAGCGCTGGGAAGAAGGATCAAGGAATTTGAAGTGCAAATGGTGTTCTTGTCCATCCTTCCGGTTGAAGGAAAAGGTCCAGGTAAGGATTGTCGAATTGAGGAAGTAAATGCGTGGTTGCGCAGGTGGTGTCGGAGAGACAGGTTTGGTTTCTTCAACCATGGGACTCTGTTCCAGGCACAAGGACTGTTAGGAAGAGATGGGATCCACCTAACCAACAGAGGAAAGAATATCTTCGTGGGCAGGCTTGCCCTAGTGAGGAGGGCTTTAAACTAGGTTTGTTGGGAGACAGTGACTAAAGCCCTGAGGTGAGTGAGGAAGTTGGATACTGGGAAGAAACACAAGGAGGAACGAGCAACAAAGGAGGACCCCTGACTTGAATGGAGAAGGTAGGGCAATCAACTGGCTATCTAAGGTGTTTGTACACAAATTCAAGAAGCCAGGGAAATGAACAGGAAGAATTAGAAGCTCTGGCATGGTTAAAGAACTATGATTTGATTGGAATAATAGAGGCTTGGTGGGATGACTCACATGATTGGAGCGCTGTCATGGAAGGGTATAAACTGTTCAGGAAGAACAGACGGGGAGAAAAGGAGGAAGAGTCGCATTGTATGTAAGAGAGCAGTATGATTGCTCAGAACTCCAGTATACAGAGCAGGGGTGGGCAAAAGGGCCTCCACGGGCCAGATATGGCCCACCAAGGGTATGTCTACACTACAAAGTTAATTCGAACTAACAGCTGTTAGTCTGAATTAACTTTCATAGGCGCTACACACGCAAACCGCTAGTTCGAACTTAATTTGAACTAGTGGAGCGCTTAATTCGAACTAGGTAAATCTCATTCGACGAGGACTAACGCCTAGTTCGAATTAAGTAGTTCGAATTAAGGGCTGTGTAGCCACTTAATTCGAACTAGTGGGAGGCTAGCCCTTCCCAGGTTGCCCTGGTGGCCACGCTGGGCCAAGCCAGGGAAACTCGTTTGCCCCCCTCCCGGCCCCGGAGCCCTTAAAGGGCCACGGTCTGGCTACGGTGCCCGTGCCAGGTGCAAGCCTGCCAGCACCCAGACAGCAGACCCTGCACCTGGCACAGCATGAGCCAGCCTCCCGCTGCCACCCAGCCCTCCCCCTCTTCCCAGGACAAGGCTGGCAGCTCCCAGGAGCCTGCCCGGGGCCGCAAGAGGCGGACGCCCACCTGGTCTAGTGCGGAGATCGTGGACCTCATCCAGGTTTGGGGGGAGGCCTCCAACGTCCACAATCTCCGCACTAGGCACAGGAAAGTGGCCGTCTAGGGCAGGATAGCTGCCAGCCTGGCCACCAAAGGCCACATGCGAAGCCAGGAGCAGGGTTGCATGAAAATCAAGTTGGTCCAGTGAGACCCCCGACCCTGAGCTTAGAACATAAGAACATAAGAACGGCCGTACTGGGTCAGACCAAAGGTCCATCTCGCCCAGTAGCCTGTCTGCCAACAGCGGCCAACACCAGGTACCCCGGAGGGGATGGACCAAAGACAATGGCCAAGCCATTTGTCTCATGCCATCCATCTCCAGCCTTCCACAAACAGAGACCAGGGACACCATTACTACCCCCCTGGCTAACAGCACTCCATGGACCCAACCTCCATGACTTTATCTAACTTCTCTTTAAACTCTGTTCTAGTTCTCACCTTCACAGCCTCCTGTGGCAAGGAGTTCCACAGGTTGACTATTTGCTTTGTGAAGAAGAACTTTCTTTTATTAGTTTGAAGCTTGCTACCCATTCATTTCATTTGGTGTCCTCTAGTTCTTCTATTATGGGAACTAATGAAGAACTTTTCTTTATGTACCCTCTCCACACCACTCATGATTTTATATACCTCTATCATATCCCCCCCCTCAGTCTCCTTTTTTCTAAGCTGAAAAGTCCCAGTCTCTTTAGCCTCTCTTCATATGGGACCAGTTCCAAACCCCTAATCATTTTAGTTGCCCTTTTCTGAACCCTTTCCAAGGCCAAAATATCATCTCTACACAATACTGAAGATATGGCGTACCATAGTTTTAGACTTCCCCTCCTCCTTCTTCCCCTGGCTTCCCCCTTCCAGCTCTCTCCTCCCAGGTTTCCACCTCTCCTCTCCCACTCTCTCTCTTCCCCTCTCCCACCTCCTTTTCCCAGTCTCCCCAGAGGTTAATCCCGCCCCTCCCACCCTCAGTTTTGTTGAATAAAGAGAGTTTCCATTTTTGAACACACGTGTCCTTTATTTTTTACATCAGGAAGGGGGGCTAGGGAAGGGTAAGTGGAAGGAGGTGAGGGAGGAATGGGGCACGAGCCCCCAGTGGGGAGGACTGGGGTGGCTCTGCGGGCTCCTCGGGGTGGAAGCTCTCCTGCAGGGCCTCCAGGATCCTGACAGCCCCCTGAATGACCCCTCCGGATGTCAGCCTGCGGCAAGTGCAGCCAGGCTGATGGCCGAGTGCTGTAATGTGCCAAGGGTGGGCACTCAGGGCACTCCAAGACAGGACTGCTTTGCTGTCCCTCATCGAGGTAGACAAGCAAGCGGGGAACCCTGAGAACTGTCTGTCCGGGGTGGGGGTCGGGTCCCTTTAAGCACAGCCCTCGGCTAGCCTGAGGCAGCAGATCCACACTCTAACTCCTAAGCTGATGCCCTGCCGGCGCTGGTTCTGGCCAGCCTTAACTTCGGTTCAGGGTCCACTCAATGTGGACATGCTAGTTCGAATTAGCAAAACGCTAATTCGAACTAGTTTTTAAGTCTTGATGCGCTAATTCGAATTAACTAAGTTCGAACTCACTAAGTTAGTTCGAATTAGTGCTGTAGTGTAGACATACCCCAAGTGAGTGGATCTGGCCCACAGAAGCCCTGCTGCTCCCCCGTCCCCAGGCCAAATAGGGCCTGGTGGTGTGGGAGCACCCGAAGCCTCCTCCCACCCTGCCAGGAGCATGTGGCACTTTGAAGCACCACATGCTGCTCTCATGGCGGGGGAGAGATTGGAGGAGGCTTCGCGTGCTCCCCCATCCCCAGGCCAAATAGTGCTACGTGCTCCTTGCAGGGCAGCAGGAGGCTTCCCATACTCCCCTGCCCCCAGACTCTGATTGGCCTGGGAGTGGGGGAGCATGCCAAGCCTCTTCCAGGGCATGGGTACCTAATGGGAAGGGGGGCAAAGGGGCTCTCCCACCCCCAAACCAAGCATGGTCTGGGGGTGGGGTAGCCCTGACCCTTCCTGTTTAGGCCCTGCCCCTTACTGTTTAGGTTCTGCCCCTTCCAGGTTGGCCTGGGTCTACTTCAAAAATTTTTGATGTGTCTCCGGGGCAAAAATTATTAACCACCCCTGATATAGAGGGAGAAAAGCCTGTTGAGAGTCTATGGGTTAAGTTTAGAGGCAGAAGCAACAGGGGTGATGTTGTGGTTGGTGTCTGCTATAGACCAGAGGATCAGGTGGATGAGGTAGATGAGGCTTTCTTCGGACAACTGAGAGAGCTTCCAGATCACAGGCCCTGGTTCTCTTGGGGGACTTTAATCACCCTGACATCTGTTGGGAGACCAACACAGCAGTACACAGATAATCCAGGAAGTTTTGGAGAATGTTGGGGATAACTTCTTGGTACAAGTGCCGAAGGAACCGACCGGGGCCATGCACAGCTTGACCTGCTGCTCACAAACAGGGAGGAACTAGTAAGGAAGTAGAGGTGGGTGACAACCTGGGAAGCAGTGATCATGAGATGGTAGATTTCAGGATCCTGACCAAAGAAGAAAGGAGAGTAGCAAAATACACACCCTGGACTTCAGAAGAGTAGACTTTGACTCCCTCAGAGAACTGAGGGGCAGAATTCCTTAGGATGCTTACATGAAAGGGAAAGAAGTCCAGGAGAGCTGGAAGTATTTTAAAGAAGCCTTATTAAAGGCACAGGAAGAAACCAACCCGATGCAAGCAAGAAAAGCAAATATGGTATATGACCAGATTGGCTTACCGGGGACATCCTTGGTGAGTTTAAACACAAAAAGGAAACTAACAAGAAGTGGAAACTTGGACAGATGACTAGGGAGGAGTATAAATATATTGCTCGAGAATGCAGGGGAGTTATCATGAAGGCGAAAGCACAATTGGAATTGACTCTAGCAAGGGATGTGAAGTATAATAAGAAAGGTTTCTACAGGCATGTTAGCAAGAAGAGGGTGATCAGAGAGGGTGTGGGGCCCTTACTGGATGAGGGAGGTAACGTAGGGTATGTCAACACTTGCACCCTAGTTCAAACTAGGGATGCAAATGCAGGCATTCAAAAATGAGTAGTAACGTTAGTTCGAACCAAGGGGTTTGGTTCGAACTAACGCGTCCTGGCGTGCACTTCCTGGTTCGAATCAGCTGTGATTCGAACTAGCTCGCTGGTGAGATCATGTTAATGAAGCGTGGGATATTTAAATCCCCGCTTCATTGACTATTTTGAATGCCTGCATTTGCATCCCTAGTTTGAACTAGGGTGCAAGTGTAGACATACCCCGAATGACAGATGATGTGGGAAAAGCTGAAGTACTCAATGTTTTCTTTGCCTCTGTCTTCACAAGGTCAGCTCCGAGACAAATGCACTAGGAAAGCAGTATGGGAAGGAGGTGGACAGCCCTTGGTGGGGAAAGTTAGGAACTATTTAGAAAAGCTAAACATATACAAATCCATGGGCCCGGATATAATGCATCTGAGGGTACTGAGGGAGTTGGCCATTATCTTTGAAAACTCGTGGAGATCGGGAGAGATCCCGGATGATTGGAAAAAGGCAAATGTAGTGCCCATCTTTAAAAAAGGGAAGAAGGATAATCCAGGGAACTACAGACCAGTCAGCCTTACCTCAGTCCCCAGAAAAATCATGGCAGGGATCCTCAAGGAATCCATTCTGAAGCACTTTAAAGAGGGGAACGTGATCAGGAATAGTCAACATGGATTCACAAAGGGCAAGTCATGCCTGACCAGTCTGATTAGCTTCTATGATGAGGTAACTGGCTCTGTGCATATGGGAAAGTCAGTGGATGTGATATACTTTGACTTTAGCGAAGCTTTTGACATGGTTTCCCACAATATTCTTGCCAGCAAGTTAAGGGAGTATGGATTGGATAAATGGACTTTAAGATGGACAGAAAGCTGGCTAGACTGTTGGGTCCAACGGGTAGTGATCAACGCCTCAATGTCAGATTAGCGGTCGGTTTTTAGCAGAGTGCCCCAAGGATCGGTTCTAGGACAGGTTTTGTTCAACATCTTTATTAATGATCTGGATGAGGAGATGGATTGCACCCTCAGCAAGTTTGCAGATAACATTAAGCTAGGGGAAGAGGTAGATATGCTGGAGGACAGGGATAGGGTCCAGAGTGATCTGGACAGGTTAGAGGATTGGGCCAAAAGAAATCTGATGAGGTTCAACAAGGACAAGTGTAGAGTCCTGCACTTGGGATGGAAGAATCCCAAGCAGTGTTACAGGCTGGGGACCGAATGGCTAAGTAGCAGTTCTGCAGAAAAGGACCTAGGGATTATAGTGGATGAGAAGCTGGATATGAGTCAACAGTGTGCCTTTGTAGCCAGAAGGGGTAATGGCATATTTGGGTACATTAGGAGAAGCATTGCCAGCAGATCCAGAGATTGATTATTCCCCTTTATTCGGCTCTGGTGAGACCACATCTGGAATATTGTGTCCAGTTCTGGCCCCCCCCCCCATAGAAAGGATGTGGTTGCATTGGAGATTGTCCAGCGGAGGGCGACCAAAATGATTAGGGGGCTGGAGCGCATGACCTATGAGGAGATACTTGGGGGTATGTCTATACTACAGTGTTATTTCGAAATATCTTATTTCGAAATAGTTATTTCAAAATAGCTTATTTCAAAATAACACATCTACAAACAAAATGCATTTCAAAATAGCATTTTGCTATTTCGAAATAGCGTGTCCACACTGAGTGGACTCTGAATCTCATTTAATGCTGGCCGGAACCAGTTCCAGCAGGGCACCAGGTCAGGACTTACTGTGTGGCTGCTGCCTGAGGCTATTTGATGTCTGTGCTTAAAGGGACCCCCCCCCCCAGACAGCCAGTTCTCAGGTTTCCCTGCTTGCTTGTCTACCTTGATAAGGGACAGCAAAGCATTTTGTTTCTGCATGCTCTAGTTGCCCTCACTTGGGACACCACAGCACTCTGCAACATGGAGCCAGAGCTGCCCCTGGGCACTCTGGTGCTTCTCTTGGATGCATTGCTATGAGCCTGGCTGCACTTTCTACAGGCTGCTATCTGGGAGGTCCATCGGGGAGCTGTCAGTATCCAGGAGGCCCTGTGGGAGAGCTTCCACCCTGAGGAGCACTAAGAGCCTCCGTGGTCTGCCCCACTGGGGGCTTGTGCCTCATTCCTCCCTCACGTCCTTCCACTTACCCCTCCCTAACCCCACTTCCTTATGTCAAATAAAATACATGTATTTTCATGAACACAAACTCTCTTTATTTAACAAAACTGGGGGGGAGGGAATGAAACTCTGGTAAGACTGGGGAAAGAGGCGGGCGAGGAGAGAAGAGAGAGTGGGAGACGGGAGGGGGAACCTAGGAAGAGGGAGCTGGAATGGGGAAGCAAGGGGAAGAAGGTGGAGGGGAAGCTCAGGGGTCAGGGGTGGGGGTCTTGCCAGACCAACCTGATTGTCATGCAAACCTGCTCCTGGGTTCGTATGTGGCCTTTGGTGGCCAGGCTGGCAGCTATCCTGCCATAGACGGCCGTGTTCCTCCGTCTAGTGCGGAGATCATGGATGTTGGGGGCATCCCCCCCAAACCTGAATAAGGTCCATGATCTCCACCCTGGACCAGGAAGGTGCCCACCTTCTCTGGGCCCTGGCAGGCTCCTGGGAGCTGGCAGACTGCTCCTGGGGCGTGGTGGAGGGCTGGCTGCCGGTGGCTTGCTGGCTCCTGTTTTGGGGCCACTGGGGCAGGGGCAGTGACTGCTGGCTCTGGACTGGCAGGCTTGGAGCTGTCACAGGCACTGTGGCCAGAGTCTACCTTTTTAAGGGCTCCGGGGATGGGAGAGGGAGAGAAGTGTTCTTGGTTGAGGCTGGAGTGGCCACCATGGCATCCTGGGGAGGTTAGAGGCCCCCTATTTCGAAATAAGTGTCTACACAGCACTTATTTCGAAATAGCTAGTTCAAATTTGGTGTTATTCCTCATAGAATGAGGTTTACCAAATTCGAAATAAGTGCTCCACTATTTCGAATTTATTTCGAAATAGTGGTTTGGCTGTGTAGATGCTAGGAAAGTTATTTTGAAATAAGGGCTGTTATTTCGAAATAACTTTTCTGTGTAGACATACCCTGAGGGATTTGGGTTTGTTTAGTCTGCAGATTTGAATGAATGAAATATGTTTCTGTATGTGAGATAAACAAAGCACCTCAATAAGGCTAACATTTGGCCCAAGCATATAGAAAGAGTGAATCCAAAGTATTACCCCTAATTTTTCTGTCTAGATAAAAATCTGTTTTCCTCTTGTAGTCAGTGGTAAAGCAATTCTCTCAAGTAACCAGCTAGTATGTCAGCAGCTATAAAAAAAGAAGGTTGCTACACCGCATGTGCATCACAATAGCTTCAGTTTCAATTAATTTTGATCAAAAGAAGTCATATATGTTTATAAGACTGGGAGTATCATGTTTTCTTGCCTGTCTAACAGCAATTTGGACTTGGTGGAATAAAGGCCCATCTGCAAAGAGAAACCACTCTCTCCTAAAAGTATATTATCCGTATTCCTGTTATTCAGCAGCATACAACAGTCTTTTGACTTTACTGAAGATTCAATCAACATTTCTTTGTATTCAGAGTTAGAGAGTCCTGTGTCTGACAGTAGCAAACAAAAAATAGTTAAAGTACTGATCAGGAAGAAATAACACAAGGATAATTCTTTGGCCTCATCATGTTTTCCTTTAGCCATTTGTTAGCAAAGGCATACACAAGAGTTGATACCTTCATGGTTCAAAGTTTGGCACCATATTTTTGTGATGCAATCCAATAACCATTGACCTCAGTGTGAGTCTTTCTAATTCCCTGTAAAGCCAGTGGATCTCTGGCTTCATCCAATAAGTAGATGATTATGACCAACAGGAAGGAAATTTCTCAGGACAATTCAACACAACACTGTAATCAACACTGAATTCCTTGGTGGAACCATAAAATTGTTAGGCAAGAAACAGGAGACCCAGGAGTGGATGGAGTAAACAGACCACTTTATTGCAGATACTCATACCACCTCAGACCCCCAATACAACATTTCCAGTGAGCAATGATTTGGCACCAATTACACTTCTTTATCCACACATCTACCACTATTTTCCCTAAATCCTTATTTAGTCATGTTAATTCCTATACAATGAATATTAATAGGCAGGTGATGAATATTATTATACCCTCCCTTGTTTACTGTTTACAAAATGTTTAATTAAATCAACACTTTTCTACTCTACATATTTCCCAAATCAGCAGGTTACCGAGATTACAAATAATGTGAAAATATTTTTACAGAGCAAAAGAACAAGTAAGAAAGAAAACAGAGAAGACACTGTTCTTTGAACATAGTGACAGTCTTAGTGCAACTGTATGCTTCTCTATCTTTCTAGAATGCAAGGAGAAAGGGAAAGAGCATGTTTATACATCAGTAAAGATGTATGCTTTGGCCAGACCCTTTATCTATCTTTCCCGGCTGCAAGGATGAAGGGGGATAAAACATGTTCAAAGGACAATGCATGCTTTGGCCAGACCTTTACCACTATTGGACAGACCTTTACCACCCTTATCAATACTTACATGTCCCAACAAAAATGTATTATTCTGAGTGAAACTTCTTTCAAAACCTAGACAAGGTGAAAAAAGTCTTTGAGCAGACATCTATATTCCGGACACCTATTTTGGCAAGACAGTTGTTTTATGGTGGAGAATTGAGAGGGTCGGAGGGAGGGTTGGTTAGGTTTGATTTTCTTTCGTGTTTTTAATTTGTTTGTTTCTTTGTTTGTTCTCATTTTTCCATCTGCTTTTCCATTTAAGGGAATAATGTTTTTAGAATGTGCAACATTGGACTAATTGGAGAGGGAAATAAATTATGCATAGCATAATCCTCTCGCTCTCTGTTCATAAAATGCCCATCAAAGGATGAATATTTTCTCACTTTTTCAAAATGATTCACCAAAAAAAAAAAAAAAAGTTTTCCGGATAGTTTTTGGCCTGTAGCTCATTTGGGAGTAGTTCATTTCCAGTATTCGATATTTGAAACTTAAATTGTTTTGATTAGACACAAAGAGCCTAATTCAGGAAGGCATACATATTCTGGAAGGAAGCTTAACTTCAAGCACATGCTTCATCCCAGTGAAGTGAATAAGCTTTAGGTATATGCTTCAGTGCTTTCCTGGATCAGGATCATGAACCACACTGAATATTTGTAGTAAATAGGCCCTGACATAACTGTTAAACAATGGAGTTGGGAAAATATGTCTGCCTTTCAATTTCAGTGTGAATTTTTGAAATTTGATTTACTAACTAGACAGCCAGTTAAATGTTACATTTCAAAAGTTATGGTGAATTTGTCAGTTTTAAAATTGTGGCCAAAAAAGCAAAATGAATAAAAAGCCAGGGTGTGTGTGAAATGTTCAAAACATTTTTGTTATTTCCCTTTTTTAACAGCATATTTCTGTATGTATAGTGCCTAGCATAATGGGGGTCTTAATTGACAACTAGAGGTCCTAGCTGCTATGATAGCACAGATAATGGAAATGGGGTAGGTTTAGAAGTTAAAATAAAAAAGAACTTAAAATTACTTAGTAAAGTTAGATGTCTGCAAGTCACCAGGGTCTGATGAAATGCAGCCTAGAAAACACAAGGAGCTGATAGAGGAGGTATCTGAATCTTTAGCTATCATCTCTGAAAAATCATGGAAGTCAGAAGAGAGCCCAGAAGACTGGAAAAGGGCACATATAGTGCCCATCTATAAAAAGGGAAATCAGACCAACCCAGGAAACTACAGACCAGTCAGTTTAACTTCTGTGCCAGGGAAGATAATGGAGCAAATAATTAAGGAATCCATCTGCAAACAACTGGAAGATAATAAGGTGAGAGGTAACAGCCAACATGGATTTATAAAGAACAAATCATGTCAAACCAATCTGATGGCTTTCTTTGTTAGGATATCAAGCCTTGTGGACAAGGACGAAGCAGTGGACGTGTTATACAAAGCCTTTAGTAAGGCATTTCAAACAGCCTCATATGACCTTCTTATCAAAACTAGGGAAATACAACCTAGATAGGGCTACTATAAGGTGGGTGCATAACTGGCTGGATAACCATTCTCAAAGACTAGTTATTAATAGTTCACAATCCTGCTGGAAGGGTATAACAGGTATGGTTCTGCAGAGGTCTGTTTTGGGACCGGTTCTGTTCAATATCTTCATTGATTATTTAGATAATGGCATAGAGAATACGCTTATTAAGATTGCAGATGTTACCATCTGGGAGGAGTTGCAATTACTTTGGAGGATAGGGTCAAAATTCAAAATTATCTGGACAAACTAGAGAAATGGTCCACTTAGGAAGGAATAATCAGTTTCACACATACAAAATGGGACGTGATTGTCTATTACTGCTAAAAGGGATTTAGGGGTTATAGTGGACCGCGAGCTAAATATGAGTCAACAGCGTGACTGTTGCAAAAAAAGCAAACATGATTCTGGGATGTATTAACAGGAGTGTTAATGAGCAAGACATGAGAAGTCAGTCTTCTACAGGTTGGATAGACAAAGGGATGATCCAAAGAATGCTCGGTCCTGCTTGATGAGGGCAAGGGACTGGACTTGATGATTCTATAATAAGAAATACCTTAGTAGACTAGCAGAAGGCCCCAAATAGCATCAAGTTTTCAGTTTAGAAAAGAGGAGATTAAGGGAAATGTCTACACTGCACACTTCTTTCAGAATAAACAATTCCAGAAGATATCTTCTGGAATAACTTATTTCAAAATAGTGCGTCTACACACAAAAAGGGTATTGAAATAGCGATTTGCTATTTTGAAATAGAGCGTCCACACTGATTGGACGCTAACTCACATTTAGGCCATCCGGAACCAGTTGAGGGAGGGCATTAGGGGTATGTCTGCATTGCATTCCTCTTTCGAGAGAGGAATCCAAATGCAGCTGAGTGAAATTGCAAATGAAGCGCGGATTTGAATTTCCCGCACTTCATTTGCATAATCACGTCCGGGCGCTATTTCAAAATACCCTATTTTGAAAAAAGAAATGCTGTCTAAACCCGGTTATTTCGAAAGAAAAACCCTTCTTTTGAAATAACCCTTAAACCTCATTTGCAATTTCGCTCAGCTGCATTTGCATTCCTCTCTCGAAAGAGGAATGCAGTGTAGACATACTTTAGGTCAGCAGTGACTTCCTGGAATGTGTACGTAAAGGGACCCTCCCGCTCCCCCGTACAGCCATTTCTCAAGTTCTTTTCATGCCTGCCTACACCTCTGAGGGACAGCAAAACATTTCCACTGCTTGCTTTGGTTGGCCCCCATCTGAACACCACACCACTCCCTGCTATGGAGCTGGAGCTGCCTCTGGGTACGCAATGGCCCCAACTGTCATGCTGCAGTTTCTGCAGGCTGCCCTCCAGGCTGTGCAGGAACACGACCCTGAGCTATTTGAGGAGATCCTTAACATTTGTCTAGGAGTGCAGCTCTTTCAGACTCACCCCACTATGGCATACCACTTTTGGCAGCTGGACACCAGCTCCAGCTTCTGGGACTGGCTCATCGTGGAGCAGTGGGACAACCAGCAGTGGCTCCAGAACTTCTTCATGAGGAAGGACATGTTCCCGGAGCTGTGTGTCTGGCTCACCCCTGCCCTCACACAACAGGACACCCAGATGTGACCTGCCATCCTCCCAAGAAGCGGGTCACCATCGCAAACTAGAAGCTTGCTATCCCGAACAGTTACCAATCCCTTGGTAAGCTGGTTAGTTCAGCATGGGGAAGTTGACCATTGGGGCCCTCATCATGCAGATATGGTGCTCTTGGGCTGCAGACCCAGGGTTGAGAAGTACTGGAAAGGGGGGTCAGGGTGTGGGGGAAGCCCCAGTCCCCAGATGGGTCTCCAGTCCTGCCTTCATGCAACCTTGCCAGGGGGTGGGCTATGTAAAGGGCAGCTCCTGGGGAGTTTGGGGGGAAAGGGAGGAAGTGCTCAGGGACCTCCCTAGGGCTCAGGCACCCCTCTGATTCTCTGTTTGTCTCCTTGTGCAGGTGGTGAGGGCCATCAACACCATCCTGCTGTGGAGGGTCATCCACCTCATCTATGTGGACCCCATCATCGCTGGCTTTTCCACCATGGGCTTTGCCAACTGTGGGGAGACTATTGACAGCACCCACATCCCCATCTGGGCCCCCGACCATAGGGCATCTCAGTACATCAACCGCAAGGGATACTTTTCGATGGTCCTGCAGGACCTGGTTGACCACTGCGGCCAGTTTACGGACATCTTCGTCAGCTGGTCGGGGAAGGAGCATGATGCCCATGTATTCAGAAACTCCAGCCACTTCCAGAAGCTGGAGGCTGGCACTTTCTTCTCCAAGTGCAGCATCAGGGTTGGGAATGTGAATATGCCACTGTGCATCATGGAGAATGTGTCCTACCCCCTCATGCCATGACTAATGAAGCCCTACATCAGCCACCTTGACTCCAGCAAGGACCATTTCAATCCCTACCTGGGTCGGGCCTGCATGCAGATGGAGTGCGCCTTCAGGCATCTGAAGGTGAGGTTCAGGTGCCTCCTGACCCTCCTGGATATGGGGGAGCAGAACATCCCCCAAGTGGTGTCTGCATGTTTTGTGCTACACAACATAGTGGAGAGGAAGGGAGAGGCATTCCTTCCAGGGTGGGGGGCAGAGGCCAGCCAGGAGGGAAGGGCTTCTGAGCAGCCACACACAGCTGCCATCTGGCAGGTCCATCAGGCAGGGGTGAGCATTTGGGAGGCCCTGAAGGAGAGTTCTCACATGGACCCCAGTGACACTCTCCCCAGGGCCTCCCCACTAGGGGCCTGTGCCTTGCCCCTCTCTGTCTTTCCCACAACAACCCCTCCCTTGCCCCCTCCACATCTCTTCCTGGCAGAGACAATAAAAAAACCCTGTCTGGTTAATAAAAACAGAACTGTGTTGTGATTTATTTGGAGTAGAAGTAACTGGGGAGGGAGTGGGGAGAGAACCTAGGAGCGGGAGGAAGGTGGGAATGAGAACCTTGGAGAGGGGAAGAGAGACTCAGTGCTGGGGCTGAGAGTGGCGCCTGGCTCGGGTGCTTCCTCCACATCATGTGCAGGGACCTCAGCAACCTCGGAGGTGGAAGGGTCTGGGGAGACTAGGGGGATAAGCAGGAGAGGGGGCTTGAGCAGGGTCAGGCATGGGACGGGAGGCACAGGTTGGCATGGGAGGGGGACAGGACTGTGAACTGGGACTGGGGCAGGAACAGGAGCTGGCTCCAGGTGGGTCAAGAGAGCCTGCACGGGCGCGCATATTGCATCCCTGTTGCAGCAACTCTGTCCACATGTCTCTCCGCCACTATGTGTCATCCCAGACCTTCTTGGGCAGTATCTTCTGCAGGTCCTGGAGTATGGAGACGTGCTCATGCATCAGGTCCTCCTGGGTCCTCAAGCGCCTATGGCTCCCCTGGGGTTGGGCAGCTGGCTCGGGTGGTGTTGATCGCCCCACTGTCACAGCTGGTCTAGCTGGGGACAATAAAGAGAGATGGTTAGTCATCCCTGGAGACACTGTCCCTGAGGCCTTGCCCTCATCTGTGGGCTGAGAGCAACAGTTCACAGATCAGAGGAAGGTGGTGTCTCAGGAGCAAGGCCATGTGTGGCCTGGACAGCAGGCCCTTTCTTACAGGGGCCCAGATGTCCCCAGGGTACCATGCTTCCCACCTTCCCATATCCGGAGGACAAGCAGGCATGGGAAATTGCCGGCCACACCGGGATCGAATGGGTATGAGGGGGGCCTTGAGACGCCTGGGCTTCCATTGGTGCCATGCACACATTGGGTCCGACAGTGGTGGCATCCCAAGGGGAGAGACCTTTTATCCCTGGCCACTGGGGGGAGAAGGGGTGAGGAGGTGTGTGGGAGGTGTGAGCAGCACACACACCTGCACCTAGCAAAACTGTCCCTGAGAGCGGGTGCTGCCTTAGAATCATAGAACCATAGAGCTGAAAGAGACCTCAGAAGGTCATCAAGTCCAGCCCCCTGCTCTAGGCAGGACCAATCCCAACTAAATCAACCCAGCCAGGGCTTTGTCAAGCCGAGACTTAAACACCTCTAGGCATGGAGACTCCGCTACTTCCCTAGGTAACCCATTCCAGTGTTTCACCACTCTCCTAGTGAAATAGTTTTTCCTAATATCCAACCTGGACCTCTCCCACCACAACTTAAGACCATTGCTCCTTGTTCTGCCATCCGTCACTACCGAGAACAGTCTCTCTCCATCCTCTTTGGAACCTCCCTTCAGGAAGTTGAAGGCTGCTATCAAATCCCCCCTCACTCTTCGCTTCTGCAGACTAAACAGACGCAACTCCCTCAGCCTCTCCTCATAGGTCATATGCTCCAGCCCCCTAATCATTTTGGTTGCCCTCCGCTGGACCCTCTCCAATGTGTCCACATCCTTTTTGTAGTGGGGGGCCCAGAACTGGACACAATACTCCAGCTGAGGCCTCACCACAGCCGAATAAAGGGGAATAATGACATCTCTGGATCTGCTGGCAATGCTCTTCTTAATGCAACCTAATATGCCATTAGCCTTCTTGGCTACAAGGGCACACTGTTGACTCATATGCAGCTTCTCATCCACTGTAACCCCCAGGTCCTTTTCTGCAGAACTACTACTTAGCCAGTTGGTCCCCAGCCTGTAACAATGCTTGGGATTCTTCCGTCTCAAGTGCAGGACTCTGCACTTGTCCTTGTTGAACCTCATCAGATTTCTTGTGGCCCAATCCTCCAATTTGTCTAAGTCACTCTGGACTCTATCACTGCCCTCCAGCGTATCTACCTCTCCCCCTAGCTTAGTGTCATCCGCAAACTTGCTGAGGGTGCAATCCATCCCCTCATCCAGGTCATTAATAAAGATATTGAACAAAACCGGTCCTAGAACCGAACCTTGGGGCACTCCGCTAGAAACCGACCGCCATCCTGACATCGAGCCGTTGATCACTACCCGCTGGGCCCGTCTTCTAGCCAGCTTTCTATCCATCTTACAGTCCATTTATCCAATCCACATTCCCTTAACTTGCTGGCAAGAATCTTGTGGGAGACCGTATCAAAAGCTTTGCTAAAGTCAAGGTATATCACATCCACTGACTTTCCCATGTCCACAGAGCCAGTTACTTCATCATAGAAGCTAATCAGATTGGTCAGGCATGACTTGCCTGAGCAGGCATGTCCTCATGCAGCACTCCAGACTCTCTCTCTCTCTCTCTCTCTCTGTGTCCCTGTCCCCAGCCACCTTATAGTGGTGGCTTGTGGTGGGAGGGTGCCCCCCTGAAGGTCAGAAGTGTGGGCAGCCTCCCCACAGCCTGTGAGCAGGAGTGCAGTGCCAAGGCCGAGAAGGCCGAGCAACGACTGCACCACAGCCCCTCAGCGCCCACCAGCCCCACCCTGTGTGTGAGAGAAAACTAAGACCACTCCCCTGATGATCCTTCCCCAGCCTCAGAGGATGCCTGTGACACATCCAGGCCATGTGGTCCTGGCTCCAGGGTGATGGAGGCCATCATGCTGGCTGCATTGGGGTCTTCTTCCTCCTCCCCAGCTGTGAGCCCTAGGTGGGCGATGACGGGCGTCTCCAGCCCCGAGTCCCCACCAGGGGTGGGGAAGGGGCTGCACTGCCCCCCAGGATGCAGTGCAGGTACTCAAAATAGGGGCAGAAGTGGGGTTCTGCCCCAAAGTGGGAGCTGTGCTCCCTTGCCCAGGTGTATGTCTGGCAGAGCTCTTTGACTTTGCTCCGGACCTGCTCCTGCATCTGGGTATGGCCCTTGGTGGCCAGGCTATTGGCCATCCGGCCATAAGTGTCAGTGTTAAGCCATCTGGAGCAGAGATCCTGGAGTTTCTCCTCCTCGTCCCACACCTCAATGAGGGCCAAGATCTTTGCCCCAAACCAGGATGGCACACGCCTTTTGCAGCACCTGGCGGGCTCCTGGGAGCCCTCTGAGTGCTCCCTGGGATGGGCAGAGGACTCTTGGGGGTCTTGAGGATCTGACATGCTGGCCAGACGACATGCAGGAGCAGCTGCAGTATGGGTGGAGGCTCAGAGGGCCAGCTTCCTGCCACAAGCCCTTTCCCCTGTGTCTGCAGCTTTAAGAGCTGCAGGGGGAGAGGAAATATAGAGTCCTAAGGCATGTGGATGAAGTGGATAGTAGGGTACCTGTGGGATTTCCTGGAGGCCCCTTATTTCAAAAAAACTCTCTGTGCTGTGTCCACACATGCCCTCTTCCAAAATAGATATTTTGGAAGAGGCATTATTCATCATGGAATGACGTTTCAATCATCATAAAAAGCCATCCATTATTTCGATTTTCGTTCAAAGTAATGCAATTGCTGTGTAGACGCTAGAATTGTTATTCCAGAATAACAGGTGTTATTCTGGAACAGCGGTGCAATGTAGACACATATCCCCTAATGGGGATATGAAAGGTGTAGAGTAAGTGAATAAGGAAAAGTTATGTACTTGTTCCCATTACAGAAGAACTAGGAAATTAATAGATAGCAGGTCTAAAACAAACAAAAGGAAGTATTTCTTCACACAACACACAACCTGTGGAACTCCTTGCCAGAAGATGTTATGAAGGCCAGGACTTTAACAAGGTTCAAAAAAGAACTAGATAAACTCATGGAGGATAGGTCTATCAATGATTATTAGCCAGGATGGGCAGAAATGGTGTCCTGACCCTCTGTTTGTCAGAGGCTGGGAATGGGTAACAGGGGAGAGATCACTTGATAATTACCTGTTCTGTTCATTCCTTCCCTTGGTAGACAGGATACTGGGCTAGATGGGCCTTTGGTCTGACTCAGTATGGCCCTTCTTATGTTCTTATGTTTTGTGTCATTGATGAGAAGTAATGCTCACAACTATTATTGAGCATTTCCCAGTAGTTTTTCCATGTGACAATGTACTGACAGGAATTTTGCCCTCAAAGACTTACTGCACTGGTGAAACAAAGGATATAGAACACATGTTCAGTCTTCAAAGCATAGACCAATCTCACAATGAGTTGTCACAAGTGACTCCAACACAAAGCTGGCAACCGCCATGCACTTGAACACATTTTCTGAAGTATCCAAAAATATATAGTACATATTAACTGATCTGACACAAACAAACAAACAAACAAACATGCAAAAGCAGCATAGGCATCCTTTGTATCTTTTGCTGCAGGCTGCTAGATGTGGTAGTTGTGTTTTAAAATGATTGGCATAACACCTAATGCACAATGAGGTACATGTAATCTTTCATTTGACAGCTATTCCACATGTCAGATCTGAGGTGCAGAATATCACCATCACCTTGTTTTACAACCACATTTTTATTGCTCTCCATGAATTCTTACATGTCATGGGACTGCACAAGCCAAAGTATTTGATGTCAATGCAAAGACAAAGGAAATATGAGTAGTTTTGTAGCACCAGACTCTTCAGCTGGCTTCTGGTGATAACTGGCTACAGTGGAGCTTTGCTGATTTATTCCATTCCTGTATCCTATGAATAAAGATTGTTTTAATTGTTTTATAGTGCAATAAATAAACCAGGGAGTGTTAAAAAAAGCATGTAGCATAGACTTCTGGGAATTTTTTTCTACATGTTTCTGTCTTTCAGGAGTAGGGATTTCACCTCATTGTCTTGCCTGGTGAACTGCTGTTCTGTAAATGTTTGCTTGGAATGGCACCAAATATTGTGACAACGCCATGTCATATCACACCTCTGGCTTTAAGGAAGAGTTGCCTCCTTTGAACCTGACAATGCCATCCTAACTTTCTATGTGCACATAGAAACTTGAACAGGGAGAATAGAATTTCTCAGCCAGGAAAAGAGAAATAAGGCTTCAGACATACGTTTCTAATGTCCTTTCCATAGGGCTTGTTTCAGCTCTCCACAGAAAAATCACAAGACAAACAAATCAATTGAAAAACAATGGTAATTAATTTCCCTAGGTAGTTCCTGCTTTATCAGACAGGACAGAAGAGGAAAACCATCTCTTCCTCTTAGTGATTAATTTGTGCCAGGACTTTCCAGGGCTGAGCCCTGGAACATCTAGGCTTGGCAGATCATAGCCCCAGCACCTCCAAGCTTGCTGAATCAGTTATGAATGTAAAAACAATTGTTCTAACACTGACACATAGTTGTTTGAGCTTCCACACCTCTTTTATTACAAATCAAGCACTGTTATTAGTCCCTTTTGCCCTGCTTCCCCTTCCCTTTGTCTTCCACCCCAAGCATCTACCTTTAACCCTTTATAAACTTCATTACCATTGACTGATCACAGTGATACAGAACCACAAAAAGATTTAGGCACTGAAATCCAAGCTTTAGGTGCCTACATTCCCTTTTTAGGGATCATTACAATCCTCAAAATCCACATATGGGTGCTACCTACCTTGTAAGCATTCAAAGTCCCTGGGTGACTATATTTTCACCGTAAAAGTCTCTTAGGCCTCTATGTTTCTGCCTCTAAACATGTGCACTGTGCTTCAGCCTAGGTGTTTGGAGGCCTAATTGATCAAGCGAACATACATTGGAGGATACTTACCACATCTATAAGGCCTGAACTGATAAACTAAAACCATTTCCACTGGATTGAGTCTCAGTCAAAATCCATCCACTCAAGGAGGTGATACCACCAATGCTGTCTCCCTGCATTTGCCAGTGGTGAGCATGTCCTCATTCCTTCTTTAGGGCAACAAAAATGATTAGGGGGCTGGAGCACATGACCTATGAGGACAGACTGAGGGATTTGGGCTTGTTTAGTCTGCAGAAGAGAAGAGTGAGGGGGGATTTGATAGCAGCCTTCAACTTCCTGAAGGGAGGTTCCAAAGAGGCTGGAGAAAGGCTGTTCACAGTAATGATGGATGGCAGAACAAGGAGCAATGGTCTCAAGTTACAGTGGGGGAGGTCTAGGTTGGATATTAGGAAAAACTATTTCACTAGGAGGGTGGTGAAGCACTGGAATGGATTACCTAGGGAGGTGGTGGAATCTCCATCCATAGAGGTTTTTAAGCATCCTGGCTAGGTTGATTTAGTTGGGATTGGTCCTGCCTTGGGCAGGGGGCTAGACTCGATGACCTACTGAGGTCTCTTCCAATTCTATGATTCTATGATTCTATAACAGGGGTTGGCAATCTATGGCACGTGTGCCACGAGCGGCAGGTGAACCAATTTTCATTGGCACGTGGGGAGGAGCTCAGTCCTGCCCCTCCCTCCTACCCCATGCAGCAGGGAGCCTGCACTGCTGCTTGAGCCTCACTGTGGGCAGGGTGCAGGCAGGGAGTTCAGCTGATTGGTGGGGGCAGGGTATTGTCAAACAGCTGCTAAAGGGAGCTGCTCTGTGCTTGAAATGGAGCAGCAAGATAAGGTGTTAATGGCTTAGATTTACAAACACCCTAAGAGACATATAGGTGCCTAATGGGAATTGCATTTATTTTCATTTGACTTTTAATGGGAGTTATACATCTGGGGTTGTCTGGAGTGCAAAGCAGGTTAGGGATGTATCTGCCTCTTCAGGTACCCAAATACCTCTGTATATCTTGCTCTAGGTCTAAAAAACAAATCTAAAGGCTCTGATGAGAATTGTCAACAAAAGCATAACTTATGATTTTTCCCTGTATTACCAGAACTGGCTGAAATATGATGATCTATTTTCACAGAGGGGAAAAACAAAGTATTAACTTATGAATTTGTTTTCATTTCAAAGTGTGCCAAATGGAACCATTTTTAAATTTTTTCCTCTTTTTCAAAATGTCCTACGTCTTTTCTATTTCCCCTGCCCCCTCCAAAGAAGTTAGTGAATTTTTTACAAAAAGCCCCTCCAAAAACTGGTACTAACTAGTTATAAAAGACTTCGAAGTTTGAGTGAGTGAAAAGGCATGGCATTGTTTACACAAGAGGAACCATTTTGACAATGTTGACACTTTGGGATGAGAAGTTTTGTTTTTGAAAAGAGTCCTTTCCTGTTCCCTAAAAGAAAAAAAAAAGCTTTAAAAATTTCAGCCAGTTGACTGTTGCACTCAGACACTCGGGTGCATCTTCAGCTCCCCATACCACTACCAGGAGGTATGTGTGCTCCACACCTTACAGCAGCAAGTTTTTAACTGCAGTGCAGACCTACCCTCAATGCACTAGCTCACCTGCAGGTGGTGTGTGGATGTTTCCTCAACCCGTAACTCACACCTCAAGCTGTAGTGTAGATGTACCCCTGGGGGCTCAGGTAAGCACCTGAGCTCACTCAAAAAGTCTGTGATAGAGCCAAGAATTAAGCCTGTGTATCCCAAAGTAAGAAAGGAAAAATCTTTTAACAGAAAGAGTGTTGTAGATAGCTAAAACTCTGATTTAAATGTTTTTTTAAATCCTGTGTTACTAAAAGGTAAGATCTGCATCTTCATTTATTTATTAATGAAGCTACTGTAAATAGAACTATTATTGACTTTAAAAATATTGATGGCACACAGACCTGTAAATAGAAGTGAATAAGTTAAATCTTGGCATGCTCTTTCTGAAAGGTTGCTGACCCCTCTTCTATAGACTTGAGCCCACAGGGTAGCAAGAGACTTTTCCTCTAGCTGGAGGAGTGCTTGCTTCACCCTTCTGCCCCAGGCTCTGCCCCACTCCACTCCCTAAAACCCAAACTCACCTCTTCCCACCTCTGACTGGCCCTCACACCCTCCTCCAAGCCTCCACCCTCACCCCACCTCTTCTCAGCACCTATATAGCTATTGCCTACGGTGGATAATACACTCACTTAAATTGTGGGAGACCTAGTTTCAATTTCCCCTCTACAGCCTAGCTAAATAGATTTGAGCAGTGGTCTCCCACTTCTCAGGAGACTGCCCTAATAAGCTGTTCTAATGATTGTTTTGATACAAAGTAGAACAGTGTTCAGCAAGAAAGCCCCAAGAAAGCCCCACATCACAATAGCCTAGTTGACTAAGCATTTTCCTAGGCTGTTAAAGTTCTTCTCTTTTTTGGCTAATTTAGGTGTTGCCTGCCTAGCATGCCTGATTTTGTGGATCCTATTTTGAGGCACCTGCCTGTCCACATTCATTGCACTGGGAGCCTGGGAGCCTAAGCCAAAGTTTGTAAATTCCAGTGATTTTCATCATGCCTTTTTCAAAAGTAAAAGGTTGAAATACCTGAATTTCTTTATGGATCCTGGACAGTGTTTTAAATTATGTTGTGTTTTCATCTCTCTCAATGTAAACTAAGAACCTGCTTTAAAAATATGTTCCCTTCTTTCTACCATGAAATAAAAGCAGGGATTTAAGATAATCCTCATCCAAGGTTCAGGACAAGCTATTGGTAGCAAATGTGAGAGTCAGACTGCAAAGTAATTATTAAGCAATATCAACAGATTTTTACACAAGCAAGTATGTGTTTTGAAAGAATTACTCACTGAATTATAATCCTGTCCAACAAAATCAGACAGATAAATTAGTTAACAATCTAAGTCTGTTTGTGGATAATTTACAATGTTACATCTAATAAATGATTCCCTGAAAAAAGTCCATCTAGGAATTATGGTTAATTCTCAAGCACATGCTTGAATATTGCTACAGTCCCTTGATAAAATTACTTTTCTTTCCTTATCTGTTTTTGCATGTATATGTAAATCATAGTTGATAAACATATTATTTTAAAATTAAAAAGTACATGCTTAAGGCTAAAAGAAACAGTTTACATTTAGATTGAATTAGATCTTACTGCCCAGAGTGACGACCCTCCATAGTAAGATGCGATTGATGTCCTTGACTACCTGCAGGAGCACAGCCCTGACTGTGGATTTCCCCACACCAAACTGGTTTCCCATAGAACAGTAGCTGTCCAGCATTGTGAGCTTCTATAGGAAGATGGTGATGTGCTTCTGCAGGAGGGTGGCAGCTGACAGATGGGTGTCCTGTCACCTGAGGACTGGGATGAACCACTCGCAGAGTTCCTGGAAGATGGCCTTCCACATGTGGAAATTCTGGAGCCATAAAGCAGTCTCACCACCTAGAACTGGTCTCTCTCAGACGGAAGTGGTGTTCCACGGTGTGCAGGGGACTGAGGGTCATTTGTTGCATCAGGAGTGCCAGAGCCTGGGTGAAGGAGTCCTCCAGTTCGGGCTGGTTGTTGTGCTGAAGCAGCACATGGGCAATTTGAACGAAGTGCACCTTGAGGTGCAGCACAAAGCTTTGCAGCAGATCCAGCTCCATTATGTCAGTGCTGTGGCATCCACAAGGGCAACCAGAGCACAATGCATGAGTTTGGTGTCCTGCGAGTCTAGGAGTGGTAATGTGAAATGTGGCTGTAGAAAGGAGGCCCTGTAATCATGTGTCTCAGCTAGCCTCAGCAAGCAGCCACAGGAAATGTCCACTCTTCTGGTATCCTCCCCAGAGTGCTTCCTGGGGCTTTAAATCTGATGCAGGCTCCAATCAGCATGGATGCGCTATTTTGAAATAATTCTGCACTATTTCGATGCAGCCTTGTGGTGTTGACGTTCTATTTGGAAATTGTTATTTCAGGAGTTATTATTTTGAAATAAGTTATTTTGAAATAATTTCCTAGTGTAGACATGCCCTGAAAGAAATTCCTGACTTTTTGTGGTTTTCTGGGGATAAATCCATAAATGCCAGAGAGGTGCGTAGATATACTTCATTACTGTAGTAAGTACAGGTTGGACCTCCCTGATACGGCACCCTCGGCACCTGACCAGTCCCGAATGAGGGGTTTTGCTGGAGCAGGTGAGGTCAGATCTGGCTCCCCTGCTATCAGCCCCCCCAGCACTAAACAGACCACAGGCCCCACTGCTCTGCTGGTCCCCACCCCATCCCGTTTGCCTGCCATGCCAGGCAACCCAGCTCGCAGTACTCCAGGCTCCTGCCCTGCTGAGCAGCCCAGCTGGGGCATGCCAGGCAGCTGAGCAGTCCCGCTGTAGTACGCCAGGCTTCCAACCCCACCAGACAGACCCACTGGGGATGCCCGGCTTCTCAGCTGTGGGGATCTAGGCTCCTAGCTTTGCTGGCAGCTCGTTGCCAGGAACCCGCAATTCTGCAAGTCTGCAGGGCTCCTAGGCACCAGCGCTCCACCAGGATTCTCTGGTCCTGGAACATCCGTTGTCATGCACGACCACAGACTTTCTGGACCAGAAAGTCCCAGTTTACAGCCTGTACATAAACAGATTTGAAAATGACAGTGTCATTAATAATCAAATGAATAGGGACCCTATCCAGTTATAGCCACATTTTAAAATAACAGTATTACTTCTAGAAGTCCATTATTATAACTTCTTAACTGGTAAAATACTATCGCTGTGTCTAGACTGGCCAGTTTTTCCGCAAAAGCAGCCGCCTTTGTGCAAAAACTTGCCAGCTGTCTACACTGGCCGCTTGAATTTGCGCAAGAGCACTGACGTTCTAATGTAAGAAATCAGTGCTTCTTGCGCAAATACTTTGATGCTCCCATTCGGGCAAAAGTCCTTTTGTGCAAAACCTTTTGCGCAAAAGGGCCAGTGTAGACAGTTCAGTTTTGTTTTGCGCAAAAAAGCCCCAATGGCTAAAATGGCGATCGGGGCTTTCTTGCGCAAAAGCGCGACTAGATTGGCCACGGACGCTTTTGCACAAAAAAGTGCTTTTGCGCAAAAGCGTCCGTGCCAATCTAGACGCTCTCTTGCGCAAATACTTTTAACGGAAAACTTTTCTGTTAAAAGCATTTGCGCAAAATCATGCCAGTCTAAACGCAGCCTATATGTCTTAAAAATCAATGTCAGGTTAAAAGACGAATAAAAGTATTAGTGCCTGTGAAATGCTACAGTTCAATCTCATTGTGTATATGATTGGCTTTGACAGTTCTGTGCATTCAGAAGAAACGCCTGAAACTGTCTTTCACTACTAAATGTCATTGTTGTAAGACACAATATGCAATGACTGAACAAAGCAGAAATAGCTGGCAAGTTATTTTTCCCCAACACTACAAGAAGTGGACCTGAAGGTTTATGAAAGATGTCACTAATGCAAACTACTTTTAAAATGTCCTAGTTAATCCTACCGGCCACGAATCAGGCGGATGAGGGAGATGAGGCTTTCTTCGGACAACTAAGAGAAGCTTCCAGATCACAGGCCTTGGTTCTCATGGGGGCTTGAATCACCCTGACATCCCTTGGGAGACCAATACAGCAGTACACAGACAATCCAGGAAGTTTTTGGAGAATGTTGGGGATAACTTCTCGGTACAACTGCTGAAGAATCCGACCAGGGGCCGTGCGCAGCTTGACCTTCTGCTCACAAACAGGGAGGAACTAGTAGGGGAAGTAGAGGTGGGTGACAACCTGGGAAGCAGTGATCATGAGATGGTAGATTTCAGGATCCTGACCAAAAGAAGAAAAGAGACTAGTAAAATACACACCTTGGACTTCAGAAAAGCAGACTTCGACTCCCTCAGAGACCCTGGGATGCTAACATAATGGGGAAAGGAGCCCAGGAGAGCTGGCAGTATTTTAAAGAAGCCTTATTGAAGGCACAGAAAGAAACCATTCCAATGCGTAGCAAGAGAAGCAAATATGGTAGGAGACCGGATTGGCTTATCGGGGAAATCCTTGGTGAACTTAAGCACAAAAAGGAAGCTTACAAAAAGTGGAAACTTGGACAGATGCCTAGGGAGGGGTATAAATGTATAGCTAGAGAATGCAGGGGAGTTATCAGGAAGGCGAAAGCGCAACTGGAATTGCAAGTCGCAAGGGATGTGAAGGATAACAAGAAAGATTTCTACAGGCATGTTAGCAAGAAGAAGGTGATCAGAGAGGGTGTGGGGCCCCTACTGGATGAGGGCGGTTACCTAATGACAGATGATGAGGGGAAAGCTGAAGTACTTAATGCTTTCTTTGCCTCTGTCTTCACGGACAAGGTCAGCTCCCAGAATAATGCGCTAAGTGATGCAATATGGGACGAAGGTGGACAGCCCTTAGGGGGGAAAGAACAGGTTAGGAACTATTTAGAAAGGCTAAATGTATATAAATCCATGGGTCCGGACTTAATACATCCGAGGGTACTGAGGGAGTTGGCAAATATCACTGAGGAGCCTTTGTCCATTATCTTTGAAAAGTCATGGAGATCAGGAGAAATCCCAGATGACTGGAAAAAGGCAAATGTAGTGCCCATCTTTAAGAAAGGGAAGAAGGACGATCCAGGGAACTGTAGGCTGGTCAGTCTTACCTTAGTCCCTGGAAAAATCATAGAGGAGATCCTCAAGGAATCCATTTTGAAGCATTTTGAAGGGGAATGTGATCAGGAATAGTCAGCATGGATTCATGAAGGGGAAGTCATGCCTGACCAATCTGATTAGCTTCATAGAATCATAGAGCTGGAAGAGACCTCAGAAGGTCATCAAGTCCAGCCCCCTGCTCTAGGCAGGACCAATCCCAACTAAATCAACCGAGCCAGGGCTTGGTCAAGCCGAGACTTAAACACCTCTCGGGATGGAGACTCCACTACTTCCCTAGGTAACCCATTCCAGTGCTTTACTACCCTCCGAGTGAAATAGTTTTTCCTAATATCCAACCTGGACCTCTCCCACCACAACTTGAGACCATTGCTCCTTGTTCTGCCATCTGTCACTACTGAGAACAGCCTCTCTCCATCTTCTTTGGAACCTCCCTTCAGGAAGTTGAAGGCTGCTATCAAATCCCCCCTCACTCTTCGCTTCTGCAGACTAAACAGACGCAACTCCCTCAGCCTCTCCTCATAAGTCATATGCTCCAGCCCCCTAATCATTTTGGTTGCCCTCCGCTGGACCCTCTCCAATGCGTCCACATCCTTTTCGTAGTGGGGGGGCCCAGAACTGGACACAATACTCCAGATGTGGTCTCACCAGAGCCGAATAAAGGGGAATAATCACATCTCTGGATCTGCTGGCAATGCTCCTCTTAATGCAACCTAATATGCCATTAGCCTTCTTGGCTACAAGGGCACACCGTTGACTCATATGCAGCTTCTCATCCACTGTAACCCCCAGGCCCTTTTCTGCAGAACTACTACTTAACTGGTTGGTCCCCAGCTTGTAACAATGCTTGGGATTCTTCCGTCCCAAGTGCAGGACTCTGCACTTCTCCTTGTTGAACTTCATCAGATTTCTTGTGGCCCAATCCTCCAATTTGTCTAAATCACTCTGGATTCTATCCTTGCCCTCCAGCGGATCTACCTCTCCCCCTAGCTTAGTGTCATCCGCAAACTTGCTGAGGGTGCAATCCATCCCCTCATCCAGGTCATTAATAAAGATATTGAACAAAACCGGTCCTAGAACCGAACCTTGGGGCACTCCGCTAGTAACCATCCGCCATCCTGACATCGAGCCGTTGATCACTACCCACTGGGCCCAGCCTTCTAGCCAGCTTTCTATCCATCTTACTGTCCATTTATCCAATCCACATTCCCTCAACTTGCTGGCAAGAATATTGTGAGAGACCGTATCAAAAGCCTTGCTAAAGTCAAGGTAGATCACATCCACTGACTTTCCCACATCCACAGAGCCAGTTACCTCATCATAGAAGCTAATCAAATTGGTCAGGCATGACTTGCCCTTTGTGAATCCATGCTGACTATTCCTAATCACTTTCCTCTCTTCCAAGTGCCTCAAAATGGATTCCTTAAGGACCCCTTCCATGATTTTTCCAGGAACCGAGGTAAGACTGACCGGCCTATAGTTCCCTGGATCGTCCTTCTTCCCTTTTTTAAAGATGGGCACTACATTTGCCTTTTTCCAATCTTCCGGGATCTCTCCCAATCTCCACGACTTTTCAAAGATAATGGCCAAAGGCTCCTCAACGACATTTGCCAACTCCCTCAGTACCCTTGGATGCATTAAGTCCGGACCCATGGATTTGTGTACATTTAGCTTTTCTAAATAGTTCCTAACCTGTTCTTTACCCACCACAGGCTGTCCATCTTCATCCCATCTTGTGTCACTTGGCTCCTGGACTTCCGCGCTGACCTTGTCCGTGAATACAGAGGCAAAGAAAGCATTGAGTACTTCAGCTTTCCCCACATCATCTGTCACTAGGTTACCTCCTTCATCCAGTAGGGGCCGCACACCCTCTCTGATCACCTTCTTCTTGTTAACATGCCTGTAGAAACCTTTCTTGTTATCCTTCACATCCTTAGCCAGTCGCAATTCCATTTGCGCTTTCGCCTTCCAGATAACCCCCCGGCATTCTCGAGCTATACATTTAAACCCCTCCCTGGTCATTTGTCCAAGTTTCCACTTTTTGTAAGCTTCCTTTTTGTGCTTAAGTTCACCAAGGATTTTCCCGATAAGCCAATCCGGTTTCCTACCATTTTTGCCTCTCTTGCTACGCATCGGGATAGTTTCTTTCTGTGCCTTCAATAAGGCTTCTTTAAAATACTGCCAGCTCTCCTGGACTCCTTTCCCCTTCATGTTAGCATCCCAGGGGATTCTGCCCATCAGATCTCTGAGGGAGTCAAAATCTGCTTTTTTGAAGTCCAAGGTGTGTATTTTACTACTCTCTTTTCTTCCTTTGGTCAGGATCCTGAAATCTACCATCTCATGATCACTGCTTCCCAGGTTGTCACCCACCTCTACTTCCCCTATTAGTTCCTCCCTGTTTGTGAGCAGCAGGTCAAGCTGCGCACGGCCCCTGGTCGGATCCTTCAGCACTTGTACCAAGAAGTTACCCCCAACATTCTCCAAAAACTTCCTGGATTGCCTGTGTACTGCCGTATTGGTTTCCCAACAGATGTCAGGGTGATTAAAGTCCCCCACGAGAACCAGGGCCTGAGATCTGGAAGCTTCTCTTAGTTCTCCAAAGAAAGCCTCATCTACCTCATGTACCTGATTCGGTGGCCTGTAGCAGACAGCAACCACAACATCACTGCTGTTGTTTGCTCCTTTAAACTTAACCCATAGACTCTCAGCAGGTTTTTCTCCCTCTTTATACTGGAGTTCAGAGCAATCGTAGTGCTCTTTTACATATAGTGCAACTCCTCCTCCTTTTCTCCCCTGCCTGTGCTTCCTGAACAGTTTATACCCTTCCATGACAGCGCTCCAGTCATGCGAGTCATCCCACCAAGTCTCTGTTATCCCAATTAAATCATATTTCTTGGACTGGGCTAGGGCCTCCAGTTCTTCCTGTTTGTTGCCCAGGCTTCTCGCATTAGTGTACAAACACCTCACGTAACCAGTTGATCGCCCTATCTTCTCCATTCGAAACAGGGGTCCTCCTTTCTTGCTCATTCCTCTCTGCATTTCTTCCCAGTATCTGACTTTCCCACTCCCCTCAGGGTTTTGGTCACCATCCCCCGACGAACCTAGTTTAAAGCCCTCCTCACTAGGTTTGCAAGCCTGCCCGCGAAGATGCTCCTTCCTTTTTTCGTTAGGTGGATCCCATCTCTTCCTACAATCCTCGTGCCCGGAACAGAGTACCATGGTCGAAGAAACCAAAGCCCTCTCTGCGACACCACCTGTGCAACCACGCATTTACGTCCTCAATTTGACGATCCCTGCCCAGTCCTTTCCCTTCAACAGGGAGGATGGACGAGAACACCACTTGCGCTCCGAATTCTTGGATCCTTCTTCCCAGCGCTACATAATCCGCAGTAACCCGCTCAAGGTCATTTTTGGCCATATCGTTAGTTCCCACGTGGAAAAGCAGGAAGGGGTAGCGATCCGAATGTTTGATCAGTTTGGTAACCCTCTCAGTCACATCCTGAATGCAAGCTCCCGGTAAGCAGCATACCTCTCGAGATTCCAGGTCCGGACGGCAGAGGGATGGCTCAGTTCCCCTTAGGAAGGAGTCCCCGACCACCACCACCCGTCGTTTTCTTTTGGGGGTGGTGGCCGTGGAACCCCCATCCCTAGGACTACGCATCCCATGCCTTCCAGTAGATGGTGTTCCCTTCCGGTTTCTTCCTTGTGAGGTCCCTTCCAAAGCATTCACCACCGCAGAGCCTGTGGAGAGAGCCTGAAAGCGATTACTTACCTCTATAGCATTGGGGGATTCCCATGCTGGCCTTTTTCCCCTTCTAGAAGTTACATGCTGCCAGTTCTCTTCCTGGTCACGTACTGCCCTCTCTGACTCTTCCGCCTCCCTTGTTTGAAGGATTAAACGCTGCCTTCTATCGAGGAAGTCTTCATCCTCTCTGATCGAGCATCGGGTCGACACTTGGGCCTCCAGTCCTCTAATTTTTTCTTCCAAAATGGCGACCAGCTTGCACTTAGTGCAGATGAAATCCGTTCTTTCTTCCGGGAGGAAGACAAACATGGCACACTCCATGCAGGTAACAACAGCAGACCCATCACCATCCATCCCTGCTGTCCTGGAGAAGGGATTTAAAAAGAAAGGCAAGAGAACCTCCCCCCCTTCCCAACTCCCTCTCTAATCTCCCTGTTAGCACTCACCTGTTCGCAAGCTCCTTGGTCGCTTGCCCAAGGAGCCTTATAAAGCCCTGGACTGCCTGAAAGTCCCTCCCCCTACCAAGGCTCAGCCAATCAGCAGAGGCTTCTAGAATTCAAACTCTAATTAGAAGCCAACAGTTTCCACCTGCCAATCACAGCCAATCACAGCACACGCTTCATGAAGGGGAGGGGGAGGGCAAAGGGGAAGTGAAAAAAAAAAGCCTCACTCACAAACACAGGGGAAAAAAACAAACAAAAACAAAAAAAGAGCACACACCAACCCTCACTCACAAACACAAGCTCAGCACACAGCAAGAAAGCCCCAAAAACAAAACACACTTCCCTCAAGAGTCCTGTATCTGCTTCTCCTTTACCTGGAGAACTCCCTCTCTAAACTCCCTGTTAGCACTCACCTGTTCTATGATGCGGTAACTGGCTCTGTGGACATGGGAAAGTCAGTGGATGTGATATACCTTGACTTTAGCAAGACTTTTGATACCGTCTCCCACAATATTCTTGCCAGCAAGTTAAGGGAATGTGGATTGGATAAATGGATGGTAAGATGGATAGAAAGCTGGCTGGAAGGTTGGGCCCAGTGGGTAGTGATCAACGGCTCGATGTCAGGATGGTGGTCGGTTTCTAGCGGAGTGCCCCAAGGTTCGGTTCTGGAACCAGTTTTGTTCAACATCTTTATTAATGACCTGGATGAGGGGATGGATTGCACCCTCAGCAAGTTTGCGGATGACACTAAGCTAGGGGGAGAGGTAGATCCGCTGGAGGGCAAGGATAGAATCCAGAGTGACTTAGACAAATTGGAGGATTGGGCCACAAGAAATCTGATGAGGTTCAGCAAGGACAAGTGTAGAGTCCTGCACTTGGGACAGAAGAATCCCAAGCATTGTTACAGGCTGGGGACCAACTGGCTAAGTAGTAGTTCTGCAGAAAAGGACCTGGGGATTACAGTGGATAACAAGCTGCGTATGAGTCAACAGTGTGCCCTTGTAGCCAAGAAGGCTAATGGCATATTAGGTTGCAATAAGAGGAGCATTGCCAGTAGATCCAGAGATGTGATTATTCCTCTTTATTCGGTTCTGGTGAGGCCACATCTGGAGTATTGTGTCCAGTTCTGGGCCCTCAATTACAGGAAGGATGTGGATGCACTGGAGAAGGTCTAGCGGAGGGGGCTGGAGCATATGACCTATGAGGAGAGGCTGAGGGAGTTGGGTCTATTTAGTCTGCAGAAGAGAAGAGTGAGGGGGGATTTGATAGCAGCCTTCAACTTCCTGAAGTGAGGTTCCAAAGAGGATGGAGAAAGGCTGTTCACAGTAGTGACGGATGGCAGAACAAGGAACAATGGTCTCAAGTTGTGGTGGGAGAGGTCCAGGTTGGATATTAGGAAAAACTATTTCACTAGGAGGGTGGTGAAGCACTGGAACGGGTTACCTTGGGAAGTAGTGGAGTCTCCATCCCGAGAGGTGTTTAAGTCTCGGCTTGACAAAGCCCTGGCTAGGTTGATTTAATTGGGATTGGTCCTGCGTAGAGCAGGGGGCTGGACTTGATGACCTTCTGAGGTCTCTTCCAGCTCTATGGTTCTATGATTCTATGATCCGTTGATTGATTTAAATCTTATATCAAACAATAAAAAGCCCTACCAAAGAGGTGAAGTTCAGGGTATCGAGCAGGAACTTGCAACCTTTGTAGTTCAAGTCATTTTAATGCTCTCACAAACAAGAAAATGTCTTTAACACAGCTGGATATTGGACAAAGTTTGGTGATCAATTCAGATCCAGCCTTTATTTCTAATACTTATATCTGTAGTGAGCCAAAATGTTTTTCCTTGGAAAGGGTGGAAAAAAATCAGTATATTCAAGAAAAGTCTCCTTTAGTATAAATTTGTCCTTTAACAGTAGCAATAAAATGCTATATCCATGCAGCTCCTCTGATGTAGCTGTGCTCATGTAGTGCTTCTAGTGAAGACACACTACACCCATGGGAGTGCGCTTTTCCATGAACAGAATTAATCCTCCTCCACAAGAGGTGGAAGCTATGTCAGCAGGACATATCTCACAAAATCAGTTCCCTACCACTTCAGGGGCCCTAGGCATCAGTGCATGTATGTGCCTCTAGATACATACCCTAGACAATGCTATAGTCTTCTGTGGGTTCTAATATTTTGGTCTGATTCTGGGGATTGGCTTGGTTTGCGTGGTGGGTGGCATTCACAGGCTGCAATATTCAGGAGGCCAGACTCAATGATTTAATGATCCCTTCTGGCCTTAAACTCAATGATTCCTACATTCTTTTCAGAGACACTGCAATATAGTCCAGAATATAGTCCTCCATTCTGAAGGTATGATGTACAGGACTTGTCCCTCCATTTGTATTTACTGAAACACATTTCTTGGAGGGGTCCAGTTCACCAAGAGATCCAAATTGCTTTGTATGTCTGCCATGTCATTATTTATCATTCCTTAAAATGTAACAACATAGACAAATATCAGCACTAATGATATTATATTTATTTCTCGATGGTATTGTTGAATAGTATCAGGCCCAGTACTGACACCTAGAGAATGTTACTTGGTGGTGATTCCCACTGATTACTTTCTTTTAGATCTGCTCCCAGCCAATGGGAGCTGTGGAAAGCGGCACATGCAGGCAAGAGGGCTGCAGGGACATACTGGCTGTCACCCACTGGCTGGGAACAGAGAACCATGCCCATTGGGAGCTGTAGAGGGCAGTTCATGTGACTGGTCAACAACAGCAAAATGTCTCGTGGACCACAATCAGATTATCCTGATGGGCCACATGCAGCCCATGGGCCACAGGTTGCCCACCTCTGGTGTATTTTGATTCATATTTAATCACAATGTCATGTCGTACTAAGTCAAATACCTTACAAAAATTGAAGTCCACCTACACATCTATCTTTTCTCAACCAAATCTGTCATGGCCTCCAAGAATAAATCAAGTTTGTGGGTATGTCTACACTGCAGTGTTTTTCTGGAAAAACTATACTTACGTCCAAACTGCTATTGCGTTCTTTCAACAGTCAAAAGAACGGAGAGATTTTTCTGACAGCAGTAAACCTCTTTCTACGAGGAAAGGTTTTTCATAAAATGTCATGTGTGGAAAGAGAAGAGGGAGTTCTTTCGAAAGAAGAGGCCTACAGGAAATAACACAGGTGCACTGGTGGCCGCTCTATCCATGCTAATCACAACTTAAATGCGAGATAGCAACCAATCAATGTGGACACTATCTTTCGAAAAAGCACATCAGTTTTTCGTTGCACTTTTGCTGTGTGGATGCTCTCTTTCAAAATAAGCTTTTCCAGAAGATCTCTTCCTGATCTTATAGCCTGTATGACAAAACCTATTTTCCATAAATCCATGTTGACTGTTGCTAATTATATTTCTATTATTTCTTTATTAAATGACTCTTGAATCAGATTTTCCATTATTTTGTCCAAAATTAATATCAGGATAACTCTACCTTCGGTACCCAGCTTAGCATGCCTGCTCTTTTTTAATATTGGTACAATAGTAGCATTCTCCCAATTTTCTTGAATTTTCCTAACATTCATGGATTTATTACAAATGAGTATCAGAAGGCCAGAGATACTCTTCTAGCACTCTGGGGTATAATTATCTGGGCCAACATTTTTCTTTAGATTAACCAGCTCTTTCCTCTCCCTGGTATTTATCCCCCAATGTACTTATGAGAGAAATCATATTCCATTTCAGACTTTGTTTTGCTAAGCTAAACAAGTCAAGCTCTTTTAGTTGCCTCTCATAAGAAGAGCTCTCTATTTCTCTGATTATTGTAGAATCTCTTATTGATATTCCCTCTTTTTCACTGGTTTTATCCAGACACTTCAGTTAGACTCCAGCTCATCTCTCAGGTATCTTTATTAATCATGTAACAGTTCAACGTCCATGCTAGTCAAGAACAGCTACAGGGAGTTTAGGTATAGAGATGATATCACTATCCCAAATCATATCACCCACTACACAGTTTATATACATTTTCCCTAGCTACTAACATCTATAATTCTTGAACCAAATTGGCTTGAGCATTGGACGGATCATATAATAACAAATCATTCCACGGATTGTAGAAGGACCAATTGCTTATATCTTCACTTCATCCAAATTTCAAGTGTATCAGTTCTGGGTATTCCCATTTATATCAATTAGTTTCTATACAGCCTCCAGCACACAGTCTGTCATATCTTTGTTAAACATAAATTCATATCAACCTATATTCAAATTTACTCATATCTAGCAAGAGCTATACTTACACATTTGCTCGACAGGTTGCACCTCTATAAACTGTAACTCTGTGGTCCAGCAATATCTGTGGTCTGGCAGGACCACGGATGTTCTAGGATCCGAGAGTCTTAGTGCTCTGTGGGGCGGGGGACAAAATCCCTCATCTGGAACTAGTCAGGTTGCCTGTCCTTTGGCATCCTTGGATCACATTGTTTTGTTTGTTTTTGGTTTTGGTTTTTTTGCAACTACAGCACATTAGTGGCTCATAGCCATCATATCATCAACAAACACACATAGGTCTCTTTCCTCTTTTATCACAGTGTTGAATTAAGGGGAATAATCACTTCCCTAGATCTGCTGGCAATGCTCCTCCTAATGCACCCCATTATGCCATTAGCCTTCTTAGCAACCAGGGCACCCTGTTGACTCATACCCAGCTTCTCATTCACTGTAATCTCCAGGTCCTTTTCTACAGAACCGTTGCTTAGCCAGTTGGTGCCCAGACTGTAAGAATGTTTGGGATTCTTGCAACCCAAGTGCAGGACTTGTCCGTGCTGAAGCTCATCAGATTTCTTTTGGCCCAATCCTCCAATTTATATAGATCACTCTGGGTTCTATCCCTACCCTCCAGTATGTCTATCTCTTCCCCTAGCTTAGTGTCATCCGCAAACTTGCTGAGGGTGCAATCCATATCCTCATCCAGGTTATTGATAAGGTTGTTGAACAAAACTGGCTCAGGAACCGACCCTTGGGGCACTCTGCTTGACACCCAGTCCGAGCCAGATACCAAGCCATTGATCACTGCTCATTGCACTTGATGATCTAGCCAGATTTGTATCCACCTTACAATCCATTTATCCAATCCGTACTTATTTAACATGCTGGCAAGAATACTGTGGGAGAACTTAACTAAAGCTTTCCTCAGGTCAAGATATATCATGTCCACTGCCTTTCCCAAGGGTACGTCCACACTGCATGGCTATTCAGGGATACCTCCGGTCTACCCTGCGTCTACACAAGCTGCCCGTTATTTCAAAATATTTTTCAAAATAACGGGCTGCTATTTTGCCATGCCAGTAAACCTCATTGCATGAGGGATAAGGGATGTCTCAAAATAGCGCATTATTTCGAAATTTGGTGCTGTGTAGATGTGCCAAATTTCAAAATAAGCTATTTCGAAATAGATTTGGAATAAGATATGCAATTTGTGTAGTGCAAATTATGTATCTTATTTCAAGTTTAGGGTGCTGTGTAGATGCATTCCAAGTACACAGAGCCAGTTACCTCATCATAGAAGGCAATCAGGTTGGTCAGCCATGTTGAATCCATGTTGACTATTCCTGATCACTTTCCTCTCTTCCAAGGGCTTCAAAATGGATTCCTTGAGGATTTCCTCCATGATTTTTCTGGGGAATTGAAGTGAGGATGACTGGTCTATAGTTTCCTGGATTCCCTTTTTAAAGCTGGACCCTAAATTTGCCTTTTTCCAGTGGTCCGGGACCTCCCCCAATCACCACGAACTTCAGAGATAATGGCCAATAGCTCTGCAATCACATCATCAGCCAACTCCCTCAGCATTAGGGAGGGAGTAGATGCATTATATCTGGCCCCATGGATTTGTGTATGTCCTACTTTTCTAAATAGTTCTTAATCTGTTTTTTCTTCTCTGGGGGCTGCCCATCTTTCCATATTGTGTTGCCGAGTGTAGCAGTCTGTAACTTGACTTTGCTTTGGAAGACAGAGGTTAAAAAAAAGCATTGAGTACTTCAGCTTTTCCCACATCATCTGTCACTAGGGGTATGTCTACACTGCATTCCTCTTTCAAGGGAGGAATGCAAATGCAGCTGAGAGAAATTGCAAATGAAGCACGGATTTGAATTTCCCGCACTTCATTTTCAAAATCACGTCCGGGCACTATTTCGAAATACCCTATTTTGAAAAAAGAAACGCTGTCTAGACGCGGTTATTTCAAAAGAAGGGTTCAAAAGAATGCAGTGTATACATACCCTAGGTTACCTCCCTCATCCAGTAAGGGTCCCACACCTTCCCTGATTGCCTTCTTATTGCTAACATGCCTTTGGAAACCTTTCTTGTTACCCTTCACATCCCTTGCTAGCTGCAATTCCAGTTGAGCTTTTGCCTCCCTGATTACACCCCTGCATGCTTGAGCAATATATTTATACTCCTCTTAGACATCTGTCCAAGTTTCCACTTCTTGTAGGCTTCCTTTTTCCTTTGTGTTCGCCAAATATTTCACTAAGTCAAGTCAAGCCTACCATATTTGCTTTTCTTACTTCACATTGGGATGGTTTCTTCCTGTGCCTTCAATAAGGCTTCTATAACATACAGCCAGCTCTCCTGGATTCCTTTCCCTCTCATGAAATACATATATACATATTTCCTCTCTTCTTTGCAAGGTGAATTTATCAATGGTTTTTGAAAAGGCAGAAATAAGTAAGTACAGTATTTAGATCAGCAACGCTATTAGAAAGCACACAAAAACATCAAGTCAAAACTGAGAGAAAAAAAGATATGATCCTGAAATTAAGTGATTTAACATTTTAGGACAGTAAGTTTTGGTCCCTTTGTGAGCACATTGGAAGCACATTGTTTAGAATAATTCAATTTGTTTAGATCTATGCTGACTTCAGCAGAGGAAACAGATTTAAAAGTAAATTAGCACTTTGAGTGGAAAGGAGATGAGCAGGGGAAGGAAAGAAATTATCCAAATCAGAAAAAGAATTAAGAAAACAAGCAGTTAATGGTTTGCAATCTGTATAAAAATCAGTAATGCTAGTGTTTCCTAATGGAACAACTATGTCAAGAAGAGAAGTAGATTAGTAAATAAATGACATCCAGATTCTTCCTCTTGCTCAACATTAGGTCTGTGAGGTATACTCACATACATATAGCATGTACATGCATAGCTCCTATTTGTGCTAATGGGAGGCAAATGCTCACGGGGTGGGGGACATAGACTTCTAACTTAATATAAAATTAAGTGTCTGTTTTACTTTTTTAAGAGTGACTGAGAGCAGGCAGCCTGTCTCCCTTGTGCTCTGAATGACCCCTACAAGGAAGACACCTCATATGAATGCACAGGAAACAAAAGCCTGCCCTAGGTTGACTGGCACCTGAGGAGGATTGAGATTGGGACTGTTTGGGCAAGAAGACTGGCAGAGAAAAGTGTGGACACTTGGAACATGGACCTGGAGAGGTAAATGGAGGGGACTGGGAGCTATTTGGCTGGTGAGGGAAAACATTGAGGCTACGTCTAGACTGCAGGTTTCTTTTGAAAGAAGCTTTTCAGGAAGAGATCTTTCGGAAAAACTTCCGAAAGCACATCCACACTGCCAAAGAGCATCGAAAAAGCAATGTGCTTTTTAGAAAGATAGTATCCACACTGAATGGACACTCTCTTGCATGTAAGCTTTGATTAGTATGGATGGAGTGGCCACCTGTGTTATTTCCTGGACGTCTATTCTTTTGAAAGAACTCCCTCTTCTCTGTCCACACGTGCCATTTTCTGAAAAAGCTTTTTTGGAAAAAGGCTTCTTCCTCGTAGAAAGAGGTTTACCACTGTTGGAAAAACCCCTCTGTTCTTTCAATCTTTTTTCAAAAGAACACGATTGCAGTGTGGACGTATGTGAAGGTTTTTTTGGAAAAATGGCTGTTTTTCCGAAAAAAACCCTCTGTAGTGTAGACACAGCCTGAGATCAGCTGAGGGCAGCTGAAGAAGAATAATAGGTTTTGGAAACAGTGTGAGATAAGAAGGGGCAAGGAGAGATTTCACAAGAAGCTGTGCAGATAAAGGGAGAACTGAATCAGTTGGGCAACAAACCAACCTGGGACAAAGGAAGAAAAGAGACAGGGAGGTGGAATATTGTTGCAAGGAAAGAAGTACTGCACAAACTTGATTCATTCCCTAGAGCAGGTCTTGGCTATGTACTGCATGAGGATCCTTCTTAAAAAAGAATATGTGATCATGTAATTAAAGATTGTATCATAATGCATATGTACAAGGGGTCTGAATTAATGTTGCATAAGCAACCTTAAATCCAACATTTTACAAACTCTGAGTGCTTGACTTCACAAACTTAATAACATTATTTAAATGCAGTTTTTGTATGTAATATGTTTGCATATTAAATATTTAAAGATTAGACTTTAAATATGAGAATTTTAGAGTTCAAGCGGACAGGTGAATATTTTTGAAAGGTGGATGGCAAAAAGAAGAAAGAAGGAAAACGTGCATTGACAGGTTAAGCAAAAAGCTGGATGTGCTGAGTTTTGATTGAGTGGGTTTCATAAGATCATTGTAGAACTGGAGACATGAGATCATAAGTATATGCATCCGGTATGTACTGTATTAAAAATTAAGAAGTTTTAGAAACTTCAGATGTTTACACAATATCTATGGTTTAGCAGCTTCAGATTATGGGCAGATAAATAGCTTTACTTATAGATGAAGTGGATAGGTGAAATCTTGTCCCACTGAAGTCAATGGAAGTCTTGGTGTACACTTCTAAGGGGCTATGATTTCATTTGATGTTCTTACCAGTTAAAAAGACTAATGGGAATATTGTTGATGTTAAAGTCAACAGAAACTAAAGGGAGAGATAAAAGGTAAGAAAACAATTTCTAACTTGCCAATATTTAATTTATAATAACTGGCTTTTATCCAAGTGGAATTGAAAAGAAGACAGGCAGAAACAGAGTTCTAAAGATGGGGGACATTAATTTAATGAGGTTTGCACTCATCAGTGACCAAATGGTACAATAGGTCATATGAAGACACAATTTCTCCAAGAGGTTAAGTATAAAGAGAAAAGAGTAGGGGACTCAGCTCAAAGCACTTGAGAATATTGGCTCCAAGGGAAAAATATGAGAAACAAAATATAATTCTTCCATTGTACTCTATTAATCATTTACTTTTATTACACCATAAAGTTGCTCTATGCTTTAAATAACTTTCTGCTCTGAAGGGCGAATTCAGTCAACACCTAATTTTTACTTTTTAAAAAAATCTCCCTTTTTGTAGGGTTGTCATAATGTTAACATTCCAGGTCTCTAATTAGGAAGAAAACAACGGGAGTACAAAATCAGAGACACCACACAGCATTTGCTAAGGAATTAAAGAAGGAGAAGAGCATGATCCATAATGCAAAATTCAGGTTCAAGAAGACTGAGGACAGGAGTAAAGCCTTTAGAATTAGCCACAAACAAATCATTGATCGTCCAAAAATGATTGCCCCAGCTGATAGACCCGAAACAAGAAAACAAGATCAGGAAGGTATGGGAATAGAATTTTGGGTCAAGAAAGAAAGAAGCAGCCCATTGCAAGATGATGGAAAAGAACAGGAGGACAGAATTTGGATGGTAGTTGTGGGGCAGGACAAGTTTAGGGAGAAATTATGTTTTTTTAGAAGGGCCCTATATTATGACATGTAGTACCGACGTAAGTAGCTAATTTGCTTGGGCAGGTGAGATGGACCCACAGCAGATGTCCTTCTAGTCATGGTGTCTCCAGGATCTCCCAGAAGAGCAGGTCTTAGGAGTTCATTCTCTCCCCTCATTATATTTTCACCTTGTCTACAGTCATTATTGCACTAGAAACACTCTGGTCACGTTTTCAAAATTTTCTTTACAGCTCCAAATACTTAAAATTTTGTTTAAAAGAGAAACACAGATTTATATATATAATCAGATGAATTCATGAGGTTGAGCCCCTGGGTACAAATGACTTATTCTTTAATTTCTTTGAGTGATACTGAGGTCTCTTGACTTTGTCCACAAAATATTGGATAAGTCATGAGAGGTGAAATTTAATGATTACAATGGGGGAAAAAGTCAAATGATCACCAGGAAAGAAGAGTCATTTTCACTGTCAGAAAATCAAGGACAGGTTTTAAACAGATCTTATGTAATTATTTGACCACTGCTGTGCTTGTTCTAATATAGTATTATCTAATTTCAAGGGGTTCACAGAACAAGACAAAGAACACAGGAAAACTTGCAAAACCAGTGCAACCAATTTTATGGCTGCAAAGCTCAAATTGACTTGCTCAGTTTCCTCTAGATTTTCTGGTAAAGTTATTCTGTATCTGGACACTTTACCTTAATATGATTTCAACATTAGTATTATACCAAAATTTGGGTTTCGGATGAGCCTTAATATTGGAGCCCTGGCTGCAAAATTAATATAGCATGTTTAATCCATGGTTCTCTTTCAAAAGGAAACAAAGCATCATTACTCTCAATTTACAATCTGAGGCAGAGAAAGAAAGAGAAAAGTGATGTGCACAATGCCACCCAGCTGGCCTGTGCCAGACCTGGGAACAAAATTACAGTCTCCTATGTGCTAGTCCAGGGAGCTACTAATTAAGGCCATTTTATAGCTCATGTGGCAGAATAGCATGGGAGTCACAGGACAGACCTAGGTATCTAACCTCCATGTTTGGTACTTTAGGTCCAAAATGTAGAGTCTCAAAGCTCCCATATGCAGCTGCCCCCTAACCCAATAGGCATATAAGTTTCCACTGGTAATGTCCCCTCAAATTTCTGGCAGTGAGCATGAGTATAGCTGCTTTATTCCTGACCACAGTGAGCAGCAGTGAGGCCCCTGATTTGCAAGTCAGGCATTCCATGCAGGTATTTTGCCTACAGGGACTACTCTTTTTGACATGCTATTAGCACAAGCTATTAGAGGATTGGGCCAAAAGAAATCTGATGAGGTTCAACAAGGACAAGTGCAGAGTTCTACACTTGGGACGGAAGAATCCCAAGCATTGTTACAGGCTGGAGACTGAGTGGCTAAGTAGCAGTTCTGCAGAAAAGGACCATGGGAATCACAGTGGATGAGAAGCTGGATATGAGTCAGCAGTATGCCCTTGTAGCCAGGAAGGTTAATGGCATATTAGGGTGCATTAGAAGGAGCATTGCCAGCAGATCCAGATAAGTGATTATTCCCCTTTATTCGGATCTGGTGAGGCCACATCTGGAGTATTTTGTCAGTTCTGGGCCCCCCACTATAGAAAGGATGTGGACGCATTGGAGAGGGTCCTGCGGAGGGCAACCAAATGATTAGGGGCCTGGAGCGCATGACCTATGAGGAGAGACTGAGGGATTTGGGTTTGTTTAGTATGCAGAAGAGAAGAGTGAGAGGGGGATTTGAAAGCAGCCTTCAACTTCCTGAAGGGAGGTTCCAAAGAGGATGGAGAAAGGCTGTTCACAGTAGTGACGGATGGCAGAACAAGGAGCAATGGTCTCAAGTTACAGTGGGAGAGGTCTAGGTTGGATATTAGGAAAAACTATTTCACTAGGAGGGTGTGAAGCACTGGAATGGGTTACCTAGGGAGGTGGTGGAATCTCTATCCCTAGAGGTTTTTAAGTCTCGGCTTGACAAAGCCCTGGCTGGGTTGATTTAGTTGGGATTGGTCCTGCTTTGGGCAGGGGGCTAGACTTGATGACCTCCTGAGGTCTCTTCCAGCTCTATGATTCTATGATTCTACATGATCTAAGTCACCCTCTCCGAACTTCTACTGGATTCCCTCCTCCAAAATAAAGCACAAGCACTGATCCCCCTCCCTCCTTTTTACCAGCTACTGCAATGGTTAGGGCTTTCCCATGGTATATGGGAATCTGAAGTCTCATCTCTGCTCCTCTCCAGCACAGGGGGGATTTCAGCCTTGGTCTTCTACTGCCTCTAGGCTAAGTGCTCTAACCACTGAGCAATACGGTAGAAAGGAAGCACTTCCCTCCCTTCTGTTTTTTTCTTGAAAAAGGACTGGCCTTGCTTAGGTGCCAAACTGCAAGAGAAAGCTGATGATGGTGAATCCTGACTGGAAATGATAGGCACCGCCCTCCCTTTTGGAGAGGTGGAGTTAAAAAACCCTTATCCCTGGCATTTCTTAAAGGCTACTTCAGTGGCTCTTGATTCAGCATGTTTTCTTCTATGGATCCCTCTCTAAAGCACCAAACTCTCCCCTACATTGTAAAGAGAACCTAAGTGCCTCAGGACTGGCAAAAATATTTGTTAATACCTGGCACAAGCTATTGGCTGTGGTCCCTAGAGCTACTGCTTCAGGCCATGGGTGGCAAAATCCATGAAAATCAGTATATATTGTTTTCCTGTGGGTGTCCTTTTAGGGAAAGGACCCAGAATATCCATTGCCACATGCTGGAATGGAACCTCTATTGTGGGGAGTGGTTGTAGAAAGGCGCCTTGACCCAGTCTTGGGGCTTTCCCACCCTCTGGAATACTTTACAAGACTGGACATAACTAGACACATCCTTGCTCATCCCCTCCCAGTGGAATGAATTTCCCAATCAGTCTTTGGTTCTGTTTACCCCAGCATGGCCACTAGGGTGATCGTGGGCTAAGCTCAAGAGCTTTTCCCTATACCTAGTTGGAACAAACAACTGTCTCTAAGGACACCAGTCCTCCTTGTGCGCACCAGAAAGAGTCTCTTTGTATAGAAGTCCTCTTTCTACCACGAACCTGGACCTGTTAGAAGAGCTGAGAGGCAGTGGCTCTCTCCAGGCTGCCATCCAAGCTTCCTTGAGGTTCTCATCAGCTTCCTGCTCTGCATGGAACTGCTCCCTTGGTCCTGGAGACAGCAGCTTCCCGCTGAGTTGTGTACTCGTTCTGGAAGCAATGCAGGTGATGTGGGTGTCCTTGCTGGCTGTGAATCAGTCTCTGCTGGTGCACTAGGTTGCGTTGCAGGCTCTGGCGGTACCTCTTGTGGCAGATGCAGTTACTGCTGTAGGCTCTATGGTGCCCTGTGCTGCTGGTTCTGATCCTGGCACTGGCTGCTCCACCAGTTCTGGCCCTTGGGTTCGTTCCACCTGGAGTTCAAGAACCGGATCCTCTGCTGCTGTTGTAGTCACTGGTCTGCGGTCTGGCTCAGCCATCTCCATCTGGATCTCTGGCATTGGAGTGTCTCGGGACACAGACTGGGCCCGTGTAAAAGACTGAAGAATGGGGTTAGGCGCGGAGGCCTGCTTAGCCCTGTTGCAGGTGACCATTCCCACCTTCTTAGCCTGTCTCACATGCTTGGCTAAGTCCTCTACCACCAGCATAGGAAAGGGATAATCATCATAGACTGCAAAAATTCCTGACCAGCCCTTGTATGTAACAGGCAACTTGGCTATAGACAGGTGAAAAGAGTCTGCCTTGAAAGGCTGAATCATTACTTGGGCCTCTGGGTTAACGAGATTGGGGTCCACTAGGGATTGGGCTTCAGTGTCTCTCCATGCAATAACCTTCTTCCTGCTCACACTCACAGTTTCCCTTCTTTCTGGGGGCATCTGAGAGGCATGTGGGCCTGAGGACTCTTGGTGTGACCCCGGTGTAATGAACTGCACTATGTTCATGCTCTTGGGGCAGTTGGCCTTCACATGCCCTCGCTTGTTGCATTTAAAACATCGCCCAGCAGTCCTGTCACTGGAGTGAAGTGGATTGCTAGAGAATGGGGTTGCGGGATGAGAGGGTGTCTGTGGCTTCCCTTGGGGTGCAGAGGGATCCTCCCTGCGAGGCAGGCCCTTGGATTGCCCTCAGTGGTGGGATGCCATCTCTGGGTGACCCTTCTTATACTCCCTCAACTGGCTGTTAGTTTTGTTTTCCTTTGTCACCTCCATCCACCTGGCTCCTATATCTCCTACCTCTGTTATGTCTTTAGGCTTCCCATCTTGGATGTCTCTCTGGAGCTCTATAGGAAGATCCTCTAGGAACTGTTCCATTTGTATCAGGAAAACTAGCTGTTCCCTAGTCTTAGCACCTGTTCCTGAGATCCACGCCTCACTGCTTTTTTTTAATCTGGTAGGCATAGTGGGGCAGTGCCATACCCGATTTCCACCTTACAGATCTGAAACAGCAATAGGCATGTTCGGCGGTGAGCCCCATCCTAAGTCTGACCTTTTGTTTAAAAATGTCATAGTCATTCATGTTTTCCCTGGGCATTTCAACTGCCTCTTGTGTTAAGGGTCCACTGAGTTGTGACCTCAGCTCCACTATGTACTGGTCTTTGAGGATGCTGTACACAACACAGGCTCTTCCAAAACCTTCTAAGAAGGTCATCATCTCCTACCCGGTACATCAGGTGTTTCCTGGGTTGGGGAGCATTAGTTGGAGCAGGGTGGTTAGTTGGAGAAGTTGGAGTGCCCAGCTTCCTAGTTTTCTCCAGTTCAACTTGAATGGTCTCATTTCTACTTCCTCATGTTTCATCTGCATTTCTACTTGCTTCCTCTGTAAGAGGAACTCCATCTCATTCTGAGTTGGAGGTCTGCCTGCCTTAAGAATACTCTCCCACCCTGAAGATGGTGGTGGGGGAGCAGCATGGCCACCATCCTTTGCTCCTGCCCCCACAAGGTTACTTCCCCCTGGCCTCACAGGGACATTTTCCTATCCCCCTTCTTTGGGGTATGAGTCTTCTCCAGAGGTGGACATCTTGCCCTGATCTGAGGCTGTTTTCACCTTGATGTGTCACTTAGGCTACGTCTAGACTGCAAGCTTCTTTCGGAAGAAGCTTTTCAAAAGAGAGCATCTACACAGCAAACGCACGTGGAAAAAGCTATCTGCTTTTTTGAAAGCGTCCACACTGATTGGATGCTATCTTGCGTAAAAGGCCACCCAGAACCAGTTCAGGCAGGGCATTAGGTCACCAGTTGCTTCCAGGTGCTGTTGCCCAAGGCAATCTGAGACGTATGCTTAAAGGGACCCCTTTGGACAGCCATTTCTCAGGTTCTGCTGCTTGCTTGCCTACTTCTCCGAGGGACATCAAAGCTTTAGCAGTGCATGCTCTGGCTGCCCATTTTTTGGACATCACAGCATATTCCTTGACATGGAGCTGGAGCTGCCACTGGGCATTGATGGCCCCAAACTATCATGCTACAGGTTCTGTAGCAGTTTGTGCAGTCTGTCTTGACAGTTCTGCCCCAGCTCGACTCCAAGCTCATCAGTGAGTCCCTCTGCCTGGATACGGGAGCAATGCCCTTGCAACTGCACCACATGCTGGAAAGATGAATCTGGAGGCTGGACATCAGTTCCGACTGGTGGGACCAGCTGGTCATGCAGCAGTGGGACGGCCAGCAGTGGCTCAACAACTTCCACATGTGAAAGGCCACCTTTATGGAGCTTGGCTGGCCCCTGCCCTCCAATGACGGGACACCCACCTGCGGCCCGCCATCCCCCTGGAGAAGCGGGTCGCCATCGCCATCTGGCAGCTCGCCACCGCAGATGGCTACTGGTCTGTGGGCAACCAGTTTGGCATGGCAAAGGCCATCGTCAGGGCCCTCCTCATGGAGGTAAGGCACTCTCGGGCTGCAGTCCCTGCAGGGGCAGGGGAGTACTGGAAACGGGGACCCAAGGGAATGAAGGGGCTGGTGAGGGGGTGTGGAGGGGGAAGCCCCATCCCTGGGGGGTTGTGTCGTCCTGCCCTCACACAGCCCTGCTGCTGTGGGGGTGCCCTCATAGGGGGTGGCTCCTGGGGTGTTTGGGGAGGAGGGGAGTGGGTACCTTCCAAGGGCTCAGGCACTCCCTCTCATTCTCTGTTTTGTGTGTTTCTTTGTCCCCTTCTGCACTTTGTGAGGGCCATCAACTCCATCCTGCTGCGCAGGGTCATCTGCCTGGGAGACCTAGACCCATCATCGCAGGATTTGCAGTCCCGGGGTTCCCCAACTACGGGGGAGCCATTGATGGAACCCACATCCCAATCCACACACCACATCATTGAGCGGCCCAATACATAAACTGCCAATGCTATTTCTCCATGGTACTGTAGGCCCTGGTTCACCACTGTGGACATTTAACAGACATTTTTGTCGGGTGATCGGGCAGGGCACATGATGCCCACATAGTCAGAAACTCCAGCCTCTACCACAAGCTGGAGGCTGGAACATTCTTCCCCCAGCGGGACTTTCGCATGGGGGACCTGCATGTGCCACTGTGCATCATTGGGGACACGGCCTACCCACTAATTCCTTGGCTCATGAAACCCTACACTGGCCACCTGGACCCCAACAGGGAACAATTCAATGCACACTTCAGCTGGGCCCAAATGCAGGTTCAGTGCACCATCGACCGCCTCAAGGCACGGTTCAGGTGCCTCTTGACCTGCCTGGATGTGGGGGAGCATAACATCTCCGACATGGTCGCCACATGTTGTGTTCTCCACAACATCGTGGAGAGGAGGGGGAGGCCTTCCTACCTGGATGCGGGGTAGAGGCCGGCCATGAAGAGAGGGCCTTCGAACAGTCGTGGATAGCTGCCATCCGCCAGGTACATCAGGTGGAGGTGCACATCCAGGAAGCCCTGAGGGAGAGTTTTTCTCAAGGACCCCAGTAACTCTCCCCAGGGCCTCCCCACTAGGGGCCTGTGCCTTGCCCCCCTATGCTTTTCCATCACAACCCCTTCCTTCCCACCTTCCCTGCACAGACAATAAAGACACCAGTTTGGATTGGAACAACAAAAAAATGTATTTTTTTTAAAGAAACTGGGGAGGAGGGAGACTGAGAACCTGGAGGGGGAGGGAAGAGGGGGGCTCAAAGTTGGAAGTGGTGTGGGGGTGGCTGGTAGTGCCACCTTGGGTCGGGGGACCTTGGCAAACTCGGGAGTGGGTGGAGCCTGGGACAAGGGGGTGGGCAGGATGGGGGGCTAGAGTAGGATCAGGGATGGCAGGAGGAGCTAAAGTGGGGAGGGCTGGAGTGGCAGGAGCTGGAGTGGGGAGGGCTGGAGTGGGGACAGGAGCCAGGTATGTCATCACTTCCTGGATGGGGGCACACGTTTTCACGCTCCTGCACAAGGTAGTCCCACATGCAGTTCCGCCATTCAGCATCATCCCGGACCATTTGGGCCAGGGTCCTCTGCGTGTCATGCAGGACGGCCACGTGCTCCCTCGTGAGGTCCTTGTGGACTGTCCTGCACTTGTGGCTCCCCCGGGGTCAGATAGCTGGCTCAGGTGGTGTGGCTTGCCCTTCAGTGATGGCTGGTCTGGCTGTGGAGAATAAAGAGGGAGAGGTGGTCAGTCATCCATGCAGACACTATCCCTGAGGCCGTGCCCTCCTCTGTGAGCAGCGACCAACAGTCCTCGGGCCAGAGGAGGGGGATGTCTTGGGAGCAAGGTCATGTGTGTCCTGCACAGCAGGCCCTGCTTCACAGGGGACCTGAGGTGCCCAGGAGAACATGTTGCTCACTTCGCAACCCCCTAGGAACAAGCAGGCAAGGGACGTGCAGGCATGCCTGTGTGCTGTGTGTGGCACTCCTAGGTGTGTATAGGGTCACGCCTGCGCCATTGTGGCTGGCCTGCTTCCAGTGGTGGCTGGTGGTGTGTGTGGTCTCCTCTGAGCCTGTGAGCAAGATCCCGGGGGTGCTCAGGGGCTGCATCCTGAGGCTGTGCGGTGCACAATGACTCTGCATGTGCTTCCACATGCACGGACTGCAGCACGATGTCCATCCCGAGCAGGCTAAGCTACAATCACACCCCATCCCTTCTGCGCCCACCTTCCCTGCCCTGGGTGTGTGGAAAACTGAGAGCACTCACCTGATGATCCCTCCCCACCGTCAGACGGTGCAGGCTTAGGGGTACTGGCTCCAGGGTCAGCGTGACTGTACCTGCTGTGTCCTCCTCCTCCTCCTGCCCCTGCTGTCCCTCCTCCTCCTCCTCTGTGACCTCCGGCTGGGTGACAACAGACGTCTCAAGGCCAGAGTCGACCACCATGGGTAGAGAAAAGGCTGCCAGTATATGGGCCCCAGGTAAACAAATAAGCAGTACACATAACTCTCATAAGCAGGAGCCATCTTTTCTGCCTTCCATCGGTTAAAGCTACTTACTTCAAAATCAGCAAAGACCATGTGGTGTCCATGCCCAGAGATATTAATAGGGAGAAGCTGTAATTCCCTATGGGAACAATTGCAGAAAGTTGAGTCTTGCAATGTAAAAATGGAAAGACTAAGGCACGTGTTTGTTACAAATCCTCTGACATGAAAAGTTAAACTCCTGCTTCACTAGTTCATCTTTATTTATCAGCAATATTCTAATCAATCAATTCTTACCTAAGCACCAAAATTTTCATCCAAAATTCATTAAAGTTATTGGAAAAATTCCCAATGACTTCAATGAGCTTGGGATCAGGACCAAAATAGTTTAATCATACATCCCACTTCTCAGCCCCTGTATTATTAAATCCATCTGAAATTATGAATAGGAAATACAACAGCTGCTTGTTAACCACCGAAATACTATTCATGCACTCACAGAAAAAATTGGGTTTTATTTAATATAATTTAAAGAAATAAAGCAATTATTTATTCTTATGTAGTCAACCGATTTTTAATTATGTAGTCAACCGATTTTTAATTAAATAATTGCACAACAGATATACAGTGCTTTTCAAAACAATTTATTTGTTCAGGTAAAGTGTTCTTGTATGCAAAAGGAACTTAAAGCTTTTAAAGTTTTTTAGGTTAATGTAGAAATTTAGGAAACCCATTAATATACCAATGGCATGCAAATTAGCTGTAGTTTTAATTTATTTATAATTTACACTAATCCTTATTTCTATGTATTTGTGGTAGTGACGTCTGGTGGTGAAGTGATAAAAAAGTAACACACTAAAATTATTCTCAGATTAGTCTACTACACAACAAAAAGTACTGGAAAGGAAAAGAGGAGAGGAAAAAGCATTCTGGAAAGCTAAATAACATGAAAATATTTCAAATAGTTATTCACCTCAAAAGAAATATTACTAGGGCATGTAAAAGGGAATACAGTCCCTTTCAGGAAAGACCATAGTTACAATACCTCCTGTTTCAGCAAAACCAAGGCATTCTGGGGTGGTTTTTAGAGGGTATGTCTACACGACAGCATTATTTTGAAATATCTTATTTCGAAATACTTATTTCTAAATATCTTATTTCGAAATAATGCATCTAGACACAAAATGCATTTCGAAATAGCATTTTGCTATTTCGAAATAGCACGTCCACACTGATAGGACACTGAAGCACATTTAAGGCTGTCCAGAACTGGTTCTGACAGGGCATCAGGTCAGGAGTTACCTTGTGTGGCTGCTGCCCGAGGCTATCTGAGACCTGTGCTTAAAGGGACCCCCCCGGACAGCCGGTCCTAAGGTTTCCCTGCTTGCTTGCCTACCTCGCTGAGGGACAGCAAAGCATTTTTTTCTCTGTGTGCTCTGGTTGCCCTCACTTAGGACACCACAGCACTCTGCAGCATGGAGCCAGAGCTGCCCCTGGGCACTCTGTGCTTCTCCTGGACGTGTTGCTGCGAGCCTGGCACCACGTTCTGCAGGCAGTAACAGTCTCCCTGGTGTGCCCCACTGGGGGCTTGTGCCTCATTCCTCCCTCACGCCCTTCCACTTACCCCTCCCTAACCCCACTTTATGCTGTACAATAAAAGAAACATGTGTTCATTACAACAAAGCCTCTTTACTGAACAAAACTGGGGTGGGGGAGATGAAACTGAGGTAAGACTGGGGAAAGAAGGTGGGAGAGGGGAGGAGGAAACCTGGGAGGAGGGAGCTGGCAGGGGGAGGCAAGGGGAGGAAGGGGGAGGAGAAGCTCAGGGCTCAGGGTTGGGGGTCTCGCCGGCCCAACTGTCTCCCAGCACCATGGGTGCAGGGTCCTCGGCATCCCTGAGGCTGTGGGGAGGGTGGGGAAGAAGAAGCAGGAGGGGGAGTAGGAGTGGGAGGAGGAGCGGTAGCTGGGGAGGCAGCAGGGGCTGGAGCAGCAGAAGGCAGCAAACTCTGCCCCAGGGTCCATGACCACCTGGGGGACACGGACTGTCCTGTCCCCCAGAATGAGGTCCACAGCATCAAAACAGGGGCAGGGGTCTGGGTCTGCCCCTGGTTGGGAGCTGCCCCCTGTGGCCCTGGCATACGCCTGCCGCAGCTCCTTTATTTTCATGCGAACCTGCTCCTGGGTTCTCATGTGGCCTTTGGTGGCCAGGCTGAAAGCCATCCGCCTGTAGACGGCCGCATTCCTCCGTTTAGTGCGGAGATCAAAGACGTTGGAGGCATCCCCCCAAACCTGAATTAGGTCCCTGATCTCCGCACTGTATCAGGAAGGCACCCACCTTTTGCGGCCCCTGGCAGGCTCCTGGGAGCTGGCAGACTGGTCCTGGGGAGCGGTGGAGGGCTGGCTGGCACTGGCTGCCTGGCTCATGCTGGGGCCACTGGGTCAGGTGCAGCGACTGCTGGCTCTGGGCTGGCAGGCTTGGAACTGGCACAGGCACTGTGGCCAGAGTCTACCCCTTTAAGGGCTCCGAGGAGATGGGGAGGGAGAGGAGTTTTCTTGGTTGTGCACAGAGTGGCCACCAGGGCACCCTGGGAAGGGCTGGAGGCCCCCTATTTCGAAATAAGCGTCTACATAATGCTTATTTCGAAATAACAATTTTGAAATCGGTGGTATTCCTCATGGAATGAGGTACACCAATTTCAAAATAAGCCCTCCGCTATTTCGATTTAATTTCAAAATAGCGGTTTGGCTGTGTAGACGCTGGTAAAGTTATTTCGAAATAATGGCTGTTATTTCGAAATAACTTTGCTGTATAGACATACGCAGAGGGACCATACAAATGTTAGTAGCCTAAAATGAGTTATGGGAAAGAGCAAATCAAACACTGTCCTCATACAGAACCCCTAATGGTTTGAACTTGTCAAAAACTGAAAAATAATGTATGAAAAATTATGAAATTTTATAGTCATGTTAGCTCTACATTCAAAATATTAAGGAAATCAGTAGATATTGTCATTATTACATTTTTTTTAGTTCTCTTTTCCACCAGTTTCTTCTTTTTTGCACCTTCCCTTTTCTCTCCCTTTTGACATAGAAAGAAAGAAAGAAAGAAGACTGCTAATTTTTTTCATTTTGGTCATAAACAGAGAATTTAAAAAAAAATCACTAAAGCGTTTGATTAAAAAAAAGGACGTTGATAAATAAGACTTTTTTTTCTTCAACTAGTTTTGGACACAACTGGTAGAGGCACAGATGGTGACAACAGGTATCTCCAATATACAGATTAGAGGCCTGAGAGGAACAGATACTTTTGAAAGAGAGAAAGAGATCTCAGTCGTGCATATGATCAAATGGTAATGGTGGCATATCTCACCAGTGGTAAGCTGTTGAAGGAGTTAGAGCTCTAAACCATGTCCTTGAACTTCCTCAAAAATGCCAAAGTAGCAATGGCTTTGGGAGAGGATTCAGAAGGCTGGAAGATAAAACATTTGAAAGAAGAAGTAGAACACGTGAAGATACCATCTACATTTTTTGTTAGTCTCTAAGGTGCTGCAGGACTCTTCTCTGTTTTTAAAGTTTTTTCTGTTGTTTAGAGGATTCCCAAGGGTGAAGGACCTTGAGTAAGCAGCCTATGATGAGGAGCAGAGACAGTCTTAGGGGTGGGTGAGCCGGGCAGTCGCCCGGGGCCTCTATTTTCAAGGGGCCACTGACAGAGCTAGTCTTATGGGCGGGCTGCGACCACATTTTGGTACGACCTCCCAAATCCTCCCCCCCCAATTTTTGTCCAGTACTTTTTTTGAAACCATCTGGCAACCCTACGGGTGAGCTGGGCAGTCACCCAAAGCCGCCAATTGGTTAGGACCAGCCCTGATGAGGAGGCATAAAGCTATTTGTACTTGGGGTCTGGAAAAGAGGAACTGAGTACTTAGTCAAAGCTGGAGTTTCCGACAGAAGATGAAAGGAAGCTTCTCTCTACTCTTCCGTGGCAAGAGAGGCTCTGAAGGAAGCACCACCTACCAAGAAAAGATTCAGTAGCCCTAAAAGAGGCTGCATAAACAATGTGTTTCAAACACTGGATTTTTCTTTTTGACTTTCATTACCAAGGAACATATTGAACCACTCAATAAAGCAAGGCCTACAACCTTACAAATATCCGAGACCTTGCCACCAAGCAAAACAGTCTACTCAATGGGTGAGTCTACACAGTGCTGCACAAATTGTGTATCATATTTTGAATCTATTTCAAAATAGCTTATTTTGAAATTTGGCACGTCTACTCAGCACCAAATTTCGAAATAACGCACTATTTCGAGCCATCACTTATCCCTCGTGCAACGAAATGGCAAAATAGCTCGCCCATTATTTCAAAAAATGTTTTGAAATAATGGGCAGCTTGTGTAGATGTGGGGTAGCTATTTCAGGATACCACCCGAAATAGCTGTGCAGTGTAGACGTACCCTAAGTTATATATTTGAACATCTGTCATTTATTTCTCAATAAGCTTTAAACATTTCAGCTAACACATTACATTCAGTTGGAAATGCACATCGACGCTTGTGTGATAGTAATCTAACATTTATTTTGCATATAACTAGCACTGTATATTATAGTCTAGGAATAGTATTAATTGCAGAGCTGAGTGCGCTATTAGCATAGTGTTTACTTCAGTTTACTCAATTATATTCTGAATGAAAATAAACTGTAAACAAATTTCTACATGTTTCTCAATAAGATTGCGTAGAGGGGAATTTTCAAAGGGAATGGGTTGTTTACTTTTCATTGTTTAGAAAATAAGGGAAAATTTTCAAATCAACTTTTAAGCAACACTTGTGCTGTGAAGACATTTTTAATAGTGGATGACCACAGAGCATCATTGCTCCACTTGGGCTGAGTAGCAGCTGAACTAGATTTTCTAAGACTCACCGATACTTGATATGGTTTCCAGGTACTTTCCCCTATCTCTATATGCCATAGCCTTACCCGCTTGTCTTTGCATCATCCTGTCACTTGAGCCTGTCACTGCAGCCTTCTCATTGAAGCATTTATTCTCTGGGGGGACAGCGTCTGAATGGATTAAACAAGAGTCATTGGAGCAGACTGGGATAGGAAGGCAGACAATCAGTCACTTTATTCAAGTGGTATTAAAACATTTTCCTACATTCTTTTTTCAAGATGTAGAATGTAGAATGTGAGACACAGAACAGGGGCTTCCCTATTGTCTGCCAGGAGAAAGGAGGTGAGTAGAGAGCTAGGTTCTGCCAGCCTGTTGCAGACAGACAGCTAGACAGAGCAAGAATACAGGAACCTTGAAAATAAACAAAAAACAAGACTAACCTGCTGAATGTTCTAAAGGGCCACAGCAGTAAACTGTAAGTACTATTCAAAAGAATACTCACCAACAGAATCACAGGCCTCTGCAAGTTTCTGTGATGGCAGGAGTTGAAGAGTTCTAGCCCACTCTGAAAGGGAATTACATGTTTTGCTTAACTAATGGGGAAAAAATCCCTTGTCCCCAAACTGCAGTGGACCCCCAATACAAAACATGAAATTGGTGTTTACCAATTTAAAAAAAAGGAAATTATTTTTTCTTTCTAAGGACTTGTCTACTCAGTGGCATAATATGCACTGTGGGAGGTGCAATTTCTAAAGATTGTTAATATGTTGTGCATTACTTGGTCTGTGCAGACTTTCCTGGTCTGCACTAAGGGTTGCCTGTTGTATTTTGATGTCATGCTGTTTGAAACAGTTGTACATTGTAATGGTCCCTAGTGAATTATTAAAAATACTTTTTACAATAGCATATATTGTGTAATATAGTATACCTTACAGAAGCGTTTCTCAAACTGAGGGTCCCGACCCCCTGGGGGGGTCGCAAGCAACTTAGAGGGGGGTCGCGAACAACTTAGAGGGGGGTCACGAGCAACTGTGAGGATGGTTGCAGCAATGGAGAGGGGGGTCGTGGTATCACAAGTTTGAGAACCCCTGCCTCACAGTATATACAAAAAGTTTCTCTCCTTTTTTCACCCTGCCAGAATTTTTAGACATCTACATAGAATTCAAATTGCTAAGCATAATCCTGAAAAATGAAATTAATAAGCATCCAAACTAGAATCCCTATCCATAATTCGCAGAGATGGTGCAGTGTCTGGGCTGAGAGCATAAACCACTCATAGGACCTACACTTCCCCTGCGTCATGCCAAATATATTGATTACAGACTTTGGGCCAATGCTTATGCACTAAATGCATTAACAAAGACATGGTGGTATTTGTTTTGCACTTTCAAATCCCTTACCTGTTTGAAATACACAGGGAGGGGCCGAGACGAAGCCGTGTTGGACCTGACTTTTCCCCCAGCTGCCAGGAGGGGCCGGGCCACAGCTGCCTGGTCTCTTTCCACCTCCCTCTGCTGCCGGAGAGGGCTGGGCTGAGGCCATGACCGTGGCAGTGATGGCTCTCCTCCAGGCCACCGGGAAGGGAAGGGGAGGGCTGGGGCCACAGGCATCCCCAGCTCTCCATGTGGGCCCTGGAGAGGGTCAGGCTGGGAGTGGGTGGGGTTTGGCTCCTGTGGACACAGAGTGACATGATGACGTCTCTCTGTTGTCCCACAGGAATTTTTTTTAATAGAGATATGAAGGCTTGCCTGGCCATGTTAGAGGTGGAAGCCACTATTTCAGAAGGTATAAATGTTCAAAATAGAGTATTTAGTTCATACATTCCGATTATTTTAGAAAAACAAGTATATGAATATAGAGAATTAAAATTAGTAAGTACCATCACAATATTCTCTATTATAACATTTTCACTAGAAAATGCACCTACACAGTGACTGATATCTGAATGAGGCTAGCAATCTACTTCTGCTTACAGCCCTCTTGATGTCAGTAGCTTGGAATGCTACAGAAATGAATCAAATTGAAAAAGCATTTTAAAAAAGCCACAGTCAATTTTAAGACAAATAACTTTAAATGAATCTATCATTATATAGCTCAGTATGCATCTTGAAAAGGACTTTTTGGCAGATTCAAATACTTTAAAATGTCTCCTCTTATCTCAAGAAACCTATATCCAACTATTTATTTAAACTAGCAAAAAATATAAATACAGATGCTTGGCTAGCATGTATGAATGACTTTTCAGATCTTCAAATTGTTAAATATTTTTGGGAACAGGAAGATGGGTTTCAATTTTCGGGCGGAATTATGAATGGTTATTATAATGTAGCTGTTTAAGAGCTCAGGTCATGGACCCTATTATGATAAGGTCATGCCATAGTCTACCAGCCATATTGCAGCAAAGGACAAAGGACAGAGAATGATCCCATGTCAGAAACAGGGAGGAAAGAAAACAATAGTGATCCTGAAAAAAAAAATCTGTTTACTTTGTGGCATTGGCAAAGATTTGGGATTTTTTTATTAGATGAGGGCCAAAACAGCAACCTGACGAATCCCAACATTCGCTTTCTGTGGGGAAAAAAAGTGATTCAAACCCTCTACATCGGGGAGGCAATAATTTTAATGGGAAGCCACTCCAAGATTTTGGCAAGTGGTCAAGGGCATCACTTCTATGGAGGGGATGTGGAGTCTGGGACGGAGGTTGGGTGCAGAAGGGAGCTTGGGGTAGGACACTAGGGTGCGGGGGGGGGGGTATTGGGTCTGAGAGGGAGGGGATCTAGGAGAGAATGCAAGGTCTGGGAGAGAGTTGTGTCCTAGAAGAAAGGGGTGCAGAAGGTTTGGGTGGTGACATGGGGCAAAGGAATGGGGTGCAGGGTCAGGGAGGAGGTATGGGTGCAGGAAAGGATTCTGGCCTGGGGGAGGGGTATAGAAGGTAGTGCAGGGTCTGGGAGGGAGTTGTGACCTGGGAGAAAGGGGAAAGGGGGTACAGAGAGTTTGGGTGGCAGCCTGGGGCGGGTAATGAGAGGGGGGAGAGGGGTGGGGTGCCAGAGGCAGGCCCTGGCTGGGAGGCACTTACTTATGCGGCTCCCAGCCAGCGGCCCTGTAGAAACATGAGGCAGATTGTCTGCTGCATTCCAAGGCTGCTGGCTGCTCCACGTGACTCTGCTCTGGGCATGGGAGTCAGGAAATGAGGCTTCCCACACTGCCCCTGCCTCCCAGCAAAACTTCTCAGCTCCTATTTGCTGCAAACTGGCCAATGGGTGCTGAGAAATTTTGCTTTGAAGGGGGGGTTCAGAACTAGTGTCAACTTTCAGATTAACAAGAGACAATGCACTTAACATTGGCCTCCAGTTTGTAGTGTGTGCTATCTCTTGCTTACGTAGAAAGTACGATGGAACAGTCTGGTTGGTTTACATAAGCAGTGTTCTGCTTCCAGCATTCTTAACAGTCTCACTAAGTTCTTTTAAAATTAGCTTTGACAGTTACTGATTTATAAGGCTTTCTGCATTTTGATGCAGTCCAGAGGCTTGGGATTTTGCAGTCTTTTCATGTAGGTTATCATCATTGGCTTGGCTGATCAGCCCGGCAAATGAAGCTCCTCTACTTTTACTACAATAATCACCACAGCTTGAATACTGTGTGCAATTCCAGTCACCCTATCTCAGAAAAGATACATTGCTATTGGAAAAGGTGTAGAGAGCAACAAAATTGATTAGGAACAGATTCCATATGAGGAAAGATTGAAAGGACTGAGAATTTCTGCTTGGGAAAAAAAAAGGTGAAAAAGAGGAGATATGATAGAGGCCTAACATTTTTTGACTGGTGTGGAGAAAGTGAATACAGAAATGTATATTTAGGCCTTCACTTAACACAAGAACCAGGGTCACCCAATGAAATTAATGGGCAGCAAACTTAAAACATACAAAAGGAAGTACTTCAAGCAATGCAGTCAGTCAGCTTGTAGAACTTTTTGCCAGAGATGTAATGAAACCCAAAATTATAACAGGGTTCAAAAAAGAAATATATACATTCAAGGGTCCATCAATGGCTATTAGCCAGAATAGACAGGGATGGAACACCATGCAACAATTCTGCACATGAGCAGTGGTTCAAAATTCTTCCATGAGTAGGTGCGTCCAAAGATTTAATAGTCATAACACTAGTACTAGACAACCCTAGGCTCTGTTTCCCAGAAGCTAGAAATGAACAATAGGGTATGGGTGAGTGCCTATTTTGTTCATTCCATCTGAAGTACCTGGCATCGTCCCCTGTTAGAAGGCAGGATACTGGGCTAGAAGGATGATGGGCCATATTGGGTCAAAAACTGTGTAACCTCCTCTTTTCTCCTTGGCTCTGTCTACACTCATGGCTTCTTGCACCAGAAATATGAAAATGAGGCTAAGCGTGGAATATTGCTGAGCCTCATTTGCATACCTAATAAGCTGCCATTTTTGCAGCAGAGGCTGTTGCGCCAGAAGGAGCTGTCTACACTGCCCCTTCTTGCGCAACAAAAGCCCTCTTGCGCAATGCCGTTACGCCGATTACTTTTCAGGAAAAACGGCATTGCACAAGAGGGTTTTTGTTGCACAAGAAGGGGCAGTGTAGACAGCTCCTTCTGGCGCAAGAGCCTCTGCTGCAAAAATGGCGGATCATTAGGTATGCAAATAAGGCTCGGCGATATTCCTGATGGTCACCTGATGGTTTTAACATTAAAGGAGATCCTCAGTACCCCAGTGGTGGTGTTGTATAGTTGGGGATTCCCTCTCTGCCCCCTTGCTGCAGTCCCTTTCTCCTAAAGTATTATACAATGGCGGTGCCTCCATTTAGCTGGCCCTGTACACACTTAATGGTGTGCCTTGAGAGCCTCCAGGAATAAACTTATTCCAGTAATAATCTCGATCTAACTCCAAAAAAAAATTATAAATAATAAATCTAACTGATTAAATTAGAATTAATACACCTTTACTTAATCACTTCAAGAAACAGGGTTTAATCAACTAAAAGTGAATAAGATCAATTAACAAAGTACACAAAAATAAAGGAAACTTATCTAACTGGCATTTACACTGCCACCATTTACACTGCACACCCCAGAGTGTGCACTCCTCTGGATGTCAGAGTCCAAGACACTGGCATTTACACTGCCACCATTTACACTGCACACCCCAGAGTGTGCACTCCTCTGGATGTCAGAGTCCAAGACACTTACATCCATGAGACAGCACTGTGCAGGTTGTTTGTGTGTCAGTCCAAGCTAGGCAACCAGTCCAGGCAAGGCAGTCCAGTAGCTCTGGTTCACTGGGCAGATCACTCTGTCTCTCTTTGGATCCAAAGTCAGCCTGTTTCGGTACTCTGTCGCAGGCAACACTTTCCCAAATAGCCACAAGTACTCACAGTACCTTCTGTGCAGGGTCATGCAGGTCCTTCTCAGCCACAGGCACAGACAAAGTCTCTCTGCTCCAGGGATAATCACACCAACAGCCCCTGAAGCAGCCTGCTAGATCCAAGCCCCAGCAAGCTCTCAACAGCAGGCTCTAGCTTCCAGCAGAAGCTTCGGGCCTTGAAAAGGCTCCACACCAGCAGTCTGGCTCCTCTCTCCAAAATGCAGACCCCCCCAACTCCGTCCCTGCACTGCCCGGAAAAAAGCACTCATTTCCCTCCTTTTTCCCAAGGGCACATGGGAGTTATACTCTCTTGGGCTGGATTGCAGCACAAAGGATCCTCCCAGTAAAAGTCAGAAGCTCCTATAGTAAAGGAAGCCTACAACTGTAACATAGAATTAAGTATAATAATAATGTTTAGTACAGAAACTTCCCATGATAATAACCTCTTAAGATAGCAATGATGTGAGATAACCATCTTAGCAAATAATGCATTTTAAAAATGTTGGCCTACAAAAATGTTGGTATATTTCTATAAGTTTCCCAGTCACAAATCTAGTACTCTGGAACTAAGTCACTAAAATATAATCCAACAAACAAATGTTCCTTTAACATGCCCCTTCCTTCTTCCTCCATTCTGTACTATTCATACTTGTCATCTTTGGTCAGTGAAGATGCAGAGTACAGAAGTGCTTTGATGTGAGTTCACTCCCCATGCTGGGGGGTCAGAAGGAAAAAAGCATTCTGTTTGTTTCTTTACCTGCTCACCATTCAGTCTGGTTGCTGTTCATCGCACTACTGTTCACTTCATTGTTCTGCCCAATGGCCCTGCACTGCAACCTTTTGCTGCCATCTCTTCAGGTCCAAGAAAAGTACAGTTTAGGGCCCATCTTCCTGGGATACCACCCCCTGAAATGGGATAAGAACCCCAAATGAATTATTTAGGTAAGCCCCCTTTAGCAATGAAAGGGGGAATGTACGTACTGATTACCCACCTTCCCCTCCAGTAACAATTATTTACCCTGGACTGATAGAAAATAAAAGTGATTTTATTAAGTGCAAGCAGTAAGATTTAAGTGGTTATAAGTGAGAATAGGCAGAGCAAAGTAGATTACAAGCTCAAAATAACTAGAAGTGAAAACACTCAAGAAAACATTTAGCTAACTCTAACACTGAAACCTCAGTATACAAACTCATTACGAACTCATCCTAAAACTACTTCTTTTCCAGCTAAGCCTTCCAAACCAGGGCTGTTCCTCATGCTGGGGTCTTTGGTTCCTTTCCTCGGCTGTGCCAGCTAAAGATCAAAGACAAAGAAGCTCCTAAGCTTCCCATTGTTTTAAAGTTTCCCACTTCTGTATTGGAAACTACCTGACCAGTCCCTGCCATTAGGGAGGTCATGTGACTTCCTAAGACCAACCACTGCTAAGTTTTAAGAACAAAAGGCTATTTGCATATGATTGTCCAGATATTGAAGCATCATCAACTCTGCAAAGTTCCTCAAAATTGGCTCAAAATTCCACCAGGAGTAGTGTGTCCAAAGATTCTATAATGATAACACTAGTGCTAGACAACCTGCTGCCACTTGTGCATGGCCTAAATATGTGTACTCAGGATAGAGAAAGAAAATGTTGGATATTGAATACAGTCAATGGCATTTAAAGTCAGCATTTGGCAAGAGAGGTCTCACAATTAGCATAAATATCCCCTTTTGTACACAGAGAGGCACAGTGTGGTTATTCAGATATGGATTTGTAGGAAATGTTGGCAGAGGTCACAATCACATGAAAATGGATTGATCACAGATATATTACTGAAATGTGAACAAATAAGACTGTGCATTTGCTACCATGGTCAGTGCTGGTCATCCATGTTGTAAGAGTTAACTTTCTAATAATTTTTATTATAATTTCTCCTTTCCTCCATTACAAATCTGCAAATTTTAGGCCACACACACACTGGGTGGATTTAGAGTCAGGATACAAACAAGAGAAGTGACCTTTCTATTCAGGAACCTGTATTTAATTTAAATATATCAGTAAAGGGAGATGTTTTGCTTGACAATTTTAATCAAAAGCATGTCTATATGTGTGAAAACATGTTGAATTTCAGTCCCTCCAATGAGCTCTAGCTTGAATGTGAAAACATCTGGGGAAATTCTTTTTCTAGCTCAGTTGAGTTAGGACAATGAGTGCTCTCAGAGGAACAACAGAAGCTTCTGATGATTTGCATTTGGAGTCGATTAGCCCTCAAACAGTTCTAATGACTATGCTAGAGACAGAGAATCAAGTTTAATTACCATGTGTCACCTCTGGAAGGCACAACTCAATAGTTCTCTCTTCATAAGAAGACTTTCACTATCTTTCCAAATCAAAAGGAAGGAAGGTATTGTCTGATCTGTTTCTACTTTAATGAGGTTTTATTTATCAATATGGCACTGTAACCTGATTCAGCTCAAAACATCTTTCATCTTCCCACATGTATAATAAACACTGTCAACCGACAGGCATCCCCTGTTAAATAACTAAGAATGCTACTCACTGACTTCCTGATAATTGATCACCTGTGTTATACTGGCAGTCTTGCTGTCTTTCTTGAACATGATTTAGTATTAACACACTAATAAATGATTACAAAAAGTCAGGAGGGACTGAAGCAGAGTGCCTGGACACAAAATATAAACATTGCCAAGTAAGCCAAGCAATTCCACTCATTTGAGAAAAAAACACTTTGATATTCATAGGAAATCTATTCTTCACCCCCATCCATAGGCAATATTGATGCTTCTACAGTAATCATGCCCATGCTGCTGTAAACATTGAGCCAAAAAGGTAAGGGTCACTAACCCCTGCAGATCAATGAATATTAGCATCAAACTGAATAAGACGGTTTATTTTTTTTTAAACAAGACAACTGAGTTTAGCAATAAATTAAGTAGGTTTTTAATGCCAAGAAGTGGGCTGTTTTCTAAAATGTCAACATATAAAATAATTATTACATTGGAAAGTACTTTTTTAATATTACGCAAAGAAATAATTTTAATTATGGGCAAAGTATACAGACTAAGGCCACCATCCTTCACAGACATATGTACCAGCTTAAATTTACTCAAGGGGCATTTCTACAGTAGGAAATTATTTTGAAATAACTTATTTTGAAATAATAACTCCCAAGATAATAACTTCAAAACAGCTTTTTCACACTACAAGACAGAATCGAAATAGTGCACAATTATTTCAAAATAGCACGTCCACACTGATTGGAGCTTGCATTAGATTTAAAGCCCCCAGAAGCTCTCCAGGGAATGCACCAGGAGGGCAGACACTTCCTGTAGCTGAGGCTAGCTGAGACACATGCTTCCAGAGACTCCTCTCTACAGCCACATCTCACATGCCATTCCTCCACTGCCTACCCCCTCGCGGGACACCAAACTCACGCTGTGTGCTCTAGTTGCCCTTGCGAATATTATAGCACTTATAACATGGAGCCTGAGCTGCTGCAAAGCAGTGCAAGGCTCACAGGCCTCCTGCCTCCAGTTCATGTAGACTGTCCACATGCTGGTTCAGGACCACAACAACAGAGGACCCCTTCCCCCATGCCCTCATGCTCCTGTTGCAGCAAATGATCCTCAATCCACCATCGAACACTGCTTCTGGAGGCATGAGATGAGCTTGAACTGGTGGGACCGCATCCTGTTGCAGAGGTCAGATGACCAGCAGTGGCTCCCGAATTTCTGCATGTGGAAGGCCATCTTCCAGGAGCTCTGCGAGTGGCTCGCCCCTGCCCTCAAGTGACAGGACACCCAACTGCAAACTGCCATCCCGCTGGGGTATCGTGTCCCATTCTGGGCACACATTTTAAGAAAGATGTGGAGAAATTGGAGACAGTCCAGAGTGGAGCAACAAGAATGATTAAAGGTCTAGAGAACATGATCTATGAGGCAAGGCTGAAGGAACTGGGCTTGTTTAGTTTGGAAAGGAGAAGACTGAGAGGGGACATGATAGCAGCTTTCATATATTTAAAAGGGTGCCACAGGGAGGAGGGGGAAATTTGTTCTCCTTGGCCTCTGAGGATAGGACAAGAAGCAATGGGCTTAAACTCCAGCAAGGGACGTTTAGGTTGGACATTAGGAAAAACTTCCTGTCAGGGGAGTTAAACACTGGAATAAATTGCCTAGGGAGGTTTTGGAATCCCTATCACTGGAGATATTTAAGAGCTGGTTAGACAAATATCTATCAGGGATGATATAGACCATGCCTGGTCCTGCCATTAGGGCAGGGAACTGGACTTGATGAGCTCTTGAGGTCCCTTCTAATTCTAGTATTCCAGTTCTAGCTTCTATGCAGAAGCACATCACCATCGCCCTGTAGAAGCTCACCACACAGGACAGCTGCCGCTCCATTGGGAACTAGTTTGGTGTGGGGAAATCCATGGCCACAGCCATGCTCTTGCAGGTAGTCAAGGCTATCAACAATATCTTACTGAAGAGGGCCATCACTCTGGGGAATGTCTACAGGCTAAAATAGAGGTTATCCCAAATTGGCCTGTCCCTAACCTCCCCCCTCCCCCCCACAAAAAAATGTCCAATCACTCCTAGGCTTGGCAGGATGTGACTGGTGATTTATAATACACTACAGTCAGATCTCTGCTCCACTGACAGACCTGACAAGAAAGAAGCAACAAATGCAGTTAAATGGACTGGGGTGTATCAGGAAGCTTTTAAGCATCTTAAGGCTGCCCTTATGTCTGATCATGTACTAATGGCCCCAAATTATGACAAATAATTTCCTTTCCTCATCACCACAGAAGCATCAGAGGATGCTATAGTAGCAGTTTTGATGCAGACAGGGCCAGATCAACAATTCCATCCTCAATAATTCCACCTTATTGTGTTTCTCAGTCAGAAACTCTGGGAGGGAAAGCCATTTGGTCTGTGTCAGAGAAAGAATGTTATGCCATTGTATTTGCTATGGAGAAGCTATGCCCATATATTTGGGGATGCCACTTTCACCTGTAGACTAATCAATCTCCAGAGTGTCAGAGCGGGAAACAGCCATGACATAGTGGGATTTTGAACCAGGAGCACAAACCTCAAGATCTTAAAAGGACACATTTTTTTTCCTTTTGCAGTTTAGGAGCTTTGGGTTTTTCTTTTCTTTTGTTGCTTAAGGTGAGGGGCAGGGGAGAGGAGGCACACAGAAGTTTCAACCAGAAAGAAAGAGTCCAAAGCAAACCGTTTATTTTTTCTAGCTTTCTCAACAACCGGATAGCTAGGCTAGAGAAGAACAGGTAAGCAGCCCAGTACATTCATTTGTTATGCGGCAGATTAGCCCTAGAGCAACCAACCTTCCCAAAGTGGCACACCAAGATGAAAACAGTCTCAGATGAGGGCCAGACATCCAACTCTGTGGCAGATATGCAGAGTAGAAATGAGAACTAGAAAGATGTCTTTCTGGAGTCAGGAGGAAATAGCCTTGTGAGGGCAAAAGCAGATGGTGGTGGCACTTGGGAATTCCTTCTCTGGGGTACCCTGAAGTTGTTTAACCCTCCCTCTGGAAATCGCATTTCTTAATAACTGACCTTTCAGTCTCAGGCACATGCACACAGAACCTCCTGCCTTCTAGGACACAGGAATCAGATCATAGTCTTCAAAAGTTAATTGTATTAACAAAACAAAGAAGGCATATTTGGTAAAGCATACTTTGTTGCTGGGTATTACAGAGCAACTGGGAAAAAAAGGCAAATTAAAACACACCGAATTTATTCCATAGGATTTTGTTTAAAAGTTACAGTGTCCATGATCTCATCACAGAGGAGTTCAACAAACCCAAGTATAAAGAAAATAACTTGATCATGTCTAACTAAACATTCCCTGTTCTACTTACATATCTGATATCCCAAAGTTTAGCCTTTCCTAGGCATGGATGTTGCTGAATATACCATACCTTGTTTCCTAGCTTAATTCATGTCTATAGCTCTTCTCTAGTCACACAGGGTATGTCTACATTACCAGGTTATTTCAAAATAGTGTGTTCACACTACAAACCCATTGAAATAGTGCAGAGCTATATCTAAATAGTGTGTCCACACTGATTGGAGCCTGAATCACATTTAAAGTCCCCCAGAAGCATTCCAGGCAGGGCATCAGGACAGCAGTCACTTCCTGGAGCTGCTTCTTGCAGCTATCTGAGGCTTGTGCTTAAAGGGGCTCCCCTCTACAGCCATGTCTCAGGCTCTCTACCTTTGCCTACCTCATTGAGGGACAGCTAACTCTTCCCACTGAATGCTCTGGTTGCCCTTGCAGATGCCACAGCACTTTTGCCATGGAGCAGTTGCTGGCTCTTAGACCTGCTGCTGCACTTCCTGGTGCAGTTAATTCAGGCTGCCATCATGGCACTACAGGACCAGTAGCTCACTCTGGGGCACCTCCTCACCCTACTCCAGGTGCTTCTCATACAGCACAGTTTCTCCCATCCTCCCCTGTACACCATGCACTGCCAGTTCTGGTGATAGGACACCAGTTCCGACTGATGGGACCAGATCATCATGGAGCGGTGGGATGACCAGCAGTGACTCCAAAACTTTCACATGTGGAAGGACACCTTCCTGGAGCTGTGTGACTCGCCCCTGCCTTCAGGTGATGGGACACCCACATGTGACTTGCCATCCCCCTCCAGAAGCGTGTTGCCATCACTATTTGGAAGCTCGCAATGCTGGACAGCTACCACTCAATGGGGAACCAGTTCAGCATGGGGAGATCAACCATCGGGGTCATGCTCATATAAGTTTGGCTCTCTTACAATTGTCCTAGGAGGGTGGTAAAGCACTGGAATGGGGTTTCCAGGAGGTGGGGGGTGGACTCTCCCTCACTAGAGGTTTTGCAGTCCCGCCTTCACAAAGCCCTGACAGGGATGGGGTAGTTGGGGTTGCTCCCGCTGGGGAAAGGGGTTGGGCTTGGGGACCTCCCAAAGGCACTGGCAACTCTGTGATTTAATGATTCTACCATTCTACAGGTGGTTAGAGCCATCAATGCTATCCTGCTGTGCACAGTGGTCATCCTGGGTGATGTGGACCCCATTGTTGCTGATTTTGCCACCATGGGCTTCTGCAACTGCAGGGGGGCATTAATGGCACCCACATCCCCATCTGGGCCCCTGACTACTGGGCCTCTGATTATATCAACAGAAGGGATACTTTTCAACGGTGCAGCAGGCCCTCATGGACCACTGAGGCTGGTTCATTGACATTAATGTTGGATGGTCGGGGAAGGCACACAACACTCGCATCTTTAGGAACCCCAGCGTGTTCAAAGGATACACGCTGGCACTTTTTTTCCTAACCACCCTATCAGGGTCAGGGACATTGACATGCCCATGTGCATCATGAGCAACGCAGCCTACCCCTTGCTCTCCTGGCTCATGAAACCCTACATGGGACACCTGGACACCCTCCCTTCCCCTCCCCTGCAGAAGAAATAAACTGGACTTTTTGGTTTGAAACAATAAACTCTCTCTGAGAGTTTGGGGTAAATATAACTGGGGAGTGACTGGTGAAAGAACCTGGGATGGGGGAAGAGGGGAGAAAGGGGGAAAAGGGTGGAGGAGAGGCTCAAGGATGGGGCTTGGCCTGGTGCCTGCCTTGGGTGGTCCCACCAACTTGTGTGCAGGGCCTGGGGAGGGGTTGGGGGGAGAAGCCAGAGGGGCAGGGGCAGGGGCAGGGGCAGGGGCAGGGGCGGGTGCTGGGGATTTGGGAAGGAACAGGTGTGTGTGGGGCAGCTGCTGGACATCTCAATGGCAGAGACCAGGCAGTCAACAGCAGCAAGTGTGTACCACACACATGTTCTCATGCTGCCAGGGCAGCTGCTGCCAGATGGTGCAGCACAGCTCCCAGTCAGCATGGCAGTCCTCTGACTCTGTGGCCCATCCCTGTAGCTCCTACTCAAGTCACTGCTGGAGGGCACACAAACGCGCAATGTGTTCGCACTCCAGGTCCTTGCAGGGTCATCCCTGCCAGCGGCTCTCGCTGGGTCACGAGGATGGAGCAGGTGGTGGTGGATGCACCATGCTCACAGCTCATTCAGCTATGAAGAACAGAGAGAAGGACAGTCATCCCAGGAGACACTGTGTCTGAAACCTACCCCTCATCTCTGAGCCAACACCAAAGGTCTCAGTTCAGGTAATGGTGATGTCCTTTGAGCAAAGCCATCTGTGGCCTAGGCAGTGGGCCCCTTCCTGCAGGGGCACGGATATCCCAGGGGAGCCTTGCTAACCCCCATGCACCTGGGACAAGAAGGCATGGGAAGGTGCCAGCCAGGCCAGGAGCATGGGCAGAAGGGGGACCACAGGGCAGCTGGTCTTCCCTCTGTGCTATGCACGTGCCAGGTCTGGCAGTGGTGGCATCCCACAAGGAGAGGACTTCTATCCCTGCTTGCTGGAGGAGAGAGGGAGAGGGTGTTGGGGAAGGTGTATGTGAGTGGCAGATGCTGCTTGCTGGGGAGAGTACTGCTGGGGTTCCCTCATCTTCTTCTGTCCTGGAAGGGTCCCCTGGCAGGGGTTCGGTGTCCTCTACCTCGCTGCGCTTGACCGGGAGAGTATGCTGCCCTGACAGGGTAGTCATGACCCTGTGGCATGTGCAGAACTGCTGTGTGTGTCAATGACCCCAGCCTCTTTAGGGGTAGCTTTTGGTGGGAAGGTCTAGAGAAAATAGAACTCATCTGATGGGCCTTCTCCAGCTTTATCCTAACCCTGGGAGATATCCTGGGAGGGGGTACCGGCTCCAAGGAGATGATGACCTCCCAGCTGGTGGGCATCATGTCCTGGCTGGCCTCTTCTTCCTCATCCACCTCCTCCTCGGCCTCGTTGTCCTCCTCATCCAAAGCCCCGCCCTCCTGGAGGCTGGAGTCAATGACGAGGGGGAAAAGGACCAACCCACTCCCAGGATTTGGTGCAGCTGCTCAAAGTAGCGGCATGACTAGGATGCCACCCTGATTGGGAACTTCATTCCCTGGCCTTTGAGTAGGGCTAGTGCAGTTCTTTGATCTTCATGTGCACCTGCACTTGAGTGTGCAAGTGGCACTTCTGGCCCAGGCTGTCGGCCATTCAGCTGTTGACTTCAGCATTCCTGCACCTGGTGAGGAGATCATGGTTGCCTCCTCTCCCCAGACCTCAATGAGATCCAGGATCTCCACACCAGACCAGGAAGGGGCCCTCCTCTTTTGCCCCCAGGCAGGGGCTTGGGAGCTGCCTGCTGGCTCACTTGCAACCATTGAAAGCTTGGTGGGAGTGCTGGGTTTGCTCATGGCTGCACTGACGAGTGCTGCTCTGTGACACTGGACTGGCATGGCGAGTGTGGTGCCACAAGCAGTTTCCCTTTTGCCTGCACCCTAAAAGGCTGCAGGGGAAGGGAAACTATTGAGTTTTGAGGGTTGTGCACAGAGTGGCCACTGGGGCAACTGTGAGAAGCCCTGGAGGCCACTTATTTTGAAATAAGAACAGCTGCCCCCTCCACACTCACCCTATTTTGAAATAGCTATTTTGAGAGAGTTGTTATTCCTTGCAAAATTAGGGTTTATTATTTCAAAATTAGAAGCCCGTTATTTCAAAATTATTTTGAAATAACACACTTGCTGTGTGGACGCTTGCCTTGTTATTTAGAAATAATGTGAGTTATTTTGAAAAAATGCTATAATGTAGACATGCCTGCAAAGACCGCAGCAGGAAGATCACTGCTTCCCATTCAAAAATCTGCACTGTTTTCACTGGCTCTCCTGACTCTGCCAACACTTCCTGGAGATTCCCAAGGAAACTCTGGGTTAACCCTTACAGGAAATTTAGTTAACTGAATGGCTGGGATGTCCAGAAAAGGGTAGTATCACAATGTGTTACCTATTTCCTTAAGTATGGAAAGTAATGGAAAGAGCAGCCATTCTATTAATAGGAAGTCGCATTTTTGATAGATAATCAATACCCCAACTACTAAATTGTTTTAAAGGCTATTTTCATGGCCTGTGATATTGTATTAACTGGTATGAAACATTTAGAAGGTTGTTTCTAATGTGCTTTCTTAACATCATTAGATGGACTTATAGAACAGTCTCTCTCTCTCTCTCTCTCTCCCTCTCTCTCTCTTTCCTTTTTGGACAAAGTATTGCTTTTTTGCGATGATGTACAGCTACTTGTGACTTCAACCAAACATTTTAAGTTTTAGTTCATTGGTCTGTTCAAATGTTTCTATAATTCAAGTACTGCAGAACTAGAACATTTTCTGTGCAGTCTAAAAGTGAAAGAAACATGAACTGGGAAGAAGATTTGAGAGAGAACAGTTTAGCAGACAAACAGAATCACCCATGAGTATCCCTTTATTTTCTTAAGGAAGTTAATAAAGCATTCAGCATCTGAGGCTGGGGAGCACTATGGAACTGCATGATCAAAGAGCCAGTTGATTCTAGAAAAATGTCAAGACACAGGGGAACTGGAAGATTGAAGATACAGAATTAAAACTGTAAAAGGAGTTGCAAAAACTTGTAAGAAATATAATACAGTCAGGCTCATACCCTGTTAGCTTCCAGGAATTAAAATATGGTCTTTTCTTGAGATTGTAGTTGTTCATGTGCCAATCAAGAGAGTTTGGGATATATGCCCAAAGCTACGTGTATTCCAAAGTGAAATAGCTTAATCTGAATCTCTAATTTTAATTTTCTAATGGAAGAGTGGAGCTCTCAGCCTAATTCCCTTACCTCTAATTTCATAGAGGTAGTACCATAACCCACACTCTGTACTGGGCTACAGGTCTGCCTCTGTGCCAATACACAAAGGATATCAGTTGTTACAGTCCCCAACTTTCACAGTTTACCGTTCTAGTTCTAGATGTTCCTGTTTCACTTTGGCCACATAAATGGAGGGGGAGGGATTATGAGCATTTGGGCAATAATCACTAGGGCTAACAATATAATTGAGAGGATATAAGTGGGAGGAACTGTAAGGCAGCATTCCCTTATTATAAGCTATAATTTGTAAGGAAAGAATAAATTCACACCTGGTTTGTGATACCAGATGAACTGGCTAGGGAATACAGAAGGTGGCCACAGAGGTACCCTGTGACAGGATTTATTGGGAATATGAACCAATGATACAACAAAGACAGCTAAATTAAGCCTCTGGAGCAGTAAAACCAGGCTACTTTAGCCTGGGGATGGGGAACAAGTTGCAGGGCATCAGCATTCTCACACAATGCCACACCCTCTCTTTTGTAAGGAGGCATGTACTGGCACACACTGATTGCCAGGATGATGTTTACCAAAAATCTCCAAAATGCCAGTCTGGGAGGTAACCAATGTCCTAGCATAGTCTAAAATATGGCTGGAAGGATTTCTCTGATTGGGAATGAGGTAGGTTTTCCCAGTGCTGCCACAGTGCAGGGGGCAGGACAGAATGACTTCTTAAGATCCCTTCCAGCCCTACATTTTGATGATTCTATGTTATACACATTTAAAATAACCCCAATGAATGAATACAGCTCTTTTCTAAATAAAGTATTTTATGCATTCTCTAAGAAGTTCAGAATTGAAATAGGATGGATTTTTGGTAAAGTCTGCATATACTGTATTTTTATTAAGTAAATATTGCAAACTTTTTTTTTATCAGATTTCTTACTATTGCCTTAAATGGATAAATACCATTTGCTGACAAAATGACTTGAATTACTTTAAGACTGTTAGGGATGCTGGACTGTTGGTGTTACCAGAATCATATCAACATATTTTATAGAAATGACACAATAATGAAAGAACAAATCAGAATGGTTTGCTTATGTCTTTAACTTAATGCTACCTGAACAGAGAGTAAAGGTAAAATCTTTTTTAAGAAGTGAATGAAAGATAAAAGTATCTTTTTTGGTTATTTAAAAGAGGAAGATTATCACTGGCACAAGAGGAAAAAAAAGAATTGGAAAGATCTTTTTAGGAAAAAAATATTTAGTCAAAACAGCCTTCCAGGATCTCCTCTAGGGAAATGTTGTTTAGATAAATCTCCGCACAGTCCCTATTGATAACAAGTGTCCTCCATAGAGAAGCAAGGAACTCTCCTGAGGAAGTACCTCATTACAGCTTCCAAGACATTGAGGCTATGTCTAGACTGCACTGGTAAATTGGAAAAAGATATGCAATTTGTGTTATGCAAATTGCGTATCTTTTTCCAATTTACTTTTGAAAGAGGCTTTTTCAAAATTTGGCCCAATTGACATGGTGCCAAATAACAGAAAAAAGTGCTCTTTCGAGACATCCCTTATTCCTCATAGAATGAGGTTTACAGGGATAGTGAAAGAATAAGTCTTCTTTTTCAAAAAAATTTCTGAAAAAGTGGACGCAATCCTTGGACACAACATTGCTTTTTTGGGATACCTCCATTATCCCGAAAAAGAAATGCAGTCTAGACATAGCCTGAGAAGCAGCTTAAAATTTAACTTGAGTTTACATCAAATTTACACAAGCATCATAATGTAATTTTCTTTATCTCAGAATAAGATATAGAAGCCTCCACATAGGTTTGCTACTGCTCCAATTGATGTAGAGAATATAAGAAATGGAAATTCCTGATAATATATAGGTTTCTGTGGTTGCAGATCAATACCAAACAAGACGCAGACATTTGTAAATTTTAGTCCAACACATAAGTAATTTTCCTGGTTGGACAACTACTATTATTTGATTTGCTTCAATCCTAACTATAAAAATGAGGCCCCCTTTCACTACAGGCATAAGGAGCTCATTCTTTAAAACAAAAGGTTATTCTATTAAGAAAATACTCACAATCATACTTTAAATATGCAGTTGAATTTCTATTAAGTATTAACGAAAATGTATTTAAGAAATATTGTGTTAACTTCATATTTGATAGTTGCTATGTATCAAATGATTTTTAATAGTCTCTACTGTTTTAAAATCTGTTAGGTTATCACTCATATTTGGCAAGTGGTTAATAAAAGACCATTATTAATTGTGTAAAGAAAATGCCAAGAAACTTAAGCAAGTGTTTTGATGGAGGAAGTGAGTCCTATTGATTGAATTAGCAATGATAGGTTTCCTAACATTTTTCTGCACATGATTCTGTTTTCAGTTGCTTATAATTTTTCCAAATTTTAACCATTCAGGACTTGCTTTCTGCAGTTTAATTTTTTTTTTCATGCAGTGCAAGAACAGGGGAAAGATTCAATTAATCTGAATGCTAGTCGATTTAAAACTGATAATATGAAACACTTATTTCAAACAATGTATAACCGACCTTTGAAATCGATTGCCACCAGAGAACATCCTGACAGGAAACATACCAAATCTTTTTTTTTCCTCCAAGTATGTGTGTGTTCTGTGACTACCCTCAGTTAAATGAGATTTTTTTAAAAATACATAAACCACTAACTGGCTGAGATTAGGAAGAAATTTCCCCCTGTGAACAGCTTATTCCATAACTGCCTGTTATGGGGTTTCTTGCCTCATTCTTTGAAGCATCTGGCATTGACCAATACAGGAAACAGAATACTGGAGTAGGTGAAACACTGTGCAGAGTGAAGTGGCAGGTCCCGTGTTCTTTGAATTAGGTAAGGCAACAGATTCTAAATGCATGGACAAGCATTTCAGTCACAGATGAAAAAGGCTAGGGCGCAAAAGATGCAGAAGAGGGAAAACCACCAGTAAGTGGCAACTGCCTTAATGTGTGAGGGGAATGGATGGACAAACATCACACAATGAGGGAAGGAAGTTTGCAGTGCAAAGGAGAAGGACGAAAGGGAAGTATGGGAGGAAAAATGAAAACAAAAATGACTTTCACCATATTATGTCTGACCAGTTGTCAGGACTACTGCTGGATGAGAAATGGTTCCCAATATACATCAGAATGAAACCAAGACCTTTGGACTTTTTCAGTGAAAAACCAGAGATGGCCAATAGACTGCTGTGCTAAAGCCATTTGCTGCAGCTCTGGGACTTTCCTGTGTTCAAGTTCCTTCTCCACCTCATTCAGAAAAAAGGACTCATTGCAGGTCCCATCTCTAGGTGGGTGTTTGACCATCCTGGTTTTTCCTTTTCTGAGATAGTCATGGTTATGTCTACCTCTCTCTCAATTACAAGTTTCATCCTGGGCCTGATAAACCTTTCCTGTTCATAATTTAACTGAAACAGGTACAGTAGAATCATAGAATCCTAGGGCTGGAAGAGACCTCAGGAGGTCATCAAGTCCAGCCCTCTGCCCAAACCAGGACCAATCCCAACCAAATCATCCCAGCCAGGGCTTTGTCAAGCCGAGACAAAAACCTCTAGGGATGGAGATTCCACCACCTCCCTAGGTAATCCATTCCAGTGCTTCACCACCCTCCTAATTAAATAGTTTTTCCTAATATCCAACCTAGACTTCCCCCACTGTAATTTGAGACCATTGCTCTTTCTTCTTCCATCCATCACTACTGAGAACAGTCTCTCTCCATCCTCTTTGGAACTTCCCTTCAGGAAGTTGAAGGCTGCTATCAAATCCCCCCTCACTCTTCGCTTCTGCAGACTAAATAAGCCCAAATCCCTCAGTTTCTCTTCATAGGTCATGTGCTCCAGCTCCCTAATCATTTTGTTTGCCCTCTGCTGGACTCTCTCCAATGCATCCACATCCTTTCTGTAGTGGGGGCCCCAGAACTGGACACAATACTCCAGATGTGGCCTCACCAGTGCTGAAAAAGGGGAATAAATGCTTCTCTATGTCTGCTGGAAATGCTCCTCCTAATGCACCCCAATATTCCATTCGCCTTCTTGGCTACAAGGGCACACTGTTGACTCATATCCAGCTTTTCATCCACTGTAATCCCCAGGTCCTTTTCTGCCGAACTGCTACCTAGCCAGTTGGTCCCCAGCCTGTAACAATGCTTGGGATTCTTCCGTCCCAAGTTCAGCACTTTGCACTTGTCCTTGTTGAACTTGATCAGATTTCTTTTGGCCCAGTCCTCGAATCTATCTAAGTCACTCTGGACCCGATCCCTGCCCTACAATATATCTACCTCTCCCCCTAGCTTAGTGTCATCCGCAAACTTGCTGAGGGTGAAATCCACGCCCTCATCGAGGTCATTCATAAAGATGTTGAACAAAACATGCCCTGGAACCGATATTTGGGGCACTCCACTTGAAAGGGACCACCAACCTGACATCAAGCCATTGATCACTACCCATTGGGCTCAACAATCTAGATAGCTTTCTGTCCACCTTACAGTCCATTTATCCAATCCATGTTTCCTTAACATGCTGGCAAGAATATTGTGGGAGACCGTATCAAAAGCTTTGCTAAAGTCAAGTTGTATCGCATCCACTGACTTCCCCATGTCAACAGAGCCAGTTACCTCATCATAGAAGCTAATCAGATTGGTCAGGCATAACTTGCCCCTGGTGAATCCATGTTGACTATTCCTGATCACTTTCCCCTCTTCCAAGTACTTCAAAATGGATTCCTTGAGGATCCCCTCCATGATTTTTCTAGGGATTGAGGTAAGGCTGACTGGTCTGTAGTTCCCTGGATTGTCCTTCTTCCCTTTGTTAAAGATGGGCACTACATTTGCTTTTTTCCAGTCATCCGGGATCTCTCCCAATGTCCATGAGTTTTCAAAGATAATGGCCAAAGGTTCTGCAATGACATTTGCCAACTCTCTCAATACCCTCAGATGCATTAAATCCAGACCCATGGATTTGTGTACGTTTAGCTTTTCTAAATAGTTCTTAACCTGTTCTTTCTCCACCAAGGGCTGCCCACCTCCTTCCCATACTGTGATGCCTCGTGCAGCAGTCTGGGAGCTGACCTTGTCTGTGAAGACAAAGGCAAAAAAGACATTGAGTACTTCAGCTTTTCCCACATCATCTTTCACTATATTACCTACCTCATCTAGTAAGGGCCCCACACCCTCTCTGATCACCCTGTTAATGCTAACATGCCTGTAGAAACCTTTCTTGTTACGCTTCCCATCCTTTGCTAGCTGCAATTCCAATTGCGCTTTCACCTTCCTGATTACTCACATGCATTCTTGAGCAATATATTTATACTCCTCCCTAGTTATCTGTCCAAGTTTCCACTTCTTGTAAGCTACCTTTTTGTGTTTAAGCTCACCAAGGATCTCCCTGGTAAGCCAATCTGGTCGCCTACCATATTTGCTTTTCTTGCTGCACATTGGGATGGTTTCTTCCTGTGCCTTTAATAAGGCTTCTTTAAAATACTACCCCTTCTCAATATATTTTAATTTCATGGACACTTCCCCCGCCCCTCCTCCCCCACTCTCTGAGGGAGGAAAAAAAAGAAAAGGAAAAGTAAGGAAAGCAAAAGAATTTTTAACTTATCACGGACCCCCTGAAGTTGGGAACCACTGGCCTAGATTTAGATTCCTGTTTCCAAGAGAGTGGCACAACTTCATACATACCCCTCTGGGATATGCCAATCATTAGCTACCTCAGGCTGTAGCCTGCCTAGTACGCTGGCTTTTGTGAATCACATTCTTATGCTCTTAGCTCTCCTCAATTCAGCTTTTTGAATCATAGAGTTATTTTTGTAACTTATGTAGGTGCCTGTAAATTAGGCAACATGATGCTGAGCATTTCAACAGCAAAGTGCTTTTGTGGATCACAAAATAATTCAAATTTTGGTTTGCTAGACAAAATAACAACAAACTGGAAAAAAAATCATTCAGAAACAACCCAGAAGTTTGTTTGCTTATTCATTTTCTTGGTGAAACAAAAACAAAGAAATTTGTTGACAAAGAAAAACATTTTGATTTGGGGTACTCATAAAACAGAGAACAAAAGGGTGCTTTCCTTCCTACTTCCCACCTTCCTTTTTTATCCAAAAGCCCAATGGAAAGAGGATTCTGTTGGGGATGGGGAAGGGAGACTCAAGTTTAAATCCTTACTCTGCGGCAGGCGTCAATTCAGATCGGCCCTGAATTTAGGAAGTATCCTAATCACTAGCCTATTGGCTATTTGGGAGTAGGATGCTCTTACACTCTTCCATTGAAGATGTTCTAATTTCTATAAATAAACTAAATAGCAGAAGATTGAGCAGCACAAATCTATAGTTTGGTGGCTAGGACAGTTTCATCAAGAGAATGAGAGAGATCCACTCCCAGCATATCCAATGGCACACTGGTTAAGACATGCATGAGGGAGACCTAGGATTAATTCCTTGCTTTGTGGCATTGACAGCAGGGAGATGTTTCAATTACTTTTACAGACTTATTTCCTCTAGGTATACTCATGGCAGAACTAAGTTCAAGATTTTAGAACAGTGGTTATGAACCCGAAACACAATTAAGTCCACCTCATTTATAAGATCAAACCACATAGACAAATAACCATGTTAGATTTAAGGCCCCTTACACACTGGCTACGTCTAGACTACATCCCTTTTTCGGAAAAGGGATGTAAATTAGATGTATCGCAATTGCTAATGAAGCGGGGATTTAAATCTCCCCCGCTTCATTAGCATAAAAATGGCTGCTGCTTTTTTTCCGCACGGAGCTTTGCTGGAAAAAAGCGCCAGTCTAGACGCTGATCTTGCGGAAAATAAAGCCTTTTCTGAAAGATCCCTTATTCCTTATTTCATGGTGGCTGTGTCTAGACTAGCCAGTTTTTCCAGAAAATCAGCCACTTTTCCGGAAAAACTTGCCGGCTGTCTAGACTGGCCACTTGAATTTCCGCAAGAACACTGACGATCTCATGTATGATCATCAGTGTTCTTGCGGAAATACTATGCTGCTCCGGTTTGGGCAAAAGCCCTCTTGCGCAAATGCTTTTGCGCAAGAGGGCCAGTGTAGACAACGTGGTATTGTTTTGCGCAAAAAAGCCCCGATGGCTAAAATGGTGATCGGGGCTTTCTTGCGCAAAAGCGGATCTAGATTGGCCAGGGACGCTTCTCCGCAAAAAGTGCTTTTGCGGAAAAGCGTCCGTGCCAATCTAGACGCTCTGTTCCGAAAATGCTTTTAACGGAAAACTTTTCCATTAAAAGCATTTCCGGAAAATCATGCCAATCTAGACGCAGCCAGAGGGATAAGGGATCTTTCGGAAAAGGCTTTATTTTCCGCAAGATCAGCGTCTAGACTGCGCTTTTTTCCGGCAAAGCTCCGTGCGGAAAAAAAGCGGTAGCCATTTTTATGCTAATGAAGCGGGGGAGATTTAAATCCCCGCTTCATTAGCAATTGTGATACGTCTAATTTACATCCCTTTTCTGAAAAAGGGATGTAGTCTAAACGTAGCCACTATGTATAGAGCTCACATAACTAATAGATTAATAAACTCTGCTGCATGGTTGAACCTAGCATAGTACTTTTCCCTAGCATGCCTTTCTGGGCCTGGCTCCTTAAATCCAACAGAAACAACAGCTGCAGCCTTGAAGGAAGCATTTTGCACTTTGAAGCTTCTGGCTGTGTTTTAAGTGTCTGTTATATTTTTTTATTTGTTATGGCTTCTGCAATCCTATTTTAATTCTTATTGATAGAAACTAGAAAGATATAGGAGCCTCTGTATCTCCTTTCTTTTTAACTTTAATGTAATTATGCCCACTTAATTTGGTCTTTAAAATCTTCCTATATATTGGGGGAAATACAAGATTTAATGTTTTTAAATAATGGAATATTTTAATGTATTATGTAGTTGTATTTTTCACATACAATGGTTTTTGCCATTGGAAGTGTTTTCCCTGATGACTCTTTCATTAGTTATTATATAAATGTTGCCATATAGCTATAGTTATAGATATCCCTATGCAGTTTGCATTTTCTCCTGAAAAGCAACAATGAACAGCTGTCATAATCTTGCTCTTTCCCACCTCTTTATGTAAGGGAGTGTGTCATCTTAAGCATTTGTATCATACGCAGGAAAATGGGGTCATGACTCTGGTGCTTTCTGACTCTAGTGTGACACAGACAACAAACAACTGATCAAACATGGTACAAAATTCAGGGAAAAGTGAGCCCTATTATATATGGATGGAGGTGGCTAAAAATGCATGGCAAATACTCATGATAATGTGAAAATTTGCTACTGTAGATATGTGTGTATGTACATACACACAAACACACACACATACACTACCTTAGTTTTGAAGCACAGCAGTTAGGCCACCTGGTTTTTAATGAGCTATTTATCATTGTATCTCCTCAGATATAAATAGAATATAGATACATACGAAAGACTAAGGATATTTTTAAAATTTTGTCCAGCCCTATTTCACACTGTTTGGTGCACACAGATGCAGCCCTTGCACTATGACATTGAGCTCTGGTGTGAAATATTTGTGCATAATTCTGCTTTGCTAAACATCATTTTTGTTTTTTCAACTAAAAATTTGTGCTTCCTGTCCTAAATTCTTGTGATGTGGTGATTTATTTTTTCGTATGCGTTGTTAAAATAGTACTATGTTCTACTCCAGAAGTGGCTGTATTTGTATGGTAGCCAGACATCATTTTCATGCTGGATGCATATGAGTATGTTTTCATTGTGTGTACATTATACATGGTGTCAATAGTAACTTTACAATTAAGATTGTGTTGAGATTTTCACTTAAAGCTAAATTAAAATTCCAAATGCAGAATGGACTTGAGGGGTCCAGTATATACGATGAAACAGGGAAGTGTTCCTTCCCAAGAAAAGCTCCATTAGGAATCCTAGAAACACAGATAAGTAGCTCCCTTACTATTCCAGACTTCAGACCCCACAGTGCTTTCTGTGTCTTTCTTCTTCTCTCCTGGTACGTCTAGACTACACCTCTCTGTCGACAGAGAGATGTAGATTAGGCACGTCAAAATTGCTAATGAAGCAGGGATTTAAATATCCCATGGTTCATTAGAATAAACATGGCCACTGCTTTTTTTTTTAAACGGAGCTTTTTCGAAAAAAAACGGCAGTCTAGACAGGGATCTGTCAAAAAATAAACCCTTTTTCGACAGATCCTGTATTCCTCAAAAAATGAGGTTTACAGGATCTGTCGAAAAAGGGTTTACTTTTCGACAGATCCCCATCTAGACTGCCTTTTTTTTTTAAAAAAGCTCCGTGTCAAAAAAAAGTGGCAGCCATGTTTATGCTAATGAACCATGGGATATTTAAATCCCTGCTTCATTAGCAATTTCAACGTGCCTATCTACATCTCTCTGTCGACAGAGAGGTGTAGTCTAGACAGCCTCCATCTGCACTTCCTGCCCCCAAATCTTCCCTCATAGACCTAAGAAAGGTACAGTTTGCAGTCTTCTACCCCCATATAGTAACCACATATCTTTCACCCTCCTCACACACTAGACTCTTCACTCACGTTCAAACACAAAACCATAACATAAGAACATCTGAACACCCACACTGGGTCAAACGAAAGGCCCATTTAGCCCAGTATTCTGTCTACTGATAGTGGCCAATGCCAAATGCCTCAGAGGGAGTGAACACAACAGATAATCATCATGCAATCCCTCTCCTGTCATCCATTTCCAGACAAACAGAGGCTAAGGACATCATTCCTACCCATCCTGGCTAATAGCCATTGATGGACCTAACCTCCTGAATCTATCTAGCTCTTTTTTGAACCTTGTTAAAGTTCTAGCCTTTACCGCATCCTCTGGCAAGGAGTTCCACAGGTTGACTGAGTGAAGAAAAACTTCCTTTTGTTTGTTTTAAACTTGCTGCCTATTAATTTAATTTGGTGCCCCCTTATATTGTGGGAATAAGTAAATAACTTTTCCTTATTCACTTTTTCCATACCAGTCATGATTTGATAGACTGTTACATTTACATGTAAAATGTATAACTATTCTCATAACAATTATATTTACATGTAAAATGATATATTTCACAATCATGCATGCAGAAAGGTGATTTATTTCCACCTACTCAGGGTAGCAGTTCAGGCTGCACATTTGACTATGTAAGGAACTCGATGTGCGTGCTGTGGTTGTTGATACGTTGGCGTTGAGAAGAAATATAGTGTCTAGGTGAGGAATCTGCAACTGGATATTATGATATTTGGTGGTAAAAATGGGTGAGTTGAGGCTAATGTGTATGTGAACTATGGCTTAATAGCCTTAATAGGTAGCGCAAGTGATAGAATTGATACAAATGCCATTGAGCAATTTGTACTGCAAGTCAGTTGTTCCACATGGGAGTATATGCACATTTGTATGCACATGCCCTCTGACTCAGCACAGAAAGATCTGGATCAGCAAAACATCCATAGTTCTTAAAAAAGGCAGCATGGTTGATGGAGTCACATTGTTTGTTTATGCTCATTAGGAGGTTTTTTTTTTAATTGGCTGCTGAGAGCGATAATTGTCAGTAGTTGTAAGCAAGAGAGCAGCTTCTCTGGTAGTATCAACATGAAATGGAGCAGGAGCACCTGGAGTCAATGAGACAAATTTTGCAGAGTCACAAACATAACAGCAGTTACACAACCAACTGTTTCAGAGTCGAAACTGGGTCACAATTCTGATCCAGACCTACCAGCTTGCTGATCCATTTTCCTGTAAAGTTTTCCATAATCATTGGTATAGCTATTCAGGATAAAGCATTTTGTGGTGACACAATGCTCATTTATATTACCGTGCAAAGTGACCCTCCCAATGTTTTATTTGTAAGCTACAGTAGGGAATTGTTAGGGATTGCAGAATAAATGGAATTATGAAGAACATAAGAAAGGAGCCTGGTTCTCCATCTATGACAGCAAGGCACATTTTCCCTTCTAGTCAGCATATACTACTTGTTTTCTGTATTTACTAGAGATACAGCCAACTTCCAAAACTCAGAACTGGATTTCTAATACCCCCATTTTCAAGTGCTTTGATCAGGAAGTTGCTGCTCAGGTCCATCTTTAGCATTTCTATTCCAAAACATTTGAAATGGGAGAGAGAGGGGAAGGTTTCAGAATGCTGCTGCAGCACAGTGAGTGTGTGTTTAGATAATTCACATGAGAGAGCACAGAGACAAGGCTAGCTTCGAAGCTGGGATCTCCTAAACATTCTCTTTCTAAGGGAGATAAAATACTGAAAAATACTTGGCTTAAACTGCTGCAAAAACTCTTATAGTGTGTACCACTTCTGGAAAAGACCCTGGGGATCAGCAATGGAATCCTTTCTATTGATTGGCTGGTTAAATAGAGGCCTGTTAGATTCAGACAGGCTAGATTGATTATACAGCAGCAGAAGGAGCTTAGACTCAGAGCTGAGAGAGCAAGAGAGGGAGAGAGTATGTACTATAGAATCAGTATGTGACTGCTGGTGCCTGATAACACTGATACCTAGCTCCCTCAGTGGACAACTTACTGAGCTGCCTTTTCCTTCACAAGAGGATGTCAGCCCCAAGCTTGGGCAAGCGATAGCAGACTGGACCTTGGAATAGTTCATTTTACCTATCTCTTAACAATCTTCATCTTTGAAGAAGAGATTCATTACTGAAAACAAAAATTTGCCCTCTCCCCACTAAACCCACACAGCACCGAAGATCTACACAGTTTAATCCTCCAGGTAAGGATGTTTTTCTTTGTCCTTTCTCAGCTGCTAATAAAAATGCATTACTCTTATGTATACTTTGCATTTTAAAAATATATCTACAAGCTTTGGCTTTCATGTACAGCATTTATTTATTGCATATAGTTTTCTCTCATTCTCAGATGAATAGGTATAAAATGCTATGCAGAGAGAATTAGGAGGGAGCTCTGGATTGTGAAAAATCATGATTATACTTTTGTCCCCAACTATGTGAAATTGAAGTGGTTAAAATGACATTTTTCTATCTGCTTGTGCAATGTTATAATGCAAACTGTCCCACAGACACTAAGCAGTTTAGGGCAATAACAGCATAGCAATAAGGCTCTCCTGTATTATTAATTCTTGACTGTTCCTATTTGTGCAGCCAGGTAAGGCAGGCATTTCACTGAAGCTTGTTAGTAGTTTAACACAGAATCTCTCTTTTGATGGTAAGCTAACCACTGCTGCATAAACACGATCTGTCTTAAATGATATAGCATTAGACTGCCATCTTATTATAGATATGGCAATTATAGCTCACATTCTGCTTGCAAAGAAAAGACCAAGGTTTAGGAGCTGAAACATGAATTCTTGGATATTCAGTTATTCTGTGCCTGATGTGACAGTCCTATCGGGCTGATTGCCTGTTCTGGTGTGACATTGACAATACCCTCCCTTACAGCACCTTTTGCTCTATGTAAACTTGTCATATATTACATCCCTCAGCTGGTGGGGGACAGTTTCATTACCACTGTGCAAGGTATTAGGTTAGAAAAGAAATAATTGAGCTTTAGGCTATGCAGCAGTCAGGAAGTTGATTGACTTTGGTTTATAGGCAACAGAAGAGTAAAGCTAAAAAGACAGACCTGTGACTTCAAACAAAAGGCATTCATATCATATTCTCTCCAGTTGTTATGATTTGCATCACCATTCATGTTTATGCTTTCGATGTCTTGATCCCAGACAAAAGGATGTTTTGTATTCCTAGCCACTTTAATTTTCTATTCGAATAGGATGGAGTAAGTCACTCCATTAATCTAATCATTTGAGCATGTATTCTTACAACCAGGCACAACTTTCCTGTGGGTCATCCAGCTAAGAAATTTTCATAGAAGGTCACTGATCCTAAAATGTCTGTGCTTTTAAACCCTAATTTGCAGTCTGCCTCTGGTAATGATAACCAATCAATAAATATGTTGCAATTACTTTTTTCTTCCCCCCAAATATTTTAACTATGGACTGTATGTAGCATTAAAATATTAAATAATATCATTTCACCTGGTAACTACAAAATGCCACAAGTGATATAACATGATATAACTTATTCATAATTATTCAGCTCACTTTTTATAATAGTGCATACTTAAATGGCTGTGTGAGGAATTTTGGTTCATTTTAATATACTTTATGAAAAAATTACTAAAAATAGAGATGCAAATTGGCAAACCTTAAAAAATAGCAGTATATGTTTGTTCTGTTCAGCTTTCTGCTTTAACATAGTCTATATAAATTGTCTCAGTCTCTCTCTATAGTTTATAAACACAATTTATACATATATATTTCTAGCCTTTCCTCCTGTGATATTCTTCACATGTAATCAGGTACTCATTTAGGATTATGCATTGGATAGGGCCTCTCTACAGGAACAGTCCCAATAAAATAAGTCAGACTGCTTACCAGGATACAGTACTGTGCAAGGTAAGTAAGTGTCAGAATCCAGTCCAAAAGTAAGAGAGGGGGAAACACTGACAATAATAAGAGAGCACAGGTTATGTGTCAAGTACTGAAGAGGTTAGCAAGTATATTGGTTACGGTGGAATTTTTCAAACTCCCATTGAATTTTCTTAGGAGCTGAACCCCAAACTCTCTTAGCTCCTATGAAATACAAGCTGGTCTCTTTAAATATGTAGCACTGAGGGTAACATTTACAGATTTATTTTTTTGGCATAGCTTTGATTAAGAGCTTCAGAAAAGATTTCATGTTCCACCTCTGCCTTTTGTCTATGGAGACATGCTTGTTTATCAAAACTGTGCTCTTCTAATGTACCACTTATGAAAGAGAGGCGTCACTGGTGGTTCTTGGTTCTTTTCCTCAGCAGGATTCCCCCCATTCTCCCACATATGAAATTGCAAAATATGCATCAATTTTAATTTACATCCACCAGGTGTATTATCAACAAGGCCCCCAGCAATAAGTATCTAAAAGAATTAATACTTCAATGCTCATCATGAAATTCTAAAAGAAAATGACAAAGCTTTTATTTTTCTACTAGCAACACTCAGTTGAATAGTTATTTATATAAAATGGAATAATTCAAAGACTTTTTTTTGTTTTGAGATTGTGTTATTAAAATGTATTTATAGTGTCTGTGCATACATTTTACACACGTAGGGTTCCCTTTTGTCAGTCCTGGGTTCACATAATTGAGTTTACTTTGTAAATACTTGTTCGTCTCAAACTGGACTTATGTAGTTTAAACTGTTCATTTCCTTTGACTTTTTGAGCACAGACACTCTTAACATATCTCTTCATTTCATGCTTTGACTCAATAATATAAACCATTGACCCTAATTACTAATTTTTGCCCATTCAGAAAATCGGTTTGCTTCTGGGTTCCACCAATAACTCAGGAATCTGAAATCTATTTATTTTCATAAATAACTTAAAACCATTAGGGGGCTCTTTCTTCCTATACTATTCACATAACAGGCTATATTGGACAGATACTATTGGTTTCTATGCCATTTTTAAAATAAGTTCTGCTTGAATCAGTTTCTTCTGAACATAGAACTATTTTAATCAGATAGAGCAACTAGAAAATTTGTATTGATCTTTTTTTTTTTTTCGCATGCATGGAGATGGTGGGAAGCTAGTCCTGAGGCTCTTGATGATTTATGCAGCTATGTTTTAAGTTTACTATCCAGGTGTCTGTCCACAGTGTGGGGTGGGAATACTTTCAAGAAAAACAAGCCAACTGCATTTAATATAAGTTGCTACGAATGTCCAAAAGATGCTATATATTTGCTCATTCTGGAAACATTTCCTGGGAGCTGTTGTGAAAAAAATAGTTGATGAGTGCTCTGATAAGGTCAGTGAAAGACTCATATTTGACTGAGCTGCTTGATAACTTACATGTAGTCTAGAATATGGAATGGTTTCTTCAGACATGCAGCATTCTTTCAGAAAGAGAGAATAGATTATTGTGAGCTTTAAAGTGGGTGCTATTTGTTTGAATGAGACAGAGAGCAAATGCTACACTCTTCATTTCCCCTTTTCTCTATTAGCCTTCACCTGAAAATCCTTACTCATGCCCCAGTGAAATCACTTTTGGCCAGATTCTGAAGCTCTTGGTCATGCTGAGTATTACCTGATGAGAGAAGACACCCATTGATTGCCATGCAACACTAATCCATACAAATGTCCTTGTCCATTTCTTGCAATATTGGATCCTATTTCTGTATATAGTACTATTTAACATGGCATTTGGTATCAATGCAAGGTACCTGAAAGCTAGATGAAAAGTAACAGTGAAAATATTTTCCAGTGGGATTTATACCAATAAGTACACTTACAGTGATCAGTGGTAAGCACTATACCTCTGTCCATACCGCAGGATCCCTCACACTCATAGGACACATATCTTATTGTGCTGCAGATTACGGTTTATGATTATGATTCTTGCATGCAGGAGATTGATTCTTGCATGCAGGAGATTAACTTTCACCAGCTTTCTCAGCACTGGAAACTGTTGGGAAGCATCAGAGGTGGCTGAGGGGACTGAATTTGAGCAGTACAATGGATATGAAAAACCTGTTTTAAATTTCATTGCCAAAAATTAGAAACACAATCTTCCTACTTGATTTGGGCAAATATTGTACAGAAAAAAATATAATGACTGGGAGATTTCTCTCCAAATAAATTATATTAAAATGCAATATTTATTTTAACTGTCATAATTATGCTCTATTCTGCGCTGATATGGCCTTCACTGGAGTGTTGTGTCCAATTCTGGGTGCCACATTTCAGGAAAGATGCAGACAAATTGGAAAAAGTCCAGAGAAAAGTAATACAAATATTAAAAGTCTAGGCAACATGACTTTTGATGGAAATCTGAAAAAAATTGGACCTGGAGAAGAGAAGACCAAGGGAGGGATATGACAACAATTTTCAAATATATGAAAGATTATTACAACAATAAGGGAGAAAATTATTCTTCTTTACCCCCTAAGGGTAGGATAAGAAACAATGGGATTGAATTGTAGCAAGGGCAGTTTCTGCTGACATTAGGAAAAAAACTTCCTAACTGTCAGGGGGGTTAAGCCCTGGCATAAATTGTCCAGTGAGACTGTGGAATCCCGTTATTAGAAAACACCCATCAGGGATGCTCTAGTTAATACCTAGTTCTTCCTTGAGTGTAGGGGCTTGGATTAGATGATCTTTGGAAGTCTCTTCCAGTCCCATGGTTATGATTATCAAGGGAACTGTTGCTACAACATCAGAATATAGGATCAAAAGGATGCTTACATTAAAAATAGTGATGCAATGTGAGGCTGGAAAAAACGTGAGTGAAACCGAGCATAGAATTATTTCCCTCCTTCCTCCGTTATTTTATTTTGAAAGAATTATTTTATAACTGTTTAACCTTGAAAAGTTATATTTGATAGGTGACTTTTTTTTCTGCTCACTGGAAAAGTTAACCATACAAGTCTGGTAGGCTTACGGAAACTTTGAGATTTGTAATTCCTTTGAAAACTTATGTTACTTTGTAAGACTGGAATGTTCTGAATATGAGCCACTCAAAGTTACTTTCAGTGTACTTATAAAAGGAAGAGATTCTCCTATTTCTGCTAAGTTGTATCGTCCTCCATAAATAAGGGTATGCCCATACTTAAACCACTGCAGAGCAGCAACTGTACCACTGCGGGTCATGAGTGTAGGCATTCACTAAAGAGATGGGGGGGGGGCAATGTATAGTTTTAATTAAGCCTCCTCCCCAAGAGGCAACTAGTTCTGTCTAAAATTGGATTTCCTTGTTTTGAAGATCTGCTTAGATACTTGTCTAAGTAGGCAAGGCTGTCAAAGAGAGAAAAGAAGTATAACATTTGAGATGGGATCTGAGGCCAGGAATAATTGATTAACATGAACAAGATCACACAAGAAGTCTATAGCAGGAAATGAAGCCAGAACTCTTGAGTCGGAGTCTAGTGCATTAACCCCAAGTTCACTGTCTTCTCCACAAATGCTGTGTAATTTACCAGTAATTATGCTCCACTTACACAAAATCAATGAGATTTCTTTGAACACACAAACACAAAATATCTCATAGAAATTCTTTACATAGTGCCTACCTTGTTCCACTGCAGAGATGTCTCTAATTTACTGGGTGGTGAATTTATCCCTTACATATACATGCTAAATAAAGCACTTTGAATTACTTTGGAATGAAAATTGTGTGTAAATGTACAGTGTAAATGTACGGTGGTATTATGACAAACAGAAATCAATCTGAAACTTCAACTAATGAAACCTGCAACAGTCTGGGATACTCTGCTAAGGATGAATAAAACATTTGTCACTGATGAATGTTTAAACATGGATAAAACAATTATTCAGACATGTCTCCAAATAAGAATCCAGATATGCTTAACAGGAAACACTTTTCCTATTTTCTGCTTTCCTGGAGTCAGTGTGGAGGATGATTGTCATATGTCTCTGACTACGATTGCAAGAAGTAAGACTTTACAAGAATAACTTAAATATTACAAAAACCATTAGAACTCATTTTAATAGAGCAGAAAATACATTACTAAAAATGCTGTTAAAGTGTGTGGAAGGATATCTGCAGATAAGCATTTACAAATTTTAGTACTTACTACAATGCACAGATTAATCTGCCCCTGTAAAATAATTAATGATGCAAGTCTGTGGAGTACAGAGTACATCAGCAAGGTCCTGCAGAACAGTTGAGAGTGAAAAGTACTTCTTTTACTTCGTTGTCCTTCCTTGACAAATTAGTACCTTAGAAAATTAACTTGTTCATAGCAACAACCAAGCCACAGCTATTCCTTTAATTATGTATAACTTTTGTAAGTATTTTTCATGAATTCCAATAGTTGATGAAGGACAGTACCCTGAGTATATTTATACTTTTAATTTATTGAAGATTATTGATATAAATTGATGCAAGTTTAGCTTCCTGGCCATCTCTGAAGCAGTGATGACTTTAGTTACAAAGAATGTATGATGATTTGCTTGATTTCACTGAGAAAGATATACTTGTTTTTAATACTGCAGAATGATCAGTAGTCCCACTTGTACATGGCCAAGAATATTTAATGATGAAGATGATGGACTAGCCAGGTGGCCACTGGGCATCTTGTATGATATAGAGCAGGGCTACTCAATTTTGGAAGCCCCAGGGGCCACAAATGATACTCACGGCACATGCCGAGAGCTGCAACTTAAGCATGGCTGCATATATATGCAAATATATGCAAATATATACAAATAGCTTCTTTCATACTGACGGGCATGAATACAAAGATTAAGGCAAGACTACACAAAACGCAGGCCCCATTTAAGTCAGTTCTGCTGATATTAATAAAATTCAATATTTACCCAATTTCCACCCATATGACAGCATTTTTAATTAGCAATGACAGTTCAGCAATTTAACTACTAAAACGCATATCAAGAGAAGACCATTATATTGACTACTTTTTTGTTTTGGCTTCACAGTTTTAACAAATAAAACAAAAACTGCCAATACAATATTTACTGAAATAGCCCCTCTCCAATCCCAGAGTCAGGCACCCCAGCCCACTGCTTTATCCCAATGCACCCACCCCTCCCCCAGAGCCACGTACCCCCAGTCCTGCCCCCAAATCCCCTTCCCGCAGAGCCAGGCACCAGAGATATGGGATGGTAACCCTACCTTTCAAGTGGTCGCTCCCACTGCCCGGCCCAGCTACCTTGGGGTATGTCTACACTACAGCATTATTTTGAAATAACTTATTTCTAATTAACTATTTCAAAATAAGATATTTCAGAATAACATGTCTACACACAAAATACATTTCGAAATAGCATTTTGCTATTTCGAAATAGCACGTTCACACTGAGTGGACGCTGAATCACATTTAAGGCCGGCTGGAACCAGATCCAGCAGGGCATCAGGTCAGGAGTTACTTTGTGTGGCTGCTGCCTGAGGCTATCTGAGCCCTGTGCTTAAAGGGACCCCCCCTGGACAGCTGGTTCTCAGCTTTCCCTGCTTGCTTGCCTACCTTGATGAAGGACAGCAAAGCATTTTGTCTCTGCGTGCTCAGGTTGCCCTCACTCGGGACACCACAGCACTCTGCAACATGGAGCCAGAGCTGCCCCTGGCACTCTGGTGCTTCTCATGGACGCGTTGCTGTGAGCCTGGCTGCACTTTCTGCAGGCTGCCATCCGGGAGGTCCATTGGGGGGCTGTCAGTATCCAGGAGGCCCTGTGGGAGAGCTTCCACCCTGAGGAGCACTAAGAGCCTCCTTGGTCTGCCCCACTGGAGGCTTGTGCCTCATTCCTCCCTCACATCCTTCCACTTACCCCTCCTTAACCCCCCTTCCTGATGTCAAATAAAATACATGTATTTTCATGAACACAAACTCTCTTTATTTAACAAAACGGGGGGGGGGGGAATGAAACTCTGGTGAGACTGGGGAAAGGAGGTGGGATAGGAGAGAAGAGAGAGTGGGAGAGGGGAGGGGGAAACCTGGGAGGAGGGAGCAGGAAGGGGGAAGCAAGGGGAAGAAGGGGGAGGGGAAGCTCAGGGTTGGGGGTCTTGCCGGACCAACTTGATTTTCATGCAAACCTGCTCCTGGGTTCGCATGTGGCCTTTGGTGGCCAGGCTGACAGCTATCCTGCCATAGACGGCTGCCTTCCTACATCTAGTGCGGAGATCATGGATGTTGGGAGCATCCCCCCCAAATCTGAATAAGGTCCATGATCTCCACCCTGGACCAGGAAGGCGCCCACCTTTTGCGGGCCCTGGCAGACTCCTGGGAGCTGGCAGACTGCTCCTGGGGAGCAGTGGAGGGCTGGCTGCCAGTGGCTTGCTGGCTCCTGTTTTGGGGCCACTGGGGCAGGGGCAGTGACTGCTGGCTCTGGGCTGGCAGGCTTGGAGCTGGCACAGGCACTGTGGCCAGAGTCAACCCCTTTAAGGGCTCTGGGGAGGGAGGAGAGAGAGAGGAATGTTCTTGGTTGAGGCTGGAGTGGCCACCAGGGCACCCTGGGATGGCTGGAGGCCCCCTATTTCGATATAAGCGTCTACACAGCACTTATTTCGAAATAGCTATTTCGAATTTGACGTTATTCCTTGTGGAATGAGGTTTACCAAATTCGAAATAAGCGCGCCGCTATTTCGAATTAATTAACGAATTAATGGCTGTTATTTCGAAATAACTTTGCTGTGTAGACATACCCTTGGAGACTTGACTCCAGTTTGCGTGTGGCCCGCCAGGCACTCCTAGCTCGCTGCAATGTGTGGGGTTGTGCGCTCTGCTCCCAGCCCCACTCCCCCGCTACACCTCTGCCTGTGTGGGGAGGCTCTGCTGCCTCTCGCTGTCCCCCGCCCCTCCCCACCAGCCAGTAGCAATGAGGCAGGCAGGCGGCCCAGGAAGCAGCTCAAGGCGCCGTGGGCTGCATGCAAACTGGCCACATGTTGAGTAGCCCTGCTATAGAGGAAAGTTAAAATGTTTGGGTTTAAAAACTGTTGCATTTTTTTATGTTTGTGTAAACAGACTGATTTTTTCATCGTCTAACAAAAATTGAGACAATGAAATGGGTTTTCCTTTTCTGAACTGCCCAATCTTCCAAAGTCCAGCTGATAGTTCTTATCAGCCCCATCCTCTTTGCAGGGCTACTCGACTTTGGAAGCCCTTGGGGCCCACAATGATACTCACAACACATGCAAATATATATGCAAATATATGCAAATAGCTTCTTTCACATTGACGGGCATGAATACAAAGATTAAGCCGTAAGCCACAGTGCCGGAATCAAACGTGGCCAGTGTGAGCCAGTCAGCACCTCCCAGGCTCTGCCCACAAGGCTAAGCAGCCAGCACTTCCCACAATGCCCCAGCGCTCCCGGCACCTCCTCCCTGAGGGCTAGAAATGCCAACACCCTGTACCCGTCTGTTCCAGCCAGCCCGTCTGCTTGCGTCTTTCAGTGCTCACCCTGCCTGGGAGACGCCTCACCATTGTGGAGCGTGTTCCCAGTGGAGGCCATGTTCAAAGGATCCCACCTGTGGGCCACGTGTTGAGCCCTGTGTAAACCCAAACTGCTCCATGGTCCACAAACAGGCTGTGGGCTGAATGCAGCCCATAGGCCGCATTTTGAGTAGCCCTGATCTATTGGATGATGAACAAATGTACAGCTGGCAGCAGAACTCAATCCTGCTAAAACTGAAATCGAATGGAAAAACTCCAACTAACTTCATTGGGAGCAAGAATGGGCCCAATATTTGCTGATTTTTCATGATGTACAAAGGCACTGAAATATGACTGAAAGTTTCATCCAAAATTCAGATCCAAACTTTTTTTATATATGCATATAACCTTCAGTTTTGTCTGGGACAGTATCTGGATAGCCATATGGGAGGCTAGTGTTCTGAAATATCCTACCCATTTGAAACCAGGAAGTACATATCCCCACAGGAAAGCCACCTCCCTTCAGCTATCCTATACTATTTTGAAATCTGATAAATTGCAATTAGCTTTAGAAAAAGATTTGGATGCTGTTCCAAAACATCAAAGTTTTGGAGGCTATCAATTACTGCTGTGCACTCATGTAAGAGAACAAGTAAGCTTTTCTTAATACTTTTCAAACACAGACCTATAATTAAGTAGGTACTTTAATTATAGAAATATTAGAAATACAATTGACAATTGCTATTCCTTCTCCTCACCTTATTCCAATAAAACATCTATCTTGACAGTTGTCATGATGCCACTTTGCACTAATTACATTGATGCAAAGTGGCTGCAAAGAAGCATAACACATAATACCCCTGAAAAAGAAAGTCTGTCTGGTAGATGCAAGACCAACTCTACTGATTCTATCCTTCCTATGGTTGCAGGAGGCCATGGGTACAGCAGTTATGTCAGGGAACAGAAAGGACATTTGGAAGATGGGGAAGGGTTGTTCTGGGGGCAGAGCAGTGCTCCAGGTATTCTTTGGCTGTCACAAGACCTATAGGAACCTTGGGTAGCTGTGTGCAAGTCTCCTGGTTAGTTCCTAAGAGCTTCTGGATCAAGAAGGTGCAAACTACCTGCCTCAGTATTTGTGCAGGGATAATCTCTCCTATGTGTATTAGCAATTGGAGCCCTGTCACAAGCTGTGCTCTTCCTCACTGCTGAGGGCAGTAATTTCCAGAACCAAAATTCTTCCCTCTCTAGAAAACTAACAGACCCAGATAAAGTTGTCTCCTTCTGAGGGTTTATAAGCAGAGAAAAAGGTCCTTCTCTAACTAAATTGTGGCTTTCCCCCACTTGGGTATCCCGTAACTCCTCCCTCTCTTATGATTGTCACCTGAGCAGGGTGGGTTTGTAAGCCACAGCCACAACCATTTCCTGAGCCTCTTAACTCTTTCCTTTATGGTTCTAATGCCCTGCAGACTTTTCAGAGACTAGGAAGAGGTTTCTATTTTACTTAGATTCTAATAAGGAACTCATCTCCATAATTTTTGTTCAACTGGCTTTACCTGGATGTCTCCAATCAGATTTTAAAAAGTACAATAAGAACATTAAATGTATACACAAGCCCATTCAGAGTATTTTGAACATCAATGCAGCAGACAGCAAAAACAATTACTAAGCCCACAGCCTGAGTTATAAACTTCTCTTAATTAAATGGTTCTCATTATTTTCTACCAGTTTTCTCTTCCATCAAATAAAAAGTAAATCCCAGGATGATTGAAGTCCAGTCACCTGCCCATTAAAAACAGATCACTGACAAGATAACTGCAAATAATGATTTTCCTAATGCTGCAGAGATGCCCAAGTTGGAGCTATACTCAGCCTAGTTTATAGAAGACAAACTGTTTAAATCTATTATGTGTACTGATCACATGATATGTTCCGGAAGATCTCAGCTAGTTTTCCATTGAGTAGCCTGAAGTCCATCCTTACTGATTATCCCTACCCACGGCATATCACTGCTAAATATTTCTCACAGTTTCTTTATAAATGGATACATAATATTCCCTTCTGGAAATAATCTTGAGGTGGCAATAATTTGGCGAAGATTCAGGATCATGCTACATTGTAAAAGAAATTAATTACGGCAATTAACCTATTTCAGCCAATCAACTGACTAGTCTAGTATTTGAAGAGGTATTTTCTGCAAAGTGTGAGACACTTCACTATTGCTGTAAAACCTCATGGAGGCACCCACTTTTCTGAAAAACAGACTTTTGCACCATACTATGTTGCAGTACTTTAGTACATCAGCACAAAAGCTCTTGCTGAAGGTTATTTAGGATACATCTAGACTACGTTCTTCTTTTGAAATGAGATATGCAAATTCGGTGCTAATTTGCATATCTTCTTCCGATCGCTTTTTCAAAAGCTTTTTTTCAAAAGTGAAAGCAGTTTAGACAGGTTTTTTTTTTAAAGAATCCCCCTTTTTCAAAAGAAACCTTCTTCCTTAAAAATGAAGTGGGGTTCGAAAAAGGGGGGTTCTTTTGAAAACCTCCCATCTAAACTGCTTTCACTTTAAAAAAAAATGCTTTAGAAAAAGCGATTGGAAGAAGATATGCAAATTAGCACAAATTAGCACAGAATTGCAAATGTACCCTTAGGGTGTGTCTAGACTACATGGTTCCATCGACAGAGCCATGTAAACTAGTTTACCCGACATAGTCAATGAAGCAGGGATTTAAATAATTCCCGCTGCATTAAAATAAAAATGGCCGCCGGGCTGGGCTGACAATCAACTCTATTCTGCTGAAAAGAATGTGCAGCATAGACATTATTCTTTCTTAAGCTTTTTTTGTAGTGGGAGTTGCTTTACATTTTCATTTGTGCATTTTCAGCACCACACTAATAAATCTTGTGCTCAGATAGTAAAATATAATTAGGTCAAACTTCACACTGCTTGCCTTGTAAATGATGATTTAACTTCTGGATTTAACGGCAGGCTTGTAGATTTGTAAATGTAGAGATGTGCCAACTCAGTGAATTTTAGTGGTAAATCATAAGATGTCCTAGTCTCAGTATGGATAGATACAAATAAAAATAAACGTATATAATAGCTTAGGGTATGTCTGCACTAGCCACCCTAGTTGAAACTAGGGTGGCTAATGCAGGCATTCGAACTTGCAAATGAAGCCCGGGATCTAAATATCCCGGGCTTCATTTGCATGTTCCCGGGCGCCGCCATTTTTAAATGGCCCGTAGTTTGAACTCCCTGCCCGCGGCTACACGCGGCACGGACTAAGTAGTTCGAACTAAAACCCCTAATTCGGAGTACCATTACTCCTCATTGCTGGAGGTTTCAGTGAATATTATAATAATAATTGCTGCTGAAACTAATGTAAAGCAATTGTTAGTAAATTCTTTCTTTGGGGGGAGCGGACCTCACACTTCCTGTAGATTGTTGGAACAGAAAGGCCAAACAAAGTTGACTGATAGAATTATGTGAAACTTTCAGATTACTTCCAGACTTGGGACTATAGTACACTGCAAAGAAATTGCTCTCAGTTCTTGAGTGCTTTCTTGACTATATAGCTCAGCATCTCCAGCTTTGCATGTCCTGAGACTCTTGGTTCAAGCCCTGGCTTAGTACAATTGCAGTATAGACACAAGTGGGGTTATACTTGAGCCTGGATTTACATTATGTTGTAGCTATACCCACAAAATCAGTATTGTTTTCCCTCAGTTTATTGCAAAAGAAGAGCACTATGCCACAACTGGGTACTTCTTGAGTCACACAGTTAAAGTAACCTAACCCCATGTAGACAGTGCTTGGATGACAGAACAAGTCTTCTGTCAAGCTAACTAGCTTCTCTAAGGAGGAGGAATTAACTTCAGTGATGTGAGAAACCCTCTCACTGCTGTAGTATGTGTCTACACGGCAGTGTTACAATGGCACATCTCCAGCGCTGCAACTGTGCTATCCTAGCATTTCAAATCAGAACAATGTAGCTGTGCCATTGTAGCATTTTAAGAGCAGGCAAGCCCAAAGTTTAGCAAAAAACACTATTTCACAGCTACTCCTTGCTTGCTGATGTGCACTTGTCTGGGAGTTTCCTGGCTGTGCTATTTCCTGGACTACGAGAAGAGAATAAGCATTTCCTCTTTCATTTTTTTAGACTCTTGGCTCTCTTTATTAACATCCCTTAAATTTGGCCTTCTGGGGAGCCCTCAGTTTTTACTGTAAGGTTGAAAATAGTCTCTGGGGCAGGAAAAGATCCTCTGCCTTTTCCATCTGTGAGCACATAATCCCTTCTGTACTTAATTTAATATGTGGGCTATGGACATCCTACTACTCTATTGAAGTGACCAATAATTATACATTTTTATAAAGTTTGTTTTCTGAAGGGCATATATTTATCTTTTGTTAGTTTTTACCTAATTATTAGAATCATAGAATCATAGAGCTGGAAGAGACCTCAGGAGATCATCAAGTCCAGCCCCCTGTCCAAGACAGGACCAATCCCAACTACATCTACCCAGCCAGGGCTTTGTCAAGCGAGACTTAAAAACCTCTCAGGATGGAGACTCCACCACCTCCCCAAGTAACCCATTCCAGTACTTCACCACCCTCCTAGTGAAATAGTTTTTCCTAATATCCAACCTAGACCTCCCCCACTGTAACTTGAGACCATTGCTCCTTGTTCTGTCATCTGTCACTACTGTAAACAGCCTTTCTCCATCCTCTTTGGAACCTCCCTGCAGGAAGTTGAAGGCTGCTATCAAATCCCCCCTCACTCTTCTCTTCTGGCTTCACATTAAGGTTCATTCTGGAAGATGATTACGATATGGTATTGCCAACGTCAAACATTCACAAATTAAGTCAGACTCTCAAAATTCAGGAGAATGACTTAAACTTTTATTTATTTATTTTTTATTCTCAGGATTTTTATTTTCTGGCTTTTGTTTTTAACTTTTAGGATGCACATTCTTTACATTTCAACTTGGAGTTTTTTATTTCTATTATGGCTAATACCATAATTTTATTTCATTAAAAAAAATCAAAGAAAGATGAGTTCCTCATGTAATCATGCAACCACTTCTCTCAAGGAGCTGGGGCATTTAGTAAAATATGCAATATTCTAAGGTTTGTGATAAAGTTATGACATTTGGAAACAGTGAATACATATAACCTGGAACTTGGAACAAAGGAGAGGAGATTCTGAAAATGAGACTAGCATCCATGACAAGCAGTTCAGATTTAGATATGCAGTTTTCCAAAGTTTGGAGAATTTGGATTTGAGGTTCTCATTCTGGCCAACCTCGAATAATAAAAAAATATAATCTGATTGTAAAAATAAAGAAGCTACATACTTAAAACATGTTAGTTTAAAAAGTTATTTCTACCAAATTTTAAGATGTGCATACTTGTATTCAAACAGCAATGGAGGTAAATTATTAGTCAACAAGCCAGTGCTCAGTTTCCCAGCTCTTCCAACAAAAATAAATCTCAGTCTATATTTCCAAAATCAAACAGAGTAAAATTTTCTATTGTAAAATTTGAGCCTACATATTTTTATCTACTTACTTCCCTTTATCATCTCACAAAGAGGACAGTCTTGGGATCTCAGTTATTATGCCTTTGCAGAATGAATGTAAGCCCTACTCTTTCAGAGCCAATTAATCAAATTCTGCTTTTTTTGGGAGACTATCCAAAAGGAGGATATGGTCTGCATGAGCTTAAAGAATCTTTATTTTTAGGACAAGATTTGAAACAGCATCAAGACATTTATGTTACACTGCTAAATTCTGCCATCCTGCAGCACACAAACTCTTAAATACATCCCTATCACATTTGTATAGTCTGAGAATAGTAGTCTATCCAAAGGCAAGTCTATAACATCACTGTATTTTTCAGACTGGATACCTGTCTCCTCTTCTTCAAGTGCTTGTTCACGTCAATTCCAATTCAGGTGTACACGCGCCGCATTCACGAATGTCGGAAAATTATCCCCTAGCAGCTCCTGTAGGGTCAGCTGTGGAGCTCCCTAGAGTGGTGCTGCTATATCAGTGCATATATACCACTGCTGACCCTACCCTCCCTCAGTTCCTTCTTACCATCCGTGGCAACGTTGGAACTGTAGCTAGCTCTTGCTTAGCAAGTGCCAGTCCCTAGTAGTAGCTCTCGTTTCCCTAGTCTTCAACTTTGTTTTCTCATGATAAAGATCTTCAAGCAAATAAAATAACAGTGGGCAAGTGCCCAAGTGTTTAGCTCCCTGGGGCACTGGGACATGCCTTGCACCCCAGGCTTTAAAGCATGCGCAGCTTGCAAATGCCTTCAAGTCATGGGACGCCCTAGCAAAGTTTAAAGAGAGGTTGCCCCATGACGACAGGCAGGAGTTCAGTTCTTTGTTAGAGGAGGGCCTCACAGTGGCTAGAACCTCCCTTCAGGAGGCCCTAGATTTTGTGGATTCAGCAGCACGAACCCTCTCGATGGGGGTGGCCATGCGCTGGTCTGCTGGGCTTCACACATCTGGCCTCCCCCCAGAGATCCAGTCTACATTGCAGGATCCACCATTTGAGGGTAGTAGCTTATTCTCAGAACAGACTGACAATAAGCTACACTCCCTCAAGGACTCCTGGGCAACCACGAGGTCCCTGGGAATGCATACCCCAGCCTCCCAGAGGTGCTCCTTCCACCCTCAGCCCCCACACCAGAGCCCAGACAGTGCCAAGAGCAGCAGCTTAAGTGCAATAGGAACAACAATAAGAGGAGAACCCTGTCACAGCAGAATAATCAGGGAAATAGCTCCTCCAAGCCCCCACCCAGGACCTCAGCAGGCCTTTTGAAGGTGTGCCAGAGGGCAGAGCACCAGGCCTACCAGATCTGTTCCCCCTTTTCTCAGCCTGTTTATCCCGCTACTACCATGCATGGGCCACTGTCACGTTCGTCTGTTGGCTCCTCTGCACTATTGGAGTGGGATACTCCTTGCAGTTTCTCCTCAAGGTGGGCACGATTCAAGAGGTCCTTCAGGGTGTCAGGAGCAAGGTTTTTTATTCCCGTTACTTCCTTATCCCAAAAGCAAAGGGGGGGCCTAAGGCCTAGATCTAAGGAACCTCAACTACTATATGCAGAAAATGAAGTTCAGGATGGTCACCCTACCCTACCTGTCTGGATCCGGCAGAGTAGTTTGTTGCCTTCGACATGAAGAATGCGTATTTCCACGTTCCAATCCTTCCTTGTCACAGGCGTTACTTCAGGTTAACAGTAGCGGGAGACCACTATCAATTTGCAATACTGCTCTTTGGCCTTTCCTCGGCCCTGCAAGTGTTTACCAAATGTATGGCGGTGGCAGCAGCCTTCCTTCAAAAGAGGGGAGTGCTAGTGTTCCCTTACCTGGACGACTGGCTGATATAGGCCCACTCCAGGCTTCAACTCATGACTCACATAGACCTCGCCCTAGAGCTCTTTGAAGCACTGGTTACCCTCCTCAACAAGGAGAAGCTGGTGTTGACCAGTGCAGAGGATAGAGTTTATAGGGGCAACCTTGGACTGCTGCCAGAGTCCAAGGCCCAGATCATTCGAGATCTTGTAGACTCCCTCACACGGTAACACGGTATCCTATCACAACCTCAAAGATGTGTCTCAGGTTCATAGGCCATATGGTGTCATATTGTTATATGGTCAGATACACTCGTCTACTCCTAAGGCTCCTTCAGGTATGGCTTGCTTCAGTCTACGTGCCCACACATTACAACATGGACATGGTAGTATCCATCCCCCAGAAGGTGTTGGAATCCCTCAGGTGGTGGATGGACATTTACAATCTGTCAGAAGGCATGCAGTTCGCTCCTCTAACCCCCACTATGACTCTGGTGACAGACACATCAGACGTGGGGTGGGGAGCCCACCTGGGCAACCTCAGGACGCAAGGACTATGGTCACACACGGACATGAGTCTTCACATCAATGTGAAGGAACTGAGACCAGTCAAATTGGCATGTTGGGTGTTCTGAGCCCAGATGTCAGTGTGTACAGACAATATGAATGCAATTTGTTATATAAACAAATAAGGGGGGACGAGGTCATCTTGCCTATGCAAAGAGGTGCAGAAACTCTGGCACTATTGTGTCAAACACAGAATCCATCTCGAAGCCCAGTACTTCCCAGGGCTGCACAACACACTGGCAGACGCTCTCAGCAGGACCTTTGTGGTCCACCAATGGTTGGTCAGGGAAGACATAATAAGATCAATCTTCCGCAGGTGGGGACTCCCTGCCTAGATCTGTTCACCACCCCAGAAAACAAAAAAGGCCTAGCCTTTTGTTCATTCCAGAATCACTATCAGGGTTCCACAGGAGATGTGTTTGCTCTCCACTGTGGGGAGGTACCTCTCCTATATGCTTTCCCCCCTGGTTCCCGTGGTACATTGGGTCCTAGTGAAAGCTCAGAGGGACAAGGCCCATCTAATCATGTTGGCAACAGTGTGGCCATGCCAGCATTGGTCCTCTACCCTGCTCAACCTGCCGGTGGAAATCCCGATAGCCCATCCCCTGTGCCTGGACCTTCTAATGCAACATTGGGGGTGCCTCAGGCACCCAGATTTGTGATCCCTCCATCTAACAGCTTGGAAGCTGGATGATTCAATTTGTTAGAGTTTCAGTGCTCAGCCCAGCTACAGGAGGTCCTATTGGGCAGCAGAAAACCCTCTACAAGAGCAGCATATTTGGCCAAATGGAAAAGGTTTTATAACTGGTGTGAGGAGTGGGATGTGTCCCCAGGGCAGGTGCCTATCCCAGTGGTGTTGAAGTACCTGTTGCACCTGCGATCTCAGGGGCTGGAGCCCTCCTCAGTTAAGGTGAACTTGGCAGCACTGTTTGCTTTCCACCCAAGTTGTTCCCAGCATTCCCTGTATGGCCACCCTCTCATGACCCGATTCAGGAAGAGGTTGGGCAGATTGTACCCATATTGTCGTCCACATGTACCTGCTTGGGACTTGAATCTGGTGCTCAATAAACTTTTGGTCCACACTTTGAACCAATGGCTCAGTGTTCTTTGCTACATCTGTCTATGAAGGTAGCTTTCCTATTGGTGTCATGTCAGTGCGATGAGTGTCTGAGTTAAGGGCCCTATCCTCAGATCTACCATACACAGTCTCCCACAAGGACAAAGAGCAGCTTAGGCTATATCCAGCTTTCTTGACAAAAGTGGTCTCCCATTTCCACCTGTCCCAAGAGGTCTTCCTCTGTCTTTTACCCTAAGCCTCATACTAGTGATAGGCAGAGGGTATTGCACACATTAGATGTAAGGAGGGCCTTAGCTTTCTACACAGACCATACTAGGCCCTTTAGAAAATCCACACAGCTGTTAGTGGCTATAGCAGAATGGATGACGGGAGATCCAGTCTCCACACAGTGCATCTCTTCCTGGATAGTGCGATGCATATGCATCGGCTATGACCTAACTGGGGTCCCTTCCCCTCCAGTTACAGGACACTCAACCAGGGCCCAGGCTTCATCTGTGGCTTTTGTAGCACAGGTCCCCTTGCAGGAAATCTGTAGGGCAGCTACCTGGTCTTCGATTCACATGTTCACAGCCCATTACGCAATTGATAAATCCTACAGATAGGATGCAGCAGTTGGCAGGGCAGTCCTACAGTCTGTGATTCTGAACTCCGACCCCACCTCCATGGGGTAGCAGCTTGGGAGTCACCTGAATTGGAATTGACATGAAAAAGCACTCGAAGAAGAAAAGTCAGTTACCTGTTCTTGTAACTGGTGTTTTTGGAGATGTGTTAATCATGTCCATTCCAATATCCACCCTCCTTCCCCTCTGTTGAAGCAGCCAGCAAGAAAGAACCTGAGGGAGGGTAGAGTCGGCAGTGGTATATATGAGTTGATATAGTGGCACCACTCTAGGGGTCTCCACAGCTGACCCAACAGGAGCTACTAGGGGAAAAGTTTCCGATGTTCATGTACGCGGTGAACTGGAATGACAGGAACAACACATCTCGAAGAACACCAGTTACAAGAACAGGTAACTGTCTTTTTCCACCAGTCAGAACCACAAACAATCTTAAGGAATCTTATCTGGAAATTCACAGAACAGTATGATCTAATCTTGTATAATAACTAACCACACACTCCCCTATTACAGCATTTAGCATACATAAGCTGATTTACTTTATGTAATAAAAGATTAACCCAACCCATTAAAATAAAAAAAAATCTAAAATTGACTTATTTTAAATACTTAGAGACAACTGTGTCCCTTTCATTCAACTAAGCCTGAGACAGTCTTTTGTTAAATGCCTCATAAACCTTTTAACATTGCTTTCATTGTTATGAACTGTGTAACCATTATTCTATAAGTGTAAGAACACATTTCTTGCCTTCAGAGCAAGGTACTGCTTTACATTTTAAAATATGAAGTGCCTAGCACACTCTACTTCTCAAGCTTCAGAGGGGTAGCCGAGTTAGTCTGTACAGGATAAACTTAAAAAACAACAGATAGTATGGTTGCGCTGTAAAGACTAACAAAACATGTAGCTTTCGTATCATGAACTTTCGTGGGCACAGCCCACTTCTTCAGATGACCAGAGTGTTGTATGTCCAGAACCAAAATAAATAGGAGAGAAGGGAGGGGAGGAAAAAAACAGGAGGAGGGGACAAAAGGAGGCAGTGGTTATATAAATATCAAAGGCTTTGTCTACACTGCTGGCTTTTGCCAGCAGAGAGTATGCAAATGAAGCACTGATTAGCATTTTGTCGCGCTTCATTTGCATAATCTAGTCTAGCCGTTTTTGCACAAAAACAAGCCATGTGGACGTTTCCTTTTTGCACAAAACCCCCTTTTTGCACAAGATCCTTATCCCTCTCCGGTAGAGGCATAAGGATCTTGCACAAAAAGGGTTTTTTGTGCAAAAAGGAAATGTCCACGCTGCTTGTTTTTGCACAAAAATTGTGCAAAAACAGCTTGACTAGATTACTCAAATGAAGCATGACAAAATGCTAATCCATGCTTCATTTGCATACTCTCTGCCGGCAAAAGCCAGCAGTGTAGACATAACCAATGGGGAAACCAAGCTGGTATGTAACAGGCAAAACTAATAGTCTATAAGCACCTAAAAACTGGATAATTAAAAGAAGCAGATAATGACCATTAGTTAGCAATTAGTGAGGAAGAGTACTAACATCTGAATCTACACAAATCAGTGACCTGAACTTTAAAACACTTAAAAAGCAAAGACGCTATGGTGATTATTTTCCTCATTGATTTGAATGAAGCATTTTGTGTACATAGAGACACAATTCTGGTGCAGACCAAATAGAGTGATTCCAGGAGAGGTGAGTAACCACTTTCAGGCTCTCTGAACAGGCACTATGGTGGAGAATGCTTTGGCAGGGACCTCTCAGGGAAGAAATCAGACAGAAACACCATCTACCGGAAGGCCTGGGATGTGTAGTCCTAGGAATGGGGGTTCCACGACCACCACCGCCAAAAGAAGAAGGCGGGTGGTGGTGGTCAGGGACTCCCTCCGAAGAGGGATGGAGTCATCCATCTGCCGTCCAGGACCTGGAATCTCGAGCACTATGCTGCTTACCAGGAGCTCGAATTCAGAATCTGACCGAGAGTCTTCCAAAACTGATCAAACCCTCGTATCGCTACCCCCTTCCTGCTTCTCCATGTAGGAACTAATGATATGGCCAAGAATGACTTTGAACAGGTCACTGAAGATTATGTAGCACTGGGAAGAGAGATCAAGGAATTTGAAGCAGAAGTGGTGTTCTCGTCCATCCTCCCAGTTGAAGGAAAAGGTCCAGGTATGGATCGTTGAATCGTGGAAGTAAATGCGTGGTTGCGCAGGTGGTGTCAGAGAGAGGGCTTTGACCATGGGACCCTGTTCCGGGCACCAGGATTGCTAGGAAGACACGGGATCCACCTAACAAAGAGAGGAAAGAGCATCTTTGCAGGCAGGCTTACAAACCTAGTGAGGAGGGTTTTAAACTAGGTTCGTTGGGGGAAAGTGACTTAAGCCCTGAGAGAAGTGGGGAAGTGGGATACTGGGAAGAAACACAAGGAGGAAGGAGCAACAAAGAAGGACCCCTGATTCGAATGGAGAAGATAGGGCAATCAACTGGTTAACTAAGGTGTTTGTACACGAATGCAAGAAGCCTGGGAAACAAACAGGAAGAATTAGAAGCCCTGGCCCAGTCAAAGAACTGTGATTTGATTGAAATAACGGAGATTTGGTGGGATGACTCACATAACTGGAGCACTGTCATGGAGGGGTATAAACCTGTGGTTCTCAGCTGGTGGTCCATGGTGACTTTTTCGGTGATCCACAAGAACATTGTCCAAAGTCACACGGCATGAGCAGGTGCCGCCATTAGGCTGTTTTACGCCGTGTTCACAAGTACGCGGCATGTCATCCATAGCGTCACGTAGGACGCAACCACGTTGTGTTGCCAGTAACTTCCATCTGAGGCTCTGAGCGTCAATGTAGCTGCTGCCGTCGTGCTGAGCAGTTGCTTTTTTATCATGTCTCAAAAAGGAGGTGGTCCACAAAAATTTTTTGATTGGACTGGTGGTCCATGGACTGAAATGAGTTGAGAACCACAGTTCAGGAAGAACAGACGGGGAGAAAAGGAGGAGGAGTTGCACTGTATGTAAGAGAGCAGTATGATTACTTAGATCCCAAGTATATAGAGGGAGAAAAGCCTGTGGAGAGTTCATGGGTTAAGTTTACAGGTGGAAGCAAGAGGAGTGATGTTGTGGTTGGTGTCTGCTATAGACCACCAGATCAGGCAGATGAGGTAGACGAGGCTTTCTTTGGACAACTAAGAGAAGCTTCCAGATCACAGGCCCTGGTTCTCATGGGGTACTTTAATCATCCTGACATCTGTTAGGAGACCAATACAGCAGTGCACAGACAATCCAGGAAGTTTTTGGAGAATGTTGGGGATAACTTCTTGGTACAAGTGCTGAAGGAACCGACCAGGGGCTATGCACAGCTTGACCTCTTGCTCACAAACAGGGAGGAACTAGTTGGGGAAAAAAGAGGTGGGTGGCAACCTGGGAGCAGTGATCATGAGATGGTGGATTTCAGGATCCTGACCAAAGGAAGAAAGGAGAGTAGCACCCTGGACTTCAGAAAAGCAGACTTTGACTCCCTCACAGAAATGATGGGCAGGATCCCCAGGGATGCTTACATGAAGGGGAAAGGAGTCCAGGAGAGCTGGCAGTATTTTAAAGAAGCCTTATTGAAGGCACAGGAGGAAATCATCCCGATGCGCAATAAGAAAAGCAAATATGGTAGGCAACCAGATTGGCTTACCGGGGAAATCCTTGATGAGCTTTGACAAGTCACAGGGGCATTATGCCCAACAGGGTTGTGGATTCACTTCAAGATAGAGTTGATTAGGGATAGATAGTTGCTTTTATTAATCTCACTACAAAGACAAACTTGCTACTGCCAAATGATTACACAGCTACTACAAAATACAAATCTCACTACATCACTACCATTACAGGCTTAATATTGGCAAATACACTACTACTAGAAACTAATCCAAATAATTAGCCTAGACAGATCAATGCATGTAAGTGAGCAACAGGCACTTGGAAATGCTTATGCCCATTCAGGTCTGCGGGGAGTTCTGTTCCGGTCACCTAGCACCCGGCCGCAGTGGACGTGGCTCCAGCTGGGGGACCCAGGGCACCTTCCAAGGGAAAAGGTCTCTGGGAGAACTACCAGAGGGGCGGGACCCCCGGTAAGTATTATACTCTAGAGGGCTGTGTCTAGACTGGCAAGTTTTTCCGCAAAAGCAGCCGCTTTTGCACAAAAACTTGACAGCTGTCTACACTGGCCGCTTGATTTTGCGCAAAAGCACTGATGTTCTAATGTAAGAAATCAGTGCTTCTTGTGCAAATACTTTGACGCTCCCGTTCGGGCAAAAGTCCTTTTGCGCAAAAGCCAGTGTAGACAGCTCAGATTTGTTTTGCGCAAAAGAGCCTCGATGGCTAAAATGGCGATCGGGGCTTTCTTGTGCAAAACCGCGTCTAGATTGGCACAGACGCTTTTCCGCAAAAAGTGCTTTTGCGGGAAAGCGTCCGTGCCAATCTAGATGCTCTTTTCTGCAAATGCTTTTCACGGAAAAACTTTTCCGTGAAAAACATTTGTGGAAAATCATGCCAGTCTAGATGTAGCCTAGCTGTTTACCGGGTGTGCATGTACCTGGCTCAACGCCATTCTTATCACTCTTATGGGCTGAGACCGAGGTCAAACTTGTTTACTGCTCAATAGTTTCCCAGCTCAAGGCACGGGTTAGAGTTGATAAAGCCCAGCTGCTGTTTGGGCTTGCAGGATCCCAGGCTATGCTAACTTGGGTACAGCAGGGATGGAAACTTTCATCCCAGGCCTCCTAAGCTGCAAGACCCACATATGACTTACATGTGACAAGCATAAACACAAAAAGGAAGCTTACAAGAAGTGGAAACTTGGGCAGATTACTAGGGAGGAGTATAAATATATTGCTCGAGAATGCAGGTGAGTTATCAGGAAGGTGAAAGCGCAATTGGAATTGCAGCTATCAAGGGATGTGAAGGGTAACAAGAAAGGTTTCTTCAGGCATGTTAGCAAGAAGAGGGTGATCAGAGAGGATGTGGGGCCCTTACTGGATGATGTGGGAAAAGCTGAAATACTCAATGCTTTCTTTGCCTCTGTCTTCACAGACAAGGTCAGCTCCCAGACTACTGCACTAGGCAATGTAGCATGGGAAGGAGGAGGGCCGCCCTCGGTGGAGAAAGAACAAATTAAGAACTATGTAGAAAAGCTAGACATACACCAATCAATGGGTCCAGATTAATGCATCCGAGAGTACTGAGGGAGTTGGCAAATATATGCCAGAGCCTTTGGCCATTATCTTTGAAAACTCATGGTGATTGGGAGAGATCCCGGATGACTGGAAAAAGGCAAAGGTAGTGCCCATCTTTAACAAAGGGAAGAAGGACAATCCAGGGAACTACAGACCCATCAACCTTACCAGAAAAATCATGGAGGGGATCCTCAAGGAATCCATTCTGAAGCATTTGGAAGAAGGGAAAGTGATCAGGAATAGTCAACATAGATCCACAAAGGGCAAGTTATGCCTGACCAATCTGATTAGCTTCTATGTTGAGGTAACTGGCTCTGTGGATATGGGAAAGTCAGTGGATTTGATATACCTTGACTTTAGCAAAGCTTTTGATACGGTCTTACACAATATTCTTGCCAGCAGGTTAAGGAAGCATGGATTGGATAAATGGACTGTAAGGTGGATAGAAAGCTAGCTAGATTGTTGGGTCCAATGGATAGTGATCAACGATCAATGTCAGGTTGGCAGTTGGTTTCTAGCAGAGTGTCCCAAAGATCGGTTCTAGGGCTGGTTTTGTTCAACATCTTTATTAAGGACCTGGATGAGGGCATGGTTTGCACCCTCAGCAAGTTTAAGGATGACACTAAGCTAGGGGGAGAGTAGATACATTGTAGGGCAGAAATAGGGACCAGAGAAACCGAGACAGATTAGAGGATTGGGCCACGAGACATCTGATGAGGTTCAACAAGGACAAGTGTAGAGTCCTGTACTTGGGATGGAAGAATCCCAAGCATTGTTACAGGCTGGGGACCAAATGGCTAAGTATCAGTTCTTCAGAAAAGGACCTGGGGATTACAGTAGATGAGAAACTAGATATGAGTCAACAGTGTCCCCTTGTAGCCAAGAAGGTGAATGGAATATTAGGTTGCATTAGGAGGAGCATTGCCAGCAGATCTAGAGAAGTGATTACTCCTCTTTCTTCGGCACTGGTGAGGCCACATCTGGAGTATTGGGTCCAGTTCTGGGGCCCCCCACTATAGAAAGGATGTGGACTCATTGGAGAGGGTCCAGCAGAGGGCAAACAAAATGATTTGGGGGCTCGAGCACATCACCTGGGAGGAGAGGCTGAGGGATTTACGTTTGTTTAGTCTGCAGAAGAGAAGAGTGAGGGGGGATTTGATAGCAGCCTTCAACTTCCTGAAGCAGGGTTCCAAAGAGGATGGAGAGAGGCTGTTCTCAGTAGATGGCAGAACAAGGAGCAGTGGTCTCAAGTTACAATGGGGAAGGTCTAGGTTGGGTATTAGGAAAAAGTATTTCACTAGGAGGGTGGTGAAGCACTGGAGTGGGTGAGCTAGGGAGGTGGTACAATCTCCATTGCTAGAGGTTTTTACGTCTTCGCTTGACAAATCCCTAGCTGGGTTGATTTAGTTGGGATTGGTCCTGCCTTGGGCAGGGGGCTGGACTTGATGACCTCCTGAGGTCTCTTCCAGCCCTGTGATTCTATTATTCTAATTTCTCTCATTACAATGCATTTTGGAACCTATGTTCCTTTGAAAATATTCTGGACTCTATTAATTGCGTAATGAAATAATGAAATATTTGATTATTCTATCCAAACAACCATCTGTTAATGCACTGTAAGAAAGTATCATAGAACTAAATTCTACCTTGTGTATCCCATAGGCCTACTGCTGATACGATGCTTCTGAAATTCGTCTGTGGCGATTATTAGCTTGAGGCACAAATAGCTTCCGATGCAAACCCACATGCTATGCTTGTAATGGTCAGATCTTCTAAAAATGATACAAGTATTATTTAAAGTGACTTTTGCCTCTACAGCTGTATCTGTACACCACAAAATGCTACAGATCCATAGTTTGTCTCACTGAACTGCAGATGGGCTCAATGATGTAAAAAGGAAATGACGTAAAAAAGAAATGACGTCAGATGATTTGGTTCTCATCCTGTAGATAAGAGAACTTCCATGTATTTTACTTATTATTGATGCTGAAAGCTGAATAGGAATGCCGGTACATAACCTCCATGGGCATTGAAGCTGAGTGCATGTGGGTACGCATGCACAGCTTTGTGTCCCTGTAGCTATACAGGGGAAGCTTGTGTCACCCGCTTGAAGGTTTGAGAGAGTGCCAACAACTGTTGGGGCCATGGCCTTTTAAAAATAAAATGTACTCACGAACGAGAGATTAAGTAAATTGGAACAAGCTGGGTGCTCTGATAACAAATAACTAGTCATTTCTGCAATGGCCTTCTCAACTGCATTGAGGAGCTACAGATCCCTTGGTTCAAATAAGCATATTTTGCTAAGCAAAGATATGGTCAAGAATCATTTAAAATATTAGGAGCTTCAGGGGGTAGCCGAGTTAGTCTGTTACAGAAAAAACAACAAATGGTCTGGTAGCACTTTATAGACTAACGAAACATGTAGATGATATCATGAGCTTTCATGGGCACAGTCCACTTCTTCAGATGACCAGAATTATGTGCCCACTAAAAGCTCATGATACCATCCACATGTTTTGTTAAGTCTATAAAGTGCTACCGGACTATTTGTTGTTTTTATTTAAAATATTGTTAACCTTCTAAGGACGATAGGTAATGAATCAGTGTGTACTCTCTTTAAGCATGAATTCTACCATGGAAATATTATACTTGGGTAGGAGAATACAATATAATAACCAGCAAATGTGCCCATCTCCATAATTAATTTTTACACTCTGTGGAAAAATGAAAAAAATCACTTAAAAACCGCTTTTCTCAGTTGAAATACAAGATCATGGTACATTATACTCAGACACTGAATGACACCAACAAATAGTTTTACTTTGATTGATATGGTATTCCTTCATCACCTGACATGCTCAGCTGTGGATACTGGCAAATTATTGTAAATCTACTATAATCTAGGTATCTAAGAAGACAATGCAAATGTTGATTTTAAGAAGGCATCTATACCATGAAAACTGAGTCTTTTAACCTAAGTATAATGTAAGTAACTTGAAAGCCAAGCATTTCATCTGTGTTGATCTGACCCATAAATTGCTTCTTCCTATATATACAGTTAGGAAGATATAGAATAGTTAAGAGAAATCTAAATCAGGTCTAATTAATATCGTCATGGTCATCAGGTACTAAAGCCAAACTGTACCACCCTACCTCAGTCTGCTGCTGTATCTATTGCTAGTCATAACCTGTACAGTGATCCCTATACTTCATTCCATCTGCAAAGTAAAAAATAAGGTAAAACTTCCTATTTATCAATCAAATACTATTTCATTTCCTTTTATGTAACACCATTGAATATTATAGAGTTAATCTGGATTTTTGCCAGTATAATTAAGAGCAGATTTTGGCTTTATATTTATACATTATAAAAGAGAGGTTTAGGTTGGACATTAGGAAAAACTTCCTAACTGTCAGGGTGGTTAAACACTGGAATAAGTTGCCTAGGGAGGTTGTAGAATCTCCATCTCTGCAGCTAGTTAAGAGAAGATTAGATAGACATCTAGCAAGGATGGTCTAGACAGTACTGAGTCCTGCCGTGAGGGCAGGGGACTGGACTTGATGACCTCTCATGGTCCCTTCCAGTTTTAGTGTTCTATGATTCTATGTGTGTGAGTTTAAATATATCTATATCTATAGTGTGGCATGTGTGTGTATTTCCTGATTAATAAATTATAATATACTTGCTGGCTGGGGGGGGGGGGGGATCGGATTCTTTTGTGCTTTGCACGTGGTTCAGTTCTTTTACAGCGGTGTAGAATGGATGTAGAATGCTACAGGCTCAGAATGGCAGTATTTTATATTGACTGTCAACTATAAATAACTGCACATGGGGAAAGGCAGTGGAGAAATAAACAGAATGGTATTTCATGAATTAAAAAAAATCTATGATAATTTTAATTTTTTTGTTAGTATTTGATTTTAGACTGTTTTGAAAGTTGCACAGGAAAATTTATGTTCCTGACTTCCCATGAAGCAGCTGGTAAAAATCAGGTTAGTCTTTATATTGTTTATTTTGTAGGTTGGAGTTCAGTGATTTAATATTTGTGAAGTATTATTCGCCCTTATGACATATAAAATCACACTTGTTTACTGAAGGGTAAAATTAAAATCTAGTACATAGGTGAATAAAAGATTGTTGTAACACCAGACTGTTCAGCTTCATCTATTATTAATGTCCACTTTCTCATGCTTAATTTGTTCTCTCTGTTGCATTTAGTTATTATGTATCTATGGTTTAAGGGGCAGATTGGCAGATGGAGGAAGTCCTTAGACTTTTGCCATTCTTGATCATCAATAGTGGCCAAAGTAAACCCTGAAAAAGCTGTCATTACTATCTTTGCTGCTGCTGCACCAGTTACAAAAGTTCCCATGACACTCCATTAACCATCTGTGACTTCCTCGTTGCAAAACTCTTTTGAATTACAGAATCATTGTTCTTTTTTTCAAGCGGCCAATTTAGTACAGAAAAAGATTTAGTAGTAGATAGTTATGAAATGACAGAAGATGCTCCACAGCTTGCAAATGAGTTTCCATTAGAAGCATGATTTTGCCTGTCCTCTAAAATGCACAAAAATCACCTGGAATATCAGTATCAAAATTGGTAGGGTATACATTTTCACAAAATACTAGATCAAAGAAGAAAAATCCTGATATATGATTCTATCTAATATAGGGATTAAATGCTGTTCCAACATTCTTTTTAATTTTTTCCAAGTTTGTAGCAATACAATAAAATGAAGACAGCAAATCTCTCACTGGCTTGAGATATGTAGTGTCCAAGACTCAAATTTAGTTTACACAGAAGATCTCTGTAAGCTCAAATGCCTGTCTCTCTCATCAGCAGAAATTGGTCTAAGGCAGATACTACCTCACCCAGCTTTGTCTCACAAAGTTTGGCTCACTGGAGAATAGTGACCATTTTTTGGTTTGTCAGGGGTGGGGAGCCTACTAAGATTTTGAAGTTTCTTCTAAGTTTCAATGGGTAATGTCTAAAAAGTCTTCCTAGGTGTAACAAGGAGGCTCCAATGGGGACCTAGTTAAGGAATGTTAAGGGATCCCCCCTTTTGTTAATTTCAGGAGATCCATCAAAATGAGGATAACCTCCTCCCCCAAACCCTTGTTTTCACTCAGTTTCCCTTCTATGCAGACCTATTTAGGGAGATTTGGAAGGGTTTGTATCTTGAAGGAATGTGGATTTCAGGGGCCATTCCCTACTGAAGTTTACATGAAGGGAGAGCACCCAGGCACAGTGTTTAGTCCCAGGAATATATGAATTTTGGCAGATACCCTCGAGGTCTGTGTCATACATGATGTCCTTGTGTCCTCACACTGGCTCTGGTGTTTCCTGCCTTCTATGAGGATCCTTGGCAGCATGGCTCTACCTGCAGCTGCCTCAGAACACCCAACTTTCCACACTTTGGGGAGGATTCACATGATGAAGGTGGGCTTGCTGGAAAACTAACACAACTTCAGATAGTTGAAGGATTCTCCAGATCAAAGGATTGTCCATATAAGGTGGGGAAGGGGTGGAAATCTATGCAGTAGACATACATCCCAGACCTGTCACTGGCTCTTTTCCACTGGAAAGGATTTTTGGATGTGAATTTCTGAGACATGAACTTGCTGATCTGTCCATTTGATGTAAGAAGATGGAGATGTGTGAGGGTATGTCTAGACTGCATCCCTCTGTCGGCAAAGGGATGCAGATTAGGCAGGTCAACATTGCAAATGAAGCGGGGATTTAAATGTCCTGTGCCGAATTTGCATAAAAATGGCCGCCGTTTTTGCCAACTCGGCACTTTGTCGGCCAAAAGCGGCAGTCTAGAGGGGGATCTGTCAAGAAAGAAACCCTTTTTTGACAGATCCCTTATGCCTCCTGCAAGGGCCCTAGTCTTGATGAGAGAAGGGACCTTAAACCTATAATTGTTTCAGATCTGAATGTACCCCTTCCTACACCTCAGAGCAGTGTACATTTTGAAGGGAAAAATTCCACATTTATGGTGGCTATGTCAGGGAGGAAGAGGATATATTTCTCTGGCAGGCTATTTTTAAAAAATCTAGTTGAAGCTGCTTAAAGGTTGTAGATGTGAGAATAAATTCTAGGGAGAAGACTCCTTGTGTAACACCTCCTTGTTGACAGCAAAGATCAAACTTGGAATCTCTTGAACTTAATGCATGAGACTTTACTGTCGGAGCTAAAAAACACATCTTTTAACCAAAGCTGTAACAGACTCATTGATCACAAGACTTTTACTCCTCCAGGAAACTGATGGGGATGATCCCCTGGGATCCTGACATAAAGGTGAAAGGAATCCAGGAAAGCTGGCTGTATCTTAAAGAAACCTTATAGAAGTCACAGGAACAAACCATCCTGATGCGCAATAAGAAAAGCAAATATGTTAGGCAAATGAGGTACATGAGATTGTAGATGGGACAATCTCATGTATTATTTATTAAAGTCAATGGAGAACTGATGGAAAATGTGGAGCATTTCCTGTACCTTGGAAGTCATCTCTCCACCAAAGTCAACATTGACATGGAAATCTAGCATCGCCTGAGCTGCACAAGCTCTGCTTTTGCCCACCTGAGACGAAGGGTCTTTGAGAACTGGGACATCAGTGCCAAGACAAACTTTCTTGTGTACCACACAGTGGTTGTTCCAACACTGCTGTATGCATGAGAAACCTAGACAATACATAAGTGTCACCTGAAGGCACTTGAACAATATCATCAACGCTGCCTCAGGAGAATCCTAAATATCCCAGGCACACAAACAGTAGCATCCTGGAAGAGTCAAACATGACCAGCATTGAAGCTATCATCATCTACCAACAACTTCACTGGATGGGTCACGTGGTCCGGATGTCTGATCAGTGCCTCCCAAAACAAATTCTGTTTTCCGAGCTGAAGGAAGGACGGAGGAGCATTGGGGGCCAGAGGAAGCAATTTAAGGACATGTTGAAGGCAAACATGAAAAACCATCTGTGTCGACACTTGAGAAAACCTTGCCCGGGAACATCCCCACTGGAGAGTGATAATCCGTGATGGGGTGGTGCAATTTGAGAGGTCCTGCCACAATGCAGACAAGGAGGGGCTGAGAAGGAGAAAAGAGCACCAAAAAACTGCTGCACCTCCCTCCAATAGCCATCAACACCTGCCCCTTCTGCAATAAGACCTGCGGCTCCAGAATCAGACTGGTCAACCATCAACGGATCCAAAATTGGAGAGTGACAGGAAGACGTATTACTCATTATTGCGTGACCGCCGAGACATTAACAGTGAACTACTTGGTGAGCTTAAACACAAAAAGGAAGAAGTGGAAACTTGGACAGATGAGTAGGGAGGAGTATAAATATATTGCTTGAGCATGCAGGGGTGTAATAAGGAAGGCCAAAGCGCAGTTGGAATTGCAGCTAGCAAGGGGTGTGAAGGGTAACAAGAAAAATTTCTACAGACATATTAGCAATAAGACGGTGGTCAGGGAAGGAGTGGGACCCTTACTGGATAAGAAAGGTAACCTAGAGACAAATGCTGTGGGCAAAGTATTCAGTGCATTTTTTCCTCTGTCTTCACAGAAAAGGCCAGCTCCCAGACTACTGAACTAGGCAACACAGTCTGGGAAAGAGGTGGACAGCCCTCGATGGAGAAAGAACAGGTTAAGTATTTAGAAAAGTAGGGGATACACAAATACATGGGGCTGGGTCTAATGCATCCGAGGGTGCTGAGGGAGTTAGCTGATGTAATATGGGGTCATTAGCCATAATCTTTGAAAACTCATGGAGATTGGGAGAGATCCCAGACTATTGGATAAAGGCAACTGTAGTGCCAATCTTTAAAAAAGGGAAGGAGGACAATCCAGGGAACTACAGACCAGTCAACCTCCCATCAGTCCCCGGAAAAATCATGGAGGGGATCCTCAAGGAACCACTTTGAAGCAATTGGAAGAGAGGAAAGTGATCAGGAATAGTCAACAAGGATTCACCAAGGGCAAGTTACGCATGACCAACCTGATTAGCTTCTACAACAAGTTAAATGGCTCTGTGGATATGGGGAAGGCACTGGACATGATATATGTTGACTTTAGCAAAACTTTTGATGCAAGTTCCCACAGTACTCATCAGCAAGTTTAAAGGAATGTGGCTTGAATAATTGGACTGTAAGGTGGATGGAAAACTGGCTTTATTGTCAGGCGCAACAGGTAGTGATCAATGGCTTGATGTCTGATTAGTGGTCAATATCAATTGGGGTGCCCCAAGGATCGGTATTAGGGCCGGTTTTGTTCAACTTTTTTATTAATGACCTTGATAACAGGATAGACTGCATCCTCAGCAAGTTCGCAGATGACACTAAGCTAAGGGGAGAGGTAGCTATATTGGAGGGTCAGAATAGGTTCCAAAGTGAGCTAGACAAATTGGAGGACTGGGCCAAAAGAAATCTCATGAGGTTCAACACGGACAAGTGCAGAGTCCTGCACTTGGAATGGAAGAATACCAAGCACTGTTACAGGCTGTGGCCAACTGGCTAAGCAGCAGTTCTGCAAAAAAGGACCTGGGGATTACACTGGATGAGAAGCTGGATATGAGTTAACAGTGTGCCCTTTTATCAAAGAAGGATAACAGCAAATTAGGCTGCATTAGGAGGAGTATTGCTAGCAGATCTAGAGAGGTGACTATTCCCTTTTATTCGGCACTGGTGAGGCCACATCTGGAGTATTGCGGACAATTCTGGACCCCCCATTACAGGAAGTATGTGGACTCATTGGAGAATGTCCAGCAGAGGGCAACGAAAATGATTAGGGGGTTGGCGCATATGACCTACGAGGAGAGGATGTGGGATTTGGACTTATTTAGTTGACAGAAGAGAAGAGGGAGGGGGGATTTGATAGCAGACTTTAACTACCTGAAGGGGGATTCCAAAGGGGTGGAGAGAAGCTGTTCTCAGTGGTAACAGATGACAGAATGAGAAGCAATGGTCTCAAATTGCAGTGGGGGCGGTATAGGTTGGATATTAGGAAAACTATTTCATTAGGAGAGTGGTGAAGCACTGGAATGGGTTATCTAGGAAGGTGGAGGAATTTCCATCCCTAGAAGTTTTTAAGTCCCTGCTTGACAAAGCCCTTGCTGGGATGAGTTAGTTAGGGTTGGTCCTGCTTTCAGAAGGAGTCTGGACTTAATGAGCTCCTGAGGTTTCTTCCAATCCTATGATTCTAAGTGACTTAGCCTCAAGTAGAAGGAGGCAGAGTGTCATACTGACAGGCAGGGATTGCACTTGGAAGGCTATCTATCAATGGTGTGTGATAAATATAATTTTTCACATGGTTTTGTCATTTTTTGAATTATATTTCTGTGTTTTTATATAGATCTGAAGTGCAAATATCATTTCATACGCAAGTGAATGTGGGGGGTGGACACTTTTTAGGACTACTCTTCCAGAAGAACTAGTAGGAAGTGACCATCATGTCTTAGTGTGTGTCTCCATGATATAAATGTACTTGCATTCTTTCACGGATAAAAGTTTATTCAAACTTCAGGACTTAATTGAATACAGTAAGATCCAACCAGCTAGCCCAATAGCCTGTTTTACAACAGTGGCCTTTTCTAAGAGATCACTGAAAGTTGTCTCAGTCACCCTTCCTCAGAGGTCAAATAGAAAGTTTGCTGGCCATAGCAATGGGTCCATAATTCCAAGATAAGTTGTGACCCTCCGGTATTTAAGTGACAACCAGGATTTTACTGCATTGTGTTGTTCTTGGCAGATTGTTTAAAATATACCATATAAGTCTATAACATTTTTCACTAACAGATGGTATTATATGCAGTCATTCACTGAATGGAAACTGTGCATAGCCTGGATGGGTTCTGGGAGCCAACTGACAAAAGCATTAGAAGCATTTCAATTCTCTGTCAAAAGTTGACACAATAGCCAAGAACTCAATTTGTAATTTTCAAAATCACTTTGCAGATTATTATTAGAAGCTGGTGGAATTACCACAGAGCTCAGTACACTCCATTCTTTTAAAATCATCAGGACACAATTAATTTAATAACTGTTCTTTATCCAATCAAGGATTTTTTTTTCTTAGTTTGTTCTCAACTATTTACTCCCACTTGTGGTTCCTGTGAATACCATCAGGTTGCAAAGATGTATCAAACTGACCCAGTTAGTGAGACTCTTTCATGCAAGAATGAAGTCAGGGCTTGCTGTCACTGCAACAGTGAGCTCCAGGTAGGCCATATTTATACTCCGGGGACAGTAGCAGAACTGTTATAATGCTTTAGGCATGCTGCCATAATCCCACATGTAGTGTACTATAATAAGAACTCAGTTTTCCTGAGCAACGTAGCTAGGTTGAGCTACCAGTTGAGCCCAGGGCTACCTTCGCTGAGATGAGAGGAAGAAATGACAAACAATGGACAATATCGCTGCTACTGTTAATAGCTTCATAGCCACATATCTGCCTAGTCTGTCCCAACAAATCCAGGGCTGTGATATTTGTATGCCCCAGAAGCCAAGGCTTTCTGCCTGTTGGCCTAAAGAGCATCATCCCACTAGTAACTAGCCTACAAGAGATTCACTTGTGCTGTCAGCTAATGGAGTTACTTCTCCATGGGAGAGGTCTATTTCTGTCAAGGGCTTAGATGACCTGTAGTATGAGAAGTGTTACAGTTTAACAAAGTCACCAAGTGCTTTTAGAAAAAAAATGCTGAGACAACTTTTCACACTTCTGATCAGTTTACATTTTGAAATGTATCCTACTTTCAAATGATAGCTAGGATTAGCAATCATACTTATGGGGGCAAGAGATCATGAACCTAATATTGAGACCAATTACTGTGACTTCTCCAAAGATCAGTGAAGCTATGTGGTGATTTTATCTAAGTTATCTACATAAAATGTGAATGTCAGACTGGATGATCTTGGTAGTCCCTTCTCATCTTAACATTCAAACCTCTCCATTTCTCTTGGTAAACAGTCTCCTTGATCCTCCTATTTTCCCAGGACTTTCTTATTTCCCTTTATTAGCCAGGCAGTGCCATGACCAGTTCATCCCATTCTCATTTGCTTGGTCGATATACTGTTGCCAAGCCTCAGTAGGGCAAATGAATAGACAAGACACAGGGCAGAAGGGCTATGTCTACACTATGAGATTTCTCGGCAAAAAATATACTAATAAGGGACTCATTTGCATGAGTCATGATCTCATTTGCATATTTTCTGGTGATCCGTTTTTGCGCTGGGGTTTTTGCGCAAAAACAAGCAGTGTGGACATTTTCTTTTTGCACAAAACCCCTTTTTTCTGCAAGATCCTTATGCCCCAAAAAAGGAAGTATACTGATCTTACAGAAAAAGGGGTTTTTGTGCAAAAAGAAAATGTCCACACTGCTTGTTTTTGCGCAAAAACCCCAGCACAAAAATGGATCACCAGAAAATATGCAAATGAGATTGCAACTCATGCAAATGAGTCCCTCATTAGCATATTATTTGAAGAGAAAACTCGTAGTGTAGACGTAGCCAAGTTATTTTTTCTTTCACTGCATTGTTCCTCATCTTTCTTACTCATAAAAACCATTTACAGGGGTACTAGGTTGAAACAGCTTATCTCCATTATATTTGCACGTGAGTGCACTGCACAGATTCAGCAAGTTCACACACCTGTTTTGACAATGCATTTTCCACATTTTAGGAGTACTGCCATGCTAACATTCCCCATATATAATTTCAATTGAGCTCAGTGGGGCTCTCACTGAAGAAAATAGAGATGCATTGAAAAAAATATAGTTTAAAGTTTGAAAAGTTTTTATAAAAACAAGACTTCTGAAAAGGATAATGATTTGACATAATATAGTGACAATGAAATTTCAAATCTCCTCTGATAAATACAATCAATTTTGCAATGTTTTAATAACTTTAACATTTCAAGCCTGTATAGAAAATAATTACATTGCACTGAAGCATTTATGCAGTCACACACAACCATTTGAATGCACACAAATACACATTTATGCTTTGATTTCAGTTCTTCAAGAGAGGGGTTTTGTTAGAGGGTAAATAGAGTGATTACATGATTAATTGTATTAAGAAACATTTTTCCTCTTAAAGGTGAAGGACAATTATGGGGAATGTAAACATAACAGACTTGTGTCTTAATTAATCTGTGTGTTAGGATAGATCTAGACTACAGAATTCAGAAAAGCAGACGCGTTTTTTCAGCATCCATGTAAACCACCCTGTAGCCTCTTTCGAAGAAAAGTCAGAAAAAGATACGCAAATTGCGGTTTGCAATTTGCATATCTTTTTCCGACTTTTCTTTGTAGTATAGACACAGCCTTATAGTCTCCCATACAACTTATTTGAAACAATCTCCTTTTGTTGTTGTTGTTAATTAACTTTGTCCTTTTCATACATTGTCACCATATCAAACACTTTTAGCAAGGAGTTTCTTAGCACTACCCAGCAGGAAGTAGATCCTTAATCTGTAACTACAGGTAGCTGGAAATGCTATATTTGTGTATTGTTGGGAAGAGTGGGGTTGTGCAAATGACTCTACATTCTAAAAATGACTGCAAGATTTTCAGAGCCATTTAACATTAGCAGGCATCATGAGTATGTCAAGTGAAAAATACATTGTGACCTATATCTTGTACAACCTGAGAGTTCTAAACCTCTGGCAGTCCAAAAGTACATCCGAAGGCTTTTATGGTTATAAAGTACAGAGCTTTGAACTAGCAGGTTCATAGAGGACTTCACAGAGAATCATAGAAACCTAGGGCTGGAAAAGACCTCAGGAGGTCATCGAGTCCAACACCCTGCTCAAAGCAGGACCAATCCAAACCAAATCATCCCAGCCAGGGCTTTAAGCTGGGACTTAAAAACCTCTAGGGATGGAGATTCCACCACCTCCCTAGGTAATCCATTCCAGTACTTCACCACCCTCCTAGTGAAATAGTTTTTCCTAATATCCAACCTAGACCTCCCCCACTGTAACTTGAGACCATTGCTCCTTGTTCTGCCATCCGTCACTACTGTGAACAGCCTTTCTCCATCCTCTTTAGAAGCTCCCTTCAGGAAGTTGAAGGCTGCTATCAAATCCCCCCTCACTCTTCTCTTCTGCAGACTAAAACTCAAATCCCTCAGTCTCTCCTCATAGGTTATGCGCTCCAGCCCCCTAATCATTTTGGTTGCCCTCCAGGGGACCTTCTCCAATGCATCCACATCCTTTCTGTAATGGGAGGCCCAGAACTGGACACAGTACTCCAGATGTGGCCTCACCAGTGCCAACTAAAGGGGAATAATAACTTCTCTAGATCTGCTGGAAATGGTCCTCTTAATGCATCCTAATATGCCATTAGCCTTCTTGGCTACAAGGGCACACTGTTAACTCATATCCAGCTTCTCATCCACTGTAACCCCCAGGTCCTTTTCTGCAGAACTGCTACTTAGCCAGTCAGTCCCCAGCCTGTAACAATGTTCGGTATTCTTCCATCCCAAGAGCAGGACTCTGCACTTGTCCTTGTTGAATCTCAGATTTCTTTTGGCCCAATCGTCCAATTCATCTAGGTCACTCTGGACCCTCTCCCTGCCCTTCCCCCTAGCTTAGTGTCATCCACAAACTTGTGAGGGTGCAACCCATCCCCTCATCCAGGTCATTAATAAAGATGTTGAATAAAACTGGCCCTAGAACCAATCCTTGTGGCACTCCACTTCAAATCGACCACCAACCAGTCAAAGCCATTGATCACCACCTGTTGGGTTTGACAATATAGCCAGCTTTCTATCCACCTTACAGTCCATTGATCTAATCCATATTTCCTTAGGTATGATCTTTTACCATGAAGAGCTATATTGTGCCTTTAAAGCCATATTCTTGGATAGAAAGCAGCGCGGAAACATACCCTTGGAGGAAAGCTAAAGAGATAGATGCAATTGCTCCCCAAGCTATTCTTTGTGCACAAGGGGAATATTTCACACCCATCATTTGCATGTAGTAAGGTGCCCTACTGGTATGCCAGTCTCATTTTTCAGTCTGGTACAGAGGCAAAGACCTTCTCTCTGTGATTCTTTTGACTTTCAGTACCATTCTCCCAGAGATTGCTGTGAGCAGCAGATATAGGGGAACAAAGGAAACATTTTGTTTGATCCTGTGTAACTGCTCTGACATTTGAAATCCTGTGCACAACATTTTATTTTCTAAATGTAGTATCTGTACAGGTGACCCCCAACTTGCAACACGATTGGTTCCCAGGGAAGTATCACAAGTCAGGGGGCATTGTAACTCGAACCCTCACTGATGACAGGTGCCATACACCATTGTAAATGTGGGCCAAGGATGTAAGTCAGGGGATTTTGGCCCCTTCCTCATTTTAAAAATAATTGTAAGTGCAGGATGTCACAACTTGGGGGTTTCCTGTACGTAGGAATCTTGTATTTTTTTTAAAATTCATTCCTGAGTTAGAGGCCTCAGCTGCACTATTTTTAAGAAGAGGTTTAAGCAAATAACCACTGTGTCCAGGAAGTTAATTTTATTTCTCAGGGGATTTTAAATATAGGGCATGTCTACACAGCAGAGCTAATGCCAAAATAAGCTATGCAACTTGAACTATGTCAATTGTGTAGCTTAAGTCAAAATAGCTTATTTCGGCTTTTGGCACTGTCTACACAGCAGGATGTCGAAGGAAGAACACTTCCTTCAACTTCCCTTACTCCTCTTGAAATGAGGGTTACAGGAGTCGGAGTAAGAAGTCCTCCAGCTTGACATTATGTCAAAATAACTGCTTGTAGTGTAGACATGGATTAAGTTCTTTTGGAATAATGTCTGCTATTCCAAAATAACGCTGCTATGTAGATATATTTGTAATATGTAATGACAGAAACTGGCAGGTTGCTTCATGTGAGCTATCAGCAAACAGTGATGAAGAATTATCAAAAATAAGATAATCAGTGTCTGCTAGCTTTTTCTAATTTATTTTGTCCCAAAGTTACTGTGCATTCTATAGAAACAATCTCAGTTCCATAATGCTGTCAAAGTCAAGTGACAGATTTGCAGGTGAAGACTGCTGCATTGTAATAGAAATCCAAAGTAAGATTATGGAGTGAGGATGACTGAGATTGGCAACACACTAATATACGTTGGACCTCCTTGGTCCAGCATCCTTGGGACCTGAACTGTCCTGGACCAGGGAGTTTGCTGGACCAAGGGATGTTAGTGTTCCCCTGCTGGCTGCCCTGTTCCTGGGCTCCTCTCCTTGGGGCTACCTGCCCTACCACTAGCCCTCCTAACACTGACCCAACATGGCTCCCCACCCTGCTGCCCACCCGCTACCCCATGGTTTCCTGGCATGCCTGGCAGGGGTCACCCAGCTGCCACTAGCCCTGTCACTTCTGGGGGTCCCCCAGCCCAGGTGCCTGGCTGGCCCACCTGACTGCTAGGTATGGCCCTGCAGCCACTAGGGATTCTGGTTGCCCACCCCCACCACCCCCACTGCCACTGGGGGGGATGCTGGGATTCCTGGCTGGGGCCAACCAGCGGCCGACAGCTCCACTGCAACCGATGTTCCCTGGCTGGGACTCCCCGGTCACCTGGCCCCACTAACACCAGGGCGGGGACTCTCCAGATGCTGCCTGGCCTCACGGACACTGCAGTTTCCCAGGCCAAGGCAGGGGCTCCCTAGATGCGGCTCCCCAGCCCCTGCGTTGCTCCCATCTTCAGGGCTGATTTGTCCAGCAATGTCCATGACCCTGCCAGACCATGTATGTTGCTGGACCAGAGAGTCCCAGATTTGGGAAGTTCAACCTGTAATAAAAAATAATAATAATAAACACCTAGCAAGACACCTGGGACAGAAACAAAACATGATTGTTCCTGTTATGGCATGCCATGAGTGCTTTAGAGTTTTGTTTAGAGTTTTAATTGTGGATTCTAGCCTCTTGATATTTCTGCCAAAGATGTGTTTGTCATAAACCCATCCCTAAATAAATGGCTTTAGTGGTGCAGTGCCAGAGACGAAGAAATATTGTTTGTCTTATACCTGTCTCATACATTTTCTCTAGTAACTGAAAATTTGCCCAGCATGAAGGACTTTGCTATATATCACAAAAGGGCAAAGGAGCAGCATTTTTACTGGCTGAGAGAGAGGAGAGGTGTAAACAGAAGTGCTTTGTCAACCTTCTTTTTCAGACTCTGCTATCTCTCTTATAGTCACATTGTAAAATGAGCCCAAGTTTACAACAATAAATCAAACTCCCATCATTTGAATAAAATAATCTACTTGTGTTTTGCTCATTAGCACCTTTGCTTGCGCTAATTTCCCTGGTGCAAATTCCATTTAGTGGAGCCATTATTCACATCATGCAACTGTGAACTTTCTGGGAGATTTCTTCTTGTCTCCTTGGCTGCGTCTAGACTGGCATGAATTTGCGCAAATGCTTTTAACGGAAAAGTTTTCCGTTAAAAGTATTTGCGCAAGAGAGCGTCTAGATTGGCATGGACACTTTTGCGCAAAAGCATTTTTTTGCGCAAAAGTGTCCGTGGCCAACCTAGATGCGCTTTTGTGCAAGAAAGCCCCGATCGCCATTTTAGCCATCGGGGCTTTTTTGCGCAAAACAAAACTGAGCTGTCTACACTGGCCCTTTTGCGCAAAAGGTTTGGCGCAAAAGGACTTTTGCCCGAACGGGAGCGTCAAAGTATTTGCACAAGAAGCACTGATTTCTTACATTAGAACGTCAGTGCTCTTGCGCAAATTCAAGCAGCCAGTGTAGACATCTGGCAAGTTTTTGCGCAAAAGCGGCTGCTTTTGCAGAAAAAGTGGCCAGTCTAGACACAGCCCCAGTGTTTAAATAGTGGAGTATGCTGGATAGAAAATAGTTGCTGTAAGTCAGAGATGGCATCACTATTAACACCAAAATTAACAACACTCTGGGTCTGACAACGGGCTTCATGATGCTGTCTAATCTCTATTAACCATCCCATAAACAATCAATTACAAAGATGTTATTTCAATACCTCTGAGACACAGGGCATCATTTAGAATCAAAGTAACATGCAATAAATATAGAAAGTCAAAAGAGGATGAAATAGTGCTGCAATTCTACAAAGAGCTGATTTATGTTACGAAGGTGAATCATTCCATTATATTTAAGTCCTTATATGGTTCTCTTTTGGCATCCTATATTTATTGTAGTTCATGTAGATCATTCATTTGATCTGAACTATGCAGAATGTGCCACTAGTACTGAAATTATCTTTGCGATTATGTTTGAAATGTTTATTGCTGGAAAACAAGCAGTTAAAGCACCAAATGCAGACTTGCTCCTGTCACATCCACAGTGCTATTTTGGAGTCAGTAGTGATGCCAACTCTGACTCATTCTTTCTGCCCTCTAACCATAAACAGCAATGAAAAAGAAATTCCCTATGAGTTCATGTTTGCATGTTCAATGGAATTGCTCAGGTGTTTAAATATTTTCAGGATCAGGAATTTAAAATGTAAGTGCTTTCTAATTTCTATTGGATTTGCTGTTTGTTCAAAGGAATAGAATTGGTGTTGATAGAGATTGAAGTTTCATCCCCAAAACTATGTACTTTTTAATTTTGGTTTTATATTCAATTTTTCATTTATGTGGTTCTGTTTTAGTGTTTTATAAATTTACAATGTGCAATAAGAATGTTGAAGTATCTTGTTTAGTCACCGCTCTTTTTTTTCCTCCTATCATTTTTCTCTCTGGTTATCAGTCAAACCAAGATATAAAATATAGTGAAAGAAAAGAGAAGCAATAATTTAAAGCAGTAAGAATCTAGGAAGAGAAACATCAGGTAAGATTCTAAAAAGAGACTGAAGAGGTAAAGGAAAGAGGAAAAAAAATGGTAAGAAAAGAACAAACTAAATATATCAACAAAATTCAAAGGTACTCAAGCAAGTCAGTAAAACAGGCAAACTGACAACTGCAAAAATTAGGCAGAAAAAATTTTAATGTGTCTACAGCTCTAGTCTGTACTTGACACTTTCAAGAAAGCTACTGATTTCCATAACCCATAACTAGGGTGGAATGATATCTGTAGCAACTGTGCTCGGTGGTGTCTCTTGATTCTCAGGGGTTTACTCCCAGCTGGTTTGCTTGGAGATATTGGCTGTACATACACATATTTCAGAGATTTGCTGGTGATGCTGCAAACACACTCTGCAACCTTTTTCCTTTAAAGTGTATACTAGAGAAAGAGCCAATCTCTCCCAATCTTACTGAGTTTTCCACAAGTTTCAGGACTCACCTGACTTCCCACTGAGCAAAAGGGAAAACAAACATTTTTAGCTGACAATCTACTATTGTGGCTCAGTAGCTTTATCAGAAGTGCTAAGCTTCTGAGGGCTCCCGTTGACTACAGTTAGAATTGTGAGTGTTCAGACCACTGAAGGCATACCACATTTTAAAACTTCTGACTTGGTATTTTCTCTAGTTAGGTATCCAGATGGCACCAGAAAAGGAATGGTTAACCTCCCTGCTGCCTTGAATTGGAAGGACATTAGAGGGTTTCCTAAGAGCCCTGTGGACTGAGCAATCAGTAAACCTATCTGGCAGGTCTACTACAAATGCTAGCGTGGCCACCTGATTTCCTAGTCAAACCCAAAGATTTGGAGCCACTGATTTCCAACAAGGAGTTGTGGGCTAGACCAGTGGGATTCCCCAAGTAGAACGTTAAGTGCTCAGTGCAGAATTTCTGAGATAGGGAGCAAGCTGAAGCCAATTAGCAAGCCACAGTTTGTTAGATTTTTGTAGACCTATACTGATGTCCACAATGGCTAGCTAAAACTCAAATTCCCCCTAATCTTGGACATCTGGAATGAGCGCAGTGTGCTAGCCAAGCCAACTTTCTTACTTCAGAGCAATTGACCAGTTATTCAGTATTGTGACCTGTCCCTGTGCCCTACAAGTGGTCAGTTTCCAGCTCAAATTTGTGGTTATATTATCCTTCTGGATGTTAAATATCAGTTAATTCAATAGTCAATTAACCTCATGAATTCAGTTAACTCAAAACCCGTCTGATACTCAGTCTTTCACTTTCTTGCCCTGCGATCAATCTCTCTGTGTAGTCAGACTACTTTCTCTTTATCATTTAGGGTGCCCTCTCCTCATTGTTTGGTTGTCCAGCCAGGTCACTTTCCCATCTTTGAGATGGCATGAAAGGTCAACTGGACAAACTGTCCCCGACAGCCTTCAGTTCCACATCCCCGTTTGTGCCACTTCCCCAGTGGTCTTGGTAGGGGAAGCTAGGCCTGCCTATTACTCCAGATTTCAGCCTGGGAACCTTATGTCAGGCAAACGTGGTCTACTCAAGCTCTGACTTTGGTGCTGTTCTGCTGGGCTAATTCCTACCTTTCCTTAGTATATTCTGTCTCACTGCAGTATTAGCAGCGAAATTTCCTTCATTTCCTATGTCTGTATCGCTCTTCTTGGGTTCTTGTCAAAGTCCATAACCCACAGGAGACCTCAGGGGTTTACGCCTGCTTTTGCCAACTACTCTTCTCTCTAGAGAGTGACTGCAAAGCTATGTCCCCAATCCTTTCTTACTGCCAACTTCCTGTGTGAATACCTGCCCCCACTAGGCTACATCCACCATTAGGCCTTATCAACCCTGACTCTCCTCCAGGTACAGCCTGCCACAGGGTTACTGGTCCTTTTTATGTACTCAGGCTGTGCATGGGATAGACACACACAGCTAATCATTTGTTCCCATCACTCACACTTGTTTGTTTCTGTATTCCATATGATACAGGAGTGGTGGTCTACAGTAAAACTGGTAAACTGGGGCATGCTGTTCTCTTGGAAACGGAGACTGGAATTTCTGTGGTAATCTGCCAACAATTTGTAATGCTGATTTGAACTTAATTTATATTCAGTAAACAAAAATGAAGTCTTTTTATCAACACTACATTCCTCACAAAGAAGGAAAAATGTTCACAGTGATTAATGATCATGATTAACTCCCTGTTGGTTGTGGTTTCATGCCACAGTGATTCTTCTGTCATTATTCTGGGTAAGATGCTACATTAGCCACATATGCCTTCAGCCACTAAGCTTGATAAAACCTAAAGGTAAAGCTTTAGTTTGGTATCTTTCATTAAGGCTTTTCTTGTACTGCCATTACAATTATATGTTACAAAGTTATTCAGGTGAGTTATCTAAAATGTAGTTAACTGTATTTATGTAATTGCTATACATTTAAAATAATAGAATCATGCTTTGAGTTAAATTTTCAAAGCTGTTTTTGATTCCAGGGCCAAACTGAAAAATCTGTGGGTAAATATTGATTTGCTGTGAGCCATAAAACCATGAATTTGTGTGTGGGGAGGAGAGGAGCTGCACTGCAATGAAATAAAAGTATATTGTCTTGGGTGCACCAAACATTTTGTACAATGATTTTCCCCGGTATTTCTTTTGTAATGTTTTTTCACTTTTTTAAAAATATGAATTTAACTTCATATTTACCTGAAATGCTGTTTTGAAACAAAGTCAAAACAAAATATTTTGAAATGGTTGAAATGAAATGTTTCATTTCAAAATGGCCACAATAGCTGTTTCAACTTTTTTTTTATCCACAATTTTTGGCTGACTTTTACCCGAGTTCTTAAATAGTGTTGGTGCTTCAAAAATGCATTTTTTGGGGCAAATTTACTGTTAATCTAAAAATGTCACTTTTGTTCTAATGTACATGCTGTTTTTGTACATAGGCAACCTTGATAGTGACAATGTTTGCTGTATGGAAATACAATAACTATTTTTATATTAATAATTTAGTCACAGGTTATTATTGACTGCACCACAGTAAAGTGGGGAAGAGTTATCTAGGCTTATCTGAGGATAGTTCTGATTTATGTCTGAAGGGGATGGAGAAGAGGAGGGGATGAGGTCAGGAATTGCTGCAGAGTAGTGGACAGAATGCAGTTTGCAATGTAGACTAACCTCCTCAGGACTATGAGGTTCCAAAAATATAAAGGTACAAGCACTGGACACACACTACCTATACATTTCTCTGACATCTGCAACTTTATTATACAGAGCATTTAAAACCTATATCAAGTGTCTACTGTCCTCCTTTTGGTGCATCCAGCCAATCAGACTGCAGAAATAGCAAGTTGCAGTAGCTGTGAACATGGATACTAAAGAATTTTATGTGTATGACATACATGTTTGTGTCAGCATCAGTTAATTTTAAAATAGTTCTTAAGTGACTAATCTCATACTCTTTTTTTATTAGCACTACTTTTCTTTTCCATACACATACCTGATATAGCAAAATAGTTTCAAGTCATGATTTGGGGAAAGATATAAGAGATCCTCATAACATTTTAAAGTCTTAATCTATTTGTAATTAAGAGTTTCTGTTATCATTATGTACTTATATGTAACATGCTAAAGGAAACACTCTGTTACCAAAAATTTTCAGCTCCAGACTATCAACAAACATATTTAATGCATACATTTCCTTCCCTTACTTTAACTACATATTCAGGTGCAATGTTTGTGCATACAGCTAAACAGGAATTTTTCAAAATATCATTTTTTGTCCAAAAAAAAAAAAAGGCTGATTTGTCAATATCCAAACTAGGAAACAGGTTCAGGTTCAATGAATTTCTCAACTTCTAAAATAGTCCAACAAATAAGCTTCAAAATTGATAGTATTTCATTTTGACATCTTCAAATGTAGAATGAAAAAAGCTAAAAAAATACTGAACTTTAAATGCTACATTTTGAACTATCAAAACAAAATCCTTTGACTGACTCAAAGGAAAAAAATTGTATTTTGGTGGACCAATATCTTTGAAATTTTGACCTGATCCTAATTCAGGACTGTATCTATGGGATGGGAAAATCATGTCCTGCCCAGCAGTGTGAAACTTGTATGAGCAAGGTATTTTTTTCTTTGTTAAAGTTTATGTTGAGTTCTATAAGCATCACGTGTACATTTTGAAAGACATTTGTTTGGTCTGAATCACTGTGTTTCTATCTAAGAAGTCAAGTTCATTTGTTCCTTCTTTTACTTTCTGTGTGAGATTTTTCTCATTCTTGTTTTGGGATTTGTATATCATCTAAGGGTATACATAAGAATAAAAAAATTCAAATCTAACTAGTGATTTTTATGTGTGGAACATGATTCATTTTAAAGATTTTTTTTTTTTTAAAGCACCCATTATGGAATCAAAACTGGAAAGGAGCTCAAGAGGTCTAGTCCAGTCCCTAGCATTCATGACAGGTGTTGCCTAACTTTCTCTTAAAAATCTCCAATGATGGAGATTCCACAACCTCCCTGGGCAATGTATTCCAGTACTTAAGCCACCATGACAGTTAGGAAGGGTTTTTTTTCCTGTTGTCTAACCTAAACCTCCCTTGCTGCAATTTAAGCCCAATGCTTCTTATCTCATCCTCAGAGGTTAAGCTTAGAGCTGGGAGCAACAGAGGTGATGTTGTGGTTGGTGTCTGCTATAGACCTCCAGATCAGGTGAATGAGGTAGACCAGGACATCTTCAGACAACTGAGAGAAGCCTCCAGATCACAGGCCCTGGTTCTCATGGGGGATTTTAAATCACCCTGACATCTGTTGGGAGACCAATACAGCAGTACACAGATAATCCAGGAAGTTTTTGGAAAATGTTGGGGATAACTTCTTGGTACAAGTGCTGACGGAACCAACCAGGGGCCATGTGCAGCTTGACCTGCTGCTCACAAACAGGGAGTAATTAGTAGGGGAAGCAGATATGGGTGGCAACCTGGGAAGCAGTGATCATGAGATGGTCAGTTTCAGGATCCTGACAAAAGGAAGAAAATAGAGCAGCAAAATACACACTCTGGACTTCAGAAAAGCAGATTTTGACTCCCTCGGGACACTGATGGGCAGGATCCCCTGGGATGCTAACATGTGGAGGAAAGGAGTCCAGGAGAACTGACAGTATTTTAAAGAAGTCATATTGAAGGCACAGGAACAAACCATCCCGATGCACAGTAAGAAAAGCAAATGTGGTAGGCTTAGCAGTGAAATCCTTAGTGAGCTTAAACACAAAAGGGAATCTTATAAGAAGTGGAAACTTGGACAGATGACCAGGGCGAAGTATAAATATATTGCTCTCACTCTCAAAATCGCATGACCATGAACTACTCTCTGGAAATGGTTTTCCAAACAATTTTTACCCATCTTAGAGTAAATCTATATAGGTTGCATTTTCCTAGTTTATTAATGAGAAGGTCATGTGGGAGAGTATCATAAACTTTATGAAAGTCAAGACATACCATGTCTACTGCACCCCTGCCCCAACTCTAGAATATTACTTGAGCTAATATCTGTTTAAACATCTTATTTTGCTAATTATGTACATAGCTGAGGAAAACAAATATTGAATCAAGCTACTGAATCTGATGAAATTGTTCTTTAAGTGATTTGTTTGTAGTATCTAAGACAGAAAAATAGTAGTTTACTTTGAATTTTTGTTTTTGATCCAGAACTAATTCAGGTTTTTGCCTCATGTGAACTGTTACTTTTTTTCTAAATATGTGTTGATTCTTGTACAAAGTCTGTTGGTAGTTCAAATCCTTCAGTAAGTTAATGAGCATCTACTGGTGTCTTTTCAAATGTTTCATCACTCCTGCATTTCTTCTGAAACTTCTTGGTCTGAGGCTGTTATATAGCAGAATTTATGTAAAGTCCTGTGCCTGAAGCTTTTTATTGGTAAGGTCAATCTCAAACAAGGTATCATATCACAATGAGTGAAACCATAAATTTGAAATTGCAAAGGCATTTGAAAGAGCTTCTGTGTCTGCATCCATATCCTATTAGGGTAGCATCAACAGAAATTTCAATTAGTGCATCGAAGGGTATGTCTACACGGCTGTTATTTTGAAATAACTTTACTATCATCGACACAGCCAAACTGCTATTTTGAAATTAATTCAAAATAGCGGAGCGCTTATTTCAAATTTAGTAAACCTCATTCTACGAGGAATAATCGCCAAATTCAAAATAGCTATTTTGAAATAAGTGCTGTGTAGACACTTATATCAAAACAGGGGCCCTCCAGCCTTCCCAGGGTGCCCTGGAGGCCACTCCAGCCTCAACCAAGAACACTCCTCTCCCTCCCCGGAGCCCTTAAAGGGGCTGACTCTGGCCACAGTGCCTGTGCCAGCTCCAAGCCTGCCAGCCCAGAGCCAGCAGTCACTGCCCCTGCCCCAGTGGCCCCAAAACAGGAGCCAGCAAGCCACTGGCAGCCAGCCCTCCACCGCTCCCCAGGAGCAGTCTGCCTACTCCCAGGAGTCTGCCAGGGCCCGCAGAAGGCGGGTGCCTTCCTGGTCCAGGGTGGAGATCATGGACCTTATTCAGGTCTGCGGGGGATGCCCCCAACATCCATAATCTCCGCACTAGACAGAGGAACGCGACCGTCTATGGCAGGATAGCTACAAGCCTGGCCACCAAAGGCCACATGCGAACCCAGGAGCAGGTTTGCATGAAAATCAAGTTGGTCCAGTGGGACCCCCAACTCTGAGCCCTGAACTTCCCCTCCCCTTTCTTCCCCTTGCTTCACCTTCCAGCTCCCTTCTCCCAGGTTTCCCCCTCCCCTCTCCCACCTCCTTTCCCCAGTCTCACCAGAGTTTCATTCTCTCCCCCACTCCCTGTTTTGTTAAATAAAGAGAGTTTGTGTTCATGAAAATACATGTATTTTATTTGACATCAGGAAGGGGGGTTAGGGAGGGCTAAGTGGAAGGACGTGAGGGAGGAATGAGGCAATAGCCCCCAGTGGGGCAGACCAGGGAGGCTCTTAGTGCTCCTCAGGGTGGAAGCTCTCCCACAGGGCCTCCTGGATACTGACAGCCCCCCGATGGACCTCCCGGATGGCAGCCTGCAGAAGGTACAGCCAGGCTCTCAGCAACGCATCCAAGAGAAGCACCAGAATGCCCAGGGGCAGCTCTGGCTCCATGTTGCAGAGTTCTGTGGTGTCCTGAGTGAGGGCAATCAGAGCATGCAGAGACAAAATGCTTTGCTGTCCCTCATCAAGGTAGGCAAGCAAGCAGGGAAACCTGAGAACCGGCTGTCCACGGGGGGTGCCTTTAAGCACAGGCCTCAGATAGCCTCAGGCAGCAGCCACACAAAGTAACTCCTGACCTGATGCCCTGCCGGACCTGGTTCTGGCTGGCCTTAAATGTAATTCAGCGTCCACTCGGTGTGGACACGCTATTTCAAAATAGCAAAACGCTATTTCGAAATGCATTTTGCGTGTAGAAGTGTTATTTCGAAATAACTTATTTTGAATTAACTATTTCGAAATAAGATATTTCAAAATAACTCTGTAGTGTAAACATACCCATAGATACTTCCAAGTTCATACCAAGGAGGCTTCAAGGTGTCAGTTTGTCTCTCTCATCTTGTTTGACTCAATGGGTTCAGAATTAAAGAATGCATATGGGCACAAAGAACTTCCCAACAGTGTGTTGAACCTGAAAAAAACACATTTGTGTTTCAAGGAACAAAAAAAGCTGAGGATTTATTTCTATTAATCTCTTTTGTGCATCATTGCATTTACTGTTCATATTACTTCGACTGTCATAGCCTTGGCCATACAGGATCTCAATAGATAATGACATTCCATTAAGCTCTCATAGAACACATTCAATCATAAGAGCACCAGTTGTATCCTTCAACAGTACAAACCTCCAAAAATGTTCCTTTATGATCACTTCAGCATTATCCTCAACTGCAGATTATGATGCATATACAAAATGAATGATCATTGTCATCTGCTCAATTTGACTTGCATCAGTTGACAGTCCAGAATTATTAAAAAGTACTTTGCAGAATGGGCAGCTTCTAAGATTTTCTCTTTAACAGCATTGCAAGAGGTTGAATCAGCTTATTCTAGAGAGTTTTTCTAAGGTAATGAACATTTACGCAGTTGCACTTTTATGACTGAAACAAAGTAAGGTAGTCAATAAATTATAAGATGTTTCCATTACCTGTACTGCATAACTTTTCATTTATCCCACAGAATTCCAGGTTTTGCCCACTGAAACCTCTCACTAAAACAACCAGATGCTCCAATATTTGGCTCCAGTATTCTTCTTGCTTGATTACATGTAAATTTTCTTCATCTACAGTTTTCTGTTTTTTCAATCATAGCTCAAGTTCTTTCTAATTTTGTACATTGTCCAAATGTTCAGGACTTATTTATGAGAAGATAGAATTGAAGACATGCTTTTCCAATCATCTGAACCATTTTCAGTAACTGAAATACCAATTGCATGAACACTAAACAACTTGCAGCACAAGCAGAACACTGAGACTTTTGATGCTGAATATTGTACTACTGTTATCACTATTGGTGAATTTCTTCTTGTAGTGATATGTGAAGAATTTTCTTCTCTTTCCAGCTTTGGAGAAGTGAAATTCCTGAACTTGTTCAGTTCCATGTTCCACTAGAATTATGTCAAATCTCAGAGATGTAGCTCCTTATGGAGTCAGTCTTAGTTCTGTCATTAGAACGGGAGGCAGGTAGGGGGGAGAGAAACAGGTCGAACCAGTCTGACAGCTCACTCCTGGAGGGCATGTAGCCTGCTGGTTCAGAGCTCTGCCCTTCCCCCCAATTGACTTCACTAAGTCTGGAAGAGAAAGCCTTGTCCATCTGAGAGTCTTTACAATGACAGTGTATCTCCTGCAAGCACTGGTGGTCATATTTTACAATTCCTACATGTAGGGTTAATATGGTTTGTGACCCCACAACAGCCAAATTGAATATCTATGAGGCCTATAGCACTGACTGAAATGTATTTATATAACCGCACCCCAGATTTCTTTCCCATTCCAGCATGAACTGTATTTACATACAACATCTAAATACCTTACAGGGCTAAACAACTGAGTGAGCATAACCACACCCAGGATTCCTTTCCCATTCCCACTGGCTGCCTGGGCTGCATTGATTCAGACCCTGCTTACACTTAGAATGGAAAGGAATGTATATGTTAAGTGGTATTTGTAAACATTAGCTGTCAGGTGTTCAACAGTAATAATCTACAATAAATACACTCTTAATCTTACAAGTACTTGTGATTCTCCTTTTACTATCTTATTAAAACTTCTTACCAAATTTTTCAAGTCCATCACAATGTAAACTCAGGGCAGGGGACTGGACTTGATGACCTCTCAAGGTCCCTTCCAGTTCTAGTGTTCTATGAGTCTATCAAATTCTTTATGGGCACAGCATCTTCAGGATCATGATTCGTAAGCCAGCAGAAGAGCTGTTGCAGGTCACTGGTTGTCCTTCACTAAGTGGAGAACAACACTGTCACTTACTCAACTGTATGATTGGCCCACACTTTGATACTGAGAATAACTGAACTGACAGACAATACCCCCAAGGCAGCAAACCCAGTTGGTGCTCTTTTGAAGCCAGGCTGTGACATATTTTAATTGTAGTTACACACACAATGTGAAATAAATAATATAACTCAACTTCTGAAAGCATGACAGTGTAGCCCCTCCAATTGTAGCTGTTTATCCAGGAACCAGACAAATGTGGTCAAGGCCCTGGCCATACATAGCAAGTAAGCTATTTTCTAAATAGCACCTAAAACACAGTTTATTTACTAATTACCAATACAACTGTCATATTAAATGCTTAATAAATGCCAATATAAACTTCTTAGCATAATACAAAAATATTAGAATTCAAAATGTTATTCAAAATCAATTAAGGTGTTCATTATCAGGAACAGCAGAAAGCTGGGATTATGAAAAAAATTACCATAGAATTAGTCATTGGAAAGGTTTGCCTTGGTGTCTCAGCTACTAAATGCTTATCTTTCAATCAGAGGCCAGTTAATTTAAACCAGTGTTTTCCAATTTTATTTGAACCCTTTTCAGCTTAAAAGAATTTCAAGGAGCCCCCCTAGGGTTGCCAGGGCAAAATTTGTCAAGCAAAAAAAAAAAAGACCCACCAGAATTGGTCGAGCAAAAAAAACCAAAACAAAACACCACAAAATAGACTCTGTCACTTTAAGATGGGGGAGGGGAGTGCTGCATTCTTGTGGAACCCTTACTTTCACTTTGCGGAACCCCAGGGTTGCACGGAGCACCAGTTGGGAAACACTGATTTAAACTGATGGGGAGTTGAGTTACGGGATGTTGGTTTAGCATTTGAGTCAGCACAGCCTGTGACAGAGGAATAATGAATGAAGAGGATAGATCACTGAAACATAAAGACCTGGATCACTTTGTTATCTAGACATGGTTCTTTTGAAAAAAAAACCCAGAGGAGTTCAGGCTTTTTTTTCCCGAAAGAACCTCATCTAGACAGCAGTTTCACTTTCAAAATACCCATTTTCAAAAGAACATGCAGCCGCTATTATGCAAATGAAGCACAGGAAATTCAAATCCCGGCTTCATTTGCAATTTCGATCTAATTTACATCCCTCTTTCGAAAGAGGGATGTAGTTTAGACATAGCCTGTGATTTTATAGTAAGCATAAAAACAAGGTGAATTGATACCTCAAAGCAGGTTGAATGGATGAACTTTGATGTACAGATTTGAATATTAATCATTCTTGAGCTGGAAGTAATATCCAGCAAAATCATTGATATATAGCACCAGATTTTTATACTGACACTTTTTATGATGCACTGCCTACACCTGTATGCACATAAATTAAAAGTAAGTTTTTTATTTAATTAAACCATGGATCATCCTTTAATGAAAAGCATTTCATGCAAGATTTCAAGCTTCTCCAAGAGCATCCATTCAAACAAGGTTTTTCTTTTTATATTTTAAGTGTACTTTATTGCTAATGAGCAATGCTGGAATGGCAGCCTTCTGTTTCTCTTCCGATTGATTGAACAGGTATAGCACAGGCTATTCAAATTTCTCTCATACCTGAAGAGTTTGCTTGGAGCCTGACTTAAAGGGTGACATCTAGAGGTAAGGCAGTTGATATTACTTCCTCTTGATTCTTTCCATTGTGACCTCTCTGCTAAGACTGACAGCATAGTAGTTTAGCCATGGATTGTGGTCATTGTGACATCAATATTTGTTCACTCATTTCACATAAGTCTCTTACAACAACTTTGGTTATTTCCTAGAGGTTGTTGAATTCACAATTGAATGTATTCCTTGTATCAATTTGCAATGTTTTACTTCATTGTATATGATTATTGAATGTATTCCAACAAATTTCAGCCTATTGATTGCAAACTAGTCAGAGTGAATATTCATTTGATTCATAGTGAATATTAATTTGTTTAGATTGTGTGATTGGTCATCTAATTCACATGGCACTGTTTCTGATTCCTGGTTGCATGACTTAATTTATCAAAGTATTTCTACCCAGTATTTGCTTTTGTCAATTTAATTTAGTTTCTTAATTAATTAAATATAATTAAGAATGCTCCTCTCTGATACATAGTTTTAAGGTGATGATACTACAGTATTTTAGTCTAAAATGTGTTCAATTAAGTGGAGAATTCAGTCCCTAAAATCAGTCCTTAAAAGTCCAATGAACTTTCGTTTTGTATCAATATTTGCAAGTAAAGAACAATTTTATTTTAGTCCTAAACCAACAAATACAAAACTCTGCTGATGATGTCAAGGATCCTCTAACAACAAAAACCTAATGGTGTATGTGACCACATAAGTGAGATTAAGATAATTGGGTTCAGATAATTAAGATAATTACTCTCTGTTAATAATACTTTCATCTTGAAGTTCATTTGTATGTTATTCACATGTATTTAGCCATTTAATAGTGGTAGATTTGAAGATATTAAAGCAAGCAAACACTTAAATATAAGGGTATGTCTACACAGGAGGGCTAAAGTTGGAATAAGCTACACAACGTCAGCTACATCAATTGCGTGGCTTAAATCAAAATAGCTTATTTCGCTTTTTGGCGCTGTCTACACAGTAGGAAGTCCTTTGACTTCCCTTACTCCTTGTAAAATGAGAGTTACGGGAGTTGGAGTAAGAAGTGCTCTGCAGCTCACCATTATTTTGAAATAATGGCTTGAAGTGTAGGCACACACAGTTATTTCAGAATAACATCAGTTATTCTGAAATAACGCCGTTGTGTAGACATACCCTTGAAAAGGGCTGTGAACCATGCTCTGCCAATCTAGATGTGCAGAGATCAGCAGACTGCCATATTTGGGGGAAGGGGGTTCCTCTCAGCAGTCCTAGTTGAAGTCTGGTCCAGTTCCCTGGAATCCAAAAACTGCAGTATAACATTTCTTGTCAGTGACTTGAACTTTATGTTGTAGCCTTTATTTTATTGAAAGTACATTTTGTAATGTGGTATGACAAAAATCTTTTGCTCAGTTCTGACAGCTACAGTTTCAAGCTTAACAGAGTGAAAGTCACCCCTGTTACTTGCTTTAAGTTTAGAGTCTTTAGAAACATATAATGACCTAAGGTAATGACCATAAACAAGTAGAAGGTCTAGTCCAGGGGTCAGCAACCTTTCAGAGGTGGAGTGCCAAGATTTGACTTATTCACCTCTATGTACAGGTCTGAGTGCCGGTGATACTTTTTAAAGTCAATAATAGTTCTACTTACAGCAGCTTCATTAATAAATAAATTAAGATGCAGATCTTATTTTTTAGTGCAGGTGTCGGCAACCTCTCAGAAGTGGTATACCAAATTTTAACTTATTCATGGATCTATGTCCTGGAGGAAAGAGAGGGTGGGGGGAAGCAAGGGCAGGCTGGGTATGGTGACCTTTTTTTCTGAACCAGCTGCAGCTAGGGAGAATTGTTTAGTTTAAATTATGAAATAGATTCAGTGTTTTAACTTTCTGATGTTAGTTAATCAAACTTCATTTTAAATAAAGTAAAATATTATGTCCAACACTAAAGGTTTCAATGTTTTCTTTATTTATGGCAAGGGTAGGGAACCTTTTTTGTGTTGGTGGTCACTGACCCACAGAAAAAATCAGTTGGGAACCACACAAGTGAGAAGCAAAAAACCTCCTGCAACCCTCCCCCTCCCCCCGCCCCAACCCTCACTGATATGGCCCCCAACTGAGACACCTCACTCCTCTGGTGCTCCCACCCCATGGGGTGAGGGAGAGGGACAGGGAGGACTGAGGTTTGAGGCTTCCCATTGGCCAAATTTACTTTTCTGGGGTTCTAGTGGATTTTGTGGATGCCCTTAGGCTCTGGGGTAGGGACAAAAATGTGGGGTTAAGTGTGTGGGCCAGGGCTGTCAGGGATGGGGGTGCATGATCTGGGCAGGAGGTGGAGTAGGGTGTAGGAGAGGGTGAGAGGATGAGGTCTGGATAGGAAGTAGAGTGCAGAAATGGGCTGGGAATAGGGTGTCTGGCCAAGGGGAGAGGACAGAAGCAAGGGAGGGGGGCAGGAGGGGGCTGGGGCAGACTGTCTGGCCAGGAGGGGGAATGAGTGAAGGAGGGGGGTTTTGGGCATGAGGAGATGGGGGGGGGCACTCACTTGTTTTCACGCAGCGTGGGAGTCAGGCATGGTGCAGCAGTGGCAGCAAGTGTGGCTGCAGTGCAGTCACTGGCTCACACAGCAGCCACCGGCACAGGGGGCGGCTAAGCAGGGGTTGCCCAGTGACTCGCCTGGTCCCTCGGGGCTGCCAGGGGGCCAGGGCAGCAGGTGCAGTGCCTTCTGGTGCAGGCTGAGCGCCAAGCACTTGGCCAGCTGCCACAGGCTCTGGGGCCGCAGGCGGGCCAGTCGGGTGGCGGCACTGGAGGCCTCCAGGGCCTTGGGTGTGTGGCCAGTGCAGGCCAGCATGTCCCCCGGCGCAGGCAGAGGCCTCATTCGGGCTGCGGCAGCTCGGCCAGCTGCGAGCATTCGGCCGGCGCCCTGCTGCCCGCTCCGCGCACGGGCAGCTCCGAGGAGCGGGCAGCGCAGCCGGACCTGGGGCCCCACGCGGCAGAGGCAGTCCCGCGGGGGGAGAGGGAAGGGTGTGCAGTGCGCAGTGCGCGGTGGTGGGGCAGGGGTGGCAGGGACTCGCCAGCAGCAACATGCACCACAGCTGGCTCGGGGCCGCCTCCGCGCACAGAGCCCTGTGCGCGCAGCCTAGCCTGCTGCCGGGGAAGGGGAAGGGGAAGGGTGCCGGGAGCAGGTTAGGCTGCGCGAGCCGCTTGTGGCAGCATGGGAGGGCTTGCCGACCTCCTGTTCTAGTCTATTGTTAAGTTGCATTAAACTCACCACTGGAGCTATGGGTACCCAAGCACGTAGGTATTCTGCACAGGCCTTTTAATGAGTTACAAACATAGCTGCAGTCACATCTTTGGCAACAGTCTCTCATGGCGCGATCATCAGGAAACAGATGGTTCCTGCCCATTCTGGGCATCCTCTTTTTATACAGTGATTCTGTCTACATCTACATTCTGTGTATGCCCACAGAAGTGTCCACCTTCTTTTCTCTTATTGGTCTGTGCCCACTTGAATTTTAAGTGATCCCAATTTTCTATAGATTGGGTAATTCTCTTTATTCTCATCAGCATTGACACACAACCTGTATCCCATAATTAAGACACATGTTTGAGAAAGGTGCATCTTTGAGCTATTTCTATCACATTAAAAAGTAAGGGGTTTCTTTACACCTTTTTAATGTATGATAATCCCAGACTCAATATATTAACATGAATGGGCCAGATTGACAATGGTTGTTTAGTGCAGTGTTTCTCAACCACTGGTAAGAGTACCCTCAGGGATACTCCAGAGAAGTCTGTCTGGGTGGTACGTCAACACAACTGAAATTTGGAGGAAACTGCATTTTTGTTTTCAGTGTTACAGTGCTTTATTATTTTTGTACTTTTTACACCCAAAAATTTCATCGCCTACCCAGCTACGATTAAGTTGTTTAAATGTGTTACAATGGTAGAAGAAAAATTGTGTGTCTGAAAATTGTAGGTACTGGGGGTACTAATAATTTTTTTAAGGGGTACTTTATAAAAAAAGGTTGAGAAACACTGGTTTAGTGCATAGGACTTTCCTTTCACATTCACAACTGTATATCAGAAATAACAGTGATTAAGTCAATAATGCTATACATTTATATAAGTTTGATATGATTTAAGAAGAAAATCAGATAGCCCTTGGTTAGCCATTTTAATTAATAAAGTTCTTTTTCTTCTTGGGGGACATTCATTGGTCTCTCAGAAGAATAAAACAGCAACAATATAGTGGAAAATAATAACTATCATTTGTTAACTAGGAAGTGATTCAAAGACTAAATCCTATTATGTTTTGAGTGCTGTAATTACCATGGATTTTAATAGACAGTGAAGATGCTCTTCACTTATAATCTTGGAGATCTAAAAATTGCTGAGGGTAATTTTTATATATATAAAAATTGGGGCATGGAAGTGATAACATATCAGCATAAATAAACCATGTGGACCCAACTGAATGCTACAATAATTTGGTGCTAGACACAAATCTTATAATTTAAAATTCTTGAGTATTTTGTTCTTTTTTCTAAAAAAGATGATAGAAGTCTCCTTTTACTTTGTCAAGAGAATAAAGATAAGTAAAGTCATAAGTAGGGAAATGAAAACACTGTAGAAAAACATCATTTTTTTCTGTTTTCCCACAGTAAGGGTATGTCTACACTACAGCACTAATTAGAACTAACTTAGTTCGAATTAGTTAATTCGAACTAAGCTAATTCAAACTAACGCATCTAGACCCAAAAACTAATTCGAATTAGCGTTTTGCTAATTCAAACTAGCGCGTCCACACTGATTGGACGCTGGGTCGCATTTAAGGGCAGCTGAAACCAGTTCCAGCAGGGCATCAGGTCAGTAGTTGCTTTGTGTGGCTGCTGTCTGAGGCTATCTGAGGCTCGTGCTTAAAGGGACCTCCCTGGACAGCCGGTTCTCAGCTTCTCCGCTGGCTTGCCTACCTCGCCGAGGGACAGCAAAGCGTTTTCCTCTGCGCCTGCCTGTGTCGGTGGTTCCCATTGGGGACACCGCCGCAGTTGGTAACATGGAGCCAGAGCTCGCCCTGGGCATTCTGGTGCAGTTTTTGGACTTGCTGCTGCAAACCTGCCAGCAATGGCTGGAGGCTGCCTGGCACCACCTGGTGCACGTCAGCCCCCTGCCTCTCCACCTGGCCTCCCTGGGGGCCACAGAGGAGCCGCAGCAGCGCCTGGACGCCAGCGTGCCCCACCACATCTGGCATCTGGACACCAGCAGCGACTGGTGGGACCGCATTGTCCTGGAACGCTGGGGAGACAGACAGTGGACCCAGAACTTCAGGATGAAGAGGGACACCTTCCTGGAGCTCTGCGAGTGGCTCGCCCCTGCTCTGCAGTGACGGGACACTCGCATGAGGCCCACCATCCCCCTCCAGAAGTGTGTGGCCATCGCCCTCTGGAAGCTCTCCACGCCCGACAGCTACCGATCCGTCGGGAACCAGTTCGGCGTGGGGAGATCCACCGTCGGAGCAGTACTCATGCAGGTATGGCACTCACCGGCCACTGGGCTGGGGGAGAGGGGAGCTGCAAGGAGGGAATGGGCCGCCCCAGGGAAAACGGGGGCAGGGGAGGAGGCGACTGCCATTTCCAAGTTTCCTGTTACTGTTTCTCCCTCCTCGCTGAGCAATGGGCCTACTCTGTCCTTGGTCTTCCTCTTGCTTCTATCATATTTATAGAAAGTCTTCTTATTTCCCTTTATCACTGTAGCTAGTTTGAGCTCGTATTGTGCCTTTGCCTTTCTAATCTTGCCCCTGCATACCTGTATTGTTTGCTTATATTCATCCCTGACCCTGCACCCCCATCCGCAGCCAGATGTGACTCTCAGCCAGTAGATAGATTAGATGGTTTTATTGGTTCACAGGGACACAGCATAGCATAGGATTGATGTTAGCAAAGGCACTGAGAGCAGACAGCCTTATTTCTCTTGGGGGGGACGGGGCCCCCGGGTCCTTCACCCACCTTTCCTGCTCTCAGCCTCATCACTCCTAGCTCAGCCAAGACTGACCCAACTCCTAGCCTGGTGACAGCCCCCGCCTATATTCTTTTGTCCCTAATCTCCTGTGTCTGGCCCTCAGGTGTCTGGCCCAATACACATCTGGAGTGAGTCATCCTCAGCCTCTCCCCCCCTCATGCAGAGAGTACTGCAAGGGGGGGGGGGACTGAAGTACATGTACACACACACACACACACACACACACAGAGCACAATACAGAAAGGACTGAATGTAACAGCACCCCCACTACGTCACACACCTAATTTCCTCCTATCTCTACAGGTAAAACAATACAAGAAACGTGTATGCTTTAGCAAACATCAGGAGAGTTTTATGGTGAAAATCTTTATCAAACCTGTTGAACAGTTCTTAACCTTTCTCTACTCATATGTACAGTCTCTTTGTAAATAGTGATGTAAATCCAAAAAGTTCAAGGTAAATTAGGAATAATACCATCCATCTCAATAACGTTACTCTTCATCTCACACTGTACTATGTTTCCTAATTATAAGTCATAAGCTCATAATTATATTCCTATATGATTCTCACTGTTCAGGACAACACCACCTCTATTTTCCCTCAGAGGTTCAGCAAGGGCATCCACTCTTGGCATTCAGCTCCCCAACTGTGGCGTTTCTTTTGTCAAGATCCATGGCTTTATCCTTTCTAACCAGGGTATTCCAAGGATAGACAGCCTTTGTTATTCCCATTACAGATAGGTTGCTGCTTTCTCTTCAGATATGCTACCACACAATTTTTTTTTTCTTTTCTGTGAAAGCTTACTTTATTCCTAAGGTAAGAGAAAACATTAAAACAATTTAAGAAATGATGTGCACACCAATAAGCTTAACACAGTTCAACCCAGTTTTCACATAGGCTCTGTCAATGTAGTCTTTTAATACACAGGGGCATCCTTGTGCTTACAGATTCATTAGAGTTTCAGGTCAGAACAAAAACCCTCATATCACATTTGTCCCCAGTTTTACAGTTCATGGGGGTCTTCGAAGGGGAGTTTCTAATAGCAGGCAATTAGTATTCAAAGGTTTTCTCTCCTGAACGTATATTCTCAAAAAACTTGGCTTTGGAGGGGGAGAATTTGCATTCCCCTCACTTCAAGGTATTTCCTAAGGAAATCCACTTTAAGTGTATTTTTCCAAGAAAGACTTTTGAGCTTCCTCGCACTTTCCACAGATTGCTTTAATCTTGTCTTTTCTGCAAAGAGAGTCCATACAATCTCACAATAGTATTTACATATTTGCATTTGTAACATGATGAAATCCAAAGGTGTTAAATACATTTTATCTTAATTTTATCAGGTTTGTTCGGGGTATTGTCAATGTGTCACAAAGATCATATGGTTTTAGATATTTCTCTATTACATGGTCTAACAACGTTTCATACCCACATATTCAGTAACACTACCATCCTTTATGTATTCTAAACAACACATTTCCTATGGATTAAAAGAAACAGATCCAGTATCCTTTTAAACTCACAGCAGGTGAAGGCTAAAGGATACATAACATAAGAATATTAGTTGCTCAGTGCTATAGTACATCAAGTTTTATTGTACTAGTAATATACCAGTTTTATGAATAAGGAGGCAAGACCTAAAGGTGTTTCAGCTGGCAGGCTGTGTAGATGCTAGCTCTGGTAGAACTACTCAGACATATGTCTATGGGAAAGGCTATTTTACTAGGGCTGGAAAGAAAGGGAAAGGTTGAAAATGCCCTAGGTAGAGAGACACAGAGATACAATAGCTGTTATTATTTGGATCCCTGGGATTAGCCCAATCAAGGAATGGGGGCTGGTCTTCAGGCCTAATGCCTAGGTTGCCATCTATGGTCCAGTCTTCTGAAAGCTCATGCAATGAGGAGTAATAGTAGTTCAAATTAGGAGCTTTAATTCGAACTACCTAGTCCGTGCCACGTGTAGCCGCGGGCAGGGAGTTCGAACTATAGGGCATTTAAAAATGGCGGCGCCCGGGAACATGCAAATAAAGCTCAGGATATTTAAATCCCGGGCTTCATTTGCAACTCCGAATGCCTACATTAGCCACCCTAGTTCGAACTAGGGTGGCAGTGTAGACATACCCAAAGTGAGGTAGGATGGGACTGTAGAGACAGCCACAGAAAACTGGGATGGTGAGGAAAGCGTAGTAGGACTACCAAGTTCCTTTGATGTCCCTCATATACAATTTTTGTGGTTCAGTAAAATAGAGAAGTGAAGAATACAAGGTGGGAGTGGACCTCAAACTTTTAGAGACCATAAGAGCTCAATGTTATTATTTAGTCCTGATCAACATATGCTTGAACTGTGATTTTCTTAGTACTTAGGCTTAGGCAATATATCTGAGCTTAGCCAAGTAAGATTTACAGTTTAAAGATCAGCTCTAAAAGGGAATCCACCAGTTGGGACAAAATCCTGCTTTCCTCAATTCGTGATGATATCTACTAAGCTCGTTTCAGCTAAAAGAGGGGGTTTGTATGTTTTAGGCTCTCCAGGTGGTCTTTCTAATTGAATAATTAAAATATGGAGGTAGGAAATCAAAGGAAATTCTCTTGATTCTCTGTTAAGAAGGAATACACAAGAACTCATGTACTTCTAGGGGCAACTGGATGCTTTCTTATGACTTTGTGAAAACAACAGCCTCTACTGACTAAGCAAATTAGCTAACTTACAAATCATTGATAAATTCTGTAATTTCTATAATTTCTAAATTTCTATAATAAATTGCTTATGCAATCTCCATTGTTCAAGATTTTTAAGAGCAGGTTAGACAGACACCTGTCACGGATGATCTAGATGGTGCTTGGTCCTCCCATAAGTGAAGGGGACTGGACTCAATGGCCTCTTGAGGTTCCTTTGAGTTCCAGTATTCTCTGATTCTGTGATGTAATAGTGGATTCAATCTGTTGGCAATGGTACATATATGGAGCAGACTTACACATTCTCCACCCTCTTGATTTTTAGTGGGGAGACACGTGGTATATATCAGGCTTAAATTTTCTTGCAACTTGTTCGGGGTTGCCCCTTTGGACCACCCCATTTTATGCTGGGGTGCCTTATTCCTGGGGCAATCCCCGGATCTCTCTAGTCCCGCCAGGGAGCCCACTTCTGACCACACCACAGAAAGGCCGCCCTCCGGAGACCTCACGTTCTTCTTCGAGCAGTGTCCCGTGGGTGCTCCACTGTAGGTGTCGGGCTTGTCCCGGCACCGCAGATCGGAGATCTTTTCTAGCCGGAGTCTGCCGGACCGCGCATGCGCAAAGTGAGGCTTGTGGCTTTTCGCGCCGTTTGAGTGCGCGCAGTCCGGCTCCCGCCAGTTCCTCCTGACCGTCCTCGGCTGCGGACAGACTGATTGCTCTCTCGTGAACTCCTGTTTCATAGAGACAGAGAGAGCTTATTATTAGTCTTTATATATAGTTAAAAGTTATAGTTATAGTTCTTTCTTAGTTATAGTTAATAGTTCTAGTCGTAAAAAAAAAAAATTTCTTCAATAATTATTACTGTAAATAGTTCAATGCCTGAGTTTAAGAAATGTGCGAGTGCCGCAAGGCAATGCCTGCCTCCGACGGCCATTCCCTGTGTATCAGGTGCCTCGGGGAAGGCCACATACCCCAAAAATGTCCCCATTGCTCAAAGCTCACAGCCAGAGCAAGTAGAGACAGGGACTTGCGATTGAAGATCTTCTTATTTGACAAAGCCCTGCAGCCTCAAACCCAACAACCAAAGAGGCATGCAGAACAAACTAAGAAGACGAAGAGGACACCATCTCCAGCGTGATCTCTCCCACCTTCCCGGATGAGTGTTGGTGATAAGCCAGGGACATCAGCGGCAGCTGCCACACGCGCTGCTGTAGAGCCGAAAGACAGCTGGAGTAAGTTGGCTCAGAGCCCCTCTATATCAGGCTCCACGGTCTCAGCCGTTCCCTCGGTCTCCAAACTGCCTCCAGGGACCTCCACGGCTCCGACAACCTCTCCCAGTGCGGGATGCTCCCCGGCACCGAGCCAGTCCCCGGCACCGAGCCGCTCCTCGAAGCGGCCTCCGGCACCGAGCCACTCCTCGGCACAGGAGCGCTTGTCGGCACCGACTCATTCTCTGGCACGATCGCCAGTTCAGAGTCGCTCTTCGCCCCGGGCACATGTGGCACCGAGACGTTTTTCACCTCCAAGACAACCGGCACCGGGACCGCTGGCGCTGAAACGCTCTGTGACACCTGAGTGCCCTTCGTCTCCTACAAGCTCGCCGGCACCAAGTCGATCATCGACGCTGAGGAGTCCTTCGCCTCCTTCACACTCGCTGGCACTGAGACACCAATCACCGATGAGGCGCTCACCGGCACCGGAGCATCCCTCTCAACTGAGACATTTGCTGGCACCGGGTCGCCCTTCAGCACCGGACCAATCGTCAGTACAGAGGCTTCCTTCTTTAGCAAGGCGCTCACCGGCACCGAGACATCCTTCCCCTTTGAGACGCTCTCCGGAACCGAGGCGATCCTCTCCTTCCAAACGTTACTCTGACCCATCACGATCGTCGGTGCCGACACGCTCTACATCGGCACACCCCTCGGTACCAGAGGGAACTTCGGCACCATCTTCTTCAATACCAGTGGAGATAATCCCTCATACAGTACTCTCCACTCCAACTTCCTCTCCACCGGAACAGTTGTTGGCATTACCAACCCATCACAGAACCAAGAAATTACCTTCTCTGTCACCAAGTCCGGAATTCTCGCCTGAAGTACGGTCACCATCCCCAGCGTACTCTGGGTACTCCCGTACCGGCCATCTTTCTCCACGATCAGGACATCACTACCGTCATGATCGTCGGTCATCCAGCTACACCACCTATTATAGAGAGAGGTCACGGTCTCCAAGATCACCCACGTTTTTGACCTGTTCTGACTATTCCAGAAGGTACCGTCACTCCACGTTGCCCTATCATCACCATAGGTCGTCGTCTCATCATCACCGGTGGCCTCAGACACACTCCCGTTCCTCTCTCACCTGGGAACATCCTGCTCCTCCCACATCTTCAAGACCACTAACTCCGTCAGGGTCTCCTTCTCACACTCAACAACCTCTTTCCACTCGAGATCCCGAACCTCATCGATCGCCTACGGATCAATCTTCATCGTCCCCAGACGACGCAGTTTTTCAAGGAGACACTTCACCCTCGGATGACCTACACCAGTTTCAAGAGGTTTTTAAGAGAGTGGCAGAGAGCCAAAAGGTGCAAATGGGGGATGTGCAACAGAAACAACATCACCTTCTCCGTAATATCAAGCAGTCTCACCAGCCCAAAATCTCGTTGCTGTTAGACGAGGCTATTCTTGAAATAGCTGATGATATTTGGCAGTTGCTGGCATCCGTCCCGCCCACGAATAAAAAGGCAGATAAAAAGTATTTCGTCCCCGCCAAAGGAATGGAATTCCTTTTTACTCATCCACAGCCCAATTCCTTGGTTGTGGATGCAGTACAACAAAAAGCAAAGATGCCCCAACATAAGTCTACTGCCGCGGACAGGGATAGTAAGCACCTTGACTTATTTGGCCGCAAAGTATATTCTTCCGCAACACTCACTCTGCATATGGCCAACTATTCAGCATTGTTGGCGAATCACAGTTTTGACAATTATGCCAAACTTGTACCGCTGCTTCAGCACCTCCCAGAGGCCAAACAGGACATCTTGAAGGCAGTAATACAAGAGGGCTACGCAGCCTCCAGAAAGGCTCTACATATTGCCCTGGATACAGCCGACACTGCAGCGCGCACGACTGCTACATCAGTCATTATGCACAGAGCATCCTGGCTGCAGCAGTCGTCTGCTCCTCAGGACCTTTTATCAAAAGTCGTGGATTTACCCTTCGACAGACAGAATCTTTTCTCCGATAAGACGGACCAACTCCTCCACTCGGGGAAAGACTCCAGGACCACTTTAAAAACGTTGGGCATGTACACGCCACTGTACTGTCGGAGATGATACACTCCCTACCAAAAGCAAAGACCCCTTCTCTGGCAACCTCCTCCGTATAGGCCACACAAGCAACAAAGGGGTAGACAATGCCAACAGTGAAGACATCCACCACCCAAAGCATCTTCCCAGCAGGGTAATAGACAGCAGGTTTGATGCGCCAGTCAAGGGATTGAGAACCATTCCTACTATCACCGGTCTGAGTGCTACAACGGCAATCTTCCACCACCACTTGAGACCATACCATGGTCCACTGCTTTCCTCAAGGGAGTTCCATTGAGAGATATTTGTAGAGCTGCTACGTGGTCTTCCAACTTAACCTTCGCTACACATTACGCCATCCCCAATCTCTTAATACCGGATTCTGCGGTGGCGTCAGTGGTGTTATCCACGGCTACGGCATATTAGCTCCGAACCCTCCTCCATTCACGAGCTACTGCTGTACATTCACCTACAGTGGAGCACCAACGGGACACTGCTCGAAGAAGAAGAAGAAGTTACTCACCTTGTGCAGTAACGATGGTTCTTCGAGATGCGTGTCCCGTGGGTGCTCCACGACCCACCCTCCTCCCCTCTTCAAAGTTTCTCTATTTTATATCTTTCAGATCAAGAGGCAGGAGGAACTGGAGGGAGCTGGACCGCGCGCACTCAAACAGCGCGAAAAGCCACGAGCCTCACTTTGCACATGCACGGTCCAGCAGACTCCGGCTAGAAAAGATCTCCAATCTGCGGCGCCGGGACAAGCCCGACACCTACAGTGGAGCACCCACGGGACACGCATCTTGAAGAACCATCGTTACTGCACAAGGTGAGTAACTTCTTCTTATCGCCACCTAATCCCGGCCCAATCCTCGGCTTTAGCAATCACCCCGGGGTGGGGGAAGGGGGGTCCAGGCCCACCCACTCTCTGAGCCACAGCCCAGGGCCCTAAGACAAGGGATCTGTTCGTCCTTGTCTAGACTGGCCGGGCTGTTGCCCGCAACTCGCCAGGCCTCAGAATCCTAGACCCGCCCTGGGCCTCTTCCTTCCTCCATCACCTCAGTGGTCTCTGTTCCTGGGTCCTGGGGTCTCCAGAGTCTTCCCGGGACATTACCTCATGCCTGCAGGGTCTCTCGGTGTCCTGCCTCAGCTTCCCTCCTGATGGGGGCCCTCCCTCCTTTGTATTTGCTGCCTCCCCGTCACTCCTCCCCTCGGAGTGACGTAGGGGTCTGTCACTTCCCGCGGGCACCTGGCCCGCCTCCCTGTGATCCTCTTCAGGCTGCCGCTGACCCGACACCGGCTGTAGTTCAGAGGCGCCGTGCAGCACCAGGTGCCGATCAGCTGATCGGGGCCGCGGCGCCAGCTCTCTGCTGCTCGCCGCGAGAGTGCGGGGCCACGCTACCCCGTCACACAACTAAAATATATATCCCCAATTATACCTTCTGTCTCATGTGTGTGTGTATATGTGTGTAAAATTGAGATTATCTGATTTATTATCAGAGCACCTTCCTGTTGCATATTTCATTTTGAAGAAATCTGGCAGTTGTCGTATATATTATGTGTGTCAGATCATCTTTAAGGATATATGGTGGCAAACCATTATGGTCCGGCTGATTTATGACCCCCAACCCCTCCTGCTGCAAAGGAGGATTGATAAGAAGAGGAAACAGACATGGCTGAAGTACCCTTGTGTTCCTAGAGCAGTCCACTGGGCTGCGGATAGCCAGATATAATTGATAATTCTTCCAAGATTACACTAAATTGCATCAAGTAACCAGGATGCTCCAAGATATTAGGTGACATAAGACTATTTTTACACTCCTATTGCTGAGCTGCAATGAACACAGTTTAGCATGGCCCTTAATCTGTCCTGCACAGATGTGACTTTTACCAATGTGCCACCATAAAACAAAGTCTAGTCCAGATACGAGCTAAAGGACTGGATAGTGGGGCAATGGGCAGATGTGCAAAGTGAGACCTCTTTCCCTCTTCCCTTCTTAGTTGCATGCCTGAAATAGCCCAGCTTTTTCCTAATACAATCCTACAATATGGGGAAGATTGGAGGACATATACAGCAACAAATCCTCTCCAGTCAGTTGCTCTTCTTCCCTGTGTGTTGCTGTGCAAGAAGCCTACATCGAGTTGGGCTGTGCACCAAATAGGAAGCATACACTCCATCAGCATCTCCTTGGAATACAGTTTAATCATTCCAGTCACTGGTTCCAATTTTGTGGCTGTGGTTATGAGGACTGAGTAAATCCCTCATTGCTGGGCTTTCATCTCAGGAGGCCAATTTTCAGAAAGATCTAGCTGATGGCACAATGCAAATGTGATTTCATTTCTCCATTCTGTAGATCTGAAATAACATATAACTCCATTAGAAGACATTAGTGCTTCTCTCCTTCCTTCCTCACTTGTAAAGCTTGTCAGTTCACTTGCATTTCAAAATGTATCAGTGCAATTGCATTTTACTTTTGTTTACTTCCACTGGGCATGTATTTTGACACACAATGAACCATGAATGGGATTTCCGCTCTCAGAATGCAATTGCAACTGTTGCCATTCAATTTTCCCAATACTTTTAAAACTTTACTTAAATGACTCTTTGAAATCATTGGCAGCACAGCCAATGATAGGACTGGAGCTTCATGGGAATCTTGTTTTAGAGCAGATTCAAGACTCTTGCTTCCTGGATACTGATTTAATTATGTTTTGTGCTCAGTAAATTTAACCTTGAGGACAAGCTTATTTGGTTTTTGTATTCTTTTCATCTGTTTAGTGAATGCATGATTTACCACACAGATTTTACTCTCTCTAATTATTATTAAAACAATTCCTCTGTGTGTATTTATTTAGACCATAACGTAGAAATTAGTCAAATTCAGCTCAACCTTTTACCTTCAGATAGCCACAAAATATGTCTAGGCCAACTGGTAATACAATATACCCAGTGGCTGAAAAAAAAAGAAAAAGCTGTTTATTTCATATGGAAATTAGACATAATGAAATGAATTAACTGTGTTAGAGCAAGTATTTTCTCAATGTCCAAGATGGCTTTTTTTAAAAAAAGGAACATAAATACAACATAAGTAGCAAATAATAGAAATATAATTGTATTGTGCATTGAGCTCTCTAAATTACTCAGAGCCTTTATCAATTCAATTTAACTAGCAAGATTTTAAAGATCTGGCCACCCTATTAGCATGTACAAATAATTATGAATGTAAATAAGGATATATAAACATATAGGGCCAAAATTTTCCACTGCTGTCATCATCAAAATGAGAAGCCCGAAAGGGAAGTGGCTTCCTTGTAAATCAAAAAAATACCCAGATTGATCTGTGGCAAGATACTAAGTAAACACTCATGGTCAATTTTGTTGTGTCATCAATGCTTTCGTGGCCCACGTTATTGCTGGCTGTATACATCCTTAGTACACCCATTTTGGGATTTGTTGGTCTTCCTTCCATTCAAGAAATCTGCTGAAAATGAACCAGTGCTGATAGGATGGCTGGGTTTGGTTTCAAACATCCTTATTTTTGTCTTGTCTTGCCACTACATATAGTGCTGCTGACAAAGTTGGAAAGAAATGAAAATATCATTCCACTGTTCTTCAGTGCCCAGGTTTCACTAATAAACAATAGAACTGGCACAATCCCAGTGCACTAATTTTGGGTGTGTCTAGTTTGAAATACTTAAAAGATTTATTGGGCTCAGCATCCAGAAATTGTTATCCCTTGTTAGCATACACTTGAACACCAATTGTGCCCACAATTTATGTGTTAAATATCAAAATACCTTCAATTTTCTGCAAATAATTATGACTGCACACAAAATTGTCAGTGTATGCAGTCATGAAAAGTCAAAGGCCATTTTAAAAATAATTCCCATACTGTATATTGCAGAAACACTAGCTGTAATATGCAGCTGTCAATAACGTACAGCTGTAAGTATCTGATAATTAGGTTTCCTAATGTATATATTTGTCAGTCACCATCAACATGATTTTTTAGTGAATTTAGTATTATGTGTAAGATGATGGATGACAGCTCCACTTTGCTTGTTGGTTCAATTGTCTTAATGTGTTTCACATTTCCATTAAGTCTTGGCTTATCTTACTGCAATCATCTTAAAAGAGAAAATGTTTGTTAACTGCTATCAATTGCAGACACCAGTAAACAGCTTGAATTACAACTTCGTCTTTGCAGTGTACTTGTAGCCACGTTGGTCCCAGGATTTTAGTGGGTGGCAAGGTCCTTGCCCAAGCCCCTTGCCTTGGGACCCCTTTCTTGGGTCACAAATCAACTGGAGACCCTTTCTGGTGAAGTCACCCATGCCTTTTATTGTCAGTGCCAATTTCCCACCACCTTCCATTTATAGCGCTTTGGTTTTCCAGCAGCTAACTCAGCCAGCCTCTCCTTCTGGCTTGGAAGCACACTCCACCACACCCTGGCTCAGGCTCCGCTCTGGCTGCCTTATCTAGCCCTCTGGCTAATGAGGCCCACAACTGCTTCCATTAGCCCCTCAGGCCTGGGCTTGCCCAACTGGCTGTAATTGGCCTTTTCAGTCAGGCTGTAGTGGCAGAGCTCTGGCTTAGCCAGCAGTCTGTCACATACCTCCCCCCTTACGAACCACCAGGTTTGGGCCTGCCCGGGTCCTCTCAGGGGCCCCTACCCTAACGCCTCAGCACCTCCCACATCCTTTCTGTAGTGGGGGCCCCAGAACTGGACAATTCCCCAGATGTGGCCTCACCAATGCTGAATAAAGGGGAATAATCACTTCTCTAGATAACTTCTCTTTGTTCCCTTCTTGCAAAAATTACAGTGGTAGGGGCCCGGGCCATAAAATTCACCGCTTGCCCACAGGTCCTCACACAAAACACACCCCCACTGGGGCCCTCCCTCCAATACCGCTTCACCTGCACTGGGGAGGGGAGGGGGTCAGGGTTCCACTCCCCTTCTTGCAGTACCAACTGTGCCTATGTTTTCCTCATCCCTCCATCCATGGTTGATGTCTCCTTTTCTGGGGGTTGCTCTTGGGAACAATCCATTAGCACTTCGTCTCCTTGGGAAGGGCTCAGGCTACCCATCATCCCCAGACATGGTTCCCACCTGTCAATCCCCACAAGGTTAGAATACTGTCCTGCTATATGCCCTAGTTCCCCACATCCATAGCACCGACAGCTACATTTCTGTCTCCCCTCTGAGGACCTCTCACCTTTTCCTGAGGCTGCTTTTCTCTCTCTCTCTCTCTCTCTCTCTCTCTCATCCCAGTCCGACCTATTACCACAGAATACGGTAACTGGTCTGCTACCCCCACCTGCTTCCACTGGAATCTGACCCTCACTTCCAGCAGCACCTGGACTACTGGGTAGGACCGCTTATCCCCATGGATGCATTCTAGTGTCACCTGTGCTCCAGGAACTATCCAATGTGGCCTCGCTAGCTCCTTCTACACTGGTGAGTGGGCTGATGCAGAGTCCATTAACCCTCACCGAGCCTTTCTCCCCACCTGTATCAGGACAGTGAGCAGATTCTGCCTCTTGTCAGGTCCTCCCGCATGAGTCAACCCACAGAACCCTGTGTATCCAAAGTCTATTGTCCAGGCAGTCTCACTTTCTATGCCCTGCCCTCCCGCACTGCCAGCAAGTCATTGTGCCAGCCCCCCAGGTGCTCCTTGGCGTGCCTTCTTCCTCTCGGGGCTTTTCCCAGAAAAGGGCTCCTCTGCCTTCCTCCCTGGTTCCTTGTCCCTGTAGGGTTGGCCTTCTCTCTGGGGAACCGCCACCTTGGTATACTCCTCCACCAGCCTGACTGCTGCATCCACTGTTGCAGACTAGTGGTGCCTGACTCACATGTGGATATTCTCTGGCAGGGCTTGCAGCAACTGGTTAAGTACAAGCGAGTCCATTATTTTCTGCACTGTCCCTGTCTCTGGCCTCAGTCAGCGGGTTGTCCAGTCTACTAACTTTTGGGCAAATGCCTGGGGCCTCATTGCTCCTGTCCATCGAGCTGTCCAAAACTTCTGCAGGTACTTCTCCACGGACAGATCCACCCAGTCCAAAATGGCCACTCTCACTGCCTCATAGTTACAGGCTTGATCATCCCCCAAGGCCATGTAGCCGCTTGAGCCTCTCCTGCCAGACAGGGAGCCAGCAAACATCCCCAAGGTAGCCTTCTCCCTTCCAGCATCCTTGGCTAACCGCTCAAACATCCCCAAAAAAGCATCCATGTAATCTGCTGGCCCCATTTAACAGAGTCCCACACCTGGTGGTTGGGTGCCATCCAAGAGTTGCTGCTGCATCTTGTACTGCTCCTTAATAAAGTCCTGCAGGCTTTGCTGCTGCTCAGCCTGCCAGGTTCGCAAGGCCTCTCTCTCTGCCAGGTGGGATTGCTGGAAACTTTGCAGGGCGTGCCGTATCTGTTCTTGTTGCTTGATGAGCCACTGCAGGCTGTCCTCCATCCACATTGCCAACAACATTTTCTGGTGCTGGATTCCACCCCTCACACCACATGTGGCAAGATCCTTGCCCAAGCCCCTTGCCTTGGGACCCCTTCTTGGGTCACAAATCAACTGGAGACCCTTTCTGGTGAAGTCACCCATGCCTTTTATTATCAGTGCCAATTTCCCACCACCTTCCATTTACAGAGTTTTGGTTTTCCAGCAGCTAACTCAGCCAACCTCTCCTTCTGGCTTGGAAGCACACTCCACCACACCCTGGCTCCAGCTCCCCTCTGACTGCCTTATCTATCTCTCTGGCTAATGAGGCCCATAGCTGCTTCCATTAGCCCTTCAGGCCTAGACTTGCCCAGCTGGCTGTAATTGGCCTTTTCAGCCAGGCTATAGTGGCAGAGCTCTGGCTTAGCCAGCAGTCTGTTACAAGTAGTACAAGCTTGTAAGGTATTGTCTGTTTCAGCAACAGGAGCTGATCCAATAAAATATGTTACCTCAAACATCTTGTCTCTCTAGCTTTGTCTTAGTGATTTTCCAAGGTCCACATCCAGTCTGGAACTCTACCCAAGCTTGCTTAAAAATTTCCATTCAGTAGTGATTCAAATCAGTGACTTAGATGTGATTAGTGTCATAAGCAATGTTTCCTTAAAAGGAAAAGGAAATGCTCCTTAGCCTAAATAAGGGATTAGTTTATTAGTATTCATCAGTGTCTGCCAATGTACCCTCATACTCCAAGGTATAACTCGGAGGGGAAGATGTGTTATCTAGTGAGTCATCCATATTCATTAGTATGCAAATATCCAAGCTCTGACAGCTCTAAGCAAGATTCTTTGCCCTATCCCTATGTAATCAGCAGCTCAAAAGGTGTGCTTGGAATGTTCTCAGAATGATAACTGATTTAGAAATCAAAAAATGTTTCCTTCAGATCTGCCCACAGCTGATTCTTTAGTTTCCCATTACATTAGAGCTTGTTTTACTCTGATTTTTTTAGGCCATGCATCAAGAGAATTTTTGTCCATTTATTGAGACACATTATTTGCCTGAATAGCACCACATCACTGTGAACTAGTGACAACTGGATGAGTTATATTTTTTAATTGCATTAGTAAATTGTTCAGGCAGAGTAAAATGCCTTACTGCTGCTGATGCTCTTACATGTATTAGTGTTGCCACATTGTGTACTACTACAGCTGTTACTTTCTCTGGTGCACTGAAGGTTCATGAATTAGGTGCACTAGATTTTGTGGCATGTATTTAGCCTATGCGTTATAATTTGATAGAACAAAGACAAGGCATGTAGATTTGCTTATAAGAACATACTTCTGACTATGATGGCACCACCATTACAATGCTGTCCGTATTTCATGCAGTAAGCAAATAAAAAGGGATGTTTGCAGCAGGAGATAGGTTTATCTTCACCATTCTTTCTTACAGAAATTCTGTATTAGTCTGATTCAGTCAAAGAACTCAAAGGGTAAAGTCAGAAATGAGTTGTTAATAGATAAGATGACAGCACCAAACATTCTTCAGCTTAATACTATAGAAGGTTAGAGCCTTAGAGTATGTCTACACTTGCAGCCTATTTCTGAATAGGGCTGCAAATGTAGGTATTCGGAATTGCAAATCAAGCCCGGGATTTAAATATCCCGTGCTTGATTTGCATCTTCCCGGCCGGGCGCCATTTTTGAAATTTACAAGCCCGGAATAACTGCCTGCGTCTACATGCGACAGTGAAACAGGCGTTCGAAATAAAGCCTTATTTCGAACTACCTGTTATTCCTCCTGCAATGAGGTTTAACAGGTAGTTCGAAATAGGGCTTTATTTCGAACGCCCGTTTCCCTGCCTCATGTAGACGCAGGCAATTATTCCGGGCTTGTAAATTTCAAAAATGGCGCCCGGCCGGGAAGATGCAAATCAAGCGCGGGATATTTAAATCCCGGGCTTGATTTGCAGTTCCGAATGCCTACATTTGCAGCCCTATTCCGAAATAGGCTGCAAGTGTAGACATACCCTTAGCTACCTATAGTTCTGTTAAAATAATTGCTAGTTTGTTTACTATTCTTTGTGTTCTAGCTTTTATTTTTTTAGTGCTTAATATATTCCTTCTAAGTCACCTTTCCTATATCACTTAGATTCAAGTATTTTTTATTTCTCCTGCAGTAGTGCCTAATTGTACTAGGTGTAGGCCAGACATAAAGGAACATAGACTCTAAAGCATTTCTAATAGATTCTGACTTTCCATTGTCTTTGGCATTCTAATTCGCTGCTACAGCTGTACATTGAGGACACAAGTATTAGGTTCCAGAGTTTTTTCTATTCGGAGGAGAACGAAAAAGCCTGTATTAAGATCCTTTGCCTATTTCTCCTGATAGGCTATCAATCAAGAAGAGAGGCAAATACAGAGAGGGAATGATATGTCACCCATATAATGAACTCGGAAACATGAACATTTCTGAATAAACATAAATAAGAAGTTTCCAAGTTTGTATAGTTTGATCCAATGACACTATATTCTACAGGACCCCTTGTTGGTGGGAGGTGTAAGGATAGTCAGATATTACACAACAGATCCATTTCTACTTGAAACGCTTAGGGTTGTGAATTTGATCTCCTGCCCATTTTTCGAGAACCATGTAATGAACAAACTGTGTTAGTAAATAATGGCAGGAAACAGGATATTATATATAGCATTATAAGAAAATAAAAATAATTTTTGCTTTTTTGTATGTTTCTCTGGAGCTTAGCTAAAACAGCTTCAGGGTTGTGTAAACCATGGAAGTGGTTTGTTAGAATTTATTTGTAAAATCCTTGGTCTGTACAAATAACAGAGTGAAACAGAATGTCAAGTGGGAATTGTTAGCTCCAGGTGCCTGCCATCCCCTTCTTCAACAAGACAAGGTAAGAAGTAAAAATTCAAGGTCAAATAACACTGTGCATGAAATGATAGTGCTTTTCTCAATAGGGCAAATAATAAGTATTTCTGCTATTAAAAACCGGTATGGAAAAAAAAAAGCGCATGTGTAAACTGGGGGAAATGTGATGTAATTAACTAATTTACACAATGCTCTGAATCTTTAAAACATTTAAAATCAAATTTATATTTCTGTTGTATACCAAAGGTGGTATTTTCAAATGTGCGTAAAAGCAGGAATTTCAGGTTATTAGGGTGATTGGTGGGATTTTTAAAAATGCCTAAATCCTACAGTGCTAGACCATTCCTCCTATAAAGATAGATGTTTTTCAAAATCCCACTGGTATCTATCCGCATCTTAAAGTGTCTAAACACCTTTATAATTATGGCCTTGCATGACTTAGAAGAATCAGTCCTACACCATCAACGGAAGTTTCTCCCAAATCACTTTGGTTCTCTTTAAAATCCCACACATATTCCAATCATGTGCTTACATTTTAGTTATGTGCACTGTCTGATATATGCAGACACATACATGAGCATGTGAGCAAAGCCTGCACACAGTTTTCATAGAGTCATAGATTCCAAGACCAGAAAGGACTATTCTGATCAAGTAGTCTGACCCCCAGTAGACTAAAAGCAATAGAATTTTCCCCCAATAATTCTTAGAGCAGATCTTTTACAAAAAGATCCAATCTTGATTTAAAAATTGTTATGTATGGAGGATCCACGATGACCCTTGGTAAATGATAAGTTACCGTTGCTGTTAAAAAATAATTATGCCATATTTCCAAGTCTGAATTTGTCTAGCTTAAGCTTCGAGCCTTTGGATCATGCTTGTCTCTGCTATAACAAAGAGCCCATTATTAAAAAATGATTTCCCATGTAGATACTTAATTACAGTCCACTGGTCACCTCTGTGTTATACAGGAGGTCATAGTAGATGATCAAAATGGTCCCTTCTGGCCTTGGAATCTATATGAGTCTTTGGTCAAATTCCGCTGTCACCTATTCAGCCACTGAAACCGAAAGCAGAATTTCAGCCCCTTTAAGGAGGTTGGATATAGTTTGAGTCCTCAAAAATCATGTTATTTTGGAGTTTTCTTTATGACAGGAGGAAATTTGTATTATTGGAAATGAAGAAATAAGTCTGTCTAGATTACAGTAGTAGAAGGATACTAGCTGACCACTGAAAAATTTGAAGATTTTATTTCCACTGAAACCTGAAAATATTGCCATCTAGATAAGAAAATATGAGATTCATCATTTTTAGAAGTTTTCTTTTACTTATTCTGTAACAGAATTCTGTCTTTGGAATAATTCTTTTTAAACAAGAATTCATGTAAATAATTTTTGGTTAATTAAGTCTGAGTTGCTTTTACTGAAGATGTTTGCTTGTAAGTTACCCTAATCAGCATCCCTCCACCTTTGACTAATTTTACCATATTATTACTAGTTGTTACAGTTTCATGCCTCCGGGACCTCGGAGGCGCCCGTTGTCCCGTAAGTTCCCGCTTAGTCAAGTCTCAAAAGTCTTTTTGGTCCTGGGTAATTAAGACTTACCGGGGAGGGGAGGGGGGTTAGGGAGGCCTGGGCCCGCCCTCTCTCCAGGCCTCAGCCCAGGACCCTGAGGACAGGAAGCCCACCTTCTTGTCCGGCCGGTGGGAGTGCCGCAACTCACCGGTCCGTGGGCTCCAACGCTGCCCTGTTCTGGGCTGCTTCCTACCCTCCTGCCATATCCTGCAGTCGTTTCCCTGCTCCGTCCACCTCCCGAGACGACTCAGCTCCCGGTGGGTTCGCGGTGGCTGGGGTTCTCCCCTCTTCCACGGCCCCCGTGGTTCCTTGCCCCTCCCTGTGGGGCTTTTTCTGTCCTCCTGCCGGCCGGCCTTTTTAAAGATAGTGCCACCGCTCCAGCACGCCAGTGCCTGCGCTCTCCTCCCCGCTGCCACGGTGCTACTGCGCAGGTGTCCGCAGCGGCCACCGAACACTCTGGGCACCGTCGGGCGCTTCCTGCGGCGCCTGCACAGAGCACCGCGGTAGTGCGGGGTGCAGGACTCTCCTCACTGGTCTCCGCCACCCCGTCACACTAGTCCATTTAAAAAGTTCAGAAACAGAAAAGACACTTCTAGTCATTTTGTTCTATGAAAAGCTCCTAGTTTTCCATTTGTTATTTGATACATTAAAACCCAGACAAACATAGCAGCTCAGAGAATTGATTTATCTAGAGTTCTTTTCTGCCTGCAGCAGTGGCTATTGCCCAGTTCTTCATAAGAAAACACCACATTCACTGTAATGCAGCTACTTATGAAAAATGAGCAGTATGTATTATGGGCTAGAAGAAGACAGAACATCGCGTTGATACTGACAGTAGAATTTATACTCAATGTAAAAATTATCATAGGTTATAGAATTTACTTTTATTTAATTCATAATTGTTAGGGACTGTCGAGGGGCGGGCCCCGTGCGAGGGTGCCCCGCCCAGGCTCGCGGTAAAATTCAGCCCTCCCTGGCCTAGCACCCCAAAGTACAATGCCCCTGGCTTAGGGGAAATACGGCCCTCGGGCCTAAGTCCCCCAGTACAATGCCCCTGGCTTAGGGGAAATACGGCCCTCAGGCCTAGTCCCACAGTACAATGCCCCTGCAGTCTCTGCGGGTGGTGTGCAGAGGGGTGTGGGAGGCAGGGGGAGCCAGGCCCTCCCACTCCACCGGGTCCCAGCCCAGGGCCCTGATGGCAGTGAAGGTTTTCACTGCCTGGTCGGTGGGGATGCCCGCCGGAACACGCCGCCCTCCCGGCGGTCCTTCCTCCGCCCTGGGCCGTCTCCTACCTCTCCCCCTGCCGGGTCGGGCCCTCTGCAGGTTACTCCTGGGCTGCTCCTGGGTCGGCTTGGATGGTGAGTGATGCTCCTGTGGGGGCTGGTCAGACTCCTGAGGCCATAGCGGACTGGGTTCAGGCGGTGGTTTGGGCTGTTTCGGAGCTCCTCTCTGAGCCCCTGCTTCTTCGGCCACACCCTCCCCCCCACCCCCGCCTGCCTGCTCGTCTAGGTATTTATCCCCGGCCTGCAGCCTGATCATGCTCTGCAGGGCTTCAGGGGTGGGGCCCCCCTCAGCCACCTGGTCCACGTGGACTCGTTGGGCTTGAGTGCGGGGAAGTGCCACCCTGTCACAGGGACTTTTAATTTGCCATGGCCGATCACCTCAAACAAAACTAGTTCTACAAGCTTTCTTACAACCTGTAATATTGTTGTTCCATGAGTGGACTTAACTGCCCATTTCTACCAGCAGATAAAGTGTGTTCCTCCCTTCCCTTTGAAGGTGAGTCGCAGATGGGTGAACGTTTCCGTAGCTGCTATGCATGTGAATAAATGTCCTCGTGTCAATGAGCACTAAGGCTCTGCGGCGTCCAAGGAATGTGTCTGCTTTTCTGAAGAAAAAGTTGGAAAAGCAGACGTGTTCTTTGAGCATCCCTGTAACCCTTCTTCTATGAGGAAGAAGGGATGTTCCAAAAAAGGTTTTTTTTCCAAAATTTGGCCCCGTGTTCTTCAAAAAAGAATTACAGGTCAACCCTCCCTTGTCTGGCACCCTCAGGACCTGAGTGGTCCCAAACCACAGCGTTTTCCAGACAAGGAGAAGTCAAAGCTTGCCACCTGGCTGTAGGCTGTGCTCCTGTCTGGGGCTGTTCTCTCTGATGGCTACTGCTGCCTCCAGCCCCCCACCATGCCAGCCCAGACTGGGGCTACATCCCCTACTGTGCCAGACACGCATAAGAGACACCTGGGAATGGACCCCGCCCCCACATGGCACCGGTCCGGGTTGCACACCCAGCTGCACACCCAGCTGAGTCAGGGCTGCTGACTCCAGCCCTAGCCAGGGCTGCGCTCTCTGCCACCGGTGCCAGCCAGGACTGTGTTCCTGACTGCCAACTGTGCTCCCTCCATCCCAGGCTGAGGCTGCACTCCCCCCCTCCACCACCATGCCAGCCAAAGTTGGGGTGGGGATGAAGCACATCCATTAATGCTCTGGCTAATACACCCCTACACCAGCCAGCTGGATTGCAGCAAGGACATGTTTAATGCCCACCTCAACAGAGCCTGCCTGCAGGTGGAGTGTGCCTTTGGGTGTCTGAAGGGATGGTTCCGCTGCCTCCTCACCTGCCTGGATGTTGGGGAGCAGAATATCCCCAAGGTGGTGGCAGCCTGCTGTGTGCTCCACAACCTGGTGGAGCACAAGGAGGATGCCTTCCTCCCAGGGTGGGTGGTAGAGGCCACCCACGCGGGCCAGGGCTTTGAGCAGCCCTGGACTGCTGCAACCCGCCAGGCCCATCAGGCCAGGGTGCGCATATGGAAGGCCCTGAGGGAAAGGTTCTCACAAGAACCACAGTAACTCTCCCCAGGACCTCCACAACAGGGGCTTCACCCTTCCTTCTCTCTCCCTTCCCCCTCTCACCTCCTCCCCTTGCCCCTACCTTGCCCTCCCAATAAACACACCTGCTTGGTTTTCAAACAAAATGAATCTTTCTTTATTAAACAGAAATGAGGGTGGGGGGCTGTCTGAACTGGGGGGAGGGCATCAGGACTGGGAGGAATGTTGGGGCAGCTTGCTGAGCCCCCTCAGGTGTAGGGATGTCATTGGGGTTGGGCATATCTGAGGACCCCATAGGGATGGGCAGGAGGGGTGGCTGGAGCGAGGCCAGGGTTGGCGGGGGGGGGGGCAGGAGGAGGGGTGGTAGGCATGACTGGGGGAGGAGGCATGGCCATGGGGAAGGGAGGGAGCAGAGGCATGGCAGGGGGAGGGAGCAGAGGAATGGCAGGGTGGACAGACGGGTAGAGGAGTTCCTTGTAGTAGGGGCAGGTGTGGGGTCCTGCCCCTGAAAGACCCCTCCGCTCCGTCACCCTGACATATCCCTAATGGAGCTACTTCATCTTGGCCCAGACCTGTTCCATGGGGGACGCTCCATCAGGGACGTCGCCACGTGAGAGTAGAGGTCAGCATTCCAGCGATTTGCCGGGGGTTCTTGGAGTGACTCCTCCTCACCCCACAATTCCAGGAGGGTCCTGATTTCTGCACTCGCCCACAATGGTGCGCGGTGCTTGCTGCCCCGGGGGGTATTGGGAGCCCTGTGGCTGCTCCCTGTCAGGGCCAGGGGCGGGTCTCGGGCACCTGCTTGCTCTGCCATTTGTGCCGACAGAGCCGTCCGGCCAAGGTACCTGGCTGTGAGCAAGCTTCCTACCACAATGGCTCTGCAGGCTGCCTGCAGCTTTATGAGGAGCCAGCAGACAGGAACAAGAAAGTTGTGATTGACTGCTATGGCACGTCCAAGAGGCCACCTGTGTTTTTTCCTAGAGGCCAGTTTTTGTGCAAAAATCCCTCCGGAGCATCCACACTTGCCTTTTTGTTCAAGAGCTGTAGCACAAAAAGGAGTTATTCCTTGTGGGGAGAGGAATAATTGTACCACAGAAAGCCCTCTGTTCTGTCGATTTTCTTGCACAAAAATGCTCTTGAGTTGTGGACACTGCTGGTTTTCGCACAAAAATAGCCATTTTTCCCGCAAAAACCTTGTAGTGTAGACATAGCCCCTGTGTAGCTCGTTTTCTGTTTAGAAAAAAAGACTACAACTGAGACCAACTGACAGATACTTTTTTCTCTGAGAAACTGTAATGTATCTTAACGCATTTTACTGCAGTTGACCAATGTTTCTCTACAAGGAGAAATATCAGCGCACATATGTATCAGTTGTGCGCCTGTTCACAGTTGTACTTAATGCCTTAGTTTCTGTTGTGACTGAATTGTTTAATGTAATTTGATTTGAATTTTAGCTCTATCGTTCATAACCTAGATGTTAATTTTATATGCACCAAACCACAATATAATTATCAAACAATATATTTCAGCCTTATATTCTAGAACTAGAGCTATGTCAAATGTAACTGGAAGAGATAAGATGATTTGGTCAATGAAATAATTGATGCTATAACTAGATTCCCTGGGACTACACACATGGAACAGAACACGCTAAGGTTTGGGGACTTCTTGCATTCCCTACCTTAGTAGACTTTTAGTAATAATTGCTGCCTGCCTCTTAAATACTTAATATCCTAGCTCTGAGACTGTACTTGGGAGGCCTGGTTGCTTGGTACTTTCTAGTTTCAGTTAAAGTCTTATAAGCACTTTTTGTTTTTGCCAACATATGTGAATTATGGGAAGATCCCCAGATGCTTTGTTACAGTATCTAAATAAATGACCTGATATTTATGGTTCTGAGAATCCACATCACCCATTGATTTCAAAGGGTTCCAGGAAGATCCATGGACATATGCTTCTACAAACACTGCGCCAAATCGTACAATTCTATGCTCACTTTAATAGTTTATGATCAGGCAAAACACCATTGACTTTTGCTTGAATCAGAACAGGGGGTTAGCTTTCTGTCAAGGTAGCTACAGCAAAGAAATACAGCCACGTATGTGATGCAGTGCTACTCAAAAGATGAAATATAGGTCAAGGGCAAAAGAGCAAATGCCCGCTTTTACAGGAAGTATGATCACATATTCAATGTCCACAAAGGGCCTCGGTTATAAAGGTCTCATCATCAAGAGTATGCTTCAAATTTCCAGACATTGGCACCTATCTATATTTGGGAACCTCTATGGAGTGACCTCATATTCAAAGATGATAGGCACATATAGTTTGCATTGAAATCAAATGTTTTACAGATTGTGGGCTATATGTATAATGTGCTCATTTTAAGTTGTTGTTGGACTGTAGGGTGGGGAATTGCTCCATGTGTCTTTGCTTTTTCTTTCACGGCCACAGAGCAGCAGGCCAGACTTTTGAAAGAGGTGCACTTACTGCGAGATACTTTATAGAAAATGTAACATATTAATCATTTCTATTCATATTATAGTCTTATAATCTGGCACACTACTTGTTTTCTTCTGAACCAAATGATGCACCAAGTGCCTTTTGCTTCTATGAAAGAAATTCTATTTGGATCTAGGCTATGTATTGTGAAGTGGTGTTATTAATTCAGAATTTCTGTTCCATGTCAAAATCTAATATTTTTTTTTAAATGTGAGCTGGTTTGGAATGAAAAGTACCAATTAGAGTAGCAGCTGCATTAGTCTGGAATTATTTTATTTCAAAGACATTAAAAATAGTTGCTTTTCTAATTACGAACGAATGCTTATTGTCTTCAAAGTGTCAAATTGTTTCATTACAACATCTGACAGGAGACATTTCAACAAGACATGCTTCACGCTACCAAATTAACAACTGCTTATGATCATTTGAAAAAAATAGTATAATATAAAATAAAATAAAAACAAGGTGAACTGGGGAGCCCTGTCAATTTTTTTTGGTTTGGATGTATACAGATTCACACTTCTCTGGTTTCACTTTGAAGTTGAGTTCAAAGAAACCCAAAAAAGCAAATCTCTGTTGAAACTGATAAGTATCTCATCTAATTTTGGTTGCATTTCAAAACCAAGTAAAATAAGATTTTGAATAATTTTCATGCAAAACCCACAAATTAGTTCCTGTTTGCTCAAAATTTGGCTTATAGTTACCTATGATGGGGTCCAGCATCAAGTAAAAGGTGCACAAAGATAAGCAAACTGTTCTGTAAACCCGAAAAGAATTTGTGATAAACCCCGAAGCCAGGTTTTTTGTTCAGTTTTCATACCAAATGTTTAGTACAGGTCTAATTTATCACTTTGGAGCTATGTTCTGGTCTTTAATCAGACACAAACTACAAAAAGATGTCCAAACAGGGAAGCTGAATGCTGATGCCATTTCCTAAAATAGGGGCTGTGGCTGGCATATTCAGTAAGCCTTGGCTACTGGCATTGCTTGGTTGCTGATAAACAACATAAAACAGAGCATCTCTAAGGCTTTTCTACTTTACACCAGGCATTGATGTGGTTTGTAACCTAGCCTTTAAATCAGCTTCTGTACCTAATGACTGGAAGATGCCAATATTTTTAAAAAGGGCTCTAGAGGTGATCCTGGCAATTACAGACCAGTAAATCTAATGTCAGTATTGTATTGGGCAAATTAACTGAAATTATAATAAAGTATAAAATTGTCAGACATATAGATTAACATAATTTGTTGGGGGGAAGTCAACATGGTTTCTGTAAAGGGATATCATGCTTTAATAATCTACTAGAATTCTTTGAGGGGATCAACAAACATCTGGACAAGGGGGATCCCGTGGCTATAGTGTACTTAGATTTCCAGAAAGCCTTTGACCAAGTCTCTCACCAAAGGCTCTTAAGTAAAGTAAGTTGTCATGGGAAAAGAGGAAAGGTCCTCACAGATTGATAACTGGTTAAAAGACAGGAAACAAAGGGTAGGAATAAAGAGTACATTTTCAGAACAGAGAGAGGTAACTAGTAGAATTCCCCCAAGGGTCTGTCCTGGGACCAATCCTATTCAACTTATTTATAAATGATCTAGAGAAAGGGGTAAACAGTGAAGTGGCAAAATTTGCAGATGATACCAAACTGCTCAAGATAGTTAAGACCAAAGCATACTGAAGAGTTTCAAAAAGATCTCACCAAACAAAGTGATTGGGCAACAAAATGGCAAATGAAATTTCATGTTGATAAATGTAAAGTAATGCACATTAGAAAAAATAATCCCAACTATAAATACAATATGATGGGGACTATTTTAGCTACAACTCAAGAGAGATCTTGGAGTCATTGTGAATAGTTCTCTGAAAACATCCACTCAGTGTGCAATGGCAGTCAAAAAAAAGCAGATAGAATGTTAGGAAGCATTAAAGAGATCGAGAATAAGGCAGAGAATATCTTATTGCCTCTATATAAAACCATGGAACACCCACATCTTGAATACTGTGTTCAGATGTGGTTGCCTCATCTCAAAAAAGCTATATTGGCATTGGAAAAGGTTATGTCAAGAACCTTGACTGTCCAGAAGCCCCAAAGTCGGGGTCGGTGCCTGCTTTCCGCAGGGCAAATATAGCCCATGGACCCAGTTCCCCTCAAATACTCTATCAGGGTATCTATGGCCTTCTGGCCTTGTTCCAAACACAGTCCCTTTTATCAGGGTATCTGTGGGCCTAGTCCCAAAGTATGGCTCCCTCTATCAGGGTAAATGCATCCTCACAGGCCTACTTCCAAAGTGCAGTCCCCTCTATCAGGGGAAATACAGCCCTCCAGGTCTCGTCACAAACACACTCCCCTCTCTCAGGGTCACTACAGCCTAGAGCAGTGGTCCCTGGCACCTGGGAGCTTCAAATGGTTGGGGACCATTGGCCGAGAGGCCTAGTCCAAAGAGAAGCCTCAGAAGTCTAGGAAGCTGGATTGGTGTGGGATGGGGAGGTAGGGGGACCCAGGCCCTCCCGCTCTACCGGGTCCCAGTCCAGGCCCTGTTGGCAGTGGAGGATTTCACTTCCGGCTCAGCTGGGATTCTGGCCAAAGTGCACTGGACTCCCAGAGGACAATCCTCCACTCTGGGCTAGTTCCTGCTGTTCCTGGTGCATTGTTCAGCTCTCGGGGCATCGCTCAGTGGGTCGGTCCCTCATAGACGTCTATAAAAATCAAGACTGGTGTGAAAAAAGTGAATAAGGAAAAGTTATTTACTTGTTCCCATAATATAAGAACTAGGGGTCACCAAATGAAATTAATAGCAGCAAGTTTAAACAAACAAAGGGAAGTTTTTCTTCACGCAGCGCACAGTCAACCTTTGGAACTCCTTGACAGAGGATGTTGTGAACACTGGGGCTATGTTTACACTGCAGAGCTTTTGTGGGATACTGGAGGTAACCCGCAAGAGCTCTGCTGTGTCCAAGGAACGCATCTGTGTTTCCAAAAAATTTTTTGGAAAAGCAGACGCATTTTTTCGGCATCCCTATAAGCCTCATTCTACAAGGAAGAAGGGATGTTCCGAAAGAGGGTTTTTTCCCCCAATATTTGGCCCCGTGTAGATGGGCCAAATGTTGGAAAAGCCTCTTTTGGAAGAAAAGCAGAATATACGCAAATTGTGGTTTGCAATATGCGTATCTTTTTCCAACTTTTCTTTGTAGTGTAGACATAGCCTAGGACTTTAACATGGTTCAAAATAGAGCTAGATAAATTGATGGAAGTTAAGTCCTTCAATGGCTATTAGCCAGGATGGATAGGAATGGTGTCCCTAGCCTCTGTTTGTCTGGAATTGTATGACAGGAGAGGGAGCACATGATGATTACCTGTTGTGTTCACTCCCTCTGGGGCATCTGGTATTGGCCACTGTTGGCAGACAGGATACTGGGCAAGATGGACCTTTGGTCTGACCCAGTATGGCTGCTCTTATGGATCAAAGCTGATTTCATCCCTCAGGCTCCTGGGCTCCAGTGAGAGTAGGTTGGAAGTAGTCCTTAATATATAAATTCATAACAAATGGTGAGGGAGAAGTTTTGTAATGAAAACAAGATCTGAAGAGCAATTTAAATAGTGCCATTGTTGTACTATCGGGTGAATATCTTGTTAAAAGGCGTAAGTGAGACACATGAAGTAACCCCAGTTTCCTCCGGGGGTCCTGCACTTGCCCCATCTCTTTTCTCACAAGGCCTCACCACTGGCTAGGCCAGAAACCAGAATCAGGCTATGGTAGAAGCTGCCCAGGGAGACAGAACCACAGATCCCAGCCTTTCCCTCTGCCACGAACAATGTCCCAGCCCCCAGAGCAGGTAGAGACTCCTCACAGAAGCTCACAATCCCACAATGTCTCTTACTAATTCCTGGCTCCAGCTTTGGGGTCTAGGCTTCAGGGCACAGAAGAGGAGGAAGCCTGGAGTTTCCTGCCAAGGGGGAGAGGGACTAAGGTTAGGAAAAGGCTGATACTACCCCTGAGCCTTGGGCAGGTGCAAACCAGTGTCACAAAAAAATCCAAACAAATGCTGTCCTGGACTCATTGAGCCTGGAACCGGGACTTGAAGTCTGCATTTCAAGATTGTCCCACTCAGTTCAGGGTGTGTGGTCCTCTTCCTGTTCTGTGTGGCTAGTGTTTGTTTATTTATTTATGTGCAAGAGAGTGCCCTTATGTGCATCCAGCAATGATTATTTTCTAAGGAAGTGATCACAATCTATTGTGAATCCTGTAAATAAGATTAAATTATTGAATGTGGTAGTGACTGTGCCCATTTAATGACAGTATTCTTTAATAATTTGTAAAAATGAATTATTGATGATACTGTAAATTAGTATGTACATAAATTATTCTGTCTGTATAATCTGTGGTTTCAAGGTAAAATAGTATTTGTCATTATTTTGCATAACAACAGCGTCAAAAAATAACTATCATCGGCAACAAAAACAGTTTCATTACTGTGTCAACCATTCATCTGAAAAGGTTACATTTTCTTGATTTTTTGTGTTTTTAGGTAAGTGAGTTAAACACATCGAATGCTGATGTTAAAATGGCCCCTTTTAAGACCTCACAGTTATTTTAGTATACAGAGTCTATGAGTAAACAAAGATTATAGTAAAACTGAGAAAATTGGGAAAAAAAGATTTGTAGCAAGTTAAATATGTATTTAAAACAACGTTATTAAAATACAAATATTATTTTTATTACAGTAGCACCAATGGAGATCAGGGCCCCGTCATCCTAGCCATTGTGCAAACATTTAGTAGAGTCCTCAGCACAAAATATAAAGCCAGAGGCTTTGTCTACACTGACAGTTTGTGGCAGAAAATATGCTAATGAGGGACTCATTAGCATGAGTCACAACATCATTAGCATATTTTCTGCCAATTCTTTTTACTCAATGGGTTTTTGCGCAAAAAGAACCAGTGTAGCCACTTCCGTTTTGCACAAAATCCCTGTTTTGTGCAAGATCCTTATGCCTCTTCCAGCATAATGAGGGAGTCCCTCATTAACATATTTTCTGCTGCAAAAACTGGCAGTGTAGACATAGCTAGAGGGGATAAGAAAGATGATGGATGAGTGAAGGAAGGTATTACCCCTAGTTTTATACATGGAGAACTGATGCACAGGGAGCTTGAGGCTGGAATTTGGAAAGGAAACTTAAGTTAGGTGCTTCACTGAAATTCAATGGAGGGGTGGGCACCTAATTACTATTGTCTCCTTTGAAAATGGCAGCCTGAGTGACTTGGCAAAGGTCACACAGTATGTGTCCAGCAGTTCCAATATACCACCTGAGTCCCAGTCTACTGCCTTTCCAGTGCACATCTTTGGAAGCTACATGATTTTTGAGACACTACAGATGTGATCTTATAGCGAATGGAGAGTAAAATGGGCTGTGTCATATCTGCATCTCTGTCATATTGCCCATGTTCACAATATTCCCTTAGGGTGTGTCTAGACTACATCCCTTTTTCGGTAAAGGGATATAAATTAGGCACATCAATATTGCAAATGAAGCCAGGATTTGAATTTCCCATGCTTCATTTGCATAATGGTGGCCGCCGCTTTTTTCGAAATGGAGGAGTACAGGATCTTTTGAAAAAGGGTTTTATTTTTGAAAGATCCCCCTCTAAACTGCCGTTTTTTTTAAAAAATGCCCCGTTTCAAAAAAAGTGGCGGCAGCCATTATGCAAATGAAGTGCAGGAAATTCAAATCCCAGTTTCATTTGCAATATCGACGTGCCTAATTTACATCCCTTTACCGAAAAAGGGATGTCGTCTAGACACAACCTTACTGTTCATAGAGTCAGAGATTAGGGTCAGAAGATACTTCAGCAGGACATCTAATCCAACCCCTCGCTTAAAACAGGACCAAACCCAACTAAATCATCCCAGTTAGGGCTTTATCAAGTCTGGCCTCAAAAACCTCTGAGGATGGAGATTCGACAACCTTCCTGGGCAACCCACTCCAGTGATTCACCATCCTCTTAGTGAAATAGTTTTTCCTAATATCCAACCTAGACCTTCCACACTGCAACTTGAGACCATTGCTCCTTGTTCTGTGATCTGCCACCACTGATAATAGCCTGGCACTATCCTCTTTGGACCCCCCTTCAGTTAGTGGAAGGCTGTGATCAAATCTCTTCCCCCTTATTCTACTATCTACCATCACATCAGTTGACTCTCTTAATACCTTTGAATGCATTAGATCTGAGCCATAAACTCCTGCATGTCCAGCTTTTCTAAACAGGCCTTAACCTGTTCTTTCACTACTCAGGGCTGCTAATCTCTTCCCCATGCTAAGCTGCCCAGTACAGCAGTCTGGGAGCTGACCTTGTCTGTGAAGACTGAGGCAAAAAAAAGCATCGATTACTTCAGCTTTTTACACATCTGTCATTAGGTTACCTTCCCTATTTAGTAAGGATCCCACACCTTCTCTGACCTTCTTCTTGTTTTTAACATACCTGTAGAAACCCTTCTTGTTATGCTTCAAATCCCTTGCTAGCAGTTTTGCTTTGGCCTTCCTGATTACATCCCCGCATACTCGAGTAAAGTTTTTATATTCTTCCTTAGCCATCCGTTCAAGTGCCCATACTCACTGCCACAAACATCTTGTCCATTATGTTACCAGAATCTGAAAGCCAAATTTTCTTGTTTGTATGCATTGCTTATGAAATAGCATTAACCAGAGGTAAATTGTGCTATTGTAGTTGTTTTTTGCCCCTGTTTGCAGTGAGTTATAGAACATCTCGACTTAGTTATGGAGCAGACTTTTATTGTTTTGAATAGTTTCTCAACTATGATTTTGTATGCATTTTTCTGTAAGCTTTACAGCTGCAGCCTATCAGATAGATTGGGCAAGTAGCTCAGAAGAAAGACATAGATATGCTTTACTTGGTCTTGAAGACACACAACTCCAAATGAACAGTAGGTGGTATGTCAGATCTACATTCATTGCAGAATGTATATGTTTTATTGTTCTTGCAATCCTAACATATTGGGCATGCACTTGATTTGCAAAGGAATTACTGTTGTGTGAACACACTTAGCCCTGGTCTACACTAGGGCTTTAATTTGAAATAACCCCACTTAGGTCAAATTTATAAGACCATTTGTATTATTGTCTACACTACCAATAATAATGGGCTACTTATTTCAAAATAATAACTCCTACTTTTTTTTATTAATAATGCTAATTTCAAAATAGTTATTTTGAAATAGCAGTATTTGGATGCTCTGGTGCCCCTATTTTGAAATAATTACTCCCCAGAGTAATTCGAACTAATTACTCCTCAAAGCTTCCTGGGGCTCAAAGTCAAGGTAATGCATTCCACATTAATGAAGCCTGCCTCAGACTAATTTTGAGGCTTCCCCGTAGTGTGGACACAGTAGTTCAATTTTGTTAAATTGGGTGTAATTAAGTTAAATTTAGTAATTTTGAAATAATTTCCTAGTGTGGGCATGGTGTTAAGGGGAAATGAGGAATTCTAGATTTTGGAAAATTTAAATAATCTGAGTAATCACTTGTATAGGTTGCAATCCTTTGGAAGCCAAGAAGTCAGAAAGGATAAAAATCTGAAAATTTAGGCCTCATTTTGGTAAACCATAAAGAACAAAGTACCAACCCTTTTATCCTGCAATATCTCATTTAGAGGCACTGTTTCCATTCAGACTGGCCAAAGAATGGGACTACAAGATGGTGGAATGGTTCAGCATAAAATATAGTCATAGTGAGGAAGTGTTTTAGTATTCATATGAAAGAATCATAGAATACTAGGACTGGAAGGGACCTCGAGAGGTCATCAAGTCCAGTCCCCTGCCCTCATGGCAGGACCAAATACTGTCTAGACCATCCCTGATAGACATTTATCTAATCTACTCTTAAATATCTCCACAGATGGAGATTCCACAACCTCCCTAGGCAATTTATTCCAGTGTTTGACTACCCTGACAGTTAGGAACTTTTTCCTAATGTCCAACCTAAACCTCCCTTGCTGCAGTTGATGCCTATTGCTGCTTCTTCTATCCTCAGAGACCAAGGAGAACAAGTTTTCTCCCTCCTCCTTATGATACCCTTTTATTAGATACCTGAAAACTGCTATCATGTCCCCCCTCAATCTTCTCTTTTCTAAACTGAACAAACCTAGTTCTTTCAGCCTTCCTTCATAGGTCATGTTCTCTAGACCTTTAATCATTCTTGTTGCTCTTCTCTGGACCCTCTCCAATTTCTCCACATCTTTCTTGAAATGTGGTGCCCAGAACTGGACACAATACTCAACTGAGGCCTAACCAGCGCAGAGTAGAGCGGAAGAATGACTTCTCGTGTCTTTGTCTCAACACATCTGTTGCAAAATCGTGTTTGCTTTTTTTGCAACAGCATCACACTCATATTCAGCTTGTGGTCCACTATAACCCCTAGATCCCTTTCTGCCGTACTCCTTCCTAGACACTCGCTTCCCACTCTGTATGTGTGAAACTGATTGTTCCTTCCTAAGTGGAGCACTTTGCATTTGTCCTTATTAAACTTCATCCTGTTTACCTCAGACCATTTCTCCAATTTGTCCAGATCATTTTGAATTATGACCCTATCCTCCAGAGCAGTTGCAACCCCTCCCAGTTGGTATCATCTGCAAACTTAATAAGCGTACTTCCTCTGCCAATATCTAAATCGTTGATGAAGATATTGAACAGAGCCGGTCCCAAAACAGACCTCTGCGGAACCCCACTTGTTATACCTTTCCAGCAGGATTGAAAACCATTAATAACTACTCTGAGTACGGTTATCCAGCCAGTCATGCACCCACCTTATAGTAGCCCTATCTAAGTTGTATTTGCCTAATTTATTGATAAGAATATCATGCGAGACCATATCAAACGCCTTACTAAAGTCTAGGTATACCACATCCGCTTCTCCCTTATCCACAAGACTCGTTATCCTATCAAAGAAAGCCATCAGATTGGTTTGACATGATTTGTTCTTTACAAATCCATGCTGGCTGTTCCCTATCACCTTGTCACCTTCCAAGTGTTTACAGATGATTTCCTTAATTACTTGCTCCATTATCTCCCCTGGCACAGAAGTTAAACTGACTGGTCTGTAGTTTCCTGGGTTGTTCTTGTTTCCCTTTTTATAGATGGGCACTATATTTGCCCTTTTCCAGTCTTCTGGAATCTCTCCTGTCTCCCATGATTTTCCAAAGATGATAGCTAAAGGCTCAGATACCTCCTTTATCAGCTCCTTGAGTATTCTAGGATGCATTTCATCAGGCCCTGGTGACTTGCAGGCATCTAACTTTTCTAGGTGATTTTTAACTTGTTCTTTTTTTATTTTATCTTCTAAACCTACCCCCTTCCCACTAGCATTCGCTATGTTAGGCATTCCTTCAGACTTCTCGATGAAGACCGAAACAAAGAAGTCATTAAGCATCTCTGCCATTTCCAAGTTTCCTGTTACTGTTTCTCCCTCCTCACTGACCAGTGGGCCTACCCTGTCCTTGGTCTTCCTCTTGCTTCTAATGTATTTATAAAAAGTCTTCTTGTTTCCCTTTATTCCCGTAGCTAGTTTGAGCTCATTTTGTGCCTTTGCCTTTCTAATCTTGCCCCTGCATTCCTGTGTTGTTTGCCTATATTCATCCTCTATAATTTGTCCTACTTTCCATTTTTTATAGGACTCTTTATTTTTAGATCATGCAAGATCTCGTGGTTAAGCTAAGGCGGTCTTTTGCCATATTTTCTATCTTTCCAACGCAGCATAATAGCTTGCTTTTGAGCCCCTAACAATCAGGGCTGGCTTTAGGAAGTGCGGGGCCCAATTTGAACAGTTTTTGCGGCGCTCCCCCCCCGCAGGATTTTTTGTTGACCAAAAAAAAAAAAAAAAAAAAAAAAGGACACCTGCACTACAAACCACAACCACATCAGAAGTAGATCTGATCAAAATGTATTTCAATATAGTTGAACACTTTTTTTTTAAAAAAGCCATCCTTTATTATGCAAAATTTTACACAAAATTAAATCAGTTTCCTTAAGTGTAGGTCAAATATTTTCAATTGCAAACTATCCAGTCTTCTCAATAAAGTTTGAAGTTTGATTTTTAAAAAGTTACCAGAGAGCATTACAGTTTTCTGTTACATTGTTTTACTTTTTAAATAGCAAAAATGGAGTCTTTGTTAAGAAATTGTCAGTTCTATGGTCAAATTCCAGTCAGTGATTTTAGCACCAATGATTTCACTAGGTAATATGGTACCTCACCACCACCATTGCCTCCTTTGTACTGCCCTTCAACACATTGACTGCATGTTGAGTCCAAGGTCAGCCTACACAAGATTTTATCAATGATTTTTGCTCAAGCGATCACTGAGACAAGACAAGGACTCTCAATTGATTCGAGTCAGCTCTGCCTTTAAACACTAGATGTAAAGTGTCACGTATAATTGAGGACTCCCAAATAGACTCTACACCACCAGAAATAAAACCTGTTTCCATCTTCTGTGACTTTCAGTTAGATGTGACTCACTATCCTCTGCTTAGTGTTCAAGTTATGATAGACCCTAAGCCAGGTCATATTAAGTTCAGGTCTTTTTCCTTTTAATCATACAATATGGATAACAACATTTCATTCTCCCAGCTCCAAGTCTTAAGTGAATTTCAACTCAAAAGAGCCAAAACTGATCACCTTGACACAGCAAGTGTGTCTACTGAGCTCTGTGGCAAAGTAGGTATGTCTATATAAATAAAAGGTCTGCTCGTGAAGCCTTTTCCTACAGTTGATTAACAGATGGCAGCAGGTAGCTCATTCAGACCACTGGCTGATAATAGTTAGTCACCCTGACCAGTCATTAACCATAGTCATGGACTCACCCTACTCTCCATTGTCTCTATGTTTCTCTGATGACCTGTGACAAAAAAAGGAGGGTGGAAAGGGAAACTGAATGGTGAATTTAGAGAGGTCTCTCCCAATTCACCAATCAAAGAGCAGTATTGCCAACCCAAAGATCACAAGGAACGCCTACATAAAGTTATGAAAATGGTCTACAAATCATAAGATTTTTTTAAAAATAAAACATGTTGGACTTTTATTGGCCTTTTTTTATTGAGTATTTAGGGTTCATGTTTTAAAGCTTTCCTCCTTAGCTGTAAGACCCAGAAGTATAGAGAACTTTTTTTAAATGAAAGCTGAGATTCCTACATAATCAATTGACTCCAGGCCTTTAGAAAAAGGCCAAATGTTTTGAGACTCATGGTAAAACAATGGAGGAATTCTTGTGAGCCCATGCTTTGCCCACAGTATAAACAAAACAAAAAAAAAAACAAAAAAACACAATATCTTCTCCACTAAACATCCTAATGAGATACTGCAAATGGTAAACTGAATTCAACAGCTCCTGATATGAACAGGTATCAACCTAGTTTTTCATATTTGAGATGCGTTACCAGGAATCATACATGACAATATGAAATCTTTCCACTCTGAAGTCAGCATATTCACAAAGCACCTATAATTTTGATCCATGCATTTATTGGATAGTGAAAGAGAAAGGAGGGGAGTTAGTGTAGATAAATGTTCAAATTTAAAAAAAAAAACCAAAAAAAAAAACCTGGAAGGATTTAGGACTGGGCTCCTACATCTCACGTTCAGAACTGACTAAGACACTTATGACCAGATTTTCAAAGGTGTTTACAGATCTTTGAAGATCTGAGTTGGCAACTGTCTCTTTAGGAGCTTATTACCTTTGAAAATCTGAGCTTAGATTTCCAAGTCCAATTTTCAAAAATGACTTTAGTCACTCAAGTGCTTTTGAAAATTTTAACGGGGGTCCTAAAGAGACAAAAATAGACAAAAGGCAGGAAATATGGCATTCCTTTTTAAAACGTGTGACATCTATTTTTAATAAACGTGACATTTATTTTTCTCCCAGGGGCAACTGACCCCTCCTGCCCTCTCACTACGCCATTGCCCCCCCCTCCTGCAGATCTATCATCTTATGCATGTGCAAGATCTGTGAGAGCCGTCCCATGAATCTGCAGTTAGTGTCTGTGGCGCCTGCTTCTGGGTGGTGTCTCAATGCGGCCACATTCACCTCCAAAGAGGGGGCTTCCCAAAGCAGGCCCTTGCTGCTGACCCCCAAGGCATCCACAGATCCAGTCTCCTTTCAGTGGGCCCACTTCCCAGGGCTCATTGATCTTGGATCTGGCTTCCATCCCCTCTCCAACCTTTGCAACTGCCCAGTGGTGCTCACCTTCCGCCTTATGCATTCCCACCTCTTTCACCCCACAGGGACAGTCTCTGCCTCACTTGTCCCAGTGACTATTCTACCAAGATGTAATACAAAGTTTCCATGTAAAAGGCCTCAATACAAAGCTAAAAACTTCAATGATTAATACAGAGACGTGTCTACATCTGCTGCAGCGAGACACCTCTGCCTGCCTCCACCCCTCTCCTCCAGAGTCTACAGCCCCATTGCAAAGCAGGGGAGTGGAAGGAAAGAGGCTGAGGCCCATCAACAGGACTGAAGCAATCATGAGCAAGCCATGCCCGGGAGCCATTCCCCTGTCCATTGCTGGTGCAGTGTTGCTTCAGGCACGCTGAAATGCAGTCACCTCTAGGGTGGGCTGGACAGCTGTTTAACACCTGCACAAGGTTTCAGGAAGGCGGTAGTGCAGGCTGCCTTCCTGTAGAGCCCACATCAGAACTACTGTGCCCTCCTGGCTTAGGAAAAGAATAAACAGGAGGATTGGAAATTAACCCTCCCAGTCTCACCTCCCCTAGGCAGGGAATGAGTCATATACAGTAGGCCCCAGCTGGAGTATCATGTCCAGTTCTGGAAACGTGGAGAAACTGGAGAAGATCAACACAAATGATGAAAGGTCCAGAGAACATGAGATATGAGGCAAGGCTGAAGAAATTGGCCTTGTTTACCTTGGAAAAGAGAAGACCAAAAAGGGACATGAGAGCAGCTTTCAAGTATCTAAAAGAGTATCATAAGGAGGAGGAAGAAAAATTGTTCTGCTTGGCCTCTGACATTAGGATGAGAAGCAATGGGCTTAAATTGCAGCAAGGGAGATTTAGGTTGGACATTAGGAAAAACTTCCTGCCTGTCAGGGTGGTTAAACACTGGAATAAATTGCCTAGTGAGATTGCGGAATCTCCATCACTGGAGATATTTAAGACGAGGTTAGACAGAAACCTGTCAGGGATGAGCTAGGGCAACTCAACTTTGGAAGCCCCAGGGGCCACGCTGATACTTACAGAACATGCTGAGGGCCTCAACTTAAGTGTGGTTGCATATGCAAGCAAATATATACAAATAGCTTCTCTCACACTGACAGGAATGAATACAAAGATTAAGGCAAGACTACACAACACACAGGCCCCATTTAAGTCAGTTCTGCTGATATTAATAAAATGCAATATTTACCTGACAGCACTTTTCATGTGACAGCACTTTTCAATGACAGTCCAATAATTTAACTACTAAAACACATATCAACAGAAGATCATTATACTGACTACTTTTTTGTTTTGGCTCCCACTCGCCGGCCACGTGTTGATCCCCCCAAACCCAAACTACACCACGGGGCGCAAACAAACTTGCCGTGGGCAGCATATTAAGTTATTAATAAATATTTTATAAACCTTTACCTTTTCTCTCTGCTGCAATGTCTCCTCTCCTTGCTCCATCATCTCCCCTGGTGCCTGCTGCCCCCCAACTCCTCACCCTCCTCTACTGTCCTGACACCTGCCCTTCTTCCTGCCCACAGCGACCTGACCCCTCCACCAGCCCTTCACTCCCCCCTGCGCCCACTCCTCCAGTAGCCCCACTCTGATCATGTGAGCTACCCCTTTTAACACCTCCGTCTACACACCTGCCCTGCCTCTCTCCTCTGGTGCTGGTCCCTCCCCTGCAGGTGTCTGCCCTTCTGCTTCACCCCAGAATCCACTGGCACCTGCACCCTCCTGGTGCCTCCCCCTTCCCTCACTGCCCCTGCCCCCGTTCCCCTCATGCCCTCTGTGCCCTCACACATGCCTTGCTCCATCCCCGCCTTCCTCATGCCCACCCCTTCTTTCAAGCCTTCTCCCAGCACCTCCCCCTCCCAGCCCCCAATGCCCTTCCCCTCTCCTCTCCCAGCATCACCCTGTCCCCCCCTCCCACTGACTCCTGCCCTTTCCCTCATTGTCTGCACTTGGCCCCCTGCCATTTGTCTCTCCTCCACCCTATCTCTTGGTACCTTCACCTCCCCCCCGCCCAAGCCCCTTTCCCCTCCCCCGCCCCCCACCTGCGCCCAAGCCCCTTCTCCCCACCTCCTCCACCCCCACCTCTTCCCCTCCCCTCTCCCGCCATCCAAGCACCTCCCTCCCCTCCTCCGCCCCCGCCCAAGCCCCTTTCCTTCCCGTCCCCGTCCCCGTCCCCCCCACCTCCACCCCAGCCCCTTCCCCAGCGCCTTCCCCGCCCCTGCGGCCGCCGCACAAGCCGGTTCCCTACCTTCTGCCTTCCATGTTGTGGGGCCGGAGTCCGCGCTCAGGCCCCGGAGGCCGAACCCGGAGCCAGCCAGGCCCCGCAACGTGCCTCCCAAGAGTTTCAAAAACCCGGGCCGTGACGTCATGTCACGCCCGGCGTCCTCCCCGCCCACCAGCAAACACTGCGCAAGGCAGCAGCAGCCGGTGAGGGGGAGCCACGCACGGCAGGGACGGTCCGGGGTCGAGGGGGACACTCTGGGGGCGGGGTGGGAGGACGCGCAGGGGGTCTGATGAGAGTCACCTTCTTTCTGGATACTATACCACTTCCTTACCAGAGATAACATATGCACAGGCTCCTAAAAATAATACTTAAAAACAATTGGTGGCCATGTTTTGGGGATGTTCTGGCAGGTTTGGGTTTTTTTTTTTTTTTAAAGATAGCTGAGAGAGAATATCCCAGTTCCTCTTCAAGCTACCCAGGTTGAAAATTATGCTGTTCTGTCAATGCAATCAATATACCCTTTAGGAAACATAGTGAATGCCAAGGAACGATCAATAGGTTAATACTTGTTTCAGAGATATGAGAGGTTATGAAGTTTCTCTGTTGGAGATATGTAAAAAGTTAAATTGGGGAAGATCTAATAAGGATTGCAGTTCTTTAAATAAGTGGATACCTCAAGCACCAAATGTATAAGTTAAGCATTATCTCTCTTTACCCATCAGGTCTTGAAAGTCAAGAGAAATAAACTTTGTTTAAATTGAATTCTGTATAGAAAACCTAAGGAAGATCAATCTGCTTTAACCCAGGAAAGAAAACATTTTCCTCCAAGTCCATAATGATTATTTATTTCAGATAGATTAATTTAGTAGCCAATTGTGGGAGGAAGTTAGGAATAGAGTGGTCATTTATGGCTTGCATGGAAGTGTACGTGTTCTGAATTCTTTAGTGTATTTTATGAATTTGAACTGTGGGGCAATATTGGCTAATCTGATATAATTTTATAATGGTGCCTTGGTTTGCTATAGGTTTCAAGACACATTTGCTGGCATTTACCTCACCAAATAAATAGGCCCAGTAGTTGTTTTTATTTTCCCTAAATCGCCTGTGTTTATTACTTACACCAAGAAACATGTGTAAGTTATAAAGAATATAAAGACAAATTTTTGATTATATGGGTTGTAAACACAACTCTGACAGCCATACCACACATCAACAAGAATTTCATGGAGTGGTGGAGTTAGTCAGAAATTACTCTACAAAATCAGAATGAGACCAATAAGCATGTTCATTTAGGTCTGTCTGTCCATCTGTATGTCAAACAATGTTGTATCCAGGAACCATGTGTGTCTGAGAATCCAGAATATGGAGTAGATATCTAACATTAAACAAAGTGGCAGTTTGACACAAATCCTATTTTACGTGACCATATCAGAAGTCTTAATCTGCTGATTATACCATTTCTTCCATGAAAGCTAATGCATCTCAGAAAATCAAAACTATGCATGGCTACACAGAAAATCCATCTAATGAGAGATTGGACTAAGAATGAAGGATGGGGGAGAGAAGTCAGGTCCATAGCATGTCCAGAGGCTGAAAGATCTACACTGTCAGTAAAAAAGTGACCAAGAAACAAGGCATTTGAACGGCTGGATTTCGTAATTGAGGCAGCTTCAGGGGGCAGTCAAGTTAGTCTGTACAGGAAAAAAAAAAATGGTCTGGTAGCACTTTATAGACTAACAAAACATCGTTAAATGCAATAGAGAGTGCGTACTGATTCCAGATAGATTCCATGATTCCAGCTTTGCCTTTGGGACAGGGAGTTTGTTTATAAATGGAAGTAGGGTGATTAAAATAACAAAAAAGCTTGTGATTCAAGTAATTGAAGGATCCTGAGATCATTATGAAAACATTGCCAAGTACTCCACTTAAAAGGGGAGAGTGGGAAATAGTAGGAATAAACAGTGGTGTGCTGAAGGGATCTGCTTTTGGACCACTACTGTTAACCTATTCATAAATGTTCTTGGAAAGGAGGTAAGCAGTGAGGTGGCAAAATTTGCAGAGGATACAAAATTACTCAAAATAGTTAAGTCCAAAGCTCACTGCAAAGCATTACAAAAGGATCTCACAAAATGGGGTTATCAGGCAACACCAGGGCAGATGGAATTTAATGTTGATAAGTGCAAAGTAATGCACGTAGGAAAATATAATCCTAAATATACACTTAAAAATGATGGGATCCAAAATAGCTGTTACCATCAAGAAAGATCTTGGAATTTTTGTGGATAGTTCCCTGAAAACATCTGCTCAATATGCAGTGACAGTCTAAAAACTAACAGAATATTTGGAATCATTAGGAAAGGAATAAATAATAAGACAGAAAAGTAATGGTATGCCCACATTTTAAATACTGTATGCAAATCTGGTGACCCTATCTAAAAAATACACTGGATTTGGAAAAGGTACAAAGGGCAACAGACATGATTTGGATAAGGAACAGCTTTCATATGAGGAGAGATTAACAAAACAGATTTTTCAGCTTGGAAAAGAAATGACTAAAAGTGAGGGGATATGTTAGAGGTCTAGAAAATCATGAATGGTATGGAAAATTAAATAAGGAAATGTTATGTATTCCTTCACTAACGTAACACCAGAAGCTCTCCCAATGAAATTTATAGGCAGAGGATTTAAAACAAACAAAACTTTATTTCTTCAGGAGATGGTGGAAAGTCCCAAATTATCAAAGGTTTCCAATAAAAACAAAGTAAGTTCAAGTAGGATAGATCCATCAATGTCTACTTGACAGAATGAGCAGGGATGGTGTCCCTAGTTTTAGTGTGTTAGAAACTGGGAATGGGTGACAGGATGGATCATTTAATGAGTGCCTCTTTTGTTCATGGCATTGGCTACTGTTGGAAGACAGGATACTGGGCTAGATGGGCCATTGATCTGATCCAGTATGGACATTTTGATGTTCTTATATAGAGCCCAAATTTATCTGTCCCCTATTGTAACCACCTAGACCTCACTCCACTTTTCAGAGCTGAGATTGTCAGGACTCCGGTGCTCTCTCTCTTTCATGCTCTCTGCAGAGTTAGTAATAAAGCAAAAAAATTCACTAACATTTTAAAGCTAACCAGTGTCCCTTAAAGGACTCGCCACATGTTGTCAGAATATATTAGAGCTGAGTGAATCTGTTTAATTTTCTCTCTTTTATATAGGAATTACCCACAGTGATCATGTCAACTAATTGATAGGTTATATTTGTCCCCCCCCCCAAAAAAAACACAAAAAAACCCCACACACCCTAGTTTTTCAGTCCTAAGTAGGCCCTGGAAAGAGTTGATAGGTTTCTGTGTGGGTGGGTGGATGGGGTTGGTCCCCCACAATTTACCACTTAACTTGTACCAAGCATGCTCAGTAACACTACCGAGGATGTGACTCTCAGTCTGCCTCACATGCTCTCACTCTCCCCCAATACGTAATGCACAAGCCAGCCCTGCACACCGAAATCTAGAATACCTCCCCTGCTGAAAGAATGCTTGTTTAATTAACTGGCCAGGATACATTATGATACATAAAGGACAAAAGTTGTTATAGACCTCAGCCACAAAATGTGATTCAAACTATAGATACTTAGCTTTTATCTCTGAAAGTCCCCAGTTCAAATGTCAGTGTGTCAGGGAAGATGGTGTTTGTTACACTTGTAAATTAAGGGCATTGGTTAAGAGAAGGATGTGATAAACTAGGAAAATATGTGCATTATTTCTTAGTTTAGGACTCAGTTTCCCCAAACATTTTCATATTGTTGCCTACTTTAATTCTAGTGGTAGAGCCCTGCAAATTCATGGATACCTGTTTTAAACTATGGATATCCATCCACCCCTATCATCGAAGATACCCATGGCTCATTTTTGCAGATACAGATGCAATTTTTTGTGTCTGCACAAGGCGCTATCTATCAGGTAAGTAAGACTGGAGTTGGGGTTTGGTCTTGGCAGGAAAAGAAGTGAGGACTAGAAGATAGATAGCTGCACGTGCATCTCAACCAATTAGGGACTATTGCAGAGTGATGCTTCCACAGTTAATATTTTTTGTAGTGCCAATGCTGAGACCATGAAAGATCAGAGGACCCTGAGAAGGTGCCCCTGACAGCCATAGAGGGGATCTAGGGTGAGCTAGAAGAGGTGGCTCTGGCTGTACCACTGTAAAAGCTGACAGGCTAAAGATACTGAAATTAGTCACAGAATTTAGCTCATTTCCTGGCTTGACCCAAACACAGTGCAAATGATGAATTGCCTGTCAACTGTAAAATCTGAGAAAAGAATGATGGCTAGTCACACTGGTTATTTGTTGGACATTGGCCAAAAGTGAACATGACAGTTGTACTTAAGTGAACACAATGTTGAAGTACGTGCCTTATTGCAATTTTGAGAGAAAAGTAAATTAAACTTTTCTAAGTTGTTTTGAATCAAAAACAAATTTTGACTATCTAGAGGCTGTTGATTGTTTGATTTTAAAATGCATGTTGGTTGCAATTAGCTCATAATAGACAGGTGTGCACATTACTAAGCTACTATTATAACAGGCAATAATTGTACTTTTTTAATGTCAATGACTAATATGATATGGCTTCAGACCCTACAGATGGTGCTTAGTGGAGGAAATTTTCTGTCATGCTCCAGTACACACTGTACTTGAACCTATGCTTTTCCTATTTGCCAGTGCTCAAATTCTTTATCTAAAAAACCAGGTAATCACACACCCCTTCTTGGGCCCTCAACTGACTTGAAAACAAAAGAGTAGCAGCAAAACTCTAGCTATTGAAAAGAAGGAAAGTTCTTTATTATACCATTTGATGCACATTCCACATTTCCGCATAATACATTTTTCTCTGCTTGCTAGAAATGCTTAATAAAGCACTGTGTTTAAAAGAGATGGAAATCATGGTTCTTTGAGTATGTAGGCTTCTATATTTTAATGACAATGAAGGGTAAAAGCTGAAATTTATTACAGAACATTTTAATAGTACAAATTTCTAATAAAGCAAACAAGAAAACTAGGCATTCTCTTTAAAATGATATGATAGAAAGGTCAAGCACAATATTATACAATTAAATTAATTCAGGGATGACTTATTCTACACTTATGTAGACTAAACCATCATAGTATACTTTATGGATGCTGACAGCTTCTAACCCCTGTAATCTCAGCACTACTGTTCAGGAAAGTTTCCTTCATGCTGTCAAGTGTGAATTTGCTTGTTATAGACCAGCACTTGGATACATTAAGTCATCACTGTGACACAGCAGTGACTATTCTTAAGTATTAGGTCTGTCTGCCTAGGAAGAAATGGATTATGTGAATCTATTCTAAAGCTTGAAAGATTTCACTGGATGGTAAAAGGTCTGCAAAGGATGTGTTTGCTTATATGTATGTGTAAATAGGAATGCTGCATGTATGTGTATGAATATTTTGCCTATGTACATGGGAACCATTACACCTCAACTTCTCAGTAATTAACATACCATTGTATCTCCCCTCCCCATATTTAGGGCACAAAATAACTGGCATCTCAGCTAACAGTGCTGTGGTAAATGTTAACTTGTTATGGTGGCATCTTTATACATAGATAAAAACAAGTTGTATTACTTTTAATGCATCAGGGTGCCTGACACACCTGGGTGCCAGGGTGCATCAGGGTGCCTGACACACCTGGGTGCTACCTATTACCTTGTGCACATTGGTTTGTGTATGCTGTCATTCTGACCTTATCCTTAGCATGGGTCAGTATATTCCTGTTATCTACAGGGAGTGTGTTAGTATTGGCATGTTCTAGTACTAACCTGAAATGTTTGCATGATTTGTGGCTAGTGTATTTTAGCTGTGTGTGTTTCTACAATATCAGCCCTCTTTATGTCTGATTCTGTGAGCCTCTTACTGACAGCTCAACTTTATATTAGCAAAGTCTTGGACTACTTTCACCCAGGCCTCAGGCTTCACACCAGGACTTTGAGGCCATCTTCTTACTACAGTATTTTTGTAAAAAGCTTATTTCAGAATAATCTACTTAACCTGTCACATTTTTTAAAGAGACAACTGTCTCTTGTGCTTGTCACCTTCCTGAATGCTATTTCTGTTTGAAAATCAAGTTAAGACAACTACATAATCAATCCATAAAAACTCAGGCAGGGGGTTTATGATGCAGCTTGGCATTTGAATTTTGGATTGAAGGACAAGTGTTATGACATCCTCAATATTTGGGGGTTGATATACAATATGTTTTTCATTATAACAGATTTTGGAAAAAAGAAGTGATGACATTATATGCTGCTAGCAGAGCAGATGATGCATTCTGTTTGTGTATCTTAAGTATGTTTGTGAGGGATTTTTACCCTCTCTAAAAATATTAAGCGAGGACTTGATAGGAAACGTCCTTCAGTGAATACCAAAGAGGAGTATTTGCACACTTTGAGGGGGAAGATAAGCATTTTAGTGTATTATAATTTCCACTGGTAATGTATACAGTAGTTCCATTTTTTTTTTTTTTATACACAGATGTGAAAAGTTCTTCAGAATGTCAGGTGCTTCTTTAAAGAGTGGTGAGATTTAGTGCATTAATTATTCTAATTACCTTCTAAATAACAATTCCTGTTTTTTCCCCTGACAAGCGAGGCTTTATCAATTTAGTCCCTGATTTTCCTAATCATTTTAAGTGGACCCTTATTCCTTAAAGAACTTAAATATGTACTTAAATCCTACTGACTTCAATGAGATTTAAGCACATTCCTACAGTTTAAACATACACTTACGTGCTCTACTTCATAGGGACAAAGTTAAGTATGTGATTAAGCACTTTGCTGTACCAGTCCCTTCATAATACTTGCATTCTTTATCTACTGTTTTTAAAAAAAGTTTCTTCCATATCTCCCAAACCAATACATTGTAACATTTGTTCCCTGCCAACCTCCGTTATTTTATAACAGAAAGTGCAATATAATATACATTAGGGAAAGTACAGGGATGCTTTCTCTTCACAGTATAACATACTAGCACTTGCTATCAGCGGCAAAATGTATAATCATCTGTGACTGTTTCCCAAGAGGGACACAGTGAGATTGCTCTATCAGGGCAAACTACAAAAAATGGAGCGGATGATCCCCCAAACTTGTGGTTATTTCTACTATAGCTTTACCAAGCCAGGAATGAAATAGCTTCTACAATAACAGGGGTCGGCAATAATTTTTGCCAGGGGGCCACTCCAAGATTTTGGAATGTGGTCGAGGGCTGCACTCTTCCACAATATTAATGGAGGAGATGCAGGGTCTGGGGTGGAGGTTGGATGCAGAAGGGAGCTTGGGGTAAGGGACTGGGGTGCAGGAGAGAGACTGGAGTCTGGGAGGGAGTTTGGGTGAAGGAGGCAGTTGTGACCTAGGGCAGGGGACTGGGGTGAAGGGGTTTGGGATGTGACCTAAGGTAGGAGGGGATTGTGATCTGAGGCAGGAGATTGGGATGCCAGATCTGAAAGGTGTATGGGTGCAAGAAGGTGGCAGAGAGTTTGGGTATCTTAATTGGGGAGGGGGGGGGGGGCAGAGGGTTGGGGAATGGAGGAGCTGATGTGCCAGAGGCAGGCTCTGGCCAGGAGACTTACCAATCAGCAACCAAACCAGCCTGCCAGCCGATCTACAGCTTGCAGATCTTAAAATGTTTCCCAGTCAGCTAACCTGCCTGCCTGGCCATGTGCCTGTGTGAATAACTGAGTAGAGAAGAGAGGGCATGGTTCCTCTTGGCTGCCTATTACTCACACAGGCAGCTCCCATTGTCCAAATTCTGGCCAGAAACTAGCCAATGGGATTGTGCTAGGGGCGGGGGCAGCTCCTGAAGCTTCCTCCCCCCGCTCCAGTTTTGAAACAGGGCCTGGCAGCTGCAACACGTGGGGCTGTGGGGCAAGCAGAGGAGCCTGCCTGGGGCTCCCTGCTGACTCCACAGACTAGATCTGGTGGCTTGGTGGGCCAGATCCAGCCCATGGGCCATATTTTGGCCCAGGCTGTACAATACATTGCTGGTTACCCAGAAGCCCAAACACAGTTCCCTTAAAGCAGGGTTTCCCAATTTATGGGTCAGGACCCAAATATGGGTCGCCATTACATTTCAAAAGGGTCACCAAGTGTCTCCCCAGGTGGTTCTTCCTCCCCTCCCCCCCCCCCATTTTTTAAATTGCCTTGGGTCACCAAGTCTTCCTGAATTGTCAAAATGGGTCCCCATCTGGAAAAGGTTGGGAACCGCTGCCTTAACACAACTCAGCCTGGGCTCCCACCCAGACAGTCAAGTCAAATATATAGAGACTGGACTTGACCTCTCAAGGTCCCTGTGAGATCTAGTATTCTGTTACTAGATTTCTGAAAATCTTGTCCCTCATAAGCAGTTCTACCAAATGCTGGGAGTGGGGCTGCAGGCACAGCAGTCTGAAGAACCAGTGAGGACAGTCCAGAACGAGGAAGAAAACTGGCAGCATGTAATCTCCAGGAGAAGGAAGCCAACTCAGGAATCCCCAATTCCGGTGGAGGTAAGTAAACGCTTTCAGGCTCTCTGCACAGGCACTACTGGGGAGAATGCTTTGGCAGGGACCTCTCAGGGAAGAGATCAGAAGGAGATCCCATTTACCGGAAGGCATGGGATGCGTAGTCCTAGGGATAGGGATTTCACAGCCACCACTTCCCAGAGATGAAGACGGGTGGTGGTGGTCAGGGACTCCCCACTAAGAGGGATGGAATCATCCATCTGCCAACCAGACTTGGATTATTGAGAAGTGTGCTGCTTATGAGGAGCAAGAATTCAGGATGTGACCAAGACTCATGGAAGCAAACGCTTGATTGCACAGTTGTTGTCAGAGAGGGGGCTTTGGTTTCTTCAACCACAGGTCTCTATTCTGGACACAAGGATTGCTAGGAAGAGATGGGATCCACCTACAGAGAGGAAAGAGCATCTTCGCAAGCTGTCATGAACATGGGGGTTAGCCAGCAGCCTGGGAACTAAGGGGTTAACCTTACCTAAGTCAGGTAGATTCAGCCAATAAGAATGTAGGTAGGAATTTCAAACTAGGACAAAGGAACGTTTGGTTTCTCCCTCCTTTGTCCTGAGAGTTCTCTCCAGCTATTGAGGGAGTCAGACAGAATGTCTCCCTCCAAGAATAAACTCTTCACTCTTCTGTAACTAGGGTAAAGTTTAGATAAATCAGTTAGGTTTTATTGTTTTATGGTTTGAGAAATGGGATCCGATGTCTGTGCATTTAAAATGGGTTTTACTCTCCTTTGTAACTAAGCTCCTGGCTCATGATGGGTTTCCTCCCCAAGAGTATATTACTTTGTAACCTTACCATCTAGTCATTATGCTTGCAACAGGAATATTGTGGTGATAATAAAAGTTCTTTTCTTTTTCTTAACCTGGTATTGGTTAATTTGTGTGTCCTGGTTTGTACTTTAGGGGTGAGATTTTCAAAGTGATCTCTCCCCTGATTTTCTTATCATTACTTCAATGGTGGCAGTGGAGTTTTTAATCCCCAAAATCTAGGTTAAGATTTTGGGGGGGGGGGGGAGTTTTTACACCAAAGCCTGGAAAGATAAGGTTTTCAGGTTCTTTTGCAGGCCCCCACTTCTGCATTTATAGTGCCAGAGTGGGGAAGAAGCCTTGACACAGGCATGCTTACAAACCTACTGAAGAGGGCTTTAAACTAGGTTCTTTGGGGGACAGTGACCAAAGCCCTGAGATAAGTGGGATACCAAGAAGAAACACAAGGAGGAAGAGATAACAAAGGAGGACCACTGATTCAAATGGAGAAGGTAGGGTAATCAACTGGTAAACTAAGGTGTTTGTACATGAATGTAAGAAGTCTGGGGAACAAACAGGAAGAATTAGAAGCCCTGGCACCTTTAAAGAACTATGATTTGTTTGGAATAATGGAGACTTGGTGGGATGACTCACATGACTGGAGCACTGTCATGGAAGGGTATAAACTGATCAGGAAGAACAGACGGGAGAAAATGAGGAGGAGCTGCACTGTATGTAAGAGAGCAGTATGATTGCTCAGAGCTCCAGTATATAGAGCAGGGGTGGGCAGAAGGGCCTCCGCGGGCTGGATCTGGCCCGCCAAGTGGGTGGATCCAGCCCGCAGAAGACCTGCTGTTCTGCCACCCCCAGGCCAAATAAAGCCTGGGGGTGGGAGAGTGCCCAAAGCCTTTGAAGCACCGCATGCTGCTCGCAGGGTGGAGGGGGGAGAGCGGAGGAGGCTTCACATGCTCCCCTGTCTGCAGGCCAAACAAAGTGCCACGTGCTCCTCGCAGGGCAGGAGGAGGCTTCCCGTGCTCCCCTGCCCCCAGACTCTGATTGGCCTGGGGATGAGGGAGCATGCCAAGCTTCTTCCAGAGCATGGGTATCTAGTGGGAAGGGGGGCAAAGGGGCTGCCCCACCCCCAAACCAATCACTGGGGGGGGTGGAGTAGCCCTGCCCCTTCCTGTTTAAGCCCCGCCCCTTCCAGGTTGGCCTGGGGCTATTTCAGAAATTTTTGATGTGGCCCCTGGGCAAAGATTATTGCCCAACCCAATATAGTGGTAGAAAAGCCTGTTGAGAGACTATGGATTAAGTTTAGAGGTGGGAGCAACAGGGGTTATATTGTGGTTGGTGCCTGCTATAGACCACCAGATCAGGTGGATGAGGTAGACGAGGCTTTCTTCAGACAACTAAGAGAAGCTTTCCAGATCACAGGCCCTAGTTGTCATGGGGGACTTTAATCACCCTGACATCTGTTGGGAGACCAGTACAGCAGTACACAGACAATCCAGGAAGTTTTTGGAAAATGTTGGGGATAACTTCCTGGTACGAATGCTGAAGGAATCGACGAGGGGGCCATGCTCAACTTGACCTGCTCACAAGCAGGGAGGAACTAGTAGGGGAAGTAGATGTGGGTGGCAACCTGGGAAGCAGTGATCATGACATGGTAAATTTCAGGATCCTGACCAAAGGAAGAAAGCAGAGTAGCAAAATACACACCCTGGACTTCAAAATAGCAGACTGTGACTCCTTCAGAGAACTGATGGGCAGGAGCCCCTGGGATGCTAACATGAAGGTGAAAGGAGTCCAGGAAAGCTAGCTGTATTCAAATAAGCCTTCTTGAAGGCACAGGAGCAAACCAGCCCAATGCACAGAAAGAAAAGCAAATATGGTAGACTACCGGATCAGCTTACTGGGGAAATCCTTGGTGAGCTTAAACACAAAATGGAAGCTTATAAGAAGTGGAAACTTGGACAGATGACTAGGGAAGCGTATAAATATATTGCTCGAGCATACAGGGAGTAATCAGGAAGCCCAAAGCACAACTGGAATTGCAGCTAGCAAGGAATGTGAAGGGTAACAAGAAAGGCTTCTACAGCCATGTTAGCAATAAGGTGGTGGTCAGGGAAGCAGGTGGTCAGGGAACCCTTACTGGATGAGGGAGGTAACCTAGTGACAGATGATGTGGAAAAGCCGAACTACTCAATGCTTTTTTTTGCCTCTGACTTCACAGACAAAGTTAGCTCCCACACTACTGCACTAAGCAACACAGTCTGGAAAGGAGGTGGGCAGTCCTTGTTGGAGAAAGACCAGCTTAAGAACTATTTAGAAAAGCTAGACATATACAAATCCATGGGTCTGGATGTAATGCATCAGAGGGTCCTCAGAAAGTTGGCAAATGTTATTGCAGAGCCTTTGGCCATTATCTTTGAAAACTCATGGAAATCAGGAGATATCGCTGATGATTGGAAAAAGGCAAACGTAGTGCCCATCTTTAAAAAGGGAAGAAGAAGGTCAATCCAGGGAACTACAGACCAGTCAGCCTTACCTCGGTCCCTGGAAAAATCATAGAGAGGATCCTCAAGGAACAGGAGGAGGGGAATGTGATCGGGAATAGTCAACATGGATTGACCAAGGGCAAGTCATGTCTGACCAATCTGATTAGCTTCTATGATGAGGTTACTAGCTCTGTGGACATAGGAAAGTCTGTAGATGTGATTACCTTGATACGGTCTCCCACCATATTCTTGCCAGCAAGTTAAGGAAATATGGATTGGATTAATGGACTGCAAGGTGGATAGAAAGCTGGCAAGACTGTCAGGCCCAATGGGTAGCGATCAATGGCTCGATGTCTGGTTGGCAGTCAGTTTCAAGTGGAGTATCCCAAGGATCAGTTCTAGGGCTGGTTTTATTCAACATCTTTATTAATGACCTGGATGAGGTGATGGATTGCGCCCTGAGAAAGTTTGCAGATGACACTAAGCTACAGGGAAAGGCGGACACATTGGAGGGTAGGGATAGGGTCCAGATTGACCTAGAGATAGTAGCGGATTGGGCCAAAAGAACTCTGTTGGAGTTTCAACAAGGACAAGTTCAGAGTCCTGCACTTGGGACAGAAGAATCCCAAGCATTGTTACAGGCTGGGAACCAACTGGCTAAGTAGCACTTCTGCAGAAAAGGACCTGGGGATTACAGTGGATGAGAAGCTGGATATGAGTCAACAGTGTGCCCTTGTAGCCAAGAAGGTGAATGGAATATTAGGTTGCGTTAGGAGGAGCATTGCCAGCAGATCTAGAGAAGTGATTATTCCACTTTATTCTGCACTAGTGAGGCCACATCTGGAATGTTGCATCCAATTCTGGGCCCCCCACTGTAGAAAGGATGGACACAATGGAGAGGGTCCAGCAGAGGGCAACCAAAATGCTTAGGGGGGCTGGAGCACATGACATATGAGGAGAGGCTGAGGGATTTGGGCTTATTTGGTCTGCAGGAGTGAGAAGAGTTGACTCATATCCAGCTTGTCATCCACTGTAATCTTTGATCACAGCCTTCAACTTTCTGAAGGGAGGTTCCAGAGAGGATGGAGAGAGGCTGTTCACAGTAGTGACGGATGGCAGAACAAGGAGCAATGGTCTCAAGTTCAGTGGGAGAGGTCTAGGTTGGATATTAGGAAAAACTATTTCACTAGGATGGCGGTGAAGCACTGGAATTGCTTCACCGCCATCCTAGTGAAATAGACGGCGGTGGTGGAATCTCCATCCTTAGAGGTTTTCAAATCTCGGCTTGGCCAAGCCCTGGCTGGGATGATTTAGTTGGGGTTGATACTGCTTTGGGCAGGGTGCTGGACTCAATGACCTGCTGAGGTCTCTTCTAGCCTTTGGATTTTATGATTCACAGAGCCAGTGAGGTCAGAGAAGCAGCCTAGGAAATGGAGGCAGCGTAACAGAGTGGGGCTGGAGCAGTCTGGAGCTGAGCTTAGTGAACAGGAGAAACTCTGGGCAGAAGCTAAGAGGCCTTGCAGGCCAGACTAGGGAGAAACTTGTCCTGGGTGGCAGGAACTATGTGACCTGCAGCATTCCTGCCACTCAGATGGGAGCTGAGACCCTACAAGGAACACACTGTGTTTGGGAGTTCTCCATGCTGTAGAGCAGAGTGATGTGTTTTCCACTAACCTTTTCCAGTTTTTCTTATTCTTTTTTCATTTGATTGTTTAATAAATGGTATTTGCTTTGAACTATATGTAATCATCAGTGGGTCAGGAAAGCATTTAATGTGAAGAGGACATCCTGGCATGAATGAACAGTAATAAGAACAAAAATCCTTTCAACTATGTATCAAAAATTAATTATACCAAAATTCTGGATTTATGTAAAGGAAGCAATTTTAAGGTTCTTGGTTTCTTACACTTCACAAAATTTCATCTGTTGAGGGGCATGTTCAGGGGTGTGTGGCTTATCCTGGGCTACCCTTCAAGTCTAGCCCTTCTAAGGGCATGGCTCGGCCTTTTCCACAATGCTATACCCATTTCCCACACTCGGCGCTAGCCTGGCTAGTCGGCCCTCATCCACAGATGCATCTGCTAATGACTATGCGATTCTGCGGCCTTGTACCCAGATGGGTCCCCTCTGTTAGAGGCAATAGGGCCCCGAGGCCTCGTTCAGAAGTGAGTCCCCTCTATCAATCTACCTAGTCCAAAGGTAAGCCTCCAAACTTCCAGGGCACTGTCTACCTGAATTCTGGTTTGTAGGATTTGCAAGCAGTTTCTTATAACAGGCTATTGATCCAGCTCAGAGTTGTGGTCTAGGCTGTGTCTCTGGCTCTCTAGCTGCCATAGCTCCCCTCCCCAGCTCAGGCACATGTCACCTTAGCTCCACCCCACTCAATCTGACCCAGACTATTGCTATTGCTTTCCATCAATCCCGAGTCCACAGTTCATGTTGTGATATTCGACCCTTCCAATAAATGAGTCTGATTTATAACTTGTTCAATAAACATCAAGGTTCATTACACCTTTTGGAAAATATTGATCCTGTCAGAAAAATTCAGCAGATTGAGCCTTAATTCTAAATGTGTAATTCAAACACAGCATATTATCACACTATTAAATCCTCATCCCCATAATCTATTAAAATTTTATAATTAACTTGAATACTATATCTTTAAATCCAAGTCAGAGACCATTTGATAAGAGTGTCTTACTTCCCATCACCCAATGAATGTTAACTTTAGCCCTGTAACAAAATAATCTCAGCTGCCAGATTATATAAAGCAAGCTTCCCTGCCATCAGTACATAACTATGTACAAATCAACTGTTATACATGAGACATTACATAAGGGACAATCTTCATGCAAGAAGGGGTCAAAAGATACTTCTGGAAGTCAAAATTATTTGATCATAAAAAGCCCCCAATCTTCTCACAGAGAAGAAATTAATTCCATGTAGTAATCATAAAACCAATGTCATATGTAAGAACGTCAATGTCATATGTAAGAACCTATCCTACTCATAACTCTGATGCAAAAACTAATTAGTTTTATCACCAGGACTATCAAGTCTCAGAGCACCTATCAGTATATATTTAATTGAATGAGCATAATTTCATGTACTGAATACAACACATTTGTTTTTTGCTTGCTACTTTTGTAGCTGCTATTATGAGAAGACCCATTAGCTTCATAGTTGTTCTGATATGCCTCAGTAGAAACATTTACCATTTGAATATCTTGTAGGTTTTTTCTTTAGAGATTGAGTCCAGTAGATTTTTGAACAACCATATCACACAAATGCATCATCATTGTCACTAATTAGCCATTATTTTTGTAATCTACATAATGAGGCTAAGGAATGAATGGCCAGAGTTTCATAGATGGTCTCTTCTGGTCAGACTTGATGCTAATTGGCAGAACAACATGAAGAAATTTGCTTCTGACAATTGATAAGATTTCCTGAGCTTTTCTAGAAACTTCTTGTTTACTAAATATGTTAAATAGCAGTTCAATAAACTAACTTGATAGAACTAATGCTTCCAAAATCAATGGGAATTAAAAGAGTGAGGACATGTATATCAACATCTATTTATAGTACATCTTATCATGGGGTCTCAATTTTTTTTTTTTTTTTAAACAGGAATACTCTGTCACTACAACTTCTAGATCATCTGAGAACAATGTTGCTGTAACAGTATCATGTGATAAGTATTTTAGAAGTACCTACCATACAATAAACATATCCAACTCTTCTTCAGCATTAATCAGATCTTTTACAAAGTGCTCCTACCTGACTCTGCTGATTAGTTCTGCTAAGCAAATGTCCCTTTCTACAGTTGCACTGTTATTTTCTGCCTTGCTTTCTCACAACAGAACTCCCATTTCACAATTGACCCTCCAGACTGGTCACTGTAGACCTCCCCTTCTGAGGTATCTGAGTCCCTCTGTACCTTATATTACAGGCAGTCTTCCCTCTCATTTTCTCTTCATGTGGCTAGTAAGAAAATAAAGACCTCTGCACTAGGTCCCAGCCCAGAGATCCTGTAACAAGCCCTCAGTCTGTACAGTCCCAAATCTGGGCTACTACCTAACCTAATGCCTGTTCTTTCCCACCTCCTCCCAAAAAAAGTAACTGCTGTTTTTTCTCTGTAGTGCCCTTCTAGGCTCATTAATTGGCCTGTATATAGATCCCTCCTTTTGCTTTCCAGCTGATCATCCTCACTACACTTTGGCTCCTCTTCCAGGTGCAGCCTTGGCAGTTAATTGGCTCACCTGGCCATCTTAACTTCTTCAAGTCTTTTGTGGAGTTAGACACCCCACCACACCATCAGATTCCTCCAGATACTTTTTCTGAAATAGAGCTTTTTCATTAAAAAATATTTCCTTTGTAGAAATGGTCAAAATCAACACATTTTTCTGAAACGTGGATTTTGATGAAAACAGCCTCTATTAAAAAAGAGACCATGTTTGATGAAAAACAATGTGCTTTTACTTCGCAAATGATTCCTGAGATTTTTTGGCCCACAAAGGCTTTTACCCTCACCCCACATAGATATTTAATATGTGTGATTGTTTCAAACCTCAGGTCTTTAAGTTCAATAAAGTTAAACCCACAAAATTTCTCATGACTTTATACTGAATCTGTTTAACTAAATTTGTTCATGATTTAATTACAAGGCTAGAAATCGTTGCATATCAGCTTGAAAGGTCTCTGCAATGCTTGTAAAGTCTGTGAATTTTAGAAAACTTTGTTTAAGAACACTGTTTGACCTTGGCAGTAGTATTATCCACCTTAACATGCTTAATTAGATTCTATATATAGTAGGGATGTAAGCCAGAAGTCAACTAGTCGACTAATTGATAAGCCTAAGCTTGTCTTAAATTGGCAGCAAGGCACACAGGGTGGGGACAGGGGAGCTGCTGTGAAGCCCCTGTCCATGGCATCTTGGGTTGGCTGCAGACAGAGGATATTCTGGCAGCAGCCCCTGTCCACTGGGACCCCCGCAGACAGGGCTGCTGCCGGAGTAGCCTCTTTCCACAGCCAGCCCATGGACAGAGGCTGCTTTAGGAAAGCCTCACACACTCCCTTTCCCCCATCCCCCCAGCAATCTCTGTCTGCAGGGAGCTTGGACCCCCGTGGACAGGGGCTGCTGCCATCCCATGCTGCCACCACTGTATCAGAGGCTGCAGCATGGGGTGGCAGGCAGCCAGTCTGTGCAGGGAGCTGGTTTTTAAACTGGCTCCCCTTGTGGACTGATTTCCACCTGCCACCCTGCACTACTGTCTCTGATACAGCAACAACAGTGTGAGGTAGTAGGGGGCTCCACAGGAATGGGGCTGGACTGCACTGGCTGCTGGTCCTGCTCCCAGGGTCTGTAGAATAGTTAACTAACTGCGAAGAACTCATGTGCCTCATCAACTATTCTATTACCCAATAGATAATATCCCTAATATATAGGTACTCAAAGCACCATACTCAAGTAGCCATTAGAAGTTGCTCATTTTTATAAATATTCAAATGGCTGTCTAACTCTTCAGTATATATGTTTTTATGTAAATATATTTGCAAGATCACTCATATTTAATATTTTAATAAATAATAAATATACTAAATGTGACGGACCCGCCCATCCTCTATGAAATGGACTTGTGGGCAGGAATATACATAACTCAAAGGTGCTTTGAGCGAATTATTTTGTGCAACCCATCAATCTTCATATCACGATCCGCTGGTTCTGTTTATCTTACTTTGATGTATGTATCATTTGTGTGTGTACAATTAGACACATGGAGTGGGGAATACTTTGTGGCTTTTAAATGTGTGAATGAGAGACATGGAGGGTGTTACCCAACTGTTAAACAATCTCTTTTGTCCTTAAGTCTGAGCAGTGGTTAGTAGGGAGTGGCCACAATTCCTTAATAAAAAGAATAGGAAAGCAAAGGCTGGGCTGCACTTGAAGGAAAGGAGCCGAAGACCCCAGGGTGTGGAGACAGCCCTGGTTTGGAGGTGCAGCTGGAAAAAGGTTTTAGGATGAGTTTGAGTAAGTTTGTATTGAGGTTTTAGTGTAGAATTAGCCAAGCCTTTTGTTTCTTTTGATTTGTAATCTGCTCTGCCTGTTCTCACTTATTACTGCTTAAATCCTACTTCTTCAACTTAATAAAACCATTTTTATTTTCTATCAGACCCAGTGTAAATAATTATTTCCTGGGGGGAGGGGGCAACCAGTGTGTGCATTCCCCCTTTCATTGTTAAAGGGGCTTACCTAATTTTTTGGGGTTTGATCCCATCTGGGGAGTGCTGTCCCAGGAAGTGGACCCTAAAATGCATTCTCCTTGGACCTGAAGAGGGTCAGTGTCTGTACTGCTTTTTGATAGGGGCAGGAACCTCAGCTCCGGGCCTTGGCTAGGGGATATTAGAGGAGCGAGCCCAACAGAAGTGGGCGGTGAGGAGTCCCAGAGAGTAGGAAGGCAAGTGGCAGTGGCCGTGTCAGCTCCCCGGGAGTCACCCCCAAGGGGTTGCCCGTCACACTAAATATCTATTCTAAATTAAAAAAAGAATCCACTGTATTAACACTACAATGATATGTTGTCACCCATTTGCTAAAGCACCTACAAGTGTTTAAAGTATAAAATTCTCAAGAGACCCTAGTTTTAAAATGTGGCTAAAGTTATAGCCTAAAATCTGTATTTAGACCAGTGTTTCCCAAATGGTGTTCTGTGGAAGATTGCCTCGCGGAACCCAGGATCAGCTGGGGAGTCCTCAGCTGACCCCGGGTTCCACTGCCCCTTTGAAATGCACAGAGGCAGCAATTCAAAGGGGGCAGCCACCTCACAGCTGATCCATGGATCAGCTGTGAGGTGGCTGCCCCTTTGAATCGCAGCTTCTGCGCATTTCAAAGGGGCAGCTGCTGTGGAGCCTGGGGTCAGCTAGGGACTCCCCAGTTTCTGGGGAAGTGTCGTGCAGAACCCGGAATCAGCTGGGGAGTCCCCCGCTGACCCCAGGCTTCTAATGGCATGTAGCATAGCATGGAGCCCAGGGTCAGCAGGGGACTGTGAGTCCCCCGCGGGCCTCGGACTCCATGGCTTTGAAATTCACAAGAGCCCCTGCTGGGGACTCTTGCGCATTTCATAGCAGCACACCACCTGCAGCCTAGAGTCAGCGGGACTTTCCGCTGGCCCAGGTTATATGCAGAGTTCTGCATTCCTCCTCTGAAAGTGCCTATCAATTAGTCAACTAGTTGATGGAATTTAACTAATCAATTAACTGCATTTTAACATCCTTAAGAAGAAAAACCACTGTTCGCATTGAAAACTGCCAATATAATGCATATTCGTTTTTGAGCTTTATTTTTTGTAGACATTAAATGTGATTTTTGTTTTTAAATATGTGCAATTAAACTAAATGTTGACCTCATGACCTTGTTTAGCATTTGTTTATTATTATCCTTACTTATTTGTGGTCTACTTTTTCAGCTCCATATATAAGACTGTTATTAGGGGTTTCGCAAAATTCTTTTGAGTTTAAAAGGGTTCCATGGCCAAATAAAATTGGGAAACACTGATTTAGGCAGTTAAATGTCCATTTAGGGCACCTCAGTGCTAATTCTGAAGCCTAATCTTTAAGCAGTCACATTTGAACTGTCTAATGAAGAATAGGAAACACTTGTCATTTTTAATCTGGCTACAATTTTATTAGTAGATATCTGGCACTACTCAGCAGATAAGTGTGCAGTTCAGGTAACTCCATGATCATTTCAATATTTGGGGGATTCTGTCAGCTCTTCCGTTTACCATCCCTGTCTCTCAGTCAACCCATTAGGATACATCTACACAGCAACATTATTTCAAAATAACTAGCATTACTTCGAAATAACAGTCTATACAGCAGGTAGTTATTTCAAAATGATGTCGAAATACTGCCAAGCTGGAGGACTTCTTACTCCAACTCCTGTAACCCTCATTGTACGAGGAGTAAGGGAAGTCAGAAGAAGAGTGCTCTATTTCAAAATAAGTGTTATGTAGATGATCCCAATTTCAAAATAAGCTATTTTGAAATAAGCTATTCAATTGATGTAGCTCAATTTGTGTAGCTTATTTTGAGTTAAGCCCTGTAGAGTAGACATACCCTAATTAGGGACCTTACCATGTAGGGTTAAGTTGGGTTATAGGTTTGACTCCCTGCCATACCAGTTATAGGAACCCCAAAATGCCTTTCCCCATTTTACTTCTTAGCCAACATCTCCTTTTTTAAGTCTCTTACCAAGCCATTTATTGCATCACTGTATACATTCCATGTAGAGTTCCTGCTATGGACATCCACCCCGCACTTACCTAAGGAGTAGCAACATCATAGCCTAACTGTTTTCCCTATTCACCATAACAAAGCCCTCCTTGAACCCACTGTGGGGAAGACAGAAAAAAACTCCATTCCACCCTTGCCAATCAGGTAGTGAGAAAAATTCCTTCCCAGCTTTCCCTAAAAAGTAGCAGATCCTCACCAAACCTGGTAACCAAGTGCGGGGGGAGGAGGGGGAAGGAGGAGAGGAGAGATGCTGAGTTCAGACCTCAGTTTGATATCAGTGGATGTCTTATATAATATCAGAGAACATTTAGCATATTTTGACATGTGCAGTTTAAAACAAGTATTGTCAGCTGCTGTTTTTAGTGAATTCAACCCTATAAAAATAGTTGGCACGGAATGTTATTTGTGTATTCATTAGTTTCCCATTTAAAGATGCAGATAATGTATCTTTTAGCTCTGATGATTTAAAACAGTTATAAAAACACAATATAGTTACATAAAATTATTAGTCTGTACAAAATGCAAGTAAGATTAGAATGATGAAAGACATTAGCTTTAGCATTTCCCTTCTTATGACCATAAATTACCCTGTAAGTTATGAAAACATATTCACAACTATTATTTTCATGAAGCTATGAAAGAAAAAAGCCTATAACTGTGATTGTAGACATCAGCAGACTCCTGTCATTGGAATTTATTCTATTTGAATTTCAGAATTTATTTATATGCAATGCTTGACTACAGTGCTTTCAAGCCACACTTAAAGACATTATCATTTATCAACAAAAGTGATTTTGGAAAGAGTAAAAAATATGCTGAGCATCCAGTTGTTAGATTGTTGCATTTTTATTTCAAGCAGAAGAAATGAGGAGCTATGTAAAGAGAGCATTTGCCTATGTATTCTCTTTCTATTCAGATTCTGTATGGAATAGGCTGTTTTAAAAACAACTAGGCTCTAGTTTGCAGACATGTTGCTGTGCCTTATTTCAGTGATCCTCAAGAGCAAAGAGAGAATACCATTTTGCTTACCTGCTAGAAATGCTCCAGGCTAACCTGTACTTTTCACACCTAGTTCAGGGATGACTAGAGTGGTGGGAAACAGTGAAATAGATGTCTATACCACCTACTGATACAATGGGAGACTCTCCACATCTAATGCTTTTGTTGAGTTTAAGAAGGCTTTTATAAGCCTGGCACCTTTTGGGCCTGGTTGGGTAAGGACTCAGATTAGATGGCTATTTGAATTGCTGTGTTGGACTGCATAGGATAACACTGAGCACTTTCAGCCAGGGAAGGCATATAGCAGCAGATTGAACAGGTGTCAGGGATGTGGAAAGGATTTGCTTTCCTCTCTGCACTTTTACCTTGCACTGTCCCCTGAGGAATTTGGTAAGCAATGCCTTATTTTGTTGCAAATATATTCACTGAATTCCTGGTAGTGTAAAATCAGTTGTCTTAGCCCTGCCCCCCAATTTTCAGTTAATAATGAGAGAATGAGAGCTGTACTGATATGGCTGAAATCATTTTGAGAATGGCTGTTAGTAGTCGGTCCTACTATGAAGCTCTTATTCTCTCACATACGGGCAGTGCCCAACTGTGCTTTTAGGGAAATGTGAGGGAAGAAAACTTCTATTGTGCCCTTTGGTAATAGGACTAATGAAATGCCCAGATACACAGTGTCCAATGTTTTATGTATTCCAAAAATGTATTTTACATATCAATTATATTAACGCTTGCCCACATCTCTAAAGTATTTGAAGCTCCTCAGGATCAAAATCTATTATATAAGTTCAAAGTAATCATAACACATGTATTTAATGAAATTAGGCTCAGCATACACAAGAAAAATTTTCTGAATGAATTGCATAAATAGCGAAAATTTCAGACCTGTGTGAAGGAAAGCAGAACATGCCATTGCTGACGCCAAAAAACAAGGCAACATTAGAAAGCATGGACAAGGACTACTGCATTCCATAGATCCAGTGACTGTTCTTTGACTGTAATCTCTTTGGGTCTGGGACACCTTTTTTTTTTTTTGTTCTGTGCTTGTACAGCAGCTGAAACAATGGGTTCCTAGTCCATAATGAGTAGTCCTAGTTGCTGTGGTGATACACATAAACAATAAAGAACTCTAGTATTCTAAGGGTATGTCTATACTGCATGCTTATTTTGAAATAAGTTATTCCAGAAGAAATACTCCAAAACAGCTTATTTCAAAATAGCACATCTACACTACAAGGAAGCCTCAAAATTAGCCCGAGGCAGGCTTCCCTAATGTGGATGTGCTACCTTGATTTAGAGCCCCAGGAGGCACTGGGAAGGAATATAAAAGAATCCTGCTCCATGACTGAAAATGACATTCTTTGGTAATAACTAAACCAAAAACCTTTCAAAAACATGATCAGACAGGAATGTCAAGGGCTTACTCATCCTACTTGATCTACCACAAAAATCTACACTGGTGATTTGTAGGAATCTGTGAGATTAGGAAAAATATGAAGTTATCATATATTGTGGGTGTTCAGAATGGATATGTTAGGACTGCAAAGATTTAATTTAAACGTATCGTATCTCCCCTCTCCCAATTTGGGATTTGGAAACTTGATAAACGATGCATTTGACGTATTAGATTAGATTGCAAAATCATTGTCTGAAACCAGAAAACTCATTCTAGCAAATGTGACATGTCTGAAACACAGCCAGACAGATAATTCCAGCAAGTTCTTACATTATGAGCACTGAAAGAAGAAGAAAAAAAATTCAAGGACACTAATTCTTACAGCAAGCATAATTTTTCATTGAAAAATGCTTTGCAATGGATAATAAATCCTCCCTATAAGAAACCCATTGTACCCATTATCAGTTGTAGTGCATTCCCTGAGATCAGCTGGTTGAGAACTAACCTTGGCCTGCTGCCACAAACTCTCTTTGCTTGCGCACTTTACATATTCACTCATCAGCGCACCACTTTGAAGCATTTATTTAGGAGACAGGAAGTTATATGAATAATGGACATTAATAAAGAAAATCACCCAGAAAAGCCTCCTATCTTCAAAGGGCAGTAGAATGTTTGCCATCTGTTCTTATCTGAAACTTTGGAATCAGCATGAGCTGGCAGAAAACTATTAAAATTATGTTCCACTCCTTCAAAACCCATTGAAGTTCATGGGAAAAAAAGACTATTGATTTTGGAAAAGTCCCCATTCTTGCTTTTATGTATGGGAGAAATTCCCAGATACGTTCCTCTTCTATTGTCCAACTGCACCTTGCAATTAATGAAGGACATGCTAATCAAGAAAGGAAAAATATAAAATAAAATTTGAACCCATATGGCTCTTTTAAAAAAAAAAAATCATGTTTGGGTTTTAGGTAATTACAGAAGTTCCAACAGAATAGATATCTATGAAGTTGAGACACTAGGTAAGGGAAAATGAGTGACGAGGCCACACACTGCCCTTCTTTACAATGGTTTTAATCCACTGACTTCTATGAGATCACATGGTTTAGATGAGAGGTTAATATGTCTTATGTCTGAAAAAAGCTTTCAGCCTACTAGCTAAGGCTATATCTAGACAGCAGCGCTATTTCAGGATACCAGAAGTATCCTGAAATAGCTATTCCACATCTTTAAATGTGCCCATTATTTCAAAATATATTTCAAAATAACGGGCATGCTATTCCAGCATCCCTATAACCCTCATTCCACGAGGGTTAAGGGACTTGCTGGAATAGCGCTTTATTTTGAAATTTGGTGCTGGGATTCTCACACCTTCAATTTCTACTGTAGCCAACAGGAGTTGCAGGCATTTAGCCCCACCCAACATTGGGGTCTTAAAAGTAGCACTAGATTACAGTACAGTAGGCCTGAACTAATATCTACTAATATCTAATATCTACTAATAACTATTAATAAATAATGGCATTTACCGAAGTGAAAAAAAAAAGCCAGTCACTTCTTCAGTGAATCATACATGGCATTGTCCAGTTATCAAGAAAACCACAGTAAAGTATCTACAGGGTGTGCTTTTATACCCTACTGTGCTGCTCGTATTCTGACTTATGACGGTAGCCAATGCCATGTGCCTTAAAGGGAATGTAAAATACAGGTAACTATTAAGGGTACATCTACACAGCAACATTATTTTGAAATAACTTAGTCCACATCTACACACAGGCAGTTATTTCAAAATAATGTCGAAATATTGTCAAGCTCCAGGACTTCTTACTCTGACTCCTGTAACCTTCATTGTATGAGGAGTAAGAGAAGTTGGAGGAAGAGTGCTCTACTTCAAAATAAGTGCTGTGTAGACACTCCCAATTTTGAAATAAGCTATTTCAAAATAAGCTATGCAATTGATTTGGCTCAATTTGTGTAGCTTATATCAAGTTAAGCCCTGCCATGTAGATGTACCTTAAGGGTACATCTACACTACAGCGTTAATTCGAGTTAACTTAATTAGAAATAGTTAATTCGAATTAAGCTAATTCAAATTAATGCATCTATACACAAAACCTATTTTGAAATAGCGTTTTGCTATTTTGAAATAGCGCATCCACACTGAGTGGACACTGAACCAAAGTTAAGGCTGGCCAGAACCAGTGCCGGCAGGGTATCAGGTTAGGACTTAGTGTGTGGGGCTGCTGCCTGAGGCTAACTGAGCTCCGTGCTAAAAGGGACCCTAGCCCCACCCCAGACAGACAGTTCTCAGGGTTCCCCACTTCCTTGTCTACCTCTATGAGGGACAGCAAAGCAGTCCTGTCTTGGAGTGCCCTGAGTGCCCACACTTGGGACACCACAGCACTCGGCCACATGGAGCCAGAGCTCCCCTGGGCACGTCGGTGTGTCTTGTGGAGTCGTTGCCATCAGCCCAGCTGCACTTGCTGCAGGCTGCCATCCGTGGGGTCCATCGGGGGCTGTCAGGATCCAGGAGGCCCTGCGGGAGAGCTTCCACGCCGAGGAGACCTCAGAGCCACCCCAGGCCTCCCCACCAGGGGCTCGTGCCCCATTTCTCCCTCACATCCTTCCACTTACCCCTCCCTAGCCCCCCTTCCTGATGTCAAGCAAAAGACACGTATGTTCAGAAATAGCAACTGGGTATATTGAACAAAACTGGGGGGGGGGGAATGAACCTCTGGGAGACTGGGAAAAGGAGGTGGGAGAGGGGAAGAGAGAGGGTGGGAGAGGGGATGGGGAAACCTGGGAGGAGGAAGCTAGAAGGAGGAAGCAAGGGGAAGAAGGGGGAGGGGAAGCTCAGGGCCCAGGGTTGGGGGTCTCGCCGGACCAACTTGATTTTCATGCAAACCTGCTCCTGGGTTCGCATGTGGCCTTTGGTGGCCAGGCTGGCAGCTATCCTGTCATAGATGGCCGCATTCCTCCATCTAGTGTGGCGATCATGGACATTGGGGGCATCCCCCCCAAACCTGAATAAGGTCCATGATCTCCACCCTGGACCAGGAAAGCGCCCGCCTTCTCCAGCCCCTGTCAGGCTCCTGGGAGCTGGCAGACTGCTCCTGGGAAGCAGTAGAGGGCTGGCTGCCAGTGGCTTGCTGGCTCCTGTTTTGGGGCCACTGGGTCAGGGGCAGTGACTACTGGCTCTGGGCTGGCAGGCTTGGAGCTGGCACAGGCACTGTGGCCAGGGTTTACCCCTTTAATGGCTCCAGGGCTGGGGGAGAGGAGAATAAATTTTCCTGGTTGTGCCCAGAGTGGCCACCAGGGTTCCCTGGGAAGGGCTGGAGGCCCCCTATCTTGAATTAAGTGTCTACACAGCACTTAATTCGAAAATAGCTATTTCAAATTTGGCGTTACTCCTCGTAGAATGAGGTTTACCAAATTCGAATTATGCGCTCCACTATTTCGAATTAATTTCTTAATAGTGGTTTGCATGTATAGATGCTATTAAAGTTAATTCGAAATAACGGCTGTTATTTCAAATTAACTTTGCAGTGTAGACATACCCTAAGTGACCATCCTCTGTTGCCCATTCCCAGCTTCTGACAAATAGAGGCTAGGGACCCCATTCCAGCCTATCTTGGTAATAGCCACTGATGGATCTATCCTCCATGAATTTATCTAGCCCTTTTTTGAACTCTGTTCTTGTATTGGCCTTCAGAATATCCTCTAGCAAGGAGTTCCACAGGTTAACTGTGTGTTGTGTGAAGAAGTACATCCTTGTGTTTGGTTTATACATGCTACTTATTACTTTGTTTTGGTGACCCCTAGTTCTTGTTTTATGGAAAGGAGTAAATAACTCTTCTTTTTTCACTTTCTCCACACAGTCGTGACAGTCATGATTTTATAGACCTCTATGATATCTCCCCTTAGTCATTTCTTTTCCAAGCTGAAAAGTGTTAGTCTTATTTATGATAGCCATTCCATACTCCTAATCATTTTTGTTGCCCTTTTCTGATCTTTTCCCAAGCTCTAGAATTTCTTTTCATTGCCCATTTATAATCATGTAATATCACAATTATATACTTGTATAAATACCAAAATCTGGACATCTCTAATGTGTCTCCCACTTATTAGTACACATTTTCTAGATTTTACTGTAGTTAGACTAAAATTTAAACAGAAATGTTGCCCCATGTACAGAAAACTGACATGGAACAATATCTTAGGACTTCTATTTCTCTCTACTTCCTTTTCTATATGAAAATAAAAAGCTATTCTAAGTTGTTTACTACTCAGGATATTCTAGACTGCAGGCTTCTTTCAGAAGAAGCTTTTTTTGGAAGAGATCTTCCAAAAAAAATTCTTCTGAAAGAGCACGTCCACACACAAATGGGCATAGACATGTGCTTTTGCGAAAGAGAGTGTGCAGACTGATTGGATGCTCTCTCTCATAAAAGGCCACCCAGAACCAGTTTAGGCAGGGCTTTAGGTCACCAGTTGTTTCTGAGTGCTGGTGCCAGAGCCCTGCAGAGACACGCGCTTAAAGGGACCCCCCTGGACAGCCATTTCTCTGCTTCTGCTGCGTGTTTGAGGACTTTTTCAAGGGACAGCAAAGCTCTCGCAGTGCCCACTGTGGTTGTCCTGTTCTTCTTTGGATGCCACAGCTTTTTCCTTTGTGCCATGGAGCCAGAGCTGCCCCTGGGCATGCGATGGCATCACACAGCCATGCTGCAGTTTTTGCAGCACTTTGTTCCAGCTGCCTTCCTGGTCTTGCATGAGCTGGACCCCGAGCTCATTCCGGGGACTCTCTCCCTCTGGCAACCACACCCCACAGTGGAGAGGCATTTTTGGATGCTGGACACCAGTTCACACTGGTGGGACTGGCTGGTCCTGGAGCGGTGGGATGACCAGCAGTGTCTCCAAAACTTCTGCATGCGGAAGGTCACCTTTTTGGAGCTATCTGCCTGGTTCGCCCCCGACCTCCGGAGACGTCACACCCACTTTGTATGGAGTGGCCACCAGGGCACCTGTGCTATTTCCTGGAGGCCTCTTCTTTCAAAAAAAAAAAAAAACCCTCCTCTCTGTCCACACACACCTTTTTCTGAAAGAGTTCTTTTGGAAAACAGCTTCTTCCTCGTAGAATGAGGATTACCAACGTCAGAAAACCCCCCTGTTCTTCTGATTTACTTTCAAAAGAACATGGTTGCTGTGTGGATGTTCCTCAAGTTTTGTCAGTAAAATGGCCTTTATATTGAAAGGCTGTTATTTTATTATTAATAGTTTTTGAAAATGGTATGGTGCCAGATACTTTGGCTATTGCTAGTAATGTAAAATTCTAAATAAAAAGGGTTAGGAAGGGGAGTTTGGGAAAAGAATTATGATGAGCTCTTGGTCAGTAGGGTGTAAGCTAATTCAGTGATGAGCTTTTTATCCAACATATGTATCTCACCACACATTTTCTGAACTTTTGCTTATTTCTAGCCCTGAATCAGCCTTAGCCCTTTCTGAAGCCAAACTTGAAGCATAAGAAACATCAAGGGAGTGGGATTCCCTTGGTTTGTTAGTTGCATTAAATCTTTGGCTTATCAAGGCTTTTCAATCTCTGATGCTCAAGAAATAGAAACAACAACAGGATTTTCACATTTTAGTATGAAATATGAGATCTCTCCAGCCATGAACATTTTTAAATATGTGTTAGACCCTGTCCTTGAAAATTAGCTGTTAGCCTTACTTCCCAGACTAGTCTTAATAGTGTGAAAAAGTGGCGAGGTCTTGGTTCAATCCACTTTCCAGTGCACAAGTATCCATGTGACAAAATCCACATGATAACTGGCAGTAATTGGCATCCTAGCAGACAATCTCAGCAGAGAAGGCAAGGTGAAAATGGGCATCAGAAGTGGACTTTTCTAGCCTGTCTCTGCTAAAGGTGAATCTGCCAGATCAGGGTTAAGACAGATTAGCAAGGTAGGGCAAGGAAACTTGTTCCGACAGTACTGGACTTGTGTGAATTTTTTTTAAAGTGACATCTGTCTCTGTCTGTCATTCCGATAATCTTCAATGAAATTCTGAAACCCATAAAGTCCATAAAGTGACTTGAAAAGATCCTAGTGCATTCTATAGCATGCCCCTTGTCAGCTACTTTAATTTGTTCCCAGAATTCATGTGTTACCAGGATTATCCAGGAACTGTTATTTAATAGGCTCACCCCCTTCTCTTTTATTTTCCAATGAACCAAACTGCATTTTGAAAAATCAGTGCACATAAGGAAAAGAATGAGTTATTGGTCATGAGAAACAGTGTTATGGCAGGGTGATTAAGACCCATCAGCTGTCAGAAAGATGCTAACCACATCCACACATGCCCTTACTTCATATACTGACTATCTTCTTATCAGGCTTAGCAACAGGGATGGCTGCTGAACCATATTGTGGTCCCAATTCTTAATCCCCACACAACTTGTATTGCCATTTACATATGCATAAAATGGCTACAAATACTACCAAATCACTGTCATTCACACTGGGTTTTTTTAAGTTGGCACTGTTTTAAATACTTATGCAAGATGCAGAACAGTAGAGAAGTAGATCCTAGGATTTTATTTCTGTTCTCATTGAAATCAATGAGCATTTTGCCATCAAGTTCAGTGGTAGCAAAGTCAGACCCAACACACTGATTAGACATAAGGAAATAATCACAACCAGCCTAAATATGTCAGTATTTTTATATTATTGGAGCACTTGAAGCCCCCAGTTGGTTGATTTTTTTCTACTGCAAAACTAGGGGATAAAAACATCTGGTTCCCATTTCCCTCTATCATTTTAAAGTTATGCATTCATGGGGTTTGAAAAGGTGACCACTCATGCATTCAGAAGGAGAATTAGAACTGAATTGCACGTCAGGATCTTATTCTCCTCTGTTGATTAATCCGTATTCAGTATCTGCAGAAACTAGAAAGTGATGATCCTCCCAGTCGTAACACCATGCTTAGATATTTCTTTCTTTGCTTCACACAACTAGCTAGAGGGGACACTCACTCTGTACAGACTTTTAATGTGACACATAGTCAATGTTTATTCACATATTAATTGCATGCATTTTCAGAAACTAAGCATGCATTTAGGTGTATGAGCCAATGGTGAAAGATATTCTACAGTCAGAGTACTAACAGGGCTAAAGTGGGAACAGAAGTGACCTAGGACAGCATTTCTGTACATGCTGTTCTGTTGCTTTTGTGATGCTATTACAAAGAATTATTTTAGCATTAGTTTTAAAGAGGTACCATCAGATTTGCTTCCAGATACATGTTGATGCAATGTTCCTATAGACATGCTGAGGGAAACAAAACACGCAATTTTTCAGAGATGTATGCAATAGTATTTAAGGGTGAGTCAGTGAGGGTGTACATACATGTAAGCACATACATATTGCAGATCTGGTAAAAAAAATTCAAATTTTAAGTTTAATTATTTTTATTGTACAATCTACAATTATTTTTGGGAGAAGTGGAAGGTATTTTCAATTCAGTATACAGTAACTCCTCATTTAACACGATAGATGCATTTCTGAAAATCTTTGTGCTAAGCGAAAACATGTTATACGGGGTCAATTTTCCCATTAAAAATAATGGAAAAGGTGGGGGTTGTGTTTCAGGTGGTGGTGGAGAAGTCAATTTTTGTTTGGTACTGGTCGTCAACGTCAACATTAGATATCTAGCAACACAAGTCACCGCAGATTGTTAAAACACAAAGATAAACATGTGACTGAGCAGAGGAGCGCTGTGACCACATGTATTCATCTGCTCATGCGTATTACCATTGTTTTCACCAACTTATACTGCTGCGCGAAGTAGTCCACCACTTGATTATTTTCGTATTATTTCGGGGACTGTTGTGTTATTGGAAAAACGTTCTCTAAAAAAAAATTGTGCTATTGCGAAAATGTGTTAAGTGGGCACGTGTTTAATGAGTAATTACTGCACATCTGGTTTAAAGTTTTTCAACAATTGAAAGATATTGAACTCTTGTAAAAAATTTTAAAAAATCCGTAAAAGTGCTTTGTTTTTCAATGAAAACAAACAGTTTTAGGGTATTTTTTCCAACAACTGACTTTTAAAACAAATTATTGAAAATAACCTCAGATGGGAAGGTTTTGATCATGTGTGGTAATATTTCATATTCTAAGTAAATTTAAAGTGCACAATATAAAATCAGATGGGTATTCTGGAAGTCAAGCACTTATGCTCCTACAAGTGATTTTCCCTAATTTTTAGCTTTTATCCATTCATTAATACTATGCAAAATTTCCACTGCATAGGGAAGGCTTTATTACAGATGTAATATTGTAATATTACTAATACAAATGTCATGACTTCAAAGAGCCCAAATTTACACAGCTCTAACAGATTTCAAGATCTTATTGATTTTGTGATAAAGCAACTACAAATCTCGAATAACAATGAAAATCATGTACTGAGCATTGTTCTCTGTGTTATAAGTCACAGCCTAATAGTTCAGTTTACTTTCCAATAATTACCTGCACACTTTTAAATTATTCCCTGGTTCCTGATATTCATTAGTCACTAGAAATGAAAATGGCAAGGAAACCAATAGTGCATAATTTGGAACATTTTTAATGTTTATGGATTTCTTAGCATGATGAGAAAACAGTGGTACTGCTGTTCTTTCCACAGAATCAATATAAAAACATATTAGGAACCATAAAAACAGTCTGCTCAAGGACAATGATTTAACAACATTGGAAATACTGCTCATACTACTGATTTCTTACACTTCCATTACTGAACATCAGAAACTGTGTATTTTTTAAATGAAAAATTAAAAGCACACTTTTGACTAAATCACTTTTGGGCACAAATAAATATGTGAATATTTTAAATCAATAGCCTCTGACATTTAAGGAGGTGTCTCTTATGTCTTAACTGTTTTGATCTGATACTTCTCTTACTTTTATGACCTTGCAGATGATCATTTCTTTTCTCTCTGAAATTTGGCTACTATTTCACTGTGTAAGATAAAAATGTCAACCAGAAAAAGTTTCATAGCAACTTAAACCAGCATTGATAAGACACCTCCCCAAACTGAAGTGTCATAATTAAATGTTGGCTCACTCCTCCTATGTAAACACATTAAGATGGCCTTGGTTTGACATGTCTACATAATCGTATAAAATTGCAGATTCAAATGAATCAGCTCAACAGCTGACACACCCCATCTCTTCAAAATAGTTTATTAGTATATAAGATGTTCAAAATCAGTTATCCAAAATTACTTATATCAGACTGAGTTTAGTTTTTCAGAATATAATGTTTTAAGATCTAGTTTAACATCAATTTTTATAAAAAGTAAACAGAAAAATTAAATGTGCTTGTTAATACTAACTCAGCTTATAGCTAAATTACTATAAGCTTAGTCTTATTTTCTTTTTGCACCAAAGGTGTTGTGTACAATTAAAAAAGTAGCCCCATGCTTCTGCAAGTGGATTGACACAGCTACTGAATGGGATTTTTAACCTAACAATTTCCTTTGGTCTCAACGATGAAAAACATTATAACTGTATGGTAGTGTAACCTGATATGACAGTTGTTTGGTCATTGATTGTTATGAGTTGTATTGTAATGAGAATATCTGTAATAAATGTTATGAGCTAAGTTGACGGGTAAGAACACACATTTGTTAATTGATATAACTGTAAGGATAAGTAAATTAGATAAAAAAAAAGTTTGTGAACTTGCCTAGGAGTTTTTGCTTAGTTTTTGCTGGTTTGTTCTACAAAGGGAGGATAAATCCCTTGAGATACACTTTTATTGTTGGTTTTTGGGTTTTTTGTTGGGGTTTTTTTTTGTTACTTTGGAATAACACTGAGACAAGCTCAGGCCTATTAGCTACAACTTAATGACATGACAATGTAAAGAGAAGCTAGCTTTCTGGTATCATTGTGGAAGAGTGGTAGATTTTTCTTAATTTCACTAAAGTGCCTATTGAAACTTTTATCACTTAAAGTAGTAAAGACTCTGCTATGATGGTGTTACAGAACTGAGTTGTAAACTGGACAAAAAAGGCATTAACTTTATGTCAGGAAGCAATAGCAACATGCTGACTTCTAGTTCTTTTAAAACAAAAATGAAAATAACTTCCTGGTGTGCATCCAGGGACTACAACTCATGGGATAGTGTTTTGGATTTTATTTTATTTTAAGGAATAATAATAATTGTATGCCAAGATATCACCATTCTTCTGCCCATGCAGCAACCTGAGAGCACAGTGTGACCCTAGAAAGAGAACACACAATATGGGGTGGCTAAAAGGCACGGGGCAGTAAAAAATAAAATCACTCCTTTAGTACTTTGTTTCTGCTCCATTCAAATAATTACAGCTTTGTACATTCTATGACATGTAAACAAGCAATTATGAATAAACAAGAACACCAGATTTCAGCATTTTTTCCTTTTAATTAGAACGTCCCAGGACCAAGAACTTTGACTAGCTGCTTGATTCATAAATGTTCAGATCTACACTACTATTTGCTACAAATAAGCAGATTCCATTAAGAACTTATCTAGTTCACATCGTACTATAAATATGGAAACATTTGGCAAATACATTGTCCCAATTTAAAACATAGCAAAAAATATGAAAAAAGGGGATCTCACTTATGAAGTGAACCAGTGAGGGAAAGAATATGTATGTTGCTTTGCCTCCATATTTTATGGAAATATCATTTTGAATATGAATATGCATAACCTGAAAATGCTTTATGAAAGCATAGCAAATAACATATCATTCAAGAGCCTCTGGTCCCCTAAATGTGCATATTCTATTTGTGTGGATGTATCATTCTTGTAATGAAGTTAGAAATATGAATGTAAACCTGTTTTATTCATGCTAGGTCTTCTAGCTAGTGAAAGATATTAGTGGTACTTAAGGAAGTAAATGGCCTAGTGCTCAACACAATGAGCTGTAAATGGTTTTATTTTTCTGGTAAGCCCAAATTATGGTTCGTCCTACAGTAACATGACCGTGCCATCTGGTGCTGGAAGCCATCTTGATTTTGTATTTATCCATTGGGATAGGGCAGTGGTCTCCAACTTTTTTACACCCAAGATCACTTTTTAAATAACAGAACAAGCCAAGATCTATCACCCCACCCCTTCCTCGAAGCCCCACCTCTTCCTCTCTATTCTCCTCCTCTCCATCACTTGCTATCCCCAACCCTTATACTGCTGCTTTTTTTCCCAATTCTTCTATAGGAAGAGGTTTTTCCAACATTTGGCCTGTCTAGACTGGACCAAATGTCAGAAAAACCCCTTCTTTTGGAAGCCCTCTTATTCCTCATGGAAAGAGGAATATAGGGGTTACCGAAAGAACACGTTTGCTCTTCCACTAAAAAAAGCAGAAGAACAAACGGATCCCTGGATGCAGAAGAGTTTTTCTGGGATATCTCTGGAATCCTTAAAAAGCTCCTCAAGTCTAGCCTTACCCTCGCTGGGTTGAGGCAGGATGTGTATGTAGGCTCTGGGGTGGGAATGAGGGATTTGGGTGTGGGAAGAGGTGAGAGGTGCAAGCTCTGGGAGGAAATCTGGATGCAGGAGGAGGTAGAGAAGGGGATGCTGGGTCGGGGGGGGAGGGCTTCAGGCCAGGCAGTGTTGGGGTCAGATGTAGGGTTGGGGTGCTAAGCAAGCCACAGGCTTGTGGATATGAGGGTGCAGGAATTTGGGTTGGGGTATGTGAGGGGCTCAGGGCAGGGGTTCCAGTGTATGATAGGCTCAGATGTAGGGTCTGGGGGAAGGGGGAGTGCAGGAGTGTTATGATGCTGTGGCCAGATGGGGGCTTGGCCCCAATTGGGGGTTTGTTGGCCAGGCTTCATTTTTAAATAAAATACTATGTCAAACACAAAAAGTTTCTGCATTGTCTTTATTTCTGAGAAGGGCAGGGAACCTGTTTTGAGTCAGGGGTCACTGACCCACAGAAAAGTCAGTTGGGGCCACACAAGTGAGATGCAAAATAAAAACTCTTCCAAAACACCCACAAGCCTCACTAATGTGGCCCCACCTGTGCTGGTGGGAGCAGGGGACATGGTATTGGGGAAGGGTGCCAGGGAGTACCGGGACAGGGGACAGGGTGCTGGGTAGGGTGCCAGTGGGTGCTGGGGCAGGGACAGGGTGCTTGTGGGTGCTGGGGCAGGAGACTGGGTGCCAGGGCAGGGGACAGTGTGCTGGGTCAGGGTGCCAATGGGTGCTGGGGTAAGGGACAGGGGGCTGGGGCAAGGGACAGGGTGCCAGTGGGTGCTGAGGCAAGGGCCTGGGGCAGAGGACAGGGTGCCGGTGTGTGGTGGGGCAAGGTACTTGTGGGGGTCTGGGCAGGGGGAGCAGAGAGGGACCAGTACCTGGGGATCCTGCAGCTGCAGACCAAGGCCCAGGAAGTGCGTGGGCTGCTCCCCCGTACCCTAAACAGTAGCACAGTACCTGAAACACTGGTTCGTCATGTGCCTGATGCCTTCCTGTGCGGGCTGGGAACGGGGGGAGGGGGAGTCCCGGACCGCGCCAGCTGAAGCTGGTGCACTGGAGACTTTATTCCCCTCTGCCTTCCTGGCAGCGGGGGAAGAGAGTCCCAGACCGCACCAGCCCAAGCGGCTGGGGCTGGCGTGGTCTGGGACTCCCTGTTCCAACTCCCCCCCGCCCCCCCCCGCTCCCCACAGGCAGGAAGCAGGGGCCAGCGTGCTGGGGACTTTATTCCCCTGCTGCCTGCCTGCGGGGGAAGGGGGAGTCCCAGACCACGCCAACCACAACCACTCGGGAAGCTTGCACCTTACTCCTCCCCTCCCCGTGGCAGCATGCACTGCCTGAGCAGCCAGAGCCGGCGCAGTCCCGGACACCCAACCCCTTCCCCGCGCGCAGGAAGGCAGCAGAGGAACAAAGTCCACAGCGCATGACAGACCGGCATTTTAGGTACCGCGCCGGCTGTTCAGGGGGGAGGAAGAGCAGCCCGCGCACTTCCGGTACCGCACGCAGCTGCAGAACTCTCCCCACCCAGCTGGAAGCCCGCGCTACCTCCATTGTTCCTGGAGGTAGCATCAGCGCGGCATTCATCTTGGGGGTGCAGGCAATGAGGGGGGCCCCCAAAAGCCTCGCAATCGACTGGTCGGGCCCCCAGGATCGACCAGTAGATCACAATTGACGGGTTGGCGACCACGGGGATAGGGAGTATAGAACAAAGACTTCCTGCCCTGTGGAAATTCTATTTATGGGAGGGGAGCAAACAAGTTTTGGCTTCAGCTGGCTTTTGAAACTGCCTCTCCACCCTAAGAGGTTACACAAGAAGCTGTTACACCCAGGTAACAGCACTGACTTGAAGGATTTTAACTGAAGTAAGGACTAGGGTGACAGATATATTTTCTAACAGTCTCTCTTCGGGTACGTCTACACAGCAACATTATTTCAAAATAACTAGCGTTATTTTGAAATAGCTTAGCTCGCATGGTGATGTGGAGAGATTGATCTCGTTCATAGAACCTGCCAGGGGGAGGAGGAGGAGAACCCAGTAACACTCTCTCTGGCAAGGAGCCACTGCCGCTCAAACACACCTTCCCTGACAGCCCCCATCTGCAGCAGGCAAGAGTAGAAATTCTCTCTCTGTGGGATGCCAGCAGTACCAGACCTGGCACGTGTGGGACACAGTGGGAAGCTGAGCCACCCCATCCCCCACGCCCGACCGCAGGCTCCTGGCCTGGCTGGTGCCTTCACATGCCTGCTTGTTCCCAGGATGTAGGTGTAACAATGCTCCCCTGGGACATCCATGCACCCACAGGACAGTGCCTGATGTCTCAGCAACATATGGCCTTGCTCATAGCACACAACCATCGTCTGAACTAAGACCTTTCGTGCTGCCTCAGAGATGAAGGCTAGACTTCATACAGTATCTCCTGGGATGACTGCTGTTGTAAGTGTTCTTCACAGCTAAACCAGCTGTGAGCTTGGCGTCCCCCACCTCCCCCTCCATCTGAACAACCCTGCAGGATCTACAGGTGGAAGAGAGCGCAGGAGGACCTTATGCAGGAGCCTGTCTGAAGTCACTCACATGGGGTCTTGAGGACAAGGCATGCCAGGAGCTGGCCACTGACAAGGAGTAGAAGAAGGCCATCTTAGAGCATTTGGCATGCCAGCATGAGGCCATGTGCTCCTCCCCAACCTTGGAGATAGAGCGCATGGCCTTGTGCATGGAGCAGGCCACCAGACACCTTCATGCCCCCCCACTTGGCTTCCCCTCATAGCCTTCCCCAGAACATGTGGCAATGGGACCAGATTGCTTTACTGGGGACATCCTTTGGTGAGCTTAAACACAAAAATGAAGCTTCCACAAGAAGTGGAAACTTGGACAGATGACTAGGGAGGAGTATAAATATATTGCTTGAGAATGCAGGGGAGTTATCAGGAAGGTGAAAGCGCAATTGGAATTGCAGGTAGCAAGGGATGTGAAGGGTAACAAGAAAGGTTTCTTCAGGCATGTTAACAATAAGAGGGTAATCAGAGAGGGTATGTCTACACTAGCCACCCTAGTTCGAACTAGGGTGGCTAATGTAGTCATTCGAACTTGCAAATGAAGCCCGGGATTAAAATATCCCGGGCTTCATTTGCATGTTCCCAGGCGCCGCCATTTTTAAATGCCCGGTAGTTCGAACTCCCTGCCCGCAGCTACACGCGGCACAGGCTAGGTAGTTCAAACTAAAGCCCCTAATTCGGACTACCGTTACTCCTCATTACACTCATTCCACCTCATTACACAATCATTCCACGAGGTGTAACAGTTAATTCGAACTAAGAACTTAGTTCAAATTAACTTTTAACTGCAGCATGTAGCCACGGGCAGTTAGTTCGGACTAGTGGGATTTAAAAATGGCGCCCGCCCGGGAACATGCAAATGAAGCCCGGGATATTTAAATCCCTGGCTTCATTTGCAAATTCGAATGCCTACATTAGCCTCCCTAGTTCAAACTAGGGGGCTAGTGTAGACATACCCTTGGGGATTACAGTGGAGGAGAAGCTGGATATGAGTCAACAGTGTGCCCTTGTAGCCAAGAAGGCTAATGGCATATTAGGTTGCATTAAGAGGAGCATTGCCAGCAGATCCAGAGAAGTGATTATTTCCCTTTGTTCAGCTCTGGTGAGGCCACATCTGGAGTATTGTGTCCAGTTCTGGGGCCCCCACTACAGAAAGGATGTGGACGCATTGGAGAGGGTCCAGAGGAGGGTGACCAAAATGATTAGGGGGCTGGAGCACATGACCTATGAGGAGAAGCTGAGGGATTTGGGTTTGTTCAGTCTGCAGAAGAGAAGAGTGAGAGGGGATTTGATAGCAGCCTTCAACTTCCTGAAGGGAGGTTCCAAAGAGGATGGAGAAAGGCTGTACACAGTAGTGACGGATGGCAGAACAAGGAGCAATTCTCTCAAGTTACAGTGGGAGAGGTTTAGGTTGGTTATTATGAAAAACTGTTTCACTAGGAGGGTGCTGAAGCACTGGAATGGGTTACCTAGGGAGGTGGTGGAATCTCCATTCCTAGAGGTTTTTAAGTCCTGGCTTGACAAAGCCCTGGCTGGGATGATTTAGTTGGGATTGGTCCTGCCTTGGGCCGGGAGCTGTACCTGATGACCTCCTGAGGTCTCTTCCAGCTCTATGACTCTATGACCTCTAAGGCAGCTGAAGCCTCCCGAATGAGAGGCAGACACCAGTCCCAGCCGCATCCCTAAGCCTCCCTCCCTCTCATCCCTCCCCCTCCCATTCCAGAATATTTCCCCAGTCCCTTTCCTGTGGTATATTCCCCCAGGAAACAGTCCTGTTGTTTCAGAAAAGAAGGCTTTTTAATTTGGTCTTCAGCGGAGGGGGCAGGAGGTGGGGGGAAACAGACAGTTAGTTAGAATGGCCCTGGCTCTGGTACAGGGTGGGGCAGCAAACAAACTGGTATAGAATCATAGAATCATAGAATACTAGGACTGGAAGGGACCTCGAGAGGTCATCAAGTCCAGTCCCCTGCCCCACTGTCTAGACCATCCCTGATAGACATTTATCTAACCTACTCTTAAATATCTCCACAGATGGAGATTCCACAACCTCCCTGGGCAATTTATTCCAGTGTTTAACCACCCTGACAGTTAGGAACTTTTTCCTAATGTCCAACCTAAACCTCCCTTGCTACACATTGCTTCTTGTTTTGTCCTCAGAGGCCAAGATGAACAAGTTTTCTCCCTCCTCCTTATGACACCTTTTTATTAGATACCTGAAAACTGCTATCATGTCCCCCCTCAATCTTCTCTTTTCCAAACCAAACAAACCCAATTCTTTCAGCCTTTCATCATAGGTCATGTTCTCTAGACCTTTAATCATTCTTGTTGCTCTTCTCTGGACCTTCTCCAATTTCTCCACATCTTTCTTGAAATGCGGTGCCCAGAACTGGACACAATACTCCAAGTGAGGCCTAACCAGCGCAGAGTAGACCGGAAGAATGACTTCTTGTGTCTTGCTCACAACACACCTATTAATGCATCCTAGAATCATGTTGGCTTTTTTTGCAACAGCGTCACGCTGTTGACTCATATTTAGCTTGAGGTCCACTATAACCCCTAGATCCCTTTCTGCCGTACTCCTTCCTAGACAGTCGCTTCCCACTCTGTATGTGTGAAACTGATTGTTCCTTCCTAAGTGGAGCACTTTGCATTTGTCCTTATTAAACTTCATCCTGTTTACCTCAGACCATTTCTCCAATTTGTCCAGATCATTTTGAATTATAACCCTATCCTCCAAAGCAGTTGCAACCCCTCCCAGCTTGGCATCATCTGCAAATTTAATAAGCATACTTTCAATGCCAATATCTAAATCCTTGATGAAGATATTGAACAGAACTGGTCCCGAAACAGACCCCTCCGGAACCCCACTTGTTATACCTTTCCAGCAGGATTGAGAACCATTAATAACTACTCTCTGGGAATGGTTATCCAGCCAGTTATGCACCCACCTTATAGTAGCCCCATCTAAGTTGTATTTGCCTAGTTTATTGATAAAAATATCATGTGAGACCGTATCAAATGCCTTACTAAAGTCTAGGTATACTGTGTCCGCTGCTTCTCCCTTATCCACAAGACTCATTATCCTATCAAAGAAAGCTATCAGATTGGTTTGACAAGATTTGTTCTTTACAAATCCATGTTGGCTGTTCCCTATCACCTTGCCACCTTCCAAGTGTTTGCAGATGATTTCCTTAATTACTTGCTCCATTATCTTCCCTGGCACAGAAGTGAAGCTAACTGGTCTGTAGTTTCCTGGATTGTTCTTATTTCCCTTTTTATAGATGGGCACTATATTTGCCCTTTTCCAGTCTTCTGGAATCTCTCCTGTCTTCCATGATTTTCCAAAGATGATAGCTAGAGACTCAGATACCTCCTCTATCATCTCCTTGAGTATTCTAGGATGCATTTCATCAGGCCCTCGTGACTTGCAGACATCTAATTCTTCTAAGTGATTTTTAACTTGTTCCTTTTTTATTTTATCTTCTAAACATACTCCCTTCCCACTAGCAATCACTATGTCAGGCACTAAGACCAAAACAAGGAAGTCATTAAGCATCTCTGCCATTTCCAAGTTTCCTGTTACTGTTTCCCTCTCCTCACTGAGCAGTGGGCCTACCTTGTCCTTGGTCTTCCTCTTGCTTCTAATGTATTTATAAAAAGTCTTCTTGTTCCCTTTATTACTGTCGCTAATTTGAGCTCATTTTGTGTCTTTGCCTTTCCAATCTTGCCCCTGCATTTCTGTGTTGTTTGCCTATATTCATCCTGGGTAATTTGTCCTACTTTCCATTTTTTATAGGACTCCTTTTTTATTTGTAAATCATGCAAGATCTCCTGGTTAAGCCAAGGTGGTCTTTTGCCATATTTTCTATCTTTCCTACGCAGCGGAATAGCTTGCTTTTGAGCTCTTAACAATGTCCCTTTGAAAAACTGCCAACTCTCTTTAATTGTTTTTCGCCTCAGTCTTGCTTCCCATGGGACCTTACCTATCAGCTCTCTGAGCTTACCACAATCTGCCTTCCTGAAATCCATTGACTCTATTTTGCTGTTCTCCCTTCTACCCTTCCTTAGAATTGTGAACTCTATGATTTCATGATCACTTTCACCCAAGCTGCCTTCCACTTTCAAATTCTCAACCAGTTCCTCCCTATTTGTTAAAATCAAATCTAGAACAGCTTCCCCCCAGTAGCTTTTTCAACCTTCTGAAATAAAAAGTTGTCACCAATGCAATCCAAGAATTGATTGGATAGTCTGTGCCCTGCTGTGTTAGTTTCCCAACATATGTCTAGATATTTGAAATCCCCCATCACCACCAAATCTTGGGCTTTGGGTGATTTTTTTAGTGGTTTAAAAAAAGCCTCATCCACCTCTTTCACCTGGGTTGGTGGCCTGTAGTAGACTCCAAGCATGACATCACCCTTGTTTTTTACCCCTTTTAGCCTAACCCAGAAACTCTCAACACTTCCGTCTCCTACGTCCATCTCCACCTCAGTCCAAGTGTGTACATTTTTAATATATAAGACAACACCTCCTCCCTTTTTTCCCTGTCTATCCTTCCTAAGCAAGCTGTACCCGTCCACCCCAACATTCCAGTCATGTGTATTATCCCACCAAGTTTCTGTGATGCCAACAATGTCATAGTTATATTTATTTATTAGCACTTCCAGTTCTTCCTGCTTATTACCCATACTTCTTGCATTCGTATATAGGCATCTAAGATACTGATTTGATCTTGCCTCACAGTTTTGCCCTGACCCTCCTCTTTCTCCACCATTATAGCCCACGTTCCCTCCCATTTCTGACCCATCTCCCAGGTCTCCATATTCTTCACTTACCTGTGGGCTTCACTTACCCGTGGGCTTTGCTTACCCATGGGCTTTGCTCACCTTTCCCCGTCGAACCTAGTTTAAAGCCCTCCTCACTAGGTTAGCCAGCCTGTGTCCAAATAGGGTCTTCCCCCTCCTCGAAAGGTCAACACCATCTCTGACTAGCAGTCCTTCCTGGAATAGCATCCCGTGGTTGAGGAAGCCAAAGCCCTCCTGGCGACACCATCTTCGCAGCCAGGCATTCACCTCCAGGATGCACCTGTCTCTGCCCCTACCTTTGACAGGAAGGATCGAAGAGAATACCATCAGTGCTCCAAACTCCTTCACCCGAACTCCCAGAGCCCTGTAGTCACTCTTGATCCGCTCAGTGTCACACCTCACAGTATCGTTTGTGTCCACATGGATGAGTAGCATGGGGTAGTAATCAGAGGGCCGGATAATCCTTGACAACACCTCCATAGCATCCGGATACGGGCCCCCAGCAGACAGCATACCTCCCGAGACGAAATGTCAGGGCAACAGATGGGCGCCTCCGTCCCCCTCAGAAGAGAGTCTCTGACCACCACTACCCTACGTTTCCTATTCGCAGTGGTGGCAGCAGACCTCCCAACGAGGCTTCTCGTCCTCTATTGTAGGGGGTGATTCCTTATCTCCTGTGTCAAGAAGAGCATAACGGTTTCCTAGTACCACCGCGGGAGGGCTCAGAGCAGGGGTGGAGCATTGCCTGCTGCCAGAAGTAACCAGCTTGATCAGCCCCAAAGCATGCTCTAACTACAGAATCATGATTCTCCAGTGGTCACCTAAAGTCATCTTTGTTCTCTGTCTTGGATCCTCCACTCAGCAGCTCAGTCAAACCCAAGACCTATATTATGCAATATACAATGCTCAAGTAATACAATACTGGAGCCAAAACATCTACAGAATTTACTTACATATGTACATTTATATAACATTCAGATTGAATTTTTTGGTTTGCCATAACAAACAATGACAAAGTTACAGTGAAAGAATTTGCATTAAAAGTATTTAGCCCTCTCTTTAATTTGATCTATTTCCTTAGTCTTCTACTGCATTTCATGTGAAAGCAAGGAGGAGTAAAAGACTCTCAGAAATGTCAAAAGTTGTATTCAGATGCATGTGTGACACTCCCTTTTGAAGTCAGTGAAGCATACACCTAATTTGATGGCAGATTTCAGTTCTTCCAACTGTCATTTTAGCCAGTCACTTCATCATTTGACTCTTTGAAAACACTTTCACACAGACACACACACACAAGGCTTTTATTTTGATGGCCTTTCTCTAATTTACGTTAAGAATCACAGATTTGAAGAGTTTATCATATAATTTTGAACATCCATTTGTTCTCACTGTGAAAAAGAGGAGGAGGTTCAGTGGTTTAGACTAGCAGTAGATAACTTTTGTCTGAGGACTTGATTTCTGTGCCAATCATTTGTCCCTGTTTTGTTTCCTGGAATCTGCCCGGCACTTGTAGAATAGCTATATTATTTTACAAGACAGAGGACAATGTTCTATGGGAAGCTTTTAAGAATAAGTCATGTAATTTAGGGTTTTGTATGGCAAAAAGGACCCGTACTACAACAGAAGTACTTTAAATGTCAACACAAATCAATTTTGCAAATGTCAAACTGACATTAAAGAGCCCAGCTCTTTCACCACGAATGCCTTCCTAATTCATAATAAATGTTACAGCATCTTACATCACTACCATTTTATTACAGAGGAAATACTTTCAGATGAACTCTTAATTAGGGATTGCGTTTCCTAATTCAAATGAATAATTTAAAATCTTACCCATTATAATGGCTAAAATATTTGTTCAAACAGAGAATATATGTATAAATACATACTTACAAAACGATGCTAAGCAAAGTCTTTCACAAAATGACATAAATCTTTGAACAGTCTTGAAATGATAGATTTAATAGAAGGAGACATTTAATGGAGGAAAGCTGGACAACCTCATTAAAAATTAAAGTCAAACGCGTGGATGTATATACATAAACAGTTCTTATTTATATACAAATATACCTTATATACAAATCAGAACTAGTCAAATATGGAAAACCTTTCCCACTAATATCTGTTAGAACTTTTTAATGTATTTTGCCATGCTTTCATCCCTGCTATGGTATTGTTCCACAAATATTTGAGAAATTGACCTTTACTGGTACAGATTTCAAATATGAAACCATGAGTGTTCATGAATAATTAATTATAAATTCATTAAATATAATGTTTAAATCACAGTTATTTTTTGCCAGAATTGCTGGCATGCTCAGTCTAGCCCCAACTCAATAAGGTGCCTCACTTTAAGTACAGGAGTTGTCTCAATGAAGTAAAAACTCATATATTAAAGTGCCATGCTGAGTCATGGAACAGAAACAAAGCCATGAGGTGCACCTGGCCAAACATATTCAAAATCCATGTTCCTCTGAGATTTGTGACTAACCAGTAGAGTAATTTGAAGAGCTTATCACTGAATAAATTTGATTTGTGACTATGAATAAATCTGAGTCTATCATAATCTGCATGCAGTCTTCCAGTAGTGAAAGAATCAAAATTAACTGAGGCTACATCTACATTGCAAGGTTTTTGCGCAAAAACCCATGGAGGGTACACACTTCAAATGCGCTTTTGCGCAAGGAAATCAAGAGTAAAACGGCAGAACAGAGGGCTTTTCCTGCTGTAGGTAAACCTCCTTTTATGAGGCATAACTCCCTTTTGCGCAAGAGTTCTTGCACAAAAAGGTAAGTGTGGATGCTCCAGAGGGGTTTCTTGTGCAAGAAACCCCTATGGGAAAAAGCACAGGTGCTCTGAAGTCCATTCTGTGAATGGCAATCAGAGCTTTCTTGCACAAGAGCATCCATGCAGTGTGGACGCTCTCTTGCATAAAAGCACATGGCTTTCGCGATGTGCTTTGAGGTGTGGATGTGCTCTTGTGCAAGAAGTATTTGCGCAAAAACTCTTGTGCAAAATGCTTACTGCGCAAGAAGCACGTAGTGTAGATGTAGCTGGAATGAATCATTATGAATTATTCACTCAGCTGTATTAGAAATAGTGTATGTCCCCATACGACCAAAACAAAGAATGTAAGTCATATTACTATATGAAAGAGGGTTGACTGTGTCCCTCACAAGAGAGATGGATTGTTGTGCTTTGTAAATATATAGATGTAGGAACAAAGAATGCAGACTATACATGCACGATGAGGGACTCTCTCCTAGGAAGCAATGACTCTGAAAAATATTTGGGGGTTGTGGTGGTTTATCAGCTGAACATGATCTCTCAGTGTGATCCTGGGGTGAATAAACAGGGAAATATCAAGGGGGAGTGGAAAGGTTATTTTACCTTTGTGTTTGAGACTGGTGTGACCACTGCTGGAGTGCTGTATCATTTCTGGTGTCCACAGTTCAAGAAAAATGTTGATAAATTGGAGAGGGTTCAGAGAAGAGCCATAAAATGAATAAAGGGATCAGAAAACATGGCTTATAGTGACAGACTCAAGAAACTCAATCTATTTTATTTTTTTAGCAAAAAGAAGGTTAAGGGGTAATTAATTAGAATCTGTAACAGGTGTCACAGCTCACAGGCCATTTACGGCCAGAGCAGTTTCACAATGTGCCCCAAGAATCCCTGTGGCCTGCGGGGGAGGAAGGTTGTATGTCCACTTACTCTTCCCCCAAGCCCTGTCCATTCTCGCCATCCCCTCCCCCACACCCCATCTTCCCCTCATAGTACTCCTTTACCCAAACCCTCTCCCTCAAGGGGCCTGGCACAGGGAGGCAGTAGCGGTCAGGCCTCCCGCACTCACCATGGAAGCTGGAGCACTACTATCCTTTCCCTGGGTTTTGGCCCCTTCTCTTCACCTATTCTTCTGACATCTGCCTCTTTTATGAGTGAAAACTTGGCTTAGAGGTCTTAACTGTCTTTCTTTTGAGTTCCCTAAGTTCTGACCTACGACCTCCCAGATTCCTGTTTCACAGGTTTATCTAACAACTTCGAGTTCCTTAATGTAATTACGATAAGTATCTTGTGATGTGTTGCTCATTATATTTAAAATTTCTGCAAATTGCAAAGATTGTGAATTAAAACAACAAAAAATGGGTCAGAATGAAATATGGAAAATGCTATTCACTACTACAATAGTAGTTAGTAAGGTGTGTGGTCAAAAATGAATATAAATTGGCTCAGTTTAGAGGAACTGGAAGTGGAAAAGCAACAGGATGCATTGTTGAGCACCACTGTCAACCCCACTCCACTCCTCATTATATATGCTGAGTATGTCTCATATTATTGCAAGCAATATCATAACATATATCTACAGCCATACGAAATAAGGTTGATAAACTAGAAGTTATATAGGCTTGTACATATGCAATCATTTAATCTGCATAAAGTCAACCACAAATAACAGATTGTAACCCTTATAAGTATTAGCACAACTATTTGAACACTTATATAATGATTATTATGAATAATCAGTCACAGATTCTTTCCCGAAATGGGGTACACATGAGATTCCCTCAGGAACCTCTTTTTTTCTCTCAGACCATATCTACACTAGGAAACTATTTCAAAATAACTAAATTTGACTTAACTCCCGATTTCACAAAATCGAAATAGTGTGTCCCCACTATGGAGAAGCCTCAAAATTAGTTCAAGGCAGGCTCTGTTAATGTGGATGTGCTATGTTGACTTAGAGCTCCAGGAAGCACTATGGCTTAATTACTTCGAATTACTCTAGGGAGTAGTTATTTTGAAATAGCAGCACCGGAACGTCCACACTAAGGCTTTTTTGAAGTAACTATTTTGAAATTAGCGTTATACCCTGAGAAAAGCAGGAGTACAGATTTCAAAATAAGCATCCCCTTATTTTGAAATAATGGGCTTGGTAATGTGAACGTGCCCCTTATGAAATTGATCTCAGAGGGGGGTTATTTCAAAATAAAGCCCTAATGTAGAGCAGAGCTCAAGGACCAAAGTGATTTGTGGGAGAGTAGATTCAATACTGACCTTACAAAGTAATCAGGTAGTTGCGCTACCTATAAATATTAACCAGCATTAAAAAGTCCTGTCCTGTAGCCTGCATATCCATTAGGGTCAAGATAATAAATACATTTCATAATTATATTATAAAAGGTCATGAAGAAGAAATAGGGATGAAAATTATTGAATGGAGAATCTGAGAAGGTCACAATTCCAGATGATGCCAGTCCAAAGCCAGAGAGAATCCAAGGAAAGGGAACCAGGCATGAGGCCTGATAAGCTACACTATGCTGAAGTCACAGATGTATATCCACATTTATTCTTATACCATAAAGATCAAAGTTGATGCCTGTCCAAGTCCATTTGTGGCATACGGGGAGTCCCTAATAATTAATATTAACCATTTACATCAATCTTTTCCCAATTATTTCCTAACAATTCCTATGTTTCAATGTGGTCTACCTGCCTGCCTGTACAGTGATCAAGACTGTTCTTATAGAATTTTGTGGGCTGTGTCTAGACTGGACAGTTTTTCCGGAAAATCAGCTGCTTTTCCGGAAAAACTTGCCAGCTGTCTACACTGGCCACTTGAATTTCCGCAAGAACACTGACGATCTCATGTAAGATTGTCAGTGTTCTTGTGGAAATACTATGCTGCTCCCGTTCGGGCAAAATCCCTCTTGCGCAAATGCTTTTGCGCAAGAGGGCCAGTGTAGACAACGCGGTATTGTTTTGCGCAAAAAAGCCCCGATCGCGAAAATGGCAATCGGGGCTTTTTTGCGCAAAAGCGCGTCTAGATTAGCACGGACGCTTTTCCCAAAAAGCGCTTTTGCGGAAAAGCATCCATGCCAATCTAGACGCTCTTTTCCGCAAATGCTTTTAACGGAAAACTTTTCCGTTAAAAGCATTTGCGGAAAATCATGCCAGTCTAGATGTAGCTGTGGTGTACTGCCCCTTTTGTAGTCTCCTGAATATCCTCTTAAATAAGAGTGCAAAAATATAATTGAGGGTCATTCTTTGGGCCTATACTATAACAACAAATCATCTGAATGTAATATACCTTGATTTTAGCAAAGCTTTTGATACGGTCTCCCACAATATTCTTGCCAGCAAGTTAAGGGAATAAAGATTGGATAAATGGACTGTAAAATGGATAGAAAGCTGGCTTGACTGTAAGGCCCAACAGGTAGTGATCAACGATTCGATGTCAGGTTGCCAGTCAGTTTCTAGCGGAGTGCCCTAAGGATCTGTTCTGTTTTCTCTACTATTATAGCCCATGCTCCCTCCCATTTCTGCCCCATTTCCCAGGTCTCCATGTTCTTCTCTTACCTGTGGGCTTTGGTCACCTGTCCCCCTCGAACCTAGTTTAAAGCCCTCCTCACTAGGTTAGCCAGTCTGTATCCAAGCACATTCTTCCCCTACCTCGAAAGGTGAACCCCATCCCTGCTTAGCAGTCCTTCCGGAAATAGCATACCGTGGTTAAGGAAGCCAAAGCCCTCCTGGCGACATCATCTTTGCAGCCAGGCATTCACCTCCAGGATGCTCCTGTCTCTACCTGGGCCTCTACCTTTGATAGGAAGGGCTGAAGAGAATATCACCTGCACGCCAAACTCCTTCACGCATACTCCCAGAGCCGTGTAGTCACACTTGATCCACTCAGTGTCAAACCTCATCGTATCGTTAGTGCCCACATGGATGAGTAGCATGGGATAGTAGTCAGAGGGCTGGATAATCGTACTGATCCCTGATGCATCCTTGCTAGGGACAGAGAGCTGGGAAGGATTGCTGACCCATCCTGACATAGGATGTACAGCAGAGACTTCTAAGCTAGCAGTTTGTAACATCTCTGCTAAGAACCTGCATTAAGAACTTGGTGATTGATGTATGTAATGTATTCTCCTTAACAATCTCATTCTCAACCTTTTCTTTCTTTTATTAATATACCTTTAGATTTTAGATTCTAAAGGATTGGCCCGCATGCTCTTATGGGTAAGATCTGAAGTATAAATTGACTGTGGCTGGTTCTTTGGGACCGAGATGATCTGTTCAGAGTAGGTGAGATTGGGTTCTAGAACCCCTCACCTGTGTGTAGGCCCGGGGCTGATTGTGGCACAGGGAGAGCAGGGGTATCTGATGGGTTTTGCTCGTGAGGCTTCCTGCTGGCTGGATTGGCAGCTGAAGTGCTCTGTGTGACTGGTTTGTGGCCTATCTGGGAAAGGTCTCCAGTCGAGGGCTGTAAGTAGCCCTGGTTTTGAGCAATTCTCCCTGAGCTGAAGCCCGGTCCATCACAGAGGGTTACAGGAGTCGGAATAAGAAGTCCTCCAGATTGACAGTATTTTGACACTTTTTCAAAATAACTGCCTGCGTGTAAATGTGGACTAAATTATTTCAGAATAGTGCTAGTTATTTTGAAATAGTGTTGCAGTGTAGATGTACCCTAAGTGCCCCATTGCCACCCTTTCTTCTGAGCTGCTATGGCAATCTGAGACTCACAGCCTGTCCAAGTGAAGGATTGGGGTGAAGGGAAGAACAGCTCTAGCCTGGATGGCGGGCCTGCTGCTGTTCCCTTTATCCCCACCTTCTGGGCATGAATGGCACTTCTGCATGAGCCCCAGCCACCAGAGGCCACGAACTCCCATCTGAAATCATAAGTGTAGGGGAGCCGGGATAACCCCACAATAATAATGTCTGCATTGTCCGGCCCTGCCTTGACCGGACTAACGATGGCTGTCTTGCCCAAAATGCGGATTTCTAACAAAGCAAATCCAGGCCTGTCTCAAGTCTGGTGCACGTACACATGCAGGCCAGGCCAGAGGGGGGTGGAGTTTTGAGAGTCAGAAGTGCTTTAAACAATCATGCATAGGGAGTATGATATAGTGAACCCACACCAAGAACATTGGGAGAAACCTGGTACTGGTATATAGTATTTCTGATAAGCCAAAATCACAGATATAGCCATAGAACTGTCAATCAAGTATAGTACGTCCTGAACAGGAGGATGTATCCCAAATATGGGCATAATAGGTATTTTATACAATACGTAATCAATTGGTAGATATTATTAGAACAACCAAGTCAAGTATAAGTATAGGTGTAGAAAAGATAATCAGTGTGAGGGATTGGGTAAGGCGTCCCCACTACCTTACTTGCTGCAACTAGAAGCTGTGTATGTTCCTACCGATCGATGCATTGTGGATGCCTCTGCACATGGGGAAACAAAGGGGCCGTGACCTCCCATCTGACAATCGAAAGGGTCTTAGCAGTGGAACTGTGTGTGATTTATAGAAATAAGTACAAGTATATCCATATCCTTAAAATTGAATATCTTGTGTATTGTCTTAGGTGTAGGTGTTATTATAGTGTCTGTGCTACATAACCCATTCATTGAAACAGATCTGTGTAACTTAGCATTGCTTTACTTTATTATTCTGTGAATAATAAAGTTAGGAATAGAGTTTATCCTTGGTGTCTGCTGGCTCCTTTTGTATCTAATATCCAGAACTACACGACAGTCTGACAACCAGAATTATTAAAAACAAAGCTAGTGCTTTTCTTGACACATTCCATTGCAAGGCCTGCCCCATAGTTTGAAAACCACTAGTCTACTTCAATGGTGCTGCATCTGCTTACACCAAGTATTAATCTGGACCATTAAAATCTGTTTGTCAGCTTGTGCTAGAATAATCTTAATGTATCCTACAGATGTGTTTGAATACAAACCCTCCAGATGTCTCCCGAATAATCTGACCTTCTAAATAAGGCCAAAAAATGTTATATTTTTAGAAAGCATCTGTATTGTGAAACTGTTTGAGGAAGTATCAGTGATGCAAGTAAAATCCATGTCTTACTAGTATGGGAAGGGGGGCACCAGCTAACTGGGGACATGTGACTCCTCTGCACCCTGTCACCAGCTTGCGGCAGTGTTTCCTGTAAGCCATGCACTTATGCAGCTGCTCAGGAAAAATTCAGATGCCACCCAACTGATTAGCTATGTTTTGTGTTTCTGTTGGAAATGCACATTCACACATGGCGTGGTGCACATAAAATTAGTCTGGATGGAAAAAAATCTGCACACGGATGGAAAAGAGAACATTGCTTGGGGTCTCCATGTTCTCCCCATCCTCTCCCTATGATCCATTCCACTTTACCTGGGGGAGGGAGGCATGTGTCCAGCTGCTGTATCACGCCCTGCGTTTCCACACACTGACCACTTCAAACTCCTTTTAATAATTCTTCACCATCTGATTGAACTGCTTTGAGAAGAATAGATATATTGTGTATGCTGAGGGCTTTCCCTAAGTTATTCCTGTGAAACGACTGTCTCTTCATAAGAGAATAGGGCCCAAAAAGGGAAGTCAATAAAGATACATCAGGGAAAAGTTTAACCCCAAATGATGTGCCACAATGGTGAAACCAGCATAACTGAACAGTTGTTTGTGAGGAAGCGATATGCCTTTGTGAAGTACAAAGTTTGTACAGTTCTACAAGTAAATGTAAGTTGGCTAAAACCCTCACAAATGAAAATGTGTGTCTGATAAAAGTAGTAGCAAAATTGAATTCTTAAATCGATAGTATGACTTGCAAAATATGTTTGCAAAATATGCTTGTATAAATGTGCAATATGTACTACCAATTAAACCTTTGCAGCTGGATTTCTGCCCATCAAGAGATGCATTCATTTCAATGGGGTTCTGTATAGGTGCGGAGGGCCCATCTGCTAAAATCTGATTGCAGGATTGGGGCCTAATCAATGAGTGAGCATCTGTTATAAAATAACAGATGTATATAATTAATCTTCCGTAGATATGTTTTTGGTGGGTCACCAAATGTTAACTCCCACCTCAAATTGCAAGAGCATTATCATATAGAAATCTCATGAATTGGCACAAATGTGGTATATCATGTTCTTTTTAAACTTCTACAAAGCACTCAGCCAGATACCTCTGTAGCTCCATAGCTGCTGCCAAAATACAGCAAATTGGCAAAAAAACCTATGAACTCCCAGAAAACTCAGTTGGAATCCACCTCTGTTCAGTAGATGATCCTGGAAAGACACGATTGAATGTATTATCTAAAATTTATTGACTTTACTGACAATAGAAATGTTGAGCCAAATTAATCCCTGATGTAGTTCCATCGAGCAGAATAGAATTACAATAGGGATAATTATGATGCCCCTTGTTTCTTCTTCTGAGGACTTCCTTTCTCTGCATTTTTAATACTTTATAGCTTTAATACTTTAACACTTTATAGCTCATAATATATCAGCAATTCAAAAAAAGGAAAAGGGAATTTCCTTCACAGTTTCAAAAAAAAAATCTAGACTTCATCTCATCTGTTGATGTTGCAAGCCAAGAGAAACAGAAGCATTTACTTAACCAAATATTACATATTCTGGTTCCATTTTTTCCTTCATAAATCAAGGGCTATAGATGTGCGACATTGATGGATCTAGATAAAAAAGTCAAACAGTAGATTTTATACTTTATGACAGTAGACAACTTTTTCTGTTCCATGTGATGAAAGGAAAAGTAAAGTTTGATTCCTTCTGTGTTTAGAGATTCCAACCAACTGTGCAAAAGTACATGCTCTGTGCCAGCTACATAATAACTGAATTTTCATACCACCTGCTCTACATCTCAGTGCATATACTAGAGAGGAACAACTGTTTGTGTAATGTTGAGATGATATTTTTATTGTATTGTTTTTTACACTTCCTCTAGTGAAACATCAAGAGGCATCATAACAACATGAAAAATGCCCTTGCAAATGTATGCAGATGGGTGATATATCTAGAGGTCTACATTATAGAGCTATTGGCAGAACGGCAATGGAGTAAAAATGCAAGTGGAGGCTTTCTTAGGGTGTGTCTACATTGAACCCGTAACTCAAAATAGACCATGCAATTTTTGAAATAGCTTATTTCCAAAATGTCCCTTAATCCTCGTGAAATGAGGTTTATCCGTCAGAATAGCATGTTTAAAAGACACAGAATAGCTATTTTGGGATGCCGGAAGTAACCCAAAATAATGCTGCTATCTAGATACACCCTTAGTCTTTACTAATCAGTATTTCATGTATTTTTTAATAATCTATATCTATAGCGCAGCTTGTTTAATGATCCTTGCTGTGGGTTTTTCCCTCCCACAGAAAATATTTACATTAAGAGTGCAAAGGATAAGACATGCTTTCTGTTTTTTATCTTCCTCCCTACTTGTGAAGTAGCTTTCATGATGGCCCATCACAAAGCTTTCTGTTCATTGCCCAGAAGAAAAATTAAGGACATACTCCTTCCTACAGCACCATGCACAAAAGTATAAATCAACCTTCAGCATCTGTCTATGGTTATGTCTTTGACATAAAGCACAGTAAATGTCTGAGAACATTTCCCCAGAACTGAAGAAGAGCTCTGTATAAACTCAAAAGTTAGTCATTCTCACCAACAGAAGTTGGTCCAATACAAGATATTACCTCACTGACATACCAGCATACAACTGAGACTGGTGAGCACTGCTCTGCCACACTGATTACCTTTACAATACCTCGCTCTTGCACGGGATTTGGAATGTGTTAATAACACTATACAGGGACTTTTCATTCTTTACATTCAACTTTGCCTCACACAGTTTATCACAGAATCATAGAATCATAGAACAGTAGGACTGAAAGGGACCTCGAGAGGTCATCGAGTCCAGTCCCTTGCCCTCATGGCAGAACCAAGCACCATCTAGACCATCCCTGATAGATGTCTATCCAACCCGCTCTTAAATATCTCCAGTGATGAAGATTCTGCAACCTCCCTGGGCAATTTGTTCCAGTGTTTAACCACCCTGACAGTTAGGAAGTTTTTCCTAATGTCCAACCTAAACCTCCCTTGCTGCAGTTTACGCCCATTGCTTCTTGTTCTATCCTCAGAGGCCAAGGAGAACAATTTTTCTCCCTCCTCCTTGGAACACTCTTTTAGGGACTTGAAAACCGCTGTCATGTCCCTCCTCAGTCTTCTCTTTTCTAAACTAAACAAGCCCAATTCTTTCAGTCTTCCCTCATAGCTCATGTTCTATAGACCTTTAATCACTCTTGTTGCTCTTCTCTGGACCTTCTCCAGTTTCTTCACATCTTTCTTGAAATGTGGCACCCAGAACTGGACACAATACTCCAACTGACACCTAATCAGTGCGGAGTATAGAGGAAGAATGACTTCTCTTGTCTTGCTCACAACACTCCTGTTAATGCATCCCACAATCATATTTGGGTTTTTTTGCAACAGCATCACACTGTTGACTCATATTTAGCTTGTGGTCCACTATGACCCCTAGATCCCTTTCTGTAGTACTTCTTCCTGGACAGTCGCTTCCCATTCTGTATGTGTGAATCTGACCAGCAAATTGAGTTTTCAGATGATACTTTGTGAGGCATACAAAGGTCATTACATAGTTTGCACGGTGTGAACACAGAGGTTTATTAAAAAGCTTGTCTCTATCATCAATAGAGGTTGGTCTAATATTTGATATTACCTCAGCCACCTTGACTCTTTAATATCCTAGTACCAACTTGGCTACAACAATGCCACATACAGTAATATGTCATGTCAGTTGTAAAAGTTTGATTCATCAGTAGACTACAGCTTTCATTTGCAATTATTTTGCTGTAGGCATTAGCATGCATTATGGTTGCACAGTGAAACATAACTGTTTCTTACAGATTAGCACTTCAGCTGCTAAAGTGTATGTTGTCAAGTGGTGTTTCTTCCTAATAACTTTAAAAACAGGCATGCTTTTCTTTAAATATCTGTGTATTTGCTAAGAAAAATTCTAAATTGATAATAGATTGGACTTTTGATGATCTCTTTAAATTTAGTATAATTTTCAGGTCACAGCTATAATATAAAAAAACACTGCTTCCTAATATTCATTGTTGTCCTACAGTTAGTTCTCAATGAAAATTCACTCAGCAATATCTTCTGTACCAGCATGATTGTTGAAAGTGTAAGGTTATTCTCAGGTTCACCTGAATTTTATTCATCCCTTCACTCCTCAGGGGAACCAGCTGGCTAGTAGAGTGGGAGCTGGAAGGTTATTGTGGTTATGAGATTCCTGCTGATGCAGTGTAGGACATTTCCTATAAATATGTCAGTTCAGCAGTCTTCAAAAGTTAAACTTTCATCATATCATCACTACACTATCTATGCATACCTAGATCAGGGAAAAACATACAAAAGGGATTTTTCAATTTTATCAATTGTCTTTCTCTGGAGGAGGCATCTGTTGAATATAATGGCTCACAAGACTGATGTATTACTAGTAGCTACAGTTAAAAGTTGTTCTCTGAGGCTTTGTCTACACTACAAGGTTTCTGCAGCACAGAGTATGCTAATGACGCACTCATTCGCATGAGTCGTGATGTCATTAGCATATTTTCTACCAATGCTTTTTTACTCAAAAAGAAGCAGTGTAGCCACTTCCTCATGCCTATCTGGTTGGGACCTGGGAGCTGCAAGAGCAGCATCTGCAGGCAAGGACAGCACATGGAGACCCCCTGCACTGACCCTCCCAGGGCTGCAGGGACATGCCATCTCCGGAGAGGCATAAGGATCTTGCGCAAAAGGGGATTTTTTTTGCGCAAAACGGAAGCTGCTACACTGCTTCTTTTTGTGCAAAAACCCCTTGTGCAAAAAACATCGGCAGAAAATATGCTAATGACATCGCGACTCATGCTAATGAGTCTGTCATTATCATACTCTCTGCCGCAAAAACCTTGTAGTGTAGACATAGCCTCAGTGTATCCAAATGAAAGCAACCTTCAGATTCAAGTAAATCTCATGCAGCACTTAATTCATCCCAAATAATGTCCCATGTAATTAGGCAGCAGTTCAATAAGCCACAAACACTAGCATAAATATTTTGATTTAGAATTGGGGTTTGGTGTGGGCAGGTAGTTTGATTTATCATTTAAATAGTAATAAGAAGGAAAGAAGTTAGAGTTACTGATAGCTTTATATTAAGTTTTAAAAATTAACATCACCAGTTTGGAGTGAACAATTAGACTCCACAATGAGGAAAAGCACTGTGATAGGTAGAAGATAAAAGTAGACCTTCACATTTCAGAAGAATTTATACTGTTCTTATGGATCCCAATTCTTGTTTTGGTTCCAGGTCAATTGGATCCAAACTCTTGTTTTAGTTTCAGGTCAGATTAAAAACTGGCATGTAATGCCAGGTTTTAATTTGAAAATAGACAAAAATCTTTCAAGAACAGTCACTTTTCTAAGATGGGGGAACACCTTCATGAAAATAAATGATTTCATAAACTACGCACCTTCAGCAGGATGGAAATTTCACAAGATCAAAAAATCTTACTACACTGCCACTGCCCAGATCAAACTCACAGGAGAGTAAATGAGATTTTCACAGCACTGAATCTAAGCATAAACCCTACTCTGCATTTAAAGCCACATCCAACCTATTGAAGTGAATGAGAGTTTTACCATTAGCTTCAAAAGGTTTGAGAGAATATTAAGATGGCAAAATATTCCAGAGGAACTGGAAACTGCAGGCAATGTTAAAACAAAAACAAAAACAGCGGGTACAGCAAATTTGTGACCTAATTGCTATTCTGGTTTGGTTGTGGCTCTAGTTTTAGGAAAGAAAAATATTCACAAGCAAGAGTAATCTCTCAAAAATGTATTCTCTCAACCCATTCCTGATCTTATGTTTTATCTGGGCAATTTATAAGATTACTCTCTCGGGCAATTTTTCTCCCTTATGACTCTTGTTCATTTTTATTCCTTCATTGTGGGGATTACTTTGATAAAACCAAGTATAGCTATAAGGCAACCACAGTGTGAAACCAACTCTTCTCCTTATCCCGCTGTGCCAGATTGTTGAAATCTAAGGAAACCATTTACAGTATCTTATTTTCTTCTTGTGAACTGTACATAGCATTCAAGCTACATTTGTATACAATATGGGCAGTCTAGCATAGGCATTCTTTTATATAAACATCTGCTGCAATAAAGAGGATTAAGAAAGTCTATAGCCCAGTAGTCTGAATTTATCTGTAGGAGGTGTGTATCTTAACCATTTGTTAGTTAGGTAGCAGGTGAACATAAATAAGATTCACAAAAGTAAGGCCATTATGAATAAAGGAGCAGAACATATGTTAAACTTTGTAGCGTAAAGAAAAGGTGAGATGAACTTTTATTATGTTGTCATAGCTGCAGTCATTGTTATTCCTGCATCATTTTGTCACATCAGTGTGTGACCCAATAGAAGCAAAATAAACAGCTGCCACGAACAATTGATTACAAAGTAGAACAAGCAGAAAGCATATTCTATGTTGTACAGAAGTACTGCTTGTGGATTAAATATTGGTAGGTAAGACTATTTAAGAAATTCAAGAAAACATTCTATTAACCAGCCTTGCCATATGTTTACATATGACAAGAAGTGAAAGATAACATTCAACAAGAGTTTCTAGTCACCTATATTAGTGTCAATGCCTGCCTCTTTTTCCTATTTGGAAGGCAGCATTTAGACATTCCTGAGCTATTCCCATTCTGATGTCAACAGCATCTGAAATGGGTATATTTCTAATATAATATGATCTGTAGGAAGTTGATTTTGTTAGGTCACTTTTGTACTATAGAATGGTAACAGAATTTCCAGCTAAAAGGTTCAGCAGAATGTTGCAAAAAAAGCCATCTAACTGATCAGAAAAAAAATTCTGATTGGCTGATATTATCTGCTATAAAAAATAAAAATTCAGTCAGAATACATTAAAAGTACAGACTGGGGAAACGGTATGTCAATTTCACTAAATTGTTTCATGCCTACTCTCCATACACACAATTGAAATATTATATTTCAACATTTTTAAGTGAAATAATTTGAATTCTTAGATTGAAAAAATCATTTTAAATGTTCATTGTTTTTTTTAATATCAAAAACATTAATCTTCAAAATAAACAAGAACATTCTGATTTTGACAAACCTTACTATTTAATTCAATTATTTTTCAAAAAATATTTTTGATTTGCCAAAAGTTTTAGAAGTGTTCAGTTTAGGCCTGACCAAAACCCACGTGTTCTAGATTTTCAAAGTTACCAACAAACCAAAGTATCAGTATTTACCAACCTCTATATATGTATGTGAGTATGTACAAGAATGTGAGTATCCCATATAATTCAGCATGACTGTTCCTATTCTTAAAATTAACTATGTGCATAAGGATCTGTGTATTAATTTATTCATTGTTTTTAAAGCTAAAGAATACTTAATTGTATTAAGTGTAAACATATCCTCAGATTCTTTATTTACAGCCATACAAGTAAAACAGATGGTTTTGCTTTGAAGTTCTTATGAAAAACAAAACTCAACTGGCTATGTCTACACTGCACACTTATTTTGAAATAACAGAGGAAGCTGATATAGCAAGCCCATTATTTTGAAATAATTTCAAAATAATGGGCTTCTTACTCTGACTTCTGTAATCTTCATTTCACGAGGAGTAAGGGAATACAAAGGAAGAGTGTTCTTCCTTCGACTTCCGGTAGACATCACCAAAAGTTAATGTACTCCGACTTCAGCTATGCAATTAACGTAGCTGAAGTTGCATACCTTAATTCGGCTTTAGCCCGTAGTGTAGACATACCCTTCGATAGCAAAAGATACTGGGAGAGAGTGATGTCATTAGAATTAAGCTAAATTGTCAAAAGTCCTGTCAAGAGAGTAGCTGGATAAGAAAGAAAAAAAGACTTTCTGACAAGCAAGAAGATGGACTTCTTCCTCTAACTGGCTACTTCAGGTTCATACAGAATGCCAGAGCGATCTTAATTAGAACTCTTTAGTAAGTTTCAGATCCATAATTAGAATTTCTGCAACCATTTAAAAATATATATACTATAATCCTAAAACAAGAACACCCAAAAGCCTTTTCTCCATATTGCTTAGCTACTGCATTCACATTACCAGTGAGAAAATGTAAATGCTAATCATTACTGTGTAAGTATTCTATTAAATCTAAAGTATCTCTACTTACTGGTTTCTCCTAAATTGCCAATAAGAATTTTGATTACTTATAGATGCATGAAGTCTCTATACTGCAAGAGCGAAATTCAGTGCAGAAAATTGATGATAGACAAAAGAATGGAAAATGGGCATTACACCCTTCTGACTCCTCCCCCAGCTTCTTTTTAGTGGAGTTTTCACTTACTATTCATACACAGTGAAATAGAACAGATATAAGTCAAAGCCCATGAAAGTCTTTCCGTTCACTTGGGAATGACTTGACGGTATGGGAATCTTTCTGTTGACTTTAGTGGCTCAGTGGAGCCTGGATGTTTCCCTTATTGGTATTATAAAGTGAATTAGTCTTTGATCAGGACTTTGAAAATTAAGTACTTGTTAAAATTGTACTAAAAATTTTAATTTAATGGGAAGTAGGGATGTTGAAATTCTTTTTTTTCTAAATATTTTTGAAATATTTAGTGATTACTCATTTATACTTCTGCTATATCAGAAGCAGCAGCACGGTGGGAGAGGGGGCAGGACAGGCAGCTCTGCGGGAGCTGATGCTTGTGGGGAGCCTGATTAAAAGCTGGCTCCCTGCGAGCACTGGCTGCTGCCTGCTCCCCCCCCCCTCCTCCCCCGCTAGCTGGCGCTGCATATAAAAAAGCATATAAAAATTACACCTCCCTAAAACATCAACATGCAGTCTATGAAAACCCAGTACCCATTTCTCCCAGAATCTGCCATATGGTATACATAAGAAGTCAGAATTGATATTTTGTCTCAAATTTCCCTTCAAGGTTTAATAGCCCTTTCTTCACCCTCATCTACCTTTCCCAGTGCACATGAATCCTGAGCACACTGCTTCTTCTTCCACTCTTCTGTAGATCCTTTATTTATTTATTTATTTGTTTATTTTGATTGGTGGGAGTTTCTGAGAGTTGCTTGCCCAAACACCTGGCTAAAGATCCCTGTGACTGGTAGAGTGGAACCTATAGGAATAGTCAGTTGTCCCCTGAATATCCTGTGGTTACTGGTCTGACCATATTAATCATCTGTAAACAGACCAGCTGCTGACTGAAGCAGCTTCATGAAGAGGAGACTCCTTTGTGTGAAATGAACTGTGTCAGCAACCATAAACAAGCTGAAAAAGGTTCCACTTACTGCATGTCCAGCCAATAACGATGACAGATTCCAGCAGGCTGACCCCATGCAGTTTCTCCTTCTTCTGCTTGCTTGTAAACCACATTCACATTCTCACAGTCTAGCAGTAACAGTATAGTAATATCAGCAGTGCTCTAAGTCTTCACACAGATTTGAAAACCTATGTTCTCCTTGACTAGTACCTCGTTTCTTGAGTATTTCCATTAAAATCACAAATGCTACTAAAAGTTGAACCTCCCAAATCTGGGACTCTCTGGTCTGGAAACATCTGTGGTTCACCAGGGCCATGGATGTTCGTGGACCAAAGGCTCCCAGAGGCAGGAGAAACACTGGGGCTGGGGAGCCCCAGCTTGGCCTGGCGGCATCTTGGGAGCCCCTATCTTGGCTTGGGGAATCCCTGGTGTCAGCAGGGGCCAGGCAGCATTTGGGGAGTCCCCACCGTGGCCAGGGAACCGCCAGCATTACTGGGGGCCAGCTGATCGGGGAGTCCCCAGGGAACCTCCGGATGCAGTGGAGCTGTTGACAGCCGGGCAGCCCCAGCCAGAAATCCCAGCAAACCCCTGGTGGCAGAAGAGCTGGCGGAGGCGGGTGGCCGGAATTCCCAGCAGCTGCAGGGCTAGCCCTAGCAGCGGGGCGGGGCGGCCGGACCCATAAGGGGAACCCCCAACAGCAGCAGAGCCAGTGGTGGCTGGGTGACCCCAGCTGGGAACCCCGGGGAACACCCTGTGGCAGCAGGGCCAGCAGTGGCCAAACAGTCCACGCTGGGGACCCCAAGAGATTCTGGGGCAGTAGGCAGGCAGCAGGGTGGGGAGCCCCAAGGAGAGGAGCCCGGGAGCGGGGCAATCAGCAGGGGAGCACTGACCTACCCTAGTCCAGCAAACTCCCTAGTCCAGGGCAACTCAGGCCCCAAAGGTGCCAGACCATAGCGGTCCAACCTGTACTTGACGTAAGTTAGAATATCAAAACCGGGCTGCTAGTGAACAAAAGGCAGTTCCTGACTTTTCTCTTACCTGTATTTGTGAGCATGAAAGATGTACCCATTCATGTCAGCTTTCTAACAGAGATCTTGTGTTTGTTCAACAGGATTTTTGATAAATAGATATTAAAAAGTTTTGGGGGAGGATTTTCAAAAGCACAAGGTTTTAGCCTGTCTGCTTTCCCTGAAGTCAATGGAACATTTACAGGAAAAACAGATGGGCCCACTTTGAGTGCTTTTGAAAATGCTACCTTGAGAGCTATGAATACATTAATAATAGTTGGGACCTGTGAATACTTTGTAATATGGCAATCAAATTGTGCTATTCTCTCAATAGTCCTCTGGATGCATTTAAATTTGGATTTCTGAGTGACGCTGGATTTCTGTCAAACATAATTTGTCAGAATGATGCCCTGAGCATGCTGGCCAGGTCCAAAGAAAATACCTTTCTATTAGCTGAAGAGAATGCAATTATCTGCCAGTCATTTTGCATAAAAGATAAAAGGAAAGCATTTCTGACATGCTTGATGGAGGTTAGCAACCCTTTCAGATCTAATCAACTGGTGTGGACATTTTCATTCTTGACACAATTTTTTTATCTTGTAATCTGTGGAGACAGACAGACATTTAATGCAGGTGATATGTGAGTAAATTAGCTGCAGGTAAAACAGATAAATAGTTCCATATTTGGCTTAAAGACATAAACCAAGATTGAAAATCCTATTATCCTGTGTCAAACACAACTACATATATCTCTTTATCCTAGGTATACATAAGTGTAACCACTTATTGAGTGCTCCTCATAGCTAAGGGTCCCTCTGCAGGCACTCTGCTCCATAACCCTCTCTTCCAGAGTGCTCAATACTCTAGATCAGATCTAGAGCACCCCCTTTTCAGAATGGTTTAATATCAGATAAAGTTCATAAAAACCTCAGCATTCTTAATCACAAAACAATCTAAACAACCTTCAATAAAGTCTAAAATGTATCTTAAGCCACCACTCCCCAGACCTCACTGGATGAAGCTCACTTTTTAGGCCCTGCTTCCTTCTCTTGTCAATAGCCCCTGATTCTGGAACTTTTCAATTGACAGCAGCAGAATTCCAGGCTAAGGCTACAATACTTCATGAATTTACAAATTTTCCACACTAAGTATGTACTGCTGTTGCAGCTGTGTGGGTCCTAGGATAACAGAGAGATAAGGTGGGTTATGTAATAACTTTCATTAGATGAATTTCCGTTGGTGAGAGAGATGTGCTTTCAAGCTAACACAAAGCTGTAAAGGCCTTTGGAGTGCTCACAATGCAAACGATTTGTAGGATTAAGGCCTAAATGGACCATTGGTCTTATTATGGTCTTGCAATTGTGATATTCTCAATATTTCCCCAAAATTTTGACAATACTACTTTATTTTACCAGTTTTTATATTAGCAAATGGCAACATTTCTTTCACTCCTATGAGCTGTAGAAATGAAATCTGTTTTTGATTGTTGAAAAACATCTTCCTGACTTTGACAACAGAGTCATTTGAGAAAGGGTTTCACATGTAGGATATATTTGCACGTGAGAGCAAGAGACTAGCGAACAGGCCAAGGGTATGAACATGAAGTCTCACATATACTCAGAGCAGGGATTTGAACCCAGGTCTCCAGAACCCACTGCTTGTTGGAGATATTCCATATTTTATAATAAATAATTACTGGGCAAGAAAGACAGACATACTCTATAGCAATAATTAGATTAGCAAACTCAACCAATACATATGGAATTATATGTGCTACAGTGTGGGTCTCACTTTTCTTATCTCTGGTATAACTAAGGTAATCGGTACTTCTCCTGGGATCATTCCGCTTTGGCTTCTTTATTCTGCTGTGTGACTTGCTGTGCTTTGGGGTTTTTTTTAAACCTAGCTTGTCAATAAATATTTAAATTAAATTCCTTCCTGCCACTCATTCAAGCAAATGTCTGTACTTACAGATGCTTTGTCTAGTTATCTCCAGTGTTCAGTCTGAAGCTAGTTACTTAAAAAGGTGGTGCGGACTTGGCTTCATGCTGAGTTGACTCTGCTTGTAACAGCAACAGGGTTACAAAGGGCATATTTACACTACAAGTATATTTTGAAATAACTGAGGGTATGTCTACACTACCACCCTAGTTCGAACTAGGGTGGTTAATGTAGGCATTCGAAGTTGCAAATGAAGCCCGGGATTTAAATATCCCGGGCTTCATTTGCATCTTGCCGGGCGGGCGCCATTTTTAAATCCCCTTAGGTCGAACTCCGTGCCCGTGGAACGAGGTGTACTGGTAGTTAGAATTAGAGATCCTAATTCGAACTACCTACTCCATGCCACGTGTAGCCGCGGGCACGGAGTTCGACCTAAGGGCATTTAAAAATGGTGCCCGCCCGGCAAGATGCAAATGAAGCCCGGGATATTTAAATCCCGGGCTTCATTTGCAACTTCGAATGCCTACATTAACCACCCTAGTTCGAACTAGGGTGGTAGTGTAGACATACCCTTATTTTGGAATAACAACTCCCAAAATAACTATTTCAAAATAGCAGGTCCACACTACAGGGAAGCCTCGAAATTAGTCCAAGGCAGGCTTCCCTAATGTGGGCACACTACCTCAATTTAGAGCACCAGGAAGCACTGGGAAGTAATTACCTTGAATGGCCATGGGGAGGAGCTATTTCAAAATAGCAGCAGTGGAGCATCCATACTTCTGCTATTTCAAAATACCAATTTCGAAATAAGTGTTATTCTCATGAAATGAGGGTATGTCTACACTACAGCGTTATTTCAAAATATCTTATTTCAAAATAGTTAATTCAAAATAAGTTATTTCAAAATAACGCGTCTACACATAAAATGCATTTCGAAATAGCGTTTTGCTATTCGCGTCTACACTGATTGGATGCTGAATCGCATTTAAGGGCCACTGAAACTGATTCCAGCAGGGCATCAGATCAGTAGTTGCTTTGTGTGGCTGCTGTCTGAGGCTATCTGAGGCTTGTGCTTAAAGGGACCCCCCTGGACAGCCAATTCTCAGGTTTTCCTGCTTGCTTGCCTACCTCGCTGAGGGACAGCAAAGCATTTTTTTTCTCTGATTGCTTTGGTTGCCCTGACTCGGGACACCACAGCACTCGGCACCATGGAGCCAGAGCCACCCCTGGGCACTCTGGTGCTCATTTTGGATGTCTTGCTGCAAGCCTGGCAGCAAGTGCTGGAGACTGCCTGGCAGCTTCTGCGGCAGCCCAATCCCCAGGTCCTCTTCCGGACCCCCCTGGGGCCATGGAGGAGCAGCGGCCAGATGCCAGCATGCCCCGTCGCATCTGGTGTCTGGACACCAGCAGCGACTGGTGGGACCACATCGTCCTGGAGCACTGGGGAGACCAACAATGGACCCAGAACTTCAGGATGAAGAAGGACACCTTCCTCGAGTTCTGTGAGTGGCTCGCCCCTGCTCTGCGGTGACGGGACACGCACATGAGGCCCGCCATTCCCCTCCAGAAGCATGTGGCCATCGCCCTAGGGAAGCTCTCCACGCCGGATAGCTACCGATCCATGGCGAACCAGGTCACTGTGGGGAGATCCACCGTAGGAGCAGTGCTCATGCAGGTATGACAGTCTCTGGCCACTGAGCCGGGGGGGGTGTGCGAGGAGGGGATGGGCTGCCCAAAGGAAAAGGGGGGGAGGAGGTGCAAGTCCCCTCCATGGGAGGGTTTGGTCTGTCCCAGCCGCACTACAAACTGCCCGCCGTGGCCAGGATTGCAGAGGAGGTTGCTCCTGGGGAGGGAGCATGGGGCAGTGGTGGGGAAGGAGCACTCTGAGCCACCCTGGTACCCCAGTGACTCTCGGTGGTTTTGTGTGTCCCTCTGCAGGTGGCCAAGGCCATCAACAGAGTGCTGCTCAACAAAGTGCTGCTCCGCAGATGCAGTCATCGAGAGGTTTGATGCCCTGGGCTTCCCCAGCTGCGGGGGGGCAATTGACGGGACGCACATCCCCATCCATGCCCCGGAACACCGGGCCTCCCTCTACATTAACCGGAAGGGGTACTTCTCGTTCATCCTGCAGGCCGTGTCTGACCACCGAAGCTACTTCCTGGACATCAACGTGGGCTGGTCCAGCAAAGCACACGACGTGCGGGTGTACCACAACTCCTCCATGTGTCAGAGGCTGCACGCCGGGACCTTCTTCCCCAACCACCACATCAGGGTCGGGGACGTGGACATGCCTGTGAGTCTGGTAGGGGATGCAGCCTACCCGCTATAACCCTGGCTCATGAAGCCCTACACGGGACACCTCAACCCCTCCTGGCAGGCCTTCAATGCCAGGCTCAGCAGGGCCTGCATCATGGTCGAGGGGGCCTTCAGCCAACTGAAGGCCGAATTTAGATGCCTCCTCACCCACCTCGACCTCTCTGAGCACAATATTCCGCATGTGGTGGCAGCGTGCTGTATGCTCCACAATTTGTGAGAAGAAGGAGGAGGCTTTCCTGCCAGCCTGGACATGGACATGCTTTTGTGTCTGGTGGGGGATGCAGCCTACTCACTACAATCCTGGTTCATGAAGCCCTACACGGGACACCTCAACCCCTCCTGGCAGGCCTTTAATGCCGGGCTCAGCAGGGCCCGCATTATGGTGGACGGGGCCTTCGGCCAGCTGAAGGCCCGATTTAGATGCTTCCTCACCAGCCTCGACCTCTCCAAGAGGAATATTCCACACGTGGTGGTGGCGTGCTGTGTGCTGCACAAAAGGGGGAGGCTTTCCTGCCAGGCTGGATGGCAGAGGCCGACCACTTGGCTGGCCTATACGCGCAGCCCCACACGGCTGCCAGCCTGGAGGCCCATCGGGGGGCTGCCGGTATCCGGGAGGCCCTGCGGGAAAGCTTCTAGACAGAGGAGGAGTGAAGTCTCTCTGGCGTGCCCCACTGGGACCTTGTGCCTTATTCCACCCTCATGTCCTTCCACTTTCCCGTCCCTAACCCCCCTTCCTGATGTCAAATAAAAACACGTGTTGCCAAAAAAACCCTCTCTTTATTGACCATAACTGGGGTGGAGGGGGATGAGGGTGGGAGAAGGGAGGGGGAAACCTGGGAGCAGGGAGCTGGAAGGGGGAGGCAAGGGGAGGAAGGGGGAGGAGAAGCTCAGGGTTGGGGGTCTTGCCAGCCCACCCGTCTCCCAGCACTGCAGGTCCCCTCGGCATCCCTAGGGGGGAGCAGGTATGGAGGGGGGGGAGGAAGAAGCGGGAGGGGGAGCAGGAGTGGGAGGAGGAGCGATAGCTGGAGCGGCAGCAGGGGCTGGAGTGGCAGCAGGCAGCAATCTCTGCGCCATGGTCTGCAGGTGGTCGCGGAAGGCATGGCCCTGGTCACGCAGCTCCCGCAAGCTCTCTCTGCACCCAGCTGAAGGTCTTCCTGCACCCAGTGCTCCTGGCTGTGGACCTGCCTTTGCAGTAACCCCAGGTGCTGCCGCTGGTATCCCTCCTGGTTCCGTGTGCGCCTGCTGGCCCGCGTGCGGGAGGATGTCCTGGGCGGGGTGGTGCGCCCTGCACTCGCAGCTGGTGCAGCTGTGGAGAAACCAGAGAGATGGTCAGTTATCCCTGGGGACACAGTGGGTGAAGCCCAGCCCCCCTCTTCAAGGTGAGGACAGCAGGTCTCCGCACCATCATGTCCTGCTATCCCCAGGAGTGTGAGCTGGCCCGAGACTGCACCCATGCTCCTGTGCTGTATATAGTGTGGATGTGGCGGGGAGGGGGGGAGGATGTGGCCTGCCTCTGCATAGAGGGGGCTTGTGGAGGGAGGGCATGGTGCAGTGTCCCTCCCCAGGGTACAGAGCATGTCATGTGCATTCATACATACATGTGTGTGGGTAATGGGCCAGGGCCCCTGTGTGGCAGCCAGCCGGGGCCACATGCCCCAGCTGGCATGGCACATGCACAGGTTGCTGCGTGATCCGTGCTCAGCAGGTGCACACACACGGTCCCTGGGCTCCCTCTTCCCCCCGTCCTGCATAAGGGGACAGTGATGGCACTAATATGTCGAGGCCTCCCCAGCCTCGGAAGACAGCGGTGAAAGTGCTGGTGGTATGCCTCGGGGGTCCAGGGTGAGTGCCACACTCTCTTGAGGCTCCTGAGACTCCTGGCCGTCATCCTTTTCCTCCTCCTCCTGCTCCGTGCCCTGGTCAGGGCCCTCTGCCCCAGGGTCGATGACCACCTGGGGGGCACGGACCGTCCGGCCCCCCAAGATGCGGTCCAGGTCCTCAAAGGAGGGGAAGGGATATGGGTCTGCCCCTGGTTGGGAGCTGCCCCCTCTGGCCCTGGCATAGGCCTGCCTCAGCTCTTTTATCTTCATACGCACCTGCTCCTGAGTGCGCATGTAGCCTTTGGTGGCCAGGCTGAGCCTGTCAGGCATCTGTCTGTTATTTCAAATTAACTTTGATGTGTAGACATACCCTGAGGATTTATTATTTTGAAATAAGAAGCCCATTATTTTGAAATAATTTTGAAATAATCGGCTTGCTATGTGGACGCTCACCTTGTTATTTCATGAGCTATTTCAAAATACTGCTGTACTGTAGACATGCCAAATGAGACCACAGTGCATCTCAGTAATTTTTTGCTTATTAATTCACATAGTATGTCTACACTAGCCCCCTAGTTCGAACTAGGGAGGCTAATGTAGGCATTCAAACTTGCAAATGAAGCCCGGGATTTAAATATCCTGGGCTTTATTTGCATGTTCCCGTCCGGTCACCATTTTTAAATGCCACTAGTCCAGACTAACTGCCCGTGGCTACACGCGGCAGTGAAACCGCAATTCGAACTAAGTCCTTAGTTCGAATTAACTGTTACTCCTTCTGGAATGAGGTGTAACAGTTAATTCGAACTAAGGACTTAGTTTGAATTGCCGTTTCACTGCCTCGTGTAGCCGCAGTGGCATTTAAAAATGCCGGAATAGTGGCATTTAAAAATGGCGACCTGACGGGAACACGCAAATAAAGCCCAGGATATTTAAATCCCGGTCTTCATTTGTAAGTTCGAATGCCTACATTAGCCTCCCTAGTTCGAACTAGGGGGCTAGTGTAGACATACCCACAGAGAGTCTGATCAACTTGTTTCCAGTAGGTATCTCAGCAGCCATTGATGAAACAGACCTTATTTTTGGTGGTGGTGGTGGTGGTGGTGTTCAAATGCCTGAATATTTCTGTTTATCTGTTTTTTTCCTGGCCGTTTTTTTTTTTGTTTGTTCAGAGATCTCTTTTTTTCCTGCCTTAGGCATCTATAGATTTGCTATTTCTGAACATGAATTTTATATTATCTAAGTTCCACCCGAGCGCCAGTCTTTTAATATCTATATTCAGCAACTTCATGCTGTTATTGCAGTTAGATGGGCATGCGATGGACCTTTTTCTGTTAAGGGGGTTATCTATTTACATTTACTGTATTTTGCCTCCTAAAATAAAATTATTTATTTCAACTTTTCAGATTGAAATGTAGCTGAAGAATTGATTGCCATATACCAGGGGTGGGCAAAAGCTTAGCAGCGGGCTGGATACAGCCCGCTTAGGGCTTTGATCCGGCCGGAGATATGAGATGCATGAGCACTTTTAACTGCTTCTATTTAAAGGGCTCACACCTTCCCCGCACCTGTCGGGAAACGTTGCCTGACAGCCCTTGAAATAGAAGCCGTTGAAAGGGCTCGCACGTCCTGGCTCCCTGGCAACATGGAAGCCATGCCAGAGCTGCAAGCCCTTTAAACAGAAGCTGTTAAAAGAGCTCCCAGCTCTGCTGCAAGCATATTGTCTGGGAGCCAGGACACACAAGCCTTTTCAACTGCTTCTATTTCAAGGACTTGAGTCTTCCCCACAGCTGCCAGGTAACGCATTGCACAACAGGCGTGGGGAAGATGCAAGCCCTTTAAATAGAAGCAGTTAGAAGGGCTCGCAAGTCACAGCTCCCAGGCAATGTGCTAGCAGCACCAGGAGCTGCGAGCCCTTTTAACTCCTTCTATTTAAAGGGCTTGTGCCTGCTAGGTGGCTGCATTGCTTGCCACACACCCAGTAGGTGCAAGCCCTTTAAATAGAAGCAATTGAAAGGGCTTGCAACTCCCAGCTCCATGCTAGCCCATTGCTTGGGAGCCAAGGACGCTAGAACCCTTTCAAAGTGCTTCTATTTAAAGGACTCACTCCTTCCCCATGGCTGTCAGGCAACAGCCCCAGGGAAGGCGCAAGCCCTTTACATAGAAGCAGTTGAAAGGCCTCTAGTGTCCCTGGCTCTCAGGCAATGGGCTAGCAGTGAGGCTGGAAGCAGTAAGCCCTTTAAATAGCAGGAACTGAAAGGGCTTACAGCTCCCATCCCCTCTAACATGATGGCTGGGAGCCACAGGGGAGGCATGAGCCTTTTCAACTCCTGCTATTTAAAGGCCTGCCTCTTCCATTGAGGCTCTGCCCCTTCCATCCAAGGCCCCGCCCCTTCCAGGGCAACCCACGACCACTTCAAAAAATTTGAAGTGGCTCTTGTTCAAAAATCATTGCCCACTCCTGCCATAAACAGTTAATACTGGATTGAAATAAGATCTGGTGATGCATGGAGCTCTGTGTGGAGGGCCCCTATGGCTATCCAGAGCCCCATGACTCCAAATAGGGTTAATGCAGGTGACTACCCACAAAGAACACCTTGCAGCACTGGGGCTTAAGTTTTCACCTTGTCCAGGAGTGCATGGTTACCTGGAACAGCTTTGTTACATGGACTGGCTTACAAACTAACCTCTTCACTCTGCATCTGACGAAGTGGGTCTTTGCCCACGAAAGCTTGTGCTCCAATACATCTGTTAGTCTATAAGGAGCTACAGGACTCCTTGTCGCTTTTGCAGATCCAGACTAACATGGCTACTCCTCTGATACTCTTCACTTTTGTGAGACAGGGACATAGAGCTGGAAGAGACCTCAGGAAGTCATCAAGTCTCCTGTGAGACAGGACAAAAGTTGTGCAGCAACTTTTTAGTGAACAAATTCAGCACTAAACCTTCACACCATTTTCTCTATTCTGTTATGTATGATTTGATTCTCCAGGTGAATGCCTTAGGTAGTCCAACCTATTTAGTGATGTTTTACAAAATTCCATCATCCATGAAATGTGACCTTGCATATACAGTGCAGGTGAGGTCAGGCCGTGAAGACAATCCCATTTTGCGTGACAATGTAAATCTGGACCTGGACAGAATTATCCTGCAGGATGCTAGTGGACCACAACTTTTGTGAATTCTGGGGCATGGAATGCATACATTGCATATATATAAATGGAACCATGGCTGTTAGAACTGGTCAAACACTATGGAAAAACTATTCTATCCATGCAGTCACATAAAGCTTTCCAAGGATAATTATTTGCTTTGGCTTCCACACTTGGAGATACTGAAGCTGGGGAGTAGTGATTCTGTGAGACTGGACTGACTCAGGATGAAATGTCAGCAGAAGGTCAGAGCTGTCTTTACAGTGAGGCATAGGAACAAGACCTAGTTATCTTCACTTCTCTGGTCTAGAAAGGACTGGCAGAGGAGACTGATCCCTGGTTCCCATTTGTCTTACTGGACTCTTGGGTGGGGATTGCTTTGTGACTAAGAATTCTGGACCACACAGATCAAACAACTAATACTAGCAATTGAGCTGCTAACAACACTCCTGACACTTTGGATGGATTTTGCTCATTTTGGAGAGCCTGCAAGTGATTATTGTGTTTCTTTTGTTTTATTCCTCCCCCCGCCCCCCACCACCTTTCACAAATAAAAGGTACCTGTGGTTTCATAATTCCAAAGACTCCTGAGTGCTTAAGAGCAAGGCGGAATCATTTAGTCCAGGAAGATTATATTTTAATTTTCTAGAGTCAGAAATAGCACAGCCATAACTAGGAACTCAAGCCATATGTTTATTTTAGAAAAAGATCCCTATAAAAGATTGAACTCAGCCTGATGCTGCCATTGGTTTTCAGCAAAGTGTTATATATGACAAAATGACAAAAAGTAACCCTCCCCAAATTCCTTCCAAACATGCTTTTCACTGGCCCTTTAAATTTGGCAGAATAAAGCAACAATAGGCCTTACGCAGCCATTTTGCAACTTGTGACTGTTTGCTGCATCTTTCTGTCTCTTCCATTTGGTATGTGTTTGCTTTATTTTCTGTTATGTTTTCCCTTTCTTACAACTGATGAGATGGCCCCATGCACATATAGGCAATTCATAGAATCATAGAGCTGGAAGAGACCTCAGGAAGTCATCAAGTCCAGCCTCCTGCCCAAGGCAGGACCAATCCCAACTAAATCAACCAAGCCAGGGCTTTGTCAAGCTGAGACTTAAAAACCTCTAGGAATGGAGATTCCACCACCTCCCTAGGTAAACCATTCCAGTGCTTCACCACCCTCCTAGTGAAAGAGTTTTTCCTAATATACAACCTAGACCTCTCCCACTGTAACTTGAGACCATTGCTCCTTGTTCTGCCACCCGTCACTACTGTGAACAGCCTCTCTCCATCCTCTTTGGAACCTCCCTTCAGGAAGTTGAAGGCTGCTATCAAATCCCCCCTCACTCTTCTCTTCTGCAGAATAAACAAACCCAAATCCCTCAGTCTCTCCTCAAAGGTCATGTGCTCCAGCCCTCTAATCATTTTGGTTGACCTCCACTGGACCCTCTCCAATGCATCCACACCCTTTCTGTAATGGGGGACCCAGAACTGGACACAGTACTCCAGATGTGGCCTCACCAGAGCCAAATAAAGGGGAATAATCTCTTCTCTAGATCTGTTGGCAATGCTCCTCCTAATGCACCCTAATATGCCATTAGCCTTCTTGGCTACAAGGGCACACTGTTGACTCATATCTAGCTTCTCATCCACTGTAATCCCCAGGTCCTTTTCTGAAGAACTGCTACTTAGCCATTTGGTCCCCAGCCTGTAACAATGCTTGGGATTCCTCCGTCCCAAGTGCAGGACTCTGAACTTGTCCTTGTTGAACCTCATCAGCAGGGCTCGACAAATAATGTAATCTACTCACCCATGGCGAGTAGTTTACAACCCGGAAGAGCCGGCGCAGAGCAATCTGCGCATGCGCAGAACGATCTGCGCATGCGCAAAGCACTGAACCGCGCAGTTGGTGAGCGAGGCTCGCCGCTGCTCGGCAAGCCCTGTTCATCAGATTTCTTTGGCCCAATCCTCTAATCTGTCTAGGTCACTCTGGACCCTGTTCCTACCCTCCAATGCATCTACCTCTCCCACTAACTTAGTGTCATCCACAAACTTGCTGAGGGTACAATCCATCCCCTCAACCAAGTCATTAATAAAGATGTTGAACAAAACCGGTCCTAGAACAGATCCTTGGGAGCACTCCCAGGCAATTAACAATAGGGAATCACAATGCTGTTTTAAAAGTAAATTTCCTGAGCAGAGCCTCACTTCAGGAGACAGAGTTTAATACCCCCCTCCCCCACTCCCACCACCAAAGTGCTGAATGTACTTTGGAAACTGTAGTAAAACTGTCTATAAATGATATGGTTTGAGTTGAAATCTTGCTTTCTGATGTGACCAGCTGGGTGTTCTGAAGTAATAAGCTATGTGGAGTTAGAGAAGTCATGGGGAATTGGTGGTGAAAATCAGTTGTTTCCCTCTCATTTCTTTCTTTCTGCTGAGATTTAAACCCCTCTTTTGCAGCAGCACAATGCTCAGTCCCTTATCAAAAATGTGTCATGTTTCATTGGACCAAGTTGCCTATTGCTCCTGTTCTCAAACTTTTAACCAGGAACTTCCCTTCAACCTATTTCCCACTAATCACTGAGGGTATGTCTACACAGCAAAGTTATTTCGAAATAACAGCCGTATTTCGAAATAACTTTACTAGCATCTATACAGCCAAACCGCTATTTCGAAATTAATTTGAAATAGCGGAGAACTTGTTTCGAATTTGGTAAACCTCACTCCACAAGGAATAATGCCAAATTTGAAATAGCTATTTCGAAATAAGTGCTGTGTAGACACTTATATTGAAATAGGGGGCCTCCAGCCTTCCCAGGGTGCCCTGGTGGCCACTCCAGCCTCAATGAAAAACACTCTTCTCCCTCCCCCCATCTCCGGAGCCCTTAAAGGGGTTGACTCTGGCCACAGTGCCTGTGCCAGCTCCAAGCCTGTCAGCCCAGAGCCAGCAGTCACTGCCCCTGCCACAGTGGCCCCAAAATAGGAGCCAGCAAGCCACTGGCAGCCAGCCCTCCACCGTGCTCCAGGAGCAGTCAGCCAGCTCCCAGGAGCCTGCCAGGGCCCGGAGAAGGCGGGTGCCTTCCTGGTCCAGGGTGGAGATCATGGACCTTATTCAGGTTTGCAGGGGATGCCCCCAAAATCCATGATCTGCGCACTAGATGGAGGAACATAGCCGTCTATGGCAGGATAGATGCCAGCCTGGCCACCAAAGGCCACATGCGAACCCAGGAGCAGGTTCGCATGAAAATCAAGTTGGTCCAGCGAGACCCCCAACCCTGAGCCCTGAGCTTCCCCTCCCCCTTCTTCTCCCTTGCTTCACCCTTCCAGCTCCCTCCTCCCAGATTTCCCTCTCCCCTCTCCCACCCTCTCTTCTCCCCTCTCCCACCTCCTTTCCCCAGTCTCACCAGAATTTCATCCCCCCGCCCAGTTTTGTTAAATAAAGAGAGTTTGTGTTCATGAAAATACATGTATTTTATTTGACATCAGGAAGGGGGGTTAAGGAGGGGTAAGTGGAAGGACATGAGGGAGGAATGAGGCACAAGCCCCCAGTGGGGCAGACCAGGGAGGCTCTTAGTGCTCCTCAGGGTAGAAGCTCTCCCGCAGGGCCTCCTGGATACTGACAGCCCCCCGATGGACCTCCCGGATGGCAGCCTGCAGAAAGTGCAGCCAGGCTCACAGCAACGTGTCCAAGAGAAGCACCAGAGTGCCCAGGGCCATCTCTGGCTCCATGCTGCCGAGTGCTGTGGTGTCCCGAGTGAGGGCAACCAGAGCACAGAGACAAAATGCTTTGCTGTCCCTCATCGAGGTAGGCAAGCAAGCAGGGAAAGCTGAGAACCGGCTGTTCGGGGGCGGGGGGGGGGGCGTCCCTTTAAGCACAGGCCTCAGATAGCCTCAGGCAGCAGCCACACAAAGTAACTCCTGACCTGATGCCCTGCCGGACCTGATTCTGGCCGGCCTTAAATGCGATTCAGCATCCACTCAGTGTGGACGTGCTATTTTGAAATAGCAAAACGCTATTTCGAAATGCATTTTGTGTGTAGACGCGTTATTTCAAAATAAGATATTTCAAAATAACGCTGTAGTGTAGACATACCCTGATACATATTCCCCTGATGATGGACAGGGTAATCTGTTGCAACAAAGGGTTCCCTTTCATTCTTGAGATGGGTATTCCCTCACCTGACTGCCCTTTAATTTATATGAGGAGTTGGGGAAGAACTAGTCTCAAAGTTTGGGAGGAGTCCAGGGGTTAAAACACCCCCTTCCTCCTAATTACTCTAAAGTTTGATCTGAGTCTGGTCTGGTGGAGGGGAGAGAGATAACAGCAGCAGATGGACATCTACTCAGTAGCAGCAGCCCTCCTCTTCACTGCTTATTGGAGGGCAGAGATGAGAGGATTTTGTCACTGATGGTGACACAGGACGGGAGTTCTCCTTGCTGCCATTGCTGCAGTCAGGTCACTGGTAGGTGCACTTGTGATATTTCAGTTGTATATTTGAGCAGCAGACTTTTAGGTTCCAGGCTCACAGAGGGCTGTAACAACTCAAGTTGGCTATAGTATTTGCTCTCCCCTCACACACACATACACAAGACTCTTCCTATACAAAAGCCAGGGCTGGGTCATTGATTTGTAAGCATCCAGACCCTCTTAAGGGTTGAAGTACTTTCCTTTCCTTTGTATTTCAAAACAGTTATACAAAAGGAGGGGTTGGTGCCAGTCTTACTCTGGAAGTCCGGAGTTTCCGAGTGAGGAGCTTTGAGATTGGGAGACAAGGGGGAAGTCCTCAAGTGTAAAACTCGGGATGGGATAAGTGGAGAAATGTGTTAAACAGTTACATTGCAGGACAATGGTAATGGCAGCTGCTTCTTGGGGCAGGACAGAGGTGTATTAGTGAGATTTGTGCAGGAGGCAGTTGCCTGCATTTAGTGTTTTATTACCTTTGCTCAATAAACAAATTACACTCAGTATCACAAATTTTTGCTTCAAAGAGAAAACTGAATTGCTAGGCCCTGACACTTTGTTTTGTGCATGGGTGGTTTACAATCTTAGGAAAAGTGAATTTCATTATTGTTGGGGATATATCCAAATTAAACTTATCATATGACCTAAAACTTGTTTGGGATGGAGAAGGCTTTTGTTCACCCCATCTGTGCATCCACCCTTTGCAGAAGTGCAGTCAAGCTGCTTCTTACTTACTGGGGCTCTGATTACATTGGCCTGCATTTTTAATGGTAGCTCTGCAAGGGAGAAGGCAAGTATCGAGGGGCTAAATTCTGGTTTTTATTATAGCTCAACTCTCATTGAAGACAATGGAAGGTCAAAGTTATACCCACCCTTGTTTTTGTTTCCCTGAAAAAGAAGACGAAATTATCTTTCCTGGGTTTCCATACAACTTCTTCAGCATATCACTGGGACAACAGAAATCTACTAAGATCTCAGAAAAAGCAAAGGAGACTGAAGAGAGGACCATTATTTTATCAGTGAATCTAGACCTGAAAATTATCATAAATGTTCCCCACAGGCCCAAGAATGTGTTTCTTTCTATGCTAATGTCTAGCTCAAATGGCATAAGGTAAAACCTATAATTTGGCCTATAACATCTGAATTGCCTTTGGTGCTCAAAGGGCAGGTAAACACTTAAATCAAATTCTTTTATGACTTCCTGCAGGAAGAGCATAAAAAATAACCTCACACATTGTCTGGGTTTGCTGGTCATATCAGGATAAATATCTGGAAACATTTGGGCTAGACACAGTTTATTTTATAAAATGGATACAAAAATGTATACAAGACTTTCATGACTGACAACAATTATGCTTCACACTACTTTGACCTGGAATGGGGGACCTGCTTGGAGGCACAGTTCTAGGCTCTTTATTTATTTTTTTTCATTCTTCTGATCAAGGTCATGGCTATTCATCTCAGTGTCTTGTACTTAATTTGTTCAAGGTATTCAAGCAGGCAGTACTGCAGTTAAAAGTGTACTGTATGCCTATGAAAAAGCCCTTTTCATTTCTGAGTGCAGCTCTTCTGTTCCAACTGTTGTTGCTTGTATATATGAATTTCCAAAAAATCTACAATCTCCATATGAATACATCAGATCCTTTAGATTTTTATCCCCATACATACCTATACTTTCCTTTTTCAATGGATACAAAAGATATGGAACTCTTTCTGTCTATCCTTTCCTCTCAAACTCTAGTATATTAATTCCCACATCACACATCCTTTTCAAGATTTTCAGAATTGTATAGCGATTTTGGCTATTTCAATTTTTTTTTTTTTTTTTTGGTATTCAACCTGAAACATTTCAAAGCCTGAAGTTCGGAAGCATCCCATATCAGTCATCATTCTTTAAAATCTTGACCCCTATATAATCAGTAAGTTCCAAAAGACATTCAAAGAAGTGGCAATCCCTACCCTATTCTTTATATAGTCATATACATGTCATTAACATAGTCTTGGTTTCTTGTTTGCTAAATAAACACATTACAATAAGCCTTACAAAGCTTAGTTGACTTTTTTTTCATTGTATTTGAAAAGTTTAAAGCCAACATGTGTTTAAAAAAGTTGAAATTGCTCTCTAATATATATGTCTGGCTTCTTATCTGAAGCAATTGAGCTCAGCTTGCTCCCTGATATATCTGTTCAATGATTTATACCATCAAGGATGCATAGCTATATCAACCAACTGGATTCAGTTCTGTGCCTTTGTGTGTTGGATGTAGAGCTATATTTTATTAAAGTGGCTTGAATGAGATAACCAGTCCCTTAAACTTGGATAACATCTACTTAGATACATATTTGTAGGCATTTTATAACACTGATTTAAAGATAGACCTACAGATTGCATACAGGAAGTTTAGAATACAGTCACTGAATTCTCAACCATTATGTTGTTTGCTGAAAAGCAGTTAACCTTGCGTTGGTGTCCAACACACTAGCCACGTGTAGCTGTTTGGCCAGCTGAACGTGGCTAGTCGGCTTGAACAATGAGGGTGTGTGACTAGTTGGCTACAGTAGTAGCCACTATAGTGGCTACTGCTTAAAAACTGGTTGGACACCACGGCTTTAACCGTATTTTGTATATTTTTTCACATTTAGGGAAATTAGGCATAGTTTGTTATCAAACCTCACTGGAGAGTACCTAAAGCAATGAGAAAGAGGCCAAGAAGGAGAGATGGGTAGCTTCTCTTAGGTCAGGGCTTGGCAAAATATGGCCCGGGGGCCGGATCCGGCCTGGCAAGCCACTGGATCCAGCCTGTGGACCCCCCTGTCAGGACCCTCAGGCACACGCAGCTGCGCGTTTTGAAGCTCAGTCCACATGTCTCTCTGCTCTGCAGGGAGGGGGAGGCTTCGTGCGATCTCCCCACCCCCAGCCCAATCCTCAGCTCTGATTGGCCAGAAACAACTCCCCAATAGGAACTGACCCCAGCAATCTCTCAGTCCTATTGGCTGGAAATAACCAGCCAATAAGATCTGAGAGATTGGCCTGGAGGACGGGAGCAGCGCAAGTCTCTTCCCCCTCCTGGAGCTGAGAGCCAGGTGGGGTTTACAGCCTGCAGTTGTAAGTGATTTGGGGCTGCAGCAGGCAGGGAGCCCAGCTTGCCTTGGGGTGCTGCAGGCTTAGGTAAGCGCCTTCCAGCCAGAGCCTGTCTCTGGCACCCCAGCCCCTCCTACACCCCAACTCCCTCCCCAGGTCACCATCCAAACTCTCTACACCCCCCTGTCCCAGGTCACAACTCCCTCCCAGACCCTTTACCCCCCATACACCCCTTCCCCAGGCCAGAATCCTCTCCTGCACCAAAACACCCTCCCAGATGCTGCACCCCATTCCCCTGCCCCAAGTCACCACCCACACCCTCTGTAGTGTGCATCCCCTTTTCCCCTTCTCCCAGGTCATAGCTTCCTCCCAGACTTTGCACCCCCTACTAATGCCCCTCTCCCAGGCCAGAACCCTCTCCTGCACCCATATCCCCTCCCTCATCCTACACCCCTATCCCTGACTCAGGTCACAACCCCCTCCTTTGCCCAGACTTCCTCTCAGACCTCACACCATCTCCTGTACCCCATTCCCTTACCCCGTGCACCCTTCTGTGCCCAACCTCCATCCTAGACCCTGCACTCCATCCACAGAAAAGTGCAGCCCTTGACCACTTTACAAAATCTTGAAGTGGCCCCCTGTGAAAAATTATTGCCCAACCCTGTCTTCAGTTAAAGACAGAAGGAAAATTGGGAGACCTGTGTTGCCCTTCCTCAGACTTGCTGAGGAACAAACTCGGACAAAGGGTGGGCTGGAGCAGTATTGCTTTGGGGTGCATTTATTGGTACAGATTCTTAAGGGTAAGGTGATACTCACACATCACACTCATGCTGGCAGTTTGGAGGCAGGCTGCTAGTGCGATGTAGATTACTTTTGATTTTGTCGGTGGCTGGAGTGCTGGCCAGGCATCAGCTTCTCGGAGACTCAACCATGATGCTCCTTGGGAGATCCCTTCAGATCCGCAGGAGGCTTCACTTTCTCTGGGCTGGTCCCAGGTTTCTGCTGTGATGTTACATATTGTCCAAGAGAGAGATTTTTTGGCTATTTCTCAGTTCATTTATCTGCTTTCAGGTGTCTTTGTCTGCCTGAAAAGGTCACAGATCCTAAACTGCTTTTGATTGGGTATTTCTCATTCACCCCTCACATACATTCCACAGGTTACATACATATTCATAAGCATACATTAAGCAATATATTTTCTAGGTAAAATCCAGCCTGATAGCCTTGAGTAACCAGAAACCTACCATAAATTGGATTGCTTGACATACTAAAAAGACTGAATGTAAATAATATGGGTTAACAAACCAAAAGCATGATACAGAGCTTAACAAAAACTGAGTGAGGTAGGGTCAAGGGAAAGGGGAAAGCAGAGGAATATGTCCACTCAGCCAGTGGAGAGGGGGGAGGGGGGTTGTGCCTGACTGGTTACAGCCTGAAATCCAGAGTCAGAAGCTTGTGAGCCAGGAAGAAGTGTGGGAGCCCATGGGCTGTAAGCTTGGAGGCAGAAGTAAGTTTTCCTGAGAGAGAAGAAAGCCTAAGGCAATGATATCAAAGAGGCAGTAATGATAAAGCATACAGGTCATTTGAACTGGAGTTTGAGGGAGCTACAGGGAGAGAAAGATGAACTCTGTAGTCTCACAACTATAAAGAAGAAATAGATACGTTCATGGAGGATAGTTCCTTCAATGGCCATTAGCCAAGATAGGCATAGATGATGTCTCTAGCTTTGTCAGAAGCTGGGAAAGGGTGCAAAGGAGTCACTTGATGATTACCGGTTCTGTTCATTCAGTCTGATGCACCTGGCATTTGCCACTGTCAGAAGACAGGATACTGGGTAGATGGACCTTTGGTTTGACCCTGTATGGCCATTCTTATGATCTTATCCTCAATGCATTATAAAGAGGAGGATTTAAGCAAGCTCCTGTGCAGATCCACCAACCAGGGGGAGAGGTGAAGGAAGAAGGGGGCAGTTTCCTCAGGACCCAGTGATTTAAAGGGGCCCAAGGCTCCTGGCTGCCGTTGTTGGTACTATGGCCCAGAATCAAAGGTGGCAGATTGGAAGAGGGGTCAGACTTTTTTTTGTTGGACTTCTGTTAACCTGGAATTGGTGGGACTAAATATGACTTGCAAGGGAATCAAGTTATGAGAAAAGGCAGACAGCTAAGAGAGTGGAGTGTTCATTATCAGGTGCTCTAGAGAAAGCAGAGCTGCTACACACACCCAAGGAAGCATACCAGCAGTAAGTCTACTCTTCTAACTCCCCACTAAATGTTAAAGATCTACAAAGAAGGACATACTCTAGCTTTGCTGTCCTTTCACAATACAATCCTTGGAGGTGCATAGTTACCTCCATTCCTGTTGACTACAATCAAAGTAAAGGGTACTTAGCATCTCTCATGATAGAGAGATATGAGGAGAGAAGGGTTAGTGCTTACTATCTACAATTAGATCTCAAACCCTACACAATATAACACACTAGATGTGTTTTTAGGAATTAGTGTTCTTTTTATTTTAGAGTACTCAGATATTCTTTATAAAAATGATCAAGATGTTCCCTTGTTAAAGTGACCTATAAATTGCAGGGCATTGTATTGCCAAAACCATTTTGAAGGTTGAGTATATAACAGTCTATCAACTTGTAACAGCCTAGCCCAGAATGCATCTTGCATTTTTCATGAGTAGCACCCTGAGGCTAGAATTCCTGTTGTATTTTGTGTGAGTATTCTCAGTGAGTAAAAGAGTCAATGAGGTTTGCTAAACTGGGTTGCTCACCATTACCTGCATTCTGTTTATAATGAAACGGCTTAAAATGTCCAAGGAAGAATATATATATATTTGTTGTGATGATGAAGCACTAGAATTCAAAAGGAATAAAATGGTTTTGCCTATTTTCCTAATAAGAGAGGAGAAATATAAGAATATTAAAAATTCATTTGATGGCTAAGCCACTGTAATATTAAACTATTGCAAGCCTCTCTGAGAAGTAAGACATAAACTTCCTGTTGGCTATATAATCCAGAAAGATCCAGTAAAGTATCATCTCATTTTATAGAACATGAATCCATTATTATTCTTCAGTCTTCAAAACCTCTGGATATAACACAGCCTGGGAGGAAGCAGGAGGGGAGGATGAATTTTATTAGCATACAGAATATCTCTAATTTTTCCAAATTATTTTTTCTCTATGCTGCAGATCAGATATTTTGAAAGAAAACTCTTTGAAATGGTCTCATAATAATGATAAAAGCAACAACTCAGGAAAATCAGCATATCACTTCCTTATCATATCATTTCAAATTAAGTATTAAATACATAGGGAATATGCAATCACTAGCAACTATAGTAAAAATCAGCATTGAATTTTAAGTTGTCAAATGATCAGAGCAGAAATTCTATGAACTGGGTGAATAATGCACAACAATATTCCTAGATGCTAATTACAATTTGGAAGTGAATTCAGATTTAGATCATATCCGTGAATTGAATATGAAAGCTTTCCTGTCACACTAGCATTCTTATGTTCTATGAGCGAAAGAAGAGGATTTTTTCTGAAATATTCACTGATAACTATTCTCTAAATCCATTCCTCACACACCAACAATGTACACTTTGAAATTCAGATCCACTTGAAATTGAATGAGATATGAGAAGGGTAGAGAACCAGGCTTCCACTAAACTTTGAATATTCACTGTTTGTGACTGATATGCTGACCTAAGAACTACTCACTGGAACAATCTGCAAATGCTCTCCATAGTGAATACATGTGAAAATGTTATCGTCTGTTCGCAAACAATTCATAAGCAAACAAATACAACTTATTTGATACATTATTCATTATAAATTAACCACCAAGCTCTATTATTTACTTTACCCTGTGTTTTGCTATTTTTTTGGTCAAGCATTTTTTGGGACATAAAGTATTTACAACCCAGTGCTGAAGTAGCATAATAATTTATTATTTGCATCTAAAGTGAAATTTATTCTCAAGGTATTTTGAAGCAAAAAAGCAGGAGATGATAAATAAGAGAAGAAAATAAGTTTTTGCTTCTCTTACTTGAAATTAATTTAGGAGTTGATTGAGGTATTTGTGGTGCAGTCCAATAAATAAAACAACTAGAATGCCAGCCACCCCAGGAAAAACTACGAAATCCCTATTGTGCCTTATTTGTGCCTCCCATCTTTACCCTGAGTAGCACTTTCTTAAATGGCTCCTTGTTTATTAAAAAGATTCTTTATGCATCCCAATGTTCAATAAGAAAAGCAAATATGGTAGGCAACCAGCTTGGCTTAGCAATGAAATCCTTGGTGAGCTTAAACACAAATAGGAAGCTTACAAGAAGTGGAGACTTGGAGAGATGACTACGGAAGAGAATAAATATATTGCTCGAGCATACAAGGGGATAATCAGGAAGCACAACTGGAATTGGAGCTAGCAAGGGATGTGAAGAGTAACAAGAAAGACTTCTACAGGCATGTTAGCAATAAGAAGGTGATCAGGGTAGAAGGTAGTCAGGGAACCCTTACTGGATGAGGGACGTAACCTAGTGACAGATAATGTGGGAAAAGCTGAACTACTCAATGCTTTTTTTTGCCTCTGTCTTCACAGACAAGATAAGCTCTCAGAATATTACACTAGACAACACAGTCTGGGAAGGAGGTGGGCAGCCCTTGTTGGAGAAAGACCAGGTTAAGAACTATTTAGAAAAGTTAGACATACACAAATCCATGGGGCCAGAACTAATGCATGCAAGGGCTCTGAGGGTGTTGGCAGATTTAATTGCAGAGCCTTTGGCCATTATCTTTAAAAACTCATGGAGATAAGGAGAGGTCACAGATGACTGGAAAAAGGCAAATATAGTGCCCATCTTTAAAAAAGGGAAGAAGCACAATCTAGGGAACTATAGACTGGTCAGCCTTGCCTTAGTCTCTAGAAAAATCATGGAGGGGATCCTCAAGGAATCCATTTTGAAGCACTTGGAAGAGGGGAAAGTGATCAGGAATAGTCAACATGGACTCCCCAAAGACAAATCATGCCTGTCCAACCCGATTGCCTTCTATGACAAGGTAACTGGCTCTTGTATACATGGGGACAATCTGTGGATGTGATGTACCTTGACTTTAGAAAAGCTTTAGATCAGTGTTTCTTAAACTTTTTAAGACCGAGGAACACCGAACAATAATCTTTTTTTTAAGAGGAACACCAAGGATTTTTTTTGTGAGCAAAAAAAAAGGGGGGGGGTAAGGGCGGCCATTTTGAACTCTGTTGATCTCCACGGCACACCTCCGACTGCCTCACAGCACACCGGTGTGTCACAGAGCACAGTTTAAGAAACACTGCTTTAGATGCTATCTCCCACATAATTCTTGCCAGCAAGTTAAGGAAGTATGGATTGGATAAATGGACTGTAAGGTGGATAGAAAGCTGGCTAGATTGTTGGACTCAATGGGTATTGATCAACAGCTCGATGTCTGGTTGACAGTTGGTCTCAAGTGGTGTACCCCAAGGATCGATTCTAGGGCCATCTTTATTCAACATCTTTATTAATGGACCTGCACAAGGGGATGGATTGCACCCTTAACAAGTTTGCAGATGACACTAATCTAGGGGGAGAGGTAGCTATGTTAGAGGGTAGGGATAAAGTCCAGAGTGACCTAGACAAACAGGAGAATTGGGCCAAAAGAAATCTCATGAGGTTCAACTAGGACAAGTGCAGAGTTCTGCACTTGGGATGGAACAGTCCCAAGCATTGTTATAGGCTGGGGATCAACTGGCTAAGCAGCAGTTCGGCAGAAAAGGAACTGGGAATTTCACTGGATGAGAAACTGGATATGAGTCCACAGTGTGCCCTTGTAGCCAAGAAAGCGAATGGAATATTAGGTTGCATTAGGAGGAGTATTTCCAACAGATCTAGAGACGTGATTATTTCCCTTAATTCAGTACTTGTGAGGCTCCCTATCAGGTGCATGGGTTACACCTGCATCCCACCTCCCTCCCAGATCCTGCACCCTCATTTCTATCCCACTCACTGGCAGCCCCGTTCTATGCACTGAATCCCTCATTTTTGTCCCCACCCCAGAGCCTATAGGGGGATCCACAAAATCCACTAACCCTGGAACCCCAGAAGAGTAAATCTGGCATATGGGGAGCCCTGAACCTCAGTCCTCACTGTCTCTCCCATTCATCCCGTGGGGCTGGAGCACCAGAGGAGTGAGGTGTCTGAGTTGGGGGGTTTGGAGGATTTTGGAGGGGTTTTTTTTTTTTTTGCTTCTAACTTATGTGGTCCCCAACTGATTTTTCTGTGGGTCAATGGCCCCTGATCCAAAAAAGTTTCCCCATCCTTGTCATAAATAAAGAAAACATTGAAACCTTTTGTGTTTGACATAAATTAATATTTTACTTTATTTAAAATGAAGTTTGATAACTAACATGAGAAAAGTTAAAATGCTTAATCTGTTTACTAATTTAATATTTCCTTTCTTACTGATTAAATTAAATCATTCTCCCTAGCTGCAGCACTAGCAAAACGGCTATGATGTAATTATGTACGCTCAGTTCCATTAGCACCTGGTGGTTCACAGGAAGGTTACATTGAATCAGGGTGGCCACAGGCCAAAAAGTTTGAGAACCACTGGTCTATCCTGACAGAAGAGAGCTTTCCGTCAGCATAGTAACTCCACCTCCGTAAGAGTTGGTGACTATGTTGATGCAAGAAGCTCTCCTACTAACATTGGTCTGTCCACACTTAGAACAGTGTAACATACTTCACCCTAGAGTGGCTTATTATACTCCTGAGTAATACAATTTACACCAAAGTACTGCAGACCTAGTCTTTCACTCCAGCAGGGAAAATCTCCCACAACTTGCCACTGTGGGAGGCTTCGCCCACTACTCTCTCTATTGTCTGTCGTCTACACGGCTTAAAACAGCAGTGCAGATGAGGGAGAGATGTCTTGAGCATTCTTTCAGTGTATCTTTATTTACCTAAGCAATGCTTCACCATCTATACTGCTATTTATACCAGGGCTGGGGGAGAGGTACAGCGTATGTTCTGTATGTAACCCCTCCTGTTCACTAGCCCAGTGTGAGGTTATTCAGCATAGGGGAAGCCTTGTGACTTCTTACACCACTGTGGGAGGCTAGGCCTGAGGCTGCTTGGTGTGCTCTGCGTTTTGTGTGTGTGTGTGTGTGTGCGCGCGCGCGCGCACGCACCTCAGACCAGACCCACTCAGACCAACCACCAGGAACAGGCTTTATTCTGTAAAAAACATAGAACAGGATCACAGTTCAGCAGCCCCTCCTCTCAGCATGCAGCTTGCATGCTCCTTCTAGCTCAGTCCCTACTGAGATCCTGCTGGGGGCAGAGGTTGCAGCCCCCAGCACAGCCTCCCTTACAACATGTTCCAACTCCCACACTAACTAAACCCCACAATAACCAAGTCCAGGTTCTCCATTTGTGTCACTTAAACTCCTCTCAGGGTGCTCTATAGAAGTGTTTCTCAACCAGTGGTATGAATACCCTTAGGGGTACTTGAGAAGTCTGGGGCGGGGGGTACGTCAACACAACTGAAATTTGGAGAAAACTGAATTTTTGTTTTAAGTTTTACAGCGCTTTATTATTTTTGTACTTTTTACACCCAAAAATTTCATCGCCCACCTGGCTACAATTAAGTTGTTTAAGCAAATGTGTTGCAATGGTAAAAAAAAAATTGTGTGTCTGAAAACTGTAGGTACTGGGCGTACTTATAGTTTTTTTTAAAAGGGGGTACTTTATAAAAAAAGATTGAGAAACACTGCTCTATAGCCCTTTCTTGTCCTACCTGTAAAAAAACACAGAATAGGATCACAGTCCAGCAGCCCCTCTTCTCAGCATGCAGCCTGTGTGCTGCTTCTAGCATAGTCCCTGCTGAGACCCTGCTGGGGTCAGAGGGTACATCCTGGCAGGAAGCAGGAAGTTCTCCCAACATGCTGCAGTTTGTAGTTCACAACTTGTAGTTCCCAGGACTGCTGCTGAAACACACTAGACCTTGGGCTACATGTACATGTCACTATATGGAGTGTGCAGTGTAAACATACCCTAAGAATTACACTCACCTGTTCAAAGGGCAGAAACATCCTATGTGATTAACATAGTCCAATAAAACAGATAAAATAGAAGAACAATGTTTAAATCAGATCCTTTCAAATAATTATTTGAAGAAGTTGTATAACAAATCATTTCAGCATAAACGTGAGATAATCTCAGACAATTTGCAAGCACAAAGAACCAAACATTTGTTTTAAAACTATACTTTATGAATTTTCACCCTGCTGTAGTAACATTGATCCAATTCTTGTCCTTTACTCAATATCAATAGTAACTTCTTCTTTGTCAGAAATCAGCGGTAGTACTCATTGAGCTCTAGAATCAGAGAAGCAGAACTGGGACCTTCGTTAGTCTAATTTAGACTAAAAGCTCTAAGTCTTGGACAGTCTTTTTTGTTTCTGTAAAGTGCAGCACAAATATCTAGGTCTATACATAGTTAATAATTAAAATCTAGGGCCCTTGCACTCCTCACTGAAGGAAAACTCCAAATCACTGGAGATTTGGGGCAATGTGATCATTAGTTTCAAAGTGGAATTTTAGGCAAGTAGTAAATGTGATTCCTCAAAAAGAAAATCAGCTTAGGTGTCAGCTATGAGACCCTTCAGAATGAAATCATCCCCTTCTCTACACTCACACAGATCTATTCTTGTTTTTGTTCAAATAACCCTGTTTCAATAAAACATGTTTAATGTACTCTGTTGTACTGAACTAAGTACATTTCAACTTGCTGATTCCGGGACACAGGCTATGTGCAGTTATCACAACATAAGAACAGCCATACTGGGTCAGACCAAAGGTCCATCTAGCCCAGTCTCCTGTCTTCCAACAGTGGCCAATACCAGATGCCCCAGAGGGAGTGAACAGAACAGGTAATCATCACATGATCCCTCTCCTGTGATTCATTTCGAGTCTCTGACAAACAGGCTAGGGACACCATTTCTACCCATCATGGCCTATAGCCACTGATGGACCTAACCTTCATGAATTTATCTAGTTCTTTTTTTAACCCTGTTAAAGTCTTGGTCTTCACAACATCCTCTGGCAAGGAGATCCACAGCTTGACTGTATGCTGCCTGAAGAAAATCTTATTTTTGTTTGTTTAAAACCTGTTTTAAACCACTGTTAAAAGGAGACTAAGGTTTTTTGAGAGGATATCAGAAAGTGAGACTGGATTTGTGATCCAAAAGCAGCAATCCTACTCTGTCTCTAATTTCTATTGCTATTTAACTTTTTTTCTGTGTATATGATAAATGGCTGCTTCTAGTCCATACTTGAGCTGAGTATGTATGTTTAATTTTCAGTACATAGTTTTGGTACATTAGTTTATTAAATGATGAAAATTAGAGAATTCTGCTGACTTCAGTTAAGTTTGAATTAAGCCTATGAAATGTCATGTAAAAAAGCATTATGTTGCTATATAATAGCATGACATTCCAACCTCAAGTATTTAAATAGAGAAATAACATAGCCTTTCTTCCTTCTGCTCTTGTAAGACAAATACCTTTATTAATTTACAGTTTTGTTTTTTAATCCGCTTGTTTGTAAGAGAGTGAGTTTGTAAGAGAGTGTAAGAGAAGTTTTGTGCGTATCTCTTTTAGGAGGATTTAGGTGTCTTTTTATCCTTCATCACCCAGTATCTTTCCACTATTTATTTTATTACCTCTTGCTGCACAATTACTATGTATATTTAATACCTAAACCTGTATGTGTGTATGTATCTCTCTCTCTAATTTATGTTTTGAATTATACAGAAAAAGATAAGTAAGCGTATATGTGGTTTTAAGTGCCCTGGACACAATTTCACAAAATACAATTATTATAATTTATGATTCCATCAATTTTACCAATCTTCTATAACCAAAAACAACCAGGCAAAATCCCTCCCCTTCCTACCATTCCTTACACTCCAAATTTCTGCCACCTTCTCTGAAAACCAGGATGAATAAGGGAGCTTTGTAGTGCATGCTAAAGGGCAAATAATCTGGAGTGTTTAGAACCAGTGCAGAAAAGTGAATTCCAAAATCAAAGGCATAGAGTATGCCTTACCAGCATCTCCTCCTCTTTTATATAACTGGTCTGTAGCCTAAGTGTCCTCAAGCACAATTGTAACAGTCTCCGAGGGGTAGCCATGTTAGTCTGTAACTTAAAAAAAAACCCGAGTGGTCCTGTAGCACCTTATCCCGGTCTACACTAGAGGATAAATTTGAATTAAGATACACAACTTCAGCTATGTTAATTGCGTAGCTTGCATTGAAGCATCTTAACTCAAATTTTGGTGCTGTCCAACTTCAGGAAGTCAAAGAGTGCACACTCTCCCTTCGACTTCTCTTATTCCCCATGGAAGTGGGACTACCAGCATCAATGGTTCTCAGTTTGAATTAGCATGTCTTCGCCAGACCTGCTCATTCGAACCCCAGAAGATCAACTGTGTCTGCTTCGATCTTATCTGTAATATAGACATGGCCTTAGAGACTAACCTATATATAGTATCATGAGCTTTTGAGGGCACAACCCACTTCTTCAGATAAGTGGCTGCTTCTCTGTGCCTCTTGCTCCACTCATCTAAAGAAGTGGGTTGTGCCCACAAAAGCTCATGATACATATATACATTGTTAGTCTCTATGTCTACACTCCGGCATTCTGAAATAGACTTATCCTGCTTGTCTTAACAGCAAGCCCATTATTTCAAAATATAACGGGCTTGTTATTCCAATGTCCCTGTATACTTCATTCCATGAGGAGTAAGGGACATTTTGAGATGGTGGGTTATTTCATAATTTGGCACTGAGTAGACTGCACCAAGTTATGAAATAAGCTATTTTGAAATTGACTCAAAATAAGCTACGCAATTTGTGTAGCTTATTTTGAGCTACAGGTACAGTGTAGACACAACCTAAGGTGCTACAAGACAACTTTCTTTAAGTTTTTTTTTATTGTAACAGTGTTGATTAAAAAAGGGACCTCTTCAAACCACCATTTATTTGAAATTTCTGGTTGTTTGAGACTATATCTAGTCTTTGGAATCCAAATACTGAGACATTTATAGAACAGAGAACTTGACAGATAGATAATCCACTGGCTGACCCATATAGCAGAGCAAATGGAGTATTCATAAATACACCACAACAAGAAGTTAGTTATATTATAATTTCATATATTCTGAAATCTGAAGTAAAGCTACCCATCCATACTGGAAATATTTTATTTCACTGTTATGGAGTAGCAAGCAAAGAATTCAAAATATAGATCAGGTATAGTACAGCTGAAATCATGATTACCAAAGCAAAGACACTAAGTATGGTCCTGCTCAACTATTTTAAAATGACAATTTTGCATTATTAAAAAGAGAGATTTGGATCCATATTTCTATTTTGACCCTCAAATTGTAGGGCCACTAGAGTCTGGGATTGTTTCAGGATTATTTCTAATTACATTTATTTTTAAAAATTGTGGGTTTATTCGTCATTTAGTGATACCCATCTGATGTATACTCACTCTTCAATTTTTTATGAAGACCCAATTTAGAAAATATATCATCAGCTTCTGCTCTGTAGAATCTCTGAAAACAATATCTGAAGTAACGCAACATTGTCACGTTTTACTGAATTAAACTCAAAGGGCCACATTTTCAGCTGCATCTACAAGGGGTGAACAATTATACAAGCAATTGGAAAAAGTATGTTATTATGCTATCATTCAAGTTGTACAGTTATCCTCCCTTTATATATATATATATATATATATATATATATATATTCATTTCCATTTTCGTGCAGAAATGTAGGGCTTTGAGGCTATTTTGTATATATGTTCATTAGAGCAAGGTTTCAACCCAGTTGTTCCACTCCTAGGTGAGTGTCCTAATTACTGGCATATAGAGTCTCTCTTTCCCCTCTCCCTCTTGGGTTAAATGACTTTTTAAATATTTTATATAAAGTGAAACAGCTTCATGCATGTAACTCTGAAGTCCAAACTCTGATGCACACAATTGAGATATGGGAAGTCTGTGTCTATGATGTTTGATGACGCAGTTCTATGGTGCATTCCACATGCAGCCTGGAAATGATTTTGTCAATCCTGATCAAGCCTGTTGCAGGCTGATCTTGTCAGAGTTTACCAATGAGCCCTGTGCTGAACCATTTCCTCACATTCTTTGGGACTGATGCCAGCTCACTGGAGACTGGTCTTCAGATTATCTTTGAAGTGCTTATATGGGCAACCCTTTTTTCTTTTCCTCAAACTCACCTCCCCTAAAAACATCTGTTTTGGGAAATGGTTTATGATCCACCTAAGTTGTGTTCTCAGTAACATTTCCTCAGTTCTGATTGTGTTTGGTCACTTTGTCCCACCAGTGAAAGCCCATTATTATAAAGACATCTATAAAGAGTCCACATCTCAGATCCATAGAGAAGAGATGTTAGAACCACTGCATTGTACATCTTCAATTTGGTGGATAGATGAATGTTGTGTTGGTTAAGTGCTTTTGTTCAAAGTCAGTCAAGAACCTGCCTGGCTTTCCTAAATCTGAAGGAAATTTCCTTATCAAGGGAAACATGAGATGGTGTTGCCCAAATATTTCAGCTGAGCCACATTTTTCAGTTGTGTGCTTTGGATGAAGATGGCACTAGGCTATTGAAATTAGGTGCTGGTTTGAACAAGACCTCTGTCTTCCTGAGACTAATGGTAATGCCATAGAACTCGGATGCTTCAGAATACTTATAAATGAGGAGCTGAAGGCTTCTATGTCTAGGCCATCAAGGTGCAGTCATTTGTAAAAAGTGCCTCAACCAGAAGTCTCTCCTATGTCTTGGTCTCAGCACTGAAACTCTGAAGATCAAAAAAGGAGCCATCAAGTTAGTGGATATATATCCCCTGATTCAAGTCCCTTGTGGCAGGGCTGTGGACCCAGACAAAGAATAAGTTGAACAGCACAGGAGTATGTAGGCAGCCTTGTTTCCTTCCAGCGCAGATTTTGAATTTGTCAGAAAAGTCACCACTGGAACAGAAAAATTGGGAACAGACAAGATGATTTTAGGGTAGCCACCCTAAAATAGTCTGGTGGTTACAGCACTCACCTAAGAGGAAAAAACATATGTTAAAGTTTCTGCTTTGGCATGGGGATTTAAATTTGGGTTTTACACATCCCAGTTGAACACTGTCTAACTACTAGACCAGGGGTGGCCAACCTGTGGCTCCAGAGCCACATGCGGCTTTTCAGAAGTTAATATGCAGCTCCTTACATAGGTACCAAATCCAGGGCTGGAGCTACAGGTGCCAACTTTCCACAGGGCTGGAGGGTGCTCACAGTTCAACCCCCAGCTCTGCTCTAGGCCCTTTCCTCTCTAGGATTCTGCCACTTCCTACACTCCTCCCCTGAGCCTGTCACACCCATGCTTCCCCCTTCCAGTGTCTCCCACTGAGAGAAAGCTGATCCCAATGAGCAGGAGGAAAAGGAGAAGGAGACACTGACCAGTGGGGCTGCCAGTGAGTGGGATGTGCTGGGAGTGGTGCTGGGGAGATGATCAGGGCTGGTGACATAGAACTGTTGCTCTTGGGCTATGTGCTTTGGGAAAGTCTGGCTCCTTCTCTGGTTTAGGTTGGCCACCCCAGTACTAGACTAATGATTATAAGGAAACATGTCACCCCTATCTTTGAAGGTTGGGTGGATGCTGCATAAATCTGCTTTTGTATCTGGCCTGAAATAGCTAAATGTTTTTCTACTTCGATACTCTCAAAATGAGTTCTTTCATCACTTCCGTTGTTTTATTTAAATCAAAACAATTTGCCAAAATCAACATGAATTCATCAAATGTTACAGTTGACCCAAATCTGCACTTTTCTGGGGGACAAATGTGAGGGAGACTGTGGTGGGGTGCAATCACAGACGACCCCTAGGGGGTGTCTCCCGGGGTGCTGACACGGCCATTGTCACTCACTTTCCCACTTTCTGGGGCTCCTCACTGCCTGGTCCTACAGGGCCAGCTCCACTGGTCTCCCTCAGCCAAGGCCCCAAGCTGAGGTCCCTGCCCCCACCGAGAAGCAGTACAGACACTGAACCACTTCAGGTCCAAGGAGAGTACAGTTAAGGCCCAGCCTCCTGAGATAGCACTCCCCAAATGGGATCAGACCCCAAAGAATTAGGTAAGCCACCTTTAACAATGAAAGGGGGAATGTGCACACTGGTTGCCCCTCCCCCTCCCCCATAACAATTACTTACACTGGGTCTGATAGAAAATAAAAATGATTTTATTGAGTGGAAGCAGTAAGATTTAAGCAGTTATAAGTGAGAACAGGCACAGCAAAGTAGGTTACAAATCAAAAGAAACAGAAACACTTGGCTAATTCTACACTAAAGCCTCAGTTTTAGTAACCGGGTTTGGTTCTTCAAAGGACTTGAAACCACAAACAGAGGAATACTTCTTTTTAGGGTTAAACAAAGATTTTTATTTTCTATTTACTTTTTAATTAATTTCTCACTTAAATCAATTCACTGTCTTTAATTCTTCTCAGACAGCGTAACATACAGATAAAAAATATAAAAAATAAAACAATTAAAACAAATATAATAACTCCCCTACAGCTATACCCTCCAGATTTACCTTTTGACAGTTTGTGCAATTCTCTGTCATACCTATATAATACTCACATTAAGAAGGATAGAAACATTGTTTAGATTCAGGAGATATTCTTTTTCTTTATCTTTCCTTTCGGATTTTTTGCTGGTTGCAAATTACGACCGCTGTTCCCCTTTCGGAGCTTACAAGCGGCAACGAAATTCAGCGCCAGGGAGGGAGCCACTTGGTTGATCAGACCTGGCTTTTTGGATTCGCAGCCCTTCCATTCTTGGTCTGTTTTGTTCAACCTTATATACCCTGTTTCAGTAATTTTCCTCTCACCTGGCTAGGCTGACAGTTTTTGTCATCTCATGCTGCCTTATTTGGTGGTTGTTTAACTTTCTTTCGTCTGCTTTTATTTCCTCAAAACTGGGTTATCGGTGCTCTGTTGCTTTTTTTAGTTTTTCGTCTGCTTATACTTCCTTAAAAGCGGGATTATTGTTGGTTCTCCAATCAAATCTTGGTTTTTTGCTTACATCTCCTGTACCTTAACAATGCTGCCTTGCTTTTACACTTTCAACTAAATTGGTGCTCATTTGACATAAACTGGGTAGGCCTTAACACATCTTTTTCACACTCAGTACGAACTCTTTACACTCGCCCTAAAAACCTCTTTTACAGCTGCCACTCTAAACCAGGGCCCTCTTCCCCACCCTGGGGTCTTCTGCTCCTTCCTTCAGGTGCAGCCCAGCCAAAAGACCAAGGCCTCTGCTTTCCTATTCTTTTTGTTGAAGAATTGAGGCCACTCCCTACCAACCACTGCTACGACTTAAGGACAAAAGAGATAGTTTAACAGTTGCTCATCAAGACTTTGAAGGTAACACCCTCCATGTCTCTCTTTCATACATTGAAAGCCACAAAGTATTCCCCACTCCAGATGTCTAATTTTACACGCACAAATGATACATACATCGAAGTAAGATAAACAGAACCAGTGGATCATGACATGAAGATTGATGCGTTACACAAAATAATTCGCTCAAAGCACCTTTGAGTTATGTATATTCATGTCCATAAGTCCATTTCATAAAGCATCGTGTGTGTGTGTGGGGGGGGGGGGGGCGGAGGCTGTCCATCACAGAGTCAGGGAAATCTTTCCAAAAAATTTTGGCTGGTTCTAACTGTGGCACTTCCTGACCAGGCAATATGCTTGGCATCCCTGAATCCGTCATTTTTAGAAATCAAGTAGAAAAATATATTAGTATTTTTTCTTCATTATGAGAAGAGAAATCATAAAAAATTCAAAGCAATTTCCCATCAAGGAATGACATTATTAAATGAATGTAATTACTGAATGTCAGTTTGTTTTGCTGTAGGCATCAGTCTTCAGGGTAAAATATCCTCATGAAAAGAAGAAAGTATGATTAAGAATGTGTTCTTGTTCTTTTCATTGGCAGGTTATGTTAAAAGGAAGTACAGTAGTAACATCTGTTAAGTTTAGAAAGGTGAAAAGAAGTTAAATAATTCTGGGCTAAGTGGAGATTTGTGGAGTAAACACAGGAGTTTAATGGATGAAGTTTTGGTTTCAGTTTCAATTTAAGAATGAATGAATCAAAAATGTCTCATTTTACAGTTCAGTGGAATATCAGGAGATCTGGCATACAACCACAGAAAGAACTGAAGCAATCAATAGAGGCAATTAACAAAAAGTGTTTTCTGGCAATTTGAAATGTTACTTCATTTTCTGGAAGTGAAATTAAATTGATTGTTTTCTGCCTTTTACTTTACCTTGCTCCTGTTATCAATATGTTGTAAATGGTTCCCAGGAAAAGGGAACAGCCTCTAAACTAAACCCAGCCCCTTCCCCTCGCCCCAATAGCAACTTTGCAGTTTCTCAATTTATTTTATTGCCAGGGGCTTGCTTGAACCCTTTTCTCTTTCTGCCTCTGCCCCATTTATCCAGAAATCTCTATGGGCTCCTCTCTGCCTTTAGATACAATCTTATCTTTCATGGCAGAAATGTCTTCCCTCCTCAGTGGCTGCTATAAAGAGCAGCCTTCTGGCACTGTTCTATTATATTTGAAATGTCTGTATGAAATACCTCATCAGGTCTTTTCCTGCCATTCCGCACCCTAAAATGCTTGGGAAAAAAAGTTGGCCCTTACCTCTGTTGGTCAGCTTTCTTTAATATCTGAAGGAAACAAGATCTGGAGGAAACAAGATCTGGCATCAAAGGCCCTGTGACATTTTCAACCTAACAGCCTTTCAGCTGGCCTCAACTCATACTGTGTCTTATAAAGAAAGAGGGAGTGTGTGTTTTTCATGTAGAGAGGACCCAAGACAGGAAGGACTCTTTACATCAAAGGCATAATTATGAACTGCACCAGAAATGAAAAGGAAGTAGGTATAATTGCCATACAACTTATCAGTTAATATTGTGTAAGGTCAGATCTGCTCTAGGACATTTTATTAAAATCTCATAGGTGTCCTAGAGACTGCTCTCCATAGGGTTTCCACTACTCCAGCAGAACTGGTGTTAGTAATATTTTTTTCTCATTCAGATGTGTCCCACTAAGGCCTTGTCCACACTTACTGGTAGATTGTGCTGTGGGAATTGATCTCCCTGGGTTCAATTTAGCAGGTCTACTAATGACCCACTAAATCGACTGCTGATCATGCTCCTGGGGACTCCAGTATTCCACCAGATTGAGAAGAGTAAGGGGAGTCAATGGGAGAGATATTCCCATCAATTCCCGCTCCTCCCTCCTGCAGTGGAGATGCCACAGTAACTTGATTTAAGGTACATAAACACCAGCTACACTATTCATGTAGCTGCACTTGTGTACAGGGATGTAAGCGACTAGTCAACTAGTTGACTAACCAATAAGCAGAAGCTTAGGGGTTAGCACTATCAACTAGTCACATCCCCCCCACTGCGGTTCTGTAATATTAAGGGACAGGGGAGGTGGCGTGCAAAGAAGCTGACTCAGTCTCTGCTCCCACAGATCTCTGATCACTCTGCATAACTTTCCCCGCTGCCACTCTGCATTGAAAGGGACAGGGGAGTCTTTGCGTGCCAGCTCCCCTGTCCCTTACTATGTGGAGTGGCAGTGGGGGAAGTTATGCTGGAACCAGCATGAGCCAGACTTTGCACTGGAACTGCCTACCCTTATCGACTAATTGAGTAGTCAATAAAAAATCTATCGACTACTCGATTAGGAAAGTAACCACATCTTAACATCCTTAGTTGTATACCTTAGTTCAACATTGCCGTCTGTCGTAGACCTGGCCTTAGAGTAGCTGCACTCTACATCAGTTGTAGCTGCTGTCTGCACCAGCAGTAATTTCTGATGGTAACCATCACTAGCCTCCTGCAGACAAGGAAGTACCCCCCCAGTCTATCAGCCATAAAGTCAAAGGTTATTCAGATGAAGGCCAGATGCTAGAAAGTGGAACTGGAGTCATGCAGTTTCCATGCCTCCACTTCTTTGCTTTTGACCCTCATCATATCTGAACTAGGATAATCTGTTATTTTGTCCATGTTCATCCCATATTTATTGGGAAATACTATTATGCTTTGCATGTGTTTTGCATGGTTAGTACATTCTATTTCTTAGTCTTACCACATTTTTCTTTTATTCTGAAATACTTAAAAATACACATTTGAAGATAAGAAGATGCAGTTATCAACAATATAGCATAAATGTTTTATTTTCTAATATGCAAAGCTTTCAAGAATGTTTTAATAGACTATTTGGACACTTTATTAAAATATATGCTAATTTGTGTGTGCATATTTAAGTGTACACGGATAACCGTAAGTAATTGAAGCTATATATGTGCAAGATGGGTGGTTTAATATTACTATAAGAACAATCTCTGTTGCATTTGCTGACTTTTAAAATAGATATCTTTATCATAATTGGATTCTTCAATTGTTTTACATTTAAATTTCTTTTCTTAAAAAGGAAAGCAGACATGAGGAATAAAAGAGAAAAGTATGTTGACTGCACATGCTAGAATGTAATAGTGCAATGCTTGTTCTGCTTAACACATGAATAGACACCTCAGAGATTAATAGTTTATGGTGTTTAAACCTTTGCTGTTGTTATTGTTTAACTGAAGACATTTTTATACATGGTCAAATTAACAGGGCAACAGCAACGCTTTTGAAATAAACAGTTAAGGAAAGCAGCAAATGAAAAACTCTCTTTGCATCATTTGCTGAACTGTGCTATGTCTGCTTCACTTGAACATTTCCAATCTTTCTTCTTTCCGTTTCCTCATGAGCAGTCTATGGGGCTAACAGACCACACAGGGAAACTAGCCATGGTGATTCATTGCTGCAGTAGGTTCTGAGAAAAGTTTAGTTACAGAATGTTCCTAAAAGATCTTTATGTATAAACAATAAAGCCAAGGCAAATAGTTAAAAAAATGAGAAACTTTACTGTAAAAAATGGGACAGTATAATTGCATGCTCCCAATGTTTGATCCACAATTACTTTTAATAAACCAAATGTAGTGTGGTAGCTTGGCCTCCCTCTGACCTGGAAGAGGAAGAATTCCCTGAGATAGCTTGGAGGGCAGGGTGAGATCAAACCCAGTCCCACCCCCAGGAAACAGAGGGGCAAGACCAGAAGTATAAAGTCTGGAGCGAATTGCTCAGTTGGACCTCAGCCATGGAGGAAGCCAGACGCCTTGCCCAGGTACCTGAGAGGGAAATGGAGGGAGGCTCGGCCACACTCCTGAGGAGAGGAGGACTGGCCTGGACTGCAGCATTGCTGGTAGGTCCAGAAGGCTGGCCAGGACTACCAGGACTGCTAATTGATCTAGCCCCTGAGCTGATGGAAACCCTACGGGTATGTCTACACTAGCTCATTAGTTCGAGCTAGGTAGGCAAATCAGGGAACCAGGGTTGCAAACGAAGCCCGGGATTTAAATATCCCGGGCTTTATTTGCATGTTTCCGTCCGGCCGCCATTTTTAAATCCCCCTTTGTCCGAACGAACTGCCCGTGGCTACACACGGCAGTTTAAAGTTAATCCGAACTAAGTCCTTAGTTCGGATTATCTGTTACTCCTCATTCCACGAGGAGTAACAGTTAATCCGAACTAAGGTCTTAGTTCAGATTAATTTTAAACTGCCGCGTGTAGCCGCGGGCAGTTCGTTCGAACCAAGGGGGATTTAAAAATGGCGGCCAGATGGGAACGTGCAAATAAAGCCCGGGATATTTAAATCCCCGGCTTCATTTGCAACCCCGGTTCCCTGATTTGCCAACCTAGCTCGAACTAACGAGCTAGTGTAGACATACTCTACCAGAGCCTTTATTCCCTGCAGACCCAGCGGAGTGGTGACCAAGCCAGGCAGGCCCATGGGGAACTGGGAAGTAGCCCAGAGGTAGCCGACCAATGTGCAGCTGAGGAAATGGAAGTGAACTGATCAGCATGTTGTGACCAGCACCCCCGCTGACCCAGTGGCAGCCAGTGCTGCCACTGTTAGGGCCCTGGGCTAGGACACAGAGGAGCAGGTGGGCCTGCATCCCCCCTGCCACCACATTCCCTGAGTGGCAGGTTCCCCCTGTTTTGGGCCAAACCCCTGCACTTGTTGGCTCTTTGCCACAGCAAGCAGACCTGACTGCCACTCAGCCTGATGTTAGGCTAGAGCCCTTAAACTACTAGCTGCCCCTGAACAAAAGCCTGGGCATATAAACTATTGCACTGCCTGAGAGCAGGCCTGAGCTGCCTAAACTCTTTATTGTCCTGCCCTGAAAAAGGGCCTGGGCCTGTGAACTATTGCTCAGCCTGAGAACAGGCTTGAGCTTCCTTACCCTCTTTGTGGCCTGCCCTGCGCTAGGGCCAGGATAGATTGACTGATGCTTGGTCAGAACCCTGAGATTCTTTATTGTCCCACCCTGAGCTAGGGCCAGGGCAGATGGACTATTATTCACCCCGAGTATAGGCCGGAGCACCTAGACTGTGGCCCTAAAGCAGGGCTCTTCTGGACTACTAACCAGTCTGTTTCCAGTGTAGTAAGGCAGCTTGGTCTCCCTCTGGACCAGGACCAGAACATCAAAGTTTGTCAGGCATTTAAGATTAATGCTAGGGCTGCCAATTTATCACAGTTAACTCACGTAATTAACTAATCTCAGATTTAATCACAGGGTTAAACAATAGAATACAAGAGTGAAATTTGTTAAATATTCTTGGATGGGGTTTTTCTACATTTTCAAATATAGTGATTTCAGTTAAACAGAATACAAAGTGCATTATGCTCATTTTATATTATTTTTATTACAAATATTTGACTGTAAAATTGATATAGTATTTTTCAGTTCACCTCAAACTAGTGCAATCTCTTTATGTGAAAGTACAATTTACAAATATAGATTTTTTTTGTTACATAACTTTAATTAAAAAACAATACAATGTAAAACTTTAGAGCCCATAAGTGCCCTCAGTCCTACTTCTTATTCAGCCAATCACAACGACAAAGTTTGTTTACATTTACAGGAGATAATGCTGCCTGCATCTTGCTTAAAGTCACTTCTGTTGCTTGATTCATAGAGGCTCTAGGAACACATAAAGACCAAAAGTAGTGACCACAGACACATTCACAAGTACAAGAGCTAATCTATTTTAGAAGGTTTATTAAAGTTACAATTAAAGTTATGATTACCCAACATATGGAAATTCTATAAAGACCTATGCACAAGTTACGAGTACAGTTATACACGCATCCTTAACAATAGTTAGTGTCTGATAGGTCTTCTGTGGCTTATCATGATTAAAGGAATGGTTCCTGCTGGTATCTCCCATAGAGAGCTCAGTTTTCCTGTTCTGGGCATCCCTATTTTCCTAATGTGATACACTGCATATCTATCAAAGTGCCAATCTTATTTCCCGTATTGTCTGTTTGCCCCGGAAACTTAAGGAACCCTAATTTAGTCTAGGCTGTGTAAATTACTTTTGTTTTCATTAGAATTGCCACACAACTCATATCCTGTGTGTGGTTAAGGCACACGTTGCAGGTAGATGCACTTTTGTAGTACTTTTATTATCTATTATTATTATATATTTATTATAATTTATGATCTAATATTAATCTTCTGGGCAATTTTGTGTAATATTGCCACTTGCTGCCTCTTTTCTCATAATTGTAGAGCATTGGGTTATTTTTTGGTCACTAATGTCATCATTTCTTGTCTCCAAAGCCTAAAAGAGTTAAGCTAAAATTTTGCAGGCTCTGCCTACAGGTTTTTCTGTCTCAGCTTGTCTTACTCATGTCTAATGCTCCAAGTCTGTGAATAATAATCAATCTTATACTTTTAAAATTCTACAAATTAATTCTAATTACCATACAATGAATATATTATAATATATTGATTAATATGAGAATCATAACATCACAAAATAAATGGATAACTACTAAAATGTAATACTAATTTTGTAGGCCAGCTCAGTCTAGCGTACCTTACTCACATAAGGAGTCTTGGGCAAGGGTGAATGGAAAAGCCAAAGTAAGTGCTTCTTTTTTGGAAGTGTGTTAAAAAGGTGTTAAATCAGAGTTTTAGATATTATTATTACTATCATCATCATCATTATCATTTGCAAATAGAATCCAAAACTCCGGTCATCTGAAGAAGTGTGTTGTGCCCACGAAAGCTCATGATACCATCTACATATTTTGTTAGTCTATAAAGTGCTACCAGACCATTTGTTGTTTGTTCTAACAAGGTCAGGATTGGAGAGTTAGAACCCTATTCTAGCTGTCTTTATTATCATCAAATACTATCATTTCTGGAAAGAAAACCAATAAAAGTCACTCTAAGAACCAAAACGACTGTTTTTAATTTAATGAACCCAGTGTTCGTGAAAGTGAAACTGTTAGTGTTGGTAAAAGACAGCTACAGTGGGGCAGGCTCTTATGAGATACCCTTTCTTATGTCTCGAATTATACGCAAACCATGCCCTGGAAAACTGCTTCTGTGCATGGTGGTTTCATGATGTGAATACTCACTCTGTAGTGCATTTGCTGAGAGCACTAACCCATTTCTTGTTTTGACAAAGACTATGTAAAATCTAAATACTCTGAATACTAGACTGAATTCCACATGTGTGAATCTCTCTCTCTCTATCTATCTATCTATGTGTTTGCTTTATTTTCTTTTACTACTTTCATTTCCCCCCAGAAAAATTTTGTGACCGCTGTTTAATATTCAGAAAGAATTTGCTATGACATAAACAAGAAGTCCTGTGGCACCTCAAGGCCGTAAAAAGGGTGAGGCGAGTGAGGCACTTGCCTCAGGCACATAGCCGAGGAGGTGCAGAAAAATAATGTAGAATGCTAATTATTTTAAGACAGCACCGCTTCCCTCCCCTGCCCATTAGCATCGGCCGGCCCACAGTTTACACATCAGGCTGCATGTTGCCACTCTGCGATCCAACAGTCACCAGACATGGTGGCTGCCCAGTGCATCAGCTACTTCCGAGCAGTGCAGGAGGCCAGGCACTGGCTCAGCCATGCCAAGCACCGCTTTAAGGTGCCCTAGTACAGTTCCCAGGCACAGGGCCGGGGGAGAAGGGGCTCAGATTGCCCTGCACAGGGACGGAGTGCAGGAGGTGAGGTGGGGGTGTCAGTCTGGGAGCCAGGACTCCTAGGTATTGTCTCACCTCTGCCAGGGGAGTGCCTCTAGGTCTTAGGGGTATGTGATTAGAGCTGGGGGTCTGGGTGCTAGGATCCCTGGGTTCTATGGGTCGGGGTCTAGGCCCTGAGCCTGTTGGAGTCATGGTTTACCCGCCAAAAACTGGAGCCCATCCTGCTGAGCCACCTGTGCCAAGTGCTTTGAATGTGCTACACAAACCAAGGGGCAAGGCAGTGACTGTGGCTTCTTGCGAAAGTTTTAATAAACTAGAATTAATTAAGAACTACCTTTGAGCATCCACAGGTCAGGAGAGATTATCAAATATGTCCATCTTATCAATAGAACACAAGGTAGTGAATAATATTAATTTCAACACAATTATTCAAAGAATCATAGAGCTGAAAGAGACCCCAGGAGGTCACCAAGTTCAGCCCCTTGCCCACGGCAGGACCAATCCCAACTAAATCAACCCAGCCAAGGCTTTGTCAAACCGAAACTTAAAAACCTCAAGGGATGGAGATTCCACCACCTCCCTTGCTAACCCATTCCAGTGCTTCACCACCCTCCTAGTGAAATAGTTCTTCCTAATATCCAACCTAGACCTCTCCCATTGTAACCTGAGACCATTGCTCTTTGTTCTGCCATCCGTCAATACTGTGAACAGCCTTTCTCCATCCTCTTTGGAAACTCCCTTCAGGAAGTTGAAGGCTGCTATCAAATCCCTCCTCACTCTTCGCTTCTGCAGACTAAACAAACCCAAATCCCTCAGTCTCTCCTCATAGGTCATGCGCTCTGGCCCCCTAATAATTTTGGTCACCCTCTGCTGGACCCTCTCCAATGCGTCCACATCCTTTCTATAGTAGGGGCCCCAGAACTGGACACAATGCTCCAGATGTGGCCTCACCAGAGCTGAACAAAGGGAAATAATCACTTCTCTGGATCTGCTGGCAATGCTCCTCCTAATGCACCCTAATATGCCATTACCCCTTCTGGCTACAAAGGCACACTGTTGACTCATATCCAGCTTCTCATCCACTGTAATCCCTAGGTCCTTTTCTGCCAAACTGCTACCTAGCCATTCGGTCCCCAGCCTGTAACAATGCTTGGGATTCTTCCATCCCAAGTGCAGGACTCTACATGTGTCCACATTGAACCTCATTGGATTTTTTTTGGCCCAGTCCTCTAATCTGTCCAGGTCACTCTGGACTCTATCCCTGCCCTCCAGCGTTATCTACCTCTCCCCCTAGGTTAGTGTCATCTACGAACTTGCTAAGGGTGCAATCCATCCCCTCATCCAGGTCATTAATAAAGATGTTGAACAAAGCCGGTCCCAGAACAGATCCTTTGGGAACTCTGCTAGAAACCAATTGCCATCCTAACATTGAGCCGTTGATCACTACCCGTTGGGCCCGACAGTCTAGCCAGCTTTCTATCCATCTTACAGTCCATTTATCCAATCCATATTTCCTTAACTTGCTGGCAAGAATATTGTGGGAGACCGTATCAAAAACTTTGTTAACGTCAAGATATACCACATCCACTGACTTTCCCATATCCACAGAGCCAGTTACCTCGTCATAGAAGCTAATCAGATTGGTCAGGCACGACTTGTCCTTTGTGAATCCATGTTGACTATTCCTGATCACTTTCCCCTCTTCCAAGTGCTTCAGAATGGATTCCTTGAGGATCCCCTCCATGATTTTTCTGGGGACTGAGGTAAGGCTGATGGATCTGTAGCTCTCTGGATTGTCCTTCTTCCCTTTTTTAAAGATGGGCACTACATTTGCCTTTTTCCAATCATCCGGTATCTCTCCCAGTCTCCATGGCTGCGTCTAGACTGGCATGATTTTCCGCAAATGCTTTTAAAAGAAAAGTTTTTCCGTTAAAAGCATTTGTGGAAAAGAGCGTATAGATTGGCACGGATGCTTTTGCGCAAAAGCACTTTTTGCGCAAAAGCATCCGTGCCAATCTAGACGCGGTTTTGCACAAGAAAGCCCCGATTGCCGTTTTCGCCTTTGGGGCTTTTTTGCACAAAACAGTTTTTACCTGTCTACACTTGCCCTCTTGCGCAAAAGCATTTGCGCAAGAGGGCTTATCCCTGAGCGGGAGCATCATAGTATTTGCGCAAGAACACTGACAATCTTACATTAGATCGTCAGTGTTCTTGCGCAAATTCAAGCGGCCAGTGTAAACAGCTGGCAAGTTTTTACGCAAAAGCAGCCGCTTTTGCGCAAAAACTTGCCAGTCTAGACGCAGCCCATGAGTTTTCAAAGATAATGGCCAAAGGCTCCACAATGACATTGCCAAATCCTTCAGGACCCTCGGATGCATTAAATCCAGGCCCATGGTTTTGTGTACGTTTAGCTTTTCTAAATGGTTCCTAACTTGTTCTTTCCCCACCAAGGGCTGTCCACCTCTACCCCATACTGCGTTGCCTAGTGCATTTGTCTGGAAGCTGACCTTGTCTGTGAAGACAGAGGCAAAGAAAGTATTGAGTCCTTCAGCTTTTCCCACATCATCTGTCACTAGGTTACCTCCCTCATCCAGTAAGTGCCCTGCATCCTCTCTGATCACCCTCTTATTGCTAACATGCGTGTAGAAACCTTTCTTATTATCCTTCACATCCCTTGCTAGCTGCAATTCCAATTGCGCTTTGGCCTTCCTGATAACTCCCCTGCATTCTCGAGCAATATATTTATACTCCTCCCTAGTCATCTGTCCAAGTTTCCATTCCTTGCAAGCTTCCTTTTTGTGTTTAAGCTCACCAAGGATTTCCCCGGTAAGCCAATGTGGTCGCCTACCGTATTTGCTTTTCTTGCTGTGCATTGGGATGGTTTCTTCCTGTGCCTTTAATAAGGCTTCTTTAAAATACTGCCAGCTCTTCATGTAAACATCCCAGGGAATCCTGCCCATCAGTTCTCTGAGGGAGTCAAAGTCTGCTTTTCTAAAGTCCAGGGAATGTATTTTGCTACTCTCCTTTCTTCCTTTGGTCAGGATCCTGAAATTTACCATCTCATGATCACTTCTTCCCAGGTTGTCACCCACCTCTTCTTCCGCTACTAGTTTCTTCCTATTTGTGAGCAGCGGTAAAGCTGCACATGGCCCCTGGTCTGTTCCTTCAGCACTTTACCAAGAAGTTATCCCCAACATTCTCCAAAATCTTCCTGGATTTTCTGTGTACTGCTCATTAAAAGCGCTCAAAGTACAATTAGAAACAAATATCTAATAGTACCTGACATAAGGGGGCACAATTTTATATTCTTGCCTCAGGTGCAAAATTAGCTAGTTACAGCCCTGTGGCACCTTACAGACCAACAGATTTATTGGAGCATAAGCTTTCGTGGGCAAAGATGTGACAAAGTGGGTGTTTGCCAATGAAAGCTTATGCTCCAATAAATCTATTGATATGTAAGGTGCCACAGAACTTCTCGTTGTTTATGCAGATTCAGACTAACACGGCTACCCCTCTGATACTTACTATAACATATGCATTCATACATACAGATGGACTGCACTGTAAAATAATCTTTGATCCCATTATTTCAGAGCTCATATTAGGAGAGTGATGTAGAGAGAAATATAAACAGTGTGGTTTCATGAGGATTGTTAGTGGGTTGCAGGATTCATCAAAAACAAGCTGGCAGTATTAGCGATCATCACACTTCACAATTGTTTCATACTAGAAAGGTCAGTGAGGTTATCCATCCCAATGTCTGAAGTGAGAGCTCTGGCACATTTTTCTCAAAGGAACAGAGTTTAGTGACATAGACTTTGCTACCAGACAGTACTCTCCATTGGTTTTAAATAAAATCCACTTAAGGAATAGACTGGGTGCACCCCTCTGGGGAGATTCAATTTGCTAAGTAGGATGCTGACTTGACATTCTTGGAGCAACTGCAGGTTTATGGAGAGAGCAACCAGGATATATGCAATCACACAATGCCAGTCTTTGCCTCCGGATGGTTCTTGAGCTCTTAGGGTATGTCTAGACTGCATCCCTCTGTCGGCAGAGGGATGCAGATTAGGCAGGTCGACACTGCAAATGAAGCGGGGATTTAAATATCCTGTGCCTAATTTGCATTAAAATGGCCGCCATTTTTGCTGACTCAGCACTTTATCGGCAAAAAGCAGCAGTCTAGAGGGGGATCTGTCGAGAAAGAAAGCCTTTTTTGACAGATCCCTTCTGCAAGGAGGTTTACAGGATCTGTCGAAAAAGGCTTTCTTTCTCGACAGATCCCCCTCTAGACTGCCGCTTTTTGCCCACAAAATGCTAAGTCGGCAAAAACGGTGGCCATTTTTATGCAAATTAGGCACGGGATATTTAAATTCCCACTTCATTTGCAATGTCGACCTGCCTAATCTGAATCCCTCTGCCGACAGAGGGATGCAGTCTAGACATACCCCTAGAGACAATGTTATTTATTATGCTTCTCCTTGAAAAATATATAACACGTGGTTTCATGAGGTGAAGGACAAGTCCTATTAGTCCTGATGTCATACCATAGTTAAATTTGTCTTCATTTTAAGATGAGCTGATTTCTGGCAATCACCATTGACATCAATGAAAGCCAAATATTCAGGGCTTCTGAAAAGCAGGCCATTGTCTGTATTGTGTGCTATTGTGAGAGAGTGTAAACTTCCTGCCCTATGTCTCGATCATTTTGATCCCTATTTTTTTTTTAATTTGGTGGTCCCTGTTCCTATTTCTCTCTGTGCTGTTATGGGGTACAATAAAACAATGTTATTTTAATATGGCTAAATGTAAATGTATAGTTTTAGGAACAAAAAATGTAGGCAATATTTACAGGATAGGGGACTCTATCCTGAGAAGGAGGAGGGGTGTGTGCTCTAGTGGGCAGCAGGGCCAACAGCAACCTCAGGCTTGGAGGCAAGGTGTGGTGGGGCCGGGCTCTGTGCCCTCAGATGGAGCAGGGCTTTGGGTGGAAGGGGCAGGGCTGGGGGCAACCAGTCCTCAGCACTCAGCACCACCTATAGTGTGGCACCGCCTCTCCCCCCAGCCCCAGCACTCAAAGCCATGCTAATTCAAAGGGACTCAGGATTCCAGACACTGCCGCTGACACTGTGGCCAAGAGCTCCAGGTCCCTTTGAAACACTGAGCTCTGGGACAATTTCTCCTTTGCACGCACACACCCCATTAGCGGGCCTGGTGATGGGTACAGAGTCTTCTGCTCTTTCCTCTACTAGCCTGACCCTTTATGACCCTTCCCCTCCAACCTGACCCAGACAAGTTTGTTCCCCACTTCTAGCTTCTTTCCTCAGTCCCATTTTCCTCGTCTAAATAATCCAAATCTACAATCCTCAGGTTTCTGAGTCCACTTTCTTTGCCCAGTATGTTCCATTCTAACCTCTACAGACTTTTCATGTTTGTTTCAGTCTTCCATCTGCTCCCACTCCTCATTGGCTTACCCAGCCATTCCAAGTCACCCCAACCTTCCAACTCCTTGTTCTCACTGTCCTTGCCTAGGCCAATCCCCACCCTCTCCCCAAATTCCCGATTATTCTTCATTCCCACTGACTCTTGGTCCCAGCTCTCCTTTCCAGGTTTTTCATCCATTCCTACTATCCTCACTTCCCATGATTCCTGATTCTAGTATCGTTGCCTAGCCCGAGCAGTTATTTCTTTGCACCTCAGCTCCTTGGCCTATCTTCCCTCCTTTCCCTCCCTCCGCATTTTTCCTCTGCCCCACTGTTTCTCTTTCCCTTGCCATTCCAATTTCCCTTCTGATTCCTATTCCCTGCCATCCACTAACTACCCTCATCCAGTTGAACAAGTTGGTTTCCTCCTCCATGCTACCTGGTTGCCAGTGCGCACGCGTGTGTGTAGGTGGGGAGGGGAAGGGGATGTCACTCTGCTGAGAAACACTATCTGCTCTCAGAACTGGTCCAAATCCAGCCAGCAAAAATCCTTCTGAGCCCCTGGCACTTTCAACTTGAAGCTTCACTTTGAATTTTCCCTTGACCAATCCATCAGAGAGACAGAGTTTGAAAATAGTTGAATCTAAAGGGAAACCTGTGCTGTGAAATAATGGATTCCTTTGGGAATTATTGTCCTAAATTTTGTGGTCCCTTGAAATCACTTTCTGTTATACCTGTAACAGGTGCACAATATATAACTCTTTATTTTCTGTTTGCCCAATGTTGAGTTCTAAACACCACATTATTGTAATATCTAATCCAGGGGTCTCAAACTCCTGGCCCACAGGCCAGTGCCAGCTGGTGACAAGAGCTACAGGGAAGCAGAGCAAGTGCACCTGCCCAGTGTGCTCTGTTTCCCTTGCAGCTCCTGCCACCACGGGGCGTGCGGGGAGCAGAGGTGTGACTGATACCATGACAAGGTGCCAGGCCCCCAAAGTGATGCCTAATGCCACATACTCTGAGGACAGGATGCCAGAGCATGTGGTGATGGCTGGAAGGGTCAGGGTTGGGGACCGGTAATGGACAGACTCTCCTCCCCCAGCCCATCAGGAGTCCTGGGATAGATTGCACAATCGCTCTGGCCAGGCCTGGTCTATGGGTTAGAAGTTGGAGACCCCTGATCTAATCTGAGATTAGTGTGCCTGTTGCATTTTGGGGAACATGATGTCTGGTGTTCTCAAAGGGAACACGTTTCTGTTTTCTAAAGTTCTTAAGAAAGCCAGCATATATTATATAATGCTGTTCATCATATAATATGGTGTTTGCAAATCCTGTTTTGTCAACACAGGGTTGTTAAACAAATTACAGGGCTGTGCTGCAATTCCCAATATGATATTTTGGAATTAAAAAGGAAACAGACTTTCAAATAGAAGAATTTTGAACATAACTTGTATTTCATAATATAAACCAATACAGGAAAAACATTTGAATTTCATATGATACCAAATAATGGACTGATAATGCTGCTAGGTGATCCATGTAGCTACAAGCCTCCATTTTGACTTGATTCCTCACAGACTAAAGTCAGTGGCCCAAATCTCATAGATTTAGAGGCAACAGAATCAGGCCCTTCATGAGTGAGTCATAGTTCAAACCTTTACTGCTAAACTGTCAGCATTTTATATTTTCATATGTGATCCATTCTGTATTTCACTTTTTTTTGTTAATCTTTTTATTTTCCACGTGCCATTCTATCAACCTGCTTCACCTTGATTTTTAATGTGCATGTAATGAGGCTATTATTTTTATTTCTTTGCTTTACCATTGCAAGCCAAATGCTTTACATGTAGCCACATGAACAAGCAGAATGCTGCTGTATTTATGTTTCCAACATACACTAATTTTTGATAGAAATAGCACTGTTTTTAATAGAAACCATTATAATTTTCAAGCTTCTAAACATAAATATGCAATATATAATACATTTTAATTCTTTTTAAATTGTTCTTAGAAACAATTATTTGCTGCTCAATCAGCAAATATTATTTCAGAGGTCAAAGATGGAGGGGGATTAATTGCTGTTATTTCAGCTAACTATGAGTATGTCTACACTAGCTCGTTAGTTCGAGCTAGGTAGGCAAATCAGGGAACCGGGGTTGCTAATGAAGCCCAGGATTTAAATATCCCGGGCTTTATTTGCATGTTCCCGTCCGGCTGCCATTTTTAAATCCCCCTTAGTCCGAACGAACTGCCCGCGGCTACACGCAGCAGTTTAAAATTAATCTGAACTAAGTCCTTATTTCGGATTATCTGTTACTCCTCATTCCACGAGGAGTAACAGTTAATCCGAACTAAGGACTTAGTTCGGATTAACTTTAAAATGCCGTGTGTAGCCGCGGGCAGTTCGTTCGAACCAGGGGGGGATTTAAAAATGGCGGCCGGATGGGAACATGCAAATAAAGCCCGGGATATTTAAATCCCGGGCTTCATTTGCAACCCCGGTTCCCTGATTTGCCTATCAAGCTCAAACTAACGAGCTAGTGTAGACATACCTTATGTTATTGTAAAGCCAAAGCAAATAGCATCACTTTTCTGAAAATAAGAAATATGGAGGCTTACCACTAATTTGCTACAGAATTATAAAACAGCTCCGCATTCACTTCTGACACAGATGTCCTTTGTGATGCAGGGCAAGACAGTGTAAAATAAGTCTATGCTGCAGTGGTAGAGTGTACATTATCAATACCACATCTAGGCATATCTGAGTAGCTTTACTCTAGATAGCTCAGGCACCACTAACAAGTGAAGCCGCACCATGGGCTATACAAGTCCCTCAGTATATGTATTCAAGCAGCCAGCCTACACTGATCAGTACTGCTACAGCTTCACGACTGGTACTGCGATGATTACAGTGCAGACATTAATTTCTAAAGCCCAGGTGGGGAACCTATGGGTCGAATCCCACCCTCAGTTTTCCTTGCTCCAGCCCATGAGGCTTAGGGGCCCTGCCCTGGCTCCTGCAGCAAGGGAAAGTGGCAGGGAGCCAGTGCTAAAGAGGCTAGTTCTGCCGTTGAGGGAGAGAGAGCAATGGCTCTGCACACTGCTCTTCTCCTGCCCCCAGGCTGTGGGAGTGACAGCACAGGAAATGTAGGACTCACTTGAGGGCTTTTCACCTGCCACTCCCATTGACCAAGAATCACAACCAAAAGGCAAAAGTTGGTGCCTTCAAGCACAGGGTGGTCCAGAGTGAACCGTACCTCCACTCCAGATCTGCACCAGGTAAGCGCCCCAATGTCCTGCCACACCCAACCTCCCAGACGCTGCACTCCGCTCTTAGCCCGCTCCTGCACCCAGAATGCATGTCCCCACTATTATCCTGATCCTGAACCTTACATCCCTCCCAGACTCCACACCCACATCCCCAGCCCGCTCCTGTATCCTACGCTCCCATCCCGCATCTCTGGCACCTTCCTTCCCTTCTGGGCCCTCCCGAACCAGCCTGCTCCTACAACCTACCTCCCGATTCGATCCCACATCACCACCCCCCAGCCTGCACCCTTGCAGCCCTCTCCCCCAGATTGAACCCCTCATTTTGGCCCCACCCCAGAGCCTCGCTGGGGCTGGAGCATAAGAGAAACCCTGGTGCCCTCAGTTGCATGAATGAGTGTGTCATAGAATCATTGAATCATAGAACCATAGAGCTGGAAGAGACTTCAGAAGGTCATCAAGTCCAGCCCCCTGCTCTAGGCAGGACCAATCCCAGCTAAATCGACCCAGCCAGGGCTTTGTCAAGCCGAGACCTAAACACCTCTAGGGATGGAGACTCCACTACTTTCCTAGGTAACCCATTCCAGTGCTTCACCACTCTCCGAGGGTATGTCTACACTAGCCACCCTAGTTCGAACTAGGGTGGCTAATGTAGTCATTCGAACTTGCAAATGAAGCCCGGGATTAAAATATCACGGGCTTTATTTGCACGTTCCCGGGCGCCGCCATTTTTAAATGCCCGGTAGTTCGAACTACCTACCCGCGGCTACACGTGGCACGGGCTAGGTAGTTCGAACTAAAGCCCCTAATTCGGACTACCGTTACTCCGCCTGCAACCTCAGCCACAGCACCTGCGAGTGCAGGACGCACCACCCCGCCTAGACCATCCACCTGCACCCGGGCCAGCAGGCGCACCCGCAACCAGGAGGAGTTCCAGAGGCAGCAGCTGCAGTTACAGGGATGGCAGGTCCACAGCCAAGAGCAGTGGGTTCAAGAGGACCTGCAGCTGCTGCGGGAGAGCTTGCGGGAGCAGGGCTGTGCCCTCTGTGAGGACCTGCAGGCCCTGGCGGACCGATGACTGCCTCCTGCTGCTCCAGCCCCTGCGGCCGCCCCAGCTATCACTCCTTCTCCCACCCCTGCTCCCCCTCCCGCGTCTTCCGCCCCCCCGTCCCTCCTGCCTCCCCCCCCACAGCCACTCCCCCCTGGGAACACCGAGGCCCCCGCACCCGCAGTGCTGCGAGATGGGAGGGCCGGCAAGACCCCCAACCCTGAGCTTCCCCTCCCCCTTCCTCCCCTTGCCTCCCCCTTCCAGCTCCCTCCTCCCAGGTTTCCCCCCCCTCCCCTCTCCCAGCCTCATTCCTATCCTCCCCCCACCCCAGTGATGTTAAATAAAGAGAGTTTTTTGTGGCAACACAGGTGTTTTTATTGTATATCAGGAAGGGGGGTTAGGGAGGGGAAAGGGGAAGGAGGTGCGGGTGGAATATAAGGCACAAGGCCCCAGTGGGGCACGCCAGGGGGACTTCAGTCCTCGTCCGCCTGGAAGCTCTCCCGCAGGGCTTCTCGGATGCGGACAGCCCCCCGAAGGGCCTCCTGGCTGGCAGCCATGCGGGGCTGTGTGTACTGGCCATCCAGGCAGTCAGCCTCTGCCATCCAGGCTGGCAGGAAAGCTTCCCCCTTCCTCTAACATAAATTGTGCAGCACACAGCACGCTGCCACCACTTGCGGAATATTGTGCTGGTAGAGATCGAGGCGGGTGAAGAGGCACCTAAATCGTGCTTTCAGTCAGCCGAAGGCCCCCACGAGCACAATGCGGACCCTGCTGAGCCTAGCATTGAAGGCCTGCCTGGAGGGGCTGAGGTGTCCCGTGTAGGGCTTCATCAGCCAGGGCTGTAGGGGGTAGGCTGTATCTCCCAGCAGGCACACTGGCACGTCCACATCCCCGACCCTGATGTGGCAGTCGGGGGAGAAAGTCCCGGCGTGCAGCCTCTGGCACACGGAGGAGTTGCGGTACGCCCGCGCATCATGTGCCTTGCCGGACCAGCCCACACTGATGTCCTTGAACTGGCCCGGTAGTCAGACATGGCCTGCAGGATTACAGAGAAATACCCCTTCCTGTTGATGAAGAGGGAGGCCTGGTGGTCCGGGGCACGGATGGGAATGTGCATCCCATCAATTGCCCCCCTGCAGTTGGGGAAGCCCAGGGTGCCAAACCCCTGAATGACCGCGTCCAGGTTGGTGAGGCAGATGACTCTGCGGAGCAGCGCCCTGTTGATGGCCTTCACCATCTGCAGAGAGACACATAAAACCGAGCGTCACTGCGGTGCGGCTGGGAGTGTTCGTTCCCTGCCACTGCCCTGCACCCCACTCCCAGGAGCAACCCCCGCTGCAATCCTGGCCACCGCAGGCGGTCTGTAGCGCGGCCAGGACACACTGAACCCACCCGGGGAGGGCACTTACACCACCTCCCCTCCCCCATTTTCCCTGGGGCAGCCCATGTCCTCCTTGCAGCCCCCCCTCCTGGCCCAGTGGCCGGTGAGTGCTGTACCTGCATGAGCACTGCTCCAGTGGTGTATCTCCCCACGCCGAACTGGTTGCCGATGAATCAGTAGCTATCCAGCGTGGAGAGCTTCCAGAGGGTGATGGCCACCCGCTTGTGGAGGGGAATGGCGGGCCTCATGCATGTGTCCCGTCGCCGCAGAGCAGGGGCGAGCCACTCGCAGAGCTCGAGGAAGATGTCCTTCTTCATCCTGAAGTTCTGGGTCCACTGTTGGTCTCCCCAGCGCTCCAGGATAATGTGGTCCCACCAGTTGCTGTTGGTGTCCAGATGCCAGATGCGGCAGGGCACGCTGGCGTCCGGGCGCCGCTCCTCCAGGGCCCCCAGGGGGACCAGGCTGAGGGCCAGGGGGCTGGCCTGCAGCAGAAGGTGCCAGGCAGCCTCCAGCAATTACTGCCACGCTTGCAGCAAGACGTTTAACATGAGCACCAGAGTGCCCAGGGGTGGCTCTGGCTCCATGGTGCTGAGTGCTACGGTGTGTCGCAAACAAGAGTGACCAAAGCAGGCGGAGAGGAAAACGCTTTGCTGTCTCTTGGCGAGGTAGGCAAGAAAGCGGGAAAGCTGAGAACGGGCTGTCCAGGGGGGTCCCTTTAAGCACGAGCCTCAGATAGCCTCAGACAGCAGCCACACAAAGCAACTACTGACCTGATGCCCTCCTGGAACCGGTTTCAGCTGCCCTTAAATGCAATCCAGCGTCCAATCAGTGTGGACGCACTATTTCAAAATAGCAAAACACTATTTCGAATTATATTTTGTGTCTAGATGAGTTATTTCAATTTAGCTTATTTCAAATTAACTAATTCAAAATAAGTTAATTCAAAATAGCGCTGTAGTGTAGACATACCCAAAGGGCTTCTCATTCAAATAATTGAAGGATCCTTAGATCTTGTTAAATCCAAAGCTGAGTGCTGAGAGTTCCAAAGGGATCTCAAAAAACTGGGTGATTGGTCAACACAGTGGCAGATGGAATACAGTGGTGATAATGCAAAGTAATGTCCATGGAAAAATATAATCCTGACTATAAGTACAAAATGATGGGGGTCTAAACCGCCCAAGAAACAGATCTTAGAATCATTATGGATTGTTCCCTGAAAACATCTGACCAATGTTCAGTGGCATTCTAAAAAGCTAACAGAATATTGTGAATCATTAGGAAAGGAATAGATAATAAGACAGAAAATATCATGTTACCCAGATCTTGAATACTGCATCTGGTCACCTTCATCTAAAAGAAGATGCATTGGCTCTTGAAAAGGTACAGGGAAGGGCAACAGAAATGATTAGGGATAAGGAACACAGAATGGATCACTTCTGTCCGTTCTTTCTGAAGCACCTGGCATTGGCCACTATTCATAAGTGGCCCAAGTTAAACTTCTAATTTTATACTACTAGAGCAGTGGCAGAAGCTGGAGCCCCAGGCCCTTTAGAATCACCACAGGAGTGCTGCCTGATGGATGGCAGAACAAGGAGCAATGGTGTCAAGTTACAGCGGGGGAGGTCTAGGCTGGATATTAGGAAAAACTATTTCACTAGGAGGGTGGTGAAGCAGTGGAATGGATTACCTAGGGTGGAATCTCCATCCCTAGAGATTTTTAAGTCTCAGCTTGACAAAGCGCTGGCTGGGTTGATTTAGTTGGGATTGGTCCTGCTTTGGTCAAGGGGCTGGACTCAAAGACCTCCTGAGGTCTCTTTTAGCCCTATGATTCTGACAGGTGCCAGAGCCTCAAGTGGTATGCTCTGACCAGCTCTGAGGGCTGGTGGGGTGAGGAGGGAGCAAAAGAGACACCATGCCATCCTAGAGGCGCTGGGGACTGCCTGCCCCAACCCCACTCCTTCCACGCAAGGTCCTGCCCTTTCCAGGAGCTTGGAGCCATCCCCCACTCCACATTGCCCTGGGGCAGGCAATCCTGTGGGCTCTCCTGCATTTAATACAACAAAATACACAAATGGCTTATGTAAGCCCTGTTAAAGATATATGCAAAGGACAGTCTGTGGTACTACTATAGGGTGGGTTTCAAAGTATGTGTGACAACATTATTGTGGAGAATGTTACATCTAAGAAAAAATGTGCATTTAGTTCTGAAACTGCTTGTTCTCATCTCATGGCAATGAGTTCCATACACAAGAATGTAAGGCTATCCAAAGTTCCCGTGAAATCAGTTTGATCTTTTTTGCTATCAGATCTTTACTTGCACTATTGAGGCCCTCAATATTTTAACATCTTTCCAGTTGTCTTTTTTTTTTTTTTGTAAATCCAACAGTTTCGTTCTTGCACCTTTAGGAAATTTGTCAATTACTTTTCTTCAATCTGCAGTTGCTTAAAGTCTTAATGCTGCTTTGTCAACACACCTTTCATTGCCTTCGTTTGGCTTCTTTCAGTTTCCTCATTTTAGAATAACTTTTGCACATTCTTTGGCACAAAATTTAATCTAGATCAGTGGTTTTCAATCTGGTGACCCTCTAACTGTGTCTAAGATTTTCAAAAGGGTCTGCACCTTCATTCAAAGTTTATGGGGGTCCACAAATGAAACAAAGGTTGAAAACTACTGTTCCAGATAATGCTGTTGGAATGCAGAAGAGGTGACTTTCTCTTCTTCTGCTTCTACTGCTTCAGGGACCTGCAGTTCTATCACACTGAAAGCTGCTTCTAGGTATGTAAATCTATTCTGCCACAAATCAGTATTGTTTTCTTATGCACCACTGCCTACTCATTTTTAAATGATCACAGATGCTGGATACATTTTCTTTTTCCTGTTTTGGGTTTGACTTGGTCACAAGGTAAGTGAGGTTTTTTTTCCTTTTCCATATTTGTGGAATTTCATTCCAAAGAGTGGATAAACTGAGTATTCTTCAGGTTTGAGACCCATTCTTGCATCTGGAGATTTGGCCTGTAGGCTATACATGTTTGCATACCTTTTTAATAAACACAGATTGTACATAGTTTTCCATGCCTATGTCATAGAATGACATTACTTCTATAGCCTCTCTAGTCTCTGAGGGTATGTCTACACTGCGTGGCTATTTCGGGATACTGGAAATATCCCAAAATAGCTACCCCGCTTCTTATTTTTTGAAATAATGGGCGTGCTATTTTGACATCCCTGTAACCCTCATTCCACAAGGGTTAAGGAATGTCTTGAAATAGTGCATTATTCTGAAATTTGGCAATGTGTAGATGCATCAAATTTCAAAATAAGCTATTTTGAAATAGAATCAAAATAAGAGAAGCAATTTGCAAGGCACAAATTGTATATCTTATTTCAAGTTTAGGGTGCTGTGTAGTGGCATCCGAAAAGTTTATCTGGCATAATCTGTGTCACTTATATTGAAGTAAGGTGTAGCAGAAGGGCAACTTGTTGCCTTAGACTCCCCATTTCCATTTCAGTCAATAGATTCTGTTTTAATCTGTTTGATTGCTCCATCATTGAGCAACTGTGTCAATCTTGTGGATAAGAAACATTAGGAAAATAGACAAAACACATTTAAATCTACCTCTTTAAATTTGTTTTGAAGTGTATATTTGTTGTTTTTAATTGTGGCTTTTTACGTTTTTTCAGACACTTGGCTTCTTTTTTCCCTCTGTAGCTGTGCTTCGTTTTTACCATATATGACTTTCTTTCTAAGGAAGAAAAAATGAATGGTATTAGTTGAAGTATTTGTTTTGTGGGAAGAGGAAGGGGAAAATAGTTTGCCTAAGACAGTGGTTCCCAACTGCCAGCCTGCAGCCTGCTGTCAGGCTGTGGACCTCTGGCTGCCCAGCTGCAGCAGCTCTAGGGGTCAGGACTGGGGTACACTGCTCCTGCCACAGTTGTTGGGAGTGGTATATACTGCCTTGCCTCTCAGCCAACCAGTTCCGGGCAGGGGCGGGGTCTCCTCCCAGATAAGGAAGAGGAGTCTGGCATGGCAGCCTTAGAGCAGCCGTGACTTTGGCAGCAGCACTCAACTGGCAGCTGGGAGGCAGTGCATGGCTAGTGAGAGGGGCGGGGCAGGCACTGGGGGCTCTGAGGGTGGGGCTAATGCTGGGGAGGGCTCTGGGAGTGGGAAGCTCTAAGAGGCGGAGGAGCTCTGGGGAAAAATCTAATACTGGGGGCTTTGGGATGGGCTAGTACTGGGGAACTCTAAAGGGTAGGGGACTCTGAGAAGTGATAGCCTGACACTGGGGGTCACTGGGTCTTCCAGGGTGGGGAGCTGGCACTGGGGGGCTCTGGCGGCAGGGCTAATAGTGGGGGGCACCATGGGGGCAGGGCTGGCACTGGGGGCCTCTAGGAATGGGGCTAATAATGGGTGCTGGCACTGGGGAGGGCTCTGGGGGATTAGGTACAGTTGGGCTCTGGAAACAGGAGGCTGGCACTGAGGGATCTGGTAGTGGGGGGCTTTAAGTGGTGGGGGGATGCCACTGCAGAGCTCTCAGGGCAGGAGGCTGGCACGAGGGGGTTGGGTGCAGGGGACTCTGAGGTCAGTGGCTGGCACTGGAAGGTAGTGGAGGGGTGGGGGCTCTACAGGTTAGGGCTGGCACTGGGGAGCTCTGGGGGTTGGAGCTTTTGGCAGACTGGTAATATTTGCGTATTCAATAATGCATAATGAATATGCAAATAAAATGTTACTGGTCTGCCACAAGTTTGTGAATGGGTTTGCCAGTCCCTGGTATATAAAAAGTTGGGAACCACTTACTCAAGAGATAAAACTGACGCCATGAACACTTGAAATAACAAGATTCCATGATTTTATTCAAAAGAATAGATTTGACATACGTGGGTTGTTAGCCAGATTCCAATTTGGATCTATAAAGTATCCCTTGTTGTTTCTGTTAGAAATGCAAGTGTTCATTTTCCCTCCAATAATCCTGACTAGCATTGCTAGGACAAAATAGCTTCTGTGTCCCATTTCACAGGTTGCTACATTTTAGTTTCAGATTAAATAGTTCTACAGTGGAAGTCCCAAAAAACAATATTTCCCATCTATTACTATGGTTGTCTCCTATTCTAAGTGTAATTCAATTCAGACCATAGTGAAATGGATTTATAGTACACAAACAATACAAAGTAATTTTATGGCCTTTGGAATGAAATATTTTATATACATATACATTTCATTACACTTTGCTTAATATTAGCTATGGCTGTAATCCTCAAATGTGGGTACCTAAAATAGTCATCTGAATCTATATTTAATTTTTTTAAATCAGTGAATTTTCAGAAGTGATGAGTAATCTTAGCTCCCACTGAGCTTTCATACAATATAATATTCTCTAAATAGTTTTCATGCACAGTCAAAGGAATTATATTAGTTGGAGAAAAACTAACATAATGTTCTGAAACCAATGCAGCAACATAATATTAATTCCAGAAACAAGAATAAAGGACATCTTTGAAACTTTTTAAAAATAATTTTAGAATTTGAATATTTAACAAAATTAGCAATAAATATTTGCATCAGAAAGTGCAAAAAGTAGTAAAGAAAAAAGTGTAGAACAAAAAGCAAGGTGGAACAGTTGATTTGTTCTAAAGATATTTGTAGCTATAGATGTGTAGTTAAATAGGTAACACCATTATTTAGTACTAGAAGATTCACCCAGCATGGATTAGGCCCTTAATTAAAATATTTTTTTCATTTAAATCATTCCTTTGGGGTGGGTCTGGACATGAAGGGGTTCAATATTAGGCTGCCCTAGGGAGAGAGGATTACCCCAGCCCTCTCTCAGACTGTGTCTAGACTACATCCCTCTTTCGACAGAGGGATGTAAATTACACACGTCGACATTGCAAATGAAGCGTGGATTTAAATATCCTGCGCTTCATTTGCATAATCACATAATGGCGCTCTTTTGAAAAAGCGCCATTTCGAAAGTAAAACTGCGGTCTAGACACGGTTCTTTAAAAAACAGCAGGCTTTTTCGAAAGATCCTGTAAACCTCATTTTCTGTCAAAAGAGGGATGTAGTCTAGACACGGCCTCATTGCAGCAGCTTGGAGCCCCGTGAGAAGTGCCTCTCCATGGCTTCTGCAGCTTCAGCAGGCACAGCTAGGGGAGTGATGCATATTCCCTGGCTGGGGCAGTCCCAGGTTCATCTGCCTCCTGTGCTCCCCAGCCAGAGTGAGTAATGCAGCAAACTGTGCACTGTTCCCTTCACTCCCTGATGAAGGGGAACAGTCAGCAATGTTCACTTATGAATCAGGGGGCAGTTTCAGCACAATACCCAGCCCTCACTAGAGGAAGCCTGTGGGGTGGGAGGTTCAGGGCAGAGGCAGTCCAGGAGAGGAGGGGGCACCCCACACCAGCTCCTTATACCTGCCTGGTGATTCTGTCTCTTTTCTATATGGTTTTATGAGAAGCAATCCCATTCTAGGCACATCCCATTTTCCTGGCACAACCAAACCTTTACTTTGCTTTAATTTATTATAAGAGGGTGCATCAGAACAGTTACTTCCTGTGTTTTACATCCAGTACATTCCGGATTATTACCCTTTTTCTCAGCTGCACCACACTGTTGAGTTTGTGATCCAGTGGATCGAGCATAATAATAATCCCCCAGATTCTTTTTCATCAGTGTAATGTAGCCAATAGTTCTCCATTTTGTATTTGGTATTTCTTTACTAAGTATAGTACATAGGGCTTCTGTATGGGTATGTCTACACTAGCCCCCTAGTTCAAACTAGGGAGGCTAATGAGGGTGACCGAAATTGCAAATGAAGTGCAGGATTTAAATATCCCGCTCTTCATTAGCATGTTCCCGGGTGGTCGCCATTTTGGAAATTGACTAGCCTGGAATAACTGCCAGTGTCTACATGCGGCAGTGAAACGGGAGTTCGAAGTAACGCCCTTAATTCAAATTAGCTGTTAAACCTCATTCCAGGAGGTGTAGATGCGTGTAGATGCGGGCAGTTATTCCAGGCTAGTCAATTTCCAAAATGGTGACCGCCCGGGAACATGCTAATGAAGCGTGGGATATTTAAATCCCACGCTTCATTTGCAATTTCGGTCGCCCTCATTAGCCTCCCTAGTTCAAACTAGGGGGCTAGTGTAGACATACCCTATGTTTCATCTTATTGATTACAGACCAGTTCTCCAATGTATAAATGCCCTTTTCAATTCTAATCCTGTTCACTAAAGTATTTGCAGCCCCATCCAATTTGGTGTCATCAGCAAATTTTATAAACATACTCTTCACCCTGTCAGCCAAGTCACAAATGAAAATATTGAGTGGTACTAGGTGTGAAGTGAACTGTTAAGTATGATCTTTGAACCATTTATGCACCTACCTTATAGTAATGTCATATAGGTCACATTTTTTCTAGTTTGCTTATGACAATGCAATGTGGGACTGTGCTGAAGTCTTACTAAAAATCAAGATATATCCCATCTTCTTCCTCCCCCATAATCAGCAGGGCAGAAGGAAGATCTCAGTTGGTTTGGTATGATTTATTCTTGACAAAGCCATGAAGGCTATTATTTATCACTCTATTATCTCATAAGTACTTACAAAATGATTGTTTAATAATTTGTTATAGTATTTGTTATAGTACTTTCCAGTTATCAAAGTCTCAGAGTGGTAGCCATGTTAGTCTGTAACTTTAAAAAAACAACATTAAAAAAAATGAGTAGTCCAGTGGCACCTTAGAGACCAATAAAAATATAGAGATAGTATCATGAGCTTTCGTGGGCAAAACCCACTTCTTTCAGATGATCACTCAAGATCATCTCATCTGAAGAAGTAGGTTTTGCCACTAGACTACTCATTTTATTTTTTTAAAATTGTTTTCCAGGTATCAAAATTGTGCTGCTTGTTCTAGAATTCCGGAAGGCCTAGTTTCCCTTTTTAAAATGCAAGTACTATGTTTGCCCTTCTTCAGTCCTTCAGGCCTCTCCTGTTCTCCTTGAGTTCTCAAAGATAACAACTGTAGGTTCCAAGATTGCTTTTAGGTAGTTCCTTAAGTCCTCTGAGGTGAACTTTGTCATTTTAATTATGAATTATTTCTCATTCACCCTCTCAAATGTTTTCTACATACTACCTACAGCACATATAGTCACATATAGTCATAGTCACTCAATGTATTGCTGCCTACTGGGGAAAATATTCCATATGTAAAAACTAGAGCTGATCGAATTTTTGTTCTGTAGAAAATTGACACATGAACTCTTTTTTTCATCCCAAAATGGAAGAAAAAGTTTAAATTTTTCTGAAATATAAATAAATTCTGAAAAAAAATAAGAAATAGTCAAGCATTTCCTTTCAGCATTTCTGTACTAAATGAAATATTCTAAACTTTAAACTTTACATTGCATATCTCTTGCCTTGTGGGACTCGTTATTTGGGCTGCACTGTTTATGATCCCATTCCCTGAAGGATTATATCTACCGAGATAGAATGTGGATCATTAGGGAGCCACATGAGTGTGGGTGCGTCCTAGGTGACATAGGAAAAATAGGTGTCTGAATTACAACTATGCAATCTGCTAGAAAAATTAAGCAAAAGAGTGCTTTATTTCGTTGAATTGATTCAAAGCAAAAAGTTTCAGATTAGTTCACCAGAATAAAGCATTCTAATTTGAGTTGTCCTCATGCAATTCAAAATATTTGATTTTGATTTTCAAGGCTGAAACTTGAAGAAATGGCAAAATTTGAAATTTCCCTACAGAAAATCTTAATTATGTAGAAACTATGTTCTCTGTGTTTGACAGAGAATTCCTGATCAGCTTGAGTAATAACATAAGGCAAATTGACCTCTAGGATAGAAATCTCCCCTCACACATTCTTGTGACCAGAACAGTAATTGTTCTTTAGTGAATTCAAGGGATTTAGGCTAAAACAGAAATGTTGCACAAGAGCTTTGTCTATAAGTACAAAAAGTAATCTTAAATAAGGTACCAGTAGATCGTGCTCAAGAATATGTAGCAAAGTTTCTTGGCTTTGTTGTGCACTGGGGCTTCCTGACTGCAAATCTTTAGAAAAGTTGTTGTCATCATGGCGGAACCAAAAGGATTTTATTATTGCTTTAATTCTTCATTATGTCTGACCTGAGGCATTTAGTCACTTTAGCAATGACTGGGCAACATTCCATTCCCTGATGCTAATTTGCCAGTTCTTGAGACTGTGTCTGTCCACTCTACCATATATTGGACACCTAATAGTAGCAGAGGATTAAAAACCAAACTCTTAAAGTTTTGAGTAATTTGTAAGTGCCTGTTCTCAAAATATGTAGGACATTGTGCTTTTTGAGATGCTTTATTGTCTCTCCATGCTCATGCCAGGCTCCTCCCAGGTCAATGAAACTCTTCATAGAATCATAGAAGACTAGGATTAGAAGAGATCTAGGGGATCATCCAGTCCAATCCCTGGCTCAAACAGGATCAACCCCATTCCAGCCAGGGCTTTTTCAAGCCTGACCTTAAATGGCTCTAAGAATGACCACTCTCCTAGTGAAGTAGTTTTTCCATATCATCTGTAGTAAGAGATGCCGCCTTTCCAGTTCAGTAAGGGTTCCCAGTTGCCACACTTGCCCTGTCCACCACCTTTTGCTAACATACCTGTAAAATCCTTCTTGTTATCCTTCACATCCCTTGCAACTTGCAAAACCTAACTATGCTTTGGCCTTCCTGATTACACCCCTGCATGCTTGAGCAATGTTTTTATATTCCTCTCTAGTCATCTAAGTTTCCACCTTTTGGAAGCTTCCTTTTTGTATTTAAGCTCATTAACAATTTTTCTGTTAAGTTAAGCAGGTTCCCTGACATATTTTGCTATTCTGTTTGCACATTGGGATGATGTGTTCCTGAGCCCTAAATAAAGCTTCTTTAAAATACAGCCAGCAACTCGGGACTCCTTTCACCCTCATACTAGCCTCCCAGAAGAATCCTGCCCATCAGTTCCCTGAGGGTATGTCTACACTACAGTGTTATTTCAAAATAGCTTATTTTGAAATAACGCGTCTACACACAAAATGCATTTCAAAATAGTGTTTTGCTATTTTGAAATAGCGCGTCCACACTGAGTGGACGCTAAATCGAATTTAAGGCCGGCCGGAACCAGGTCCGGAAGGGCATCAGGTCAGGAGTTACTTTGTGTGGCTGCTGCCTGAGCCTATCTGAGGCTTGTGATTAAAGGGACCCCCCCTGGACAGCCAGTTCTCAGCTTTCCCTGCTTACTTGCCTACCTCGATGAGGGACAGCAAAGCATTTTGTCTCTGCATACTCTGGTTGCCCTCACTCGGGACACCACAGAACTCTGCAGCATGGAGCCAGAGCTGCCCCTGGGCATTCTGGTGCTTCTCTTGGATGCGTTGCTGTGAGCCTGGCTGCACTTTCTGCAGGCTGCCATCCGGGAGGTCCATCGGGGGGCTGTCAGTATCCAGGAGGCCCTGCGGGAGAGCTTCCACCCTGAGGAGCACTAAGAGCCTCCCTGGTCTGCCCCACTGGGGGCTTGTGCCTCATTCCTCCCTCACATCCTTCCACTTACCCCTCCTAACCCCCCTTCCTGATGTCAAATAAAATACATGTATTTTCATGAACACAAACTCTCTTTATTTAACAAAATGGGGGGGGGGGGAATGAAACTCTGGTGAGACTGGGGAAAGGAGGCGGGAGAGGGGAGAAGAGAGGGTGGGAGAGGGGAGGGGGAAACCTGGGAGAAGGGAGCTGGAAGGGGGAAGCAAGAGGAAGAAGGGAGAGGGGAAGCTCAGGGCTCAGGGTTGGGGGTCTCGCCGGACCAACTTGATTTTCATGCAGACCTGCTCCTGGGTTCACATGTGGCCTTTGGTGGCCAGGCTGGCAGCTATCCTGCCATAGATGGCCGTGTTCCTCCATCTAGTGCGGAGATCATGGACGTTGGGGGCATCCCCCCCAAACCTGAATAAGGTCCATGATCTCCACCCTGGACCAGGAAGGCACCCACCTTCTCCAGGCCCTGGCAGGCTCCTGGGAGCTGGCAGACTGCTCCTGGGGAGCGGTGGAGGGCTGGCTGCCAGTGGCTTGCTGGCTCCTATTTTGGGGTCACTGGGTCAGGGGCAGTGACTGCTTGCTCTGGGCTGGTGGGCTTGGAGCTGGCACAGGCACTGTGGCCAGAGCCAACCCGTTAAGGGCTCCGGGGATGGGGGAGGGAGAGGAGTGTTCTTGGTTGAGGCTGGAGTGGCCACCAGGGCACCCTGGGAAGGCTGGAGGCCCCCTATTTCGATATAAGTGTCTACACAGCACTTATTTCGAAATAGCTATTTTGAATTTGGCATTATTCCTCATGGAATGAGGTTTACCAAATTTGAAATAAGCGCTCTGGTATTTCGAATTAATTTCGAAATAGCAGTTTGGCTGTGTAGACACTAATAAAGTTATTTTGAAATACGGCTGTTATTTCGAAAGAACTTTGCTGTGTAGACATACCCTGAGAGACTTTCCTAAAATCCTGGGTCCATATTAGGGATGTTAAAATGTATATAATTTTGTAAATATGTAACTCTTGAAATTTACAGTGGTTACATGTTTACACGTGGGAGGCCAGGTGGGAGCCGGTGCTTGTGGGGACCTGGCTCTCGTGAGCAACAGCACCCACTTGCTCCCTCTCCATGCTGCTGCCTCTGTATTTGTGGGGGGCAGGTGGCTCAGCAGGAGCCAGCATGTTTGGAGAGCCTGCCCTCTCTTGTACTGCTGTCTCTGTGGAGGCAACGGGGTGGGAGGAGGGAGGAAAGGAGCTCTGCAGGAGCTGGCATGCACAGGAAACGAGTTTAAAAGCCGTCTCTCCACATACACTGGCTCCCACCTCTTCCCCCTGACCTGTTATGCAGAGGCAGTGCAGAGGGGGTGGGGTGGAGTACTGTGTACCCAGGCTCATTGCATAATCATTTAAACAGATACATGCTCACATCCCAAGGGCATATTCTGTAGCTCTCCTTTCTTCCTTTTGTCAGAATTCTGAACTCAATCACTGCTGCCCAGGTTGACACCTACTTCCATTTCCAGGACCAATTTTTCCATGTTTGTGACAGCAGGTCAAGAAAAGCATGACCCGTATTAGTTCCTCCAGCACTTGCATCAGGAAGTTGTCCTCAACACTTTCCAAAACCTTCCTGGATTGTCTGTGCACTGCTGTCTATGCATTGCTGCATTGTTCTCCCAGCAGATGTCAGGGTGACTGAAGTCCCCCATGAGAACCAGGGATTGTGATCTGAACGCTTCTATTAGTTAATCCAAATAATACCTTGTCTAACTCATCATCCTGGTCTGATGGTCTACAGCATATACCCATCATAATATCATTTTTGCTCTCTAATCTTAACCCAAAGACTCTCAACATATTTTTTCTCCAGTTTCATGCTGGAGCTCTGAGCAATTATACTGTTCTCTAATACTCAGTACAACTCCTCCACCTTTTCTCCCCAGGCCTGTCCTTACTGAACAATTATACACATCCATAATAATGCTCCAGTCATGTGAGTTACCCCACGAAGTCTCTCTTATTCCAATCACATCATCACATTAAAGGAGGAATACTTAGATAAATAACATAGGTAAAGAACAAGAAGCTTTGAAATAAAGCTGTTATCTGCTCCAAAGTTTCGTCAAAGAATGTTAATGGAAATTTAAAAATATTGCTTGGCTGTACAATGTACAACTAACGATACGGCCAAGAATGACCTTGAGCGGGTTACTGCGGATTATGTAGCGCTGGGAAGAAGGATCCAAGAATTCGGAGCGCAAGTGGTGTTCTCGTCCATCCTCCCTGTTGAAGGGAAAGGACTGGGCAGGGATTGTCGAATTGAGGACGTAAATGCGTGGTTGTGCAGGTGGTGTCGCAGAGAGGGCTTTGGTTTCTTCGACCATGGGACTCTGTTCCGGGCACAAGGATTGTTAGGAAGAGATGGGATCCACCTAATGAAGAGAGGAAGGAGCATCTTCGCGGGCAGGCTTGCAAACCTAATGAGGAGAGCTTTAAACTAGGTTCGTCGAGGGACGGTGACCAAAACCCTGAGGGGAGTGGGAAAGTCAGATACCGGGACTCAAGGCTCTGGTTGACCAATGGTGCTCAAGGCTCTGGTTGACCACCGGGGACAGTTTACTGACATTTGTGTTGGGTGGCCAGGGCAGGCACATGATGCCCACATCTTCAGGAACTCCTACCTCTACTGGAGGCTGCAGGCAGGAACATTTTTCCCACATCAGGACCTTGCCCTTGGGGATGTGCACATGCCAGTGTGCATTGTGGCTAATGCCACCTACCCCCTGATGCCATGGCTGATGAAGCCCTACACTGGCCACCTGGATGCGAGCAAGGAGCAGGTTAATGCTCATCTTAGCCGAGCTCGCATCCAGGTGGAATGTGCATTCAGATGTTTAAAAGGAAGATTCTGTTGCTTGCTCACATGGCTAGAAATGGGGGAATGCAACATCTCTGAGGTGGTGGCTGCCTGTTGCATTCTCCATAACCTTGTGGAGAGAAAAGGGGAGGCCTTCATCCCAGAGTGGGGTACAGGTGCTGATGGCGCGGAGAGGCAATTTGAGCAGCTGCCATCCGCCAGGCTCACCAGTCTGGTGTTCACATCCAGGAGGCCCTTAGGGAGTGATTCTCTGAAGAAGCCCACTGAGTCTCCCGAGGGTCTCCTCTATGGGGGCTTGGCCTTGCCCCAATACAACCTTCCCTCCATAACCCTCACCCTGACTCTCTTTCTAGAAATAATAAACACCAGGTTTTGTTTGAAAAGAATAAGTTCTGTTTTATTGTTATCAATATCATTAACTGAAAGCATCTAGAAATGTTGCTAAAATATAAAATCTTTTGTTCATTATACCTAGTTTTCTCTCAAAGCATGGTTTCTGATTCAAAAATAAACATTTTTTTAAATAACCAACATTGTCTGTAACTGGGGTGGTGGGGGTGCTTAGAAGCTGGAGGGGGGAGAGGGCTTAGAACCTGGAGCGGGGAGGGGGTTCAGGTGGGATGGTGCTTCCCTGTTTGCAAGCTCCTGCTGCCTTGCGTGCAGGGACCACCATGGCCTCGGTGTCAGATGGGGCGACTGACAGAGTGCTGGACAGGAGAGGGGAGGCACACTTGGGTCTGGGAGGGCTGGGGGAGAGGACTGTCAGGGGGAGAGGAGGGCCGAGGGACAGTGGGGGTTGGGGGAGAGGGAGGTGCAAGGGGAGAAGGGGGTAGTGGTGGAGAAGGGGGGTTTGGTGGGGCAGGGTCATGGCGTGCCGGAGAAGCGGTACCAGGGACAGGAGCAGGCAAGCCACAGACCTCACGGATTGTGGCACAAATTGAAGTGCACTGCTGTACAAGCTCTTCCAGCAGGCGATCATGAGCCTCTGCCTCCGTCCTCTCTTTCAGGGTCTTGTTGAGATCCTGCAGGGCCACCACATGTGTCTTCAGAACCTCTGTATAAGCACGCCAGTGCCTGCAGCTCCCGTATCCCCGAGATGGAGGTGGGGCTGGAGTGCTGTGGACCTCTTGCACAGAGACTGTGGAGGAAAAGAGGAAGAGACAATCAGTCACGCGTGCAACAGCTGTCCCCAAGGGCATGCCCTCTCTGTAAGGGACTCTCCTTCAGACAGGGGACTCAGAGGTTCTGAAAGTAACACCATGTGTGAGCTGGGCATCACCCTGAGCTTCACAGTGGCCCCAAAGTGCCAGTGGTATCATATGCCCCCTCACACTGCCAACCCACCCATGTGTTTTGTGGAAATGGCTCCTGGCATCACGTGGCACACACCCACGTGTCACACTCTACCACTGCACGTGTTTGCACATGCACAGCCAGTTGCTTGATGTCCAGGCTGAGCATGACGCGTTTCCCTTGTGCATCACCCACTGTGCACCCACCTCCTCCACCCTGTGTGTGGCACAACTTCACAGCACTCACCTGCTAGTTCTTCCCTGACGTCTGAAGACACCTGGGAGGCCTCTGGGGTCTGGGTGACCATCTCCAGGGTGAGGGTCATGGTGTTGTCGTCCTCCTCCTCCTCCAGCAACAGGTCTCGCTCTCCCGATTCCCTGGACTGCTCGTGCTCCTGCTCTGGTTCATCCACCACAGGCTCTGATAACCCAGACTGCACGAGACACAGTGGTGTCCGGGCTTCCCCACAGCTGAGAATGTGTGCCAGCTCCGCGTAGCACGGGCAGTAGTGTGGGGTTGCCCGAGAGCGGGAGCTCTCATCTCGGGCCTTCACATACCCCTGGCGCAACTCTTTAACTTTGGCCCGCACTTGCTTCAGGGTGCGGGGGTGATGCCCTCTCCTGGCCAGTCCCTGGGCCATACGGCTATAAATTTCCACATTCCTGCGGCGTCTGTGGAGGGCTTGTAAGGATTCCTCCTCGGACCACACCTCAAGGAGGCTCTTTATTTCTGTCCCAGGCCATGCCGGTGCATGGCGTTTGGAGCCCTTGGGTGGGTCCTCAGAAGGGTTCCTGGAAGGGTCAGGATGGTCTTGGGGCTGGGACATGCCCATGATCCTGTGGGACAGGAATGGCCCTGTGTTGTGTCTGGTTTCCTGCCACTAATGGCTTGCAGGGTGCCTATCCCTTTAAAAGACGGCTACAGACAGGAACAATGGAGGTGCCAGGCATACAGATGGACTGTCCACCAGGGCTTCTTCCCGGAGGCCTTTTTTGTCGACAAAACTGACTCCCTGCATCCACACACACCCTTTTGTCGACAGAACTCTGTCGACAAAGGCGTTATTCCTCGTAGAATGAGGTTTACCGCTGTCAACAAAACTGCCGCGTTCTGTTAACTTATTGTCGACAGAACATAGCAGTAGTGTAGACGCAGGTATAGTTTTGTCAACAAAAGTCTACTTTTGTCGACAAAACCCTGTAGTCTAGACACACCCTAAGGCTTTTTTGCTTCCTTGAGCAAACCACAAATGCCTTGCCCTTGAAGCCCAGTTTTCCTAACTGTCCTTCCTGTGAAGCCACACATAAAGCAGTCACTGAACACTTTTTTCTGTCCTTTGAAACAGCATGTTCTACACCTATGGTAGAGCTATCTCAGAAGGAATCATAATCTCCTCTCTTGCTAAATGTCACTAAGGACAGCAAATTTAGGCTAGTCCTGATTATTGTGTCAAAAATTGAAACAGTAAACACATATATTGTCCTCCTGGATACAATGCATAGTAACAAATTAGTGTGTAGTAAATCCATGTGGCATGATGGGCTAGTGGTTAGCATAACATAGGGTAATGCTAGGGAGAATTTACCATAAGTGGCACACTTCTAAAGGATTGGCCTTTTACACAGGGTTTCTGCTACCACAGGTATGATAGCAGCATTTTTCCCTACAGAGATGGAACTAGTGGAAAGCTGCAATAGGAAAATGAAATTGCTCTATGGCCACTGAAATCAGCTGTGCTATCAGTGCTGACTTGAAAGGAGGGGAACTGGAGGGACAGGCATTTCATGCAAATTACTCAAGGACTGTGAGACTGGCACTAGGGTTTACCAAATATCTTTAGCCCTATTTTCCATTGCTTTTAATCTGCTCACTAATAGGTGAGAATGTGCTACAGATTTAGTACAGTTGTTTAACTTTTATGCGTCATTTATTAGTTGGAAGGAGAGCACATGAAACAAGAAATTTGCTATGGAGCTGTTGTGTGAGTTAATGATGACTAAAGATAACACACTAAGTTGGAATTACTTAAAGATCTGAGATCAGTACAATATCGTACAAAATAGGAAAAGAATGCACACATTACCCACACTTGTTAGTGGTGGATTGAAGGAGAGAGGCACAGAAAGTTTTTTATCACTGTATCTGGAGGGATGCAGCAAATTTCATTCCTCAACTAAGTTTTCATATCAGTGTCATTATATAGGATTAATGAACAAAGATTACTTTTGCCAAAACAAACATGTTTTGATGTAATTTCTATTCATTCTCTAACTAATTTGAGTGAAAACATGATTATTTACAGTTGAGGAGACTAACAAGATAATATATTTTGATTGGGTTGCAGTGGCCAAAAGAGAAGAGATTAAGGCCAAAGTAAAGAAAATGTTGGAATTAGGAGACACTGAGGACTGTCCAGACTGAGCGGACTGGTGCCCAAACTTGATAAGTCCACAAGGCTTTGCAGTGACTTTTGCAGAGAGAATGAGGTGCCCCTCTGATGCATATTCCATACCACTCATTGATAAACTAGTTGATTGGTTGGGTAGTGCGCAGTTTCTGACTAGATTTGACCAAAGGGTATCAGTAGATTCCAAGGACACTGAACTTGTAGATGATCCATTGGTTTGATCTAGTATGGCACTTGCAGTGTTACATAATGGATATGTAAGCATATATTACAATACTTATGGACTTGCTAGGGTTACTTAGAAATCAGTCAGGATGCATAAGGGATAAGGTACATACAATTTACACCAAAGGATAAACTTTTTAAAAAAATATCAAATATGAAACATCAAGAATTTCAGCTGGCACTCCAGAACTTGGAACCCAAATGAAGAGAAATATTTTCTAGAAAGCTGTAAAAAATAATAAGATAAAACCAAAATTAACTCTGGGGCTCTTTGATCCTTCTTTCTGAATACAAATTTCTGGAAATAATGATTTTTTTTGAAATTTGGAAATTCTTCCATATGTAATTTTTTTTGTCCTACCGATACATCATATTGCTCTAGGGCCCCATAGGCCTAAGATGCTGAGACCTAAAGGATTTGTTCTTTTTAATTTTTTCTTGAAGTGTTAGATATGATTGTTAATGATGTAATATTATCTTGCCCTTATTCTGCAGCAGATCCACCAAACTGAATGTGGATAGGAAATCTGGACTCCTAATACTGCGTCTGTCATGAACTAACTGGTCCTCATTTCTCAGCATCTTGTTCCTTGTGTAGTAATTTATGCAAGTGCAAAGTGGATTTAAAATACTACTCTTTGTTTTATATCAATTTTGTATTCATTTTCTATAGATACAACTTATGACCTTGAGCACTGTGTAAAATGAGGATATTATCTGATAGATTTTTAGGACAGATGGTATCATCATGATAATCTGGTCTAACATCCTGCACATTGTAGGCCATAGAACATCACCCACTGCATCCTGTAATAGACCCATATTTTCTGGCTGACTTACTCAAGTCATGATGTAATAACTCCAAGTTACAGAGACTCTACCATTTACATTACTTTAAACCAGCAAGTGACCATACTATGTGTTGTAGGGGAAGGTGAAAAAAACCAGGGTCTTTGCCAATCCAACTTGGGAAAAAATTCCTTCGCAGTTCCAAAAGTGGTGACAAGCTAGACCTTGAGCACGTCAGCAAGACTCACTAACTTGGGAAAGAATTCTCTGCAGTAATTCAGAGACCTTCCCATCTAGTGTCCCATGACTGACCATTGAGAACCTTTGCTAACAGCAATCACAGATGGGCCACATACCATAGGCAATCCTATCATACCATCCCCTCCATCAGCTTACCAAACTCAGTCTTGAAACCAGTTAGGATTGTGCCTACTGCTCCTCTTGGAAGGCTGTTCTAGAACTTCACTCCTCTGATGGTTAGAAACTAATTAAAGACTAATCCAGTTGATGGCCAATTCATATCCATTTGTTCTTGTATCAACACTGACATTTAACTTCTCCACCTCCCTGGTGTTTATCCCTCATGATTTTTCTCAATAAATACATCAATCTCCCCCCAGCCTTATTTTGGTTAAGCTCAACAAGCCAAACTCCCTGTGTCTCCTCTCGGAAGGCAGGTTTTCCATTCCTCTGATCATCCTAGTAGCCCTTGTTTGCACCTGTTCCTGCTTGAATTTGTCTGTCTTAAATATAAGAGAACTAACACTCTTATAGTGAGATAGTGATTTAATAGTGTTTTAAGTATAAAACATTAGCTAAGCGATAATTATTTCCTCATCATCCTTTCCATTTGATAGCTAACCTGGAATGTGGTATATTGCAAAGGGCAATAGAATATAAAGTTTATCAACCATGAAAGGTAAAACTCATATATGACTAAACATGCTTTTTTCCCCCTGAAACCACTGCTGCCATCATTAGAATTTGAGCCAGTCACGTTTGAGGAAATGGTTTGCTTCATGAAAATGCTAATTCAGACAAGTCAAAACCTTTCACATAGGTTGTCAACATTTTCATGGGAAATTACTGACATACTTTGTTTGCATAAGGTTGAAAAGATTTTAAAAAAAATATTTTGGAACAAAAAACAAATATTGATATCTCTGAATTGCTTATGGGTGTTGAAATTCCATTTTTGATCAGTTTTAATTAAAATATCACAGCATTGCACAGAGCTATCAATTGTGAATCTAAGATGATATGAAGGAGCATATAATATCTAAATTGACTGGATTGTATATTTGGGCAAAATAGAGTACAGAGTACAGATTCTTCTTTTAGGTAGCAGGTTTCAAACACACAAAAGGAAGCATTTTTTCATACAATGCACAGTCAACCTGTGGAATCCCTTGCCAAAGCACATTGTGAAGGCCAAGACTTTAACAAGGTTAAAAAAAAGTCTTAGTTAAATTCATGGCTATTGGCCAGGATGGGCAGGTATGGTGTCCCTATCCCCTGTTTGTCAGAGCTAGGGATGAGTAACGGGGAATGGATGAGTTGATGATTACCTGTTCTGTTCACTCCCTCTGGTGTATTTGCCATTGATCACTGTCAGAAGACAGAATACTGGGCAAGATGGACTTTTGCTCTGAACTACTGTGGTCATTATGTTCTTAAGTTTTTTCTACTCTTTTGCTATTAAATAGTCATAACTCTTTAACAATCATAATCAAAGATGAAAGTTGCTGATACACTCTGGTATAATAGCTGGGGATGGTATTCTGGATGCCTAAACAGAAAAGGATCTCCAGCCCACCAAAAAGTGATCTTTTTTCTGTGGCCCTTTTAGACTTGGATCCTGGGATGAACCCAATAATGCCCTTGCAATGTTAATCTAGCCCTGCCTGGCTAGGGCAGAGGTGGCTCCACATGCTGCCTTTCCTCTCCATGGGGCTGTAGATATGAGTGCTGGCTCACAGAAAACAGGGAAGGAAACTCTGCCTGTCTGCATGCTGCCATGCGCTTACCTGCAGGTGATGCCGCTTCAGCTCCCATTGGCTGGAAATTGTGACCAATGAGAGCTGCAGGGGCAGTGCCTGCAGGAAAGGCCAACTGCCCCTCCTGGCTACAGCCAGGGACATGCTGGCAACAGCTTCTGGAAGTGCTGTAGGGTGAATTCAAGCAGGAAGCCTTCCTCAGCCCTAGTGCCCCACCAGATAGGAGCTGCCCAATGCAAGCACCCCACACTCCAAACCCCTGCCCCAGTCCTGAGCCTCTTCCAGAACCCTAACTCTGACCCAGACCTTCAATATTGCAATCCTCTCAAGACAGTTAAGTCGAAAGCAGACTATGAAGAGCTTCTCAAGGATCTCCCAAAAGTAGGTGAGTGGGTAACAAAATGGCAGATCAAAATCAATGTTAAATGCAAAGTAATGCACATAGGAAAACATCCCTACTATACACATAAAATGTTGGGGACTAAATTAGTTATTACCACTCAAGAAAAAGATCTTGGAGTCATTGTGGATAGTTCTCTGAAAACATCCACTCAATGTGCAGCAGCAGTCAAAAAAGTAAATGAAATGTTGGGAACCCTTAAAAAAGGATAGAGAATAAGACAGAGAATATTTTATTGCCTCTATAAAATTCATCTTGAATATTATGTGCATATGTGGTCGCCTCATCTCAAAAAATATATATTGGCACTGGAAAAAGTTCAGAAAAGGGCAACACAAATTATGAGGGATATGGAATGGCTGCCATATGAAGAGAGATTTATAAGACTGGAACTTTTCAGCTTGGGAAAGAGATGACTAATGTAACCTACTAAATGATATCTGCTCTATCTTAGCTTATTAAATTATATCTGTTCTATGTTAGCCTACTAATTGATAGCTGTTTTATTTTATTTTGTCTTTCTCTTTTATATAGATTTTAATAGGCTGGTAACACAAGGTGCCTGGAGAATTAATTTTCTGTGAGATTCATTAGAGCAAAAGTATGGGAGTTAGTATTTGGTATTTTTCTTGTAATTTTCCATAAGATATGTGAAGCAAGAGTTTGTGGTTGGCGTAATAATCTATTTTTAAATTCTGCCCAGAATCTGCAAAGAATTCTGCTAACTTGGTGATAACTGACAGGTCAAATCTCCTGTGCAATTGACCCAGATGTTCAAGCCCAAAACCGCAACCTCCCGCCTTTTCTTGGTGGTCCTGGGAGGTCATTCAAGAAAGCGTCAATCAGGTCTAATGAATATTCATAAATTCCCCAAATATTTTCTTCAGTTAGAAATGTTACCCTCAGAAATCTTAGAGTGCTAGGCCCAACTATGGACAAGGGGTTGAACATCCGGGACATTTTGGTGCCAAAAGGGGTATTTAGGCCTAGGAATTTGGAAAGTTGGGACTGCTGCTTCAGTTGTTGCTGACACAGCCCACTCCGGAGTGTTTTTATCTTTTCAGGTCAGAAACCATAGACTTATATCTATTCTATCTTTTCACTGCTTTCTTGCTTCTTTAATTTTGCTTAAGTTTGTTTTTAGGAATTTCACCACCACCTGCTCCAAGGCCTTCCAGAGGAGGTTAAGCCATCCTTCCCTGTTCAGCCTTGGGGGTACTAAGATCTTGTGGATAGGGAATATTGTTGTATTACTCTTTATATACTTAGATAAGTTTAACTTGATTGTTTTAATGACAGCTGGGGAAGGAATCCAAGTGATTTGTGTTCTTGCTGCTGTATTTATTGTGGAGATCATCATTGACTTCCGTTTAGCAATAAAATTGTTTTCTATTTCATTTCCGGAGTTAAGGTGTGTGATTGCTGTTGGCCCCCTCTGGCCCTCAACTGGGGAAATCTTATGGTTCCATTGCATTGTAACCTGGGATAGAGGACAAACTTAGATTTTCTGCTCAGATTGGCGAGCCTTATCCATTCAAATTTTACTAGAACTCCTTCCCAGGCTACACTAAGGGCGGATATGATAGAGGTCTATAAAATCATGACTGATGTGGAGAAAGTGAATAAAGAGTTATTTACTCCTTCCCAGAACACAAGAACTAGAGATCACCAAATGAAATTTATAGGTAGCATAGAATCATAGAATCATAGAACCATAGAGCTGGAAGAGACCTCAGAAAGTCATCAAGTCCAGCCCCCTGCCCTAGGCAGGACCAATCCCAACTAAATCAACCCAGCCAGGGCTTGGTCAAGCTGAACTTAAAAATCTCTAGAGATGGAGACTCCACTACTTCCCTAGGTAACCCATTCCAGTGCTTCACCACTCTCCTAGTGAAATAGTTTTTCCTAATATCCAACCTGGACCTCTCCCCTCGCAACTTGAGACCATTGTTCCTTGTTCTGCCATCTGTCACTACTGAGAACAGCCTTTCTCCATCCTCTTTGGAACCTCCCTTCAGGAAGTTGAAGGCTGCTATCAAATCCCCCCTCACTCTTCGCTTTGGCAGACTAAACAGACCCAACTCCCTCAGCCTCTCCTCACAGGTCATATGCTCCAGCCCCCTAATCATTTTCATTGCCCTCCGCAGGACCCTCTCCAATGCATCCACATCCTTTTTGTAGTGGGGGGCCCAGAACTGGACACAGTACTCCAGATGTGGCCTCACAAGAGCCGAATAAAGGGGAATAATCACATCTCTGGATCTGCTGGAAATGCTCCTCCTAATGCAACCTAATATGCCATTAGCCTTCTTGGCTACAAGGACACACTGTTGACTCATATCCAGCTTCTCATCCACTGTAATCCCCAGGTCCTTTTCTGCAGAACTACTACTTAGCTGGTTGGTCCCCAGCCTGTAACAATGCTTGGGATTCTTCCGTCCCAAGTGCAGGACTCTGCACTTCTCCTTGTTGAACCTCATCAGATTTCTTGTGGCCCAATCCTCCAATTTGTCTAAGTCACTCTGGACCCTATCTCTGCCCTTGAGTGTATCTACCTCTCCCCCTCGCTTAGTGTCATCTGCAAACTTGCTGAGGGTATAATCCATCCCCTCATCCAGGTCATTAATAAAGATATTGAACAAAACCGGTCCTAGAACCGAACTGTGGGGCACTCCGCTAGAAACTGACCGCCATCCTGACATCGAGCCATTGATCACTACCTGCTGGGCCCAACCTTCTAGCCAGCTTTCTATCCATCTTACCGTCCATTTATCCAATCGACATTCCCTTAACTTGCTGGCAAGAATATTGTGGGAGACCGTATCAAAAGCTTTGCTAAAGTCAAGGTATATCACATCCACTGACTTTCCCATGTCTACAGAGCCAGTTACCTCATCATAGAAGCTAATCAGATTGGTCAGGCATGACTTGCCCTTTGTGAATCCATGCTGACTATTCTTGATCACTTTCCCCTCTTCCAAGTGCCTCAAAATGGATTCCTTAAGGATCCCTTCCATGATAGCAGGTTTCAGACAGACAAAATGAAGTACTTTGTCACACAATGCACCTTGCCAAAGAATGATGTAAAGGCCAAGACTGCAACAGGATTCAAAAAAGAGCTGGGTAAAATTCATAGGGGACAAGTCCCTCAGTAGTTAGCCAGGATGGGCAGGATTGTGTCCCTAGCCTCTATTTGCCAGAAGCTGGGAATGGGTGATGGGATGAATCATTTGATGATTACCTATTCTAGTCATTCCTTGGCACTCGGAATTGGCCATTGTCAGAAAACAGACTACTGAATTACATGGACCTTTGGTCTGACTCAGTATGGCTATTCTTATGACTCCAAACCCCAATCTTCTGCAACAGTCCTGAGCCCCCTTCCACACTCTAACTGCCTCTGAGGCCCTACACCTCTACCCCAGCCTACTGCCTCGAGCCTCCCCCTTCCATACTCAACCAACCCTCTGTCCTGGCCTACATATCTCAACCCATTTCCCTGAGCTTTGCATCACAGGACTTCATTTACTACACCACAAAAAAACGTTTCTAAAAAAGCCTAATAGGAATAAAACTGTGTTAATTACAGAAAATCAGATTTATTGTTTTAATTACATATTTGTATTTTACATTCATTAGAAACAAAAGGGGGGTTGCAATATGACATGAACTATAAGAAATTTAAATTACTTTCACCCCAATCATAATCATCCTTTCTATGTCAGTTTTTCCGTAATGGTTTTAAAATTGCTGATTGCCCAACCAGTTTTCTTAGCTGGAATGTGATATGTGGTCAGGAACTACTTACATGCCTGGAAACATCCCCATTTGTTTCTACCTGAAGTTGCCATTCTGGGCAGCTATTTCTTTTAAAAGAAGTAACATGTGCTTTTGCTATAAGAACTTGATATATATATTTACTAAGAGTAAACATCTCAACATTTGTCTTTCCAAGTCATATTGCTGTTTTTCACTTTTGTATCATGTTGGCAAAATGATATCTGATAGGCGTATTTAAAGCAGTATTATTCTGTTTCAGTGAAAATTTGTGAGCCTTTCACATTCACCCTTTGATATCCTCATGAGAGATGCTGAAGATTGCATAATAAACCTTCATTTCTGAGCTGTGGGCTACTCATCAAATAAAAGGTATTTTACTTATTTTTAATTAATCATATCTCATCTAAAATTTAGCTTGTTGTATGATTTATTCATATTAACATTTGACATTTCTCCTTGCTGCTGTATAGCCTTTCACGCTTTTTCCTACTTTAGGTTTTTATTACTTTTGGCCAGGAGGACAGATGTTTAGATTCTAAGCTCTTTGGGACACAGCCATGTTTTCATTGTACAACATCTGTTGCAGTGAGCCTTGCTCCCTGATTGGTGGCTTCTGGGGTACTACCTTGCTATAAATAAAAAATAGGAATAAGAATAGATTGTTTCTCTTGTGACTGCTCTACTCCTGTAGGCAGCTGAAGAACTCTGCTGTAGGCCTTTAAATTTGTTGTTATGAAATATCTCAAGATCTTTATATCAAACATCTTGTCGAACAAGATTGCCAAGATTACTTAAAAACCTGGTTGCTCTGGATGTAACAGTTTCTGCCATAATTTTCATTTTAAACACATGTGAACAAATCTTGAGGTAATAGTTTACAGACTACATTTTTTCATACCTATTTAAATGATACTTAACTGGTGACAAAGCTAGTATCTTTCTAATCCTGGCAGGTTTAAACTGATGTACTTATTATGAACTAGCTAGTCAGGAATTATTGAACAAATCATTTATTCACTGGAAAATAGCAGTTTATTAAACCAAAACTTTTAGAGGGAAAAAATTATTTTTAAAAATTTCCTGTTTAAAAAATGCTAAATTTCAAAATGATTGAAAAATTCCATTTTGGCATGTTCTAAATAAAGAATTCTATTGTGGGGGTCCACTTTTTAATTTTCAATTAATTTTATAGTGAAAAAAAGAAAATTAACTCAAAACATTTCAAAGTTATTGCAATAAAGCTTTGTGATTGACATGACCTTAACTTCACCCCCTCCAGATTTTTGGTTCATGATTTTTTTTTAAAGATTTCAACTATTAATCACAATTCTATGTGGGGAAATTTTCAACGTCTCAAAAAAAATTAACAGGGAAACTGTCTTTCCATCTCATTAAAAGGCCTAATACAGTACATTTGGTGATCAATTTCAATATGTCAAAAGTCATTACAATTTTATTGTATTGTATTTTTGTATTTCATGGTTCTTTTTGTGAGTGCTGAATAATAATCTAGCCAACATTTAGGACTTAGCTAAAGTTTGACTGAGGAAAACCTTCAAATGTTAGTAAGAATGCTAGTAGTTACAGAGACATGACTATTCTATTTAAATCACTTATCCCAGTACCAAATGCAGTACGGACTTGTGTGTAAAGCTGAACATTTTTAAATTACATATTTTAAAGGTTTAGCAATAGTTACATGGCAGCAGATAGTTCGTAGTATTTCATTGTAATAAACCAGGACTAAATCTTACAGGCTGAATCTTATAGGCTGGCGACTAACTAGCTAAGCAGCAGTTTGACAGAAAAAGACCTCGGGATTACAGTGAATGAGAAGCTGGCATATTAGAGTGCATTAGGAGAACATTGCTAGCAGATGTAGAGATGTGATTATTCCCCCTTATTGTGCAGCGGTGAGGCCACATCTGGAGTATTGTGTCCAGTTCTGGGTGCCCACCCCCACTACAGAAAGGATGTGGATGCTGTTACTACAAAAATTCCCACTGGAGACCACCCAGGGTTACACTAGTATGGATTTATTGACTGATGAATTAACATTCCACTATATGCACTACATGGTTAAACTAAAGAGTTTAAACTAAAGGGGAACCAACTATCTCACACACACACACATTCATTCATTCACTCATTCACACACATTCATTCCTGCCCTCAGGCACTCACACACCTAGGGTATGTCTACACTACAAAGTTAATTCGAAATAACAGCCATTATTTCAAATTAACTTCAATAGGGTCTATACATGCAAACCGCTATTTCGAATTTAATTTGAAATAGCGGAGCGCTTATTTTGAATTTGGTAAACCTCATTCTACGAGGAGTAACGCCAAATTCGAAATAGCTAATTCGAATTAAGTGCTGTGTAGACACTTAATTCGAATTAGCTGGCCTCCAGCCCTTCCCAGTTTCTCCTGGTGGCCACTCTGGGCCAAACCAGGAAAACTTGTCTCCTCTCCACCAGCCCCGGGGCCCTTAAAGGGGTAGAGTCTGGCCACTGGGCATGTGCGACAGCCAGGCCTGCCAGCAGCCGCTGCCCCTCACCCAGTGGCCGCACAATGGCAGCCAGTGGCAGCCAGCCGTCCCCTGTAGCTGTTGGTGATGATAAACGTTTGACTGCATGTGTAACAATCGGTGCTCCCTTTATCTAAAGTGTTAGACCCTGTGCACTTGGGTCAACACAGGAGATCTCTGAAAGCCCCAGGAAATGACAGATGCAGGCAAGGTTTGAAATCAGTCGAGCAGGTTTATTGTCAAATGCGAAGCTCTAACAGTTGGTAACAGAGGGTATGTCTACACTAGCCACCCTAGTTCGAACTAGGGTGGCTAATGTAGTCATTCGAACTTGCAAATGAAGCCCAGGATTAAAATATCCCGGGCTTTATTTGCAAGTTCCCGGGCACCGCCATTTTTAAATGCCTCGTAGTTCGAACTGCCTGCCCGCGGCTACACGTGGCATGGGCGAGGTAGTTCGAACTAAAGCCCCTAATTCAGACTACCGTTACTCCTCCTGCAATGAGGAGCAATTTGTCTCCTGCCATCTTTCTCCAGCCTCTGACAAACAGAGGCCAGGGACACCATTTCTATCCCCACCCCCCAAGGTCAGCCAGAAAGCACCCTTTGCGGTGTCCTTTTATAGATAGGTACAAACAACTTACATCACTTCTTTACATAAAAGGTTACTACCCTCTGTTGCCTACTTACCACCCCTCACCTTGTGCAAGGGGGGCTTACTTTCTGTTTGTCATCCTGTCAGTTCCGACCTGGTCCTGAACTTAGGTTGGTATGTGCCTAACTCCTAAGGAATTCTTGTACCAGGACATTTCTTAAGATGTTCCGTTACTCCCTTTTGGCTTACAGTCTGTCCTTGGTGCTTCCCTGTGTCCTTCCATGCTCCACCTAACTTACACAATTATCAATAGGACCTCTTTCTTGGCTCCTGTGTTACTGAACCAAAGTCTTGCTCACTAGATCGCAGGCCTGTTGCTGTTTTCATGTTACAGGCCTCTATTGAGGCTTGCTGACTCCATGTTACTGACCCTCAACTTACTACAAGGCATATGGGTGGCAGAAGGAGCCAAGGCATGTTGCACCTGGAGGGTCTGTCTGCTAGGGTTGCCACGTATTCACCCAGACAGTTCGGTATTTGCGGGCTCCGTCCAGTAAAAAAAAACAGGAAATACTGGACATGTGAAATGTCTGGTATTTCCTGTTTCTCTCCGACAGAAGCCCAGCGGGGACAATTTTCCCCTGCCGCTTCTGGCGGGGGTAGGGGAGTGAGGAGCATGGCAGTCTAGCGAAAGGGGGCAGGAGAGGGCACTTTCCGGGTGCCACGCTACGAGGGCGCTGGGCTGAGGTGGGAGTGGAGCGCACACTGCTGTGGCCCACGTGACCAGCAGAGACCCAGGAGCTGGCCACATGATGCCTCCCTTTATACAATGTGAGCCGAAGAAGCCGGGCTGGGCCACAGGAGCAGCCATTTTAAAAGTAAGATTAACTTACCTGGCCATCCCGTTCCTCTGGTGCCTGGCTCTGCAGGGGGGTGGGGCAGGATTTGATTGGGACGGGGTGCTCCCAGCATTGGGGATGCCTGGCTCAGGGGGAGGGGTGAGTGCACTGGCATGGGGGGAGCACTAGGGGGGTCTGGCTCTGAGGCAGGGGTGAGTGCACTGGGATGGGGGGGCGCTAGGGGAGCCTGACTCTGGGGGAGGGGTGAGTGCATTGGGATAGGGGGACGGGCTCAGGGGGAGGGGTGGTGCATTGGGGTTAGTATGTGGCCCCCAACTGGAGGGAGTGGTGCAACTTTTGCTGAACAACTTTGGTCTCCCCTTTTTTTTTCTATGACAGAAAATTATCTAGCTTCTCTTTAAACTCTGTTATAGTCCTAGCCTTCACAGCCTCCTCTGGCAAGGAGTTCCACAGGTTGACTACACGCTGCATGAAGAAGAACTTTCTTTTATTCGTTTTAAACCTGCTACCCATTAACTTCATTTGGTGTCCTCTAGTTCTTCTATTATGGGAACTAATAAATAACTTTTCTTTATTCACCCTCTCCACACCACTCATGATTTTATATACCTCTATCATATCCCCCCTTAGTCTCCTCTTTTGTAAACTGAAAAGTCCCAATCGTTTTAACCTCTCGTCATATGGGACCTTTTCCAAACCGCTCATCATTTTAGTTGCCCTTTTGTGAACACTTTCCAAGGCCAAAATATCTTTTTTGAGGTGAGGAGACCACATCTGTACACAGTATTCAAGGTGTGGGCGTACCATAGTTTTATACAGGGGCAGTAGGATATTCTGTGTCTTATTTTCTATCCCTTTCTTAATAATTCCTAGCATCCTATTTGCCTTTTTGACCGCCGCTGCACACTGTATGGAAGTTTTCAGAGAACTATCTACAAATCCGGTTGTATTTTAGAGCGTGGCTGTATACAATAGATTGAGAAATGTGTCTGGGATGGAAGATAGAGACGTGAAGGTAAGCGTAGCGGTCAGTAGATTTCTGATATTTGTCCATCATTTAATTGAACTGTAGTGTCAAGGAAGTGGATTTCTCATGTGGACTGATCCAGGGTGAGGTTGATGGTGGGGTGGAAGTTTTTGAAATCCTTGTGAAATTCTTCAAGGGTCTCTTTCCCATGAGTCCATATGATAAAGATGTCATTGATGTAGAATAAGGATGCTATTAGACTATTTGTTGTTTTTTAAGTTTTTCCTGTTACAGACTAACTTGGCTACCGCTTTGAATATCTTGCTTAGTCTGCCTAGATTCTGTGATACAAACCCACAGGTAAATCCTTGTCTGAAAGAGTTCAGCCTCATGGTCAGTAACATGGTCAGTCTGAATTTTTTTGATGTCTGTGTCTGCTCTTACTTCGTTCATCTTGGCCAATGTATCAAGTATCTTGGGAAGATTATTGTGATTTTTTAGCAATATTTTTCTTCCTTCATGATCTCTAAGTATGGTAAAGGTGATTTTTTTTTTATTCCTATAGCTTCGACTGACCAGTTTCTATCCTGCCAAATTCTCACCTGTTTACTGAACTGTGGAACTGGTCATGCTCCTTTATTGTAATATTTTCTCCAGTTGTATTTCCCAAATGTTTTCCTCCTTAGTAATTGTCACGTTATTGGATTTTGAAGTGAGCAGACAGATCACCGTTGCGCCCACTGGTGGCATTTGCCCCAAATTCTGTACAAAGTGGGCCTTGTGAGGTATCAAAAGAAAGCTTATGTTCTACTGATTCTATGTATGATACTCATGTACTTGTATGATTTTTGTATGTGGAGTTATGAATATGGGCCCTGTTCTTGTATTTTGAATGTTCTCTGTCTGGGAAGGAGCAATGGGCCTGGACTGCCTATTCTGAGGAAGGATTGTTCAGTGAATGGCTATGCTTACTAGCATTGCTCCTTGGACAATGGCTCTTGGGAGTGGCCAATGCACACCGAAGGAATGTGTCTGGAAACCTGCAAACCAGGCAATGCCTTATGGCAGTGGTTCTCAACTTGTTTCAGTCCACGGACCATCAGGCCAATCAAAAAATTTTCATGGATCACCTCCTTTTTGAGACATGATAAAAAAAAGAGCAAACAACAGACATTTTGGTTTGAAATTTATTTCTGACTAACAGATTTTTGGATTCTCTTCTCACTGACAAGCTTTTCAATGTTTGGAGTGGTACTTGATAATGCACAAAGAATATCGCTTTCCACTGCAAGCCAATTCCTCTGTTTGGACTTAACGTGCAACAAACACGAAAATCCAGTCTCACACATATAAGTTGATGCAAATGGCAAAAGAAATCTGACTGTGTGTGCTGACAGATTTGGGTAACTCCCGGTCACGCTGGCCCAAAATTTCTCTATGGTAGACTGCTGGTACACGTCTCGAGCCACAAAATCATTTTTCAGATCCAAGAATTCCTCCTGAAGATCCTCTGGAACACTATTAACATCTGTTGTAAACGGATTCCTGATGAAAGATCCATCCCTTGTCCTGTCCACCTCTGGAAAGTATCATTGGAATTCTTCTCGTAGCTTCCGTAAATGATCAAGAATTTGTATCTGAATGGCTGCCTTTTCCCCAAGCATGGCATCCACATATGGAAATTGAACCAAATTATTGACTTCGACTCTTACGATCCAGAGTTCCAATTTGTCAAGTAAAGCCTTGATTGTGCTTTGGTGAGAGAACAGATTTGCACCTTTCCCTTGCAGCTGAAGATTCAGTTTATTCAAGATTCCAAAAATATTGACAAGATATGCAAGTTCTAAATTTGACTGCGTCAGCACATTTTGGAATTCCTCTTTCTCTTGAGCCTGGAGAAATAAATCCAACTCCTCTCTCAACTGAAAAACTCTGCTGAGTACGTTCCCTGCTAACAACCACCGTACAGAAGTGTAGAACAGCAACACATCAAAGTCAGAACCCATGTCCAGGCAAAATCTTTTGAACAGCCTGGTTTTCAGAGCCGATGATTTGATGTGATTCACCACTTTCACCAACCCTTTGAAAATGGCGTTCAGTTGGTCAGGCAATGTTTTTGACGCCAAAGCTTCCCTATGAATGAAGCAATGAACTCCAGTTACCATTAGAGCGTGCTGTTTCACCAGCATTTGGAAGCCCGATCTTGAGCCCGGCATGGCAGGTGCAACATCAGTGGTGACACCCACAAGATTTACCCAATCCAGACCATGTACTTCAAAGAAATCAACAATTTCCATCACATCCTGAGCCTTTGTGGTGGTATCAAGAGTCTTACAAAAAAGAAACTCATCTTTGAAGTCTCCCTCAACCATGTATCATGCAAACGCCAATAGCTGAGAGCACAATGTGATGTTGGTCGATTCATCCAATTGTATGGCAAACAATGGAGACTTCTTTATTTCATCCGCAACTTGTTCACTGATGTTCTGTGATATCTCATTTGTCTCAATACTGTATCATTAGAGACAGATATATCTTTCAGCTTCCTTTCTGCTTCCTCGCCAAGAACAAGCCACACCATCTCTTTTGCAGAGGGGAGCACAAGTTGCTCTACAATGGTATGAGGCTTCTTGGCCTGTGCAACTTTGTATGCAACAATGTAGGAAGCGCGCACTGAATTGCTTGTTTTATTGTAGAATGCACTTGTTGAGTCGAGGCGCTGCCATTTCAGACCTGATAACTGCTGCTCAAAATAATCTTCATCCTTTTGCAACAAGTTGGGGTGACACTTTTCGAGATGGAGTTTCAGCTTAGCTAGCTTCATTGAGTCATTCCCCAAGATTTTGAAACAAATAACACATTGTGGCAAATCCACGCCTTCTTTTTCTTGACAAGTGAAGCCGAATTTGATGTAGTCCTCCGAATACTTATGCTTGACATTTCTTCCTGTCGTTGCCATTATAAACAAACTACACCACACCTGTAAAACAGCACATGTAGCACATGACGAACGACACAGCAACTGCCCGGCACGATGGCGGCACTACACTGGTGCTCAGAGCCTCAGACAGAAGTTACTGGCAACACAACACGGTTGCATCCTAGGTGACACTATGGATGATGTGCCGCGTGCTTGTGAACACGGCGTAAAACAGCCTAACAGCGGCACCTGTTCACGCCATGTGACTTTGGACAATGTTTCTGTGGACCACCGAAAAAGTCACCATGGACTACCAGTGGACCATCAGTTGAGAACCACAGCCTTATGGCTACTTGTGTGTGAAACACAGATAGGTCACTTCATCATCTGACCAGCTTTGGTTTGTGAGACACCAGGAATATAAAAATCCCATGAGGCCATCTCCATCTTGTTTTTAATCTTGCTACTTATTCCAGATGCATCCTTGCTAGGGACAGAGAGCCAGGAAGGACTGCTGACCCGTCCTAATACAGGATGTACACCAGAGACTTTTAAGATAGAAGTTTGTAACATCTCTCTAAGAGCCTGCATCAGGAACTTGGTAATTGATGTATGCAATGTATTCTCCTTAACAATCTTACTCTCAACCTTTTCTTTCTTTTATTAATAAACCTTTAGATTTTAGATTCAAAGGGATTGGCTGAGCATGCTCTTGTGGGTAAGATCTAAAGTGTAAATTGACCGGGACTGTGGCTGGTTCTTTGGGATCAGGAGGATCTGTTCGGAGTTGGTGAGATTGAGTTTTATAACCTCTCACCTGTGTGTAAGGCCCAGGGCTGATTGTGGCACAGGGAGAGGTGGAGTGTCTGAGGGGTTTTGCTTGTGAGGCTTCCTGCTGGCCAGATTGGTAGCTGAAGTGCTCTGGGTGACTGGTTTGTGGCCTTTTTGGGAAAAGTCTCCAGTCGAGGGCTGTAAGTAGCCCTGGTTGCTACATCACTGGCATTGTCTCCTGTTTTTAATGTTTCAGCCCTTTCCAGTTCAATTTCTGTGAAACTTTTCCCTTGCTAGCTGAGCTGTAATACAGTCATGCTTTGTACCTCCCTAGGATTTTTATTATGGTTTGTTCTGCTTGGCATATACATTTTGCCATATCTAGGTTCAGATCTCTCTCCCTTAGTAATAATTCATAGACATTTTATTGTTGCACTCTAGCATAATCTGGCCTTTAATGAGAGAGTCTGTTAACATGTCATATTCATAGGACTGAATTAGATATTTCAGTCTGTGACAAACTCTTGTTTGCCCTTCCTTCCATGTTCTCATCCCAAACATAAGTCTCATAAATAATGCTTTGTTCCAAAGATACAGTGATCCTCAGAGATTTTCTTTTTTCCCCAAAAGTTTTCCTTTCTTTCCCCCACCGCCTTTTACATGGAATGCATTCTTTACATGAAGTTGCACTTGTTATTGCCACTGTTAAGAGCAGAGCAATCTTCTACTCATCCTCCAGTTTATTTCTAGCTGTGGCTTTCATTATACAGTTCAAATTGTTGTTTGGAATGGTTGCTACAGAATCTGGCCTACTAAACTGCACCCTACACAGCTCTAAGAATCAGGGGAAAATATTTCATGTTCCTATAAAACATTCAGGCTGTGTCTAGACTGGCCAGTTTTTCCGGAAAATCAGCCGCTTTTCCAGAAAAACTTGCCAGCTGTCTACACTGGCCGCTTGAATTTGCGCAAGAACACTGACGATCTAATGTATGATCGTCAGTGTTCTTGCGCAAATACTATGACGCTCCCATTCGGGCAAAAGTCCTCTTGCGCAAATGCTTTTGCGCAAGAGGGCCAGTGTAGACAACCCAGAATTGTTTTGTGCAAAAAAACCCCGATGGCTAAAATGGCGATCAGGGCTTTCTTGCGCAAAAGTGCATCTAGATTGGCCAGGGACGCTTTTCCGCAAAAAGTGCTTTTGCGGAAAAGCGTCTGTGCCAATCTAGACGCTCTGTTCCGAAAATGCTTTTAATGGAAAACTTTTCCGTTAAAAGCATTTCCGGAAAATCATGCCAGTCTAGACGCAGCCTCAGTGTTACCATTCTCACTGGTCTTGCAGAATTCTTTTCCTTACATTCCTGATACCATGTTGTCTCTTAGGATATGTCTATACTACAGAGTTTTGTTGGAAAAACGGTCATTTTGGGGACAAAACTTACGGAACGCCCACACTGCAATCATGTTCTTTTGAAAGTAAATCAAAAGAACAGAAGGCTTTTTCCGATGTTGGTAATCCTTTTTCTGTGAGGAAGAACACCTTTTCAGAAACAGCATTTTCACAAAAAGGCATGTGTGGATGGGGGGGGGGGGGGTTTGAAAGAAAAGGCCTTGAGGAAATAGCACAGGTGCCTCAAAGCACAGCTCACACTCAGGGGAAGTATCCCACACCTGCGCCTACTTTGACGAGCTGCACCAGATCCTGGGGGGTGGGGAAACATCTTCCCCACCCGTCTTTGTGGACTCCAGCCTGGAGATCCTCGTCATCACCTGGCCAGAGGTCTTGGCAGAGAAGGAGCAGGTGGACCAGAGCTAGCCAGAGGCAGAGGAGGCGGAGACGGACACCATGACCCTCTCTCTGGAGCCGGTGCCAGCGAGCCAGGATGTCTCCCAGGCCTCCTCGGATGCCTGGGAAGGATCTTCAGGTGAATGGTCTCACTTTGTCACACACACAGGGCAGGGGAGGTGGGTGCACAGAGACGGGGGGGCGAGTGTTGCTCGGGATGGACATTGTGCTGCGCATGTGCAGTGTTAGTGTGCGGCACGCGGACACAGCAGGCAGCCCCTAAGCAAGGGTGGGATTCTTTTGCTGGCAGGTTCAGGGGAGGTCATACACATCCTGCCACGGGGGGAAGGGGGCAAGCTGCTACAACTGGAAGCTGGCTAGCCACAAGGGCGCAGGCACACAGACCAAGGAGAGCCACACACAGCACATGAGCATGCCTGCATGTGCGAGGCAGCAGCCACTCCCGTAGACAGCTCTGCGAGCCACACCTATGCCTGCAGACACTAGGGAGGGCCAGGCTGCTCCTGGCTCCTCTGCCGGCTCTGAGGGGATCCCACTGTGGCCGGACACTTCCCTTGCCTGTTTGTCTGTGGGCTGGGGGTGGGGTGGGAATCAGGCAGCATGGTCCTCTGGGCACGTTGGGGCCCCTATGAGGCATGACCCGCTGTGCAGGCCACACATGGCCTGGTCCTGGGACATCCCCCTCCTCTGGTCTGAGGACTGTTGGTTGCTGCTCACAGAGGACGGCACGGCCTCAGGGACAGTGTCTGCAGGGATGACTGACCTCCTCTCCCTCTGTGTGTTCTCCACAACTGGACTAGCTGGCACTGAGGGCTGAGCGACACCACCACAGCCAGTCGCCAGAGCCTCAGGGACCTGAAGGTGCGCCACGATCCAAGAAGTCCTCATGAGCCAGCACATCAGCGTCCTATGTGACATGCAGCAGACCCTGGAGCACAAGGTCCGTGAGGACTTGGAGTGGCGGAACAGCGCATGGGACCAGCTGATGTAGCAGTGTGACAACATGTGTGCCGTCATGTCATGCATGATGACACACTTGCCTGATGCCGCTGCTCCTGGCTTCCACCCTCCTGCCACCCCTGCTCTGCCCCCTCCCCATGCGATGCTTCTGCTCCCTCCCCAGGAGATGTCCATGTCCCCTCCTCAAGTGATACCTATGCCCCCTCCCCCTGCCCCTCTGCCAACCATGATCCCACTGTAGTCCCCCGTCCTGTCCACCCCTGGACCCACCGAACTCTGACAAGGACCCTGCACCCAAGGTAGCACATCAAGCAGCCCCCCATGCCCCTCACAGCCCTGAGCCCCCTCCAGGTTATAAGCCCCATCCCCAAGCCCACCTTTTTTTAATGTTGCATCAATACAGACTTTGTTTTTTTCAAAACCTAACCTGTTTGTTTATTGAGAGGTCAGGGAAAGGGTGAAGGGAGGGGGTGTGGAGGGGAAGGGATAGGGCTGCAAGCCAGAGGACCCTGTTGGAGAGGACCAGAGGAGAGTTACTGGGTTCCTTCAGAGAACCTCTCCCTCAGGGCCTCCCAGATGCGCACCCCCACCTGATGGGGCTGTTGGATGGCAGCTGTTCTTGGCTGCTTGAATGCTTGTCCCTCGCCACCAGCATCAGCCCCCCACCCTGGGATGAAGGCCTCCCCCTTCCTCTCCACAATGTTGTGGAAGACACAATATGCCACCACCACCTTGGGGATGTTGTGCTCCCCCACGTCCAGGCAGGTCAGCAGACACTGGAAATGTGCCTTGAGGCAGCCGAAGGCACACTCGATCTGCATCCGGGCCCAGTTCAGGTGGGCATTGAATTGGTCCCTGCTGGGATCCAGGTGGCTGGTGTATGGCTTCATAAGCCACGGCATAAGGGGGTAGGTTGCATCCCCCACAATGCACAGTGGCATCTGCGCATCCCCAATGGCAAAGTCCCAGCGGGGGAAAAATGTGCCCGCCTCCAGCTTGTGGTACAGGCTGGAGTTTCTGAACACTTGGGCTTCGTGTACCCTGCCCGACCACCCAACAAAAATGTCTGTGAAGTGTCGACCAGAGCCAGCAGCAACATTGAAAATTAGCTCTTCCGATTTATGCACTGGGCTGATCAATGGTCCGGTGCACAGATTGGGATGTGGGTCCCATCAATGGCTCCTCTGCAGTTCAGGAACCCCAGGGCAGAAAATCTGGCCACGATCGAGTCCAGGTCTCCCAGATGGAAGGCCCTCTGCAGCAGGATTGAGTTGATGGCCCTCACAACCTGCAGAAGGAGACAAACACACAAAACAGAAAATGAGAGCAGGAGTGCCTGAGCCCTTGGAAGGTGCCTGACCCCCTCCCATCCCCTCCTGCCCTCAAACACCCCACGAGCCACTCCCTATGAGGCCGCTCCCCCAGCAGCAGGGCTGTGTGAGGGCGGGACAGCACAAACCCCCGGGGAGGGAGCTTCCCCCTACCCCACAGCCCCCACCCCTCTTTTCCAAGGGTCCCTCTTTAACAGGACTCACCCCTGCAGGAACTGCAGCCTGAGAGTGCCTTACCTCCATGAGGAGGGCCCTGATTATGGACTTCCCCATGCCGAACTGGTTGCCCACCAACTGGTAGCTGTCAGGGGTGGTGAGCTTCCAGAGGGCGATGGCAACCTGCTTCTCCAGAGGGATGGCGGGCCACAGGTGGGTGTCACATCTCCCGAGGGTGGAGGCAAGCCAGGCACATAACTCCAGAAAGGTGGCCTTCCACATGCAGAATTTTTGGAGTCACTGCAGGTTGTCCCACCACTCCATGATGCACCACTCTGAACTGGTGTTGAGCCTCCAAAAAGCCTCTCCATAGTGGTTTGCGGTTGCCAGAATGTAGTTCTTGCACCCAAGGAGAGGTTGCCCAAAATGAGCTCGGGGTCCAGCTCGCGCAGGCCCAGGAAGGTAGCTGGCACAAACTGCTGCAAAAACTGCAGTATGTGGTGCCATCACATGCCCAGGGGCAGCTCTGGCTCCATGGCACAAAGAACAAAACTGTGGCATCCAAAAAAGACCAGGAGGCACTGCGAGAGCTTTGCTGTCCCTCAAAGAAGTAGCGACATGCAGCAGAAGCAGAGAAACGGCTGTCCAGGGGGAAGGTCCCTTTAAGCGCATGTCTCTGCAGGGCTCCAGCACCAGCACTCAGAAGCAACTGGTGACCTAAAGCCCTGGCTGAACTGGTTCCAGGTGGCCTTTTATGTAAGAGAGCGTCCAATCAGAATGCACACCCTCTTTCAAAAAAGCGCATCACTTTTTCAGTGTGCTTTTGTGTGTGGATGCGCTCTTTCAGGAGGATTTTTTTTTTAGGAAGATCTCTTCTGAAAAAGCTTCTTCCAAAAAAAGCCTGCCGTCTAGACGAAGCCTTACAGATGAGTAGACCAGTGTCAAGATAAACCCTTTATTCTTGGGGCATAAGGATCTTGTGGAAAAAGAGTTTTTTGTGCAAAAAGAAAATGTCCACACTACTTGTTTTTGTGCAAAACCCCCAGCGTAAAAACGGATGGGCAGAAAATATTCAAATGAGATTGTGACTCATGCAAATGAGTTCCTCAGCCTATTTTTTTGCCTAGAAAACTTGTAGTGTAGACGTAGCTAAAGAGACCCATTGAGGCAATAATGTAAGCAAGCTGGTCATGCTGAGCTATCTTTACTTGAGGCTATTTGTTCAAAAACAAATAGGATAGGAATTTTTTGTGAGAATGATTTTTCATGGAAAATGTAATTTCCGGTTTGCCAAAATGTTTGTTTTCCAACAGGAACATCACTTGGGTTTAGAATATTTCATTTTTTGAACTAAACTGCAACATTTTATTTTGCATCAGTTCAAGGCAATGTACAGCATTTTAAATCACAGTTTAGGATTGACCCTACCCATAAAATCAAATATTGCCTGGGACAGACTTTTAAAGAAGGAAAAAAGATAATTTTAATAAATGAAAGGAGATTGTGCGAGACAAAAAAACCCATAATCCAAACACAGTGGTAATCAATATTCACAAATATAGATAGACTTTTCTGTAGGGAACTAAATCTCACAAACTGTAATTTAAAATTTAATAGCTCAGTTTCTTCTTGCCATTTACTATTCTTTAAATTATAAAACAATTCACTGAAGAGTACCATGATTTTTAATTTAAATGTAATTGAAAATAGATTTACACCGAATTTTGAATAAAATAAGCTAAAAACAAAAGATTAGATTCTGCTCTCAGGTTCAGTGGGATGACTCAGTGTAAGGTTCAGTGGGATGACTCCAGCAGAATAAGTGTGGCAGGATTAGTTCCAAATTAAGGACACATAAAAAATCCAATAGTTAGGAGTTGTAGCAAGCAACATTCAAATTTAAAATATGGTATACACTTTTAATCATTAATGTAAATAACCACCTGTATAGGTTACTAAGGTATATGGGTAGTAGATTATCACTCTATGTCCTTAAATCAAAATTGGGTTTCTAAAAAATACATTTCAGTTCCATGGCAAGTAAATTGGCTTGATGTCAGAATTAGAGCAAATTTCTTTGATCTGTATTTTGCAGTTGATTAGGCTAGATCAGTGGTGCACAACCTTTTTTGATCTGCGACCCCTGTGCTGCGGGGACCACCAACTGCTGGGGCCAGCCAGATCTAGGCGTTGCACCACAGGGGCCACCAACTGTTGGGCCCAGCCACTGGCCAGCCGGATCTAAGAGCCACGCCGCACAGCCGCCAACTGCTGGGCCCAGCTCCCGGCCGGCTAAATCTAAGCTCCGCAACCCCCTGGGAAGACATCCGTGACCCCCTTGGGGGTCGCGACCCACAGGTTGCGCACCACTGGGCTAGATGATTACAATGGCCCTTTATATCTGTGAATCCATAAAAGGGTTATTACTGTTCCTCATAAGCCCACCTGGGGACATGAGGCCAGTCAGAAGGTTGACTTAAAGCATACTGATGTTTTTTCTGTATATTTCATCTAAGTAAGCATGCTATATATATAATATTATTTAAATACCACACCATTAAAAGGGAATGGATATTCTTCTTTGAGTGATGTCCCTGTGGGTGCTCCACTGTAGGTGTTAGGTTGCCTCGGTGCCACAGATTGGAGTTTTCCATAGCAGTAACCAGTTGGGCCACACATGCACAGGAGGCGCCTTATGCCATTCACCCCTTGGTGCTTCGAGTGCGGGTCCCGATCCCCCTTCAGTAACTTTGTTGCCACCCTTGACTGCAGATGGAACTCACCTCTCTCCTCGGAGGTTTTACCTCAGACTCTTCAGTTAGTTAGTTAGTTGTTAATACTGTTTGTTTTAGGCTTAGTAGTGTTAATTTAGTATAGTTAGTTAATTAGTTAAGTTTAAAAAAAAACAGAGCTGCAGGACCCAACTGGCTGCAGCTTCTCCTTAAAAAAAAAAAGAAGAAAAACAAAGGAGCCTTATCTCGAGTGCAGACAGAAGATATCTGATGACTTCTGTCATGACCAGCTCCCCAGACTTCAAAAAGTGCGACAGCTATCGCGAGCCTCAGACAGACACTTGTCCTGTATTCCGTGTCTCAGAGAGGCACATATTCCTCAGAAATGCCCTCACTGAAGCAAGCTAACTGTGTAGGCTCACTGAGATAGGGAGATGCAGTTCTACATGCCCCTTTTTGACAAGGCTCTTCAGTCTCCTAAGGCTGGGGACTCTTCCTCCCATTCTGAGTCTCTCAGAGCCAAAAAAAAAAAGGGTGAGCGCACCAGCACCAAAGACAGTGCTGAAAAGGAGAGTCTCACTGATGTGCTCCTTGTCGGCATCCTCACTGGCCCGTGTCAGCCCCAGTGATAAGCCAAGCACTTCTAGCACCATAATCAGCCGTCTGCAGCCACCACAGAACCCAGGTCCTGGCACAGAACAGCACTGGCATCAATGGCGACCATGATGCTGGCACCGACAAAGTTGCATGAGATGGACAAATCTTCCATCCCTTCCACACCATCGGTGCCGAGTAAACCACCAGTGTTGGCTAAAGCCTGTTCCAAGTCCAAACAAACACCAACCAGATCTGAGAGCCTGGAACCAACCTTTTCACTGACACTGCTATCATGATGCTGCATTTGCCAGCACTGATAGAGTGGCTTCCTCGTGCTCACCATGCACGATCACACTTCTCCATAGGCAGAGGCACCATGTACCAAACCAGCAAGGTATATTTCTCCATCACCACCTCCTTCATCTCAGGGTTTTGTTAGATCTCCAAGGTCTCCAGTACCATTAGTTCTAAGCACTTTCGACAAAGGCCCCAGGAGTGTCTTCTCCTCAGATGCTCCTCACCAACCAGCTCCTGCTGTGATACAGACATGGACATTCCTATGATCACCCTCCTCCATGGAAGATGGAATGGCAGTACCCTCCACATTACCATAGACACTGGTCACCATGTTGCCGACGTTCACTATCCAGGCACCATTCTAATGCCCCACATACCCTGCCTGCCAAGCAACCACATCCCTTATCCCAGGTTTGCACCCCACTGTCTGCTGAGCAGCAGGAGATGGAAGAAGGTCATATAACAGAAGAGGATGAGCCCCACAACTCAGATACCTCACCCACTAACCAGTCCTCATTATCTTTAGATGGGGCAGTCATCCTGGGGGATGTCTCCCAGGTAGACGATCTCAAGCAGTTTCAAGAACTGTTTAAGAGAGTGGCCACAAGCCAAGAGGTGCAACTCACTGAGGTTCAGGAAAAACAATACTGCCCCCTGAAAAACCTCCAGCTGACACGGAGAGCCAAAATTGCACTTCCCATAGATGAAGTGATTATGGAGGCTGCAGATGAAATATGGCAGACACCTGCTTCTGCTCCTCCAACCAACAAGTGTTCAGTTAAGAAATACTTTGTTCCTGTCGGGGGTTAGAATTTTTATTTACCCATCTGCAACCCAAATCATCGGTAGATGATGTGGCTCAGCAGAGGTCAAAACTTCCCTAATATAGAAATGCTTCCCAAGACAAGGATTCCAAATGCATGGACTTTTTTGGCAGGAAAATGTGTTCATCTTCTATGCTCCAGCTATGCATAATTAATTCTTCTCCCTCTTAGCTAATCACAATTTTGACAATTACTTGACTAAAGGCGTTGATGGAACATCTACTGGACAATAAAAGACTTGTGTTAAAATCAATAGTACAGGAGGGACGCACGATGACTCACACAGCTTTACAAATGGCCTCAGATGTGGTGGACACTGCGGCAAGATCTACTGCAACCTCCATCAATACGCAAAGGGCTTCCTGGCTTCAATTGGTGGGAGTCCCTAAGGACCTCCAAGGGAAGGTTGAGGACCTTCTCTTTGACAGCGAAAAATTATTTGCAGCAAAAACAGACAACGTCCTTCATACAAGTAAAGATTCTCAAACTACACTCTGGATCCTTAGGAAGTATACTCCTCTGTATCGCCACAAGAGATATGCGCCTTACCAATAGCATTGTGACTTCTCCTATTCCTGAAATCAACAAAGTCCTTTTGACCTATCCCCTTCTAGACCTTGGGTACAGAGGAAGCAATAGAAGAATAATCACTTCTCCTCCTCTCAGCCCAGCAAGCAGCACGTTTGGTTGGGGGCCTGCACGACCTTTCCCATCTCCATCTTCAAGAGTACATTGCTGTCTTTCATCATCGTTTGCACCCACTCTACCACCACTGGACTGCCATCACCACAGACCATTGGGTCTTGGAAGTAGTCACATTTGGCTACTCCATCCTGTTCACTTCTCTTTCCCCCACTCTCACCTTCCTCCCTTTCCTTCTTCAGGGACCCCTCTCATGAGGAACTTCTAAGGCAAGAGGTTCATCAGCTTCTCACGATAGGAGCAGTCGAAGGAGTGCCCAGTCAGTTCAAGGGCAAAGGTTTCTACTCCAACTGTTTCCTTACAGAGAAGTGGAAGGGTGGTGACCCCTGCTAGACCTATGAAGCTCTACAAACATCTACAAAAGCAGTGTTTTAGGATGGTAACTATAATTCCAGTGCTGGACAAGTTCACAGCCCTCAACCTGCAAGATCTGTATTTTCACATGATTATCACCCGTCCCACAGGCAATGTTATCATTTTGCTATAGAATCAAAACATTTCCAATACCGAGTTTTACCACTCAACCTCTTCTCAGCCCACAGGGTATTTTCAAAGACTCTGGCGGTAGTGGCCACATACCTACATCAACAAGGTGTGATAATTTTCCCTTATCTCAACGACTGTCTCATAAAAGGTTCATCCCATGCAGAGACTCTCCACATGATATCTACCACCAGAGACTTATTTCAATCCCAGGGTCTCATTATCAACAACCAAAAGTCCACTCTTCAGCCGACAGAAACTCTAGAGTTTATAGGTGCTCACCTCAACTTTCTTACAGCTCGTGCTTATCTACCAATGGAGAGGTTCCAGGCCATACAGAATCTGGTCAGCTGTAAGCCAGTTAGGCCTCCCGGAGTGGTTCCTCCACTTCCAGGTCTGGGTGGCCAGTCTGCCCCACTGTACAGACACTTAAAATAAACCCCAAGTCAATAGTTCAATAACCCGGCCTTGTCCAGTTTGGGGCGAGAGGCAAACTGTTCTGGAGCCCAGCCTTGCTTCAGGGGAAAAGGCAAAGAGTTCAAAAACCCTAGCCCTGGTTCAGGGTAGGGTAGCAACCAACCCCAGACTATTCAGGGGTTCCGGGCCCAGGCTGGGTTCAGGCAGGGAAGTAAGCCCTCCCAGTCCCCACAGTTACAAAGCCCTGGCCCTGATGCAGGGCAGCCAACAAACAGACAGTGTATTAGCCCAGAGTTCAGAAGCCCAGGCCTTGCTTCAGGTGGGGCAGCAACCAAATACACAGGTAGCGGTCCCTGACCCTGCTTCAGGGTGGGGCAACAAACAGACCATTAGAGGCCCTGGCTCTGGTGCAGGGTGGGGCAGTTGACAAACCCCTAGGGTAAGCAGTTTTAGAAGCCATGTCTCTGGTTCAGGCAGGGCTGCAAACAACCCAGTCAGTTTGTGAGTTCAGCGGCCCCTGACTTGCTTCAGGCGGGGCAGTTTACAAGGTTCAGAAAGTCCTGGCCCTAAGTCATGCCGAGGTGGCAAGCAACACAATTCAGTAGTTCAAGGAGCCCAGGCCTGGTTCCAGACTGGGCAACAAACAAACAGTCACAAAAAGTTTGGGGTCTCCTTGTTTAGGAGGGGTGCAGGCCAATTGCCTGCGGTGGCAGAGAGGGGAAGGCTGCCACCTGGTAGGTGGATGGCACAAGGGGGCGCAGGCCTGGCTCATTCCATGAGGAGTAACAGTTAATCCAAACTAAGGACTTAGTTCGGATTAACTTTAAACTGCCGTGTGTAGCCGCAGGCAGTTAGTTCAGACTAAGGGGGATTTAAAAATGGCGGCTGGACGGGAACATGCAAATAAAGCCCGGGATATTTAAATCCCGTGCTTCATTTGCAACCCCGGTTCCCTGATTTGCCTACCTAGCTCGAACTAATGAGCTAGTGTAGACATACCCTGAGATAGTATGAAGAGGATTGGAGCTAACTTTTTTTAACCATGCTATACAGTTTTTCAAATGGATTTAAGTTATAGATAAGAGAAGTTATTACCTACATAAGTAACTGATAAGTAATCAGAGTTGATTTTCACTCTACCTCAGCAATTTCAATTTCCCTTTGTGTTTTTGTGGGTATTTGACGTGTCTTGGAGAAATATTCAACCACAATTTTTAAGGTCACATTGCTATGCATATTATGGTTTGGGTTTGGGTTTTTCGTGTGTGTGCATCCGTGTGTGAATGTGTGCACTCAGAGAGTTTGAGAAATCTTCACTGAGGACTGATTCTTCAACAAAGTTGATGGTTAAAGTTTTAATTGACACCATTAGTGCAGGATCAGATTCTGAGGACCTGATACTGAGAGATGTTGAACATTTGCAACTTTTTTAAACTCAATTGGAAGCTCAGCATTTCCCAAGGCAAGTCCTAAAATATATTAGCATCAATTAAAATAAATTGTATCAAAATAAGTGTTTTGAAATATCAAGGACTATCTCAGCTATATTATAACTTGATGCAGGTAAGTCTGGGAAAACCAATGCATGCTGTCCTCAGACAGAGGCTGTCTCCAGGTCTAACTGGACATAAATTAGACCAGCCTAAGGATACCTTTTAACTTGTGTAAGCTTGTGCTGGTGTTGAGGGGCTATTATAGTAGTGAGGATTGCTGAATTGAAACCCCCCCCCCAAATACCCACTCCTAGGAAGGACCTACACTGGAGGGCCAGGAGAACCACACTGTTGGCTTCAGAGTACACCAAGATTACCCCATATCATGGAACTCTAATGTTTCTATTTAGGGCAATTTTAAAGTTCTGTAAGCAACACAAAGGTCCATTAGTGGTGGGCTGAAATCTGGCTGAATAAATTCAGAGTCCTATTTCCCTGTGAATAAGTCTGAACAATTTAAAATGTAAAATGCTTAAAAACTGCACAGATTAATTGTGATTGGAGTATGCACACCTAATGTATGTTGGATTTCAGTTCAATCAATGTCCTCAGAGCTGGAGCATAATGGAAATTGAGAGTGGAAACTGGTGTTTTATATCAAAGCAAAGGAGGTGATGTGTCTGAAAGGCATCTGTCCAGAACGGATTATGTACTTTATTTAAATAGAAAGAAGTTTCTTCAAAGAAACAAGCTGTGCAAAAACTTAATTCATGATCAAAGGTGAGGAAAAATGAATGTGCATAATTTAATGTAATTTTTAGAAGTAGAAAAATATACTATGCTCTCTGGCAAACTAATATGGATCAAAATTTTAGTTTTTTGTGTATTTTTGTAATCTTGTTAATACACTGCAGCATTGAAAAATGTAAAATTAGTTTGGATCAAGTGGTTTTCTACAATATATTTGTCAATGATGTCCTTGGAAGAGAGTTAGCTGGCTATAATGCCAACAAACACAGTTCTTTCTTGGGGAGGGGAAATTTCCTGTCCTCAGCTTCCTTCACTCCCCACGTCCCATGGCAGGACCTCTCTTCTGGTCCCTGTTCAGTCAAGGAATCTCATCTCTATTTTTCTCTTTGTCACACTGCACATAAGCCAGGGCTGCCAGAAGCCAAGTTCTCAGCAGACGAGTCTGTTGTCTACCATATAGGAACAGACTCCCAGTGCACCAGGTCACAAGACAATTTGGCCCAGCCAACCCTTCATCTGTGACAGAAGAGCAATTCTACCAAAATTTGGCCTGCCCATCCCATGAACCAGGTTGCAGCCTCACTCACTGAAATTTGGTGTGGCCACCCCTCTTTTCATGCAGAAAGATAGCTGAGTCAAATTTCAGTGGCATTGCAGCAACACAGACAGAGAACTGCTCAGGACTGATTTAATGGCAATCATAGTACTTAAATATGAGACCACTGCTTAAAAGTGATTAGGCCTTGCCCCCCTGGCTTTGTAGCCTATAGACCTTTCAGAACATAAGAACAGCCATACCGGGTCAGACCAAAGGTCCATCTAGCCCAGTATCCTGTCTACCGACAGTGGTCAATGCCAGATACTCCAAAGGGAGTGAACAGAACAGGTGTAATCACCAAGTGAATCCTCTCCTGTCATTCATTTCCACTTTTGACAAACAGAGGCTGGAGACACCATTCCTACCCATCCTGGCTAATAGTCATTAATAGACCTAACCTCCATGAATTTAACTAGTTCTTTTTTAAACCCTGTTAGAATCGATGTCTTCACAAAATCCTTTGACAAATAGTACCACAGTCCAACCATGTGCTGCATGAAGAAAATCTTCCTTTTGTTTATTTTAAACCTGCTGCCTATTAATTTCATTCAGTGACCCCTAGTTCTTAGGTTATGGGAACAAGTAAATAACTTTTCCTTATTCACTTTTTCCATGCCAGTCATAATTTTATAGACCTCTATCATATCCCCCCTCAGTCTCTGCTTTTCTAAGCTGAAAAGCCCAAGTCTTTTTAATCTCTTTTCATATGGGACCCATTCCAAACCCCTAATAATTTGTGTTGCCCTTTTCTAAACCTTTTCCAATGCCAATATATCTTTTATTTTTAAGATAAGGCAACCATATCTGTATGTAGTATTTAAGATTTGGGTGTACCATGGATTTATATAGAGGCAATAAGATATTCTCTTTTTTATTCTTTATCCCAGTGTTTCTCAAATGGTCTCTGTCTTATTTGCTATCCTTTTTTAATGATTCCTAACATACTATATGCTTTTTTTGACTGCCATTGCACACTGAATGGATGTTTTCAGAGAACTATCCACAATGACTCCAAGATCTCTCTTTTGAGTAGTCTGAGCTAAATTAGTCCCCATCATTTTGTATGTATAGTTGAGATCATTATTTCCAATGTGCATCACTTTACATTGATCAACATTAAATTTCATTTGCCATTTTGTTGCCCAATCACTTAGCTTTTCACAGTCTCTTTTGGTCTTATCTGTCTTGAGCAGTTTGGTATCATCTGCAAATTTTGACACCTCACTGTTTACCCCTTTCTCCAGATCATTTATAAATAGTTTGAATAGGATGGGTCCCCATATGGACCCTTGGGGGATACCACTAATTGCCGTTCTCCATTCTGAAAACTTACCATTTATTCCTACCCTTTGTTTCTTGTCTTTTAACCCATTATCAATCCACGAAAGGACTTTCCCTCTTATCCCATGACAACTTACTTGACTTAAGAGCCTTTGGTCAGGGACCTTGTCAAAGGCTTTCTGGAAACCTAAGTACACTGTATCCACTGGATCCCCCTTGTCCAAATGCTTCTTGACCCACTCAAAGAACCCTAGCAGATTAGTAAGGCATGATTTCCCTCTACAGAAACTATGTTGACTTTTCCCCTAAAATTATATTCATCCATGTGTCTGACAATTTTATTCTTTACTATAGTTTCAACTGATTTGCCCGGTACTGAAGTTAGGTTTACCAGTCTATAATTGCCAGGATCATCTCTAAAGCCTTTTTTAAATATTGGCATCATGTTAGATATCTTCCAGTCATTAGGTACAGAAACTGATTTTAAAGGGAAGGTTACAGACCACAGTTAATAGTTCTGCAATTTCACATTTGAGTTCTTTCAGGACTCCTGGGTGAACGTCAGTGGGTCCTGGTGACTTGTTACTAATAACACCTCAATCTGGGACAATTCCTCAGTTTTGTTACCTGAAAAGAATGGCTCGGGTTTGGGAATCTCCCCAATATCCTCAGCAGTGAACACTGAAGCAAAGAATTCATTTAGCTTCTCTGCTATGACTTTATCATCTTTCAGGGCTCCTTTAGCAACTCGATCATCAAGGGTCCCACTGGTTGTTTAGCCAGCTTCCTGCTTCTGATATACTTTAAAACATTTTGCTATTACTTTTTGAGTTTTTGGCTAGCTGTTCTTCCAACTCTTTTTTAGCTTTTCTTATTATATTTTTACACTTAACTTGACAGAGTTTATGGTCCTTTCTGTTTTCCTCACTAGAATTTAACTTCCACTTCTTAAATTATGTCTTTTTATCTCTCAGTGCATCTTTTACTTGGTTAAGCCAAGCCATGGTGGCACTTTCTTGGTTCTCTTACCGTGTTTTTTAATTTGGGGGTATATATTTAAGTTGGGCCTCTATAATGGTGTCTTTGAAAGGTTTCAATGCAGCTTTTTGGGATTTTACTTTTGGCACTGTACCTTTTAATTTCTGTTACACTAACCTCCCCATTTTTGTGTAGTTTCCCTTTCAGAAATTAAATGCCACCAGGTTGGGCTGCTGAGATGTTTTTCCCACCACAGGGATGTTAAATTTTATTATAGTATAGTCTCTATTTCTAAGTGGTCCAGTTATATTTACCTCTTAGACCAGATCCTGCACTCCATTTATGACTAAATCAAGAATTGCTTCTCCCCTTGTGGGTTCCAGAACCAGCTGCTCCAAGAAGCAGTCATTTAAGGCATCAAGAAACTTTATCTCTGCATCCCATTCTGAGGTGACGTCTACCCAGTCAATATGGGGGTAGTTGAAATCTCTCACTTTTACTGAGTTTTTTATTTTGATAGCCTCTCTAATCTCCCTTAGCATTTCATAGTCACTATCGCTATCCTGGTCAGGTGGTCAATAATATATTCCTACTGCTATATTCTTACTATTAGAGCATGAAATTATTATCCATAGAGATTCTGTGGAACATTTTGGTTCATTTAAGATTTTTACTTCATTTGATTCTACATTTTCTTTCATGTATGGTGCTACTCACCCATCAGCACAATCTGTTCTGTCCTTCCTATATCTTTTGTATCCTGGTATGACTATGTCCCATTGATTGTCCTAATTTCACCAAGTTTCTGTGTTGCCTATTATATCAATATCCTCCTTTAATATGAGGCACTCTAATTTGCCCGTCTTATTATTTAGACTTCTAGTGTTTGTGTATAGGCACTTTTAAAATGTGTCACTATTTATCTGTTTGCCATTTCCTGATGTGTTGGACTCTTTTTCATTTGATTGTTTCTCATCTGATCTTACCCATATTTTATCTTCCATCCTCTTCTCCTTACTAGAACATAGATAATTTCTATTAATAGACCCTCCCCTAAGAGATGTCTCTGACCGATCCAAGTGCTCCTTCACATCCATCAGCTTTTCCCCAGCCTTTAGTTTTAAAAACTGCTTTTAGTAAGTGTGAAAAACTTGGACAGGGCGTTGTTATTTGCCCCTACTAGCCCTCCTCATTTGGTAGCTAGCTGAAATATTTTTAAATTTGCCTCTGAAATACAAACCTAGAAGTCTACATTTTGCTCCTAGAATGTCTGTTCTAGAAGCAGGAGATGTGATTGCAGTACATGTAGAGATGCTCTAAATAGCCACCTTGAATACCAATACCAATGAAACAGTGGCAGCATGGATAGTAATAGATTTACCCTACTTTGGGTCTGTGAGGCTTCTCTGGATTTGTATTGGTGTAAATAAGCACAGAATTTGGTCTTGTATTTCTAATCAGCATAATAACATTAGAAATAATATGGACTGTCAAGTTATAGGCATCAGGTACACACACTCAATTTCCTATATTTTCTATGTTGGCTCAGGTCCATTGTAAATTGCAGTGTCTGAAGTCAATCCTCATGTCCTGTTATGGCAACAAGTAATCTTTAAAGTGAAGGGTCAGTCTAAACGTTCATCTTACACCCAGCCACACTTCTTACATGGGATGATCTAAATCAGCATGTGATTCTCCCTGTGCAGAATTCCTATTGGTTTTCTATGTATTATGTACTTCCAGAGCATTGCAAAACTGGTGGAATGGGATAAGGATGTGGCCGATGGGGGCCATGTCTACACAGCAGCGTTATTTCAGAATAACATCAGTTATTCCAAAATAAAGTAGTGTACATCTACACAGCAAGCCCATTATTTTGAAATAAATTTGAAATAATGGGCTTCTTATTCCAACTCCTATAAGCATCACTGAATGAGGAGTAAGGGAAGCTGGAGGAAGACTGCTCTATTTTGAAATAACTACTGTGTAGACAGCGCCAAAAGTCGAAATAAGCCATTCTGACTTAAGCTACGCAATTAGCATAGCTCAAGTTGCGTAGCTTATTTCAAGTTTAGCCCTGCTGTGTACACGTGCCTGGAGTATTATATATATATATTGCCTTGAATTTGCATGCTTTTCAAAACAAGTCCTAAAAGTGCTCAAGCTAATTTTTGTACATTTGAGTAAGTGTTCCCAGAAGCTTCACAATATAGAATTACAAAGCCAAGTACATCCAGAACTTTGCTAATCCCCATTTCACTAAACTACACACATTATAATTCACATTAAAAATCTGCCCTTATTTTTCCTGGCTTCCAAGTAAAGATTAAATAGCAGAATGAACTGTGGTTCCATGAGCTCAAAGGACTCTCACCACATTATTTTTTACAAATATACTGGTACTTAGAGACTAAGTCCAGATGTCAAAATAAATGACTGCATTATATTTAGCAAGGCATTTTTCTTGTGTTTTTGCTATGTCAACTTAAAAGCAAATTCAGCTCTCTCACTTACAAGTGAATCTCAGTTATGGCAAAAAAAATATTGTGGGTCTATTGTGCAGGAGTAGGGGCTGGATAAGTTGGGACAACATAGAGGAGATATATATATATATATATATATATATATAAAAGCATAGAATTTGGTCTTGTGTTTCTAATCAGCATAGTAAGCTTAGAAATAATAAGCTTATTATTATTTGTGTTCTCCCAGTTTATCCAGCCCCTACTCCAGCACAATAGAACCACAATACACACACACACACTATATTTCCCAGCCATTGGGAAATGGCCTTGTATGAACTTATGACATTCTACAAATTTAGATTTTATCACAAGATTCCACTAGCTTCAGATAGTGTGTGTGTACACGTGCTTTAATGTGTAGCAGAATAAATAAAAGATGTAAATTTCAGAACACATTTCCACCGCTGGGCTCCAACTTTTATAGTGAGACCTTGCTGTGAAATTTGCTGGTATGAATGGTAGGAAATAATGGGAAACATTCCTACAACTCTTCTTAATAGAAGCAACCACCTCCTTCATTTGTTACAATGGATCAGTTTGAATAGAATATTTTACACCAAAGTCGGTGCATCATTGTAGACAAAATGGACACAAGAATTAGACACAAGACTGACAAATCCAGAAGCCTTCTTTGCTTTGTTTTCTGTTTATCTCCCCAGTGTAGCACATAGATAAAAACACTGTGCTTGCAATGTGTACTGAGACTAATAGAAAACTTAATTCAGCTAATATAAGTAGCTGGGTATTTGAGTCCTGTGCACATCCTAACCAATATACCATTTTCATTTGAAATTGTGACTCAGATCAGGTCATTTATTCACGGTGAACATTGCTGGCCCTGGGTGGGGAAAAAAAGCAATTTTTGCTTATGCAAGTATTCTTTGAAGCCTACGTAATCATAGACTATTAGTAATTGAAATGACAACTCCAAAAATAACTTATCTTATGTTAATACACATTTTGCTCTGTTGTAATTCTTTTTTTAGCTCTTGCTGGAAATACACTATGGCTTTCTTAGTATCAGTGCAGACAGCAGGATTCATTAAAAGCTGTTTGAACAGTTTGCAGAGGATGTGCTGTGAAACTCACACACTCATAGTGAATGTTAATTAGCAAAGTGTATCAACAGTGGAGGCCTGGAGCATTTAGAAGACATTTTTCTTTGATTTTTTCCCCCAATGAATCCTCCTGTTTGTAGGAACAGAGAAGTCTGTCTAGACCTAGGATCTGGGGAAGTTCTGTTTTTCAGCACCTGTTAGAAATAGATTAGCAGGAACCTATGTCCCTGCTAAAGGTGAAAGCTAAACTGTCTTTTCATTAAGATTGCGCTATGCATGTTTCTGATTTTTGCTATTCTCCTTACTGAAAGTTCCATTTACAATATATATCGACCGAGGCAAAATTTGTGTTTACTCTGCACTTGTTGCTTACTTTATATGACTGTTTGATACATTTGTATCATATTCTATGAGTAAAATCTGTTCCCGTTTCACACCATGGAAGCCCATATAAGGTAAGCTCAGGAGAAAAACAAGTTTTTTCCAGATTTTTGCAGATAGAGAATTAGACTAGCTGAATACTGCACAAATTAACCATAAATATATGTTTGGGTTTTAAAAAGGATTTTGGTTTGATTATGTTTATACCCCCTTTGTGCTCACTTTCTACAATTAATCAAGTAAACAAACTTAGCGTTTTAAATTTTCACTAAAGGAATGAATTTCTCTCTATGTATATAAAAAAATTCCTGTGGGACGACAGAGTGACTGAATCACTCTGCCCCCAACCTCCACAGAGTCAGAAGGGGAAGCAGCAGCCATGGCTCAGGGTCCCCCCCAGCCCCTCCTTGGGGGGGGTCCCCACTGGCCCCCGGCTCCCCTGAAAGAAGGCCAGAGGGCAGCGGCAGTAGCAACCTGCACTTCTACATCCAAGTCTGGGGCCCCGATACTCTGTGACCCAGCATCCCTTGAGGGGACATGAGCCACCAGGACACTACAGCTGTCCTGGAGTAGGGGAGGGGATGCTATAAAGTTTGCTTCTAAAGTTAAGCCCAGCTCCCTGGCCAGCCCAGCAATACATACCAAGACTCTTGGCTTTTGTCCTCATGTGCTGCTCGGAGTGCTGCTCTCTCCCCTGCTGCTCTTCACTGGGCCTGGCTGCAGTGGTGGGGGGTGCATTGGAGAGCCAAGATAATGAGCAGACCCCACTATGGGGTGGAGATGACAACACCAGCTGGAGGGGGCTGAAAGGGAAAGTTCTGTCCTGAGCAAGGAGTCTCCACAGCCTGAGGCGCCCCTGCATTCAAAGCCTCTAAAGGGGGCCAGCCCAAGCCACCTGCTGTAGGCTGGGGATGGAGCCCCCCATGGAGAAAGGAGACCCCCCCAGCAGCTGCCACCCTCCTTTCATCTGTCCAGGTGCAGCTGCTGCCTGGCTCTAGCAATCCACGTGCGCTCCTGGGAATCGGCTCCCTCCTCTCTCAGGTTAGCCAGGCACCCTGCCCACAGCCCACTCCTGCATCCTCCTGGCCAGACACCCTGCCCCCAGCCTGCTCCTGACCCCTCTCCTCCGCCCAGACATGCTGCCCAATTGGGGCCCAGCCCCCATCTGGCCACAGCATCCTGTCCACAGCCCCAATCATGGGGCAAGTCCTGTGATCCAGCCCCCATCTGGCTGCAGGAAGGGCTGGTGGCAGCCCCCCTCCTGCTTTGGCACAGGTATGAAGGGAGGCCATGATCCAGCTGTGGTGGACACATGGGGGTTGGTGAGCATAGCAAGCAGGGGGCATAACCCCCTAGTAAACTTTTATTACAAAGTATTTGTAGGCAGCAAATAATGCATAATTTAAGTATTTTCATGGGAAACCTAATTGTAAAAATCATGCCAATCCAGTTGGAAAGATCAATTATTAATGACGAGAGGAAGGGTGGTTCAGTGGCTACAATGCCAGCCTAGAATTCGGTACTCCTGGCTTAATTCCCTGCTTCACTGGGCATGTCACTTAAATAGTCTATTCCCCATCTGTAAAAGGGGTACAATAGCACTTCCTTGCCTCACAAGGAAGTGTATGAATCAATATGTTCATATGATTATGAGCCTGTAAGAAACCAAGCCTTCTCCCGAGCAAGCGAAGGATGCGCTGCCATGCTCACAGTCTCTTTTAGGCAGTTTTATTTCTCAAACATTAGCAAAGCAAAAAAAAAGTTTTTCAACTTATCCCACAAGATTTTTTTCCCCTTTATCTTTTCGGCTGCCTTAGACCTCAAGGATTCTTCTCCATGCTTTCTCCCTGGAGGTCCTGTTTTCAGAACAGTTCCTCTCACGTTCTCACTGCTTTCTCTCTCCCAGGGGACACTGGCAGTCATGCTTTCTACAGATTCCTAAATCTAACTCATCAGGTTTCTCTCTTCTCTAGGGCCAGGTGCCTTTGTTCGAAAGCTTGCGATACCATCTACATCTTTTGTTATCTATAAAGTGCTACCAGACTATTTGTTGTTTTTAAGTTTATCCTGTGCAGACTAACTCAGCTACCCCCTGAAGCTTCTGAACATTCTTAAAGTGTCGTTGGCATCATGTGACAGAAGCTCTCAGATACTACGATAATGGAGACCATACTTATACTCAGGATATAAAATCATAGAAATATAATGCTGGAAAGACTGATCATGAAAAGTAATCAAGTCCAGTCCCCTGTTCTGAGGCAGAACCTAGTAAACTGAGACATATTACCTGTAGGTGCTTTAAAAGCATATAGATGCTTATCAAACAATTCTTCTAAATTTCAGCCCAAAATATTTGAACATTTAGTAAGTCTCAAGGACTTTTCATTAAATTACTACTTATTTTATTTTTATACATTTCTTAACTTCAGGGGTCTAGCAAGGCAGAAGCAGAAATTCTGAAATAGTGCAAAGACTTCTTTTGCAGTTTAAGAATCTCTTATATCTCAGGATCTAGGTAGCATTGGAAATCATTTGTGAAAGCCTGTCCTTTTAATACTTCCATTATGTTCCTTGTAAGTTTAGGAGGTTCTGATAGTCTGAATAAGCAATACAGACCTCTGAGTGTTCCAAAGTGAACTTTCAAAGCTTATGAAATTTGCTGGTTTCACATGTATTCTCTTCTGATAACTTTGTTTTTTGATTCGTTAGGTAAATGAGGAATGCTTCCACTTGCCTCCACCATGTTAGACTGCAGAAAAAAATAGGGTCACATTACACGCCTGACTTTCTGGGAAATGCAATATTTTATTAAACTAGAGTGCCAGGGCATGTTTACACTACGTGGTTTCGATTTTGCTGGTCTTCTGGTGTTCAATGTAGTGGGTCTAGTATAGACCCGCTAGATCGAACTCAAAGGGTGCTCCCATCGGCGCTGGTACCTCCTACTCCTCATGAGGTGTAGGGGAGCCAACAGGAGCATTCCATGCCCTAGCGAAACCAAGTCCTGACCTTGCTTTATGTTATAAGAGGAAGCTGAATACTAAATGTGGTGGTCCTACCTCTTACAATTTAGGAGGAGTTCTTCAGCAAACAGACTCACAGATGAACAGACAGACATGAAGACAGACAGACAGATACACAAACTCTTTCAAATATATAGTGGGTAGAGGAAGTACATAACTTCTTTTAAGCTGACATATGATACATATTATGGTTTTATAAAACATAGTTGTACCATCTTTTTTATTACTTTTGGTCACAAGTAATTCTAGCAGCTTTTCTTAATACAATTCCTGTATTTTACAAACAACCACTGCAATATGTACTTGGGAAAGAGCCACTTTACATACTGTCATGGTATTACACATGTTGCACCCATCAGTACTTGCAAAGTGGGTTATTACTTTAGGAGAGGGAATGAATGGACAGCCAACACAAGATTATTAAGTTCTCCTAATCTACTTTTATTTATAAATGTATAATTTTTGCAGATGTTTCTGAATAGAAATGAATTTTGGTATAAAAAAACAGCACAATTCAAGCTTGCAAAACCAGGATAGCAGCCAAGGATTTTCTCATCACAGTCCTTTTTTACAATTCTCTGCTTGTCTTTCTTCCACAGGAGTCCAGATGGTTTTTCCCTACACAGCTTGACGTGTAAAAGTCACTTTCTCTGTTTGGAATGCTCGCAGCCAAATTAATTTCTAATATAATTCCATTGGTTCTTTGTGTTTAGCTCCTCCCCAAATACATTTTAGCTCTCTTTTCCCCAATATTCCATGCTGAGATGTCTAGGCGGGAATTGTCTGATGGGTTTGTGCAATAAGACTAGGAAAGGTTTCACAGTTTATTGAGTAGATTAGAACTCAGTGAAAGCAACATTCCCATTGTTGTAGCAGCCTTCTGTGTGCTCCATAATATCTATGAAGGTAAGGGGGAAAATTTTATGCCAGGGTGGGGTGTTGTGGCACAGCACCTATCCACTAATTAGGAGTAGCCACACACTAGGGCAATAAGGAGAACACATGAAGGGGTACTGCAGATCATGCCAGGTCCACACTACTGGAGAAAGTTGACGTAAGGGGAAGGGAAAGCAGCATTTTATAATCCCTCTGTGCAGCAATCACACAGGTGTCAGAATGACAGCCTTTTGTTCCAGGAGACATCTCTGGGGAGTCATTGTGAGGCTGCCCTTGACTTCTGCCTCATCCCCACATTCTAGGGTGTCTTGGAGAGGAGACTATGGAACTTGGTTAGGACAGAATGTGGGTCAGCATGAGCAGGAAGGGGTCTCTACATCTTATGACCCTCTTGTGAGTCTACCCAGCATGTCATCAGCTCTGCCATCATCCTGAAGACATTCTCCTGTTTCTTTACTTTGCATTCCCGGCATGCTCTTCTGTCCTCAAACTCTAGTCACATCTTCATTAGCAGAGTTCTTCTCCACTCATTTATTTGCACCCTGCCAAAGCAGGCAGATTGCATTTGTTAATTGAACATATCATCTCAATTATGTTTTTGCTTTCACATCTGTGCTAGCCAAACAGTTGGAGGAGCTAGGGGTGTGGACTGTTGCACCTGCTGTAATGAAAAAAGTGAAGGGCAGACTGTACAGTAGATACATTGTGGAATGTAGAACCTAATTTCTTAGCATAAAGGAAGATTATTTGGTGTTTCTGAGTCTCTGGCCCCTCTTCTGACCATTTGGGCATACGGTGGCCTTCACACTTCTCTCCTAAAACATTCTCTCTCTCATTCACACAAACAATATATTTACACAATTGCTGCACGGGACAAAAGGGTGCTTTTACTCACTTCAACAAAATTACAAAATCTTTCAACGTTAAACTTCTTTCTAGCTATTACAAGACCTTACCTAATATTAACATCATTATGTATTATAATATTCCATCCCTTCACTTTAACATCAGAACATGTTAACATCAAACAGAGCTGGGGATAAGTTAACAAAGCTACTTGTGTTTAAGTTTAATCCAAACCTTATGCTATAAAATACATTCATTAAAACTAACTTAGGGTATGTCTACACTACAGCGCTATTTCGAATTAACTTATTTCGAATTAGTTAATTCGAAATAAGCTAAATCGAAATAACGCATCTAGACACAAAATCTAATTCGAAATAGCATTTTGCTATTTCGAAATACCACGTCCACACTGATTGGACATTGGATAGCATTTAAGGGCAGCTGAAACCGGTTCCAGCAGGGCATCAGGTCAGTAGTTGCTTTGTGTGGCTGCTGTCTGAGGCTGTCTGAGGCTATCTGAGGCTCGTGCTTAAAGGGACCCCCCTGGACAGCCGGTTCTCAGCTTTCCCGCTTGCTTGCCTACCTTGCCGAGGGACAGCAAAGCGTTTTCCTCTCCGCCTGCTTCAGTCGCTCTCATTTGGGACACCGCAGCACTGGGCACCATAGAGCCAGAGCCGCCCCTGGGCACTCTGGTGCTCATGTTAAACATCTTGCTGCAAGCATGGCAGTAATTGCTGGAGGCTGCCTGGCACCTTCTGCTGCAGGCCAGCCCCCTAGCCCTCCCCCTACCCCCCAGAGGGCCCTGGAGGAGCGGCGCCCGGATGCCAGCGTGCCCCGCCGCATGTGGCGTCTGGACACCAGCAGCGACTGGTGGGACCCCATCATCCTGGAGCGCTGGGGAGACCAACAGTGGACCCAGAACTTCAGGATGAAGAAGGACACCTTCCTCAAGCTCTGCGAGTGGCTCGCCCCTGCTCTGCAGCGATGGGACACACGCATGAGGCCCGCCATTCCCCTCCACAAGCGGGTGGCCAGCACCCTCTGGAAGCTCTCCACGCCAGATAGCTACCGATCCATCGGCAACCAGTGCGGCATGGGGAGATCCACCGTCGGAGCGGTGCTCATGAAGGTACAGCACTCACTGGCCACTGGGCCAGGAGGGGGGCCTGCAAGGAGGACATGGGCTTCCCCAGGGAAAACGGGGGAGGGGAGGTGGTGTAAGTTCCCTCCCCGGAAGGGTTCGGTCTGTCCCGGCCGTGCTACAGAAACGCCCGCAGTGGCCAGGATTGCAGCGGGGGTTGCTCCTGGGAGTGGGGCGCGGGGCAGTGGCAGGGAACGAACACTCCCAGCCACCCGGGCACCCCAGTGACCCTCAGTTTTGTGTGTCTCTCTGCAGGTGGTGAAGGCCATCAACAGGGTGCTGCTCCGCAGAGTCGTCCGCCTCACCGACCTGGACACGGTCATCCAGGGGTTCAGCACCCTGGGCTTCCCCAACTGCGGGGGGGCAATAAACAGAACACACATCCCCAGCCATGCCCTGGACCACCAGGCCTCCCTCTTCATCAACAGGAAGGGGTACTTCTCTGTGATCCTGCAGGCCGTGTCTGACCACCGGGGCCAGTTCACAGACATCAATGTGGGCTGGTCCGGCAAGGCACACGAGGCACGGGTGTACCACAACTCCTCCGTGTGCCAGAGGCTGCACGCCGGGACTTTCTTCCGACCGCCACATCAGGGTCAGGGACGTGGACATGCCAGTGTGCCTGCTGGGAGATGCGGCCTACCCCCAACAGCCCTGGCTGATGAAGCTCTACACGGGACACCTCAGCCCCTCCCGGCAGGCCTTCAATGCCAGGCTCAGCAGGGCCCGCATTGTGCTCGAGGGGGCCTTCGGCCGACTGAAAGCACAATTTAGGTGCCTCCTCACCCGCCTTGACCTCTCCCAGCACAATATTCCGTACGTGGTGGCAGCGTGCTGTGTGCTGCACAATTTGTGCAAAAGGAAGGGGGAGGCTTTCCTGCCAGCCTGGATGGCAGAGGCTGACTGCCTGGATGGCCAGTACACACAGCCCCTCATGGCTGCCAGCTGGGAGGCCCTTCAGGGGGGCTGTCTGCATCTGAGAAGCCCTGCGGGAGAGCTTCCAGGCGGACAAGTACTGAAGTCCCCCTGGTGTGCCCCACTGGGGCCTTGTGCCTTACATTCCACCTGCACCTCCTTCCCCTTTCCCCTCCCTAACCCCCCTTCCTGATATACAATAAAAACACCTGTGTTGCCACAAAAAACTCTCTTTATTTAACATCACTGGGGTGGGGGGAGGGTAGAAATGAGGGTGGGAGAAGGGAGGGGGAAAACCTGGGAGGAGGGAGCTGGAAGGGGGAGGGAAGGGGAGGAAGGGGGAGGGGAAGCTCAGGGTTGGGGGTCTTGCCGGCCCTCCCACCTCGCAGCACTGCGGGTGCGGGGGCCTCAGTGTTCCCAGGGGGGTGTGGGTGTGAAGGGTGGGGCAGGAGGGACGGGGGAGGGAGGAAGAAGCGGGAGGGGGAGCAGGGGTGGGAGGAGGAGCGATAGCTGGGGCGGCCGCAGGGGCTGGAGCAGCAGGAGGCAGCCATCGGTCCGCCAGGGCCTGCAGGTCCTCACAGAGGCCACGCAAGCTCTCCCGCTGCAGCTGCAGGTCCTCTTGAACCCACTGCTCCTGGCTGTGGACCTGCCGTCCCTGTAACTGCAGCTGCTGCCTCTGGAACTCCTCCTGGTTGTGGGTGCGCCTGCTGGCCCGGGTGCGGGTGGATGGTCCAGGCGGGATGGTGTGTCCTGCACTCGCAGGTGCTGTGGCTGAGGTGAAACAAGAGAAGTGGTCAGTTCTCCTTGGGGACACAGTGGGTGAAACCCAGCCCCCCTCTGCAAGGCGAGGACGGCAGGTCTCCGCACCATCATGTCCTGCTATCCCCGGGAGTGTGAGCTGGCGCAGGACTGCACCCCAGCCCCTGTGCTGCCTCTAGTGTGGTGTGTGTGGGGGGGGGATGGGAGATGTGCCCTGCCTCTGTGTAGAGGGGGAGTCTGGAGGGAGGGCAGTGTGCAGTGTCTCTCCCTGGGGTCAGGAGCCTGTCTTGTGCCTTCACGCGTAGATGTGTGTGGGGAACAGGCCAGGGCCCCTGCATGGCACCCAGCTGGGGCCACATGTCCTGGATAACACGGCAGATGCACAGGTTGCTGCCTGCTCCGTGGTCATCAAGGCCGATGTGCACGGTCCCTGGGCTCTCCCTCCCCCTCCCACCCCGCATAAGGGGACCATGATGTCACTCACATGTGGAAGCCTCCTCAGCCTCGGGCTGCTGATGGGCTCTCCGGTTCTGCTCGGGGGTCCTGGGTGCAGGGCACGCTCCCTGCAGGCTCCTGGCTGCCGTCGTCCTTCTCTTCCTCCTCTTCCCCTATGTCAGGGGCAGGGCCCTCTGCCCTGGGGCCGATGACAACCAGGGAGGCACGGACCGTCTGACCCCCCAGGATGTGGGCCAGGGCCTTGTAGTGTGGGCAGGCCTCCGGGTCAGCCCCTGGTTGGGAGGCCCTGGCATAGGCCTGCCACATTTCTTTTATTTTGCTGCGCACCTGCTCCTGGCTGCGCATGTGGCCTCTGGTGGCCAGGCTGGCAGCCATGCAGCTGTCGACGGCCACATTCCTGCACCTAGTGCGGAGATCGTGGGCATTGGAGGCCTCCCGCCAAACCTCAATGAGGTCCACGATCTCCGCACTAGACCAGGAAGGTGCCCGCCTTTTGTGGCCCCTGGCAGGCTCCTGGGAGCCACCAGCCTGGTCCTGGGGAGCGGTGGAGGGCTGGGTGGCAGCGGGTGGCTGGCTCATGCTGTGCCAGGTGCATGGTCTGCTGACTGTGTGCTGGCGGGCTGGCAACTGGCACAGGCACTGTGGCCAGAGTCTGCCCCTTTAAGGGCTCTGGGGCTGGTGGGGAGCAGACAAGTTTTCCTGGTTGTGCCCAGAGTGGCCACCTGGGCTCCCTGGGAAGGGCTGGAGGCCCCCTAATTCGAAATAAGTGTCTACACAGCACTTATTTTGAATTAGCTATTTCGAATTTGGTGTTATTCCTTGTAGAATGAGGTTTACCAAATTCAAAATAAGGGCTCCACTATTTTGAATTTATTTCGAAATAGCGGTTTGTATGTGTAGACACTATTAAAGTTAATTCGAAATAACGGCTGTTATTTCGAATTAACTTTGTAGTGTAGACACACCCTAACTTATTACCTACAAAATTACAAGGCTACACTGTGGTATCCCCTGCTTCATACAGATTGCCATACACAAACAATATCCATCTTCTCCGAACCACACAGAATTATAGGGAGTGGATACTGACTGAATGTGGACAAAAAATGTGGACCTTATGCCTTGTGCTAGAATGATGCCGGACCACTTACTACTGATTTGGCATGGAAAGGTGTCCTACCATGGAGGATGGAGTAAGTCAGGTATCCCCAGAAACCTTGCGAGAAAGAAGAAAGACTACCTCTATGAGAGCTTTATGGAGAAGTGGAGGGAGAATTTCTGTACCATCTCCAGGTATGTTAATAAACTGCTCTGGGGAGCCCTCGTTGTGTAGGCAGTGGCTGCCACAGATTACTCCCAACTGCCTAAACCCACTTGTGGCATGATTAAAAATGTGAATTCACCAGAAGTGCCTTTCCTGCCATCAGGACCCAGCAACAATACTTCCTGGGAGGTGGATGGGCTCCAATTTATAAAAAGGTCCCAGCTGTCGGTTAGATTGGATGCTCCGCTTGCCTGCTGACCATTCTCCTCCTCTTCCACACGGTCCTCCATGGTATCGCCTGAGGTTGCCAGAGGAGTATTTTGGGAGGAATCCATGGATGGGATCCAGAAACTGGTCTGGTGCCCTCCTAGAATTCTGTGCCTCTGCTCATAGAAGTAGCAGGTTTTCGGCACTGACCCAGTCTGTCCATTTGCCTCCTTTGTCTTCTGATATGCCTTCCTGAGCTCTTTTACTTTCACTCGGCACTGCTGGGTATCCCTGGTTTATACTTATTTCACTGTGCTCTGTGCAATCTTGGCATAAATATCAGTTATTTCTTTTGCTCCTTCATAGTTCTGCCTGAACACATTGCTCTCCACACCCAGCAATTGGGTCTAGGATATACCACACAGTCCATGCTGGAGCTCGTTTGCAATCTTGGACATTCATGGCCAGGTGTTCTGCTGAGGTAAGCTGCCTGTTCTGAGGTCCTCCCAGCACACTGGATAAACAGGAAATTAAATTCAAGTTTTCCTAGGACTTCTCCTGTGCACCTGGAGAGCAACAGAATTGAAAGTCCTGGCTAGAGCAATAACATTGGGACATCTCCTGAAGACCAAGAATTTCAGCTTTCACAGCCCCACATCTGCATATTTAAAAGGTACTTAGAAAAGTTAGATGTCTTCAAGTCACCAGGGCCTAATGAAATGCATCCTAGACTACTCAAGGAGCTGATAGAGGAGGTATCTGAGCCTTTAGCTATCATCTTTGAAAAGTCATGGAAGTCGGGAGAGATTCTAGAAGATTGGAAAAAGGCAAAAATAGTGCCGATCTATAAAAAAAATCAAATAAGAACAACTCAGGAAACTACAGACCAGTCAGCTTAACTTCTGTGCTAGGAAAGATAACGGAGCAAATAACTGAGGACTTCATCTGCAAACATCTGGAAGATAATAAAGTGATAGGTAACAGCCAGCATGGTTTTGCAAAGAACAAATTATGTCAAACCAGTCTGGGAAACAACCAGGAAGAATTAGAAGTCCTACCACAGTCAAAGAACTGTGATTTGATTAGAATAACAGAGACTTGGTGGGATGGCGCACATGATTGGAACACTGTCATGGAAGGATATATTCTGGAATGCCAGGTGGGGAGAAAAGGTGGAGGAGTTGCACTGTATGTAAGAGGGCAGTATGATTGCTTAGAGTTCCACTATATATATTGAGAAAAGCCTGTTGAGAGTCCTTGGGTTAAGCTTAGAGGCGGGAGCAACAGAGGTGATGTTATGGTCGGTGTCTGTTGTAGACCACCAGACAAGGTGGATAAAGTAGACGAGGCTTTCATCAGACAACTAAGAGAAGCTTCCAGATCACAGACTCTGGTTCTCATGGGGGACTTTAATCACCCTGACACCTGTTGGGAGACCAATACAGCAGTACACAGACAATCCAGGAAGTTTTTGGAGAATGTTGGGGATAACTTCTTGGTACAAGTGCTGAAGAAACTGACCAGGGGCCATGTACAACTTGACCTGCTGCTCACAAGTAGGGGAAGTAGAGGTGGGTGACAACCTGGGAAGCAGTGATCATGAGATGATAGATTTCAGGATCCTGACCAAAGGAAGAAAGGAGAGTGACAAAATACATACCCTGGACTTCAGAAAAGCAGACTTTGACTCCCTCAGAGAACTGATGGGCAGGATTCCCTGGGATGCTTACATGAAGGGAAAAGGAATCCAGGAGACCTGGCAGTATTTTAAAGAAGCCTTTTTGAAGGCACAGGAACAAACTACCCTGATGCATAGTAAGAAAAGTAAATGTGGTAGGTGACCAGATTGGCTTAGCAGTGAAATCCCTGGTGAGCTTAAACACAAATAGGAAGCTTAAAAGAAGTGGAAACTTGGACAGATGACTAGGAAGGAGTATAAATATATTGCTCAAACATACGAGATTTATGGGAATGGTCAACAAAGGCTTCCCCTGTCAACTGATCCATGTCTTGACTGCCACACTGCGCCGACAGTCAGCTGAGCCGGCACAGCACAGCAGCCATTTTTATTTTAATGAAGCCGGGGATATTTAAATCCCCACTTCATTGACTATGTCGGGTAGCCTATTTTACATGCCTCTGCCGACAGAGGCATGTAGTCTAGACATACCCCCAGAGGCCTCATGGAGTTTGGATGCACCAAGGAAGAACAGGGAGGTAAGACAGAAGCCCACTCTGCAGCAGTGGGGACAGTGGCAGGAAGTAGCCTAGGCAAAAGCAATAGCTAACCGGTGAGTGAGCCAAAAACAGGAGTCAGTGTGTTTTGGTTGGAGATTTTCCCCACAGACTCAACGGCTCAAACTACAGCCAGAAATAGGATCCTGGGCTGGGAACCAGTGAAAAGGAAGGACTTGCCAGGAATGTAACCCCGTCTCCTAACTCTAACCCGGGAGCTGCACTGTCATGTTGACTCTGGCCTTTGGGCTGCCCATCCCTGCAAAACTGGGGCGAGTTGCCTCTAGCCATTGGGGGGACACATAGCCCTATGGATTAGGGCAGATTTATTGGCTCTGGCTATTAGGCCATACTGCCTCAGGACTGAAGGCAAACATAGACACATGCTGGGAAGAACAACGTTAGGAATTGTTCATGACCTCTCCTATCCCCAAACAAATATGGATGCACTTGCCCCGCACTGAGTGTATTCTTTCCCAAACATGTCACACTCATCTTCTAAAAGTTGAACGTCTGTGTTCCAGGACTCTCTGGTCTGGCAACATCTGTGGTTAAGAGATTAGGGACACCATCACTGTCCAACCTGGCCAATAGCCATTGATGGACCTATTCTCCATGAATGTATTGAGCTCTTTTTTTTTAACTCTGTTATAGTCTTGGCTCTCACAACATCCTCTGGCAAGGAGAACTACAAGTTGATTGTATGTTGTGTGAAGAAGTACTTTCTTTTATTTGTTTTAAACCTGCTACCTATTAATTTCATTTGGTGACTGCCAGTTGCTGTTATGGGAAAGAATAAATAACTATTCTCTATTTACTTTCTCCACATATTCTCTATTTACTTTCTCCACGCCAGTCATGATTTTATAGATTTCAATAATATTCCTCCCCCTTAGTGATATATTTTTCGAGCTGAAAAGTGCCAGTCTTATTAATTTCTCCTAATATAGCAGTCATTCCATACTCCTAATAATTTTGTTTCCCTTTTTCTGAACTTCTTCCATTGTCAAGCTGTCTTTTTGAGATGAGGTGACCACACGTGCATGCAGTATTCAAGATGTGGGCATTCCATGGATTTATATAGAGTTAATAATATATTCTGTTTTTATTCTCTATCTCTTTCTTAATGATTCCAAAGATTCTGGTGGTTGTGTTTTTGTTGTTGTTGTTTTTGGTTTTGGTGGGGTTTTTTGTTTGTTGCTGCACATTGAATGGATGTTTTCAGAGAACTATCTACAATGGCTCCAAGATCTCTCTCTCTTGAGTGGGAACAGCTAATTTAATCTCCATCATTTTATACATATAGATAGGATCATTTTCCGGTGTGCACTACTTTTCACTGTCAGCATTGAATTTCATCTGCCATTTTATTGTCCAGTCACCTAGTTTTGAGAGATCCTTTTGAAGCTCTTCATAGTCTGCTTTGGACTTAACTGTCCCGAGCAATTTTGTATCATCTGTGCATTTTGCACCTCACTGTTTTTTCCTCCAGTTCATTTATGAATATATTTAATTGGATTGGTCCTAAAATGGACCCCTGCGGGACACCACTGGTTACTCATCTCCATTCTGAAAAGTGTTAAATAATCTGCAATCAGAGTTTTCATTCAGTGTAGTCACTCAGTAAGAAGTAATATATTATGGGTGTTGTCATGATGCTTGCACTTTATTATGTTAACACTCTGTTACACAGACTGATCTGGTGACTATATTCCTGCATAATGTCTCATAGCTGTAATGACTTTTGCTCAGTTTCTGATATTTAGTGGCAAGAATTTATAAACCTGTTAATATTGCATACATAAATGCATATTTGGGATAGTACTTAGATGTTAATGGTTGGATATCAGTTATCCAAAGAATAATTTTGTAAAGTTGGTTATGGAAAAGTGGTTTGTGTTTTGCATTCTTATATTTTTGTTTTGTTTTGATTCAGTACATATAAGTTTTTTGTCAACTGGTAGTTTAGTATGTTGCATTGGTTCCACAAAAGGTAAAGTGGGTTCTTTACCTTTAAATGCCAGTCATTGTTTTGCTTCAGTAATTCATGCATCTGATGAAGTACAGGTTGCACCTCTAAAAACCAAGATTCTCTGATCCGGCAACATCTGTGGTCTGGCATGACCACGGATGTTACGGGATCAGAGAGTCCTGGCATGCTGCAAGGGATTGGGGCCCAGGAGCCGGCGTGGCTCATCTGAGCTGCGGGAAAGTGGGGGATGGGAGCGGGCACTCAGCTGAGCTGAGAGAGCCAGTGTGCAGCTCAGCTGGGCTGGGGAGGGGCGGGGCAGGAGCTGGCATGCTTCAATAACAGTGATGTGAGCAGAATTCTGTAGAAGGTTAGGATTATGCTTGCTTCCTGACAAAAATATTACTGTTTGGCACCTGTGGCATAAGGCAAATTTCCAACCAAACTGTGAATGGGAATAAAGCCGAGGTAGCAGATGGACATGAGTGGAAGCATCTAAAGCACCATGTCCAGATATCAAATGTGTTCATAGAGGCAAGATTTCCATTTTAGAATATTCAAATATCTTCTACTTTTGTGTCGATTGTGAAGTGGATGTATCATCATTAATCCTTTTCTCAGCATGATTAATTTAGAAGGAAAATCCATTTTCCTCAGTTACTTAAGGAGAGCCTATCCTGGTTTTGAAATTTTGTTTTATTGCATACAGAATAACAGTAACATGGGATAGTTACAGAGGAAATAGAAAACATTGTTATATCAAATACAAAGAAAACAGTTGATATTTAATGTGATTAACTATTTCATTCTTATAGATCTAAATACCACATATTACTGACATCTTGATGAAAACATTGACTGAATAGTTTGACAGTCACCCCCCTCTCCCACTTTATAGAAATTAGCTTCTGAATTTAAATATGTATAAATTGGAGATGATTAGGCCAAAAGCCTCATATAACTTATCCATTTTAATTTTACAATCTGCTGGATCTGTATATCCTATTTTAGTGCATGTAACATTCTTGTGTGAGAAGTTAGAAATATGAAGTATAAGACTGTTTACCGTTCTAAATGTATTAGGAGAGCCACTCCTAGTGCCTTTTCCCCAAGCCTCCTGTTCCCCCAGAAGCCATAATGACTGAGTGATCAACTTAATAACTTGTAAACAGCCTTGTTTGTCCTTTAAGTCCAAAGATGATTGGACTAGTCAGACATGTGACCATACCAACTGGTTCTGGGATTGAATTTTGACTCAGGTATTGTTCCATGGAAGAAAGAATATAGAACAAAAGATTCCCACTCTGAAGAAAAGAATATGTAAGCAATGGGAAGCTATCAGCCCTTTGTCTTTGGCTGGTGTAACACACTCCAAAGAGGGCTGGTGACCCAGGCCAAGATAAAAGAGGTAGTCTCTGAACTTGAGTGTGTAAGCAAGGAGTGTTGTGAGCAAGACATGAGAAGTAATTCTTCTGCTCTATTGTGCGCTGATTAGACCTCAACTGGAGTACTGTGTCCAGTTCTGGACACCACATTTTGAGAAAGATGTGGAGAAATTGGAGAGAGTTCAGCGAAGAGCAACAAAAATGTTTAAAGGTCTAGAACACATGAGCTATGAGGGAGGACAAAGAATTGGGTTTGTTTAGTTTGGAAAAGAGAAGACTAAGAGGGGACATGATAGAAGCTTTCAAATTCCTAAAAGGGTGTTACAAGGAGGGAGAAAAATTGTTCTCCTTAGCCTCTGATGATAGGACAAGAAGCAATGGGCTTAAATTGCAGCAAGGGAGATTTAGGTTGAACATTAGGAAAAACTTCCTAACTGACAGGGTGGTTAAACACTGGAATAAATTGCCTATGGAGGTTGTGGAATCTCCATCTCTAGAGATATGTGAGAGCAAGTTGGAGAGACATCTATCAGGGATGATATAGATGGTACTAAGTCCTTCTGTGAGGGCAGGGGTCTGGATTTGATGACCTTTTGAGGTCCTTTCCAGTTCTATGATTCTATGAAGATTATGCCTAGACAAGAACAGCACATTAGGTAAGAATCTGGTTGCAATATATTTTTTAGTAAATTAGCATTGCCTATTAGTTTTCTTTTCATTTTGACTTAGTAACTTACTTTGATCTGACTGTTTTCATTTGCAAACACTTAAAAGGGATAGGGTCCAGAGTGACCTAGACAAATTGGAGTATTGGGCTAAAAGACATCTGATGAGATTCAACAAGAACAAGTGCAGAGTCCTGCACTTGGGGCGGAAGAATCCCAAGCATTGTTACAGGCTCAGGACCAACTGGCTATGTAGCAGTTCAGCAGAAAAGGACCTGGAGATTAGAGTGGATGAGAAGCTGGATATGAGTCAACAGTGTGCCCTTGTAGCCAAGAAGGCTAATGGCATATTAGGGTGCATTAGGAGTATTTCCAGCAAATCTAGAGAAGTTATTATTCCCCTTTATTTGGCACTGATGTGATCACATATGGAGTATTTCATCCAGTTCTGGGCTCCCCACTATAGAAAGGATGTTGACACATTGGAGATGGTCCAGAGGAGGGCAACTAAAATGATTAGGGGTCTGGAGCACATGACCTACCAGGAAAGGCTGAGGGATTTGGGCTTATTTAGTCTGCAGAAGAGAAGAGTGAGGGGGGATTTGATAACAGCCTTCAACTTCCTAAAGGGAGGTTCCAAAGAGAATGGAGAGAGGCTGTTCACAGTAGTGATGGATGGCAGAACAAGGAACAGTGGTCTCAAGTTGCAGTGGGAGAGGTCCAGGTTGGATATTAGGAAAAACTATTTCACTAGGAGAGTGGTGAAGCACTGGAATGGTTTACCTAGGGAGGTGGTGGAATCTCCATCCCTAGAGGTTTTTAAGTCCCAGCTTGACCAAGTCCTGGCTGGGATGATTTAGTTGGGGTTGGTCCTGCTTTGGGCACGGGACTGGACTCGATGTCCTCCTGAGGTCTCTTCCAGCCCTAGGATTCTATAATTCTATTATTCTAAATCCTACAGTTTATACTTAATAAAAATATTTCTGTTTAGTGTCTGGTCCAGTGTATATAATTATTACCTGGTAGGAACAACCATTGTGCATATCTTTCTTTCATGGATAAAGAGGGAAAACATGCTCATGAGTTTTCCTTGTGTAAAATTTTTACACAGAGAAGGATTCATTTATTTGGGGTTTTGATCTCTTTTTGGAATTGATTTCCTGGATGCTGAGTCCTTTGAAATGAGCCTTCCCAGAAATGAATTGTGCAGTGTCTGCATTGCTCTTCGATGTGGGAGACAACCCTAAATCTGTGCAATGCCGAGGGGAGATCAGAGAGCAAGAAGACAGGTGTCAGTGGCATGATCACCATACCATGGAACAATCCTAAGGGGCCTCCTCTGACCGCATCCTGCCACACATGACACTTGGTTTTCTGTAGAATCTACATTAATAGTTGGACTGATTTAATCATTCATTAATGTTGCAAAATGTTTGTGTCACATAGTTCATGAAAGGTGGGGGGCGGGTTTGGTTGGTGTTTGTCTAGTAAGTTGTTTTTGGCAGATTAAAGTAGGTTCAGAGTTCACATAACCCCATTTACAATGTGATCTTTGTTGGTACCATCAGTAGATTTAAGATTAGTTGTTCTGGGAGTAAAAATATCACATTTTTTTATATTTCTCAGACAATTAACAACATGGCAAATTAATTACTGTCTTTCTGGATTGGTGTCTAAGGATACAGAGAAGTTAAGGAGTAAATGTCTTTGTCCCACGATGTGTTCGAAGGCTTTATCAGCAGAAAGCAGGCTTAAATAGAAATACAGAGGCTATGGAGCATTTACCTGATGTATATATGGTAGACCCCCCATACTGACTTCTCTAACTCAGTTTCTAACCCAAACGAATGAGTGTAGAGGAAAGGATATAGCTGGAGAAGCCCTGGCTTCTGGCAGTACCTGGCTGCCTGAATGGTTGTTTTGAAATGTGATTAGCCATTATGAGACTAACTTTGAGTCAAATTTAAAAAACAACAAGTGGTCTGGTAGCACTTTATAGACTAGCAAAACATGCAGATGGTCATCTGAAGAAGTGGGCTGTGCCCATGAAAGCTCATGATACCATCTACATGCTCATGATACTCTACAAAGTGCTACCAGACTATTTGTTGTTTTTTAAATTTATCCTGTACAGACTAACTCGGCTATCCCCTGAAGCTTCTTGAGTCAAATGTAAGGGTAGATAAAAGACAACTTGCATTCTCCCCTCATGAGCTGCACCACAAACACACAGACTGAAGTTAACAATTTAATGCACTGTACTAAAGGCTTCTAAGTTTTCTTTATAGTGTTAAAGAGTGGCTTGTTTTTCAGTAAGACACAACAAGATGTCATCTGTGACAAGAGTAGTTTTATGTTCTTCATAATGGATGGCAGAATCTCTGGAGATTCTCTGACAGTTCTCACAAGTACATTAGTGGATAGAATAAACAAAAGAGGTGACAAAAGGATATCCTTGTATTACTCCACCCTTTATGGAGGTCTGTAACTGGAAATCAGTCAAATAGAGGACATTCATCTGCAATTTGAGTGAGAGAGAAACCAAACATAATGATTCTAAAAGTAAGTGTTTAGTTAAAATTATTTATTATTTTGTTGACTACAGTTAGGTGTAGATATATAACGTATAATTGTTGAACATTTTTCAAATTAAAGTCAGTGTATAAAATGAAAATAGACTGTACTCACAATCCACTTCCTCATGTACCTTATTCAAATGTGCATTTGCAAATGTTAAATTCATGAATTTCATGTCTTAGAACTCTTGTGCCTTGAGTTTGTATATCCTAAATCATGCAGACTTTTCTGATTATGGGAAGCAGGGGGCGGGCAAGGGTAGAATGACATGCTGATATTTCAAAATGCTAAAGAGTGATAGTGTTTCACTGGACGGAGTCTTAACGTGTTTGATCTTGTGATACAAAACATCCACTTGAGATACAAAATGTATACGTGCAAAAGACCCTGTATGGACCCAAAAGCAGGTTCATATTATGGCTGCTGTACTAGAATCCTGGAGGAAAATAAAAACAGTTTGGTGGAGGTTATAATGGCTGCTTGAAATGTACATTTCTCCAGTAATTCGTGTAGTCCCAAAAAAACCCCTCTCAAGCACTTCATCTGATGAGGTGGGTTTTGCCCATGAAAGCTCATGATACTATATATTGTTGTTAGTTTCTAGGGTGCCACAGGACTACTCATTGTCTCTCAAACACCATTCTGTCTCTTCATTTAGAGAGGTGGTCATCTTTTTTTGTTTAATATGACAAATAATGTTTAATGTTAGCCAAATATTATGACTTATGCTATTCCCTGAGATAAAACTAGATTGGTCAGTGTGAGTTAGTAATGGTATGGCTAGAGAGAAAGCTGGCTTGTTAATACTCATGACAGTATATAATTGTATGAATTAATTAGCAAAAATGGTGTGGTACGATCAGCAGTCTTTTGGATTTTTTACTTTTTTCAGGAGTAACATTTTTCTGACCTCCAAAGAGGAATTTCCCTTGTTCAAGAAAGTGAGGAATTGTTTTTAACATTTGAGCCATTAGAAACTACTGAAAATATTTTTACAATTTGGGCTAAGCCATCCAATTTTGGTAATTTGCCATTTGAAATATATCCTATGGCATTTGGAACTTCATCTGTTGATCTGTTTTGAAAATTGTACCTTGTAATTCTTGGTGCTCTGGGAAGTTTAGGTTATTCAAAAAAGAGTGTGGCACATTCTTCACCTTTTCTAATCTCCACTCGGGCACAGTGGAAAGGGGATGGCACTGGGAGCTGACTGTGGTTCCCTTATTCTTGGCCATACGGGCCTTCCTTAAATTAGAGCTGCAAGAGAGTAGGAATAACGTATTCCACCAGCTGAACATATTAGAGCTCTGTGCTACCATAACCTCTCCTCTCCTTCCCTTTCCATCAGTGGTCAGTGAAAGGCTGCCCTGAAAGGTGAGTGAACAACTTCTACTAGCTTTCTGCCAATGGTGAGTTCTGCACTGGCAAGCTACATCTGTTTAAATGTATAAAATGCCCTTACTCGACTCATGTGTTGAGTCCTGCCTTGCTATCATTCCCTGTGGATGGTGGCAATCCACTCTGGTTCCACCTGCTGTCTTCCGAGTCCATCTGGGAGGTGACCTGGGAGGTAAGTATTTAATAAATTCTTTATTAAGGATATGAGGTTACACCACACTTCTGCTGTACAAGCAAACTCACAGTGGGGTAACCTGAGCAGAAGAAAGCTCCAAAGAACTAGTAACAACATTGTGTGTGTTGTGTGTGTGCACATTGAAATGACAGAATCAATACAGTCACATAAACTGTTAGGCAGATAAGGAATCATAACCATAAGCAAGATTCTGAGGGCTGTGTACCACAGAAAGGTAGTGCATCTTCTGCTTATGTGCAGACCCCCAGAATACACCCATATTAACAACCCTAAACTGCATTCATTCTTCTGGCTGTATATTGTCAGTGCAGCCTAGAATCTTGTCATATATACCTGTATAGTAAGAATTTTTGAGAATATTATTGTTGTTCATAGAATTTTTAAAGTAGGCTTTTTTCTTTTTTAAATAAAGGTTTTCTTCTGCTACAGTTGCAGGAGAGACAGGATATTAGCAGGGTGCCATATTTTTTTGCAAGCATACAGATAGTTTTCTTTCTGAATTTCTAATATAGTTGTTGGACAGATGAGAGGTGCTTGTGTCCTAAGCATGTGCCCTTATATTGTCAATTAAATGTATTTGCCTTAATTTTTGTTTCCTGGAAAATCTCCTTGACCATAACTGAACATCCATGCTTCCCAAGATTATTTGCTCTAGTAAAAGGGCTATTTTGAAGCTAGATCTTGAGACCTCATCTGTGTAAGCAGACTCCCAAACTGAGCCTGCCCAAAAGGAGCCAGTTGCAGGATCTGGCCCTTAGTTTGTATTATATAGGTGTAGCCAGACAGGAACCCCCCCCCCCCGTAACATCTTGCTTGCTCCTCTCTGAGATGCCTGGAGCACACAGGGCACACAGAGCAGTAACATCAGCATAGACAGAAGGCGTGGATATGCTGGCTGCTGTGACCCTGGATGGCTGTAAACAGAGATATGCCAATTGCTGACCTTGAGGCTGCGAGAACTGCCTTGACTGAAACCCATATTGATACGAGCACACGCTCGTACATGGGGGGGGGGGGAGGAATCTCCCGCGCAATAAAGAATGTCCAATACTCACAATTTAGTTATCTCTCTTGCAAGTGTAAATTAAGTTGAAACTCCCTTGTAAGAACTGGCATCACAAAGACAGACCAACACAATTTGGCATCTTAGATAAGAAAGAGGATACGAGCCCCTATGGGTATAAAGATGGGTCCAGCAGCACACTTACTCTGAGTGTCAATCTACCATCTGCCTGCTGGTCGGGTTAGGTAATTGCCTCCCGAGGTTCCATGGGGACGCCCACCTCGTATTCGTCTTTCCTAGGAATTGAGGGACTGGCCCTGGCTTGACCCACTGGAGTCGAGAGGCACAGAAGGGGGTAAATATTGTACCTGGATGTGTCCTTTGTCTTAAGTGTACACATAGACTTAGAGCTCTTTAAAGATTAAGCTGTCACTTGGTACCATTATTTCTATTTTCTATCTTTATTTTCTTTGTAACCATTTTTAAGATCTATATTTGTCAATAATTAAGAAATAGAGCAATAACCATTGTAACCATATGATTTATAAGCTTCTTTAATAAACCTGTAACTGTTTAAGCTTTAACCTGACTCCTCCAGTTGCTGTAACAGAACCAAACACAATTAAAAGAACTTCAGACAGTCATAAGGTACAGATAATAGGGAGAAGCTTGAGCGTTTGGATCGTGTCGTTTCCAGAGGACAGATCCGTGGGGCATCTCTCAGTCTTCCCTAGACTGCCTGCTGCAAAGGGATCCTGTATCCTAGCAGTTGAAATCTGAGATGTAATAAGCTCTCCCTGTAAAACTCCTCGGGGCACCCCTCAGCCTTTCCTAGGCTGCCCGCTGCGACAGGACCTTGTGTCCCAGCAGAAAAGACTTGGGTGTATCATACACACACACACTGCCCTGACCGTCGGCTGATAATAGGTAATTTTCATTCCTCAGATGTTTATCTTTTGTTCTCTGGTAAAACTACCCCATTGCCATGCATTTCAAAATACTCATTTATGTTTATTGATAAATTGTAAAACACTTTCTTCTTTCAAGATACCAAAGATGCATTTTCTGAATATATGATCTTAAACTCCATGCTTTTTCAGGTGTCTGTGGGTGCACACTCTGTGATAAGTAATAGAATCACTTCTATTTAGGTGTAAGATACAAGAGATATGAATATCGGGAGTATAAAAAAGAAAAATGTATGTAAAATGATTGGGAAGGTTCAATGTGTGCGAAGATATTTGTATGTGGCCCACCCATCTCCCTCCTTACTTAGTAAATCATCTATAGATCATATACAAAGCACAGTTACATTCCTTCAAAACTCTTGGGTTAATGTCATCTGGTCCTGGGACTAATTACTGTTTAGTTTATCGATTGTTCCAAAACCTCCTCTAACACCTCAATCTGGAACAGTTCCTCAGATTTATTAACTTTAAAGAATGGGTCACATTTGGGAATCTGTCTCATGTCCTCAGCTCTGAAAACTAACACAAATAATTTACTTAGTTTCTCTTCAATGGCCTTATCATCCTTGAATGTTCATTTAGCATCTTGATTGCTCCCACTGGTTGTTTAGCAGGCTTCCTACTTTCGATATACAGCCTCTCTCCAACTTACAAACCGGTTACGGACCAAGCAATTGGTCGTAACTCAGTTCGTTCGTAAGTCAGACCGCATTGAGTTACACGCGACCACGCTGTTCATAAGCGCGCATCGTGTTCGTAACTCGGGGTCCGCCATTTATGACAGGTTTGGTCATAACTGCGAACAGTCATAAGTCGACCATTCGCAACTTGGGGATCGGCTGTACTTAAAAATATTTTTTGAGGTTTTGGCTTGCTGTTCTTGAAATTCTTTTCTGGTCTTCCAAATGATGTTTTATACTTCATTTGACAGAGTTTATGCTCCTTACTATTTTCCTCAATAGGATTTAACTCCACATTTTAAAGAATACCTCTTTGTCTCACTGCTTCTCTTACTTTGTTGGTTAGCCACAGTGACACTTTTTTTGTTCACTTGTAGTTTTTAATGTGGGGTATACATTTAAATGGAACCTCTACCTTGGTGTAGCAGGTAGTTGAACTAGATGACCTCCAGAGGTCTCTTCCAACCTTAATCTATGATTCTATGATTACTGTGTTCCATTTATTATCCTCATTCCAACAATTTTCTGTGATTCCTATTATATCAATATCCTAATTCAATATGAGACAACTCTAGTTCACCCATCTTATTAGACATCTACTGTTTGTATACAAGTACTTTAAAAACTTGTCACTATTTAGCTATCTGCCATTACAAGATCTGATTGAATGAAATTCTTTTTCACTTGACTGTTTTTCATCAGATTATACCTATATTTATCATTTCCATTCTCTCCTCCTTCCTGAGACACAAGGGAGAATCTGTTAATGGAGATTCTTTAAGAGAAGTCTCCGTCTATTCCAGGGGTGGGCAATAATTTTGGAAGGGGGGTCACTTCACAAATTTCAGAAGTGGCCACAGGCCATCCTGGAAGGGGCAGGGTTGAGAACTACCCTGCTGGGTGCTGTGACCTTATTTTCTGAACCACCTGCAGCTAGTAAGAACAGTTTAATTTAAATTATGAAACAGATTAAGTGTTTTAACTTTCTCATGTTAGTTTATCAAACTTCATTTTAAATAAAGTAAAATATTATGTCCAACACAAAAGATTTCAATGTTTTATTTATGGGAGGGGTGGGGAACCCTTTTTGGGTCTGGGGTCACTGACCCATAAAAAAATCAGTTGTGGAACCACACAAGTGAGAAGCAAAAAAACTCTTCCAAAACCCCCCAACTCTCACTGATGTGGCTCCAACTGAGACACTTCACTCCTCTAATGCCACAGCCTCATGGGTTAAGGGGAAGAGAAGGAGAAAACTGATGTTCAGAGCTTCCCAAAAATCAGATTTACTTTTCTGGGGTTCTAGAGTTAGTCGATTTTATGGACCTCCTTAGGCTCTGGGGTAGGGACAAAAATGAGGGGTATAGTGGTGAGACAGGGCTGCCAGCAAGTAGATTAGGGATGGGGTGCAGGATCTGGGAGGGAGCTAGGGTGCAGAAGCAGGCTGGGAGGAGGGTGTCTGGCCAGGTGGAGGGAGCAGGAACAAGGAGGGTGCTGCACGTGGCCAGGAGAGAGAGTGCAGAACAAGGAAGGGTTTGGGAGCAAGCTGAGAATGCTGGGTCTTGGTTGGGGAGGGAAGTGATGGGATTGGGGTGGGGGTGTCTGGACATGAGGAGGAACCTTACCTGGCTTCGTGCTCCCTTGCAGCAACAGCTGCAGCCATGAGGTCCTGGCCACCGCAGTGGGAGACCCCGTTGCTGTAGCCACACAGTCGTGGAGGCCAGAGACACCGCTGCCATGGCCACAAGATCCAGGGCTGGCCCTGACGCATCCTGGCCACAGGCCACCCGGGAGGCTGGAGGTGCCTCTGTTATGGCCTGGGGCCGGCCTCTGGGGCTACTGGCCACAGACTACCCTGCTCCAGAGGTTACACTGCCATGACTACATGGGTTGGGGCAGGCCCCAGAGGTGCCACAGCCACAGGCCACCCCCAGAGGCGCTGTGGCCCCAGAGGCGCCACTACCTCGCAGCCCGGGGCCAGCCCCAGAGGCACCGCTACTGTACCCACATGGCCTGGGGCTGGCCCCGGAGGCACTGTGTCAGTGGCGCCTCCAGCCTCTGGGGCTAGCCCCAGACCGTGTGGCCATGGAAGTGGCCCCTCAGCCCCAGCACTGCCTCCTCTCCAGCAGCAGCATGGGGTGTGGAGGGGCCGGGCTGAGCTCCTTCCTTCCCAGAGGGGCCTGTAATTAGGGGGCGGGGCCAAATCAAAGCCCAAGGCAGGCCGGATCCGGCCCGCTGAGAGGCTCTTGCCCATCCATCTTCTGTTCCATGTGCTCTTCTGCATGTGACAGCTTCCCCCTAGACCTTAGTTTAAAAATTGCTATATGACCTTTTAAATTTTAAGTGCCAGCAATCTGGTTCAATGTAGAGTTAAATGGAGCCCACTTTTCCTGTATAGAGTTCCCCTTTTCCAAAACTTTCCCCAGTTCCTAATAAATCTAAGTCCCTCCTCCCTACACCATTGTCTCATCAACACATTGAGACCCTGCTGTTCTGCCTATATACCTGGTCCTGTGTGTGAAGCTGGAAGCATTTCAGAGAATGCTAACATGGAGGTCCTGGACTTAAATCTCTTACCTAGCAGCCTAAATTTGACCTCCAAGACCTATCCTTCCCTTCGTCATTCATACCTACATGTACCTTGACCACTGGCTACTCCCAGCGCTTACACATAAGTCTACCTGGATGTTTCAAGAGATCCATAACCTTCGCATCAGACAGGCAAGTAACCATGCTGTTCTCCCGATGATTGCAAAGCAAGTTATCTATGTTTCTAATGACTGAATCCCTCATTACTAATACCATTGCAGGGACGTTTTCAGTAATTTCCCTCGACGTAATTTTCTTTTAAAATTGTGATCAGATTGGGTTAACGGAGGTATTGTATTACAAACTCCAAAAAATGGGGAGGATCTGTGTTATAAAATAGTGGGATGAGATATCTGGATGTTACTGAGAACTTATTAAGGGCATCCTTCCATTTCAGTCAGATTCTTCCCAAACAGAAAGTGTTCAACATTTAAAACTATCATGATTGCAATGGTTTCACGCTATAAAATATTTGTCCTGCTGAAATTCAAATATATGACTCAAACTATTCAGAAGAACAAATTTGTCTAACATGGATTATCTAGGGGAAGTGTATTAAGTAAACTTTTGAAGCACATGTTCATAGGCCTTTGTTGTCCACAATCTCAGATCCTGGTTAGAATCCCATTGAACTCCATGAAAGAACTTCAATGAGCATCTTTAGACTGGGCCCTCAGTTCACATCTCTGTGTCCAACCTACTTGCCTTTTTCTACTTTGAAGCAATTTAAATATAAAACGTATTGTGGATTGTCTATTTTATGAATAATACATTTGTTTGCGTTGTTTTACCTATATATCGATCTTAATATGTTCCCAAGGTGATCATTTTGGGGCAAGTGAATGACTGAGCTATGATCAGATTTGGGAAGGGAGTATATTTGTCTAATAATTCTCAGATTTGAATACTGGAAGATGAATTTCATCTTCTTTAAACAGGGATGTCAAACAACATTTGACTGAGAGCATACTTAACTGTTTGGCTGGGGTAAAGGTGAGATAGAAAACTGAATTATTTTAACTGAATAAACTGAGTTTTCATAGCATGATTTCTGTTGCCATAGGTCAACCATTTCAGTAGCATCACTATATCAGTTCTGTTGACAGACCAGAAGATCAGTTATTTGTCAATAGAAACGGAGAAAAAAGACAATTTTTAGGATGTATTTCAGATTTGTTTAAAATTCACAGATCAACGGCCAGGTGTCTGTGCAAATGTAATACCCTAATTAAGCCAGTAGTATTTACAAAATGTCCCAGTGTCCCTGGAGAATTCTTCCAGACTTCCTGTTCAGAGATTCAGAAAATACCCAGTCTTGTGTCTCTGGGAACAGCTGGCAAAACAGTTTTCTGCTGACTTTGGGAAGCAAAGATGAAAATGTTGGCAGCTATAGACTAAGATTAATGTGGAATGTAATAAGAAATGGGAGGTTAGAAAAGACTAGGACAGATTTGATTTAATTTTTCATTCATAATCACTTTCCTTTGCCTTTTGGATTTATGTTCAGAGCTGTGTTTTTATATTTTGAGATGTATTTTTATAATGATATGAAAAAATAACATAAATGGGAATGAGCACTTTTTATAGGGCCCAAGTCCCTTGAAATTAAAAGAAATAAAAACAGTTCATCATGGAATTTTAGTCTTCAGTTCTCTGTCCTATTGCATCAAGTGAATACTATTGATGTTGTGGGGAAAAACCTGCCCTCTGCTACACCATCTATTCTAGTTTATGTGTATCAAAGAGTATATGACATTGGTGTTTAGTGTCCATGGAGAGAATAAAGTACTTGCTACTATCATCGGTTGAAAGAGTTCTTCTTTTAGGTTAGTTGAGCTCAAGGAGGAAGTGGCTTGCACTTTTGGAACTGAATGGAAATTGTTTCCATTTCTTAAATACTCTCTTCAGCATCAGCAAAATCATATTTTTTCTACTTCCACTGCTCTAAAAATGCCATAAAGCTTTCTGAGAAAGAAATCAGATTGTCTGAGGTCTTCTGTCAAAACAGTACCTCTGAACCCCTTGCTCCATTCATCTGAAGAAGTAAGTTGTGTCTACGAAAGCTCATGATACCATCGACATTTTTTGTTAGTCTCTAAGGTGCTGCAGGACCATTCTTTGTTTTTTAAGTTTTTTCAGTTGCAGAGTAACACGGCTACCCTCTAAGCCCCCAAAGTGTATGTTATAATAACAAACTGGCTATCTCCATCAACATTACAGGGGCCACACAATGCGGCTGCTGGAAGAAATTAATTTTCTGTCTCACTCTGAGGATGGGAGCTTGAAGAAACCAAAAGTACCTCACAATTGTAGGCTTTATTTTTACCCATGTACTGATAGCAGTAGGGTAAGCTTAGAAGTAAAATATTTTTATTTTGTATAAAGCAGAGAAGTAAGCTGTAAAACCAAGTAGAAAGAGATATAAATAACCATATATTAGTGTTTATTCCTACCAACACACACACATATAAACATACACACAATGATGGTATTCAGATTTGAGAGCTGGGGTTCAGTCCTTTCTAGAGTTAAGGGCCAGCTGTGAAAATCATACATATTCAGATTTACAGCATTAATCTTCCTGCCTCCAAAATTCTGCAAATATTCAGAGATGTTTGGATCCAAATGGAAATTTAGTGATTTTATTATTTTATTGTACACAGACTTTTTTACCTGCAGCAATATTGTGATTGTTCAGTGAGTAGGTCTGATTAAGAAGTGAGTATGTTTGAACTCTGTCTCTTAGTTTCATGTAAAAATTTAAAGAAAATTTAGTGTACTGCACATGTACAATATATGACATTCATCTCCTTACTTCTAAGCCAGTTTACTTTAAACGTGTCAGTGCCATTTTTCATTACTAAGGCATCACTAGCGGGTATAATTTTCTAAAAAAGAAAGTGATTTTTGAGACATTAAAGTTAATTAAAATCAGATTTTTCTTGAAGCATAAAACCCATATGTTCTCATTCTTACATAATTTATAAACAGCTAAACAGAATTTTACCCATCTTTCCAAAACGATTTGCCTTTGGCTGAACATAGATATAAGAAATTTCAGTCACAAATGTGTTTCTTGTTTTGGTGTGTTTTTCTAAAAGCACTTAAAATGGGAGCTTTCTCCAAAATGTATCTTCAAGCATAACTGCATATGCACTGAATTTGCCAATATGACAAAAATCAATCTAAAAGGTTGGAGTTGAAATGTGACAGGTTTTTTGTTGTTGGGGTTTTTTTTTTTTTTGCGTAGCTCTACTTTATCAGCAGCTATATTAGAAATCAAGGCACTCTGGAACTTTGAATGTGATGCGAACTGAATAATAAATGACTGACTTCTAACAGATTCTACACCTGTTAAAAATCAGTAGTCAAATATGTACAAGAAATACCTACAAAGACTTATTTTATTGTTAAGAATATTATTAGATTTGGTTTTACTCGCTTATTCCCAATAGATCACAAATGAACAGTCTATTTCAAACTCTTGCTCTTTTAGAAATAGGGTAAACTACTAATGGTTTATGCATTTTTGTTATTATTTAACAGTTATGCTTAGGGTTTAAAATTTAAAAAAAACAATATCTAGAGCGCTAATTACAGTAAATAATACTTAACACATATGTAGAGGAAAAGCACTATTATATATTATTCCATTCTAAACACTACAGCTCTATTGTTAGTGATGTGGAGAAATTCCCAGAAGCCTGACGAAGAGGAAATTATGAAAATGCTCACAACAGTGTCATTTGCTATGTCACTTGCACTAGCATGTGACCTGAACTTATTTTTTTTATGTGTGTGTGCATGTGTATATATACCTAATATATAAAGGAGAATGTTTGTAAGTTTGTGTGCTAATAACTTGGACATTTTGGGTACGTCTAGACTACAGGCTTTTGTTGACAGAAGTTTTGTCAACAGATACTGTCGACAAAGCTTCTGTCAACAAAAGCGTCCAGACTACATCCAGTTCTGTCAACAAAGCAAGCCACTTTGTCGACATGACAGTGTAGACGCAAAAGACAGTGTAGATGCAATAACTCCTTCTGTCGACAGAACTCTGTCGACAAAAGGCGTTATTCCTCGTAGAATGAGGTTTACCTCCATCGACAAAACTGCTGAGTTCTGTCGACGTTATGTCGACAGAACTCAGCGGCAGTGTAGACGCAGGTATAGTGCACTACGCCACACACACATTAATCACAGAAAAAAAATACTTTGGTTATCCAAACTTACTCACTGTCTGCCATAACATTTAGATAACTGAAACTACACTGTATATCAGTCACTGAATTAACTATAGTACAAAGTCAAAACTATGTACTTACTGATTTATCTAATGGATACATCCTGAAGTTATTAGATTAAATATTGTGATTTATAGGCTCTTTAACATGTACTGTAGTTAGCCTGCGAAGGCTCACAAGGCACAGCAAGAAGGAACCAGGAGTCAACCTGCACACTATATAGACACCACACTTCATTTTAATTCTTGTGGAAAACTCCTTTTTGGGCAGTCGGGATCCCCTCCACATCCACCAAGAGGGAGGACATTATACACTTTCTGCAATACCTTTATTCAGGGAAGAGTCCACTCAAGGTTAATCAGTCAGGTTTGCAGTAGAGTTGGACAATGGTAGCAAGTCTATTTGCCCATAACCTTAAACCAGGATGGGTAAGCAATCTGATAGCAGCTCTGGCCACCAGGCAGGCAGGCTGAGTGTTAGCAGTTTGTTTACACATAGCCCGCACTCAGTGTGTGGCAGCAATCAAATAGGGCGTCTCACCTCTAATCAGGCAGGCAGTGTCCTGTCAGGTTCCACAAGAGGAATCACTCAGGGCAGGGCAACAATCACATAGGGGCTCTGGTGTCCAGTATAGCAGAGTTGTAGAGGAACTAGCTCTCTAGTGGGAGTGTTAGCAAAATCTCCAGATTTCTAGTCAAGAGGAGACAGATAAATGCAGACCTCCTGAGCACAAAATGGGGGAAGGATAAAGCAGGCTCTCCCAAACCACTGCATCCCAGCCCAGGTTCCTAAAAATCATGGATTGGTCATCAAGGAAATCTGACCACAAACTCTGGCCAACTTGTACACAGATGCACAACCAAACCCTATTTTTCTTCCCTGGGTTCCTTCCTACACTCCACAACCAGATGTACCGGAATAGTCATTGATCTCACCCAGGCAGATGGACTGTGGCAGTCCTTGCAATTCCTCACTGACAGGCAGCTTTAGCAGTCCCTCTGAAGCTTAGGCACTGAACAGCCTTTGTCCAATTCAGAGTCAAGCAGCAGAGGAGAGAAATACTGCTTCTCCAGTGGCCCCCTCCCCAGCCATCGTGGGGTAGGCCATGCCCCCTCTCTCCATATCTATAGAACTTTGTACGGATAAAACCCATAGAATTCTCTGGAAATTACTCTAGCAGCCAAGTGAATTTAATATTCCATGTACAAAAGCTTTTGATAGATGCACTAGAGAATGATGTCCCAACTATACAATTCTACTACAAGACATGCCCAACATTGTCCAGGTCTGACTGGTGGTGCCTCCAACCAGTGCTCTCCGGGCCCAGATTGGGAGCGAGAGGGGGGCTGTGCAGGCCAACCCCAGCAGTGCTTCCTGGGTCTAAACCAAGGAGGACAGGGAGGGGCATGCAGATCTGACGGCATGAGCTGGCAGTGTTGGGAGGGCACCTGTGGAACCTGGGAGGAGGGGCATGGGGCTGTGCTTCCAGGCCCCGGTGGCTCTCTAGGGGTGAAAAGAGGGATAAGTTTTGGGGCAGGGGGGCCACTTACCTGGGCTCATAGGCGACAAAATGGCAAGCCCTATCCACAGTTGGCCACTCACTTTCTGGTGCAGTTGTAACCAGTGTTCACTCTCCTGTACAGCTGTCCCTGGCATCCACTGCCCCCAGTGGTCATTGTGCAGAATTGCATCCCTCTGATCAGTCCCCTCCCTTTCCATGTTATGGAAAACAATCAAATCCCAGGCACATCGTGTTTTCCTGCCATGACTGAACTCTGACCTTGCTTTATGTTAGAAGCAGAGAAAGCTGCATACCAAATTTGGCGGTCCTATCTGTTACCAGTTAGGAGGAGTTCTTAAACAAATGGACTCACAGACAGACAGATGTTTCATACATATATATGCCGCGGGGGGCAGGGTGGGTGCCCAAGCCGTTGTGCACGTGGGGGTCAGGCACTGCATGCCAGTGCGGTGGGGGGGGGAAGAGGGTCATTTATGTAACCTCACAGGCAGGAGGGGGCGAGTCCTGGATGGCGCTGGGTGCAGCAGGTGGCGGGCACGGGATCTAGGGTGGGTGGGGCAGTGCCTGCAGTGCAGCACGGTTGATTTTTACAGCTTGAGCTTGGGCCTGATCAGGTCCAGCAATACCTTAAAACTTTCTCCTGGATGAAAGGTTATCCCATGCAAATTTTGGTTGCAATAGCTCTTAAAGGGTGTGTCTGGATTACAGGGTTTTGTCGACAAACGTGGACATCAGTGCACCAGGCACCAGGACAGGTCCCAGGACCTGGGACTTTCCAGGGTTAACTGGCTGGGGCTGGGGGAAGGGCAGGCTGCCCCAGAGGCAAGGGCCAGCAGGCAAACCTCAGCTCAGAGGGGGGGAAAGGATGCTCAGTGCACCTCCCCTGGGAGATCTGACCCTCTGGAGGTGGATTTCTCCATGTACCAGGTGGAGGCAGGGCGGCCCCTGTGGCACAAGTGTCTCGCGCCTCTGCAGATGGATGGCAGGAAGGTGACGGGTTTCTGGGACACTGGCGCAGCCTGAGGTAGTGGCCCCAGACCGTATGGTGCCCAACACTCAACTGACCCTAAGGGGCATAGACGGGACCTCGTTTAAGGTGGTGGTAGCCTGGGTGCATCTGAAATGGGGGGCCAAGGAGGGCCCCAAGGAAGTGGGGATGCACCGGCACTTGCCCACCTCTAGGTCACCCCCCATCGGCACTTGCTGATGGGGGGTGACCTAGAGGAGTGGCCAGATGGACCCCACAGGGCCCTGGTCACCACCCATAACCAGAGCCAGCAAGGGGCTGGCAACCCTGACACAGGGGAGGGCTCCCTGCAAGGGGCTCAGAGTCCCATCCCAGCAGACATGGGGTCCAGCCAGGCTGGGACTCTGGACCTAGGCAAGGGTGGGGAACGGGTCCCAATCTCTGCCCCAGCTGCTGAATTCCAGGTGGAGGTGCAGGTAGACCCCTCCTTGCAGAGGCTGAGGGACTAGGCTGGCCTCAGCACAGCTCAGCCCCTGGGGAAAGGTGGCCAGGAGAGATTCCTGTGGCAGTGGGAATTCCTGTACTGGGAATGGCTTCCCCCAGGGAAGGTGAGGGCATGGGGGGGTCCAGAGGCAGCTGGTAGTCCCCCAAAATTATCACCGCAAGCTGCTGTATCTGGCCCAAGACGTCCCATTCGCGTGCCACCGGGGTATCCAGCGCACCCAGCTGAGGCTGCTCTAACACTTCTACTGGCCAGGGATATTTGCAGCCGTGCAGCGATATCGCCGGTCCTGCGACTCCTGCCAGAGGGTGGGGAAGACCCAAGATGGGAGGAAAGCTGCTTGGAGGCCCCTACCCTGTATAGAGGAGCGGTTCCAGAAGGCAGCATTAGAGATAGTGGGGCCTGTCGGCCAGGTGACCCGGACGGGGAACAAATACATCCTGGTAGCCCTGAGGCCGTGGCTCTGCCCTCTATCGAGGCAGACACGGTGGCAGATGCACTTCTGGCCCTTTTCAACAGGATGGTGTTCCCCCAGGAGGTCCTCACGGACCAGGGATCCAATTTCATGTCGGCCCCGCTCCAGTGCTTGTGGGAGAAGCACGGGGCCCGGCTCACCTGGACCCCAGCATATGGCATCTGGTCCAGCGGGTTCGTGGGGAGGTTCCAGGGGACCCCGAAGCAGATGCTGGAGGTCTTCATGCACCAGCACCCACAGAACTGGGACAAGTGCCTGCCCCACCTGCTGTCTGCACATAGGGAGGCACCCTGAGGGTCTGCCAGGTTCTCCCTGATGGAGCCAGGGTGCGGAATAGGGAAGGACCCCCTGGGCTTGCTGATAGAGTTATGGGAGGGGGAGACCTCCCTGGATGGAGCGTCGGGGGTGGAAGACGTCCTAGCTTTCTGGGAAAGGCTCGCTGAGCTCATGGGCCCGGCCAGAGATACCCGAGCCAGAGCTCGAGGACAGTGGAAGGGCTGGTATGGCCACAGAGAATGGACCCATGCCGGGCTCCCCAAAGCTGTGCAACAAACAGACAGGGGGGAGCCAGCTCCTGCTGGGCAGCACCATGGCCGGCCCAAACCAAGGGGGGCCCGAACTTCCCCAGGCCACAAGCAGAGTGACCCTGCTCAGTTCACTCTCAGAGGGGGGAGAGATGTGGCGTAGTGGGGGTGCTGTCTGCTCTGTATCCCGGGGTCCCCCTGTGTTGTGATGTGTGATTCCCACTGACTCGCCCACATGTTGTGATGTAGTGTCAGTACCTTGCTGGTTGCTATGCTTGGGCAGTGGGCAGTGGGCTGTGTAGGACTCCCACTGGTGGTTGTCTGTAAGCACGGCCCAGCAAGAGGGGCCTCGGGACAGTGGCCAAACAGGTTCTTCTTGTTAAGTGAAGAGACGGGACAAAGGAAGTGTGTGCTGGGGGAAGGGGCAGTCTTGGGTTGGAATCATGGAGGAACCAGTCTAAGGAGAGGGCTGGCATCCAGGCACCTAGGGACCCCATCTAAAGGGGTCTGAGGTATCCTGGCCCAGACTCCTGTAAACACATCACATCTATGCTGTGCTGTGTCCTGGAGAAGCAATAAACCCCCTCTAGTCTACCAGCTGGCGGAGTCTGTTCTTGCTGCGATGGGGGTGCAGGATCGGGGGAACCCTGACTGTGCCATCACAGTGTGTCAGGGCACATGATCCTGTTTTGGACACCCTCCATTCTAATAACTGAAATTCAGATACTGAACATAGCATAGCTGTCCTTCAAGTCTGAAGATTATAGTATGCAATATAATTCTAACACACAATTATGTAGTACAGGTTGTACCTTTGAAAACCACTATTCTCTGGGTTAGCAAAATCTATAGTCCAGCAGGACCACAGATGCTCCTGTACCAGATAGCCCAGGAGCCTAAGGGCAGGAGGACCAACCAGGGCTGGGGAAAATACGGTCGACAGCTCAACTGGAGGCAGCCCAGGATTGGGACCAGAGCTGCCCACAGAAGTGTGGGGCTGGAGCCAGAGTCCCCTGGCAGCCTGTGTCAGCATGGGGCTAAATCCAGAGTCTCCTGGCAATTCCCAGGAGCCAACAGCTCCCTAGAGCATGGAGCTGGGACTGGAGCCGCATGACAGCCCTCAGCAGCATGGAGACAGGGCCAGAATCCCCTCGGCAGCCTGTGTCAGCATGGACTTAAGAGGAAAAGACATCACTTCAATTTAAAGCCACTAAAGGCCACATAAGTTTCCTTCTAGGTGGTCATGCTTCTGGAGACATGAAGATGACTGTGTTCCACTCCAAAACACCATGGGGTGAAAAGGGATTTTCAAAGGAACACTTTCTGGTGATTTGGAGATCCAATAAGGCAGCATAGATAACTGGAACTATTTTTTTCCTGAATGGCTGACTTTCTGTGCCATTACTCCATGGAAAGAATACTGTGCCAAGGACACAAGTTTTTATTACTTATTCATAATGCACTGGCTCAGTCAAATCAACCTGGACAAGCTATGCAAAAACATCAAAGTTATCTTTCTGCCACCTAACATCACATCCATGGATCAACATGCCATTGCTGCATTTAAGACCTATTACTTACACCATACTTTAGACCATACTTTAGACCAGACTATCAGAGGACCAAAGGGGAAGACAAGTCTACATTTTGGCGTTTTTGGCATTACTGCCACATTCTCAAATGCATAGATAACATCAGTGAATTCTGGGATGAAATTACTCACGCATGGATGAATGATGTGTGAGGGAAGTTCTGGCCTGAATGTGTCAATGACTTTAAAGAGTTTCCTTGCTATGAAGAAAGATATTCTTGGCTTGGCCAAGAAAGCTGTTTTAGATGATGCAGAAGAAACTGACCTTACTCAACTTCTGCAATCACATGGAGAAGAGCTAACCATTGAAAATCTTATTCAATTAGAGGTGATGAGAGCAACAGAAAAGAGCAAAGAGTAGAAGATTCAAGCTATCAAATTTTGACTTCCAAGTGTCTTGCTGAAACTTTCAAAATCCTTACCGGTAATGATCCTAACAGGGAAAGATTAAGGGAGTTTGATGATGTAATGAACTGCTATATAGAAATTTACCAAGAGAGCAAAACAACAGTCTCTAAAAGAGGATGTGTTGTGTGGGGGTTGGTTTGTTTTTTTGTTCTTTTGAGTTGGGAAAGTTCAGCAAGAAAAGTAGCTGGACGATCCACCCTCTTCCATCCTCTGACTCACCCACTCCAACTGCTTGCCTGCTTCTGCTGTCAGGGAATGGTGTCTGGGGCTTGCCCTGCTTTGCCCACCCTCCTAGTGCTCCAGTTAGGGAGCAGGGTTGAGGGCTTGCCCCACTCAGCCTACCTGCCCATCACTCCTTTAGAGGCATAGGGTTGAGGACTTACCCCCTTTCCCCACCCACCTGCCGCTCCTTCTAATGAGCAGGGTCTGAGCACAGGGCATTGTCAACTCCTCAGCTGCAATGCTGGGCAGCTAGAGTAGGGCAGCCCCTGTACACCAACCCACTTCCCAGCAGAAGTCCCAGGCAGAGCAGAATGAGACCATGCTGCCCGGATGAAACATGGATCAGGAGGACAGAGCAATACAAGCACCTTGGGCTGAAGAAGAGCAGGGGTTGGGGATGGTGACCTGGATGCTGTGGCCTCCACAGGCCTCTCCATGGCTACACCCCTGCCTCAAACAAGCTTAATTGGTGAGTACAGTATTGTTTAAAATCATATGAAACGTATACAGTATATGTATATAATGTCTTTTGTCTGACCAAAAAAAAAACCCCAGCCCCTAGAACCTACCCCCCTACATAAACTCTTATGGGGAAATAGGATTCACGTAACATCACTTTTCTTGAAGTCTCATTTTTCAAGAATGTAACTATGATGTTAAGCAAAGAGTAGCTGTATTTCTATTCCAACTTGAAGAAGGCAGTTCCCAAAATCTCAGGAGAAATCCCTAATCTTATGAGATTTCTAGATTAACCTTACAAGGCGACCAAAGAGATTCATGGTGACTATCCAAAATCCTGTATATTCTTTCAAAGCATCCTGAAACTCAAAGTCAAGCTCTGGAAATATAAACCCAAACAAATAAAGGGAAGGTGTAAGTTTTAAAATGAAACTGGAAAGTTTCACACACTGACCAAAACAGCCTCATTTCTGCTAACTCAATTCCTCTGTTACAATCTTCAGGCTCAGTACTATTGCCTATAATCAGCCTTCAGATGTTTACATGTCAGATGAACCATTATAAATATTATGATCTCTCCTAATTTAATGCCTGCCTGATGTAGGTATGTTAGGTATTGGTTAATTGAATAGTAGACTAACCACATGAATTCTTAGTGGTTAGTCAACTCTTCTATAGTCCCTGGGGGCGGGTCTGCAGCCAGTACAATCTGGCCCCAGTCCCAGGGAGCCCTCTGCCACCCCGTGCTGCTGTCTCTCTATCAGAGATGGGGTGATTCAGAGGCAGCAGTGCAGGATGGCAGCAGTCTCTGTTCATGGTGGTCCAAGCTCCCTGCAGACAGAGGAGAATGGGGGAGGCTACTCTGAAGAAGCCTCTGTCCAAAGAGACCCAGGCTGGCCATGAACAGAGGCTCCTCTGGCAGCAGCCCCTGTCTGCAGCTGGCAGTGGCACCACTGCAAACAGAGGCTGGACCGCAGCTGCAGCCACCTGTTCACGGGGGCTCCCAACCTTCCACAGACAGGGGCTACTGCCAGAGCAGCCTCTGCTCATGGTGGGCCTGGGTTTGCTGCAGACAGAGGCTACTTCATGGCAGCCTCCCCTGCCCCATCCCACGTTGCTCCCTCTGATATGGGCAGCAGTATTGGTGGGGGAAGGCAGCACCGTGGAGCCATGCTGGGGGATTCCAGCTTTTAAGCCAGCTCCCCCACCAGCACCGGCTGCTGCACCCTCCCCCCCCCCCCTTGCTGCCTCTGTATCAGATGGGGAGAAATGCAAGTAGTCGACTAGATTAAGTGATAAGCCTGGGCTTATATGTTAATTGACTAGTCGAATACTTGTTCACATCCCTAGCCTGATGATGACCCAACACAGCTCCACTTTCATCTTGGAACTTTACCAGAAAAAATATATATAAATTCAAAGATTAATTAAACTGAAATGTGTACCAAGCTTTGTTCTTAGAAATGTAATAGAGATACTTTTAGTGAACAACGTATATCGTATTATCATATTCCTTGGCTATCATGTTTGGATTGCTGAAAGAAAATTCACTGTTAGTAATTTGCAAATTAATTTTAGTTTTCAGCATCTCTTCATATTAGAATACAAAAGTAAATTAACCTAGTTAAAATGCAGAAAAGCACAGTTATGTTTTCACTGGAAATATTTAAACAAAGGGTAAGATCTTTTAATTTCCTTTTGGTTTTGTTCAGTGGATCTTCTTCCATTCTTCCTTCCTCTGGTCGTTAGTTTTTTTCCTCTTTACAGCACACTGGTAGTACTAAATGTAGACTGAAGAATGCTAAATAAAGGCTTTCTTTAACTTTCTTTCTAAGAGGAATTTTAATATGTGACTGTAAGTTAAGCATGATGATATCTAAACAATACAGGAGGACATTCTCATTTTTAAGTTAATTTCATCATTGTTTTGAATCTGATGAAGAGACAAGCTCGGGTGATGACACTGACTTTCCAAATACTTTGGCTGAAAGACAGTCAATTTTCAAAACCTGTGGTTTTAATTGCATTGATCTAAAAAAAAATCTTGACTAATTGTTCGTGCTGAAGTGCCACAAGATTAATTTAGAAAACATAAACACAGAGGCAGGAAGAAAGGAAAGTTACACCCCCCACATTAGTTAGAAATACAAACTTTAATGATTGTATAATTTTAATGAACAATGTGTGAAAGGCTAAGTATGGCTTTTGAAATCCTCCCACTCATTATTGTCATTGTATTTGGCAGAATTCAAGATTTTCACAGTGTGATGCCTTATTATTTTAATAAATGTCAACGATACATATAAAAATTGTTCATAAGGTAATGAATCCAAATGTCTCCCCCTTCAATTTGACTTCAGTAATTACCAGCCCTGGGTATTATTTGGTTCCTCAAAACATGACACATAGATGAAGAAGAATAAACAGATGTTGTTTTCCATTGTCTTTTTGGAGTGCACATTTGTTTTATTATAACCAGATTGTACATAGCTATATGTGGAACTGTGCTTTCTAGATATAGGTATACTTACATAACTTAAATATATACAAAGTTAACATAAACCATAGTCATATGCAAACTCCATCAATAATTGTATGTGAAAAAAATCATATTTCAATCTATATTTGTTTATGTAAATCAATTGTTGATCTTTCCTCCAATGAAATTTGTAGATTTGCCTTAATATCCTCCTCCAAGTCCACCCACAATAAAACAAATAACATATTCTTCAAAATGACTAGCAGTGCTGCAGATGCAGGCTGTTGGACATTTCTAACTGAAGTCTGTGCATTTGAAATACCTTAGTGAAAGGTAAAAAACATATATCTCACAGTAAAACTTACTCCATAAAAAGGTGAATGCTTGAAGGAAAGGTACCACTTCCATTCTTCAGTTAACCTGTCTTTAAATTGCAATCACATAATCTGCCCTTCTATGCAATTATTGACATACTAGACAATTAGCCTGTCATAAAACGGAATTTTCAGGTCTCTCCTCCACGTCCTATTGCCTTTCTATCTCGGTCTTCTCTCCTGAGCCTCTGGTCTCTCGCTCCGTCTCTCTCTCTCTCTCTCCCCTCCTCCTACTGCCTCTCCCCCCCCTCAGCTCTCCTCCGTCTCCTGCCTCTCTCTCCATCTCTCTTTCTCTCCTCCCACTCCTGCCTCTCATTCTCTCGTCTCCTCCTCCTCCTGCCTCTCACTCTCTCTTTCTCTTCTCCTCCTCCTCCTGCATGGGGAGCGCGGAACCCAAATGGCTGTTTGCGCCACTTGCTCCCGAGCGGCAGCCCAGCTGAGCGGCTGCCTATGAGCTCCAGCTGCCCCCCTGCACCGTTTCCCTTCACCCCAGCACTGATCCTGCAGCCTCCCAGTTGTCCTCCATCTCCCCTTCCCCTCGTTCCCCCACCCTCCCCCTGGCCAGGGTCAGGGGGTGGGGCCTGGAGCTGCTGTCACGCCGCACGTCACCGCCCTGCCCCCCTTTGCCTCCCGCCGTGGCGCTCGGCTGACTTCTGCGCCACTCAGCCGGGCCGCCGCAGGGGAGCAAGCAGAGCAAGCGGCCATTTGGGCTCCCCCACAGCGGCCCGGCTGAGCAGCGCAGAAGTGAGCCGAGCGCCACAGCGGGAGGTGAAGGGGGATGGGGTGGTGACGTTCACGGCCAGGGAGCGGGGCCTGAAGCCACTGTCACACCGCACGTCACTGCCCCGCCCCCCTTCGCCGAGCACCGCGGCAGGAGGCAACAGCACCCCCCAGAGGCAACACCAAATGCTACAGCATTATAGAGTCACAGACATTGGGCTACTATATATATGATTCTGTAATTACAGAAGTGTTCTTAGCATACTAAAAGTTTATTTAGTCAAGTAAGTGGAAGAATGTTCTTCACATATCTTTTGCAGAATGACCTCACTGCACACTGAGTCGATGGGGTCACTGTCTGGCTTGTTGGAAAAGGCATGTGGCCCCTTTGAGGGGTAGAGAGCCAGGGAGTAACTTTTGACTGCAATGGCAGACCAGGGTAGCATGGGGATGCTGACCCATCACAACCCCAGATGAGAGAGGACTATGTGGGCTCATGCTGGTACAGGAAAAGACTTTTACTAAGTAGAACAGTACGCACCCTTCCTTGCACTGAATTGATGAAATACCAGGATTTCTCAGGACCTGCTGTGAGCATTGCACTAGTTACTCCGTTTTTGTATGCTGGAAAGGAATTTCCCTCACGGCCAATTTGGCCAGAGTGAAACTGGGGTATGTTTTGCTTTTCTTATAGAAGGCTTAGAGGGTGAGGGTTAGTTGAGCAAACATGAAATGGGAGTCAGTCTATAATTTTGCAGCTAATTAGGGAAACGATGCAGAGTCAAATACAGTTGCTTCATTCAGAAGGGATACAATTATCAGATAAAATGAACTGGTGAAGCATCTAAAGGAGGTATTTTAAAAGAGTGAAAATAGAGGCTTGGGGGCTCCTATGACTGGTTTGACAGCAGCCGGTTGACTGTGGACCAAGATGGGTAAATGATTTGGGAATTGCCTTTATCATCTGGTATTCCCAGGCATTTAAGAATAAAGTTGCAGCCTAATCAAACCTCATCCAGTGTTTCCGGTCTTCCTTCAAGCATAGCCAAACAACAGTTCTATTGTATCGCATTATCTTGAATGATCCTGAGGCATAAGCTGTGTTTTCCACACATCATAACTATTCTGTATTCAATATATTTCATATCAAGATTGATTTTGAGGGGAGATGTGGAAGGAGGTGGGTTCTTCAAGAACATCTTCTGAGGAGTGATTAAAGGGTCTTTCTGAGAGTGAATTAAAAATACTCAGAAGTCAGCTTTTGTTTTGGGAGGCATCTTTCAATCTCTTTATTTTAATATTTAAAATACTCATAAGGCTACTTCTACATTGCGCATTCTTGCTCAAGAAGATATGCAAATGAGGTGTGGCGATGAATATCGCCGTGCCTCATTTGCATACCTAATGAACCACCATTTTTGCGCAAGGGGATTTTGCGCAAGAAGGCGCAGTCTACACTGCTCCTTCTTGCGCAAAAGCATTGCTCCTTCTTGCGCAAAAGCCCGTTGTGCAAAAATGGTGGCTCGTTAGGTATGCAAATGAGGCACGGCGATGAATATGTTCTTGCACAAGAGAGTGCAATGTAAACATAGCCATAAAGAGTATTCTTCAGGATTCTTAGATTTAAGCAAACTCACTATACTAGTCTTTACTTTTTTTCTGAGGTGGCAACAGTGGTTTGAAAAAGATTTTTTAAAAAGTGGATTTTCTCCCAAGCCCAAATTGAACTCTAACCAAACTATCCAGTACATTAAAACATTTGTATGTAGTTTTTTATTTTGTGTGTGTGTATGTGTGTTTAGGATCCGATTCAGTGACAACTTGGTCCTGACTTGTTGTACCTCACCCCCTGGCCAGGGGAGGGAGGGCCAGGTGGAGAAAGAGGACCAGGAGGCACCATACACGAATTGCCATTCTATCGTTGAAGAAGAAACATAATAAATGTGGCTCATTAGCTAGGCTTACCCAATGAGTATCACCTGGCCCTTCAGCCACAATCTCTCCAGTTTGCAACTGCTGCCCTGAGCACCATGCACAATAGCAGGTCTTCTTTTGTTCTCAGATTTGACTTTATCTGCTAACCCTTCCCTCCGGAAGGTTACAATATGAGCCAGGTGTATTAACCATCCAGGCTTTATCTACAATATAAGGTTTTTGTGGCAGAGAGTATGCTAATAACGGACTCATTAGCATGAGTTGCGATGTCATTCGCATAATTTCTGCCGATGCTTTTTGCACAAAAAGAAGCGGCGTAACTGCTTCCGTTTTGCACAAAATCCCCCTTCTGTGCAAGATCCTTATGCTTCTTCCAGAGCGGCATAAGGACCTTGCGCAAAAGGGGTTTTTTTGCGCAAAACAGAAGCAGCTACACTGCTTCTTTTTGTGCAAAACCCCCTTGTGCAAAAAGCATCAGCAGAAAGTATGCTAATGACATTGTGTCTCATGCTAACGATTCCGTCATTAACATACTCTCTGCCGCAAAAACTTGTAGTGCAAACATAGCCCCACAGCTCCTTTGTAGTCTCACATAAGGGAGGGTTAGAACTGCACATAACAGCCAGACAGTCTGCATTTACACAAACTTTCCAATCCAAAATATCAGCAATCCACAGACTCAGCCTAAAAAGGGACACAGTGAACTTGCAAAGTTCTGATTACTTTTTACTTTCAAGTCCTGCTCCCACAACACTAAGTACTGTAATTTGAAGAAAAAAAAAACACAAAACATTGTGGTTCTTGTTGGAGCCCTAATAAGATGTTAAGTAACAGGTTTGTTTCATTTGCCCCTGCTGCAATATATATTGCTTATGTCACAGCAAAATATATCCCAAAAATTAAATGCCAAATACCAAAAGCCATGAAACACTAGGTTTCTGCGTATGGCAAAAGTGTCTTGTCAGTTTGCCAGGGCATTATCCAAAACAAACCAAAACCAATTCATTTGAAGCCTACAAAACAGATTCACAAACCTACAATGCATAGATTGCATTCCCTTTTATGCATTTGAGCGGTTAAGTTTTAATAGAACCTCTTATTTCCCTTCTAGCAAATTTAACAAAAGGGTCCATAGCCAAATATTTAAATATTTAAGTCTCTTTGCCTGGATTTTTTCCTCAGAAAGGCTGCAAAGAAACCAAGAATTCTTTTCCAATAAACTTTTCCTTAAACCATTTGCTTAATTCCCAGAATGACATTTCCAGAAGATTACAGGGATCCAAATTCCCTATTACTCCTCTCACCATGCCCTCCCCAGCCAGTTTTACAGTTTATCTGTCATGGACCAGCTTGTCTGGGCCTGATCCTTTTTTTCCTCTGGATCTTTCTTTGTGACTGCTTGCAAGAGGCTGAGAAACAGGCATCCCCAGCCCCAATCCCTATGGGTACGTCTACACTAGCCCACTAGTTCGAACTGGGGAGGCTAATGAGGGCTACCGAAATTGCAGATGAAGCGTGGGATTTAAATATCCCGCGCTTCATTAGCATGTTCCCAGGCGGTCGCCATTTTGGAAACTGACTAGCCCGGAATAACTGCCCCCGTCTACATGCGGCAGTGAAACGGGAGTTCAAAGTAAACCCCTAACTCGAATTAGCTGTTACTCCTTGTGGAATGAGGTTTAACAGCTAATTCAAGTTAAGGGGTTTACTTCGAACTCCGGTTTCACTGCCGCGTGTAGACGTGGGCAGTTATTCCGGGCTAGTCAGTTTCCAAAATGGCGACCGCCCGGGAACATGCTAATGAAGCGCGGGATATTTAACTCCCACTCTTCATTTGCAATTTCAGTTGCCCTCATTAGCCTCCCTAGTTCGAACTAGGGGGCTAGTGTAGACGTACCTTATAGGATTTCTTGGCTGAACAGGTGGTTACTGCAGCCTCCATGCATTCCACAATCTTTTGTGGTGACTGCAGGAGCTGCCCCTTATCCTGCCCTACTGTGGGAGCCACCCACCACAGTGCCCTAGTGACAGGATTTCACCAGGAGGTGGCCGGCCATCCCGGTATCCCATCCGGTGAAACAACCCTTTTGCTCCCTTTTAATCCACATTGCCTGCTATCCCTCTTCCCGCACTCAGACACTGTGCTCGGTGAATCCTCTTCATGATGCCAATTGTCAACTCACAGAGCCATAGACAAACAGGATTATGGATTCACTTCAACACAGAGTCAATTAGGGATCATTTGTTTTATTAGCCTCACTACATCACTGCTATTACAGACAGAGTGCACATCACCATGCACTACAGAGCAACGCATATAAGAGTAAAAGGCACTTGGAATGCCAACTCAGTCCTGTCCCTGATCCTCGCTTCAAGGGCTGCGGTTGACGTGGCTCAAGCTGGGAGAATCCAGGGCACCCTCCAAGGTCTAGGTCCATGGTGAAACTCACCAGGCATGGGACTCCCTACACTAGTTCTATCACAGTTGTTTACCGGGTATGCGCTTACAGACTCAATGCCATTCTTATCACTCTTATGAGCTGAGACCAATGTCAAACTTGTTTACTGATTAGTAGTTTCCCGGCTCAAGTGCCTGGGTTAAAGCTGATAAGGGCCAGCTGTTGTTTGCGTTTGCAGGGTTCAAGGCTGTACTATGCTGTGCACTCCAAGGATGGAAACTTCCATCCCAGCCTGATGAGCTGCAGGCCCCACATATGGCTTCTTATATGACAACGTAGGTACAATGTTTCAGGGGGAGTAAAATATGATCTACTGAATCACCAATTGTTTTAAAACGACACTTTCCTTTACGGGATTTTTTAAGCATTCAAACAACTTATTTTGGAGCCTTGACAAATTCTTTGCAGCTGTTGTCATTACATTTTGTTACTTGGTTGTGGCTAGATACACACCATGTCTGCACTAGCATGCCTGGCCATATCTTCACATGTGTCTCGCAAGACAGCTGTCTGGGTAGTTCTGTAGCTGCTATCAAAGGCTACGTCTACACTGCAATACTATTTTGGGATACTGGAGCATCCCGAAATAGCTATCCCGTGTCTTCACAGAAAGCTCATTATTTTGGGGTCGCTATTCTGATGTCCCTGTAAATCTCATTCTACGAGGAGTAAGGGATGTTTCAGAATAGCTCTTTATTTTGAAATTTGGGCTGTGTAGACAGTGCCAAAAGACAGAATAAGCTATTTTGAAATAGCATAAAAATAAAATATGCAGTTTGCATAGCTGAAATTGAGTATCTTATTTTGAGTTATGGTGCAGTGTGGATGCACCCAGGGTGTGTGTACTTACTTGGTAATGGCACGATTGGTTCAAAGATTATCCTGCCTGAGCTCCTATAGGAAGATTGTTTCCACTGGATTATACATTACAGTCAGGGATGTCCTTCATCAAACTATGTGTAGCTGTAGTGTAGGAATGAAGATTCACCCTTGTTGCATCCTCAGTCAAATAAGAACATAAGAACGGCCATACTGGGTCAGACCAAAGATCCATCTAGCCCAGTATCCTGTCTGCCAACAGTGGCCAATACCAGATGCCCCGGAGGGAGGGAACACAACAGGTTATCCTCACATGATCCCTCTCCTGTCACTCATTTAAAGACAATCTTTGAGTGTGCGCATGCTGGGTGGCATGCAGGGGAGTTATGGTCTATCTGGATTTAATTTCATTTTAGTCCCGGCCACAGGAATAGTATTTAGGTGTTCTAATTCCTGGAGCCTAAGTATTGACAAAGAGTCTCTCCCCTCATAGGATCTCAAATGTAGAGAGAAAATTGAAGGGATGTTGTACTTCTTTAGTCCTAAATCCTAGGGCAGCCCTTTAAATATTGGCTGTCTTCACAAGGTGTGGTAAAATTATGCATCAATCATCTTTCCCAAGTTCTGTTACCCTAGATTCCACCATGAGGACTATGCCACTTCCATCCTCAAATCATTCTAGCTTCTCAATATTCACTGCAGGATCTAAGCCACAACTGTCCTTTGTTTTCAAAACCCTTCATAGATTGTCTCATGGATCAGTACTGGCAAAAATAGATACAGTTTCGTCAACTTTCTGTGTGATGATACTGGGAAGCCCCTTACCCAGACAGCATGGACATGGGTACTATATAATTGAGTATGTTTGAATAATCTAGTTCCTTGATTTTCTCTAGTCTCCTTTTTGTTCCCTCCACACATCAAGCATTGACTTCTTTGTCCCTCCACACAATATTTCACTTGATATGTGGATGCCTTACACGTACAGTATCCTTCCTTTACTTCTCAGTAATAAAAATCAGATGTGGCTGTATTTTTTAACTCAGGGTATGTCTACACTACCACCCTAGTTAGAACTAGGGTGGTTAATGTAGGCATTCGAAGTTGCAAATGAAGCCCGGGATTTAAATATCCCGGGCTTCATTTGCATCTTGCCGGGCGGGCGCCATTTTTAAATCCCCTTAGGTCGAACTCCGTGCCCGCGGCTACACGCGGCACAGAGTAGGTAGTTCGAATTAGGATCTCTAATTCGAACTACCAGTACACCTCGTTCCACGAGGAGTGTACAATGAACACCATTGTGTTACAACACAATTTTACACAGTGCTCAGCACTACTGACTAACCATTCACCAAGAATTTGAATCACATTAAGACTGTATTTAAATTCAAGACAAGTAGTAGTAAAAGATTTCAAAATGAAAAATAGAAACAATTAAAACTCTTCTGAAAACAAAGATATTAATTTTGCATATTTTAGCTAATCCTTCTCATGTATGCAGAATTCTTTTTAAATGTATGCCATTTTGAGAAATTGAATTCCTAAAATAATATTACCGTGTTTTAGCGTATATAACCCACAGGTTATGCAAAGTTTTACAACCTCTCCCCTCCTACCCCCCCCCACCCCGGCGGGCTATACTCATCTGAGTGTTATACAGGGTTTTTTTACTGAAAGTACAGCAAGGACGGACTCTTACTTGATAATAGCAGCATAATTATTTAATTAAATAATAGAGGCAGTGATGTTAAAATACATTGAAATACATTAAGAGTTAGAACTTTACTGTGCAACTAGTAAAAGAATAAATATATGGTAAAACCGTTTTAAAAAAGCCATCCTTGCATTGTCATAAAATACATAAGCTTTTGTATATAATTAACTCCCACTCTTCATTTGCAATTTCAGTTGCCCTCATTAGCCTCCCTAGTTCGAACTAGGGGGCTAGTGTAGACGTACCTTATAGGATTTCTTGGCTGAACGGGTGGTTACTGCAGCCTCCATGCATTCCACAATCTTTTGTGGTGACTGCAGGAGCTGCCCCTTATCCTGCCCTACTGTGGGAGCCACCCACCACAGTGCTCTAGTGACAGGATTTCACCAGGAGGTGGCCGGCCATCCCGGTATCCCATCCGGTGAAACAACCCTTTTGCTCCCTTTTAATCCACATTGCTGCTATCCCTCTTCCCGCACTCAGACACTATTTCTTTATGTACAAAAGTTTTAAAATAATCCATTTTCTGTTCCCATTCATCGGGAAGCCATTGGCCAGCAGATGTCCGTGCGCGAACTGACAGATTGTTTCTCCGCATAAATTTGTACACCCAATTTCCCGAGCCCCCCTTAAAATCATAGATTTGCTGTTCCATAGCTATAAGTCGAGCTTTGAGCTGTATAGCTACTGTTGACACCACCCATTTGTCCTCTCTCTGTGCACAAACCCACTTCAACAGGATTTCTTCCAGATTTGGGCACTTGGCTTTCTTTCCGCGTCGCGCTCTTTTCCTAGGGCGTAATTTCTCAAGCTCTGCTTCTTCCTTTCTCTACTCCCAAGCAAACTTTTCGTTCACAGAGTATTTTTTCCCTGCCGCTCTGTTTCCATTGTCCTTTGCATATGTCACAACACACAATTTAAAATCGGCTATGTAGGATTTGCGCTTAGGCATGTTTAAAAAGTTTTAAGTTTAAAATACTTTTTTTAAAATTCAGTACAAGTTAAAACTACTAAAGGAATAAATGAATGGTAAAACGGTGTGGTTCAAAGGGGTTATATACCAGTAATAAGGGTTGTAGCATACTTACTGTTCAGCGTCATCAGCTGCGGATCATTAACACTTCATTACAGGTGGTGTTCATCTCCCGCAGGCTATACACGTGTGCGGGTTATCTAAGACTTTTTTAACACAATCAGGAAAACCCGCGGGTTATGCACGGGTGCAGGTAATATACACTAATTTACGGTAAGTGATTGGTTTGAGTTGAAGTTTAGTGTAAAACTAAAGGGCATAGAATACTATCTTTTTCACCATGTTCTTAATTCGGACACTGAGGAGAATGCTGAACAAGTAGGAGGGTGTAACATTGGGTTATCTATATTTAAGCTCCTGAGTTGATGCAGGTGACATTGTACAAATGACAGACATGTTTGAATTTATGATACTCTTTGCTACCTTGAAAAATTAGTGTTGTTTACTTACATTTTCAAAAACTGCTAAGCAATGAAGTGGTCCTATCTTGGAAAAGAACAATAGATAAATTGTTGGAATTTAGAGCAGTGAAATCATAGAATAAGTAAAGTCTTCTGTACCTATGAAGCTTGACCTGTGCCCAACAGTTCCATCAAGAATGAGATTAAAAGGAAATTGGAACAATATAGGATATATGATGAGGTGTGCATATCCCGCACTGGGCTGGAAGTGGTTAATACACCATGGCCAGAGAAAGTCCCTCCCCCCAGCCATACTGAGCATGCTCCAAGTGCTTTTCTAGCATAAAAGGGAGCAGTTCAGCTCAGTCTGGGCTGGATGCTGGAGAGAAAGGACCTGTGGTAGGAGCTCTAGAGAAGGACCAGCCACAGATGCAGACAGTAGGAGTCAAAGACACAGGAGACTGAAACAAGCCTCCAGAGCCAGTAGAGCCCTGGGGAGTGACTTACCCTATGGAGCCAGAGGACCCTGAAGCCTCACAGTTTGTCCCATCACCGGTGATGGTCAGAAGTGACCCAGGGAGAGAGTGTAAATCTGCCTGAGTGAGCTTGGCACGTTGTGGTGGGATTCCCCATCAAGCTCGTAGTGGATCACTCCACAATTGATCCTGGATCCTGGATCCTGGTCAGGATCCAGTGCAGTCATGTGGCCCTGGGCCCCTAGTGGGGCTACTGCCCCACCATCTCTGTCTAGTGACAGTCCCCTTGGTACTGGCCATTAGACCATGCCACCCTGTATCCAGTTGACTACTGTAGTGACTCTAACCATTAGGCCCTACTGTCCTGCAAAGCAAGGGCTGCTTTATAGGTTCTAGTGATTCAGCTGTGCTTCCCTGAGGTGACTGGAGTTACTAACAGAGGGGAAATGGTAAGAGCAGTGTCCATACACCTCTGTGCCTCCCCTCTCCTCAACGGGGTGTGCATACACTGCCACAGGGCAGAATACAGACCAAGGAGGAGCTGTGTCATCCCTGCCCCGCAAACTTAGGTGTTTTTACAATTCCTTGCTCTAGTATTCCCAGCTGGACCACTCACAAACAGCTTTCTCGCAGACAAGGCACACCTTTAGTGTCTGTGTAGCTGCACACTGTCAGCCACTTTTTGGTTTACACTCTTATGTCCACCAAGCTTAATAATATTGAGGTTGACTCCAATATATGTATGCCCTGTTTTCTATTTCCCCCCATAAATGCATGTCTTACATTGCCCAGCTCTCTCCTGGACAATAGAAGTCATTCTAGGTCTGTAATTTCTTTAATAGTAGTAATATGCACACAACTTTCCATGACAAATGAAGTTTCATCGACAGTTCAGTTTAAGCACATTAAAACAAAACAAGTTTTAAAACAAATTTATTTATCATAGAATCATAGAACCATAGAGCTGGAAGAGACCTCAGAAGGTCATCAAGTCCAGCCCCCTGCTCTACGCAGGACCAATCCCAACTAAATCAACCCAGCCAGGGCTTTGTCAAGCCAAAGACTTAAAAATCTCTTGGGATGGAGATTCCACTACTTCCCTAGGTAACCCATTCAAATGCTTCACCACTCTCCTAGTGAAATAGTTTTTCCTAATATCCAACCTGGACCTCTCCCACCGCAACTTGAGACCATTGCTCCTTGTTCTGCCATCCGTCACTACTGAAAACAGCCTCTCTCCATCCTCTTTGGAACCTCCCTTCAGGAAGTTGAAGGCTGCTATCAAATCCCCCCTCACTCTTCTTTTCTGCAGACTAAACAGATGCAACTCCCTCAGCCTCTCCTCGTAGCTCATATGCTCCAGCCCCCTAATCATTTTGGTTGCCCTCCACTGGACCCTCTCCAATGCGTCCACATCCTTTTTGAAGTAGGGGGCCCAGAACTGGACACAGTACTCCAGATGTGGCCTCACCAGATCCGAATAAAGGGGAATAATCACTTATCTGGATCTGCTGGCAATGCTCCTTCTAATGCACCCTAATATGCCATTAGCCTTCTTGGCTACAAGGGCACACTGTTGACTCATATCCAGCTTCTCATCCACTGTAATCCCCAGGTCATTTTCTGCAGAACTATTACTTAGCTGGTTGGTCCCCAGCCTGTAACAATGCTTGGGATTCTTCCATCCCAAGTGCAGGACTCTGCACTTGTCCTTGTTGAACTTCATCAGATTTCTTGTGGCCCAATCCTCCAATTTGTCTAAGTCACTCTGGACCCTATCTCTGCCCTCGAGTGTATCTACCTCTCCCCCTAGTTTAGTGTCATCTGCAAACTTGCTGAGGGTGCAATCCGTCCCCTCATCTAGGTCATTAATAAAGTTATTGAACAAAACCAGTCCTAGAACCGAACCTTGGGGCACTCCACTAGAAACCGACCGCCAACCTGACATCGAGCCGTTGATCACTACCTGCTGGGCCCGGCCTTCTAGCCAGCTTTCTATCCATCTTACCGTCCATTTATCCAATCCACATTCCCTTAACTTGCTGGCAAGAATATTGTGGGAGACCGTATCAAAAGCCTTGCTAAAGTCGAGGTATATCACATCCATTGACTTTCCCATGTCCACAGAACCAGTTACCTCATCATAGAAGCTAATCAGATTGGTCAGGCACGACTTGCCCTTCGGGAATCCATGTTGACTATTCCTGATCACTTTTCTCTCTTCCAAGTGCCTCAAAATGGATTCCTTAAGGATCCCTTCCATGATTTTTCCAGGAAACGAGGTAAGACTGACCGGCCTATAGTTCCCTGGATCATCCTTCTTCTCTTTTTTGAAGATGGGCACTACATTTGCCTTTTTCCAATCATCCGGGATCTCTCCTGATCTCCACGACTTTTCAAAGATAATGGCCAAAGGCTCCTCAATGACATTTGCCAACTCCCTCAGTACCCTCGGATGTATTAAGTCCGGACCCATGGATTTGTGTACGTTTAGCTTTTGTAATTAGGTCCTAACCTGTTCTTTACCCACCAACGGCTGTCGATCTTCATCCCATCTTGTGTCACTTAGTGCATTAGTCCGGGAGCCCACCTTGTCCGTGAATACAGAGGGAAAGAAAGCATTGAGTACTTCAGCTTTCCCCACATCATCTGTCACTAGGTTACCTCCTTCATCCAGTAGGGGCTGCACACCCTCTCTGATCACCTTCTTCTTGTTAACATGCCTGTAGAAACCTTTCTTGTTATCCTTCACATCCTTTGCCAGCTGCAATTCCAATTGCGCTTTCGCCTTCCTGATAACCCCCCGGCATGCTTGAGCTATACATTTATACCCCTCCCTGGTCATTTGTCCAAGTTTCCACTTTTTGTAAGCTTTCTTTTTGTGCTTGAGTTCACCAAGGATTTCCCCCGTAAGCCAATCCAGTCTTCTACCATGTTTGCTTCTCTTGCTATGCATCGGGATGGTTTCTTTCTGTGCCTTCAATAAGGCTTCTTTAAAATACTGTCAGCTCTCCTGGACTCCTTTCCCCTTCATGTTAGCATCCCAGGGGATTCTGTCCATCAGGTCTCTGAGGGAATCCAAGTCTGCTTTTCTGAAGTCCAAGGTGTGTATTTTACTACTCTCTTTTCTGCCTTTGGTCAGGATCCTGAAATCTATCATCTCATAATCACTGCTTCCCAGGTTGTCACCCACCTCTACTTCCCCTATTAGTTCCTCCCTGTTTGTGAGCAGAAAGTCAAGCTGCGCACGGTCCCTGGTTGGATCCTTCAGCACTTGTACCAAGAAGTTATCCCCAACATTCTCCAAAAACTTCCTGGACTGCCTGTGTACTGCCTTATTGGTCTCCCAACAGATGTCAGGGTGATTAAAGTCCCCCACGAGAACCAGGGCCTGCAATCCGGAAGCTTCTCTCAGTTGTCTGAAGAAAGCCTCATCTTCCTCATCCACCTGATTCGGTGGTCTGTAGTAGACACCAACCACAACATCACTGCTGTTGTTTGCACCTCTAAACTTAACCCATAGACTCTCAACAGGTTTTTCTCCCTCTATATACTGGAGTTCTGAGCAATCATAGTGCTCTTTTACGTATAGTGCAACTCCTCCTCCTTTTCTCCCCTGCCTGTTCTTCCTGAACAGTCTATACCCTTCCATGACAGCGCTCCAGTCATGCAATGTCATCCCACCAAGTCTCTGTTATCCCAATTAAATCATATTTCTTGGACTGGGCCAGGGCCTCCAATTCTTCCTGTTTGTTGCCCAGGCTTCTTGCATTGGTGTACAAACACCTCAGATAACCAGCTGATCGCCCTATCTTCTCCAAACAAATCAGGGGTCCTCCTTTATTGCTCGTTCCTCTTTGCATTTCTTCCCGGTATCCGACTTCCGCACTTCTCTCAGGGTTTTGGTCACCGTCCCCCAACGAACCTAGGTTTGCAAGCCTGCCACGAAGGTGCTCCTTCCTCTCTTTGTTAGGTGGATCCCATCTCTTCCTAACAATCCTTGTGCCTGGAACAGAGTCCCATGGTCTAAGAAACCAAAGCCCTCTCTCCGACACCACCTGTGCAACCACGCATTTACTTCCTCAGTTCAACGATCCCTGCCCAGTCCTTTCCCTTCAACAGGGAGGATGGACAAGAACCCCGCTTGCGCTCCGAATTCTTTGATCCTTCTTCCCAGCGCTACATAATCCGCAGTGATCCGCTCAAGGTCATTCTTGGCCATATCGTTAGTTCTCACAATGAGAAGCAGGAAGGGGTAGCAATCTGAAGGTTTGATCAGTTTTGTAAGCCTCTCAGTCACATCCTGAATCCGAGCTCCCGATAAGCAGCACACCTCTCGAGATTCCAGGTCCGGATGGCAGATGGATGGCTCAATCCCTCTTAGGAGGGAGTCCCTGACCACCACCACCCGTTGTCTTCTTTTTGGGGGTGGTGGTCGTGGAACCCCCATTCCTAGGACTATGAATCCCATGCCTTCCAGCAGATGATGTTCCCTTGCAGTTTCTTCCTTGTGAGGTCCCTTCCAAAGCATTCACCACCGCAGAGCCTGTGGAGAGAGCCTGAAAGCGATTACTTACCTCTATAGCATTGGGGGATTCCTGTGCTGGCCTTTCCCCCTTCTAGATGTTACATGCTGCCAGTTCTCTTCCTGGTCCTGTACTGCCCTCTCTGGCTCCTCCACCTGCCATGCTTGCAGGATTAAACGCTGCCTTCTATCGAGGAAGTCTTCCTCCTCTCTGATCAAGCATAGGGTCAACACTTGGGCCTCCAGTCCTCTAATTTTTTCTTCCAAAATGGCGACCAGCTTGCACTTAGTGCAGATGAAATCCGTTCTTTCTTCCAGGAGGAAGACACACATGGCACACTCTGTGCAAGTAACAACAGCAGACCTATCACCATCCATCCCTGTTGTCCTGGAAAAAGGATTGAAAAGAAAGGCAAGAAAACCTCGGCCCCTTCCCAACTCCCTCTCTAAACTCCCTGTTAGTACTCACCTGTTCGCAAGCTCCTTGGTCGCTTGCTCACTGCTTTATAAAGCCCTGGACTGCCTGAAAGTCCCTCCCCCTACCAAGGCTCAGCCAATCAGCAGAGGCTTCTAGAATTCAAACTTTAATTAGAAGCAAGCAGTTTCCACCTGCCAGTCACAGCACACACTCTCTTTCAAAGAGAGAAATTTTAAGTGAGTACAAATAATGAAGCATGAAATCAGAAATGATTACTAGAGAAATAAATATAAAATATGTATTGGTGCCTAACTTTACTTTGAATTTAACATAGTTTAAGTTCTTACCACACACTCTCAGCAGTTTTATTGAACAAACTTCTTTTGTCAGGACCCCTTCCCCAGTCTAATGGCTGGGTTCTTTTTTCCCTTCAGGTGCAGTAAATCGATGGGCATAGAAAGAAGGCTTGCCTCTTCTTTTCATAGTTTCACACCCACCCCTTGAAAAATATTTCTGGCTGAGTACTAGGAGACAAAGTCTGTGTGGAAGGATATTCATTGCTACTTTTTTCTCACCTGTTCGGAGCTTGTATTTTCCGATGTTCTGATCAGCAGTGAAATAATTAGCAAAGTTGATATAAAGTATCATAATTAGAATCAGTGTTACCCCAATTCAAATGAATGTGGCAAGTCATACTACTTAGATCTATTGTAAATCTGGCAAACATTGCTGCATCAGTTAAACTCTGGTCAGATTTCAATGTTCTTTTGCATCCCTCAGAGTTATAAAAGTATGTTAAAAATAAAATCTGATCATACAAAGATGCATAGACCCTGTCATCATTTGCATGGTTGTGTGGAGGTGCACCACACATTGAGAAAAACTGATTTTGAAAACTTATAACATGACAAATCTATACTTAAGCCTGTCTGTATTGAGAATGAGTTCCACTAACCAAAGGATGAGATGCATTCTCCACTGTCAGAAGTCTTCACATTAATATGGAATGTCTTTCTTAAAAAAATGCTCTAACTTTTCCACAAGATAGGGACTAAGGCATATTGATGAAATTTTGTGACTTGTGTTATGTAGGTGATCACACTGGGTGATAATGGTGCCATCTGGTCTTAAAAATCTATTCTATGAAATTTTTCAATAATGTTAAGAGATCAGAGGTTTTTCATTAGCATCTCTGAATGCTTCATTAGAATTTGTTTCCCTGCTTAATTATAATTTGTTTATCATTCTCGGCATATTGCAGACTGGTTTTTTTTCTATGCTTTTTTTCTTCCCTTTTATTAAAATGTCTTTGAAATATTGTGTTGTAGAAATAGTTAACTGCTGAGAAGGCCTTTTAAAAATGTTTTTTATTTGTGTATATTAGTTGATTTTATCTAAATTACTTGTCCTTGGCATAGTAGCTTTTAGATAAATGAAAATATTTATGTAAGACAAATGGTGTTTGAGTGGGTAAAATTTAGCTACATCAATTGTGACTGTTCCTCTTGGGCTCACTGTAGTAATAATAGCTCAATATACTTTAAGATTAAAAGTTATTTTTAGGAGTTTGGAATAACTGCTTTAAGCCTTGGATTTACAATAAAAGACTTTATCGAGCTTCTATAAAATGTGTGGATGTAGAAAATACATTTTTCCCCTAAGATGAGGAAAGAATTTTACAAGTATGGTCAAGAAGGTATTTTAGTGGTAGATGAACCTTGATTAATCCATGTCCATTACCAAAATATAGACAATGGAAATAAATTAATGCTATTTTACCCAGCTGTCAGTACAGGCTAATGACTTGTCTAGAACTTACTCTACATTTTTACTGACATTTAAAAGATGTGCATGGTCCTTTACTACATGTAGACCACCTACAGCCAAGAAAGATGGAATTGTGAGAACAGCAAAAATGCTTTTTTCTGCCTCAAAGAATCAATTTAGAGGAGCAATATTAAGTACACAGAAAATAATTTGTTTTACTGGAGCCTGGTATTGATATGCATACTAAAGAGTCATTTTAACTAGCAATAAGAATATGAAAGTATTTCTAAATGTTAGGTTCATTCCATTTTCATTAAATTTTCATATTGCTTTCTAATTTCATCTATTCAAAATGACAAAACATTACGATTTATGGCATTTTCTGCTTTAAAATATTATCCTATTTATGAAGAAATAATTAAAAGAAATGTATTTCATGAAGTGTTGAGAAGGCAAAAAGTACAATGGAGATATATTATGAAAACTTCTTAAATGATCAGTCGAGAGAGTCAGGGAGTCAAACTACTAGTTTCAAATCATCCTATTCTGTTCATAAAAGTGGGAATACAGAAAAGTTGATTCAGTAATTGCACAGAAAATGGACTGTGTTAGGTAACTATGAGCAGCTTTTTAAGAGGTGTGAAAAATGGCCTGTAAACAGAGAGGTATAGATGTCTATTGTATTGGAAATAGAGATGATTTTGGAATTGTAGAGAAGCTTAATACTAATTTGTTTTCTTATACTCTGTGGACCTTAGTCAGAAATTAGCCCCTCAAGGTCAGTTTTGTAAGTGATGCATCCGAGCTACTAAGGCCGTTATTCCAGAATAAGGGACTCAGAATTAGAACTCTGTAGTCAGGCTTTTCATGAGGAATAACACTATTCTCGAACTTGTAAGTCTGAAATAATATTAGTGTGGACACTCCGGTGCTCCTAATTTGAACTAATTGGCCTCTAGGAGGCCTCCCACAGCTCCCCAGAGTGCTTCCTGGGGCTCTGAGTCCATAATAATGGAGGCTGTCTCGGACAACATTTGATTCCTCCCTATAGTGAGGACATGGAAGATGCCCAGAAGTCAAACTTAGTAAAATTGAAATAATCTCCTAGCATAGACATGGCCTGTCTGAGCATAGATTAGTGCAATGTGGAACTGTAAATAAATAAAGAGAAAATCATTACCTAAACTGCATTGGTAAGGAAACCATATAAAAATTTAAATATATTTTTATATTTTATATTTCAATATTTCCAATAAACCTCAGCTATGTCCCTCACTATCTTTTTAAACTCTGCTGCAGTCTCAAGCTCAGTGGGTAACTCATTAAAAGGTTAATGATAATAACAGATGAATGGTGAAAAGTGTTTTTGGAGAGGTTTTTTTGTAGTGGCAAACATGCTTCTTGTCTGCTCGTTCTTGTTAAGAACATGCTAGCAGCATTTATAGGCTTTAGACCAGAATACTTAAAATCTGCTGTTGTAAGCAAGTTCTTCAAATAAATTGATGGATGTTGAGACATAGTGAATCTGTCCTTGCTATTGTTGTTGGATAATCCTAGTTCATACCTCAGTACATTGCTCAAATGCACTTTTTTGTCATTCTGGAATATACCCCTCACTGTAGAATATAATATACTCTTGCTTTGGCATCCATTAATTCTTGGGCATATGACTACAGTTCTTTATTGTCTTCTCTTGGCAGTCTTTCATTTGATTCTTCTCTTACAATGATTATTTTTGCAATAATAAACTTGTGAAATGTTGGGTGACAACATATCAGTTAAAAAAAGGGATAGCTTACACTTTACAAATTATGCAAGTATGCAACCTCAAGAGGATTTCTTTTTTTATTGGTCTTAACTATTGATCATGTTAAAATCATCATATCTCACTCTGTGGAATTAAAAATAAATTATAAGAACCAAATGTACTTACTTATGAAAAATACATGTCTCCTCTTTTGCCCCGAGCATCCTGGTCATAGAGGTATGGTTTGCTATTTGTTGTGCAGTGTGGGACATAGTAAACTTCTACTAAACCTTGCCAGATATTTTTTTAAAAGGAATAGCAAGAGAAGGGAAGAGTGAACTTTATAAAATAAAGTTCAAAAATGGGCAGAACATAAGCAAACATCTGCCATTTACATTGACTGTATTTTACATTACTCAGCTGAAATTTTCCAGTTTGAATCTCAGAAATAATACATTTCATTCAAATAGCTTCTCCTCCCATGCTTACCATCTCATGTAACATATAAAACAATTGGCATATTTTCCTTCATAGCCAATAGGAATGTTGCATCCAGGCATCTGAAGAGAAGACAGAATATTGCTAACTCTCAGGGGCGGCCCATCCAAATAGGCGACCTAGGCGGTCGCCTAGGGCTCCAAGTTAAATGGGGTGCCAAATGGTGGCGCAATAGCATTGAGGGGTTTGGAGGTGGGGGTGCTGATTGCATGGTTCGCCTAGGGCTCCAGTTGCTGGCAGCTAGTCTCGGGCTGCCTCTGCTAACTCTAAGGTAAACATTTTACTTATCAACAAAATGCAAACATCTATCGGCTGTGCTGCAAATAGTCACTCAGTGCTTGTTATTTTAAAACCCTAGCTCCTGGAGACATGTGATTATGTGAAAATGTCAGCTTTAAGTTAATTTTTAAAAAATCTAGTTCCTCTTTGTTGAAAAATTAGTTTGAAAACATGACCTGAGTGCTCTTTAAAGGTTCAGAAACCAGAAGGCAAAGAGAAAGAATCCAACTTTATTTTTTTAAATCTCAAGATGTTTAATTCAAATTCATCACTTTTCAAGGTGTGACTCATGATTACTGAATCCTTGGGATTGACAGTACTGTATTGATATAACTGCAATGCAGCATTTTAGCTAGGAAAAAAAATACTGCTATCACCTGAAACTAGAAGAGGGATTTACTTACAAGGTACCATTTTGCCAGTATGAAACTACAAGAACATGTGGATAACCAATATGACATGCCTATGGAATATCATAGGCATGTGAAAAAGCTCTCCTAATATCCTCATGATGTGATAAGTTCTGAGGGAAACTGTACCACCACTTCCTGTAGTACATATTTCTTTCTTTGGAGATTTCCTGTACAAGTACTTGCCAGATCAAAACCTGTTTAGTTATGAAATCTGATGGCATCACACCTCAAGGTGGTCTGGCTGGAGATTTTTGCGCTTTTATATGTTATTTTCTTGCAAATGGTTTTATTTGCTGAATATCATAACAATGATTTTGCAAATGTTAAATTAGCTAATTTAGCTATTTTGAAATGCATATAATTACTTTTGAACTAGGCCCATCAGTGAGCAATGTAAACCAAGAAAAAAATACAGACTTAAACAATGTCATTAACAATGGTTAGTATTTGGTATTTTTCATGTTCACATCAGTGTATTACCTAGAAGTCAGTTTCTCTTTCATTTTTTCCCTTCAGATAAAATTCTAATATTACTATAGCATTCCATTGATGAAGTAAAGAGAGAGTAAATTAAAGAAACAGAATAAAAGGATAGCTTTTTACAGAGAAGGCAAAAAAATGGGAAATAATATTTGGAAATAAGAGGAAGTAACAAAAAACCCCTGATTTTTAAAAAAAAGTCAATCTTTAGAAATGTATTTTTACAGTCTACTTAAGTTTAGGGAAGAAAGGAAAGAGGCTGTAATGAGTTAAGATTCCATCCCAATAATAGGCTAAAGCAGTGGCCTCCAACCTTTTTATGCCCAAAGTCACTTTTTAAATGTCAGTGCAACCCAGGATTTACCTCACCCCTTCCCTGAGGCCCCATCCACTCCATTTCCCATCTCTCCATCACTTGCTAACCAGCTGCCAAGGAGAATTGGGGCTGATACTTGTGAGCATTGAGGAGAATGTGCTACCTCAGGTAGGAGTGCAGATGGAGTTAGGCAACAGTCCAGACCACTCATTACAGAGCTTGTAGTCAAGCAAACTCCTCCAACCCCCACTCTTGCTATCAGGGGTTCTGACAACAGACCTAATTCCCATGTAGACCTAATTCCCCTAATTCATAACTAACCAGCAGGAGGCATCACAGCAGTGAGTCCTGCCCCATGACACCCACACCTATCTCTCTCTTCCACATAATCCCTTCTTTCCTTTTGCTCCCAGCACTCACCTCACCCACTCCCTATCATCTCCTTCCTCTTCCCTAAAAGCCTGGCTCCCCATCTCCCACTCCCCACAATCTACCTTCCCTTCACTGACCCTACTCCATCTAACTTCTCCCCTCCCCTTCTGTTCAAAGCTTCAGCAGAGCTGGTTTCCCTGTGAAACTGTTTTGGGACTCCAGGCTGGGACAGAGTGTCAGGATGTAGGATGGGGTGCAGGGTGCTGGCTCTGGGAAGGGGCCCCAGGCTAGGCAGAATGTTGGGGTCTGGTGGGAAAGTGGGGTGCTGAGCAAGCTCCAGGGCCAAGGACAAAACTCCTGAATGCTTGTGAGAAGCAGAGATTTACATCCCCCCCCCACTCCCTCAGTGCACCCTAGTATGCAGAACAGTTGCCTCCTAGGCTGGAAGACCAAGGGAAAAGCCTGAGTAGGTAGGCACACCACAGGGCTTGGTGGAGTTTGCTTGACCACAAGCCCTCTAATGGGGTGGTCTGGGATGTTGCCTAACTCCTTCTGCTCCTAGCTGAAGCAGCGCCTTCTCCTCAGTGCTCACAAGCACCAGCCCCAAATCCCCTTGGCAGCTGTGGTTAGCCATTTTGTTATAATCCCCCCCCCTGCACACCCTTTTCTGTAACTCCCTGCTGAATGCACAGGGGCAATCCATGCAAGCAGCCTTGCCTTTCCTCCTGAGGTTATGGGGACCAAATTCAGGGAAATTCCTTCTTGCTGTTTACCACTTGCCAGAGCAGCTGGCCCAACTCTCTCATCAGATCCCAATTTTGCCCTCCCCCGGAAACACCAGCAGTCTTCCTGAACAAGATCACAAAGTAGTCAGGAGGGGAGGAGGCAGTGACAGGGTGGACAGCAGCAGGAGGAAAGGAACCGATGGTAGGGACAGCAAAGAATGGGAAGAAATAAAAGTGTGAAATGTCAGGGGTGGAGGCATAAGTAGGAAGGATGAAAATTAGAGGGGTCTGAAGAGAATAGGGAAGAGAGGAGTAGCAAAAACTGAGAGATAAGTGGTGAGAGGCAGTAGAGACAGAGGAGTCAATAGCATAGGGAAAGGGGCAGCAGTAACCCAAAGGTAATAGGGGAGAAGGCACTTCTAGCAAAGTTGTCTATGAGATCAGCGTGTTTTCTAGTGCCCAAAGTGGCCTGTGGGAAGCCCTGAACCTCAGGCCTCCCTTTCCCTTCCTTTTGTCCTGTGGGGCTGGCATGCCAGAGGAGTGAGGTGTCTCAATTGGAGACCACATCAGTGAGGGTTGGGGGGTTTTGGAGGAGTTGTTATGCTTCTTAATTCACAACTGATTTTTCTTCGGCCCCCGAACCAAAAAAGGTTCCCCATACCTGCCATAAATAAACCTTTTGTGGTGGACATAACTCAATATTTTACTTTATTTAAAATGAATTTTGATACTCTAATTTGAAAAAGTTAAACACTTACTCTGTTTAATAATTTAAATTAAACTATTCTCCCTTGCTGCAGCACTAGCAAAATGGTTCAGGTGTAATCATGTAATTAATGGTGTGCTTAAATTAGCAGCTGGTGGTCTGCTGAAAGGTTTGCATTGACCCAGGTGGGCCACGGGCTAAAAAGTTTGAGAACCACCATAGTAGGAACCGGGATGCCTGCCTGCCTGGCTTTTACTACATTTAAAATGCAGAGCCGCAGCGGGGGGAGGTCCTACACCTGGTGTGAGCTGGGACTGAGTGCCTTCCCTTATCGACTAATCGTGTAGTTGATAAAAATTTTATTGACTACACAATTAATGAATTACCTGCCTCTAAAATCCTTAATCTGATTCCTGTGTTCTAAAATGTAGGAGGTTCTGTGTGCATGTGCCTAAAGACTGCAAAGCCAAACTTTTACTGAGAGGAATTACAGTTTACAAGCTCTTTCCAGGAGGAGGGTGTGATGGATAGGAAGAGTGCTAGCCTTTTCTGAACATCCCCACATTTGATGACTAAATGGTTAAACTCAGGTAGCTAGGGAGTGTTGGCATGGAGCGCCAATGGGAGAAGGTGCTGAGATTTGAATTGGAAGATATACTTGCCTGCTGCTGTTGTTTATGTGAGTTTTAAGCCAGGAGTAGGGGAGCAAGATGAATTAAACCTGGCAGAACTACCATGTGCACATAAAATACTGGACATGGAAATGGACTGGACCTTGAAGCACAGATTGTAAGTAGATAGGGATATGTCTATTTAGACACGATCAGGTTATTTTCTATGTTTTTTTGTTTGGTTAAACTTTTCTGTGCTGAGTCCATGTCACCCCCACCATACACTGTACTGTAAGCTGTATCCCAGGGATGGAATTTTCTCTGTGTTTTTAAATTCTTTACTTGGTTGCTTTAAAACACCTAGCAACCAAGTATGCTTTATCACGTATATCTTTTTGTTTTGTTTAATAAAATTACCTTTTTTAAGGCAATGATTTGATTCTTGTGTCCTGGAAAGTAACAGGAGGTCTGTGTATGCATGCCTAAGATTAAGAGGTCAGCTATCAGAGATTACAGTTTGTTTTTTCTTTTTATTCGAGCTCTCTTGTGTTAGAAGAGCTTGGAATACCCCTCTGGAAGAAGTTCCAAGTGATTCTTCCCGGATTCAAGAAGAAAGTGTGTGGGGGGGGGGGTGTTCACTTGGCGGTGGCAGCCTATCTTCTAAGGTCAGTGACACTGGGGAACTCTTAAGCAGAAGAGGCAGTATCTTGTGGGCCCCCACGTTGTGCACTTGGAGTGCCAGAGGTGGGAACAGCTTTGACAGAGCTAGAGGGTACTGTACAGTAAGTAATTCCCAAGTGCACCTTCCTGGATTTTCAAAGAGGATTTTGCATTTGGGTGGTGGCAGCAATATGAGTCCAAGACCAGGGAATCTGTGACCTTGGGACATTTTTAATACAAGCCTTTAGTGACAAGATAATTTAAAGCCTCTTCTGGGCCTCCACTTTCTTCACTCAAAGTGCCAGAGGGGACACAATCTTGACAAACCCTCAGAAAAAAGTTAATTTATGGCAACAGCAGATTTGAGTCTGTTTCATTTTTGACGTTGTAAAATTCTTTTCGCCTGTGCGCGATTTTTATACACTTAATGCACACAGCTTTGACAGTTTCAGCTGCTGTGGTAACATAAGAAAAAGGTGAGAATAAAATCAAGCTTCTTCAGGTCATTTTAATTTTTTGTCCTTTTAAAAATAAATGTTTTGCATATCACAGAAGAAACTCTGTATTATAATGTTACTATCTGTTTTCTAAATGGAACTAAAAAACCTTAAAAGCAAGAAGTCATCCCTAATCAGCAGAATAGGATCTACTGGTAGATCTTGGAGCCTCTGTCAGGTGATCCTGACTGGTTTGGCTGGGAGGCACTTCAATTGCCCCTCCCTCCACTGCCCTGCTGCTCCTGCTCAAAGCATCAGAACTGCCTCCTGGGAGTCTCCCGCTTATTGTGCAGGGTGGGGGAGACAGAGACAGGGGGGCACTGATGTCACTCTGTCCTGCTCCCTGTAACCTATCTTCACAGAGTGAGGAAGGTGGGGGTGGGGCCTTGGGGAAGGGGTGGGTTAGGAGTATTTGGGTTTGAGGTAGATCCTGAACTGACTTCAATTCAAAAAGTGATCTTGTGCTTAAAAAGGTTGGAGACAATTGATTTAGATGCTTCCTGATTTACTTTGTTAAGGAATATTTATTCGAGATATTTCAACCCTCCAATGCTTCCAATCAGTTAACAGATTATTATGTTGTTATGATCTTCATTACAGTTCTCGTTATTGTAATAAAACGCAACCTTTGGTCAATACAGTGAATTTATTTTAAATTAATTGTTAATAATATAGTACATGACTGAATTAAACTAGCTTCTACTGAAGGACATGTTAAGAATTGGCTGCAGTCAAGAACATATAAGCTGTGTCTATACTGGCGCGATCTTGCGCCAGAGCTTTGCAAATGAGGCTCAGCGTGGAATATCACCGAGCCTCATTTGCATAACTAATGAGCCGCCATTTTTGCGGAAGAGGCTCTTGCGCAAGACGGCGCTGCCTACACTGCCCCTTCTTGCTCAAGAAAAACCCTCTCGCGCAAAGCCGTTATGCCTGAAAATAATCAGCATAACGGCTTTGCTCAAGAGGGTATTTCTTGCGCAAGAAGGAGCAGTGTAGACAGCTCTGTCTTGCACAAGAGCCTCTTCTGCAAAAATGGTGGCTCATTAGTTACGCAAATGAGGCTCGGCAATATTCGACGCTGAGCCTCATTTGCATAGCTCTGGCGCAAGATCGTGCCAGTACAGACACAGCCATATAGTATGATTTATCCTGTTTGTTTGCACACTGATTCTTATGCTGGCATGATATTTTCTCTAAACATTAATCTTACAAAAGGCAAATTATGCTTTTAAAAGAATATTTAATTACAGTGATATAAATGTTGAAATAAAAATATATTGGGGCACACTCATGCCAGGAATGTTTCCTTGATCTCAAAAAAAATCAGCAGTGATGGATTTAGTCCACAGTTTTCACGTTATTAAACTTCAGTAAGTTTCTCAGTTTCTTAGTTCCTTAAAAAATACTGGTGTCTTAGATACTTTACTATGGAACTTGATAATTCAAACAAAAAGTTAATATTGAACAAAAAGTGGAGGAAAAGACTATTAATATCTGGCATGTTAGCAACAAAAGTTAAAAAGAAAAAAAAGCTTTGCCTTTTATACAACCTATTAACACATCTAATGTTCACAGAACCATTTATAAACTCATAATTCTTTGGTGAACTGGGTCAGTTACAAATTTAATTTATCCAGAGTAATTTCATTAATTTTTCACTGGTAAATAGTTATTCTGAATCTGTCCTATACATGTAAAAAATAGCTCAACTTACATATATATATATTTATTTTTAAACTTTTGAGGATGCAGTGAACATTCCTTGTCAGCTAGCTTTCATATAATCATACAATCATAGAATTATAGAGCTGGAAGAGTCCTCAGGAAGTCATCAAATCCAGCCCCCTCCCCAAAGCAGGACCAATCCCAACTAAATCAACCCAGCCAGGGCTTTGCCAAGCCGAGATTTAAAAACCTGTAGGGATGGAGATTCCACCACCTCTCTAGGCAACCCATTCCAGTGCTTCACCATCCTCCTAGTGAAAGAGTGTTTCCTAATATACAACCAAGACCTCTCCCAGTGTAACTTGAGACCATTGTTCCTTGTTCTGCCATCTGTCACTACTGAGAACAGCCTCTCTCCATCCTCTTTGGAACCCCCCTTCAGGAAGTTGAAGGCTGCTATCAAATCCCCCTCACTTTTCTCTTCTGCAGACTAAACAACACCAAATCCCTCAGCCTCTCCTCATAGGTCATGGGCTCCAGCCCCCTAATCAATTTGGATGCCCTCCGCTGGACCCTCTCCAATGCGTCCACATCCTTTCTATAGTGCGGGGCCCAGAACTGGACACAGTACTCCAGATGTGGCCTCACCAGAGCCAAATAAAGGGGAATAATCACTTCTCTAGATCTGCTAGCAATGCTCCTTCTAATGCACCCTAATATGCCATTAGCCTTCTTGGCTACAAGGGCACACTGTTGACTCATATCCAGCTTCTCATCCACTGTAATCCCCAGGTCATTTTCTGCAGAACTATTACTTAGCTGGTTGGTCCCCAGCCTGTAACAATGCTTGGGATTCTTCCATCCCAAATGCAGGACTCTGCACTTGTCCTTGTTGAACTTCATCAGATTTCTTGTGGCCCAATCCTCCAATTTGTCTAAGTCACTCTGGACCCTATCTCTGCCCTCCAGCGTATCTACCTCTCCCCCTAGCTTAGTGTCATCTGCAAACTTGCTGAGGGTGCAATCCATCCCCTCATCCAGGTCATTAATAAAGGTGTTGAACAAAACCAGCCCTAGAACCGATCTTTGGGGCACTCTGCTGGAAACCAACCACCAGCCTGACATCAAGCCATTGGGCCTGACTTCTAGCTAACTTTCTATCCATCTTACAGTCCATTTATCCAATCCATGCTCCCTTAACTTGCTGGCAAGAATATTGTAGGAGACCATATCAAAAGCTTTGCTAAAGTCAAGGTATATCACATCCACCAAAGCATTGCTTTACTCAATACAGGAACATGTTAATTTCAAATAAGAAGTGATTTCTGAGTTGAAGGACCTTAGTGAGAATGGGTTATGTATTTTAATTTCAATGAACTTTAAGACCTATTACTGTTATTCTGTAAAGAATGACAATAGCAGTAATTCAAAAGAGATAATGGTGATTATTTCATTATTATATTTAAGCTTTACTTTAATGAGGTAAGTTTGTATAAGCAACAGAGAGAGTAATGTATCAATCTAGATATTTATTTTGTGCTCACGATCATTACATCTGATTACCTCTCACAGTCTAAAAATGTACACTGAACATATTTCAATAATGTTCTTGAAGACATGTTTATATATAGTACTAGTGCAAGTGTTAATGAATTCCAGTCAGAAGCTGTTTAGTAAACAGTTGGTCACATCTGCCAGTTTTTTACCTGTTTGTTGGATCTAATTATGGTCTTTTCATTGCTGAACTCCCACTATATTTGCTCAGTAAATACACTATGGTCTCATGTTTTCATTGAGTTAGAAGATGAATTTAGTCACTAGAGATGAAAGGTAGGGAAAGAAGAAATACTGCACTAGCCCTGTTAAATCACGTTTAGACTTCAAAGTTAGGGCAGCTTTATTCTTCAGATTAAAAGTTAAAAGGGTTGGTTGGTCATGGCGCAAATGGGAAATTAACTGAAGACATAATGACACTAGTAGATTGGCATCACGTTACTTTGAAATCCTACGGAAGATGGATGTCTGCATTTGTTTATGCTAGATCTAAGCACATGCTAATAAAAAGTAACTTGATGCCTGGTTCAAGCACATTAAAGCTAATGAAAAGATATACATTAATTATAGAAAGTTTTGGGTCAGGCTCTTGGTATGCCTATCAATCCTCCTTTGGCTCAGAAACTACTTACTCATTTATTTCAAACTCAGAGGTGCATCTGTCAAATGTGATTGAAATGGTTAATCAGAATAGGCTATTTTTGCTTTCTCCCATTTCACTATTGCTGCTGGTGGTGTTGAAATGCAGGTTGTAGACTGATAAAATTTTAATTGGATAGTACAAAGTGGCCTATGCAATAGCTTTTGACCAGCTGACAAAATACTGAGTGACAATATATTGCTCACAGAGGAAGAAAATAAAGCCTTTGTCTAGCAATATCACAATTCAGTAAAAATATATTTAATGCAGTCCATTTTGATGCAATATGGTGCACACTAGAGGCAAAAAAAGAAAGAATTAATCTTTCCCAGATACACAGGATTGCCACATACAGATTTTCCTCATGCTCATCCCTTTTGTGATGTAGCTATTTTTGAAAATCTGTAACTCTTCCCAGGACATTAAAACCCATGGTTTTTGTCATTTCCCATTTCCTAGTCCTTAGCACACCTTTCCCTTCAGGTTTTCCCTCCACACAAGGGACCTCCATAGGTTTGGTTGTTAATGGGCAGGAAGACTCATGGCCCACCTTGGAATGAGGAAGTGGGCTGCCTGAAGGTGAGGCCAGGGCAGAGGACACCTAGACATTATCCTTACGCCTGGATTGAAAGGGGGATATATGGCCTAACAATAATGCAGCACTCTCCCTTCATACTCCTATGTGTGTCACCATTTTAAATACTAGAATGTGTAAGGTGTGCAAGGAATGAGCAATACTAAGCCCGGCTGTCTTTTGCTGGTCCAGACTGCCAACCCCTATGCGCTTTTATTTAGACTTCAGAGGCACAAACCTTATAGCTACATCATATTCCATCTGGATAAATTAGGTCCTTTTTTTTCCATAATAAAGTACTCATTAATTCTGGGAGGAGTCACACATTCCCACCTCAGTGAGGAGGGCCTTAAACTAGGTCCACTGGGGGACTGTGACCAAAGCCCTGAGGTTAGTGGGGAAGTTGGATACCAGGAAGAAACACAAGGAGGAACGAGTAACAAAGGAGAACCCCTGATTTGAATCAAGAAGGTAGGGCAATCAACTGGTTATCTAAGGTGTTTGTACACAAATGCAAGAAGCCTGGAAAACAAACAGGAAGAATTAGAAGCCCTGGCCCACTCAAAGAACTATGATTTCAATGGAATAACAGAGACTTGGTGAGATGACTCACATGACTGGAGCACTGTCATGGAAGGGTATAAACTGTTCAGGAAGAACGGGCAGGGGAGTAAAGGAGGAGGAGTTGCATTGTATGGAAGAGCGCAGTATGATAGCTCAGAGCACTAGGATCTAGAGGGAGAAAAGCCTGTTGAGAATCTATGGGTTAAGTTTAGAGGTAGAAGCAACAGGGGTGATGTTGTGGTTGGTATCTGCTATAGACCACCAGATCAGATGGATAAGGTACACGAGACTTTCTTCAGACAACTGAGAAAAGCTTCCAGATCACAGGCCCTGGTTCTCATGGGTGACTTTAATCACACTGACATCTGTTGGGAGACCAATACATCAGTACACAGGCAATCCAGCAAGTTTTTGGAGAATAACTTCTTGGTACACGTGCTGAAGGAACTGACCAGGGGACATGCGCAGCTGTGCCATGCGCAGCTTGACCTGCTGTTCACAAACAGGGAGGAACTAGTAGGGGAAGTAGAAGTGGATGACAACTTGGGAAGCAGTGATCATGAGATGATAGATTTCAGGATCCTGACCAAAGGAAGAAAGGAGAGTAGCAAAATATACTCCCTGGACTTCAGAAAAGCAGACTTTGACTCCCTCAGAGACCTGGTGGGCAGGATTCCCTGGGATGCTAACATGAAGGGGAAAGGAGTCCAGGAGAGCTGGCAGTATTTTAAAGAAGCCTTATTGAAGGCACAGGAAGAAACCATCCCGATGTGAGGTAACAAAAGCAAATATGGTAGGCAACCAGAATGGCTTACCGGCGAAATCCTTGCTGAGCTTAAACGCAAAAAGGAAGCTTACAAGAAGAGGAAACTAGGGAGGAGTGTGAATATATTGCTCAAGAATGCAGGGGAGTTATCAGGAAGGTGAAAGCGCAATTGGAATTGCAGCTAGCAAGGAATGTGAAGGGTAATAAGAAAGGTTTCTACCGGCATGTTAGCAATAGGAGGGTGATCGGAGAAGGTGTGGGGACCTTCCTGGATGTGGGAGGTAACCTAGTGACAGACGATGTGGGAAAAGCTGAAATACTCAATGCTTTCCTTGTCTCATGGACAAGGTCAGCTCCCAGATTAATGCAGTAAGGAAAGGAGGTGGACAGCCCTTAGTGGGGAAAAAACAGGTTAGGAACTATTTATAAAAGCTAAACATACACAAACCCATGGGTCTGGATTTGATATATCCGAGGGTACTGAGGGAGTTAGCAAATGTCATTGTGGAGCCTTTGGCCATTATCTTTGAAAACTTGTGGAGATCGGGAGAGATCCCGGATGATTGGAAAAAGGCAAATGTAGTGCCCATCTTTAAAAAAGGCAAGAAGGACAATCCAGGGAACTACAGATCAATCAGCCTTACCTCAGTCCCCAGAAAAATCATGCAGGGGATCCTCAAGGAATCCATTTTGAAGCACTTGGAAGAGGGGAAAGTGATCAGGAAGAGTCAACATCGATTCACAAAGGGTAAGTCATGTCTGACCAATCTGATTAGCTTCTATGATGAGGTAACTGGCTCTGTGGATGTGGGGAAGTCAGTGGATGTGCTATACCTTGACTTTAGCAAAGCTTTTGATACAGTCTCCCACAATATTCTTGCCAGCAAGTTAAGGGAGTATGGACTGGATAAATGGACTGTAAGATCGATAGGAAGCTGGCTAGACGGTCGGGCCCAACGGGTAGTGATCAACGGCTTAATGTCAGGTTGGCGGTCGGTTTCTAGTGGAGTGCCCCAAGGATCGGTTCTAGGGCCGATTTTGTTCAACATCTTTATTAATGACCTGGATGCGGGGTTTGCAGATTACACTAAGCTAGAGGGAGAGGTAGATATTCTGGAGGGCAGGGATGGGGTCCAGAGTGACCGAGACAGATTAGAGGATTGAGCCAAAAGAAATCTGATGCAGTTCAACAAGGACAAGTGCAGAGTCCTGCACTTGGGATGGAAGAATCCCAAGCATTGTTACAGTCTGGGGACCAAATGGCTAAGTAGCAGTTCTGCAGAAAAGGACCTGGGGATTACAGTGGATGAGAAGCTGGATATGAAGCTTGTGGCATATGGTGCATTAGAACGAGCATTGCCAGCAGATCCAGATAAGTGATTATTCCCCTTTAGTTGGCTCTGGTGAGGCCAAAGAGGATGGAGAGAGGCTGTTCACAGTAGAGAGGTTCACAGTAGAGAGGTTCCAAAGAGGATGGAGAGAGGCTGTTCACAGTAATGACAGATGTCAGAACAAGGAGCAATGGTCTCAAGTTACAGTGGGAGAGGTCTAGGTTGTATTTTAGGGAAAACTATTTCACTAGGAGGGTGGTGAAATACTGGAATGGGTTACCTCGGGAGGTGATGCAATCTCCATCCTTAGAGATTTTTAAGTCTCGGCTTGACAAAGCCCTGGCTGGGTTGATTTAGTTGGGGTTGGTCCTGCCTTGGGCAGGTGCTGGACTTGATGACCTCCTCTCTTCCAGCTGTATGATTCTATGATTCTATATCTGGGTGCCACCTGTTACCTTGTGCATGTTGGTTCAATTAAACTTACCTATCCATCATGCTGTCATTCTTTCCTTATCCTTAGGATGGATCAGTTTTTTCTTTTTATCTATGGCGGGGATGTGTTGCTAGGAGATGCTTCCTGGCAGGGTGCTCTAATACCACAATCTGGAATGTGTTTGGGTGCATGCCGTGTACTTGCTACTTCTTAGGTATATGTGTTCCTGCAGTATCGGCCCTGTTCATGCCAGACTGTGTGAGCAGGGCCTGCCTCTTGCTCACAGCTCAACTTTGCTTTATATTCACAAAGTCTTTCACTCAGGCCTCAGGCCTTGCCTCAGGCCTGTGATACATGGGCTTATGTGTCAGACATTCATCTTTGTACAGTATAAATATACATCAGTAGAGTTTACTCATTTATATTGGCAATTTATATTGTCAGGTCTGGAGTTTTTGAGGCAGCTGTAGATAAATTGTTAAAAATGTAACTTTTTATTTTATTAAATATGAACATAAATAATTAAAGGAACACTGTACTTACTGTTCTTAATTGTATCTTGAACTTAATATTCAGTTTATTTTCTGCTGACCTCTTACTTCCAGTTTTGTATTGATAGCACTTAACTGAATTGTATAAACTGTTGGGGTTGAGGTAGAGTGGGTCTGAGGGGCAGGCAAGTTTCTTGAGTGTTTCTGTCCACATGATTATGAATGAAATAATTTACAATGTTGATTGTTGACATTTAAATTGCCACCTTTGGGTTCAGAGCAAATTCCTCTTTGAGATAAATAGCTCAGCTCACACCTCTCAGAGTCAGGTTACAATCATTTGTGCCAGAAACATGTTTCAGACTGAATCCTGAGGATCTAGAGCACAATTCTGTGGCCAGAGTTGTATTCTTCCCCAAATATTACATATGTGATGTCTCAGGACACACAAATCCATGCACACAAAGCCCAATCACTCAGAAGTTATAAGGGTGAAGGGGGTTTACCCTGTGACACTCTCCTGACTTCTAAGCCTGTAACAACTGTCCATCCCTTCATTACTTCTACTGTCTCTTATCTCATCTACCTCGGCTTACATGTTGTCTCTACTACTCTTTAACCATACATTTGATGGCAATGGAGGCAAAGAGTTGTTGTTCCTGAGCTCCATGTAGCCATGGGAACAAATGTGGCCACTTGTTTCCTTGTTTTGTAGATGGAGTAAGATAGCTGTGAGCTCTACCTTCATTCTACTGCTCACTTGAATAAACAGAAGAAATCAGAAGGTGTATATCTTGTTTTTTCTCTTAGTCAGCAAAGCCAGTGATCCTATACATAGGGATTGATGCACCGTGTCCCTGGTTCCACAACCCTTCTGTACAGTTGATATTTAATTTTTTGGCAAACAGAATTCTTTATTATCTTGAAATCTATCGTGTTTAAAGCTAACCAGCTATTTTGTTCTCCAACACTGGATGTGAAGTTCTAAAGCTCTAAAAGGTGAAAACAGTATTTTAGGAAACAGTTTTGTAGTAACACATTCATTTTTAGTTACTAATAGTTTCCCCCCACAGAATATAACAATCTCCCCTATTAAACCTACTTGATTTGAGGAATTAACTTGACATCATTAAAATCTTCAATATACTGTCAGTAAAGTTCATATAGGAAAGTTTGGACACATTATTTAAAAGTGACCGTCTTCACGAAATCACTGTGTGCATCTGCCTGCAATTGGCATATTTTAATGACACAGTTTCCTTTAAGTGAGGGCTCAGTATGCTGTTTTGCAGTGCTCTCTGCGTATAGGAGTTTTAAGACTAACAATTTGAATCTGAAATTGGAACCCTGAGTAGTGAAAATGATACTTAGCTGCCCTTTCCTTAGCTTTAAAACACACACACAGAGGCTACATCTACACTGCACATCTCTTGTGCAAAAGCCTATGCAAATGAAGTGTGGATTAGCATATTGCCATGCTTCATTTGCATAATTAATTAGGGGGGTTGCAGAAAAGGCTTTTGCACAAAAAGGAGCCATCTACACAGCTCCTTTTTGTGCAAAAGCCTCTTGTGCAAAAATGGCCCCTAATTAATTATGCAAATGAAGTGCAGGAATATGCTAATCTGTGCTTAATTTGCATAGGCTTTTGTGCAAGAGAGGTGCAGTGTAGACGTAGCCAGAGAGAGAGAGTGTGTAATTCAGGTGTTAAAACTGTAATCTGTCCAAATAGCAGAGGATGTATCTGTCTTTCTGGAAAAGGCTTGCCTTTATATACTTTCCCTTTTCTAATCTGACTCATCCAATTAAAGGCCAATTCTCATGTGGTTTCAGATTTTGCAATGGAAGATTTGCACAACTGTCTTCAAAGTAACTCCAATCCACTTCTTTGCTTCCTGTGTACACTCCCAATGTTCACTTCCTTTGAAAATCCCTGTCCGTTCAGAACTAATTTCAAGTAAAATGGGAGAAATATGTTTAACTGTAGACTTCCAAATATGTTATGTGCTTATTAAAAGAGGTGTCAGCACAGAAATGTGTTTGTATAAGAATTTTTTTAAATTTGTGGTGGGCAACCTGCAGCTCATCAGGATAAACTGATAGTAAGTTGTGAGACATTTTGCTGAGGTTGACTGTCTTCAGATGCTGACCCCACAGCTCGCAGTGGCTGTGACTCTCTGTTCCCAGCCAATGTTAGCTATGAAAAGTAGCTCCTGCAGGCAAAGATATGCTGGCTGCTGCTTTTCATGACTCCTGTTGGCTGAGAACAGAGAACCATAACCACTGGGAACTATGGGCAGTGGCTCCTGCAGATATCAGCAATATGTCTCACAGCCAGCAACCAGATTATTTTGTGGGCTGCATGTGTCCCATGGACTGTAGTTTGCCCATTGTTGTCTTTGGTGCTCTTGATAAAATACATGTACATCTGTGTTCTCCCCTCATTTACATCATGACTTGTATAAAATTGCACTGATGAACAATGAGGAGAATATAGCCTATACTCTATTTATTATTACATGAAAAACTGTTAAAATATTATGGTTGCACTGAAAAATTAAGAATCACTAGAATTAGGTTTTCCTGTGCAGCCCTAATTTGATTCTTTATTGTACGGTCTTTTATTTACACGATTGCATTTTATTGTTTCCACAATAGCCTTGCGTTATTCAGTGAATAGAATGTACAATTTTTAATTAATGCAATATATTGTATCCTCCTTGTTCAGTATATTGCCCTAGGTCTTTTTATTGAGTACTATTCACACCCTGCTATACAGACAGTTTTATTCATTTCTCAATGGGTTTATCTATGAAATTTATCATTATAATATCCAACTGCTTCACAAGCATTGTTTTCTCTCACCAAACTGTTGAGAGATGATTTTTACAAATGGGGAGCTAAAGTAGAAAGATTAAGATCAAAACAATTCTTGATGTCCAATTTGAGACAAGTATTTGATTCTTCAAACTACTTAGCATTATATGTTGAAAAAGCATAGTTGAAAGTATAGTTCCCACTGACTTCAGCTATATCTGTGAGTATTCAGATCTTCTGCAAGTCATAGAATCACAGAATACTAGAACGAGAAGGGATTGGGAGAGGTCATGAATTCCATTCCCCTGCACTCATGGCAGGACCAAGCACCATCTAGATCATCCCTGACAGTTGTTTGTCCAACCTCTCTAGACAATTTATTTCAGTGCTTAACCACCCTACCAGTTAAGAATTCTTTCTAACGTCCTAAAAACTTCCATGTTGGAATTTAAGCCTATTCCTTCTTGTTTTATCATCAGAGGTTAAGGAGAATAATTTATCTTCCTTCTCCTTGTAACACACCTCCCTATAGGTCATGTTGTCTAGACCTTTAATCATTTTTGTGGCTCTTCTGTGGACCTTCTCAATTTCTCCACATCTTTTCTGAAATGTAGTGCACAAAACTGGATACAGTACTCCAGTTGAGGTGTAATCAGCACAGAGTAGAGTGGAAGAATTACTTCTTGTTTCTGGTTTTCAACACTCCTGATAATGCATCACAGAATGATGTTGACATTTTTTCTTTTTGCAACTGGCTCAGTCTTGATTCATGTTTAGCTTGTGGTCCACTATGACCATCACCAGTAGAGTGGCTACCATTGACTTTGACAGCAATGCACTATAGGTAACTATCCCACCATTCCTGCCACCCCTTGGCATCTTGGGTTTTGCTTCCAGTGCCCATTGGGACCAGAAAAGAGCAGCAGTATTTCTGGGTACATGTCGTCAGCATCTAATAATGCTCTCATATCTTCCCTGCTTCCTTGCTTCAAAGCAATAGCAAACAGTCTTTTTGTCCCTGGCTATCCGTGCAGATACCATAGCAGGGTAAGCAAGGAACCAGCATAGAACTTGCTCAGCAGCAAAGTACTAAGGCAATCATAGCAACCATCTTGTGCCTTATGCCACAGTATGTCCTATCCAGAGCCTGCCAGAAAGAGGAAGAAACTGAGAAGGTCATGAACATACTCTTCTGTGAAGCACTTGAGATAAGTGATTGGCAGATGATGATGGTGTTCAATCCTATTGACACAGTTGAACGCCAGTTTTGGTGTCACCACATAAGCACAGACTGGTGGGACTGCATAGTTATGTGGACATGGGATGATCAGCAGTGGCTGCAAGTCTTTCATGTGCATAAGGCCACTTTCATGGAAGTTTGCAAATTGCTTTTCCCCATCCTGAAGTGCAGCAATATCAGAAGGAGACAGATGAGAAGTGAGCAGAAGCCCTGTGGAAACTTGCAATGTCAGACAGCTACCTTTCAGCTGGGAATCAATTTGGAGTGGGGAAATCTACAGTGGGGGCTACTGTGATCCATGTAGCCAAGGCATTCAATACCCTTCTCCTACAAAGGGTAGGAAACGTGCGGGACATAGTAGATGGTTTTGCCTAACTATGATGAGGCGATAGGTGATGTGTACATCTCTATCTTGGAACCTGAGCACCTTGTGAACGAGCACATGTACCACAAGATGTCCTTTTCAGTGTTGTTGCAGGCTCTGGTGGATCACAAAGGCCATTCACCAACATCACCATCGGATAGTGGGGAAAGGTGCATGACATGAACAAAGTTTAGAATTCCAGTCTCTTCAGAAAACTGAAAACTGCAAATTTCTTCTCGGATTGGAAAATTACCATTAAAAGGCACTGAAATGCTAATAGTGATCCTTGGAGACTCAGCCTATCTCTTGCTCCCATGGCTCATGAAGCTGTACCCAGGCAGCCTGGATTGCAATAAGGAGCAGTTCAACTACAGGCTGAGCAAGTGCAGAATGGTGGTAGAATGTGCTTTTGGACATGTGAAGAAAAGGTTTTGCAGTTTGAGTAGGTCAGACTTTGAAAAATAGCTTTTTGTATGGCCAGACAGTGATATGATAGTCATGCATGTTGCTCTTAACAAGGTGCCCCCTAGATTAAGTGTGATTTCCTGTAAACCCTGTAAAGCTCCTCTGCCCATTCAACACAAGCAATAAAGATACTGTTCTTGAAAAAATCATACATTTTATTTAGGGAATATAGGGAAGCAGAAACAGAAAAGGCATTAAGGATGGAGTTTAGGGGGTGGGGGAGAAAGGACACCGGCATGGAGACTGGCGTATTACAACCCCACAGTGCAGAAGTCATAGAGGTATGAGAATGACAGCCTTTTGTTCCAGGACACAACCCTGGGGGTTGAGTGTGAGACTGTCCTTGACTTCCCCCACTGCATTCTAGAGCCCTTAAGAGAGGAGGCTATGGAACTTGGTGAGGAGGGAATGTGGGTCTGCAAGGTTCCCTGCATGCTGTCCTGTCCTCACACTCTGATCACATCTCGCATCTCCTGAAGTAATGTTTCCCTCCACTCTCTTAATCTTGCCCAATCCAAGTGACTGGATTGCATTTGCTCATTGAACGTGTCATCCCTCGTATAGTTTCACCATGAATATTTATGACCTATATGAAATTAATCCTGAAACCTTTAAATGATCGCTTATCCTATCTGCATGCACATTTCTCTTCTGGGTTTAGTGATGCAAGATACTGAAGAAATAACCATGATTTATCATGTATTTTGTTGCTGAACTATGTACACCTTCAGGCTCAATGGTCCTTTCCATTTATTTAAAAAAAAGATGATTGATTCCTTTTAAAGGTTAAGGAAGAGGGCAGAATAGATTCTCTCAAACATTTTCCCTAACTCAATATCTTCCAGTCCCAGAAATCAAGCTAACATAAACCCACTTCAAGAAGGAAACAACAATAAATATTGTCGGTCTTGTCCTGAAAAAAAGTCTTACATAATAGATACCCTTGTTGAGCATCAGTGTATTCCTTCTGTTCAGACTTTAGTGCTTGGGAATCAAATAACAACATGCTAAGGTTATAAAGCAATATGAAACCAGAACCATACAGGGAAATCCTCTGACATAACTTTGCACATTGATAAATGGAAAAATATGATTTGATATAGATAATGATGTAGATATAGATATACACACACAAACACAAATACATGAAAAACAGTTAAACAGAAATAAATAAGAAAATCATATTGTATGAAAAAGGCTTCAGTTGGCAGTTAATATGAGCTGTTGACTGAAAGAATATGAGTTCATCTAGAGGTGAAAGTTCTTATGTTAATGGATGTTGCTTTCTAACTAGAGCAAATGACTTTAGTTACCTATTTGTAACAGTTGCCCTTTCCTGCACAAAAATAATGGTAAGTATTCCTGTGTATTCCTTTCTCCTCTAAGATACGTTACCAAATAACCTCAATATGTAGTAACTTCACTGAAGTCAACTGTTACTTCAGTGTAAAATCATAATCTGGATTCTTTGGTTCAATAACAAAGGCCTTGTCTACAGGGTAAATTAGTGCAGCAGAATCTAGGGTGTGAATTAAAATACTCTAGTTATTGTATCATACTCTCTAGACTCATAATATTAAACCCATTTCTAGCAATGTAGCAGAATAATTATGAATACCCAATTATCCAGAAACCCTTTTCCTATATTCTCATTGCCCAGGTGATAGCTTTTTTGTAAATGTTTGCACCAATCTTGTGGTGTAGACAGATATTTCTCACTATCATTACTAAAATTTGTTGGTTCTGGTATTTCTTCTCTATAATGCTTCTTTGCCCTGACAAGTACACAATATGAATGGAATTTTCCATTTCAGAATTGAAAATCTAGAGGAAACTAATCTCAACCATATACCTTGGTTCTTAATCCAAAGGCCTTCTCCAGCATACCAAGTTCATATTTTTATTATTTGAGATGAATTCTATAAGTTCTATTTACTTTTTTTCTTTTAGTAAATTGCTGTTTGCCTAATACAGGGGTGGCAACCAGTTACAGAATAAGAGCCAAAATAGCTGTGGATAGTAGTGCAAAGAGCCACGTATTATATATCTATTTTTATATATCTATAACCCTAAGGCACCTCCAGCCTCCCTGCTCTAACCCAATGCCCACCCTCTCCCCTGGAGCCAGACACCCCCAACCCCCTTGCGCCAAACCAATGCATCCACCCCTCCCCCTGAGCCAGGCATCCCCAGTCCCCTGCTTCAAACCAATGCCCCTCCCTTCCCCCAGAGCCAGGCAGCCCTAGATTCTTTTATTCTTTTAACACCCTGGGTCTCACCGGAGCCACCACAGCCACATGCTTTTCCCTCCAGGCACTGAGGCGCAAGCGCAAAGCAGAGCTGAACTGTCCAGGAACGTGGCTCTGAAAGACAGTCAAACATTCCCTTGAAGGCAGGTGCCACCACCCCCTCCACGAATCCTGGACATTTTTTGTGTTTTAAAAGAGCTGGCCAGATGGCAATTTAACATGGGAAAATGAGGACATGTATGGGAAAAAACAGATGTATGGTAACCTTAAAAGAGCCGCATTTCTATGAGCAAAGAGCTGCAGATGGGCCACCCTGGCCTAATACATTTGAACTGCTGTACTCCAGGTGTCCCCAGCAGGGGAATGGCAGCTCAGCAACATTTTTTCCTGAGTGGAGGGATGCCCAACTGTTGCTGCCACCCTGCACCAGGTCCCCCCACCACCACCCCGCCCCGGTAATTCCTGAGGCCGCATCCCTTGGAAATGCAGTGCCAAGGCAGGGAGAGGGTGAGAAAATGGCAAGGAGGGTTTGGGATTGGGGAACTGGAACAGACAGCCCCCCTCTCCAGCCTGCTGGGACTCCAGGGTCAGATTATGCAACTGCTCCATTTGGGAGTTTGAGGCCCCTTATCTAGATAATTAAATTTAGACTTCCAATCAATTTGTGTGATTTCCCTAACATTAAAAGACAAACTAAAAGGCAGCAAAATCTTTCTACCCATATGGGCCCTTAAGTGTTGCTATTGAAAGGCTACTAAATCACTGGCATTTTAATGCATCTTTGTTCTTTCTAATTTAATGTCAATTAAATAGATTTCTTATTTATTATTTTCCCTGTATCCTACTTTTTCAAATAATCACTAAATTGGTTCACAAACACTCATAATGCTAGAGATGAGTCTCACATTGTACCAAGGAAGAAAGGACTGTTCATATGTTGATATGCTAATTATAATATATATATATACCAATATACCTGCTCTACATATTGGTATATAATATATTGGCATAATGTAATAATATTATGTAGAGCAGGTATATATCAAATTAACACCATTAAGAATGTCTCTGTATTGTGTTCAACAATATCAGTGTTTTCTGAGAGGCTTTAATGCACAGAAGAGTCTTTAATAGTTTCTACCATCTTGAAGAAGTGTGTTGTGCCCACAAAAGATCATGATACCATCTACATTTTTGTTAGCCTCTAAGGGGCTGCAAAACTATTCACTGTTTTTTAAGTTTCATGGCAGTCCTTTAAGATTTATTAACATTATGTTTTGTTTAAGTAACCAGCATTACAAAGCATTCAGATTTAAATAACAATATTCAAGAACTTTAATAAAGGAAAGAATTACCAAAATTAATGAAGTGGTGAGAGTAAAATGTGACTTCATTTGGAGAGTAAATTTAAAAGGAAAAAGTCAATCTTCTTGTAGTGTTTTTCTAAGTAATTATGCTTTTGTACCACAAATATATAACATTCATCATATTGCACTGCCTGCATGTTTTGTCCTGGTTAAACAATAATTATTTCCAATGTAACAGATGCTGCTATTTAGTTAATTTTCTGAAAGGAAGGTAAATAGTTTGGGATGTCTACTCATTAACATTAAACAATTTTAATTAACTTATTGTGTAATTCATTTTACATTAACAAAATTAATTCAAAAGATGAGCATTGCCATTCAGCATTTGACTCAAGCACTGAGAGAGGTGGAAGCAAAGAATGTAATGTAAGGAGCAGTTGTAAAAGGGAAAACTTATAAAGCATATTGAGAATGTTCTTGAGCCATGTCATCTTTCCTTAAGTTATTGTTGTTATTAATTACAAGGACAGATCTCTCACAAAAGTAATATGGCTACACAGATCATACTTCTCTCATGGTAGGGTCAGCTCATATTAGGGTCAGCTACAAATGATAAGTTGCTAATGTTACCCAAAAAATTCCCACTAGAGACCACCCAGGTTAAACTAAAGAGGACAGAGCTGCCATTAAAGGTTTAAACTAAAGGGGAACTCTCTCTCTCTTTCTCTCTCACACCCACCCACACACCCACACACACACCTGCCCTCAGATACTCATGCTTACACAGGCGTATGGGATGCAGAAGGAGCCAAGGCATGTTGGTTCTGGAGGGTTTGCCTGCTGATAATGGCTGGGGAGCTGGTCAGGAAAGAAACTGTATGCAGAAAGAGGAGCTTCTCAGAAAGAGAAAGTTTCTGCCACGTGCTCTCTCCTTTTATTGCCTCTGTACAACCCCGTGACTTATCCACATTCATCACCAGGGAACATGCCCAGACTTCCCGGCTACATCTACACTGCGCATTTTTACACAAGAAGATATGCAGGAGCCGCCTCTTGCACAGGAGCTGTTCTGCTGCTTATTTTCAGGAAGAACAGCTCCTGTGCAAGAAGGGGGTTTTGCGCAAGAAGGAGCAGTGTGGACAGCTCCTTCTTGCACAAAAGCCCCTTGTGCAAAAATGGCAGCTTATTAGGTATGCAAATGAGGCATGGCAATATTCATCGCCGTGCCTCATTTGCATATCTTCTTGCAGAAGAATGCGCAGTGTAGACATAGCCCCCTTGATCCAGCAGAGCATCAATCTCCTTAATTGGTCTGATGACTCATCACCTGGCTCCACTTGCTCAGCCTTGCAGTTTCTAATCCCAAACACACAATAGTCTCCACTCACACACATTCATATCTCAAGGGAGAATGCAGTTTAGAGCAAGTTACAAGCAGTGTGGCTGAGAGTTACAAATATTAAAAAAGTTTTAAGGCTCAACAATCACCAAACTTTTACAGTAAATTTCTGAATTTTTAAAGCAAGGTGGCTGAGAGTTACAAAATTGCAAGATTTTACAAAGATTACAGAGTTGCAAGGTTTAAGATTACAATGAAAGTGATTTAGAAGACAACTGTCCCTCCCCCCAGCAATGCAGTCAGCAGAAGGTTTTTGTCAATCTCTAAGTCATGTGTTGACAGGACCTTACAGTTTAGTGTATTTCCAGAAAATGCATGTGTAAAATCAAGTAATAGCTCGGGCAAAGGCTTTTATGCAATGGTTTCCTAACAAATATTGACAGAAAATCATTTTTAAAATAACCTTTTTGGTTATCAGTCAACACATTTACTTGGTTTCACTAGGCCTAAAATTGTCCCTTGTTGTTTATATTTCTAAACAATAGAAATAGGAAGTTTGGAAGGCTATGAATAAATTTTAAAAATCAGTACCTAATTGATAACAATGAGTATTGACGATAATGTGCCAGATTTTTCGCTTCTGCATTGAAGGAAGGGACCATCTTATCTGGGCACCTGAGCTGGCTTCCATGCACTAAAGGTGCAAGTCTGTGCCTCCAAAGTTGGTGCGTCTGTAGGAAGTTAGGACTACCTATGTGATAGTCATGTGTTTATGTGTTTTCACACTGGTTCTATTCCCCTTCCTCCGCCCCCCCCCCCACACACCCATTGGATTTGACACTTCCAAACAACATGAATAGCAGGAACTCTCTAGAAGGGGCTATGTGAAAAAAGAATGTGGTCCCCTTTTCTTAGTAAGGTGTACAAGTGAATGGAGATTAACAAAACATGGTCCCACCCTGCACACCCTCCTCTAATTCCCTTTTAGATAAGTTCAAAACTCCTGAAAGCAAGTTGTGTGCTGATTACAGTCTAGTCCCAAATAGTTATGCGTAACTTATGCATGTCTAGACTGGCATGATTTTGCACAAATGCTTTTAATGGAAAAGTTTTCCGTTAAAAGTATTTGCGCAAGAGAGCGTCTAGATTGGCACGAACGCTTTTGCACAAAAGCACTTTTTGCGCAAAAGCGTCCGTGGCCAATCTAGACGTGCTTTTGTGCAAGAAAGCCCCAATTGCCATTTTAGCCATTGGGGCTTTTTTGCGCAAAACAAAACTGAGCTGTCTACACTGGCCCTTTTGCACAAAAGGACTTTTGCCCGAATGGGAGCGTCAAAGTATTTGCGCAAGAAGCACTGATTTCTTACATTAGAACGTCAGTGCTCTTGCGCAAATTCAAGCAGCCAGTGTAGACAGCTGGCAAGTTTTTGCGCAAAAGCGGCTGCTTTTGCGTAAAAACTGGCCAGTCTAGACACAGCCCATGGTTATAGTGGCAGGAACAAGATCACTGTAAAGGTGCCTGAATTGTTGCTGCCTGCCATATAGTTGACTGATAGCTTGCTTCACTAACTCTACCAGTGTTTTAACCTTGAGAAGTAAAACTACACACCATTTAAGAAGGGGAGGGGCCCATTTGATTCTGTTCCGCCTTTGGTTTTTCAATTCCTCCTTGAATTCTGCTAAACTGCAATTGTTGAGCAACAAATCTGGTTGAACTCTTATGTCAGGAGACTAATTTCAGAAGGTGGTTCCTCCTATGATATCAGAAATATTCATATGGATTGCAATTTAAAAATAAAACACACTCTCCTGTTAAATGTTAGAGGGCTTAACCCTTCACCCTCCCACTTCCATGGTTAAAAGAGAACAGTAATACAGTATCACGTGAAGAGAACAGTAATACACAAAGTCTGGAGCTGCAAAGAATTCGATATTTATTGGGGTTAGCTTCCAGCAAGCATGAATCCACTTTCCTTTCCTTTCCTTTCCTTTCTTCCCCTGTTTCCTTGTTTTCCCCATTCACTTCATGTTTGTCCTTAATATAGAGAGCAATATTTTCAGGTTTACCTTAATCATTCCACTGACATTTAGCTAACCAATCTTAACATATTTTAACACAATTATCTAACCAATTATCTCCCACCACTTTAATTGGCTTACACCCTGCAAGATTTTACAACACCAACTATGGATAAGTGAGTCCTGTCCAGACAGAAAGCTGTCACATAAGTTTCTAGGCCCATTCCTTTGTCTTAAGGCTATAGATTGGATGGCCTTTCTAATAACCCCAAATTGTTGGAAAGTGTCTTATTTCAATAGGGATGTTTTGGAATGTGTCCAAAGTCTTAGCTTAAGAAGTGGGCCTCAGACAGATGGATGCTGTTTTGATTCTTTGCTCTTATATAGTCCTTTACAGGCAGGCCTGAATATCTAAGTCCTAACATTGACTGTCCCACCTCTGTAATAGGTATTTACAGCAGAGCACTACCAGCCATTTCCACACAATACTCTTAACGTACTGAAGCTTTTTAAATATTATTTTAATTAAATTTGTGGTTTCATTGCATGCGTTTGGTTGTAGATTTAATGTGTTATAGACAAAGGTGACACCAGAATCATTGTTGTTATCTGTATATATGGTTACTTAGTAAATGGTCAGTGGATGGAATTTTGAGTGTGTGTGTGTGTGTGTGTGTGTGTGTGTGTGTGTGTGTGTGTGTGTGTGTATAATTTTCAGTTTCAGTTTTACTGCATGCTTAATGTGTAAAAGAATTCTATGCTCTAAATTACTTCATGGTATTTAATTCAAAATATTTCTAAAATATCTGTTACAAAGATGGGGCTTTTTAAAGTCCATTGACCAAATAACAAGATGTCCTCCAGCTGAAATATGCTGGAGGAAAACACAGAAGTCAATGTGGTATAAATATTAAGGATGACTCAAAGCTGACAAATAAGACCTCTATTTTTCTCTCTTTGAGTAAAGGAAGCAGCAAAGATACATCTTCTATCTACTCCATATTTTCCAACATCTTCAGAGCAACTTGCTCATGATGAAGCAATTATTTCTTCAGGTGGTAGGAAACTGGCCTTCAACAGATGCATCTTTTATAACAATCTCCAGAAGCAAATCTGGATGTGTAACCCACACACCTAGTGAGGGGTTACAGATGCACTATTATATCAGTGTGGAACAATGGATCAGCTGAATCTTTCATGTGACCGGGAGGCATAAGACCCAATCAAACATCTACAAAAATGTTGCATTCTACATTCCATATTATGTTTCCTAGTTCTGACTATGCCTTGCTTAAATCTGGTCATAGGAATATATTCCTACTCCTGTTATGCCTAAAATAAAGAATTTGAGCCCACTGCTGCTGAACTGAATGACTTCTCCCATTCCCAGAAATTTAAAACAAGTGAGGCTATCTCAGAGGCATTTGTTCACCCAATCTACACTGCTATTTAGCTAGGCATTTATATCATGCTTATTTCCATGATGGCTCCAAAGTGGGCAAAGAACCTTTGGGATAAGAGGAAATGTTCTTTCTTTTATTCGTAACTCATCTAGATGAATAGACTTATTTTCTCCATAGGGCATTTTGTCATTCCCAAAGTCCAGGCTTGGGGGCACCTAGGGCAGAATTTCACCTCATCCAGGGGAATTTCACTTTTTCACAAAGTACGTAATCATGTCAGGCTTCATCTGGATTAATTCCAGATTTTTATAAACTCTTTAGCCCTGTTTTATTTTATTCTCTTTTTTGAATAGGAGGAATGCCATTGCACTGCCTTGACTCTTCGTGTTAGAAGGCTTTCCTTTCATCCCCTCCCCTGGTTCTTGTCACATAGACAGAAAGCAGAAGACCAGAAGTCCAAAGTACAGGCAATGCAATGTTTTTGAGTTAGTTTTAAGCAAGCATATGCATGCTTCTAATGCTGTGGAGCCTTGTTTCCATGTCCCATCTTCCCCTCTCCTTAGCAGGCATAAATATTTCAACTCTTTTATATTCAATGGGAGGCGTAAGGAGTGAGGTTGTATTTGGGTCACGGACAGGCATTTCTTTGGTGTTCATGTTTGTTATATCCTCCCAACTCCCTTGACTTTGTCTGGAGTGGAGGCAGTCTTCAGGTATTCACAGATACATTATACTCCCACCATGTCTTGCTCTTATCTGTTCGCATTATACTAAAAAAATCTAGCTAGTCAGAAACAACATACACATAATAGTATCAACTATATTCAAAAGGGCAAACAAGATGGGTGAATATATAAGCCGGAATCACTGGCACTCCTAACACTTGTGAATTAATGCTTACAGTTTAAGAGCTTCTTATATTAATAAATGTTATGGTCATAAGGGTTAATCATACTCATCTATTCTGACCTGAAAAATACTTCAATATTTTATGCATAAAGCCCATATCTTCTATTTGAGCTAATCTATCTTTTAGAAAGAATAAATTTTTTAACGGCTGATACAGAAATAACCATGTCCCTAGGTAATTGTTCCATTAGTTAGTTACTCTTATTGGTAGGAAATGTGTACCTTATTTCTAATCTCAATTTGTTGTGCTTCAGGTTCCAGTCACTGAATTTTATTATGCCTCCTTCTGTTAGCATAAAGAGCTGTCAACTATCAAAAATCTCTTCCTAGTGTAGACCAGGAACAGCTTAAACTTTCCTTGGATAAACAAAATAGATTGGTCTTATGTCTGCAGTATAACACACATTTTCCAAACCTCTAATCATTCTTGAAGCTATTTTCTCAACCATTGAATTTTTCATCTTTGGTTTTTTTTTCTTTTTCAGTGTGGATAGACAGACAAAACCCAGAATTCTGGTAATGGACTCATTTTAGCAGTAATACTATCTGACTGTTCCTTCTGGATATTTCTGTGCTAATCTGTTCAAAGATTGCATATCATACTTTGGGCTTATGGTCAATTAACTATTTACCATGACTCCTAAATCTTTCCATGGCATGACCAAGCACTATCTAGATCATCCCTGACAGATGTTTGTCTAACCTACTGTTAAATCTCTAAGGGTATGTCTACACTAGCCCCCTAGTTCGAACTAGGGAGGCTAATGAGGGCGACCGAAATTGCAAATGAAGCGCGGGGTTTAAATATCCAGTGCTTCATTAGCATGTTCCCAGGCGGTCGCCATTTTGGAAATTGACTAGCCCGGAGTAACTGCCCGCATCTACACACGGCAGTGAAACGGGAGTTGGAAATAAACCCCTTAACTCGAATTAGCTGTTAAATCTCATTCCAGGAGGAATAACAGCTAATTCGAGTTATGGCTTTACTTCGACCTCCCGTTTCACTGCCGCGTGTAGACGCGGGCAGTTACTCTGGGCTAGTCAGTTTCCAAAATGGCAACCTCCTGGGAACATGCTAATGAAGTGCGGGATATTTAAATCCCGCGCTTCATTTGCAATTTCGGTCGCCCTCATTAGCCTCCCTAGCTCGAACATACCCTAATAGAGATTCCACAACCTCCCTAGGCAATTTATTCTAGTGTTTAACCACCCTGACAGTTAGGAAGTTCCTCCTTCTTGCTGAAATTTGAGCCTATTGCATCTTGTCCTATCATTACAGGATAATTTTCTCCTCCTTCCTTGTATCACCTTTTTAGGTATTTGAAAGCTTTTATCATGTTCCCTCTCAATGGTCTCTTTTCCAGACTAAACAAATCCAATTCTTTCAATCTTACCCTATAGGTCATGTTTTCTAGACCTTAATAATTTTTGTTGCTCTTCTGTGGACCTTCTACAATTTCTCCACAGCTTTCCTGAAAGCCCTAACTTGGAGGGAAAGAGGGTTATCTTCTGCTGGTGAGAGATGCAAGTCCAAAGAATGGTTTTCCTTGTATTACTTCAGACTCTATAAATATGCATGCCTCAACAGATAGAGCTCCAGCTCATTATAAACTTCCTCTCCTTTTTAACCCTACTGTTTTCTGGAGCTTCAGGGGGTATCCGAGTTAGTCTGTTACAGAAAAAAACAACAAATGGTCTGGTAGAACTTTATAGTCTAACAAAACATGCAGATGGTATCATGAGCTTTCGTGGGCACAGCCCACTTCTTCAGATGACCGGAGATAACTCCGGAGATAACTCCGGTCATCTGAAGAAGTGGGCTGTGCCTACGAAAGCTCATGATACCATCTACATGTCTCGTTAGTCTATAAAGTCCTACCAGACCATTTGTTGTTTTTTTCTACTGTTTTCTGTAATACAAATTCCAACTCCCCTCTTTTTTCCTGAATAAAATGAGGTAGCTTAATTTGGAAATAGAGTCCTCACCAACAAAAAGCAGTTTTCATATGCTTTGGCATGCCACTTGTGTGGTACAAAGGAATAACTTAAATGTTACAAATTGCTGGTCAGATACAAAAGTAATTTATGAGTTTTATGTTTTTTTAATAATATGTATTGCTTCATGCAGAATAAATCAAGATTTAACTGTTTTCTGAGCCCTAGTTAATATACATGTCTTTCTACACATCTCAACTGAAAATAAAAGGAAAATTGGTCCAGCCCTCTGCCCAAGGCAGGACCAATCCCAACTAAATCAACCAAGCAAGGACCCTGTCAAGCCAAGACTTAAAAACCTCCAGGGATGGAGATTCCATCACCTCCCTAGGTAACCCATTCCAGTACTTCATCACCCTCCTAGTGAAATAATTTTTCCTAATGTCCAACCTAGACCTTTCCCACTGTAACTTGAGACCATTGCTCCTCGTTCCGCCATCCGTGTCTACTGTGAACAGCCTCTCTCCAACCTCTTTGGAACCTCCCTCCAGAAAATTGAAGGCTGCTATCAAATCCCCCCTCATTCTTCTCGTCTGCAGATTAAACAAACACAAATCCCTCAGTCTCTGCTCATAGGTCATGCACTCCAGCTCCCGAATCATTTTGGTCGCCCTCCACTGGACCCTCTCCAATGCGACCACATCCTTTCTATAGTGTAGGCCCAGAATTGTACACAATACTCCAGGTATGGCCTCACCAGAGCCAAATGAAGGGGAATAATCACTTCTGTAGATCTGCTAGCCATGTTCCTCCTAATGCAACCTCATATGCCATTAGCCTTCTTGGCTACAAGGACACACTGTTGACTCATATCCAGCTTCTCATCCACTGTAATCCCCAGGTCCTTTTCTGCAGAACTGCTACTTAGCCATTCGGTCCCCAGCTTGTAACAATGTTTGGGATTCTTCTGTCCCAAGTGCAGGACTCTACACTTGTCCTTGTTGAACCTCATCAGATTTCTTTTGGCTCAATCCTCTAATCTGTCTAGGTCACTCTGGACCCTATTCCTGCCCCCTAGTGTATCTAGCTCTCCCCCTAGCTTAGCGTTATCGGCAAACTTGCTGAGGGTGCAATTCATTCCCTCATCTAGGTCATTAATAAAAATGTTGAACAAAACTGGCCCTAGAACCGATCCTAGGGGCACTCCACTAGAAACCGACCGCCAACCTGACATTAAGCCGTTGATCACTACCCGTTGGGCCCGACCGTCTAGCCAGCTTTCTATCGATCTTACAGTCCATTTATCTACTCCATACTCCCTTAACTTGCTGGCAAGAATATTGTGGGAGACTGTATCAAAACCTTTGCTAAAGTCAAGGTATATCACATCCACTGACTTCCCCACAGAGCCAGTTACCTCGTCATAGAAGCTAATAAGATTGGTCAGGCACGACTTGCCCTTCATGAATCAATGTTGACTATTCCTGATTACTTTCCCCTCTTCCAAGTGCTTCAAAATGGATTCCTTGAGGATCCCCTCCATGATTTTTCCGGGAACTGAGGTAAGGCTGATTGGTCTGTAGTTCCCTGCATTGTCCTTCTTGCCTTTTTTAAAGATGGGCACTACATTTGCCTTTTTCCAATCATCCGGGATCTCTGCCGAACTCCATGAGTGTTCAAAGATAATGGCTAACGGTTCTGCAATGACATTTGCCAACTCCCTCAGTACCCTCAGATGTATTAAATAGGGATCCATGGATTTGTTTATGTTTAGCTTTTCTAAACAGTTCCTAACTTGTTCTTTCCCCACTAAGGGCTGTCCACCTCCTTCCCCTACTGCATTGTCTAGTGCATTTGTCCGGGAGCTGACCTTGTCCGTGAAGACAGAGGCAAAGAAAGCATTGAGTAATTCAGCTTTTCCCACATCATCTGTCACTAGGTTACCTCTCTCACACCCACACCCTCTCTGATCACCCTCTTATTGCTAACATGCCTGTAGAAACCTTTCTTATTACTCTTCACATCCCTTGCTAGCTACAATTCCAATTGCGCTTTCACCTTCCTGATAACTCCCCTGCATTCTCGAGCAATATATTTATACTCCTCCTCAGTCATCTATCCAATTTTCCACTTCTTGTAAGCTTCCTTTTTGTGTTTAAGTTCACCAAGGATGTCCCTGGTAAGCCAATTTCGTTGCCTACCATATCTGCTTTTCTTGCTGCCTATTGGGATGGTTTCTTCCTGTGCCTTCAATAAGGCTTCTTTAAAATATTGCCAGCTCTCCTGGACTCCTTTCCCCTTCATGTAAGCATCCCAGGGAATCCTGCCCATCAGTTCTCTGAGAGAGTCAAAGTCTGCTTTTCTGAAGTCCAGGGTGTGTATTTTGCTACTCTCCTTCATTCCTTTGGTCAGGATCCCGAAATATACCATCTCATGATCACTGCTTCCCAGTTTGTCACCCACTACTACTTCCCCTACTAGTTCCTCACTGTTTGTGAGCAGCAGGTCAAGCTGCACATGGCCCCTGGTCGGTTCCTTCAGCACTTGTACCAAGAAGGTATCCCCAACATTTTCCAAAAACCTGCTGGATTATCTGTGTACTGATGTATTGGTCTCCCAACAGATGTCAGGGTGATTAAAGTCTCCCATGAGAACCAGGGCCTATGATCTGGAAGCTTCTCTCAGTTGTCTGAAGAAAGCCTCGTCTACCTCATCCACTTGATCCGGTGGTCTATAGCAGACACCAACCACAACATCATTCCTGTTGCTTCCACCTCTAAACTTTACCTATAGACTCTCAACAGGCTTTTCACTCTCTATGTACTGGAGCTCTGAACAATCATACTGCTCTCTTACATACAATGCAACTCCTCCTCCTTTTCTCCCCTGCCTGTTCTTCCTGAACAGTTTATACCCTTTCATGACAGTGCTCCAGTCATGCGAGTCATCCCACCAAGTCTCCATTATTCCAATCAAAGTATTTTAGTGAGAAAGTATAAAATTTCTATGCCACTATGAAAAGATAAGGGAATAGAATTATGTGGAGGTATGGGTAGGAAAAGATGTCTTTAAAAATATACTGCTCCCCGTAAATTGCTCGGTACTAATTTTCACTTTTCTGGGCACAACAGAAGCATAACATATGTTGACTTAGAATGAATGGCATGGCCTACTTGTTAAATCTCGAGACATGTAAACATTACTTCTATATTCAGTTTGATTCTGCCCTAAATGGTACAGTGTAACAGTTAATCCTGTTCTATAGGTGCCAGGTAATGTTGTTAATGCTTACCTTGATGTGGAGAACAACTTTGCTATTTGCAAAGTGCTTTGAGATCTTTGGAAGAAAGGTGCTGTGTTTTAAACCATGGCTCTTAAAAATTCACTCTGAAAAAATTGAATATATATTTTTTGTGACTAGATGCCCGGATAGACCAAAGTAAGAATGCCACACTCAGGGGAGAATGCAAGAAACAGGGCTGACAATGTCCCAAACCAGTAGTTTATTTTTTAATTAGGTTCGCAAATCAACTGATAAAAGAGCTTCTGCAATATCATATTGGTTAACAAGAGGCCAAAGGGTCTCCTTTTGATATTGTCTCCCATCTAGACTAATCCCAATAGAGGTTATTAGGTTATAAGCATAAAAGAGATAATTAAAACTCTTTTCACCATAAATCAAGTTCTTCCAGTCCCAAAAGAATAGATACATTACTCCTGAGGTGTAATGAGTTCACCCTCTTCTTGTGAGCACCCCTTTTAGCCACGAGCATGTGCCTGCCTGCTCTTGTTAGTTTTTTTGGCTCTAGGAAGAGTTATACATGGTTAAGAGATCAGTATACATATAAATATGTCTTAAGTCTTTAAGTAATTTTCATAGCAGAGACAGTGAGGCTGCTTATTTGTAAAAATCTCCCAAGAATTAATTCAAAAGGGTTATATTCCAATAGGCAGTTCAGAGGTAGATTGTTAGATTTTCTCTATGAGAATTCCAGGGTAAACTAGATGTCTGTCTGGAAATGTCAGTCTTACGGTTTAGGCCTTCCCTGTTCACGTTTTATCAATTTCCCATGCCTTCATGGGTAAACTAGTTACATTTGTGCACATAGGCAATTAACCAATACTTAATTTGAGCGTAGATAGTTAAAGCTAAAGACAACATAGATAATATTAGTCTCCTGCAATCTCTCATGTCTTTGATCTTAAGGCTAATTGGACATAGTAGCATACATAATTAAGACAATTAAGACATGAAAGGGAGTTAGTATCTACGAGCTAATTTGGTTATACTGTTAAACTATCAGAATATCAGTAAACACAGACACCTACCTTTAATTTCTATTATTACAAATAAAATGGATTAATGGTTGCTGGTCTAGTACATCTCTTTTAAATTTACATACAAGTCATTCACCTTCAGTACATTTCAATGTCTCCTAGTTAAGTTGTTATGGAGTCATTCATGGGTTGGTGTGTCCCTGTCCCAGCTTTTTTACATAAAAGGCAATTTTAAGGCAGGAAGGTGAGGACTAGGATGCTATCAGTGCCCTCAATGAGTGTACAGGTGGTAAAATGGGTTTGGCTGCTGGAATCTTGTTACTCCCAGCTCCCTCTCAAAATTATGAGCTAAGTGTGACATAACTGGGTACAACCTAGACAGCTAATACTCTGAATGTCTGTGTGTAACTGAAGTCTGCCAGCCACAAATGGGTTAAACTCTCTTGTGCACCAGCCTTTGTTATACTGCAGGGTGACCCCAACATAGTCCCAGTCCTGGATTTCCTCCCAAAATGTATTATGTATTGCCCAGCCCTCTGTTGGACAATCCTAATATATTAAATACATTATTCCTTTAAGAAAATGATACATACCAGTTTACTACCTTCAGTGGAATTCCCCTGACACTTGGAGCACACTAGATAAAAAGTAAAGTACATTTATTAAATGCAAAAATGAGAAAATTTAAGTGAGTACAAGCAATGAGGTGTGAAAGTCAGAAATGTTTACTAGCAAATAAGATAGAAATGCTTTCGAGTGCCTAATTTCACAAAAAATGAGTAGCCCTGTGACACCTTAGGGTATGTCTACACAGCAAAGTTATTTTGAAATAACAGACGTTATTTTGAAATAACTTTCCTAGCATCTACACAGCCAAACCACTATTTTGAAATTAATTCTAAATAGCGGAGCGCTTATTTCAAATTTGGTAAACCTCATTCCACAAGGAATAACGCCAAATTCGAAATAGCTAAATCAAAATAAGTGCTATGTAGACACTTATTTAGAAATAGGGGGCCTCCAGCCCTTCCCAAGGTGCCTTGGTGGCCACTCTGGGCACAACCAGGAAAACTCCTCTCCCTCCCCGCTCCCCGGAGCCCTTAAAGCGGTAGAGTCTGGCCACAATGCATGTGCCTATCTCACAGGGTCAGGGATTCTGTGACCTTGGAGAGGTTTGTTTTGTTTTGTTTTGTTTTAAGCAGAAGTATATAGAGGCAAGGTATTTTTACGCTCTCTTGGGGCCTCCACCTTCTGCACCTGGACTGCCAGAGTGGGGAACAGCCTTGAGAGATGGGTATTTGTTTTTCCCTTTTGTAGTTTTCAGTCCCTCTTTGAAAAGCATTTCAAACTGAGAACTAGGAGATTGGCAGTCTGCTGGAGGAAAGAAACTCCATTCTGTTTCCTTGCTAAGATGTAGATCTCTTTGTATGTCTCCCATTTTCTTGCCCAAGAATGGCCCATACACTTTTTTGGCACCTGTGTAGGACATCATTATGCCCTTTGTCTTTGGGAAACTGGTTTCACCATTCTCCATGGTTCAGTCATGATTTCGTAGAGGGAAGACTGCCCCAGCTGCTGGACAAGCACCCCTTCCCTGTCTGTGGCCATTGGAGCTACAGTGAGGCACTTTTCATCTAGCCCCAAGCTTCTGTCATGAGAGAGGGCTGGGGTTTAAATGAATCATGTACATTTTTATTTTATTTAAAAAAAAGAGTTAAGGACCTGAGCAATGCTTGGTTCCTTGTTTTTCTTTATTTAAATCATTGCTCTGGATGAGGCTGGAGATGAGGGGTTCAGTATGCTGTCTTCCTCAGTGAGATAGGGCTATCTCAGTGCTCTCTCACCACAGCAAGTTGGGGCTATGTGAGAAGCACCTCTCCCTGGCTGCTTCAGCTCCGGTGGGCACAGCTGGGGGAGAGGTGTATGTCCCCCCACTAGGGCAGGCCCAGGTTTGTCTTCCCCCAGCCAGATTGAGAAATGGAGCAAACTGTGCACTTTCCCCTCACTCCCTGATGAAAGGAACAGCCAGCAACGTTCCCATATGAATCAAGAGGGAGGGGCTGCAGGCCCCCTACCCTCCATAAAGAGTGCCTGGGGTGTAGGAGCTTTAGGGCTTGGGCATCTTTCATCTGTCGCATGATTCTGTTTCCTACCCACCTCCACACAATCAAACCCTTAGCTTGCTTTACGTTATGATAAGAGGATGCTGCATACCAAATTTGGTGGTGCTAGCTCTTACCACTGAAGAGTTCTTGAACAAACAGACCGACAAACTCGCTCATTCACTCACAGACAAACACTCTCAAATATATAGCAGATTTAAAATCATGTGTTTGTTTTAAGCAGAAGTATATAGAGGCAAGGTTCATCATTATTTCTGTGTTTCTTTACTAATAAGGGCAGAGGCTTTTTTTCATAAATCTTTTATGTTTTAAGTCCAAACTAGTGGTTTTGATGCCTGTGTCACATTGCCTGTTTATTAGATGGGGTTGATGAGGGAGGATACCTGGCAAATAACTGGAGACTGAAAAAACAAAACTTGGAAAAAATGAGATGGTATCAAATAGAAATAAAGAGCAGATCTTTCAACCACACTAATACTACATCTGGTTACCTTGTTATTGCCAATGTTAAATGAATCTCTCTTGTGGCAACATTAACTAGATGAAAAGGTGAAGACTTTAAAAGGCAGTCATAAGAAAGACAAGCTGTGTTGCTTCTTCATTGTGTGGGGATTTTCATCTCTAATTAATCCTCATTTTAACCAACCTTAAGTAAATTAGAACCTATACATGGTATCTTTTGAATGATAGATCAGTAGTACTGCACATATTGGACAATATTATGGAAGGAAAGTCTAAAGATATGTTTGTATGTATTTAGGATTAGATTGGAGAGGGCATACAGAGGCTTTGCTGCAATCCTGGTGCAATTCACATATTGGTTTTATACTCTGAGGCAGTAGTTGCCAACCACTGGTCCACGGACTGGTGCTGCACCGTGAAACACTGGCTGCCAGGCCGTGGCACGCATAAGAGTCCAGCTTCCCATTCCCGCCTCCAGTTTCCAGCCAACCTACCTCCCAGGCCCAACGCAGCCCAGCAGGCTATAAGGAAGCCTGGGGCTTGAAGCTCAAGTTCCTGGCCTGCACAAATGGGCCGTGGGGCTGTGGGCACTGCCCATGCAGGGAGGGAAGGGGGCGCAGGGAAGGGGGCGCAGGGAAGGGGGCTGGTCTGGGCTTTCTCGGAAGTGCTTCTACTTCCTGGCTGGGCAGTGCAGCATTCGCCACCACTTGTGCTCCTGCGGCAGCTGCTTCTGCAGCACCTGCACCTTGAGCCCAGTAGCCCCTGCTGAGACTCCCCATTTGGGTTCCCCTTCCCTGAGCTCTTAGTGCAACGCCTCGCCATGGTGGTGCGGCCACTTTTGTGGGCCATCAACAAGGGCCCACTGGGCTCTGGCAAGGGCATCATCTTCTCCCTCATCATTAAGCACTTGGCTCTGAAGCACCTGTCCAGCGTGGACCTGTTCCAGGACAACATGCAGGAAGGATAGAGCAGGGGTAGAGTGGAGCAGCTGAAATGGCCCTTGTGGGGGAGGGGCGGTGCTTGAGCTGGCATGGAGAGGATCCAAAGTGTAGTAAGATCTTGCCTGCCCCCTGGGCCTGACTGTGGCATTCCTCCTGCCCCTGTCAGCACAGAAGGGCTCAAAGCTACCCTGTGTGTGACAGCTGTGCTCCTGAATAACATAATTGTGGCCATAGAAGTTTAAGTAAAGAGGGTCCGGCTGTACCATGTCTCCATAACCTAGACTTGAACTTGAATCCCTTCAGGGACTGTATAGGCCCCTTGCTCCTCTGAGATGGGTAAATCAAATTAGCTTGTGGTTTTGGGACAGTGTCCTTCAATGGCTCTTCTCATTCATTATCACATAACATTCCCATGGCAAGGACAGTCACACTTCGCAAGGGAAAGTAATGGTATTATTATTAGCAGCATTTTGAGCTGTCCTTCAACTCCTTTTCCTAGCTGGCATCATGTAATCAGCTAGTTATCTGCAAACTCTGATCTGTTGCAATGAAGTGTATTGTGTGCGTGCAGATGCGATATAAAATAACATGTGACCTCTTAAAATTAATTGCCATAATAAATATAGAAATAAAATGTTACTGGTCTGCCAAAAATTTTGTGAATGGATTTGCAATGCCATGGTATAAAAAAGTTGGGGACCACTGCTCTGAGGTGCACAGACACTGCTCCATTAGGTGCACAGAGCTCCTGTGTAAGGTATAGAGTAAGGTAGAAATAGAGACATAGATATGCACCTTGTAGTCACAGACCATTAAAGCTGCAAAGTCATACAGATAGCTTGCAATCCACCAAAAAAGCTTCTGCATGCCCAGGACATCAGGGACTTATTTTTCCATAGGAAGTGCCAAAATAGCAAAATTGTACCCTCAGATAGTTCTTAAGCATGAGAATAAAATTATTGGCTTACATAGGACTAATTGTATAACTAAAAAAAGTTGCATGACTAAGAGAATCTGTTTTGAAAAGAGAAGAGTAAGGGAAACCATGTCTCTATAGTAGTTTAATTTATTTTGCAGAAGTCCTATTTCCCCCTCCTCCACATTGACTTTAGATCATTATGGACAGACACAGAAGCACAGTACCATATAACACTCAGGTCTCCGGGTGTAACATTGGGAAAAGATGGAGATTTCTTAGTTATCGTCATACCAATAACACGTTTGGTTTTATAGCAATTGATTCCAAATTGGCCGTAGGTTTTATTCAACGTAAAGCACCATGTTTTTCATGCTAACATTTATTACTGATACCAGGTTGCTTCTCAGGAGTTGTTGTTTTGCTGAACAGCTCTCAAGTGACACTCAGAAAACAGAAACAGATAAAGTTTCAGAAACATCAAATGTATTGAAGGAATCAGTCCTATGGAAAGATGAAATCCTCTTCCATGCTAATTTCAGTGGAGTTGAAGGCAATGTTCCCTTATAAGCTGGGTGCTTGTGCAGCCACCCAAGAGAGATTTAAATGCCAGCCAGCTGATTAGCAGAGTGCCCAGAACTAGGTTTTGTGTTTCTATTTGTGATGCACATTCACACATGCCTTGGTGCCCGTAAAATTATTCTACATGTGAATGGAAAAGATTCGAGGGAATGTTGGTTGAGAGCACTGCATAGACTCAAACCCTTCATTGAGCTTTAGATAAGTTATAGAATTCAAGTCCATGATAGTGATCATTAACTTTTCCTGTTGTGAATTTCTGTTTAAATTATTATTCACTCTTATCTAAGTGTTTCACAGTAGTAGCCAACAGCACTGAGATTGTCATCTTTAAACACAGAAAACAGGTGCCAAGAGATGGGGAAATAGCGATAAAATGTAAAGCCTACTGCATTCAGGCAATATATGCAGGGTTGTGTATTTCAAAGAGAAGGAGATTTATAACTCATAACCAAATTCAAAGTTCCCTCAGGCAAAAAAAAAAAAAAATACAGCAATGACAGACAAAAGCAGAAAATAAAAATATGTACACTAGCAAACTTTAGTATTTCTCCCCATTTCAGAAATAGTTTTCCCTCCTTGTCTGGAGGTGCTCTGAAGAATTGTGGTGTGAATTAATTGTTTTAGGCAGTGAATTTTCATCTTTCAGTATCAACAGTTTTCTAAACCTGTACTTCAGCTAGAGACCCTCAGCTGTCCCATGCAAGTTGATTTGGGTTGAGGGGCTGTTTAACTGCAGTATAGAGTTTTGGCTCAGCCTTCAACCTAAGCCAGTGGTCACCAACCTGTCAATCACAGCACTCCTAAGAGTCATGGCCAGCTGACCGAGTGGTTGCTCCTCTTTGACCCAGCCCAGCTGGATCGTGGCACAGCCTTGCTGAGCTGAACGCCGTGGCCACATGGTCTGAAGCAAAAAGGGGCAGCCACCTGGCTAGCTGGCCATGGCATTTAGCCCACTGGGGCTGTGCCGCACTCCAGCTGGGCTGGATTAAAGAGGGGCAGCCCTTAACTTGCCAGCCCCCAGCTCATTTAGTTTAGTTGTCCCAGGAAAATTGGATGTCTGGAATGGGATTGCTTCTCATAAAAACCAAGCAGAAAAGAGACAATCACCAAATCAAGTTATGTCAAATCAAACTGACATAACTGAGTGAATGTTGAAAGAGACTGAATAAAAATAAGCCAGAAAAATAGAATGAACTTGGAATAGGATTACTTCTCAATAAACCTTACAGAAATGAGAGAAAATAGAGAAATTTGGAGTACTTCTCTGCTTTGGCACTACCAGGCAATGCCAGGTAAATCTGCTAATATTAGCCAATAGCCCGTCATAGAACGGGATTTTTCAGGTCTGTCCTCCATGTCCGTCTCTCTCTCTCTCCTCCTCCTCCCCGCTCTCTCTCTCAGCTCTCCTTTGCCTCCTGCCTCTCTCTCCGTCTCTCTTTCTCTTCTCCCCCTCCTGCCTCTCACTCTCTCTTTCTCTTCACCTCCCACTCCTGCCTCTCACTCGGGGGACCGCGGAGCCCGAACGGCTGTTTGGGCTCCGCGCTCCCCATGTGGGGGCAAGCAGAGCAAGTGTCCATTTGGGCTCCCCTGTGGCAGCCCGGCTGAGCAGCGCAGAACTCAGCTGAGCGCCACAGCAGAAGGTGAAGGGGGGCGGGCCGGTGATGTACACGGCTGGGCCCCGCCTCCTGGCCATGTACATCACCGCCCCAACCCCTTCCCCTCCCGCCGTGGCGCTCGGCTGAGTTCTGTGCCACTCAGCCGGGCCGCCGCAGGGGGGCAAGCAGAGCAAGTGTCCATTTAGGCTCCATGGTCCCCATGCAGGAGGCAACAGCGACCCCCAGAGGCAACTCGTAATGCTACAGCGTTACAGAGTCACAGACATTGGGCTACTATATATATGACTAGCCAATTAGCCCGTCATAAGACAGGATTTTCAGGTCGCTCGTCCACATCCGTCTTCTCTCCTGAGCCTCCGGTCTCTCTCTCCGTCTCTCTCTCTCTTTCTCTCTCCTTCTCCTACTGCCTCCCCATCTCTGTCTCAGCTCTCCTCCGCCTTCTGCCTCTCTCTCCGTCTCTCCCTTTCTCTTCTCCTCCTCCTCCTGCCTCTCACTCTCTCTCTGCTCTCCTCTGTCTCCGTTGGGGATGCACGCTCGTCCAGGCCCCGCCCCCTAGGCATGTACGTCACCGCCCCGCCACTCTTCGCCTCCCGCCGTGGCACTCGGCAAGGGGGGTGGGGTGGTGATGTTCATGGCCGGGGGCAGGGCCTGGAGCCGCTGTCACACCGCACGTCACCACCCCACCCCCCTTCGCCTCCCGCCGTGGCGCTCAGCTGAGTTCTGCGCTGCTCAGCCGGGCCGCCACAGGGGAGCAAGCGGAGCAAGCGGCCATTTGGGCTCCCCCACAGCGGCCCGGCTAAGCGGCACAGAACTCAGCCGAGCGCCACGGTGGGAGGCGAAGAGGGCGGGGGGGCGGGACAGTGACATATAGGGTTGCCAGGTGTCCGGTTTTCTACCAGACAGTCCGGTTTTCGGGCCCTCTGTCCGGTAAAAAAAATCAGAAAATACCGGACATGTACAATGTCCGGTATTTTCTGGTTCTCCAGCTGGGCATCAGATGGAAGCCTAGCGGGGGCGGGGGAATGGCTGGGAGGAGGGGCACGATCGGCGCTGGGAGCCTCTAGTTGCCTCTGGGAAGCAGGGGAAGTTCTGTCCCTGCTCCTGAGCGCTGTTCCAGTGCATGCTGGAGCCTCAGCTGGACTTGCTTCACTGGGACCATGAGCAGGGCGGGCAGCACCCTGGGATCTGCACGCGCCCGGGTGAGTCCGGCTCCCCGCCAGCCAATTCCCTCTCCCCGCCCCCCGCCAGTCAGTTCCTCCTCCCGATCTCCCATGGCCAGCCTCACTGCCCCCGACTCCCACCCCCGACCAGCTTTGCTTCCCGCCGGCTGCCCCTCCCCCATGCTCCCCTGGCCAGCTACGCTGCCTCTGACCCCCCCACAGCTCTGCTTCCCGCCCCGCCCCCTTCTCCCAGCCAGCCCCGCTCCTCTCCTGGCCGGTCCCTCCCCCCTCCCACCCCCGATCAAGTGTGTCTGTTTTTTTTTTTTTTACCCTACCTGGTAATCCTAGTGATGTACACGGCCAGGGGGTGGGGCCGTGTACATCACCACCCGCCTCCCTTCGTCTCCCACCATGGCGCTCAGCTGAGTTCTCTTTTCTCCTTCTCTGTTAACGGAAAAGTTTTCCGTTAAAAGTATTTGCACAAGAGAACGTCTAGATTGGCATGGATGCTTTTGCGCAAAAGCACTTTTTGCGCAAAAGCGTCCGTGGCCAATCTAGACGCGCTTTTGCGCAAGAAAGCCCCAATCGCCATTTTAGCCATCGGGGCTTTTTTGCGCAAAACAAAACTGAGCTGTCTACACTGGCCCTTTTGCGCAAAAGGTTTTGCACAAAAGGACTTTTGCCCGAATGGGAGCGTCAAAGTATTTGCACAAGAAGCACTAATTTCTTACATTAGAACGTCAGTGCTCTTGCGCAAATTCAAGCGGCCAGTGTAAACAGCTGGCAAGTTTTTGCACAAAAGCGACTGCTTTTGTGGAAAAAGTGGCCAGTCTAGACACAGCCAGACTGTATAGACACTTAACAGGCTCCCAAAACTAGTGGCTGGAGTATCCTCCAAGATCCCATATATGCTGATCCAGGGAACAGAAAGATCTGTGTGATTCCAAACTTTCTTATACTCTGAATACTTCCATGCAGGGAGCCTCTGCATGGATACCTCTCATACAACCACACATATCATCAGTCACTTAATCAGTTCCCTGCCATTGCAGAGGCAAAATGCATTGATGCACTTTAGTCTCTCCGGTACTTTGTGGCTCACAATAATTTACTCTTCAACCTTTGTACTGCCACCCTGCTAAGAGTATCCTCAATCTGTAAATGGCACCCTGCCTCAATTTTTTACCTTTTTGCAAATAACTAGACTTTGAAGTATATTGGCACAGTGGAGCTATTCCTAATACAAAAATGTAATCAGAATTTTCCTGTCTGTTACATAACTAAACCAGCATAATTTTGGTTTTACTACAGGTTGGACCTCTCTGAGAATTTGCCAGACCAGGGAAGGTTCCTGCCACTGACTCCCAAGCCCATCACCTGCTACTGGTAGGCTGCCTCGCAGGCAGTCCTGCCTCACCCTGCCCTTCTTGCCAACCTATCTGGGCTGCTTGCCCAGCTAATGTTGGCTCCTTAGCAGCCAGGAGCAGCTATGGGGCTGGGGCTCTAACCCCAGCCCTGCACAGCCCCAGCCCTAGCCCCGTGCAGCCAGGAAAAGCTGTGGGGCTCCAGGCCCATTTCCATGCAGCCAGGGGATGCCACAGAACTCGGTCCGGTCCCCCTGCTCCTGGGGGCTGAAGGAGGGCTGCTGAAGGTCCCGCACTGCCCACAACCAGGCTGCCAACTTTGATGTCCCGCCCAGCTGGATCTCCTACCCTTAGGCTCCTGGGCTCTCTACTCCAGGAGCATCCGTGGTCTGGCACGGATGTTGGTGGACCAGAGAGTCCCAGATTTTGGAGGTACAACCTGTAATTTATTCATCTTCTCAAGAGGTGAGTTCATTAATGTATTTTCTTTGAAACTTTCAGCTAAATTTAAAATCTTTTTAGTAAGGGCAGCAGGAATGATGTGGCCTATTTTGTCCCTTTTGAACTCTAAGGAATGTTAAAAATGTTGGATATAATCTTTGTAGCAGTGATTAAAAAAAGACATTGCCTATCATAAATATGTTAGAGCTAGCTTATAAAATTTGAATTGTGATGATGTCAGCAAAAAACCCTTAGGACACAATGTATGATCCCAGTACATGGATTTGTGAATAGTGGTACATGAGCAGAATTATTTCCAAATTTAATCCTTTCAAAAATTTTCATGAACTTTCTGTTCTAGCTATGCAATATCAGCATTTTTGAATAGGAGAGCATTGTTTTTAAGGAAAGCAAATTATCAGGCTCTTAGGATCACATTTAAAAGGTATTTCATTGTCTAAGGATAGACATCTACTGGAATTTTCAAAAGTGCCAAAGTATGTTAGGTTTCTAATTTCAGTTGACTTTCATTATTTCAAGGGAATTAGGTTCCTAACCTGCTTGGGTACCTTTTAAAAATCCTGCTAGGTGTCAGTCTGCATCATCATGTGTCTAAACACCATTGTAAACCTTGTCCTCAATTATTATCCTAACAGCAACAAATAAACAAACAAATAAATAAATAATTTTGTTGTTTAATTTTAAAACATTACCATGGTCAAGAAAAATAATGGTTAAGATAGCTGAAAGACATATTTCTGGAATGGACACAGGGAAATTTGCAGGTCTCATTTATAACTTCCAGTAGCCTATATTGGGACATACTCCCAGGGTTAAAACTGCCTTGCTGTCCTCCTTATACACAACTAAGGCACATCTGGTCTATAACAGCAGAGTTTGGCCCAATTTCATTTAAGGGAGCAGATATCCAACAGATATCAACGCAGAGCTCTACAAATTTTCAGCAGTGACCTAAAATTTCCCTGTATCCCTTCCACAAATACTTCTTATAAATTTATTCTTTAATCTATTTTAACCATTATTTTTCTTTACTCTGGAATTTCTTTGAAAGTAAACATAAATTTCTCAAAACAAAGAAATTTAGTTTTATTTATTTATCTAGGTACTTCTTTCTATCACAATAGTAACTAAACACAAGGTTTGCACTTGTATTTAGACACCTAATGATGCAGACAGACATCTAGTAGGATTTTTAAAAGTGCCCAAGCGGCTTAGACACCTAACTCCCTTAAATCAACTGAAATAAAGAAGAAATCAAAAAGAAAATCAACTGAAGTTAGGAACCTAACATGTGGCATTTTTGAAAATTCCAGTAGGTGTCTATCCTTAGACCAATGGTTCTCAAAGTGTTCTGAGGACCACTAGTGGTCCGCAGCCATCTTACAGGTGGTGCACAGCTCGAGCCCAGCCCCCCTCTTCCCCTATACAGCGGGGGAGCAACAGCTCCGGCTTCCCGCTCAAAGGACGCAGGAGGGGAGGTGAAAAAAGTCCCGACCTTCTCCAACAGACGCAGCTCACGGAGAGAGGCAGAGGAAGTGGCTCTGTGAGCTGCCATTCCCCCAACAGCATCTGGCACAGAAGGTCAGGACTTTTTTCACCTCCCCCCGCCCTCCGAGAGGGAAGCCAGAGCTGGTGCTCCAGCCTCGCCACTGTGTGGCAACTGCAAGGCTGAAGCAGCAGTGTGGCCTCCCCACTGCATGGGGTGGGGGCCTGAGCTTCCCCTCTGCTATGGGATCTTCAGTACAGTAATGTGCTTTCCAGAGGCTTTCCCCACGTCTCCCATTGGCCAGCCAATGGAAGCAGCAGGAGGCAGTGCCTGGGAACAACAGGGATGTGAAGCCAGGTAAGCACCCTCTGCCATGCCCAGAGCCCTGCACTCGAATGTCCCTCACTCAGCCCTCCTCTCCCCACCAAGACCTCACACCCCCAGCTTGCTCCTACACCCTCCCTCCTGGACAGACACCCTCCCTCACCCTGCTCCTGCATCCACCATTGCTCCTGCATCCTCCCTTCTGGCCACACACTGCTCTCTCCCCCGCTCTTGCTCCCCTCTTGGCCAAACACCTACTCCCAGCCTGCTTCTGCACCCTACCTCTCAGCCAGATCTTACACCCTCATCCCCTCTTGCACCCCACCTCACATCAAAATCTTGCACCCTATCCCACTCACTGGCAACCCTCTCCCACACATTGAACCCCTCATTTTTGTCCCCACACCAGAGCCTAAGGGGGTCCACAAAATGTACTAAATCCAGAACCCCAGAAAAGTAAATATGGCCTATGGGAAACCCTGAACCTCAGGCGTCCCTGTCCCTTCCCTTTGCCCCGTGGGTTTGAAGTACCAGAGGAGTGAGGTGTCTCAGTTGGAGGCCACATCAGTGAAGGTTTGGGGGGTTTTTTTGCTTCTCATAAGAACATAAGAATGGCCATACTGGGTCAGACCAAAGGTCCATCGAGCCCAGCATCCCATCTGCCGACGGTGGCCAATGCCAGGTGCCCCAGAGAAGGAGAACAGAAGACAATGATCAAGTGATTTATCTCCTGCCATCCATCTCCTGCCCTTGTTATGAAGGCTAGGGCACCATACTTTATCCCTGGCTAATAGCCATTTATGGACCTAACCTGCAAAAATTTATCAAGCTCTTTTTTAAACCCTAATAGAGTCCTGGCCTTCACAGCCTCCTCGGGCAAGGAGTTCCACAGGTTGACTGTGTGCTGTGTGAAGAAAAATTTCCTTTTATTAGTTTTGAACCTACTACCCATCAATTTCATTTGGTGTCCCCTAGTTCTTGTATTATGGGAAAAGGTAAATAATTTTTCTATAATCACTTTCTCCACACCATTCATGATTTTATATACCTCTATCATATCGCCCCTCAATCGCCTTTTTTCCAAACTGAAAAGTCCCAGTCTCTCTAGCCTCTCCCCATATGGGACCCTTTCCAAGCCCCTAATCATCTTAGTCGCCCTTTTCTGAACCTTTTCTAATGCCAATATATCTTTTTTGAGGTGAGGAGACCACATCTGCACGCAGTACTCGAGATGTGGGCGTACCATAGTTTTATATAGGGGAAGTATGATATCTTTTGTCTTATTATCTATCCCTTTTTTAATAATTCCTAACATCCTATTTGCCTTACTAACTGCCGCTGCACACTGCGTGGATGTCTTCATAGAACTATCCACTATAACTCCAAGATCCCTTTCCTGATCTGTCGTAGCTAAATTTGACCCCATCATGTAGTACGTGTAATTTGGGTTATTTTTTCCAACATGCATTACCTTACACTTACCCACATTAAATTTCATTTGCCATTTTGCTGCCCAATCACTCAGTTTGCTGAGATCTTTTTGTAGTTCTTCACAATCCCTTTTGCTTTTGACTGTCCTGAACAACTTTGTGGCATCTGCAAACTTGGCCACCTCACTGCTTACCTCATTTTCTAGATCATTGATGAACAAGTTGAACAGGATTGGTCCCAGTACTGACCCTTGGGGAACACCACTAGTTACCCTCCTCCATTGTGAAAATTTACCATTTATTCCCACCCTTTGTTTTCTGTCTTTTAACCAATTCTTGATCCATGAAAGGACCTTTCCTCCTATCCCATGACCACCTAATTTACGTAAAAGCCTTTGGTGTGGGACCGTGTCAAAGGCTTTCTGGAAATCTAGGTATATTATATCCACTGGGTGCCCCTTGTCCTGCATGTTTATTAACCCCTTCAAAGAATTCTAACAGATTAGTTAGACACGACTTCCCTCTGCAGAAACCATGCTGACTTTTGCCCAACAATTCGTGCTCTTCTATGTGCCTTGCAATTTTACTCTTTACTAGTGTTTCTACTAATTTGCCTGGTACTGATGTTAAACTTATCGGTCTATAATTGCCAGGATCTCCTCTAGAGCCTTTTTTAAATATTGGTGTTATATTGGCCATCTTCTAGTCATTTGGTACCAAAGTAGATTTAAAGCATAGGTTACAAACCACTGTTAATAACTCCGCAATTTCACATTTGAGTTCTTTTAGAACCCTTGGGTGAATGCCGTCTGGTCCCGGAGACTTGTTACTATTCAGCTTATCAATTAATTCCATAACCTCCTCTAATGTCACTTCAATCTGAGTGAGTTCCTCAGATTTGTCACCTAAAAAGGCTGGCTCTGATTTAGGAACCTCTGTAACATCCTCAGCCGTGAAGACTGAAGCAAAGAAATCATTTAATCGCTCCGCAATGGCACTGTCTTCCTTGATCGCTCCTTTTATATCTTTATCATCCAAGGGCCCCACTGCTTTTTTAGCGGGCTTCCTGCTTCTAATGTATTTAAAAAACATTTTACTATCATTTTTTGAATTTTTGGCTAGCTGTTCCTCAAACTCTTTTTTGGCTTTTCTTACTACATTATGACACTTAATTTGGGAGTGTTTATGTTCCTTTCTATTTTCCTCACTAGGATTTGACTTCCACTTTTTAAAAGCTGCCCTTTTCTCTCTCACTTGTGTGGTCCCCAACTGATTTTTCTGTGGGTCAGTGGCCCTGATCCCTCCCATAAATAAATAAAACATTGAAACCATTTGTGCTGGACATAACTTAATATTTTACTTTATTTAAAATAAAGTTTGATAAACTAACACGAGCAAGTTAAAGAGCTTCCTCTGTTTAATAATTTAAATTAAACCATTCTCCCTAGCTGCAGCACTAGCAAAATGGCTCGGGTGTAATTATGTAATTAATGGTTTGTTTCCAATATCAACTGGTGGTCCATGGAAAGGTTTGCAATAAGCCAGGTTAGCCACGGGTCAAAAAGTTTGAGAAGCACTGCTTTAGACACTGCAATACTTTTGAAATATGATCCCAAGAGCCTAATAATTTGCTTTCCTTAAAAACAATGTTCTCCCATTTAAAAATGCTGATAGAGAGTCCATAAATGTCCATAAATGTATTGCATTTTGGGTTATGTCTCATGTATCCTGTGGAGGTGTTTGGAGGGAAGGAAAGAGAGGCAAGCAGGGCTTGTTTAATTTTGCTTTTAAGATAAGATATGGTTTTAGCTCCCTCTTACAGATGTTCAGCTTGAGCTGTGGCACTTCATGGTTTAGTCTCTGGAGGACCCCTTTTTAATCCTTGATGAGTCAACTAAGATGGCAGCTGTCTCATCTGCATAATCTCATTTTTCTGTGGATTTCCAGCCATTATATGGTCCCTCTGCAGCTCCTCTAATGTACCTGACAATGCCAATGACACAATCCAGCCTTCCATTTGATTGAGGAAGGAAAAAAGATGTTTTACAAACATGTTCTACCTCAGAATGGTTATGCTATTTAGAGAATGACCAACCAACCATAAGCAACAAAATCTGTAGCAAGAATTGGCTAAACTAATACTTGCTCAGTAGAATGAAATCAAAGGACCTGTTCCTCTCCCACTGATGCCACTATCAATGGCAGCAGGATAGAATCCAGAAAATGGACATGTTAGCACTCACTTACACTATGTCTAGACTACATCCCTCTGTTGGCAGAGGGATGTAAATGAGGCACTTCGAAAGTGCAAATGAAGTAGGAATTTAAATATCCCGCGCTTCATTTGCATAACTGTGTCATGGCACTCTTTCGAACAAGCACCATTTCGAAAGTAAAACCACGGTCTAGATGCGGCTCTTTCAAAAATGGCAGGCTTTTTCGAAAGATCCTGTACTCCTTAAAAAATGCCTGCCGTTTTCAAAAGAACCTCATCTAGACCGCGGTTTTACTTACGAAATGGCACTTGTTTGAAAGAGCACCATGACGCGATTATGCAAATGAAGCGCGGGGATATTTAAATCCCCGCTTCATTTGCACTTTCGAAGTGCCTCATTTACATCCCTCTGCCGACAGAGGGATGTAGTCTAGACACAGAGATAAACTGAAATTAAAGATATCAGTTCCTGCATTGGCTAAGGAACATTGGTAACATAATATTATCTCCTTCACCTAGCCTTCATCTGTCACATTTATTCAGACAATAAGCTATTCAGGCAGGGACTGCCTTTTATGCTAGCACAGTGAGGCCCTTACCCAGAACTGAGTCCTTTACCAATTACCATGACACAATTAATAAAAGTATCAAATGCAGATTCATTTAATTCTGGAAAATATTAGGGTTCCATTCTACCACCTCCACTAGATTTTCATAGATCCTGATTGGGAAATGGGAAATTATTTCACATTTCTGCTCTGGTAGCAATAATCTTTTTGCTATGGTATGCTTCCTAATTTAGTAGTAGGGAAAACAAAAAGGCTTAATTTGGAGCAAATTTGTATTGAGTAGTATGTATCCTTTGATTTATCATCATGTACCTTTTTTTAAAAAAATTACATTCATTAAATAAGAAAAAAATCATGTATCATGTATAGAGCTTGAGTGATGTAGGCTTCTTGAACTTCCTGTTGCTTCAAAATCTTTAATTATGTAAAGTGAATGTTAGCACTAGCTGTTACTCTGTAGCCAAGTCTCTCTACAAAACCATCTATTAGAATAAATTAGGTTTATTAATGTAATAAATATTGGATTGTTCTATATTTGACAGAGCCACTTGACAGACCAAGAGCTATAGTAATGCATTTATATTGTACATGTCCTGAATACTAATGTCTTTGTATAGCTATATATGTCTAGGTAATCTAGCACAGTATAATGACAGATGCCTTTAAAACCATACTTCCAACTACACTCATCTTTCATATGATTATATAAATTACATAAATGTTTCAAAGAAAGTGCACATTCTATTTTGCATTCATGTGTCTTGCGATTGCTTCTTGAAACAGCAAAACCTAGCTGGCCTGCTATTTGAAAATTCCCTTTGTTTCAAAGCATAAAGACACACCCTAAGCAATCACTTAACATTCCAGATGTTGCTATAAAATCAAGAGCTGAAAAGAAGTAAAAGCTGGGAGGGTGGAGTCAGAGCTATATATGAGCAGGGAAAATAAAAATAAGTAGTCATCTATTGGGAAAGGGGACTTCATAGATTTAGGCCAGAAATAACCACTGTGGACTTATAACCTGATGTCCTATATAGAACAGGTCGTAGAAAATATTTTTTCTCGCATACCTCTTAGAAAAAAAATCCTTGATTTAAAATCATCAGTGATGGAGAATCCACTATGAACTAAATGGTGAATTGTTCCTATGTTTAATTACCTTCACCATTCAAAAATTATATCACATTTCCAGTCTGAATTTGTTTAGCTTTCAACTTCCAGCCACTGAAAGGAGTTATGCCTTTCTCTGCAAGATTAAAGAGCCTTTTATTAAATATTTGTTGTCTATATAGTGACTTATAGATGATAATCAAGTCACTCTTTAACTGCCTCTTTATTAAGCTAAACAGATTGAGCAGAATACATTGGGGCTGCGTCTAGACTGGCAAGTTTTTCTGCAAAAGCAGCTGCTTTTGCGGAAAAACTTGCCACCTGTCTACACTGGCCACTTGAATTTGCGCAAGAACACTGACAATCTAATGTATGATCGTCAGTGTTCTTGTGCAAATACAATGACTCTCCCGTTCGGGAAAAAGCCCTCTTGCACAAATGCTTTTGCGCAAGAGGGCCAGTGTAGACAACTGAGAACCGTTTTGCGCAAAAAAGCCCCGATGGCTAAAATGGCGATCAGGGCTTTCTTGCACAAAACCACGTCTAGATTGGCACGGATGCTTTTCCGCAAAAAGTGCTTTTGCGCAAAAGCGCCCGTGCCAATCTAGACGCTCTTTTCCTCAAATGCTTTTAACGGAAAAACTTTTCCGTTAAAAGCATTTGCGGAAAATCATGCCAGTCTAGACGTAGCCTAGAGGAAAAGAACAATTGAGAGAGAGCTTTGAGGGGCATTTACATCTGAGAAATGTTAGAAGCCTTGGACATATGATGAGGGCAACTGAGGCTTCGAGACTACAGGGAAAATTGTGAATGAGATCTTTGTGCCTATTGAAGATTAATAATTTTATTCTAAGAATTATTAAAAATATTTAGAAAAACAAAAAGTGATGGGATAGCTTTTACAGTTTTTTAATATCAACTCAAAAATCTGATTCCTACTACTTACATAAGAGACTCCACGGTTAAGACCAAACAAAATAATCACATTTATTAACCATGCCTATTTTATTATTAAGTAAAAAGTACCAATACAACACAAGTGACTAAACACTAATGATAAACTTCTGTTGCAAACTTACATACACGCCTGCCTGTGAACATCTTGTAATAAAAATTACACCATGGTGCGTCAGCCACCTCTGGGAGTACTTTTCTCTTGGTAAATTCAGACCAAAGTATATTATTTCCCAAAATATTATTGTGAATTCAGTTACAGTGTCTTATTAGATAATTCACACTGTTCATGGGCAAAATAAGATATATATAAGCACAAATTAAGCCTGTCTATTTATTAATAACATAAACAATTTATACATTTGGGCAAAGTAAGTAATCTTATCTAAATCATATGAACTCAAAGAAAATATTTAAATTAGCTATTTAGGAGAAGGCATTTAATCAGCTTTCTTAAAACTGGCATATTTCAAATATTAAGAATCCTACATCCAGTTAAGACTAGTATGTCCCTGCTTACCAGAGTTTAGCCCCAGTTTTTTCCTCTATGAAGACATGGGCTCACCTTCCAGTGGGTAACAGGAAAAATTTAAAAGTATTATGTTACAACAGCATTTCATTGCCCCAATAAAACTGTTATAAGAGTGTATCTAATACTTTGGCAATGTCTTAATTTATCACAAATTCACAGTGAAGTTTTTGGAAGACTTGCCTCACATTTTTTTCTCTTGGGTCTTCTTTGGTTTTCTTGTGTTTCTTGTAGAACTTGCTTTTAGAGATGGATAGGATGTGTTGTGGAATTCTTGCTATCTACGCAGAGAAGAAAGTGTGTGGGGGGGGGGGAAGGGGTTATTCACTTCAGATCTTTTATACCCATCTCTTTCCTATTTTTAAGAAATTATAGGAAAAAGAACCTCTCAGTTTTTGTTGGTTGTGGTTGCCTTTTCAATGACATCATGCCTTTAGGGCTGTGTCTGTGTGTATGTGTGTGTGTGTGTGTGTGTGTGTGTGTACCAGTAGAAATTAAATAATTTCCTGTTATTATAAATAATCTATACTCAAATTGCTTTTTATATTAGTAACCAGTTATAACATCAAATCAGTTTACTATATTTGTACATAAAACTTGTTATTTCTCCTATAATAATTATGAAGTCTACATTAAGATACAAAATATTAGAAATAAACATCACAGAAGATATTTACCATTTCAACATTTAAGAACTTAAAGTTTAAAACATCTTAAAGTACACATCTGGCTTGGTTGAACTATACGCATCAGCGGTGATCTACATAATATTTAGTTCTGCCGTAAGTGTTAAATGACCTTTCAGACAATGTACTTTCTAGTTCTACAATTCTATTCACTTCTTTAAAGTTGTAAAAATACAGTTTTTCTTCCAAAAGGATAGTAGAGCCCATTTTATGTTGATTTATTTCTTTGATAATACACCCTACATTTCTTTCAAAATCAAGTTTCTTCATAAAAAAATTGCTTTTTTCTCCTTAATATTAGCATCCTCTTAGGCAATAAGGAGAGGAAACTTTTTTTTATTATCGTTAACATTTTTATCCTAAGTAGCTACATATACGTATTGTTACATTTCCAAGCTTTCTTACATATTTGTAGCTTGCATTTTAATATTTCCAATTTTTGTACTTCATTTTGCAATCTTGACATTACATAAATGTATTTTAATGTAATTTCCAAGCTTTATAAAAAAAAAGCAAACTGAAAAGCAGATATTTCTCTTGTAGATCCTGATCTCTTTTATGGGTCATCAGCAGAGTGGTAACCAAGAGCTCCACCACAGCACAGGCCTCTTACCACTTGAATTAAAGGAGCAATCGGCAGCAGTTGTCACCTGTTAAACTTTATGTGGAGCAGCATTTGGAGGGGGGCACATAACACACTCTTTGTCAGTGGCTCACAAAACAAAACCTAATTTGTGAATCAGGAATCTTGGGTTCCATTCTAGGTTCTGGAAGGGAGTGTGGCCTAACACACAGTCAAGCACACATATGTGAAAGTCTGACAGGACCCGTGGCCATGTGGATGAGTTTTTCTACATTAGAGATCTGAGTTTACATATCTTCCTCTTGCAAATGCACATTACTATATAATTCTTAACCATACAATCCCATTACGATATTTAGTGGAATTTTATACTAGAAGGGAAGAGCCAGGAAAACAGAGTGTGTGTAAAAATCCATAATGTGGAAATATTTGGTTACAGTGTCTTATCCCATGCAATTTACAAGGAAAACAGTAAAGAAAAATCAGTCTTTGCAAAAAAAAAATAATAATAAAGCAATGCCTGCTACAAATTCCAGACAGCTCAAGTCATAGGTGGCCAACACTCATTCTTAGTTTTAAGATGAATGTACTGTAGACAAACCCAGAAGAGAGTGTTGAAATATTAATTTTAATGTGAACACTGACAGAATTTACTTGGTTTATGACTCTTTCCAATATGGCATTAGTCTTTAAAGTGCCACCAGACTCCTTGTTATTATTGTTAGATAAATGGAAGCATCTAGAGATTGGTTATGGGATACAAGCCATTTCATAAGAACATAAGAATGGTCATACTGGGTCAGACCAAAGGTCCATCCAGCCCAGTATCCTGTCTGCTGACAGTGGCCAATGCCATGTGTTTCAGAGGGAGTGAACTGAACAGGTAATGATCAAGCGATCTCTCTCCTGCCATCCATCTCCACCCTCTGACAAACAGAAGCTAGGGACACCATTCCTTACCCATACTAGCTAATAGCCATTAATGGACTTAACCTCCGTGAATTTATCTAGTTCTCTTTTAAACCCTGTTATAGTCCTAGGCTTCACAACCTCCTCAGGCAAGGAGTTCCACAGGTTGACTAAGTGCTGTGTGAAGAACTTCCTTTTATTTGTTTTAAACCTGCTGCCCATTAATTTCATTTGGTGGCCCCTAGTTCTTATATTATGGGAACAAGTAAATAACTTTTCCTTATTCACTTTCTCCACACCACTCATGATTTTATAAACCTCTATCATATCCCCCCTTAGTCTCCTCTTTTCCAAGCTGAAAAGTCCTAGTCTTTTTAATCTCTCCTCACATGGGACCCATTCCAAACCCCTAATCATTTTAGTTGCCCTTCTCTGAACCTTTTCTAATGCCAATATATCTTTTTTGAGATGAGGAGACCACATCTGTATGCAGTATTCAGGATGTGGGTGTACCATGGATTTATATAAGGGCAATAAGATATTCTCCACCTTATTCTCTATCCCTTTTTTAATGATTCCTAACATCCTGTTTGCTTTTTTGACTGCCGCTGCACACTGAGTGGATGTCTTCAGAGAACTGTTCACGATGACTCCAAGATCTCTTTCCTGATGAGTTGTAGCTAAATTAGCCCCCATCATATTGTATGTGTAGTGGGGGTTATTTTTTTCCAATGTGCATTACTTTACATTTATCCACATTAAATTTCATTTCCCATTTTGTTGCTCAATCACTTAGTTTTGTGAGATCTTTTTGAAGCTCTTCACAGTCTGCTTTGGTCTTAACTACCTTGAGCAGTTTAGTATCATCTGCAAACTTTGCCACCTCACTGTTTACCCCTTTCTCCAGATCATTTATGAATAAGTTGAATAGGATTGGTCCTAAGACTGACCCTTGGGGAACACCACTAGTTAACCCTCCCCATTCTGAAAATTTACCATTTATTCCTACCCTTTGTTTCCTGTCTTTTAACCAGTTCTCAATCCATCAAAGGATATTCCCTCTTAACCCATGGCAACCTAATTTACACAAGAGCCTTTGGTGAGGGACCTTGTCAAAAGCTTTCTGGAAATCTAAGTACACTATATCGACTGGATCCCCCTTGTCCACATGTTTGTTGACCCCTTCAAAGAACTCTAATAGATTAGTAAGGCATGATTTCCCTTTACAGAAACCATGTTGACTTTTGCCCAACAAATTATTTTCTTCTCTGTGTTTGACAGTTTTATTCTTTACTATTGTTTCAACTAATTTGCCCGTTACTGACGTTAGACTTACCAGTCTGTAATTGCCGGGATTGCCTCTAGAGCCCTTTTTAAATATTGGCATTACATTAGCTATCTTCCAGTCATTGGGTACAGAACCTGATTTAAAGGATAGGTTACAAACCATAGTTAATAGTTCTGCAATTTCCCATTTGAGTTCTTTCAGAACACTTGTGTGAATGCCATCTGATCCTGGTGATTTGTTACTATTAAGTTTATCAATTAATTCCAAAACCTCCTCTAATGACACTTCAATCTGTGACAAGCCCTCAGATTTGTCACCTACAAAGGATGGGTCCGGTTTGGGAAACTCCCTAACATCCTCAGCCTTGAAGACTGAAGCAAAGAATACGTTTAGTTTCTCCACAATAACTTCATCATCTTTAAGTGCTCCTTTTGTATCCCGATCGTCCAGGGGTCCCACTGGTTGTTAAGCCAGCTTACTGCTTCTGATGTACTTAAAAAACATTTTGTTATTACCTTTTGAGGTTTTGGCTAGCTGTTCTTCAAACTCCTTTTTGGCTTTTCTTATTACTTTTTTACACTTAATTTGGCAGTGCTTATGCTCCTTTCTACTTACATAAGAACATAAGAATGGTCATACTGGGTCAGACGAAAGGTCCATCTAGCCCAGTATCCTGTTTGCCGACAGTGGCCAGTGCCAGGTGCCCCAGAGGAGATGGACTGAAGACAATGTTCAAGCAATTTGTCTCCTGCCATCCATCTCCAGCCTTTGAGAAACAGAGGCCAGGGACACCATTCCTTACCCCCTGGCTAATAGCCTTTTATGGACCTAACCTCCATGAATTTATCTAGCTCTTTTTTAAACTCTGTTATAGTCCTAGCCTTCACAGCCTCCTCTGGCAAGGAGTTCCACAGGTTGACTGCACACTGTGTGAAGAAGAACTTTCTTTTATTAGTTTTAAACCTGCTACCCATTAATTTCATTTGGTGTCCTCTAGTTCTTATATTATAGGAACAAGTAAATAACTTTTCTTTATTCACCCTGTCCACACCACTCATGATTTTATATACCTCTATCATATCCCCCCTCCCCCAGTCTCCTCTTTTCCAAATTGAAAAGTCCCGGTCTCTTTAGTCTCTCCTCATATGGGACCTGTTCCAAACCCCTAATCATTTTAGTTGCCCTTTTCTGAACCTTTTCTAGTGCCAAAATATCTTTTTTGAGGTGAGGAGACCACATCTGTATGCAGAATTCAAGATGTGGTCATATTATACTTTTATATAGGGGCAGTAAGATATTCTTCATATTATTTTCTATCCCTTTTTCAATAATTCCTTGCATCCTATTTTCTTTTTTTACTGCCACTGCACACTGTGTGGATGTTTTCAGAGAACTATCCACAATAACTTGAAGATCTCTTTCCTGATTAGTTGTAGCTAAATTAGCCCCCTCAAATTACTTACCTCACTAGGATTTGACTTCCACTTTTTAAAAGATGCCTTTTTATCTTTCACTGCTTTTTTTACATGTTTGTTAAGCCACGGTGGCTTTTTTTTAGTTCTTCTACTGTGTCTTTGAAAAATGTCCATGCAGCTTGCAGGGATTTTACTTTAGTCACTGTACCTTTTAATTTCTATTTAACTAACCTCCTCATTTTTGCATAGTTCTCCTTTCTGAAATTAAATGCCACAGTGTTGGGCTGCTGAGGTGTTCTCACCACAGGAATGTTAAATGTTATTATATTATGGTCACTATTTCCAAGTGGTCCTGTTATAGTTACCTCTTGGACCAGATCCTGCGCTCCACTCAGGACTAAATAGAGAATTGCCTCTCCCCTTGTGGGTTCCTGTATCAGCTGCTCCAAGAAGCAGTTGTTTAAGGTATCAAGAAATTTTGTCTCTGCAATTCGTCCTGAGGTGATATGTACCCAGTCAATATGGGGACAATTGAAATCCCCCACTATTACTGAGTTCTTTATTTTGATAGCCTCTCTAATCTCCCTTAGCATTTCATAGTCACTATCACTGTCCTGGTCAGGTGGTCGATAATAGCTCCCTACTGTTATATTCTTATTAGAGCATGGAATTACTATCCATGGAGATTCTATGGAACATGTTGTTTCATTTAAGATTTTTACTTCATTTGGTTCTAAATTTTCTTTCACATAGTGCCACTCCCCCACCTGCACAACCTGTTCTGTCCTTCTGACATATTTTGTACCCCGGAATGACTGTGTCCCATTGATTGTCCTCACTCCACCAGGTTTCTGTGGTGCCTATTATATCAATATCCTCCTTTAACATGAGGTGCTCTAGTTCACCCATCTTATTATTTAGATTTCTAGCATTTGTGTACAAGCACTTTAAAAACTTGTTACTGTTTATTTGTCTGCCCTTTTCTGATGTGTCAGATTATTTTTTATGTGAATGTCTTTCATCGGATCTGGCCCATACTCTATCCTCTTCCATCTTCTCCTCCTGACTAAAACCAAGAGAATCTCTATCAATAGACTCTCCTCTAAGAGACGTCTCTGTCCAATCCATGTATTCCTCTGCACCAATCTGCTTTCCCCCATCTCTTAGTTTTAAAACTGCTCTGTGACCTTTTTAATGTTAAGTGCCAGCAGTTTGGATCCACTTTGTTTAAGTGGAGCCCATCCTTTCTGTATAGGCTCCCCTTATCCCAAAATTTCCCCAGTTCCTTATAAAACTAAACCCCTCCTCCCTACACCATCATCTCATCCACACATTAAGACTCTGAAGCTCTGCCTGCCTACCCGGCCCTGAGCGTGGAACTGGAAGTATTTCTGAGAATGCCACCATAGAGGTCCTGGATTTCAGTCTCTTTCCTAGCAGCCTAAATTTGGCCTCCAGGACGTCTCTGCTACCCTTTCCTATGTCATTGGTACCTACATGTAGCACGACCACCTGCTCCTCCCCAGCACTATACATAAGTCTATCTAGATGCCTCGAGAGATCTGCAACCTTTGCACCAGGCAGGCAAGTCAACATATGGTTCTCCTGGTCAATTGGGAAGTTTTGATTATAGTTTAGTTTAAAGGTTTTAGAGAACGGCAAGTGTACCTTGGCCCCTTCCCACTCCCCTTCCAAACTCCCTCTCAAAACTCCCTGTTTGCTGTTTGCAAAACTCCCTAGTTGGGAGCTTTCAGTTTCAATGTGGTTTACTATAAGAACCAAAAGCACTTGATAAAATTAAAAAGCATCACATTTCAAACAGAGAAAAACTAGTACTTCTTGAAGCAACCTGCAATTAACCTATGAAGTCTTTGCCACAGATAGTAATAGCTTAGCAAGCTTCAAAATAGTTATATGAATAAGAATAATATCTTCACATGCACTAGGTAGAATTAAAATTATAAATATTATTAGTTTGCATTCGTCAAGGTATAAACCAATCACTAGGTAGGATGTAAAAGAAATGTCAGCCTGTGGTAGAGTTGTTCACAGTTAGATGAATTCTGGTTTTTTTAAGTTCCTCTGAAGTATCCAGTGTTAGCCCAAAAGGAGAGCAAGGATACTGAACTGTACAAAACATAGCACTTTTCCAGTATGGCAATTCTCATATCATAGATTTTCCCTATGTAGTGCATACATATATTAAAGATTGTTGTTATTATTGAATGGTTATTCATCATCCTATATGAAATGAGCTACTATTCTTCAGTTTCTTCATGGACAGATATTCACCTCTTTAAAACTACTCAATCTACCCAAACATTAATTGATAATGTTATAGGCTATCTTAACTAAGAGCCCAAAGATCTGAATAGCTTTTTACTCCTGGTCTGATTCACACTAAAACCACTAGAACTGTGAAGGAGAAACCTGTTGTCACGGCGTGTCGGGGAGTCTCCAGCCATGCACCCCCATCCGCAGCCAGATGTCTCTTGCAGCTGGCAGGTACAACAGAAGGTTTTAATAGTTCACAGGGACACAGCATAGCATAGGTGTAATGGGTCCACCTGCTGGTGAGTGCCCTGCTGCGGCCAAGTGGCACTGTGCTTGGTTGTCCGGTCACCTTCAAAGTCCTGGAATCAAGGCCTGACTAGCCCTGTCCATGGTTCTAGTACGTCTCTGCTTGTGGCTGGTCTTTGGCCACTGGGTCTGGGTTTGACCCAGATCTAGGCTCAGCTCACACTGGGAGCTAGCCATAATGCTGATCTACCAGTCAGGGCAGTGGTCCCCAACCTTTTTGTGTGGCGGGTGCCGCACTGGTGGGTGACGTCATCCCGCTGCGTCGCCCAGCTGGCCAGCCCCATGCCAAGTGCACCTACGCTGGCGCCAGACCCCCCACCGTGGCCATTTCGCTGCTCCGGACCGGCCGCCCTCCTCCCGTGGCTTCCCCACTGCACTCCCCGGCAGGTTCTCCTGCCGCTGGTGCTTCCCCACGCCCCGTCATGGCGTGAGTTCGGGCCCACAGCACTTGCGGCCCGTCCTCCCCCAGCCATCCTGCGTCGCGACCCCCGATTAGGTGGGCACACATAAATGCCCCGCGGGCACCATGGCGCCCGTGGGCACCATGGCGCCCGCAGGCACCGCGTTGGGGACCACTGAGTCAGAGCTCCCAAAGGGAACTGCCAAGCCCCAGCCCTGCAGCTTCTTTTATACCCCTCTGCTGGGTCCTGATTGGCTGCCACAGAGACAGCCACTCTGTAGTGCCTGGAGGACCTTTTCTTCACCCCTCCTGCTGGGATGGGGTGTGGCAAGGCTGCTAGCCTCCTGTAGGGGGCGTTGGGGCCTAGTCCAGCCCATCATACCAGGATCGATGTTAACGCAGATACCGAGAGCAGACAGCATTGTTCCTCTTGGGGAGAAGGGACCCAGGCCCTTTTCCCTCTTTTCCTGCTCCCCAAGCCCTTTTCCTTCTCCAAGCCCAGCTGAGACTGACCCCAAGCCCTACTGCCCAGCCTCGACTCAACTCCACCTCTCCTTCATCTCACTTCCCAAGCAGGAGTTGTGACCTCCTAAGTCTGGCCCTCAGGTGTCTGGGCCCAATACTCATCTGCAGTGAGTCATCAGGAATTACATATAACAAAGAGCGAACAGAGGATTATAAAAGTAGACTGCGTGCCACTATGTCACACCTGCATGGTTGGAATCTTTGAAGAAGAGAAAACTAACAATTAGTTATCACACAGGATTGTCAGTCATGGTTTTTACCCCTTTAGGTCAAATTGACCCTGTCTGGCACTTTGATATTGAAACCCAGGGGATTCTTGCATGTGTGGTTTCATGACCAATGTAAATTGTCCAGAAAATTGTCTGTTTCCATGAGATTTACACCCTGATTTCAAAACCAAAGAAGGATGATTTCTGCACAAGCTTCCAAAATATGTCTGAAAACTGAATTAGCTCTCTGAAGCATATCATTCTCACCCATCATTACTTCAGACTTGCTTAGAGAGCCTATAAAGGCTAAGAATAGAATTATCTATTCTCCTAGGGTATGTCTACACTAGCTCATTAGTTTGAGCTAGGTAGGCAAATGAGGGCAACCGGAGTTGCAAATGAAGCCCGGGATTTAAATATCCCGGGCTTCATTTGCATGTTCCCATCCGGCCGCCATTTTTAAAACCCCCTTAGTCCGAACTAACTGCCCACAGCTAGACGCGGCAGTTAAATGTTAATTCGAACTAACTCCTTAGTTCGAATTAACTGTTACTCATTCCACGAGTAGATAACTTCAGCACATGGAGAATAACAGAACTTTACTGATAGGCTATTGGGTTTGCCACATACATTTTGAATCTCATCTGCTACTACATGGTACTCCCAAGATACTGCATGCCTAGTAACAAGAGGCCATGTGGATTTAATGATACTTTATAGATATTGAATAGATCCAAATGAAATGGGATATGATTATATGTATTATTGTTATGCAGTACTTCTGAGATTTTAATAGTTCAAATTTCAATTTAATGAAAATTAAACTAAACAGACATACATTAACCCTTGTGCATCCTGTTTTTTACACAAAGGATTTACAAAGTGCATATTAGATGGGCAGAAGACAAACATGAATTACTGTACTTGTTACAAAGCTGCCTCCTGCATACACAGACAAGAATATCATACTATTTAAAAGTGGGAAGTGGGAATGAAAGATCTCCAGCATCAAGATAAACAAAACACAGGTGACAACAGGAAGAGAAGAATTGCTCTGTGTGTGTGCCCTTATGTGGATATTTTGTGTGCATTAATATATATCAGTCTAGAATGGTGTCATCTAAATACTGGGCATATTGTGTATGTTAAACAAGAGACTGTTATCTTAACTGTGTCTATCTGCTTAAGTGTTGAGAGGCAGTAAAGTGTGCATCATTCATCTTGCAGTCTCATAAAAGTGTTGAAGGTTATTTACAAGATCAGTTTGAATGTGTGTGTGTGTGGGGGGGGAGTCTCATTGCTTCAAAGAGATGAGAGCACTAAGATGACCACAGATAAGATAGTGTATGTAATATCCAACATTTAAGACCTCTATCTCTTTTCTGTTATCATGGGCTTAAGAGATAAATTCAGCTGAGAGTTCTAGCACACTCCTACTTTGATCCAAAAGCACACTGTAAATATGAAACAATAACATTGTCTCAATGGAGTAAATTCTGAAAGAAAAGTAGTGTGTGACATTTATCTATTTATTTGTGTGTGTGTGTACATGTGTGTATTTATTTATTTATTTATGATACAACAAGGATGACCTGGCAAAAAACATATTTCACACCATCTTTGTCCAGCTTATACATTCTGAGCATTTTCATACAACCGTAAAGCTGTGGTTAGAGTTCTAGGCTGGAGGCAATGCAGAGCTGTCTCTCACTAGGCAGGGAGCATTTTTTAATAAAGTGGGAGAGACTTCTTGCATCCACAATGTGGACCTAGGTAAGAGAAAGGCAGATTTTGACCCTTTGGGTCGGAAATGAAGCCACTTGAATTTAAGTCCTAACTATGGATTTCAGCAGTTACGTGGTTTTAACATTTTCTTGACCTCTACAGTATTTAACATACACGGGTTCCTAAATTTTGTTGATACAGACAAACTCAATTTACATTTAAACAAATTAGCAGAGTCCAGGAATCCAGATAACAAGAAAACTTAATAAAAAGTGAAGATGGCTATGTTTTTCACAGTCTAATATAGATTACAACAGATTGCAGGTATGGGGGAAAATCCTTCTTTGACAAGAATTTACTCTATTTCATCCTTTTTACTGAAGCACTAAAATATAATCTATAAGTGGGAAAGCAGGGAGCTTCTTTCTCGTATACAAATATGCAGTTTGGAATGTTTTAAAATTAACTTTGAATAAGAAATTACTGTAAGAAATATAGATGTCAATTTGATGGTGAAGTTTCTGGATACTTAAAAGGATTGTGCAGTTCACATTTAGATTCTTACAGTAGTTTAAAAACATTCAATGATTGCATGCTTGGAAACAGAATTTAGAGCCAAATTATCCCTTTGGGTACTCAAATGAAGCTTCCTTTTAAGTCAGTGAGAGCCCTATATGTTGTTTTCCTTAAGCACAAAATTTGCCCTACCCCATGATTATTACAGAGAGAGTAGAATTTCATACACTTTCCTTTATGTCTTGGAGATATGAAGTCATAAAGATTTACACGGTAGTGTGAAGTATCAGAGGGGTAGCCGTGTTAGTCTGGATCTGCAAAAGCGACAAGGAGTCCTGTAGCACCTTATAGACTAACAAGGCACTGCATTTAGCCATATGGAGTGGAAATCCATCAACCTCATGAAGAAACTTGCACAAGTACAGACAGATATCATCTTTCTCTATGGCTAGCTAACTACAAAAGCAGCTTCTCCTCTCTTGGTATTCAGCTCCAGATCAGCTGCTAGAAGTGGGCCTCATTCTCCCTGATTGAATTAACCTCGTTATCTCTAGCCTGATTCTGGCCTGCATATTTATACCTGCCTCTGGATATTTCCACTACATGCATCTGATGAAGTGGGTCTTTGCCCACGAAAGCTTATGCTCCGATACATCTGTTAGTCTATAAGGTGCTACAGGACTACTTGTTGCTGCTACGGTAGTGTGAAGAAATCTTTTAACACTATGGTTTCACCAAAATCACTGGAAGCTTGTGAATAATCTTATATAAGAGACTATTAAAAATAACATAAATTTGAAGCAGATTAAGTAATGTCTAAATCATTTTGGGTTAATGATCTGACATGGGTACTCTTCAAACTCCTTTGTGAAAGAAGGGAAAATGAATGTTTACATTGTAATGTAGATTAATTATGAATAAAAATCACGTTTTATGATTTTATTATCTTGCACAGAAACTTTAGCATAGCATAGTATTGTCATTTCTTACTCACTCAAACCTCTTGCTGAAGTCCAAGTAATACAGCTATTTCTTTAAACAATGTCAGATATTTGTGCATCCACACTGAATTGGTGAAAAGTAAAATGTTTGCTGGTTTTGTTTTTGGTGCTGAAAGCCTTATTTTTAATGATGTCTATTAAAATTGACTATTTTTGTGACTATCCAATGCAATTTTGTAAGGGCCATCAATCTAGTCTTTAATGTACTTTTGTGCATATCTGAATATTTTCTAGCGGAATTACAAAATTTGCATGAGCAAGCATTGTTTACATATACTCATATTTTTGTTCACAGTCATATTTTTCTGTATGATCTATTAGAGACCACACTTAAAAAAATGTTGCCCTCAATATTTATTTCAGATCTCTGAAAGAATGTAATGTATTTCTAAAGTAGCTTTCTAAGACAGTGTCAAAAATGAACTTCACTAGGTGGCAGCATTAATATTCTTTACATATGTGCATTGCATTAACTTTGATCAGATATGTGAAATATCTATCAATTTGTGCTTTGTTAATCAGTATAATTAGCAAGGATAGAGCACAGAGGCTGTGTCTATACTGGCGCGATCTTGCGCCAGAGCTATGCAAATGAGGCTCAGTGTGGAATATCACCGAGCCTCATTTGCATAACTAATGAGCCGCCATTTTTGCGGAAGAGGCTCTTGCGCAAGACGGAGCTGTCTACACTGCCCCTTCTTGTGCAAGAAAAACCCTCTTGCGCAAAGCCGTTATGCTGATTATTTTCAGGCATAACGGCTTTGCACAAGAGGGTTTTTCTTGCGCAAGAAGGGGCAGTGTAGACAGCTCCGTCTTGCGCAAGAGCCTCTTCCTCAAAAATGGCGGCTCATTAGTTATGCAAATGAGGTTCGCCGATTTTCCACACTGAGCCTCATTTGCATAGCTCTGGCGCAAGATCGCGCCAATATAGACACAGCCAGACTGTTTAGTTGACGGGGGCTTCAAGAACTTCATTCACAGTGTCAAATAACTGTAGTCTAAAAAATGGAATATACACCTTTAAAAGAATTTTGTGATCTTGGCATCATCCCTCCGAGTTAATCATAATAGCAGTTTTGATTGTACTGAAGTCAGAGAACAATGAATTCACAGCTACGATAACAAGCCTGAGTGGACCTAAAGTGAAGTTTAGGATAGGCAGCAAGAATGATTTCATATTTTTGCAAATTAGAATGTTGGAAGCAGTATCATTGCCATATTATGCTTCTCACAGGTTACTAATTTTTTTCATTGTGTGCTGAAAATATATTATAACTGAAAAGGAAAAAATACTTATGATGATGAGAAGAACCAATTAGATACCCAGGCCATAACCAGAAGCAGGAGGAATGGGGCAGCTCTCTAGGGCAAAAAAGCCCCAAGGGCAGAACAATGGAGAAAGCAATGAAGGAAAATATAGTAAGGGGCACAAGAATGCTTGTTTATCGTATTTGTTAAAATGCCCTTGTTAACGACTCTGAAGATAACACCTTCCTAGAAGAGTTACTGGAGCATATGTTACTTTCAGCAACACCAGAATTAATCCAAAAATAACTTAATTGAATTTGTACGAGCTATTCCAGATTCACACCAAAGTTCTGGACTTATTCAGTTAATGACAAAACTGCAACTGACTTCAGTGGAGCCAGGTTTTCTCCCTTCACTTCTCCAGCATATTTGCTCTCATCATATAAATACAAGTAATACACTTACAAATTCTGTCCTTGATTCTTAACCTCTTGATTCTGATCTCTTAACCTTCTAAGATATCCCACTGAAATCAATGTTCAGCATGTTCACAAGTCTTTGTAGGATTGAGTTTTGTTTAGCTGCTATCTATTGTACTGTCTGTACTGAAATATAAAGTGGTAAGGTCATCTTAAGGTCATCTTAAGTCTCTACAGACTGTTGTGGCTACGTAAAAAATATGCTGTGTATAAACATGAGCAGGGTATAGAATTTGTACACACACTATTCACACTTCTTTCTTTGATAGCCCATGCATGGAATGAGGCCAGTCGTGCAACTATAGGAAAAAGCTTACATGTTGAAGGAAATATTTAACTGACTAGATCCTGGTTTATATATTATTTATTTTAAAAAAAATATTGTATTTTTCTCTGACTTACACCAAGAAAATTTAATCTTAGTTTGAGAGATTTTCTGCCCCTCAGTAAATTTTATGACTAGAATCTCATAGTTTGTCTACACTGCACACTTATTTCAAAATAAGCAATTTTGGATTTTTTTTTTCCGAAAGAGCTTAGTTTGAAAGAGTGCATCAAAATAGCACTTAGCTGTTTCGAAATAAAGTGTCCATCCTGATTGGAAGCTGAATTGCATTTAAAGCCACCCAGAACCACTTCAGGCAAGGCATCAGGTCAGCAGTTACTGCTGGGAGCGGCTGCTTGAGGCTTTCTGAGACTTGTGCTTAAAAGGACCCTTCTGTACAGCCATTTCTCAGGTTCTTCTCCTGCTTGCCTACTTCTCTGAGGGACAGCAAAGCCTTTGCTCTGACTGCTGTGATTCTTCTTGCGAAAACCGCAGCTTGCCAGCCATGGAGCCAGAGCTGCTTCTGGGCACATGACCCCCAGCTGTCGTGGTGCAATTTCTGCACGAGTTTCTTCAGGCTGTCCTCCTGGCCTTGCAGGAATGCAACTCCCAGCTCATTGAGGAGACCCTCACCATCTGTCTGGGAGCACAGGCCTTCCAGCTACATCCCACCATGCACTACCGCTTCTGGCAGCTGGACACCAGTTCTGACTGGTGGGACCAGCTTGTTATGGAGTGGTGAGACGACCAGCAGTGGCTCCTAAATTTTCACATGTGGAAGGAGACCTTTCTGGAGCTGTGTGCCTTGCTCACCCCTGCCCTCATGTGACAAAACACACAAATGCGACCCACCATCCCCCTGGAGAAGTGGATCACCATCACTGTGTGAAAGCTCGTCATGCTGGACAGCTACCGATCTGTCGGCAACCAGTTCAGCCTGGGGAAGTTGACGGTTAGGGCCCTCACATGCAGGTATGGAGCTCTTGGGCTACAGTCACAGGAGCGTGGCTGAAGTAGTAGAATGTAGAACCCTAGGGAAAGGGGGGTTTTGGGGGGGGTGGAGTTGGTGGAGGAAGCCCCCTTCCCCGGGCAGTTCTCCAGTCCTGCCTTCTCACAGCCCTACCAGGGGATGGGCTACATAGGGGGTGACTCCTGGTGTATGTGCAGGGAAGGAGGAGTGGGCTTGGGGACCTCCCAAGGGCTCTGACACCCCTGTGATTCTCTGTTTGTCTCCTACAGGTGGTGAGGGTCATCAGCCTTGATGACATGAACCCCATCATCACCAGCTTTGCCAACATGGGCTTTCCCAACTATGGGGGTGGATAGCAACAGCACCCACATCCCCATCTAGGCTCCCAGCCACCAGGCATCTGTCTACATAAACCACCAGGGCTACTTCTCCATGGTTCTGAAGGCCCTCATCAACCACCGTGGACAGTTCACCAACATCTACCTCGGATGGTCAGGGAAGGCACACAACACCTGCATATTCCAAAACTCCAGTATCTTCCAGAAGCTGGAAGCCAGCATCATGGCAGATGCCACCTACCCTCTCATGCCCTGGCTCATGAAGCCTTACACCAAACACCTTGACCCCAGCAAGGAACGCTTCAATGCCTGGCTCGGTGGGGCCTGCATGGTAGTAGAGGGTGCTTTTGGGCATCTCCAGGTGAGGTTCAGATGCCTCCTCACCTGGTTGGGCGTAGGGGAGAGGAACATCCCCCAGGTGGTGGCTGCATGCTGCATGCTCCACAACATATGTGAGCAGAAATGGGAGACATTCCTCCCTGGGTGGAGGGCAGAGGCAGGCCAGGTCAGCAGGGCCTTTGAACAGCCGCTCACAGCTGCCATCCGGTAGGCCCATCAGGCAGGGATTCACATCCGGGAGGCTCCAAGGCAGAGTTTCTCATAAGGACCCCAGTGACACATCAGGTGAGTGATCTTAGGTACATGACACAGGCAGGGTTGCAACAATGAGAGTCTCCAGCCCTGAGTTTACCATCAGGGATGGGGAAGGTGCTGGGCCCCACCCCCAGGAGGCAGTGCAGGTCCTGGTAACAGGCAGGAGTGGGTTTCTGTCATGGAGCAGGAGCTGCGCTCCCTCGCCCTGTCATAGTTCTTTTACTTTCATCTGGACCTGCTCCTGGGTCTGGATGTGGCCTTTGGTGGCCAGGCTATTGGACATGCAGCTGTAGATGTCAATGTTGCACCATCTGGTGCAAAGATCCAGGAGGTTTTCTTCCTCACCCCAAATGTCAATGAGAGCCAGGATCTCTGCCCCATACCAGGACATCACATGCCTCTTGCAGCTCCTGGCAGGCTCCTAGGAGCCATCAGAGTGCTCCCTGGGAGTGATGGAGGGCTCTTGGGGAGCTTGTGAGTCACTCATGATGGCCCTAGGACTGGTTGTGGCAGCAGCAGTGTGGCTGGAGGCTGTGAGGGCCAGCTTCCTGCCACAAGCAGTTTCTACTGTGGCTGCAGCTTTAAGGGCTGCAGGAGAAGAGGAACTATAGAGTCCTGAGGAGAGTGAATGAAGTGGCCAGCAGTGCACCTGTGGGATTTCCTGGAGGCTCCTTATTTCAAAATAACTCCAGCTGCTGTGTCTACACATGCTCTATTCCGAAATAGTTATTTCAAAATGGGTGTTATTCCTCATGGAATGAGTTTTACAGATTTCTAAATAAGCCATCCGTAATGTCAAAATTATTTCAAAATAACGGAATTGCTGTGTAGATGCTCGCATTGTTATTTTGAAATAACAGTGCAGTGTAGACACACCCATTGTGACTAATTTGTATAATAATCGATTTCCCTTTAAGTTGGAAGTTTACTAACACAAGTAATTTTAAATCTTTCAGAAAGTCTTAGGTAATCACAAAGAGAGCTCATAAAAATGTTCAAACAGAACTATTTTTTGTCAAAAATTGTCCTTTTTTCAATAATGGCATGTTTTTCAGGGTGAAAAAAGTAATATTTTAAAGTTTTCAATTTTTTTCAATTAGAAAAATTTTTTAAAGTGTGTTATTTCTCCTTTTTTCTTTTCCCTTCTCACCATTTTCAGTGGTTAACTGAAAAAAAAAGGAAAGGCAAAATTGAAAAACTGGAGGAAAAAGAGAAGAGATTAGGATAAATAGGGGAAATACTTTAAAAATATTTTATACTTTAAACATTGTAAATCCAAAATTTTTAAAACAAAATTTTGATTGCAGTTTTCAAGCAAACTAAAAATACCGAATCTAAATCTGTAGAAGAAAACGTACTTTTTTTGTGTAAAAAGCTGTTTCCATTTTTAACCTTTTCTAAATGGAAAAGAATTGAAAGTAATTTGCTCTGGCAAAGTACAGTACTACCAATAATGGATTGTTCCTTTGACCTGAAAATGTCTACTTATGCCACATATGTGGTCATAATTGTAAATATAGTTTTTAATCCTTCTCTAATTTACATCCCTGTGGTATTTGTACAGTGGGCATATTTTAAAACTTTCCTACATTTATTACAAGTTCTGATAGAAATTGGGAATATTTCTGGATCTTTTATTATGTCATAAATACAAAGGAACTTTTTTTAGTGTACCGATTGCATGGATTTTTCTTCATCCTGCCTCAGGACGATACTTAAAAGTGGGATCGCCAGCTAATTTGATCAGTGTTCCTGACAATAGCTATAAAATCAATACAAACAGTTTAGCAACAAGTGCCTTTTCCCTTCGCTGCTATTGTTTTGACTTGGTTTGCCACACTTCCATATATAAATCCAGCCAGTTGTTTTATTTCTCCACTGAGATCAATAAGATCCATATTTGAAAGAAATATCAAATTACCTTATTTGCTAACTATGCCAGTGACTTATGAAATCTGTTCTTTGTGAATTAAAAGACAGTGATAATAAACAGTTTTTCTTTCACAGCATTAAGAGTTCAAAATCTTTTACCCATCTGAGACTATTTGTTTCCCTCATTATTGACCTTTTTACTTCGGAGAACAGGTCCTCAAAAAGTTTCCAGGAAAAAAATGTATTAAACAGAGGCCTTTATTTTGCAATATTTTTTTATATGCAGACTTTTTTCCTTTTAGGATTTATTAAGTTAGGACATCAGGACAGATCTTGTGTCCCTGTTCACCTGCAAGAAAGCACAATGGCATGAGTATTATGGGGGCAAGCAAGGATCACATTAAAACTAAACCAAATTTCGTCATGGTATCCACTGAAAAAGGAAATGATCCATGCTGACAATGACAAGTGTTGGAGTTGTTTGACGTTGTTCATTGTGTTGACAAATTTAAAAAGAGGGAAAAAAGAAAAGTGCCTGTTCTTAATTACAAATCAATTGAACATAACACCTGTTGACAGAGGCTAGTGGCTAGTATAGGCAGAACAGGGTTAAGTAGATAAACTGATTTTTTTTATTATTTGGAATTCTGCAGGTAGCTCTGTTTATTTCATTTTCCAAGAAGCTTATTTTATACAGCAGAACTTTTGCCTGAGGAATCAAAGATCATAGAGTAATGAAACTTATAGATCATTTGTGATAGGAAGAAAAATCACTGAGTTCCAAGTCTCAAATTGCTTTGTTTCCAAGCCATGGCTGTGAAGCAATAGTCATTTCTAACCTTTCTTTATCAGCAAAATAAAGAGATGAAAATCTTCTGAAAACATTCCAGGAAAACCAATTTAGTATTTCTGTTTCGCAATTCCTTTGGGGTTTTTCGTCTTGCTATTCTTCCAAACAATACCTAGATCTTTTCATTATATAAATAATGGTTGGTTATGGGTTTGGGTTTCCTTTGTTTTTAATCTACATTACTAAAACTAATTTTTGCATTTGATTTTTCATTATTACATGGTGCAATCAGATTGCTGAATCAAAACTTAATTGGTGAAGCTGCAAGGACTTACAGTGAAACAAAGAGCTTTAAAAAGGGATTGACTTCATCCCTGAGAAGGACTTTTTTCTCGTTCTTTCCATTTAATCTGTTCCTTAGCTTTTTTAACTGCTGTTGTTGAAAACAGAGAGACATGTTTGGTGAGGTAATATCTTTTATTGGAGCAGCTTTTGTTAGTAAAAGAGACAAGCTTTCAAGTTACACTGAGCTCTTCTTTGGGTCACCTGGTTGAATAAATATTACCTCACCCATTTTGTCTCATTAATATCCTGTGGCCAACATGGCCACAACAATACTGCATAGCATATTCTTGAAAACAGCTATGTAATATTTTGTAATTTTGTCTTTACCTGTTTTATTCACTGAGGTCTCAGCGCATCAGTGTACTTCGAGAAATTTATTGTCAGTACTGAGAGCCACCGCTTAATTCCACACAAAAACTGGGGGTGGGGTTGGAGGACACGAAATAGTCCCCACACTAACCTTTATAGGCCAAGATAGAAGGCACAAGATCTATATTTAGGTGAATCCAGATGCCCAAATATAGCAGGTGTAGAAGGGCTGTGGTGAGAAGTGTGACTCTGCACTGATGGATGGATTTCACCTGCTCAGATTTTTGGTATTTATCTTCATGGAGCCTTATGTTTTAGGTTTTAGATGGATGGACTACCGAACTACAAAAAGGCATCTGCAGCTTTAAATGTCTATGTTTCTCTACTGATATTGAAAGGAAATTAAAACAAAGTATGGTGGCCTAGATTAGGAAGTCAGGGGAAGTTTACAGTGTAGTAGATACTACAAACTAGTAGTAATATGAAGGGACAGACTCTGGCCACAGTGCCTGTGCCAGCTCCAAGCCTGCCAGCCCAGAGCCAGCAGTCGCTGCACCTGACCCAGTGGCCCCAGCATGAGCCAGGCAGCCAGTGCCAGCCAGCCCTCCACCGCTCCCCAGGACCAGTCTGCCAGCTCCCATGAGCCCGCCAGGGGCTGGAAAAGGTGGGCGCCTGCCTGGTACAGTGCGGAGATCAGGGACCTAATTCAGGTTTGGGGGGATGCCTCCAACATCCATGATCTCTGCACTAAATGGAGGAATGCGGCCATCTACAGGTGGATGGCTGCCAGCCTGGCCACCAAAGGCCACATGCGAACCCAGGAGCAGGTTTGCATGAAAATAAAGGAGCTGTGGCAGGCGTATGCCAGGGCCACGAGGGGGCAGCTCCCAACCAGGGGCAGACCCAGACCCCTGCCCCTATTTTGATGCCGTGGACCACATCCTGGGGGGCAGGATGGTCCATGACCCCCAGGTGGTCATCGACCCTGGAGCAGAGCTTGCTGCCTCCTGCTGCTCCAGCCCCTGCTGCCTCCCCAGCTACCGCTCCTCCTCCCACTCCTTCTCCCCCTCCCGCTTCTTCCTCCCCACCCTCCCCACAGCCCCAGGGACGCCGAGGCCCCCACACCCACAGTGATAGGAGACAGTTGGGCCGGTGAGACCCCCAACCCTAAGCCCTGAGCTTCTCCTTCCCCTTCCTCCCCTTGCCTTCCCCTGCCAGCTCCCTCCTTCCAGGTTTCCCCCTCCCCTCTCCCACCTTCTTTCCCCAGTCTCACCTCAGTTTCATTCTCTCTCCACCCCAGTTTTGTTCAATAAAGAGGCTTTGTTGTAATGAACAGGGCTCGACAAATTAGTCAATCTACTCGCTCAGGGCCAGTAGATTTTAAGCCGGCATGGTGCCGCAGCGCAGTCTGTGCATGCGCAGCGTGCCAAACCGCACGGCTGGCGAATGGGGCTCGCTGCCACTTGTCAAGCCCTGGTAATGAATACATGTGGTTTTTATTGTACAGCAGGAAGGGGGGTTAGGGAGGGGTAAATGGAAGAATGTGAGGGAGGAATGAGGCACAAACCCCCAGCGGGGCACACCAGGGAGACTGTTATTGCCTGCAGAACATGATGCCAGACTCTCAGCAACACGTCCAGGAGAAGCATCAGAGAGCCCAGGGGCAGCTCCGGCTCCATGCTGCAGAGTGCTGTGGTGTCCTGAGTGAGGGCAACCAGAGCAGGCAGAGAAAAAAATGCTTTGCTGTCCCTCAGTGAGGTAGGCAAGCAAGCAGGGAAATCTGAGAACTGGTTGTCTGGGGGGGGTCCCTTTACGCACAGGTCTTAGATAGCCTCAGGCAGCAGCCACCCAAGGTAATTCCTGACCTGATGCCCTGCCAGAACCAGTTCCAGACGGCCTTAAATGCGATTCAGTGTCCTATCAGTGTGGACGTGCTATTTTGAAATAGCAAAACGCTATTTCAAATTGCATTTTGTGTCTAGACTCATTATTTCAAAATAAGCTATTTCGAAATAACTATTTTGAAATAAGATATTTTGAAATAATGCTGTAGTGTAGACATACCCTTACTGACTAAGAAGAGTTACCCTTCTTAATTTGAACAGCAGTGATGGTGCTGGATGGAAGTGCTGAAAGTCCCAGCATTTATTTCTCCTGGTGACTTGTGGCTATGCAGTCACAGATTCATTATCAACAGCAACACAGTCTTATATCCAAACTTCAGAGAGCAAAAACTTTTCTGGAGACAAGACCCTGTTTCACATTAATGGTTTTCATATAAATGAATTAGTAGTGTATGTTTTCAAGATAATGTAGTCTCCATTCAGGTCTTGACTTCTTTTTGAAGCCAGGAAACAAAAGGGCCATGTATTATGACAATTTGGGTGATGTAGAAACTTTTCTCACTAGGAACTGGATTAACTGACTAATGGGATTAATTGATTAACCCAACAGTAGAATAAAGTTATTTCTGTGATAAGAAACAGCAGCTCATTAATGATGGCACAGCAGCATAGCCATCAGATGGAAACAACTTTCAATTATCTAACTGTGGTTCAGGCTCAAACAAGTGAGCTAGACACACTGTCCAATTTCCTGAGTCATGACTGTTGCTGAAAAAAATTGCAAGAATGAAAATGAAAATAATCTTAGAAAGTATTACATTTCAAACATCACATATTTAAGCCATTCTCCTGATTTTTGAGGCCAACTAGTGATTGTTGGCTTTTTGAAGTTGACAGTACTCTGCCGGATGCTCAGGCAACATTAAGGGGAATGAGTGAATCAGGATTTTAGCCTTCAGCAAGGCCCTTTTATGGAAGTAATGATTGAAACACCAGGAGAAAATACCATAGGAGAAGGAAAGGAGAATAACTATCATAGTAGCAGAGGTGAGGCAATGTGGCAGGGTGGAGAGGAGGCTGGGGCTAGATGAGTAGAGTAGTGCAAAGAGGGGGATCAAGTAGAACAAAGTATATGACATAGGTAGGAACAAATTTATACAAGTTATACAAACAAGAGTGAGATTTCACTGGATGCTGAAGTTAATTGAGGGCCAGTGGAGGACTTACATCATGTGGTTTTGCTACTTTGCATGTGAAAAAGGCTGGTGATGATACTCTGTATGAGTTGCAATTGAGTGGCTGCAAACTTGACCATGGGTGGGTTGGTAATAGCAATCGGTTTTTTTGTACTGAAAAGGAAAACTTAAATATAGTTGTTAAGTATTTGTGTTTGCTTTTTTATATACTGAGCACTGAAATATTGTTAAATGGAAGTTAAATTTTTGTCCTTTAGTGAAAAAAAAGAAGTAATTTAGCTTATTTTTACTCTACCTACTCTATTGGGAACATGATATGCTAATTGTAGTGTAACTAAAGCAAAAGTCACATCAATTAAATAGCACAGTAAAAACGATTCATCTGAGCAAACAATATGCTAGTGATAGTACATTGTTCTCTTGCTGTTAATTATATTAATTACCAAAGATCACTTTGCAGTTGAAATCCTGATTGTCAAATCCAATTTGATATCCACTGACAACCTGACAGTTAATTCCAGCAACTGTTTGCAATATCGATGTGTTTCTGTCTATAGTGGGATATTTTCCCAGTGTAGATGGTGAACTGCACTGTAATAGGTAGATTGAATAGTTCAGCAACAATGTTAACTGCTCACTTTTATTCATGAAATATTCCGGAAATATACTTTTCTAGAAAGAGCACATTCTTCTTCTTTTCTCTGAGGTGGAAGACTCTTTGGACTGCCTGATAATGAAGAAACTAGCCTATGCCTGTAGGTCTGAAGCTGACAGGATTTGGCTCCTGGATTGTGACCTTGCTGAGTAAGGGGCAGTGATTAGTAGCTACAATGTGCCACAAATAGGGCAGGCCCTAGACTTTGAGCTATAATTTGGTTCTTGTGGTTCTGTACCAATCTTTTGGTGACACAGATTGTGTCCTTCTTGGTGGCAACTCTGCTGTATGAAGGCAGAGTTGGGTGAAGCCATGGCTTTACCAAGTCTCTGTTCTTCTGTACAGGTAAGGGGATTTGCAGTCTGGAGGAAGCTGATATGGTGCCATAAGAAGATCTTTCTGCTTCCTTTTGTCCCAAGCATGACATGTGACAGTTCATGACGTAGTCCATAATTTGTGGAGAAAGCGCATATTAGCAATGTAGCCAGATTAGCATTTTTTAAACTAAGTATATCTCATGATAAATACGGTTTTGTAGTCCTAAACCATTACCCGTATTTAATCTTGCAATCCCAACCTGAAGAATATTATTATTGGAGAAAGAAAACTGAAATATGAAACAGTTCTTTGATTGGTTATTATATTCTATTATGATATGCATAAATAAAAAATAAAATAACAAAGTGGGGATGGGATTAATTTTCCTACATTTACAATTAAATAAAAAATTGAGAGTTCTAGATTTAGAACAAAAATAGCTTTTGAATTTCAAACTCCTCTTGTGGAATGTGGCAAATTCTGATCCTTTTTGACCTAAGTAAATGCAAGGTCCTGCAAGAGATCTTTAGTAAATGCCTTCTTCAAAAGTGAAGCTTGGAGTCTGGCAAAATGTAAGGGTGCTTTGCAAAGAGACTATATAAAGGCTGGGGGATAGCACAGACCTATAAATTCACAACATATGTGTTCTCATCTCCCTAAGATACAAGGAATTAGGAAAACACTGAAAAGAAAGATACCTAGCTCTCTCATGACAATGGAACTTGTAGTGGTGGAGGTCTTGCTTCCCAAAATGATACCTGACAAAAGAGAGAGGCAAACATTTCAGAAGAAAATTAATTCACTAAAATAATTTCCTTCTGGGTTTTAATTTTAGAAAAAGTGGAACAGGTGTTTGTTTGCTTTGTCTTCTCTATAACTGTAACTATGCTATATTTTGTTTGTTCACCTTGAGAATATACACATATTACGGTTAAGAACAGCAGATTCTTCATAATTAAGAGTAAATAAACCAAGTTTGCAGTATTCTTTGCTTTAACTACAGCTCATATTAATAAATAACTGCTTTACTGGTAATTTTTTTTAAAAAGGGTTTGGTCAGACCGCAGTGAAACATTTTTGATCAATCAAATAGTCAAAAATACTTCATGTCAGACTAACGCTGTGTCTAGACTACATCCCTCTTTCGGTCTAGATGCGGTTCTTTCGAAAATGGCAGGCTTTTTCAAAAGATTCTGTACTCCTCCAAAAATGACCATGGTTTTACTTTCAAAATGGAGCTTGTTCTAAAGAGTGCCATGACACATTAATGCAAATGAAGCATGGGATATTTAAATCCCCGCTTCATTTGCAATTTTGAAGTGACTAATTTACATCCCTCTGGCAAAAGAGGGATATAGTCTAGACACAGCATAAGAGTCTTGTTTCAAAAAATCAAAATATTTCATTTAAAAATGTTGCAACAAAAAGTTTCAGTTTGTTTGGAATGTTTGGGTTTTCTTTTCCCTAAGGGTACTTCTACACTACAAAGGAAGATCAAAGCTGCCAGTCTCCATATTCCACGTTTCGAATTAGCGGTCTAGTTAAGACAGCTAATTTGAAGTGAGAGGGGCACTCCAGTTGATGCCAGTAACCCTGTTTTCACGAGTCAGGGAAGTCGAAGGAAGAGTATTTTCCTTTCAGCGCCAAAAGCCAAGTTAAGCTACTTCAACTTCAGCTATGCAATTGATGTAGCTAAAGTTGCATATCTTGATTCGACTTTGTCCTGTAGTATGGACAACCATGAATGAACAACTTAATGTACCTTACACAAAATACTTCAGTGTTGGGGAATCTGTATTTTTACACCACCTTCTTCCCCTCCCTCCCTCCTTCCCTCCCAGAAGACTAACTTTCACCAAAACATTCACCCAGCTCTACTTTGCATTTGACATTTTCTTCAATGAAATTTAAAAATAAACTAATATCAATTTTTAACTAAAATATAATTATGCAAAATTTCATCCTGTTACAGAATGCAGCTTCTCAGCTGCCCTAGGATACAAGGAATGTATTTCACAGATGCATCGAGACTACAGAAGGTCAGCTAGTCAACTCCCATCTCCTGAGGCATGATTCTGGATATTTTTGTCTAAAATGTTTGACCTCCAGTGATGGAGATTCCACATTCTCCCTTCATCTGTTCTTCAGTAACTTCACTGGCTACTTGTTGACATAGGATGAAATTCAGATATAGGCAAAGGTCCAGAAGAAAATTCACACTGTTTAAATCATGTTTAAGACCTCAGTGGAAGTAATCTAAGCATAGATTTAGGCTCTGCATAATAAGAAGTTCCATCAAGTGTTTGAGATTATTGATAGTGCCTTGAAAGTTTGTTTTTAAGGTTTTATAGTAGAAGCATGTTTAAAAGAGCAATTTGAGGGGGAATCAGATTTGTAAATGAGAAAAGGAAGGGTTTTTTTCAAAATGTGAGGAGTGGCACTAACAAGTCATGTGCTCTTCCATGTTCATTTTGGTACATTGCTATATTAATATCAGATAGGAAATATCAGTTATGCAGACTCTGTTTTTAATACATTACATTCTTTTTTTCCTTTACTTTTGCTTTTTTATGTTCTTTTTCTTGTAGTTCTGCAGTTTTATTTCAAAATGAAATCAACTTGAACATTTTTCAATAAAAATAATAATTGTAAAAGTAAATGCACAAAGACAAAATACTAAAGAAAAGTTTCAGCTGAAATAACACATTTAATCAAAGTAGGACTATTCAGTAAAGTAACAAAAATATGAAGAGCACTATTGTTTCAGTTAGAAAAAATGAAGATGATTATGTCCAGGGCTCGCCAAGCGGCGGCAAGCCCCACTCACCAGCCACACGGTTTCGCGCGGTTCTGCATTCTACGCATGCACAGATCGTTCTGCACATGCACAGATCGCTCTGCGCCGGCTCTTCTGGGTTGTAATCTACTCGCCATGGGCGAGTAGATTACATTATTTGTCGAGCCCTGATTATGTCAATGGAACAGGGGATGAAAAGTAATGATATCACTTATGAGCTGTAAAATCGACCCATTAGCTTGTTGGGAGCAAGAATGGCCAGGCTCAGGATGAAGGTATCCTCTTAACATCACAAAACAGAACTGTCTTGAGCCCCACCCAGTAATCTGGAAAAACACTACTACTGGATGATTCCAATAGGTTTTACTCCTACTTGCAAGTCTGAGTCTGGTTTAATAAGAGTAGCAGTGACAAAGCTCTCAGCAGGTACATGGTCAGTCAAGAACTGAAAATTCATATATTTCATTTGAAAATGTATCCTCAAGAGTAATGCATCTATTTGTTTTAACTTACTTGAATGACAAGTCCTCTGTAAAAACTTAAAAAAACAACAAATAGTCTAGTAGCACCTTAAAAACTAACAAAACATGTGGATGGTATCATGAGCTTTCGTGGTCACAACCTAATTCTTCAGATACTCAGCCACCCCTCTGAAGCTTTTGAATATGTAAAGTCCTCTGTAGCTAGTTTTCACATTACATTTTTGAGTTCACAAGAAAGCTTCTGAAATGGTCACAGCCCATGTAGTAAATAGTGCTTTCATTTCTATATGTGCATAATATTGCTCTGTGTTGTCATTTAGGGAGTGTCTACACAGCATCCTAAACTCAAAATAACGTATCTTATTTTGATTGAATTTCAAAATAGCCTATTCTGAAATTTGGCGTGTCTACACAGTGCCAAATTTCAAAATAATGTGCTATTTTGAGATATATCTTAACCCTCATGGAACGAGGGTTACAGGGATACCAAAATAGTGCACTTGTTATTTCGAAAAATATTTCAAAATAACAGGCAGTTTGTGAAGATGCAGGGTAGCTATTTCGGGATACCTTTCGGGATACCTTTGGTATCCCGAAATAGCTGTGCAGTGTAGACGTACCCTTACAGTGCTTGTGAGGTACACATTACTGTTGTGGTTCTCAATCAAGGATCTTGGGGCCTTGAGGGGACATAAACAGGTTTCAGTGTATCCTCCAAGTATGGCAAGCATTTGACTCACAGGGGCTCAGGGCAGAAAACTGAAGTCCCACTGCCTGGAGCGGAGGTATGGAGCCCTGCACCCATGGCTGAAACCAAAGCCTGAGCAAATTAGCTTAATGTGGCCAGGGGTCCAAGATAATTGTTTGCTACCCCTTAACACTGGCCCTGGCTTTTATATGCAGAAAACCACTTTGTGTGACACATGTGGATCATAAAGTCATAGAATACTAAAACTAGAAGGTCATCCAGTACCCAGTCTTCATGGCAGGACCAAGCAGCATCTAGATTATCCCTGATAGAGGTTTGTCTAGCCTGTTCTTAACTATCTCCAATGATGGAGATTCCACAACCTCCCTAGTCAATTTATTCCAGTGTTTAACTACCCTGACAGTTAGGAAGTTTTTCCCAATGTCCAACCTAAACCTCCTTTTCTGCAATTTAAGCCCATTGCTTCTTGTCCTATCATCAGAGGTCAAGGAGAACAATTTTTCTGCCTCCTCCTTGTGACACCCTTTTAGGCACTTAAAAGTTGCTATGATGTGCAAGCTGGTCGCCATTTTGGATGAAAAAATTAGAAGACTTGAGGCCAAAGTATCAACCCTACGTTCCATCAGAGAAGATGAAGAGTTCCTCGATAGAAGGCTGAACTCTATCAGCCTTCTATCGAGGGCAGTACAAAACAAGGAAGAAAACTGGCAGCATGTAACCGCCAGGAGAAGGAAGCCAACTCAGGTACCCAATTCCAGTAGAGGTAAGTAATTGCTTTCAGGCTCTCTGCACAGGCACTACGGTGGAGAATGCTTTGGCAGGGATCTCTCAGGGAAGAGATCAGAAGGAGATCCCATCTACTGGAAGGCATGGGATGCATAGTCCTAGGGATAGGGGTTCCATGACCACCACCCCCAAGAGAAGAAGACGGGTCAGGGACTCCCTTCTAAGAGGGACAGAGTCATCCATCTGACCTCCAGACCTGGAATCTTGAGAAGTGTGCTGCTTACTAGGAGCCAGAATTCAGGAAGTGACCAAGAGTCTTCCAAAACTGATCAAACCTTCGGATCGCTACCCCTTCCTGCTTCTCTATGTAGGAACTAACAATACGGCCAAGAATGACCTTGAGCGGGTCGCTGCAGATAGTGTAGCACTGGGAAGAAGGATCAAGGTATTTGAAGTGCAAGTGGTGTTCTCGTCCATCCTCCCTATTGAAGGAAAAGGTCCAGGTAGGGATTGTCGAATCGTGGAAGTAAATGCGTGGTTGCACAGGTGGTGTTGCAGAGAAGGCTTTGGTTTCTTCGACCATGGGACTCTGGGCACCATGAGCACAAGGATTGCTAGGAAGAGATGGGATCCACCTAACCAAGAGAGGAAAGAGCATCTTCGCAGGCAGTCTTGCAAATCTAGTGAGGAGGGCTTGAAACTAGCTTCATTGGGGGATGGTTGTGATTTACAAACAAGGTACTATGGGGGCTCAGGGAAGAGCCAGCATGACTAATCAGCAAAAGAAGGCAGGTTTGATTAGCAAAAGGTATGATAAATGCTTCACTACCCCAACACCGGCTGGTGGTGTTGCTCACTGTGTCCTGGATGACCTTCTAGTTTTGCTTGTGAGTGTACATGTACAGAACACCAGCTCACGGTGATGGTCCCCTTATGGTATCATGCAAGTTTACAGTCCCAATTGGACAGCTGCAGCCAGCATCACAGGTGTAGTTGTCAATGGTGTGGTTGGTCTCTACATGTTTCATGAGGAGGGTGGTGGAGACCTGGTTCCAGCCTGTTGCCCCCCAACTCCTGGCCAGAGGAAGAAGGGCCATATGTGAACTGTCATGCTACCATCAGAGGAGTTTTCACAATAGATGAGGTTGGTTAGCAAGGCTTACCCAGTAAGTGTCACCTGGCCCTTCTGCAACAATCTCTCCAGTTTGTAACCACTGCCCCGGGTAGTGGACCCAGACCTTCTGCCCTGCTTGGGGCCCGGTGTTCATGGGGGATCCGCATCCGGCAGTCCCCTGGGCTGGAGGCTGCAGGGGCAGTGCAATGGAAGGGCAGTCCTGGGGGGGAAGGAGGCCTATTTTTTCACAAATAAGCTGGGACATTTTGTCTCCGGCCTGCACAGTAAGTGGGTCTTGGACCAAGTTACACAGTAGCACTCGAACCTCTCCCTGCTAATCTGAGTCAATGATCCCAGCCAGGACAAACAGACCTGCGGCAACCACTGCGGTGCTATACGGCCGTAATAGCCTCTGGGTATGCCCGGATGCAGGCCAGTGGGGACCAAGGCTCGCAGGCCTCATGCCACGGTGATGTCCTCCATGGCATAAAGGTCTACCCTGGCTGCCTCCAGGGGGCCCTGGAGGGCAATTGGGCCCTGGGGTGAAGCAAAGTGACCATGAAGGGCGGAGATTTCCCTGCCAGAGATAGTGTCTTGCCTCTCTGCCTGGCGAAGGGGGCCAGCCCATAGTACAGTCACTGGTTTTGTAAGTACACTGCTTGAGACAGGGCAGGAGCCCACCCCTTAAGGTTGGGTGTTCCAGTTAACAGGCGTAACTGGGCTTTAAGTAGGCCTTTAAAATGCTCCACAACACCAGCTGCCTGTGGATAAGGGACATGAAATACACGGCGAATCCCCAAACCCTTGGCCCATTCCTGCAGGGGGGTTACCAGTGAAATGAGGGCCATTGACTGAATGTGGTTGGTCGGGGGAGCTGTGGCGGTATATAATGCACTCAGTTATGCCCTTCTGGGTAGTATCCTGGGTGGCACATGGTGTGGCCCACAGCTCAGTTAAAGCATCCCTGTATCCACCATAGTCAGTATATATCATTTCCGTTGGCTCTCCGTCAGCGGACCGACATAGTCAAGCTGCCAGATCTGCCCAGGGTTATCCCCTCCATTAGTGTGCTGGGATTATTGATTCAGATAGCAGGGAGAGGTTTGAGTGCTACTGTGTAACTTGGGCCAAGAGCCTCTTATTATACAGGCCGGAGACAAAACGGCCCAGCTTACTTGTGAAAAAATAGGCCTCCTTCCCCCGCAGGAATGCCCTTAAACCTTGCTCCCCCTGCCTCCAAGGCAGAGACCCAAAGGCTCGTTGGGCTGTTTGGTTACTGGCACCTGCATATTCCCCACCTGGGGCTGCTTTTAAAGCCCATCTATGCTGTAACCCATAAGACGGCCACTTTCGAGTTGGGGGAGGCACACCAGTAGGCCTTTGAAGAAGCAAAGGTGGTAGTGCAACTTGCCATGCCCCGGGGCCCCTATGATGCCACTGTCCCTTTGTGTTGGAGGTATCCATAGTGGAGGACTTAGCCACGTGGCGCCTGTGGCAGCAGATCAGTAATGTGAAGGGCAGATGCCCCCAGGGCTTTTGGACATGCCACCCTGCTCGCTGCATCAATTGTGGGCACCGGAAATGTTGGGGACTATACTGCTGGTAGGCTCAAATGGTACATAGCTACATCATGAATGCTAGTGGTGGGGCAAGGCATGGGTCTGCCCACTCTTACCTCTGGCACCACCTATTGTCAACTCACAGGGCCAGGGCCCAACAGGGTTGTAGATTCGCTTCAAGACAGAGTCGATTAGAGATAGTTGCTTTTATTAATCTCACTACGTCACTACTATTACAGGCTTTATACTGCCAAATAGTTACACAGTTACTGCAAAGTAATACACCAATAAGTATAGGCAGAGCAATGCATAAAAAGTGAGCAACAGGCACTTGGAAATGCCAACGTCTCTTCAGTCTGTGGGGAGTCCCGTTGCGGTCATCTTTGTACCCAGCCGCAGTGGATGTGGCTCCAGCTGCAGGATCCAGGGAACCCTACAAGGTCCAGGTCTTTGGTGAGACTCCCAGAGGGGTAGGACTCCCAGTGAACTTATACTTTTGCTGTTTACCGAGTGTGCATGACTTGGCCCAATGCCATTCTCAGCATTCCCACGGGGCTGCGAGCCGAGGTCATCTTATTTATCCCATACGAAGTTCTCAGCTAGCAAGCAAAGGGAGTTTTGGCTGGTGAAGGCCATCTGATAAAGAACACCTGGTGTTTTTGCTAGCAGTCCTCAAGGCTGGTCTAAAGGAACACAAATTTAACCCCTGCAAGCCCACCTATCGCTTATACTACAATGGTGACCTAAGCCCTGAGGTAAGTGGAAGTGGGAAAGTGGGATACTGGGAAGAAACACATGGAGGAAGGAGCAACAAAGGAGGACCCCTGCTAAGAATGGAGAAGGTAGCTCAAACAACTAGTTATCTAAGGTGTTTGTACACAAATGCAAGAAGCCTGGGAAACAAACAGGAAGAATTAGAAGCCCTGGCCCAGTCAAAGAACTATGATTTGATTGGAATCACGGAGACATGGTGGGATGACTCACATGACTGGAGCACTGAAGGGTATAAACTGTTCAGGAAGAAAAGACAGGGGAGAAACGGAGGAGGAGTTGTACTGTATGTAAGAGAGCAGTATGATTGCTCAGAACTCCAGTATATAGAGGGAAAAAAGCCTGTTGAGAATCTTTGGATTAAGTTTAGAGGCAGGAGCAATAGAGGTGATGTTGTGGTTGGTGTCTGCTATAGACCACCAGATCAGGTGGATGTGGTAGATGAGGCTTTCTTCAGACAACTAAGAGGTGCTTCCAGATCACAGGCCCTGGTTCTTATGGGGGACTTTAATCACCCTGACATCTGTTGGGAGACCAATACAGCAGTACACAGACAAACCAGGAAGTTTCTGGAGAATGTTGGGGATAACTTCCTGGTACAAGCGCTGAAGGAACCAACCAGGGGCCATGCACAGCTTGACCTGCTGCTCACAAACAGGGAGGAACTAGTAGGGGAAGTAGATGTGGGTGGCAACCTGAGAAGCAGTGATCATGAGATACTAGATTTCAGGATCCTGACCAAAGGAAGAAAGGAAAGCAGCAAAATGCACATCATGGATTTCAGAAATTCAGATTTTGACTCCTTTAGAGACCTGATGGGCAGGATCCCCTGTGATGTGAATATGAAAGGGAAAGGAATCCAGGAGACCTGGCAGTATTTTAAAGAAGCCTTGTTAAAGGCACAGGAAGAAACCATCCCTGTGCGCAATCAGAAAAGCAAATATGGTAGGTGACCAGATTGGCTTCCTAGGGAAATCTTTGGTGAGCTTAAACACAAATAGGAATTCTATAAGAAGTGGAAACTTGGACAGATGACTAGGAAGAACTATAAATATACTGCTTGAGAATGCAGGGTAGTAATCAGGAAGGTGAAAGCACAATTGGAATTGCAGTTAGCAAGGCATGTGAAGGGAAACAAGAAAGGTTTCAGCAGGCATTTTAGTAATAACATGATCAGATAGGGTGTGGGGCCCTTACTGAAAGAGGGAGGTAACCTAGTGACAGATGAAGTGAAGTACTCAATGCTTTTTTTGCCTCTGTCTTCACAGACATGGTCAGCTCCCACACTACTGTACTAGGCAACACTGTGTGGGGAGAAGGTGGGCAGCCCTCAGTGGAGAAAGAACAGGTTAAGAACTATTTAGAAAAGCTAGACATACCCAAATCCATAGGTCTGGATTTAGTGCATCCGAGGGTACTGAGGTAGGTGGCAGATGTCATTGCAGAGCCTTTGGCCATTATCTTTGAAAACTTGGGGAGATCAGCAGAGATCCCAGATGACTGGAAAAAGGCAAATGTAGTGCCCATCTTTTAAAAAATGAAGAAGGACAATCCAGGGAACTACAGACAAGTCAGCCTTACCTTAGTCTCCGGAAAAATCATGGAGGGGATCCTCAAGGAATCCATTCTGAAGCAGTTGGAAGAATGGAATGTGATCAGGAATAGTGGGTTTACCAAGGGAAAGTCATGCCTGACCAATCTGATTAGCTTCTATGATGAGGTTACTGGCTCTGTGGATATGGGGAAGTCAGTGGATGTGATATACCTTGACTTTAGCAAAGCTTTTAATATGTTCTCCCACAGTATTCTTGCCAGCAAGTTAAGAAAATTCGAACTAGATAAATGGGCGGTAAGGTGGCTAGAAAGCTGGCTAGATTGTTGGGCCCAACAGTTTACGATCAATGGCTTGATGTCAAGTTGGCGGTCGGTTTCTAGTGGAGTGCCCCAAGGATCTAGGTCCGGTTTTGTTCAACATCTTTATTGATGACCTAGATGAGGGATGGATTTCACCCTCAGCAAATTTAAGCTATGGGGAGAGGTAGATACTTTGGAGGGCAGGAATAGGATCCAGAGTGACCTAGACTGATTAGAGGATTGGGCCAAAAGAAATCTGATGAGGTTCAACAAACACATGTTCAGAATCCTGCAGTTGGGAAGGAAGAATCCCAATCATTGTTACAGGCTGAGGACCGACTGGCTAGGTAGCAGTTCAGCAGAAAAGGACCTGAGGATTACAGTGGATGAGTCAACAGTGTGTCCTTGTAGCCAAGAAGGCTAATGGCATATTAGGGTACATTAGGAGAAGCAATGCCAGCAGATCCAGAGAATTAAGATTCCTCTTTATTATGCACTGGTGAGGCTACATCTGGAATATTGCGTCCACTTCTGGGGGCCCCACTACAGAAAGGATGTGGATGCATTGGAGAGGATCCAGCAGAAGGCAACCAAAATGATTAGGGGACTGGAGCACATGATCTACCAGGAGAGGCTGAGGGATTTGGCTTATTTAGTCTGCAGAAGAGAAGAGGAAGAGGGGATTTGATAGCAGCCTTCAACTTCCTGAAGGGAAGTTCCAGAGAGGATGGAGAAAGGCCGTTCACAGTAGTGACAGATGGCAGAACAAGGAGCAATGGTCTCACGTTACAGTGGGGGAGATCTAGATTGGATATTAGGAAAAACTATTTCATTAGGAGGGTGGTGAAGCACTGGATTGGGTTACCTAGGGAGGTGGTGGAATCTCCATCCCTAGAGTTTTTTAAGTCTCGGCTTGAGAAGGCCCTGGCTGGGATGATTTCATTGGGATTGGGCCTGCTTTCAGCAGAGGGCTGGACTTGATGACCGCCTGAGGTCTCTTCAAGCCCTATTATTCTATGTCCCCTCTCTGTCTTCTCTTTTCTAAACTAAACAAAGCCAATTCTTTCAGTCTTCCCTCATAGGTCATATTTTCTAGACCTTTAATAATTTTTGTTGGTGTTCTCTGGACCCTCTATAATTTCTCTACATCTTTCTTGAAAAGTAGTGCCCAGAAATGGACACAATACTCCAGATGAGGCAGACTCATACTCCAGATCAGCGCAGAGTAGAGCAGAAGAATTACTTCTCATATTTTGCTCGCAACACCCCTTTTAATGCATCCCAGAATCATGTTTGGTTTTTTTGCAACAGTGTCATACTGTTTACTCACATTTAGCTTGTGGTCCACTATGACCCCTAGATCCCATTATGCAGAACACCTTCCTAGACAGTCATTTCCCATTCTCGAGTATGTGAAACTGATTGTTCCTGCCTAAGTGTGGAGTACTTTGCATTTCTTTTTACTAAACTTCATCCTATTTATCTCAGACCATTTCTTCAGTTAGTCCAGATCATTTTGAATTATGAACCTATCCTCCAAAGCACTTTCAACCCCTCCTTGCTTTGTATCATCTGCAAACTTAATAAGGTATTCTGTACACCATTATCTAAATTGTTGATGAAGATATTGAACCAGTCCATAAACTGACTCCTGTGTAACCCCATTTGTTATGCCCTTCCACAGTGACTGTGAACTGATAATAATTACTCTCTGAGAATGGTTATCGAGCCAATTATTCACCCACCTTATAGTAGCCCCATCTAGATTACATTTCCCTAGATTGATTTGACATGATTTGTTTGTTACAAATCCATGCTGGTTGTTACCTATCACCTTATTATCTTCCATATGTTTGCATACGAGTTCCTTAATTATTTGCTCCATTATCTTCCCTGGCACATGTAGGGGAGCCTGCACTACCCTGCCTTGGCAATAAATGGAGATGTCTGCCTTGTCCAAAGTGTGGATTTCTGGCTTGTTTCAAGTCTGGTGTAACAAAGCACACAGGCATGGCTGGGTTAATAAAGAAAGCTGTGAGAGTCAGGAAATGTTTTGCATAAAAATGCAGATTAAGCCTGGTACGAGAGACCACATCAAGAACACAGGACAGGCAGCCTTGTACTGGTACTTTTGTTCTGATAAGCAAAAAGTAGAGATGCAGCCATGAAACTGTTAACTGCGCACATAGCAGTAACATCCTGAGCAGGGGGTGTACCCCAAATAGGGGCATTGGGCATTTTACATATCCTACATAATACGTAATCAATAGGTAAATATTTTAGAATGACCAAGTCTTTTTTTTTGCTATAAATTGGGTTTAGTAAGAACAATCAATTAGAGGGAATGGGCAGAATTGACCCACACGTCTTGCTCGAGGTAACTAGAAGTGATTAGTCCCTTCACACCAGCTACATCAGTGGTGGCATTCCTATGGGTGGGAAAAGACAAAACCACGACCTCCTGCCTGGCACTGTAGGTAGGATACGGGTGAAGTGTAAGTGAATTAGGCTTTATTATTGTATATAGTAGAACTTTTAGTAATTGCTTTTGCATTGCTTTGCTCTGTATTATTTGCTTTAGAATTTATAGTATTGAAAGTTTAAATGACTGCTTCTTGGAGTAGCTGGCTCTGGAACCCATAATGGGGGGAGACAATTCTTCAGTTAGTCCTAAGTGGAATGCAGGGTCTGGTCCAAGAGGTGACTGATTGGAAACAGTGACCAATAATGTAATAAAATTTAAAATTGCTGTGGTGGGAAAAACACCTCAGCAGCCCAACACTGTGGCATTTAATTTCAGAAAGGGGAACTACACAAAAATGAGGTTAGTGTAAAAGAAATTAAAAGGTACGGCGACAAAAGTAAAATCTCTGCAAGCTGCATGGAAACTTTTCTAAAGACACCATAATAGAGGCCCAACTTAAATGTATACCCTGTGATGGACCTCTCCCCATGTTTTATTAAATGGACTTATGGACATGAATATACATAACTCAAAGGTGCTTTGAGCGAATTATTTCGTATAACCCATCAATCTTCATGTCATGATCTGCTGGTTCTGTTTATCTTACTTTGATGTATGTATCATTTGGGTGTGTAAAATTTAGACATATGGAGTGGGGAATACTTTGTGGATTTAAACATGTGAATGCGAGACATGGAGGGTGTTACCCTCAAAGTCTTGATGAACAACTGTTAAACAATCTCTTTTGTTCTTAAGTCCTATCAGTGTTTGGTAGGGAGTTGCCTCAATTCCTTACCAAAAAGATTAGGAAAGCAGAGGCCTTGGTCTTTTGGCTGGGCTGCACCTGAAGGAAAATAGCTGAAGACCTCAGGGTGAGAGACAGCCCTGGTTTTGGGTGTCAGTGTAGAATTAACTAAGCATTTTGTTTCTTTTGACTTGTTACCAACTTTGCTCTGCCTGTTCTCACTTATTACCATTTAAATCCTACTGCTTGTACTTAATAAAATCACTTTTATTTTCTTTCAAACCCAGTGTAAAAAATTATTATGTGGGGAAGCAACCAGTGTGCACCTTCTCCCTTTGTTAAAGGTGGCTTACCCTTATCTAATTCTTTGGGGTTTGATCCCATTTGGGGAGTGGTATCTCAGGAAGCTGAGCCCTAAACTGCACTCTCCTTGGACCTGAAGAGGTTCAGAGCGGGAAGGCGAGTGGCAGTGCCCGTGTCAGCACCTCGGAAGGCACCCCCCGAGGGGTTGTCTGTGACAGCACCCCAACACATACCCCAAATTAAAAAAACAGTAAGAGAGCAAAAAAAAGTGCCACCATGGCTTAATAACCAAGTAAAAGAAGCAGAGATAAAAAGGCATCATTTAAAAAGTGGTAGTGAATTCCTAGGGAGGAAAATAGAAAGGAGCATAAACTCTGTCAAGTTAAGTGTAAAAATATAATAAGAAAAGCCAAAAAGAAGTTTGAAGAACAGCTAGCCCCAAACTCAAAAAGTAATAGCAAAATGTTTTTTAATTACATCAGAAGCAGGAAGCCTGCCAAACAGCCAGTGGGGCCACTGGATGACCGAGATGCTAAAGGAGCACTCAGAGACGATATTATTGCAGAGAAACTAAATGAATTCTTTACTTTCAGTCTTCATGACTGAGGATGTTAGAGAGATTCCTGAGCCTAAGCCATTCTTTTTAGGTGACAAATCTGAGGAATTATCCCAGTCAAGGTGTCATTAGAGGAGGTTTTGGAACAAACTAATACACTTAACAGTAATAAGTCACAGGGACCAGATGACCCTTTGAGAGGGTCAACAAGCATCTAGACAAGGGGAATCCAGTGGATACACTTGTTGGACTTCCTCAGAGCTGCTCAGGAACAAACCCGGACAAAGGGTGGGCTGGAACAATATTCTTTTTGGGGTTGTTTATTGGTATAAATTCTTAAGGGTATGGTGATACTCACACTTATATCTCACTCATGCTGGCAGTTTGGAGGCAGGCTACAAGTGCAGTATAGATTACTTTTGCTTTCACAGGTGACTGGACTGCTGGCCAGGTGTCATCTTCCTGGAGACTTGGCCATAAGGTTCCTTGAGAGATCCCTTCAGCTCTGCAGGAGGCTTTACTTTCTCTGGGCCAGTCCCAGGTTTCTGCTGTATTGTTACATCTTGTCCGAGAGCGAGAAAAAGAGAGAGAGAGAGAGAGAGAGAGAGATTTTCCTGGCTGCTTGTCAATTGATTTATACACTTTGCAGGGGCTGTGTATTAAAAGAGTATAGATCCTGAATTGCCTTTGATTGGGTATTCCTCATTCACACTTCACACTCATTCCATAGGCTACATACATATTCATACACATATATTAAGCAAAATGGTATCTAGGGAAAGTTTTGCTTCATGGCCTTGAGTAACAAGAAACCTGCCATAAATTGTATTGTTTGACATACTAAAGAAGACCTAATGTAAATAGCATTGGTTAACATACCAAAGGCATAATAAAGTGTAACTAAGAAAGCCAGGATCATGGAAAAGGGGAAAAGCAGAGGGGTATGTTCAGCCAGCTAGATACCAGTGAAGAGAAGGGCAGGGGGTCGTGTCTGACTGGTCACAATAGTGTACTTAGATTTCCAGAAAGCTTTTAACAAGGTTCTTACCAAAGGCTCTTAAGTAAACTTAATTGTCATGGGATAAGAGGGAAGGGACCCCTCATGAATTAATAATGGACAGGAAACAAAGGGTAGGAATAAATGGTAAATTTTCAGAATGGAGAGCGGTAACTAGTGGGGTCCATACTGCTTCCAATCCTATTCAACCTATTTATAAATGATCTGGAGAAAGGGGTAAACAGTGAGGTGACAAAATTTAGAGATGATACTAAACAGCATAAGATAGTTAATACCAAAGCAGACTGGAAAGAGCTTCAAAAAGATTTCACAAAACTAAGTGATTGGGCAGCAAAATGGCAAATGAAATTTAATGTTGATAAATGTAAAGTAATGCACATTGGAAAAAATAATCCCAACTATACATACAACATGAGGGGGATCAATTTAGCTATAACTACTCAAGAGAAAGATCTTGGAATTATTGTGGATAGTTCTCTAAAAGCAACCACGCAGTGTGCAACAGCAGTTAAAAGAGCAAATAGAATGTTAGGAATCATTCAAAAAGGGATAGAGAATGAAACAGAGGATATCTTATTTTCTCTATATAAAACCATGGCATGCCCACATCTTTAATACTGCATACAGATATGGTTGCCTTATCTCAAAAAAGATATATTGCCATTGGAAAAGGTTCAGAAAAGGGCAACAAAAATGATTAGGGTTAAAACGGGTCCCATATGAAGAGAAATTAAAAAGACTGGGACTTTTCAGCTTAGAAAAGAAGAGACTAAAGGGGTATATGATAGAGGTCTATAAAATCATAACTGATGTGGAAAAAGTGAATAACGAAAAGTTATGTACTTGTTCCCAAAATATAAGAACTAGAGATTACCAAATGAAATTAATGGTAATCATTAATTTCAACAAACAAACAAAAGGAAGTTTTTCTTCTTCTTTGAGAAGTCCTCGTGGATGCTCCATGCTTGGTCTTGGTGCCGTCTTGGTGCCTGGCTCGGAAATCATGTGTGCCGTGCTAGTAGGCACCATGAATGTGCGGCCCAATCACTCCGGTTCCTTCTCAACCACCCTTTGCCTGAGACGGAGCTCTGCAGTTCTCTGCCTTATTCAGCTTTCAAGTCGTTCTTAGCCTTTAGTTAGTTGTTAGTTAGTTAGTACAGTTCTTGTTAGTTAATTGTAGTCCGTTAAAAAAATGGTTTTAAACATGCCTGGCTCTCTGGGCTTTAAACGGTGCACCTTCTCCAGAGATGCAATCCGGACGGACGCTCACAATGCGTCACATGTTTAGGGGAGCACTATTCATCACAAGATTGTCCCCACTGTGCCAAACTCAGGGCCAGGACTCTCAGGGACAGAGATCTTCAGCTAAAGCTGATCCTGCTGGAAAAAAAATGCTCATCCTGCTTCGGATCTGGGAATGCAGTCTAAGGAGGTACGCTCACCCCCAGGCTCCTCTCAGAGCAAAAAGGCACCAAAAAAGAAAAATTCCTCAGTGTCTCATCATCAGCCCTCCTCCAGAAAGAGGTCTCTGCCCAGACCATCGGCACAGAGGTCCCGGGTCAGCACTTAAGATGCTCCAGGTTCTTCAGGCATTCAGGCACCATCGGCTGCCAGCAGCACTAACTGCAAAGGCCCAAACACTGCCCTAAGACTGCACCGGCACATGTCATGGCACCATCATCTATATTGGTACTCTCCCATTCATTATTGATACAACTATGGCACTGACATGCCTACCGGGCACCGCCAGTGCAGCCGATAGCACTGGTCGCTTCCTCTGCACTGACTACATCCATTAGCTCCTCAGCACTGTTGGAACCAACCAGAGTAGTGGCATCAGTTATATGTTCAGTACCGCCAACGTACCAGCAATCTCTTCCATCCGTGCCGAACATGCTGTCAGCACCGTACAGACAGATACTCCAAACCCCGGCACCGATCCTTGCAGCACCATTACTGTACATGTGAAACGCTGACCTAGCAGTGACATTTGGTCCTCAGTCACCACTTTTTGGCACTGATGCGTTGCCAGTACTGACGACATCACATGCTCTATCCCCAGTGTCATCACAATTCTCCAGTGATGATGAGGAAGGTGTACAATCCCCCTTCTCTCTGCACTGCAGCCCTCCTGTACAATATTGCAAACCTCACTATGACCCAAGGAGGATTTCCCCATGGTATGGACACCACTGGATGCCTCCCCTGGTACCACATACTGCACAATGGCCATAATGGAGCACCTGGAGCTCATACAGGAGACACCACATCGTGCAACTGAGCCCTTACAAATGGGCTATCTCTGTTACACCGCGCACGATCTCATCTGTGCAACAATCAGATCCTCAAGTGCCTCAACCAACGGATGAGTCACCTCCTGATACAACACCATCTACCAATTCATTGTCTTCACTGGATGAGGCTGTGATGCCGCCTCCACCTTCAGCTGCGGATGACTTTGAGCACTTTAATGAGATTTTTAATAGAGTTGCGGCTGAGCTTAAAATTGCCACGGGGAAGTTTCGCAACCCCAGCATGAGCTCACTTGTATACTCCAAGCCCCCTATCTTATAAAATTGCCCTCCCCATCAATCCTGCTATTTTGGATCCGCCCAACACAATTTGGCAAACTCCAGCATCAATACCTCCTATGTGCAAGTATGCAGACAAGAAATACTATGTACCCACCAATACCTCGGAATTTCTCTTCACTTCTCCCACACCAAACTCCTTAGTGGTGGAAGCTGCACCACCAGCGGGCAAAACAACATCGCTTTCACACCACTCTACCAGATAAAGACACTAAGAGGCTTCATCTATTTGGGTGCAAGATGTACACTTCTGCAACTTTACAATTCAATATTTCAAACTATTCAGCTTTGCTAGCGAAGTATGACTTTCACAATTACTCCAAACTCATGGAGTTTGCTGATGACATCCTGAGGCAAAGAGATCTCAATTCACTGTTATACTAGCTGAGGGGCATACCATTTCCCAAGCTGCCATCCAGGTGGCGCTTGACACTGCTGACACTGCTGCTAGGGCCACAGCCACCACCATTGTGATGTGTAGAGCCTCCTTGTTCTCCCCAGCTACGTTCCCACGTGAGATTCAATCCACAGTAGAAGACCTGCCATTTGATCTTGAAAAACTATTTGCAGCCAAGACCAACAAGGTTCTTAACACTATGAAGGACATGGTGCCACTTTCCACATATTAGGGATACATACACTCGCCAATAGGCATAGACAATACCAATATCAACCCTATCTACGGCCATGCTACCCTGCCTATCTCAACCAATGGCAGCATTACAGCCTCAACAGAAGCTGAACCCAGCCTCAGAGACAAAGGCAGTCAACGGGTATGGCCCCTCAACCACCACTGGTCAACAAGCAAATTTGAACACTTGGTCAAGGGCCTAGAAAACCCCCAACAAATTTCAATGCTGAGAATGACCACACAAACTTTCCAAAATTGGCTCCGCTCATTCTACAACCAATGGGCTTCCATCACCTCAGTCAGATGGGTGCTCAATATTATACTGATCACTTATATCATCCCATTCCTCTTCAAACCTCCTACCCACCCTTCTATTCCATCCCTCTTCAGGGATCCCTCTCACGACGCCTTGCTACAACAGGAGATGCTGCATTTGTTAGATCTAGGGGCCATAGAATGGTCCCACAGCAGCACACTAGGCAGAGGCTTATATTCCCGCTAGATTCACAGGAGGCCAAGACCACTACCAATACCGAGTCCTACCCTTGGTCTGTCCACAGCCCCTCGAGTTTTCTCCAAAGTACTTGTCACAGTTCATCTTCACTCCATGGGGATAATCATATCCCCCTATCTCGACAACTGCCTTCTCAAGCATCATCACGGACGGAATCAGCACGCATGACAGCAATGACCATACATTGCTTTCAAAATTTAGACCTTTGAATAAAATGGGACAAGTCTTCTATTCACCCTTCCCAGAATATACAATTCATCAGGGCCCGCCTAGATTCCTTAATGACTCAAGCTTATCTACCTCACAAAAGATTCCTCACCATTCAAACACTGGCCACAACAATTTACTTCTCCTCTCGCACTACAGCCAAGGATTGTCTACAACTTCTTGGCCACATGTCAGCCACAACATTCATAGTATCGTATTCTTGACTTCACATGCGCTGCCTACAAGTTTGGTTTTTCCAGAGCATACAAGCCTCTGAAACACCCCATGTCTCTCCTGCTCACCATACCGCACAAGGTCAAAACATCGTTCCTTCGGTGGACCAAACCAGCCAATATTTGTATGGGATCCCATTTCTCCAGCCTTCCCCCTTGTGCACAATTATAACAGATGCTTCACTCATGGATGGAGCGCTCACCTCTGAGATCAGACCGCCAAAGGGCTCTGGTCAACTCCAGAGATCTCTTACATCTCTTAGAATTGCACTCCGTACACAATGCTTGCAGACATTTCCTGCCTTCCATTGCTGACAAACACGTCTGTGTCCTCACTGACAAAATTGTCTGTGTCTTCTGTATCAACAGACAGGGCAGTGCCAGATCTCCATCCCTTTCCACCAAAGCCATAAAACTGTGGAATTTTGGCATCAGCCACAACATCCACCTCTCCACAGTTCACATACCATGTGTCACTAATGTAACAGCAGATGATTTCAGCAGACACTTTCCCCACCATCATGAATGGGTGCTCGACCCTTCAGTAGCACACTCCCTGTTTCACAAATAGGGCTGACCATCCATAGAGCTATTTGCAACACCACACAATACCAAAAGCACTCTGTTTTGCTCAAGAACAGGCACAGGAATGGGATCTCTTGGGTATGCCTTCCTTATCCAATGGAGTCACGACCGCGCTTACGCCTTCCCCCCATACCACTTCTGGCCAAGGTCATTCAGAAGATCAGGATGGATGGCTCCACAGTCATCCTGATAGCCCCCACCTGGCCGAGACAATCGTGGTATCCCTTCCTGCTCAGGATGTCAATTCACACTCTCCCTTTCCAACACAAGCTCATCACTCTGGGTCAGACAACCCAAATCTACCTGGATCTATGCAAGTTACATCTAACAGCATGACTCCTCTGTGGCTCTCTCATTTAGAAGTAGATCTCTCGGAACAAGTTCGGACAATCTTCATCCACAGCCATAAGGATTCTACCTGTGCCTCCTACCCCTAGAAGTGGAAACAATTCTCAGCATGGTGTACGCTGAAAGGGCAGGACCCAATATCAACACCCCGGTCTTTTATCCTTGAATATCTACTCACCTTAAAGCAATTATTGCTCTTGTTTAGTTCCATCAAGGTACAAATAGCAACCATTACAGCCTTTCACCACAGAATTGATGGCTGCTCCGTATTTACTCATCCCACAACCAAGAGGTTTCTCAAAGGATTGCATCTCTTACTTCCTGATACAATACAACTAGTGCTTCCCCGGGATCTTGGGTTAGTACTGTGAGCCCTAACCAGGCCACCTTTTACACCTCTCCATGTAAGCTGCATTCCTGGTTGCTGTCGCATCAACCTGCCGTGTAGGAGACATAGCAGTACTCATGGCCAACCCACCTTTTACAGTATTTCACTCTGATAGGGTTACTCACCTTGTGCAGTAACTGGAGTTCTTCAAGATGGTGTCCCTGTGGATGCTCCATGACTCACCCTCCTCTCCTCTGCTTTGGACCTGGGGGGCTTTTGGAGTAGAGAAGGAACTGGAGGGATCAGGCCGCACATGCACGGTGCCTAATAGCACAGTGTGCATTGGTTCATGCTGCGCATGTGCGGCCCAGCAGGGACTGCTTCAAAATCTCCAATCCAGGCACTGGGATGGCACCAAGACCAAGTGTGGAGCATCCACGGGGATACCATCTTGAAGAACTCCAGTTACTGTGCAAGAGGAGTAATCTTCATTTCACGCAATGCACAGTCAACCTGTGGAACTCCTTGCCAGAGGATGTTGTGAAGACCAGGACTTTAACGGGGTTCAAAAAAGAACAAGATAAATTCATGGAGGTTAGGTCCATAAATGGCTAAGAATGGTATCCTAGCTTCTGTTTGTCAGAGGCTGGAAATCTATGACAGGAGAGGGATCACCTGATGATTACCTATTCTGTTCACTCCCTATGAAGCATCTGGCATTGGCCACTGTTAAAAAACAGGAAACTGGGATAGATGGACCCTTGGTCTGACCCAGTATGGCCATGCTTATGTAATTATTTCAATCTATTACATTATATATCTGTTTTAGATTGTCACCAGAAAAGTCTCACCAGAATGTTACTAATTTAGAAAATTATTGTAAACTAAATGTAGCCATTATCAAACATAGATATGCTAAATATTTCTATATTCGCACATTGTTATTCTAGGTAAGCCACTTACAGAATTAAATATAATCGGTCACTTAGATTTCATTTATTAGCTTTGAAGCAGAAATATAGAGAGTTAGTGACAGTGATAACTGGAAAGTGCTCAAATTGGAAATATAAAAGTTTTCTGACAGGCATCAAACTTTCAGTCTGTCAGCTTTTGATTGTGTCTCCACAACTTCCATTATTCACATGTCCGCATCTTGACATGTGTGCCCACAATACCACTCTCACCATTGTCTACCCATAATAGATCTTGACCCTCCAATTGTCTGTGAGTTTCTTACAATGATGGCTAAATATGAAATACCATAAGTATTTCTCTTGAGAAGTTATCACATTTCAATACCATTTCAATACCATGCACATGGTAATCGTGTATCAAGTTAAATTACATTTCCACGGTTTTTTAGGGTTTTTTCTGTTTCCACTTGCTTCATGAAATTCCCCCATCTTCTATCATAGTTATTTATCTTTTCACTGTAATAATCAACCTCTTCTCTTCTTCTCCTATGCCCAAGGCACACCTCCAAACAACTCATTCCATTCCAACAGTCTTTCCTTTTTCCAGTCCATGTCCAGGATTTCCTTTCTGACAATTCATGAGCTATAGGGAGGAAGAAAAACATAGGGCTTATATTATCCTCTCTTTGGCAACACAATCCACATCAGTAGAAGAAAGCAAACATCAACTTCCATTAATATGGCTAGTTTTCTGAAAAGTGCAGGATTTTTTGACTTGCACTTGTGTCCCATTCTGCTATCTGCAGGCACTCAGATATTGTACTAATACAGGAAGCATGTCTATTGCATGAATTTGTAGTCAGCCTGTAATTCTGTGATGTCAAGATTAACATCTATATTTTGTGCCTGTATATCAAGAAGGTGTTGGAGTCTCCACAATTTAATGGAACGGAATATGGGGGAGGGACCCCACCTGTGCTTAGCAGCTCATCTTCCCATAGTCAAGGAAGTCAAAGCCCTCCTAGTAACACCAGCCTTGCAGTCAGGAATCAGTTCTGGGTCCTGTTCTGTTTAATACCTTCATTAATGATTTAGAATAGATAATAGAGACTACATTTATAAAATTTGTGGATGAAACCAATTTGGGAAGGGGCTGCAAGTGCTTTGGAGAACAGGATTAAAATAAAAGGATCTGGACAAACAGGAAAAATGTCTCAAGAAAATAGGATGAAATTCAATAAGGACAAATGCAAAGTACTCTACTTAAGAAGGATCAGAGGGGTAGCCGTGTTAGTCTGAATCTGCAAAAACAATGAGAAGTCCTGTGGCGCCTTATAGACTAACAGATTTATTGGAGTGTAAGCTTTCGTGAGCAAAGACCCACTTCGTCAGATGCATCTGACGAAAGCTTATGCTCCAATAAATCTGTTAGTCTATAAGGTGCCACAGGACTTCTCGTTGTACTTAAGAAGGAACATTCAGTTACACATATACAAAGTGGGAAATTGCTACTTAGGTAAGAATACTAGAGAGAGGGATCTGGGGATCATAGTGGATCAAAAGTTAAATATCACCACAATATGCCAACATCTTTATCATCTCAAATGAAATATTGGTGAACAGAGTTACACTGTTACAAAAAAAAGCAAACATCATTCTGGAAAGTATTAGCAGGAATGTTGGGTGGCCAACAGAATTGCTGGAACCCTCGGCAAGATGCTGGGGGCTGGCTCCACTCTCCCGCAAGGGGCAGGGCCTCAGGTGGAAGGGGTATATCTGAGGCAGAGCATGCCATACAGCATTCTGGTAGCAATTTAAAGGGCTCTCAGGGCTGCTGTTCTTGCTGCAGTAGCAGCAGCAACAGAGGCCAGGATCCCCAGGCGCTACTGAATCTTGGGGCCCCGGAATGGTTGGCCCCACTTCCCTCCCCTCATCAGAAGGTTTGAAGAGTGTTGTAAGCAAGACACACGAAGTAATTCTTCTGCTCTACTCTCCATGGATTTAGGAGTGCAACATTTCAGGAAAAATGTGGACAAACTGAAAAAAGTCCAGAGAAGAGCAACAAAGAATGTTTAAAGAAAACATGACCTATGGAAAATATTGGGTTTGTTTAATCTGGAAAAGAGAAAACGAAGAGAGGACAGAATAACAGTTTTCCTGCATAAAAGGTTGTTGCAAGGAGGAGGAAGAAAAATTGTTATCCTTAACCTTTGAGGCGAGGACAAGAAGCAATGGGCTGAAATGGTAACAAAGGTGATTTAGGTTGGACATTAGGAAAAATTTCATGTCAGGGTAGTTAAACACTAGAATACACTGGCAAGGGAGGCTGTGGAATCTCCATCATTGAGCATTTTTAAGAACAGGTTAGACAAAGTATGGTCACAAATGAAGGGAACAGGACTAATTGTCTCAATGTCCTTTCTAGTCTTACATTTCTTATAATTCTATGTAAATCAACCTGATTGCTAAACCATTCTCTGCATATTCTTGCTTTGTTGTATCTGATTTTCTATTATTGTGTGGGTGAGAGAAGCCTGTAACTGTAGGAGATGTTATCTGCCTTCTTTTATGTAGCTTTTGCTGCTTCTCAGGACTTCTAGGATACATTTTACATAAACTGTAAAAGGCTCCATTGAGGTTAGGGCAAGTCAGATGAGACACACATTGTCTTTTAAATGGCTTCATCAGGCTCTTCTCACTACATCCTTTAGCGGTCTTGTGCTGCAATCTAACACTCTTAGGATTGTTTGAACCAAGCCTTGAGCTTTCTGACTGTCCCTCTGGTGGCATTTCCTATTCAAAGAGGAAGCAGGAGTCTTTGAAATTAATACATCTTTGTTATATGGACAGAGTAATGACCGTTAAAATACAATGCTCATTTGTTAATAATGGTATGGCTGTCGATAAAACCTGTGGGGTTGCTTAATGCTGGCTACTCATGGAATGTTGTGTTGATTTTAAAGTACTTCAGACTCACTTCTTTCACAGAATGAAGCACATGAAGTAACAGAAGAACTCTTTAAAGAGAAATTGATATCAGTGGGAGGCAGGCAGGTTGTTCAGGACAGATTCAAAAAGCCTGGAAGTGTTAGAGGAAAGCTGACAATCTTAAAAAGAGTATAAAAGGGGAAGGTCCACATTCTCAGAGCATGCTGAAGTAATAATATTAAAGCATTTTTCACAATTCCCCCAACCAACCAACCAACCAAGCAGCAGCAGCTGGAGAAAGACTCTGTCATGACTCATCTGAGATTCACCTCAAACCAGGCTCTGATATACTCAGCAGCAGAATTTGAAGTGTGACGTGCTTTCACCTAGAGCTGGGTGAAGACTGGAAAAGTTTCTGGCACTTACATTGTTTAGTTAGAAAGCAAATTTCAGCTTGCCATGTTCTTGTTTTCTATTTTTGATTTCCATAACCATTTGTTCAGGACAGATGTTGTGAAGACCAAGACTTTAACAGGGTTAAAAAAAACTAGGTAAATTAATGGAGGTTAGGTCCATCAATGGCTATTAAACAGGATGGGTAGGAATGCTGTCCTTAGCCTCTGTTGTCAGAGGCTGGAAATGGATGACAGGGGAGGGATCACTTGATCAAAAAATGAGTACAGGAGCTGCCGAAAAAGCTCCCCACTGTCAGCACTTTCACTTTCGACACTGAGCCTGATCAGCACAGCGTTGGAACGTGAGTATGCAAATGAAGCCCGGGATATTTAAATCCCAGGCTCATTTGCACTTCCGAAGTGCTTGATTTGCATCCCTCTCTCAGCAGAGGCATCTTGCATTGGCCACTGTTGAAAGACAGGATACTGGGCTCGATGGACCTTTGGTCTGACCCAATATGGCCGTTCTTATGTTCTAATGTAAACACATTTTAATCTCCATTTGTTTTGTATTTAAATTAAAACTGTTTCATGTGGAAGGAGAAGTGATGTAGTAACCACCTAAACTAAGGACCATCAGTGAAGACCTATGTGACTGTAGCAGCAGGAGAAACAGCAAGAGCCTCATCATCACATGTACATGATGATGCCAAAGCCCATCAAGTCCCTCAGAGATTGATCATCCTTAGCAACAGTACTACCATGACTTGGCACTTGAAGGCAGATAACTACACTGCCCATTCTCTCATCAGAATGAGAAATAGTGATTCTTCTCTCTGATCACATTTCCAACCCCCACTCTGTTTGTAACACAATCATATACCCTTAGTCTATGTCTACATTGGCAGCTTCTTGCGCAAGAACTCCTTTGCGCAAGAGTTCTTGTGCAAAAACTCTTCCACAAGAGAGCATCTACACTGGCATGTGCTTTTGCGCAAGAGCATCCATGGCAGTGTAGACGCTCTCTTCCGCAAGAAAGCTCTGATGGCCATTTTAACCATAGGGGCTTCTTGTGCAAGAAATTCATGTTGTCTGTCTACACTGGCCTCTTCTGGAAGAGCTCTTGCGCAAGAGGGCTTATTCCTGAGAGGGAGTGTCAGAGTTCTCACGCAAGAAGCCCTGATTTTCTACAGTACAACGTCAATTTACTTGCACAAGAACACGCCACCAGTGTAGACAGGCGGCATGTTTTTGCACAAGAGCAGCTGTTTTTGCGCAAGAACGTGCCAGTGTAGACACAGCCTTAGAGTTCTGGGGCTCCAGGCTTCAAAAGAAGAACACTTAAAGACTTTTTGCAGACATCAAACACTCTTGATATGGAAGTACATGCCATTCAACTATGAACCAAAAATCTTTTTCAAGAAAAACTCAACATTTTCTGTGGAGGATAACGCACACTTTTCATAGACCCCTATGTGGCCTTGCCAGTAGTGTCAGGGTTGTTACCAGGGCGGGGAAACTTTTTCAAAAGGCAAATCAAGGGTATAGAACTCTCTGCCAAAAGAAACAAGAAGAGCTACTAACTAAACCACATTCACCTCTGCCAAAGTTTTCTCACTATTACTATTATTAGCACTATTGTGTGATCTTGTGGTCACCTTCTGGGTCAGCATAATCGACCAGAGTCCCCAGAAAAATGACACTAACATGAGCAGTAATTACAAAAGTCATGTTTGTTACTTTAAGATGGTAAAGAAACAGCTCTCCTCTCACTGCTGAAACTGTTGACCTTGTGTACCCCACAGGCAGAAAGCACCCTCCTCTGAGGCTTACTTCTGGGATCAGGGATCCTTCCCTTTCTGAGAGGACCCATGCTGTTCAGCTATATCTAGACAGCAGGACTATTTTTGGATACCAAAAGTGTCCTGAAATAGCAATTCTGCTTCTTTAAATATCTCCATTATTTCAAAATATATTTCAAAATAACAGGTGCGCTATTAGAATCACAGAATCATAGAGCTGGAAGAGACCTCAGAAGGTCATCAAGGCCAGCCTTCCGACCAAGGCAGGACCAATCCCAACTAAATCAACCCAGCCAGGGCTTTGTCAAGCCAAGACTTAAAAACCTCTAAGGATGGAGATTCCACCACCTCCCTAGGTAACCCATTCCAGTGCTTCATCACCCTCTTAGTGAAATAGTTTTTCCTAATATCCAACCTAGACCTCCCCCACTGTAACTTGAGACCACTGCTCCTTGTTCTGCCATCCATCAATACTGTGAACAGCCTTTCTCCATCCTCTTCGGAAGCTCCCTTCAGGAAGTTGAAGGCTGCTATCAAATCCCCCCTCACTCTTCTCTTCTGCAGACTAAACAGACCCAAATCCCTCAGTCTCTCCTCATAGGTCATGCACTACAGCCCCCTAATCATTTTGGTTGCCCTCTGGTGGACCATCTCCAATGCGTCCACATCCTTTCTACAGTGGGGGCCCAGAACTGGACACAATATTCCAGATGTGGTCTCACCAGAGCCAAACAAAGGCTCTGGACCCTATCCCTGCCCTCCAGCATATATACCTCTCCCCCTAGCTTAGTGTCATCTGCAAACTTGCTGAGGGTGCAATCCACCCCTCATCCAGGTCATTAATAAAGATGTTGAACAAAACCAGCCTAGAACTGATCTTTGGGGTACTTTGCTAGAAACCGACCGCCAACCTGATAGCGAGCCATTGATCACTACCCGTTGGGCCCAACAGTCTAGCCAGCTTTCTATCCATCTTACAGTCCATGTATTCAATCCATACTCCCTTAACTTGCTGGCAAGAATATTGTGGGAGACCGTATCAAAAGCTTTGCTAAAGTTAAGGTATAGCACATTCACTGACTTTCCAATATCCACAGAGCCAGTTACCTCATCATAGAAGCTAATCAGATTGGTTAGGCACGACTTGCCCTTCGTGAATCCATGTTGACTATTCATGATCACTTTCCCCTCTTCCAAGTGCTTCAAAATGGCTTCCTTGAGAATCCCCTCCATGATTTTTCCGGGGACTGAGGTAAGGCAGACTGGCGTGTAGTTCACTGGATTGTCCATCTTCCCTTTTTTAAAGATGGGCAGTACATTTTCCTTTTTCCAATCATCCGGGATCTCTCCCAATCTCCACGAGTTTTCAAAGATAATGGCCAAAGGCTCCACAATGACATTTGCCAACTCCCTCAGTACCTTCAGATGCATTAAATTTGGGGCCATGGATTTGTGTATGTTTAGCTTTTCTAAATAGTTCCTAACATGTTCTTTCCCCACCAAGGGCTGTCCACCTCCTTCCCATACTGCGTTGCCTTGTGCATTTGTCTGGGAGCTGACCTTGTTTGTGAAGGCAAAGAAAAGCATTGAGTACTTCAGCTGACCTTGTTTGTGAAGGCAAAGAAAGCATTGAGTACTTCAGCTTTTCCCACATCATCTGTCACTAGGTTACCTCCCTCATCCAGTAAGGGTCCCAAACCCTCTCTGATCACCATCTTATTGCTAACATGCCTGTAGAAAACTTTCTTGTTATCCTTCACATCCCTTTCCAGCTGCAATTCCTATTGTGCTTTTGCCTTCCTGATAACTCCCCTGCATTCTCGAGCAATATATTTATACTCCTCCCTAGTCATCTGTCCAAGTTTCCACTTCTTGTAAGCTTCCTTTCTGTGTTTAAGCTCACCATGGATGTCCCTGGTAAGGCACTCTGGTCGCCTACCATATTTGCTTTTCTTGCTGCACAGCGGGATGGTTTCCTCCTGTGCCTTTAATAAGGCTTCTTTAAAATACTGCCAGCTCTCCTGGATTCCTTTCCCCTTCATGTAAGCATCCCATGGAATCCTGCCCATTAGTTCTCTGAGGGAGTCAAAGTCTGCTCTTCTGAAGTCCAGGGTGTGTATTTTTCTACTCTCCTTTCTTCCTTTGCTCAGGATCCTGAAATCTACCATGTCATGATCACTGGTGCTCAAGTTGTCACCCACCTCTACTTCCCCTTAACCCTAAGGCATCCCTTTAACCCTAGTTACACGAAGGTTAAGGGACTTGTCGGAATAGTGTTTTATTTCAGTGCCAAATTTTGAAATAAACTATTTTGAAATTACCTCAAAATAAGCTATGCAATTTGTGCAGCGCAAATTGCATAGCTTATTTCGAGGTAAGGGTGCTGTGTAGATTCACCCTTATTGTGTATGGATGTGCCATACAAAGAGACCCAGCAAGCACTATAACTCCATTTCAGCATCCTCGTTCTTAATGTTTCATTCATTTAGAAATAAAATAGCATGAGCCTGCTTGTTGGTGGCAAGGAAAGAAAATAGACGATTGTCACTTTTAAGTAATGGGGGATACTCAGCTACAAAGATGATGTAATAGAGGGATGGATAGAAAGAAGTACTGACTGTTCTGTTAGCACTTAAAAAAAACAATGACTGGTCTAGCACATGGGTTCCCAAACTGGAGGGCATGCCCCCAGCCTCCCCCCTCCCCCCAATCAAGTTTTGCTGCCCTGTTCAGTTCCTTTTTCCTGGGGTTTGTTTTTTTTTTTTTGGCTCAACAAGGTTTGCTGCTGGGGGGGGGCGTGAGGGTTTTTCAGAAATCAAAAAGGGGGCATGATGCCAAAAAGTTTGGGAACCACTGGTCTAGCAGCACCTTAGAGACTAACAAAATATGTAGATGGTATCATGAGCTTCTGTGGGTACAACCCACTTCTTCAGATGAATGGAATATTAAAAGTCCAGTTCCAAAATAAATAAGATGTGGTGGGGGAGGAAGGGAAAAACAGTGAATTAGAGTGTTTTTGATACATGAAGCTGATAGAGAAGGTGCAAATTGTTCTTAAGTGCCCATTGTTTGGTTGGTTAAGTCATTAAGATGTGAAAGGTAGGCTATGTCTACACTGCAGCCTTCTTCCGCAAAAGCTTATGCAAATGAAGTGCGGAATGGAGTATTGCTGTGCTTCATTTGCACAATTAATTAGCAGCCACTTTTGCACAAGAGGCTTTTGCGCAAAAAGGAGCTGTGTAGATGGCTCCTTTTTGCACAAAAAACCCCTCTTGCACAAGAGCCGTTCTTCCTCATTTTTTCAGCTCCTTTTTATGCAAAAACCTATTGCGCAAAAGTAGCTGTTAATTAATTATGCAAATGAAGTGTGGCGATATTCCACTCCGCTCTTAATTTGCATAAGCTTTTGCAGAAGAAGGCTACAGTGTAGACATAGCTGTAGTGTGCTAGCCAGATGGTATCTTTATTCATACCTTTGTGATGGGTCCCAAACTTGTAAATGAAGTTAAGTTCTAACACTTCCCTGTGCATTTGGCTTGTGGAATTGACCTGAAACAACAGGGTGACTTTGAGATCCAGTAGTGTACGCCCAGGCAGGTTAAAGTGTTCTCTAAGGGTATGTCTACACTAGCCCCCTAGTTCGAACTAGGGAGGCTAATGAGGGTGACCGAAATTGCAAATGAAGCATGGGATTTAAATATCCCGCGTTTCATTAGCATGTTCCCGGGCAGTCGCCATTTTGGAAATTGACTAGCCTGGAATGACTGCCCGCGTCTACACGCAGCAGTGAAACGGGAGTTCGAAGTAAAGCCCTAACTCGAATTAGCTGTTATTCCTCCTGGAATGAGGTTTAACAGATAATTTGAATTAAGGCTCTCTTGCAGGTTGCCATGCTGAGCAGCAGGCAGGTAAAAGGGGCTGGCTGGGGGCATGCACTACCAACTGGTCTGGGACTGCCACATCCCATTCCTACCAACACTGCTTGTTGCTTTTTGTTCCTCCACCATCAGAGAGTGAGAGGAAAGCTCAGAGTGTCCCTGCATTCCTCTTCCTCCTGGCTGGTGCAGGAAAGAGGTAGAGGAATGAGTGACCCACATTGTGCAATTTCCTATTGCTCCCTGACAGTGATGGAAGGGGAAGAGCAAACAAAGTAGCATCGGTAGAAATTGGGAGAGGAGGCTTCAGCATTCTCCCCACACACTGAGTCTCCCTGAGTATCCCATGTGCCCTGCTCTGATTTCTGCACCCCCACACTCCAACCCTCTTCCCTGAGCCCCTCCTCACACACCTCAATTTATATAACTTATTTGTAGAATGTATTTGTAGTTTGAAAAGAGAGAGCTCATTTGGCGTAATGCTTAGCTATGTTTGTTTTATCTGTGTTCATTACTTATGCTCTGAGATCTTATGGCACTTCTTCTTGAACTTCTGGTAAAGTAAAGTGGCTTCCAGCTATTAGGCTGCTGAGTGATCTTTTAAAACACAAATACTTCCATTTGCAGTTATATGTTCTTTTCTTCCATGCTAGACTAAGATGGCATAGTGCTATCTCGCTGCCAGATAAAAACACCTTTTTAATTTAGTGAAAGTTTTATATAAATAAGAACTGTAAGACTGCTCCCATGGTTTATAGGGTTTTCTCTGGGACTTTGTGTGAATATGTGCGGTAGCTGCTTCACAAATTATGCTCTGTATCCTTTACCAAAACATAACCCATCCCCACATTCTTTATTAAAACTTTTACCCCGACTCACATTTGACTCAGTTTCCATATCAGGTTTGACACTTGTCCTATTCAGTTAAATATCAGTATTTTTGTTTATAATCTATGGTACTAATGGCTTGAAACAAAAAAAAAAAAATGTCAGTCTATTAAAGTGAAGCCTTAGCAAACTCCCTTCATGAAAAATATTCTCCACTTGAAAGACATCTTTGACCCCCACTATGATATAGTTTACTATTGCGGAACTGCCTTCCCTAAAAGGGATGTAGGTCATGAGGAAAAGTCATGAAGTTCAGCTCAGCAAGTGGCATTTCAGCATAAGTGTAGTCAGTTTAGGTTTATACACTGACTTTATACACTATAAAAGTAAAATCACAAGACATATATCGTGTCATGATGGTGACTTAAAGCATTCGTGTTGTATTGGCCTGAGCATATTAACATGTGAGGCCCTAAGAGGTTAAATCATTTTAATTCTTCAATCAAAATGAAATATTCTTTCTGCTAGAAATAAAACACTTCTATATTTATTTTAGAAAAAGTCACTTAAATCCCAGTGAAGTAATAAATGGGAAGAAGAATAGCAAGTTCAAATTAGATAAGCAAATTTTCTGGAAGACTCACAGCACATTAGTTTACATTTTCTTGAAGACAAATCCAGATTATGTTATGTTCTGTTAAATATCCTTTTTACCACTTTATGACATCTGCAAAATGACACAAGCTTACCAGTAATATTGGCTGTTAAGGGCTTGGTTAGTATACTAGTGAATTTCAGCTTTAGTGATCAGGCTAATGTTAGAATTCTGGCTAAAGATGAGGCTATAACATCCTTCGTTCTTGTCAGTTTTTTATTTCTAAACTAGTACAAACTTCATTTCAGTTTAAGTCTAGTCTCATCCTCTGCCCCAACCCTAACAATGTTTATGGCCAAGGTCCAATGGTTTGTTGATTACTTGCCTTTACTTGCTTAATATGAATTAACCCACATATGTTGTACTAAAGCAATCTCAGCTAGATGGCATATGAACAGGGCCTCATGGTTTCAGCATCTGTGAGAATGCCAATGTACATCAAGTCACCTGTCAAAGGTTGCCACCATTTTTTATCACATAGTGTGTGTGAAGGGCATACTGCCAAGGTACTCAATTAGGGTACCCTACCGTGACAGGATTTGACTGGTCCTTCCATTTTTCATGAGACTAATAAATCAGGGCAGACTCCTCCATCTTTTTACTAATGTACAATATTTTACTTCTAGGCCCTGACAATTAATATTAACTTGACTATATTTTCTGTGAGCAATACAATTTATTTTTAGTTATAATTCTCTTTCAAACTAAACACATTTGGAATTGCCAGCAGTTCAGTGGGCTTTTCATATCTTCTGAAACCCTTTCAGTTCTTTGAATCAGAAGCATATTCTCTTCCACTGTAGATGGAAATTATTCAATATTCCTTTATTCTTCTCCGATAAGTTTTACTCCCAGTCCATTATGAAATATGAAAACAGCAAAACAGTAGCAAAAAAAAGAAAGTTAATTTCAGCATTCTTCAATAGGAAATAAGGGAAAACTTAGAAAGAAAGCTGTGCTGTGATTGAAATACTTAGCATAATCCTTTTTCCTCTCAAATGTTGTTATGCTCAGAGCAGAGGAGGAACAAAGTAGGAGTTACCAAAAAGCAGCAGCATCCCTATAATAAATCAAAATGTTAATCAACAAGGAAAAGCAAATATGTTATTTAGCCACAGTTCCAGTACCTTTGAAATATTTAGTTATGAATATTAAGGAATCCTTGGAAAAATTTCTTTAAACTACCATACAATAGCTCATGTTGCTAAATTATGTGCTTAATGATTAGTTACTGAGATCAACTAAAGCAAGTTAGGTCAGTTCTTTTCTCAGTAAACACGAATAATTTCTATAGTATTAACTGGACTTAGTGCTAATGCTCACTTTTTAAATGGAATATAGATCTCATTGGAAGAGTGTACACAGACATTATGAATAATTGATTAAGATTAAAATGAGTACTGATTATCAGTTATAAAATAGGAATATGCCAAAAAGTGCAGAACCATTCTTCCTTTCAGGAGCTGACATCCCGCCTCCTAGTTCAGACATCCCCCCTCCACCTGCCCATCTTCTCCTCATGTTCAATAAAGAGACACTCCTTTTTTTTCCAAACCAAACAGGTGTGTTTATTGGGAGGTCAGTAAAGGGGCAAAGGGAGGGAGTGAGAGGGGGAAGGGAGAGAGCAGAAAAGCAGAAGCCCCTGTTGGGGAGGCCCTGGGGAAAGTTACTGGGGAGGCTGAGAGAACCTCTCCCTCGGAGCCTCCCAGATATGCACCCCCAACTGATGGGCCTAGTGGGTGGCAGCTGTCTGGGGCTGCTCAAACGCATGGCCCTCGCAGCCGGCATCTGCCCCTACCCCAGGAGGAAGGCCTCCCCCTTGCGTACAACAAGATTGTGGAGAACACAGCACGCGGCCACCACCTCGGGGATATTGTGCTCCCCAATGTCCAGGCATGTGAGGAGGCAGTGGAAGAGTCCCTTGACACGCCCACAGGCACACTCCACCTACATCCTGGCTCAGCTGAGGCAGGCATCGAAAAGGTACTTGCTGAGATCCAGGTGGCTGGTGTATGGCTTCATCTGCCAGGGCATGAGTGGGCATGCCACATCCTCCACTGGCATGTTCTGGTCACCCACCGCCAAGTCCCAGTGGAGAAAAAAGATGCCCGCCTCCTGCTTGGTGCACAGGTTGGAATTCCTAAAAACTCGGCAATCATGTGCCCTGCCCGACCACCCCACATAAATGTTTGTAAATTGGCCCCGGTGGTCCACCAAGGCCTGCAGGACTATAGAAAAGTAGCCCTTGTGGTTGATGAGTTGGGCTGCTTGATGGTCCAGGGACCGGATCAGGATCTGCATGCCATTGATGGCTCCCCCGCAGTTTGGGAACCCCAGGGCAGCAAATCTGGCCATGGTTGCGTCCAGGTCCTTGAGATGGACGACTCTGCGCAGCAGCAGGGAATTGATGGCCCTGATGACCTGCAGAAGGAGACAAAGAAACACACAAAGCAGAGAATGAGAGAGGGGTTGCATGAGCCCTTGGGAGGTGCCCGTCCCCCTCCCCTCCTCTGCCCCCCAATCTCCCAGGAGCCACCCCCTATGAGCCTGTGCCTCCCGAGCAGCAGGGCTGTGTGAGGGCGGGACGGCACAAGCCCCCGGGGCCAGGGCTTTTCCCCCACCCCCAGTCCACCGCATACAGTCCCCAGCTTCCCTCTCCCGAGGTCCTCCTTATCCATCACCCCACCCCCTGCAGCCACCTGCAGCCTGCGAGCTCCTTACCTGCATAAGCAAGGTCCTAATTGTGGACTTCCCCACCCCAAGCTGGTTGGCCACCAACTGGTAGCTGTCTGAGGTGGCCAGTTTCCAGAGGGTGATTGCGACCCACTTCTGCTGAGGGATGGCGGCCTGCAGGTGGGTGTCGCATCTCTGAAGGGTGGGTGTGAGCCAGGCACACAGCTTGAGAAAGGTGGCCTTGCACATGCAAAAGTTCTGTAGCCACTGCTGGTTGTCCCACTGGTCCATGAACCCCACCAGTCTGAGCTGGTCTCCAGCCTCCAGAACCTTCTGTATATGGTGGGGTACAGCAGCCAGAGTGGAGCAGCCACAGCCACGCAGAGGGTGACAAGGAGGAGTTCCGAGTCCACGTCCAGCATGAACATGTAGGCAGGTGGAAGAAAATGCTGCAGGAACTGCAGCATGGCCATGTGGGGCCATCGCCTGCCCAGGGGCAGCTCCCGCTCCATGGCTCACAACAGGAAAAAGCTGTGGCATCCCCACAAAAGAACAGGGCAACCACAGCAGGCACTGCTGATGCTCTGCTGTCCCTCAGCGGAGGTCCAGAAGCAGGCAACAGAATCAGAGAAATGGCTGTCCGGGGCGGGTCCCTTTAAGCGCATGTCTCTGCAGGGCTCTGGCAAAAGCACTCAAGAGCAACTGGTGACCTAAAGTCCGGCTAGAACTAGTTCCGGGTGGTTTTATATGTGAGAGAGCGTCCAACGAGTGTGGATACTCTCTTGCACAAAAGCACATTGTGCTTTTGTAATGTGGGCGCGCTCTTGCGCAAGATGTTTTTGCGGAAGATCTCTTCTGCAAAGAGTTTCTTGCGCAAGAAGCCTGTTGTGTAGACATAGCTTGAGTGGTGTATTCTCTGCATTTTGGGTTCAGCAAGTGTTGTAATATATCAGTTCTGACTATTATTTGTTGTGTTTTCACCTAGAACCAAGCAATAAGTGACTTGAATTTACCTCTGTGAACTTCAACTCCAAAGTAAAAATGATAATTGTGTCAATTTCAATTTGTATTTGGCTTGATCCTGGAATTACAGAGCACCATCACTCCCATTTAATTTAATACTTGGTAAAGATACTCACTGATTCTCTGGAATGGGCCCAGCGACCCCACTAACCAGACTATATGAAACAGAAATAGTTTTAAACTGTCCTCTTTCAAAATATGAATGTTCCTTCCGTTAAACTCTTCTGATCTTGATTCCCACAATAATTACACTGTTTTTGTGATCTCCCAGAATGAGACATCCAGAATATGCTGTATAGACAAACTAGTAATAAGTTTCATGCACAGGAAAAATCATTTGAAAGGAGTATGTTAAAATTTGTTTCTAGACTGTATGTCTCCTCCTCAAGGTAAGGAAGTGTTCAGCAGATTAATGTGCTCAGGTGTTGTTTTCACTTTGCAGTTTATCTTTCACAATGCAAATGACAATTAAAATTACATTTATTAAAAGTGTTAAAACTTCTGTTCAAGAAGCTAGTAGGTCCCAAAATGTTAAAATAGTCCAATAATGTGCGAAATCCTCTTGGCATAGCAATTCTCCTTCTGATGAGGAATCTGCAACAAGAACAGAGGCAGTAGATCCATTCTCCTCACCTCAAACTCTTCTGGCAGAGAACAGATGCCACGGGTTGATGCCACTCCCATTGTCAAGAGGGAGTGCAGTCAAAAGCTAGTAGAGCATCTAGACACTGAAGTTTCTTTAACTCGCATCTGTGGCTGACTGAACTACAGCTGCATTCCAGGATAAGGAAAGGGACAAAGGGCTTGATACCACCTTAAACCTCACTCACCGCCATATATGCTGAGTGGAACTTCTTGCACTTGAGAGTTTGCATCTTGATTTTGGCATTCTTTCTCATTGTGGCATAGCACAAGCTTATAATAGGAACCTTGTATATTTGTGCTGAGGTAGGGTGGTTTAAAGCAGAGAACAGCCTATTAATTATAGATTATTGTTAGTATTCTGGGTAGCTGAATGCATAATAACACCAAATAGGGGAAGTGAGCAGAAAGAGTCACAAAAACTTTCTAATCTAAACCTGAGAGATGCTGAGTACCTGTGTCTTCTTATTGGCTATGTTTTTCAAATTACTAAACTTAGACTCCAAAAAAACCTATTTAGCCCTTAAATAAGTGCCCTGATGTTAAAAAATGCTGAGAACCTAGCAAATCCTCCTGAAGTCATAATAGTGTATTCTCTCCAGCTCTTTCTTGGGGAATATGTACACACATTTCCACACAGCCACTGAAAATAATTGGTTTTTCTTATTTATTTATTGCAAGTAAATTTCACATGGCTGACAAGAGGAGAAAGGCTATAATGAAAATAAAGAAATGAGGCATTTGGTTGTATCCAGTGACATACTGCCTGGAATGGGTCACAGCTGTGAGTGTCTAACTCATGGCAGACTGTCACAAAACGGAGCAGATGCCACTGGCAGTTCATTATATACTTAGATTTCACCAAGTTCATTCCTCTAATATGAATATGGCATTAGGAATATATTACCGACCACCTAACCAGGACAGTGATAGTGATGCTGAAATGATAAGGGAGATTAGAGAGGCTACCAAAATAAAAAACACAGTAATAATAGGAGATTTCAATTATCCCCATATTGATTGGGTGCATGTCACCTCAGGACGGGATTCAGAGATTAAATTTCTTGATGCCTTAAATGACTGCTTCTTGGAGCAGCTAGTACAGGAACCCACAAGGGGAGAGTCGATTCTCGACCTAGTCTTGACTGGAACGCAGGATCTGGTCCAAGAGGTAACTGTTACTGGACCGCTTGGAAATAGTGACCACAATATAATAACTTTTAATATTCCTGTGTTGGGAAGAACACCGCAGCGGTCAAACACTCTGGCATTTAATTTCAAAAAGGGGAATTACACTAAAATGAGGAAGCTAGTTAAACAGAAACTAAAAGGGAGAGTAATTAAACTAAAATCCCTGGAAGCTGCATGGGAACTGTTTAAAGACACCATACTAGAGGCCCAACTTAAATGTATACCCCAAATAAAAAAACACAGTAAGAGACCTAACAAAGAACCACCATGGCTAAACAGCCATGTTAAAAAGGCAGTGAGAGAGAAAAGGGCAGCTTTTAAAAAGTGGAAGTCAAATCCTAGTGAGGAAAATAGAAAGGAACATAAACACTCCCAAATTAAGTGTCATAATGTAGTAAGAAAAGCCAAAAAAGAGTTTGAGGAACAGCTAGCCAAAAATTCAAAAAATGATAGTAAAATGTTTTTTAAATACATTAGAAGCAGGAAGCCCGCTAAAAAAGCAGTGGGGCCCTTGGATGATAAAGATATAAAAGGAGCGATCAAGGAAGACAGTGCCATTGCGGAGCGATTAAATGATTTCTTTGCTTCAGTCTTCACGGCTGAGGATGTTACAGAGGTTCCTAAATCTGAGCCAGCCTTTTTAGGTGACAAATCTGAGGAACTCACTCAGATTGAAGTGACATTAGAGGAGGTTATGGAATTAATTGGTAAGCTGAATAGTAACAAGTCTCCGGGACCAGACGGCATTCACCCAAGGGTTCTGAAAGAACTCAAATGTGAAATTGCGGAGTTATTAACAGTGGTTTGTAACCTATCCTTTAAATCCACTTTGGTACCAAATGACTGGAAGATGGCCAATATAACACCAATATTTAAAAAAGGCTCTAGAGGAGATCCTGGCAATTATAGACCGATAAGTTTAACATCAGTACCAGGCAAATCAGTAGAAACACTAGTAAAGAGTAAAATTGCAAGGCACATAGAAGAGCACGAATTGTTGGGCAAAAGTCAGCATGGTTTCTGCAGAGGGAAGTCGTGTCTAACTAATCTGTTAGAATTCTTTGAAGGGGTTAATAAACATGCGGACAAGGGGCACCCAGTGGATATAATATACCTAGATTTCCAGAAAGCCTTTGACACGGTCCCACACCAAAGGCTTTTACGTAAATTAGGTGGTCATGGGATAGGAGGAAAGGTCCTTTCATGGATCAAGAATTGGTTAAAAGACAGAAAACAAAGGGTGGGAATAAATGGTAAATTTTCACAATGGAGGAGGGTAACTAGTGGTGTTCCCCAAGGGTCAGTACTGGGACCAATCCTGTTCAACTTGTTCATCAATGATCTAGAAAATGAGGTAAGCAGTGAGGTGGCCAAGTTTGCAGATGCCACAAAGTTGTTCAGGACAGTCAAAAGCAAAAGGGATTGTGAAGAACTGCAAAAAGATCTCAGCAAACTGAGTGATTGGGCAGCAAAATGGCAAATGAAATTTAATGTGGGTAAGTGTAAGGTAATGCATGTTGGAAAAAATAACCCAAATTACACGTACTACATGATGGGGTCAAATTTAGCTACGACAGATCAGGAAAGGGATCTTGGAGTTATAGTGGATAGTTCTATGAAGACATCCACGCAGTGTGCAGCGGCAGTTAGAAAGGCAAATAGGATGTTAGGAATTATTAAAAAAGGGATAGATAATAAGACAAAAGATATCATACTTCCCCTATATAAAACTATGGTACGCCCACATCTCGAGTACTGCGTGCAGATGTGGTCTCCTCACCTCAAAAAAGATATATTGGCATTAGAAAAGGTTCAGAAAAGGGCGACTAAGATGATTAGGGGCTTGGAAAGGGTCCCATATGGGGAGAGGCTAGAGAGACTGGGACTTTTCAGTTTGGAAAAAAGGCGATTGAGGGGCGATATGATAGAGGTATATAAAATCATGAATGGTGTGGAGAAAGTGATTATAGAAAAATTATTTACCTTTTCCCATAATACAAGAACTAGGGGACACCAAATGAAATTGATGGGTAGTAGGTTCAAAACTAATAAAAGGAAATTTTTCTTCACACAGCGCACAGTCAACCTGTGGAACTCCTTGCCCGAGGAGGCTGTGAAGGCCAGGACTCTATTAGGGTTTAAAAAAGAGCTTGATAAATTTTTGCAGGTTAGGTCCATAAATGGCTATTAGCCAGGGATAAAGTATGGTGCCCTAGCCTTCATAACAAGGGCAGGAGATGGATGGCAGGAGATAAATCACTTGATCATTGTCTTCTGTTCTCCTTCTCTGGGGCACCTGGCATTGGCCACCGTCGGCAGATGGGATGCTGGGCTCGATGGACCTTTGGTCTGACCCAGTATGGCCATTCTTATGTTCTTATGTTCTTATGTTCTTAAGTTGGTAATAAATATGAACTCCTAGATCACTATACCAGTCTTACCATGGAGTCACAGATCGTCCCCTTATCTTAGATTCTCTAATCTATCTTGCTACCCAGACAAACTGGACTTTGTAGTAAAAGGTCACACCACATCAGGTTGCTTCCAGTTGCAAGAGACTAGTCACATACCAATGGTCAATTGGTACTCTAGATCCTACACCAAACACATTGCCAGCAAACAGTTCTATAGGAAACATCATCATCATCATCGTGTTCTCATTATGCCTCTGGCATTTTGGGCAGTGATGAAGCTCCTCCACTCCTGTCTGTTTCTGGCAAATGTTTAGGTGGCTCTCTAGCTATGCCTCAGGTTTTTCAGCTGGGCTTCTATCATTCTTTGCCATGTTGTAATGTATCTGGTACACTTCTCTGTAAGGGTACATCTAGACTACATGGCTCCATCAACGGAGCCATGTAAAGTAGTTTACAGTAATTCCTCATTTAACACTATAGATATGTTTCAGAAAATGATCGTGTTAAGTGAAAACATGTTATGCGGGGTCAATTTTCCCATTGAAAATAATGGAAAAGGTGGGGGTTGCGTTTCAAGTGGTGGTGTCTGTTGGGACCGGGACATAAGGTCGGGGGAGAAAGGGGACTGGGTTACAGCAGGGAGGGGAGGTGTTTGGCTCTGGGGAAGGAAAGGGGAGGAGAGGGAAGGGGGATTGGGTTGGGAATATGCCCCTGTGACGGGTCAGCCGGGACCCACACTGCGTCCGGTGAGGGGGGGGGGTCGCGGCGAGCAGCGAACCCTCCGCCGCTTTGCAGGGAGGCGGGGGAATCCCCACGCAGCTGCCAGCCTGCGAGCAGGGGCAAAGGAGAGGGGGCAAGGCATCTGGTGAGGGGGAGTCAGTGGGGAATCGTGTGGTGAGCGGCGAACCCTCCACCGCTTTGCCAGCAAGGCGGGGGAAGCCCCGCGCAGCCGCCGGTAATGGGCTGGCTGGGGAAATCGTGTTATTCTGGGGATGGTCGTGTAATTCAAAAAACGTTCCCTAAAAAAAAATCATGCTATCGCGAAAACGTGTTAAGTGGGCACGTGTTAAATGAGGAATTACTGTACTCGGCATAGTCAAAGAAGTGAGGATTTAAATAATCCCCCACTTCATTAAAATAAAAATGGCCACCATGCTATGCCGATGATCAGCTGATCCAGCACAGCGCGGTAGTCTAGACGTGGCATACCGGAGCGGTTGAAAAAGGCTTCCCTTGTCGACCACGCTGCATCTAGACTACTGCGCTGTGCCGGATCAGCTGATCGTCGGTACAGCGCGGTGGCCATTTTTATTTTGATGAAGTGGGGATTATTTAAATCCCCACTTCTTTGACTATGCCGAGTAAACTACTTTACATGGCTCTGTCGACGGAGCCATGTAGTCTAGACGTACCCTAAGAGTCAGTACAGTCCTGAGATGAAGGATCTTTCCATGAATCCATATTTATATCTCCTTCTCACAGAAAAAAAGCTGACAGGGTCACTGTGGGCTTTTCCTTTGATAATGGTGGATGAGAATGCACTTTAAGCCTTTGACCTCCGATTGTCACACACCATCACCACTTGCTTTGAAATGAACACTTTTCCTATTAAAATTCCTCATTTGCATCCCACAATTCTTCTTCCTTGTTTCATGGGTTATTTAGTTACAGGGGTTTACACAATGTAAGGCTGTGTCTAGACTGGCCAGTTTTTCCGCAAAAGCGGCCGCTTTTGCACAAAAACTTGCCAGCTGTCTACACTGGCCGCTTGAATTTGCGCAAGAGCACTGACGTTCTAATGTAAGAAATCAGTGCTTCTTGCGCAAATACTTTGACGCTCCCATTCGGGCAAAAGTCCTTTTGCGCAAAAGGGCCAGTGTAGACAGCTCAGTTTTGTTTTGCGCAAAAAAGCCCCGATGGCTAAAATGGTGATCGGGGCTTTCTTGTGCAAAAGCGCATCTACATTGGCCACGGACGCTTTTGAGCAAAAAGTGCTTTTGCACAAAAGCGTCCGTGCCAATCTAGACGCTCTCTTGTGCAAATACTTTTAATGGAAAACTTTTCCGTTAAAAGCATTTGCGCAAATTCATGCCAGTCTAGACGCAGCCTAAGTGTTTGCAACTACATTACAACATGATACAGAAAAGCCGAAACATATATACATAATATCCTATTCGTTTTCATGAAGTTTAAACACCAAGTGCGTTCTTATACATTTTACAATCACTTTGATCTATACTAATACCAAAGTGAACTGGCTTGAAACTCCAGCAAGCGCTCCCATAACAAAACAATTCTGGTAATTTTATCCCTATCCAGTTTTGGTAATAAACCGTCCAGGAGACTGAGAGCTGGATTCTTTACCACAATGTGCCTTGAGTGGTTGCAGTCAATGAAGGGATAAATAATATTTCCTTATTTGCTTTTTCCATATCATTCATGATTTTATAGACCCCTAACACATCTCCTCATAGTGATCACTTTTTTAAACTGATGACCCTCTTTTTCATGTGGAAGCTGTTATATGCTCCTAATCATTTTATTTTCACTTTACTGTACCTTTTCCAGTCCTAATATGTATTTTAAATGGAGTGAAATCTTCTCCTCTTCCCTAGTTTTTTAGAGGGATGACAAATCTGTATTGGTGTACAAGGGTGGAAATGGACTTGGGAATTCTTCCTTGGTGATTGTCCTAATTTTTGGTGGTTTAGAAGATTTTGCAGCATTTCAAGGGAAGGATTTAGCTTCAAATCTGTGAGTTATGTATCTGTTATCCCCCATTGAGCATGCAGGTGGTACTGGGGAACTCTGTATCTTCCCCTAACCTTTGGTAGGGTCAGAGAAATAACAGAGGCTGTCCTGGAAAGAAGCTTCTGTTACAGGAGGAAAGGCAGACAGGAGCCTCTTGTTTTCCCTGTCAGGTGCTATTACTGTGCCACCCATTTTGGGAAACCCCAGTAACTCCATAAATCCCCTAACTAGCTCTTCAGGATCTCCTGTGGGGTGAGTCCTCCCTCCTTTCCCAGCTAGGATGAGAAAAAGGAGAGTGATCTGTTTCTCAGCTTTCAGCAAAGAAACACTGCCTATCATTCCTCTTATTTCCACAGGCTATGTCTACACTGCATTCCTCTCTCGAAAGAGGAATGCAAATGAAACAGATTGAAAATTCAAATGAAGCACGGATTTACAAATCTGTGCTTCATTTGCATAATTGCGTCCGAGTGCTTTTTTGAAAAAAAACCCACAGTCTAGATGGGGTTCTTTCGGAAAAAAAATCTCTGCAGCTCCAGCGGGCACAGCCGGGGCAGGGGGGCATGTTCCCCAGCTGGGGCAAATCCAGGTTCATCTGCTCCCTGTGCTCCCCAGGCAGAGTGAGGAATGCAAAAACTGTGTGCTTTCCCCTTGCTCCTTGACAAAGGGGAACAGCCAGCAATATTCCTGTACAAATGGGGGTGGGGAGAACTTCAGTCCCTCCCAATCTGCCTAAAGCATGCCTGGGGTAGGAGGCTTGGGGCTGGGACAGTCCCAGATAGGAAGGGCACCCCCAGCCAGCCTCTTTCACCTGCCTGGTGATTCTGTTTTCCATATGATTTCATGAGATGCAATCCCATTCCAGGCACATCCCATTTTCCTGGTACAACCAAACCCTTACCTTGCTTTACATTATTATAAGAGGAAGCTATATACTGAATTTGGTCATCCTAGCTCTTACTGTTAGGAGTTCTTGAACAAACAGACATACATGCCCTTTCAAATACACAGCAGATTTATTGGGAAATGGCCAACATATCCTGGCTAGTCTATTGCCTCTGGGAACGTATTTGGCATTGCTGAGGCCACATCTGAAGTACTGCATCCAGTTCTGGACCCCCCATTATAGAAAGGATGTTGACACATTAGAAGGGGTCCAGGGGAGGACAATCAAAATGATTAGGGGGCTGGCGCACATGACCTACGAGGAGAGGCTAAGGGATTTGGGTTTATTTAATCTGCAGAAGAGAAGAGTGAGGGGGGATTTGATAGCAGTCTTCAACTTGCTGAAAGGAGGTTGCAGAGAAAATGAAGAGAAACTGTTCTTGGTGGTGACAGATGGCAGAACAAGGAGCAATGGTCTCAAGATACAGTGGGGGAGGTCTAGGTTTGATATTAGGAAAAACTATTTCACTAAGATGATGGTGAAGCACTGGAATGGGTTACCTAGGGAGGTGATGGTATCTCCATCCCTAGAGGTTTTAAAGTCCCGGCTTGATAAAACCCTGGCTGGGATGATTTAGTTGGGGTTGGCCCTGCTTTGGGCAGGAGGCTGGACTCGATGACCTCCTGAGGTCTCTTCCAACCCTAGGACTCTATGATTCTACCTGTATAGAGAACTAGATGTATATAACAAAATAGTAGTTGGGCATCAATACACAATCTAAAATGTGTCATGGAGCTTTTTATGAAGCCTAAGGCATTCTTGAATACAGCAGTGTAGTAATTTAAGAATGTTGTTTGCCACCTTATCATCAGTATTTCTTGTATTTCTTTGTGAAAAATATCATCAGGGTTTAATCTTGGCTGAATGAGAAATAAATTTACATCACTTTTCTGTGGGTTGCAAAAAGAGAGGAACATTGGCTGTCTGGTTGTCCAAATTTTCAGTTTCATCCCCATTCGCTATAGTAAATTAAATTGAGATATTTTGGCTGCTGTTATTTTCTAAAGGATTCTTCTATTATGGCTGCTGTTATTTTCAAAAGCATTCTTCTTATTCTTCTTCCTGCTTGTTCTGGGTTGGTACATTTTGACTGGGTTTCTCACTGTTCTGCTTTTGTTTTTAGTTCTGTTTTAGTTTTTATTATAAAACTCTAATTTGGTCTTATAATAGGCTATAGAGGGAGGGATTTTACTGAGGTTAAGAATAAGTTTTGTTCCAGTAAAAGGAGCATTGCTTTTTTAATCTGCAAATTCATATAGCCAATAACCTGAGAGACCTTATGTTTTACGCTGCAGTTTTCTGCCATCATACATACAAAGATATCAGTTTGGGAACTGTATTATCAAAGAGTTCATTTTCCGTAACTTCAATATTTGTACTGTAAAGATCCACATTGAATGAAAAGCATCAAAATATGGATGTAAAGTAAGGCTGAATGAACTGAGAAACTTAAAAATTGTATGCAAGAAAAATATTGCAAATAATTTGGATGAAAATTATTTTACTTTTTAGTATTTATGGACAATAAAATGTGGTGAAAACTAAAAATTCTTGCCTCAGGGTGTTTTATACATTCATATCTTCTACAGTCATGTACAATAAATTACCATGTTTATCTTTTTTTATAGTAAGTATAGGTCAAGGCATCCCCATCCCTGTCATTTGTTTTCATTGGCCTATAGACTTTCACTGTAGGCTGAACTATGTTGCAATTTATTCCTGCGTTCCCCAAATGATTATACACTGGACTAACTCTGTGAAATGATAAATTCAGTAAATATGTTGTTGTTGTTGTTTTTTGTAAATACCTAAAATGTTAATTTTTCCTTTGACGACCACCTTATTTTCCTCAGCCACAGCTCTGAAAAAAAATTAAACTACAAAACTTCTTACTGGAATCTCAAATATTTACAAATGATGTCTTAACTGGATTGGCCTGAACTAAAATTATTATTGATACGAATAAACATTTTCTTCTTCGAATCCTGTGTTTGCTTTGAATTGTTTGTATTGTTGTTGGTACTTGTCGTGGGGTGGAAATCACTGCCTCCTCTGGTAGCACTAGGAATTAGCTCTTGTCAGCAAGGTACCTCTTTCTAGCTGGTGTCTCCCCGTCACTCCATTCTGCTTCAGCAGTGCCCACTACCATTGTCTCTTTACCCCCCCTTCCAGGGGTTTATCAGCTGTCCAGTGTCTCTGAGTGGCCAGGATTCTGTGCAGGCTCCCTCCAGCCTGCATTAAGCCCTACTGGCCAGTGTGGGGCAATCACCCCACACAGTACTGTGCTGCTTATACGCTTATACACTGTGTAAAGCACATTTTTATTTTCCAGTTTGACCCAGGCAAAAGGGGCATATGTTGGGAAACTAACACAGCGGGGGCATGGATTATCCAGTAAATTCTTGGACTGAATTGGAGACAATTTTTTATTTCAGAAGGTTGAGAAAGCTATTATGGAGGGAGTTGTTCTAGATTTGATTTTAACGAATAGGGAGGAATTGGTTGAAAATTTGAAAGTGGAAGGCAGCTTGGGTGAAAGTGATCATTAAATCATTGAGTTCATGATTCTAAGGAATGGTAGAAGGGAGAACAGCAAAATAGAGACAATGGATTTCAGGAAGGCCAATTATAATAAACTCAGAGAGCTGGTAGGTAAGGTCCATGGGATGCAGGAATAAAAGGAAAAACAATTGAAGACAATTGGGAGTTTTTCCAGGGGACATTATTAAGGGCCCAAAAGCAAAGTATTCCACTTCATAGGAAAGATAGAAAGTATGGCAAGAGTCCACCTTGACTTACCCAGGAGATCTTACATGATCTAAAAATCAAAAAAGAGTTGTATAAAAAGGGGAAACTAGGTCAAATTGCAAAGGATGAATATAAGCAAACAATACAAGTATGAAGGGGCAAGATTAGAAAGGCAAAGGCAGAAAATGAGCTCAGTCTAGCTAGAAACATAAAGGGTAACAAGAAGGCATTCTACAAATATATTAGAAGCAAGAGGAAGACCAAGGACTGGGTAGGCCCATTGCTCAGTAAAGAAGGAGAAACAATAACAGGAAACTTTGAAATGGCAGAGATGACTTCTTTGTTTTAGTCGTCACCAAGAAGGCTGATGATGAAGGAATGCCTAACATAGCAAATGCTAGGGAATATGGGGTAAGTTTAGAAGTTAAAATAAAAAAAATAACAAGTTAAAATTACTTAGAAAAGTTAGATGTCTTCAAGTCACCAGGGCCTTATGAAATCCATCCTAGACTACTCAAGGAGCTGATAGAGGAAGTATCTGAGCCTTTGGAAATTCATGGAAGCTGGGCGAGATACCAGAAAACTGAAAAAGGGCAAATATAATGCCCATCTATAAAAAGAACAATCCAGGAAACTACAGACAAGTCAGCTTAACTTCTGTGCCAGTGAAGATAATGGAGCAAGTAATTAAGGAATTCATCTGCAAACATCTGTAAAAAAATAAGATGATAGGTAACAGCCAGCATGGATTTGTAAAGAACAAATCATGTCAAACCAATCTGATAGCTTTCTTTGATAGGATAACAAATCTTGTGGATATGGGAGAAGCCGTGCACGTGGTATACCTAGACTTTAGTAAACCATTTGATAAATCTCGCACGACCTTCTTAACACTAAACTAGGGAAATACAATTTAGAAGGAGCTACTATAAGATGGGTGCATAGCTGGCTGGATAACCATTCTCAGAGAGTAGTTATTAACGGTTCACAATCCTGCTGAAAGGGCATAACAAGTGGGGTTCTGCAGGGGTCTATTTTGGGACCGGTTCTGTTCAATATCTTCATCAACTATTTAGATAGTAGCATAGAAAGTACGCTTATTAAGTTTGCAGAGGATACAAAGCTGGGAAGGGTTGCAAGTGCTTTGGAGGATAGGGTCATAAGTCAAAATGAATTGGACAAACTGAAGAAATGGTCTGAGGTAAATAGGATGAAGTTTAATAAGGACAAATGCAAAATACTCTACTTAGGTAGGAACAATCAGTTTCACACAGACTGAATGGGAAGTGACTGTCTAGGAAGGAAAATCTCAGGGTATGTCTATATAGCAAAGTTATTTCAAAATAACAGCCGTTATTTTGAAATAACTTTACTAGAGTCTACACAGCCAAACCACTATTTTGAAATTAATTTGAAATAGCGGAGCACTTTTTCAAATTTGGTAAACCTCATTCCATGAGGAATAACGCCAAATTCGAAAAAGCTATTTCAAAATAAGTGCTATGTAGACACTTATATCGAAATAGGGGGGCTCCAGCCTTCCCAGGGTGCCCTGGTGGCCACTCCAGCCTCAACCAAGAACACTCCTCTTCCTCCCCCCTCCCTGGAGCCCTTAAAGGGGTTGACTCTGGCCACAGTGCCTGTGCCAGCTCCAAGCCTGCTAGCCAAGAGCCAGCAGTCACTGCCTCTGATCAAGTGGCCCCAAAACAGGAGCCAGCAAGCCACTGTCAGCCAGCCCGCCACCATGCCCCAGGAGCAGTCTGCCAGTTCCCAGGAGCCTGCCAGGGCCCGGAGAAGGCAGGCACCTTCCTGGTCCAGGGTGGAGATCATGGACCTTATTCAGATTTGGGGGGGATGCCCCCAACATCCATGATCTCCACACTCGACGGAGGAACGCAGTTGTCTATGGCAGGATAGCTGCCAGCTTGGCCACCAAAGGCCACATGCGAACCCAGGAGCAGGTTTGCATGAAAATCAAGCTGGTCTGGCAAGACCCCCAACCCTGAGCCCTGAGCTTCCCCTCCCCTTTCTTCCCCCTTCCAGCTCCCTCCTCCCAGGTTTCCCCCTTCCCTCTCCCACCCTCTCTCCTTCCCTCTCCCTCCTCCTTTCCCCAGTCTCACCAGAGTTTCATCCACCCTCCCCCAGTTTTGTTAAATAAAGAGAGTTTGTGTTCATGCAAATATGTGTACTTTATTTTACATCAGGAAGGGGGGTTAGGGAGGGGTAAGTGGAAAGATGTGAGGGAGGAACGAAGCACAAGCCCCCAGTGGGGCAGACCAGGGAGGCTCTTAATGCTCCTCAGGGTGGAAGCTCTCCTGCAGGGACTCCTGGATATTGACAGCCCCCCAATGGACCTCCTGGATGGCAGCCTGCAGAAAGTATAGCCAGGCTCGCAGCAACGCGTCCAAGAGAAGCACCAGAGTGCCCAGGGGCAGCTCTGGCTCCATGTTGCCAAGTGCTGTGGTGTCCCGAGTGAGGGCAATCAGAGCACGCAGAGACAAAATGCTTTGCTGTCCCTCATCAAGGCAGGCAAGCAAGCAGGGAAAGCTGAGAACTGGCTGTCCAGGGGGGGTCCCTTTAAGCACAGGCCTCAGATAGCCTCAGGCAGCAGTCACACAAAGTAACTCCTGACTTGATGCCCTGCCGGACCTGGTTCGGTTAAATGTGATTCAGCGTCCACACAGTGTGGACGCGCTATTTTGAAATAGCAAAAAGCTATTTCAAAATGCATTTTGTGTGTAGACGCGTTATTTCAAAATAAGCTATTTCGAATTAACTATTTCAAAATAAGATATTTCAAAATAATGCTGTAGTGTAGACATACCCCAACAGACTAACTTGGCTACCCCGTGAAGCACAAAGAAAGCTGTTAGAAGGTATGATTACTCTGTATAATTATATCAGAGAGGGAGAGGAGTTATTTAAGTTAACCATCAGTGTGGTCCCAGAAAAAATACATATGAACTGATCAGCAACAAGCTTAAGTTTGAAGTTAGGTGAAGGTTTCTAACCATCAGAGGAGTGACGTTCTAGAGCAGCCGCCCAAAAGGAGCAATGGAAGCAAAAAGCCTAATTGGCTGCAATGCTGAGCTTAATAAATTTATGGAGGAGATAGTATCCCATGATTGTCTACAGTGGAATGTAGTCCATCAGAGACTGCAGCAATACTTCCCAACAGTTGGAAACAGGACACTAGATAAGGAGAACTCTGAGGGTGCGTCTACACAGCAGGCTTAACTTGAAATAAGCTACACAAATTGAGCTACATCAATTGCTTAGCTTACTTTGAAATAAATAGGGAGAGTCCACACAGCACTTATTTCGAAATAGAGCACTCTTCCTCCGACTTCTCTTACTCCCCGTACAATGAGGGTTACAGGAGTCGGAGTAAGAAGGCCTCCAGCTTAACAGTATTTTAACATTATTTCAAAATAAGTGCCTGCTGTGTAGATGTGGAATAAGTTATTTTGAAATAACACTAGTTATTTCAAAATAATGTCGCTGTGTAGATGTACCCTGAGTTACTACAGAGAACTTTTTCCAGGTATCTTCCTGGTGGGTGTTGCCCACATGTTCAAGGTATATTGGGGTCAGGACAGAATTTTCCCCCAAGTCAGACTGGCAGAGATACTGGTGAGGGTCACCTTCTTTTTCAGTATGGGGCATGGTTCACTAATTCTCCACAACACTGAAAGACTATTATACTCCATGGCTGCGTCTAGACTGGCAAGTTTTTCCGCAAAAGCAGCTGCTTTTGCGCAAAAACTTGCCAGCTGTCTACACTGGCCGCTTGAATTTGCGCAAGAACACTGACGATCTAATGTATGATCGTCAGTGTTCTTGCGCAAATACAATGACTCTCCCACTCGGGAAAAAGCCCTCTTGCGCAAATGCTTTTGCACAAGAGGGCCAGTGTAGACAACTCAGAACCGTTTTGCGCAAAAAAGCCCTGATGGCAAAAATGGCGATTGGGGCTTTTTTGCGCAAAACTGCGTCTAGATTGGCCACGGATTCTTTTGCGCAAAAGCACTTTTGCGCAAAAGCATCCATGCCAATCTAGACGCTCTTTTCCGCAAATGCTTTTAACGGAAAAACTTTTCCGTTAAAAGCATTTGCAGAAAATCATGCCAGTCTAGACGCAGCCCATAAGAACTATACAGCTTGAGGGACCAACATTAAGATGATCAAGTAAGAAGCAGAGCACTCCTAAGCTGTAGACCTACACACACACACAGATGAGAGTCCATGTTTGTCTCTTGTCAGAGCAAGAGAGAGGGCATGTTTCCTCAATAATCTGTTCTTTAGGTACAACACCAACATTAATAAATATATATGCTATTTTAAAAATGTGACAAATATAGACATGTACTTGCTGTCTAAAAACCAGAGAGCGAGAACAATATTTCTGAACTTCAGGCTTCCAGACAATTCTGTTCAGTACCAAGATACCCAACTGATTGGACACACCTGAAACAGGACAATCTCAAACATGTAGACATTTTACCAAGCTTGGAAAGGCTTCATAAGATCAATAAATCTGGTGACATATGCAGTGTAACTCTAGTGATACAAGAGATACAAAGATGTCTGTAATGGCCTCTAAACAAAGCATCAATTATGTCCCTTGTTCCATCGTCAGAAACTTTTAAGTGCTCCATCTCCTCATTGTACCCTACTCTCTTTGTTAAGGAGTAATAAAGACAGCTGCCAACATGTATAAAATATTTTGTTTTCTTTTTTTCAGCAGCAAGCAACCAAAACATACTTTATCCCCAATCTGTGAAATGCATCCATGGCCATTCTGGCTGGTAAAAGCCAATGAGACCAACTATTAAAAAATAATAAATAAAAATAGTAATAAAAATTATCAGTGCTCCTTCACAAAAGCACACCTACCAAACTCTTTGAAAAACACAATTGTTCCTTCAATTTTCAAGAAGCCAATGCTCAACCAGAAAACTTGTGAAACTACTGCTCTGTCTCCAGCCTTTCACTTCTGGGCAAACCACTTGAGAAAGTAGTAACCACTGATCATCAACAACATGAATATCAGCCAAAATTTGTGATTGGATGCCTCACGATCAGGGTTAAAATCAGAACCCAGCAACCTTTTTATGGCCCTTGACACAGGCATGCTCATACAGCTGGATCTCTCTGCATCCTTTGACAAATGGCACTGTTAACCCACCTACATGACAAAACAGCAGTATTTGGTCCAGCATTACATTGGTTCCAGTCATTCCTCTTCAGCAAACCTCAAGTGGCTGAGTGTTCCTCATTACTAAAGGCCCTTGGTTGCAGATTCCCATGGTACTATTACCTCTTCTCCCTCTTCTCTGCAATATCTACATGAGATCACTGAGAAAGATGGACACACCATGGGTTCAGCTGTCAGAAGTACGCTGATGGCACTGAACTATTTATTTCATTCTTTGCAGATACAGCCATTGTCATTGCTGAAATGTCAGAATGAATACAAGAAATCAATGCCTGTATGAGAGTAGCCGGCTGATCTTGAACCCAGGCAAGACCAATGTTATGCTGGTCATAAAGGGGAATCATTTTCAAGAGCCAGCTAGATTGTTATCTCCAGTTTCCATTGAAGACATGCAGTCCTCAGTCATCAAAGTGGTATGGGCTTCAAGGTCATGTTTGGCTCCTCACTTGGTCGCTTCCTTCTGTACAAGGAGCCAATCATTGTGGTCCATACATTTGTCATCTCCAGTCTTGATTACTGCAATTCACTGTGTTTGAAGCTTAATGTGAAGAAGATGCACAAGCTGTACTTGGTACAGAATACAGCTGTGCACCATCTCCCTGGCTCAGTCTGCTGTGAGGACATCTGAGCTGTACTCTTTGCTGGCTCATAGTTAGATTCTTGTGCCAGTTAAAAGCTATGGTTCTAATTTTCAAATCGATTTACACTTCAAGCCTTAGTTACATTAAAAATCATATTTCAATTTATGAACCACTGTGTCAACTGCACTCTTCTGGGACAATGCAAATCAACTAGGGGCTTAACTACTGCTATTGATTTCATGTGTACGATGCTCAACATACAACTGGGATAAGTGGTGGTATATACCCCCTAATCTAGATTGATAAAATAGATTAACTTTTAAAGTTAGAAAAAAAGTTGTGAAATACTGGTAAATTCATATATAAAAATAATAAAAATGCTTTCCTTTGATTGCTCCACTGGTCAAAATTTTATCTCTTTCCCCTGACATTTCCATAATTATCCTTTTTATACAACACATATCCCTCTTGACTTTACAAGAATGTAGGGTTCAGTGAAAAACTAATATGTTTGTGGAAAGTGTCATAAACACCGTCAAGGGGAATATATGTTTTTCAATTGAATGCTTTAAATATCTCCTCCATTTGTTACCAAGTATTAATTAGGTTCCAGAAAGTTCAGGTACCACAGAATTGTAGAATCCTGGGGCTGGAAGAGACCTCAGGAGGTCATCAAGTCCAGCCCCCTACCCAAAGCAGGACCAATCCCAACTAAATGATCCCAGCCAGGATTTTGTCAAGCCGGGACTTAAAAACTTCTAGGAATGGAGTTTCAACCACCTCCCTAAGTAACACATTCCAGGACTTCACCACCCTCCTAGTGAAATAGTTTTTCCTAATATCCAACATAGGCCTCCTTCACTGAAACTTGAGACCATTGCTCCTTGTTCTGCTATCCATCACTACTGAGAACAGCCTGTCTCCATCCTCTTAGGAACCTCCCTTCAGGAAGTTGAAGGCTGCTATCAAATCCCCCCTCACTCTTCTCTTCTGCAGACTAAATAAGCCCAAGTCCCTCAGCCTCTCCTCGTAGGTCATGTGCTCCAGTCCCCTAATCATTTTGGTTGCCTACCGCTGGACCGTTTCCTTTCTATTGGGGAGGGGCCAGAACTGGACACAATACTCCATATGTGGCCTCACCAATGCTGAATAAAGGGGAATAATAACTTCTCTAAATCTGCTGCAAATGCTCTTCCTAGTGCATCCTAATATGCAATTACCCTTCAGAAGCTGTAAGGACACACTGTTGACTCGTATCCAGCTTCTGATGCACTGTAATCCCCATGTCCTTTTCTGCCAAACTGCTTACTTAGCCAGTCAGTTCCCAGCCCGTAACAGTGCTTGGGATTCTTTCATCCCAAGTGTGGAACTCTGCACTTGTCCTTGTTGAAACTCATCAGATTTCTTTTGGCCCAATCCTCCAATTTGTCTAGGTCACTCTGGACCCTATCCCTACCATACAATGTAGGTAGGGATAGGGTCTCCCCCAATCTTAGTGTCACCCACAAACTTGCGGAGGGCGGAATCCATCCCTCATCCAGGTCATTAATAAAGATGTTGAATAAAACCAGCCCTAGAATCGATCCTTGGGGCATGCCAGTTGAAACCAGCCACCAACTAGACATCAAGCCGTTGATCATTACCTGTTGAGTGAGACAATCTAGCCATCTTTTCAGCCACCTTACAGTCCATTTATCCAATCCATACCTCCTTAACTTGCTGGCAAGAATATTGTGGGAGACCATAATGTTATGCCCATACAAAGCACACGAGATCTTTTATAGGGGAGAAGGCAGCACGCCGCATTTATTGAGAATACAACAGTTAATATATGTTTTTCAGTCACCCACACATACACACACCATGCACACAGTCCCACCAGTTGATATTATAGTTACCAGTCCAGAGTCTGGATCAATCTAGTGGCCAGCCAGATTGATTGCAGAGGAGAGCCAGGCTTTGTCGGTCACGATCCGATGTTCCTGGAGTTGGTGGCAAGATGAACCCAGAGTCCCAGGGCAAAGCACCCTGTTCTTTATAGTCCTTTTTCTCTGTTGAAGTCTATGGATTTTGCTGTGTCAGTTTGTGACCAGTTACTCCTTAATTGGTGTTATCTTTTGATGTTAACATTCCAAAACACGCCCGAGATGGTCATCCTCTTCCTGGACTGAGTTAATCAATTGTCTTTAGGAGTGCCAGCCTCCACCTTAGGGTCATCAATCTGCCCTTCCTTAATCATGGATGTGCTTTGATGGTTCTCTGGTGTCGATAAGTCTCATTAAATTTCTTCACCCCTCCTCTCTTAATCATCTGTTTTTAACAATGGCCTTCACACCTTATCTTTTTCTGATGCATACATTCCTCATTCACACAAACAGTCTTTTACAGAGACCTTCAAAGGTATACAAACGGCAGTGTTTTATATTGAGCAATAAAAAAGCATTGTAAATTAAACTTTACTGAATCTTGTAATCAAAACAGTTCACATTGTGCCCCAGGCCTTCAACATTCCTCTAATCTTATTAACATAGACACAATACAAGATCCTGTCTCTTACTTACTAAACCTTAAAACAAAGAAATGTATATTTAACTAAAGGGCCTAATGGTCTGTCCCTGCCTTAACATCAGTACAGACACTAGCAGTCTAGGATGAAATTAAGTCATACATTACTACATTATTAAACCTGAAATACAAATATAAAATTCCACTTCTACAACCATATCAAAATCTTTGCTAAAGTCAAGGCATATCACATCCACCAACTTCCCCATATCCATAGGGCCAGTTACCTTATCAGAGAAGGTAATCAGGTTGATCAGGCATGACTTGCCCTTGGTGAATCCATGTTAACTATTCCTGAGCACTTTCCAAGTGCTTCAAAATGGATTCTTTGACGATCCCCTCCATGATTTTTCCAGGGACTGAGGCGAGACTAGCCAGTCTGTAGTTCCCTGGATTATCCTTCTTCCCTTTTTTAAAGATGTGCAGTTGCCTTTTTCCAATCATCTGGGACCTCTCCTGATCTCCATGAGTTTTCTCTTTCAAATCTAGTTCTTCTCATCTTATAATATACTTGTACCGTCGTTTTTGCATTTTTACTTTCACAATAATTTTATTTCAGCATTTACAGCTATATAATGAGAATCAATGTAAATTATAAAGAAATATTCAGTGGATGATGGTACAATAAAATTAGAATAGAATTTTGGACAGAGTGAAAAAATATTGCTACTAGTGAGGAGAAAAATAACAAGCAGTTCTTGATTTGTACAAGTCTGATTTTTTTCCCATATTAAAGTTTTACATGTTTCTATATAAGTAATCTTTCATCTGTTTTATTACTGGTGAGTTTTTCTAGGATCAGTGCTGTCTCTTTTTAAATAACATGCCTGAGAGTGATGTGTGTGAGGCATATTATGATGGTAGAAAGAATGGTTATATTAATAGTAAACACAATGTGTTGAGTTGTTCCAAGTTTCTATTTTTACTGTGCACTTTTTCTGCACAGCTCAGAAGCAGATGTGTGTTTAAAGTAAGGGTTTACAACTCCTTTTGATTATGGGTTATACATGGCAATAGGACCAGAACAAAACCTCCTCAAGCTTTTTTTTTTTTTTTTTTTTTCAGTCTTCCAAGGTAAATCAAATATGTAGATGATATTTAGAAGTGGCAGGAATGATATTTCAATAATCATGCATGTCTATACTTTACATATCTTTAAAGTACTGTTCCTTGAGTAGAAGCCAAATAATTAGGGCTTTTTGCTTTATTTGTTTGAAATAATGCAGATATATTTTATTTTAGGAATTCATGAAATCAAAGTTATGTACACATCTGTTGAAAATCTGTTAAAGATTGCCTGGCAGAAACATTTTGTATACAGTCAGCTGTCTTGCTGATTGCATTTTAAGAGAATGCCTCCCTGCACTGATGACATTCAGTTTCCTAATTCACTTTTAATAAGGCAATCCTTGTCTGAGATTTATTTTCTTAAGATAATGAAATAGGATTACTGAGGAATTAACAGCAATGCCATTAACATTTTTTTCCCTTTGGTATCACCTCATGTTTTCTGTTAGAAAGTAACAAGGTTTATTTTTCCTAGACAAGGGCAATAAATGCAAGAACTGATGAACAACAGATGAGATCTTAATTCTTTGGTGAAATTAAGACACTGGTGTATTTGAGGTATGTATGTTTTATAAATCATATAATATTTTTCAGTATTTCTGCTTTTGTTAAAAATAATTTTATCTGGTTTTGAACATTTGCTTTTAATCACATCTTGTGAAGGTATACATGTAAGCTTCACTTTAGGGTAGGGTGAGAAAACTTTTTTGGGTCCACAGAAAAATCAGTCAGGGGCCACACATAAGTGAAAAGAAAAACAAAACAAAAAAAACCCTCATTCATGTGGCCCCCAACTGGGGAGAAAGACATTCCCCACATTCCCTCGCATACCAGAACCTAGTGGGGGGCAGGCTAGTAATTTTATGTGCTTCATCCCCACGGGGAACAACCAGGGGCTAGAGCACCAGCACAGGCTCCTCAATGCTATGGTGGAGCCCTGAACCTCAGGGGCCAGATCCAGGCAAGTCAGGTGCCACATCTGGCCCCCAGGCCTTAGGTTCCCCACCCTTGCTTTAGGGGAAGCCCAGAATCATTCATGCAAGTATGCATGCATTTTTTCTCCTTGTATTTGATATTGTTAAGCTATTGAAAATTATTTTATTTAGAAATCTATTTCTGTTTTATCTACATACAATAAAGCATCAATAGTAAGCTGTCTATGGAGGCTAGTTATATCCAGATAAAATCTTGTCACTAATGAGTCTACCCTGTTTCTAAACATAAGAACATAAGAACATAAGAATGGCCATACTGGGTCAGACCAAAGGTCCATCGAGCCCAGCATCCCATCTGCCGACGGTGGCCAATGCCAGGTGCCCCAGAGAAGGAGAACAGAAGACAATGATCAAGTGATTTATCTCCTGCCATCCATCTCCTGCCCTTGTTATGAAGGCTAGGGCACCATACTTTATCCCTGGCTAATAGCCATTTATGGACCTAACCTGCAAAAATTTATCAAGCTCTTTTTTAAACCCTAATAGAGTCCTGGCCTTCACAGCCTCCTCGGGCAAGGAGTTCCACAGGTTGACTGTGCGCTGTGTGAACAAAAATTTCCTTTTATTAGTTTTGAACCTACTACCCATCAATTTCATTTGGTGTCCCCTAGTTCTTGTATTATGGGAAAAGGTAAATAATTTTTCTATAATCACTTTCTCCACACCATTCATGATTTTATATACCTCTATCATATCGCCCCTCAATCGTCTTTTTTCCAAACTGAAAAGTCCCAGTCTCTCTAGCCTCTCCCCATATGGGACCCTTTCCAAGCCCCTAATCATCTTAGTCGCCCTTTTCTGAACCTTTTCTAATGCCAATATATCTTTTTTGAGGTGAGGAGACCACATCTGCACGCAGTACTCGAGATGTGGGCGTACCATAGTTTTATATAGGGGAAGTATGATATCTTTTGTCTTATTATCTATCCCTTTTTTAATAATTCCTAACATCCTATTTGCCTTACTAACTGCCGCTGCACACTGCGTGGATGTCTTCATAGAACTATCCACTATAACTCCAAGATCCCTTTCCTGATCTGTCGTAGCTAAATTTGACCCCATCATGTAGTACGTGTAATTTGGGTTATTTTTTCCAACATGCATTACCTTACACTTACCCACATTAAATTTCATTTGCCATTTTGCTGCCCAATCACTCAGTTTGCTGAGATCTTTTTGTAGTTCTTCACAATCCCTTTTGCTTTTGACTGTCCTGAACAACTTTGTGTCATCTGCAAACTTGGCCACCTCACTGCTTACCTCATTTTCTAGATCATTGATGAACAAGTTGAACAGGATTGGTCCCAGTACTGACCCCTGGGGAACACCACTAGTTACCCTCCTCCATTGTGAAAATTTACACATTTAAACATTTCATTTGCAACTGTTTTCCATGTGCCTGGTTGAAGCAATAGGAATTCTAAAACAGGATGGTATTTAAATGTTCTGAAGGAAAACATAAACACTTTTCAGATTGTGTTGCAAGCTTATATTCAGGATATTAGTGTTGTCTCTGCAGTGCATTCTTGCGTTTAGTGGCTCCAAGTGACATTTACCAGTTCAATGTCAAAAATAAAATAGTTTGTAAGTAAATTCTATATAGGTTAATAGGTGTTCAAGTGAGTGGACCACAGAAGGCAATCAGTAAGTATGCAGGCCAATGGGGGCTGTGCTTAGAAAATCCAGGATCTGCTATAAACGGATTAAAATTGTGTGATTAGCCCTGTTGCTAAGATGTCAGAAGTAGTTCTGATTTCCATGGGTATGATTCCACCTATGTAAATTTCACCTACGAAGTTTATAGTGAATATATTCATCCACTTGGTCCTAACATAAAGATTCTTATACATATACAGACAGTTACCAGCACACTCAACAAACTCCATTTTACAGCAATAAAAATAGATTCAGTCCTGCTCTTACTGCTGTCACTTGCTCGGCTTGAGCAGAAGAATTGCACCCGACCTAAACAGTTATATGAGAAACAACATAAATATGCAGCTGATGGTTAGAAAGAAGACTTCCCAAAGACATTGTAATGTAATAGGAGACTGTTTTCTGGGCTGGAACCCATTTCTTTCCCCTCCTCCACTGGCAACCCTAGCTCTCCCTTCCATTGAATAGCTCAAAGAGCCAAACATTGACAGTTACTCGGAAACACTGAGTTTTCCCAAATAGCAATTTTCAGGCTGTGCCAAGTGTTATTTCTTCAATCTACACTTGGTTAAGAAGTTGCTATTGTTTTGTTACAAGTGTAAGCATATGGTAGCTGTGCTTCCAGTTTATATCCCTGTGCAATTCAAGGTGTTTGCTTTTATCTCTAAAAGCTCTTTATGTTTTCAGGTCTGAATTATAAACCACCTCTCTTCTATTGGTCTTCTCCAAAAGTTGAGATCAGCTGATGTGTGCTTGATGGCAGGTTATTTTTGAGAAACTTTTTCCAGCTGCTGAACTCATGGCTTTATAAATTGGTCTCTGTAGCCTAGCCCAAGACTTTTGACCAATGGGCCTCATTTGTTACTAAAGCCTTAACTTGAGAAGGTTGATTGGACAGATTTGGTAGTCTGTAGAGGTGAGAATTTTGTTGAGTCCTTTAAAATGTATTTTGTACCATAAATCCCTAGCTGACATTAGCTCAGTTTTGTTAATTGCTGTTTTTATGTCATTAATATTATGGAATGTTTTAAAGATGCATGTAACAAAAAATGGAACACATTTGATACATCAGGACAAATACATGAAAATAATATCTCATTTCCTAACATTATCTGGATCTCAGGGTACGTCTACACTGCAACACTATTTCAAAATAACTAGTGCTATTCCGAAATAACTTAGTCTGTGTCTACCCAGCAGGCAGTTATTTCAAAATAGTGTCAAAATACTGTCAAGCTGGACGACTTCTTACTCAGACTCCTGTAACCCTCATTGTACAAGGAATAAGGGAAGTCAGAGGAAGAGTTCTGTACTTCTAAATAAGTGCTGTGTAGACGCTTTCTATTTCGAAATAAGATACACAATTGATGTAGCTCAATTTGTGTAGCTTATTTGAAGTTAAGCCCTGCAGTGTAGACACACCCCTAGATGTTTATTGATCATTCTAGCATTTATAACCATAGATTGGTCTCTTTCAATGACCTCTCTTTCTTTCTTCTTGGATGAACCAATATTTGAAAATATTTTTGAAGTATAAGTGACCAGAGAGAACCCAGAGAATGGATATAGATGTCACACATTCTCACATAATTCTAAGCCAGTTATCATGTCCAACATTCCTATGGGTTTCTTAAAGGAACTAACTTATTACTTCCGGGGATAGCCAAGTTAGTCTGTTACAGAAAAAAACAACAATTGGTCTGGCAGCACTTTATAGACTAACAAAACATGTAGATGGTATCATGAGCTTTCGTGGGCACAGCCCACTTCTTCAGATGACCAGTTATTCTGCCAGATGATTTGTTGGCAGAATTCCAATCCAATTGAAACTGCCTCCATTAGCTAATCCCATTGCTAATTTTATATAATTGCAACTATTTTGACCCCTCTACTTTCCCATGTTTCTTTTCCAGTTTTTGTTAGTTTAAAAATAATTAATGGATACCACATAAGAAAACAGAATAAAGCAAGTAGGAAAGAAAAATATTTATGCAGAGAACAAATGGTTTTGCATTTTTGGGGGTTGTTGTTTTTTTGTGTAACTTATTTAGAGAATTCAGTGCTGCATTTCTGCCTCCTTATTGACCATTTTGTTTTAGCTGTATTTGGTGGTGGGATGTTGCTACAGATTTATATGATTTGGCCTGGAGGAAGGAGAAAGACAGTGATACTGAGATGGCCAATCTTTTGGGTAGAGGACTAGAATGCTAATGGGCTGTGGTCATGATGAATCAGGGTGAGAGCAGGTAGTCATGAGGGAACAAAACAAATGAGATCTTAAGTTAGGAGTGCTGTGATGAGGCAGGTCAGATTTGGTGGTGACATCTGGTGCTTATGATGCTGGAGGTAATGAAAGGGATCAGGATAAATGTAAAGCAGAACAAATGTGAGGAACAGAGGTGCCAGATACTCTATCAAAAGGGTTGTATGCACAGAGGCTGTTTTGTGGGGGACCCGAGGGGATTTCTAACATAGGAGAAGTTGTAGGCTATTTCAAAGTCATTGCTTCTGATAGGGAAAAGGGTAGTGAGGATATTTGTCAAGGTCTTGCCATTCATAACTTCAGGTGAGAAGAAATCTTTAATATTTACCTTCAGTAAATAGTACTGTACTGTGGTTAATGAGATCTACATTTTTATCACAAAAGCAAAGTCCACTCTAGTTCCTGTTTACTGCCACCGATCCGTCCTCCTTTCCACACATAACAAAATAAGAATGAACTGGCCTTTTCATCACTCCTCAAAAGGAATAGTGTTCTGGCTGCTCAGGCAGATTTATATAACCAACCCTTCTTACAGGTTGTGAAATTCAGGAACTTTCTGCCCCTTAGAAGGTATCTGCAGCATCTATCATTTGTATGCCATTTTTCAGACTGCCAGTTTATGATTCTTAGTCTGTTTGCAGTGTTTTCAAAATGTTCCTGAAGCAGTCTGTTAAGGGTCCAATGGAATTGCTACGAGAATGCAAGACAGTTCTCAAGTGTTTTAGGACTTCACCCAGAGCCCACTGAAGCCCATGTAAAAAAAGATGTGTTGTCCTCCAACGTTACAGCTCAGAGTGCTGCTACCCATGAAAATGGCGCTTTTCTGAAAAAAAAAATGTATTTCTTCTAAAGCATTGTCTGGTTCAGGCGTATCCAAAGATTCTTCTTGAATAGTCTTTGGTGAGAATGGGTATTCATGGGAGAACCTTTTGACAAGATAAAGGTTTCCTTATTTTACATCTCCCCACATTTCATGCATACAATTAGTTGTTAAGGGCTAAAATCTGGGCTGATTTATACCCTGTACATGCTCCCTGCATCCAGGATATATGTAGTAAAAGTGAGCATAAGAAAAACCATACTGAATCAAACCAACACATCTTCTAACAGTGGGTAGTGCTAGTGTAAGCTGCCTGGCTCAGTCCTGGGCCAGACCTGTACTCGGGCCCGTAAACAAGTGCCCATAAACAAGGCCCTGAGTACAGGGCAGGGCAATCAATCAATACTGTCTTGGTCCTTAGGTACGGTGGGCAGGCAAACAAAGTTCAGGGCAGGGCAGACAGACAGAAAATAGATCACTAGCAAGAAAGAAGGGGAGACTGTCACCCAGTGTGTGGAGTTGCAGGGGGGCCGCAGACCCTCCCTACTCCACTGCATCCCAGCCCAGGGCCCTAACAGCGGCAGACCTGACTGTCACCAGGGTCAGCAGGGAACCAGCCCCACAAGACGCTGACACCCTGAAGTACAATGAGGTCAGCCTGACTGTTCTCAGCTCCCCCTGGGCCATTTCCTAACTCCCCCTCAGCGTCTACCTGGCTCCACGGTGGCTGCAAGTTCTCAGGGTTGTCAGAGTCCGAACCCTCCAGCAGCGGTAAAAAGGTCTCCTCTTTGGGGTGGGGACCCGGTGGTCCAGACAGTCCTCAGCCTCAGTAAAGTCTTCAGCAGCCTCCCAGCTCAGGACCTGAAGGTCAACTTTTATACTACTCACCCTGCCCCTTGGCTTCTGGGGAATTAAAGGAGCAGGACCAGACTCGGCCCACCCAGGTTTGGCGATAGGTTCTTCCCCCTCTGGGTCAGTGAGCAGCCACACCTGCTCACTACATCAAGGTGCCCCAAAGATAATAAACAGAACAGATAATCATCAAGGGTGTATCTAGACTACAGGGTTTTGTGGACAAAAGTGGACTTTTGTCGACAAAACTATACCTGCGTCTACACTACTGCCGAGTTCTGTCAACAGTAAGTCGACAGAACATGGCAGTTTTGTCGATGGCGGTAAACCTCATTCTACGAGGAATAATGCCTTTTGTCAACAGAGTTCTGTCGACAAAAGGCGCTATTGCATCCACACTGCTTTTTCAAAAGAGAGCGTCTAGACTCTCTGTCGAAAAAGCAGCTTGCTTTGTCAACAGAACTGGCTGTAGTCTAAACGCTTTTTGTCGACAGAAGTTTTGTCGACAGTATCTGTCGACAAAGCCTCTGTTGACAAAAGCCTGTAGTCTAGACGTACCCCAAGTGATCCATCCCCAGACACCCATTCCCATCTTCTAGCAAACAGAAGCTAGGGACACTCCAGAACATGGCTTTGCACATCAAGACATAGAAGGGCCTTAAGGCCTGATCTACACTAGGAGTTTAGGTCTAATTTAGCCACATAAGGTCAATTTTCTAAACAGTGAGTGTACACTACCAAGCCTGTTCCATTGACTTTAAGGGCTGCTGAAGCCAATTTCAGTACTTCTGCTTTTCATAAGGAATAATGTAAAATTTGACAGTGCCTGGACAAATTCATGGTAGTGTAGATGCAGCATTGAGAAAGTTGACATTTTTGGCCTCTGAGAGGCTTCCCACAGTGCCCCACTCTGACAGCTCTGGCCAGAATTTGCACCTTTACTGCTCTCCAGGGCTATCTCAACACTGCTGGGAGGGGCGGGGCGGCGGGTATTTTGCAAACAAATGAGAGCACGATTTGCATATCTTCTGCCAATCCTTTTTGCGGAAGAGGTTTTGCTGCTAAAAAGCCCCGTGTAGGTGGGGCCATTTGTTAGAAAAAAAAAACCTTTTTCACAAGATCCTGTGAACCGCATTTTATGAGGAATACTCCAGGGACTCCCAGCAGTGCCATGTTAAGATAAAGGAGCTCAAGCAGTCCTATCACAAAACAAAGGAGGCAAATGGATGCTCTGGTGCATCACTGCAAATATCAATGACCAGCTGTATGCAATACTAGAGGGGCCCAACCAGCTTCCCAAGCCAGACTGTGGAATCTGGCAAAGACACTCGGCAGTGGTGTGGAGGACAGCATGGTGGTGGAGAGAGAGGAGGAGGAGGACAAAAAATGGCTAGCTGGCGAGCAGCGAGAGTCAAGAACTTTTCATCACTTTGGAGACAATCCCATCCTTCCAGGATGTCTCACAGTTTGGCACTGATTTTAAGGAGGGCCCTTCTGGTGAGTTCACAATTTTTTTCTTGCTACATGTTGGTTCGGACAATGGGGTGTGAGGTGCAGCACGCTCTTTCTGCTGACACAGCGCGGGGGGCATGGAACAGCTTGTCAACATGTTTGAAGATGGAGTGGGAGTTTTGTCTGCACAGTTCCATGAAGCTCTCACATAGGAATTATTTGATCCTTCTGAGAAGGTTTTTGGGGAGGCCACCCTTATGCCATCCTTCATAGTAGGACACTTTCCCATGCCAATTCAGCAGTAAGTGGTCTATTGCAGCACAAAGCACTGCAGCATAAGGCCCAAATTCTGGCAACATTCAGTCACCAACAGCTTCTTATCACTTTGTGTGATTCAGAGAAAACGGATCTTTTGCATGACAAGCTGGATGAAGCAGGGGACGCTATTAGCTCTGCCTTTGCTGCTAGCATGGCTTCAGCCACTGGCATCCCTTCCCTTCTTCCCTCCCACCTACAGGTGTCTGCAGGATAGGAAAATAGCACACTCCCAGGAAGTGGTGTGTGGCAAATACAGAGGAGCAAAGCCACGTGAGCCAACACCCTGTCCCTGCCTTCTCCTTCCCACCTGCAGGACCATGCCCTGGCAGACCCCTTACCATGCCTGTGTCCAAACAGTATGAGTCCAGGTGTTCCCTTAAGAACTCTGTTGTGTACCTGCTGTACAGTAGCCACTTTAAAGCATAACTTTGTCCTTACACAGAAGACATCTCCATTGTCTTTAGAAAGACCTTTGCTGTATATTAAGAGATCAAGTTTTAGGCTACACAATACATCTCCTATAATTTGTATCTTTGTAACTTTTTGTTACAGCAGGAACATCAGGGAGGTTGCTGAATAGTCCCCCAGCTCCAGCAGCTATCCAGCTCACACAAATACACAGGCAAAAACAGACAAGGGAAGACATGTTTAAGGAACAAATGGAGTGGAGGAATACGTTCCTGGAGGAGATGCCAGCGACAGGAGAGGATAGCAGAGCAGCAGGAGAGTATAGCAGAATGGTAGGAGAGGAAAGCATGCAGGGAACTGCAAGCAAAGCAACAGAAGAATGTATTTTTGTCCCTGGTGGCTGTGGTGGAGTGCCTGCCTGGAGGGGACCCTACTCACCACCCTATGCAGAATAATTTTCCCTTCTCACCCAGTTCCATAGCTTTCACCCCCAGGGGCCCCAGGACGCAGCAGGGGGTGGGGAATCAAGGGTATGCTCATACTCAACCTCCAAAGCCTCAGGAGGGAAAAGGCTGTCTCTCTCACATTTCTGATTCCCCCCCTCCCCACTCCTTCAGGTCCTACCATGGACTTCTTTTCTGTCCCTGCTGTCTTCCCTAAATAAAAATGCATGATCTCTGAACAACAGTTTCTATTGTTTGCATTGCCGGGATGGGGAGGGCAATTACATTCAAACACACAAATGCAGGGGCACCTCGTTGAGAGCAATGTGCATGACTCATAATTGACCATTCATAACACTTTCTTTCAAAGCCTCTCTGATTTGCACTGCCCTGCTCTGTGCTCTCTTTACTGGCCTCGTGCCTGGCTGCTCAAAATCTCTGGCTAGGTGTTCTGCCTCAGCCCTCTACCCTGCCAGATAACTTTCCCCATTGCTCTCACAAATATTATGGAGCACACAGCAGGTTACCACCACAAAGGGAATGTTTTGTTCACTGAGGTCTAACCTAGTCAGTAGACTCCTAAACCTTCCCTTTAAATGCCAAAAAGCACATTCAATGACCATTTTGCACTTGCTCAACTTATAGTTGAACTGCTTCTTATTGAGGATCAGGCTGCTCATGTAGGGCTTCATGAGCCACAGGGGTAAGAGGTAGGCTGGGTCACCAAGGATCACTATTGACATTTCCACCTTCCAATTCTAATTTTCCAGTCTAGGTAAAAAGTACCAGCTTGTATCTTTCTGAAGTGGCAGGCATCTCTACAGATGTGTCATGCACCTTTCCCGACCATCCCACATTTATGTTGGTGAAACTGCCCTTGTGATCCACCAGCACCATTGAGAAGTACTCCTTATGGTTTATGTATTCCTTGGCAAGGGGTCAAGTGCCAGGATGGGGATGTGCATTCTGTCTATCACCCCACCGCAGTTAGGGAACCCCATCACTGCAAAACCCTCCACTGTGCCATCCATATTTCTAGAGTAACTACCCTCCATAGCAGAATGGTATTGATTGTTTTGACTACTTGTATAACAACAGCCCCTCTCCCCCGCAGTAGATTTCCCACTGACCAGTAGTTATCTGGCAATGCAGGCTTCCACATGGCAATTGCCACACACTTCTCCACTGTCAGAGCGGGTCTCATTTGGGTGTCTCTGCACTTCAGGACAGAGCAAAGCCATTTGCAAAATTCCATGGAAGTGGCATTGCACATTCAGAAGTTTTGCAGCCACTGCTGATCATCCCGTACCTGTAGCACTATGCGATCCTACCAGTCTGTGCTTGTCTCATGGCACCAGAATTGGCACTGTTTCCAGAGGACTGAATGCCAGCTGCATTTCCAGTTTGCTCAGTGCAAAGGCTTGTCTGTACAGCATGCCCATGGCACTCTGAGACTAAGATACCGCCTTGTCCTCTTCCTGGTGGAGTGACTTGCATATGTTCTTGAAATAGTGCACCATTAGGCACACCAAAGTAGACATTAATAGCACAATACTTTGGTGCACAATGTAATCCAAAAAGGGGGCCATGCTCATGCTGCTATGGCTTCTACACAGGTAAACAGGGCCAAAACCCAGAATGCAAAGTGGCACAGGAATTGTGAAATAGCTACCCACAGTGCATCACTTTCAAAGTTGATGGTAGTCTCCCTAGTGAGGACACATTATTTCAACCATGTTGAATTCTTGCACACATGGGGACACAAACCTTTTACTTTACAAAATGTGGTGGCAAGAAATCAACCTTAATAAATTCAACCTTAGCTCATAGTGTAGACATGGCCTAACATTGCATATATTTATTTTAGAGGATATTCTATTTTAATAAATATATCAATTTAAATTTTATATGGTGTACATAAAGTATTGTAAAGATGGGCTAATATAAATTAAATAAAGGGAGTTGAAACTGCATACTGATGTCATTTTCCACAATCTCTGAAGACACACATCTATTTTACACTCCTCTGATCACTATAACTTAATTTTAATATAGTGCATACATATTATCATGTGCCTGTTCTGTTAATTTTAAACCTGTTCCAGTTGAGGGTCTTAGTGTCAGGATTATTGTTGGAGCTATGGAGGATGTCCTACCAAATCCTACTTCTTAGCTACTTCTCCTCACAGAATGAAAAACTAAATGCACAGCTTTGATTTAGAAACAGTAAGAATAGGCTGAATCCTACCCTGAAAGCTATAAAGCAAAGTGATGCTGAAACCATAATGAACAAAATGAACAGCTTACTGGCATCTGCTTTGACAGGGGAAGACGCAAGAATAGAAATACATCATGTTTCAAAAACTTGAAATTAAAACAAGTGGCTCCACCTACCAATCCAACATCAGAATTGTATATCCCAGGCTGCTTTTTTTTCCTGGTTCATCTTTGAGGAGTAGCTAAACTTTAATGCTGTGTTAGACTGAAGGTCCAATGAGTGATCTGCTGAAACTAACAAATCTCATGAGTTGTTTCTGTAGTTTGTTTCAAGTTGTTGGGGTTTTTTTTCCTCCTTTCCCTTCCCCCTCCCCCCCGCTCACGGAGTGAGTGCTGTGACTGGCAGGTGGAAGCTGTGAGCTTCTAATCAGGGTTTGAAATCTAGAAGCCTCTGCTCATTGGTTGAGCCTTAATCAGGGGGAGGGGCTATGAGGCAGTCCAGGGCTTTATAAAGGAGTGAGTCAGCGATCAGGAAGCGTGCGAACAGGGGCTGTTAACGGGGAGTTTGGAGAGGGAGTTGGGAAGGGGGTGAGATACACTTGCCATTCGTAAAAATCTTTTCACTCCACTCCAGTCCTTCAAGGATGTATTTAATTACAGGTGAGGAATCTCTCAGAAGGAAGCCAGGTATGGATGCTGATAGGTCTGCTGTTGTTACCTACACAGCATGTGCCATGTTTGTTTTCCTCCCAGAAGACAGAAGGGATTTCATCTGCACTAAGTGCATGCTGGTTACCATTTTGGAAGAAAAAATTAGAGGACTTGAGGGCCAAGTATCGACCCTACATTCTATCAGAGAGGATGAAGACGTCCTCGATAGAAGGCAGCATTTAATCCTGCAGGCACAGCAGGCTGAAGAGCCAGTCAGGGCACTACAGGACAAGGAAGAGAAATGGCAGCATGAAACCTCTAGAAGGAGAAGAAGGCCAACTCAGGTATCCCCCATCCCTGTAGAGGTAAGTAACTGCTATCAGGCTCTCTCCACAGGCACTGTGGTGGAGAATGCTTTGGCAGGGACCTCTCAGGGAAGAAATCAGAAGGGAACACCATCTACTGGAAGGCATGGGATGCGTAGTCCTAGGTATGGGGGTTCCATGACCACCACTTCCAAAAGAAGATGAGTGGTGGTGGTCGGGGACTCTCTCCTAAGAGGGACTGAGTCATCCATTTGCCGTTCAGACCTGCAATCCTGAGAAGTGTGCTGCTTACAGGGAGCGCGCATTCAGGATGTGACCGAGAGTCTTCCGAAAGTAATTAAACCTTCGGATCGCTACCCCTTCCTGCTTCTCCATGTAGGAACTAATGATATGTCCAAGAATGACCTTCAGCGGGTCACAGCAGATTATGTATCACTGGGAAGAAGGATCAAGGAATTTGAAGCGCACAAGGTGTTCTCATCCATCCTTCTGGTTGAAGGAAAAGGTCCAGGTAGGGATTGTCGAATTGAGGAAGTAAATGCATGGTTACTCAGGTGGTGTCAGAGAGAGGGCTTTGGTTTCTTCGACTATGGGACTCTGTTCCAGGCACAAGGATTGTTAGGAAGAGATGGGATCCACCGAACCAAGAGAGGAAAGAGTATCTCCGTGGGCAGGCTTGCAAACCTAGTGAGGAGGGCTTTAAACTAGGTTCATTGGGGGACTATGACCAAAGTCCTGAGTTAAGTGAAGAAGTTGGACACTGGGAAGAATCACAAGGAGAAACGAGCAACAAAGGAGGACCCCTGATTCGGATAGAGAAGGTAGGGCAATCAACTAGGGTATGTCTACACTACAAAGTTAATTCGAACTAACAGCTGTTAGTTCGAATTAACTTTAATAGGGGCTACACATACAAACCGCTAGTTCGAATTTAAATTGAACTAGCGGAGCGCTTAATTCAAACTAGGTAAACCTCATTCTACGAGGAGTAAAGCCTAGTTCAAATTAAGTAGTTCGAATTAAGGGCTGTGTAGCCACTTAATTCGAACTAGCTGGAGGCTAGCCCTTCCCAGCTTGCCCTGGTGGCCACTCTGGGCCAAACCAGGGAAATTCTTCTGCTCCCCTCCCAGCCCCGGATCCCTTAAAGGGGCATGGTCTGGCTACAGTGCTTGTGCCAGTTGCAAGCCTGCCAGCACCCAGCCAGCAGACCCTGCACCTGGCATAGCATGAGCCAGCCACCCGCTGCCACCCAGCCCTCCGCCTCTTCCCAGGACCAGGCTGGCGGCTCCCAGGAGCCTGCCCGGGGCCGCAAGAGGCGGGCACCCGCCCGGTCTAGTGCGGAGATCGAGGACCTCATCGAGCTTTGGGGGGAGGCCTCCAACGTCCACGATCTCCACACTAGCCACAGGAACGCGGCCGTCTACAGCCGCATGGCTGCCAGCCTGGCCACCAGAGGCCACATGCGAACCCAGGAGCAGGTCTGCATGAAAATCAAGTTGGTCCAGTGAGACCCCCAACCCTGAGCTTAGAACATAAGAACATAAGAATGGCCGTACTGGGTCAGACCAAAGGTCCATCTAGCCCAGTAGCCTGTCTGCCGACAGCGGCCAACACCAGGTACCCCGGAGTGGATGGACCGAAGACAATGACCAAGCAATTTGTCTCGTGCCATCCGTCTCCAGCCTTCCACAAACAGAGGCCAGGGACACCATTCCTACACCCTGGCTAATAGCACTCCATGGACCCAACCTCCATGAATTTATCTAACTTCTCTTTAAACTCTGTTATAGTTCTAGCCTTCACAGCCTCCTCTGGCAAGGAGTTCCACAGGTTGACTATGTGCTGTGTGAAGAAGAACTTTCGCTTATTAGTTTTAAACCTCCTGCCCATTAATTTCATTTGGTGTCCTCTAGTCCTTATATTATGGGAACTAATGAAGAACTTTGCTTTATTCACCCTCTCCACACCACTCATGATTTTATATACCTCTATCATATCCCTCCTCAGTCTCCTCTTTTCTAAGCTGAAAAGTCCCAGTCTCTTTAGCCTCTCTTCATATGGGACCTGTTCCAAACCCCTAATCATTTTAGTTGCCTTTTCTGAACCCTTTCCAAGGCCAAAATATCTTTTTTGAGATTAGGAGACCACATCTGTACACAGTACTAAAGATATGGCATACCATAGTTTTATACTTCCCCTCCTCCTTCTTCCCCTGGCTTCCCCCTTCCAGCTCCCTCCTCCCAGCTTTCCCCCTCCCCTCTCCTACCCTCTCTCTTCCCCTCTCTCACCTCCTTTTCCCAGTCTCCCCAGAGGTTAATTTCCCCCTCCCCCCCCCCAGTTTTGTTAAATAAAGAGAGTTTCTATTTTTGAACACGTGTCCTTTATTTTTTACATCAGGAAGGGGGGCTAGGGAGGGGTAAGTGGAAGGAGGTGAGGGAGGAATGGGGCATGAGCTCCTGATGGGGAGGACTGGGGTGGCTCTGCGGGCTCCTTGGGGTGGAAGCTCTCCTGCAGGGCCTCCTGGATCCTGACAGCCCCCCGATTGACCCTCCCCAGATGGCAGCCTGCGGCAAGTGCATCCGGGCTGATGGCCGAGTGCTGTGATGTGCCGAGTGTGGGCACTCAGGGCACTCCAAGACAGGACTGCTTTGCTGTCCCTCATCGAGGTAGACAAGCAAGCGGGGAACCCTGAGAACTGTCTGTCCGGGGTGGGGGTCGGGTCCCTTTAAGCACAGCCCTCAGCTAGCCTGAGGCAGCAGCTCCACACTCTAAGTCCTAACCTGATGCTCTGCCGGCACTGGTTCCAGCCAGCCTTAACTTTGGTTCAGGGTCCACTCAATGTGGACATGCTATTTCAAATTCGCAAAACACTAATTTGAATTAGTTTTTAGGTCGAGATGCACTAATTCGAATTAGCTTATTTCGAATTAGTGCTGTAGTGTAGACATACCCTTAGTTATCTAAGGTGTTTGTACACAAATGCGAAAAGCCTGGGAAACAAACAGGAAGAATTAGAAGCCCTTGCCCAGTCAAATAACTATGATTTGATTGGAATAACGGAGACTTGGTGGGATGACTCGCATGACTGCAGCACTGCCATGGAAGGGTATAAACTGTTCAGGAAGAACAGGCGGGGGAGAAAAAGAGGAAGAGTTGCATTGTATGTAAGAGAGCAGTATGATTGCTCGGAGCTCCAGTATATAGAGGGAGAAAAGCCTCTTGAGAGTCTATGGGTTAAGTTTAAAGGTGGAAGCAACAGGGGTGATGTTGTGGTTGGTGTCTGCTATAGACCACCGGATCAGGTGGATGAGGTAGACGAGGCTTTCTTTGGACAACTGAGAGAAGCTTCCAGATCGCAGGCCCTGGTTCTCATGGGTGACTTTAATCACCCTGACATCTGTTGGGAGAGCAATACAGCAGTGCACAGACAATCCAGGAAGTTTTTGGAGAATGTTGGGGATAACTTCTTGGTACAAGTGCTGAAGGGACTGACCAGGGGCCATGCACAGCTTGACCTGCTGCTCACAAACAGGGAGGAACTAGTAGGGGAAGTAGAGCTGTGTGACAAACTGGGAAGCAGGGATCATGAGATGGTAGATTTCAGGATCCCGACTAAAGGAAGCAAGGAGAGTAGCAAAATACACACCCAGGACTTCAGAAGAGGAGACTTTGACTCCCTCAGAGAACTGATGGGCAGGATTCCCTGGGATGCTTACATGAAGGGGAAAGGAGTCCAGGAGAGCTGGCAGTATTTTAAAGAAGCTTTATTGAAGGCACCGGAAGAAACCATCCCGATGTGCAGCAAGAAAAGCAAATATGTTAGGCGACCAGATTGGCTTACCGGGGACATCCTTGGTGACCTTAAACACAAAAAGGAAGCTTACAAGAAGTAGAAACTTGAACAGATGACTAGGGAGGAGTATATATATATTGATCAAGAATGCAGAGGAGTTATCAGGAAGGCAAAAGCGCAATTGGAATTGCAGCTAGCGAGGGATGTGAAGGATAACAAGAAAGGTTTCTACAGGTGTGTTAGCAATAAGAGGGTGATCAGAGAGGGTGTGGGGCCCTTATTGGATGAGGAAGGTAACCTAGTGACAGATGATGTGGGAAAAGCTGAAGTACTCAATGCTTTCTTTCCCTCTGTCTTCACGGAAAAGGTCAGCTCCCAGACAAACGCACTAGACAATGCATTAGGGGAAGGAGGTGGACTGTCGTTGGTGGGGGAAAGAACAAGTTAGGAACTATTTAGAAAAGCTAAACATACACAAATCCATGGGCCTGGATTGAATGCATCCGAGGGTATTGAGAGAGTTGGCAAGTGTCATTGCGGAGCCTTTGGCCATTATCTTTGAAAACTCAAGATAGTTAAGACCATAACAAACTGTGAAGAGCTTCAAAAAGATCTCACTAAACTAAGTGGTTGGGCAACAAAATGGCAAATGAAATGTAATGTTGATAAATGTAAAATAGTGCGCATTGGAAAAAATAATCCCAACTATACGTACAATATAATGGGGACTATTATAGCTACAACTACGCAAGAGAGAGTTCTTGAGTAGTTGATCTTGAGTAGTAGCAGCTAGTAGATCTTGAGTAGTTACAACTACTCAAGAGAGAGATCTTGAAGTCATTGCGGATAGTTCTCTGAAGACATCCACTCAGTGTGCAGCGGCAGTCAAAAAAGGAAATAGAATGTTAGGAATCTTTTAAAAAGAGATAGAGAATAAGACAGAAACTCTATATAAAACCATGGTACACCCACATCTTGAAAACAGCGTATGGGTGTGGTCACCCCATCTCAAAAAAGATATATTGGCATTGGAAAAGGTTCAGAAAAGGGCAACAAAAATGATTAGGGGTTTGGAACGGGTCCTATATGAAGAGAGATTAAAAATACTTGGACTTTTCAGTTTAGAAAAGAGGAGACTAAAGTGGGAATATTATAGAGGTCTATAAAATCATGACTGGTGTGGAAAAAGGGAATAAGGAAAAGTTATTTACATATTCCCACAATATAAGAACTAGGGGTCACCAAATGAAATTAATAGGCAGTAGGTTTAAAACAAACAAAAGGAAGTTTTTCTTCACTAAGGGCACAATCTGTGGAACACCTTGCCAGAGGATGCGGCTAAGATAGGACTTTAACAGAGTTCAAAAAAGAGCTAGATAGATTCATAGAGGTTAGGTCCATCAATGGCTATTAGCTAAGATCGGCGAGAATGGTGTCCCTAGCCTCTGTTTCTCTGGAGGTGAGTGACAGGGGAGAGATCACATGAGGATTACCTGTTGCAAGCCCTCCCTCTGGGGCATCTGGTATTGGCCACTGTCGGCAGACAGGATACTGGGCTGGATGGACCATTGGTCTGAACCAGTATGGCTGTTCTTATAAAAAGGTGGTAGTTCACCAGGGTTAGCTCCTGGTGGGCTGCTGCTGCTATATTTACCTGCACTTCCACAGGTATGGGTGATCACAGCTCCCATTGGCTGGAAAGTCAATCTGTGGCCAATGGGAGCTGTGATCCCTTGTACCTATGGAGGCACAGATAGTTATAGCAATGTGAATGCCCACCAGGGGCTAAGTCTGGCACAGCGGATCTGGCCCAGGAGACGATATTTGCGCACCCCAGTGTATAAGTTGTTGTTACAAGCGGGGAACCAGTGGACATGAGAAAACCTTGACATATCATCCTATAAGTGGCCATCCTACTGGCTGCCAAGGCTCAAATTTTGTTCAGGAATGAGCAAGAAGGTAGCTGCCTCCCAAAAGTTCCAGCCACATAGGAGTTTAGAGGCATAACACCAAGATAGGCTCCGCATTTAATGTACTCCAATGAAGTATACTCCTGGACTTTAAACTAGGGCTGCTAGCGTCTCAGATGCATCAAGGAGAGGCGAGGCAGGAGCCGGTGTTTGTGGAGATCCAGCTTTTAAGCCAGCTCCCCATGAGCACCAGATCCGATTGAGACACCTCCACCCCGACCCCTGAGAGTGAGGGCAGGCAGGCAGGAGCCTGTCAGTACATGTGGGAAGCTGGCTTTCAAGCCAGCTCCCTATGCATATTGGCTCCCGCAGAGCCACCAGCCTTCCCCCCTGCTCGGGGTGCTGCCTCTCTATCAGTGGCAGGCAGGAGACAATACTGGTGGGGAGCCATCTTTCTTGCCCTCATGCTGCCATACTCAGAGGCAGCGGGGTTGTGGGGGGGGGGGGGGGGAGGAGGCAGGAGCCATTGCTCAGGGGGAGCCAGTACTGATACAGAGGCAGCAGCTTGCAGTGGCTCTCCACGAGTGAGGCCAGGAGAGCACTGGTTGCTGGCGTTGGAAAAGGTTCAGAAAACATATAACTGATAAGATTTGGAGTGGTCACACAATTATTAAATTAAATGATGTCTAACATCCCTACTTCAGACTTTACTGTTCTTTGAGGCATCCTGTGGAGATTCAGTAATAAAGGCTCCTCTGTGGCCAGAAGAGCTAGAAAGTTGATTTTTGTTTCTCAAAAAAGAGTCAAATGCTGCAGAAACAGATCGGTAATAGAAGTTTTCAATATTCATGGATGAATTTTTAAATATATGAGTTTTTTAAAATAATGTTTGGTACAACAGTACATGATACTGAGGTAACATGACAAATCTTTGCTCTGTACTTTATGATGTTAAGGGGGGCGGTTATTCAAAATCACTTATTACAGAAGGAAAACCTAACTATTGGTTTCAGAGTCAAAGAGTTTGCTCAATTATTGAGCCTGAAGTCCCCTCTTCCTTCCCCAGAGAGACAAAGATGGCAATAAAAAGTCCTACTTTATTTCTACAGAAGCCTGAATATATGTGCTTGGCTGGGTGAAGTCAATCCCACAGCACACTTCTCCTGCTATTCATGGTCCTCTGCTGGAATGGTCAAAAGCTTCAGAGGGGTAGCCAAGTTAGTCTGTACAGGATAAACTTAAAAAACAACAAATGGTCTGGTAGAACTTTATAGATTAACAAAACATGTGGATGGTATCATGGGCTTTCTTGGGCGCAACCCACTTCTCCAGCTGACAGGAGTATTAGAAGTCCAGAAGGTGCTATTGGTCTATTTGTTGTTTTTTAAGGTTTTGCTGGGTTGGTGTTTACCAGGCCATTCAGAGCAGTGGCTTTTAGGGAATGTCTGCACAGCAGGGCTTAAGTCGAATTAAGCTATGCAACTTCAACTACGTCAATTGCGTTGCTTAAGTCAAAATAGCTTAACTCGGCTTTAAGTGCTGTCGACACAGCAGGAAGTAAAAGGAAGAACACTCTTCTGTCGACTTCCCTTACAAGAGTTGGAGTAAGAAGTCCTCCAGCTCGACATTATTTTGAAATAAAGGCTTGCAGTGTAGATGTGCTCTTTGTTATTTCAGAATTACGTCAGTTATTAAAAAATAATGCTGCTGTGTAGACGTGCCCTTACTTAACATGTCATAGAGATAAGTGCAGAAGTTTGACACTGTCAGAGTTATTGCACCAGGCTCTCTTCAGTCTTTGCCACGCATCACTGTATAAGTTATGCGTGGTTCACTCTTTCAAATTTCACAGACAAGAAAGCTAAACAGTCATACTCATTTTGGTATCAATTGAACAGAAACCTCTGACTTAGTTGTGTAAATGAAGCACGAAAAGGAATTTAGCCAGATTTCTAGAGGGTCTCCCAAATTGTAATAATGTTCCATTAATTTTTTACTAGCCATTCTAATGGTACAGTTCCTCAAAAGTAAAGCCATGATTTTAGGGCACTTGTTATTCATCTTTGGCACTTATGGTTTCTAAGCAGTGCCAAAGTTATGCTGAAAGCTCATTTACAATCATTTCATTTAATAAACGGCACTCTCTATAATCAAACGCAAAGTCATGTAATTTATTAATAGAAAAGAGAATTTAAATTAAGATTCCTGATTAGTACAAGAGCACTAACAAAACTCAAAAGATAATACAAATTTTGTCCCTGTGTAAGGTAAATTAAATACAAACCCACATTTATTGGAAGATTGGGTCAAAAGAAATCTGATACAGTTCAACAAAGACAAGTGCAGAGTCCTGCATTTGAAACAGAAGAATTCCAAGCACTGTTACAGGCTGGCTAAGCAACAGTTCGGAAGAAAAGGACCTGGGGATTAGAGTGGATCAGAAACTGGATATGAGTCAACAGTGTGCTTTTGTAGCCAAGAAGGCTAATGGCAATATTAGGGTGCATTAGGAGGTGCATTGCCAGCATATCTAGAGAAGTGATTATTCCCCTTTATTCGGCACTGATGAGGCCACATCTGGAATATTGCATCCAATTCTGGGCTCGCCATTACTGAAAGGCTGTCGACATATTGGAAAGGGTCCAGCGGAAGGCAACGAAAATGATTAGGGAGCTGGAGCACATGATTTACGGGGAGAGGCTAAGGGAATTGGACTTCTTTAGTCTGCAGAATAGAAGAGTAAGGGGGGATTTGATAACTGCCTTCAACTACCTGAAGGGGGGTTCCAAAAAGGATGGAGAGAGGCTGTTCTCAATAGTGACGGATGGCAGAACAAGCAGCAATGGTCTCAAGTTTCAGTGTGGGAGGTTTAGGTTGGATACTAGGAAAAACTATTTCTCTAGGAGGGTGGTGAAGCACTGGAATGGGTTACCTAGGGAAGTTGTGGAATTTCCATCCCTACAGGTTTTTAAGTCCCGGCTTGACAAAGCCCTGGCTGGGATGATTTAGTTAGGGTTGGTCCTGACTTTGGGCAGGGGGTTGGACTTGATGACCTCCTGAAGTATTTTCTAGCCCTATGATCCTATTCTATGATTTAAATAAAGTGGAAAGTCTTGCTTAAAATATCAAAAGCCAGGAAATTTTAAAATTAAATTTGATATTTTGTCCCTGCTGAAACAATTCCATCCACCTAAATAAATCAAATCAAAACATTATTGAGTGAATCAATTGTTCAAACATCTTGTCTTTTCTTTGGTTCATAAGGATCATTAACATGGGCCTCTGGGTCTACTTTTCAAATGTGACAAGTTTTGAGTACCTCAGAGAATCATATAAGATTAGGGTTGGAAGAAAGCTCAGACGGTCATCTGGTCCAACCCCCTCCTCGAAGAAGGATCAACCCCGCCTGCCTCAGTTTTTAGTCCCCAGATTGAAAAATCATAAAGAGGCCTAATTGAGAAGGTGATTGATCAGCATTTCTGAAAAGCAGGGAACTTGAAAAAAAAGGTATCCCGGGTAAAGAAGGTGGTGGGGATTAGGGTTGAACCCACAAATTGAGACACATGAAATTTCACTTTTAGGAAGTTATAAAACATATATGGTGAGTTTTGCTGTTGACTATGGTGGAGACAGGGTTTCACACACTATTTATCAAGGAAATATAAAGTCTTTTTTTATTCTGAATATGCCCTGATTAGTTTATGACCTGATTCAGTAAAGCATTTAATCACATGCTAAAACACATTGCTGAATTGGGGCCATAAAGTGAGTTTATTCATATTTATTTAGCCATGATTGTAAAATAATTTCTTATCAAACACATACTGAATTTCAGAGTGAACAATATATCCCTAGTTCACCAAGGCATGTGATTAATTTTAATCATATGCTTAAGTAACTTGCTGAATTCGGGCCTAAATTATTTGACAACAAGCAATTCATTCCAAAATATATCAGTTGCTTAATTTGAAAACTCTAAATAATATTTTATTTAAACCACTCAGAACCTGATCCTGTTGATTAAAATCAATATGGGCTTTTGCCTTTTATTTCTTAAATAGCAGGATTGGACCTTATCTGACCAATATTATAAGTTAAGTAACCCACTAAGACTAGGACACTTCTAGCCCACTCAGCCTCCTTCACACCTGCACTAGTATTGATAGGTACATTTTTCCCTCTCTCTTCTTTTTCTGTTATAATTCTGATAGTCCCCCTTTTTTCTCCACTTAAGTTCATCTGAAGAAGTGAGTTTTTCTCCCGAAAGCCCATGATACTATATATATATATATATATATATTTGTTAGTCTCCAAAGGCACGTCTACACTATGAAATAAGTTTGAATCTACTACAGGTGATTTCTGGGCATCTGATGTTGAGAGGGTGAAGGTCCATGTCCCCTATACAGGCAAGAAACAAATGTTCTCAGAGGGTATGTCTACACTGCAAAGTTAATTTGAAATAACAGCTGTTATTTTGAATTAAGTTTAATAGCATCTATACATGCAAACTGCTATTTCGAAATTAATTCGAAATAGCGGAGCACTTAATTCGAATTTGGTAAACCTCATTCTATGAGGAGTAATACCAAATTCGAAATGGCTATTTCAAATTAAGTGCTGTGTAGACACTCAATTTGAAATAGGGGGCCTCCAGCCCTTCCCAGGGAGCCCTGGTGGCCACTCTGGGCATAACCAGGAAAACTTACTCTTCTCTCCCCCAGCCCCAGAGCCATTAAAGGGGTAGACCCTGGCCACAGTGCCCCCCACTACAAAAAGGATGTGGACGCATTGGAGAGGGTCCAGCGGAGGGCAACCAAAATGATTAGGGGGCTGGAGCATATGACCTATGAGGAGAGGCTGAGGGAGTTGGGTCTGTTTAGTCTGCAGAAGTGAAGAGTGAGGGGGGATTTGATAGCAGCCTTCAACTTCCTGAAGGGAGCTTCTAAAGAGGATGGAGAAAGGCTGTTCTCAGTGGTGACAGATGGCAGAACAAGGAGCAATGGTCTCAAGTTGTGGTGGGAGAGGTCCAGGTTGGATATTAGGAAAATCTATTTCACTAGGAGAGTGATGAAGCACTGGAATGGGTTACCTAGGGAAGTAGTGGCATCTCCATTCCTAGCGGTGTTTAAGTCTCGGCTTGAAATTTAATGTGGATAAGTATAAAGTAATGCACATCGGGAAAAATAACCCCAACTATACGTACAGTATGATGGGGGCTAATTTGGCTACGACAAATCAGGAAAGAGATCTTGGAGTTATCGTGGACAATTCTCTGAAAACTTCCACACAGTGTGCAGCAGCAGTCAAAAAGGCAAATAGGATGCTAGGAATTATTAAGAAAGGGATAGAAAATAAGACCCAGAATATCTTACTGCCCCTGTATAAAACTATGGTATGCCCACATCTTGAATACTGTGTACAGATGTGGTCTCCTCACCTCAAAAAAGATATTTTGGCCTTGGAAAGGGTTCAGAAAAGGGCAACTAAAATGATTAGGGGTTTGGAACAGGTCCCATATGAGGAGAGGTTAAAGCGACTGGGACTTTTCAGTTTAGAAAAGAGGAGACTGAAGGGGGATATGATAGAGGTATATAAAATCATGAGTGGTATGGAGAGGGCCGATAAAGAAAAGTTATTTATTAGTTCCCTAAATAGAAGAACTAGAGGACACCAAATGAAATTACTGGGTAGCAGGTTTAAAACTAATAAAAGAAAGTTCTTCTTCACACAGCGTGTAGTCAGCCTGTGGAACTCCTTGCCAGAGGAGGCTGTGAAGGCTAGGACTATAATAGAGTTTAAAGAGAAGCTAGATAATTTCATGGAGGTTAGGTCCATAAAAGGCTATTAGCCAGGGGATAAAATGGTGTCCTTGGCCTCTGTTTGTCAGAGGCTGGAGAGGGATGGCAGGAGACAAATCGCTTGATCATTGTTTTCGGTCCACCCTCTCTGGGGCACCTGGTGCTGGCCACTGTCGGCAGACAGGATACTGGGCTAGATGGACCTTTGGTTTGACCCAGTATGGCCATTCTTATGTTCTTGAGATGAGAAAGATAAGGATGGGGATGAACCTCAGCATGGCTGGGAGGATGTGCTCAGGCAAGTCCTGGTGCTCATGCTACTGTGGACACCATTCAGTTACCTGGACACAGTGGAATGCTACTCCGGCATCGGGAGATGACCTCAGACTGGTGGGACCACAACTCCCACATGAGTAAGGCCATATTCCTGGTTCTCTGTGAATGGCTCATCCCAGCCCTGAGGTGTCAGGATACCTGCATGGGGCCTGCTCTCACCATGTAGAATTTTGCAGCCATTGCCCTTTGTAAGCTTTCCACACCAGACAGCTACCACTCAATCGGGAACCAGTTTGGGATGGGGAAATCCACAGTTGGGACTGTGCTCATACAAGTAGTCTAGGCCATCAATAACATCTCTCTATGGAGGGTCGTGACTCTAGGGAACATGGATACCGTCATGGAGGGCTTTGCCACCATGAGCTTCTATAGCCCGTCGGGTCTCATGGAGGGGCTCTTCCCCTTCCAGGTCAGCGGGCAGCCCCTCTGCCCAAGTCCATGGAGCCCCTTTGGTCCTGGGCTGATGATCAGCCCAGTTCAATGGGAAATAAGCCAGTTTGGGTAGTTAGAAGCCCAGGTCCTGGTTCAGGGTGGAGCGACAACAAACTGTCAATAGCCCTGGCCCTGGTTCAGGGTGGGGCGGTAACGCAAACAGTTATCAGTTACAGTTCATAGCCCAGGCCCTGGTTCAGGGTGGAGCATCAGGTAAACAGTAACACCCAAGTTCTGGTTCAGGTGTGGGGGCAGGGATGGCAAGCAAACCATTATATAGTTCAATGGCCCAAGCCCTGGTTCAGGACAGAGTGGCAAGTAAACAGTAAGGCCCAAGCCATGGTGCAGGGCAGGGCAGCAAACAAACCATTATATAGTTCAGTGGTCCAAGTCCTGGTGCAGGGCAGGATGGCAGGTAAACATTAAGGCCCAAGCCATGGTACAGTGTGGGGCTGCAAGCAAAGAAGTCCAGAATTCTGGTTCCCAGGCCCTGGTTCAGGGTGAGGCAGCACAACAAACAGTAAATGGCTAGGTCTCCTTGTTTGGGCAGAGATCCAGCATTCTCAGGCAGTTGGCCTGAAGTGGCAGAGGGGGGGAGACTGCCACCCAGCAGTTGGGTGGCGGGGCGGGGGAGGGAGGGGGTCACAGGCCCACCTACTCCACTGTGTCCCAGCCCAGGGCCCTAATATCAGCAGAGCAGTCTGTTGCTGGAACATCCGGGATTCAGACGCACTGACCCCAGCTCTGGTTCAGCTCTGGTTCAGCCAAATTGTGGTCACCTATTCCTGGGCTACCTCAGTTCCCCCCCCCCCACATATACCTGGCTCTCTGGAAGGTTCACTGGTGTGTTGGGGATTGATAGCTCCAGCAGGAGTCCAGTCTAGTCATCAGGCTCCTTCAGGCAGGGTGGTCCAGGACTGTCCTCAACCTCCTGTACCACCGTACAGGCCAGAGTCCTCAGCCTCCCAGCCTGGGAGCACAGAGCAGATGTCTGGTTCCTCTGCTGGCTGGGCCCCAACTGAGCTCCGGGGCTGGCCTTTTATAGACCTGACCACACCTCCTGACTTCCAGTCAAGTGAGAAGGCAGCGCCAAGTTCTGCCCAAAAGGGCTCACGGAGGGGCTCTTCCCCTTCCGGGTCAGTGGGAAGCTACTCTGCTCCACTATAGCTTCTCTAACTGCGGGGGCACTGTAGATGGAATACACATCCCCATCCTGGTCCCTGACTATCGTGCCTCAGAGTACATTAACCTGTACTCTGGGGTAGTTCTCTATGGTGCTGCAGGCACTCATGGATCACAAGGACACTTCACCGACCTTAATGTGGTATGGTCAGGAAAAGTGCATGATGTGCTCATTTTTCAGAACTCTTGCCTCTTCCAAAAGATGCACACCAGAACTTTTTTCCCAGACTGCTCAATCAGAGTCAGAGAGGTGGACATGCCGATTGTGATCCTGTATGATCCAGCCTAGCCCTTGCTCCCCTAGCTCAGGAAGTCTTAAACGGGCAGCCTGGATCCCAGCAAGGAGGAATTTAATAACAGGCTGAGCAGGTGCATAATGGTGGTGGAATGTCCATTTTGGATTTTTAAAGCGGAGGTTCAGGAGTCTCCTGACCTGCTTAGATATGAGCGAACACAACATGCCCTTTGTGGTGGCAACCTGTTGTGTGCTACACAACCTGTGCAAGAATAAGGAGGAACTTTTCTGCCAGGGTCGGGAGGCTGAGGCAGAGCGCCTGGCCAGGGAGTATCAGCATCCAGACAGCAGTGCAATAAGGAGAGAACAGCAAGGGGTCCAGGATCTCCCATGCACTTCATGCTGAAGCTCTTCTGCACCCCTGGGAAGTCAGGGCCATGGGAGCAGAAGAACTCACCATTGTTGCAGTATCTGAGGGAATGTTGGGGACACTCATGTTGTTGTCTGCCATAGTATGCTGCTCACTTGCACAGGGCTTGCAAAGCTGGCCATGTGGGACAGGCCATTGTACCATTCCTCGGGCTTTTTTAGTTCAGCGGGGGAGCAGCAGAGATGCAAGTTGTGGCCAGAGTGGTCATAGCAGATGGCTCTGGGGCTGTGGGAGGCTTCCTTGGACAATGGGGTCAGATTTCCAGCAATGCAGCATCTACACGAATGTAACTTTAGCCCTTCACAGTCAGGGATAGCATCACTCTTTGAGAAAATCAGGACTACAGGATTTTATTTCCATAGCCCCTAAGGGCAGTGCAACAGCTTGGTAGTGTGGACAAATCACTTAGATAAGCAACTGTAGGGGGCTAAATTTGGGGTAAAGTCCTAGTGTAGACTAGGCCTAAGGTGCCACAAGACTACTTGTTGTTTTTAAAGTTACAGACAACATGGTTACCCCTCTGAGACCTCCAATATATGTGCTTTCTAGCCATATCTACTGTTATCTTCTGTATTGCTGCAGTGACATTTGAGATATAGAGATAGATAGATTCATATTCTTTGAGATATTTTAAGTTTTAAGGGTGGAAAAATGATTTTCACAAATGTCACTGCTGCAATACAAATATATATGTAAATACGTGTGTTTATGTATATGTTTGGATATGATATGTATGTAAGATCAGTACTAGAAATACATGGATTGAGCTGAATTGGTAGTCTTGCAATCACAAGTTAGTTCCACTGAAATCTCAGTTTGACTTATTTGGCATTTCAGTCACCTCACAACATACCCCACGTACACTTATAGATTGCTCAGGGCACCTTTTGACAGTTTTAAAAAAATATACAACTGAAAAAAATAATGGAGTGATTTGTCTGATGAAGTAATTCTATATACCAGTAGAGAGTTTCAGCCAAAACTTCTTCCAACTACATTTTATTTATATCAAATGTAATTGTAGACCAAGGCTTATTTTTTGATGTGTTACAAACTCCTGAGGATAGGGATTTATAATGGAAAAGTGTTGCTCTGCCATCACTCTCTCTCACTCACAATGTACTGGTGTAATGCTGTGAGTCAAGAGTGCTACTGCAGTGTTACAAAAACAATGCCATTTATAATTAAATAGTCTTGTACAATTGCAGCAGCTTTCACATCTGATTTTTCCATTACACTCTGACTAACTGTGGGCTCTCCCCTGCTCCATGTTCTATTATGCCATTGCCAGCATACAGTTTCACCGATATTTGTTTTTTGTTCCTGTGCTAAAGTCTGAAAGACAACTACATTACACATCATATTAATAGTGTTTACTTAGAAATGTTCACATATAATTTTCAGAAGCCTTTCTTTTAGAAGCCCAGTAACTCATTTTAAAGTTCTTATATTTCATTCTTTTTTTCCTATTTCATCATTGGGAAACTTAACTTCAAATCTGATCTTACTGTGAAAATCATTTCACTTTTCAAAAATTCATGACAATCTATAATTCATTTAAGACAAAATTTGTCTCTTCCAGGTGTACTCCGTAGAATGTGTTTCTTTAGGTTGCTTCTGCGTACAGCACAATATTACTATTACAGTATTACTATTAGGACTGAATCCTCTAAAGACTTACTATTATGCAAATTCTACTAATCTAGTAAGAGGATGTAGGTTGAGTCTTAGTCAGATAAGACTCTATCCTAAGAGGTGCTCTGCACTTTTAACTCCAAATTGATGTTAACAGAAATTGAGGGTGTTCAACATCTTACACAATCACAACAGGTTTATTTAACACTAGACGATATACCTGGTATTACTTGGGTCCTTAACTCAAATAAGTTTTGTTTTTCTTCCTTTACATCATTGTTCTGGGGTGGGTTTGGGGATGAGAGGTTCAGTATCCATCCTCTCCTCCTGACTAGAACATAGGGTACGTCTACACTAGCCCCCTAATTCGAACTAGGGAGGCTAATGAGGGCGACCGAAATTGCAAATGAAGCGCGAGATTTAAATATCCCGTGCTTCATTAGCATGTTCCCGGGCAGTCGCCATTTTGGAAACTGACTAGCCCGGAATAACTGCCTGGGTCCACACACGGCAGTGAAACGGGAGTTCGAAGTAAACCCCTAACTCGAATTAGCTGTTACTCCTCTGGAATGAGGTTTAACAGCTAATTCGAGTTAAGGGGTTTACTTCGAACTCCTGTTTTACTGCCGCGTGTAGACGCAGGCAGTTATTCCGGACTAGTCAGTTTCCAAAATGGCGACCTCCCGGGAACATGCTAATGAAGCGTGGGATATTTAAATCTTGCACTTCATTTACAATTTCGGTCGCCCTCATTAGCCTCCCTAGTTCGAACTATGGGACTAGTGTAGACGTACCCATAGAGAATCTCTAGTAATAGACCCTCCCCTAAGAGATGTCTCTGTCTGATCCATGTGCTTCTCTGCACTTGGCTTTCCCCAGCACTTTAAAAACTGCTCGATGACCTTTTTAATGTTAAGTGCCACCAATCTGGTTCCATTTTGGTTTAGGCGGAGCCCATCCTTCCTGTATAGGCTCCCTCCTACCCCAAAATTTTCCCCAGTTCCTAATAAATCTAAACCCCTCCTTTCTACACCATTGTCTCATCCACACATTGAGACTCTGAAGGTCTGCCTGTCTACCTGGCCTTGTGTGTGGAACTGGAAGCATTTCAGAGAACACTACCATAGAGGTCCTGGATTTTAATCTCTTTCCTAGAAATCTAAATTTGGCCTCCAGAACCTCTCTCCTACTCTTCCTTATGTCATTGGTACCTACACTTACCACGACCACCAGCTCCTCCCCAGCATTCCACATAAGTCTAGATGTCTCTAGACTGCTGTCATCTAGACTCTAGATGTCTCGAGAGATCCGCAACCTTTGGACCAGGCAAGCAAGTCACCATATGACTCTCCTGGTCGTCACAAACCCAGCCATCTGTTTTTAATGATCAAATCCTCCATTACTAACACCTGCCTTTTCCTAGTGACTGGAGTTCCCTCCCCTGGAGAGGTATCCTCAGTGGGAGAGGATACCACATCATCTGGAATGAGGATCCCAACTATGGGATCATTTCCCTCTGCTCCAGTTGACTGTTCTCCTTCTCTGAGCTTTTCATCCTCCTCTACAGCACAGGAGCTATCTGACTGGAGGTGGGACACTGTTGCAGGAAACCTCATCTATGTACCTCTCTGCCTCCCTTAGCTCCTCCAGTTAGCCACCCTGCCCTCCAAAGTCTGTATGCAGTCTCTGAGGGCCAGGAGGTCCTTGCACCGAATGCACACATATGCCACCTATCCATAGGGCAGGTAATCATACATGCTACATTGGGTGCAATCAGTGCTTTTTTTGGTAAAAAAACGGTGCCGGTACTCCAGGGGAAAAGTTGCTGAGCTCTGACTGGTGGTGCTGGTGCTGCGTCTGGAGGTGCCGGTACTGAGTACCGGGCAGTACCGTCACAAAAAAACCACTGGGTGCAATAAACAGGATAGCTCCAACTCTGCTGCTGGGCTTCTGCCTGAATTCTCTCCTACAAATAACTAGATTATTGATAGTCTTTTTATTTAAACCAGGTAATTTGTGGTTTAGTTTAGTTTAGAAGTTTTAAAGAATGTCAAGTGTACTTTGCTCCTTTCCAACTCCCCCTCTAAACTCCCTCACAAAACTCCGTTAGCTGCCCCTGTTCGCAAAGCTCCCTGGTCACTTACTAGCAGGCTTTATAATTAAGGTAGTAGCCTAAGACTCCGGTTCAATTCCTCTGTGACCCTGGGCAAATCACTTTGGTTATGTTTACACTTTGAGCAGGAAGTATAAATTCCAGCTACAAGAGGTACGGCAAGTCTAGTAATGATTGCATTGTGTGGAGGATAGAATTATAGAGTAGCTACAGCCGTGTGAGCAGGAATAGAGGCTAGGCACCCTGGATATATGCCTAGCACTTTGGACTGGTATCTATTTGGGGTGGCTCTCCTATTAATGCAGCTATACTCTGTTTTTAGCATATTAGCTGTTGTATTTCCTCCCTCTGGGGCATCTGGTATTGGCCACGGTCAGCAGACAGGATACTGGACAGAATGGACCTTTGGTCTGACCCAGTATGGCCATTCTTATATAATTACTGGCTATAATTCACTTCCTGCATTGTTGGAGCAACTGGTAAGGATATGCAAGAACTACAAGGTGGTGTTCCCCATATATTCCTAATAGTACTTTCATAGCATGCAGAAAGGGAACAATGGATGCAGTGCACAAATGCCTGAGAGAGCAGCAGGCAATTCAGTTCCATAATATACTAAATATTTGAGAGAGTTTGTGCCTCTGTCTGTCTGTGATTCTGTTTGTTCAAGAACTCCTTCTAAATGGTAAGAGCTAGAGACACCAAATTTGGTATGCAGCTTCCTCTTATCATCCCCTGAGGCTGTCCCCATGCCATGCTCTGACTCTTGCACCCCCTCATCTGAGCTCCCTCACACCTCCTAACCCCCTGTCCTGACTCTGACACCCCCACTCCCTTCCCTGAGCCCCTCCTAATCCTCCAATCCTGAATCCTGCAACCCACATATTTCTAGCCCCCTACCCTGAGCCCCCCACATTCCTAAGCCCCTGCTCTGACTCCTGCACCCCCCACTGCTAGCCCCCTGTTCTGAAGGACTTCAGCAATGATGGGTAAATCATCTAGTCAGAGATACTTGCACATTATATTGGCTTTAGTATTTTGGGAAGACCTATGAAAAAATGATTTGTTCTCTCCCTGTTTCCTGCCCTCCATTATACACAGGGCTAAGCATTATACACAGGGCTAAGAGAGGCTTAGTGAAATGATTCTGTGGAAAACACAGCTGATCCATTTCCTATTAAAGGCTGTTGTGTGCAGCAGTGTTCCCACTAAGATTTTCCATCCATGAGCAGAGTTTTGTCTTGTGTACCAATATTGAGGTGGTGTGCTCTTGTTCGGATATATATCACCATTGCACCCCTTCCCCCAGTTACTATTTATTTATCTATAAATAAAATGTTATGAAAGAAAGAATACTAAAAGAGCCCTTTCCAAGTCACAAAGAATAAAAAGAGCAGTAAAATCAGCACTTTCACCCATGCATCTTTATTATTATGGCTGACCCTAGATGCCAATGTATTGTATTTGTCCCACAATCTGTTTATTGACCACCCCTGCATTATGTGATGTGTCACCACACAGGAGACAGAAGGCCTTACAGTCATTCTGAAGGAAATGGGTGCTTTCTAACAAATGAGGCTATAAATAATGAATTGTGATGATTGCAGTGGGTACAAGAACAATCCCACTTAAATTGTTTAACTATAAAAAATTTAGTTAAGATCAGATAGCTGAAACATAGGAGGAAAAAATGGAACTAAACATTGCTAAAATATAGGAGTTATGAAAGCCCAGGCCAAAAGAGATCTCAGCTGAAAAAAACCCCCAAACCCTTGATCAAAGCTTAAATATAAAAATGAATAGCAGTTTAGAAATGCAAGCAACTTAAATGAGTCATTTGTTCATAACTTGCAATTTGCACAAATGCCTCCCCAAAGTTCTTTGAAAGTCTAAAATCATTTTAAAAACAAAAAAGTTCAAAACTTCAGCTAATAAAAGATAAACCAAGAAAGTTTAAAATATTTATCATCTCATAATAAACATAGCAAGGAACCTAAAATTTTCAAAAATACTTTTAAAAAAAATTGTATATGTATAAAATAAATCAGCTTTTTAAAAATGCCACTAAAAGCCATTCAAATATTTTATTCAGGGTTGCAAAACTGACAGTTCCTCTTTATCTAGCAGTGAGCATCTACTGATAGCCTTAATTCTGTTAGTTAGCTCTTCAAGTGGCCTGATGGCTTTCACAAAGTTTAACTGTTTTTCCCTTAATGATTAGTATTAAACATAAAAAAGTAAAAATAAAAACAGAAACCCAAAATAAACACCCTAAATACCTTTGTCAATAATAAAGCAATTAAATTACAATAAACAATAACAATGAGCATTAAAATAAACATTTAAAAATAATTATAGATATTGCTATAAAATACAAAAAATAATACTTCTTAGTTAAAATCATTAAAAAGCTCAAAAAAGGCCACCATCTGAGTGGTTTAAAAACAAAAACCAACCTACCGCGCGTGCACACACACACAATATAATACAAGAAAGCTCAACTATTAAACTCCAATTCAAAATAGGGATGTAAATGGTTAACATATTCACCCTTACTGGGTGATGGTAACTACTTACAATGAGCTGGCGGGCTGCTCCAGGTCTGTGGGACTTGGCAAGATCAGTCCCAACCCCAGCCAGGGCCTCCAGAACAGTTGTTGCCTGCCATGCAGCCTACAGCTTTGACCCCAGCTGGGGCTGTGTTGCACATAACATGGTTCTGGCTCTGGCTCCAGCCATGGCCAGCAGAGCAGCCAACCACCTAGCCACCTGTGATGTGGCTTTGACTTTGGCCCCAGCAGGGGCAACCAGAGGAGCAGCTGCTTGCCACGTGCCCGCAGCTTCAGCCCTGGGGAAGGACTGAAGCTAGGGTCAGGGGCCGCGTGGTGGCTGCCCTGCTGCTCCTGGGGCAGGGCAGGCACCCGCCATGCAGCCCTGCCCCAGAGCATCTGAGCAGCCACTGTGTGGCTCTTCAGGGGAAGTTGGGAGGGAGACAAATTTTTGGTGAGCACCCGCACAGGCGCACACCTTAGAGGGAACCCTGGTATTAGGATCATTAGGTCTGTTACACTTTCTCAACCCTGCTGAGGAACAAACCCAGACAAAGGCTGGGCTGGACCAGTATTGCTTCTGGGGTTGTTTATTGGTACAGATTCTTAAAGGTAAGGTGGTAGTCTCTCACACACACACACACACACACACACACGTATCATTCGTGCTGGCAGTTTGGAGGCAGGCTGCAAGTGCGTTGTCTCTCTCTCACACACACACACACACACACACACACACGTATCATTCATGCTGGCAGTTTGGAGGCAGGCTGCAAGTGCGTTGTAGTACTTTTGATTTCGTAGTTGGCTGGAATGCTGGCCAGGCATCAGCTTCCCCAAAGTTCCCTGGGAGATCCTTTTGGATGTGCAGGAGGCTTCACTTTCTCTAGGCTATCTGCATATTATAAGCATACATTAAGCAATATGGTTTCTCAGCAAAGTCTGGCCTTATGACCTTGACATAACAAAAAAAAATTAACATAAATGATATGGGTTAACACAGGGCTACTAAACTTTGGAAGCCCAGGGAGCCACAATGATACTCACAGCACATGCTGAGGGCTGCAACTTAAGTGTGGTTGTATATACATGCAAATATATATGCCAACATATGCAATTAGCTTATTTCACACTGCGGGGCATGAATACAAAGATTAAGCCTTAAGCCATGGTGCCGGACTCAAACGTGGCCAGTGTAAGTCAGTCAGCATCGCCCAGGCTCTGCCCACAAGGCTAAGCAGCCAGCACTTCCCACAATGCCCCAGCACTCCCGGCACCTGCTCCCTGGGGACTAGAAACGCCAACACCCTGTTGTTCCAGCCAGCCCATCCGCTTGCATCTTTCAATGCTCACCTCACCTGGGAGACGCCTCACCATTGTGGAGCGTGTTCCCAGTGGAGGCTATGTTCAAAGGATCCCACCTGTGGGCCATGTATTAAGCCCTGTGTAAACCCAAACTGCTCCGCAGGCCGCATGTTGAGTAGCCCTGGGTTACCATAACAAGAAGACATAGCAAAAAGCTAACATAAAATGTATTGGTTGACACCTAACATAAATTGTAGCTCAGAGAGCCAGGGTCAAGGGAAGGAGGAAAGCAGAGGGGTATGTTCAGCCAGCTAGATGCCAATGGAGTGGGGGGTTGTATCTGACTGGCTATAAAGTCTTTTTGCCCACATGCTACAGAAATGGAGTTTGCTGCTTGTTCTTTTGAACCCTACTGATTAAGTAACAGGGACAATTTGTTTTCAATGCTGCTCTGCAAAAAAAATGAGACTGAAACATCTCAATTTTTTTCTTTTTCATTAAAAGGGGACTGGCAAAAGTCCTGTGGTGTCACCCCAGCTTACCAGTACAATGAAAATTTGTGAGAATCCCAAACATGTGTTAATGGCAAACAGCAGTGTACCTTGTTGAAAGGAAGTGTCCAGCAGATGCTGCAGGGATCAGACATATTTTCATTAATATTCTCATTACTGACCTGGAAGAGGGAGTAAACAGTGTATTAATGAGATTCACAAATAATGCTGAAGGTGTTGGAAACACCAGCAAGAACAGTGAAATATTAAAAAGGATCCTAGTGTAGTTTGAAATTTGTGGATCTATCTTGTTGTTCTTGTCCAGACAAAACTCCTATTTAGTGGAAGTTTTCTGGAAAAAGACAGAAAAAAAAAAGGCAGATAGGATGTAATATAATTATTTCTAGTTTGTAGTACTGTTATTATCTTTGAGGGAAAATAATCTGAAATCATATTATCCAATAATAAGAAAACATCCCTGGAAAGTAGCACTGAGGAAAGAGAACTAGGAAGCAGCAGTGAACAGTTAGCTGGACAGAAGTTTTCAATGCAATATAGCAAAGGGGGAGAAACATTGTGATTTGTGGCTGGATAACTGCAAGGAATAAAATCACAGTGCAGAGAATTGTTAACCCATCTCCATGTAATTCTGTGAATCCACACCTTTAATGCTGCATAAAATTCTAGGCACTTTGATACAAGCAGACTGTATATGTTGGAATTAATTCAGTGAAGAGAGACAGTAGTGATGGAGGAAGGGACAGATTTATGAAAAAAGGTAAAAAGAACGAAGTAGACTAGATTCAGATCTCTAGCTCACGGAGAAGCAAATTACAGTTCCCTACATGAACTGTAGCCACAGAGTCTCAGGGTATGCCTACGGTAGAAGTACAACAATAGTACATCTGGAGCACTATAGCTACGTCATGTGTAGCACTATAGTGCTTTTCCCATGTGTAGCTACGTCATGTGTAGCACTATATGGCTTTTCCCATAACTGTAGTAAATCCACTTATCTGAGAGGTAGTAGCTAGGTCAATGGAAGAATTCTTTCGATGTAGCTGTATCTAAAATGGCGTTTAGAACAAGCAAACCATCTCATTAGGCATGACATTTTTCACAGTCCTGGGCCATGTAGCTAAGTTTAAGGTGTAGCACAGGCCTTAGGTCTTCATGACCGTGGCAGCTTAAATTTCTGGTGTGTTTTGCATCAGAGCTCTGTAGGTAAAATCTGCAGGAGGATATGATGGATCAGTAGTTCTGCAGGTTGATCTAGCTTGCTATGTCTTTCTTCTCCAGTCAGTCTCACTCATTTTTGGGCTGTTAACCCTGGTAGCAGGGAATATGTGTGGGGGTCTTACACCACTGGATCCTCACCTAGTTTGTGGTGATATAAATTTGATCCAATATGAATGGTGCTCGCTAATAGACAACTATGCACAACATTTGGACAGTCTGAAGACCGAGGTCAGAGAGGGTGTGTTTACACTGGTGTAACTTGTAAGGTGCACTTAAGAGAAATTCAAGCTGAAGAGTAGAGGTGGGAGAGAACTTCCTGACAGTGAGATCTATTGTATTGTTTCCGTAATGGAAGCCCCCAAACTTAGTGGCATTTGAAACGAAACTGCACAAAACATCTGAAGGTGCATTATAAGGACCATATTCCAGTACCACAGGGATTGATGTAAATCACCCCAATAAATCTTTTTTGTATTGCTGATTGCTATTATTTCATGATCTGGTGAAAGGTATTCTTTTATAACTTGCCATGCATTTTTGGACAAGACTTCAAGTTGGGGGCCTGCTGAATTCTCTCTGGAAAGTCTCCTCCTTCATGGAAAAAACCCCAACATCATGAAAAATATTTGATGTGCTTAGTCTAACTGAAAAATGCAAAAAGTGGGCTGTGCCCACGAAAGCTCACGATACCATCTACATGTTTTGTTAGTCTATAAAGTGCTACCATTTGTTGTTTTTTTCTGTAACAGACTAACTCAGCTGAAGCTCCTTATTTTGGTTGGTTATTTTGTTTTTTTATATGTAAATACATTATGAGCACTTACATGAAACGGAAGTTTTGACATGCCTGGTGATACATCACAACATCATTTAAAATGCTCACTTGACTATCATCTTAATAACTGATTATCTTGCTCTTTTGATTAATAAGGCTATTTTGCATAAGCAGACATATAATTAGACTTGATCAGGCTATAAAATATTGGTTTGCATTAATCTAGTGCCTTTTATCCTTTACAACCAGCTGCTTCCCTTTCTTTTGGAGTATGGGGGTGCTTTGAAGGTGGTCCTGTCCCTTGCTAGCTGACTGATCTGTTCTGAAGTTGTTTGTCACTTAAAGTACTGATAAGATAGATAGTCATCACTGATTCTCTTTGATAACTCCCTAGCTAAGCTCCCCAGATTTCACCCAGACTTCCACAAAGACTTTGAAGTAGGCATTGTTTAGCCATTAGATCATCCCTAGAGACCCACTGCCTGAATCAGATTTGAGGCAGCAACGGCTTTTCTTTCATGACCCAAAGGGCCTTGCCTATTCTGAACTGAAGCAAGTATCCATGGATACAGAACTTGGTCCTACTTCTTTGGGTGCAGAATACTCATGTCAGGGTAGGGAGTCTTAGTAAGTCTTCTAAATGCTTTTAATTACGTTTTTCCCGCAATCACCCTTAATGGCAGGTGAAGAGAATGAGAGGGTCATGTATATATTATTTTGTAAGTTTCAAAAGCCGCTCAGGTGATCTGTTTCGGTATGTCTACACTACAGCGCTATTTCGAATTAACTTAATTCGAATTAAGCTAATTCGAAATAACGCATCTAGACACAAAAACTAATTTGAAATAGTGTTTTTCCAATTCGAAATAGCACGTCCACATTGAGTGGACCCTGAATCGAAGGTAATGCTGGCCGGAACCAGTGCCAAAAGGGCATCAGGGTCGGACTTAGTGTGTGGGGCTGCTGCCTGAGGCTAGCCGAGGTCTGTGCTTAAAGGGACCCAACCTCCCATCTCGGACAGACAGTTCTCAGGTTTCTCTGCTTGCTGGTCCACCTCGCTGAGGGACAGCAAAGCATTCGTGTCTCGGAGTGCTCTGCTTGCTCGCACTCAGGACACCACAGCACTCTGCAACATGGAACCAGACCTGTCCCTGGGCACGCCGGTGTGTCTTGTGGGGTCGTTGCCATCAGCCTGGCTGCACTTGCTGCAGGCTGCCATCCGGGAGGTCCATCAGGGGGCTATCAGGATCGAGGAAGCCCTGCGGGAGAGCGTCCACCCCTCGGAGCCCTCAGAGCCACACCGGTCCTCCCCACTGGGGTCTCGTGCCCCATTCCTCCCTCACGTCCTTCCACTTACCCTTCCCTAGCCCCCCCTTCCTGATGTCAAATAAAAGACACATTTTCAAAAATATTAACTGGGTTTATTGAACACAACAGGGGAGGGGGAATGAAACTGTGGGGAGATGGGGAAAAGGAGGCGGGAGAGGGCAGGAAAGAGGGTGGGAGAGGGGAGTGGGAAAACTGGGAGGAGGGAGCTGGAAGGGGGAAGCCAGGGGAAGCTCAGCACTCAGGGCTGGGGATCTCACCGGGCCAACCGCCTCCCAGCACGGCGAGGGAGGGGGCCTCGGCATCCCCGGTGGGATGGGGAGGAGGGTGCGGAGGTTGAGGTGGGGGGTGTGGACATTGAGGGGGAGGGTGTGGAGGTTGAGGAGGAAGAGGTGGAAGGGGGAGTAGTAGTTGGGGGGGCAGCAGGCGCAGGACCGGCACAGGGCACCATGCTCTGCAGCAGGGCCTGCAGGTGACAGTTCGTCGCTCGGTCCTCCGCAAGCTGCTCCCGGTGGAGCTGCAGGTCCTCCAGCATCCAGGCCTGGACGGTGCGGTGCAGGGCTCGCAGGGCCCCCAGGTGCTGGTCCCAGTACTCCTGCTGCGTGTTGATGGTCCGGAGCAGGCCGCGGGTGTGGGATCATGTCCCGGGCGGGGTGGTGAGCCCTGCACGAGCAGCTGGTGCAGCTGTAGAGAAAGAATAGAAGTGGTCAGTTCTCCCTAGGGACACAGTGGATGATGCCTAGCCCCCCCTTGCGACGTGAGGGTGACCGTGCCCTGCACCGGCAGAGCCACTGTGCTTGCACAGAGGCCATGGTCAGGATGTCTGGCTCTCTCCGGGACTGGGAGCTGCCCCAAGATCACACCCATGTCCCTGTGCCATGTATAGTGTGGCCGGGGCGGGGGGGGGGAGGGAAGATGTCCCCTGCCCCTGTGTAGAGGGGGCATGTGAAGGGAGGGCGTCCTGCTGGGTCCCACCCCGGGGTTGGGAGTGTGTCAGGTCTCTTCACACACGCGTGTGCCTATTGGGCCACGGCCCCTGGGTGTCACGCAGCTGGAGCCACCTGCCCAAGGGTGGCATAGCACGTGCTCGCACATGCACAGGTGGCTGCGTGATCTGTGGGAGGCATGGCCCACGCGCGTGGTCCCTGGTCTGTCTCCCCCCCGGGCAGGGGACAGTGCTGGCACTTACCTGGTATGGCCTCCCTGGACGACCCTGCCGACTCCGGTGCTGGAACAGCTGGCGGTGGCCCCTCCGGTGCGCCCGGGTCAGGGCCCTCCGGTCCCGGCTCGCTGCCTCCCGGGCTGGCGTGGACCACCCCCCACCCCCCAGGAGTTGGTCGAGGGCGGGGAAGTAGGGGCAGGTGGCAGCCCCTGCTGCAGCACCGCCCCTGGTGACCCTGGCGTACGCCTGCCGCAGCTCTTTGACTTTCAGGTGCACCTGCTCCTGGGTGCGCCTGTGTCCCTTTCGGGCCATGGTGGCCACTATGCGGCCGTAGACGGCCGCGTTCCTCCTCCTAGTGCGAAGATCATGGACATTGGGGGCCTGCCCCCAAACCTCAATGAGGTCCATGACCTCCGCACTAGTCCAGGAGGGCGCGCGCCATCTATGGCCCCTGGGTGCTGGGGGACTGGGTGGGGGACGGCTGGCTGTCACTGGCTGCCTGGCTCATCCTGGGGCCACTGGGTCAGGGGCAGAGACTGCTGACAGGGCTGGCTCTGTCAAGTGCCGTCTGGCCAGAGTCCACCCTTTTAAGGGCCCCGGGGCTGGGGGAGAGGAGAGGAGTTTTCCTGGTTTGGCCCAGAGTGGCCACCAGGGGGAACCTGGGAAGGGCTAGCCTCCAGCTCATTCAAATTAAGTGGCTACACAGCACTTAATTCGAACTACTTAATTCGAATTCGAACGGCTGTTAGTTCGAATTAACTTTGTAGTGTAGACATACCCTTTGATGGAACCATGCCGGTCTCCAGGAGTTTTATCAAAGGAGACTGTTAAGCACAAAACTTTCAGGAAATGAAACAATGATAGAGAAAAATGCTGGAGAAAGCAATGGAAAAGCTGTTTATTATGAAACATAACATAAAAAGGTTATACTACGTCAGACCAAAGGTCCATCTAGCCCAGTATCCTGTCTGCTGACAGTGGCCAAAACCAGATGTCCCAGAGGGAGGGATCACAACAGGTAATCCTCACGTGATCCCTCCCCTTTCACCCACCTCCAGAGAAACAGAGGCTAGGGACACCATTCCTACCCATCCTAGCTAACAGCTATTGATGGACCTAACCTCCATGAATCTCTCTAGCTCTTTTTTGAACCCTGTTAAAGTCCTAGCCTTCACCACATCCTCTGGCAAGGAGTTCCACAGGTTGATTGTGCACTGAGTGAAGAAAAACTTCCTTTTGTTTGTTTTAAACCTGCTGCCTATTAATTTCATATGGTGAATCCTAGTTCTTATATTTTGGGAATAAGGGTATGTCTACACTACAATGTTAATTTGAAATAACAGCAGTTATTTTGAATTAACTTTAATAGCGTCTACACAGGCAAACTGCTATTTCGAAATAAATTCAAAATAGTGGAGCCCTAATTTCGAATTTGGTAAACCTCATTCTATGAGGAGTAACACCAAATTCGAAATAGCTATTTCGAATTAAGTACTGTGTAGACACTTAATTCGAAATACGGGGCCTCCAGCCCTTCCCAGGGAGCCCTGGTGGCCACTCTGGGCACAATCAGGAAAACTTACTGTCCTCTCCCCCAGCCCCGGAACCATTAAAGGGGTAGACCCTGGCCACAATGCCTGTGCCAGCTCCAAACCTGCCAGCCCAGAGCCAGCAGTGGCCACCGGGGCCCCTGACCCAGTGGCCCCAAAACATGAGCCAGCAAGCCACTGGCAGCCAGCCCTCCACCGCTCCCCAGGAGCAGTCTGCCAGCTCCCAGGAGTCTGACAGGGGCTGGAGAAGGCGGATGCCTTCCTGGTCCAGGGTGGAGATCATGGACCTTATTCAGGTTTGGGGAGGATGCCCCCAACGTCCATGATCTCCGCAGTAGAAGGAGGAACGCGGCCGTCTATGGCAGGATAGCTGCCAGCCTGGCCACCAAAGGCCACATGCGAACCCAGGAGCAGGTTAGCATGAAAGTCAAGTTGGTCTGGCGAGACCCCCAACCCTGAGCCCTGAGCTTCCCCTCCCCCTTTTTCCCCTTGCTTCCCCCTTCCAGCTCCCTCCTCCCAGGTTTCCGCCTCCCCTCTCCCACCTCCTTTTCCCAGTCTCCCCAGAGGTTCATTCCCCCCCCCCACCCAATTTTGTTCAATAAACCCAGTTTCTATTTTTGAACATGTGTCTTTTATTTGACATCAGGAAGTGGGGCTAGGGAGGGGTAAGTGGAAGGACGTGAGGGAGGAATGGGGCACGAGCCCCCGGTGGGGAGGACCGGGGAGGCTCTGAGGGCTCCGAGGGGTGGACACGCTCCCTCAGGGCCTCCTGGATCCTGACAGCCCCCCGATGGCAGCCTGCAGCAAGTGCAGCTGGGCTGATGGCAACGACCGCACGAGAGGCACCGGCATGCCCAGGGGCAGCTCTGGCTCCATGTGGCCGAGTGCTGTGGTGTCCCGAGTGTAGGCACTCAGGGCACTCCAAGACAGGACTGCTTTGCTGTCCCTCATCGAGGTAGACAAGCAAGCAGGGAACCCTGAGAACTGTCTGTCCGGGGTGGGGGTAGGGTCCCTTTAAGCACGGAGCTCAGTTAGCATCAGGCAGCAGCCCCACACAGTAAGTCCTAACCTGATGCCCTGCCAGCACTGGTTCTGGCCAGCCTTAACTTTGGTTCAGGATCCACTCAGTGTGGACACGCTATTTCGAAATAGCAAAACGCTATTTCGAAATAGTTTTTGTGTATAGATGCGTTATTTCGAATTAGCTTAATTCGAATTAACTATTTCGAATTAAGTTAATTCGAAATAGTGCTGTAGTGTAGACATACCCTAAGTAAATAACTTTTCTTTATTCACTTTTTCCACATCAGTCATGATTTTATAAACCTCTATCATATCTCCCCTCAGTCTCCCCTTTTCTAAACTGAAAAGTCTAAGTCTTTTTAATCTCTCTTCATATGGGATCCGTTCCAAACCCCTAATTATTTTTGTTGCCCTTTTCTGAACCTTTTTCAATGCCAATATATTTTTTTTGAGATGAGGCGACCACATCTGTACGCAGTATTCAAGATGTGGGCCTAGCATGGTTTTATATAGAGGCAATAAGATATTTTCTGTCTTATTCTCTATCTCTTTTTTAATGACTCCTAACATTCTATTTGCTTTTTTGACTGCTGCTGCACACTGAGAGGAAGTTTCACACACTGTGAAGTCCACAAGGACTCCAAGATCTTTCTCTTGAGTAGTTGTAGCCAAATTAGTGCCCATCATATTGTATAGATAGTTGGGATTATGTTTTCCAATGTTCATTATTTTACATTTATCAACATTAAATTTTATTTGCAATTTTATTGCCCAATCACTTAGTTTGGTGAGATCTTTTTGAAGCTCTTCACAGTCTGATTTGGTCTTAACTATTTTGAGCAGTTTGGTATCATCTGCAAACTTTGCCACCTCACTGTTTACCCCTTTGTCTACATAATTTATAAATAAATTGAATAGGATGGGTCCCAGAAGAGAACCTTGGGGGGACCTCACTAGTTACCTCTCTCCATTTGGAAACCTTACCATTTACTCTTTGTTTCCTGTCTTTTAACCAGTTATCAATCCATGAAAGGACGCTCCCTCTTATCCCATGACAACTTACATTACTTAAGAGCCTTTGGGGAGGGACCTCGTCAAAGGCTTTCTGGAAATCTAATTAAACTATATCCACTGGATCTCCCTTGTCCACATGTTTGTTGACCCCCTCAAAGAACTCTAGGAGATTAGTAAAGCATGATTTCCCTTTACAGAAACCATGTTGACTTTCCCCCAACAAATTATATTCATCCATGTGTCTGACAATTTTATTCTTTACTATAGTTTTAACTAATTTGCCCGGTACTGATGTGAGACTGTAATTGCTAGGATCACCTCTAGAGCCCTTTTTAAATATTGGCATCACGTTAGCTATTTTCCAATCATTAGGTACAGAAGCTGATTTAAAGGATAAGTTACAAACCACAGTTAATAGTTCTTCAATTTCCCATTTGAGTTCTTTCAGAACTCTTGGGTGCATGCCATGTGGTCCTGGTGATTTGTTACTGTTAAGTTTATCAATTTGTTCCAAAACCTCCTATAATGACACCGCAATTTGGGACAATTCCTCAGATTTGTCACCTAAAAAGAATGGCTCGGGTTTGGGAATCTCCCAAATATCCTGAGCCATGAAGACTGAAGCAAAGAATTCATTTAGCTTCTCCATTACGACTTTATCATCTTTGAGTGCTCCTTTAGCATCTCGATCGTCCAAGGGCCCCACTGGTTGTTTAGTCAGCTTCCAGCTTCTGATGTACTTAAAAAACATTTTACTATTACTTTAAGTTTTTGGCTAGCTGTTCTTCAAACACTTTTTTGGCTTTTCTTATTATATTCTTATATATATTATATTCTTATTATTGGAGCATGGAATTACTATCCATATTTTTATACTTAATTTGACAAAGTTTATGGTCCTTTCTATTTTCCTCACTAGGATTTGACTTCCACTTTTTAAAAGATATCTTTCTATCTGTGTCTGCTTCTTTTACCTGCCACAGTGGCACTTTTTTGGTTCTCTTACTGTGTTTTTTAATTTGGGGTGTACATTTAAGTTGGGCCTCTATTATAATGTCTTTGAAAAGTTTCCATGCGGCTTGCAGATATTTTACTTTTATACTTTGTACCTTTTAATTTCTGTTTAACTAACTTCCTCATTTTTGAAATTCAATGCCAAAGTGTTAGACTGCTGAGGTGTTTTTCCTCCACCGGGATGTTAAATTTTATTATATTATGGTCACTATTTCCAAGCGGTCCAGTTATATTTACCTCTGGAACCAGATTCTGCATGCCACTTAGGACAAAAAGAAGAATAGCCTCTCCCCTTTCTCCAAAACCAGCTGGTTTCTAATCCTGTGCCCAAGGCAATTAGATCAATATCTTCTCTATTGTCAGTCACTTGCGGAGCAAGCGGTCGTTTGGGATCCCCCGCAGTGGCCCTGCTGAGCGGCGCAGAACTCAGCCGAGCGCCATGGCGGGAGGCGAAGGGGGGTGGGGCACTGACATGCGGCATGACAGCGGCTCCAGGCCCCATCCCCTCGCCGTGAATGTCACCACCCCGCCCCCCTTCACCTCCCGCAGTGGCATTCAGCTGACTTCTGCGCTGCTCAGCCGGGCTGCCACACGGGAGCGAGTGGCGCAAGCGACCGTTTGGGCTCCACGCTCCCCATGCAGCACGGGGAGCGCGGAGCTCAAATGGCTGTTTGGGTTCTGCTGTCCCCCGAGTGAGAGGCAGGAGGGGGAGGAGAAGAGAAAGAGAGAGACGGAGAGAGAGGCAGGAGGCGGAGGTGACCTGAGAGAGAGAGAGGGGGAGGTAGTAGGAGGAGGAGAGAGAGAGAGACGGAGCAAGAGACCGAAGGCTCAGGAGAGAAGACCGACGTGGAGGAGAGACCTGAAAATCCCGTCTTATGACGGGCTAATTGGCTAGTTTGTATATAATGCAGGGGCAATTCTATTTGCTTCATGCGATCTTTAGGGTTTAGTGAGTCATAAAGGAACAAATTGGAAATACTGGTTCAATTATGTTTATCCTCTGGTATGTCTAGCCTCTACTGGGCCTTATGAAAGTCTCTTAAAATGTCATTTCAAATAATGTACTGTAACATGGGCTGATAACTGTGTTAGAAGAAATTAGATGAAAAGAGAAAAAACAGTTACTTACTTTTGCGATTGTAGTTCTTCGAGATGTGTTGCTCATGTCCATTCCACTTAGGTGTGCGTGCACTGCGTACACAGATTGTCAGAGTTTTCCCTTAGCAATACCGTCGGGCCAGCAGGGGAGCCCCTTGGAGTGGTGTTGCTATATTGGTGCATATATAGCCCCGCTGGCCCTCCACCCCCTCAGTTCCTTCTTGCTGGAACACTCCAATGAGGGGAGGTGGGTAGGATGTGGAATGAACATGAACAACACATCTAGAAGAACAACAGTTACAAAAGTAAGTAATCATTTTTTCTTCGAGTGCTTGGTCATGTCCATTCCACTTAGGTTACTCCAAAGCTAAAACCCTAGGAGGTGGGGTCAGAGCCTACTGAGAGACGGTCTGCAACACGTCCCTACCCATGGTAGGGATGTAATAGTGTAGTCGATTAACTGATTAACTGATAAGCAAAAGCTTATAGGTTAATGCTATAGACTACATGCATTTCCCTCTCTCCACAACCAGTAAATTTTTTAGCAGACTGGCCAGCAGCACGGCTCAGTTCTGGCTCACGCCATGTCTGGGACCTACCCCCACTGTGGCTCTGCATTTAAAATGTATTAGGAGTCGGGTGGGCAGGCAGCCCGGCTCAGTTTCAGCTGGCACCAGGTCCAATATCTCAGACCTCCTCTCCCCCCCAGACAGGGGCTGCTGCCACGCCACATTGCTGCTTCTTTATCAGAGGCAGCAGCACAGGGCAACAAGCAGCTGGTCCGCAAGAGGAGCTGGTTTTTAAACTGGCTCTCCTCGTGGATTAGCCCCTGCCTGGCATCCCACACTGCTGCCAGCCCCACCCCCGGGAACTATAGAATAGTTGACTAACTGATAAGAATTCATGAGGTTACTTGACTATTCAGTTAACCGCTATTTAACATCCCTAACCCACAGCAGCATCCTCCCTGGCCTGCTGCGTAATGGCATAGTGGTTTGCAAAGGTGTGCACGGATGACCAGATAGCTGCCCTGCAAATCTCTACAATGGCAACTGGGCTGCGAAGGCCATGGAAGTTGCCTGGGCTCTCGAGGAATGAGCTGTAATAGGCAGAGCCAGAACCTGTGCCAGCTCGTAGCATGCTTTGATACAAGTTGTGATCCAGGAAGATATCCGCTGGGCTGACACAGGCTGGCCCTTCATTCTGGCCACTATGGACACAACAATTGAGGGGGCTTACAGGAGGGTCTGGTCCTCTCTAAATAAAAAGCTAAAACACGTCTCACATCAAGAGTGTGTAGAGCCTGCTCTGTCCCAGAGCTATGGGGCTTAGGGTAAAAAATAAGAAGAAAAATGTCCTGGTTAACATGGAAGAAAGAAACCACCTTGGGCAAAAAAGCAGGGTGGGGGCGCAACCTGACCTTATCTTTAAAAAAGACCATGTAAGGAGGGTCCACCGATAGGGCCCTCAGTTCTGACACTTGCCTGGCCCAAGTAATGGCCAACAGGAAGGACACCTTCCAGGAAAGGTGCAGAAGGGAGCACACTGCTATCGGCTCGAAGGGGAGACCCATGAGCCTTGTGAGAACCAGATTTAGGTCCCAAGAGGGCAAGGGCTTGTGCACCTGGGGGTAGACCCTATCCAACCCCTTATGAAAACGGTGCACCATCAGATCTGCACTGCCACCCGAGCCTGAAGGAAAGGCTGAGATGGCTGCTAGGTGCACTTGTACTGAGGAAGGGGCCAGACCTACAGCATAAGTCCCAGGAGGTAATTCAAGATAGCTGGCACTGGGGCCTCCATAAGAGAGAACCCCTTACCTTCTGGCCAGAGAACGAAGCATTTCCACTTTGCCAGGTAAGAGGACCAAGCGGAAGGCTTACGGCTTCCCAAAAGAACTGCCTGGACCTGCTCCAAACACTTGCCTCTCCATGGCATGTGTGCAGGGAGCGGAGGTTCGGATGCTGCAGCCTGCCAAACTCCTGAGAGATTAGGTCCGGACCCAGGGAGAGGGCTAGAGGCTGCTCTACTGAGAGCGTGAGAAGGCTGGAAACCAATGCTGATAAGGCCACGCCGGGGCCATCAGGATTACAGAAGCCTGAAATTCCCTGACCCTAAGAATTACCCTGTGGATCAGCAGGAAGCAGGGGAAGGCATACAGCAGGCCCTGAGGGCAAAGGATCATGAGAGCATCCCCCAGAGACCCTGGGCTGTGATTGAATAGGGAGCAAAAATGGGGACACTTCCTGTTGCTGCGGGTTGCAAAGAGGTCCAGGTGGGGAAACCCCCACCTACGTAAAATAGACAGGGCTATGTCCACCCTGAGGGACCATTCATGCCCCTCGAAGGACCTGCTGAGGTAATCTGCCAACCCGTTCTGGGCCCCAGGAAGGTAAGCGGCCACCGGGTGAATACCATGAGCCACGCAGAACTCCCAGAAAAGAGCCTTCCAGAACAGGGGATAGGAGCGAGCACCACCCTGTCTGTTTATATAGAACATCGCTGCCATGTTGTCCGTCAAAATAAAAATGCACCTGTTTTGAAGTGGTGGCAGGAAAACACTGCATGTGAGGCAAATAGCTCTCAACTCCCTCACATTGATATGAACGGAGAGGTCCACAGGGCCCCACATATCTTGTGTCCACAGCTTCCCAATGTGGGCTCCCCAACCCGTATTGGAAGCATCCATCACCAGCTGAATGGATGGGGAAGGACTGAGGAATGGCATCCTTCGCAGACCACCTCCTCGCAAGCCACCAGTCGAGGGATCTCAACACGTCTGTGGGCACTGTTACTGGCATGTCCATATGCTGGAACGCTGGGTTGTGGGTCTGCGCCAGCCATTGTTGCAGGCCATCAAGAGCCCCAGCAGCCTCATGCAACACTGGGCCATCATGGTGGAGAACGACTGGGGGACCAGGGTGGATTTGGCCTCGTTTAGGATAAGCCTGATGAATGTCTCCCTGACAAGGGATATGTGGTTGATTATCTGGGACAGGGAGGAACCTCTTATAAGCCAATTGTCCAGGTACAGATAAACCTGGACCCGTCGTTTCCTCAGGAAAGAGGCCACTACTGCCATATAATTTGTAAAAACCCTGGGTTTTTACAAAGGCCAAAGGGGAGGATCATAAACTGATAATGGTTGCGACCCACCATAAAACGGAGGAATTTCCTGTGTGCAGGTGCGATAGAAATGTGAAAATAGGCGTCTTTGAGATCGAGGGCAGCATACCAGTCTCCCATGGCTAGGGTAAGAATGATGAAGGCCAGGGTTACCATTTTGAACTTTGACTTTACTATGATTTACTAGATTCCTCAGGTCCAGAATGGGGCAGAAGCCGCCTTTTGCCTTTGGGACTAGGAAGTAGCAGGAGTAGAAACCCTTTCCCCTGATGTCCCAGGGGACCTCCTCTACCGCCCCCAGGTCGAGAAGCTTCTGTACTTCCACCCTGAGAAGATGCTCGTGAGAAAGGTCCCTGAAGAGGGACGGGAAAGGGAGGCAAGAAGGGAGGGGGATGAAATAACCCCTTCTCACTGTGGCCAGGACCCAGTGGTCCATCATAATGTGCCACCAGGCACAACGGAAGGGGAAAAGAGGATTGGTAAAAGGCCTCTGGTCTGAGACTGGTGCGCTATCCTTGCTCACACCTTCAAAGATTCAGCCTGAGACCTGGAACTAGCTGGAATGACATGCCCCCGAGTCGGAAGATGAGCAGGAAGGACGCCTGCTGCTTCTATTATTATTATTATTACGGCCAACGCGTCTAGAGAAATCCGACCTATTTCCCTGGTGGAAAGGGTGGGACAGGGCCCCAGGGAAGGAGCAGCCTGTATCACTATCAAGCCCAGTGACGGATGTGAGAACATGTGCTTCTGGCCCACCTAGGGGACAAAGTACCACCGTTCTGTCCTCTTGTCCGTAGGCAGAATAAACACGGATGTCTGTCAGAGGGCCTTGGTGATTTTGCCCACCGTCTTATTCAAGGGCAATGCCACAGGAGATGGCACCTCTGTGTTCAGGATGTCGACCATTGGGTTGGAGTTCTCAGAGGCCCCATGGAGCTGGACCCTGAGACTTTGGGCCAGTCTCCAGAGGAGTTCTTGATGGGCACGGGAGTCCATGGCTGGCATTGATGAAGAGGCCAATCCTAGGGCCTTGTTGGGAAGGATGATGAGTACTTGTGTACTGTCGAGTCCTCCAGTTCGTGCGGCTGCTCCGATGACTGAGAAGGGGCAGACTGCCCCGATGGCCCTTCATCACCGCCACCCTCCAACGGGGGTTGGGGGGATTCACCCCATACCGCTGAGGTTTGCGGTGCTGGGGCACTACGCAATGAGGTGGCCGAGGGTAGGACCCAGATTGCCAAACGCGAGGATCCTGCCATGCAGAGAGCCTGGTCGTACACCCACAGGGTCCAAAATGGCCACTAGTCTGGGTGCTGCCACTGTGGAGGCCAGATCTGCGATTGGCCCGAGATACTGTCATGGTGCTTGTGGTGCTGGGAGTGAGAGCGGCACTGAGACCTGGTCAGGACCTAGAACAGCACCGGGACTGGGATCGGCATCAGAAGTCCAAGCGATGCCGGGAGAGGGATCGAGATAGCGACACTCTGGACTGAACCGACTCTACGACGGAATCCACTGAGTCATCGGACTCTGAGCAAGAGGGGCTGAGGCTGGACCCGGGGATTGGTGCCTTTCCACGTGCTGAACTGATGCTGGCTTGCCCTGGTGCTGCAATGGTGGTGGAGGCATCAGGTGAGACCGTCTGGTGCCACAGATTGGGCCACCGGGATAAGTGTGCTAGACACCAAGTTCTCCCTGGACTCCTGAGAGAGTCAGGCTACTGGTACCGGAGAGCCCATCTGTGCCGGTGTAGACATGAGCACCGGGGAGTGCCGCACCACATGGGGCACTGGTACTGAGGGCAGGGCGGGCCTACCCGCGTCCAGTGCCAACGACGAGGCATGGGCCCGAGGCCGGTCCCAGCACTCTGGAGGAGGCGAGGGTGAATCAGCAGTCAGTTCGATCAATTCCCACGTTATCTCAAACGTATCTGGAGTGGAGTGCCTTTCGACCGGAACCAGCTTCTCTGCTGTACTGCAGCTCTTGGTCGTGTTCGACTAACCATGCTCTGACTCAGGAGCAGTAGACCTTGTGGCTGATGCAGGCGCTAATACAAACAGAACTTTGAAATTTATCAGAAGCTCATGGAGTGTAGCATTCTTTAACAATACAAAATGGACTAATTGAGGACTAGTTTTCTTCATAGACGTTAGAACTGTCAGATCATAGTCCCACTTGAGAAACTCCTTCACTCCTGTCAATCTTACCACTGGTCTAATAATCATAATGATTAATATCTCTGGGAACAGAGCTTCTTAGTGGTCATTTACTGCCATTTCCAGATCATTAATCTTTATATTAAATCTTCACTCCTTGGTTTCTAGGATTCAAACTCTGTAAAATTTCATAATAGAGCTAGTATGAGTAGGAGAAGCAGTGGTTTTTTTGTTTGTTTTTTGTCATATTACTAATTCACTGGTGTTGAAACCAGGATGAGTCTATTGATTTCTCCCATCCAAATCCATTCCACCTGGAAATTTATTGGGGATAGTGTTGCTATCTCATTTCTTTGGAAAAGTACTGCTTGTTGGAATCTGCTATGAATTTTACTTTACACATTGTCATGCAGTACTAATTTAGTAGATCAGGGCTTAGGCACTGTGATTAAAAGAGTGCTTTAGAAAACACTAAAGAGAGACACAATTTTCTCTTTACAACATTTAAAAATAAAAATGTCTCCAGTAATTTGCATATTACTATAGAAGAGAAGTGAGAAAAATGTGATTTAAAGATTGCCTGTACTAATAATTTACACAGTAGACATTTCCAAGTAATAAATTAGCTGCAGATATAACATTTATCTAGATCATTAAATTTACCTATTTTTTTAATGAAAATCCAGCCCACTAACAATTTGCTATTCAAGCAAAAGGGAATGGTCTACTCTATTAGCAAGTATGGCCTCATTTACTTTTCTACTGTAATATGATGTTATGTCAGCTCATATTAACCTTTCATATAAAACATTTTGGTTGTAGGGAATAATTCCGGACACACTGGGTGCAGGTGAAAACAAGCAGAGGATTTATTGGTTCACACAGCTGGTGGAGTACCCACCAGGGGTTAACCTGATGAGCACTGACTTAACCAAAACATACATTAGATTATATAGGCAACAGATGGGCGGAGGGGAAGTGATTTGATAGGTCTAGCGGCGGAAACATTATGAGCACATAAGCCAATAAAATATGAAGGTTACACAGGATCCCCACCCATCGCCAATTAAACATATTATCACTAATACAAATAATTATTCCTAACAAGCTAAATAAGCCAACATAAACAAAGGCATGTTGATGGTCATTTTGTCGGCCGGAAATATAATGCGTCTACTGCGGGGTGATATTGCCTTGGCGCAATCTTTGGGATCCAAGCTTATTTTCTAGAAATAAAGCAGACAGTGAAAAACAATCCCGCGCGGTTGTTTGGTACCGGCCTTATCAAAGTGAGGCCCTTTTGGAATGTGGTTTCCAGGATGACCAGGGTCAAGTTAACTGCTGTGCTGTATTCCCAGGCTTGTCTAATGATTTAGGATTTGAGTTCTCAGTAAGATACAATGGACTGCCTCAGTTTACCCCTACATTGGTAAAGAGGTATTGCAGCTAAAATGGAAAGAGGAATGACAATTTGCAACATTCAAATAGTGGATATTAATTTTTAATAAATACAACTTGCCCTAGATTGCCTTAGTATTATATGAATTATATACAAGTGGCCTAAGGATTCAGGATGTATGTTCCTTATTATGATAAAAAAGATGTTAAAACAAAGAAATAGTCAAATAGCGAACCATGTTTTATGAATAATTTACAATACATTTTTCACATCCTAAAAACACTGCATTTGGCAGTGGTGGGTTAACCATAGAAATGACATATACACAGCACATTATATTTGTGACTTGCAGCAAATCATATTGATTCTAAACGTATGCAGATTCATTTTAAAATAAAATCAAGGGTGGATCATGAAAATCAAATTAAATGGTGAATGCCAAGCTGTCAGCAGCCTTTAGAACATGACAGACATATCAGAGGCAAAGATGCAAAGATGTAGCCAGCTTTTGGGCTTCCCAAGAGGCCATGTGCCATCACGTCAGTATTTAGGACTTTTGAGGGTTCTCTCAAGAGAATAAATGGTACAATATGCTATTGTTAAAAAAAAAAAGTCAGTAAACTTAAAAGCATCAATGATTCCAGAAAAAAAAACAAACCCACACACCACACCTTCAGAGAGAACTGGCTCCAATGTCAAAATATCTGGAGGGTCAATGTGCGTAGGCAATTATCTGTGAAAATAAAATTTAAATTTAAATTTAAAAGTAGTCAGACGAACAAATAGATTAAATTACTCCAGTTGTTTTTAATTATAAATAAAAAGGATGCATATTGTCCAAATCCAAAAGACAAATTTCAGAGACCAGAAAAAATAAAAAAATAGCATATTCATAAAAGTTAAATTCATTTTTAGAAAAAAAGGAGAGAAAGAATTCCACAATAACCAGAATATCATATTCATGGCATGTTTTGAACATGGAGATTATCAGGGCTTGACAAATGGCGGTGAAACCTACTTGCCAGCCCCACACTGCGCATGCGCAAGACCCTCATTGCGCATGTGTGCACCACCGGTGAACAGGGCGACCAGCTGAAATCTACTCCCCACGGGCAAGTAGATTCAGTGATTTTTCGAGCCCTGGAGATTATAATGAAAACCTAGCTAGAGTTAGGGAAAGTTACACTTCACCTCCAGCATAGCGAGTTTTTCTCTCATCGTTGAGATAATACATATAGTTTCATCATACCCATAATATATTAATCTACACCTATGTCTTCTCTAGAAACACTTCATCCTCACAGGTATAGTGCACTGCTGTAACACTTCAGTGTAAACTAAGGATGTTAAAGACTAGTTAACTATTCGATAAGCAAATCCTTATTGAATAGTTAAGTTGACTAGTTGATTTCCGCCCCCCCCCACCTTGCTGCCTCTATCAGATAGAGGCAGCAAAGGGGGGGAAGAGCGGGTATTTAATGATGTAGCACTGCACAGAGCCCGTACCCTGGGCTCCATGTGGTGCTGCCCCTTTGAAATGCTGCGGTGGATCAGATGTGTGGTGCTGCTCCTTTGAAACGCTACCGCAGCGTTTCAAAGAGGCAGCGCCACGTGGAGCCTGGAGTCAGCTGGGGACTCCTTAGCTGACCCCGGGCTCCCTGCAGCATTTCTATGGAACCTGGAGTCAGCTGGAGAGTCCCCAACTGATATACGGCTCTATGCAGTGCTATCGCTTTGAAATGTCGAGTGGAGCCCAAGATCAGCTTGCCTGCCCCAGCTGACCCCAGGCTCTGTGCAGCATTTGAATGGAACCCAGGATCAGATGGGGATTCCCCAGCTGATCTTGGGATCCAGCACAGAATTTCAAAGCAGCAGCGCCGCATGGAGCCAAGGCTCAAATAGTTAATTCTCCTCAGTTTTACTCTCCTTTCCAAGTTTTCAATCCCTCCCAACCCGCTACCTTCAAAAAAACAAAAACAAAAAACCCCACAACTTTTTTGTCAAAAAAACCCAACAAAAGACAAAACAGTTTTTTCTTCATGGTTCATCCCTGACCTCATTTTCCTTCATGCCTGTATACCCAGGCTTTAAATGGTATGAATTTTGCCATGTGGCTATGCCTGCCTCTGACGGGCATGCCTCATTTATAAAGCATCTGGGAGAGGGCCATCTGATGCAGAAGTGCGCACATTGCTCGAACCTCATGGCTAGAGCGTGACGCGACTACGCCAATAGGCTGAAAACATATCTGCAGGGCTCGACAAATCCACTCGCCCACGGCGAGTAGATTTTGGCAGCTGGCAAGCTGTGACGGGGCGAAGCTGCCCCGCGGTGGAGAGGGCGACCCGCCCCACACTTCAACAGCGCTGACCCCCATGCTGCACGGGGAGCGCAGCGTTCTGACAGTGGTCTGGGCCGCTTGCTCCTGTGCGGCTGCCCAGCTGAGTGGCGTGCAGGGGGGCCAAGTTGCGAGACAGGAGCCGGAAGCAGGGCCGCACGCGGATGTAGGGCGGGGCCAGAGTGTGCGTGCGTCCCTGACGTCAGGGGGAGAGGCGCCAGCACAAGAGAGTGGTGCATTCAAAAGGAAAGCAGCGGAGGAAGGCAGAAGGGAGAGGAGACGGAGGAGAGTAACGGAGGGAGAGGGGAGAACAGAGGAGTGAGCTAGAAGACGGCGGTGGGCGGAGGAGTGACGGGTGAGAGCGGAGGGGGACGGGAGATGGAGGAGGTCAGAGAAGGCAGGAGGGAGATGGGGAGTGGAGCAGAGAGCAGAGCGTGGGGGCAGAGGACGTGAACGGAGAAGTGGAGGTAGGAAGCAGCCCAGAGCGGAGACACTAAGGAGCCGGCACCTCTCCCCCTGATGTCAGGGACGCATGCACACTCTGGCCCCGTCCTAAGCCTGCGTGAGGCCCTGCTTCCAGCTCCCGTCCCAGGACTCGGCCCCCCTGCACGCCGCTCAGCTAGGCAGCCGCAAGGGAGCAAGCGGCGCAGACCGCTGTCAGAATGCCGCGCTCCCCGTGCAGCACGGGGGTTGGCGCTGTTGAAGTGCGGGGCGGCTCACCCTTGCCGCTGCGGAGCAGCCCCGCCCCGTCACAGAAGCAAACATGCCGTCCTGATCGTCCCATTCTCCGGGTGGCGCGCACCTGCGCGGTGGGGGTCACGTGGTGGGGGTGGCGAGTCCCTTTTTTGCCAGGCAAGTAGGATTTTCTATAATTTGTTGAGCCCTGCATATCTGTACAAGAAATCTCTTCAGCCTCTGCGGGACGACTTGCCTCCCAGGATCAAAGCGTCAGACAAGCGAAAAGGTATGGACAAAACTCAACCTGCTACCTCTTCTGGCAAACCTAACATGAAAACACGGGTCTCCCCAGCAAGATAACTACCTCCAGTACCGAGCTTATCGAGAGTGAACATAGGCGATAAGCCAGGCACCTCTGGCATGGCACCGCCAAAATCATTGGCACCGCAGAAGAGGGCTCACTCTGAGCCCAGACAAAAACTGTCAGTACCGGTGGCACTGACAGAACCCATGTCACCCGCTAGACATAAATCAGTGCTGACGACAGCACTGCAGGCGGCACTGGATGCGGCACAAAAGAGACCCTGCACTGAAATGCCTCCACCCAAGGCACTATCCGTGCACCAGCGGCACCGAGTCCCGCACATTCAGTCTCAGCACTGTCACCGGAATGGAGATGGCAGCGCATGCCCTCTTTAGCCTGCTGCTTGTCGGCACCGCCATCCCCGGGCTCCTTGATGCAGTCCACACATTCCCCGAGGTCACCGGTCCCATCCATTTCTCTCAGTAAAGCCAGCACCGAACCTCACAGCCACTTCTCATCATAGCATTCCAGTCCAACTCAACAGTATCTGCCTTGGGAATCTCACTCCTCTACAAACTCTCACCCGCCGCCACCACTGCCTTGGTACTCACAACGCTGGCCATATTCACCACTCCCCTACGCTGGACAATGGTATCCCTGTGAGTCCTGCTTTTCTTGTAGGGGCCATTTATCAACAGCAAGAAAACCACTTCAGTCACGCCAACCCACACCCTCAGCCAGGGTGCCAAATTCTCAAGAACGCATTCAATTGGAGTTCGATGATTCCTTATCCTAGGGGGAGGATAGGTCCCCTCTACACAACTCTTCACCAGACGAGGCCATCATTCCTACTACCCCACCTCCATCCGATGACTCCAAACAATTCCAGAAGCTTTTAAAAAGTCGCCCTAGCACAAGTTCGGGACCTGCAAGAGGTACAGAAAAAACAGTACCGACTCCTGCGCACACTGCAACTCCCTACATCCTCTTGCATTGCCCTCCCGATGGATGAAGCCATTATGAATCCTGCCGATAACATCTGGCAAACCCCAGTGTCCATTACTTCCACCAATAAAAGGGCCAACCACAAATACTTTAGAATACCCAAGGGTATGGTCTTTCTTTTCACACTCCCTCCCCCAAATTCTTTACTGGTGGACTCGGTCAGGCACAGGACAAAACAACCCGATATGGGGTCCGCTCCTCAGGACACAGACCATAAAAGGTTGGACATTATGGGACGTAAGGTCTGTTGCTCCACAACCTTAATTCTCAGAGCAGCAAACTACACGGCCATGCTGGCTGATTATGACTATTCCAATTATTCAAAACTACAGGAACTTATACACTTCCTCTCGGAGCATAAGAGGCCGATACTGCTCAATGTGATGCAGGAGGGCCACATCATCTCCTGCACGGCATTACAATCTGCCACAGATGTGGCCGATACAGCTGCCTGGGTCACAGCATCAGCCATCATTATGCGAAGGGCTTCATGGCTTCAGGCATCAAGAGTACCCAGAGACCTCCAGCAGAAAGTCGAAGTCTTTCCTTTCGACAAAACCACTCTATTTGCGGCCAAAACGGATGAATTCCTTCACTCAATGAAGGACTCACAACCCTCCACACTCTGGGCATGTACACATCCCTCCCCCCACTCCATAAAAGGACAAGATACAATACCTACCAAAGGCCCAGAGAACCGTACTGACCACAGACAAGATATGACTTCCAACAGAAACACAGACCCCAACACCGTAGATCTCAGTGCCAGCTACAACATTCAACATCCCAGCCTTCTTCATTAAAGCAACAAATTTGAAAGCTTGGTCAGGAGACAGAAAGATGTCCCCGCTACTTTTATACCACCAACTGGACAGTTACAGTTCACTCACCACTTCCGGCCCTTTTTATATCAATGGGCACAAATAACATCAGACAGATGGGTGCTGGAGCTCATCAAAGTGGGTTACTCCATTCCCTTCATCTCCATTCCCCCACCCATCCCTCTTCAGAGTCCCCTCTCATGAGGCCCTCCTCCAGCAGGAGGTACTCCACCTTCTGCATATAGGTGCCATAGTCAGTACTAACTGCTTTCCAATGGAGAGGGTTTTAGTCAACATACTTCCTAACCCAGAAAAAAAGAATGGTGAGTGGAGACCCATTTTAGATTTAAGAAGTCTCAACAAGTATGTCACATACCAGTGATTCAAGATGGTAACACTAGCAACAATTATTCCAGCATTAGACCAAGGGGATAGGCTTTCGGCTCTCGACCTTCAGGACACACATTTCCACATAATGATACATCCTGCCTACAGGCACTTTCTACGATTTACAATGAGAAACCACCACTACCAATATCAAGTTCTTCCTTTAGGCCTCTCAACAGCTCCCAGAGTTTTTTCCAAGAATTTAGTCATTTTTATGGCAGACCTACATTGTCAGGGAGTCATAATATTGCCATACCTGGACGGCTGCCTTATAAAAAGTACATCCTTCCAGGAAATGCAAGACACGTGCAATGCTACCACTGATCTTTTACTCCAACTTGGCTTGCATATAAACTACCACAATTCTACACTCCACCCCACGCAGACTCTGGAGTTTATAGGAGTACACATCAACACCATTGCAGCCAGGGCAACTCTACCCATGCAGATTCGAGGCCCTCCACAATCTCATAACAGTGGCACATGCGACCTCCACTATGACAGTCCATGAATAGATTCTGGGTAACATGGCTGCCACCATGTATGTGGTCCAACTGATCAGACTACACAGGAGGTGCTTCCAGGCCTGGTTAGTCACTCTTTACACCCCTTCCAGTAACCCCATTTCCAAGACTGTCACTATCCTGCCACATGTCCTCAGTTTATTGGAATGGTGGACAGACCCACATACTGTGCTGACAGGCATACCATTTTATCAGGCGACCCTAACAGTCACCATTACGATGGATGCATCCCTTCTAGGATGGAGAACTCATCTCGGACCTCACACGGTACGAGGCAAATGGTCCTTCAGCGAGCAAACGTTCCACATCAGTCTGCTAGAGCTCAGGGCAGTGCACTGTGTATGCTTCCACTTTCTACTCCACATAGCGCACAAGACAATCAGTATCATGACAGACAATACAACCTGCATGTATTATACCAACTGACAGGTGGGGACGGTCACCATCCCTCTGCACGGAAGCCCTCAAATTATGGAACTGGTGCCTTGCAGACCAAATTCCCCCCATAGCCATGTACCTCCTGGGGATACTCAATGTTACAGCGGACACTTTCAGCCATATCTTTTATGACCATCATGAATGGGAGATAGATGCCCAAGCCCTCAAAAATGTGTTCCTTTGATGGGGACAACCCAACACAGACCTCTTTGCAACCAGAGCCAATCACAAGTGTCACCTTTATTGCTCCTGAGCAGCCCTGGGGAAGGGTTTTCTGGGAGACGCTTTCTCCCTCAAATAGGACTTATCTTTGTTTTACACATTCTCACCACTCCCCCTGCTCCACAGGATTATCACCAAAATCAGAATAGAACAAGCCCGTGTCATCCTTGTTGCACCAGGTTGGTTGAGACAAACATGGTTCCCCTACATGCACAGATTGGCGAGAGTGGATCAGTACATCTTTCCCCCGCAACACAATCGTCTCATTTAACATCATGGCAGAGTTCTCCATCCCAAACCACACAAACTCCACCTCCACACATGGCTCCTTCATGGCTCCAGAATGCTGAAAACACCTGTTCAGAACGAGTGAAACAGATATTAATCAACAACAGGAGAGAGTCCACCAGAAAAGCTTACCTTTACAAGTGGATCAGATTCTCCGACTGGCTCAATGCAGTCATCCTATCCCTCCTGATACTACCCCTATCCCCATCAGATTGGACTACCTGTTGGAACTAAAGGTATGTCTACACTTGCATCCTAGTTCGAACTAGGGATGCAAATGCAGGCATTCGAAATAGTCAATGATGTGGGGATTTAAATATCCCGTGCTTCATTAGCATGACCTCGCCGGCGCGTTACTCCGAATGCCAGCAGTTTCGAAAGTGAAAGTGCGCGCTGGGACGCGTCAGTTCGAACCAAACCCCTTGGTTCGAACTAACATTACTCCTCAAATATTTAAATCCCCGCTTCATTGACTATTTCGAATGCCTGCATTTGCATCCCTAGTTCAAACTAGGGTGCCAGTGTAGACATACCCTAAGGGAGTCAGGCCTATCTTTTAATACGGTAAAGGTACACGCAGCAATAACGGCCTTTCACTGGACCACTGACTGCAACTCTTTCTTTTCAGACCCCATCATCAGATGATTCCTTACTGATCTCCAAAATACTTTCCCGTCAGTTCCGTCTCCAGTCCCCATTTGGGACCTTAATCATGTTCTTAAGAGTTTGACAAAACCACCCTTCAAGCCTCTAGCAACTTGCTTGTGGTTACACCTATCCATGAAAGTTGCCCTTCTGGTGGCCATAAAATCCAGCAGGAGACTGGGGCATTAATGGCAAAACCCCCTTATATAATATTCACTAAGGACAGAGTAACCCTTCAGCCTCACCCCAAATACCTTCTGAAGGTCCCTTCTCCCTTTCATGTTCATGAACCTGCGTTCCTCCCAAAGCCACATGCTGATCCATCCCAAACTGCCTGGCATACCCTTGACGTTTGCAGAGCACTCGCGTTCTACATAGATCAAACAAAATCATGGAGAAAATTGCCCAGACTCTTCCTGTCCTTCGCCAAATATTCCAAGGGCCAAGCAGTCTCCTCCCAGAAGATTTCCAACTGGATCTCATAATGTATCCACACATTTTATATCATCCACAACAAACAACCACCTGACCCGGGCTGTGGCTTCCACGACAGCTTTCCTTCAAAACATACTTCTAGAGGACATTTGCAAGGCAGCCACCTGGCCATCCGACCACACGTTTGCAAAATATTATGCACTTATCTCTGCCATTCCATCATCTATGGCTGTTGGACAGGTGGTGTTATCCTCAGCAACAGGGGCAGGGCTCCAAACCCACCTCCACGATTCGACTACTGCTTTGTAGTCACCCAGAGTGGAGCACCCATGGTGACATCACTCGAAGAAGAAAAGAGAGTTACTTGCCCTATGCAGTAATGGGAGTTCTTTGAGATGTGTGTCCTCGTGGGTGCTCTAGTACCTTTCCTCCTACTTTGGAGCCTTCTTGGTCCATCGGTGAGGGTAGAGAAGGAATGCAAGGGGCCGCGCTGCTTGCACACATAAAGAACACCAACAGCACGAGGAGGCGCCAGGGCATGTGTGTGGCATGGCAGGGCACTGCTAGAAAAATCTCCAGCTGCTGGTGTGAGGACACACCAGCATCCAGAGTGGAGAACCCACGGGAACGCACATTTCGAAGAATTCCCGTTACTGCACAGGGTGAGTAATTCTTTTCCTTTCCTTATAAAGTTTTCTTTGCTATACAGCAAGTCACTGCCTGCAAGCAGGCCCTGGGGTGATGTTTAATTTTCCCAAATTATTGGGTGAGGGACTCAAGCCAGTTGTGTGTTTTATTGTTAAGAAAAACCAATAGACATTAAATTCATCCCTTGTTGCTGCCAACTGTACCTGGAAAAGGAGATATATTGTAATGAATCTGTCCTATGTTCATTTTAGAAGCATTTTCCATAGAAAACAAAACAGGTTTTTGATCATTCATGTCAGTTTTTCAAAGATTCATAGATTTTATGTCCCTTATGACCATGTAATCATAACCCCTGAAATATACAAGTCAGAAAATCTTACGCAGTTTCTTGATTTAGTTCTATGGATAGGACTTTTTTTTTTTTAAGACATTCAGTTGAAAGGAGTGAGATGCCAGTTATCATACTTATATATGAATTTCCAGTTACTGGGAACCAAAATACTGTTATATGAGAAAGTATGCTGGCTATCATACCAGAGGACTTAATGGGAGGGAATTGGCACCTGTCTTTGCTGATTTACTGGGGTTCCATATGTCATGATGGAAGAAAATAAGAGGAATTAGTTACTTGGAAACAACATCAGTTCATTCAAAATATTTTATGTAGTTCCATTCACAAGTCTTTTTTGTATAGATGAAGAATCCAATATGGAGGGATTAGAAGTCATAGACTTCTTAAAAATACATTTTGGAAAGGGATTAGGAACATTAAAATGTAGTCATGTTATCATTTTTTATTAATGATTCTAATATACCATGGAGTTTAAGATAATTTGAACAAGTTCCTTATCTATGAGGTTGTAAAGATTGTAGATTAAAGGTCTGATATGTGTGTGTGTGTATTTATGTAAAGATGTTTGTTTACTTACAGGGTCAACTTAAGAGGTTTAGTTGAATTCAATATTTGTTTACACATTTTCTTTCTAAAGTACCATGTGCCTGATCAGTAGAGAGAGAAAGAGACAGTATCACCATAAGGTTACAAAATAAATAATGTACTTAATAATACAGGACATTGGACGTTCCAGTAAACGCGTTCATTTTATAATGCTAGATTATTGCTCTCCGTATCCAAACATTTTTATATGATTCTGTCAAGCTAACTCAAATTGAATAGTATATAAATTGTAATGGGGTCTATAGAATAACTGTGGCTGACTTTTTAAATAAAAAAATCACTAACTTATCTTATTCATCAACTTATCTTATTTTTAAAATTATGGACAAATAATGCTTTGCAATTCTAGAGCACAATTTCAAAGGATAAGCTGTCAATTAAATACAAATGAAATAAGCTTACAACACTCACGTGAAATAAGAATTATACCAGTTATATACATGAACAGACTGAGGCACAAAGTAATTAAGTACTTCTCCCAACTTACACAGAGAGTTAGTAACACTACTGGAGGTAGAACTTACAGATGTTAAGGTCAGAAGGGATCATCATGATCATCTAGTCTAGGGGTGGGCAATAAGCGGCCCATGGGTTGGATGCAGTTTGTCAGGGTTAGTGCCTGACAGTCTCTTTATTTATCTGCATGTCCACAGGTACAGCTGCTTGCAGCTCCATAGATGCTATTCCCTGCCAATGGGAGCCACAGGCAAAAAAAGTTCATTGTTTTTGCCAATCTTCCATGGGGGGAAATGGACCCTGAAGCATGTAGGGCAAGACCCACTGGAAAGATACCTGAGAAAGAACTGTCTTAAGTAACTCAGAGACTTCCCCACCAAGTGTTCCATGACTGGCCATTGGGGATATTTGCTACTAGCAGTAGAAGATTGACTACATGCCACTGTAGGCAGTTTTATCATATCATCTTCTCCATAAAATGACCATGCTCAGTCTTGTAGCAAGTTACTTTTTTCACCCCCCCACTCCCTTTGGAAGGCTGTTCCAGAACTTCACTCTGATGGTTAGAAACCTGCATCTAATTTCATGCCTAAACTTGCTGATGGCCAGTTTATACCCATTTGTTCTTGTGTCCACTCTGGTATTTATCTTTCTGATGTATGCACAGACAGCAACCATATCTCCCTTCAAACTTCTTTTTTTCCCTTATGTTAAATAAACCAAGCTTTTTGAATTTCCTGTCATAAGGTAGGTTTTCCATTCCTCAGTAGTCTGTCTCTGAAGCTGTTTGAATTAATCTTTTTTTAAACATGGGAAACCAGAACTGTAAATAGTATTTCAGATGAGGACTCACCAGTGTCTTGTATAATGATACTAATGCTTGCTAGTCTTTACTGAAAATACATTGCCTGAAATAGGATTGCACTAGCCTATATCACACTGGTATCATATTACTCATCCTGTGATCAGCCAGGGCTTTCTCCTCTATTGTTTCTTCTGACTTATAAAAATTACACTGTAGCAAGGTGGCATGATGCAGACCCCAGGGAAATACCTCAATCCTGGGGTGGCAGTATTCCCTCTCAGAATGCCAGAAGACCTGGCATTGTAGCACACCCCTTTACCTGAGCCTGTAGAGTTCTAGTGAGGTTCATCCCTTTTCTCAGATCCTTGATTGTTAATTATCTAGCATGATTTCAGTTAGCCAGATGTCCATGGGTGTGGCAGGAGTTCCTCTAAACTACACAGCAGCACAGCTTCACAGGTGATTAATCAGCCCCACCCAGTCAGAGGCACATGACTCCTTGGATGAAGCTGACTGACAGGGTGGGGCTGATTAATCACCTGTGAAGTTGTGCAGCTTAGAGGGAACACTGGGGCTAGGTCTACACTCGTGGCTTCTTGCGCAAGTATGGCCGTTCTTGCGCAAGAATCCGCAGAGCGTCTACACTGCTCTTGCGCAAGTAAATGTACAGTACGCCGTGATAAGAGATGGCTTCTTGTGCAAGAGCTACACTCTTTTTTAACAGGTGTAAGCCCTCTTGCGCAGGAGCTCTTGCGCAAGAGGGCAGTGTGGACACTCGGCAGGGATTTCTTGTGCAAGAAAGCCCTATGGCTAAAATGGCCATCAGAGCTTTCTTGCACAAGAGAGCGTCCACACTGCCATGGGCGCTCTTGTGCAAAAGCACAGCTTGCACATGGCAGTGTGGACGTTTTCTTGCACAAGACTTCTTGCACAAGAACACTTGCGCAAGATGTTCTTGCGCAAGAAGCCACCAGTGTAGACAAAGCCTGGGTGTAGCCCAGTTTCCTGTGGTCACATAAAGTTTGTTTACAGCCACCAGTCCTGTCTCTCAATGTTCTGTTTTGCTATTTCACTCTAATCTACCCCTAAATGTCTTCTAAGAGCCCAGTAAGCAGTGGAAGTGTTGGTAATGTTGATAGACAATATTGACCTCCTGGGGTTTGGCAAATTCTCTGGTTCAGCAGCAGTCAGATCCTGAGTGTGCCGGACTAGAAGGTTCAACATATATTTTATTGCTGTGGCTGATTAAGAAACCAGAGCCCTGATTGCTAAATTCCTGCCTACCCCTCTGTAGATTGCTAATTCCTCTGTTCTAGGGCAGGCCCAAGAAAGATGTAGCAAGGAGGCATGCCTCCCTTAGACAAAGACATTGAGGGACAGCCGCACAAGCCTACACCCAGCTTATAGCAATAATTATTGTTGTTAGTCCCAAAGGGCATGGTGTTACACTTTGCACTATTAGCTTTAATCTCATTTCTATTAGTCTAGTTTTCAAGGTTGTCCAGAACTTCTTGAATGATGTGCCTGTCCTCCCTATGGGCAACACCTCCCAATTTTGTGCTAAGATCAGTAATAAAAATGTTAAATAATATTAGTTCCAAGACCAATCCACTAGCATCTTCCATCCAGTCTGAAAATTCACCTTCCAGTATGACTCCCCTTTGTAGTTCTTCAGGGAGGCAGTTGGGATTTACTGTCAAGGGGTCCTCACAGGTCTCTGACTCCATTGATGATGATAACCAGAAGGCTGCTTGCGTGTGTGCTCAGTGATGTGTGCTGTGTACACTTATGCGCTTAGTTTCCACAGCAGACCCCAAGAGAGCCCCTGAAGATCACAAACCAGATAAGGATTGAATATGCCAGGCCAGGTTTATTGTAAAGTGAAGTACCATAATAGTTGTCAGTAGACTCTACTGAACCACTATGCATATGTACTTGCCACAATTGAATGACTCAGTCAGTGGAAAATTTCCACTGCCCCCTAGGTCATCCAAAGACTGTCCCCCCAAGACACCACCTTATATACAGGTACAACAAATCACATCTTACTGCTGACCCGTTGCCAGAGTACCACCCTCTGACGTCAGGTTATCACCCTCTGATGCTACTTAGATACCACCCATCACCCTGTACCTCATGGTTTGATTAGATCATCTCTAGCCATCATGCTGTCAGTTTAGACCCTTTCCTGAACCTGAGTCTATCTGTGAAGAGTGGATACCAAGGTCTTTTTTAATGAGCTAGTGATATCATGTGCTTTCTACTTATGACCAGTACCAATTATTGTTCTGCACCTGGGCCTATTACCAATTAGTGTTTTGCACTCTCAGCCCTGTTTGTGCCAAGTTCTGTGAGCTGGGGCCTGCCTCTTACTCATGGCTTCGCCATGTTTTGTCCATTGTTAGCTAGGCCTTGGGCTTATGTTTTAGGCCTTCATCTTACTACACCCTTTAACCAGCTCCTTTTCCACTTTTCAATTGTCATATTACCTCCCCCTTTTCTCCAATTTAACTAATAATTTATCACATAGAACTGTATCAAATGCCTTATTGAAATCCAGAAAATTAGATGTACTGCATTTCTTTTATCTAAAACTTCAGTTCTCTTCTCAAAGAAGGAGTTCAGGTTGATCAAATATGATTTAGTTTTAAAAAAAACATTGTGTTTTATTCCAATTATCATTGTCTGGCTATACCAAAAGGAGAGGAGACATTTGATATGAGTTTAATCAGGCCTCAGCTTTATTATTAGATGTCTGGGACCACCCGGCAAATAACATGTACAGAACAGGTAGCCCTCCCCCGTTTTCTAACATAATTAACTGGGGGGATGCCTTATAACACCTGCAATGGGGAAGGGCTTCAACCAATTCCCTTTCTTCCATCCAGATCCCTCCAGCAACTCCATTATCAACCACCCTCTATTATCCGTTAGCATATGTCTTTTTTAATGGAGTATCTGCACTGAAAATCTGCCACCAGGAGGCACCAGCCACTAGCCTGGCTCATCCCCACACCCAGCTGAGTTCCTAGATACCTTCCGATGCCCTCTTTTATATCAGCCAAAAGCATGACAGCTCCTGAGTCTTACAGGTGCACACCATCCTCCCGAATTAACTCCAGTGCCCCATAGATTGGGGTGGGCAATAATTTTTAATGAGGCAGCCACTCCAAAATTTTGGTAAGTGATCAAGGGCTGCACTTCTGTGGGGAGGTCGTGGGGTATGAGATGTCAGGTGGGGTGTAGAAGGGAGTTTGGGATAGAGGATTGGGGTGCAGGAGGGAATGTGGGGTCTGAGAAGGAGTTTAGGTGAAGGAGGGAACTATGATGTGGGGCAGGAGCTTGGGGTTCAGGGTCCAGGAGGAGTTGTGTGTGCAGGAAAGGATTCTGGCCTGGGGGAGGGGCGTAGGAAGGGGTGCAGGGTCTGGTAGGGACTTGTGACCTGGGAGATGAGGGAAGGCAGAGGGTTTGGGTCGTGACATGCAGTGGGGGAATGGGGTGCAGGGTTGGAAATGGGTATGTGTGCAGGAAAGGATTCTGGCCTGGGAGAGGAGTGTAGGAAGGGATGCAGGGTCTGGGAGGGAGTTGTGACCTGCAGGAGGTGGCGAGGGAGGTTCAGGTGGTGGCCTAGGGCAGGTAGTTGTGTGGGGAGAGGGAGTGAGATGCCAGAGGCACGCTCTGTCTGGGAAGTGCTTATCTAGGTGGCCATAATTCTTTAAGTTGCTGGGAAGAATACTGTGAGAGACTATACCAAAAACTTTGCTAAAGTCAAGGTTTATCACATCCACTGCTTTGCCCAAATCCATAGAGCCAATTATCTCATCTTATAAGGCAATTAGGTTGGTCAGGCATGACTTACATAAGAACATAAAAATGGCCATACTGGGTCAGATCAATGGTCCATCTAGCCCAGTATCCTGTCTGCCGACAGTGGCCAGTGCCAGATGCCCGAGAGGGAGGGAACACAACAGGTAAACCTCACATGATCCCTCCCTTGTCACCCATTTCCAGACAAACAGAGGCTAGGGACACTATTGCAACTGATCCTGGCTAATAGCCATTGATGGACGTAACCACCATTAATCTATCTAGCTCTTTTTTGAACCCTGTTAAAGTCCTAGCCTTCACCACATCCTCTGGCAAGGAGTTCCACAGGTTGACTGTGCACTGAGTGAAGAAAAACTTCCTTTTGTTTGTTTTAAACCTGCTACCCCTTAATTTAATTTGGTGACCCCTAGTTCTTATATTGTGGGAATATGTAAATAACTTTTCCTTATTCCCTTTTTCTACACCAGTCATGATTTTATAGACCTCTACCATATCTCCCCTCAGTCTCTTCTTTTCTACGCTGAAAAGTCCAAGTCTTTTTAATCTCTCTTCATATGGGACCCGTTCCAAACCCCTAATCATTTTTGTTGCCCTTTTCTGAACCTTTTTCAATGCCAATATAACTTTTTTGAGATGAGGCGACCACATCTGTACGTAGTATTCAAGATGTAAGTGTGCCATGGTTTCATATAGCGGCAATAAGATATTTTCTGTCTTACTCTCTATCCTTTTTTAAATGATTCCTAACAATTCTATTTGCTTTTTTCACTGCTGCTGCACACTGAGTAGATGTTTTCAGAGAATTATCGACAATGACTCCAAGATCTCTCTCTTGAGTAGCTGTAGCCAGATTAGTCCCCATCATATTGCATGTATAGTTTGGATTATTTTTTCCAATGTGCATTATTTTACATTTATCAACATTAAGTATCATTTGCAATTTTGTTGCCCAATCACTTAGTTTGGAAAGGTTTTTTTGAAACTCTTCATAGTCTGCTTTGGTCTTAACTATCTTCAGCAGTTTGGTATCATCTGCAAATTTTGCCACCTCACTGTTTACCCCTTTGTCTAGGTCACTTATAAATAAGTTGAATAGGATTGGTCCCAGGACAGACCCTTGGGGGGACCCCACTAGTTACCTCTCTCTACTCTGAAAACTTACATTTATTCCTACCATTTGTTTCCTGTCTTTTAACCAGTTATCAATCCATGAAAGGACCTTTCCTCTTATTCCATGATAACTTACTTTACTTAAGAGCCTTTGGTGAGGGATCTTGACTTTGAGGAATCCATGTTGACTGTTCCTGATCACCTTTCTCTCCTCCTAGTGTTTCAAAATGGATTTGTTGAGGATCTGCTCCATGATTTTTCCAGGGACTGATGTGAGGCTGATCTGTCTATAGTTCCTCAGATACACCTTTGAAGATAGGCACTACATTTGCCTTTTTTCTAATTATCAAGGACCTCCTCCCTGTCCTGTTCCTCTCATCCTCTGGATTGTGTAATGGTCTGCTGAATCAAACCTGCACTGGAGCTAATCCTGCTGCTGCCTCAGATCATGCTCCATGAATAAGAGGAAGATCCCAGCATAGGCTATTTAAAATCCCCACTGACCCTTTAATAATGCTTATTCCTGTGTGATGAATCAGCCACCATGCTGGCCTATTTTCTACTAGTTTTACCTCTGCCCCCTCCCTGCCACCCATCAAAAATCTCTTCTTCCATCCATCCAGACAAATAACACCCAGCTTAAGATGCAGGGTAGTCATTTACCTCTGTATCTTGAAATGTATTCTTTCAAAACTTGTTCCAAGATGTTGCATAAAACTGAGGTCAAACTAACAGTCCTGTAGTTTCCTGGATCACCCTTTTCTCTTTCTGAAAAATAAATACTAAATTCTCAATTTTCCAACTATAGGTCCTCCCGAGTTTACAGATTAATTTAAAAAAAAATCCCTGTTACATACAGGGCTTGCAATTTCACATGCCAGTTTCTTTAGTATCCTTGGATGGAGATAATCTGAATCCCCCAATTTAGTTCCAATATTATGTTTAAATTTGACTTCCACCTCAGAAATTCTCATTCCCATTAGGGTACGGCTACACTGTGTTTTATTTTTCGGAAGAGGTATGCAAATAACGCTCGCATTTGCATGCCTTCTTCCGTTTTTTCCCCGGAAGAGGCTTTTCCACCATTTGGCTCCATCTACACAGGGCAAAATGTCGGAAAACCCCCCTCTTTTGAAAGCCCCCTTCTTCCTCGTAAAACGAGGTTCACAGGGGCTTTCGAAAGAGGGGTTTTTTTCCTGACATTTGGCCCTGTGTAGACGGGGCCAAATGGCAGAAAAGTCTCTTCTGGGGAAAAAAATGGTAGAAGGTATGCAAATGCGAGCGCTATTTTCATACCTCTTCCAAAAAATAAAACACAGTGTAGCCATACCCTTAGTCGCTTTACCACTCACTACCCCAAGCTCCTCATTTACCCAGTTGAAAACAGAGGCAAAGTATTTGTTTAGGTGTAAAATCTCTACCCCATCTTCAATATTTAGCGTATCCTTCTCTTTTTTCCTTGTTTTCTTTTTACTTAAGAGCTGTCTCCCAGGCCTATATATATGCATTCCCTCCTCTCTTAAAGTGTGATTGTCTCTTTGGGAAAATTAAATTGCATTATGGTATCACAAACATATATTTAGAGAATGCTAGATATACTTTTCACAGAGTTTTTACTTCTACTGTTTTTAAACATATTTCTTCCATATTTTCTATGAAAATATGTTATCTTTAAAACTTTTTCATGTGTCATATAGGAATATTGGTAAGATGTTCACTGTTATAATGGCAATTACTTTGTTGAGTCATGCAGTCGTGCTGAGGGAATTAAATAATAAAGGAAAGCAGGATTAATCCTAGAGGAGTTTACTTCTTTATTGAAATGTATTTACTTCATACAGTGATATCACTTCCTATCTTTTCCTAACACTACTCTTTCTGGGCCTTACTCATGTGAATAATCCCATGAGTACAATGAGTGGGGTTTAGCTTTTATACTCTATCAATCTTTTTACTAGCTGTTAAGCACAGAAAAAAAACCTTTTTTAAGTCCAGCATAAGGATCTTGTGCAAAAGGGTTTTTTTGCACAAAACGGAAGCAGCTACACTGCTTCTTTTTGCGCAAAAACCCCTTGCGCAAAAAGCATCGGCAGAAAATATGCTAATGACATCGCGACTCATGCTAATGAGTCTGTCATTAGCATACTCTCTGCCACAAAAACCTTGTAGTGTAGACAAAGCCTTAGTGCAGTTTTCACTGAAGGATGTGATAGCACCAGCTAGTGGACAGATGTAAGAAGTTTGCCCGAAACTGGCAGTGTGAAAAAATGCAACCGCCTGAAGCGAACTGTAGCATTAAGAAAAAATAAGGACCCTATCCCACTGAAGTCAAACCCATTGTGTCATGAAACTCATTTTATAATATTTTGAAATAGCAAATGAAAATGGAATTATTTTCATTAAAACAATTTGACATACTTAAAGTGGAAATACATTATATGTCTCTATGAAATATAAGGTTTCTTTACAGTTTTTTTTTTTTTAAAGTATAACTATTCCATTTTCTTTAACCAAGGTAGAGTCATTCTGAAAACCAGCATGAGGTAAATGTTGTGGAGAAAAAAATATAATTTTGCATTTGTGACCAATACTTTTTGTCTGGAATTGTAATTTTGAATTGGATGTGTGCCGCCATTTTTTTTTTAAACACACTTTATTTTTTTTTTAGTTGAAAAACAGTAAAAAGTTTGGAAAGTGAGGTTGTTTTCTAGTTTATAAAAAAGGCAAAAAAGTGTTAAAATGAAAAATCAGCTGTTTGGCTATGTCTACACAGCATAATTGACATTATTCCAAAATAGTGGGCATCTACACAGAAAGCCATTATTTTGAAATAATGGTGAGCTGGAGGACTTCTTACTCTGACTCCTGTAGCACTCATTTTACGAGGAGTAAGGGAAGTCAAAGGAAAAGTGTTCTTCCTTCAACTTCCTGCTGTGTAGACAGCGCCAAAAGCCGAATTAAGCTATTTTGACCTAAGCTACACTATTGATGTAGCTCAAATTGCATAGCTTAATTCAACTTTTGCCCTGCTGTGTAGATGTACCTTTTGGGATTTCCAAAAACTAAAGGGAAAAACTCTCAATAATTTGAAGTGAAAACAAAACTTTTGGTTGGAATCAACATTTTAAAATGAAAAAAGAAGTTTTAAAATGATTTTAAAATAAAAATTTAAATTATATTTTTCTGATCAGAAAATAGAAAAAAAATCATTGGAAAATGTTCATTTCAATGAACCCATAAGTCATTTACTATTTCCACAAAAAATCAAATTCTATTATTAAATTGCCACATGTGTGTCACGTAGGAAGTCTACAAAATAACTACTGAAAAATAAAGTGGTTTCTAGAATATAAATATCTCTGGCAGAAAAAGACTGACCACAGAGATTCTTTAGGTTTTTTCCCCCCTAAAGTACACAATGAACCTGTACCTGAGAAGGCATTTTACATCATGGCATAAATAAAATATCTTTAGGCATGTTCTTTCTTCATGACTGCACCTTATTACACCTGTGCCCTTGTCCCTTGCTGTCAGTTAGACTGTAAATTCACTGAGATAGGGGTCTTATTAAGTGACATGGTCTGTAAAACACTGTCTTTATTTATGGTGTATAGCAGTCAGAGTAGAAGAGTCTTCTTCCTTGGTTAGGTTTGTCTGAAATCAGAATGCAGAATACTTCATTTGAGTAATGTGTTTTGTGTCCCTAATACATCCCTTTCATTTGCAACGGTTAAGTATCACAGATAATTTGATAGCCAAATTACTACAGTTTTTTCTTTTTGTTACCTACAAACAGAAGCATGCAAATCAAACAGGCATAGTTTTAATAATGTATCTAATGGTTATTATTTAATATTGAATGTATTTGTATAGTCTCTGTGAGTTATTTGCTTTTCAAAAATTAGTTTCCAATTGAGATTTTCATGTCGCTAACTGCTAGGAAACTGTACACAGATGTATTATTTATGCTTTATCATGAAAAGTTGAAAAATGATATTATATACTATTTCAATTATGATAAAAGGAATATCCTCATGGCTATCAGCAGCCATATGTCCAGTAACTTGTATTGTAAACAGGCTACCAAAATTACATACTCCTAGGTGTTAAGCAAATAAATGAAGTCCAGTAGAGGCAAACTGGTTAGAATGATTGAATGACCACTGAATATAAACAAGTTTCAAATGGTTCTCAAATGCTGCATGATGAAAAGAACATGAATATTAGCAACCTCTGTTTTATGTACTTAAAAAAAAAAAATCAAACCCAAAACCCATAAGTGGGTTTATTATAGATTATTTTGTATCTTAAAAACTACATGAATATTATGAGGGCTGTCTGACCTATGAAGCCCTAATAACAAGAAACTATGTCATGAACACATGACTAGAATAAAGTTTAATGGTATGAAGCTTCTCTTGAATTACTTAGCTCCTCCCCTGCTTTTTCTTACTGGAAAGGCTTGTTTTCATTAATTCGTTTTTATTTGGTCTATTATGCTATAAAACAAACACAGAATAAACCCACAACTGGTTCTTTGAGTTTTTTTGACTTTACATATTTATCTGGCTTTATATAAGGAGTTTCTATCAATGTATTTGTATGGTCACTATCCCAATAGTATTTGAGGGCCTCAAAAATAAGTACCTTATCCTCACAAGACACCTATAAGATAGGGAGGTATTACTGTGACAGCGAGTTGGGGGTTCCCCCGATCCTGCAGCCCCGTAGCAGCACGAACAGACTCCACCAGCCAGTAAAATAGAGGGAGTTTATTGTTCCTTCAGGGTACAGCACAGCATAGATGTAATCTGGTTACAGGAATTAGGGCTAGGATGCCTCAGGCCCCCTTGAGATGGGGGTGACTGGGCCCCTACAACCTCAGCCCCCTCCTCAGTCTCTCTCCTTCATAGCTCCAAGCTTAGCCTGTACTCTCCCTGCCTCCCCCGACAGCCACTGCCCCTTCACCCGAAACCTCCTGTTGGTCTCCGCCCCCCCTGCCTTTGTCTCTCTCCCTGGGAGGCTGAGCCTAGGTGTCTGGGTTAATACACATTTGGATGAGTCAGTGAGAATCTCATCACAGCACAGGGGGACACCGAGTTACAGAGCAGACAGCCCCCCCACTATGCCACAATTACCAAACCCATTTTAAAGAAGGGAAACGAAGGCACAGAGACAGTAAGGGCATGTCTAAACTACAAAATAAGATCAAATCTACTATTGGATGATTTCTGGGCACCCGATTTTAAGACGTTGAAGATCTGTGTTTTCACTACAGGGAAGAATTGAAGGTTTTCTGAAGTAGCACATCCATATTACGGAGCCTGCTGCCGAGTCAGAAAGCAAGACACTTGGGCAACTTTGCAGTCTGGTCTATGCTTCCAGTGCCTGCTGGGTCCAAAACTCTGTGGTAGTTGGTTAAAGGGGCTAATGTTGGCTCAGTTACATAAGGCGCTCCTCTTGTCCCTCACCACTCATGTGAGATAAAGGGGAGACAGTGTGCTTGTGCCTTTTTGTGCCCTGGTTATTGTGCAAATGTCAGACAAAAGCTCAGTGTGGCATGGAGGCATTGCTCGGGTAAGGCCTGGCGCTCATTCTAGCATACCTGCCAGTCAATACTCTGGACACAGTACAATGCTGGTTCTGGCACCATGAGATGAGCTCAGACTGGTAGGACTGCATCATGATGCAGAGGTGAGATCATCAGCAGTGGCTGCAGAACTTCTGCATGCGGAAGTCCACATTCCTGGAACTCTGTGAATGGCCTTCCCTTGCCCTGAGGCACCAGGATACCCGCATGAGACCCACTCTGACCACAGAGAAGCACATGGCAATTGCCCTATGGAAGCTTGCCATGCCAGACAGCTACCGGTCAGTGGGGAATCAGTTTGGGGTGGGGAAACCTTCAGTGGGGTCTGTTGTCATACAAGTAGTCAAAGTCAGTAACATCTTGCTACGTGGGGAGCGTGGACAACATAGTGAATGGCTTTACCACCACAGGCTTCCCTAACTGCAGTGGTGCCAGACAGAACATGCATTGCCATCTTGGCCCCTGAACACCATGCCTCAGAGTGCATCAACCAGAAGGAGTACTTCTCCAGGATGCTGCTGGTGCAAGTGGATCACAAGGAATGCTTCACCAACATCAATGTGAGATGGTCGGGAAAGGTGCATGACACTTCTTTTGGAACACAGGCCTCTTCCAAAAGATGCATGCAGGAACTTTTTTCCCGTGACTGGACAATCAGAGTTGGAAAGGTGGACATGCCTATAGTGATCCTGGGCAACCCAGGCTACCCCTTACCCCCCTTGGCTCATGAAGCCCTACATTGATAGCTTGGACCCCAGCAAGGAGGAGTTTAATAATAGGCTGAGCAGGTGCAGAATGGTGGCGGAATGCGCGTTTTGACATTTAAAGGGGAGGTTTAGGAGTCTCCTGATCTGGACTTCACTAAATGCAACATTCCCGTTGTAGTGTCAGCTTGTTGTGTGCTCCATAACCTGTGAGAAAACAAGGAGGGAACTTTTCTGGCAGGGTGGGGGGCTTAGGCAGAGCCCCTGGCCAGCGAGTTTGAGCAGCTGGACACCAGTGCCCTAAGGAGAGCACAGCAAGAGGCAGTGCGAATGAGAGAGGCCTTAAAGGACAGTTTTATGCAAAGCCTTTTTTGAGACGCTTTCCCATGGCTTTCCACAAATTGCCTCTGCGTTCCCTTTAATCCCCCCTCCATACCTTTAGTTCAACCAATAAAGAGTCCATTGTTAAAAGAAGAGGAGTTTTTATTTGGGGGAAAACAGCTAGGAAATGACAGAACTGGGAACCAGAAGAGGTGAGTGGAGCTCAGAAGCAGGAGCGGGACTGCCTTCTGCCTCCGAAGTGCCTGAAGGCTCTGGATCCCCTTGAATTCCTCCCCACTCCCATGTCCTGGGACTCCAGGGGTCCCTGGACACCCTGGGGGTGGAAGCCAAATGGCTGGTGGAAGAGGTGCCGGTGGTATCATTGGGGCTTCTGGGGTTCTGGGAGGTGGCCTTTCCAAGGCATGTCGCCATGTGCTCTATGACAGTGGTCAGGGAGGCAAACATTGTCTCGTGCTGCTGCACCAGTTGCTCCCTAGCAACCCTCCTCTCCTGCCACTCCACGATCTGGTCTTGCCACTCTGCTTGGATATTGACTACAAGGATGTGCATGCAGCCCATCTGCTCGCAGAATATTTCCTCGTGCATGCATTTGTGCCTGTGGACCCAGAGTGAGGAGGACAGATCTGTAGGAGGTGGAGGATGCCCCAGCTGGCTGCTGTCCCAGCTGCAAAGAAAAATTACAAGAGCAGACTTTGAAAGAGATGCATTGTGTAAAGCCTAACCCTAGTCTCTTATACCAATGGTCTCTGTAAAAACAATGAAGTGTTCCGTGCAAGGCCAAATGTTGGCTTTTGCTGGGGCACTTTACAGCAGGTGCCCAGATATCTCAAGGGAGCATCGGGACACATTTGATCCAGAGGCATGCAGGCATGGTTAGGGGCCTGCTAGGTCAGGAGTCTGCAGGCAGGAGGGGCTGGTGGCAGAGGGCAGTTTCCCACAGTGTCCAGCTCACTGCTGCTTTCCCAGGCAGGGCAAGAGCCTGCAGGAGGGGCGGGAGGGGTAAGAGGGTGGCTTTCCACAGTGTCTGGCACATGTGGCCTCCTGGGAACATCGCTACTTTTTCTTCCCACAGGAGTGGGGAGGGATTTGTGTGTGGCACATGTGGCCTCCTGGGGAGAATGCTAATAGGTTCCCTCCCTTCAAGTTGCTAAGAGAGATATCAGTGTTCTCCAAATCACAGCGAGTGATCAGGAGTTTATGCTGACAGAATATAGTCATAAACCTGGGCCTTATGCTGCACTGCTTTGTGATTCAATGATACCAGACCACTTATTAGTGTCTTGGAGCGGGAAGCTGAAGCTGTCCTACCATGGAGGATGGCATAAGGCTGGCCTTCCCAAAACCTTGTGAGAGTTCCTATGTGAGAGCTTTATGGAGCTGTGCAGAGAAGACTCCCACTCCATCTTCAGACATATGAACAAGCTGTTGCGTGCCCCCCGCACCGTGTAAGCAGAGAGAGAGCATGCCACACACACTTCACACTCCACTGCCTGAACCCACTTGTATTTAGACAGTTTGTGAACTCACCAGAAGTGCCCTCCCCAAGGTTGGCAACAGACTGGGAGACATTCTGCGGGGGGAGTGGGGGGGATGGGAGGGTGGCTTTAGTGTCATGATGATCTCCTGGCTCTTGGGCATCCAGCGGCTGGCCTGTCTCCTCCTCCTCCTTTTGCCCCTCCGCCACACTCCAGGTTGACACCAGGCGTGTCTTGTCTGGACTCGACGACCACAATGGGAGAGCTGGCCGGGTCCTGCCCTTCCCACTGAATGGTATCCGGCTGCTCGTAAAAGTGGCACATGTGAGTTGCTGCCCCAAAGTATCCACTCTCTCCTCCTTCACCTTTTTGGTATGACTGGTGCAACTCCTTGATTTTCACCCTGTATTACTGGACATTCCTAGAATATCCTTTTGCAGGTAGCGATCCTGCCGTAAATCTTGGCATTTCGCTAGCTGGTTCTGAGCTCTGTTATGATGGCTTCCTCTCTCCACACCTCGATGAGGTCCAAGATCTCCTGGATATTCCAGGCTGGTGCTCTTCTGTGCCCCTGGGAACTGGAGCCCATGAGAAGAGAAGTACTCACAGTCATTGCAATGTCCATCAGAATGTTGGAGGAACTCATCTCTATGTGTGCCACAGTGTGCTACTCGCTAGCAATGCTGGTCACATGGGACAGGCCATTCCACTGTTCCTGGGGCTTTTTGAGCTCAACAAGAGAACAGTAGAGACACAAGTTCTGGACAGAGCAGTCAGAACGGACAGCTGCGGGAGACCTCCCAGAGACCAACAGCCTGGAATTTCCAGCAACACTGCATCTACACTAGCGTAACTTCAACCATGGACGGTCGGGAACAGCATCACTTCTGGTGAAAAGCAGGAACATAGGGGCCACTGAAGTCAATTTCTAATGGCAACACAAGAAGCTTGATAGTGTGGACACATCACTTAGAAAATCAACCATATGAGGTTAAGGTTAATGTAAATCGACCGTATGAGGTTAAGTCCTAGTGTGGACCAGGCCTAAGTGACTTTTTCAAGGTCACACTTGAAGTCCGTGGCAGAACTTGGAATTAAGTCCAGTGCCTCATCAATCAACACTCTGGGACAAGGCTGGCTTTGCACAAGGACTATGAGCAAAGTTCCTGCTCTCCCATCAGCAAGGAACAGTCCTGATTTTTGGGATATGGTTTAGATAAGTATTTGAATTTTGGGGTGTTTATCCAAATCAAGGTGAAACTTTTGGACTTTGCCTATGACAAATTACTGCATTGAAACAAAGGATTCTCTTCTGCAAAAATCTTGAGATATTGCACATAGAACAAAAGGGAAATCAAATGAGGATAGGTAACAGGATTTACTTGCTTTAGTTTGGCCTTAAGAAAATAAGTATTAGAATTAGAAATATTGATTTAAAACAGCTAAACTACAAACAGGTATAAAGGCCTGTGTTTTGCCTAATACTTGAGTTGTGGATCGGAAGGACATTTTTCTAGATATTCTTTATGTTACCCCCAACAAAGATCTTTTTACCTTTCACTATAATGAAAATTATATTTTTGGTGCCTGAAACACTGATTTGACAGTACTTAACATATTTTTTTACAGATACACTTCCTTCACTTCCAGCATGGCATGTTAGACAGCTACATCTGAATTTATGCCTTGGATGCAAAAAATTTGTATTACCTTCTTTAAATATCTCTTTTCCTAATTGCTTTCAAAGTGCATATGAGCTCCTGAATTTCAACCTTGACACCACTTCAGTATTTTTTCCCATAATCTCTATTGTCCATGGACATGAACTAGTCCCAGGTAGATATTATTTGTTATTTCACTATACAGAACTTTATGTCAAGGACTTAATATGTTTACATATAATATTTGTGAATCCTTATGGCAAGGTTACGGAAAACATTGTCATGCATATTGAAATTTAGAGACATGGTCCTCATTCAATATAGCAGATTGCTTAAAAATGGCCAGAAAATATGCAGCCTAATATTGTTTCTCTGAGTTCATTATGCTGTAAACAACCATGTCCTTCAGTTTGCTTCTCCGTGGGAAATTAAAGAGAGATAATCAGTCAGGAATTAACAGCCTTCTGGATGCAGAAAGCATTGAATTAACAGCTGATTAAACAACTATGTTTGTATTTGTGTGGGAGTGTGTGAGAGCCCAAACCATAGGTCATACACATCACCACTTAATTACAAAAGCAGTCATTCAGGGTTGTTTATAAAGCTTTGAATTTATTCTGAATCTTTTTTAGTATTTATTCAACAAACTAATGCTGTCTTTTAAACATTACACTGAATGCAGTTCTGAGACAGTTAATTAAAATGGTTACAATTTGTTTGTTTTAGTTGCAGAATGTTTAAGTGATTTTTGTATTGTTAGTCCTGCTGTATAAAAGAACAATGGCTTACAGAATTATACTTCTTGTTCTTCTTATCCCATCATTTGGAAAGCATGTCATTCTGCAAATATTCACCATCTTCATCTACTCAAGGAGGCACTATAGTCCACCTGCTTAGGGATGTGAATGACTAATCGACTTTCCCATAAGCAAATACTTCTCAGATAGTTGACACGCTAATCGACTAGTCGCTTCCCTCCACCTTGCTGCCTCTATCAGAAAGAGGAAGCAAGGTGTGAGTCTGTGGGGAAAACAGGGGGTGCTTCAAAGCAGCAGCGCCACGTGGAACCCAGGGTCAGCCGCTGACCCCAGGCTCCAGGCAGTGCTGCTGCTTCGAAATGTCGCAGGGAGCACAGGGCCAGCAGGGGACTGGCCCCATGCTCCCCACAGTGCTTTTGCCTTTGAAGTGTAGCAACAGCCCTGGGGCGCCCTTATCGATGGAGGCGCCCATACCGACTAATGGAATAGTCAATACAAATTGCATTGACTATTCGATTAGCCAATTAATAGAAATTTTACATCCCTACTTTGGGGTTTCATTCCTACCACACTCTCCTGCTATTCCATCTTCATCAGGTCCCCTTCATTCATTATCTGTATGTGTCCAAACCAGTAAAGTTGCACTGTGAGGATTTTGCCAGCCACATCATGGACAATGACTTCCATCCTAATACTTTCGTTGGGGGTGTTGAACTAGGGATGTGAATGGTTAACTGATTACGGCTAACTGGCAGGTGCTGGAACAGCCCTTGCACTTGCCCCCATTTAATCGGTTAACAGGTCTGCCTTCACGTCATCATATACTGCCTTACAATTCTTCATTTCCTAGACTGCATTTCTCACTTTATTCTCTATTATGTCAAGTTCAGGAATCATATTAGGGTCACTTGTCAGCAACTCCACAAAAAGGTTTGCCTCATTTAAGACACTAAGTATTGTTTCCACCTCTCCTTCACTTCAGGGGCACCATTTCAGTTTTTGGTGGTTGAGGGAGGGGCAACCTGTGCATGTCATGACTGGCGGGGTGCGGGGGGGAAGTGAGAGCATGAGTGCAATGGACTGAAGACAGAGGCTTCAACAGTATTACTGAGCATACTCAGAACAAACCAAGCACCAAATGGGAGGAGAACGAACCCCATCCACCCTTCCCCGCACACATCATCTTTATCCAGGAGCTACACTAAGGCACTGGAGACCTCTACTTTTTTAACAGGCAAGTTAGCAGTTAGCTGACAGGAGCACTGTATCTAATTCCTATATAAAAGAAAGAAAATTAAATAAATATTAAACCCACTCAGCTCTAACACTACCATATTCTGACGTCTTGTGGCAAGCCAGTTAAGGGACACTGGTTAGCCTTAAAATTTTAATAAATATTCTTACTTTGTTACTAACTGTGTGGAAAGAGAGAGACACCGTCAGGAATCCTGGGGTCTATCACACCTCTGGAAGAAGAGTTGGGTCTAGTGTGTTACAGCAGGGACAGATACATTTCAGCTCTATATAAGATCAGAATGGACATACTGGGTCAGACCAATGGTCCCTCTAGCCCCGTATCTTATCTTCCAACAGAGGCCAATGCTAGGTGTTTCAGAAGAAATAAACAGAAGAGGTAGTCATCATGATACATCCTGTTTGTTTTAAATCTACTGCCTATAAATTTAATTGGGTCAGCTTCTTGTGTTATGTTAGTGAAGGAATGAATAGCATTACCTTATTCCTTTTTTTCTACACCATTCATGATTATCTGGACCTCTAACATATCCCCCCTCACCCTAGAGACACTTTTTTTCCAAGCTGAAAAGTCCCAGTCTTGTTAATGTCTTCTCATATGGTAGCTGTTCTTTACCCCTAATCATTTCTGTTGTCCTTTCTGTACCTATTTCAAAATACAATATATCTTTTTTATATGGGGAGACCAGATCTGCATGCAGTATTCAAGATGTGGCTATACAATGACTTTATATAGAGGCAATATAGTATTTTGTCTTATTATCTATTCCTTTCCTAATGGTTCCCAATATTCTGTCAGCTTGGGTTTTAGGCTGCCGCTGAATATTGAATGGATGTTTTCAGGGAACTATCCACAAAAATTCCAAGATCCCTTTCTTGATGGTAACAGCTATTTTGGATCCCATCATTTTTGAGTGTATATTTAGGATAATATTTTCCCATGTGCGTTACTTTGCACTTAACACTGAATTCCATCTGCCCTTGTGTTGCCCAGTCACCCAGTTTTGTGAGATCCTTTTGTAACTCTCTGCAGTCAGCTTTGGAGTAGTCACCGTTTACCCCGTTTCAAGAACATTTATGAGACATTTAACAGCACTGGTCCAAATGCAGATCTGAGCAGGACAACACTCTGGGGTGGAGCTGGGGATTAGGGGCATTCTGCATACTGAACCCAAGGAGAGAGGATTACCTCAGCCCTCTCTCACTGCATGTGAGAAGTGCCTCTCCATGGCCTTTTCAGTTCAAGTGGGCATAGCTGGGGAAGGGGTCTATGTCCCCTGGTTGGGTTGGGTTCAGGTTCATCTGCCCCCTGTGCTCCCAAGCTAGATTGGAGGAAAGCAGCTCACTGTGCACTTTCCCTGCTCTGAAGGGGAACAGCTAGCAACTGTTCTATGCAAATCAGGGGGAACCTTCATTCCCCCTGCCCTCCCTAAAGAGTGCCTGAGGGGTGGGAGGCTGGGGCAGTCCCAGGTGGGGGACATGCCCCCAGCCAGCACCTTGAACCTGCTTGGTGACTGTCTCTTTTCTGTATGGTTTTATGAGACGCAACCTCATTCCAGGCACACCCCATTTTCCTGGGATGACCAAACTCTTATCTTTCTTTAAATTATAATAAGAGAAAGCTGTATATTGAATTTGGTAGTCCTAAGTCTTACCGTTTAGGAGGAGTTCTTGAACAAATAGACACACAGACAGACTCTCCCAAATATATAGTAGATGAAGCTGAGACACTATCAATTTTGTACATAATTATTAAACATGCTTTGGAAGTCTATTTTATGGTCCTATAATATAGTTCATTAAATACATGTAGATGAAGACTATATAGGTATATATTAAAAAAGAACATTAATTGTGACTAACAATAAAACTTCACTTATTACAAAATAAATTCAAAATATCTCAGGTAAGGAAAACTCAAATATAAGCTGAATCACTCTCGTTAGTTTCATAAGTTTCACTAGTTAGTTTCACCATCAAAATTTTAAAAAATGGAGACCATGTAAACAATTATACAGAGAAGATGCTGCAAAGTATGTGTGTACGTGTGTTTGTCAATTAAATCTCACTTCTTTCTGTAGTAACTAGTGCAAAACTTTGTTATTTTCATACATAAAATTGTGAATGTGATCAAAGATTAAATGACTTGCCCTCCAACACTGACAGTCTTGCACTAAAAGCACTACATCAGGTTTACATAGAGAAATTACAGATGTCCCCTGGGGAAAATATTATTTTGGCAGAAAAAAAGTTTACACAAGGTGGCAGTGGTTCCCCTATGAAACCTCCATTTGATTTTCACTGAAACCAGTGAAAAATCTGATATGAGAGCACAAAACATTTAACATTTTTGTATAATTGAAAATATTTTTTTCCTGGTGAGCATTTTTTTTAAACAGACCATCCTATGCAAGTATGAATATGCAAGATTTGATTCTGGTCTACATAAAAGAAGGAAAACGGCACAAATGAAAAGGATGGGAAAAAGAATGGATGTGGATTGGGATCCATGTGTGTGCTAAAAGGCCACTTTTTTTTTTTGCTTTGTAGTTCAGAATTAATGGGCGAGGAGGCAGCTTCCTGTGTCGGGCCTTTTTCTGAATCTTGACAGAAAACTACTGCCCTAATGCCAAGCTTCGCGACTGGCTTTCCTGGTCTTACTCCTGAATGTTCGGAATATGAACATATGAAACATATGAGAGTTTCACCCTCCAGTAGAAAAAAAATCCATGATGAGGTGATTGTGTCTTAAAGCATAAGAGACTTGGATCTTTAATTATGTATTTCAGTCTAAAAACAGCTCTGCATTTGGTGGTGAGAAAGGAGTATTAAACCCTTAGCTTACCAAGAATTAACCATGACATGCATAGGTTGATTGGGCACATTGAAAGAAGGATAGGAAACACTTCATTTGTGTTTTAATCAAGTTGCAACTTTTCTATATAAATGTCTGGGACTACCTGGCTACTGAGGGCTCCACCTTGATTTCCATCCAGGTCCCTCAGCAAACCCATGGCTTGTACCTTAACATCCACCACTCTTCTAAGATGAGCAATAAGAATGGGAAGGGGAGTTGGATTTCCTGCCATTCCAATCAGAGGAGTCCTCAGCTCCCCACTCCCCATTCTGTTCCTTTTTTCTAGTACCTTCTTTTAAGTCCTTTGCCAGGCCAGTTATCTGGTCCCTGGATGCCTTCCGTATGGAGTAGCTACACTTAACATTCACCAAAAGGAGGTGCCAGCAATTTGCATGGCTGCCTCCTCCCCAACCCAAGTCAGTTCCCAGACATTTTCCAATGGCATCTTCCCTAGTGGCCCTGACAGGTGAAAAGTTCTTTCAGGAGAAAGCACTCATTGTCCTATGTAGAATCAAGAAGGGGTGCCAGCCGGTGTATTGTCCTTAACCCAGGAACCATAAAAATTGCCCTCTCCAGTGTGCTATATTAGTGATCTGAACTCTGGAACCTTGAATTGACAGAACTCATCAACAGAAAACAAAACAAGCAAATTTTGAGCCTAGAGCCAAATTCTCCATTCACCTGACCACATCATATTTCGAGGTTTCAGAGAACCAAAAGCATCTCTTTGGGTTTGCTTCTAGCCCCTGGTGCAAACTCACAAAATCTGTCAAACTGGAAACGAGACAAGGCATCTGCTATGCCCTTATCCTTGAAACTCCCTCCCCCTCCCCCCCACAACCAACCCCAGATGTTGAGGATTAAACATTGTAAAACAAATGACCTTACCAACTTCATAATCTTGTGTGATCTGGACATATGGCATTTGATAACAATGGTAGAAGTTGTCACACCACAAGCACACCCTCTTATTAGCTAGCTCAGATCCAAGTAACCACTGCAAATAAATAGGGAAAAAATTACAGGAAAGTCATGTCACGAACAACCCCGCCGTGTGTCCATTAGGCAGGTAATGTCTGTGCACAGCATTTGCCTTGATAAAACACTTCAAGATCTGTAGCCCTCGCAGCATATGAATAAACGTTAACCGCCTTTATAATAGATGTTCCTCTTCCACAATGATAGCTAATTAAATTGACTCAGAAAATGTTCCCACACCTCCAAGTTTCCCCTTCATCTCTCTAGAGACTCATATGTAATGGTGTGGCCTGATTATGCTGGCTCTAGCCACTGCCACCTGCGCATAAAAATGCCCACCCTGGAGCAACAATCCTGCAGGCAAAGTTCAGATGCTCAGAAATATAGTTTTATTTTTATTCACAGTGTGAATTTTTAAAATCGTTAATGCTCTCTTGAGCATCCAATAGCTCCTGAAGCTTATACAGAGGGAGCTGCGTTATGTCCTCTCTGGTGTCCAGCTCAATCCCTTAGTAAGCCAATATAGTGAAAGGGCACTCTGCTTTTTTCCCAAATGTACCCCCCAAATGTGTAGCCAGGGCCCAAAATGTGTCCAACAGGTGAACACATTTGGCTGACAGCTCATCCTGAGAACAAAACATTATTTAAATAATGCACTACTTGGTAGAATCCCACAGCCTGCACCACTACTGATTGCAACACTGTGCTGCACAGGATACCAAACAGCCTTGTCAAAATAAAAGTGTCCTTCAAAAAAAAACCCAGAAGGTCAAAGTCTGAGGCATGTGGCAGCTCATGACCCACAAGCCCTTACTCTATGAGCAGCTTTGCCAGTTAAGGAATAGTGTATGGAACATAGCACTGGGTCTTTTCCACCTTGTGGGTGATGAATTAATCAGTACAGGCGGCCCCCAACTTGCGACACAATTGGTTCCTGGGGAAGCGTCACAAGTTGGGAGCGTTGTAACTCAAACCCTCATTTACGATAGACGCCGTGCGCCGTTGTAAATGCGGGGCCGAGGATGGGGGTTGTCGGCCCCTTACGCACTTACAAAAATGGTTGTAAGTGAGAGGGGTTGTAACTCGGGTGGTCGGAAGCTTGGGGTTTCCTGTATGTCCCTGGAGAATTCTTGGCACCAAACCTCGGGGAAAATTCTCAAGTTTGTTATAGGTAACTGCTCAAAAGGCCAGTCTATCCTAACCTCCTTAATTCCTGTGCAATCTTTTCCTGAACAACATGTCCCATACTAGGGATGTTAGTGAGTAGGCAAGTACTCGACTACCTGATAAGGCTAAGCTTACTGGGTAGTGTGACGGACCGGGCCGGGTCTGGGCACAGCTGAGGGCGTCCGCTCAGAGCAAATTGCTCAGACTAGGGGCTCTGCACAGCCCCAGACTGGAGACCTTCCCAAATAGGCCACAAACCAGTCCCACAGAGCGCTTCAGCTGCCAGCCTGGCCAGCCAGAAGCCTCACGAGCAAACCCCTCTGACACCCCAGCAATATCCGTGCCCCAAACAGCCACGGGCCTAACACACAGATGAGGGGTTTTAGAACCCAATCTCACCTTCCCCGAACAAGTTCTGTCTGGTCCCAAGAAACCAGCCATAGGTCCCAATCAATTTACACTCTGGATCTTACCCACAAATCACGCTGAGCCAATCCTTTAGAATCTAAAATCTAAAGGTTTATTACTAAAAGAAAGAAAAGCATGAGAGTAAGATTGTTAAATTTACATGCATCGAATCTCCCAGCTCTCAATGCAGGCTCATAGTAGAGATGTTATAACTGCTGGCTTAAAAGTCTTTGGTGTACATCCTATGTCAGGATGGGTCCACAGTTCTTTCTAGCTCGTGGTTGCTTGCAAGGCCGCCTCTAGGATCAAGAGCTGAGCTGAAGACCAAGATGGAGTTGGCCACATGGCATATTTATATCCCTTCCTGGTCTCTTCCAAGCTGGAGACAGTCATATGGTCAGTGGCCAGGCACCTAGATTCTTTCCCAGGTGGGTCTCTGGTACTTAAGAGACCTATTGTTACTGGTGGCTTGCTAATTAGCATGTCCATAGGTGAGCTTTTCTTGCCCATTGCTCAACCACAGAGAGAGAAGCTTCCAGTCTTAACACAGAGTACATATTCATAACTCCACACAGAGACATTATATAGATATATGAAGAGCATATACAGAATCAGTAAAAAGTAAGCATTTGTTTGACACCTCACATGGCCCCCTTTGTACCAACTTTTGGGGCAAACACCGCCCCCCCGCCCGGGTGCAGCAGTGATCTGGCTGCTTCCCTTAAAATCCGGTAACATGACAGGTAGTCAAGTATAGTACTTGACTACTTGCTTCCCCCCGCCCCATCTCCTCCTGCCTTGCTGCCTCTTTATGAGAGGTTGCAAAGGGGGGGAGCAGGAGCTGAAGCTGGGGGGAGCCGGTTCCCCCCCAACACCATCTGCACAGTGCCACCTGCTCCCCGCCCCCTCCAGCTACCTCTATTGAGGTGGGGGCAGGGAGGATAAGGGGAGGCTGCTGCAAAGCAGCCAACTGTATTAATTACATGATTAGCCAAATAATCACTCTAACATTCTTATCCCATACCAGTTACTGACTTAAAATTTTTTGACATCAAATGTATCACATTTCCACAAAAAGGGATCTGAAATCCCACTGTTAACCCCTATCACAAATATGCCCCCCCCCCTCCGCCTTGTAAGGGTAATCTCATAGGAGAACCCTTAGTACTTCCAGCTTAATTGGCATTGGTGCCCATGCCTATCACATCACCCCCAAACTGTCCCCCCCCACAGCTTATGCTCTGTGTTCCGGACCTTGTTCCAACATAGCCAAACCTGTGGCTGGTGCCTGAGTCACCCCGATTCCCGTTTCTTCCTTATAACCTTCCCTTCCCATCCTGGCAAGAAGGGGCTGAATGGTAAACAAACACCATCATTAAATGCCCAGCAAATACTGTTACGTGACTCTGGCTCCTTCCAAGTTTGCTGCAGTTTGAACAAACCCCTGCTGCTTAGTGATATTCATATCCCCAAATTAGTCACTCAGGTTCCCTCTACAATGCATGGGAAAATTAGGAACTAAAACCAGATTCTCAGAAGGTAGCACACGGAACAAGGAGCTGCAGAAGTTAGTAAGAAATGTGCCGGGGCAGGACTTGCTCATCATTTGGAGTTAAGATACCTAATTCAGGCAATTGCTGCTTACCTCTCTGCTCAGTAGTCATATCCACAAACCCTTTCTTGGAGTCAGAACCTAAGTCAAGTCAAATCAAATGTTTCACAAGGGGGAAAAAAAGGAAGTGGGGCCTTTCCACAAAATCCAGTAGTCCAAGTAAAGGCCACACACAGAATGTGGTAGACCACAGTTAAAATTCCTGTTCTGTCTGATGCAAAGCAGAGACACTCTGGTCTTCCACACTGCAGATGAAAACTCTGTGGCGGGATGGGGAACCTTTTTTGGGCCAGGGGCCACTGACCCACAGAAAAATCAGACAGGGGCCACATTATGATTGAGAAGAAAAAAAAAAAATCAACCAAACAAAAAAAATCCCTCACTGATGTGGCACTGAACTAAGAAGCTGAAAGACACTCCCCACTTTCTCCTCACACCAGACCGTAATGGGGCCCAGGTTAGTAGATTTGTGTGCTCCAACTTCGTGCTGGGGTGGCAGCATTATACTTGAAAGAATTTCACGGGATCTTTTTAGGGGGATAAGGCAAAATGCCACATTTTTTGACAATTTAATATTATTTTGGCATATGCATACACACACACACAGTCTTGTTGTTGCTTAAAGTTACTACAGTAAAACTCCAGTTGTTCGGCATCCAGTGGTCCGGCACTCCCGATAGTCCAGCACCAGCTGGAACCCGGAAGTGCTCTGGCCAGCCGGACATTTGGGGCTGCTCTGCCTCCGGCTTCCCCAAGTCCGACGCTGGTCAGTTTTAGCAGCGGCGGACTTGAGGAAGCCGTGGGGCAGAGCACCCCAGCTGCTCTGCCCCAGGTTTCCCCAAGTCCGGCGCTGCTGAAACTGACAAGCGGAGGACTTGGGGAAGCCATGGGGCAGAGCACCCCAGCTGCTCTGCCCCGGGCTTCCCCAAGTCCGCCGCTGGTCAGTTTCAGTAGCAGCGGACTTGGGGAAGCCGGGGGCAGAGCAGTTGGAGTGCTGCCCATGCTGCGCAGTTCCGCGCTGCGCCCCCCCCCCCCCCCCCCGACCTCTCATAGCCCCCCTTCCGGTACTCCGGCATATCCAATAATCCGGCACCCCCTGGGTCCCAAAGGTGCCGGATTATCGGAAGTTTACTGTAGTTTGTGTTTGCCTAACTCACTGGCCAGACGAGTTAAATGTGAGGGGGAGGAACGGGGGCTTCTCTCGGTCCAGACTGATGCTTTGATCTTGACAAGATGAGACCCACAGATTCATACAAGATGCCCCATCTTTTATAGGACTTTTATCCCATTCAGGTCTAAACATTTTGCTGCGTCAGCTCTTATTCAATCACCATCAGTTCTGTTTAACATTTGTTTATCTGGAAGTCATTTTTCTTTGTCATCTGGTGTAAGTATGTTAGTGCCTCCTTCCCAGTGTTTATCTGTAAAGGGAGTGCTTGCTCTTAACTCCAAGGCCATCTATATGTCCTACACTGGTCTGCCTTGTCTTGGGCCCTATTGATGGTACCTTGGCACCCCTGAGTCTTCCAGTTTCTCTTAGCATCTAGCCTCTGAAACTGCTGAGCCTACAAGTTATTATCTTTCTCCAAACACATTCCAAACTCATTCACTCCCCCTTCCCAGGAACTACACAATAATTTCAGACATGGGAAAAGTGATACAATTGTCCATACAAAAGGTATCTATTTCTAATACAAAACTTTCATTAGTACAAACTTTCAATCATTCATCATCTTTTCTTTATAACACAATCTATATTCTAAATACTCCTAAGAGCAACAGTGTGATCATGCTAAATCACAGGGATCCTTCTGATCTCTCTCTGCTTTGACATCAGATACAGACACAAGTAGTTTGCCCGATGCATCTTTATTAATGGCCTAAAAGACTGTTCCTCCCTGCTAACCAGAGGAGGGTGGCCGACCAAGTTATAGTTGCTTAACATTTATCTCACACTACCCATTAAACACAGTCCATAAAACATTATAAAATTTTATTATCTACAGCAGTGGGGCTGGAGCACCAGCGTGGGCTTCCCAATGCTGGGGGGAGCCTTGAGCCTGGGGGTCCAGATTCAGGCAAGCCAGGGACCACTTGTGGCCCCTGGGCCTTAGGTTCACTATGGTGCTCTATGGCAGTGGTTTCCAATCTTTTTACACCCAACATCATGTTTCAAATGTCAAGGCAAGCCAAGATCTATCCCATCCCTTCCCCAAGACCCCACCCCTTCCTTGAGGCCCCAACCTCTCTGTTCCCCTCCTGTTCATCATTTGCTGTCCCCAGCCCTTACTCACTCTCACTGGGTTGAGACAAGAGGTGCGGGCTCTGGAGTGGGACTGAGGGATTTGGGTGTGGGAAGGGGTGTGAGATGCAAGCTCTGGGAAGGAATTTGGGTGCAGCAGGAGGTGGAGAAGGGGATGCTGGCTCAGGGAGAGGGCTCCAGGCTGGAGAGTGTTGGGGGTCAGGTGGAGGGTTGGGGTGCTGGGCAAGCTGCAGGCTTGTGGCTGTGAGGGTGCAGGAGTTTGGGCTAGGGTGTACGAGGGGTTCAGGGCAGGGAGGTTGGTAGTATGATGGGCTCAGGACACAGGTTTGCAGTGTGTGGATGATGGAGGAGTGTTGTGGCCAAAGACTGAGGACGTGGAGGTGAAGAAGTTTGGGGATTAGAGAGGCTCAGGACAGGAGGTTCTGGTGTATGATAGGCTCACGGTTGAGGTCTGGCAGGGTGCAGGAGTGTTATGATGCTGTGGCCAGATTGGGGGTTGGCCCCATTGGGGACTTGTTGGCCAGGCTTCATTTTTAAATAAAATGTTATGTCAATCACACAGTGTTTCAGCATTGTCTTTATTTATGAGAGGGGAAAGAACCTGTTTTGTGTCAGGGGCCACTGACCCACAGAAAAATCAACTGGGGACCACACAAGTGAGATACAAAAAAACCCAACCCCTCTAAACCTCCCCAAGCCTCACTGATGTGGCCCCAACTGAGACACCTCACTCCCCTGGAACTCCAGCCTCATGGGGGGGGGGTAGGTATGACTGAGGTTCATACCAGATTAACTCTTCTGGGGTTCCAGGGTTAATGGAATTTGTGGGCCCCTCTATACTCTGAAGTGGGCCAAAAATGAGGGATCCAGTGTGCAGGACAGGGCTGCCAGTGAGTGGGACAGGCATGGGGGTGCAGAATCTGGGTGGTAAATAGGGTACAGGAGTAAGCCAGTGGTAGGTGTCTGGCCAGGAGGGAGGGGGCAGGAGCAGGGTGCTGGTGGGGGTTTGGGCAGGGGGAAGGCTGCTAGTAGGTGTCGGGGCAGGAGCAGGGTGCTGGTGGGGGGGGTCTGACTAGGGGGCAGGTTCAGGGACAGCTCGGCCAGTACCTGGGGATCCCGCAGCGCATGCTGCTCCTCCCCTCCTCAAAACAGCCAGCACACTTCCTAAAAAGTCGGATCTGGCGCCCAGCTGGGAACTTCCTTCCCCAAACTACCTGTCTTCCTTTCTGCACAGGGAGCGGGGGTGTTCCCACAGCTGCGCGCTAGTTCTGACTTCTCAGGAAGTGCGCACACTGCTCCTCTCCTCCTAAAACAACCGGCGCCCTTCCTGAGAAGTTGGAGCTGGCACGCAGCCCGCGACTTCTCCTTCTCCCGCTCCTCGGTGCAGGAAGAAAGGCAGGCAGCATGGGGAAGGAAGTCCCTGGCTGCGCACCAGATCCAGCTTTTCAGGAAGCATGCAGGCAGTTTTGGGGAGAGGAGGAGCAGCGCGCGCTTGCTGAGACCGGATCTGGCGCGCTGCTGCAGGATTCCCCCCCCTCCCCCCACGCTGTAGGAAGCCGGCGCTACCTCCATTTTCCCAGGAGGTAGTGTTAGCATGGGCTCCTTCTTGGGGGTGGAGAGGAATAAGGGGAGGGGGGGCTGGAACACCTCTCAATCAACTGGTTGTGTCCCCAAACTCTACCAGTTGATTGTGATCAATGGGTTGGTTGCTCTATGGGCAATGGGAGGGTGCTTGGCAGGGAGGTGATCAGTCTCATTGAAGTTGTTCCTCCTTGTATGAATGGGGGAGGAAATAGGATCCTATAGCCCAGAAGTGGGCAAAATATGGCCTGAGGGCTGGATTCGGCCTGTCAACTGTTTGATTCAGCCCATGGCTTGCCCTGTCAAGACCTCAAGGCTGTTCAAAAAGGCTGGTAGCTCTTCTCCACGGGGGCTCATGGTGCCTGAAGGGAGCTGCCAGCCACTTTAAACAGTGAGGCATGCCCCTGTCATGTTATTGGATTTTAAAGGGAGCAGCCAGATCATTCCTGCACCCACGTGGGGTGTTTGCCCTAATGTCTGTACAAAGGGGACCATGTGAGGTGTCAAATGAAGGCTTATGTTCTACTGATTCTATATATGCTACTCATGTACTTGTATGATGTCAGTATGTGGAGTTATGAATATGAACTCTGTGCTGATACTGGCCTGCACTACCTGTTGTAAAGGATTGTTCAGTCAATGACTATGCTAGTCAGCACTTCTCCAAGGACAATGGCTCTCAGAGAGGCCAATACACACCTGAGGAATGTGTCTGGAAACATGCTGTCATGATCATGAGGGTTAGCCAGCAGCCTGGGGTGTAAGGGGTTAACGTAGGTAGGAATTTCAATAGGAAGGTAGGTAGGAATTTCAAACTAGGACAAAGGAATTTTTGGGTTTCCCTCCTTTGTCTCTGGGTAGTTTCTCCCCAGCTATTGAAGGGGACAGGATGTCTCCCTCTAAGAAAATACTCTTCACAGTCTGTAAGTAGGATAAAGTTTAGATAAATCCGTTAGGTTTTATTGTTTTATGGTTTGGGAAATGGGATCTGGTCTGTGCATTTAAAAATGGGTTTTGCTCTCCTTTGTAACTAAGTTCCTGGCCCATGGTAAATTTCACCTCCATGAGTATATTATTTTGTTACTGTTCCATCCAGTCATTATGCTTGCAACAGGACTATTGTGGTGATAAGTTCTTTCTCTTTTCTTTTTATTAACCTCGTATTGGTTAATATTTGTGTCCTGGTTTGAACTTTAGGGGTGAGATTTCCCAAGTAGTCTCTCCCTGGTTGCTTTATTAATATTTGGGTGGTGGCAGCGACATTTTATTCCCAAAATCTAGGTTAAGATTTTGGGGGGAAGGTTTATACCAAAGCCCAGTAGATAAGGTTTTAGGGTACTTTTGCTGGCCCCCACTTTTGCATTTAGCGTGCCAGAGTGGGGAAGGAGCCATGACACGTGCAAACCAGCCAGGGCAAAGTGGCTGCTGACATGTGAAACTGAGATTGGTCACTTGACCATGTGACCTGCTCCACCAGGGAGACACCAAGAATGGATATAAAGTGCCATGAGGTGGTCTCCATCTTGTCTTCAATTCTGCTACTGATCCCACATGCAGTCTTGTGAGGGACAGAGAGCCGGGAAGGATTGTTGGCCCATCCTGACATAGGATGTACACCAGAGACTTTTAAGAAAGCAGTTTATAACATCTCTGCTAAAAGCCTGCATCAAGAACTTGGTGATTGGTGCATGTAATGTATTCTCCTTAACAACCTTACTCTCATACTTTTTCTTTCTTTTGTTAATAAGCCTTTAGAATATAGATTCTAAAGGATTGGCCCAGAGAGATCTTGTGGGTAAGATCTAAAGTGCAAATTGACTGGGAATCTGTAGCTGGTTCTTTGGGACCGGGAGAATCTGTTTGGTGTAGGTGAGAGTGGGTTCTATAACCCCTCACCTGTGTGTAAGGCCCGGGGCTGATTGTGGCACAAGGAGAGCTGGGGTGTCTGAGGGGTTTTGCTCATGAGGCTTCCTGCTGGCCGTATTGGCAGCTAAAGTGCTCGGTGTGACTGGTTTGTGGCCTATTTGGGAAAGGTCGCCAGTCTGGGGCTGTAAGCAGCCCTGGTTGTGAGCAATTCACCCTGAGCAGACACCCTCAGCGGTGCCCAGATCCGGCTCGGTCCGTCACACCCTGGAAGGGGGGGGGGGGTGAGAGACTGTGCGCTCCCCAATCCCCAGGTCTCAATTGGCTTGGGAGCGGGGGACCGTGCAAAGTCCCCCACACACCATCAGGGGCACATGGCACATAAAGGGAGCAGCCAGTTGTTCAAAATGGCTGGTGGCTCCCTCTAGGCACTGAGGCTTTGTCTACACTGCAGGGTTTTTGCACAAGAGATCTTCCACAAAAACTTCTTGTGCAAAAGTGTGTCCACACTTCAAAAGCAAACCACAAAAGTGACGTGCTTTCGCGCAAGAGAGCATCCACACTGCATGGACACTCTTGTGAAAAAGAGAAAAAGCACAGGTGCTTTTTGATAAGCTCTTTTTGCACAAGAAACCCTTGCAGAGCGTCCACACACACCTTTTTGTGCAAGAGCTGTAGTGCAAAAAGGAGTTATTCCTTGTGGGGAGAGGAATAACTTCACCGGCAAAAGCCCTCTGTCCTGTCAATTTACTGTTTTTTTTTTTGGCGCAAAAACACGCTTGAGGTGTGGACGCTCGGCTGTTTTTGCGCAAAAACCTTGTAGTGTGGACATAGCCCTCATAACCCTGGTGGCGAGGAGGGCGAGGGAGTTTGCGCACACCCTGCCTGCAGATCCCACTCCTAGCTGCGACGATTGGCCTGCGGGTAGGGGATAGCACAAAGCCTCTCACACCCCAGCGGTGCGCTGCCCTGAGCAGCATATGGAAGGAACCTCCTAGAGGAGCCTGGGAGATGCTGTTGGGCTGCTGGCCAGGAGCCACCTAAGATAAGTGACTCCTGGCCAGAGCATGCCTCCAGCACCCCAGTCTCTGCCTCTTGCACCTCAGTCCCTCCCACTTACCAACTCTCTGCCCCAGGTCAACCACCGTCTCCTGCCCTAGGTCATCACTACTCAAATCCTTTGCACATATATCCCACTCCAGGTCACAAGTCCCTCCCAGATCTGGCACCCCTGCTACATCCCTTCCCCAGGCCAAAATTCAGTCCTGCACCCCAATCCCCTGTCCCAACCCCCTACGTCACCCAAACTTCCTCTCAGACCATGTCCTGCATCCCAATCCCAAACGCTGAGCTCCCTTCTGCACCCAACCTCCACTGCAAGCTTCCCACCCCCTGCATAGAGAAATGCAGCCCTTGACCATTTTCCAAAAATCTTGGAGTGGCCACCTCTGCTACAGCTCAATAATTATTGCCCACCTCTGCTACAGCTCAATAGTTAGGGCACTTGGGGAATGGGAGACTAGTCTGATGAAGAATAGATTTGACCCTGCTCAGAGCAGCAGCTGGCTTCCTGGGAGCGGGATTCTGTGTATAACTGTTCACAGTAACTGACAAGCCCAGGCTTATCAGATAGCCATGTAAATGGTTAGCCTATAGCCACACTAATTCCTGTCTGCCTAATTATGTTCATATATCTAAACAAGCCAAGATTTCTCTCTGGGTTTGCGTGTGCTATAACACTGGCATAGACAAAAAATGCTGCTTCCTAATTATCCCATGTTTTAGGTATTCTTGTCTGCTTGGGCTACTCCCTGTTTTGTTTGCTCTGCTCCTGTGTACTGGCCACCAACACCTCCCTTTGCAATACAGATAATATGTTCACATATTCACCTCTCAGAATTTTACCCTTAGTTATACTGAATAGGTGAACTTCCATTGGGTCAACCATCCCTCGACCAACCACCTTCCTCAGCTCTGAGGCTGCCTTGGACTGTCCACCCCACCATCACAGCGTTAGCAGCCTCCATGCTGGTACTGCCCCTGCTGCCATACTGCTTTCCTTGTGTCCCCCAGCAGCCTCTGGGCTCCACTGGGACTGCCCGGCACTGTGGCTACTAGCTTCTGGCTGTCTCCATTCTAGCAAAAGTACAGGCACCTCAGCAGTGACCTGCTCGCTGCAGGAAAAAATGTATCCTGATCCCCCAAACTTCCACTCACAACATAGCTGCCGCGCCAAAGGGTTAAATGCCCCCTCCCCCCGCCCCATTCAACCTCCCAGATGGTAGCTTCTACTCTGACTCTGTCAGCCCCCTCCAGTACTTGGAGGAGGAGCCCCTTTCTTTCCCCTTCTGCCCTTCTTGTTTGAAAGTACAGTTGCTAACTCACATCACTGTGTGCTGTTAGAACTCTGCCTTTGCTTGTTTCCTGTGCCGGTTCCTGGCGTGTTAAATATTCCCTTGCTCGAGCTCACCTTCTTGTGCCTGGATTAACGTTGCCTCACGAGCCTGCATCTGCTGCTACCAGCTACTGCTGGTTTTGCTTGCTGCGCATAACAAAGAGGCTCCTCTCGCTCACTGTTTGTACCTTTATACCTTCTGGCGCTCACATTTCTGAGGAAGTGAGTCAGTGCTGCAAACTGTGTGCTGTCCATCTCATTGCAGCAGTTTCTGACCTCATTCCCTCCCCCTACCTCCAGCCATAAAGCAGAGACTTTCTTCTTCGGTAAGTCCAGACAATCCTCCCTCCCCCCAATACACACATTTAATTGCTGTGCAATCATTTTCAAAGAATCTGTTCCCATGTAGATAGCGCTGGTATCAGTAGAGATTTTTATGCTCCACGCTTCTGAAAATCAAGGCCATGTCTTATTAGGTGCCTAAAAGAATAATTAGGAGCCTAACTTTAGATATCTCTTTAGAATGGCATCAGAAAGCTTTGCATTCTTATTGGGATTTTCACTTGTTCATGTAGTGGAGTAAGAGGAAAACCTAAAAAGTTTCTAAAGAAAATAAATGAAATAGCATTTGGAATTAAGGCCATCAATTCTAAAAAATGTAGAGTTAGCCACTCATACCCATACTTTGTCAACTAAATAAGTAGCTTGATTTTCAGAATTGATGAACAACCTGTTGAAAGTTAGATACTAGGTATTATTGTGCTACTTGTTTAGGTTGTTGCTATAGATATAAGATATATAGATTTTACACATCCATGTGTGAAAATTCTGGGCTATAGGAAGTTCACATAAAAAACTCCATAGTGGTTATATGAACATTCTAATTATGGATGGTGATGTTATCTTTTCCTTGGGATGTGCAGTCCGCCATTCCTTTTGTACTTCTCCAATCTACTGTCTTATTTTCTTAACAAATAACCTTTCAATAGAAATACAAGAAAGTCATGGAATGAATGGTGGAGGGGAAAGAAAAGAATGAAATGGAATGAGAGGTGACACAGAATGATGTCCAGAGGACTAATCAAATTAATAGCTGTATCCACCTCTAATGATAATTATAGTCATTGCCCTACTTTCAGCCTTATGATTTTTAAGGAACTGGTTATTACAAAGGTTTACCTTTGGGATTTGGTCAGTAAGCGACATAAACTTGCTAAATCAGAGGAGATTGATGATGCATCTAGACCAATACCCTCTCTCCAATAATGGCCAGGAGCACATTATTCAATGGAAGCTGTTAATTGGAATGAAGGGCAAACTGACAATATTTCATTCTAATTCTCAGATTATGTCCCGAAATATGTGGGCTGGCACCCTTTTAATTTTAAACCCTAGCAAACATAAAAGCAGCTATTTTTCTCATTCATATTAATGACTAATGTTATACTTTTTGCCTCAATAATATTGTGTCAATTTAATTACATGTTAATTAGATATTATGTGTGTGTTTCCTCTTTTCACTTCTAGATTTGTTACCTTATAATTTCATTATCACTGTCTTTTTATATTATGAGAAAAGATAAAAGGAATATCCATGTGATACCACTTTTTATATACCTTTGTCTCATTTTCCTCTTCTGTTTAACCTGAGTAGTTCTAGTATTTATAATTTGGTTATTGTTAAGTTTCTTCTTTTTAGAGTTTCCTACAATCCTATCTATTCCATTTCATTCTTTTCTTTCCCCTCCACCATTCATTCCATGACTGTGCAAATTTTGGCACAGTTAGCTCACACTAACTTTTAGTCCCTTGATATAAGAGTTAATTTCAATGATAGATTATAGATTTCTGATAGCAGTTTGACTACTTCATTCTTCAGTTCCCTCAAACTATTGAATGAATGCTAATATACGTCTGCTTTTGGGTTTAAATTGCAGCAATGGACTTAAATTGCAGCAAGGGAGGTTTAGGTTGGACATTAGGAAAAACTTCCTAACTGTCAGGGTGGTTAAACACCAGAATAAATTGCCTAGGGAGGTAGTGAAATCTCCATCATAGGAGATATTTAAGAGCAGGTTAGATAGGCATCTATCCAGGATGATCTAGATGATGATTGGTCCTGCGGTGAGGACCTCTCGAGGTCCCTTCCCGTTCTACTAACCTATGATTCTACATACTAGGAGTTTGGTTCCACATTCTCAAAGTCATTGGAAGTTTTTGCTTTGGCTTCAATGGCATGAGGAACAAGTCTCTATACATGCATCTAAATAATGGAAAGTGCTATATAAGAGCTGGATATTATTACACTGGGCATAAGTGCTGTGGAGGAATAGTTTTTTTTAAATGTAAGTGGGAGTTGTGACCTGGGGCAGGGAGTTGGGGGAAAGGGGAAGGGTGCCAGGTGCAGGTTCTGGTAGGGAAGCGTTTTCGTTAGGTGCGCCTAGCCAGCAGTCCAGTGGGATCCTCAGGCCCAGTGCCTGCCTGCCTCTCGCACCATATTTTGCCTGCTCCTGCCTTAAAGTAACCACTTAACCAGAATATACTAGGAATGTCTCTGTTCTTACTAAATTAAATTAAAAAGGCAGCAAAAATTGGGGAAGTGACCCACATGTAATTAAGAAGTAGATTGTTAAAACAGAGAAGGAAAATAAATCTGTTCCATAATTCATCATTGTAAAATTTTCAATTTTCTCAGAATATGCTTTTTGAATATCATGGGAGGTGCAGATGGTCAGCAGTAGAGATGTAAATGAGTAGCTGAGTATACGATTAACTGATAAGCTTAGGCTTATCGGTTAATCTTGTCAACTACACTCATTTCCCCCCCTCCCCACTGCTGCCTCTGTATCAGAGATAGCAAGGGGGGAGACCAGGAGCTGGTACTAGGGGGGGAGCTGGCTTAAAAGTCAGTTTCCCCCAGTATTGGCTCTGTGGTGCTGTCTTCCCTTTTCACCCCGCTGCCTCTATCAGAGGCAGCAGCGTCGGAGATGGGGGGCAAGGGAGGCTGCCACGAAGCAGCCTCTCCTCATCGTGGGCCCAGGCTGCTTTGCAGTAGCAGCCCCTGTCCATAGGGGTCCAAGCTCCCCACGGATGGAGGATGCTCCACGGGAGGCAGAACAGCTTCTGTCTAAGGTGAGCCTGGATCCACTGAGGGGAGAGGTTGTTTCGCATCAGCTGTCCACAGAAAAAGGCTACTGCAGGGGAGGGACAGAGGGAAAGGCTGACACGGACCTCAGATGCCCCACGGATAGCCTCTGTCCATGGCCAGCCTGGGCCACCATGGATAGAGGCTGCTTCACAGCAGCCTTTCCTCCTCCCCACTGCAGCAGCTTCTATTTGCAGGAAGCTAGAACCCCCAGCGGACAGGACTGCTGCCACCTCACGCTGCTGCCTCTGATACAGTATGGGGTGGCAGGAGGCTCCCCAGGAGACTATAGAATAGTCGAGTAACCACTAAGAATTCATGCTGTTCTCCACTATTCAGTTATTGTATATAGAATCATAGAATCACAGGGCTGAAAGAGACCTTAGGAGGTCATCGAGTCCAGCCCCCTGCCCAAAGCAGGACCAATCCCAAATAAATCATCCCAGCCAGGGCTTTTTCAAGTGGATACTTAAAAACCTCTAGGGATGGAGATTCTACTACCTCCCTAGGTAATATATTCCAATACTTCACCGCCTTCCTGTGAAATAGTTTTTCCTAATATCCGACCAAGACTTCCCCCATTGTAACTTGAGACCACTGCTCCTTGTTCTGCCATCCGTCACTACTGACAACAGTCTCTCTCCATCCTCTTTGGAACCTCCCTTTAGGAAGTTGAAGGCTGCTATCAAATCCCCCCTCACTCTTCTCTTCTGCAGACTAAATAAGCCCAAATCCCTCAGCCTCTCCTTGTATGTCAAGTGCTCCAGCCCCCTAATCATTTTGGTCGTCCTCCGCTGGACCCTCTCCACTGTGTCCACATCCTTTCTGTAGTGGGGGGCCCAGTTATTGCTAACATGCCTTTCTTGTTACCCTTCATATCCTTTGCTAGCTGCAATTCCAGTTGTGCTTTCGCCTTCCTGATTACTCCCCTGCATTTTCGAGCAATATATTTATACTCCTTCCTAGTCATCCGTCCAAGTTTCCACTTCTTGTAAGCTTCCTTTTTGTGTTTAAGCTCGCCAAGGATTTCTCCGGTAAGCCAATCTGGTCGCCTACCATATTTGCTTTTCTCACTGTGCATTGGGATGGTTTGTTCCTGTGCCTTCAATAAGGCTTCTTTAAAATACTGCCAGCTCTCCTGGACTCCTTTCCCCTTCATGTTAGCATCCCAGGGGATCCTGCCCATCAATTCTCTGCGGGAGAACTATCTAACATCCCTAGTCAGCAGTTTTGAAAATCAGTCCAATTGTACCTGGCTGCCTGCATATTATTTTGGAGACTAATTTTGGACACCTTGATTTGAATATTTTTCATCTCTCTTTTTGACACCCATAGTATGTCACTTATTTTAAAGCAACTATGGTATAACAATCTCTTTTTATTGTACATTATTTTGTAATGGTTAAATATTTATTCACCAGGCTTTTATATTGTGTTTTTACATCTCCAGTCAATAATTTTTATTGACCACCCCTTAAAGTTCATTCCCATGTAAAATGTTCTTAAAATTATAGTATTTGATTTTTTTGGTATCTTTAATATCTTAGTATCTCTTTCTGTACACTAGATATGCCACTGTAAAATAAGCTTGCTATTTTTGCTGTGATGATGCATTCTACTGGAAATGGTTATAGTTTAAGGTGACAGCCTCACTAACATACTTTTGTGCTCTTAACAAAATTATTATTTTGAAGAATGAAACTGATCCTAACAAACATTAGCAGCTTTGAATCTTTCTCAGTCAACAATTTCTCCATATCCTCTAAAAAGTACTCATAAAAAAGGGAGTTTAGGCTGGCAGCAGGTCTGTTTTATAATAACTACTTTATAAAATAAAGGGAATCAGTGGGTCAGTAGGCAAACTGAATGGGAAGAGATCTACATGCTTATTCATAGACTTATCCTTGCCAAACTTCAAAACTCTGACCATCTGAAAAAACCATCAGAAGGACAGAGTATTACTTCTTTCAAAATAGTGTCTCTTTGTTGTGGTTTTTTTTTAGGACTGGAATATATATTTAAGTGTTGATATTCATTTAATATTACAATCAAAGAATGTTACCCGTTAATAAGTAAATTGCCTGTACTTTATGGTTTATTTAAAAATTATCCCTTAATCATTGGATAACTTTCATTTAATTAAAAGCAATTAAGAGTCTGAATAGCTATTCTACAATACTCACCCTATCTGAATTTATAATTGGAAATATAACTAGATAGTATCAATACTGAGGAAACCTTATTTAAGTGGGAGATTCTCTTTGATTAACGAGGTATGACAATATAACAGAGTGAAGTCTGTGTGCTCAGGTTTGTTCTGGTGGGGGTATACAGTACAGTGCACTTGCCAGGATTCTGCACCGAACATTAAATAATTGTGGAGTCAAATCTGTATTTACCTACCATTAATTCATGACTCAAGTAGGTTAGAAATGATTTATTATCCGTGACTACGGGGCTGGCCCAAAGAATTTAATGCAAGATGTAATTTAGTTTTTATACAATTTTCTGCCTCCCTAGAGAGGGGGTTTCATCCCTTTCTTCTAAATTATTAGAATAAATATATATACTTTATAGCTATGCTGAAAGTAAGGTTCATTTTCTCCATATTCTAGAAATATACAATTTGTATTAGAACTTTTTGTCATAGTTCCATTCATATATTTTCATGTTTACTGCTGCTAGAAAAATGTAGTGACTGATAAGGCATTTTTTTGGCAAGTAATAATCTGTCATGAATAGGAGTGCCGACCATCACCCGGTGAGGATGGTACTCAGGTACCTAGCAAAAGGTGTCGGCCGGGGGTGGGAGATAGAGGCTTGGAATTTGAATTGGATATAGATTCCCTGCCTGCATTCTTTGTGTGGGAGAATAACACCAGGGGTTGAGACGCACAGAATGATTTAACCCAGACAAGACTACTATGCCCCCCCCTGGAGTTCAGAGTATGGGAGCGGACTGAACAAAGAGAAAAATTAGAAGTGAGTACCAGGGAAATATGAGTCCAATTGCGTTCAAGGTAGTTTCTCTTTTTTTTGTGATTTGGTTTGAACTGCTCTGTGTGATTCTGTGTGTCCCCACCCCCCTTTAACATCTAAGCATTGTGCTGAGATTTTGTTCTCTGTTTTAATATGTTTTCCTCAGTTCCTCTGTACATCTAGCAGCCAAGTATGCTTTATCAAGTTTATCTATTGTTTTGTAATAAAAATCACTTCTTTTAAGATGATGATTTGATTCTTGTGTCCTGGAAGGTCTGTCTGTGTGTACCTACATGCTTCTGACTGAGGTGTCAGCTTCCAGAGACTGCAGCTTGTTATTCTCTTTTCTTTTTCAAGCTCTTTTGGTAGAGTTGCCAGATGGTTTAACAAAAAATACTGAACACGGCCCCTCCACCCCCCAAAAGAAAACCACTGGGGGAAAAATTCTGTGGAGAAAAAAAAGGGGGGAGACCAAAGTTGTTGAGCAGGAAAAAAAAGGGCCCCGAGAGTTAAGCAAAAAAACCCCAAAAAACAAAAAAACCCCAGCATGGCCCCTTTAAGAAATTATTTTGAGGCTTTTTGGTCCTAACAGGCTGCCGGCAGCCGTCCACCATCTTGTCTCCCTGCTCCGGGCCAGACAACTCCTCTGCGGAACCAGGTATTTTCGCCTCCTGATTGGGAAAAAATCAGAAAATACTGGACATTTTAGGCCAGGAGAATACCGGACAGGAGGCGGAAATACCGGACTGTTTGGGTCAATACCGGACACCTGGCAACCCTATCTTTTGGGGTAAAAGAGCTTGGGTGCCTCTGGGGGTGATTTCAAGTATTCACCCTCCCTCTTTTTTTTAGGGGATCAAAGCACTTGATGGTGGCAGCGAAATTCCCAAAATCTGGGTATTAGGATTTTGGGGGGAAGTTTTTGTAACCAGTGCCTGTAGAGGCAAGGTTTTGAAGCTCTCTTGTGGGCGCCTACCTTCTGCATTTGGAGTGCCAGAGTGGGGAACAGCCTTGAAATCACCAGCTTCACTTTGGGACCTCAAAACCTTTTGCTGGTCATTGACCGCTAGTAGATCCCCTCCCCTTATTATTGTATTTTAAAATCATATGGATGGGCAGCCCCTGTTTATATATAGCTATAATTATATGTAACCCACACACCTAGTGTGGTTATCGAGCAATGCAAGTGGTAACTAGACCACAGCAATAGTTAAGATCAAGAGACTTTTACAGGATGAGCTGGGAGCCAGTTGGCTCCCAGCCCAGAGGGTAGAGGCTCCTATACTCTGCTTCAGAGGTTCTCAGGTTCAAATCTGCCTGCTGGTGGTTACGTATAGATAGGAGGGGGCTTGAACAGAAGAAAGCTGCAAGAGTTCCACAAATCATTCTGGGGCAGGAAACTCATAAAAGCAAAGGACCATCTTTGTAAAGATCATATATGTGCCTTTTTAGTGGCTTTAATATCCTTGACTCCCCTTTCCTTGATTCCTAGCAGTCTGATCCAGTGGAATTACCCATACAGAAAATTGACAGAAATGTAAAGACATGAAACCAACAGAGTTTTCTAGAAATACAGTAGATATTGCTCTGCAAGCCTCTAGCATTTAATATTCTTTCTTTGTAAGCATTTTGAAGCATTTTATATAGATTATAGCTATAGAGGGAGATGTTTAAAGGTACAAATAGTAGTTAGGCACCTAACTGCCATTTGATTTCAATGTGAGTTGGGTACTTAACTGCCATTTTTGCTTTGAAAAGTTCCTCTATAATCTCCATTAAATTATAAAAGATAGTTCAAAGGATTTCTAAAAAAGATTTTCAGTATCCATTAATGTAGTATTGTATAGGGCTTTTCCATCAGGATCTACCACCATGGCTACCCTGGTTCCATCTAGCCATTTAAAAAAACTTTCAAGTGTGAAAGTCATCTGAGGCAAAGGTTTACATTTCTATTTTCTTCTGGTAATCTACTTGGGGCATGAATTCCTTTCACTCTTTCTGTCTGTATCTCCTGGTGAACACAGGCCAAACCATTCCCTCTGTCTTAAACATCCCACTTGAATTCTGAATCCATGGATAAACCTGTTTGAGGTACCAGGAAGAAGGTACAACCTGTGCACATGGCTAGTCTACCCTGCTGTCCATACAGGTTGAGAGAGATGGGCATGTAGAACTCAGAATGATGTCTGGCCTTATATTTCCAAGACTCAGACATCAAGCACAATCTTCATTTTATCAATATCTTTGCTTCTAAGGTACTTTGTCCCTGACACACAAAGATTATGGGGAAGTATTGTATGTTCTACCTTTAACGTTTTTGTTAAAATTTATATTTATGGTTAATTTCATGGACAACTTATTTACAATGACTTCAACACATGTTTACTAGCTAAGGCCTAAGGTGCTGAAATATTTGTAACCTTTCAAAGTAGAGTAGAAAGTAATGAGCTACCAAATATGTCATATCTAGCAGCAGTTTATTTTCTGTACCCTTTTTCTGTCACTGGAATCCAATTTATCATGTTCATTGTGCTCTAGAGGTAAAAAATATGAAAATGTTTAAATTGCTGTTTAAAAACCTGTTGCAAGGAATATTCAGAATGATAGTATAATCCTTAATGGTTCCAACTGAATTTACCTGAAAACCATTTACCGTAGTTTTGCGAATATAACCTGCACCCATGTATAACACACCCATGTATAACCTGCGGTTTTTCTTTTTTGTGTAAAAAAACCCCTTAGATTACCTGCGGACGTGTATAGCCCGCGAGTCCTGCATTCATCCACTCACCGCATTCACTGCACTCATACCCAGGCCCCATGCAGCCGCAGCCAGGCACAACCTACCCTCCTCCGGGTGGGGAAGAAGAGAGCACAGCGCAGGCAAGCTGGCCGGCCTGCGGGAGGGGAGCCCAGGCCCCACGCAGCCACAGACAGGCACAACCCACCCTCCTCCAGGCGGGGGAGCTACTTGTGAGTAAAAATAAACTTGTATACCCCGCAGACATGTATACCACAGGGGGAGGGGGGGGTGTTTTGTAAAAACGTGGATAACCTGTGGGTTATGTAAGCTAATTTACAGTAATGTACATTTATATCTGGTTACTAACAGCACCTTACAACATCATTTAGCATTAGACCTCTCTGAAAATAATTAAAAATTTCCATTGAGAGGTAGGGATGTAAAATCCTGTTTAATTAGTTAACCAGTTAAACTTAACATTAACTGGTTAATTGATTAAATGGGGGGTGGGTGGGTTAGAGCGGTCCCCCACCGCAAGCAGGGGCTGCTCCAGCCTGGAGTCAGCAGCATCATGAGGGGCTGGAAGCAGTGGGGAAGAGGAGGCGTGGCTGCCATATGGACTGGGAGCCGGCAGCCCTGCGAGGCAGGAGCTGCTCCTGGGTAATGATTAACTGTTACCCAGTAAACATGACCCTTAACGGGTCATGCTTACTGGGTAACTGTTCACATGTCTATTGAGAAGCCTTCAATATGTTTTTATTTTTAAATTCTTTCATATATTTAATCAGCATTTTATGTAAACAGAAGAGGAAAGGTTACTTTTTCTATTAAACCAAAGACATGTAAAGCATATTTTGTAACTTCCTTTCCTTCACCTGAAAACATGAGTAAGAGGTTGAAAAGGGATGGCTGGCACACAGAATAATTTTTAGAGCTCCAATATAAAGGATTATTGAGTAATTAATGTAATACACAATAGATAGTATTGGAAGTTATAGTGAAAATTATTGCTCTATTGGCTAAAAATATTCAGAGATGCTTGAATTCAATATTGACTACTGAGGCTCAAGTTTTATTTCTAAAAATTATTAATTATCCAGTAATTGTAGAAACCCCTTTATCAGGTTTCTATTTTCACGAGGGCCTCCTTTTGTACCACTTTACAATGTAAGAAATCACTAACATGGGTGTAAATGAACACACAGTTTAAAGATCCCTTAGAATAGTTATAGTCATAGTTATGTAAATAGGCTTTTGTGTAGAGGAGAATTAGGCTCGCTTGCCAATATACCAGGCCTGGGCAAAATACAGCTCTCGGGCTGGATCTGGCCCTCCAAGCCACCAGATCTGGCCCACGGATGCTATGTGGAGCCCCAGGCAGGCTCCCTGCTTGCCTCACTCCACCCACACACCACTCAGAAACGCGACTTTGGGGTGGTTTTTCTTTAGAAAGTGTGAGTCTGGAGGGGAAGGGGCTGCTCCCGCCCCCAGCACAATCCCATTGGCCGGTTTCTGTCCAGAAACCGGCCAATGAAAGCTGCCTGTTCCAATAACGGGCATGCATGAAGCTCAACAGGCTCCAGAGCACATGGCTGCAGCCTGTGTGGGAGTGGGGCAGGCAGGGAGGCTGATTCAGGAACCACAGCTGGCTGGTAGGTCTCCTGCACAGTTTTGATCCTGTGCACTGGAAGCATAACTCAGAGAGCAAAGGAGTGGCAGACAACATGGGATAGCTATCCACATTCCATTGCTGTCAAAGTCAATGGTAGCCACACTATTGGAGAAGCACCAGTTTGAACTACATTGAATACTTTTGCACAGTGGGGACATGCACCTTTGACTTTACAAAATTGGGTGCTAGAAAACTGATCTTGATACATTCAGTGTTATTTCTCAGTATAGCCAAGGCCCCAGTTTGAGGTATCTACTTAAGAAGAGAGTAGGCTTTCTCCTTCTCTGGGTTTACTGAGGAGTTTCAAAGAAATCTGGGCGCAACTAGATGTTCATCCTACCCAAAGGTGATGCCCCTTATACAGGAGTGGGGAACCTTTTCTGGGTCGGGGGCCAATGACCCACAGAAAAATCAGTCGGGGGGGCCACACACAAGTGAGAAAGATGGGAAAACCCCCTCACAGATATGGCGCCCAACTGAGAAGCAAGGAAAAAAGTCACTCCCCCCAACTTCTAGTCTGAGGGGGGAGAGTGGAAGTGCTGAGGCTCAGAGGGCATACCCCTAGTGTCTGATTAACTTTTCTGGGGGCCTGGGGCAAGTAGATTTTGTGGGGCCTTCAAGAGTACAGTCTGCAGAAGGGTGCTGCTGGGAGTGGGCTAGGGGTTTGGGTGCGGGGTCAGGTCAGGAGCCAGGATTCAGGAGCAGACTGGCAGTGAGAGTGCGGGGTCTGGATGGGAGAGAGAGGCCGGCTGGGGGTGAGAGTGTGGCGACTGGGAAGTGGGGAGTGAGCCGGGGATGGGGATGCAGGGGCTGGGTGGGAGGCAGGGTGCAGGAGCAGACTGTGAGTGCAAAGTGAGGAAAGGAGGGTGCTCGAGTGGGCTAGCGGTGGGGGTGCAGGATCTGAATGGGAAGGAGGATGCAGTAGTGAATTAGGGGATCTGGGAGGATGGGTACAAGAGTGGGGTGGGGATGCAGGATCTGAATGGGAGGGATGATGAAGGGTTGAAGGGTAGGAATCTCAGTGAGAGGGGGTGCAGGAGTGGGATGGGGGTCTGGTAGGGAGGGATAGAGGATTGGGGCACCTACCTGGTGCAGATTTGGGGTAGGTACAAGTGCCTTTGCGTGGCTCCTTGTGCTGCAGGGAAGTGGGCTAGGGGGTGGGTTCTGAGTGGGAAGTAGGATGGTGAGTACAGTAGAGTGCTTGGGGGGCTCTGGGAGGGAGGGTGAGGAGTGGGTCAGGAGTGTGAATCTAGGTGGGAGAGGGCAAGGAACTGGGGTGCCTACGTTGCAGAGCTTGGGGGGGAGGGGAGGAAGGGCTGGAAAGCTGGAATTGGCCAATGGGAGTGACAGGAGGTGGTACCTGCAAGGAGCACTTCCCTGCAGTACACAGGAGCCACTTTTTCCCCCAGCCAGGGAAAGCCCATGGGCGAGATCCAGCCCCAGATTGCTTTGTTTGGGTTCTCAAGGCTCAGCCCTTGCAACAGAGAGCTGGTGCTAGGCATTCCAGCGATACAGCCCCCCCATGTGGCCAGAGTGCCAGTGCCGACTTGTACCACCGCAAGGGGGAACCCTGAGCCTTGTGGGCCAAATCAAGGAGAGTCACAGGCTGGATCCATACGTTCCCCATCCCTGCTCTAATAGATATTATAAAACTAGAGGTTACTCTCATGTGCATAGCTATTGTAGTCACTTGAATGCAGAAGTTGGCTTTCCAGATGAAGGCAATCATTTCTCTGAAAGATTCGTCTGATAGGAAGTTGAGGAGAAAACAATGAAGTAGTCACATTGATCATTTTGGCATGTTCAGCTATGGTCTTAACAAGTTGGCTGCAGAATCTGTGTCCAGACTCCACAGTGGATCACAAATAGTTATCAAAGTCCTAGATCAATTTCTAGTTCATTTCTGATTTCATGGTGTTCTGCCTCCCTGAAGTGGTTGCCCTGGTTTCTGTGAGATGTTCAAGTTACTACATAGGGAAGAAGGCCATGATGGCAGGAAATTCTCATTGAGCATAGGCTAGAATTTAGTAGCTTTTTCTACAGACTTATTAATTTAATATATACAGGTTGAACCTCTAAAATCCAGGATTCTGCTTTGGCAACATCCATGGTCTCGGCATGACCATGGATATTGCTTCACCAAAGAGCCCCTGCTGGCCAGGTTCAGAAGCATAGCCCAGGCTGGACTGGTGCTAGGGAGCACAGCCCTGGCCAGGACTGGCGGCAAGGAGCACAGCTCCAACCAGGGCTGGAGTTGGAGGGCTGGGGCTGGTGTGGTGGGGGACACAGCCCCAGCCAGGTCTGGCATGGTGTGGGGCTGGAGGCCGTGGCAGGGAGCGCAGTCGCACCCAAGAGCAGTACTTACAGCTGGGTGGGGATCCTTGACCTCCCTTCGTCCGGCATACCCTGCGGTTTAGGACCATTCAAGTCCCGAGGGTGCCAGACCAGGGAGGTCTGATCTGTACTACTTTTGGTAGGACTTTTCCATAATGGACAGTTCAGATGGCTTTAGCCTTGAGGATCAGTTTCTGATCTCACTGATACCAGCATAATTTGGAAAAACAATGAGGAGTCTTGTGGCACCTTAAAGACTAAGTGTACGTCTACACAGCAGTGTTATTTTGGAATAACTGATATTATTCCAAAATAACAAAGAGCACTTCTACTCTACAAGCCTTTATTTCAAAATAGTGTTCAGCTGGCGGACTTCTTACTTCGATTTATGGTAACCCTTATTTTACGAGGAGTAAGGGAAGTTGAAGGAAGAGTGTTTTTCCTTCGACTTCCTGCTGCGTAGACAGTGTCAAAAGCTGAAATAAGCTATTTCATCTTAAGCTATGCAATTGACGTAGCTGAAATTGCATGGCTTATTCTGACTTTAGCCCAGCTGTATAGATGTACCCTAACAGATTTATTTGGGCATAAGGTTTCATGGGCAAAGACCCATTTTGTCAGATGTTTCACACTAGCATAAATCTCCACTGAAATGAAAGTTACTCTGTTGCCTGTAATGCTGACTGAAATGTTTCAGATAAATAGCCTTTTTCCTGTTATTTGCATCATCGTAGTTTGCATCATCATATTTGCATCATCAAATTAGGAGTGTCAATAGTGGCGTGAATTGAACAAAATATCAAAGTGTGCCTTGGTCCAAGAATGTAGTGGGATTTTTAGAAGTAGCTATCCTGTACAGCAGGGGTGGCCAACCCATTAAACGAGAGAGCCGAAACAGTGGCGGAAAAAATGCGAAGAGTTGCACCAGAAATTTTTTTTGAGCAATTTTTGTTGAGAAAAAAAAAAAAGGATGCTGCCCCTTTAAAAGAAAAGACAAGGCTTTTTGGCCACATCCGACTCCCATCTTGGTGGCGCCATTTTGAATCGCTGCACCACATGGCTCCCTTGTCCCAGTGAGCACAGGGAGCTGGGGGCCGTTTCTAGGGGCGCAGGACTGGCTTCGCGAGCCTCAGGGGAGGCCTTGCAAGCTGCACTTTAAGGGTGGAAGAGCTGCATGTGGCTTGTGAGCCATGGGGTGGCCACCCCTGCTGTACAGCCTTTTTTTCTAATTATTATTTCAAGTGTGGTTTTGTATATTTTAAATACATTATTGGATATGGATACACAGGGAGAATGAAGAATCAATTCCTCAGATTTTTATGGATATGGTAGATTTTAATGTGACTTTTAGCAGTTTTCTGTTCATATGTTGTTCTGCTCTGAAAAAGAATGGCATTTGCCTACCATTATCAACAGATCCGGTTTCTGGGTACATTCTGTGTGGAAGAGTCTTCTGCCTTTTCTTTATTGTTACCCTTTGTCTTTTAGTCATAACGTCCCTTTTGTAAGTTGAATGGGCTCTGTTGGTTTTTTGGGTGGTGGGAGTAGGAATTCTTCCTGAAGTAATTACATTATTTCAGAGTCTGAAAGACCTTAGGCCAGCGTTTCCTAAACTATGGGCCGCGGTCCGGTACCAGGCTGTGGGAAAAAAATACTGGTCCTCAGCATGGCTGCCGGGAGGGGAGCAGGGCGGGATGGGCTGGGAGGAGGTGTGTGTGTGTGTGGCAAACCGGCCGCTGGGAAGCAGGGTTGGGAGCAGCGGGGCTGTCTGGCGGAGATCGGGGTGGGCGGGAGGCGGAAGCAGGGCTGGCCAGGGGACGGGGAGGTTGGCTGGGGGAGATCAGGAAGAGGAGGACGGGAGAACCAGCCGCCGGAAGCAGGGCTGGACGGGGGCAGCGGGCTGGCCAGGAGACAGGGCGGGGAGGGGGGGAGCTGGACGGGGGAGATCATGAGAGTGGGGGGGGAGAACCAGCTGCCGGAAGCAGGGCTGGACGGGGGCAGCGGGGCTGGCCAGGGGAGATCGGGAGGAGAAGCACGGGGGGGGAGCGAATCGGCTGGCGGGAAGCGGGACTGACCTGGGCACATGCAGACCCGGGCACACGAGTGAGTCCGGCCCTGGGGATTCCATTTTGCCCCCCCCCCATACCCTGCCTCGAGTAGTTGTGAACTGCCTGGCTGGTAGACGCACTCACACAGCGTGAGCACATCTATCAGCCAGGCAGCTACGGACTGATACACCTAATAATAATAAAACGTACCTAATTAGAAAATACCGGACATTTTATATGTCCGGTATTTTTTCAATTTGTTTCCCTGACAGAACCCTCAAATACCGGACTGTCCGATACAAAACCAGACACCTGGCAACCCTACCCTTCCTTGCACCCTCCCTCCTAGCCAGATACCCTACCCCCAATCTGCTCCTGCTCCCACCTCCTGGAGTGCCCATGTGGCGCCGGGTCCCCCAAGCTGGGTGAAATGCTGCAAATTTATTCATTTTTAATTCTTTTTTTTATATACGTTTATTTTTTGGGCTGCAAAAACAGTACTGAAAAAAAAAATGGGTTCCAACTAAAGTAAAAGGTTTGGGAAACCCCGGTCTAGCCAGCTTTCTATCCATCTTACAGTCCATTTATCCAATCCATATTCCCTTAGCTTGCTGGCAAGAATATTGTGGGTGACTGTATCAAAAGCTTTGCTAAAGCTGGCACTGGGGGCTTTGGGAGGACCAGAAACAACTTATTTGAATATTCATCATTTGCTTAATGAATATGCAGATATGCCAATGAATGTTACCGGTCCTCCAAAAGCTCGTGAATGGATTTACTGGTCCCCATGTCAAAAAGTTTGGGAACCCCTGCCTTAGGCTATCACCTTGTGATTTGAAACTCCTGTAATGGAAGCTTCCAGTAGCATGTCTCAAGCAAGAGGCATTCCTCAGAATGGAATGGAGCTATGGGGTGAGCCATACAGACAGCAGTACAAGTAGGTTCGTCTGGTACGCCGTACTAGTAGGTCATTTCTAGCTGATACTAGCTGCTGCCAGTGTTCTGCTGCTTTCCCTGCTCTGTTGACCCTTCCTTCCCCCTGGCCCCCGCAGTGAGTAAAGGAGGAGAGGAAGAGAACACCTAGCCCTGCCCTCCACAGCCAGAAGAGGAGAGAGGAGGAGTGTGAGGGCCCCAGTCTGGAGGGCGTGGTTACATGCAGGGTCCCATGCGGTAATGTCACGCCTGCCACTTCTGTACCAGTAAGAAATTTATTTTACTTGCACCACTGCATATAGATGTGCTTTGCCAGCAGCAGAGGCCTTGATAGAATCAGGTTTTATATTGTAATCTTAAACCTCTTTTGTGGATAATAAGGTATTTTGGAAGACAGGATGGGTGGGCGGAGAAAACTTCACCTTCTGAAGAAAGAATTCTACTGTAACTGAATTGATTTAGCAGCTTCTTTTACCATATAGAGGTTATTCTGTGTGCTAAATTCAAACTGGAGTATTACATTTTGCCATTAATTGTGAAGTCCCATGGAAGAACCTGTTGTAGTCAATGGGGAATTTCCAGATTTACATCAAGAAAGCAGAATTTACCTCACTGGATTATACAGGGAAGATTTGGCCTGCAAAACCTTTCTTATGGCAATGATATACAAGCCAGAAAGAAAGAGCTTCATTATATTGAAAGCTGAATCCCCTCTCCTAGAAAACAATGGAGACAATGATCCAAATATAATATTGTTAGAGAGTTACTTCACAGTAAATAATCACATGTTAATTTTCCTGAAAGTTATTATTGTTATTGATTGTGGCAACAGCAGTGTTAGGCAATAACCCACTAGAAACTCTCTCCTCTACTTTTTTCTTCATGACAGACTAATGTCACCATTCATTCAGAATGAATTCTCTTCTCCAATCTGCAGTGCAGATCTCTGTTTCACATTTGGCATTCAGTCATTGTATAGGACTTCCATTGATGCTTATAATAGTTGGGCATGGGTGTCAAGTTCTATTAGATTGGAGTTTACCTGTTTATTAGGAAACTTTGTTTAATATTAACCTTCTTTCAAATTAAAGATTTCCTAACACACACACAGAAACAAGCTAACCTTTAAAAAAGCTCAGAAAACATCCATTTTAGTTGGTGTAATCTTAATGAGAAAGAATCAAAAATTCACCCCATGGTAATCAGAAGCTTCAAAGAAGAGTGACAGCTGTTGTATTCTTGTCAGGAAATATGAGTGAAGCAGTAACTGGTTTGTTGTGTTTATAGACTGAACAAAATCAGAAGTGTGTATGATTTTTTTTCGAGAACACATCTACAATTCAGACCCAGGAAAGATTTGATTTTTTTAAACTTAGGCTTTTTAAAGGATGTAGCTGAGAACTTTACTGAGCCACTTGCCTAAAAGTCAGTTTCAATTTACCAGTGGATCCAAATCTGTCATTTTAAACTTTTCCCCCTGGATTAAGACAGCTGTCACAACTGTCAAAGAGTAAACACACTCTTTTCTTCATAACCCTGCCCCCACAAACATATATAATGGGATATATACTCGATACCTACACACACCCCCACCCACCCACCCAAACCCTACTAAACAAAAAGACAAAAGTTAATTGATATTGACAGTGCTGTGTAAGAATCAAAATGAATTGATTTTTTTAAAAATAGGGCAAATATGTATGTATCATGGAAACATCGACCATTGCTTCTTGTTCTGTGATCCATCCTGGCTCTATTTTCTTTGGAACCCCCTTCTGGTAGTTGAATGCTGCTGTCAAATCCTCCCTCACTCTTCTCTTCTGTAAACTACATAAGCCCAAATCCCTCAGTCATGTGCTCCAGTTTTGTTGCCTTTCATTGGATTCTCTCTAGTTTGTCCACATCCTTTCTCTAGTTGGGGAGAAGGACCCAAACTGAACACAGTACTCCAGCTAAAGCAACGAGGAGTCCTGGAGCACTTTAAAGACTAGCAAATTTATTTGGGCATAAGCTTTCATGGGCTGCTAATCACTTCATCAGATGCTGCATTCCAGCCCACAAAAGCTTATGCCCATATACATTTGTCAGTGTTGATAGTGCCACAGGACTCCTCGTTTTTTTGCTTAATCAGACTAACATGACTACCCCACTAATACTCCAGTTGTGGGCTCACCAGTGCTGAATAGAGGGGAATAATCACTTCCCTCAACCTGTTGGCAATGTTCCTCCTAATACAGCCCAAGTTAGTCATCTTGATGACAAGGGCACACTGTTGACTCTTATCCAGTCTACTGTAATCCTAGGTCCTTTTCTGCAGCACTGCTGCTTAGTCAATCCCCAACCTATAGCACAGGGGTGGGCAAAAGGGTCTCTGTGGGCTGGATCCGGCCCGCCAAGTGGGTTGATCCAGCCTGCGGAGGCTCTGCCTCTCCCCGCCCCCAGGCCAATTAAGGTCTGGGGGCGGGGAGCACGCGAAGCTTCCTCCCGCCCTGTGAGCAGCATGCAGCACTTTGAAGCGCCGCACGCTGTTCGCAGGGCAGGAGGAGACGTCATGCGCTCTCCAGCACCCAAGCCCTAATTGGCCTTGGGGAAGGAAGAGCGCACAAAGTTCCCTCCGCCCTCCCCCCGCCCTGTGAGGAGTGCATGGCACTTCAAAGTGCCGTACGCTCACGCAGGGCGGGAGCAGGGCGAGGGAAGCTTCACACAGGTCCCCGCCCCCAGGCCAATCAGGGCTTGGGGGCAGGGGAGAGTGTGATGTCTCCTCCCGCCCTGCAAGCAGCGCCTGGCACTTTGAAGAGCCACGTGCTCCTCGCAGAGCGGGGGTAGGGCGGGAGAAGGTTTCGTGCGCTCCCCCCGCCCCCAGGCCAATCAGGGTCTGGGGGTGGGGAAGTGTATGAAGCCTCTTCCTGCCCTGCCAGGGCCATGTGCATCTAGTGGGAAGGGGGGGCAAAGGGGCTCCTCCACCCCTAGACCAATTATGGTCTGGGGAAGCCCAGAAGCATTCTGGCCCTGCCCCTTCCGGATTAGGCCTCACCCCTTCCAGGGCGGCCCCCAGCCAAAAATTATTGCCCACCCCTGCTATAGCCGTACATGGGATTCTTCTGTCCTAAGTGCAGAACTCTGCACTTGTCCTTGTGGAATCACATCAGTATTCTTTTTGGCCTAAACCTCCAATTTGCGTAGGTCACTCTGAAAACTATCCCTACCTTCCAGTTTATCAACCTCTCCTCCCAGCTTAATGTTATCCACAAGCTTGCTGAGGGTGCAATCCATCCCGTCATTCAGGTTATTAATAAAGATGTTGGACAAAACTGGCCCCAGAGCCAGCTCCTTGAGTACTCCACTTGATAAAGCTGCCAAGTAGACATCTGGCTATTGATCTTTACCTGTTTAGCCCGATGATCCAGCCAGCTTTGTGCCCACCTTATACTCCATTCATCCAAGCATGAATTAACTGTAAGGTCCATGTAAGTATGAATGCAGAGCGCATTTTGTAGCCTTGTACTTTATATTGCAATGCAATGTCTTATAACAATAGAATACTCTATATTAGTATTGGGCATGACATTGCAATGTAAAATACAAGGTTATAAAAGTCCATAATTTATCATATCTATAATATCGACTTGTGAATGTTTGCATATATAGTACATTACATAAAGCTGAGTGGTGGAAGTTATTGAAGTGTACAATTGCAATAGTCTTTCACCTCTGGATTCCATGAGTTTAAATGCTATCTTAAATCACATATAAAATTAAATGTGATGATATTATCTCGGTCCCTGTTAATTCACATTACAAAACACTCATCAGTTTGGTATGACTGACAGGTCATGTTGAACAGTGATGTAGGTCTGAAATGTTACGCCCTTATGGGGGAACAACACTTATCTATACCTAATTAACCTAATTATAATATTAAGATCTTACAGAGGCAGGTGCGACTCCGAGTGCCGTATCTATTCACCGGTTACATTGCCTCTACCCAAAGAAGTGGCACGTGAAAATAAAACTTAACAATTTAGATGAATTTTATAACAACAAGACTATATTAAAAGTGAATCTCAAAGTTAACAACAGGAGGGGGAAGTCCCCTTTTAAAATGAACAATTATACTACCAGAGTCTACGACGCAGCACCGATAGATGGGTTGCTGGCGACCTCAATCCTTTGGCTCTTTCCGAGCCTCGGGAGAGGAACAGCCAGAAGTCCCTCGTCGGTAGACCGAGGATGGCGACCTGCAACCTTTGGGCTAGTTAAAAGCCTTCAGGGAGGAACTGCCAAAGCGATCCCTTGACGGATGGTTGAGTGCGAAGACTGTTGGTTCACCTTCCGTGAAACCCTCTGGTCTCCGTCCTCCTTCTTGCTCTTCGGAGCAACAGGAACTGGCGATGGACGCTAGACTCTCTATCTATCCTACACTTATCCTATCCTAAAATAAAACCCTAACTAATCCCCGACGCACCTGTCGAACAGACACGATGACGGCCGATAAGTGGTACTGCGACGCAGCCTGCCGAACAAGCACGACGACGAGAACTAACCTACACTAAAATCTAAACTAAATAACTAACCTAACCTAATCCTAAAAGAAGGGAGGATAAACCTTCTGTTTATCTCCACTTCAAGAGACTTCTAGACCTCTCTCATTCCTTTAATTAAACTACCCGGGACCAAGACCTTAGACCTCATTCACACCCTCTTAACCTAGAACCATACACAAGCCCGACGCCCCGACGCAACGCTTGAAACGGGCGTTGCAAAGGCTTATAAAGCAGGGCTTATGCATATTCATGAGCCTGCGATCCTTAAACTGATTGGTCCACCAGAATGCTCTTTTACATAAGTTCAAAATGACTGGACAACACCTTGTGGTAATTCCATATTCATGAGGAACCGTATCTTCTCATGAATATGCATATGTTTTCAAATTTCCACAGTCAGTTTGAGCTTACGTGCTAAATCACCTTACAATAATGGTTTCTTCACTGATTGACAGGTATATGTGTTAAGTGATAACATAAGCATCTAGGCATCTTACTTTAATAAATGACGCATCACAACATTATACATACAATATGTGATACATTTGCATCTTACAATCACCAAATGATGCATTATTTGTAACAGAAATACTACAGTTCTATAGCTGTGGCATTGCAGATCAGGATTTATTTATTCTTTCAATTTGTACATTGCATCTACCTACATCTCTAGACAATTTGAGGCATTGACACTGTTGTAAGTGGAACTTTATATAATGTCTTTCCCAAGCCAGTGATATTAATTCCTCAATTTCAAGAGTATTAAAATTTTTTCATGATTTTTGGCAGCTGGTATCAAGTGTGGGAGAATATAGAAAACAGTATATGCGCTGATTTATGTCTTTCATTTTTCTTTGCACTCCACTCCACTGTTCCTTTCTATGCCGCCTCTGTCCTTTCCTATATATTGTCACTCTGTCTTTAAGACAATGTCTTAACTAAATCCTCAGCCTTGGTTGGCCAAGGTCCACCACCACATAAGCACAGAACAAAACCAGTCTTATCTGTCTTGTGTCTTTTACTTTTTAGTCTGCTAAGAAACAAAAATTGGAAGCCCAGAACTTTCAAGAAGCAAGAGCAGGTAGCTAGGCTGGACAGACTAGAGCCATTCATTCATTTTTATAAGACTGTAAGTGTAGGTGTAGCATGTTTGTGATGAGATTTAATTGTAACTATTATTTTAAAATGAGAAATGTAGTATTTTCTGGTTTAAAAAAACCAGAAACATCTGATTTAAATAAAAAATCAAGTTTAAATATAAACTCATTTTTCTGATTTAAAAAAAACATTGATTTTTATCCACCTGGGATGATTTACGTTGATTTAATCAAAAGATCACAGAATTCACATAGCCATATTGATCACAACCCTGACTGAAAAAAATATTTATAAAACATGCACCTTGTATATGGGGGGGTCCTATTTTAATTGCACAATTAAATAGACACTATCTGTCTATTTCAAAGATATATCATAAACTGTTTAGTTAGGGAAAAACACATACCGTTCTTCCTTAAATCTCTGTAATCATTGTGGATTGCTACTTCCCTTGGTTGAAATGCTGGAAACAAATGTATATAGGTCACAAAAACACCATGGAGGATCTTCTGTTGTAGAGTTCCAGGAAACATTTTTCTTACTCTTCAGCATCTAAATTAAACTGTCCTATGAATGTGTACAGCAGTGGTCAACAACATACATACTAGGGAAAGCACTTAATTTTGTAGGTTTTCTCCTTTTCATACTAGTTGAGTATGCGCTAAATAGTCTGATGCTCAGAGGGAATGCCTTAGTCATCTGAAAGATTGAAATACCTCAACTCCAGTTTGAAGTAGGGATGTAAGTGACTAGTCGACTACCTGATAAGTATATACTTATTGGGTAGTCGAGTAGTGACTCAACTAGTCACTCCTCCACCCTTGCTGCCTCTATCAGAGAGAAACAGCAATGGGGGGAGTAGGTGCTGTTGCTGAGGGGAGCTGGCTTAAAAGCCAGTTCCCTCAAGCACTGTCTTGGAGGAGGAGTAGGGGAAGTAGAGGCGCAGCAGGGAAACGGTGCTAGTCGGGACCGAAGCAGTTTCTACTCATGATGGTCCGACTGCTGTGCCTCTCCCTTTGAAAAGTAGCAAGAGCCCTGCGGGGCAAATGGGGACACAAGCAGTCCCTGCTTGCCTTGGGTTCCCCCTCCCCCGTGGGTCTCTTGCTATATTTCAAAGGGAGAGGCAGAACCCCAGGTGAGCGGGGACTGCTTGCGTGGCGGCTCTTACCACCACGGGCAGTACCACATTTAAAAGGCAGAGGCTCAGTGGTAATAGGGTTCAAATCCAATCCCCCTAGGCAGCTCAAGGCCCATCCCCACCCACTCTGGGAGCAGCCAACAGCAGATAAGGGACCTCCAGAAGGCAGGAAGGTGGGAAATTCCATCGACTACTCGATTAGTTGATTAATCAAAATTTAACATCCCTAGTTTGAAGTTCTAATACCAATGGGATCAACTCAGACAACACTTCATCCTTCAGATGTTCAGAAATTGAAATCTATACAGTAAGGGCCACATTTGCACATATAGACATTCATTCTGTAGCTGTGTCGTATCCAAAAATCAGATACGTTTTCTGACTGTTAAAAGGTCAACATTTAATAACACTTTTACCATGTTTATCCTCTATTTGACATAGGAAACTAAAGCTATGTTTTATATCATAGATTGATAAATACTTTTTTTAAGTTATGACAACAGGTAAGCATCTAAAAGTTTTCATTTATTAAAAAATAAAGAATACACTTACTGATATATACATATTGTTAAATTCATTTCAAACAGTTATAGATATCCAGGGTCCCGACACTGCACCGTGACCATGTAAACTTACACCCCTGACAAGAATTTGTCTAATGAGTTTATTAAAAACCTAGTGATGTGAAATCTACAATTATACAGTTTTCTGTAGAAGCTATTTCAGTGCTTAATTATAGGTTGGACCTCTCTGGTCTGGCACACTCTGGACCTGACCAGTCCCATACGAGAGAATTTTGCCAGAACAGGGGAAGCCCTCTGCTACCGGCCCCTCAGCCCACCGCCCCTCCCTGCTGCCAGCCCCAGCCACACACCCCAGCCGGGTGGCCATGCTGCTGCACTCCAGCAGCCCAAACTGTTGCAGCCCTGGCCCCATTGCTGTGGCTACTGCATCTCCGGCCCGGCCCTGCTATCGGGGCTGCCATGTCCCTGGTCCTGACCCCACTACCAGGGCTGTGTGGCCCTGGCTGTGCTACTGCGGCTCCATCCCTGGTCCAACCACTGTCCCCTCCAGGCTCCGAGCTACCAGCTGTCTTGCCACTGGGGCTCCCAACCAGGACTCCCTAATCCAGGAACATCTGTGGACCTGCTGGACCATGAATGTTGCTGGACCAGAGAGTCCCAGTTGTGGGAGGTCCAACCTTGTGCTCATAGTTAGAAAGCTTTTTCTAATATCTAAGCTAAATGCTTCATTATAGGTCTGCTACTTGTTGTCCTACTTTCACTGGACATGGAGAACAACTGATCACCAATCTCTTCATAACAGACTTTAGCATATTTAAAAACTGCTATCAGGTTTCCCCTTATTCTTCTTTGCTCAGCACTACACATGACTATTTTACACATGCCTGTTTTACACATACCTAGTCCACAAAAGAGAAGAATGAGGGGGGATTTGATAGCAGCCTTCAACTACCTGAAGTGGAGTTCCAAAGAGGATGGAGAGAGGCTGTTCTCAGTAGTGAGGGATGACAGAACAAGGAGCAATGGTCTCAAGTTACAGTGAGGGAGGTCTAGGTCTGATATTAGGAAAAACTATTTCACTAGGTGGGTGGTGAAGCACTGGACTGAGTTACCTAGGGAGGTAGTGAAATCTCCATCAGTAGGGGTTTTTACGTCCTGGCTTGACAAGGATTTAGTTGGGATTGGACTCAATGACCTCCTGAGGTCTTTTCCAACCCTATGATTCTATGATTTTATCACATTTCTTCATAGGTCAGGTTTTCTAAATGATTTGTCAGTGTTGTTGCTGTTCTCTGATCTCTCTCTGGGCATATTTCTAAAATGTGGTGCCCAGAACTGGACTCATTATTCCACTTCACTAGTGCCAAATAAAGGAGAGTTATCTCCCAAGTTTTATATTGAGTCTCCTAAACAGTGGCTGTGGTGCAAAGGTGGGCTGTAGCATAGTCCCAAGTAGTCTACCATCAGGCAGGGGAGCTATTTCGGATTTTGGTAGGGGGGCAACCTAAACATGCCGTGATGAGGGGGGAGTGAAAGTATGGGGAAAAAAAATAAAGGCAGCATCTTCAGCAGTGTTACTGAGCATGCTCAATACAAGACAAGCAGCAAATTAGAGGGGGACCAACCCCATCCATCACCACCCCATACACAAACACATCACCTCTTTTCAGGGGCTACTAAGGTACTGGAAAATTCAAGGGTTTTTGGCACATAACTTAGATATAATGCTCCTGTCAGCTAATTGCTAATTTCTATGTAAAAGAAAGAAAAATAAATACTAGGCCCACTCCGCTCTAACACTAACATATTCTGACATCTTATGGCAAGTCACTTAAGGGACACTGGTTAGCCTAAACATTTTAATGTATATATTTATTTTTTTACTAACTCTGTGGGGAGAGAGAGAGAGAGAGAGAGAGAGAGAGACGGCCTGGACTCCTGGGTTCTATCTCAACTCTGAAAGGGGATTGGGGTCTAGTGGGCTACAGCCGGGGGTGGATACATTGGAATGGCCATACTATGTCAGACCAAAGTTCCATTTAGCCCAGTACCTGGTCTTCCAGCAGTGGGCAATGTCAGGTTCTTCAGAAGGTATGAACAGAAGAGGCAATCATCAAATGATCTATGCCCTGTCACCCTTTCTCAGCTTCTGGTAACAGAGCCTAGAACAGGGGTAAGCAATAATTTTTGATGGAGGGGCACTCCAACAATTTGGTAAATTATTGAGGACCTCACTCTTCCATGATATTAATGGAGGAGGTGCGGGGGTCTGGGATGGAGGCTGGGTGCAGAAGGGTGCTTGGGGTAAAGGATTAGGGTGTGGGATCTGGGAGGTAGTTTGGGTAAAGGAGGGGATTGTGACCTGGGACAACGGATTGGGATGAGGAGGGAGTGCACGGTCTGGGAGGGGAGTGTGACCTGGGAGTAGGGCTGCCGGGGTTTGGGTTGTGACTTGGGAGAGGGGATTGGGATGTAGAGTCTGAGAGGGGTATGGGTGAAGGAGAGGATTCTGGGAGAGATGTAGGAGGAGAGAGTGCAGGGCCTGTGAGGCAGATATGATCTGGGGCAGGAGTGCAGGACAGAGTGCAGGGTATGGGAACGGGCTGTAACCTGAGGCAGGAAAGCAGGAGGGGGTGTAAATATTTGGGTTGTGCCAGGGGCAGCAGATTGGGGTGCAAGGTCTGAGAAGGGGTTGTGACCTGAGGAGGAATGTAGAAGGGGAAGCAGTGTCTGGGAAGGTGTATGGGGGCTGGAGCAGTGGTGCAGAATGTTTGGCTTACATGGAGTAGGGAGGGAGGGAGGATCTGGGGTGCCAGAGACAGGCTCTGGCTGGGAGACCTTACCTGGCTCCCAGCCAGCAGTCCAGCAGGTTCCTTAGCCAGGCTCCCTGCCTTCCAGCCCTTGTACGTGCTCAGGGGAGCTGCAGGAGCCCTGGGCCTCTGACTGGGCGGGGCTGATTAATCACCTGTGAATCTGTGCTGCCACGTAGCTTAGAGGGAAGCCTGTGTAGGAGCCATGTTTACTGCCCTGAACTGAATGCTGTGAGACTGGGGGATGAGGGAGGAGGGGCACTTCACATGCTGCCTGTCCTGCAAACGGGCTTTCCGGAGTGTCGAACGGGGGCTGGGCAGGCAGGGAGCCTGCTGAGGCTCTTGCAGGCCAGTGTCGTACCTCAGTGTTCTGTACCTCGGTACCTTCGGTGGTCTGAACTGTCAGTGTCAGCGTCGTCTGGTCCGGATCGTCCTGGCGCGCTCCTGACAGGATCTCTACTCCGTCGATGATGATAAACTTTCGGCTGCGTGCGTAACAATCGGTACTCCCTTTATCTAGAGTATTAGACCCCGTGCACTTGGGTCAACACAGGAGATCTCTGAGAGGCCCCGGAAACGACAGATGCAGGCAAGGTTTGAAATCAATCGAGCAGGTTTATTGTCAAATGCGAAGCTCTACCAGTTGGTAACAGAGATCAGTACAATGTTACACCACTGGGCACTATGGCCTGTGTTGACAAGGTACCAACACCGGGCAGGCCTATTGCCGTATAACAGATATTAACAGCAGTTAGTCAAAGTTAAGCTACAGTGCATTCTGTAAGTTTAGGCAATGACACCTGCTGTTCAGGCGCCGAGTGCGTCCCCCCTCCAGGTCGGCTGGAGAACACCCTTTGCGGTGTCCTTTTATAAACAGGTATAAACAACTTACATCACTTCTTTACGTACCAGGTTGCCACCCTCTTTTGCCTAGTTACTACCCATCACCTTATGCAAGGGGGGCTTACCTTCTATTCCTCATCCTGTCAGTTCCGACCTGGTCCTGAATCTAGGTTGGTATGTGCCTAACTCCTAGAGAGTTCTTGTACCAGGACATTCCTTAAGATGTTCTGTTACTCCCTTTTGGCTTACAGTCTGTACTTGGTGCTTCCCTGTGTCCTTCCATGCTTCACCTAACTTACACAATTACACAGTTATCAGTAGGGCCTCTTTCTTGGCTCCTGTGTTACTGAACCAAAGTCTTGCTCACTAGATTGCAGGCCTGTTGCTGTTTTCATGTTACAGGCCTCTGTTTAGACCTGCTGACTCCATGTTACTGACCCTCAACTTACTACAGCCAGATCCAGCAGTAGGTCATCGTTTGCCCAGCCCTGGGCTAGAGACACAATCTCTGCCTATCCTATATAGTAGCCATTCATGGTCCTATTGTCCTTGAACTTATTTTGTTCTTATTCTTCAGAGGGGTAGCTGAGTTACTCTGTAACAGGAAAAACTTAAAAAACAACCACAGACTAGTAGCACCTTAAGGCTAACAAAACGTGTAAATGGTATAATGGACACAGCCCACTTCTTCACATGACAGGAGTGTCAGAAGTCCAGATCCAAGAATAAATAAGGGAAGTGGGAGAGGAGGGGGAGGGAGAAGGAAGAAAAGAGAAAGAAAAGGAGGGGAGGAAGAAAAAAGAGAGACAGTGAGTAGATAAGCTTCAGGGGGTAACCGAGTTAGTCTGTAACAAGAAAAACTTAAAAAACAAGAAATAGTCTAGTAGCACCTTAAAGACTAAATAGTTACAAGAGGCTGATAAGAACCATTAGCACCTCCATTGTTTGGTTGGTGTGTTAAGTCATAGGATGTGGAAAGTAGTGTGTGATCCAGCTGATGTCTTTGTTCACACCATTTCATAAGAATTAAACTTGTAAATGAAGTTAAGTTCCAACCCTTCTCTGTGTATTTGGCGTGTGGAATTTGCCTGAAATAAAACGGTGACTTGGAGATCCATTAATGAGTGTCCAGGTAGATTAAAGTGTTCTCCAACAGGTTTTTGTGTATTGCCTTTTTGGATATCTGATTTGTTAATTAATTTTTTCCTGTAGAGACTGTCCAGTCTGACCAATATACATGGCAGTGGGGCATTGTTGGCATTTGATGGCATAGATCACATTAGTGGATGTGCAGTTAAATGAGCTTCTGATTTGGTGGCTGATGTGGTTGGGTCCAGTGATAAAATCGCTTGTGTAGATGTGTGGGCAGAGTTGGCACCGGGCCTGATTGCAGGGGTGGCTTCCTGGATGATTATGATGGAGGTGTGTTGCATGCTTATTGGAAAGAATTTGTTTGAGGTTAGGGGGTTATCTGTAAGTGAGAATAGGCCTTTCCCCCAAGACCTTTGAGAGTGAGGGGTCATTTTCCAGGATAGGTTGTAGATTGTTGATAATGTGTTGGAGGGGTTTAAGTTGTGGGCTGTAGGTGATGACAAGTGGAATTCAGTTGTTTTCTCTTTTTGGCCTGTCTTGAAGTAGTTCATGTCTGGGTACTTTTTTGGCTCTATCGATCTGTTTTTTCACTTCTTTGGGTGGGTATTTCAGTTTTATGAATGCTCTATATAGATCCTGTAGGTGTTTGTCTGTCTATGGGATTGGAGCAAATACGGTTGTATCTTAGGGCTTGGTTGTATACAATAGATTGAGAAACGTGTCTGGGATGGAAGCTAGAGGCATGAAGGCAAGTGTAGCAGTCAGTAGATTTCCAGTATAGGGTGGTGGAAAATTGTCCATCATTTAATTGTACTGTAGTGTCAAGGAAGTGGCTCTCTCGTGTGTATTGATCCAGGCTAAGTTTGGTGGTGCGTGGAAGTTGTTGAAATCCCTGTGAAATTCTTCAAAGGTCTCTTTCCCGTGGGTCCATATGATGAAGATGTCATTGATGTAGCATTAGTAGAGAAAGGGTGCTAGAGGGCGAGAGGTGAGGAAACATTGTTCAAGGTCAGCCGTAAAGATGTTGGCATATTGTGGTGCCATGCGGGTGCCTATGGTTGTGCCGCTGACTTGAAGATATGAATTGTCTCTGAATCGGAAGTAGTTGTGGGTGAGGACAAAGTTGCAGAGCTCTGTAACCAGGTGTGCAAAGCTGTCATCGGGGATGGTGTTCCTGATAGCCTGTAATCCGTCTTCATGTGGAATGTTGGTGTAAAGAGCTTCTATGTCCATGGTGGCCAGGATGGTGTTTTCAGGAAGATTACTGATGTTTTGTAGTTTCCTCAGGAAATCGGTGGTGTCTCGAAGATAGCTAGGAGTGCTGGTAGCATAGGGTCTGAGGAGAGAGTCAATATAGCCCGATAATCCTGTTGTAAGTGTTCCAATACTTGAAACGATGGGTCTTCCGGGATTTCCAGGTTTGTGTAACTTGGGTAGCAGATAGAAAATTCCTGGTTGGGGATTAGGGGGGGTGTTAATGTAAATTTGGTCCTGAGCAGCGTCAGGGAGCTTCATGAGTAGTTGTTTCAAGGTTGTTGTTGTTGTTTTTTTTGTATTCTTTAGTGGAATCACAGGAGAGAGAGACTTGTAGAATCTGGTGTTGGTGAGTTGTCTGGTCGCCTCCTGTTCATAATCTGTTCTGTTCATGATAACTACAGCGCCTCCTTTGTCATCCTCTTTAATTATGATGTTAGGATTGTTTTTAAGGCTGTGTATAGCATTGCGTTCTGCATGACTGAGGTTGTATGTTATGTGCTGTTGTTTGCTGACATCAGCTGGCTTGCACACTACTTTCCACATGCTACGACTTAACCTACCAACCAAACAATAAAGGTGCTAATGGTTCTTAACAGCCTCGTGTAACTATTTAGTCTTTAAGGTGCTACTAGACTACTTGTTGTTTTTTAAGTTTTTCCTATTACAGACTAACTTGGCTACCCCTCTGAAGCTTATCTACTCACTGTTTCTCTTCCTCCCCTCCTTTTCTTTCTCTTTTATTCCTTTTCCCCCCACCCTTCCTCCTTCCCTTATTTATTCTTGGATTTGGACTTCTAACACACCTGTCATCTGAAGAAGTGGGCTGTGCCCATGAAAGATCATGATACCATCTACATGTTTTGTTCTTATTGGAACTCTTTGATAATTTGGGCCTTTCCACCATCTTCTGGCAAAGAGTTCCATAGGTTGACCGCGAGAAAATACTTTGTTTTTGTGTGTTTTAAATCTACTGCCTCAAAATTTCATTGGGAGAGCTTCTTGTGTTATGTTAGTGAAGGGATAAATAACATTTCCTTATTCTATTTTCCACACCATTCATGATTTTCTAGATCTCTATTATATCCCCCCACCCTTTAGTCATTTCTTTTCCAAGCTGAAAAGTCCTAATCTTTTTAATCTCTCCTCAAATGGAAGTTGTTTCTTACCTCTAATCATTTCTGTTGCCCTTCTCTGTACTTCTTCCAAATCCAATATATCTTTTTTAGATGGGGTGACCAAATCTGGATCCAGTATTCAAGATGTGGGCATACCATGACTTTATATACAGGCAATATGATATTTTCTGTCTTATTATCTGTTCCTTTCCTGGCGATTCCCAATGTTCTGTTAGCTTTTAGACTGGCACTGCACATTGAGCATATGTTTTCAGTAACTGCCTCTGGAGATAGGGCATGTGCTTTAAGCAGACCTCAAGTATGAAATCCAGGGTTCAAACTTTTGGGGGACTATTGACCTCCTAGGTAAGGATTTTAAAATGCGGTCACTTTCCTAATTGAGTAGTCGATAGATTTTTTTATTGACTACTCGATTAGTTGATAAGGGTAGGCAGTTCCAGCGTGAAGTCTGGCTCATACTGGTCTAGCATAACTTCCTCTGATGCAGCTCTGCATTGAAAGGGAAAGGGGAGCCGGCATGCAGAGATGCTGGCTCAGACCCTGCTCCCGCAGGTCACTGATCACTCTGCATGAAGGGGAATGTGACTTGTTGATAATACTATCCAATAAGCTCCTGCTTATAGGTTAGTCGACTAGTCACTTACATCCGTACTCCTAGGCTGCCGTAAATATTACATTATATAGGGAGAAGAGTGATTGGTGAAATCAGGCATTTTGTACATTCAGGTCAGTTTCCCACATGGGAACTGTGCCATCCAGGCACAAGTGGGTGTAGTCCTCGGTGTCTGCACATCACTGGGTGTTGGTTGTCACAGTGACTGTGTAGGATGTCATGACCTTTTTACACAAAGGTTTATTCAGCTTTGCTTGGGTCCATAACTCAATTAATTTTTGCTGTTTGGAAAATTAAATGAAAATGGCCATGCTTTATTTAAATCAGGGGTGGACAATCCATTTAACAAAGAGAGCTGAAACAGCAACGGAAAAAATGTCAAGAGCTGCCCCAGAATTGTCGAGGGAAAAAAAAAAGGAAAGCCCCCCAGAATTGTCAAGAAAAAAAAAGGAGGCTGCCTCTTTAAAAAACAAGCTTAGGCTTTTTAGCCACATCAGGCTCCCATCGACGGCCGCCATCTTGGGTGCCATTTTGAATTGCCGCACCCGGGGCAGGGTGTTGGGGGGGGCGCAGGAGCAGCTTTGCGAACCACACTTTGGGGGGAGAAGAGCCGCATGTGGCTTGTGAGCCACGGATTGGCACTCCTGATTTAAATCATTACTCTGGGGAGGGGTTTGGAATGAGGGGAGAGGTTCACTATGCTGGCTGCCCTGGGGAGAGAGGACTACCATAGGCTTCTCTCACCGCAGGAGCTTGGGGCCAGGTGAGAAGTGTCTCTCTGTGGCTGCTGCAGCCGGGGGTGGGTCGCATGTCCAAGTCCAGGTTTGTCTGCCCCCTGTGCTCCCCAGCCAGAGTGAGTAATGCAGCAAGCTGTGCACTATTCTCCTCACTCCCTGACATAGGGAACAGCCAGCAATGTTCCCATACAAATCAGGGGTGGAGGGAGGAGAAGCTTCATTTGCACCACCTTCCCTAAAGGGCCCCTGGGTGGTGGGAGGCTGGGGGCTGGGTGGCCTCCAGCCAGACCCTTTCACCTGCTTGGTGATTCTCTTTACTTTATGATTTTATGAGAAGCAGTCCCATTCCAAGCATACCCCATTTTCCTGGCACAACTAAACCCTTTAACTTACTTTAAGTTATGATAAGGAGAAGCTGTATACCAAATTTGTGGTCCTAGTTCTTACCATTAGGAGGAGTTCTTGGAGAGATGGATGCACGGATGGACAGACAAACTCTTTCAAACATATAATTGATTTGCAATATTTGATTTTTAAAAAATTAGTAGAGACTAGACTTGGGTCTTTACTTAGCACAAAAATCCCTATTTTACATTAAACATTGAAAAAATATAGTGTTCAAAGTAGGATAAATATTTTGTTTTAAAATCTAATTACACAATGAGTTTTAATAAATTGTTAAGATTGTTGTGTTGCTTATTATTCAGTTTTATACAGAATTGTGCTTTCTCTGTTTAAACACCATATTTTGTTCTCAACATTTTATTAAGGTCTAGTTTTACTAAAGTTGTTTGGTTTTGAAAATATTGAAAAATATTGAAGTATTTCTTGAGTGTGTATCTCTGGGGATTTCTATCATTACAATTGTTTACATTAAAATGAAAATGAAACATTCATATTGTTTATATATAGTGTTATTGTTTATATTTATGTAATAATTAACATTAATTACCTTATGTAACAGTCTTTTTATAACAGGCTTACAACACCCCTATTTATATATTGTACAATTAACCTTTTTTGCAGCTGTATCACCTTGTTGACTTATATTCCAGTTGTGAGTCCACTTTAACTCCTGTTATAGGGTACTCACTGACTACTAGTTGCACCTCCTTCTGTTTGTTCTGGGGATTAGCTCTCTTCCAGTTCTGACACCTCTCCTCAAGGTCTCTCACCCCACTGTCCTCTCTTTCATTTTGTGACCCTTTTCTTGCTCCAGGAGCTGCAGGTTCCTCTTTGTGATTCAGCCCTCCAGCCAGATCTCCATGTAATTTCCCCGTTTTGGGGAATAGAGCCTTTTTGAATGCACTATCCTGGCAGTAGTGCTCTGTCACTAGCAGGTCGGGGAACCAGAGCCTACCCACTATTCCAGTTTCTAGTTTTAGGGACCCTACAACAACCCCAGCCTTGCTGCTCTCTCCCTGGGCTGTTTCCTACTCACCTCCTTCAAGCTCTCTTCTCTACCCTTCTGTCTTTAGAGTATGCCCTTCCCTCATGGTCAGAATCACAGGTTTCTGTACTCTCCCTGGGTTCCCTCTTTCCCTCTCTAATATAAAGAGAGTGGCTCCAGACTTCCTCACTGCTGGGGGAAGTCCTGGGTCTCTGCTCCCTTTACCCCACAGGCTGCCCTATTAGCAGGGCCGGATTAAGGGGGGGGCTAGCCGGGCAGCTGCCTGGGGCTCCAACCTATGTGGGGTGCCTGATGGCAGCTGTAAGGGGCACCGCGCGCCCAGCAGCGTGGCGCCCCTCAGAGCTGCAATCAGGCACCGCACGCCTGGGGCCGGGGGCCGCGTGGCGCCCTTTAGAGCTGCCATCAGGCACCACACGCCCGGGGCTGGGGGCTGCATGGCGCCCCTTAGAGCTGCCATCAGGTGCTGCGCGCCAGGGGCCGTGCGGCACCCCTTAGAGCTGCAATCTGGCGCCACGCGCCCGATTGCAGCTGTAAGGTATGTAGTGCACTGGCGGGGCGGGGCTGTGCATGCGCAGTGTGCCCGGGGGCGGAGCCGCGCATGCGTCATGCGCCTGCTGCTCGGGGCGCAGGAATGGCTCGAGCTGGCCCTGCCTGTTAGACCCGGGGTCTGCAACCTATGGCTCTCAAGCCAAATATGGCTCAGTATGGTACCAAATACATCTCTTTTGTCATTCCCAAAATACATGCAACTTTTAAAAATAAAATGAAAAATTAATTCAAAAATTTAAAAATGCATAATTACTCATGTAGCTTAAATGTGTGCAGGATCTTGAATTTGATCAGTTATGATGCAAACTGTAGTTCTGCAAGGAAGCAGCCGGTCAGGATTTACTGCGGAGGTTTCCTCACAGATCTCTGGTTCCGTTGATGATGATAATCAGAAGGCTGCTTGCGTGTGTGCTTAGTGATGTGTGCTGTGTAGACATATGCAATTAGTCTCCACAGCAGACCCCAAGAGAGCCCCCAAAGACCACAAAACAGATAAGGATCAAAGGTGCCAGGCCAGGTTTATTGTAGAGCGAAGTACAGTAATAGCTGTCAGTAGACTCTATTGAACCACTATGCATATGTACTTGCCACAATGGAATGACTGAATCAGTGGGAGGTCCCACTGCTCCCTAGGTCATTCAAAGGCTGTCCCCCAAGACACCACCTTATATACAGGTACCACAAGTCACACTTCACTGCTGACGTATCAGGTTGCCTCCCTCTGACATTGTCAGGTTACCACCCTCTGACGTTACTTAGATATCACCCATCGCCCTGTACCTCCTGGTTTGATTAGAATCAGTGGTCCCCAACACGGTGTCCGTGGGCGCCATGGCGCCTGCTGGGGCATTTATATGTGCCCGCCTAGTGACCAGGGCCGGCCGAGCCATCCTTGCGCCCTGGGTGCCCGGCGCGTGCGTGGCCCCTGCCCCAGGCGCGTGGCACGTGTGCAGTGCCGCCCCCAGGTGCGCAGCCCCGCCCCTGGGCGCCCGGCAGCCCCAAAAGGTTGGGGACCACTGTATTAGATCATCTCTATCCATCATTCTGTCATTTTAGACCCTTTCTTGAACTTGAGTCTGTATCTGTGAGTAGTGGGTACCAAGGAGCTGGTGATATCATGTGCTTTCCACTTATGACCAGTAACAATTATTGTTCTGCAGTCAGTACCTAGCACCAGTTAGTGTTTTGCATTCTCAGCCCTGTTTGTGCCAAGTTCTGTGAGCTGGGGCCTGCCTCTTGTTCACAACTTAGCTTTGCTTTGTGTTAGCCATGTTTTGCCCATTGTTAACTAGGCCTCAGGCCTCAAACCAGGCCTGGGCTGCATGGGCTTATGTTTTAGGTCCTCATCTTTACTACACAAACGTCAAAGAAATGTGCAGAAAGATGCAGCAGCAGAAGTCCCATTAAATAAAGTCTGTGAGTACAATGTTTCATTTATACTATAGTTAATCATCATGTCTATTATCAATAATATTAAGTTGTATATTTTCAGTCATGCACATGGGTATGTACTGGCTCTTTGTTAACCTCTTGTTCTGAATTTTTATGTAGTTTGGCTCTTTGATTTGAAAAAGTTGCCAACCCCTGTATTAGACAATAGCTAGGGGTGACCTTGCCTTATCAGACAGCATGGACTTGCTGGAGGATTTGTTAGCAGAGTACAGCTGGCAGGGTTGCTAGCATTGATTGTACTTATTCTGCTCTAGGACTTGAGAAGCAGCTTATGCTCCTGTCATTGAACGTTTTATGGCAGTGCCCAGGACAAGTGTGGGTAGCTGAGCACTGCAATTCCCCCCATTTGGATATCTAACTCTACTGATGCATTCAGGGGAATGGACAAGAATTCCTCACAGAATGAGCACCTGTGTCTGGGGGGATGGGGTTTCCAACATTGCAAACGGAGCATTTAAATTGTAATCCATAGGACCATTTGTGCAGATAAACTTTTTTTTTTGCTTCTTACTTGTGTGTGACCCCCCCCGCCGGCCAAGATCCCCCATGTTTGGCCAATTCATTAATTGGCCCCATCTCAACTTCCTTAACCATGTCAGGGCTGATGTAGGGTGAGCACCCATCAAACCTCCAAATCCTTTTTCATACCTCCTTGCCAGTTATTTTTCAGTTTTGTAGTTGTGTACTTTATTTTTCTTTTCCGAGTATAGTTTTTTGCATTTACTAGATTAAACTTGTTGATTTCATACCAATTTTTCCATTTATCAAGATTGTTTTGAATTCAAATCCTGTCTTCCAGAATTCGTGGAACATTTCTCATCTTGGTATGATCCACAAATTTTATCATACTTACTTCATTATCCAATGAACATATGGCATAGTACCTTTCATTTTTGCCAAATGAATTACACTTGCCTGACATTAAAGAAGCTGAAATTTCAGGTATCTACTTCTCATACCTTTTTCCAAATTACTATTATACAAGTTATAACTCCATGAGCCAACTGAAACACAACTTGTAAGTGAAGCTATCCTAGCTTTGAATTTGGCCCCACATATTTATTTTCACTTTATCTATTCCACATGCCAATTTCTGTATGTTTTTCCAAGACAATTTTAGAACGAGCTTCAGATTGTCATCTTGGATATGATGTGATTTACCAGTGCAGTTGAGTAGATAATCCATGAGGATCTGAATGATTTCTGTGAATAATTCTCTCCAGATGGCTGGTGATCAGTTTGTTTCAAGCATATGATATCTGTAATTCGAACTGTTGATTAGTTTTGATTTGACACACAAATCACAGTGATGTGTTCTTATTCCCTAACTGGAATCTTTGAATCAGATTTCTAATACTCATGCTTATGCATTAAAATTTTTTTCTACATTCTGCACAAATATTCTGGATTAGTTGTTTAAAATTTGCTGTTTCCATGAAAATCCCTGCTACTATATAAATTGTCTACTATAATTGTGGTAAGTTAGCACAAGATGCGTGAACTTTTTTAATAGCTTATATTTGGGGACTTTTTTTCAGCATTTTCCTAGCATCCATCCCATCTCGGTAGGGATGTGTGGGGGATAAATTATTGAAATCTACAGCTATGATTTTAAGTTGTAATTGATAACAGAAGTGCTTTTACAAATACATGCTTTGTTCCATTAATTCATTTTCCATTGAGCAGTTTAAGTATGCTATGTTTAATTACTTTTCAGAGTATAATATTTACATTGTATTAAAAAGGAAATTGTAGACTGAGACAAAGTAGAAAAAATGAGATTGTTTGCGGAAATGAGTAATTTTACCTACTTGGCTGTTACTTGTAGTCTTTTTTATTTCAAATATCTCCTGTTCATATAAGAGCTTCCTCTCTTACAACTCAGTTTCTTCTTCCGATTGATCCTGCACTGAAATCATAAACCTATGTTTATGATATGAGTCTGTAATCATGAGAGTGAATGGGATTGATACTTGGTATTGGCAGCAATTTCTTTTTCTTGGATCTCAGGGAAACTGAGACCAGACAAGTTTGTCCCTGGGAGTTACAGAGACAGGTTCTTACAGAGTTCATTCTTCTAGCTGGCCCCCATATTTACACCCGAAGTGCCAGGTGGGGGAATTGACAGGTGGTATATGTGAAGACCTGAAAAATGTTAAATACAGACTATTGGGAGGAGCTCAGTTCTCTTGTTGACAAGGTGGCTCATAGCAGAAAGACAGCCAAGCCTCAAGGTTTCATCAGTGGAAGGTACTCCCAACTCTCACCCTACAGAGTCCCTTAATTGTCCAGAATAACTCCTAACATATGTGGCTCAGGTTGGAGCAGCCAGGAGATGCACTAATTTAGCCCCTGCCAAATATAACATGCTGTCCCTAGGGTGAAATTCTCTGGGGGAAGCTGCAATCCGCTACCTCTGTGATAGCAGGGCTGTATCAAGATCAAAGTAATTAACAATAATTTCCTTCTTAATTTGCCAACCAAGTTTTGAGATTAGGATTTAGTGTGTCTCCAGAAAGAATTGATGTCATCAGTAAAATATATTATGAAGCACAGCAAGTTGGGTGGCTCTTGGCATTGTTTTAGGCCAGGAGTTAATGCCAAGTGTCAGTGGACTCTAGTATTACAGCTGTTATTCATTACTGACAGCAACCCATATTTACAGTAAGCAGCTCTATAGTTTGGTTTAAATAATTATTTTAAACTGTACTTTATGCTCCTTTTTATGTATTTAAAATAGTCTGCGTCAGTATTTAGCTCACAAAGAGTATGTCTACACAGCAACATTATTTTGAAATAACTAGCGTTATTTTGAAATAACTTAGTCTGTGTCTACACAGCAAGCAGTTATTTCAAAATAATGTCAAAATACTGTCGAAATACTGTCAAGGTGGAAGACTTCTTACTCCGACTCCTGTAACCCTCATTGTATGAGGAGTAAGGGAGGTCAGAGAAAGAGTGCTGTATTTCAAAATAAGTGCTGTATAGATGCTCCCAATTTCGAAATAAGCCACGCAATTGATGTAGCTCAATTTGTGTAATTTATTTCGACTTAATACCTGCTGTGTGGGCGCACTCATAATCTGTAACCTTTACTAGTAAGGATCAACAAAAACACATAAAATCTAATTAAGAAATCTCTGTGGGAACAGGACATCACAGCCGTAAAGGTGCACAGTAAATATTTATTTTCTGAGAGTCATACTTGCTAATATAATTTGCACCTAATTTGCTTTATAGACTGATGCAAACCTCACATCCAGTTTGTGAAGTGCAAGCATTTCTGACAATATCAGGAACAGACTATCAACGAAAAAGTCAAATGTTTGCCTACTGTATGTTCTCTATACTCATTTTTAAATGATAATTTATTTTATAAAAGTCTAAAATCATGTCCCTATCATCCTTCTGTCATCTTCACTTGCTTCCTATGTGGTAACATTGCAAGAAAAAAGTGACCACTGAGATTCAGAATATTCCTGTTACTTCCTGCATACAGTTCATTAGGAGACTTCATTGGTTCCCTGCAGGTCTCTTTCCAGCACAACTTGACTCTGATTTGAATGTATGTCATTTCTGAGAATATTGCAGAAGGGATGATGGGGTGAAATGCAGAATGAAGTAGATTCTGCTTTCTTCTGACAACTAACAGAAATTACCAGGTCACAGGCTGTAGTTTTCATGGGGGTGTTCAATCACCTGACATTTGCTCTGAGAGAAGTACAGTAGGGTACAGAGAATCCTGGAAGTTTTTGGAAAGAGTTGAGGACGACTTCCTGATGCAAGTGTTGGAGGAACCAATTAAGGGTCATGCTCCTCTTAGCCTGCTGCTCACAAATGGAACAAATAGAAGAGGAAGTAGATGTGGGAGGCAACCTGGGCAACAGTAACCATGAGATGGTTGAATTTAGGATCCTGACAAGAAAGAAAGGAGAGCAGCAGAATTCTGACCCTGGACTTCAGAAAAGCAGACTTTGAATCCCTCAGGAAACTGATGGGCAGGATCCACTGGGAGGCTAATATGAAGGGGAAAGGAGTCCAGGAGAGATGGCTGTATTTTAAAGAAATTTTATTCAAGGTACAGGAACAAACCAATGTGCAGAAAGTATATCAAATGAAATAGCAGGTGACCATCTTGACTTAACACAAAAAGGAAGCTTAAAAGAAGTGGAAACCTGGACAAATGGTTAGGGAGGAATATAAAATTAATGCTTGAGCATTGAGGAGTATAATCAGGAAGGCCAAAGTGCAATTGTAGTTGCAGCTAGCAAGGGATGTGGAGGATAACACAAAGGGTTTTTACAGGTATATTAGCAAATATTAGCAATAAGAATATTTTCCACAGATCATGTGGAAAAAGCTGAAATACTCAATGCCTTTTTTTTTTTTTTGGCTCAGACATCACAGATAAGGTCAGCTCTCAGAGAGCAGTAGGCAGCACAGTATGGGAAAGAGGTGAGCAATTCTCAGTAGTGAAAGAACAGATTAGGGACTATTTAGAAAATCTGGACATGCACAAGTCCATGGAGCTCGATCTAATTCATCCCAGGGTGCTGAGAGAGTTGGCTGATGTGATTGCAGAGCCACTCACCATTTTCCTTGAAAACTCTTGGTGATCAGGGGAGGTCCCAGATGTTTGGAAAAAGGCAAATGTGGTGCTCATCTTTAAAAAAAGGGAAGGAGGAGGATCTGGGGAACTACAAACTCGTCAGCCTCACCTAGGTACCTGCAAAAATCATGGAGTAGGTCCTCAAAGAATCCATTTTGAAACACTTGGAGGAGAGAAAGATGATCAGGAACAGTCAACATGGATTCACCAAGGGCAAGTCATGCCTGATCAACCTTTTATGATGACATAATTGGCTTCATGGATTCAGGGAAAGTGGTGGGTGTGATATAGCTAAATGTTAGCAAAGCTTTTGATATGGTTTCCCATAGTTTTGTGGCCAGCAATTTAAAGAAGTCTTGCTTGAACTTCAGGGTGGATATAAAGATGGATAGATAATTGGGCTTAACGACTAGTGGCTCATCTCATTGGCAGCTGATATCAAGTGGAGTACTCCCTCGGTCGGTAGTATGTCTGGTTTTTTTCAACATCTTCATTAATGATCTGGATGATAGGATGGATTGCACTCTCAGCAGGTTTGTGGATAGCACTAAGCATGGGGGAGAGTTAGCTATGTTGGAGGGTAAGGATAGGGTCCAGAGTGACCTACACAATTTGGAGAATTGGGCCAAAAGAAATTTGATGAGGTTCAGCAAAGACAAATGCAGATGGAATGCATCCTATACTTAGGATGGAAAGATCCCATGCACTGCTATAGGCAGGGGACTAACTAGGTAGGTAGCAGTTGTGCAGAAAAGGACCTGGGGATTACAGCAGAAAAGAAGCTGGATATGAGTCAACAGCGTGCCCTTGTTGCAAAGAAATGACATATTGGACTGCATTATTGGGTTCATTGCCAACAGATCAAGTGAAGTGATTATTCCCCTCTATTAAGCACTGTTGAGACCAATCTGGAGCATTGCATTCAATGTTGGGGCCCCCACCACAGAAAGGATGTAGAGAAATTGTAAAGAGGCCAGGAGAGGACCAGGAAAATGATTAGGGAACTGGGGTACATCACATATGAGGACAGGCTGAGGGAACTGGGCTTATTTATTCTTCAGAAGAGAAGAATGAAGGGGGAATTTGATAGCAGCCTTCAACTTCCTGAAGAAGAGTTGCAAAGAGTGTGGAGACAAGCTATTCTTAGTGGTGGCAGATGACAGAACAAGAAGCAATGGTCTCAAGTTGCGGTGGGAGAGATCTCGGTTGGATATTAGGAAAATCTATTTCACTAGAGTATCGAAGTATTGGAATAGGTTGAGTTGGGATGTGGTGGAATCTCCATCATTAAGAGATTTTAAGGTGAAGCTTGACAAAGCCCTGGCTGGAATTATTTGGTTGAGGTTGTTGGCTTAGATGACCTCCTGAAGTCTCTTCCAACCCCAGTCTTCTGTGATTCTATGGTTTGACTTTTCTGTGGTGGTGGTGATGATGGTGGTGGTGAATTTAGGGAAATCTGCTGTTCATCTTGGAACAGAATAGTGTATGACAAGGTGTGAGTTAGCTATATGTATGTGTCCATGAGCAGAAGTAGAGGACATTTACTCTTTGCTTAATTTCTCATTTCCTTAGGGTTAAAGTTTTCTGTTAGATATATTGTGTGTGTCAACCTTGAACAATATCCAATATAGAGAAGTTAAATATCAGTTAATTGAATAGTCAAGTAACTTCATAAATTCTTATTAGTTAGTTGATTATTCTATAGTCTCCGGGGCGGGGCCAACAGCATTGTGGGGTGCCAGGCAGGAGCTAATCTGTGAGGGGAACCAGTTTAAAACCCAGCTCCTCTTGCGGACCAACTACTTGTCGCCCTGTGCTGCTGCCTTTGATAAAGAGGCAGCAATGCGGGATGGCTGTAGCCCCTGTCTGGTGAGGGGGGGTCTGAGCTCCTGGACCCAGTGTGAACCGGAACTGAGCCGGGCTGCCTGCCCGCCTGTCTCCTAATACACTTTAAATGCAGAGCCACAGCGGGGGTAGGTCCCGGACCCGGCATGAGCCAGAACTGAGCTGGGCTACTGGCCAGCCTGCTAAAAAATGTACTGGTTGGGGAGGGAGGGAAATGTGTGTAGTCTATAGCATTAACCTATACGCTTTTGCTTATCAGTTAATCAACTACACTATTACATCCCTAATCCAGTACAGTGGTTTTGTGTATGAATTTACAAGAATTACAGCGTTTATCAATTTCATGGCACAGAATCAGCTATTAATTCTTGATTTAGTACTGAGTGGAGCGCAGAATCTGGTCCAGGAGGTAACTATTACAGGACCGCTTGGGAATAGTGACCATAATATAATAACTTTTAACATTCCTGTGGTGGGAAGAACACCTCAGCAGTCCAACACTCTGGCATTTAATTTCAAAAAGGGGAATTACGCAAAAATGAGGAGGTTAGTGAAACAGAAATTAAAAGGTACAGTGACTAGAGTAAAATCTCTGCAAGCTGTATGGAAACTTTTCAAAGACACCATAATAGAGGCCCAACTTAAATGTATCTCCCAAATTAAAAAACATAGTAAGAGACATAAAAAAAAGAGCCACTGTGGCTTAACAATCATGTAAAAGAAGCAGTGAGAGATAAAAGGCATCGTTTAAAAAGTGGAAGTCCAGTCCTAGTGAGGTTAATAGAAAGGAACTGCCAAATTAAGTGTAAAAATGTAATAAGAAAAGCCAAAAAAGATTTTGAGGAACAGCTAGCCAAAAACTCAAAAAGTAATAGCAAAATGTTTTTTAAGTACGTTAGAAGCAGGAAGCCTGCTAAAAAACCACTGGGACCCCTGGACGATCGAGATACAAAAGGAGCAATCAAGGACGATAAAGCCATTGTGGAGAGACTAAATGATTTCTTTGCTTCAGTCTTCACGGCTGAGGATGTTAGGGAGATTCCCAAACCTGCACCATCCTTTGTGGGTGATGAATCTGAGAAACTGTCCCAGATTGAAGTGTCATTAGAGGATGTTTTGGAACAAATTGAAAAACTTAGCAGTAACAAATCACCAGGACCGGATGGCATTCACCCAAGAGTTCTGAAAGACTCAAATGTGAAATTGCGGAACTATTAACTGTGGTTTGTAATGTATCTTTTAAATCAGCTTCTGTACCCAAGTACTGACGAAGATAGCTAACATAACGCCAGTATTTAAAAAGGGCTCTAGAGGTGACCCTGGCAATTACAGACCAGTAAGGCTAACGTCAGTACTGGGCAAATTAGTTGAAACAGTAGTAAATAATAAAATTGTCGGACACGCAGAAGAACATAATTTGTTGGGCAAAAGTCAACAAGGTTTCTGTAAAGGGACATCATGTCTTACTAATCTATTAGAGTTCTTTGAAGGGGTTAACAAACATGTGGACAAGGGGGATCCAGTAGATACAGTGTGCTTACATTTCCAGAAAGCCTTTGACAAGGTCCCTCACCAAAGGCTCTTGTGTAAATTAGTTTGCCATGGGATAAGAGGGAAGATCCTTTCATGGATTGAGAACTGGTTAAAAGACAGGAAACAAAGGGTAGGAATAAATGGTAAATTTTCAGAATGGAGAGGTGTATCTAGTGTTGTTCCCCAAGGGTCGGTCCTAGGACCAGTCCTATTCAACTTATTCATAAATGATCTAGAGAAAGGAGTAAGCAGTGAGGTGGCAAAATTTGCGGACGATACTAAACTGTTCAAGATAGTCAAGACCAAAGCAGACTGTGAAGAACTTCAGAGATCTCACCAAACTGAGTGATTGGGCAACAAAATAGGAAATGAAATTTAATGTCGACAAGTGTAAAGTAATGCACATTGGAAAAAATAACCCCAACTATACATACAATATGATGGGGGCTAATTTAGCTACTACTAATCAGGAAAGAGATCTTGGAGTTATTGTGGATAGTTCTCTGAAAACATCCATGCAGTGTGCATCGGCAGTTAAAAAAGCAAATAGGATGCTAGGAATTATTAAAAAAGGGATAGAAAATAAGACAAAGAATATATTACTGCCCCTATATAAAACTATAGTACGCCCACATCTTGAATACTGCGTACAGATGTGGTCTCCTCACTTCAAAAAAGATATTTTGGCATTAGAAAAGGTTCAGAAAAGAACAACTAAAATGATTAGGGGTTTGGAACGGGTCCCATATGAGGAGAGGCTAAAGAGACTGGGACTTTTCAGTTTAGAAAAGAGGAGACTGAGGGGGGGATATGATAGAGATATATAAAATCATGAGTGGTGTGGAGAGGGTGAATAAAGAAAAGTTATTTACTTGTTCCCATAATATAAGAACTAGAGGACACCAAATGAAATTAATGGGTAGCAGGTTTAAAACTAATAAAAGAAAGTTCTTCTTCACACAGTGTGCAGTCAACCTGTGGAACTCCTTGCCAGAGGAGGCTGTATAGGCTAGGACTATAACAGAGTTTGAAAAAGAGCTAGATAAATTCATGGAGGTTAGGTCCATAAAAGGCTTTTAGCCAAGGGGTAAGGAATGGTGTCCCTGGCCTCTGTTTGTCAAAGGCTGGAGAAGGATGGCAGGAGACAATTTTCTTGATCATTGTCTTTGGTACACCCCCTCTGGGCAGAGGCGTAGTGAGAGTGTTACGCGTCCGGGGGCAAAAGCAAAATTTGCACCCCCCCCGCCTTGTGACAGGGTCCTGAACCTGGTGCATGGCTGAGCCCGATCCTGGGAGAACCAGCGGGAACTTGTACCGCGTCTTCCCCTGCCCCCTCCAGGTTGGGGCAGGCACTATCACGCTGTTGAAAATGGAGGAGGGTGGAGCTGGGGGCAGAGAGGTGGGGAAGAGGCTTCAGCCGGAGGTGGTGGGTGGTGGAGGAGCAGGCAAGCCGAGGGATGATAGGGGGAGCGGAGGGGCAATTACCCCCCCATACCTCCTTTCCTACATCAGTGAATGTAAGAGATTCATTTGCCTGTTAAAATAACGTTCAGAAAAACTTTTAAATAAAACTAACAGAGAACACGAGAATCACCCTCACTTTATTGAAGGCACTTGAAGCAATAAGTAGCCTAAGGCTGAGGTTACACTGCAAGCATGGCTTTCTATCTGCCATGAGGACTTTTTCCCTTCACGCTGCCATGAGATTCTATCCTTAAGTAAAGGAGAGAGGTCTCTCTGAGCTGCTCTTCCAAATTTCACACAAGCCATTCAACTGAAGCCATAGATATCAAGATTCAAGGCCAGCCTTGCCTTTGGCAGACTGCCTCACCAGGTATTCACAATCACAACGTCCAAACATGTATAAGACTTTTACTTGAGAAAGCCATGTTAATCCCAAGTCTCTGCTAGGACTGGGAGATATGGGTGACCTATAGAAAACACCAGAATTTTCTTTGGAAAATCTGCAACAAAACGTGGGGGATTTATCACCTCAGTAATGCCAACTCCTTTAGAATTGAGGCCCCGATTATCCAGCACCAGCTGAGGTAGAGCGGGCACTGTGTGCACATGTCTGATATATTTTTACCAAAACTGCTACCTGCCTAACTCACTAAAGGAGAAAGGAAGCAGGGAGGCCAGAAGGAATGGTTTAGAGCAGCGTTTCTCAACCTTTTTAAAAAATAAAGTACCCCTTTTTAAAAACAATTATAAGTACTGCCTTAAAAAAAAAAAAAAGTACCCCCAGTACCTACAGTTTTCAGACACACAATTTTTTTTCTACCATTGCAATATATTTGTTTAAACAACTTCATCGTATCCCCATCGCTCCTTACAAGGTACATTGCCCATGGAGGTCAATGGGGCTGGGCTATTTTATATGTAAAGGTACTGAGAAATGTATATGTCAATACCATGATGGCAATTATTATTTGGTATTATTATGTAAATAATACCAAATAATAATTGCCAAATGAGACCACTTCCCAAACTACTTACAAAGGGCTTGATACAATTTAAATTTTAAGCTAGGATTGAGCCCAAAACAATCTGTTGATATGACCCAAAAAGATCCAGATAACATTTAGTCACCCTTCAAACATATAAGGAACCAATCAGTAAAAGCCCCACTGCCTGGTAGAGGCGATCTTTGAAGAAAATTGGAGAAACTTTGAATATACTTTTTCAGACAGTAGCGCTTTCTCTCACTGAATGTGGGGTCTTCAGCACAGGTTTCACTTTGTGTCAGAATAACTCAGAAATGCGTCGTTACAGCTAACTCCATTCAGGTCAAAGCAACGTGCACCCCAAAAACTGAAGAACAAATCCCTCAAAACTAGAAGTCAAAACATCTCACCTCTTCACAGAGCTCACAAAGGGTTTTGTTCACCCAGAGACACGAGTTATGACAACTCTCTCTGGAGAGAGACCGTACATTCTGCCTCTCTGTGGACACACCAAGTGTTTTCTCGTGGCATCTTACCATGCTGTTTAAATCGACTGCTTGGATGAGGAAGACTCACAAAGAGTCTGTCCATCATCCACACTGGAGCAACATTGTGATTTCACTGCCGTGGTGATAGACCTGATCTCTCCGTGGGCTCTTGTGGAGCAGCAGGGAGCCTGCAGCCATCTCTCGGGGGGAGAGGCCAGAGGTGCCTCTACAGCAGTGGTTCTCAAACTTTTTGGCCTGTGGACCACGTGTCTCAATGTAAACCTTTCCGTGGACCGCCAGTTGCTAATGGAAACTCACCTTTAATTACACAATTATGCCCAAGCCATTTTGCTAGTGCTGCAGCTGGGGAGAATCATTTAATTTCAATTATTAAACAGATTAAACGTTTTAACTTTCTCATGTTAATTTATCAAACTTCATTTTAAATAAATTAAAATATTAATTTATGTCCAGTACAAAAGATTTCAATATTTTCTTTACTTATGGCAGGGGTAGGCAACCTTTTTTGGGTCAGGGGCCACTGACCCACAGAAAAATCAGATGGGGACTGCACAAGTGAGATACAAAAAAACTCCTAAAACCCCAACCCTCACTCAGGTGGCCCCCAATTGAGACACCTCACTCCTCTGGCATTCCAATCCCAAGGGATGAGGGGAAGGGACGGGGAGGACTGAGGTTCAGGGCTTCCCATAGGCTAGATTTGCTTTTCTGAGGAATTTTATGGACCCCTTAGGTTCTAAAGTGGGGACAAATATAAGGGGTTCAGGGTGTATGAGCGGGCTGCTAATGAGTGGGATAGGGATTGGGTGCAGGATCTGGGAGGGAGGTGGGGGGCAGAAGGGGGAGAGGTTGCGAGGTCTGGGTGGGACGTAGGGTGCAGGAGCAGGCTGGGTGTAGGGTGTCTGGCCAGGGGGAGGGAGCAGGAGGAGATTGGGGGTAGGGTGTCTGGCTAGGAGGGAGGGTACAAGGAGGTGACTTGGGTAGGAGTTGAACCTCCCTGGTCTGGCACCCTCTGGATCTGACTGGTCCTAGATGGGGGATTTTTTAGACCAGGAAAGGTAATTTCATGGCTCCTGGTGCCATCCCCTCCCCACTAGGCTTCTTTGTACCTCCATCCCCTTTTCACCTCCTTCCCCACCCCCGCTGGTTCCCTGCGCCTCCCCCACAGCCATCCCTCACAATCCAGTGGAGCGCCGCACCAGTTCACTGCAGCCCAGCTGAACCCTGTTTCCCTGCATCTCCTCCCAAACCGCACAGACCTGCTGAGCCCAGCTCTGGTTCCCTGCCCCTCCCTCCTTGAGTCCAGCCCCAGGTTCCTGGCACCTCCTGCCTCCCGCAGCCCAGCTGAGCTCCTTGCTCTGCACCTTCCCCCCAGCCCAGCTGAGCTCTGTGCCCAGCACCTCCCCCGTCCCGCAGTCCAGGTGAGCTCCCTGCCTGGCCCCTACCCCCTGGAGGGGGAAGGGAAACAGCAGCATGCAGCGGCTTCAGGCTACAGCAGCTGTTTCCGGGACATTTTCAGTGTTTATGGGGGCATCGGGAGATGAGATTAAAATTTGCAAATATCCTGGATTTTATGGAGCATATGGTCAGCATAGGCTGTGCGCTCCGCTCCCACCCCATCCTGGTGCCCCCCCCCCAGCATGACGGCTGGGGGCAACTGCCCCTCCCTGCCCCCTCTTCGCTATGCCTCTGCCTCTGGGGCACCTGGCACTGGCCACTGTCGGCAGACAGGCTACTGGGCTAGATGGACCTTTGGTCTGACCCAGTATGGCCATTCTTATGTTCTTATGTTCTTAATCATATTCTACATTTGTATTTGCTTTCCACAAATCTACATCTGAATCTAAAAACCATTATCAATGCAGAAAAAATTTAATGCTAACAGATTCAACAGTCCAGATACTATAGTAGGAACACTGACTCCTTCTTTTTCTTGGAAGGACAGAGTGTGTGTCTGCAGAATCCTAGGTCTGTAGGGTTGCTTGACAGCATCAGAACTCAGTAATGAGACAATGAGTTTGTCTGGAATTGAATGACAGCAGCTGTTCAGACATCATTGTGGGTGCTCAGGTCACTGGAAGTTAATTTGAATGCATTTGGGTCTGACCGTGGCTTAATAAACTTCTGTTTGCAGACTGAATTACAACCCCTGTTTACCTAAATGGAGCTGTGTTGATTTTCAGAGGTACTGAACATTCTAGGGATGTTAAGGACTAGTCGATCCCCCCCCACCCCTTGCTGCCTCTATCAAATAGAGGCAGCAAAGAGAAGGGAAGAGGGGGTACTTCAAAGTGGCAGCGCCGCAGAGCTGAGCCCGCAATTAGGTGTGCAGCACTGCCCCTTTGAAATGCCACCTTGGCATCTGAAAGGGACAGTGCCACATAGCTGAGCTCAGGATCAGCTATGCAGCGCTGCCACAGGTGGAGCCCAGGATCAGCTGAAAACTCCCCAGCTGATCCTGGGCTCCAGCATGGCATTTCCGTGGAACCCAGGATCAGCTGAGTCCCCAGCTGATCCCAGGTTCTGGGGAAATGCCACATGGAACCCGAAGTCCGCTGGGGAGTCCCCAGCTGATCCTGGGTTCCGCTGAAATGGTGTGTAGAGCCCAGGATTGTTGCATAAAAAAAAGCCTTCGCCTGAGCTTACTTGATTTTACTCATGCATTTTCTGAAAATACACTAACTGTAAGGTCTAAGGCAGGGGTTCCCAAACTTTTCAGCATCACGCCCCCCTTTCTGATTTTTGAAAAACCCTCTCCCCTCCCCCCGAAAAAAACTTGTTGAGCAAAAAAAAAGGAACTGAGCAGGGCAGCAAAACTTGATGGGGGGACTGGGTCGCCTCGTGCCCCCCCTGGAATTTCTTCACGCCCCCCAGTTTGGGAACCCATGGTCTAAGGTTTTAAACTGCAACTCATTGTAATCTTTGTAACTCTCAGAAACTTACTGTAAGCTGCAACTTGGTAATCTTTGTAACTCTCTGCCACCTTGCTTGTAACTTGCTCTAAACTGCATTCTCCCCCGAGTGATGAGTGTGAGAGAGAGAGAGAGAGAGAGAGTGTGTGTGTGTGTGTGTGTGTGTGTGTGTGTTTGAAGCTGCAAGGCTAAGGCTGGAGCACATGGTGATGAGTCATCAGAGACTGCTGCTTTGCTGGATAAAGGGAAGTCTGGGGATGTTCCCTGGTGAAGAGGTGGATGAGTCATAGGGGCCATACAGACATAATATAAAGGAGAGAGAGCACATGTGAGACTCTCTCTTTCTTCCCCAGCTCGTGGGAAACTCCTCTCTACAGCCAGTGTCTCTCCTCCTGACCAGCTTCCCCAGCCACGATCAGCAGACAGACCCTCCAGGATCCACATGCCTTGGCTCCTTCTGCAACCCATATGCCTGTGTAAATGTGTGAGTGCCTGAGGGCAGGAATGAATGGGTGTGAATGAGTGAGTGAATGGAGGGGTGTGCGTGCTTGTTTGTGTGTAGGAGAGAGAGATAGCTGGTTCCCTCTTTAGTTTAAACCTTTGGTGGCAGCACTATCTTCTTTAGTTTATACCTTTAGTGGCAATAAACCCATGCTAGTGTAACCCTGGGTGGTCTCCAGTGGGAATTTTTTGGGGTAACGGATCAGCTGGGGAGTCCCCAGCTCTGCGTGGCATTTTAAATTGGCAGCTCAGCATGGAGCCTGGGCTCAGCGGGGGACGCATTTCGAAGCTGGTACACTGCGTGCATCCCCGAGTCAGTGAGACTTCCCGCTGGCCCCGGGCTGCATGTGGAGTCCTGCTGGGGTTCTTGTACATTTCAAAGGAGGAATGCAGAAGTGCCTATCGACAAGTCAAGTAGTCGATGGAAATTCCATTGATTACTCGACTAGTAAATTAACCGTTACTTAACATCCTTAGAATATTCTCAGCTCAAAAGTCACATTCTCTGATGTGACTGGGGTGTTAGCCAGGGACTTCAGAGATGTTTATTCAGTTCTGTGATCTGACACAGACTTTCTTCTGTGACCTTGGATAAGACACTTAGGCTACTCTGTGCTCTTGTTCTCTATCTGTAAATTGGAGATAACAGATTTTATCTACTTCACAGGATTGTTGTGAGAATACACATATTTAAAGGACTGCTGCGATAATGCAGTAGTGGAGGTAATCTAACAAGTTACAGTGGGGGAGGTATAGGTTGGATATTAGGAAAAACTATTTCAGTAGGAGGGTGGTGAAGCACTGGAATGGGTTACCTAGGGAGGTGGTGGAATCTCCATCCCTAGAGGTTTTTAAGTCTCAGCTTGACAAAGCCCGAGCTGGCATGATTTCGTTGGGGTTGGTTCTGCTTTGGGCAGGGGGCTGAACTCAGTGACCTCCTCAGGTCTCTTCCAGCCCTATGATTCTATGATTCTGTGCAATAGACAGATTGTACTTCAGTGGGTGCTCAGCAACTCCAAAGATCATGCCACCTAATTAGGTGTCTCATGTTAATCAGGTCGCAATGTCCCATAGTGGAATCCTGCTCTAAAGTCAGTGGCAAAGCTTTCATTGACTTTAAAGGGGCCAGGATTCCACCCCAGCCTTCTGCAGAAACTGTGTTGAGGATTAAATGACACAGTAAAGTTGCTTTTCTGTGGAAAACCTTGAAATCTTAACACATGTCCTGCCTCTTTTTTCTGGGTTTTTCTTTAGAAATTCTTAATGCTTAAGACCATAAGAGGAAAGGAATTTATTTACCATTGGGGTAGGCAAAGTACCTTTACATAGGCATACGTATTTGTGGTATACTAGGAGAATGTCTAAGGGAATATTTAAATAACATATTCATTTCTTGGAACTTCTCCATATGTTATGAAGGAAAACCTCAGTTATTCAAATTACAGTTAATTAAAAATATGATATGCAAAAGACAGATCTGTCCCTTTGTGGTTTTACTTTAGCGTGTAGACTTATCAGATGTTTTCCTCTAAATTTTTATATGTAGAAGTGATTTATATGCTTACGTCTTTATATCTGTATTTGACAAGGATATCAAAACATATACATTGCAGTCCTCCACCAGGGCGGCGTACTCCGTAAAGTGGAGATGGTTCTCTGGGTGGGCATTGTAGAGGGGTATGGGACCTTTGCAGGCACCTATCCCGCTCATTCTCGATTATCTCCTTGACTTAAGACAAAAAGGCCTTTCCACATCCTCCCTCAGAGTACACCTAGTGGCCTGAGCACTGACTCTTCCAAATATCTGTTTTCTAGAGTCCCTTTAGACTTTTGGATAATTGGGGTTGTGCTTTAATATTTTCTTTAATTTAGATCCCGCTCTTTTTAGATGAGTCTTCCTGCTTGATTGCCTTTGGGTTTTCTTTTTGAGGTCTGCACCACTGAAATATTTACCCAGAACTTAGGCGGAGTTTACAGATTGAATAGTTATAAATAATAATGAGGATTAGTAAATAAACATCTTTCTGATCATTTGAATGTGTGCAGAGCAATCATTCTGCTTGGTTTAATTTTGAAATAATTTTTGTTCAGTTGCCATTTTCTGCTGACTATTTAAGAAGAGTACATCTGCTAAGTGGTTGTAATTAAAAAAAATCATTCTTCATAAACAAAAGAGAGAAGAGCAAATTATAACATGTTTTCAAATTTCTAAAAACAAAACAAAACATGGTGTTGACATGAGCATCACAATTAGTGACAAATTATCAGAAACAAAAATTCTCTCCATTGATTAATTGCTGTCTTTGACATAAAACACTTTCTAGTTTATCCCAGAACAATCTAATTAAAATTAAAAAAACACATCCAAGAAGTATTTTATTAGCTGTTGTGTGTTTGGTGCTGCTACAGTAGCAGAAAGCTTATTTTTTCTTTTTATTAGTAGATATTTGTCTGAATACGAGACATTCAGTTACTTCTTGTAGGTTTTAATTTTACCTTTTTTTTCTTCCTAAATATTCAGAATGGCAATAGGGAGAGAGGGGAGATATGCATCCATATGTGTAAAAGAGAGAAGCAATAGAGATAAATATTAGGAGACGGAGTGGGCACTACTTTGCATTTGAGGCAGAGCACAGGTCATCAGGATACCACACAGTCTCCCAAAGGTACCAATGAGTATAGTGTTTGTGCCCCTCCCATCTTGTTAATCTATTGATCCTGATAACATCCTTGTCAGCAACCTAGCACCCCATTTATAGATGGGGAATGAGACACAAAAAGTGTAAGTGACTTTCCCATTGTCACACAGGATGGAAAAGTAGGGAACTGAGCCTGACTCTTGAGCTCCATGATACTATCTACATGTTTTGTTAGTCTATAAAGTGCTACCAGACCTTTTGTTGTTTTTTTAAGTTTATCCTGCACAGACTAACTTGGCTACCCCCTGAAGCTTCTTGAACTCCAGGATAGTATCCTAGCCATGTGTACAAGCATATCACTTGTATTGCTCCCTGTATACGTTCTTCTCTCTGGCTGTCTCTACAGTACAGAGTTTGGGGCTTAAGGTAAGGTGGAGCCATAGACTTACCATTTCTCTTCGACATCATTCAGAATGGTTTGATCCTCAGGGCAATGCATTTGTCGGCAGGCTCTGTGCAGAATGCAAGAGGTGAAGGTTCTTTGTATCTTCTCCCTTGCCAATCTGCACAAGAGCCAGCTAGAGTCTGGCCCTAAGTAAGGTCATAGGGACTCTGCATAACTATGCTGAAGGATAGCTAAGACCAATGGAGGGCAACCTGTGGCCTGCAGGCCACATGTGGTCCATCAGGATTCTATGCGTGGCCCATGAGACATTTTGTTTTCTATTGCTCATAGAAATAGAATGTGTAATACCAACAAGTGGAAGTGAATCTGGGACAGCTGGAGCTCAGTACATGAGCTAAAAGCCAGATGATTATTAGCTAAGGCTGTAGGACACATTCATTACTCTCTCTAAAAGTGGTCACAGTGCCACTAGATGGGACAGTACACCATGCCCATAAGGTTTGTTGGTAACACTTGTGCAGGGTTGCCAGATACTGCTGGTTTCTGTCCTCATAATTTTTTTTCTACCAGTATTACTGACATGACAGTCATGTAAAGCAAGGGCATGTGAAGTGAGGTGCTTGCTGACTGCACACAACATTGACTGTGAGAGCTGTGTACTCTGCCTCCAGTCGACATACCTGGCAAATTCTACATATGCAAACATAGTTTGCAAAATTACCCTATTCTGGGAAACTATCTTGGTTATGACAGTTTTGCAGTCCACTGAGATTAGGGATGTGAATGGGTAACTGGTTAACCAGTTACTTAGTAACATCACCCTTAACCATCCATCTCCCCAGCTAGAAAGTCCCCTGAGCTGCAGGCAGGGGCTGCTCTGGCTACGCTGGAGGAGTCCCTGCCTGTGGTGGAGGGGCCACTCCAGCCTACCCCCACTTTAATCAATTAACTGGTTAAACCCTATGTTTAACTGGTTAACCAATTAAATAGGATTTTACATCCCTAAGTGAGATGAAGAAGGGCCACTCACATGGCCCACTCACTAGCCTAGTTTGCCCATTGCTGGCTAAGACTGCCCTCTTTCACGTGTTCATACTTTCATTAAAAATAATAATTAAATGAAAGCCACTAGACTGATATTAGGGAAAATATTTTTAAAAGTCCCCAAAACATCATTTAATGCAGAAGTATTTCATGTTGTGGAAAAGTTATGATATAGCACAGCTATGGAAGATGGAAAAATTTCAGTTCATAAAACCAGTTGAGTACAAAGGAAGAAATCTTACAAGCTTCTAAGCTAGTATTAAAAAGATCCACAGTTCTCCCAGTTGATGACATGTCACAGCAAATTTCCCAAAACAGAACCAACCTTATGCAGTGAAATTAAATCACTAAAACCCATTGCAAAACATACAGTATAATCCTGCAAAAGCCGCGAGGAGTCCTGTGGCACCTTATAGACTAACAGAAGTGCTGGAGCATAAGCTTTCGTGGGCAAAGACCCACTTCGTCAGATGCATGGGTCTTTGCCCATGAAAGCTTATGCTCCAACACTTCTGTTAGCCTATAAGGTGTCACAGGACTCCTCGCCACTTTTGCAGATTCAGACTAACACGGCTACCCCTCTGATACTTGACACCATGCAAGTATAATCCTGATTTATCTCTACAAGACACAACAAGTCATCACAAAATCCTGACTTTATAATGAAGAGAAAAACCTGAGGCAGTAGGAAGAAAAGTATTCCAAATAAATATGAGATGCAGTGGGTCTTCTCAAGTATCAGGGGGAAGAACATGCAAAATGATAAGAACTTTTTTGTACAAGGGACAACTTGTGGAGAGCCATGGGAAAGAGTCTCAAAAGAGGTCTTGCATAAAATTGTCCTTCATGGTGTCTCTGATTCGCACTACCCCTTTGCTGTGCTCTCCTTATGGCGCTGGTGTCTGGTTGCTCAAACTCTTGGGCTAGGGACTCTGCCTCACCCCTTGCCCTTCCAGAAAAGTTTCCCTCTTGAGCTTGCACAGGTTATGGAGCACACAACAAGCCAACACCACAAAGGGAATGGTGTGTTTGCTGAGGCCCAGCTGAGTCAGGCGACTCCTAAACTCCCCCTTTAAACATTCAAATGCACATTCCACCACCATTCTGCACCTGCTCAGCCTGTTGTTGAAATCCTTCTTCCTAGGGTCCAGGCTGCCCATGTACAGTTTCATGAGACACGGGAACAAGGGATAGGCTGGGTTGCCCAGGATCACAATGTGCACTTCCACCTTTCTGACTGTGGCAGGAGTTCCGTAAGATATTGTTACCCCAAAAATATGCTCACTGGAGACCACCCAGGGTTACACTAGTATGGGTTTATTTCCACTAAGTAGAACTAAAGAGAAGAAAGCAGCCACCAAAGGTTTAAACTAAAGAAGATAGAACTCTCTCAGGCATTCACACAGACAAGCATGCAAGCACACACCCCTCCATTCATTCACTCATTCACACCCATTAATTCCTGCCCTCAGGCAATCACACACTTACACAGACATATGGGTTGCAGAAGGAGCCAAGGTGTGTGGATCCTGGAGGGTCTGTCTGCTCATCATGGCTGGGAAAACTGGTCAGGAGGAGAGACACTGGAGAGGAGCTTCTCAGGAGCAGGGGAAAGAAAAAAAGAGAGTCTCACATGTGCTCCCTCTCTTTATATAGTGTCTGAATGGCTCCTGTGACTCATTCACCTTGTCATCAGGGAGCATGCCCAGGCTTCCCTTTATCCAGCAGGGAGCATGCCCAGACTGTGATGACTCATTGAAATGTGCTCCATTGTTCTCAGTCTTCTTCACACTCTCTCTCCATTCACCCAGGAGAGAATGCAGCTTAGGGAAAGTTACAAGCAAGGTGGTTGAGAGTTACAAAGATTACAAAGTTGCAGTTTACAGTAAGTTTCTGAGAGTTACACAGATTACAAAGTTTGACAAAGATCACAGTAAGTTGCAGTTTAAAACGTTAGACCTTACAGTTTGGTGTAGTTTCAGAAAATCCATGTATATAAATCAAGTAAGCTCAGGTGGAGGCTTTTTTATGCAACAGATACAGGTGTCATGCACCTTTTCTGACCATCCCACATTGATGTCGGTGAAGCTTCCTTGTGATCCATGAGCACTTGCAGCACCATGGAGAAGTGCCTCTTCCGGCTGATGTACTCTGAGGCATGGTGGTTGGGGGCCAAGATGGGAATGTGTGTTCCGTTTATGGTGTCACCTCAGTTAGAGAAGCCCATCACAGCAAAGCCCTCTACTTGTTGTTCATGTTCTCCACAGTCAGAACCCACCATAGCAGTATGTTATTGATCACCTTGGCTACTTGTATAACAACAGCCCTGACCATAGATTTCCCTACCCTGAACTTCACCACTGACTGGCATTGGAAGCTTCCAGAGGGCGATTGCCGTGTGTTTCTCCACGGTTAGAATGGGTCTCATGTGGGCATCCTGGCACCTCAGGACATGGGCGAGCCATTCACAGACTTCCAGGAATGTTGTCTTCCGTATGCAGAAGTTCTACAGCCACTGCAGATCGTCCCATGTCTTCATCACAATGCGTTCCCACCAATCTGAACTTGTTTCATGGTGCCAGAACTGGCATTGCTCTGTGTCCAAAGGATTGACAGGTGGGTGCCTTACCATGAGTGTCAGGCCTTGCTAAACAGTGCCCCCATGTCATGCCGAGCTTCGTCCTTGTCCTCTTCTTGTTTGAGCAACATGGGTACGCTCTCGAAGTACAGCTCCATGAGGTGTACCATGACACAAATGAGCATGATGATGATTTCCAGCACACCAGAATCCATGCTCGCAGTGCTCTGGCATCCACGTGGGCAACTGGGACACCAAAAGGCGCAAGCACACTGCCTCCCTTTTATCTCACATAAGGGTGAAGGGACTAAAGGAGTTGCAGCCAACATGAGCCCTTCTAAGCACCCACTGTAGAGTTTTGGACTCAGCAGACACCGTGAGCATAGCCTAGACTGCAAAGCTGCCCATGGTGCCTCGCTTTTTGAGTCGACAGCAGGCTTCCTAATGAGGACGTGCTACTTCGGACAACATTCAATTGTTTCCTGCAGTGAGGACATGGACCTTCAAGTTCTCAAAATCAGGTGTAAAGAAATCTATCATAGTAGATTTGATCTATATGGCCTACTGAGAGTGAGAAATTGTGTCTCTATAATAATTGCAAAAGTAAAACAATCATAGAAGATTAAGGATGGAAGAGACCTCAGAAGGTCATTGTCGTACAGTCAGTGTCGTTCTCTGTCAGGATTTGGGGTTTGTCCTGATGGGTTCCTGACAGGTCCTCATTACTCTGTTGATGATGATAAACTTTTGGCTGAGTACACGTGCACTTTTGGCAGGGAGCGTGTGCTCCCCTGTCTAAAGTGTTAACCCTCTGCACTTGAGTTAACACAACAGATTCCCAAGAGAGCCCCCAGAGACCACAAATTAGATAAGGTTAGAAATCACCCTAGTAGGTTTATTGCCAAATGACATACTTTAAAAGTTGTTAGCAGACAGACTCAACGCTAAGCCACTGCACATTCTGTAAGCCTTGGCAATGTAGCAACATATAAATCGCACAGAGCGCCTCCCTCAGTCTGTTGGCGATCACCCTTTGTGATGCCCTTTTATAGACATGTACAAACAAATTACATCACTTCTGACGTACCAGGTTGTCACCCACTGTTACTTAGTTACCATCCGTTACCTTGCAGAAGGGGGCTTACTTACTGTTCTTCATGCTGTCAACTTTGAACTGGTCCTGAATGTAGGTTGGTATGTACATTAGTTTTTGGGGAGTTGATTGGTACCAAGATGTTTCTTATTGAGATGTTCTGCTATTCCCCTCTGGCTCACAGCCTGTACTTAATCCTTGTACTTGGCGCCTCCCTATGTTTTTCCATGCTTGACCCAAACTTATACAATCTTCCCTGAAGTGTCTGGAGGAGGGCCATTTAGCAGATTCCTGTAAAATCTGCAAGAGCTTCAAGCCTCACACAAAACGGGAACATGATTCCCGCCTAAAGCTTATTCTGATTGAATTCGTGCTGAAACCGGTACCGGAATCGGCACCAGTGGTATTCAAGACTTCCACGGCATCAAGGCACTCAACGGCACTGCAGAAGAATGTGGCACTTCAGCACTGCTCACAATCCTTGGTGCCAAAGAAGAGGAGGCAATATAGAGGGTGGTCCCCCTCTATGCATGGACACAGAGGACAGTACCCTGATGGGTGTTTGGAGGAAGAAATGCCCCGCAGCACCTTGATGCTCCCGGTCCATCCAGGCACCTGTTGAGCTCGGCACGCTCAAGGAGTCTGGTGCAGGACATGTTACCAGAAGATGTCCAGTCATCGTCAACTCCAGACACTATTGACATCACCAGAGAGCTGATACAGCTCGCAGCCTCTCCAGATTTGCCTCCAGCACCGGACTCAGGCCCGCAGCATGCCATACACCTAGTGCCCCAGATTAGCTCACAGCTTCCAGACTGATGGCACTCATTGTACCAGCAGCACTTGAATACAGGCCATATTGACGGCACCAACACTGGTGACACTGGCACAATTTCAGGCACTGGTAGCCACGACGGGTCACCCTGCCACATTGGGGACTTCAGCATCATTGGCACCAATCCAGCAGACATTAGACATGCCGCTCCTGGTGCAAGGGATGTTAGTACCACCTATGGCCTCGTTGGTACTGACTCATAGGATTAAGCCAAAGGTGATGGCCCGGCACCACCCACGGCACCTGTCTCAGGCACCGTCATCAGTGCCTCTATGGTCGATGTTGGACTATTTGTCTGAGTCTGACACGGACTCGGTGCAGTCAAGGCCTCTTCGTGTGTGGGGTTGTGTCTCATCAGATGACCCTGTAATCTTAGTCACCTGATGAGACCAGCCTATCAGGGATATAGGTCGGATCAGAACAGGTGTAGGGGCAAGAATAGTGGTGTCTACAGTAATGGTAATGAGCGCAATAGACACCAGAGGTCAAAGTCCAACTCAGAAAGGGGCACTGGGCTGTCTCCCCCTCAACAGCCCAAGTCTTCATTTTGAAGATACACACGAGGACAGAGTGCCAGTGCCTGTTTGACCCCACCCTTTGGGGGCTGGCTTTCCCATTTTTACCAAGCCTGGGCTCAAATTAGAACTGATGGTTGGGTGCTGGGCCTGGTGTCAGTGGGTTAGGCCATCCCTTTCCACTCCTTACCCCCTTCCTACTCTTCATCCCTGTCCCTCTTCAGGGATCCCTCGCAGGAACATCTCTTACACCAAGAGGTGTCCTCCTTTTTACAACTGGGGGCCGTGGAGACGGTTCCCAACGATTTCAATGGTGTGTGTGGGGTTGTTCCCATTACTTTCTTATTCTGAAGTCAAAAGGAGGTCTCAGACCTATTTTGGACCTCAGGGGCCTCAACGCCTTCATAACGAAGACAAAATTCAGGAGGGTCACGTTGGCCTCTGTCAATCTTTCTCTGGAAAAAGGGGACTAGTATGCTGCCCTCGATTTGAAAGATGTGTATTTTCACATTTCCATAATTGCTGCCCACAGGAGATTCCTCAGGTTTATGATAGGGGAGGACCACTTCCACTTTTCAGTCCTCCCTTTTGGCCTATCCACAGCCTGAAGGGTCTTTAGAAAGGGGATGGCTGCTGTAGGGGCCTTCATAAGGAGGCACCTTGTTCATCCCTACCTAGATGATTGGCTAATCAGGGGCCACTCCAGAGAACAGGTACTGCAACACATAGACTTTCTCAAAAGGCTGTTTCACAGACTTCATAAACGAGGAGAAATCCACTCTTACACCTACACAGATGATAGACTTTGTGGGGCCCACTTGGATTTGACTACTGCCATGGCCTCACTCGCAAGGTTCAGTTTTATGACTATGAGACTGATCATAGAAGGTCTCAAGAGCTCACCCCTCACTACGGCAAAGAATTGCATGAGACTGCTGGGTTACATGGCAGCGTGCACCTACGTGGTCCATCATGCCCGTCTGCAACTCCAGCCACTATAAGCTTGGCTGGCAAGGGCTCACAATCAGGCTTATATGCCGTGGGATACAGTCCTCACAGTTCCTCAGGATGTCCTTCACTCCCTTGAATGGTGGCTGCAGGAGACGGTGGTGTGTCCAGGTGTCCCCTTCACCAGTCAGAGCCCTTCAGTGCAACTGGTCACCGATGCTCTGGATACAGGATGGGGCGCGCATCTATCCGACCGCCAGACTCAAGTTATGTGGTCCCCCGTGGAGCGGGCTCTTCATATAAATATCAGGAATCTCAGGGCAATCAGACTGGCCTGCCAGGTGTTTCTGTCTGACCTGGACACAGAGTGGTCTCGGTCCTGACAGACAACATGGCAGCGATGTTCTATATCAGGAAACAGAGTGGAGTTCATTCCTCTCCCCTGTCCTGGGAAGCCCGGCTCCTTTGGAAATTCTGCATTGCCCATGACATCCATTTGGAGGTGGCTTACCCATCGGGTAGCAGAAATGCCCTGGTGAACATACTCTGTCATTCACTGTCCATGAGTGGTCCCTCAAGGACGATATACTGGGGGAGGTCTTCCAGAGGTGGGGTTGTCTCCTGGCAGACCTCTTTGCCTCCCACAGAAACAAGAAGTGCCAGGACTACTACTCCTACCTAGAGTAGGGATCGGGATTCAAGGAGGTGCCCCCCTGTGCTGCTTTATGCGTTCCCACACTTCCCCCGATACACAAAGTTCTCATCAGGGTAAAGAGATTCAGGGCTTCGGTTATTTTAATATCACCGGAATGGCCTCATCAACACTGGTTCCCAACCCTCCTTGACCTGGAACAAGAGGGACTGATGGTCCTGTCATTGGTGTCAGACCTAATGACCCAGAACCTAGGGGAGGGCCAGGTTTGCCACCCAAACCTCCTGTCCTTCCACCTCGCATCATGGAACATTCGTGATTGACGGGAGCCGAGCTGGCTCTGAAGGGATGAGGAGGGTTCTGCTGGAAAGTAGAAAGCCCTCCACCAGGGTGGCATACTCCCCAAAGTGGAGGTGGTTCTCTGAGTGAGCATTATAGAAGGGTTTGGAACCTTTGCGGACACCTATCCTGCTCATCCTCGACTATCTCTTTTGACTTAAGACAAAAAGGCCTTTTCGCATCTTCCCTTAGGGTATACCTAGTGGCCATTGCACCCTTTCACCCGGGGGAGAGGGGCAGGACAGTGTTTGTAAGCCCAGTGGTCGAGGTTACTCAGGACAGATTGTTTCCACACGTTTGACAGCTGATACCTCCTTGGGACCTCAATCTAGTGCTCACTAGGCTCATGAGCCTCCCTTCGAGCGCCTGGGTATGTGATCCCTGAAACACTTGTCATGGAAGGTTGCCTTCATAGTGGCAATTATGTCAGCTAGGAGGGTGTCAGAGTTGAGGGCCCTTACCACAGACCCTCCTTATACAGTCTTTTTCGCTGACAGGGTTCGACTCCGCCCTTATCCTTCCTTTCTCCCTAAGGTAGTTTCCACTGTTTATATGTCACAAGACATTTGCCTACCTGTATTTTTTCCAAAGCCTCAATCGTCACCTAGGGAAGCACACCTTGCACTCATTGGATGCCAGGGGGGCATTGGCATTCTACATAGACATGACTAGGGGTTTTTGTAAGTCACCACAATTCTTTATTTCAATGGCAGAGAGGATGAAGGGCCTCCCGGTATCAGCCCAGTGCTTTATCATGGATCACATCCTGTATTAGGGAATGCTACGACCTCGCTCGTAAACCAGCACCTCACATCACAGCACGCTCCACTAGGGCAGAGGCCTCATTGGCAGCCTTTGTAGCCCAACTCCCCATACTGAACAATTGCAGGGCATCCACGTGGTCCTCCATGCACACTTTCACAAACCATTACGCCATAGCTCAGCGGGCCAGGCCCTTGATAGGGTGGTGATACCATCTGTTACTGATTAGAAGAGTCACTATCCTCTGACCCCACCTCCTAGCTTTTAGCTAGGGAGTCACCTCATTCAAATGGACATGAGCAAGCACTTGAATAAGAAAAAAACAGTTACTTATCTCATGACTGTTGTTTTTCGAGATGTGTTGCTCATGTCCATTCAAAATCCCACCTGCCTCCCCTTCTTCGGAGACATCCGGCAAGAAGGAACTGAGGGCAGGGAAAGCCAGCAGGGGTATATATGTGCCGATATAGCGGCACCACTCCAGGGTACTACTGGGAAAACAAGGATCCAGAATCCATATATGCGGCGTACACACACCTCATTCAAATGGATATGAGCAACACATCTCAAAGAACAACAGGTACAAGAGTTAAGTAAACATTTTTTCTGTAAAGGAAACCTATAAGCTGCTTCATAGAAGGACCCACATTTGACATTTATTTCCAGTGACAACGACTATGACGGACACAACAGAGAGCCCGCTTCATCATTTTCCTCACACATCAAGAAAATATGGTGCCCAAACTCTGATCATTGAGGTAAAAATATACAAGAACTTACTTGCAGTGAAATCAGATTTTAAAGTATTACTATCAAGTTATAGGAAGTTAGAGCAAATATTAGTACCAAAATAGTAGGCATAGTAGAAGAGCCACCAATTTCATACCAATCTGAGTTGAGAATGGAGTAGTAAAAAATGCAAACAGGTTCTGAACTTCAGAGATGAAAGAAAAATATAGAAAAAAATCAATTCATTAAAAGGATATTGAAAACAGGCAAACTCTTAGCACTTAAGAACTCAGAAATTAGTTTCACTCAACAGCTATTGAAACAAACCCATATCTGCAAAGTGTAGATGAAATTCTAATGGCTAGGGCACACAGAGCATCTCTGCCTTCCTGAAAGTACTGGTAGCAGACAAACAGACTTCCTAATAAAGCTTCCGTGTTTCCATTAAAAAAAAAGCTATTATATGAAAGGCCAGAGAATTGAGTGAGATTAATTTGTATTTTACTCCCTTGAAACACTATCAAGGGATCTCTCCATTGACCTTAAGAATGAGACTGGAGTTAAAGGAAATAATGTAGATCCCGAGAAAAGCAGAGATCCATTACTGCTGCATTTTCCCCTTCAGATTGTTTTTTATATCTCACAATCTCACAATATCAGAGACTTGAAATAAGGCAATAATAAGATTATAAAAATATTGGGTCTGGACACATGTAATAAAAGAAAGCAAGGAGAATAGCTAAAGGGGAGGTTAGAAGAAGGATAGTAGCCAGCATTTTGGGGTTTGACTTCAGGGTGAAGCTGTTTTGCACCTGTAATGGGATGGCACTCACCTCCTGTGAGTGCCCCCATCTGGCCAAGTGTGTGCATTTACACTCTCTCAGTCTTCAGCCTTTTCAGCTACTCAGCCCTCTGGCCGAGTCACACAGCATTGTGTGAAATCACAAACCTCTTCTGGGGTACACATCTAACAGGAGCCCATCCCAGTGCCCTATGCTAGAGTCCCTTTTCTGTTAGTTTGTTTCCTCATTCAGGAGCGAGTGGTGTCTCCAGGACCTCTCCTCCTAGAGACAGTTTCTTCCCCCAGCTCAGGGCTCAGTGCATCGTAGTCTCCCACTAGCTCTTCACACAGAGCTCTCGGTGCTGCTGCTGCATTGTTAGCCAACCAGACAGTTCACCTCTTCAGGGCTCCAGAGACACTGAATTGACTCTGATCCTGCATCTTCTTTTATAAGGCCTTTCTGGCCCTTGATTGGCCAGTTCCTCCACAACCACTCTAGCCTCCTGGAGGACTTGTCTATGTCCTTTCTTTCAGAGGCAGGGTGTGGCTGGAACACAGAGTCTCCCCCAGGGGGCCTCAGGGCCTTGTCACAGCACTGTGTAAAGGTTTTTGGAAAGAAATATGGAGCTGCTTTAAAGCACTACTCTCTAGTTTGGCAACATCCATGGTTTGGCATGATTTTAGTTAGCCAGATATGCACTAATCATGGGCGTGGACAAGTTTCCCAAAGCCCCATAAAGTTTGTTTATAGCTACCAGTCCTGATTCTCAGTGTTCTGTGCTGTTATTTATCTCTAACTACCCCAAGTGTCTTTTAAGACCCCAGTAAGTAGTGGGGGTGTTGGTAATGCTGCAAGACAACATTAATCTGTTATGGTTCAGCAAATTCTCTGGTTTGGCACCAGTCAGATCCAAAGGGTGGTAGACTAGAGAAGTTCAACCTGTAGTATCCAGATTTTTTGGTCCCTGATTCTGTAATCGGATGCATGTGAGCGGACTACTGTGGCCCTGCAGAATCTCTTTGACTTATTTTTGTTAGGACATGAAAATATTAGAAAAATTTCCACACGGAGAAAACAGAAATCCATCACAAAAACCCAAAATTTTGTGTTTACAAAGTTTTGTGACTAAAATTAAATAGAGCAATCACAAACCAGAAATGATTCCAGTCCCTTCTCTTTTTTCAATGAATATTTAATTATTTAAATAAAGAGGAACAGCTTCAACAGGATAGACTGTGAGAAACTGACCCCAGAGTAGCTGATACACTGGAAGAGGCTCACCTTAGAGGGAAGACCTGGGTTCATGTTCTTGCTCCAGAGCAGGGATACAAGCCTGGCTCTCCCACATCTCAGGTGACTGCACTAACCATCATTACCATTTCTATTTTCTGAGTAGAACCTAAGTTCCCTTGTGATTGTAGCCCCTCCCCCCATTCCATAATTGGAACAGTGTGTTTCAGACATGTGAGAATGAACCACTTTGACATTTCTGATTTTTTTTACTTGAAGAAACAGTTATCCAAAATCAAAACAAATGTGTGGGAATTCAAACCTGGCTCTCACACATCTCATATGAATTCACTAACTACTGGACTATTTGGTTTAAAGGCAGAGGAGAGGAGGGCTACTTCTCCTCATTTTAATGAATGACACCTCAGTGCCCAGATAATCTAGCCATTTGTTCCAAATGGCCTTCATGTGTATTTTTGTAAAAACAAACAAAATCAAAAAAACTTTTAAAAAACAAAATTTTGAACAACCATCAAACCAAAAAAAGTTATTTGCACAACTTTAGTCATTAGTAAAGTTGAAGCAAGGCTCAATCCTGCAAACATTTACTAAAGGGATTAACTGCTCAGGAGAGTAGTCCATTGTATTCAATGCTGCTAAGTATTTTTTCACTTGTGGTGGGGTAGAGTACAGATGATTCATGCCCACTTAGGAAGTGAATGGAAGTGGCAGCCCTGTGCAGGGCAAAAAAAGTTGTGTGTGTATTTAAGAGGTTTTTGGACTGAGGTCTGTTTAACTGTAAGAAATGAACAGAGTATGGCTATGTCTAGACTCTTTCGAAAGAGGCTTTTTTGAAAGATACTTTTGAAAAAGCCTCTTTCGAAAAAGAGCGTCTAGACTACAACCAGTACTTTCGAAAAAGCAAGCTGCTTTTTCGAAAGAGAGCACTCAGGCAGTCTGGATGTTCTCTTTCGAAAAAGCACAGTTTGCATTACACAGCACCTTTTTTCAAAAGAGCACTTTCGAAAAAAGGCGTTCTTCCTCGTAAAACGAGGTTTTCCACGGTCGAAAAAACTGCCGTGTTCTTTGATTTACTTTCGAAAGAACGCAGCAGCAGTCTAGATGCGAGGGAAGTTTTTTCGAAAAAAGGCCACTGTTTTCGATAAAACCCTGTAGTATAGACACACCCTATGTGTGCTTCTGTACCTGGGCTGACATGAGCACTTTTGTGCCCAAATGCTTGTTTTGAATGTTTGAAATCCATTTGTGTTCTTAAAGGCAAAAGTGGGCTAAACTGCAAAAGTGCTGTAACGTTTTGAAAAGTTGGCTTTCCATTTAATCTTAAACAACAATATGTTGTCATGTCCATAAATATTTAGGAAAAATCAAGGCTCTGATAAAAAACTGGGATGAAACTTTTGCAACTTTTTTTTACAAAAATATTATCCTTTCTGTGTTCCCTCCACCCCAGCTGTTGTAAAAACTATGTTAATGTCTCTTCTTAAACTGATTATTATTATTGGATTACTAGAAGACTTACCCGACATTGCCCGGGTCTTTCAGGGTACGGGGATGGAGGTTTGGTGGGGCATTCAGCCATGGGAATCAAGACTGAGGGGAAAAACAACTGAGGAGAGTTGGCAGTTTTTCAAAGGGACATTATTAAGGGCCCAAAAGCAAGCTATTCCGCTGCGTTGGAAAGATAGAAAATATGGCAAAAGACCGCCTTGGCTTAACCACGAGATCTTGCATGATCTAAAAATAAAAAAGGAGTCATATAAAAAATGGAAAGTAGGACAAATTACAAAGGATGAATATAAGCAAACAACACAGGAATGCAGGGGCAAGATTAGAAAGGCAAAGGCACAAAATGAGCTCAAACTAGCTACGGGAATAAAGGGAAACAAGAAGACATTTTATAAATACATTAGAAGCAAGAGGAAGACCAAGGACAGGGTAGGCCCACTGGTCAGTGAGGAGGGAGAAACAGTAACAGGAAACTTGGAAATGGCAGAGATGCTCAATGACTTCTTTGTTTCGGTCTTCACCGAGAAGTCTGAAGGAATGCCTAACATAGCGAATGCTAGTGGGAAGGGAGTAGGTTTAGAAGATAAAATAAAAAAAGAACAAGTTAAAAATCACCTAGAAAAGTTAGATGCCTGCAAGTCACCAGGGCCTGATGAAATGCATCCTAGAATACTCAAGGAGCTGATAGAGGAGGTATCTGAGCCTCTAGCTATCATCTTTGGAAAATCATGGGAGACAGGAGAGATTCCAGAAGACTGGAAAAGGGCAAATATAGTGCCCGTCTATAAAAAGGGAAATAAGAACAACCCAGGAAACTACAGACCAGTTAGTTTAACTTCTGTGCCAGGGAAGATAATGGAGCAAGTAATTAAGGAAATCATCTGTAAACACTTGGAACGTGGCAAGGTGATAGCCAGCATGGATTTGTAAAGAACAAATCATGTCAAACCAATCTGATAGCTTTCTTTGATAGGATAATGAGTCTTGTGGATAAAGGAGAAGCGGTGGATGTGATATACCTAGACTTTAGTAAGGCATTTGATACGGTCTCGCATGATATTCTTATCAATAAACTAGGCAAATACAACTTAGATGGGGCTAGTATAAGGTGGGTGCATAACTGGCTGGATAACCGTACTCAGGGAGTAGTTTTTAATGGTTCACAATCCTGCTGGAAAGGTATAACAAGTGGGGTTCCGCAGGGGTCTGTTTTGGGACCGGCTCTGTTCAATATCTTCATCAACGATTTAGATATTGGCATAGAAAGTACGCCTATTAAGTTTGCAGATGATACCAAGCTGGGAGGGGTTGCGACTGCTTTGGAGGATAGGATCATAATTCAAAATGATCTGGACAAATTGGAGAAATAGTCTGAGGTAAACAGGATGAAGTTTAATAAAGACAAATGCAAAGTGCTCCACTTAGGAAGGAACAATCAGTTTCACACATACCGAATGGGAAGCGACTGTCTAGAAAGGAGTACGGCAGAAAGGGATCTAGGGGTTATAGTGGACCACAAGCTGAATATGAGTCAGCAGTGTGATGCTGTTGCAAAAAAAGCAAACATGATTCTGGGATGCATTAACAGGTGTGTTGTGAGCAAGACACGAGAAGTCATTCTTTCGCTCTACTCTGCGCTGGTTAGGCCTCAGTTGGAGTATTGTGTCCAGTTCTGGGCACCGCATTTCAAGAAAGATGTGGAGAAATTGGAGAGGGTCCAGAGAAGAGCAACAAGAATGATTAAAGGTCAAGAGAACATGACCTCTGAAGGAAGGCTGAAAGAATTGGGTTTGTTTATTTTGGAAAAGAGAAGACTGAGGGGGGACATGATAGCAGTTTTCAGGTATCTAAAAGGGTGTCATAAGGAGGAGGGAGAAAACTTGTTCACCTTGGCCTCTGAGGATAGAGCAAGAAGCAATGGGCTTAAACTGCAGCAAGGGAGGTTTAGGTTGGACACTAGGAAAAAGTTCCTAACTGTCAGGGTGGTCAAACACTGGAATAAATTGCCCAGGGAGGTTGTGGAATCTCCGTCTCTGGAGATATTTAAGAGTAGGTTAGATAAATGTCTATCAGGGATGGTCTAGACCGTATTAAGTCCTGCCATGAGGGCAGGGGACTGGACTCGATGACCTCTTGAGGTCCCTTCCAGTCCTAGTATTCTATGATTCTATGATTCTATAAACACTGGACTTGATCTCTTGAAGTCCTTCCAGTTCTGTGATTCTATGATCCAGAGGCATGTGTGTGTGTTGGTTGATCATGACTGTAAGCCTCCAATGTGATGTGGCTTCAAAACAGGCTAATGCATCTTCTGGATGCATCAAGCAAGGTATCAAGGAAGATAGGGCAGTGTTAGTACAAGGCACTCATGAGATTTCATATGGAAAACTGTATGTAATTCTGGTCACCCATGTTCAGAAAGATGAATTCAAACTGGAACAGGTACAGAGAAGGGTTACTAGAAAGGCTAAGAGGAATGGCAAACCTAAATTAGAAGAGGAGCTTCCAAGTGCTTCACTTGTTTAGCCTATCCAAAGTAAGACTAAGGGGAGGTATGAGGTGGAAATGGACATAGAAGACAGACTTGTTGAGAGTCTCTGGATTAGGTTAAAACGGGTAAAAAAAATAAGGATGATGTCATGCTGGTCTACAATGTTGCATAAAAAAGCCTCCGCCTGAGCTCACTAGATTTATATACATGGATTTTCTAAAGCTGCACCAAACTGTAAGGTCTAAGGTTTTAAACTGCAACTTATTGTGATCCTTGTCAATCTTTGTAATCTGTGTAACTCTCAAACTTACTGTAAACTGCAACTTTGCAATCTTTGTAACATGCAGTCACCTTGCTTGTAACTTTCCCTAAGATGCATTCTCCCCTGAGTGAATGGAGAGAGTGTGTGAGTATGAGTGTGTTTGAAGAAGGCTTGGAACAATGGACCACATGGCAATGAGTCATCACAGTATGGGCATGCTCCCTGCTGGATAAAGGGAAGTCTGGGCATGCTCTCTGCTGGATAAAGGGAAGTCTGGGCATGCTCCCTGATGGCAAGGTGAATGAGTCACAGGAGCCATTCAGACACTATATAAAGAGAAGGAGCACATGTGAGACTCTCTCTTTTTCCTGCCACTGATCCTGAGAAGCTCCCCTCCCGTGTCTTTCCTCCTGACCAGCTTCCCCAGCCGTGATGGGCAGACAGACCCTCCAGGATCCACATGCCTTGGCTCCTTCTGCAACCCATATGTCTGTGTAAGTGTGTGAATGCCTGAGGGCAGGAATGAACGGGTGTGAATGAGTGAGTGAATGAATGGAGGGGTGTGTGCTTGCTTGCTTGTCTGTGTGTGTGTGAGAGAGAGAGAGAGTTCTATCTTCTTTAGCTTAAACCTTTGGTGGCTGCTTTCTCCTCTTTAGTTCTACTTAGTGGAAATAAACCCATACTAGTGTAACCCTGGGTGGTCTCCAGTGAGAATATTTTTGGGGTAACATACTACAGACCACCTACTTATGCAGAAGAGGTGGATGAGGCTTTTTTTAAACAACTAACAAAATCATCCAAAGGACAGGGTTTGGTGGTGATGAGGACATCAAGTATCCAGACATATGTTAGGAAACTAACACAGCAGGGCACAGAGTATCCGATAAATTCTTGGGCTGCATTGGAGACAATTTTTTATTTCAGAAGGTTGAGAAAGCTACTAGGGGAAGCTGTTATTCATTTGCTTTTAACAAATAGGGAGGAACTGGTTGAAAATTTGAAAGTGAAAGGCAGCTTGGGTGAAAGTGACTATGAAATCCTAGAGTTCATGATCTGGACTAACTGGAGAAATGGTCTGAGGTAAATTGGATGAAGTTTAATAAGGACAAATGCAAAGTCCTTCACTTAGGAAGGAACAGTCAGTTTCACACATACAGAATGAAGTGATTGTCTAGGAAGGAGTACTGCAGAAAAGGTTCTAAGGGTCATAGTGGACCACAAGCTAAATATGAATCAACAGTGTGACACTGCTGCAAAAAAAAAAGCAAACATGATTGTGGGATGCATTAACAGGAGTGTTGTGAGCAAGACACGAACAGTCATTCTTCTGCTCTACTCTGTGCTGATTAGACCTTAATTGGAATATTGAGTCCAGTTCTGGGCACCACATTTCAAGAAAGATGTGGAGAAATTGGAGAAGGTCCAGAGAAGAGCAACAAAAATGATTAACGGTCTAGAAAACATGAGCTATGAGGTAAGGCTGTCAGTGCCAGAGGAGAATGGAGAGTGTGGCTCAGAAGACAGAGTAAAGGGGGAACCCAGGAAGGTGGGAAGGTTGTTTCACTGGTATTTCAGCACATTCAATGATAGTCACAAGGGGATCTCTGTTACTTAACCCGTCACAGTTTCATAGACGAGCAGGAGAATAAGAACAGCTTGTTGCCCTGAAATGCTGATGGTGATTTTATGTGAGTTTTAAGTGCGGTGGCTATAAAGCAGTGGTCTCCAACCTTTTTAAGCATGAGATCACTTTTTGAATTTAAGTTCAATCCAGGATCCACCTCAAACCCAAACACTCTTGTCCCACCTCCTTCCTGCCCCTTCTCCAAGGCCCCGCCTCTGCTCATTCCATTCTCCCTCCCTCTCCCACCCTCACTCACTTTTATCAGGCAGAGTGCTGGGGTGAGGGGGGGGGGGAGATGTGGTCTCTGATCTTGGGCTAAAGGATTTGGAGTGTGGCAGAGGGTCTGAGCTGAGCCTGGGAAAGGGAGTTGAGGTGCAGGATGAGTGCAGGCTCTGGGAGGGAGCTTGGGTGCAGGGGGACTCAGGGCTAGGGCAGGAGTTTGGGGGGCAGGAGGGGCTCAGGAATGGGGCTAGGGTTTGGAATGCAGACTCCAGCTGGGCACTATTTATCACAAGTGGCTTCTGGGTGGTGGTGCAGTGGGGCTAAGGCAGGCTTACCCATCCCCTGGCCCTACACCACTCCCAAAAGCAGCCAGCAAACTGTCTCCATCCCTGTCCCCCCTCTGCTCTGTGGAGATGGGCTACAAGGTGGAAGGAGGGGCACCATGACATCAGCACCCCCTCCTGTTCTTCTTATGCCTTTGTACATCAAGCAAGAGGCTCTTGGAGCTGGGGGGCAGCTGCAAGGTAGAGGGCAGGAGCAGCCCAGTAGTGCTGAGAGGGGCAGATGAAGTGCCAGCACTTAACAGCCTCCCAGCCAAACCTGTCAGTATCACCTGTCAAAGGCTCCAAGATCTACCAGTAGATCCCAGTCTACTACTTGGTGACAACTGCTATAAAGCAAAGAGGTTACTGGTTTGTAATTTTCTGTTTGCTCTTTTCAGGTAAGGGAAATAGAGGCAAAAAATCAGCAAGATGAATGAAAACAGTAAGGGTATGTCTACACTAGCCCCCTAGATCGATCTAGGGAGGCTAATGAGGGCGACCGAAATTGCAAATGCGCTGGTTAGGCCTCAGTTGGAGTATTGTGTCCAGTTCTGGGCACCGCATTTCAAGAAAGATGTGGAGAAATTGGAGAGGGTCCAGAGAAGAGCAACAAGAATGATTAAAGGTCTAGAGAACATGACCTCTGAAGGAAGGCTGAAAGAATTGGGTTTGTTTAGTTTAGAAAAGAGGGAGTAACAGTTAATCTGAACTAAGGACTTCGTTTGGATTAACTTTAAACTGCCGTGTGTAGCCGCGGGCAGTTAGCTCGGACTAGGGGGGATTTAAAAATGGCGGCCGGACGGGAACATGCAAATAAAGCCCGGGATATTTAAATCCCGGGCCTCATTTGCAACCCCGGTTCCCTGATTTGCCTACCTAGCTCGAACTAATGAGCTAGTGTAGACATACCCTAAGATAGCACAGGAAATCTGTATAATTCATTATATTGCTATGCTTCCCTGATGCTATGTGCTGAGCCCCCTGACATCCCTGAGGATTTGTGAAAGGGTCCTTGAAAGTTAGCCTTACAACTGTCTATAACAGTGCCTGCACTGATGGAATCCTCCCTCAACCAGATGCAAGATTTGAGTCCTTTTGCTTTTGCTGCTATAGCTTTTTTGTTTAATGTAGGGATCATAAAGAAGATGAGAATCTCACTCAATATTTTTCAGTATTTTTTTGAACTAGGGGGAAATAGTAAACTTTCAACTCTGTCAAACTCTTTAATAAATATTTTCTCTTTTTAAATGTGTTTAGTGATTAACTGCTTAGTTTCTCATTAGTATGGAATATTAAACTTTCAGAAATTATAGATCTCTTATCCCAGGAATTATTTCTACTTTGAAAGGAAATTATGTAAAAATGGCACTTACTTAATAAATAGATACACTTTTCATGTGTGTGGAGTCTTGTTCTTCCAGTGGTAAATATAATATTATGCTATTGTCTTTATCTACACAGGGTATGTCTACACATCAAAGGTAATTCGAAATAACAGCCGTTATTTCAAATTAACTTTACTACCGTCTACACAGCCAAACTGCTATTTCGAAATAATTTCGAAATAGTGGAGCACTTATTTCGAATTTGGTAAATCTCATTCTACGAGGAATAACGCCAAATTCGAAATAGCTAATTCGAAATAAGTGCTGTGTAGACACTTATTTCAAAATAGGGGGCCTCCAGCCTTCCCAGGGTGCCCTGGTGGCCACTCCAGCCTCAAACAAGAACACTCCTCTCCCTCCCCGGAGCCCTTAAAGGGGTTGACTCTGGCCACAGTGCCTGTGCCAGCTCCAAGCCTGCCGGCCCAGAGCCAACAGTCACTGCCCCGACCCAGTGGCCTCAAAACATGAGCCAGAAAGCCACTGGCAGCCAGCCCTCCGCCGCTCCCCAGGAGCAGTCTGCCAGCTCCCAGGAGCCTGCCAGGGCCTGGAGAAGGCGGGTGCCTTCCTGGTCCAGGGTGGAGATCAGGGTGGACCTTACTTAGGTTTGGGGGGGATGCCCTCAACGTCCATGATCTCCGCACTAGACGGAGGAATGTGGCCATCTATGGCAGGATAGCTGCCAGCTTGGCCACCAAAGGCCACATGCAAACCCAGGAGCAGGTTCGCATGAAAATCAGGTTGGTCCGGCAAGACCCCCAACCCTGAGCCCTGAGCTTCCCCTCCCCCTTCTTTCCCTTGCTTCCCCCAGTGGGGCAGACCAGGGAGGCTCTTAGTGCTCCTCAGGGTGGAAGCTCTCCCGCAGGGCCTCCTGGATACTGACAGCCCCCCGATGGACCTCCTGGATGGCAGCCTGCAGAAAGTGCAGGCAGGCTTGCATCGACGCGTTCACAGGAAGCACCAGAGTGCCCAGGGGCAGCTCTGGCTCCATGTTGCAGAGTGCTGTGGTGTCCCGAGTGAGGGCAACCAGAGTATGCAGAGACACAAATGCTTTGCTGTCCCATATCGAGGTAGGCAAGCAAGCAGGGAAAGCTGAGAACCGGCTGCCCAGGGTGGGGTCCCTTTAAGCACAAGCCTCAGATAGCCTCAGGCAGCAGCCACACAAATAAACTCCTGACCTGATGCCCTGCTGGACCTGGTTCCGGCCGGCCTTCAATGCAATTCAGTGTCCACTCAGTGTGGACGCGCTATTTCGAAATAGCAAAACGCTATTTTGAAATGCATTTTGTGTGTAGCTGTGTTATTTTGAAATAAGCTATTTCGAATTAAGTATTTCAAAATAAGATATTTCGAAATAACACTGTAGTGTAGACATACCCACAGTGAATAGCGTGCATGTACTGTCCCCTAGCAATCATGACCAAAATTTTTCACAAAGCACCAGATACAAGGCCAATCATTTACACTTGTACAAGTCCACTGAAGGAAATGGGATTGTATGGGTATAACTGAGAGCATAGCTTGGCTGCAGAATCTTAATTAGAGGTGTTATGTGAGAAAGGAAAGAAATAGCATGACTTGCAGATTTCAGCTTGAGTTTACAAGGCTGGTGGATTAGGGGGTGGAGGATTCTGCATCTCTTTAGACCCTTCAAATGAAGACTGGAGTCTTTCTGGATCATATGCTTTAGTGAAACAGAAGTTGTTAGGCTCAATAGGAAGAAATATGAATGAAATGATATGGCTTGATTATCACACTCTGTGATCTAATGGTACCTTCTGTCCACAAAATCTATGAATATATTATCAATTCTATACTATCCTATAATCAATTTTCAGAACGCAACTAGACTTTGTAATTTCTTCAGTTAAGACTTACTTAAATCAACATAGGTAGGAAGGATAAAACTATAAGAATAACTTCAAATAACAATGCAGGATTATAGGATGTATAGGCTATTCACTCCCAAATTTTGCTTTGCCAAAAATCTGCCTTTGATCTTAGAAGATATAAAACAAAAGTATTGTACTTTATCTAACCTTTTTACCAGACATCAGGCTTCACATTAATTTAATTTTTCTACCTTCGGGGAACAGATGTTCAGTAATCTATTATGTGTTTAAGATGTGGACATTAAAGAAAATGCTGCCATTTTCCCCCATTAATTATTTCATCTATTGAATTCTTTGACAGAATAGAAGAAATGTAATTAAACATTTTATTTTAATTAAAATAGAATAGAAAGCACCAGTTAGAAAACCCCAGTGCTCTGTTTATGCTTGAGGAAAACAGCAAACATATGTTTCTGCTTCATTGTTTGTCATAAATCAATGTAAGGATACTTATTGTTGCATACTCATTTACAAAAACATGTTATCATTATTTGCAATTTTCACTAATCCTAAAGTAAATACAAAAAAGTATTAAAAATGCTTCTCCACTTATGGAAAGCATTTTTTAATTTCAGTAAGCAGCAGTATTTCAATGACTTTTTTTTTCTAATTAGGAGAATGCTGTTGTCTGGCAGAACTGGAATGTTTTCTTTTGGTAAAAGCAGGAAACAGGAATTACTGTTAGTTTCTTGACTTCAGGAAAATCCCATAAATTTTCAGTGCCTCAGTTGTTTGAGCTCTTCACATCAGTGATGTAAAATCCCATTTAATCATTTAGTTTAACCAGTTAACTGATTAAATGGGGGGAGGGATGGTGGGCTGGAGCACCCTTCTTTTCTTCTGTCTTGGCCTGAAACTAAGTTCACCCATAGCTAATGAAACCAGCTCAGACAAGAATAAACTCTATGCACTTGTGCTAAATATGATTGTCCCACAAAGTGGATTCTTTAGCAATTTAGTCATCTTTAACAATAAGTTCAGCAATTATCAAGGCCAGTATTGGTACTGTATTAATGCAAAGTACTATTACAAATTAGCAATGCCCAAAGTATTGTTTTCTTTTTTAAACAATATATTAAAAGTATAGATGCTGTAGAGTCCCACACATGGCAGCAATATTAAGGGTATCTCCCAATGGAAAAAAAAGTTTGATCTTTTATTAAAGTTTTTTCTGAAGTTAAAGAAGATAGTAGTACTTGGAATAATAATAGTAAGGGGAACCCAAAGGGCTTTTCTGAAGTGAGAAAACATTTTCATGTCTCAAAGCAGATTCTATCCCGTAGTATTTGGAAGTTTTTCTTCTCAACACTGCTTCATTGCGTTCACCAATGTAATGTCAATGGAATGATCACTCAGACATCAATAGAAATGTCTTCTTACATATCTGAATTCTCACTTTCAATCCAAATATCTAGTATATTGCTGAGTCTAAGCTAGTTACTCTCTGCTGGTCTATGAACTTACAGGTCTTTTAGTCTGTCTACACAGCAGCGTTATTTTGGAATAACTGACGTTATTCCGAAATAACATAGTCTGCATCTACACAGCAAGCAGTTATTTCGACATAATGTTGAAATAATGTTGAGCTGGAGAACTTCTTACTCGGACTCCTGTAACCCTCATTTTATGAGGAGTAAGGAAGGTCAGAGGAAGAGTGATCTTTCTTGGATTTCCTGCTGTGTAGATAATGCCAAAAGCCAAAATAAGCTATTTCAACTTAAGCTACGCAGTTGATGGCGCTCAACTTGCGTAGCTTATTTTGGCTTTAGCCCTCTAAAGCTATGCCATTTCTGTGGACAGGCATTAGAAGAGACTTTCTGTTTAGAAAGTTCATGTTCAAAATCCAGATTGTTACATCAGATGTGTCAGTTGATGAAAATACAGAGCTGCAAGTTTTTGATAGTCAGCATTCAGTCAGCTTCTCAGAAATTTTGTGCTTCTGACATATTCAGAAAAATAAGTGGCTTATTCTGTATTGTTTAGTTTCATTATGGAAATAAATGTTTAGTGCTTATGAAAGAGGTGAAGTTTACAACTCTAAAAACTGAACTTGTCTATTTAGAATTGAAAAAACAAAAGTGGATAATTGGTCTGAAATCACTAAGATGAAACTCAGTGAAGACAAATACAAAGCACTATACTTAGGAAGGAAAAATCAAATACACAGATACAAAATGGGGAATAATTAGCAAGGCAGTATTATAGAAAAGGATATGGGAATGGATCAGAGATTGACTATGCACCACCAACAAAAATGCTGCTATCATTATGGGTGTATTAACAGGAATGTTGTATGTAGGACAAAGGAGGTAATTGCCCTGATCTGATCCGCACTAGTGAGGTCTCAGTTGGAATATTATGTCTAGTTTTGAGTGCTACACTTTATGAAAGATGTGGACAAACTGGAGAAAGTCCAGAGGAAAGCAACAAAAATGATAAATGGCTAGAAGCCTGCTCTAAAAGGAAAAGTTAAAAAAAAAAAAACCTGGGCATATTAAGTGTTGAGGAAAGAAGACCCAATACCCAATAACTGTGCAGGGCAGGGGAGACTGATTAGTCATCATATGTCAACACTGTTATAAAGAGGGTGGTACTCACATTTTCTTTTTATACACTGAACATAGGAAAAAAAGTAATGGGCTTAATCTGTAGCAAGGGAGAGTTAGGTTAGACATTAGGGGAAAAAACAAATTATTAGGGTAAGGTAAGTTCTCAAGAGAGGTTGTTTAATCCCCATCATAGTTCTCAAGAACAGGTTAGACCAGGGCTACTCAACATGGGGCCCATGGCCTGTTTGTTTGCCGCCCGCAGTGCGGTTTGGGTTTACGCTGGGCTCAACACACAGCCTGCAGGTGGGAGCCAAAACAAAAAGGAGTCAATATAATGGTCTTCTGTTTATAGGTGTTTTAGTAGTTAAATTCCTGGACTGTCACTGCTCATTAAAAGTGCGGTCATATGGGTAGAAATTGGGTAAATATTGCATTTTATTAATATCAGTAGAACTGAGTTAAATGGGGTCCTCTGTATTGTGTAGTCTTGCCTTAATCTTTGTATCTTTGCCCATCAGTGTGAAATAAGCTATTTGCATATATATTTGCATGTAAGTTGCGGCCCTTGGCATGTGCTGTGAGTATCATTGTGGCCCCCGGAGCTTCCAAAGTTGAGTAGCCCTGGATTAGACAAAAACTTGTCAGCAGTAGTCTAGATATACTAGGTCTTCCCTCAGCACAGAAGATGGAATAGAGGACCACTTGAGGTCCCTTCAGTTCTACATTTCTAAGATTCTATGATTACAGAAACAGACAGGATAGGTCAAGGTTTCTCCATGGATCATTAGAAATTTTCCTGAAAGGCAGGGGCCACCATAGGAATGGTATAACTGTTATCTCCCGGACCATTCAATCATTTGCCCAACAACTATGGCCAGTTGATATAACTGATTTTCATGAACTTATCACTTGTCCTGTAAGAACTGTTCTAAAATTGCTGTTTTCTGCTCCAGAGATGATTACACAGCTTTCATATTTTTGCTCAGTGCTGACCTGAAGTGAATTGAAGTAGATGACAGAGAGGTGATAGATTCTGTCCAATTTCGCATTTAACTTGAAAACAAAAATTTTGAAACCAAATCATTTGGTACTCCAAATATTTTTTTACTGCACTAAATGCAGGAAAAAAAGTTATGAGCTTAATCTGTAGCAAGGGATAGTTAGGTTACACATTAGGGCCACATCTAGACTTCAGGCTTCTTGCGCAAGAAGCTTTTATCAGAAGAGATCTTCCGAAAAAACTTCTTGCGCAAGAGCGCATCAAAAAAGTGATGCACTTTTGCGAAAGAGAGCATCCAGACTGATTGGATGCTCTCTTGCATAGAAGGCCACCCAGAACCACTTCGGCCAAGGCTTTAGGTCACAGTTGCTTTTGAGTGCTGTTGCTGGAGCCCTGCAGAGACATGCGCTTAAAGGGATCCCCCCTGGAGAGCCGTTTCTCTGCTTCTACTGCATGCTTGCCTGCCTCTTCGAGGGACAGCAAAGCTTCAGCAGTGCTGCTGTGGTTGCCCTGCTCTTTTTTTGGACACCACAGCTTTCTCCTTTGTGCCATGGAGCCGGAGCTGCCCCTGGGCATGCGATAACACCACATGGCCATGATGCAGTTTTTACAGCCCTTTATGTCTGCTGCCTTCCTGGTCCTGCAGGACCAGGACCCCGAGCTCATTCTGGGGTCCCTCTCCGTGGCTGTGGCTGCTCCACTCTGGAAACTGCATCCCACTGTGGAGGGAAGTTTTTGGAGGTTTGACACCAGTTTGGACCGGTGGGATTGGCTGATCATGAAGTGGTGGGACAACCAGCAGTGGCTCCAAAACTTCTGCATGCGGAAGGCCACCTTTTTGGAGCTATGTGCCTGGCTTGCTCCCGCCCTCCAAAGATGCGACACCCTCCTGCGGCCCGCCATCCCCCTGGAGAAGCGAGTTGCCATCGCCCTTTTGAAGCTTGCCATGCCAGACAGCTGCCGGTCAGTGGGCAACCAGTTCGGCATGGGGAAGTCCACCACTGGGGCCCTCTTCATGGAGGTAAAGCACTCTTGGGCTGCCATCCCTGCAGAGGGGGGGAGAGTGTTGTATAAGGGGGACCCTTGGGAAAGGGGGGCTAGGGGCTATGAGGGTGCAGTGGGAAAGAGGGCAGGAGCCCCATCCCTGGGGCCTTATGCCATCCCACCCTCACACAGCCCTGCTGCTGGGGGGGGCAGCCTCATAGGAGGTGGCTCCTGAGATGTTTGAGGGGGGCAGGGGAGGAGAGGGGGGCGGGCACCTCCCAAGGGTTCAGGCACCCCCTCTCTCATTCTCTGTTTTGTGTGGTTCTTTGTCTCTTTCTGCAGGTTGTAAGGACCATCAACTCCATCCTGCTGTGGAGGGTCATCTGTCTGGGAGACCTGGACGCGACTGTGGCTGAATTTGCTGCCCTGGGGTTCCTGAACTGTGGGGGAGCGATCAATGGGACCTACATACCGATCCGCGCACCGGAGCATTGAGTGGCCTAGTATATTAACAGGAAGGGCTACTTCTCCGTGGTGCTGAAGGCCCTGGTCAACCACTGGGGACACTTCACAGACATATTTGTCACGTGGTCGGACAGGGCACAGGATGCCCGTGTTCTCCGGAATTCTAGCCTGCACAGGAAGCTGGAGGCAGTCATGTTCTTCTTCGAGTAGTGTCCCTGTGAGTGCTCCACTCTAGGTAAAGGGTCGCCCTGAGCCGCACATCAGAGCTTTGTACAGCAGTTTCCCCTGTTGAACCACACATGCCCAGGAGGCGTCTCGAGCCCTTCCTGCCTCCTGAGGAGCGCGGCTTAACCCCCTCCCTTTCAGTTCCTCTTTAACCGCCCTCATCAGCGGACGGAGCAAACAGGAGCTCCCTGTCAGACTATCTGACTACTTTCCCTTTAGTTATTTAGCCATAGTTATTTCCCCTGTTCTAATCCAAGTTAGTCTCTCCTTGTTTCTTTCAAAAAAAAAAAAAAGAAAACAAAACTAGAAATAGGAAAAATAAATTTAATTAAAATCCCCCCTCAGGGGGCTTGGACTCACCTCAAACCGGGACTCCGGTGAACCCGGTGTTCTCCCGGCTGTCAAAGCAAGAGACACACAAAGACATACTACAATAACAGTATAGAAGATAAATATAATAAGCTGAAGGAGGAGAGGGCTCGCCATGTCCTCAGGCTTTAAAAAATGCGGTCAATGCCGGGACCCGATGCCGGCTTCGGATGGTCACTCAAACTGCATACGCTGTTTGGGGGAGACTCACTCTCCCCACAACTGTACCCATTGCAATTCCCTGACGGTGAGAGCCAGAAAAGGTCGTGAGCTCTGCCTCAGAATGATTGTATTTGAACAGGCTTTACAGCCTGCGGGGGAACAACGTACAGCGCGGCAAGAGACTCCCCTGCCTTCCAGGAATGACCCAAGAGCGAGAGCCTCTCCATCCCGCTCCCTTCCAGCCTCTTCCTCTCCCAAACGTAGAGGAGAGGCACACCAGGCTGAGAAGACCCCTGCCACTAAGGCTTCGGGGCGATCCTCCCACTCCGCGCCGGCATCGGGGCGTGCAACAGCTGAGCGGCCCCGGGAGCGCTCTAAGCAGCCGGCACGGCAGGAAAAGCCGGCGCCGCTTCAAACCGTGGTGCCGCTTCAAACCATGGCACCGCTTCCAGGCCCGGCGCCGCTTCAAGCCTCTGCAGCGCCAAAAGCTACAGCACAGCTTAAAGCTGCGGCACTGATTAAAGTCACGGCACCGCAGCAAAAGGATGAGCAGCCTCTGAAGCCACTGGCACCAGCTGATGCTCCGCTGGTCCTGCCATAGCAAGACAAGCAGCCAGATGAGGCTGCTAGGGATCAGCCCCAGCGAGAGACTGATCCACACAGCAGACATCACTATCTGTGCCTGCCCTCTACTTCTTACTCTCCTGGGAGGTCTCCATCAAGGCAATCCCCTCCCAGGTCGATATCACCATTATCTCTTCAGGACGCTCCTCTTCCTGATGATGACCGCCACACGGTCTATTCCTCGCGACATCCATTACCTGGGAAGTCTCGCTCCCACCATTATAGGGCTCCACCACAACATAGCCCATGGCACCCATACTGGCCGTACCCACCTCCACCTTATCCACCGCAATGGGGACCGTGGGAGCACTGGGAGCCATATGGACACCGCTCCCCACCTTGCTCCACTGCATCCTGGAGAAGCTTGCCTCGGCCACTGCCCCTACCTCCAGCAAGTCTTTCGGAGGACGAGGTGGAACGAATCTCAGACAATGACTCAGATACTGTCAGTAAATGTCACACACTCTGATGCCCTTGATGCACAACCAGATGATGCCATAGTACCATCAGACACTGGAACAATTGACGATCTAAAACAGTTCCAAGAACTATTCAAAACAAGCCAGAATGTCTCCCTGCAAAAGGTGCAGAAGAAACAATACCAATTGCTAAAGAATCTACATCCCACACTACATGGCAAGATTGCCCTGCCCATAGACGAGGCAATAATGGAGACCTCAGAAGACCTGTGGAAGACACCTGCATCCATTCAACCAACTAATAAGAAAATTGACAGAAAGTACTTTGTCCCCTCAAAAGACAACGACTTTCTCTTCACTCACCCACAACCTAACTCACTAGTCGTGGACTCAGCACAACAACGAGCGAAGCTTCCACAATATAGGACGGGCAACGCAGACAAGGACCACAAAAAGTTGGACTCCTTTGGCAAGAAAATATACTCCTCTTTCACTCTACAATTCAGAATATCAAATTACTCTGCTCTCTTAGCAAATCACGACTTTGACAACTACTCAAAACTGGAAGAACTAATGCCACACCTCCCCGACTCCAAAAGACCCATCTTGAAATCAATAGTTCATGAGGGCCATATGATCGCCCGCACCACTCTCCAAACTGCAATGGATGTAGCTGACACCGCAGCCCGAGTTACAGCTACAGCGGTGGTGATGCATAGAGCTTCTTGGCTCCAGTCATCTGGAGTTTCCCGCGAACTCCAGCCCAAAGTGAAAGACTTGCCATTTGACAAGCAAAAGTTATTTGCAGCCACTACGGACGAAATGCTCCACAACAGCAAAAATTCTAAGTCCACACTTCGCACTTTAGGCATGTACACGCCACCCTATAAACGCAGGCGATACACCCCATATAATTCATATAATCGATACCGATATGGGCAATACAATCGACCACAGAGGTCTTATGAAGACACCAGACCAAGACAGCGAGGTCCCAAAAGGCGACCCAACCAAGCCCGCCCACCGGCTACTCAACCATCTAAGCAGCAAATTTGAACATTTGGTCGAGGGCCTGCAAGACCTCCCTCACGATCTAGCACCAGCTCAACATGGCCATCTATTCAACCACCGCTTGCGCCCCTTCCTCCCACAGTGGGAATCCATAACATTGGACCTCTGGGTCCTAGAGATAATTCGAGTGGGCTATACCATCCCTTTTATTTCTATCCCCCCTACCCTTCCCCCTACCCCGTCCCTTTTCAGGGACCACTCTCACGAAACCCTTCTAAAACAAGAGATCGATCGGCTCCTCGTCATCGGAGCGATAGAAAGGGTACCCCGAGAGTTCCATGGGAGAGGGTTTTACTCGAACTATTTCTTGACTGAGAAAAGAACAGGGGGTTGGAGACCTATATTGGATCTCCGCAAACTGAACAAATTTCTCAAGAAACAGCATTTCAAGATGGTCACTCTCTCCGCAATCATTCCTGCACTAGATCAAGGGGACTGGTTCGCAGCCCTCGACCTCCAAGATGCCTATTTCCATATAACCATCCACCCCTCCCACAGATGCTACCTACGCTTTGCGCTCGGTCCAGACCACTTCCAATACAAGGTTCTCTCCTTCGGCCTCTCATCAGCTCCGAGGGTATTTTCAAAGGTACTAGCGGTCGTAGCTGCCTACCTCAGGCAGCAGAATGTTATCATATTCCCCTATCTGGACGACTCTATTCTAAAGGGATCCTCATACGCTGAAACCACCTCTATGATACATACGACCACGGCCCTCCTCAACTGTCTAGACCTCCTGATCAACAAAGACAAATCAATGCTGCACCCGGTCCAAGATATAAACTTCATTGGTGCACGACTGGACACCGTTACAGCCCGAGCATACCTACCTCGGCAACGTTTCGCAACTATACAGGAAATTATAACCGGGATGCTCACAATGCCTACCACCACAGTACTTACATGCCTCTGACTAATGGGACACATGGCTTCCATCACCTACGTAGTCCACCATGCTCGCCTACACTTTCGATGCTTCCAGCTCTGGGTGGCAACCGTTTACATCCCATCACGACACCCTTGAAGCAAAAGGGTTACTATCCCACCAAACGTGCTTGCATCTCTACGATGGTGGACCGTGCCAAACAATCTTCTGGCGGGGGTCCCATTCCAACAAACCGAACCCACTATCCAAATTACCACGGATGCTTCCCTCCTCGGCTGGAGTGCACATATGGACGGCCGCGAAGTTCAGGGCAGGTGGTCCCCAAACGAGACACTCCTGCACATCAACCTTCTCGAATTAAGGGCAGTAAGGAACGCTTGCGCACACTTTGCTTCCGACCTCGCCAATCATACAGTTCACATCCTAATGGACAATATTTGCACGATGTTCTACATAAACAGACAGGGCGGAGCCCGCTCCCGCTCCCTATGCACGGAGGCTGTTCGCCTCTGGAACTCGTGCATCCGCAACCAGGTCACCCTCATAGCATCCTACCTGCCAGGGGTGAACAATACCAGAGCAGACTCCCTCAGTCGAAACTTCACCTTAGACCACGAATGGGAATTACATACGGAGGTCACAAACTCAGTTTTCCACCAGTGGGGATGGCCATCTATAGACCTCTTCGCTTCGGCCCAGAACACCAAATGTCCCCAATTCTGCTCATCTGAGGGACTTGGCAAACACTCTCTGGGGGATGCCTTCCTAATCAAATGGGCAGCCCCCCTACATTACGCCTTTCCCCCCATACCTCTCATCCCAAGAGTCCTATGCAAAATCCTGAGAGACAAAGCCCTAGTCATCCTGATTGCCCCATCATGGTCTCGCCAGACCTGGTACCCATACTTTCACAAGCTAGCGGTCCAGCCTCCCCATCCACTACCATACCGGATAGACCTACTATCTCAGGACAACGGCAAGATACTACATCCACAACTCTGTACCCTGCATCTTCAAGCATGGCTTCTTTCTGGTTCTCAGAGATAGAAGACTGCTGCTCGCAGCAAGTAAAAGACCATCCTCCTCCATAGCAGGAGGCAATCCACTCAAAAAACCTAGCAGCAGAAATGGGTACGATTCTCTCACTGGTGTCAACGAGCCAAAGTGGAACCCCGTGTCTCTCCACTGAATACCATCCTAGACTATGTTATGGATCTTAAAGCATCAGGACTGTCAATTTCCTCTCTAAGAGTACATCTCTCTGCAATAGCAGCATTTCATACCTCGGTGGATGGCTTCTCCATTTTTAACCATCCTATCACGAAGAGGTTCCTCAAGGGACTCCAAAATGTGTACCCACCATATAAGGCCCCACCCCCCTTGTGGGACCTAAATCTTATTTTGGACTACCTCACCAGATTTGAACCATTGGCAACAATACCACTGCCCTTCCTTTTTATGAAAGTCTGCTTCCTCTTAGCCATCACCTCCGTCAGAAGGATGAGTGAACTTGCAGCACTAATGTCGGAACCCCCTTACACAGTTTTCACAAAGGATAGGGTCATACTTAGACCCCATCCGACGTTCCTGCCTAAGGTCTGTACGGAATTCCACATCAACGAACCGATCGTATTACCTACCTTTTTCCCGAAACCACACTCTTCACAGAGAGATGCCACCCTGCATACTATGGACATCCGGAGGGCTCTGGCCTTCTTCCTAGAAAGAACAAAACCATTTCATAAATCTGAAAGACTTTTTATCTCCATCGCTGAACGATCCAAAGGGACACCAATATCATCGCAACGAATCTCAAAGTGGATATCGACATGTATAATCAAGTGCCACTCTCTGGGCAATAGACCATTACAGCGCCCACCACGAGCGCATTCCACCTGAGCCACGGCTGCCTCTACAGCCTTTCTGGGCAACGTCCCCTTAAGAGACATTTACCGGGCAGCAATATGGTCTTCAGACCATACTTTTGCTAAACACTAAGCTATTCTTCCACAACTCAAGAGTGACTCAGCAGTTGCCACAGCAGTGCCCTCTACCACTACAAGCAATGACTCCGGCTCCCTCCCGCCATACATTGAATACTGCTTTGTAGTCACCTAGAGTGGAGCACCCACGGGGACACTACTCGAAGAAGAAAAGGGAGTTACTCACCTCGTGCAGTAACGAGTGTTCTTCGAGATGTGTGTCCCCATGGGTGCTCCACGACCCTCCCTACCTCCCCTCTGCTCGGAGTCGAAATTACTCGGGCGGACACGAGGAACTGAAAGGGAGGGGGTTGAGCCGCGCTCCTCAGGAGGTGGGAAGGGCTCGAGATGCCTCCTGGGCATGCGTGGCTCAACAGGGGAAACTGCTGTACAAAGCTCCGATCTGCGGCTCAGGGCGACCCTTCACCTAGAGTGGAGCACCCACAGGGACACACATCTCGAAGAACACTCGTTACTGCACGAGGTGAGTAACTCCCTTTTCTTCGCCGCCGCCACTGTGCATCGTAGGGGATGCAGCCTATCCCCTCATGCCATGGCTTATGAAGCTGTACACTGGCCACCTGGATCCCAGCAGGGACCAATTTAATGCCCACCTGAACTGGACCCAGATTCAAGTGGAGTGCCCCTTCAGCTGCCTCAAGTCATGTTTCCGGTGCCTCCTCACCTGCCTCGATGTGGGGGAGCACAACATCCCCGAGTTGGTGGCAGCATGTTGTGTCTTCTACAACATTGTGGAGAGGAAGGGGGAGGCCTTCCCCCCGGGGTGGGGGGCAGATGCCGGCCACGAGGGGCGAGACTTCCATCAGCCACGGACAACTGCCATCTGCCAGGCCTATCAGGCTAGGGTACACATCCGGAAGGCCCTGAGGAAGAAGTTCTCTCAAGGACCCCAGTAACTCTCCTCAGGGCCTCCTCCCTAGGGGCCTCTGGCTTGCAGCCCTATCCCTTTACCACCACAATCCTTTCTTTTGCCCTTTCCCTGACCTCCCAATAAACGTTTGGTTTTTAAAATGTTTGTTTTTTTAAAAAAATGCCATCTGTATTGATTTCAGATTCAGAAATGGTGGGCACTGGGATGGGGGCCTCATAAGTAGGAGGGAGGATCATAACTGGTAGGGGGCGGCTCGATGTGGCACCTCAGGTGCGGGGACCTTGTTGGGGTTGGGTGGGTCCGGGGAACACAGAAGGGTAGACAGGAGGGGGGGCTGGAGCAGGGTCAGGGTTGGCAGGGGGGACTGGGGGAGGGGCCATAGGCATCACTTGAGGAGGGGGCATGGGCATCACCTGGGGAGGGAGCAGAGGCATAGCAAGGGGGGTGGGTGGAGGGGGAATTAACATAGCAGGGGATGCAGGAGGCTGGAAGCCAGGAGCAGCGGCATCAGGCAGGTGTGCCGTCGTGCGGGACATGACGGCACACATGGTGTCACACTGCTGCATCAATTGGTCCCAGGCATGCTCCCGCTACTCCAGGTTGGAGCAGACCTTGTGTACCATGGTCTGGTGGATGTCACGAAGGACACTGATGTGCTGGTGCATCAGGTCCTTGTGCACCCTGGTGCTCCTTTGGGTCCCCCAGGCTCTGGCGGGTCGCGGCGGTGGTATGGCTCAGCTCTTAGTCCTGGCTGGTCTGGCTGTGCAGAACACACAGAGGGAGAGGAGGTCAGTCATCCCTGAAGACCCTGTCCCTGAGGCTGTGCCCTCCACTGTGAGCAGAGACCAACAGTCCATGGCCCAGAGGAGGGGGATGTCCCAGGTGCAAAGCCATGTGGGGCCTGCACATCAGGCCCTGTCTCACAGGGACTCCGACCTACCCAGAGGACCATACTGCTCACTTCCCACCTCCCCCGGCCCACGGACATACAGCCAAGGGAAGTGTGCAGCCACATTGGGATCTCCTCATGTGTGGCAGAGGAGCTGGGAGCAGCCTGGGCCTCTCTGGGGTTTGCAGGCACAGATGCAGCTCGCTGTGGGAGTGGCTGCTGTCTCGCACATGCAGGCATGCCCGTGTGCTGTGTGCAGCACTCCTCGGTTTGTGTGGGTCGTGCCTGTGCCCTTGTGGCTAGCCTGCTTCCAGATGGAGTGCCCCCTCCCCTGTGGCAGGACGTGTGTGGCCTCCCCTGAGCTGGGGAGCAGGATCCCACCCATGCTCAGGGGCTGCCTGCTGTGTCCACGTGCTGCACAGTAACTCAGCACATGGTTGCACGTGCGTGGAGCACTGCACAATGCCCAGGGGACACTCGCCCCCTGTCCCCTGTGTGCCCGCCTCCCCTGCCCTGAGTGTGTGAAATTGAGATCACTCACCTGAAGATCCCTCCCAGGCATCTGAGGAGGCCTGGGAGACGTCCTGGCTCCCTTGCACCGGCTTGAGGGAGAGGGTCACGGTGCCCGTGTCCTCCTCCTCCTCCTCCGCTGTGGCTGGCTAGACCAGGCCCTCCTGCTCCTCCTCCGGGGCGACCTCCAGCCCGATGATGATGGGGGTCTCGACCCCAGAGTCCACCAGAATGGGTAGGGAAAACGTTTCCCCACCCCCAGAATGTGATGCAGCTCCTGGTCCTGCCCTTGAGCGCGAGCTGTGCTCTGTCGCCTGGACATATCCCTGGCAGAGCTCTTTCACCTTACTCCGGACCTATTCAATGATCCGGGGTGGGTGTCTGCGCTCCGCCAGGGAGGCAGCTATAAATGTCGGCATTGCGATGCTTGGCCCAGGGATCCTGTAATGTCTCCTCCTTGCCCCACAGCTTGAGGAGGAATTGGATCTCTGGGCCTGACTAGGACGGGGCCCTGGATGAGTCCTGGGACCCCTGGGGCTGCTCCCGGAGAGGGCCAGGGGAGTCGCAGGGGGCTTGAGACTCGGCTATCAGTGAGTAGGCCTGTGGCAGGGACAGCCGTGTGGTGAAGTCCTGCTCTCTGGCCATCTTCCTGCCACAAGGCTTGTCCAGGGTGCCTGCAGCTTTAAGAAGGGCTAGGAGACAGGAACTATAGACTTGTGATTACTTTGTATGGAGTGGCCACCAGGGCACCTGTGCTTTTTCTTGGAGGCCTCTTCTTTTGAAAAAAAAACCCTCCTCCCCATCCACACACACCTTTTTGTGAAGGAGCTCTTTCACAAAAAGGCTTGTTCCTCATAGATTACCAATGCTGGAAAACCCTCTCTGTTCTTTCAATTTACTTGCAAAAGAATGAGATCGCAGTGTGGACGTTCTGGAAGTTTTGTCAGAAAAACCTCTGTTTTTCTGACAAAACTCTGTATTGTAGACATACCCTGAGAGGTGGTAGCTAGGTGAACAGAAGAATTCTTCTGTCAACATAATGGTGTCTATACTAGAACTTATATCCCTTACCTTCATTTCACAGTGTGAGTTTTTTCGCAGTCCTGAGCAATGTAGTGATATCAGCCTAACAACATAGTTTGGACCAGACCTCAGTAAAGGAAACCACTGCCTCCCTCTAGCTCAGATGCATTTATATTCTCTGTGCTTTTTTGCAGCTGAGGAGGGAATTGCTTAGTTCATAATTAGATGGGAACACGCATGCATGTGCAACTTTGTTTTCTACATGTTCAGTCAGCACATTTTGCCTGTAGTTTTATGGAATACTAAGGGGAAATGGGTCCTCATATCCCTTATTTTCTGTGATTGGCAACTGTTATTGGCATCATTCTGCTTAGCAACAGCTGTTGTTTTGTTAGAAAATACTCCAGTGGTATTTGATGTATAGGGATCCAACACAGCATCAGCAACATCACCATCGCCTTGAGTTTTGTTATGTGGTGCAGAATTTGCAGATCTTTTACAAATAGTTTCTTTTTATAATCAAACTTTAAAAGAAACTTTTTTAAAAAAAAGGAATTCCGAATGAGAAAGGGTATCAACTAGAGGAGCCTTTATATAGAATGAATTGTTTGTTTGAATCAGTTTCCATTGGACACGTGTACATGTTACAAAACCTTTTTTAAAATATCCATTGCTAAAATTGGCACTAACTGGCATCCTTGTGAAGTCTCAGTTTGAGGATTATGAGATTATAAAGAATTAACTACCATCTCACTTGATAAGATGATCAATCCAGAAGAAGGAAAAGACAGTTACTTTTCATGGTATATATTTATTGTGATTAAATTGAGGTGTTCATTCTCTAGGGCAGTCAATCACTATGGTATCTGTAAGAGTATCTATAAACAACAAATAATGTTCATATTAATTTTAATGAAATCTAGTCTTGTGTAACTTTAAATGTTTCATAAGATTGAGAGTTGTGGAAAATTGTTTCATGCTGGAAGGGCCCAGGCATGCAAGGATTCATAGTTTTATTACAAAGATTATGCCTATTAAAGGGCTATATTAGTCCATTTTTGCCAGATTGTTTTTGGTGGGTGTCAGAAACTTTCAAATCATAAAGGACAAACTTTACAAATTAGTGTGCATAGAATGAGTCTACTGAATCCCTTTATAGCCACCACTTTCCTCCCTGGATTAGTCAGGAGCAGGCAGCACTCACCTGTGTGTCTGGGTCTCTGATGTTGTTAACATTAAAGGAGATCCCAAATACCCGGCCCACGCTGCTTTCTGCGGCTCCCCTTACTTGCAAACGGCGAACCAGAGCTAATGGGAACCATGAGGCTCTGTGGCCACGGAGCCAGCAAATGAACACACCAGAGTGGCCAGTTAGCAGGTTTTGCAGACCACTTTGAGAAAAACTGGACTAGGGATGTTAAAATGCGTTTAATCAAGTAAATGTGTAAGTGCTGAAGAGTTCAGCAGTTACACGTTGGGTGGCAGGCAGCTCCTGCCTGCCCCCTGTGTTGCTGCCTCTGATACAGAAGCAGCAGCACAGGGTGTGGGGAGGGCAGGTGGCTCCTGGGGAGCTGGTGTGCACCGAGAGCCATACACGGTTCTTATAACCGTGAAGGTTAACCGATGAGCCCAGGTTCATTGTTTAACCATGTATACAGTTACACTGTCACATCCCTAGACTTTAAAGAGTATTATTATTTGTATTACCGTAGTTCCCTGGGGTCCTAATCAGGATTCAAACCTTATCATGCTAGTAATGTCAACGCTCATGGGAAAATAGTGTCTAGAGGATCTTAGATTTAAATAAAATAATATGCAACAAATGTGAGTAGAAAACAACAAGGTGAGGGTAATGATAATTTACTGAAATGCTCTGCTCTACATGGACATTTATTGTTACATCTGTCAGTAACTTGAGAAAGTGTTTTAAATGGGGCTGAGTATATTAAAAAGTGTTTTTGATGGGGTGTAGTCGTAGAAGTCTCCTGGGGATTGTTTCCCGGTATGCTGATTCCGCCACTGACACCCACCTTCTTGTGCTCTGGGGCTCCCCATCATGCGGTCCTGTTGGTCAGACAAGGCACTGAGTTGGGGTAGCCATCCTCCCCCGCCCAAGTAGAGCAATGCAGACATTGAACCACTTCAGCTCTGGGCAGATGCATTTTGGGGCATAATACCCAGGAAAACAACCCCCAAATGGGACCGAAACTCCCAAGATAAATTATTCTTCCTCTGTGTAAAAGTTTTACACAGTGAAAGCTTATCAGCTAAGCCTCTTTTATCAATGAAAAAAGTGGTTGTTCCCCCGGATACTTATACTGGGCCTGATAGGAAACAAAAGTGTTTTTATTATGTACAAACAGTACCATTTAAGTGGTTGCAAATGAAAAAAGACAGATCAAAGTAAATTACTAAATTTAAATAAATAGCGTAGCTTGTTCCCAGTCACAAAAAAATCCCACAAACTTATTGCATACAAATTCTTACCCTAAAGAGATATTTGTATTTCAGGCATAATTTTAAAATTAGAGAAAAACTTTTTTACTCTCACTTGGGTCTTCATCCTTCTTTGTATCCTAATGTGTCAGGACATTCCCCAGGCTAGACAAAGACAAAGGTCTGAGAGCTTCCCATTGCTTAAATAGACTCTCCGTCAAGGCGGGAATCTTTTGGAAAAATACCAGCGTCAAAATGGAATCCCAGTACCACATGGTATGGTCACATGTTTTCCTAGGACCAACCACCTTCTTGACTTAAATGACAAACAAGGCTGTTGACAAGTCAGTATGTTGACCTCCAGCTCATTAAGGCTTGTGGTGGGGTCACCAGGAATGGCTCTCATTGGTATATTTAAAACCATAAACAGTCTTATACTTCATATTTCTAACTTCACATACAAGCATGATACAAGTACCAAAATCCAACAGATTGTAACATTAAAATTGATAGGTTACATGAGGTATTTTGTCCAAATCATCTTCAAGTTATGCATATTTATATTCATAAGCCAATTTTCATAAAGCACTGGAGAACCATCACAGTTTTTATGACATGAGACATAAGATAAGGAAAGAAGAAAAACAATCACTGTGACAACAAGACACAAAGATGTGGCTCACTGTTCTTATGCATTTCAGCTAAGGACAAAAATTGTGGTGGAGTCCAGTCTAACATTTCACCCTGCTTACAACCATGAAAAATATTACCATTCAAACAGCTAGTTTAATTCATTTTCGGAGATGGTGATCTCGTTCCTTTCAAAGTAGATTGATGGCAAAACAACACAAAGGCCTGTTGGATAGAAGGAAGAATTTCTAACTGTTGTAAAACTTGGAAAGTTTCTGCTAAAGAATATGAGGCATCCCAGATTTAATATAATTTTAGCAGTAGAGATTCTAGAAGCGATGATGAGGTCCCTTGTCAAGAAATGTGCTAAGTTTCTTTGTCTGCTGCTGTACACAGTATATTTATTTTTCTAAAATATTAAGTTGAACTGGTAGCACTGTTCTACCAAAGTTTTGCTTTTCTGAACATTCCTGGGGATGACCTTGATTCATTATTACCTTATTTACCAATGAAAAATGCAGTGTATTTATAATTATTTTAATATTAGCTGAATGATCAGTTATCTAGTAGGTAATAGCAAGATAATATATTTAGTATATTAAGCACCAGCAAAGAGAGACCAGATAAATTACAACTATACTGCAAATGGTTCACTAGATCTGTAAACAATAAACTAACCAAGAGGAGAACCCCTGCATGTTTTCTTGTTTAATGTAAAAGAACTTGACATCAGCAATGCCCATGCTCTCAGTTTCAGAGAGCAGCGCAATATTACATTCCAGTGACTGATATGCATTTTTCTACATTCATCTTTTGTAGGAAGATCCTTAAGCACTGTACACAAATAACTTGATTTTACAGAGATGGGCTGTTTGCTCCTTTGGGTTCTCTTTATAAACTCTAGAGTGAAAGGCAGCATCTTCTTCAACGCTTAGCCAGACAGTCAACCTTAGCGATTGTTCACCGTTTAGTCTGTTCCTGCAAAACCATGAAGACATGACAGCCTGAGGCTATGTCTACACTACAGTGATCTATTGTGAAGTTTACAGGATCTTTCGAAAAAGGGGTTTTTTTCCCGAAAGAATTGCGTCTAGACGGCGGTTTCACTTTCAAAATACCCATTTTCGAAAGAACGCGCGGCCACCATTATGCAAATGGAGCATGGGAAATTCAAATCCCGGCTTCATTTGCAATTTCGATATGTCTGATTTACATCCCTCTTTCGAAAGAGGGATGTAGTCTAGACATAGCCTAAGACTTCATTTTTTCTAACTAGCCCTTTCCTCCCAAGAGCCCCTCTATCATTCAGAACATCTCTAATCATTTTATACCAATAGAATCTGTAAAGTTTTTGCACTGATGTTTCCAGAGCAAAGTCTGTATAATGTCTGAAGAAGTGCGCTGTGCCCATGAAAGCTCATGGTACCATCTACATGTTTTGTTAGTCTTTAAAGTGCTACCAGACTATTTGTTGTTTTTTAAAGTTTATCCTGTACAGACTAACTCGGCTACCCTCTGAAGCTTCTGAAAAGATAGAGATCCTCAAATTCTAAATGCTGTTAATGGAATTTACATATTGCTCTTTGGTATTATCAATAGTTCTCTCTGCATGTCATTTTACTCTACTACTCAGTACATTTTACTCTACTGCTCAGTACAGTAGCAAATTCCTGTTGACTTGCATTATAAATGTCCAGCAGATGTATAAATTCTGTGTTAACTAGTGAAAACCAAACTAAGTATAGTTCTGTGTTAACTAGTGAAAGCTACTAGGGAAGACTTACAATAAAACATTTTGTTTTCAAATCTGTCCCTGGGTTGCATATTGGTGGCACCTCAATAAATACTTCTGAGGCAGACAGGCAGGCAAACATTTTGTCTCTTTTCATTAGAGGCAGTGATATATACTGAGTAGAGTATCTCTAGAAAATATTTTAATGTGAATTTTTTTAATGAGGCTGTATCACCCATTAAAGAGTAAAGGGTTTTGTTTGTTTTGTTGTGCTTTGCTTTGTTTTTTCTTCACACACACATGCACTCCAACCTCTTCCTTATGAGGAAATTTTAAAGTTATTCCTGAGGTAACAATAAGAGCAACAAGAGCTGAATTAAAAACAAACAAACAAAAACCAGTATGGAGATATGCAAAACCTAGTTTGTTCAGAGCAGAAGCTGCATGAAAAAGGGCATGCAGAAATACTGAACATCAAAACATTGATTCATATGTTCAGTTTCTGTTTCACTTCCAAGAGTTCAGATTTCGCAAATCCAAACTTTCTAACTCCCTTTGGCTTCAGCATTCCTCCCCATGTTGCACAGGTCTTTTAAAATGTGTCTCACAAAGAAGCTAATTGTATTTATGTTTGAAAAATGCTCAAGACCCAGCACCAGATTGCATCCTCTTGTGAGTTTAACTATTCACAGGACACAATTCCGCTGCTACCTTCATGTGACTCAGGATATCCACTTCTAGAACAATTACATTAAATCAGGGCTACTCAACTTTGGAAGCCCACGGTCACAATGATACTCACAGCACATGCTGAGGGCCACAACTGAAGTGTGGTTGCATATACATGCAAATATATATGCAAATATATGCAAATAGCTTATTTCACACTGATGGGCATGAATATAAAAATTAAGTCAAGACTACACAACATTCAGGTCCTATTTAAGTCAGTTCTTCTGATATTAATAAAATGCAATATTCACCCGATGTCCACCCATAGGACAGCATTTTTAATGAGCAATGACAGTCCAGGAATTTAACTACTAAAATGCATATCGACAGAAGACCATTATATTGACTACTTTTTTGTTTTGCTTTCACAACAGTACAGGAATTTAACTACTAAAACACATATAAACCCAAACCACACTGTAAACCCAAACCGCACCGCGGGCCGTAAACAAACAGGCCACCAGGCCGCATGTGGCCCATGGACCGTATGTTGAGTAACCCTGCATTAAATTGTTGCTTTTCTCTTGCAATCTCTCTGTTAACCAGTATTTTTTTGCATTTTTTTGTTTCACTAGGATATATTTTCCTCTCCTATTTGTCCTCCTTGTGTAACTTCAGCATAGTCAGTTTCATCTATCCATCCATCCCAGTTCATACTTCTGTCCTTATGGCTAAAGATTGGATCCATGTCTGCCAACAGTCTTTGTACTAGTATTGCCACTTGTATATGGTAATTACATTTTTATGGGTTTCCTACATCAGGTTGGGTAAGCAGGGCCTGGCACTTATTTATTCTATTATCTAAAATCTGGTCAATGGTCAGGTCAGTGGTATTTATCCTGGGGTGAGGGGTATGTATGTGTTTGGAGTGAAGGTATGAAAGAACTTCAGAGGTGTAGCCGAGTTAGTCTGTACAGGATAAACTTTAAAAACAACAAATAGTTTGGTAGCACTTTATAGACTAACAAAACATGTAGATGATACCATGAGCTTTCGTGGGCATAGCCCACTTCTTCAGATGACCAGATTGTTGGATGTGCAGGCATGGATTCTGGAAAAAATAATCATGAAGCTAATGTGTCTGAGCTAGAGCAGTCTGAGGCAACAAAATACCTACAGAGTTGCAGTTTATAGTAGATCAGTGTAAATGAGCAGCAGTTGAAGGTCAGAAAATCCATATCTATTCTTCTTTAAATATCTAGGGCAGACTTGGAGGGAGGTAAGCTAGCCAACATGAAATAATCTTGTGCCCTGGCTAGCCTGGAATAAGGCATTAAAGGATATAACTCCAACTGAATCTCTCATCCACTATCAGACTGATGAATGAGACAGCAGTTGAATGTTTAGCAGGCTGTGACGACTTTGCACAGAAATATGAAAATTTATTATCAGGTTGCCAACAAATGCCTAACTGTGATTTCCCTTGAACACTCCTTCTGTGCACTCCCAATCCATCTGACAGCCAACTCCCTTCTTTCTGCTGTCCCCCTCCCTCTCCTGCATTGAATTTATGGGCTAACTGCCACAGAGCCCTCGCTGTCATTTTCTCCAGAGCTCTAGTACTAAAGGGTGATTTTTTTTGCAGTTATGCTAATGCTGTACTAAGATATCTGTTTCCTTTTTTGTGTCATGCAAAAAGTCTTTTCTGATAGGGCTAAAGGGGAGGACCAACACTGTATGCTCTAGAATTTGCAGAGCCTTGAAGTGCCTAAGAAAGAAAAACAAGGGGGGCAAAGAGGAGAGAGCGAGAGGGAGAGGATCAGGCAGACGGGCAGTGCCAGCCAATCAGAGAAGCTCTCCAGAGCTGCAGAAGCAGAACATATGAGCTGAGGGGTTTGGAGGTACACAGAGCTGGAGTCGTGTGCCTCTCTGAGGACTGGGAGCAGCTGTGCTATGAGAACTGAGAAAAGTCCCCATTTGCTTCTTATAAATTAAGTTCCTTTTCACCAGTTAGGGCAAGTCAGCCAAGGTAAGGCTTAAATAAAATGACACTTTAATGTGTCGCAACATTAATATTTCTGGACTATGGTGCTGCTAATACAATTTTCTAACCAGTATCAACAATATTTTGTGAAATATTACTATACCAGTTCATTCACAGCCTATAATATGCTTATCTTGAAGTTAATTCTAATCTGTAAGCCTTACCCTTGTGATATTTTCAAATTGTTTTTGCTTATCCAAGAATACTGCAGTGCAACCAACAAAATATAAGCATAAACATATAGCTGTGTTCTCTGTGTGTATTTGTGAATGTCTTAACAATACCTACATTTTTGCTGTATAACTTGTGAGAATAATATACAGATGCAATTTAATGGTGATCACATTCAGATGCATTAGATCAGAACTCATTTATATATACTCTCACGTGGTTTGCCTATAGCTAGCTAGCTAGCTAGCTAGCTAGGCAAACCATGTGAGAATGTATAGCAGGAACATTATATCTGATATGTGAACAATGATTTTAATCAGTCTTTCCAGTGTCCATAACATTACATGATATCTGAGCACTGAAATTGCAGTAGAAATGAGCTCTTGCCATGGTTTTAGCTGTAGCTACTTGTTAAAGCTTAAGCACTGACTGAACTTTTGCTTCTTGTAAAGGGCACTATAAATGATACATAGGGAGAAATCAGAGTTCCCTTCATTTCCCCTTCCCCACCCCTCCACCACTAGTGCTAATGAACAACAAATAATATATGATTTAACATTACTTTTAGCTAATCCAATGATTTTGCCAATTACACTTCCACAGGGTTTGGAATTGAGGGCTTTAGCAAGGAAGAAATTAATCAACATGATTTCACTAGCATGTGTTCTGAAAGAACCCGTGTGCATGTGTTTTCACGAGTGATACCACTGCAAGAGGGTGGGGAAGCCACTGGCATGTACAAGTGTAAACAAATAGTATGTTTCTGAGTCAAGACTTTGTAAGAGAACATACAGTTTTTATAGGTACTTTGTGGTCTAAATTGGGACTTTTAATACATCCAACTACAAGAGGGGTGATGCCCCCTGAGTCTTCTCTTGCTCAAAGGAAAAGTAGTGAAAAGGAAAGGTAAAATGAGCATGGACTTAACTTTGCTTAGGTGATAGTACCACTGACTCTAAGGTACAGATTTTGCTCTTCATCCAGAACATTGAACATAGCTCCATTGTATTCCAAGTTTTATCTTCTATGCTCCAGTCAATCAAATACAGTGAAACTTTCTTTTTGTTCTTTTAATTTATGATAGTAAACACATGTCTTCAGGAGATCTATTAAAAAAAACCCCAGACTTTATCTTAATGCTAAATTACCCTGTTGGATTTGCCGTCTTAGAAAGATTTCTTGGATATACATTGAGTAAATATGTTACAGGATTTCAAGTCAAGATATGGTTTCCATTCCACATGGCGGTTCTACTTATTGTATCAATGAGAATATTTTTATGTTTCCAGGCTGGTTAAAATCACTAGTGATCTTGTTCACTAGCACTAATGACTCACTTTCTGTTTCATTTCTGCTGTGCAAACCATCAAAAAGCTATGAGCAGGATCTTATGTGTAGATAACAAATAGATGGTACTCATCTCTTTAAGTCAGCATTGATCACGTGCATCAGCATGTTAGGGAGCATTGTGCTGACAGAGATGGTGCTATCTTATAGATCCGAGGCAGAATAAAGCTCCTGATCACTTGCAGATGTTAAAGATCCCATGGGACGTGAGAAGAGTAGGAGTGCTGACCCAGGTATTCTGGCAAAATTACGACTTGGGTAATTACATTCTACACATTTTAATTCCCTGGGCAATGTAATAGAATATTCCTTAGTTCCTGAACTAGAACTATGCTGTGATTCAGTCTTGAGAAGTTTACTGGCTGTCCTGAGCAGCATATACTGTACAGCTATGCTTTACTTCCCAGTTAAAATTCTAATAGTTACAGTTAGTGCTTGGTGAAGAAGGAAAATACTGTAAAATAACTGGCAATGAATGCCATAAATATCTGACTATCAGATCCAAAATAAAACATATATGTTTGCTCCAGCAATGTATGTGTGCCATTATAAACCCATCTGCAGTAGATAGTCAGTTACCTAATTTAGTGTACTTTGGGACACAGTCTGCGTTAGAAAAGGTTTTTTTTTAAATATGTTGACATTTTTCCTTGTTTTATTATTATTCTTTTCTCCTTGTTTTAAAGTTATTTATGGAATTTAGTGACACCTATGTATTTAGAAACCAAAATTTAAAAAGAAATTCATTTGAAAATTGGACTTGTGAAGCAGGTGGTTTTGCATTCCAACTGTGTGTAATGTTTAACTTTCTTCAGAGTCTAATGAAAAGGGTCTAATGGACATGAAAATTTATGCTTCAGTTTTCTAAAATCCTACTTTGATTAATAAATAGGATTCTGTTAATGTGGTTGTGGCACTGAACTTACTGGGCATGATCAATGTTCTTGAGCAGACCACATCAAACTGGAGAGGAACCAATAAATCATTTCTCTCTCACACAAACACACATCCAAGTTATCCTTGGCAGGCATGTCCTATCAGCAGCCCTACATTAGAATAGCTATAATGACACACTGTAGCGGAGCATTTTTAAATGTACTGAGCATGGGGGTAGAGACTGACAAGAAATAAAGGGGTGTTGGTGGGAAGAGGTACCAAGCAAATAAATAAAATGTATTCTGTTTAAAGTGTTAGACATCGAATATGCAATACACATAAATGTTTGAAAGGAAATGGTAGTGCATTCAGTAGTTTGTGTAATCCAATGTATGAAAGGTAGCTGGAATTTGGTTTGAGACTTCAGTGGGAGACATGTTATGTGGGTCATTGATGTAGGAGCGTAAAGGAAAAGGATTATGGTCTAGTGATAACAAGAATCAGGACTCTTTAATCCTGTTCCATATTCTGCCATGACTCGCTGTGTGATCTTGGACAAGTCACATGGTCATAGAATCAAGAAATATAGCACTGGAAGGCTACATGTGCACTACGCCATAGTTCGAAATAAGATATGCAATTTGAGCTATGCAAATTGTGTATCTTATATCGATCTTATTTTGAAATAGTTTATTTTGTAATTTAATTTTGAAAAAACTAGCTATTCCGAAATGTCCCTTACTTCTTGTGGAATGAGGTTTACAAGGATGTCAGAATAGTGAGCCTGAAATAACGGGCTCACTGTGAAGATGTGGGATAGCTATTTCAGGATACTCTGGTATCCCAAAATAGTGTTGTAGTGTAGACATAGCTGAAGGGACCTCAGTAGGTCATTTAGTCCAGTTGTCTGCACTGAAGCAGAATTAAATATTATTGAAAGACTCTCCTCTAACATGTTTTTGCCTATCTTGTTCTTATAAACTTCTAATGATGGAGAGTCCACAGCCTTCTTTGGTAATTTGTTTCAGTGCTTAACTACTTTTACAGTTAAGAAGCTTTTCCTAATGTCTAACCTAAGCTTCTTTGCTGCAATGAAAGCCAATTACTTATCCTGTCCCAAGTGACTAAAGAGAACAATTTATCACCTTGTATTTATAACCTTTAATGTATTTGAAGATTATTATCATGTCTCCTCTCATATTTAGTCTTCTCTACTCCAGACAAACAAACCCATTATCTTTCCATCTTTTCTCAAAGCTCCTGTTTTCTAGGTCCTTAGTCATCTTTGTTGCTGTCCTCTGAACTTTCTCCAGTTTGTCCATGTCTCTCCCAAAATGTGATTCCCAGAACGGGACATGGTACTCTAGTTGAGGTCTTTATCAGTGCTGAGTAGAGTGGAAATGTTATAACACTTATGCTAATACAACCCAGCATGATTATTAGGTTTTTTTGCAATAATGTAATATTGTTGACTCATTTTCAATTTGTTATGCACTATACCCCCCCAGTCATTTTCTGCAGTACTTCCTCAAAGTTAGTCCTTTCCCATTTTGCAATATGATTGTTCCCCCCTAAGTGTAATACTTTGTATTTGTCCTTATTATTGTCCTTAATCTTAATCTTGTCTCAGTTTCTTCATCTATAAAATGAATCTAAATAATATCTTAATACTTTATAGGGATTCCCTGATGCCTAATTATGGAGTATGAGCAGCTTCAAAGTTAAGGTTGTAAATGAGTATCCATTATAAGCCCTATTTTATCCTCTACTTCTACCAAATTAAGGAATAGGCACCCCAAAATTGGTAAACTTAAGTCTGGAGCTAAAGAATTTTCATTAAATCTAAAGAAACATGGAAAAGTTGAGTCATGTTAAAAAAAATAGGTGTTCCCCAAAGTACTAAAAATGTAATTTTTGCCACCCTTTGAACAAGGAAAAATAAAGGAAAATACATTGTTTCCTGAATTTTCACTGAAGAGTAGTTAATGTGACCAAATACTACAATCAGATTGGAAAAGAGCTTAACCTTTTACTTAGGAATATTGCAATAGATTGTTGTCTCTAAAAAGTTTAATATAGGGCACTGAATTGCTGTTTGAGGAGACCAAAGCTTAAACAAAATGTAAAAAAATCTGTAGTTACTTGTTTTTCCTTGCAGATACAGACCTGAATGCATAAAGCAATTGCTAGATAGGCTTTTCAATGGACAAAGGACAATTTGTTCTTAAACCTGGAGTTAATCAGACTTGTTAATGCTAAATTAAGACTCTCACTATTAAAAAAAATGACTGCACAGTTAGAAAATTATTATTATTATTGCCAGAACTTAGCATGGGAACAGTGAGTGGGAGACAATTAAAATTAAATTAACTGCAGTAATTTTTTAACCAGTGGCTGAAGGGGAATGCCTCCCACTCTATTTGACTGCTAGCCTCAGTATCTTCATTCTGTGAATCTGCGAATGTGCTCACTTCTTTTGGCTCTTGAGAGGCTTGCAACAAGTGTATATGTGAGAGGGAGATCTTGAAGACTGAGAGGATGAAGTCAGTATAGGAGGAAAGCAGAGAAGGAAAGAGGAAGAAACAAAGTGAAAGGAAATATAAAAGTATGGAAAGGGATATTAAAATGTACTAATGGTAGAAAGGAATATTAATTTCTCTTTTAATGTTTTATGTTAATTAAAAGATTTAAAAAGTGCAAAGGAAATAATATTGCAAATGTAACATGAAGCAAATTGACACTATAATATATTAATTGACATATGTAACAACACTTGCATGGTCTCCTAGCTTTTTGTTATGAATATTGATATAAAAATGATTGATACTTTCGAAGGGAATGTTTTTGCATTGAATTATAGTTGTACTGACATAAATTTGTGTTAGAATTATACAGACTAGAAATATTGTCCGTTTTACCTTTATTGGGCAGAATTCAGGTTGCAATTGCTATAAGCATGAAAATCAGAGTTTTCTTTAAGAAGCAAATCCTTAACTGCTAATCTCTGTTTTTTTGATATAGTTATTTACTTTTTATAAACACAGATATTCTTGAAAAATATGACAAAACATTTATTTTGTTACTTCAAAGAAATTTATTTTATTTCCAGGATAAGTAAATTTTTATCTGTTAACTAATTAATGGTTGTAGAGCACTTAGAAATTTCCGGGTATAAGAAATTGCTATTTTTGGCAAATTTAAAAGCAAATCAGCAAAGAGTATTCAAGAAAAGGCTGTGGGTTTTCTGTGGTAATGTTTTTTTAAAAAACCAAGTTAGTTGGCAGATGTTAACTGTTGTTTATAGCTTTTCTAGTGCCTAGTTAATAATAAATAAAGTGTTTGAGTTTCTTCTATGCCTTTTGCTACTTCATTTGACTGACATTTTCTACTTTATTTTTTCTATATTAGTGATATCTTTCTCAAACCCAGTAAATTTTATACTTCATGAATATTTAAATAAGGACAATATATTTATTTTCAGAAATGGAAACGTTCATCTTTATAATTACACTAAATGTTTTTTAAAAAAAAAAGAGAGACTGGATCACTTAACCTAGGGGAAAGGTTATATAGTACAAAGCAGGAGACCTGGATTTGAATCTTGAATCATTCAAGTCTCTTCCTCCTTACAAAGACTGGGAGAACTGAATTGAAATTCTTTGCCTCAAGATGCATGTCTTATGTTTCACAATAGTGACACTGTCGGTTGATAATGGAGTAGCACTTGCTTATAGATCTCTCATGCTGAAAGAATTAAGGCCAAAATGTAGGGCAATGAAGGTTAAAGCAGGAAATAATGGATACATCCTCAGTGTTTAATCAGGAATCTAGAGGAAATTTTGAGGGGTGTGTGTGTGTGCAAACAATTAAATCTCACAGATTAATGTTAAGCAACACTTTTTTCACCAGTCACTTCCTGTTGTTGGGTTTGGTTTTTTTTGAATGCATGGACTGTTTTGACATTTAAAGTCGAATTGTAGAAATAAATTTGCTTCTGTTTTCAGCTTCCATGACTGGGTAAAATTCTGCCTTTTACTGCATTCAGCTAACTCTTACAATTACATTCAATTACTAAGTCATTCAGTTCATATGACTATGAGTGCAGAATGTGAACGCTTGTGTTTAATTATATGATGTTCTGTAACTTTTTTAAAAAGTGATGCTAACAATAAAAAGAGCTTTGTTGTTTGATAATTGAGGGCCATTCCAGCTGGAGCAGAAGACTAGGTTGTGTTTTTATACAATACATTTTAGGAGCATGAAATAGTTGGATATATTTGGATAAACTTTTTTTTATTTTGTTTTAACTTTGGTTGGTTATGTAACAAGAATATCTGGGCATCAGTCACACTGACATTCACTTAAAGTGCGTGGCTGTGTCTCGACTACACCTCTCTGTCGACAGAGAGGTGTAGATTAGGCACGCCGAAATTGCTAATGAAGCAGGGATTTAAACTGGCAGTCTAGACGGGGATGTCCAAAACTAAATCTTTTTTTGAAAGATTCTGTAAACCTCATTTTTTGAGGCATACAGGATCTTTCGAAAAAGGTTTTAGTTTTCGAAAGAGCTGCGTCTAGACTGCCTTTTTTTTCAAAAAAGCTCTGTTTCGAAAAAAAGTGGCGGCCATGTTTATGCTAATGAAGCACGGGATATTTAAATCCCTGCTTCATTAGCAGTTTTGACGTGCCTAATCTACATCTCTCCGTCGACAGAGAGGTGTAGTCTAGACGTACCCCATGTGTGGACTATGCCTTGTCCTTTAGTGAGAAAGATTTCATTTGATTCTAAGAAGGTATTTTAAAACTGATTAGAATTATGGAAATACCGTATCTTCTAATAGTAAAATCTTGGCTTTCAGGAAAGGTGAAATAAACTAAGGCACATAATTGTGGAAAGTGCCAGTAATTAAAAATAGAGAAGTAAACTATAACTTACAGCTGGTTTAGAATCTTGAATCATGACTTCTCTTACATTTTTAATTTTGTTCTTGCAATAAATAAGGAGTTATAAGACCTTATAACTGGAGTCACAGAAAAGCTATTCATCATTTGTTATATGTAATTTTCACACACTTGGCGGATCAAGAGAACTTCTCTACATGCATTTGTTGCTAATTAAACCAAGATCTCCTGTATTCAGCTTAGAGTTATTATCTTGCCTATTCAGCTTAATGTGATATTTTTGTTTTTTCATTTACTGATTGCTCCTGTCCATTTCACGTAGGTGTGCGTGCACTGTGCGCATGCATTTTCAGAAGATTTTCCCTTATTAGTACCTGTCAGGCCATCAGGGGAGCCCCCTAGAGTGGCACCATGATATTGGCTATATATACCCCTGATGGCCCTCCACCCCCTCGGTTCCTTCTTCCACTCACGATGTTGGAAGATGCTTTGCCCTTGCACTGCAAGCGCCTCTTAGCAGTTCGTTTTAGTTGTTTAGTTAGTCGTTAACGTTTTCACAGTTCATTGTTCTTTATCTAGCAGTTGATAGTCATTTGTAGTTTTTAAGTGCAGTACTTTGTACACAGTTTTAGGCACAGGGCTCACTTTGTGTCCCGGAGCATCCGGTAGGGCATGCCTGGGCCCCACGGCTTCAAGCCCTGAGAGAAGTGCCAGAAGCCTATGCCCTGTGGGGACCCCCATGGAGCCTGCCTCAAGTGTCTTGGTGAAGCTCACGTGTCTGAAACCTGGAAGATCTGAAAAGGCTTCTAGCCGTGCACTAAATGAGAGAGGGAGTCCCATCTCAAGAACATCCTAATGGAAGAGGCACTGCATCTGGCACCAGCATCCAACCCAGCACTGGCGATCCAAAGCACACCAGATTCGGTGCAGAAGGCACCCAGCCATTCCCGTGCCTCTCCGGTGCTGCACAGGCCTTGGCACCGGTCTCAGTCCCCGGTGCTTCAGAAGAAGAGGAGACCTAGCTGGGGCAGGTCTCCTTTGAGGCATGTGCTTTCTGTGTGCCCCCAGGCAAGGCACATGGCATCAGCAAGCTGGCCACCTGGATCATCATGGTTGCGTTGACACCACTCCAGCTCACACAGAGATCCCAGTCCAGAGGTGGATTTCACGGAGCCCTCCACTCTAGACACTTTCGAGGTGGCAAGGCACTTGATTGAATTAGCGTTGTCCCTGACCTCGGCACTGGGCCTGGCTAAAAAGCAGGACGCCAGATAGCACCGCACCTGGATAGTGGTGTCCAGCCACAGAGGCAAGAGGGTACCACTGCTCGACTGTGGCACTGTCCACCTCAACACCAGCGCTGGGTACAGCACCACCCCCAGTGTTGGCACCCACCACTGCCCCCCGCCTCTACTCAAGTGCTAGCACCAGAGTCGGCACTGACCGAGGTGCCAGGTCCTCCTGACGTAGTGCCAAGTAGCCCAGCACCACCCTCGGCCATGCCTCCACCTCCCCTTTGGTACCAGGGAAAGCCTGAATCTCTGACTGCCACCACTACAGCACCACCCTGGTCGACGTCTGAATACTCGACCAATTCAGAGGCAGAATTGGTTTGGTCTTCGCTGGGCTCCAAATTGAGATCGTGGTACTGATCCTACTCCTGTGCACTCTGTCCAGCATCAACACCAGCCTTGGACACAGCCCACTCTGGTACCGGGAGTGGAAGTCATGGCCCTCTCAGCTACAGGCGTCTGTGCAGTGGCAATTCTGGACTCCCTTGGCCTATCACCAAGGCCAGGGGGTGGGTCCCTTTGGGCTAGGGTCGGCCTACTCGGGACTCAGAGTCTCCCATCAGCAACCCCACTAACCCACTCCCTGATGTCAGGGCAGTCTCCCTCCAGGGCAAGCCTCGCCTGGGCCATCTGTTGCCCAGACCCCTACGGTGGCCTCGTTGATGGCTTCTCAGGCCCCATTGCAGGAACCTGACTCAGGTATTGTGGGCATGAAGGGGTTGTCGTCCTCCTCGCCCGACAAGGTTTTTGGCAGGGCCCTCCCATCCATGCCATCTATGGACTCTAGGTCTTGTCAGCACCTCCTCCATCACCTGGACCAGAGCCTAGGGATTCACACTGACAGAGTGTCAGAGGATTCGGATCTAACAGTCAACATCCTCCAATCCAACATCCTTACCAGAGTGACTTTGCCCATCAACAAAACCATTACAAAGGTGTGTGAAGACCCTCTGGCAGACCCCAGCCTCCAGCCCTCCAACAAATAAAAAGCCTGAGCAGAGGCATAGGAGGGGAAAGAGCACCTCTTCTCCCACCCATCCCCGGGGTCGCTGGTTGTTCAGACAGTCAACCAGACCTTCCCTTCACGCCTTCCACCCATCCCCTTGCCCCATCCCTCTTCATGGACTCCTCTCATAAGCATTTTCTCCAGGAAGGAGGTGCTGCAGCTCCTGAGTCTCGGGGCAGCCTAAGTGGTCCCCCTGGAGTTCATGGGCAGGGGTTTATACTCCCGGTATTTCCTGGTTGCCAAGGCAAAAGGAGGGTTTCGATCCATTCTAGACCTCAGGGAGCTCAATGCCTTCGTTGCCAAGGCCAAATTCAAGATGGTGACCCTGGCATCTATCATCCCATCCCTGAATCTCGGAGACTGGTACGCTGCCCTTGATCTGAAGGACGCTTACTTTCAAATTTTGATCGGTTCCTACACTTTATGGTTGGTCAGGACCATTATCAGTTTACGGCCGTTCCGTTTGGCCCCTCGGGTATTCACGAAATGCATGGCCATAGTTGCCGCCACCCTGAGGAAAAGGGGTGTCCAAGCGTTTCCATATCTGGACAACTGGCTGGTATGGGGTCTCTCCTCAGACCAAGTGCTGGCCCACATTGCCCTGGTATGAGACCCAATTCAGGACCTGGGCCTCCTCCTACACGTGGCCAAGTCCACCCTGGTCCCCACCCACATCATAGAATTTGTGTGTGGTAGGCTGGACTCCACATTGGCCACGGCCTCCCTGCCCAGGTCACGTTTTCTGGTTATCAGGAATGCTGTCATGTCCCAGCGGGCATTCCCAATGACATGGCCAGGAACTTTATGTGTCTGCTGGGTCTCATGGCTGCCCGTACTTACGTCATCCGGCACGTCAGACTCCGCATGCACCCACTGCAGTTGTGGCTGATTCCTGGTCACAACCCATCCCTCTACTCTTGGGATAGAGTGGTGATGGTTCCCCCTGAAGTCCTCTGCTCTCTGGACTGGTGGATCCAGGAGGAGGTGGTCTGTGCCGGAGTACCATTCTCCAGGCCCGTCCCAACCCTTTGGTTGGTGACGGACGCATCCAACACCGATTGAGGAGCTTACATTGGTGTCATGAGGTCACAAAGTATGTGGTCTCAGGAAGACTTCTCCCTTCACATCAATTGTCAGGGAGCTGAGGGCAGTCTGCCTCGCCTGGCTCAGGGGAGGGATGGTTCTGATCCTATCCAACAATACTTCAGTGGTCTCATACATAAACAGGAATGTTGGGGCCTGTTCCCCTCCCTTGTGTCAGGAAGTCCTTCAGCTCTGGGAGCTGTGTATCAGGGAGGAAATCCACCCGATTGCTGCCTACCTTCCGGGGTCTCAGAACACTATGGCAGACTGGTTGAGCAGGTCTTTCTCTGGACACTAATGGTCCCTCAGGGGAGATTTGGTCATCCAAATTTTCTGCTGGTGGGGGTTTGCCCTCCTGGACCTGTTTGCAACCTGCCAGAACAGAAAGTGCCCCAGGTTCTGCTCCCTCATGGGTCTGGGTCGAGGGTCTCTGGGAGATGCACTCATCATGCCCTGGCCCCAAGGGCTGCTTTACACATTCCTGCCCTTCCCATTGATACATAAGGTGCTCCTACAGGTGCGGGAGTTCAGGGCCTCTCTGATACTCATTGTGCCGGCATGGCCAAGGCAGCACTGGTTCACGTCCCTTCTGAACCTTTCCTGCAAGAGTTGATAGCCCTCCTGCTGGATTCTCATGTGATAATGCAGGACTTCGGCAGGCTTCACCACCCGAACCTGCAGTCCCTGCACCTAATGGGCTGGAAGCTCTGTGGCTGACATCAGCAGAACTGCAATACTCAGAGCAGGTGCAATGCTCAGAGTGGGTGCAGGAGGTTGGGAAGTAGGAAGCCCTCCACTAGGGCCACCTATCTAGCTAAGTGGAAGCGCTTCTTCTTTTGGACCACGCACAGCAGGGTCTCACCTAGGGATGCTCAGGTCCCACTGGTCCTGGACTGCTTTCTGGACCTTAGGGTTCAGGGACTATCCTCCTCATCAGTTAAGGTGTACTTAGCGGCCATCTCAGCTTTCCACCTGGGCTCATGGGGCAAGACATTATTTTTGGACCCAATGGTCCATTGGTTCCTGAAGGGTTCCCAAGCATTATTATGGTTTGGGGACCAACTGGCTAAGTAGCAGTTCTGCAGAAAAGGACCTGGGGATTAGAGTGGATGAGAAGCTGGATTTGAATCAACAGTGGGCCCTTGTAGCCAAAAAGGAGAATGGAATATTAGGTTGCATTAGGAGGAGCATTGCCAGCAGATATAGAGAAGTGATTATTCCTCTTTATTCGGCACTGGTGAGGCCACATCTGGAGTATTGTGTCCAATTCCTGGCCCCCCACTACAGAAAGGATGTGGACACATTGGGGAGGGACCAGCGGAGGGCAACCAAAATTGATTAGGGGGCTGGAGCACATGATCCACGAGGAGAGGCTGAGGGATTTGGGCTTATTTAGTCTTCAGAAGAGAAGAGTGAGGGGGGATTTGATAGCAGCCTTCAACTTCCTGAAGAGAGCTTCTGAAGAGGATGAAGAGAGGCTGTTCTCAGTAGTGACGGATGGCAGAACAAGGAGCAATGGTCTCAAGTTGTGGTGGGAGAGGTCTAGGTTGAATATTAGGAAGAACTATTTCACCAGGATGGTGGTGAAGTACTGGAATGGGTTACCTAGGGAGGTGGTGGAATCTCCATCCCTAGAGGTTTTTAAGTCTCGGCTTGACAAAGCTCTGGCTGGGATGATTTAGTTGGGGTTGGTCCTGCTTTGGGCAGGGGGCTGGACTCGATGACCTCCTGAGGTCTCTTCCAACCCTACGATTCTATAAGGGCTTGGATAGGCTCTAACTTCATGTGTGTCATCCTGAACCCCTGTGGGATCTCAATCTGGTCCTGATCAAACTTATGGGGCCTCTTTTGAGCCCCTAGTGATATGTTTGCTACTGCACCTTTCCTGGAAGGTGTCTTTCCTGGTAGCTATCATGTCAGCTAGACGGGTGTCTGAGTTGAGGGCCTCCCTATACAGTGTACATTGGACCCTCCCTATACAGTGTTCTTCGAGGATAAGGTCAGGTTGCGCCCCCACCCAGCATTCCTACCAAATGTGGTGTATCATTTCCATGTCTCCCAAGACATTTTTCTCCCAGTTTTTAACCCTAAGCCCCATGCTTTGGGCAAAGAACAAGCGTTAGATGTCAGGAGAGCTTTGGTGTTTTATTTAGACAGGACAAGGCCCTACTGAAAGTCCCCTCAGCTGTTTTTAGCGATAGCAGAATGATTGAAAGGGCAGCCAGTTTCCGCACAGAGGATCTCTCCGTGGTTCACTTACTGTAATAAGGAGTGCTATGAGTTGGCAGGAGTGCCACCGCCCTCCCCCCTCTTATATCCCACTCCACTAGGGCCCAGGCCTCCTCTATGGCCTTCGTAGCTCAGGTCCCTATCCTGGACATTTATAGGGCAGCCACGTGCTCTTCTATCCACGCCTTTGCCAATCATTACGCACTGCCTCATCAAGCTAGGGAGAATGCATCAAGCTTGGGCCGGGCTGTCCTATGCTCAGTTGAAGGTTAGAACTCTGACCCTGCCTCCTAGGGTTTCTGCTTTGGCGTCACCTATGTGGAATGGACATGAGCAATCACTCAAAGAAGAAAAAAAATGGTTACTTACCTTTTGTAATTGCTGTTCTTCAAGATGTGTTGTTCATGTCCATTCCAACCCCCTCCACCCCCCACCTCACCTTCTTAGAGTAATCCAGTAAGAAGGAACTGAGGGGGTGGAGGGCCAGCAGGGGTATATATTAGCCGATATAGCGGCGCCATTCCAGTGGGCTCCCCTGCTGGCCCAAGGGAAAATCTGATGATGATGTGTGCACGCAGCGCACACACACCTAAATGGAATGGACATGAGCAACACATCTCGAAGAACAACAGGTACGAAAGTAAGTAACCGTTTTTATTTGTATGGTGCAAGATGTAAAATAAATCAGTCCAGTTAGAAATGTCTTCTTCAGTGACATGAAAGAAACTTCTTTTAAAAGTTACATTTAAAAAACAAGGTTTTTTAATTGTAAAATATCTAAAAACTTTTTTGAAAGCTGCTGAAGAAACATAGGGCTAGATCTTTCATCCTCAGTGACATCAGTGGGTCTAGGAGGCTTTGTAATCCAATGCAGCTTTGTATAAGAGACCTTTATAGAGGCGTTGGAGGTGGGGAGGTAGAGGAGAATCAAATGTGTGTAATATACAATGTTCAGACATGGCAATTCGCAGCACATATTGTTCCTTGTTCCATGAAATTTATTGCAACACATTTAAAAAACAAAAAGAAAGAAGGATCTCAGACTGGCAATTTTCTTAGCTGGATGAATAATGGAAATAATCATATAATAATGTTTTTTGTCCATGGGATTCTTTCAGGTTATAAATCCATATACTCCTTTCTGCCTTCCTCCCTTTGTATCATTACTTCAATGATTGTCACTCAAGTGTTTTATTCCGTACTGCTGATCTCAGTGCTGTTCAGTTGTGGAATGTTTTTAATACTACTGACCTTTGAGAGGTATTTTAGTTACCATTAAAAGTTTCCTGATGTTTTCCTTTCATTATGGAAAAGTCCTATGCAATTTAATAAAGATTTATATCCCTACTCTGTTACGCTATACTCTAGCTACATGTAAGGTTACCTGACACTATCCTTTGCGATACTCTGGTCTCAGTTTCTGATAACTTTGCCAAATTGCAATCATTTGGTTTTCTTTCTTTCTTTCCAAAGCATTCAGCTGTTTCAGGAAATGAGAAAAATACATTGTTTTGCCCAAGTTAAAAAAATTCTTACAACCATTTTGTTGAATATCTCTGGCAACTTTTTGCTTATTTTTGTTTCAGTCCAAATACAACATTTTAATTATTTTTAAATACTCATTTCCCCTTTTCATTTCTCTCTTTCTCTCTTTTTGGTAGGCATGGGGAAGGGGAGAAAAGAGAAGGAAAATGAAAGAAAAGGCGGGGAAAGGAAATGGTTTCTGAAAATTTAAAACAAAATATTTAAATAAATAAATTTATGAAAAAATAATTACCACTTTGGACCTTCTTACCTGTAATATGGTGTGTCCCCCAACTGATTAGTCAATAACTCTCTCCCAGCCCAGCATCAATTATGCGTCCCTACCACACCTGTTCAGATTCTGCTTCTGCTACTATTGTCCTCCTCCCTTCTGCCATCTTATGTGCTCCCTTATTCCTATCTTCAGCTTGGGTGAGTTGGGCTGAGGCATTTTCAGCTACCCCCCACCCATTGTGTAAAGATTAAGAGGGAATTCCTTCATTTCCCTGACTTTCCTCTATCATACCGAATCAGGGAAGGGGCAGAACTGGGTGATGGCAACCCAATTGAAGAGTAGGAATGTTGAGATCATTGGGGCACTCCTGGTCCTTTAAAAGAAGCAGCAGCGTTTCAAGTTGCTCTCATTAACTGCCAGTACTCCAGAGACAGAGAAGTAGGGAAGGACAGCCAATCAGAGGAAATTTCTGTGAAGATGGCTCTGCAGGATCAGCCCATAATTTTCAGAACCATGCACATATCCTGTATGCAGCCCAGGTATGTCTACACTGCAGAGGTTTTTTTTTAGAAAAACAGCAATTTTTCCGGAAAAACTTCACTTAACGTCCACACTGCAATTGCATTATTTTGAAAAAAAAATCGAAAGAGCAGAGGAGTTTTTCTGACATTGGTAAATCTCTTTCTACGAGGAAGAAGCCTTTTTCCGAAAGAGCTATATCGGAAAAAGGCGTATGTGGATGGGGAAGTGGGAGTTCTTTTCAAAGAAGAGGAAAGAGGTAAAAGTACAGGTGCCCTGGTGGCCCTCCATCCATAGTAATCACAGCTTTAAATGCGAGATAGCGTCCATTCAGTGTGAACGGTATCTTTTGAAAAAGCAGATTGCTTTTTTGATGCGCTTTTGCTGTGTAGATGCTCTCTTTCGGAAGAAATTTTTTCATAAGATCTCTTCTGGAAAAGCTTCTTCCGAAGAAGCCTGCAGTCTAGACTTAGCCCCAGAGTGAAAGAAAGCCTAGGTGAATGTGTAGGGCTTGATGTACAGCTGGATGGCAAATAAACTTGAGCTTATTTACAGTAAGGTGAGTTCAGGTTAATACCAAATTCCATAATCTAATAATGTATAACTGGAGTAAGATTAGCTTGGCATCATAAATAACTGTACGGTGTCCACTTAAAAATATACATATATATGTCTATCCATAGGACCATTATATTTAATGAGTTTTGTAACTCTGCTGCAGAACAAAACTCAAGTATGCTTGTGTGCCTACATCCTATTTAAGTTGATGGCACTAGAAATCTTGTGACGTGTAGATCTTTCTGACACACTTGTCAATGTTTGCAATTGTTTCTCCACTTTAGAAATGCCTAGTAAGTTGCCTAACTCCAATGGACACAAATCAGATATCCATAAAGGCAATACACAGAAACCTGCTGGAGAACACTATAATCTGCCTGGACTCTCATTAATGGATCGCCAAGTCACCATGTTGTTTCTGGCCAATTCCACAAGCCAATACACAGGGAAGGGTTGGAACTTAACTTCATTTACAAGTTTAATTCTCATGCAAATGGAATGAACAGGAACATCGGCTGGCTTGCGCACTACCTTCCACATCCTAATGACTTAACCAACCAAACAAACAATGAAAGTAATTGTTCTTATCAGCCTCTTGTAACTACTTGAAACATCTACTCGCCGTCTCTCTCTTATTTTCCTCCTTCCCTCCCCCCCCTCCCTTATTTATTCTTGGATCTGGACTTCTAATACTCCAGTCATCTAAAGAAGTGGGTTGTGCCTATGAAAGCTCATGATAGCAACTACATGTTTTGCTAATCTTTAAGGTGCTACTAGATTATTTCTTGCTTTTTAAGTTTTTCCAAATCTTGCTGTTGCATTTTGGATCAGATGAAGGGTGATTGGTTTAACAAATCAAATCTATACAATAAACTTTGCTTTTGGCTCTTCAATATATTCTTTTAAAATAATGTATGGGAATTAGGCATATCTTAGGGTTCATTCTGACATGTCATTCCTATTTAAACTTTTTAAATGCCAGATTTATGCACTTTGAATGCTGGTAATATTGATAAACAGTGACAAGACACCAGCCAGAGGAAAATTCAGTAACATGTTTTATATAACCTGGGTCCTTTGCACACCATATCAACACTTAAAAATAAACTTTTGGTCATTCAGCAGCTCATTCTTTGCTTACCTCCTTGCAGGATTCTCAACCACATCTCCACATCCCCACACACATAAAACAGAGAAGAATATTTGAAAATGTAGACTCTTAGCAGAATTTAAACTAAAAATTTAGATTTTTTTTCTGTGTAATGCAGTTGGATATTCTCTAAGAAACTGAAGGCTTGCCTGATTTTCTTATTTAAAAGCCTTATCCTTAGTAAATTCAGGCAAACAGATGATTCTTTAATCAAACTATTTTACTTTCTTTTAATACCACTAGTGGGAGCTACACATATGGGAACTAAAACTGTGTCCCAGACTGTTGTTCCAGAATGGCCTCTTGAAGTCATGGGTGCAGCTGCACCTTGATCAGCTCTAAAATGAAAGAGTCTTAAAAGAAGTTGCTTGGAGATGCCTATGCCTGCTCCAGCTGTGCTGAGTGAACATTGTGTGCAGATGAAGATCTACTCCATGGACTGATGGCAATAGATGGAACTTAGCTCCTGCTTATCAAGTAGAGCATACTCAGCCAAAAGGACCTTTGTATGCATTCTTTGCAATGCTGGTCAGTTATCTAAGCAATATTCTTTAAAAACAAACAAACAAACAAAAACACAGGAATGGAAAGGATGAGAGATGTGAAACAAAGTACGGTAAGGTGAGTAAGTCAGTAAGGTAAACAAAGTTTTAAGAACTAAAGAACACCCCATACAGAGTCAGACCAATAGTCTATTTAGCTCAGTATCCTGTTTTCAACAGTGGCCAGTACCTGAGCTTCTGTGGGAATGTACAAAATAGTGCATTTTTTAGAGATTTAGGGTCTCTCAGAGCATGTGGCTGTATCCCTGACCATATTGGCCAATGGGCATTGATGGACCTATCCTTCATGAATATATCTAATTCTTTTTAAAATCTAGTTATACTTTTAGCCATCACAACATCATATGGGAATGGGTTCATGTAAACTGTGTGTGTATGAAAAAGTATCAGATCTGCAGCTTATTTATTTCATCAGGTGACCCCTTTGGTTTGGTATTGTGGAAAATAGTAAATATTTTTTCACTTCTTCTTCACTATTCATAATTTTATAAGCCTCTATTATGTCCTTCCTTATTTGTCTATTTTCTAAGCTGAACAGCTTTACTTTTTTTAGTCTTTCCGTGTGTGGAAGCCATTCCATACCCTTCATTGTCTATGTTGCCCTTCTCTGGACCTTTTCTAGTTCCTCAATATATCCTTTTTTGACATGGGGTGACCAGAACTGTACATGGTATTCAACATGTCGGTGCACTATGTCTATATAGAGTGGTGTTCTGATATTTTCTGTCTTATTTTCTATCTCTTCCCTAACAGTATCTAATATTTTGTTAGGCATTTTGACTGCTGTTGCACAAGGAGCTGAAGTTTTCAGAGCACTATCCCTGGTCGCTTCAAGATCTATTTCTTGAACAGGAACAACTCATTTAGAATCCATCACTATATACCTATAGTTGGCATTATTTTTTTCCAATATCTAATACTTTGTATTTATTAACATTGAATTTCAGCTGCCATTTTGTTGCCTAGTCACCCTGTTTTGTGAGATCTTTTTGTAACTCCTCGGTGGCTCCACTGCTCCTCACATACAGAGACTTCTACTGAGGTGACAAGAATTGCACTGAGAGCTGGGATGATGGTGCAATGCTGCCTAAGCCCTGCCCTGCTTCACTGAGCTGGATGAACAATAGATTTTTCAGTTCACTGGCAATTCCCTCAAATTAAAAAAAAAATAATTTCAGGTTGAATTGAAAACCATTTTTAATTTTTTTTTTAGCAAATTAGAAAGTCAAAAATTGTGTTTTAGGTTCAAATGAAATGTTTTGTCTAACCCAAAGCACAACATTTTATTTCAATTTTGAACATTTTTAGTGTTAAAAATAAAATGAAAAGACATTTAAGTCAATGTGAATGGAAAGATTGAAATACTTAGTTTTGAAAATATCTAAAAGAAACATTCATGTGGGAGAAGGTCTTGGGATTTTTCCACAACTGAAACAATTTGGTGAAATTTAACAACAAAACATTACATATTTTTCTTGTTGCAAAATTTGTGTTTTTCACTGAAAACAAGTGGTCACAAATTTTGCTGATTTCCATCCCCATCATACATAGACTTCTGAACAAATGCAAGTGCCACCACTCTTACTCCCATCTGTAGTAGATGCCTTTGCCCCCCACACCAACCATGATGGTAGCACTGGAGCTGTCTGCAGATTTAGGGAAACATTTCTACATTGAGTTATTCTGTTCAATATTGGAAGGTTTTCTTCCAACATAAGGACTACAATTTTATAGTTAAAAATATTTAGTTTTTGCATTGCTTTCTTGTATTCACTGAAAAAAGATTCCTACTAGTAGTGGGTAAGTAAATGTTGCAAGCTCTGAAAGACAAAGTATAACTGCAAAGTAGTTTTATTTGTTTATTTCATTGGACACAGCTAGTGTATCTGAATTAGGTATGTAACCCACACACCTAGTGGGTGTGATTCACTGTCCCATATAGTGGCACTTAGAACTCTTACAGCAAGAGATAAGAAAGAGTGAGCTCTACAGCCTAAGCTGAGAGCCAGCTGGTTTTATAGCTAAGGTGACTATATTTTCTGAACCAAAAATAGAGATGTGTTAGGCACGCCCCCAGCTTCATTAGCCACACCCCCACATCCCTTAGATCACACCCACTTGCCATATCAAGTCCCACCCCTGGAGGTAGTACTTCCAGAGTCAAGATGGACACATGACCGAAAGTAAAAGGTGTTGTATGACCTCTCTAAAAACTCCTCCCACCGTCTTCTACCAATAGGCATGGGTATGGGCCTCATAGGACCACCCCCATGCAATTATATTAATCCAACTTGAAACTTGGGAGGAGAGGACAGGAGTGCCTTTATTTCAGTGGCAGACCACCAGCTGCTAATGGAAACTCACTGTTAATTACATAATTACACCAGAGCCATTTTCTTGGTGCTGCAGCTAGGGAGAACAGTTTAAATTAGTAAAAAGATTAAGCATTTTTACTTTCTCATCTTAGTTTATCAAACTTCATTTTAAACAAATGAAAATAATTTATGTCCAACACAAAAGGTTCCAGTGTTTTCTTTATAACAGGGCTGGGCAACCTTCTTTGGGTCAGAGGCCACAGAATCACAGAAAAATCAGTTGGGGACCACACAAGTGAGAAGCAAAAATATTCCTTGCACAACCCCCAATGCTCACTGTGGCCCCCAACTGAGACACTTCACTGCTCTGGCACTCCAGCCTCACAAAGCGAGAGGAAGAGACAGGAAGGACTGAGGTTCAGGGCTTCTCATAGGTCAGATTTGCTTTTCTGGTGGATTTTATGGACCACCCCCCCTTAGGTTCTGGGGTGGGAACAAAATGAGGGGTTCAGTGTGTGGGACAGGGCTGCCAGTGAGTGACATAGGGATGGGGTGCAGAGTCTGGGAGGGAGGTGGGGTGCAGAAGGGGAGAGGTTGCAAGGTCTGGGTGGGATGTACAGTGAAGAAGCAAGCTGGGAGTAAAGTGTCTGGCCAGGGGGAGGGAGCAGGAGCAAGAGAGAGTGCAGTGTCTGGCCAGGAGGGAGGGTCCAGGAGCAACAGTGGATGCAGTAGCAGGATGGGGATAGGGTGTATGGCCAAGAAGGAGGGTACAGGAGGGGTTTGGAGACAGAGTGTCTGGCCAGGAAGGAGGGTGCAGGAGCAGATGGGGGAAGGGTGTCTGGCCAGGAGGGAGGGTGCAGGAGGGAACTTGGGATAGGGGTTGGACCTTCCTGGTCTGGCACCATTAGTACCTGACTGATCCCGGATGAGGGATTTTTCCAGACCAGGGGTGGTCCTGCCCACTCTGCAGCCCACTGAGCAGCACATCGGTTCCCTGCACCCGCTCCCCCCCAGCCAGTCGGTTCTGTGTGTCCCTTCCCCAGCCCTGAGAGCCACATACTGGTACCCCACCCCCCGCCAGCAACCCAGCTGAACCACAGGCCGCCCGCACTTCCCCCCGCAGTCCAGCTGGACCTCGCGCCTCCCGCATGCCTACCTGCAATCTAGCTGGACTTTGCATTGGATGCACTCCCCCCCCGCCAAGCCCAGCTGGACTTTGCACTGACTGCACTCCCCTTTCCCCCCCACAACTCAGCTGAATCCCGTGCTGCCTGCACTCCTCCCCCCGCAACCCAGCTGAATCTTGCATCGCCCGCATTTCCCTCCCCTCTGCAACTCAGGTGCTTACTTGCTTTCCCCCCGGCTCCCACAGAAAACGTCTCTCCCTGCTCCTATTGGCTGGATTCCCAGCAGCAGGAACAGTCCCTCCAGACTCCTGTTCCTCTGTCCAAAGGATGGGGAAGGGAATTAGCAGCACGCAGCAGCTTCTAGTTTGGAGTCCCGGGGCTTTCCATAGGACAGGACATTAAAAATCAGGAGTGTCCCAGGAAAATCAGGGCGGATGGTCAGCGTATTTATAGTTTAAAGCTATGGAGAGGCTCCTACACTAAGCTCCAGAGGTTCAGCTATTTCAGGTACTTTTTTTTCCCCCTTGATGTAATGTGCCTGGATTCATTCAGATCTCTTTTGAATTCTAATTTAATTATTCCTTTTTTGCCTCTTATACCTGTTCTTTAGCACAATACACCTACACCCTTCTGGTGTTAACAGCATGCACTCTAAGGTGTAAATAACAATAAAAATACACTATTCTTGAGTCATTTCAGAAATATTGTTATTGAGTGGTTTCCCAAGGGCCTAGTAAGCCACACATCTTAGCATTTACTCAATCAAATCCTCTACAGTTCACACGTTTTCAGTCCAAAAGACCACGTAACTCTCTGCTGCCTATAGGCATGAGAGATTCATGTCTGTCTCACAAGCAAAATGAATATTTTGAACTGTCTACATTTTGTTTAAAGTTTGTCTTTGAAAGCTTAGCATGACGAATTTGAGATTTCCTTTTAGGCACCCACCAATTTATTCCCATTATTTATATTTTAAGGTAAAGTGCTTTCTCTCTCCAGTCATAGTTTTCTCAGTGCAGCAGAGGACTATTTTGCTGCTTTATGTAAGAGGCAGCTGAGAGAAGCTTCAGTATCACTTTTGCTTTTCCGAGACTTTTTTATACAGAAAATGTTCTATATAGTATCATTAAGGTTCCCTAACTGAAACATTAGAAATGTTAAAAACCAAACAAAAAAAATCAGCAAGTGAGCTATATGGAAAGGAAATTCAGTTTCCTTTCCTTCCACTGAAGATTCTACATAATTTTGCTATTGCTCTCAATTTTTCCCTTTCCCCTTCTCCCTCTTTATCGTCTTCTGAATCCTCTGGTCTTATTGCTCCAGTTATCTTCCATTCTTGAATTTGTGCCTTGAGATATACTTCCTTTAACTCTTAGAACACAAATATTCTAAAGGATACATTGTCTCTCTTCTCCTTCAAAACCATCTTTAAAACACATGTTTCAAATGTGTGTCTGTGGAGATGTAAGGTAGTGGACAATGCCATGCTGCCACCCACCAATGGCTATAATTACCTTGCGCTCCATTATTCATGACATGCTGTGGATACAGGCCACAGAAAGTTTCACTTTGAGAGATCTGACAGGCTCCCGAATGGCTTTCTACCCTTCAGAAACCCAAGGATATTCCAGAAAGTGTCCCAGTAACAGCATGGTTCTCCTGTAGCTGCCATGATCATTCTGGCTCTTGAGCTCGCTCTTTGACCTCAGCTTGATTTGGACATGATCCTGGAACTTGGTATGAACTCCTTTGTTCCTCTCAGCCACAGGCTTGACTCTGCTCTGACTGCTCTTGTCAGTCTTCTGACAGTAAGCAACATGTTTTACTTATTTTTTTAAATAGTCCTATAAACTTATGACTCAACAAATAGTGATAGACAGGGCAGACAAAGCCAAAATTAGGTAACACAGGGATCAGGATTAGTCCATGTCAGGGGTGGGGAAGCTCAGGCCCAGGGGCTAGATGCAGCTCCCACCTTGCCTGAGTCCAGTCCCTGAGGCTCAGAGCCCCCGAAGCATTGGAGCACTCGTGCTGGCGCTCCAGCCCCCTGCTGCCCCTTATGTTGCTGGAGCACACAAATTCTACTAGCCTGGGCCCCCCTAGGCTCCGGCATGTGAGGGGAATGTGGAGATTGTCTTTCTCCTTCTCAACCAGGTGCCACAATGAGGGGGTTTTATTTTTGTGTTGTCTCTGTTTTTTCTGTGGGGCAGTGGCCCCTGACCCAAATAAGGTTCCTCAGCCCTAGTTTAGGTCTTAGTTAAAATCCTCACTAGTGATCTTGAAATGGAAAAAAAATATACATGGGGATAAATTTTCCAATTTTCTTACATTGGAAATGTATGTATATGTCAAAAAGCTAAACAGAAGAAAATGTTTCAGATGTGTGGTCAGAAAGTCATAAAATAAAATTAATGTAATAAAAAATGTAATATGAAAATTAAAAGTACAAATAGTGAATGATGTAGGAGTAATAATGGAAAGCAAATCTAAATTGCAGAAAAAAGTCCTCGGAAGAGACAATGAAACATTAAATAGAACTAAACATGAATAGTGTGAGTAAAGACTAAGGATGTGTTGGAATGGAAGATGTGGTGAAATTAATCTATAAATATTTGAAGAGTTTACAAGCCAAAGAAAGAGAGGAGCTACTGAAGGTGAAACAAACATTTATACTAGGATTTGTGGGATAAAATTAAGAAGGGGAGAACTGAGTCTGGATATCAAATGAAATTTCCTGACCAGAACCTGTGTTAAATTGTGGAATAGTCTCTTAAGGAAGGCTATAGAAGCTACATCACATAGAACATTTAAAACTCTACTGGATGAGGCATGAGAAAATCTACTTCTGGAAACAGCTTTTACAACTAATGTTTAATTTAATTGGTTTTGTTATCATAGAACCATAGAGTTGGAAGAGACCTCAGAAGGTCATCAAGTCCGGCCCCCTGCTCTAGGCAGGACCAATCCCAACTAAATCAACCCAGCCAGGACTTTGTCAAGCTGAGGCTTAAACACCTCTAGGGATGGAGACTCCACTACTTCCCTAGGTAACCCATTCCAGTGCTTCACCACTCTCCTAGTGAAATAGTTTTTCCTAATATCCAACCTGGACCTCTCCCACCACAACTTGAGGCCACTGCTCCTTGTTCTGCCATCTGTCACTACTGAGAACAGTCTTTCTCTATCCTCTTTGGAACCTCCTTTCAGGAAGCTGAAGGCTGCTATCAAATCCCCTCTCACTCTTCGCTTCTGCAGACTAAACTCCCTCAGCCTCTCCTCATAGGTCATATGCTCCAGCCCCCTAAACATTTTGGTTGCCCTCCTCTGGGCAACCAAAATGCGTCCACATCCTTTGCGTCCACATCCTTTTTGTAGTGGGGGGCCCAGAACTGGACACAATACTCCAGATGTGGCCTCACCATAGCCGAATAAAGGGGAATAATGACATCTCTGGATCTGCTGGCAATGCTCCTCTTATTGCAACCTAATATGCCATTAGCCTTCTTGGCTACAAGGGCACACTGTTGACTCATATGCAGCTTCTCATCCACTGTAATCCCCAGGTCCTTTTCTGCAGAACTACTACTTAGCTGGTTGGTCCCCAGCCTGTAACAATGCTTGGGATTCTTCCGTCCCAAGTGCAGGACTCTGTACTTGTCCTTGTTGAACCTCATCAGATTTCTTGTGGCCCAATCCTCCAATTTGTCTAAGTCACTCTGGACCCTATCTCTGCCCTCAAGCGTATCTACCTTTCCCCCTAGCTTAGTGTCATCTGCAAACTTGCTGAGGGTGCAATCCATCCCCTCATCCAGGTCATTAATAAAGATATTGAACAAAACCGGTCCTAGAACCGAACCTTGGGGCACTCCGCTAGAAACCTACCACCATCCTGACACTGAGCTGTTGATCACTACCCGCTGGGCCCGGCCTTCTAGCCAGCTTTCTATCCATCTTATCGTCCATTTATCCAATCCACATTCCCTTAACTTGCTGGCAAGAATATTGTGGGAGACCGTATCAAAAGCCTTGCTAAAGTCAAGGTAAAGTCAAGGTTATAATAATGCTATGCTAATTAGCACAGCAACGCTTTAAACATTGTTCCTGAGTCCATTGAGTTTGGTGTCAGGAAATGTGTAATACTATATGTGCAGTATACTTTACCTTTAAAGAAACCTCAAACAACTTCTAGCATTATTGTCTTCCAATAGAAATACCTTATTTAAAATTACTTTCTTTAGCTGATTTCATACCTGAGTTTTAATATTTTAGAATTTCTTGATATTGAGTTTGGAATCTCTTTTTAACTAGTAAAAGGCTCAGCCTCTGCTTGGTAATATTGTTTCATTTTATGATTTCTTAAGGGATATTTTCCTTCTCATATCAGGAGCATTATTGAATGCATCAGACTGTACCTGCTGGCACCATAATTAATTTCGACTGCCAGAGCAGGACAGCTGCTTGAAAGTAATCAGATACCCATGTTTGTGTTTCTCAAATGCAGACAGAATCCCACATCACTTCTAGTTCTTGCAGTATCTTCCAGAGACCCCTAATTCTGTTCTACCCTCCCCCAGTATCTCTCCCCCCCCCCTTTTTAAACAGGAGAACAGAGAAATATTGATCTGTAGGATAGAGATCAAATTAGAATGTGCTATGTCCAGCTACAACTGATAAAAGAAAATTAATTTTCACTTTTTACCTGAAAGTGCATTCTTTTCTATGACAATCATATACCATCTCTTCAGCATTTATTACAGATTACTGCCACGGGAGATAGATGAGTTGGGAAGGGGAAATCACAGTGGTATGCCACATGACATATCTTTTTAATCTTTCAAGGCTATATTAGTAGTGTAGTGACATTAGAGTTTAAAATATTTGATATTTCCCTCTGAAAACTACAGTCTTCATGTGAGGAATCTTCACTGTAAACACATCCTAATGATACGAGTAGTCCTGTGGCACCTTAGAGACTAACAAAAAAAAGTATACAGTGCTCACTTTGTTCAGTTTGGACATTTATAGTCAGGACTTCCACAGTCCAGCAACATCTGTGGTCCAGCACTCTGGGGGGTGTTCTGGGGCTGGAGTACGCATGGGAAAAAGCTGGGACTCACATTCAGCAATTGCTTCCTCACCCTCCCAGAGCTTGTGGAGTGTCCATGTGCCAGACTCCAGAGTCTGTATGCGTGCGTGTGTGTGCCCTTGTCCCCAGCCTCCTTCCAGCAGTGGCTCGTGGTGGGAGGATGTCTCCCCCTGGGTGTCAGAAGTGTGAGCGGCCTCCTCAGAGCCTGTGAGCAGGAGCCCAGAGGTGCTCCAGTGCTGCCTCCTGGCGCTGCATGGCACAGACTGGTGCTGCATGTGCATCCATGTGCATTGACTGCAGCACAGTGGCTAGGCCGAGAAGGCCAAGTGAGGATTGCACCACAGCCCCTCAGTGCCCGACACCTCCACCTCGTGCGTGTGAAAAACTAAGACCACTCACCTGATGATCACTCCCCAGGCTTGGAGGATGCCTGGGACACATCCAGGCCATGGGGTACCAGCTCAAAAATCAGCATAGTGATGGTGCTGGCTGCATTCTTCTCCTCCTCCTTGTCTTTGTCCTCCTTCGCCTGGGCTGGCAACAATGGGCGTCTCAGCCCTGAGTCCACCATTAGGGGTGGGGAAGGGGCTGCATCGACCCCCAGGATGGGGTGTATAGGGGCAGAAGTGGGGTTCTGCCCCTGAGCGTGAGCTGTGCTCCCTCGTCCTGGTGTAGGCCTGCTGGAGCTCTTTAACCTTGTTGTGGACCTGTTCAAAGGTCCTGGTATGGCCTTTTGTGGCCAGGCTCTCAGCCATTTGGCCGTAGCTGTCCACATTGCGCCGTCTGGAGCGGAGATCCTGGAGGTTCTCCTCGTTGCCCCACATCTCGAGGAGGGACAGGATCTCTGCCCCAGACCAGGCTGGTGCACGCCTCTTGCAGCCCCTGGTAGGCTCCTCGGAGCCCTGTGCATGCTCCCTGGGATGAGCAGGGGACTCCTGGGGGGCTTGTAGCTGAGACATGTTGCCCAGACAACAGGCACTGTGAGCTGCGTTGTGGCTGGAGGCTCTGAGGACCTGATTCCTGCCACAAGCTGTGTCTGAAGCTTTAAGAGCTACTGGGGAGCAGGAACTATAGATGTGCGATGAGTGTGGATGGAGTGGCCAGCAGGACACCCATAGGATTTCGTGGAGGTCTCTTTTTTTTTAAATAACTCCCTATTCTGCGTCCACACACATCCTCTTCCAAAAAAGCTTTTTCAGAAAGGGCTTATTCCTTATGGAATGAGGTTTACTGCCATCAGAAAAAGCCATATATTATTTCGACTTTCTGTCCAAACAGCACAATTGCAGTGTGGATGCTAGTATTGTTTTTCCAGGATAATAGCCATTATTCCAGAAAAACGGTGCAGTGTAGACCCTCAGTCTTCATTTCATCGATGCTGGCCTCTGTGCTGCTGCTGGAGTGGAGAGTGGAGGGGGACGCTTGGGGGAAGTATTTGGGACCAGTGATGTCTTGAGGGTGCTGGACAAGGGAAGTACAACCTGTATTTATTTTTTATTACAAATACTTGCATTATAAAAAATTAGTATTTTCAATGCACCTAATACAAGTACAGTAGTGTAGTTTCTTTATCATGAAAGTTGAACTTACAAATGTAGAATTATATAGAAAAACCCTGCATATAAAAATAAAACAATGTAAAACTTTAGAGCATATTGTTCTCTCAGTCCTATTTCTTGTTCAGCTACTCACTTAGACAAATAAGTTTGGTTATAATTTTCAGGAGATAATGCTGCCTGTTTCTTGTTTTCAGTACCACTTGAAAGTAACATCGCAAGATATTTTAAGTTCCAGATGTGCTAACCATTCTTGTGTCCCAATGATTGATTCTAATTTTATTTTTAAATGGTATTATTTCTAGGGAATTCTTGTACTTGTTAAAACGAGAAACTCGCAGACCAGAGATGATGATAATGGTGGTGGTGATGATAAAGATAATAGTAATAATAATGATTAATAATAAAAGACTCAGAGAGCATTTTAATGTTCTGCAATAGCAAAATTAATCACTTGTCTAAAGCTTGTAAAAACAAAGGGGAACTCACCAGGCTAAATTTGTTTTCTTTGCTTTACTAGCTAAAACATGATATTAGTTCAGTATAGAAATACTTTTGCAATCTTAGAATGTAAAATTTAGCCTTTACATCACTTTTAGTTTCCAGCAGATTAGATATAATATCAAATAATAATATCATATAAAGAAGTCTCAAGACAATTAACAAAAATTATTGAGTATTATTATACTCAGGGCTCGACAAATCACTGAATCTACTCGCCCGTGGCAAGTAGATTTTAGCTGGTCACCCCGTTCACCAGCGGCGTGCGCATGTGCAATGCGGGCCTTGAGCATGCGCAGTGCGGGGCTGGCGAGTAGATTTCGCTGCCATTTGTTAAGCCCTGGTTATACTATTTCAGGAATGGATAAACTGAAGCATGTAGAGATTAAGGCCTTGATCGTGTGCAGACATATGCACATGTTGTAGCATTAGCATAAATCTGTGCAGGATTGAAGTTTAAGTGGTCATGTGGTGAGACAGCGCAGAGTCTGGAATAAAATCCAAGACCTTCAGCCTTGTTGCCTCTCCCTGTCTGTGTAGCGTATGGGGACTGTGATAGAGGAAGATGCAAGCAATGTACCTTAGAATCTATAAAGAGGTCCATGGCAGCAGTATCAGCAGACACACTAGTTTAAGGGCATATTTATTGTAAATATCTTTAATCTGTTGCTGGGTGGGCACCAGAGATTATGATAAAATGCAATAATTTTATGAACTTTTTTCCACAAAAATCTTTCACAAAAATATGAATTTTTCAAAACCTGTTGATCAGTCTATAAGCTTCTCATCCAGTTGTACTGGACACAAAACTGAGTCAAAGTAAAGAGTGGGCAATAATTTTTGATGAGGGGCCACTCCAAAAATTTGTAAAGTGGTCAAGGGCCATACTTTTCCATGATATTAAGGGAAGGGGTGTGAAGTGTGTGGTGGAGATTGGGTGCAGAAGGGGTCTTGGAGTAAGGGATTGGGGTGCAGGAGAAGGTGTGGGTTCTGGGAGGGGGTTTCGGTGAAGGAGGCAGTTGTCACCTGGGGCAGGGGACTGGGATGCAGGGGTTTGGTTGTGACCTCGGGCAGGAATCTGGTGTGCAGGAAGAGGTGCAGGGATGGGGTGGAAGGCTGTGATCTCGGCAGGAAATTGGAATATAGGATCTGGGAGGGGATATGAGTGCAGAAGGTGGGTCAGAGAGTTTGGTTTATGTGGGGTGGGAGGGCAGAGGGTTGGGATGCCAGAGGCAGGCTCTGGCCAGAAGACTTCTGGCCAGCAGCTTTCTCAGGCAGATTCCCTGCCTACCCCACCCCCACACTGGGTTCAGGGACCATGTAGTCTTTGAATAGCTATGAGCCTAAGGGGAGAGGGGAACAGTGCTTTGTAAGCTTCCTGTTGACAACAGGAAGCTCCCATTTGCTGGAAACTGGCCAATGGGATTGTGCTGGAGGGCAGGGGCAATGCATGAAACCTCTGCCTCCTTTCCTGGGCTCACAGCTGTTTAGCTGTTCAAACAGATACCTGCAGCAGTTGCTTTTCTCCATGGTGTGTGGGGGACAGGCCGGGAGCCTGCCTGAGGCTCCCCACTGCATCCATCGGCTAGATCCAGAAGCTTGGCAGGCCAGATGCGACTCACAGGCCATATTTTGCCCAGCCCTGGTCAAAGTGCTTTATATCATTCTTTAAGTGCTAACCCTCAAGCTAAGTTTGTGTTTTATGCGTTTTGATTTGCTGGAGTGTTCAGGATATTATCAATAGTTGCAATTCCTACACTTTGCCTGTGAGAAGAAAAGGATGAGGGTTGCAGTTGTCAACTCACAGGGCCAGGGCCCAATAGGGTTGTAGCTTCGCTTCAAGACAGGGTTGATTAGGGATAGTTGCTTTTATAAATCTCAGTACGTCACTACTATTACAGGCTTAATACTGCCAGATGATTACACAGCTACTGCAAAATAATACGTCAATAAGCATAGGCAGAGCAATGCATAAAAGAGAGTAACAGGCATTTAGAAATGCTTACGCCCCTTCAGTCTGTGGGGAGTTCCGTTCCTGTCATCCCGCACCAGGCTGCAGTGGACGTGGTTCCAGCTCGGGGGATCCAGGGCACCGTCTGAGGTCTAGGTCCCTGGTTAGACTCACCAGGCACGGGATTCCCTACACCAGTTATACTACAGCTGTTTACGGGTGTATACATACTCGCATCCTCTGCCTTCTCTGTATCTGCTTCCAAGAGGCTGAGGAACAACCATCCCCATCCCCATCCCCATCCCCTGTAGTATCTGTTGGCCGCATAGGTGGTTACTGCAGCCTCCATGCACTCCACAATCTCTTGTGGAGACTGAGGGAGCTGCTTTTCATCCCATCCCACCCCACCAAGGAAGCCATCCGGCACAGTGCCTTCATGACAGGATTCCACCTGGAGGTTGCCGGCCGTCCCAGTATCCCATTGGGCGAAACAACCCCTGCTCCCTGTTTAATCCACAGCAGTGTCCCAAAAACTAATACTTGCTAGACATCAAGAGGGCGCTTGAGGGATTCTGTAAGATGTGATATACTGTATAGGGATGTAATAGGATAACAGTTTACACAGTTAACCGATAAGCCTGGGCGTGGTTTATGCAGGCTCCAGCCCCACTCTAGGGGAACCACCTGCATCCCTGCACTGCTGGCAGCAGCATGGGACGGCAGCCGACTTCCTGGGAATGGGGTTGCAAGCGGGAATCGGTATGTGCTGGGAGCCAGTTGCTACCCATTGCTGCAGGTGTGTGTAACCATGTAACTGATGAAATTTTTAATAGTTGCAGTTACTCAATTACCCGCATTTTAACATACCTAATACTGTATAAGTGAGGATCCTAATATGGCCAACTCAATACACCCTGTCACCATAAAGCAATCCTGAACTTTTAACACAGACAGAAATTGGGATTATTTTGGTAGCAGTTTACAGAAATTCAATTATGTCTTCAAGAAGTGTCCTCCAATTCCTTTGTTATAACAAGTTTTGAGCTCTGGGGGAGCTCACTGCTACAGCTATAACTATTGCTGTCTTCTTCTAGTAGTGTCCCTATGAGTGCTCCATTGTAGATGTATGTGAGCCCCTGCACCTCTGATTCGAGATTTTTGGTAGCACTGTCCCTTGAGCCTCATGCATGTGCTGTCCCTCTTAATCTGCCTCCAGGCAAAAACCCCTCACTTCCTTCTTAACCCTCTTTGGCTTTTGGTCTCATAAGGAGAGAGCAATTGTCCCTTTCTTATCTGTATCATTAGCATAATTAGTAGCTATTGTTCTCCCTAATAGTATTTAATTTTTTTTAACTCCATGGGGATTAAAAAGAAAAAAACAACAACAACTTTGTTTTTATCCTATCTGGGGCATCTCCCAGCAAATCCCCTCAGCACCCCCCACTCCTCCAAGAAAGGAAAAGAAGAGGAGTAAAAACTTGCTTCTGCTTTCCTCATTGCTAGAGACTGACCTGTTCCCAACCCCCACCTAGTGGCATTCTTAAAATTGCCTCTGAGAGGTGTCTTTCCTCTAAGCAGTTTCTGTAACAGCCAGACACTCTCACTGTGTCTAATGCCTGGTACAGCCTCACAGAAATGCTTCAACTGTCACAAAAACTGTGAACTGAAATTTAAAACTCCTCCTTAGAGGCACCTCAGTCCTACAGGAAACTCCAGAGACTTTAACTTCAACAAGGATAGAGTCATTAAAAATCCACAGCAGACTCCTCCTGTAAGCTCCCAGTCATTAGCAGCCAAAGGATTTCACCAGAGCTCCCATCTTGGCACGAGTGTTTGGCAGCCAGAGGGGGTTCCCCAGAGTAGTTACCTCCCCAGGGATAGAAAACCAAAGTTACCATGGCATTGGCAACTCTGAAGTATGGTACCTAGAAGGGTGCACCCTCTCCCCCACCCTCAGCTGTTCTCTGCAGCACAAACTAGATAGCACCTGATAAACCAGGGGGAGTCAGGCTCTGGAGCAATGTAGAGTGGCACAATGAAAACTTTTGGTACCAGGTAAGACAGAACTCCCATCTAGGGAGTGTTCTGCACCTTCTGAAGCATTGGTATTGACAGTGTACCATGAACTCTTCTCTGTAGTACCAAATGAGCCCATGATAACACATGAGCTCTGGTATTCTGGAGACCTGTGGCCTTCGTACACAGGAAAGGGGAGTTACTGTACCCTCTCTAAAAGTGCAGCACTGACAACTTTTGGTACCTGACACAAGAAAACTCTCACTTAGGGAATGCTCTGCACCATTTCAACCATTGGTACTGATAAAGTACCATAGACATTCATCTGTGGTACTGAGGGAGCCCAGGATTCTGCCAATACCCCAGTCAGTGCTGCCCCTACCCAGTGACAAGTCTGTCAGCGGCCAGGAGGAAGTCATGGCCCATTGTCACAATACAAGTGTTACTCCAAAAATATTCTCACTGGAGACCACCCAGGGTTACACTACTATGGGTTTATTTCCACTAAGTAGAACTAAAGAGGAGAAAGCAGCTGCCAAAGGTTTAAGCTAAAGAAGATAGAACTCTCTCTCTCTCACACACACACAGACAAGCAAGCAAGCACACACCCCTCCATTCATTCACTCATTCACACCCATTCATTCCTGCCCTCAGGCAATCACATACTTATACAGACATATGGGTTGCAGAAGGAGCCAAGGCGTGTGGATCCTGGAGGGTCTGTCTGCTCCTCATGGCTGGGGAAGCTGGTCAGGAGGAAAGACACTGGAGGGGAGCTTCTCAGGATCAGTGGAAGGAAAAAAAAAGAGAGTCTCACATGTGCGCCTTCCCTTTATATAGTGTCTGAATGGCTCCTGTGACTTATTCGCCTCGTCATCAGGGAGCATGCCCAGACTTCCCTTTATCCAGCAGAGAGCATGCCCAGGTTTCCCTTTATCCAGCAGGGAGCATGCCCATACTGTGATGACTCATTGAAATGTGCTCCATTGTTCCCCGTCTTCTTCAAACACAAAAAACACATTCACACTCACACTCGCTCTCCATTCACTCGGGGGAGAATGCAGCTTAAGGAAAGTTACAAGCAAGGTGACTGAGAGTTACAAAGATTACAAAGTTGCAGCTAACAGTAAGTTTCTGAGAGTTACTCAGATTAGAAAGTTTGACAAAGATCACAATAAGTTGCAGTTTAAAACCTTAGACCTTACAGTTTGGTGTAGTTTCAGAAAATCCATGTATATAAATCAAGTAAGCTCAGGCGGAGGCTTTTTTTATGCAACATTATCCGCTCCTTGGTCACCCCAAATTATGGTGACCACACAAAGGTGCCTCCGCCCATCCATACCAATATTTCAATTACTAGGACAATTTTCAGATTTTTTCATACAGATAGAGAAAATGTACCGGTATATCAAGAAAGGCAAAATGATCATCAGAACAATACAAATGTATATCAACAACAAAAATGATAATCAGAGAAAAAAACTGGCCAAAGGCTTTTTTACAGAGATGGAGGTGTAGCTGATAGTTTGGATGGAGATGTGGGAGAGTTTAACAATAAAAAAGATAATACAAATGTATATCAGTAAGAAAACAAACAAAATGGTAATCAGAGAAACTAAAAATAAACCCGATGTATTGGGGACTAAGGCTTTTTCACAGAGGTGGGTATGTGACTGGTAATTTGGTTGGAGATAGTGGAAGCAGGGGAAAATGAGTGTACACTAGGTATTTCTTTTTTCCCAAACACAACACTGCTAGTACAGGACACCCACAAGACAGACACAGAACATGCAACACAGAACACAGAGCATGCAACACAGAAAAGCATGGTGTTTCTGTTGCTCTTCAGCTGGTACCAGCTCTCCTGATGTTCTGTGATAAAAACCTGCAAAAACCTTAAGCATTTTAAAAACCCCAGCTTTTAAACTGCAAGAACTTAGGCCTCACAAGCACTGCAAAAAGAGAAAGAAAACATAAGCACTGGGTTATGGAAGGGTGAAGCAAGGAACTGGGGTGGTTCCTCCCACATGGTTAAGCGGCCCTCAGTGGGCCCACCTCTCATGAGGGCCTCAGTCACTTTGAAAAACTTTCACTCCCATGATGAAACCGCCCCTGGGGTCCATGAATCCACTCCCTTGGTGCCCAGAGAAGGAGGAGGAGGGGAAACTTTGTCAGGAGGGGGGGCTCTTCCCTTATTCACATAACAAAATACCAGACATCTGGAAGGGGGAGAGGCATATCAGGGTTCACACATTCTCTACTCCATATCATCCTTTTCCTCTAATGTACCTGGAAGGGGGAGCAGGCATATTGGGTCCCCACACGCTCTCTACTCCATGGCATTCCTTCCCTCTACTGTTCCAGGAAGAGGGAGCAGGCTTATCAGGGTTCCCACATGCTCTCTACTCCATGGCATCCCTTCCCTCTACTGTTCCAGGAAGGGGGAACAGGCATATCAGGGTTCCCACATGCTCTCTACTCCATGGCACCTCTTCCCTCTACTGTTCCAGGAAGGGGGAGCAGGCATATTGGGGTTCCCCCACGCTCTCTACTCCATGGCATCCCTATCCTCTACCTCAGACCACAATCTCTTCCAGCCCCATCTAACAATCCAACTCCCTGCACCTCAATCCAGTGCCCCAAGTCAGAACTACCTCCTTTCCCAAACTCCCTCCTAGACTCCACACTCCCTCCTACATTCCCATCTGTTAGCCAAGCTTCCTTCTCATCACAGAACCCCACATTCTTGGAGTGACCCCCATAAAAATCATTGCCCACCCATGCTCTATCACTAGTGCTCCCTTGTGGTGGTCTACCTGCATTTCTCCACCAATTAATGTTACCCCCAAAATATTCTCACTGGAGACTACCCAGGGTTACACTAGTATGGGTTTATTTCCACTAAGTAGAACTAAAGAGGAGAAAGCAGCCGCCAAAGGTTTAAGCTAAAGAAGATAGAACTCTCTCTCTCTCTCTTTAGAAAATCCATGTATATAAATCAAGTAAGCTCAGGCGGAGGCTGTTTTTATACAACATTATGTGCCCCTTGGTCACCCCAAATTATGGTGACCACACAAAGGTGCCTTCGCCTATCCATACCAATATTTCAATTAGTAGGACAATGCATTCTCCCCTGAGTGAATGGAGAGAGAGTGTGAATGTGTTTTTTGTGTTTGAAGAAGACGGGGAACAATGGAGCACATTTCAATGAGTCATCACAGTATGGGCATGCTCCCTGCTGGATAAAGAGAAGTCTGGGCATGCTCTCTACTGGATAAAGGGAAGTCTGGGCATGCTCCCTGATGACGAGGCGAATGAGTCACAGGAGACATTCAAACACTATATAAAGGGAAGGAGCACATGTGAGACTCTCTTTTTCCTTCCACTGATCCTGAGAAGCTCCCCTCCAGTGTCTTTCCTCTTGACCAGCTTCCCCAGCCATGAGGAACAGACAGACCCTCCAGGATCCACATGCCTTGGCTCCTTCTGCAACCCGTATGTCTGTGTAAGTGTGTGTTTGCCTGAGGGCAGGAATGAATGGGTGTGAATGAGTGAATGAATGGAGGGGTGTGTGCTTGCTTGCTTGTCTGTGTGTGTGTGAGAGAGAGAGAGTTCTATCTTCTTTAGCTTAAACCTTTGGTGGCTGCTTTCTCCTCTTTAGTTTTACCTAGTGGAAATAAACCCATACTAGTGTAACCCTGGGTGGTCTCCAGTGAGAATATTTTGGGGGGAACAACAAGGATCCTTTGCGGTTCCACTGAGCCCATCCATAATCGTAGTTTGGGACACTGTCATCCATGTCTTCCCCCCCACACACACAGGTTGCAGCCATCCACCATCTCTCAGAACGGGTTGGTCTCCTACAGAATGGTTGTCCAGAGCCCCTGAGCAAGGAGTGCAGGAAGCTTTTTCAAAACAGGAGCAAAGGATGGCAGATGGGTTGCAGATTTCTCTCCAGGAGGTGTCAGATACACATCACAACTGGTGGATATTCTGCATACCTCCTCCTCTTCCAGAATTGTTGCTCCCCTCAATTAAGGAGATGATTCTAGATCTAGCAGTGCCATTGTGGATGTGGTTAATGTGAGAAGCAAACAGCATAATGCCAATTCAGCCCCACACAGTTGGGTTTGGCAAGATGAAGTAATTGTTGGTGACATAACTGTTTATAATTGCAAATTAACAAACTGTTTTGACTAAATACGATTTTATCAGTTATGGGAAACTGACACAATTGTAAATTTACTGGACACAAAGCAATTTCAGGCTATCCTTAAAGAGGATCAGTTAATAACCAGATTGGTGCTAGTAACAGCTCTGTATGTAGCTGATACAGCGGCCTACCTGCTTTTCATGACAGTGGTTCTGAGGCAAGCTTCTTGACTACATCTTTCTGGATTGCCCAAATTGTTGCAGAAGACAAGCTCTTTCGCAGAGAAGACAGATTCTTCTCCCTAGTCCTGGATTCCTGGACCACATAACACTCCCTAGGAATCTACACTGCAGGGCAGAAAAGAAGATATATCTCTCAGCCACATCTCAGCACTGTTACAAGCCATAGGGTAAGAGGACCAGGATTCAAATGGGGAAGCATTCTGCACCTCGATCCACTATTTCTCAAGCCACATCTTCTAAGCACGTTTTGTGGGGTAGTCAAGGTCCTGAACAATTATATCTTGCAACATCAGCTCCCATTCACACACCTATCACACCCACATTATGAGGATTATTTCAAAAAGTTATGCCATTTTATTTATGTCCTTTCCTCATTGCAACCTTCCTTCCCCATCCCTCTTCAGGGACCCTTCTCATGAGAACCTACTTCATCAGGAAATATACCTTTTGTTATTCCATTGAACAGTCCTGGTTCAATTCAGGAGCAAAGGGGATTTACTCCTATTATTTTCTGAGCCTCAAAATGAAGGGAGCTTGAATTCCCTTTTTAGATCTAAGGGCATTAAACAAATGCAGATCTAAGGTGTAGATGCTCAAGATGGTCATGCTAGCAGCCAGTGATTCCTACAGTTTAACTTTGGTCAGGACCATGAGCAGTGTATACTGATATACCCATATGATTCACCACAGTTCTCCTCATTGAACTGGAGCACTAACAGCGAATGGGGTTCTCAGTACCACCTTCAATGCAGTACACAGACTCACCATGTTGGGACAGATGTGCCCTCGTAATAGGCTGTGGAGTTCACCTACACAACCATAAGGTTCAGAGCAAATAGTCTTCCACAGAAGTGATTCTCCATGGTACTCTTTCAGTGCTAAGGGCTGGCAGGAATGCCTGTATGCACTTCCTTCCTTTCATCAAGAACACCCTTGTGTAGGTCATGATCGGCTTAAAATGACCTCTGTGTGTTTTATATAAATCACCAGGAGGGTATCAGATCTCCCTCGCTCTTCAAGGAAGCTCACAGGGACATGTCCCCTCTATACCGCCTGGGAGATACTCACTGCTGTGTCCTCAATAGGGAGCTGCTGCTGTAGCGGAAGGAGAAGTACCCCTTCCCCAGTCAGGCAGCTCCATGTGTGAGTCCTGAGCCCCTGGCTGGGCAGGGCTCATTAAGCAGCTGCGGGGCTGTGCTAGTGCACAGCTTAGAGGGAATGTTGGTGCTTTAGAATATATTCACCCTCTGGGTAACTTTGTCTACAAATCTCTTCACTACTTACCGGAACAAGAAATGTACTCATTACTGCTCCAGGCCTGGTCTGAGGAAACATTCACTGAGAGGTGCCCTCCTTCTTTCATGGCACAGTGACCTCTTGTATGCCTTTTTCCGGTGTTTTCTTCTATTCAAGGCCCAACTGAAATTTCACTAAAACAAAAAGAGTTATTCTGATTGCACCTTTTGACCAAGACAAGTCTGACTCCCTTATCTGACACAGATGGCAATAAGCCCTCCTCAGCTGATTCCTCATTTGATGTCTCAAAACAGAGGCCTGCTCCTTTACCCCAACCTTCGAGTCCTTCACCTACATGCGTGGCTCTATCTTAGTTCCAAGGCTTAGAGGCAGATTTCCCTGATGAGCTAAAAGAAGTGTTGCTACACAGCCAAAGTTGACCACCCAATATACTTACCCACAAAATGGAAAGGATTCCAAGTTGTTAAACACATAGACCAAATCTCATCTTCCCTTCCTCTGATTTTACACTACATTTTAGTCCTGAAGAGATCAAAACTCTCACTCAGCTCCATTAAGGTACATCCTGCAGTGAAAATGTCCTTCCTTGACCAGGTAGACAAATACTCAGTGTTTGCTCACCTGCTGATGCATAGATTCCTTAAGGGCACTGGGAATCTCTTCACGCATGTGACACCACCTGCTCCAGTTTGGGATCTTAACCTATTTCTCGGGGCTTTGACTAGACCTCCCTTTGAGTCCATGGCAACTTGCTCTCTTGTACATGAAGACACATGTACAAGAAATGGTCAATTTCTTTTCGTAAACACAGGGCCATCACTCAAGTTTTTCCCTACCATCTCTTCATTTTCTATATGAATCAGCAGATCTAAATCCAATTTGTGACAATTGGTGGACAATTCTGCATATGTTATATGTTAGAAGAATACTAGCATTGTACTTGTAGAAAACTAAGGATGTTAGGAAATCTCCTAATGTCTTCCTTTTATCCACAGAAAGATCTCAGAACTCTGCGATACTGGCTCAAAGACTATCCAAATGGGTCTTTCGTTGCATTAATCATTGTTATCGAGGGCACAGTGTGGTTCCTTCTAGAGTCCATATGTAATCCACAAGGTTAATTTCTACCTTGGTCATATTCCTTACTGTGGCGGCATGTCGGGTACCCTCCCAATCCTGCCCCCCGTCTGCAGCAAGATGAGACTCCGCCAACCAGTAGTATAGAAAGGGTTTATTGCTCCTCCAGGATACAGCACAGCATAGACGTGATGTGGTTTCAGGAGTCTGGGTCAGGATGCCTCAGACCCCTTGGATTAGGGGGTCCATTGTCATCACTAGACCCTCAGTCCTCAGCTAAGGCTGCTTCCTTCATGTTTTCCAGCCAGCTACTGCCCCTTCCCCCGAAACCTCCCTTCCTTTGTTCCCTGCCTGCCCTCAACTGGTCAGACAGGTTGGGTCTTTTTGCCTACATGACTTAAGGCAGCCGTCCTGCTGGGCAGTGCTACAGGTACCGGTCAGTAGGGGTCAACCCCAGCCCACGCACAGCCACCAGTGGATGCCCAGAGGGTATGGCCTGCTCACTACATCACACTTACAGATATTTTTTTCTTAGTATTTTGTAGAGCAGTAACTTGGGCCTCTGCCCACACACTTACTGAACAGTATGTGATCACTGAAAATTCTGATCCCATGCCATCTGCGACTCCATAGTATTCTATGGAGTAAGAAACTCCACTCCAAAGTCCCTGCCTCCAGTGATGAGTACTGTTTTGAGTTGCCTATAGTGGAGCACCCATAGGGACACTACTTGAAGAAGAAGAGGAAGTTACTCATCTTGTGCAGTAATGATGGTTCTTTGAGATGTTTGTCTCTATCGGCACTCCACAACCTCTACTTCAGAGTTATATATAGAGCTCTGTTGGGTAGAAGAAAGTGAGGGACTTTTGCCTATGCAGTTCTAGATAGCCTCAAGGCAGATCATGACGGAGGGAGAGCACATGCATGGGCTCAATGGACACTCCTACCAATAATCTCCAATTGGAGCCACAGGGGCACACATGCACCTACAGTGGAGCATCCATAGGGACACACATCTCAAAGAACCATCGTTACTGCACAAGGTGAGTAACTTCTTCTTCTTGCATCTGATCTCTAAGGGTACATCTACACTGCGTTGCTATTTCAGGATACTTCGAGTATCCTGAAATAGCTATTCCATGTCTTGACAGTGCACCATTATTTTGAAATAACAGGTGTGCTATTCTGACGCCCCTGTAAACCTCCTTCTATGAGGAAACATTTCAGAATAGTTTATTTCGATATTTGGTGCTGTGTAGATAGCGCCAAATTACTAAATGAGCTATTTTGAAATACACTCAATATTTATTTATTTGGAGCTACTGGTGCAGTGTAGATGCACCTTAGGGAGCCCAATCTTTGGATTAGGGTTTGAAGATTAATTAGAACTTTATTGTAGGTATGCATGGTAAGCAAAGGAGTTTTTTCGTGGAATAAAATAATCACTTTGCAAGATAACACAGTCATCTGCTGACTGTGTAAGTTGAACTTGAACTTGTTAAAAATCAAAATCAAATGTAAATCAAAGGTATCTTGTGGGTTTGGGGAATCAGTACTTTTTTAGTAAAATAGGTTACTGCATAGTAAAAAAAACTGTAGGGTTGGAGGCAGGGTGGATTAAGAACTTGATGATTTAAAATAATTTGTAAATCAGTTTTTATTTTTTTAAATCATCAATAAAATATTAAATTTCTCATTTAAAAATGTTACAATTATATCTAATCACAAATATGCTACACCTACCTTTACAGTCTCATAAAAATGAATTAATGACTCTAGTCTGTCCAGCCTACCTACCTGCTCTTGCTCCTTGAAAGTTCTGAACTTTCAATTTTTGTTTCTCAGCAGACTAAAAGGTAACATGTCTAAAGATAGACCGTGCCTGGATAGGATTGTTTTTGTTCTGTGCTTATGTGGTGGTGGACCTTGGCCAAACACGCCTGAGGAGTTAGTTAAGACATTGTCTTAGAGACAGAAACAACATATAAGAAAGGACGGAGGCAGCATAGGAAGGAACAGTGGAGTGGGCTGAAAAAGAAAAAAGGAAAACATTATTAAGCGCACACACAGCTTTCTACATACCCCCTCCCCCTACACACTTTTTTACAACAAAAAATGTGTCGTGGCTTCTGGATATAGGAGAAATCCTATCTGGGAATATTCTGAATAAATTTGTTCCCTGGTTAAAAAAGGAAAACATGTCAAGTGTAAGCAGAGCAAGAAGATGGTTCAGGGCCTAGCTGCAAGAATGAAACATCAAATGGAAAAGTGTTTATTGGGAGAAAATGATGTGGATGAAAATGTGGATATGGCTGAGTACATCAACGGGTTAGTAACTTAAATAATTCACTCTGAAGTGTGATTTGACAAGTAAATTCCCAACCTATTTGCTGTGTTGAATGTTGATAGAAAAAAAAAGTTTAGCTTAGCTAATCCTTCTCTTGTTTAATTAGATAATTATGTTTAGAATCTTTTTGAATCTTTTTTTCCAAAGGAACACCATTCTGTGCTTGTTTTTTTCAAAAAACATGTGCTGGTGAGTTCAGTGGGTCTTACCCCAAAATTAAGTGCACTCTATGTGCCATCAGTTTTAGCTTTTTTGGTTACTTGATTTAAATCAATGATTTTTGGTGAGATAAATCATGATTTAAATCAGTGATTTAAATCACCTTAAATTCCGTCCATGTTGATTGGAGCATCCAGAGTAAGGCAGTTTAGTCCACATAGTGTTCAGGTCTGTGTTTTTCAAGTGATCAGTAATTGGTTCCCCATTTTTAAAAGAGCTCAACTTCTAATTAGATGCCTAAATAAAAGCCAAAATTTTGAAAGTATTCAGCATCGAATAGCTTGCAGTATGCAAGTACAGTATGATTTTTTTCAAAGCATTTTAATACCCAGAGTGTGGTGAGCAGTTCTGAAAGCGCTTCCTAAATGATATGGCTATAACAGTTTTACACATTTTTTGCCCACAAATACTGCATTTTTTGTATGTTGGTTCTCAATGGTGTCTTAGATAAAACCCCATGACTTTGGAAAGATGAATGTTTGTAATCTGAGTTAGAAATAGCTAACTGTAGCATTATTGTAAATATCAGTATAAGTAAATAATGTTAGATATGTATAGATCTGCCTTTGTTAAACAACTCTGAGATGGCAAGGAGAGAAGGATTCAAGTGTTTTGTTTATTCATTGAGCGGGATTATTTAATCAATATCAATACCTTTAATGTCCAACATCTAGTGAGAACACATGACAAAAAATATAGTCGTGTGCAATTATATTCAGCATGTTTGTCATTGAATTAATCAGTAATACACTTATATCCTTTTAATTGCACATAGACTTTTTTTATATGTTGGAAATTAAAGGTATATATTGATTGTAATGGATGTTCTTAAATAACTTTTTTATTGTTCCATGGCAAAGTATTTGTTTACTTCTGGTTTTTGTTGTTGTTAGCCATTACTTATTTAATTAACAGTTCCAGTAATCTTTTTATTTTTTTTTAATTCTGAGCTATAATTTTACATTGATTAAGAAAAAAGTATCTCAATTTAGTTTCAGATACTATACCTGTCCTTGATTCCACCTATCAATTTTTTACTATAAAATCAAATTTCCATTAGTGTGTATACAAAGTACTGTTATAGCTGTGTCAACAAGTTCATTATGTTGGTTTGTGATGCAAATATGTTTGTTGTCTATGTTTTTCATGCTCTGCAAAACACATCCTGCTGCAAGAAAAAAGCTGGGATTCTTTATTGTGCGACTAGATAGTGGCAACTACCATCTCAGTCTCATGAAATTTTGCCCATGTTGAATGGAGTACTATTAATGATTGACAGTTAAATTGGAAGCAGAGTACAAGTGGAGCCATGTATCTACAGATGCACAGAAAATCCTTATTTCTAACTGAATAACTAATCCCTTTTGAATGACATACAAAGTAGACAACTCTATTATAAATGCATAACTTTTTGTATTGTTTCTGTTACTTTATCCATAGACTGTAGTGGCTTAAACTGACATGCTATTTTATTTTCAGTGGCTATGCTGAATCTGATTTGCATGCCCTGGCAGTGTCTGGTACAAGTTACTAGAAGTTAGAAACCACAATTACATATTATGTGATGGTGATTGAAAATGTTTACCAGTCAAAACTTAGGGTCATTTCTTACTAAGGCTACGTCTAGACAGCAGTGCTATTTTGGGATACCAGAAGTATCCTGAAATAGCTATTCCACGTTTTTAAAAGCTCCCGTTATTTCAAAATATATTTCAAAATAATGGGCACACTATTCCGGTGTCCATGTAACCATCATTCCACGTGGGTTAAAGGACCTGTTGGAATAGCACTTTATTTTGAAATCTGGTGCTATGTAGACAGTGCCAAATTATGAAATAAGCTATTTCAAAATTGCCTCAAAATAAGCTACGCAATTTGTGTAGCACAAATTGTATAGCTTATTTTGAGGTAAGGGTGCAGTGTAGATGCACCCTACATGAGTGTATGAATCTTTGCCAAACTGCCTGAATTAGGCAATCAAGCCATGTGATATTTGTTAATATTTTCTGCTGAAGTGACATTATTTTCTTGGTCTATTTGTAGCTATACAGCCATGCTTTATTTAAAATTAAGTAATTATATGTTTACTTTTTTTACAAATTAAGTTATTGCCACTGTTACAGTGAAACAATAACTTTTTATAGGCAGGTGGGAAGACAGGATTACTGGACCCCTGGGCAATGGGGGCGGATTCTCCATGCTCCTGGAATGGACAGGGCATTTGCTAGAAGAGGCAGGGCTGTAGCAGGTAGCCCTCAGTGCTGTCTGAAAGCTCCTACTCCCCACCATTGGCCTTCAGAACTATCCAACGTACGCAACATGGGGCTCTGGAGCATGCCATGCAGCGCTTCAGTGGCAATTTAGAAGTGGCGATGGCTGGGAACCCCAGTCCCTTTAGAATTGTCAGGCCCCAGAGCAACTGCCTCTCTTGCCCTCCACCTGTTGGTGGGCCTCTTTCTAGGACTTTGATTTGTTTTCCACTCATCCTTTAACTAGTTGACTATGACATGAGAACAGATTTCATCCCAGATCTGTGTTTGCTTTGTGCCTTATCTGTTCATTGCTGTCTTCGTATTCATTACTGTCACTGTGTGATGGGTAGGAAATATTACTCTGATAGATCTAAGGCGGATGGGCACATTGCAATTTAGCCTGTGCAAAGAGTAGCACATATTACACTTCTCAGCTGTTTGGTTTCATACTCCTTAGATGGAGCTCAGTAGCATATGTCAACATTCCTTTTCTATAATGTTATGCAGTGTTTGCACATTCTTTTGAGTTATTTGTCAGGTAAATAAATGTAAATATAAGAAAGCAATCAACATTGATATAATAAAGTCATTCAGATGTTTGAGTACACTACTGTAACTCCTTTGTTGAGTGTTATAAATGTTTACCTCTCTGCCTTCATAAAGCTCCTGAATATAGTTTACTTTGGATAATTGATCATAACAATCCAGCTCTTTCTGCTCATCTGAAGAATGACATTTTAATTCACATCTTCTTTTCACTTTTAAAGACTGACATACATTGAATATTATGACATGTTTTATAATTTGGGAATTGAACCAGACATCTATATAGGTTAAATCTATGGCTTCTGGAACAGTGAGATTGTTATCATGTCTTCATATTTACATGACTTACAACTGCAGCTGTACGATACTAGAAAACATGGCACACTCAACTGAACTCCTTCTCCTTGTAATATTTCTGTCTTAATGTTATGTTAAAAATGCATGTTGCTTAAAGGTAACAAGGAATGTAAATTTATCTTTACAGATCAAGATTCTTTAAGCTTTTATGTATTTGACACTTCTTATCACACAGTAGAAAAAAATTATATACAAGCCACATAATTCAGATCTCATTTTGGATCTAGACTTCTCCCCAAACATCCAGACTCTGTGCTCATCTGTATTAACTATTGTATGTTCATATATTTTTGGCCTCTAATATCTATAAAAACTTCAGAGGGGTAGCTGTGTTAGTCTGTCACTGAAAAAACTAAAAAAAAAATTAAAAAAAAAAAAGAATAGTCTTGCAGTACCTTAGAGACTGACAAAAAAATGTAGATGGTACTATGAGCTTTCGTGGGCACAACCCATTTCTTCAGACAAGATAATACCATCGTGATAAGACATGAGACAACATACCATCTACAATTTTTTTGTTACTCTCTAAGGTGCTGCAAGACTATTTGTTATTTTTTTAAGTTTTACCTATAAAAACATTTGTATTATCTATCATTTTGTCCCATAGGATCTTGAATCTCTGGAGTGTCTTCATTTTCTTGGTGTGTATGTGTGTTTGCCAAAGTTCTTGTTCTCCTCTTTGTCTGATGAGCAAAAGAGGTTTTCTGCAATATTTCATATTGAAATTATGCCTTCATAACAAAATACATCACTTTGCCTGCTCTCCATCAATCTTTTATCTTGCAGAACAATCCATGCTGATTTGCATCAGGTTGGTAATGTCAGCAGTGCATTTTTTTTTTATGGCAATCTGTTTAAGAGTCACCATTAAAGTGTCATCCATTGCTAATTGTTAACATACAGTGGTGTTTTAGACAGCATAATGTTCCCTTCTACATAAACATAGATAATAATTCTTATCATGGAAAATGTTGACATTTTGGAAAATCATGGCTTTTATATGTATTTGCACAAACATGCTCATAAGTGATATTTTGAAAAATCAAAACTAGGTGTCAAACTTCTGTGGTTTCTTTCAAGAGACAAAATGGATAGCAGGGCCTTCATAGTAAACAGCAAGTAAAATACAAACATAATTTTGTATCTCTGAACTCAGAGGAAGAGTCAAGCAGACTTACATTCACGATAGCCAATGACGTAGCATGTGTTTTATATGAGAGGAAAAATGCTGCCTATTTTTTGTCAGTATTTTCCTTTCTGAGAACCATCATTAAAACAATATAATGAAGCAGTGACCTACCAGGTAGTGTTGTAAGCTGCAGAACACAAAACTATATGGAAAAACAGTTCCTGAGTGGTAGTTTGTAGAAACGGCTTACATGTGTGAGCTGCCAAAAGCTCAACAACATACAGCTCACAAGGAATCTAAGACAACTTGAGAACTTCCTGTTTTTTTACATTTCATATATTTATTAAGGGCTTGCATTGGGATATGCCAACAACTCCTTGCAACTTACATGTGTAGCCATGCTGCTTTATACAAATGTGTTTATGCTACAAGGAAGGTCTGAAAAATTCCAGTAGCCATGTCCAGGCATACATCTATCTATCTACATTGTTGACCCACTTTACTTGACACACTGTGATTCTATATTATATTACTTACCCTTTCTGTCCAAGCTGAAAATCAAACCTGATAAGAGAGCTGCCTAGATTTTTTTTCGAGAGATCAGGAAGGCAGTTACATGTGCTGGGCTCTTGAAATCCAAATGAGAGAATACATACATTGAATGCATAGATATACCTGATCCTAGATGTTCTGGGTTTTGGTCTTAAGGGTCAGACTAATCAGAAAAGTAATTTCTTCCTTATTAAGGTAAGTGGGAGTTCACCAGTCTCAGTTATTACAGACATGCTGCATTATCAGTCTTAATATACTAAAAAAAAGAGCTAATTATATTATAACTCATTATGAGGAGCTGCCTTGGAGGTTGTCTTTATGTGTGATAGACCTGTACTTTGAAAACCTTACCTGTAAAATGTGAAATATGTCTGACATGAAAGAACAAGCCCTAGTGCAGTTTCACCTATATTTAGACATTGTAGGAACAGTGAGAACTTTGACCTTCCAGCAAAACTTCCCAAAAAGTAGTTTATTACTCCTGGGAGGAGGGGGTGGTAAGGGTCATGTAGGGCTTCTGGGACAAGTCACAGAGATCACATAAGTTACATTTTGCACCCACACATAGATGTTTATAATAAATATCACAAATACTTTGCTGATGTGCATTTTATATTTTGTATTGTTTGTTTTCATTAGGCTGGCATCTTGAGTCCCCAGTTAGATTAGGGCCCCACTGTGCTTGTCCCTTCCTTTAAGGGCTTGCAAAACTAAAGCCCCATCTACACTGGCAGATGTAAAGTGCTGGCAGTTACAGCTCTGCTCACAGAGCACAGCAGTGAAAATGCTGTGGCCAGTGCAGTCAGTGTGACCACTTGCAATGGCTTTCAGAGCGGTGTACTCTGGGCAGTTGTCCCACAGAGCACCTCTTCTTCTGCTGTACAGGTTTGTGGAAAGGTGGAGGGTAAGTATCCTGGGTCCTGCCCCAGTGTCCCTAAGTGCATCACTTTGCATCCTAGCAACCCCTGTACTTCCATCCACATTTGGCACCATCTTTCAATGGCTTCTGTGTAGTACCCTCTGCCTCCTCAGTCTGCATGAATGGATCCCCAGCTGTTGATGAAAATGTTCATAGGTCTCATTAACATATCATGCACGCCAGTCAAGCTATTCCTAAAGCTGCAAACTGATGATAAGGAGTGCATGCACCATAAGTACAACATGAGACTTCTTATGGCATTCAAGGAGGTGCTGACCACAGTGGAATGCCACTTTTGGGCCCATAAAACAAGCATTGGGTTGGTGGGATCACATATTTAATCGAAGTTGGGATGATAAGCAGTGGTTGCAGAACTTTTGATTGAGGAAAGGCACTTTCATGGGACTGTGTGATGAGCTTGCTCCACACTGCAGCACAAAGATATGAGAATGAGAGCTGCCTTGCCAGTGGAGAAGTGCATGGCAATTGCACTGTGGAAACTGGTTACTCCAGACAGCTTTCATTCGGTCACCAATCGGTTTGGAGTGGGAAAATCAACCTTTGGACTTGTATTGGTAGAAGTGTGCAGGGCCATCAGTCACATTCAGTTGCAAATGACCATGACTCTGGGCATTGAGCATGAAATTGTGTATGGCTTTGCACAAAGGGGCTTCCCAAATTGGGGTGGGGCAATAGGTGGCATGCATATTACAATTCTGGCATCAGACCATCAATCTTCCGAGCACATTAACCACAAGGGGTATATCTCCATGGTTTTCCAGGTGTGTGTGGATCACCCTGGGTGTTTTATGGACATTAATGCAGGCTGGTCCAGAAAAGAGCATGACACATGTATCTTTCAAAACACCGACCTATTCAGGAACTGCAACTAGGGACTTTCTTCACTGTGGAGGAAAGTGGAAAAGCCCAGTGTGATCCTTGGAGACCTGCCTATCCCTTAATGCTGTGGCTCATGATGCCATACAAGGGGAGTCTTGAGAGCAGCAAGTTTCAACCACAGGCTGGGCAAGTGCAGAATGACTGTGGAGTGTGCTTTCGGCTGTTGAAGGCCCACTGGCATTGTTAATACAGAAAACTGGACCTGTCTGATGATAACATCCCTATGGTTATCACCATGTATTGTACCCTCCATAATATTTATGACAAGAAGAGCGAAAGCGTCACTCAGGGATGGACTGCTGAGGCACAGTGGCCTCAGCTTAAATAGCCAGAGACCAGGGCTATTAGAGCAGCATAGCACAGGACCAGTGCTTCGAGGCAGCAATTTGATGCTGAAAGTAACTATAACTTGTTGCCATATACGGCAGTGCAGTGGCTGCATTGCTAATGGGTTATTTTGATTGTTCTGTGGATTGCACTTAGCACTACAGTGACTGTAGCTTTGCTGGGGTATTCTTGCTTGCTTTCATGTAACAGAAACAAAATTGTTTTGAAACACATGAATTTCATTTATGCAGCCCCGCGATACAGTATGCTGTGCAAGGGCTAGTTAGAGCTAAACTGCATGTGGATGGGTGTTGAGTGCATCAGAAGCCAGTGGGAGTCTGCATGGGTGGGTAGGTGTGGAGTGTAGCAGATGCTGCCTGGGGATAGTATGGTGCCCAAATTGCGTTGGCAGTGACAGGGAAACAATTTTGGAAGATTGGCTGCAGGGTGGAGGTGGTTGCACAGCTGCTCCGTTTGCAGTGCTAGACGCTCCTGCAGCCTGTTCACATGCTATTCCATAATGTTTAGGAACTGCTTCTTGGTCTCCTTATGCTCCCTTCTCTCAGTGTCCTTCCAGTCCTTCACTTCAGAACATCACGCAAAAACTCCTCTTGAGTCCTGTGGGGGTGCTTTCTGGCCTTTTGAGCCTCTCTGCAGGCATTTCCACTTCAGACTGACATTCTGAGGCACAATTGCAACATGTCACAAAGGGTGTGTCTAGACTACATGGCTCCGTCAACGGAGCCATGTAGATGAGTTTACTAGACATAACAAAATGAAGTGGCGATTTAAATAATCGCGCTTCATTTACATAAAAATGGCCGCCGCGCTGTGCCGATGATCAGCTGATCCAGCACAGCGGGGCAGTCTAGATGCGCCGCGGTCGACAAGGAAAGCCTTTGTCGACCGCTCCGGTATGTCTCGTGAAACGAGGTTTACCGGAGCAGTCGACAAAGGCTTCCCTTGTCGACCGCAGGGCGTCTAGACTGCCCTGCTGTGCCAGATCAGCTGATCGTCGGCACAGCGTGGCGGCCATTTTTATGTAAATGAAGCGCGATTATTTAAATCGCCGCTTCATTTTGCTATGTCTAGTAAACTCATCTACATGGCTCCGTCGACGGAGCCATGTAGTCTAGAATCAGAGGGGTAGCCGTGTTAGTCTGAATCTGCAAAAGCGGCGAGGAGTCCTGTGGCACCTTATAGACTAACTGAAGTGTTGGAGCATAAGCTTTCGTGGGCAAAGTCCCACTTCGTCAGATGCATGTAGTGGTAATTTCCAGAGGCAGGTATAAATATGCAGGCCAGAATCAGGCTGGAGATGACGAGGTGGATCCAATCAGGGAGGATGAGGCCCATTTCTAGTAGCTGATCTGGAAATGTGAATTCCAAGAGAGGAGAAGCTGCTTTTGTAGTTAGCTATCCATTCACAGTCTTTGTTTAATCCTGAGTTGATTGTGCCAAACTTGAAGAGGAACTGTCCTTGGAGGCAGCCAGGGAGCTCTGCATCTGCCTGGCTTAAGGACTGTAGCCAGAACACTGAAGCTGGGGCTAGAGCTCCCAGGTTGACACTGGGGATGGAGCTCCCCGCCGTGCTGCCTGTCTCTCCCCCGCCACAGGACTCCCGGCTGAGCCCTTACTGTGCTCCTACCCTGCCGTCAGACCTCCCTGTTCTTGAGCTCTGTGGTCAAGGAACATCCGGAGTCCTACCGGACCATGGATGTTGCCAGACCAGAGAGTCCTGGTGCAACCTGTAGTAGTATTAAAAAAATAGGAGTCACCAATATTACAGCTGTTTAATGCTTATGTTTAAATTGCCGTTCTCAAAATGCAAGACAATAAGCCATTTATAGCAAGGATATTAAAACCTTTGTACTGGCAGTTAAAAGCCACATGAATTGGTATTAATGTGTTACCATAGATAGTATGTGACTGCCTAGCAATGAAAAAGTGATTTTATTCTACTGATGCAAGTGTCTGGAACTGAGAATAACATGGCAGTTTAATGGATAATATAATTATCACTTAAAAGATTATTGTATATTATGCCTTCATATAAGTATACAAAACACTGAGCATGTATTGGCTGATGAACAGAGCGATGAGGGTATTAGAATATTAGCTATGCTGCTGTTTTCCAACAGCCTCTAGTACCAAAATATCATTTCAAATGTTATCTCAAGCACCAATGGATCTGTTTACTTGATATTGTTTCTGGATTACCCACCCCATGGTTTCTGTTATGTTCTAGAACTATGATGAAGTAAAATAGGGTATGTCTACACTACCACCCTAGTTCGAACTAGGGTGGTTAATGTAGACATTCGAAGTTGCAAATGAAGCCCGGGACTTAAATATCCCGGGCTTCATTTGCATCTTGCCGGGCGGGCGCCATTTTTAAATGCCCTTAGTTCGAACTCCGTGCCCGCGGCTACACGCGGCACGGAGTAGGTAGTTCGAATTAGGTTCTCTAATTCGAACTACCGGTACACCTCGTTCCACGAGGAGTAGCGGTAGTTCGAATTAGAGATCCTAATTCGAACTACCGACTCCGTGCCGCGTGTAGCCGCGGGCACGGAGTTCAAACTAAGGGATTTAAAAATGGCGCCCGCCCGGCAAGATGCAAATGAAGCCCGGGATATTTAAATCCCGGGCTTCATTTGCAACTTCGAATGCCTACATTAACCACCCTAGTTCGAACTAGGGTGGTAGTATAGACATACCCATAGGGAATAGACTTACGGCATCACCATTATGGTCTCTGACCATGATGTTACAAAATAAGAGGCATATATTATGTAATATAAAATAAGACAATGACAGTGTCAATTGGAAACTCTAGATTTCTCTTATTGCAGCTTTCTGTTCTGTGCACTTGGGTGATGGATTCAAAACCTAGTTAATTAAGCAAGCCATAACCCTAAGTTAAGCTTTTGGGGGGGGTTTCGCTAGCAACATCCAACATAGCAAACAGCTTGGGAATTTACTTTTTAAGTCACATTTATACTAAGAGATGTAGAGAGAGCCTTGAAGAATGATTCATTGCAAAGTTGACCCATGTTATTCTTCAGCCACATTCATATTTTAATCATAAAATCATAGAACCATAGAGCTGGAAGAGACCTCAGAAGGTCATCAAGTCCAGCCCCCTGCTCTAGGCAGGACCAATCCCAACTAAATCAACCCAGCCAGAGCTTTGTCAAGCTGAGACTTAAACACCTCTAGGGATGGAGACTCCACTACTTCCCTAGGTAACCCATTCAAGTGCTTCACCACTCTCCTAGTGAAATAGTTTTTCCTAATATCCAACCTGGACCTCTCCCACCACAACTTGAGACCATTGCTCCTTGTTCTGCCATCTGTCACTACTGAGGACAGCCTTTCTCCATCCTCTTTGGAAGCTCCCTTCAGGAAGTTGAAGGCTGCTATCAAATCGCCCCTCACTCTTCGCTTCTGCAGACTAAACAGACCCAACTCCCTCAGCCTCTCGTTGTAGGTCATATGCTCCAGCCCCCTAATCATTTTGGTTGCCCTCTGCTGGGCCCTTTCCAATGTGTCCACATCCTTTTTGTAGCGGGGGGCCCAGAACTGGACACAATACGCCGGATGTGGCCTCACCATAGCCGAATAAAGGGGAATAATGACATCTCTGGATCTGCTGGCAATGCTCCTCTTAATGCAATGTAATATACCATTAGCCTTCTTGGCTACAAGGGCACACTGTTGACTCATATGCAGCTTCTCATCCACTGTAACCCCCAGGTCCTTTTCTGCAGAACTACTACTTAGCTGGTTGGTCCCCAGCCTGTAACAATGCTAGGGATTCTTCCGTCCCAAGTGCAGGACTCTGCACTTGTCCTTGTTGAACCTCATCAGATTTCTTGTGGCCCAATCCTCCAATTTGTCTAAGTCACTCTGGACCCTATCTCTGCCCTTGAGCGTATCTACCTCTCCCCCTAGCTTAGTGTCATCTGCAAACTTGCTGAGGGTGCAATCCATCCCCTCATCCAGGTCATTAATAAAGATATTGAACAAAACCGGTCCTAGAACTGAACCTTGGGGCACTCCGCTAGAAACCTACCGCCATCCTGACACCGAGCCGTTGATCACTACCCGCTGGGCCCGGCCTTCTAGCCAGCTTTCTGTCCATCATACCGTCCATTTATCCAATCCACATTCCCTTAACTTGCTGGCAAGAATATTGTGGGAGACTGTATCAAAAGCCTTGCTAAAGTCAAGGTATATCACATCCACTGACTTTCCCATGTCCACAGAGCCAGTTACCTCATCATAGAAGGTGATCAGATTGGTCAGGCACGACTTGCCCTTTGTGAATCCATGCTGACTATTCCTGATCACTTTCCTCTCTTCCATGTGCTTCAAAATGGATTCCTTGAGGATCCCCTCCATGATGTTTCTGGGGACTGAGGTCAGGCTGACTGGTCTGTAGTTCCCCGGATTTTCCTTCTTCCCTTTTTTAAAGATGGGCTCTACATTTGCCTTTTTCCAATCATCCGGGATCTCTCCCGATCTCCACGACTTTTCAAAGATAATGGCCAAATGCTCCACAATGACATTTGCCAACTCCCTCAGTACCCTTGGATGCATTAAGTCAGGACCCATGGATTTCTGTACGTTTAGCTTTTCTAAATAGTTCCTAACCTGTTCTTTACCCACCTGTTCTTTACCCACCCACACCCTCTCTGATCACCTTCTTGTTAACATGCCTATAGAAACCTTTCTTGTTATCCTTCATATCCTTTGCCAGTCGCAATTCCAATTGCGATTTCACCTTCCTGATAGCCCCCCGGCATTCTCGAGCTATACATTTATACCCCTCCCTGGTAATTTGTCCAGGTTTCCACTTTTTGTAAGCTTCCTTTTTGTGCTTAAGTTCATCAAGGATTTCTCCTGTAAGCCAATCCGGTCTCCTTCAATGTTTGCCTCTCTTGCTATGCATCGGGATGGTTTCTTTTTGTGCCGCCAATTAGGCTTCTTTAAAATACTGCCCGCTCTCCTGGACTCCTTTCCCCTTCATGTTAGCATCCCAGGGGATTCTGCCCATCAGGCTCTGAGGGAGTCAAAATCTGGTTTTCTGAAGTCCAAGGTGTGTATTTTACTACTCACTTTTCTTCCTTTGGTCAGGATCCTGAAATCTACCATCTCATGATCACTGCTTCCCAGGTTGTCACCCACCTCTACTTCCCCTATTAGTTCCTCCCTGTTTGTGAGCAGAAGGGTCTAGCTGCGCAAGGCCCCTAGTCGGATCCTTCAGCACTTGTATCAAGAAGTTATCCCCAACATTCTCCAAAAACTTCCTGGATTGCCTGTGTACTGCCGTATTGATCTCCCAACAGATGTCAGGGTGATTAAAGTCCCCCACGAGAACCAGGGCCTGCAATCTGGAAGTTTCTCTCAGTTGTCCGAAGAAAGCCTCATCTACCTCATCCATCTGATTCGGTGGCCTGTAGTAGACACCAACCACAACATCACTGCTGTTGTTTGCACCTCTGAACTTAAGCCATAGACTCTCAACAGGTTTTTCTCCCTCTATATACTGGAGTTCTGAGCAATCATAGTGCTCTCTTACATATATTGCAACTCCTCTTCCTTTTCTCCCCTGCTTGTTCTTCCTGAACAGTCTCTACCCTTCTATGACAGTGCTCCAGTCATGCGAGTCATCCCACCAAGTCTCTGTTATCCCAATTAAATCATATTTCTTGGACTGGGCCAGGGCCTCCAATTCTTCCTGTTTGTTGCCCAAGCTTCTCGCATTAGTGTACAAATACCTCAGATAACCAGTTGATCGCCCTATCTTCTCCATTTGAATCAGGGGTCCTCCTTTCTTGCTTGTTCCTCTTTGCATGTCTTCCCGGTATCCGACTTTCCCACTTCCCTGAGGGTATGGTCACCGTGCCCCAACGAACCTGGTTTAAAGCCCTCCTCACTAGGTTTGCAAGCCTGCCCGTGAAGATGCTCCTTCCTCTCTTTGTTTGGTGGATCCCATCTCTTCCTAAGAATCCTTATGCCCGGAACAGAGTCCCATGGTCAAAGAAATCAAAGCCTTGTCTCCGACACCACCTGTGCAACCATGCATTTACTTCCTCAATTCGACGATCCCTGCCCAGTCCTTTCCCTTCAACAGGGAGGATGGACAACAACACCACCTGCGCTCCGAATTCTTTGATCCTTCTTCCCAGCGCTACGTAATCCGCAGTATCCCGCTCAAGGTCATTCTTGGTCATATCGTTGGTTCCCACATGGAGAAGCAGGAAGGGGTAGCGATCCGAAGGTTTGATCAGTTTTGTAAGCCTCTCAGTCACATCCTGAATTCGAGCTCCCGGTAAGCAGCACACCTCTCGAGATTCCAGGTCCGGACGGCAGATGGATGGCTCAGTCCCTCTTAGGAGGGAGTCCCCAACCACCTCCACCCGTCATCTTCTTTTGGGGGTGGTGGTCGTGGAACCCCCATCCCTAAGTCTATACATCCCATGTCTTCCAGTAGATGGTGTTCCCTTCCGGTTTCTTCCTTGTGAGGTCCCTTCCAAAGCATTCACCATTGCAAAGCCTATGGAGAGAACCTGAAAGCAATTACTTACCTCTATAGCACTGGGGGATTCCTGTGCTGGCCTTTTTCCCGTTCTAGAAGTTACATGCTGCCAGTTCTCTTCCTGATCCTGTACTTCCCTCTCTGGCTCTTCCGCCTGCCATGCTTGCAGGATTAAACGCTGCCTTCTATCGAGGAAGTCTTCATCCTCTCTGATCTAAGGGTCTACACTTGGGCCTCTAGTCCTCTAATTTTTTCTTCCAAAATGGCAACCAGATTGCACTTAGTGGAGATGAAATCCGTTCTTTCTTCCGGGAGGAAGACAAACATGGCACACGTTGTGCAGGTAACAATAGCAGACCTGTCACCATCCATACCTGCTGTCTTGGAAAAAGGATTGAAAAGAAAGGCAAGAGAACCTCGCCCCCTTCCCGACTCCCTCTCTAAACTCCCTGTTAGCACTCACCTGTTCGCAAGCTCCTTGGTCGCTTGCTCACTGCTTTATAAAGCCCTGGACTGCCTGAAAGTCCCTCCCCCTACCAAGACTCAGCAGAGGCTTCTACAATTCAAACTTTAGTTAGAAGCCAACAGTTTCCACCTGCCAGTCACAGCAGACACTCCATGAAGGGGAGCGGGAGGGGGAAGGGGGGGGGAAAGCCTCACTCACAAACACAAGCTCAGCACACAGCAAGAAAGCCCCAAACACAGCACACACTGCAGACAGCCACTTCTCTCAAGAGTCCTGTATCTGCCTCTCCTTTACCTGGAGAACTCCCTCTCTAAACTCCCTGTTAGCACTCACCTGTTTGCAAGCTCCTTGGTCGCTTGCTCACTGCTTTATAAAGCTCTGGACTGCCTGAAAGTCCCTCCCACTACATCCACATGTTCCTTCTGATGTTTCATTCTTATAGCTAGGCCCTGCACCATTTCTTGCTTCACTTACACTTGACAATTTTCATTTTTTCCCCAGGGAACGAATTTCTTCAAAATATTCCCAGATAGGGTCTCTCTTGCATGCAGAAGCCATGACAGTTTTTCTGTGGGAAAATTATATGGGAATAACGGGAGCTGTGTGTGTTCTGAGTAATGTCTTCCCTTTTTCTTTCCAGTCTACTTCACTGTTCCTTTCTGTGCTGCCTCTGTCCTTTCCCAGATATCTCTCTGTCTTTAGACAATACCTTAACTAACTCTGTTGTGCTTGGCCCGGGGCCACCACTACATAAGCACAGAACAAAAACAATCCTATCTATTCTGTGTCTGTCTTTGCACATGTTAGTCTGTTGAAAAACAGAAATTGAAAACCCAGAACTCTCAAGAAGCAGAGAACTGGTTCTTAGGCTAGAGAGACTAGAGCTATTGATTCATTTTTTATGAGACTGTAAGTCAGATGTAAAAGTAAGCTGGTGCACTGTGGTGCGTTGCTCTAGCAAGAAGCCAGCTGGCTTCATCCTCTGCCCCACCTCTGGGCTGCCAGAAGCAAGAGGAATGCAATAGGCTTTGCACTTTCCCCTTATTCCCTGGTCTGAGGAAGCAGGAAAAGCAACAGGGACCCGGAATGAACAGCTGCAACCCACTCACCCCCTGAAATATCATTCCTCTACACACTCATCCCTACACACACCCAGTCCCTTGCCCTGAATCCTACACTCCCATATCTCCCTTCTCTGAGCCCCCCGACAATCCCAGCCCCCTGCCCTGACTCCCCACACCTCAACCCTCTGTCCTGAGTCCCTCCTTTTATCCCTCTGCCCTGAGCCCCTCCTCATACCCCCCAACCCTGACTCCTACACCTCCCAACAACTGCCCTGAACCCATCATACACCCTAACCCTTATTCCTACATCCCCCATATCTTCAGTTCCCTGCCCTAATTTGTGCAACTCCATACACCTCAACCCTCTTCCCTGAGCCCCTTATACACCCCAACCCCCTTCCCTAAGCTCCTCATTCACCACAAATTTGACTCCTGAACCCCCTCATTCCCAGCCCTCACCCTAACTCCTTCTCCCCCCACACCCCAAGCTTCTGCCCTGAGACCCCCACACTCCACTAGGGATGTCATTGTGTAGACGACTACATGATTAACTTATGAGCCTGCACTTATCAGTTAATCTTGTCAACTACACGCATTTCCCCACCACCACCACTTGCAGAGGCAGCAAAGGGGTGGGGAGCAGGAGCCAGTGCCCACGAGGATCTGGCTTAAAAGCTGGTTCCCCATGAGAACTGGATGCCCCCACCCCCAGGCTGCTGTCTCTGATAGAGAGGCAGCAGTGTGGAGGATGAAGGGGGCATGGAGAACTGGCTTTCAGGTCAGCTTCCTGCTCATATCGGCTCCTGCAAAGCCCCCACTCCATGCTGCTTGGACCCTCACTGCGGACAGAAGCTGCAGAGGCAGCAGTGTGGGGCAGCAAGAAGCCAGTCTGTTCAGGGAGCTGGTTTTTAAACTGGCTCTCCTTGCAGACTGGCTCCCACCTGCCACCCCATATTACTGCCTGTGATATAGGCATCACCACACAGTGGCAGGGGGCTCTCTGGGAGCGGGGCCGGAAGCGCACTGGCTGCCTGTCCTGCCCCCAGGGACTATTGAATAGTCATGTAACCACTAAAATTTCATGCAGTTACATGGCTGTTCAGTTACACATCCCTACAGTCCACCCCACACTTAAATTTTTTACATCTACTGTTGTATTATATCCTCCTGCTCTAAGACCAAGGGGGCAGGTTGTGATCGGACAGTGTCTGTAAGAAATTGAAGTTACTTTTCACCTGCTGTGTATGTTTGTGATAAGATATAATTTTAACTTCTATTCTTAAATGAAAAATTTGGTATATTATTGATTTTTAAAAAAATCTAATTTAATTAAAAAGTCTGATTTTTAAAAATCATTTATTTTTATCCACTCTGGTTTAGAAGTTCTTTAATCATGCCACTTGTACATTCACTGATGCTAACAGGATAAAATTTAACTATTGATAGGAAGGGTTTATAGGAATGATTGTATCCGGCAGACATGATTCAGTTTCTGGCTCAGCCGCAGACTTACTATGTTAAGGATTAAGATAACATGTAGGGCTTTTAGTACTAAATGAAGCACTAACCTTAAGAACTAATGCAAGCATTACACATAATGTTGAATATGTCTTACAGATGCAATGGAAACCACTGAAAAGGAAATTTTTGCTTTTTAGATTCACAAATCTATTACATACCAGGAATGTTAATGGCTAACCGGTTAACTGGTAAGCATCATCTTTAAATGGCAGGCTTGCATGGAAAAGAGGGAGAGAAGGGGGCTGCCACTTCGCAGCTCATTCAGGCTCGTATAGTGCAGAAGTGGCAGTGGGGGGAACACTGCTGGCTCCCAGCCGATGAGAAATACTTGTAAAATGATACTAGAGCTGGCTTTTCCGTCCATTTCTTCTGATATCTTTTGAACAAATAGATGAGTGGGATAAATGGACTCTAGGATTGCATTTTCTTCTGATTAGTTTACCACAGTGAAAAAATTTCAGTTTCATGACTTAAACAAGTGGCAATGGGAAACAGTCTTTTTGTGGCCTTTTTGGCCCTGGTTGCCCACGCAGATGCCATAGCAATGTGAGCACGGCCTCCCTTGTATATCCTGTTGTGCATCAAACCATTGTGATATTACTGTCTGCCTTGGTGTGCCTAATGGCGCAGTATTTTGAGAGCATAAGCACGGTGTGACAGTCCCCCCCCCCCATGCTTTATGAAATTGTCTTATGGATAGATATGCATAACTTGAAGATGCTTTGGACAAAATACCTCGTAACCTATCAGTGTTCCTGTCACTGTAGTAGGTCAGGACAGCAATACAGTAAATTCAGGATTCACTGACTTGATGTCCTGACAGATAGCTCCATCAATGATGATAAATGTTTGGCTGCATGCATTTTTTTTGTGCTCCCTCAGTATATTATGCCAGATTTGTGCAAGTAGCATAATAGACTTTGCAGGAGCCCCCAAAGACCACAGACTCAGATAAGATCCGAAGGCACCCGAGTCAGGTTTACTGTCCAACAAAGTACATTAATAGTTGTTGGTAGCCAGATGGCCTCCGAGCCCCTATGTGTTTGTACCTGTGACATTGAGTGCCCCTAAATCAATAGTATGGACTTCATTATTGTCCCCTAGGCCAGCCAAAGAGTTAAGTTGAGGTACCCCAATATTTATAGACAGAGATAAATAATATGTGATACACACCTTACATATCATCTTACTCATTAATGACACGTTTGGTACCTCCCCTTATACTTTCCTCCAGAGCATTCCTATTCACCACCTGTTGTTGTGCTTTCACTCCAGTTGTTTCAAACTATTTTATCATGTACTAAGTTGGTATGTCCTTGTACTGTCCTGATGGAATGTATTTACATATTTCATGTGCTTTTCGCTGTGCTAGCAGTTCTAATGCCAAGAGACACTGACTTGCAGGCAAACATTTGCTTTTGACATGGCCTGTCTGTTACTCATGGTATAACTCTTGCTTACTTTGGTTCAAGCACCAGGTCCATGCTTCAGGCTCTTTCTTTCTCCTACATTCCCCCAGTTTTTGTCTTTTTATGGGAAGAATGTTTACTGATCATCCCGGAAAAGCATAATGCATGGACTGAAGGTGACCCAGTGGGCTAAACACTGTTATGTGGCCACCTTACTTTACTGTTTATACATTTATGCCCCATCTGCTGGGTCTGTATATCTTATTTGGTGTATGTATCATTCTTGTATGTAAAGTTAAAAATATGGAGTATGGAATAGTTTATGGTTTTAAGTGTACAAATTAATGCCGTCAAGGGTGCCTTCAATGCTCTGGCAACCTTAATGACTGGGTGATCATCACCTGTAGACAGCTGAGTTTTGTCTGTTAAGTCCAAGTAATGGTAGGCCCTGGAAAGACATGTGACCAAACCAGCTTATGCTTATACCAGTTTAACCAGATAATTTTGAAAGGGAAGGGGGGGGGGGGGATGGAGAACAAAGAATTCTTTCCCAAAAGGAAGTCTATTTAAACTGCAAAGATATCAGTCTCTTTGTCTTTGGTTGGCATGACTCACCCAAGAGAATAGCTAGGGACTCCAGGGAGAGTAAAAGATCTTCTCCTGCTTGAAGTTTTGCCTGAAATAAGAACACTTTTAGGGTAAGTTTGCAATAAGCTTTAGTGTGTGTGAACTAGCTATGCGTTTTCCGTTATTTTAAATTTGTAATTTACTTTGCTCTGCCTGTTTTCACTTGCAACCATTTAAATCCTACTGTTGTTTGTACTTTAATAAAATCACTTTTATTTACTATCAAGCCCAGTGTAAATAATTGTTACCTTGGGGCAGCAATCAGTGTGCATACTCTCCTTTTATTGTTAAAAGGGGCTTGCCTGAATGTGCTTTCAATGTGTGAAACTCTCACACAGCGTAAGATGGATTTATTTGGGGTTCTGATCCCATTTGGGGGTTGGTTTGCTGGATGCTGCATCTGTATTGCTCTTTGGCGGGGGAGGGGGAGAGGTATCTCAGCTCCATGCCTGACTGGGGGAGACCAGAAGATCTGGCCCAGCAGGACAGGGTGGTGAGCAACCCCAGAGAGCAAGAAGGCGAGTGTCAGTGGCTTCATCACCACACCTCAAAGCAACTCTAAGCAACTCTAATTATCTGACCACACCCCACCACAAACAGAATGCCAGACAGAGGATGAGGAGAAGGAATATTCTCCATCTTGGGGTCCCACAGGCACACTGTATGGGACAAGCCCTTGTGTTCAGTGAAATGGAAATGCAGTTGGTATTAGAGCCTATTGACACAGTGGAACACCAGTTCTCATGCCGTCATATTGCTGCAGGTATGAGACGATCAGCAATGGCTGCAGAAACTCTGAATGTTCAAGGCCACTATTTTTGGAACTTGAATGGCTTTCCTGAAGCACAGGGACACCTGAATGAGACCTGCTCTGACAGAGGAGAAGAGGGTGGCAGTTGCCCTGTGGAAACTTGCAATGCCAGACAGCAGTCGGTCAGTTAGGAATCAGTTCAGAATGGGGAAATCTACAGTGGAGGCTGTTATTATTCAAGTTATTCAAGTAGCCAAGGCCATCAATACTATTCTACTTTGGAGGGTTGTGATTCTGGGAAACATGGAGGGCTTTGCTGTGATGGGGTTCCCTAAGTGCAGTGGGGTGATAGATGGAATGCACATCCCCCCAACACCTTGCCAAGGAGTATATAAACCACTAGGGGTCATGCCAGCGGGGCAGGGCAGCTTCTCTCTGTAGCTTCCTGGAACAATGCTACTTTCTCATCCTGCAGGAATCTGTGGGCAGGAGGAAAGGAGGAGGTGCCAGAGTCTGAAGCCATGCTAGCAGCGGAGGCAGCAGCTAATAGTTTCCCCTCCTCCTTCATCTAGGTCGCCATGCAAGATATCAGTCTTCTCCGAATTACACAGAGTGATAGGTAGTGGATGCTGACTGAATATGATTCTGGGCCTTATGCTGCAATGTTTTGTGGTTCAATGATGCCAGACCACTTACTGGTGACTTGACATGAGAAGGTGTCCCGGGGGAGGATGGAATAAGGCAGTCTCCCCAGAAACATTGTGAGAAGGGTCAAATAGTTCCTATGCGAAAGCTTCATGGAGATATGCAGGGAGGTTTCCCACTCCACCTCCAGACATATTAACAAGCTGTGTAGGCACAGAGCATGCCACACATCACACCAATTGCCTAACCGGCTTGTAGTAAGAAAAAAATTGTGAACTCACCAGAAGTGCACTCCCCGGGATCAGTGCTCAATTGGGAGACGTCCTAGGAGAAGGGGATTATTCCAAGGTTATGAAATGTTCTTGGCTATCACCGATCACTGGTTGTCCATTCTCCTCATCCTCATCCTCATCCTCCTCCCACTCCACCACTCCACTGTTCTCCACGCTGCTATCACGAGTGTCTTGGGCATACTCCACTGTCTGCTTCTGGAAGCTGGTTGGGCCACCTCCCGCAAAACTGCATGCAGCTGCTCGTAGAAATGGCATGTTTGCTGCAATGCACTAGACTATCCATTTGCCTCCTTTGTTTTGTGGTAGGACTGCCTCAGCCAGGGGTCCCTGGAGTATCCTTTGTCTACTATGTACTTTGCAATCTTCATATAAATATTGGCATTTCTTTTGCTGGTTCGGAGCTCGGAGAGAATGGATTCCTCTTCCCATGCCGTGATGAGCTGCAAGATCTCCTGCACACTCCCTACTGCCACTCTTTGGCGCCTGTGGGAACTGGAGCTCATGGGACTTGAAGTTATGGAAGTCATGTCCATGTGTGCTGCTCAGGTGTGCTGTCCTCTCTGAGGTGTGCTCACAATGCTGGCCACAAAAGAAATGAAACTCAAACTTTCCCGGGGCTTTACCTGTTCACCTGGAGAGCAATAGAGGTGCAAGTTCTGGCCAGGTCAGTCACAGCGGGGCACTCTGGAATGCCTCCTGGAGGCCAAGAACCTTGACTTTTGCCAACACTGCATCTACACCACCATAAATTTGACCATGCAAGGTCAGGAATTGTGTTACCGTAAAATCCCGACTATAATGTGCACCTATGCACAATGCACACCTACCTTTTAAACATGAGAATTCCGGCATAAACTGAACTCATATCTATAATGCGCACCCCGACTTTGCCATATTTTGTCTTGCCTTTTTGTATTGCCGGGTAACCACGCGTGAGCGCACGAGTATACAGTGCACGGCGTTTCCATGCTCTCTTTGGGATGCCATGAGTTGTCGGCGATCTTATACGACTGCTGAAAAACTTAAAGTTGTTAGCTATGCTGAGGCTCATGGCAACAGAGCTGCCAGCCGTGAATTTGATGGCATAGCAGAGTCTAACATTCGGCTTTGGAGACGGCAGAAAGAGTGCCTGCAAGCGCTGCCTCGGATGAAGATGGCTGAGCGAGGTAAAAGTGCTGCATATCCTGAGTTGGAGGCCAAGCTGGTTGAATGGATTGCTGAGCGTAGACAGCAAGGCGGTGGTGTTAGCATTGCGGAGATTAGAATGAAGGCTTTGATCATTGCCAAAACGTGTGCTAACACAGCCGGGTTTAAAACTTTGCATGGCTGGGGCAATCGGTTCATGAATCGCCTTTGCCTATCGGTCCGACGCCGAACAACAATCGTACAGAAGCTACCCATGGACTCAGACACCAAGGTACTACAGTTCCAAAAGTTTATCATAAAACTATGCAAGCAGCACTGCTACGACCTTTCATTAATTGGTAACGCAGATCAGACACCATTAAATTTCGATAATCCCTACAACAGAACGCTTGAAGTGAAAGGTGCCAAGACCGTCTCCATTGCTACCACAGGCCATGAAAAGTCTACGTTTACCGTAATGCTTGCTTGCATGGCCGACGGAACGAAACTGCCTCCTTATATTGTGTTCAAGCGCAAGACAATGCCAAAGAATGTTATATTCCCGAACACCGTTCACGTGCGTGTTCACCCTAAAGGCTGGATTGACGAAGCTTTAATGCTTGATTGGCTACAGACGGTTTCGGGGAAGCGGCCAGGTGGACTTATGAGAAAGCGGTCTCTAATAGTTTTGGATGCATTTCGGTGTCATCGTATGCCATCCGTCAGGAAAAGGCTTCAGCAGGACAAAACAGACTTGGCAATTATTCCTGGTGGAATGACCAAAATGTTGCAGCCGCTTGACGTGACAGTTAACAAGCCAATGAAAGATGCACTATGCAGGAAATGGAACACCTGGTTGTTGGAAGGTGAACATACTTTTACTGCAGGTGGACATATGCGAACACTGATGCTGCAAGATGTTACCCAGTGGATAGTGGATGTCTGGGTTGAACTTGATCCCGCTATCATAAGGAAGGGGTTTCTGAAATGCAGCATCTCTAATGCTATGGATGGCAGCGAGGATGATGCCCTGTGGATGGATCCGAGCGACGATGAATCGTCCGAGGGCGAATTACCGGTATGCGAAGATGACAGTGATTTGTATTACCTGGATGAAGATGTCGAGGGCTATACCCCGGAAGATATTGCTCGTCTGTTCAAGGAAGATTCAAACGCGAATTCGAGGGCTTCGAAGATGAGTAGAAGATCAATTAACATACGGTATTTGCTTGTTTGCGCTGCAGTGTTGATTTCATATGTTTAACTTACCTTTTTGAAACTGTGTATATAGTTGCTTGTCGATGCTTATAAAAATCAACTTAACCTCTGGTGTCCAGCGATTAATTAAGTGCCGCGGAACCGCCAAATGAAAACTTTGAAAAAAAACTCCTATGGCTAATGCGCACCTCAACTTTGATGTTAAAAAAATGGGGAAAAAAAGTGCGCACTATACTCGTGACTTTACGGTACTTTTCATAAAAGCAAGAGTAACTGAAATTGACTTCAGTGGCCCTTAAGGTTGATAGTACAGGCTTGGTAGTGTGGACACATCATTGAAAAAATTGACCTTATATGGCTAAATTCAAGCTAAACTCCTAGTGTAGACCAGGTTTAACTGTCAGGGTAGTTAAGCAATGGAGTAAATTGCCTAAGGAGGTTGTGGAATCTCCATCATTGGCATTTCTTAAAAGTAGGTTAGACAAACACCTGTAAGGGATGGTCTAGATGAGGGATGTTAAAATGCGGATAATTGACTAGTCAAGTAGTCAATGGAATTTCCATCAACTACTCGACTAGTCAATAGGCACTTTCGCACTCCTCCTTTGAAATTTACAATAGCCCCCGCTGGGGCTCTTGTCCATTTCAAAGGAGGAATGGGGAACTCCGCGTACCACCCGGTACCAGCAGGAAGTCCCGCTGACTCCAGGCTGCATGCGGGTGCCTGCTTTGAAATGTACAAGAGTCCCCAGTGCGGACTCTTGTGCATTTCAAAGCCATGGAGCCTGAGGCCAGCGGGGGACTCAGAGTCCCCTGCTGCCCCTGGGCTCCATGCTGTGCTACATGCCACGTGGAGCCCGTGGTCAGCTGAGGAGTCCCCAGCTGACCCCGGGTTCCACACGGCACTTCCCCAGAACCTGGAGTCAGGTGTGCACTCCCCAGTTGACCCCAGGTTCTGGTGAAATGCAGCGGGGATTCCCCAGCTGACCCCGGGTTCTGGGGAAATGCCTCTTGGAAATGCCTCATTTTTTGAGGTGTACAGGATCTTTTGAAACGGGGCATTTCTGTCAAAAATGCCCCGTCTAAACTGCCGGGGGTTTTTCGAAAAGCCCTGTTTCAATAAAAAGCGGCAGCCGCCCTTATGCAAATGAACCACAGGATATTTAAATCCCGGCTTCATTTGCACTTTCGATATGTCTGATTTACATCCCTCTGCCGACAGAGGGGCGTAGTTTAGACGTAGCCTAAGCATCTTTACAGGTACTCTGTTAAAGGCACTGTCTCTATGCATCTGAATATTTTGGTATTGACTCTGAAATGACTCATGCATCTTAACGTCCAGCATGTTTTGTTTTGCTAGACTTATCTGGGAGCAAAGCCTATATTTTCTAAATAAATAGAGGTACATTGAATAAACACAGAATATATTTATGCAGATTTTTTTTTAAATGCCCTACCATATTCAGTATGGTTTGATTTGGAATATATCTAAATGCTGAGGCAAAGTAGAAATCAAGCACTATTTTCAACCCTCTGGTTTCTGAACAGACGCTTAGGGTGGCTTTATTGCTTAGTATGGGCTAATCAACTTTTTCAGTTTAGGTCTTGGAAACAGCACATGTGACCATTTCAAGGCTGCATTTCTTCTTTTCCAATAATCCTTTTTTAAACATTTCAGATAATAGAGATATTTACCTGTTATCTGTGCTGATCTAGGAACTTTATGCTTGTTAAGGTATTATATTCTTGCATTAAATTATGAAATAATTATTTAAGATGTCATTGTAATGAAAGCTCTTTTCGAGCACATGAAAATTTTCTGCTAACACCCAAGCCCACCTAATCTGAAAATACTCATTAAATGAATGTTGAGTAAGGTGCATTATAATCTCCAAGGAAATACAAAATCAAGGTCTGATAAGTGCTTACTCTTAGTTTCTTTCCCTTAAACTCCATGGGATTTTTCAGTAACTAACTAAATTAAATTCAGTATATTACCATCTGGCTAGGTTGTCTGTAATGACATCTTATTTATATGGTCATAGAGATGACTTTTAGAATGTAGGGACATGTTGTATACTGAGATGTTTAATAGCTGCTTCATTGCAGGACAGGAAATAATAGGTCAATAATGACAGGAAATGAACATACAAAAGTGTGATATCTTACTAGCACCAAGAGCATTATGTGAGCTAACATGAAGTATACATCTTTCTAACCCATTGCTCTTTCTAACCCATTGTTCTGTTTGTACAACATTTAACATTTCTGCAACAGTCACAATGTAACAATTTGTCTAATACCAATCCCATTGCCCACAGAATAAATATTAAATGAATGGTAAAATATGCTTCAATAAATGTTTGCTGAATAATGCTATTAAGGAAATGATGCATTGTTGGTGGATACTAGATCAGTGCCATAAATGTTTGATGGCAAACAAAAGAAAGCACACAGCAATGATTGCACAAATTGATTGAATCACCTCTGAAGGTAACATTAATACAAATCTAGTTATATAGATCGTGCTTATCTAAGTGTACAGAGGGAATTACCTAAAATAAAAACTATCCTCACATCCCCTTCTCCTGAAGGCGGAGCATGGAAAGACCGGCCTTCCTCCGCCTGTGGGATCTTGGTGCCGGGTCAAGTAGGAAACTTAGAAACAGAGACTTAGAAAGAATAAGTAAAGTAAAGCAAAGAGCTTACAGGAAGAAATACTTGAAGAGGAAAAGATAGATGTCTCGAGCCCCGAGCTTCCTTCTTCCTACAGCTTTTATCCTTCTTTTTGCGTCATTACTGCCCAGCCTTTGATAACCAAAGCCAGAGTTCCACACTCTAAGATTTTGTGGATACACATACTTGATTGGATGATGATATTGGGTCATCTTTTGAATATGCATGAATAAAACCACCTGCTATTGCCTTGTATCTTGTCCCAGACATAGAAAAGTGGGAGTTTTGTGGTTCTGTGCAACAAGGCCTGCTTCCTTAATTCAAAAGGATGGTTAGCTGGGTCTGGAAGATTCTAGACTTATTTAGGTATCACAAGCTGACAAGGAACTGAGTCACACATATCCATCTGTGTCTGACCCAACTGATGATTTTGTCACAGGGTCTTTCATAGTTTCTAAACAGATATTAGGAACATATAATTTTCTAAAACATACATTAACCTTTTCTTCTCCCACTATACTACTGCTAAAGCCAACTCATACATCAGTGGTCTCCAACCTTTTTAAGTATGAGATCACTTTTTGAATTTAAGTGCAATCCAGGATCCACCTCAGACCCAAACACCCTTGCCCCACCTCCTTCCTGCCCCTTCTCCGTGGCCTGGCACCTGCTCACTCCGTCCTCCCTCCCCCATCCTCACTTACATTTATCAGGCTTTGGGCAGAGGGCTGGGGTGTGGGGGAGGGGGATGCAGACACTAATCTTGGGCTAAAGGATTTGGAATGTGGGCGGGGCTCTGAGCTGACCCTGGGGCAGGGAGTAGAGGTGCAGGAGAGGATCCAGTATGCAGGCTCTGGGAGGGAGTTTGGGTGCAGGGGGACTCAGGGCTAGGGCAGGGGTTTGGGGTGCAGGAGGGGTTCAGGATTGAGGCTGGCATTGGGAATTCACGTTCCAGCTGGGCACCGCTTACCACAGGTGGCTTCTGAGTGGTGGTGCAGGGAACTAAGGCAACATCACTCCTCCCCCCCCCCCCCGGCCCTGCACCACTCCCAAAAGCAGCCAGCAAACTGTCTCCATCCCTGCCCCCATCTGCTCTGTTAAGATGGAGTACAGGGTGAGGGGAGGGGCACCCTGACATCAGCACCCCCTCCTCTTCTTCCTGTGCCCTGTATAGGAGGCTCCCGGGGGTAGGGGCACGACAGCAATGAGAGGGGCAGCTGAAGTGCCAGAGCTTGATAGCCTCTCGGCCAAACCTGTCAGGATCACCTGTCAGAGATTCCAAGATCTACCAGTAGATCCTGATCTACTGGTTGGTGACCACTGTCATACAGGATAGATTAAATCTTGCAGACCTTGCATTACTAGCATTCCTACTAAAATATATGAAAATGAGATAGGATAGGAAAAGACATAGCTTGGCAGGCTACACCACTCATGATGGAAATCCTAAGGGAGTGCAAGCACCAGGAATGCCATCTGCCTTTTTTCAAGCTTGAGTGAGATAACAGAATATGCAAGGGGACAGGCTGCATGAGTACATTATAATTTAAAACTCTCTGCACTTTCTTTGTGAATCTGTCCCTATATATTTATTTCTGTGGATAGTATGTCATTGCTCTGAAACATCACCAATAAAATATCACACTATACAAGGAGTTAAAATAAGATAAATCAAGACAAGATATCATTGCACTCAGATGTTTGGTACCAAAAAGTCCATGATAAGATGACACAAGCTTGTTAAACCAAAACAGTCTTCTTATGTGACGTAGTCTAGTTCTTAGTTTTCTTCTGGTGTACATTTCTTTATATCTTAAATATATCCACATTTTTATTTTTGGGATGCTAAATTATTTTCTAACAGTCTTAATACTAATTCATTCATCATCTCATCATTTCAATAGCATTCATTGAAGAACACTGTTTGAAATTTAGTTTTGATTATAAAATTTGCTTCTGGGATTTTACAGTTTTTGAAATATAGTGTAGTGAAACTAATGCCAAATTATGCCATTTAGCAAATTTAGGGAGTTGGTAGGTGCAATCCTATGGGAAGAATATCTAAGGAGAAAAAGTTTGATAGTTATTCATTTTCAAAGACATTGTTAAAGACACAAGAGCAAACTCTCCAACTGTGTAAAAAATTCAGCAAGAGATAACCCTGGCTTAAACAGGAGTTAATCAGTTATCTGACACTCAAAAATTAGTCCTACAAAAAGTGGAAATAAGGTCAGATTACAAAGGATGAATGTTAAAAAAGAAAACAAATAAATTCAAACATATATGGAAAAAAATAGAAAGACCAAGTCACAAAAAAATATTAAATTAGCTAGTGGTAAATGGTAACAAGAAAGCAGCCTACAAATACATTAGAAAAAAGAGGAAAACCAAGAACAGGTTAGGCCGATTACTCAGTAACGGGGAAGAAAGGACAATAATACAAAACGTGAAAATGGCAGAAGTGTAATATGCCTTTTTTATTTCAGTTTTCAATAAAAAATATTAGGACAGATCTAACATATAGAATACCAGTGAGAGTATGGTAGGATTGAGGCTAAAATAGGAAAAGATCGAGTTGAAAATTACTTACATATCTTCATGTCAGCAGGCCTGATGAAATGTGTCCTGCAGTACTGAAGGAGGTGACTGAGGTTTCTGCACTATTAGCAATTAACCAAAAACTCATGGAAAATGGGAGAAATTCAGAAGCACTGGAAGAAGGCAAATATAGTGCCAATCTATAAAAACAGTATTAAGGACAACTCAGGGAATTACAGACTAGTCAGTTTAACTTCACTACAGGTTGAACCTCTATAACCTGGACTTCCCTCATTTGGCAACAACTTTGGTCTAGCATTTGTGGGTTCTTGGGGGCTAGCGCACTCATGGGAAAAAGATGGGGACCTGTCATGATTATGAGGGTTAGCCAGCAGCCTGGGGACTAAGGGGTTAACTACACCTAGTCAGGTGGAGTAGCCAATAGAAATGTAGGTAGGACTTTCAAACTGGGACAAATGAATTTGGGTTTTTCCCTCCTTTGTCTCTGTGAGTTCCTCTGCAGCTACAGAGAGAGGCAGACAGACATGCCTCTCTCCCCAAGAAACAATTCTTCACTTTCTGTAAGTAGGGTAGAGTTTAGATAAGTCCGTTAGGTTTTATTGTTTTAAGGTTTGGGTATGGAATCTGATGTCTGGGCACTGTTTAAAAGATGTTTTGGCTTTTCTTTGTAACTAAGTTCTAGGCCCATGGAGTTTCTCCATGTTAAGATTTTGTTACCTTTCCATCTAGTCATTATGCTTGCAACAGGAATATTGTTGTAATAATAAAAGTTTTCTCTTTCTTTTTATTAACCTGGCATTGGTTAATTGTGTGCCCTGATTTTTATTTTAGGGGTGAGATTTCCCAAATGATCTTTCCCCTAATTTTGTTGGTGGCAGCAGAAGTTTTATTTCCAAAATCTAGGGTTTTAAGATTTTGGGGGAAGTTTTGTGCCAAAGCCTGGTAGATAAGGTTTTGGGGTACACTTGCTGGCCCCCACTTCGGCATTTATCATTCCAGTGTGGGGAAGGAGCCGTGACAGGACCTTTGCTCAACAACTCCTCCCCCACCCTCCCAAAGCTTCTAGAGCGTTGCAAATAGCTGATTTATGGCACTCAATCTCAAGGGGGGAGGGTAATAGAGAGGTAGCCATGTTAGTCTGATCTTGGTAAAACAAAAGGAAAAAAATTATGTAGCACTTTAAAGACTAACAAAATAGTTTATTAGGTGATGATAGGGTTACAAGGCATCCGGTTTTGAACTGGACAGTCTGGTATTTCACCTTTCTGTCTGGGAAACAAATTGAAAAAATACCGGACATATAAATGTCCGGTATTTTCTAATTAAGTTTTTATTATTATCATGAGTATCAGTACATAGTTGCGTACTGCCTGGATGGTAGTCATGCTCACACTGCATGAGTCTACCAGCCAGGCAGTCGCAACTACGCAGTAGAGAGGAGGGGGGTGGGATGGAATCCCCGGGGCTGGACTCGCCTGTGTGCCCCACCAGGACCATACACAGGACAGTCCCAGGATCTGCGTGCGCCCGGGCCAGCCCCACTCCCCGCTGTCCGGTTCCCCCCAGCCTGCCCCTGTCCCCCCAACCCCCTCCCAGCCAGCCCTGCTTCCCGCTGGCCAGTTCCCCCGCCTCCAATCTCCTCCGGCCAGCCCTGCTCCCTCCAACCCCCTCCTGGCCAGCCCCGCTTCCCTTCCCCCCCCCCCCATCTGAGATCAAGTCTGTCCGGTATTTTTTTAAAACCACCTGGTAACCCTAAGTGATGAGCTTTCCTGGGGCAGACCCACTTCTTCAGATCATATTCTGAAAGTGAATTGGCATGACCACATATAACAAAGCAATACAATGAAGAAAGTAAACATTATAAACTAACAAATCAGCTACTAGAACAGAAGGTGGGGGCGAAGGGCAAAGAAGAGACAAGGAAGGAGGAAATAGCTTACTGTAAGTCAGTAAGTGCTCATCAGCTAATCCGAATGTCTACACGCACCCCCCCTCCCACTTGCTGCCTGTGTATCAGGAAGGCAGGAGCTGGTGCCCATGAAGAGCTGGCTATTAAGCTGATTCCCCACACATGATGCTTCCTGCTGAGCTACCAGACCCCTTCCTGCTGCCTCCCACAGAAGTAGCAGCATGGGGTAGCAGGTGAGAGTTGGTTCATGGTGAGAACCCCTTAAAAGGAAAGATCTTAGACTTAGTCCTGTTTTGAATACTGGACTATTGAGGTTCTGTATCATCTTATACTTCTGAGTCTATGATTTGCGATCTGGAAGAGACAGTTCTGATGAGCCAGTTGCTGAAGCCTTCTGTTCTTCCAACCCAATGTCATTCTTTGCTATTCTAAATATCTGCACTCTTGTCATTCTCTTCATTTTTTCTTTTACCATGTCTTATCATCAAAGTTGGTCACACAGCCACATACCACCATAGTGAACACCACCCTTTATTGCATGTTTGAACAACAAAATCAAGAAAAAAAATTCATACAGAAATAGGATAGGTTTGTGGGAAATCACGGATTGGCACTCAGTTCCTATCTCTGCCACAATCTGAGCTAGTCCCTAATGTCTCTGTGCTTCAGATCCTGATATATTGAATGGATATAATATTATTTTCTTACCTCAGGATGTTGTGGGGATGAATTAATTAATGTTTTGAAGGACCCATGGGGCTGTAAGGATCAGAGGTTAAGAGTCAAAGGGCATGGGGTGTAGGGGTGGGAGTCAAAGGGTGTTAGGCACTGAGGAGCAAGGGGCTGGACTGGGGCCGAGGGAGGGCAGGGGTTAAAGGTCAAAGGGCAGAAAGGGGTGGTTCACAGTGGGTCAGTGGTTATAGAGCCAGGTGTGGTGCAGCTCGTACTTCTGTCTCGGGGGGCAGCAGATCTTAGAATCATAGAATCCTAGGGCCGGAAGAGACCTCAAGAGGTCATCGAGTCCAGCCCCAGCCCAAAGCAGGACCAATCCCAACTAAATCATCCCAGCAAGGGCTTTGTCAAGCCGAGACTTAAAAACCTCTAGGGATGGAGATTCCACCACCTCCCTAGGTAAACCATTCCAGTACTTCACCAGTCTCCTAGTGAAATAGTTTTTCTTAATATCCAACCTAGACCTCCCTCACTGTAATTTGAGACCGTTACTCCTTGTTCTGCCATCCGTCACTGCTGTCCATCACTGCTATCCGTCACTCTCTCCATCTTCTTTGAAGTTGAAGGCTGCTATCAAATCCGCCCTCACTCTTCTCTTCTGCAGACTAAACAAGCCCAAATCCCTCAGCCTCTCCTCCTAGGTCATGTGCTCCAGCCCCCTAATCATTTGGGTTGCCCTCCACTGGACCCTCTCCAATGCATTAACATCCTTTTTGTAGTGGGGGGGCCCAGAACTGGACACAGTACTCCAGAAGTGGCCTCACCAGTGCCGAATAAAGGGGAATAATCACTTCTCTAGAGCTGCTGGCAATGCTCCTCCTCATGCAACCTAATATTCCATTTGCCTTCTTGACTACAAGGGCACACTGTGGACTCATATCCAGCTTCTCATCCACTGTAATCCCCAGGTCCTTCTCTGCTGAACTGCTACTGAGATATTCAGTCCCCAGCCTGTAACAATGCTTGGGATTCTTCCGTCCCAAGTGCAGGATTCTGCACTTCTCCTTGTTGAACCTCATCAGATTTCTTTTGGCCCAATCCTCTAATCTGTCTAGGTCACTCTGGACCCTATCCCTGCCCTCCAGTCTATTTACCTCTCCCCCTAGCTTAGTGTCATTCACAAACTTGCTGAGGGTTCAATCCATCCCCTCATCCAGGTCATTAATAAAGATATTGAACAAAACCGGCCCTAGAACCGATCCTTGGGGCACTCTGCTAGAAACTGACCGCCAACCTGACATCAAGTCGTTGATCACTACCTGCTGAGCCCGACAGTCTAGCCAGCTTTCTATCCATCTGAGAGTATCTGAGCAGGGTCTGGGGTAGGGATGTAATAGTCTAGTTGATTAACCGGTTAACCAATAAACAAAAGCTTATCGATTAAGGCTATAGACTACATGCATTCCCACCCCACACCTCTGCACTGCCCCAGCAGTAATTTTTTTAGCAGGCTGACCAGCAGTATGTCTCAGTCCTGACTTGCGCCGGGTCTGCGACCGACCCCCACTGCAGCTTTGCATTTAAAGTGTATTAGGAGTCAGGCGGGCAGGCAGCCCATCTCAGTTCCAGTTTGCACCTGGTGTGGGAGCTCAGATCCCGTCCTCGGACAGAGGCTGCTGCAGTGTGGGGTGGCAGGCAGCTGGTCCATGAGGGGAGCTCGTTTTTAAACTGGCTTCCCTCGTGGCCCAGCTCCCACCTGGCACCCTGCACTGCTGCCTCTGGGGCCAAAGTGCACTGGCTGCCAGCTGTGCTCCCGGGGACTATGGAATAGTTGACTAACCGATAAGAATTCATGAGGTTAATCGACTGTTTAATTAACCGATATTTAACATCCCTAGGTTGGGGGCCTCAGAGAATCATAGAACCATAGAGCTGAAAGAGACCTCAGGAGGTCATCAAGTCCAGCCCCCTGCTCTAGATCAACCCAGTCAGGGCTTTGTCAAGCTGAGACTTAAACACCTCTAGGGATGGAGACTCCACTACTTCCCTAGGTAACCCAGGCCAGTGTTTCACCACTCTCCTAGTGAAATAGTTTTTTCCTAATATCCAACCTGGACCTCTCCCACCACAACGTAAGACCATTGCTTCTTGATCTACCATCCGTAACTACTGGGAAGAGCCTTTTTCCATCCCCTTTGGAACCTCCCTTCAGGAAATTGAAGGCTGCTATCAAATCCCCCCTCACTCTTCGCTTCTGCAGACTAAACAGACCCAACTCCCTCTGCCTCTCCTCATAGGTCATATGCTCCAGCCCCCTAATCATTTTGGTTGCCCTCAGCTGGACCCTCTCCAATGCGTCCACATCCTTTTTGTAGTGGGGGGCCCAGAACTGGACACAATACTCCAGATGTGGCTTCACCAGAGCCGAATAAAGGGGAATAATGACATCTCTGGATCTGCTGGCAATGCTCCTCTTAATGCAATGTAATATACCATTAGCCTTCTTGGCTACAAGGGCACACTGTTGACTCATATGCAGCTTCTCATCCACTGTAACCCCCAGGTCCTTTTCTGCAGAACTACTACTTAGCTGGTTGGTCCCTAGCCTATAACAATGCTTGGGATTCTTCCGTCCCAAGTGCAGGACTCTGCACTTCTCCTTGTTGAACCTCATCAGATTTCTTGTGGCCCAATCCTCCAATTTGTTTAAGTCACTCTGGACTCTATCCCTGCCCTCCAGCGTATCTACCTCTCCCCCTAGCTTAGTGTCATCTGCAAACTTGCTGAGGGTGCAATCCATCCCCTCATCCAGATCATTAATAAAGATATTGAATAAAACTGGTCCTAGAATCAAACCTTGGGGCACTCCACTAGAAACTGACCGCCATCCTGACATCGAGCCGTTGATCACTACCCGCTGGGCCCGGCCCTCTAGCCAGCTTTCTATCCATCTTACCGTCCATTTATCCAATCCACATTCCCTTAACTTGCTGGCAAGAATATTGTGGGAGACCGTATCAAAAGCCTTGCTAAAGTCAAGGTATATCACATCCACTGACTTTCCCATGTCCACAGAGCCAGTTACCTCATCATAGAAGCTAATCAGATTGGTCAGGCACGACTTGCCCTTTGTGAATCCATGCTGACTATTCCTAATCACTTTCCTCTCCTCCAAGTGCCTCAAAATGGATTCCTTAAGGATCCCTTTCATGATTTTTCTGGGAACTGAGGTAAGACTGACCAGCCTATAGTTCTTCCTGAACAGTCTATACCCTTCCATGACAGCACTCCAGTCATGCGAGTCATCCCACCAAGTCTCTGTTATCCCAATGAAATCATATTTCTTAGACTGGGCCAGGGCCTCCAGTTCTTCCTGTTTGTTGCCCAGGCTTCTCACATTAGTGTACAAACACCTCAGATAACCAGTTGATGGCCCCATCTTCTTCATTCGAATCAGGGGTCCTACTTTCTTGCTCGTTCCTCTTTGCATTCCTTCCCGGTATCCGACTTTCCCACTCCCCTCAGGGTGTTGGTCACCGTCCCCGAATGTACCTAGTTTAAAGCCCTCCTCACTAGGTTTGCAAGCCTGCCCGCGAAGATGCTCCTTCCTCTCTTGGTTAGGTGGATCCCATCTCTTCCTAACAATCCTTGTGCCCGGAACAGAGTCCCATGGTCGAAGAAACCAAAGCCCTCTCTGCGACACCACCTGCGCAACCACGCATTTACTTCCTCAATTCAAGGATCCCTGCCCAGTCCTTTCCTTTCAAGAGGGAGGATGGACGAGAACACCACTTGCGCTCCGAATTCTTGGGTCCTTCTTCCCAGCGCTACATAATCCGCAGTAACCCGCTCAAGGTCATTCTTGGCCGTATCGTTAGTTCCCACGTGGAGAAGCAGGAAGGGGTAGCGATCCGAAGGTTTGATCAGCTTGGTAAGCCTCTCAGTCATATCCTGAATTCGAGTTCCCGGTAAGCAGCACACCTCTCAAGATTCCAGGTCTGGATGGCAGATGGATGGCTCAGTCCCTTTTAGGAGGGAGTCCCCGACCACCACCACCCGTCGTCTTCTTTTGGGGGTTGTGGTCGTGGAACCCCCATCCCTAGGGCTACGCATCCCATGCCTTCCAGTAGATGGTGTTCCCTTGCGGTTTCTTCCTTGTGAGGTCCCTTCCAAAGCATTCACCACCGCAGAGCCTGTGGAGAGAGCCCGAAAGCAATTACTTACCTCTATAGCATTGGGGGATTCCCGTTCTGGCCTTTTTCCCCGTCTAGATGTTACATGCTGCCAGTTCTCTTCCTGGTCCCGTACTGCCCTCTCCGGCTCTTCCGCCTGCCGTGCTTGTAGAATTAAATGCTGCCTTCTGTCAAGGAAGTCTTCATCCTCTCTGATGGAGCGTAGGGTCGACACTTGGGCCTCCAGTCCTCTAATTTTTTCTTCCAAAATGGTGACCAGCTTGCACTTCATGCAGATGAAATCCGTTCTTTCTTCTGGGAGGAAGACAAACATGGCACACGCTGTGCAGGTAACAACAGCATCCATCCCTGCTGTCCTGGAGAAAGGATTTAAAAAGAAAGGCAAGAGAACCTCGCGTCCTTCTCTCTCCCCTTCCAAACTCCCTCTCTAAACTCCCTGTTAGCACTCACCTGTTCACAAGCTCCTTGGTCACTTGTACACTGCTTTATAAAGCCCTGGACTGCCTGAAAGTCCCTCCCCCTACCAAGGCTCAGCCAATCAGCAGAGGCTTCTAGAATTCAAACTTTAATTAGAAGCCAGCAGTTTCCACCTGCCACTCACAGCAGACACTCCAGAGCTTGTGGTACAGGCAGTTGCAGGGTCAGTGGGGCAGGATCAGGATCAGGGTTTGGCACAATAGGAAGTCATGGGGTTTGTGGAGCAAGAGGCACCAGGAGTAGTGGGGCAGAATCAGGGAGCACTAAGAGTGGTGGGGCAGGATCCAGGGAAATGGGAGGTGGTCAGTTTAAGTCAGGGGTCACTGGGACACAGGAAAGCTCATTACACTACCTACATGTTTTGTTAGTCTTTAAGGTGCTGCTAGACTATTTATTGTTTTTTTAAAGTTTTTCCAATTACAGACTAACTCGGCTACCCCTCTGAAGGTTTGAGACACTGTGTGGTCGTGACAGCGGATGCAGGATAGGCTGCAGGCAAGGCAGAGGTGGCTGACAAAAGGAAATTGGCAACAGGGGTTTTTGGGAAGCGGGAGATGGTGGGCACTGGGGTTACAGGCTTGGCAAGACAGATATAAGGTAATGGGGTTAGTGGGATATATGGGATATCAGATTATGGGTTTGGCAGATTTAATAATATAGAGACACAGAATACCAGGGTTGGCTGGACAGGGTAGAGGGTTGGGATTGAAGGTAGAGGGATGTGCAGTGACAAGACAGGGTCAGCAGGTGAGTGGCTTGGCAGAGAGGTAAAATTTTATTTGCATATTTGCGTATTCATTATGAATACAAAAATATGCAAATAAAATGTTACTGGTCAGCCAAAAGTTTGTGAACAGATTTGCTGGTCCACAGTATAAAAAAGTTTGGGAACCACTGTTATAATACTTAGCATTCCCAATTACACTTCACCATGATTTTTACAAACATTATATAATTATTTCTAGAGATGCCAGAAAATGGGATTTTTTTCACATGTGAATTTTCCTATGGGAAATAAGTTTTTATATTTTCCTGCTGTGGAAAAAAATACCTGCTTTTCCACACTTTCTGTTTTCTAAGTTTTGTCAACTGGAAAACACTGAAACTGTTGAAAGTGTTACTTTCACTTTTAAGTGTTAACAAAGAGACTGAAGGGAGGTTAAAATAAAAAGGTTAAAAGTAAGGCAGGAGAGAAAATAACACTTAAAAACAGAAGTGTTATTTTCTCTCACTTCTTACAGTTTGAAATTTTTATCTCACTTTTTTTTCTTTGGGAGGGGAAAGTTTAAAATAAGAATGAAGGGGATTGTTTAAAAAATATAAACTTTTCAAAAATAGCAAAACATTTTGGAGGAATTATTTTTATTTAAAATTATGAAATCCTCTTTCCAATGAAAAATCTTTTTCTATGAAATATTGTCATCCAGCTGTAATTCTTTCTGAATTACAATGTAAAGACTCAAATATAATGTAAAGATTAAGTAATAGCACTCTTCTTGCTGCAGAAGATTTAGACCAGAGGCTAGGATATACAATACAACCGATGCAGCTTTACTTCTAGAAACTCTGTTCTGTCCTACAATCAACTTACACAGAATTACCCCGGTAGTGATAATGCCAGGTGGTTAAAATTAACCATATCTTCCAAATGAGCAGCCCTGACATGGTCTGTATTTATCACATTCTAAACTCTGCTGCCACATATTTGCTCTATATCCATGTAGAGGCCATGTTTTGGCTCTGCCAACCCACTCACATAGCTATTATTCCAAAACCGATATGAGTTGGCTTGCCATTTGCAGAAATATTGCATTCACAGATGTAATACATCAGCAAATTAACTCAGCATGTGGATTATTGATTCACTTGTTATAATAGCACTATTAGCATTCCACTGAGTTTCATAAATTTCAAGCCCAGAAAAGACTACTGCAATCATCTAGTCTTACCTCATGTTCTCATAACCTAATTCCAGGTGAGAGCTGAGATCCTAATAGAAGATTTCTATGAATGTACTGCATCCCGAGTGAAGATGTGTTCTAGTCCAGGAGTGCCCACAGGATCTTTCTTAGGATTTATGGGACCCTACGCAGTACTGGTGCCTCTATGCCCAGCGGCAGGCTGGGGGGTGGGGAAGATGATGATATTTTAGAGATGTGATTTTATAATCTTCAGGAACACATTAATGAAATATTTTAAAGTAAGGTCCTGTAGACTAACACAGTAAATTCAGAAACTGACAGTATATACCAGGGGTTGGCAAATGGCTTCATTACCACTTGAATGGTTCTTTCACAGGTTCAGTGTTCTGTTAATAGCTCTGGCAGGCTTTTTCACTTAGTTAACGAGATCCTCTCTGGAAGAAGTAGATCCACAGAACAGGGGTAGGAAGAGGAAGGTGGGTGGACATTAAAACCCAGTGGTGCCTCAAATTTGCAGTTATCCTACAGAGCTGTGTATTCTGCTTATAGGTAAGGACAGCCCTAAGTGTCCACAAGGCTCTAAAATTTGGCTCTTGAGAATGACAGTGTAATGAAGAAAAACTGGATTTGGTTGTAATTGAAAACATACTCCCTGAGCCATGCTTTTAAGATGAAATGTTGTGGTCTCCAGAACTTCTTCCCACTGCTTCTCTTACCACCCCTGCTTCTGGTGTGTGGTCTCTGAGCAGCTATGTTCCTGTTTCTGCTGCAGCTAGCACACAGCGCAAATCCATCTCTGGCTGCCTGCTGCATTGCAGAGTAAGGAGAGGGTAGTTCTGATTTATCTGTAGCATGCTGTGCTGCTGGATTATGTCTACACTGCAGTTGGGAGTAAGGCTCCCAGCCCAAGTAGACAGACTTCTGTTAGTTAGGCTCGTGTTAGCATACAAAAACATACAAAAAAAAAAGTAGTGTGGTTTTTGTAATGGACAGGAGGAGTGCTGACCAGCACCCAATGACTAAGGGGTTCAACTCAGGTAGCTAGCAAAGGTGTTGACTGGGGGCCAGGAGAACTAATTGAGATAGAGTGTTGAAATTTGAATTGTATAAGATTCCTGGCCTGTTTTTTTGTGGGGGGAGAGGAAAAACCAGGAGTTGAGAGACACAGAGGGCACATCTAAATTACATTCCTCTTTCAAAAGAGGAATGTAAATGAAGCAAATTGAAAGTGCAAATGAAGCGTGGATTTAAATATCCCATGCTTCATTTGCATATTCACGTCTGAGCCCTTTTTCAAAAAAGGGTTTTTCGAAAGCAAAAGCGCAATCTAAACATAGTTCTTTTGGGAAAAAAAAACCTTTTTTCAAAAGAACCCATACTCCTGAAAAAATGAGGAGTATGGATTCTTTCAAAAAGGGTTTTTTTTTCAAAAGAACCCCATCTAGACTGCACTTTCGCTTTCAAAAAACCATTTTTGAAAAAGCGCTCAGATGCAAATATGCAAATGAAGCACGGGATATTTAAATCCGTGCTTCATTTGCACTTTCAATTTGCTTCATTTACATTCCTCTTTCGAAAGAGGAATGTAGTCTAGAGGTAGCCAGAATGATTTAAACTCAAGCAGGGCTGTAGTCTAGACACAGCCTTGGGTTTGTTTTAAGAGGAGCTCTTTGCTATTCAGTGCAGAATTGAACAGCAGAACTGCTGAAATTATAAGGATGAGGACTATTATGACATTGTAGCAGGAACTATACATACCTCATTTTAACACAGAAGGGATTTTTTTTCTATTTTATATACCATTCTAGAGGCCAAACATAGTGCTCCCTCTTCACATCCAATCTCTCATGATAGTCTTCATGAGCAATCAGCTTGATAGCTCCCATGCTTTAAAAGTGTAATTAAAATGAGCACCTTAAAGTTTGTACCCAGCTTGCTGCTATTTCACGATATTTCTTCAGTTTGCACTTTGTCATACATTCTTAATATTCTTTTCTCTCTTTCCAATGTTGCACTAGCAAGGGACAGAACTTCAATGCTTCCCTTCACCTAACAGCAACTTTGGTTATCCCCACTTGATGCTTTCAGGCAGGAGAGAGGTTGTGACATGGCTTATAGTTACTCTTGTTATCTGTGATAGACTGGGAGATCAGGCAGGGAAGCTCATAGACCTTCTGTAGTCCACTAGTATCTCACAAAACAACAAGGAGTCGTATAGCACCTTAGGGTACATCTATACTGCAGTGCTATTTCAGGATGCCAGAGTATCCCAAAATAGCTATCCCGTGTCTTAACAGCAAGCCCGTTATTTCGGGCTCACTATTCCAACGTCCCTGTAAACCTCATTTTACAAGGAGTAAGGAATGTTTTAGAATAGCTCTTTATTTTGAAATTTGGTGCTGGGTAGCCAGTGCCAAATGACGAAATAAGCTATTTCGAAATAGCATTGAAATAAGAGATGTGATTTCCATAGCTCAAATTGCGTATCTTATTTTGAATTACAGTGCAGTGTAGAAGCACCCTTAGAGACTAACAGATTTTGCAGATGCAGATTAACACAGCTACCTCTCTGAGACTGGTATCTCTGGGTATGTTTACACAGCAGGGCTAAAGTCGAATTAAGCTACGCAACTTCATCTACGTCAATTGTATTGCTTAAGTCGAAATAGCTTAATTAGGCTTTTGGCGCTGTCTACACAGCAGGAAGTCGAAGGAAGAACACTCTTCCTCTGACTTCCCTTCCTTCTCATGAAAAGAAGGTTTACATGAATCAGAGTAAGAAGTCTTGCAGCTTGACATTATTTCAGAATAAAGGCTTGTAGTATAGACGTGCATTTTGTTATATTTGAATGTCAGTTATTCTGAAATAACGCTACTGTGTAGGCATATTCTCACTGACTCTCTGCAGAGAGCCCGGGGAGAGACTAGAAAACCAGTGTCACCTTACTACACATTGTTTACCTCTCACAGCTTCATGCCTTGGTGCTTGTGATGGTTGAATTTCACAATGTGAGGAACCATGACAGGGAGGACACCATCCCAGCCTTTGTACTTCAGCCCCTTTTAGGAGTCCTAGGGTGGCTTCCATATACTGCTGGATTATAAATAAATATCTAATATAAAAATAATACAAAAAAAATCAGATCGGATCTTAAGGGAAACACCTTTACAAAAGTTAATTTACTTGTTCCCATAATGTAAGAACTAGGGTCACCACATGAAATTTGGTAGCAGGTTTAAAACAAACAAATGAAGTATTTCTTCAAGCAGGGCACAGTCAATCTGTGGAACTCTTTGTCAGAGGATGTTGTGAAGACTGGGACTTTAACAAGTTTCCAACGAACTAGATAAATTCATGGAGTAAATTCATATTAGCCAGGATAGGCAGGGATCATGTCCTAGCCCAGGCCAACTCACGGCTCATGAGCCGCATGCAGCTCTTCAAAGGAAAAATTGTGGCTCCTGCACCTGCGTCTCTTCTCATGGTCCTCTGCTCTGACCTTTTTTCCCTTGTCTAGGCAGGGCGCTGCTTGGTGCAGTGAGATCTGTCGCTGCGGCCGATGGAAGCCTGCTTGGGCCACACACGGCAGGTTTTTTTTTTTTTTTTTGCTCAACAACTTCTTTCCCTTGGCTCTTTGCGCTGTATCCACCACTATTTTGGCTCTTCGTCTTTAATGGGTTGGCCACCCTTGCCCTAGCCTCTGTTTGCCAGAATCTGTGAATGGGCTACAGGGAATGGATCACTTGATGATTACCTGTTCTACTCATTCCCTCTGCAGCACCTGGTGTTGGCCACTGTCAGAAGGCAAGATATTGGGCTAAATGTACTTTTGGTTTGACCCAGTTTAGCCATTCTTATGTTCAGGATACCTCTCTAAAATGGCCATGGGCAAGGGTGATGGGTCATTTCCCCGCCCCCCCTTCCACCAACTGATTAACCCATCTGAATACTTTTTCTTGGTCAGATCTGAACTTTGCACACTAACAAGAAATATTTGTGGCTAGATTTTGTACTCACACATTGTCATTAGTTTGTGGCAGTTTGGGGTTAAATGGATTACACTGAGTACATTGTCAGATGGAAAATAAGTTATTTCCTTCCCATCCCTATCTGCATTTCCTTCTAGAGAGGAGCCACAAATATCAACAGTATTTCCAAACTAATGTACCAATATAATCTGTGTGACCCTTAACTCTAGCTTATGGAAAAAGTTAAAAATCTCCCATTTCCCTAATGTCTGATTTGTTGTCTCTCTTTTTGTTCAGCATTGCAGAAGCACTATAATTGGCTTGGCAGACTGCATGAGAGAAGAGCTATCACTGGGCAGTAAGTGCCAGTTTTAAATATTATTTTCTTAACCAACCAGCAATGAGTGTGGCTTCTGGTTTTGAAGTGAATGGAGATGAGCAGGATGTTCAGAGTAATTTATATGAAATATTTTTGATCTGCTTCTCAGCATGGGAAGTACCACTGTAATTTCAGTCACTCTATAACATGTACACGTGTACAACTAAAAATGCTTCCAAACTAAAGTGCTCAGAAAAATGTCAAGATATCAGTTTTAGGTAATGAAGAATTGGGACTTTAGTACTGTACAGAAATACAGAGTAAATTGTTGACGTGTTTCATTGCTGACATAAAGCATTTAGTTAAACTGGCTCAGATACCAAGAAATTTTAAAGAGATAATATTCAAAATTTCTAAAACTAGAGGGGAGCTGTGCAGGTGTGCACCAACAAATGTATGCCCTCAGAAGTCACACTAGGAACTGATGGAATAAAGCTATATCTGTCAGTCCTTGGTGCATGCTACTAAAATGTCACTCTGCTGTTATATGATAAATGACTGTTAGTTTTGTTTACAGTGTGCTTTGCTGCTAATTTACACTGTTTTTAGAATCATGTAATCTTATATTTCAATTGCAAAATATAGGTGGTTTCTACTTTTCCCCTGGAGAAAATATCTATAGGAGAATACAACGTATACTAATACATTTTATAGAACTTGGTGGACTAAATTTGCAAACAGCACATAATATGTTAAATTTGAGGGGTGATTGTATACAAACACTTAGAATTATTTGCAGCTGTATTAAGCCCATCAGCTACTAATAGTACAGAGATTTTGCATGTGTTACATTTCATATTAAATTACCGGCTTCTTAAGGCACAGACCTCCTTTAACTCAGTGTAAGGGCACATTTGTGCTACTTGAATTGCTGTTCAGGAAATGTAGTCTTGTGCTTTAGGTTTCGTGTTGTTCCTTCAAGTAATTAGGGGCTGGATTGTGCATTTCACTTATGTAGAAATGCAGATGAATAGGAGGGAATAAGGGCTCCTCTGCTACCATCTTTTATGACTCATGTAAGAGGATCTTTATCTCAGCTATTCTTCCCACCTCCCAAGGAGCAACTGAGGAGAGGAGTTGGGGAGATAGAGCAGTGGTTCTACCATGCCCACCTTCTGGCTGGGAACATAGGCAGCGATTATGTAATCCCCATTTTGTGTCTATAATAACTTGTTCTCCTTCCTCTCCTCCCAGCCACCCTTCCCCATACAAAACATAACTTAGAGACCCACAACACTTTCCATCACACACAGGAGGTGGTGTATCACCTTCCCATAACTGTGCTAAAAACTCAAGATAGCACTAACTACATAAATCATTGATAATACCTTAACATAGTAGTGGGAAGGAAGAAAGAGATAGTGGCTACATCAGATGAATTACTAGGTGACATGCAGTGGTAGGAAAGATCTAATTTGCTTGAATAAATATGGGAACCATCCATATGCCAGTAGGATCTGTCACCCCATCTCCTAATGTCAATAAAAAGATGTCCATCATATGTTTGACATGAAATGTATCTGAAAAAGGATCACCTTGAAGTTACTGCTGCATTACCTCATCAGAAATCAGTTCTATGAATTAAGGAGGAGCAGCCATAGAAATATAAGGAAAGAAGTGATGATTAAACTTGTAATTAAGTAAGGGTGAAGGGAGGACAAGAAGGGGTGACTTGCAGCTCTTTGTTTGGAAGAATTTATAAGGAAACTGGAGATTCGAGGACTTACTAGTTGGAAATGGCCTCATTCTGATGTCCATGTAACAAACCCGTCCTAGTCCAACAAGGAACCAAAAAGTATTTCCATCCAGTGATTTTTTTCACACCTTGTGTGTAATGAGCAAGATAAAGGTGTCTACATTAGGAAAAAAACAAACAACCTTCCCTCGGCCCCAATTGGTACTCATTGTCACCCTTCTTTACAGTTGTAGCGGACACGCTAGACTGAAGTCTCTTTTAATTCAGAAGATATGTCAGCGTGAAAAATGTAGGGTAGGATCAACTAAGCAGTGTGTGGAAATTTTGCCCTTTTGCTGGCTGTGCTGTTCTTTTCCTGGTCACTCTTGGAGGATTTTAGTCTGCAATGCTGTCAATCCCAGAAAGACAAAAACAGAAAAAAAAAAAAAAAAAGGAAAAAAAGAACATCTGCCCAGTGCTCTGGATATTTACACATCATGGGAGTGTTGTCATTATTAATATAAAGAAACTTTATTTTGTTTATCATTCAAAAAATAAACTGTGAGCAATGTGAGCAGTTTCAATTTCATTCATCTACAAGCAATCTTTTTTTGCATTTATATCATATGAATAGTCAACATTCACAGTTAAATATTACGTAAGCCATTATTTATTAAGATGTTTCCTATTCTGTTTGATGGGCCATAAAATACCAGTTGAAGGAATAACAATATTTTATTCTATATTCCCCAAATAAATTGAAGATTGATGCCCAAATAAAACACGTTCCCAACAATCATCCTAATCCTACCAGGCATGTGTGGACTACTGCCCACTTCTGGTGGACTTTGTTAGTGATGGTTATAAGGGAAGAACTGGAAGACATTTCAAATAAACCCAAGACATTTTTCAACATATGTCAATGATGTACAGTTCAAACATTTGGAAAGGAAAAGAGTTTTAGTTTATGTAATTATTGCCTTAATGCAGATGATAGAATACAGAGATTTCTAAGCGTGTGATTTCTAAGCATGATGCCTTTGCTATGACGGGGCAAGTTCCTGCCTCTCCAGTTATGCACAGCTGCCCTAAAACAATTTTAGCCAACTTCTAGAGGATTTCTCCAGTGTAGGGAAATCCCTTCAACAGAATAAGTTTCCTACCCCATTCTCTAGTCCTGAAGCCTGCACAGGGGGCATTAGTGAAGAAAAATAATGCCCTTACTATTTCTGGCTGTCAAATTAGCCCCTTACAACCTTCAGAAAACTTTCTCAATTGGTTTTGCTTAGAATGTAGCAGCCACAAAGAGCAGTGTTGCAAAGGCAGTTTTATAGGCATTTTTATACCCAATTTCCCATTGCTTATCTCCTCAGCTGCAGCAAAGGATTGGAGCTATGAATTTTTATAAATACACTATTGATAATTCCTTGATATTATGGAATGTTGTTTGCATATTAGTACTTGTGGTCACTTATTTCATAAACTGCATAGCCTAGCAGTTCATGACAGGGTGGAGAAGGGGTAAGTTTATAACCCTATCAGTGGTTCTAAACTTGGGCAGGAGAAGTAAAGCAAAGGTAATACCACCATTTTGTAAACATTTTAATGTATTTCTGCATGAAATCTCTGTTTGTAAAATGGCCTTGCACAATGGGGTCATGGTTCTTGTGTATATATATACTAAAATATTTTTTCATTAAGTGTACAGATAAAGTATATTGCAAATGACCATAACTGTAACTAAAAATATTAAGAATTATTGTGACCAGGATTTGTACATTGTATAACTTTTACTTGTTCACTAAAGAATTAACCCATGTGCTCAGCAGTTTGATCTTAACACCTGTGTTAATCTAGCGCTGGTATGGGGTCCATACTGAAAGGCAATAACTGCATGAGTCTGTCTTCACTGGGACTGCACTCATCTGTGTGAGGCATTAGGACTTCCGGGCATATGCCCTAGTCTTCTGAGTGTTTCCCAATGAATTGTGGGAGAACTTGTCTGTTCTGAGCACATGGGAATGTTTGTAAGGCATTGGAAGATTATCAACTCTCAAGTGATTTAGCCTGGGTCCTCACAGAAAAGTGGGCCACTTACCAGCCCAAGTGAAAGTGTATACCCCAGGATGTGGCAGTTAGCCCTGGTTGAACGTACAGTCAAACACAAGTCAGAGGGATTTCTGTGTGAACAGGAGCTGAGCCAGGTTAGAGACAACATCCAAGTAAGAGCCCAAGGGTATGTCTACACTACCACCCTAGTTCAAACTAGGGTGGTTAATGCAGGCATTCGAAGTTGCAAATGAAGCCCGGGATTTAAATATCCCGGGCTTCATTTGCATCTTGCCAGGCGGGCGCCATTTTTAAATCCCCTTAGGTCGAACTCCGTGCCCGCGGCTACACGCGGCACGGAGTAGGTAGTTCGAATTAGGATTCGAACGAGGTGTACCGGTAGTTCGAATTAGAGATCCTAATTCGAACTACCTACTCCGTGCCGCGTGTAGCCGCGGGCACGGAGTTCGACCTAAGGGGATTTAAAAATGGCGCCCGCCTGGCAAGATGCAAATGAAGCCCGGGATATTTAAATCCCAGGCTTCATTTGCAACTTCGAATGCGTACATTAACCACCCTAGTTCGAACTAGGGTGGTAGTGTAGACATACCCCAAGTTAGCTTTACTGTAAAGATTAGGCCTGGAAAATTTAAGTTTAAATTTATCCTTCCAATTTATAACACAATAGCACCAGGGTTGAGAAATATGTACCAAAAAAACAGAAGTATGTAATAAAAAAACCAGCCAGTTCAAACTCCAGAATGGAGTTGGTTATTCATAAACATGTGCAATATAAATTCCACAGTAGTTTCATGATACATGTTAAAATATTGTGTCTTGTACCTTTTAAAAAGATGTTTGAGGCCTTTTTTTGTCAAACTTTTACATGTGTACTTCATCTGAGTTTCATTTATTTGCAACATTAATACTGAGAAAATTTGTAAATTGGAAAACATGTAAGGATGCTTCTTGGACCATTCTAGAGATTTTCAGTGACTGTGGGCAAAATATTCATGGCAATATTTTTTTTAAAAAATCACAGGTTTTTCATATCATAAAATAGATCACCTACTTATCCGGATAGTGGGAATCCTCCATGACAGTACGTGTCTTTAAATGTAAGATGTTCTATGAAAATCTATTCAGCCAGTTTTGTTTGCTCCCAGGGTGAAAAGTTCACAGAAAATGTTTGACGCTTGTGCTTGCTTCTGCTTCAAAGGGGCAATACAAATTAGGCATGTTAATTACTGCTTAAAAAGTTAACTGGTTAAATGCTACCTTTAACCGGTTAACTCTGGAGCATCTCCCAGCCCAGCTGGGCCCATGATGGCATGGGCTGCTCTAGCCCAGCTAGGGTTGCCAGGTGTCCAGTATTGTACTGGACAGTCCAGTTTCTGGGGCCTCTGTCTGGTAAAAAAAATTTAGAAAATACCAGACATGTGCAATGTTCGGTATTTCCTGGGTTTCCGGTGGGGCGCTGGACAGGAATATGTGTTCTTGATCTTGTAACTGACGTGGTTAGGTCCAGTGATGGTGTCAGCAGAGTAAATATGTAGACGGAAGCTGGCAATGGGGTTTGTTGCAAGGGAAAGTTCCAGGGTTGGTATTAGTGTGCTGTGTTCTGTGGTTGTTAATGAGAATCATGAGAATCAGGACATACCACACTAATACCAACCTTGGAACTTTCCCTTGCAACAAACCCCGTTGCCAGCTTTGTCCACATATTTACTCTGCTGACACCATCATTGGACCTAACCACGTCAGTTACAAGATCAAGAACACATATTCCTGTTCATCCAGAAATATAATTTATGCCATCATGTGCCGACAGTGTCCGTCTGCTATGTATATTGGACAAACTTCTCAGACACTTCACCAAAGAATCAATGCACACAAATCAGACATCAGACAGTTTCACAGAGAAAAAACAGTTTCTTGTCATTTCAACCAGACTGGGCATTGTCTCAATGACCTAACTACATGTATCCTGCTTCAAAGAGACTTTAACACCAGACTACAAAGGGAAACCTCAGAACTGTCATTCATGCTTAAATTTGACACTTTACGAATGGGCCTTAACAGAGATGCTAACTACCTTACCCATTACAAAGATAGCTTCCCCAATTATCACCCCTAATATCATTATCTCATAGACACTAAGTCTATGAGATATCATTATGTCATAGACTCCCCTCCTCATCCCCCCTCTGTTCTAAAATCTGATTTGTCAATTCTATATGTGTTCATTTTTTTTTTGTATCCCTTTGGTATATATGGTCAGGGCTCGATGATCGCGGCGAAAACCACTCACCAGCCCCACACTGTGCATGCGCAAGACCCGCACTGTGCATGTGCGAACCGTTGATGAACAGGGCGACCGGCTGAAATCTACTCGCCATGGGCGAGTAGATCAGCAGATTTGTCTAGCCCTGTATATGGTAATGCCAATTTTCTTTCACAATTTGATCTGAGGAAGTGAGTCTGGCCCACGAAAGCTCATCACCTAATAAACCATCTTGTTAGTCTTTAAAGTGCTGCATAGTCCTGTCTTTTGTTTCAGCAAGACCAGACAAACACGGCTACATCTCTATTACTATGTAAAATTTTGTTTACATGACTTGTCCAGTGTCAAATGGAAATGCTGTGCAGAAGAACAAAGAGAATCCAGGTCTCCAGGACAGCATTTAATTGCCTAAAGCACAAGACCATCATTAGAGGAAGAAAGAGGATGATTTTCCTTCCACCCCCTGCCTCATTCGCTACATACTTTTCAACTTCTGCAACCTGTGAAACCAGAATCCTACACAAAACATCCTCGTTCACTACATGACCTGGGTTCATACCCAGAGCACCATCCTGTGCACAGAAAGAGGCAGGAAAATTGTATGTGGTCATGTAATTAAAGACTGTATTATAAGGCATATATAAAAAGGGACTGATTTCAGATTGCACAGGCAACCTTAATATGGTTTTTCTTAATTTCTGAGTGTTTGTCTTTTGCAAAGTTCATATTTTTAACATGTGGATGAAATAATATCTTTTACTAGAACAACTTTTGTTTGTGAATGAGGCAGGAATTTGAGCTGACATAGAGCTCTTCTTCAAGTCAAGGAAAAGTAATCAAAGTGTCACAACTACTGACAAGGTTGAGCAGATAAGGAGATAACACATTGGAAGAGACCACTGAAGGTTAACACATCTGCATTTTTAGGACAATCTGTCACTAACAATCTGTTTCTCCTTTTACTTAGCTGTGACAGTATAGATATGTCTGCATTGGAATTAAACACACATGGCTGACTTGGGATTTGAGGGATCAGTCTATGGGACTATTTAATTGTGATGTAGACACTCACTCTGCAGCATGGGGTCTGAGACCCAGATTAAGGCTCCAGTCTGAGCCAGAATGTCTACACTACAATTAAATAGTCCCATAGCCTGGGCACTAGTCAGCTGACACAGGTCAGCCATGGGAGTTTAATTCCAGTGTAAACATGCCCTGTGATTACCTCTTCCTAACCTGACGAAGATTTCTGTGTAATCTTGTTTCTTTCAATAACAGAAGTAGGTACAATAAATGGTATTATTTTATCCATCTTGTCTCAGTAGTGTTTGGGATCAACACAGATAGATCAACATTGCAAACATTATTAACACTGGTTTTGTGTGTGAAATCTCCTCATTGTTTTTTTCTTTCCAGAAATAGCAACCTAGAAAAACAAAACCTCTAACATGTGGCAATACGTTAACACCCACATAGTTTATCAGCATGTTTGGGAACTTTAGATCTACAACACAGATCTCTTGTCACTTGGGTTTACAGAGTAATGGGTAGCAGTAGTAGGCCTTCATTCTCTATGGGTATGTCTACACTTGCACCCTAGTTCGAACTAGGGATGCAAATGCAGGCATTCGAAATAGTCAATGAAGCGGGGATTTAAATATCCCACGCTTCATTAGCATGATCTCACCAGCACGCTAGTTCGAATCACAGCTGATTCGAACCAGGAAGTGCGCACCGGGACACGTTACTTTGAACCAAACTCCTTGGTTCGAACTAACGTTACTCCTTATTTTTTGAGGAATAACATCAGTTTGAACCAAGGGGTTTGGTTCGAACTAACGCGTCCCAGCGCGCACTTCCTGGTTCGAATCAGCTGTGATTCGAACTAGCGCACCAGCGAGATCATGCTAATGAAGCGTGGGATATTTAAATCCCCGCTTCATTGACTATTTCGAATGCCTGCATTTCCATCCCTAGTTCGAACTAGGGTGCAAGTGTAGACATACCCTATGTGACCCAGCACTAGAGGGAATGGGATACCTTGCTGCTCAGTTTCAAAGAAATTTGCTAATAGCAGAGGGATGAGTGAGATTCTGGAATCTTGGATTCTATTGCAGGCTCTGAAAGAAGTTTAACCTGTAGGCATTGGCTCACTTCCAGCATTTGTGAAACAACCCTTAGGGTTCAGTTCACAAGGAACTTCATGGAACCGCAACCCCTTAACTACAGCTTTCATAAATGCTGTAGTAGTTCCTATGGATCTATCCTGTTTCAAAGTCTAGTAGCAGAACTCTGGTGTTTTCTCCCTGCTTCTCATCACTACCTCCTGCAGCTAAACAGCAGCATTTCTAGAGTGAATTCCAGGACATGTTAAAAATTAGCAGAGTCTGACTCTGTGAAAATCACTAAAACTAAGAAGCAGTTTCTTTCAGCCAGCACTTCAGAACAGAGCTGACAATGAATTAAAATGACAATCATAGAATCACAGGGTTGGAGGAGACCTCAGGAGGCCAGCAGGACCAACCTCCTGCTAAAAGCAGGACCAACCCCAACTAAATCATCCCAGCCAGGATTTTCTCAAGCCAGGACTTGAAAACCTCTGGGGATGGAGATTCTACCACCCTTCCTGGGTAACCCATTCCAGTACTTCACCACTCTCCTGGTGAAATAGTTTTTCCTAATATCCAACCTAGACCTCCCCCACTGTAACTTGAGACCATTGTGCCTCATTCTGTCGTCTGTCACCACTGAGAACAGCCTCTCTCCATCCTCTTTGGAACCCCCTTTAGGTAGTCGAAGGCTGCTATCAAATCCCCCCTCAGTCTTCTCTTCTGCAAACTAAATAAGCCCAAATCCCTCGGTCTCTCCTCATAAGTCATGTGCTCCAGCACCCCGAATCACTTTTGTTGCACTCTACTGGATTCTTTCCAGTGTGTCCACATCCTTTCTGTAGTGTGTGTGTGTGGGGGGGTCAGAACTGGATGCAGTTTTCCAGATGTGGCCTCACTAGAGCCAAAAAAAGGGGAATAATCACGTGTCTAGGTCTGCTGGCAATGCTCTTACGAATGCATCCCAATGTGTTGTTAGCCTTCTTGACTACCTGCTGAAGGTGCAAACCATCCCCCTTCTCCAGGTCATCGATAAAGATGCTGAACAAAACTGACCCCAGAACTATCCCTTTCGGTACTCTTCTTGATACCGACCACTAACCAGATATCGAGCCATTGATCACTACCCATTCACCCCGATGATCTAGCCACCTTTCTATGCACTGTACAGTCCATTTAACCAATATACATGCTTCTTCCTTTATCCAATTCATACTTCAGCAAGGATACTTTGGGAGACCGTATCAAAAGCTTTGCTAAAATCAAGGTAAATCACGTCCACTGCCTTCCCCACATCCACAGAGCCAGTTACCTCATCATAGAAGCTGATCAGATTGGTCAGGCATGACTTGCCTTTGGTGAATCCATGTTGACTATTCCTGATACTTTCCCCTCTTCCAAGTGCTTCAAAATGGATTCCTTGAGGATCCCATCTGTGATTTTTCCGTGTACTGAGGTGAGGCTGACTGCTCTGCAATTCCTCTGATTCTCTCCTTCCCTTTTTTAAAAGATGGGCACTACATTTGCCTTTTTCCAGTCATCTAGGAACTTCCATGAGCCAGCTTTCCTAAATAATTCTCAACCTGTTCTTTCTCTACTTAGGGCTGCCCACCAGTGTTCCCTCTAAGTTGCATGGCAGCACAGCTTCACAGGTGATTAATCAGTCCCTTCCAGTCAGTCAGCTCCTTGCATGGAGCCCTGAGCCTCTGACTGGGCAGAGCTGATTAATCACCTGTGAAACTGTGCTGCCAGGCAGCTTAGAGGGAACACTGTTGCCCATGCCCTCCCCATACTGTGCTGCCCAGTGCAGAACTCTGGGAGCTGACCTTATCTGTGAAGACAGAGGCAAAACAAGGATTGAGTACTTCAACTTTTTAGAAAAGCTAGACATACACAAATCCATGGGTCCAGATTTTAATGCATCCGAGGGTACTGAGAGAGTTGGCAAATGTCATAGCAGAACCTTTGGCCTTTATCTTTGAAAACTCGTGGAGGTCGGGAGAGATCCCGGATGATTAGAAAAAGGCAAATGTAGAGCCTATCTTTTAAAAAGGGAAGAAGGACAATCCAGGAAACTATAGACCGGTCAGCCTCACCTCAGTCCCTGGAAAAATCACAGAGGGAATCCTCAGGGAATCCATTTTGAAGCATTTAGAAGAGGGGAAAGTGATCAGGAACAATCAACATGGATTCACCAAGGGCAAGTCATGCCTGACCAATCTGATTAGCTTCTATGATGAGATAACATTCTAAATATACTCATTTATTTTTAAGCCACTATATATCTTAGCTAGTAAGCCTTACTCTTGGTTGTCATAATTTCACATTTAATTTTAAATAGGATTATTTATAATTTCCATATTTAATTTACATTAAAACTCCAATTTAAATTACAGAATTGATTTTTTTAAAGTCATCATTTTTATCCATCCTGCTGACCAATTTAGCCTGCAAAAGATTGTATGTGGGTATAATTTTCTCTTTCTTTATTATGTATGAGCAGTTTTGAAAGGTTTTATTTTAATAATAATAAGATGTAAGGATGAGTAAATTGCATGGTTTTTGTTACCTAATTTCATTGGAGAGCAACCCAGGGTTACACTTAAATTAACTTATTCAATGCTGCTATTGTATCAAGCAAAAAAGGAATGGAACTCCTTCACACATGTGCATGCACTTTCAGACACTCATACATTTACTCACATGATGAATTGTGCAGAGAGAGCAGAAGAAACCAAGCATGGTGGGTCCGGTGTGTCTGCCTGCAGTCACCAATCCAGGCCAGGGAGCTGATCATATGACCCGTGGTCTGCATGCTCTCTTCTCTGTATTGAGCTGGGAGACCCCAGCATGTACACTGAGTTCTTTTTCTGCGTCCATCACTGAGAAGCCCGCCCAGACCTCATTTTCCTCATGAATATTAATTCCATTTTCTCATCTTCACTGTACCTCCATTTCTTGTTTTTCTCAAATACAAGTAAAGATTACATCAGATCTCACCTAGCCCCTGGCTCCTCTTTCTAGCATCATGGCTCCTCTCCACAAAGGCGCAAACATTACCCTATTCATACCACTTAAATACATCCATGCACTCCCTTGTCAGAATGTTACAGAGCTTAAAGATTGTACAAGAAATAGCTGGAAGTTACAAGCTTGTAAGAAGTTGCAGAACTTGAAACATTACATGAAAGTTACATGACTTACAATAGAAACTGACATAATTTAGAACAACTGAGAGTTATATGGCTTACAATAGCAGAAAGTGACTGACTTGCAATGGCTGAAACTGACATGACATAATACAAAAAGTTACATGTCTTTCATTCATATTATACTGGATTGGGCAGAGGTTTTACACGGCATTTCCCGTCCTTTGGTCACCCAGGTAATGGTGACCATTCAAAGGTGAACAACACGCCTTCGCCCATCCATGCCAATATTTTGATTGCTGTGACAATTTCGGATTTTCCAATACATATAGCAGGTCCAATAGCAAGGTACATATCAAGAATAAACAGGGGCCAGAGGATTAACAATAAATGTCAGAGCATTCAACAAAGGGGTAACTGTATGCCTGAGAATAGAGAACCACAGGCCTCTTAGAGAGACAGGTGGGCCATCATAGAAACAGAGGTGTTTGACAATTTGGCAGGAGATGGAGAGAATAGGGAGGGGGAAGGGGTTTGATTAGAGAACAGTAAAAGGGACTGTGAATATAGTTCTTGATTTCTCCTGCCTAGTGCAGCATCCCCTCATTCCCCAAACAGAATGCTAGCATAGGGACAACCACCACAAGACAAACAAACATAAAACATAATACATGGACTTTGTTGCGACATTAGAACCATGTTGTTTCAGTTACTCTTCAAGGGTATGTCTACACTACAAAGTTAATTCGAACTAACAGCCGTTAGTTCGAATTAACTTTCATAGCGTCTATACATACAAACCGCTAGTTCAAACTTAATTCGAACTAGCGGAGCGCTTAATTCGAACGAGGTAAACCTCATTCTACGAGGACTAACACCTAGTTCGAATTAAGTAGTTCGAATTAAGGGCTGTGTAGCCACTTAATTCGAACTAGCTGGAGGCTAGCCCTTCCCAGCTTGCCCTGGTGGCCACTCTGGGCTAAACCAGGGAAACTTTTCTGCCCCCCTCCCGGCCCCGGAGCCCTTAAAGGGGCACGGTCTGGCTACAGTGCTTGTGCCAGTTGCAAGCCTGCCAGCACCCAGCCAGCAGACCCTGCACCTGGCACGGCATGAGCCAGCCACCCGCTGCCACCCAGCCCTCCGCCTCTTCCCAGGACCAGGCTGGCGGCTCCCAGGAGCCTACCCGGGGCCTCAAGATGGCGATTTAACAAGATGGCGATTTTCATTTGCATAATCACGTCACGGCGTTCTTTCGAAAAGAAAAGCCTTTTTCAAAAGATCCTGTAAACCTCATTTTTTGAGGAGTACAGTATCTTTCGAAAAAGGCTTTTCTTTTCGAAAGAACTGCATATAGACCGCGGTTTCACTTTTGAAATAGTGTTTTTCGAAAGAACGCTGTGACACGATTATGCAAATGAAATTCAAATCCCAGCTTCATTTGCAATTTCGATATGTCTAATTTATATCCCTCTTTCAAAAGAGGGATGTAGTTTAGACGTACCCAAAGCCACGCAGCTCGGCTCATGACTTGGCACTGCCGCTGGAGCACCAGAGAGATGGCAGGCTGGCATGCCAGGAAGTGACTCAAAGTGCCGCAGGCCGTATGCAAAGGGGCCGCAGGCCTCATGTTGAGTAGCCCTGCATTAATGAATCTCCAAGTCACCGTGTTATTTCAGGCCAATTCCACAAGCCAAATACATAGGGAAGAATTGGAGTTTAATTTCATTTACAAGTTTAATTTTTATGCAAATGGTATGAACAGGGACATAGGATGGCTCACACACTACCTTCCACATCCTAATGACTTAACCAACCAACCAAACAATGGAGGTGCTAATTGTTCTTATCAGTCTCTTGTAACCACTTGAAACATCTATTTACTGTTTCTTTTTTTTCTTTTTTTTTTCTTCTCCTCTCCTTTTCTCTTTCTTTTTTTCCTCTCCCCTTCTCCTCCCCTTCCCTTATTTATTCTTGGATCCGGACTTTTAATACTCCAGTCATCTGAAGAAGTAGGTTGCACCCATGAAAGCTTATGATACCATCTTCATGTTTTGTTAGTCTTTAATAGGCTACTAGACTATTTGTTGTTTTTTAAGTTTTATCATAAACACTGCAATGCTTATACATCATAAACAGTGGATTATCATAGGGAGGAGCATGGAATCAGGATGCTTCCTCCTCCTACATGTTTAAGTTGTTCTCGATGGAGCTGTTTCCTGTGAGGTCCCCAGTAAATTTGGAACACTGTATCACTTCCCTTATTGCAATGGTGAACGGCCACTCCCACTTTACTTGAAGGGGTTTAGTGTTCCATTTCATATACATTACCTGATTACCCACCTGCCAGGTGGGTGGTTTCTGCCACCCCTTGTCCATTTTGTCCTGGTCCAGAGAAGTTATTTTGGTGGGGGTTAAAGCTATTTCTTGCATGCTTACCCAAGTTATGGTTCTGGGGACCCCTCCCCAGGATGGGGGGGGGGCGTGCTGAAAAGTTTACCATTGCGCAGCTGCCACTAGAGCTGACCGAGCTCCCGGCCAATCTGGCAGCCATTCTGGATCTGGGTCATACCATATCACCCTCTCCCAATCTTCGGAGTCATATTGGACTGGCACCTTTGTCCTCAATCCTGGCAGTACTGCTGATCTTCCTCCCAAGCGGATTCCCTAACATCAATCTCTGCAAACACTCCACCTGAGCCTCCAATTCCCTAGATTGTTCCCTCTCTTCATCAGCCTGTTCAGCTCTCTTCATTGCCTTAACAGCAGAGATTGCCAGCTGCTGACAGCTTGCTCTGGCCGATTGTGTTTGTGCCTTCCACATACCCTTCTGCCCTTACTGTTCCAACTCCTGCTTCACCTGCATAATTTCAGAGGTATAATCAACTTTAGCAGCCTGCCAAGCACGAGTTTGCCACAACAACCATGCTGCTTGCCCAGTCCTTGGCCTTTGAATCTGGATGATAAAAATCACAATATTTCTTATACATATTTTCTACATCCACCATGTTGTTCCTTGATGAAACTGCCCCTCGGGCCCATGGGTCAACACCCTCAGACTGTGCACAGAAGAGAAGTAGGGGGAATTTCGCCACCTTCCCCTCTACTGTGGATTCAGGGGGAGTGAGGGGGCTCTTCCCTCTTTGTTTTCCAAACAGTGGCATTGTGCTCAAAACCTGGAAGGGGGAGCAGGTAAACCGGGATACCTAAGCTACCCACACATGCTCTCTACTCCATGTGGCCCCTTTCCTATAATGTATCTCGAAGGGGGAGCAGGCATATCGGGGTTCCTAAGCTACCTGGACTCGTTCTCTACTCCATGTTGCCCCTTACCTCTAATGTGTACCCTATGGGTGGTCTGCCCATATTCTCCACCAGTTAATGTCACCTAATTTCACCAGAGACCAACCCAGGGTTACACTTATATTGATTTATTCAATGTCGCTATTGGATCAAACAAAAAGGGAATGGAACACCTTCACACACATTCATATACTCATACACTTATACATGCAATGAGCTGCTCAGAAGAAGCCAAGCATGGTGGGTCTGGTGTGTCTGCCTACAGTCACCAATGCAGGCCAGCAAGCTATTCGTACGACCTGTGGCCTGCATGCTCTCTTCTTTTTAAGTGAGCTGGGCAGCCCCTGTCACATACACTTTTTCTGTGTCCGCGTGGCGTAGTGAGGGGGCTGTCTGCTCTGTAACCCGGGGTCCCTCTGCGCTGTGAGGCGTGATTCCCACTGACTCACCCACATGTTGTGATGTAGTGTCAGTACCTTGGTGGTTGCTGTGTTTGGGTTGTGGGCTGTGAATGACCCCTACTGGCCTCTGCCTGTGAGCACTGCCCAGCAGGTGGGCTGCCTAAGTCACGTAGACAAAGACCCAACCGGTCAGACGAATTAGGGCAGTGAGGGAACTAGGGAAGTGAGTGTTCAGGGGAAGGGTCAGTCTTGGGCTGGAATCATGAAGGAACCAGTCTAAGGAGGGGGTTGGAATCTAGGGGCCCAGGGACCCCATCTCAAGGGGTCTGAGGCATCCTGGCCCAGACTCCTGTAGACACATCACGTCTATGCTGTGCTGTATCCTGGAGAAGCAATAAACCCCCTCTATTCTACCGGCTGGCGGAGTCTGTTCTTGCTGCTACGGGGGTGCAGTGTCAGGGGAACCCCAACTGCATCGTCCAAGTCCATCACTGAGAGGCCTGCCCAGACCTTATTTTCCTTATGCTCCTTGGTTTCTTGTCTTTCTCATGTGTAAGTGAAGATTAAAGCAGACCCCATGTAGGCCTGGCTCCTCTCTGTAGTATCATGGCTCCTCTCCACAAAGGTGCAGACATTACCCTATTCACACCACTTACACACACCCACTCACTTCCTTGTCACAGGATAGAATGTTACAGAGGTTAAAGATTGTACAAGCAATAGCTAGAAGTTACAAAGCTTGCAAGAAGTTGCAGAACTTGAAACAGTACATGAAAGTTACATGATTTTCAATAGAAACTGACATAATTTAGAACAACTGAGAGTTACATGGTTTACAACAGCAGAGAGCCACTGATTTGCAGTGGCTGAAACTGACATGACTTATAATACAAGAAGTTACATGTCTTTCATTCACATTATACTGGATTGGGTGGAAGTTTTATACAACAGTTTTTATATTAGAAATCCAGTTCTTGACTATCATCAAATATTGTGGAATGACCACAGAAATATTTTCAATATGAGAGACTGAACATTTGAAAGAAATAGGAATTTTTAGTGAGATTGTTTAAAATACTTTGGTTTTAGTGTACACTTTTAAAATATAATACTTAATTAACACTCAGGAGAAAAGATTTCACTCTTAAAAGATTCAGCTCTTATATTCCTTCAATTAAAGTCTGAGAGCTCATTCCCACTTTAAATAAAAATCCATTGCATGTCTCCCTAAGCATTCATGGCCAGGCCTAGCTTTTTAGTAATAAAATTATAAAGGCAAGAAGAGACTGAATTGTTAAGATAAGACAGAAGAAAATACATCTAAACATACATAGGACTGAACTTGTAAAATCCCTCTAAGTTGTTGGTTAAGCTCATGCTTTAAGATGTTGACTGTGTAACATTCTTGTCTGCAAGTTTAGATGTAGTGTCTTGCCTTTTTTGGTGTTATAATGATATATGGTATTGAAGAGCAGACTTGTCTCCTGGGAGCCCTCATGAAAATGAGTTGAGTATCTCCAGAGATTGTCACAGTGAGTTAAAATTAAAATAAATAATTAAATAAGATGATGTGCAAAAGTTCTACTAACATTGCTGGAAATCATTATTGTTGCATGGTTACTGTCTAGTGTGGCAGCAGGGCTTTAATGAGCTCCCCTGGAATCAGTGCCAACATGGAAATGTACAATAGGTATTCTTCACCAACAGGAAGATGTGCAGCCCAGCTGAGCAGTAATTAAGGTGGGCCCATGAAATTCCTGACCCCCCCCCCGCCATGCAAAGTAACTCTAAATTTGATGACTAATTTTAGCAGATGTTTATATATCTAAATACAGATACCCCTTCTTCCATTCTTTGTCTGCCTATAGAGTGCCATGCATATATACTCACAAAAACATAATGATGGTGACAATCAGATAAACAATTATAGAACTTTGTGATATTTCTTGTATACTGTTGATTCCTTCACCTGCACTCTGCCCACTGATTTCTCGCTCTCTTTCAGAACTAGAGCTGGTAAAATATTTTCACTAGAAACTGAAGTTCAGCTGAAACGATTCCCATGCATGTGTTGATTTTGACCAAAATTGACATTTAGGCCAGTACTGCTTTAAAGGAGTCTTTATACCTTTTCCTCGTGCCGGTCAGATGAAGTCCTACCACATTCAATTGTGGTGAGCACATTACATATGAAAGGGTCCATAACATGTATTGCTTAATATCTTTATGTCCATAGCCTATACAATTGTTCTTATGGGAACTTCATTATGGTGTGTTCTGATACAAAGGTTCTCTCAGCGTGGCTTGATATGACTACCATGTATGTGGAATTTAAAAATGCTTTATGCAAAAGCACATAATCAGGCATTCTACGTGTGCCAGATAATTTAAGAAACTATTTTAACGTGATTTAAGGTATTTTGGGCCCCGTTATATTAACCTTCCACCAGTTAAAGGAAGGTGTATTTTACATATATAGGACTACAAAGAAAAGAAAAAATGTATAATTAAATACATCAATTAAAATATAGCAATTAAATATAGCAATTAAAATAAATAAATCACTTAAGTTTTCTATATAAAAAAGTCATGACTTTATAGTCTAATATCTCAGCAACTTTCAAGTCTAGGACCAAGTGCTGAGTATGAAAAGATAGAAATACTTTTTCCAATGGTATAAAATACCCCATTTTCATAATCTGCAACATCATGAGGGATTAGACTTGAAATTCTGTTAATTTTATGCATAGAAATTCTTATAATTCCAGGATTGAATCTTTCCCATCCTGGGACTTGGGTTGGTATTTGTTTTGTTGTGACGGAGGTGTTGTGGGTTGTTTGTTTGTGTTTGTTTGTTTAAGGAACTAAAGCAGGGGATCAAATCAAAAGATTTATTTAATGGTAGTCAGTTTTAGAATGTTTGAATATGTCAGGAGGCAGATAGATTAATGTCAAATGATGTGAACAAATGCTGAATAGATTTATCACAATCTGTGCCCCTAAATGCTACTGCATGGTTGCAAAGAGCATGGGAACTTCAGTAACATACTGATTGGAAAATGATAATTAAATGAGTTCATACTGTTTCTCTTTTATGAAATGTTAAAAACACTTCCAAACAAGATAAACACAGATCTTTCATTTAACATGTGACTGTAGAAAATCTACATTATGCATTATTTAATGTGCTTGTTTTGACTGTTATCAACTGTATCATAAAGCCATGGGTAGGTGGATTGGGTAGGTATAACACATGGAAAGAACTGTGAGAGAAAAGCTTGGGGAAAATGGAAAGGAGAGAATGAAGGGTGGAATAAAAAGAGAGCAAGAATGCAGACAACAGGGATGATGAACCAAAGATAGATAGATAGCATAAAAAAGTGAAAGAAAATTTGAGAAAGATGAACAATGATTGAACATTTAGTGAGAGATAATGTGATACTGAAAGGGCCTAAAGAAAGGCCATCAAGATATGAAAAAAGTGGAAAGAAAAAGGAAAGGCCACATTGCAATTGTGCAAGACTCTGGGTGACACACTTCCTTCTCTCAGAGAGGAATTTGCTTTCAGAAGACTTAGGATACTGAAAATGACTGAGAAATGGACATCCAGGTAAGCACAGGGGAAAGAAGAAGGAAACATTTGGAACATCATGAAAGATACTGTGGGAAGCTCTGTCTCTATCAGAGATTAATCAGTTTCATAAATTGACAACATATATCCAAGAATTACTGATGATTCAAGTAATCAGTAGAAAGTTCTGAGAAATGGAAAAGATCAAGTTTATATCTTACACATATGAAAACAGTTAAATGTAGGAAGCTCTCCATATACATCAGCTAGTGGATTATACAAATGCACAGATTTGGCTTTAGCTCTATGAATCAGCTTGTAGGAAGTAAATGGATTTGTGTTCAATCTATGGGAATCAGCCTATAACAAAAATCAGCACACAGTATTGAAAAAACAATTTCCTTAGAAACCCCACTGTAATCAGGATTCATGGTACTTTTAAATTTAGGTGTGATACTTTAATACAGTAGAGTGTTTATCTTGAAAACTTTTAAAATATTGTTAGGTTTTGCTTTTTTAATATTAGTTCTCAAATTCTTTCTTGGCCTGCCTTCTTATACTTTTATAATTGCTTTACCAGCAATTTTTATTTTTCTTATTTGTCTCAGTAAGATGTGACTTCCAAATTTTAAGGATGCCAGTCAACCTCTAATGGCTTCCATTATTCTGTTATTTTTACTATTTAGCCATTGTGCCATTTTTCTGGTCCTCCTACTGTCTGTTTTTATTTGGGGGTATACACTTATTCTGCTCCTCTATTATGATGTTTTAAGTAACCTCCATACTGCTTGCAGGTATTTTACCTTTGTAACTGCTCTTTTTAATTTCTATCTCACTAGTGTACTCATTCTTGCTTAATTCCACTTTGTAAAGTTAAATACTACTATGGTGCTTTGTGGCCATATATATATAGGTCCATATTCATTCCCCTCTACAAAGATGTTAAATTTAATTAGTTTATGATCACTATTACTAAGCAGTTGATCTAGTTATTCTTATATCTAGGGTTGCCAGATGGTTTAACCAAAAATACCGAACACCCCCACCCCAAAAAAACACCAGGGAAAAAATTCTGTTGAGAAAAAAAAGGGGGAGTCCAAAATTGTTGAGCAAAAAAAAAAAAAAAAGACCCTGAGAATGCTTTTGAGGCTTTTTGGCCCTAACAGGCTGCCAGCAGCCATCCATTATCTTGTCTTCCTGCTTCGGGCCAGACAGTTCCCCTGCGAAACCAAGTAAGCACCCTCTATTTTCGCCTCCTGGCTGGGAAAAAAATCAGAAAATACCAGACATTTTAGGTGTCTGGTATTTTCTGAATTTTTTTACTGGACAGGAGGCGAAAATACCAGACTGTCTGGGTCAATACTGGACACCTGGCAACCCTACTTATACCAGAACTTGACCACACTTGGCACTAAATCAGGAATTGCCTCTCTTCATGTAATTGCTCCAAGAAATCATTTACAGTGTCTAGAAATTTTATCTCTGCATTAAACCCTGAGGTGACATTTATGCAGTCACCAGCAGAATAGTTGAAATCCCCCAGTATTATTGCATTTCTGGTTTTGTAGCTTCTCTATCTTCCCTGTGCATTTCACAATCACTGTCACCATCCTGGTCAAGTAGACAGCTGTATATTTCTACTGATAAATTCTTATCCTTCAAGCATAGAATTTCTGTCCAGATAGATTCCATAGCACAGTTTGATTCATTCATTTCTAATTACAGAAAACCAAACACCCTTGTCCCTTCCCTGCCACAAACCTTCCTCAAATCCCATGACCATTGCTCACTCCATTCTCCCACCTTTACTACTTGCTCTCTCTCACCCTTGATCACTCGCTCATTTTCAATGGACTGGGACAGTGGGTTAGAGTGTGGGCTCTGGCTAGGGGTGTGGGCTCTGGGATGAGGCCAGAAATGAGGATTTAGGTTGCAGGAGGAGGCTCCTGTCTAGGGCTGAGAGGTTTGGAGTGTGGGAGAGGGCTCAGGGATGGGACAGGGTTTATAGTGCAGGAGGGAATTTGGAGTGTGGGGTCTGAGAGGTGCTGCTCAGACGGCTCCTGGGAAGCAGCCAACATGTGTCTCTGCCTCCTAGTCAGAGAAGCAGCTGGGGGGCTCCATGTGCTCCCCCCCACATCCACAGAGGCCTTCCCACCACACTTGTAAAAAGAATTAAAAGGCAGGGTTGTAGCACTTTTGGTGTCAGATCAGAGAAAAAAAAACTTGCAAATTGAAACATCAGCAGAGAAGAGCTGAGAAAAAAAAGCAGAATTTCTCTTTACAACTTCCAACAGAGCTGGCCCAAGCTATGGGCTACCACCCAGGACACCCCATTGTAGGGGGCGCCACATGGGGCTGCCGGACCGGGCAGGGGCGGGGCCACGCATGAGCCGGGCGCCCGGGGGCGGCGCCGCGCTCCCGGGGCCCGGGGCGCACGAATGGCTCAGGCCGGCCCTGACTTCCAATATGTCCCTCCCTGTGGGAAAGGAGGACCTGCTCCAGAGCCAGACTGAGAAGGAAGCAGTCTCCTCTCTCTCAAATGGACTCTACATTTTGTTATTCCTCCTTTATTTGTATTAGACAAACGCAACAGGGGAAAGCCCAGGATTGATCTGACCCAGGAGGGTAGGCCATACTGCAGAACATGGCAATTGCTGTTTGAGAGAGACAGGCTACGTCTACATTGCATCCCTCTTGTGCAAAAGCCTATGCAAATGAAGTGCGGATTAGCATATTGTCACACTTCATTTGCATAATTAATTAGGGGCCGTTTTTGCGCAAGAGGCTTTTGTGCAAAAAGGAGCTATGTAGATGGCTCCTTTTTGCGCAAAAACCCCCTCTTGCACAAGAGCCATTTTTCCTCATTTTTTCAGGAAGAACGGCTCTTGCGCAAGAGGGAGTTTTTGCACAGAAAGGCACTGTGTAGATGGCTCCTTTTTGCACAAAAGCCTCTTGCGCAAAAATGGTCCCTAATTAATTATGCAAATGATGCATGGCAATATGCTAATCCGTGCTTCATTTGCATAGGCTTTTGTGCAATAGGGATGCAATGTAGACATAGCCAAAGAGAACAAACTCACAACACTCAGCCACCAGAAATTACTTTGTGATGAGTGGATGCCTTTCTCGTCACCTTAACCCAGACAGAAACTTTAGGACAATCACAACTGGAGGAGTGAATAGGAAGAGGCCCAGGGAGGGCAACTTTAAACATCCCTGCTTATCAAATGATGGATAGCCCTCAAAGGGCTCTGAGTCTGAGCCCGGTGGAGTGGGAGAGCCTGGGCTGTCCTTTCAAAAACCACCTGCAGGTAATGGGCCTAAGTCTGACAACTAGGGAATGTTTCCCTACCACTGGCCTTCCCCACCACTGTCCTCTCCTGAGCAAGGACTGTTACAGTTAATAGACAAGATTTTAGAACAAACTGATAAAATAAACAGCAGTAAGTCACCAGAACCAGCTGGCATTCACCCAAGAGCTCTGAAGGAACTAAAATTTGAAAATGCAGTGCTACTAAGGCTACGTCTAAACTACAAAGATTTTTTTACAAAGAGATCCTGGCAATTCCAGGCTGGTAAACTTAACTGGTGATCTTAACTTCTGAGGGAATTAACATATCTTCTTCCAATCACATTTTTGAAAAAGGATCTTTCGAAAGTGAAAGTACTCTGGATGCATTTTTTAAGGGAAAAAACCCCTTTTTTGAAAAAATCGCTCTTCCTAAAAAAAGGAGGTTTACGCGGTTTTTCAAAAAAGGATTTTTCTGAAAAAAAACCGTATCCAGACTACTTTCACTTTCGAAAAAAAGCTGCTTTCGAAAAAGCAATCGGAAAAAGATATGCAAATTAGCACCAAATTTGCGTGTCTCCGTTAGGAAAAAAAAACATAGTGTAGAAGAACCCTAACTGTGATATATAACCCATTACTTGAATCACCCTTTGTACCAGATGAAAGGCAGGTAGTTAATGTAATGCTGAGTTTTTAAAAAAATATCCAGAAGAGATCCTGACAATTCCAGGCTGGTGAACTTAACTTCAGTACCAAGCAAATTGGTGGAAACTATAGCAAAGAACAGAATGATCATCCTACACATATATAAAGATGATTCTGAGAAAGAGTCAATTCAACTTTTGTAAAGGTAAGCAATGTCACACCAATCTATAATGGTTCTTCAACATGTCAGCAAGTAAGGGTGATCCAGTGTAACTGTAATTTAGTGATTTTCATAAGTCTTTGATAAAGTCTCTTAAGCTCTGAAATAAACTAAGTAGCCATGGGCTAAGAAGGAAGATCCTCTGCTGGAGCAATTGTTGGTTAAAACATAGAAAAGAAAGGGCAGAAGTAAGGGGTCAGTTTTCAAACTAAAGTCAAAAAGTGAGGTTCCTTAGAGATCTATTCTGGTACCTGTGCTGATCAACATATTAATAAATTATCTGGAAAAGGGGGTAATCACTGAGGAGGCGAAGTTTGTGAATGATACAAAATAAACCAAAGTAGGTAAGTCTGTAGCAAACTATGAGGAGTTAAAGAAGAATGTCACCAAACTGAATGACTGGGCAACAAAATGGCAGCTGAAATTTAATTTTGATAAATGCAAAGTAATTCATGTACAAATAAATACATATACAATGGTGGGTTCAAAATAAGATATTACCAACCCAAGAAAGAGATCTTGGAGTAACTGGATAATTTTCTGAAAATGTCTTCTCAATAGGCAGCTCTCAAAAAGGCTAAGAGTATGTTGGGGTCTGTTAGGAAAGGAATAGAAAATAAGACCAAAAAATATCAGAATGCCACTATGAATTTCTGGTGCACTGAACACTGTATCCAGTTCTTGTTGCCCAGCTTCAGAAAAAGTAAAGAGAACAAGGAAAAATTTCAAAAAAAGGCAACAAAGATATTCGAAAGGATGCAGTAGCTTCCTTACAAAGGGACACTAAAAATAGGGCTGTTCAGCATAGAAATAGATGACTAAATGAAGACACGATAGAACATCTATAAAATCATGAATAGAGAAGTGTTATTCACCCTTTTCCAGAAGACTATATTGTATTTCTCTCTCTTCTTTTCACAAAAGAAAACCCAGCTATCACACAAAAGGCTAGGTCGACACTACAAAGAAATGTTGGAAAAAGATACGCAAATTGAGGTTCGCAATTTGCATATCTTTTTCTGCTTTTCTTTCAAAAGAGGCTTTTCCAAAATTTCGCCCATCTACATGGGGCCAAATTTCAGAAAAACCTCCTCTTTCAACACATCCCTTCTTCCTCATACAATGAGGATTACAGGGATGGTGAAAGAACACATCTGGTTTTTCGGAAATTGTTCAGAAAAAGCGGACATGTTTCTTGGACGTGGCATAGCTTTTCTGGGATACCTCTGGTATCACGGAAAAAACTCTGCAGTTTAGACATAGCCAAAGTAATGAACAGGCAGCATTTTTAACACATACGAGGAAGTAAAATTACAAACAGCACACTACTAACCTCATTTCTATGGGACGTTGTATTGGCCAAAATTATAAGTGGCTTCAAAAAAAAAGGACTATAAAGTTTATGCAGGATAGGTTCATCAATGGCTATTAGCTAAAATGGTCCAATTTTGCATTAATGCATGAAAAATAAAAAGAACAGCCCTTCTTTGACTTCTTACGGTTATGCTCCATTTCTTGTTTTCTTGCTAGATTTTATACTAATGTTAAAGGCTGTTGTTTCCTCCAATACTATTACATTAATAGCTAATTACAGTTATTGTGGCTTCCAAACGATAGCAATTATGAAATTATTGCTACGAAGAAATACATGGTTTTGTTGGGATATGAAAACCTCCTCTGGTTAACCAGCTGCATTTGTTATTATTTGATGTAGATACCTTTGCATGAATGAATGTGTCGAAAACATTACCTAAGTGTTGGGATATGTACAAATTAATAGTGGTCAGGGACAGTCATAAGGTAGGTCTGGACAAAATACGGCCTGCGGGCCAGATTCAGCCTGCCAAGCCATGAGATCTGGCAGTGGGGAGACCCAGGCAGGCTTTCCTGCTTCCCCCACAGCCCCTTATGCCGCTCCAAAACGCAGCTGTGGGGCACTTTCTCTTTGAGTCCGGAGGGAGTGGGGGAGATTCAGACGCTACTCCCACCCTCAGCACAATCTCATTGGCCGGTTTCTGGACAGACACTAGCCAATGGGAGCTGCCTGTTTGACTAACAGGCAGCCACAAAGCACAACCCTCCTGCTCACTCAGTCAAGCACATGGTCAATCAGACAGAAACATTTTAAGCACTGCAAGCCTTTAGCTCTGCAGGCAGGCAGGCAGGCTGGTAAGTCTCCTGGTGAGAATTTGCCTCTGGCACCTCAGCCCCTGCCTTCCCCAACCCTCTGCTCCACACTCCTGCCCCGCTATTTCACGTGCACCCATACCCTCTCCCAGATCTGCCACCCCAGTCTCCTGCCTGGGATCACAATCCCCTCCTACCCTAGGTCACATCCGAAAACCCTGCACCCCAGTTCCCTGCTCTAGGACACAACTGCTTCCTTCACCCAAACTCCCTCCCAGACTCCATTCTCCCTCCTGCAACCCAGTCCTTTATCCCAAGCTCCCTTCTGCACCCCCACATCCCACATCTCCTCCACTAATACCATGGACTACTGTGGCCCTAGAACACTTTCCAAAATCTTGGGAGTGACCCCCTGTCAAAAATTATTGCCCACCCTTGTGGTAAGGGGTCAGCCACGGCAGGCATTGCCCTTAAGCATATTTTTTCTCTTTGTTTCTGCAGTCTGGAAAGTTAGATTAGGGTCCGGCCAAAGCAGATAGTAACCTTTCTGATGTATAAATATGCTCTTTCCCTTCGTTTTTGCAGCCTGGAAAGATAGATAAGCATGCAGCTGCTCTTCTTTGTTGTGTCTTTTACTTATCCTCACTGGCTCTGTATAAAATATTTCAGGATTACTTTTCTTGTCATCTCTGTAACTTGCTGATTCAGAAAGTTTGTAGTGTCGAAAAGTGTTTATTTAATTAGTAATTAGGGGTGGGTATAATAATATTCATCACCTGCTTATTAATATCCTTTGCATGGGAGTGTCAGGGCTGTTCCCCACTCTGACACTCCCAAGTGTAAAAGGTGAGGGCCCACAAGAGAGCTTCAAAACTTTGCCTCTACCGGCACTGGTTACAAAAAACTTCCCTCCAGAATCTTAACACACAAATTTTGGGGAATTGCTGCCACCATCAAGTGATTTTTTATCCCTAAAAAACAAGGATGAACACTTGAAATCCAAAGAGCTTGAAAAGAGAAAAACAAGCTGCAGTCTCTGGAAGCTGACCCCTCAGTCAAAGGCATGCAGATACATACTGACAGCTCTTCCAGGACACAAGAATCAAATTGTCATCTTTAAAAAAAAGTGAATTTTATTACAAAACAAAAGATAAACTTGAGAAAGCATACTTGGTTGCTAGATGTTACAGAGCAACTAAGGAAAACAAATTAAAACAGAGAAAAGTCTTGGCACAATGCTTAAATGGTAGTAAAGTGAGTTAGTAGATACTGATACAGATACATTCCCTCTCAGGAGTGTCCTCTTTTTTGAAAGTTCAAATATGGTAATCTTAGCATAGAATCACACAGAGCAGTTCAAACCAAACCACAAAATCGAGAAAAATTGCCCTGAACGTGACAGTATTCACTTTTCCCTTTACTTAATTCCAATTTTCTCTTTGTTCAGTCTATTCCCATGTTCTGAATTTCTTGGAGACATAGTAGTCATGCCTGGGTTTAAATCATTGTGACTCTAAACTCCTGGTTTCTCTCTCCTACGCAAAAAAAGCATGCAGGGAACCTATATCTAATTCAAATTTCAACCCTCTATCTCGATTGGTTCTCCCGGGCCCCCGGGCCAACATCTTTGCTAGGTACCTGAGTTAACCCCTTAGTCTCTGGGTGCTGGTCAGCACTCTTCCAGTCCATTACAGGGTGTTAACATACCAAATAAAGTTTTAGGAAAAGTAGTGATGGATGTGTAAATTAACATACTAAAATAGATAAAATGGTGTAATTGGTGCCAAATTGTCACCACTTGAAATGTTGTGTTGAATGTCCCAGGGTAACGTGCATGGGCAATAAAGCAGTTCCATTTACCCGGTTTGCTCCTAGGTCGCCTGTTTCTTCTCTAACACTAAGTTGTTTTTATTTGCTTCGTAGCTTTGGTTTTAGACCATTTATATATATGTATATGAATGATTACCAGTTCATTCTGCATTAAGCATCTCTCAAATTACTGGGTTTTTGTGTTTGCTCTGAGTACAGGGTTGCAATATATTTGATTAAAATCCTTACTGAAATCAGGCAGTGTGGACATTGTATGTATTCATATATATATATATATATATATATATATAAGAGAGAGAGATGAAAATAAGAGAATTAACCATATTTCCTGAAGTTCCACAAGACTTTTGATGAATTCAAGGTTTGTTTGTTTTTATAATTAAAGTTCATGTCCATTTTTCTTTCGCCATATTCCGCTGCCAATCTGGTTTTATTGCAATTCAGAGTCCATGTGCTGAATTAGTTTAACAGGCACTACCATACAGTCACTTCACTAGATAATATGAATCATATTATTTAAATTAGCTGAAGTCCTATTAGAGTAGAGTGAATACTAGCATGAATAAATGTTTTCTGAGATTACTCATAGGAGAAGGTGTCCCACAAGCCATATTGAAAAAGCGTTGTGAGTTGAGAAGGGGAAGAAGACAGGCTTCATGATGGAAATGAGGCCAAAAAGAAAAAGTATGGGCAGCCATCACAGGGAGTGGGAAGATGGTGCATTAGCAGCAATATGGTCTGTGCAATAACCACAAACACATCAGGTTCAGGGATTCACTTCGTCATCTACCTGGGTTCCTGGACAGGCAGCGAGGAGAAAAGAAGGCTTTGTTAGCAACAGGGTAAATGCTGTATGGAAAGGACAAGATTCTAGGGAGAGAGAGCTGCTGGAACTCCATGTGACAGAATCATAGTAAAGGTCAGAGGCAGTGAATAGCTACAGCAGTGCCTAATGAGGAAGGTGACCCACAGCTATAAGCAGTGCTGGATGAGGCATAAATGCTTCCTTTATGAATGATATTAGCTGAGTGAGAGCATTCACTTGGCTGCTACAGTGATGGACCAAGATGTTGGATGCCAATGCAGTTCTGCCTGAAGGTGAAGGAGCACTTCACCTTCTACTCATGGCACTACTCATGGTGCGTGAGTGGTCTTGGGAGATGGAACAGCATCTGTGGAGGCAGCAGCAGGATATCATTCAAAGAGAGTCTGTTGACAGCTTATGTCCTAACCTGACATAAGCAAAGAGCTTTAATAAGAGTCAGTTATAATTTGTTGATTTTTAAAAGAAAGAAGTTATTGTTCACAGTTCATGTTTCAGTTCCTGTTCAGAGTATGGTTCCACTCTACAAAGTGACTCTAAACTGGCAAGCTGGAGTTCCATAATCTTTTGGCTCTCACTAATTTCTATAGCACACGTGCATGGTTTACAAGGAAAAATGCCAATGAGCCATCTTTCAACAACTTTTGTGCTGTGTGCTCTGCCTCCTCAATCTGTGGGAATGGATCCTGAACTGTTGAAGAAAATGTTGATAGGTCTCATGAACAATCATGAATGGCAGTTGAGATATTCCTGAATCAACAAAATGACAATGAGTCAGCATGGAAGTGCTAATAACAGTGGAACACCACGTTGGAGCTCATGAAACAAGCACTGAGTGCTGGGATCACACTGCTAGGCAATTCTGGGATGATAAGCAGTGGCTATAGAACTTTCAGGTGAGGACAGCCACTTTTATGAGATAGTGTAATGAGCTCACCACCTCCCTGTGGACCAAGGACACATGAATAAAGGCTGCTCTGCGTAGGGTTGCCAGGTGTCCGGTATTCACCCGGACAGTCCGGTATTTTCGCCTCCTGTCCGGTAAAAACATTCAGAGAATACCGGACACCTGAGATGTCCAGTATTTTCTGAATTTTTCCCCGGCCAGGAGGCGAAAATGCTGGGCACCTGGCAACCCTACAAACACTCAGCGCCCGGCCTCCCCACCCCCAGCCCCCCCAACCCCAACATCCCCTGACCCCAGCCCCATGCTTAGCTGGTTCCCCAAGGCTGCTGACACAAAATGGCTGCTGGCCAAAAGACCTAGGGGAAGCAATGCTCATGTTGATGGAAGTGTGCAGGGCCATCAATCATATCTTGCTCCAAAAGACCATGACTCTGGGAAACGTGCATGAAATTGTGGATAGTTTTGCACACATGGGTTTCTCTAACTGCAGAAGGGTGATAGATGCACACATATTCCAATTCTAACACCAGGCCACCTCGTATCTCAGTACATTAACAATAAGTGGTATTTCTCCATGGTTCTCTAGATGCTTGTGGACCACTATGGGTGTTTCATGGATGTTAATCATTTTTGTTAATGTCCAGAAAGGTACATGTCGCATGCATTTTTTTTGGCGCACTGGCCTGCTCAGGAAGCTATAAGCAGGGATTTTCTTCCCAGACCAGAAGATCACTCTAGGGAAAGTTGAAATACCCATTGTTATCCTTGCAGACCTGCTTGCCATGGATCATGAAGGCATACACAGGGAGCCTGGCCAGCAGCAAGAAGCAGTTCAACAACAGGCTGAGCAGATGCAGAATGACTGTGGAATGTACTCATGGCCATTTAAAAGCATGCTGGTGATGTTTGTATGGGCAGGTTGAACTGGCAAATAACACCATCCCTATGCTTATCCTGAATCCTCCATAATATTTGTGAAAGAAAGGGTGAAAGCTTCACTCATGGCTGGACTGCTGAGGCTGAGTTTGAACAGCCTGAGACCAGGGCTATTAAAGGAGCACAAGGATCAGAGATGCCTTGAGGTAACAATTTTATGCTGAAAATCAGTAATATTTGTTGCCATGCATTGGATTGTTACTGGGTGATTCTGATTGGTCCATATGATGCGCTTAGTACAAAACTACCTGTTGCTTTGCTGAGGTCTTCTGGCTTGCTTTCATGTGATGAAATAAAGATTGCTTTCAAACCCAAGAATTTCATTTTTAAGAAACAACCAATGTGGAATGCACACGCAACATGACACAATATGTACTTTGTGAGAGGAAGGGGGGAAGGCAGGAAGTGATGCCCCAGGACATTTACAGATTGTGTGTGCTGCCCTGCCATCTGATATGCTGTGCAGTAGGGGCTGCAGTTCAGCAGGGCTAAACTGCACAAAGACACGGGTTGATTATATTGAGTGTCCATGGGAGTATGCAGGGCTAGATGGTGAAGGGGCAGGTGTGAAAAGTAGTGGGTGCTAACTGGGGACAGGATGGTGGCCAAAATGTGTTGGTGGAGACAGGGAGTGAATGGAAAGAGTTTTGGGGGACTAACTAGAGGGAAGGCAGTTGCACAGCTGCTTCGTCTCCAATGCTACCGTTGCCTGGAGTGTGCCTGTTGATATCCATATTGTTTGAGAGCTACTTTGTGGCTTTATTCCAGTGCTCATCATTTTCATAGAATCATAACCTTAGAAAACACCTCAGGAGGTCATCGAGTTCAACCTCTTGCACAAAGCAGGGTAAACCCAAACTAAATCATCACAGCCAGGGCTTTATCAAACCAGTACTTAAAAAACTTCAAGGGATGGAGATTCCACCATCTCTGCAGTAAACCCATTTCAGTGCTTCACCACCCTCCTCGTAAAATAGTTTTTCCTAGTACCCAACCTAGACCTCCCCCACTGTAACTTGAGACCATCACTCCTTGTTCTGTCATCTGTTACTATTGAGTACAGACTGTCTCCATCATCATTGGTACCCCCCTCCAAAGGTAGTTAAAGGCTGCTATCAAATCCCTCCTCACTATTCTCTTCTGCAGACTAAACAAGCCTAAATCCCTCAGCTTCTCCTTGTAAATCATGTGCTCCACCCCCTAATCATTTTTGTTGCCTTCCACTGGACTTTCTCCAATGCATCCACATCCTTTCTGTAATGAGGGTCCCAGAATTGGATGTAGTACTACAGATATGGCCTCATTAGTGCTGAATAAAAGGGAATATTCACTTGTCTAGATCTGCTGGCAATGCTCTTCCTAATGCACCCTAATATGCCATTCTCCTTCTTGCCTAGAAGAGCATACTATTGACTCATATCCAGCTTCTCATCCACAGTAATGCCCAAGTCCTTTTCTGCAGAACTGCTGCTTAGTCATTTGGGGCTGATTGCATTAGAGGCTGATTGCACTACAGGCAAGGCTTTGAGCTGGGCCTAGCCTCAGCCTTATAAAAAGGCAACCAGAGAGAATGCAAAGAGCAGCAAACAGGGCAGCAGCCAACAGGGGAGTTGGCCGGGGAGTTCACCCTGGGAGGAGCCCCATAATGTTTGGTGGTCTTTCCTTGATTTTTTTTTCTCTTCTGCCCTTCAAGGAGGCATTTAAAAACATCTGAGGAATCTCTCAGAAGGGAGGCAGGTATGGATAGTGATAGGTCTGCTGTTGTTACCTGCACAGCATGTGCCATGTTTGTCTTCCTCCCAGAAGATAGAAGGGATTTATTCTGCACTAAGTGCAAGCTGGTCGCCATTTTGAGGGCCAAGTATCAACCCTACATTCTATCAGAGAGGATGAAGACTTCCTTGATAAAAGGCAGCATTCAATCCTGAGGGCACAGCAGGCTGAAGAGCCATGAGGGTAGTACAGGACAAGGAAGAAAACTGGCAGTATGTAACCTCTAGGAGAAGAAGGCCAACTTATGTATCACCCATTCCAGTAGAGGTAAGTAACCGCTTTCAGGCTCTCTCCATAGGTACTACGGTGGAGAATGCTTTGGCAGGGACCTCTCAGGGAAGAAATTAGAATGGGACACCATCTACCAGAAGGCATGGAATGCACAGTCCTAGGGATGGGGGTTCCACAACCACCGCCCCCAAAAGAAGAAGGCTGGTGGTCGGAGACACCCTCCTAAGAGGGACTGAGTCATCCATCTGCCGTCCAGACCTGGAGTCTCGAGAATTGTACTGCTTACCAGGAATTTGAATTCAAGATGTGACTGAGGGTATGTCTACACTAGTCCCCTAGTTTGAACTTGGGAGGCTAATGCAGGCATTCGAACTTGCAGATGAAGCCTGGGATTTAAATATCCCGGGCTTCATTTGCATGTTCCCGGGCAGGCGCCATTTTTAAATCCCCCTAGTCCAAACTAACTGCCCGCGGCTACACGCGGCAGTTAAAAGTTAATTCGAACTAAGTCCTTAGTGGAATGAGGGATAACAGTTAATTCAAACGAAGGACTTAGTTTGAATTAACTTTTAACTGCCGCGTGTAGCCGCGGGCAGTTAGTTTGGACTAGGGGGATTTAAAAATGGCACCCGCCCGGGAACATGCAAATGAAGCCCGGGATATTTAAATCCCGGGCTTCATTTGCAAGTTCGAATGCCTACATTAGCCTCCCTAGTTCGAACTAGGGGGCTAGTGTAGACATACCGTGAGAATCTTCCAAAACTGATCAAACCTTTGGATCGCTACCCCTTCCTACTTCTCCATGTGGGAACTAATGTTACGACCAAGAATGACCTTGAGTGGGGTCACTGCAGATTATGTAGCACTGGGAAGAAGGATCAAGGAATTTGAAGCGCAAATGGTATTTTCATACATCCTCCCTGTTGAAGGCAAAGGTCCAGGTAGGGATCGTCAAATCGAGGAAGTAAATGCGTGGTTGCACAGGTAGTGTTGGAGAGAGGGCTTTGGTTTCTTCGACTATGGGACTCTGTTCCGGGCACAAGGATTGCTAGGAAGAGATTGGATTCACCTAACTGAGAGAGGAAAGAGCATTTTCACGGACAGGCTTGCAAATGTAGTGAGGAGTACTTTAAACTAGGTTTGTTGGGGGACGGTGACCAAAGCCCTGAATTAAGTGGGGAAGTCGGATACTGGAAAGAAACACAAGGAGGAACGAGCAACAAAGGAGGACCCCTGATTCGAATGGAGAAGGTAGGGCAATCAACTGTTATCTAAGGTGTTTGTACTCAAATGCAAGAAGCCTGGGAAACAAACAAGAAAAATGAGAAGCCTTGGCCCAGTGAAAGAACTGTGATTTGATTGGAATAATGGAGACTTGGTGGGATGACTCGCATGACTGGAGCACTATCATGGAAGGGTATAAATTGTTGAGGAAGAACAGGTGGGGGGAGAAAAGGAGGAGGAGTTGCACTGTATGTAAGAGAGCAGTATGATTGCTCGGAGCTCCAGTATATAGAGGGAGAAAAGCCTCTTGAGAGTCTATGGGTTAAGTTGGAGGTGGAAGCAACAGGAGTGATGTTGTGGTTCGTGTGTGCTATAGACCACCAGATCAGGTGGATGAGGTAGACGAGGCTTTCTTCAGAGAACTGAGAGAAGCTTCCATATCACAGGCCCTGGTTCTCGTGGGGGACTTTAATAACCCTGACATCTGGTGGGAGACCAATACGGCAGTACACAGACAATCCAGGAAATGTTTGGAGAATGTTGGGGATAACTTCTTGGTACAAGTGCTGAAGGAACCAAGCAGGGGCCATGCGCAGCTTGACCTTCTGCTCACAGAGAGGAACTAGTAGGGGAAGTAGAAGTGGGTGACAACCTGGGAAGCAGTAATCAGGAGATGCTAGATTTCAGGATCCAGACAATAGGAAGAAAAGAAAGTAGCAAAATACACACTCTGGACTTCAGAAAAGCAGACTGTGACTCCCTCAGAGAACTGAAAGGCAGGATCCCCTGAGATGCTAACATGAAGGGGAAAGGAATCCAGGAGAGCTGGCAGTATTTTAAAAAAGCCTTATTAAAGGCACAGGAAGAAACCATCCCGATGAACAGTAAGAAAAGCAAATATGGTAGGCGACCAGACTGGCTTACCGGGGAAATCCTTGGTGAGCTTAAACACAAAAAGGAAGCTTACAAGAAGTGGAAACTTGGACAGATGACTAGGGAGGAGTATAAATGTATTGCTCAAGAATGCAAGGGAGTTATCAGGAAGGCGAAAGCACAATTGGAATTGCAGCTAGCAAAGGATGTGAAGGGTTACAAGAAAGGTTTCTACAGGCATGTTAGCAATAAGAGGGTGATCAGAGAGGATGGGGGGGCCCTTATTGGATGCGGATGAGGGTAGGAAAAGCTGAAGTACTCAATGTTTTCTTTGCCTCTGTCTTCACAGACAAGGTCAGTACTTCTTTGAGTGGTTGCTCATGTCCATTAGAATTAGGTGTGCGCACCGCGTGCACAGCGTCTTCCGGAGCATTTTCCCTAGTGGTACCCGTAACGCCAGTAGGGCGCCCCCTGGAGTGGCGCCACCATGGTGGGGCATAAGTACCCCTGCCGGCGCTCCCCCACCTCAGTTCCTTCTTACTGCCCGTGACGGTCATTGGAGCGTGTCTCTCTGTTAGAGCAGTTAATGGTTCCCGTTTCTCTTAGTCTTGTAAATAGTTCCAAATAGTTCACTTAGTTAGATAGTTAGAGTCTCTTTGTTTTTCTTCTCCCCCTTCGGGGGTGAGGAATGCCAGGGCCGCAAGGCTTTAAGGCGTGCACTGTCTGCGCAAAGTTTATGCCCAAAGGAGACCCTCACCACAGTTGTCTGAAGTGTCTGGGTGAGGCCCACCATACAGATGCCTGTAAGATCTGCAAGTCGTTTAAGCCGCGCACTAAGAGGGAGAGAGACTCTCATCTAAAACTTCTCCTCATGGAGGCGGCTTTACAGCCAGCACCGGCTGGACACTCTGCGGTGCGCAGTGCACCGGCGTCCACGTGCGATGCCCCATCTCGGGACCGGGCCTCGGTGTTAAGGGCTCGGCACCGTTCTCATTCTCCGGCACCAAAGAGATCAAGAATGTCCCGGGGTAGGTCTCCAAGCCGGAAGCCGAAGTCACATCTACGCCGCAGTGCCGAGTCTCCGGTGCACACCTCCTCGTCTACCACTGTGCGGCGTAAGCGAGCGGGATGACCATCCAGTCCAGGGCAGCTTCCCTCGCACCGCCCCTCCACGCCGGACACTTTTGAAGCGGCACATGACCTTATTAGCCTCACTACCTCCCCTCCGTCGTCGGTTGAGGCGGAGAGGTCGAGGTTGCCTTCACCGGAGGCCGTGTTGGCACCGGCTTCCCCGCCACACCGTCGTGACCAGACGGCACCGGTCGCCTATGCAGAGGGACTGTCCCCTGTGGGACCAGTACCACTTGTTTCTACATCGGTGCCGGCCTCGACGCAGGCCGCCAGGCTTCACTCAGTTCTCGACTGGGCTCGACCTCCCTCGGTGCTGGGACCTCTTCCAGACCCCATCTTGACTGCACCGGTGCCCTATCACCCAGGCCTTGCGGCACCATCTACAGCACCATCATCGGGCCAGCGTTGAGCAGCTTTCCCGGGGTGCGGCTCCAGTCTTCGGCACCGGACCATTTAGCATCAGCTTCTTCGGCACTGGCACAAGTTTCGGCACCGTTACAGGCACCGACATCGACCCCATGGGCCATGCTGGTGCCAGTATCGCCGATAACGTCGGTCTCTTCGGGATTCGTCTCGCAACCAGTACTGACTTCGACAGCGCAGCCATGCACCGTGTCGGCTCCGCAAACGCAACTGGCACCGGCACCAGCACCGGGACCGGTCCTCCCGGTGCCGCAGCCGGCCCATGTTTCCGTGCCAGGACATGTACTCTCGGCACCGGGAACTGTCCTCCCGGTGCCGCAACCGGCACCGCAACCCGCACCGGGATCTGTTTTCCCAACGCCGGCATGCCCTCATCGCTCGCACGCGGGCAAACCCGAGTCTATGGCCAGGTTTGCTCCCCCCTTGGTGGCAGGGCATTCGTCATCTGCGCCTCCCTGGCCTGAGTCTGACTACTCGTCAGATTCTGATGCGGCCTTGTTCAGGTCAGAGTCCTCGGGAGTTTCCTCGAGTCATAGATCCCGTTCCCGGCACCGGCATGATCGTCCGTGTATGCAGCAGACTTGGCCACCTCAACCGCAATGGCCTTTCTGGACGCCGTGGGCTTACCACCAGTGGCAGGGGCCTGTGCCTCCCTTTGTAGTGTCCGGTGTCTCGGGGCATCGAGCACAACCGTCGGCGTCGCTGTCACGACCCCTTCCCTCTCCCCAAAGGTTGGTTTCTGTGGATGCCACTACTGAGCCACAACCCCCGGTGCCTCCACAACCGCCTCCGCAAATGGTGCCGCCTGCCCAGCTGGCTCATCAACCGGGCCCAGCGCTGGATCCGGTACCGATCCAGGAGTTGTCCTCATCTTCGTCTCCTGATGAAGCCCTGGCGGATCCCGCACCGGCGTTGCCTACTATGGATGCTCGAGTGCACCAGGATCTGCTTAGGCATCTGGCCTCCAACCTGGGTGTCCCAGTGGAACCAGTAGTCGAGGACACGGACCCCATGGTTGACATCCTCTCGGACGATGCCCCCGCCCGCTTGGCTTTGCCACTTAATAAAACCGTGGCGAAGATTACTAATGCCCTGTGGCAGACCCCGTCGTCCCTGACCCCTACCTTAAAGGGAGTCAAGAGGCGCTATCACGTTCCCAAGTCGGGGCACGAACACTTGTACTCCCAACCTGTTCCGGGGTCCTTGGTTGTTCAGACTGCGGCTCAAAAGGAGAGACTTCCCCAGCCGCGGCCATCCCCGAAGGCTAGGGAGCCCAAACGCCTTGACCTGATGGGCCGTAAGGTGTATGCCACTGGCGGGGTGCAACTCCGCATTGCTAACTAGCAAGCGATGCTGAGTCGTTATGCTTATAATACATGGCAAGCGGTGGATAAGTTTAAGGATAAGCTCCCTGCCGAGGCCCGTCAGGAGTTTGCAGCCATGACTTCGGAGGGCAGAACCATCGCCCACACGGCCCTTCAGGCTTCCCTGGACGCCTCTGCAGCCCGCACCATGGCATCAGGTGTAGTTATGTACCGTGGTGCCTGGCTGCAGGTGTCTGGAATACCTCCGGACGTCCAAACTACGATCCAGGACCTGCCTTTTGACGGCAAAGCGTTGTTTTTGGAGCACACGGACTCCAGGCTCCATACGCTTAAGGACACGAGGTCTCCGGTCCTTGGGGATCCACACGCTGGCCCCGCAGCGTCGTCAGCTGCCATACAGACAGCAGGGGAGAACACAGTCCCAGGTTCCCTGTGGGGATTACTGGAGACGTCGTCCTCGTGCCCCCAGTGGGGGTGCGGGGGCGGCTGCAGGACCCTCGTCCGCAAGGGGTCATCGACGTCACCCGAGAGGGGACAACCCCCATGGGGTTGGTCAAGGCTCCTCCCAGCAGCCCAAGCACCAGTTTTGATCGTCTGCTAGAGAGTCACGCACCAGCCTCCCAACCTGGCCCCCCATTTGGGGCCAGGTTATCCCGGTTTGCCCACGCCTGGGCAGAAATCACCACCTACGCCTGGGTTCTAAAATAGTCACAAATGGCTATACCATCCCCTTCCTGGGCTCGCCCCCTTCCAACCCGCCCGCCCCGTCCCTTTTCAGGGACACCTCTCACGAAGGCATCCTCCGTCAGGAGGTGCTAGCGCTCCTCGAAAAGGGAGCCGTGGAGAGAGTCCCCTCACATCTGAAGGGCAAGGGGTTTTATTCCCGCTATTTCATTGTCCCAAAACTCAAGGGCGGGGTTCGTCCCATCTTAGATCTCAGGGACCTCAACAAGACGGTGGTGAAATCCAAGTTCAGAATGGTAACCCTGGCTTCTGTCATCCCGGTTTTACAGTTAGGAGACTGGTACGCAACTCTCGATCTCAAGGACGCTTACTTCCATGTGGCAATAAGACCCAGCCACAGGAGGTTTCTCCGTTTTATTGTTTCCAAATGCCACTTCCAATTTACGGTGCTCCCATTTGGCCTTTCAACAGCACCCAGGGTCTTTACAAAATGCATGGCAGTCGTAGCGGCGTTCCTCCGCAAAAAAGGGGTACACGTCTTTCCATACCTAGACGACTGGCTGATTCGTGGTCGTTCCTACAAACAAGTGGAGGCCCATGTTTCCCTCACAAGGGCCCTCTTCGTCAGGCTGGGGCTCGTGCTAAATGAGGAAAAGTCATTGCTGACTCCCTCTCAGCACCTCGAATTCGTAGGTGCCCTCCTGGACGCCAGGGTGGCGAGAGCACTCCTCCCCAGATCCAGGTTTCTGTCCATAGTGGAGCTGGTCTCCGAGTTAACCCGGTTCCCCATCATGACTGCCCGGGTCTGCTCGAGGCTGCTGGGACACATGGCGGCATGTATGTATGTGGTACGCCATGCTCGAATGAGGCTCCGGCCTCTGCAGGCCTGGTTGGCAAGGGCATTCAACCAGTCCAGGGGCCTCTGGGACACGGTTCTCACAGTGCCTCCGGAGGTGATAGCCTCCTTACAATGGTGGACCCAGGAGGCGGTGATGTGCAGCGTGGTTCCGTTCACTGTACCTCCCCCCTCGCTTACACTGGTCACAGTTGCTTCCGACCTAGGTTGGAGAGCACACATGGGGTCTCTCAGAACCCAGGGTTTATGGTCCCCTGCAGAGCAGGCTCTGCACATAAATGTCCGGGAGCTCAGGGCAGTCAGGAGAGCCTGTGAGACCTTCCTGTCGAAGCTCTCTCGCCGCTCTGTCCTGGTCCGCCTGGACAACACGGCGGCTGTGTTTTACCTCAACAGGCAGGGGGGAGCCCGGTCGCCTTCCCTCTGCCGCGAGGCTCTGTCCCTCTGGGACCTGTGCGTAGAGCACGACATTGTTTTGCAGGCAGAGTACCTGCCAGGGTGCAAAAACTTGCTGGCCGATGCTCTGAGCAGGTCCTTCGGAGCCCACGAATGGTCTCTCAAGGATTCGGCCCTTTGTCAGGTCTTCCACAGGTTGGGTTGTCCCCTAATAGACCTGTTTGCCTCAGCACGCAACACCAAGTGCCGGAGTTACTGCTCCCTGTTGGGGCTGGGGGAACACTCCAGAGGGGATGCCATGACCGTGCCGTGGCCGGCAGGCATCCTCTATGCTTTCCCTCCGTTTCCCCTAATTCCCAGAGTTCTGACCAGGGTCAAGACCTTCAGGTCCACAGTCATCCTGATTGCCCCTCGGTGGCCCAGGCAATTCTGGTTCCCTATCCTGGTGGACATGCTCAGCAAAGAGCCTATAACGCTCCCGCCGGTTCGGGATCTCCTAACCCAACCTTGGGACGGGGGGACCATGGTTGACCAGAATCTCAGCTCTCTCCACCTGACGGCCTGGTTTATCCGTGGCTGACCCAACCGGAAAGGGAATGTTCCCAGGAGGTACAGATGTGCTCCTAAGTAGCAGGAAACCGTCTACCAGGCGGTTGTACACAGCCAAGTGGCGGCGGTTCTCATCTTGGGCGTCCAGAAGGGGAGTGCACCCATCCTGTGCACCTGTCCCGTCCATTCTGGACTACCTCTTTGAACTTAGGTCCAGTGGCCTCTCTACCTCCTCCATCAAAGTCCAAGTGGCATCCTTCTTCGCCTTCCATGTTGGTTTGGCAGGAGTCTCTCTGTTTTCTGACCCTGTGGTAAAAAGGTTCCTTGAGGGTTTGGATAAGTTGTATCCCTCGGTTAGACCCCTTCTCCCCACTTGGGACCTTAACCTCACGTTGTTTAGACTTGTGTCGCCCCCCCTTTGAGCCGCTGGCCACGTGTTCTTTGAAGCACCTCTCTATGAAGGTTGCGTTCATTGTGGCCATTACGTCGGCTCGCAGGGTCTCCGAGCTGAGGGTGTTAACTGTAAACCCGCCCTACCTACTGTTTTCTGACAATAATGTGAGGCTCCGCCCTCACCTGGCCTTTCTCCCCAAGGTGGTGTCACCGTTCCACTTGTCCCAAGAAATTTACCTCCCGGTTTTCTTTCCAAAGCCCCACGCCTCCCCTAAGGAGCAAGTGCTCCATTCCCTGGACGCTAGACGTGCGCTAGCCTTTTATATTGATAGGACTAAACCCTTTCGCAAATCCACACAATTGTTTATTGCTGTCGCTGACAGAATGAAAGGGCTTCCCATTTCGACCCAGAGGTTGTCCAGTTGGGTCGCAGGGTGTATCAGGGAGTGTTATGCCTTAGCCGGGAAGGTTCCGCCCCGGGTTACAGCACATTCCACCAGGGCGCAGGTGTCCTCTGTAGCTTTTGGGGCGCAGGTTCCAATCACTGAAATCTGCAGGGCGGCCACGTGGTCGTCACTCCATACCTTCACAGCGCACTATGCACTGGCACAGCAGGCTAGGGAGGATGCAGGGTTGGGCTCTGCGGTCCTCAGCTCTGTATTGTAAATATGTATGTTTATCTGTACCATGTTGCACTTTTTCTACACTTTTTTCTATGTTCGGTTAGTTGAATAAATATGTTTGGATTGTTCAACTTTCGTGGACTTCTCTTTCTGAGTGCTCCGACCCCTCCTCCTTGAAGTGGGGTTGGCTTGGAAGTCACCTAATTCGAATGGACATGAGCAACCACTCGAAGAAGAAAGAACGGTTACTTACCTATAACTGTTGTTCTTCGAGATGTGTTGCTCATGTCCATTCGATTCCCCCCCTACCTCCCCTTCGTCGGAGCGTCCGGCAAGAAGGAACTGAGGTGGGGGAGCGCTGGCAGGGGTACTTATGCCCCGCCATGGCGGCGCCACTCCGGGGGCAACCTGCCAGTGCTACGGGTACCGCTAGGGAAAACGCTCCAGAAGATGCGGTGCACACGGTGCGCACACCTAATTTGAATGGACATGAGCAACACATCTCGAAGAACAACAGTTACAGGTAAGTAACCATTCTTTCCTGGACTGCTGCCCTAGGAAACACAGTATGGGAAGGAGGTGGGCAGCCCTCGGTGGAGAAAGAACAGGTTAGGAACGATTTAGAAAAAGCTAGACATACACAAATCCATGGGTCCAAACTTAATGCATCCGAGGTGTCACGGGGTACGCCCCTGGCGTGGGGTGCGCCCCCCCTCTTAAGGTCCCGTTGCCTGCTCTATCAGGGTGAATACCACCCTAGCAGTCCCAACATAAAAGTCCATGCCCCTCTATCCGGGTAAATACGGCATTACCAGTCTCAACGTAAAGTCTGTGCCCCTCTATCAGGGTAACTACGGCTTTGGAGGCCTAGCCGCTTGGAGAAGCCTCTCCTGGACTGGGGGTTGGATGTCCTGGGAAGGGAAAATGGGTGGTAGGGGCCCCGGGCCCTCCCTCTCCACCGGGTCCCAGCCCAGGGCCCTTTAGGCAGGGACTATGGCTCCTGCCGGCTCGGCGGGGAATCCGGCCGATACGCGCCGAGCCGCTTTTAGTCCTTTGCCCTGAGCTGCTTCCTGCCCCACCCTGGTTCCCCTGGGGCCCATTCGCCTCCAGGTCAGTACTTGCCGGGGCTGCCGTCGGGGTTGTGGGTGCGCTCCTGCCTCCCTGGGGTTGGCGGCTGCTGGCTCTGCCTCCGGGTCAGGCACGGGCAGCGACTCCGGTCTCGGCTGCTGCAGAAACACTGGCCCAGCCTGGGCTACTCCCTCATCCTGTGGCCTCCCTGGCTGCAGGGCTCCCTCTGCTTTTATACCCAGGCTCTGCTGGCAGCATGCCCAGCAGGGCTGGAGGGACGGTGCTTTCTCCGCCAGCTGGGCCTGGGCTACCCCCTGTCCTTCAGTGCGGGGCCTGTCCGCCCCGTCACACAAGGGTACTGAGGGAGTTGGCAAATTTCACTGCAGAGCCTTTGGCCATTATCTTTTAAAACTCATGGAGATCAGCAGAGATCCCAATGTTTGGAAAAAGGCAAATGTACTGCCCGTCTTTAAAAAAGGGAAGAAGGACAATCCAGGGAACTACAGACCAGTCAGCCTTACTTCAGTTCCCGGAAAAATTAGGGAGGGGATCATCAAGGAGTCCATTTTGAAGCACTTGGAAGAGGGGAAAGTGATCAGGAATAGTCAACATGGATTCACCAAGGTCAAGTCATGCCTTGTCATAATGTGTTGCCTAGTGCAGCAGTCTGGCAGCTGACTTTGTCTGTGAAGACAGAGGCAAAAAAAGCATTGAGTTCTGCTTTTCCCACATCTTTTATCACTAGGTTACCTCCCTCATCCGATAAGGGCCCCACACTTTTCCCACCTTCTTAGTGCCAGCATGCCTGTAGAAACCTTTCTTGTTAATCTTCACATCCATTGCTAGCTTCAATTCCTTATCGCTTTGGTCTTCCTGACTACACTCCCGCATACTCGAGCAACACAGGTTGTAGAATCAAATTGAATATAAATCTTAAATGTAAAATCAAATGAAATAAAAATCTTAAATGCGCCAAAATGTTTCATAGAATCTCTATGGATACTAATTCCATGCTCCAATAATAAGAATATACCTGTAGGGATATATTATCAACCACCTGATCAGGACAGTGATAGTGACTATGAAATGCTAGGGGAGATTAGAAAGGCTATCAAATTTTAAAAACTCAATAATAGAGAGGGATTTCAACTATCCCCATATTGACTGGGTACACGTTACCTCAGTCAATGGGATGCAGAGATAAAATTTGTTGATACGTTGAATGACTGTTTCTTGGAGCAGCTGGTTCTGGAACCCACAAAGGGGGGAGGCTATTCTTGATTTAGTCCTAAGTGGAGGGCAGGATCTGGTTCAAGAGGTAAATATAACTGGACCACTTGGAAATAGTGACCATAATATAATAAAATTTAACATCGCTATGAAAAACACCTCAGCAGCCCAACACTGTGGCATTTAATTTCAGAAAGGGGAACTACACAAAAATTAGTAAGTTAAACAGAAATTAAAAGGTACAGTTGTTACCCGGGGTTCTTTCAACCCAAACCTCTCGGTAACTTTTACTCTCTGCAAGGTGGTGTCAGGAAATAATTCAGGGGAGACACAGCCGTCTGACCGATAGATGGATGGTACAAACAGGACAACACAAGAGTGCTTTCACTTAAAGCTAAACTTTATTTAGTCTCAAGCACTTACACACGTCCACAACAGGTTAGTAAAATACCCCCACCCTCGATAATTACCGAAGTTGAGTGTCGCTCTCGAGTGACACTGGGCAGGCTTCTGATGGCCAGTCTTTCGTCTGCTGGTGGGGACGAAGATGCATCCAGATGTGAAGAGTCCTCAAGGAGTCCTCGAGGCATCCCTCCAAGTGTTCCCAAAATTGTCCTACTAACTCAAACTTTCCTTCCCTATTTATCCTTAAGTATTACAATAACATGTGACTCAAAAAATTATTAGGCAAGCACTTTTTAAAGGTTATGCAAGAGGTTTTCTTCTGATCATCACTTTTACCAGATGTGTTTTTTCTTTTTCAGAGACTCCATGCCCGGGGGCCCTGATAGATATATGTCTTAGGGCATTTAGACAAACTTCCTGTTTTTCTTAATGTATAGCTCAGCGATTTCACTAGAGATTTGGGCCTCAGGAAGGACATGGGGTCAAGCTGCCCTCTCTGTGGCACCCAAACTCCCCTTCTTCCCCCTCCCTAACTTGGTCATGCTGTCTAGGCCTATTTTGGGCCCGTTAGCGTGGTTGCTAAAGTTCAAGCAGGAAGCAATAGTGGTTCAGGCACATTACTGGATTTGCTGAAATCTCCCCGTACACAGTGACAAAAGTAAAATCTCTGCAAGCTGAATGGAAACTTTTCAAAGAGACCCAACTTAAATGTATACCCCAAATTAAAAAACACAATAAGAGAACCAAAAAACTGCCACCGTGGCTTAACAACCAGGTGAAAGAAGCAGTGACAGATAAAAATATATCTTTTCAAAAGTGGAAGTCAAATTCTTGTGTGGAGACCACATCTGTACGCAGTATTGAAGATATGGCATACCATAGTTTTATACTTCCCCTCCTCCTTCTTCCCCTGGCTTCCCCCTTCCAGCTTCCTCCTCCCAGGTTTCCCCCTCCCCTCTCCCACCCTCTCTCTTCCCCTCTCCCACCTCCTTTTCCCAGTCTCCCCAGAGGTTAATCCCCTCCCCCAGTTTTGTTAAATAAAGAGAGTTTCTATTTTTGAACACATGTCCTTTATTTTTTACATCAGGAAGGGGGGCTGGGGAGGGGTAAGTGGAAGGAGGTGAGGGAGGAATGGGGCACGAGCCCCCGATGGGGAGGAATGGGGTGGCTCTGCGGGCTCCTCGGGGTGGAAGCTCTCCTGCAGGGCCTCCTGGATCCTGACAGCCCCCCGATTGACACCCCCAGATGGCAGCCTGTGGCAAGTGCAGCCGGGCTGGTGGCCAAGTGCTGTGATGTGTGGAGTGTGGGCACTCAGGGCACTCCAAGACAGGACTGCTTTGCTGTCCCTCATCGAGGTAGACAAGCAAGCGGGGAACCCTGAGAACTGTCTGTCCGGGGTGGGGGTCGGGTCTCTTTAAGCACAGCCCTCGGCTAGCCTGAGGCAGCAGCTCCACGTTCTAAGTCCTAACCTGATGCCCTGTTGGCACTGGTTCCGGCCAGCCTTAACTTGGGTTCAGGGTCCACTCAATGTGGACATGCTAGTTCGAATTAGCAAAACACTAATTCGAATTAGTTTTTAGGTCTAGATGCACTAATTCGAATTAGCTAAGTTAGTTCGAATTAGTGCTGTAGTGTAGACATACCCTTAGGTACTTTGTTATTTTTGTGCATTGTGGCATTGACAACTGCTGGAGCTGAGTTGAGGGAAACAGGACCTGTGGTCTCATCCAAAGTAGAAAATCCTCTGTGAGTCTTCCAGAGAGAGAATGAAAATGGGATCAACATAAGTCTACACATATATTTTCTCTCGTGTGGAAAATACTATTTAAGGGTATGTCTACATTACAGCGTTATTTCGAAATATCTTATTTTGAAATAGTTATTTCAAAATAGCTTATTTCGAAATAACGCATCTTGACACAAAATGCATTTCGAAATAGCATTTTGCTATTTCAAAATAGCTCATCCACACTGATAGGACGCTGAATCGCATTTAAGGCCAGCTGGAACCAGTTCTGGCAGGGCATCAGGTCAGGAGTTACCTTGTGTGGCTGCTGCCTGAGGCTAACTGAGACCTGTGCTTAAAGGGACCTGCCCCCCTCCCCGGACAGCCGGTTCTAAGGTTTCCCTGCTTGCTTGCCTACCTCGATGAGGGACAGCAAAGCATTTTTTTCTCTCCGTGCTCTGGTCGCCCTCACTCAGCACTCTGCAGCATGGAGCCGGAGCCGCCCCGGGCACTCTGGTGCTTCTCCTGGAAGTGTTGCTGTGAGCCTGGCAGCACATTCTGCAGGCAGTAAGAGTCTCCCTGGTGTGCCCCACAGGGGGCTTGTGCCTCATTCCTCCCTCATGTCCTTCCACTTACCCCTCCCTAACCCCACTTTCTGCTGTACAATAAAAGACATGGGTTCATTACAACAAAGCCTCTTTATTGAACAAAACTGGGGTGGGGGGGAATGAAACTGAGGTGAGACTGGGGAAAGAAGGTGGGAGAAGGGAAGAGGAAGGGTGGGAGAGGGGAGGGGAAAACCTGGGAGGAGGGAGCTGGCAGGGAGAGGCAAGGGGAGGAAGGGGGAGGAGAATCTCAGGGCTCATGGTTGGGGGTCTCGCTGGCCCAATTGTCTCTCAGCACTACGGGTGTGGGGGCCTCGGCATCCCTGGGGGTGTGGGGAGGGTGGGGAGGAAGAAGCGGGAGGGGGAGAAGGAGTGGGAGGAGGAGCGGTAGCTGGGGAGGCAGCAGGGGCTGGAGCAGCAGGAGGCAGCAAGCTCTGCCCCAAGGTCAATGACCATCTGAGGGACATGGACCATCCTGCCCCCCCATGATGCAGTCCACGGCATCAAAATAAGGGCAGGAGTCTGGATTTGCCCCTGGTTGGGAGCTGCCCCCTGTGGCCCTGGCATACGCCTGCCGCAGCTCCTATTATTTATCCTGCTCCTGGGTTCACATGTGGCCTTTGGTGGCTAAGCTGGCAGCCATCCACCTGTAGACGGCCGCATTCCTGCATCTAGTGCGGAGATCATGGATGTTGGAGGCATCCCCCCAAACCTGAATTAGGTCCCTGATCTCCAGACTGGACCAGGCAGGCGCCTGCCTTTTCCGGCCCCTGGCAGGCTCCTGGGAGCTGGTAGACTGGTCCTGGGGAGTGGTGGAGGGCTGGCTGGCACTGGCTACCCAGCTCATGCTGGGGCCACTGGGTCAGGTGCAGCCACTGCTGGTTCTGGGCTGGTACTGTGTCCAGAGTCTACCCCTTTAAGGGCTCCAGGGAGGGAGGGAGGGAGAGGAGTTTTCTTGGTTGTGCCCAGAGTGGCCACCAGGGCACCCTGGGAAGGGCTGGAGTCCGCCTATTTCTAAATAAGCACCTACACAGCGCTTATTTCAAAATAGGCACTATTCCTCGTGGAACAAGGTTTATCAATTTTAAAATAAGCCCTCCGCTATTTCGATTTAATTTTGAAATAGCGGTTTGGCTGTATAGACGCTGGTATAGTTATTTCGAAATAATGGCTGTTATTTCGAAATAACTTTGCTATGTAGACATACCCTTATACCTTTACCAACTGCCCACTGTTCTGAACTACTTGCTTGCAGTGGCACATATGTCTCTCTTGTGGGTAATTCTACCTGTTAAACTAGGAACAGAAGTTTGGGCATGCATTTGCTCTGTCCTCTGATGACAGCTGATGAATTGTATTTGGACTCAGTACAAATATTGAAAAAGAATAGTTGTGTTCCACTGGGGATATTTCTTTGAAACATGTATAGAAAGACAAAGAAGTCTATAAAACATAAGAATGGTTGAACTTCTTTTCCTATATGTTTCCTCTGATTTCTAGTTTCTTACCTTGCTTAACATTTCTGAAGCTTTCCACCCCTACTCTCATCAGGGCATTTAGGTGGAAAGGTTTCTTCTCAGTTGGTCACTGGTTCAGGTTGCTAGTTCACTCCTTTCTACTGTCATATTTGAAGGTTAAACAATGTAGCATGAAGAACAGAGCTATGATTATCATAAGATAATAACACTCATGGGTTTGAAGGAAAACTGCACGTTCCACAGAGGAGTTGCTTTATTATACTTGTTTTTAAATATGTGATTTTCTCTCCATCAAAAATATTGTGTTTTTGTTATTGTGATATTGTTTTACCTCAAAAATATTTCAATACCAATGAATCAAAACATCTTCTTTCAAAAAAGGAAAAGGTGTGTGAAACAACCCAATATTACAAAAGTAAAATTAGATGTGATGTTTACTGAGAATATTATGACTTGATTCTGCAGGAGAGAGGAGCAATACAAACCAGATTAACTTTCAGATGAACACACAAACTCAAGTAAATCTCACCTTTGAAATAGATTCATTAATAGCTTATTTACTTAATTACAAGCTTGCTCCTTCTCTAAGGGTATGTCTACACTACAGCTTTATTTCGAAATAGCTTATATTCGATATAAGTTAATTCTAAATAAGTTATTTCGAAATAATGCGTCTAGACACAAAATGCATTTTGAAATAGTGTTTTGCTATTTCAAAATAGCGCGTCCACACTGAGTGGATGCTGAATCGCATTTAAGGGTATCTGAAACCGGTTCGAGCAGGGCATCAGGTCAGGAGTTACTTTGTGTGGCTGCTGCCTGAGGCTATCTGAGGCTTGTGCTTAAAGGGACCCCCCTGGACAGCCGGTTCTCAGATTTCCCTGTTTGCTTGCCTACCTCGCTGAGGGAGAGCAAAGCATTTTTCTCTCTGCCTGCTTTGGTTGCCCTGACTCGGGACACCACAGCACTCGGCACCATGGAGCCAGAGCTGCCCCTGGGCACTGTGGTGCTCATTTTGGACGTGTGGCTGCAAGTCTGGCTGCAATTGCTGGAGACTGCCTGGCAGCATCTGCTGCAGCCCAACCCCCAGGCCCTCTTCCAGACCCCCCTGGGGGCCGGGGAGGAGCAGCAGCAGTGCCCGGACGCCAGCGTGCCCCGCCGCATCTGGCATCTGGACACCAGCAGTGACTGGTGGGACCACATCATCCTGGAGCGCTGGGGAGACCAACAATTGACCCAGAACTTCAGGATGAAGAAGGACACCTTCCTCGAACTCTGTGAGTGGCTCGCCCCTGCTCTGCAGCGACGGGACACGCATATGAGGCCCGCCATTCCCCTCCAGAAGCGTGTGGCCATCGCCCTATGGAAGCTCTCCACGCCAGATAGCTACCGATCCGTGGCGAACCAGTTCAGCATGGGGAGATCCACTGTCGGAGCAGTGCTCATGCAGGTATGGCAGTTTCCAGCCACTGTGCCAGGAGGGGGGGTATGAGGAGGGGATTGGCTGCCCCAGGGCAAAGGGGGGAGGGGGTGCAAGTTCCCTCCACAGGAGGGTTTGGTCTGTCCCAGCCGCACTACAGACTGCCCGCGGTGGCCAGGATTGCGGGGGGGGGGGTTGCTCCTGCGGAGTGGGGGTGCAGGGCAGTGGCGGGGAAGGAGCACTCTGAGCCACCCTGGCACCCCAATGACTCTCAGTGGTTTTGTGTCCCCCTCTGCAGGTGGTCAAGGCCATCAATAGAGTGCTGCTCCTCAGAGTCATCCCTCTCACCGATTTAGACTCATAGACGTTAAGGTCAGAAGGGACCATTTTGATCATCTAGTCTGATCCCCTGCACAATGCAGGCCACAGAATCTCACCCACCCACTGCTAGAATAATCCTCTCACCTGTATCTCAGATATTGAAGTCCTCGAAACGATGGTTCAAAGACCCCAAGATGCAGAGAATCCTCCCGCTAGTGACCCGTGCCCCATGCTACAGAGGAAGGCGAAAAACCTCCAGGGCCTCTGCCAATCTACCCTGGAGGAAAATTCCTTCCCGACCCCAAATATGGCAATCAGCTGAACCCTGAGCATGTGGGCAAGACTCACGAGCCAGATACCCAGAAAAAAGTTCTCTATAGCAACTCCTATCTTCCCACCATTGGCCTATATACCACTGATAGTGAAAGGTCAATTAATTGCCAAGATCATGTTACCTCATCAAACCATCCCCTTCATAAACCCTTCTAGCTTTATCTTGAAGCCAGATAGGTCTTTTTCCCCCACTACTTCCCTTGGAAGGCTGTTCCAGAATTTCACTCCTCTGATGGTTAGAAACCTTCGCCTAATTTCGAGTCTAAACTTCCTAATAGCCAGCTTATATCCATTTGTTCTTGTGTCCACATTGGTATTGAGCTTAAATAATTCTTCTCCCTCCTTGGCATTTATCCCTCTAATATATTTAAAGAGAGCAATCATATCTCCCCTCAGCCTTCTTTTGGTTAAGGTAAACAAGCCAAGTTCCTTGAGTCTCCCTTCATAAGACAGATTTTCCATTCCTCGAATCATCCTAGTGGCCCTTCTTTGTCCTGTTCCAGTTTGAATTCATCCTTCTTAAACATGGGAGACCAGAACTGCACACAGTATTCCAAATGAGGTCTCACCAATGCCTTATATAACGGCACTAACACCTCCTTATCCCTACTGGAAATACCTCGCCTAATGCATCCCAAGACGGTATTAGCCTTTTTCACAGCCATGTCACAATGGCGGCTCATAGTCATCCTGTGATCAGCCAGGACTCCGAGGTCCTTCTCCTCTTCCGTTACTTCCAACTGATGTGTCCCCAGTTTATAACTACAATTCTTGTTATTAATCCCTAAATGCATAACCTTACACTTTTCACTATTAAATTTCATCCTATTACTATTACTCCAATTTACAAGATCATCCAGATCTTCCTGTATGATATCCTGATCTTCTTCTGAATTGGCAATACCTCCCAACTTTGTGTCATCCGCAAACTTTATTAGCACACTCCCACTTTTAGTGCCGAGGTCAGTAATAAAAAGATTAAATAATAATGGTCCCAGAACTGATCTCTGAGGAACTCCGCTAGTAACCTCTCTCCAGCCTGACAGTTCACCTTTCAGTATGACTCGCTGTAGTCTCCCCTTTAACCAGTTCCTTATCCACCTCTCAATTTTCATATTGATCCCCATCTTTTCCAATTTAACCAATAATTCCCCATGTGGTACTGTATCAAATGCCTTACTGAAATCGAGGTAGATTAGATCCACTGCATTTCCTTTATCTAAAAAATCTGTTACTTTCTCAAAGAAGGAGATCAGGTTGGTTTGGCATGATCTACCTTTTGTAAAACCATGTTGTAATTTGTCCCAATTGCCATTAACCTCAATGTCCCTAACTACTTTCTCCTTCAAAATTTTTTCCAAGACCTTGCATACTACAGATATCAAACTAACAGGCCTGTAGTTACCCGGGTCACTTTTTTTCCCTTTCTTAAAAATAGGAATTATATTAGCAATTCTCCAGTCAAATGATACAACCCCTGTGTTTAGAGATTCATTAAAAATTGTTGCTAATGGACTTGCAATTTCATGTGCCAGTTCCTTTACTATTCTTGGATGAAGATTATCTGGGCCCCCTGATTTACTCCCATTAAGATGTTCGAGTTTGGCTTCTACCTCAGATTTGGTAATATCTGCCTCCATGTCCTTATTCCCATTTGTTATGTTGCCATTATCCCTAAGCTCTTCATTGGCCTCATTAAATACTGAAGCAAAGTATTTGTTTAGATATTGGGCCATGCCTAGATTATCCTTAACCTCCACTCCATCCTCAGTGATTAGCGGTCCCACTTCCTCTTTTTTTGTTTTCTTCCTATTTATATGTTCCCTTTGCAAGGTCCAACTCAATATGACTTTTAGCCTTTCTCACTTTGTCCCTACATGCTCGAACCTCAATAAGGTAGCTTTCTTTACTGATCCCTCCCATCTTCCACTCCTTATATGCTTTCTGCTTTTTCTTAATCACCTCCCTGAGATTCTTGCTCATCCAATTTGGTCTAAAACACCTACCTATACATTTTTTCCTCTTTCGTGGGATACAGGCTTCTGATAGCTTCTGCAACTTTAACTTAAAATAATCCCAGGCCTCCTCCACTTTTAGAGCCATAAATTCTTTAGTCCAATCCACTTCCCTAACTAATTTCCTTAATTTATTAAAATTAGCCCTTTTGAAATCAAAAACCCTAGTCTCAGATTTATTTTTGTTTATCCTTCCATTTAGTTTGAACTGAATTAGCTCATGATCGCTCGAGCCAAGGTTGTCCCCTACAACCATTTCTTCTATGAGGTCCTCGCTACTCACCAAAACCAAATCTAAAATGGCTTCCCCCCTTGTTGGTTCAACAACTACTTGATGAAGGAATTCATCAGCTATCACATCTTGGAAAATCTGAGCCCTATTATTGTTACCAGTATTTATTCTTCAGTCTATATCTGGAAAGTTGAAGTCTCCCATGATTGCACAGTTTCCATTAGTATTTACTTCTTTAAAAACATTAAAGAGGTCTCTATCCATATCCAAATTAGATCCTGGTGGTCTATAGCACACCCCAAGCACTATCCCAGGGGAGGATCTAATAGTTTTCTTCCCCAATGTAATTTTTGCCCAGACAGACTCTGTCTTCTCCATTCCTTCACTTTTTAATTCTTTGCAATCTACCTCATCATTGATATACAATGCTACTCCACCACCTTTACCTTTATTTCTGTCTTTCCTAAACAGCACATACCCTTCAATACCTGTACTCCAGTCATGCCTAGTATTCCACCATGTTTCTGTTATTCCTATAATATCTGGTTTCACTTCCTGGACCAGTAGCTCTAGTTCCTCCATTTTGTTACCTAGGCTCCTCGCATTGGTGTACAAACATCTTAAGTTTTTCTGTTTCACCTCACTCACATTCTTTACCCAATTTGGCCCGGACATTGTACCTCCAACATGACCTATTAGACTGGTATCCACTCTGCCCTTCCTCCTTATATACATTCTCCTACCCCCGGCTATATCCTTTCTTACTTCGTTTTCCTCCCTCTCAATGCTAAAATCCAGCGTAGAGATTACCTGGACATCTCCCAACTGTCTCCCCCAAATTCCTAGTTTAAAGCTCTCTTAATCAGTTGTGCCAGCCTCCATCCTAGAAGTCTGTTTCCTTCCCTACTTAGGTGAAGTCCATCCCGAGAGAACAGTCCTCTGTCCGTGAATGCCTCCCAGTGGCCATACATCCCAAACCCCTCCTTATAGCACCACTGCCTGAGCCACCTATTGAGCATCATAATCCTATCACACCTTCGTTGCCCTTCTCTAGGAACAGGCAGAATCCCACTGAAAATCACCTGAGCCTCGATTTCCTTAAGCATCCTCCCCAACCTAGGATAGTCTCCCTTGATTCTTTCCAGCGAGAATCTAGCTGTATCATTTGTTCCTACATGAAGGATGATCAATAGATTCTTTCCCGCTCCCTTTAGGATCCTCTTCAACCTTAGTTCCACATCCCGTATCTTAGCACCTGGCAGACAGCACACCCTTCTGTTCTCTGGATCAGCTCTGGTTACAGGCCTGTCTATTCTTCTCAATAAGGAGTCCCCAATCACATAGACCTGCCTTTTCCTGGTGACAGTGCGATTCTCTGGTCTATCCCTTGTTTCCTCTGGCTGCAAGTCCTTTCCATTCCTATCTTCTCCTGTAATCTTCTTCAACGCATCCTGTATCCTCCTGGTGCTCATTATTGGTGTTGTCTCCATCGACTCTTCCCCTTTATGTATGGGACTAGCCACTCTTCTCTTCTTCTTTGCCTTTCCACCTTCAGTGGCCACCTGCTGTATCCCTTCTCCATTCTCCAACTCCACATACCTGTTCTTGAGCTCTATTTCTCCTTCACTGGCCCATCTTTTCCTCTGCCTGGTTCTCATAGTCACATGGTTCCACTATCCATTTTCTTCGCCCAGCAGTCCCCCCTCAGAGGCCTTTGATCCTGCTTTAGTCTGCATGTCTAAGGTTTCCCCTTCAGCCACCTCATGCCTTTGCTCCATCATCTGCTCAAACCCCCTTCTAAACTCGACCAGAGTTTCCATCTGCATCTCCAATCCTCGGATCTTTCTTCCATCAGTTCTATTAGGCGGCATTTCATACAAACAAAACTCCTTTCAGGTACCCCCTCCAGAATCATATACATACCACAGCTGCCACATCCACTCAGTCTCATTGTGTCCTCTACTGCTTGGGTTATGGCCACTGCTATCTCTGTGTTAATCAGCCTTCTCACCTAAATCCTGTTAGTCCGGCAAACACAAAAACAAACCAAAACACCCCCCTACGGCAAAAACAAACCCTAAACGAGTCCTACAATCCAAACTCCCCTTACAAACTCCCACTCAAACTCCCCTGTTTACAGCTCTGTTTGCTGGCTCCTGCACCGCTGCTGCTGTCTGTGCCGCTGCCTGACTGGAAGGCTACCTTCCAGATTTGGATGGGGTCATCAAGGGCTTTGGCGCCTTGGGTTTCCCCTACTGTGGGGGGGGGCAATCGATGGGACGCACATCCCCATCCATGCCCCGGACCACCAGGCCTCCCTCTACATCAACCAGAAGGGATACTTCTCGGTCATCCTGCAGGCTGTGTCTGACCACCGGGGCCAGTTTGTGGACATTAACATGGGCTGGTCCGGCAAAGCACACAATGCGCAGGTTTACCGCAACTCCTCCTTGTGCCAAAGGCTGGACGCTGGGACTTTCTTCCCCGATGGCCACATCAGGGTCAGGGACGTGGACATGCCTGTGTGCTTGGTGGGGGATGCGGCCTATCCCCTACAACCCTAGCTGATGAAACCCTACATGGGACACCTCAACCCCTCCTGACAGGCCTTTAATGCCAAGCTTGGCAGGGCCCGCATCGTCGTGGAGGGGGCGTTCGGCTGGTTGAAGGCCCGTTTTAGATGCCTCCTCACCCGCCTGGACCTATCCGAGTGGAATATTCCGCATGTGGTGGCAGTGTGTTGTGTGCTGCATAATTTGTGTGAGAGGAAGGGGGAGGCTTTCCTGCCAGCCTGGATGGCAGAGGCTGACCACTTGGCTGGCATCTACACACAGCCCCTCACGGCTGCCAGCTGGGAGACCCCTCGGGGGGCTGTCCGTATCCGGGAGGCCCTGTGGGAGAGCTTCCACCCGCAGGAGGAGTGAAGTCTCCCTGGCGTGCCCCACTGGGGCCTTGTGCCTTATTCCACCCTCACGTCCTTCCACTTTCCCCTCCCTAACCCCCCTTCTTGATGTAAAATAAAAACACGTGTTGCCAAAAACAAACTCTCTTTATTGACCATAACTGGGGTGAGGGGGGAATGAGGGTGGGAGAGGGGAGGGGGAAACCTGGGAGGAGGGAGCTGGAAAGGGGAGGCAAGGGGAGAAAGGGGGAGGAGAAGCTCAGGGTTGGGGGTCTTGCTGGTCCACCTGTCTCCCAGCACTGCGGGTGCGGGGGCCTCGGCATCCCCGGGGGGAGGGAGTGGGTATAGGGAGTGGGGGGGGAGGAAGAAGCAGGAGGGGGAGCAAGAGTGGGAGGAGGAATGATAGCTGGGGTGGCTGCAGAGGCTGGAGTGGCAGCTGGCAGCAATCTCTGCACCAGGATCTGCAGGTGGTTCTGGATGGCACGCCCCTGGTCAAGCAGCTCCTGCAAGCTCTCCTGCCGCAGCTGCAGGTCTTCATGCACCCAGTGCTCCTGGCTGCGGGCCTGCCTTCGCAGTAACCCCAGGTGCTGCCGCTGGTACTCCTCCTGGTTCTGGGTGAGCCTGCTGACCCGGGTGAGGGAGGATGTCCTGGGCGGGGTGGTGCGCCCTGCACTCACAGCTGCTGTGGCTGTGGAGAAACACAAGAAGTGGTCAGTTATCCCTGGGGACACAGTGGGTGAAGCCCATCCCCCCTCTGCAAGGCAAGGACGGCAGGTCTCTGCACCATCATGTCCTGCTATCCCCAGGAGTGGGAGCTGGCCCCTGTGCTGTATATAGTGTGGGTGTGGGGGAGGAAGGGGAGATGTGCTCTGCCTCTGCGTAGAGGGGTCTTCTGGAGGGAGGGCATTGTGCAGTGTCCCTCCCCAGGGTCAGGAGCATGTCATGTGCCTTCATACATACACGCGTGTGGGTAACAGGCCAGGGCCCCTGTGTGGCAGCCAGCCGGGGCCACATGCTCAGGGTGGCATGGCACATGCACAGGTTGCTGCGTGGTCCGTGGTCAGCAAGGCCCACATGCGTGGTCCCTGGTCTCCCTCTCCTCCTCCCCCCCCCCCGCCCCGCATCAGGGGACAGTGATGGCGCTCACATGTCGAGGCCTCCCCGGCCTCAGATGACACCGGCGACAGGCTTGCTAGGATGGCTCGGGGGTCCTGGGTGCGGGGCACGCTCCCTCCAGGCTCCTCCAGCTCCTGGCCATCCTTCTCCTCCTCCTCTGTGTCATGGGGAGGGCCCTCTGCCCCAGGGTCGATGACCACCCAGGGGGCACAGACCGTCTGACCCCCCCCAGGATGCAGTCCAGGGCATCATAATAGGGGCAGAGGTCCAGGTCAGCCCCTGGTTGGGAGCTGCCCCCTGAGGCCCTGGCGTAGGCCTGCCGCAGGTCTTTTATTTTCATGCGCACCTGCTCCTGAGTGCTCATGTGGCCTTAGGTGGCCAGGCTGTCAGCCATCCGCCTGTAGACGGCCTCATTCCTGCGTCTAGTGCGGAGATCGTGGACATTGGAGGCCTCCCCCCACACCTCAATGAGCTCCATGATCTTCGTACTAGACCAGGAAGGTGCCTGCCTTTTGTGGCCTTCCTAGGAGCTGCCAGGCTCCTGGGAGCTGCCAGCCTGCTCCTGGGGAGCGATGGAGGGCTGGGTGCCAGTGGGTTGCTGGCTCATTCTGGGTCAGGTACACGGACTGCTGGCTCTGTGCTGGCAGCCTTGCAGCTGTGGCCAGAATCTACCCCTTTAAGGGCTCCAGGGCTGCGGGGGAGCAGAAGAGTTTTTCTGGTTGTGCCCAGAGAGGCCACCAGGGCACCCTGGAAAGGGCTGGAAGCCCCCTATTTCGAAATAAGTGTCTACACAGCGCTTATTTCGATTTAGCTATTTCAAATTTGGCGTTATTCCTCGTGGAATGAGGTTTACCAAATTCAAATTAAGTGCTCTGCTATTTCGAATTAATTTCGAAATAGCGGTTTGACTGTGTAGACTCTTGGAAAGTTATTTCGAAATAACGACTGTTATTTCGAAATAACTTTGCTGTGTAGACATACCCTAATGGAGGACAGTTTAATTCTAACACTCTACAGGTTGGACCACACTTGGGACATGACCAATCCCAAAGGAGGGAGTTTGCCTGATCAGGGGAGGCTGGTCCCTCTGCTGATGGACTCCGGGCTCTCCTGGGGTCTGTCAGAAGATCGCCAGGCTCTTCTGCACCCAGGCTAGCTCTGCAGCTGGCCTCAGGGTACCAGGCTCCACTGCCCCAGAGCTTCTGGGGCTCTGCAGCTCTGGGGCCACCAAGCTCTGCAGTCCTGGGACTGCACTTCACTGCCTTGATGCTGCTGCAACTCTGTGGCCATCTGCATGGCCACCAGTTTCTGCAGCCCTGGTGCTGGAGCTCATCTGTTCCATGGCCAGCTGCTCCCTGCCGGGACTCTCTAGTCCAGGGGTCACTGGTCCAGCAACATCCATGGTGTTGCTGAACCACAGATGTTGCTGGACCAGAGAGTCCCAGACCAAAGAGGTTCAACCTGTAGTTAATATTTGTACATGTGATTTCAGACCTTGGGAGTACTCAGTGTCTAATATCTGCAGAGATTATCTATTGATACGGAGTTCTGGTAGTAGAATAAACTCCTTATTAAGGAAGACAATGCCCTTTTATTAGATCCTGAGAAGATAAGGTCGGACTTCTTATTTTGTATTTCCTCCCTACCATTACATTTTAAAAATTGCTGTTTTACCCAAGGCTGATTTTCTTTGTGGTGAGGAAGAAATGGGATGGCATTACTGGGAAACAAATGCCTCTCTTGTTCAGTTCCAAATACTGCTCAAGTTTCAGAGCAACAATGCTCACTTTTTAAAAATTTTATGTGCATATTTCTGAAATGTCCAGGCAGTTCCAGAAACCGAAGTCCTTCATGCAGTCACAGAGGAGGTAAAGGACAGGAGCTATTAATGTATGATTTGGTCACGCTGTTCTGCCAATTTGCCTCAGTTCCAACCTGGAATCTCCACACTGATTGTTTTTGGCCTGTCTCTTGAAATTGCCAGTACCCATGATGATGGTTTTCATAATGTTAGACTTCTGTTTAGCTGAGTGTTCATGGAGAGCAAGGACTCATTTAACATAAACTGCTAAACACTATCAATCAGGTAGCAATGACAGTGTTTAGCAGTTTTTGATTACTACTAACCTGGGTTAGTTCTGTCACCCTGAACCTGTAGGTTAAAGGCTCAATATCACACTATATTGAGTCATCCAGTCTAAGGACGATAAGAGGCGTGTAATTGACCAATTGTGTAGTCGACAATTTGTATTGACTTCATGATTAGTTTATAAGGGAAGGTGCTCTGTTCTGGCTTGTACTGGTGCAGGAGCTACTCCTGGTATAGCTCTGCAGTTTAAATGTAGTAGGAGCCAGATGTGAAGGCAGCCTAGCTCCCACTACATTTAAACTGCAGAGGTATGGTGGGGATAGTCCTGGACCGGTGCAAGCCAGGACAGAGCCAGGACCACTCTGCAGTTTAAATGTAGTAAAAGCCAGGAGAATGTAGCGTGAGCAGAATTTGCTGAGTCCCAGCTCGCACCAGGACCAGCAGCCCCTGTCCACAGCCAGCCATGGCCACCAAGAACAGAGGCTAATGTGGCAGCAGCCCCTGTCCGCAGCCAACCCAGCTGTCGCGAACAGAGGCTGCTCCTTCGCAGCAGCCTGCCCTACCACCCGCTCCTCCCCTCTGCTGCCTCTGACAGTGGGGGCAAGCAGCACCATGGAGATGGTGCTGGGGGGAACCAACTTTTAAGCTGGCTCCCCAGCACTGGCTCCTGTCCCCTGTTCCTCCACCTTTCCACCACTGATACAAAAGCAGCAAGGGGTGGGAAAAGCGAGTAGTCGACTTCTTGACTGCTCGTTTACATCCCTAATCCAGTCATTCCAGTGCACACATTTTATGCACTTTTGAAACAATATACTTTTAAGGTGCTTTATTAAAAAACAATAAGAAAACACTTCTACAAAAGTTTGGAAAGAAATGTTGATTGTTGTAGGACCCTTTGACAGACCCAATTAGCACAGCAGGGGTAACATCACCTTTTGAGGTTGAAAAGCTGTAATTGCTTTTTTTAGTTATGTGAAAGTGGTTTTCATTTTTCCCCTTTCCATTAGGTATAAAATGGTTGGCTGCAGCAGTCTGTTGTGAAGACCTCGGAACAAATACCAGAAATTTCTCCACTCAGTACTTCATGATGTAAATGCAGTGTGACCTTTCCCCAGTGGGCAGTTAAACCATGGACATACTAAAAAAAACATTTTGGATTGTTTTCCTAAGCCAGGCTTCACCTTCCTTCTTGGGGACCTATTAAGGGATTACATTGAAAACAACAAAAGAGAGAAGGAAACCTTCAACTGGAAAGTTATCCTACAATGAGAATTATGAGCACATCTTGTATCTGCCCAGTCCTAGTTTGTCTCTGTTTTGTGCAGAGGTGTTATGGAGTAGCTCATCATGGCTCCATTAAGGTGACCAGAAATCAAACCAAACACATAGAAGGTGAAACAGAAGTGCACCATCGTCCCAAGCGTGGATGGGTATGGAACCAGTTCTTTGTTTTAGAAGAACACCTGGGACCAGATCCCCAGTATGTGGGAAAGGTAAGGTCTTATTCCATTTTTATAAAGGGACACAGGAACTTTAGAAGAGGTAAATGTTGTTCCAGATGCCAACCTAGCTGATGTCTCCTGTAAAGGTGGAAGCACCATGGAAGTGAAATATGTTACAGACATTCACATTATATTTTCCTGCTATCCCTAGTTGTGTGCAATAGTAATCATGGGGGAAGAGATGGTGTACAACTGTAAATTTACCATACTGCATCATCTTTAGTGTTTTGTGTTAAAAAAAATGAAGGGCTGTTGGAGAAACTGGTGCAGTTCACACTACTGAATGATATTTTGTACTACTTCAAATGTGGCATACTAAATATACCCTTAATGCTGATTACTTCAGAACGAGTTTCAAATCTTCCCTGAGAAACGCTTTAGGGATAAGATTTATCTGACAAGGTACAGTCCAATTTTGAGTTATGTGTGGTGAAACACCATTCTGGAGAGAGTTCCATTGGGGACTCTTCTTATATCAGAGGGTATATTGTACAATTGCCTCTACAACTGGCTATGTGTGCATATTTTGTGGGATAATGGCACCATTTCTACCACATCCCTTTAGGGTGCAAATTTAGAGCAGTAGGAGCCCAGGGAGAGTGTAAAGGCTACATTTATGTCGTGCTTTTATGCAGTGAATTGAGTAGAAATGTTTTTATACTTCTCCACCACTCTTATGCTACTGAGTGTTATCTATATGAGATAATCCATGCTAAAAATGTCATTAAAAAAGCATGAAGTCTTGAAAATGTGATTTTCTTTCATGTTAGACTCTCCCTAAACACTGCTCTTTTGTACATATGATACAGCCTCCCATTTAATAATACAATTTTTGAGTGTTTCCTTCTCGTTTATTGCACAGGATGAACAGCGCTCAGGAAATTAGTCAGATATGCATTCAGTATTTCTTTTAATCCTTCTCAATGTTTGGCTCAGTCCTCATTTGCTGCACTCCTTCCAAACTCTACACTAAATAAGGACTTAATTTTTTCCTTATTACTTCATAGGGTTGTCTTTGGTGCTTGCCATTTTAGTATCTGGATGCCTCACAAATATTAGTGAATTTATCTTTGCAGACCATCCTTCAGATGGGAGGTTGTGACAGACCGGGCCGGGTCTGGGCACAGCTGAGGGTGTCTGCTCAGAGCAAATTGCTCAAATTCGGGGCTCCTTACAGCCCCCAGACTGGAAACCTTCCCAAACAGGCCACAAACCAGTCCCACAGAGCGCTTCAGCTGCCTGCCTGGCCAGCCAGAAGCCTTGCGAGCAAACCCCTCTGACACCCCAGCAATATCCGTGACCCAGATGGCCCCGGGCCTCATACACAGGTGAGGGGTTTTAGAGCCCAATCTCACCTTCCCCGAACAAGTTCTGTCCGGTTCCAGAAACCAGCCACAGATCCCAGGTCAATTTACCCTCTGGATCTTACCCACAAGATCACGCTGAGCCAATCCTTTAGAATCTAAAATCTAAAGGTTTATTACTAAAAGAACGAAAAGCATGAGAGTAAGGTTGTTAAAGTATCATACATTACATGCATCGAATCTCCCAGTTCTCGATGCAGGCTCGCAGCAGAGATGTTATAACTGCTGGCTTAAAAGTACTCGGTATACATCCTATGTCAGGATGGTTCCACAGTCTTTCCCGGCTCGTGATTCCCTGCGAGGCCGCATCTGGGGTCAGGAGCAGATCTGAAGACAAAATGGAGGCTGCCACATAGCATCTTTATATCTCCTTCCTGGCCTCTTCTTGGCTGCAGCAGGTCACCTGGCCCGTGGCCTATCCCTGTGTTCCCTGCTGGTAGCCCCTAGGTATCAGTCACCATTCTTGAGGTAATAGAGATGTAGCCGTTTTAGTCTGGTCTAGCTGAAACAAAAGATAGGACTATGCAGCACTTTAAAGACTAACAAGATGGTTTATTAGGTGATGAGCTTTCGTGGGCCAGACCCACTTCCTCAGATCAAATTGTGGAAGAAAATTGGCATGACCATATATACCAAAGGGATACAATCAAAAAAAGTGAACACATATAAAAAGGACAAATCAAATTTCAGAACAGAGGGGGGATTAATGTCTGTGAGCTAATGATATTAGAGGTGATAATTGGGGAAGCTATCTTTGTAATGGGTAAGATAATTAGCATCTTTGTTCAGGTCCAGTTGTAAAGTGTCAAATTTAAGAATGAATGACAGTTCAGAGGTTTCTCTTTGAAGTCTTGTGTTAAAATGTCTTTGAAGCAGGATGCAGGTAGTCAAGTCATTGAGACAATGCCCTTTCTGGTTGAAATGGCAAGAAACTGTTTTTTCTTTGTGAAGCTGTCTGATATCTGTTTTGTGTGCATTGATTGTTTGGCGAAGTGTCTGAGACGTTTGTCCAATGTACATAGCAGACGGACACTGTCGGCACATGATGGCATAAATTATATTTCTGGATGAGCAGGAATATGTGTTCTTGATCTTATAACTGAATTGGTTAGGTGCAATGATGGTGTCAGCAGAGTAAATATGTGGGCAAAGCTGGCAACGGGGTTTGTTGCAAGGGAAAGTTCCAGGGTTGGTATTAGTGTGGTATGTCCTGTGGTTGTTGGTAAGAATCATCCTGAGGTTAGGTGGTTGTCTATAGGAGACTACGGGTCTGTCTCCCAGAGCCTCTTGGAGTGTAGTATCCTGTTCCGCATCTGCTCTAGTCCCATTAAGCTGTTTGAGTTTGACTTCCACATTTTATGTGGTAATTTGTTAGGGTTACCATATGTCCGTTTTTTTCCTGGACATGTCCTCCTTTTCACTTATTAAATCTCCGTCTGGCCTGGTTTTTAAATGGCTAAAAATGTCCAGGATTTTGCCCTGCAAAGGGGATCGGGGAGGGGGAGGGGACACGTACCTGTCAAATTAAACGTTCAGAGCCGCACACCTGGAGCATTAACACCCGCTCTGTGCATGCGCCCCAGTCCCTGGCAGGAAAAGCATGTAGCCACAGCAGCGGTGGTTCCAGTGAGACCCAGAGCAGGTCTGATGTGGGGGGGGTTGGCTCCTCCCATGGAGTCACCACATTACCTTCCACCCCACTAGGTTATGTCCCCTGCTCTGCAGGATGGATGGGGCATTGAGTTAGGGCTGGGGAGTGTCTGGGGGTGCCTGGCTCTGGGGGAGGGGTGGGTTAGAGCAGGGAGGGCTGGGGGTGCCTGGCTCTGGGGGGAGGGGTGGTGCATTGTGTTAGAGCAGGAGGACTTTGGGGGTGGCTGATTCTGGGGGATGGCAGGGGCATTGGTTAAGAGCATGGAACTGGGCGTTAGAACTTCTGGCTTCTTTCCTTTCCTGTAGTTGGGCAGTGGGTCTGTTGGTTACATTTGGGGATTCCAGTCTCAGCTTTGTGAGGACTGTGGGAGCTGGTGCTTAGTAGAGCAAGCAGGGGAAAGGAAGGGATTCTGGGAAGCAGGATTCCTGGGTTCCTTTTCTAGCCATGCCACTTCTCCGCTTGGTGCCTTTAACTTCATGCCCCAGGACGGGCCCCAGCCAGCAGCCTCCCTGCCCCCTCCCCCCGCCACTCTCTCCTCCTGGCCGCGCAGCAGCCCAGGCTGCCGGCTGGTTGGCGGCGCTGCTGGAGCCCATGCTGCCGTGTGTCTCGAGGCGGTGCAGCGAAGAAGTGGGAGCCCAGTATGTGGCATCCCCTCGCACCAGGAGAGCCAGTGGGCTCTGCCGCATCCCTGGCAGCAGCAAGGCGGCAGCTAGAGCCCCGAGCTTGTTATGTGCAGGGACGAATTTGCTGGCTCCCGATCCTGGCCCCCTGTGAAAGTGGAGCAGCCACTGCCGCTGCGGCACTGGCAGGCACCAGGTGTCCTCTTTTTTGAAAGTTCAAATATGGTAACTAAATTTGTACTTCCATATCCTCATTTCCTTTAGCCACCTCATTGCCCTTATGAAAAACTGAGATAAAGTGTTTCTTTAGGTGTTGGGCAATGCCTAGATTATCTTTAACCTCTACCCTATCCTTAGTTTTTAGCAATCCCTTTAGCTATTGTAAAACCTTTTACTATTGTTTCCCTTTGCAAGGCCCAAATTGGGTTAGCTTTTGGCTATTCCCATTTTCCATATATTCTGACTCCAAGGAGTAAGTTTTACTGGCTGATCTATGCCTTCTTCCATTCTTTGTAAGCTTTGTGCTTTTTCTTAATCAACATGATCTGCAATAACTCCCCCTCCCCCTTGTTTGGAGGCTTTAGATAGTTTTTGCAACTTTGACTTAAAGTAATTTTAAGTCTCTTTCACGTTCAGATCTGTAAGTCCACTTCCCTAAGTAATTCCCTTAATATTTTAAAGTTTCTCTTTTGATATCAGAAAATCTAGTTGTACATCTTTTTTACTTCATTCATCAATTAAGTTTATACTGAAGTAGTTTATTTGAATAAAGTTTGTTTTCTGCAGCTGGTTCTTCTGTGAGGTCCTGTGGTGAAATGGGACATAATACCATTTCTCTGGATTTTTCAGCCATTCAGTTAGCTAAAATCTTTTCTCATAGTGGTTAATTCTTTAGCTCTAACTGTAATTCACTTGCCTGTACGGTGTTAAAGCCATAGACAGTGAGTCCTAAAGAAAACCCAGGAAGAGAGAGCATAAGGAAGTGAGTTGGCAGAAGAGCCAATGAAAACAGCGTACAGGTTACACATCCCAAAACTAGGACTGTCTTGTCTGGGAACATGTATGGTCCGGTAGTTCCACAGGTGTTCCTGAATGAGAGAGCCCTGGAGCAGGAAGGCCAGCAGCTGAGAGCCGCATGCATGGTGAGGCTGCTGATGGTGGCACCAGGGCCTCAGCAGCCCAGAGGCGGTAGCGGGGCTATGGTAGCTGGGCATAGGCAGCCTGGCAACCCAACTGGAGCCAGGACAGCCTGATTGGGGCTACGTGTAGGCCCAGCAGTGGTGGCAGAACCGCGTCAATTTGGCTGGCAGTACAGCCAGGCCACCTCAGCCCAGCAGAAGAATCCCATCTGGGACCACGGCAGCAGAGCTGAAGCCACGGCAACCCAGATGGGGGCCTGATTGGAGCTGCATGCTGACTGGCAGCGGGACTGGTGCTACTGTGGCAATCTGGTTAGAAACAGGGCAGCTCAGCCAGGGCCATGTGCCACCCACCTGTGGGGCTGGTGCCGTGGCAGCAAGCTGGGGCTGTGTGCTGTGTGGGGCAAAGGCAGTTATGTCTCCTGGCCAGCAGTAGGGCCAAGGGCACTGGTGGCAGCGAGGGGTGGCAGGCTGAGGAAACCAGTGGCAGGGGACATTCCCTGATCTGGCAAATTCACTCATCCAGGACTGCTCAGGTCCCAAGAGTGCTGGACCAAGGAGGTCCAACCTGTATTGGCTTTTGAATTGGAAGCAGCCTTTCCTGTTTCCTCTTAGGCAAGGAAGATCTCCTGGAAAGACTTGTAAGAAACCAGGGAGCAAGGCATGGAAAATCCAGTGACATCCATGCTTAAGGAAAGCACTAAGTCTTAAAACTACCAATATGTGAGTAGTTTATTCAGACATGGTCAGGTTTATTCTTTATTTCTGGGTTTGTTGGACTTCTTTATACTGAGCATTATATTGTAACTTTCCAAGCTGAATCCCAGGGAAGCCATTCTTAGGGATTTTAATCCTGTTTTCAGTTTCTCTGTAACTCCTAGCAACTAAGCAATGTTTTACCAAATGTGGTTTTTTTCTTATTTTTAAATAAAAATCACCCTTTAAAAAAAAGATCTGATTCCTGTGTCCTAAAAGGGTGTGAGGTTCTGTTTGCACATGTCTAAGACTGCACAGACAAATTACTAAGAAATTAAAGTTCCATTTCCAGATTATCTCAGCAGGTGGGTTTCAATACCTCTAGAAACTTAACCACACTTTCTACCTGCATTGCTGAACTTTGAATTTTTTCTTCCATCAGATGACACTTCATACAAACAAAGCTCTTTTTTGGGTACTCTCCTTACACTCTGGCTACGTCTATACTGCTTCCTTCTTGCGCAAAAGCCTATGCAAATGAAGCACGGATTAGCATATTGACATGCTTCATTTGCATAATTAATTAGGGGACTTTTTGCGCAAGAGACTTTGGCGCAAAAAGGAGCCATCTACACAGCTCCTTTTTGCGCAAAAAAACCCCTCTTGCGCAAGAGCCATTCTTCATTTTTTCAGGAAGAACGGCTCTTGCGCAAAAGCCTCTTGTGCAAAAACGGACCCTAATTAATTATGCAAATGAAGCACAGCAGTATGCTAATCTGTGCTTCATTTGCATAGGCTTTTGCGCAAGAAGGAAGCAGTATAGATGTAGCCTTACTTACTCAGCCTCCTATGTTTACAGCTCTGTGTGCTGGCTTTTGTGTCAGTACTAGGTACTTCACTTTATAGGACCCTTAATCAGGACAGTGAGATCAAAGTTTCTGCTCTCTTAGCACACAGCTCTCTCCCAATCTCTACAAACTGAAAACACACACACACAGAGACTCCATCACTTCTACTAAGGAACAGGGATTTGCCTCCTCCCTCCTTCTCCAACAGAACTTCCACTCAAATTCCCCGGGTTGCAACTCTGTTTGCTGGCCCCTTTGCCACTGATACTGAATTTTAACACGTTATATACCCATAATATGTAATATTTGCATTCTCTTAGAATTATGTTCAGGAGACTGAAAAAATTTGTATGTAATTTGTATTAATAACATTCTTAAGGTTTTATAGGTACGTGGAATGTGACAAAATATAGCCCCTTCACTATTGGTATTGTGATAAGAATAAGAAATGGTTCTATTGTACATACCTCTCTCTGATGTTAAGGTTATTATTAAAATTACCTCTCTAATGTGGAATTTGGAGGTCATATGTACACTTGGGGAGTATATTTTTTCTGGTACAAGCAGAATCACTGTATTAAAAAGGAACTAAAATTCAAGGGAACCAGAGTATCTAACTGAACACCTGTCCTTGCAAAATGTCCAGCACACATATATGCAATAAAGAATTTCCATTATGTGGAACCATTTTCTTGATAGCGACAATATGCTCCATTGTACATGAACATTCAGTGACTCAAAGTCTCATAAGGACGCTTACCTCTGAATGGGATTTTACATGATAAGGCAAAACACTACATTCTCTCTTGAGTCTTGAGAACATGATGAAGCAAGGCTCACATATGCAGAATGACCTGGAAGGAGATGGGTACAGTCGTTTTAAGTAGTTCATTATTCTTATAAGATGGGAAAGTCCCAAGAGGAGACCCACAGAGAAGTTGGCACTGCTTGTTGCATCATCTCTTCACCTGCAATAATTCACACTGGTTGTATTTTCCACATGTAAAAGGAAAAACATGTACTTTCAGTTTAATTGGCATTTTATATTAAGCTAAGGGAAACAACAAATAAAAAAACTCCCTGAGAGTGGAAAAAATGAGAGAGCATCTTGCACTCCGAGATGGTCCGAAATCCCTGCCTTCAACAAACAAGTAGATATACTCCTAGTATGTTGAGAGGTACACTGCACAGGAAAAAGAATCCTAGCTCACATCCTCATATTCCTCACTTTGAAGACACAAATGATGCTGGATGATGGAGGGATTGCAATAACAATGCAACTCTGGAGCGAGTTATGCTGCTAAAGAAAATAACTGAGCCCTGGTCTACACTAGGGAGTTATTTCAAAATAACTCCTCTTATTTCAAAATAACAAGGCGAGTGTCCACACTACCAAGCCCGTTATCTTGAAATAATGGGCTTGTTATTTCAAAATAATAAGTCCTGCTTGTGAAAAGAAATAACACTTATTTAAAAGTTGCTATTTTGAAATAGCAGTAGTGTGGATGCTCAGCTGCTGTTATTTCAAAATAATTGGCCTCCAGAGGCCTCCCACAGCTGCCCTTGTGGCCACTCTGGCAACACCCCTGACAACTCTACTGCTCCCATTCTCCTGCAGATTTTAAAGCTGCAGGCAGAAGGGAAAAGGCTTGTGGCACAACATTTAGCCCTGTGCCACACAGCATTCTTCAGTGCAGTCATGGCAGACACCAGTGCTCCCTCTGAGCCACCATGCCAGCTACCTCTGAAGCCCCTGGCCAGGGGCAAAAAAGGACACCAGCCTGGACTGGTGCAGAGATCCTGGATCTCATCGAGGTCTGGGTCAAAGAGACCAGCATCCAGGATCTCAAGAGGCACAGCACCGAGGTCTATGGCCAGATGGCTGCCAGACTGGCCCAGAAAGGTTACAGCCAAACCCAAGACCATGTGTGGATAAATATAAAAGAGCTCTAGCAGTCATACACCAAGGACAGGGAGCAAAGTTCCTGCTTTGGGGTGGCACCGCACATCTGCCGCTTTTACAAGTAGCTGGATGCCATCTTGGGAGGAGGGCTGGTCACCTCCCCCACACTGTCCTTGACTCCACCCAGGACATGCCTGTCATTGGCCTCAACAAGGACAAGCAGTACGATGACAACAAGGAGGTGGATGAGGAGGAACAGACTAGTCTGGACACCATGTCTGCTAGACAGGAGGTCATTCTCAGCTTGGAGAGGTCCCCCCTCCCAGGATGTCTACCAGAGCTCAGTCGATCCCAGGGAAGGCACATCAGGTGAGTTCTATAACTTTCCCTATACACACATGGGGGCAGGCAGTGGGCGGTGAGGGGCTTGGGCTTGCACAACAGCCTGTGCATGAGGGTGCACATGGAGAGCCAGTCCAGAACACTCAGCCCCATGATGCTCTCACACAGGAACCCCTCAGTCCTTCTCACAAGGTTCCTGGAGAGACCTGCCTTACTCTGGCCTCCGTGGTAGGACACCTTCCAACAACAAGCCACCACTAAGGAGGCTGGGGTCATGGGAACACATAGCAGTGCCACACTTGGCACAGGCTTATACCCTCACTCGAGCAGCATCTGCTCCCGATCAAGCATAGCGAGGTAGACGAGACCGATCCCCTATATGAGAACCTGCCCAGGGGAGGAGGAGAAGGGGACCCCAGTAGCACTCTCTGCAGCAAGAGGCCTCTGCCACTAACACACACCTCCCCCAACATATCCCCCTGTGGGAAAGATAGAAAGCCTAGCTGCCCTGTCCCCCCTCCTGCCCATAGGCTCCTAGCAGGCCGGCAAATTCCCCTGCCTACTTGTCCCCGGGACATAGGGGAATGATGCTCCCCTGGGACATCCGTTCCCCTGCAAGAAAGTGCCTGCTGTCTAGGCACATCACCATCATCTGAACTGAGACCTTCGGTGTTGGCTCAGAGATTAGGTCTAGGCTTCATGTGCAGTGTCTCCTGGGATGACTGCCCTTCTCACTTTTCTTCACAGCTGAGCCAGCTGTGAGCATCATGCATCCACCACCTCTCACACCATCAGCACAACCCCGTGAGACCTGCAGGCAGAGGATCTGGGGTGGGAACACCTGGACTGCCTCCATTCCCTCATCCACAGCTTTGATGAGGAGCACCAGGAGTGGGTTGCCGACTGCAAGGAGTGCTGGGCTGAACAGGAGCTGAGGAAGGCCAGGTGGGAGCACCTGTTGCACTAGCATGCTGTCACATGTGCCTCCATAACATCTGTCATGAAGCCCATGGTCACATGTATGGAGCAGTCCACCAGCCACCTCCCCACACCTGCACCCTCAGTTTTCAGCCCAACTGCCTGCCCAACACCCAGCACCCACACCAGGACCTGCCTCCCAGCTTTTCCTCCTAGCTCCCCCAAGGGGCTGCTGGGGCCCACAAACATGTGGCGGTGGGACCTTCTGAGCAGCTGAAGCCTCCTGAAGTATGCGAGGCAGGCACCAGTCCCAGCCCCTTTCCTGAGCCCCTATATTCTCTCCTCTCCCTCCCTTCTCCCAGGTTCTTTCTCCAGTCCCTCCCCTGTTGTATATCCCCCAAATAAATAATCAGAGTTTTGTGTTTAAACAAAAATGTTTTTCTTATTCGGTCTGCAGGAGAGGCGGGGAAGGGATGGGTGGGGGAGGAAAGGCACATAGGGGCAATGCAGAGGCCCCATGTGGGGAGGCCCAGGGGGTAGTTTCATAGCTGGCCTTGGCTGAAATGCTCCCTTAAGATCTCCCAGATGAGCACAGCCCCCTGATGTGCCCGCTGAATTGCAGTGGTGCCTGGCAGCTCATAAGCTCTGGTCAGCCAGCTGCTCAGCCTCTGCCCCCTCACCTTAGCAGGAAAGTCTCTCTTTTGCTCTCACAGATGTTGTGGAGCACACAGCAGGCCACCACCATCTGGAGGATGTTCTGATCGCTGAGGTCCAGATGGGTGAGGAGACTCCTGAACCTCCTCTTGAGGTGGCCAAAGGCACACTCACTACCTTGCGGCACCTGTTGAGACTGGCACTGAAGTTCTCTTTGGTGGGGTCCAGGTTGGTGATGTAGGGTTTCATCAGCCAGGGGACCAAGGGCTAGGCCGTCCCCAACCCTGATGGTGAGCCTTGGAAAAAAAGTGTTGGCGTGCATCCTCTGGAAGAGGCTAGAGTTCCTGAACACATGGGTGTCATGTGCCTTTCCCAACCATCCGACATAAATATCCATGAACTTGCCCCAGTGATCCATGAGGGCCTGCAGCACCATCAAAAAGTACCCTTTCTGTTGATGTATTTGGAGACACGGTGGTTGGGGGCCAGGATGGGGATGTGGGTGTCATCAGTGCCACCCCCACATTTGGGGAAACCCCTGGCAGCAAAGCCACTGATGACAGTGTCCACATTCCCCAGGGCGATGACCTTCCACAGCAGGATAGTGTTGATGGCCTTGACCACCTATAGAATCATAGAAACATAGAATCCTACAGTTGGAAGAGACCTCAGGAGGTCACCAATCCAACTCCCTCCCCAAAGCGGCACCAGCCCCAACTAAATGATCCCAGCCAGGGCTTTGTCAAAGGAGGGACGTAAAAATCCCTAGGGAAGTAGATTCTTCCCTCTGTCTAGGTAACCCATTCCAGTGCTTCACCACCCGCCTATTTTACTAGGAGTCAAACTTGCATGATCACAGCCCCACCATGGATTTTCTCAAAGAATGGTAGCTGTCTGGCTTGGTGAGCTTCCACAGGGTGATGGTGACATGCTTCTGCAGGGGGATGGCAGGTCGCAGACGGGTATCCTGTTGCCTCTATGCAGGGGTGAGCCAATCACAGAGCTCCAGAAAGGTGGCCTTCCTTATGCAGAAGTTCTGGAGCCACTGCTGGTTATCCCACTGCTTCAGGATGATGTGGTCTCATCAGTCAGAACTGGTCTCCTGCCACCAGAAGCACAGTTCCACAGTGTGCAGAGGATGGAGAGGAATTTGGTGCCTCATGAGCACTAGGGCTTGGGCGAAGAGGTCCCCTGGTCTGGGCTGGTCGTCATGGTCCTCATCCACCACAAGTGCAATCTGGATAAAGTGTGCCAAGAGGTACAGAACAAGGTCCAAGATTCTGGCACTGCTCTGCAGCAGCTCAAGCTCCATGGTGTGAGTTCTGTAGCATCCACAAGGGCAACCAGAGTTTGCGGCATGAGTTTTATGACCCACAAGGAGGTAGACAGTGGAGAAGTAATGTGTGAGAAGTAGCTGTAGAGAGGAGCCCCTTTAAGCACGAGTCTCAGCTAGTCTCAGGAAGCAGCTACAAGAAGTGACTGCTTTCATAATGCCCTGCCTAGAGTGCTTCTGGGGGCTTTAAATACAATTCAGGCTCCAATCAGTGTGAACACGCTATTTCAATATAATTCTGTGCTATTTTGATGGTGCCTTGAAATGTGGATGCAATATTTTAAAATAAAAAAACTTAAAAAACAACAAATAGTCTAGTAGCACCTTAAAGACTAACAAAACGTGTAGATGGTATCATGAGCTTTCGTGAGCAAAGCCCACTTCTTCAGATGACAGGAGTATTAGAAGTTTGTTTTTTAAGTTTTTCCTGTTAGTGACTAATTCAGCTACCCTCTAAAGCGTTTATTTCAAAATAGTTATTTCTGGGGTTATTATTTCAAAATAACTTATTTCAAAATAATTTCTCAGTGTAGACATGCCCTAAGTGACAAAGGCATGGAATTCATGAAGGTGGAAATTTATATCTTTGATGGAGAGCCTTAGGTTCTCTGAATTTTTAAGAGTATCATAGAATCATAGAGCTGGAAGAGACCTCAGAAGGTCATCAAGTTCAGCCCCCTGCACAAGGCAGGACCAATCCCAACTAAATCAACTCAGCCAGGGTTTTGTCAAACTGAGACTTAAAAACCTCTAGGGATGGAGATTCCACCACCTCCCTAGGTAACCCATTCCAGTGCTTCACCACCCTCCTAGGGAAATAGAATATCCAATATCCAACCTAGACCTCTCCCACTATAACTTGAGACTATTGCTCCTTGTTCTGCCATCCGTCACTACTGTGAACAGCCTTTCTCCAACCTCTTTAGAACCTCCCTTCAGGAAGTTAAAGGCTGCTATCAAATCCTCCCTCACTCTTCTCTTCTGCAGACTAAACAAACCCAAATCCCTCAGCCTCTCCTCATAGGTCATATGCTCCAGCCCCCTAATCATTTTGTTCATCCTCTGCTGGGCCCTCTCCAATACGTCCACATCCTTCCTGTAGTTGGGGGCCCAGAACTGGACACAGTACTCCAGATGTGGCCTCACCAGAGCCAAATAAAGGGGAATAATCACTTCTCTGGATCTGCTGGCAATGCTCCTCTTAATGCAACCTAATATGTCATTCGCCTTCTTGGCTACAAGAGCACACTGTTGACTCATATCCAACTTCTCGTCCACTATAATCCCCAGGTCCTTTTCTGCAGAACTGCTACTTAGCCATTCGGTCCCCAGCCTGTAACAATGCTTGGGATTCTTCTGTCCCAAGTGCAGGACTCTACACTTGTCCATCAAATTTCTTTTGGCCCAATCCTCCAATTTGTCTAGGTCACTGTGGACCCTATCCCTGCCCTCCACCGTACCTCCCTCTCCCCTTAGCTTAGTGTCATCTGCAAACTTGCTGAGGGTGCAATCCATTCCCTCATCCAGGTCATTAATGAAGATGTTGAACAAAACCGGTCCAAGAACAGATCCTTGGGACTCTCCGCTAGAAACTGACCGCCAACCTGACATCGAGCCATTGATCACTACCCGCTGGGCCCGATCTTCTAGCCAGCGTTCTATCCATCTTACAGTCCATTTATCCAATCCATACTCCCTTAACTTGCTGGCAAGAATATTGTGGGAGACCGTATCAAAAGCTTTGCTAAACTCAAGGTATATCACATCCACTGACTTTCCCATATCCACAGAGCCAGTTACCTCATCATAGAAGCTAATAACATTGGTCAGGCATGACTTTCCCTTCGTGAATCCATGTTGACTATTCCTGATCACTTTCCCCTCTTCCAAGTACCTCAAAATGGATTCTTTGAGGATCCCCTCCATGATTTTCCGGGGACTGAGGTAAGACTGACCAGTCTGTAGTTCCCTGGATTGTCCTTCTTCCCTTTTTTAAAGATGGGCACTACATTTGCCTTTTTCCAATCATCCGGGATCTGTTCCGATCTCCACGAGTTTTCAAAGATAATGGCCAAAGGCTCCTCAATGACATTTGCCAAATCCCTTAGTACCATCAGATGCATTAAAGCCAGACCCATGGATTTGTGTACGTTTATCTTTTCTAAATAGCTCCTAACCTGTTCTTTTCCCACCAAGGGTTGTCCATCTTCTTCCCATATTGTGTCACCTATTGCATTTGTCTGGGAGCTGACCTTATCCATGAAGACAGAGGCAAAGAAAGCATTGAGTACTTCAGCTTTCCCCACATCATCTGTCACTAGGGGTATGTCTACACTTGCTCCCTAGTCCAAACTAGGGATGCAAATGTAGCATACCGAAGTTGCTAATGAAGCGCGGAATTTAAATATCCCACGCTTGATTAGCATATTCACGTCTGGTCGCCATTTTAAAAATCCACTAGTCCGAATTAACTCACCGCGTGTAGGTGCGATATTCCAAAAGAAACCTCCTCCCTCAGATTAACTGTTACTCCTCGTGCAATGAGGTTTCTAAGGGTATGTCTACACTGCCACCCCATAGTTCGAACTAGGGTGGCAGTTAGACATACCCTAAGGGTTTAAAGTCTGCTTTTCTGAAGTCCAGGGTGTGTATTTTACTACTCTCTTTTCTTCCTATTGTCTGGATCCTGAAATCTAGCATCTCCTGATTACTGCTTCCCAGGTTGTCACCCACCTCTACTTCCCCTGTTAGTTCCTCCCTGTTTGTGAGCAGCAGGTCAAGCTGTGCATGGCCCCTGGTCGGATCCTTCAGCACTTGTACCAAGAAGTTTTCCCCAACATTCTCCAAAAACTTCCTGGATTGTCTGTGTACTGCTGTATTGGTCTCCCAACAGATGTCAGGGTAATTAAAGTCCCCCATGAGAACCAGGGCCCGTGATCTGGAAGCTTCTCTCAGTTGTCTGAAGAAAGCCTCATCCACCTGATCCGGCGGCCTGTAGGAGACACCAACTACAACACCACTGCTGTTGTTTGCACCTCTAAACTTAACCCATAGACTCTCATAAGCAGCTACATTCACCACAAGGGGGAATGTATCCAGGAGCATTTTAAGGTTTGGGGTTTTTTTTTGTTACTATTCAGGTAAAACACTGACATGATGTTTATGATTACAGGATAGCAAAGTGTACAACATAGAATGGCATGACTCTCAGTTTAAAGTGAGTGCAAGTGATAGAAAGTGCGACAGGAGGATCAGATTTTAAAATTATATCATTTCCACTGCCACAGTAAAGTACTAAACTATAAAAGTTTCAGCGGGGTAGCCGTATGAGTCTTGAACTGGAAAAACTTAAAAAACAACAAATAGTCTTGCAGTTTGTTAATCACTAAGGGTATGTCTACACTAGCCCCCTAGTTTGAACTAGGGAGGCTAATGAGGCATTCGAAATTGCAAATCAAGCCCGGGATTTAACTATTCCGCACTTGATTTGCATCTTCCCGGCCAGTCGCCATTTTTGAAATTTACAAGTCCGGACTAACTGCCCGCGTCTACACGTGGCAGGGACCCGCTAATTCGAAATAAAGCCCTAAATCGAACTACCTGTTAAACCTCATTCCAGGAGGAATAACAGGTAGTTCGAACTGTTACTTATGCTGAACGAGCACCTGTTCCGTACCAATTCTAAGGATGGTTGGGACCTTAACATTAATTTGATTGGGCAGTCTCACTCTGCATTCATTTAGGGAGGCTGCAGTTTTAGAGCTACGTTTTTCCATGATCACAGTATTGATATAAAATCTGTTGTGAATATTCAGATTTTTCAGGCTACCTCTGGGTCTTGCATAGTCCAAATATATGCTACTCACTACATTTTCTTCCTGATTTTTATATGTTAATATTCAGCATATCAACTATCTGATGTTTGGTTATAAGCAAAGAGGTATTTGTTATGTATAGTACACTTGTCATGGAATATAATGAAACTCCCTTCTGACTTGAAATCTATTTGGGGGAAATTAAAACCCAGTAGAGGAAAGTGCTTTCACCTGTCTGAATTTGATACATAGAGTTCATCCATGTCTCAAATTTCCTGGAGCATGTTCTCCATTCACTTGTAATGTAGTTCCAGGACAATAAATGACTCGATAGATGAGACCGTCAAACACATTTTGATTTGACAGAAAAAAGAAACAAAAAGAGGAATACAGTAGATTTCAGTGTTTGCCAAAAAACATCGGGTCAAATTCTTACCTGGTGTAACTTCACTGAAGTCAGTGTGGGATTAAACCAGGACAAATTTCTCCTTTTATGTCAGAACACCAGCAATCAATTTACTGTATCAGTAGAATATTGTTTTTTGTCAACCGACTTTGTCCAGTCTTAGCCACATACTGTAAACCAGGGATGGGGAACCTAAGACCCAGGCGCTGGATGCAGCCCCCAGCTTGCTTTGATCCGTCTTCTGACACTTAGAGTTCCTCCCCCCACAGCCATGTTAGTGAGGGTTTGGTTGCTTCTCACTTGTGTGTGGACCCCAACTGATTTTTCTATGGGTCAGCAGCCCTCTACCCAAAAAATGTTTCCCTACCCCTGATGTAAACCTTCAGAATGCTGTAGTGAGACAATCATTTCAATTAAATGTTCAAACAAGTTGTATCAGGGTAAATTCATTTTCTCTGAGATTCTTTATATATTGAAAAGTCTAGGCAAGACTCAGCTTTCTCTAACCTTCTCCTTGTTGTTAATTCCTCCCTTTTCATCCCATACTCACTCATGCTAGTATCCGCAGCACAGTAACTTTTAAAACATTTTCTATGCCAAACCTTGGTTTATACTAGGGAGTTATTTTGAAATAGCTCCCCTTATTTTGAAATAACAAGCGGATTGTCCACACTACTACACCTGTTACTGTGAAATAATGGGCTGGTTATTTTGAAATACTAACTCCTGCTTTCCCTGAGGAATAACACTTATTTTGAAATAGTTATTTGGGCAGTTATTATTCTGAAATAAGTTATTTCAAAATAATTTCCTGGTGTAGACATGCCCTACATGGAAACATTGATTAACACAAGACATTTAAATGCCCAGGGCCGCTCATTCCATAAACTTGCCACTTTCACGTTAAGGAAAGCCAGATCCAGACTCTTGTTGCCTACCTTCTGAAAGTAAGGAATGTCCCATTAGGAGAATATATCACCTTTGTGTGGAACCCTACAGATATGGTTGGAAATACTATTACTACATAGTAAATAGATCTTGTAAATATCAAATAATCCTATGTAAATAAAAAATATAGGGGAGATTATAAATGTAAATGAAACTCATGAAGCAATCAGACACATTGCATGTCTAAGACTAGAACAGCAGTACATCACACAATCTTTTGAAAACATCCATTGTCTTTTAAAATGATTTACAGTGTAATATGTGGCCAAAGGGAGATTACTTCCCTTATGTTATAAAATACAGGGGGGAAAAACATGGATAAAATATGGAGTTTCTGGCACAAAGGAATTGTATGTATACTTGTGAACCAATAATGCTTATCTATACAAGTTTGGTATGTAAGGGTATGTCTACACGACAAAGTTAATTCGAAATAACAGACGTTATTTCGAATTAACTTTAATAGCATCTAGACATACAAACTGCTATTTCAGAATAAATTCGAAATAGTGGAGAACTTATTTCGAATTTGGTAAACCTCATTCTACGAGGAATAACACCAAATTCGAAATAGCTAATTCGAAATAAGTGCTGTGTAGACAGTTATTTCGAATTAGGGGGTCTCACGCCCTTCCCATTTTCCCCTGGTGGCCACTCTGGGCACAACCAGGAAAACTCTTCTCCTCTCCCCCCAGCCCCGGGGCCCTTAAAGGGGTAGAGTCTGGCCACTGGGCATGTGCGAGAGTCAGGCCTGCCAGCAGCCGCAGACCCTCAGTCAGTGGCCGCACAATGTCAGCCAGTGACAGCCAGCCGTCCCCCTCCCAGTCCCCCAGTACCCAGGGGCCAGCCAGGGGCCGTAGACAGCGCGTGCCCTCATGGACTAGTGCGTAGATCATGGACCTCATTGAGGTGTAGGGGAAGGCCCCCAACTTCCATGATCTCCGCACTAGGTGGAGGAACGCGACCGTCTACGGCCGGATAGCGGCCACCATGGCCAGAAAGGGCCTGAGGCGCACCCAGGAGCAGGTGCGCCTGAAAGTCAAGGAGCTGCAGCAGGCGTACGCCAGGTGGCTGCCAGGGGGCAGCCACCGGCCCCTACTTTCCCACGCTTGACCGAATCCTGGGGGGCGGGGTGGTCCGCGCCAGCCCGGGAGGCAGCAAGCTGGGAACTGAGGGCCCTGACCCGGGCTCACCAGAGGGGCCTCCACCAGCTGTCCCAGCACCGGAGTCGGCAGGGTCGTCCAGGGACGCCATACCAGGTAAGTGCCAGCACTGTCCCCTACTTGGGGGGGAGGTGGAGAGGGAGACCAGGGACCGCGCACGTGGGCCGTGCCTCCCACGGATCACGCAGCCACCTGTGCACGTGCGAGCACGTGCCATGCCACCCTTGGGCAGGTGGCTCCAGCTGCGTGACACCCAGGGGCCGTGGCCCAACAGGCACACGTGTGTGTGAAGAGACCTGACATGCTCCCGACCCCGGGGCGGGACCCAGCAGGACGCCCTCCCTTCACACGCCCCCTCTACACAGGGGCAGGGGACATCTCCCCCCCCGCCCCGGCCGCACTATACACAGCACAGGGGCACGGGTGTGGTCTCGGGGCAGCTCACACTCCCGGGGAGAGCCACACATCCCGGCCATGGCCTCTGTGCAAGCGCGTTGGCTCTGACGCTGCAGGGCACAGTCGTCCGCACCTCGCAGGGGGCATTGGGCATCATCCACTACGTCCCCAGGGAAAACTGACCACTCCCCTTCTTTCTCCACAGCCGAACCAGCTGCACGTGCAGGGCGCACCACCCCGCCTGGGACATGCTCCCCGCACCTGAGGGCTCCTCCGGACCACCAGCACGCGACAGGGGTACCGGGACCAGCACCTGGGGGCCCTGCAAGCCCTGACCCGCATCATCCAGGCCTAGATGCAGGAGAACCTGTAGCTCCGCCGGGAGCAGCTTGCTCAGGACCTTGCCATGTTCTCACACCTGCAGGCCCTGCTGCAGAGCGTGCTGCCCTGTGCCGGTCCTGCGCCTGCTGCCCCCCCAGCTACGGTTCCTCCTCGCACTCCTGCCCCTCCTCCCACCTCTTCCTCCTCAACCTCCACACCCTCCTCCTCAATCTCCACACCCCCCACCTCAACCTCCGCACCCTCCTCCGCATCCCCCCAGGGATGCCGAGGCCCCCTCCCCCACCGTGCTGGGAGGCAGTTGGCCCAGCAAGACCCCCACCCTGAGCGCTAAGCTTCCCCTCCCCCTTCTTCCCCTTGCTTCCCCCTTCCAGCTCCCTCCTCCCAGTTTTCCCCCTCCCCTCTCCCACCCTCTCTCCTGCCCTGTCCCGCCTCCTTTCCCCTGTCTCCCCAGAGGTTCATCTCCCCCCCCCCCAGTTGTGTTAAATAAAGACAGTTTCTATTTTTGGAAATATGCATATTTTATTTGACATCAGGAAGGGGGACTAGGGAAGGGTAAGTGGAAGGACGAGAGGGAGGAATGGGGCACAAGCCCCCAGTGGGGCAGACCGGGGAGACTGTTAGCGCTCCTCAGGGTGGAAGCTCTCCCGTAGAGCCCCCTGGATCCTGACAGCCCCTCGATGGTCCTCCCAGATGGCAGCCTGCAGACAGTGCAGCCAGGCTACTGGCAACATGTCCACGAGATGCAGCAGAGTCCCCGGGGGCAGGTCTGGTTCCATGTTGCAGAGTGCCGTGGTGTCCCGAGTGAGGACAAGCAGAGCACTCCGAGACACAAATGTTTTGCTGTCCCTCAGTGAGGTAGACCAACAAGCAGAGAAACCTGAGAACTGTCTGTCTGGGATGGGGGGGTCAGGTCCCTTTAAGCACAGACCTCGGATAGCTTGAGGCAGCAGCCCCACACACTAAGTCCGACCCTGATGCCCTTTTGGCACTGGTTCCGGCCAGCCTTACCTTCGATTCAGGGTCCACTCAATGTGGACGCGCTATTTCGAATTAGAAAAACGCTATTTCGAATTAGTTTTTGTGTCAAGATGCGTTATTTTGAATTATCTTATTTCGAATTAACTATTTCGAAATAAGTTAATTTGAAATAGCGCTGTAGTGTAGACATACCCTAAGAGTAGTAACACCGACAGGCAGAAGTAGTGACTGATGGCAGAACAAGGAGCAATGTTCTCAAGTTACAGTGGGGGAGGTCTAGGTTGGATATTAGGAAAAACTATTTCACTAAGAGGGTGGTGAAGTACTGGAATGGGTTACCTAGGGAGGTGGTGGAATCTCCATCCCTAGAGGTGTTTAAATACAGGCTTGACAAAGCCCTGGCTGGGTTGATTTAGTTGGGGTTGGTCGTGCTTTGGGCAGGGGGCTGGACTTGATGACCTCCTGAGATCTCTTCCAGCTCTATGAGTCTATGATTCCATGATTCTAAGTGAAACTTGAGCTAAAAACCAGCTGTATCTCAGCAAAAGACTGTGTAGCACACTCATTCTTTCCCTCTGTGAGTGGTCTAAGTGCCACTACATGGGACAATGAACCACACTCAGTTCACCACATATATGCACAATGGATGACTTTGGTGTGTGTTAAATACATTGTCCAAAAATCAAAGATTAGGAGAAGTAAAGCTACAGGAGTCTATTCTTAGCTTGTTGGCAGAAATGTCATTTTAACTGCCTGTTCAGAAACATTGTGTTGAACACACAGTTGGGTGGCTACCATGCAATTTTCAGAACCTCAGCAATTTCTTGGTTCAATGATGAAACACTTTTTAGCCCTCTTTCTGCAATTCACAAGCCATCGATAGCCTGCTACACTTTCCTGGAGCCCTTTTGAAGTCATTGGAAAACAATGTATTGTATTGTACAATTGTATTGTAAATACCAGCATTTGGGCCTTAATTTGTAGCTCTTCTTAACTGAAATTAATATCCTTAACTTCCTTCTTATAGTTGAGACTTCTGCCATCTCACCATAAAAGATATCTGTTCTGTAAAACTACCTGAGAGGATGCATCATTCCACCTGAATTGAAAAAGTGATCACTCTCTTGCTTTGGCAGTATTGAATGTGGAATTCACATCTCTTTGTTCAAACTTCTCCAAGATTGGAGGGGGGAAAGTCCCACAAATTTCTCAAACTTTGAGGTATACATTAATAATTATTATATATGTTCTCTGTGTATAACTCATCCCTCTCCCTTTTTTAAAAAAAAAATTGATACATCATGTAGCTGTTTATTGTATTTTCTCTAAAACACTACAACCCTATTCTTATTTGCTCAATGCAAGTATATAAAGAAACTTTAACTGAACTTTAATTCATCATGTATGTTCTGTAATTCAAATACCTTTGTGATATGGACTAGACAATGTATAAAATAATAAGTTTTGTTATTACTATTTATTTATTGTTGGGCTGCAGACAAAATGTAGAAGCTTCATCACTGTTGTTAACCTATCCCTTGCCCCCAATGCATGAAAACATTTAGATTATTTTTCCTTCTATATGATTTAATTATTTATTGAATTTATTTCATGGAGTGTGGAACTAAAGGAAATTATTCACAGTCTTGATCTGGAACATTTTGTCTTCTCTGTAGTTGTCCTTTCATCCCTGCAGGAACCCAACCCTCTGCTCCTCTTGGAGACACTCATTGGCTCTCTGCGGGCATGGCTCATGCTGATGGTTCCCACCCGCCCTCCCCTGCACATTGTGCACCACTGCTTCTGTGAAGGCAGGACTGAAAAATCTCATAGAGAGGGGTCTTCCACCACCACCCCTTTCACTGGGAAACCCTAGGGAACCCCTCCTGGGACAATAGCCCGAGAGCACCCTACCTCCATGACCAGGGCCCCAATAGTCGATCTCTCCACATTAAATTGGTTCCTGATGGATCAGTAGCTATCCAACATGCCAAGCTTCCACAAGGTGATGGTGACCCACTTCTGGAGGGGGATGGTGGGTCTCATGTGAGTGTCCTGTCACCTGAAGGGAAGGGTGAGCCTCCCACAGAGCTCTAGAAAGGTGTTCTTCCTCATGTGGAAATTCTGGAGCCACTGCTGATCGTCCCACCGCTCCATGACAAGCCGGTCCCTCCAGTCAGAATTGGTGTCTAAAGACGCCAGAAGCAGCAGTGAACAATGTGCAGGGGAGGGCGGGTGGGACCCATCAGCATGAGCCGCACCTGCAGAGAGCCAGTGAGGGTCTCCAAGAGGAGCAGGGGGTTGCGTTCCTGCAGGGCCTGGGAAGTAACCTGCAGAAACTGTTCCATGAGGTGCAGCACAAGCTGCAATAGCTGTCAACTGCCCAGACGCAGCTCCAACTCCATAGCTGGAGTACTGTGGTTTCCAGAAGAGCAACCAGATCAATCAGAGAGAAGGCTTTGCTGTCCCTCAAGGAGGAAGGCAAAGGAGAAGAGCCTGAGACATTGCTGTACAGGGGGATCCCTTTCAGCATGAGCCTCAGATGGCCTCAGACAGCAGCTCCAGGAAATAACTGCTGTCCTGATGCTCTACCTGAAGTTGTTCCAGGTGGCCTTAAATGCGATTCAGCGTCCAATGAGTGTGGACACTCCTATTTAGAAATAGATAAACACTAATTTGATGTGTTTTTGGTGTGTAGATACACTATTTCAAAATAACCTATTGCAGATTATTTCTTCCTCAGTAGCTTATTCCAAAATAAGTGTGCCGTGTAGATGTAGCCCAGATGAATGACTTGATTCCCCTTAGGAGAGAGTCCCCACCCACCACCACTCATCTTCTCCTTTTGGGAATGGTGTTCATTGAACCTCCACCCTTAGGACAACACACTTTGCCTTCTGATCAATGGGTCTCCTTCTGACACCTTTCCTCAGATAACATCTCCAATTCATTAATTGCTGTAGTACCTGTGCAGAGAGCCTGAAAATGTTTACTTACATCTATTTACAATGGGGGTACATTGGGGGTACATGAGTTCCCCTCTTTCTTCTTCTGAAGGTCACATCCTGCTGGTTTTCTTCTCCATTCTGCACTGTCCTCTCTGATTTTTCTGCAGCACCAAATGCTGACTTCTATCCAGAAAGTTTTCATTTTCTCTGATGCAATGCCAGGTAGTCAAGTGAGCTTCTAGTCCTTTAACTTTCTCTTCCAACATAGAGACCAGCTTGCACTTCAGACAGATTAAGTCACTTCTATCCTCTGAGAGAAAGACAAGCATGGCACGTCCTTTGCAGGTCACAATTCACTATCCATATTGTCTTCCTTCTAAGAACCTCTTCAGATGTTCAGATGTTTACTACTTAAAGTAGCAATAAGGAGACCCCAGATTTATTGACAGATTCTAAACATTTAAGAGTAATCTATAATTATAACAGCAATTATCAGTCTGAACAATATAAAATGACCATTTCATATTTTTTTGCTCACCAGCGTTTTATTACAGCTGTGGAAGGTTCTTGTTGAGCAGTTAATTTTCATATATGTAATTTCCCCCCCCTGCAAGATTATTAGCTACAGCTTGCACCTTTTTCCATAATACTAAATAGAGAATGGAACTTCTAACCTTATTTAAAGAAAAATGGAGGAGATGGTATTTTCATGCAGTTTAAATTTGGGCTGTAGAGTTACATTCACACACCTGAAATCTGGTCTAGCTGTGTAAGTCAGAGGAGGACAGAGGGCTAGCACGCATTTTCCTAGTCCTAGCTGCATTTTCCTAGTCCTAGCTGCATTTTTCTGTCAGTCTTTTCCTGCAAAGAATATTGCTTTTTTGTGAATGCCAACCACATGAGCTGTTCACGCTAGCTAAGAATTAATTTCCAGGACTCAGGTTGGGAAGTAGTGTGGCACAGAAGTTTCTGCAGTGGATTTCACCAATTGAAGACCTAGGGAATTCTCCACTAGCTCAAAAAGTCAGCTTTAGACCAGGTCACCATGCATGAAACTATATATAGTTCAGGGGTAGCCAAGTTAGTCTATAACAGGATAAATTTAAAACACAACAAATAGTCTGGTAGCACTTTAAAGACTAACAAAACATGAGCTTCCATGGGCACAGCCCACTTCTTCAGATGACAGGAGTGTTGGATGTTGAGAACCAAGAATAAATGGGGGCGGGGGGGGAGAAAAAAATTGGAGGGGTGTGAAGAAAAAGAGGCAGTGGGTAGATAAGTTTCAAAGGCTATGATAAGACATACTATTGTCAGAGTTCAATGCCTATCTTGAAAAAACTGAATGCCAAGAATATGACCTTACTGAAATCCAGCTAGATTATGTCTACCACATTTCCTTTATCTTCTCAGAGAAAAATGATCACATTGATCTGGCATGATATGCGTTTTGTAAAACCATGTTGTATTTTATCTCAATTACAATTTACCTCTGTGTCCTTAACTACTTTCTCTTTCAAAATGTGTTCCAACACCTTGCCATGCAATTGAGGTCAAACTAATAGTTCTGTAGTTTCCTGGAACACTTTTTCCCCCTTTCTTATAGGCACTGTATTAACAAATTTTCAGCCATAGAATACAACCCCCAAATGTACAGATGCATTAAATATCCTTGCAATTTCATGGGAATCAGAAGACCTATTTCTAGCTCTGTCACTACCTTGCTCTGTGTCAGTGGGAAAGTCACTTCACCTCACTTCACCTGTGTTGTTGTTTCCTCTCCCAACATTTTTATTTAGATTTAGCTCTTTGAAGCAGAGATTCTTACATTTTGTTTGTACATTTCCTGACACAGTGGGACCCCAGTCTTGAATTTGTACAGAGCGGATTTTTCTCCCTTTTTTTTATTTGATAGAGCTGCTCATTTGTTGTAAAGTCTGAAGATTTATATAGGGCAGGTCTATACTACCATTTAAGTTGATGCAACTTGCATCACTCAGAGGTGTGAAAAAACACCTCCATCCAAAAGATGCTCCTTGTAGCTATGTAAGCACTGTCCGTATCAGTTCTATGTCAGTGGGAGACACTCTCAAGCATAGAACAGCAGCACAGCTGCACCAATGTAGCACCTCTGGTGTAGACCTGCCCTGGCAGTTAAAAACTGCATAGCATTTTGATCTGTAAATTCTGTGATATTCTTTATGGATAAATACTATGAAAGTGGTATCCTGGATGTAGTGAGTTTATCAGGCTTAGTAGGGGTTGCTGCTACAGAACAGTAAACTGTTTTCCAGTGGGAATCTGGGTCCCGAGAATGCAGTCAATTGCCGTACTAAGAGATGTCAGGGATATATAGAAAAAGCAAGAAATGTATGAAGGGTATCCCATGAATATGAAACACTGTTGTTTCCAAAAGTTCAGTTTTTACAAGCAATGTACGATATATTGAACTTTCACAAACTCCATCCTAAAGAAAAGTTGTGATTCCCTGTGTCTATTTCAGTTAATATAGAAACAGTAATTGCACCAGGTGTAAAAATGATAACTCTGCAGTGAAAATGGGACACATATACCTCAATGTGTATAATATTTCAGAATTTTAGGCTTGTGTGTGCAAGCAGAAAATCTGTTGGCATTCATTTCATTCTCCTCAGTGAAACATGGTGGAATATTCAAAAGCAGCTTTGCTAATTATTGAGTGGAATGACACCTTTTTGGCATACTTTGTAGAGCTTGAATTAATTTCATATGATCCTCTAGTTCACCTGGGTCAGATATATTCATGGACTGTGTGTGAGAGAATTTGCCATGTTGTTGGCTGTGCTGTATCTGTTTTGTGGACAAATGGAGTACTTGAATAGATAATAATGTCAGTTGATAACTTCATTGTCCATAAGATAGGAAACTGTCAATTCTGCTTTTTCACAACCTCTAATTTCACTTATTTGGTTTTTTTTATATTTCAACCAATCTATTTCCTCCTCCCTCTAAAAAAACCCATCATGCATTTATAATACTGTGGTGACTACATGTCTTTCAGGATCTTGAACATCGTATGTGATACAGCATTCAAAATAGATTTGTTAAATGAAAGGCATTTTGGCTGGATTTGGTTGGAGATTGAACAGAATAAGAAGTGGTGGTCAGATACAACTTGTAAACAGATGCCCATTCACTGTGTTAATTCAGATCATTGTGGCTATATTATTTTCTTGCTTTTATTCTGATCCTGATAAAATCACTGTAGTTAAATTAAAATGCACAATTGTCTCATTGGTTTTTAAAAGGCATAGAAAATATTAATGTTTTTCTTCTCATACTTGTGGGGAATTAAATGGTGTCAGAGTTCCTCTGAAGCAGTGCATCTGTAATGACTTTCAGGAATGCAGTAAAGTATAATCCCAGAGAACATGGCATATATAGAGCCAGATGAGTGGCATATATATACTATAGATTGCTTTATTTTGCAGCACGTTATTTCCAGTCTATATCCGACTTCACTGTAGAGTAGCCCTGAGATGATTATAATTGTGATTACAGCATTTTATGAGCAAGAATCATATATATAAAAGCCCAATTCTGTGGCACTGTAACGCTGTAATGCCTCTGTAATGCTGTAATGTTCTCTGTTGCCTCTGAAAGTGGCACCTGTGCCACTGTAAAGCTGTAACATTTTCTGTTGCCTCCGAGCGGTGTCGCGGCATTGATCAGTAGACAGAGCGGAGCACTGAGCACCGTTTGACGGGGCAGGATCGCCCCACAGCGGTGAGGGCGATCCACCCTGCACTCAAGCGGTGCCGACCCTTGTGCTGCATGGGGACCGCGGAGCCCAAACGGCCGTTTGCGCCGCTTGCTCCCATGCGGCAGCCTGGCTGAGCGGCGCAGAAGTCAGCCGAGCGCAACGGTGGGAGGCGAAGGGGGACAGGGCAGTGACATACGCAGCCAGGGGGCGGGGCTTAGACGAGCGTGCATCTCTGACGTCAGGAAAGGGCGCCAGATTCAAAAGGAGGAAAGCAGAGGAGACAGAGAGGAGAGCGGAGTAGACAGAGAGGAGGCAGAGGAGAGCGGAGGAGGCAGGAGGCGGAGGAGACAGAGAGGAAGCAGAGGACAGCGGAGGAGACAGAGAGGAAGTGGAGGAGGCAGAAGAGACAGAGAGGAGAGCGGAGGAGACAGAGGAGAGCGGAGGAGACAGAGAGGAGAACGGAGGAGACAGAGAGGAAAGCGGAGGAGACAGAGAGGAGGTGGAGGAGAGCAGAGGAGACAGAGAGGAGGCAGAGGAGAGCAGAGGGGACAGAGAAGGGGTGGAGGAAAGCGGAGGAGACAGAGAGGTAGCAGAGGAAAGCGGAGGAGACAGAGGAGAGCGGAGGAGACAGAGAGGAGGCGGAGGAGATAGAGCGGAAGTGGAGGATACAGAGGAGAGCGGAGGAGACAGAGAGGAGGCGGAGGAGATAGAGAGGAAGTGGAGGAAACAGAGGAGAGCGGAGGAGACAGAGTGGAACTGGAGGAGACAGAGAGGAAGCGGAGGAGACAGAGGAGAGCAGAGGAGACAGAGGAGAGCGGAGGAGACAGAGAGGAGGCGGAGGAGACAGAGAGGAAGTGGAAGAGACAGAGAGGAGGCGGAGGAGAGCGGAGGAGGCGGAGGAGACAGAGAGGAAGCAGAGGAAGCAGAGGAGAGCGGAGGAGACAGAGAGGAAGCAGAGGAGAGCGGAGGAGGCAGAGGAGAGCGGAGGAGATAGAGAGGAGAGCAGAGGAGACAGAGAGGAGAATGGAGGAGAGTGGAGGAGACAGAGAGGAGGCGGAGGAGACAGAGAGGAAGTGGAGGAGACAGAGAGGAGGTGGAGGAGAGCGGAGGAGGCGGAGGAGACAGAGAGGAAGCAGAGGAGACAGAGGAGAGTGGAGGAGACAGAGGAAGCAGAGGAGAGCGGAGGAGACAGAGAGGAGGCGGAGGAGAGCGGAGGAGACAGAGAGGAGAGCGGAGGAGACAGAGAGGAGGCGGAGGAGACAGTCGCACTGCCGCTTTGAAACACCACATGCAGCCCAGGGCCAGCTGGGGACTCCATGTGGTGTTGCCACTTTAAAACATCACGTGGAGTCTGACACCGGGACATTTCAAAGTGTGCATTTCCAAGTGGGGAGTCTGCCACTTTGAAACACTGCAGGAAGTACAGGGCAAGCAGGGGACTGCTTGAGTCCCCCGCTGGCCTTGTGCTCCCTGCAGCACTTTCGCCTTTGAAGCATAGCTGTTGCTACATTTCAAAGGTGTAGGCGCCCTTATCGACTAATCAAATAGTTGATGCAAATTGCATCTACTGTTCGATTAGCCAGTTAATCTAAATCTAAATTAGCCAATTAATCTAAGTCGAGCACATCCATCGTCTGGCATAATTTTAGTTAGCCAGATGTCCACTTTTCATGGGTGTGGGCAAGTTTCCTGTGATCCCATAAAGTTTGCTTACAGCCACCAGCCCTGGCTCTCAGTGTTCTGTGCTGTTATTTAGCTCTAATTTACCCCTAAATGTCCCCTAACAGCCCAGTAAGCAGTGGAAGTGTTGATGATGCTGCTAGACAATATTGACCTCCTGCGGTCCAGAAGATTCTCTAGTTCGGAACCAGTCAGGTCCCAAGGATGCCAGACTAGAGAGGTTCAACCTGTATAATATTTGCAAGTGCTTTGGCGTTGACACCATAGCAGGATGCAAGCTAGGTTCTCAATGTGAGGCTTTGAATTTAGTCTGTGGAGGTCCACAGGTGATTTGCTTCAGCCCTGTGCCATTTTCAGTGACCTCCCTGCTATCAGAATTGTTCTTTTGAAAATGGCTCCAACAGGAGACCTCTTTTAGCCCTGCCTCTTTTTCCAGACAGTAATAGCTCCCTTTCACAGGAGAATGGAATCCCTTCTTCTCTTTGGCTATGTCTAGACTGCAAGCTTCGTTCGAAAGAGGCTTTTTTGAAAGTATCTTTTGAAAAAGCCTCTTTCAAAAAAGAGCATCTAGATGGCTATGTCTAGACTGCATCCCTCTGCGACAGAGAGATGCAAATCAAGCACTTTGAAAGTGCAAATGAAGCCCAGGATTTAAATATCCTGGGCTTCATTTGCATACTCACGTTTGGGCGCTGTGCCGATCAAGCGCCCTTTCGAAAGTGAAAGTAAAGTCTAGCCGTGGTTCTGCTGACAGCGGGGAACTTTTTCAACAGATCCTGTATTCTTCAAAAAATTCATTTGGGAAAAAATGATTATTACACATGTCCACATACATGTCCCTGAAGGTGCGTCTTCACTGCACCATTTTTCCGGAATAATGGCCGTTATTCTGGAAAAACAATACTGGAAAAACGGCCGTTATTCTGGAAAAACAATAGCGTCCACACTGCAATTACATTATTTTGAAAGAAAGTCAAAATAATGGATGGCTTTTTCTGACGCTGGTAAACCTCATTCCATGAGGAATAAGGCCTCTTCCGAAAAAGCTTTTTTGGAAGAGGATGGGTGTAGATGCGGAACAGGGAGTTTTGTCAAAAAAAAAAAAAAAGACCTCCAGGAAATCCCACAGGTGTCTTGTTGGCCACTCCGTCCATACTCATCAGAACTCAATAGTTCCTGTTCCCCTGCAGCTCTTAGGGTGTGTCTAGAGTACAGGGTTTTGTCGACAAAAGTGGACTTTTGTCGACAAAACTATACCTGCGTCCACACTACCGCCGAGTTCTGTCGACATAATGTCGACAGAATTCAGCAGTTTTGTCGATGGCGATAAACCTCATTCTACAAGAAATAACACCTTTTGTCGACAGAGGTCTGTTCACAGAAGGCATTATTGCATCTCCACTGTCCTTTGCATCTACACTCTCATGTCGACAAAGCGGCTTGCTTTGTCAACAGAACTGGATGTAGTCTAGATGCTCTCTGTCAACAGAAGCTTTGTCGACAGTGTCTGTCGACAAAGCCTCTGTCGACAAAAGCCTGTAGTCTAGACGTACCCAGAGAGAGAGAAAGAGAGAGGGTATGTCTACACAGCAAAGTTATTTTGAAATAACAGCCGTTATTTCGAAATAACTTTACTAGCATCTACACAGCCAAACCGCTATTTCAAAATTAATTCGAAATAGTGGAGCGCTTATTTTGAATTTGGTAAACCTCATTCTATGAGGAATAACGCCAAATTTGAAATAGCTATTTCGAAATAAGTGCTGTGTAGACACTTATATCAAAATAGGGGGCCTCCAGCCTTCCCAAGGTGCTCTGGTGGCCACTCCGGCCTCAACCAAGAACACTCCTCTCCCTCCCACTCCCAGGAGCCCTTAAAGGGGTTGACTGTGGCCACAGTGCCTGTGCCAGCTCCAAGCCTGCCAGCCCAGAGCCAGCAGTCACTGCCCCTGACCCAGTAACCCCAAAACATGAGCCAGCAAGCCACAGGCAGCCAGCCCTCCACTGCTCCCCAGGAGCAGTCTGCCAGCTCCCAGGAGCCTGCCAGGACCCGGAGAAGGCGGGCGCCTTCCTGGTCCAGGGTGGAGATCATGGACCTTATTCAAGGTTTGGGGGGGATGCCCCCAACGTCCATGATCTCTGCACTAGACGGAGGAACGCGGCTGTCTATGGCAGGATAGCTGCCAGCCTGGCCACCAAAGGCCACATGCGAACCCAGGAGCAGGTTTGCATGACAATCGAATTGGTCCGGGGAGATCCCCAACACTGAGCCCTGAGTTTCCCCTCCCCCTTCTTCTCCTTGCTTCCCCCTTCCAGTTCCCTGCTCCCAGGTTTCCCCCTCACCTCTCCCACCCTCTCGTCTCCCCTCTCCTGCCTCCTTTCCCCAGTCTCACCAGCGTTTCATCCCCCCTCCCCAGCTTTGTTAAATAAAGAGAGTTTGTGTTCATGGAAATACATGTATTTTATTTGACATCAGGAAGGGGGGTTAGGGAGAGGTAAGTGGAAGGACATAAGGGAGGAATGAGGCACAAACGCCCAGTGGGGCAGACCAGGGAGGCTCTTAGTGCTCCTCAGGGTGGAAGCTCTCCTGCAGGGCCTCCTGGATACTGACAGCCCCCCGATGGACCTCCCGAATGGCAGCCTGCAGAAAGTGCAGCCAGGCTCACAGCAACGCGTCCACGAGAAGCACCAGAGTGCCCAGGGGCAGCTCTGGCTCCATGTTGCAGAATGCTGTCATGTCCCAAGTGAGGGCAACCAGAGCATGCCAAGACAAAAATGCTTTGCTATCCCTCATCGAGGTAGACAAGCAAGCAGGGAAACCTGAGACCTGGCTGTCCGGAGGGTGGGGCTTTAACCACAGACCTCAGTTAGCTTCAGGCAGCAGCCCCACACAGTAAGTCCTGACCTGGTGCCCTGCCAGAACTGGTTCCAGCCAGCCTTAAATGCGATTCAGAGTCCACTCAGTGTGGACGCGCTATTTCAAAATAGCAAAAGTTATTTCGAAACACATTTTGTGTGTAGTCGCGTTATTTTGAAATACGCTATTTCAAATTAATGTTTCAAAATTAGATCTTTTGAAATAACACTGTAGTGTAGATGTCCTCAGAGAGAGAAAGAGAGTTAGTTTTCTCCTTAAACTGAATCAGGCATAACAAAACCAGGAATTCAAATGACATAAAATGTTGAAAGCCTTGGAAACTTACAAAAATGGTATGAGATATATGAAAAATCTGAAGCACTTGTGAAGACTTCCTGTCACATGAACAGGTATAGGCAATGATGAGAATTATTAACAATCTCACAAATAGAATATGAGTAAAGAGCCAATACCATTCTCATCTCTTTTTAAGCACAGCTCACTGCAACTAATCATGTGACTATTGATAAACATTTGCTAAATTATCAAAAAGTAAATTGGATTCTCAGAGACTGCATTTGTCCTTGAAGCTTTTGAGAATTTAATTAGACATTAGGACTTTCAACTCCTAAGTAACAAAATTACATTCAAACCAACATTTCCAGAAAAAAAATAGAAGCAATAGTACACAACATTTAGAATCATAGAATCATAGAGCTAGAAGAGACCTCAGGAGGTCATCAAGTCCAGCCCCCTGCCCAAGGCAGGACCAATCCCAATTAAATCAACCCAGCCAGGGCTTTGTCAAACCGAGACTTAAAAACCTCTAGGGATGGATATTCCACCACCTCCCTAAGTAACCCATTCCAGTGCTTCACCACCCTCCTAGTAAAATAGTTTTTCCTAATATCCAACCTAGACCTCTCCCACTGTATCTTGGGACCATTGCTCCTTGTTCTGCCATCCGTCACTACTACGAACAGCCTTTCTCCGTCCTCTTTGGAACCTCCCTTCAGGAAGTTGACAGCTGCTATCAAAACCACCCTCACGCTTCTCTTCTGAAGACTAAACAAACCCAAATCCCTCAGCCCCTCCTCATAGGTCATGCGCTCCAGCCCCCTAATCATTTTGGTCGCCCTCTGCTGGTCCCTCTCCAATGCATCCACATCCTTAACATAAGAACATAAGAATGGCCATACTGGGTCAGACCAAAGGTCCTCTAGCCCAGTAGCCTGTCTGCTGACAGCGGCCAGCACCAGGTGCCCCAGAGAGGGTGGACCAAAGACAATGATCAAGCAATTTGTCTCCTGCCATCCTTCTCCAGCCTCTGACAAACAGAGGCCAGGGACACCATTTCTATCCCCTGGCCAATAGCCTTTTATGGACCTAACCTCCATGAAATTATCTAGCTTCTCTTTAAACTCTGTTATAGTCCTAGCCTTCACAGCCTCCTCTGGCAAGGAGTTCCACAGGTTGACTACGCGCTGTGTGAAGAAGAACTTTCTTTTATTAGTTTAAACCTGCAACCCATTAACTTCATTTGGTGTCCTCTAGTTCTTCTATTATGGGAACTAATAAATAACTTTTCTTTATTCACCCTCTCCACACCACGAATGATTTTATATACCTCTGTCATATCCCCCCCTCAGTCTCCTCTTTTCTAAACTGAAAAGTCCCAGTCGCTTTAACCTCTCTTCATATGGGACCCATTCCAAACCCCTAATCATTTTAGTTGCCCTTTTCTGAACCCTTTCTAAGGCCAAAATATCTTTTTTGAGGTGAGGAGACCACATCTGTACACAGTATTCAAGATGTGGGCATACCATAGTTTTATACAGGGGCAGTAAGATATTCTGTGTCTTATTTTCTATCCCTTTCTTAATAATTCCTAACATCCTTTTTGCCTTTTTGACTGCCGCTGCACACTGTGTGGAAGTTTTCAGAGAACTATCCACGATAACTCCAAGATCTCTTTCCTGATTTGTCGTAGCCAAATTAGCCCCCATCATACTGTACGTATAGTTGGGGTTATTTTTTCCAATGTGCATTACTTTATACTTATCCACATGAAATTTCATTTGCCATTTTGTTGCCCAATCATTCAGTTTGGTGAGATCTTTTTGAAGTTCTTCACAGTCTGCTTCTGTCTTGACTATCTTAAACAGTTTAGTATCATCTGCAAACTTTACTACCTCACTACTTACCCCTTTCTCCAGATCATTTATGAATAAATTGAACAGGATTGATCCGAGGACTGACCCTTGGGGAACACCACTAGTTACCCCTCTCCATTCTGAAAATTTACCATTTATTCCTACCCTTTGTTTCCTGTCTTTTAACCAGTTCTCAATCCATGAAAGGACCTTCCCTCTTATCCCTTGACAGTGTAGTTTACACAAGAGCCTTTGGTGAGGGACCTTGTCAAAGGCTTTCTGAAAATCTAAGTATAGATTAAGTATCCTTCCTGTAGTTGGGGGCCCAGAACTGGACACAGTACTCCAGATGTGGCCTCACCAGAGCCGAATAAAGGGAAATAATCACTTCTCTGGATCTGCTGGCAATGCTCCTCTTAATGCAACCTAATATGTCATTCGCCTTCTTGGCTACAAGAGCACACTGTTGACTCATATCCAACTTCTCGTCCACTATAATCCCCAGGTCCTTTTCTGCAGAACTGCTACTTAGCCATTTGGTCCCCAGCCTGTAACAATGCTTGGGATTCTTCTGTCCCAAGTGCAGGACTCTACACTTGTCCATCAGATTTCTTTTGGCCCAATCCTCTAATTTGTCCAGGTCACTCTGGACCCTATCCCTGCCCTCCACCGTACCTCCCTCTCCCCTTAGCTTAGTGTCATCTACAAAATTGCTGAGGGTGCAATCCATCCCCTCATCCAGGTCATTAATAAAGATGTTGAACAAAACCGGTCCAAGAACAGATTCTCGGGACACTCCTCTAGAAAGCGACTGCCAACCTGACATCGAGCCGTTGATCTCTACTTGTTGGGCCTTACAGTCTAGCCAGCTTTCTGTCCATCTTAAAGTCCATTTATCCAATCCATATTCCCTTAACTTGCTGACAAGAATATTGTGGGAGACCGTATCAAAAGCTTTGCTAAAGTCAAGGCATATCACATCCACTGACTTTCCCATATCCACAGACCCAGTTACCTCATCATACAAGCTAATCAGATGGGTCAGGCACGACCTGCCCTTCCTGAATCCATGCTGACTATTCCTGATCACTTTCCCCTCTTCCAAGTGCTTCAGAATGGATTCCTTGAGGAACCCCTCCATGATGTTTCCGGAGATTGAGGTCTGGCTGACTGTTCGGTAGTTCCCTGGATTGTCCTTCTTCCCTTTTTTAAAGATGGGCTCTACATTTACCTTTTTCCAATCATCCGGGATCTCTCCCGATCTCCACAAGTTTTCAAAAATAATGGCCAAAGGCTCCACAATGGCATTTGCCAACTCCCTCATTACCCTCGGATGCATTAAATTTGGGCCCATGGATTTGTGTATGTTTAGCTTTTCTAAATACTTCCTAACTTGTTCTTTCCACACCAAGAGCTGTCCACCTCCTTCCCATACTGCATTGCCTAGTGCATTTGTATGGGAGCTGACCTTGTCTGTGAAGACACAGGCAAAGAAAGCATTGAGTACTTCAGCTTTTCCCACATCATCTGTCACTAGGTTACCTCTCTCATCCAGTAAGGGCCCCACACCCTCTCTGATCACCCTCTTATTGCTAACATGCCTGTAGAAACCTTTCTTGTTACCCTTCACATCCCTTGCTAGCTGCAATTGCCCTTTCGCCTTCCTGATAACTCTCCTGCGTTCTCGAGCTATATATTTATACTCCTCCCTAGTCATCTGTCCAAGTTTCCACTTCTTGTAAGCTTCCTTTTTGTGTTTAAGCTCAGCAAGGATTTCCTTTAGCCAACCGTATTTGCTTTTCTTACTGAGCATCGGGATGGTTTCTTCCTGTGCCTTTAATAAGGCATCTTTAAAATACTGCCAGCTCTCCTGGACTCCTTTCCCCCTTCATGTAAGCATCCCAGCGAATCCTGCCCATCAGTTCTCTGAGGGAGTCAAAGTCTGCTTTTCTGAAATCCAGGTGTGTATTTTGCCACTCTACTTTCTTCATCTGGTCAGGATCCTGAAATCTAGTATCTCCTGATCACTGCTTCCCAGGTTGTTACCCACCTCTACTTCCCCTACTAGTTCCTCCCTGTTTGTGAGCAGCAGATCAAGCTATACATGGCCCCTGGTCGGTTCCTTCAGCACTTTACCAGGAAGTTATCCCCAACATTCTCCAAAAACTTCCTGGATTGTCTGTGTAGTGCTATATTGCTCTCCCAGCAGATGTCAGGGTGATTAAAGTCCCTCATGAGAACCAGGGCCCGCGATCTGGAAGCTTCTCTCAGTTGTCCAAAGAAAGCTTCGTCTACCTCATCCACCAGATCCGGTGGTCTATAGCAGACACCAACCAGAACATCACCCTTGTTGCTTCCACCTCTAAACTTAACCCAAAGACTCACAACAGTCTTTTCTCCCTCTAAACACGGGAACTCTGAGCAATCATACTGCTTTCTTATATACAGTGCAACTCCTCCTCCTTTTCTCCCCCACCTGTTCTTCTTGAACAGTTTATGCCCTTCTATGACAGTGCTCCAGTCATGTGAGTCATCCCACCAAATCTCCATTATTACAATCAAATCATAGTTCTTTGACAGGGCCAGGGCTTCTAATTCTTCCTGTTTGTTTCCCAGGATTCTCGCATTTGTGTACAAACACCTTAGATAATCAGTTGATCGCCCTACCTTCTCCATCCGAATCAGGGGTCCTCCTTTGTTGCTCGTTCCTCCTTGTGATTCTTCCCGGTGTCCAACTTCTTCACTTACCTCAGGGCTTTGGTCACCGTCCCCCGGCGAACCTAGGGTACGTCTATACTAGCCCCTTAGATCGATCTAGGGAGGCTAATGAGGGTGACCGAAATTGCAAATCAAGCGCATGATTTAAATGTCCCGCGCTTGATTTGCATGTTCCCAGCCGGTCACCATTTTAGAAATTGACTAGCCCGAAGTAACTGCCCGCGTCTACATGCGGCAGTGAAACGGGATTCCGATTTAAAGCCCTAACTCGAATTAGCTGGTATTCCTCCTGCAATGAGGTTTACCAGCTAATTCGATTTAGGGGCTTTAAATCGGAATCCCGTTTCACTGCCGTGTGTAGATGCAGGCAGTTACTTCGGGCTAGTCAATTTCTAAAATGGCGACCGGCCGGGAACATGCAAATCAAGCACGGGATATTTAAATCCCGGGCTTGATTTGCAATTTCGATCGTCCTCATTAGCCTCCCTAGATCGGTCTAGGAGGCTAGTGTAGACGTACCCCTAGTTTAAAGCCCTCCTCACTAAATTTGCAAGCCTGCCCAGAAAGATGTTCTTTCCTCTCTTGTTTAGGTGGATCCAATCTCTTTCTAACAATCCTTGTGCCCAGAACAGAGTCACATGGTCGAAAAAACCAAAGCCCTCTCTCCGACACCACCTGCGCAACCACGCATTTACTTCCTCAATTCGACGATCCCTACCTGGACCTTTTCCTTCAACCGGAAGGATGGACAAGAACACCACTTGCGCTTCAAATTCCTTGATCCTTCTTCCCAGCGCTACATAATCTGCTGTGACCCGCTCAAGGTCATTCCTGGCTATATCGTTAGTTCCGACATGGAGAAATAGGAAGGGGTAATGATCTGAAGGTTTAATCACTTTCGGAAGACTCTCGGTCGCATCCTGAATGCGAGCTCCCGGTAAGCAGCACACTTCTCGAGATTGCAGGTCTGGACGGCAGATGGATGACTCAGTCCCTTTTAGGAGGGAGTCTCCGACCACCACCCCCGTCTTCTTCTTTTGGGGGTGTGGTCGTGGAAACCCCATCTCTAGGACTACACATCCCATGCCTTCCAGTAGATGGTGTTCCCTTCTGATTTCTTCCCTGAGAGGTCCCTGCCAAAGCATTCTCCACCGCAGTGCCTGTGGAGAGAGCCTGATAGCGGTTATTTACCTCTACAGGAATGGGGGATACCTGAGTTGGCTTTCTTCTCCTTCTAGAGGTTACATGCTGCCAGTTTTCTTCTTTGTCCTGTACTGCCCTGACTGGCTCTTCAGCCTGCTGTGCCTGCAGGATTAAACGCTGCCTTCTATCGAGGAAGTCTTCATCCTCTCTGATAGAACGTAGGGTCAATACTTGGTCTTCAAGTCCTCTAATTTTTTCTTCCAAAATGGTGACCACCTTGCACTTAGTGCAAATAAAATCCCTTCTTTCTTTCGTGAGGAAGACAAACATGGCACATGGTGTGCAGGTAACAACAGCAGACCTATCACCATCCATGCCTACCTTCCTTCTGAGAGATTCCTCGGTTGTTATGAAATGCCTCCTTGAAGGGCAGAAGAGTAGAGAAAAGGTTTTAAAGAATGGCGAGTGTATCTCACCCCCTTCCCAGCTCCCTCTCCAAATTCCCTGTTAACAGCCCCTGTTGGCAAACTTCCTGACCGCTGACTCACTCCTTTATAAAGCCCTGGACTGCCTGATAGCCCCTCTCCCGATTAAGGCTCAACCAATGAGCAGAGGCTTCTAGATTTCAAACCCTAATTAACCTCTCCAGCAAAGGACATGTCCGCATCCAGGAGCAAGTGTGGATGAAGGTAAAAGAGCTCCGCCAAGCATATGCCAGGGCTAGGGAGGGCAGCTCCCACTCCAGGGCAGAACCCCACACCTGCCGCTACTGCATCCCGGGGGGAAGGGTAGTCCCTTTATCCCTCTCCTCCCCAGTTGTAGACTCCAGACTTGAGACACCCGGGGTCATCCTTGCGGGAGAAACAGAGATGAGGAGGAGGAGGAGCCAGACGAGGCCAGCATCAGCAACCTCCTGACCCTGGAGCCAGTATCCCTCCCTGTGGACATGTTGCAGGCATTTTCCGAGGCCGGGGGAGGAACATCATGTGAGTGTTATCACGTTCCCTTCAAACAGGGGATGGAGGGGGTGGACAGTGAGGGGTAGCTGGGTGCACCTTGTTGAGCCCTTGCAACCTGGGGATCATGCAGTAGCCTGTGCACGTGGGAGCATGTGCCACGCCACTCCTGACTACACAGCCCTAGGTAGCTGCCACAGAGGACCCTTCTGCTATTGACCACAGGGTGTCTGGAGAGGCCTGCCATGCTCATGACCCCAGGGTGGGACACCCTTCCCTCCTCTAGAAGGAGTCTGGGGACACACACACACACACAAACACTCAGCAGTCCCACACATGTCACATGGGCATATTCACACTCTCAGGGCAGCACCCACTCCTGGGAACATCTGGGCCCCTGTAGAAATGGGCCCACTGGCCAGAGCGCACATGGCCTTGCTCCAAGTATGTCGCCTTTGACTGAGCCAAGAACTGTCACTCTCAGCTCACAGATGGGGGCTAGGCTTCAGGCACAGTGTCCCCTGGGATGACTAACTGTCTGTCTTTATTCTTCACAGCTGGGCCAGCAGCAAGAGGGGGGGTGGTCGACACCATCCAGGACAGCCTCCCAAACCCGAGAGACCCCGCAGGCACTGGAGACCCATGGATGACTTCTAGAGGGAGCAGCTCAAGGCACTCTGATTCCTGGATGCAGGCTCCAGGAGGACATTGAGCTGCGGCGAGACACCTGACGGGAAGTGCTGGCGCAGGCCTGCCCCATGTGTGTAGCCATGCAATCTCTCATTGCCAGGATGATGCCTGTTCCTGCTCCTGCTTCTGCTCCCACTCCTGCTCTTGCTGTAGCTCCTCTCCTCCGGCTCCTCCTGCTTCTTCTCCAACACCCCCCGTGGCTGCTGTGGCCCCGCATCCATGGCAGTGGGATCACCAGACCTAGATGCCACTCCCAGCCCCAGCCCTGAGCATCTCCTCACCCCTTCTCCTCTTTCCATCTCCCTCCTCACCTTCCAAAGTTCTCATCCCCTCTCCTCTCCCAGTTTCTTTCCCGAGTCTCTCCCCAGTTTCTTTGATCCCAAATAAAAGAAACAGAGATTTTATTTTTTCAAAAACAATTTTTTTGTATTGTCTCAGCAGGGAAGCGGGGATGGAAGGGAAGAGAGAGGTGTGGGAGGAAAGGCAGAGAGGGACTATGTGTAGGCCCCTAATAGGGATGCCCAAAGCAGAGTGTCATGGGGACCCGTGTGAGAAACTCTCCCTTAGGGTCTCCCAGATGTGCACAGCCCTCTGATGGGCCTGCTGGATGACAGCTGTGCGTGGCTGTTCAAAAGCCTTGCTTGTCAGCCTTCTGCCCCCAAGCCTGGCAGGGATATCTCCCCCTTCCTTTCGCAAATATTGTGGAGCACTCAACATGCAGCCACCATGTGAGGGATGCTGTGGTCCCCGAGGTTCAACCAGGTGAGGAGGCGTCTGAAACACGCCTTCAAATGGCCAAAGGTGCCCTCCATGACCATGCGGGACTTGCTGAGCCTTGCATCATGGCGTTCCCGAGAAGGGTTGAGCTGTCTGGTATATGGCTTCCTCACTCCCTCTTTCCCTAGGGAACCCCATTCCTGCACCCTCCCTTGGAACAATAGCCTGAGAGCAACATACCTGCATGAGCACAGCCCTGACAGTCGATCTTCCCATGCTGAACTGGTTCCCGATGGATTGGTTTCTATCTGATGTGGCAAGCTTCCAGAGGGCAATGGTGACACACTTCTAGACAGGGATGGTGGGTCTCATGTGAGTATCCCATCAGCTAAGGGCAAGGGCAAGCCACTCACAGAACTCCAGAAATGTGTCCTTCCTCATCCTGAAATTCTGGAGCTACTGCTGGTCGCCTCAGTGCTCCATGATAATCTGGTCCCACCAGTCTGCATTGGTGTCCAGATGCCAGAAGCGGCGGTGCACAGTGCACAGGGGAGGGCAATCGGGATCTACAGAGATCCAAGGAGGTTCTCCTAGAGAAGCTGGGAGTTGGGTTCCTGCAGGGCTTGGGCTGCAGCCTGCAGAAACTGTGGCATAAGTTATAGCACAAGCTGCAATAGACGTAGACTGCCCAGAGGCAGCTCTGGCTCCATTTTTGGCAAGCTGACGTGTCTGCAAGGGCAACCAGAGCAGGCAGAAGAGAAGGCTTTGCTGTCCCTTAAGGAGATAGGCAAAGGCAAAAAGCCTGAGACACTGCTGTATAGGGGGGTACCTTTAAGCAAGAGCCTCAGCCTGAAGCAGCAGTTACATGAAATAACTGCTGACCTGATACCCTGCCTGAAGTGGTTCCAGGTGGCCTTAAATGCAAGCTAGTGTTCAATCAGTGCAGACACTCTGTTTTGAAATAGCTAAGCGCTATTTTGATGCGCATTTGGTGTGTAGATACAGTATATTGGAAGATATCTTCCGAAATTGCTTATTTTGAAATAAATGTGCAATGTAGATGTAGCCTTAGATCAAAGCTTTGGACACATATGTTCTCTGTGTATTTCTCCAAAGCTTTTATCAGACATGTATCCACTATTTTATTGTAGATGCATGATGCCATTTTCTTAGTAGTAGTAATATGCATGGAAAGCCGAAAATGGTCATTGTTGTGGGTGTTTAAAAAACCCCCCAAAAAACAAACCAGGAATTCAGTGTTTTTCTATATTCTAGTGTTTAAACCTAACTTTATCCACTTGTTCAAGGTTGCATATCAATGCAGTTGCAAAGGAGTTAGCTGTGGCTATTTTGAATAGTTCTGTATTAGGACTGAAACTGAGTTTCTTGCATACTTATAGACTTTGTGATTGTGTCTATGTAAGAGATGTGAAGTGAGGGTTGGCATGCTGGTTTCACTAGGGATTTCCTTCCTTTTTAATGATGGTTTTAAAGACATTTGCACTCTGTTAATATTATTATACTAGCCAATAGCCCGTCATGAGATGGGATTTTGCAAGGAACCTGGAAATCATAAGACGGGTGTGTCTTGGTGGGGATCAAGTGTCTCCCTGCCCCACCTCTTCGCCCTACCCTCGGGTCTCTCCTCCACATCCTATTCCCTTTCAATCTCGGTCTTCTCTCCTGAGCCTCCAGTCTCTCGCACCGTCTCTCTCTCTCTCTCCTCCTCCTACTGCCTCCCCCCTCTCTCTCTCAGCTCTCCTCTGCCTCCTGCCTCTCTCTCCGTCTCTCTCTTTCTCTTCTCCTCCTCCTGCCTCTCACTCTCTCTCTCTCCGCTCTCCTCCACCTCCTCTCTGTCTCCTCCACTTTCCTCTGCCTCCTCACTGTCTCCTCCGCTCTCCTCTCTGTCTCCTCCGCTTTCCTCCGCCTCCTCTCTGTCTCCTCCGTCTCCTCTCTCTCTCCTCCACTCTCCTCTCTGTCTTCTCCGCTCTCCTCTGTCTCCTCTGCTTTCCTCCGCCTCCTCTCTGCCTCCTCCACGCTCCTCTCTGTCTCCTCTGCTTTCCTCTCTGTCTCCTCCGCCTCCTCTCCGCTCTCCTCCACCTCCTCTCTGTCTCCTCCGTTCTCTTCACTGTCTCCTCCGCCTCCTCTCTGTCTCCTCCACTTCCCTCTGCCTCCTCTCTTTCTCCTCCACTCTCCTCTGTCTCCTCCGCTTCCTCTCTGTCTCCTCCACTTCCTCTCTGTCTCCTCTGCTTTCCTCCGCCTCCTCGCTGTCTCCTCCGCTCTCCTCTCTATCTCTTCCACTCTCCTCCGCCTCCTCTCTGTCTTCTCTGCTCTCTTCTGTCTCCTCCGTTTTCCTCCACCTCCTCTCTGTCTCCTCTGTTCTCTTCTGTCTCCTCCGTTTTCTTCTGCCTCTTCTCTGTCTCCTCCTATATCCTCTCTTTCTCTTCTCTGTCTCCTCTGCTTTCCTTCTTTTGAAACTGGTGCCCTTTCCTGATGTCAGAGACACATGCTCATCCAGGTCCCACCCTCTGGCCTTGTACGTCACCGCCTCGCCCCCCTTCGCCTCCCGCCGTGGCACTCGGCTGATTTCTGCGTTGCTCAGCTGGGCCGCCGTGTGGGAGCAAGCAGCGCAAATGGCCGTTTGGGCTCCGCGGTCCCCATGCAGTATAGGGGTTGGCGCTGCTTGAGTGTGGGGTGGATCGCCCTCGCCGCCGCGGGGCAATCCTGCCCCATCACACGGCGCTCAGTGCTCCGCTCCATCTACTGATCAATGCCACGACGCCGCTCAGAGGCAACAGAAAACGTTACAGCGTTACAGAGACACAGGTGCCGCTCAGAGGCAACAGAGAACATTACAGCATTACAGAGGCATTACAGCGTTACAGAGCCACAGACATTGGGCTTTTATATATATGATAATAATATAATACTATATAATAAATCTAAATTAGCAAAAGGTTTGTTTTTTTGTTTGGGAAACGTCACTTGTTTTAGTGCAGATAGTCACATGGATCACTATTAGCACTCAGAAGTATTTATCCTTGCTCTGCTTCCCAGGGAATCCAGGTGTCTTTTATTTTCTACTACAGCCCTGATTTTCATAGTGAGCATACTCAGCTGTACTCATCCTCTGTGTCCACAAAAAGCCCTACATCCCATTGGCCCTCCTGTCCCAAACAAAGCTCTATAACTTCTCCACCACATTTATTATAGCTTTGAAATGTTGATATGCTCAACTGTTCATATTTACTGGAAGCTGAATGTGGTGGCAGGGTGGAGGAGAAGTTGATAGGGACACTGATGGTGTTGGGCAGTGTAAAGATGCGTGTGGTTGTGAGGGAGCATATGGGGAGAAGAGCTCAGTGGAGAAGGAAGATGTGAGACGTAAGGAGAAATAGGAGAAAAATTGTGAGAGGCAGCATGGGAGCAATCTCTTGAGGATATAGGGTTATAGGATAGTATGAGACAGGTGTCTAGGGATGAGAGGGGACTGAAAGGAGAACAGAATTCTATAGGATAAGCAGACTTTAATTGGTGAGTGTGTCTCATTAGAGAAGAGCTACAATTCTATAAATTCCTGTGGTCTCTCAAAGGAGCAAGTCTCTGACAAACCTTAGGCAAACTCCAGCCTGAATTTTCTAACTCAGAAAACACCTCCCACACCTCTACCAGATCAGGTACTCACCTTTTGTGTCACCAAACAATATTTAAGCTCAGAAACCATCTTTATTCACCCCTCATTGTCATTCCACCAACCTCTCTTCCTCCCAGTCCTCTCCCCTCACACCTCCACCACACAGACACCTGGCATGGTAGGAGGGAGAGAATGTGGCTGCATGGAGTATATGTAACAACCCTCTATGAGACTAATTTGAATTAAACTTATATGCCCTCTGCTTCAGTTGCCTGCAGACTCCGGGTAGTGTTGCAGGAACTCCTGTTAGCACTGATGCATCTCTGAATGCAGTAGGTAGCTCCCGTGACATCAGGTCTACAAGAGTCTACAGCAGGGGTGGGCAGTAATTTTCGCAGGGGGGCCACTTAATGAATTTTGGTATATGGTCACAGGGCAGCTCCACTCCCCTGAAAGAGGTGGGGCCTGAGGCAGAGGGGCAGAGCTGGGGACTAGATTTCCCCCAGAAAATCTGGGGCCTGAGGCTTTGAATTAAAAACACAGCAAAGGGTTCATGACTTATGACCCCGCTGCTACTGCATTGCCTAGGATAGCTGGGACCATGTGACCTGGAGCCCTTCTTAATGGCTGCAACAACCCCGGGCATCTTCTAGTCAACACAGTAGTGGCAGGGCCAGGAGCCCTTTAAATTGTTGCTATTTAAAGGGCTCACAGTTCACAGCCCTGCCATTACTGCATTGCCTGGCAGTTGCCCGGAGTTGCTGTGGCTATTTAAAGGGCTCGCAGCTCAAGCTCCTGCTGGGATGGTGCCGCGACTGGGAGCCGAGAGCAATTCAAATAGGATCCTGATGCCATAGCCACCACCTGGAAATTCGGTGGTACAGGTAGCAGGATATAAATAGAAAGCAGCCAGATGCAGTCTGTGGGCCAGATCTGGCGCCGGGGCCACATCTTGCTCAGCCCTAGTATACAGTGTGACTGACAGTTGGAGAATTAGCCCCTGCTAGATTAGTCACCTTACCTAGATGTATCATAAAAGGTATTTCCAGCACAGATAACATAGTTTTAATAATATTGTAAAAGGTGCTGGTGAGATCTTATGTGGAATAGTGTAGACAATTCTCATCATCTCTGTTCAAGAAAGAGAATTTCAAAACTGGAACAGATGCAGTGAAGGATATGATCAGGGGGAATGCAGAGTACATTTTACAAGAGCAAACTAAAATAATGTAGCTTCTTTAGCCTAGGAAAACAAAGGCTGGCTAAGAGGGGATATGGGTGCTCTCTATAAATTGGACGAATGGAGAACATATTTAAGTTTAAGGGCAGTGTGACATAAAAACAAATGGGTATAAACTGGTCATGAGGAAATTAATGCTGGAAATTAGAATGTTTCTGAGCATAAGATGAGTTTGAGGTTCTGGAACAACCTCTGAAAAATGGTGTGGTCAATAAATCTAACTAGAGCTTGATAGGATTGCCAGCTTTCCAATTGTTCAAAACTGGACACTATAGCCTCTCCCCCCAATCACTCACTCCCCACTTCCTCTGTCACTCTCACCCTTTTCCCCTAGGACTTAACTGCAGAGCCAGATTGGAAGGACCTGGCACAGAGCCTGCCTGCTTGCCCTCCCAATTGTAGCACGGTAGGATGGAGGGGAAGGATTAGTTTCCGAAGTGTGGGGCTAGAGAGAGCTAAGAGTCTGAGAGAGAGGGATGGGCAGTCCAGGCAGCAAGCCCACCTGCCAGCTCCACTCCTCAAATTCCAAATGCTATCAGGATCCCTCCTCCTTCAGCAGCAGATGCTCTTCCCCAGCCCCCACCCCCAGAAGTAGAGGCCAATTATGGTTGCTACGATATCTGCACTTTTGGTGTCTGGTCAGCAATACTATTTGTCAACAATACTGAACAGACATTGCAAAGGCCCCCTTTTGAGTTAATTTTCCAGTGAAGAATTTGAAACCTGGCAACTGCTCTACTCTGCGCTGATTAGACCTCAATTGGCGTATTGTGTCCAGTTCTGGGCACCACATTTCAAGAAGGATGTGGAGAAATTGGAGAAGGTCCAGAGAAGAGCAACAAGAATGATTAAAGGTCTAAAAAACATGAGCTATAAGGGAAGACTGAAAGAACTGAACTTGTTTAGTTTGGAAAGGAGAAGACTGAGAGGGGACGGGATAGCAGTTTTCAAGTATCTAAAAGGGTGTTATAAGGAGGAGGAAGAAAAATTGTTCTCCTTGGCCTCTAAGCACAGGACAAGAAGCAGTGGGCTTAAATTGCAGTAAGGGAGGTTTAGGTTGGACATAAGGAAAAACTTCCTGCCTGTCAGGGTGGTTAAAAATGGGAGTAAGTTGCCTACGGGGTTGTAGAATCTCCATCACTGGAGATATTTAAGAGCAGGTTAGACAGACACCTGTCAGGGATGATCTAGGCGGTGCTTGGTCGTGCCATGACGGCAGAGGGCTGGACTCGATGACCTCTCGAGATCCCTGCCAGCTCTAGTGTTCTATGATTTTATGATAACCCTAGAGCTTAATAAGTTTGTGAATGGTTATATACAGGGCTCGCCAAGCTGCGGCGAGCCCTGCTCGCCAGCCGCATGGAACCTCATGCTGCGCACGCGCTGACCGTGCTGCGCGGCCGCACCGGGCTAAACTCTATTCGCCACAGGCGAGTAGATTACATTAATTGTCGAGCCCTGGTTATATATGATGGGATTGCCTGCAATTCAATGACTCAGAAAGTCTGTTCCAGTCCTGTGTTCCTGGAGGTAAAAGGAGTGGATATTCCCTTTTTTCATCTTACCTGTACATCTCTCCATCCTTGGTATTAAGGGAATACATACTTTCTATTTTCATGTCTGCCTCTAGACAACTTTCTATAGCCTTAAAAATAACTAAACGAGGCATTTTGAGAAATGGGAAACTGTATGTCCATCTTATCAGAAGTGGCTCTCAGAAATTTGTTCAATGCTTCACTGATAGACAAGCTAATGTTCCCTTGCAAAAATAATAGAAAATAATAAAACCTATAATAATAAGCTGTACTCCTTTCATGGTTGGCTAACTAAAAGCATTATATGATAATATGCACTATTTATTTTAGTGTCTCTTTGGGACTAGTAGTCTGCTGACCTCTGAAATTATATTTGTCCTTTTTTGATGTTATATAGTTATGTTTTTAGAATTATACTTTATTATGCTGTATTTTGCATAAAAATAATCTTACCTATATACAAAATTTTTGCTTCTTTTTTATTTATTGAACAGTTAAAATAACAATCATTACTTCAAAATGTTCAATTTTATGCTTATTCAGTATCTCATATTATAAGTCTGATACAAAGGCCACGAAAGCCAATGGGAGTCTTTCTGCTGACTTGAGTGGACTTTCAATCAGACCCTAGATTAAATAATACAGGAAACGGGGGACAGTCAATGAAACTGAAAGGTAGTAAATATACAACTTTGCAAGGGAATTTTTTTTTCTTACACAGTGCATAATTAAATGTGGAATTCATTGCCACAAGTTTTTATCATGGTCAGGTGCTGAGTAGGATTCTAAACAGTATCAGACATTAATAAAGTGATTAAGAACATCCAGATTTAAAATATATAGAGTTTAAAAAGGGAAGGGAGGAAGAAAATTAAAATGCTTATGTATCAAGGCATAAGCCAGTCATCATTTCATAGGGGTTAGAAAGACATTTCCCTTTTGGACAGATTATTTCATAAATGAGCAGTATAGATAAAATAAAACCTGGGGCATTTTATGAGGACATTTTTGAGGGTTGTGAAATAGTCATGCACAAGATAAAAGAACATTTTTGTTGATGCCACCATTACCAGTGACTAAGTCAGGATGGATTGATTTAAATACAAAATAATTGATTTAAATCAGTTTCCCACTTATACTTCTTGACATATTTCTTCAAACAATGGTGCAAATCTGATCATTAAAACATGATAATTGAGACCTCTAGACAGCATTTTACAAAATCTAAAATGATATATTTTGTGTGATTTTTTTGATAACTTGATTTTTATTCATTTAGGAAATAGTACATATTAGTTGGACCTCCCTGGTCCGGCACCGCTAGGAACTGACTGGTCCCGAACAAGAGAATTTTCTGGACCAGGGGAGGTCTCATGCCATCGCCTGCTGCCTCACCCTTACCCTCGCCCGCCCCCAACCTGCCTGGGCTGCTTTCCCAGCTGCTAATGGCTCCCTGGGCAGCACAGGCTCCAACTCCTGCCGCAGGGCTCTGGCCCTAGCACCGTGCTCCTGGAGGCTGCTGCAGGGCTCTAGCCCTGTCTCGTGCTGCCTCCAGCCGGGCTGCCCACCCTGTTGCCCCCACCCCAACTAGCCCTCCTGCCCTCAGGCTCCTGGGCTTTCTGGTCCAGGAGCATCCGTGGTCCTGCCGGACAATGGATGTTTCTGGACCAGAGAGTGCCGGTTTTTGGAGGTACAACCTGTATTCATTATCTGTGTCAAGACTCAGATGCAGCAGCAGTATATTAGGAATGGTAAGAACTAAATCATACACACAAATACAATAACATTTATGTTTTATTAAATAAACTCTTAAATGTTACATAAATGTTTCACATTTCACATTTGTAATTGAAGCAGTCTCCTGAGTTGTGATCCTTAAACTTTGAAAATAAAAAAAAGTTTATTAACTCCAACAAGTTCTCAGAACACTTAGGCTACGTCTAGACTACATGGCTCTGTCAACGGAGCCATGTAAAATAGTTTATTCGGCATAGCCAAAGAAGCGGGGATTTAAATAATCCCCACTTCATTAAAACCTGGGAGGAGGGAGCTGGAAGGGGGAAGCAAGGAGAAGAAGGGGGAGGGGAAGCTCAGGGCTCAGGGTTGGGGGTCTCGCCGGACCAACTTGATTGTCATGCAAACCTGCTCCTGGGTTCGCATGTGGCCTTTGGTGACCAGGCTGGCAGCTATCCTGCCATAAATGGCTGCCTTCCTACATCTAGTGCGGAGATAATGGACGTTGGGGGCATCCCCCCCCAAGCCTGAATAAGGTCCATGATCTCCACCCTGGACCAGGAAGGCGCCTGCCTTCTCCGGGCCCTGGCAGGCTCCTCGGAGCTGGCAGACTGCTCCTGGGGAGCGGTGGAGGGCTGACTGCCAGTGGCTTGCTGGCTCATGTTTTGGGGCCACTGGATCAGGGGCAGTGACTGCTGGCTCTGGGCTGGCAGGCGTGGAGCTGGCACAGGCACTGTGGCCCAAGTCTACCCCTTTAAGGGCTCCAGCGAGGGGGGGAGGGAGTGGAGTGTTCTTGGTTGAGGCTGGAGTGGCCACCAGGGCACTCTGGGAAGGCTGGAGGCCCCCTATTTCAAAATAAGTGTCTACACAGCACTTATTTCGAAATAGCTATTTCGAATTTGGTGTTATTCCTCGTGGAATGAGGTTTACCAAATTCAAAATAAGTGCTCCGCTATTTTGAATTAATTTCGATGCTAGGAAAGTTATTTTGAAATAAGGGCTGTTATTTCGAAATAACTTTGCTGTGTAGACATACCCTCACTCTGCATAGAACGAGGTTTACAGGGACATCCAAATAGCAAACCCATTATTTTGAAAGCCATTTCAAAATAATGGGCTTGTTGAAAGATACAGAATAGGTATTTTGGGATATTGGAAGTACCCCAAAATAGCGCCGCAGTGTAGACATATCCTAAATGTACCATATCCTTAAAACTTCTTTGCCTAGCTCTCATCTTCCACACTCCGACTGTCATTTTCATGCAGATTTGATTCCAAGTTACCAAAAAAAGCTAAGACTGTGCTCATTATCATGCACTTAATTTTGGCATAAGTGCCATTGAAAACAAATGTAAGATGGGGTTTCTTGCAAAAGTTGAGTTATGCTGAAGTAAAATAGGGAATAGGCTTATGGCATCACCACTGTGATCTGTGACCATTTAATTCCAAAATAAGAGGCATGTATTTTGTCAGTGTTTCTCAACCTTTTTTTTGTATAAAGTACCCCTTTTAAATAAATAAATATATATAAGTACCCCTAATACCTACAGTTTTCAGACACACAACATTTTTTCTACCATTGCAACACATTTGTTTAAACAACTTAATCGTAGCCGGACTGGCGATGAAATTTTTGGTGTAAAAAGTACAAAAATAATAAAGCACTGTAAAACTTAAAACAAAAATTTAGTTTTCTCCAAATTTCAGTTGTGTTGATGTACCCCCAGACTTCTCTTGAGTACCACTAAAGGTACTCATACCACTGGTTGAGAAACACTGTATTATGTAATATAAAAGAAGAAAATGAGACTCAGTTGCAAAAGGCAACTCTAGATTTCTCTTACTGCAGCATTCTGAACTGTACACTTGGGTGATAGATTCTAAACCTAGCTAACTACTTAGACAAGCCATAAAGATTAGCTAAGGTAAACTTTCTTTTATACAAAACATCCAATATAGCAAACAGCTTGGGAATGTACTTGTTAAGTCATACTTCTACTAAAAGGCATAGTTCTTCAGCCATATCCACATTCTCATCCACATCATTTTCTCCCAATAAGCACTTTTCCTTATAATATTTTGTTCTTGCAGCCAGACCCTGCATAATCTTCTTGCTCTGCTTACACTTGACGGACCGAGGAATTCGAAATCGGAGTAATGCTAATTTTGAAATAGTTATTTCAAAATAATGGCAGTGTGGATGCTCCAGGTGCTGCTATTTCGAAATAATTACTCTCCAGAGTAATTCAAACTAATTACTCCCCAGTCCTTCATGGGGTTCTAAGTCTGAGGTGGCACGTCCACATTAATGGAGCCTGCCTTGGACTAATTTTGATGCTTCTCCGTAGTGAGGACGTGCTAGTTCAAATTTGTTAAAATCAGGAGTTCTTAAGTTGTATTTAATAAGATCTAAATAGTTTTCTAGTGTAGACATGTCCTAGGGGAATATAGGAAGCTGTGTGTGTGCTGAATAATGTCTTCCCTTCTTCTTTCCAGTTCACTCTACTGTTCCTATCTGTGCTGCCTCCCTATATATTGTCTCTCTGTCTTTACACAATGATTTAACTAACTCTGCTGAGTTTGGCCCATGGCCACCATCACAGAAGCACAGAACCAAAACAACCCTATCCAACCTGTGTCTGTTTTTGCACATTAGTCTGCTGAGAAACAGAAATGGAAGACCCAGAACTTTCAAGAAGCAAGAGCTGGTTGTTAGGTTGGGCAGACTGAAGTCATTAATTCATTTTTTTATGTGACTATAAGTGTAGGTATAGCATGTTTCTGATTAGATTTAATTGTAATTTTTATTTTAATGAGAAAATTAGTATTTTATTGATGATTTAAATAAAAAATCTGAATTAAATTAAAAATATCATTTTTTAACTTTTTTAAAAAGTCATTGATTTTTGTCCACCCTGGTCTAAGTAAACAACTTGTGCCTATTTCTCCTGTAAGTTAGACTTTTAAAAGACTTTTTAACTGAACACTGAACTTATGTTATCAACATTCCTTTTAAAAATAATAGCTCATATACTGTCTAAACACATTCACATTTTTTCTTCACCCCAAACAATGTTATTTGTCTTGAACAACAGTAGATTTTGATTCATGAAAAGAAAAAAAGGGACATTTTAGTTATCCACAAAAATGTTCCAAGGACATCACAGGAAGATAATTATCTGTGGTCGCTTTAATGACAACATTTCTTTCACTCTCTTATGCATTTGGTAATGCCACTGCCAGAGGAAAAAAAATACTGCTCTGAATTTAACAGTTGTCTGTGTCAGTATGGCAGTTGATGTATTCAAGTGTTTTTGGAAGATTTTGTATTTTACAGCCCTTTTATTGACAAAATTAAAGATGATGAAAAAGGGTAAACAATGGCAAATGCAATGACAATGTAAAACAGCAACAAATGCAAACTTCATGCATTGATACAGTTTAGAGTATTCATAGTTTAGTAGCTTATCATCCAACAATCTATTTATACATTTTTCATACAAGATGAATTATCTCTTATATTTGGTGCCCACTTACTTTTCTTGTCATACAGAGATTCTGGTTAGCTTCACAGTATCTCCTTCTTATCTGACAACAGCTATAGTAGTCATCAGAAAAAAAAAAGTCATTCTCATTTTCAATGGGTACTTTATTATTGAAAGCACCCAGTGGAATAGTTATAAATTAATCAATTTGAGGAAGAACAGATTTTCATTCCAGAAACACCAATTTTTGCAAAATTGTTTTTAAAATATAGACATTGTGATCATCAAAAGCAATATGGTTAACTAGAAGAAGTGGAAATTAATATAAGCAGTATTGGCTATCCCAAATGTTAAGAAAAGAGTTATGTCTCAAAAATGTATGAAATTGGCTTAAATATATAAATATAATGAGATTTAATAATAATAAACCTTAATTAATCATGTGGTATTCACATAGTCACTTGACTTCTGCAGTTAGGGGTTTAAAAATCACCAGCTATTGTTGGCAACTCTGCAAGGGAAAACACTACTAGTGGACAATCCTAGGGGACACATACCTTTTATATACAGAGCTCGATACAGAGTATTTCACATTAAGCAAGTGAATAGGTCCAGTTAAGTAGAACTATTTCTGTTCTTAAAGGTAAACAGCTACTTGAGTGCCTGATGATCAGGAACAGAGTATTTGGCACCATGCAAGATTCAGAGCTTAGTCATTTCCAGCCAATTTTCCAGATGGAAGTGGAAAGTCATATATTGTACTTTTAGATAAAGTATCACTCAGGGCAGAGTTATAATCGTGAAAGCCAATAGTGCTGCCTGAGCTATAGCAAAATTTGCTCCTAAGCAAGTCTTTTAAAACTACAAAAGGAAAATGAAATACCTAAGAATGTAAACTAGAAAAAAAGCCCAATATGATCTCATATTCTTGGCTATTTCATTGGTAGTCCACATTGTATCAATCAGCTCTATTAATTATTTTTCTACTTTGTCCTTAGAACATCAATGAAGGTCATTGTAACTGGTTCTGTTATTCTAGGATACCATATTTAACTGAGAGAATTAAAACCTATAGGCAGTAGATATTTTGAGTTATGTCTCTAGTTAAATATCCTAATCTTCTTTCCGGAAACAAAAGACATACATATGCTTCATCTCTTTCTTGTACACTCCTAGAGCAATATTTTACTGTTTCTCATACTGGTAAAAATAACAGTGGTGTGAGATCACAATCTGACCCTTTGTAGCCCATTAATTCAGTACTAATATAATTCCTATGAGGTCCCTCTATTTTTTGAAAAGTGTATTGTGAAAGTCTTGATTAAATAAATAGGAAAGGTGTACAGATTATATGCATCCTGATACTGTGTGCAATAATCTCTACAAACAAACTATTAACAAATCTAATTTTCTTCATACCCAGAATCTTCTAAAATGAAGTATTTGCTATGTCATTTTGCCAAGTCCACATTACTTTGTTACACTTAAGGTGCTTGGTAGTATATTATTCTTTGGCAGTCTACAGTACGAAGCAATATAATCCTACACTGCTAGAACATTCATTAGGGGATCTTTGGGAAGTAAAGCCTCTGAAATGCTGATGATAGATTGCATTGCATGATATCTCAGTAGACACTGCAAAACACACAAAAGCAGAGGAAGACCCGGTTCTCTGAGTTTCAGTAATACATGTTTGGTGTTTCATGTACAGTAGACTTCCGATAATCCGGCACCTTTGGGACCTAGGTGGTGCAGGATTATTGAATATGCCGGAGTACCAGGAGGTACTATAAGGGGGCATACTCCCAACCCAATCCCCCTCCCCCCCACCACCTTATGTTTGGGTCCCAGAGCCACCGGTACAGCCGCACGTCTCCCTCCAGGTGCTGGGGCACATGCGCTGAGCGGCCGGCTTTTCAATGAGGTGGCCGGGACGCCATGCGCAACCCAATCCCCCTCCCCTCCCCTTCCCTTCCCCAGAGCCAAACACCTCCCCTCCCTACTGTCACCCAATCCCCCTTCTCCACCAACCTTATGTCCGGGTCCTGAAGCAGCTGCCTGTGCTCAGCGGCCGGCTGCTCGCATGTGCAGGCTGGACACTGAGTGCGCTGGGGACCGTGAGTGGAACGGCGTGGGCCGTGAGCGTGCATGCGGCTGACAGCAGCCCAGCCGTGAGAGTGGCTGACCTAGGCAGTTCCGGGTTCCAGTTGATGCCGGACTATCAGGAGTACCGGACAACTGGATGCCGGACTATTGGAGTCCTACTGTATTAGGTAACTGTTCACGAAGAAGGGTCAAGATAACTTACTATGAGTTGATGAAAGCAATAAACAGAGCAGCACATTAGGGATTTAATGGACTTCTGTGGGTACTTGCAAACACGGACGAAGAGTATCCCATTGGGTATTTAGTTAAGAGGATAGGCCCACTCATGGGTTTGTAACTGGTTAAAAGATAGGAAATAAAATGTAGACCTAAATGGCCAGTTTCCAGACTGGAGAGAAGTAACTAGTGATACCCCCTAGAGGTTTGCACTGGAACCAATCCCATTCAACATATTCATAAATTATCTGGTGGTAAAATTTACAGATAATACAGAGTTGCTTAAGATATTTAAGTCCAAAGCAGACTGCGAACAATGTCAGTCTCACAAAATGGCAGATTAAAATCACTGTTGATAAATACAAAACAGTGCAACTATACTTATAAAATGATGGGGCCTGAGTTAGCTGTTATCACTGAAGAGAGAGATCTTGGAGTCATTGTGGATAGTTCTCTGAAAACATTCACTCAGTGTGCCGCAGCAGTCAAAAAAGCAAATAGAATATTGGGAACCATTAAGAAAGGGATACATAATAAGACAGGAAATCATAGAATCCTAGGACTGGAAGAGACCTCAGAAGGTCATCAAGTCTAACCCCTTGCCCAAAGCAGAACCAATCCCAACTAAATCATCCCAGCCAGGGCTTTGACAAGGCAGGACTTAAAAACCTCTAGGCATGGAGTCTACCACTTCCCTAGGTAACCCATTTCAGTGCTTCACCACCCTCCTAGTGAAATAGTTTTTCCTAATATGCAGCCTAGATCTCCCCCACTGCAATTTGATACCAACGTACCTCATTCTGCCATCTGTCATTACTGAGAACAGCCTCTCTGCATCCTCTCTGGAACCTCCCTTCAGATTAATTAAAAGCTGCTATCAAATCCGCCCTCACTCTTCTCCTCTGCAGACTAAGTGCAAGTCCTTCAGCCTCTCCTCGTAGGCCATGTGCTCCAGTCTCCTAATTATTTTTGTTGCCTTCTGCTGGACCCTCTCCAGCGTCCACATTCTGTCTACAGTGCGGGGCCCAGAACTGGACACAATACTCAATGTGGCCTCACCACTGCTGAATAAAGGGGAATAATCACTTATCTAGATCTTCTGGCAATACTCCCCCTAATGCACCCCCCATATGCCATTAGCCTTCTTGGCTACAAGGGCACACAACAGCTGGCTCATATCCAGCTTCTCATCCACTGTAATCCCCAGGTCCTTTTCTGCCAAACTGCTGCTTAGTCAGTCAGTCCTGAGCCCATTACAGTGCTTGGAATTCTTCCATCCCAAGTGCAGGACTCTGCACTTGTCCTTGTTGGATTTCATCAGATTTCTTTTGGCTCAATCCTCCAATTTGTCTAGGTCATTTTGGACCCTATTCCTATGTGCCAACAATCTACCTCTGAGCTTTGTGTCATCCGCACACTTGCTGAGAGTGCAATCCATCCCCTCATCCAGGTCATTAATAAAGATATTGAACAAAACCAGCCCTAGATCCTTGGGGCATTCCACTTACACAGACTGCTAACCAGCCATTGATCAGTGTGATGGACTGCCTCCCCATGCTTCAGAAAATGGACTTATGGATACAAATGCACATAACTTAAAAAAGCTTTGGACAAATTGCTTCATGTACCCTATCAATCTTCATGTCATAATCCACTCGATCTGTTTATCTTATTTTGTTGTGTGTATCATTCTTGTGTGTAAAATTAGACATATGGAGTGTGGAATGCTTTATGGTTTTTAAATGTGTGAGGGTATGTCTACACTACAGAGTTTTGTCGGAAAAATGGCCATTTTTCTGACAAAACCTGCATTACATCCACACTGCAATTGTGTTCTTCCGAAAGTAAATTGAAAGAACAGAGGGGTTTTTCCAGAATTGGTAATCCTCTTTCTATGAGGCAGAAGCCTTTTTCCGAAAGAGCTCTTTTGGAAAAACGGTGTGTGTGGACGGGGAGGAGGGATTTTTTTTCCGAAAGAAGAGGCCTCCAGGAAATAACACAGGTGCCCTGGTGAACACTCCATCCAAATTAATCAGGACCGTATAGTTCCTATCTCTTGGCTCCTCTTAAAGCTGCAGGCACCCTGAACAGGTCTTGTGGCAGGAAGCTGGCCTGAGAACAGCACGTCACCATGCAGCTCTCCCTGCCACAGGCCTTGCCCCCCGCAACCCTCCTGGCCCTCGCAGGGAGCAGCCCCAGGACCCACCAAGAGGACTCTCCTTGAGCTATGGGGCGAGGACACCTTGCAGGATCTCCGTTCCAAGCGGCGAAACGCCGACATCTATGAGTGCATGTCCAAGTCCCTGGCGGAGCGCGGACATCCACCTCGGACCTTGGAACAGGTCTGGAGTAAGGTGAAAGAGCTCCATCAGGAATATGTCCAGAGAGCACAGCTTGCGCTCAGGGGCAGGACCTCACACATTCCCCTATTACCAGGAGCTGCACCAGATCCTGGGGCGGGGGGGAACATCTTCCCCACCCATCGTCGTGGACTCCAGCCTCCAAACCCCTGTTGTCGCCTGGCCAGAGGTCATGGCAGAGGAGGAGCAGGAGGACCAGGGCCAGCTGGAGGAGGAGATGTACACCGTCACCTTGTCCCTGGAGCGGGTGCCTGTGAACCAGGACATCTCCCAGGCCTCCTCGGACGCCGGGGAGAGATCTTCAGGTGAGTGGTCTCAGTTTGTCACACACACAGGGCGAGGGAGGCAAGCACACAGGGAGTAGTGTGCAAGTGTTGTTCGGGCTGGACATCGTGGTGCAGTCTGCGCACATGCAACTACGTGCAGCGTTAGTGTGTGGCACGCGGACACAGCAGGCAGCCCCTGAGCATGGGTGGGATCCTGCTGCCAGGCTGAGGGTAGGCCACACACATCCTGCCCTGGTGGGGGAGCCCTCTAAGCACCTGCCACGGCTAGAAGCAGGCTAGCCACAAGGGTGCAGGCATGACCCTAGACACACCGAGGAGTGCCGCACATAGCACGCAGGCATGCCTGCACGTGCAAGGCACCGCCCACTCCCGCAGGCAACGCTGCAAGCCACAGGTGTGTGTACGGACACCAGGGAGGACCAGGCTGCTCCTGGCTCCTCTGCCGCCCATGGAGGGATCCCAATGTAGCCGGATGCTTCCCTTGCCTGCTTGTCCGTGGGCCGGGAAAAGGGGGTTGGGAAGCAGGCAGCACGGTCCCCTGGGCACCTCGGGGCCCCTGTGAGTAATGGCCCGCTGTGCAGGCCACACATAGCCTTGCTTCCAGGACATCCCCCTCCTCTGGCCCAAGGACTTTTGGTTGCTGCTCACAGAGGAGGGCACAGCCTCAGGAACAGTGTCTGCATGGATGACTGACCGCCTCTCCCTCTTTGTGTTCTCCACAGCTGGACTAGTCGGGACTGAGGGGCAAGCCACGCCGCCAGAGCCAGTCGCCAGAGCCCAGGGGACTCGAAAGCATGCCAGGGTCCAGGAAGACCTCATGCGCCAGCTTGTCAGCATCCTGCATGACAAGCAGCAGACCCTGGTGCAAAAGATCCGTGAGGATGCTGAGTGGTGGAACCGCGCATGGGACCAGCTCATGCATAGGTGTGATAACATGTGTGCCGTCATGTTGCACATGATGGCACAGCCACCTGCTGCCGCCGCTCCTGACTTCCACCCTCCTACCCCCCTGCTATACCCATTTGCCCTCCGCCTGCCCCCATGCAATGCCTCTGCTCCCTCCCCAGGTGTTGCCCATGCCCCCTCCCCCTGCCCCCTGCCATCCCTGACCCCGCTCCAGCCCCCCTCCTGCCCACCCACTGCGTTCCCTGGACCCACCCAACCCCCACTCTGACAAGGTCCCTGCACTCAAGGTGGCACATCTTGCCACCTTCCTCCCCCTCCAGGTTATGAGTTCCCCTCCCCCTGCACATTTATAGTACATTATAGTTTTTTTAATGTACTATAAATTTTTAATGTACTATAAATACAGACTTTGTTTTGTTGGAAACACCACAGGTTTTTTTCATTGAGAGGTCAGGAAAAGGGCGAATGGAGGGGTTGTGGTGGGGAAGGGATAGGGCAGGAAGCCACAAGCCCCTATTGGGGAGACCCTGGGGAGAGTTACTTGGGTGCTTGAGAGAATCTCTCCCTCAGGGCTTTCTGGATGCGCACCCTGGCCTGATGGGCCTGGCGGATGGCAGCTGTCCGTGGCTGCTGGAAGGCTTGCTCCTTGCAGCTGGTGTCTGCCCCCCGCCCTGGGAGGAAGGCCTCTCTCTTCCTCGCCACAATGTTGTGGAAGACACAACATGCCATGACCACCTCGGGGATGTTGTGCTCCCCCACAGCCAGGCAGGTCAACAGGCACCTGAACCATGCCTTCAGGTGCCCAAAGGCATACTCAACTTGGATTCGGTCCCAGATGAGGTGGGTATTAAATTGGGCCCTGCTGGGGTCCAGGTGGCCTGTGTATGGCTTCATTAGCCATGGCATCAGGGGGTAAAACCGCATCCCCCACAATGCAGAATGGCATCTGCACGTCCCCAACAGCAAGCTCACGGTGAGGGAAGAATGTGCCCACCTCCAGCTTCCCATACATGCTAGAGTTCCTGAAGATGTGGGCATTGTGTGCCCTGCCCGACCGCTCAACAAAAATGTCCATAAACTGTCCACAGTGGTCAACCAGGGCCTGCAGCACCATCAAGAAGTAGCCCTTGCAATTTATGTATTGGGCCACTCGATGTTCTGGTGCTTGGATCAGTATGTGGGTCCCATCAGTCACTCCACCACAGTTCGGGAACCCCAAGATCTCTCCTGAAAAAAAGGTTCTTCTGAAAGAAACCTGCCGTCTAGACATAGCCAGAATGAAAGCCATCACGGGTGTTACCCTCAGTGTCTTGATGACCAACTGTTAAACAATCTCTTTTCTCCTTTAAGTCTTAGCAGTGGTTGGTCTGGGGAAGTCACATGTCCGCCCCAACTGGCCAGGTGACTTCCCATGCGAAAAGGGAATCTTTAAAAACAATAGGAAAGTAGGAGTGTTGAGTCTTTGGCAGGCACACACAGAGTGTGAACCAGAGAGACCCCAGGGGAAGAGGAGATTTCCCTGGATGGAAAGTTTAGCTGGGAAAGGAACAGTTTTAGGGTGAGTGTGAAATAAGTTTGTACTGAGGATTTAGTGTTAGAATTAGCTAAGTGTTTACTGTTATTCTGAGTTTCTAACATACTTTGCTCTGCCTGTTCTCACTTATTACCACTTAAATCCTGCATATACTTAATAAAATCACTTTCACTTACTATCAAGCCCAGTGTAAATGATTGTTACTGGGGGAGCAATCGGTGTGTACATCCCCCTTTTAATTGTTAAAAGGGGCTTACATATATAATTTTTTTCTGGTTCTGATCCCATTAGGGGAGGAAGCTGGACCCTAAACTGCATTCTCCTTAGACCTGAAGAAATTCAGTGTCTGTACTGCTTCTCGGGGGGGGGGGGAGGGGGACAGTGATCTCAGCTTGGTGCCATGGCTGGGGGAGCTTGGTGCCTTGGCTGGGGTAGACCAGCAGAGCTGGCCCAGCAGGACCCAGCTGTGAGAAGCCCCGGAGAGCGGGAAGGTAAGTGGCCGTGGCCATGTCAGCACTCTGGTAAGCACCCCCAAGGGGTCTTCTGTGATCTCACCTTGTCACAATCACTATCCATTGAGCCCGACAATTTAGTTACCTTTCTATCCACCTTTCAGTCCATTTATCCAATCCATGCTTCCTTAACTTGCTGGCAAGAATTGTGTGGGAAACTGTATCAAAAGTTTTGCTAAAGTGAAGGTATATCACATCCACCACCTTCCCCATTTCCACAGAACCAGTTACCTCATCATAGAAGGCAATCAAGTTGGTCAGACATGACTTGCCCTTTGTGAATCTATGTTGACTGTTCCTGATCACTTTCCTGTCTTCCAAGTGATTCAAAATTGATTCCTTGAGGATCCCCTCCATGATTTTTCTGGGGACTGAGATGAGGCTGATCGGACCATAGTTCCCTGAATTGTCCTTCCTCCATTATTTAAAGATGGGCACTACATTTGCCTTTTTTGCAATTGACTAGGATCTCCCCCGATCACCACGAGTTTTCAAAGATAATGGCCCAAGGCTCTGCAATGACATTCGCCAACTCCCTCAGTACCCTCATGCATTAAACCCAGCCCCATGGATTTGTGTATGTCTAACTTTTCTAAATAGTTATTAACCTGTTCTTTCTTCATTGAGGGCTGACCGCCTCCTTCCCACACTGTGCTGCCTAGTCCAGCAGTCTGGGAGCTAACCTTGTCTGTGAAGATAGAGGCAAAGAAAGCATTAAGTACTTCAGCTTTTCCTATATCATCTGTCACTAGCTTACCTTACTTATGCAGTAAGGGCCCCACATCTTCTCTGATCATCCTCTTATTGCTAACATGCCTGTAGAAACCTTACTTTTTAACTTTCACATCCCTTACTAGCTGCAATTCCAATTGCACTTTGGCCTTCCTGATTACACCCCTGCATGCTCAAGCAATATATTTATACTCCTCCCTAGTCATCTGTGAGCCTCCTTTTTGTGTTTAAGCTCACTAAGGATTTCCCCGATAAGCCAATCTGGTAGCCTACCTTATTTGCTTTTCTCACTGCGCATCGGGATAGTTTCTTCCTGTGCCTTCAATATGGCTTCTTTAAAATACTGCCAGCTCTCCTGGGTTCCTTTCCTCTTCATCTTAGCATCCAAGGGAATCCTGCCCATTGTTTCCCTGAGGGAGTCAAAGTCTGCTTTTTCTGAAGTCCATGGTGTGGATTTTGCTGCTCTCTTTCTTCCTTTCATCAGGACCTGAAATCAGCCATCTTGTGACTACTACTTCCCAGGTTGCCACCCACATCTACTTCCCCTACTAAGTCCTCGCTGTTTGTGAGCAGCAGGTCAAGCTACACATGGCCCCTGTTTTTTTCCTTCAGCTCTTGTATCAGAAAGTTATCCCCAACATTCTCCACAAACTTCCTGGATTGTCTGTGTAGTGCTGTGTTGATCTCCCAACAGATGTCAGGTAGATTAAAGTCCCCCATGAAAACCAGAGCCTGTGATCTGGAAGCTTCTCTTAGTTGTCTGAAAAAAGCCTCATCTACCTCATCCATAGGGCTACGTCTAGACAGCAGTGGTATTTCGGGATACTGGAAGTATCCCAAAATAGCTATTCCACATCTTTAAATGGGCCGGTTATTTCAAAATATTTCAAAGTAAATGGCATGCTATTCCAACGTCCCTTTAACCCTCATTTCACAAGGGTAAAGGGACTTGTTGTAATAGCACTTTATTTTGAAATTACCTCGAAATAAGCTATGCAATTTGTGTAATGCAAATTGTGTAGCTTATTTTAAGGGTGCAGTGTACACGCATCCTAGCAGACACCAACCACAACATCACTTCTGTTGCTCCTGCATCTAACCTTAACCCAAAGACTCTCAACAGGCTTTTCTCCCTCTATATACTAGAGCTCTGAGCAATCATACTGCTCTCTTACATACAGTGCAAGTCTTCCACATTATCTTATTACCATTTCGTAAATCCATGTTATGCCCACATCTTGAATACTGCATGCAGTTGTGGTTGCCTCATCTCAAAAAAGATTCAGAAAGGGCCACAAAAATTATTAGGGGTTTGGAATGGCTGCCATAAGAGGAGAGATTAATAAGACTGGGATTTTTCAGCTTTGAAAGGGACAATTAAGCGGGGGAGATGGGCAATATGATAGATGTCTATAAATTCGTTGCTGGTGTGGAGAAAGTAAATAAAGAAAAGTTATTTACTCATTTCCAAAATACAACAACTAGAGGTCATCAAGGGTATGTCTTACACAGCAAAGTTATTTCGAAATAACAGTCTGCACAGCCAAACTGCTATTTTGAAATTAATTCGAAATAGCGGAGCGCTTATTTTGAGTTTGGTAAACCTCATTCCACGAGGAATAACGCCAAATTCTAAATAGCTGTTTCAAAATAAGTGCTGTGTAGACACTTGTATCGAAATAGGGGGCCTCCAGCCTTCTCAGGGTGCCCTGGTGGCCACTCCAGCCTCAACCAAGAACACTCCTCTCTCTCCCCCCTCCCCGGAGCCCTTAAAGGGGTAGACTCTGGCCACAGTGCCTGTGCCAGCTCCAAGCCTGCCAGCCCAGAGCCAGCAGTCACTGCCCCTGATCCAGTGGCCCCAAAACATGAGCCAGCAAGCCACTGGCAGTCAGCCCTCCACCGCTCCCCAGGAGCAGTCTGCCAGCTCCCAGGAGCCTGCCAGGGCCCTGAGAAGGCGGGCGCCTTCCTGGTCCAGGGTGGAGATCATGGACCTTATTCAGGTTTGGGGAGGATGCCCCCAACGTCCATGATCTCCGCACTAGACGAAGGAATGCAGCCGTCTATGGCAGGACAGCTGCCAGCCTGGCCACCAAAAGCCACATGCGAACCCAGGAGCAGGTTTGCATGAAAATCAAGTTGGTCCAGCGAGACCCCCAACCCTGAGCTTCCCCTCTCCCTTCTTCCCCTTGCTTCCCCCTTCTAGCTCCCTCCTCCCAGGTTTCCCCCTCCCCTCTCCCACCCTCTCTTCTCCCCTCTGCCTCCTTTCCCCAGTCTCACCAGAGTTTCATTCCCTCCCCCCCCCTCCCAGTTTTGTTAAACAAAGAGAGTTTGTGTTCATGAAAATACGTGTATTTTATTTGACATCAGGAAGGGGGGTTAGGGAGAGGTAAGTGGAAGAATGTGAGGGAGGAATGAGGCACAAGCCCCCAGTGGGGCAGACCACGGAGGCTCTTAGTGCTCCTCAGGGTGGAAGCTCTCCCGTAGGGCCTCCTGGATACTGACAGCCCCCCGATGGACCTCCCAAATGGCAGGCTGCAGAAAGTGCAGCCAGACTCGCAGCAACGCATCCACGAGAAGCACCAGAGTGCCCAGGGGCAGCTCTGGCTCCATGTTGCAGAGTGCTGTGGTGTCCCGAGTGAGGGCAAGCAGAGCACACAGAGACAAAATGCTTTGCTGTCCCTCACTGAGGTAGGCAAGCAAGCAGGGAAAGCTGAGAACCGGCTGTTCGGGGGAGGGGCGGGGTCCCTTTAAGCACAGGCCTCAGATAGCCTCAGGCAGCAGCCCCACAGAGTAACTCCTGACCTGATGCCCTACCGGACCTGGTTCCAGCCGGCCTTAAATGCGATTCAGCATCCACTCAGTGTGGACGCACTATTTTGAAATAGCAAAACGCTATTTCGAAATGCATTTTGTGTGTAAATGTGTTATTTCGAAATAACTGATTTCGAATTAACTATTTCGAAATAAGATATTTCGAAATAACGCTGTAGTGTAGATATACCCCAAATGAAATTTATAGGCAGCAGATTTAAATCAAACAAAGGGAAATATTTCTTCACACAGTACATAGTCAACCTGGAGAATTCCTTGCCAGGGGATGTTGTGAAGGCCAAGACTGTAATAGGGTTTAAAAAAGAGCTAGATAAATTCATGGAGGATAGGTCCATCAATGGCTATTAATCAGGATAAATAGGAATGGTTTCCCTAGCATCTGTTCCCTGGGCTGGGAATAGGGGACAGGGGATGGAACCCTTGATGTTTACCTGTTCCTTTTATTCCCTTTGGGGCAGCTGGCATTGGCCACTGTCAGAAGACATGATACTGGGTGCTTGGTCCTCCTGTGAGTGCAGGGACCTGTACTTGATGACCTCTTAAGGTCCCTTCCAGTTCTAATACTCTATGGTTCTATGATTTTGTGAACATTTGGTCTGACCCAGTATGGCCATTCTTATGTTGATGACCTTTGTACAGCATCATAATATAGAAAAAGGTACATAACACAAATTCATGGGAAATAAGGACCAGAAATCTGCTATTGTCAAAATGACAATTTGCGGAGATTATGAAATTCAGGATGTTGGGTGGGCAAGGATCTCTGAAATTTCCAGAATACCACATTACTTTTAACTCTAATCAAGAGAATAACTACGCATAAAAGAAGGCTAACTCAGCCACTTTTTGTTTTCTCGTGAGAAATTTTGCCATGAAATTACCCCATGACCAGAAGTCTACCGGCAGTCAGATCAGGAGAACATTAAAGGTTAGGTTTTGTCTTCTGTACTCAGCAACCACATGGATCTAAAATGCTTGAGGGGAATTGTTTTCTTCAGGGACATATTGGCTCTAAGTTTTTGATGGAAGTAAGATTGTAAATTCTTCACTGCCCTAATTAGAGAGGTAAAATCCCATCCCAGTTGGTTAACTGGGTGCAGGGGGACTTCCGGTTGAGACTTTCCATGGAGTATGCATTAGGGCTAGGGATGTGAAAGGCTAACTGGTTAACCAGTAAGCATCACCCTTTGTGAATCAACCCAGCTCCAGCCCCACAAGACCCATTGTGGACAGGGGCACTCTAGCCAACAGAGGCCCCCCTGGCTGTCCACACACCCCTGCCCCCCTGCACCCAGTTAATCAACTGGGATGGGAGGTTATTAACCTCATTGATGTGAGGATGTGGATCTGAACATGCGATAGTCCCCTTTCTAAAAGCATCCTTTTGTTTCTGTGTATCCTTTGTCTATTTAGTTGCCATGCATAGTTGTGATACTATTTATTTCTGTATTACTGGAACATGTTATGTTTTTAATACCTATGCTAATGGTTGTCATCTGTAAAAGGACATTATTCACAGCAGCCCTTTGAGAACAGAAGTACTACTAGATTTGTGGTGAAGAGTTCATATCTGACAATATGAGGAGAGGCTAAAGAGACTGGGACTTTTCAGTTTAGAAAAGAGGAGACTGAGGGGGGATATGATAGAGGTATATAAAATCATGAGTGGTGTGGAGAGGGCCGATAAAGAAAAGTTATTTATTAGTTCCCTAAATAGAAGAACTAGAGGACACCAAATGAAATTAATGGGTAGCAGGTTTAAAACTAATAAAAGAAAGTTCTTCTTCACACAGCATGTAGTCAGCCTGTGGAACTCCTTGCCAGAGGAGGCTGTGAAGGCTAGGACTATAATAGAGTTTAAAGAGAAGCTGGATAATTTCATGGAGGTTAGGTCCATAAAAGGCTATTAGCCAGGGGATAAAATGGTGTCCTTGGCCTCTGTTTGTCAGAGGCTGGAGAGGGATGGCAGGAGACAAATCGCTTGATCATTGTCTTCGGTCCACCCTCTCTGGGGCACCTGGTGCTGGCCACTGTCGGCAGACAGGATACTGGGCTAGATGGACCTTTGGTCTGACCCAGTACGGCCATTCTTGTGTTCTTATGTTCTTATGACAAGCAATGAATAGAAGAATACACACGAATACCCAGCTAGGAAATGTGTTTTATTCAGCAGATAGCAATATTCATTTGAAATAGGAATGGACAAACTTGATCACTTGATCATTTGTTGGCAAAACATATGGAGTTTGATTGTGTTTTGGAGCAGAACCCAGTATTACTGCCACGACTGGGAAAACTCAAGAGTCAGTATGCCCCTAGGAGGCAAGCCAGTGCATAGGTGTTGCCATCAGAAACATGTTCTGATTTCTTCCCCCACCTGATTTGGCATGCCATGCATCCCCAGAGGAAGAGGGTGTGAGCAGTTTCTAACCTTCTCTGAATACAGACACTACAGTTGTGCCTACCTTTCACCTTTGCTCAAGGTAGGTTGGGAAAAGACTCCGCATACCATAGTTCATGCTAAGGTGCACATCTGCATAGCTCTGCACAAAACATTCTTCTCCCGCCCACCTCCTCAGGAGAGTCATGCAGCAGCACTCTTGTGGCAGACAGCTGCTCTGGCGGGCGGGGCCAGCTGAGACGGTGTGGTGAGGGAGCCACTCGGGCAGAGGGATGGGACCTACCGCAGCCACACGGTGAAGGGGGGGAGGCCTGCTTCAGTGGCTGGGGCTGCCACTGGGGGGAGGGGTTGTGATCCAGTGGCTGGGAACAAAACATGCCATGTGATGGGGCAGGGGCAGGAGGAGGGGCAGGGTCTGCACTGGTGGCTGGGAATGGGACATGCTGCATGACAGGGTGAAGGGTTCTGCTCCAGCGGCCAGGAATGTGTGTGTGTTAATAAACTGGGTGCCACAGTGGCACACATCCAAACCAGCGCACATAACCTCAATATTGGCACACAAGCCAAAACTCACTCCGCTCATGGTTGGAAAATCTTAAAGGGAACACTAGACTCATACCCTCCTTACTTCATATCCATCTAGTGGCCAGCAGAATGTGGCTCTTGCTGAGGTTCAGAAGAAGCTTGGCTAACATTTTTTGGGGAGCGAGATTATTTCTGCAAACTTGAGGTCAGCAGGGATGCTGGGAGCACCGACGGGAGTGGCAGGGCTGTCATGAGGTTGGCAAGGTGGCTGGGAGTTGCGGCGGAGCCACTGGGAACTCCAGGGGGGGTGTTTCAACTTGTGGGGTTGGGGGCTCAGGCAGGGCTGCTGCAGCTTGCAGGGCCAAGAGGCAGGGGGCAGTAGTCCTGATGGCTGGGGAGAGGAGCCCAGTGAGTAGGTTGGTGCCTCACTCCCAGACCTTCCCTGGTCTGAAAAACTCCCTTGTCTGGGACTGGTCAGTTCCCAGGAGTGCTGGACTAGAGAGGTCCAACCTGTATGTATGTGTACCATGCATATGTATCCTGTTAATGGAAGCAATGGATCTGGATCAGTAGTGCAAAGAATTATGAACATAATGAAACTCAATCATGTATGAAATACCACAATTTATGAATTGAGATCATGGCTATATTTTCTTTTATGAAAGATATTAAAGTAAGCATATTTCTTCTAATTCTTTGGGGAAATGGCTCAACAGTTTACCCATTTGGCAAAGTGAGTCACTTCCTTCTCAGTGCCTGCACATAATAGAGCAAAGATAAGAAATATGTACATAATTTTTTAATTTAGTGATTGTGTTTCAAATGGTAACTAGGAATCATTTTAATTAATCAATTCCATTAATTTAAGATTATGAATGGGAAAAAATACTATGCACGAGTGCAATAAGAGTTGCTCAGTTTGTTCAACTCCCTGTCACTCCTCCCCCCATTCATGTTTATTTTTTTTAATTTTTTTAATTTTAGAGCTAATTTTGCTTATGTTGAGATACTTAGGTGAACGTGAAATAAGGAATAGAAGATCTTTGAGAGGACAGTATCAAATGGCTTCCAGTTCACTAAAAGAAGCAGTTTGTTTGTTTACACATGATAAAGGAGATGTCTTTTACAACTAGATATGAAGAATCTTCAGAAATCATAGAATCATAGAGCTGGAAGAGACCTCAGAAGGTCATCAAGTCCAGTCCCCTGCTCTAGGCAGGACCAATCCCAACTAAATCAACCCAGCCAGGGCTTTGTCAAGCTGAAACTTAAACACCTCTAGGGATGGAGACTCCACTACTTCCCTAGGTAACCCATTCCAGTGCTTCACCACTCTCCTAGTGAAATAGTTTTTCCTAATATCCAACCTGGACCTCTCCCACCGCAACTTGAGACCATTGCTCCTTGTTCTGCCATCTGTCACTACTGAGAACAGCCTTTCTCCATCCTCTTTGGAAGCTCCCTTCAGGAAGTTGAAGGCTGCTATCAAATCCCCCTCACTCTTCGCTTCTGCAGACTAAACAGACCCAACTCCCTCAGCCTCTCCTCGTAGGTCATATGCTCCAGCCCCCTAATCATTTTGGTTGCCCTCCGCTGGACCCTCTCCAATGTCCACAGCCTTTTTGTAGTGGGGAGCCCAGAACTGGACACAATACTCCAGATGTGGCCTCACCAGAGCCGAATAAAGGGGAATAATCACATCTCTGGATCTGCTGGCAATGCTCCTCTTAATGCACCGTAATATGCCATTAGTCTTCTTGGCTACAAGGGCACACTGTTGACTCATATGCAGCTTCTCATCCACTGTAACCCCCAGGTCCTTTTCTGCAGAACTACTACTTAGCTGGTTGGTCCCCAGCCTGTAACAATGCTTGGGATTCTTCCGTCCCAAGTGCAGGACTCTGCACTTGTCCTTGTTGAACCTCATCAGATTTCTTGTGGCCCAATCCTCCAATTTGTCTAAGTCACTCTGGACCCTATCTCTGCCCTCAAGCGTATCTACCTCTCCCCCTAGCTTAGTGTCATCTGCAAACTTGCTGAGGGTGCAATCCATCCCCTCATCCAGGTCATTAATAAAGATATTGAATAAAACCGGTCCTAGAATCAAACCTTGGGTCACTCCGCTAGAAACCGACCGCCATCCTGACACCGAGCTGTTGAACACTACCCGCTGGGCCCGGCCTTCTAGCCAGCTTTCTATCCATCTGTGACGTAGTGGGGGTACCTTGCTGGTTGCTATACTGGGCAGCGGGTTGTCAGTGACCTCCACTGGTTGCTGTCTGCAGCACGGCCCAGCAGGGCAGGGGATGAGTCATTATGCAAGGGGGCTTCAAAACTCGTCAGACAGGTATCTCCCATGGAGTGGAACAATGGAAAGGAAGGGGGCAAGGCCAGCCCTGGCTGGGGGCAGGGCTGGAAGGAAGAGTTAGTTTCTGTCTGGGATCATGGAGGAGACAGCCTAGGGCCCAGAGGGGCTGGAATTTAGGGGCCCAGCATCCCCCATCTCAAGGGGGGCTGAGGCATCCTAGGCCCGGTTCCTGTAACCAGATGACATCTGTGCTGTGCTGTATCCTGGAGAAGCAATAAACTCCCTCTATTCTACTGGCTGGTGGAGTCTGTCCGTGCCATTACGGAGGTGCAGGAGTCGGGGGACCCCGACGCGCAGCCACAGTGGTGTCAGAAGTGGGATGCGCTGCACCCGCGGATGGAGCTCCCAGCAGCAAGTGACAAGGTGCAGTAGAAGCAAGAGCCGTGGAGCCAGGCGTGCTGGAGACAGAGCGAAGCGATTCCTGAGAATCGTGGGGCGCAGCAGCACTAGACTGGTGAGTCTGCACCGAGGGGACCAGCGGGGAGATGGCCTACACCCAACTCCTGAAGGCAGAGCTGGTGAAGCTGTGCAGAGAGAGGGGCTTGCCTGTGCGGAACGCAACCAAGGTCCAGCTGATTGCCCGGCTGGAAGAGAATGACCAGCCACAGGGCTGGGATCCTGTCCCAGTGGGGAGCAGCCAGACCCCCTCTGGGAGCGTGTCAGGCTCTGAGGGTGGGCAGAGCACTGGAACCCACTGGAGAGATGGGACAGCCTCCCAGGGGAATCCTGCAAACCGTAGTCCACCAGGGGAGGGTCCAACCCAGCGGAGCTGCGGCGGCTGGAGATCCAGCTGCAAATGAAGGAATTGGAAGTCCAGGACCGCAGAGAGCAGCGACAGCATGAGTTGGCCATGGCAGAGCGGAGAAGCGTTAGGGCCCCAGCTGCGCCGAGTGTGGACGGGCCCCAAGGGCCCAGGGCGGCCAGACGCTTGGAGAAGCTCGTGGTGGCCCAACTGAAGGACGTGGGCGACATAGACGGGTTCCTCAGCTCCTTTGAGAGGGCCTGTGGACTGCAACGGGTCCCCACAGCTGACTGGCTACAGGAGCTCATCCCCACACTGAACCAGGAGGCTGCCGGGGTGCTCAATCAGCTGGAGGACCTACAGCCAGGGGATTATAACCGAGTCAAGGAGACCCTGCTGCACAAGTTCGGGCTCACCCCCGAGATGCACAGGAAGAAGTTCCGGGGGGTGCAGAAGGGGCCACGGGAGACCTATGTGGATATGGCCTCCCGCCTGGTGCAATACTGCCGCAAGTGGGTGTCTGGAGTCGGAGCCCAGACCGCAGAGGACCTGCTCAAGCTGGTCATGATGGAGCAGTTCTATGAAGCCTGCACACCCAGCCTGAGGCTGTGGCTTAAGGACCGAAGTCCGGAGAACCCCCAGGAAGCTGAGAGACTGGCGGATGAGTTCACGGAGAGCCGGTCCGGGTGTGAAGGGGAGTCCCGGAGAGAAAGGGAATCGCGCAGAGACGGGTTCTCGGCTGAGCGACGGACAGAGGCACCTCCGAGGCGAGCCCCAGGGACCAGGACCAGTCAACGGTGCCCCAGAAAACCAGCCAGGGCCTGGACAGAGACAGCCCAAAGGGGCCCGCAGGACCTAACTTGCCATCGCTGTGGGCAACGAGGCCATAAGAGAGCTCATTGCACCAGGCACAAGAACAGGTCCCATGACCTGGGACTTTCCAGGGTTAACTGGCTGGGGCTGGAGGAAGGGCAGGCTGCCCCAGAGGCAGGGGCTGGCAGGCAAACCTCAGCTCAGAGTGGGGGGAAGGATGCTCAGTGCACCTCCCCTGGGAGGTCTGACCCTTGGGAGGCGGATTTCTCCGTGTACCAGGTGGGGGCAGGACGGCCCCTGCGGAGCGAGTGCCTCAAACCCCTGGAGGTGGATGGTAGAAAGGTGACGGGTTTCTGGGACATGGGGGCGGAGGTGACGCTGGCCCGACCCGACATAGTGGCCCCAGACCGTATGCTACCCAACACTCAGCTGAGCCTGAGGGGCATAGACGGGACCCCATTTAAGGTACCCCTCGCCAGGGTGCATCTGAAATGGGAGTCCAAGGAGGGCCCCAAGGAAGTGGGGGTGCACCCGCACTTGCCCACGGAGGTGCTGATGGGGGGTGATCTAGAGGAGTGGCCAGACGGACCCCACAGGACTCTGGTCACCACCCGTAGCCAGAGCCAGCGAGGGGCTGGCACCCCGGAACTCGAGGAGGTTCCCCAACAGGGGGCCCAGGGCCTCATCCCAGCAGACATGGAGTCGGACCGAGGCAGTGGGGGGGAACACGCCCCTGTCCCAGCACCAGCTGCTGAATTCCAGGCAGAGGTGCGGGCAGATCCCTCCTTGCAGGCCCTGAGGGACCGGGCCAACCTGGGCGCAGCTCAACCCCTGGGGGGAGATTGCCAGGAGAAGTTCCGGTGGGAGAGGGGATTTCTATACCGGGAATGGCTTCCCCCCGGGAAGGTAGGGGAATGAGGGCTCCAGCGGCAGCTGGTGGTCCCCCAAAGGTATCGCCATAAGCTGCTGTATCTGGTCCACGACGTCACCTTTGCGGGCCACCGGGGGATCCGGAGCACACGGCTGAGGCTGCTCCAACACTTCTATTGGCCAGGGATATTTGCAGCCGTGCAGCAATACTGCCGGTCCTGCAACTCCTGCCAGAGGGGCGGGAAGGCCGAAGACAGGAGGAAAGCTGCTTGGGGGCCCCTACCCCGTATAGAGGACCCCTTGGGCTTGCTGAGAGAGTTATGGGAGGGGAAGACCTCCCTGGATGGAGCGTTGGGGGTGGAAGCATCCTGGCTTTCCGGGAAAAGCTCGCTGGGCTCATGGGCCCAGCCAGAGAGACCCAGGCCAGAGATCAAGGGCAGTGGAAGGGCTGGTACAGCCACCGAAGACGGGCCCGTACCAGCCCCCCTGGAGCTGTGCAGCAACAGGACAGGGGAAAGCTGGCCCCTGCAGGGCATCGCCGTGGCCAGCCCGAGTCAAGGGGAGCACCCATGCCCCAGCGCGGGTTCCCACACAGAGGACCCGAACTTCCCTAGGTCACGAGCGGAGTGACCCTGCTCAGTTCGCTCTCAGAGGGGGGAGAACTGTGACGTAGTGGGGGTACCTTGCTGGTTGCTATGCTGGGCAGCGGGTTGTCAGTGACCTCCACTGGCTGCTGTCTGCAGCACAGCCCAGCAGAGCAGGGGATGAGTCATTATGCAAGGGGGCTTCGAAACTCCTCAGACAGGTATCTCCCATGGAAAGGAACAATGGAAAGGAAGGGAGCAAGGCCAGCCCTGGCTGGGGGCAGGGCTGGAAGGAAGAGTTAGTTTCTGTCTGGGATCATGCCTAGGACCCAGAGGGGCTGGAATTTAGGGGCCCAGCATCCCCCATCTCAAGGGGGGCTGAGGCATCCTAGGCCCGGTTCCTGTAACCAGATGCTGTGCTGTATCCTGGAGAAGCAATAAACTCCCTCTATTCTACTGGCTGGTGGAGTCTGTCCGTGCCATTACGGGGGTGCAGGAGTCGGGGGACCCCGACGCACTGCCACACCATCTTACCGTCTATGTATCCAATCCACATTCCATTAACTTGCTGGCAAGAATATTGTGGGAGACCATATCAAAAGCCTTGTTAAAGTCAAGGTATATCACATCCACTGACTTTCCCATGTCCACAGAGCCAGTTACCTTGTCATAGAAGCTAATCAGACTGGTCAGGCATGACTTGCCTTTCGTGAATCCATGCTGACTATTCCTGATCACTTTCCTCTCTTCCAACTGTCTCAAAATGGATTCCTTAAGGATCCCTTCCATGATTTTTCCAGGAACCGAGGTAAGACTGACCAGCCTATAGTTTCTTGGATCGTCCTTCTTCCCTTTTTTGAAGATGGGCACTACATTTGCCTTTTTCCAATCATCCGGGATCTCTCCCGATCTCTACGACTTTTCAGAGATAATGGCCAAAGGCTCCTCAATGACATTTGCCAACTCCCTCAGTACCCTCGGATGCATTCAGTCCAGACCCATGGATTTGTGTACGTTTAGCTTTTCTAAATAGTTCCTAACCTGTTCTTTACCCACCAAGGGCTGTCCATCGTCATCCCGTCTTGCGTCACTTAGCGCATTAGTCCGGGAGCCGACCTTGTCCGTGAATACAGAGGCAAAGAAGGCATTGAGTACTTCAGCTTTCCCCACATCATCTGTTACTAGGTTACCTCCTTCATCCAGTAGGGGCCCCACACCCTCTCTGATCACCTTCTTCTTGTTAACGTGCCTGTAGAAACCTTTCTTGTTATCCTTCACATCCTTTGCCAATCGCAATTCCAATTGCGCTTTCACCTTCCTGATAAGCCCCCAGCATTCTCGAGCTATACATTTATACCCCTCCCTGGTCATTTGTCCAAGTTTCCACTTTTTGTAAGCTTCCTTTTTGTGCTTGAGTTCACCAAGGATTTCCCCTGTAAGCCAATCCGGTCTCCTACCATGTTTGCCTCTCTTGCTATGCATAGGGATGGTTTCTTTCTGTGCCTTCAATAAGGCTTCTTTAAAATACTGCCAGCTCTCTTGGACTCCTTTCCCCTTCGTGTTCGCATCCCAGGAGATTCTGCCCATCAGGTCTCTGAGGGAGTCAAAATCTGCTTTACTGAAGTCCAAGGTGTGTATTTTACTTTTCTCTTCTCTTCCTTTGGTCAGGATCCTGAAATCTACCATCTCATGATCACTGCTTCCCAGGTTGTCACCCACCTCTACTTCCCCTATTAGTTCCTCCCTGTTTGTGAGCAGAAGGTCAAGTTGCGCACGGCCCCTAGTCGGATCCTTCAGCACTTGTACCAAGAAGTTATCCCCGACATTCTCCAAAAACTTCCTGGATTGCCTGTGTACTGCTGTATTAGGTTCCCAACAGATGTCAGGGTGATTAAAGTCCCCCACGAGAACCAGGGCCTGCAATCTGGAAGCTTCTCTCAGTTGTCCGAAGAAAGCCTCATCTACCTCATCCACCTGATTTGGTGGCCTGTAGTAGACACCAACCACAACATCACTGCTGTTGTTTGCACCTCTAAACTTAACCCATAGACTCTCAACAGGTTTTTCTCCCTCTATATACTGGAGTTCAGAGCAATCATAGTGCTCTCTTGCGTATAGTGCAACTCCTCCTCCTTTTCTCCCCTGCCTGTTCTTCCTGAACAGTCTATACCCTTCCGTGACAGCGCTCCAGTCATGCGAGTCATCCCACCAAGTCCCTGTTATCCCAGTTAAATCATATTTCTTGGACTGGGCCAGGGCCTCCAATTCTTCCTGTTTGTTGCCCAGGCTTCTCGCATTAGTGTACACTGAGGATCAGGGCCAGCCATAAGCCGATTCGGCCGAATCGGGTCCTGCGCCTAAGGGGGCCCCGCGCCCTGCACCCGGAAGTCGGCTGCTCCCCCTTGCCTGTGCATGCTGCTGCTGCCATGCGCGTGCGTTTGCAGGTGGGCGGGGAGACGCCCGGGTGTGACGTGACGTTGTAATGGCCCAGGATTTTTAAAACTGAAAAGTGCAGGCGGCTCGGACTCGGAGTCCGGCCCCGCATTGTAGAAGGCAGAAGGTAAGGGAGGGGCAACACTGGGGGGGAAGGGTGGGAGGCGCAGTCAGCTCTCAGCTACCTGCAGCCCGGGGAGCGGAGACTCGCCCTGAGCATGTGGAGCCGGGGCGCGGTCAAAGCAGGTGGGGTCGCGCTTCCCCCACGGGGCCCCGGGCAGCTTGCAGAGGCGGGCCTGGCCCAGCCTGGCCACTGGCTGCCGTCTCTTACCTGAGGGGCTCCAGCACCAGACTCTGCAGGCTGAGGCCGCGCGCGGAACTGGCTGCTAGCACGGCCACCACCTGTGGCAGCTTGAGGAGCCGCAGCGTGCTCCAGCCTCCAGTTGGCCAGGCCAGTGCCAGCCGCGCCTCCTTTGCACGTGCTGCCTGGCCCGGCGCGGCCCGTCTCTTCCACTGGCAGCCATGGGGCCGGCCCGAGCTCGGCTGGGCGCGGAGGCGGGCTGTGCAAAAACAGGAGCGCTGGGGGGCGGGGGACACTGGCGGTGGGGAGCCTTGGCTCCTAGCCCGACAGGGATGATGGGGGGTCTGGGGTTGTGCTGGCCCAGCACGGGTGTGCGTGGGGGCTTGCGGAGGGACGGGGGGAGAGGAAGGGTCTTGTGGAGGGGGAGGGGGGAAGGGGAAATGGGTGGGAGAGGAAGGAGCATGTGCAGGGGGAGGGGCTTGTAAAGAGGGGACAGGAGGGAAGGGGGGGAGAGGAAGAGGGAGGGGGAGGGGGAATAAAGGGGAAGGTACCAAGAGACAGGGTGGAGGAGAGACAAATGCCAGGGGGCCAAGTGCAGACAATGAGGGAAAGGGCAGGAGGGGAGGTGTCAGTGGGAGGGGGGACAGGGTGATTCTGGGAGAGGAGAGGGGAAGGGCATTGGGGGCTAGAGGGTGGAGGGGGAGGTGCTGGGAGAAGGCTTGAAAGAAGGGGTGGGCATGAGAAAGGTGGGGATGGAGCAAGTCATATGTGAGGGCACAGAGGGGCAGGACGGGAATGGGGCAGAGAGTGGTGAGGGGGTGGGCATCAGCGAAAAAGAGGGCAAAGGGGGCAGGGGCAGTAAGGGAAGGGGGAGGCACCAGGAGGGTGCAGGGATAAGGGAAGGTGCAGGTGCCAGGGGATTCTGGGTGTGAAGCAGAAGGGCAGACGCCTGCAGGGGAGGGACCAGCATCAGGGGAGAGAGGCAGGGCAGGTGTGTAGAGGGAAGTGTTAGGAGAGGGGATGAAGAGGGGTAGCTCACATGATCAGAGTGGGGCTACTGGAGAAGAGGGCACAGGGGGGAGAGAAGGGCTGGTGAAGGGGGGCAGGTCTCAGGAGGGCTGAGGGCAGTGAGAAGGGCAGGAGACAGGACAGCAGAGGAGAGGGTGAGGAGCTGGGGGGCAGCAGGCACCGTGGAGATGATGGAGCAAGGAGAGGAGACATGGCAGCAGAGAGTAAAGGTAAAGGTTTATAAAATATTTATTAATAACTTGGTATGCTGCTCACGGCCACTTTGTTTGTGCCCCGCGGTGCAGTTTGGGTTTATGTGGGGATCAACACGTGGCCGGTGAGTGGGAGCCAAAACCAAAAATAGTCAGTGTAACGATCTTCTGTTGATATTTGTTTTAGTAGCTAAATACTTGGATTGTCATTGCTCATGAAAAGTGCTGTCACATGGATAGAAATCAGGTAAATATTGCATTTTATTAATATCAGCAGAAGTGACTTAAATGGGGCCTGTGTGTTGTGTAGTCTTGCCTTAATCTTTGTATTCGTGCCTGTCAGTGTGAGAGAAGCTATTTGTATATATTTGCCTGCATATGCAACCACACTTAAGTTGAGGCCCTCAACAAATTCTGTAAGTATCAATGTGGCCCCTGGGGCTTCCAAAGTTGAGTTGCCCTAGCTCATCCCTGACAGGTGTCTGTCTAACCTCATCTTAAATATCTCCAGTGATGGAGATTCCGCAATCTCACTAGGAAATTTATTCCGGTGTTTAACCACCCTGACAGGCAGGAGGTTTTTCATAATGTCCAACCTAAACCTCCCTTGCTGTAATTTAAGCCCATTGCTTCTCATCCTAACCTCAGAGGCCAAGCAGAACAATTTTTCTTCCTCCTCCTTATGATACTCTTTTAGATACTTGAAAGCTGCTCTCATGTCCCTTTTCGGTCTTCTCTTTTCCAAGGTAAACAAGGCCAATTTCTTCAGCCTTGCCTCATATCTCATGTTCTCTAGACCTTTCATCATTTGTGTTGATCTTCTCTGGACTTTCTCCAGTTTCTCCACGTTTCCTGAAATGTGGTGCCCAGAACTAGACATGATATTCCAGCTGGGGCCTAATGTAGATGGCTCATTCCCTGCCTAGGGGACGTGAGACTGGGTGGGTTAATTTCCAATCCTCCTGTTTATTCTTTTCCTAAGCCGGGAGGGCACGGTAGTTCTGATGGGGGCTCTGCAGGAAGGCAGCCTGCACTGCCCCCTGCCTGAAACCTTGTGCAGGTGTTAAACAGCTGTCCAGCCCACCCTTGAGGTGACTGCATTTCAGCGTGCCTGAAGCAACACAGCACCAGCAATGGACAGGAGAATGGCTCCCGGGCATGGCTTGCTCATGACTGCTTCAGTCCCGTTGATGGGCCTCAGCCTCTTTCCTTCCACTCCCCTGCTTTGCAATGGGGCTGTAGACTCTGGGGGAGAGGGATGGAGGCAGGCAGAGGTGTCTCCCTGCAGCAGATGTAGACACGTTTCTGTAGGTCGCAGGCATCAATCACCAGATCATCGCTTGGAGGGATCTCCCTGCTAATCCTCTCCTAAGGCTTTCAATTAGCCAAGGGATTGTAGGTCGCAGGCATCCACCATGGGTTCGTTGCAGTTGCTTGTTGTTGTGTGCCTTTAACTTTCAAATACATGGTTTGACCCTAAACCTTGTCTGGCCTGATTTGTGATTGTCAGTCCAGCGGTGATAGATACGTAACACCAGGCCAAATTTGGCTTCTGTGGGGGGATAGGCTTTGATTAATTGCTTAGGCTCCACAGCAATTGCTTACCTAAGTCTCTTGGATCACAGCTTAACCCACTTGATATTTATAATATATGCTACAATGTACCGAAACTTGTGTGTGTGTGTGTGGTGGGTTTTTTTTTTGTTTGCTCAACAAAAAAATCCTGGGTGGTGGGGGGCCCTGCCAAAACTGTTCGAATTGGGCCCAGCACTTCCTAAAGCCGGCCCTGCCTCAGATAACCAGTTGATCGCCCTATCTTCTCCATTCGATTCAGGGGTCCTCCTTTCTTGCTCGTTCCTCTTTGCATTTCTTCCCGGTATCCAACTTTCCCACTCCCCTCAGGGTTTTGGTCACCGTCCCCCAACTAACCTAGTTTAAAGCCCTCCTCACTAGGTTTGCAAGCCTGCCCACGAAGATGCTCTTTCCTCTCTTTGTTAGGTGGATCCCATCTCTTCCTAAGAATCCTTGTGCCCAGAACAGAGTCCCATGGTCGAAGAAACCAAAGCCCTCTCTGCGACACCACCCGCGCAACCACGCATTTACTTCCTCAATTCAAGGATCCCTGCCCAGTCTTTCCCTTCAACAGGGAGGATGGACGAGAACACCACTTGTGCTCCGAATTCTTGGGTCCTTCTTCCCAGCGCTACATAATCCACAGTAACCTGCTCAAGGTCATTCTTGGCCGTATCATTAGTTCCCACGTGGAGAAGCAGAAAGGGGTAGCAATCCGAAGGTTTGATCAGTTTGGTAAGCCTCTCAGTCACATCCTGAATTCGAGCTCCCGGTAAGGAGCACACCTCTCGAGATTCCAGGTCCGGACGGCAGATGGAGGCTCAGTCCCTCTTAGGAGGGAGTCCCTGACCACCACCCATCGTCTTCTTTTGGGGGGGGTGGTTGTAGAACACCCATCCCTAGGACTACGTATCCCATGCCTTCCAGTAGATGGTGTTCCCTTGCGGTTTCTTCCTTGTGAGGTCCCTTCCAAAGCATTCACCACTGCAGAGCCTGTGGAGAGAGCCTGAAAGTGATTACTTACCTCTATAGCATTGAGGGATTCTGTGCTGGCCTTTTTCCCCTTCTAGAAGTTACATGCTGCCAGTTCTCTTCCTGGTCCCATACTGCCCTCTCCGGGCAGTACATGTACTTCCATGTTAGTCTGTAACTTTAAAAACAAAAAATAGTCCTGCGACACTATAGAGACTAACAAATATATATTTGGGGGTTGTCTGTAGGCAAGGATTGGCCTGTCTCCCAAGGTCTGTGAGAGTGAGAGATTGTTTTCCAAAATAGGTTATAGACTGGCAATGATGTGCTGGAGGGGTTTAAGCTAAGGGCTGTAGATGATGACTGGTGGTATTCTGTTATTTTCCTTGTTAGGCCTTTCTTGAAGTAGTTGACTTCTGGGTACTTGTCTGATTCTGTCAATCTGTTTCCTCACTTTCCCAGGTGGATATTTATGTTTTAAGAATGCTTCATAAAGATCTTGTAGGGTGTGTCTTGTCTGTGGGATTGGAGCAAATCTGATTGTATTTTAGGGCCTGGCTGTCGACAACTGATTATGTGATGTGTCCTGGATGGAAGTTAGAGACGTATAGGTAAGAATAACAGTCAGTGTGTTTCCAATATAGGGTGGTGTTTATGTGACCATCATTTATTTGTATGTCGCATCAAGGAAGTGGATCTCTTGTGTGGACTGGTCCAGGCTAAGGTTGACAGTGGGTTGGAAATTGTTGAAATCCCTGTGGAATTCTTCAGCAGTCTCTTTCCCGCGGGTCCATATGGTGAAGATGTCATCAATGTAGCTTAAGTAAAGGAAGAGTACCAGGAGGTGGGAGCTGAGGAAACATTGTTCTAAGTCATCCATAAAACTGTTGGCATATTGTGGAGCCATGTGGATACCTGTAGCAGTGCCGCTGACCTGAAGGTTTAAATTGCCCCAAAATTGGAAATAATTGTGGGTGAGGACAAAGGCACATAGCTCAGCCACTAGGTGGGCTGTGGCATCATCAGGGATAGTGTTTCTGATAGTTTGCAGCCCATCCTTGTGTGATATACAGGCTTCTACATCCATGGTGACAAGGATGATGTTTTTAGGAAGATTACTGATACTCTGTAGTTTCCTCAGGAAGTCAGTGGCATCTTGAAGATAGTTAGAAGTGATGATAGCTTAGGGCAGGCATGTCAAACTCAAAGCCTACTGAGGGCCACATAAATGAAAACTGATAGCTTTCAGAGCCACCAATGTACTTCTATAGGAAAGTCGTAATTATTTATTTTTTCAGGTCTTGTTTGAATATAATACAATAATTTGATGTGTAAAATTGTTGTTATTTGCTCATATATAATCATTTTTATAATTTTTAAATATAAATTTAAGGTACTTTTTAATTATTTTTATGTGATACATAACTTGTTTTGTTGAAATAAAAACAAGTTTAGACCAAAACAAAAAGGGAGAGACTCATATTTCAGAATAATTGCTTCAGCCTGGCAAACAATAGCCTCTGAATTTTCTTTAAAGAAGCACAGTGTAAACCAGGTACATGCTGATTCTTTTTTTGCCCTGGAATTTAAATATGATATCTGTGTTGGCTGCCTTATTCTGCATCCATACCCTCCTCCCGCGCCTGCTCTAAGTGTCTATTTGTCCGCAGAAGGATTACCAAAACAAATTGAGTGGCTTCCAAAGCTGGCCTTTATGCTATACTTAGGATTTCTTAAACTTTGCACTTTCAAAGGTACATGTAATATTCTTACACAGATAATACATGCAAGACACACAAGTTAATTGCCCTTTGGCTGACTGATGTACAAGTCCATATTTATTAGCAATATTGGTATGCCAATGTTACCCTTGACTGGCTGGTACTTCTTAGATATAAAACTGGATAATTTCCTTTTCCTTTTTTTATCTTTAAAGCAGATGTTATTTGAGCCAAATGGGTATCCTTCAGAAATTGGAAACCCATCCAAAGTTAAGTCTATAGAGCAGAAAATGAAATAAGGATAGGTAAAATGTAAGATAGATATCAGGTGTGCAAAGTGGGAATTGATGAGCAAATAGATAAAACGTGACAAAAAAATCGATAAAAGGAAACTTTTTTTTACCCAATTCATCTGTGGAACTCACTGCCATTAAATAGCAGTGAGGTCAAAAGTTTGTCAGTTTTTTAAAAGGATGAAGGCTTATTGATAATGATAACATCTAAAATACCATAGATAGGATAAAAAACAGATTAAAACCCATTCATGTTTCAGGTCATAAGCCAGCCACAAACTGATGGGAGTGAAGAAGAAACATTCCCTATCCAGAGATAACTGTCCACTGTAGTTTCTTATGGACATGTGCGAGCACACTCACACCCCATCTTATGACACATCTTGTATTGGCCACTTTTGTAGTTACAATACTAGACTAGACTAGCGGGTCCCATTGGCTGATTTGGCAATGCCTTCATTCCAAGGAAATCATATGACAAATATTAACACAGTACAGCTAGGTACTTAAAACTCAGGACATATGAAAATTAAACTGGGAACCACAAATCAGCTCCTTGTGTGTGTGTGTGTGATTCCATTCCATTTGGTGGAAAAAACCTGTATGCTATCATATTATTTGAGAAACAGTATGTGACACCATGCAATTATAATACTGAATTGTATGCTTGTACAAGGGGAAGAGCTAAAGGGCTGTGGTCCAATGCCTCCCCCTTCCCCCAGAGCCAGGCACCCCCACACTCCCTAACCTTATACCTCTCACCTTCCCCAGAGCCAGGTACCCCCAACCTAATGCCTCTCACCTCCCCCCAGGGCCAGGCACTCCCAGCCCCCCCCAACCTAATGCTTCTCACCTCCCCCAGAGCCAGGTACCCCCAACCTAATGCCTCCCCCCACCCCCAGAGACAGTCACTCCCAGCCTCCCCAAACTAATGCCTCCCCCCGAGCCAGGCACCCCCAGGCCCCCCTAACCTAATGCCTCCCTCCTCCCCCAGAGCCAGGCACCCCTCAGACACCCCCACTCTAATGCCTCCCCTAATCTAATGAACTGCCATTACCCATGTCACCACCACACACTTCTTCCTCAGGTGCTGGGGCAGCGTGAGTACAGTGGCCAGCTATGAGCAGGCACTTGATGCCTGTGCAGAGCAGCCTGGCCGGCCGTGAGCACATGCTGGAACTCCGAGTGCAGAGTGGCCCGGCGGCCATGAGCAGTCGCTGCAGCGCATTGCGCAGAGCAGCCGGCCAGCTGTGATCTGCACTTAGCCACATGCTCTGAGTGACCAGTGGGCTGCACTTTATTCTTTTATAAAATGTAGTGGCGGGCCGCAAAAAACTTTGGGACGCATACGGCCCTCCAGACACCTGTTTGACAAGCCTGGCTTAGGGTCTGAAGAGAGAGTCAAAATAGCTGGATAATCCTGCTGTAAGGGTGCCAGTGCCTGAGATCATAGGATGTCCAGAATATCCATGTTTATGGATCTTGAGCAGCTGATAGAATACTCTTGGTCAGGGCAATGAGAGTATATTTGTATAGATTTGGTCCTGAGCTGTTTCTTGAGCAGATGGTGTAGTTTCTTTTGGTGTCCCTCAGTGGGACCAGAGGAAAGAGGCCCGTTGAATCATTTGTTCACACACAGTATGTGCACTTAACATTTTGCTGGTCTTCGTATTTTTGTGTCTCTGGGAAAATATTTATTCTGGATGGATGGTCGATCCAACTTTGATTTCTCTGCATAATCCATTGATGGAGACTATTACTATATAAAGTATCCATGGTGTACAAAAACATGTGACATTATCAGCTCTGGTTAAAACTAAATACAATTGATTGCACTCAAATAAGGATTACCAGACCTGGGCAAATAGACAAAAACTTTGTAAGCATTTACAAATCAGAAATTGGAGTGTGATGAGGGGGATATACATCTGCACATGCACAAATATTTGTGAAAAACTATTTTTTGTCTGCAGTTGCAATGTATTTAAACAAAGATAAAAAGACTGCTGTATCTTTCCAAAATAGGACAAAATAACGAATTCTGACAAAGAAGTTCTGCTGGTAGTGTCCATTGTAAGACTCTCTATTAGTATCTCAACAGAGTCGAAATTTGTCTGTGGCAGAAGGTTATATCCTTCAGCTGCTAATTGTCTTACACATTGTATATTGGATGACCAGTAAAGCAGTTACAAATAGAAAATGTTTAGTACAGTGGAGCAGAACTGCAGAAATGAATTGATTCCCAGAATCCTGACACAGACTACTGCATCTGTCTAATCAACTCTCATCAGTTTGATGGTGCATGTAGCCACAAGGTAGGAGTTTCAAAAGTCCTCAAACTTGGTCTACCACTGCTTACATTGAAATTTAAGGTAAAACTCACATTTAATTTCAGCAGAAGGAGAGTTATGCTGATATTGAGCACTTCTGAATCTCCCATGTACAGGCTAGTAGTTAAGTGTCAATGATGGTGATGAATGGTGATGTCTCATAGAATACTGGAAATCAGTATATTTTAAAAATAATCCCATGGTATTAGGATGTTATTGTAGGATGTTATTGTAGATGGGCATCTGCTTAAGAACATTATATATCCAAAGACACTGATGTGCTACCTGGACTCATAGGTTTACTAGCTTTACCAACAAGGACTGGGAGTCTATATCGCTACTGCGATTACTGATTTGCTCATGATAGTGACTGTGATAATATCTGGAAGAAAAAAAATTGAAGACCACTAAATTAAACAATAGCACCTACTAGATATGGAATACTGTTGTACAATATCACAGGGAGAAAATGAATTCCCACAGTGCAAATCCAGAACCCTAACAAATACACAGTTAAATAAAGTGGGCAAGTATATTGACCACAACCTTCTTAGCTAGATTTTCAAAACCCTGATCCAGAGCCCCAGTACCAGGACAATTGCAAATAATCCAGGCAAGACTCTTCACAGCTCTGACCACTGGTTTTGTTGAATATAACAATAGAAAAATAATTTGAAATTTGACTCCAGATACGTTATGATGGCCCTTTTCTCTAGCTGTGGTGTCATTCTTTTTATCAGAAAAAGTAAAAGATTTAAAATATCCTAAAAATCCCTAATCTTGCCAGATTAGTTTTCCCTAGCTTCACAAACTGGTATTTCCTTTACTCTTTAAGGTCCAGCACTTAGATAATTTCTTGTTAAAGTTACCTTTACCTACTCAGAAAAAATTAGCAATACATTGTAACGAAGTTAAATGTTTATACCCCCATCACTAATGTATATGCATAGGAAGTGGACAGGCCATAGGATGAAGTACAGTATATTCACACTATATCATTTTCAAATAATTCTGAATAACACATACATTCATAAAAATTAATTCTGTTTTCAAACAAATTTCCAAACACAAAAATTATTTACAATTAATATTTCAATATATCCCAAGGTTTGCCATATAATCCACAAAAATGCACTAGTTTAATGGTGACGTTCTTATGATGTTCTTTGGGCAGATGATTCTGCAATAAGACAAGAGTGGCCTTCTACTATACAAAGATCTATCTAAATAAAAGGAGCATGTGTTTAAATCCAAAATGCTGTAAGAACCCTATTCTTCATAATAGTTAATTTAATTTTTCATCACATCATCTCACACAAAGAAAAAATAACTGCAATGAAAACCTACTGCCATGAAAAGAGTTCACATGAAACGTTTAACAGCACTAAGATATTTGCTTTCTTATGTATTAATCTCTACACATCGTGTACTGTAAATGCAGTTTCTGAATCTACAAACATTTTTATTCCTGAAAGAAAGATACTCTTGTTAAAGAGGTCTAATAGATAAGCATTTTTTCTGCTAGCTACATTAAATATTATTATTTCCGGGCTGTATTTCTCACAATGGTCTCCTTTTTTAATATCATCAGTTTTGTGTGTGTGTGTGTGTGTGTGTGCGCGCGCGTGCACGCGCATACACAACAAAGAGTATCATTGACCGCTTGCATCAGTTCTCATGCTATAGAAGTTATTTCAAACTCCATTACGTATGCGCCTGCACACTCCAGCTCAGCTATTAGCCAGTCTCCCCAAAAAGAGTAGGAAGGGAGTGGACTTTAAATGAGTACATCTCTCAAAAACAGATGTTGGTATACTATTGTGTTAGACTCTAAAGTTAATATAGTTTCTGCTGTGTTTTCTTGGATGATTGCAATCCAATTATTTTCTTCTATTTCAGAAAGCCCATTCACCAGATGGGGGCAATTGCAATTCTCTGTTTTCTGCCTCCTTTTGACACGGGTGTTGGAATAGCTCCTACTCAATTTGTGATCACCACTATGGATAACACAGTTATCTCCTGGGATAATGATTCCCTCTGAGAATTCAGTAGAAAGGTGTGACATTGCCCACAGCAGTACATTTCATTAAATCAGATTTTGTACTATATACCAAAGGAAGAGATTCACCAGAGGTATGTCTACACTGCAAAGTTAATTCGAAATAACAACCGTTATTTCGAATTAACTTTAATAGCGTCTATACATGCAAACCACTATTTCGAATTTAATTCGAAATAGCGGAGCGCTTAATTCGAATTTGGTAAACCTCATTCTACGAGGAGTAAAACCAAATTCAGAACAGCTAATTCGAAATAAGTGCTGTGTAGACACTTAATTTGAATTAGTTGGTCTCCACCCTTTACCAGTTTCCCCTGGTGGCTACTCTGGGCCAAACCAGGAAAACTCCTCTCCACTCCCCCAGCCCTGGAGCCCTTAAAAGGGTAGACTCTGGCCAGACTGCACATGCCAGATCCAGGCCTGCCAGCAGTCTCTGCCCCAACCCAGTGGCCCCAGGATGAGCCGGGCAGCCAGTGCCAGCCAGCCGTCCCCCGCCCAGTCCCCTAGCACCCAGGAGCCAGCCAGGGGTCGTAGACGCCGCACTCCCTCCTGGACTAGTGAGGAGATCATGGACCTCATTGAGGTTTGGGGGCAGGCCCCCAACGTCCATGATCTCCGCACTAGATGGAGGAACGTGGCCGTCTATGGCCGCATAGCTGCCACCATGGCCCAGAAAGGCCATAGGCGCACCCAGGAGCAGGTGCGCCTGAAAATTAAAGAGCTGAGGCAGGGGTACACCAGGGCCGCTCGGGGCAGCTTCTCAGCAGCGGCAGACACCTGCCCCTATTTTGATGCCCTGGACCGCATCCTGGGGGGCGGTGTGGTCCGTGACACCGCGGGGGACAGCGAGCCGGGACCGGAGGACCCTGACCAGGGCGCGGATGAGGAGCCGCCGCACCAGCAGGACCCCCGAGCAGTCCCAGGAGAGGAGTCAGCAGGGTCATCCGGGGAGGTCACACCATGTAAGTGCCATCACTGTCCCCTTCCCGGGGGGTGGGGGTGGGGAGGGAGACCAGGGACCGCGCACGTGGCCCTTGCTTACCACGCATCACGCAGCAACCTGTGCACGGGCGAGGAAGTGCCGTGCCACCCCTGGGCAAGTGGCTCCAGCTGCCTGCCACACAGGGGCCTTGGCCTGATAGCCACACACGTGTGTGAAGAGCCCTGACATGCTCCTGACCCCGGAGCGGGACTCAGCAGGACGCCCTCCCTTCACAAGCCCCCTTTAACATCTCCCCCCACCTCACCCACACTAGATACAGCACAGGAGCATGGATGCGGTCTCGAGGCAGCTCCCACTCCCAGGGATAGCTGGACATTCCGACCATGGCCTCTGTGCAAGCACCTGACGGGTGCAGGGCATGGTCATCCTCACCTTGCAGAGGGGGGCTGGGCTTCACCCACTCTGTCCCCAGGGAGAACTGACCACTTCTCTTCTTTTCCACAGCTGCACGTGCAGGGCACACCACCCCACCCAGGACATCCTCCCGCACCCGAGGGCTCCACAGGACGCCCGCAACACGGCAGGGGTACCGAGAGCAGCAGCTGGGGGCCCTGCGAGCCCTGACCCGCATCATGGAGCAGTGGGCACAGGAAGAACAGGAGTTCCAGAGGGAGCTGCTTGCCCAGGGTCGTGCCATCTGTACCCATCTGCAGACCCTAGTGCAGAGCATGCTGCCTCATGCCGCTCCAGTGCCTGCTGCCCCTCCAGCTACTGTTCCTCCTCCCACTTCTTCTCCCCCTCCCGCCTCTCCCTCCTCACCCTCCTCCTCAATCACCATACCCCCCACCTCAGCCTCCACACCCTCCTCCCCAGCCCCCCGGGGACACCGAGGCCCCCACACCCGCCGTGCTGGGAGACATGTGGCCTGACGAGATCCCCACCCCTGAGCGCTGAGCTTCCCCTCCCCCTTCCTTCCCTTGCTTTCCCCTTTCAGCTCCCTCCTCCCAGTTTTCCTCCTCCCCTCTCCCACCCTCTCTCCTCCCATCTCCCGCCTCCTTTCCCCAGTCTCCCCAGAGGTTCATCCACAAGACGCACCAGAATGCTCAGGGGCAGCTTTGGCTCCCTGTGGCAGAGTGCTGTGGTGTCTTGAGTGAGGGCAAGCAGAGCATGCAGAGACACAAATGCTTTGCTGTCCCTCATCGAAGTAGACAAGCAAGCAGGGAAACCTGAGAACTGTCTGTCTGGGGTGGGGGTAGGGTCCCTTTAAGCACAGACCTCAGATAGCCTCAGGCAGCAGCCCCAGTTCCTGACCTGGTGCCCTGCCGGAACTGGTTCTGGCCAGCCTTAACTCCGATTCAGAGTCCACTCACTGTGGACGCGCTATTTCGAAATAGCAAAACGCTATTTCAAAATAGATTTTGTGTGTAGATGCATTAATTCGAATTAACTTAATTCAAAATAGTTAATTGAATTAAGCTAACTCGAATTAACGCTGTAGTGTAGACATACCCTAAGAATGTCTGAAGATGCTCTCATGTGCCTGAAGACAATGCACATCTCAGTGGCATGAAGCTAAAGTCTGATTATGCATACATACCTCATTTGGGAGCATTTTATATATGATTGTTAACCTCACGTTACAGTAGCATATCTGTGAAGTTACATATTCTATCTACATAAGTCTCAAAAAGTACCCATGATCAATAGTCTTACACTGAATACCAAAGAGAGAGTAAAAATGACATTTAGTTTATCATAGTTACATTTCCCTTATATCTATATTTTGAATATTTTCTAGAGAAACACAAAATAAATAGGAGCCTCATATACATACCCAAGAATAGTATTCAAGCCAATTTCTACATTCATTCTGAAGTTAGGTAGTATTATATATACATTTATTTTCTACAGTTATTTGATTGCTGCAATATAAGCGGAAGATCCAGTTTCTGGATTTGTCTGGGGACCCTTGGATAAGTGGAGATAGGAAGGAATGTTACAGTAGCACAGGTTGCATCTTCCTAAACTAGGACTCTCTCGTTGGGCAACATCCGTGGTCCAACAGGACCACAGATGTTGCTTAACGAGAGACCCCGGGGCCAGAGGGCCAGCTGCTGAGAGCCCCGCACACAGCAAGGCTGGTGGTAGTGGGGACAGGGAGGATAGTGGGACCATGGTAGTGGGACAGAGGCAGCCCAGCAACCCAGCTAGGGCTGGGGCAGCCTATGTGTGATGGCCTAGCAACAGGGTTGTGCCACGGTAGCCCAGTTGAGGCTGTGTGCTGGAGCAGCAGTGGGGACAAAGCCACAGCAGCCTGGCTGGCAGCAAGGCTGGGCCATGGCAGCCCAGCAGGGGAAGCTTGTCTGTGGCTGCGGCAGTGGAGTTGGGGCCACAGCAACCCAGCCGGGGCCTCAGCAGGTCAGTGTAGCCAGCCAGACATGGCCCCTCCATTGGAATATAGCCGTCTGGACATGAACCTCCCCCCAGTTTCTAATCCCCCCTTTCCTTGGTTCTGGCTCTCAGCTACAATTTAAGTAGGCTTCCTGTTATGCTGAACAAATGTGGTTTAAGTAGCTTCCTGTTATGTTCAGACAATGGAAAGCCCTGATAATGTCAGGCACTTGCTTAGAAACTGCATTGTTTTAATTATATTCATGCTCATGAGTATGTATGTAACCTATGGAATGCATGAGGAATGTGAATGAGAAACACCCAATCATTAGGTAGCACAGCATGCATTACCTTTTTTGGCTACGGAAAACCCCTGCAAAGTGCATAAATTGATGAGACAGGTGGACAGGCGGTGTCTTTTTGCCTCGGAAAGATGCAACAGCACGCCAAGCCTGGGAATGGACCAGAAGCAGTAGAGCCCCTCCTGTGGATCTGAAGGGACCCCAGGGAACTGTCGTCACCTCTCCAAGGTGCTGTTGTCTGGTGAAATCGAAACTAACTCTCATTGCCTGCAGCCTGCCTCCAAACTGCCAGCATGAACGTGATGTGTGTGTGAGTACTGTCATACCAATAAGAATCTGTTATAATAAACTAGCTTCAGTGCTGCTCAACTTGATGCTTTGTCAAGTTTTTTCCCTTGGCAGAAAGAATGGTTCTGTTCAAAGATCTGAACAGAATAAAGGAACCAAAATCTATAGCAGTATGATCAGAATAAAAAAATAGAGGAAATAAAGAAACTCCTTTCAAATGAGTCAACTGATTGATTTAACTGACTGTTTTGCTGGTGCATAAAGCTGCTGTTGTTGTTTTACTAAAAACACTATCACTGCTTGAGTTGTCCTTCGGGTCTTTTTTCTGTTCCTTTTATATTAATTCTAGTTCACGTCCCAAACGGCTTCCAATACAGATCTCCATCCTGCAACCATGAGTTGCTTTGTATTTTCTATAGGGACAGCAACATGCACATTAATTATAAAACAGTATGTGGAATTTAATTGCTGCAGATGCAACTTAGTGGTGCAAAACTAATCTAGTTATAGCCAGATTAACCTGTTTACATTAATATCTAAAGCCCTAAGGAATTGAATGGCTTTGTTACTTCTTGCACTTTAGTATGTCACTTTGTTCCAGATGGATACTGGGGAAATCAGAAATTAGCTTTGATCCAAAATAACAAAAGCTCAGCCATTGGCACTGTGAATTGGTTTTATTCTAATTATTAATTTATTTATTGTAAAAATAGATTGTGTTATCATTTTAATGTTAATTCATATTAATGAATTTTGGACCTAGCTTCTGGGATAAAATATATTTTAGCATATTGCAATCTGCAAATATAATATTAGGTTAATGGAGAAATGAACTGCATATAATTTAGTAACATGGATAAATAAGCCTTTCTTTATTAACTCATTGTTAGCTCTGCTGTGATGAGTATGAGTTAGGGTTAGTGAATGATGAAAAAGTGACCTGTTCTCTGGTGAAAGGTCTCTTTCCTACAGGTTCATATGGTGAAGATGTCATCAATGTAGCATAAGTAAAGGAAGAGTACCAGGAAGTGGGAGCTGAGGAAACATGATTAAAGAAGAAACAACAATATCAGTTGTTTGCAAATTCAGAATAAAAATAAACTCTGGGATGCTCAACAAAAAAATTTGGAAGCAAATGCTGGCTGAGAGCTTTGTCTCACAATGGCAAATCAGAGCTTAGTAAAACGCATGGGCTATGTCTACACTTGTGGCTTCTTGCGCAAGTACAGCCGTTCTTGCGCAAGAATCTGCAGAGCGTCCACACTGCCCGCCCGCTCTTGCGCAAGTACATTTACAGTACGGCGTGGTAAGAGAAGGCTTCTTGCGCAAGAGCTATGCTCTTTTTTAACAGGTGTAAGTCCTCTTGTGCAGGAGCTCTTGCGCAAGAGGGCAGTGTGGATGCTTGGCAGGGATTTCTTGCGCAAGAAAGCCCTATGGCTAAAATGGCCATCAGAGCTTTCTTGCGCAAGGGAGCGTCCACACTGCCATGGGCGCTCTTGCGCAAAAGCACAGCTCGCACATGGCAGTGTGGACGTTTTCTTGCGCAAGTCTTCTTGCACAAGAAGACTTGCGCAAGATGTTCTTGCGCAAGAAGCTGCCAGTGTAGCCAAACCAGCCTGTTTGGATGAAGAATTGTTAAAACTTTCTCCTAGTGAAACTAAATCCAAAGTATTTTTGGAATCCTGCAAAATATAAAGTGAACAATCTAAAGCATAGATTTATAATATATGTCACTTGTGAAAATATATTGAAACACCAACACATTTGGACTCACTTACTTGTATTCAAAGTGGTAATCTTAATTAGGAACCATTTTCAACTCTTTCAACCCCACATTCTGTGATTTGAAGTACAGATGCTTTGCTTCCCCGCATATCATTGTCATCCAGGCTTCCCAGCAGAAGGAAGCACTTTTAGTGTAGACTCCAATGCAGTTCTCTTTACACAGGGGAGGTCAGAGAAAAGACATCTGCATCCCTCTGAGCCTGATTTATTGAAGGCAGCTGCACTTCATTACTAATGAAGGACCATATAAGAGGTAGTTCCTAGGGAAAAGAGGCTGTCAGGGGGAACAGTTCTTTATTTTTTTCCCAGCTGTTTAGTGAGGTTACCCAAGCAAATCTCAGAAAGCAAGCCTAGGTGTGTATGTCATTTTATTTATGTGCATGTTTGAGTACCCAAGAGAGGTTTGCTGGATGGAGTTAGAATCAAAATGACTTACAAATCTTCAGTTTCATTGACACACAAAGCACCAGTTCAGTCCTCTTTGATGAAGCTTTTTGTTTGTTTTGGTTTAGAGCAACTTCTAATGAGGGTTTTGAATTGGTGGAAGCCAGTCACAAATGTTCAACTAAAAAGCTTCTGTCTTATTATGTTATTATAAACACAAAATCCTACTGTATTAAAGGCAGTATTGGTAACACTGCTGATAACTAATATGAAGACTAGCTGATCTTTCCTGTTAAAGACCCCCATCTTCAATTGTATATAAGTTTGCCAAACTGGGGCTGAATTTTTCTGTATTTCACTCAGGCTTCCCCTCTCCTCCCTCACCTAAAATGGTCCAACTGTTTGTGAGAATGAGCCAGGGGTGGGGGAAACCATGTTCTTTTTCCAATGTTTAAAAACATAGCTTTTAGAGACATTTGCTGTCCTTTAAAAATCTGTCCAAATTTAGTTATGTTTTAATTACTCGGAAAAATTACAGTTTAAACCTGCTGAGTAGAGTATTGCTAAAATGTAGCAGTTCTCCTAATATTCCTTCCACAATGGGCATATTTCAGTGCAGGACTGAATAGATTTTCCTCGCAACTGCTGGTCTGGATTGCCTGGAATTGGGCTACAGAACTGAGAATGTACTCATTTCTCTCCTGTGATCACCATGACCTACCAGAAATGCCTGGCTGGTGAGATGGCAGAAGCTGTCTGACTGGAATGCCAGTGGGGAAGAATTGGTCCTTTAGAAAGAACTACGGGGAGTAGACTGAGATAAAGAGATTTGGGAAAGAGAGACTGGGACTAAAATTTGATGATGTGTGAGTGTTGCTGGGTGTGGAGACTGGGACTAATTTAAGCAGTGACAATGTGACTGGAAACCAGTATGGAGAAAAGAATAAGGTGTGAATGGGATGGAGACATAAGCAGGAACCGGGATGCTGGGGCCGGGAGTAGCGGGGGAATGCTGGGAGTCAAGAGCAGCTGGAACTGGCATAGGAAGTATCTAGGGAGACACTAGCATTGACTGGATAAGGACATTAGGACTGGGATGAGAAGTGCAAGGAGTGGAGAATGGGATGGGGAGGAGGAAGGGAAGAGACAAAACTGGGACAGGGACAGAAGAGGAGGGGAAGAGGTGGAAGGATTTTAAGTTAAGGGGGCAATAGACAGAAGAACCTTTTTCCCACATACAAACACAATCCCTTTCAGAATCTGGAATAAAATCCAGAATTCCTGGGTCTCAACATTTTTCTGCTCTCAACAAATATGTGTGAAACCCAGTGGCAAAGGATTTCCTCTCCCTCTACTTGCAGTGCACATGGAAGATGACAGTGTAGTACCTCTATCAGCAGGAGGGGCCTGTGCCTATAGGCAAACTCGGCAGCCTCCTAGGGCGCCAAGTTAAATGGGGCGCCAAATTCCCTGCCACTTCCCCTTCCCCTTCCCCTTCCCGTAACACCTGGTGTCGGCCCCGGAGGAGGAGCGCGGCGGCTTCTCTGCGCCGCAGGAGGGGTGAGTCGGCCCCGGAGGAGGAGCGCAGGGAGTTGGCCCCTGGGGAGGCACGTGCTGGCTTCCCCTGCACCACGGGAGGGGGGGTCGGCCCTGGGAGAGGCGGCGTGTGGAGGTTCCCTGCGCTGCGGGAGGGGGGGTCGGCCCCGGGGGAGGCACACACCGGCTTCCCCTGCGCCATGGGAGGGGAGGTCGGTCCCAGGAGAGGCGGCGTGTGGGGATTCCCTGCGCCACGGGAGGGGAGGTTGGCCCCGGGGGAGGCGGCGCGCGGGGGTTCCCTGCGCCGCGGGAGGGGGAGGTGTCGGCCCCAGGGGAGGCACACACTGGCTTCCCCTGCGCCATGGGGGGGGTTGGCCCCAGGAGAGGCGCACACCGGCTCCCCTCTGGGAAGGGGAATCCTGGGAGGAGGTGGGTGCAGGGGACTCTCTGCCCCCACTGGCACCCTGTTCCCTCTCCCCACTCCCCTTTCCCCAGCCACAGAACTCTATCCCCAGCCCCCCCTGTCCCCAGCGCTGTGGTGGTAATGGCAGTTAAAGCAGGATAGCATAATGTACTATTTTGGATTTGTAATAATAAAAATTATAATTAACGTTTGTAATGCATTTTTATTTGAAATCGTACTGAAATATCGTCTAACTGTCGTGTACAAATCTATTCTGAAAATTTCGTGTCTCTATTTTAATCTGATCTCAGAAACATTGGTTGGATGGCCAAACCGAATAATTATGCCTGTTTAAATAAATATGCTTAAAAAACATTAAATGGAAAATAGGGGCAAAATGTTTCCCAGTTTACCAAAAACCTCAGCCTATATCTGCCCTTGGGGTTAAGGGGGGGCATTGATTGCATGGTTTGCCCAGGGCACCAGTTGCTGGCAGCTAGTCTGGGGCAGATACCCTGTCTATCAGTTGTTCTGCTGGCTTGATTGGTGGGGTTCTGTATGTGGGTTCTGAAAGTGCCAGTGCTCCAAATTTCAGTTGTGTTGATGTACCCCCAGACTTCTCTTGGGTGCCCCCTAGGCCATTCCAGGGTCTATCCCCCCTGTCTTTGGGGAGTCCCTTATCCTGCCTTCTTAATGCAGGAGCCTGGTCCATCCCTGGGGCAGCCTGCATTGGCTGTCCAGCTGCTCCTAGGACTTGAACCCACCACCCTGTGCTATCCCCTAGGCCACTCCAGAGCTGTGCCCACCCCACCTCCCCTACCTTTGGTGTCATTGATGTCAGTGATAATGCCACATAATGGGGTTCCGTTTGCTTGGAGTTCCATTTGCTTTTAAAACAAACAAGAATGGGAAAATACTGCAAAATTGGAAAAATGTGACTTTAAATTTGAAAAGTCAGCAGAGAAGAATTGCATCTTGCTATTCTGGGGGTGAGACAATATAAAGGGGAGGATGAGTCATTGCCCCGCATGCCTCCTGTGCCCACCGTGCACCCAGCCTGGGACTACTGTGCTGTGCTCACCCTATGTTACCTGCAGGGAAAGAGGGCTCTGTCATTCTTCCACTAAGCCTGTTCTTCCAGCACATTCAGCTGCTCTTTCTAGCAGCCAGGCCTGGGTGAGGAGTGGGATGGAGCCACTTTTCACATGGTTCAAGCTGGCCACTCTGACTACGTCTACATTGGCGGCTTCTTGCGCAAGAACTCTTTTGCGAAAGAGTTCTTGTACAAAAAAATCTTCCACAAAATCGCGTCCACACTGCCATGTGCTTTTGCGCAACAGATGTGCTTTTGCGCAAGAGCATCCATGGCAGTGTGGATGCTCTCTTGCGCAAGAAAGCTCTGACGGCCATTTTAACCATAGGGGCTTCTTGCGCAAGAAATTCATGTTGCCTGTCTACACTGCCTTCTTGTGGAAGAGCTCTTGCGCAAGAGGGCTTATTGCTCATGGGGAGAGAAATAACTCTTCCGGAAGAAGCCCTGTTTACAACGCTATACTGTAAATTTATTTGCGCAAGAACGCTCGTGCAGTGCAGACAGCAGGCAAGCTTTTGCGCAAGAATGCCTGTCCCCTCACTCGGGACACCACAGCACTCTGCAACATGGAGCCAGAGCTGCCCCTGGGCACTCTGATGCTTCCCTTGGATGCGTTGCTGCGAGCCTGGCTGCACTTTCTGCAAGCTGCCATCCGGGAGGTCCATCTGGGAGGCTGTCAGTATCCAGGAGGCCCTGCGGGAGAGCTTCCACCCTGAGGAGCACTAAGAGCCTCCGTGGTCTGCCCCACTGGGGACTTGTGCCTCATTCCTCCCTCACATCCTTCCACTTACCCCTCCCTAACCCCCCTTCCTGATGTCAAATAAAATACATGTATTTTCATGAACACAAACTCTCTTTATTTAACAAAACTGGGGGGGGGGGATGAAACTCTGTTGAGACTGGAGAAAGGAGGTGGGAGAGGGGAGAAGAGAGGGTGGGACAGGGGAGAGGGAAACCTGGGAGGAGGGAGCTAGAAGGGGGAAGCAAGGGGAAGAAGGGGGAGGGGAAGCTCAGGGCTCAGGGTTGGGGTTCTCACCGGACCAACTTGATTTTCATGCAAACCTGCTCCTGGGTTCGCATGTGGCCTTTGGTGGCCAGGCTGGCAGCTATCCTACCATAGATGGCCGCGTTCCTCCGTCTAGTGCAGAGATCATGGATGTTGGGGGCATCCCCCCCAAACCTGAATAAGGTCCATGATCTCCACCCTGGACCAGGAAGGCACCCGCCTTCTCCAGGCCCTGGCAGGCTCCTGGGAGCTGGCAGATTGCTCCTGGGGAGCGGTGGAGGGCTGGCTGCCAGTGGCTCGCTGGCTCATGTTTTGGGGCCACTGGGTCAGGAGCCGTGACTGCTGGCTCTGGGCTGGCAGGCTTGGAGCTTGCACAGGCACTGTGGCCAGAGTCAACCCCTTTAAGGGCTCCGGGGATGGGGGGAGGGAGAGGAGTGTTCTTGGTTGAGGCTGGAGTGGGCACCCTGGGAAGGCTGGAGGCCCCCTATTTCGATATAAGTGTCTACACAGCACTTATTTTGAAATAGCTATTTCAAATTTGGCGTTGTTCCTCATGGAATGAGGTTTATCAAATTCGAAATAAGCGCTCCTCTATTTCAAATTAATTTCGAAATAGCGGTTTGGCTGTGTAGATGCTAGTAAAGTTATTTCTAAATAATGGCTGTTATTTCTAAATAACTTTGCTGTGTAGACATACCCTGTGAGAAATTGAAATGATATCTACTATCAGAGTGTCTTTCATAAACTTAATCTTTTTTATATTCCTCAAGATATCAGAAAAACAATTAGGCAAATCGCTCTAATGGAAGAAAAACATTAGTTTTAACAAAACAGGGACACCTTGTTCCCTCTTCTGCTACATCAGTTATATGCTAGAGAAATAGACCAGTTAAAGATGGAAGAACCATCATAAATCATCCTGAAGCCAAACTGTTATTTAATATGTCAAGAAATGAAGGCTACTGACTTGATAAAGATGACATTTCAGATTTACTCTTCAGCTGCTATTTTCACTTTCTTGTTTTATGAGAACAGGTAAAAATATAAAAAATAAACACAGCGAAGGAGTGAAAGAAGAAAATTGAGCATACTGGAATACTTGTCTGGTGGCTTGAAGTGAACAATTCTGAATATTTATTGTATTTGTCCTGTTGAGGAATTTTAGCAAAAAAAAATGGGTAAAATCTTCAAAAGTGCTTAAGCAACTTAAAGCCTAAATTCCATTTTCAAAAGAGAGTTAGGCCAGCCTTGTCTACGCTGCACAGTTTTGTTGACAAAATGGTGGAGGTGTACACACAGAAATACTTCTCCCACTGCGGTAACTTCCCTGCTTTACCAACATAATATAGGAGTCGAAGTCTCACTGCATACATTGCTAAAAACACAAGGTTAAGAATGAATGGACACTTCACAACAGTATTGCAAGTAGTGAAAGGTCATATTTTGTCTTTTCAAAGATACAGTTCTCAGCAAGGCCCAATACAAGGCAGAATGCAGGAAATGCAGAACTTGGTTTGCAGTCAGGCATGAAAAGCATACAAAGGGTGTGTATATAGTGTTGCTTTACAAATATCTGTGATTAAGGGCTTCAAACTGTGTACCTCCCTCCCCACTTTCTCACAGCAACCTGAGTGATGCTTGAGGACTGGCACCAGTGTTCATCCCTGCAGAAGCAAACTGTGTGCTAATCCATTTGCTTTTGTAATGTAACGGGACTAGTCTTGAAGTGGAGAGAGACAGGAGTTACACAGTTAGTATGGCACCACCCCTTACTGAATAGGCTGGTTGTGATATGCAATGAGCCTTTCCAACCATGGGCAAATAGGAAGTCAACAAGGGTATCAGCAAATAGTGGCCGATTACTTTTGGGCTTGCACTTATGAATCTTTCCCAATTTCACCTAAGTAACCATGTCCAATATCACTCTCCTGAGGGTAACAGAGGTGTAAAGGAGGCAGCTGCTGCAGGCATCTTGGCACAGACCTTTTGCTGCTATGCTGTGTTCTGCAATGATGCCAGAACTATTAATACTGGAGTGGTGTGGGAAAGTGTCCTACTGCAGTGGAGGGAATAAGGAAGCCAGAAGGGCATCTGAAAAGGACTGAGAGACTCCAGGAGAACTTCCTAAATTTAACCATGGAGGATTCAACATGGATTCACCAAGGGCAAGTCATGCCTGACCAATCTATTAGCTTCTATGATGAGGTAACTGGCTCTGTGGATATGGGAAAGTCAGTGGATGTGATATACCTTGACTTTAGCAAAGCTTTTGATACGGTCTCCCACAAGATTCTTGCCAGCAAGTTAAGGAAGTATGGATTGGATAAATGGAGTGTATGATGGGTAGAAAGCTGGCTAGACTGTCGGGCCCAATGGGTTGTGATTAATGGCTTGATGTCAGGTTGGCGGTCAGTTTCTAGCGGAGTGCCCCAAGGATCGGTTCTAGGCCGGTTTTGTTCAACGTCTTTATTAATGACCTGGATGAGGGGATGGATTGCACCCTCAGCAAGTTTGCGGATGACACTAAGCTAGGGGGAGAGGTAGATATGCTGGAGGGCAGGGATAGGGTCCAGAGTGACCTAGACAGATTAGAGGATTGGGCCAAAAGAAATCTGATGAGATTCAACAAGGGCAAGTGCAGGAGGAGCATTGCCATCAGATCTAGAGAAGTGATTATTCCTCTTTATTTGGCTCTGGTGAAGCCACATCTGGAGTATTGTGTCCAGTTCTGGGCCCCCCGCTGTAGAAAGGATGTGGACGCATTGGAGAGGGGCCAGCGGAGAGCGACCAAAATGATTAAGGGGCTGGAGCACATGACTTATGAGGAGAGGCTTATTTAGTCGGTAGAAGAGAAGAGTGAGGGGGGATTTGATAGCAGCCTTCAACTGCCTGAAGTGGAGTTCCAAAGAGGATGGAGAAACGCTGTTTGCAGTGGTGACAGATGCCAGAAGGAGGACCAGTGGTCTCAAGTTCCAGTGGGGGGAGGTCTAGGTTGGATTTTAGAAAGAACTATTTTACTAGGAGTATGGTGAAGCACTGGAATGGGTTACCTAGGGTGGTGGTAAAATCTCCATCACTAGAGGTTTTCAAGTCCCAGCGTGACAAATTTTTTGCTGAGATGATTTAGTTGGGGTTGGTCCTGCTTCGGGCAGGGGGCTAGACTTGATGACCTCCTGAGGTCTCTTCCAGCGCTAGGATTCTATGATTAACAAATTGACCTAATGCAGCTTATTTTGACCTTATGCTGTAGTGTAGACCCAGCCTCAAGTCAAACGGGCTTTGATTGCTAAGTGCCCAGGTCACTTTCAAAACTGAAGCCAAGGCTCATCCTGCAGACACCACTAAAATGGTTTTCCAAAAATGTTATCATTCATTTTTGTATGATTCATTTACAGAGAAAGTTAGCTATTGAAATACTAGCAACTATTTAAATATGTAGCATGCCCTATCTACTTGTGGGAAGGCAAACTGGGATTTGGTCAATCTGCTAACCTCTTTCCATTCAAACCTTATTCTTTATACACAATTTGGAGGTAAGTTACAGCCTACTTTTGGATTTCTTTTTTAAAATAGTGTTTCCTACATGCTAATCGCTATGGGGCAAGGATCATATTTATTTTTGTGTTTATATTCAGCACAAGGCAGCTGTCAGTGGCAAATAAATAACTAAACTCTTGGTTTCTGAGATACAGAGGCAGACACAAAATGGCCTAGATTTCGACAAGTGATTAGTGATTTCAAATGTTGCAGTTTTGGAAAGTTAAGTAACCTCAGACCTGAAAAACTCACTTCACCAAAAACATTACTTACCAGATATTTATCTATAAAGAGTAACGAGGAAACTATCCCCAGAAACCTCGTAACTGTGATTATTAGAAGATGCATACATGGGTAATATTTAAGGATTAAATGTATTGATGCTGTAAGTATATTGGAGTACTTAGTCATTAAAAGTGACTCGTGATGATGATTGGTGATGGTCCATTCAGTCAAAGGGTAGTGGTCCATGATGCAATACAAAGTTCAATTTTTTTATCTTGATGAATATTTAGATTTTGAATGGGAAATCGTCAGAGGCAACAACAAACAATTGAAACCACTTAAAGGAAAAAAACTGTTAACAATAAAGGAGGAATTCTCCTTATTTGTGAATAGAAACAGGCTGTTTTCAGTATAAAACTGAGAAGGAGAAGCATACTTCATCCATTCACTGAGGAAACCCCATTGGAGAGGAGTGGGGGGTGGGGGGGATCATGAATGTTTGGATACTGATTCCTGTAAAGCGAACCAGCTCTGCAACAGACTGAATTTTAGAATGAGAGGACTCATTTTATTAGCTATGAAAGTAACTATTGATAAGTGAAAACAACAGGAAGTCTGGGGGCACCTTGAAGACTGACAATTTTATTAGGACATAAGCTTTCGTGAGTAGCAACTCAGTTTGTCAGATGCATGAAATGAAAGGGATGCATGTGATAGGGATTCGGAGATCAGAGTGTTATATCTGTGTTAATTTAATCAGGGTGGATGTGGCTCATTACCAACAGTGATAAGAAAGCAAGAATACCTAAAGGGGAAAATTACTTATTATAATGAGAGAACTAGTCCCTGTTCAGACCCATTCTGACATTGTCAAATTTGAATATGAATTCCAGCTCAGCAGTTTCATGTTACAGCCTGGTTTTGAAGGGTTTTTTTGCAGCGTAGAACCAGTTTGCATTTTATGATTTTGTATTGTAACCATTTGCATCTATCACCTTCTCTCATTTCTAGTTAAATCTTTATTCTTTCTTAAAGACATCTACTTCTGTTTCCATACAAGTGTTCACAAGTGGTGTGTGCTTTATAGTCACAGTGGTGTAAAGAGAAAGACCTAAATTGGAGTACACTACAACTCGATGGGCAGAGGATTTGGAATTTCTGTGAGTAGCCAGTATCAAGAGCTGGATATCACAGGGGAATGATTCCAAAGGACTCTGGGATTAGGGTGTCCCTATTGCTAACCTACAAAATAACATTATGGCTGGCATTGCCAAGAGGAGAGTGCTTAAGTGGCTATAAAGCGGGTGCTATCTTGACCTATCATCCAGCAACCACAAGAAAGATTCAATTTCACAAGAGGTAGGGTTGACAAGGTGAATCACAGTCCTGTATATCCCAAGAACTATAACATCCCTATTTTACAGATGGGCAACTGTGGCAAATAAGAGTGAGGGCTCATCCACAGCAGTGTTCTTTCTAAGCTGTGGGCAGCACAGCTTCACAGGTGATTAATCAGCCCCGCCCAGTCAGCTCTGTGCCCTGTAAAGCTCCATGAATGCCTTCTTGGCAAGAACTAAAAGTTAATGTGAATTTAGGTGCCTTTTAATTTGTGCCAGCAGGGTCTGTGTTGAGAAGTTAAAAAGCAGCACATTTTATATATAAATCAGTCCTCTATAGTGTATTTTGCTGGGTCATATAGACAGACCCTAAGGCTATGTCTACACTGCAGGCTTCTTGCGCAAGAACTGTTTTGCAGAAGAGTTCTTGTGCAAAAGGTCTTCCACAAGAGCGTGTCCACACTGCCATGTGCTTTTGCGCAAGAGATGTGCTTTTGCTGGAGGGCATCCATGGCAGTGTGGATGCTCTCTTACGCAAGAAAGCTCTAATGGCCATTTTAACCATAGGGGTTTCTTGCGCAAGAAATTAATGTTGCCTGTCTACACTGCCTTCTTGTGGAAGAACTCTTGCGCAAGAGGGCTTATTTCTCGTGGGGAGAGGAATAACTTTTCTGGAAGAAGCCTTGTTTTCCGACGCTGTACTGTAAATTTACTTGTGCAAGAATGCACGTGCAGTGTAGACGCTCTGCAAGTTTTTGCACAAGAACAGCCGTTCTTGCGCAAAAAGCCTGCAGTGTAGACGTAGCTTTTGTGACTTACCCTAGTTGACAAAGGAATTCAGTGACTGTATAGGCAATTAAATCCAGATTTCCAGAGCCTCTGCCTAGTGCCCTAACTATTGGACTATCTTCTAATAATTTTTTTCTTTGAACCATAGGGATACATTTATTTCTAGTGGGCAGTATGCAGGGAAGGGAAAGACACTCCATCATAAGCAGCAAAATCACCCCATTCTACTTCAAGGAAAAAGTCTTAACAAGGGATTCCCTGGGAGATTGCTTCAGCACACCACATGTTGCAATGCGGCTGGGGAGAGAGGAGGAGACGTCTGTCTTTTACTGCCTATTGCCAGTTTAAAGCAGAGCTCTCATGTTAGTGCCATTGTCTTAGTTTAAACTTGAAAATCCTCTTCTCCCCTTTACATTATTAAATAAACAGAAAACCCACTGAAGAACAAAGGAGAAGCCCTTAAAATATTGCACAAGGGCCACCTTTTGAATTTCAGGTTCAGCACTTGAAATTCAAGAACAGATTGATTTGTGTGAATCTGTCCAAGTCTTATGTTGCAGGTACTATAGGAAACATCAAAAAGCAGGAAAAGAGGCACCAGAAATACTTTGTATGAGCTGCTTTACAATGGAAGTGTGAAAGACAAAATTGAAAATCTGAAGTTCTCAGGTTTTGTTAACATAACCCAATTCATTGTCTTCTTTCCTTAATGATCCGAACCCATATTTTCCTTTAACAGCTTGCAAGGTAGTTTTCACATAACATTTAGCAGGGCAAGCATATAATTTATTGACACCTGTGAGCAGAAGAATATTTAATTGCAGGTATATGCTTCTTACTTCCCACAGTTTACCTGTGAGAGTCAAGGTTCTTCTGACTAAAAATATATCTGAAGTTTCATTCAGACAGGAAGTGCTAACCATCCTTCCTCTCTCTATCCTGCATTCCCACCCCAACCCCTACACACACACAGTAAAAATCAATCCCATACTATTCAGTTCTATGAGCATGCTAATGCTTTTGGAAAGTTTTTATATCCCAAGATATTTCATTCTCAGAAACAACCTGGTACATTTTAAAAGTGGATTTTTTAAAAGTTCCGTTCTCTAATGCTCTACACTGCAACGTTATTTTGGGGTACCGGAGGTATCCTGAAATAGCTATTCCACATCTCTTGAGTGAGCCCATTATTTCAAAATATAATGGGCTCACTATTCTGACACCCTGCAGACCTCATTCCACGAGTAGTAAGGGACATTTTGGAATAGCAATTTATTTTGAAATAAGTGCTGTGTAGACAGCGCCAAATTTAGAAACAAGCTATTTTGAAATTGACTCAAAATAAGTTATGCAATTTGCATAGCTCAAATTGCAAAGCTTATTTCGAGCTACAGGTGCAGTGTAGATGCACCCTAATAGATTAGGAGAATTGCATTAAATCATGGTATTACAGAAAAATCTTGCCAAGTTGAAATGAAGAAGTGGTCAAATCCATGCTGCCAGTATTCTGGGCTGGACAACAAATGCACACACATCATATTAAAAAAAGAGAACAAAAGAAGGGAATTTTCCCTGTGCTCTCTTTATAAAATAGACCTCTCCTACCCGCTGCTGGAACAGCACCATTGACTTCAGAGCCTTACACGAGGGATAGGTTTGGGACAATCTGCCTGAATGTGTTTTTTTCCTTCAGGGTTAGTAAGAAATTAGATCATTCGTGTGCTTTCTGAAATAAATTTTACTGGCACAAAAAATATATCACACAGTAATCTAGCAATCAAAGGGGAATTAGTAATGACTTGCAATTGAATTCTCGCTGTTTCACCAGATGGACAAACATCCTGGTCTTGATATTATAGTTTTCTTACACTACAACACTGAGCACTCTGAGCATTATAAATTAAGGAAAAGACTATTTACATATTGAACAGATTCTGTCCTTGATAATACAAGCACAAATTCCATTTAAGTCTATGAGAGATGTGCATCTATCCAAATGAGGAATAAAGCCCAAATGAATTGAAAATTAGATATGTAAGAATAGATTGATGTACTTTTAAGACTAGAGGGATGCACCTACACTATCTCAATACAACATTCCCTCATTCCCCACAAATTTTTTTAAATTTTTCAGACCCAAAACGTTAGTTTAGAGTTATGAAATTTTATAACTTTTTAAAATCTTAATCATAAGCCAGGCTTAAACCAGTGTAAGTACAATGGCTATAATGGAGCTTTACAGATTTGTATCTGCTGAGAATCAGGCCTTTAAGTGTATTAGACTTTCCCCAGCAAAGTAAATACATACAGAACACAGTATAAATTATTCACAGCAGCCACCATGCACAGCTGATAGAACCATGATGAAAAACTAAGTGACTACATATGTGTTTTATAGTTATAAATCACAACCTCAAATTTCTTTCAAACACTAAACAGAGTTTCCAGAGGAAGAAGGTAGATAAAGGGTGTGATAAGAACATGTCTGTGGGCTCATGTAGACTATGTGGAACAGTCGAAAGAGGATATGCAAATTCCTCCGATCGCACTTTCGAAAGCAGAGTTTTCGAAAATGAAAGTAGTTTAGACGCGGCTTTTTCTGCAACCCCCCCCTTTGTCGAAAAGCCGCATAAACCTCCTGCAGAATTTGCATATCCTCTTTCGACTGTTCCTCATAGTCTACATGAGCCCACAGACATGTTCTTATTCCCGCAGAATTTGCATATCCTCTTTCAACTGTTCCGCGTAATCTAAATGAGCCCTGTATATCTGTAGTTTCTGGATTGACACATTATAAATGAGATCACAGTCTCCCTTAAAAATCTCATTTTACATTATACTCTGTCCTAAAATGTTTTCTAAAATGACATTTAAAGAAGACTGTATACTAATGGAAAGGAACACCTTGTGTTGCATTAATTGAATTAATAACATGTGTTGGTGTTCTCTATACATTTTAATCAGATTTTGCAAGGGAAGTTGGTAATGCCCGATATTTAGTGATAACACCTATTAGAACAATACAGTTTGTTCTATTCAAGAAAATGCAGTGAGTATGAGAAAGCCTGTACTCCAGTGTAAAGCCACTGATAGATGATATGAGGATTGGGACAGATGTTGAGAGCTGTATTCTCACATCGGTCAGCATTTACTCTACAAAATTCACTCTCCTCTTATCAAAGTGATGTTAAGAAAAACCTTTCAGTCCATCAGATAATGATTTCCTTCTGCCAAAAAACACAGATTTGTGTTTAATCTAGATAACCAATTCTACTTATAAGCAGGGATCGGGGCGGCGAGTTACTTCCCAAACCACCAGCCTGGCCTTACCCATACTCCTCCCCCAGAATGCCTACTGTAGGCATACTCAGAGCAGAGTGTTGCTGCCCCAGAGTGCCTGCCTGCCCTTGCTGTGCTCCAGGGCAGGGGAGACTGGAGCCATGTGCTACCCACCCTCCCCATGCTCTAGGGCCTGGGGAGGCTGGGACCACGTGCCGCCAGCCTTCCCCAATGGTGTTCCAGGTGGTGGGGTGGAGGTGGCTTTGCCTCCTGTGTTATGCTTATAAGAAGCAAATGGGATCTTAATAGGGGGAAAAGGCAATACACTGGGTTTTTTGAGACTACAATGGCAAAGCAGTTAGCATATGATTACATAGACACGCACACAATGTCTTACCAATCAATGTTATATTCACCAGTCCATGATCCATGGATTGATCATGGGCAGAGGAGTGGGGCTCTATCGGTCTGGGCTGATGCTCCAGTCATGGCAGGACGTCTCTGCTCTCAAAGCAAAACAGTTCTCCTTTTATAATAGTTCTTTCCCATCAGGATCAGTAGGTTTTGCATCATCATGCTGTTTTCCTGATGGAAGTTTGCTAACTCTAGGGCTGCGTCTAGACTGGCATTATTTTCCGGAAATACTTTTAACGGAAAAGTTTTCCGTTAAAAGTATTTCCGCAAAAGAGCATCTAGATTGGTCCCGGAGTTATCGTTAGAACGATGCGCTTTTGCGCAAAAGCGCATCTAGATTGGCGGCGTGCTTTTGCGCAAAAGCAGAAGCCCGGAACCATTTTGAAGAGGGCAAAAGGGCACCAGCCCTTTCCGGGGGCGGGGCTGGAGCTCCGTTCAGACACGTGCTTAAAGGGGTCTCACCAGACAGCCGTTTGGCTCCTGCTCCGTGTATTAGGACCTCTGGCAGGGACTGACAGCCATAGCAGGTTTGGTGGTTGCCCTCTGCCTTTTGGACACCACCCTTTTGCCCCTGAGTGCTTTTTCCTGGTTTTGGTTTCTTGTGCCTTGCTTTGTCTGCCGTGGAGCCACGGATGGCCATGTGCCTGCTCTGGCCCCTGTCGGCCATTTTCGAGTGCCTGCAGCTGGTGCTCCAGGCTGGTGCCCTCGTGTTCCAGGACCAGGAGGCACAGATCGCCTTGGACTCCCTCACCAGGGAGGCCATGGAGTCCCTGTGGCATCCCCACCCCACCATGGAGAGGCCACTCTGGAGACTGGACACCAGTATAGACTGGTGGGACCGGCTGGTCCTTGGGCAATGGGACGACCAGCAATGGCTCCGGAATTTCTGCGTACAAAAGTGGACGTTTCTGGAGCTGTGTGCCTGGCTCAGCCCCACGCTCCAGAAAGCCACCATCTGGCTGCGTGCACCCATCCCCGTGAAGAAGAGGGTCGCCATCGCACTATGGAAGCTGGCCACCCCGGACAGCTACCGATCGGTGGCACACCAATTCGGGGTGAGAAGATCCACCGTCGGTGTGATCGTCATGGAGGTAAGTCCCAGGGGGAGTGGGGAGTGGGGTGGGGGGAGGGTGCTGCACTCGATGCCCAGGGGCAGCCAAGACTCCAGGCTGGGTCACCCAGGGATTTGGGCCGTCCCTCCCTTGCACAGGCCTGCTGGTGGCGGGGGGGCCGTGGGGCGAGGGGGCCCTGGTGTGTGTGTACGTGTGTGTGTGTGTGTGTGCGTGCGTGAGGACAGAGGGAATCACGGGGGGGGGCCCCAAGGGAGCGCACACTCACCCCGCCTTATGTGATGTGTTCCCTTGTGTTTCTCTGCACCCTTCTGCAGGTCGTCCATGCCATCAATGATGTCCTGCTCCCGAGAGTGATCTGTCTGCGTGACATGGATGCTACGCTGGCCGGCTTTGCTGCCCTCGGGTTCCCCAACTGCGGGGGAGCCCTGGATGCAACCCACATCCCCATCCGGGCCCCGGAGCATCGAGCAGCCCATTTCATGAACAGGAAGGGGTACTGCTCTATTGTTCTCCAGGCCCTCGTGGACCACTGGGGCCGCTTCCTGGATGTCTACGCAGGCTGGTCCGGCAGGGCACACAACGCCCGCATCCTCCGCAACTCCAGACTGTTTCGCAGGCTGGAGGCGGGCACCTACTTCCCCCAGCGGGAGTTGACTGTCGGGGATGCGCCTATGCCCATCTGCGTCGTGGGGGACGCGGCCTACCCCCTGCTGCCATGGCTAATGCGGCCCTACACGGGGCGGCCGGACCAGAACCGGGCCCGGTTCAACGACCGCCTCAACCGGGCCCGAAATCAGGTGGAGTGCGCCTTCGGCCACTTAAAAGCCCGCTTCCGTTGTTTGCTCACCCGTCTCAAGATGGGTGAGCGGAATGCAACAGAGGTAGTGGCCATGTGCTGCGTGCTCCACAACATTGTGGAGCGGAGTGGGGAGGCCTTCCTCCCTGCATGGATGGCAGCCGAGGCACAGACATTTGAACAGCCCCACACAGCTGCCATCCGCCAGGCACACCAGGATGGGGTGCGCATCCGAGAGGCCCTGACGGGCATGTTCGCACAAGCCCCATAGTAGGGTCGCCTTGGTTTCCCCATACAACTCCCTCCCATCCCCTCCCCTTCCCCCTCCCCTCCCCTTACCTCCCCCCAATTGTAAAGTGTCGGTTCCAAACACATCGGCCGTCATCATGAATGTTCGTCGGGTGCGTCGGACGTAGCTAGGGTTTTTCTTTTAGTTTAGACTAGGGTTTAGGCCACCATCGCCTGTCCGAGCTGTCCCGAAGAACAGGAAGAGGATTCGTGGTTCGTGCGGAAGGCTCGAGTCAGCGTACCCGATTCCAGTCGTCTTCGAGGGATCTCCTGGCTGTTCCTCTCCCGAGGCCCGGAAGGACCAAAGGATTGAGGTTGCCAGCAACACGACAATCGTCCCTGCGTCTATACTATGTACATATTCTTTTGTGTGCATCTTTTAACCTTTCTTGCTTGTTTGTTATCTATATTAATATAGTTGTGGTTTAAATTTTACTTAAAAGTGTCAGTATTTATTTATGCGCCACAAACCAATGACCACTTAAAGGAACGACCGGTGATAGATACAGGATTTGGTGTCCGCATTTTGTAATCCTCTTAAATTTAGTTGGCTAATTGGCATCTCAAATCATTTATTACAGTTACCTCGAGTAACACAATAACCAACACAGTTTTGTTTTCAACTGAAAAACTTTTATGTTTTTATTTACAAGGGGGAGAGGGGGAGGAGACCTTCAACTGGGAGGGGAAGGGGGAGGAGACCTTCGGGGGGGGGAGGAGACCTTCAACTGGGAGAGGGAGGGGCTACTCCTGGGAGGGGTGGCCCCTGTGAGCGCTCCTGCGCGGGCGGACCTGGACATGGGGGGCAGGCCGCATCGGGGCAGGCTGCACGGGGAGGTGGGCAGGAGGGGCTATTGCAGGAGCAGCAGGAGGGGGCATTGCAGGAGGGGGCATTGCAGGGGCAGGAGGGGGCATTGCAGGGGCAGCAGGAGGTGGCATTGCAGGAGGGGGCATTGCAGGGGCGGCAGGAGGAGGCATTGCAGGAGGGGGCATTGCAGGGGCAGGAGGGGGCATGGGCAGTGCTAGGGGAGGGATGGTGGGGGCATGGGGTAAGGCCATGCCATAATGGATGGCATGGGCTATGTGGGCAGTGAGGGTGGCGATGGAGTCAGCCATCCTGGTGCACTGGGCCTGGAAGGCGGCCCAGGCCTCCTGGCGCCACTGCGGGTCCCCCTCGACGCATTGCCTAATCGCAGCCTCAACGCGCTTGACGGCCTGCACATGGCGCCGAAGGAGCTGGTCCCGGTGGCGGAGCCTCTGGCTCCATGGTTGGGCAGCTGGGGGGTGCTGCTGCTGCCAGACTGGAGGGTCCCCGGCTTGTGCTTGGTCCCATTGCAGGGAAGAGAAGAAAGGATGGGTCAGTCAGGCAGAAAGGATGGGTCAGTGGGCCACTGTCCCCACACCTCGTGCCCTCCACCCCTGAGCCCAGGTGACACCACAGTAGTGTGGCTTGGGCCCACTCGGTTCCCCCCCCACCCCCCGCGTTGTATGTTTGCAAGGAGGACCGCCCCTGGAGTAGGGGCCTCCTCCATGTATTGTAACCACCGGTCTGTGTCCTGGCCCCGTGGAGGGCGGGAGGGCGCTTGTGTTGCGTTAACCTGTGGAACTCCCTGCCGGTGGAGGCTGTGAGGCTTTTGGGCTAATCACTGGTGTTTGACAGGGAGCAAGATGCATCCCCACACAGTGCCTGGGAGCACATCTGGCAGAGGTGGTCTGGGCTCTCAGATCCCCATCGTGTGGGATATCTCCTGGCCGGAACCAGGAGACTGACTGGGGGGTGGGTGTCCCATCCTTGCAGCAAAACTCGGGCGGCCCTAGGGGCGGCCCAAGCGCTCCCCCCCCTTCTCCCTCCCACTATCCCTCACACACGTAGCCCAGGGACATGTGTGGCTGCAGTGGGGACTTCCCTCGGGGAGCCAGCCAAGGCACCGGGAGCAGGCAAGGGGCTCAGTGGGGGCCACGTTCACAGGGTTGTGATGCTGCGGTTTACCCAGGAGCAGCTGGCTGTGCCTCACAACCAGGCATGGGACAGTGTGCCATTCTCCGTGCTGCACCTTTGCGGAGGTGCAGGCTCTGGCCTGAGTCCCTGGGGCCCTGGCTGGTTCCAGCTGGCATCCACCCTTCCCCCTGGTCCCGCCGAATGTGTGTGAGCAGCACGGTCCCAGGCGTGCCCTGCAGCTGCCTGCCGCGGCCACATGCCGCTCAGTCACCAGGCTGCACGTGCTGCTTCCTGCCTAATGCTACACAGCGTGCAGCTCACGTGGCCTGAATGACATGCTCTCCCCCTCCCCCCTCTGGGCGCCTGGCTCCCCCCCTCCCCGCCCTTGTGAGTGCAAAGTGCAAGACTCACCGGTGGATCCTTCCCCGGCCTCGGAGGATGCGCAGGAGACGTCAGGGCTGCTGGAGGGGGCCTGCTGGGTGGCAGTGCTGGCCTCATCCTCTGATGCACTGCTGTCGTCTCCTTCCCCTGCCTCAGTGGTCCTGGTGACGGGGGGCGGGGGGACACATGCTGCTGTCGACGGGCACGTCCAGGGCTTGCGGGGCTGGCTGGCCCAGGATGGTGTGCAGCCGGTCATAGTGGGGGCAGGTGTCTGGTCCTGCCCCCCAGCCCTCGCTGGCCTGCACATAGCCCAGGTGAAGTTGTTTGACTTTAGCCCGGATCTGTTCCAGGTTCCGGGCTGGATGGCCCTGCTGGGCTAGCGCCTGGGCCATGTGACCAAAGATGTTGGTGTTGCGGCACCGGGACCAGGTGTCATGGAGGCCCTCCTTCTCCTGCCACAGGTCCAGGAGGGTCTCCAGCTCCCCCGAGGACCACGATGGGGCTCTTCTTCTCTGGCCCCTGGGGGCCCCTGCGCTGGGGGTGCAGGTGGCTGAGCACCCGGAGCTGCCATGCTGGGCTGCGAGGTGGCTGCTGGGCACAGCAGGGGCACCGTGGCAGACCTCAGGCCAGAGGTCTGAGGCACGCTCCTGCCACGTGCGCTCAGCAGCCTGCGGCTACTTTAAGAGCTCGGGTTACCAGGAAGTCCGGGGCTACTACAGGGTCTCCCAGCGTCCAAACAGCTTTTTTCCGTTTAGCCTGCTTTTACGCAAAAGTCTTAGCTAGCTGTCTACACTGGCCCTTTTGCACAACAGTTTTTCACAAAAAGGACTTTTGCCCGAACGGGAGCGTCAAAGCTTTTCCGGAAGAAGCACTGATTTCGTACATGAGAACGTCAGTGCTTTTGCGGAAAATCAAGCGGCCAGTGTAGACAGCTGGCAAGTTTTTCCGGAAAAGCAGCTGATTTTCCAGAAAAAGTGGCCAGTCTACAACACAGAAACAACACAGCCTAGTTGTTTCTCTCAAAGGCATAGCGAGGGTGTTATGTACCCAGGGGCAAAGGAAAAATTTGTGCCCCCCCCACCCACCACTGCTGCGTGGCGGAGCCCTGAACCTGCTGCATGGCTGAGCCCGACCCTGGGAAGACGGGGGGGGAAATTGTACCACGTCTTCCCCCACCCCCTCCAGTTTGGGGCCAGGCCCCTGCACACACTAACCCGCCAGCAAAGATGGAGGAGGGTTGGGCTGGAGGTGGGGAGGGGAGGAGGCTCCAGCCGGCAGCGGTGGGTGGAGGAGGAGCAGGCAAGCTGAGGGATGACAGGGGGAGCGGAGGGGGACTAAATTGGTGCCCCCCTAGCCTGGTACCCGGAGACAACTACCCTGCTCCTGCTCCCCCTCCCCCCCCCCCGCTACACCACTGGTTTCGCTTGCTCCTTATCTTCTTCGTTTTGCCATGATAAGCTGGTTTCAATCAAAAATATTTTGTCCCAATTGATAAATGCTTGCCTTCTTTCAGAGCTGTCAATTTGCCCACTGCTTACATTTTGCTAGGGATATACAGTAATCCTCAGCATCTTTATGTCTGTTCTCAGCTTCTGCCTAGAACATTTGGATCGGTGCCTTCACACTTATCTCTCATACCTTCCTCCCTCTCTCACACATAACAAGGTTTATGTCTTTGTTATAGAGAAGCAGCCTTTATTGCAGAGAAGCAATGTGCACATTTGAACAAGGACATCAAATTACAATTTAAAAAAACAGTCATCATACCCTTTTACTTATTTTACAGTACTAATTTAAAAACTTAAAACAAAATTATAAGACTCTATCCCTGCCTTGGAATCAACATGAAACACAAAATTCTGGCTGGTGCACCTTTACCAGTGGTAAGCTAAAGGTCCTTTCTGCTTTCAGAAAGGGTGGCTGGCAAAGTTCATTAAGACACATTACTTTGCATACAGCTACGTTTTAACTACATGTCTACACCTGTGGGGAGCAGGGCTGGGCAGAAGGGGCAAAGCTGGGAGCAAGGCTGGGGGGCTTTCCTCCCCCAGTCCTACCTATCACTCCTGGCAGGGATCCTAATTTTCCATTATTTAAAACCCCCAAAATTCTCTGATTAAAAAAGACATAAAAATCTACATTGTTCTGTTAATAAAATGAAATGAACTTTAGTTTCCCTAGCCACAACATGTATAGATATTGGTTGTGCACAATGTTTTATTGTTATACAGTAGAATTCCATTTACCTGAGCCTCCATTATCAAATTCTCCATATTAACTGAGTCAGCTTGGAGCTGTCTGGCTGAGCTTCACTGTTGTAGGAGCCTAATAATTAGTGCACTATCAAATTCAGGACCATGAAAAATGTGTTATGGACTGTGAAATCTGGGCTTGACTCCCAGGTAGCAGCTGCCACTCTCCAGCTGCCCAGCTCTGAAGGCAGCACTGATGCCAATAGCAGTGAAAAAGTAAGGGGAGCAGTGTACTGCAAGTATGCCTGCAATAACCTTGCATACCTCCCTCCCCCCCCCCAAAAAAACCCTCTTTTTTTGGATAAGGACCCCTTCCATTACAACACCAGGAAATTTCAGATTTAAAGAGCTGAAATCATGAAACTCACAATTTAAAAAATCTTATGACCATGAAATTGGCCAAAATGGACTGTGAGTTTGGTAGAGCCCATCTGAAAATGGAGGCTCAGATAAATGGAGCTGTTTTATGTTTTCATTTTTACACAAAATGTAAAAACTAAAGATTTTCCATTAACTCAAATTCTGCATTTTTCCCAATGCTTTTCTGTGGCAAACAGATTTCTAGGCTTCATTTTTATTAATTTATTAGCAGCGACCCTGGATAAATTATGTATTTCAAATAGATATGCTAGTAGTAGTGAAGATACTAGACCATTCAAACGCCATTACTTTATAATGGATAAAATGCAGAGGTCAGAAGAAGAGTGACTTTCTAGTACAGGACAGTGAAAAAGTAGCATGTTTTAGGCAGAGGTAAATAAGGTGGGGGAGGCATCTGTCACTAAAATGCTATTCTCAGGTTCTAATTACTAAAAATGGTATTGTGCATGGGGATATACAGGATGAATTATGGATCGTGGGATCTGAACTATGATCAGTGAAGTAAAACTGAATCATGGAGCCTTAGTTCATTAATATAGATGTTTCAGACATAGTGCTTGAGACATTGCTCCCAACAATAACTCAGCTTGATTGCAACTCTTAAAAAAATGATAGAAATATTGTTTTAAAATAGTTGTTGGTACCATGACAGAGTTGAAGAAGCTCACTAACTGGAGGGGGGTCTGCAGATCAGGTATACCAAGGTAATCCACAACCGAATGAGTTGGCTAAACTTGTGCGCAGACCATTACAGCAGCCAGTATCTTTTTAGACCAGTACCAGCAGGATACAGATGTCATATAATGTGTAATACATGTTATTCAGAATGTTATTTTACATGATATTGTATGTTTGTTCATATTTTTCAGCTACACTCTAATTCCGATAAAGGTGATGGATCAGTCAAGTACATCCTTACTGGCGAAGGGGCTGGAACTATATTTATTATTGATGACACTACAGGAGACATCCATTCAACCAAAAGCCTAGATCGAGAACAGAAGACACACTATGTGCTGCATGCTCAGGCTATTGACAGACGGACGAATAAGCCTCTTGAGCCTGAATCTGAGTTCATTATCAAAGTACAGGACATCAATGACAATGCACCAAAATTTACAGATGGACCTTACATTGTTACTGTGCCAGAGATGTCTGAAATGGGTAAGGGAAATTTGTTATTCCTGTACTTTTAATGAATGAAGCAACTAGTTCCTGTTTCACAGAGTTGACGAAGTATTTTCTTTATCATTAGTTATACACAAAGGTCAACAAAAGCTTGAAGGTTGTAGTAACAATAAGGCAACAAGATTTCAAATTAAACATCATGGCTACGTCTAGACTGGCATGATTTTCCGCAAATGCTTTTAACGGAAAAGTTTTCCGTTAAAAGTATTTGCGCAAGAGAGCATCTAGATGGGTACGGACGCTAAAAGCACTTTTTGCGCAAAAGCGTCCGTGGCCAATCTAGACGCGCTTTTGCGCAAGAAAGCCCCAATCGCCATTTTAGCCATAGGGGCTTTTTTGCGCAAAACAAAACTGAGCTGTCTACACTGGCCCTTTTGCGCAAAAGGTTTTGCACAAAAGGACTTTTGCCCGAACGGGAGGGTCAAAGTATTTGCGCAAGAAGCACTGATTTCTTACATTAGAACGTCAGTGCTCTTGCGCAAATTCAAGCGGCCAGTGTAGACAGCTGGCAAGTTTTTGCGCAAAAGCAGCCACTTTTGCGGAAAAACTGGCCAGTCTAGACACAGCCCATATATTAGCTTTCCTTCTATATCTGTCTGTAGTATACATACACAATATGTTATACATGCCAACAGAAGAATGCGGTTCTCAAATGCTTGAATAATTTCACTCTCCTGGGTAACGAGTAATCGGAACTCTGGGGAAAAAAACTGCATTTTTATATTCCCATATCACTACAGTGTTTACTTAATTTTCAGAGGCATTTGTCTGTGTAAATTAACTATGCAATTTATGGAGAGAATAAATCAAATAAAATTAAAAGTAAATCTCCAGTTTATTTTAGACCCCTGACTTACAGGTTCATCTTTAGTTCTTTTTTATAAGATAAAGTTCAGCTCAGCTCTATATTTCCCAATGATAGTTTTATCTTAGTTATTAATTTATATGTTCATGCATTTTGCTGCATCTTAATCAGTGCTATATTTAAAACAGCAGCAACATGCTATCAGTTCCCATTGCTTGTGGCTTTCCAAATAATAGCGTCAATTGAGAACTTTGCTTTCTGTTGTTGTTGTTGTTGTTGCACAGTGCCAGATATATTTCTTTTTTGCATGCAGGATGCATTGATCCAAAAAAATAATTCTTTTTTAGAAAAAACAGCTTTTGCAAGCAGTTTTTCCCTCTGAAACCTATGGCCATGTATCACCAAGAGGTGATTGGAGACCATTATCCACCCTAGTTCTAAAAGAGAATGGCTGGAAGTCCAAGACAAAAATAATCTTCCAAGTCCATTTACATAAAACATAATATGTTCGTGTCTACCTTCCTCAAGTCAGCTGGTGTCTGACTAAACTTTCACAGAATGGAATATATAAATATTAACTGGAAAAAAATTAAAGTGAACTGAATTGTTGGTGTCTCATAAAAAGTGATTATTTTGATGATATGTTTAGGAGAGAAAATGTGATATAATTGAATCCTGATGGTTTATCATTCAGTCGCACTGAATTATGATGATGGTTCATCATAATGGGCCAGATGCAGCCCCAAAAAATCAGGGGTGCTTTGTACAAGGCAGAAAAGCAGAGAGAAGGTTTTTAATGAGATGGTAATTTGTGAACATTTAAAAGCTTAGGTGGGGAAACATCTTTGGGCTGAGATATGGGAGATGAGCTAGTTTACATAGCTCTCTTGGGTTCCTCAAGTTTTTTACTCTAATCTTGCTATGTGAGTGGTCCAGGCAAACAGATGCATGTAGTAAAACACAATATATAACATATTAGCATGAGGGCTGGTCAAACAATTGTAGGTGGGACAAAACAGTGCTAAATAGTGTTCCTGAAATATTCAGCAGCCATAGCCAGGATTGTAGTACAGTAAAACTCCAGTAGTCTGGCATCCAATTGTATGGTGCTCCTGATAGTCCGGCATCAAAATGGCAAGAGCCTAGTGAGTGAGCTTCGGCAAAAAACGAGTCACAAGGCAGCAGCGGCAGCAGCTGAACCAAGCAAAACCAGATGGGACCGAGTCAGTCTGCCACTGGCATTGTGTGATGCTGGACAGTGCTTGTGCTACAATAAAAAGGGTTAAGACACTTTATATATGTGTATATATATATATATATATATATATATATATATATATATATAAAACCAGTTTATAGTACCTCCTGATAGTCTGGCATATCCGATAATCTGGCACCACCTAGGTCCCAAAGGTTCCAGATTATCGGAAGTCAACTGTAGTTTGAAAACATGAGACTGTTTTCATGAGACTGTTTACTTTGTATAAAACAGCCATTCCACTGATGGAAATGGACTTATGCTGATACAAATTAGCCCCACTGGTTAAATACAATTCTTTCCCATCTACGCAGATTACTTTAACTATCTAACCCAGCAGAGTAAATATCATAATTTAGACAGGATCTAAATCAGGACCATGACTTTATAACAGGGTTCAAAAAGAACGAGATAAATTCATGGAGGTTAGGTCCGTCAATGGCTATTAGCCAGAATGGGTAGGAATGGTGTCCCTAGCCTCTGTTTGTCAGAGGCTGGAAATGGATGACAGGAGAGGGATCACTTGATGATTACCTGTTCTGTTCACTCTCTCTGGGGCATCTGGTATTGGCCACTGTCAGAAGACCGGATACTAGGCTAGACGGACCTTTGGTCTGACCCAGTATGGCCATTCTTAAGTTCTCTATTTGCTTCTCTCCTCAATTCTTTCCCCTTTCTAAATGTCTCCCCCTAACCTCCACCACAACCCAGAGAAGTTTTTCCCACATACTTGGAATCCCTTCCTCTGCCCCTTTTCCTTACACTACCCTACTTTCAGCTTAAAACACTCTATCTACCTATTCTCCCAGCATCACATATCACCATGAATCCTCTCTACCTGCTCTGCACTTTTTATCAGACATTATAACTGGTCAGTGTTAGAGCTAAGATAGCTCTTCAGGTGACTGGTAAACTGCTTTCCTACTGGCTTGATATCATTTCAAACAAAAGTTGCAACACTGCTTATAGTTGTTTGTTCCTGTCTGAATCATGACTCCTTCATGGATACTGGCTACATAATTGATCTATTGTCTTCTCTCTTGGAGCTGGTATATGTTTTCTTCACAGAGAGATGTTTTGGAGTTAATCTTTATTTTTTTGTTTTACAGTTGCTAGTTTATATTCTATTCCTTGCAATACCTTCCAGTAATCTCTCATCGGACTGCACACTAGATACTTCAGACAGTTCTGTCTCCAATAAGACAACTTTCCATGAAGAACATTCACCTGTTTTACTCTTCCCTTTCTTCAAATTCTATATTTTCCAGCAGGACATTACCTTAAGCTCATAATTCTTTGTCTCTTCAGCAGTCACTTCTTATCTATATAGTGAAAAAGTGAGTAAAGAGCAGATCAGTGTTGCTCTCAAAGGCAAGAGCACATAAAGTATTGGTTTTTTTCTTGTTCTTATCCATAGTAACAAAAGACAGGACTATGCAGCACTTTAAAGACTAACAGGATGGTTTATTAGGTTATGAACTTTCGTGGGCCAGACCCACTTCCTCAGATCAAATTGTGGAAGAAAATTGGCATGACCATATATACCAAAGGGAAGCTCATCACCTAATAAACCATCTTGTTAGTCTCTAACATAGTCTCTAGCATAGTCTCTTGCATAGTCCTGTCTTTTGTTTCAGCAAGAGCAGACTAACACGGCTACATCTCTATTATTATCCGTAGTAGTTCGCTTCCACTCAGTAGCTAGGATAGAGTTTGTTTGATTCTTCTATAGATAATAAACCATTTCATATCAGTCTGAATTCCTGGCTTTACTTAATTCACACCACATTAAATATCATGTCTCCTGATCATCAGCTTTTAGGGATTACTCAGACTCACTCTGGCTATTTTAGGACAACATTTTGGGTAATAAATCAAAGTGTTTTGTTTTAACTGAGAACACTGCTAATGCTAAGATGAAGCATCAGCAGCTACCTTGTGTGAAGAAAAACATTTTCTTTTTATGTTGAAAAGCTAGTCTGAAATTATTGTTAAAGAATATATTCTAAGAAACGTCCCTGTGATTCAAAGAAAAGGTTACATGTCATTGTTTACTGTAATCAGTCACGATTCTTTCATTGAATGTTTTTGATCATTCTTTCTTTAACATATATTGATTCCCTTCCCCCCCCTTCACACTTTTTGGTAATCTGGAAAGTCATTTCATATTGTACACTCTTTATTTTCTTGTCAGTCTTTCCAATGATAGCTGACCACCGTCTGTTATTGCTTTTTTGTAGTGTTTTTTTGGGGGGAGGGGTCTCTATCTCCCCACCTCCATCTTCATTTGGTGGATAGATTCAGCCCTTGTGTATTGGATCCACTTTCATAGCATTTGACTTTCAGCTGGAATACTATAAACAGCTAAATTTCTTACCTTTTATTTCAGTATTTGTTAAAGAAGATTTTTTCTCCATTCAATGTAATTTCCTTGATTCTTGAATTACACATTACAATGGATCTGGTTGTAATGGTTTATGAATCCCTAACTCTCCTTCCCATGCATCTTTTTCTTTGTAAAGTCACTAGGGAGCCATGCCTGCTGCTTGCTACACTTGCCAACCCCCCCTCTCACTGGCCGTTTTCATGGCCAGAAATCTGTTAATCTTGCACTGAGCCTGGCTGCACTCTCCATGGCCCCAAGTCACTTGCACCCTTCTCCACTCCTGCCCCATCGCACCCTTGGACAGGCTCCTCTTTCCAAACCCTGTTGGCCCATCCCACGTGCTCACACCCTTCAATCAACAGCCAGTCCCCCTCCCCCACACCCACACCCTTCTGGCTCCTGCCCCACTTGCCAATAAAATAGTTTGATTACGTGCACACTTCAGAGACTCCCTTGGCAGCCAGCATGGGGCTATGGAAAAGTGATCTGCCAGGAAAGGCTATGCTCGGTGGGCTTGTGGGCCTCACATGTAATGAAAACCAAACACAATCAGTAAAACGGGGCCCAATTTATTAAAAAGTAAATGTCTGCTGAGAATGCAAATTTGTATGCATGACTTGCTACAGTTTGCTGCGTTGTTAAAATCTCAGGTGGATCAATGTTGAATGAAAGTTTTAAGAAGTGAAAATAAGGTGAAGATTTCTGAAGGCTGGAGGTGTCTGCATCAACTGCATTGGGCTGAATTGTCAAGGATTGTGAAATAGCAACATCCATCAAGATTACAACTTGAATTTCATTCTGCAAAAGAAAACAGTAATTTCTCTAGCAAAGCCATAACACTTGAATTCCAGCTATGTAATTTGATAAAAGTTCCTGAGTATGCATTCTAGAAAGTCTTAATTATTTCTTGTCCCTTTCTAATGGCAAATAAAAATGAAACCATAAATAAATAATTAAGCGTCAATGCATATTTATTGATCGCTATGGAAAAAATTAAAAATGACCAGATTATTTTAAACTTTGATGGTGTAGAATCATGATAATGCCTCAGTCTATTAATCTTTTATCAGTATATTCATTTCCAAAACAAGGACTTTTGGGGGCTGACATGTCTTTTGCTTGGTCTCAGCCCTGGAATGCTTAATAGGTTCTTTCTTGGATAATGTTAACATTCATGAAGCATGACCTTTCTTTTATTTTTTCTCAGTTTTGTGTTTCTCAGGTAAGTAAGAAATGGCTTTTTGTAACACAAAGAATACTAGACATAGGATGGATCTTGAGAAGTCATTGAGTTCTCCTTTAGCACCAACAGAGGGCCAAGTTCACCTATCCCATTTTTGACAGTTGTTTATCTAAGCTACTTTTCTTTAGAACTTCCAAGGCTAGGGAATTCACAATGTCCCTTGAAAATTTATTCCAGTCCTTAATTTAGATTTTTTTTCCCTAACATGCAATGTCTCCCTTGTTTGCAGATTATGCCCATTGCTACTTATCCAGTCTTCAGTATGCATGGAGAACAACTAATCACAGCCTTCTTTATATTAACCCTTAAAATATTTTAAAACAGTTATCAGGTATCTTGTCAGCCATGTTTTCTTAAGACTAAACATATCTAGTTTTGTAACCTCCTATGTCTTACATGTGACACTACTGTTTAAACGCCCTAGATTCATATAGGCCTTTTTTCAAAACTACACATTGTTGACTTATAATACATTTCTGATCCACTTGAACTTCCAGATACTTTTCACGAGTGATCCCTTTGCTTGCTAGAAAGAAGGGATTCTGGGGGGGGGGGGGGGGAGGAACCCTGAGTAAATTTTGGAAGAGTATTTAAAGGTAATTGTATATGCAAGTTTGAAGAGAGATTTGGAACTTTTATCAACTAAATCTTGTTTTCCTGGATGTACAGGAACCTCAGTTCTACAAGTAACAGCTACAGATGCAGATGACCCTACCTATGGGAACAGTGCCCGGGTGGTATACAGTATCCTTCAGGGACAGCCATATTTTTCTGTTGACCCTAAAACAGGTGGGCATTTTATATTTTTTATAGTTTCATGCATCTGATAGATTTAAAGCTGGTAATGTAGTAGATTGTAACCCAACATATGAATTTTTTTCTCCTATTAAATTCTATCATTGACTTGAACACTCTTTAAGATGAAAATTGCAGTTTTGTTCTATACGTACAAATAAAATGTTTGTGCATAGAATTAATTCTTCTGGGAGTTGTGATATGAGTCATTTGGTCAAAGTGGAGTATTTCTTTTTTGTTCTTATAAGTTTAGGTCCGGCAAACTACTACACTCTACCTAGGACAATACACATACTACAAGAAGCAAATCTTGTTGTTTTCTATAGTTGCAATATTGTCATTATACTGAAAATATGTTCTGTAAGACTTGAGGGCTGTGTCTAGACTGGCGCGATCTTGCACCAGAGCTATGCAAATGAGGCTCAGCGTGGAATATCACCGAGCCTCATTTGCATAACTAATGAGCCGCCATTTTTGCAGAAGAGGCTCTTGCGCAAGACGGAGCTGTCTACACTGCCCCATCTTGCGCAAGAAAAACCCTCTTGCGCAAAGCCGTTATGCCTGAAAATAATCAGCATAACGGCTTTGCGCAAGAGGGTTTTTCTTGCGCAACACAGGGCAGTGTAGACAGCTCCGTCTTGCGCAAGAGCCTCTTCCGCAAAAATGGCGGCTCATTAGTTATGCAAATGAGGCTCGGCGATATTCCACGCTGAGCCTCATTTGCATAGCTCTGGCGCAAGATCGTGCCAGTCTAGACACAGCCGAGTAGAATAAGCTTAATTTATTAAACTTAAACTATTCACATTGATGCTGCCTCCTAAAGATACTTACAGCATAAAACATGAATATGAAATCCAAATTGTTTATTATAAAGTGTAACGCATGTCTGCCAAATGGGGTAATTAATATTGTTGGAATTTCCTGAATTTTGTTAATTTGTCTAATGTCCAAGGACAGGCATTTTGTTTTGTTTAACATGAAATTTTATCTTTAATAATAAGGCTGTTCAATAGAGCACTCACTTCAGATAAGTTTAATAATTATATTTGTATTATTTTTTTCTTCCAAAAAATAAATCTTTGTTAGCCAGCAAAATTTTGCTATGGAGCAAAAAAAAAAAAAAAAATAAAATCACTAATATAAACGATGCTTTTGAAATTGTATGGCATGAAATAAAAGCAGAGACTTTATATGCATAGGAAGGTTGTTATAGGTGAATATATATTGCAAGCTTTGTTATCCAGCATTCATGGAGAATGGAGAATGCCAGGTAACCAAATATGCCTGTTAATTGAGCTTTATATCAATGGCTCATTAATATTTCACCATACGCTAGCCATACATAGGATGGGTTAGATAATATCCAATAATGGATGTAAAGGGCTTTGCCCTTCTCATGAGTGCCCCTCGGTGGCTGAGGGGAATCTTGTAGTCTCTCTAGCTGGCAGTCTGTGGGAGAGGTATGTGGCCTGGGACCAGGCTTCTTCTTACCCCCTGTTGTGGCTGCTGAGGGTTGGCCCCCCATTCCTCTGGGTCCCAGCCCAGGGAACCTATAAGTAACAGTTACCTACTGAGTCTCAAAGAGGTCAGTTGCTGTCATGTTCTCTGGGAAGCTGCTCTGTCCAGCCCTTTCTCTTGGGCCTTGTGATCAAGTCCTCCCTGCCCAGGGTTCTGCAAGGGTTGCTGTTGGCTTACCAACTAGTCTTCAGCCATGGGACCTGGTTCTGATCAGGTCTGAAGTCCAGCTCCCACTCAGAGCTGTCCAGAGTGCTGCTGTTCTCCCAGTTAGGTCTGACTAGGTTGAGCTCCAGGAAGGAACTGCCAAGTCCTGACCCAGCAGCTTCTTTTATATAGGCCTGCTGCACCCTGATTGGCTGCAGCAGAGGCTGCCACTCTATTCTACTTGGAGGATCTCTCTTCTGCTCCTGTTGCTGGGCAGGGTGCAGAAAGGTCTCCAGCAAAGATATCGAGGCCTAGTCCACCCCATCACAATGGTATTACATGTAGATGCTCAACACAAACACATTTTACTGCCACAAGTTTATAAACTTGACTTCCACAATAACTAGAAAATGTTGAAAAATAATGCTGCATGGCTATTGGAATTTTTACAATTAACTGAAGGAGGAATTGTATTGTCATTTATGACAGATGCTAATTAATTCAGTTTTCCAGATATTAAAGGGGCAGATAACACAGCTTGTACTGTATGTGCTTTTGTGTGTGTTGAGCTCCATATGTGCAACTGTTAGAGGAATACATTTACTATGAGGTCTGAGTTAAGAGTATCCGAACCTGATCCTTGGTAATTTTAAAAAATATTTTTTTTATCAAGAACAATGAATTCTAATTCTGTCTCAAGAAAAAAAAAGCCTATAGATTAAGATTGAAACATGAGATTTTGTGCTATGTCTTTAAGAGGTGTAGCATAAACTTCCCAGCCAAGGGAGGAGGATAAAAGTGGCATTATATATCATCTTTTCATGCCCTGAGATTTCAGACAACTACAGGAGCTGAAACAGCCCATGGAGTACTTTAAGCAGCCTTATGCTTGAGGAAGCTAAACCATGTTGCCTATGGGCAGGAGTGCCACCCAGAATCCACTGTTGTGGTGTCCCGAACAGCTTCTCTTGTCTGAAATTTGCAGAGGTGACCTTCATTTCTTTCCTATAGTGGCTGGCAATGGGAACTTCACACCCCATTTTGCTGCCACAGTATAAAATATAAAGCAGCATAAAGATGCCAGGACGGGAGAGATAATTCCCTCCCTACATCATTTAATGATGAGCTTATTAAAACAATAGCATAGTTGGCTAATTTTTATCCAGCAAAACTGGATACCAAGAAATATATTAATGATGCTTGCAATATTTTCCACTTCAAGTTGCTCATGCAGCTACCAGTGGGCAAGATTCATCTGATGTAGAGTGTTTAGAACAAAAACTTTCCAGGATGTGTGTGTGTGTGTGTGTGTGTGTGTGTGTGTGTGTGTGTGTGTGTTTACATAGCTATATCAGATCCTTTCCAAAGAAAATTGAATGCAGTGTGTTTTAAAGGTGATAGCATACCTGTATTTAATGGGTCAAGCCTTATGATGTGTTTGATAGTTGATTTTTAATAGTATTAATGTAGGTCTTATTATGATTGTTTATTTTTAAATAGATTGCATTTTAAAATGATAAAAAATAAAAAATGGAAATTGAGAGTTAAAATTATCCAGTCTTTCTCATCCTTGTATCTCACCACACTGTACACCATCCACATAATATCAGATCACACCTCTCTTGGCTGGGAAGTTTCCAGATAGCTGGAATTCTATTTTTGCCATCTACTTTATTTTGTTATTCTAAGGCAACATTCAATCTAATTCATTTTGGAGAATGGCAAACTGGAGCCAGTATGTAGCCAATGGCTCATAGTGGAGCTTTGGTTGTATATGGATGTTTGAATATCAAGACCTCATCAGGGAAGATAATAAGACAGATAGATATCTTTGTACTCAGAAAGTGAATGGGAATAATTGGACATTGTTAAATTTCTGAAGCCCTGATGAGGATAGGCCATGTAAACCTTAAACAGTTTGAACTTTATGTATATGGTAAGATGTGAAAATACTATGACTTCTTCATTATTTTGGAAATATGGGATGGAAGAAGGATAGGTTTTATTCTTAATATGGAAGGTAAAAAGTAACACATTGATAGAGATTGATGATGAGGATAGACAATATTGGAGAAAGGTATTTGGCTTGGTAGGTAGTTCCTATAATATTAGTATGCTGAGTTTGGTATGACTGAATGGGGAAATTAGGATACTGAGACAATGTAGTGAGTGACATTAAAGTGTTTGTAATCTAAATGTAGGATAATCAGCAGTATAGCTGGAGAATATGAACAGTCTGTGTGAAATCTGAATTCTGAATTTCCAGATGCAGTCATTTGTATTCTTTACAAATACAACAGGTTATTTTCCTGGAATTTTTATTTTTTGTACTCTAATGAAGATTTTTATCTGGACATTCTCTTAGTATATATCTTGATATATAAAATAATGATGTACAAAAACCAAATGTATATGGATTTGATAAAATATGAAAGGGAGATAACAGAGAAAGTCTTATAAACTCCCCAGGAGTCCACACAACAATCCACAGGGTCCTGGTCGCAATTCTTAAAGCTTCTTTGAATATTTGGCTATAGACATTCTAAATCTGTTTTAGCTGTCTGTTTTAAATACTGATTTTGAGAAGTTCATTCCTTGTAACTACAGTGCTACATGATTTAGAATTCAAAGACTCCAATCCTGGACTTCAAAATAACCCCCAAAAGATCATCACATTTGCAAAAGCTGTCAAAGTCTAAGAGAATAAAACAATAATCACTTAAGAGAATAAAACACATTTGAAATATTTTGATCAATAGTAATATTTTAAAACAATAAACCAGGGGTGGCCAACCTGTTAGAGTCAAAGAGCCAAAATAGCAGTGGACAGAGTGCGAAGAGCCATGTACCGGGGCGGAAAGTTGTTGAGCAAAAAAAACCAAAAAACCCCCAGCCGCGCCAGGGGAAAATAGGTGCCAGAAAATATTTCAAATGTGTTTTATTCTCTTTTAAGTGATTATTGTTTTATTCTCTTAGACTCCAGGCTGGACAGTGTTGAGGTCAGATGGAGGGATGGGGTGCTGAGCAAGCTGCAGGCTTGTGGCTGTGAGGGTGCAAGAGTTTGAGCTGGGGTGCATGAGGGACTCACGGCGGGGAGGCTGGGAGTATGATGGGCTCCGGACACAGATTTGCAGTGTGTGGATCGTGCAGGAGTGTTGTGGCAGAAGACTGGGAATGTGGGGGTACAGGAGTTTTGGGGATGTGAGAGGCTCAGGACGGGGGTTCCAGTGTATGATAGACTCAGGTTTGGGGTCTGGGGGAGTGCAGGAATGTTATGATGCTGCGGCCAGATGGGGGCTTGAACCCAACTGGGGGCTTGTTGGCCAGGCTTCATTTTTAAATAAAATATTATGTCAAACACAATGTGTTTCAGCATTGTCTTTATTTATGAGAGGGGCGGGGAACCTGTTTTGAGTCAAGGGTAACTGACCCACAGAAAAGTCAGTCGGGGCCATACAAGTGAGATGCAAAAAACAACCCCTCCAAAAAAACCCAAGCCTCACTAATGTGGCCCCAACTGTGCTGATGAGGGCAGGGGACAGAATGCTGGGGCAAGGTGCTGGGGCAGGTGGCAGGGGACAGGGTGCTGATGTGGGGCGGGGGTTGGCCAGGGGGAGGGGTCGGGGACAGCTTGGCCGGTACCTGGGGATCCCGGGTCTAAGGAAGTGCGCGGGCTGCTCTTCCCATCCCCTCTCCTCCCTTCCCCTCCCATAAACAGACCCGGTGATTCCTGAAACACCGGGTCTGTCACTGGGCCCGGGGACATCCTTCCGCCTGCTGCCTGCCTGTGTAGGGTGTGTGTGTAGGAGTCCCAGGACTGCAAGCCAGCTCCAACTTCTCAGGAAGCGTGTGCTCTTCCTCTGCTCCCCACAACAGCCACGTCTTCCTGAGAAGTTGGAGCTGGCATGCAGTACCGGGATTCCTACCACCCCCCAATCCAGTCCCCATCCCATCCCTTCCCTTCCCCCAAAGCCAGGTCCCCCTCCCCGCTCTAACCCAATCCCCCTCCCCACAACCTTATGCCCGGGTCCTGGAGCCAGAGCCGCTGCCGCTGCTGTTACCACCACGCGCATCTCCCCAGCCGCTGGGGCATGTGCTCTGAGCAGCCAGCTTTGACCATGTGCTGGCTGGGACGCCATGCACATCTCCCTTCCCCACCCAGTCCAACTCCCCTCTCCTTCCCCAGAACCAGACACTTCCCTTCCCCACTGTAACCCAACCCCCCACCCCCAACCTTATGCCTGGGTCCCAGAGCAGAACCGCTGCCGCCGCTCCCCAGGTGCTGGGGCACCTGCTCTGAGCGGCCGGCTTTGAGCGTGTTCTGGCCGGGATGCCGGGATGCCATGTGCACCTCCCCAGCCCGATTCCGCTCCCCTCCCTTCTCCAGAGCCAGGCATCTCCCTCCCGCTCTAACCCAATCCTTCCCCACCCCCCCTTCTAACCCTATGTCCAGGTCCTGGAGCTGGAGGCGCTGCTGCTGCCTGCGCTCAGCGTCTGGCTGCTAGCATGTGCAGACTGGGATGCTGAGTGAGATCCAGCCTGCATGTGCAGGATATGATGTAGTGTGCTGGGGGCCATGAGCAGAACGCATGATTTATTATTCGTTTGTAGTTTAGTATCACTTACAGGTCCTGATCAGTGATCCATAATATTAAGTGCTGTATTCACACAGGTCATAAAAACACATCGCCACACCAGGCTAGCTGATAGCCATGCTGGGCCCCTGGGAAAGATTGGGAGGGCATCTCCATGCATCCAGAAGGGGCGTGGCCTCAGGGGGAAAGGTGGCATGTGGGCTATTCCAGCCTGCTCACAGCCCTCAGCACCACCTAGTATGTGACGTTTCCCCCCCACAGACCTTAGAGCTGCCCTGGAGTGTGCTGAACAGCACACCGGCACCAATTAAAAATGGCCTAGGACTTCGGGCGCCACTATTGTTGCAGCATTGGCAGCCAGGAGCCCAGGCCCTTTAGAATCACTGGATCCTGGAGCAGTTACTGCCTTTGGCCCCCAACCCTCATCAACGGGCCTCCCCACAGTTCAAAGAGTATACAGTTTAAAGCCTAATCTACAGAGAAATTTGCACCAGCTCAACTTTTTCTGTTTAGAAACTGATTTAATTATAATGGTGAAACTCTCTTCTATGAATAATCTTATTTCTGTTTAAATGTCTTTGGCATAAGTTTGCTCCTTTCTGACCTAAGCTAAAGCCAATCACGCTTGTTAAGGCTAGCACTTTGCTGCTGTTATGCAGGACAGTTGATCATAGCACAGGATTTATGAGACATGAGTTTAATCCTTTCTTCTGCACCAATTTGCTTCTTTGATCTTGAATATGTCACTTTTTCTCTGTTCTTCAATTCCCCATCTGTAAAATAGGGATAATAGTACTCCCCTGCTCATAGGGGTGTTGTGAGGATAATGATATTTAAAAATGCAAGGTGCTCGGGCAATAGGGGCCATATTTGTAGCTTAGATTATTTCCACATTAGAGCAAGGAGAGAACTTTGAATCTTTCAGAACTTCCTGGTTGGTCTTTGCTGAGACTGCATAGTTGAATGCTACCCCCTGAACTGGTTTCAGGGAAAATTCTTGATCTGGTCCATTATGTACAGCCTTCCCATGACGAAGAAACCTAAATCTTTGTAGATTAATAACTCTAAGAACTCTGCAGGAATTGTTACCTGAAAATTGAATGTTGCTGAAGATAAATTCTATTTACATTATACAAGCAAATGCAGAGAACCTTGAAAGCCTTACTTACAGGCCATTTATTTAGACCCTTCACAACATAATTCAAATGAATTATTATATGATTAATTTCTGCTTTGTAGTGTCAAAGAGGGGTCATACCACTGTCAGTCAAACCTCTTCTCTATCAGTTACATATGTTACCAAGAATGCATGCAAGTCCAAGGAAGCAAAAACTTAGTGTTTCCTATGTGAATGGCCATTTTGCATTTTCTCCAGGAGATGTAAGAACTACATTCCAAAAGCAAGTGTGGATTTTTTTTTTTGGCGTTATCATTTGGAAATACCTTCCATGGATATTTTAGCCCATTTAACCAAAGTCAAAGCATTCAATTTACCATCGAAAAGAATCACAAGAGAGAGAAAAATCAGCAAAGTAATATATATTTTTTGGACCAACTTTTCTGTGGAAAGAAGAAAATTTCAAGAAATTCAAGCCCAAAACACAGCTAAAGAGAATCAATATATTGTTCTGATCCTTCAGGTTTGTATTTTGTTTTTCCTCCTTTCGAGAATTCTTTTTAGCCTGATTTTAACATTGCATTTAACTTTTTAACTAGCAACTAATAATACCCTATATACTAAAATTTCTTTAAATTTAGATTTCATAGGAATAATTAAGACACAAACTTGGATCTTTTTTACTATAATTGTAAGCTCTAAGTATTCACAACAGTCTTTGTTGTATTCCATTTTTTATGTTCAGCACATCATTATTATGTTCCCCATGTTAGCGGGGAGCTACAGTTAATTCACATCCTCATGGGATGGACTAAGGTCCTCACTACTCGGATCTATCACCTGTCGTAATATCAGTAGATTTTAGGCGCAGTCAATAAAAACTGGCAAGTAGTTAAAGTTAAACAACAGGACTGTATTGTAAAACAAATTTAAATCACATACATCGAATAACCACAGAGGGCAGTCCTCCTATGGTTACCCCTAATAATAATAATTACCAGAGTCCTCGGCGCAAACGGGACGATGGTGGTGATGCTGGTGACCTCAAGCCTCTGGCTGATTGAGAGCCTCGGGCGAGGAACAACCAGGAGTCCCTCGGTGGCAGGGTCGTTGGTCAGGTGACCTCAATCCGCAGGCTAATTAGAAGTCCTTGGAGAGGAACAGCCTGTGCGATCCCTTGAAGCTCTGAGGAAGATTTCGAAGACGGCTGATCTACCTTCCGCAGATGCATCTGGTCTTCGATCCTCTTCCCACTCTTCGGCTGCGGCTGGAGGAGACGATGGACACTAGACTCTAATAATCCTATTCTATCTAACCTAAAAGAAAACCCTAATCTAATCACCGACGCACCCGTCGAACAGACACAATGACGGCCGATAAGGGGAACCGCGACGCAGCCTGCCGAACAGACACTACGATGACAGCTAAACTATTCTATAATACTAAACTATCTAAGTCTAAGCTACCTAAAAGAAAGAGAGGAGCAAAGCCTTCCACATTACTCAATTCTTGAAAGCTGTACTAGACCTCTCTCATACTCTTTACTTAGGACAAAGATCTGGACCTCTCTCACTCTCTTACACTATGCCTAACCCGACGCACAGGTACCCGACGCAAGAGCTCCAACTGCTGCGTGGTACAGGCTTATATAACATGGGTTCATACATATTCATAACATTTTACTTTAAATCGATTGGCTCATTCTAAATGCTAATTTACATAACTTTGAAATGATTGGCTAGGGAAAACGTAACAGGTGCATACATTAACTTTTCAAATTCCAACAGGTAAGTTGGTGGATGTGTCATACGTGTACTACGTGCCAAAACATTTTACCATTATGGCAGCTTACAATGATTGCCATCCTTGGTGATTGACAGTTGATCTCAATCCATTCTAATACATATATTTTCTGGTTTCTTTACACAAGGTGTACAGATAACGTATTAACTTTAGATCTTACATTTTCCATACTCGTTCTCATTTAAATACAATAATAATAATAATAATAGTAATAATAATAAGCAGGACATTTACATATTCATATAATTCTGCATACACCCAAAGGTACTCAAAGAACGGGAAAGTTGACAAGAGAGATGAGGTGTCCCTCTGGGAAGATGAAAAACAGAGTGGAAGAAAAATAACTCATTGATGCCACTTAAAAAAATGTACTGACATACTGAATGCAACAAAATACATGTTAGGCATATTTAACATACTAGTTTTTATTTAATACAGTAGCTTTTGCTGCTCTGCGGATTGCCACCACTATGTTTACCTGCACTTCTGCAGGTACTGTAGGATTGCAGCTCTCATTGGCTGTAGATCACCATTTGCAACCAATGAGAGCAGAGGGAAATGGCTCATACTGGGCCAATGAGATTGCAAATGGTGATCCATGGCCAACGAGAGCTGCGATTGTCCTATACCTGCAGAAGTGCAGGTAAACATAAAGGTGGGGGGCCCATTAGGGATTAACTCTGTGGATTGGATCCAGCCACCCCTGGTGTAGGAGAATGAGATATGTTCTAAAAATGGAGGGAAGATGGAGTCCCAAACCAAGGACAGATCACCAGCCATTAATTTCAGGAAAAAGTTCTGAGCGAGGATTGTGAATAAAGAAGGGGGGGGTAAAGTGTTACAAAAGAAGGCCCTGAAATGGTCATACACCCTTCTTCAAAACTGTCTGAAAAATTATGCTTAGATGACAATTCGAACTACCTACTCTGTGCCGCGTGTAGCCGCGGGCACGGAGTTCGACCTAAGGGGATTTAAAAATAGCGCCCGCCCGGCAAGATGCAAATGAAGCCCAGGATATTTAAATCCCGGGCTTCATTTGCAACTTCGAATGCCTACATTAGCCACCCTAGTTCGAACTAGGGTGGTAGTGTAGACATACCCTAAGTTCTGCTGATATTAATAAAATGCAATATTTACCCAATTTCCACCCGTATGACAGCACTTTTAATGAGCAACTAGCCAATAGCCCGTCATAAGACAGGATTTCCGGGTCTCTCCTCCACGTCCTATTCCCTTTCTATCTCGCTCTTCTCTCCTGAGCCTCCAGTCTCTCACTCTGTCTTTCTCTCTCTCTCTCTCTCTCTCTTGCTCTCCTACTGCCTCCCCCCCCCCAGCTCTCCTCCGCCTCCTGCCTCTCTCTCCATCTCTCTTTCTCTTCTCCCCCTCCTGTCTCTCACTCTCTCTCCGCTCTCCTCCGCCTCCTCTCTGTCTCCTCCACTCTCCTCTGTCTCTGTCGGGGATGCACGCTCCTCCAGGCCCCGACCCCTGGCCATGTACGTCACTGCCCTGCCCCCCTTCCCTTCCCGCCGTGGCACTCGGCTGACTTCTGCACCGCTCAGCTGGGCCACCGCGTGGGAGCAATCAGCGCACGCGGCCGTTTGGGCCCCACACTCCCCATGCAGCACGGGCCACCCAGAGGGAAGAGCCAGCATTTCAGCAACAGCGCCACCCAGCGGGAACAGCCAGCATTTCAGGCAACAGCACCGCCCAGAGGGAACAGCCAGCATTTCAGCAGCAGCGCCGCCCAGAGGGAACAGCCAGCATTTCAGGCAACAGCGCCGCCTAGAGGGGACAGCCAGCATTTCAGGCAAAAGCGATGTCCAGAGGGAACAGCCAGCATTTCAGCAGCAGCGCCGCCCAGAGGGAACAGCCAGCATTTCAGGCAACAGCGCCGCCCAGAGGGGACAGCCAGCATTTCAGGCAAAAGCGATGTCCAGAGGGAACAGCCAGCATTTCAGCGTTACAGACTCACAGACATTGGGCTACTATTTTAATGAGCAATGACAGTCCAGGAATTTAACTGCTAAAACGCATGTCAACAGAAGACCATTATATTAACTACTTTTTTGTTTTGGCTCCCACCCGCGGGCCACATGTTGAGCCCCACGTAAACCCAAACCACACCGTGGGCCGCAAGCAAACAGGCCGTGGGCCTCATTTGGCCCATGGGCCGCGTGTTGAGTAGCCCTGTTTTATTCATTGGTCTCTCTCTCTCTCTTTTGCTTTCTCTCTGCTTTTGGGAAGAGACGTGTAAGCTTTTTAATTTAATAGATTTGTAGGCATTGTGAGCTAATATTCTGTTCAGACACAGTGTAGAAAATAGCATGTGTGATAGAAATGTGTTTCACTTCAGGGGGAGGAGAGGAAAAGAAAGAAATTTCACCCTTAGACCACACAAACATCAGTGTAAATTTTTGCTGATCCAGGATGTGAGCCAGCACAATGACACTAAACTTTAAGATACCAGACTCTTAGAGAGTCTTTCCCTTGGGACTTGTTCCACAAGTTAGAAACACATTGCAGGTCAAATTTTAGTTCTGTGGAGTTGATATCTTCATGACTTTTGAACAGGTGTCATTCTTCTTGAGAATGATTAAAATTTTTCTTACTTCCTGTTAATTTAATATGATAGAAAAAATAGGAGAAACATGTTGGTCAATAATACAGTTAATCCTTAATTCAAAAATTACTGAGGTATTCAGAGGATACTATTTATCTTCTGTATTTTTTTCTTAATTTCTCTGTAGAAACTGACTTAATAGTTTATATTAAAATATTAGTACAAAAATATATAATTTTGTGTACTAGTACACAACATACTTTTATGCTTCCATCCACAACATACACCTTGGCACTATCACGACAATCATACTACACAGACCACTCTTCATAACCTTAATTGTGTCACCCTTTGCCTTCCTCCACCCCATTACCTAATGATTTATTTTCCAACTTTAATAGCTTTGGATCATAGAATCATAGGGCTGGAACAAACCTCATGTTTGCTGCATTACTTGATTGCACTGAATGAAGAATGTTGCTAAAGGTTATGTGCAGCAGGAGGTGAGGGAAAACTGGCCTCCCAATAGGGAGCAGAATTAAGGTAGTGAAGTGTGTGATCTGTAATGTATGGTAGTTGTAGTAATGATGAAGTATATGCTTTTGGAGAGTGGAGTAGAGGTGTTATGCATGGTGTTGATTTGACTTGTCTTTACTTTTGTGGGTTTGTGTCAGATATGCTGTGTGAGTAGCTAACCTAATTACTTCACAATGATGTTTGTGTACATTAACTTCAAAATTTTTAATGCTTAATTGGTGCTCAAGGGTGCATAAAGGGCAGTGGTCCTATGGAGTGATAAAAGTAGAGCTATTGGAGAAGAGAAGTGACTTAATCCTAAAATTGAGACATAATCCCATTTTCTCTGCCCCCGCCCCATTCTGAATCCTACCCCCAGGGACTGTGGAACTGCTGTGTCCCCTAGGCACCCCTCCCCACTGAGCCACCTTTCTTTCCAAGCTCTGTGACTACTGAAACCCCTGCAGTCACATTCCCTGAGCTTTGGTGCACAATGCAGCCTTAGGATTTAACTCCTTCCTGTCTGTGCTGTAGCAGGGGGACAGGAGGTAGCTGTGTTATGTCAATGGCCAGCAGCAGCCTGGAGGTGTTTGCTGCTATTGAACGCTATGTGGGCAGGACAGGATGAGTTCTGCAAAGACATGGGGAATATTCCCACTAATTTTTTCTATCCATGCGCAGAATAAATTTTGTTATGTGTGCTGAGGCATGTGCACACGTGCACCACCAATAGAAACACATGCTATTCTCAGTGGGCTCTCTGATAATCACATGGGCAACACCTGACTCTCTCCTGGGTGGCCACCCAAGTGCTCAGCTTACAGGGAACACTGGAAATGGGCCAGATCATCCCTTCTCCTCTCTTCCCCTCCTTAATTGTGGCTAGGAGCAGCTCCCATTCCCTCCCTTCTGCACAGTGCCGAAAGGCTGCTGCTGGACACATTCTGATGTAAACTCTGGCAGAAATCAGGAAGAATTCATGTGACCTTGTGCCTCATTCCCACTTGTTGCCTTGGGAAGTCATGGTGCCAGGAGAGGTGGGTCCATCCTAGGAAGCCACCCACATGTGGTGGATGGAGACCAATAATCAGGGAGGGTTGGATTGACTGGTCACCTCCTGCTGTATGAGAAAGGTGAACAGGAATGTTTGTGTGTCACCTCTGCCCATGTGAGTCCTAAAGTCTTAAAGATAAAAAGACACAGGGGAGTAGGTCAGTATAACTGTCATCCAGAGGTGTGGACTTTCCAGAGTGATGTAGCTAGACCTGTAGCTGTCAGCAATCACCAGTGTGGTATCCTGACAGGTATCTTTCTCTGTCCAGTGATAACTGTTTAGTTGCGATTATATTCTGCCTCTGTATTGCCATTGTATTTAGCCAATGTGATTAACAACATCCTCAATATTGTTGTGCCCCTGTCACTTAATATTTTGAAGAGATTATATTTAAGATACTAGCAACGTAAAATTTATTTCTGTCTATAATAGTATCCTTTCCTTGTAACTAGAAAAGATAAAACATTTAAAATCCCAGAAGAAAACACATGCATCATGACAGTAATTCTGAAAGATTCTAGTACATGAAATAAGCGTTTAGCTCTCCACCACCCTTTTCTTAAAATAAATACTCTTAAGCCTGGTCTGCATTAGGACTTTACATAGACTTTAGTTGGATATGGTCGATTTTCTAAGTGTTGCGTCCACACTATCAAGCATGTCATGCCAACATTTACAGCAAGATCACAAGCTGCCTGATGTCTAAAGGCTATTCCAAGACCGCCCACAAGTGGCAAGTAAAAATCAAGGAGCTGAGACCATAATGCAAAGGAGGTGAGCAGACAGCCTGGTGCAGAACCTCACATGTGCCATTACTATGAGCAGAGGGATGCCACCTTCTCCAGCATGGTTGTGAACTCCATCTAAGACACACCTGGCATCACCATGGAGGACAGCATGGTGGCGGAGGAGGAGTAAGAAGAAGAAGAGACTAGCCAGCTAGTGATCCCCAAGAGCCAGGAGCTGGACATGATGCTCCCAGCCCCCTCCTCCCAGGATGTCTCCCATTCCAGCACTGACCTGGGGAGGGTAGTTCTGGCGAGTTCACCAACTTTTCTAACTAAAAATGGCTTAAGGCAATGGGGTGTGATGTGAAGTGCTCTCTGTGCCTATGCAGCACGGGGGCCCTGGAACAGTTTGTTAATGTGCCTGAGATGGAGCAGGAGTCTTGCCTGCACAGTTCCATGAATCTCTCACATAGGAACTTTTTAATTCTTCTCACAAGGTTTTGGGGAGGCCAACCTTATTCTGTCTTCTGTGGTAGGACACTTCCCATGCTAAGCCATCAGTAAGTCATCTGGCATCATTGAACCACAAAGCATTGCAGCATAAGGCCTAGGTTAAGGGCCGCATTCAGTGAGCATCAGCTCCCAATTGCTTTGTGTGATTCAGAGAAGACTGATATCTCGCATGGCAACCTGGAGGAAGGAAGAGGGGAAATTATTAGCACTCCCCCCAGGAAGCCACATGTGCCAGACACACATCCCTCTCCTCCCCCGCCCCCCCGGCAGGAAAAGAAACAGTGTCCCCAGGAATCCACATATACTGGACCCTGCTTGTGCCAGACACAGTGGGGAACTGCCCTCTCCTGCCCCCCTCTCCAGCCTGCAGGCTCCTGCCCTGGCTAGCCCCTTACCATACCTTCCTGCCTTCAGACTGAGTGTGTCCTGATTGTCCCCTGAGAAGTCTGTGCATCTGCTATAAAGTGCCCACTTTAAAGCAAACATGTGGCCTTGCACAGAGCACATCTCCTTTGTCTTTACAGAGACCTTCATTGTAGGCTAACAGATTAGGGTTAGGCTTAACACAATGTATCTGCTGTAAAGTCTGCCCTTGTAATTTTTCCTTGCAGCTGGGACAGCATACTCTCCCTCCTTCGGCATCTGCCTGCCTAGCTCAGGTCTGCAGGCTAAAGCGGACAAAGGAGGAGGACATGTTCTGGAAGCAGATGGACTGCATGCACTCCCTCATGGAGGAGATGCAGGCAGAGTGCCTGGGCCAGATCACTGCATGCCAGAAGAGAAGGGCTGCCAGGGAGCAGCAGGCAAAGCAGCAGGAGACCACCTTTGCCTCCCTGACTGCAGTGATGGAGTACCTGGCTTTATGTCTGGAGAGGGCCTCCTTTCAGAACCCTGGATGCCCTGATGACAGTGCTAGTTCCTCCTCCCCCAGCCCTGTTGCTTCCACCCCCAGAGTCCCCAGTGGCTGCTGGGGCCCAAGGACATGGGGTGGGGGAAGAACTCAAAGGTATCCACACCCTCCAGGTCCTTGGGAGGCAGAGGACAGTCCCATTTGTGTTCCTGAGTGCCCCCTTCCCCTTTCTGGTAACTACTTCTTTCCTTTCCCTGCTTTTTTCCCCAAATAAAAACTCTGGTTCTGGAGGGGAATTAAAGGGGAATGCAGGGGCAACTTGTGGAGAGCGATGTGGAAGAGTCTCAAAAGAGGCCTTGCATAAAACTGTCCTTCAAGGACTCTCTGATTTGCTCTGACCCTGGCTGTGCTCTCCTTATCATGCTGGTGTCCGGCTGCTCAAAGTCTCTGACCAGGCACTCTGCCTCAACTCCCCACCCTGCTAGATAAGTTTCCCCCTTGCTCTCTCACAGATTATGGAGCACACAACAGGTTGCCACCTCAAAGGGAATGTTGGGTTCGTTGAGGTCCAGCTGAATCAGGAGACTCCTAAACCTGCCCTTTAAATGTCTAAAAGCACATTCAACCACCATTCTGCACTTGCTCAGCCTGTAGCTGAACTGCTCTTGCTGGGGTCCAAGCTACCTGTGTAGGGCTTCATGAGCTATGGGAGCAAGGGATAGGCTGGGTTGCCAAGGATCACTTTTGGCATTTCCACCTCTCTGACTCTGATTTTCCTGCCTGGGAAAAAAGTGCCACTGTGCATCTTTTGGAAAGAGGCAGGAGTTCCTAATGATGCGGGCATCATGCACCTTTCCCAACCCTCGCACGCTGATGTCGGTGAAACGGCCTTTGTGATCCATGAGCACCTGCAGCACTATGGAGAAGTACCCCTCGTGGTTGATGTACTCTGAGGCAAGGTGTTCAGGGGCCATGATGGGGCTGTGCATTCTGTCTATGGCCCCACCACAGTTAGGGAACCCCATTGCAGCAAGCCGTCCACGATGGTGTCCACATTTCTCAGAGTCACAATCCTCTGTAGCAGAATGGTATCGATTGCCTTGTCTACTTGTATAACATCAGTCTCCACTGTAGATTTCCCCACTCTGAACTGATTCACCACTGACTGGTAGCTGTCTGACATGGCAAGCTTCCATAGGGCAATTGCCACATGCTTCTCCATGGACAGAATGGGTCTTATTTGGGTGTTCTGGCTCCTAAGGGCATGAGAAAGGCATTCACAAAGTTCTAGAAATGTGGCTTTGCACATTCAGAAGTTCTGTAGCCACTGCTGATCAGCCCATGTCTGTATCACAATGTGGTCCCACAAGTCTGAGCTTGTCTCATGGCGCCAGAACCGGTGTAGCTCTGTGTCTAGAGAACTGACTGGTGGTTGCACTAGCAACAGTGCCAGGTCTTGGATGAACAGGATCTCCATGCCATGCTGAGTTTCATCCTCGTATTCTTCCTGAAGGAGCAACATGCATATACATGAATACAGACAAGAAGGACAAATTAAGACTATTAACATAAGCCAGATACATTATGCTCCTGTCATAAATCCATTCTAGAAGAAGGTACAGGGCCAGAGATGGGAGGTAGGGAAGTGCTCTGTACTCCACCAGTATCTGGCCAGAAAGCTACCAGGTAAGGCTTTTGTAAGTTACTGCAAACTCTAGGGCTGTGTATTTTATGGCAATGAATGAAGCAGCCTAGAATATACAGTGGCAGGCAATCTTCGGCCCATGGAGGTACTATGTGTGGCCCACAAGACATTTTGTTTAACATTGCCCAAGCACTGGGTTGCCAGATTCTGCTGGTTTCCATGTGCATAGGTTTTTTCCTAAAGTGACACACATGTAAAGCAAAGACTCATGAAGTGAGGTGCATGCTGATTACACACTTTGACTGTGAAAGTCATGTGTTCCCTCTGCATCCAATCAAAGCGCTGCTACAGTTCAGTCGTCATACCCCACAAATTCTAGGTATGCAAGCGCAGTTAGCAAAACTATTCTGTCCTGGGAGACTGTCTTGTTTACAACAATCTTGTGATCCACTGAGATGAAGGAGGGCCACTCATGCAGCCCACTTGCTATCCTAGGTTGCCCATTACTGATTTATGGGCTGGCGTAGGTTTGTTTGTGAAGGCAATCCATTATGATGGCATGAAGAATAAGAAAGCATACATTTAGTGTTACATGTGATTGTAAATATAGATAGTATGTAAGACCTTTGGGTGATGGTTCCTGCCGTGAGTCCTGCCCTGAGGGCAGGGGACTGGACTTGATGATCTCTTGAGGTCCCTTCCAGTTCCAGTATTCTATGATTCTTCTTCGGGTGATGTCCCCATGGGTGCTCCACTATTGGTCATCCCCGGAGCCGCAGTTCGGAGCTTTTTCTTAGCAGCTGTCAGTCGGGCCGCGCATGCGCGGAAGGTGCCTTGCACCATTGGCAGTTTGATGCCTTGCGCGTGCAGCCCAACCCCCCACTTCACTTCCTTGCTCACCACCCTCAGTCACAGATGGAGCTCCTCTGTCACCTCAGGGACCTAGTCTCCTCACGCACAATTTCAGTTTTATTCCTGCCTTTTTAGTATAGTAGTTAGTTATTCCTTGTATTGTTCTACATTGAAAAAAAAAAAAAGAAGAAAAAAATTTTTTTTAGCCTCGTTCCTGAGGGACTGCCTCAGGGGCAGCGGCTCCATTCCTTCCTCACACCCTACCACACTTGTTCTTCACCCTCCCTTTCCTCATTTCCCCTGTTTGTTTCTTTAAAAAAAAACAACAACAACAAAACAGAACGACCAGAGACAAACGTAAGTGAAAAGGAGATCTTTAAAGCAAGCTATATCAGTGCTCAGGGAGCGGCTACCACAGACTATCATGCCCAGCTCTCAGGAGTTTAAAAAGTGTCTACAGTGCAATGACCCCATACTTCCGATGGGTATAATTCCTGTATATGCTGTCTGGGGGAGTCACATGCACCCCAAAAATGCAACCATTGCCGCAGCTTCATGGCACGGGCCAGGAAAGACCAGGAGCTTTGGCTCCATATGATGCTTTTCAAGAAGGTGCTAGAGCCTACGTAAGAGCTGCAGCCCATTCCACTCCCGGAGGTCTGCTTCTCCCTCACCTCACAAACATCAGAAGAGAAGGGTCTCCCTGGCGAGGTCATTACCCATTAACCCGTCCCCCAGACTGAGCAGGGGAGACGTTCAAAACACCTCTGGCAACTCAGTGCTGAGATCCTCAGCAGGCACTGCTGCAGTGGCACCCTGCGCCAACCCAGGGGTGATACGCTCATCACTGGCACCGGAAAAATCATGCCGGTACACCCCGACACCACCACAAGTAACACCTCAACACCCGGCACCGAGAAAGAACACAGAACCGGCTGCTAAGCAGCACTTAAAGTCTTCAGCACCACCTCCCAGTGTGCTGACAGCAATACAGATGCCTTCTTCCTCACAGGCTACCGCAAAGGTACCACAATCAGTGCAGACTCACCACACTGAGCTAGCCAGAGACACTCATGCCTTACCATCACCTGAAATCAACGACAGGCAGCTCCCTTCCCTCTCCGCATTGAGGGAACCTTCTCCACTGCCGTTTTCGCCGTTTGCCCATACTGTGTTACTGTCAGCAATAGACATAGCTGACACAGAGACAGGAGCAATGGCCACAGCTGTCATGAGGAGGAAAGCCTCCTGGTTGCATGCAGCAGGGGTGCCTAGGGAGCTTCAAACCAAGGTGGAGGATCTCGCCTTTGAGATGCAGAAGCTGTTTGAAGTTAACACATATTTAAAATATTCGAGGCAGCTTACAAAATTTTTAAAACACAATACAAATATATATAAAAATTTAAAATACGAGACCCCAGAGGCAAATGAAACCTGCTAAAACCATCTAGAGGGGAGGAACACACCCATACAAACTCAAACACCTGTGAAAGCATGAGTAAAAAGGGTGGCTTTACATAGTAGTAAGCGGGTCTTTGCCCATGAAAGCTTATGCTCCAATACATCTGTTAGTCTATAAGGTTCCATAGGACTCCTTGTCACTTTTGCAGATCCAGACTAACACGGCTACCCCTCTGATAGTAGTAAGGACTCTTGAAACACTCTCCGCACCCTAGGCATGTACACCCCACTGTACTGGCAAAAATACTACACCCCCATACAACAGAAATAAGGACTCCTATTACAACCATCCGTAACATAAACCTTACAATTACAATTGATCCAGACAGCACCCACCTCAATCATGCTCATTCAGTGCCTAGGCTTCCAAACAGCAAATTTGAAGTTTTGGTCGAAGGCCAGCAAGCTAGTAGAAACACCTGTTCATGCACAGGCTACGTCCCTTCTTCCATAATTGGGACTCCATAACATCAGACCAGTGGGTGCTAGAAATCATCTGTACAGGCTACACTATCCCCTTCATCTCGCTGCCCCTTACCCTTCCCCATCCCTCCTCAGGGACCCCTCTCATGAGATCTCTGTCAGGCAGGAAATCAACTAGAAGCAATAGAGAGAGTCCCCAGTCTGTTCCGGTGAAGAGGATTTTATTCAACTTACTTTCTGACCGAAAAGCAAACAGGGCTGGAGACCAATTTTAGATCTCCACAAACTAAACAAGTTCCTATAGAAGCAACACTTCAAAATGGTCACACTGGCTTAAATTATTTCTGCATTGGACAGAGGGGGCTTGTTTATAGCCCTCGACCTACAGGATGCTTACTTGCATGTCACGATACATCCATCCCACAGACATTGCCTCTGCTTCACCGCGAGGGAAGATATTTTCAGTACAGGGTGCTCCCCTTTGGCTGATCCTTCACCCCAAGTGGTTTCTCGAAAGTCCTTGACATAGTGGCAACCTACCTTCATCGACAGGTAGTTGTGATTTTTCCATACCTCAAGGACTGCCTCATAACAGGCTGCTCACAAATAGAAACGTTCAATATGGTCTCAAAGACCAAATGTCTATTTGACCATAAAATCATAGAATCCTAGGGCTGGAAGAGACCTCAGGAGGTCATTGAGTTCAGCCCCCTGCCCGAAGCAGGACCAACCCCAACTAAATCATCCTAGCCAGGGCTTTGTCAAGCCGGGACTTGAAAACCTCTAGGGATGGACATACCACCACCTCCAATATGTAACCCATTCCAGTGCTTCACCACCCTCCTAATGAAATAGTTTTTCCTAATATCCAACCTAGACCTCCCCCACTGTAACTTGAGACCATTGCTCCTTGTTCTGCCATCCGTCACTACTGAGAACAGCCTCTCTCCATCCTCTTTGGAAACTCCCTTTAGTAAGTTGATGGCTGCTATCAAATCCCCCCTCACTCTTCTCTTCTGCAAATTAAATAAGCCCAAAATACCTCAGCCTCTCCTCGTAGGTCATGTGCTCCAGCACCCTAATCATTTTGGTTGCCCTCTGCTGGACCCTCTCCTAGGCATCCACATACTTTCTATAGTGGGGGTCCTAGAACTGGATGCAATACTCTAGATGTGGCCTCACCAGAGCCAAATAAAGGGGAATAATGACATCTCTAGATCTGCTGGCAATGCTCCTCCTAATGTACCCTAATATGCCATTAGCCTTCTTGGCTACAAGGGCACACTGTTGACTCATATCCAGCTTCTCATCCACTGTAATCCCCAGGCCCTTTTCTGCTGAACTCCTACTTAGCCAGTTGATCCCCAACATGTAACAATGCTTGGGATTCTTCCGTCCCAAGTGTAGGACTCTACACTTGTCCTTGTTGAACCTCATAAGATTTATTTTGGCCCAATCCTCCAATTTGTCTAGGTCGCTCTGCCCTCCAATGTATCTATCTCTCCTCCTAGCTTCGTGTCATCCACAAACTTGCTGAGGGTGCAATCCATCCCCTCATCCAGATCATTAATAAAGATGTTGAACAAAACCGGCCCATACTTCCTTAACTTGCTGGCAAGAATATTGTGGGAGACAGTATCAAAAGTTTTCCTAAAGTCAAGATATATCACATCCACTGACTGCCCCATGTCGACTGAGCCAGTTACCTCATCATAGAAGCTAATCAGATTGATCAGGCATGACTTGCCCTTGGTGAATCCATGTTGACTGTTCCTGATCACTTTCCCCTCTTCCAAGTGCTTCAAAATGGATTCCTTGAGGATCCCCTCCATCATTTTTCTGGGGACTGAGGTAAGGCTGACTGGTCTGTAATTCCCTAGCAGTCATCTAGGACTGCTTATAAATGAAGAGAAATCAATTCCCAATCCCATTCAGGACATCAAATTCATTGGAGCTTGCCTCGATTCTATGTCAGCCTGGGCCTATCTATCACATTAATGATTCAATGCTCTGCGGGATCTGATAACTACACTGTCTATGAACCTTTCTACTACCATGCATACCTGCCTTCAATTAATGGGCCACATGGCCACTACCACATACGTGGTCCAGTATGCATGCCTTCATTTCTGTGCCTTGCAACACTATCTAGCCTTGGTTATTCACTTCAGAAGCCAGTCACCATCCCCAGATCAGAGGCGTAGTGAAGGGAGCGTGGGGGGGGGCAATTGTCCCCGGGCACCACGCTAGGGGGGCGCCGGGCCAGGGTGAGAGTGAGTGCATGCTGCGCAGGCTCACCTGATGCTAGATCAGTGAGCCAGCAGCTGGGCCACGTGCTGCCGCCCGGAAGGCACTGAGCAGAGGCAGCCGGCTGGAACAACCTCTTTTAAAAGTAAGATTAACTTGCCTGACCAGTTCCTCTGGCTCTGTGGGAGGGGGATTTGATTGGGGGGGGAGGGGGAGCACTGGGTTGCTTAGCTCTAAAGGAGGGAGATTTAGTGGAGGAAGGAGGGGGATTTGGCTGGGGGGCCTCTGGGTTTGCCTGTCTCTGAAGGAAGGGGATTTGGTTGGGGGTGGCTCTGGGTTTGCCTGGCTCTGAAGGAGGGGGATTTGGTTGGGGGGGGGGAGGCTCTGGGTTTGCCTGATTCTGAAGGAAGGGGATTTGGTTTGGGGGGGGGGAGGCTCTGGGGTTGCTTGTCTCTGAAGGAAGGGGATTTGGTGGGGGGGGGCCTCTGGGGTTGCCGGTCTCTGAAGGAGGGGGATTTGGTTGGGGGGAGGGGCTCTGGGGCTGCCTGTCTCTGAGGGAGGGGGATTTGGTTGTGGGAGGTGCTGGGGGTGCCTGGCTCTGGCATCAGCTGGTAGAAAACCTGCCAGTCTCCAGCGGCAGCCCCTGGTTGGGCAGGCCAGGGCCAAGGGGCATGGAGCAGGGGGTGGGGGGCCACAGGCGTGTAAGGGCAGGCAATGGCAGGGGGAGAGTACAAGTGGGGGGTGGATCTTGGGAGGAAGAGGTAGCTCAGGAGCATTTTCGGGGGGTGGGACAGTGTGGGCGGGGGGGCCTTGGGGCAAGAACAGCAGGCTGGGGGATCATGGGACTGGGTGCTTGTGCCCCCCAACCCCATGTTTTGGGCACTTCTGTGATTCTGGGCTAGGAGAGCTGGGTCCGCCCCGGAGCAGTGCCCAGCCAAGGCCAGGGACAGCACGTGTTAAAGACCCAGAGTAAAGTGATGGCTTGGCAGGTGGGGAAAAGAGCTTTGTCATTTGTGAACTCCGCCCACAAGTGCTGGGAGCAGAGGCGTGGGGAGCCCCCTTCCCCGTATGCTGAATTTGCCAGTGACCTGCCGCCTGGCACCCGGTTCCCTACCCACTGACTTTCAGCCACTCACCTATCTATCACTGGACTGCCTCACTTGATTTCATCCAGACACAAAGCGCTATCAAGCAACTGATGGCACCACCCGCCCACTGGAATGGTACCAAGCCCGCATGACCAAGGCAAGACTTGTCCTTGCCAGCCCTTGCTCTGCCCATTGGTAATACTCAGAGGGCTTTCCCAAGAAGGCCAACATTGTTCCCATTTTACAGCTGGGGAAACTGAGGCACAGTGGGGGCTGTGACATGCCTGAGGTCACACACCAGGCTGGACTAGAAGCTCAGTTTCCAGTGGTTCAGGGGCTGTTTACACGGGTAGCAAAGATGTGACTGCAGCACAGACCAGCATAACCCGGCTCGCTGCAATCTGATTAATGTGGGGAACAACCTCAGGGTGGGGGGGCTTCAGCAATCATGCCCTGTCTAGCTCGTGCTGCGATCAAGCCACCCCTGCTCAAAGCAGACAATCCTGGGAGCTGCCCGCCGGCCCATGGTGCAGCCCAACTAACGGCAGCGAAGTTCAGAGACTGATACCCGGCAGCCACCTCCTGCCCCTGCTTCTCCCATCCGCTCAGCCCCGCCCCCAGGCTTGCTGAGGCCTGTGGGGGGAATGCTTCGGACCTAGCCAATTCACTCCCCTCGCACCGCAACATCGGCCTAGAGGCACCACAGGGCCTGGCCCCTGGGACCCCACAGTGTGGGAGAAAACAGGGCCTGACCTGACCCCCAGTTCAAAGGATTCACTTGAGGGAGGGCCCTAGCACCAAAATCTCACTGGTGCTCAGGAGGCTACAGGGCCTCTCTAGGGGGCGCTGGCCCCGGTCAGTCCCAGGGCAGGGGGCACAGACTGGCTCACGGAGGTATGGATGGGCTCTGGGGATCTGTTCCTTCTAGGGGGCACCAGCCCCCATCTAACCTCATGTGGACAGTATAGAATCACAGAACACTAAAGCTGGAAGGGACCTCAAGAGGTCATCAAGTCCAGTCCCCTGCCCTCACAGCAGGACCAAGCACCCAGGGCTACTCAACACATGGCCCGTGGGCCGCATGCTGCCCATGGCCAGTTTGTTTGCACCCCGTGGTGCAGTTTGGGTTTATGTGGGGATCAACACATGGCCGGCAAGTGGGAGCCAAAACAAAAAAGTAGTCAGTGTAATGATCTTCTGTTGATGTGCGTTTTAGTAGTTAAATTCCTGGGCTGTCATTGCTCATGAAAAGTACTGTCACGTGTTGAAATCGGGTAAATGTTGCATTTTATTAATATCAGCGGAACTGACTTAAATGGGGCCTGTGTGTTGTGTAGTCTTGCCTTAATCTTTGTATTCATGCCTGTCAGTGTGAGAGAAGCTATTTGTATATGTTTGCTTGCATATGTAACCACACTTAAGTTGAGGCCCTTAGCATGTTCTATAAGTATCAGTGTGGCCCCTGGGGCTTCCAAAGTTGAGTTGCCCTAGCTCATCCCTGACAGGTTTCTGTCTAAACTCATCTTAAATATCTCCAGTGATGGAGATTCTGCAATCTCACTAGGCAATTTATTCCAGTGTTTAACCACCCTGACAGGCAGGAAGTTTTTCCTCATGTCCAGCCTAAACCTCCCTTGCTGCAATTTAAGCCCATTGCTTCTCATCCTAACGTCAGAGGCCAAGGAGAACAATTTTTCTTCCTCCTTCTTATGATATTCTTTTTGGGTAAGGCTACACTAGCTCGTTAGTTCGAGCGAGGTAGTCTAATGAGGGCAACCAGAGTTGCAAATGAAGCCCAGGATTTAAATATCCCAGGCTTCATTTGCAATTCCGGTTGCCCTCATTAGACTACCTCGCTCGAACTAGTGTAGCCTTACCCTTAGATAGTTGAAAGCTGCTCTCGTGTCCCTTTTCGGTCTTCTCTTTTCCAAGGTAAACAAGGCCAATTCCTTCAGCCTTGCCTCATAGCTCATGTTCTCTAGACCTTTCATCATTTGTGTTGATCTTCTCCAGTTTCTCCACATTTCCTGAAATGTGGCGCCCAGAACTCAACACGATACTCCAGCTGGGGCCTAATGTAGGTGGCTCATTCCCTGCCTAGAGGACGTGAGACTGGGTGGGTTAATTTCCAATCCTCCTGTTTATTCTTTTCTTAAGCCAGGAGGGCACAGTACTTCTTATGGGGGCTCTGCAGGAAGGCAGCCCGCACTGCCCCCTGCCTAAAACCTTGTGCAGGTGTTAAATAGCTGTCCAGCCCACCCTTGAGGTGACTGCATTTCAGCGTGTCTGAAGCAACACAGCACCAGCTATGGACAGGAGAATGGCTCCCAGGCATGGCTTGCTCATGACTGCTTCAGTCCCGTTGGATGGGCCTCAGCCTTTTTCCTTCCCTCCCCCACTTTGCAATGGGGCTGTAGACTCTGGGGGAGAGGGGTGGAGGCAGGCAGAGGTGTCTCCCTGAAGCAGATGTAGACACATCTCTGTATTAATCATTCTCTCATTGAAGTTTTTAGCTTTGTATTGAGTCCTTTTACATGGAAACTTTGTATTACGTCTTGGTAGAATAGTCCCTAGGACAAGTGAGGCAGAGACTGTCCCTGTGGGGTGAATGAGGGGATGGGAATGGGTAAGGCAGAAGGCGAGCACCTCTGGGCAGTTGCAAGGGTTGGAGAGGGGATGGAAGCCAGATCCAAGATCAATGAGCCCTGGGAAGTGGGCCCATTGAAAGGAGACTGGACCTGTGGATGCCTTGGGGGTCTGCAGCAAGGGCCTGCTTTGGGAAGCCCCCTCTTTGGAAGTGAATGTGGCAGCATTGAGACACCACCCAGAAGCAGGTGCCACAGACACTAACTGCAGATGCATGGGACGGCTCTTACAGATCTTGCACATGTATAAGATGATAGATCTGCAGGCAGGGGGGCAGTGGTGTAGCGAGGGGGCCGGAGGGGTCAGTTGCCCCTGGGCACCATGCTAGGGAGGCACCAATTTAATCCCATTCTGCTCCCCCTGTCATCCCTCAGCTCACCTGCTCCTACTCCACCTGCCACCGGCAGCTGGAGCTTCTTCCCTGCCTCTCTGCTCCAAGCCCGACCCTGCTCCATCTCCACCAGCGGGTTAGTGCATGCGGGAGCCCATCCCCAAACTGTAGGGCATGGGGGAAGATGCAGTTCAAGTTCCCCTCAGCTGTGCACCAGGTTCGGGGCTGTGCCACATGGCGGCGGGGGGGGGGGGAGGGGCGCAAATTTTTGCTTTGCCCCTGGGCACATAACACCCTCGCTATGCCTCATCCCCAGATATGTACTGATTCCCTCAAATGGTAGACATCCCCCCCACAATCTCCTTGTGGGAGTTCCCTTCCTTCAAACCAAGCCATCAGTACAGATTATGACAGATGCCTCATGGATAGGATGGGGCGCGCATCTGCACGACCATACAACAAAGGGTAAATGGTTACCACACAAGGCTCTGTTACACATTAACCTTCTCGAGCTCAGAGCTCTCAGGAACGTGTGCAGGCACTTTTCTCCCTACATTAGCAATCGCACTGTTCGTACACTCACGGACAATACAACCACCATGTTTTACATAAACAGGCAAGGTGGAGCTCGTTCTGGGTCCCTTTGTGCAAAGGTCAACCATCTCTGGAATTGGCGTATCCATCCAGGGGTCACCTTAAAAGCATGATACCTACCTGGAGTTAACAACGTCATTGGAGATACTCTGAGTCACAACTTTTCCACAGACTTTTCCACAGCTCCAAGTGGGAGCGGCATCCAACGGTGAAAGAATCTATCTTCCACGGGTGGGGCTACCCAGTAATAGATCTCTTCACAACCACGAACAATGCCAAGTGTCTTTGCTTTTGCTCTCGAGCAGGACTGGGCAAAGGATCCATGGGAGCACAACGTATTTCAAAACTGATATCATCCTGTATACTGCAATGCCACTCTCTTTACAATAAGCCATTGACAGCTCCACTAAGAGCACACTCCACTTGTGCCATGACAACATCTACAGCTTTCCTAAACCACGTACCTCTTAAAGACATATACCGGGTAGCCACTTGGTCATCTGACCATACCTTCACCAGACATTACCTATAATGCCTCAGCTAGCAGCTAATGCAGCAGTGGCTACAGCAGTACTATCCTCTGTAGCTAAGCAATAACTCCAAGACCCACCATCCACGTCAAGTACTGCTTTGTAGTCACCAACAGTGGAGTACTCATGGGGAAATCACCCGAAGAAGAAAAGGAAGCTACCCTGTGTAGTAACAGCTGTTATTCGAGATGTGGCCCCCCCCCCGGGTGCTCCACAACCCTCCCTCCTTCCATCCCTCCCTCCCCTCAACTCAGAGTCTTAATTACTCGGGCATAGGCAAGGAACTTAAGGGGGGAGTCGGGCTGCACACTTAAGGCGTCAAACCGCCAGTGGCGAGAGGCGCCTTCTGCGCATGCACAGCCCAACTGATGACTGCTAAGAAAAAGCTCCAAACTGCAGCTCTGGGGATGACCAGTCACCAACACTGGAGCACCCACAGGGACACACATCTCAAAGAACAGTTATCATAGAATCATAGAGCTGGAAGAGACCTCATGAGGTCATCAAGTCCAGCCCCCTACCCAAGGCAGGACCAATCCCAGCTAAATCAACCCAGTCAGGGGTTTGTCGAGCCGAGACTTAAAAACCTCTAAGGATGGAGATTCCACCACTTCCAATATGTAACCCTTTCCAGTACTTCACCACCCCCGTAGTGAAATAGCTTTTCCTAATATCCAACCTAGACCTCCCCCATTGTAACTTGAGACCATTGCTCCTTCTTCTGCCACCCATCACTACTGAGAACAGCCTTTCTCCATCCTCTTTGGAACCTCCCTTCAGGAAGTTAAAGGCTGCTATCAAATCCTCCCTCACTCTTCTCTTCTGCAGACTAAACAAACCCAAATCCTTCAAACTCTCCACATAAGTCATGTGCTCCAGCCACCTTATCATTTTGGTTGCCCTCTGCTGGACCCTCTCCAATGCATCCACATCCTTTCTATAGGGGGGGCGGGCCCAGAACTGGACACAATACTCCAGATGTGGCCTCACCAGAGCTGAATAAAGGGGAATAATCACTTCTCTACATCTGCTGGCAGTGCTCCTCCTAATTAGCTTTCCTGGCTACAAGGGCACACTATTGACCCATATTCAGCTTCTCGTCCACTGTAATCCCCAAGTCCTTTTCTGCAGAACTGCTACTTAGTCAGTTGGTCCTCAGCCTGTAACAATGCTAGAGATTCTTCTGTCCCAAGTGCAGGACTCTACACTTGTCCTTGTTGAACCTCATCAGATTTATTTTGGCCCAATCCTCTAATCTGTCTAGGTCACTCCGGACCCTGTCCCTGCCCTCCAGAGTATCTACCTCTCCTGCTAGCTTAGTGTCATCTGCAAACTTGCTGAGGGTGCAATCCATCCGCTCATCCAGATCATTAATAAAGATGTTCAACAAAACCGGCTCTAGAACCGATCCTTGGGGCACTCTGCTAGAAACCGACCACCAACTTGACATCGAGCCGTTGATCACTACCCGTTGGGCCTGACAGTCGAGCCAGCTTTCTATCCATCTTACAGTCCATTTATCCAGTCCATACTTCCTTAATTTGCTGGCAAGAATATTGTGGGAGACCGTACCAAAAGCTTTGCTAAACTTAAGATATATCACATCCACTGACTTTCCCATATCCACAGAGCCAGTTACCTCATCATAGAAGTTGATCAGATTGGTCAGGCGTGACTTGCCCTTTGTGAATCCATGTTGACTATTCCTGATCACTTTCCCCTCTTCCAAGTGCTTCAAAATGGATTCCTTGGGGATGCCCTCCATGATTTTTCCGGGGATTGAGGTAAGGCTGACTGGTCTGTAGTTCCCTGGATTGTCCTTCTTCCCTTTTTTAAAGATGGGCACTACATTTGCCTTTTTCCAATCATCCGGGATCTCTCCCGATCTCCACGAGTTTTCAAAGATAACGGCCAAAGTCTCTGCAATGACATTTGCCAATACCCTCAGCTAAGAACATAAGAACATAAGAACGGCTGTACTGGGTCAGACCAAAGGTCCATCTAGCCCAGTAGCCTGTCTGCCGACAGCGGCCAGCACCAGGTGCCCCAGAGAGGGTGGACCGAAGACAATGATCAAGCGATTTGTCTCCTGCCATCCCTCTCCAGCCTCTGACAAACAGAGGCCAAGGACACCATTTTATCCCCTGGCTAATAGCCTTTTATGGACCTAACCTCCATGAAATTATCTAGCTTCTCTTTAAACTCTATTATAGTATTAGCCTTCACAGCCTCCTCTGGCAAGGAGTTCCACAGGCTGACTACGCGCTGTGTGAAGAAGAACTTTCTTTTATTAGTTTTAAACCTGCTACCTATTAATTTCATTTGGTGTCCTCTAGTTCTTCTATTTAGGGAACTAATAAATGACTTCTCTTTATCAGCCCTCTCCACACCACTCATGATTTTATATACCTCTATCATATCCCCCCTCAGTCTCCTCTTTTCTAAACTGAAAAGTCCCAGTCGCTTTAACCTCTCCTCGTATGGGACCCGTTCCAAACCCCTAATAATTTTAGTTGCCCTTTTCTGAACCCTTTCCAAGGCCAAAATATCTTTTTTGAGGTGAGGAGACTGCATCTGTACACAGTATTCAAGATGTGGGCGTACCATAGCTTTATACAGGGGCAGTAAGATATTCTGGGTCTTATTTTCTATCCCTTTCTTAATAATTCCTAGCATCCTATTTGCCTTTTTGACAGCCGCTACACACTGTGTGGAAGTTTTCAGAGAACTGTCCACGATAACTCCAAGATCTCTTTCCTGATTTGTCGTAGCCAAATTAGCCCCCATCATACTGTATGTATAGTTGGGGTTATTTTTCCCGATGTGCATTACTTTACACTTATCCACATTAAATTTCATTTGTCATTTTGTTGCCCAATCACTGATTTTGGTGAGATCTTCTTGGAGTCCCTCACAGTCTGCTTCTGTCTTGACTATCCTAAACAGTTTGGTATCATCCGCAAACTTTACCACCTCACTGCTTACCCCTTTCTCCAGATCATCTATGAATAAGTTGAACAGGATTGGTCCTAGGACTGACCCTTGGGGGACACCACTAATTACCCCTCTCCATTCTGAAAATTTACCATTTATTCCTACCCTTTGTTTCCTGTCTTTTAACCAGTTCTCAATCCAAGAAAGGACCTTCCCTCTTATCCCATGGCCATGTAATTTACACAAGAGCCTTTGGTGAGGGACCTTGTCAAAGGCTTTCTGAAAATCTAAGTATACTATATCTACTGGATCCCCCTTGTCCGCATGTTTGTTAACCCCTTCAAAGAACTCTAATAGATTAGTAAGACAGGATTTCCCTTTACAGAAACCATGTTGACTTTTGTCCAGCAAATTATGTTCTTCTACATGCTTCACAATTTTATTCTTTACTATTGTTTCGACTAATTTGCCCGGTACTGAAGTTAGACTTACCGGTCTGTAATTGCCCGGCTCGCCTCTAGAGCCCTTTTTAAATATTGGTGTCACGTTGGCTAGCTTCCAGTCATTAGGTACAGAAGCAAATTTAAGGGATAGATAATAGTTCAGCAGTTTCCCCTTTGAGTTCTTTTAGAACCCTTGGATGAATGCCATCCGGTCCTGGAGATTTGTTAACATTAAGTTTTTCTATTTGTCCCAAAACCTCCTCTAATGACACTTCAATCCAGGACAGTTCTTCAGATTCATCACCCACAAAGGATGGTGCAGATTTGGGAATCTCCCCAACATCCTCAGCCATGAAGACTGAAGCAAAGAGATCATTTAGTTTCTCCGCAATGGCTTTATCGTCCTTGATTGCGCCTTTTATAGTTCGATCGTCTAGGGGACCCACAGGTTTTTTAGCAGGCTTCCTGCTTCTAATGTACTTAAAAAACATTTTGTTATTTCTTTTTGAGTTTTTGGCTAGCTGTTCCTCAAAATCTTTTTTTGCTTTTCTTATTACATTTTTACACTTGATTTGACAGTGTTTATGTTCCTTTCTATTTATCTCACTAAGATGCATTGAATCAGGGCCCATGGATTTGTGTATGTTTAGCTTTTCTAAATAGTTCCTAACTTGTTCTTTCCCCACCAAGGGCTGTCCACCTCCTTCCCCTACTGCATTGTCTAGTGCATTAGTCTGGGAGCTGACCTTGTCCGTGAAGACAGAGGCAAAGAAAGCATTGAGTACTTCAGCTTTTCCCACATCATCTGTCACTAGTTTACCTCCCTCATCCAGTAAGGGCCCCACACCCTCTCTGATCACCCTCTTATTTCTAACATGCCTGTAGAAACCTTTCTTGTTACCCTTCACATCCCTTGCTAGCTGCAATTGCAATTGCCCTTTCGCCTTCCTGATAACTCCCCTGCATTCTCAAGCTATATATTTATACTCCTCCCTAGTCATCTGTCCAAGTTTCCACTTCTTGTAAGCTTCCTTTTTGTGTTTAAGCTCAGCAAGGATTTCCTTAAGCCAATCTGGTCGCCTACCATATTTGCTTTTCTTACTGCGCATCACGATGGTTTCTTCGTGTGCTTTTAATAAGACTTCTTTAAAATACTGCCAGCTCTCCTGGACTCCTTTCCCCTTCATGTAAGCATCCCAGCGAATCCTGCCCATCAGTTCTCTGAGGGAGTCAAAGTCTGCTTTTCTGAAGTCCAGGGTGTGTATTTTGCCACTCTACTTTCTTCATCTGGTCAAGATCCTGAAATCTAGCATCTCCTGATCACTGCTTCCCAGGTTGTTACCCACCTCTACTTCCCCTACTAGTTCCTCCCTGTTTGTGAGCAGCAGATCAAGCTACACATGGCCCCTGATCGGTTCCTTCAACACTTGTACCAAGAAGTTATCCCCAACATTCTCCAAAAACTTCCCAGATTGTCTGTGTACTGCTGTATTGGTCTCCCAACAGATGTCAGGGTGATTAAAGTCCCCCATGAGAACCAGGGCCTGTGATCTGGAAGCTTCTCTACCTCATCCACCTGATCCGGTGGTCTATAGCAGACACCAACCACAACATCACCCCTGTTGCTTCCACCTTTAAACTTAACCCATAGACTCTCAACAGTCTTTTCTCCCTCTAAGTACTGGAGCTCCGAGCAATCATACTGCTCTCTTACATACAATGCAACTCCTCCTCCTTTTCTCCCCTGCCTGTTCTTCCTGAACAGTTTATACCCTTCCATGACAGTGCTCCAATCATGCGAGTCATCCCACCAAGTCTCCATTATTCCAATCAAATCATAGTTCTTTGACTGGACCAGGGCTTCTAATTCTTGTTTGTTTCCCAGGCTTCTTGCATTTGTATACAAACACCTTAGATAACTAGTTGATTGCCCTACCTTCTCCATTCAAATCAGGGGTCCTCCTTTGTTGCTCGTTCCTCCTTGTGTTTCTTCCTGGTATCCGTTTTCCCCACTTACCTCAGGGCTTTGGTCACCATCCCCCAATGAACCTAGTTTAAAGCCCTCCTCACTAAGTTTGCAAGTCTGCCCGTGAAGATGTTCTTTCCTCTCTTGGTTAGGTGGATCTCATCTCTTCCTAAAAATCCTTGTGCCCAGAACAGTGTCCCAGGTCGAAGAAACCAAAGCCTTCTCTGTGACACCACCTGCTCAAACATACATTTTCTTCCTCAATTGGACGATCCGTACCTGGACCTTTTCCTTCAACAGGGAGGACGTATGAGAACACCACTTGCACTTCAAATTCCTTGATCCTTCTTCCCAGCAGTACATAATCTTCAGTGACCCGCTCAAGGTCACACAGGGTGAGTAACATCCTTTTCTGTGGTTCCTTAACTAAGGAATCCCTAGTATTTAAATGACTGTGTTGATGGGAAATGTGCTCCCATAATTTTAAGTGAAAGAAGTTAATAGCATATTTTGTATTAATCAATAAAGCTATACAAACAAGAGAAAAACTACTTTGCTAACAGTAATCCTTCTCTAATACTGTTTGTATGGGTTTTTTTAATACATTACCTCTAATTTTGATTTAGCATTTGCTGTTAACACTTGTAATTCATTCTACAGGAAAAGAATTAAGTATCAGCATGTGTAAATTAGTCATCGTTTAAGATAGCCCAAATAAGTCTGGCTGAGGATCTCACCAGATGGGGGTGGGGGAGAAGTCCTTCTATGTTTAATCTTAAACAATTTCCATCAGTCTCATCGTCTCATGTACAATATGCTGATATTCTTTCCTTCTAATAGTTTCAAATACATGAGAATCCAAAGAGCTTTTGAAATCAGCATGAAATGCCATGAGCAGCTGAACTGCATGCTATTTTAAGTTCTTTGATTTGATCATACACATATTTCTAGTCCTGCAGGGATCAGACATTCCATGACCATATGGAAGATCTCTGAGTAGCCCATTGTCAAAAGCATTGTAGTTTTCAGATACAATATTTATGCAACATGGAAGGAACTTATGTCTTGCACTATTGAAGTTGATGAGAGTTTTGCCACTGACTTAATTGGGAACAGGTTTGGGCCTTGTTCTTTCTTTCTTTCTTTTTCCACAGAATAAAAAAAACCTATGGTATTTCAATCAGCACAGCAAGAGAGTGGTAACACTGTAGAAGACTGTTGTCTACAGCTGAAAAATGAGCCGAAAGAGCAACAAATTCTGGAATACTGCAAAAATTCTAAAATCCACATTTTTTTATGGATGTGATTTTTCATAAAACTGCAACTAAGATTCTTTCTGCTCTGTAAAAAACACAGGAACTTTGAATACAGGCTAAGTGAGAAAGCCTCCCTTCCATCCCCTTCAGACTCCCATCCTCCAGTTGCATGAATATTGAAGATCCAAAATGCAATCTCAGCGCCAGCTCTGTAGAGGAAATAAAAAGGAGAAATGGCACCCATCGCACCCACTGCTTTGCTTTGGCCCTGTCTCAAGGAGTAGGATGGGTGCTGGTGAAATATGGATGTTGCACATGGGTATAGAGGGTTCATTAACCAAAATCGCTTCTTTGACTGATGTCCCCATGGGTGCTCCACTGTTGGTGTCAGACTTGTCCCAGCGCCGCAGATCTGAGTTTTTCTAGCAGTATCTCTTTGGGCCGTGCATGCATGGCAGGAGGCATGTGCTGTTCACACCTTTGCAGATCACATGCGCAGCCCATACCACCTGTGATGGTTGTCGGTATGCTCTTTGCTTGCTCTGCAAGTGCGCCTTAGTGGTCTTCATAGTTTAAATAGTTATAAAGTTGTAGTTGTAGTTCTTTTTTGTTTAAATTGTTAGTAGTGTAAATAGTTAGGGATTCACATTTGTGTTCCTCTATTTCTCATGTTGGGGCATGCCTGGGCCCCAGGCCTTTAGCCTTGCTCTAAGTGCCTTAAGCCCATGTCCTGTGGTGACCCGCACGACGCATGTCTGAAGTGCCTGGGAGAAGTGCACCTATCAGTCAACTGCAAGACCTGTTGCATATACCAAGAGGGAGAGGGACTATTCTTCTGAAGAAGTCAGCACTTCACCCGGCACTGGCTGCCGACTCTGCACCAAATACTCCTAGCATGCTGGCATCAATACAGGAAATCCCAGGGTCATCCAGGGCCTCTCCAGTGCCGTGACACTCCGCACTGTTCACAATCTCCAGTGCCACAGAAGAAATGGAGGTCCAACAGGGGCAGGTCTCCGTCATGGCACATGCCCAGAGTGCATCCCCTTGCGGGACACCTGGCCACCTCAGGCCCAGTGCCCAGGCCCTCAGCTTTTGTGCCCTCCTTGTTGAGCCCTGATCAGGACGCGAGCCTGGAGGATGATCTGGCTGAAGTAGACCAGCCTTTGACCTGGATACCTTTGAGGTGGCTAGGGAGCTCATTGAACTAGCTTCCTGCCCAGGGCACCATCAAGGACCTTTGTATGCCTCCCTGCACCAAGGCTCCAGCACTGGTGGACAAAAGCAGGTCAGGCCATAGGGGGACCTTGGCACTGACCCTTGTGGCACCATCCCCAGCATTTCCAGTGCTACATTCCACAGCACCACCTGCTAGACCCACCGTGCCGAATACTTCCACCATGCCATCATCGGAAGCTGCTCCAGGGCACATGATGCCTCCTCCTCCAGTTCAGCATGAGGGCAAGCCTGAGAGGCTATGGCCAGGCATGTTCCCCAGCACCGCTCCTGGCTCTGACCACCTCCGCACTACCATGGTCCACCTTGGAGTACTCCTCTGTCTAGGATGCAGAGTCGGTTCTCTCAGGGGCCACAGCCACAAGATCTTTTTCCTGGCACCGCTCCTGGCACTGGAGCACTTCTGTACAGACTTTTCAGGCATGCTGGCCTCCCTAGTGGCAGCCCCCAATGGCCTTTCAGGCATATCACTGGTCTGAGCTCTGCCTATTCAGGTCCTTGGGTCCCTCCATCTGCAACCCCATTCCCCCACTCTCCATCTTCAGATCAGAGACATGCTTTCCGCAAGGACTCACCCAGATGCCCCTTGAAAGGGATAGCCAACCCAACCCATCACATGGGTCAGGACCAGTCATTGGCCTCTCAGGACTTGGAGCACCAGGAGCTGGAGGAGCAGACCCTTAGAGAGTGCTCTTCCTTATCCCCTTATGAGGCACTGGCTGGGTCTATACCATCCATGCCCTCCATGGACTCCTGGACCCATCTTGAAGCGCTTAGCCCAGAGTCTGGGGGTTCAGGTGGAATGGGTCTCTGAGGACTCCAACCCTATGGTGGACATCCTCAATATTAAGGCCTCATCCAAGGTGGTGCCTCCCCCTCAATAAGACAGTGGACAAGACCAAGTCTTTGTGGCAGATAGCTGCCTCCATTCCACCGACTGATAAATGCATGAAATGTAGGTACTTTGTTCCTCAGACAGGCCTCAAGCATCTGTTCTCACATCTTTCCCCCTACCCCCCAGTGCAGGCTGTTAATCATAGGGAGTGACAGGGGCAACCGGGCCAAACCCCTAAGAATAAAGAGACTAAGAAGATGTACCACCTGGGTCACAAAGCATACATTTCCAGGGGCTTGCAACTCAGGATTGCCAACCAGCAGGCCAGCACCTTAAGAGTGGGAAACTTGATTTTCTTCAATTAAGTTACTCCCTATTTACACTGACATAGTTGGTAGCAGAATCTAGTGTAATCTCTGCATTGTCCCAGTCTCTCAAAATTGGCCCCTGATCCTCCTCTCCCACCAACTCTCCCAGGCTTTTGCTTCTTGTTACTGTCCTTCCCATGGTTTTTTTTTTTTTTCAGTTTTATGTTGGCATCAGAAACTAAACACTTTTTATTATTTTACATGAATAAAATTATAATGTTGCATTCATGACACTATGATGGTTGTGGATTTATAGTCTCTGTTATAAACCCTGTTCTTTAATGAACTTTTTTGATTACCACGTGTACACCTTTCTTTCTGATATTATACATTTAAATAAGCTATCATCATGTGTTATCCCTGGGGGTGCATCTACACAGTAGGGCTTAACTTGAAATAAACTACACAAATGTCAGCTATGTCAATTCTGTAGCTTATTTTGAAATAGCTTATTTCGAAATTGAGAGTGTCTATGCAGCACTTATTTTGAAATAGAGCACTCTTCCTCTGACTTCCCTTCCTCCTCGTACAATGAGGGTTACAGAAGTCAGAGTAAGAATCCTCCAGCTTGACAGTATTTCGACATTATTTTGAAATAACTGTTTTCCGTGTAGACACAGACTAAGTTATTTCGAAATAACACTAGTTATTTTGAAATAATGTTGCTGTGTAGACGTACCCTGAGAGAGCATAGACCCACAATATCACATGCTAAAGAGAGAAAGAACACATAGAACACCAAGAAGCCTTTTTCATATTGTTGTTAAACTATACTCAGGTCTTCTGGTTATTACTAGTGTGACAGACCACAGCCTGCAAACTGCAAAACTCTTATAGAAGGCAGCCATATTGGGAGGTGGATTAATGCTTTCTTGTTTCCAAATTAGCCTTACCTGAACACAGCCCAGCAGCCAGGGTAGAAAAGAGGCCTAATTAGGAGGCAGCTTGCACCTGGGGTTAATTAAGCACCTGCTGCCAATTAAGGCCTCCAGAGTTCCTATAAAAGGATTCCTCCCAGACAGTGAGTGGGGGAGTTTTTGGAGGGCGGGGCGGGGCGGGGCGGACGGAACCGAACCAACCCAACCCAACCCAACCCAACCCAACCCCAACGACTGGCCTGTGATGAGAATGACTTGGTAAGCAGGGACCCTTGCCTCTAGGGAAATCCCAGGGCAATAAAGGGGGCTCTGTGAGTCTCTGAGGTGCTCAAGTAACTGCCAAGAAGTGCAGAACCCCCAGAGCCCCCAGGGAGCTACCAAGACACTTTGTCACACTAGCTTTCTCAAATATTGAGCTGATCTTATATGATGTTTAAACACTGTTATGGCAGGTTGGCACCATATTTCTTTATAGCTAGGCAGACTATACAGTTATTTCATTTGAATTAAACTGATGACATTTACATTTTAAAATGAATAAAGCCACTCTTGATGGCAGTGTTTTAAATTACCTGAAACAATAGGATATAATGTTAAAGTCAGTAGATTTAACTATTTATTGGTATTCACTGTAAAAAAGATAATCATGATGTACAATTGAGTATGAAACTTGTAATTAATAATTGAGCAAATTATAATTATGTATATGCATGTAAAGACTAACATCCACTGTAGTACAAACTGTTTCTTGGCCAAAAAAAGAGACAAAGGGAGGAACTAGTTAAGGTGACAAGGAGGTTGCATGCTATCAAATATTTCTGAACTCACAGAAAATTTAAGTGCACATGCTTAAATTACTGGGTGGCTTGATAATGAGATATGGAGCCTTTCATTTGTAGTGCCCATGGTGAGAGGTCATGTGGTTTGGATGTTTTCGTGTTGATACAAAGTCTGCATCTACACAGCAAGCAGTTATTTCGACATTATGTTGAGCCAGAGGACTTCTTATTCTGACTCATTTTACGAGGCATAAGGGAAATCAGAGGAAGAGTGCTCTAACTCAGACTTCCTGCTTGTTAGACAGCGCCAAAAGCCAAAATAAGCTATTTCTACTTAAGCTATGCAAGTGACAAAACTCAAGTTGCGTTGCTTATTTCGGCATCAGCCCTGCTGTGTAGCCGTACCATAAGTGAGCAGATCCACTATAAGAATACTTTTTAATTGCCTGTTGTTGTTTGTGTAGGTGTGTTGTAACAAAGAACCCAGTCCTTTGCCTGTTTAGAATCGGCATTCTTCTAAACATAGTTATAAATGTGACAGGTGCAAAAAAATCCATATTGTTGATAATGAGCAAATCTTTAGCTGGTGAAGTCAATGTAGCTACACTGAAGTTACAGTTAGGCTGAGGATCTGTCCCTAAACTCATTCAGCTGCCTTTAAAATCCTTGGAGGAAAAAGAAAAGGGAAGAAAAGGAGCTGTTAATTTGCAAGTGCATATTAACAAAGCCTGTTCAGAGAATGTGAACACCTCTCTCTCAGAAGCACTCCGGTTTTTAACAACATGATCAATACTTCTGTCTTTCCCTCTGATGAAAATGTACAGAGCACTTGAAATCATCATAAACTGACATTTATTCTTCATAATGAGGTCAAACAGTTGAGCAATTTGCAGTATTTCTTAGTTGTCATTAACCAGTTTCCTGGACTGTAGAATGAGAGGCTTCACAAAAGTTGTATGAAAAGCTGGACTGCTACTTCATGGATTTTTTTTGTGTGTGTGTGGTTATCCTGGTATCAAAGCAAAATAGATTAAGACAATGGAATTCTGGAAAAAAGAACAGTCTTTTCTATCTGCATTTTATCAGATGATTTCATATAAAGAGGGAAAATGATGAAGTGGGGGAGAATAAAGATCTATGTATCTATCTAATCTACTTATTTATTTATTTATTTATCCTATTTGATATCCTTTCGCACCTTAGCTTTCACCTCAGGACAAACTAATTTCCTTCAGACTAAACTGTTCACTCTTTTTAGAAATGATTGACAGAATAGAAGTTTTAATTCAACTTTTACACAATTAGATAATCCATTTAACTAAATTCATACCTCTTCGCTGTGTTTAAGCTCTGTATAACAACCATGCTGTGTTGATTGTAATTATGGGCTGCATTTTTATTCTGAAGCATTTCAGCACCAGCTGGCACTACTTCTCTGAAGCAATGTTTTTGGTATATCAATACATTGTAGTACTTCCACTAGGGAAATTGTTAGAGCAAATCAGTTCCAAGATACTGTGCCCTGCTCATGAATGAATTCTGTCCAGTAGAACCAAAATGTAACTGTATGTCACTTCTGTTTACCACATCATTTTGTCTTTTTTCTCTCTCTCTCTAACCTCCTCCTTATGGCATCAATCTAATTGTATTGTTTATCTCACTGGCAAATATTATTGTGCTGTGGCTTTCTTAGAAATATCGTTAAAATCTGACCTTTAGAATCTTTAAGTTGGTGACGACACCTCTGATTAAGAACTGAACCTTCCTGAGAAGCTTAGCTCTGTTTTTATTTTTCAAAATCATTTTGAATTTAGTAACAAGAGCAGGATAAGAAGTTCCCATAAAATACTTGGCCAATTGATTAAAAGAATAACAAACATCAGAGTGTATATAAGGACAGAAAGAGCTAAATTAATTAAAATATATTATCTGCTGTACACAGTTTACAGCTGTACATAAATAGGATCTCTAGATAAATAGCAAATTTTTTTGAAAGAAGAGCTAGCAAACAGCTTAATTTTTAACCGAGGACTACTTCAGACATTTTTTGAAGTGGTCCTGGGCTGCTCCAGAAGAGGCAGGGCCTCAGGCGGAGGTGGCGGGACCAGGACACTTCCATGCTTCCCCACCCATAGACCCTGATTGGCCTGTGGATAGGGGAGCATACAAAGTCTTTGTATCCCTCCCCCCACGAGAACTGCCAGCTATTCTGAACAGCTGGCAGTTTCCTCTAGGTACCCATGCCCCTGTCGGTGGGAGGAGACTTCACATGCTTCTCCCCTGCTGCCCCCAGGTCAATCAGGGCATGGGGAGGAGTAGCATTTGAAGTCTCTTGCTCCCTGTCCCTGCTCTGCAAGGGAGCGCCGCAGTTAGAGTCGATCACCAGCTAAGCAGTAGCTGGTGGTTGACTTTAAGTGCTGAGCCCCTCGCAGGATGGGAGGAGACTTCATGCACTTCCCCTGCCCCCAAGCCCCGATTGGGCTGAAGGAGCACACGGAGTCTCCTCCCACCCTGCCCCTGCCCTGCAAGGAGCATGTGGCACTTAGATGCACCACGCGCTCTTGGTGGGGCAGGAGGAGACTTTGCGCACTCCTCCCTGATTGGCCTGGAGGTAGGGGGAGCAGCAGGGCCTTCGAGGGCTGGATCAACTTGCTTGGCAGGCTGGATCCAGCCTGCAGAGGCCCTTTTGCCCACCCCAGCTTTAGACCAAGCAGTGCATGTCTGAGGTGCTAGTGGAAAATATGGTATGTATTCAGCTCTTCCAGCCCTGTCCTCAGAATGGCATGGAATCCTTAGTGAATACAATTAACATTTTCCCCCTCCTTGGATGATCTTATTACAACTGCCCCACTTACAAACCCCCGCATTTACAACCATTTTTTTCATGCAAGATAGTTCCTAAAAAAACCCAATTTACGTCCGCAGCTCACATTTATGACGATGTATGACGCAGACTCCACGCGTCATGTTGGGATTGGTCCTGCCTTGGGCAGAGGGCTGGACTTGATGACCTCCTGAGGTCTCTTCCAGATCTATGATTCTATGATCATCCCCAAACAGGAAACGTACAAAGTCAGTCAGATTTGCAAGTCTTCAGCTGCTGCTTGAACCCTTATTTCCCTTGAAACCCTTGAACTGCACACGTCTCCACCACGTCGGTCTTCACTTTTTAGTTATTTTTGTGCATTATTTGAACTACTTTGTTTAGTTTTCCTCCATTTCCGTAGTCAATTTTGGTATTTTTAGGGTATGAAATGGATTTCCAGGAACAGAACCACCATTTATAACATTGTGCCTATGGGAAATAAGGGTTCGACTTACAATGGCTAGACTTATGAGGGTTCTCCAGGAACCAATTAGGTCATAAGTGCGGGGGTCGCCTGTACACATCTGCTTTGCAAACACTCACTATTATTGCATAGGTTTTTGAACCCCTTCCATTCACAATATTTTACCTTAGCTCATGTACAGAATAAAATACAGTATATGAGGAGGAAAATAAGATGATTTGCACCTTTTGGTACCCATAGTTTTTACTTCATGTCTAAAAGATGGTCATATAAATATTTGAAATGAGGTATTCTAAGCAAAGCAATTTACTTTATTAGTATAAATATAGACATGTTTAGAAACATTTTATGCAAATTGTATATTCCAGTTCACTCAGTAAAATGTGCTCTGAACATTTCAATGTAATAAAATAAACATTGCAGGAAAAGAAACAAATGAATATTGCAGTATGTATTCCTATAAGTGAAGTTAACTTGCAGTAGGGAGAAGTCCTGCATTGGCAAAGAGAAGGAACTGGGTGATCTGATATATCATTTCCATCTCCTACATCTGTGCAGCTTAAATATTGCCTATTTTTTCTGTGTATGTTTATGAATTCATTATTGATCATAATTGTTGTGAACAGTGGGGTCTTAATGGGATGAACCTGGAGTAAATTGGAACAGTGATTTCTGTCTTATGTCTTATAGGGGATGTATACTATGACTCTTGGATGGGTAGAAAGGCACGGTATAATGCTGATGTGCCCCCACATTTGTTTACAGAAAGCTATTCCTCCTGGGTTCTTTTTCTTCCACATGTTTCCTGCGTGGAAAAGGTAGATGTGGGAAGAAACAGATTTTATCATGAGAGATAGAGTGCAATGACTTTCTCCCTCATGATAAAATCTGGCTGTTTCTTCCCACATCCACCTATTCCATCTAGGAAATATATGAAAGAGAGGAAAAAAGGAAGGAGCAATAGCTCTACATAAAAATAACATGGGAGCATATCAACTTTATACTGTGTCTGTGCAAGAGACAGCATGATAGCCACATAGCTTATCTCCATCGTTAAGAATACAATTGCTTGGGTAATTTGATGCGAGTGGCTTGTATTTTGTTTGTATAAGCATTGACATGTGGTTTTCATTCACAGCTACATCTAGAAATTTAACAATACCTTCTGTTCTATACCTATGGACTTTTTACAAACAAAATGGAACACAGTTATAAATTTCAGCCTATTAGGAATCTCTACATAAAACTTGCCATTACATAGTTCTGTGCTTGTACAGACCTTAGTGAGGCTGCCTCTCCTATAAAGCTTCAAAAGGAGAAAAATATGTTGCAGTTCTAGTCTATTCTCCTGCTGTCTTTCACCTTCCCTCCATTACTCACTGCTTTTCCCTGCTCCTCCATTCCCCGCAAAGGTCAGGAGGGATTTATCTGCAGAGCCAGGGCTGGGAGCTGTAGCCATTCAATGAAAGTAGGAAGCGGTCCCAGCTAAATAGGACCTAATGCAGGTGATGATTCGGTGCTTCTCCTTCCCACAGTAACTGGACTTCAGGTGTCTGGTCAGTAGATGTGTCCAGACATCATCAGCTCCCCTTTTCAACTGTACTTTCTAGTCAAAAACTGGACAATTGGCCACCCTACGGGGAGAATGGAAGAAGAAATAGACCTATCTTAATGACTTTCCTTGTCCTCAGGTGCAAAGCTGATAGGGCAAATGTCCATTTAATGGCTCAAAGAAAGTGGAAGCACCCAAAAATTCTCACCCTGAAATCTGTAGATGTGGAGGGCTGGGAAGTAGAAAGCTACCAGAACAACTGTCCAGAGAACACCTCTTGTTAAGAAGAAAAGTCTGGTACCAAGTCTGCACAGTGCAGATAGTAGCTTATGGGTGTTGGGAAATCATTGATCAGTTTGGGATATGCTGCTATATCCTGTCAGCATTAGATTGCAGGGTTGGGTATGGAATATTGTTAAAAAGTAGTTTTATATTCTTGTTCTTATGTATACCATACAATGTTGTAGCTTAAGTTTTAATCCAGAAGCAAATGTTCATATTATTTATATGAGTAACCTGCTTGACTTGGTATTATCTTTTTAGCATATTTTTATGTATTTTTTTAAAACAAATGAAAATGCAGAATTCCTAGAATGTGGAACCATATTGAGTCTTCACTTGTCATCATAGGCCTAAATACAGAGCCCTAATATTCACAGCACAGCACTTTATTAATGTAGAGCTGTTTATCACATGAGATAAAGAAGTAAAAGGTAACAGTAAGAGGTTGTAGAGGAGGATGTAAAACACACTTTGCTGGTAATTTCCAAAACTTTGTTAGCTGTAGGAAAGTATGTTTACACTGCCAGGTTATTTTGAATTAAGTTATTTCAAAATAACTCTCAAAATAACTATTTTGAAATAAGCTTATTTGTCTTCACAAGCAGGAGTTATTATTTCAAAATGACAAGCCCATTATCATATATATAGTAGCCCAATGTCTGAGTCTGTAATGCTGAAATGCTGGCTGTTCCCTCTGGGCGGCGCTGTTGCTGAAATGCTGGCTGTTCCCTCTGGGCGGTGCTGTTGCCTGAAATGCTGGCTGTTCCATCTGGGCGGCCCGTGCTGCATGGGGAGTGCGGGGCCCCAACAGCCGCTTGCTCCTCTTGCTCCTCTGCAGCAGCCCGGCTGAGCGGCGCAGAAGTCAGCCGAGCGCCACGGCGGGAGGGGAAGGGGGGCGGGGCGGGGCGGTGACGTGCGGTGTGACAGCAGCTCCAAGCCCCACCCCCTGGCCATGAACGTCACCGCCCCGCCCCCCTTCGCTCGGCTGACTTCTGCGCCGCTCAGCCGGGCCGCCGCGTGGGAGCAAGTGGCGCAAGCAACCGTTTGGGCTCCGTGGTCCCCTGAGTGAGAGGGGGAGGAGAAGAGAAAGAGAGAGACAGAGAGAGAGGCAGGAGGCGGAGGAGAGCTGAGAGGGGGGGGGGAGGCAGTAGGAGGAGGAGAGAGAGAGAGAGACGGACGGAGCGAGCGAGAGACCGGAGGCTCAGGAGAGAAGACTGACGTGGAGGAGAGACCTGAAAATCCCGTCTTATGATGGGCTAATTGGCTAGTTTCAAAATAATAAGCTTGGTAGTGTGGACCCTCGCTTTGTTATTTTGAAATAACTCCCCAATGTAGACATGCCCTTACAGACATGGAAGGAAAGTGTTGTCTAGTGGTTACATCACAGTCAGTCGCATGGACCCAACACATTAATTTTGAAAACCTTATGGGGCTCTTTGAATGAAATGGAGTATACCATTTTCTGACATTTTTATTCTCAGCTAAGCCAGAAGAAGGCACTTTGTACAACCCCTCAGTTACCCCATTTGTTAAATGATAGGAATGTTATTGTGTTCCAAATTTTAGGATACAAGGCCTTACTCAATAATACTTGAAGTAAATATAAAATCATTAACCTCAGAAGAGTTGGTACTAGAACTCATGGTTTCCTCCAAACTTCCAGGCAAGAACTCCTTTTTGTTACTAGCAGCTCTGCCTATTTTTAATATATGTAAAATAAGAAAAAACATAGTAATTGCAAATTTCTAAATTGAAAAAAAATTAACTGGTAAAAAAAACCTCACCGTTCACTCCTCACAGGAGTACAAAATCTCTACCTGTTTAAACCACTCCATCAGGAAAAGCTTGATTAAACAGTCAGCCTTTTCAGTGTTCCCTGAATACCAGAAAAGTCTGGCTCAGTTGACTCAAGAGAGAAAGCAAATTCCAGTCAAAAGTCCTTTCTGAATATTCTCTTCCATAAATTTCAGAGGTTTATGTATAACAACTGTTAGCCTAACTCCCTCAGTCAACTCAAATGTTTAGTATAAATACAAAGAGAAGAATTCTGTCAGATTACCAGTATCCAAGGGTATGTCTAGACTACATGGCTCCGTCAACGGAGCCATGTAGATGAGTTTACTAGACATAGCAAAATGAAGTGGCCTTGAACTTATCTAGCAAAATGAACTTATCTAGTTCTTTTTTGAAGTGGCCTTGTTTCACGAGGCATACCGGAGCGGTTGACAAAGGCTTTCCTTGTTGACCGCAGCGCGTCTAGACTGCCCCACTGTGCCGGATCAGCTGATCGTCAGCACAGCGCGGCAGCCATTTTGATGTAAATGAAGCCGACGGAGCCATGTAGTCTAGACACACCCCAAATTATAAAGAGCTTTTTAGTGCGACACCAACTCCTTGTTTTGCATTCAGAAATAGACTGGAAACAAAGCCTACCCTATGAGATAGATTAGTATAATACAGTGAAAGCTTTGTTATCTGGCATTCATTGGGAATGGGTTTGACACACTACAGTACAATGAGGTCAGCCTGGCTGGTGCCGGCTTCCCATGGGGCACTTCCAAACTCCTACTTGAAATATACCTGGCTCCGCTGGTGCTGCCAGTACTTGGGGTCATTGGGGTCTGAGCCCTCAGGCAGGAGCAGAAGGGTCTCCTTTTCGGTATGGGGGCCTGGTGGTCCAGGCCAGTCCTCAATGTCAGCCAGGTCTTCAGCGGCCTCCCCACTCGGAAGCTTGGGGCAGGCCTCAGCTAATTTAGTTCCCATCATTTTATATGTATAGTTGGAATTATATTTTCCAATATGCATTACTTTGCATTTATCAACATTAAAATTTGTCTGCTATCTTGTTGCCCAGTTACCTTGTTTTGTGAGCGTCTTTTGAAACTCTTCATAGTCTGCTTTGGACTTAATTATCTTGAGCAGTTTAGTATCACCTGCAAAACTTACCACCTTGCTATTTAGTGCTATCTCCAGACCATCTGTGAATATGTTGAATAGGATTGGTCCCAGAATGGACCCTGTGAGACACCACTCCACCTCTCTCCATTCAGAAATATGGATGTTAAATTTTGATTAATCAACTAATTGAGTAGCTGATGGAATTTCCATCAACTACTCGATTAGTCGATAAGGTGTGGGGCGCTCCCTATCCCCACTGTGACTCTGCCTTTTAATTGTAGTAAGAGCTGTCCATAGCTCTTACTACATTTTTAAAAGGCAGAAGAGCAGCAGGGACTCAAGCAGTCCCCACTCACCTGGGGTTCTGCCTTTTCCTTCTAAATGTAGCAAGAGCCCTGCAAGGCTTGAGTTTCCACTCATCCTGCATTCCCCGCACTGCCTCTCCCTTTGAAATGTAGCAAGAGCTCTGCAGAAGCACAGCAATTGGACTGGTACAAGCGGGGACTGCTTCAGTCCCTGTTCATGCCATTTACCCGCTGAGCCTCTAGTTCCCCTGCCCCCCTCCCAGAGACAGTGCTGTGGGGAACCGGCTCCTTCCCCTTACCCCTTGCTGCCTCTCTCTGATAGAGACAGCAAAGGGGAGAAGGGGAGTGACGGGTCGAGTCACTACTCAACTACTCGATAAGCATATAGGACTAGTTGACTAGTCGCTTACATCCCTATTCTGAAAACTGACCATTTTTTTCCTACACTAGGTTTCCTATCTTTTCACCAGTTATCAGCTCAGGAGAGGACATTAAGTACACTATATCCAGTGGATCCCCATTGTCCACATGCTTGTTGACCCCCTCAAAGAATTCTAGCTGATTGGTGAGGCACGATTTCCCTTTACAGAAACCATGTCGATTTTCCCCAACAAATTATGTTCATCTATGTGTCTGCAATGCTGTTCTTTACTATAGTTTCAACCAATTTGCCTGACACTGAAGTTAGACTTACCAGCCTATAATTGTCAGGATCAGCTATAGAGCCCTTTTTTAAAAAAATGGCATCACATTAACTATCTTCCTGCCATTTGGTAGAGAAGACGATTTAAAAGATAGGTTAAAAACCATAGTTAGTAGTTCCATGATTTCACATTTGAGTTATTTCAGAACTCTTGAGTGAATGCCATCTGGTCCTAGTGACTTCTTACAGTTTAGTTTATCAGTTTGTTCCAACACCTCCTCTAATAACACCTCAGTCTGGAAAGATTCTCAAATTTCTTACCTAAAAACAATGGAGGAGGTTTGGGAATCTATCTGATCTCCTCAGTCATGAAGACCATTACAAAGAATTTTTCATTTCTCCATAATGATCTTATTATCCTTGAGTGCTTCTTTAGCATCTCAATCATCCAGTTTAGCCAGCTTCCTGCTTCTGGTATACTTAAAAAAATCTTATTATTACTTTTTGAGTTTTTAGCTAGCTGTTCTTCAGATTCCTTTTTTGGCCTCCCTAATTATATTTTTACACTTCATTTGATATGCTCCTTTCTATTTTCCTCACTAAGATTTAACTTCCACTTTTTAAATTATTCCTTTTTATCTCTTGCTGCTTTTTTTTACTTGGTTGTAAGGCCATGATGGCACTTTTTCAGTTTGATTGCTTTTTAAAAAAAAGTTGGGGTATACATTTAAGTTGAGCCTCTATTATGATGTCTTTGAAAAGTTTTCATGCGTCTTTCAGATGTTTTACTTTTGATGCTGTACCTCTTAATTTGTATTTTACTAACTTCCTCATTTTGGTGTACTTCCCCTTTCTGAAATTAAATGTCACAGTTTTGGGCTGCTGTAGTGTTTTCCCTACCAGTGGGATGTTAAATTTAATTATATTATAGTCACTATTTCCAAATGGTCCACCTCTTGGACCAGATTCTGCTCTCCACTGGATCCCTCAAGAATTGCCTCTCTTCTTGTGGGATCCAGAACCAGCTGCTCCAAGAAGCACTCATTTAAGCGTCAAGAAACTATCTCTGCATCCTGTTCAGGAGTGCTAAATTTCCCCGCCTCTCTGGCTTTGTCTTTAGTTATTTTCCTTCATTATTTTGCAATAATGTGCTGGGTATTTCCAATAAATAGGTGAGACTTTGATAGTTTTGGCAATGATTTTGAAACCAGCTATCCAAATTTGTATGTGAAAGAAAATAAAGGGAAAAGTTCAGTGCCATTAGGAATTTGTAAGGAATTAAATAACACACCCACTGAGTGAAATGCCAAGGAGCAATATTTTTACATGTATTCACTGCTTTTCATCCAGAAGAATTCTAAAGTACTGCTTTAAAGTACTGTTTTATAATGTCATGGAAATGCAACTATTTCTAAGATACATGGTGCCATCCAGCCAGCACACCACATGCTGTAGAACAGTGATGGAGAGGGGGCATTTTTTCTAACCATATTCAAGCAAATTACTACCCATACAAATGGTTCCACAGAATCTTGTTCCCCATAGAGCAGACAGACCTTTGTTTATAAAGTTTGAACTAGAAATTGTATAGAACTTTGTCTATAACCATAAAAATGTGAGGGCCTGAACTGACTACCTGAAATTGTCACCTGTGATTCTAGAGTGCCTATATTTTACAAATGAAAGGCTTAGTCTAAAACAATAGCTTGAGGTATATTAGGCAGGTTTATATCCTGCTAAGGGATTGCCATATCATGACCTAATGAGAGACAGCTGTCTTTTTATAAACCTTTGTGGTTATGTATTTTCTAGAGAGCTCAGGATTTCATAAAATAAAAAATAATAATATAGCAATTAATATAGAGGTTATAACTGTAACTCAAATAAAACAATGTAATTTGTAACATCAGAATTGTTGTTTAGGATGTGACTGAGTAAAGCTTGTGCATAAAGCTCCCCATGCATGATCTGCTGTACTATCTTTGACAGAAGAACAGAAATAATTTTTGGACACACAAATTTCAGAAAGACAGAGCAGTCTATATTTTGCCACGAAAGTGGGCCTCCCATTTTGGAATGCTATTGAAGCATCAAATTCATCCCTTGGTTTCTTTCTGCTTACAATTTACCCTGTCTGATAGATATCCAAAGCAGTATTTCTTGTCCAGAAGAGTTGTCATGATTTTGGACTTCTGAGGGTGTAGAAGGGAAAATAAGAGAGCCTCAAATACCTTCCCATGAAACCCTCCTGTGCTCTCAAAAAATCTGCATTGCTGCATACAAAATAAAATTGACATGTGATAGTTGAGCATACACCTGTTTATTTTATTAAATGCAACTGTATCTGGCTTAAAAAAAAGGTCCTTCTTTGTCCCCCACCCCTCACTCTCATTCCCCAGGATTTGTGGGAAGTCATTTCATTTAGCTAGAATTTGATTTCTTTCTTTTGGCTCTTCAACAATTCAGTTCATGTGAGACAGTAATATGCCATCTGTACAGAGGGAAGCATACCAAATGCACACACATAGCATTCAAAGAAGAGGACTACATGTGATGGCTAGAAACCCATTTTTCTTCTAGTGCTTTATCTTTTGACTAGTTTGCACCTCCATGTACTAGTTTGAATTATCACTGCTTTATTATCAACATCTCAGTGTTTTAGGTGTGGAATGCACTTAATGATCTGAAAAATAGTTTCAGCTGCTCAACAGCTGTATGTGGGAATGAAGTATGTATAATGCAGTTATCTCTCTTAGTTATCATTGCCATGAAAAAAGATGAAATAAAGGCACTGCTAGCAAAGTGCAAAATAAAATGTCAAATTAGCCAGAAGTTATGCAAGAAATGCAATCTAGATGTGTAAATATATATTGTCTTTATGAAGCTGCAGTACTGAAAGCTCAGTCCTAGTTGGAAAAGTGACAATGTAAAAGTGGCACCTTTTCTCATAGCAGGTCTGCTTCCTGTATGTATTTTGAATCATAGCTCCATTGCTTTAGTAACTGTGGTAAAAAGTGGAAGATTTTTTACTTTTCTTAGCCCAGCAGAATCAACACAGCTCTGGGAGAGGGAGTTTAATTATTTTCTAGCTAGCACACAATAAACAGGATGATGATTTCCATTTAATACACTTAGCCCTCTCTAAAAGATGTATTTTTGGAAATGGAAGAAGGGGTAGAAAGCAACCCTATAGTTGGCTGCCTGTGTTCCTCTTGGTTGATTGTATTAATGTTGTTGTGGTTATACTATAACATTAATTGTTAGAATGCCTAGAGCCTCAGGGATAATTATATATACTAGGGATATGAAAGGCTAACCGATAAGTATCATCCTTAATGGGTGATGCTTATCTGGTTAACTAGCAGGGGGCTGAAGCAGCTCCCTGCCCTACCAGTGGTCCCAGATAGGAGGACACATGGAGGGGCTGCTCCGGCAAGGAGAGATGGGAGAGGAGGCACGCCAGTCCAGCTGGGCTGGAGCACCCCCCCCCATTAATGTATTAACTGATTAAATGTCATGTGTAATCAGTTAACCAATTAAATAGGAGTTTACATATATGTAAAAGTTACAGCTATTCGGGCATATCTGCAGAATGAATGATGAGCGAAAAGTTAAGACCCTGGTATTCGGCATAATGGATGGTCCGAATAGGAGAGGCAGACACCACAGAGAATGGGGTAGATGATATAGTAGATTGGTGTGGAGCTAGTCTGCAGAAACTGAGCCACTCTGCACTGGACAGGGAAAGAGGGAAGGAAATAGTGAGGGGAGCACTGGACATCAGCGGGCATTGAGCCCATGTTTATTGATGATGATATATATAAAAATCTCTAAAAATTTATAATAGTAAAAAATTCTGAGCTCTAATTGCTGCATAGATCCCCGTATTACCCCATAATATTCAATTTTCTTTCCACTATTCGGCTACGTCTAGACTGGCATGATTTTCCGCAAATGCTTTTAACGGAAAAGTTTTTCCATTAAAAGCATTTGTGGAAAAGAGCATCTAGATTGGCACGGACGCTTTTGCGCAAAAAAAGTACTTTTTGCGGAAAAGTGTCCGTGCCAATCTAGACGCGGTTTTGCGCAAGAAAGCCCCGATCGCCATTTTTGCTATCGGGGCTTTTTTGCGCAAAACGGTTCTCAGCTGTCTACACTGGCCCTCTTGCGGAAAAGCATTTGCGCAAGAGGTCTTTTTCCCGAATGGGAGAGTCATTGTATTTGCGCAAGAACACTGACGATCGTCAGTGTTCTTGCGCAAATTCAAGTGGCCAGTGTAGACAGCTGACAAGTTTTTCCGCAAAAGCAGCTGCTTTTGCGGAAAAACTTGCCAGTCTAGACGCAGCCTTCCTGTGCAAACCCCACTGAAGCACAAGAGCACTGAATAAGTGGGTACCTGAAGGCAAAATGTGAAGTCTGGAACTGTCCAGCTGCCATTGAGGGCAGAATTTGGCCTGCTGAATCCTGTTATTGGTGATGATAAAGACTCTTATTTTCAGTTGTCATGGAGTTTAGGAGGTAAAGAGACACTGAGTATTTGCCAAGAAAAAGGAATAATTCCTGTGAAAAACATGAAATTTAAACTGTCCCTTTTTTATTTGTTACACCTACACTGAAGGGGGAAAAAAACTTGAGAGGCAGAAGTGATTGAGCAAATGAGTTCTGTGATGTGCATGAGGCAGACATGCGAGACGGCTGAAGGCTTGCTCTTGGACTCTCTCAGGCTGTGCCTGCTGACTGGATCCCTGAGAAAAGCAGCAGGGAGAGGAAAACACAGAAGTTAAGGAGAAAGATGGTTCAGTGTAGATATAGGCTCTCTCTCTCTCTCTCTCTCTCCTAAATTCTTGTATTTAGAGCCCTGCACAGATACAAAATTTTATAATAGTATCTGCATCTGTATCTTCAAAAATGAGCCACAGATATCTGCATCTACCTCTGCAGATATAAAGCGGATATCTGCAAATTTGCAGGGTTCTAGATACAAAATGTGTATGCAAATCCGAGTCTGCATCTGCAAAAGTGAGCTGTGGATATCTGCATCCACATATACAGATGCAGATACCCGTGAATATAAGCAGATATCCACAGATTTGCAGGGTTCTACTTGTGTTTGCTCTCCTGTCTCCACTTATTCTCAGGAAAGGCTCTTTGTACCATCTCCCTCAGTTTTGAGAGACAGAATAAAGAACTTGTGGGAAAAAAATGTTCTGCTTTAACCCTTATTTCCAGTCTTCCAGAGAAATCATTGGTATGTACATAGATGGTGGTGGTGCATGCTGCACCCCCTGACTTGAAGTGGATTCCATTATATACAGGGTTTAATTTGGTTCAACGACTGTCATCACCTGCACTATAAAAAATTGTTCTAGTACCCCTGGGTGTGTGCATGAGAGAGAAGTGGTCCCAATCAATGTTCCTTCTAATCTTTTCTATCCATGTGCAGGTTTTTTCCATCCATATGTAGAATAAATGTTTATATGTGCACCGAGGTATGTACAAATGTGCACCACCAGCAAAAACAAAATCATAGCAGTTGGTGCTCTGCTAATCAGTTAGGGTATGTCTACACTACAGCGTTAATTCAAGTTAACTTAATTAGAAATAGTTAATTCGAATTAAGCTAATTCAAATTAACGCATCTACACACAACCTATTTCAAAATAGTGTTTTGCTATTTTGAAATAGCGCATCCACACTGAGTGGACTCTGAACCGCAGTTAAGGCTGGCCGGAACCAGTGCCGGCAGGGCATTAGGTTAGGACTTAGTGTGTAGGGCTGCTGCCTGAGGCTAACTGAGCTCCGTGCTTAAAGGGGCCCTACCCCCACCCCGGACAGACAGTTCTCAGGGTTCCCTGCTTGCTTGTCTACCTCGATGAGGGACAACAGAGCAGTCCTGTCTTGGAGTGCCCTGAGTGCCCACACTCGGGACACCATAGCACTCAGCCACATGGAGCCAGAGCTGCCCCTGGGCACACCGGTGCGTCTCGTGGGGTCGTTGCCATCAGCCCGGCTGCACTTGCTGCAGGCTGCCATCTGGGGGATCCATCAGGGGACTGTCAGGATCCAGGAGGCCCTGCGGGAGAGCGTACACCCTGAGGAGCCCTCAGAGCCACCCTGGTCCTCCCCACCAGGGGCTCGTGCCCCATTCCTCCCTCACGTCCTTCCCTGGTCCTCCCCACCAGGGGCTCGTGCCCCATTCCTCAGAGCCACCCTGGTCCTCCCCACCAGGGGCTCGTGCCCCATTCCTCCCTCACCCTTGTGATGGGGTGAAGAAACCCCGCATTGTAGGGGGGGCTCCGAGAGGACTGGCTGGGGGGAGCTTGCAGGCGCCGCATGGCAGCAGGGGAGCCGTGGGCGGCGAAACCAGCATTCCGGGAGAAACCGCGGCCGGAGCCGGGGAAGCCCCCGGCGCATGTGCCCTAGGGGAGGAGAGAATGGCGCCGGTGGCGTTGGGTGATGACATCACCCGCCGAGGCGGCGGGGAGTTTAAAAGGGAGCCTGGACCCAGGGAGCAGGAACAGAGGAACGTGGAAGCACACCAGCGGTGAGTGGGGAATGGTCTCAGGTGGCAGGGGAGGAAGCGACCCAGGGCAGGGCCGTGGAACCCGTGACCAGGTGTGTTTGGGGGTCCACAACCCCGTCCGCTGGTCAGTGACTGGCGTCCCTGCCTTAGGGCCCTGGGTCGGGGCCCGGGAGAGAGGGCGGGCCCAGGCCCCCCTACCTCACCACCAGGGCGTGATGACTTGAGAGCACCAGGTGATAGCGACTGGGTAATTATCAAGGGGGAAGGCGAATACTGTTTATTAAAGTACTTATTGAGGACCCGGGCTGAGAGTGGCTCTGTTCCGTGGTCGGACATTGGTACACATGGTGGAGAATGTGGGTACGATCCCAGCCCCGTTGGAGGGGCAAGGGCTAAAAGATGGGGGGGGGCACAGAAGAGTGTGACTGTTGTTCTATTTCAAGGGGCAGGAAAAATGGAAATTAATAAGGTACTGGAGTGGTTAATGGACAGCCATAAGCAGCAACAGCAGACTCAAGTACTGCAGCAAATCGTCAATCAATTTCAGGAGCAACAACGGTTCCTAGTACGCGAAATTCGCGAAACAATACCGGGGGCCAGTGGAGCCCGGGGTGAGGCCAGCGGCGGCCCCATGGGCGGCGAAGAGGGCCTTAATGTTGGCACGCAGTTGCCAATCCGACTGGCAAAACTGGGCCCCCAGGACGATCCAGAAGCATTCCTGGTCATGTTCAAACAGGTAGCAACCGCAGTGAAATGGCCTCAGGAGCATTGGGCGACCCTTCTGGCGCCTTGCTTGTCGGGCCCTGCCCAGCTAGCGTACTGGGGGATGTCGGCCAAAGACGCTTTGTGCTATTATAAAGTGAAGGAGGCAATCCTTGACCAGCTGGGCATCTCTCCAGAGACATACCGCCATAGAGAAGCCCGATACGAGCTGACAGAGCAGCCTCGGGCCATGGCCCAGCAAGTGAAAGAGGCGGGAATGAGGTGGCTAGAGCCTGAAAATAAATCAGGCCTGCAAGTAGCGGAAGCAGTGATCCTAGAACAATACATGCAGATCCTACCCCCGGAGAGCCAGAAATGGGTAAGGCGACATCTCCCCGACACACTAGAAGAGGCGGTATCTCTGATGGAGCACTTTGTGGCTGCCAAAGGAGCTGAGGGGAAGGGAAGGACCCCACAGGAGAGCGCAGGTCGGAAGGCCGCTGCCCTCCCCCCAGGAAAGGGTACTGAAGCCAGCCTGATGTTTCACAGGAGGCCCGCCCCCGGCCCTATGCAAGAGCGAAGGTTAGCCACCATATGGAGCAGACCAGAAGATGGGGGAGGGGCTGCCGCCCCTCAAAGGGAAGCAAGAGAAGGGAGCGTTGCAGCAGACACGGCCTCAAAAGGGGTCTGCTTCCAGTGTGGGCAACCGGGACACTTCAAGCAGGAGAGACCATTAATGGATTGCACCTTTGGACAGAGGGCAGCGGAAGGAGTGCCGCCAAGTGCAAACCCTCGTCCTTAGGTAACAAAAACTATTAAGGTCAATGGGAGACCGGTAGAGGCGGTAATAGACTCGGGGTGCAGCCAGACCATGGTACAGGTGGACGTGGCCAGTCTGATAAAGCCGCGGGGACCCCGTGTCTGGATATTCGGGCTTACCCCACCACTTGGGTATGGATTAATGATGGGTGGGAAGAAAACACCTGCGAGGTTGCGGTGGCCCCAAAACTCGCCCACCCCGTGTTGTTAGGGAGAGACTGGCCTGGACTCAGACGGTTACTAAGACTGGGGGGGGAGGCGAGGGAGGATAAGAATAGGGAGTCCCCAGAAGCTGTCCCACTAGTAGCACAAGGGGAGGGAGAGCCCAGGGCAGAGGGCGAGGCAGAAGCCAGGGCAAACGAACCGCTGGCACCAATCCACCTGGAACTGGATGTGAGTGACTTCCTTACGCAACAAAGGGAAGATCCCACCTTACGACAAGCCTGGGAACAAGCTAGGGAGGAGGGAGAGACTCCGTAGGTGGGGGTTCCAGAAGGACCCCAAAGACCACACTTTGAGGTACAGGGGGGCCGGTTGTATCAGATAACAGCAGAGGGAGAAAACAAGACCGAGGAAAGGTCCCAGTTGCTAGTACCCCGACTATACCGATGGAAGGTGATGGAGATGGGCCATGATAACCCCTGGGCAGGACACCTGGGAGTGGACAAGACCCAACAGAGGATCCTGTAGAGGTTTTATTGGCCGGGGGTGTACCAGGACATTAAAAACTTTTGTAACTCCTGTCCCGAGTGCCAACGGACCTCGATGACAAGGGTCCCACCGGCCCCGTTGGTGCCCCTACCTATAGTAGGCGTCCCATTCGAGCGCATCACCCTTGATTTGGTGGGACCTTTAGAACATTCCGGAGGGAGCAACCAGTACATATTAGTTGTGTTAGACCACGCGATGCGATATCCGGAGGCTGTCCCCCTGCGAAAAACTACAGCTCCCGTGATAGCCGAAGAACTAATAAAGTTGTTTTCAGGGGTAGGGTTACCCAAGGAGTTGTTGATGGACCAAGGCTCCAACCTCACCTCACGATTGATGACGGAGCTGTGCAACTTACTACAAATCCAAACGATTCAAACTTCAGTCTACCACCCACAGATGGATGGGCTAGTCGAATGGTTTAATCGGACACTGAAAGGGATGTTACGTAAGTTCGTACAGAAAGACCCTCTAGACTGGGATAAAATGTTACTGGCGCTCCTATTCGCAATTAGGGAGATGCCCCAAGCCTCCGTAGGGTACTTCCCTTTTGAGTTTTTATATGGGCGTCGCCCCCGGGGAATACTGGACTTAGTGAAAGAAGGGTGGGAAGCGCAGACTTCGCCCGCGTTGGGTACTGCACAGTATAACATTGGGTTGAGGAAAAAGTTGCACTCCCTAGGGAAATGGGCACAGGAGAACCTACAAAGGGCGCAGGGAAACCAGATGAGCCGGTACAATCAAGGGGCCAAGCGCAGGGAGTTTGCTCCAGGAGACCAGGTCCTTCTGTTCTCCCAACAGGGGAATCCAAGTAAATGGCAGAATGGCAAGGGCCGTTTAAAGTCCTATGCAAAGTAGGGAATGTAGATTATGAAGTACAACTAGAGGGCAAGAGGAGGGGTACGCAAATATATCATGTCAATTTATTGAAAAAATGGAATCCAAGGGAAGCGCTTCTTATCGAGCCCCAGCCCTGGGATGTGGAGTTTGGCCCATGGGGTGAAAGGGAGGCGAGGGTGCAGGAGGCTTGCCTAGGGAGCGAGCTCACGGAGGTCCAACGAAAGGAACTCTGCGGGGTGCTCGAGAAGTTCCAATAAGGGTTAACCAGTAAACCCGGGAGGACAAACCAGGCATGCCATACCATCAGTACGGAACCCGGGCAGAAGGTCCGAGACGCCCTTCGACCCCTACCCTGAAAACTGTGGGATACTGTACGAGAGGAATTACGCTCGATGTTGGAGTGGAGCGTGATTGAAGAATCTCATAGTGAGTGGAGAAGTGCGATTGTGCTGGTGCCAAAAGCAGACAAGACGACAAGGTTTTGCATCGACTTCAGGAAGGTTAACGCCATATCCCGCTTCGACGCGTACCCTATGCGCCGCATTGATGAACTCCTAGCCCAATTGGGCTGCGCCTGGTACCTGTCCACGATCGATCTCACGAAAGGGTACTGGCAAATACCATTGTCACCCGATTCTCGAGAGAAAACAGCCTTTGCCACACCGTTTGGGCTGTATCAGTTCGTGACGATGCCCTTCGGCCTACACGGAGCTGCAGCCACCTTCCAAAGACTCATGGATCGAGTCTTAAAGGACCACCGGGATTACACCGCCGCTTATGTCAATGACGTTGTGATCTTCGGCATGTCATGGGAACAGCATCTACAACATATTGCAGCAATACTGGGGGCCTTGATCCAAGCAGGACTGACTGCAAACCCAAAGAAGTGCCACTTCGGTAGGACAGAGGTATCGTATCTGGGGTACATGGTAGGGTGCAACCAGGTAAAATCCCTGATTGAAAAGGTACAGGCTATACGAGACTACCCGCAGCCTAAGACAAAACGACACGTGCGGCAGTTCTTGGGACTGGCAGGGCACTATAGATGGTTCGTGCCCAACTTTGCCTCTTTAGCATCCCCTCTAACCGACGTTACGGGTAAAGGGCAACCCCAAAAGGTAGAATGGACGGGGCAGCTTTCCCGGGCCTTTGAGAGCCTGAAGGAGAGCCTGATCAGAGCACCCATATTATGCCAGCCGGACTTCACTAAGCCTTTTATCCTCCAAACCGATGCCTCAGAGGCGGGTTTAGGGGCCATCTTATCCCAAGAGGTGGAGGGAGGTGAACACCTGGTATTATACCTTAGTAGAAAACTGTTTCCACGGGAGCGGAGTTATGCTACCGTGGAGAAAGAAGCGCTAGCTGTCAAGTGGGCTGTGGACACTTTGCGGTATTTCCTTCTAGGTGACTGCTTTACCTTGGTGACAGACCATACCCCTCTTAAATGGCTACATACCATGAAGGATACGAATCCGCGCATCATGAGGTGGTACCCGAGTTTGCAGCCGTACCGAATTGAAGTGAGGCACCGCCCGGGCTGGGTGCACCAAAACGCTGACAGTTTATCCCGGCTACCTGAACATGAAATCGGACAGAGGGCGAGTACATGGGAGGATTTAAAGGGGGAGGTGTGTGACGGGGTGAAGAACCCCACACTCTAGGGGAGCTCTGGGAGAGCTGGCCAGGGGGAGCTTGCAGGCGCCTCATGGCAGCGGGGGAGCCGCGGGCAGCGAAACCAGCATTCCGGGAGAAACCACGGCCGGAGCCAGGGAAGCTGCCAGCGCATGCACCCTAGGTGAGGAGAGAATGGCGCCGGCGGCGTTGGGTGATGACGTCACCCGCCGAGCCGGTGGGGAATTTAAAAGGGAGCCTGGACCCAGGGAGCAGGAACGGAGGAACGTGGGAGCGCACCAGGGGTGAGTGGGGAATGGTCTCAGGTGGCGGGGGAGGAAGCGACCCAGGGCAGGGCCGTGGAACCCGTGACCGGGTGTGTTTGGGAGTCCACAACCCCGTCCACTGATCAAGGACTGGCGTCCCTGCCTTAGGGCCCTGGGTCGGGGCCCGGGAGAGAGGGCGGGCCCAGGCCCCCCTACCTCACCACCAGGGCATGACGACTTGAGTGCATTGAACAACAGGTGATAGCGACTGGGTAATTGTCAAGGGGGAAGGCGAATACTGTTTATTAAAGTACTTATTGAGGACCCGGGCTGAGAGTGGCTCTGTTCTGTGGTCAGACATTGGTACACCCCTCCCTAGCCCCCCTTCCTGATGTCAAACAAAAGACACGTATGTTCAAAACTAGAAACTGGGTTTATTGAACAAAACTGGGGGGGGGGATGAACCTCTGGGGAGACTGGGAGGTGGGAGAGGGGAAGAGAGAGGGTGGGAGAGGGGAGGGGGATACCTGGGAGGAGGGAGCTGGAAGGGGGAAGCAAGGGGAAGAAGGGGGAGGGGAAGTTCAGGGCCCAGGGTTGGGGGTCTCGCCAGACTAACTTGATTTTCATGCAAACCTGCTCCTGGGTTCGCATGTGGCCTTTGGTGGCCAGGCTGGCAGCTATCCTGCCATAGACGGCCACATTCCTCTGTCTAGTGCGGAGATCATGGACGTTGGGGGCATCCCCCCCAAACCTGAATAAGGTCCATGATTTCCACTCTGGACCAGGAAGGCGCCCACCTTCTCCAGCCCCTGTCAGGCTCCTGGGAGCTGGCAGAATGCTCCTGGGGAGCGGTGGAGGGCTGGCTGCCAGTGGCTTGCTGGCTCATGTTTTGGGGCCACTGGGTCAGGGGCCCTGGTGGCCACTGCTGGCTCTGGGCTGGCAGCCTTGGAGCTGGCAAAGGCACTGTGGCCAGGGTCTACCTCTTTAATGGCTCCGGGGTTAGGGAAGAGGAGAGTAAGTTTTCCTGGTTGTGCACAGAGTGGCCACCAGGGCTCCCTGGGAAGAGCTGGAGGCCCCCTATTTCGAATTAAGTGTCTACACAGCACTTATTTCGAAATAGCTATTTCAAATTTGGCATTACTCCTCGTAGAATGAGGTTTATCAAATTTGAATTAAGCGCTCTGCTATTTCGAATTAATTTCGAGATAGCGGTTTGCATATATAGACGCTATTAAATTTAATTCGAAATAATGGCTGTTATTTCAAATTAACTTTGCAGTGTAGACATACCCTGAGGCAGCATTTGAATCTCTCCTGGGCAGCTGCAAAAGCGCCCCACTTACATGGAACACTGATCATAATTCTCTTACAATTTATTCTCTGCTTCTGGATGATTTTGTCCATCTCTGGGCACTTAGTCTCTAAGGGTATGTCTACACTAGCTCGTTAGTTCGAGCTAGGTAGGCAAATCAGGGAACCGGGGTTGCAAATGAAGCCCGGGATTTAAATATCCCGGGCTTTATTTACATGTTCCCGTCTGGCGGCCATTTTTAAATCCCCCTTAGTCCGAACTAACTGCCCGCGGCTACACGCGGCAGTTTAAAGTTAATCCGAACTAAGTCCTTACTTAGTTACTCCTCATGAGTAACAGTTAATCCAAACTAAGGACTTAGTTCGGATTAACTTTAAACTGCTGCGTGTAGCTGCAGGCAGTTAGTTCGGACTAAGGGGGATTTAAAAATGGCCGCCCGACGGGAACATGCAAATAAAGCCCGGGATATTTAAATCCCGGGCTTCATTTGCAACCCCGGTTCCCTGATTTGCCTACCTAGCTCGAACTAACGAGCTTGTGTAGACATACCCTAACTACCCTGTGTTTGACATGGAGCAGTCACTCCTTAACCTGAAAGACTTTGAAGCAAGTGTCTCTGCACAGGGGGAGCAAAATGATGAGGCAAACAGATCTGACTCTATATGAGGAAATATTTCTGTCAAATTTCATTTTCCTGGATATAAAGCCTCACATCTCCTGCATTTGTGATGTTACATTTTGTGCTCAGTTCAATGGTCCAGCTGCTCATAACAGGATGTGCTCATTATCTAGAAGCCTCTTTGTATAATAGAAGTGAGACCTTGGTCTTACTGCAAACTGCTCTGTAGAAAAACATGTAACCATGAAATAGTTGCTTGGTACACATACAGAGTAAAAAGTAATCAGGCCTTTGTAATACAGTGGAAGCATTTATATCTCTGAGGCTACGTCTACACGTAGACTTACGGCTTCTTGCGCAAGAACTGTTTTGCGGAAGAGTTCTTGTGCAAAAGGTCTTCCACAAGAGCGTGTCCACACTGCCATGAGCTTTTGCGCAAGAGTGTCCATGGCAGTGTGGATGCTCTCTTGCGCAAGAAAGCTCTGATGGCCATTTTAGCCATAGGGGTTTCTTGCACAAGAAATTCATGTTGCCTGTCTACACTGCCTTCTTGTGGAAGAGCTCTTGTGCAAGAGGGCTTATTCCTAGTGGGGAGAGGAATAGCTCTTCCGGAAGAAGCCCTGTTTTCTGATGCTGTACTGTAAATTTACTTGTGCAAGAACATGCATGCAGTGTAGACGCTCTGCAAGTTTTTGTGCAAGAGCAGCTGTTCTTGCACAAAAAGCCTGCAGTGTAGAGAAGCTTAAGGGTACATCTACACAGCAACATTATTTCAAAATAACTAGCGTTATTTCAAAATAACTTAGTCCGCGTCTACACAGCAGGCAGTTATTTCGAAATAATGTCGAAATACTGTCAAGCTGGAGGACTTCTTACTCTGACTCCTCAATGTATGAGGAGTAAGGGAAGTTGGAGGAGTGTTCTATTTAAAAATTAGTGCTGTGTAGATGCTCCCAATTTCACAATAAGCTACGCAATTGACGTAGCTCACCTTGTATAGCTTATTTAGAGGTAAGCCCTGCTGTGAAGATGTACCCTATGAGTGTTCTGTACCATGCAATGCTGAATAATCTAGCTATAAATTTCTATGTAGAAGAAAACTAAAAAAATCTCCCTTTCTATGGTAGAAATTTTAGAATATCTAAGTTGATTTTATTGAAATGTCTTGTATTTCTAAATGAGCTGAATACACATTACGCTGTGAAACTAAGAATTGCTCAAAGTAAAATTTCAACAGATGAATGGAAAGTCTAATTCTTCAGACATGTCCTGAAACAATTTTAGCATTTTATGTGTGTATTTAAAATGGCATGTACCTTTGTTGCCTGCCATTTCACACAATTGAAGATAACACATCCCCCCCACCAAACAAACCAATTTTAAGGAGGAGGCAGGAGCCAGTTAACCACAGCTTAGCTTAACTTTCAGATCCCAGCCTCTTTTAAAAGGGATAGCAGTTATAAAAATATTATTGAGGCAAAAATGAGGGAGGTTTCTTTTTCTTTTCATTTTTTTTAATGGGAGGAAATTAGTCTTTGCTATAAATAACTCAATTTGCAAAAATGGTTGTTTTTTTCAAGATTAGATATGAGGCTTTGATCAGTATGTGACCTTCTGATCGGGGTTCGAGGCCATGCCAATAACAGCTTTTCTATTGGAACTTCCTCAGTTCTTTCTCTTTATTTAACTTCCTCCATGTCTGTATAGAGCTAGACACCAAACAGAAGATAATTACAGTAAGGCTCTTTGCAGCTATCGTTATAACTTCCATCATGAAAGGAAGTCCAGAGCAGTAACAAACACCCTAAGGCTACATCTACACTGTGGAGCTATTTCAGAATCCCAAAATAACTATTCCACGTCTTTTGAGCAAGCCCATTATTTCGAAATATAACAGGCTAGTATTCCAACATCCCTGTAAACCTCGTTCCATGAGTATTAAGGGATGGTTTGGATTAGCGCTTTCTTTTGAAATAAGCTATTTTGAAATTCACTCAAAATAATCGATGCAATTTGAGTAGCTCAAATTGCATAACTGATTTTGAGCTATGGGAGCAGCGTAGACGTTCACTCAGTGAATTGAACCCTTTGTTCCATAAAATGGATTGCAAGAAGTTAAACAAAATACTGAGAAATGGGACATATTGTTACACCCTCATGGGTAACAGTAATAGGGAATGTCTGATTAGCCTAATTGATTATAATGCTAATAACTTACAAAGGCAGGTGCGACCCCGAATACCGTATCTGTTCACCGGTTGCAGATTGTCCTTACCCAAAGAGTGGCGCATAAAATAAATACTTAACAATTTAGATAGGTTTTATAACCACAGGACTATATTGAACTAAATCTCAGGATTTACAAACTAGGGGGAAGTCCCCTTTTAAAATAACCAATTATACTACCAGAGTCTCACGTCGCAATGGCGATGGATGAGTTGCTGGCGACCTACAACCTTTGGGCTAATTGAAAGCCCTCAGGGAGGAACGGCCAGGAGTCCCTCGGTGGCTGCCGGCGCCGAAGCTGGCGACCTCAATCCGTTGGCTAATTTAAAGCCGCGGGAGAGGAGCTGTCAGGCGATCCCACGAAGCGCTGAGGTTGAGTGCGATGACTTCGCCTTCCGCGGGTCACGACTCTTCCGGCTCTTCCTGCGCTTCGGAAGCAGCTCGACGGCGATGGATGCTAAGACTCTGTCTCTACCCTAAACTTAATCTAACCTAAAATAATACCTTAACTAATTCGCGACGCGCCCGCCGAACAGACACGACGACGGCCGACATGCATAGACCGACGCTGCCTGACGGACAAACACGAAGACGAAATCTAATCTACCTAAAAACTAAACTAACTAAACTAAACCTAGACTAAATGAAGACTATCAGAATATAAGAACAAGCCTTCCGCCTGTCTTAAATCTGAGATGATGCTTAAACCTCACTCATTCGACCCGGGACAAGACGCTAGACCTCTCGCACTCTCTCTCTCTCTCTAAGCTAGATCTATGCCTAAGCCCGACGCCCCGATGCAACCGAACCCCAAACTGGTGTTGTGAGGACTTATAAGGCTGGGCTTATGCATATTCATAAGCTTTATACTTTAAAATGATTGGTGGACAAGAATGCTTATTTACATAAGTTTAAAATGACTGGATGACACATTTCGAAAATTCCATATTCATGAGTAACAGTCCCTCTAATGAATATTCATATATTTTGAAACTTACACAGTCAGTTTAACCCTACGTGCTAAATCACCTTACAGCAATGGTTCTTTCAATGATTGACAGCTCTGTGTCTAAGGTGCTAGCATAAGCATTCTAGCATTGTACTTAAATTAATAGCTCATCACAACATTTTGCAAGCTGGGTATACATAGTTGCACCTTACAAGCCATACATGATACATTATTTGCACAAACAACAGACGATACAATACATTGTTTGTAACAATATTCAATATAAAACGCTAACATGACAATAGTCTGTTCTTGTGGCAAGGCATATCTTCTACTGGGTATCTGGATTCACAGCAAATTCTAGATTATGGGAGTGGGCAAGGCCCTTCCCAAAACACTTGGGCTATGTCTACACTCGCGGCTTCTTGCGCAAGTAAGGCCGTTCTTGCGCAAGAATCCGCAGAGCGTCCACACTGCCTGCCTGCTCTTGTGCAAGGAAATTTACAGTACGGCGTGGTAAGGGAGGGCTTCTTGCGCAAGAGCTACACTCTTTTTTAACAGGTGTAAGCCCTCTTGCGCAGGAGCTCTTGCGCAAGAGGGCAGTGTGGACACTCGGCAGGGATTTCTTGCGCAAGAAAGCCCTATGGCTAAAATGGTCATCAGAGCTTTCTTGCGCAAGAGAGCGTCCACACTGCCATGGGTGCTCTTGCGCAAAATTACAGCTCACACATGGCAGTGTGGACGTGTTCTTGCGCAAGACTTCTTGCGCAAGAAGCCGCCAGTGTAGACATAGCCTTGGTTTTCCCAACTTTTCAGTCTCTGACCATTTACGGTGGAGTTACACTGAGATGTTTAAGAAATAAGATAGTCAGCCCAAGACAACATAAAGAATACAAAAGTCCTAGGTCATTACTAGCCAGATACCCTTTCCACCCACTGCACCTTTTGGGTCAGAAGTTAAAACTGGTTCAACTACAGGATGCTGCTAAGGTATGCAGTTATTAGACGTTGTTATGCAAGCCAAACAAGTATCATTAGAGAGCCAGTTACTCTACAATCCCTGTCAGACTTTTTAGAGAGCTGTGAAGAGTGTCATGTCCATTGTGAAGAGTGTCCATTGTGAAGAGTGTCATGTCCTCACATACATACATAAAACTAGCACATTGTATGTCACTGCTAGAAATAGTAATATATTTGACTGTCAGTCCAAGCTGATGGATGTCTTGACCACAAATAAATGTAGGTCGAAGTAAATCCTTAACACTGAGGAAGAAATTTAGGTGAGTCTAAAAACAGTTCAAAAAGGGATTTGTCTGAGCTGAAGTTGTTTTGTTCTTGCTGAGTCCTCAGAAGATTATCATCTGGCACACATTTCAAACCCTTGAATAATTCTGTAAGGACATGGCATTTTGATGCTGAAAAAGAAGAGAAATCAATGAAGAGCTCAGTTAGAGAAAGAAAATCACTTTGAAAAAGCTGTTTGGGTTATTTTGTAAGGGAGTTATATTGAGGGGAAGTCACAATATTTGGTCTCTGTGCAGTTCCAGAGCTATTAAAGGTGTTTAGGAACAGTAAGACCTGGAATTCACCTTTTAAGATCTTTAGGCCTAAAGATGTTCATCCTTTTAGAGGATTACATGTTAATTGAAAATGCATCAAGATAATTTGGGCATCTGTACATCTGCTAAAGGCCTGATGAATGGGTAAATGCAATCTATTTTTACTTCCTCCCCCATCTGAGATTTCTAAAGTGTTAGAACAAATGCAGAAGAAAGCTCATCACCTAATAAACCATCTTGTTAGTCTTTAAAGTGCTGCATAGTCCTGTCTTTTGTTTCAGCAAGTCCAGACTAACACGGCTACATCTCTATTACTATGAAACATACCTGTCTCCAAAAGTCTGTCTCTAATAATGTTGGGCCAGGAAATGAAAATCCTCCTATCTCTCATAAAAAATTAGCCATGCTACTGATGACCAGTGATGTTGTTGCCCATCTTTCCCTGGCCACTCTATTAATAGGACATCAAAAAGTCATTTCAATTTACCACTAATTGTTCTTGCAGACTTTTTAACTTTTAAGTTAACAAGATCCTCTCTACAGGGCTAGGAAGGGGTAGGTTGGTTGACATTAAGATCCAATGGTGCACCAAATATTTCTTACCCATGCACAACTGTGTATTCTTTGTATGGGTAAGGACAGCCCTGGTAGTACCTGAGCAATGAATTTAGCCTATTTAGTGCCCAATGCTGAGGGAGTGAATCAGCATAGCTTCATTGTCTTCAGTGTACGCCCACTTAGGTTCGGCCATTTATGCATTTTGCACAGAATATCACTTTAGAAAAAAAACTATAGAAAAACTTTAGATTTTTGCAGTGTTTTTAAGACAGTGTGTTACTTGATGAATTAGTTTCCCCTAGAGCCGTAGTCACCAGCCAGTCGATCACGATCGGCTGGTCGATTGCAGGGGCACGGCCAGTCGATTGCAAGGTGTTCCCAGTCCCCCTTGCTTCCCCCCATCCCCAACAAGGAGCCTGTGCTGGCGCTACAACCTCTAGCAAAAATGGAGCTAGCTCCAGCTTCCTGCGGTGCCGGGAGGGGGCGGGGAGAAGTCCTGTGGCTGCTCGCCAGACCCAGCTTCTCAGGAAACACGTGCTGCTCCTCCCCTCCCCACAAAAGTAGGTGTGTTTCCTGAGAAGCCGGATCTGGCATGCAGCCACAGGACTTACCCTCCACGCCACAGGAAGGCACGCAGGCAGACAGACAGCATGGGGAAGGAAGGGAAGACAAGAAAGTGTGTGCTCCTCCCTGCCCACAACAGCGTGCATGCTTTCTTGTCTTCCCTTCCTTCCCCGTGCTCCTAGAAGGTGGAGGGGGTGATGTTAGATGGTAACACAGGATCCAGAGTGGCTGGATTAAAGGAGCTGCATGTGCGCTTTGTCCAGCGATGCCCACAGATCCTGCTTCAGAGATCCTCATCCCTGGAGACCCTTAAGTACCGGCCAAGCTGTCCCTGTCCCCTGGCCAGACCCCCACCAACATCCTGGCTCTGCCCGTAACCCCACCAGCACCCTGCTCCTGCCTCCTGGCCAGACACCCATCAGCACCCTGCTCCTGCCCCCTCCCTCCTGGTCAGACACCTACCCCCAGCTTGCTCCAGTACCCTATCTACCACACAGATTCTGCACCCTACCCCACTCACTGGCAGCCCTGTCCCACGCACTGGATCCCTCATTTCTAGCCCCACCTCAGAGTGTAGAGGGGCCCACAAAATCCACTAACCCTGGAACCCCAGAAGAGTTAATCTGGCCTGAGGCCTTGAACCTTGGTCCTACCTACCCTCCCCCTACTCCTGTGATGGGGCTGGAGTGCCAGGGAAGTGAGGTGTCTCAGCTGGGGCCACATCAGTGAGGCTTGGGGAGTTTTGGAGGGGTTGTTTTTTTGCATCTCATTTGTGTGGTCCCCATCTGATTTTTCTGTGGGTCAGTGACCCCTGACCCAAAACATAAATAAAAACAATGCTGAAACATTGTTGGACATAATATTTTATTTAAAAATAAAGTGTGGCCAGCAAGCCCTCATCTGGCCGCAGCATCAAAACACTCCTGCACCCCCCACAGACCTCCAACTCTGAGAATATCATACAGCTGAGCCCCTGCCCTGAGCCCCTCACATCCCCAAACTCCTGCACCCCACATGCCCAGTCTTCTGCCACAACACTTCTACACCATCCACACACTGCAAATTGTGTCCTGATCCCTTCATACTCTCAACCCCCTTGCCCTGAGTCCCTCATAAACCCCAACCCAAACTCCTGCACCCCCACATCTACAAGCCTGTGCCTTGCTCAGCACCCCAACTCACCACCTGACCCCCAACACTCTCCAGCCTGGAATCCCCTTCCTGAGCCAGCATCCCCTTCTCCACCTCCTCCTTCACCCAATACCCTCCTAAAGCTTGCACCTCTCACCCCTTCCCGCACCCAAATCCCTCGTTCCCACCCCCAGAGCCCGCACTTCCTGTCTCAACCCAGTGAGAGTGAGTAAGGGCTGGGGACAGCAAATGATGGAGAGGAGGGGAATGGAGAAAGGGGTCTCAAGGAAGAAATGGGGGCTTGGGGAAGGGATGGGGTAGATCTTGGCTTGCCCTGACATTTAAAAAGTCATCTTGGGTGTAAAAAGTTTGGAGACCACTGCTCTAGAGTGTATATGTATTTTGTTTGATTGCTAAGATAGGGTACTTTCGAAAGTATCTTTTTCAAAAGAGAGCATTTACACTACAGCCAGTACAGTTTGCATTACATAGCACCTTTTTTCGAAAGAGCACTTTTGAAAAAAGGCATTATTCCTCGTAAAATGAGGTTTTCCACGTTTGAAAAAACTGCCGCGTTCTTTTGATTTACTTTTGAAAGAACGCAGCAGCAGTCTAGACGCAGAGGAAGTTTTTTTGAAAAAAGGCTACTTTTTTCGAAAAAACCCTGGAGTGTAGACACACCCTTAGTGAATTAGTTCAGTGCAGATCAGTGAGCTGCAGTCTATGGATGATGTTTACTAAATGAGCACAATCACAATGTTGTGAACCTGCAACCAGCAAATGCTAGAGACGATCTATCATATCTAAAGTATCACCAGAGACAGGAAGTTCTCTGGGTCAGTGTTTCTCAACCAGTGGTACGAGTACCCTTAGGGGTACTTGAGAGAAGTCTGGGGGGGTACGCCAACACAACTGAAATTTAGAGAGAACTGAATTTTTGTTTTAAGTTTTCTAGCGTTTTATTATTTTTGTACTTTTTACACCCAAAAATGTCATCGCCCACCCGGCTACGATTAAGTTGTTTAAACAAATGTGTTGCAACGGTAGAAAAAATTGTGTGTGTCTGAAAACTGTAAGTACTGGGGGTACTTATAATTTTTTTAAAGGGGTACTTTATAAAAAAATGTTGAGAAACACTGCTCTGGGTCATGCCTTAGGACTGTGGACACCAACCCATCGATCGCGATTGCCTGGTCGATCGGGAGGGCTCGACCAGTTGATCGCGAGGCATTCGGGCCCCCCCCCAATTTCCCCCACCCCCAAGAAGCCCCACTACCTACCTCCGAAAATGGAGGTAGTGCCGGCTTCCTGCGGGGTGGAGGTAAGTCCAGCAGCTGCGTGCCACTTCCAGGGTTTCCGGAAGTGCGCTGCCTGCTCTCCTCTTCCAGGTCTGTGGCGCGCCGGGAGGAGGTAGGAGTCCCAGAGGAAGGCGCGTGCTGGGGCTTCAGGGGGGGGGGAAGAGAGGAGAGGGGAGGCGCACACCGGGGCTCCCCTCTTCTGCGGAGGAGGAGGTAGGAGTCCCGAGGGCAAGCATGCACTGGGGAGGGGGGGAGGAGTCCCAGGGGGAAGCGCGCACTAGGGCTTCCGTCCTGGGGTGGGGAGGTGCGCACTGGGGCTCCCGTCCTCTGCGGGGGAGGAGGTAGGAGTCCAGAGGGGAAGCACGTGCCGGGGTGGGGGGAGGAGTCCCAGGGGGAAACGCGCGCCGGGGCTTTCCTCCTTTGCGGGGGTGGGGGGAGGAGTCCCGGGAGGAGGCTCTTGCTGGAGCTTCCCTCCTCTGGGGAGGAGGGGGGAAGGTGCGTGCCTAGGATTCCCTGCCCCAGCCAACACCCTGCCCCCTGTTCCCACTGGCACTCTGCTCCCACTGGCATCCTGGCCCCTGCCCCCGCCGGCACCCTGTCCCCACCCCGGCACCCTGTCCCTTGCCTCCACTGACACCCTGTCCTCTGCCCCAGGCCCTTGCCCTGGAACCCACTGGCCCTCTGTCCCCTGCCCCAGCACCCACTGGCACCCTACCCAGCACCCTGTCCCCTGTCCCAGTACCCCCTGGTATCCTTCCCCAATACCATGTCCCCTGCTCCCACCAGCACAGTTGGGGCCACATTAGTGAGGCTTGTGGGGGTTTTGGAGGAGTTTTTATTTTGCATCTCACTTGTGTGGCCCCAACTGACTTTTCTGTGGGTCAGTGACCCCTGACTCAAAACAGGTTCCCTGCCCTTCTCAGAAATAAAGACAATGCAGAAACTTTTTGTGTTTGACATAGTATTTTATTTAAAAATGAAGCCTGGCCAACAAAACCCCAACTGGGGCCAAGCCCCCATCTGGCCACAGCATCATAATACTCCTGCACTTCCCCTTCCCCCAGACCCTTGATCTGAACCTGTCATACACTGGAACCACCTGCCCTGAGCCCCTCACATACCCTAACCCAAATTCCTGCACCCCCATATCCACAAGCCTGTGGCTTGCTTAGTACCCCAACCCTACATCTGACACCAACACTGCCCGGCCTGAAGCCCCCTCTCCGACCCAGCGTCCCCTTCTCCACCTCCTCCTGCATCCAGATTTCCTCCCAGAGCTTGCGTCTCTCACCCCTTCCCACACCCAAATCCCTCATTCCCACCCCAGAGCCTACATACACATCCTGCCTCAACCCAGCGAGGGTAAGGCTAGACTGCAGGAGATTTTCAGGATTCCGGAGATATCCCAGAAAAACTCATCTGCATCCAGGGATGCGTTTGTTCTTATGCTTTTTTTAGTGGAAGAGCCAATGTGCTCTTTCGGTAACCCCTAGATTCCTCTTTCCACGAGGAATAAGGGGGCTTTCAAAAGAAGGGGTTTTTCTGACATTTGGTCCAGTCTAGACAGGCCAAATGTTGGAAAAACCTCTTCCTACAGAAGAATTGGGAAAAAAAGCAGCAGTATAAGGGTTGGGGATAGCAAGTGATGGAGAGGAGGAGCATAGAGAGGAAGGGGCGGGGCTTCGAGGAAGGGGCGGGGCGGTAGATCTTGGCTTGTAAAGTTGGAGACCGCTGCCTTAGGGGAGACCTACACAATCGTATCGTCATCAGTACGCTTGCACATATTGGAAGTTAGAAAAACATTTCTTCGGATGATATGTAAAATTAAATAGAATTTTTTGCTCACTCTCAGCTCTGCTAGGCTAAATAGGAGTAAAAAGCATAAAAAATGCATTTTCCCACAAAGGTCAACTGTTTACAACTGTGAATGGATCTAGACTGCAGATCTATTGAATTAGAGGGTGCCATTTTCAAAAGTCACTTTTCAGAGTAGTGCCAAACTTTATGTGGAAGAACAAAATATTATTTTTTGTTCAGCTGCTGGAATTTGAATAGTGGAATTTGAGAGTCTCTTGTGGGGCATGAATGCACATTCATTAATATTTCAATCAAATTGTTACTTATAGCAATTACCATACAAGATAAAACATTGTCTTTTTGGCAATGTACCTTGAGATCTTTCGATATTACATGAATTGGAGTAATCATTTGATATATTATTACATTTTCTTGTAATATGGATTTTTTAAAATTGCTGCATATCCTCAAGCAAGCTGTCTGACTATCAAATGCTGTCACAATTATATCAGATTTGTTAGAAAATAATGCAGTTCTCACCAACGTTTCTCCACACTGCATTGAATAACCGATTTGTTTTGGTTGTCTTCACACAAGAGACTTCTAATATATTGGTTAGAAATCAGAAATTCAATTAAAATAGTTTATTTTGGCTATAAATGGCCTTTGCAATAGAGGAAATTCTGTGTACCGCATCTCTTGACAAAAGAGGCTCTGTAGAGGTTGAGCATTTTCAAGAAAAGTTAACACTGATGTTTCTTTTGTTTTTCTTTGTATCACAGGAGTCATCAGAACTGCCTTGCATAATATGGACAGGGAAGCCAGAGAGCATTATTCCGTTGTCATTCAAGCCAAAGATATGGCTGGACAGGTTGGAGGGCTATCGGGGTCAACAACTGTAAACATCACACTCACTGATGTCAACGACAATCCTCCCAGGTTTCCTCAGAGTATGTTTTTAAGTTCAATATATATTTGATTTGAAAATCCAGTTTGATTTTTAGTGATAAAAGTGGCATCAATCAGTATCAAATTGCAGAAGAGGGGACACAAAAATGATGGGATGGTCCAGCATGTTTTCATAAAAAAGGGATTTTATTTTGCACCTTTTTTGTATGGGGTGGCATGTGTGGATGTAATATGGTTCCAGCGTTGAAGCCAATCATTATCCCTTTACATTTAATAATATTACTAACAACAATAGGGAAAAAAATAAAGTTTTCAGCTGCCAAAACTGTAGCCTTCTTCTGGAAAAGCTTATGCAAATGAAGCACAGAGTGGAATATCGCCACACTTCATTTGCATAATTAATTATCAGCTGTTTTTGCAAGAGGCTTTTGCACAAAAAGGAACTGTGTAGATGGCTCCTTTTTGTGCAAAAACCCGCTCTTGCTCAAGAGCTGTTCTTCCTCATTTTTTCAGGAAGAATGGTTCTTGCGCAAGAAGGGGTTTTTGCATAAAAAGGAGCCGTTTACACAGTGCCTTCATTTGCATAAGCTTTTCCAGAAGAAGGCTAGAGTGTAGACGTAGTCTAGGAGAAAGTTTGAATGGCTAAGTACAGTTCAAGGTAGTTGGTAACTGTTAGCCATCCAATCTTTCTCCTAAATTGGTAGCTGAAAACTTTATTTTTACTCTTTTGCTGTGCTTTTAGAAAGATTGTCTTTTTTTAAAGTTTTTTTATATTTTTTTTGTCTTTTTGGTCTTTCCCCTCCACACACACTGTGAGGATATGTCTACACTATAGCTTTTTCCGATTGCTTTCCAGGAAGAGGCTTTTCCAACATTTGGCCCCGTGTAGATGGAAAAGCCTCCTCTTTCGGAGGAGTCCTTATTCCTCATAGAATGAGGTATACAGGGCTCCCTGAAAGAACGTGTCTGCTCTTCCATGAAAAAAAGTGGAAGAGCAAACACATTCAGTGGATGCAGCAGAGTTTTTCCGGGATACCTCTGCTATCCCAGAAATACCCCCGGGTACGTCTACACTGCATCCCTAGTTCGAACTAGGGATGCAAATGGAGACGACCGAAGTAGTTAATGAAGCGGGGATTTAAATATCCCGCGCTTCATTAACATGATCTCGCCGGCGCGCTAGTTCGAATCACAGCTGATTCGAACCAGGAAGTGCGCGCCGGGACGCGTTAGTTCGGACTAAAGCCCTTAGTCCGAACTAACGTTACTCCTCAAAAAATGAGGAGTAACGTTAGTTCGGACTAAGGGCTTTAGTCCGAACTAACGCGTCCCGGCGCGCACTTCCTGGTTCGAATCAGCTGTGATTCGAACTAGCGCGCCGGCGAGATCATGTTAATGATCAAAAAATGAGGAGTAACGTTAGTTCGGACTAAGGGCTTTAGTCCGAACTAACGCGTCCCGGCGCGCACTTCCTGGTTCGAATCAGCTGTGATTCGAACTAGCGCGCCGGCGAGATCATGTTAATGAAGCGCGGGATATTTAAATCCCCGCTTCATTAACTACTTCGGTCGTCTCCATTTGCATCCCTAGTTCGAACTAGGGATGCAGTGTAGACGTACCCCCATAGTGTAGACAGAGCCTGGGATTGCTGGACACACACACACGCACACGCACACGCACACGCACACGCACACTCTCCTCTCTCTCTCTCTCTCTCTCTCTCTCTCTCTCTCTCTCTCTCTCTGGATGCTGCTCTCCCCCCACCTCTGAGGCTGCTGCCCCTCCTTGGCCTTGAGGGACACAAGCCGGAGCTGGGGGGTGTGGCCTGCCTCCTCGGCGGCCTGGGGGAGGAACCAGAGCTGGCGGGGGCAGCCTGCCATGTTGGGGACCTGCTGGGGAGTAGGGGGCCGGGATGTGGCCCCGCAAGGAGGGGTGGACTGCTGGGGGGGGCTGTGAGCTAATCGGGGGTCTGCTGGGGGGGCCGTAATGCGGCCTGGCGATGGAGGAGGAGCTGCCGGGGGAGCCGGTAGATGGTCGACAGCCTGCCGGGGGGGCCATGAGCTGAAGCTGGCGGGGGCAGCCTGCCAGGGGGGTTGTGAGCCACGCGGTGTGGCACAGAGGCAGGTGGGCCGGGTGCAGGAGGTGGTAGGGGCCGCCTGCCGAAGGAGGGCGGGAGCCGGTCAGTGGGCTGCTGGGGGGGGCCAGGACCCGGAGTTGCCGGTACAAAGGCAGGCGGGCCTGTGTGTAGGAGGTGGTGGGGGCAGCCTCCCAGGGCAGCCTACCTCATCGGTGGCCTGCCGCGAGGGAGCCAGGCCCTGGGGGGGGCCGGCACAGAGGCATGCAGGGCTGCCTGCAGAAGCTGGGCAGCCTGCCAGGAGGAGGGGCATAATTAGAGCTGGCAGGGCATCCTGCCTTGTCAGCAGCCTGCCGAAGGGGGCTGGGAGCCGGAGCTTGCGGAAGTAGCCTGCCTTATTGCGGGAGCCAGGCGGCAGAGCATGCGTGCACACACCTGCAGGAGCTGCTGCAGGAGCTGGCGGGGCCGGCCGGCACATGCCTAGGAGGGGAAAGTTGAAAATCCCATGACAGACAGACAAGAACGGTGATGGCTTAATAGAAAAATTGTCTAAAAAAAGAACTCCACTGTGGGAATTCTAAGCAAATAATGTGCAAGAAACCATTTTTCATTAATTTGCCTTATTTTTCTGTTCACAGAATATCTGTGAATTTTTTTATGTGTATGTTATTTGAAGTTACTCAACTCAATTGGTTTTGAAGATTATTTACAGCATTGATTACAAATGAATATTTGTAATCTGAGATTTGTTGCTTAACTGTATTTGGTCACATAATGCTGATGGCATTGGCTCTGTTCTCTGGTTGGATAAGTGTAATTAATTCTTATCGGCTTTTTATTGTAAAGTATACAAGAAAGTTTCCCAGATTCTATGTTGAAAATAAATGAATTTGTTTCTGCAAATACAAAACATTTATGACTGACAAATAGGGATAACAACTCTAGTTAGAGCAGAAAACTAATATGTTTCCTTTGAACAGCTCAGTATCATAAATGTGCTTTGTTACCCAGGAGTACAGTTGCAAACATAGGCCCTTCCCCTGCAAAGGGGATATGCAGATATACCTCTGTACACTCACAAGACCTCCATTTTAATTCTTGGAGCTCCATGTAGGTGCAGGTTTCTGCTCTGATGCAACAGGTTATATAATCCAGTCCACAGATCTTTAGGATATGGATTTCCTGTAGAATTTTGAACAAGTCCTTGATATGTAACATGAAAAATGCATAACTTTAATTTTATGTACTTCCTCTAGCAAACTGAGTAACACAAGGAATATAAAATCAATATTACCTTGTTCTAATTTTCCTCACTGATGAAATCCAATGGTGGCTTTTAATGAGATAAGTTGATTTAAAAAAAAGAAGAAGAAAAAAACTTACTACTGTAGTTTTGGGATTGATAGCAAAGAGCGGAAACTATCTCACATTTAAAGAAAACTGTTTATTTGTTAGCAGCAAACTGAAAACAGTCCTATAGAATACAAAGCCAAAGGTGAGAAACAAATTCAGACTTCAGATATTCTCAGGTAATATATTTTAAGTGTTCTTAATATTCATCACAGTGTTCAAAATGCCCTCTTCAAAACAACAGGCTCCAGTTCAGCCATGCATTTAAGTTCATATTTAATTTTCAAATGGATCTTTGAGTAGATCAGGTGCAGTGGACAATTTTGAAAAGACCCCTTTTAGAATTAATGCTATTTTTTCTGTCATTCTTCATGACTGAAAGCATCTCCTGAAGCAGAAGAGAAGCTTATGAAGAATTGTCCTGATTGAAAATGACATCACTGTCTGCTGTTCTTAATAAGACTGAGGTCACAGGCTGCCCCCAGTTAAGACAGTGGGGGTACGTCTAGACTACAGGCTTTTGTCGACAGAGGCTTTGTTGACAGATACTGTCGACAAAGCTTCTGTCGACAAAGAGCATCTAGACTGCATCCAGTTCTGTCAACAAAGCAAGCCACTTTGTCAACATGAGAGTGTAGACACAAAGAACAGTGTAGATGCAATTATGCCTTCTGTCGACAGAACTCTGTTGACAAAAGGCGTTATTCCTCATAGAATGAGGTTTACCGCCGTTGACAAAACTGCCGAGTTCTGTCGACGTTATGTCGACAGAACTCGGTGGTAGTGTAGATGCAGGTATAGTTTTGTCGACAAAAGTCCAGTTTTGTCGACAAAACCCTGTAGTCTAGACACACCCTGGCAGTTTTGGCCCAATCTTCTTTGTTCTCAACACTCTGAAAGCATATGCTACCACCAGCAGTGGCTAGCAGTCTGTATCCTCAGTAGCTAGGCTGTAGTGACATCGTGAGGAAAAAAATATGAAAGAATGTAATGATTTTACAAATTGGCTTAATGCATCTTCATGCCAAATGACAACATTGTTCAATCAGACTGAGACACAGATTTCCCCTCCCTCTAAAGTGTGGGCCCTCTCAAAATCACCACTGTCTCCATGTAGTTATAAGGTGACTGAAGTCACATGCTGCCCTTAGCAATGACTGGCAGATTGTGGCCACAGTATCTTACCTGTACAGCATGAGGAAACAAGTATGAAATAATGTAACATTTTTACAAGTTAGTGTAATATATTCTACGATCCCAAACACTTTGGCTGTATCTACACTGGCGCGATCTTGCGCAAAAGCGGCCGCTCTTGCGCAAAAACTTGCTGCCTGTCTACACTGGCCGCGTGTTCTTGCGCAAGTAAACTGACGTTCTAATGTATTAAATCAGGGTTTCTTGCGCAAGAACTCTGACGCTCCTGCTCAGGAATAAGCCCTTTTGTGCAACTCTTCTTGCACAAGAGGCCAGTGTAGACAGGCAACATGAATTTCTTGTGCAAGAAAGCCCTGTGGTTAAAATGGCCATCAGAGCTTTCTTGCGCAAGAGAGCGTCTACACTGGCATGGATGCTCTTGCGCAAAAGCACATCTCTTGCGCAAAAGCACATGCCAGAGTAGATGCTCTCTTCTGGAAGAGTTTTTGCAGAAGAACTCTTCCGCAAAAGAGTTTTTGCGTGAGAACGCGCCAGTATAGATGTAGCCTTTGTATAGCTGTTGTATAGCATGTCTGCCAGGCAGAATTGAGGTTGGTTGAGTGATTTCACTATGGATTTCTGTGCCTTAGCATGTCTTGGTTTCTATTAAAGTTTACTTTCCATATGCTTGCTTCAGGCATATTTTAAACATTGCTGTGTATATTTATCCAAAGAATGATATATTCTCTTAACTTTGTCTTAATGTTGGTTCTGACTGGAAATATTCAGTAACATTTAATTAATCTATAGCTCTTTTTAAATGTGCTTTAGCAGTTGTAACTAAGGTAGAGAACCATTGCTGTCTAAGGGTGCTTCTACACTGCACCCTTACCCCAAAATAAGCTATGCTATTTGTGCTACATAAATTGTGTACAGCCGCTCCCCGAGTTACGAACAAGTTACAGCGAAGTGTTCGTAACTCGGATCCCATAGAGTTACATGGCGACCGCACTGTTCGTAAGCGCGGATCGCTGTTCGTAACTCGGATCCGCATTTACGACCGCTTTGGTCGTAAGTGTGGATGGTCATAAGTGGAGGTGGTCGTAACTCAGGGAGCGGCTGTATCTTATTTTGAGGTAATTTCAAAATAGCTAATTTCAAAATCTGGCGCTGTCTACACAGAACCAAATTTCGAAATAAAGCGCTATTCCAACAAGTCCCTTAACCCTCCTGGAACAAGGGTTACAGGGACACTGGAATAGTGTGCCCATTATTTCAAAATATATTTCAAAATAACGGGCATGTTTAAAGACGGAGAATGGCTATTTGGGATACTTCCAGTATCCCGACATAGCCTAACTGTCCACAACATGCTTCCTGAACCACCACAGGTCTGTGGATGACAAGTTGAGAGAGTTACTTTTTACAAGTAAGGAATCCCATAAAGAACACTTATTAAGGATTCATTCATGTTTATATCCATTAAAACCTTTTGCTGTTTATCACAGAATGACATAATTGGAAGATATTCATGAGAAGGAGAACAACTTAGGACATTCAAAGTGCAATATAGTGTAATTAGGATTAATGATGCATGATTGAGCATAGGAAAAATTAGATTTAAGGATTGTTTATTTGGACAGTACTTTCAAGAAGGAAGAAGTGGAAGCCCCTTACAAAAATAATTAATACATAGGTGGACAAAACACTCCTATATACATTACTAGCAGACTTACCTGACATTGCCTGGGTTCTTCAGGGCAGGAGGCTAGTGTTGTGGGCGATGCAGGTATTAGGACAAGGCCTTGGGGATGTGGTGTGGGGAGTGCAGGAGGCTGGGGACAGAGGGTGTGCAAGAGTGAGGGTTGGGAGGTGAGGAGGGGCTCAAGGTGGGGAGTACCGTTCAGAAGAGGCCTTTTCTTTCCCCCCAACTGCCCTGGACAGCAGGGACCCTATTCCCTCCCTTAAGCACTTCCCTAGCCACGAGGGGCCCTTTTCTTACTTCCCTCAGCCACCCGGCCACCAGGGGCCCTTTTCTCTCCCCTCTGCTCCCCACCCCTCCCCAATCCCCTCCAGCCACCAGAGGTCTTTTCTCTCCTTTCCCTCCTGAGATGCGGCCAAGGACCAGGATGGGGGAAAGGGGTTAGGACAGAGAGGCTACTTACTTGGTATGCTGGCAAGCAAGATAGTGGAGCCCTCCCTTAATGCTACAGCTGACCCCAGTGGACACTGCAGGAGAGCTCTCCTCTGCAGGCTTGCTGCCCCCAGTGGGCACTCATATTGCATCCCACTGAATCATAGAATCATAGAACCATAGAGCTAGAAAAGACCTCAGAAGGTCATGAAGTCCAGCCCCCTGCTCTAGGCAGGACGAATCCCAACTAAATCAACCCATCCAGGGCTTTGTCAAGCCGATACTTAAACACCGCTAGGGATGGAGACTCCACTACTTCCCTAGGTAACCCATTCCAGTGCTTCACCACTCTCCTAGTGAAATAGTTTTTCCTAATATCCAACCTGGACCTCTCCCACCGCAACTTGAGACCATTGCTCCTTGTTCTGCCATCTGTCACCACTGAGAACAGCCTTTCTCCATCCTATTTGGAACCTCCCTTCAGGAAATTGAAGGCTGCTATCAAATCCCCCCTCACTCTTCACTTCTGCAGACTAAACAGACCCAACTCCCTCAGCCTCTCCTCATAGGTCATATGCTCCAGCCCCCTAATCATTTTGGTTGCCCTCTGCTGGACCCTCTCCAATGTGTCCACATCCTTTTTGTAGTGGGGGGTCCAGAACTGGACACAATACTCCAGATGTGGCCTCACCAGAGCCGAATAAAGGGGAATAATGACATCTCTGGATCTGCTGGCAATGCTCCTATTAATGCAACCTAATATGCCATTAGACTTCTTGGTTACAAGGGCACACTGTTGACTCATATCCAGCTTCTCATCCACAGTAATCCCCAGGTCCTTTTCTGCAGAACTACTACTTAGATGGTTGGTCCCCAGCCTGTAACAATGCTTGGGATTCTTCCTCCCAAGTGCAGGACTCTGCACTTGTCCTTGTTGAACCTCATCAGATTTCTTATGGCCCAATCCTCCAATCTGTCTAAGTCACTCTGGACCCTATCTCTGCCCTCAAGCGTATCTACCTCTCCCTCTAGCTTAGTGTCATCTGCAAACTTGCTGAGGGTGCAATCCGTCCCCTCATCCAGGTCATTAATAAAAATATTGAACAAAACTGGTCCTAGAACCAAATCTTGGGCCACTCTGCTAGAAACTGACCGCCATCCTAACATCGAGCCGTTGATCACTACCCGCTGGGCCCGGCCTTCTAGCCAGCTTTCTATCCATCTTACCGTCCATTTATCCAATCCACATTCCCTTAACTTGCTGGCAAGAATATTGTGGGAGACTGTATCAAAAGCCTTGCTAAAGTCAAGGTATATCACATCCACTGACTTACCCATGTCCACAGAGCCAGTTACCTCATCATAGAAGCTAATCAGATTGGTCAGGCACAACTTGCCCTTTGTGAATCCATGCTGACTATTCCTAATCACTTTCCTCTCTTCCAAGTGCCTCAAAATAGATTCCTTAAGGATCCCTGCCATGATTTTTCCATGAACCGAGGTAAGACTGTCCGGCCTATAGTTCCCTGGATCGTCCTTTTTCCCTTTTTTGAAGATGGGCACTACATTTGCCTTTTTCCAGTCATCTGGGATCTCTCCCGATCGCCACGATTTTTCAAAGATAATGGCCAAAGGCTCCTCAATGACATTTGCCAACTCCCTCAGTACCCTCGGATGCATTAAGTCCGGATCCATGGATTGTGTATGTTTAGCTATTCTAAATAGTTCCTAACCTGTTCTTTACCCATCAAGGGCTGTCCATGTTCATCCCATCTTGCGTCACTTAGCGCATTAGTCCAGGAGCCAACCTCGTCTGTGAATACAGAGACAAAGAAAGCATTGAGTACTTCAGCTTTCCCCACATCATCTGTCACTAGGTTACCTCCTTCATCCAGTAGGGGCCCCACACCCTCTCTGATCACCTTCTTCTTGTTAACGTGCCTGTAGAAACCTTTCTTGTTATCCTTCACATCCTTTGCCAGTCGCAATTCCAATTGTGCTTTCGCCTTCCTGATGCCCCCCCGGCATTCTCGAGCTATACATTTAAACCCCTCCCTGGTCATTTGTCCAAATTTCCACTTTTTTTAAGCTTCCTTTTTGTGCTTAAGTTCATGAAGGATTTCCCCCGTAAGCCAATCCGGTCTCCTACCATGTTTGCCTCTCTTGCTACGCATTGGGATGGTTTCTTTCTGTGCCTTCAATAAGGCTTCTTTAAAATACTGTCAGCTGTCCTGGACTCGTTTCCCCTTCATGTTAGCATCCCAAGGGATTCTGCCCATCAGGTGTCAAAATCTGCTTTTCTGAAGTCCAAGGTGTGTATTTTACTACTCTCTTTTCTTCCTTTGGTCAGGATCCTAATATCTACCATCTCATGATCACTGCTTCCCTGGTTGTCACCCACCTCTGCTTCCCCTATTAGTTCCTCCCTGTTTGTGAGCAGAAGGTCAAGCTGCACACGGCCCCTGGTTGGATCCTTCAGCACTTGTACCAAGAAGTTATCCCCAGCATTCTCCAAAACTTCCTGGATTGCCTGTGTACTGCCGTATTGGTCTCCCAACAGATGTCAGGGTGATTAAAGTCCCCCACGAGAACCAGGGCCTGCAATCTGGAAGCTTCTCTCAGTTGTCCAAAGAAAGCCTCGTCTACCTCATCCACCTGATTCGGTGGCCTGTAGTAGACACCAACCACAACATCACTGCTGTTGTTTGCACCTCTAAACTTAACCCATAGACTCTCAACAGGTTTTCCTCCCTCTATATACTGGAGTTCAGAGCAATCATAGTGCTCTCTTAGGTATAGCGCAACTCCTCCTCCTTTTCTCTGTTATTTCAAATTAACTTTGTAGTGTAGACATACCCTAAAATATATAGATACTGAATCATACTACATGGCAAGTATATTGGCAAGATCCATCCATCTGATCTCTGTTATACACCTATTAGTTTTCTTCCATCTCTTATTTTTTGATAAGGCAATACCAGTGTGATAATTCTGAAATTCTTTGTTAGGCTTTCATCTGTAATAATGTTTACAAAACAGGAATGAGAGAGGAAAGAAATACTTCTTTGCTGTGGGAATGTGGGATACATAGATAATCATACAATTCTTTTGAGTTGCAAGTGAAAAAAATGAAAATGCAGCATGTAATACACTTGAACTCCAAGAAGTAGTCTAGGAAGTGTGTCTTGTGGTCTTGGTTGTCTTTTATATGGGCAAGATTTTAAGGAGCAGATTGGCAGTAATGATCTGAATAAAGAAAATAGTAGTTTTTTTATTATAACACAACATAAATGGTGTTTAATAGTCACATGTGTAGCCTCTAGCACTTACAAAGTATATTGTTTTGAAAAAAGAGCCAAGACATGTGATCTTCAGAATTTCCATGTCTGCAGAAAAATGGTTGAATCTTGGGCATTGTATTGGGATCTGGCACTTTCAAACACTTTGCTTTCAGATGATCAAAGCTGCAGCTATTCTTTAAAAAATATATGGAAGCTGTACCCCCAGATACACTCCGCAGGGCAATCCCCTCGCGACACACTCTACCCCAGGCCTTCTCCTGCACCCTCCCTCCTGGCCAGACACCCTATCCCCAGTGCCCTCCTGCACTTTCCCTCCTGGCCACACACCATATCCCCAGTCCACTCCTCTCCCCTCCCTCCTAGCCAGACTCTGCACCCTCCCCCCTGACCAGACACCTACCCCACTCTGCTCCTGAACCCACCGTTGTTCCTGCACCCTCCCCCTGGCCAGATACTCTGCCCGCAGCCTGCTTCTGCAACCTACCTCCCACCCAGACCTTGTAACATCTGCCCCTTCTGCATCCCACCTCCCTCCCGGATCCTGCACCCCTTCCCTATCTCACTCACTGGCAGCCCTGTCACACACACTGAACCCCTCATTTTTGTCTCCACCCCAGAGTCTAAGGGGGTCCATAAAATCCACTAAATCCAGAACCCCAGAAAAGTAAATCTGGCCTATGGGAAGCCCTGAACCTCAATCCTCCCTGTCCCTTCCCCTCACTCCATGGAGCTGGAGTGCCAGAGAAGTGAGGTGTCTCAGTTGGGGGCCACATCAGTGAGGGTTTGGAGCAGTTTTTTTGCTTCTCACTTGTGTGGTCTACAACTAATTTTTCTGTGGGTCAATGGTCCCCCACCCAAAAAAGGTTCCCCATCCCTGCCATAAATAAAGAAAAGATTGAACCTTTTGTGTTGGGCATGAATTAATATTTTACTTTATTTAAAATGAAGTTTGATCAACTAAGGGTATGTCTATACTGCATTCCTCTTTCGAGAGAGGAATGCAAATGCAGATGAACAAAATTGCAAATGAAGCGTGGATTTGAATTTCCCACGCTTCATTTGCATAATCGCATCCAGGCTCTATTTCGAAATACCCTATTCGAAAAAAGAAACGTTGTGTGGATGCGGTTATTTTGAAAGAATACCCTTCTTTTGAAATAACCCTTAAACCTCATTTTATAAGGAGTAAGGATTATTTCGAAAGAAGGGTTTTCTTTCGAAATAACCACGACTACACAGCATTTCTTTTTTCGAAATAGGGTATTTCGCAATAGCGTCCGGACGTGATGATGCAAATGAAGCATGGGAAATTCAAATCCGCGCTTCATTTGCAATTTCGTTCGTCTGCATTTGCATTCCTCTCTCGAAAGAGGAATGCAGTGTAGACATACCCTAACATGAGAAAGTTAAAATGCATCATCTGTTTAATTTAAATTACACTGTTCTCCCTAGCTGCAGCACTAGTAAAATGGCTTGGGTGTAATTATGTGATTAACTGAGTTTCCAATAGCAACTTGTGGTCCATGGAAAGGTTTACATTGAGCCAGGTGGTTCACAGGCCAAAAAGTTTCATAACCACTGAAATAGAGGCACCTCCATATCTCCCCCTGAGAGACCACTTGGGGCTCCCTGCTGCTCCACAAGAGCCCACAGAGAGATTGGGTCTGTTACCAGGGTGGTAAAATCACCATGTCACTTCGGCGTGGATGATGGACAGACTCTTTGTGAGTCTTCCTCATCCAAGCAGTTGATGATTTAAACAGCATGTTAAGATGCCACTTGGTGCCTCCACAGAGAGGCAGGATATATCGTCTGTTTCCAGAGAGGGTTGTCATGACTTGTGTAAATGAGTCTGGGTAAATGAGCCCTGTGTGAGCTCTGTGAAGAGATGAGATGTTTTGACTTCCAGTTTCAAGGGATTTGTTCTTCAGTCTTTGGGCTATACATTGCCTAGACCTCAATGGAATTAGCTATGACAATGACTTTCGCAGTTATTCTGACACACAAAGTGAAACCTGTGCTAAAGACCCCTCGTCCAGTGAGAGAAAACACTGCTGACAGAAGAAGTGAATTCAAAGTCTCTCCAATTTTTTTCAAAGATCGCCTCTACCAGGCAGTGGGGCTTTTACTGATTGGTCCCTTATATTTTTGAAGGGTTACTAAATGTTAACTGGATCTTCTTGGGTAATGTCAACAGATGGCTTTGGGCCCAATCCTATCTTAAAGTTTAAATTGGATCAGATCGTTTGTAAGCAGGTTGGGAAGTGGTCTCATTGGGCAATTATTATTAACATAACATAAGCATTGCCATCATGGTATTGGCATATAAAATTCTCAGTAGCTTTACATATAAAATATCCCAGCCCCATTGATCTTCATGGGAAATGTACCTTTCAAGCAGTGAGGGGGGGGGCGGTTAGTGACATGATCTTCTCCAGCCTGTAATTGTCATGATTTATTCAGTATTGTCATTCTGGCTTGTAGAAACAGAGGATATTTAATAGTCTGCAGTGGGCCCTCAGCAGGTCTGGAGCAGCCCCCTGTCTGCAGTAGGTGGTGAGTTAATTGGAACCAGTAAGCATCATCCATTAAGAGGACTAAGGACATTATCTCATGAAATTGTGGGATAGTTCTGGATTACTCCCAGGCCCCGAGTCAAATCGGGCTGCATCTGCACTGCAAAGTCATAGGTCTCAGATCCTGGATCTCATCTTGAATCAAGGTTGGACCCCTAGCTCTGCAGTGTCATGGGATCCTAGGTCTGGGGCCTGAGACCTGGGTTAATGAAATTGCAGTATATTTGCACGGGGGGGGGGTCCTATGGGGCCAAAAACCATCCCTATTGGTAGAGGATGATGGGAGGAGTTCTTAGAGTGGTCACATGACAGCCTTTACTTCTGGTCACATGTCCATCTTGAACCTGGAAGTACTTACTACCCCAGGGGTGGGACTTCCTGTGGCAGGTGGGCAGGGCCTAATGAGTCAGTGGGCATTGCTAATGCGGGCCAGGGTGTGGTCAATATGTCCCCAGAAAATATGGTCACTGTACCTATTTCCCACAGAAAAACTGATTTAAATAAATTGATACATTGTAATATTTTCATGCATCTCATATGCATTTAATATTAGAGCTTTTAAATGAAATAAACCTGATCTTAGCCCTTTAAAGACTGAGAAGCATTGAAGTATTCTTTGTTTTACCTCTTAACATTACATTTAAATACAAATTTCAATTTTCTGATGCTTTTCCATTTACCCGATGATCTCAGCTATTTAAAAATATTTAAATAAGCTCTAGATTTAAAATATTTTAAAAGGGCTCTAGAGGTGATCCTGGCAATTACAGACCGGTAAGTCTAACTTCAGTACCGGGCACATTAGTCGAAACAATAGTAACGAATAAAATTGTCAGGCACGTAGAAGAACATAATTTGGTGGACAAAAGTCAACATGGTTTCTGTAGGGGGAAATCATGTCTTACTAATCTATTAGAGTTCTTTGAAGGGGTTAACAAACATGCAAACAAGGGGGATCCAGTAGATATAGAATACTTAGATTTTTAGAAAGCCTTTGACAAGGTCCCTCACCAAAGGCTCTTGTGTAAATTACATTGTCATGGGATAAGAGGGAAGGTCCTTTCTTGGATTGAGAACTGGTTAAAAGACAGGAAACAAAGGGTAGGAATAAATGGTAAATTTTCAGAATGGAGAGGGGTAACTAGTGGTGTCCCCCAAGGGTCAGTCCTGGGATCGATCCTGTTCAACTTATTCATAAATGATCCGGAGAAAGGGGTAAGCAGTGAGGTGGTAAAGTTTGCGGATGATACTAAACTGTTTAAGATAGTCAAGACAGAAGCAGACTGTAAAGAACTTCAAAAAGATCTCACCAAACTGAGTGATTGGGCAACAAAATGACAAATGAAATTTAATGTGGATAAGTGTAAAGTAATGCACGTTTGAAAAAATAACCCCAACTATACGTACAGTATGATGGGGGCCAATTTGGCTACGACAAATCAGGAAAGAGATCTTGGAGTTATCGTGGATAGTTCTCTGAAAACTTCCACACAGTGTGCAGCGGTGGTCAAACAGGCAAATAGGATGTTAGGAATTATTAAGAAAGGGATAGAAAATAAGACCCAGAATATCTTACTGCCCCTGTAAAAAACTATGGTACGCCCACATCTTGAATACTGTGTACAGATGTGGTCTCCTCACCTCAAAAAAAGATATTTTGGCCTTGGAAAGGGTTCAGAAAAGGGCAAATACAATGATTAGGGGTTTGGAACAGGTCCCATATGAAGAGAGGTTAAAGCGACTAGGACTTTTCAGTTTAGAAAAGAGGAGACTGAGGGGGGATATGATAGAGGTATATAAAATCATGAGTGGTGTGGAGAGGGTGAATAAAGAAAAGTTATTATTAGTTCCCATAATAGAAGAACTAGAGGACACCAAATGAAATTAATGGGTAGCAGGTTTAAAACTAATAAAAGGAAGTTCTTTTTCACATAGCGCATAGTCAACCTGTGGAACTCCTTGCCAGAGGAGGCTGTGAAGGCTAGGACTGTAACAGAGTTTAAAGGGAAGCTAGATAAGTTCATGGAGGTTAGGTCCATAAAAGGCTATTAGTCAGGGGATAAAATGGTGTCCCTGGCCTCTGTTTGTCAGAGGCTGGAGATGGATGGCACGAGACAAATCGCTTGATCATTGTCTTCGGTCCAACCCCTCTGGGGTACCTGGTGCTGGCCACTGTCAGCAGACAGGCTACTGGGCTAGATGGACCTTTGGTCTGACCCAGTATGGCCATTCTTATGTTCTTATGTTAATTATGTTCTCAGATTTGATTATTTTTAAAAAGATACCATATTGTGTGTTGGTGTTGGTGGTCACTTGTTGTTTTACTAATGCATAACTGTGTTGTTGAAGATGTTAGGTTACTTGGGATTGGTTCTGCCTTGGGCAGGGGGCTGGACTTGATGACCTCCTGAGGTCTCTTCCAGCTCTATGATTCTATGAAAGCTAGAGAGTTTGGCATTTTGGGAATTGCAACTATTGTTTCTCTCAGGGTATGTCTACACTACAGCACTAATTCGAACTAGCTTATTTCGAATTAGTTAATTCGAAATAAGCTAATTCGAAATAACGCGTCTAGACCCAAAAACTAATTCAAATTAGCTTTTTGCTAATTCGAAATAGCACGTCCACACTGATTGGATGCTGGGTCGCATTTAAGGGCAGCTGAAACTGGTTCCGGCAGGGCATGAGGTCAGTAGTTGCTTTGTGTGACTGCTGTCTGAGGCTATCTGAGGCTCGGGCTTAAAGGGACCTCCCTGGACAGCCGGTTCTCAGCTTTTTCGCTTGCTTGCCTGCCTCACTGAGGGACAGCAAAGCATTTTCCTCTCTGCCTGCCTGTGTCGGTAGTTCCCATTGGGGATGCCGCCGCAGTTGGCACCATGGAACCAGAGCTCGCCCTGGGCATTCTGCTCCAGTTTTTGGACTTGCTGCTGCAAGCCTGCCAGCAATGGCTGGAGGCTGCCTGGCACCATCTGGTGCACATCAGCCCCCTGCCCCTCCCCCTGGCCTCCCTGGGGGCCTTGGAGGAGCCGCAGCAGCGCCCGGATGCCAGCATGCCCCACCACATCTGGCGTCTGGACACCAGCAGCGACTGGTGGGACCGCATCGTCCTGGAGCGCTGGGGAGACCAACAGTGGACCCAGAACTTCAGGATGAAGAAGGACACCTTCCTGGAGCTCTGCGAGTGGCTCGCCCCTCCTCTGCGGTGATGGGACACTCACATGAGGCCCACCATCCCCCTCCAGAAACAGCTGGCCTTCGCCCTGTGGAAGCTCTCCACGCTGGGCAGCTACCGATCCATCGGGAACCAGTTTGGCGTGGGGAAATCCACCGTCGGAGCAGTGCTCATGCAGGTACGGCACTCACCGGCCACTGGGCCGGGGGGGAGGGGGGCTGCAAGGAGGAGATGTGCTGCCCCAGGGAAAACGGGGGGGGAGGAGGCAAAAGTGCCCCCCACGGGAGGGTTCAGTCTGTCCCGGCCATACTACACGCCGCCCACGGCGGCCAGGATTGCAGCAGGGGTTGCTTCTGGGAGTGGGGCGCGGGGCAGTGCCAGGGAACGAACACTCCCAGCCACCCGGGCGCCCCAGTGATTCGCGGTTTGGTGTGTCTCTCTGCAGGTGGTCAAGACCATCAACTGGGTGCTGCTCCGCAGGGTGGTTCGCCTCGCCAACCCGGACGCGGTCATCCAGGAGTTCGGCGCCCTCGGCTTCCCCAACTGCGGGGGGGCCATTGATGGGACGCACATCCCCATCCGTGCCCCGGAACACCAGGCCTCCCAGTATATCAACCGCAAGGGGTACTTCTCCTGATGGCATTCATCCAAGGGTTCTAAAAGAACTCAAATGGGAAATTGCTGAACTATTATCTGTGGTTTGTAACCTATCCCTTAAATCGGCTTCCGTACCTAATGACTGGAAGGTAGCCAACATGACACCAATATTTAAAAAGGGCTCTAGAGGCGATCCGGGCAATTACAGACCGGTAAGTCTAATTTCAGTACCGGGCAAATTAGTCGAAACAATAGTAAAGAATAAAATTGTGAAGCATGTAGAAGAACATAATTTGCTGGACAAAAGTCAACATGGTTTCTGTAAAGGGAAATCCTGTCTTACTAATCTATTAGAGTTCTTTGAAGGGGTTAACAAACATGCGGACAAGGGGGATCCAGTAGATATAGTATACTTAGATTTTCAGAAAGCCTTTGACAAGGTCCCTCACCAAAGGCTCTTGTGTAAATTACATGGCCATGGGATAAGAGGGAAGGTCCTTTCTTGGATTGAGAACTGGTTAAAAGACAGGAAACAAAGAGTAGGAATAAATGGTAAATTTTCAGAATGGAGAGGGGTAACTAGTGGTGTCCCCCAAAGGTCGGTCCTAGGCCCAATCCTGTTCAACTTATTCATAAATGATCTGGAGAAAGGGGTAAGCAGTGAGGTGGTAAAGTTTGCAGATGATATCAAACTGTTTAGGATAGTCAAGACAGAAGCAGACTGTGAGGGACTCCAAGAAGATCTCACCAAACTGAGTGATTGGGCAACAAAATGACAAATGAAATTTAATGTGGATAAGTGTAAAGTAATGCACATCGGGAAAAATAACCCCAGCTATACGTACAGTATGATGGGGGCTAATTTGGCTACGACAAATCAGGAAAGAGATCTTGGAGTTATCGTGGACAATTCTCTGAAAACTTCCACACAGTGTGCAGCGGCGGTCAAAAAGGCAAATAGGATGCTAGGAATTATTAAGAAAGGGATAGAAAATAAGACCCAGAATATCTTACTGCCCCTGTATAAAACTATGGTATGCCCACATCTTGAATACTGTGTACAGATGTGGTGGTCTCACCTCAAAAAAGATATTTTGGCCTTGGAAAGGGTTCAGAAAAGGGCAATACAATGATTAGGGGTTTGGAACTGGTCCCACATGAGGAGAGGTTAAAGCGACTGGGACTTTTCAGTTTAGAAAAGAGGAGACTGAGGGGGGATATGATAGAGGTATATAAAATCATGAGTGGTGTGGAGAGGGCCGATAAAGAAAAGTTATTTATTAGTTCCCTAAATAGAAGAACTAGAGGACACCAAATGAAATTAATGGGTAGCAGGTTTAAAACTAATAAAAGAAAGTTCTTCTTCACACAGCGTGTAGTCAGCCTGTGGAACTCCTTGCCAGAGGAGGCTGTGAAGGCTAGGACTATAATAGAGTTTAAAGAGAAGCTGGATAATTTCATGGAGGTTAGGTCCATAAAAGGCTATTAGCCAGGGGATAAAATGGTGTCCTTGGCCTCTGTTTGTCAGAGGCTGGAGAGGGATGGCAGGAGACAAATCGCTTGATCATTGTCTTCGGTCCACCCTCTCTGGGGCACGTGGTGCTGGCCACTGTCGGCAGACAGGCTACTGGGCTAGATGGACCTTTGGTCTGACCCAGTACAGCCATTCTTATGTTCATGTTCTTATGTCCTCCTGCAGGCCGTGTCTGACCACCGGGGCCAGTTCACGGACATTAATGTGGGCTGGTCTGGCAAGGCACACGACACCAGGGTGTTTCGCAACTCCTCTGTGTGCCAGAGGCTGCACGCCGGGACCTTCTTCCCCGACCGCCACATCAGGGTTGGGGATGTGGACATGCCCGTCTGCCTGGTGGGGGATGTGGCCTACGCCCTACAGCTCTGGCTCATGAAGCCCTACATGGGACACCTCAACCCCTCCCGGCAGGCCTTCAATGCCAGGGTCACCAGGGCCCGCATCATGGTCGAGGGGGCCTTCGGCCGACTGAAAGCACACTTTAGGTACCTCCTCACAAGCCTGGACCTCGCCAAGCACCATATCCCTCCTGTGGTGGCAACATGTTGTGTGCTGCACAATTTATGTGAGCAGAAGGGGGAGGCTTTCCTGCCAGCCTGGATGGCGGAGGCTGACCGCATGGCTGGCCAGTACGTGCAGCCCCGCACCGCCACCATCTGGGAGGCCCAGCGGGGGGCCGTCCAGATCCGGGAAGCCCTGTAGGAGAGCTTCCTGGTTGAGGAGGACTGAAGTCTCCCTGCATGCCCCACTGGGGCCTTCTCCCACTGTCCCCTCCTTCCCCTTTCCCCTCCCTAACCCCCCTTCCTAATGTCAAATAAAGACACCTGTTTTGGCAACAACAATCTCTTTTTATTTTACATAACTGGGGTGGGCGGAGGGAGGAATAAGGGTGGGAGAGGGGAGGAGGAAACCTGGGAGGAGGGAGCTGGAAGGGGGAGGAAGGGGAGGAAGGGAAGGGAAAGCTCAGGGTTCAGGGTCCTGCTGGCTCTCCTGTCTCACAGCACTGCGGGTGTGGGGGCGTCGGGGGGGACTGGGTGTGGAGGGTGGAGCAGGAGGGACGGGGGGTGCGGAGGAAGCGGGAGGGGGAGCAGGGGTGGGAGGAGGAGCGAGAGCTGGGGCGGCCGCAGGGGCTGGAGCAGGAGGAGGCAGGAACCTGTCCACCAAGGTCTGGAGGTGGCCGCGGAGGGCACGGCCCTGATCCTCCAGCGCATCCAAGCTCCGCTGCCGCAGCCGCAGGTCCTCCCGGACCCAGTTCTCCTGGATGCGGAGCTGGTGCTCCAGTAGCCGCAGGTGCCGCCGCTGATAGTCCTCCAGGTTGCAGGTGCGCCTACTGGCCCGGGTGCGGGTGGCTGTTTCAGGCGGGGTGGTGCACCCTGCAGTCTCAGGTGCTGCGGCTGTGGTGAAACAAGAGCAGTGGTCAGTTCTCCCTGGGGACACAGTTGGTGAAACCCAGCCCCCCTCTGCAAGGCGAGGTCGGCGTGTGGGGAACGGGCCAGGGCCCCTGCATGACACCCAGCTGCTGCTCCATGGTGGGCAAGGCACACCTCAGGGTATGTCTACACTACAAAGTTAATTCGAACTAACAGCTATTAGTTCAAATTAACTTTCATAGGCGCTACACACGCAAACCGCTAGTTCGAACTTAATTCGAACTAGCGGAGCGCTTAATTCGAACTAGGTAAACCTCATTCTACGAGGACTAACGCCTAGTTCGAATTAAGTAGTTCGAATTAAGGGCTGTGTAGCCACTTAATTTGAACTAGCTGGAGGCTAGCCCTTCCCAGGTTGCCCTGGTGGCCACTCTGGGCCAAGCCAGAGAAACTTGTCTGCCCCCCTGCTGGCCCCGGAGCCCTTAAAGGGGCACGGTCTGGCAACGGTGCCCATGCCAGGTGCAAGCCTGCCAGCACCCAGCCACCAGACCCTGCACCTAGCACGGGATGAGCCAGCCACCCGCTGCCACCCAGCCCTCCCTCTCTTCCCAGGACCAGGCTGGCGGCTCCCAGGAGCCTGCCCGGGGCCGCAAGAGGCGGACGCCCACCTGGTCTAGTGCGGAGATCGTGGACCTCATCGAGGTTTGGGGGGAGACCTCCAATGTCCACAATCTCCGCACTAGGCACAGGAAAGCGGCCATCTAGGGCAGGATAGCTGCCAGCCTGGCCACCAAAGGCCACATGCGAACCCAGGAGCAGGTTTGCATGAAAATCAAGTTGGTCCAGTGAGACCCCCGACCCTGAGCTTAGAACATAAGAACATAAGAATGGCCGTACTGGGTCAGACCAAAGGTCCATCTCGCCCAGTAGCCTGTCTGCCAACAGCGGCCAACACCAGGTACCCCGGAGGGGATGGACCGAAGACAATGACCAAGCCATTTGTCTCGTGCCATCCATCTCCAGCCTACCACAAACAGAGGCCAGGGACACCATTCCTACCCCCAGCTAATAGCACTCCATGGACCCAACCTCCATGACTTTATCTAACTTCTCTTTAAACTCTGTTCTAGTTCTCACCTTCACAGCCTCCTGTGGCAAGGAGTTCCACAGGTTGACTATTTGCTTTGTGAAGAAGAACTTTCTTTTATTAGTTTGAAGCCTGCTACCCAGTCATTTCATTTGGTGTCCTCTAGTCCTTCTATTATGGGAACTAATGAAGAACTTTTCTTTATTCACCCTCTCCACACCACTCATGATTTTATAGACCTCTATCATATCCCCCCTCAGTCTCCTTTTTTCTAAGCTGAAAAGTCCCAGTCTCTTTAGCCTCTCTTCATATGGGACCAGTTCCAAACCCCTAGTCATTTTAGTTGCCCTTTTCTGAACCCTTTCCAAGGCCAAAATATCTTTTTTGAGGTGAGGAGACCCCATCTCTACACAATACTGAAGATATGGCGTACCATAGTTTTATACTTCCCCTCCTCCTTCTTCCCCTGGCTTCCCCCTTCCAGCTCCCTCCTCCCAGGTTTCTACCTCCCCTCTCCCACCTCCTTTTCCCAGTCTCCCCAGAGGTTAATCCCCCCCCCCTAGTTTTGTTAAATAAAGAGAATTTCTATTTTTGAACATACGTGTCCTTTATTTTTTACATCAGGAAGGGGGGCTAGGGAAGGGTAAGTAGAAGGAGGTGAGGGAGGAATGGGGCACGAGCCCCCGATGAGGAGGACTGGGGTGGCTCTGCGGCCTCCTCGGGGTGGAAGCTCTCCTGCAGGGCCTCCTGGATCCTGACAGCTCCCCGAATGACCCCCCCCGGATGGCAGCCTGCGGCAAGTGCAGCCGGACTGATGGCCGAGTGCTGTGATGTGGGCACTCAGGGCACTCCAAGACAGGACTGCTTTGCTGTCCCTCATTGAGGTAGACTAGCAAGCGGGGAACCCTGAGAACTGTCTGTCTGGGGTGGGGGTCGGGTTCCTTTAAGCACAGCCCTCGGCTAGCCTGAGGCAGCAGCTCCATGCTCTAAGTCCTTAGCTGATGCCCTGCTGGCACTGGTTCCGGCCAGCCTTAACTTCGGTTCAGGGTCCACTCAATGTGGACATGGTATTTCGAATTAGCAAAATGCTAATTCGAACTAGTTTTTAGGTCTAGATGCGCTAATTCGAATTAGCTTAGTTCGAATTAACTAATTCGAACTAAGTTAGTTTGAATTAGTGCTGTAGTGTAGACATACCCTCAGTGACTTAGGAAGGCAACACAACAATTTGCAGTTAAGCTTAGTGGAATTAATGGTAATAAAGTAGGCTAAGCATATCAATACACCAGCAAAGGTATATAAAAAGAATTCTGTGTAAAAGGTATGCTGTTAGGGTCACTGTTAAAGGGATATTTCACACATTAGTTATTGGGCTAAGCACAAAAATATATTTGTCCCTAAATTACTAAAATTAAAGCTTAGAAAAACAAATATCAGGCAAACCGACAAAAAAGTAAAAAGGGTTTTTGTTAGTCTTTTCAATACAAACATCAGAGTACAAAAAGGTAAAAAAAATCCTATAAGCTTGTAATTACCATTTGTAGCATTTCACCTAGTGTTAGCTTATATATGCAAAAAATCTTAACATTCTTAATATATAATTTTTGAAATTTAATTTATATAGTTAAATGGGGGGGCAACACTAACAAGGTAAGGAGGATAAGTATGATAGGGAAGGTAAGCATGAAAGAAAAGCAAAACAAAGAGGCAGGAAAGAAACTAGAGGAGGATGGATGGATGGAAAGGAGGCCAAATTATTAACAAGCTTTTCTCATTATATCAGTTGTAATGCCATTATTTGTCACCTAGACATGCTTATTATGCCATGGAGAATGTCTTAAGAGAACTCATAATTATTAATAACAATTTATTTGACAAAGAAAATAATACATGGAAATAAGCAATAAAGCCAAGTGACAGTTCAGTTACAGTGTCTTCTGTTTTGTTTCTCCTGTGGAGAACTTCCAACAGAGGGGACATTTCTGTGATATTAAGACCCTGTCCCATAATGGATGCATTCCTCTAGGCAAGTGTTTCTTAAACTTTTTAAGACTGGAGGAACACCAAACAATAATTTTTTTATGGGAAACACCAAGGATTTTTTTTGTTGAGCAAAAAAAACCAACCACCAGGCCTGGAAGCTGGGAGATCTGGGGATCAAAATGTGCCACGACCTTCCCCCCCCCAGGAAGACTGCCCTAATAACAGTCTGGTACACAGAGCTGAAAACGTAGACCACAAAAAAGTAAGGATAATAATAAACAAATGCTAAATAAGATCATGTGTCTGGCCATGAGGGAGGGTAGAGGAGGGGTATTTTGGCAGGGTATCTGGCCAGGAGGAAGGGTAGAGGAGGGGACTTGGGGCAGGGTGTCAGAGCAAGCTGGTAATGTGGGGCCTTGGCAGGGGGATGGGAGTGAGGGGGGTTTGGGTGTGGGGTCTGGGCATGAGGGGGGAACGCTTACCTGGCTTGGCACACTGCTGCAGCAGGGAAAGCCTCCAGGGAGCATGCTCTTGTTCCTCGGGGGTGAGGGCGGGATGGAGAGCTCAGTTTCCTCCCCCTCCCCCCATGCAGCGGGGAACCCAGAGCAGCTGCAGCACCAGGTCAGGCTTCCCGCTGGCAGGACGGGGGGAAGGGAGGAGAAACCCCGACCATCTCTGCTAGATTAAACTCTGCCACTTCCCCAGCAGGCTGGGGAGGGGTGCAGGGGGGAGAGGGCAGCAGTGCATGGGGGGCAGCAGAGCCCAAGTGCCCCGCAGGCAGGGGGGGCAGCAGAGCCCGAGCGCACCCCAGGTGGAGGGGACAGCAGAGCCTGAATGCACGCCTGGTGGGGCGGGGGGGCGGCAGAGCTTGAGCTGGGTTCCCCACAGGTGGCAGTTTTAAAACGCCGAGGTCCGGGAGCAGCTCCTCAGCTCCAGCCACCCCTCCCCCTCCCAGCAGCAGCGGCCGCTGTAAAAGCTGCCACCTGCACACGTGGAGGAGGAGGAGGCTGCGCAGCATCAAAGGCCCCGTGGGACAGAGGCCGTCCTGTGAGCTGGGGAGAGGGCAGCCACAGTGGGAGCTGCCTACGGGCTCTGCAGGGGGGGGGGGGAGGCAGAATTTTTTCAGGGAACCCTGAGTTCCACTTCACAGAACCCTGGGATTCTGCAGAGCACCGTTTAGGAAACACTGCCCCAGGGAAAAGTTGTTGAGCAAAAAAAAAGGAGGCTTGCCCCTTTAAAGGCGGCTATTTTGAATTCTGTTCTCTCCGCAGCACACCTCCGACTGCCGGTGTGCCACGGAACACACTTTAAGAAATTCTGCTCTAGGCAAACTGAACCAGACATTTATTATTCCCCAAAATCAATAGGTGAATCCTGGCTAATTATCATAGATAATCGAGGCAGTTAATTCATAGTTAAATCAATTTTATTTAAAGGAAGTTGAATTCTGATTAGTTTATTGTAAAGTAACAAAAGCAGTCACAAAGGTAAATGATCTTAATAGTACTATTTACATTCAGTAACTGGAGCAGAGCAGTAATTCAGTCACATAACTGAGTGAATAAGTGAGTATTCAGTGAGAACTTAAAATCTGACAGCCAGATCCACTTTTGTGCAATCCCTGTAATCATGCCAGTGGTTTGAGCCTTCACAGCAGCTTCAGAAGCCTCAAGAGTGCTCTAAAAGTTGTACCACCTGCAACAGCTCTCAAAGGACCACCTGCAGCTGAAGTGCAGTAGCACTAAATCCAGCACAGTGCGTATGCCTTACCAGTACATAAGCTTTAGCAGAGGCTACCACGCGGCCTTCAGCATTCTTTTAACTCATCTACTCATTTAAGGACTGGCTTGAGATAGATTAACAAAAAATAAGAATCTCAAATTCATATTTTATTCCATTCAGCCTTTCTCTTGTACTGTTGGCCCCAATTCAACGTTGGGCAATAATTTCTGATGGGCGGACCACTCAAAGAGTGACTCAAAGTGGTCAAGAACTGCACTTTTCTCTGGGGGGAGTGCAGGGTCTCTGATGGCAGTTGGTTGCAGAAGAGAGCTCAGGGTAGAGGACTGAGATGCAGGAGAACGTGTGGGGTCTGAGAGAGTTTAGGTGAAAGAAGGGATTGTGACTGGGTCAGGGGATTGGGATGCAGGGTCTGGGAGGGAGTTGTGACCTGGGATGGAGAGGGGTGCAGAGAGTTTGGGTGGTGACATGGGCAGGGACTTGGGATGTGGGAGGGAGTGGGGTGCCAGATGCAGGCTCTAGCTGGGAGGCACTTGCCCTAGGTGGCTCCCTGTGTGTCTGCACCATGTGCTATGGTGGGTGGGGTGGGGGAGAATTTGTGTGTTGCCCTGTCCTCAGCATAATCCTGGCAGCTCCCATTGGCTAGCCCATTGGATACATCTTACCCTGATCCCTAACCCATTGAATTAAATAGAATGCGTTTGGGATTGAGCTCTTAGTCAGCATGTCTGCTTCTCGGGAATGAATTATACAGTATTTAAGGGAATATCGGACAATAAACCTTAATCTACAAGTTCAGTAACTAACTCAATACGTGTCAGTAATAAAACTAACCTAATCCTCAGTTGTAGAATTCTCTACTCTTAGGAATTGTGTTGGATTTGAGTATCTGTGCTTAGCTCTTTATTGCCTTGTACCTTTATGAGAAGATTTAGGTCATGTCTTATGTCAAGCATATGCAGAACAGAAAAATTCTTGAAAGGCATTTTTCACCCTTTGTTCAGGCAGAGATGGCCCTTAGAGTCTCTTCAAAGTTTATTTTTTAACATTTTTTTCTTTTATTCAGTCCATTTTCTGAATATCATTTCAGTTCTACTGATACTGAATGGTACTTAGAGAGCTCATTCAAGTGTTTTTTGACATTTTAAACATAGCACTTTTATATTATTGCAATAGTCTTCTGAAATGTGTAGCTAAACCTCTATGACCAGTGTCCATTCTTTTTATCAGACTGTATTAGCAAGGCACAAGTGTCAAGACTGTGGTCCATATTAATTTTAATAATAATCAAATTTCAAAAGGATCCTCCTCCTGACTTTATAATCTCCATCTTTTAACAACCTCAAGTTACTCTGGTGCTTCTAAAATGCTTTCAGTATGACACAGTGTGCAATGTAGAAACAATCTAATTCTTCATTATGAGACTCCATTTTTTTCTTGTATTTCTTGTTCTTTCTGTATAATAATTTCATAATCCTTAAATTCTCATATAAATTCCACCAGCTCATCGCACCATTCCCTTGTAGATATTATTTCAAAGTGACCTATCTCCCTTCCTTTTTTTTTCTTTATATAAATCTTTTCTTAATATTCTTGTGTACAACATCATTAATATGAAATTATCATCTTTGCAGATTAGCCGTAATGGATTTCCTCCACTTCTTTAATGGAGAGCACCCTTTTGGTTCTAAAAAACAAAGTGACCCTTTGCCATTGCCTTTTTTATTATTATCCTCTAGTGACTTATAATATATATATTTCCTAAAATGTGTTGACAAAGAAATCAACTTTTATTTGCATGTGTTTATATTTGAATATGTTTTTACAAAATTCTCTCTCATAGAGACACACACATTTTTGTTTTGTGAATCCATAGAGAGTTGACAGTAAACAAAGAGCAAGGACAGGAAGAAGTAGGTGTATTTGTTGTTACAGATACCAGATTGACAGTGCTAGAAGGTGAATCATAGAATTATAGGACTGGACAGGATCTTAAGAACTGATCTAGTCCTCAGCTTATGTCAGGAATGAGTATTATCTAGACCATCCCTGACAGGTGACAGTCTAACCTGCTCTTAAAAATCTCAAGTGATAAAGATTCCACAGTCTCCCTAGGTAATATCTTCCGATGCTTAACCAACCTGACAGGAAGATTTTTCCTGATGTTCAACCTAAGCAGTCCTTGCTCCAATTTAAGACCAGGGCTTCTTGTGCTATCCTCAGAGGTTAAGGAGAACAATTTTTCAGCCTCTTCCTTATCTACATGAAAACTGTTCTATCGCCCCTCTGTCTTCTCTTCACCAGACAAAATAAATCCCAGGTGTTTTTGTTAATTCCTCAGAGCTCATGTTTCTAAGATCTTTAATAATTTTTTGCTGTTTTTCTCTGGACTGTCTCTGATTTGTCCACGTATCTCCTGAGATGTGATGCCCAGAACTGAACACAATACTCCAGTTGAGGCCTAGTCAGAGAAGAATTACTTTTTGTGTCTTGCTTACAACACTCTTGCCAATACATTACAGAATGATGCTTGCTTTTTTGTGACAGTGTTTTGCGACACTGCTGACTCATATTTAGATTGTGATCTTTTATGACCCCCAAATTCCTTTCCACAGTATTTCTTCCCAGGTTATCATTTTGGGTACATTTACACAACACACTTATTTAAAAATAAGCTATTTTGGAATTTATTTTCCGAAATGGCTTATTTTGAAATAGCTCATCTATACACAAAAAGTGTAACGAAATAGCTCTTAGCTATTTTGAAATAGAGCATACATGCTGATTGGATGCTGAATCGCATTTAAGGCCACCTGGAACCACGTCAGGCAGGGCATCATGTCAGCAGTTACTTCCTGGAGCTGCTGCCTGAAGCTATCTGAGACTCGTGCTTAAAGGGACCCCCTCTACAGCCGTTTCTCAGGTTCTTCTCCTACTTGCCTACCTCTTTGAGGGACAGCAAAGCATTTTCTCTGACTGCTATGGTTCTCCTTGCCAGCTGTGGAGCCGGAGCTGCCTCAGGAGCTATCACATGCCCCATCTGTCATGCTGCAGTTTCTGTACCAGTTTCTGCAGGCTGCCTCTTGGTCCTGCAGGAATGCAACTCATAGACTCGTAGACTTTAAGGTCAGAAGGGATCATTATGATCATCTAGTCTGACCCCCTGCACAACACAGGCCACAGAATCTCACCCACCCACTGCTAGAATAATCCTCTCACCTATATCTCAGATATTGAAGTCCACAAATGATGGTTTGAAGACCCCAAGATGCAGAGAATCCTCCAGCAAGTGATCCATGCCCCATGCTACAGAGGAAGGCGAAAAACCTCCAGGGCCTCAGCCAATCTACCCGGGAGGAAAATTCCTTCCCGACCCCAAATATGGCGATCAGCTGAACCCTGAGCATGTGGGCAAGACTCACGAGCCAGACACCCAGGAAAAAGTTCTCTATAGTAACTCCTATCATCCCACCATTGGCCTATTTACCACCGATAGTGAAAGATCAATTAGTTGCCAAGATCATGTTATCCCATCAAACCATCCCCTTCATAAACCCATCTAGCTTAATCTTGAAGCCAGATAGGTCTTTTGCCCCCACTACTTCCCTTGGAAGGCTGTTCCAGAACTTCACTCCTCTAATGGTTAGAAACCTTCGTCTAATTTCGAGCCTAAACTTCCTAATAGCCAGTTTATATCCATTTGTTCTTGTGTCCACATTGATATTGAGCTTAAATAATTCCTCTCCCTCCCTGGTATTTATCCCTCTAATATATTTAAAGAGAGCAATCATGTCCCCCCTCAGCCTTCTTTTGGTTAAGGTAAACAAGCCAAGCTCCTTGAGTCTCCTTTCATAAGACAGGTTTTCCATTCCTCAAATCATCCTAGTGGCCCTTCTTTGTACCTGTTCCAGTTTGAATTCATCCTTCTTAAACATGGGAGACCAGAACTGCACACAGTATTCCAAATGAGTATTCTCACCAATGCCTTGTATAACGGCACTAACACCTCCTTATCTCTTCTGGAAATACCTCGCCTAATGCATCCCAAGATCGTATTAGCCTTTTTCACAGCCATGTCACATTGGCGGCTCATAGTCATCCTGTGATCAACCAGAACTCCGAGGTCTTTCTCCTCTTCCGTCACTTCCAACTGATGTGTCCCCAGCTTATAACTAAAATTCTTGTTATTAATCCCTAAGTGCATAACCTTACACTTACGTGCATAACTCCCAGCTGATTGAGAAGACCCTGACTATCTGTCTGGAAGTGCAGCTCTTCCAGCTGCAACTCACTGTACACTGCCACTTCTGGTGGCTGGACACCAGTTCCGACTGGTGGGACCGGCTCATTATAGAGTGGTGGGATGACCAACAGTGACTCCAGAATTTCTGCATGAGGAAGGAGACTTTTCTGGAGTTGTGTGCCTGGCTTGCCCCTGCCCTCATGCAACAGGACACAAACATACAACCCGACATCCCCCTGGAGAAGTGGGAAGTTCACCATGCCAGACAGCTACTGATCCATCGGCAACCAGTTAGGCATGGGGAATTCGACCTTCGGGGCCCTCATCATGCAGGTATGGAGCCCTCGGGCTATTGTCTGGGGGAAGGATGAAGTGCTGGAATGGGGAACCCTAGGGAAATAGGGGGGGTTGGGGAGGGTTGGGGGAAAGCTCCCTTCCCTGGGCAGTTTTCCAGGCCCACCCTCACACAGCCCTACCAGGGTATGGGCTATGTAAGGGGTGACCTCCCTAGGGCTCTGGCAACCCTGTGATTCTCTGTTTGTCTCCTTCTACAGGTGGTGAGGGCCATCAACACCATCCTGCTGCTCAGGGTCATCCACCTGGGCAATGTGGACCCCATCATTGCCAGCTTTGCCACGATGGACTTCCCAAAGCATGGGGGGGCTATTGACAGCACTTATATCCCCATCTAGGCCCCCAACCACTGGGCATCTGTCTACATAAACTGCAAGGGCTACTTCTGGATGGTTCTGCAGGCCCTCCTTGACCACCCCGGCTCAGGGCTGGGAGTGGGTTTGGTGCCTGGCTCGATTAGTTTCACCACCTCGTCTGCGGGGACCTCAGCGACCACAGTAGGGGAAGTTAGAGGGAGAGGCAGGAGTGGAAGCTGAAGTAGGGTCAGGCATGGAAAGAAGGTCAGGGGTTGGCATGGGAGAAAGGGTAGGGGCTGGCATGGGAGGAGGAGCAGGACCAGGAGCTGGGGATGGAGCAGGAATGGGAGCAGGAGCAAGGGCTGGCTCTGGGTGGGCGAGGAGAGACTGGATGGCTGCACATATGGTGTGTCCCTGCTGCAGCAACTCCCTCCAGGTCTCTGCACAACTGCATGTCCTCCTGGAGCCTCTGGTCCACTGTCTCATGCAGGTCTCAGAGCAAGGAGATGTACTCCTGCAGCAGTTCTTCCTGCATTCTCCGGCGCCTGCAGCTCCCCCACTGTCGGGCAGCCCCCTCACGCAGCTGGTCTGGCTGATGAGAAAAGACAGATGGTCTGTCATCCCTGGAGACATTGTCCCTGAAGACTTGCCCTCATCTGTGAGCTGAGACTGACAGTTCTCGGGTCAGATGAATTTGATGTCCTGTGACCAAGGCCATGCATGGCCTGGACGATAGACCCTTACCTAGAGAGGCCCAGATGTCCCCCGGGGAGAAGCCCTCCCTCCCCATGTCCCAGGGATAAGCAGACATGGGAAGTTGCTGACCACACTGTGATCCTGCAGGTGGGAGGGGGCCATGGACCAGCTGGGCTTATCTCAGTGCCACACACATGCTGGGTACAGCAGTGGTGGTATCCTAAGGGGAGAGGACTTGTACCCCTGGCCACTGGAGGAGAGGGAGTCAGGGTGTATGTGGGGAGTGTGTGTGAGCAGCAGACTCTCCTGCGCCTCACTGAGCTGTCCCCAGGAGCGGGTGCTGCCTCGAGCTTGCAGGCATACCCTTGTGCCGTGTGTAGCACTCCTAAGTATGTGTGTGGGGGCGGGGGCATCTCCCCAGCCTCCTTCGCATGGTGGCTTATGGTTGGAGGGTGTCCCACCCGGGTATCAGAAGTGTGGCCGGCCTCCCCAGGCAGTGCGAGCAAGAGCTCAGGGGTGCTCTGGTGCAGCCTTCTGGGGCTGCATGGCCCAGACTAGTGCTTCACATGCCTCCACATGCACAGATTGCAGCACAATTTTCCAGGCCAAGAAGGCCGAGTGAGGAGTGCGCCCCACTCTCTCACTTCCCGCTACCTCCATCCTGCCTGTGTCATGTACCTTAGATCATTCACCTGATGTTCCTTCCCTGGGATGCCTGGGACACATCCAGGCCATGGGGTACCAGCTCCAAGGTCACCGTGGTGATGGTGTGGCCACGTCGGGGTCCTCCTCCTCCACCTCCTCTCCCCAACTAGCTCTGCCCCCGAGGTGGGCGATGATGGGCATCTCCATCCCTGAGTCGACCACCAGGGGTGAGGAAGGGGCTGTACTTCCCCCCAGGATGTGGTGCAGGTCCAAATAATAGATGCAAGAGTGGGGTTCTGCCCTGGAGCAGGAGCTGCACTCTCTGGCCCTGACATAGCCCTGTTGGAGCTCTTTGACTTTCATCTGGACCTGCTCCTGGGACCAGATGTGGCCCTTTGTGGCCAGGCAGTTGGCCATGCAGCCGTATATATCGCCATTGCGCCATCTGGTGCAGAGATCCTGGAGATTTTCCTTCTCACCCCAAACCTCAATGAGGGCCAGGATCTCTGCCCCTGACCAGAATGGTGCACACCTCTTGCAGCACCTGGCAGGCTCCTGGGAGTCATCAGAGTGCTCTCTGGAAGTGGAGGAGGGCTCTTGGGGGCTCGAGGGTGAGTCATGATGGCCCTAGGAGTGGTTGTGGCATCAGCAGTGTGGCTGGAGGCTGTGAGGGCCAGCTTCCTGCCACAAGCCCTTTCCCCTGTGACTGCTGCTTTAAGGGCTGCAGAAGAAGAGGAACTATAGAGTCCTGAGGAGTGTGGATGGAGTGGCCAGCAGGACACCTGTGGGATTTCCTGGAGGCCCCTTATTTTGAAATAACTCCAGCCCCCACGTCTACACATGCCCTATTTCTAAATAGCTATTTTGAAATGGGTGTTATTCCTCATGGAATGAGGTTTACAGATTTCAAAATAAGCCATCCGTTATTTCAGAATTACTTTGAAATAACACATACAAAACAGGAAGGGTGTGTCCACACAGCACAATTACTTTGAAATAATGGAATTGTTGTGTATTCGCTTGCATTGTTATTTCAAAATAACTGTGCTGTGTGGACACACCCTTCCTGTTTTGCATGTGTACAACTGATTGTTCTTTCCTAAATTGGATGGTTTACATTTGTCCTTAGGCTACTGCAGTCTCCCTTGTTTTTCTGCCCTTCTGCTCAGAATACTAAGAAATTGATTTTAGTGTGTGCATTTTGTGAGCTGCATATTTTTCTTTGGGGAATTTGGCAAAGACCACTAAATTGTTTTACATATCACTTATTTGCCTTCAATTGGTAATGACTGCCTCTACCAACCCAAGAAGGTTTGGACTGGTGCCCTGGAAATGAACTTTGAAGAGGTGATCAGTAAGGCTACGTCTAGACTACATGGCTCCGTCGATGGAGCCATGTAAAATAGTTTATTTGGCATAGTCAAAGAAGCGGGGATTTAAATAATCCCTGCTTCATTAAAATAAAAATGGCCACTGCTCTGTGCCGACGATCAGCTGATCCGGCACAGCGCGGCAGTCTAGACATGGCCCGGTCGACAAAGGAAGCCTTTGTCGAACGCTCAGGTAAACCTCATCGACCACGCCACGTCTAGACTGCCGCGCTGTGCCAGATCAGCTGATCATCGGCACAGCGCGGCAGCCATTTTTATTTTAATGAAGCGGGGATTATCCCACTTCTTTGACTATGCCGAATAAACTATTTTACATGGCTCCATCAATGGAGCCATGTAGTCTAGATGTAGCCTAATAGAATGGGGGAGGGTTCTTTGTTAAATATCTCACAGTAAAGAGAGCCAGGAAAAAGATGCTTTAAGCCACCCTTGTACATTTCTTACACAGATGTTATGAGGGAAAATGCAGGGCCCTGTCTACACAATATGGCAATGTCAATAAATATTTTACTCCCCTCTCCCCCACAAACACACACAATGAAAATGTATTTCCAGCAATGTTAATTCAAATTTACAAATGTATAAAGTAAGAAAAATGCTGCTCAATAGCTTATTAGAATTTTGATTTAAGAATATTTGCTCTGCATATTTTGATGTGATGTTAATTGTTGAGTTTACAGAGCTTTAACTATTTAAGTCTCAACAGTTAGGGTGTGTCTAGACTACAGTTTTTTTTTTTTAAGTGGCCTTTTTTCGAAAAAACTTCCCCTGTGTCTAGACTGCTACTGCGTTCTTTCGAAAGTAAATCGAAAGAAAGCAGCAGGTTTTTTGACCGCGGAAAATCTCATTTTACGAGGAAGAATGCCTTTTTTTGAAAGTGCTCTTTCGAAAAAAGGTGCTATGTAATACAAACTGTGCTTTTTCGAAAGAGAGCATCCATACTGCCTGGGTGCTCTCTTTTGAAAAAGCAGCTTGCTTTTTCGAAAGAAGCGGTTGCAGTCTAGACACTCTCTTTTCAAAAGAGGCTTGTAGTCTAGACATAGCCTTACTGTCACTAACTAATTATTTTCTAATCCCCCTCCATTGTTTGAGCTCCATATAATTTCCTGCAACTGTGAAAGTGTAAATAGGTAAAAATCTCATAAAATACTTAAAACCTATAATTATGTAATACTGTGAACATTTAAATGGATAAAAATGTTTAAAAATACACATTGCTATATTCTGTCAATCATAAAAATAAAATAAAAATGAATTTATTTCTGTCATGCCTAAATATTGATCTCCTAATATAACAGTAGTGGAAATATCTCAATGCAACATGAACCCAATTATATTGAAAACTCCCAGCTGCATACCAACAGCCATTGCTATCATAATTTCAGCTTCTCTGGCCTCATTGTTTCCTGTATGCTTTTTATTTATTTTTACATTATGTCTAGATAGTGGGGTGCATGCATATTCATTTCAGATATAAACGAATTTTATAAAGTTATAAGTGGTAGCCATACTTGCAATTAAAAGAGTTGGGAAGGAAGAAAACAATTCTAAGCTTTGTAAGTTGTTCCCCCTTTATTCTGGAATACATACATTTGTTTCCTTCACCAGATGAAGTAGGAAATGAACACAGAGAGTTTTACTTTTACGACTGCAAAATACACATGCTATACTGGCTGTGGACTGTAAACCTTATATTGAAACAAATGTTTAAAGTATAAAAACTGGGACTTTTGTAATAACATAGATTTTTACCTGACTGTAACAGTCTGTGTTTATGTCATTCTTGCCAACGAAACTGCTCTGCTCTTTGAAGAAATCACGTCCCATGTCCCATAGCCAAGTTACGTGCAGTGTTTTGATAAATTGATTTTTGGGGGCATAAGATAAACCAAAAACATTCTCACCAAAATGTATTTTTCCAAAGTTTGCTAACAAGCGGTATTGTACTTCAATTACTTAATTATCTCTTGAACTAGTATTGTGTCTTTTAAATGGCCAGCAGAACCTCCTTGTACAAACACTGAATGCCACTTACAATTCTGGCTTTGCTCTTTATGATCAAAAATATATATGGCTTGCAGTTTAATATGGTCAGCTGAGGTAATGGTATTTTCTCTATTGAGTATTCTGAAATTCTATTCTAGGCTTGATTAGAAATATTGTCCAAATATTTTTTCCAGAACATTATGAGCTGTATGTTCCTGAATCAGCTCAAGTTGGATCAGCAGTAGGCAAAATCAAGGCAAATGATGCAGATGCTGGCTCTAATGCAGACATGAAGTACACAGTCATAAACGGTGATGGCTCTGGAGTATTTTCCATATCCACTGACAAAGAGACATGGGAAGGAATTATTTCCCTAAAGAAGGTAAGAAAATATCTTTAAAAGTGCTTCTGTGAACATAATTAAAATGTTAGTGAAGTCTGCATAAGACAAGCAGAAGTCAAGATAGAAATGTTTGTTTTAATTTGTAAACCTAATAGAGCACATACTGAAACAATGCTAATATGATGTTCACATAAAACATTTTCTGTGTGGGAAATGCAGAAGAAGAAGAAGTTGGGAAACAACCTAAAGGCATCAAATAATTAAATATTCTGTGCTTCTAGAATGACCAGGAATCAGTGTTCCCTCTAAGCTGCCTGGCAGTCTGACTGGGCAGGGCTGATTAATCACCTGTGAAGCTGTGCTGCCACACAGCTTAGAGGGAACACTGCCAGGATTCTTTAGAAACTATGTTTAGAAGACCTACTACATATGGACATGAGATGAACTCTGAGGAATACATCTCTTGTATTGAACTATTCATCATCATCATCATCATATACAGCATAAAGTCTTTTATCTATAGGCCAATTGCTTTATTAGAACTTGGATAACGTAGATAATTCACATAAGTTATAACCATTTCACATAACTTACAACCATGTGATAGCTATTTGATAGCTATTTAGTGATTTCAGTCTATGTACAAAAGTATAGGTATTATGGCAGGGTGTTGCCCTGCACTGGCCCTTTAAGGGGCTGAGACCTGGAGTCAGGGGGAAGCCCAGCTGAGGCAAATAAGGAGGGCCCAGCTGAAGACTATAAGAGCAGCTCCTGGGAGGAGGAGGGACCTGACCTGCTTGCCTGCAGTGAGAGAGGCTTTGGCCTAGCAAACCCAGGCTACCCGGCCTGAGGCCCAGGGCTGCAAGGAGGCAGCCATGGAGGGCAGGGCTTGCATGGAGGCAGCCCTAAAAGGCTGGGCTGCAAGGAGGCAGCCACAGTTCTGCAAGGAGGCAGCTGCGGTAGGCTGGGGGAGTTCGAGCCAGGGAAGCCCCAGGCTATAAGACCACAAGGCAGGGTTGCAGGAGGCAACCGGGCAGGCAGAGGCGCACCCTTGGCCAGGGAGGAGTGGCTGGAAGAGACTGCAGTCCACCCAGAGACAGGACTAAAAGGGACTGGCAGTGGGCCCCTGAGGCCTGGAGGGTGCTGAGGAACTGTGTGTTTGAGGAGGAAGCTGGGTGTTCCCGGGAAGAACTAGGGGTACTAGGGAGTAGGGAGGACCCTGGAGGAGGAGCAGAGGAAGAACAATTCCCCCCCCCCCCCCCGGAAGGGGGTGCGGACCAAGACCAGAGTGGTCACTGCCGGAGGGCAGTGCCCTGAAGAGAATACCACACCCAAAGGGGGCACATTGGTGTCGGAGCAGCCGGTTGCTTCCCCAAAGCCACACTGAGGGAAGAAGCCTTGTGGAAAGTGAGTGAACCCGCTACAGTATGTATATTATACAAGCCACCTCAGTTATTGCCAGTTTTCTGGTAGTTTCTGCAAGGACTATTAGAACTGAATGTGCATGAAAATCAAACTGAATTTCTCATTGACATAGATGAATTTTCTAAGTCAGGCTTGAAGCCATTTGGGGCAACTATATTGTTGTTGTGAATTATCTATGTTTCTAAAGAATTCCCCAAAAAATACTTAGAAAATACTTGGGTTTTTATTTAGATTTACATGAAGAAAACCAGAATTAACCATATGCTGTTATAATTATTTTTCAAACATTGCCAGTGATATGAAATAATTTTTAGATTTAAGTCTCTGTTTGGAATAACAGTCATCAGTTAAATTTCTTCAGACAGTGTTGTTTGTTCATACTACACAAGCAAGCAATGGAAGAATGTAGATTATACAAACAAACAAGCAATTGAAGAATTCATTAAAATTCATATTTTACTAGTGTATTTGCACACTTTCAGTGAAGATGAGGAGGAATGACAAACAATCTCTGGAAGATAGGAAGAAAGATAATGGTGGAAGGGAAGTTTCAAATATGAAATCAAGCAAATATAGTCTCCCCCCCCCCAGCTATCTTTTCATATTTATTGAAATAAAAACCCACAAAAATTAGACAGAACAAATCACAGAAAAAATACCATCCAAATTCTCCCCACCCCAGATTCTTTGTCCTTGAAATTAGAAGATCCATTCCAAGTTCATTCATTTGTTATCTACGTTGCCAGTGATTGAATAGCTGCACATATGTCATGAAGTGTGTCAAGTGTGTCATTCTGTGCCTGCTACAAACAGCTGAACAGTGGCTCTGCAGGGGTAATATAAAACCATTGTACCATTACCAGAGTTTCAAGGAAAGTATGCAGTGAGTCTTCTTCAAGGTGTGTCCCTGTGGCTGTTCCACTAAATGTGTTTCAGGACCCTGTGCTTATAGCTGGAGACTTACAGCAGCAGTACCCCAGATGGCACCATGTGTACGATGCTGTCTCTCAGCTCTGCAAGCATGTAATCAGCACAGGTCATCAACCATCCCTCCATTGCTGTTCTACCGCCCTAGGCTTAGATGAGAATGCAGCAGCTCTCCTCGCTTCACATCTTCCAAATAAGACATCCCCTTTAATCTCATCTTTACTTTACTTTTTACCGCAGGCTCTTTGTTATTCCCTTATTATTTCATTAACCTATTATTTAAAAAAAAAAACCAAATCCCTTCCCCCATACCTTCCACTTACAACAGAGCCTCCATCATGCCAGGTTCCCTGAGTTTCAAAAGATGACCCACTTGCAGGCTCTCCATACCCATTTCGGATAGCGATGCTCCCTGCATCAGATGCCTTGGGGATACTCATATTCCCCAAAAATGCCCACATTGCAAGAAGGTTTCAGTGAGGTCACTTAAAGCACAGGACCTCCTGTTAAAACTTTTTGTGGAGAAATAGCTAAGACCAGCTTCTGAGCCTGCGCCTCAGACCATGACATCTCAGTAATTACCCATAGTGACCTTGGATCAGGGTCCCAGTCTTCCACCTTCTTAACCCTCCAATTAAGAAAAACATCAAACAAAAAAGACAGTCCTCACCAGAGAATGATTTTTCTTCAAAAAAGTGGTCTCCCACAGCAAAGTCTGCCTCAGTACTGATGGCACCATCCTCATTGGATCAACAGGTGCCAGGCACATCTGGTACGCAGGTACAACAGGTACAGACAGCAGCAGCGGCGCAGGAGCCAGCAAACAGAGCTGTAAACGGGAGTTTGGATTGTAGGACTCGTTTAGGGTTTGTTTTTGCCGTAGGGGGGTGTTTTGGTTTGTTTTTGTTCTTGTGTTTGCCGGACTAACAGGATTTAGGTGAGAAGGCTGATTAACACAGACATAGCAGTGGCCATAACCCAAGCAGTAGAGGACACAATGAGACTGAGTGATGTGGCAGCTGTGGTATGTATATGATTCTGGAGGGGGTACCTGAAAGGAGTTTTGTTTGTATGAAATGCCGCCTAATAGAACTGATGGAAGAAAAGATCCGAGGATTGGAGATGCAGGTGGAAACTCTGGTCGAGTTTAGAAGGGGGTTTGAGCAGATGATGGAGCAAAGGCATGAGGTGGCTGAAGGGGAAAGCTTAGACATGCAGACTGAAGCAAGATCAAAGGCATCTGAGGGGGGACTGCTGGGCGAAGAAAATAGACAGTGGAAGCATGTGACTAAGAGAACCAGGCAGAGGAAAAGATGGGCCAGTGAAGGAGAAATAGAGCTCAAGAACAGGTACGCGGAGTTGGAGAATAGAGAAGGGATACAGCAGGTGGCCACTGAAGGTGGAAAGGCAAGGAGGAAGAGAAGAGTGAGTAGTCCCATATATAAAGGGGAAGAGTCGATGGAGACAACACCAATAATGAGCACCAGGAGGATACAGGATGGGTTGAAGAAGATTTCAAGAGAAGATAGGAATAGAAAGGACTTGCAGCCAGAGGAAACAAGGGATAGACCAGAGAATCGCACTGTCACCAGGAAAAGGCAGGTCTATGTGATTGGGGACTCCTTATTGAGAAGAATAGACAGGCCTGTAACCAGAGCTGATCCAGAGAACAGAAGGGTGTGCTGTCTGCCAGGTGCTAAGATACAGGATGTGGAACTAAGGTTGAAGATCTCCTTCTTTGAGAAAGTAACAGATTTTTTAGATAAAGGAAATGCAGTGGATCTAATTACCTTGATTTCAGTAAGGCATTTGCTACAGTACCACATGGGGAATTATTGGTTAAATTGGAAAAGATGGGGATCAATATGAAAATTGAGAGGTGGATAAGGAACTGGTTAAAGGGGAGACCACAGCGAGTCATACTGAAAGGTGAACTGTCAGGCTGGAGAGAGGTTACTAGCGGAGTTCCTCAGAGATCAGTTCTGGGACCATTATTATTTAATCTTTTTATTACTGACCTCGGCACTAAAAGTGGGAGTGTGCTAATAAAGTTTGCGGATGACACAAAGTTGGGAGGTATTGCCAATTCAGAAGAAGATCAGGATATCATACAGGAAGATCTGGATGATCTTGTAAATTGGAGTAATAGTAATAGGATGAAATTTAATAGTGAAAAGTGTAAGGTTATGCATTTAGGGATTAATAACAAGAATTGTAGTTATAAACTGGGGACACATCAGTTGGAAGTAACGGAAGAGGAGAAGGACCTCGGAGTCCTGGTTGATCACAGGATGACTATGAGCCGCCATTGTGACATGGCTGTGAAAAAGGCTAATACGGTCTTGGGATGCATTAGGCAAGGTATTTCCAGTAGAGATAAGGAGGTGTTAGTGCCATTATACAAGGCATTGGTGAGACCTCATTTGGAATACTGTGTGCAGTTCTGGTCTCCCATGTTTAAGAAGGATGAATTCAAACTGGAACAGGACAAAGAAGGGCCACTAAGATGATTCGAGGAATGGAAAACCTGTCTTATGAAGGGAGACTCAAGGAACTTGGCTTGTTTACCTTAACCAAAAGAAGGCTGAGGGGAGATATGATTGCTCTCTTTAAATATATTAGAGGGATAAATGCCAAGGAGGGAGAAGAATTATTTAAGCTCAATACCAATGTGGACACAAGAACAAATGGATATAAGCTGGCTATTAGGAAGTTTAGGCTCGAAATTAGGCGAAGGTTTCTAACCATCAGAGGAGTGAAGTTCTGGAACAACCTTCCAAGGGAAGTAGTGGGGGCAAAAGACCTATCTGGCTTCAAGATAAAGCTAGATGGGTTTATGAAGGGGATGGTTTGATGAGGTAATATGATCTTGGCAATTAATTGACCTTTCACTATCAGTGGTATATAGGCCAATGGTGGGAAGATAGGAGTTGCTATAGAGAACTTTTTTCTGGGTGTCTGGCTCGTGAGTCTTGCCCACATGCTCAGGGTTCAGCTGATCGCCATATTTGGGGTCGGGAAGGAATTTTCCTCCAGGGTAGATTGGTAGAGGCCCTGGAGGTTTTTCGCCTTCCTCTGTAGCATGGGGCACGGGTCACTAGCGGGAGGATTCTCTGCATCTTGGGGTCTTTGAACCATCGTTTCGAGGACTTCAATATCTGAGATATAGGTGAGAGGATTATTCTAGCAGTGGGTGGGTGAGATTCTGTTGCCTGCATTGTGCAGGGGGTCAGACTAGATGATCAAAATTGTCCCTTCTGACCTTAAAGTCTGTGAGTCTGAGTCTATGAGGTACAGACAAGTCCTGAGGGAAACTGCTTATAAGCAGCCATGCCCTCCATCAGGTTCAAAATGCAAGAGCAAAATAACCATTCTGATATCAAAGGAACTGGCGGTACCTCAAGTGACCACACTATGGGCACTGAAAGAACCCATGCCACAACCTGTCTGTGGCACCTTTGGTACAGATGGTGACCAATCCTGTACCATCATCTGCACTGATCTTCACTGCACTGCATCCACTCACTTCCCACTCATACTTGGCTTTATCTTCAGTACTGGGAATTCCACTTTTTGGTACTGACAGTACTCCTGTGCACCAGGAACCTAGCAGACTAATTTCACCAACTAGTTCTGTCTGTGATGAAGATGAAGATGAGGATTAGATCTCCTTCTCACCCCATCATTCATCTCCCAGGTCTACAACACAGCCTCAACCACTGCAGATCCATGGACAATCTTGACAAACATTTCCATGTCTCCCACCCATTCCTCTCCCTATGATTTGGCCAGAAGGAAATCCATGGACTGCCTACCAAGCCTATCAATCTGCTCCATCAGGAACACAAGCAGTTGCTCCACAGAGGCAGGCACCTCAGGAGGTTCAAACTAGGGATGTTAAGTAGCAATTAATATGCTTGTTGAGTAATCAATTGAATTTTCATCAACTACTTGACTAGTTGTTAGGGAAAGGCAGTTACAGCGCTCACTTCCGGGTCTCAGCACAACACTCCCCCCGCTCTGCACACTTCAAGGGACAGAGATGAACCGGTGCATAAAGATGCTGGCTCAGTCTCTGGTCTTCCGCCAGGTCTTAGGACAACCACTCCCTCCCCCGCTGCCACTCTGCATTCTGAAAGGGACAGAGCAGCAGCAGCCAGTCCTGTGGGTCTCAGCACAAGCCCCAATCATCCCCCATTGCCACTCAGCATTTTTAAAAGGACAGAGCAACAGCGGCTGCTTAAACTGCCACTGCTCTGTCCCTTTAAAAATGCAGCGTGGCAACTTGGGGGGGGAGGGGGAGGTTGTGCTGAGACCCAGGGGGTTGGCTGCTGCTCTGTCCCTTTAAAAATGCTGAGTGGCAACAGGGTGGGGGGCTTGAGACCTGTAGGACCAGCTGCTCAGACTGTCCCTTTCAGAATACAGAGTGGCAGCGGGGAGAAGGGGGAGAGATTGAGCTAGTGTCTCTGCACGCTGGCTCCTCTCTGTCCCTTTAAGAGTGCAGAGCAGTGGTGTGGGTGGGTGTAATCGAGTAGTCAATAGTGCTACCCAATAAGCTCCTGCTTAGCAGGTAGTCAACTACTCGACTACTCATTCACATCCATAGTTCAAACACCTCAAGATGACATGAAGGACATAGAGGAGGGCCAGGAGGATGACACCATGCCTCCTACACATCTGTCATCCTCATCACCAGATAAGACTATTGTGCTTACAACCCCGATCTCTGGAGATGAGTTTATATCATTCCAAGACCTTTTTAAAAGGATGGAAGAATTCATTTGGATTCTTGCAGAGTTACCTAAAACACAGCATAAATTAACTGATATCCTACAGGCCTCCCCTTCAGCAAAGTTAGCCTTGCCAATAAATGAGGCCATAATGGACCCTACAAGGGTAATTTGGCAAACCCCTGTGTCCATCACTCCCACTTCCAAGAGGGTGAATTGAAAATACTATGTGCCAGCCAAGGCAGCCAAATTCCTTTTTTCCCATCCTGCCCAGTCATAAATGCAATACATCATAAGGGCAAGCAGACCTAATTCAAAACAACAACCCCCTACAACAAGGATTGGAAGAGATTAGACATCTCTGGCAGAAAATCATACTCATCTGCCTCCTCGCAGTTCCATATCACGAACTATGCTACTCTACTGGCAAAATACACTTGCAGTAATTTATTTGAAAAAATGAGACCTTTTATTGATCAGTTATCAGAGGATAACAAGGAGATACACAAAGCAAACATATCAGAAGGAGCGCTCATAGCAAAGACATCTCTACAGGCATTTCTTGACTGGGCCGACACTGCTAGATCCTTAGCAACTGCAGTCCTGACATGTTGACCATCCTGGCTGTCTCTCTCCAGTTTTCCTAAGGATATACAAACAATGGGGAAGGAGCTATCTTTTGAACGTCAGAAGCTTTTTACAGAAAATACCAATGCCTCCATACATACCTAAGATCCCAGGGCAATCCTCAAGATACGAGGCATGTATATTCTCCAGCCAAGGAAGAAACAGGGTTGTTATCATACTCAATGATTCTGCCCATCACCTTATAATCAACAACGATGAGCCTATAGCCAGAATCTTAGGCAGAAATAGCCTTAAAAGAGAAAAATCAAGAACAACATCTACCTTCTCAACCCTCTACATCTCACCAGGCATTTTGAGATCTTGGTCAAGGGTTCGACAGCCCCCATTCAATGGGATTGCCAATTTACCATCACAATTTTACATTGTCTCCTTCCATACAATCTGGCTTGGGAGCAAATTACCACAGACAAATGGTTGCTAGAAATAATATCACAGATTTACGACAGTCCCTTCCTGTGTAGCCCATCTACCGAACCCCATTTCCCATCCCTCTTCAGGGACCCCTCCCATAAGGTCCTTTTGCAATAGGAGATACAGCACTTGGTTCAACTAGGAGTAATAGAATACATCCCCGCTCAACACAGGGAAACAGTATTTTACTCCAGGTACTTTCTGACCCCAAAAAAGACTGGGGATGGAGGCCTGTTTTAGCCACCTAAACAAGTTCCTAAAAAAAATCAACACTTCAGAATGGTTGCTTTGGCAAATATAATCCCTTCACTAGAGAAAGGGGATTGGTTGCCGTTACTCAACCTACGGGACACTTAGGCTACATCTTCAATGCAGCGCTATTTCGAAATTGGCTTGAAATAAGCTACTCAATTTGCATAGCTTAAATTGCGGATCTTATTTCAACCTACGGTGCAGTATAGACACACCCTTTATTTCCATATTGCAATTCACCTGACACACAGGTGATTCCTATGCCACCAGCATTACCAGTATTGGGTTTCACCATTTGACCTAACAACAGCCATGAGGGTATTTTCAAAGGTATTATCTGTAGCAATTGCTCATCTCCAAAAGTCAGGGAGTCATGATATTCCCATATCCAAGCGATCTCTACAAAAAGCAAACTATTCACATCTCTGGGGTTTCATATAAACAAACAATAGTCTCAACTCATCCCCACACAGCAACTGGAATTTATTGGGGCTATCCCAGATTGCACAAAGGCATATGCCAAACTCCCACAGCACCGCTTTTTGGCAATCACCACTCTGGCCACAACTATCATCAGCAGTCCACAAGTCTCAGCTAGACAATACCTACAGCTGCTCAGACATATGTCAGCAATAACTTAGTCATAAAATTTGCCAGATTCTACATGTGATGTCTCCATGGCTAGTTCCAAACCTGGTTTTTTTTTTCCACACAGGCATCACTTGGGCAAGTCCCTCAACATCCCCCCAAAAAACAAAATGCTTCCTGGAATGGTGGTTACAGCCACAAAACCTATGTATTGGAATACCTTTCCAACAGAAAAACCCAACCTTTGTTTACTACAGATGCATCACCAGCAATCTGGGGGGCACATCTCAACAACCATGCTATCCAGGGTCAATGGCTATCTCATGAAACATCATCTCACATCAATGTGCTCAAACTCTGTGCTTGTCAGACATGCTTCAAGCACTTCCTCCCACTTATCCACAACAGATCGATCAAGTTACTTAAAGATAACACAGTATGTATGTTCTATATAAATTGTGAGGAAGGAGCATGATCATATCATCTATGTGTAAAAGCCATTAGCCTATGGCAATGGTGCACAAATCATCAAATAGGCATTTCAGCCACCTATCTTCCAGGACATCAAAATACGAGAGCAGAACACCTAAGCAGACGCTTTCTGCACAAACATGAATGGGAAATTCACCCACAAGTCATCCATTACATATTCCAGGTCTGGGGCTATCCAGAAATAGACTTACTTGTAACTCAGCACAATTCAAAAGGCTCCAAATATTGCTGCAGAGCCAAAGCTATATTTATATATATTGGGAATTATATATTGGGAATTCACTCCAGGGGGGTGGTCTTCTCATCAAGTGGGATTATCCTCTCATGTATGATTTCCTCCCATCCTATTACTCAGCAGAATCATTCAGAAAATCATATAGGACAAGGCACAAGTGATACTAATCATGCCAAGACAGACATAGTATCCTTACATGAATACACTAGCCATGGCATCTCCTCTTTAACTCCTTCACATTCCACATCTTCTTACCTAGAATTCTGACCAGATCCTCCATCATGAGATTCTGCTCCTACAGCTCAAAGGTTACTGAGGGGTTAGCTGCATTCAATCTAGTCTGCTCTGAAGAAGTAAAACAAATTATCCTTAACAATCACGAACCCAGTACAAGACATACATACTCACAGAAATTGCCTCACTTTCTCATCTGGGCAGAAGAAACACAATCCATGTCTCTGCATTCAGCCCCACTCTATGACTGTGTCTAGACTGGCCAGTTTTTCCGCAAAAGCAGCTGCTTTTGCGCAAAAACTTGCCAGCTGTCTACACTGGCCGCTTGAATTTGTGCAAGAGCACTGACGTTCTAATGTAAGAAATCAGTGCTTCTTGCGCAAATACTTTGATGCTCCCGTTCGGGCAAAAGTCCTTTTGTGCAAAACCTTTTGCACAAAAGGGCCAGTGTAGACAACGTGGTATTGTTTTGCGCAAAAAAGCCCCGATGGCTAAAATGGCGATCGGGGCTTTCTTGCACAAAAGCACGTCTAGATTGGCCATGGACGCGTTCGCGCAAAAAGTGCTTTTGCGCAAAAGCGTCCATGCCAATCTAGATGCTCTCTTGCGCAAATACTTTTAACGGAAAACTTTTCTGTTAAAAGCATTTGCGCAAATTCATGCCAGTCTAGACGCAGCCTATAAGTTTTTGGACTCTATACTTTCTCTAAAGAAAAAGGGCCTTGCTAATATCTCAATTAAAGTGCACCTAGCGGCAATCTGAAGTGAACATAATGGGATAGACGGCCACACTGTCTTTGCACGTCCAACAACAAAATGATTTCTGAAGGGACCAAATAATATCTGGTCACAACCAGCACCATCATGGTATTTCAGCCGTGTCCTCAGAACACTCACAGGAGAACCCTTCAAATCCATGGCCACTTGCTAATTACTGCACCTATCAATGAAGGTCAGCTTCCTCATCGCCATCACATGAGAATGACCATAGTGGGTCAGACCAAAAATCCATCTAGCCCAGTATTCTGTCTTCCAACAATGGCCAATGCTGTATGCCCCCAGAAGGAATGAACAGAACAGGTAATCTTCAAGTGATGTCACATCTGTCACCCATTCCCAGCTTCTGACAAACAGAGTCTAGGGACACCATTCCTACCCATCCTGACTAATAAGCACTGATGGAACTATCCTCCATGAATTTATCTAGCTCTTTTTTTTTTAACCCAGTTAAAGTGCTGACCTTCACAACATCCTCTGGCAAGGAGTTCCACAGATTGACTGTGCATTGCATGAAGAAGTACTTCCTTTTGTTTGTTTTAAACCTGCTACCTATTAATTTCATTTGGTGACCCCTACTTCTTATGTTATGGGAACAAGTAAATAACCTTTCCTTTTTCACTTTCTCCATACCAATCATGATTTTATAGATCTCTATTATATCCACCCTTAGTCTCCTCTTTTCTAAGATGAAAAGTTCCAGTCTTTTTAATCTTTCCTCATATGGCAACCATTTCAAACCCCTAATCATTTTTGGTGCCCTTTTCAGAACTTTTCTAATCATAATAGCTAGGAGGGCCAGTGAAATAGCCGCTCTCATGGCAGATCCTCCTTATACAATTTTCCTAAAAGACAGTCATTCTTAGATCACATCTTAAATTGTTCCCCAAATTTGTGTCCTCCTTCCACCTTAATCAAGCATTGTATTTACCTATCCCAAACCTCATTCTGATGCCAGTGCGGCTCATCTCACCTTGGACATTTGCAGGGCACTTGCATTTTACCAAGAAAGGACAAAACATTTTAGAAAATCTTCTAGAGACTTTTTCTCCCTGTACCAGAGTATTCTGAAGGTCTTATGTTCTTATGTAAAGGTCAAACCATCTCCAATCAGAGACTATCAAAGTGCATTGCATCATGCATTCACCTCTGCTACTCAGAAAATAATGTTCCTGCTCCTGATAGTATAGCACTCACTTTATTAGAGCAGTGGCTGTCTCTACAGTGTTCCTAAGCAGATGCAATTCCAGACATATATGCAAAGCAGCTACATGGGCTTCAATACGCATGTGATGAGGTGTGCATATCCCGCACTGAACCAGGAGAGGTTAAAACCCTGTGGGCAGAGGAAGTCCCACCCCTCCATCCCGCCTGGGCATGCTCCAAATGCTGGAGCAGCATAAAAGGGAGTAGCTCAGCTCATTCTGGGCTGGCCACCAGAGGAGAAGGACCTCCAGCAGGAGCTTCAGAGATGCACCACCCAGAGACACAGGCAGCAGGAGCCAGACACCCAGGAGACCACCCTGAGCTACCAGTGCCGGAGGAACCCCAGGAAAAGGCAGCTGCGGGGGAACCGGAGAACTCAGAGACCACATGGAACGTCTCCACACCAGAGCTGGTAGAAAGTGACCCAGGGAGGGTGTTGGAGTGATATCGCCCACCTGGTTGATCTTGTTGTGTTGTGGTTGGATTCCCTGCTGAGCGACTGGGGGAGCACTCTGCCACTCACAGGGGCCTTGGTCGGGGTCCAGTGAAGTAGGGTGGGCCCAAGCCCCCATTTGTGGCTGTTGCCACAAATCCTCATAGACCGTAGCCATTGGGCTGTGCTACCCTGAACCAAGGGCTACCCCCATTAACTCTAGCCATTAGGCTGCAGTGCCCTGAACTGGGGGATACCTTCAAGGACTCTACCTATTTGGCTGTGCTGCCCTGAATGCAGGGCTGTTACTATTGACTTCTGTTGCCATTGACTTTAGCCCTTAGGCTGTACTGCCCTGGACTAAGAGCCATCTTTACAGATTGATAGAGGATGCTGTCAACCCAGAAGCTGACAAAGTGGTGTCCCTACCCCTGGATACCTGCACCTCAAGGGACAGGGTGTGTATATGCCGCTATAACACCCATAAATAAATATGCCAAATAGTATGCACAATTCTGCATGGCCACACCCTCTAATGTACATAGGAAACTTTCAAAGTCCCTCCTTCCAGTCTAATATTTCGGGAGGTATGCCAAAATAACTACCCTGTGTCTTTTAAATGTGCCTGTTTTTTCAAAATAAAGGGCTCTTTATTTCGGCATCCCTGTAACCCTTGTTCCATAGTGTTAAGGGATGTGTCAAAATACAGTAAAACTCCATTGGTCCGGCATCCAATGCTCCGACACTCCTGATGGTCCAGCACCATCGGGAATCCGGAAGTGCTCCGGGCAGCTGGACCATTGGAGCTGCTCTGCCCCCGATTCAGCCGCTGCTGAAACTGACCAGCGGCTGATTCTGGTCAGCCGCTGGTCAGTTTCAGCAGCGGCTGAATCAGGGATGCCTGGGGCAGAGCAGCTGGGGTGCTGCCAGGTTGGTCCCATAGCGCTGCCCCTCGGCGCTGCGGAACCAACCCGGCAGCACCCCAGCTGCTCTGTCTCAGGCGTCCCCAAGAGCAGCTGGGGTGCTGCCCGGTTGGTCTCTCAGTGCCGGGGAGCGGCACTACCGGACCAACCCGGCAGCACCCCAGCTGCTCTGCCTCAGGTGTCCCCAATTCAGCTGCTGCTGAAACTGACCAGCAGTGGCTGAATCGGGGACGCCTGGGGCAGAGCCGGACTATTGGAAGGGGGGGCTATGAGGGGTCTGGGGTGGCATCCCCTCCCACCCCATCCCAGACCCCTCATAGCCCCCCCTTCCGATAGTCCGGCATATTTGATAATCCAGCACCCCCTGGGTCCTAAAGGTGCTGGATTATCGGAAGTTTATTGTAGTGTGTTATTTCAAAATTTGACGCTGTGCAGACATGCCAGATTTCAAAATAAGCTATTTTGAAATACAATCAAAATAAGGTATGCAATTTGCATAGCACAAATTGCATATCTTAGTTTGAGTTTAGGGTGCTGTGTAGATGCATCCCTACAGTAGAGCACCCACAGGGACATTCCTTGAAGAAGACGAGATAATTACTCACCTGTGCAGTAACTGATATTCCTTGAGATGGTTGTCCCAGTGGATGTTCCATGACCCTCCCTCCTCTCCTGGGCTTTGGAGTTTAATTTGATTCTATGCAGTAGAGAAGAACTGGAGGGACAGTTGAGACGCATGCTAGTTACACGCTCGCAGTGTCATGAGACAGCACCATGTGCAAGTGGCCTCCCAAGTTGCTGCTGTAAATCTCTGGCTATAAGCACAAGGTGCCAAAACACCTACAGTGGAGCACCCACAGGGCCAACCATCTAGAAAAATGTCAGTTATTGCATAGGTGAGTGTGATGGATAGGAGGAGTGCTGGCCAGCACTGAGTGACTAAAGGGTTAAACTCAGATAGCTAGGGAGTGTTGGCAGGAAGCCAGTGAGAAAGATTGTTGACATTTAAATTGAATAGATATACTTGCCTGCTGTTCCTTTGTGTGAGTTTTAAGATAGGAGCTGGGGAAAACAAGGTGAATTAATTCAGGCATAACTACCATGCCTACAAGGAATACTGGGCATGAAAATGGACTGGACCTTGAAGTATGGATCGTGAGTAGATAGGGTAATGTATATTTAGTTGCAATCAGGTTATTTTCTTTGTTTTGTTGTTTGGTTAAACTTCTTTGTGCTAAGTCCATATCCCCCCATTCACTATATCTAAGCTGTACCCAGAAATTTTATGCTTCTCTGTGTTTTACTTCATTTTTGCTCAGTTGCTCTGTAGCACTTGGCAATCACGTATGCTTAATCAAGTATATCTTTTTGTTTTGTTAATAAAAATCACCATTTAAAGGTGACGATTTGATTCTTGTGTCCTAGAAAGTAGCCTAAGACTAAGAGGTCAGCTCTCAGAGATTGCAGTTTGTTTTCTGTTTTTTTCAAGCTTTCTTGTGGTAAAAGAGCTTCCACCCCTCTGAAAGAAGTTCAAATGGTGACAGCTACCTCCCAAGGGCAGGAAATCTGAGACCTTAGGGAGCTTTTAAGCAGAAGCCTATAGAGGCAAGGTATTTAAGGTCTCTTGCAGGCCCCCACATTCTGCACTTGAAGTGCCAGAGTGGGGAACAGCCTTGACTGTAAGTAACTGCCTCATGTCTGTCTTTTACTTACTGGAACAGATGCTCAGTCTTTTGGCATATGAAAATGTCCAAAAGTCAATTGTTAGTAAGGCAGACCATGCAAAAATGGAACATTCATTTTTTAAGCCAACAAAACTGTTAGAAAAGGGTCAGATGCGAAGAACAGAATAATAAAAATTGTTCAACTCTCTCCTCTGATCCAGAGCAGGTGTCCTGAGCATAGCCTTTATCTACTGTGTTTCCTCGACATTGGTTACTTGTAACATACAATTTTCTACAAATATCTGCCATCATTTATCCCTGAACTTGATGGGAACTCTGTTATTCTGAAGGTCCAACAGTGACCTTACTGAGTCAATCTTCAGGGTAATTCCATACTGCTATATGGCATTCTGAAAAATATTCCCTCAGTACCCTCTGCTTTAGGGCTCTCTTAAACTGAGCCATCATGGTAGAAGGCTCTTACCTGAATTTGCCAATGAGAAATTCATTTTAAAGCAGATGTATATGTTAGATGGAAACTGCTTGACAGGTATAGAAAAAAAATACCTCTTTAGGATTTTTTCGGAGCTGTATCATCTTCTTCCCACCAGTTACTCAATTTCTTCACCCATGACATATCTGAATAATACTGGAAAATTAGAGGCCATCCCATACCCTCAGTCATGCAAACCTCATGTAAATTAAAAATTTAAAAATATCATCAAGAAAACTTCAGGACCAACTCAAACCCCTTTCTTTAACTGGCAGGTAAATTATGTTTCTTATCTCTAGGGCTATGTCTAGTCTACATCCCTCTTTTGAAGAGGGATGTAGTTTAGACGCACCCTAGGTTACATTATTACCACAGAATATCTGGAAAAAAAATAACCCTCTCAATTTGACCAGCATTTTTCCAGGGACAGGATACCTATATGTTATATAAATGCTAAGAGGTAATAGAAATTTTTAGTTAATATTGCCCTTTCTGCCAACAACAGGGTCCATCTCTTCTACCTCATCATCTTAACCTGGCAGGATGCAAACTGTTTCTCCCAGTTCACTGCCAAGATGACTTCCAAAATATCCATTACTCCACAATCTGCAACTTCCCTGGAAGAGCAAGCATACCATTGCTCTTGCTGCAGATGAATCATGTAAAGTGAAAAAAAATCCTTCCTTCCATTTTTCCCACAAGCACTGTGATTTCATTCACATGAATGCAGTGTACAAAGTGGATTCATAAACCTTTGATAAAATTCCACTATATAAATAGTACACAGCAGGAAAAGTTCCTTTCTTCAGTGACAACTACATGAGCTTTCATGTCCGCTATTGGCCTCATAAGTCTTGTTTCTCAGCAGCCATTGTTGGAAAACCTGTGATACTATTCAAAAACTGTTGTTGCTGGAAAGGAGGAATGGTTTATCCCTAAAAGAGCTCATTGTAACATTTGTGAGCTATCCTGTACATGCTGGTAAGGATTCCTCCTCCACATTATCTAGGGTTGCTAGACATCCAGTTTTCAACCGGAACACCAGTTCAAAAAGGCTCCAGTTGGTACAACAGGGACTTAGGGCTAAGGCAGACTCTCTACATGTCCTAGGTCCAGGCAATTCCCAGAAGTAGTCTCCAGGTTCAGGGAGGTTCCATGTGCTGCCTTTGTAGTGTTGGCTCTACAGCTCTCATTGGGCAGGAAGCACAACCAATAGGAGCTGCAGGGGTGACAGCTGTGGGTGCAAAGGCAGTGCATGGAGACCTTTTGCACCCAGGAGCTGTAGGGACCTAGCAGCCATTTCCCTCTTTGTAAGCCATGGTAAGCACTGCCAGAACCCAGCACACCCCCCCCTGCATCCCAACCCCATGTCCCAGCCAAGAGTCCTATCCTGTAACCTGAACTGCTCATTTCTGACCCTAGCCAGAGCCCATACCTCCAGCCAGAGCCTTCAACCATCCACACTCCAATTACCCAGGCCCAGTGAGGGGCTCAAGATAGGAGCAATGGAGGCAGGGAGGGTGGAGGAAGCAGAGTGCAGGGTCTCTGAGACGGAGGGAGGCAGGGTCAGGGCCTCAGAAAAGGGGCTTGTTTCCTCTACTATATTGTACTTATTTTCAATGGTTCCCATTCCCTTTAGCCTGACCCTTTCCACATCCTTTACCTCTAAAGGATAAAGTCCTTCTCTCAAAAGTAGAGATGTCCTGCTATTCAAAATAGGGCTTTCATCAGTCACTGCAGGGCCGCTTGGAATTCTCTGCTCCCTTCCTTTCCCCAGTTCAGGGAAGGACAAAGGGTTGTGCACCGGAAAATGAAATCTTTCCCTATTTTACCATGTGTCTGTGCACTGCCTGAAAACATGCCACTTTTCCCACATGCATTGCATCTAAAGAAGAGCCTGCAGTCCTTAGCTTTATATGAATTATATGCATTAAAATGAAAGTGCATGTACTTTCTCAAATACCCTGTAGTGCTGCAGTTAAGGCAAGTTATGGCTTCCCAGGATAGCTATAGTAACTCTGTTCAGAACTGCAATAAACCATTTTGGGGAGATGTTGTATTATGTTATTTATCTGGAAAAATACAAAGATGCCTTGGAATTCACTATTCCAAACTTTCATTGACCCTAAATTTTAACTGGATATCACAACACTTTAGCATAATGGGGAACTTAGTGCAGAGCATCTGCTTTATATATATTTTCATTGTAGATGGAAATAGTCACAAGATTAATAGCATGCTGAAATAAAGAAATGACTACGATATCATCCCAATCCCTTTCCCAATTCCAAATGGCTCCCAGAAAAAATCCAATTCATTTTCAGAGTAAAAGCTAACAATGCTGCCTAGCAGGTGGATCACAATTTTTGCTGTGCGAGAATCCTAAAGATTTTAACAAGAATCAAAGCAACAAAAGCCCTAGTGTGACTGTTGTCCATGTTCTCAGACATATCACAAATCTCTGCTGAGGCATCCTATGATAATGCTTCCATTGGGCAGCATCCTGCCCAGATGTCTGATCCCAATTAACTATGACTGTTTCACAGGTTTTCTTCCTTGGTAGCATCTCAGGAGATCTAGAGTTAGAAATGGACAAGTTAGGTTCTTCCTTATTGTCATTATTCCAAGCTTGCTTACTCACACAGGCCTTTCTGCTCCCTTATAGCACTGTAGATTCCCTTTGTGTTTCTGGGGACTCCGGGGCAAGAAAAATAAAAGACCTCACTTCAGAGTCTATCAAAATGTTTCTTTGGGGCCTCTTTTCCCTATGGCCAACTCATATTCTTGATAATCCTGAGTGATGTCCCTTAAGAGCAGAATATTTAAGAACAGGTTAGACAGACAGCTATCAGGGATGATACAGCCCAGGGCTGAGGAAAATACAGCCCAGGGACCAGATCCAGCCCACCAAGCCACTGGATCCAGCCCACAGACCTCCCTGCCGGAACCCTCGGGCACATGTAGCTGTGCGGTTTAAAGCACAATCTGCATGGTTCTCTACCCTGCAGGGTGAGGGAAGCTTTGTGCAGTCTCCCTGCCCCCAGCCCAATCCTTAGTTCCTATTGGCCAGAAACAACCAGCCAATAGGAACTGACCCCAGCCAATCTCTCAGCTCCTATTGGCTGGAAATAGGTGAATAGGAGCTGAGGGATTGACCTGGGGGATGGGAGCAGTGCAAATCTCTTTCCATTTCCAGAGCTGAGAACCACGTGGAGGGAGCAGCCTGCAGTTTCAAGTGGGGCTGCAGCAGGCAGGGAGCCCAGCCTGCCTTGGGGTGCTGCAGGGCTGCTGGCTTAGGTAAGCATCTCCCCTCCACAGCCTGCCTTTGGCACCCTAGCCCCTCCTGCATCCCAACTCCCTCCACCAGGTCACCATCCAAACCCTCCACACTCCCCTGCCCCAGGTCACAATTCCCTCCCAGATCCTGTACCCCCTCCTTCACCCTCCCCCAGGCCAGAATCCTCTTCTGCACCTAAACACCCTTCCAGACCCAGCGCCCCATTCCCCTGCCCCAAGTCTCCACCCAAACCCTCTGAAGTCTGCACCTACTTTTCCCCTTCTCCCAGGACATAGCTCCCTCCCAGACTTTGCTCCCCTTCCTAGTGTCCCTCCCCCAGGCCAGAATCCTTTCCTGCACCCACACCCCCTCCCTGACACTACACCCCAATCCCCTGACCCAGGTCACAACCCCATCCTTTGCCTAAACTTCCTCTCAGACATCACATGGTCTCCTGAACCCCAGTCCCTTACCCTGTGTGCCCAACCTCCATCCTAGAGCCTGCATTCCCTCCACAGAAAAGTGCAGCCCTTGACCACTTTCCAAAACCTTGGAGTGGCCCCCCACCAGAAATTATTGCCCACCCCTGATCTAGATGGTGCTTGGTCCTGCTGTAAGGGCAGGGGATTGGACTTGATGATCTCTCAAGGTTCCTTCCAGTCTAGTATTCTATGAAAGTGAATGGACCCCTGCAAGAGAGACGAGCCCAATACTACCCCGCTCTCCACTCACAGGGAAGGGGAAGTCACAGGTGTGACTGCTAACCGGCCTTACAACCCTGCATTACTGATACAGCCTTACTGAGGCAAAGTTCCAGTGCCCCTCCTCAATACCCATTCAGAGTCAGGGAAACTAGGTCTGCTACATCTGTACTAGCAACTTCCTCTGGCAAGTGCTCACCAACATCAGAGAAAGGGAAAGAAAATGTTCTCCTTTAAATACATACTCCTACTGCTTGTTGCTTCATTCAAAATCCTTCCCATTCCCCAAGTGCAGGGCCCTTACTGGATGAGGGAGGTAGCCTAGTGACAGATGATGTGGGAAAAGATGAAGTACTCAATGCTTACTTTGCCTCTGTCTTCACAGACAGGTTCAGCTCCCAGACTAATGCGCTAGGCCATGCAGTATGGGAAGGAGGTGGACAGCCCTTGGTGGAGAAAGAACAGGTTAGGAACTATTTAGAAAAGCTAAACGTACACAAATCCACAAGTCTGGATTTAATGCATCCAAGAGTACTGAGGGAGTTGGCAAATGTAACTGCAGAGCCTTTGGCCGTTATCTTTGAAAACTCGTGGAGATTGGGAGAGAGGCAAATGTAATGCCCATCTTTAAAAAAGGGAAGAAGGACAATCCAGGGAACTACAGACCAGTCAGCCTTACCTCAATCCCTGGAAAAATCAGGAGGGGATCCTGAAGGAATCTATTTTCAAGCACTTGGAAGAGGAGAAAGTAATCAAGAATAGTCAACATGGATTCACAAAGGGCAAGTCATGCCTGACCAATCTGATTAGCTTCTATGATGAGATAACTGGCTCTGTGGATATGGGAAAGTCAGTGGATGTGATGTACCTTGACTTTAGCAAAGCTTTTGATACCGTCTCCCACAATATTCTTGCCAGCAAGTTATGGAAGTATGGATTGGATAAATGGAATGTAAGATGGATAGAAAGCTGGCTAGACTGTTGGGCCCAACTGATAGTGATCAACGGCTCGATGTCAGGTTTGCGGTCAGTTTCTAGCAGAGTGCCCCAAGGATTGGTTCTAGGATGTTTTGTTCAACATCTTTATTAATGACCTGGATGAGGGGAATGATTGCACCCTCAGCAAGTTTGCGGATGACACTAAGCTAGGGGGAGAGGTAGATATGCTGGAAGGCAGGGATAGGGTCCAGAGTGACTTAGATAGATTAGAGGATTGGGCCAAAATAAATCTGATGAGGTTCAACAAGGACAAGTGTAGAGTCCTGCACTTGGGACGGAAGAATCCCAAGCATTGTTACAGGCTGGGGACTGACTGGCTAAGTAGCAGTTCAGCAGAAAAGGACCTGGGGAGTATAGTGGATGAGAAGCTGGATATGAGTCAACAATGTACCCTTGTAGCCAAGAAAGCTAATGGCATATTAGGTTGCATTAGGAGGAGCATTGCCAGCAGATCTAGAGAAGTGATTATTCCCCTTTATTCGGCTCTGGTGAAGCCACATCTGTAGTATTGTGTCTAGTTCTGGGCCCCCCACTATGGAAAGGATGTGGACGCATTGGAGAGGGTCCAGCAGAGGGCAACCAAAATGATTATGGGGCTGGAGCACATGACCTATGAGGAGAAGCTGAGGGATTTGGGTTTGTTTAGTCTGCAGAAGGGAAGAGTGAGGGGGGATTTGATAGCAGCCTTCAACTTCCTAAAGGGAGGTTCCAAAGAGGATGGAGAGAAGCTGTTCTCAGTAGTGACGGATGGCAGAACAAGGAGCAATGGTCTCAAGTTACAGTAGGGGAGGTCTAGGTTGGATATTAGGAAAAACTATTTTACTAAGAGGGTGGTGAAGTAGTGGAATAGGTTACCTAGGGAGGTGGTGGACTCTGCATCCCTAGAGGTTTTTAAGTCTCTGCTTGACAAAGCCCTGTCTGGGTTGATTTGGTTGGGATTGGTCTTGCTTTGGGCAGGGGGCTGGACTTGATGACCTCCTGAGGTCTCTTCCAGCTCTCTGGTTCTATGACAAGTGACTCAGACTCATAGAAGTAAATCCTGTCCGTATTTATGTCTCTGCAATCCCAGTAGAGTCTGCACTGTTACAAATCTATACTTCAGTCACATTAAAATCTGAGGGTACGTCTATACTACAAGCCTCTTTCGAAAGAGGCTTTTTCGAAAGCATTTTTCAAAAAAGCCTCTTTCGAAAGAGAGCGTCTAGACTGCAACCACTTCTTTCAAAAAAACCCTGTAGTTTAGACACACCCTGAGTTAACTTGATTTACGACTGAAGTGTAGCATTTGGGATATGTTCATTTTCACACTATTTTGTTTGAGTATGACCGGTGTGAAAATAGCCTGTTCTTTTATTACCATGTAAAATAACAGATGATGTGAATCAGTTGCACATTTTAACATAAAAGAGCATTCTTCTTCGGGAGATTTCCCCATGGATGCTCAATATTAGGTCGGCGCGCTGCCGCCGAGCCATCGATCATAGATTTTAAAGCAGCGTCCCTGAGGTCGTGCATGCGCCTGTCTGTGGCCACGTGCTCCTTGTTGGCAGGTATCATGCATACACAAGCCCCCCACTCCCCTCTCCTCAGTTCCTTCTCTACAGCCTCCAGACAGAGACAGAGATCAGCAGTGCTGCCTATCTCATTCTCATTTTTAGATACTAACCCCTTTTAAAATCAAGTTTTTTCTCCTTGTTAGATTAGTGGTTGGTAGCTTACTTTAGTCTTAGAAAAAAAATGAGAATATCATAGTTTTTATCCCAGTTTACCCCTTCCGGTAGTTAGTTACTTAGTTAGTTAGTTAGTTGTTTAGCACCATGCTCAGCTCACCAGATTTTAAGCGCTGTTCTTCTTGCAGAGGTCCTATCCCCGTCTCGGACGGGCACGGACAATGTGTCCACTGCCTCAGAGGAGCGCATATTCCTCAAAAATGCCCTCATTGAGCAAAACTGAATTCGCAGGCATGACAAGACAGAGACCTGCGTCTCAAGTTAATGCTGCTCGAAAAATCCCTCAGACCTGCTTCAGACCTGTGTCAACATTTCAAGGAGCAGAGACAAGGCGGAGGCAAAAAGCCCACCAAAAAGAGAACCTCATCCCTGCTTCAGGAGACTCTGGCACCTAAGCGACAATCTCCCACACAGACTGTGCTGAAAGTAGCAGTGGCATCGTACCTAAGCACTTACGACACTCTGGTCGTCTCTGGAGCCACTAACAAAGCTAGCAAAGCAGGACATTCAAAACCCAACTCTGAGGCATCAGGTTTTAAGTTGCCTGCCTCATCAGCTTTGACAGCGTCCAGCACTGAATCTACCTTGCCAATGCAGGATAAATGTGTGGCACCGGCCATATCACCCAGCACAGACGCTAACCCACAGAGGCGCCTAGTGCGTCTCTAGCCTGCTCGGCACCAAGGCATAATGCAATGCCTCAGATAGCATCAGTGCTTCCTATGACACTGTCAACAGCAGCTCAGGAATATATGCAAAATAGAGACTTATTAGTCTCTTCCACATTCAATTCACCATTTCTCAGTCCTGATCATTCTCTTGCTATGTTAACATCACAAAATGACAGTATCTCAAGAAAGATTTTCATCTGAATCTGAAGATGACCTTTACGTGGGGTTCTCTCCAGAAAATTCCCCTCTCACAGATCAGTATATTTATGCTTCCAGGTCATGTTCTAATTATGGGAATATGCCTCCATGGTACAGGAATCCCTGGGTACCATCACCTATACCACACCCACAGTGGCAATATTGGAACAATTGGTAACCTTGACCAAAACACCACCATAGCCAGAAATGACATCTAGGGCAATATTCCCCTTCACCACATTCCCCACTTGCAAAGCAAGCACAGCAAAAGGACCCACCCAACCAAATTGCAGACATAATATTGGAGTCAAACTAACCTGCCCCAGCAGAGGAAGTGGCTGTGCCTCCACCTTCAACTACCTCAAATGACCTTGCACATTTTCAAGATCTTTTTAAACATGTGGCTGCTGAAGTAAACATTCCCCTCCAGGAGGTCATCAAAAACCAGCATGAATTAACAGACATATTGCACTCAGTAACACTCTCTAAAGTAGCACTACTAATTAATCCAGCAAAAATGGAAGCTGCAAAGATGGTGTGGCAAACCCCAGCATCAACCACATCTACCTCCAAAAGAGCATACAAGAAGTACTATGTTCCACCCAAGTGCACTGAGTTTCTTTTCACCAACCCAGTATCCAAATCTCTTGTAGTGAAAGCTGCACAACAGAAAACCAGGCAGCAATAAATCCAGTCCACCCCATCGGACTGTGATAGTAAGAAACTTGACACATTCTGAGGTAAAGTTTACACATCTTCCTCCTTACAATTTCATATTTCCAACTCTGATGCTTTATTCTGTAAATATGACCACAGAAATTACACCAAACTCAATGACTTCATTACAGATGTTCCTGAGGAAAAAAGACAGCAGTTCAAAGCACTGATATCAGAAGGTCACATGGTTGCCAGAACAGCCTTGCAGGCTGCGTTAGATGGTGCTGATGCGGCTGCACGATCTACAGCAACAGCAGTAGTCTTGAGAAGGGCCCATCATCAATTCTCCTGATAAGTGGAACAACCCATAAGACACCTATTTTTGGCTAGCTGCTTACGTCAAGTTTGAACATTGCTTAACTCAGCAGATACAATACAGCAAAAATAAAATATTAAACTGCATATCTTGCAACCATATATACATGAAACATGTATTTCCACACTACTTGGGAGTATAAATATTGCCACAGGCGATTTAGTTTCTTCTCTCCACAACTATGGCTTAAATTGTGTTTCCAAAGTAATACACATTGTATGATAGTTGCATTTTTCCGGAAAGGAACCCCAAAGGAAGAAAAACGAATTCATGGAATAGGGTTTGCCATCAAGAATGAACTGACAAAGATCCTATCTGAAGTCCCTGTTGGCATCAATGAGTGTCTCATAATTCTCCACTTGAAGCTTGCCAAAAACCAACAGGCAACTGTTGTGAGTGCTTATGCACCAACTTTAAATGCCAAAGATGATGTGAAGAAGTTTTAGACCCAATTGGACACAGTCTTGAAAGACATCCCCAAAGAAGACAAGTTATTCTTTTGAGAGATTCCAATGCCAGGATTGGAAGAGACGCGGACCTCTGCAGACCACCATAGGAAAAGGAGTCGGCAATAGCAACTCCAATGGAGTGCTCCTCCTTACGAAATGCACAGAACATGAGCTTGTCATCACAAATACCTTCTTTCTCCAGAAATTTAATTTAAGACGTCATGGCAATATCTTTGATCGAAGTACTGGCACCTTATAGATAATGTCATCGTCCACTCTCAGGATCGGTGTGATGTCTTTCTCACATGTGCAATGACTAGCGCTGATGACTGCTGGACCAATCACCACCTCATCCAATCCACATTGGTGATTAGGGTTGTCACCAAACGGAAAACTCAGAAGAAACTGATCCAACAAAAGATCAATGTACCCCACCACTTGAAGGACCCCACCAGATAAAATCACTTCCAGATAGCACACCAAAGGAAGCTGCCAACAGTACACCTGAAGACATGGAAGAACACTGCTGTCAATTGAAAAATGACATAATTGGAGCTTGTGGAAGAACCATTGGCTACCAGTCCAGGAAGCATCAGGACTGGTTAGATGAGAATGATGTGCAAATTGAACATCTGATTGAGGTAAAAAGGAAAGCCTTCAGGGCCTGACAAAGCAACATCAACTGCACAACGAAGAGAGAAGTGCATGCCAAGGCCAAAGCCCAAGTCTAACACAAAACAAGGACTCTGAAAAATCAATGGTGCACCAAGAAGGCACAAGAGCTCCAGCATCTCACAGATATCAATGATACAACAGGTTTCTTCAATGCCACCAAAGCTGTTTATGGACTGAGAAACTATGGAATTTATCCCTTGAGATCAAAGGATGGTATCCAACTCTTGAAAGACAATGAAGCCATTGCTTCTCACTGGAGGGAGCACTTTTACGAGCTCCTGAACCAGCCCCTCCACCGTAGTCCCAGAATCCTTTGACCGACTCCCTCAGCAACTGCCTAACGATGGTCTTTCAATATTTCCTACCCAAATGAGGTCCAAGCTGCCATCAAAGCAATGAAAAGCAACAAGGCAACTGGACTAGACGGAATCCCTGCCAAAGTCTTCAAAGAAAGTGGGTCAGAGCTCCACAAACAACTCCATTTCCTGATTCTTAAGATTTGGAATAGGGAGCAGATACTATGAGAGTTCAGAGACACACTGATCATCAGTCTCTTCAAGAAGGGTGACAAATCAGACTGGAGAAACTTGCAGCATCTCCCTCCTGGCGACAGCAGAGAAAATCTTAGCTCAAATCCTTGCCAATGGACTCCTGCCACTCTCAGAAGAAATTCTTCCAGAGTCCTAGTGTGGTTTCCGACCATTCGGAGGAACAGTGGACATGATCTTCACCGCTCGGCAATTGCAAGAAAAAAAAATTGCAATAGCGCCCTGTGGACCATCCTCTCAAAGATTGGTTGCCCCCAAAAATTCATCAGCATCCTGAGGCTGCTTCATGCCAATATGACTGCCACAGTGCTGAGTAACAACGGATCCCGAAGCAACCCTTTTGAGGTCAAAACAGGAGTCAAACAAGGCTGCATCATTGCCCCAGAGCTGTTTTGCATCTTCATCGCCATGACCCTCCATCTCATTGTTGGCAAGCTTCCAGATGGTGTGAAGATTGTCTACAGAATGAATGGGAAGCTTTTCAACCTCGGGAGACTGAAGGCCAAAAGCAAGACCTGCACAACTTTGATCGTGGAGCTCCAGTACGCAGATGACAATATGGTCACTGTTTTTTACCCCATTGCTCTTTAGACCATCTTAAGCGCCTTTGCTGAAGCGTACGAGAATCTTGGCCTCACACTGAACATCAAAAAGACCAAGGTGCTCCATAAACCCTCGCCAATGGGACAATCTCATGTACCATCTATTAAAGTGAACGGAGAACTGCTGGAAAATATGGAGCATTTCCCGTCCCTTGGAAGTCATTTCTCCACTAAAATCGACATTGACACAGAAATCCAGCATTGCCTGAGCTGTACAAGCTCTGCTTTTGCCTGCCTGAGATGAAGGGTCTTTGAGAACCGGGATATCAGCGCCAAGACAAAGCTCCTTGTGCACCGTGCAGTGGTTGTCCCAACACTGCTGTACGCATGTGAAACCTGGACAACATATAAACATCACCTGAAGGCACCTGAACAGTATAATTAATGCTGCCTCAGGAGAATCCTAAATATTCCTTGGGAGGACAGGCACTGGCACTCTGGAAGCGTCAAACATGAACAGCATTGAAGCTATTGTCATTTACCAACAACTTCGCTGGACTGGTCACGTGTTCCAGATGCCTGATCAGTGCCTCCCAAAAAAGATTCTTTCTGAGCTGAAGAAAGGATGGAGGAGCACTGGAGGCCAGAGGAAGCTATTTAAGGACATGTTGAAGGCAAACATGAAAAGGTGTGGCGTCAGTGTCAACACTTGGGAGAATCTTGCCCAGAACCATCCCCAGTGGAGAGGGTAATCCATGAGGGGGTGGTGCAATTTGAGAGGTCCCTCCACAGTGCAGACGAGGAGAGGCAGAGAAGGAGGAAAGAGTGGCAAAAACTGCCCCGTGTCCCTCCAATAGCCACCAGCACCTGCCCCTTCTGCAGTAAAACCCGCAGCTCCAGACTTGGGCTGGTCAGCCATCTACAGATCCACAAATAAGAGGGTGACAGGAAGACGTCCTACTCATCAGGTGACCGCTGAGAGAGAGATAATTGGCCAATCATTGCCTAAACAGGCCATCTACCAGTATGAATTGTCATTTTATGTTCACTTCAGTTAAAATAGAAATACTTATTAAATCACTGACTAACAATGTCACATGAGACATAATTACATAATCTTTAACCACAACATAAATTATTTATTTTGGATGATAAATACACCTTGCAAAGAGGTTTATTTCTTTATCATTAAGATTGCACAAGGTTATTTCCTTTCAACATACACAGTAGAAAGTGAAGAAATCACCACATTACAGACTTTAAGACAAACCTAAATGCCGTGTAATATCACCCAAACATACTGTAGACTTGATGTTCACAACAAACACTATTTCACTTGCCCCCATGGTTCACACATCCAATTCATCACAATTCCTGATGTTTTAGATGATGTTTTAGATTCCCAATGTTTGGGTTGATAGGAAATGAACCTGAATAGCTTTCATATGTGGCTTCACTCTTGCATTGAGGCCTACTCAGTCAGTCTTTCATGATTTCAATGGAGTTCTTTGTTAGGGTATGGTTTCTGCCTACAGGGAGCTCAGTGTGTATTTGTGTGTATTTTTATATTTATACGACAAAATGTGGTGCATATTGCTTAAAAAGAGATGCATGCTTTATTTTTATGTAATTTCACAAAATGTCTTGATAACATTGTTAAGCAGTTAGAACTTTTTTGAGGTTCCAGAACCATTTCCATTATAAGCGACTTTTTCATATTCTCAAAACTTAAAATATTCAAACTGTGGTCTTAAATTTTCCTTGTGTGGATGTCTGCTTAAAAATGGAATTAGTTGAAAAATGTGAACACACTCTCTTCAGCCATTTGAAATAAAAAATACCTCTTTCTCTTTTTTGAAATGACTGACATGAAATATAACATGGATATAATCCTTTGATGACTAATACCTTCCTAATTTAAAACCATTAGGCTACGTCTACATTGCAGGCTTCTTGTGCAAGAACTGTTTTGCGCAAGAGTTCTTGTGCAAAAGGTCTTGCACAAGAGTGCGTCCACACTGCCATGTACTTTTATGCAAGAGATGTGCTTTTGCACAACAGCGTTCATGGCAGTGTGGACACTTTCTTGAGCAAGAAAGCTCTGATGGCCATTTTAGCCATGGAGTTTCTTGCGCAAGAAACCCCTGTTGCCCGTCCACACTGCTCTCTTGCGCAAGAGCTCTTGCGCAAGAGGGCTTATTCCTCGTGGGAAGAGGAATAACTGTTGCACAAGAAGCCCTCTGTTCCAACGCTTTACTGTAAATTTACTTGCTCAAGAATGCGTGTGCAATGTAGACGCTCCTCATATTTTTGCACAAGAACGGCCGTTCTTGCACAAGAAGCCTGCAGTGTAGATGTAGCTTTAAGGGTTTTTTTAAGTTTACTAGTTTATGAATATAGGAAAACTGCAGTTTGAGCACATATAATACAGGTTGAACCTTTCCTGACGGGTGCCAAATCAGAGAATTTGCCGAACCACGGGAGGTCAATATTGTCTAGCAACATTACCAATACTACTTCTGCTTACTGGACTCTTAGAAGACATTTAAGAGTAAATTAGAGCTAAATAACAACACAGAACACTGAAAGCCAGGACTGGTGGCTGTATAAAATTTTATAGGATCGTGGAAAACTTGGCCAAATCCATGATAAATGAACACCCAGCAAACTAAAAGCATGCTGGACCACAGATGTTGCCAAACCAGAAAGTGCCAGACTAGAAAGGTTCAACCTGTAGAACAGTGGTTTTCAAACTTTTTTTTTCTCATGACCCAGTTAAAGATAATTGTAGATGCTCACAACCCAACATAATTGTATCCTTTGACTAGATTGTAGGCTCTGAAGTGGGGCTGGGGATGAGGCGTTTGGGGTACAAGAGGAGGCTCCAGGTGGGGAGGGACTCGGGGCTGGGGAAGAGGACTGGGGTGTGGGGTTGGGACACTGGCTTACCTCCAGCTGCACCTGGACATCAGTGCAGCAGGAGTGCTAAGGCAGGCTTCTAGCGGTGAGCAGCAGAGGTGTGCAAGTGGCTCTGCGCACTGATCTTGCGCACAGGCACTGCCCCCAGCTCTTATTGGCCATAAATCCCAGTCAATGGGACTGAAGAACCGGTGCATGTGTGGGAGCAATGAATGGAGCCTCATGGCCACCTTGCCTAGGTGCCAGACTAGCTGCTGTCCACTTCCAGGGTGCAGCGTGTTCTTCTATTCCTGGACAGGCAAGAAACCTACCTTAGCACCCCAGCTGGTCACCTGGTTACCCTACAGCAAGATGACCCAGAACGTGACATTCTGCAACGCTGTACTGGGTCAGGACCCATAGTCTGAAAATCATTGTAATAGAATACTTCCATTAAGTTAGCACATAAGCACAGCGCACATGTGCTTGCATCATATGGAATGTGTTCACTTTGCATCTAGAATAACAGGCCAATCTCTGTGAACCGGGGATTGTACTATATTGATTGCAAGGTAATTGGAAGCATTCCTAGGCCTGGTTATTACCACCTTTCCCCTGCGTAGCTCCCAGAATTTTTCACAAAATTATGAGGATGCAGCCCTTTTGTCTTATGTACACCCAGTACTACACACTAGTACCAGATGGTAAACATGAATATCTAAAATTGTTTAAAGAAAACTTTATTAAGAAACATCATGTGATCACAGAATTAGGCATAAGTCCCAATTCTGTGCCAGCAATTTCCATGAAGTTATTTTGGATAATCAGAAAGGGAATTGAAGGAAATTTGCAGCCCTGTGCCACAATACTTACACACTAGAAGGCAGAACTAGGATTGTATATGCAACCATAAATTGTATATTTCCTGACTTTGAATGTATAGTTGCAAAGTTAGCATTTCATTAATGTAATTTAATTTGTACTTGAGATTCAATGGGTGAATGGATGTAAAAAGAAGTGAAATGTACATTTAGAATTTTTTTCCTGTGTTTTGTCCTAGCCCAAACCTCTACAGTGCAATTTTATAGCCCCATAAGCCCAAATGAGTTGCTAGGAGCCAGCTGTATGTCGTTTAGTAGAGTGTAGACATTCTCTGATTGTCTTTCTAACAAAACTGAAAGAAATTTTGTTTGCGGGTAAGTTAAACGAAAGCACAACATCTTTCTTCTCCCAACAGCCTCTCAACTATGAAAAAAAGAAATCCTATACTCTTAACATTGAAGGCGCAAATACACACCTTGATTTCCGCTTTTCACACTTGGGACCATTTAAAGATGTAACAATGCTGAAGATCATTGTTGGGGATGTGGATGAACCTCCACTCTTCTCTATGCCTTTCTATGCCATGGAAGTTTATGAAAATGCAAAGATTGGAACTGTTATTGGTACAGTGACAGCACAAGATCCTGACAGTGTTGACGGCTTAGTAAGGTACAGTGAATCCAAGTAGTACTGAATTGAACTATGGCTGTGAAAGGGTTGAATAACAAGACAATCTCTGAGAGTCTGCAATTGTACTGTATTGATTGCAAGGTAACTGAAATTCATGAGTATCCAGTCCTTCTCCAAGTAGTCCATTGAGCAGAAAGGATTTACTATTCATGCCTGACCAGGGTACTGACAGCCACCGTGGGCCCCAGGGCAAGGTGTGTGGGGGAACTGTCTTTGTGCCCCTGGAAGGGGCAGAGCTGAGGGCAGTCAGCCCTTAGTGCCACCCAGACTGCAGTGTGCTTCCCCCTTCCCTCCCCGCCCAGCCCTCATAGCTGCAGAGTGGTGCTCCAACAGCAATTCAAAGGGGCCTAGGCCTCCAGCTATTGCCGCTGCCCTTTTAATCTCTGGCCCTGTTGGCCGACCTGTCCCTGACCCGCCCGGTAAAATGTGCAGCCTGCTGTTTCACCGTTGAACTAATATAACCAGCCCATTCTCTGGTGTGGCTTCATCTTTGGAGGTTCTGTGCTTGCACATGGAGAAAACAGTCACTACACTTCCCCAAGGTTCCTTCCCTTCCACTTCAAACCCCTCTCCCCCTCCACCCCCCCCCCACACAAACCAACCTGGGTATTCAGTAATTTTCTAAAATATTTATAATCGTAGTTATAATATTCTGATTTTTTTTCATTAAGTTCAAAGTGAAAAATAATTTTGGTATCTTGTGTGTTCTCTTGCATTGCTGATATTACAATGAGGAGTCCCTGTGGCACCTTAAAAACTAACACATTTATTTGGGCATAAGTTCTCAGAAGTAAAACCCACTTTATCAGATGCATGGAGCCCTGGATCCAGGAGGCCCTGCAGGAGAGCTTCCACCCCGAGGAGCCCGCAGAGCCCCCCCAGTCCTCCCCATCAGGGGCTCGTGCCCCATTCCTCCCTCACCTCCTTCCACTTACCCCTCCCCAGCCCCCCTTCCTGATGTAAAAAATAAAGGACACGTGTGTTCAAAAATAGAAACTCTCTTAATTTAACAAAACTGGGGGGGGGGATTAACGTCTGGGGAGACTGGGAAAAGGAGGTGGGAGAGGGGAAGAGAGAGGGTGGGAGAGGGGAGGGGGAAACCTGGGAGGAGGGAGCTGGAAGGGGGAAGCCAGGGGAAGAAGGAGGAGGGGAAGTATAAAACTATGGTACGCCATACCTTCAGTACTGTGTACAGATGTGGTCTCCTAATCTCAAAAAAGATATTTTGGCCTTGGAAAGGGTTCAGAAAAGGGCAACTAAAATGATTAGGGGTTTGGAACAGGTCCCATATGAAGAGAGGCTAAAGAGACTGGGACTTTTCAGCTTAGAAAAGAGGAGACTGAGGAGGGATATGATAGAGATATATAAAATCATGAGTGGTGTGGAGAGGGTGAATAAAGCAAAGTTCTTCATTAGTTCCCATAATATAAGGACTAGAGGACACCAAATGAAATGAATGGGCAGCAGGTTTAAAACTCATAAGCGAAAGTTCTTCTTCACACAGCACATAGTCAACCTGTGGAACTCCTTGCCAGAGGAGGCTGTGAAGGCTAGAACTATAACAGAGTTTAAAGAGAAGTTAGATAAATTCATGGAGGTTGGGTCCATGGAGTGCTATTAGCCAGGATGTAGGAACGGTGTCCCTGGCCTCTGTTTGTGGTAGGCTGGAGATGGATGGCACGAGACAAATCACTTGATCATTGTCTTCAGTCCATCCCCTCCGGGGTACCTGGTGCTGGCCGCTGTCGGCAGACAGGTTACTGGGCGAGATGGACCTTTGGTCTGACCCAGTACGGCTATTCTTATGTTCTAAGCTCAGGGTTGGGGGTCTCACTGGACCAACTTGATTTTCATGCAAACCTGCTCCTGGGTTCACATGTGGCCTCTGGTGGCCAGGCTGGCAGCCATGAGGCTGTAGATGGCCGCGTTCCTGTGGCTAGTGCGGAGATCGTGGACATTGGAGGCCTCCCCCCAAACCTCGATGAGGTTCACGATCTCCGCACTAGACCAGGCAGGCGCCCGCCTCTTGCGGCCCCGGGCAAGCTCCTGGGAGCCACCAGCCTGGTCCTGGGAAGAGGTGGAGGGCTGGGTGGCAGCAGGTGGCTGGCTCATGCTGTGCCAGGTGCAGGGTCTGCTGGCTGGGTGCTGGCAGGCTTGCAACTGGCACAAGCACTGTAGCCAGACTGGGCCCCTTTAAGGGCTCCGGGGCTGCGAGGGGGGCAAAAGAGTTTCCCTGGTTTGGCCCAGAGTGGCCACCAAGGCAAGCTGGGAAGAGCTAGCCTCCAGCTAGTTCAAATTAAGTGGCTACACAGCCCTTAATTCGAACTACTTAATTCGAACTAGGCGTTACTCCTCGTAGAATGAGGTTTACCTGGTTCGAATTAAGCGCTCCGCTAGTTCGATTTAAATTTGAACTAGCGGTTTGTATGTGTAGCCCCTATTAAAGTTAATTCGAACTAACGGCTGTTAGTTTGAATTAACTTTGTCGTGTAGACATACCCTTAGTCTTTAAGGTGCCACAAGACTCCTCATTGTTTTTGCTGATGCAGACTAACATGGCTACCCCTCTGAGAATTACTGATATGGTTGCACATATTTACTTGCACACTTTACTACTGGGCATAGTACTTACAATGATGACTAGTTCTTTTGTTGTTTGTCTCAACAGAGAGTGACTGCAAGATCAGCTGCTTAATTTGTAAATTAAACAAATGTATGGCATTTTAATGAAAAAAGAATTCAAATAGTATTCATACTGAAACTGATTTCTAAGAATAGTTTGGGGTTTTTAAATAAATTCTGTGATATTCTGTCTTAATAGTTTGACAGTAACACTACAGTTTATAACACAACTGCATTTGAAAAACCCCATGTGCTGGGACTAGAGCCAGGGCCACAGTGCTATTTTTAGTACCACAACCCAGGCTCCTGCTCCTGCAGCCACCACATAAGCCATGTGGTAACTGCCCAGCTGCTCCTGGGGTGGGGCAGACACCTGCCACACAGCCCTGCCCCTGGGAGCAATTGGGGCTTCACAGCTCTGATGAGGGGGTGGATGAGACTGAAATTCTTGGTGCACTCCTGCACAGGCACACATTTTACAGGGAACCCTGATGCAGTCCTACAATTCATAAGCCTTCTTGGCTGCAAGAGCACACTGTTGACTATATCCAGCTTCTCATTCACTGTAATCCCCAGGTCCTTTTCTGCAGAACTGCTGCTTAGCCAGTTAGACCCCAGCCTGTAGCAATGCTTGGGATTCTTCCATGCCAAGTGCAGGAATCCACACTTGTCCTTGTTGAATCTCATCAGATTTCTTTTGGCCCAATCCTCCAATTTGTTTAGGTCCCTCTGGACCCTATTGCTGCCCTTCTGTGTATCTACCTCTCCCTCAGCTTAGTGTCATCTGGGAACTTGCTGAGGGTGCAATCCATCCCCTCATCCAGGTCATTAATGAAGATGTTGAACAGACCATCTCTAGAAACAACTGTTGGGACACTCCCTATTAAGGATGTTAAGAACTAGTCGACTATCTGATAAGCAAAAGCTTATTGGATAGTCCAGTCGACTAGTCGGTTCCCCCCCCCCCCCCGTTGCCTCTATCAGCAGATAGAGGCAGCTAAGGGGGGAGGAGAAGCGATACTTCAAAGCGACAGCGCCGCACAGAGCCCATATCTGGGTTCCGTGCGGCGCTGCTGCTTTGAAACACTGTAGCGGCTGGGATCCTGGGATCAGCTGTGCAGTGCTGCCCCTTTGAAATGCCACCTTGGCGTTTCAAAGCAGTGCTGCAAGGAGTTGACCCCAGGCTCCATGTGGCGCTGCCCCTTGAAGAGGCAGTGCCGCGTGGAGCCCAGGGTCAGCTCTGTGAAATGCCGAGGCAGCCTTCAAAGGAACAGCGCCACACAGCTGAGCCTGGGATCAGCTGTGCAGTGCTGCCCCTTTGAAACACTGAAGTGGCATTTCAAAGCAGCATCGCTGCATGGAGCCTGCGGTCAGCTGGAGACTCCCCAGCTGAACTCGGGCTCCATTTCCGCAGAACCTGGAATCATCTGGAGAGTCACCCCGGGCTCCATGTGCCATTTCAAAGCAGCAGCGCCACATGGAGCCCAGATCAGCAAGGGACTCTGAGTCCCCCTTTGGCCTCAGGCTCCATGAGGGTGATTCCTCTTTGAAATGCACTAGAGCCCCTGCTGGGGACTCTTGTACATTTCAAAGCTGGCACACCATATGCTGCCTGGAGTCAGCAGGAAGTCCCGCTGGCCCCAGGAGTTCCATATTCCTCCTTTGAAATGTACAAGAGCCCCAGCAGGGGCTCTCATAGAATCATAGAGCTGAAAGAGACCTCAGGAGGTCATCAGGTCCAGCCCCCTGCTCTAGGCAGGACCAATCCCAATTAGATCAACCCAGTCAGGGCTTTGTCAAGCCGAGACTTAAATACCTCTAGGGATGGAGACTCCACTACTTCCCTAGGTAACCCATTCCAGTGTTTCACCACTCTCCTAGTGAAATAGTTTTTCCTAATATCCATCCTGGACCTCTCCCACCACAACTTAAGACCATTGCTCCTTGTTCTGCCATCCGTCACTACTGAGAACAGCCTCTCTCCATCCTCTCTGGAACCTCCCTTTAGGAAGTTGAAGGCTGCTATCAAATCCCCCCTCACTCTTTGCTTCTGCAGACTAAACAGACCCAACTCCCTCTGCCTCTCCTCATAGGTCATATGCCCCCTAATCATTTTAATTGCCCTCCGCTGGACCCTCTCCAATGCGTCCACAGCCTTTTTGTAGTGGGGGGCCCAGAACTGGACACAATACTCCAGATGTGGCCTCACCATAGCCGAATAAAGGGGAATAATGACATCTCTCGATCTGCTGGCTCTTGTACATTTCAAAGGAGGAATGTCCTCATGTGAATGAAATGCTTTAGAAAGGTGCTGGATTGAAACCCTCTGTTTGGTGATTGAAACCCTCTGTTTATCCATAGCTGAGGATCAGCAAAGGACAGCAGCAGTGCAAATGCCCCCTCACTGCCCTACCAGAGGGTTCAATCCTGATCTGTAGAAAACATTGTTAGGTATAAGAGGGAAGTTTGTTCTCCATTCACTCTTTATCCATCTCTCTGAGACTTCCAGAAAGAGAGCCAGTTACGATGGTTGGTTTTGTTAGGCAGCTGAACTAAACACATTCGTTTTACATATAGCATCACGTTCATTTTACATATAGCAACCTGAACAGTTATCAGCTGAGAACAATTTCTGTAACTAGCCTGGGTTTGAGTTTGAGCAAGCATTCAAGAGGTGAAAGAGTGTAAATCCCAATACTGAAGCATCTTGTTCCCACACAAAACATAGTATGGGGTTTATAATTGGGAGCACTCCATTCCCATCCTCTGATATACCAGAAACATCATCCAGTTTTGTCAGTAGAGGGCAACTTCATGTGAGCTTATTTACAATTCCACTACCTTAAATATTTAAAGCACTGAATTGTGCTTTGTGACTGCTTTGAGTAATGAGTGACACATACCTCTGCGTCCCCAGAAGCAGACCAGGAATGAGCCCTTTGCCTGGTGCAGATTGCCTTCCATTCTATGCTGCCTGTCATGCTGGGGACAGAGTCAAGTCTCTCTCTTATTCACTACCTATCTGAACAGAGGGATATAGCTCTGTAGAGACTTTTCTATGCATGATTCAGGCAGATAGTGAAAAGAAGCAAAGAATTGTCTTATATTCCCCTATTCCCCTGCCCTGATTTGGAGGGTAAGTTACAGACTTACCCAATATATTTGAAATATAACCATAAGTTCCCATTAACTTTAATAAGCGCTGTTTGGTTAAAGTCTAAAATCTCAGGGGTGAGCCTGTTGGGAGAAGGCTTTCTCCATGTTCATTCTCACACAATGATATTTTAAAACGATCAAATGAAAACTACTTTGCTTGACATTGATTTACTAGAAAAAACAAAATCTGCATCCTGTGTACCACATACATAAAGATAAAACTAATCCCTCCATGGTACTGTCTACCAGTCAGTTAAGTTACTTAGAGAGATCCATTATAGAATGATACTACTCCATCGTACAATTGAAAAGCAATATTTTTCTTCAATGTGTCTCTTAATCCAGTGATATGTCCTTTCCATATTATAGGGACGCTGCTATTACTGAGGTTGATATAACTTTGGACACACATGGTTTCAAGCATATTATTAATTTATTGCCTCCTGGTTTAAAGATACAATGCCATGATTTATTTCCTGTCCAATTAAGTTACACTTTATTTTGTTTGCAGGAATGATCATTGTGGTCAGAGTAAGGATCAGAAGAGTGATTAGAGCAGTGGTCTCAAATTCTCCAGCATGCAGGCCAGCCCCATTTGGAGCAGTTGTGCTCCACTTCCCTGCAGGTCCTGCTGCCGTGGAGAGTCCTGGGAGCCCAATCACTGCTGCTGTGCCACAGCAGGCCCCACCAGTAATCCCTGAAACTATGTCCTTGGGGGATGGGATGCTGTGAGGAGAAAGGGTGAGATGGTGGCAGGAATGGGAGGAACTTGGGGAACAGGAAGGGACAGCCCTCTTCCCCTCCCCCCACTCGCCTAGACTCCCAGGCCGGATTGTGCAACTGCTCCGGCTGGGGAGGGCCCACAGGCTGGGAGTTTGATTAGAGTAAATAACTACCACTAAGAGAATTATTAAAAAAAAATCTTGGTAATAAAGCCAAGCAGCAGGTGACCAAATGTAGACCTTGTTATCTGTTGGGAGAAAGTGGGAGATCCTTTGCTCCTTATTGCTTCACTGTAGATCCCATATAATATTTCTTATTTTTCTCATAAGTCTGAATCAAAAGATACTGCATTGTGTCACATTGTACAAGTGGTTGAATGCTACTAGTTCTGACACTGTACTCCAGGTAGAAGAGGATATTCTTCTATTTTTTTTTCTATTCTCAATATCACAATCTTTATACACTTCCTTCAAATTGATAATGATGAACAATTTTCTTCTGTACCAGTTTCAAAATGTGATGTTTTTTAAATTGTCAGTGGTTTCTGTGCTTGGGAAATCAGTGACCTTATTTCTTTCTTTTTAACATATCTAATTTACTTTACCTAGGCATTTTACTGTGATCAACTCTGTACCTTACAAATTATAAAAGTAAACAGATGAATGGCTATATCTGTATCCCTCTGTTTCTCACTCATCCTGATACATTTCTTGGATTATTTTTATTTGTTTTGGGAGAGCAATCGAAGACTGGGTAATTTGTTTGATGTCTTCTCAAACTTTCTTTTTAATTGTCTCTCTTCTTTCTGGACCAAGTGAACAAACAGTGCAGAGTACTTTCATAGGTGTTAGGTTGGAAAGAAACTTTCTCTGACAGGCTTCAAATCAGCAGTGGAACAGTTCCATGGCTGCTAACCCTGCCTTAGGGCTGCGATAGTCCCTGGGCAATGGTGCCATCCATGTAGATGGTTTTCTCTGGTGTATCCTTCTAGTCATAGTGCAGTCTCCCTGAGGCATTCTTTCTGTAACTGCTCTGCTTAGGAAGAAAAGTTCGAAGAAAACTCAGTTGTCCGCTTTTCTCTGAACCCCAGTGCACATAGTTATCCGAAGAGGAGTGAAGATACAATTTGAATACTTGAGATTTTTCTCATTTTTAAAGCCCTGCACATCCACAGATATCTGCCCTATAGCCACAGGTATCTGCATCAGCAGATGTGGATGCAGATATCCATTGCTTATTTTTGCTGATACAGATGCGGATACAAATTTTGCAGATATCCACTTTATATCCATGTGTACTGCATCCACAGATATCTATGGATCATATTTGCAGATGCAGATCTGGATAGCAATTTTGTATCCATGCAGGGTTCTACTCATTTTTCAGCTGCTGAACATATGGAAACAGAAATCTTATGCAACACTTTCCCTATTATCTTAATATACTAGCAGGTATTGTATGTGCAAGAGGCATGGGCTCACTTCCCTGAGTAAGGCACTGAATTAAGAAAAGTCTTACTTTAATGCATAAACATATCAAAATGATAGTGTTTAGTACTTCTACTACTGCTGTGCAATATGTTAGAGGGTTCACTTTTGATTATCATTCAGCTGCTAGATCACTCAGCCCAATCAGTGATTCTTGGTCAAAGACAGATCAGCATGATACATAAAGCACTATATCCAATCAGGGAAGCAGGTCTGCAGTTTACGTTTTCACTGCTCCAGAGAATAGTAGCTCATATTTATACACCCTAGATTACAACAAACATAAAATTCCACCAAATCCCAAGCAATTAAGACAATCCCAGTGCTGGATTTAGGGACAGGCACGGTGCTGGGCTTTGTGGAGGGAGGGTGCTGGGATCAGGGTGCTGTTTTGGTTGTATAAATCCTAGCATGCAAATTTATCATCTTACATGGCAGGTATAAATCACACGCAAATTGTGCATTAAAGCTGTGAAATGGGACTACACGTGTAATAAAAATAAGATATTTACAAATGAGGGCTTTTTGCCAGGAGCGCCAAAAATGCTTTTTGCTAGGGGCACTATTTGGTCAGGGAACAGAGACATATATCCCAATTATTTCTAGTATTGTATTTTAGTTAAGGGCTCCAATACAATTATCCCACTTTTTCTAGCACCCTGATTATGTTTTGCATCACTTCTTAAAGGTTCTGCATACACAAAAAACAGGGATTACATACAATTCACAATAAGCTTGACATGAGTATAAAGCATGGTGATAGTTTGGTTCACAGTCAGTGTAAGGGTGTGTCTACACTGCACCCTTACCTCGAAATAAGCTACGCAATTTGCGCTAGGCAAATTGCATAGCTTACTTCAGGTAATTTTGAAATAAAGCACTATTCCAAAACGTCCCTTCACCCTTGTGGAACAGAATAACATGCCCATTATTTCAAAACTATTTTGAAACAAGAGGCTGCTTTTAAGACATGGAATAGCAATTTTGAGATACTTCCGGTGTCCCAAAATAGCTCCACAGTGTGGACGTAGCCTGGATGCTTAGAATACAACGCCTTATAGAAATACCATATTAGTTACAAATATTTTTCATGTAGTGTATTTCACACTACTTCCAGGATTCGACTCACTGTTCTAAACAATTCAATGTTTCCTCCACTCATCTATTGGACCCATTTGTTTTGTACCCTTAAATTAGGGTATGTCTACACTGCAAAGTTAATTCAAAATAACAGCCCTTATTTCAAATTAACTTCAATAGCGTCTATACATGCACTTATTTCGAATTTGGTAAACCTCATTCTATGAGGAGTAACGCCAAATTCGAAATAGCTAATTCAAAATAAGTGCTGTGTAGACACTTAATTCGAATTAGCTGGCCTCCAGCCCTTCCCAGTTTCCCCTGGTGGCCACTCTGGGCACAACTAGGAAAATTCCTCTCCCCTCCCCCAGCCCCGGGGCCCTTAAAGGGGTAGAGTCTGACCACTGGGCATGTGCCAGTGGCCACACAATGGCAGCCAGTGGCAGCCAGCTGTCCCCCGCCCAGTCCCCCAGCACCCAGGGGCCAGCCAGGGGCCGTAGATGGCGCGCACCCTCGTGGACTAGTGTGGAGATCGTGGACCTCCTTGAGGTTTGGGGGGAGGCCCCCAATGTTCATGATCTCCGCACTAGGTGGAGGAACGCGGCCAACTATGGCCGCATAGCGGCCACCATGGCCAGAAAGGGCCACAGGCGCACGCAGGAGCAGGTGCGCCTCAAAGTAAAGGAGCTGTGGCAGGCGTAAGCCAGGGCCACCAGGGGTGGCGCTGCAGCAGGGGCTGACACCTGCCCCTACTTCCCCGCCCTTGACCGCATCCTGGGGGGCGGGACGGCCCATGCCACCACGGGGGGCAGCAAGTCGGGACTGGAGGGTACATCGCCGAGAGTGCCACGCCGGCAGGACCCCCAAGCTGTCCCAGCACCGGAGTCAGCAGGGTCGTCTGGGGAGGCCACACCAGGTAAGTGCCATCACTGTCCCCTACCTGGGAAGGGGAGCGAGGGGGGAGGGGGCGGGGAGGGCGAGCAGGGACCGTGCGCGTGGCCCTTGCCTACCACACATCACGCAGCAACCTGTGCATGTGCAAGCACGTGACATGCCACCTTTGGGCAGGTGGCTCCAGCTGCATGACACCCAGAGGCCGTGGCCTGATAGGCACACACGTGTGTGAAGAGACCTGACATGCTCCTGACCCCGGGGCGGGACACAGCAGGACTCCCTCCCTTCACACACACCCTCTACACAGAGGCAGGGGACATCTCCCCCCACCTCAGCCGCACTATACACGGCACAGGGGCATGGGTGTGGTCTTGGGGCACCTCCCACTCCCAGGGATAGCTGGACATTCCAAAAATGGCCTCTGGGCAAGCACAACGGCTCTGACGGTGCAGGGCACGGTCATCCTCACCTTGCGGGGGGGAGCTGGGCTTCACCCACTGTGTCCCCAGGGAGAACTGACCACTTCTCTTCTTTCTCCACAGCCGCACCACCTGCATGTGCAGGGTGCACCACCCCGCCCGGGACATGCACCCGCACCCGAGGGCTCCGCAGGACCACCGCAACACTGCAGGGGTACCACGAGCAGCACCTGACGGCCCTGCGAGACCAGACCCTCATCATGGAGCAGCAGGCGCAGGAAGAACGGGAGTTCTGGCGGGAGCTGCTTGTCCAGGGTCGTGCCATCTGTGCCCATCTGCAGACCCTGGTGCAGAGCGTGCTGCCTCGTGCCGCTCCTGCACCTGATGCCTCCCCAGCTCCAGCTCCTCCTCCCACTCCTTCTCCTCCTCCCACCTCTCCCTCCTCAACCTCCTCACCCTCCTCCTCAGTCTCCACACCCCCCACCTCAACCTCCACACCTTCCTCCCCATCCCCCTGGGGACGCCGAGGCCCCTGCACCTGCCATGCTGGGAGACACTTGGCCCGGCGAGACCCCCACCCCTGAGCCCTGAGCTTCCCCTCCCCCTTTTTCCCCTTGCTTCCCCCTTCCAGCTCCCTCCTCCCAGTTTTCTTCCTCCCCTCTCCCACCCTCTCTCCTGCCCTCTCCCGCCTCCTTTCCCCAGACTCCCCAGAGGTTCATCCCCCCCCCCCAGTTGTGTTAAATAAACAGTTTTTATTTTTGAAAATACGTGTATTTTATTTGACATGAGGAAGGGGGGCTAGGGAGGGGTAAGTGGAAGGATGTAAGGGAGGAATGGGACACAAGCCCCCGGTGGGGCAGACCACAGAGACTGTTAGTGCTCCTTGGGGCAGACGCTCTTCTGCAGGGCCCCCAGATACGGACAGCCCCCCGATGGACCTCCTGGATGGCAGCCTGCAGAAAGTGCAGCCAGGCTGATGGCAGCGCATCCACAAGACGCACCAGAGTGCCCACGGGCAGCTCTGTCTCCATGTTGCAGAGTGAAGGCAACCAGAGCACTCCGAGACATAAATGCTTTGCTGTCCCTCATCGAGGTAGACAAGCAAGCAAAGACACCTGAGAACTGGCTCTCTGGGGTGGGTGGTAGGGTCCCTTTAAGCACAGACCTCAGCTAGCCGCAGGCAGCAGCCCCACACAGGAGGTCCTGACCTGGTGCCCTGCCAGCACTGGTTCCGGCCAGCCTTCACTCCAATTCAGAGTCCACTCAGTGTGGACGCGCTATTTCATTTTCTGCAATGCATTTTCTGTGTAGATGTGTTAAGTCGAATTAGCTTATTTCCAATTAACTATTTCGAATTAAGTTAACTCGAATTAACACTGTAGTGTAGACATACCCTTAGATTGTAAAGTGTTTAGAACAAGGATTGTCTCTTGATAGCTGGTTGACACAAAGCTGATACAAAGGAGTCTTAATCTTGATTTCATCTCTACGTGCTACTTTAATACAAATAAGAACAAATATAAACATCACCTGCTTTTCAGTACAATTTCCATCAATGTTTGATTAAAAATTGCCTCTTCCAAATGAGGGAGTGACTTTTCCTTTTCTGTTCCCCTTTTCCTTTTTTGGATCCTTCCATGTCTGATTAAGGCAGGTTTCATTGTATTAGTATTTGGAAATTCAAAGCATTTTCATGTTGAACCAAAGCACTCTGTATTCCACTTTGCGATAATGAACTTCATTAACCAGTGCAGAGATTGATATAACAATAGAAAAATGATGTAGTCTGAGTATTTTCTTGACTGCATTAGAAAATAACATGCTTTTTTTGTCTCCTCTCCAGTCTGACTCTTGTCACTATAGCTAAAACACAGTAACACCTGGACAATTCAAATACTAAGTAAATTGGGCCTCATGGTTCAATTGCTTCTTATACAAAGCAGTTGCTTTATTTCCAGAAACAATAGAAAGCATTAACCAGATTAAGGCAACCTACAAAATCAGAAAAGCTTTTCTGTGAGCTTCAGGCTACTCATTTTATAGGAAGTTAGTAGAGCATGCAGTAGAGTCTTCCTCCTGCCGCTTCTGCCTTTCTGCTTTGTCTGTCATGTAGTACTGCCTCATAATGGATGATATATGGTAATGGTTAAGATACCTACTCTACTGCAGAGTAGAAAAACCTGCTCTCCAGCTAACAAAGTGATATCTGCGAGCTGTAATGAACTCAGACTTGCTTCAACTCAATCTGGATTACATTGATAACTTTTTTTTTAGTGTCAAATAATATATTATAATATACTAATTAATTAAGTGATAAATTATTTAACATTATATAGGGCAATTAATTTGTATTTCAAATAATAGAGCTAATTCAGGAATCTGTTTTAACTTTTGCTCCGTTGCTAGTAGAATATAAGGATGACTTGATTATTTCTGAAGCTTAAGGGGGTAGCCGAGTTAGTCTGTACAGGATAAACTTAAAAAAACATCAAATAGTCTGATAGCACTTTAAAGACTAACAAAACATGTAGATTGTACCATGAGCTTTCATGGGCACAGCCCACTTCTTCAGATGACCAGAGTGTTGGATGTCCAGGACCAAAATAAATAGGGGAGAAGGGAGGGGGGTGGAAGAATGAAAAAATGGGAATGGGGGGGAAACAAGAAGAGGCAGTGGATAAAAAAAATCCAAGCTGAGTTGGAATGTAATAGGAAAAACAAGTAGTTTCTAAGCTCTGGAGATGCACCTGAGGGAGGGTGCTTTGGGCATTCAGTCAATGAAATGCAGATAGAAATTTCAAAGGGTGGGAGGGGTTTTTTTCTCTCTTCCTTTGTTTTGAGATCAGAGCAGTTTTTCCCCAGGTAACAGGAGAGAAGCGCTCTCCCAGGAACGGACTCCTTGAAATGTGTAAGAAGGGAAAAGTTTAGATAGTCCATCAGGTTTCATTGTTTTTCTTGTTTGGATATCTGTCTGAGCTGGTTAATTGTTTTTCTCTTTTGTAACTAAGGATTACAGCCCAGGGATTCTCCCTGAGTCTATTTCAATCCATGACTTTTAACACCTAGTCATATACTAGGCTTGCAACAGTAGTCTTGTTTTAATAATCAAAGTGTTTTCTTTTTGTCTTGGTTAACCAGGATTGGTTGATTTATTTGTGTGTCCTTAAACCTACATGCCCACATTACCCAGGAAAAGCAGAGCCCCATTGTTCTCTGCAGATTACCTCTGTTTGTTTTCCCAACTCCCAGGAAAACAGAGGTTGAGGTAGGGGGGAGAGTTTTGCCTCAGGAAGGGGGGTTCAAGTGATCTCTTTTCTGGAAAAGGGCTTATTTTATATTTTTATTTACACTTGATGATGGCAGTGACTGATCGTCTTTCTTTTGGGCTCTCAGGGAAACTGAGACCAGACAAGTTTGCCTCGAGGAGTTACAGAGACAGGTTCTTACAGAGTTTATTCTGCTAGGCGGCCCCCATATCTCCACTCGAAATGCCAGGTTGGAGAATTGAGCCGAGACAAACGAATATGCAGAAAAGTGTCAGTTTGATATTTAAAATCATGGTGAATATAGAGAATGAACTATTTTCTGTTTTCATTCTGTATAGATTCAATATATCACGTTGGCTACATTTTATGAAAATGTGGGTACGTCTACACTAGCCCCCTAGTTCGAACTAGGGAGGCTAATGAGGGTGACCGAAGTTGCTAATGAAGCGCGGGATTTAAATATCCCGCGCTTGATGAGCATAATCCCGGCCGGTCGCCATTTTGGAAACTGACTAGCCCGAAGTAACTGCCCGCGTCTATACGCGGCAGAGAAGCAGGATTCCGAGATAAACCCCTTAGTTTGAATTAACTGTTAAACCTCAGTCCACGAGGAGTAACAGTTAATTCGAACTAAGGGGTTTATCTCGGAATCCCGCTTCTCTGCCACGTATAGACGCGGGCAGTTACTTCGGGCTAGTCAGTTTCCAAAATGGCGACCGGCCGGGATTATGCTAATCAAGCGCGGGATATTTAAATCCCGCGCTTCATTAGCAACTTCAGTCGCCCTCATTAGCCTCCCTAGTTCGAACTAGGGGGCTAGTGTAGACGTACCCTTCGATACAGGGATCATCCTGTTGTATTTTTATGAATCTGGGTACTATACACAAATTATCCTGTTTGCTACTGCAGAACCTACTTGGATGCAGAGCAGAGAACTGGTAAAAAAGTAGAGATCCTTTTTTATCAAATTCTTGCAAGATGGACTGTAAAATTTTCCCACTCTGTATCTCTGCAAAAGCTACAGTGTGCAGTAAAGCTACTCAAATAACTGTTTTGCTTTGTTTTTGTTTTTTGTGGCAATTCCAGAAAATCAGAAGAAAAAATATGTTGACCCAAAACAATTTTTTCAAATTTTTCTGTGAATTGAAAAATAATTACATAAAAATTATTGTGGGTCAAAGGAAAAATTTCAGTGAACCCAAAATAAGATTTTATTTTGAGTGTTTATTAAATAAATAAATAAATTGAAGCACATTTTGAAATGAATAATTGAAGCATATTTTGAAAGGAATAATTGAAGCATATTTTGAAAGGAATAATTGTTTTGAATAAAACCCCCCCAACATTGTCTTTTTTTAATTGTATTTCGTTTTAGTTTTCTAAAAGTCTCATAAGGGTAGCCACATTGGTCTGTATCTTTAAAAACAATGAGTAGTCCTGTTGCACTTTAGAGACTAGCAAATATATATATATAGATAGATAGATAGATAGTATCATGAGCTTTTGTGGTCAAAACCCACTTCTTCAGATGAGCTTCAGAGAAGAAAAAAGGGGGACTATCAGAATTTATAACAGAAAAAGAAGGGAGAGGGGAAAAAAGTACTCATCAATAGTAGTGCCAGTGCTAATGAGGCTAACTGAGTGGGCTGGAAGTGTCCCATACTTACCTTTTGATAAGGGCTCTCAGTTGACATGCAGACATGTTATCGCCTGTGATTAACTCAGTCCAGGATTAACACATTAAATGTTTAATGCGTTAATCACGGGCGTTAATGCTGCACTGCCCCTTTGAAGTGCTTCAACGGGGCAGCACAACCTGGAGCCTGGGATCAGCTGGGGAATCCCTGGGCTCCACTGCTCCTTTCAGCTGTGCGGCGGCTGCCCCTTAGAAACTCTGCCTCCGCATGTTTCAAAGGGGCAGTGGAGCCCGGGGTCAGCTGGGGACTCCCCAGCTGATCCTGGGCTCCGCGTGGCATTTCCCCAGAACCCAGAATCAGCTGTGCTGCCGCTGCCCCTTTCAAACGCCATCTCCACATGCATTTCAAAGGGGCAGCCCTGGAGCCCGGAGCCTGCCACCTCTGCATGGCATTTCCCCAGGATAAGCTTTGAGCCCCCAGCTGACGCCGCATTCCGCTGCTGCACAGAACCCAGGATCCAGCTGACCCCGGGCTCCAGAGGCAGCATTTTAAAGGGGCAGCCATGGAGCCCGGGATCAGCTGGGCACTCCAGCTGATCCTGGGCTCCGTGTTGCACTGCCCCTTTCATGTGCCACCGTGGCGCTTCAAGGGACAGTGCTGCATGGAGCTCGGGGTCAGCTGAAGTTTTCAGCTGACCCCAGGCTCCTCTTTGCACTGCCCCTTGGAAACATTGCCCCGATGCTTCAAAGCGGCAGCGCTGCATGGAGCCCGGGGTCAGCTGGGGACTCTAGCTGATCCCGGACTCCATGCGGCACTGCTCAGAGGCACACACGATTAATCGTGTGTTTAATCGTGATTAAATTTTTTAATCGAAATTAATCATGCGTTTAATAGCTATTAAATTTTTTAATCACGATTAAATTTTTTAATCGCTTGACAGCCCTACTTTTGATGTGAATTACGTGTTAAATATAAGGAAGACTAGTTTTATAATGGGCCATCCAATTAATGTCTTTGTTCAGGCACATGACTTCTTTCCAGAAGAACACTAGAAATATCTGGTTATTTGAATGCATGAGGATGATAAGAATGACTTGCTCACATCTTGATTTGCCAATGGCTTTAAAATCTTCAAGGTAATCCAGGTGAAATGGCTGTTCATTAGCTGATTCAATGTTTTTTAGAATCAAACCAGAGTGGACATGGAGGACTATGGCTATAAGATCTAGCCCTCTCATGGATCTTAGCATTCAATGCCCCTTCTTAAGGCCTGAAAGCCTAAACCATTTGCATCAATTTAGAGTTGAAAAACAGATTTAGCCCCTCTGACAATCAGTAAAGGTTAGTGGAGGCCCAGGGTTCTTTTAATCAGATGTCAATCCATAAGCTGTCTTATTTTACTACAGTCCTTCTGCTCCTTCTGCTCTCACCCCCACCAACAACATCCCCCCCCTTTTCTCACCATGTTTGAATGATGCTGTATTTGTGCCATGAGGCAAAACGGAGTTAACAACAATGGGAGATTTTTAAAGAAGTAGAAACTTGGCCTCTTGGAATCCTTTTTTTTTTTCATTTTGCAGGTGGGGGTGACAATCTAGCTGTCCTCTAAGATGCATTTTTAAAATCAAAGCACCTCCACTGAGTTAGGCTTAAGACAACAGTAAAAGCTAATTGTACTCACCACATCACTCAGTATCATGTGACTATTTCTTATATAAACAATAGGATGCAGTATCCTTAAGGTTTGTATTGACCAAAAACTTTGTTCAAACATTTGATTACAGCTGGTAAACTTAAAGGACTAACTTACTTTTTTTCTGAGCTACTGTTTGAGATATCGTCCCCAGCCTTCCTTCACTTTAAAACTGAGGGTTTATTGTGAAAAAGGAGGTTTTACTATGATTTGAAGCCAAATCAAGTGTCCCAAGTGCTATTTAATTATATAATAGTGTGATGGGTTTTTGTTAGCCGGTGGCCAGGGTAATGAGTGATCTGTGAGCCCTATCACACCCGAGTCTTTAACTGCTAGGACAAAGTCCCTTCGCAGCGGGCAGCCAGGGAGGCTGACAGGCACCCCAAAGATACACCCAAGTCTTTAACTGCTAGGACAAAGTCCCTTCGCAGCGGGCAGCCAGGGAGGCTGACGGGTGCCCCAAGAGTCTGCCCTGGGGAGGTGGCACAACTCAACGCTCAGGTCTTACTGCGTTTACCCCTGACCGTGGCAAGATAGCCAAATTGGCTATGGTTCTTTTGATTGTGTTCGGTTCTGTTACAGCAACAGGAGGAGTCAGGTTAAAGCTTAAACAGTTACTACTTTATTGTTACAAGGCAAGCTTAGCTGTTAAATGTTACTGCTGTGTTACAGATAACATAGCCACTACAAAGACAAGACAGAAAAATACAATAAAAGTCACTTAAAGGTACCATGGAACCCTTTTGGTTCTCTGAGCTCTTATTGAATGCGCGCAAAACAGACACCTAGCAGATATATTCTCACCCCTGCGATCCTTACTCCGGCGAAGCCAGTGTTTCTCTCAATCCCAATAGGAAGCAGTTGGTACGAGACGAAGGCATCCCTAAAGTCCAGGGCCGCCTGACCAGCAGGTATATGGTTGGATCTCCAATTAGAGTGGGGCACAGGACCCACTTTATACCCCTGTGGTCACGTAGACGCTTCTCTTGTCATAAAATGCCAATTAAGTTGGAATGTCTTTGTGACACCCATTCCCACAGGGAGTTACCAAAGCTTAATTTGCACCTGTGAGGTGGAGGTAACTAAATCATTAGGGCCGGACATTCTTTTCTGATGGGGCGGCAGATTCCTCTTCTGGGATGGTGTGTAGGCGTATCAATTACTGGTACCAGCCAAGGGCAGCCCAAGGCCCTGATCGTCTGCTGGCCCAACTGCCGCTGTTATCTGGTTTCTGTCTAGCATCCAGGGCCATAGTTATTCCAGCACATCTGGAGGCCCTGGAGCCTTGAAGACAGAGTTTCGTTCCCAAGGATTTAGGGGGGGGGGGCTTCTGTCTGGCTACAGTTTCCCCTGGGGTACCACCAGGAACTAAGGTACCACTGAACCCCTGACCCAACAGTCAAGGCTCCCTTTCACACAGTACTGCAGTGATCAGCTGCCAGGCTCTCTGTCAGGTCTGTTCCCCACTCTGGCACTCCGAGTGCAGAAAGCGCAAAAGAGCTTAAAAACCTTGTCTTTACAGGCACTGGTTACCAAAACTTCCCAAGGTCACAGATTCTGTGACTCTGAGAAATAAATAAACAAGCTGCCATCATCAAGTGATTTTTGTATCCCTAAAAACCAGGGGTGAACACTTCAAACCACCCCCAGTGGTATCCCAACCTCTTTTGCCGCAAAAGAGCTTGAAAAGAAAACAAGCTGCAGTCTCTGGTAGCTGAGTCTGAGGCATGCAGATATACACAGACAGACCTTCCAGGACACAATAATCAAATGAGCACCTTAAAAAAAGTGATTTTTATTACAAAACAAAAGATAAACTTGGTTGCTAGAAGTTACAGAGCAACTACTGAGAACACAGAGAAAAGTCTCTGGGAATAATGTGAGGTTGTAAATAGGGAGGGGAGGCATAGATTCACACAGAGCAGTTCAAACCAAACCACAAAATAAAGAGAAAATACCCTGAATGTGACTAGATCCACTTTTTTCCCTTTTACTTACTTCCAATCGCCTCTTTGTTCAGTCTACTCCCATGCTCCAGATTCCTTGGGGACATGGTAGTCCTGCCTGGGTTTAAATCATTCTGTGTCTCTCAACTCCTGGTTTTTCTCTCCCACACAAAGAAAGCAGACAAGGAATCTATATCAAATTCAAATTTTATCCCCCTATCTCCATTGGTTCTCCTAGCCCCCTGGCCAACATCTTTGCTAGCTACCTGAGTTTAACCCCGGGTCAGAACTCCTCCTGTCCATTATACTTTCCATCCTGCACTTTCACCAACAAACATACAGATAAGGGCATACCCACCCAGTTATATGCAGGCTTTCTGAACAGTTACGCATAGGAAGCTCATCTGAGCACGTGGGTTTTGCCCACGAAAGCTTATGATACTTTTTTTTTTTGTTAGTTGTGGCCAATGAATAGTCCTGTGGCAACTTAGAGACATAGGAAGGCTACAGCAAGGGCAATTGCCAGGTACTCAGGCATGCACCCACTCTGGAGTATAAACCTCAAATTATATTGTTTCATGCTGCGCATGGAACTGTGCATCATAAGCTCATAAAATTTGCCCCATCCCTCACTGTGGAGAGGAGTATACAACAGCCTGTGGTTCGTATGTTATGATTTTCACACACCTCAGTCCAACCCACTGGCTTAGGTAAAGCAGAAATAGGTTTATTAACTGCAAAAGATACATTTTAAATGGTTATAAGTGATAACAAACAAATCAAAGAAGACTACCTAGCAAATAAACAGAACATGCAAACTATGCTTCATACACTAAGAAGTTTGGATATGAATAAAAGATTCTTACCCTAAGAGATTATACAAGCAGGCTGCAGATTCTTAAGAGGCAGACTGTATTTGCTTTACGGCTTGGAATCCTCACCTGCTGCTTCACAGGACCCTTTAGCCTGGATTGAGCAGATCAATCTTTTTTCCTCTGATGTTTCCAGGTTACTTCTTGGATGGAAAGTGAAGAATACCAGATGAAATGACTCCCTGCCATACATTGCTTTATATGGTGGGAACCATTTGCTCCTAAAGGTTGGTTCCCAGAGCAGTCTGTGGAAAAATACTGACATCCCAATATGGCATCCAGCATCATGTTACCTGGTTACATGTCCCTTGTAGAGTCATAGCAGCCATCATTCACCAGCTGTTTGGAGTGTTCATAGTGTAGCCCCTCCTGTCCACTAGCCCAGTATGAGATTATTCAACATAAGGGAAAGCCTTGTGACTTTTTACACAACTTTGGGAGACAAGGCCTGAGGCTCCTTTGTGTACTCTGTGTTGTGTGTCAGAGTACATCTACACTGTACGCTTATTTTGGTATAAGCTATTCCGGAAGATAGTTTATTTTGAAATAGTGCGTATACACACAAAAAGTGCATCAAAATAGTGATTTGCTATTTTGAAATAGAGTGTCCACACTGATTGGTCTCGCATTTAAGACCACCTGGAACAGGTTCAGGCAGGGCATTAGGTCAGCAGTGACTTCCTGGAGCTTCTGCCTGAGGCTATCTTAGATGCATGTGTCATGGCTCCTTCCCCACTCTGGCACGATAAATGCAGAAGTGGGGGCCAGCAAGTGTACCCCAAAGCTTTATCTACCAGGCTTTGGTATAAAACTTCCCCCAAAATCTTAAAACCCTAGATTTTGGGAATAAAACTTCCGCTGCCACCACCCAAATATTAATAACGAGATTAGAGGAAAGATCATTTGGGAAATCTCACCCCTAAAATAAAAATCAGGGCACACAATTAACCAATGCCAGGTTAATTAAAGAAATGAGAAAACTTTTATTATTACAATATTCCTGTTGCAAGCATAATGATTAGATGGAAAAGTAACAACATATACTCATGGAGGAATTACACCACGGGCTAGAACTTAGTTAAAAAGCAAAGCCAAACATCTCTTAAGCAGTGCCAGATATCAGATCCCATACGCAACCCTTAAAACAATAAAGCCTAACGAAACTATCTAAACTTTACCCTACTTACAGAAAGTGAAGAATTGTTTCTTGGAGAGAGAGAGACATGTTTGTCCCTCTCTGTAGCTGCAGAGGCCTCACCCCGAGAGACAAAGGAGGAAAAAAACCCAAATTCCTTTGTCCCAGTTTGACAGTCCTCCTACATTCCTATTGGCCACTCCACCTGGCTAGGTGTAGTTAACCCCTTAATCCCCCAGGCTGCTGGCTAACCCTCATAATCATGACAGCATGTTTAAAGGGACTCCCCTGTACAGCCATTTCTCAGGTTCTTCTCCTGCTTGCCTACCTCTCTGAGGGACAGCAAGGGACCACTGTGTGCTTTGGTTGCCCTGTTTTTGGACACCTCAGCACTCCCAGTTCTGGAACTGGAGCTGCCTCTGTGCATGTGACGGCCCTTGACTGTTGTGCTGCAAGTTTCTGCAGCAGTTTCTGAAGGCTGCACTCCAAGCCCTGCAGGAGCATGACCCTGTTTGAGGAGACCCTCAACATGTATCTGGGAGCGAAGCTCTTTCAGATGCACCCCAGTATGGAGTGCTGCTTCTAGCAGCTAGACACCAGTTTCGAATGTTGGGACCAGTTCATGATGGAGTGGTGGAACAACCAGCAGGTGGCTCCAGAATTTCCATATGAGGAAGGGTATGTTCCTGGAGCTGTGTGCCTGGCTCGCCCCTGCCCTCTCATGATGGGACATGCAGATGAGACCCCTGGAGAAGTGGGTCGCTATTGCGATTTGGAAGCTCGCCACACTGGACAGTTACTGATTCATTGGGAACCATGGGGAAGTCGACCATTGGGGCCCTCGACATGCAGGTATGGCACTCTCGGGCTGCAGTCCCAGGATGGGGGGGGAGTAGTGGAAAGAAGGACCCTAGGGAAAGAGGGAGTTGGGAGTGCATGGGTGGGGGAGAGTGGAGGGGAAGTCCCTGTCCCTGGGCGGTTCTCCAGTCCCACCCTCATCCATCCCTGCCAGGGGGTCAAGCTATATAGGGTGTGTTTGGAAGGGATTGGGGGGGGGGAAGAGCTCGGGGGCCTCCCAAGGGCTCTGACACCCCTTTGATTCTGTTTTGTTTATTTGTTTGTCTCTTTCTGCAGGTGGTGAGGGCCATCAACACTGTCCTGCTGCACAGGATCATCCACCTTGGCGACGTGGACCCTATCATTACCGGCTTTGCCGCCATGGGCTTCCCCAACTGTGCGGGGTGGCTATTGACGCCACCCACATCCCTATCTGGGCCCCTGATCACTGGGCATCTCAATACATTAACCTGAGGGATACTTTTCGATGGTCCTACAGGCCCTGGTTGACCAACGCAGCCAGTCTTTGGAGATCTTTGTCGGCTGATCGGGAAAGGACCACAATGTCCGCATGTTCAGAAACACCAGCCTCTTCCAGAAGCTGGAGGCTGACGCTTTGTTCCCCAAGTGCAGCATTAAGGTCGGGGACATGGACATGCCACTGTGCATTGTGGGGGATGCAGCCTACCCTCTTGTGCTGTGCCTAATGATGCCATATGCTGGACACGTTGACCCCAGCAAGGACTGCTTCAATGCCCGCCTAGGCACTGCCCAGCCAGGAGGGAAGGGCCTTTGAGCAGCCATGAACAGCTGCCTTCCGGGAGGCTTGAGGGTCTGTCATGCTGGCTAGACGATGTGCAGTGGCAGCTGTGCTGTGGTGGCCAGCTTCCTGCCACAAGCCCTTTTCCCTGTGTCTGCAGCTTTAAGAGTTTCAGGGGAAGAGGAACTATCGGGTCCTGAGGAGTGTGGACAGAGTGGCCAGCAGGGCATCTGTGGGATTTCCTGGAGGTCCCTTATTTCAAAAAAACTCCCTGTGCTGCATCCACACACCCCCTCTTCCAAAACAGCTATTTCAGAAGAGATGTTATTCCTCGTGCAGTGAGATTTACAAACATTGGAAAAAGCCATCCATTGTTTCGATTTTCTTTCAAAGTAACAAAATTTCTGTGTAGATGCTAGCATTGTTATTCCAGAATAAGGATGCACTGAAGAAGCACCCTCAGTATGTGCACTTTATACCAGACCCACTCAGACAAGCTACCAGGAACAGGCTTTATTTCTGTAAAGAACACAGAACAGGATTACAGATCAGCATCCTGCTCTCTGCTTGTAGTCTACGTGCTTCCAGTTCAGTAAGTGCTGAGACCCTGCTGGAGAACCAGGAAGTTCTCCCAACATGCCACAGTTTGTTGTCCACAGCTGTCATTCCAAAGGCTGCTCCTGAACAACACACATGGAAAGTACACACATAGGAAGGCTCACCTGGTGGGAGATAAGCTTCTTCGAAAGTCTGTTATTTTTTCTCGTGTTCCATTGCCCTGAATAAGCCCTTCCCAACTTACTATCTAGACTGAAACAATCTTATCTAATGGGCATTACACAGGTGTAATTACATTTGAAATACAGATATATAATCAGTATGTGTAACTTCAGATACAAAAGTGATACATGCATACAAATAGGATAATCCTATTCAACAAAACATAGCTTTTTCAGTGACACCTTACAACTTATCTGGCATCAAATAAATCATAATTATTCCATACTTATATCATAATAATATAATTGTGAAGAATATGGAGTTTCATATCACAAATACTATGTCAGTGAATAGTATGATTTATATATATGCCACGATTCCTATTTCTCTCACTCCTATGTTTAATTAGGGTTGCCTGAGTAAGCATGGTTTGATGTGCAAAGTCAAAGACATAGTGGGAATTGTGATCTCAGATCTGTCTCAAAAATTATTTATGGAGGATTATTAGGGCATATAGCTATGCCAGAGTACAAGGGGCAATTTATAAGAATATTTCTTATTGTCCATAGCTGTTGAGAGATATGAGACAGACATCAAACTGGGTTTGTATTATTTATGGTGTAATGGGTAAGTCAATAAAAGGAGTTAGGAAAGAACAAAAAGCTAGGCAATATAAGTTAAGACTTTACCATCTAAAGCCCTGATCCAGCAAGCAGATAATGTGACATGCATCATTTCTTCTGCACATAGTCCATTTGAAATCAAGGGAACTCCATACTACAGTAACTTCTTCTAAGATGTTTCTAAATAGGATACAAAAGAAAAAAATTGGAACACATGAAGTTTATAGACCTCTCTGAAAATATCAGGATTAGAAATCTTTAGTCGAGAAGTAGGTTTTATGGAGGACTCTGAACCCTTAATCCTGGGGTACTCTAGGACTGTATATTGAATTTAGCCACATATGGTCAATTTTGTAAGCGATACGTCCATACTAGCAAGCCTGTCGTGTCAACTTTAAGGGCTGCAGAAGTCAATTTCAGTACTCTTGATTTTCTGGAGAGTAACAATATTCCCAACCTTGAATGTTTGAATTTACAGTAGGGTAGACACAGCATTGGGTGAAAATCAAGCCTGTTGGCCTCCAGGAGGTCTTCCGCAGTTCCCTGTTTTGCTCACTCTGGCCAGTACTTGTGCATCTACTGCTCCCAGATGAGCACAAAAGGGAAAATTGAATTGCCTTTCCCTTGTGGACAGCATTGTGAGCACATCCCAGAGCAAGCAGCACACCGCACCACATGTGGACCTGACTTCGACCAATTCTGGAAACACTGCAATGATTTGGAATACTTCTGCTCCCACAGGCTCCAGTTCCCAGGAGTACAGAAGAACATCAGCATTGAGTGTCCAGGTGTAAATAAAACTAAAGAAAAAGTAAACACAATTGTGGATAGATTCAAAACCTTTTTTTCTCTGTAGAAAGTGAATTGAAACAGTGAGTGAAATAAATTACCCTAGACTCACTTTATTTTCATAAGTGACATAAAAATATAATTGAAATTAGCCATTCAACACTAAATGCTTTAATCTCCCATAGTATACATATATGTAATTGATGAGGACAAAGCTATTCATCTTTTAAAAAAAAAAGAAACTGTGTAGCTGTGAACATTAAATATAATATAGATATAACACTGGTCTACAATTTTTTAGAAGTCGTCTGCTTCAGAGATAAAATGTGCTATTTATTATGTATTTTGATGTGCTGAATTCAAATATGACAATTAAAACAACTGATTGGCTACTGTTTCCAAGATATTTAAGTTTTTACATTTTACGTCTATGTATATTGTGTAGATAGTAGAGTTTTAATCATAAATTGTAAACCGAGGTCTTTTCATGTGTTTATGGTTGCGTTACATGATAATATTTCACCTGTCCTATTTATGTAACACTTTAAAAATCAGCAAAAGGGTTATATAAATAAAATTTATTATGAAACAAAAGGCAAAAAACAATTATGTACATAGTTTAGTCCTATTCAGTGTCTACTCGGCACTTCTTGGCTTGTCTCTTGTATTCATTAAATGGAGCATCTCTTGTCACTGTCCAGCAATAGTCTGCAAGCATTGATGGGCTCCATTTGCCCTGATAGCGTTTCTCCATTGTTGCAATGTCCTGGTGAAATCGCTCGCCGTGCTCGTCGCTCACTGGTCCGCAGTTCAGTGGAAAAAAATCTAGATGAGAGTGCAAAAAATGTATCTTTAGTGACATGTTGCAACCAAGGCTTTTGTATGCCTTGAGGAGGTTTTCCACCAACAACCTGTAGTTGTCTGCCTTCTTGTTTCCGAGAAAATTTATTGCCACTAACTGGAAAGCTTTCCATGCCATCTTTTCCTTGCCACGCAGTGCATGGTCAAATGCATCATCTCGAAGAAGTTCACAAATCTGAGGACCAACAAAGACACCTTCCTTTATCTTAGCTTCACTTAACCTTGGAAATTTTCCACGGAGGTACTTGAAAGCTGCTTGTGTTTTGTCCATTGCCTTGACAAAGTTCTTCATCAGACCCAGCTTGATGTGTAAGGGTGGTAACAAAATCTTCCTTGATTCAGCAAGTGGTGGACGCTGAACACTTTTCCTCCCAGGCTCCAATGACTGTCGGAGTGGCCAATCTATCTTGATGTAGTGGGAATCTCTTGCACGACTATCCCATTCGCAGAGAAAACAGCAGTACTTTGTGTATCCAGTCTGCAGACCAAGCAAGAGAGCAACAACCTTCAAATCGCCCCAAAGCTGCCACTGATGTTGGTCATAGTTTATGCACCTCAAAAAGTTGTTTCATGTTGTCATAGGTTTCCTTCATATGGACTGCATGACCAACTGGAATTGATGGCAAAACATTGCCATTATGCAGCAAAACAGCTTTAAGACTCGTCTTCGATGAATCAATGAACAGTCTCCACTCATCTGGATCGTGAACGATGTTGAGGGTTGTCATCACACTATCGATGTTGTTGCAGGCTACAAGATCACCTTCCATGAAGAAGAATGGGACAAAATCCTTTTGACGGTCACGGAACATGGAAACCCTAACATCACCTGCCAGAAGATTCCACTGCTGTAGTCTGGAGCCCAACAGCTCTGCCTTACTCTTGGGTAGTTCCAAATCCCCGACAAGGTCATTCAGTTCACCTTGTGTTAGGAGGTGTCGTTCAGAGGAGGAGGATAGGGGAAAATGTGGGTCCTGTGACATTGATGGTTCAGGACCAGAAGTTTCATCCTCTTCCTCTTCCTCTTCCTCGTCTGACTCAAGTGAGAATGATTCTGGTGCATCAGGAACCGGCAGTCCTTCTCCGTGGGGTACTGGGCGTATAGCTGATGGAATGTTTGGATAATGCACAGTCCACTTTTTCTTCTTTGACACACCTTTCCCAACTGGAGGCACCATGCAGAAGTAACAATTGCTGGTACGAACTGTTGGCTCTCTCCAAATCATTGGCAGTGCAAAAGGCATAGATTTCCTTTTCCTGTTCAACCACTGGCGAAGATTTGTTGCACAAGTGTTGCAGCATATGTGTGGGGCCCACCTCTTGTCCTGATCTCCAATTTTGCAGCCAAAATAAAGGTGATAGGCTTTCTTAACCATAGTGGTTATACTGCGCTTTTGTGATGCAAAAGTCACTTCACCACAAACATAGCAGAAGTTATCTGCACTGTTCACACAAGTACGAGGCATCTCTGCTCACTTTGGCTAAACAGAAATGTGTCCCTTTGCAAAATCAAACACTGACAAATAAGAGAACACGACACTGTATGATTTCTAGAGCTGATATAGGGCAATTTGTTCAGCAGAGTGATGTAAGCTTCGTTATGATTGCATCATCCATGACTTCTAGGAATAACATGATGCAATTCATATCATGTATGACGCAATACCAGCTTCAGATTGCATCATTCATTGTTTTGCCTAAAAAGCAAGTACTGTCCAAACCCAGTCATAGATGTATTCATAGATCCAGTCAAAGATGTATTTTAGTCATTTCTGGTTTAAATTGAGATCCCTTCCCTTTATAACTCACTTATCCTCCGCCATTCCCAAGTCAAGGGTCGTATATACTGACCCAATAGCATATCTTGAAAACTAGAGCCAATCAACAATTTTAAGCATCATTTTCATTCTCAGTGACCCAGAATTAGTAAAGTTTGACTACATTTATTTCAGAAGCATTTTGCTGTAGAGCAGTGTAATTATCAAAAAAGTCAAAACTCAATCTGTATATTCTACAGAAGCTGCACATTTGTGGGCAAATATTTGAGTGTTTTGTTAAAATGAAATTATAGTCTTGAAGTACTGTTAACATTGGTTACTCTAATAAGTTTTTCTAGTGATTTGATATTAGTTAGATATAATATACATAGGCAGTTACATGTTCCTGCCATTGTAATGCTTGTCTCACTCCCATCTCTAGAAGTACTTGTACTTATCTAATCCTAGGGTACAGAGCTCATGTTCAAACATGAATGAGTGTAATACATACCACTGTGAAAAGACAATATTGGATCTGCTGTTGGTCATAATTATAGAATCATAGAGCTGGAAGAGACCTCAGGAGGTCATCAAGTCCAGCCCCCTGCCCAAGGCAGGACCAATCCCAACTAAATCAACCCAATCAGGGCTTTGTCAAGCTGAGACTTAAAAACTCCACCACCTCCCAAGGTAACCCATTCCAGTACTTCACCACTCTCCTAGTGAAATGTTTTTCCTAATATCCAACCTAGACCTCCCCCACTGGAACTTGAGACCATTGCTCCTTGTTCTGCCATCTGTCACTACTGTGAACAGCCTTTCTCCATCCTCTTTGGAACCTCCCTTTAGGAAGCTGAAGGCTGCTATCAAATCCCCCCTCACTCTTCTCTTTTGCACGCTAAATAAGCCTAAATCCCTCAGCCTCTCCTCGTGGGTCAAGTGCTCCATCCTCCTCATCATTTTGGTTGCCCTCCACTGGACTCTTTCCAATGCATCAGCATCCTTTCCACAGTGGGGGGCCCAGAACTGGATACAATACTTCAGATGTGGTCTCACCAGCCAAATAAAGGGGAATAATTACTGGACACAGTACTTCAGATGTGGCCTCACCAGCCAAATAAAAGGGAATAATTACTTCTCTAGATCTGCTGGAAATGCTCCTCCTAATGCAACCTAATATTCCATTCCCCTTCTTGGCTACAAGGGCACACTGTTGACTCATATCTAACTTCTCATTCACTGTAATCCCAAGTTCCTTTTCTGAAGAACTGCTACTTAGCCAGTTGGTCCCCAGCCTGTAACAATGCTTGGGATTCTTCCATCCCAAGTGTAGGACTCTACACTTGTCCTTGCTGAACCTCATCAGATTTCTTTTGGCCCAATCCTCTAATCTGTCTAGGTCACTCTGGACCCTATCCCTGCCCTCCAGCGTATCTACCTCTCCCCATAGCTTTAGTGTCATCTGCAAATTTTCTGAGGGTGCAATCCACCCCCTCATCAAGGACATTAATAAAGATGTTGAACAAAACCGGCCTAGAACCGATCCTTGTGGCACTCCGCTAGAAACCGACTGCCAACCTGACATCGAGCCGTTGATCACAACCTGTTGGGCCCGACATTCTAGCCATCTTTCTATCCATCTTACAGTCCATTTATCCAGTCCATACTCCCTTAACTTGCTGGCAAGAATATTGTGGGAGACCGTATCAAAAGCTTTGCTAAAGTCAAGGTATAGCACATCCACTGACTTTCCCATATCTACAGAGCCAGTTACTTCATCATAGAAGCTAATCAGATTGGTCAGGCATGACTTGCCCTTGGTGAATCCATGTTGACTATTCCTGATCACTTTCCCCTCTTCCAAGTGCTTCAAAATGGATTCCTTGAGGATCCCCTCCATGATTTTTCCGGGGACTGAGGTAAGGCTGACTGGTCTGTAGTCTTGGATTGCCCTTTTTCCCTTTTTTAAAGATGGGCATTACATTTGCCTTTTTCCAATCATCCGGGATCTCTCCTGATCTCCACAAGTTTTCAAAGATAATGACAAAAGGCTCTGCAATTCATTTGCCAACTCCCTCAGAAGCATTAAATCCAGACCCATGGATTTTTGTATGTTTAGCTTTTCTAAATAGTTCCTAACCTGTTCTTTCTCCACCAAGGGCTGTCCACCTCCTTCCCATACTGCGTGGCCTAGTGCATTAGTCTGGGAGCTGACCCTGTCTGTGAAGACAGAGGCAAAGTAAGCATTGAGTACTTCATCTTTTCTCACATCATCTGTCACTAAGTTACCTCCCTCTTCAGGTAAGGGCCCCACACCCTCTCTGATTACCCTCTTATTGCTAACATGCCTATAGAAACCTTTCTTGTTATCCTTTGCTAACTGCAATTCCAATTGTGCTTTCGCCTTCCTGATAACTCCCCTGCATTCTCAAGCAATATATTTATATTCCTCATCTGTCCAAGTTTCCACTTTCTGGTAAGCTTCCTTTTTTGTTTAAGCTCACCAAGAATGTCCCCGGTAAGCCAATCTGGTCGCCTACCATATTTGCTTTTCTTACTGCGCATCAGGATGGTTTCTTCCTGTGCCTTCAATAAGGCTTCTTTAAAATACTGCCAGCTCTCCTGGACTCCTTTCCCCTTCATGTAAGCATCCCAGGGAATCCTGCCCATCAGTTCTCTGAGGGAGTCAAAGTCTGCTTTTCTGAAGTCCAGGGTGTGTATTAAAATAACCGTTAAACCTCATTTTTTTAGGAGTAAAGGTTATTTTGAAAGAAGGGGTTTCTTTCAAAATAACCATGTCTACACAGCATTTTTTAACTCGAAATAGGGTATTTCGAAATAGCGGCCGGACATGATTATGCAAATGAAATGCAGGAAATTCAAATCCGCGCTTCATTTGCAATTTCACTCGGCTGCATTTTCATTCCTCTCTCGAAAGAGGAATGCAGTGTAGACATACCCCTAGAGCTTACATGCTGCCACTTTTCTTCCTTGTCCTGTACTACCCTCACTGGCTCTTCAGCCTGCTTTGCCTGTAAGATTAAATGCTGCCTTCTCTCGAGGAAGTCTTCATCCTCCCTGATGGAAGATAGGGTTGATACTTGGGCCTCAAGTCCTCTAATTTTTTTTTCCAAAATGGCGACCAGCTTGCACTTAGTGCAGATGAAATCCCTTCTATCTTCCGGGAGGAAGACAAACATGGCATATGCTGTGTAGGTAACAACAGCAGACTTATCGCTATCCATACCTGCCTTCCCTCTGAGAGATTCCTCAGATGTTTTAAATACCTCCTGAGCTCCTCTCGAACATTTCCCAGGCAAACTCGCCTGTTGGCTGCTGCCCTGTTCACTGCTCTCTGCATTCGCTCTGGCTGCCTTTTTTCTCAGGCTGAAGCTAGGCCCAGTTCAAATGCAATCAACCCCTAAAGGCCCACCTGAGCTCAGGAAGTTTTGATTATATTTTAGCGTAAAGGTTTTAAAGAATGGCGAGTGTACCTCGCCCCTTTCCCAACTCCCTCTCAAAACTCCCTGTTTGTAGCCCCTGTTCGCAAAGCTCCCTCATCACTGACTCACTGCTTTATAAAGCCTGTGCCTTCCTGGTAGCCCTGCCCCCTGATTAAGGTTCAGCCAATGAGCAGACACTTCTAGATTTCAAACCTTGATTAGAAACTCACAGCTTCCAACTGCCAGCCACAGCACTCACTTCTTGGGGGGAAAAAAACAGACGGACAAACACAGCAAGAAACCCCGAAACACAAACACACACTACAGACAACCACTTCCCTCAAGGGTCCTGTATTAGCACCTCCTTCACCTGAACAATTCCCTCTCAAAACTCCCTGTTTGCAGCCCCTGTTCGCAAAGCTCCCTGGTCGCTGACTCACTGCTTTATAAAGCCGTGGCCTTCCTGATAATCATTGTCTTTATTAGTACGTGTCTGCAGGAGCCAGACACTTAGAAGGTTTTTGGAATAGGAACTATATATTTTATTTTCCTGCATTGTACAATACACATTTGTAGTGATATATGAATTTTAATCATGAAAATATTTTTTTCAATACCATATTTCAAAACCATTGTTGTGATCTAAAAATCTTCCATAAACTATCACAGAACAACAGTACGACTTTCAAACTATCTAAAAATCACTTACAGTACTCAGGAGATATTCAGTATCATTCCTTAATTATTCATCAGAGATTATAAACAAGTTTGGAAGTAGAAAGAAAGTTTGATTGAAGTCTGTAAATGATAAATATGTTAAAAGTAATCATGAATGAATTATGCTTTTAAAATATTTTGTCAATCTTTCTTTGTGTTCCTGCACTCTTTTTTCCCCCTTTCCCTACATCAAGGCTCTCACTTTCACTGCTACGCAACATGGCAACAAGTCAAGCTTTGTTAGTTCTGCTCCTAGTCCAGTGTCAACTGCAATTTAATGAATCTGACATTTCTTATCCAAGCAATCCTTTATGTTCAAAATTATTTTTTATCATGTTTCAAAAGTAATGCCAGTGAGAGAGACATGCTATGCTATCAACATACAAAATAAGAAAACGAGACCACAGTCACAGAAAATAATTAATATTAGAATTGCACTTTTTTCTTGCTATGTAAAAATCATTTTCTGGCAAAATGTGTCGTGTAAAATTCCTGTTGAAATTTTGTTTTGAATTAATGATGAAATAAGAAATAAAATCAATTTTATTTTGAAACCTTTGATAATGTAAAACTTCTTCTAAGCTTTTAAATATATGTACCAGTTTTTAAAAACTTAGAAATTATGCATATTGTATTCCTTTGTAGGCTTCTTCATCTTTGCAATGATATATGCCACAAGGAGTAGATCTCTTCATTTATGCCCTTTTATTTTTTCATAGATATTTCATTGATCATAATACAGAAGAAGATAGGTATTTCATCATTGATGCTAATACTGGAACCATTAAAACTGCCAAGATCTTTGACAGAGAGGAAACACCTTGGTACAACATCACAGTTGCTGCTTCTGCGTTAGGTAAATAATACACTTATTAGACATGTAACAGAAGAGTTTCTGTAAGTTATGAATGCCAGACTAATAATTGTTTTTAAAAAATAATATCCTGAGTGTCTATACAGTCCCTTCAAAGTCAGGCCTTTTCTCGCTAATTTGGAAGTAAAGGAGAATTTAAGGTATATATCTTATTTCTCTAATTCAAAAAAAAAATGCAACTATCTATATTTATTGATCTATATGAATTTACAACCTTTTCCTTTGTTCCTGGGCACAAATCCATTATATTCTCTTATCTGGGAGGAATTTGGCTGTTTTGTGTATGTTGGATATCATTTTTCATATTTCTTGACAAATGAGCAATATCATTTTTTGAAAATATAGCCTAAGTTGATAAACTCAGACTGTTCCCTTTTATAACTAGAGTTAACCTAATCACAGTGAAGGGTAATAATTTCATATTAATTGGGTCAGTATTAACATAAATCTAGCTAGTACCCAGTAATTTAAGGTTGATTATCAAGATGTACATTTTTAAGTCCTGGAGTTTTAATATACAAATTGCCAAATAAAGATTAAGCAGTATATTTTCCAGGGTTCTCAAAAGTCCTCAGTCAAAAACTGCTTAGTTTCAGTGGCCTCAGCTAAGAATAGCATTGTTCAATAAATGTTCAATCAGATAGTTTCAAGTAATCAATTTTACATCAGATGGTTCCTTTTTTTTTTTTTTTTTTTTTTTTTTTGTAAATGAGTACAACTTGAAAAGAGACTGAAATTTCCCCTTTTTACAAATTAAATTCCTAACTATTTATTAAGGTTTTATTAAAGTTTTTTGACCTTGGAAAATATTTTGCAGTTTTATTTATGAGAGATGATAGTAACATATTCTATAGTATTACTAGTTTGTGTGCATGAATATACATTTTATGAGGATAACAAATTAATTTTATTATTATCTCTGCTTTTGGCATTCAGTTCCTATTTTGAACTAAGTCATATTTCTATAGTAAGTAGTAAAGTCTTGGGTTTTATGTAGTTAGTCATAAAAAGACAAGCACTGAAACCTCTGTGTGAGTTACAGTTTCTTTGCATACTGTTTTATTACATAATAAACTTAAAAACCAACAAATAGTCTGGTATCACTTTAAAGACTATCAAAACATGTATCATGAGCTTTCATGGGCACAGCTCACTTCTTCAGATGACTAGAGTGTTGGATGTCCAAAACTAAAATAAATACGGGAGAAGAAGAGGGAGGGAGAGAAGGAAAAAATGGGAGGGGGGGACAAGAAGAGGCAGTGGGTATAAAAATATCAAGGGGAAAGCGGAGCTGGAATGTAACAGGAAAAACAAATAGTCTATAAGCACCTAAAGGCTGGATAGTCAAAAGAGGCAGATAAGAACCATTAGTAGGCAATTGAAGAGGAAGAGTGCTAATACCAGATATTATACAGACAAAGAACCATTGGCACCTTTATTACAGTGCAACATGCATTAAAGTTCAATTTAGGCTTAATTATAAACAGGTGCATAGTAAAACTGAGCTTTAATTAAGATTTAAAAGACACAATGGAGCATCCATAGGAAGCTGCAAGTGAAGAGGAATAGTTGCTATCCAGGCTTTCCAAATGTAATTGTTTTGCTGAAATAAATCTCAATAGCATTGAAGTTAAATGTAGCTTTTCTATAGATTATTTATTTCACATAATCAAGTGAACCGTATTGTGCACAGGATAGTAATAAAGATTATATGTATAACTAAAGAAAATGAGATGTATCATAGAATCATAGAATACTAGGACTGGAAGGGACCTTGAGAGGTCATCGAGTCCAGTCCCCTGCACTCATGGCAGGACCAAATGGCAGTATGGTGATGAAGTGCTATTTTAAAGACAGTCTGCTTAGCGATCTCCATTTAAGTGCTCTTTGCTGGGGGTTAAAAAAGGGCATTGCTTTCCCCCATGTTTGCTTCTCATTTTTAAAACTGAGGAATTGGAATGTTTTATAAATCTGTAATGCCAAGCGATAAAAGCTTTTGATGAAAAGGGGAGATTGGCAGACCAACAAAGTTTAGCTTAAGATTTCTGGGGTCCTCTTCATCCTTGATTAAGTTTCTAAGACCAGTGCTTTTTTTGTGACGGTACGCCCTGGAATGGTGTACCGGCACCTATTTTCCCATCATACTTTAATTGAATGGGATTCCCCTCTGGTGTACCAGCACCTATTTCCTGGAGTGACTTGGCTCCTGATGGAAACCTGCTCGGGTTTTCTTTTTTTTCCCCCCCTCAACAACTTTGAGCCTGCAGTACCAGCACCTTTTTTCTCACAAGAAAAGCACTGTCTGAGACTAACATATTTTAATGTACAGCCACTGGAATTTTCTTCAAGTTATACGGACAGATTAACACACTGTACCAAATCCACTAAGAAATATGAAATTAAAACTAGTTCTGGACAGGCAGTCTATACAGCATGCAGAGCATCAGCATGATGTGCTCTCCTAACTCTTTGTTACTCAGACAGGCTGCCAAATGTTGCACCATCTGCAATTTTTCCATGGCCTGCACTTTCAAATGCACAATGCATTTCAGAAGATAAGCCTGGGGCTGACAAACAGGTAGAATACCATGGCTAAATCCTAATCTGAGAAGGAGTCTAAAATGCAAGCATTTATGCCAGTTAGCCAGGAACAATGAAGAATACAGAAGGTCCCTGAAAGTATGCCCTGGCTTGATAATCAGAGGGCACATGCCTTCTGTTGACATTATAGTTTTGGCCAGATGTCCAAAATGTCTTTCTATATACACCAGCACAACTTCTATCTTGCCTTGGTTTAGTTTCAGCCATTTGCTGTTTATTCAGCATCTTATCTCACAGTGCTGTCTATATTTGATGTGAAGGAGATTTAGAGGTTGGTTTCATTTGTATAATGCTCACATGGTCCTTCTGGTTCAGGTTGATTGAGCCTTCTAGAAGATGCATTCTGGGTGGAATTTTGAGAGGCACTGAGGCCCAGATCCACTAAGGTACTTAGGCATCTAACTCCCATTTAAACCAAGGAATTCAGGCCTCAGCATTGGCCAACTACTCTAATTGAAACAGCATTGGCCTACCTATTCCCTCAGTGGGAGCAAAGTTAGTCTAATGATGATTGCTTTTGAAAATTCTATCATCAGTGAGCACAAAGCATGAATCTTTGCAAGGGGAATAGTGTCATCCTTTCCTTAGAACATTAACTGGGACAACGAATAAGCATAGGAGGGCTACAGTCAGAGAAAGTGAAATGTGCCAAGAAATTAACAGTTGAAGAAGCTGCTTTGGTTGTATCAGCACTGGCTGCAAAACAGTCTGCAGTAACACCTAGGAACTCCCTAAGGGGATAAGAAGGTTGATGGTATGATACTACATCTGAAGTGAAGGAACTGCAGAGTGATGAACCTCACCTCAGTTCTGGAGAAACTGAGGCAGAGTAGTTGGATAAGTGTAAATTGATAGGATTAAAACAGTATGGCTTCAGTGAGGGTAAACCAGGTCTCAGTAACCTGTTAGAATTATTTGAAAAAATACTAATGAAATAGTGGATGCTGGAGAATCAACCAGTTGACATGATTTGTTTGCTTTTCTAAAGGCTTGAGACAAGGTATGTGACAAAAGACTATTAAAGGGAAATAAATAACAACAGAATAAGTGGACAATGTTCTGTCAGATTAAAAGATGATTTAGTGAGAGGGAACAGAGCTGCAGTGAGTAGTTTTCCTTCTAAAAGGAAAATAGGAAGATCTAATTATATTGGAAATGGGATAGTTAAATTTAAATTTGGAGAAATGTGAGGGTTCAAACTGAAGTGGAAAAAATCAAAACTACTCATTATATGTATGAAAAGTGTTTATTTTTATATAATAAAGCAGGTTCTTCAGATGTGTGTGTTTGTGTGTGTGTAGATAGATAGATAGATAGACACTGGCACACAGTGATACATTCTGTATCAATATACAGGTTGAACCTCCCAAATCCAGGACTCCTTGGTCCGACAACATCAGGTCTCAAGGGTGGCAGACCAGGGAGGTCCAACCTGTTCTCTGATACAAACCATAATATTATACATATATACATACTGATACATTCTGAAAAAGAAAGATCACCTGCAGGAAGCACGGGTAGATGGTTCAGTTAAGATTATTGCACAATATGCAGCAATGTTGAAAACCACAAATAATATCCTTGCCTACTTTAAGAGAAGGATGGGGACCATAAAGGAGCAGAGATACTAAAGCACTCATTTATGATAGGCTTGTTCCAATTTTGAAGTCAATTTCAGTTAAAGTTAGCTTATAGTTTGAATAGTTCAAAGCAACACATACTACAAGTAGTAATAGAGAGGTAGCCGTGTTAGTCTGATCTTGCTAAAACAAAAGGAAAAACCATGTAGCACTTTAAAGACTAACAAGATGGTTTAATAGGTGATGAGCTTTCGTAGGCCAGACCCACTTCCTCAGATCATATTCTGGAAGAGAATTGGCATGACCATATATACCAAAGGAATACAATGAAAAAAGTGAACATATTATTAAACTGACAAATCAGATTTAGTACAGAAGGTGGGGAGAGGGAGAGGGAGGGAGGGAATAGCTATGAGTCAATGAATCAGGGGTGATAAGTGGGGAAGCTATCTTTGTAATGTGTAAGGTAATTAGCATCTTAGTTAAGGCCCATTCATAAAGTACTACAAGTAGGAAAGATAAAAAATATCCCGTGGAGCTTTTTGGTCCAGTAATATAGGGTGAGAGATATGGGGGAAATAAGCATAACATAAATCCAACAGAAGATTAATGCAGCATGCCATTCTCATTTTAAGGTCCCAGCCAAGAAAAATTGCTAGTGTTGTTAAGAAAGTTGCTGAAGAACGTTATAACTGCTGCTCAGTGCTTCTGTTTTTGGCGCTTCAGTCCTATCAGCAGTAGCAGAAAATGCAGCCTGCTACTTCAACAGATCTTGATGTCACTTATAAAGATAGACCATATGCACAGTACAGTGTCAAAGGCACTCAATTGTTTTCAATTATTGCCCTCAATAGCAGCCTGGCTCCATGATTACAGGTCACACTAACACAAGTGCCCAGTGAAAAAGAGGCTTAGTCAGCAGTTGGACTTTCTGCATTCCTCTAGGTCACACAAAAGGTTAAGCTGAGGTATTCCACCATTTAAGCTATGTCTGCACTGCAGCTTTATTTTGGAATATTGGAAAAACGGACATAGTGCACGTCTACACTGCCAGCCTTTATTTTGAAATAATGTCAAGCTGGAGGACTCTGACTCCTATAACCCTCATTTCATGAGACGTAAGGGAAGTTGAAGGAAGAGTGTTCTTCCTTCAACTTCCTGCTGTGTAGACAGTGCCAAAAGCCGAAATAAGCTATTTCGACTTAAGCTACACAATTGACGCAGTTCAAGTTGCGTAGCTTATTCCAACTTTAGCCCTGCTGTGTAGATATGGCCTTATAGGCTGAGACAAACAACTTTCATACCATTTTAAATGTTTCATAACATCAGCTTGTTACCCCCCCCTTACACCTTGCTCCAGAAATCTCAAACAAAAATCCCTATTCATCACTTCTGTCAAACCCTTTATCTCTAAACAAAGACATTGGCTGGATGGCTCCCCACATTCCACATCTTAATGACATAAAAAAACAAACAAAGCAAACTTAAAGTGGGTACTAAGTATGCTTATCAGCTTCATTTAGCATGGACACTCTGACAGTTTCTTTCCCCTTTTTTTCCTTCTTTTTTCCTCCTCTTCCCCCCAGCCCCTCTCTGTGGGTATGTCTACACTGCCACCCTAGTTCGAACTAGGGTGGCTAATGTAGGCATTCGAACTTGCAAATGAAGCCCAGGATTTAAATATCCTGGGCTTTATTTGCATGTTCCCGGGCGCCGCCATTTTTAAATGCCCTGTAGTTCGAACTCCCTGCAATGAGGAGTAATGGTAGTTCGAATTAGGAGCTTTAATTCGAACTACCTAGTCCGTGCCACGTGTAGCCACGGGCAGGGAATTCGAACTACGGGGCATTTAAAAATGGCGGCGCCCGGGAACATGCGAATAAAGCCCGGGATATTTAAATCCTGGGCTTCATTTGCAAGTTTGAATGCCTACATTAGCCACCCTAGTTCGAACCAGGGTGGCAGTGTAGACATACCCTGTGCTATTTATTTGAAAACTGGACCAATCCCTTAAACTCTATTCATCTGAAGAAGTAGGTTGTGCCCACAAAAGCTCATGACACCATCTACATTTTTTGTTAGTCTCTAAGGTGCTGCAGGACTATCTGTTGTTTAAGTTTTTTCAGTTACAGACTAATACAGCTACCTCTCTGAAATCCACCTCTCTGTTAGGTCAGGATGTATTTGTGCTAATCTTTTGGAACATGTTCACATATACAGCCCATATCTGTTGTTTCTTATGAGTTTCTGTGTTTTAGTAACACTAATAATGCCCCTTGCCAAGTTCACGTATTGGACAGTGAACTGAGAAGATTAGGCTTGGAAGAGGCCTCAGGAGGTGATCTAGTCCACCCCCCAGCTCAAAACAGGACCTAACACCAAATAAAATATTCCAGCCAGAGCTTTATCAATCTGGCCGTAAAAACCTTTAAGGATAGAAATTCCACCACCTCCCTAGGTAACCCATTCCGGTATTTTATCACCCACCGAGTGAAGTAGTTTTTCCTAATATCCAATCTAGACCTTCCCCACTGCAACTTTAGACCATTGCTTCTAGTTCTGTCATTTGCCATCACTGAGAATAGATTAGCTCTAATTTCTTTGAAACCCCCCTTAAAGTAACTACTTGATAAGGTTGTTATCAAATGCCTCCTCATTCTTCTGTTGTATAGACTAAATAAGTCCAGTTCACTCAGCCTCTCCTTATAAGTAATGTGCCCCAACCCTACTAATCATTTATATTGCCCTCTGCTGAACTCTCTCCAATTGTCCGCATCCTTTCCTTAGTGGAGGCCCAACTAACCAATGCCAAATAGAGCAGAATAATTACTTTCCTCTATCTGCTGGCAGTGCTCCTACTAATGAAGTCCAATATACCATTAGCCTTCTTGACAAGGACACACTCTTGACTCATCTAGCTTCTCATCTACTGTAATTCCAGGTCCTTTTCTGCAGAACTTCCACTTAGCCACTTGGTCCCCAGCCTATAGTAGTACATGGGATTCTTCCATCCTAAGAGAAGGACTCTACACATATTCCTTGTTGAACCTTATCAGATTTCTTTTGGCCCAATCCTCCAATTTGTCTAGGGCACTCTGGACCCTATCTCTACCCACCAGCTTAGTGTCATCCACAAACTTGTTGAGGGTGCAATTCATCCCATCATCCAGATCATTAATGAAGATGCTGAATAAAACCAACCCCAGGAATGACCCCTAGGGCACTCTACTTGATACAGGCTGCCAACCAGACATCAAGCCATTGATAACTATCCATTGAGTAAGATGATCTAGCCAGCTTTCTATCCTCCTTATAGTCCATTCATCCAAACCATATTTCTGTAACTTAATGGCAAAAATACTTCGGGAGACCGTATCAAAACAGAACTGTCTTTAGCCATACAGAATATGCAGATGCATTGGGCAGCTGAACATTTCAGGCACCACTGGGACTTAATGTCTACCTATATACTTTTTCCTATCCCTGTTTTGTGGCTTTGCTTCCTCCGGAAAGGATCTAGTTAACTTAAAAGTGAAAAAAACCTGCCAGGCCTATTAGTAAAACATTGAACCTATAAAATATACATTCAAGTTAAGCCATTTAACAGGTATTTGCCAACCCCAGGTAAATGCTGTTAGTTTCTGAATTTACTGTGTTAATTTATGGGACCCTCGTTGATAATTTGCTTTACAATTTTCATTAGTATGTTTCTGAAGATTATAAAATCACATCTCTAAAAAAATCACTATCTTCCCTGAGCTGCTGTTATTGCATTTCCTCAAATCTGTTAAGGAACAACCCAGGACAAAGGGTGGGCTGGAGCAATATTGCTTCTGGGGTTGTTTGTTGGTACAGATTCTTAAGAGTAAAGTGATACTCACACACACACATCACATTCATGCTGGCAGTTTGGAGGCAGGCTGCAAATGCGATGTAGATTACTTTTGATTTTGCTGGTGGCTGGAGTGCAGGCCAGGCGTCAGCTTCCCGGAGATTCGACCATGATTTAGCTTAATTTATCTGCTTGCAGGGTCTTTGTCTGCCTTAAAAGGTCACAGATCCTAAACTGCCATTTTGGTTGGGAATTTCTCATTCACACCTCACACACATTCCACAGGTTACATTCATAAGCAATATGGTTTCTAAGCAAAGTGGGGCCTCATGGCCTTGCGTACAAGAAATTGCATTGTACTAAAAATAACACCAAAGGCATGATAAAAAGCTTCACAAATTATAACTAAGAAAGCCAAGGTTAGGGAAGAAGGGAAAAGCAGAGGAGTATTCTCGTTACCTAGACACTAGTGAAGAGGAGGGAGGGGGGCTGTGTATGACTGGTTACAGCTATTGGGCATAGGGGAACGAATTTAATAGTACTGTCTTGGGCCCCATAAATTCTGATGATGTCCCTGTATCAAAAGCTTTGTTAAAGTCAAGGTACATCACATCTACTGATTTCCACACATTCACAGAACCAGTTATCTCATCATAGAAGACAATTAGGTTGGTAAGGCATGACGTACCCTTGGTGAATTCATGTTGACTGTTTCTAATCAACTTCCCTTCCTCATCTTTCAAAATAGATTCCTTCAGGAACTGCTCCATGATTTTTCCAGTGTCTGAGGTGAAGATGACCAGTCTGTAGTTCCCTGGGTCTTTTTTCCCCCTTTTTTAAAGATGGGCACTACATTTGCCTTTTTCCAGTAATCCAGGACTTCCCCCAGTTGCCACGAGTTTTCAAAGATAATAGCCAATGGGCTCTGCAATCACATCAGCCAATTCTCTCAGCGCCCTTAAATGCACTAGATCTGGCCAAATGGACTTGTGCAAGTCCAGCTTTTCTAAATAGTTCCTAATCTGTTCTTTCACTACTGGCGGCTGCTCACCTCCTTCCCATTCTGTGCTGCTCAGTGCAGCAGTCTGAGAGCTGACCTTATCTGTGAAAACCAAGGCAAAAAGCATTGAGTACTGCAGCTTCTTCCACATTATCTATCACTAGGTTTCCTTCCCCATTCCGTAGGTTTCACACTTTCTTTTTCTTGCTAACATACCAATAGAGACCTTCCTGTTATCCTTCACATCCTGTTATCCTTCACATCCTGAAATTCCAATTGCACTTTGGCCTTCCTGAATAAAACCCTGCATGCTCAAGTAATATTTTTGTATTCTTCCTGTCATCAGTCAGGCAGGGTGTGATGGACTGGGCCGGGTCTGGGCACAGCTGAGGGCATCCGCTTAGGGCGAATTGCTCAAATTCGGGGCTCCTTACAACCCCCAGACTGGAGGCCTTCCCAAATAGGCCACAAATCAGTCCCACAGAGCACTTCTGCTGCCTGCCTAGCCAGCCAGAAGCCTCACGAATAAAACCCCTCTGACACTCCAGCGCTCTCCATGCCCCAAACAGCCCAAGGCCTGCCCACAAGGTGAGGGGTCTTAGAGCCCAATCTCACCTACCCCAAACAAGTTCTGTCTGGTTCCAAGAAACCAGCCACAGATCCCAGGTCAATTTACCCTCTGGATCTTACCCACAAGATCACGCTGAGCCAATCCTTTAGCATCTAACATCTAAAGGTTTATTACTAAAAGAAAGAAAAGCGTGAGAGTAAGGTTGTTAAAGTATCATACATTACATGCATCAAATCTCCCAGTTCTCCATGCAGGCTTGCAGCAGAGATGTTATAACTGTTGGCTTAAAAGTCTTTGGTGTACATCCTACATCAGGATGGGTCCACAGTTCTTCCGGCTCCTCGATCCCTGCACTCTTGCCTCTGGGATGAAGAACTAAGCTGAGCACCAAGATGGAGTCGGCCACATGGCATATTTATATCCCCCCCCCCGCCCCCCTCCGGCTTCTTCCAAGCTGGGGACAGTCACATGGTCAGTGGCCAGGCGTGTCTTTGGCCTTCATAGGTCTATTGTTCCATGGAGACTTGCTCATTAGCATGTCCATAGGCTGAGCATTCTTCATCTATTGCTCAGCCACAAACAGAGAAGTTTCCAATATTGACGCAGAGTACATATTTATAACGTCACACCCAGACATTATACAGGTATATGAAGAGCATATATAGAATCAGAAGAAAGTAAGCTTTCATTTGACACCTCACACGACCCTCTTTGTACCACTTTTGGGGCAAACACCCCCCCATGGGTGCAGCAGTGATCTGACTGTTTCCCTAAAATCCAGTAACGTGACACAGGGTCGTCCCGATGGGTTCCTGACAGGTCCTCTGTTCCAGGGGTTCCCAAACTTTTTGACATGGGGACCAGTAAATCCATTCACGAGCTTTTGGAGGACCAGTAACATTCATCTGCATATTTGCATATTCATTAAGCAAATGATGAATATTCAGATAAGTTGTTTCTGGTCCTCCCAAAGCTCCTAGTGCCAACGTTAGCAAAGCTTTTGATATGGTCACCCACAATATTCTTGTCAGCAAGTTAAGGGAATATGGATTGGATAAATGGACTGTAAGATGGACAGAAAGCTGGCTAGACCAGGGTTTCCCAAACTTGTTACTTTAGTTGGAACCCGTTTTTTTCAGTACTGTTTTTTGCAGCCCAAAAATATAAACGCATATTAAAAAAAGAATGAAATGATCTGCGTGCGCCCAGGTCACTCCCACTCCCCACCTGCCAATTCGCTCCCCCTCGCTGCCCCTCCGGCCAGCCCCACTTCCCCCAACCCCCTCCCGGCCGGCTGGTTCTCCCCCACTTCCCCTCCCAATCTCCCCTGGCCAGCCCCCGCTCCCCCATCTCCTCTTTTAAATTTGCCAGAGCCACCTTTGTCCATTTCTGTCCCACAGCTTCAGGTATTGTGAAAGTTCCCGAAGCCTGTTGCTTTGTAGCAAGGGACGGCACTTCTCTCTTTTACAGGGTTTCCCCAGCTTTTTCCAATCTCTTATTTTCCTGCTTTACCAATTTAAGTATGTCATGTGTTTGGATTGCCTGTTGCCCTGACAGGGTTTGAGTTTCCCAATGCTCTATTGCTTGTGTTGCTTCTTTTATTTTCCTAGTCTGTTCTATTACTTGGCAGGCTAACAGTGTGGCATGCTGTTTAAGCAATCTCACCATAGACATGAGTTGCAAAATCCTAGGCTTTTTACTACTATTACTATTTTTCAGCACTCAGTTTTTGCCATGGCTCTTCATATACCAGACCATGTTACCCAACACTCTTTTTTGACATTTCCTGGCAATACAACTGGTCCATATTTCATCAAACTCTGTCGGGATTTGAAGGGAAGGAATAAGGGGGTTTGTATGAAAATAGATAGGAGAGGAATCACGTGATGATTATCTGTTGTGTTCCCTCCCTCTGGGGCATCTGGTATTGGCTACTGTCGGCAGACAGGATACTGGGCTACTTGGACCTTTGGTCTGACCCAGTATGGCCGTTCTTATGTTCTTATGGTCACCTACCTTGTGGTTTTCTGCCATGTCAGATTGTGATTCCAGCAGAGGATAATACTTTGCTTATTTAGCAGATCAGCGATCAGGGTCACCAGTGTTGTCAGTCACGTGGGGTTCCTGACAACTCTTCTACTCCGTCAGGAATGATAAACTTTCGGCTGCATGCATGTGTGTGCTCCCCTATCTAACGCATTAATCATGCACAATTAGTCGACATGACAGACTCTGAGAGAACCCCCAGAGTCCACAAATCAGATAAGGATTGAAAGCACCTGAGTAGGTTTATTGCCAAGCGACGTACAATAATAGTTGTTAGCGAACAGACTCGCCATTGCACCAGTATACATACTATACATCTGTACACCGTGACAATGCTCTGGATTCTAGCATATCCCCACAGTCAGCTGACGATCACTCTTCGGGTTGCATTTTTATACACTGGTATAAACAAGTTACACATTGCCATCCTCTGTTAGGGTATGTCTACACAGCAAAGTTATTTCGAAATAACTGCCATTATTTCAAAATAACTTTACTAGCGTCTACACAGCCAAACTGCTATTTCGAAATTAATTTGAAATAGTGGAGCGCTTATTTCGAATTTGGTAAACCTCATTCCACAAGGAATAATGCCAAATTCGAAATAGCTATTTCGAAATAAGTACTGTGTAGACACTCATAGGGGGCCTCCAGCCTTCCCAGGGTGCCCTGGTGGCCACTCCAGCCTCAACAAAGAACACTTCCCTCCCCCGCTCCCCAGAGCCCTTAAAGGGGTTGACTCTGGCCACAGTGTCTGTGCCAGCTCCAAGCCTGCCAGCCCAGAGCCAGCAGTCACTGCCCCTGACCCAGTGGCCCCAAAACATGAGCCAGCAAGCCACTGGCAGCCAGCCCTCCGCCGCTCCCCAGGAGCAGTCTGCCAGCTCCCAGGAGCCTGCCAGGGCCCAGAGAAGGCGGGCGCCTTCCTGGTCCAGGGTGGAGATCTTGGACCTTATTCAGGTTTGGGGGGGATGCCCCCAACGTCCATGATCTCCGCACTAGATGGAGGAACGCGGCTGTCTATGTCAGGATAGCTGCCAGCCTGGCCACCAAAGGCCGCATGCGAACCCAGGAGCAGGTTTGCATGAAAATCAAGTTGGTCCAGTGAGACCCCCAACCCTGAGCACTGAGCTTCCCTTCCCCCTTCTTCCCCTTGCTTCCTCCTTCTAGCTCCCTCCTCCCAGGTTTCCCCCTCCCCTCTCCCACCCTCTCTTCTCCCCTCTCCCACCTCCTTTCCCCAGTCTCACCAGAGTTTCATTCCCCCCCGCCCCAGTTTTGTTAAATAAAGGGAGTTTGTGTTCATGAAAATACATGTATTTTATTTGACATCAGGAAGGGGGGTTAAAGAAGGGTAAGTGGAATGACGTGAGGGAGGAATGAGGCACGAGCCCCCAGTGGGGCAGACCACGGAGGCTCTTAGTGCTCCTCAGGGTGGAAGCTCTCCCGCAGGGCCTCCTGGATACTGACAGCCTCCCAGTGGACCTCCCGGATGGCAGCCTGCAAAAGTGCAGCCAGGCTCACAGCAACGCGTCCACGAGAAGCACCAGAGTGCCCAGGGGTAGCTCCAGCTCCATGCTGCAGAGTGCTGTGGTGTCCTGAGTGAGGGCAACCAGAGCACGCAGAGACAAAATGCTTTGCTGTCCCTCACTGAGGTAGGCAAGCAAGTAGGGAAACCTAAGAACCGGCTGTCCGGGGTGGGGGGGTCCCTTTAAGCACAGGCCTCAGATAGCCTCAGGCAGCAGCCACACAAAGTAACTACTGAGGTGATGCCCTGCCTGACCTGGTTCCGGCCGGCCTTAAATGCGATTCAGCATCCACTCAGCATCCACACTATTTTGAAATGCATTTTGTGTGTAGGTGCATTATTTTGAAATAACTTATTTCAAATTAACTATTTCAAAATAAGATATTTCGAAATAACGCTGTAATGTAGACATACCCTTAGCTAGTTACCACCCCTTACCTCACAGAAGGGGGTTTCCATTACTATATAATGTTACATAAAAGCTCCGCCCGAGCTATTACTTGATTTTACACATGGATTTACTGGAAATACACTAAACTGTAAGGTCCTGCCAACACATGACTTAGAGATTGACAAAAACCTCCTGCTGACTGCATTGCTGTGGGGGGAGGGGAGGGCAGTTGTCTTCTAAGTCAATGTTTCTCAACCAGTGGTATGAGCACCCTTAGGGGTACTCGAGAGAATTCTGGGGGGTACGTCAACACAACTGAAATTTGGAGAAAACTGAACTTTTGTTTTAAGTTTTACAGCGCTTTATTATTTTTGTACTTTTTACACCCTAAAATTTCATCGCTCGCCTGGGTACGATTCAGTTGTTTAAACAAATGTGTTGCAATGGTAGAAAAAAAAATTGTGTGTCTGAAAACTGTAGGCACTGGGGGTACTTATAATTTTTTTAAAAGGGGTACTTTATAAAAAAGGTTGAGAAACACTGTTCTAAGTCACTTCCTTACTGATGATTTGTAAATGATTCTCTGAAGCTTTGTAATTGTTTCAGCTGCATTGCCTTTTAAACTCTGTGGCTGTGTCTAGACTAGCAAGTTTTTGCACAAAAGCAGACGCTTTTGCGCAAAAACTTGCCAGCTGTCTACACTGGCCGCTTGAATTTGCACAAGAACACTGACGATCTAATGTATGATCGTCAGTGTTCTTGCGCAAATACAATGACGCTCCCGCTCAGGAAAAAGCCCTCTTGCACAAATGCTTTTGCGCAAGAGGGCCAGTGTAGACAACTGAGAATTGTTTTGCGCAAAAAAGCCCCGATGGCGAAAATGGCGATCAGGGCTTTCTTGCGCAATACCGCATTTAGATTGGCTTGGATGCTTTTCCGCAAAAAGTGCTTTTGCGCAAAAGCATCCGTGCCAATCTAGACGCTCTTTTCCGCAAATGCTTTTAACGGAAAAAGTTTTCTGTTAAAAGCATTTGCAGAAAATCATGCCAGTCTAGACGCAGCCTGTAACTGGTTGTAATCTTAAACCTTGCTACTCTTTAATATTTGTAAAACCTTGCAACTTTGTAACTCTCAGCAACTTTACTTTATAAGTTCAGAAACTTACTGTAAGCTTGGTGATTGTTGAGCCTTGCAACTTTGTAATCTTTGTAACTCTCAGCCACTTCGCTTGTAACTTGCTTTAACCTGCATTCTCCCCTGAGATATGAATGTGTGTGTGTGAGTGGAGACTATTGTGTTTGGGATTAGAAACTACAAGGCTGAGCACATGGAGCCAGGTGATGAGTCATCAGACCAATTAAGGAGACTGATGCTCTGCTGGATCAAGGGAAGTCTGGGCATGCTCCCTGGTGACGAATGTGGATGAGTCACAGAGGTTGTACAGAGACAATAAAAAGAGAGAGCACATGGCAGAAACTTTCTCTTTCTGAGAAGCTCCTCTTTCTTTTCTGACCAACTCCCCAGCCATGATCAGCAGACAGATCCTCCAGAACCAGCATGCCTTCGCTCCTTCTGCAACCCATACACCTGTGTAAGTGTGTGAGTGCCTGAGGGCAGGAATGAATGTGTGTGAATGAGTGAATGAATGAATGTGTGTGTGTGTGTTTCTGTGTGTGAGAGATAGCTGTTTCCCCTTTAGTTTAAACCTTTAGTGGCCACTCTAGCCACTTTAGTTTAACCTTTTAGTACATATAGTGGAGTGTTAATTCCTCAATCAATAAATCCCATACTAATGTAACCCTGGGTGGTCTCCAGTGGGAAATTTTTGGGTAACATCCATCATGCTGTCAATTTAGACCCTGTCCTGAACCTGGGTCGGTATGCGTGTTATTTGTGGGATGTATGCTGGTACTAAGATGTTTCTTAACGAGGTATTCTGTTACGACCCCTCTGTAATGCATTTATAGCCCGTGCCTGGTACTTCTTACGTATGAGTGTTTCTGTAATATCAGCCCTGTTCTTGCCAATTTCTATGAGCAGGGACTGCCTCTTGCTCACAGCCTAACTCTGCTTTATATTAGCAAAGTCTTGACCATTGCTGTCTAGGTCTCAGGCCTCACACCTGGCCTGTGATATGTGGGCTTATGTTTCAGACCCTCATCTTACTACACTTCCCATTGCTTTTTGTTCTCTTGTCTGCCACCACTGAGAATAGCCTGACTCCATACTCTTCGGAGCCTCTCTACAGTGAGTTGAAGGCTGCTATCAAATCCACCCTCTGTCATCTGTCCAAGTTTCCACTTCTTGTAAGCTTCCTTCTTCTGTTTAAGCTCATCAGAGATTTCTCTGGTAAGCTAGGATGGTCGCCTACCATATTTGCTATTACTTCCGCATGTTAGGATGGTTTCTTCCTGCTCCCTCAAGAAGGTTTCTTTAAAATACTGCCACTTCTCTGTACTCCTTTATCTCTCATATTAGCCTGCTAGCAGATCCTTGCCATCTGTTATTAGAGGGAGTCAAAATCTGCTTTTCTGAAGTTGAGTCCATATTCAGCTGCTCTAATTTCTTCCTTTTGTCAGGATCCTCAGCTAAGCCATATCATGGTCACTGCTGCCAACTTTTTTGCCACCTACTTCTGCTTCCCCTACCACTTCTTCCTTGGTTGTGAGTAGCAGGTCAAGAGGAGCATGACCTCTAGTTGGTTTTTCCAGGACTTGCACCAGGAAGTTGTCCTCAACACTCCAAAATTTCCTGGATTATCTTTGCACTGTTGTATTGCTTTCCAGCAAATGTCATGATGATTGAAGCCCCCCCATGACAACAAGGGCCTGTAATCTGGAAGCTTCTCTTAGTTGTCCAAAGAAAGGCTCGTCTACCTTAGCCTCCTGGACTGGTGGTAAATAACAGATGCCTGCCATGACATTGCTCTTTTTGATCTCTCCTATAATCTTAACACAAAAACTCTCAATGGGGTATTTTTTTCAGTTTCATACTAGAGCTCTGAGTAGTTGTACTTCTCTTTTGCATTCAATGCAACTCCTCCACATATTCTCCCACTGTCTTTCCTGAATAGTTTATACCAATCCATGACAATGCTCCAGTCATCTGAGTTACTATCCCCCGCAAAATCTAGTTTAAAGCCCTCCTCTCTACGGGTATGTCTACACTACAGCGCTAATTCGAACTAACTTATTTCAAATTAGTTAATTCAAAATAAGCTAATTTGAAATAATGCATCTAGACCCAAAAACTAATTCGAATTAGAGTTTTGCTAATTCGAAATAGCACGTCCACATTGAGTGGACCCTGAATCGAAGGTAAGGCTGGCCGGAACCAGTGCCAAAAGGGCATCAGGGTCGGACTTACTGTGTGGGGCTGCTGCCTCAGGCTAGCCGAGGGCTGTGCTTAAAGGGACCCGACCACCCATCTTGGACAGACAGTTCTCAGGTTTCTCTGCTTGCTGGTCCACCTTGCTGAGGGACAGCAAAGCATTCATGTCTCAGAGTGCTCTGCTTGCCCTCACTCGAGACACCATGGCACTCTGCAACATGGAACCAGACCTGTCCCTGGGCACGCCGGTGCATCTTGTGGGGTCGTTGCCATCAGCCCGGCTGCACTGTCTGCAGGCTGCCATCCGGGAGGTCCATCGAGGGGATGTCAGGATCCAGGGGGCCCTGCGGGAGAGCTTCCACCCTGAGGAGCTCTAACAGTCTCCCCGGTCTGCCCCACCGGGGGCTAGTGCCCCATTCCTCCCTCTCGTCCTTCCACTTACCCTTCCCTAGCCCCCCCCTTCCTGATGTCAAATAAAAGACATGTATTTTCAAAAATAACAACTCTCTTTATTCAACACAACTGGGGAGGGGGAATGAAACTGTGGGGAGACGGGGGAAAGGAGGCGGGAGAGGGAAGGAGAGAGGGTGGGAGAGGGAAGGGGGAAAACTGGGAGGAGGGAGCTGGAAGGGGGAAGCAAGGGGAAGAAGGGGTAGGGGAAGCTCAGGGATCAGGGGTGGGGATCTCGCCGGGCCAACCGCCTCCCAGCATGACGAGGGAGGGGGCCTCGGCGTCCCCGGGAGGATGGGGTGGAGGGTGCGGAGGTTGAGAAGGAGGGTGTGGAGGTTGAGGAGGAAGAGGTGGGGGGGGGGCAGGAGTGGGAGGAGGGACAGTTGTTGGGGGGGCAGCAGGCGCAGGACCGGCACAGGGCACCATGCTCTGCAGCAGGGCCTGCAGGTGACAGTTCCTCGCTCGGTCCTCCGCAAGCTGCTCCCGGCGGAGCTGCAGGTCTTCCCGCATCCAGGCCTCAACAGTGCAGTGCAGGGCTCTCAGGGCCCCCAGGTGCTGGTCCCAGTACTCCTGCTGCGTGGTGGTGGTCCGGAGCAGGCCGTGGATGTGGGATCATGTCCCGGGCGGGGTGGTGAGCCCTGCACGAGCAGCTGGTGCAGCTGTAGAGAAAGAAGAGAAGTGGTCAGTTCTCCCTAGGGACACAGTGGATGATGCCCAGCCCCCCCCCTTGCGACGTGAGGGCGACCGTGCCCTGCACCGGCAGAGCCGCTGTGCTTGCACAGAGGCCATGGTCAGGATGTCTGGCTCTCTCCGGGACTGGGAGCTGCCCCAAGATCACACCCATGCCCCTGTACCGTGTATAGTGCGGCTGAGGTGGGGGGAGATGTCCCCTGCCTCTGTGTAGAGGGGGTGTGTGAAGGGAGGGCGTCCTGCTGAGTCCTGCCCCGGAGTCGGGAGCATGTCAGGTCTCTTCACACACGCGTGTGCCTATTGGCTATTGGGCCATGGCCCCTGGGTGTCACGCAGCTGGAGCCACCTGCCCAAGGGTGGCATGGCACGTGCTCGCACGTGCACAGGTGGCTGCGTGATCCATAGCAGGCATGGCCCACGTGCATGGTCCCTGGTCTCCTTCCCCGCCTCCCCCCCCGGGCAGGGGACAGTGCTGGCACTTACCCGGTATGGCCTCCCTGGATGACCCTGCCAACTCCGGTGCTGGAACAGCTGGCGGTGGCCCCTCCGGTGCGCCCGAGTCAGGGCCCTCTGGTCCCAGCTCGCTGCCTCCCGGGCTGGCGTGGACCACCCCCCCCCCAGGAGTTGGTCGAGGGCGGGGAAGTAGGGGCAGGTGGCAGCCCCTGCTGCGGCGCTGCCCCTGGTGGCCCTGGCGTACGCCTGCCGCAGCTCTTTGACTTTCAGGCGCACCTGCTCTTGGGTGCACCTGTGTCCCTTTCGGGCCATGGTGGCCACTATGCGGCCGTAGACAGCCGCATTCCTCCTCCTAGTGCGGAGATCATGGATGTTGGGGGCCTGCCCCCAAACCTCAATGAGGTCCATGACCTCCGAACTCGTCCAGGAAGGTGCGCGCCGTCTACGGCCCCTGGCTGGCCCCTGGATGCTGGGGGACTGGGCGGGGGACGGCTGGCTGTCACTGGCTGCCTGGCTCATCCTGGGACCACTGGGTCGGGGCAGAGACTGCTGGCAGGGCTGGCTCTGGCAAGTGCCGTCTGGCCAGAGTCTACCCCTGTAAGGGCCCCGGGGCTGGGGGAGAGGAGAGGAGTTTTCCTGGTTTGGCCCAGAGTGGTCACCAGGGGGAACCTGGGAAGGGCTAGCCTCCAGCTAGTTCGAATTAAGTGTCTACACAGCCCTTAATTCGAACTACTTAATTCGAACTAGGCGTTACTCCTCGTAGAATGAGGTTTACCTAGTTCGAATTAAGCGCTCCGCTAGTTCGATTTAAATTCGAAATAGCGGTTTGCATGTATAGCCGCTATGGAAGTTAATTCGAACTAACGGCTGTTAGTTCGAATTAACTTTGTAGTGTAGACATACCCTAGGTTAGCAAGTCTGCCTATGACGATGCTCTTGCCTCTGTTCATTAGGTGGATATCTTCTCTTAATAGCAATTCTTGTTCCTTGAAAGATATCCCATGGTCAAAGAATCCAAAGCCCTCTCTCTGACACTACCTGTGCAACTACTCATTTACCTCCACAGTTCCATGGTCTCTATCCGGGCCTTTTCCTTCAGTGGGGAGATGGACAAGAACACAACATGTGCCTCAGACTCCCTTATCCATCTTGCCAGAGCCACATTAACTGCAGTGACCCTCTCAAGGTCATTCTTGGCAGTATTACCGGTGCCTACAAGGAAAAGTAGAAAGGGGTAGTGTCACGGCTCTATTCCCCAACCTGGCACTTCGAGTGTAGAAATGGGGGCTGTGAAACTTGAGAAGTGTGCTTCTTGCCTAGAGCTAGAATTCAGGATGTTACAGAGTCTGACTTTGTTCCATTTAGGAGGGAGTCCCCAACCACCAGCAACCATCTCCTCCTCTTGGGAGTGGAAGGCATGAAATGCCCATCCCTAGGACAATGCATCCCATGTCTTCTTTTTGATGGGATTGTCTTCTGATCTTTTTCCTCAGATAACACCTCCAAACCATTCTCTATCATATAGTTCCTGTGCAGAGAGAATGAAATAGTTTTCTTATCTCTAACTGCACTGAGGATACATGAGTTCTCCTCTTTCTTCTTCTGGAGGTCACATGCTGCCAATTTTCCTCCCTACTCTTCATTGCTCTCTCTGATTCTGCAGCATCCAGTGCCCATCTGCCCAGAAATCTTCATTTTCTCTGATGCAATGAAGGGTAGATAGGTGGGCCTTTAATCCTTTAACCTTATCTTCCAACCATCTTGCATTTCGTATAGATATGCTGACCATATGGCCCCAAAAATCCGGGACTGTCCCAAATTTTAATATGCTGTCCCAGTGCCCCATGCAGCTCTAAAATGCTCCGGAAAAACTCCCAAGGCTCCTAACGCAGCAAGAAATAGCTGCGCAGATAATTCTCCTCCTGCTCCTTCTCCCCTCCCTGGGGGAGGAGTCAGAGACACTTCCCAACACTTCCCTGTGGCTGGGGATCCAGCCAATAGAAGAAGCGGGAGGCATTGCCTGTAGGAGCATGGGGAACACAAGTAAGTGGTTGGGCTGGGAGCCGGGACAGAGGGGAGAGCGGCAAGGTGAAGAGCGTCCCCCCGTGGCCTGGCTGGGCAGTGGGGGGTGAAGAGTGGCCCCCCGCACCCCAGCTGGGCAAGGGAGGTGAATAGCAGTCCCCCCCCCACGGCCTGGCTGGGCGGGAAGGTGAAAAGTGGCACCTCTGCAGCCCGACTTGGTGGGGGGGGGGGGTGACGACCACCCCCCCTCCCCCGCAGCCCTGCTGAGCAGGGAATGGGAAGAGTGGCCCTTCCATGGCCCGCATGGCCGAGTGGCCAGGGGGAGACCAGCTCGGGTGGCTGGGTGCCAGGGGGAGTGTGGCCCAGGGGCTAGCCAGCCAGCAGCCCAGGGGGCTGGCCGGCCCGTGTGGCTGGGCCGGAGGGCCGGGGGCTGGCTGGTGGGTGGCTGGGGGCCCGCCCAGGTGGCTGGCTGGGGGGCAGCCCAGGCCAGGGAGCGGCCAGAGAGCAGCTACCCCCCAAGTCCGCTCCTGCACCCTCCCTCCTGGTCACACACTGCACCCTTCCTTGCTCTTGCTCCCTCCCCCTAGTCAGACACCCTACTCCCAGCCTGCTTCTGCACCCTACCTGCCACCCAAATCTTGCAACCTCTCCCTCTTCTGCCCCCACCTCCCTCCCAGATCCTGCACCCCATCCCTATCCCATTCTTTAGCAGACCTGTCACACATACTGAACCCCTCATTTTTATCCCCACCCCAGAACCTAAGGGGGCTTTATAAAATCTACAGGAAAAGTAAATCTGACCTATGGGAATACCTGAACCTCAGTGCTCCCTGTCCCTTCCTCTCACCCCTTGGACCTGGAACACCAGAGGAGTGAGGTGTCTCAGTTGGGGGCCACCTCGATGAGAGTTGGGAATTTTGGGAGCTCTTTTGCTTCTCACTTGTCTGGTCCCCAATTGATTTTTCTGTGGATCAATGGCCCCTGACCCAAAAAATGTTCCCCACCCCTTTCATAAATAAAGAAAACATTGAAACCTTTTGTGTTGGGCATAAATTAATATTTTATTTTATTTAAAATGAAGTTTGATAAACTAACATGAGAAAGTTAAAATGCTTAATCTGTTTAATAATTTAAATTAAACCATTCTCCCTAGCTGCAGCACTAGAAAAATGGCTCAGGTGTAATGATGTAATTAACAGTGAGTTTCCATTAGCAACTGGTGGTCCATGGAAAGGTTTACATTGAGCCAGGGGGTCCACAGGCCAGCAAGGTTGAGAATCACTGAAATAGAGGTACCGCTGACCTCTCTCCTCGAGAGACCTCCCCAGGCTCCCTGTTGCTCCAGAAGAGCCCACAGAGATATTGGATCTATTACCACAGAAGTGAAATCACTGTGTCACTCCAGTGTGGATGATGGACATACTCCATGTGAGTTTTTCTCATCCAAGCAGTTGATGATTTAAACGACATGTTAAGATGCCATGTGAAAACACTTGGTGCATCCACAGAGAGGCAGGATGTATCATCTCTCTCCAGAGAGGATTGTGTCATGGTGAACAAACCCTTTATGAGATGTTTTGGCTTCCAGCTTCAAGGAATTTGCTCTTCTGTCTTTGGGCTGCACGATGCCTAGACTTGAATGGAGTTAGCTGTGACAACACATTTCTGAATTATTCTGACACAAAGTGAAACCTTTGCTAAAGACTCCACGTCCAGTGAGAGAAAGCACTGCTGTCAGAAGTAAATTCAAAGTTTCTCCAAATTTCTTCAAAGATCGCTTCTACCAGGCAGTGGGGGTTTGACTGATTGGTCCCTTATATTTTTGAAGGATGACTAAATATTACCTGGATCTTCTTGGGTAATATCAACAGACTGCTTTGGGCCTAATCCTAGATTAAAATTAAATTGGATCATGCGCTTTGTAAGCAGGTTGGGAAGTGGTCTCATTTGGCAATATTATTAAGTATTATTTACATAATATAGGCATTGCCATCATGGTATTGACATATACATTTCTTCGTAGCTTTACATATAAAATAGCCCAGCCCCATTGATCTTGGTGGGAAATGTACCTTTCAAGCAGTGGTGATGAGCAGGGGTCGACAAATAATGCAATCTACTCACCCATGGTGAGTAGATTACAACCCGGAAGAGCCGGGTTCGGGCGATCTGCGCATGCGCAGATCGCCGGACAGCACGGCTGGCGAGCAGGGCTCGCCGCGGTTTGGCGAGCCCTGGTGATGAGGGTTAGTGACATGGTCTTCTCCACCCTGTAATTGTCGTGGTTAGTTCAGGATTGTCATTCTGGCTTGTGGAAACGGAGGACACTTGATAGTTTTGCAGTAACTTCAAAAAATACAGTTGAGGTACATCTCATTAGGGATGTAAATTCCCATTCATCAGTTAACCAGTTAATGTTAAGTCACACTAGGGCTGCCACCAGCTCCCAGCCCACTCCAGACCAGGCCCTGTCCACAGCAGGCTGTACTCCCCACAGAGAGAGGCTGCTCTGGCGCAATCTCTGCCTATGGGGCCCCCAAGTTCCCCAGAGACAGGGGCTGATCTGGACAAGAGCAACCCATCTGCAGCAGGCCTTCTGCGGGCCTGGAGCAGCCCCCTTCCTGAAGCAGATGGGAAGCTGCTCCAACCCCCTTTGATTACCAGTTAATTGGAAGCACTAAGCATCATCCATTAAGAAGACTATGGAAGTTGTCCCATGACATTTTGGGATAGTTCTGGATGATTCCCAGGCCCTGAGTCAAATGGGGCTTCATCTACACTGCAGAGTAATAGGTCTTAGATCCTGGATCTCATCTTGAATCTAGGTTGGACCCCTGGCACTGCAGTGTCATGGGACCCTAGGTTTGGACCCTGGGTTAATGCAATTGCAGTATAGTTGCATGGGAGGCTTCTATAAGGCCCAAACCCATCCCTATAGGTAGAGGATGGTGGGAGGAGTTCTTAGAGGAGTCACATGACACCCTTTACTTCCAGTCGTGTTCATCTTGACACCGGAGGTACTACCCCAGGGTTGAGACTTCCTGTAGCAGGTGGGTGGGGCCTAATGGGTATGAGGCGTGGCTAGTGGTTTCAAGGGGCATGGCCAAGGTATCCCTATTTTTGATTCAGAAAATATGGTCACCATACAGTATAGATGAAGTCACATCAATCCTCTGGGAGAAAGACAAAAATGGTACATCCTCTGCAGGTCATAATAGCTCACTATCCATATTGTCCTCCTTCTGCGAGCATCTTCAGATGGTGTATTTACTGTTCACAGAACTCTAAAAGGCATAAAAACTCTGTAGCAACTCCCCCAAAGCAAACTCCCTCTGTTTGCCTGCTCTCTGTTCGCTGCTCACTCAGTTTGTAATTGGCTGCTTTTTTATAAGGCTGGTCACTCAAAGCAGGTGGCCCAACTCAAAGCCTTTCCTCCAATCAATCACTTAAGGTGCTCCTGAAACAAAGCACTTGTAAGTAGGCCCAGCCAAAGAGTGCAGGGCCCAAGGCATCATGTTGTGGTTGGCTGCCCCGCTTGGCCAAATGGCTCCCAGCCAGGGCAGCAAGCAGCAGCCAGGCGGGCGAGCGCCAGGCAGTGCAGGGCCCTGAAGGCACGGGGCCCAAGGCAATCACCTTGCTAGCCTTGCTCTAAGGCCAGGCCTGCTTGTAAGCATCTGTTTGAATACATGGCCTAACTTTGATTCATGGCCTGTGTCACTGCTCACAGGTCGTGCCCACACATAGCCCCTCGACTCCTTGGACAGAACCCCCCTCTCCAGTGTGGCAGCCCCTTCTCGGGGAGTCCACTCCAGTGCAGTGGCAGTGAGACAGCCCTTTCTCAGGGAGTCCACTCCAGTACAGCAACCCTCTCTTGGGATGCCCACTCTCACCTGGGTGGTCTACCCCTCCGCCTCCGGGACGGCGCCTCTCAGGGCCTTCAGCACACCTGCATCTGCTGTGAGCCCCTTCGGGGGGTCCACTCCCTCTGGACCCCCGGGGCCTCCACTCCCAGAAGTAATAGTGCCACCTTGTTCTCTAGACCAAAGCAACTATCAGCCAGCACAAAACAGAAGGGTTTATTGAGCTTGGAACACAGCAAAGGATCTCTCAGGTCAGTAGGCCTGGGCTCTCTCAGCCCTGCACATCAGTCTCTCCTGCAGCTAGCTCAGTTCTGTCTGCTCTGCTTTCAGTCCCCGCAAAAAGCAGCCTCAGTCTCCCAGCAGAGCCTCCAATATCCCCAGCAATAGCCCCTCTCCAGTCCATTGTCTTCTCTCCAGGTAAGAAGGTCGCCTGGGCCCCTCTCTTCTCCGCCTCTTCTCTCCTCCGTCCAATGTTCTCCCCTCGCTGGGATCAGCTGAGCCGGTCGCCCTCTACAGCCCATTGTCTGTTGACTGGCCAGAACCAACTGTGTCCTCTGAGCAGGGCCGGGGTCACCAGGGTGCCAGACTCTGTGGCTCCAGTTCTGGGCTGTTCTCTGAAACAACAAACTTCCCACCACTGTCATATTAAACCAGCCCCCCTATATGTAACCACCCTTTGAACACCCCAAAACTCCTCACTTCCTCACATCTCTCCCCGCTTCGAGACTGAACTGGGTAGGGTCACTCTGCTGGTGACCTGAGGAAGTTCAGGCCCCCCGCTCTGGGACAAAGCATCAGCTATGATACTGGTGTTCCCCTTAACATGGACCACCTCCATATTGTAGTCCTGCAGGGGCAGGCTCCATCTCAGCAGGTTGATGTTGGCCCCCTTCATCTGGTGCAGCCAGGTCGGGGGGAGTGGTCGGTTACACTGAAATGCCAGCCAAATAGATAAGGCTTCAGCTTTTTAAGGGCCCACACCAGGGCCAGGAATTCCTTCTCTATGGCCGCATAGTGCTGCTCCCGGGGCAGCACCTTTTTGCTCAAGTACACGATGGGGTGTCTCTCCCTCTTGGGGTCAGTTTGCATCAGCCCCGTGCCCAGTGAACACCAGGAAGGGTTTGCTAAAATCTGGGTTGACCAGTACCGGGGCCCTGGCTGAGGGCCTCTTTCAGTGCACAGGGAGCCTTCCGGCACTGCTTGGTCCAGATTACCTTGTTGGGTTTTCCCTTATTGCACAGCTCTGTCAGGGTAGCAGCCAGGGTGCTAAAATGGGGCACGAACCTCCAGTTGTACCCAGCCATCCCAATGAAAGCCTGAAGCTGCTTCTTAGTCTGGGGAATGGGCCAGTCCCAGATGGCTTCCACCTTGGCTGGCTCTGGCTTCAGCTGGCCGCTCCTCACCTTGTGGCCCAGATACATCACTTCTGCCATCTCCCCCCTGCATTTCCCGGGTTTACGGTCAGCCCGGCCTCCTGGATATGGTCCAGCACCTTCTTTACCTGGTTCACGTGATCCTCCCAGGTCTGGCTAAAGACACAGATATCATCAATATAAGCCAAAGCGAAGTTCTCCATCCCCCTCAGTAACTGATCCACCAGGCACTGGAAGGTGGCAGGGCCCCCTTGAGGCTAAAAGGCAGGACCAGGAACTCAAAGAGCCCTATTGGGGTGATGAAGGCCAACTTCACCCTGGCCTCCGGGGTCCAAAGGCACCTGCCAGTACCCTTTGGTAAGGGTAGTAGTGAGGAATTCCCCCCTCCCCCCGCAACTTGTCTAGGCTCTCATCAGTCCTACGCATGCGGTAGGCATCGGACACAATGATGGCATTGAGTTTCCGATAGTCCACGCAGAACCAGATTGTTCCATCCTTTTTGGGGACCAGCACCACTGGGGAAGCCCAGGGGCTGGAGAAGGGCTGGATCATTCCAAGGGCCAGCAAGTCCCCAACCTCCCTCTCCAGGTCCCGGGCTGCTCTCCCAGTGACCCTTAATAGGGTACATTGGATGGGAGGATGGGCCCCCATCTCCACCTGGTGCACAGCCAGGTTAGTGAGCCCAGGCCAGGAGGAGAACAGCTGCTGGTAGGAACTCAGCACCTCTCTGATCTCTGCCTGCTGGGCTGGGGTTAGCTGGTCTGAGAGGGGAATCGACCAGGTGATCTCCCCTTCTCTGAGAGGGGACCCACCAGGGGATCTCCCCTTCTCCTCCCACTGCCCACATATGGCCAGTACCAACTTCTCTCTGTCCCAGTACACCTTCATCATGTTGACATGGTACACCCGCTGGTGGTGGTCCCTGTTGGACAGCTCCACGACATAGTTTACCTCATTTACCTGTCTGACGTCCCTAAAGGGACTGTCCCAGGCCACCTGCAGCTTGTTCTTCCTCACTGGGATGAGGAGCATCACTTCATCGCCGATGGCGTAGGAGCGGGCACGTGCAGAGCGGTTGTACCAGGCTTTCTGCCTCCTCTGGGACTGGGCCAGGTTCTCCCTGGCCAGGCCCATGAGCTCAGCGAGCTTTTCCCAGAAGGTCAGTACATACTCCACTACTGACTTGCCATCTGGAGAGGCCTTCCCCTCCCATTCATCCCTCATCAGGTATCCCTCACCCTTCTCCTGTACAGCAACTCAAACGGGGAGAACCCCATGGATTCCTGGGGCACTTCCCTGTACTCAAACAGCAGGTGGGGTAAGTACTTGTCCCAGTCCTGTGGGTGCTAGTCCATAAAGGTTTTCAGCATTTGTTTGAGTGTTCCATCAAATCTCTCCACCAGCCCGTTGGACTGGGGGTGATGCCGCTGAGGCCCAGGTGTGCTGGATCCCACGCTTCTCCCACAAACACCAGAGCAGGGCTGACATGAAGTTGGACCCCTGATCTGTAAGGACCTCCATGGGGAACTCCACCCTGCTGAAAATGGCCAGCAGCATGTCCATCACAGAGTCTGCCTTGATTGAGGGCAGAGCTGTGGCCTCCGGGTAGTGAGTAGCGAAATCCACCACTGCCAGGATGTACTTCTTCCCCCTGTGGATCACATTGCTGAGGGGCCCCATTATATCCATTGCCACCTTCTGGAAAGGCTCCTCTATGATGGGCAGGGGCCTCAAGGCTGCCTTACACTTATCCAGAGCTTTCTCCACCCTCTGGCAGGAGTCACAGGACCTGCAATACTGGTGAACAGCGTCAAAGACCCTGGGGCCAATAAAAGTTCTGCAGCAGCCTCTGTCTGGTGTGCTGGACTCCTTGGTGCCCCGAGAAGGGAATATCATGGACCAGGTACAGCAGCCTGTGATGGTACTTCTAGGGTACTACCAGCTGCCTCCTCACCTCCCAGGATTCAGTTTGTCCCAGGCCAGTCCATTCCTGGTACAGGAATCCCTTCTCCCACAGGAATCTCTCCCTGCGGTCCTCCCACAGGGACCCGGCACCACCCTGGGCAGCCAGGGCCCTCAGCTTCTCTAGAGAGGGATCATGGCGCAGCTCCATCTGGAACTCCGCTGCTAGGCTGGCACTTATGGTCCCAGTGGGTGGTGCCTCAGTTCCCCCGCCCTGGGCTAGAGGCTCTGGGCTGCCACCATCCAGCCCTACCCTTGGGGCCCTCCTCACCCCCTCTGGGGATTTTGGCACCTCTCGCTGACTCTGGCTCTGGGTGAGGACCAGGGTATTCTGAGTGCCCTCTGGCCAGTCCTCCAGATCGTTACCCATTAGCACATCTGTGGGCAGCTGATCATGCACACCCACCTCTTTGGACCTCTCCTTGGCCCCCCCATTTCAGGTGTATCCTCGTGATAGGCACCTTGACCGGGGGACCAAACACTCCCCTCAGGGTTAGGTAGGCATCAGGCACCAGCTGGTCTGGGCCCACCACCTCGGGCTGCACCAATGTCACCTCTGCCCCAGTTTCCCAGAATCCCTGTACACTCTTCCCCCCCACCACCACCTTAGCGGGGGCTTGTCCCACACTCACCCAGTGGATTGAGTACAGCCACTCTGGGGCTGGTGTTTTGCCCTCCCCAGACGGCCTGCCCTGCCGGTCCCCTCCCCTTGGCATAGCCCAGTTAACTGCATCCCCCTGGGCCAGTGGGCCATCCTCCGGGTGCACTCCCAGCCAGTTGATACTCCTGGGGCCCTGCCTGGCTGCCATCTCCTTTACCCTCTGGCATTGCGCCACCTTGTGCCCTTTTTGGCCACAGAAGTTGCATTTCAAGTCCCTCAGGTCCCAAGGTAGGGGTTGTCCTGGCCTGGCACTCTGGGCCCCCCCGGGTTGGGCTTCCTGGAGTCCCACCTTCGGGGGATCTCCGGGTGACTCCCCTTCTGAGACCCTGGTATGGGTCTCCCGCCTGTCCCTGATCTGCTGGCCACAAACTCGTCTGCCAGTGTCTCCGCACTGCGCAAGTCTTTGGGCTTCCGGTAAGCCAACCACATCTTGAGGTCTGGAGGGCGAATGTCATACAGCTGCTCCAGCCCCACCAGGTTGTACACATCCTCGGCGGTGGTGGCCCCAGTTCCCTTCCCCCACTTGTGGAGATATTCCCCCAGCAAGTTGGCCACCTCCTTGTAGGTGGCACCAGGGGTCTTGCGCACGCCCCAGAACCATGTCCGGTCGGCCTCTGGGGTCAGCTCAAACTTCAGCAGCAAGGCCTGTTTGAACAGCTCACAGTCCCCAGTCTCAATCCCATCCACCTGGCCAAATTTCACTATGGCCTTGGACCCCAGCAGGGGGGGTCAGGCTGCGGAACCTGTCTGCAGGGTCAATCCGGTGCAGATCACAAGCCCTCTCTCAGGCTGTGAGGAAGGCATCCATGTCATCCCCCTCCCTAAACGAGGGTAGCAGCTTGGAGTCCAGCTTCCCCCCAGAGCTGCCATTTCAGGGCCCTTCCCTACTTACCCCTGGACAGGCCCTCTTGGCCCATCTCTCCTCCAGCTCCCGCTTGTGCTTCTGCTGCTGGACTCGGTCCCCTAGCTCTCTCTGCCTGTCCACCAGCCTCTGCTCCTCCAGCTCCAACTGCTTCACTTTCAGCTCCAGCTCCAGCCTCCGCAGCTCCCCCGAGGAGAACCCAGATTGGGGCTCCCCTGTGCTGGCTGGGGAGTCAGCTCTGACAGACTCCAGGCTGCTATACTGACTGCCCCCTTGGCTACTCCCTGGCTCTCCGAGCATCCCAGGAGCCCCCCTGGGACCCGGAGCCTGTCGCTCTGACCGGTCATTCTCCACCAGCTGAGCTATTAGCTGCACCTTAGTGAGCCTCCCCACGCTCAGCCCTCTTCCCTTACACAGACGTGCCAGGTCGCTCTTACGTAGCTGCGCATAGGCCATTTCCCTGCTGGTTCCTTCAACATCTTCGTTCGTTTCTGGCAACCACTCTTTGCACTGAGCCTGCGCAGCCAACCATCTACAGGGTGCACCTCCAAAGCATCGTCTGCTACCACATTGTCACGGCTCACAGGTCGTGCCCACAGTTGGCCCCTCAGCTCCTTGGGCAGGCCCCCTCCCTCCAGTGCAGCAGCCCCTTCTCGAGGAGCCCACTCCAGTCCAGCGACCCTCTCGTGAGGAGCCCACTCCTCTCCAGCGGCAATGAGACATCCCTTTCTCAGGGAGTACACTCCAGTGCAGCAACCCTCTCTTGGGGAGCCCACTCTCACCTGAGGGGTCCGCCCCTCCGCCTCCAGGACGGCGCCTCTCTGGGATTTCAGCACACCTGCATCCGCCGTGAGCCCCTCGGGGGGTCCACTCCCAGAAGTAATAGTGCCACCCTGTTCTCTAGACCAAAGCAACTATCAGCCAGCACAAAACAGAAGGGTTTATTGAGCTTGGAACACAGCAATGGGTCTCTCAGGTCAGTAGGCCTGGGCCCTCTCAGCCCTGCACATCAATCTCTCCTGCAGCTAGCTGAGTCCTGTCTGCTCTGCTTTCAGTCCCCCACAAAAACAGCCTCAGTCTCCCAGCAGAGCCTCCAATATCCCCAGCAACAGCCCCTCCCCAGTCCATTGTCTTCTCTCCAGGTCAGAGGGTCTCCTGGGCCCCTCTCTTGTCCTCCTCTTCTCTCCTCCATCCAATGTTCTCCCCTCGCTGGGATCAGCTGGGCCAGTCACCGGGGTCTCCCCTCTGCAGCCCATTGTCTGTTGTCTGTGTCCTCTGAGCAGGGCCAGGGTCACCAGGGTACCAGACGCTGCAGCTCCAGTTCTGGGCTGTTCTCTGAAACAACAAACTCCCCACCATTAAGAACATAAGAATGGCCATACTGGGTTAGACCAAAGGTCCATCTAGCCCAGTATCCTGTCTGCCAACAGTGGCCAGCACCAGGTGCCCCAGAGAGGGTGGACCGAAGACAATGATCAAGCGATTTGTCTCCTGCCATCCCTCTCCAGCCTCTGACAAACAGAGGCCAAGGACACCATTTTATCCCCTGGCTAATAGCCTTTTATGGACCTAACCTCCATGAAATTATCTAGCTTCTCTTTAAACTCTATTATAGTCCTAGTCTTCACAGCCTCCTCTGGCAAGGAGTTCCACAGGCTGACTACACGCTGTGTGAAGAAGAACTTTCTTTTTATTAGTTTTAAACCTGCTACCCATTAATTTCATTTGGTGTCCTCTAGTTCTTCTATTTAGGGAACTAATAAATAACTTTTCTTTATCGCCCTCTCCACACCACTCATGATTTTATATACCTCTATCATATCCCCCCTCAGTCTCCTCTTTTCTAAACTGAAAAGTCCCAGTCTCTTTAGCCTCTCCTCATATGGGACCCGTTCCAAACCCCTAATCATTTTAGTTGCCCTTTTCTGAACCCTTTCCAAGGCCAAAATATCTTTTTTGAGGTGAGGAGACCACATCTGTACACAGTATTCAAGATGTGGGCGTACCATAGTTTTATACAGGGGCAGTAAGATATTCTGGGTCTTATTTTCTATCCCTTTCTTAATAATTCCTAACATCCTATTTGCCTGTTTGACCACCGCTGCACACTGTGTGGAAGTTTTCAGAGAACTGTCCACGATAACTCCAAGATCTCTTTCCTGATTTGTCGTAGCCAAATTAGCCCCCATCATACTGTACGTATAGTTGGGGTTATTTTTCCCGATGTGCATTACTTTACACTTATCCACATTAAATTTCATTTGCCATTTTGTTGCCCAATCACTCAGTTTGGTGAGATCTTCTTGGAGTCCCTCACAGTCTGCTTCTGTCTTGACTATCCTAAACAGTTTGGTATCATCTGCAAACTTTACCACCTCACTGCTTACCTCTTTCTCCAGATCATTTATGAATAAGTTGAACAGGATTGGTCCTAAGACTGACCCTTGAGGGACACCACTAGTTACCCCTCTCCATTCTGAAAATTTACCATTTATTCCTACCCTTTGTTTCCTGTCTTTTAACCAGTTCTCAATCCAAGAACGGACCTTCCCTCTTATCCCATGGCCATGTAATTTACACAAGAGCCTTTGGTGAGGGACCTTGTCAAAGGCTTTCTGAAAATCTAAGTATACTATATCTACTGGATCCCCCTTGTCCGCATGTTGGTTAACCCCTTCAAAGATCTCTAATAGATTAGTAAGACAGGATTTCCCTTTACAGAAACCATGTTGACTTTTGTCCAGCAAATTATGTTCTTCTACATGCTTCACAATTTTATTCTTTACTATTGTTTCGACTAATTTGCCCGGTACTGAAGTTAGACTTACCAGTCTGTAATTGCCCAGATCGCCTCTAGAGCCCTTTTTAAATATTGGTGTCACGTTGGCTACCTTCCAGTCATTAGGTACGGAAGCCGATTTAAGGGATAGGTTACAAACCACAGATAACAGTTCAGCAATTTCCCATTTGAGTTCTTTTAGAACCCTTGGATGAATGCCATCCGGTCCCGGAGATTTGTTAACATTAAGTTTTTCTATTTGTTCCAAAACCTCCTCTAATGACACTTCAATCCGGGACAGTTCCTCAGATTCATCACCCACAAAGGACGGTGCAGATTTGGTAATCTCCCCAACGCCCTCAGCCGTGAAGACTGAAGCAAAGAAATCATTTAGTTTCTCTGCAATGGCTTTATCGTCCTTGATTGCGCCTTTTATAGTTCGATCGTCTAGGGGACCCACAGTTTTTTTTAGCAGGCTTCCTGCTTCTAATGTACTTAAAATACATTTTGTTATTTCTTTTTGAGTTTTTGGCTCGCTGTTCCTCAAAATCTTTTTTTGCTTTTCTTATTACATTTTTACACTTGATTTGACAGTGTTTATGTCCCTTTCTATTTATCTCACTAGGATTGGACTTCCACTTCTTAAAAGATGCCTTTTTGTCCCTCACTGCTTCTTTTACATGGTGGTTAAGCCACGGTGACACTTTTTTAGGTCTCTTGCTATGTTTTTTAATTTGGGGTATACATTTAAGTTGGGCCTCTATTATGGTGTCTTTAAAAAGTTTCCATGCAGCTTGCAGGGATTTGGCTCTAGTCACTGTGCCTTTTAATTTCTGTTTAACTAGCCTCCTCATTTTTGTGTAATTCCCCTTTTTGAAATTAAATGCCATGGTGCTGGACTGCTGAGGTGTTCTACCCACCACAAGAATGTTGAATGTTATTATATTATGGTCACTATTCCCAAGCGGTCCTGTAACGGTTATTTCCTGGACCTGATCCTGTACTCCACTCAGGACTAAATCGAGAATTGCCTCTCCCCTTGTGGGTTCCTGCACCAGCTGCTCCAAGAAGCAGTCATTTAGGCCACTGAGAAATTTTATCTCCGCTTCTCTTCCTGAGGTGACATGTACCCAGTCAATATGGGGATAATTAAAATCCCCCATTATTATAGAGTTCTTTATTCTGGTAGCCTCTCTAATCTCCCTCAGCATTTCAATGTCAGTATCGCTGTCCTGGTCAGGTGGTCGGTAATATATCCCTACTGCTAATTTCTTATTATTGGAGCATGGAATTACTATCCATAGCGATTCTATTGAACATGTTGATTCATTTAATATTTTTATTTCATTTGACTCTACATTATCTTTCACATACAGTGCCACTCCACCACCCACCCGGCCTACTCTATCCTTTCGATATATTTTATATCCCAGTATGATTGTGTCCCACAGATTTTCCTCATTGCACCAGGTTTCAGTGATGCCTATTATGTCAATCTCCTCAATTAATACTAGGTACTCTATCTAGTTCACCCATCTTATTAGTCAGACTCCTAGCATTTGTGTAGAAGCACTTTAAAAATTTGCCACTGCTTATTTGTCTGCCCTTTCCTGGTGCATTGGATTCCTTTGTATGCAGCTATTTGTCTGCTCTGGCCCATGGTTTGCCCTCTCCCCCTCTCTTTCTGACTACAGCTAAGAAAATCTCTATCAATGGATTCTCCTCTAAGAGAAGTCTCCCTCCGATTTACGTGCATCTCCGCACCAATCGGCTTTCCCCCATCTCTTAGTTTAAAAACTGCTCTACAGCCTTTTTAATGTTTAGTGCCAGCAGTCTGGTTCCACCCTGGTTTAGGTGGAGCCCATCCTTCCTGTATAGGCTCCCCCTCTCCCAAAAGTGTCCCCAGTTCCTAATAAATCCAGACCCCTCCTCCCTACACCATCGTCTCATCCACACATTGAGACTCTGAAGCTCTGCCTGCATTTCCGAGAATGCCACCATAGAGGTCCTGGATTTCAGTCTCTTTCCTAGCAGCCTAAATTTGGCCTCCAGGACATCTCTCCTACCTTTCTCTATGTCATTGGTACCTGCATGTACCACGACCACCGGCTCCTCCCCAGCGCTACACATAAGTCTATCTAGATGCCTCGAGAGATCCGCAACCTTCGCACCAGGCAGGCAAGTGACCATACGGTTCTCCCGGTCATCACAAACTCAACTATCTATGTTTCTAACAATCGAATCACCCACTACTAACACCTGCCTCTTCCTAACTGGCATTCCCTCCCCCTCAGAGGTATCCTCAATGCGAGAGGATACCGCAACATCCTCAGTGCGAAAGGATACCGCAACATTGTCACATTAAACCAGTAACTTCTGGGCACTGAGTACCCCCCTGTATGTAACCACCCTTTGAACTCCCCAAAACTCCCCACTTCTTCACAGCCTGATTTTACTGACTGGTTCAGGCCTCAGGTCATGCACAGGCCCAGTGCTCAAGGGTCTCTCTCTCCAACAAGGATTTTCTCAGGAATACTGTTTCAGCAGTAAGTATGGCAACCGAACTAAATATCTGAGACCCACTACATGGTAAACACAGCTCATAGTCAGTCTATGGACTTTATTACCACAAGAAGTCATGAAGGGAAGAAGATTTGCCATTTAAATTAATCATAGGTACCACTCGTGAGTGCAATCAGGGCCATATGCGCCCCCAGTGACCTTATATAATATATTAGTACCTATGTAGCTATCAAGTGAACACACTGAATTTATGTCCAGAATGGATGAGATTGGGGAAAGAGAATTTGTAACCATTATGATAAACTCAAAGAACAAGCCTGAATTCCAGTCCATGCAAAGACTTACCCGTGATGGTTCCTAGCTCTTTTTCCAAAAAGGATTCTATCCTGCAGAGCAGAGGATGTGGAGAATTGAAACAAAATTATTTGAAACTCGCAGAGCTACCTGCTAGGAATGTCAAATTCCCATCAATTTCTTAAGCTGTGGTTGTCTGAATTTCTGGGGAAAAAAAGTAAAAAATGACCATATGAAACAACAACACCCAGTGTGGGAGCTTTGATTCACAGTCAGATAGGAAGTAAGAATCTTGGAGACATTATCTACACAATTTTAAAAATCCTTGAGGCTCTAAGACAAAAATGAGATACTGGAAAACAAAGATACTTAATTTTGTTGTTTGTTTCTTATTCCCCCCTACCACCATTCTTCCATTTCTCATTCCAAAGGAACGGCACAAATATATACAAACAAAGCAGCAGCTCTGTGATATATTAACACAATGGGCAAAATTTTATGCTGCAGTATTGAATGACCCCAGGGAAACACAGTCACTATAAAAACCCAACAAAGAAGCACTTTTTCTGAGACACTTTAAGACAGATATTCTAATCAAAAGAAAGAGGATGAGAATAACTAAAACATGCAAAACATCTGGTAGCAATTGTTAACTATGCTTTAGAGATCAATATGGATGTTTTAATTGTACAGTTTTCCAAAGATAAAATATAGTGGAAAAAGAAATTAAGAAATACAAGAAAATAAGACTGAGAACTAAGAAATACAGAATTTAACAACAAAATTAAAATTGTTGAAACCTGGTTCCAAAACTATTAGATGAATGTTATAAATAGACCATATAGCCGAAGAGAAGACAACATGTGACTTTGGCCTAAAATGGGGCCATTGTTTTCTTTCAAGTGTCACTCATATTTCCAGATGGAACTGAAAACTAAATTAGACTAGAGCTATTTTAGGCCATTTTATTTTCTCACCTGGCATTTTCCCATAATCATGAATTCATAGATAATTTTAATATCTGGTATCAGATAATTATTAAACAGATAAATTCAATCTTTTGTTCATTACAACAGTGTAACTGGAATAAAAAATTATACAAAAGGCATTCACATAATTGTTATAACATATTAATCCCATAATGCTCTAAATTTGGCAGTAGTTGCTGCCGGGGGTTCCCTAGTCTGGGCACTGGACAATTGCCTATTGAAATCTAGGATGGTGCTGGTTGAACTGTTTTCTTGCTCCTGGACATTTTTACCATGATTTTTGTTTGATGAATTTTTCCTCAAAAGGCAATATGTATTGCAGCTACTATGGGCCAAATTAATCCCATTGATGCCAATAAAATGTAATTGCATATATTTATAACACATATGTGGTCACATCTACAAATTAAACTCTATTATAAACTGCAAAAACTATAAAACAAACTGTTACATCATAATATAAACTGCATGTTTTACCTTTGACCTCACCTGTATTCTACCAACTAACCAATTTTCATTGAGGCTTTAAAAATGTTGTACAGTTGCTTTGTTTTTCAAAGAATTAGAACAGACCACAAAATATTTCCTCCTTTATCCCTAAATCTGAATCAGATAAAAGTGGATTTTTAGAATTACCAAATCTGAGATCCAAGACTAAATTTTACTCAATGAAATAATGTAAAATGGAAGGTCTGATATCTTTTTAAGAGCTAGAAATGTATCCTTTACCCTGTTGATTAACTGGAATTCTCAACTTTCCCATTAAATAGCATCTCTATCCATTCTTGATGGGTTGTTAGACTTTGAACCTTAAAAATCATGACACACTGGTTTGTAGAAAGTCTGCCATTTGTTTTCAAACATTTCTAATGTACCTATCACTGGGTATACAAACATTGTACAAAATTATGAAAACATAATGAGAACTGTTTAAAAGGCAGTTCTTCATTCCATTTAAGAAATAATCCTGAGCATCTAATTTCAAGCTTTCTGTGCACTCTACTCCATGACCTTGTTTTAGTTATTAGCTTTTACTTCTAAATATGATAGATTTTCTTCTATTTGGGTTCTTTGGGGAATGGTATGACAGACAAGAGATTTTTTCATTGTCGTCTGACGATGGGGAGGTAGGGATCTTCCTAAGTTCCCTCGCAAAGATATGCCAGAACCTCATGCCTGCAGTTGACAAGATTTTCCTTCTGGGAACTAAAAAAATAAATTATCCTGGTGCTTGTAGTTGCCAAGGTGGTACCTGAAAGAAAGTCAACCTTTCTGGTACTGTAGGCATTATGCCTTTCAGGATTTGTGAATCAGTATTAGAATCCTAAAGTGGCTACATTTCTGGTCATGGATTCAGTAAAGTTTGTGGTGCCCTGACATGATACTTTACATAAGAACATAAGAATGGCCGTACTGGGTCAGACCAAAGGTCCATCTAGCCCAGTAGCCTGTCTGCTGACAGTGGCCAGCACCAAGTGCCCCAAAGGGGGTGGACCGAAGACAATGATCAAGCAATTTGTCTCGTGCCATCCATCTCCAGCCTCTGACAAACAGAGGCCAGGGACACCATTTCTGTCCCCTAACCTCCATGAATTTATCTAGCTTCTCTTTAAACTCTGTTATAGTTCTAGCCTTCATAGCCTCCTCTGGCAAGGAGTTCCACAGGTTGACTATGCGCTGTGTGAAGAACTTTCGCTTATTAGTTTTAAACCTGCTACCCATTAATTTCATTTGGTGTCCTCTAGTCCTTATATTATGGGAACTAATGAAGAACTTCGCTTTATTCACCCTCTCCACACCACTCATGATTTTATATACCTCTATCATATCCCCCCTCAGTCTCCTCTTTTCCAAACTGAAAAGTCCCAGTTGCTTTAGCCTCTCTTCATAAGGGACCTGTTCCAAACCCCTAATCATTTTAGTTGCCCTTTTCTGAACCCTTTCCAAGGCCAAAATATCTTTTTTGAGGTGAGGAGACCACATCTGTACTTTGTCCCTGTTTTAGTTGGTCTACAAGCTGTGGCTTGTTGCTTACCTCAAAATAGAGTGATTTGCCATGGCCCAGTTTGAAAGTGCTAAATGCCTCTACTCCACTGCAACAGGAGTAATAGTATAGATTGGACCTCTCTGGTCTGGCACCCTCGGGATCTGAGCTGTCCTGGACCAGAGAGTTTGCCAGACCAGGGGAGGTCAGTGCTCCACTGCTGGCTGCCCCACTCCCAGGCTCCTCTCCTTGGGGCTCCTTGCCCTGCCACTGGCCCCCCTGACACTAGCCCGGCATGTCTCTCCACCCTGTGTCTGCCTGCTGCTCCAGGGTCTTCTCGGTTCCCACTGCTGGCCACACTGCTGCAGGGTGTTCCCTGGGGTTCCTGCTGGGACCATCCAGCTGCTACCAGCTCTGTTGCTGCCGGGGGTTCCCCAGTCTGGGCTCCCAGCCACCCCACCCCACTGGTAGGGCTGGTCCCGCGGCTGCTGGGTATTCCGCCCTCCCGCCTCTGCCATCTCCTCTTCCACCGGGGGTTTGCTGGGATTCCTGGCTGGAGCCGCCTGGCTGCCAACAGCTCCACTGCAACCAGGGGTTCCCTGACTGGGACTCCTTGGTCACCTGACCCCTGCTAATGCCGGGTGTTCCCTGGCCAGGACAGTGACTCCCCAAATGCTGCATGGATCTGCTGATGCTGGGAATTCCCTGGCCAGGGTGAGGGATCCCCAGATGCTACCTGGCCTACCAAGGCTCCCCAGCCAGGGTTCCCCACCTCTGGCGCTCTTTGCTCCAGGAATATCTGTGGCCCTGCCGGACCATGGATGTTGCCAGACCAAAGAGTCCTGGATTTGGGAGGTTTAGCCTGTAATTAGATGTTTTAGAAACAACAAGTAGTCCTGTAACACCCTGGAAACTAACTAATATATATATAGTCTCTACGGTGCTACAGGACTACTTGTTGTTTTTAAAATTACAGACTAACACAGCTACCCCTCTGAGATTTTATATATTTTAGAGTGTGTCTGTCTGTGTGTCTGTGTGAGAGTCCATTTGTTCAAGAACTCCTCCTAAACGGTGAGAGCTAGGGATACCAAATTTGGCATGCCCTCTTCTCCTATCTTAAACTAACGTAAGTGTTTGGTTGTGCCAGACAACCAGAATCCCCAGGAAAGTGACTGTTTTCCATAGCATGCAGAAGGAGGGGCTGCTGTTCGGAGAGACATGATATGAGAGTGGCAACTGGGGATAGCCTGGGGAGAGCTATCCTGCAAAGTGTCCACTGGGGACAGCCAAACCACCAAGGGAGTGGCCAGCAAACTGGGCCTCCACCAGCTTGCCTGCCAGCACACCGAGTAAATAGTCCCTCTGACCCAAACCTTTCCCCCCACCTTCCTGTACCTTGGCCTCAGCGCTGTGGGGGGGGGGGGGAGAAGAGAAAAAAGGTCCATGGTGGCTGCGGGTGGGCTGGGGGAAGAAAAAATGCCCCTGGTCGTGAGGAAGAGGGGCCAAGGATGAAAAAAATGCCCCTGGTATCTGGGGTGAGCTGGAGGAAGGGGGAGAAAATGCCCTGGTGTTTTCTCTCTGAGGGAAAGAAAATCCCCATGTCAGGTGGGACCCCCTACTCATCCCCCCACCTACCGACTCGCATCCTCTCACCCCAGCCTCCACACTCCCCCTCCCATATCCTCAAAGCCCTGACCTGGGTCCTGCACCTTCCTATCCCCCCGCCAGCCTCCTCCTTTGAAGGACCCAGCAACACCGAGTAAGCCTGCAAGTTAACCATAATGTGCCAAGAGGAATGGTAAAAACTGTTTTTGAGGGCTAATTAATTTTTCTTGAAAAGTCTGCTTTCTGTAGAAAATTTCAATATTTGTCCAAAAGTGAAGTATTTTTGGTATTCAGCCCAAAGCCAAAAATTTGAATTTGATGTTCCCAGATCAAAATGTTTCATTTTAGCTTGGTTTGACATTAAACCCAATCCTCCCAAATTACTTCAGTGTCACATGGGAGTTGGAGTTCAAGGGCCTCATCTCCTCATTCTCTTCTGTGGGACATACTCCATCATGTTGCACCACGGTTCCTGAAGCACCATTATACCCAGTTTGTCAAAACTCCCCAAAAGAAAACAGTTCATTTGGCAAACTGAAATATTTTGGTTTGGATAGCTCCAATTTGAAATGAAATATTTCATTTCAGTTTTCATCACAGGCAATATTTTTTTCAGCTGAAGAGTTTTGGGTTTTTGACAAATAATCAAACTGCACTGTGGGGAAGGAGGATCTAGTTAGAGCTCTCTATAAAATCTAAAGTGATATCTTCAGAATGTGGCATTAAGCAAAATACATCATAGCATGATATACTGGCACTCAGAGGTAATAATCTGTATAATTCAGTCATGGCATTACCAAACATGAGTCATCCCAAATAAATGCCAGGAAAATCTGAGTATGGCCTCACACAATCATGTCTCGTGTATTCTTTCATTGTTTATAGTTATGTAGCTACATTTTCTTCTTCAAGTGGTGTCCATGTGGGTGGTCTGCTTTAGTTGTCATCGCACCCCTGTGCTCATAGCCAGACATTTATGATATCAGTGTGTGGTTGGGCCTCACATGTACATTCCCAATCTTGCACCACTTCAGGCAGTTAGCTGGTGTTGTGTGACTATCCCATCCATGTTCCTTCTCTACCCATGTTGACTTGAGCCAGAGCATTCAGCAAAGCTTTGTAGCTAGAAATAATCCTTTAGCCTTAGTTAAGATTTCTTGGTTAGAATGAAGAGACTATTTTCCTTTCCTACTTACCTCTGTGCCTTAAAAAAATTCTTCATAGGATAGTAAATTTCCATTCTACTAGATCACAGCAGCACTGTAATAATCTCTCTCTCCACATTACTGAGAGAGTATGCTCCCTCAGGGGCATGCCTGGCTCCACAGGCTTCAAACACTGCAATACATGCAGGCTTTCAATACCCATCTCAGACAGCTACTCTCAGTGATCCCATTGTCACAACTGGAAAGCCTGCACAAGAAAGGCAAGAGATCTACAGCTAAAGCTTCTCCTCATGGAGAAATCTCTTCACCTGGCATCTGAGCCTGAGGTACACACTCCTCCCAGCCAGAAATCATTGACTACCACCTCGGACAAAAGCCCCCTCTTCCTGAGGAAGAGATCCTGACAAGCCTGTCAAGAAGTCAAGAAATGGGGAACCATGTCTCTGACTCCATAGTCAACCAAGAAAAGGTGCTCAGATAGCAGCCAAAGGCTCTCAATGCTTACTGCAAAGGCTATAGCAACAGCCAACAAAGTGGGTCTCTCTAGTACCATTGGTATCAAGAAACCAAGAGCTCTGCCAAAGGCACCAAGGGAAAAGTAAGACCCCGTGCCACAACACAGGCAACTGTAAGCAAGCCATCGGTAATGAGCATTCCAGCACTAATACTGTCTCCTAATGCTGGTGTTATGCACTCCAGCCTCACAGCAGTGTCTATGAGCACATTCCAGGTTCTAAGCTCTACCACCCTACTGGTTCGAAGACCAGGCACATCACAGCAGATCCTGGACCACAAAGACTTTTTTATCTCATCTGTACTGCAGTCCCCTCTCCTTGGCACTAATGGTACTAAAGTACCTGCAGTACTTAGTCAACCCAGCTCTCCACATCTTTCAGCATAGTGCTGTAGTGGAGAGGAAGATGCAGGACACTTGCCACAACATTCCTCTCCTGTGGCTACTCCTTCAAACTCTATGAACCAAGTCCGCTACTGCCAAACCTAGATTCCCACAGTGCCCCTCCAACCACAATTGCCATTTTGGCAGATCCATATCAACAACAGCACCAACGGGGAATATCCATCAGTCTGCCCATAACTGGTGCACATCAACCACACATATTGACATCACAGGCACCCTCTGGCATCTCTGAACAAGAGGATGAAGAACAGAAGGAATTCTCAGACCTAGAGGACTCAACTGACTTTCAATTTTCATTATCTTCAATGGATGACACAATTATGCTTCTAACTCCCACCACACTGGACAATTTCAGATAGTTTCAGGATCTCTAAAAGAGACATAGACATCTCTCTGAAAGAGGTCCAGGAATCTCACTATAAATTAGTGGAAATTACTACACACAACCCCTTCTTCCAAAATTGTCCTTCCAATAAATGAAGTTATTATGAAGTTGTTCTGGCAGACCTCAGCAATGATTCTACCTACCTTTAAAAGGTCTGCAAAAAAGTAATACATGCCAGCAAAGGGCACTGAATTCCTTTTCTCACATCCAAAGCCAAATTCACTGGTTATCAATGTGGTCAATGACCAGAGTAGGCAACAATACTATAGAAACATGCCAAGACTGGAAATTGAATATTCTGTCCTTTCATTTGTACTATTGGAAACTTCATGTTGGAAACTTCATGTCTTCCTACAGGGGAGATCCAACTTTGAGCTCCTCCTATACCTTAATATTTTCTTTTCCCAAGGTCTGCTTTCCCCACCCCTTATTTTAAATAGTCTTCCCTAGAGAACCCTATAGGTATTTCAGGTCCTGTCCCACACAGCCAGCTTAGCGAGCCCTGTGCGAGCAGCCCGTACAATGTGACATGAGTGCCCCCAATGCTCCTTCAGACACGTCTGCTCCCATGACTGCCAGTGCCCAGGGCTGCAGAAGAGCTCCAGCCTGGAGTGCATGGGAAATCCTGGACCTCATCAAAGTGTGGAGGAAGGAGTCCATCCTCCATGAACTCTGCATGGAGAAAAGGAATGACAACATCTATGGCAGGATAACCGCCAGCTTCATGGACAAAGGCCATGACAGGACCCTGGAGTGGTGCAGGCTGAAAATTAAGGAGCTCCGGCAGCTGTACCAGAAGGCCAAGGAGCAGAGCAGATGCTCTGGGGTGACACCTCACACTTGCCACTATTATGAACAGCTGGATGTCATTCTTGAAGAGTGGCTAGCTCCCCCACTACGGTTGTTGAGTCCATCCAAGACATGCCAGGTGTCAGCCTGCAGGAAGGTGGGGTGGTGCAGGGTCATGAGGAGGAGGAGGAGGAAGAGGTGGAAGAGGAAGAGACCAGCCAGGTGATGATGCCCAAGCCAGGAGCAGCTCCTCACCTTGGAGCTGGTTCTCCTCCCCTCCCGCCCCAGCACATCTCCCAGGCCACTGATGACCTTGGGAAGGGCACTGTTGGTGAGTTCTCTAACTTTCTCTAATTACAAGTGGGGTCAGGCAACAGATTCTGAGGGGTGGCATGCCCTCAACCTACTCAGCATGGGAGAAATGGAACACCTTGTTCATGTGTCTCTAGTTGGAGTACAGTCTGGAGCACTCAGCTCCATGAAGCTCTCACAGTGCTCTCAGTTGATAAGGCATCAACTGAAGGTAAGGTGGTATTGTTGATCCCAGTGACCTAATGAAAATGGCACTAGCCGCTGGAGCCTGGGATTGTGTGTTTGAGTCCCACCCATGTCCCCCACCCTGGCAGCAGTGTGAACCCTTCAATATTTCTCTCAAGGTTTCTGGGGTAGCCTGCCTTAATCCATCTTCTGAAGTAGGACACCTTGCCATGCGCATTCATTCCCAATCAAGTGCAGTATCTTGTGTGGGAACCTGCCGGGAGGGGAGCCTATTAGCACTCTCTCCGTGGAAGGCCGCATGTGCTGGACAGAGGGGGAAACTACCCTCTGCCACCCTCCCGCTCCGGCCTACATGCTCGTGGCCTGCCTGGCCACTTACCATGCCTGTTTGTCTCCGAGCCCTGTGAGTTATGATGCTCCCTGCACTTCTATGCACCTGCTGTAAAGTGCCCTTTTTAAAGGCAAAATGTGGCTTTGCACAAAACACATCGCCATTGTCTGAAATCTTTGGTGTACATCAGGGGTTCCCAAACTTTTTGACATGAGGACCAGTAAATCCATTCACAAGCTTTTGGAAGACCCGTAACATTCATTTGCATATTTGCATATTCATTAAGCAAATGATGACTATTCAAATAAGTTGTTTCTGGTCCTCCCAAAGCCCCCAGTGCCAGTTTTAGCAAAGCTTTTGATACGGTCACCCGCAATATTCTTGCCAGCAAGTTAAGGGAATATGGATTGCATAAATGGACGGTAAGATGGATAGAAAGCTGGCTAGACCAAGGTTTCCCAAACTTTTTACTTTAGTTGGAACCTGGTTTTTTTCAGTACTGTTTTTTGCAGCCCAAAAATATAAACGCATATAAAAAAAAGAATTAAAAATGAATAAATTTTCAGTGTTTCACCTGGCTGCATCCTCCGCCCAGCCTGGGCCAGGGCTTGGGGAACCCGGTGCCTCATGGGCACTCCAGGAGGCGGGAGCAGGAGCAGATTGGGGGTAGGGTATCTGGCTAGGAGGGAGGGTGCAAGGAGGGGTAGGGTTGCCAGGTGCCCAGTTTTGTACCGGACAGTCCGGTATGAGGGTTCTGTCCAGGAAACAAATTGAGAAAATACCGGACATTCTAATTAGGTAAGTTTTATTATTATTACGTGTATCAGTCTGTAGCTGCGAACTGCCTGGCTGGTACATGTGCTCATGCTGCGTGAGTGTGTCTACCAGCCAGGCAGTTCGCAACTACTTGAGGGAGGGTATGCAGGGCCGGGGGGCAAAATGGAATCTCTGGGGCCAGACTCACTCGTGTGCCCGGGTCTGCATGTGCCCAGGTCAGTCCCACTTCCCGCCAGCTGATTCGCTCCCCCCCGCTCCTTCCAATCTCCCCTGGCCAGCCCCGCTACCCCCATCCAGCCCTGCTTCCGGTGGCTGGTTCTCCTGTCCTCCTCACGATCTCCCCCATCCAGCCCCCCCCCCCACCCCATCCCCTGGCCAGCCTGCTGCCCCCATCCAGCCTTGCTTCCGGAGGCTGGTTCTCCAGTCCTCCTCCTCCCGATCTCCCCCGTCCAGCCCTGCTTCCACTGCCTGCCCGCCCCAATCTCCGCCGGACAGCCCCACTGCCCCCACTGCTTCACGGTGGCCAGTTTCCCACACACACACCGCTCCTCCCAGCCCACCCCACCCCGCTCCCCTCCCGGCAGCCACGTTGAGGCCCGGTATTTTTTTCCTGCGGCCCGGTACCGGGCCACAGCCCATAGTTTGGGAAACGCTGGTGTACATTAAGGGTGTATCTACACAGCAAAGTTATTTTGGAATAACAGACTTTCTTCTGAAATAACTATGCGAGCGTCTACACATCAATTCCGTTATTTCAAAATAATTTCGAAATAACAGATGGCTTATTCCGACTTCTGTAAACCTCATTCTACAAAGAATAACACCTATTCCGAAATAGCTATTTCAAAATAAGGCATCTGTAGACGTTCAACTTCTGCTGTTTAGAAATAGCCCCTCACCAGGGCCATCCTAAGTTATTCCTCCTGGGGCACTAAATCGAGATAGCACGTCTACATTAGGAAAGACTGCTTATTCTGAAATAACTGTGCAGTGTAGATGTAGCCTAAAATATTAAGGGTAGATTTCATACTAAGTATCTCTTGTGATGACTTCCCTTGTAACTTTTCTTGATAGCTGAGCCAGCTGTGAGTTGGGTGCGTCCCCCACCTACAATTGCATCTGCCTGCCTGACCCGGATCCGCAGGTGAAAACAAGGATGAGCTCATGAGGGAGTAGATGGACTGTTTGCACTCCCTCATGCAGAGTGCCTGGATTGGGTCTTTGAGAGGAGAAGAGGGCCACCCAGGAGCAGCTAGCACACCCGCAGGAGACCATGTTCTCCATCTTCACCTCTGTGATGGAGTGCATGGTGACCTGCTTGGAGTAGGCCACCAGCCAGAACCTCACCCATTCCATGGCTTTCACTGTCAGGATCCCAAGGGGCCACTGGGACCCCAGAATATGGGGGAAGGTGTCCTCTAGGACAGCCAGAGCCTCCAGACCATACAAAGGCAGGCACCAGTCCCAATCCCATTCCTGAGCCCCCTCCCTCCTACCACAAAGAGGATGTTGTGCTCACTCAGGTCCAAGCAGGTGAGGAGACTCCTGAACCTCCCTTTAAATGTCCAAATGCATATTTGACCCCCATTCTGCAGTACCCAGTTCATTCCCTCATGTGTCTGTCCCCCTCATAAGCACTCCTATTTGTTGATTAATGATCTCTTTATTGCTGGAACTGCAGGGAAAGGGAGGGCAGGGAAGGGGCAGATAGGGGAAGGGAAGGGTGTGGGATGAAAGAGAAATACAGGGAATGCAGGGACTTCTTGTGGAAAGCCATGGGGGATAGTCTCAGGACTGGCCTTGCATAAAACTGTCCTTCAGTGTCTCTCTGATTAGCACTGCCCCTTGCTGTACTCGCCTTATGGTGCTGGTGTCTGGCTGCTTAAACTCCCTGGCCAGGTACTCTGCTTCAGCCTCCCCCTCCCCCATCCTAGCAGAAAGGTTTTCCCCTTGTTCTTGCACAGGTTGTGGAGCACACAACGTACCACCACATGAAGGGAATGTTGCACTTGCTCAGGTCCAGGCAGGTGAGGAGACTCCTGAACCTCCCTTTCAATGTCCAAATGCACATTTGACCCCCATTCTACATCTGCTCAGCCTGTTATTTAACTCCTCCTTGTTGGAGTCCAAGCTGCCTGTGCAGGGCTTCATGAGTCACAGGAGCAAGGGGAAGGCTGGATCACCCAGGATCATGATGGTCATGTCCTCCTCTCTGGCTGTGATTGTCCTGTCCGGGGAAAAAAGTCCCAGCATGCATCTTTTGGAAGAGGCAGAAATTCCAAAAGATGAAGGCATCATGCGCCTTTCCTGACCATCCAACACTGATGTCATTGAAGCGTCCTTTGTGATCCACGAGCACCTGCAGCACCATGGAGGCGTATCCATTCCTGTTGATGTACTCTGAGGCAAGGTAGTCGGGACCAGGATGGGGCTGTGAATTCAGTATTCTTCCCCCTGCCCCCCAGTTAGGGAAGCCCATGGTGACAAAGCCATCCATGATGCTGTCCACCTTCCCCAAAGTCATGATCCTCCATAGCAGGATGTTGTTGATGGCCTTGACTACTTGTACGAGCACAGCCCTGACTGTGGATTTCCCCACCCCGAACTGTTTCCCTACTGAGTGGTAGCTGTCTGGCATAGCAAACTTCCAGAGGGCAATAGCCACGCCCTTCTGCATGGTGAGAGCAGGTCTCATGCAGGTATCCTGTTGCTTCAGGTCAAGGGCAAGCCACTCTTAGAGTTCGAGGAAGGTGGCCTTGAGCATGCAGAGGTTCTGTAGCTACTGCTAATCATCCCATCCCTGCATGATGATGCAGTCCCATCAGTACAAGCTCATCTCCCACCGCTAAAAGTGGCATTCCCCTGTGTCCAGGGGAGTGAGTGATATACTCATCATGCTGTGGCATCCACCTATTTTCTTTAAGTGGAAACGATTTCCACTCTCCACAGCATGCCTCCCTCAGAAGCTAAAATTTAGGACATGGTGTTTGGTCCTGCCGTGAGGGCAGGGTACTGGACTTGATGACTTCTCAAGGTCCCTTCCAGTTCTAGATTTCTAGTATTCTATGATTTTAGAGTAAATATTACATCTCAAATCCCTGATATTTTCCCTAAACTCCTAGAGAGGTCACTTAGTAATCTCAGGAATTCACTTTTTCATTCAGGGAACATCCATGTTTTTCCAAATCTAATGGTCTCTAGGCAAATGTCTATTCTCTAATGTAAGCCCAGGATTAGTAGAACTCAAATTAATGGATTGTAGATTTGTTAACCTAGGTCTTGAGCATTGAAACTCATTTGTAACCCCAGATTAGAAATTGTTGAAACTCAAGTTCCAACCTAGGACTCCAACATCTACATTCCATTATCTGGGCCAGTCATATCATATCCCTTTCCTACGTTTCTTACTACTCTCCCAAAATGTGGGTACTCTAACCAATATTTCCTCTAATATTTTCCATCCATATGCTGATTTTTTCAATCCATGTGCAGAATTTTGTTATGCATACTGAGGCAAGTGTGAATGGGCAACACTAGTAGAAACATAAACCTAACTGTGGGCACTCTGCTAATCATTTGGGCGGCATTGGAATCTCTCCTAAATGGCTGCACAAGCACCCAGCTTACAGAGAACGCTGGTTCTAACCATTTGTTTGTGGTGCAGTATGCAAAAACTTGACCTTACACCAAATTTGACTGTCCAGAGGACAAAGAAAGTTGGTCCATGGGACTGTGGGATATTTTAGTGGGGCTGTGACTATACCACAGAGCAATAGGGCTTGAACTATGATCCCAACGTGGTCCTGAATTGGACACTTTATCCACCCGAGGTCAAAGCCCTGGGTTAGCATTTCTATAGAGATGGAAGGTGGAATAGTACTGAGTACTGGCCCTGGGCTTAACTTGCAGTATAGATTAGATTTTAAAAGGGAGTGTTGGACTTTTTTCCCCAGAAAGGATCCATTGCTACCTTGGGAAGGACACCTTCAGCTGATTTAAGGGGCACACTGTTTTAGCCTCAGGCTACCTGTTTTTTGCCTCACATTTGTCAGAAAACATCCTTGCTATTATATCAACCTGAAGAGTGGATGTGGCAGAATTACCACATACAGTATTTTCGGAAAGTAAATAGTTTTGAGGTCAGATCCAAAGTTTGTAACTAAAGTGGTATCTGTCTTTCATTTGCACACGTGCTGGCAGTATTATAATGAAGAATGCTAATTATAAATGGTTCTTCACATAAAATTTATACAACGAAATATAAAAAGCCAATGTACGGTAATGAGAATGAGCAAATATGTATACAGATCACAGAAACATGCATTTCCTTTCCGTTTCTTCATGAAAAACTGTTAATTAAAATCAATTTGTTTGTTGTACTTTTGGTTTTGATTTTTATGGAAATCAGGAACATACCTAATTTGCTCAAATAAATTCTTGGGATTTTTAAATCTAAACGACTTAAAACTTTCTCATTCATTATTTTATTATTGTTTATGGGGTTGACTGTGCACCTTTAAAGTTAATAGGAAAACTCCTACTGACATCATTGAAGCAGGATCAAGACTGACTTTATTATATGTATATAATTTGCAGCTGTGTAATGTCTTGCATGGAAGCTGGAGCCCTGTTTGTCAAAATGGATTAAATATGTTTGCATGTTTTTTTCACTTCAGTGTTAGATTTTCATATATTGAAATCTTTGAGGGATGGAGGGAAAAAAGTACTGTATTTAATTTTAGATTTTATTCAATATTCAGGGACACTTTCAGGTTATTTGTGGCACTAATTGATCATTTTTTGGCATATAGTGTGACACCAGGCAATAAACTCTGACAATTTTTTCCCTCTTCAGTTTCCGAGTAACTTGTAATTTCCTTGATATGACAAAATAGCGATTTAGTATTCATGCTGTGCCTGCCTATTCATTTTTCATTTTTCAGAATGTTAATGAGACTCAGCAAATAGGATCTTTATAAAATTATCATGATTGAAAGTTCTACTGTAATAGCTGGGACTTATGACATACCATCATTTAAAAAAAATATTTAAACAAGCCTTTAAAGCGTGTATTTGAAATGCCTAATGACCGTGTCCATTTTTATGTGTATTACAGACAACCCTGGCCTGTTGAGCCATGTTCCAGTTGATATTAGAATCCTGGATGTCAATGACAACCCTCCAGAGCTTGCCAGAGAATATGATATTTTTGTCTGTGAGAATGCAAAGCCCGGCCAGGTAACCCATTGGTCTCACTGTTCTCTTTCCTCTAATGTATAGCAAAAGAACATTTTTTCTCTTGGGGTGCATCTAGACTACAGGGTTTTTTCGGAAAAATGGCTGTTTTTCAAAAAAAACTTCACCTACGTCCACACTGCAATCGCATTCTTTTGAAAGAAAATCAAAAGAACACAGGGGGTTTTCCGACATTGGTAAACCTCATTCTACGAGAAAGAACATCTTTTCCGAAAGAGCTCTTTCGGAAAAAGGCATGTGTGCACGTGGAAAAGGCAGTTCTTTCGAAAGAAGAGGCCTCCAGGAAAAAGCACAAGGTGCCCTGGTGGACACTCCATTCACAGTAATCACAGCTCTATAGTTCCTGTCTCCTGGAAGCTCTTAAAGCTGCAAGCACCTGGGACAAGCCTTGTGGCAGGAAGCCGGCCTTGCAGCAGGACCTTGACCACGTGGCTCTGACTGCCACAGACCTGCTGACAGATAGCAGAGCCACAAGCCGCCCGAGACTCCCCTGGCCCTTCCAGGGAGCAGCCCCAGGGGTCCCAGGACCCACCCAGGGGCAACCAACGGCGGGCACCTTCCTGGACCAGCCCAGAGATCCTGTCCCTCCTGGAGCTGTGCGGGGAGGAGGAGACCCTGAAGGATGTGACCTCCAAGCACCGCAATGTGGACATTTATGGGCACATGGCCAAAGTTCTGGCCAAGAGGGGACACCACCCCCGCACCCTCGACCAAGTCCAGAGCAAAGTAAAGGAGCTCTGGCAAGGGTACACCCAGGCCAGGGAGCACAGCTCTTGCTCCAGGGGAGGACCACACTCCTGCCCATACCATAGAGAGCTCTACCAGATACTGGGTGGCGGGCAAGCCCTTTCCCCATGTGTACTGGTGGACTTGTGCTTGGAGACACGGTGGTCACCCGGCCGGAGCTCCTGGAGTTGGATGACAACAATGACGATGATGGACATAAGCTGCGGGAGGAGGGGGACACCAGCAGTGTCATCACTCTCAGCCTGGAGCTGGTACCCCAGACCCTGGACATCTCCCAGGCATCATCTGACGCCGGGGAAGGAACATCAGGTGAATGCTGTCAGGTTAGCGCACACACAGGGCGGGGGAGGTGGGAGCACAGGGGATGGGGCATGATCATCGCTGGACATGCACGGCCTGGACAGCGTACAGCTGGCCATGCACATGCAAGCACGTGCAGCGGCAGTGTGCAAAACTTGGTCTCAGGAGCCAGTCCTGGAGCACACACCGGCTGCTGCTGGGGGGGAGGCCCCACACATGTCTGACCCCTGGGAGGGATGTCCTCCCCCTACCAGGCAGTGTTGGAAGCAGACTGGGCACAAGGGCGCACGCACAACCCCACACAGATCGACTAGTGTTGCACACAGCACACAGACATGCCTGCACACATGAGGCACCACCTGCTCCCGCAGACAGCGCTGCCAGGTGCAGGTGTGTGTGGGGGCCCCAGAGAGGGCCAGGCCACTCCAGGCCCCTCCCCCACCCATGGGAGCCCACTCTGGCCGGACACTTCCCTGGCCTGCTTCTCTGGGGTGGGGGGTAATGATGGTCCCCTGGCACCCCGGGTCCCCTGTGGCCTGCTCTCGGGACACCACCGTCCCTTGTTCCAAGGACAGTTGCTCACTGTTCACAGAGAAGTGCACGGCCTTAGGGAAAATGTCTGCATGGATGACTGACAGCCTCTCCCTCATGTCCTCCACAGCCAAACCAGCTGTCGCTGAAGGGCAAGCCACACCAGCCCAGGCAGCTGACGAAAGCCGGGGGAGCCACAAGCACTGGAGGGTCCACCATGACCTCATGTGACAGCACATCGCAGTCTTGCAAGACATGAAGCAAACACTCGCCCAAAAGGTCCGCGATGACGCCAAGTGGCACTATTGCTGCTGGTGCGGCAGGGCGAAAACGTGTGCCACCATCCAGGAGGTGATGGCATACCCAGGTCTAGTCCCCGCTCCCCCCGTTCCCACTCCCCGCATCCCTGCTCCCCCTGCCATCCCTGAGCCTGCCCAGCCACCTGTTGTCCCAGGCCCCACCCAACCCCGAGTCTCCGGATCCGAGGCGGCACTTGCAGGTACTCCATGCACCACTCCCAGCCCTGAGCCCCCCTCCACGTTCTCAGCCCCCCTTTTCTTTCCCCCCTCCAGGTTTTCAACCCCCCTCCACCCCAGTTACTTTGATTATAAAGAACAAAAAACAAAGTTTATTTTGAAAGCAAAACTGGTGTGTTTATTAATTGTACAGGGAATGGGGGCAGTGAGGGGTTGTGGTGGGTAAGGCATTGGGGTGCAAGGCACAAGCCCCCATTGGGGAGGCCCTGGGGAGAGTTACTGGGTTCCTTCAGAGAACCTCTCCCTCAGGGCCTCCCGTATGCACACCCCGGCCTGATGGGCCTGGCGGATGGCAGCTGTCTGCGGCTATTCAAAGACCTTTCCCTCACAACCAGCCTCTGTCCCCCACCCCAGGAGGAAGGCCTCCCCTTTACTATCCACTAGGTTGTGGAGCACACAATATGCAGAGACTACCTCGGGGATGTTGCGCTCCCCCATGTCGAGGCGTGTCAGCAGGCACCTGAACCGGGCCTTGAGGCACCTGAAGGTGCATTCCACATGCACGCGAGCCCAGTTCAGGTGCATGTTAAATTGTTCCCTGCTTGGGTCCAGGTGGCCAGTGTAGGGCTTCATGAGCCACGGCATCAGTGGGTAGTCCACGTTGTCCACAATGCAAATCGGCATCTGCATGTCCCCAACCACAGAGTCCCACTGAGGGAAGAATGTTCCAGCCTGCGGTAGAGGCTCAAATTCTTAAATATGCAGGCATCGTGTGCCTGGCCCGACCACACTACAAAAATGTCTGAAAACTCCCCGGTGGTTGACCAGGGCCTGCAGCACCATGTAGAAGTAGCCCTTTCTGTTTATATATTGGGCTGCTTGGTGCTGTGGTGCATGTATCGGGATGCTGGTCCCATCGATCGCTCCTGCACAGTTTGGGAATCCAAGGGCACCAGATCCGGCCATGATGGGGTCTAGGTTTCTGAGGTGGATGATTCTGTGCAGCAGGATGGAGTTGATGGCCTTCACCACCTGCAGAAGGAGACATAGAAACACACAAAACAGAGAATGAGAGGGAGTGCCTTAGCCCTTGGGAGGTGCCCATTCCCCTCCCGTTCCCCCCAAAGACCCCAGGAGCCACCCCCTATGAGGCTGCCCCCCCAGCAGCAGGGTTGCATGAGGGCGGGATGGCACAGCGCACCCCCCGGGGATGGGCCTTGCTCCCACCTCCACTCCACCCCCTGCTCCCCCTCCCCTTTTCCGAGGGTCCCCCTTTTCTAGCCCCTTCCCTGCAGGGAGTGTACCCCGAGAGTCCCTTACCTCCATAAAGACGACCCCAACGGTGGACTTCCCCATGCAGAACTGGTGTCCTACCGAGCAATAGCTGTTGGAGGTGGCGAGCTTCCACGTGGCAATTGCGACCCTCTTCTCGAGGGAGATGGCGGGCCGCAGGTGGGTGTCCTGTCGTTGGAGGGCAGGGGTGAGCCAGGCACACAGCTCCAAGAATGTGGCCTTCCGCATGTGGAAGTTTAGGAGTCACTGCTGGTCATCCCACTGCTCCATCACAAAGAGGTTTCACCATTCACAACTGGTGTCCAGCCTCCAAAATTGCCTCTTGACCGTGGGGTACGGGGGCAAGGGCATTACTCCCGCATCGAGGCAGAGGTTTTCAATGCTGAGCTTGGATTTGAGCTGAGGCAGGACTGCCATAATGGTCTGCTGAAAGTGCTGCAGAAGCTGCAGCATGACAGTGTGGGGCCGTCGCATGCCCACAAAAAGAGAAAAAAATGCTGTGGCATCCAGCAAAGTTGGGCAACCAAAGCATGCACTGCAAAAGCTTTGCTGTCCCTCAGAGAGGTAGGCAAGCATGCAACAGAACTTGAGAAATGGCTGTCCGGGGGTCTCTTTAATCACGTGTCTCAGACAGTCTTAGGCAACAGCACCCGGAAGTAACTGCTGACCCTAATGCCCTGGCTGAAGTGGTTCCGGGTGGCCTTTTATGCGAGTGTGTCCAATGAGTGTGGACGCTCTCTTCCGAAATAGCAGATGGCTTCTTTGATCTGCTTTTGAGGTGTGGATGCTCTCTTTCAAAAGAAGATTTTTTTCGGAAGATCTCTTCCGAAAAAGCTTCTTCCAAAAGAAGCTTGCAGTCTAGGTGTACCCATCATGTTGTGTGAAAAAAAAGTTTGATTCAATGGGCATTTGAGAATCATAACTTTTCAGGTAAAAAAAAAAGCCGTTATATTTTTATATTTAGTATTTGGACTTTTGAATATGATAGGTGGAAGGCAATGTGTTTTGGGGATATTTTAAAATACTGTTGGGATGTTAATGTTAAAAATCAAATGTCTGTGTTCAATGAACTCTATTAACCACACGTAATTTCATTAAAAAATGAATTAGTTTGATGGGATCTGTTTTCCATAAATCTATGTTCATTTGCATTTATTGCATTAGTTCCTTTTAATTCTTTATCAGTTAAATCCCATATAAGCTCTACATTATCATGCCTGGGACTGATGTCAAACTGACAGATCTAAAGTTTATGCTTTTTCAGAATTAGCACATTAGCTGTCTTCTGTTCTTCTGGAATTTCCCCTTCCAGCTGATTTGGTTCAGAATTGTTTATTGTTGTATGAAAGTAGCTTGATTAAAAACACCAAGTACATACATTAAGGGTCTGGACTTTATTATGCTTAATCATTATAAATGTGATTCTTCTTCAAGCGATTGCTCACAGACATTCCATTTAGGTGTGCTCGCAGCGTGTGCACAATTGTCAGAAGGTTTTTCCCTCAGCAGTACCCATTGGGCCAGCATGGGAGCCCCCTGGAATGATGCCTGCATATGCACTCATATCATGATCATTTTAGTTACCATTCATTTTTAGTTCTATGATCAGTTCCTCTTTATATTTTAAGACAAAGTCTTATAAAGAATTCCCCCATGTTGGATGCAACACTTTTTAATGTAGTAAATCTAGGGAACATAAAAGCTGGAATTGAATTCTATCACTTGATTATAAAAATAGATTCAAACATCTAATTTTACATTTCACAATAAAATAGTCATTCACTTCAACTACTCTCAGGGCAAATAAATTTTCAAGCAATTCCATAATATCACTTCACTTTACACTGTTCTCAGTAAAAACAAAATTAACTGTAAAATAATTCTTTAACAGAGAAAAAGATTTTTCTGCATTTTAATGAAAACTTGGGGCTTTATATTTTCCTTGAACACCATAAATGATCAACACAATAGAAAATATATTTTAGTGGTCACAGCAAAAATGGAATTAGAGGATTAGGGATTTTCAGGAAAAGAAAATAGTGACCTCAAGGACAAGTTCATAAGACATTCCTGTTATAAGGTACTATCTCTGTTTGGGAAATTAAAATGTGATTGAATATTGTAGGTAGAAAAGAGTATAAAACAAGGAGAATCCTGTTCGTGAAAGCAGAGGGCTAAAATGTAAACACTAATAGCTTATCTTCACTACTACATTATATGAGTGATGACACACTATGTCAAAGGGAGTGTTCTCCCATTAACATAACCATTCCACCTCAATGAGAGGTGGAATCTCTGTTTGCAGGGTAAGTAGTGTAGGCAAGAAGTGGTGTAGACAAGCACTGTCCCAATAATTACAATAGCAAAATGTTGCTTAGCATTTATTGGATTTTATATATTCACATTTTTTAAAAATCTTAGGATCTTCAAAGTTCCATCTAAAGAAAAACTTTACATAAACTTTTTACATTTATGTAAAAAAATCAGATGTAAAACAGCAATACGACTAAAACTTGCTTTTCAAAAGTCACATCTTGATGAAAGATAAGGTGAGTGAGATAATGTTTTTTATTTGACCAATGTTTGTTGGTTTGAGAGACAAACTTTCAAGCCACATAGAGTTGTTCTTCAGCTCTGGGAAATGTACTCCAGGCATCACAGATAAGTGCAAGGTGGAGCAGATTATTTATTATATAGTTAGTATGTACGCTAAACATACGGTACTTAGATTGTACCTTGAATGGTTCCTTAGCATATGTGCTAACTACTTATGCTAATCAGTCTGCTCCATCTTACCTTTAGCGGTAATGTGCAGCGAACCCTTTCCAGACAAAAGAGATTTGAGTGTCTCAAAAAGCTTGTCTCTCTCACCCACACAAGTAGGTTCAATAAAAGATTTTACCTCACCCACTTTGTCTCTAATATCTTGAGATTGATATGGCTACAACTACACTGCACACTTCCTGATGAGTTACTTTGCAGGTTTGTAAAATACACATGATTTTTTTGGTCCAACCACACTGTCCCAGCTTTTTGTATTTTATTTGTGTTTTAATCAGTTGTTCTTGTTGAATTCTGTTGAATTTAAGTTACTCTGAAGTATTTACATGAACACATATACATGTGCACACACATATATGAAGAATATAAAATATATAATTACTGCATATGAAAATTTCAAGTCTTCTGAAAAGATAAACAGGAATTGGTGACAACATCAGAGTTAAAATATGCCAAATTAGTCCTCTTATTAAACAGAAAGAAAATCATAGAACTGTGATAGAGCAACTAATAGCACTGTGAATTGTTAGAACTGCTTGGTTTGCTAGAATCTGGAAAGTCTTTGAAAAAGATAGGGCACTTGATAACATGTTTTTCAAGCTTCGCAGTATCAGATTGATTAAAGGATTGATTCTCATTATAATTTCAGTACATACAGAAACTGGTGATCAATACTGCAAATGCATGATGAATATTTAGTGATTATAAACTTTGTTAAAGCAACGAGGAGTCCTGTAGCACCTTATAGACTAACAGATTTATTGGAGCATAAGCTTTCGTGGGCAAAGACCCACTTCGTCAGATGCAGCTGACGAAGTGGGTCTTTGCCCACGAAAGCTTATGCTCCAATAAATCTGTTAGTCTATAAGGTGCCACAGGACTCCTCGTCGCTTTTGCAGATTCAGACTAACACGGCTACCCCTCTGATACTATAAACTTTGTTGTAAACAATGAGAAGTCCTGTGGCACCTTATAGATGAAGTGGGTCTTTGCCCACGAAAGCTTATGCTCCAATAAATCTGTTAGTCTATAAATTGCCACAGGGGACTTCTTGTTGTTTATGCGGATTCAGACTAACACGGCTACCCCTCTGAAGCTTTGTTGTGTTAATTACTAATTAAATATGTCTGAAATTGAAAAAATGAAAACACTCAATGAAGTAATGAAAATAGGTAATTCTGAATAAAAATTTAAATATTTTTAAAAGTTAAGTAGCAAGATATAAAGGATCTGTACTAAACTTTAAAAAAAATCTGGGTTTTTTTAGATTCTTTAAGATTAAATGTGTCATTGAATGATACGTTGTCTTTTGAAGGGGAAAAGCAGACCATCCACTGTTTTAATGATCCTGGAAGTGAGGCTTTGTCTACACTGTAGTTTTCTCTTTGAAAAAGACACGATAATTAAAATATTTGTTCACAGTCTTTCAGCAGCTTTTTAATATCAACTTAATTCAGGAAAACTCTTTGTCTTCAACTTTCTGGAAATGACGAAGAGTAATCTGTAAATTCATTTAGTGATTATGCCAAAAAAGCAACTAGGAGGCAAAGAGTTGCACTTGATAAGAGAGTTATAACCTTCTTTTATGCTAACATTACCTTCAGTGTAGCACAAAATGAGCAATTTAAAGAAATTATTGAAGTACTTTGCCCTAGAGATATGTTCCAGGCAGATTTTAACTCATAGACCCACTACTTGATGCTGCAAATGAAATAGCAGAGGAAAATTAAATTAAAGGCTGAACTAAAGAATCAAGATTGACATCAATACAAGATGTTTGGGCAAACATAGACTTTTGCACATTGGCCCATCAAAAAGAATAACTAATTTACATAAATTTTGCATGATTTCCACATTTACATTTGTATACAATTACCATACTTATCACTAATTCCCACTTCTGTCTCTCATCCTTTCCCTGTGTCTAACTCCCTTCCCCTTGAGGTCATTTCTTCTTTATGATGAAGGAAAATCTCTAGTCTATGCTGCAGAGGGAAAATAATTTGTACTGGTTTTTCTGAGGAAAACACCCCACAATCACACACCAACCCATCATCCCAAGTTTTCTTCTCCATCATACACCACATACTCACACCCTCACAAAATCACTCCTCTCTTCTCATAGCAAAATGAATTGATAGCCTCTGACAGAATCAGTACCTCTCCCAAAATCAATTTTCTCCTTAAAACAATAAAAATCATTTGGGGAATCTAAACAGTTCATTTAAATAATTTTGAAATAAATTCTGCCTGATGGGAAGCCACGATCCTGGAAGCCCTCGGAGCCTCAGCGGAGTTGGAAACTTTAGCACTTGGAAGCCAGTGTTCCAGGCTCCTACTTTTTGTTCAGCCTGCCTGGCAGAGTTGGGTGGCAGTGTGAAGGACCAGGCCAGGTCTGGGCACTGCTGAGGGCGTCCGCTCAGGGCGAATTGCTCAAAATCAGGGCTCCTTGAGAGTTATGCTGATTATTTTCAGGCATAGGGGGCGGCTTTGCGCAAGAGGGTTTTTCTTGCACAAGACGGGGCAGTGTAGAGCCTCTTCCACAAAATGGCGGCTCATTAGTTATGCAAATGAGGCTCGGCGATATTCCACGCTGAGCCTCATTTGCATAGCTCTGGCGCAAGATCGTGCCAGTCTAGACACAGCCTAAAGGTTTATTAACAAAAGAAAGAAAAGGTTGAGAGTAAAGTTGTGAAGGAGAATACATTACATACATCAATCACCAAGTTCTTGATGCAGGCTCTTAGCAGAGATGTTCCAAACTGCTAGCTTAAAAGTCTTTGTTGTACATCCTATGTCAGGATGGGTCAGCAATCCTTCCCGGTTCTCTGTCCCTAGCAAGGCTGCATCTGTGATCAGTAGCAAGATGGAAGACAATATGGAGACCACCTCATGGCATTTTATATCCATTCCTGGTACCTTCCAAACTGAAGCAGGTCACATGATCAAGTGATCTGTCTCTGTTCCACATGCCAGCAGCCATTATGCCCTGGCTGGTTGCAGGTTTCCAGATGCATTCCTCAGGTGTGTATTGGCCTCTCTGAGGGTATGTCTACATTAGCCACCCTAGTTCGAACTAGGGTGGCTAATGTAGTCATTCGAACTTGCAAATGAAGCCCAGGATTAAAATATCCCGGGCTTTATTTGCATGTTCCCGGGCGCTGCCATTTTTAAATGCCCGGTAGTTCGAACTCCCTGCCCGCAGCTACACACAGCACGGGCTAGGTAGTTTGAACTAAAGCCCCTACTTCGGACTACCATTACTCCTCATTGCAGTGATTGTCCCTGAAGCCATTGCTCTGTCTCAGATGGAGAACATTTACAGTACCAGCACAGACTCCATATTCATAACTCCACATACAAACATCACACAAATACATTAGTAGCATATATAGAGTCAGTAGGACATAAGCTTTCATTTGACACATCACGTGATCCACTTTGTACAGAATTTGGGGCAAACACCCCCCCCCCCAAGTGGGCACAGCAGTGTTCTATCTGCTCATTATAAAACCCAATAATATGACAGGCAGGAAAATGTCTGGCTGGCAGGATTCTATTGGAGTCCTGGCTGGGGTCTTTTTGGACCTTTGTTGAAATCAAACGTTTTCAGCAAAATATTTCAATTTTGAGAAATCCGTGTTCTTCAATGAAAAACTGTTCCACCAGAGAATTTCTAACCAGCTCTGCTTATACTCTCAATCACACACTAGGGCAGATGCTTGGCTGGAGATGAGTTCTACAACTCAAGGAGGAAAATAACAACATCCTAAGAGCAGCTTCATGTTTATGCTAGTTGTTGAGGGTCCTAAAAGGTTGTACCAGCAGTCAGAGGATTCTCCTGGCCATACCTTTTTGAGCCAGCCATGCCTCCTGCCTCAGCAGCAGCAGGATGGTGCAAGCAGCCCCACATCAGCCTTAAGATGCCTAAGGATTTCCTTACAAAGTGGTAATCCTCAAGGCTGTGTCTAGACTGGCCAGTTTTTCCAGAAAATCAGCTGTTTTTCCGGAAAAACTTGCCAGCTGTCTACACTGGCCGCTTGAATTTCCGCAAGAACACTGACGATCTCATGTATGATCATCAGTGTTCTTGCGGAAATACTATGCTGCTCCCGTTCGGGCAAAAGCCCTCTTGCGCAAATGCTTTTGCGCAAGAGGGCCAGTGTAGACAATGTGGTATTGTTTTGGGCAACAAAGCCCCGATGGCTAAAATGGCGATCGGGGCTTTCTTGCGCAAAAGCGCATCTAGATTGGCCAGGGACGCTTTTCCGCAAAAAGTGCTTTTGCGGAAAAGTGTCCGTGCCAATCTAGATGCTCTGTTCTGAATATGCTTTTAACGGAAAACTTTTCCGTTAAAAGCATTTCCGGAAAATCATGCCAATCTAGCTGCAGCCCCAGTGTCCGATTAAGCAGAATAAATCAAATTTAACATACTGGATCTGTTTTGGTTTTATAGTCCATAAACCTGGGGGATGTTTTTACTAGACATTTTTAAGAAGGGGTTTGAGAGCGGTTTAGGGATAAGTTTGAGGTGGGCAAAATAAAGTGGCACTGATTTTCACAGTCTTTCCCTCTGTTCTTCCTTGTTTTCCAAGAACACAATTTATTTTGTTTTTAATTCGGTAAAACCTAAGATTAGAAAGGAATTATTTTAGAGAATCCCCATTCAAAACTCTGCGAGGAGAAGAACATTTGAACATTCTACTCGTGACTTTACTAGTCTGGCATTCACCTTGCTTACAGGAACTGCCTAATGATGAACAATGAATGTAGCTTGAGCCACAATACCAAATTTAAATCCACCATAAATTAGTGCAATTCCCCTTGGAACCAATTAGAGTTATGCCAGACTCCAGCCAGGGTAGACTTTGAGCATCAGACAGAAAAAAAATCAAGAATTTTATTCATACATGTTTCAGACCATCTGTAAAAAATCCTCTTATTAAAGTAACAAATGATAAGATGTTTCACAGCATGTTATTTATTAAGGAGGGGGAAATAACACATAATGTAGATCTTGATCAGGGGTCTCAAAACCCTTGGGCCATCTATGGCCTGAGCACTTTCACAATACAGCCTGCAGAATATTTTGAAATATTTTGAAAAATATTATTCCTGTAATATTATCATTGTGTCTCGCTGCATAGTTTGAACAAGAAAACTTTTCTGTGTATCTTCTCATGGTGATGATTTGGATTGTGTGATGGTGTATTGTGGCAGTGCCTGACACTGTACATGAATAAAAATCACGAGCTTACTCACAGATTCAGCGCACGTCTATACTATGAGGTAATGTTGAATCTAATATAGTCAATCTCTTACCACCTGATTTTGTGAAGTTGAAGGTCTTTGTCTTCACTATGGGGAAGAAATGAATGTACTCCAAAATAGTGCATCCCCATTAGGGAGCCTACCATTGACTCAGAGAGCAATGCACTATAGGCAGGAGCGGCCCGAGGCGGGCTGCGGCAGCTGGCGCCCCAGGCGGAACATGCGATCGGCTCCCCCGCCTGAACGGCCGTCAGTGGGCCATCAATGGGGTTACGTCATCATCAGGCGCCCCGGGTGCCCTCTGACATCATCATTGGGTGCCGTTGAAGGCGGCGCCCTAGGAGACAGCCGAGTCGGCCTTTTGCCACGGGCCGCTCCTAATTATGGGAAGCTTTGCATTCTGGCCTATACTCTCAGTGCAGCTGTAACCAAAACAGTACAGTGGGTGGTTGTTGTGCTTAAAAGAAGCACATGGGATCTTTTTCAGGGGGATAAGGAAACATACTGCATTTATTGAGCATACATAGATCAATCGATACTTTATCCTCAGAGAGGGTATGTGGCCCCTACTGGATGAAGGAGGTAACCTAGTGACAGATGATGTGGGGAAAGCTGAGGTACTCAATGCTTTCTTTGCCTCTGTATTCATGGACAAGGTGGGCTCCCGGACTAATGCGCTAAGTGACACAAGATGGGATGAAGATCAACAGCCCTTAGTGGGTAAAGAACAGGTTAGGAACTATTTAGAAAAGCTAAATATACACAAATCCATGGGTCCGGACTTAATGCATCCGAGGGTACTGAGGGAGTTGGCAAATGTCATTGAGGAGCCTTTGGGCATTATCTTTGAAAAGTCGTGGAGATCAGGAGAGATCCCGGATGATTGGAAAAAGGCAAATGTAGTGCCCATCTTCAAAAAAGGCAAGAAGGACGATCCAGGGAACTATAGGCCGGTCAGTCTTACCTCGGTTCCTGGTAAAACCATGGAAGGGATCCTTAAGGAATCTATTTTGAGGCACTTGGAAGAGAAGAAAGTGATTAGGAATAGTCAGCATGGATTCACAAAGGGCAAGTCGTGCCTGACCAATCTGATTAGCTTCTATGATGAAGTAACTGGCTCTGTGGCTATGGGAAAGTCAGTGGATGTGATATACCTTGACTTTAGCAAGGCTTTTGATACGGTCTCCCACAATATTCTTGCCAGCAAGTTAAGGGAATATGGATTGGATAAATGGACGGTAAGATGGATAGAAAGCTGGCTAGAAGGCCAGGCCCAGCAGGTAGTGATCAATGGCTCGATGTCAGGATGGCGGTCGGTTTCTAGCGGAGTGCCCCAAGGTTCGGTTCTAGGACCGGTTTTGTTCAATATCTTTATTAATGACCTGGACGAGGGGATGGATTGCACCCTCAGCAAGTTTGCAGATGACACTGAGCTAGAGGGAGAGGTAGATACGCTGGAGGGCAGGGATAGAGTCCAGAGTGACTTAGACAAATTGGATGACTGGGCCACAAGAAATCTGATGAGGTTCAACAAGGACAAGTGCAGAGTCCTTCACTTGGGACGAAAGAATCCCAAGTATTGTTACAGGCTGGGGACCAACCAGCTAAGTAGTAGTTCTGCAGAAAAGGACCTGGGGGTTACAGTGGATGAGAAGCTGCATATGAGTCAACAGTGTGCCCTTGTAGCCAAGAAGGCTAGTGGCATATTAGGTTGCATTAAGAGGAGCATTGCCAGCAGATCCAGAGATGTCATTATTCCCCTTTATTCGGCTCTGGTGAGGCCACATCTGGAGTATTGTGTCCAGTTCTGGGCCCCCCACTACAAAAAGGATGTGGACGCATTGGAGAGGGTCCAGCGGAGGGCAACCAAACTGATTAGGGGGCTGGAGCATATGACCTATGAGGAGAGGCTGAGGGAGTTGGGTCTGTTTAGTCTGCAGAAGTGAAGAGTGAGGGGGGATTTGATAGCAGCCTTCAACTTCCTGAAGGGAGGTTCCAAAGAGGATGGAGAAAGGCTGTTCTCAGTAGTGATGGATGGCAGAACAAGGAGCAATGGTCTTAAGTTGTGGTGGGAGAGGTCCAGGTTGGATATTAGGAAAAACTATTTCACTAGGAGAGTGGTGAAACACTGGAAATGGGTTACCCAGGGAAGTAGAGGAGTCTCCATCCCTAGAGGTATTTAAGTCTCGGCTTGACAAAGCCCTGACTTGGTTGATCTAATTGGGATTGGTCCTGCCTAGAGCAGGGGGCTGGACTTGATGACCTCCTGAGGTCTCTATGGTTCTATGATTCTATGATTCTATCATATACATACGATAAATTACACTCATGCACTCACACACACACACACACACACACAGCTCTATGGTTCTATGATTCTATGATTCTATCATATACATACGATAAATTACACTCATGCACTCACACACACACACACACACACACACACACACACACACACAAGCACACTCCGTCTTGTTGTTACCAATAGTTGCTCCCCCCTAACTACACTGGCCAAGTGAGTTAGATGGGGGAGGAGTTAGATGGAGCTGGGCTTCTGCCAATCCAGATCGATGCTCCAATGTTGACAAGACAAAAAATCCGGGGTCCCCCTGAAAGATGCCTCCTACTTATCCCTCTCATGCAGCCAGTTAGTCATCACCTCGCCTTTTTTAATGCTGCTTCAAAGCGGGTCCTTCCAAGGGCAGGCACTTGCTGCTTGACTCCCAAGGCCGTCTATATGTCCAATCTTCTTTTCAATGAGCTCACTTCAGGAGTCTTATTGTCCTTGGATCTGGCTCCCAGCCCCTCTCCATCCTTGCAACTGCTGCTGGAGGTGCTCACCTTTCACGCCTTCTCCATTCACACATCATTCATTTCAACAGGGCAATCAATGAAAGGGGAGAGATCTATTCTACTCCTAGAAAAAGACATTTTCCTATTCCTAAGGACTATAACATAAAGGGCTTAATACAAACTTTCTATGGTCTATAAGAAGCAAAGATATATACAAGATCTATCTATATAAGGACATAAAGTTTCTCTTAATACAAAGTTACAGGAGAATGATACATGGTTATATGGAAATGTTGCAGAGATTTATCCACATGGTTATGGGCTCATGTCACCAGCGTGCCATAGTGCATCATTTAGTCCCTCTCCCCTTGCATGAGATAAAGGGGAGGCAGTGTGTTCGGGCACCATGCGACAAGCTGAAACTCGTGGGACCACTTTGTGATGCAGAGATGATCAGCAGTAGCTGCAGAACTTCTGAATGCACATGGCTACGTTCCTAGAATTTGGTGAATGACTTGCCCCTGCCTAGAGGTGCCAAAATACCCAAATGAGACCCACCATGACCATGGAGAAGTGCATGCCAATTGCCCTATGGAAGCTTGCAATGCCACACAGCTACCACTCAGTGGCAAGTCAATTTGGTGTTGGAAATCTACACTGGGAGCTGCTGTTATACAAGTACCAAGGCCACCAATACCATTCTGCTATGGAGGGTTGTGACTCTGCAAAAAGTGGACACCATAGTGGATGGCTTTGTTGCAATGGGCTTCCCTAACTTCAGTGGGGCCATAGATGTGGGGCACATCCCCATCTTAGCCCCCAACAATTTTGGCTCATAGTACATCAACCGTTGGGGTACTTCTCCATGGTACTGCAGGCGATGGTGGATCACAAGGGCTGTTTCACCAACATCAACATGGGATGGTTGGGATATGTGCATGATGCCTGAATCTTTCAGAACTCCTGCCTCTTCCGAAAGATGCACAGTGGCACTTTTCCCCCCAGAATTTTTATTTGGGGAAAATAGCAGGGAAAGGAAAGAAGTGGGAATAAAAAGGGGGAGGGGGCTCAGGAACACGAGTGGGACTGTCTTCTGCCCTCTGAGGGCATTGAGGGTCTGGCTCCCCAGTTCTTCCTTCCTTTTCAAGGAGGAGTTTGCGCTAAGCTGGCTGCTGAGCCAGCTGCAAAGAAAAGTTACAAGGGCAGGCTTTATAGCAGATACATTGTGTTACATCTAACCCTAATCTGTTAGCCTACACTGAAGGTCTCTGTAAGGACAAAGGAGATGCGTTCTCTGCAATACCAAATGTTTGCTTTAAATTGGGCATTCTACAGCAGGTACTCAGACTTCCCAGGGGAGTATCAGGATGTACTCGGTCCAGAGGCAGGCAGACATGGTAAGGGGCCAGCCATCGCAGGAGCTTGCAGGCAGGAGAGGGCATCTTCCCTCTGTGTCTAGCACATGCCAGGACCTGCACACATGGCTTCCCACGGACACTGCTTCTTTTTCTGCCCACGGTGGGGAGGGAGTGTCCAGCACACATGGCTTTCCAGGGACACTGCTTCTTTTCTTTCCCACAGTGAAGGTGTGGGGTCATATGTCTGGCACACATGAGTTCCTGGGGAGAGGGGGAGAGTGCTAATAGGTTCCCCTCCTCCTTCCTTAAGGTTGCCATGTGAGATATCAGTCTTCTTCGAATCACACAGAGTGATAGGAAGTGGTTGCTGATTGAATGTGGCCATAAATCAGCAATGCTGCAATGCTTTGTGGTTCAATGACACCAGTTCGCTTACTGGTGGGAAGGTGTCCTACTGTGGAGGACGGCATAAGACTGGTGCTGCACATTATACCCCATTGCCTTACCCTGCTTGTAGTTAGACAGAGTTTGTGAATTCACCAGAAGTGCTCTCCCCAAGGTCAGTGCTAGACTGGGAGACATCCTGGGAGGAGGGGATTGACTCCAGCATCATTACCAGCTCCTGGCTCCTCTTCATCCTCCTCCTGCCCCTCTTCCACCACGCTGTCTTCCAGGCTGACACTAGGCGTGTCCTGACCAGACTCCACAACCATGCTGGCGAAGCTGGCCAGACCTTCCCCAAAAGGGTGTCCAGCTGCTCATAGTAGCAACATGTAGCAACTTCCTTCATCTTGTGGTAGGACTGCCTCGGCTCCTTGATTTTCACTCGGCACTGCTGAGCGTCTCAGGAATAGTCATTAGCCACCAGGCAGCTTGCGATCTTGCCATAGGTGTTGGTGTCTCTCTTGCTGGTTCAGAGCTCGGAGAGGATGGCTTCATCTCCCCATGCCTAGGGGGAGCAGAAGAGGCACACGTTCTGGCCAGAGTCGCCAGGGTGGAAAACTGTGGGAGGCCTCCTGGAGGTCAAAAGTTTTAACTTTCCAGCAACGCTGCATCTACATTCCAGTTAATTCAACCATGCAAGGTCAGGAATAGTGTTACTCTTCATGAAAAGCAGAAGTACTTAAATCAACTTCAGCAGCCCTTAAGGTCTGACAGATTTAGTAGTGTGGACACATCACTTAGAAAATCATCTATGTGTGGCTAAAGTCGATGTAAAGTCCTGGGCTGCATCTAGACTGGCATGAATTTGCGCAAATGCTTTTAACAGAAAAGTTTTCCATTAAAAGTATTTGCGCAAGAGAGCGTCTAGATTGGCACGGACGCTTTTGTGCAAAAGCACTTTTTGCGCAAAAGCGTCTGTGGCCAGTCTAGACGCGCTTTTGCACAAGGAAGCCCCGATCGCCATTTTAGCCATCGGGGCTTTTTTGCGCAAAACAAAATTGAGCTGTCTACACTGGCCCTTTTGCGCAAAAGGTTTTGCGCAAAAGGACTTTTGCTCAAACGGGAGCGTCAAAGTATTTGCACAAGAAGCACTGATTTCTTGCATTAGAACGTCAGTGCTCTTGCACAAATTCAAGCGGCCAGTGTAGACAGCTGCCAAGTTTTTGCGCAAAATCGGCTGCTTTTGCAGAAAAACTGGCCAGTCTAGATACAGCCCTAGTGTAGACCAGGTCTAAGAGACTATAGTAAAAACAACAAGGAGTCCAGTGGCACTTTAAAGACTAACAAATGCATTAGGGCAATAGGTTATTCATGAACTACAACTCATTTCCTCAGATGCTGAAGACAAAAGAAAAAAAAGAAAGGCTCCATTGATGGTACACAGATGGAAGTGTGACATCAATGCTAGTGTCTGGCACCTCACTAGGTACTGGAAGTTCTAACATCAGAATGAAACCCACACTATTCATGGTAAGGAACACCTTGTGTCATAGGTATAATCTGAAGAGATGCAAATTGACACAAATTGACACAAAGCACTGCATTTGAACTAAAAATTTCAGCAGCCCCAATGTACACACTTTGGGTACATCTAGATTACATGGCTTACAGTTTAATGCATTTCCAGAACATTTGGGTGTGTCTAAACTACACCCCTCTGCCAACACAGGGATGTAGATTAGGCACTTCGAAAGTGCAAATGAGCCCAGGATTTAAATATCCCGGGCTTCATCTGCATACTCACGTTCGGGCGCTGTGCCAACCACGTGCCCTTTCGAAAGTGAAAGTAAAGTATAGCCCAGCTCTGCTCACAGCGGGGAGCTTTTTCAGCAGATCCTGTACTCCTCATTTTTTGGACTTTTACTTTCACTTTCGAAAGGGCGTGTTTGCACTTTTGAAGTGCCTAATCTACATCCCTCTGTTGGCAGAGGGGTGTAGTTTAGACACACCCAAATGTTCTGGAAATGCATTAAACTGTAAGATCCTGCCAACACATGACTTAGAGAATGTCAAAACCTGCTGCTGACTGAATTGCTGACTGAATTGTTTAAGGGGGGTAGTTGTCTTCTAAATCACTTTGTTACTTATGATTAAGATGGGAAATTGTTCTCAGTCAGATGCTGTGCTCTGGAAGGTATCTTTGTAACTATTGAACTTTGAGGCTTTGTACTTGTTTCTTTGTAACTTTCAGCTATCTTGTCTTTTACATTCTACACCTTGTTGTAAGAGTGTTGAGCTTTGCAACTTTGTAACTCGCAGCCATTTTGCTTTATAGGTTCAGAAACCCACTATAAACTTGGTGATTGTTGAGCCTTTCAATTTTGTAATCTTTGTAACTCTCAGCCACTTTGCTTGTAACTTGCGCCAAGCTGCACTCCACCCTGTAATAAGAATGTGTGTGTGAATGGAGCGTGTTTGGGGTGAGGGAACCAGCAAAGCTAAACATGTGGAGTCAGGAGCCAGGTGGTGACTAATTAGAGACACAAAGCTGCCCTAGGCAAAGAAAGGACCGGGACTGAGGGAGGTCTGGGCATGCTCCTTAGTGAGGAATGTGGAGGTAGGACCCCTGTGTGTGTGACAGGAGCCTCACAGTTCCAATTAGAGGAGAGAGCAGGTGGCAGAAGCCCTCTTTCTGACCAGCTCACCAGCGGGGATCCATTGCTAGAGGCAAACCTCCAGGGTCATCATGCCTCTGAGACCTTTTTGTCTGTTTAAGTATGTGAGTGCTTGAGGGCATGAATGAATGTGTGTGAATGGACTAATGAATGTGTGCGTTTGTGTGCGTGAGAGAGAGAGCTCAATCCCCTTCAGTTTAACCCTAGGCTGTGTCTACACTGGCGCGATTTCGCGCAAAAGCGGCCGCTCTTGCGCAAAAACTTGCTGCCTGTCTACACTGGCCACGTGTTCTTGCACAAGTAAACTGACGTTCTAATGTTAAAATCAGGGCTTCTTGCGCAAGAACTCTGATGCTCCCGTTCAGGAAGAAGCCCTTTTGCGCAAGAACTCTTCCAGAAGAGGCCAGTGTAGACAGGCAACATGAATTTCTTGTGCAAGAAAGCCCGATGGTTAAAATGGCCATCAGAGCTTTCTTGCGCAAGAGAGCATCTACGCTGGCATGGATGCTCTTGCGCAAAAGCACATCTCTTGCTCAAAAGCACATGCCAGTAGACGCTCTCTTCTGGAAGAGTTTTTGCAGAAGAACTCTTCCGCAAAAGAGTTTTTGCGTGAGAACGCACCAGTGTAGACGTAGCCTACAGTGGCATTCAGTGACAACTCAATCCCCTTGAGTTTAACTGTATAGTAGATTGTTAATTCCTCATTTAATAAATCCAAATGAGTGTAACCCTCCAGTGAAATTTGGGGTAACACTTTGTACATTGTAAATGTAAATGTGTAGTTTCCATATTGCCTGTTTCAATTGACTTTTTCACATGCAAAACCAGGAAAATATAGCTAGAGTATTTTTTGAGAATTAAAGTGACCTAAAGTAATACTAAAGACACCCTTTTGATTCCTCTGTGGCACTGTAGCTTTGAGATAGAGTATTGAAAAATTGTGGCATATGTCTGAAACAAGATCCTGTAAAACCATTGCCCTGAGATGTTAGAAAAATGATATATGTGTACACATTTGTATAATAAGTTTTTCCTTGCATCAACCATAGTGACCACAGGATGTTCCTTCATGAAAAATTAGACCAAACATGAATGTATGTCAGTATTATTAAAGATAATTTAATTTTAATAGCGGAGCTGTGGTTCAAAAAGTCTTAAACCTACACCCCTCTCTATCTCTGATAGTCTTTATTATTTCAAGAAAGCATACCTGTCAAAACCAAAAAAAACCCCAAAAAACAAAACAAAAAACCCTCAGAAGAACATTGATTTTATCTCAATGAAACAGAAATGCTAGCTTTCCCTGGCTTACCTCTTATTTCAGGATGAGGTCTTTAAATTGCAAGCAAGAGCTATTTACTCAGCAATGCACTGCACTTCAGTGAAAGATATGCATTTGCAGGGAAAATTTGGTCCAGTCCTCCATACTGAGTTTAGTCACATATAGAGCTACTTTATATGAATAAAGGAAGCAGGATTGGGTATTAAGATTTATCCATTAACAACATAGCTTGTCAAATAAAAGTGTAAGATGTATGGCAAAATAAAGTATTTTTACTAATAAACAACAAAGTATTTAAGGAAACACACTTTTTCTTTGTCCTAAAGTTTAAATAGCTACTTAAGAAAAGGAGAAAAAAAACTAAAAAAAACCCCAATAGCATCAAAAAGTGTCTCATATACATAAAATTTCTTGATTTGACTCACTCACAATCCCAACATTAAAACTAAATACCTCTGTTTACATTGATCACATGGGGCACAACTTTCACTATTCAATTATATGTTTCTTGGGGTTTACCACTTTTTCAAAATATAATGTAGAGCAATTAGCTACTACCCAAAAGATTAAGAAGGGCTTCTGTATACTAAGAATGCTTAGCTTGCTGCTGACTTCATAATTATTTGAATAAATACCTTGATTGCTTATAATCTAGCAAGTAATTTATTGTGGCTATCTTCAAAAAAACCTTCCCCTTAGCTCCCCGTAAAATATAATTATTAGAAAATATTATTTGCCTTCTTATCTGCCTCAGATAATTGCTGTGTTGTATTAGCTCTAAAAATATCATGTCTTTCTTTTGCTTTGCCTCTCTTGCATGTGGATAAATCTCTGCAACATTTCCATATAACCATGTATCATTCTCCTATAACTTTGTATTAAGAGAAACTTTATGGTTGTGTTTAGACTGGCCAGTTTTTCCGGAAAATCAGCCGCTTTTCCGGAAAAACTTGCCAGCTGTCTACACTGGCCGCTTGAATTTCCGCAAGAACACTGACAATCTAATGTATGATCGTCAGAGTTCTTGCGCAAATACTATGACGCTCCCATTCGGGCAAAAGCCCTCTTGTGCAAATGCTTTTGCGCAAGAGGGCCAGTGTAGACAATGTGGTATTGTTTTGCGCAAAAAAGCCCCGATGGCTAAAATGGCGATCGGGGCTTTCTTGCGCAAAAGCGCGTCTAGATTGGCCAGGGACGCTTTTCCGCAAAAAGTGCTTTTGCAGAAAAACGTCCGTGCCAATCTAGATGCTCTTTTCCACAAATGCTTTTAACGGAAAACTTTTCCGTTAAAAGCATTTGCGGAAAATCATGCCAGTCTAGACGCAGCCCAAAAGTCCTGTGGCACCTTATAGACTAACCGAAGTGTTGGAGCATAAGCTTTCATGGGCAAAGACCCACTTCGTCAGATGCATGTAGTGGAAATTTCCAGAGGCAGGTATAAATATGCAGGCCAGAATCAGGCTAGAGATGACGAGGTGGATCCAATCAGGGAGGATGAGGCCCACTTCTGGTAGCTGATGTGGAGGTGTGAATACCAAGAGAGGAGAAGCTGCTTTTGTAGTTAGCTAGCCATTCACAGTCTTTGTTTAATCCTGAGTTGATTGTGTCAAACTTGAAGATGAACTGTAGCTCAGCAGTTTCTCTTTGAAGTCTGGTCCTGAAGTTTTTTTGCTGCAGGATGGCTACTTTTAGATCTGCAATAGTGTGTCCAGGGAGATTGAAGTGTTCCCCTGCAGGTTTTTGTATATTGCCATTCCTAATATCTGATTTGTGTCCATTTATTCTTTTACGTAGGGACTGTCCAGTTTGGCCGATGTATATAGCAGAGAGGCATTGTTGGCACATGATGGCATATATTACGTTAGTAGATGTGCAGGAGAATGAACCAGTGACGGTATGGCTGATCTGGTTAGGACCTGTGATGGTGTTGCTGGTGTATATATGTGGGCAGAGCTTTTGCAGATTCAGACTAACACGGTTACCCCTCTGATACTTTATAAGTCCTTATATAGATAGATCTTGTATATATCTTTGCTTCTTATAGACCATAGAAACTTTGTATTAAGCCCTTTATGTTATAGTCCTTAGGAATAGGAAAATGTCTTTTTCTAGGAGTAGAATAGATCTCTCCCCTTTCATTGATTGCCCTGTTGAAATGAATGATGTGTGAATGGAGAAGGCGTGAAAGGTGAGCACCTCCAGCAGCAGTTGCAAGGGTGGAGAGGGGCTGGGAGCCAGATCCAAGACTCCTGAAGTGAGCTCATTGAAAAGAAGATTGGACATATAGACGGCCTTGGGAGTCAAGCAGCAAGTGCCTGCCCTTAGAAGGACCCACTTTGAAGCAGCATTAAAAAAGGCGAGGTGATGACTAACTGGCTGCATGAGAGGGATAAGTAGGAGGCATCTTTCAGGGGGACCCTGGATTTTTTTGTCTTGTCAACATTGGAGCATCAATCTGAATTGGCAGAAGCCCGGCTCCACTCCTCCCCCGTCTAGCTCACCTGGCCAGTGTAGTTAGGGGGAGCAACTATTGGTAACAAGACGGAGTGTACTTGTGTGTGTGTGTGTGTGTGTGTGTGTGCGTGTGCACGCGCATAAGTGTAATGTATCATTTAAGGTATGTCTACACTACAGTGCTATTTTGAATTAACTTAATTCGAAATAATTAATTCGAATTAAGCTAATTCAAAATAACGCATCTATACACAAAACCTATTTCGAAATAGCGTTTTGCTATTTCGAAATAGCACGTCCACACTGAGGGGACCCTGAACCGAAGTTAAGGCTGGCCGGAACCAGTGCCAGAAGGGCATCAGGTTAGGACTTAGTGTGTGGGGCTGCTACCTGAGGCTAACTGAGCTCCGTGCTTAAAGGGACCCTACCCCCACCCCGGACAGACAGTTCTCAGGGTTCCCCGCTTGCTTGTCTACCTCGATGAGGGACAGCAAAGCAGTCCTGTCTTGGAGTGCCCTGAGTGCCCGCACTCGGGACACCACAGCACTCGGCCACATGGAGCCAGAGCTGCCCCTGGGCATGCCGGTGCGTCTCATGGGGTCATTGCCATCAGCCTGGCTGCACTTGCTGCAGGCTGCCATCCGGGGAGCCCATCGGTGGGCTGTTAGGATCCAGGAGGCCCTGCGGGAGAGCGTCCACCCAGAGGAGACCTCAGAGCCTCCCCGGTCCTCCCCACCGGGGGCTCATGCCCCATTCCTCCCTCACATCCTTCCACTTACCCCTCCCTAGCCCCCCTTCCTGATGTCAAATAAAAGACACGTATGTTCAAAAATAGAAACTGGGTTTTTTGAACAAAACTGGGGGAGGGGGGATGAACCTCTGAGGAGACTGGGAAAAGGAGGTGGGAGAGGGGAAGAGAGAGGGTGGGAGGGGGGAGGAGGAAACGTGGGAGGTGGGAGCTGGAAGGAGGAAGCAAGGGGAAGAAGGCGGAGGGGAAGCTCAGGGCTCAGGGTTGGGGGTCTCGCCAGACCAACTTGAGTTACATGCCAACCTGCTGCTGGGTTCGCATGTGGCCTTTGGTGGCCAGGCTGGCAGCTATCCTGCCATAGACGGCTGTGTTCCTCCGTCTAGTGCGGAGATCATGGACGTTGGGGGCATCCCCCCCAAACCTGAATAAGGTCCATGATCTCCACCCTGGACCAGGAAGGCACCTGCCTTCTCCAGCCCCTGGCAGGCTCCTGGGAGCTGGCAGACTGCTCCTGGGGAGCGGTGGAGGGCTGGCTGCCAGTGGCTTGCTGGCTCATGTTTTGGGGCCACTGGATCAGGGGTCCCGGTGGCCACTGCTGGCTCTGGGCTGGCAGGCTTGGAGCTGGCACAGGCACTATGGCCAGGGTCTACCCCTTTAATGCCTCCGGGGCTGGGGGAGAGGAGAGTAAGTTTTCCTGGTTGTGCCCAGAGTGGCTACCAGGGCTTCCTGGGAAGGGCTGGAGGCCCCGTATTTTGAATTAAGTGTCTACACAGTACTTAATTCGAAATAGCTATTTTGAATTTGGCGTTACTCCTCGTAGAATGAGGTTTACCAAATTCGAATTAAGGGCTCCGCTATTTCGAATTAAATTCGAAATAGCAGTTTGCATGTATAGACGCTATTAAAGTTAATTCGAAATAACGGCTGTTATTTTGAATTAACTTTGCAGTGTAGACATACCCATACATATGATAAAGTATTGATTGATCTATGTATGCTCAATATCCCCCTGAAAAAGATCTTTTAAGCACACCATGTATAAGTGGTATGATGAGATATTCTCAGCATGCTGAGATATTCTTGTATACTTCAGCTTTTAAGACAGCATTCCTAATGGCCCTAACAGTTAAGACTCTAAGTTCAGTTTGGAAGATCCAGAAAACATTTGGACATTTATCCATCTAAAAACTGAGCAGGAAATCTCACAAGAAAATGCATTTCTATCATTTCTATCTAGCACTTAATTCAGTCTTAGCCAGAATTACTTTAAGAACAGTCTTTCTGCTACATTATTTTGGCATTTCTGTTTCCAGTTCCACCAATAAAATTAAAATGAAAGGTGAAAAATATTCAGTCAAACATTTAAAAAGCTTTGCACTGAATTTAGTGTGAAAAATCAGTAGGGATATCTCATTTCATGCTTCTCTGGAGTAAGCAAAACTAAAGCCAGTTATGGTGGTTGTTCTTCATCTTCTGTTCTCTTGCAATTAGATGCTGAGAACTGAAAAGGGATTTTAAACATGGTGCTAGTGTTGAGTGTCTGTCACTGATTTAATAATTGTTTTTCCTAAGCATTATTAGAATAGAAAAGTTGTCAACTTCTTTTGCATTTGATTAGTAGGAATAACAAACAGAGGATGCTATTTATTGGAGATATTTGTCTAATCTGTACCTTGTCTCACTGAATTTCACTAAATTCACAGTTTATGGAAAACTGTAATTCTGGAAGTCCCCATATGCAGTCTTGATGATAAAGAAAATCTTTGTCGTAGGGCCTTGACTTATATTAATATAAAGTATGGATGCTTTTAGTTTGCCCCACAGTATGGGTTCTAAAATATTTCATTTTAGATAAAAGTTAATGGGCCAGTAATTTCATGGGTTGAATTTAACTGAAGTGAAGTAGAAAATTAAAATAAGGTAAGATTAAGGATTGTGTTGAGATCATGTAATATTTGGCAAGGTGACGTTTCAACACACTCACTATTTAATTTTAATTTCAGGTCATTCAGACTATCAGTGCCACTGACAAAGATAGCTCTGCAAATGGGCCAAGATTCCATTATTCTCTTGATGAAGGTCTTTCTCTGAACCCCAACTTTACCCTGAGGGACAATGAAGGTAAAATATTAATCTGTAAGGAATAGGATTGTGTTTTGACTGAGATGTCTCATTGAACAAAGCAATTCTGCTCAGTTTCGACACAGTTCTTGTCAGGAAATTAAAACTATAATCTATCAATTTTCAAGTGGCTGATTCCAAGGACGCTGTATTTATACACATTGTATTTTGAACTATTAATTACCAGGACAGTATTTAAAAATAGCCTGTTTAAAAATGCAATTTTGTTTTTATATTCTAGTCTATTTTATTTCAAATATGTATGCTTTCTAGTCTTTTTAACCACTCATGTTTGTTTGTTAATGTTTGAGAAATTGTATGTAGTCTGGATGCTGTTTCCTCATTGGTGGTTATAAAGCCACCACCACAACTGGTATGAATTGTCACTATTGCTAGCATTCTTACAAGCAAATGCCAGAGTATTTCTTTGCTTTGCTTTGCTTTGTTGCTTTTAGAAGAAGCCTGAACCTGCAAAATTCAGCTCTGAATTTAAGTCCCAATATACTACTGCACTGAGTTCATTTAACACCATTTGTCAAAAAGTGGCATTATACCAACATAAAGCCGGAGCTATGTGTGATGCTTTAAGCCCCCTTGGATTTTAATCTCTCTTTTCAAACCTCTGTGGTGTTTGGAGCCAGGATTTTGGCCAGAGATAAGGAGGAGCTCTTGAAATTTAAATATGGAATCGGGTTTGGAGTCCTAAATCTAGAATTATGTTCTAGGCCTTTAAAAAATTAAAAGGGGTGCCAGATGCTGATACTCTTGCTTATATTGAGTAGTATCTTACTTCACAAGTAGATTCACTAAAGTTGATTGAGTATCCTCATGAAATAAGTACTACTGAGTATGAATTAAGGTACCAGCTTCAAGCCCAAGAGAGACCAGAGATTACCACCACCAGCAATATAATATAGCATGCACGCACAAATATAACAAAGAAACAGGAAAATATTGCTACACTGAGGAAAATCATGTATATTTTTAGTTACTCATTTAATTCTGCAATTCCAGAAAGCAAGACCAATGAAAAATGGCTTTTCAATTATGCGGTAGTTGGTCATTCATCAGGCTAAGTTTTCTAAGTTTCTAAGTTTTCTGCTTCAAATGTTTTTGATTGAATACTGGGTTTTCAAGAAAATGATATTTTTTGCAAAAATATTACTTTCTGAAGGGAAATTTGACTTTGTAAAAAAAATTGAATATCCCAAAATCAAAAATACTTTGTTATTCAGCAGGAAATGGAGAATATTCAGCAGTGAACCAACTATAATGCCCCATGGAAGTAAAATCTGGATTGTGAATTGTGAATCCGATGATGAGTTGAGTTGGGCGGATGCGGATCAGATGCAGATCCACATTTTTTTATCTACATAGGGCTCTATTTATTAGATGGTGCTTTCTTATCAATTAATGATGGTTAACAGACAGTTTATTATAATTGGAATGTTTGGGGCCTCAGGGGCTGTGAATATCTCAAAGTTTCACCTGATCCAACCATCCCCTCTGGATTTCAAGTGTTTATTTTTAGACTGTTTAAACAAATTCTTCTTTTTCATTGTGTGATATTAATGTGTATTTCTTTCTGCGGTATCTTTATTTTGTTTATTTGCTTACTTAATTCATCTTTCTGCCCCCGCTCCCATTTTATTACCCTTCCATGCTGGAAATTTTCTTCCCACTCCTGTACAATATGTTCTGGGAAGTGACACCGTATACCTAGATTATATAGCTTTTGCTATGAAAGAATTGTTTGTAATTTCTCATTTATTTACAAAATGACTTTTATGTTGTATACATTATATTTTAACCATGATGACTCCAATAATTTAAAGCATTTCCTGGAAGATAAAGAAATTTTAAAACACCCACTGAAATTAAAAATAATAAGTCAGTACTGAAAAAAGAGAATGCTGGCATTGCCATGCTCCAGGAAATGCATCTGACAGACCCTGAAGCTTGTAAACTTAATAGAAATTGGCTAAGCTTCTCAATTTCTAATTGATTTATTTCTAAAGTGAGGGGTGTTTCTATATTAATGCATAAAATATTAAATGTTAATATTTTGATCATATGGTGGACTTGCTGTCCGTAAGACTGAATTTGCAGTTTTATAATCATTTTTGCCAATCTCTACTATTGATCCCAATTTTTTTTCATACATGTTTTATGAGTATAAATACCATGTGGCACCATATTATTATAGCTAGAGATTTTAACAAAATTCTTAATAAAACTTCTCCATTTCCATATAAAAACATGAATATACTTTAGGTACATGATACGTTCTTGACTGATTTAGGATGTTAAAATGTGTGGTGATTGGGTTTTCCTATAGCCAAAGACTATAGGTTTGGGGAGGGGGCTTTTTTTGGGGGGGTTTTGCAATTAATTAAATTTATTTAAGATTCAACTATCTCTTACTTTCACAAGACCATGCTTCTCTGTATCTGTTTTTTAAGGTCCCAATGGCATGAACCCACAACTGAAATGTGTTGATTAAACACATCTCTGCTGTTTGATACATCATTTATTAAATCTATCAAGCAAGAGTTAGCTTTTTTTTTTTAAAGCATTGCCCCCACTGCTTCATAGTTACCACACTTTGGGAAATCTTTAAAGCCTTCATCAGAGACTGTATCATATCTTACAACTCCTTTAAAAAGAAATTAAGAGAGCATAGGATTGATGCCCTTTCAAAGGAAATTAAAGCTTTGTATATAGTTTTGTATATAGACAGCATCTGCCCCCTTCCCAGGAGAACTCACAATTCTCATTCATCCAAGATATGAAATCAACAAACTTCTGTCCCAAAAGGATGAGTTTTTTTCTTCTCTTTTGAGTAAAACTGCTGAGAATCTGCAAGAAAGCTAGCAAGCTAGTGGTATATAAATGTAAACAAAGGGTAAACAAAAATAAGATGGCTGTTCATGATAGTAGCAATAAATTACAAAAACCACAATCAGATATTAATGAGCAATTTCAACGGTTTTATTCAAAACTGTATTTAGTTGAAAAGGGAATCAGCAAAGATGCCTAGATTACTTTTCTAGTGGATTGTCTCTTACTCAGATCTTTAATGATCAGAAACAACTTTTAGATGCATGGGAGCTCCAGAAACTCCAGAAATTGTATTACTTTGTAGGAAACTTCCTGGATTTACTTGTCCAACAGTATCCTTTTACTCTTTTCTATCTCAAAAAAAAAAAAAGATAATTGGAAAGTTGCTTGGAAGAGAGATGTGGATACACAACTATCTCTGACCCAATGGAATACAATCATAATCATAACTAATGTTACAATCAATACAATCATAACTAATGTTAAAAAAATAAAAGCAACTATAGACTTGAGACTTTGGCTTATTCTCAGAAAAACATTTTTTGGATCTACTGGTCTGCACATAGGCTAATGATAATGGGCCTCAAATATGCTGACTTGATGTAGAAAATGTAACTCTCATAGTACGTTAGTGCATATGTTTTGGGAGTGCTCCAGTATAAAGAATTTCTGGTATGAGCTAGATCAAAGAATACATTTGACATTGGATGCTAAGTTGAATGCCCAAAAATTTCAGAGCAATCTGACATTTTAGAAGTCTCCGATTAACAGATACTCTAAGCATAAATATGTTGCTTCCCCATGACTCTCTTTATTCTAACTCTATTTTATCTTTTTACTTCTATTTGGTCTTTTTTGTCAGCATATAACGTGTCAACAGAAACCTCAAATTGTGAATAATAAATAAATTAGTAGTTTTCAAAGTACTCCTATTTTCACTTTCCCTAAAAACTAGAACAAAATCCTACTTCTTTGATATTTTTCCTATTCCTGTATTTCTTTTCCTTTGTCAGAAGAAACTCTCTATGGGAGACTTGTTATAGTAAGGTTATTATTTTCCTCACAACCCTTTAATGCAGTGGTGAGCACCTATAGCCTGTATGCTTCCTGCAGCTCGCATTGGCCAGGAACAGTATCTGCTAAACTCAACATAAACAGACTGTCTCGCAGCCCACCAGTCGATTACCCTGATGAGTCACATGTTTCCCACCACTGTTTTAATGGATCATCATCAACTTTCTTTATACTTCACTGTTTTGGCTTTCTAGATTTGTGCGTTTCTTTTGTTTCATGTTAAGTTTTTCCATTTATAAGTTACACAGTCTATAATTTCACTCATAATTTCTCTTCCAGGGCCTTCTCCAACTTCTCTTCTTCACTTAGAAAAGTAACACAATATAAATATAAAAAGCATAGGAAGAAAAGTCAGACCACATCATGGATCACATGTTTGGCTGAACTTCAATACATTTATTCACTTTATTTGGATTGCCAACTCTCCAGGTGTCACTGGGAGTCTCCCAGAATCATGCCCTATCTTCCGGAGACTACTAAAGCCAAACTAACAGTCTGGCTGCACAGCAGGACTAAGGCAGGCTTCCTGCCTACCCTCACTCTGTGTTGCTTCCCTGTGCACCATCTCTGTGGCCCCTGGGGAAGCAGGGAGTCTCTATGTGCTGTCCCCATCCCCAGTGTCCACTCTGCAGCTCCCATTGGCTGCTTCTCCATCAATGGAAGAAGTGAGGGCTCTGCCTGCAGACAGGGTAGTGCATGGAGCTTCCTGCCCCCCCACACGCCTAAAAGCCACTGCCAAAGGGATGTGTTGGCCACTTTCAGGAACCATTCAAGGTAAGCACTGCTTACCTCACTCCCTTCTGCAACCCAACACCCTGTCCCAGCCCTGAGCTTCAACCTACACCCAAACTCTCTCACAGAGCCCGCATCCATTCCCAAACCCCAACCTCCTGTCCCAGCCCTGAGCTTCTTCCCAACCGAAATTCCCTTCTCCAGTCTCAAGCCAGAGCCACCTCTTATATACCGAACCCCTTGGTCCCAGCCCAATCTGCACTTCCTCCCACAGCTGAACCCCTTGCCCCAGCCTGGTGAAAGTGAATGAGGGTGGGAGAAAGTGAATGACGGAGGGAGGGGGCTGGAATGAGTGGGGGCATGGCCTCAAAGAAGAGCAGAGCACTGCACAAGGTGCAGGTTAGGGCAGGGCAAGGGTGTTTGGGTTTGTGCCATTAGACATCTGACCACCCTTCACTTTATTCCCTATAAATATTCACTAGACTGAGATGCTGGACACAAACTCTGCTACTATCACTCAGGGACAGATTATCCATTAGGCACAAGAGGCACAGTGCTTAGGGCCTACAAACAAGTTTAGAGCCAAAAAAAATTCACAATAGACTAAAAAGTAAGGAAAGAAAACTGCTAAATTCAAATTATAGTCATAGCGATAATATCCTCTTATTTCCCCTTATCAGCCAATTAACTCTCAGGTACATCCTAAGTATACATCAAAATGTCTGTTATTTTAGAATGAAGTACCATGAATTGCTCACATAGTACACTGCTTTCAGGAGCAAAAATTAAAGTTGGTAATATTAATCATATAGGCAACATGGCATTTTTCCCTTATATATTTATATATAATCTAATTTAAAGGCCTACGATTAGGAGAGTGCCTAGGGCCTATGAAGACCTTAACCCAGCCCTGCTATCCTGCTGAGTGAGCTTGAGCAAGTCATTTCACTTTCCAGTGCTCAGTTTCCCGCACATGGTTAACAGTACTTTGAGATCCACTGTAGAAGAACACTATAGAAAAGCTAGGTATTACTTTTTTCAAACTCCTGTGTTGACATTTACAGCTGTAAATCTCCACTGGGAGAAAAAATATTTATTTTTTTTACACATGGCCCTAATTGTCCGTACTTTTATAAAGATCTTAGGTACATTCCAGGTAGGCTTTTGTTTATTTATTGCATACTGTAAGTACTTCTAGAAAGAATATAAAGTACCTAAATAACTGTAATCAGAGACCTTGATTCTAACTGCTTCCAATGGGACCGAAAGCCACCGCTGGAGAAGTCCAGTTCCATGCCTCTGGAAGGAGTGGGGCCTCAGACAGAAGGGGTGGGCCAAGGCCAATGGGTGGGCCAGTCGGCCCTTAGTGCTGTCCACACCACAGCACCCCTCTCTCCAGGCTCCCGGCTGTCAGAGATGCATGGAGTGGCACTCCGGTGGCAATTCAAAGCGGCATGGGGCTCCGGCTGTGACTGTTGCTACTAATTGCCAGGCCCCAAGGCAGCTGTCCCCTTTGCCACCCGTCCCCATTGATGGGCCCGACTGCTTGCTGCTATATTTAAAACTATGCCCCTTCTTGATTGTTACTCCCTTTAAAAACAGTTCCAATGAAAAACTGTTAAAAATGTTGCATTCCTTTCTTCTAACTCTTTGGTGTTTATGTGTTTATTTTATACAGTATAAAAATATCCGTTTCTCATTTGGTGATGGGGAGAGAGGTCCTGTGCATGCTTTAAACTTCATTTTTTCAAGATTTCTTCACTCTAGTGTCACATGTATCAGCTTCATCTATGACTTTTTTATTTCGCTTTTCTCAACCTTGCCTGTTTTTCATTTTGGTATCTTAGTGCTTTTTCATTTTGGAATTTCATCCTCACAACAGCTTTCTTCAGTCATTTGCCGCCTTATTTCATATCAGTCCTTGTATTTCAATGTTCTTTCCTTCACAGCTTTGCTTACATATTCCATGCTTAAATTCTTTCATTATTACCAGGTTGTTACTCTTGTTGTTTGTGTGAGTTTAAATGTTATCTGCTCAGGATGGCTCACTTTTTGTTCCTCTGTATTAGAGCTTTTTATGTTTTTTCGTTCTTAACAGACTGCATTTTTGTCACTGCTGCTTTAACTGCATGTATTGGATCACTCATTCGAGGTTAGATTTATGACAGGGAAGCAAGGAGGAGGCTATGCTTTTCTGCCCAGATTCGAAGACTGGGCAAATACTGTAGAAACTTTTTATTCTGTCTAAATTTACCCAGAGTAACTGAGCTTATATGTTGGGGCCTGTAGAGACCACTACAACAGAATAATAATGATTCACAAATAGAAGTATAAGGCCATCATCGATATTCTTAATAGCAATTGTGACTGAGTGAGGTCACAGACCTCGGGGCTGATCCCGGGGTGCTGACAAGGCTACTGCCACCCTCCTGTTTGCTCTTTGGGGCTTCTCATCACCCTGTCCTTCTGGGCCAGCTCCCTGGTCTCCCCCAACCATGGCACAGAGCTGAGGATCACCCCCTTCCTCCCCCCCCCCCCCCCCGAAAGCAATGCAGACACTGAATCTCTTCAGGTCCAAGGAAAATCAGTTTTGGGCACAGCTTCCCGGGATACCATTCCTCAGATAGCATCAGAGCCCCAAATGAATTATTTAGGTAAGCCTAAATAATTTCATTTTAACAATGAAAGGGGAAATGCACACACTGATTGCTCCCCCAGGTAATAATTATTTACATTAGGTTTGACAGAAAATAAAAGTGATTTTATTAAGTACAAGCAGTAGGATTTAAGTGGTAAGAAGTGAGAACAGGCAGAGCAAAGTAGATTACAAACTCAAAATAACTGAAAACGCTTAGCTACTTCTACACTAAAACTCCAGTGCAAACTCATAACAAACTTACTACAAACGTACCCTAAAATTGTTTCTTTCCCGGCCAAGCCTTCTAAACCAGGGAAGTCTCCTTTTCCCTTGGGTATGCCACACCAGCCAGCCAAAAAACACACACTCCTACTTTCCGAGGCTATGTCTACACTGCAGGCTTCTTATGCAAGAACTGTTTTGTGCAAAAGTTCTTGTGCAAGAGCACCTCCACACTGCTTTTGCTCAAGAGAGTGTCCATACTGGCGGGATGCTCCTGCACAAAGACCTCCCCCCCTGGAACCACTTAGGACAGGGCAAAAGGGCACCAGTACCTTCCGGGGGTGGGTGGCGGAGCCCCGCTGAGACACATGCTTCAAGGGATCTCCCTGGACAGCCGTTTCTCTGCTACTGCATACTTTGGGACCTCTTGTAGGGACTGAAAGCTGTAGCAGTGCTTGTTGTGGTTGCCCTCAGCCTCTTTGGACACCACAGCTTTTTCCCTAGTGTTTCTGGGGACTTTTCACTACTACTTGTTGTGCAGTGGAGCCAGAGATGGCCCTGTATCTGCTCTGGCCCCACACAGCCATTTTGAAGCATGTGCAGATGCTGCTCCATGCTGCCATGCTACTCCTGCAGGAGCTCAACACTGAGCTCAATCTGGAGTCCCTCTCCCTGGATGTGGCGGCTTCACTGTGGCATCCCTACCCCACCGGGCAGAGGCGATACTGGAGACTCGACACCAGTTCCGACTGGTGGGACCGGCTGGTCCTGGAGCAATGGGATGACCAGCAGTGGTTCCATAACTTCAGGATGCGTAAGCAGACATTCCTGGAGCTGAGTGCCTGGCTTGCCCCTGTGCTCCAGAGACAAGACACCCAGCTGTGACCCACCATCCCCATGAAGAAGAGGCTCGCCATCACCCTGTGGAAGCTGGCCACCCTGAACAGCTACCACTTGGTGACAAACCAGTTCAGGGTGGGCAAGTCCACAGTTGGTGCCATCTTGATGCAGGTAAGGCACTCTGGGGGGGCTGCAGTCCATGCCTGGGGGAAGGGAAGAGTCCAGGCTGGGGGGAGGGCAGTAGATGTGGGGGAAGCCCCATCACCCAGGGGCTTGTGCCATCCCTCATTCACATAGGCCTGCTGGTGGGGGGGATCTCCGGGGCGAGGGGGCCCTGGCGTGTTTGGGGACAGAGGCCATCAGAGGGAGGCGGACACCCCCCAAAGGCTCAGGGACCCACGCTGTCTCATTAGTCTGTGTGTTTCCTGTGTTTTTGTGTGCCCTTCTGCAGGTTGTCAGAGCCATCAACAACATCCTGCTAAAGAGGGTCATCTGCCTGCATGACGTTGACGCAACCGTGGCTGGCTTCACTGTCCTGGGGTTCCCCAACTGCAGGAGAGCCATGGATAGGACCCACGTCCCCATCTGGGCACCGGAGCATTGAGCGGCCCACTTCGTCAACCGCAAGGGGTACTTCTCGATGGTGCTCCAGGCCCTCGTGGACCACCGTGGCCACTTCACGGACATTTATGTGGGGTGGTCGGGCAGGGCACATGATGCCCGCATCCTCCGAAACTCCAGACTGTTTCGCAGGAGGTGGGCACTTTCTTCCCCCAGCGGGAATTAACGGTTGAGGACGTTTGCATGCCACTGTGCATCGTGGGGGACGGGGCCTGATGCCGTGGCTGATGAAGCCATACACCAGACGCATGGATCCCAGCCGGGAACGATTCAACCTTCCCCTGAACAGGGCCCTCAACCAGGTGGAGTGTGTCTTCGGCCGACTGAAGGCGAGATTCCGTTGTCTGCTCACCCATCTTGACATGGGCGAGCAGAACATCACAGATGTGGTCGCAGCATGTTGTGTGCTGCACAACATTGTGGAGTGGAAGGGAGAGGCCTTCCTTCTTGGGTGGATGGCAGGCAAGGGCCAGGCATTCAAGCAGCCCTGGACAGCCGCCATCCGGCAGGCCCACTACGATGGGGTGTGCATCCAAGAGGCCCTCAGGGAGATGTTCTCCCAGGCCCCACAGTAGGTTGCCTCTGTCTTGCGTCCACATCTCCCTCCCATCCCCAATCCTGCCCTCCCCTAATCCTTCCCTCGCCTCCCAATAAACACAACTTTGTTTATTCACCAAAAAATAAACTGTATTATTTACAATGGGGGACGAAGGGTGGGCAGTGGGAGGGGGCTCTGAACTAGGAGGGGGAGGAGGAAGGAGCTCTGAACTGGGAGGGGGAGTTAGTGCTGGGAGGGACGGCTCCTCCCAGCGCCTCCTCAGGTGTGGAGGCCTCGGCATCTTTCAGGCCGGGTTGGGGCAGGCAGCATGGAGAGTTGGGCAGGACGGGGTGCAGCAGGAGGGGGCATGGGCATGGCAGTGGGGGCGGCAGGAGGGGGCATGTGTGCACAGCAGGGGGTGCAGCAGGAGGGGGTATGGGTATGGCAGGGAGGGCAGCAGGGTGGGGCATGGCCATGCCATAGTGGACAGCATGGCTGATGTGCGATGTCAGTCTGGACATGCTGTTGCACATGCTGTCGCACCTCTGGAGGGCCAGTGAGGGCAGGGGGGTAGGAGCCGACACCTGTTCCCACTACGAGCGCCTGCACATCACCCTGGGGGAGACAGCAGTGGAAGACCACTCTGGGTCGGCCCAGATCTTGATGCTGACCGCTTCCTCCATCCTCTCCATGGCCTGCATGTGCCGCCGGAGGAGCTGGTAATGCTGCCTGGCCTGCCTAGCTGATCCCTGCAACCTCGGTGCCGGCGGCACGGGGCTGGATGGTCACTCACTCCCAGCTGGTCCCGCTGCAGAGAACACAGAAGATGGAGAGGTGGTCAGTCAACCCTGCACACAGAGTCCCTGAGCCCCGTGCCTTCCTCCATGACCCTAACATTACACCACAAACTGTGGCTAGGGCCCAATCGATACCTATGTGTGACTAGCTCAAAATCCTGGGAGTGAAGTGATCCTCCATCGATTGTAACACTGGGACACATCACTGTGAATGTCTATGTCCTAGCCACTTGGCATGCTGTGTCTGTCCGTCTAGCACTGTGTACACTCCCTCCCAAAGGTAGAGCACATGGCTTCTACTCTTCTCACTGTGAGCATACACCATGTGCTGAGGTTGTGTTTGTCTGCTTGGTTTGTTTGAAGGAGCATGTGCTGTGGCCGGCAGCTGGAAGCTGTGAGCTTCTAAAGGTTTGAAATCTAGAAGCCTCTGTTAATTGGCTGAGCCTTAGTCAGGGGGAGGGGCTACCAGGGCTTTATAAAGCTGTGAGTCAGCAACCAGGGAGCTTCCGAACAGGAGCAGCAAACAGGGAGTTCTGAGAGGGAGTTTAGAGGGGAAGGTTAGAGGGCGGTAGTTTCTTCTGACCTTCTTTAAACATAACTTTTATAATAATCCATATTCCAGACATTTAATAAGAAGCCCAGTTTATAATTAAACTTATTCATAAGAATAATGGAGACAGAAGCCCAGCAGCAGAGTGGGGGCTATCCTGTTTACTGCATCGAGTGTAACATGTATGATTACCTGCCCTGTGGGCGGGTGGCATATGTGTGCACCCGTTGCAAGGAGCTCCTGACCCTCAGAGACCAAGTTCGAGCTTTGGAGGCCAGGGTGGCTGAACTGGAGGAGCTAAGGGAGGCAGAGAGCTATGTTGATGAGACTTTCCGGGACACTGTAGTACTGTCCCACCTCCAGTCTGAGAGCCCCAGTGCTCTTAAGGAGGATGAAAGTCTCAGGGGAACAGAGCATTCAATGGGAGCAGAGGTAAACCATCCCGTAGTTGGGACCCTCCTTCCAAAGGATGTTGTGGTATCCTCTCGCACTGAGGATACCTCTGAGGGGGAGGGAATGCCAGTTGTTAGGAAGAGGCAAGTGTTAGTAGTGGGTGATTCGATCATTAGAAACATAGATAGTTGGGTTTGTGATGACCGGGAGAACCGTATGGTCACTTGCCTGCCTGGTGCGAAGGTTGCGGATCTCTCGAGGCATCTAGATAGACTTATGTGTAGTGCTGGGGAGGAGCCGGTGGTCGTGGTACACGTAGGTACCAATGATGTAGGGAAGGGTAGGAGAGATGTCCTGGAGGCCGAATTTAGGTTGCTAGGAAAGAGACTGAAATCCAGGACCTCTATGGTGGCATTCTTGGAAATGCTTCCAGTTCCACACGCAGGGCCAGGTAGGCAGGCAGAGCTTCAGAGTCTCAATGCGTGGATGAGACGATGGTGTAGGGAAGAGGGGTTTAGATTTATTAGGAACTGGGGACACTTTTGGGAGAGGGGGAGCCTATACAGGAAGGATGGGCTCCACCTAAACCAGGATGGAACCAGACTGCTGGCACTAAACATTAAAAAGGCCGTAGAGAAGTTTTTAAACTAAGAGATGGGGGAAAGCCGATTGGTGCGGAAAAGCACATAAATCGGATGGAGACTTCTCTTAGAGGAGAATCCATTGATAGAGATTCTCTAAGCTGTAGTCAGAAAGAGAGGAGGGGAGAGGCCAAACCATGGGCCAGAGCAGACAAACAACCGCATATAAAGGAATCCAATGCATCAGGGAAGGGCAGACAAATAAACAGTGGCAAATTTTTAAAGTGCTTCTACACAAATGCTAGGAGTCTGACTAATAAGATGGGTGAACTAGAGTACCTCGTATTAAAGGAGGAGATTGACATAATAGGCATCACTGAAACCTGGTGGAATGAGGAAAATCTGTGGGACACAATTTTATAAAATATATCAGACGGATAGAGTAGGCCGTGTGGGTGGTGGAATGGCACTGTATGTGAAAGATAATGTAGAATCAAATGAAATAAAAATATTAAATGAATCAACATGTTCAATAGAATCACTATGAATAGTAATTCCATGCTCCAATAATAAGAATTTAGCAGTAGGGATATATTATCGACCACCTGACCAGGACAGCAATACTGACATTGAAATGCTGAGGGAGATTAGAGAGGCTACCAAAATAAAGAACTCTATAATAATGGGAGGCCCAGAGGCCCGGGCTGTCTGCTTCCCCGCTTCCCCGTTCCCCCTCTCCCCAGCCCTCAGACAAGTAGCCCAGGGAAGTGTGTGGCCGCAGTGGGGGGATTACCTCGGGGGAAGTAAAGGGGCCGGGAGCAGCTTGGGGGCTCCGTGGGGGCCGCTCTCGCAGGTCTGGCTCACTGAGCTTTTCCCAGAAGAAGCTGCTGCGTCACACGGGCAGGCATGGCTGCGTACTGTGTGTGGCACCCTTCGAGATGTGTGGGGTCTGGCCTGCACCCTTGGGGCTTGGCTGCTTCCAACTGACATCCCTCTTCCCTCCCCTGGGCATGACGTGTGTGAACAGCAGGGTCCCAGGCATGCCCTGGAGCTGCCTGCTGCATCCACGTGCCACAAAGTTAGGCTGCACAAGGTTGCACGTGCTGCATACTGCTGCACGGCATGCAGCTGGGACTGCCCGAATGACACTCCCCCCACCCCCGAGGCACCTGCCTCCCCCGCTCTTGCAAGTGACAACTGCTACACTCACCAGAAGATCTGTTGCTGGTCTCCGACGAGGCCCAGGAGACGTCCTGGCTGCTGGGCACTGGCTCCAGGTGGAGGGTGACGGTGGCCGGATGGTCCTCTCCCTCGTCCTCAGAGGCGCTGGTCAGGTCACCCTCCCCCTCCAGATCAGGTGGCCTGACCACCAAGGTGCACAGACCAATGTCCACCATGGGTGATGGCCCTTCCACCTGCCTACATTTTATTTATGTTGTGTCTTCAAGATAAAATTCTCATTGATGAAATGTAATTCAGCTGGATTTTTAAGGCCTAATATTGTACTCCAGAATGGGGATGTTAATGGCAACTTCGTTAACTTATCGGTTAATGGTCCTGATTAACTGCAGCACCCTCCCCCCCCACACACACACACCTCGCATTCTCTGCATTTAAAATTAGGACTGGCAGGCCGGTTCAGTCCCAGCCCACTGGTTCAAGTTTTAAATGAAGAGTGTTCAGGAGACGGTACATGCAGGGAGCCAGTTTAAAAACCAGGTCCCACCTGCCACCCCTGTCTGTGGAGGGCCCGAGCTTCCCATGGACAGAGGCTGCTCCGGCATCCCACAGACCAGCCTCTGTCTGTGGAAGCTCAGGCCCACCATAAACAGAGGCTGCCACCACCCCATGCTGCTGCCTGTGCATCAGAGGTAGCAGCATGGAGTGGCAGGAGTCCCTGGGAGTCCCACTATCTGCTGGGTCCACCCTCCAGGGGGCACTGAGTAAATTCTTAGTGGTTACATAATTATTAAAATAACCAATTTCTAACATCCCTACTCTGGACGCTATAGGCACTTGAAATGACACTTTTGTTGGCTCTTGTGCAGTATGATTTCCCCTTCACCTATTGCAAGTCTAGCTCTTGGAGTGGTTTTCAGATTTGCACTACAAAAACACATGGGGTGAAATCGTGGCCCCATTGAAGTCAGTGGGAATTCTACCATCTTAAATAAAACATTATTGTAGAACACTGTACTTTTGGGTATGAAAATTACTAATATCTTGCTCTTGGTGTTATGGTCAGAAAAAGTTACCTTGAAATATCCTCTATATGGACTGAGTTATTCTATGAATAATAGCAATGTGTGAAGTCCTGGCTCCATTGAAGTCAGTGGCCATTTTGGGAACTGAAGTCAATAGCAGCTCTGTCCATAGCCCTGTTTTTGCTTCTTTAAAGCATACTTTCTGTACATTCTTTACAATCTGTTTTATCTGTTCATTGTATCCCTTCCCTGTGGCAAACTTGCACTGAACAGCTACACCACAGCTGCACAATGAGTTGCAAAATTGCAGCTGAATTCTTATCTCATGTTTGTCCAACGAAGCCCTCCTGCACCTTTCTGGTGCCTCCCCGTTCCCTCACTGCCCCACCCTCTTTATCCTCTTTCTCCCCGGTGCCCATCCCCTCACCACCCTCTGCTCCAGTTCTCCTCATGCCCTGGCCTCAGCTACTCCCAGGGTGGGACCTTTGTGCTGGGACTGGAGCAGAGGCCGCCCAGAGTGCTATTTTTAGTACCGCAGTGTCGGTCCCCACGAGTGGCCCTGGCTCCAGCTGGAATAAAGCAGTTCCTCTAGACTCATCTCTGTCTACAGTGTCTTTAAGAAATGAACCAGTTAAGGATGGTTTGGGTTGCTTGTTGATGGGCATATGTGACTCTTGTTAATAATTTATAATAACTAAAAAAAACCATGTAGATGTATATATGTATATACAAATATACCAATTCCCTCTTCCACTTTACTTCTTAGATTGTGTGCTGCTTGGAGTAGAAACAGTGGCTTTGTATTCGCACAACACCTAGCCCAATGGGTTCCTGATCTAATGAGGGAATGAGGGACTCTGGGTTAATGAGGGACTCTGGGTGCTACTATCACATAAATGTAGAATTAATATAATCACTACTATCATTAACTACAGTGCATGCCAGCTGGTCCCATGTAATTTCTAAATAAATAAAATTCAGCAAATTCTTCCTCTCCCTTCTTTTCTGTTCTGCTATGTCTCAAATTAATTTGCCTGTTCCCTCAAGCTTACTGAGTGTCCCCTTCTAACATGCCCCAATACACCCTCAACTCTCACCTCCACCTTGAACTCTCCAAAGCCAGTGCTTTTTGACCACCCTCTTCTTGTTCATAGCTCTCCTGAAAACTCATTTCTGCTATGAAGCTTGTAAGAAATACAGTCAGTTAAATTGCAGGGCCTTTGTCTCATTCATTCTAAAGACCTTTTACACAACCTTAAATGGAGGTAAATTGCACTTATACCCTCTTTCATATCCCTGAACACTAGTAAGATGGTATAAAGAGTCCTTAAGTGAGAATCAGGGTCCAAAAATGTTATTAACGTAACATTAATATACTCACATTAATATACTCACCAACAAGTATATTCAAACTATAGCAGAGCTGACACACAATATAATTGTTGTAACCCTGCCTAATCTCACCACAATCCCACATATTGTTTTCCTCTTTCACACACCTGTGTCTTGCCTTTTTTAAATTCGAGACTGTAAGCCCTTTGAGGCAGAGACTTTCTGTTTGTTGAGATGTCTCTCATACCCTTGGGCATGATAGAAACAATAAATAATATTTTTTTTGGTAAGCCATTATATCCTGCTTTTTGTGATTATAGATAACACAGCCAGTATCCTGACCAGACGGAGGAGATTTAGTCGAACTATTCAAGATATCTACTACCTCCCGATTTTGATTTCTGATAGTGGAATCCCTTGTCTCAGCAGTAGCACCACTCTCATGATCAGGGTCTGTGCATGTGAGAGAGATGGGCGTATTCGGACCTGTCATGCTGATGCTTTCCTTTCCTCAGCTGGTTTGAGCACAGGAGCCTTAATTGCAATTCTGCTCTGTGTCATTATTCTTTTGGGTAAGACACTTTCTTAGTTAAATACTGATAATCTTTTATTAGCCATTAGAATGTGGCAGTATATTTTAATGAAATATATATTTCTGATTACTTGTGAAAAGAGGTAATTAGAAATATCAAGCTGTATTTCTATGTATAGGTTTTGCTAAAATGAATTGAAAAATGCCTTTAAAGCATACTGATGAAAAACTGGCATCCTGTGAAATGAAATTTTCAGAGGGCAATGAGTAATTAGCATTGCAGATTCTCTCAGGTAATTTGGAGAGATTTCAGAAAGCCATTGGCTCAAGAATCATCTCTAGAACAACTGGAAAAGTGAGAAAGAAGAGAGATGAGAAAAAGATTTTTCAATTGCATTATTCTGTAAGAAGCACTATCAATATTATACAAAAGCCACTTTCTAAACATCTCTGTGGTATGAGTTGCTAAATGCACAGCATAATCAAGAGGGGCAGAGGACACATTAAATGATAAAACTATTCCATTAGATAAACAACTATTCCTCAGATATGCATTCTCTCTACTTGGCCAGACCAATTTTAATTTACCCCTTACTTAATATGCTCATTTTGCAGAGATACAACTTTACAGGTTGAACCTCCCAAATCCAGGACTCTCTGGTCCGGCAACATCCGTGGTCTGGCAGGGCCATGGATGTTGGTGGACCAAAGAGCCCCAGAGACGGAGAAATGCAGGGTCTGGGGAGCCCCGGCTGGGCCAAATGGCATCTGGGGAGTCCCTGCCCTGGCGGGAAACCCCTGGAGTTAGTGAGGCCCAGGTGCCTGGGAAGTCCCAGCCAGGAATCCTGGCAAACCCCTAGTTGCAGCAGGACTGGCAGAAGTGGGCAGCTAGAATCTCCCACAGCTGCAGAGCCATCCCTAGCAGATGGGCGTGCTGGTTGGGAGTCTGAGCCGGGGAACCCCTGTGGAAGCAGTAAGGCCAGCAGTGGCCATGTGGCCTTAGCCAGGAACCCCGGGGAACACCCTGCAGCAGTGGGGCTGGCAGCAGCCAAGCAGCCCCTGCCAGGAACCCCAGAAGAACCTGGGGCAGCGGTTGGGCAGCAGGGTGGGGAGCCATACTGGGACAGTGTTAGGGGGGCCAGCAGCAGGGCAGGGAGCCCAAAGAGAGGGGCCTGGGAGCAGGGCAGTCAGCAGGGGAGCACTGACTTCCCCTGGTCTGGCAAGCTCAGGTCCTGAAGGTGCCGGACCAGGGAGGTCTGACATGTAATATGTCTACACTGGCAGCTATGTCTACACTGGCGGGTTATTGCGCAAGAAGGGCCGTTCTTCCGCAGAGCGTCCACACTGCCCACTCGCTCTTGCACAAGATTTACAGTAAAGCATAGTAAGAGAGGGCTTCTTGTGCAAGAGCTACGCTCTTTTCTAACAGGGGTAAGTCCTCTTGCGCAAGAACTCTTGCTCAAGAGGACAGTGTGGACGCGTGACAGGGGTTTCTTATGCAAGAAAGCCCTATGGCTAAAATGGCCATCAGAGCTTTCTTGCGAAAGAGAGTGTCCACACTGCCATGGATGCTCTTGCGCAAAAGCACATCTCGCACATGGCAGTGTGGACGTGTTCTTGCACAAGAGTTCTTGCACAGGAACCCTTGCACAAGATGTTCTTGCGCAAGAAGCCGCCAGTGTAGACATAGCCAGTGGCTGTGTCTAGACTGGCAAGTTTTTCCGCAAAAGCGACTGCTTTTGCGGAAAAACTTGCCAGCTGTCTAGACTGGCCACTTGAATTTGCGCAAGAACACTGACGATCTAATGTATGATCGTCAGTGTTCTTGCGCAAATACAATGACTCTTCCATTCGGGAAAAAGCCCTCTTGCGCAAATGCTTTTGCGCAGGAGGGCCAGTGTTGACAGCTGAGAACCATTTTGCGCAAAAAAGCCCCGATGGCAAAAATGGTGATCGGGGCTTTCTTGAGCAAAACCACGTCTAGAGTGGCACAGACGCTTTTCCGCAAAAAGTGCTTTTGCGCAAAAGCGTCCGTGCCAATCTAGACGCTCTTTTCCGCAAATGCTTTTAACGGAAAAACTTAACGTTAAAAGCATTTGTGGAAAATCATGCCAGTCTAGATGCAGCCCATGTGTTTTCATGCAAAGAATGTTTGAAACAATTGGATTTTTGGTGTGACCCACATACATCTCTTAAATCAATTAAGGCTTATCTTGAAAGCCTGTGCTCTTTCTGCTGATTTGTTTTGCTACTGCTTAACTCAGTTATTTCCTCAGTTTCAGAGTAAAACTTTAAAACATACAGAAATGCTATTATCAACATGAAAGTAGTAATATGTGCAAATACATTACCATGTAAATGAAAGAGCATTTTGGGTTTTTTTCCAAAGGGAAAAACTAAAACCTTGCATATTTTAATTTGCTAGTTAACTGATTATTTATTTTAGTAGGAACTAGGCATCCAGATCCTTTATGCAGTGTTGAAATATATCATCTTTTCAGTATTAGGAGAAGATTTTCAACACAGGAATTAGGCACCCAGATCTCATTGGTAAATAATAGGATGACACTTAATTGCCCTTTGCACCATTGGAAATTTCCCTGTTTGTCATTTTAGGGCCTGCTTATCATTTTAGGGCAGACTGCTGTGCCAATGTAGAGCTTCATTGGAAGAGGGACTCCACATGAGTACAGCAGACTGCCTGCATGTGACCACTTGCAGAATCAGGGCCTTATTGACAATGGAGCCTGTTTCTCCATTAATGCATGGGAGGTAAATATTAGCTGTACTCGCAAAACTGCTAGTTTATGTGTATTACATATTCTTCCAGTGTTTTACATTATGTGTGTCCAGTTTTATGACACAAAGGAACAGAAAATCCACATTCAGACAATCATGGGTTCATAATGGGAAGTGGAAATTTGAAAAATGTGTGTTAAGTAGTGAAATGTTGAGTGGCATAGGAAGGAGTAAGGTTGTAACTAAAGCGAGGTATTTCATTAAAAGTGGTCTGAGGTTTACTTGTCCTGAGTAGCCACAATTTTCCATAAAGTTCTGCACCTCTGATAATCAGGATGCCTTTATTTAATTGCTTGTGATGGGTTTTAGTGTTTCTCAGCAGATGTAAATTGGCACAGCTCAATTGGACACCAACTCTATCTCAGCTGCAAATCTGTTCCTTGATGCCCAACTTTAGACATCAAAATTTGAAAATGTTGGCCATCATAACTCAGTTGAAGCCCAACATAATAAAGAATCCAAACAGTAGTCCACAAATGTCTCATCAAATTTTATATGAGATTTTGCATTTGTGACCCCCGTAAAAGAGATATTCATTGTTTCATGTGTAATGTCTGTAAACCTAACCTGATATCTTCAATTTTTTATTTAGCAATTGTGGTCCTTTTCATTACATTAAGACGCAGCAAAAAGGAGCCTCTGATCATTTCCGAGGAGGATGTCCGGGAAAACATTGTCACATATGATGACGAGGGTGGTGGAGAAGAGGATACTGAAGCATTTGACATCATAGCTCTGCGGAACCCATCAGCTGCTGAAGAGCTGAAGTATCGGAGGGATGTGCATCCTGAGGTGAAGCACACACCCAGGCACCAGTCTTCTTTCAACCTGAACAGTATAGATGTTCATGAATTTATTAAACAAAGATTGACAGAGGCAGATCTTGATTCCAGTGTGCCTCCCTATGACTCCCTACAAACATATGCATATGAGGGTCAGCGATCAGAAGCTGGATCTATCAGCTCTCTGGATTCAGTCACTACAGATTCTGACCAGGATTATAATTACCTTGGTGACTGGGGACCAGAATTTAAGAAGTTAGCTGAACTCTATGGAGAAATAGAATCAGAAAGAACAACTTAGTTAACATTGCTGGAAGCAGAAGTGTTTTAGCTCCCAAACTGGAGAGAGAACTACAGCAGCGGTAACAATACATGAATACAGTACTTGGAACTGAGCAAGTTGTACACAGTTACTGTAGAAACAAGTGCCCTTTTCATATTTGAAACTGGGTTAGTAAACTGGAAGGAAGTCAGATTTTAAAAAACACAGGAAAAAAAGAAACTATTGTCCTTTGTGTATATTTTAATTGCTCAATAAAGTCTGTGATACCATATCCATAACAGTACCTAAAATAAATGAAGTAATGACATTTTTATTGCAATATATTTAAACATACCAAAACAACAGTAAGTCTATGGTATTTCCTGTTTGTGAAGATAGTTCACTGGAGAGCTAATCTTTTGCAGGAAGTTTTGACATTGCTTTTGAAGCTCTGCTATAGGCTTGGGATCCCAAACTGAGGGTCTTTACTGCTGTGATAAACACCAATAATCCATTCCTTTACAGAAAGGATCCATTAGAACTGTCTACTCAAATGGCCCTTTGGTGAGCCCCTAAATAACATTACACTGAATTTTATTGAATCACCAGACAGCAGTTTCATTGTACCCTGCTCCAAGCTATTCCTCCATAAAAAGCTAATGAAGTTAGGGCATATCTACTCTAGGAAATTATTTTTCGAAAGAACTAAATGCAACATCATAACTCCTGAAATAACAAAATTGAAATAGTGTGTCCCCTCTACGGGGGGAGCCTCAAAATTAGTCTGAGATAGTCTCTGCTAATTACCTCAACTTTGAGCCCCAGAAATCACTGGGGAGTAATTACTTCAAATTACTCTGGGGAGTAGTTGTTTCAAAATAGCACCGGAGTGTCCACACTAAGGCTATTTTGAAATAACTATTTCAAAATAAGCGTTGTTCCCCAAGGAAAGCAGGAGTACAGATTTTGATATAACCAGTTTGTTATTTCAAAATAATGGGCTTGGTAGTGTGGACACTCCGCTCATTATTTTGAAATAAATCCCTACTGTAGACCAGGGCCTAGGGGGCTACATGCTGCCTGCACAAATATGCCTGCAGCCCATAGTCACAAAATCTGCACTGAAACAAAAAACAGGACTATGTAGCACTTTAAAGATTAACAAGATGGTTTATTAGGTGATGAGCTTTCGTGGGCCAGACCCACTTCCTCAGATCAAATAGCGGAAGAAAATTAGCACAACCATATATACCAAAGGATACAATCAAAAAAATGAATGCATATGAAAAGGACAAATCAAATTTCAGAACAGAAGGGAGATGAGAGGGGGGAGGTAAATGTCTGTGAGCTAATGATATTAGAGGTGATAATTGGGGAAGCTGTCTTTGTAATGGGTAAGATAATTAATGTCTTTGTTTAGACCGAGGCATAAAGTGCTACATAGTCCTGTTTTTTGTTTCAGCTACACCAGACTAACACAGCTGCATCGCTATCAAAATCTGCACTGTTACTGAGTGGTACAGAAGCTGTTGCTTCCATTATCTGTTTCTTTATTTTGCAACCTTTCCACAAGAGCCGTGTTCATCTAAATGGAATGGTATGAAATATTCTCTATGCAGTGTAGCAGATGAAGCATATAGGCTGTCTTAGTTAAAAGAACCAGGCAGTATATTTTAACATATGCAGCGGTATACATCCTTGGGGGGGTCAATGAGTGAAGCTAACTAGGCGTATGTTATTCTTTGTCCAGAGGCTCCATTGGTCAATTTGTGATGCGAAGGATCTCCTAAGTCACGTTTATTCTGCATGTGTTACCAAAAGAAAAATGGTATGGTGTTATTTGACAGCAAGAAGTTTGAGACAATGCTACTGTGGTTTTTTTAAAATTATAGTTAAATTAATTATTAATGCCTAAAATGCTGACGGATTCTAGCTATATTTCCCTTCAAGCACAGCAAACTTTTTTTTTTTTTACTAATTTAAGTCTGATGGCTGCACAAGTCTATTAGAATCAGTAGAGCTAGAAAAGAATTGTAATTAGAAGTGATGTTATTGGGGTACCTTTAAGCTGAGTAAATCAAGATATTCAATTTCTAATGATTTCTTATTGTAAAATTTGCTTTTTAAGCAGTTTAACACTTAATTCAACCATCCACAATTTTTTCGATGGCTAGTGGTTTTAAAGTAAGTTTCTTTTGCTATTCATCTTTCTCACAGTCAGCCTATAAAAGGACCATGATCATGATTAATGACGTTTAAAGTATAGCCCAGCATTAGGAGCAGTGTGGAGCTGCATAGCATAGAAATGGACTTCCTACCCAAGCAGGAGTGGCAGATGTGCCCTAGAAGTAGGAAGCCAGAGGTACATGACCCATGGCCCCATCTCTGGTGCCATGCCATCCCCGCACCACCATTGCACCACTCGTTCTCCCTGAGCAAGGGCTACTGGGCAAATGAGCAGGAAGCTTACACACTTTGTCTATGTCTACACTACAAAACTCCGCCGCGTCCAGTGAATGCATCTGCTCTTCTGAAATTTTCTTCAGAAGAGCAGACACACGCTTTCGGAAGCCCTGTATTTCTCAAGGCTCTTCTGAAAGAGGAGGTTTTTCCGACATTTGGCCCCATGTAAATAGGCCAAATGTCGGAAAAGCCTCTTCTGAAAAAAGAATTGGAAAAAGGTAGACAAATAGCAGTTCGCAATTTGCATACCTTTTTCCAAAAAAACCAGCAGTCTAGACATAGCCTTTGAAAGAGACCTGAAGAAGGGCTCTGTGTAAGTTCAAAAGCTTGTCTCTCTCACCAACAGCAGGTGACCCAATAAAATACCTTACTCACTTTGAGAGAAACATTTAAAATTCTTTTAAGTTATTTGCTTGAGCAGTGCTCTTTTCACAAACTTAAGTTAGGCACGTTCTCATCACGTCCTACCCCACCAAGCACAACAAGCAACATTTTTATAAAAATATTGATGTGCTAAAATGAATTTAAATACAACATAAATGTATAAAAACACAAGAGTTGTAACAAGACCTGTTTGGGGTAATGGGGGGAAAATCACAAAAGGAAATTTTCTCTTTTTTAATTATGAAACTCAAAATTTCAATGGGGTTTGGGAAAAAATTGTCTACTTACTTGTAATTCGAGGTCTGTCCCAGTTAGTGCCCAGGATATCTCAGAATAGAAATCTCCATAGACTCTCTTTCAAACTGCCATCCTGTTCAGGACAACACTGAAATATCAATTAATATTAATTAAGATAAAGTGATTTCAGTGGGAGTTAAGCACATGCTTAGCACATGGTTATTGTTAGAGACGAAACAGGCAGCCCAGGAGACGATGGGGTAAACGGAACTGCTCTAGTGCCCATGTATATTAACCTTGAACATCGTTCTGAGTGGCAGCAATTTGGCACCAATTACACCCTTTCACGAGGCATAAAGGATCTGACGACAAAGGGTGCTGGGGTTGGCTGATCCCCGTCTAGACTACTGCACTGTGCTGACAATCAGCTGATCGGCACAGCGCGGGGGCCATTTTGATGTAAATGAAGCGGTGATTATTTAACTCGCCGCTTCATTTTGCTATGTCTAGTAAACTCATCTACATGGCTCCATCGATGGAGCCATGTAGTCTAGACACACCCCAGGAGATGGTGAAGTAGTGGAATGGGTTACCTAGGGAGGTGGTGGAATCTCCATCCCTAGAGATTTTTAAGTCTCAGCTTGATAAAGTCCTCACTGGGATGATTTAGTTGGGATTGGTCCTGTTTTGGGCAAAGGGCTGGATTCGATGACCTCCTGAGGTCTCTTCTAGCTCTATGATTCTATTATTCTATGAATTAACAATACAATTAGTAGGAGCAAAATTTTAACAGCATGAACAATGTACTGTAATTGATATTTTGTGTAACAAAATGAGTGTTTGTTAAGGCTGTCCAAAGGCACAGGCTATATTAGTTTGCAGGCAGTTCAGTTGCCTAATTGGAGTGAATTAATTTTTTGGATGGCCCAGACTTCCAGGATTCACACTTGGCATTGTTTAGCCTTGAGCTGCTTTAACAGCTTTGTTAAATTGTCCCAATTTATTCAAGTAGGCCCAGTTACTGCTTTAATGTAATTAGTTGGCACCATTAGGTGTCCAGTCAGGTTAAGTTGGTCCACAGGGGCTGTGTCTACATTGGCATGATTTTGCGCAAAAGTTAAGGAAGTACGGATTAAATAAATGGAATGTAAGATGGATAGAAAGCTGGCTAGACTGTTGGGCCCAACGGGTAGTGATCAATGGCTCGATGTCAGGTTGGTGGTCAGTTTCTAGCGGAGTACCACAAGGATCTGTTCTAGGACCGGTTTTGTTCAACATCTTTATTAATGACCTAGATGAGGGGATGGATTGCACCCTCAGCAAATTCGCAGATGGCACTAAGCTAGGGGGAGAGGTAGATATGCTGGAGGGCAGGGATAGGGTCCAGAGTGACCTGGACAGATTACAGGATTGGGCCAAAAGAAATCTGATGTGGTTCAACAAAGACAAGTGTAGAGTCCTGCACTTGGGATGGAAGAATCCCAAGCATTGTTACAGGCTGGGGAGCAAATGGCTAAGTAGCAGTTCTGCAGAAAAGGACCTGGGGGTTACAGTGGATGAGAAGCTGGATATGAGTCAACAGTGTGCCCTTGTAGCCAAGAAGGCTAATGGCATATTAGGGTGCATTAGGAGGAGCATTGCCAGCAGATCCAGAGAAGTGATTATTCCCCTTTATTCGGCTCTAGTGAGGCCACATTTGGAGTATTGTGTCCAGTTCTGGGCCCCCCACTATAGAAAGGATGTGGATGCATTGGAGAGGGTCCAGCGGAGGGCATCCAAAATGATGAGGGGGCTGGAGCGTATGACCTATGAGGAGAGCCTGAGGGATTTGGGCTGGACACAATACTCCAGATGTGGCCTCACTAGAGCCAAATAAAGGGGAATAATCACTTCTCTAGATTTGCTGCAATGCTCCTCATAATGCAACCTAATATTCCATTTGCCTTCTTGGCTACAAGGGCACACTGTTGGGAATGGGCACACATTCAGCTTCTCATCCACTGTAATCCCCAGCTGCCTTTTCTGCCGATCTACTACTTAGCCACTCGGTCCCCAGCCTGTAACAATGCTTGGGATTCTTCCGTCCCAAGTGCAGGACTCTACACTTGTCCTTGTTGAACCTCATCAGATTTCTTTTAGCCCAATCCTTTAATCTGTCCAGGTCACTCTGGATCCTATCCCTGCCCTCCAACATATCTATCTCTCCCCCTAGCTTAGTGTCATCCGCAAATCCATCCCCACATCCATGTCATTAATAAAGATGTTGAACAAAAAGATATATAACTGATCCTTGGGGCACTCCACTTGAATCCAACCGCCAAGCTGACATTGAACCATTGATCACTACTCGTTGGACCTGACAATCTAGCCAGCTTTCTATCAATCTTACAGTCCATTTATCCAATCCATACTCCCTTAACTTGCTGGCAAGAATATTGTGGGAGACCATATCAAAAGCTTTGCTAAAGTCAAAATATATCCAATCTACTGACTTCCCCATGTCGACAGCCAGTTACCTCATCATAGAAGCTAATCAGATTGGTCAGACATGATTTGCCATCTGGAATCCATCTTGATTATTCCTGATCACTTTCCCCCTTTCAAGTGCTTCAAAATGGATTCCTTGAGGATCCCCTCCATTATTTTTCCGGGGACTGAGGTAAGGCTGACTGGTCTGTAGTTCCTTGGATTGTCCTTCTTCCTTTTTTTAAAGATGGTCACTACATTTGCCTTTTTCCAATCCGGAATCTGTTCTGATCTTCACCGAGGGCTGCCCACCTCCTTCCCATACTGGGTTGCCTAGTGCATTTGTCTGGGAGCTGACCTTGTCCATGAAGACAGAGGCAAAGAAAGCATTGAGTACTTCAGCTTTTCCCACATCATCTGTCACTAGATTACCTCCCTCATCCAGTAAGGGCCCCACACTCTCTCTGATCACCCTCTTATTGCTAACATGTCCATATATACCTTGTTACCTTTCACATCCCTTGCTAGCTGCAATTCCAATTGCACTTTCGCCTCCCTGCCCTCAAGCAACTTTGAGCTTTGTGTAGTGTTTGATAAAGTACTTTGGTATTAAATCCTTCATAGATACATCTAGGTTTATAGCCAAATAAAAGTAAAGTGTAGTGACACAGGCACGCAGGCTTCTCTAATGCTCATATTTTGATATTGAGTGTACACCTTATAAAAAGAGAAATCCTGTATCACCATGTGTAATGTTTCATAGACCATTGCTGCATTACTCATATGCAGGATGTATGGCATTCTGCAATATTTAAAGTGCAAATTCTACAGTGGGGTTTTTGAGACTCTGTTTCACTGATGCTGTTACGTGTTCTGTTTGTTATCTGCTAGCAACTATGAGCTCCAAATGTGCTTTTATATCATTACAAATCTGCATGCAATGCTTACTGTCTTTTACTCAAATAAACATCACATTGCTTGTGCTGTTTGCATGACAACCAAATCTTCAGAGCCACAGAGGAAGGTCTCATGGTGGTGGAGATCAAATAAATTTTCCAAATATCCCCTCATTATTTTATCATTTGATCCTTGGTCTTCTTGTTCCAGGAACAACCCTCATTTGATGTTTTCTATGTTAACATAATTAAATTGAAAGAAAAACTAATTCTATGTGTCATAAAAGCCATGATCATTTTGTTGCACTATTGGCTTCAGCAAAGATTCCATACAGTTAAAATATTATGCTAAACATTTTCTAGTTGTGATTGAGTCTGATTCTATAAACTTCACTTAACTCCTTCTTGGATCGCTTGGATTAGTTGTGTTTTTGAACAATTTAGTCTGAGCCCAAACATTAATTCTATTGCAGGGCTGCCAGCTTTAGCACTGAAAATCTGCTTAACTTTTACTAAAACAGGGTGACCCTGAAGCAGAATAAAACTGTATGGCTATAACAATAGTTAAATTCTGCATTAGAGGGGCCACTTAAGGCTTACTATGCTACAAGGGACCTCGCAAATCTAAATTACATCATCTCTACAGAGTTGCTATGACTAAGTATGATGTGAGTAATCTCTGAAAGTGGGGAAAACAGCATATTAAAGCAAAGGTTTTGAAACTTGTGAGATGGGGTGGGGAAAAACATTTGGGGGTGGGGGAGAGGTGTGACACCATGAGGCTTTGGCTTCAGTGGAATGGGGGCTCAATGCTTAGTTTCTGCCCTGGAATCTAGCGAGTATAATATCAGCCCTGCATATTGGTGTTGGATTTGAAAATAAATAAATGTATTTATCTGTTCTACTAGTAATACCTTGGCAGTTTAAAACTTAAAAAAATTAAAAGTCAAAAATAGTTTCCACTCTGTAATGTACTTTGTTTACTTTTAGAGGTTTTTTTTCAACTTGGAAAATGAAAATGATTGAAATCCATTTTGCTTTCAAATTTGAAGTGCTGCTGTATTTGAATCACAAATACTGCAGGGTAATACTCATTTCTATAACAACTATTTCTCTTTTCAATTTCTAAAAAAAAAGTGTTGTTTCTGTTGGTCTTAGACTTAGTAAAATCTCATTTTACAATATTGTAATTTCATCAAAAGTTAAATTAATTGTGTGCTGTAAACGCCTCTGTATGCTGTCATGAAGGAACAATGAAGGAAACTTTAAATGTCATAAGGTAATTGTTTTGGGATTGCAATGTGCTTGGGACCTTATATTTCATATGAAATAGCACAATGCATTCTGATGACCATTAAAAGCAGCATTGCAAGTATTAGGTCATTCTTACTTTTCCAAAGTCTCCAAATATATATTTTTTTAACAAAAAAAAAAAAGTCAGAATATACTATTATATTGAATTAGGTTACAAATACTTAAAAGAGTGTCACCAATAGTGGTTGTTTTAATTTTCTTTGAATAAACAGAAGAGATAAAATATTTTATTCGTATAAGTATTTTTCAAATAAAATATGCTATTTGCCAGGGTGATAGGCTAGTGCACTCCTCTTCACTCCTGAAAGACAGTGGGATATTTGCATGTAACCCAATATATTATATACATTGATGAAAAATAACAGTTTAAAGGCCACTTCAAATTTAAATATAAGATCTATTACAGTATCATTAAGATTAATATCAATAATGTTAGAGTAACTTTATATGATTTTAATGCACCATGTCCATTCAGTTGATCCACTGCCTCAAAGAATATGCTACAAGCAGGAAAGAGCAAATTATACGAAGAGATTGTATTATAACTGTTAAAGCGGGCATTATTTATACTCGTAGGCTGCGTCTAGACTGGCATGATTTTTGCACAAAGTTTGCGCAAAGTTTTTCCGTTAAAAGTATTTGCGCAAGAGAGCATCTACACTGGCATGTGCCTTTGCGCAAAAGATTTGCTTTTGCGCAAAAGCATCCGTGCCAGTGTAGATGCTCTCTTGCGCAAGAAAGCTCCGATGGCCAGTTTAGCCATCGGGCTTTCTTGCGCAAGAAATTAACGTTGCTGTCTACACTGGCCTCTTGCGCAAGAATACTTGCACAAGAGGGCTTATCTCTGAGCGGGAGCGTCAGAGTATTTGTGCAAGAAGCACTGATTTTGTACATTACAACGTCAGTGTTCTTGCGCAAATACTTGCGGCCAGTGTAGACAGGCGGCAAGATTTTGCGCAAAAGCAGTTGCTTTTGCACAAAATCTTGCCAATGTAGACAGCCATGGTGAATATTCCACTTCCTACCACAGAGCCAGAGCTGTCTCTGGGCACGTGATGGCCCCACACTGCTGTGCTGCAGTTTCTGCAGCAGTTTCTGCAGGCTGCCTTTATGGCCCTGCATGAGCTTGACTCTGAGCTCATTGTCAAGAACTTCTACTTGTGTGCGGGAGCGACGTACTTGCAACTGCACCCCACGGTGGAGCAATGCTTCTGGCGGCTGGACACCAGTTCCGGCTGGTGGGACCGGCTAGTGATGGAGTGATAGGATGACCAGCAGTGGCTCCAGAACTTCCGTATGAGAAAGGAGATTTTCCTGGAGCTGTGTACCTGGCTCGCCCCTGCCCTCGGAGGACGAGACACCCAGATGCGACCCGCCATCCCCTGGAGAAGTGGGTCACCATTGCTGTCTGGAAGCTCGCCACACTAGACAGTTACCAATACATAGGCAACCAGTTCATCGGAGCCCTTCTCATGCAGGTATGCCACTCTCAGGCTGCAGTCCCTGGAGGGGGGGAGTACTGGAAAGGGGGACCATAGGGAAGGGGGGTTGGGAGTGCGGGGGGTGGAGAGGTAGCGGGGGGGGGAGCCCTGTCCCTGGGGAGGTTCTGCAGTCCCACCCTCACACAGCCCTGCCAGGGGGCAGGCTTTATAGGGGGTGGATCCTGGGCTGTTTTGGGGGGGGAAGGGGGAGGGCTCAGGCACCCCCTTTGATTCTCTGTTTTGTTTCTTTGTTTGTCTGCTTCTGCAGGTGGTGAGGGCCATTAACACCGTCCTGCTGCGCAGGGTCATCCACCTGGACAACCTGGATCCCATTGTTCCCGGATTTGCTGCCCTGGGGGTTCCCTAACTACGGGAGGGGGAGGGCTATTGACAGAACACACAGTTCTTGGACATCTTCATTGGCTGGTCAGGGAAGGTGCATGATGCCCGTGTCTTCTGTACCACAATCTGGAGGCTGGCACTTTCTTCCCTAAGCACAACATCAGGGTCGGGAATGTTGAAATGCCACTGTGCATTGTGAGGGGGTGCAGCCTACCCCCTCACGCCGTGGCTGATGAAGCCGTACACTGGCCACCTGGACCCCAGTAAGGACTGCTTCAATGGCTGCCTGAGCAGGGCCCACATGCAGGCGGAGTGTGCCTTCGGATGCTTAAAGGCGAGGTTCAGGTGCCTCCTGACCTGCCTGGATGTGGGGGAGCAGAACATCCCCTAGGTGGTGTCCATGTGTGTTGTGTGCTCCACAACACTGTGGAGAGGAAGGGAGAGGCCTTCCTTCTGGGATGTGCGCACAGCTGCCATCCAGCAGACCCATCAGGTGGGGATGCACATCCGGGAGGCTCTGAGGGAGAGTTTCTCTTAAGGATACCAGTAACTCTTCCCAGGGCCTCCCCACTAGGGGGCCTCTGCCTTTCCCACAAGAACCCCTCCCTTCCCCCCTCCACCTCTCTTCCCTGCAGACACAATAAAAAAACAGTGTTGTTTTGAAAAACAGAACTATTTAAAACAGAAATAACTGGGGAGAAGGGAGGAGGTTAAAAACCTGGAAATAGGGAGGAGGATGGGGACCAAGAACCTTGGAGTGGGGAGGAGGGGCTCAGGGCCGGGGCTGAAATTAGCGCTTGGTGCTTTCTCTGCCTCATGTGCAGGGACCTCTGCAACTTCAGGGCAAGAGGGGGCAAGAGGATGGGGGATAGGCAGGAGGGGGGACTGGAGTGGGGTCAGGTATGGGAGGGGGACAGGAGCAGGTGCTCCTGAATGGTTGCCCACATTTTGCATCCCTGCTACAGTAGCTCAGTCCACATCTGGGCACACCACTGCAAGTCATTCCAGACAGGATGGAGATGTGCTCCCTCATGAGGTCCTCCTGGACCATGCAGCACCAGCAGCTCCCCCAGAATTGGGCGGCTGGCTGGACTGGTGTAGATCACCCTCAGTCACAGCTGGTCCAGCTGGGGAGAATAAAGAGAGATGGTCAGTCATCCCTGGAGACACTGTCCCTGAGGCGTTGCAACTGTGAGCAACAGTTTCCAGGTTAGAGGATGGTGGTGTCCCAGGAGCTAGGCCATGTGCGTCCTGGACAGTGGGCCCTGCCTTACAGGGGCCCAGAGGTTCTCAGGGGACCATTCTCCCCCCCCCCCGCCCTTGTGGAAGACCTTTTGCACAAGAACTCTTGCGCAAAACAGTTCTTGTGCAAGAAGCCTGCAGTGTAGACGTAGCCTTAGATTTTTAGCTTCTAAAGGATTGGCTCAGTGCGATCTTGTGGGTAAGATCCAAAGTGTAAATTGACCGGGGAACTGTGGCTGGTTTCTTGGGACTGGAAGAACACGTTTGGGGAAGGTGGGATTGGATTCTATAACCCCTCACCTGTGTGTTAGGCTCGGGGCTGATTGCGGCACAGGGGGAGCTGGGGTGCCTGAGGGGTTTTGCTCACTGTGACTGGTTTGTGGCCTATTTGGGGAAGGTCTCCCGTCTGGGGCTGTAAGGAGCCCTGAGTCTGAGCAGTTTGCCCTGAGCGGATGCCCTCAGTGGTGCCCAGACCCAGCCCAGTCTGTCACAGCACAATAAGCCAATAGTCTAAAAGATTACATAAATGCTCTGCTTATAGCTCAGGTTAACATGTTTGCTACTATGCAGGTGTTATCCCTCAAAATCTTCCTCTTGCAAGGTGTAAGTTAAGTCCTGATTTCAGATCCATAGAAATGATGGGTGGCACTTCCCAGACAGGTTTGCCCACAGGTACATTCCTAGAGGGTCTTAAAGCAAAGAGAAGAGTAAACAGTACATAGCAATGGTCATTGTGCAGTTTATGAATGCACCCCTTTGAGCTCGGATTGGCATCTGTGAGGGGAGGATACCGTTACTCCTACTGGCATGTTAGCCCTCACCCTGAACCCTGGTTGGTATTTGGGGAGGACACACTGTTATCTCTTTCTGAGCTGGGAAGCAGACTCTGAGGCCCCTCTTAGGCTGTGTCTAATTCACATTCTCAGTGAATTATGTGTCTATAACTCACAATAAACCCCAGTTACTGCTCCCTACTTGGAGTTGTGCTGCCTCAGCTTTTTTTATGCCTAGTTAAACAAACAAGGTTGTTTCCTGCTTATCTCAACTTGTCCTTAGCCATGTATTGTCCGTTGTTAGGTCTCAGGCCTCAGACCAGACCATCCATTTTGGGCATATGTGAGAGATTCTTAACAAGGACTGTGCTCAGAAACTTACATACATATTATTAAGATCTTGGCCCTTCAGTTCTCCGCGTCATCTCACACCTCAATGAAGGCCAGGATCTCTGCCCCAGACCGGGACAGTGCATGTCTCTTGTAGCCCCTGGCAGGCTCCTGGGAGACCTGTGCATGCTCCCTGGGACAGGCAGGGGGCTCTTGTGGGCCTTGTGGCTGGGACATGGTGCCCAGACATCAGGCACTGGCCACTGCGCTGTGGCTGAAGGCTCTGAGGGCTGGCTTCCTACGACAAGCCCTCTCCCCTGTGTCTTCAACTTTAAGGGAACATCTAGATTACAGACTTTTGTTGACAGAGGCTTTGTCAGATAGGGTATGTCTAGACTGCATCCCTCTGTCGGCAGAGGGATGCAGATTAGGCAGGTCGACATTGCAAATGAGGCAAAGATTTAAATATCCTGTGCCTAATTTGCATAAAAATGGCCGCCGTGTTTTGCCGACTCAGCACTTTGTCGGCAAAAAGTGGCAGTCTAGAGGGGGATCTGTCGAGAAAGAAAGCCTTTTTTGACAGATCCCTTATGCCTACTGCAAGGAGATTTACAGGCTGCGTCTAGACTGGCAAGTTTTTCTGCAAAAGTGATTGCTTTTGCGGAAAAACTTGCCAGCTGTCTACACTGGCCACTTGAATTTGTGCAAGAACACTGACGATCTAATGTATGATCGTCAGTGTTCTTGCGCAAATACTATGACTCTCCCGTTCGTGAAAAAGCCCTCTTGAGCAAATGCTTTTGCGCAAGAGGGCCAGTGTAGACAACTGAGAACCGTTTTGCGCAAAAAAGCCCCGATGGCAAAAATGGTGATCGGGGTTTTCTTGCGCAAAACAGCGTCTAGATTGGCACGGACACTTTTCCACAAAAAGTGCTTTTGCGTAAAATCGTCCGTGCCAATCTAGACGCTCTTTTCCGCAAATGCTTTTAACGGAAAAACTTTCCGTTAAAAGCATTTGCGGAAAATCATGCCAGTCTAGACATAGCCATACTGTCGACAAAGCGCGTCTAGACTACATCCAGTACTGTCAACAGTGTAGACACAAAGAGTGTAGATGCAAAGGACAGTGTAGATGCAATAACGCCTTCTGTCAACAGAACTCTGTCGACAAAAGGCGTTATTCCTCGTAGAATGAGGTTTACCACCGTCGACAAAACTGCCGAGTTCTGTCAACGTTATGTAGACAGAACTCGGTGGTAGTGTAGACGCAGGTATAGTTTTGTCGACAAAAAGTCCACTTTTGTTGACAAAACCCTGTAGTCTAGACACCCCTAAGAGCTGCAGGGGAACAGGAACTATTGCGTTCTGATGAGTATGGACGGACTGGCCAGCAAGACACCTGTGGGATTTCCTGGAGGCCTCTTTTTTCGACAAAACTCCCTATTCCGTATCTACACCCACCCTCTTCCAAAAAAGCTTTTTCAGAAGAGGCCTTATGTCTCATGGAATGAGGTTTAACAGCGTCAGAAAAAGCCATCCATTATTTTGACTTTCTTTCAAAATAATGCAATTGCAGTGTGGACGCTAGTATTGTTTTTCCAGAATAACAGCCGTTATTCCAGAAAAATGGTGCAGTGTAGACGCACCTTCAGGCACATGTATGTGAACATGTGTAGTAATCATTTTTTCCCAAATGCATTCATTATTAGCTGTTATGATGACAAGTGGCCTTGGTTTAGACAATTCACATAGGATATGTCTACACAGCCAAACCGCTATTTCAAAATTAATTCGAAATAGAGGAGCACTTATTTCGAATTTGGTAAAGCTCATTCCACGAGGAATAACGCCAAATTCAAAATAGCTATTTTGAAATAAGTGCTGTGTCGACACTTATATCAAAATAGGGGGCCCCCAGACTTCCCAGGGTGCCCTGGTGGCCACTCCAGCCTCAACCAAGAACAGGCCTCTCCCTCCCCCCTCCCCAGAACCCTTAAAGGGGTTGACTCTGGCCACAGTGTCTGTGCCAGCTCCAAGCCAGTAGGGCCAGCAGTCACTGCCCCGACCCAGTGGCCACAAAACATAAGCCAGCAAGCCACTGGCAGCCAGCCCTCCACTGCTCCCCAGGAGCAGTCTGCCAGCTCCCAGGAGCCTGCCAGGGCCCGGAGAAGGCGGGCGCCTTCCTTGTCCAGGGTGGAGATCATGGACCTTCTTCAGGTTTGGGGGGGGATGCCTCCAACATCCATGATCTCCGCACTAGACGGAGCAACGTGGCCGTCTATGGCAGGATAGCTGCCAGCCTGGCCATCAAAGGCCACATGTGAACCCAGGAGCAGGTTTGCATGAAAATCAAGTTGGTCCGGCGAGACCCCCCAACCATGAGCCCTGAGCTACCCTTCCCCCTTCTTCCCCTTGCTTCCTCCTTCCAGCTCCCTCCTCCCAGGTTTCCCCCTCCCCTCTCCTACCCTCTCTTCTCCCCTCTCCCACCTCCTTTCCCCAGTCTCACCAGAGTTTCATTCCCTCCCCCCAGTTTTGTTAAATAAAGAGAGTTTGTGTTCATGAAAATACATGTATTTTATTTTACATCAGGAAGGGGGGGGTTAGGCAGGGGTAAGTGGAAAGATGTGAGGGAGGAATGAGGCACAAGCCCCCAGAGAGGCACACCAGGGAGGCTCTGAGGAGCAGGATGGAAGCTCTCCCGCAGGGCCTCCTGGATACTGACAGCCCCCCGATGGACCTCCCGGATGGCAGCCTGCAGAAAGTGCAGCCAGGCTTGTAGCAACATGTCCACGAGAAGCACCAGAGTGCCCAGAGCAGCTCTGGCTCTATGTTGCTGTGGTGTCCCGAGTGAGGGCAACCAGAGCACAAAGAGACAAAATGCTTTGCTGTCCCTCATCAAGGTAGGCAAGCAAGCAGGGAAAGCTGAGAACCAGCTGTCCGGGGGCGGGGGGTCCCTTTAAGCACAAGCCTCAGATAGCCTCAAGCAGCAGCCACACAAAGTAACTCCTGACCTGATGCCCTGTCGGACCTGGTTCCGGCCGGCCTTAAATGAGATTCAGCATCCACTCAGTGTGGCCGGGCTATTTCCAAATAGCAAAAAGCTATTTCGAAATGCATTTTGTGTGTAGCCACATTATTTCGAAATAAGCTATTTTGAATTAACTATTTCAAAATAAGATATTTTGAAATAACACTATACTGTAGACATACCCATAGATGCTTTCAGAAAAATGTTAAGTATGCCTTTTGGCGACAGGGTACCATCCTGCTGTAAGATACTGATATTTTGGACCTGGATCTAGAATGTAAATCTAAGGAGGAAACTGATGATTTAAAAAAAAACTCTCAGGGATACAAAAGACAGGACTATGCAGCACTTTAAAGACTAACAAGATGGTTTATTAGGTGATTAGCTTTCATGGGCCAGACCCACTTCCTCAGAGCAATATGTGGAAGAAAATTGGCACGACCATCTTTGTAGTCATTGGCACGACTATCTTTGTAATGGGTGAGATGCTAATTATCTCACCCATTACAAAGATAGCTTCCCCAATTATCGCCCCTAACGTCATTACCTCGCAGACACTAACCTCCCCCCCCCCCCACCCCTGCTCTGTTCTTAAATCTGATTCGTCAATTTTATATGTGTTCACTATTTTTTGATTGTATCACTTTGGAATATATGGTCCTGCCAATTTTCTTCCACATATTGCTCTGAGGAAGTGGGTCTGGCCCACGAAAGCTCATCACCTAATAAACCATCTTGTTAGTCTTTAAAGTGCTGCATAGTCCTGCTTTTGTTTCAGCTAGACCAGACTAACACGGCTGCATCTCTATCACTATTCTACATCTTAGGGATACCTTAGACGCCTTTTAATGTCTACTAATATCCACTGTGTCCTTCCTTCTTGGCAGAGTTAGTTTGTAGACCCAACCCATTTTAATCTCAGGATTTCCCCAACTCTATTTCCCCACGTGTTGGCTGGAATATGATTCATGCATATTTGGTGAAGGATGATCCCCAGAAGATGTTAATGCTTGTTTCCTGTCAATTGAGTTTTTTTCTAGGCTCTTTTTCTGCCCTCCACTCTGTTTTAGGTTCCAGTTTCATCCTCCTCCTCAGCCCCCACCACCCACATACCTCAACTTCTGATGAATCCCACTGCATGGAACTCTAGCAAGTGCTCTGTTCTACACTGGCTACCTCTAAATTAATATTGTTTGTGGTCTGGAACTATGTGCATTGAGCACTTTTCACAGCACTAAGCACTTGCCATTTGAGCTTAGATGAGGAAATCAGAGAGGTTGGTGAAACTTCCTTGCCCAGTGTGATGTAGTGGGGCATCTTGCTGGTCGCTAGGCTTGGGCTGTTCCCTACTGGCCCTGTGTGTGAGCAAGGCCCAGCACGGGGGGCCAGACACTGCCCTGACTGGTTCTGATTTGCGGGAGGGAAGGAGATTGGAACAAAGGAAGTTCGTGGGGGGAGGAAGAGTTAGTCTGGGGCTGGAAACATGATGGAGACAGCCTATGGAGGGGACTTGGAGACTAGGGCCTCAGGCACCCCGCCTTAAGGGGTCTGGGGCATCCTAGCCCCCTCCTATTGCCACATCACGTCTTGCTGTGCTATATTCTGGAAAATCAATAAACCCTTCTCTATTCTGCTGGATGGTGGAGACTGTTCTGGGTGCTACAGGGGTTCAGGATCGGGGGAACCCCGACTACGCCATCACACCCAGTAATGCTAGCTTCAAAGAGGGAATGTCAGACTAATATATTTGGATGTTTGCAGGGATGGAGCCCTGTCTGGGGTGTTAAGATGCTCAGTTAAGCTTGGAAAAGTTCAGTTGCAGTTCACAAACTGGGGCTACATCTAGACTACACAGTTTTTCTGGGATTAAAACTGTTCCACATCCAGGGAACGCATTTGCTCTTCCACTTTTATTATGTCACTGATGTTAGCACTGATCTCTATAACACTGACAAACTGACATGAGTTAATATCTGGCGCACTGCGGATTACTATTCCTATGCGCTGTGTTAGTCATGTAGCACATTTGAGGCATGAATTCAACTTTTAGTCCTTACCCTGGCTGAAGTACTGGTGAAATTCACTGGTATTAATTCTAATTTTAAGCTACCTTTATATGCTCTATCTTTTACTTTTAAAAATCAACTTGTTTACTAGATTTCATAAGATTTTCAGTCAGAATATCTTCCATTCCCTGCATTTTAGTGGAAAATGGATGTAGGCTCTGCCCCCATAAATTTTATGGAAAAGTGCTTTTGGATATGAATATGCATAACTTAAATATGCTTTATGCAAAATATGGCATGTAACCTTTCATGGAAAAGTTTGTAATCCACTGAATGTGTATTCAATAGATGAACCTCAAAGGATCCAGAAGATCAGTTTGTTTAAACACATAACATCTGCTGAACCTTTTGAGCCCCAAGTTGGGGAAGCTACTCTAACCTCTGCTGCCAGGATATACTGGTACAGTTACAGTGTGCCAGATATTAACTCATGTCAGTTTGTCAGTGTTATAGAGATCAGTGCTAACATCAGTGATATAAATTAGAATGGAATATGTTGAATTTTTCTCTAAGATGCAATCATGCCTATTTTAAACATCCCCCCTAAAGAATGCTGGAAACCCCTCACCTCATGTATGTTTTATCTTTCCACAATAGGGCTGTTAGCTCCCCTCCAAGCACAGAGCGCATGGTAAGCATTCAGACAATACTAGGGTAGTGTCTTGATATGTGTGCTTCCTACTCATTTTTTGCAGCTGAACTGTTCAACCCGCATATACACAGACTAAGAAAGAAAATAGCTTTCTGACATTAGTCAAAAATAATAAAATATATTAGGGCAACAGAGTGTATCAGGTTGGAACTAGTTGAAATAATCTGTGCTTGACAGATCAAACCATTTCCTATAAAACAATTTTAAAGTATTAGAACAGTGGTCTCCAAACTTTTTACACCCAACATCACTTTTTAAATGTCAGGGCAAGCCAAGATCTACCCTATCCCTTCCCTAAGACCCCCGCCCCCCCTTCCTTGAGGCCCCACCCTCTCCATTCCCCTCCTCTCCATCATTTGCTGTCCCCCCACCCTTACTCACTCTCACTGCATTGAGACAGGAGGTGCAGGCTCTGGGGTGGGAATGAGGGATTTGGGTGTGGGAAGGGATGAGAGGTGCAAGCTCTGGGAGGGAAGCTGGGTGCAGGAGAAGGTGGAGAAGAAGCTGGCTCAGGGAGGGGGCTCCAAGCTGGAGAGTTTTGCAGTCAGATGGAGGGTTGGGGTGCTGAGCAAGCTGCAGGGCTTGTGGATGTGGGGGTATGGGAGTTTGGGGATGTAAGGGGCTCAGGGCAGGGGGTTTAGGTGTATGATAGGCTCAGGGTTGGGATCTGTGGGGGTGCAGGAGTTATGATGTGGCAGCCACATGGGGGCTTTTTGGACAGGCTTCATTTTTAAATAAAATATTATGTCCACCACAAAATGTTTCATCATTGTCTTTATGTATGGGAGGGGCAGGGAACCTAATTTTTATCAGGGGCCATTGACCCACAGAAAAATCAGCTGCGGACCACAGAAGTGAGCTGCAAAAAAACAACCCCTCCAAAACCCCCAAGCCTCACTGATGTGGCCCCCAACTGAGCCACTTTACTCCCCTGGCACTCCACCCCATCACGTGGGTGGGGGGAGGGTAGGTAGGACTGAGGTTCAAGGCTTCAGGCCAGATTAATTCTTCTGGGGTTCCAAGGTTAGTGGATTTTGAGGGCCGCTCTACACTCTGAGATGGGGCCAAAAATGAGGGATCCAGTATGAGGGACAGGGCTGCCAGTAAGTGGGATAGGGATGGGGGTTCAGAATCTGGATGGAAAATAGGGTACAGGAACAAGCTGGGGGTCAATGTCTGGCTAGAAGGGAGAGGGGCAGGCAGGAGCATGGTGCTGGTGGGTGTCTGGCCAAGAGCCAGGGGACAGGGTGGTGGTAGGAGTCATAGAATCATAGGGCTGAAAGAGACCTCAGGAGGTCATCAAGTCCAGACCCCTGCCCAAAGCAGGACCAACTAAATTATCCCAGCCAGGGCTTTGTCAAGCTGGGACTTAAAAACCTCTAGGGATGGAGAGTCCACCACCTCCCTAGGTAACCCATTCCAGTACTTCATCACCACCCACCACACCACAGCTAGACCTCCCCCACTGTAACTTGAGTCCATTGCTCCTTGTTCTGCCATCCGTCACTACTGAGAACAGCCTCTCTCCATCCCCTTTGGAACCTCCCCTCAGGAAGTTGAAGGCTGCTATCAAATCCCCCCTCACTCTTCTCTTCTGCAGACAAAACAAACCCAAATCCTTCAGCCTCTCCTGGTAGGTCATGTGCTCCAGCCCCCTAATCATTTTGGTTGCCCCTTCCTGGACCCTCTCCAGTGCATTCGCATCTTTTCCATAGTGAGGGGACCCAGAACTGGACGCAATACTCCAGATGTGGCCTCACCAGTGCAAAATAAAGGGGAATAATCACTTCTCTAGATCTGCTGTAAATGCTCCTCCTAATGCACCCTAATATGCCATTAGCCGTCTTGGCTACAAGGGCACACTGTTGACTCATATCCAGCTTCTCATTCACTGTAATCCCCAGGTCCTTTTCTGCTGAACTGATACTTGGTCAGGAGGCAGGGGCAGGGTGCTGGATGGTGTGGGCACCCCAAGAGGGGGACGGTGCCTCTCAGAGCCTTCAGCATGCCTGCCTCTGCTTTGAGCCCCTTCGGGAGGGTCCACTCCCTCTGGACCCCCAGGACCTCCATTCCCAGAGGGACTTGTTCAGCCCTGTTCTCTAGAGCAGAGTGACTCTCAGCCAGCACAAAACAGGAGGGTTTTTTGAGCTTTGAACACAGCAAAGGTTCTGTCTTAATCAGGAGTGCTGACCAGCACCTGGTGACTAAGGGGTCAGCCAACAACAATGTAGGTAGGAATTTCAAACTGGAAGAGAGGGATTTTCCTCTCTCTTCCGTGTTTTAGAAGCAGAGCAGTTTCTTCCAAGACTGAGGGAGATGGGAGACACTTCTCTCTCCAAGAACAGACTTCTTAAAATGTGTAAGTAGGGAAATGTTTAGCTAGTCCATCAGGATTTGCTGTTTTTCTTGTTTGGGAACTTGGAAATAATGTCTGAGCTTGAAACTTTTTTTTTTCCCTTTTGTAACTAAGTTTTAGCCCAGGGGGTTTCCCTGAGTATCTATATCAATTGGTGGTTCTTCCCATCTAGCCACTTTACTATGCTTACAACTATAGTTTTGTTTTGATCATAAAAGATTGTTTCTTTGGTTGATTTTTGTGTCCTGGAATGTCTGTCTGTGTGTATCTGCATGCCTGATTGAGGGGTCAGCTACCACAGACTGTAACTTGTTTTTCTCTTTTCTTTTTTTAAGCTCTTTTGGGGGAAAAGAGCTTCGGGTACCCCTGGGGTTGGTTTCAAGTGTCCACCACTGTTTGTGGATTCAAAAGCATTTGATGGTGGCAGCGGATTTCCCAAAATCTGGGTATTAGGATTTGGGGGGGAAGTTTTTGTACCAGAGCCTGTAGAAGCAAGGTTTTGGAGTGCTCTTGCAGACCCCCACTTCTACATTCGTTGTGCCAGTGTGGGGAACAGCCTTGACAGGTTCTCTCAGGCCTGTAGGCCTGGGCCCTCAGCCCTGCACGTCAGTTTCCCCTGCAGCTAGCTGAGTCCTGCCTGTTCTGCTCTCTGTCCCGAACAGCCCAACTGTCTCCCAGCAGAGCCTCCAATAATCCCAACAACAGTCCCTCTCCAGTCCATTGTCTTCTCTCCAGGTAACAGGGTCACCTGGGCCCCTCTCTTCTCTGCCTCTCGTCTCCTCCATCCAATTTTCTCCCCTTGCTGGGACCAGCTGGGTCAGTCGCCAGGGTCTCCCCTCTGTAGCCCATTGTCTGTTGTCTGGCCAGAACAGGCTGTGTACTCTGAGAAGGTCTGGGGTCACCAGGGCACCAGACACCGGGGCTCCAGTTCTGGGCTGTTCTCTGAAATAACAAACTTCTTCTACCTTGTCACATTAAACCAGAAATACTGAGTGCCCTCTCTGAATGCAACCCCTTTTGAACCTCCAAAACTCCCCAGTTCCTCACAATTCTCTACATCTGTTTCAGGAATGAATTAAAACACTCCTGAAATCCAATCCCCATTTGACCTCTAGGGCAATGGTTTTGACAGTAATCACATCTCATCTCACAAATACTGGAAAGTATAACTTTTTGCATTGTAGGGAATAATTCTGGACACTCTGGATGCAGGTGAAAACAAGTCAGAGGATTTATTACACACTCAGCGCTGGTGAAGTGACACCCAGGGGTTAACCTGGTGAACAATAGATTATATAGACACCAGATGAGCGGAGGAGAAGCAATTTGATAGGGTCTGGCGGCGAGATGAAATGAGCACATAAGCCAATAAACTACGAAGGTTACACAGCATCTCCGCCCATCGTCAATTAAACATCTTATCAATAATACAGGTAGTTATTCCTAACAAGCTAAATAAGCTAACATAAACAAAACAGACATGTTAATGGCAACTTTGTTTATTGAAATTATGATGCATCTACTGCGGAGTGATACTGCCTCTTGTTGGCATAGTCCTTGGGTTCCAGGCTTATTATCTAGGATTAAAGGAAGATAGTGAGCATAAATCACACTCATTAACCTTAACAAAGTTTGTTTTGTTGCCAACCAGCCTCTTATCAGAATGAGGCCCTCTTGGAATGTAGTTGCCAGGGTGACCAGGGTCATGCTGTGTGTTTCCAGGCCTGCCTCAAATTTAGGATAGAATAGGGGGTTCTTAGGAAAATACCCTGGACTGCCTCAGTTTACCCCTACAGCTCCATCCTCTTGACCTTAGGGTTCTTGAACCTGCCAGGTTAAATACAACAGTTTCAGGGTTTTTAATTTACTTTGGAAGTGCCAGTACAGCACCAGTACTATTATACATGTTAAAATTGAGACTCCCCACATTATTTGACAAAACACTACCCATATCCATTCCCAAGGTATTTCTTCACCAGTAAAGGCACTGACCATGATTATAGTTTTGACCTCTACTGCCTGGTTGAGTGCCTCAGAGTAATGTGTTTTGGCATGGTCCATGGTTTTCCCTATCTGTGTACCTCAGATGGACAATCCTGATGCACCTTTGGGCATCGGCCACCAACGCCTCGATTTTTGCTTCCAGGGCCAGTAGAGCCTTCTCTAGGTACTTACTTCTGCCATGCCACTCAGGATCCCATGTTAGGTTACCCGTCATTACCGAAGTGCGGTAAAGCTGCGTCCCATCAACGGTCAGGATCGCCAGGCGAGGGACGGTTATGCACATGGATGGATATGTAGAGGGGCAGGGCCTTCCATTTAGTTCAATGCAGTGGTCTGTCTGGGCAGTCAAACACCAGTAGGTACCGTTCATTTGGACCAGCTGTTTCTCTGTGACAACCACTTCAAACCTAGACAGATTCGTCATGATGTTATATGGGCAGGTACATAAGATTTCCTTATCGGAGTGGGTACAAGAGTCCCTGGGGTACAGGGAGCCCCTACACCCTCAGAATAAGCAATGCCCTCAATTCTAACAATATGCCTGTGCTTTGGCAGAGTCAGGGAAGTTACCATGCTAGCTTGTTGTGATTAATCTCTGGTCCAAATATCTGGTTATGTCTAATGAGGGGGACACAGACCTAGACAAATCCTTTAAACTATATAGGACCAATCAATTGGCTTGGCTGGTGTCTAGGCCTCCATGGGCATTAGATATTATCGCATTTGCCAGCCTGGATTCTATACAGTTTCTTTCTTCAGCTTTTTATGCTGTGACATAAGTGTTGCTGACAAAGTTCTCAGCTCCAAACCAACCAGCGATGTTATCAGCTAAGCCCTGTCTCTACCGAATTAGGTGCTCACCAATTTAATTGGTCAGTCTGGTAATGTTAGTACCTTGCTGGCCTATATTTCCTATGGCAAGGCGCACCTTGACCCTGAAGGTGTGGGACACCATAGAGGTGAGGACTGGTAGCATTCATCCAAATGAGGCCACGGTAGTGATGGCCATTGTTTAAGAAATGATTGCCATGCCTCAGGGGTACCTTTGTCTGAGCCTTAAGTGGTAAACCCCAGTGGGAGTTAGTAGGTACCTTGTGGCTGTGTCTAGACTGGCCAGTTTTTCTGGAAAATCAGCCGCTTTTCTGGAAAAACTTGCCAGCTGTCTACACTGGCCGCTTGAATTTCCGCAAGAACACTGACGATCTCATGTAAGATTATCAGTGTTCTTGCAGAAATACAATGCTGCTCCCGTTCGGGCAAAAGCCCTCTTGCGCAAATGCTTTTGTGCAAGAGGGCCAGTGTAGACAACGTGGTATTGCTTTGCGCAAAAAAGCCCCGATGGCTAAAATGGCGATCGGGGCTTTCTTGCGCAAAAGCGCGTCTAGATTGGCCAGGGATGCTTTTCCGCAAAAAGTGCTTTTGTGGAAAAGCGGCCATGCCAATCTAGATGCTCTTTTCCGCAAATGCTTTTAACGGAAAACTTTTCCGTTAAAAGCATTTGCGGAAAATCATGCCAGTCTAGACACAGCCTGTCAGTATAATTGGTGCATGGCCTGATATTAGGATTTGGTTTCTTTCCCACAATAGCCCATACAAATTCTAATACCGAGGACTGTGTGTTCCTTGTTTTCATAGTGTCCATGTTATTACATTAAACAAAATAATTATGTGTGAATGAGGGGCGGCCGAAGGCCGTGTATTCCCCATTGCTATTAGCGCGCATCTGTCCCCCCAGGTATGTGATTCGAAGGCGGGTTACATTAACTGGAGTCACTGTCCCTCTTATGGGGCCACAGAATGGTTCCAGGATGTTTTTATTAATAATGGGTACTCATGCAATTCCATGAGTCTTTCCAGGTATTCTTGAGGACTTTTAAGGCATCAGGCATCTGGCACCAATGGGTAGCAGGGCAATTGGCTATTATTGCAATGGTGAGGTTACTAGTTTCCCCATCATTGTGGGCATTGGTGTATGACTTTATTCAAATATTCTGATGTCCCATTCGCCTGTCTTTTTTCACTCACTGATTCCTTGTTATCGCTGGTCAAACCACTTTTATGGTTAGTGTGCAAGTCTGCAAAAGCGAAATATTTCATTTGTGTGACCATTAAAGCAAAGCGAACCCGGTGGAGAGGGGTTGGTACCCCACTCCCAGTTCTCCTTTTCACATGGTGCACTCCTTGTGCCTTTTCTCCAGCTCCATAGGAGTAGCAGGGGCAGCCTCATGGTTACCTTCCAGTTCCCTTTTGTTCATGTATGGAGACATTGTTAGCATTCGCCTAGCTTAAACAATTACCAAACTATTATCCTTCCACTAGATTTTAGAGTTGCCAATTGATTGGGCCCAATTATTAATAATTTTTTAAACCCATGTTTCTGCTTTAACAATATCCTACACACAATAACATTTGCAATACATATTAAACATTTCCATACAAATTAAAACAACACAAGATGAACTTAGACCACAAAACAAAATCATTATGTCATGGCAGTAGAACCATGGTTTTTTTCTTCAGTTGCTCTTCAGTTGATACCAGCGCTTTCTGATGTTCTGAAAGACAAAGAAAACATTTCTACCCCCATGGCACATTATATTTTAGAATACTTTTCTTTTACAGAGGGTCTTGCTGATTTCTTGATCAGCCTGCCAATAATATGCTTTTATTTTGTAAACCAGCTTCAGCGGGTTTGGGTGAATTACTTCATTGTTCAATTATTATGTTAAAGGTGGTATGCCTCAATTTCCCTCTTATACCGTAGACTAGGTTTCTAATGTGTGAGGCTCCAAAGTATTCACGGGTAGTAACTGAGAGGCCTTACTGCAATAGAAATTTTCCTTAGTACTAGGTGTTTGCCAGTTACCATTCCAACAAGCAAAAAGATTTTCTTTTCCTGGAAAAGAATCATATACAATGTTACAGGTTTACTTGTTAGAGAACATTACCATTAAATTTTCAAATATTTTGAATATCTTGTTTTTATTTGGACAATTTACTTTAGGGGACAGTGGGTTTTATATTCTTTGAAATAGCCAGGCAGCCTGTATATACAACTTTGGGTCTGAAAGCAAGCCAAAAAGTATTATCAACTTAGCCTTGAAAAGAGACACAGTGAAGTTTCAGAGCTTGGGTTCTTAAAATAATAATTTGTCTTCTTAGAAAGCAAATTTAACCTTAAGGGTTAAATGCCCAAGACAAGCAGCACTAGTCAACTTGTGTCTTGTCTGTTTGCAATGTTAAGTGTTTATCCAAAACAAAATAAAATGAATTCATTTGAAACCTACAAAACAGATTTACAAATTTACAATGTATAGATTTTATTCATTTTATGCAGTTAACCAGTTAAGTTTCAGCAGAATCCCTTATTTCCCATTTCTTGTTTAATTATTAAATTAAACCCTATTTTCCCCTTAGCAGATGTAACAAGTGTCTGTAGCCAAATATTTAAATTTGATTGTTTCTTTGCCTGGATTATTTACATATTACTTAAGAAAAAAGCCGCAAGAAACAAGGAGTTGTTTGTTTTGTTTTGTTTTTAAAGCAGGTTTTTGTCTCACACATTACAACAATTGCTTAATCCCTTCCACACTCCCAGGGAGTCAACTTCTTACCTTCACATACCCTTAATCACTTGCTTTGTTCCTTAAAAGAAAACTTTCCTTATTCCTATTAATTTAACTTTCCAATGCCTGTATTACTGCTTTCCTGCTGAATGGCTTTTTCCAATGACACAGGCTTTGTCCATTACTAACTTAGCAAGAAGGGTGGGCTTTTCAATTAGCCCTCACAGTGTCTGGTTCCTTTTATTGGGTAAATCCAAATGTTTATTATTGCAGTGAGCTAATAATAATTTTTAAACTTCTTAGGGTTTTCCATAACAGCCAGGCTGCATTTTTTGTTTGTTTGTTTGTTTTGGTTTGTTTGGTTTTTTTTGCAGTAAGCTTAAGGGACATTGTCAATTTACTTCAAAGTCTGCAGGGCTTTTCTGAAATAGTTCATTCTATACTGGCTCTGAGGTTAACTACTCCCCCAAACTTGGTAAGGAGATCTATGCTGCAGATTGTGTCTTCTTGATCCGGGGGGGGGGGGCCGACAATGATTATATCTTCAAATTCAATTGCCAAAAGCTGGCTTAGGGCAGCTTTTAATTTACCTCCTCTCACGCCCTCATGCCAACTATAACGGCGTGTGAGGGGAAGGTTTTGGCTGTTTATCGACACCAATGGTCTGGTGTCTATTAATATTTTGCCCAGCTGGCTCCCACTCGTGCGTTAAGAAACATCCTTGGGTTGACTGCGGTTCCAGCCAGAGAAGCTGCTGTAATCTATTTGCTAGCAAGGAACTGGAGAATCTCCTGGAGTTGCTGGGCAGCTTTCTCCTGCTCCTGCATGCTGTTCTGTGTGCGAGGGGCATTTTTGCTCGGCCATTGTCCTGCCTTGCCCCCTCCAGAGTGGAAGCACTCTTTCTTAGTGTGGCCAGTCTTTTTGCAGTTGGTACAAAGTTTGGGCTTCCTTTTGTGCCCACAGTCCCGTGTTATGTGCCCCAGCTTCCTGCAGGTATAGCAGAGAACAGCCTGGATTAAAGCTACTTTCTTTCCCTTCCTGTTCTCTAAATCGGTAGCCCACTTCATTATGTCTGTGTAAGTGTTTCCAATCGAGATGCCTAGGGCCAATACGGCTTGGTGGTTGGCAGACATTCCTTCATTCAGAATTTGGAGGAACACTTCCCCTAAGCTGTTAAACTTATCCCAAAACTCAGTGCTTCGCTTTGGATCGGGCAGATCTGTTACTAGAGCCCATTTTTCCAGAGGAAAGAGCTGGTCCCTTTCAGTTATCTTTTGTGCCTCCTCTCTATCTTCAATAATGTGTGGCAATGTGCCATATGGGGCTGAGCATAGAGAGGGGTTGATGAAGTTGCATTGTGGAGCTAAATCCTCCCCTAAATCTGGGAGAGGTGGCACAGTTAGTATAAGCACACGAGCTGAGAGATCCTTTTCTCTCACTCCTATTGCGTTCTTTTGGCACAGAGGTTTACATTTCTGCTGCAGGGTGGGTTTTTGCTCTTCTGAGAGTCAATCTCATCCCTCAGGGCTTTAATTTCTTTCTCTTTTAGGGTATATCTACACTAGCCCCCTACACGTTTGACTGCCGCGTGTAGCCGCGGGCAGTTAGTTCGAACTAGGGAGGCTAATGTAGGCATTCGAAATTGCAAATGAAGCCCGGGATTTAAATAGCCCGGGCTTTATTTGCATCTTCCCGTCCGGGCGCCATTTTTAAATCCCCCTAGTCCGAGCTAACTGCCCGCGGCTACACGCGGCAGTCAAACGTTAACTCGAACTTAGTCCTTAGCTCAAGTTAACTGTTACACCTCGTGGAATGAGCTTGAGCTAAGGACTTAGTTCGAGTTAACGTTTGACTGACGCGTGTAGCCGCGGGCAGTTAGCTCGGACTAGGGGGATTTAAAAATGGCGCCCGGATGGGAAGATGCAAATAAAGCCCGGGCTATTTAAATCTCGGGCTTCATTTGCAACTTTGAATGCCTACATTAGCCTCCCTAGTTCAAACTAGGGGGCTAGTGTAGACATACCCTGAGTGAGAAGTTTTTTAACAATGTTATTACTGCCTTCTCGGGTTTTTTTACTTTCCTTTTCAGTCTCTCTGGTGCATGTTTGTAGTCTAGATGTTCCCGTGGGCTAGCTCTCCCTTCTCCCTGCAATGTCATGGCTTCTGTCTGGCTTAGCCCTCAATCCCTTCTTTCTTTCTTATTTTTGTTTTTGTTTTTGTTTTGTTTTGTTTTCTCCTTTCCGGGGATGTATGTCTCCCCCTTCTTTTCTTTTTCTTTTTTCTTTTGTTTTCCAACCTTGATTACGTGGGCACAGGATCCCCCCGGATCAAGCATTGGGGTTTTACGGAAGTTGCGCGCAGTTTTCCTCCCTTGGATGTCACGGCCACTGACACCTCACTCACCGGGAATTTTACGAATCTCTCCCTCCCTTTATCTGCATACAGTTTTGCTGTCCTGCATCCCAAAGGGCATGCCCACAAATCAGCTTTCCCACACTTCTGTATACGGTTTATACTGCCGCAGTTCTCATGCCTCTTGGCACCTTGCCCACTGCCAACTGGAATGGGGACGTGAACTATTCAAGGGTGTATACGTCACGTGCCTGTCGGGGGGCTTCCATCAGGTCTTGCAATGTTACGTGCAATGAGAGAGTGGCCGCCTTACGTACCCAGTCAATTCTGAGATTAATGTCTGGCTCAACAACAAGCTGGTGGTTTATCCAGTCCCTCCGTAACAGCCCCTTATCTCAAACAGCATAGTGCCATCTTGTGCTTGTCCCCACATGGGTCCCCCCTCAGGTCTGCCTCTTATGCTTGGTTCACACACGTCTAGGTGTCTCATGCCTCAAATGGGAATGGAACTAGGATGGAACGAGAGACTTGCATCCCTGGCCTAATGAGGTAGTAAATAAATGTACTCACCTCTCTTTGGATGCCAGTCTCTGGCCCCCGATCAGCTCACAAGCCTGCATCCCGGACGAGCCCCCAAACTGTAGGGAATAATTCTGGACACTCTGGATGCAGTGAAAACAAGTCAGAGGATTTATTACACACTCAACGCTGGTGGAGTGACACCCAGGGGTTAACCTGGTGAACACTGGTTAATCAAAACTTTACAATAGATTATAAAGGCAGCAGATGAGCAGAGGAGAAGCAATTTGATAGGGTCTGGTGGCAAGATGAAATAAGCACATAAGCCAATAAACTATAAAAGATTACATAGCATCTCCGCCCATCACCAATTAACAGCTTATCAATAATACAGGTAGTTATCCCTAACAAACTAAATTAGCCAACATAAACATAAGACGTTTAATGGTAGCTTTGACAATTAAAATTATGTGTCTACTATGGGGTGATACTGCCTTGCGTTGGCGTAGTCCTTGGGTTCCAGACTTATTATCTAGGATTAAAGGAAAGTTTGTTTTGGTACCAGCCAGCGTCTTATTGGAATGAGGCCCTCTTAGAATGTGGTTGCCAGGGTGACCAGGGTCATGCTGTGTGTTCCCAGGCCTGCCTCAAATTTAGGATAGAATAGGGGTTCTTAGTAAAATATCATGGACTGCCTCAGTTCACCCTTACATGCATAATGCCACAAATTGAAAAACTAAAATCAGTCAATTTATGCTGTAGACAAAGTAATTGCCTAACACAGTCTAGAAGAATTAATTATTATGCTATGTTCATCTGTGACACTGTGACATTCTGTATTGTACTATACTTTTTAGGATACATGAGACATTCACTAACTAATACCCGTTTAAACTGTATTTGTATGTTGAAACAAAATATAACTGCCATCTGCTTAAGCTGGAGGTGGTGTTTCATCTTATTATGCCAGTAGATTTGTAACCATGTGTTTTGGTGCACTTACTGGCCTCTTGCTCCTGTGAAGGCTGCTGAAAGCTTTAAAATCCTCTAGTTAGTTTTATAAGACAGTTGCCCTTTCGCATTGATTTCTGGATTTAGAGTTCATCAAAGAGGTCACCAATGAATTTTTCTTCGTACAGTGTTGGCAATTAGCCATTCTAGAATGATTAAAATTCAGGAACAATACAAAACTAAGGCTAATAATGTGCAGAGAGACAAGCAATTTTTTTGATATTATAAAGTGAATTGTTATGAATAAAGAACATAAAAATAGATTTGAGTTAGTATGGAGTTAGGTGTGAAATTATCAGGGCTTGACAAATGGCGGCGAAAACCACTCGCCAGCCCCGTACCCCGCATGCACAAGACCCGTATTGCACATGCACGCGCCGCTGGTGAACAGGGCACGCGGCTGAAATCTACTCGCCACAGGTGAGTAGATTCTATAGTGTGTCGAGCCCTGGAAATTAGTATTGTGTTCTTAGAAGGAAGCAGAGGAAGTATTTTTGTCCTACCTAGACTTTAGAGAGATCATGGTGAACTTTCAGATAATTTTTCTCTCTTGCCATTTTGATCATGTGTTCCACTTTCTCATATCTCTCTAGTGACTTCCCATATTCTTGCATTTTAAAAAGTTTCAGAGGGATAACCATGTTAGTCTGTAGGGTGCATTTACACAGCAGCATTATTTTGGAATAGAGGCCGTTATTCCAAAATAACAATGCGAGCATCTACAATTCCATTATATCAAAATAAATTTGAAATAACAGAGTCTTATTCTGGCTTCTGTAAATGTCATTCCACAAGGAATAATGCCTATTCCAAAATAGCTATTTCGGACTAGCAGTAGTGTGGATGCTCCACTGCTGCTATTTTTGAAATAGCTCCTCCACGGGGCCATTTGAAGTAAGTACTCCCCAGTGGCTCCTGGGGCTCTAAATTAAGGTAGCATGTCTACATTAGGGAAGCCTGCCTCGGACTAGTTTGAGGTTTTCCTGTAGTGTAGGAATGCTATTTTAAAATAAGCTATTTCAGCGTATTTCTTCTGGAATAGCTTATTTTGAAATAAGTATGCATTGCAGACATACCCTAACTGAAAAAACTTTAAGAATAGCAAGTAGTCCTGTAGCACCTTAGGATACATCTACACAGAAACATTATTTTGAAATAACTTAGTCCACAGTTATTTTGAAATAATGTCGAAATACTGTCAAGTTAGAGGACTTCTTACTCTGACGCCTGTAACCCTCATTGTACGAGGAGTAAAGGCAGTTATAGGAAGAGTGCTCTATTTTGAAATAAGTGCAATGTAGACACTCCCAATTTCAAAATAAGCTATTTAGAAATAAGCTACGCAATTGATGTCGCTCAATTTGTGTAGCTTATTTCGAGTTAAGCCCTGCCCGGTAGACACATGCTTAGGGAATGGCCTAGGGCTGTTTGCCTGGAAAGGCCAGGGTTGGGGGGGGTTGATTCCTGGGTACCCGCGCCCAGGGCCAGCTTTAGGAAGTGCGGGGCCCACTTCGAACAATTTTGATGGGGCCCCACAGCAATTTTGGTTGAGTAAAAAAAAAGGCACAAAAAAAAATCCCCCGCCAACACACACACGCACACTCCCGTGGCACAGGAAAACCCTGCGCTAAACTCACACCTCCTGTGGCGCAGGCAGCCGACGCACTCTTCCTCTGGGGCCAGCAGATTTGTATAATTTTTGGTGATGCCCCATTAGCCACAACCCCTGACCCCCGTTAACCATGCCCCGACCCCCATTATCTACACCCCCCTGACCCCCATTAACCACGCCCCAACCCCCATTAGCCACACCCCCGACCCCCGTTAACCAGGCCTCTTGCTCGGGGCAAGATGGACACATGACCAGAAGTAAAAGGTGTCATGTCACCCCCTCTCGAAGGACTTTTCACACCATCCTCCTACCAACAGGGATTAGTTTGGCCCCCCCCCCCACCAAACTCCCCCTCATGCAACTATCCTGCAATTGCATTAACCAATGGGTATGTCCACACTGGCGGGTTATTGCGCAAGTACTGCCGTTCTTGCGCAAGAATCCGCAGAGTGTCTACGCTGCCCACCCGCTCTTGCTCAAGTAAATTTACAGTATGGCGTGGTAAGAGAGGGCTCCTTGCGCAAGAGCTACGGTCTTATTTATCAGGTGTAAGCCCTCTTGCACAGGCGCTCTTGCGCAAGAGGGCAGTGTGGACGCTCGGCAGGGATTTCTTGCTCAAGAGAGCCCTATGGCTAAAATGGCCATCAGAGCTTTCTTGTGCAAGAGAGCGTCCACACTGCCATGGGAGCTCTTGTGCAAAAGCACAGCGTGCACATGGCAGTGTGGACATTTTCTTGCGCAAGACTTCTTGCACAAGAACCCTTGTGCAAGAAGCCGCCAGTGTAGACATAGCCAATGTGTGTGACATTAACTCGGGGCCAGAGAGACTGGGGGAAGTGTCCCCTCTAAGGCTATGTCTACACTCGCGGCTTCTTACACAAGTATAGCTGTTCTTGCACAAGAACCCACAGAGCAGCCATACTGCCTGCCTGCTCTTGCACAAGGAAATTTACAGTATGGCGTGGTAAGAGAGGGTGTCTTGTGCAAGAGCTACACTCTTTTCTAACAGGTGTAAGCTCTCTTGCGCAAGAGGGCAGTGTGGATGCTCTGCAGGGATTTCTTGCACAAGAAACCCCTATGGCTAAAATGGCCATTGGAGCTTTCTTGCTCAAGAGAGCATCCACACTGCCATGGATGCTCTTGCCCAAAAGCACAGCTCACACATGGCAGTGTGGATGTGTTCTTGCGCAAGACTTCTTGCACAAGAACCCTTGCACAAGATGTTCTTGCACAAGAAGCCGCCAGTGTAGACATAGCCTAAGAGTTTCCTCCCATGAGCAGAATGGATTTTGTATTGTGCACCTGTACTGAGTTCATGTGGCTTGTTTGGATGTGCCACTGTAGCACTCAAGTTATTAATAAATATTTTTAAACCTTTACCTTTTCTCTCTGCTGCCATGTCTTCTCCCCTTGCTCCATCAGCTCCCCTGGTGCCTGCTGCCCCCCAGCTCCTCACCCACCTCTGCTGTCCTGACTCCTGCCCTTCTCACTGCCCTCAGCCCTCCTGCGACCTGCTCCATTCCACTAGCCCTTCTTTCCTCCCTGTGCCCACTCCTCCAGTAGCCCCACTCTGATCATGTGAGCTACCCCTCCTTATCCCCTCTTCCAACACCTCCCTCTACACACCTGCCCTGCCTCTCTGCTCTGGTGCTGGTCCCTCCCCTGCAGGTGTCTGCCCTTCTGCTTCACCCCAGAATCTCCTGGCACTTGCACCTTCCCTTAGCCCAGCACCCTCCTGGTGCCCCCCCTTCCCTTACTGCCCCTGCCCCCTTTGCCCTCTTTTTCCCTGATGCCTACCCCCTCACCACTCTCTGCCCCGTTCCCCTCCTGCCCCTCTGTGCCCTCACACATGACTTGCTCCATCCCCACCTTTCTTATGCCCACCCCTTCTTTCAAGCCTTCTCCCAGCACCTCCCCCTCCACCCTCTAGCCCCCAATGCCCTTCCCCTCTCCTCTCCCAGCATCACCCTGTCCCCCCTCCCACTGACACCTCCCCTCCTGCCCTTTTCCTCATTGTCTGAACTTGGCCCCCTGGCATTTGTCTCTCCTCCACCCTGTCCCTTGGTGCCTTCCTCTTTCTTCGCCCTCCCCCTCCACACAAGCCCCTTCCTCTCCCCCCCCACTCCCCCCTGTGCACAAGCCCCTTCCTCTCCCCCTCCCCCTCCACACAATCCCCTTCCTCTCCCCCCTCTGCACAAGCCCCTTCCTCTCCTGCTCTGCCCCTTCCGCACAAGCCCCTTCCCCCTAGTTTTCCCCTTCCCCCTCCCCTATCTTCCACTTTGTGGGGCCGGAGTCTGCGCTCAGGCCCCAGATTCTGAACCCGGAGCCAGGCTACACAACGCAACGTGCCTCCGAAAAGTTTTAAAGTCCCAGGCCGTGACATCACATCACGCCCGGGCGTCCTCCCCGCTCACCTGCAAACACCGTGCATGGCAGCAGCGCGCACTGGTGAGGGGGAGCTGCACTGAGAGCCGTGCACGGCAGGGACAGGACGGGGTCGGGGGGATGCTCTGGGGGCAGGGTGGGAGGATGCGTGGGGGGGGGGCCAGGAGAGGGGGGGTTCGGGACCTGCTCCAGGCAGACCCAGGGGAGAGACCCAGCTCCACATATTGCTGGAGCAGGGCCCCCAGCTCTGAATATTAACTTGCCGCCCATAGCATCCGGCACACTTCTGGGCTCTTTTAGGCACGGGACCCGATTTGGGGGAACTGGGCAGATCAGCCTAAGACCAGCCCTACCCCAGGGGATAGGGTGCTCACCTGATGAGGGCAGGGTGCTGGGTTCGAGTTCTGGTTTGCCCATGCCACTCCAGAGTCAGGCGGGATAAAGGACATCCTCAGAGTGGCCTGGATTTTGGTGTGGCATAGGGGATAGGGTGTTCACCTGGGGAGGGCATGGTGGTGGGTTCAAGTCCTGGGTCCCCCACTGCACCCTGCCTCAGGGTTAGGCATCCTGAGAGCAAGGCAATAGAGCAGGTCATGGCATGGCCTAGGCGAGAGGGTGCTTGTCTGCAGAGGACTGGGTTGTGGGTTCAAGTTCTGGCTCCCTCAGGGGGGGAGTGTGATGATATGGTGGGGGTTCCCCTGTTCTGGCACCCCTGTAGTGCCAGGAACAGACTCCGCCAGCCAGTAGGATTGAGGGAGTTTATTGCTTCTCCAAGGATACAGCACAGTGTAGAGGTAATCTAGTTACAGGGGCTAGGAGGCCTCAGGCCCCCTCGAGATGGGGTGACTGGGCCCTACAATCCCAGCCTTCCCAGCCTCCCCTCCCTAGCCCCTTCTTCCCCTGCTTCCCAGACAGTCACTGTCTCCCTTCCAGGCCTGCCCTGCCCCAGCCAGGGGTTGGGCCCTGCCTTCCTCCCTTTGTCTCTTTCCCTGGGAGGCAACTTGTCTGACAGGTTGGGAGACCCTTGCCTACATGACTCATCTGCTGTCCTGCTGGTCCGTGCTACAAATAGCCGCCAGTGGAGGTCACCCACTGCCCAAGCCTAGCAACCAGCAAGGCACCACCACACCACGTTACAGAGCAGACAGGTCCCCCCACTGCCCCCCCACACTATGCCACAGCTCTCCCCCCCTCCAAGAGCGAACTGAGCAGGGTCACTCCGCTTGTGACCCTAGGGAAGTTTGGGTCCCCTGCCCAGGAAAGCTGCTGCGGGGAAATTGGCACTCCCCTTGGCTCGGGCCGGCTGCAGGAGCCGGCTCCCCCCTGTCCAGTTGCTGCACCACCCTTGAGCTCTGCCCATGGTCTCTCTGGCCGGGGCCATGAGCTCAGCGAGCCTTTCCCAGAAAGCCAGGACGTCTTCCACCCCCAACACTCCATCCAGGGAGGTCTTCCCCTCCCATAACTCTCTCAGCAAGCTCAGGGGCTCCTTTCCCCCCCTCTGCACCCTGGCTCAGTCCAAGAGAGCCTGGCAGGCCCTCGGGGTGCCTCCCCATGTGCAGACAGTAGGTGGGGCAGGTACTTGTCACAGTCTTGCGGGTGCCAGTGCATAAAGGCCTCCAGCATCTGCTTCAGGGTCCCCTGGAACCTCCCCACCAGCCCGCTGGACCGGGTGCCATACGTTGGGGTCCAGGTGAGCCGGGCCCCGTGCTTCTCCCATAAGTGCTGGAGCAGGGCCGACATGAAGTTGGAGCCCTGGTCCGTGAGGACCTCCTGGGGGAACCCCACCCTGCTGAACATGGCCAGCAGTGCGTCTGCCTCGATAGACGGCAGAGCCACGGCCTCGGGGCAGTTGGTAGCCATATCCACGGCTACCAGGATGTATTTGTTCCCAGTCCCGGTCACCGGGACAACCGGCCCCACTATCTCTATTGCTGCCTTCCGGAACCGTTCCTCTATACGGGGTAGGGGCCCCGAAGCATCTTTCCTCCTATCTTGGGCCTTCCCCACCCTCTTGTAGGAGTCGCAGGACCAGCAATATCACTACACAGCTGCAAATATCCCCAGCCAGTAGAAGTGTTGGAACAGCTGAAGCCGGGTGCGCCGGATCCCCGGTGGCCCGCAAAGGGGACGTCGTGGGCCAAATAAAGCAGCTTGCGGTGATACATTTGGGGGACTACCAGCTGCCACTGGACCCCCCCCCCCCATGCCCTTACCTTCCTGGGGGGAAGCCATTCCCGGAACAGGAATCCCCGCTCCCACAGGAATCTCTCCTGGTCGCCTCTCCCCAGGGGCTGAGCTGCACGGAGGCTAGCCTGGTCCCTCAGCCTCTGCAAGGAGGTGTCTGTCTGTACCTCTGCCTGGAATTCAGCAGCTGGGGCAGGGATCGGGACCTGTTCCCCGCCCTTGCCAAGGTCTGGAGTCCCAGCCTGGCTGGACCCTGTGTCTGCTGGGAAGGGACCCTGAGCCCCCTGCAGGGGGCCCTCCCCTGGGTCAGGGTCGCCAGCCCCTCGCTGGCTCTGGCTACGGGTGGTGACCAGGGTCCTGTGGGGTCTGTCTGGCCACTCCTCTAGGTCACCCCCCCCCATCAGTACCTCCATGGGCAGTGCTGGTGCACCCCCCACTTCCTTGGGGCCCTCCTTGCCCCCCCCCCCATTTCAGATGCACCCGGGCTACGGGCATGGGCTACGGGCACTCAGGGTCAGCTGAGTGTTAGGTACCATGTAGTCTGGGGCTACTACCTCGGGCCGGGCCAGCGTCACCTCCGCCCCCCCCATGTCCCAGTAGCCCGTCACCTCCCTGCCATCCACCTGCAGGGGCACGAGGCACTCACCCCGCAGGGGCCACCCTGCCCCCACCTGGTACATGGAGAAATCCATCTCCCAAGGGTCAGCCCTCCCAGGGGAGGTGCACTGAGCATCCTTTCCCCCACTCTGAGCTGAGGTTTGCCTGCTGGCCCCCGCCTCTGGAGCGGCCTGCCCTTCCCCCTGTTCCAGCCAGTTAACCCTGGGAAATCCCAGGTCCTGAGATCTGTCCTGGTGTCTGGTGCACTGAGCCCTCTTGTGGCCTTTTTGCCCGCAGCGATGGCAAGTTAGATCCTGCGGACCCTTTTGGGCTGTCTCTGCCCGGGCCCTGGCTGGTTCTCTGGGACACAGCTGGCTGGTCCTTGTCTCTTGGGCTCACCTCGTACGTGACTCTCTCCGTTGCTCAGCTGAGAACCAGTTTCTGCACGATTCCCTTTCTCTCCAGGACTCCTGTTCACACCTGGACTGGTTCTCTGTGAATTCATCCACCAGCCTCCCGGCTTCCTGGGGGTTCTCTGGTCTTCAGTCTTTGAGCCACAGCCTTAGCTGGGTGTGCATGCTTCATAGAAGGGCTCCATCATGATCAGCTTAAGCAGGTCCTCTGTGGTCTGGGCTCTGACCCTGGACACCTAGTTGCGGCAGTATTGCTCCAGGCGGGAGACCAAATCTACATAGGTCTCCCGTGCCCCCTTCTGCACCCCCTGGAACCTCTTCCTGTACGTCTCTGGGGTCAGCCCACACTTGTGCTGCAGGGCCTCTTTGACCGGTTTGTAATCACCTGGCTGTAGATCCTCCAGCTGAGTGAGCACTCCGGCAGCCTCCTGGTTCAGCGCGAGGATGAGCTCTTGCAGCCACTCAGCTAGGGGGACCCGTTGCAGTTCACAGGCCCTCTCAATGGAGCTGAGGAACCCGTCTATATCTCCCACGTCCTTCAATTGGGCCACCACGAGCTTCTCCACGCGTCTGGCCATCCAGGGACCCTGGGGCCCCTCCCCACTCAGCGCAGCTGGGGCCTCACCGCTTCTCTGCTCTGCCATGGCCAGCTCATGTTGTCGCTGCCTCTCTCAGTCCTGTACTTCTAATTCCTTCATCCCCAGCTGGATCTCCAGCCGCCACAGGTCCACTGGGCTGGCCTCTGCCCTGGACGAACTGAGGCTGGCAGGGCTTCCCTGGGAGGCTGCCCCGTCTCCCTGGCGGGCTTCAGTCCTCCGCCCCCTCTCGGAGCCTGAAACGCTCCCGGCGGGGGTCTGGCTGCTCCCCACTGAGACAGGATCCCGGCCCCGTGACTGGTCATTCTCTTCCAGCCAGGCAATCAACTGGGCCTTGGTTGCTTTTCCCACTGGCAGGCCCCTCTCTCTGCACAGCCTCAGCAGGTCTGCCTTCAGGAGTCGGGCGTAGGCCATCTCCCCTCCAGTCTCCTTGGTGTAGACTCACCGGTCTAGTGCTGCAGCGCCCCACGATTCCCAGGAACCTCTTCGCTCTGTCTCCAGCATGCCTGGCTCTAAGGCCCTTGCTTCTACTGTTCCTTGACACTCGCTGTTGGGCGCTCCATCCACGGGGTGCAGTACATCCCACCCCTGCCACCACTGTGATGGTGCGTTGGGGTTTCCCCACTCCTGCACCCCCATAGTGGCACGAACAGACTCCGCCAGCCAGTAGGATTGAGGGAGTTTATTGCTTCTCCAAGATACAGCACAGCACAGATGCAATCTGGTTACAGGAAGTGGGGCTAGGAGGCCTCAGGGCCCCCCCCCCCTTATATGGGGGATGGCTGGGCCCTACAATCCCAGCCCCCTCCCTAGCCCCTTCTCCCCTGCTTCCCAGACCGAAACTAACTCTCTTCCAGCCCTGCCCCCCCGCCAGGGTTGGACCCCACCTTCCTCCCTTTGTCTTTCTCCCTGGGAGGCAACTGGTCCGACAGGTTGGGAGACCCTTGCCTAGTGACTCATCCGCTGTCCTGCTGGGCCATGCTACAACTAGCCGCCAGTGGGTGTCACCCACAGCCCACCGCCTGGCATAGCAAGCAGCAAGGCCCCCACACTACACCACAAAGGGAACCCAAAAATGACAAGAAAAAAGATGAAGCTATGCTCCTTCCAGATGTGTGATACACACAAACTAAGTAAGCAGCATAAAGAAAGCATCAGATTCATACACATCTTCACCTTTATGCCTTGAATACTCTCACACCACCTACATTTCTGCTTGTGTTTTTCTCTCAGCTTCACTGTCATGCTGCTCTACAAACCAGGAATGTTATTTCCCTTTTTTCAGCTGCAAATGCCTTTTCTCTCCATGTGCCTCATCTAGCAATCCTTTCTTTGTTTCTGCTTTCATTAACAATCTCCTCACACCTCCCATCTTGAACTTATTCTATGTCTTCTAGGTGTTTGTGTTATTTTAGATTGTTAATCCTTCTGGGCAGGCAACACTGTTTTATCCATATTTGTAGAAGGCTGTATAAATTTACCAAACCCCACATATTTTTCCAGTAACAAGAACCATAATCAGCATAACAAAGAAAATCTCAGGTCAAACGTTGTGGTGAAAGTTAGAAGGAAGAAAAAATAGGATATAGGTCATTGAGGTTATGGACTCATAACAGTTCATACTTTGTTCTTATATAGTTTTTATTTTAAGGTCTCCAGTTACCTGAGATAGTAAAACTTATCAATTGAACAAATTATGTAACAAATTATGTATCTGAAACTGCCGAGTGGATTATAATGTTAAGGAACAGAAAAAAAGTGAGAGGTTATGGCGGTCGTTCAGGAAAAATGGTATTGCTGAGGTCATAACATAATGAATCCACGTGCTGCAGACAACCAAGACAACTATTACCTCAGTCTCCCTTGCACACCTACAGTATCATTAGCTAATATGACCTCCGTGAATTTCAGTATTTTTTGTGCAAAGCATCTTTGAGACAGCACAGGGACCTAGCGTCAATCCCAGGAGCTGGAAGTGATGTTTTTACAGCAATTTGCTCGGACAATACATAGCTCCTTTTAATCCACAGCACTTCACAGCAGGGGAAACTGCAGCACTGCCAAGGGAAGGTCATGCAACAAGTGTGTGCCAGTGTCTGTATAAGAAATCAGTCCAGGTTTCAGAATACCGTTTGTTGTGTGGAGAAGCTTTGTGTATATGTGTGTGTGCATATCTGCACGTGTAAGAGGTTCATTAGTCACATCTGAAAAATCTGGAGACCAATGCTTGCTTATCTGTGAGCTGCACACACAGAATACACCAAAGAAGTGTTAATTATTATTAAATCCAATACTTTATTCCATATAGTTATTAACATTCATATGTATAGTGCCAAACAATAACACAATGCTTTACTAATACACAAGAAGACTGTTCTGTGCCCTAACAAGATTACCAATCTAAGAAAGTCCAGAATGGAAATTAATTGGTTAGCCTGAATATTCCAGAGTAATGCGGACTGTTTTTTTTTGTTTGATTTTTTTTCGTTAATGTAATATGCTGTAAATAGCACTTTTTGCTCCAAAGTACCCCCCAACCCTTTATGTTCCCTTCATCTTCAGCGCACACTGACTAGTGGACACAAGCACACTGTGACCTGCAGCTAAGCTAGGTAACAATTAAATGTCCACATAGAATTACATGGGGTCACTTCACTGCACCCACTGGTCCCAAAAGCCATGTTTTGATAAAGGAAAAGTGTTTGTGGCAATATAAGGCCTACGACATAAAGCTAAGTGGTTCTTATTTTACCCAACAAAAGGCAGAGGTGAGATGCTAGGTAGTATATGGAAGAGATAAGAAGCTTATCCAAGGACACACAATGAGTCTCATGGATGAACCAGGCTGAGAACTCAGGATTTTCTGACTCCTGATCCAATTTTCATTTATCATTAACATAATTTAAGAATTTTTGAATGGGTTTAATATTGGCCATGTGCTATATGAAAGTGGCTGAATCCTGCACTTCTGACTGAGGGTATGGTTAGACTGCGAGGACCTATCGGAAAGATAACTTTTTCCGATACTTTTGTCGAAAGAGGCTTTTCCGAAATTTGGCCCATCTAGACTGGAACAAGGAATACAGGGGCTTCCGAAAGAGCATGTTTGCTCTTCTGCAAAAAAAAAGTGGAAGAGCAAATGTGTTCCCTGGATGAGGCAGAGTTTTTTCAGGATACCTCCAGTATCCCGAAACACCCCCCCTCCCCCGCCCGCAGTCTAGCCGTACCCTGAGTGACAGGTGGTCAGCACGTCTTAGGATTGGGAAAGGTTGTTTTCAATCTCCAAGCTAAGCGATGGCTAAACCTGGCGGGGGGCGTGAGGAAGGTTGTGGGAGGGAGGGAGAGACCCAGAGAGAGAGGGAGAGAGTGTGTGTTTATGCATATATTTTATGTGTGTGTGTGTGTGTGTGTGTGTGTGTGTGTGTGTGTAAGATAGCAATCAAGTACTGTGAATGCTAAAGCGAGATGAGGGGTGACAGAAAAGGAAGATAAAGCCATTGATGAGTGGTATGTCAAGGAGGGATAAGGGAAGAAACATTAGGGGTAGATTTTGCTTATAGGTCCCAATTAATCATTGTATTGGGGCCAATACCACCAGTTTATCATTGTTCCCATAATTCTGCCTGATGGTTTGATGCTTTTACATCTGCAATCAGCAGTACTTTATTAAAGATGCTGTAAGGGTAGTTATATTGGATTCCTTAAATATCTGGGATTGATGTGAAACATCAATGTGCTTAAGGGACCATTTTACCTCTGGCATGATGCTTGAGCTAACCAGAGTTCTGCCTGTAGATTAGGGAGCAGATTCCGTACTCTCCAATGCTTCACATGTAGTTCCAGTCTCTAAATCCTTTTTGGGGATGTGAGCAGGGGTGAATTCTACCCTAGGGAATTATCCATTTTGGGTAAACACTATTGTGCTCTGCTTCCCATCCCACACATACAGATTAATTCTCACATGGTTCATAAGATTATGTTCAGCATCTCTTGTTTCCAGAGGTGTAGTCAACATAAACACAAGAAACATAAGAACGGCCATAAGTCTGACCAAAGGTCCATCTAGCCCAGTATCCTGTCTTCTGACACTGGCTAATGCCAGGTGCCCCTGAAGGAATGACCAGAACAGGCAATCCTCAAATGATCCATCTCCTGTCCTCCTTCCCTCCCCCCAGCTGCAGACAGGCTAGGGACACCATTGCGGCCCATCCTGGCTAATAGCCATCAATGGACCTGTCCTCCATGAACTTATCTAGTTCTTTTATTAACTCTGTTAAAGTCCTGGTCTTTACAACATCCTCTGGAAAGGAGTTCCACAGGTTAACTGTGCACTGAGTGAAGAAAAAGTTCCTTTTCTTTGTTTTAAACCCGCTAACTATTGATTTTGTTTGGTAATCCCTAATTCTTGTGTTATGGGAACAAGTAAATAACATTTCCTTATAACATCTCAGAGGAGTAGCCATGTTAGTCTGTAACTTTAAAAACAACGAGCAGTCCTATGGCACCTTACAGACTAACAAAATATATATAGTATCATGAGCCTTCATGGGCAAAACACACTTCTTCAGATGAGCTGGAGTGGGGAAAAAAAATGGGAGCCCAGAACATATAACAGAAAAAGGAGAGAAAAAAATACCTGTCAATTTTTCTAATGCCAGTGCTAATGAAACTGAGTGGGCTGGAAGTGTCCCATACTTTGCTTTTGATGTGAATGAGGTGTTAAATGTATGCAAGACTGGTTTTACATTTCTGTACATACTTATCAATGTTGTAAGCAAGACACAAGGACACAAGAATGGCTGAGCACTGGAATAAATTGCCTAGAGAGACTGTGGTATCTCCATCATTGGATATTTAAGAGCAGGTAAGGTAAACATCTATCAGGGAGGATCTACACGGTGCTTGATCCTCTTGGGAGTGCAGGGGATTGGACTTAGTGACCTCTTGAGGTCACTTCCAGTTCTAGTATTCTGAGTCTATGATTTCTGCACACCAGCCATGATTTTATAGACCTCTGTCATATTCCCCCCAGTCTCCTCTTTTCTAAACTGAAAAGTCTCGGTTTTATTAATCTCTCTTCCATATCCTTAATCATTTTTAGTTGCCCTTTTAAAATTTTTTTCCAATGCCGAGAGATCTGTTTTGAGACGAAGTGGTGACACATGCATGCTGTATTCAAGATATGGGTGTACCGTGGATTTATATAGAGGCAATACCATTTTCTGTGCCTTATTCTCTATCCCTTTTTTAATGAGTCCCAACATGCTGTTTCCTTTATTGACTGGCGGTGCACATTGAGTGGATGTCTTCAACAAACTATCCACAATGACTCCAAGATCTCTCCTTTGAGTTGTAATAGATAAATTAATCCCTGTCATTTTATAAGTATAGTTGGGATTATGTTTTCCAATATGTATTGCTTTGCATTTACCAACATTTAAATTCATTTCCCGTTTTGTTCGCTCAGTCAGCTAGTTTCATAAGATCCTTTTAGACCTAACTATTTTAAGTAATTTGACATCATCTGCAAATTTTGCCACCTCACTGTTTACCCTTTTCTCCTGATCGTTATGACTGTGTTGAATAGGATTGATCCTAGTGCAGCCCTCTGCAGGACATCAGTAGTTACTTTTCTGCATTCTGAAAAGTGACTATTTCCTTTTCTTTTCTATCTTTTAACCAGTTATCAGTTCACAAGAAGACCTTCCTTCTTATAGAATGCTAAAACTGGTATAATAGAATACTAGACTTGGCAGGGACCTCGAGAGGTCATCAAGTCCAGTTCCCTGCCCTCTTTGCAGGACCAACCACTGTCTAGATCATCCCTGACAGCTATCTATCCAACTTGCTCTTCCACATGATACAACACTGTGACTCTGTTGCAAAAAAAAGCAAACGCATTTGTAGGTCGCATTAGCCGAGGCAGAGCATGCAAGTCATGGGAAGTGAAAGTACTGCTCTACTTAGGCTTAAGATGGAGTGCTGTGTCGTATTATGGTTACCAATGTACAGCCAGGATGTAGAGAACCTGGAAAGGAGCTAGAAGTGAGCAACTAAGATGACTGGAGGGCCAGAATGCACACCATATGAGCAAAGGCTGAAGGAACTGGGTATGTTTAGTCTGGAAAAGAGGAGATTTAGAGGAACATGATAGATGTCTTCAAATTGAAAGGTTGCCATGAAAAAGATGGAGAGGAGTTGTTCTCTCTGGCCACAGAGGGCAGGACAAGAGGCAATGAATCTGCTACAGTATAGCAGATTCAGATTAATTTTTCAGGCAAAACTTCCTGACTGGAAGAACAGTAGCTCAATGGCACAGGCTGCCTAGAGAAGCTGTGGAACTGCCTTCACTGGTGGTTTTCCAAAGGAAACTAGACAGCCCTCTCTTGGATGCTTTAGCCACAACAAATCCTGCATTTTGTCAGTGGGTTAGACTATATTACCCTTGCAGTTCCTTTTAATCCTATGGTTGACTGATTCCATGACACCTTCCACTGTCTTGCTCTCAGGATGGCCTTTATCCCACCTGAACCTGGGGTGGGGTGGGGTGGGGTGGGGGACCTGAGAATCCAGCCAGCCATGCTGCCCTCCCCAAGTGAATGCCCTGTCCCCTAGGCCACGCCGGGAACTGCCCCACTGCCTTGCTCTCAGGACGCCCTTTATCCCACCTTCATTAAATCCCATGACAAGATGTGTACAAAGCTATATAATTTAAGAATTTCCCCTATAAATGAAATTTAGTTGAGCACCTTTTTCTACAACGGCCATGCTGTTCCAACTATGAAAGCTCTGACTACATATACACCGCTAGCTCTCCAACTTCACTACAAGTTTTCCTTGGGAGCACCTTTTAGCACACATACCCTTATAACGCCACTGAACTGGAGCAAATACTTGTCGCACGTGCTGGAGAAAGCCACAGATCTCTATAGGTAGGAGATTTGCTAGGGAACTTCTTATATGCAGAAAGCTAGAGCTCCCACAACATCTGAGCCAAAAATTTTTAACATTCCCCACTTTTTCTCACGAATTCTTATGTAGCCTCAGACAGATACGGTTTAGCTGTTGTTGCCTCCCTATACATCAGTACCTCGCCATTGGCTGATAAGTACGCCTTCAGAGATATGAAATCTAATGTAGATGATGAAATGCATGAGTAACCTTTCACACGTTGGAGGGAACTGCATATATCTCTTCAGTTTGGAGATTTGCATGGGAAACTCTTATATGCAGAAAGCATTACCCTTCAAAACAAACCCTTCACAAAAGTTCTCCATGGCATCAATTCCCCTCTTAAATGACATTTATTTGGAGACATAGCTTTGTAGAGTATGTCGTATTTACTTTAGCTCACGTTGCCTCAATTTACACCACTACCTCGCCACTCCCCTTCAGTTTTCCTTCGAAGACACATTTTTAACACGAATTCTTATGTCAGCCACACGTTCTAGAATAACCCACAAATCTCAAGTAAGCCATTTCTTGGTGATACTTGTCACATGTGCTGGAGAACGCCACACGAAGGAGATTTGCAAGGGAACTTCTTATATGCACAAAGCTATAGCTCCCACAACATCTGAGCCAAAAATTTTTAACAACAGCCACACTTTTTCTCATGAATTCTTAAGTAGCCTCAGACAGATTTGGTTTAGCTGTTTTTGCCTGACTATAGACATTACCTCGCCATTGCCGGGTAAGTACACCTTCAGAGATAGGAAATCTAATGTAGCCTTAGGAATGCCTGAACAACCTGTCACACATTCTAGGGAAATTCTGTTCTTTTAGGAGATATGCTTCGGACATTCCCTGTGCAGAAAGCACTACCCTTCAGAACGAAATTTTCACAACAGATGTCCACGGCATCAATTACCCTCCTAAATGACGTTTATTTCGAGAAATAGTTCTGTAGAGTATGTTGTATTTACTTTAGCTCGCTTTGTCTCAATTTCCTCCACTACCTCGGGACTCCCCTTCCGTTTCCCTTCGAAGACAGTTTTTCACATGAAGTCTTGTAAAGCCACGCAAAGCCTCTACAAGGTCTACAAAAACACACAAAGCTCTTCAAGTAAGACATTTGTTGGTGATACTGTTATTGAGTGGAAAAACCTACGCCTTTATTAAATCGCACAACGAGACGTGCAAAAAGCTATATAGTTTAAGAATTCCCCTATAAATGAAATTTAGTTGATGACCTTTTTCTACAACGGCCATGCCATTCCAACTATGAATGTTCTGACTACTAGCTCGCCACTTCACTACAAGTGTTCCTTGGGCGCACCTTTTTGCACACATACCCTTAAAATGCCACTGAAATACAGTAAATACGTGTCACACGTGCTGAAGAATGCCATATGTCTCTACAGGTAGGAGATTTGCTACTTAACTTCTTATATGCACAAAGCTATAGGTCCCACAACATCTGAGCCAAAAATTTGTAACAACATCCTTTTTCTCAGAAATTCTTATGTATCCTCAGACAGATTCGGTTCATCTGTTTTTGCCTCACTATGCGCTCTACGCCCCCCGGGGAGCACAGGGTCCTGGGTTCAAGTTCCACCTCCCCCCGGGTCTGGTTGGGATGGGACCGGATGGCCAAAAGCCAGGTGGCACAGGGACAGGAGCTATAAGGGGCCAGTTCTCATGTGGCCTTGGAGATAGGGCTCAAGGCTGGGGAGGGCAGGGTTGTGGGTTCACGTCCTACCTCTCCCTGGTCAGGATGGGACATGGCAGGCAGATGGGGGGAGGCATGATGGTAAGGTGGTATGGTGGGTTCTCTTGTGGCATAGGGGATAGGGCACTCACCAGGGGAGGAGAGGGGTGTGTGTTCTAAGGCCTGATCCCTTGGGGCAGGTCAGGTAGGGTCTGGTGGGGATGTGACAGCCAAAACCTGTGCAGCCCCAGGCAGGAGGGATAAGGGGCAGCCTAGTGGTGGGGTGGGTTCCTGTGTGCCTGAGAGCCAACTGGTCTGACAGGCTAGGAACCCCTTGTATAATGACTCATCTGCTGTGTTGTGCTACAAATAGCCACCAGCAGAGGTCACCCAGGATAGCAACCAGCCAGCACTACATCACCAGGATCAGGGGCAGCCTGACAGTAAGGTGGTGTGGAGGGTTCCTGCAGGGCCTAGGGCATAAGGCACTAGTGTGGGGAGGACACAGGCATGTGTTCAAGTCCCCCTTGCTCAGGTGGGGTAGGGATGAGACAGGACAACCAAAAGCCAGGTGGCCCAGGGACAGGAGGTATAAGGGGTGGACTGATAGAAGGGCAGTAAGGAGAACAGGGTCTTGGGTCCACACCACACAGGAACCCACCTTACCATCAGGGCACCCCTTATCCCTCCTGTCCCCAGGGTGCCCAGCTTCTGGCCATCACCTCCCCTTCTGGCAGGAGGCAGGACTTGAACCCATGACCATGTCTTTCCCAGGTGAGCACCCTATCCAGTAGGCCAGTAAGGAATCCCCCTGCCTCTCACCATCAGGCTGACCCTCACACCTCCTGCCAAGGGCTGCCCACCTTCAGCCATCCAGTTCTGTCCTGACACCTGAAACCCACCACACTGTCCTCCCCAGGCGAGCGCCCGGTCCCTAGGCCACACCGGGACCCACCCCACTGCCTTGCTCTCAGGACATCCTTTATCCCACAACAAGAAGTGCACAAAGCTATATAATTTAAGACTTTCCCCTAAAAATAAAATTTAGTTGAGGACCTTTTTCAACAACGGCCATGCTGTTCCATCCATGAACGCTCTGACTAATGCCACAAAGCTACCTTGCCAACTTCACATGTTTTTCGGGGAGCGCCTTTTAGCACACATATACCCTTATAATGCCACTGAACTGCAGTAAATACATTTGCCACGTGCTGGACAACGCCACAGAGCTCTACAGGTAGGAAATTTGCTAGGAAACTTCTTATATGCACAAAGTTATAGCTCCCACAACATCTGAGCCAAAAATTTTTAACAACACCCACACTTTTCTCACGATTTCTTATGTAGCCTCAAACAGATTCGGTTTAGCTGTTTTTGCCTCATTATTCACCACTACCTCGCCATTGGCCGATAAAGACTCCTTCAGCAAGAGATCGTCAACTAAATTTCATTTACGGGAATACTTAAATTTTATAGCTTTGTGCACCTCCCGTCCTGCAATTTAATGAAAGCGTAGCTTTTTCCGCTCAGTAAGAGTATCACCAACAAATGTCCTGAAGAGATTTTGTGTGTTTCTGTAAACCTTGTGGCACGCTTTTGGTTGTTTGACATAAGAATTCGTGAGAAACAGTGTGGATGTTGTGACAAATTTTTGGCTGAGAAGTTGTGGGAGGTATAGCTTTGTGCCTATAGGCAGATCCCTAGCAAAACTCCTACCTGTAGAGATGTGTGGCGGTCTCCAGCACGTGTGACACGTATCTACTGAATTTCCGTGGCGTTACAAGGGTATCTCTGCGAAAAGGTGCGCCAAAGGAAACCTTGTAGTGACGTGGTGAGCTAGCGGTGCAGAAGAAGTCACCGCGTTCATAGTTGGACCAGCGTGGCCGTTGTACAAAAGGCCGTCAACTACATTTCCTTTATAGGGAATACTTAAATTGTGCACGTCGAGTTGTGCGACTTAAGAAAGGAATAGGGTTTTTTTTACTCCTGAATGACAGTATCACCAATAAAATGGATTTTTCAAGAGCCGTGTGGGTTTATGTAGACCTTGTAGAGGATTTTCGTGGCTTTACAAGACTTCGTGCGAACAACTGACCTCGAAAGGAAACTGAAGGGGCGTGCCGAGGTACTGGAGGAACGTGAGGCAACAATAGCTCACCCTAGTTCACCCTAGGCCGATTAGTACTCCTTCGTGACAGGCACTATAACGTAGACTGAGCAATGCCTCTCACACATTCTAGGGACATTCTGTTGTCTTAGGAACTTTGCCTCGGAGTGTCCTATGCAGAAAGCGTTGTTCTTCAGAACTAAATTTTCACAACAGTGTCCACAGCATCAGTTGTCCCCCTAAACGACCTTTATTTCGCCACATAGAGCTCTTGAGTCTATGGTATTTACTTTAGAGCCTTTTGCCTCACGTTCTTCCAGTAACTCGGCAAGCCCCTTCTTGGACGGTTGTTCGAACGACTTCTTGTAAAGTCACGAAAAGCTTCTACAAGGGCGACAGAAACACACAAAGTCTCTTCAAGTAAGACACCTCTTGGTGATACTGGCATTGAGCGGAAAATCCTACGCCATCGTTAGAGCGCAGGACGAGACGTGCACAAAGCTATATAATTTTAGTACTCCCCTCTAAAGGAAATTTAGTTGACGACCTTTTTCTACAACGGCCATGCTGGTCCAACTATGAACGCGCTTACTGCTTCACCGCAGGCGGGCCACTTCACTACAAATTTTCCTTAGGCGCATCTTTGGGCACAGATACCCTTATAACTCCACGGAAATACGTGTCAAACGTGCTAGAGACCGCAACACATCTCTACAGGTAGGAGATTTGCTAGGGAGCTTCCTATAGGCACAAAGCTGTAGCTCCCGCAACATCTGTGCCAAAGAGTTATAACAATAGCTATACTGTGTATCTGTGCACAAAGATTCGCCTAAGGAAAAAATGTAGTGAAGTGGCCCGCCTGCGGTGAAGCAGTCAGCGCGTTCATAGTTGGACCAGCATGGCCATTGTAGAAAAAGGTCGTCAACTAAATTTCCTTTACAGGGGAGTACTAAAATTATATAGCTTTGTGCACGTCTCCTCCTGCGATTTAACGATGGCGTAGGATTTTCCGCTCAATGCCAGTATCACCAACACATGTCTTACTTGAAGAGCCTTTGCGGGTTTCTGTAGCCCTTGTAGAAGCTTTTCGTGGCCTTAGAAGAATTCTTGGAAGAACCGTCCAAGAAGGGGCGTTCCGAGGTACCGGAAGAACGTGAGGCAAAAGGCTCTAAAGTACATACCATAGCCTCGAGAGCTCTATGTGGTGAAATAAAGGTCGTTTAGGGGGACAACTGATGCTGTGGACACTGTTGTGAAAATTTGGTTCTGAAGAATAACGCTTTCTGCATAGGACACTCCGAGGCAAAGTTCCTAAGACAACAGAATGTCCCTAGAACGTGTGAGAGATTGTTCAGGCATTTCTCAGTCTATGTTATAGTGCCTGTCACGAAGGAGTACTAATCGGCCTAGTGTGAACTAGTGGTGGCTAGTGATGCAAAGAACAGTTAAACAGAATCTGTCTGGGGCTACAGAAGAAGTCGTGAGAAACAGTATAGCTGTTGTTAGAACTCTTTGGCACAGATGTTGCGGGAGCTATAGGTTTGTGCCTATAGGAAACTCCCGAGCAAATCTCCAACCTGTAGAGATGTGTGGCGGTCTCTAGCACGTTTGACACGTACTGCCTGTATTTCCGTGGAGTTATAAGGGAAAGATGCGCCTAAGGAAAATTTGTAGTGAAGTGGCCCGCATGCGGTGAAGCAGTCAGCACATTCATAGTTGGACCAGCATGGCCGTTGTAGAAAAAGGTCGTCAACTAAATTCCCTTTCCAGGGTAGTACTAACATTATATAGCTTTGTGCTGCGATTTAACGATGGCGTAGGATTTTTCCGCTCAATGCCAGTATCACCAACAAGTGTCTTACTTGAAGAGACTTTGTGTGTTTTTTTCGCCCTTGTAGAAGCTTTTCGTGGCTTTACAAGAATTCGTTCGAACAACCGTTCAAGAAGGGGCGTGCCGAGGTACTGGAAGAACGTGAGGCAAAAGGCTCTAAAGTAAATACCATAGACTCGAGAGCGCTATGTGGCGAAATAAAGGTTGTTTAGGGGGACAACTGATGCTGTGGACACTGTTGTGAAAATTTGGTTCTGAAGAACAACGCTTTCTGCATAGGACGCTCCGAGGCAAAGTTCCTAAGAAAACAGAATGTCCCTAGAACGTGTGAGAGATTGTTCAGGCATTTCTCCGTCTACGTCATAGTGCCTGTCACGAAGGAGTACTAATCGGCCTAGTGTGAACTAGTGGTGGCTAGTGATGCAAAGAACAGTTAAACCGAATCTGTCTGGGGCTACAGAAGAAGTCGTGAGAAACAGTATAGCTGTTGTTAGAACTCTTTGGCACAGATGTGGCGGGAGCTATAGGTCTGTGCCTATAGGAAACTCCCGAGCAAATCTCGTACCTGTGTGGCGGTCTCTTGAACGTGAGGCAAAAGGCGCTAAAGTATATACCATAGACGCGAGAGCTCTATGTGGCGAAATAAAGGTCCTTTAGGGGGGGCAAGTGATACTGTGGCCACTGTGTGAAAATTTGGTTCTGCATAGGACGCTCCGAGGCAAAGTTCCTAAGAAAACCGAATGTCCCTAGATCGTGTGAGCGATTGTTCAGGCATTTCTCAGGCTACGTTATAGTGCCTGTCACGAAGTGGTGGCTAGTGATGTAAAGACCAGTTAAACCGAATCTCTCTGGGGGGTTACAGAACAAGTCGTGAGAAACAGTATAGCTGTTGTTACAAGTCTTTGGCACAGATGTTGCGGGAGCTATAGGTTTGTGCCTATAATAAACTCCCGAGCAAATCTCCTACCTGTAGAGATGTGTGGCTCTCTCTAGCACGTCTGACACGTATTGCCTGTATTTCCGTGGAGTTATAAGGGTATCTGTGCCCAAAGATGCGCCTAAGGAAAAAAATGTAGTGAAGTGGCCCGGCTGCGGTGAAGCAGTCAGCGCGTTCATAGTTGGACCAGCATGGCCGTTGTAGAAAAAGGTCGTCAACTAAATTTCCTTGAGAGGGGAGTAGTTCAAATATATAGCTTTGTGCACGTCTCGTCCTGCGCTCTAACGATGGCGTAGGATTTTTCCGCTCAATGCCAGTATCACCAACAGGCGTCTTACTTGAAGAGACTTTATGTGTTTCTGTCGCCCTTGTAGAAGCTTTTCCTGGCTTTACAAGAATTCGTTTGAACAACCGTCCAAGGAGGGGCGTGCCGAGGTACTGGAAGAACGTGAGGCAAAAGGCTCTAAAGTAAATACCATAGACTCGAGAGCTCTATGTGGAGAAATAAAGGTTGTTTAGGGGGACAACTGATGCTGTGGACACTGTTGTGAAAATTTGGTTCTGAAGAACAACGCTTTCTGCATAGGACGCTCCGAGGCAAAGGTCCTAAGACAACAGAATGTCCCTAGAACGTGTGAGCGATTGTTCAGGCATTTCTCAGGATACGTTATAGTGCCTGTCACGAAGTGGTGGCTAGTGATGCAAAGACCAGTTAAACCGAATCTGTCTGGGGGCTACAGAAGAGGTCGTGAGAAACAGTATAGCTGTTGTTACAAGTCTTTGGCACAGATGTTGCGGGAGCTATAGGGTTGTGCCTATAGGAAACTCCCGAGCAAATCTCCAACCTGTAGAGATGTGTTGCAGTCTCTAGCACGTTTGACACGTATTTCCGTGGAGTTATAAGGGTATCTGTGCCCAAATATGCGCCTAAGGAAAATTTGTAGTGAAGTGGCCCGCCTGCGGTGAAGCAGTCAGCGCGTTCATAGTTGGACCAGCATGGCCGTTGTAGAAAAAGGTCGTCAACTAAATTTCCTTTACAGGGGAGTACTAAAATTATATAGCTTTGTGCACGTCTCCTCCTGCGATTTAATGATGGCGTAGGATTTTCCGCTCAATGCCAGTATCACCAAGAGGTGTCTTACTTGAAGAGCCTTTGTGTGTTTCTGTCGCCCTTGTAGAAGCTTTTCGTGGCTTTACAAGAATTCGTGCAAACAAGCGTCCTCGAAGGGGCGTTCCGAGGTACTGGAGGAACGTGAGGCAAAAGGCTCTAAATTAAATACCAGAGACTCTCCACCTCTATGTGGCGAAATAACCGTCGTTTAGGGTGACAACTGATTCTGTGGCCACTGGTGTGAAAATTTGGTTCTGAAGGGTAACGCTTTCTGCATAGGACGCTGCGAAGGAAAGCTACTAAGACAGGAGATTGTCCCTAGAACGTCTGAGAGGTTCTTCAGGCATTTCTGAGGCTACGTTATTTTTCCTATCGGTGAAGGAGTACTTATCGGCCCATGGTGAGGTATTGATGGCTAGTGATGCAAAGAATAATTAAACCGAATCTCTCTGGGGCAACATTGGAAGTTGGGAGAAGTAGTGTGGATGTTGTGAGAACTCTTTGGCACAGATATTGTGGGAGCTAGCGCTTTGTGCATATAGGATGCTCCCTAGCAAATCTCCTGCCTATAGAGCTGTGCGGCGGTCTCCAGCACGTGTGACACGTCTTCCCTGTATTTCCGTGGCTTTATACGGGTATCTGTTTCAAAACTCTTCCACAAGAGAGCATCTACTCTGCCATGGGCTTTTGCACAAGAGCATCAATGGCAGTGTAGAGGCTGTCTTCCGTAAGAAAGCTCTGATGGCCATTTTAACCATAGGGGCTTCTTGCGGAAGTTATTTTTGTTGCCTGTCTACAGTGCCCTCTTCTGGAAGAACTCTTGCTCAAGAGGTCTTATTCCTCATGGAGAGAGGAATGAATCTTCCGGAAGAAGCCCTGGTTTCCAACATTATACTATAATTTTACCCCTGGAAGAAGGCTTGTGCAGTGTATACAGCCAGCAAGTTTTTGCAGAAGAACAACCGAGGGGTATGTCTAGCGCAATGTCTACACTGGTAGCTTCTTGCAGAAGAACGGTTTTTCCTCAAGAAGCTGCCAGGTTAGACATAGCCCTAGTGGAAAGAGAGATTGGAAGGCTCTTGTCTGATTTCTGTTGTGGCTTGACTCACGCACAAAAATTTGGTCAAAAGATTTGGTATCCTGCAGTGAGCATCAAAATCAGAGCCAATCAAACAGAGCAAAGGTTCACTGATCACGGGAATAAAACAGCAGGGAGTCTATTGTGCAGCAGATGTAATCGATGTGACATGGGGTATGGATTTGAATGTCCTTACTGCCCTTCTAGCTGACATTCAAGTGGGAAATGGTGAGGAAATTAGGGAGGGAGAAGGAAAGGCCTGATGGTTAATAGCAAGAAAAAAATACTTCAGGTAGGGATCAACGAGAGTTTAAAGAAGCTTAGACTCCCCTACTGGGCATAATAACTGAAGGCTGGAGAACAAAAAGGCCACTTCCGCAGCTAGAACATGGCTTCAAAGAAGGCTATGAGGTCCAAAGGCAAGCACTGCCATTGTACGGGACTAAGAAGGGAAGTAAAGTGGCGGAGGTCATGGTTAAATATTCAAGACTAAAAGAATGTGTAAAATGTGGTTCAATAGAAGAAAGGAGGGGTGAAGGAGTTGGGGGCAATGCAATGCTGACAGGTTTAGGGATCCTTGTACTTTTGGATAAGAGTGCTCTATTGTGTCAGCTTTCTTGGTATAAGCCTTTTTGGGACATGCCTGTTGTGTCTATAAGACACTGGATGGTGGCATTAAAAGCAAGTGAACATGCCTCAATGAAAGTAGCCCATTCAAGACGTAGATCAAATTAGAATGTTGAAGTTATCACGTTTGCTTTTAACAGAAGGCTTTGATTCCCACACCACAAAAGCAGTATTGATACCCTGGAAAAGCAGAAGGGACTTTACAGAAAACTATATAGTGGATTCTGGAACAACGAGGTGTGATGGAACAACAGAGTACCAACAGCGCTTCCATTTGTCTTGTAATGAAGGCAGATGGTAAAAGCTGGAGATTAATTGGATTTCAGGGCTCTAAATAAAGTGATTTCTATGCAAGACCTAGTTGTTGTTGTTAATTACACAGAGAGCATGGTGGCTATAGCTGGAGGATCTAAATGGTTTTCCAGACTTGATTTATCAAATGCTTTTTTTGCTATCCCACTGCTTTAGATTCTAAAGCATTGGCTTGTGGATAAAAGCCAGAGTGTAAACTGATTGTGATCTGTGGCTGGTTTCTTGGGACTGGAAGAACCTGTTTGGGGGACGTGAGATTGGGTTCAATAACCCCTCACCTGTGTGTTAGGCCCGGGGCTGATTGTGGCACAGGGAGAGATGGGGGGGTGTCAGAGGGGTTTTGCTTGTGAGGCTGCTGGCTGGCCAGATCGGCAGCTGAAGTTCTCAGTGTGACTGGTTTGTGGCCCTCTTTGGGAAGGACCTCCAGTCAGCGGCTGTAAGGAGCCCCAAGTTTGAGCAAGTCACCCTGTGCGGATGCCCTCAGCGGTGCCCAGACCTGGCCCGGTCCATCACAGTAGCTGTAGCTAAATTAGTTCCCATTATAGTGTACGTCTAGTTTGGATTATTTTCTGCAATGTACACGACTTTACATTGAATATCATTTGCCATTTTGTTGCCCAATCACTTACTTTAGTGGGCGCTTTTTGAAACTTTTCACAGTCTGCTTTAGACTTAACTATCTTGAGCAGTTCGGTATCTTCTGCAAATTTTGCCACCTCACTGTTTACCCCTTTCTCTAGATCACTTACAAATAAATTGAATAGGATTGGTCCAGGACACACCCTTGAGGGCCCCCCCCCCCACTAGTTACTGCTCTCCACTCTGAAAATTTAAGATTTAGTCCTACCCTTTGTTTCCTATTTTTTAAACAGTTATCGGTCCATGAAAGGACTATCCCTTGACAACTTACTTTACTTAGGAGTCTTTGGTGAGGGGCTGTGTGTGATGCAGTGGGGGGGGGGGCGGGGGGGGGTACTTTGCTGGTTGCTATGCTGGGCAGTGGGTTGTCAGTGACCTCCGCTGGCTGCAGCACGGCCCAGCAGGGCAGGGGATGAGTCATTATGCAAGGGGGTGTCGAAACTTGTCAGACAGGTATCTCCCATGGAGCGGAACAATGGGAAGGAGGGGGGTGGAGCCCTGGCTGGGGGGCAGGGCTGGAAGTGAGTGAGTTTTCTGTCTGGGATCATGGAGCCTAGAAAAAGGGGCTGGAATTTAGGGGCCCAGCATCCCCCATGTCAAAGGGGGGGGGGAGGGGGCGCTGAGGCATCGTAAGCCCGGTTCCTGTAACCAGATGACATCTGTGCTGTGTTGTATCCTGGAGAAGCAATAAACTCCCTCTATTCCACTGGCTGGTGGAGTCTGTCCATGCTATTACGGGGGTGCAGGAGTCGGGGGGGCCCCGACATGCCGCCACACCGTGTCAAAAGCTTTTTGGAAATATAAGCACTCTATATCCACTGGACCCCCCCCCCCCAAAGAACTCGAGCTTATTAGTAAGGCATGCTTTCCCTTTAGAAAAACCATGTTGACTCTTCCCCAACAAATTATATTCATAGAGTGTGTGTCTGACAATTTTATTCTTTACTATAGTTTCAGCTAATTTGCCCACTACTGACGTTAGACTTACTGGTCTGTAATTGCCAAGATCACCTCTAAAGCCCTTTTTAAAGAGTGGCATCACATTAGCTCTCTTCCAGTCAATAGGTACAGACGCTGATTTAAAGGATAGGTTACAAACCACAGTCGTTAATTCCGCAATTTCACATTTGAGGTCTTTCAGAACTCTTGGTTGACTGCCAGCTGGTCCTGATCATTTGTTACTGTTAAGTTTATTAATTTAATCCAAAACCTCCTCTAGTGACACTTCAGTCTGGGACACTTCCTCAGATTAGTCACCTAAAAAGAATGGCTTAGGTTTGGGAATCTCCCCAATATTATCAGCAGTGAAGACTGAAGCAAAGAATTCAATTAGCGTCTCTGCAATGACTTTATCGTCTTTGGGTGCGCCTTTACCATCTTGATCATCCAATGGCCCCACTGTTTGTTTAGCAGGCTTCCTGCTTCTGACGTACGCAAAAAACATTTTGCTATTACTTTTTGAGATTTTGGCTGGCTGTTCTTCAAACTCCTTTTTGGCTTTTCTGATTATATTTTTTACACTTAATTTGACAGTGTTTATGCTCCTTTCTATTTTCCTCACTAGGATTTGACTTCCACTTTTAAAAAAATATGTCTTTTTTATCTGGCACTGCTTCTTTTACTTGGTGGTTAAGCCACAGTGGCACTTCTTTGGTTCTTTGCTGTGTTTTTTAATGTGTGATATACATTTATGTCAGGACTCCGTTATGGTGTCTTTGAACAGTTTCCATGCAGCTTACAAGCGATTTTACTTTTGTCACTGTACTTTTTTTTCCCTATTTAACTAACCTCCTCATTCTTGTGTAGTCCCCCTTTCTGAAATTAAATGCCACAGTGTTGGCCTGCTGAGGTATTTTTTCACCACAGGAATGTTTAATACATAATACATAATGTTCAAAACATTATGGTCACTATTTCTAATCAGTTCAGTTATATTTACCGCTTGTACCAGATCCTGTGCTCCAGCTAGGACTAAATCAAGAATAGCCTCTCCCCTTGTGGTTTCAGACGCTGCTACTCCTATTATTGAGTCGTCTAGCATTTGTGTATAAGCACTTTAAATATTTTTCACTATTTATTTATCTGTCTTCCACTTCCTAATGTTAGACTTTTTCATTTGATTGTGTCTCATCTGATCTGACCCATACTTCCATCCTGTCCTCCTGACTAGAACATAGAGACTCTCTATGAATAGACCCTCCCCTAAGAGATGTCTCTCCCCAATCTCATTAGTTTAAAAACTGCTCTACAACATTTTTAATGTTAAGTGCCAGCGGTCTGGGTCCATTTTGGTTTAGGTGGAGCCCATCCTTTCTGTATAAGCTCCCCTATTCCAAATGTTTCCCCATTCCCTAATATATCTAAACCCCTCCTCTCTACACCATCGTCTCATCCATGTATGACACAGTGCAGTTACAGTCACTGCTGTAGTGTTTGGGTGTGTGATGGTGCGTACCTCAGTTCCCCCGGCAACCCTTGCAGCTCTCTTTGGAGAGACCAGGCATGACTCACTGTGGAAGTATGTCAGGGTATGTCTACACTAGCCCCCCCCGTTCGAACTAGGGTGGCTAATGTAGGCATTCGAACTTGCAAATGAAGCCCGGGAGTTAAATATCCCGGGCTTCATTTGCACGTTCCCGGTCGGGCACCATTTTTAAACCCCCTTAGTTCGAACTGACTGCCACACGCGGCAGTCACAAGTTAATCCGAACTAAGTCCTTAGTTCGGATTAACTGTTACACCTCATTGCAGGCGTAGCCAGGGGGCGTGTAGCCAGACACACTCTGGGAACCTCTCACTCTCAGGCAGGAGGGCTGGAGTCCGCCAGGCAGGTGTGGTGCCCACCAGGCCACACTCTGCCAGCAGTGGTTCGTCTTCGGCAGGGTCCCCCGGCAGAGCTGCGGTGGCTGGAGATCGAGCTGAGGCTAAAGGAATTGGAGTTACAAGAGAAGGAGCAGGAGGACTGTAGGAAACAGCGGCAGCATGAGCAGGCCATGGCAGAGCTGAGAAGCCGAGGGGCCCCAGCTGCGGTGAGTGGGGAGGGGCCCAGGGGGGCCTGGGACAGCCAGACATTTGGAGAAGCTCGTGCTGTCCCAACATAAGGACATAGGGGAGGTGGACGAGTTTCTTAGCTCCTTTGTGAGCAAGCCTGTGAGCGGCACCAGGTCCCCCCAACTAACTGGCTCCAGCAGCTCACCCCCTTGCTCGATCAGAAGGCCGCAGGGGTGCTCAGCCAGCTGGAGAAGTTGTAGCTGGGGGACTACGAATGGGTCAAATGGGCCCTGCTGCACAAGTTCGGGCTGACTCCCGAGATGTACAGGAAGACCTTCTGGGGGGGTGCTGAAGGGGCCAGGGAAGACCTACATAGATCTGGCCTCCCGCTTGGTGCAATACTGCGACAAGTGGGTGCTTGGGGCAGCAGCCCAGACTGCAGAGGACCTGATTAAGCTGATGATCCTGGAACAGTTCTATGAAGGAGGAGTGGAATGAGGAATAATGGTTGTTCGAATTAGGATCTTTAGTTCGAACTACGTAGTCCGTGCTGTGTGTAGCTGGGGTATGGAGTTCGGACTAAGGGGGGATTAAAAATGGCAGCGCCCAGGAACATGCAAATGAAGCCCGGGATATTTAAATCCCGGGTTTCATTTACAATGCCGGTTGCCCTCATTTGCCTACCTAGCTCAAACTAACGAGCTAGTGTAGACATACCCAGAGAGAAAGGGAATCGCACAGAGACCAGTTCTCAGCTGAGCACTGGAGGAACCCTATGGGGTGAGCCCAAGAGACAGGGGCCAGCCATCTGCCTAGAGGGCCAGCCAGGGCCTGGACAGAGCCAGCCGGAGGTGACTCGTGGGAACCTGACCTGCCCTGGCTATGGACAAAGGGGGCCACAAATGGGCTCCATGCCCCAGGGACTAGGACAGGCCCCATAACCTGAGACTTTCCAGGGTTAAGGGCTGGAGGAGGAGCAGGCTGCCCCAGTAATAAGGCAGAGGCAGTTATAAGGTGAATTAACATCCATTTCATATCTTAGTGGTATGGAGAGGGAAAGTGGATTGTCCAGCTGAGCAGCCAGAGAGAGGTCTGCATTTAAGATTGATCACTTGAAAGTCAAAGCATGCTAGGGAACTCTTTATGCATGGCAGCAAGGTCCACATAGACCCTGTGTGTGAATTAGCTTTGCACTGAAGCTTGCAGTGACTGATATTGTTACGCAGACAAGGTGTCCATTTTAAAACTAATTATTTTGGTTGTCTCACTCAATTTTTGTTCTGAAAAGGATCCAACTCACAAATTTTTCTTTCTTGAGACTGGCAATACTATGGTGATTAGTCCAATTGTGATCAACAGGGCTACTCCTGGTAGTAAAGTTAAGTACGTGTTTGGATTCCAGACCTTTGTTATAAATCTGAATAAGTCTCCAGTACTTCCAGAAAACAGGATAGCTAATACTGTAAGAGTCCATATCACACAGGAATAGCCCTAGTTCACATTTACCTATCTAATTCCTGCAAATTAGCGACCTGCAAAGCTTTCCTTTTTAGGTGTGTAGACATACCCTTACATTTTCCCTCTAGAGCAGGGGTGGCCAACCCATTAAATGAAGCGAGCCAAAACAGCAGTGGAAACAATGTGAAGCTCCACACCAGAATTATGGGGGGGGGGGAGATGCTGTCCCTTTAAAAACTGTGGGTTAGGCTTTTTGGCCACATCAGGCTCCTGCCGGCTGCCACCATTTTGCCATGTCAGACAGCTCCCCTACACCCAGTGAGTGCAAGGAGCCAGGGGCCGTTTGTAGGGGTGCATAGGGTGGCTTCGCAAGCCATGGGGGGAGACTTCATGAGCTGCGGGGAAGGCTTCGCGAGCCGCACTTTCAGGAGTGAAGAGCCACATGCAGCTCGCGAGCCGCGGGTTGGCCACCCCTGCTCTAGGCTTACATTCACTAAGCTGGATAGTAAAGTAAGAGATACAAAATGCAATGGTGCAATATGCAGCCAGAAACCAGGGAAATGTTAATACTGCTGTAAAGTGACCCTGCAGAAATACCATATCTGTGAAGTTGATACATCAGAACCTCCAAGGCTTATTCTGGTAGAACAGCTTTTAGAAGCTTTTGCTCCAACCATGGGGGGAAAAAAATGACATCCTTATAAAATTTCACCTATTTTACAAAACAAAGAACAAAGTATCTGTGACGGACCGGGCCGGGAGTGGGCACCACTGACAGCATCCGCTCAGGGTGAATTGCTCAAAACAAGGGCTCTTTACAGCCCCACACTAGAGACCTTCCCAAACAGGTCACAAACCGGTCACACCGAGCAAAACCCCTTAGCCACACCAGCTCTCCCTGTGCCACAAACAGCCCCGGGCCTAACACACAAGTGAGGGGTTATAGAACCCAATCTCACCTACCCCGACGGGTCTTTCCGGTCCCAAAGAACCAGCCACAAATCCCCGGTCAATTTACACTTTGGATCTTACCCACAAGATCATGCTGGGCCAATCCTTTAGAATCTAAAAATCTAAAGGTTTTTTACTAAAAGAAAGAAAAGCATGAGAGTAAGGTTGCTAAGGAGAATACATTACATGCATCTGTCATCCAGTTCTCGATGCAGGCTCTTAGCAGAGCTGTTATAAACTGTTATCTTAAAAGTCTCAGGTGTACATCCTATGTCAGGATGGGTCAGCAATCCTTCCCGGCTCTCTGTTCCTCACAGGGCTGCATCTGGGATCAGGAGCAGAACTGAAGACAAGATAGAGTCTGCCTCATGGCATTTTAGATCCATCCCTGGTATCTTCCAAGCAGGTCACACTGGAGCAGGTCACATGGCCCAGTGACCTATCCTTGTGTCCCAAGTCAGCAGTCATGATATTGGCTGGTTTGCAGGTCCCAGACACATTCCTCAAGTGTTTATTAGCCTCTCTGAGAGCTTTGTCCCTGGAGCCTTGCTAATTAGCATAGTCACTGACTGGACATTCCTGGCTCACAGCGAATCTTCCAGCATCAACACAGAGTACATATTTATAACTCCACATAAATATGGAGTTTCTGCAGAGGGAAGTCGTGTCTAACTAATCTGTTAGAATTCTTTGAAGGGGTTAATAAACATGCGGACAAGGGGCACCCAGTGGATATAATATACCTAGATTTCCAGAAAGCCTTTGACACGGTCCCACACCAAAGGCTTTTACGTAAATTAGGTGGTCATGGGATAGGAGGAAAGGTCCTTTCATGGATCAAGAATTGGTTAAAAGACAGAAAACAAAGGGTGGGAATAAATGGTAAATTTTCACAATGGAGGAGGGTAACTAGTGGTGTTCCCCAGGGGTCAGTACTGGGACCAATCCTGTTCAACTTGTTCATCAATGATCTAGAAAATGAGGTAAGCAGTGAGGTGGCCAAGTTTGCAGATGACACAAAGTTGTTCAGGACAGTCAAAAGCAAAAGGGATTGTGAAGAACTACAAAAATCTCAGCAAACTCAGTGATTGGGCAGCAAAATGGCAAATGAAATTTAATGTGGGTAAGTGTAAGGTAATGCATGTTGGAAAAAATAACCCAAATTACACGTACTACATGATGGGGTCAAATTTAGCTACGACAGATCAGGAAAGGGATCTTGGAGTTATAGTGGATAGTTCTATGAAGACATCCACGCAGTGCGCAGCGGCAGTTAGTAAGGCAAATAGGATGTTAGGAATTATTAAAAAAGGGATAGATAATAAGACAAAAGATATCATACTTCCCCTATATAAAACTATGGTACGCCCACATCTCGAGTACTGCGTGCAGATGTGGTCTCCTCACCTCAAAAAAGATATATTGGCATTAGAAAAGGTTCAGAAAAGGGCGACTAAGATGATTAGGGGCTTGGAAAGGGTCCCATATGGGGAGAGGCTAGAGAGACTGGGACTTTTCAGTTTGGAAAAAAGGCGATTGAGGGGCGATATGATAGAGGTATATAAAATCATGAATGGTGTGGAGAAAGTGATTATAGAAAAATTATTTACCTTTTCCCATAATACAAGAACTAGGGGACACCAAATGAAATTGATGGGTAGTAGGTTCAAAACTAATGAAAGGAAATTTTTCTTCACACAGCGCACAGTCAACCTGTGGAACTCCTTGCCCGAGGAGGCTGTGAAGGCCAGGACTCTATTAGGGTTTAAAAAAGAGCTTGATAAATTTTTGCAGGTTAGGTCCATAAATGGCTATTAGCCAGGGATAAAGTATGGTGCCCTAGCCTTCATAACAAGGGCAGGAGATGGATGGCAGGAGATAAATCACTTGATCATTGTCTTCTGTTCTCCTTCTCTGGGGCACCTGGCATTGGCCACCGTCGGCAGATGGGATGCTGGGCTCGATGGACCTTTGGTCTGACCCAGTATGGCCATTCTTATGTTCTTATATACCACACAAGTACATGAATACCATACATAAGATCAGTAGACCACAAGCTTTCATTTGACATCTCACATGGCCTCTTTGTACAGACTTTGGGGCAACCCTCTGCTCCCTTGGGTGCACAAGTGACCTGTCTGATCCCCTTAAAATCTAGTAACGTGACAGTTTGTTTTTTCCATGAAAACAAATGGGTGTATTTGTGAAATAACTAGTGTGTGTCACACCTTCACTCCACAAAGACTCCAAGATCTCTCTCTCTTGAGTAGTTATAGCTAAATTAGTCCCCATCATATTGTATTTATTGTAGCAGGGTCAGTCCCTGTCAGCCGGTGGTCAGGGCAGTGAGTGGTGTGTGTGTGTGTGTGTGTGTGTGTGTATTATACACCCGAGACTTCAACTGCTAGGACTGGGGGCGGGGGGGGGTCCCTTAGCAGCGGGCAACCTGGAGGAGGTTGACGGGCACCCCAAGAAGTTTACAGGGAGAGCTTATTAGACCTCAGATTTTGACTGCTAGGATACACGATCCCTTCGCAGCGGGCAGCCTGGGGAGGCTGAGAGATGCCCAACGGATCTGTCCCCTGGAAGCGACATGATCCAACGTTCAAGCTCTCCCTATATCTGTCCCTTATAACTGGCTAGAGTTCTTTTAAAATTGTGCTTGGTTCTGTTACAGAGGAGTCAGGTCACAGCTTAAACAGTTACTATTTTATTGTTACAGGGTAAACTTAGCTGTTAAATGCTACTACTGTGTTACAGATAACATAGCCACTACAAAGGACAGGACAGAAATTACACTAATAAGTCACTTACAGGCACCATGAAACCCTTTTGGTTCTCTGAGCTCTTATTAAATGCATGCAAAATAGACACCTAGCAGGTATATATTCTCACCCCTGCGTTCCAGACTTGGTGTGGACAGCGTCTTTCTCTCAATCCCTCGGGAAGAAGTAGGGTGAGGCTGGGCGTCCCACAGACCTCGGGAGACAACCAATACCTGCCAGCAGGTGTAGATGATTGGAGCTCAAATGGGATGGGCTACTAAACCCCTCTTTATACCCCTTGGGTCATGTAGGCTTCTTCCTGGTCTCAAGTGGCCAATTAGGACAAATGGCTTTGAATGCCAAGTTTCCCATGAAGGGTGCAAAGCATAATTCACACCTGGAAAAATGCAGACAATGGGCACCTCTGGTATGTGATGGGCGAAGATTCCTCTCCTGGGACAGTGCAGGCGTGTCAACTACTGGTACTAGCCATCAGGGCAAGGGGAGGCCCCCCCGGGTCGTCAGCTAGCCTATTTACTGTCTGGTTTCTGTTTATTAGAGTCAGGGACAGGCAGCACACCTGCGTTCCCAGGGCATCAAAGGCTGACTGCCTTTCTCTTGCTCTCTGGGAGGGAGGGGCAAGATGGGCTTCATGTCTGGCTACATTCCCACTCCTAGGTCCCAGACAGGGCCGTCCTTAGGATTTATGGTGCCCTAGGCAGGATTATTAAACTGGTGCCCCTCTGACTGACTTGCTCTTAGCAACACAAACATAAGCTTACAGTATTGGTGCCCCAGAGATATTGGTGCCCTAGGCAGCTGCCTATTCTGCCTATGGCTAAGGACGGCCCTGATTACAAGGGGTAAATCACACTTCATTATTCACATTTTCCACAGTTTTGATGATTTTAAAGACCTTTATTGTATCCCTCCTTATATATTTTCCAAGCTGAAAAGTTCCAGCCTTTTTAATCTCGCCTCATAGTGAAACTGTTCCATACCTCTAATGCAGCAGTGGAGAACCTTTTTTGGGTTGGAAGCCACCAACCCACAGAGATATCAGTTGAAGACCACCTACAAGTGAGAAGAAAAAAAACCACCCCACACAGCTTCAACTGATGCCCCACCCACAGCAAAAGCCTCTGGGGCTTGCACAGCTATGGCTGCTCCTTCTTCCCGTGTCTCAGCTCCCCACTTTGGGAAGGGGTTCTGGGGCTTGCCCAACTCTGGCCACTCCTTGCAGTGAAGACAATGTCTGGTGCTTGCCCTTCCCTCCCACTCCTGCAAGGGGTTTCCCCTCCCCCGCTTCCCTTAGGTCCCACATGCCTTCTTAACTGTTAAGGAGATGTTGCTGGCAGCCTGGGCCTGGGCTGCAAGATGCTTCTTGCTGCAGCCACCCTAAGCAAGGAAGGCTATGTCTACACTCACGGCTTCTTGCACAAGAACAGCCATTCTTTCGCAGAGCATCCACACTGCCTGCCTGCTCTTGCACAAGAAAATTTACAGTAAGGCGTGGTAAGAGAGCTTCTTGCGCAAGAGCTATGCTCTTTTCTAACAGGTGTAAGCTCTCCTATGCAAGAGCTCTTGCACAAGAGGGCAGTGTGGACATGTGGCAGGGATTGCTTGTGAAAGAAACCCCTATGGCTAAAATGGCCATCAGAGGTTTATTGCGCAAGAGAGCATCCACACTGCCAAGGATGCTCTTGTGCAAAAGCACATCTCCCACATGGCATTGTGGACGTTTTCTTGAGCAAGAGTTCTTGCACAAGAATCCTTGCACAAGATGGTCTTGCGCAAGAAGCCACCAGTGTAGACATAGCCTAAGAGTTTCCTCCCATGAGCAGAATGAATTTTGTGTTGTGCACCAGTACTGAGTTCATGTGGCTTGTTTGGATATGCCACTGTGGAACCCAAGTTATTCATAAATATTTTATAAACCTTTACCTTTTCTCTCTGCTGCCACATCTCCTCCCCTTGCTCCATCAGCTCCCCTGGTGCCTGCTGCCCCCAACTCCTCACCCTCCTCTACTGTCCTGACTCCTGCCCTCAGCCTTCCTGTCCCCCCTCCACCAGCCCTTCTCTCCCCCCTGTGCCCACTCCTCCAGTAGCTCCACTCTGATCATGTGAGCTACCCCTCCTCATCCCCTCTTCTAACACCTCCCTCTACACACCTGCCCTGCCTCTCTCCTCTGGTGCTGGTCCTTCCCCTGCAGGTGTCTGCCCTTCTGCTTCACCCCCAGAATCCCCTGGCACCTGCACCTTCCCTTAGCCCTGCACCCTCCTGGTGCCTCCCTCTTCCCTTACTGCCCCTGCCCCCTTTGCCCTCTTTTTCCCTGATGCCCACCCCCTCACCACTCTCTGCCCCCATTCCCCTCATGCCCCTCTGTGCCCTCACACATGACTTGCTCCATCCCCACCTTTCTCATGTCCACCCCTTCTTTCAAGCTGTCTCCCAGCACCTCCCTCTCTAGCCCCCCCAATGCCCTTATCCTCTCCTCTCCCAGCATCACCCTGTTCCCCCTCCCACTGACACCTCCCCTCCTGCCCTTTTCCTTATTGTCTGCACTTGGCCCCCTGGCATTTGTCTCCCCTCCACCCTGTGCCTTGGTGCCTTCCCCTTTCTTCCCCCTCTCCCCTCCATATAAGCCCCTTCCTCTCCCAGCCCTTCCCCTATTTCCCCCTCCGCACAATCCCCTTCCTCTCCCACCCCCTCCCCCTTGTTTTTCCCCTCCCCTACCTTCTGCCTTCCACTTTGTGGAGCCGGAGTCTGTGCTCGGGCCCCGGACTCTGAACCGGGAGCTAGGCCAAGCGGCGCAATGTGACACCGAGCAGTTTTAAAGTCTTGGGCCATGACATCACCTCACGCCCAGGCGTCCTCCCCACTCACCTGCAAATGCTGTGCATGGCAGCAGCAGCCGGCAAGGGGGAGCCAGACTGAAAGCCGTGCACAGCAGGGACGGTCTGGGGCTGGGGGGGGGGGGGGGACGCTCTGGGGCCAGAGTGGGAGAACACACGGGGGTGGGGGGGGGGGCCGGCAGGTGGGGGCTGGGGACCGCTCCAGGCAGAGCCAGGGGAGAGACCCAGCTCCAAATATTGCTGGAGCAGAGCCCCCACTGGCTCCAGTGCTTACTGTCCATCCCAGCAGAGTGGTGCCCCAGAAATAGTGGTGCCCTACGCAGCTGCGTACTCTGCGTATCCCTAAGGACGGCCCTCGTCCCAGACCACTGTTCTGCCCTCTATCCCACAGTTTAGGGGACACAGTACCAGTCCTGCTTGCCTTTTCTCAGCCTTTGGCCTCCTGTCCCTTCTTGGTCCCCTGGCCCTTCCTGCCTTTCAGGGAGGCTTTCTTGGTGGTGACACTTGTGACAGAAGGTGCCGCGGCAGGAGCTGTCAGGGTCCTGGGATCGCCATCCATGTCCACCACCTCCGCTGCATGAGTAGGTGGCCCGGCAGCCTCAGAGGGTTCAGGGTTCATAGAGGCAATGGGGGGGGGGCAAGGGGTGGTAGGGGCATCGCACGACTGCCCCTCCATTATGTTCATGGATGGAGGGGTGGGGGAAGACAGGAACAGACAATTAGAGGAGACCAATCATGCCAAGGGGTGGAACAAGGAGCAGGGGGAGAGGGGGAAGAGAGAGGCTCACCACTCCCCCCACTAGGCTGGAAGCGGGGTGAGAGGGCAGCAATGCACATAGGAGGAAGGGGGGGGGGTCCCCAAGGGGTGTTGGGGCTGATGCTCCAGCCATTCAAGGCTGAGTAAACAGTCCTCCTCAGCCACTGGCTGAAGTTTCTGGTCACCTTGGAGGCTCCCCCCCCCCCAACACTCCGGCTACATCTAGACTGGCATGATTTTGCACAAATACTTTTAACGTTTTTTGTGTTAAAAGTATTTGTGCAAAAGCACATCTAGATTGGCACAGATGCTTTTGCACAAAAGCGCTTTTGTGCAAAAGCAGTCCTGGCCAATCTAGACACGCTTTTGCGCAAGAAAGCCCTGATCACCATTTTAGCCAGCGGGGCTTTTTTGGGCAAAACAAATCTGAGCTGTCTACACTGGCCCTTTTGTGCAAAAGGACTTTTGCCCGAACGGGAGAGTCAAAGTATTTGCGCAAGCAGCACTGATTCCTTACATTAGAACGTCAGTGTTCTTGCGCAAATTCAAGCGGCCAGTGTAGACAGCTGGCAAGTTTTTGCACAAAAGCAGCTGCTTTTGTGCAAAATCTTGCCAGTCGAGACACCGCCTCCCTGTCGGAGTCCCTCACCTCCCTCTGCAGCCTTTACCAGTGCTAATGTTGTTCTGCTCAGTTCCTGGGAGTCACCTTATCCGTTGTTCCTTTCTCTCCACCTCCACTCTCCAAACTCCTTCACCACTCTGCTTACCCTCCCCCACAAGGAAGGTTTTTAAAGAGACCCCGTGGCTACCTGAGATCACCTCTCCTGGCCCTTAATTGATTTATAGCAGCCTGTCTCAGCTGTCCCTGATTAGCTAGGGCCATTGCTGATTTTTTTTAAAGAGCTGCCTCTTTCCCCTTCCATCAGCTCTTTCACCTGCTGTAGCACCCAGCTCTGTCTTGTGACCTTGAGGTGGAGAGAGAGCCACTCTTCCACTGAGCACAGCAGGCTGTTGGTCTGAGCTCTCTGTGCTTCTTTTCCCCCCCTGCCCCTCCCCTTTTTGGGAGGGGTGTGTGGGGTGCTGCTGGGGTTGTGGCAGGCAGGCCCTGGCTACATTCTGGGCCAGGTCCCCTTTTCTCTCTGCCTGCTTTGTTTGCAGGCAGTCTTCCACCCCTCAGCTAGCTGCTGGGGGTGGATATGGGGCCTTTGTTGCTCTCACCCTGGTGGGGGGAGTGGGACCCCCATTTTCCATCTTTTTGGGGACTGCCTGGCCCCTTTCTTCACTGCTGCAGGCTTGGACTTCACTGTTCCTGCCACTGCTATGCCTTCTGGAGTAGAGGAGGTAAGGGGGCTGCTTTATAGCAGCTCTTGGGGTTCTTCCTTCCCCTCCACAAGTTTGTATGGGGAGGGTGAGTGTATGTGAGGGGCCATCTGGGCCCCAAGGTGGCAGCTGGCACAGCTTCTGTGGGTTACTGGGGCTGGGGGGGGTGGCTCCCTCTGCCCCCTGCTCTCTCCCCTGCATCTCTGCTGCTGCTATTGCTGCTCCCTTCTTAGCCCCAGGTGCTGCAGGGGCCATCTCCATCCTTGGCCCCACTGCTTGCCTCCCCACCCCACCCTTGCTCTGTTGGGTCCTGCAGCTGGTGCTGTGAGCCTGCCACTCAGGTGCCCATGGGCACACTAGTTTCCTCCCCCCCCCCCCCCAGCAGTGTCCTGCTGCCCCCCTGCTCCCCTGAGCAGACCCCTCCTCACAGCCTGCATTCCGCGCTCCTCTTTTCGTGTGCCCTTTGTCATCTCGTTTGGCGCCTGAGCCGCCCATTCTTCTTTAGTTACCCTCCCCCAAGCACCGTTTCACTTCCCACATGTCTTTCAAATAATTGACCCTCTCACATTCCCAGTGCAGCCGGAGGAGCTGCTCTTACCATCCTGTGCTGGGAGCTGTACCCCTTGTTCCTTTACACCCCCCCCCCCTTCCTCCTATGTGCATTGCTGCCCTCTCACCCTGCTTCCAGCCTAGTGGGGGGAGTGGTGAGCCTTTCTTTCCCTCTCTCTTCCCCCTCTCCCCCTGCTCCTTGTTCCACCCCTTGGCATGATTGGTCTCCTCTAATTGTCTGTTCCTGTCTTCCCCCACCCCTCCATCCATGAACATAATGGAGGGGCAGTCGTGCGATGCCCCTACCACCCCTTGCCCACCCCCCCCATTGCCTCTATGAACCCTGAACCCTCTGAGGCTGCCGGGCCACCCACTCATGCAGCGGAGGTGGTGGACGTGGATGGCGATCCCAGGACCCCGACCGCTCCTGCCGCGGCACCTTCTGTCACCACCAAGAAAGCCTCCCTGAAAGGCAGGAAGGGCCTGGGGACCAAGAAGGGCAAGAGCCCCGCCCGGAAGGCAAAACCTCCTGTGGCGAAGGCTCACACCCCCCCCCCCCCCCCGCCGCGGTCTCGGCCACGGCTTCTCCTCTTTCCTGCCCCCCCGTTCCTTCCACCAGCTCTGGGGGCAACAGTGGCCCAGCCCCCCCAGGGCTTACGCCCAGGTAGCCGCCACCCCCCCCCCCCCCCGCCTGCTGTTTCCTGATCCACCGAAGCCGCTTATCGGAATTCCATCCCCGGTGGTCGCGGCCCCTTCCCAACCCTGACCAGGAGGCACAGGGTCTGTTGCCTCCTGGTGTCGGCTTCGTCCCATGTGGAGACCTACATGCAGGCGTTGGCATGCGTGGTGGGACCCGCAGCCGTGGTGGTGGCTTCCAAGATGTTTGGGAAGGTGGTATTCTTCCTGGTGTTGGAGGCCACCACCCAGGAAGCGGTGGAGAAGGGTTTGGTGGTGGGGGGAGTCCATGGCCCACTCGAGCCTTTGTGTACCTGGGCATACGGGTGGTTTTTTTTTCCCCTCCCTTCCTCCCCAATGCTGCACTATTGCCTTTCCTCTCCACCCTGGGGAGGCCCTTGTCAGTCCTTAGTCCCCTCCCTTTGGGCTGCAAGGACCCTACCCTCCGCCACGGTCTCTCCTGCTGCCGGCAGGTGCAAATCCAACTCCTGCCAGCAGGGCGTGGTGGAGACGCCCTAGAAGGGGCATTTCTGGTGCCCTATCAAGGGGCCCAGTACCGGGTATATTACACCTTGGGGGAGGCCCGGTGTTTTCTCTGTTGGGTGACGGGGCACATCGAAAGGGACTGCCCTCTGGCCTGGCTCGGAGATGCACTCGGGACCCCCGACACCCGGGAAGGCACCGGTCCTACTATCGCTGGTGGCCCTGATGGTCTAGACCCTGGGGTCACCCCTCCTCCAACCATGACCGTCGTCAATCCCGCTGGGGCTCCGCAGGGCCCAGACGAGCGTGAGGGTGCTGCTGCCACCATCGCAGGCCTGGACTTGCCGCTTTTGGAGGAGAGGGCGGCGGGGTCAGAGACGGGACTCGGACAGGGCCTACCTCAGGGGGAGGTTTCCCCTTCCCCAGCTGCCCATCCCCATCTTCCCTCACCCTCCCACCGCTGCCCTCGCCCCCTGGCTCTTCCCCTAATCGGGCCCAACTCTCCTCCTCTGAGGGCTGGGAGGTTGCCATGGGGAGGCGCCGCAAACGAGCCTGATGTTCCACCCCACCTATTGAAGGGGAAGATACCCTCCTCGTGCCTCTGGGGTGGGTGTCGGAGCCATCCCTCCCTCCGAGCCCCTGGATGCTTCACAGTGCCGTGAGGCAGCTGAGGTGGCCGTGGCGGTTGTGGAAGGGGTAAATGCCTCCCTCCTGGAGTCCCTGCAAGAAGGAGGGAGGCATTTACAGGGGATGCTCCCACCATCCCCACCTCCGCTGTGAGGGTGACTGCTGACCCTGCTGCCAACAAGGGCGACGACGTGACGGTGGGCGGCGAGCAGCGGGCTCGCCTTCCTCTCCCAAGAGGTGGAGGCATTAGGGTTAACCCCGGCTGCCTCAGAGGAGGATCAATATGCCTTGGAGGAACAACAGTCAGCCTCTCCTTCCCCTTCTAGCCTGCCGCGCTCCCTTTTCCCTGCCTCTGGGTTGTCCCAGGGTGTAACCAACTGCCCAGCCAGCGGCAGCACTTTGGCCACCAAACCCCTGGGGGATCCTAGTGGGCAGGAATTCCCGTCATTCCCCATTACTCCTGGCGCTGGAGCCTCCGGTGCTGCACTCCTAGTGATGCCGGAGCCTGGCACTGGGGAGATGCTAACTTCCCCCACCACTGCCACCGATCCCCCACCCTGCGAGGAGACACCGCAACCCCGGTGCCTCTACCGCTGAGGCTTCAGACCCTACTCCTGCTCCCCATTCAGCCCCTCTCCCAACCGAATTTCCCACTTCTCTTCCTGCTCCCCCTTCTCCTTGTCTTTTTCCTAATCCCCCACCTCTTCCTCCCCCTACTCCCCTTCCTCCTCTTCCTCCTTTCCCTGATCCCTTCCCTGACCTCTTTTCCTCCCCTTACACTGTTACTGCCGCCCCTGCGGCTGCCACGTTCAGCTCAGACATTGGCCCCCGGGAGGCGGTTTTTGTTTCTCCCGCTCCCAGCACATCTGGGGCTGTTCTCCCTCCGCCACTACCCCTGTCGTCATCCCAGCAGGGACTTCAGAGTCCCTGCTTTCCTGCATCAGTCGGTCGCGGGGCAAGCGGAGGGGTCTGGCCCGAGGCCCCGACATGCTGAAGGGTGAGATGCGCAGCTTCTTGGAGGACAGTCGTGGCTCCGGGAACAAAGTGGCTCTCGCTGGGGGGATTTCCATCTCATCCTCCAGACCATAAGGGACATTTTGGGGGAGGGCAAAGGACTGGTCGGCGGGAGGCTGCGGCCTACCAGCGGGCTCGTGGCTTCCGTGATGCCCTGCTTACGTTCGGGTTTGGTCACGGTTTGCTGCGGGGCCCAATGGGGACTGTCAGCACTCCTGCCAGCAAGGATCTTCCCCAGCCCTCTTAATGCCGCCATTCGTCATTGCCACTCTGAACACCCGGGGCTGCAGGCTGGGTCTCCTCAGGTGTCGGGTACGCTCCTTCCTTCAGGAGGGGGGGGTACTCTGTCATCTTCCTGCAGGAGACCCATACTGCGTGGGCCGCCGAAGCGAGCTGGTGGCTGGAGTGGGGAGACAGGGTGTACTTCAGCCACCTGTTGGCCAATCAAGCTGGGGTGGCGACCCTGTTCTCCCCGAACCCGTGGCCTGAGGTGCTGGGGACTGCTGAGGTTGTGCAAGGCCGCCTGCTGCACCTCCAGGTCTGGGTAGAGGGGCTAACATTAAATCTCATTAACATCTATGCCCCGACATCCGGCCCGGAGAGGCTTCACTTCTACCAGCGGGCAGCTGCCTTGGCTCTTCGGATCCTCATGAGTGCCTGGTCCTGGGCGGGGATTTCAACTGCACCCTCGAGGAGCGGGACCGCACGGGGACCGAGCGGTGCCCGGCCGCCACGGATGTCCTCAGGGAGATTGTAGACCAACACTCCCTGGTGGATGTCTGGCATGACCTCCACCCGGGCAAGGATGCAGCGTTTACCTTCGTCCGGGTGGAGGGTCAACGGTTGTTTCACTCCCGGTTGGACCGCATATATCTCTCACGTCATCATCTCTTTCGAGCCCACTCCTCCAGCATTCGGCCGGCCCCGTTCTCGGACCACCACTTGGTGGCCTTGACGGCCTCTCTCTCCTCGGAGAGGCCGGGGCCGGCCTACTGGCATTTTAACAACAGCCTGCTGGAGGATGTGGGCTTTGTAGCATCCTTCCGGGAGTTCTGGCTGGCCTGGTGCGGGTGGTGGTGCGCCTTTCCCTCGGCGCGGTGGTGGTGGGATGTGGGGAAGGTGCGCACGCGGCTCTTCTGCCGCAACTACACCCGGGGGGGGCCAGCTGGCGGAGGGATGCAGCGATAGAGCAGTTGGAACGGGAAGTTTTAGAGCTAGAGAGGCAGCTGGCCACCGGCTCCAGAGATCCACCCCTCTACGGAACGTACCGGGAGAAGCAGGAGGAACTTTAGGCCCTCAACGACCTTCGGGCCTGGGGTGCCTTTGTTCGTTCCTGCATCCACCTCCTTAGGGAGATGGATCGCGGCTCCTGCTTCTTCTACGTCCTGGAGAAAAAGAGGGGGCGAAAAAGCACATCATCTGCCTTCTGGTGGAGGATGGCGCCTCCCCGCTTGGATCTGGTGGAGATGCGTGAGAGGGCTCGCGCCTTCTACGCCTCCCTTTTCTCGCTGGATCTGACCGACGCCAACGCCTGCAGAGTCCTCTGGAACGAATTCCCAACGGTCAGCGTGGGCGACCGAGACTGGCTAGAGCTGCCTCTCTCTCTGGCTGAGTTCTCGGAAGCCCTCCGTCTCATGCCCACCAATAAATCCCCAGGCATGGATGGGCTGACGGTGGAGTTCTACCGCATGTTCTGGGATGTCCTCAGCCCGGACCTTGCCAAGGTCCAGGCCGAGTCCCTGGAGAGCGGGGGTCCTCCCTTTATCATGCAGGCGAGCGGTGCTTGCCTTGCTGCCCAAGAAGGGGGACCTCTGCGATCTGAGGAACTGGCGTCCCGTCTCGCTCCTCAGCACGGACTATAAAATCGACGCCAAAGCCATCTCTCTGAGACTCAAGTCCGTGCTGGCGGACGTGGTCCATCCAGACCAGACCTACACTGTCCCGGGCCGTACCATCTTCGACAACCTTTATTTGGTCTGGGATCTCCTAGAAGTAGAGCGTAGGGATGGTCTGTCGTTCGCCCTCCTGTCCTTGGATCAGGAGAAGGCGTTCGACCGGATGGACCACGGGTATCTCCTGGGCACTCTGTGGGCCTTTGGCTTTGGGCCCCGCTTTGTGGGCTTTCTCCAGGTGCTTTACACTTCTGCAGAGTGTTCGGTCAAGCTCAACTGGACCCTGACCGCACCTGTCAGCTTCGGGCGGGGAGTACATCAAGGCTGCCTGCTGTCAGGCCAGCTCTTCTTCGCAAGAGGTTGACGGGGTTGGTGCTCCTTGAGCCGGAGATGTGGCTGGTTCTGTCGGCGTATGCCGACGACATGCTCCTCGTGGTCCAGGACCCGGGAGACCTGGCGTGGGTGGAGGCCTGCCAAGCCATCTACTCAGCGGCCTCCTCCACCTGGGTCCACTGGGTCAAGAGCTTTGGCCTGGTGGTAGGGGCCAGGTGGCAGGTGACCTCCCTCCCACCCGCGCTTCAGGCCATCAGGTGGAGCGCAGGTCCACTGCTCTATCTCGGCATTTTTCTCTCTGCCATGCATCCCTCTTCGCCGGAGAACTGGCAAGGTTTAGAGTCCAGGGTGGCTGAGCGGTTGCGGAGATGGACAGGACTGCTCCAGTGCCTCTCCGTGCGTGGGAGGGTACTGGTGCTTAACCAACTAGTCCTGTCCATGCTCTGGCACCGTCTCAGCACCCTGGTCTCGCCCCCCGGGTTTCCTGGATCAGATCCAGCTGCTGCTGCTGCGGTTCTTCTGGCCAGGACTGCATTGGGTCTCTGCAGGGGTTCTCTATCTTCCCCTGGAGGAGGGAGGGCAGGGCCTGACGTGTTTGCACATGTGGGTTCGTGTCCTCCGCCTCCAGGCCCTGCAGAGGCTCCTATTTGATGCAGGTAGTCCAGCGTGGAGCACACTGGCGCACGCTTTCCTTTGCCACTTCCGAGGGCTCCGATATGACTGGCAGCTCCTTTATTTGAGAGGTCTTCCACGAGACCTCTCCGAGCTGCCGGCCTTCTACCAGGACCTCCTCCGGGCCTGGAAGATGGTAGAGGCGACCAGGTCCTTGGGAGCCACCGTGGGGGCAGACTTCCTCGCAGAGCCCCTGCTACACAATCCCCATCTACGCGTGCAGGCGGCGGAGTCCCGGTCGGTGCGCCAGAGGCTGGTCCTGGCAGAAGTCACAAGGATCGGAGACCTCCTGGACTACGACCGGGGAGACTGGGTGGATCCTCGGGCGCTTGCCTAGCGAATGGGGCTCTCCACCCTACGTACTCCCCGGCATATACTTCAGGAGGTGAAGGATGCTTTGCCGCCCACCGCTCGGGTTTATCTCGACAAGGTCCTGCGAGAGGGTGCACCCCACTCACTCCTGGCCCGCCCGATCTATCCATGGGCCCTAAGCCCCGCGTACCTCCCCAACTACCTCCCTCTTGTCACCCGAGCCGGCTGCACGCGTTGCAGCCAGTCCCCTTCCGAACCGCACCAAAGAGTCACCTGTACACACTCGTGCTTCACACGCTCCACTTCCCCACCCTCGTGTCCCGCCCAGACACCAAGTGGCGGGACCTCCTACCGCCAACAGAGGGTGGGGAGCCCTGGTGGGACAGTGTCTATTCCACCTTAGTGCCACAGCCCACCGGGGACATCAGCTGGAGAATCCTGCATGGAGCTGTGAGCACGGGCGTGTATTTGGCGTGGTTCACCCCCATTCTGAACACTTGCCCCTTCTGTGGCGAGAGGGAGAACCTGGCGAACATGTACCTTGAGTGCGCCAGGTTACAGCCCCTCTTTCGGCTCCTCCAGAACCTTTTGTTGAGGTTCTGGCTGCACTTCTCCCCTCACCTGTTTATTTACGCACACCCCATCCGAGGTCCCACAAAGTTGGGGGACCTCCTGGTTAACCTCCTCCTGGCTATCGCCAAGATGGTAATTTATAAGACCAGGGAGCAGAGGTTGGCCAAGGGAGGGGCCTGCGACTGTGGGGCCTATTTCTGTTCCTGCATCCACTCATGTATCCGGGCGGCGTCCGCTGGCTCTCTCGAGACCTTCAAGGGGCAGTGGGCGCTGTCCAGGGATCTCTGCTCTGTGTCCCGTCTGGTTCCCTAGTTTTAGCCCTTTGACCCTCACACCGGTCCCTGTTTTCTTTTTATTTGTCCCAAATAATTACTTGGTTTCCTGGGCTCAGTGGACCTTCCCCATAGGCTGGGGGGAGGTCCTTTAGATGCGGACGGGCTTACGCCCTCCCACCTCCTGGACTCCAATAGGCACAGTATAGTTGGGATTGTTTTTTCCAATGTGCATTACTTTACATTCGTCAACTTCAAATTTCATTTGCCATTTTGTTGCCCAATCTCTTAGGTTTGTGAGATCTTTTTGAAGCTCTTCACCGTCTGCTTTGGTCTTAACTACCTTGAGCAGTTTAGTATCTCCTGCAAATTTTGCCACCTCACTGTTTACTCCTCTCTCCAGATCATTTATGAATAGGTTGAATAGGATTGGTCACAGTTCAGATATTTGAGGGACAGCACTTGTTACTGTGACTGGGTGAGGTCACAGACAAGCTGTTGGGGGTGATTCCTGGGGTGCTGACAAGGTTGCTGCAACCCTCCTTTTTGCTCTCTGGGGCTTCTTGCCACACTGTCCTGCTGGGTCTCCCCCAGCCAAGGCACAGAGCTGACAACCATGCCCCTCCTCCCCAAGAAGCAATGCAGACACTGGATCTCTTCAAGTCCAAGGAAAATGCAGTTTTGGGCCCAGCTTCTTGGGATGCCACTCCCTAAATGGGATCAAAACCCACAATGAATCATTTGAGTAAGCCCACTTTAGCAATGAAAGGAGGAATGTACACACTGGTTGCTCCCCAAGGTAAAAATTATTTACTCAGGGCTTGATGATAAGTAAAAGTAACTTTTATTAAGTACAAGCAGGAGCATTTAGGTGGTATTAAGTGAGAACAGGAAGAACAAAGTAGATTACAAATAAAAAACAACAGAAAACACTGAGCTACCTCTACACTAAAATCCTCAATACACACTTAGTGGGGATGCTCAGCTTCTGTAACCAAGGGTCCCCCTGAGCTGTGATGTGAGATTCTCACTGACTCACCCACATGTGTATTAACCCAGACACCTAGGCTCAGCCTCCCAGGGAGAGAGACAAAGGGAGGAAGGCAGAGACCAAAGCCTGACTGGGGGGGCAGGGCCTGGGAGGGAGGCAGTTGCTGTCTGGGAAGCATGGAGAGAAGAGGCTAAGCTGGGGCCTAGGGGCGATGGACCCCTAACCCTAGGGTCTGAGGCATCCTGGCTCTGGCCCCTGTAGCCACATCACATATGTGCTGTGCTGTACCCTGAAGGAACAATAAACCCCTCTCTATTCTACGACTGGCAGAGTCTGTTCTTGCTGCTATGGGGCTGCAGGATTTGGGGGAAACCCAACTCACTGTCTCACACACACTTACTACAACTGCACCCTAAAATTGTCCTTTTTCCCCTCTAAGCCTTCAAACCAGGGAAGTCTCTGCACCCTGGGGTCTTTGGTTCCTTCCATCTGGTCTGTCCAGCCAGCGAATAACAAAAGACTCCTATTTTCCTATTGGTTTTTAAAGATTTCCTTTTTGCATGGGAAGTCACCTGGCCCATCACTACCAACCACGGCTCAGACTTCAGGAGAAAAGGCTATTTTCATATGATTGCCCAGACATTGAGGCCTCCTAGCAGCAGAATCATCCGTGATGGCTTTCTATTTACACATTTAAAATCCATAAACCATTCTACATTCCATATGTCTATATTTTACAAACAAGAACAATGCATACACCAAAATAAGATAAATAGATTCAGTGGATTAAGACATGAAGATTGATAGGTTACATGAGATAATTTGCCCAAAGCATCTTTGAGTTTTTGTCCATAAAACCATTTCATAAAGCATGGGAGGGTCTGTCACAGTTACTTCTCTCCATTCTGAAACTAGCCATTTATTCCCACCCTTTCTTTCCTATTTTTTAACCAGCTATCAATCCATGAGAGGGCCTTCTCTCTTATCCATGACAACTTACTTTACTTAAAAGCCTTTGGTGAGGGACTTTGTCAAAGGCTTTCCGGAAATATAAGTACACTATATCCATTGGATTCCCCCTTGTCCACATGTTTGTTGAGCCCCTCAAAGAACTGTAGTAGATTAGTAAGGCATGATTTCCCTTTAGAAAAAACATGTTGACTTCCCCCAACAAATTATATTCATCCCTGTGTCTGACAATTTTATTCTTTACAATAGTTTCAGCTAATTTGCCCACTACTGACGTTAGACTTACTGGTCTGTAATTGCCAGGATCACCTCTAGAGCCCTTTTTAAAGATTGGCATCACATTAGCAATCTTCCAGTCATTAGGTACGGAAGCTGATTTGAAGGATAAGTTACAAACCACAGTTAACAGTTCTACAATTTCACATTTGAATCTTTCAGAACTCTTTGGTGAATGCCATCTGGTCCCGATGACTCGTTACTGTTAAGTTTATCAATTTAATCCAAAACCTCCTCTAATGACACTTCAGTCTGGGACACTTCCTCAGATTTGTCACCTAAAAAGAATGGCTTAGGTTTGGGAATCTCCCTAATATTCTTAGCTGTGAAAACCAAAGCAAATAATTCATTGCTTCTCTGCAATGACTTTATCATCTTTGAGTGCTCCTTTACCATCTTGATCATCCAAAGGCCCCACTGGTTGTTTAGCAGGCTTCCAGCTTCTGATGTACTCAAAAAACATTTTGCTATTACTTTTTGGCTAGCTGTTCTTCAAACTCCTTTTTGGCTTTTCTGATTATATTTTTACACTTAATTTGACAGTGTTTATGCTCCTTTCTATTTTCCTCATTAGGATTTGACTTCCACGTTTAAAAATGTCTCTTTTATCGGTCACTGCTTCTCTTACACAGTGACACTTTTTTGGTTTTCTTGCTGTGTTTTTTAATGTGTGGTATACATTTAAGTTGGGCCTCTATTATGGTGTCTTTGAAAAGTTTCCATGCAGGTTGCAGGGATTTTGCTTTTGGCATTGTGTTGTCAGTCAGGATTGGGATTGATGAGTTCCTGACAGGTCCTCTCCTTCATTAATGATGATGGACTTGCAGCTGCATGTATGCGTGTGCTCCCGAATCTAAACGTGATAAGCATGCACAATTAGTTAACAAGACAGACTCCCGAGAGAGCCCCCAGAGAGCACAAATCAAATAATGATTGAAAGCACAAGAATAGGTTTATTGCCAAGTGACATACAATAAAAATTGTCAACAAACTAGCCACTGCGCCACTATACCTTATGTAAACTGGGGCAATGGACTTGTAATAAGTTGAGGGTCAGTAACATGGAGTCGGCAGGCCTGAATAGAGGCCTGTAACATAAAAACAACAACAGGCCTAGAATCTAGTAAGCAAGACTTTGGTTCCGGAACACAGGAGCCAAGAAAGAGGCCCTACTGATAACTGTGTAATTGTGTAGGTTAGGTGAAGCATGGAAGGACACAGGGAAGCATCAAGTACAGACTGTAAGCCTAAAGGGAGTAATGGAACATCTTAAGGAATGTCCTGGTACAAGGACTCCCTAGGAGTTATGTACATATCAACCTAGGTTTAGGACCAGGTTGGAACTGACAGGATGAAGAATAGAAGGTTAGCCCCCCCTTGCACAAGGTGAGGGGTGGTAACTAGGTAACAGAGGGTGGCAACCTGGTACGTAAAGAAGTGATGTAAGTTGTTTGTATCTATCTATAAAAGGACACGGAAAAGGGTGCTCTCCGGCTGACCTCGGGGGGGGGGGGGGGGGTGCACTAGGCGCCTGAATGGCAGGTGTCATTGCCTAAACTTACAGAATGCACAGTGGCTTAACTCTAACTAACCACCGTTAATATCTGTTATATGGCAATAGGCCTGCTAGGTGTTGGTACCTTGTCAACACGGGCCATAAGGCTCAGTGGTGTAACATTGTAGGATCTCTGTTACCAACTGTTAGAGCTTCGCATTTGACAATAAACCTGCTCGATTGATTTCAGACCTTGCCTTCATCTGTCATTTCTGGGGCTCTGAGATCTCCTGTGTTGACCCAAGTGCATGGGGTCTAACATTCTAGATAAAGGGAGCACCGATTGTTACGCATGCAGCTGAAAGTTTATTATCATCGATGGAATAGAGGTCCTGTCAGGAGCACACCAGGACGACCCGGACCAGACGACGCTGACACTGACAGTACAGACCACTAAAGGTACTGAAGTACAGAACACTGAAGAACGACAGAACTAACATCCAACTAAGCACCCTGGATTTCCAGACCCTCCACCATGGTGAGTCAGCAGTGAGTCAACAGGGACAAACAAATTACACATCACTCCTGATGTATCAGGTTGCCACCCTCTGTTATCTGGTTACTGCCTCTTACCTCACAGAAGTGGGGTTTACTTATTATCCATCATGCTGTCAACTTCAACCTGGTCCTGAATCTAGGTCAGTATGTACATTATTTATGGGGAGGTGGTTGGTACCAAGTTGTTTGTAATGAGGTGTTCTGTTACGACCCCCTCTGGAATGTGCTTACAGCCTGTGACTAGTACCTTTTGGTGTTCTTTATGCTTGACCTGGCTTATACTATTTCTCTTTAGCCAAGTCTCTTTCTGGCTTGCAGTTCCACTGAGCCAAAGTCTTGCTCACTAGATTTCAGGCCTGCTGTTTTTGTTTCAGGCCTTTATTCATGCCTGCTGATTTTATGTTACAGACCATCAACTTACTACACACTGTACTTTTTAATTTCTGTTTAACTAACCTCCTCATTTTTGTGTTCTCCTTTCTAAAATTAAATGCCACAGTGTTGGGCTGCTGAGGTATTTTTCTCACCACAGGGATGTTACATTTTATTACATTATGGTCACTGTTTCCAAGCAGTCGAGTTATATTTACCTCTTGGACCAGATCCTATGCTCCAGTTAGGACTAAATCAAGAATTGCCTCTCCCCTGTGGGTTCCAGAACTAGCTGCTCCAAAAAGCAGTCATTAAAGGTATCAAGAAATTTTATCTCTGCACCATGTCCTGAGTTGACATGTACCACAATAGTTGAAATCCCCCACTATAACTGAGGTTTTTTTTATTTTGATAGCCTCTCTAATCTCCCTTTGCATTTTGTAGTCACTATCACTAATCCTGGTCAGGTGGTCGATAATACATCCCTACTGCTGTATTCTTACTCTTAAAGCATGGAATTACTATCCATAGAGATTCTATGGAACACTTTGGTTCATTTAAGATCTTTTTACTTCATTTGATTCTACATTTTTTTTCATGTATAGTGCTACTCCCTGACCAGCAAAACATGTCCTGTTCTTCCATTATATTTTGTACCCTGGTATGACAGCATCCCATTGATTGTCCTCATTCCACCAAGTTTCTGTGATGCCTATTTTATCAATATCCTCCTTAAATATATGACACTCTAGTTCACCCATCTTATTATTTAGACTTGAAGCATTTGTGTATATGCACTTTAAAAATTTGTCTCTGTTTATCTATCTGCCATTTCCTGATGTGGTAGACTCTTTTTCATTTGATTGTGTCTCATCTGATCTTACCCATATTTTATCATCTTCCATACTCTCCTCCTTACTAGAACATAGAGAATATTGAGTAATAGACTCTCCCCTAAGAGATGTCTCTATCTGATCCATGTGCTCCCCTGCACCAATCGACTTTCCCCCAGCTCTTAGTTTGAAAAATGTTCTACAACCTTCTTAATGTTAGGTGCCAGTAATCTGGTTCCATTCTGGTCTAGGTGGAGCCCATCCTTCCTGTATAGGCTCCCACTTTCCCAAAAGTTTCCCCAGTTCCTAATAAATCTAAACCCCTCCTCCCTACACCAACTTCTCATCCACACATTGAGACTTTGATGTTCTGCCTGCCTACCTAGCCCTGTGTGTGGAACTGGAAGCATTTCAGAGAACGCTACCATAGAGGACCTAGATTTCAGTCCCTTTCCTAGCAGCCTAAATTTGGCCTCCAGAACCTCTCTCCTACCCTTTCCTATGTCATTGGTACCTACGTGTACCAGGACCATCAGCTGGTACACGTAGGTACCATCAGCAGCACTACACATAAGTCTATATAGATGTCTCAAGAGATCCGCAACCTTGTAACAGGCAGGCAAGTCACCATGCTGTTCTTCCAGTCATCACAAACCCAGCTGTCTAGATTTCTAATGATTGAATCCCTCCCATTACTAACACCTGTCATTTCCTAATGACTGGAGTTCCCTCCCCCGGAGAGGTATCCTTAGTGTGAAAGGATATGATTGCCAGCTGGACACATCCCTCCCCCTTCCCCCCTTGGAGTGTGGCTGGCCGGACATAAACAGCTGTTCTCCGCCTTCTTTTAAAGCTCTAGCTCTAGTTCCTGTGTCAGCAGATGTAGTCTACACAGTTTCTCTTATGCAAGTTTCCTGTTGAGGTGAGGTGCCTATTCTTTGAAGACGTTAAGCTGATGTAGCCTAGATCAGTGTTTCTTAAACTGTTCCCTCAGCTCACCAGGGCTTTGTCTACACTGGCAGCTTCTTGCGCAAGAACATCTTGCGCAAGTGTTCTTGTGCAAGAAGTCTTGCGTAAGAAAACGTCCACACTGCCATGTGTGAACTGTGCTTTTGTACAAGAGTGCCCATGGCAGTGTGGATGCTCTCTTGTGCAAGAAAGCTCTGATGGCCATTTTAGCCATAGGGCTTTCTTGCGCAAGAAATCTCTGCCGAGCATCCACACTGCCCTCTTGCGCAAGAGCTCCTGTGCAAGAGGGCTTACACCTGTTAAAAAAGAGCGTAGCTCTTGCGCAAGAAGCCATCTCTTATCACGCCGTATTGTACATTTACTTGCGCAAGAGCGGGTGGGTAGTGTAGACGCTCTGCGGATTCTTGCGCAAGAACGGCCATACTTGCACAAGAAGCCGCGAGTGTAGACATAGCTCAGGTGTTCTGCGAGCCAGTCAGAAGTGTACTGTGACCTCTTCTTCCTTTTTTTTTTTTTATGAGTTTTTTCTTTTCCCGGACGCTGATAGAAGCTCGGTCAGGATATGTGGCAATTAAAGGGGCCGCAACCGCATTGCCCTTGGCTTTTTTTTTTTTCGCTCAACAAGAAATCTTAAAAAAATATTATTGTTTAGTGTTCTTTAAAAGTTTGAGAAACACTGGCCTAGGTAACTTTTGTTAAGCTAAGCAAATGTGATTTCAGATGCTTGCTCGATGGCTATATTGTGTAAATGAAAATCACCTCATGAATATGCATGTAACCTATGGAGTGAGCGAGGAAGTGTGAGTGAAAAACATCCAATCACAAGGCAGTCCAGCTCTGTGACCTTTTAAGGCAAGGAAGGACTCTGAAGATATATATGTTAATGTAATGAACGGCCAGGACACACTCTCTCTCTCTCTCTCTCTCTCTCTCTCCAGACAAAATGTAACATCACAGCAGAAACCTGGGACCAGCCCAGAGAAGGAAGCCCTCCTGCAGATCCGAAGGGATTTCCAGGGATCTCTGTGGCCTCGCAGTCCATCTCCGGGAAGCTGTTGCATGGCTAGCTCGAGCTGCCAGCTAGTATGAGTGTGATGCATGTGTGAGTATTACCATACCCTTAAGAATTTACATCAATAAACAACCCTCAGCATTGTTCCAGTTAACCCTTTGTCTGAATTCATTCCCTGGCTGGTCTGGGGCAGGGCAACAGATACCACATCTGGAAGGAGGGTCCAAACTATGGGATAGTTTCCCTGTGCTCCATTTGAATGTTCTCCTTCCCTGAGTCTTTCACCCACCTCAACAACACAGGGGTTGTCTGACCAGTGGTGGGACAGTTCTACAGTGTCCCAGAAAGTCTCATCTATGTACTTCTCTGTCTCCCTTAACTCCTCCAATTCAGCCACCCTGGCCTCCAAAGCCTGTATGCAGTCTGAGGGCTAAGAGCTCCTTGCATCAAATAGACACACAGATGCTACATTGGATGCAATAAACAAGATAACCCCTACTCTGCTGCTAGGTTTCTGTATCCTCTCCTACAGATAATTAGATTCTTGATAGGGTTTTTATTTAAATCAGGTAGTTTTGGTTTTAGTTTAGTTTAAAAGTTTTAAAGACTGCTAAGTGTATCTAGCCTCCTTCAAACTCTCTCATGAAACTCCCTGTTAGCAGGGAACTTAGCAAACAGGAGCAGCTAAGTTACTAGTGGGCTTTATAAAGCCCTGGCCTTCCTGATAGCCCTGCTCCCTGGTTAAGATTTGACCAGTGAACAGAGGGTTATAGATTTCAATACCTTGTTAAGAAGCTCATAGCTTCCGACTGCCAGTGTAATGTCAAAAGTTCTTACCTTATAGGAATGTGCTACAGGTAGCACTTTCTTATTGGCACAATCTGTTGAGTCACTTTTCTCCCTTTTAAAACGCTTTAAAATGAACTAAGCAAAAACTTACAGTTTGTCCTGGCAGAGAGAAGGGCAGTGGCTGCAAAAGAACTACTGAGCATGCTCAGTACATCTGGGCATGCTCAGTGATCAGGAAGTAGCACAATCTCCTAAGTAGGAGCTTTCTACATTACACCGGCCTCAGCACACAGTCCTTTAAACAAACAGCTCAGCATATGGATCTCCCACACAAACAGACAAAACACAAGCTTGGCACACAGTATCTTTCAGGCATCTGGCAAGTAACCCCCAAACACAAATACAAACACTGCAGACAGCCACTTACCCCAAGGGTCCCGTAATTGCTCCTCCTTCACTGGAGAACTCTCTCATGGAACTCCCTGTTAGCTAAGAATGTTTCTCTTCAAAGAATGATTCCCATTCACTATCACATCACAATATGGACCTGGAGTGCAGATTCTATATATCAGTGAAACTGTTAAAACTACAGAGCCTTACCAGAAGAGATCACAACAAGGGAAAAATACATAAATACGTTAATTTTACAATTATATAAATACAGGAAATCTTGGAAAAGTCACTTCACTCTTAAAGCATGTTTATGAATTTCATTGTAAGCAAAAAGGGTTTTTACTTATTTTTAAACATGATAACAAACTGCTTTTTAATTAATAAAACTAGGTAGTTTTACATGATAGACTTAAATGTAACTAAACCCTGTGATTCTATGGTTCATTTTCATCACCATGCTACTCCAGTTTTATGTTTACATTGACTTAATCTATTTTCTTAGGCTTTCAGGATTGTTTTAGCTAAGAAAGCTACACATGCAAATAAGAATCTGTATGAGATGCTGTTGCTTGAATTTGTTTTTAGTCTGACAGTGTGATTACTTTCAATAGCCTAAGTGGTGCAGGAGCAAAAGTTAAGTCACTGAATATTGTGTTCTTAAATTATGTTTAGCACTGTTGAGAAATAGCACTTTATATGTGCTTACTGAAAAAAAAGATATGAGAAATAGGAAAGTAGTCAGATAAGAGATGGCAGGCATTCAGTCCCTACTTTCTTGGTAGAGTGGGAAAAAATCTTGTTACTTTGCACTAAAAATGACACAAAACAAATATGAATAAATAGGAAAATACATAGGATTTTGCCTCATATATAATATACTACTTGGATCATGAAGTCATAAGATTATCTATTGTTTTAATATATTTTTTATATAATACAATTAAATTGTATCATATAGGAGTGTAGGGGAATAAATCTCAAATGTCAGAGCGATTGCCAAAATTGTTAAATATTGTAACTTATTTTGGTAATTTTATGTTGTTACAATTATGCTTTCATTGATTTTTAGAAGATACAGAGGATAACAGCTTATATGTTTATGATTTTGATTGCTTCTTCTACTAAATAAAACCAAAGTCAGTTTGACCTAGAAGCTGATCACTGACTAAATCTAATATATAAAGGAGAATGTTTGTATGTTTGTGCTCTAATAACTTGGACACTATAAGAATCATGGAACCATAGAGCTGGAAGAGACCTCAGAAGGTCATCAAGTCCAGCCCCCTGCTCTAGGCAGGACCAATCCCAACTAAATCAACCCAGCCAGGGCTTTGTCAAGCCGAGACTTAAACACTGCTAGGGATGGAGACTCCACTACTTCCCTAGGTAACCCATTCCAGTGCTTTACCACTCTCCTAATGAAATAGTTTTTCCTAATATCCAACCTGGACCTCTCCCACCACAACTTGAGACCATTGCTCCTTATTCTGCCATCTATCACTACAGAGAACAGCCTTTCTCCAGCCTCTTTGGACCCTCCCTTCAGGAAGTTGAAGGCTGCTATCAAATCCCCCCTCACTCTTCGCTTCTGCAGACTAAATGGACCCAACTCCCTCAGCCTTTCCTCATAGGTCATGTGCTCCAGCCCCCTAATCATTTTGGTTGCCCTCCGCTGGACCCTCTCCAATGCGTCCACATCCTTTTTGTAGTGGGGAGCCCAGAACTGGACACAATACTCCAGATGTGGCTTCACCAGAGCCGAATAAAGGGGAATAATCACTTCTCTGGATCTGCTGGCAATGCTCCTCCTAATGCACCCTAATAATAGAGCTACCGCAACCAAACTTTGCATGGGTTAACCTTTCCTCTAGGAGAAGGTTTTAAGGTACTGTGGGAGGGTGTGACAGGGGCCCCCCCCTCCCCCTGCACTAGCTCCACTGGTGGTAATGTGCTCCCAGGCTGCCACTGTCCTGGATCTGTGGTGCTTGTGCAGAGGCGGTGTGTGGAGGACGTCTCTCACGGCACAGGAGTGCCTCAGTCGGCGTGCAAACAGGCGGGCAGGTAGACCTGGGGAGAGCAGGGGCTCCGGCAGGGACACTGGCATGGAAAAGGGTGCTGACGGCTAAAACTGGCACTGGGCCAGACACAAGGGGGGGAGAGCAGGGCCAGCTCTAGGTTTTTTTGCCGCCCCCAAGCAAAAAAATTTTTGGCTGGCCCCCCCCCCCTTTTTTTTGTCCGGGGAGGGTGCATGTGCAAATGCAGCTTGTACGGCTTGCTGGGGGTGTGCGCGCAAATGCAGCTTGTGTGGCTTCCTGGGGGGTGGGGCGCGCGCTTCAGGGGGAGCCCAAACCCCAGGACATTTTCATCTCCTAGGAGAGCACCAGGGACTCCCCACGTGAGGACAATGGGAGGGCAGATTCATCCACAGCAAGTCAGTTAAAGACTTCCAAAACATGCAGCTGTTCACATCACCTAGTGCTGGAGTCCCGGTCCCACTCCTCATACTGCAAAGCGATTTTATTATTAGAAGCCTTATAATCACTCAGACTCCAACCCCAACACACAAAACATAAATTCAGTTTTCTCCAAATTTCAGTTGTGCTGAAGTACCCCCCCAGGCATACCACTGGTTGAGAAACACAGCTCTAAACAAATAACACAAGTGCACTTATAAATGCTTTTAATGAAAGTGTAAAAGGCTCTGTAAAAGTCCTCCAAAAAAGCAAATGTCATTGTTGGTCTGAACTCCAGGAATTTGCTAGACCTGTATCAGCCTTAGGCTACGTGTACATTGCGCATTGCACCACAGTTCATTTGCATACCTAATGAACCGTCATTTTTGAGGAAGGGGCTTTTGCACAAGAAGGAGCTGTCTACACTACTCCTTCCACAAAAAAACCCTCTTGTGCAGGAGCTGTTCTGCTGCTTATTTTCAGGCAGAATGGCTTCTGCACAAGAGGGGTTTTTTTGGCAAGAAGGAGTAGTGTAAACAGCTCCTTGCGCAAAACCCCTTTCTGCAAAATGAAGGCTCATTAGGTATGCAAATGAGGCATGCACCTCATTTGCATATCTTATTGCACAACAATGCACAGTATAGACGAAGCTTATGGGTTTGAGAGGGTAGCAGCTTCTTATACTGCAGACTAAGTAACTGTTCCCTATAGGAAAGTCCTACCTCCACTCAGACTCTCACTCCAGCAGTGAATGGAAATTTGTTAGGTCTTAGTCTGCAGCGTAAGAAACTGCTGCCTCTCAAACCCTAAGTAACTGTTCCCCATAGGAATGTCCTAATTCCACTAGGACTTTCTCACTGGTCCCTGTAAGAAAGTGATACTTACAGTATTTTCTTACAGGAGCAGTTTCTTCTGCCCTCTTTAAATCCATTTTTAAAATTTTGGTGTTCTCCCACCTCACGTTCCTTATAACATTGCTCTCCAACCTTTTTAACTGCAAGATCACTTTTCCAATGTAAGTGCAACGTAAGATGTTCCTCAAACCGAAATACCCGTGCTCCACTTCATTCCAGCCCCTCTTTGAGGCCCTGCCCTTCCTCTGCCCCTTCTCTGAGGCCTCAGCATGCTCACTGCATCCCTCTTCTTCCCCCAACCTCAATCACTTGCACCAGGCTGGGGTAGGCGTTTGGGAAGAAGGCCCTGTGCTTGTGCCTATGGGTTTGGAGTGTAAGAGGGGCTCTGGCCTTAGCCCAGGGTGGGAAAATAGGGTCCAGAAGGGTCTTCAGGTTGCAAGTTCTGGCACTGAGTTTTGGTGCAGGGGGACTCATATCTGTGGCAAGAGGTTGGGTTCAGGGCTGGGACAGGGGTTCAGGAAGCAGGCGCTTGCTGGGCACTGTTTAACTGTGATGGCTTCTGGTGCTTCACCAGTGAGGTTAAGGCAGGCTTATTTTGTCCTGCGCCTTGTACCACTCCTGAAAGCCACTGGCATGATGCCATTTGGTGCCCCTCCTCTACACGCACTGAGCTCACAGCTTCTACTGGCCACGGTTCCCCATTACTGATCAATGGAAGCTGCAGGAGAGGTGTCTGCAGCAAGAACAGTGTATGGAGACCCCCAGCAGTGATTTTCTCTGGGGCTGCAGGGACATGCCAGCCACTTCCAGGAGCAGCAGTTATGATAGGGTGCCAGAGAGCGTCATTCCTAAGCTCCCCCCAGCCCCTTCTCTCTGTGTGGTGATAGGGTACAGGAGTGTGGTGAGGAGGGACACCCTGACATCAGCACCCCCCTCTTGTACCTCCCACACTTTGTAAAGCAAGCAGGAGGCTGCTGGAGGGGCAGCTCCAAAGCAGAGTTCAGGAGCAGCAGGACAAAATGGGCTGGTCATAGAATCACAGAGCTGGAAGAGACCTCAGGAGGTCAAGTCCAGCCCCCTGCCCATGGCAGGACCAACCCCATCTAAATCAACCCAGCCAGGGATTTGTCAAGCTGAGACTTAAAAACTTCTAAGGATGGAGATTCCTCCACTTCCCTAGGGAACCCATCTCAGTGCTTCCCCCCCCCCCCAGTGAAATAGTTTTTCCTAAAGTCCAACCTAGACCTCTCCCACCTGCTCCAGTGATGTGTAGAAGAGGGGGCAAGAAACCTTGAAGCCACTCCATCACGTGGCTAGAGCACCAGTGCCAAATTGCCTTGTTGCAGGGGAAAGGAGGGAGTCCAAAGCATTACAGTCTATAGGCAATTGTTTCTCGATCCCTGCCTTAGAGGGACCTCATAACTCAATTAGCCATGTTCAGTATTTTTGAAAACCATAGTTATAGGACTTTTTCCTAGAATTGGCCTGATACTTAAAGACCTGGGTGTAGGTAGACGAGGGGGTCACTAGCATCAGGAGCAGGGATTTGCCATCAGGAAGTGCTTCCATGCTTTTTGTGTCAATGATTTCATTGCAGTTCTGCTGTAGGTCTCTCTGTTCTCCATTCGATATATGAATGGAGTGATGACCATGAGGATAGGGGAGCTGTCAAGGTGGTTTAGGTGTGTCTGGCATCCACCACAACCGTCTGATGATCCACATGGTTCAAACAGAGATTAGTGGGAGGGCAGTGGGATGCTTTTTTATTTGGCTTCCAGGCTGGATATTATGGCCTCCAGAATGCAGTACTACAACACTAATATGCAGACCTATTTATTTTGGGTCTGCACATCCTAAACTCAAAATTCTGGTCATCTGAAGAAGTGGGCTGTGCCCACAAAAGCTCATGATACCATCCATATGTTTTGTTAGTCTATAATGAGCTACCAGACCATTTGTGCTTTTTACATTTAAATTATACTACAGCAAAACCTTTATTATGCAGCACTCTGTTAACCAGAAAACTTTGTTAATCAGCATTGCCCCCAGCCACAATACTGTCGCACCTTCAGGTGCACAAGCCTGGCTTAGGCTACCATGATTGGCTTATCAATTTATTATTTAAGAAGTACTAATAATTTTTAACTCAAAATAGACATGAGAGACCAACAAAATTACCAATATTAAAAACCTGAGTTTTACTATTATTGTCCATTGGTTTTTCCTAGCTTGATGGGACCCTCAGATAACTGGAATTTTTAGATAACCGGAATGCCCTAATCCCTGATCATACCAGATAACACAGGTTTTACTGTAGATGGTTTCAAAACTACAAAGGAACAAGATGTCCTCTTAAGGTCACTGGTAGATGGACTCTAGTGTGGCATTCAGAAGTGTTTTGATGAAATATTTGAGGACCTGGAGCTAATAGTTCTTGATGCCAAATGTTAGGACCATTTAGAACAAGCATGAAACTGGGATTAGAAAAGATAAGAGATTGTGTCATTTTAGACCAATGAAACTGCAAAGAATCTTGATGGGTATTTGGCCTCTTCAGGAAGGACCATGGATCTGCTGCAGTCTTTTCCTAGATTTAGGGAGCTGTGCATCAGGGCCATAGACCTCTGCCTGCATCAGCTGCCTGAGAGAGATTCTTCTGTGGTGATGGACTCATATTTTTTCATAGAAGAGCAAGGATTGACTATGATAATTAAAAAAAATGCTCCTACTGTTGAACAAACATTTTGGAAATTAATCGTTACAATGGAAAAATGCTAAAAATGCACACTCTGAATGTGGACAAAATAAATACATTTCTATAATCTGACTCATATTTAATTTGGTCACTCTTCATCTTTATAAATGAAGGCAGTAACTACAATTAAATTCCATCATTGAAAAATGTATAGTATATGCGCGTATATAATATAGAGAGAGTTATAAGTGTTTATACATCGTGTTTGTGTACGTGTGTCTGTGACAGAGAGAGAGAGAGAGAGAGAGAGAGTGAGAAAAATAATGGTTACCAGCAAAAACTTGGATGGTTAAGCATAGGTTTCCATAAGACAACTAATTTTTACTTTTGCATACCTAAATACAATTACTTCAGGGGATAGCCAAGTTAGTCTTTTGTTGTTTTTTTTAAGTACAATTAAGATGTGGTACTTTTTTACTTTTACTCAAGTAGTTTTAAAGAAGGTTACTTTGGCTTTTACTTACTTACATTTGTTTCAGAGTAGCAGTACTTTGACTTAAGTATCTTTTCCTCCAACACTGTGCATTACACAGAGTAATTACAGTACAAAGACATTACATTTGCAAGGAGCAAAATAATGAAAATGGGTTGCAGAGATAGGAGTGCAATTCAGTGAGCCCCAGGAATAAGATAAGACAAATGTGAGAAATGTTATGAAATTTCATGTCCTGTCTTTAGCCCCCCCTTTTACATTTTGAACCTCCTTTCAAATGCAGTAAGAAAAAACATATAGGCTGTGTCTATACTGGCGCGATCTTGCGCCAGAGCTATGCAAATGAGGCTCAGCGTGGAATATCGCTGAGCCTCATTTGCATAACTAATGAGCCGCCATTTTTGCGGAAGAGGCTCTTGCGCAAGACAGAGCTGTCTACACTGCCCCGTCTTGCGCAAGAAAAACCCTCTTGCACAAAGCCGTTATGCTGATTATTTTCAGGCATAACAGCTTTGCGCAAGAGGGTTTTTCTTGTGCAAGACGGGGCAGTGTAGACAGCTCCGTCTTGTGCAAGACCCTCTTCCGCAAAAATGGCGGCTAATTAGTTATGCAAATGAGGCTCGGCAATATTCCACGCTTAGCCTCATTTACATAGCTCTGGCGCAAGATCGCGCCAGTATAGACACAGCCATAGATAGAGAGGGCAGGGCAAAGTGCAGGGGCATCTACAGCACTACTGAACATGCTCAGTGCTAGGGTTGCTAGGTGTCCGGTATTCTGCCAGACAGTCCAGTTTTGGGGGCCTCTGTCCGGTAAAAAGATTCAGAAAATACCGGACATGAGCAATGTCTGGTATTTTCTGTTTTTCTGGCTGGGCGCCCAATGGAAGCCTGGCGGGGGCGGGGGCAGGGGTGGGTGCAGGGGCGGGCGGAGTGGCTGGGAGGTGGGGCATGATCGGCGCTGGGAGCCTTTGGTTGCACTGGGAGCCTTTGGAGGAGAAGGGGAAGCCCTGTCCCTGCCTCTGGTCAAGTGCCTGGTGGAGTTGCAGCCGGACTTGCTTCGCCAGGACCCTGCGCGGGATGGGAGCGCCCTGGGATCTGCATGTGCCCAGGTCAGTCCCGCTCCCTGCCGGCCAATTCGCTCCCCCCCACCGCCGTTCCCCTCCCAGCTGGCTGGTTCTCCCCTCCTCCTCCCGATCTCCCCCAGCCAGCCCCGCTGCACTTCCCACCAGCCCTGCTTCCGGTGGCCAGTTCTCCCCTCCTCCTCCTCCTGATCTTCCCCAGCCAGCCCCACTCCCACCGGCTGCCCCCTCCCGATATCCCCCGGCCAGCCCTGCTTTGTCTGCCCCCCCCCCACCGACCAGCTCTGCTTCCTGCCGGCCCCCCCCATGTCCCCCGCCAGCCCCACTCCACTCAACCCCCCCCCCCAACCAGCCCCACTCCCACTGGCTGCTCCCCCTGTCAGCACTGCTTCCCAGTCTCCCCCTGTTCCTCTCTGCCCCCCCCCTTCCTCCCGGCCAGCCCCGCTCCCCTCCTGGCTGGTCCCTCCTCCCCCCATGAAGAATGTCTGGTATTTTTTTTAAGACTATCTGGTAACCCTACTCAGTGCCTCTGAGGTGAATAAATGATTAAAATATGCTTAAGCAAATAAAAAAAACCCCTTGCCACAGCCACTCTGATTTGTGCTTCATTCCCACTGGGGAGGTTGTTTTTATCCCTCTGCTCTGCCTGTGCTGGGGCTTTGCACTCTGTGTTGTGGAGTTTAGCTTGCGCCCCCTTCCCCCGCCAGAGCTGAGTTTCCCCAGAATGGATCCTAACCCTGCCTGCATCTGCTTTACCCCCTTGCCAAGTCAATGTTAAGTCATCTCTTCTGTTGAGCCACTTGTCTTCCTTTTTAAATGTTTTTAAAATGTAGTGAGCAAAAACTTATAGCTAGTGTGGGCAGAGAGAAGGGCAGGAGCGTCTGCAGCCCTACTGATCATGCTCAGTGCCTCCGAGGTGAATAAATGATAAGAAACATATTTATGCACATAAAAAAGCCCCTTTGCCATGACCACCTTTTGACTTGTGCCTCATTCCCACTGGGGAGGCTGTTTTTAGCCCTCCTGCTCTGCCTCTGCTGGGGCTTTGCACTCCGTGTCGATGAGTTTACCGGGTGCCCCTCCCCCCACCAGAGCTGAGTTTGCCCAGAATGGATCCTAACCCTGCCTGCATCTGTTGCACCCCCCTTGCCAGGTCAATTTTAAGCCACCTTCTCTGTTGAGCCACTTTTCTCCCTTTTTAAACACTTTTAACATGGACTAAGCAAAAACTTACAGCTAGTGCTGGCAGAGAGAAGGGCAATGGCTGCAAGAGAACTGCTGAGCATGTTCAGTGTGTCTGGGCATGCTCAGTGCTCAGGAAGTAGCACAATCTCTCAAGTAGGAGCTTTCTACATTACACCGGCTGCCGGGAGCAGCCACCATGGCCGTGGCCTGCCCCACCGGGCTCAGCATCACCAGCTGCAGCCGTCCTGTGCCGGGGCCAGGCAACCTGCCCTCCCAGTGCCCTGCCCTGCCTTCCCCTCTCCTGGGCCAGGCACAGGCTCGAGCAGCCGGGCACAGGGCTCCTAGGTCTGGGCAGCCTCCGTGGGGCTCCCCGCTCGGGGGATGGGGCCCTGCTGCGGCTGAGCCCCAGCACCCGCCAAGCCCCTGAACTCCAGGAGCAGCCACCTTGGCCGTAGCCTGCCCCGCCGGGCTCAGCGTCACCAGCTGCGGCCGCCCTGCGCCGGGGTCATACGCCCTCCCCTGCCAGCGCCAGGTGCAGGCTCCAAGCAGCCCAGCACGGGGCTCCCAGCTCGGGGTGGCCTCCACAGGGCTCCCCGCCTGCTCCACTTCAGGCCAGAATGCCGCCCCTGGCAATGTGCCGCCCCAAGCACCTGCTTGTTTTGCTGGTGCTTAGAGCCGGCCCTGGGGGAGAGAGAGAAGGAGGAAGAGGGTGCAGGGTCGGCTCTTTTGCAAGCTGCCACCCCCCCCTTCCCCGCCACCTCCCTAACTGCCGGCCTGTGCCCCACACAGACAGCACCCCGCTCCTCCCCACCCCTCCCCCGCCACCTCCCTAACTGCCGGCCTGTGCCCCACACAGACAGCGCCCCGCTCCTTCCCACCCCTCCCCTGCCACCTCCCAAACTGCCATCCTGTGCCCCGCATAGACAGCGCCCCGCTCCTTCCCACCCCTCCCCTGCCACCTCCCTAACTGCCACCCTGTGCCCCACACAGACAGCGCCCCGCTCCTTCCCACCCCTCCCCTGCCACCTCCCAAACTGCCATCCTGTGCCCCGCATAGACAGCGCCCCGCTCCTTCCCACCCCTCCCCTGCCACCTCCCAAACTGCCATCCTGTGCCCCGCATAGACAGCGCCCCGCTCCTCCCCACCCCTCCCCTGCCACCTCCCAAACTGCCACTCTGTGCCCCACACAGACAGTGCCCCGCTCCTCCCCACCCCCACCTGTCACTTCTTTAAATATCACTCTGTGCCCCACATAGACAGCACCCCTCTGCTCCCCACCCCTTACCTGCCATCTCCCAAACTGCCAGCTTGTGCCCCACATAGACAGAGAATCTGATTTTCTTCCACCACATCTGTCCAAGTACCAACCCATCTAACATATAAAGGAGAATGTTTGTAAGTTTCTGCGCTAATAACTTGGACACTATAAGAGCTACCGCAACCAAACTTTGCATGGGATAACTTTTCATCCAGGAGAAGGTTTTAAGGTACTTTTGGACCCGAATGGGGTCCCACCCTGCCCCCTGCAGCACCTGCGGCCCCGGGCACAAGCTGGGGCACCCCTCCTGCATGTAGCCTCCTGGGACTCATCCCTCCCACCTGCAAGGTTACATAACCAACCCTATTCCCCCCCCCACCGGCACGCAGTGCCCCCACCCCCATGCGCACAATGGCTTGGGCAACTGCCCTGCCCCCCCGCAGCATCTGAAGCCCTGGGCGCAAGCTGGGGTGCCCCTCCTGCGTGTAACCTCTCCTCCACCCAGGGTTGCACCCCAACTGCCACCCCCCCTCTGGAAACCAAAACCAAAGCCGGCTAGCCTTTCTGCTCAGCTCGCAGGGCTTATCCGAGCAGAAGGAATCCGTGTGCCTGCTGCAGCGCAGGGCAGAGGGGCCAGGTTAAACACTCGATGTGTTACACTGCTGTGAAGCCAGCTGGCTGCTGTTCATACTGTGAGTGGGGCTCTTTTGTGTCTGGTTCCAGCCATCAGGGTTAGATGTGAGCTCTGAGCTTTTGCTTGCCAAGGCAGGGCAGGTGGATCCCTGAGCCAACCTTGCAAAGAGGAGTCCCCTTGCTACTGGCCGCATGACTGTGTACTGGTCTCCTGGGGGCTGGCTGCTCGGTCCTGGGGGCAGGAGGGTTCTGCTGCTCTCAGAGGGTCAGGTGTGGGCCAGGAGCCATCAGCCCCCAGGGTCTGTGGCTCTGGGGGTCCCCTGGCTCAGGGTCCCCTCCCTTCCTAAATTTTCTAAATTTTGTTCCTCCGGTTTCCTGAGCAACGCTGGGTAAGTCCAGCTAGTGATAGGATATTGTACACATGGCCATCGTGGGCTCAGTGATGACACTGTATCTGCAAAGATGATCTGTGATTAAAGAGATTTTTCAAAAGAAATATTCAAGCCATTTAAAGAAACTCCTATGAAACCTGTCCTTTCTCCCAATAATAAATGATAGGCATAAAAAAATTCAAGGAGAATAATTCCTGAGCCATATATCTATAATTATTACTTTAGGGTCTGATTGTGCAGACTCTGAAGTGGAGATTTGTGACTTTTTGCTTTAATACTCTACACTGCATATAGCTTACTCTTAATTATTGTGATTTTTGTCTTGCACAGAGTATTTGGTAGCAATTTTTATTGTGAATTGTGTGGGAAGCTACTGCAGATTCTAATCTTGAGAACTGTTTGCTTGTTGGAGACAAACTCTGTTATAGTGTGATTAGCCTCAGGCTGACTCACCACTCTGTGCACTTTCTAAGCTTTGCCATAGGAGCCAAATTAATGAGATAATTGCTTAAGCACCCTGTGATTAATTAATGAATGAGGTGATTTTACATCAGCTGAGGACACTTAAAATAGAGGGTAGGCTGGTAGTTAGGGCCAGAGAAGCCTAGTATCTCAGGGAGATAAAATCTCTCTCCTCTCTCATTGTCTGGGGATACGTTAAAAAGCCAGAGCTATGGGAAAGGAACACTTGTATAGCATGTTGTAAATAAAGCTCATGATGTTGAACTTGCATTGGGAGTGTGAAGATAATTTCCTTCTAGAATCTCAGAAAAATTGTGTGTGACAAATATCTGAGTCAGCAGTATCTGCTTGTGATGTCCTGTCCCTTTAAATATTTGAGCACTCCTACTTCCCCAACAAATAACAATAAAGTCTCCCAGCAAACAGCTGTGATTCTATAAGGTCCCTCTGGGGTTAGGTCTTCCCTTCACTGCTGGGTCCAAATATAGCATATTGGCAACACAGATTCTATCCCATGAATGGCCAGTGTTCCTATTGTCTGAATAAGAAGCAGCAGAAATCAGATAATTTTAAAAGAAAAGGGAAAGCATTCACTTAGTAACCAAAGGTAGTAGACTGCTGCTCTTCACTGCAGGGATAACATGAGCCAACTAGCAAGAGAAAGGTAGTACACAAATAAAGGTAGAACAAAGGAGAGGGATTCTGCAGTTACTGCCAGAGCTGTCCAAACAAAACAATTAGGTGGAAGCAACCAGCCATCTTGGCTGACCATATAAGCAGGCAGACAACTCAATTTGCACTGAGGGTCTTCAGCCAGAAGAGGGAGCCCAAGCACAGCCAAAGGTACTCAGGGAGACACGTTTGGACAGTATTCAGTTAAAAAAAAGTTTACTGTGACAAAGAAGACATCCAGAAGGGGTGAGCTCTAGTGAAATAAATCAAGATTTAGCACTGCACATGTTACCAGAAATTAGAGTAGGAGATGGCATCAATCACACCCTTCACCCTTGACTGAAGCTGTTCCTACAAGAATGGAGCTAGATCCTGGAGCTCTCATTTGACTGATTTCTGCATCTACCAATCAAAAAAAAAAAAAGTTCACAAATTTCTCTGGAAGAAACTTCCATGGTTTTGAAGACTTGTATCACCAAAAAGTTAGTCCCACAAGGCATATGCCAGATTAAAGTGCAACTAAATGGACAATACATTATTTTACCCTCATATGTGGTTAAAGGAAAGTATCCAGTGGTGGGAAAAGTACCCAATAAAGTTACTTGAGTAAAAGTACTGCTACTTTGAAAAAATGTAATTAAGTAAAAGTCAAATATCCTTCTGGAAAACTACTTGAGTAAAAGTACAAAAGTATCACATCTTAATTGTATTCAAGTATCCAGAATTAAAAAGTAGCTGTCCTATGGAAATCTATGGTTAACCACCCGAGTTATCATAGGACACCATTATTTTTCACACACACACACACACACACACACACACACACACACACACACACACAATGTGCATTTATATATATATTCATATATACTTATATGTGTGTGGGTATGTCTACACTAGCTCATTAGTTCGAGCTAGGTAGGCAAATGAGGGCAACCAGAGTTGCAAATGAAGCCTGGGATTTAAATATCCTGGGCTTCATTTGCATGTTCCCGGGTGCCACCATTTTTAAATCCCCCTTAGTCCGAACTCCGTGCCCGCGGCTACACGCGGCATGGACTAGGTAGTTCAAATTAAAGATCCTCATTCGAACTACCGTTACGCCTCGTGGAATGAGGAGTAACGGTAGTTCGAATTAGGATCTTTAATTCAACCTACCTAGTCCGTGCCGCGTGTGGCCGCGGGCACGGAGTTCGGACTAAGGGGGATTTAAAAATGGCGCCGCCCGGGAACATGCAAATGAAGCCCGGGATATTTAAATCCCAGGCTTCATTTGCAACTCTGGTTGCCCTCATTTGCCTACCTAGCTCGAACTAATGAGCTAGTGTAGACATACCCTGTGTGTGTGAAACAATAATAACTGTTGATGAAGAAGATGCTCCTTATGGAAAACTGTAAATTGGAGTGGGGAGTCTTTTTTGGGTCGGGAGCCACTGACCTATGGAAAAATCAGTTGGGGTCATACAGGTGAGAGGCAACCCCCCAAAAACCTCTCACTGATGTGGCCTCAAAATCTGGCCAATGGGAGCAGTGGGGAAACTCTCCCATGAGTAGTTTCTAGCACTGCATTCCCCAGCCGGGGGAAGGATGAGCAGCAGCGCGTGGCACTGTGCTTATCTCCCCCACATGCCAGATCCAGCCCATCAGTCTCAGGGTTCCCCACTCCTGCATACGGGGCCAGACTTATGGAAAGCGTTGCCCTAGACAAACTTGCATTTTGGTGCCCCTGCCCTCCCTAGCCTGGGCATGGTGTCCTCTCCATTTCCCTTGGAAGCTGCTCAGTCCCTTGCTCCCCTGAGTACAGGGCTATTGTCTCTCCCCCCTTGCAAAGGGAGTTGTCATAGTCCTTCTTGGCCAAACCTTTCCTTTAAGGGCTACATGGGGAATGGAATATTTTAGATTAAATCAGGGGTGGGGAACCTAAGGCCCGGGGTCCGGATGCGGCCCCCAACTTGCCTGGATCTGTCCCCCAAGGTTCAGGCCTTCTCCTCAGCATTGGGGACCCTGTGCTGGTGCTCCAACCTCCTGCCATCCCTGCATGGGGCTGGAGCCCTTCCCCCCACCAAGGCTCTAGTGTGCAAGGGGAATGTCTTCTTCTCAGTTGGGGGCCATGTCAGTAAGAGTTCTGTTTGGGGGTGGTTTTTTTTGCTGCTCACTTGTATGCAGCCCCTGACTGATTTTTCTGTGGGTCAGTTGTCCCCAACCCAAAAAAGGTTCCCACCCCTGGATTAAATATTTTCCCCCAGATATGACACACAAAAGGCAGGCTGCTGTTTTTGAATCACATCAGATCACTCTTTGTATCTCCACTTTGTCATTAAAAAATTATTGGATCTCCCTCCATAATTTCCCAATAACTGAAAATTATAAAAAGACAAAAAGCTTAAAAACATAAATTACACAACATTATAAAACATGCTAAGTGCATTCCACCAAGCCTTTTTATAAGCCAGAGCAGCAGGGGCGAAGCATTGCAGAAGGGATGGGGGGATAGGGCAGAGCCTATATTTCCACTGAGAGCTTCTGAGTTTAAGTGCCTCATTGAAACTGCAAATCACAACAACTGCACCTTATTTTCAGATTCTTACACTAGGAACCCCAGTGACTTCCACAGCATGAAGAAGGTTTGCAGGTTAAGATGGGAACAAAGAAAATTCCTTGTTGTTAATCTTGATGCAAGAACAACACTGCTCAAGAAACAGCTTCAACAAGGCATCCTGATCTGAAAAATTTCAGCCTACTGATAAATACAACTTGTAGTGAAAACATAAACAAAACCTAAGGGTGTGGCTAGGTCATTAAGAATTGAATGGAAGGTAAATGTGTTTCAACCACCCAGCCAGACATCCCCCACCATGACACATTTCCCTAAGGGGCACATGGGAGAGCTGATTTCAGTAACACTCATCTCCTCTGCACCCACCCACCCACCTGCCTCACATTGGGGAAGCAGCAGCAGCCACCCCACCCATCCCAAAAGAGAGAGCAAAACTTCTGAGCCAGCCAGGGAAGCATGACAAGACCAACTGTTAATGGGGGGGGGGGCAATTTAAAGGTCCCCCTCAGCCAGTAGCCCAAGCCCTCCTCCTCAGTTAGCCTATGGGGCTCTTAGGGGGAAAGGGGAAGAAAGGGGTTGGTGGACCCAGACCTGCGCCGCACTAGCACACATTCAGATTGCAGGGTTGCTCCAAATCCCAGCCAGCCAGCACACAGAGGGAAAGTGTACACATATATGTCTTCAATCCCCACCATACTCAGACACCCACCCCAAGCCTCTTCCCACATAGCCTGCCCCACCTTCGCACCACAGGACTTCTACGGGGGGCCCTCTGTCCAAGGGAGAATGGGGAACCCCTACCCTGGGCACCCACCTTGCTCTTGCTCCCACCAGAACAGAGGAGTTATCTGAGATGAATGAGTGAGGGCCTCTGTCTTCCCTGACCTTAGCTGAGCTGGCTGCTGGATTTCCCTCCTATTTAGCTGGCTGGCTCGCTCCAGGTAAGGTCACCTGAGACTAGTCATATACACCCCCCTCAGCACATCGCCCTGGGCAGCCGCCCTAGTTGCTCAGATCTAAGGCTGACAGTGCCTACATAGATACTGTTTTTGAATGAAAAGGTGTTGCTGCAGCTATTAAAAGGCTTCTTTGTTGGTAGGGTCATTGTGCTTGTTGTTTGGGGTTTTTTTTTTTGGATGATTGGATGCTTGCACATGCAGCTGTGCTTTAGCAAATGGGAATGATGAAAGTCATGAGTAACTAAGTGCTTCCAGAAATAGTAGTGGAGTAAAAAGTACAATATTTTCTAAAAAACCCCTACTTGAGTAAAGGTTGAAGTATCACAAAAATAAATTACTTGAGTAATACCAAATATATATATATATATATATATATATATGAACTTGAGTAGTGTAATGAAGGATTTCTGCTTAATTACTTTCCATATCTGGAAGTATCCATTGTTATTTGGCAGATCTTAGCTTCAGAAGCTCAAGGTCATAGAATCATAGAACTGTAGAGCTGGAAAAGACCTCAGGAGGTCATCAAGTCCAGCCCCCTGCTCTAGGCAGGACCAATCTCAACTAAATCAACGCAGCCAGGGCTTTGTCAAGCCGAGACTTGAACACTGCTAGGGATGGAGACTCCACTACTTCCTTAGGTAACCCAATCCAGGGCTTCACCACTCTCCTAGTGAAATAGTTTTTCCTAATATCCAACCTGGACCTCTCTCACCACAACTTGAGACCATTGCTCCTTGTTCTGCCATCTGTCACTACTGAGAACAGCCTTTCTCCAGCCTCTTTGGAACCTCCCTTCAGGAAGTTGAAGGCTGCTATCAAATCCCCACTCACTCTTTGCTTCTGCAAACTGAACAGACCCAACTCCCTCAGCCTCTCCTCATAGGTCATATGCTCCAGCCCCCTAATCATTTTGGTTGCCCTCCGCTGGACCCTCTCCAATGCATCCACATCCTTTCTGTAGGGGGGGTGTCCAGACCTGGACACAATACTCCAGATGTGGCCTCACCAGAGCCAAATAAAGGGGAATAATCACATCTCTGGATCTGCTGGCAATGCTCCTCTTAATGCAGCCTAATATGCCATTAGCCTTCTTGGCTACAAGGGCACACTGTTGACTCATATCCAGCTTCTCATCCACAGTAACCCCCAGGTCCTTTTCTGCAGAACTACTACTGAGCTGGTTGGTCCCCAGCATGTAACAATGCTTGGGATTCTTCCGTCCCAAGTGCAGGACTCTGCACTTCTCCTTGTTGAACCTCATCAGATTTCTTGTGGCCCAATCCTCCAATTTGTCTAAGTCACTCTGGACCTTATCTCTGCCCTCAAGTGTATCTACCTCTCCCTCAAGCTTAGTGTCAGCTGCAAACTTGCTGAGGGTGCAATCCATCCCCTCATCCAGGTCATTAATAAAGATATTGAACAAAACCGGTCCTAGAACCGAACCTTGGGGCACTCCACTAGAAACCGACCGCCATCCTGACATCGAGCCGTTGATCACTACCCGCTGGGCCCGGCCTTCTAGCCAGCTTTCTATCCATCTTACCGTCCATTTATCCAATCCACATTCCCTTAACTTGCTGGCAAGAATCTTCTGGGAGACCGTATCAAAAGCCTTGCTAAAGTCAAGGTATATCACATCCACTGACTTTCCCATGTCCACAGAGCCAGTTACCTCATCATAGAAGCTCATCAGATTGGTCAGGCATGACTTACCCTTTGTGAATCCATGCTGACTATTCCTAATTACTTTCCTCTCTTCCAAGTGCCTCAAAATAGATTCCTTAAGGATCCCTTCCATGATTTTTCCAGAAACCAAGGTAAGACTGACTGACCTATAGTTCCCTGCATCATCTTTCTTGCCTTTTTTGAAGATGGGCACTACATTTGCCTTTTTCCAATGATCCGGGATCTCTCCCATTCTCGACGATTTTTCAAAGATAATGGCCAAAGGCTCCTCAATGACATTTGCCAACTCCCTCAGTACCCTCGGATGCATTAAGTCCGGACCCATGGATTTGTGTACATTTAGCTTTTCTAAATAGTTCCTAACCTGTCCATCATCATCCCATCTTGCATCACTTAGCGCATTCGTCCGGGAGCCCACCTTGTCCGTGAATACAGAGGCAAAGAAAGCATTGAGTACTTCAGCTTTCCCCACATCATCTGTCACTCGGTTACCTCCTTCATCCAGTAGGGGGCTGCACACCCTCTCTGATCACCTTCTTCTTCTTAACATGCCTGTAGAAACCTTTCTTGTTATCCTTCACATCCTTAGCCAGTTGCAATTCCATTTGCGCTTTCGCCTTCCTGATAACCCCCCGGCATTCTCGAGCTATACATTTAAACCCCTCCCTGGTCATTTGTCCAAGTTTCCACTTTTTGTAAGCTTCCTTTTTGTGCTTAATTTCACCAAGGATTTCCCCCATAAGCCAATCCGGTCTCCTACCATGTTTGCCTTTCTTGCTACGCATCGGGATGGTTTCTTTCTGTGCCTTCAATAAGGCTTCTTTAAAATACTGCCAGCTGTCCTGGACTCCTTTCCCCTTCATGTTAGCATCCCAGGGGATTCTGCCCATCACGTGTCTGAGGGAGTCAAAATCTGCTTTTCTCAAGTCCAAGGTGTGTATTTTACTACTCTCTTTTCTTCCTTTGGTCAGGATCCTGAAATCTACCATCTCATGATCACTGCTTCCCAGGTTGTCACCCACCTCTGCTTCCCCTATTAGTTCCTCCCTGTTTGTGAGCAGAAGGTCAAGCTGTGCATGGCCCCTGGTTGGATCCTTCATCACTTGTACCAAAAAGTTATCCCCAACATTGTCCAAAAACTTCCTGGATTGCCTGTGTACTGCCGTATTGGTTTCCCAACAGATGTCAGGGTGATTAAAGTCCCCTACGAGAACCAGGGCCTGCGATCTGGAAGCTTCTCTCAGTTGTCCAAAGAAAGCCTCATCTACCTCATCCACCTGATTTGGTGGCCTGTAGTAGACACCAACCACAACATCACTGCTGTTGTTTGCACCTGTAGTGGGGCCTATTTGAAACCCAGGAAGTGGGCGGGCAAAGCCCGCTCACTTCTAAAAGCCCCTCCCCCAGCCTTGAAGGAGGGATGACTGGACCTTGGGTTCAACTAAATACTTGGGATAAATAATGAAAAACATGGTCAGGGGGTGCGGGTCACAGGGTCAAAACAAGAGAACCGGATGGGGACACCGAGCAGAGAACCCGGACAGCGCCCACTGCTCCTCAAAGCTGTTTATGGAGCCAGTGGGATGCTGAGCTGGTATCGGGGCCGAGAGAGCTCCACCCGAGGCCTCCTCATGGATGGACTCCGCAGGGGGGATGGCTTCGTCCCCCTTCACCGCCACGGCTTCCTCAGCTGGTGCCTCCTGCTGGTGCTCGCCGGGGGCGTTCTCGGCAGTGGTGGCTCCCCTTGGGATCTTATGGAGGGGGGCCTTCCCACCCTCCTCATCGGAGAGGGGAGAGTGAGCCCGCAAACGGCGGGCTCTGCGCTTTCCCCTGACGAGCGTCCAGCCCTCTGAGGTGGAGGTGGAGGGCAGGTCAGCAGGGGCAAAGCCGGGGGGCGCAGTTAGTTTCCGGGGGGGGGGGACATTGAGGCAAGGGAGGGAGGGAGGGGGGTAGGGAGACCTCCACCTGGGGCGGGCCCTCTCCCTCGCCCGGCAGCGACTGCTCCACCCTCTCCTCCTCGAGCCCTGCAAAAGTAGATGGAATGGAAGTGGGGCCCACCTGCTCGCTTGGGCACGCCAGAGGGGGTGCCTCTGGCTCCCGAGCAGAGCCGTCGGTTGGAGGAGGGGCAGCCGCGGAGGCCGGACTACCGGGGGGGCTGGCGGTGGCAGGGCCGGCGCCCTCCCGGGTTCCAGGGGGCCTGGACGCCTCTCCCAACAGGGTCAAGGGGCAGTCCCTCCGGACGTGTCCCGTCGCCTGGCAGAGGAAGCACCGGTAAAGAGCCCCCTGGTAGGGCACTTGGAAGGACCCCTCGAGCGCCACCCCGCCACGCACCGCCGGCAGCATCTGGAGCTGCACTTGCCAGCGGAAGGACAGGACGTGGTGGAGGGCGGGGTCCTTGCAGCCCAGCGGGAGAGGGCTGATGACTGAAATTGGCTTCCCCAGCGTGGAGAGGGAAGGCAGCAGGGTGGCATTGGGGAGGAAGGGTGGGACAGAGGTAAGAACCACCCGTACGCCCAGGTCCTCCAGCGGTTCGAGGGGCATGTGCACGCCCCCCACCGCCAGGCCCCTCTCCACCACCTCCTGGGCGGCGGCCTCCGAGGCAAGGAAGAACACCACCTTGCCGTACATCTTGGAGGCCGCCACCACGGCCGAGGCCCCCACCACCCTCGCCAATGCCTGCACGTAGGTTTCGACGTGGGGCGAGGCAGCAACCAGGAGGCAGCAGACACCGTGTCTCCTGGTCATGGTGGGAAAGGGGCCCCGGCCACCTGGGATGGAGCTGGAGGCGGCAGTCGGGGCAGATGACACGGCCCATGAGGGGACGGCAGCGGCCACCTGGGTGTACGCTCTGGGGGCCGTGGTTGTGTCGACCCCAGAGCTGGTGGGGGGAACAGCAGGAAAAGGAGGTGCTGAAGCAGACGGTGGGGCCACAGTGGGTGGGGCAGCCTCAGCCACGGAGGGTTTGGCATTCCGGGCCGGGCTTTTGCCCCTTTTCTTCCCCCCGCCCTTTTTTCCAGCCGAGGTGGGGGCTGATCTCGATTGTGAGGGAGCATCTGCCGTGGCAGTGGTGGAGCTCGGGCCGGGGGTCGGGAGGTCAGCCGCAGCATTCTTTGGTCCCGGTGGCAATGGGGGGACCGTGGGACTGACAGGGGCAGGGGTTTCCTCCATCTTGAGGAGAGGCTGGAAGGAGGCACAAATGGCAGGGAGGGGGGGAGGCAAGGGCTAACCACCCCTCCCCACCAGACAGCGGGCAGGGGAGGAGGGCATCAGTAAAAGGGAGGGGGAGGAAAGGAAGGGTACAGGTTTCAGGAAGGGGCAAATAGGGAAGTGGGGGGAGGGGTTAACAGCCTCTCCTCCCTGCTGAAACTGTGGCAGAGGAGAAGGGCGCTATTACGGGGGGAAAACGCGAGGGAAGGGGTATGCAATTGGGGGGGGGGAAGAGAGGGAGGGAGGGGGAAGTGACCACTCCCTTCCGCTAAGTAATTGCAGGGAGGGAGGGCTCTAGGAAGGGCAAGATGGAAGCGGGGAACCGAGGAGCCAGCAACCGCTTCTCCCTGCTAAGCTGTGGCAGAGGAGGAGGGCGCTATTGTGGGGGGAGGGACGTGGGGAAAAGGGGGGGGCGTGATTGGGGGGGAGAGGGAAGGCAACCACTCCCTCCCACTGACTATTGCAGGGAGGGAGGGCACCAGGAAGGGCGGGATGAAAACAGGACATCGAGGGGCCAGCAACCACTCCTCCCTGTAAGGCTGGAGACAGAGGAGGAGGGCACTGGCAGGGCAGGCAGGGAACAAGGCAAGAGGTGCAGAGCGGGGGCCGGCTCCTCCGGCTGCACTGGGATACTGAGGGGACTATGGGTCAGTGAGAAGAGTGCAGTGTACTATGGGGGGGGGGGCCTAACTAAAAAAGGGGAGGCACAAGCACTCAGGGGGAACCTGGGCACTCGGGGCAACAGCAGGGGACTATTGGGAGGCTGGGAGAGGATAGAAACACTAAGGAAGCTAGGGGCAGGAAGAGGCAGGCTACAGCTGGGAGGGGCAGGGCATACACAACAGGCTAGCTTGATGAGGGCATGGCAGGTAAGAAGCTCTGGGGCTGGTGTGGTGGGTAAGGAACCTTAGGAAGGGAGGGGAAACCAAACTGGGCTAGTTGGGCAGGACAGGCTGCTAAGGTAGAGTGGGGGCAAGCAGGGGTGAGGGGGGGGCCCCCTCAGCCAAACGTAGCTGAGGGAGGGGGCCAAGTCCAAGGGGGTGGGGAGGGAGCACACCCACGAGCACTTGTGGGGCTCAACCACTCCCACTGCTGCAGCAAACAGTCCCAGGTGGAGAGTGGGGCAGCAAACCCCACCAAGGGTAGAAGAGGCAGTTCAGATGGTAAAGGGCGGTGGAGGGGGCATTGGGGGTGGTGGCAGTGGGGGGGGGGGGACAGCTGGACTGGGGGGAGGGCTCTGAGCCTCTCCCCCAGCCTCCCCTTCAAAGGCTCAGTTCACCACCACCCCTGGAGCAGATGACAAAAACTCAGTCTGATGAACAAAGCCCCCTCCACAGTTCTGGGTGGTAGTGCTACTCTTCTCCTCCTCGGCAGGGCGCAGCAGCAGTGGATGGATAGCAGCCAGCGAGGGAAGGCCTCTGGGTGGTGGTGCTGGTGGGGTCCTCTTCCTCCGGAGTGGAGGAGAGGAGAGGGGGGCAGCCGGCAGGCCCCCCCCTCCCCTCAGGCAGCAGCAGCAGCGGTAGCCAGTGGTGGTAAGAAGCGGCAGCGTCCAGGGGGAGCAGGTCCAGCAGCACGGAGGCCTCAGGTGGTGGCTGGGTGGAGCAGGGAGAGCCCCAGCTGGTGCAGTGAGCAGGAGCAGGGGGGGAAGAAGAAAGAGCAACAGTACTGCACCCTGCTGCCTCTCCTCCTTCTCTGGAGTGGAGTGGGGCGCCTATTTGAAACCCAGGAAGTGGGCGGGCAAAGCCTGCCCACTTCTAAAAGCCCCTCCCCCAGCCTTGAAGGAGGGACAGCTGGACCTGGGGTTCAATTAAATACTTGGGACAAATAATGAAAAACACGGTCAGGGGTGCGGGTCACAGGGTCAAAACAAGGTAACCGGATGGAGACACCGAGCAGAGAACCCGGACAGCACCCACCGCTCCTCAAAGCTGTCGATGGAGCCAGTGGATGCTGCCCAGAGGAACTCCGCCCGGATACGTGACACTAGGGATGAACGGAAATAGGCAGATGAGCAATGTGTCAGTGACACTCACTGTTACATCTGACAGCCAGCCAAAATATTTCAGTCCAGAGTTTTTCTTGATGCTCTAAAGTCTTTGGTAGATGATGTTTAGTGAACATCTGAGTGTTGTCACCAGTTTCACACAATGAGTTGTCTGTGCCCATCATTCCAGTGATCAAAAAGGATGGCTCTATCTGAATTAGTGAAGATTTCAAAGTATCACTGAATCCAGCTCTGTGTGCACAGTAGTACCCATTACCTCATATGTAAGATTTGGTTGCTACTCGTGATGGAGGAAGCATTCACATCACACTGCCTTGTCAATACCCAGCACAAGCAGGGGAAGCTAATGATCAATGTGATGCATATGGTAACAGGCCTGTACACAGGGGGGTGCAAATGGTCTGAATGCGTGCGTGCGCACACACACACACACACACACACACACACACACACACACACACACACTTCATGGGGCCAATTCCAGCCAACCTAGGGAAGGCAGGGGAAGTGCAATGCCCCAGCCTGCCTCCCTTCCCTATACTTCAGCCATCCGGGGAAGGCTGGGGTGGATTCCCCGCTTCCTCACCAAGGAGGGAGGCCAGGAGCACCTCCCACATCTTGCAACCTCCCTCCCCCCCCCAAAAAAAAAATTCCTGTGTATATGCTTGGGTAAGAAGTGGAAGACAGTGTTTCAGTAAATTGGATTTGCTCAATGCATACCTTCATGGTATGCCTAGGAAGGTTGTGTAATCACCATCATTGGAGATATTTAAGAGAAGATTAGATAAACATCTGTTAGGGATGATCTAGTTCCATGAGGGAAAGGGGCTGGACTTAAAGACCTCCCAAGGTCCCTTCCAGTTCTAATATTCTATGATTCAAATGGAGATTGATCTGGCATCTTGCAAATATCTCTCATTCAGTATGCAAAAAGACTTATTTTGTTACAACAGTATCACATTGGCACCTGCCATGTTCCAGAAAGCCAGGAAAGATATACTGAATAGGCCTTGTCATGGTCATGAGGGATGGCCAGTAGCCTAGGGACTAAGGGGTTAACTGTACCTAGCCAGGTAGCAGTCAGCCAATAGAAATGCAGATAGGGATTTCAAACTGAGACAAAGGAATTTTTGAGTTTTTCCTTCTTTGACTCTGAGCCAGTTTGCTTTAGATATTGAGGAAGACAGAAGACATGTCTCTCTCCAAGAAAAAGACTCTCCATAATGTGTAAGTAGGGTAAAGTTTAGATAAATCCATTAGGTTTTATTGTTTTCTGTGGTGGGACTGTGGATCGGATGTCTATGCTGTTAGAAATGGGTTTTTCTCTCTTTTGTAACTAAGTTTTGGCCCCTGGGAATCCCCATGAGTATATTAATTGGTGACTTTTTCCATCGAGTCATTAAGCTTGTAACAGGAGTATTGTTTTGATAATAAAAGTTCTTTTTTATTAACCTAGTATTGGTTCAGTTCTGTGTCCTGGAACATCTGTCTGTGGGAGCTGCATGCCTCTGATGCAGCAATCACAGACGACAACTTGTATTTTCTCTTTTCTTTTCACGCTCTTTTGAGAAGAGCTTGGGGTGCCCTGTGGTTGGTTTCAAGTGTCCACCCCTGTTTGTGGGTTCAAAAGCACTTGATGGTGGCAGCGGATTTTTTTATCTCCAAAAATCTAGGATTTTGGGAGGGGAGTTTTATACCAAAGCCTGGAGAGATAAGGTTTTGGGGTACTTTTGCGGGCCTCCAATCCTGCATTCATCATGCCAGAGTGGGGAATCAGCCCTGACAGGCCTATACAGAGTTCAACACTATTTGGATGATATCCTTGTTATAGGATAGGCTCAACATGATATTCATCAACATTTGGATTCTGTTTTGCAACATTTGGAGGACCATGGTCTAAGAGTACCCCACCAAGGGTTCAGCTACATTTGCTATAGTTTCAGGCTCAACAAAGTGAAATTGCTTTTTGTGCTCTGAAATGTGGAGGCCCCAGGAACACATGAATACTTTTGTTACATTATTTTCATAAAATATTTTAATTATAGCATATAATTGATTTGACATCAACTCTTTTGATGTATTTTGAAGATTCTTCTGGATCTTTAACACTTGTTGTTTCTTATATTTTAAGGTTTTGTTTGAATAGATTATGACAAATAAGACAGCATTGCTATTTGTGTCTTTTTGGAGTCACAAAGATGCTAACAGAACATTTTCAAAAGTGCATGAATTCACATGTCACTATGAATTAAGTGTCACTATGCAATAAGTATGAATACATTCATTTGACAGGCATTGCCTCTTAATAGGGCTTAAACTTGTAAGTCAAAGTCAGTGACTTTATTATAAAAAAAAAAAGTGTTTATTACACCAAAAAAAATTTACAGGATATTTAAAAAAGCCTTCCCTTTTTCGAAAGAACAGCGTCTAGACCGCGGTTTTACTTTCAAAATAGCGCTTTTTCGAAAGAGCGCCATTATGTGATTATGCAAATGAAGCGCAGGAAATTCAAATCCTGGCTTCATTTGCAATTTCGAAGTGCCTAATTTACATCCCTCTGTTGAAAGAGGGATGTAATCTAGACACAGCCTCATTGGGGAAGTATGTTCAGTCTCTCACGTCTTGAGGACTGGGTGACAGCAGATAACATCTTGGGCCTGGAAGCAGGATAATGTAGGAGGTGGGACTGCGTGGGACCGGGGTGCAGTGGCTGGGAGTGAGAGTCAGTCTGGTCTGGGCTAGGAGGCGTGAGGAGGCTAAGAGCAAGAAAAGGAGGTGAGGGGCCCGGGAGCCCCTTCCCCCTGAGAGGAATAATGCTGTCTGCCCTGGCTCCTGTGTTAACATCGATCCTAAGCTATGTTGTGTCTCTGTGAACTAATAAACCTTCTGTTGTACCTGCCGGCTGAGAGTCACATCTGGCTGCAGATGGGGGTGCAGGATCAGACACCCCCCCCCAACATGCCATCACAGTGGTGTCAGAAGTGGGATGGACTGCACCTCGTGGATGGAGCATCCGGCAGTAAGTGACTAGCCACAGTAGAAGGAAGGGGGCTTGCAGAGCTCGGCATGCTGGAGGCATATAATTAATTTGACATCAACACTTCTGATGTATTTTGAAGGGGAAAAGTTTTAAGTCCTAAAATTTTTCTTCTGGATCTTTAACACTTGTTTCTTGTTTTGTTTGAATAGATTATGACAAATCAGACATCGTTGCTATTTGTGTCTTTTTGGAGTAAAATGAATAGACATGTGCTTTTGGAGTCACAAAGATGCTAACAGAACATGAATTCACAGCTTGTGTCACTATGCAATAAGTATGAATACATTCATTTGACAGGCCTTGTCTCTTAATAGGGTTTAAACTCATAAGTCAAAGTCAGTGACTTTATTATAAAAAAAGTTTTATTACTCCAAAAAATTTTTAAAAAATCATCATTGATTAGCCACAACCATTAAGAATCATAGAATCATAAAACAGTAAGAGGTCATATTGTTGCCCCCCCCCCGCCCCTGCTCAAAGCAAGACTAACCCCAATTAAACCAACTAAATGTATGTCATGACATTTTATGAAAAGCCATCTGCTTTGGCAATATTGATTAAATATTTCTATGTGAAGGCATGATAGTTTGTATAGGTGTTTCATTCATTTAATCAGGGTTCTAAAGTCATTCCTTCTCTGTGCTAATGTATTATAAAGTAGTAGAAAGATAAGATGGATGAGGTTAATATGTTTTTATTGGACCAGATTCTGTCGGTGAAAGACAAGTTTTTGCCCAGAGTTCTTCTTCAGGTTGTCTTCTGACTTGAAGAAAAGCTCCGGATAGGCTCAAACTCATCTCCCTCTTCAACAGAAGTTGGTTCAATAAAAGACTTTACCTCCCCCACTTTACTTTTGTAATATCCTGGCACCAGAACAGCTACAACAACACTTCATAATATGTTATAGTAGTTAGTGTCATACTCATAATGAACACATGCAAATATGTCAAACAAAGCAGCAATGTATTTTGAAGGGGAAAAGTGTGTCCTCCATCTTATAAAGACTCTACATACTACAGCAATCTCTCTTCTAACAGTGCAGCTCTATTGACTTCAATTAACCACCACTAATGTAAACAAGAGAAGAATTGAGCCTCATATTTTACACAGATTGTGAAAGTGAGGATTTTGTATGATTATTGCATTTTTCTTTCTTACCCTGCAAATGCTGCTGCTAAGAAGTTGGTTTATAGGCCCATTCTCCTCCAGGTGCTAATATTTCCACTGTCCTAAGACACATCTACACTGGCAGCACACCAGGACCAACTCTTAAATTATTCTCCATTCTGTCTTTGCTGTGACTATTAGCATTTCAAGAAGTATGAAGAGGTAAAGCTATCCAGACTCAATTGTGCCTGCCTTGGACCTTTGGCAAATCATTATTCTTCTCACAATGGTATGAGTTTGATTTCTAAGTAGGCAACGATAGGAAAAATGTCTGCATGCCTTTCACACAGACCAGTGCAGCTACACGCGGCACTTTAAAGTTATGGAATGAGGAGTAACAGTTAATCTGAACTAAGGACTTAATTTGGATTAACTTTAAACTGCCGCGGGCAGTCAGTTCGGACTAAGGGGGATTTAAAAATGGTGGCCAGATGGGAACATGCAAATAAAGCCCGGGATATTTAAATCCCGGGCTTCATTTGCAACTCTGGTTGCCTGATTTGCCTACCTAGCTCGAATTAATGAGCTAGTGTAGACATGCCCTAAGACTTTTATTCTCATTACTTTTCATCTGCATTTTTAGCTGTACCATGCTGCTGTAGATATCTCAATACAAATGGGATGATACCCAGAGCATAATACGTACATTAATATCAAGCCTTGTTACTACTTTAAGTGCATATTAGTCCATCATGACACAGCTGGCAAATGAGGGGATACCATGAAACAGCTATTTAAATGCAAAATACTCTACAAGCTGACAGTAGTAATAGTGGATTCTCAGCAAGATTTCCTCTACTTTAGAAAATTAACTGTCTTCTGGGAACAGACTTCCTCCAAGAGTCCTTTCAGATATTGGATTTTTTTTTAATTAATTCAGTCTCCATATGAATCAAAGAAAGATGGGCAAGGGCTTGTGAAGTTCATATTGGAAATGGATCCAAAATTTCCCCAAAACTTAGGAGTGTTCCAATTTGGGGTTCTTGTTAATAGTATCCTTTGCGCAAATAAGAGCTAGGACTCAAATTCAGTAAATGAATAGCTATACCTATAGAAGCCACTGGACACAGACAAAATATGTTATCCTTTACTCTCTAGTTCCCAGTCTAATTCATCTCAGCCTGTGCTGCTTAGTGTCACCACATAGGTTCTCCCTAATTCATGACATGCATTAAGTCATTTTCAGAACCCTGACTAGATCACATAGTTCAGCCTGTTATAGTTGTGAGGTCTGATCTAGATTTAGGACATGTCTGCAGTAGCTCTTATGTTGGCAAACCTTTTGTCACTCAGAGACGTGAAAAAAAAACCCATATACACAACATAAGTTTTACTGGAACATAAGCTCTCCCGCCAAAACATAACTACCAGGATTCACTAAGCTAATTTTATTATGTGCATGGGAGAGCTCTGTCCTGTCCGCAGAAGGCAGCTACTTGAGAACTTTCTGTGGCACAGCTATATCGGTACAACTGTGCTGATTGTAAGTGTAGACATGAGCCTAGATAGACATACAGTTCAAACTTCCTCAAGCAAGTTGGAATCCAGCATCTAAAGCCAGGCCAAGCTCTAATTTCAAGCTCACTGGGAAAATGTAAATTACAGCATTTGATGGAAAACAGATGGAAAAAAGGTAGAAATTTTTCATTCAAAACAGTTTTTTAAAATTGCAAAATCATCAAAATGGGAATTTCCATGAGAAATTTGTATTAAAAAAATCTTTTGGGTTATAAAATGAAATTGTTTTGGTTTCCAACAAAATCTTTTCAAGAAAAAAATGGTGAAAATTAAAGCTTTTCCATTTTGTCCAAATGTTTTGTTGGAACAACAAATTCTCCCTTCCTTCCTCCCCCCCAAAAAAAATTCAATTTAAAAATCCCACTTCAAAAGGGAAGAGAATGACATTTTAAAAATAAAAGAGTAGAGTTATAAAAAACAGTTACAAAAAACAGGCAGTACAGCTTAAGGGTACAAATATAATCCAAAATTATTTTTTTTTATTTTAAATTAACTAGGTTCCAAACACACAGTGTCCATTAATTCCTTCAAACATGTCAGTACCTAATAGTAATACATAGCCCTCATTTAATACTTCCTATCTCAAAACACTTCTAATGTGGTGTTTGAGAATTCAAATGTCAAAGGGAGAAATTGATTTGCCCACTCTTTAGGAAGAGTCAGGGTATGTCTACATAAGTGCTACAGTGACACAACAGTGACACTGCAGTTATGCTGCTGTAGTACTGTGGAGTAGAAAATTACTGCAGCTATGCAAGGGGTTTTGCCATTGCTGTACTAAATGCATCTTTGATGGACTATAACCAGCATGGCAGAATTCTTCCATCAATCTAGCTGAATCTACAAAGGTCAACCTAAGTACATTGCACAAGATGCAGTTTTCACAGCCATGACTAACATCTAGATCAGCCTAGGATTTTGGTTAACACCAGTCCCATTTTTCCTGGATTATGAGTCCAGTGTTCAAATCAACAGATCACCCCTCTTAAACAAGCAATACAAGATTAGGTTATTAAAAGAGAATTTTCTTAATATGGAAAGTTTTTAAAAAAATTACTCACTCTTTGTAACTGTTGTTCTTTGAGATGTGTTGCGCATATCCATTCCATGTAAGCATGATTTTCAGGTTTTTCCCTTAACAGTACCCATTGGGCCTGCTAGGGGACCATCTCAGCGTAGATATAGTCCTGCTGGCCTTCTGCTCCCTCAGTTCCTTCTTGACAGAACTTTCCAATGTGGGTGGAGGAGGAGAATGGGGGGCAGGAATTGGAACTGACAAGAACAACACATCTCAAAGAACAACAGTTATGAAAGGTAGGTTAACAGGTTTTTTTCTTCAAGTGATTGCTCATATCCATTCCATTAAGGTGCCTGCCAAGCTATCCTGAAAGAGGTGGAATCAGAGTGGGAGGGCCCGGGTCCCCCTACCTCACTGTCTGCGGCCAAGTGTCGGTTACAAGGCAGCTCTAACGTGAGTAACGTTTGACTTTTATGGTACGGACGGTGCCGTGTATATAAAAGGGTGATAATGGTGGCGGGGAAACACAGTAAAATGGGTAACTAGCAGAGACTCCAAGGTGGTCCTTCAACACATGGTGGAGAATGTGGGTATGAGTCCAGGCCCTGTGGAAAGGGCTAGGGAGAGACAGAAAGATTGAATGATATGAATGTGGTTTTGTCCAACGGAGAGTAGAGATGGAGGTAGCTAAGCTCCTGGAATGGCTGATGGACAGCCAGTGGCAACAGCAGCGACAACAGACCCAAGTGTTGCAACAGATCGCGGCCCAGTTTCAGGAGCAGCAGCGTCAGCTGATCCAAGAAATGCGAGAGACTGCTCCAGGGACGGGAGGAGCCCATAGTGGAGGAGACAGTCTATTATTAGGGGAGAAGGACTGATTGTGGGCATGCAGTTACCGATACGATTATCTAAGTTGGGACCCCAAGATGACCCGGAAGCATTTCTGGTCACGTTCGAAAGGGCCAAGTGGCCAAAAGAACACTGGGCTACCCTGTTAGCCCCATACTGGTCGGGACCAGCACAAGTCGCCTACCAGAGTATGTTGGCCAGGGATGTGCTCTGCTATTATAAAGTGAAAGAGGCAATCCTCGACCAACTCAGCATTTCTCCTGAGACCTACCAGCAGCAGTTTAGAGAGGCCCGCTACATGCCGAGCTAACAGCCAGTCTGAAGAAGTGCTGTTTCGGCAAGCACGAGGTATCGTATCTGGGGTACACGGTAGTCAAGGGCCAGGTAAAACCCCTTGTGGACAAAATGCAGGCCATCAGGAATTACCCCCTCCCTGCAATGAAAATACAGGTGCGCCAGTTTCTAGGCCTAGCAGGGTACTACCGGTGATTTGTGGCCAACTTTGCATCGTTGGCCGCCCCACTAACAGACCTCACGAGGAACGGACAGCCCCAGAGGGTGAGGTGGACCAAGCAGGGCACCCGCACTTTTAGGGCTTTGAAAGAATGCCTAACTAGTGCACCAGTTTTACACCAACCAGACTTTTCTAAACCCTTTTTACTCCAAACTGATGCTTCTGAAGTAGGCCTGGGAGCTGTACTAGCGCAGGAGGTAGAGGGGGCAGAACACCCAGTGTTATACCTGAGTTGGAAACTATTTCTGTGGGAGAGGAACTATGTAACTATAGAAAAGGAGGCCTTAGCCATCAAGTGGGTTATAGATGCACTATGTTATTTTCTTTTAGGAGACCGCTTCACGCTAGTGACAGACCATGCCCCCCTAAAGTGGATCCACATGATGAAGGACACAAACCCCAGGATCATGCGGTGGTATCTGAGGATGCAACTGTATCGTTTTGATGTAGTACACTGACCAGGAGCAGCGCACCAAAATGTGGACTTTTGAGGATACCAGAGCAAGAAAATAAGTTGGGGGCGAGTATAAAATGTAACCTGAAGGGGGAGGAGTGTGACGGGGTGAAGCAACCCCTCACTGACCGGAGGTGCGGGGAACCCCAGGAAGGGAGGCAAACCGGTGAAGACAGCTGCAGGGAGACAGCTGGGGAGGGTACTCAGGTCCCGCTCAGAGGATCAGACAGGGCCTAATGGAGCGCCGGCGCAGGTGCAGAAAGCGCGGGATGTTCGGCGGGGCGTCATAAAACGCGCTGGCGTGATGAGGGAAGGGGGGAGAGCCGGCGGGGAAGCGGAAGGTGTGGGATGCACCGGGAAGGGGCGCGGTTTCTTTTTGTGCTCAAAAGGGCGGCTTGTGCCCTAGGAAAGAAAAGAGGTAGGCCTGGACACAAAGTTAGGAATTGGCCCAGGGCGGGGTCGTGTAGCCCGCGAGCTGACACGTTTAGGGGCAACTCCCCCATCCGCTAGGCCAGGGAGAAAGCATTCCTGCCTTAGGGACCTCAGCCGGGACCCGGGAGAGTGGGAGGGCCCGGGTCCCCCTACCTCGCTGTCTGCGGCCAAGTGTCGGTTACAAGGCAGCTCTAACGTGAGTAACGTTTGACTTTTATGGTACCGACGGTGCCGTGTATATAAAAGGGTGATAATGGTGGTGGGGAAACACAATAAAATGGGTAACTAGCAGAGACTCCCAGGTGGTCCTTCAACACATACCACTACTCTTCCCCTTGTAGCATGGGAAAGATCACTTTAACTGCCCATTTTCTCCACTACACGTCGTGGGGTAGGGTCCCATGTCCCTGGGCTATCTGAATCTATGGCACGCCCCATGTACCCTGTAAATCACCAGTAGTCTGGCCCCTCCCCTCGGGGCTGGATGGCCTAATCTCCAGAGGCAGTAAAACAGAGTCAATCGACGGCCCTTTAAGGCAGGGCTGGATGGCCCAATGGACAGAGCCAGTAAACCTCAGTCCAAATCAGTCTCCAGTCCCTTTAAGATGGGGCTGTATGGCCCAATGGCCAGAGTCAGTACCACAAAGTCAAAGACAGAATCAGTAACACAACATTAAAGACAGTCAGTAACACAACGTCATTCACTGGACCTGTAAGGCAGGGTTGGACAGCCCAATGGCCAGAGTCAGTAAATCACAGTCTAACGCTGGCCCTTTAAGGGAGGGGTGGACAGCCCACTAGCCAGGTCACGGGAGGTGGGGTCTGTGCCCTGGTAGGGGGACCTGGGCCCACCTTACTCCACCGAGTCCTGGCCCAGGGCCCTTTGAGTAGCAGGATGGCCTACCACTCCCTCAGCAGGGAATCCTACCAAAACACACTGAGGTTTTCTGGGTGGGAGAGGTCACTCCTGCACCCTCCCTTGGCGACTTCCTAACTGGTCTGATGGGCCGACTTCCCACGTGGTGACTGGGTCTTCTGACTCCGCGGGGGCCGTAGTTCCCTGGTGGTCAGCGGTGGGCATATCCCAACTGGTGTTGGAGCCTCCATGGCTCTCCCCTCAGGTGGCTGGCTGCTGCTGCTCAGGAGCTCCAACTTGAGGTCTTTCTCCTCCGGCGGTCAGCCCAGACTGAGCCTCTCCCCAGGCTTTTATAGCTGGGCTACAGTCTGAGCATGCTTGGCAGGGCTGCGGGAGCAGGACTCCTTCAACCAGGGTAACTTGGCTAAACCCTGTTAGTTCAGTGTGGGGTTAGTACACCCCATCACAGACCTCCATTGGGGCTATACCCCTCTGAAGGGACCAAATGGAGAAATGCTTCCACTTGATCAAATAAGTGGCTTTAGTGGAGGAATTTCTACTACCCGGCCAACCATGGAGCTTCCAGGCCATGTGCTTTAGGTAATAGAGATTGGGGTGACATAGCCAGATATGGTGTTTAGTGATTAGGTCTAAGAGCATGAGCAGGGCTATAGGCTCTGTCACCGAGAGCTCCGAGAGCATTGTGACTCAGTGCTGGTGAGGCCAGGCCAGTGCTACCAGGATTAGAGAGGATCTGTATCTCTGCACCCTGAGGAGCGCTCTGGGAAGGAGTTAGAAGGGGAGAGGCATATAGAATGTGGGACAGCCAGGGTAACTAGAAAGCATCCTACATGAAGCTCAGATTGTGGTTCAGGAAAGAGCAGAACCGGGGGCACTTCCTGTAGCTAGAGCAGGAGGGGGTTGCAAATAGGTTTGATGGGAATACCCTCCCACCGGAGGAAAATATTTAGGGCTTCATCTGCTCTGAGAGACCACTCATACGCTGGGAATGAGAGGATCTGCAAGGGTATTCTGAATCCCCAGGAGGTACATGGCCTCCAACTGGATGGCATACTGCATACAGAATTCTCACAGCAGGAGGGCTTCCTGATAGACGTGAAAGGAAGCATCTCCCTGTTGGTTTTTATAGAACATCACTGTGGGAACATCAGTGTGTCAGGATTGAAATGTACTTGTACCCAATATGCAAGATGTACTGCCCTCAGCTCTCTGAGGTTTATTTGTAGCTATAGTTCTCATTGAGTCCTCAGGTATATGATGTGCACACACCATCCCATGCTGGAAACATCCATCAATAACTGTACTGACTAGTGGGGCATGATGAACAGTATTCCAATGCAGACAATCTCCTCCTGCAGCCACCATGTCAGGAAGTACCTTAGAAGGAATGGTGACCACCATGTTCAACAGGTGGTGGAGCTGGACCACACTAGAAGGGGGTAGAGCCTTAGCCTGGCATGTTGCATGACGTACATACATGATGCCATATGTCCCAACAACCTCATGCAATCCTTGCTGTTTTGATGGGAAAGAAACCCTAGTGTAGTATGATGTCCTTTATACCATGGAAGGCAGGCTCTGGAGAGGGAGGCTCTGGCCTTGGTAGCATTCAACAATGCTCCCATAAACTTTATTTTCTGTGTGGGTACAAGGGTGGGCCTGGCCTTGTCCAACATGAGCACCAGATGAAGGAATGTTGCCCTCACTAGTTCTATGTGTTCTAACACTTGAATGCAGGAAGTGTTCCTGATAAGCCAGTCATCCAGAAATGAGAATACCTGGACTTGGCACTTTCTGAGGAAAGCCATGACAACTGCCATGCACTTGTGGAATACTTTGGGGACTGTGGAAAGGCCAAAGAGAATCACCACAAACTGGTAATGGACATGGCCAATGGTAAAGTAAAGGAAATGTCTGTGATAATCAAAATGTGGAAATATGCATTCTTTAGATCGAGGGCATCTTACCAATCCCCTAGAATGAGGTAAGATAGGGTTACCATTCTGAACCTTGTCTGTCTTATGAAGGCATTGAAATCTCTGAGGTCCAGTATGGGGTGAAAGCCCCTCTTGGATTTTTGGAATTAGGAAATAATGGGAATAAAAACCTTTGGCCCTGAATTTTGGAGAAACTGCCTCCACTGGTGCTAAATTGAGGTGCACTTGCACCTCCTAATATAGAAGGTGATTGTGAGAGGGGTCCTTGAACAGCAGGGGTGGACAATAATTTCTGATGGGTGGCCAGTCCAAGAATTTGGAAAGTGGTCAAGGGCCACATTCTTCCATGATATTAATGGATGTGGTGTGGGGGCTGTAGTGAAGGTTGGGAGCAAAAGAGAGCTGGGGTAAGGCATTGGGGTGCAAAAGGAGGTGTGGGATCTGGGAGGGAATTTGGGTGAAGGAGGAGATTGTAACCTGGGGTAGGTGACTAGGGTGCAGGGGTTTGGGTTGTGATCTAGAGCAGGAGGAGGCTGTGACATGGGACAGGGAATTAGAATGCTGGATCTGGGAAGGGGGAATGGATGCAGGAGAGGGGGCACAGTGTTTGGGTTATATGGGGTAGGAGGGCAGGAGCAGGGGGGCAGATGGTTAGGGGGAGGGAGAGACTGGGGTGCCAGAGGAAGGCTCTGGCCAGGAGACTTACCTGGGTGACTCTTGGCCAGCAGGTTTCTCAGGCATACTCCCTGCCTGCCCCACCTCAACCCTGGCTGTAGGGGCCATGTGCATATGTGAATAGCTATGAGCCTAGGATGGGGGGAAGGAGTGCTTCATGTGCTGCCTATGCTTCAAACAGACATCTCCCATGGCTCAGAAACTGGCCAATGGGCTTGTGCTGGGGGCAGAATAGTGTGTGAAGCCTCTCTTGCATCCCAGCTGTTGAAAGATAAACAGCCCAGCAGCTAATGGGCAGGCAGGGAGCCTGTCTGAGGCTCCCAGCTGTGTCCACAGGCTGGATCTGACAGCTTGGTGGTCTGGATCTGGCCTGTAGGTTGTATTTTGCCCAGCCTTGCTGAAGAGGGATGGGGAAAGGGAGGGTAGGAGGGAACAGAATGGAATAGTACCTGAGGTGATGTGAGACCAGATATGGTGGCAACAGGACAGACGATTAACAAAAGGGATGATTAAGGGTTCAGACTGAAACGCTGTCCCGGGTACACCTTCAAAACTCTGACTTAGGGCCTTGACCCTTGTTAGAGGGGCCTGGTCCGAGGAAGATCTGGATTGGCTCCTACTGTTTCTTCCACTGGTGTTTCTGCCCCTATGCCTGGTGCAATCCTGCCTAGGGCCCTGCTAATAGAAATGTGGTGGAGGCCTGAGGTTAAAGAGTCACCTCTGAGGGGCTAGGGTATGTATACCCAAAGACTTGAGCGTGGCCCTTGAGTATTTAGACTATGCAATTTGCCATCAGTCTGATCCGAGAAAAGGCCTGACCCTTCAAAGGGCAGACCCTGAATTGTGGTCTGGACTTCAGATGACCTGCAGAGATCTGCAACCAGGAGTTCCTATACATGACCCTGTTTGTGGCCATTATATGAGCAGTTAAGTAAGCTGAATCCAGTGCTGCTTGCAGGGCCATACATAACACCAGGGCCTCTCAGGGTATGTCTACACTAGCCACCCTAGTTCGAACTAGGGTGGCTAATGTAGTCATTCGAACTTGCAAATGAAGCCCGGGATTAAAATATCCCGGGCTTTATTTGCATGTTCCCGGGCGCCGCTATTTTTAAATGCCCGGTAGTTCAAACTCCCTGCCCGCGGCTACACGCGGCACGGGCTGGGTAGTTCGAACTAAAGCCCCTAATTCGGATTACCGTTACTCCTCCTGCAATGAGGAGTAACGGTAGTCCGAATTAGGGGGTTTAGTTCAAACTACCCAGCCCGTGCCGCGTGTAGCCGTGGGCAGGGAGTTCGAACTACTGGGCATTTAAAAATAGCGGCGCCCGGGAACATGCAAATAAAGCCCGGGATATTTTAATGCCGGGCTTCATTTGCAAGTTCGAATGACTACATTAGCCACCCTAGTTCGAACTAGGGTGGCTAGTGTAGACATACCCAAAGTGGCTTGGGCCTCTATTATTCTCTGAGAGTATGTCTACACTAGCTCGTTAATTCGAGCTAGGTAGGCAAATCAGGCAACCGGAGTTGCAAATGAAGCCTGGGATTTAAATATCCCGGGCTTTATTTGCATGTTCCCGTCCGGCCGCCATTTTTACATCCCCCTTAGTCCGAACTGACTGCCCGCGGCTACATGCGGCAGTTTAAAGTTAATCCGAACTAAGTCCTTAGTTCGGATTAACTGTTACTCCTCATTCCACAAGGCGTAACAGTTAATCCAAACTAAGGACTTAGTTCGGATTAACTTTAAACTGCCGCGTGTAGCCACGGGCAGTCAGTTCGGACTAAGGGGGATTTAAAAATGATGTCCGGACGGGAACATGCGAATAAAGCCCAGGATATTTAAATCCCGGGTTTCATTTGCAACTCCGGTTGCCTGATTTGCCTACCTAGCTCGAATTAACGAGCTAGTGTAGACATACCCTTTGAGTTTAGAGGCCCCAGCCCTCCTGATATATCTAAGATCTCATCCATGGGGTCATACTAAAACCAAAAGAATGTATGAAAATGAAAAGTTGAGACATTTATTAACAATTAAGTCACTATACCAATATGTTAAAAATACAACTTAAATTGTAAGTTTCCACTGCAAGCAAAAAAACAAAACAAAAAAACTTCATTTCAGGAATGCTTTTCTGGCTGTGTTGTGTGCAAACTCGTTTATAATTGAAGAAAAATCTAATTTATGTTCAACATCACTGTTAATATTAAGCATCGTGAGACCATTCAAACGCTCTTGTCCCATTATAGAAAGTTGAATGTGCAGTCACCTGAAGCCATTGATGCAGGGAAGCTGACAAAAAATACATAATACAATTGTGATATTAGGAAATACAGTCGACAGGCCAAGATCAAATATTTCTTGAAACAGTTCTTTTGGCTTGCAGTCCAATTTTAAAGTTGGTGGAATGTATATGCTTCAGGAAGACTCTCATCACAGAGATCTCTTGAAATTTTGTTGTGTCTTTGTTGAAACTGTTCAGATGCTAAATATAGCGCCTCATCACTTAGTTATCCCTCTCAGCATCTAACATAGGATTGCATGCTTCAATTACAAGATTAGTTTCATGGATCTTTTTTAGCAGCTTCATCCACATGGACAACATTAAAATGCATTCAAATTTGGATGTATACTTCTGAATTGACTTAAGCTTAGTGCGAGCCTATGCTGTGAAAATAAGAGATTCAAGCTCACTTAAAGCCTCTCTCACAGGGTGTGTCTAGACTACGGGGTTTTGTCGACAGAAGTGGCCTTTTGTTGACAAAACTATAACTGCGTCTACACTACCACCACGTTCTGTCAACAGTAAGTCGACAGAACGCGGCAGTTTTGTTGACAGCAGTAAACCTTTTATGAGGAAGAACGCCTTTGTCGACAGAGATCTGTCGACAAAAGGTGTGTGTGGACGCAGGGAGCCAGTTCTGTTGACAAAAAAGGCCTCCAGGAAGAAGCCCTGGTGAACAGTCTAGCCTTTACAGGTACAGCACCTCTGTGGTTCCTGGCTGCAGCCTCTTAAAGGCACAGGCACCCATACAGGCCTTGTTGTCCGGCAGCTAGCTAGAGCACCCATGCCAACCGTGACAGCCATGTCCCAGCCTCAAGGCCCCCCTGGCCCTTCCCAGGAGAGATGAGGACCCACCCAGGGGCACCAAAAGGCAGGCACCAGCCTGGTCAGGGCCAGAAATAAAAAACCTCCTGGAGCTCTGGTCCCAGGAAGATGCCTGGCAGGCCCTGAAAACACGCTGCAGGAATGCGGACATTTATGAGTGCCTGGCCCAGGGACTGGTCACCAAAAGGCATCACCCATGCACAATGGCACAACTCAGGGCCAAGGTAAAGGAGGTGTAGCAAGGATATGCCAGGGCCTAGGACCAGAGCTCCCACTCCGGGGCAGCCCCTGAGACCTGCCCTTACTACCAGGAGTTGGAGCAGATCCTGGGTGGTGGGGAAGCCCAGACTCCACTGTGTGTGGTGGAGTCCAGGTTACCCCACCACATTGTGGACCGACCCCTCTTGAGGGAGGAAGACCAGGCAGGAGAGGCAAGAGAGCTGCACCAGGAGGAGGAGGAATAGGAGACAGCAGGGACCCAGACCCCAGAGGCCTCCCAGGCGTCCCTGGACATCGGGGAGGGAACATCAGGTGAGTGCTTTGAGGGGTCACCACATAAGGGTGGGTTGGCAGTGCGGGGGGGGCCAGCTAGCCCCATTGCCACTGTGGGGCCCCTGTGAGGCTTTCAGGCCGCTGCCCAATTCACACGTGGTGTCATATGTAACACCCCTGAGTCTCCTGTCCAAAGGAGAGCCCCTGACAGCCATGGCATGCCCTCGGGGCCAGCAGGGGTGCACACAAACAGTGATTGTCTCCTCCTCTTTTCCTCCACAGCCGGATCCTCTACCCAACAGGGGAGCACCACACCTGCCCCACCACCATTCCAGACCTGTGGCACGGACCTGCTGAGGGAGCACATTGTGGCCCTGCAGGACCTCAACAGGACTCTCCAGCAGAGGATGCAGGCAAAGGCCGAGTGGCACACCAGGCTGCTGGACAAGCTGGTCCAGCAGCGCACGGACATCTGTGCCACAATGAGGGAGCTCTTTGCCTTGCCTGCCCCTGTCATGGGTACCAGTCCTCCTGCACGCCAGGCCACTGTTCCCTCTGCTCCTCCAGCCCCCCCTTCCCTCCAGCCCCTCCTGCTCCCGAGCCCTCACAGGCCCAACAGCTGCCCACCCCCCCTGCCCAGGCCAGGACTAGGTATCGCTCCACCCGATCCCAAGGCCGTGGAGATGCCAGGAGAGAGGAAGGTAGCAGGACCCTGCGATCAGGGAAGCAGCAGCCCTCTTGTGCCCCCCTCCCCCCTCCAGGTTTTCAGTCCCCTATCACCCCAGTTAAAGGTCATTTCAGTTACATAACGCAATCTTTATTTTTGAGTGAAAGATTTACCTTTACACATTTGAACAGTACTCAGAGAATTTTCTTTTAAATAGTTAGCACATTTTCTTTACTGATAGTGTTTCTAATAAAAAAACTAATGCCTGTGTACAAAGAAAACCAGGTGTATGTATTGTTTATGGGAAGAGGGTGAGCATAGTGGAGGGACAGGTAGGGGTGGGCCAGGCCAACCCCCCCATGGGGGAGGCCCTGGGGAGAGTCAGTGGGCTCCTTCTGAGAATCTCTCCCTCAGGGCCTCTCGGATTTGGACACCAGCCTGATAAGCCTGGCGGATGGCAACTGTCTGGGGCTGCTGAAATGGCCTCTCCTCGCCATCAGCACCTGTCCCCCACCCCGGCAGGAAGGCCTCCCCTTTCCTCTCCACCAGGTTATGGAGGGTGCAACATGTGGCCAGCCCCAGGATGTTGCATTCACCCATCTTCAGCCATGTGAGGGGACAACAGAACCTCCTTTTCAAACGGCTGAAGGCGCATTCCACCTGGATGTTAGCCTGGCTAAGATGCGTGTTGAAAAGCTCCTTGCTCGCATCCAGGTGGCCGGTGTAGGGCTTCATGAGCCATGGCATCAGGGGGTAGGCTGCGTCGGCCACTATGCACACTGGCATCTGCACATCCCCGAGTGCAAGTTGCCACTGGGGGAAAAATGTTCCTGCCTACAACCTGCAGTATAGGTAGGAGTTCCGGAATATGCAGGCATGATGTGCCCGCCCCGACCACCCGACGCAAATGTCTGTAAAGTGTCCCTGGTGGTCAACCAGGGCCTGCAGCACCATGGACTAGTAGCCCTTCCGGTTTATAAATTGGGCTGCTCGATGGGGCGGTGCGCGGATTGCGATGTGTGTCCCATCGAGGGCTCCTCCGCAGTTCGGGAATCCAAGGGCGGCAAACTCGGCAATGATGTTGTCCAGGTCCCTGAGACGGATGAGCCTCTTCAGCAGCTCTGCATTGATGGCCCTCACCGCCTGCAGCACGAGACAAATAGACAGACAGAAACCAGGGAGTTAGGTTACCTAAGAGCTTGGGAGGAGAACCCTCCCCCCCAACCCACCCCTCTCCTTGTCAGGACGCCCCCCTCTCCCACATCAGTGCAAGGGTGGCCGAGGAGTGGCCTCCAAGTGCCACTCCATCCCCCACTCCCTTTTGCCCATGCGTGGCAGTCCCCCTTTCTCAACCCCCCCACTCAGCAGGGCCTGTCCCCCAACAGTGACTTACCTCCATCAAGATGGCCCCAACGGTAGACCTCCCCATGCCAAACTGGTGTCCCACAGAGCGGTAGCTGTCGGGGGTGGCCACCTTCCACAGGGCAATTGCGACCTGCTTCTTCAGGGGGATGGCGGGCCGCAGGTGGGTGTCCTGGTGTTCCAGAGCAGGGACGAGCCAGGCACACAGCTCCAGGAATGTGGCCTTCCGCATCCAGAAGTTGCAGAGCCAGTGTTCGTCGTCCCAGAGCTGCATGAAGAGCCGGTCCCACCAGTCTGAACTCGTCTCATGCCTTCAAATCTGCCTGTCCCCAAAAAAGTTTGGGGGCAAGGGCAGAGCTCCTGCATCCCGGAGGAGGGTCTCCTTGGTGCAGTTCAGGTCAATATGGGGCAGGAGATTCATGACAGAGTCATGCAGATGCAGCAGAAGCTTAGGGGCAGCTTAGGCTCCATGGCCAAATAAAAGGTGAAAAGCAGAAAACAACCCATAAAATAAACCGCTGTGGTGTCCAAGGAAGCAGGGCAACCAGAGCAAGCACTGCAGCAGCTTTGCTTTCCCTCTAGGAGGTAGGCAAGCCAGAAGCAGGAGCAGAGCAACGGCTGTCCAGGGGGATCCCTTTAAGCACGTGTCTCTGCAAAGGGCAGGCAGCAGCACCTGGAAATAAAAGCTGCCCCCATGCCCTGCCAGAAGCACTTCCGGGTGCCTTCTTTTGTTGACAGAGCGTCTGGCAGTCTGGACGCTCTTTTTCAAAAAATCGATCCACATAATGTAATCTAGACATGTTTTTTTCGACAGAGGCTTTGTCGACAGATACTGTCGACAAAGCCTCTGTCGAAAAAGGTGTGCAGTCTAGACATAGCTCCAGAGTCCAAATGCTGTGCAACTGCCATCAGTTCATGCTGACCATCTCATTGTTGACATGTTGAGAACGGAAACAGGCAATGCAGCTTCAGACTTTCTCACTTTTGAGAACTCCTAGAGAAGAAGTTGTACAATTTCTGGATTGTTCCAAAGTATGTCATTGCTTCCTTGCATGATTCAACACAATCAACACCGACAAAATTCAGTGTGTGGCTGCCATAACTGGAGAAAATTTAGTTTGGATTTTGCTCAAGAAAGACTGCCTGTACTCTGTTGTACTTCCCAGCTGTATTGGATCCATTGTCATAGGCCTGTTAATGCAGACTTGAACATTTAATTTGAAGCTTCCAGAATTTCTAATACACAAGTGGTGATTTCTTTTCCATTCTGTGGAATTATCGAACAAAATAAACCATTTTTCAATGGAAACCTTTGAACTTCCTGCAACTTTAACAAATCTGTTCTTTATGAGAACAGTTTGGAGTTGCATCAACAATAATGGAAAAGTATCTTTTCAAGAGGAGTTGTTTGCACAAATGACCCACACAGCTCAATAAATTTGTTCTATGTGCTAGCAGACAGACAGTCATACTTGCTAAGAAGCTCAAGTATACCAAGAAAGTTTCCATTTGTAGGGTCAGCGATACGTTGACTGGAACCAAACAAAGCCAATCCCTGTTCAGAAAGAAAAAGAAGGCCATTCAATATGCACTCAAGACATTTTTTCCAGTTATCAGTTTGTGTTTGTCACTCCGGAGTAAGTTTTTAATTGAACTGTCATCTAGCGCTACTCTACTCGATGATTTCCATGAAACATCATTATCTTTATGTGATATTGAAGTTTAATGTGCAGGTATTCATTCTTTCAACTTCTTCCAACCACTACTGATGCTCCCGCTGGATGGATCAGACAGTACTGATGCATTTGAATTATTACTGTTAAAAATGCAACAGGGTACACAGCACAGAGCCTGCTTTTCTATGCTCCAGCAGAGCCAGTCTCTTGTGTAGATCTCTCCATTTGGAAGAGTTTTTGTCAGCAGACAAAAAAGAGTGGAAAAAGCATGATTTTCAGCCTCTTTTGGTATATTTCTTGGAATCTGAAAACAACTAACTTTGTTGCTCAAATGCAGTCATTTCTCATTGTTCTTATCAAGAAGTCCATATCAGTTCTGATGCCACTATTGTTACACTGTGTCCTGTGCTAGTCATAAATTCTTGCTCTTGCTGCGCAGCATCTCCAAGGTCTTCATTTTCTGCCTGCACAGTCTCTAAATCGAATGCAGATTCTGCATCTATCGCTACTGTTGGCATTTCTGTGTCTTGGTTAATGACCTCCTCATTTTGAGGCAGTGGCATTGAAATGTCATTTGTGGGTACAAAGTTATCATCATCAGAACTGGAAGTGTCACTGTCAGTATGGTCACTGTCTAATGGCTGAGGCATCTTTTCCATGAGAAATGATGTTATCAGCTTTAAACTCTTAACTGCTGCTTCACTATGTTGCTTTCGCCATCTCTTATTTGCACCACTTTCAAATATTCACTTCATTTTTATAAAGGGGTTCTTTTAAAACACAGTAACACAATAAATTAATTCACTAAAGGTATTGGTTATACAAAATGTTAATTGTATATACGTTGTGATGAATATTATATAACAACAGTTTGGGGGGTGTTATTTACTATGGCACTTAGAGCCTTATTTCAAAGTCTTGAAATTTATTTTGCTAATTAAATTATTATTCTTAAATTCCTCTAATAACTGGTGCGTTATTATGAATATGAATATGAACACTGGGCAATTACCAGATTCAAAATAAAGTTTATTAAGCTAAAATTAAAAAGTTTATTATCACAAAAAAGCCTTTAAAGGTGAATCTAAAACTGGACAAAGAGGTAGCTTACAGCTGAGCCTGATACGATTATTGCATACAAAGACACATAAGAAAAGACAGAAAAATCGCCTATGTAGAGTTAAACCTCTAATTTAAAGATTAAACTCACCCTCAGACTAAGCAAAATCACTTTACAGTAATAGAATTACGACTTTCAAAATCTCTAAACAATGCAAAGACTGTAAACAGTGTTTCATAACGTAGCATCACTAATCACAGAAGCTACTCCATTCTCCAGTCATACAGATGAAAACTCAGATGTGACCAAAAATTTGGCAAAGACCCAAGGTCCCACAATTATTTAAATCAATTTTTTGCAGGTGTGTATATATAGTGTGACAGACTGCTGGCTAAGACAGAGTTCTGCCACTATAGCCTGGCTGAAATTGCAATTGCAGACAGCTGAGCAAACCCAGGTCTGAAGGGCTAATGCAGCAGTTCTCAAACGTTTTGGGCTCTGGAGCCCTTTACAGCATAAAAATTTATGCGGAGCCCCAGCGGTCCACTGATTGTATGTGTTGTACCTATCGATGTTTCCAGTTTGTCAACCTCGCGGAGTCCCTGGAGATGCCCCAGGGCTCCGCGGAGCACAGTTTGAGAAACACTGGGTTAATGGAAGCAGCTGTGGGCCTCATTAGCCAGAGAGCTAGATAAGGCAGCCAGAGGGTAAGTGGAGAGGGAGGAGCCAGGAGCCAGGCTGAGTGTGAGTGTGAGTGTGAGTGTGAGTGTGAGTGTGAGTGTGGGTGTGAGTGTGAGTGTGAGTGTGAGTGTGGGTGTGGGTGTGGGTGTGCTTCAACAGGCAGAAGGAGAGGCTGGCTGAGTTTGCTGTGAAGAAAAGCTCTGTAAATAGAAGGTGGTGGGAAACTGGCATTGTCAATAAAAGGCATGGGTGACTGCACCAGAAAGAGTCTCCAGCTGATTTGTGGACAAAGAAGAGGGTCCATGAGCAAGGACCTTGCCACAATTGCTTCTTTTGTTGTCTGTGTGATAACTTCAAGGTGTATAATAAATGGAAATGACTTAGTAGAAAAATGTCAAAAATTGAGCTCACTTTGTCTCCTTAGGCCTGAGCCAAATGATTCCCTTGGTCCCCTTTCTGATAGGGCCTGCATGACACCACCTTCCCCTCCTTCATCATGGCTCTGAACTTCTGTTGAGAGTCAGAAGGGAGAAGTTCCTTGAACTTTCCCAACAGAGTAGAGGAGTTGTAAGTGCACTGGCTCAACATTCTCTGTTGGTTGGCAATTCTAAGTTGGAGGCTGCCAGTGGCATAAACTTTTGTGACGACATGTCGGGGTTCCCCCGTTCCTGCACCCCCATAGTGGCATGAACAGACTCCGCCAGCCAGTAGGATTGAGGGAGTTTATTGCTTCTCCAAGGATACAGCACAGCATAGATGTAATCTAGTTATGGGAACTAGGGCTAGGAGGCCTCAGGACCCCTCGAGATGGGGTGACTGGGCCCTACAATCCCAGCCTCCCTCCCAAGCCCCTTCTTCCCCTGCTTCCCAGACAGTCACTAACTTCCCCCGACCCCCTCCTATTGTTTTCCTGCCTGCCTCAACCAGTCAGACAGGTTCGGGAACCTTTGCCTTCATGACTCACTGGCTAGCCTACTGGGCTGTGTCACAGACAGCTGCCAGTAGGTGTCACCCACAGCCCACCGCCCAGCATAGCAACCAGCAAGGTACCAACACTACATCACACCTGTCCATCCCCCCGAAAGCTAACTGAGTGGGGCCACTCTGCCGGTGGCCTGGAGAAGTTCGGGACCCCCGCTACGGTACAGCACGTCAGCGATGATGTTGGCGTTCCCCTTGACGTGGATCACTTCCCTGTCGTAATCCTGCAGGAGCAGGCTCCACCTCAGCAGCTTGGTGTTGGTCCCCTTCATCTGGTGCAGCCAGGTCAGGGGGCAGTGGTCGGTGTACACTGTAAAATGCCGGCCAAACAGGTCTGGCTGCAGCTTTTGCAGGGCCCACACCATTGCCAGGCATTCCCTCTCTACGGCCGCGTAACTCCGCTCCCAGGGCAGCAGCTTCCTGCTCAGGTACACGATGGGGTGTCGCTCTCCCTTCCCGTCCACCTGCATCAGCACCGCCCCCAGCCCGGTGTCCGAGGCATCGGTAAACACGCTAAAGGGCTTGTCAAAGTCTGGGTTTACCTACACTGGGGCCTTGACCAGGGCCGCCTTCAGTGCGCCGAGAGCCCCCTGGCACTGCTCCGTCCAGACCACCCTGTCTGGCCTGCCCTTCCTGCACAGCTCCGTGATCGGGGCAGCGATGGCACTGAGGTTGGGCACAAACCTCCGGTAGTACCCCGCCATCCCAATGAAGGCTTGGACCTGCTTCTTGGTCTGGGGAATAGACCAGTCCCAGATGGCCTCCACCTTGGCTGGCTCTGGCTTCAAGCAGCCACTCCCCACCTTATGGTCCAGATAGGACACCTCGGCCATCCCGACCTTGCACTTCCCGGCCCTTACAGTCAGCCCAGCCCCCTGCAGCCGGTCCAGTACCTGGCTGACCTGGGACACGTGGTTCTCCCAGGACTGGCTGAAGATACAAATATCATCGATGTATGGCAGGGCAAAGCTCTCCATCCCCCGCAGCAGCTGGTCCACCAGATGCTGGAAGGTGGCCGGTGCCCCCTTGAGGCCGAAGGGCAGAACCAGGAACTCGTAGAACCCCAGCGGGGTGATGAAAGCCGATTTCAGTCTGGCCTCCTGGTCTAGCGGCACCTGCCAGTAGCCCTTGGTGAGGTCCAGGGTGGTGAGGTAGTGAGCTCCCCCCAGCTTGTCCAGGAGCTCATCGGACCTAGGCATGGGGTAGGCGTCGGACACCGTGATGGTGTTGAGCTTCCGGTAGTCCATGCAAAACCGGATCGACCTGTCCTTCTTGGGAACCAGCACCACAGGAGAGGCCCAGGGGCTGGAGGATGGTTGGATCACCCCCAGTGCCAACATGTCCTGGACCTCTTTCTCCATGTTCTGGGCTGTTTGCCCCGTGACTCTGAACGGGGAGCAGCTCACCGGGGCGTGGGTGCCCGTCTCCACCCGGTGAACAGCCAGGTTGGTGAGACCAGGCTTGTCGGAGAACAGCTGCTGGTGGGAGCACAGCACCCCTCGGATCTCGGCGTGCTGGGCCGGGATGAGCTGGTCAGAGAGGGAAACTGACTCCAGCGAAGAGTCTGCTCCAGTCCCAGGGTACAGACCCACCAGCGGATTCTCCCCCTGCTCCTCTCAGGGCTTGCACACGGCCAGCACCAAGTTCTCCCTGTCCCAGTACAGCTTCATCATGTTAACATGATAACACCCGCTGGCTGCGTGTCCGGCCTGTCAGCTCCACCACGTAGTTCATCTCGTTGAGCTGCTTAACAACCTTGAAGGGGCCGTCCCAGGTGGCTTGCAGCTTGTTCTTCCGCACGGGGATTAAGACCATCACTTGGTCCCCGGTAGGGTAGGTGCGGGCCCGTGCATTGCGGTCGTACCAGACCTTCTGCTTCCTTTGGGCCCTGCTCAGGTTCTCCCTGGCTAGGCCCATGAGCTCGGCAAATCTTTCCCGGAACGTCAGGACATACTCTACTACCAGCTCACCCTCCGGGGAGGCCTTCCCCTCCCACTCATCTCTCAGTAAGTCCACCCGCCTCCCGTACATCAGCTCGAATGGTGAGAACCCCATGGACTCCTGGGGCACCTCCCTGTATGCAAACAGCAGGTGGGGTAGGTACTTGTCCCAATCCTGCGGGTGTTGGTGCATAAAGGTCCTTAGCATCTGCTTTAGAGTCCCATTGAATCTCTCCACCAACCTGTTGGTCTGGGGGTGATACGCCGAGGCCCAGGTGTGCTGGACCCCACACTTCCCCCACAAGCACCGGAGCAGGGCCGACATGAAGTTGGACCCCTGGTCCGTGAGAACCTCCTTGGGGATCCCCACCCTGCTGAAACTGGTCAGCAGTGCGTCTGCTACCGTGTCCACCTCGATGGAGGGTAGGGCCATGGCCTCGGGGTTCCGGTGGCAAAATCCACCACCACCAGGATGTATTTCTTCCCCGTCTGGGTCGCCCTGCTGAAGGGTCCCACTATATCCATCACCACCTTCTGGAAATGTTCCTCTATAATGGGTAGGGGCCTCAACGCAGCTTTCCTCTGATCCTGGGCCTTCCCCACCCTCTGGCAGGAGTCGTAGGACCGGCAGTACCGCTGCACGGCCGCAAATATCCCTGGCCAGTAAAAGTTTTGGAGCAGCCTCAGTCGTGTGCGCCAGATCCCCTGGTGCCCCGAGAAGGGGATGTCATGGGCCAGACACAGCAGCTTGTGGCGATACTTTTGGGGGACCACCAGCTGCAGCTGGAGCCCCCATTCCCCTACCTTCCCAGGGGGAAGCCATTCCCGGTATAGGAATCCCCGCTCCCACAGGAACCTCTCCTGGCAATCTCCCCCCAAGGGCTGAGCTGCGCCTAGGTTGGCCCGGTCCCTTAGGGTCTTCAAGGAGGGATCCGCCCGCACCTCAGCCTGGAATTCAGTGGCTGGAGCTGGGAAAGGGGCGCGCTCCTCCCCACCGCCCAGGTCTGGAGCCCCAGCCTGGTCCGACCCCATGTCTGCTGGGGCAGGGCCTTGGGCCCCCTGCTGAGGGCCCCCCTGGGGTTCGGGTTTGCCAGCCCCTCGATGGCTTTGGCTATGGGTGGTGACTACAACCCTCTGGGGTCCATACAGCCACTCTTCTAGGTCCCCCCCCATCAGCACCTCCATGGGCAAGTGCGGGTGCACCCCCACTTCCCTGGGGCCTTCCTTGGCCTCCCATTTCACATGCTCCCGGGCTACGGGCACCTTAAACAGGGTCCCATCTATGCCCTTCAGGGCGTGTTGGGTAGGACCCGGTCTGGGGCCACTTTGTCGGGTCGGGCCAGCATCACCTCTGCCCCCGTGTCCCAGAATCCCGTCACCTTCTTACCGTCCACCTCCAGGGGTACGAGGCACTCGCTCCGTAGAGGTCGTCCTGCCCCTACCCGGTACACGGACAAATCTGCCTCCCGGGAGTCAGGGATATTGGGTATCCCTTCCCCCACTCTGAGCTGAGGTTTGCCTGCCAGCCCCTGTCTCTGGGGCGTCCTGCCCTTCCCCCTGCCCCAGCCAGTTAATCCTAGCAAGTTCCGAGTCATGGGATCTGTCCTTGCGCCTGGTGCACTGAGCCCTCTTGTGGCCTCTTTGCCCGCAGCGATGGCAGGTTAGGTCCTGCGGACCCCTTTGGGTCGGCTCTGCCCGGATCCTGGCTGGTTCTCTGGGGTGCGCATGGTTGGTCCTTGTCTCTTGGACTTGCCTCGTAGGCGACTCTCTCCGTTGCTCAGCCAATAATCGGTCTCTGCGTGCTTCTCTCTCTCTTCGGGACTCCCGTTCACACCCGGACTGGCTCTCCGCGAACTGATCCGCCAGTCTCCTGGCCTCCTGGGGGTCGCCTGGACTTCGGTCCTTGAGCCATAGCCTCAGGCTGGGCGTGCACGCTTCATAGAACTGCTCCATCATGATCAGCTTAAGCAGGTCCTCTGCGGTCTGGGCTCGGACCCCGGACATCCACTTGCGGCAGTATTGCACCAGGCAGGAGGCCATATCCACATAGGTCTCCCGTGGCCCCTTCTGCACCCCTCAGAACTTCTTCCTGTACGTTTCTGGGGTCAGCCCGAACTTGTGCAGTAGGGCCTCCTTGACTCGTTTGTAATCACCTGGCTGTCGGTCCTCCAGCTGATTGAGCACCCCAGCAGCCTCCTGGTTCAGAGCGGTGATGAGCTCTCGCAGCCAGTCAGATGGGGGGACCTGTTGCAGTTCACAGGCCCTCTCAAAGGAGCTGAGGAACCCGTCTTTGTCACCCACGTCCCTCAATTGGGCCACCACTAGCTTCTCCAAGCATTTGGCAGCCCCGGGATCCTGGGGCCTCTCCCTGCTCGGCGCAGCCAGGGCCCCGCATCTTCTCTGCTCCGCCATGGCCAGCTCATGCTGTCGCTGCCTCTCTCGGTCCTGGAGGTCCCTCTCTCAATCCTGGTGCTCCTTCTCTCACTCCTGGCTCTCCTTCTCTCTGTCCTGTACTTCTAATTCCTTCATCTGCAGCTGGATCTCCAGCCGCCGCAGCTCCGCTGGGCTGGCTCCTGCCCTGGACGAACTGCGGCTGGCAGGGCTTCCCTGGGAAGCTGTCCCAGTCTCCCCGGTGGGCTTCAGTTCTCCGCCTCCTCTGGGAGCCTGAGATGCTCCCGGGGGGGTCTGGCTGCTCCCCACTGGGACAGGATCCTGGCCCCGTGACTGGTCATTCTCTTCCAGCTGGGCAATCAGCTGGGCCTTGGTTGCTTTTCCCATGGGCAGGCCCCTCTCTCTGCACAGCCTCACAATGTCTGCCTTCAGGAGTTGGGTGTAGGCCATTTCTCCGCTGGTCCCCTCAGTGCGGACTCACCAGTCTAGTGCTGCAGTGCCCTACAATTCCCCGGAAGCTCCCTCCTCAGGGTACAGTGCATCCCACTTATGACACCGCTATGACGACATGTCAGGGTTCCCCCATTCCTGCACCCCGGTAGTGGCATGAACAGACTCCGTCAGCCAGTAGGATTGAGGGAGTTTATTGCTTCTCCAAGGATACAGCACAGCATAGATGTAATCTAGTTATGGGAACTATGGCTAGGAGGCATCAGAACCCCTTGAGATGGGGTGACTGGGCCCTACAATCCCAGCCTCCCTCCCAAGCCCCTTCTTCCCCTGCTTCCCAGACAGTCACTAACTTCCCCGGACCCCCTCCTATTGTTTTCCTGCCTGCCTCAACCAGTCAGACAGGTTCGGGAACCTTTGCCTATGTGACTCACTGGCTATCCTGCTGGGCTGTGTCACAGACAGCCGCCAGTAGGTGTCACCCACAGCCCACCGCCCAGCATAGCAACCAGCAAGGTACCTACACTACATCACAACTTTGCAGCTTAGCAAGTCCAGCTTTTTAGGCTCTTTGTTCTTGGGAAGGGACCCAGGCTGACCTTGTCTCTCCCTATGATTGGTGGCCTGGACAACTAGAGTACCCATATATGTGAAAAGGTGTTCATGATCACTTTGCTCCACACCCCTTCCTGTCAGAAGAATAGAAGCTGGGGTCTGTCAGAAGGTCTGTGTGATCTTAGAGACCATCTTAATGAGCAGAAGAGCAACTCTAGATGGACCTTTGGCTGTGAGAATGTCCACCATTGGATCTGAGTCTGCCGATATTTCCTCTGCCTGCACCCTCAAATTTTGTGCCAGCCTCTTCAGCAGTTCTTTGTAATCTCTAGTATCCACTGAAGGCAGGAAAGGTGATGAGCAATTACTCATCTGGTGAGGATAAGGATTCTTACAAAACAGGGTCATTTACCCCGTTGCAGTTCAGGATCCTGTGGACAGGAATCTGGTCACCTACAGTGACTGAGTTTGTGGACGTGTCAGCCTTTATTGATATTGTATTCATAACAAAACATTCCCTTGTTACAGCAGCCAGTGGATGTCTGTAAAATGACAACAAATTGTCTGGTAGCACCTTAAAGACTAACAATAGTCTTTAAAGTGCTACCAGACTATTTGTTTTTTTTTATGTTTATCCTGTACAGACTAACTCGGCTACCCCCTGAGCTTTTGAATATGCAAGGCACTGCATTCAGCCGTATAGAGTGGTAATCCATCAACTACACAAAGAAACTCACACAGATCCAAACTGACATCATGTTTCCAAGTGCAAACAGATGAACATCATCCTTAAGGGTGTGTCTAGACTACATGGCTCCATCGACGGAGCCATGTAGATGAGGCAGGACGACAAAGGGAAATGAAGCGGCGATTTAAATAATCGCCCCTTCATTTAAATCAAAATGGCCACCGTGCTGTGCCGATCAGTTGTTTGTCGGCACACTGTGGCAATCTAGACGGGGATCTGCCGACCCCAGAACGCTTCGTTGGCAGATCCTTTATGCCTCGTGAAACGAAGCTTATAGGATCTGCTGACAAAGGGTTCTGGGGTTGGCAGATCCCCATCTAGACTGCCACAGTGTGCTGACAAACAGCTGATTGGCACAGCGCAGCGGCCATTTTGATTTAAATGAAGTGGCGATTATTTAAATCGCCGCTTCATTTCCCTTTGTTGAGTAAACTAATCTACATGGCTCCGTCGATGGAGCCACGTAGTTTAGACATACCCTAAGGGTGAAAACCCCACTACAATCCACAACCCCACAGGGAAGGACTGGAACTACAATTCATTCACAAGTTTGATACTCATGTTAATGGATCAAATAAAGATACCGGATGGCTGGGACATTATGAACCTACCAAACAATAAAGATGCCAATGATCCTTTGTCTGTATGGTATCTGGTGTTAGTACTCTTCTCCTCTATTGCCTCCTAATGGTTCTTATCTGCCTCTTTTTTGACTATCCAGTCTTTAGGTGCTTATAGACTATTTGTTTTTCCTGTTGCTTTTCCCTTGATATTTTTATACCCACTACCTCTTCTTGTTTCCCCCCTCCCTCCCATTTTTTTCCTTCCCCTCCCCCCCTTCCCTATTTGTTGGAAGTCCAGAACTAAAATACTCTGGTCATCTGAAGAAGTGGGCTGTGCCCATGAAAGCTCATGATATCATCTTCATATTTTGTTAGTCTTTAAAGTGCTACCAGACTATTTGTTGTTTGTAAAATGACAAACATTCCATTATTTGTCATTTGGACTGCACTGAGCTTCCAAGTGTCCAAAAAGACAAGGTGTACATTAAAAACAGCCCCCAAATGATCAAATGTCTCTAGCTTCTAAAAATCTGGTTTTACCATATTAGTAAACTTAGCAAAATGAACATCATGACATTATGTGCCACAGCTCTCGCTCCAGGTTCATACTAATTAGGGCTGCACTCTTATTTGCTTATGTAAATTAAATGCATTGCACACAGCAGGAGGTCCTTCCATGCCTCCATTCCTCTCACAAGCTCCTTTAGTACAACCATTCCATACCCTTCTATTTCTGGAGCTACCTGAAACCCCCATGCCTGTTCCTCCTTTGTAAGGAACTCTGTATGCATCCATTCCAGAATGCCCCATTCTTTTCCCTGCCATGCCTCCATTCTTCTTTCCCTTCTTTCTGAGAGAAAAGTAAATCAGTCATTTTTATACTGTTTTTGGATGATGGGTAGAACTGAGCTGGGGTGTTGCTATGCTGGAAGGTGATAATGGCTGCCATCAATCAGTGTTTTCCTTCTATAAATAATCATGGACCTGGCTGAAGCTGATGACTCTACTAAGAAGGTATAAAAGGATCAGTATTTCCCTATTCTCCCCGTTCAGTTTTTCAATAGGTTCTGCTCCTTGTTGCCTACAACATACTTATGATTTTCAGATTGATCAGACACACTGTTCAAAAGATGTTCTGCTAGGATATGTTTACATAGCAAAGTTATTTTGAAATAACAGCCATTTTTTCAAAATAACTTTACACAGCCAAACCACTATTTCAAGATTAAATTGAAATAGTGGAGGACTTATTTCGAAATTGGTAAGCCCCATTCCACAAGGAATAATGTCAATTTCAAAATTGCTATTTTGAAATAAGCTCTGTGTAGACACTTATTTCAAAATAGGAGACCTCCAGCCCTTCCCAGGGTGCCCTGGTGGCCACAACCAAGAAAACTCCTCTCCCTCCCTGGAGCCCTTAAAGGGGTAGACTCTGGCCACAGTACCTGTGCCAGCTCCAAGCCTGCCAGCCCAGAGCCAGCAGTCGCTGCACCTGACCCAGTGGCCCCAGCATTAGCCAGGTAGCCAGTGCCAGCTAGCCCTCCACCGCTCCCCAGGACCAGTCTACTAGCTCCCAGGAGCCTGCCAGGGGCCAGAAAAGGCAAATTCCTGCCTGGTCCAGTGCGGAGATCAGGGACCTAATTCAGGTTTGGGGGGATACCTCCAATGTCCATGATCTCTGTGAATGCAACCGTCTACAGGCAGATGGCTGCCAGCCTGGCTACCAAAGGCCACATGCGAACCCAGGAGCAGGTTCACATGAAAATAAAGTAGCTGCGGCAGGCGTATGCCAGGGCCACAGGGGGCAGCTCCCAACCAGGGGCAGACCCAGACCCCTGCCCCTATTTTGATGCTGTGGACTGCATCCTGGGGGGCAGGATGGTCCATGCCCCCCAGGTGGTCATGGACCCTGGGGCAGAGCTTGCTGCTTCCTGCTGCTCCAGCCCCTGCTGCCTCCCCAGCTACCGCTCCTCCTCCCACTCCTTCTTCCCCTCCCGCTTCTTCCTCCCCACACCCCCAGGGATGCCAAGGCCCCCGCAGCCCCAACCCTGAGCTTCTCCTCCCCCTTCCTCCCCTGCCAGCTCCCTTGCCCCAGGTTTCCCCCTCCCCCCTCCCACCTTCTTTCCCCAGTCTCACCTCAGTTTCATTTCCCGCCTCCCCACTCCAGTTTTGTTCAATAAAGAGGCTTTGTTGTAATGAACCCATGTCTTTTATTGTACAGCAGAAAGGAGGGGGTGAGGGAGGGGTAAGTCAAAGGACGTGAGGGAGGAATGAGGCACAAACCTCCAGTGGGGTACACCAGGGAGACTGTTACTGCCTGCAGAACGTGCTGCCAGGCTCGCAGCAACAGGTCCAGGAGAAGAACCAGAGTGCCCAGGGGTGGCTCCGGCTCCATGCTGCAGAGTACTGTGGTGAGAGCAACCAGAGCACGCAGAGGAAAAAAATGCTTTGCTGTCCCTCAGCGAGGTAGGCAAGCAAGCAGGGAAACCTTAGATGCGGCCGTCCAGGAGGGTCCCTTTAAGTACAGGTCTCAGATAGCCATAGGCAGCAGCCACACAAGGTAACTCCTGACCTGATGCCCTGCCAGAACCGGTTCTGGCTGGCCTTAAATGCGATTCAGCATCCTATCAGTGTGGATGCACTATTTTGAAATGCATTTTGTGTCTAGATAGCTTATTTCAAAATAAGCTATTTCAAAATAACTATTTCGAAATAAGATATTTTGAAATAATGCTGTAGACATACCCTTACAGACAGAAAAACACCATGGCTGCGTCTAGACTGGCATGATTTTGCACAAATACTTTTAACGGAAAAGTTTTTCCGTTAAAAGTATTTGCGCAAAAGCGCATCTAGATTGGCACGGAGTTATTGTTATAACGATGTGCAAAAGCGCGTCTACATTGGTGGCACGCTTTTGCGCAAAAGCAGAAGCCCGGAACCATTTTGAAGAGCGCAAAAGGGCACCAGCCCTTTCCGGGGGCGGGGCTGGAGCTCCGTTCAGACACGTGCTCAAAGGGGTCTCGCCGGACAGCCGTTTGTCTCCTGCTCTGTGTGTTAGGACCTCTGGCAGTTTTGGACACCAGTGCCTTTTGCCCCCTACGGCTTTTTCCTGGTTTTGGTTTCTTGTGCCTTGCTTTGTCTGCCATGGAACCAGGGGTGGCCATGTGCCTGCTCTGGCCCCTGTCGGCCATTTTCGAGTGCCTGCAGCTGGTGCTCCAGGCTGGTGCCCTCGTGTTCCAGGACCAGGAGGCGCAGATCGCCTGGGACTCCCTCACCAGGGAGGCCATGGAGTCCCTGTGGCATCCCCACCCCACCGTGAAGAGGCCACTCTGGAGACTGGACACCAGTACAGACTGGTGGGACCGGCTGGTCCTTGGGCAATGGCTCTGGAATTTCCGCATGCGAAAGCGGACGTTCCTGGAGCTGTGTGCCTGGCTCACCCCTGCGCTCCAGAGAGCCACCACCCGGCTGCGTGCGCCCATCCCCGTGAAGAAGAGGGTCGCCATCGCGCTATGGAAGCTGGCCACCCGGACAGCTATCGATTGGTGGCACACCAATTCAGGGTGGGAAGATCCACCGTCGGTGTGATCGTCATGGAGGTAAGTCCCAGGGGGAGTGGGGAGTGGGGTGGGGGGAGGGTGCTGCACTCCATGCCCAGGGGCAGCCAAGACTCCAGGCTGGGTCACCCAGGGGTTTGGGCCATCCCTCCTTGCACAGGCCTGCTGGTGGGGGTGAGGGGGGGGCGTGGGGCGAGGGGGCCCTCGTGTGTGTGTGCGTGTATATGTGCGCATGCGTGAGGACAGAGGGAGTCACGGGGGGGGGCCCAAGGGAGCGCACACTCACCCCTGCCTTATGTGATGTGTTCCCTTGTGTTTCTCTGCACCCTTCTGCAGGTCATCCACACCATCAATGATGTCCTGCTACCGAGAGTGATCCACCTGCGCGACGTGGACACTACGCTGGCTGGTTTCGCTGCCCTCGGGTTCCCCAACTGCGGGGGAGCCCTGGATGCTACCCACATCCCCGTCCGGGCCCCGGAGCATCGAGCAGCCCATTTCACGAACAGGAAGGGATACTGCTCTATTGTTCTCCAGGCCCTTGTGGACCACCGGGGCCACTTCTTGGATGTGTACGCGGGCTGTTCTGGCAGGGCACACGACTCCCGCATCCTCCGTAACTTCGGACTGTTTCGCAGGCTGGATGCGGGCACTTACTTTCCCCGGCGGGAGTTGACTGTCGGGGATGTGCCTGTGCCCATCTGCGTCGTGGGGGACGCGGCCTACCCCCTGCTGCCATGGCTAATGCGGCCCTCCACGGGGCGGCCGGACCAGAACCGGGCCCGGTTCAACGACCGCCTCAACCGGGCCCAAAATCAGGTGGAGCTCGCCTTCGGCCACTTAAAAGCCCGCTTCCATTGTTTGCTCACCCGTCTCGAGATGGGTGAGAGGAATGCAACGGAGGTACTGGCCGCGTGCTGCGTGCGCCACAACATTGTGGAGTGGAGTGGGGAAGCCTTCCTCCCTGCATGGATGGCAGCCGAGGCACAGACGTTTGAACAGCCCCACACAGCTGCCATCCGCCAGGCACACCAGGATGGGATGCGCATCAGAGAGGCCCTGACAGACATGTTCGCACAAGCCCCATAGTAGGGTCGCCTCGGTCTCCCCATACGACTCCCTCCCATCCCCTACCCTTCCCTCTCCCCTCCCCTTACCTCCCCCCATTGTAAAGCATCGGTTCCAAGCACAGCAGCTGTCATTGTGAATGTTCGTCAGACGTAGCTACGGTTTTTCTTTTTAGTTTAGGCTAGGGTTTGGGCCACCATCGCCTGTCTGAGCTGTCCCGAAGAACAGGAAGAGGATTCGTAGTTCGTGCGGAAGGCTCGAGTGAGCGTACCCGATTCCAGTTGTCTTCGAGGGATCTCCTGGCTGTTCCTCTCCCGAGGCCCGGAAGGACCAAAGGATTGAGGTTGCCAGCTATCAGCTACATCGTTTCTTCGAGGGATCTCCTGGCTGTTCCTCTCCCGAGGCCCGGAAGGACCAAAGGATTGAGGTTGCCAGCAACACTACAATCGTCCCCTACGTCTAGACTATGTACATATTCTTTTGTGTGCATCTTTTAACCTTTCTTGCTTGTTTGTTATCTATGTTAATATAGTTGTGGTTTAAATTTTACTTAAAAGTGTCAGTATTTATTTATGCACCACAAACCAATGACCGCTTAAAGGAACGACTGGTGATAGATACAGAATGTGGTGTCCGCATTTTGTAATCCTCTTAAATTTAGGTGGCTAATTGGCATCTCAAATCATTTATTACAGTTACCTCGAGTAACACAATAACCAACACAGTTTTGTTTTCAACTGAAAAATGTCTGTTTTTATTTACAAGGGGGAGGGGGAGGGGGAGGAGACCTTCAACTGGGAGGGGGAGGAGCTACTCCTGGGAGGGGTGGCCCCTGCGAGCGCTCCTGTGGGGGCAGACCTGGACATGCGGGGCAGACCGCATTGGGGCAGGCTGCACGGGGAGGTGGGCAGGAGGGGCTATTGCAGGGGCGGCAGGAGGGGGCATTGCGGGGGGGCATTGCAGGGGCAGGAGGGGGCCTGGGCAGTGCTAGGGGAGGGATGGCGGGGGCATGGGGTAAGGCCCTGCCATAATGGATGGCATTGGCTATGTGGGCAGTGAGGGTGGCGATGGAGTCAGCCATCCTGGTGCACTGGGCCTGGAATGCGGCCCAGGCCTCCTGGCACCACTGCAGGTCCCCCTCGACACGTTGCCTAATCGATGCCTCGATGCGCTCGATGGCCTGCACATGGCGCCGAAGGAGCTGGTCCCGGTGGCGGAGCCTGTGACTGCGTGGTTGGGCAGCTGGGGGTGCCGCTGCTGCCGGACTGGAGGGTCCCCGGCTTGTGCTTGGTCCCGCTGCAGGAAAGAGAAGAAAGGATGGGTCAGTCAGGCAGGCCGGCCACTGTCCCCACACCTCATGCCCTCCACTCCTGAGCCCAGGCGACACTGCAGTAGTGTGACTTGTGCCCACTCGGTTCCCCCCCTGCCGCCCGTGTTGTATGTTTGCAAGGAGGACCGCCCCGGGAGTAGGGTCCTCCTCCATGTATTGTAACCACCGGTCTGTGTCCTGGCCCCGTGGAGGGTGGGAGGGCGCTTGTGTTGCGTTAACCTTTGAAACTCCCTGCTGGTGGAGGCTGTGAGGCTTTGGGCTAATCACTGATGTTTGACAGGGAGCGAGATGCATCCCCACACAGTGTCTGGGAGCACATCTGGCAGAGGTGGTCTGGGCTCTCAGATCCCCATCGCGTGGGATATCTCCTGGACGGACTCAGGAGAGTGACTGGAGGGGGGGGGTGTCCTATCCTTGCAGCAAAACTCAGGTGGCCCGAGGGGTGGCCCGAGCGCTTCCCCCCCTTCTCCCTCCCACTATCCCTCACACACGTAGCCCAGGGACATGTGTGGCCGCAGTGGGGACTTCCCTCGGGGAGCCAGCCAAGGCACCGGGAGCAGGCGAGGGGTTCAGTGGGGGCCACGTTCACAGGGCTGTGACGCTGCGGTTTTCCCAGGAGCAGCTGGCTATGCCTCACAGCCAGGCATGGGACAGTGTGCCGTTCTGCGTGCTGCACCCTTGCGGAGGTGCGGGCTCTGGCCTGAGTCCCTGGGGCCCTGGCTGGTTCCAGCTGGCATCCACCCTTCGCTCTGGTCCTGCCGGATGTATGAGAGCAGCACGGTCCCAGGCGTGCCCTGGAGCTGCCTGCCGCGGCCACGTGCCGCTCGGTCACCAGGCTGCACGTGGTTGCACGTGCTGCTTACTGCCTAATGCTGCACAACGTGCAGCTCACGTGGCCTGAGTGACATGCTCTCCCCCTCCACCCTCCGGGTGCCTGACTCCCCTCCCCCCCGCCCTTGTGAGTGCAAAGTGCAACACTCACCGGTGGATCCTTCCCCAGCCTCCGAGGATGCGCAGGAGATGTCGGGGCTGCCGGAGGGGGCCTGCTGGGTGGCAGTGCTGGCCTCGTCCTCCAACGCACTGCTGTCTCCTTCCCCCACCTCAGTGGTCCTGGTGACGGGGGCGGGGGCGCACGCTGCTGTCGACGAGGACCTTCGGGGCTTGCGGGGCTGGCTGGCTCAGGATGGCGTGGAACCGGTCGTAGTGGGGGCAGGTGTCGGCTCCTGCCCCCTGGCCCTCGCTGGCCCGCACGTAGCCCAGGCGCAGCTCCTTCACCTTAGCCCAGACTTGCTCGAGGGTCCGGGCTGGATGTCCCTGCTGAGCGAGCACCTGGGCCATGTGGGTGAAGATCTCGGCATTGCGGCACTGGGAGTGGGTGTCATGGAGGTCCTCCTCCTCCTGCCACAGGTCCAGCAGGCTGTCCAGCTCCCCTGAGGACCAGGATGGGGCCCGTCTTTTTCGGCCCCTGGGGGCCTCCTGCACTTCGGGTGCGGGTGGCTGATCGGCCGGAGCTGCCATCCTGCTGCGGGGTGGCTACTGAGCACGGCAGGGGCCACATGGCAGACCTCTGCCTAGAGGTCCGTGCTGGTCTCCTGCCGCGTGAGCTCAGCAGCCCTGCATCTGCTTTAAGGAGCTCGGTTGCCAGGAAGTCCGGGGCTCCTACGGGGTCTCCCAGTGTCCAAACCGCTTTTTTCCGTGTAGCCTGCTTTTGCGCAAAAGTCTTAGCTAGCTGTCTACACTGGCCCTTTTGCGCAAAAAGACTTTTGCCCGAATGGGAGCGTCAAAGTCTTTGCACAAGAAGCACTGATTTCGTACATTAGAAAGTCAGTGCTCTTGCGCAAATTCAAGCGGCCAGTGTAGACAGCTGGCTAATTTTTGCGCAAAAGCAGCTGCTTTTGCGCAAAAAGTGGCCAGTCTAGACACAGCCCATAGCGTTGAATGTAGCATTGCATTCACTTGGCCAATTAGTTCCTCTCATTTTTGAGCCTTCACATCTAAAAAGAATAATTAATAAAAGGCAGAAGTGTCCCTTCTCTCATTATGTGTCTACTTACATTGATATTATTAAGACATCTTTAGTCACAAATGATCACAGAAATGATTGAACATCAAAGAAAATGAAGTTGTGTGTGTGTGATAGAGACATTAAAGCTTCAGCAGTGCATAAGCAATGCAGAAAGCACCAGTTCTTGAAAAGAAAACATTATTATAGGCAGAGATGGCATTAACCTTTTGAGGAGGGGGAAGACCCTATTTGAACGCAGACTGGCTAACCTAGTGAGGAGGGCTTTAAACCAGGTTCGACGGGGACAGGTGAGCAAAGCCCATGGGACCTGGGAGATGGGCGGGAGCGTGGGCTATAATGGCAGAGAGAAAGGAGGGTCAAGGCAAAACTGGCAGGCAAGATCAAATCAGTATCTTAGCTGCCTATATACAAATGCAAGAAGTATGGGTAATAAGCAGGAAGAACTGGAAGTGCTAATAAATAAATACAACTATGACATTGTTGGCATCACAGAAACTTGGTGGGATAATACACATGATTGGAATGTTGGTATGGAAGCTTGCTCAGGAAGGATAGACAGTGAAAAAAGGGAGGAGGTGTTGCCTTATGTATTAAAAATGCACACACTTGGACTGAGGTGGAGATGGACGTAGGAGACGGAAGTGTTGAGAGTCTCTGGATTAGGCTAAAAGGGGTAAAAAACAAGGGTGATGTCATGCTAGGAGTCTACTACAGGCCACCTATCCAGGTGGAAGAGGTAGTGAGGCTTTTTTTAAACAACTAACAAAATCATCCAAAGCCCAAGATTTGGTCGTGATGGAGGACTTCAACTATCCAGATATATGTTGGGAAAATAGCACAGCGGAGCACAGACTATCCAATAAGTTCTTGGACTGCATTGGTGACAACTTTTTATTTGAGAAGGTTGAAAAAGCTACTGGGGGGAAGCTGTTCTAGATTTTATTTTAACAAATAGGGAGGAACTGGTTGAGAATTTGAAAGTGGAAGGCAGCTTGGGTGAAAGTGATCATGAAATCATAGAGTTCACAATTCTAAGGAAGGGTAAAAAGCAGAACAGCAAAATAGAGACAATGGATTTCAGGAAGGCGGATTTTGGTAAGCTCAGAGAGCTGATAGGTAAGGTCCCATGGGAATCAAGACTGAGGGGAAAAACAACTGAGGAGAGTTGGCAGTTTTTCAAAGGGACATTGTTAAGGGCCCAAAAGCAAGCTATTCTGCTGCATAGGAAAGATAGAAAATATGTCAAAAGACGGCCTTGGCTTAACCACGAGATCTTGCATGATCTAAAAATAAAAATGGAGTCATATAAAAATGGAAACTAGGACAAATTACAAAGGATGAATATAGGCAAACAACACAGGAATGCAGGGGCAAGATTAGAAAGGCAAAGGCACAAAATGAGCTCAAACTAGCTACAGGAATAAAGGGAAACAAGATGACTTTTTATAAATACATTAGAAGCAAGAGGAAGACCAAGGACAGGGTAGGCCCACTGCTCAGTGAGGAGGGAGAAACAGTAACAGGAAACTTGGAAATGGCAGAGATGCTTAATGACTTCTTTGTTTCGGTCTTCACCGAGAAGTCTGATGAAGGAATGCCTAACATAGTGAATGCTAGTGGGAAGGGGGTAGGTTTAGAAGATAAAATAAAATAAAAACAAGTTAAAAATCACTTAGAAAAGTTAGATGCCTGCAAGTCACCAGGGCCTGATGAAATGCATCCTAGAATACTGAAGGAGCTGATAGCTAGAGGCTCAGATACCTACTCTATCATCTCTGGAAAATCATGGGAGACAGGAGAGATTCCAGAAAACTGGAAAAGGGCAAATATAGTGCCCATCTATAAAAAGGGAAATAAGAACAACCCAGGAAACTACAGACCGGTTAATTTAACTTCTGTGCCAGGGAAGATAATGGAGCAAGTAATTAAGGAAATCATCTGCAAACATCTGGAAGATAATAAGGTGATAGGGAACAGCCAGCATGGATTTGTAAAGAGCAAATCATGTCAAACCAATCTGATAGCTTTCTTTGATAAGATAACGAGTCTTGTGGATAAGCGGTGGATGTGCTATATCTAGACTTTAGTAAGGCATTTGATATGGTCTCACATGATATTCTTATCAATAAACTAGGCAAATTCAACTTAGATGGGGCTACTATAAGGTGGGTGCATAACTGGCTGGATAACCGTACTCAGAGAGTAGTTATTAATGGTTCACAATCCTGCTGGAAAGGTATAACAAGTGGGGTTCTGCAAGGGTCTGTTTTGGGACCGGCTCTGTTCAATATCTTCATCAATGATTTAGATATTGGCATAGAAAGTACGCTTATTACGTTTGCAGATGATACGAAGCTGCGAGGGGTTGCAACTGCTTTGGAGCATAGGGTCATAATTCAAAATGATCTGGACAAATTGGAGAAATGGTCTGAGGTAAACAGGATGAAGTTTAATAAAGACAAATGCAAAGTGCTCCACTTAGGAAGGAACAATCAGTTTCACACATACAGAATGGGAAGCAACTGTCTAGGAAGGAGTACGGCAGAAAGGGATCTAAGGGTTATAGCGGACCACAAGCTAAATATGAGTCAACAGTGTGATGTTGTTGCAAAAAAAGCAAACATGATTCTGGGATGCATTAACAGGAATGTTGTGAGCAAGACACAAGAAGTCATTCTTCCGCTCTACCCTGCTGACTGGTCCAGGCTGATTAATCACCTGTGAAGCTGTGCTGCCACACAGCTTAGAGGGAACACTGGTGCTTACTGGAGCCGGCCAGGTTCTCTTTTTGACATGGCATTTCAGTTGAAAACCATATACCTGGCAACCCTACACATATAAAAAATCCAAGATGAATGTTAGGGGATAGCAAACAGGGCAACTGCCTGGAGCCCCATGCCACAGGGGCCCTATGAAGCTAAGTTGTTCATGATTCAGATTCAGCTTCAGCCCCAGCCGTTGGTGTCCAAGCTAAGAACTCAGGGCTTCAGTCTCACATAACAGGTCTTTGCTTTCTGCCCTGGGCCCCAGCAAGTCTAATGCTAGCCCTGTCTGGCAGACCCCTGAAACCTCACAGCTAACCAGGGGCCCCAGAGCCCTGTGTGAAAACCACTGTTTTAGTTCATGCAGTAGAGCAGGCATTGGGACCCTATGGCCCTCAAGCCAAATCCAGCCCCTGGCTTGCCTTGATTTGCCCTGCAGCAAGGCTTGGGTCCCCCCATCTACGGAGTGGGGTGAGCTGGCACTCCAGCATCACAGGGAATGTCTACACTAGCCCCCTAGTTCGAACTAGGGGGGCTAATGTAGGCATTTGAACTTGCAAATGAAGCCCGGGTTTTAAATATCCCAGGTTTCATTTGCATGTTCCCGGGCAGGCGCCATTTTTAAATGCCCCGTAGTTCGAACTGACTGCCCGCAGCTACACGCGGCAGTCAGAAATTAATCCAAACTAAGTCCTTAGTTCGGATTAACTGTTACTCCTACTGCAATGAGATGTAACAGTTAATCCGAACTAAGTCCTTATTTCGGATTAACTTCTGACTGTCGCGTGTAGCCGCGGGCAGTCAGTTTGAACTACGGGGCATTTAAAAATGGCGCCCGCCTGGGAACATGCAAATGAAGCCCGGGATATTTAAATCCCAGGCTTCATTTGCAAGTTTGAATGCCTACATTAGCCCCCCTAGTTCGAACTGGGGGCTAGTGTAGACATACCCACAGTGAGTGTCTGAGTCTGAGCCCCACAATGTGTTTCTCCCTGCAGTGGGGAGTTGGCACTAGAACCCCAGCATGGCCGACTCTGCTTGGCAGAGTTGGGGAAGAAGCAGCTCTGCAAGCTGCCATTTCTCCATCTCACTGGTTGGGGAAACAGCAATGTAGGGAAGCTCCTGGGCTCACCTGCAGGATCCATCTCTGTTGCTCCTGTTGGCCAGAAATCATGGCCAATGGGAGTGGCATGTGGTGGTGCCTGCAAGCACAGGGTGATGTGAAACCACTTGTGCCTGCCACCTTATCGGGAGCTGTGCCAGGCAAGTGCCTCTACCACACCCTCTTTCCCTCCCTCCGAGATCCTGCATCCCCAAACCACTCCCCCATCCATAAGAACATAAGAACAGCCGTACTGGGTCAGACCAAAGGTCCATCTAGCTCAGTTGCCTGTCTGCCGACAGTGGCCAGCACCAGGTGCCCCAGAGAGGGTGGACCGAAGACAATGATCAAACGATTTGTCTCCTGCCATCCTTCTCCAGCCTCTGACAAAGAGAGGCCAGGGACACCATTTCTGTCCCCTGGCTAATAGCCTTTTATGGACCTAACTTCCATGAAATTATCTAGCTGATAAGAACTGCCCCCTCATCCCCATTTGCTCCTACAACCTTTCTTCTTCCCATGTCTTACATACCTGCCCCAACATGCTTCTGCACCCTGCCTGCTACCCAGACCCCTCTCCCCAACGTGCACCCCACTCCTTGGCCATCCCCTCCCCTATACTGAACCCATCATTTTGATCCACCCCAATAGCTTAGGGTATCACACAACTACTCCTGGGCACCGAAAAGAGTTAATCCTGCCCTGGAGAAAAGCCCTGAGCCTCACTTCCAAGTCTGTCCTTGCAGGACTGGAACATGAGAGGATCTCTGGTGACCTGAGTTGTGTGAGTGAGGTGAGTATCTTTTTTCCCTCCTCATCAGTTAGAGGCCAGATCAGTGAGGAGATATTTCTTTGCTTCTCACTTGTGTGTGGTCTCTGACTGACTTTTTTTTGTGAGTCAATGACCCCTAATACAAAAAAGATTCCTTACCCCTGCAGTAGAAGCTCATCCATTTAGTTTGAGAGGTCCTAGGTTGGGTCCATGCCAATGGCATTCACAATAGTCAGTGTTATACATTCATGCTCATGGTAGGGCTCTTTAAAGAGAGAAAGGATGTCCCGGTGACTCAAAAGACCCAGGCAAGTCACTGTAGGACAGCTACCTGTATGGCAACATTTACAATATAGACACTGCATGGCTAGCAAGCCCAGGTATAAATTGCAGTGCAGGTCAAGTACTTCTTAAAGTAGTAGTGTCTTACATGCCTCACCCTCATGGTTTGTACCCTACATGGCTCTCTAAAGGTGCCTCCTATGTTTGCACTGCTATACTGCCTACTCCCAACCCCGGGTGAGAGCCTTTTCCTGCTGCTGGAGCCATTCATTGCAGGTTGTTGCTGTGCACACAGTCATGTGTGTGGATGGAGCCTGCCTTCCACTGCTGCATGCAGCTACATGTGCAGTGCCTATACTTTACCTTGCCACTGTAAGTGTAGGCAAAGCCTAAGGGTACTCCTTAAATTGCAATCAGAGTTGTGATTGCAGCTCCTGAAAACATACCTGTGCTGTCTTTGGTTTCAGCAGAGTGCACAGACCTTAGGGCGGGCTAGGAACACAATTCACATGAATATATATACACACATGACACACACATGGAGAGGGGAATAGGTTTCTACAGACAGTTCTACCATGTCTTAAAGCTTGTGTGGGTCTGTTTACTGAGCTGCCACCACATCTTCCATTGCAGTGTAGCCATAGCCTTAGTTTCCTTGGCTCTTTCTTCCCCATCTGTAAAATGGGGATAATAGTACTACTACAGATCTAGCTCACAGAGTAGTTGTGAGGCTACATCCAAGTTTATAAATATCATATAAGTACATAAGGGAGAGGGAGATAGTACAATGGTATCTAACACCACACAATCATGACTAAAATATCTCTCCTCTACTATGATTAAGGGAGAAACCTTCTGCCTTGGCCCAACCCAAGTAACCAGGCCATGCTCCATGAAGGTGGTGGGAAAAGGATAGAGAAGGAACTTTTCCCAGGTTTGGAGCTGTACCAGAGAGAGGCTATTTGGCCAATTGTCTGAGGTAGCCCCTGTGGGCCCTTATGTACTGTGGCAAAGCTCTGGCTGTGCCCATGGGTCCAGCACTTCTGGTGGATAGCATTTAGCCTCAGAGGCTCACTGTGTCCCACCACATGGCCTCTTTCTTTTTACTGGAGGTAGGGGTCACAGCCCACTGAGTCATACTCATCACAGGCTAGTCCATATTATGGGGGGAGGGGGAGGTGACACCTCTCTATAACCCTGGTCTCCCTTTCCAGGGACAGACTCTGTAGTGGCACGGGGAGGGATTAGGGGGAACCCAGGCCCACCCACTACTCCAGGTTCCAGCCCAGGGACCCTATGGCAGCAGCAAAAGATAGGGTTTGTTCTGCTCCTTGTCTGACAGCTACTTCCCCAAACGATCCCTCCCAGTACCTTTCCTCTGGTACCTGCTCCTCCAAAAAACTCCTCTCACTCTCAGCACTTTAGCGTCTTCCCTCCTCCTCACATGCCAACTAACTAACAGAAGAAGCACCCTTTTAAACTGTTCCTAATTGGTTCTTGATAGGCCCCAGATGATCTAATTGGCCTGACTCCCTTTCCTCTGGAAGGCTCCTAACTAACTCCAGGTGTTCTAACTGGCCTGATTGTCTAGACTGCTTCTGGAAAGTTCCTGCTCGTTCTAGGCCACGCCGCGGCTGCGTCTAGACTGGCAATTTTTTCCGCAAAAGCAACTGCTTTTGCGGAAAAACTTGCCAGCTGTCTACACTGGCCACTTGAATTTGCGCAAGAACACTGACGATCTAATGTATAATCGTCAGTGTTCTTGTGCAAATACAATGACTCTCCCGTTTGGGAAAAAGCCCTCTTGCGCAATGCTTTTGCACAAGAGGGTCAGTGTAGACAACTGAGAACCGTTTTGCGCAAAAAAGCCCTGATGGCGAAAATGGTGATCGGAGCTTTCTTGCGCAAAACCGCGTCAAGATTGGCACGGATGCTTTTGCGCAAAAAGTGCTTTTGCGCAAAAGCTTCTGTGCCAATCTAGACGCTCTTTTCTGCAAATGCTTTTAACGGAAAAACTTTTCCGTTAAAAGCATTTGCGGAAAATCATGCCAGTCTAGACGTAGCCCGCCAGTTTATCCAGGGAACAGAGACCAACTTAGTCTAAGGCTCACATACTTCCTTTCTAGCACTCTTTTATAACCCTCTGATGTGACCCTGTCATAGTACCCTATCCTCCACAACTCATATCAGCAGATATCCTGAGTCTCAATCCCATCTCCCAAAGGCCCTGTCCTATGTATGTTGCTAAAGAGGGACTCACTTGCTACAGGTAATTCATGCTCCTTGCATGCCCTACTCTTGCCTCCTCTATGCCCATGTGTAGCAGAATCACTCTAGTTCAGTGTTTCCCAATTTTATTTGGCCACGGAAAACTTTTAACCTCGAAAGAATTTTGTGGAACCCCTAATAACAGTCTTATATATGGAGCTGAAAAAGTAGACCACAAATAAGTAAGGATAATAATAAACAAATGCTAAACAAGGTCATGAGATCAGCATTTAGTTTAATTGCACATATTTAGAAACAAAAATCACAAAGCTTTGACTTTGTCCAACGCAGCGCTAGTATATTCGTATTAAGTCACCCACGTGATCCACGCTCCCTGAGAGTGACTATGGGGATTTATGGTGGTATATAACAGATGATTGCATCACTGACTGACTGCACACAGTGCTGAATAATGACATCATTGTTCCCACTCTCTGACTAAGATGGCATTACGCAGGGACACTTATCGTGGCAAACAGAAATGAAAATTGTTTTCAATAAAATTCATTAATGCTTAAATATTAATTATTATTTTTTAAATCATAAAATGTTACTGTAATGGATTTTCTCGCGGAACCCTTAGTTTCACTTCGCGGAACCCCAGGGTTCCACGGAACACCATTTGGGAAACACTGCTCTAGTTAAAGGACCCTGTGCACATGGAGAAGAAGGGGTGGAATTTGGCAGAATTGGGATTAAATGAGACAAAACACTGCCAAGTCTTAACCAATGGGCAGATTTGATGCTTAGAAAGCTAAGATGGGAAGGAAAAGTGAGAGAAACAAGAAAATGGGAAGCAAAATGAGGATAGAGGAAGAAGAAAAGTGCCCCCAAGACTGGGAAGTCAAACTGAAATTTGTTCTGGTCTTTAACTGCTCCAACAACCTGGCTTCATAAGACTCTGTACTATTACTGGTTTATGTCTTTCCTAAAGAGTCCTGTTCAGCATCTGAACAGCAAAAGGCAGACCCTCTACCTTGCTCCCACCCACTGCAGAATGCCTTTTCTGGAAAAATAAGACATATAACAATATCTGTGGCACCCTAGTAGCGTGTGTTTAATGTTTCTGGTGGAAGTTTATACATACTGTATAAACTCACTCAATAGATAGCAGCATAGATAGAGGATTAAGCAACATTCTGGCGGTACAGTATAATGCAGTTCCATAAAAGTCTGGGTCTTAAAGCTTGAGGTTTTTCCTTTTCACTCCACTCCTATTTGCGACCAATTATCACATTTTCTCTTGCCAGGTGAGAATAAATAGTTTTATATCTATGTAGTATTATTTTTTGCAAAGGACCCAAAATAAAGTAGTAAGAGTATTTTGACCTTCTTTAGTGCCTTCCAATCAATGATTTCAAAATGTGTTTATAAATAATTCATTAACCATCTGTGCTTAGGTGAGTATTATTGTTTACATTTTACAGCTAGGAAAGTTGAAACAGAGTTTAATTTTTTTCCAGGGTTATGCTGGAAGTTTGAGATAGAGAATTCAAACACTGAGGCTATGGCTATGCCTACACTGCAGGCTTTTGCTGGCAGAGAGTATGCTAATGAAGCGCTCATTAACATTTATTGCACTGTCATTTGCATATTCTCTGTCCGAGGCTTTTTGCGCAAAAACAAGCAGTGTAGATGGGTCCGTTTTGCGCAAAAAAACCCTTCTGAGCAAGATCCTTATGCCTCAAAAATGGAGGTATACAGATCTTGGGAAAAAGGGTTTTTATGCACAAAACAGACCTGTCTACACGGCTTGTTTTTGCGCAAAAACCTCTTGCACAAAAAGTCTCGGGCAGAGATTATGCAAACGAAGCACAAGAAGTTGCTAACGAGTGCTTCATTAGCACACTCTCTGCCCACAAAAACCTGCAGTGTACACATAGCCTGAGGTCCTAACTCCTCCTCAATCAGAAGATAAGTCTTTTCCAACCCAAGCATTAAACACTGAAATACTCAGTGTACTTCAGTTCATCCCCCTACCCATTCCCTATTTTAATGTAGGAATAAAACACTGGAAAAGAGTGTACTGCCATTTAGAGCAGAACTGAAAAATTCCATATTTGTAACAGCAGCAAATTAAGGTAGGTGGGATGAAATTCCTGCTCTTGCAACAATGCTATGAAGTCTTTAATAATTACAAGTGGTAAGATGCTAAGTGTTATATTTCATGAAAAAGGTAGTCATCTCTACCAGCTCTTTCACTTCTAACACAACCCCTGAAACATTTATGGAGCAATGACTCTGAGGGCCTACCTGTTGATAAATAAATAATAGATTGTGAGCTCTCTGGGGCAGGGACAGTCTTTTTTGTTATTTGTCCACAGCAGTGGTTTTTAACCTTTTTTTTCATTTGCAGACTCTTAAAACATTTCTAATGGAGGGGCAGATCTCTTTGTAAATTATAGCCATAGTCTGGAGACCCCCAGGGTCTCATGGTCAGCAGGCACCATCTAGTCTGATCTTCTGCACATTGCAGGCCACATAATCTCACCTTCTGACATCTCCTAATCTCTGTTGAGTTACTGAAATCTGCAAATCACGATTTAAGGACTTCCAAGTTACAGAGATTCCTCCATTTATACTAGATTAAACCTGCAAGTAACCCATGCCTCATGTTGCACAGAAAGGTAAAAATCCCCAGGATCTCTGCCAATTTGACCAAGGGGAAAATTCCTTCCCAGCCCCAAATTTGACAATCTGCCCCTTAATATGTGGACAAGACCCATCTGCCAGACACATGGGAAAGAATTCTTTGTAGTAAGTCAGAGCCCTCCCCATCTTCTGTCCTATTGCAAGTCATTGGAGATATACCCTGCTAGCAGTTGCAGATCAGCTACATGACATTGTAGGCAGACTCTTGATACCAGGGGTGACTGGTGAGAGGACACACAGGGAGCCACTGGTCACGTTCCTCTCCCCTCACCAGTCTGGGGAAGGGCTTGGACAACCCCCCTCTGCTAAAGGCCCTGACTCTTCCCATCCTTTCTGCACCCCTCCCTGCTCTTGCTCTGCTCTGTCCCCTCCTCTTACTTATTGTTGCTCTGCCCCCACTCAGCCTCTCCCCCCAGTTGTCTCCACTGACTGATGTGGCCTGGAGGACTAGCCGGGGTGGGGGTCCGGCGCTGGTATCAGGGGCCTGGTCCAGTGTCCCCTCTAACATTTTCTATCCTTGGGTGGGTTGAATTTTCTTTTGGGTGGATTGAAATTTCTAATGTGCAACACCAATGCTAAGGTAGTGTGTGAATGTGCACCACCAATACAAACAAGACACACACATGCAGAGATATATATAATATATATATTAAGCAGTCCATATGTGTGGAAGAAAATATATTAAAACAAGACACTTGTGTCTAGTTGCTGTGAGGTACCCTTAGTGACTAAAAAGGTGCTGTACAAATGTAGGGAATTAGCCTTCTTCCATTCAAGGAAGAGTAGAAGCTCAAGAATGAATTAACACCTGGCTTCAGGGTTAGACAGATGCATGTTTCAAAGAGCTTGCAAATAAGGTTTCATCCTACAAAACAATTAGCATCACACCTAGTACTTGCTATTTCTGACTCATAAGAGCCAGAACTCTACCACATAGCAAAGATCTGGCCTTAATGCAATACAATATACCATGTATTAATTAGTAACACAGGATTAAAAAAATCATTAAGATCGGAGTTTTAGATCTCTGCAACACTCCAGAAAATTCTGTTAAAAGAATCTTTTTCTTTCTTATCTAAAGCCATTAACTCCTATGTAAACTTTGTTTGAAATGTAATCATGCAAATATCCTGGCACCCACTGGCAGACATGCTGCCTGCTTCCCTCTCCCTCACTCCAATCCAGACAGAGAGGACTGCAGCAAGTGAGTCAGGACTCCCCAAACAAAGTGCCTCCTGCCTCTACCTCACTGCACAGATGCCAGCATCTGCTCACCACCTTTCCCACCACCTTTCTCCCATGCAGTCGGGCCCTTAACTCTCCCTTCCCAGCCCACGAGGGTTGAAGAGACTGCCGTGGTTCTGCCTTGCTTGCTCTCCTTCTCCTCGCATATGAATCTCTTCAAACTCCCCTCTACTCTGACTTCCCCCCAGCCAATTAATTAATTACTCACATCGTCTCCCTAGCCACTTATCCCTTGCTTATCTCAGCTGCTTATCTCGTCTGCTTATCTGCTCTGGGAGCTCTTCAGTTCAGTGTGCTGCAGCTCCATTTCACTGCTGCTTACAGATGCCCTAGCTTCTGCTGGTCAGCTGAGCTCCCTGCCTGCAGAGGACCCTTAGAATCATAGAATCATAGAAACATAGAGCTGGAAGAGACCTCAGAAGGTCATCAAGTCCAGCTCCCTGCCCTAGGCAGGACCAATCCCAACTAAATCAACCCAGACAGGGCTTTGTCAAGCCGAGACTAAAAAATCTCTAGGGATGGACACTCCACTACTTCCCTAGGTAACCCATTCCAGTGCTTCACCACTATCCTAGTGAAATAGTTTTTCCTAATATCCAACCTGGACCTCTCCCACCGCAACTTGAGACCATTGTTCCTTGTTCTGCCATCCATCACTACTGAGAACAGCATTTTTCCAGCCTCTTTGGAACCTCCCTTCAGGAAGTTGAAGGCTGCTATCAAATGCCCCCTCACTCTTCGTTTCTGCAGACTAAATGGACCCAACTCCCTCAGCCTCTCTTCTGGGTCATATGCTCCAGCCCCCCTAATCATTTTGGTTGCCCTCTGCTGGACCCTTTCCAATGCGTCTACATCATTTTTGTAGTGGTGGGGCCCAGAACTGGACACAATACTCCAGATGTGGCCTCACCAGAGCCGAATAAAGGGGAATAATCACATCTCTCGATCTGCTGGCAATGCTCCTCCTAATGCGTAATCCACTTCTTATTGATCTTCTCTTCTTCTGGAAATGTCTGCTAAATTGGCTCTTCTATCACTGTAGCTATCTCTTTGACTCCCTAGCCTCCAGAGGCTTCATGCCCGTCCCAAGCCTGGATAAAGGGGTTGGTCAGATGAGTGTCAATCCGCTGATTGTAAAGCAACAAAACAAATGAAATCTGATGCCAGTATGACTAACTGATAAAAGATGCCGGCTCAGACATCACCCGGATAAACAAGGTCCACGATACCAATCGAGCGATCAGGGTTGGGTCGTTAAGTTCACTACCGAAAGAAAATGACAACTAACACATATACTATCAATCGGAACGTGGAATGTCCAAACGCTGCAGGCGACGGGAAAGTTACAGCTGCTTTGAAAGGAGATGGAGAGATGCCGATGTGATATACTTGGACTGGTGGAGATGCGTTTGATGGCATCGGGAGAGATGTGAGATTGTGAAGTCATTTGGTCAGGGAACGAAACGAAACATTAGGCAGGAGTCGGATTCCTTCTTAGCAAAAGAGATGAAGAGCGTTGTTCGGATACAAAGCGCTGAGTGCAAGAATGATGGTAGCGAGATTCAGAGCAAAACCATTCAACATCTCGGTCGTTCAGGTGTATACACCCATGTCGGACAGCATGGAGGAAGAGATCGAGCTATTCTATAAAGATTCGACAAAGACATCGGAGGAGATACCAAAGAGAGATGTGTTGATCATCGGAGGAGACTGGAACGTGAAGGTTGGAACAGATAAGAAAGGTTGGGAGAGAATCATGGGAAGGTTTGGATATGGAGAAAGAAATGAACAAGGCGAGAAACTACTAGAGTTTTCACCTCTGTAGGTACATGTAGATGCAGCTGCCGTTGGCTGCGGATTGCCATTTGTGCCCAGGGGGTGCTGCGGGAATGATGTCCCATTCCACGTCACTTCCCACAGCACCCATTAGAATAATAGAATCATAGGGCTGAAAGAGACTTCAGGAGGTCATCATGTTCAACCCCCTTGTAAAAGCAGGACCAATCCCAGCTAAATAATTCCAGACAGAGCTCTGTCAAGCTGGGGCCTAAAAACCTCTAGGAATGGAGATTCCACCACCTCCCTAGGCAACCCACCAGTATGTCACCACCCTCCTAGTAAAACAGTTCTTCCTAATATCCAACCTAGACCTCCCCCCATTGTAACTTCAGACCATTGCTCCTCATTCTGCCATCCATCACTACTGAGAACAGACTCTTTCCATCCTCTTTGGAACCCCCCCCCCCCAGGTGGCTAAAGGCTGCTATCAAAACCACCCTCAGTTCTCTTCTGTGGACAAAGTGTGACCCACACACCTAGTGTGATTCACTGTTCCATAGAGTGGCACTTAGACCACTTACAGCAAGAGCTAAGAGCACCGGAGCTCTGCAGCCTAAGCTGAAAGCCAGCTAGCTTTATAGCTCAAGCTGTAGAGGCTCCCACACTAAGCTAAAGAGGTCTCAGATTCAAATCCACCTGGTGGCAGTTACATAAATAAGCCCAAATCCCTCTTAGTAAGTCATGTGCTCCATCCCCATAATCACTTTTGTTGCCATCCACTGAACCTTCTCCAGTCTGTCCACATCCTTTCTGCAATGACGAGGGAAGAGGGGAGAACTGGACACAATACTCCAAATGTGGCCTCACCAGTGCTGAATAAAGCTCCACAAATCTGCTGGCAATGTTCCTACTAATGCATCCCAATATGCCATTACCCTTCTTGGCTACATGGGCACACAGTTGACTCAGATGCAGCTTTTCATCCACTGTAATTCCCAGGTCCTTTTCTGTCAAACTGCTGCTTAGCTAGTCAGTGCCTAGCCTGTAGCAGATTCTTCTGTCCCAAGTGCAGGATTCTGCACTTGTCCTTGTTGAACCTCATCAGATTTCTTTTGATCCAATCCTCCAATTTGTCTAGGTCACACTGGACCCTATCCTTACCCTCCAGCGTATCTACCTCTCCTTCTAGCTTAGTGTCATCTGTGAACTTGTTGAGGGTGCAATCCTTCCCCTCATCCAACATAATAAAGATGTTGAATAAAACCGGCCCCAGAACCGACCCTTGGGGCACTCCACTTGATACTGACCACCAATCAGATATTGAGCCATTGATTACTACCTAATGAACCCAAGGATCTAGCCACCTTTCTATCCACCTTATACTCCATTTATATAATCCATATTTCTTTAACTTACTGGGGGAGACTGTATCAAAAGCCTTGCTAAAGTCAAGGTATATCATGTCCACCACCTTCCCCATATCCTCATCATAGAAGGCAATCAGGTTTGTCAGTCATGACTTGCCCTTTGTGAATCCATGTTGACTATTCCTGACCACTTTCCTCTCTTCCAAGTGCTTCAAAATGGATTCCTTGAAGATCCCCTCCATGATTTTTTCCAGGGACTGAGGTGAAGCTGACTGGTCTGTAATTCCCTAGATTTTCCTCCTTGCCTTTTTTCACTACATTTGCCTTTTCCCAGTTGTCCAGGACCTCCCCTGATCTCTGCAAGTTTTCAAAGATAATGGTCAATGGCTCTGCAATCAGACAACTCCCTCAACATTTGATGAGACAGAGACAAAAAAGCATTGTGTAAATTCAGCTTTTCCTACAACATCTGTCACTAGGGTACCTCCCTCATTCAGAAAGACACCTTCCCTGACCACGCTCTTATTGCTAACATGCCTATAGAAATCTTACTTGGTACCCTTGCTATTTACAATTCCAATTGCACTTTGGTCTTCCTGATTACATCCCTGCATGTTTAGGCAATGTATTTGTACTCTTCCCTGTCATCTGTCCAGGTTTCCATTTCTTGTAAGCTTCCTTTTTGTGTTTATACGCGCTAAAGATTTCACTGTTAAGCCAAGCTGGTCAATGACCATTTTTGCTTTTCTTACTGGGCATCTGGATGTTTTCTTCCTATGCCTTCTTTAAAATACATCCAGCTCTCCTTCATTCCTTTCCTGTTCATATTAGCATTCCAGGGGATCCTGCCCATCAGTTCCCCGAGGGAGTCAAAGTCTCCTTTTCTGAAGTCCAGGGTGTGTATTTTGCTACTCTCCTTTCTTCCTTTTGTCAGGATCCTGAAATCTACCATCTTATGATCACTGCTGCCCAGGTTGCCATCCACATCTACTTCCCCTATGAATTCCTCCCTGTTTGTGAGCAGTAGTTCAAGCTGCGCATGGCCCCTCATTGGTTCCTTCAGCACTTGTACCAGGAAGTTATCACCAACAGTCTCCAAAAGCTTCCTGGATTGTCTCTGTACTGCTGTATTGGTCTCCCAGAAGATGTCAGGGTGATTAAAGTCCCCCATGAGAACCAGGGCCCGTGATCTGGAAGCTTCTGGTAGATGAGGCTTTCTTTAGACAACTATTTACCTTATCCACCTGATATTGTATCCTATAGCAGACATCCACCACAACATCACCCTTGTTGCTCCTGCCTCTAAACTTAACCCAAAGACTCTCAACAGGCTTTTCTCCCTTCCCATGGCCAACAGCAGCTGCAATCATCCGTATCTGTGGAGGTGCAGTAAATAAAACAGTGGCAATCTACCAGGGGCTATGTAAGCCAGCTGTCTTAGTCCTGGGCCCCAGACCTGTGCTCTGGCCTGTAAACAAATGCCCAATGGTCCCCTTTAAATCCCTGGCCTGGAGTACAGTATGGGCCCGGCAAACAAAGACAAAAAATAGTAGTTCAACAGCTGATAAGCCCAGGCACTGGTTCAGGGCAGGGTGGGTAAACAGACAGTTCCACAGTTAGTAAGGCCCAGGCCCTGGTTCAGGGTGGGGCAGCAAAACAAACACAGTTCCCCAGGCAAGAGAGAAGAGGGAGAGACTGCCACCCTGTATGTGCGGGGGGGGGGGTGTTCCCAGGCTTCCCACATCAAGTTGAGCACCCCATGGGGTTGACACTCATAGAAGAGCTCAAATGGTGAGAAGTGGGTGGAGGCTCGGCGCACCTCCCGGATAGCCAGCAACAAGGGTGGGAGGAGTTGGTCCCACTGCTGCATCTCAGTGGGAGGAAACTTCCTCAACATCCCTTTAAGGGTTCGATTGAACCACTCAACTAGTCCTCTGATCTGTGGATGGAATACCGACATCTGGAGCTTTTGTATCCCCAATAAGGCACACACCTGGTGGAGTAGCCGAGAAGTAAAATTGGTCCCCTGGTCCATCAACAACTCCCGGGGAAGCCACACTCGAGCAAAAATTTTCTCCAGCTTGGAAGTGATGGTCCGTGTTCCAGTATTTCAGAGTGGAATGGCCTCGGGAAACCAGGCTGCATAGTCAGCCAGGACTATAGTGTACCGGTACCCTGCTTTGCTTCATGACAGCAAAGTCAAGAGCAACCCATTCAAAGGGGGTCCCTACCACTTGAAGGAGGATCAGTGGGGCTTTCTGGACCCTGGCATCCACAGCCATTTGACACTCAGGGCAGGAGCAGCAGTAGTCCTTCACCTTTTGGTAAATCCCGGGCCAATAAAACTGCAAGAGAACTCAATGACCGGTCATGGGGATGTCTTGGGCTAACTTTAAACAAGCCCTCCAGTGGCGGTGGGGGACCAGTAGCTTGGATTGGATCTCCTGGGTCTGTGGATCTCGAGACACCCAGTAAAGACAGTCTGCTACCAGCTCAAAACTGGACCACAGCTCAGGTGTCTGGGGATTCCTCGCTGCCCCATTAACACAGGTCACCAGATCATAGGCTGTCAAGGCTGATTCCCCACTCTGGCACAATGAATGAGAAGTGGGGGCCTGCAAAAGTACCCCAAAACCTGATCTCCACAGGCTTTGGTACAAAACGTCCCCCCAAAATCCTAATACCTGGATTTTGGGGAATCCGCTGCCACCATCAAGTGCTTTTGAACCCACAAACAGGGGTGGACACTTGAAACCAACTACAGGGCACCCCAAGCTCTTTTCTCAAAAGAGCATGAAAAAGAAAGAGAAAATACAAACTGCAGTCTGTGGCTGCTATCCCCTAGTCAGAGGCGTGCAGATCCCACAGACAGATTTTCCAGGACACAGAAATGAACCAATACCAGGTTAATTAAAAAAAAAAAAAAAGAAAGAACTTTTATTATCAAAACAATACTCCTGTTGCAAGCATAATGACTAGATGGAAAAAGTCACCAGTTAATATACTCATGGGGACTCCCATGGGCCAAAACTTAGTTACAAAGGAGAGGAAAACCCATTTCTAACAGCACAGACATCAGATCCAAAGTCCCACCACAGAAAACAATAAAACCTAATGGATTTATCTAAACTTTACCCTACTTACACATTCTGAAGAGTTTTTTCTTGGAGACAGACATGTCTTCTGTCTCCCTCAGTATCTAGAGTGTCAACTGGCCCACAGACAAAGGAGGGAAAACCCCAAAATTCCTTTGTCTCAGTTTGAAGTCCCTGTCTGCATTTCTATTGGCTGACTGCTACCTGGCTAGGTACAGTTAACCCCTTGGTCCCCAGGCTGCTGCCCATCCCTCATGGTCATGACATAGGCGAACTGCAGAGTCGAGTCATCCTGCTGGTCACAGGGTAAGCCTGCAAGGCTGGCTGCTCCAAAATTCTCCCCAGGTGTATCGCATGGGTTCTCTGGGCTTTCTGGGGGATTGATCACCAAGGGCCCCTCACCACCTTCCCTCAGGAGTTCCTCGGCCGGTGAGTTAGATTGGTCCCTACCAATAGAGTCCCCTTCCAGGGCAACCCAGGTAGGTGTACCCCGGAGACTGGCTTCCCGGAGCAGCTTGTTAAACACGGGCCAGTCTTTGCTGAGGATAATGAGGTAGGCTAGGGTAGTGGCTGCCCCTACTACCATTTCCTCTGTTATACCACTTTTTTGTAAGAGCAACCCTGACACAGGGGTAAGTCTTTATATCATCATGGAGGTGTGATGGACTGGGCCGAGTCTGGGCACCACTGAGGGCGTCCGCTCAGGGTGAATTGCTCAAAATCGGGGTGTCGTACCTCGGTGTTCTGTACCTCGGTACCTTCGGTGGTCTGAACTGTCAGTGTCAGCGTCGTCTGGTCCGGATCATCCTGGCGCGCTCCCGACAGGACCTCTACTCCGTCGGTGATGATAAACTTTCGGCTGCGTGCGTAACAATCGGTACTCCCTTTATCTAGAGTGTTAGACCCCGTGCACTTGGGTCAACACAGGAGATCTCTGAGAGGCCCCGGAAACGACAGATGCAGGCAAGGTTTGAAATCAATCGAGCAGGTTTATTGTCAAATGAGAAGCTCTACCAGTTGGTAACAGAGATCAGTACCGTATTACACCACTGGGCACTATGGCCCGCATTGACAAGGTACCAACACCGGGCAGGCCTATTGCTGTATAACAGATATTAACAGCAGTTAGTCAGAGTTAAGCTACTGTGCATTCTGTAAGTTCAGGCAATGACACCTGCCGTTCAGGCGCCTAGTGCGCCCCCCCCAAGGTAGGCCGGAGAGCACCCTCTGTGGTGTCCTTTTATAGACAGGTACAAACAACTTACATCATTTCTTTACGTACCAGGTTGCCACCCTCTGTTGCCTAGTTACCACCCCTCACCTGACAGAAGGGGGGCTTACTTACTATCCTTCATGCTGTCAATCTTGACCCGGTCCTGAACCTAGGTCGGTATGAACATTAGTTTTTGGGGAGTCTTTGTACCAAGACATTTCTTATTAAGATGTTCCGCTACTCCCCTTTGGCTTACAGTTTGAACCCAGTGCCTTCTTGTGTCCTTCCATGCTCGACCTAACTTACACAATTACACAGTTATCAGTAGGGCCTCTTTCTTGGCTCCTGTGTTACTGAACCAAAGTCTTGCTCACTAGATTGCAGGCCTGTTGCTGTTTTCATGTTACAGGCCTCTATTTAGGCCTGCTGACTCCATGTTACTGACCCTCAACTTACTACACAGGGCTCCTTACAGCCCCTGACTAGAGGCCTTTCCCAAACAGGCCACAAACCAGGCACACTGAGCACTTCAGCTGCCAATCCAGCCAGCAGGAAGCCTCACGATCAAAACCCCTCAGGCACCCCAGCTCTCCCTGTGCCACAATCAGCCCTGGGCCTAACACACAGGTGAGGGGTTATAGAACCCAATCTCACCTATCCCGAACGGGTTCTGCCGGTCCCAAAAGACCTGCCACAGTTCCCAGTCAATTTACACTTTGGGTCTTACCCACAAGATCACGCTGAGCCAATCCTTTAGAATCTAAAATCTAAGGGTATGTCTACACTAGCTCGTTAATTCGAGCTAGGTAGGCAAATCAGGGAACCGGCGTTGCAAATGAAGCCCGGGATTTAAATATCCCGGGCTTTATTTGCATGTTCCCGTCCGGCCGCCATTTTTAAATCCCCCTTGGTTCGAACGAACTGCCCGCGGCTACGCGGCTGTGCCGATCAGCTGTTTGTCGGCTGAGCGTGGTAGTCTGGACGCTCGGCGGTCGACATCAAAAGCCTTTGTCGACCACCCCGTTATGCTGTCGACGGAGCCATGTAGTGTAGACATACCCATAGTGCTCTCTTACATATAGTGCAACTCCTCCTCCTTTTCTCCCCTGCCTGTTCTTCCTGAACAGTTTATAGCCTTCCATGACAGCGCTCCAGTCATGCGAGTCATCCCACCAAGTCTCTGTTATCCCAATTAAATCATATTTCTTGGACTGGGCCAGGGCCTCCAATTCTTCCTGTTTGTTGCCCAGGCTTCTTGCATTAGTGTACAAACACCTCAGATAACCATTCGAATCAGGGGTCCTCCTTTCTTGCTCGTTCCTCTTTGCATTTCTTCCCGGTATCCGACTTTCCCACTCACCGCAGGGTTTTGGTCACCATCCCCAACGAACATAGTTTAAAGCCCTCCTCAGGAAGTTTGTAAGCTTGCCCACGAAGATGCTCCTTCCTCTCTTTGTTAGGTAGATCCCATCTCTTCCTAACAATCCTTGTGCCCGGAACAGAGTCCCATGGTCGAGGAAACCAAAGGCCTCTCTCCGACACCACCTGCGCAACCACGCATTTACTTCCTCAATTCGACGATCCCTGCTCAGTCCTTTCCCTTCAACAGGGAGGATGGACGAGAACACCACTTGTGCACTGAATTCTTTGATCCTTCTTCCCAGAGCTACATAATCCACAGTAACCCACTCAAGGTCATTCTTGGACGTATCGTTAGTTCCCACATGGAGAAGCAGGAAGGGGTAGCGATCCGAAGGTTTGATCAGTTTTGTAAGACTCTCAGTCACATCCTGAGTAGTTCCTTGGAATGTCTTTCTTCCCTTTTTTAAAGATTGGCACTTCATTTGCCTTTTTCCAATCACCTGGGATTTCTCCTGATCTCCACAATTTTTCAAAGATAATGGCCCAAGGCTCTACAATGACATTTGCCAACTCCCTCAGTACCCTCGGATGCATCAAATCCGGACCCATGGATTTGTGTATGTCTAGCTTTTCTAAATAGTTCTTAACCTGTTCTTTCTCCACTGAGGGCTGCCCACCTCCTTCCCATACTATGTTGCCTCGTGCAGTGGTCTCAGAGCTGACTTTGTCTGTGAAGACAGAAGCAAAAATAGCATTGAGTACTTCAGCTTTTCCCACACTATTTGTCACTAGGTTACCGCCTTCATCCAGTAAGGGCCCCACACCCTCTCTGATCACCCTTTTATTGCTAATATGCCTTTCGAAACTTTTCTTGTTATTCTTCCCTTGCTAGCTGCAATTCCAATTGTGCTTTCACCTTCCTGATAACTTGTCTGCATTCTTAAGCAATATATTTATACTCCCCCCCAATCATCTGTCCAAGTTTTCACTTCTTATAAGCTTCCTTCTTGTGTTCAAGCTCACCAAGAATTTCCCTTATAAGCCAACCCAGTCACCTACCATATTTGCTTTGCTTACTGCACATCAGGATGGTTTGTTCCTGTGCCTTCAATAAGGCTTTGTTAAAATACTGCCGATTTTCCTGGACTCCTTTCCCCTTCATATTAGTATCCCAGGGGATCCTGCCCATCAGTTCTCTCAGGGAGTCAAAGTCTGATTTTCTGAAGTCCAGGCTGTGTATTTTGCTGCTCTCCTTTCTTCCTTTGGTCGGTAACCTGAAATCTACCATTTCATGATCAGTGCTGCCCAGGTTGCCACCCACATCTACTTCCCGTACTAGTTCCTCCCTGTTTTTGAGGAGCAGGTCAAGCTGCTACATTACTTATGTAAAAGATCACAGCTAAGTGCTAAAAATCTGCTGATAAAATTATGATGATGCTTAAAATCTTGCAAACTGAATTAAAACTGAGAGGCTTGCCTCGTAAGCACTATTTGCTAGCCTTGCTTTGCAAGCCAAGAGTGCTGGTGCAGGCACCCTCTATGTTACATAGACACATACCATTATATGGTGGGAATGTGATAAGAAATAATGGAATGTATGGCAGATGTAGTGCCCAATATTTAAAAAAGTGAAGAAGGAGGTTGGGGTTCAACAAGGACAAGGGCAGAGTCCTGCACTTGGAGCAGAAGTATCCCCAGCACTGCTACGGGCTGCGGACTGACTGGTTAAGCAGCAGTTCATCAAAACAAGACCTGGAAGTTACAGAGGATGAGAAGCTGGCCATGAGTCAACAGTGTGACTTTGCAGCCAAGAAGGGTGTACGAGTCGGGGTGGCAGTCCTGTTTCGCCAGGTAAGTACTAAGCCACCCCCACTTGCGTTTTCCCCGACCCGGGGTAGGTTCCTAGTGTCTCTCGGGCGCTCCGGCCCGTTACTCCATGCTTTGTCTGCTCGTTACCGCTAGGAGGGTGGGGTAGGGGGGCCCGGGCCCGCCCTCTCTCATGGGCCCCAGCCCAGGACCCTAAGGACAGGTTCGTTGGAACCCGTCCAGCCGGAGGGGCTAACGCCCGCAACGCACCGGCTCACCGGCTCCACGCCCCGCCCTGGGCTACTTCCTACCCCACAATCACTCCCTAGACCCCTTTTAATCCCCGCGGGTGTGTTCACCGCTCAGGGCGGCCACTCCCCCGAGTGAGCTCTCCCCCAACTGCCCGCCCTCTCCTCACCTTCTCTTCCGGCGTCCTCCCTTTCCCCGGGTGCCTTGCCTCTACCTCTTCTCCGGGGGTTTAAAAGAGAAACCCCGTGCCGGTGTCCTTCCGCCGTGACGTCGGCTGACGTGCACGTCACGGGTCACGTGGCGTGCCCCGGCTCCGGCACGCCGGCCGGCACTCCACCCCGGCCCCGCCCCCGCCTCTCAGCTGAGCGGCGGCGGCTGTACAGGGGCCGCACGCCACCCGCTCTCTCCGCGCCGCCCCTAGGAGCGCGAGCGCGACTGCGGGGTCAGTGCGGGGCGGGTCTGCCTCCGCGGGGAGGAGGCCGCCCGTCCCGTCACACGCCTCCCCCCCCCAAGTTCCCCTCTCCCCTTGTTTGATCTCCCTCGTCCTTTTCTGTAATTCTTGAAAAAAAGTCCGCATTACCGTGGGCCTTCCCGGCCTGGTGGCTGACCTCGAAGTGGTAGGGTTGTAATGCCAGGTACCACCTCATGATTCGTGCGTTGGAGTCTTTCCTGGCCAGGAGCCATCGAAGGGGGGCGTGGTCGGTTACCACTTTGAAGGGGCTGCCTAAAAGATAATATCGTAACATATCAATCGCCCACTTTACCGCCAACGCTTCCTTTTCTATCGTAGAGTATTTCTGTTCTCAGGGCAGTAATTTACGGCTCACGTATACAATCGGGTGTTCATCCCCCCCTTTCCCCTGGGAGAGAACGGCCCCGAGCCCCAGCTTAGAAGCGTCCGTCTGTAGAGCAAATGGCTTGGTGAAGTCGGGTTGAGATAGCACGGGTGCCTGGGTCAGGCGCTGTTTCAAGGTCCTAAGGGCCTCGTCGCACCCCTGGTCCCACCATACCCTCTTCGGGGCTGAATTCCGCGTTAGGTCCGTCAATGGGGCGGCCAGAGTCGCGAAGTCCGGGACAAACCGTCGGTAGTAGCTGGCGAGCCCCAGGAACTGCCGGACCTGCCGCTTTGTAGTTGGAGCTGGGTAGTCCCGCAAGGCTTCGATCTTACCTACTTGGGGCCGGATCTTACCCCCTCCCACTGTGTAGCCTAAGTATGACACCTCCCGTTCGCCAAAGTGACATTTAGCCGGGTTGGCGGTTAGTCCAGCCTCTTGTAGCGAGGTTAGCACGGCTTCCACCCGCTGCAGGTGTTCCTGCCACGTTGTGCTATTGATAATTATATCATCTATATATGCGGCTGCGTAGTGCTCGTGAGGTCGTAGTACCCGGTCCATCAGCCTCTAGAAGGTTGCGGCTGCCCCGTGGAGACCGAACGGCATCCTGACGAACTGGTATAGGCCAAAGGGTGTTGAGAATGCGGTCTTCTCGCGAGACTCTGTCGTTAATGGGATCTGCCAATACCCCTTTGACAGATCATTCATGGACAAGTACCAGGCGGCCCCTAATCTCTCCAGTAACTAGTCTACCCTGGGCATTGGGTATGCGTCGAACTGTGACACTGCATTGACCTTCCGAAAATCAATACAGAACCGAATTGTCCCATCCGACTTGGGAACCAATACGATGGGGCTTCTCCATGCACTGCGTGACTCTTCGATCACCCCCCAGCGCAGCTCCTTTCTATCTCCTCGCATACCGTTCCCCATAGTTTCCGAGGGAGAGGTCTGACCTGGTCACGGACTTTACATCCTGGGTCCGTCGTGATGTGGTGGCTCGCCACATTAGTCCGCCCTGGGGTTGTCGTCAAAACCTGTGGGAATTTGCTTAAAGTGCTCAGGAGCTCGTCCCGTTGAGTTGGGGCTAGGTCCCGCCCTATCTGTAGATCTTGGATTACCTTTTCCTCCCTTGACCCTTCCACGTACCCGGTGAACTCCTCCCTCGCCCGCCACGCCTTAAGGAGGTTAATGTGATAAATGTTCATGGATTTCCTCCTTCCGGGCATCCGAATCTCGTAATTCACTTCCCCCACCCGCCGGGTTACTTCGAAGGGACCTTGTCATCGGGCCAGCAGCTTGGATGTCTGCTCGGGTAGTAACAAGAGGACCCTATCTCCCGGCTGGAAGGTCCTTACTCGGGCATTTTGATTGTAATATCGTGCCTGACGTTCCTGCGCTTCTACCAGATTTTGTTTGGAGAACTCCCCAACCCGCCGTAACCTTTCTCTCAACTTGAGGATGTATGGCACGACTCCCTGGACCCTGGTCGATTGCTCCTCCCAGGATTCCCTAATAATGTCTAGGATTCTGCGGGGTTGTCTACCATAAAGTAACTCAAAGGGTGAGAAGCCCGTTGAGGCTTGGGGTACTTCTCTCACTGCGAACATCAGCGCGGGTAGGGCCTGGTCCCACTCCTTAGGGTCCTCCTCCACAAACTTTTTGAGCATACCTTTAAGCGTCCGGTTGAACCTCTCGACAAGCCCGTCTGTTTGTGGATGATAAACTGAGGTCCTTAATGTTTTCACCATTAATGTTCCCTCATCAATGTCGACGTGAAGTTTGTTCCTTGGTCCGTAAGGATCTCTTTCAGCAGGCCCACCCTTGAGAAAATTTTGACTAATTCCCCTGCCAGCGTGGGGGCTGTGGTGTTCCGCAGGGGTACGGCCTCCGGGTAATGGGTTGCATAATCTATCACCACGAGAATATATCGATACCGGTTACAGGTTTGCTCCAATGGGCCGACTAGGTCCATCGCTATTCTTTGGAATGGGACATCTACCACTGGCAGCGGCACCAGTGGGGCCCTGGGTACCCGCCCCGACCCAGCCTTCTGACATTCCGGACATGAGTGGCAGAAGTCTTTCACGGCCCGGTAAATACCTGGCCAACAGAATCTTTGAAGCAGGCGCCGCACGGTCTTTTCATACCCCAGGTGCCCCGCCCAGGGGTTACTATGCGCTAGCTCCAGTAATCTTCGGTGATACCTGCCCGGCACCAGCAGTTGGGAGGTCACTTCCCCTACCTCTCTTCCCTCGTTGATTCTGTAGAGGCGGTCCCCTTGGATCTCGAAGTGCGGGTAGGCCAGGGCTGTTTTTGGGGTGCCTTCTGCTTCCATATTGGCGGCAGCGCTTTCCCAGGCCTGTTGGAGGAGCGGGTCTTCTCTCTGCTCCCTAACGAAATCCGCGGACCACTCCTCTTCTCCTGTGTCCATGCCGGGCCCCTCTGTTCGTCCGATTCCTCCTCACCGGGGTCTTACGTGCGGTGGGACCCGCAGTCCCCGGGTCCCTACGGGATCTGTGGCCAAGGCCGGTTTCCCCTCCCCTGGCCCCATCCCAGGCCATTCTCGGAGGGCCTGATCAAAACCCCTTCAATCTCGACCGAGGAGGACCGGATAGACTAGCCCCGGGACGAGGGCTACATAAGACCAGCCCTCCTGACCCCCTTCCTTAATGCGTACCCATGCCGTGGGGTAATCCAAGATCTACAGATAGGGCGGGACCTAGCCCCAACTCAACGGGACGAGCTCCTGAGCACTTTAAGCAAATTCCCACAGGTTTTGACGACAACCCCAGGGCGGACTAATGTGGCGAGCCACCACATCACGACGGACCCAGGATGTAAAGTCCGTGACCAGGTCAGACCTCTCCCTCGGAAACTATGGGGAACGGTATGCGAGGAGATAGAAAGGAGCTGCGCTGGGGGGTGATCGAAGAGTCACGCAGTGCATGGAGAAGCCCCATCGTATTGGTTCCCAAGTCGGATGGGACAATTCGGTTCTGTATTGATTTTCGGAAGGTCAATGCAGTGTCACAGTTCGACGCATACCCAATGCCCAGGGTAGACTAGTTACTGGAGAGATTAGGGGCCGCCTGGTACTTGTCCATGAATGATCTGTCAAAGGGGTATTGGCAGATCCCATTAACGACAGAGTCTCGCGAGAAGACCGCATTCTCAACACCCTTTGGCCTATACCAGTTCGTCAGGATGCCGTTCGGTCTCCACGGGGCAGCCGCAACCTTCTAGAGGCTGATGGACCGGGTACTACGACCTCACGAGCACTACGCAGCCGCATATATAGATGATATAATTATCAATAGCACAACGTGGCAGGAACACCTGCAGCGGGTGGAAGCCGTGCTAACCTCGCTACAAGAGGCTGGACTAACCGCCAACCCGGCTAAATGTCACTTTGGCGAACGGGAGGTGTCATACTTAGGCTACACAGTGGGAGGGGGTAAGATCCGGCCCCAAGTAGGTAAGATCGAAGCCTTGCGGGACTACCCAGCTCCAACTACAAAGCGGCAGGTCCGGCAGTTCCTGGGGCTCGCCAGCTACTACCGACGGTTTGTCCCGGACTTCGCGACTCTGGCCGCCCCATTGACGGACCTAACGCGGAATTCAGCCCCGAAGAGGGTATGGTGGGACCAGGGGTGCGACGAGGCCCTTAGGACCTTGAAACAGCGCCTGACCCAGGCACCCGTGCTATCTCAACCCGACTTCACCAAGCCATTTGCTCTACAGACGGACGCTTCTAAGCTGGGGCTCGGGGCCGTTCTCTCCCAGGGGAAAGGGGGGGATGAACACCCGATTGTATACGTGAGCCGTAAATTACTGCCCTGAGAACAGAAATACTCTACGATAGAAAAGGAAGCGTTGGCGGTAAAGTGGGCGATTGATATGTTACGATATTATCTTTTAGGCAGCCCCTTCAAAGTGGTAACCGACCACGCCCCCCTTCGATGGCTCCTGGCCAGGAAAGACTCCAACGCACGAATCATGAGGTGGTACCTGGCATTACAACCCTACCACTTCGAGGTCAGCCACCAGGCTGGGAAGGCCCACGGTAATGCGGACTTTTTTTCAAGAATTACAGAAAAGGACGAGGGAGATCAAACAAGGGGAGAGGGGAACTTGGGGGGGGAGGCGTGTGACGGGACGGGCGGCCTCCTCCCCGCGGAGGCAGACCCGCCCCGCACTGACCCCGCAGTCGCGCTCGCGCTCCTAGGGGCGGCGCGGAGAGAGCGGGTGGCGTGCGGCCCCTGTACAGCCGCCGCCGCTCAGCTGAGAGGCGGGGGCGGGGCCGGGGTGGAGTGCCGGCCGGCGTGCCGGAGCCGGGGCACGCCACGTGACCCGTGACGTGCACGTCGGCCGACGTCACGGCGGAAGGACACCGGCACGGGGTTTCTCTTTTAAACCCCCGGAGAAGAGGTAGAGGCAAGGCACCCGGGGAAAGGGAGGACGCCGGAAGAGAAGGTGAGGAGAGGGCGGGCAGTTGGGGGAGAGCTCACTCGGGGGAGTGGCCGCCCTGAGCGGTGAACACACCCGCGGGGATTAAAAGGGGTCTAGGGAGTGATTGTGGGGTAGGAAGTAGCCCAGGGCGGGGCGTGGAGCCGGTGAGCCGGTGCGTTGCGGGCGTTAGCCCCTCCGGCTGGACGGGTTCCAACGAACCTGTCCTTAGGGTCCTGGGCTGGGGCCCATGAGAGAGGGCGGGCCCGGGCCCCCCTACCCCACCCTCCTAGCGGTAACGAGCAGACAAAGCATGGAGTAACGGGCCGGAGCGCCCGAGAGACACTAGGAACCTACCCCGGGTCGGGGAAAACGCAAGTGGGGGTGGCTTAGTACTTACCTGGCGAAACAGGACTGCCACCCCGACTCGTACACCCTTCTTGGCTGCAAAGTCACACTGTTGACTCATGGCCAGCTTCTCATCCTCTGTAACTTCCAGGTCTTGTTTTGATGAACTGCTGCTTAACCAGTCAGTCCGTAGCCCGTAGCAGTGCTGGGGATACTTCTGCTCCAAGTGCAGGACTCTGCCCTTGTCCTTGTTGAACCCCAACCTCCTTCTTCACTTTTTTAAATATTGGGCACTACATCTGCCATACATTCCATTATTTCTTATCACATTCCCACCATATAATGGTATGTGTCTATGTAACATAGAGGGTGCCTGCACCAGCACTCTTGGCTTGCAAAGCAAGGCTAGCAAATAGTGCTTACGAGGCAAGCCTCTCAGTTTTAATTCAGTTTGCAAGATTTTAAGCATCATCATAATTTTATCAGCAGATTTTTAGCACTTAGCTGTGATCTTTTACATAAGTAATGTAGCAGCTTGACCTGCTCCTCAAAAACAGGGAGGAACTAGTACGGGAAGTAGATGTGGGTGGCAACCTGGGCAGCACTGATCATGAAATGGTAGATTTCAGGTTACCGACCAAAGGAAGAAAGGAGAGCAGCAAAATACACAGCCTGGACTTCAGAAAATCAGACTTTGACTCCCTGAGAGAACTGATGGGCAGGATCCCCTGGGATACTAATATGAAGGGGAAAGGAGTCCAGGAAAATCGGCAGTATTTTAACAAAGCCTTATTGAAGGCACAGGAACAAACCATCCTGATGTGCAGTAAGCAAAGCAAATATGGTAGGTGACTGGGTTGGCTTATAAGGGAAATTCTTGGTGAGCTTGAACACAAGAAGGAAGCTTATAAGAAGTGAAAACTTGGACAGATGATTGGGGGGGAGTATAAATATATTGCTTAAGAATGCAGACAAGTTATCAGGAAGGTGAAAGCACAATTGGAATTGCAGCTAGCAAGGGAAGAATAACAAGAAAAGTTTCGAAAGGCATATTAGCAATAAAAGGGTGATCAGAGAGGGTGTGGGGCCCTTACTGGATGAAGGCGGTAACCTAGTGACAAATAGTGTGGGAAAAGCTGAAGTACTCAATGCTATTTTTGCTTCTGTCTTCACAGACAAAGTCAGCTCTGAGACCACTGCACGAGGCAACATAGTATGGGAAGGAGGTGGGCAGCCCTCAGTGGAGAAAGAACAGGTTAAGAACTATTTAGAAAAGCTAGACATACACAAATCCATGGGTCCGGATTTGATGCATCCGAGGGTACTGAGGGAGTTGGCAAATGTCATTGTAGAGCCTTGGGCCATTATCTTTGAAAAATTGTGGAGATCAGGAGAAATCCCAGGTGATTGGAAAAAGGCAAATGAAGTGCCAATCTTTAAAAAAGGGAAGAAAGACATTCCAAGGAACTACTCAGGATGTGACTGAGAGTCTTACAAAACTGATCAAACCTTCGGATCGCTACCCCTTCCTGCTTCTCCATGTGGGAACTAACGATACGTCCAAGAATGACCTTGAGTGGGTTACTGTGGATTATGTAGCTCTGGGAAGAAGGATCAAAGAATTCAGTGCACAAGTGGTGTTCTCGTCCATCCTCCCTGTTGAAGGGAAAGGACTGAGCAGGGATCGTCGAATTGAGGAAGTAAATGCGTGGTTGCGCAGGTGGTGTCGGAGAGAGGCCTTTGGTTTCCTCGACCATGGGACTCTGTTCCGGGCACAAGGATTGTTAGGAAGAGATGGGATCTACCTAACAAAGAGAGGAAGGAGCATCTTCGTGGGCAAGCTTACAAACTTCCTGAGGAGGGCTTTAAACTATGTTCGTTGGGGATGGTGACCAAAACCCTGCGGTGAGTGGGAAAGTCGGATACCGGGAAGAAATGCAAAGAGGAACGAGCAAGAAAGGAGGACCCCTGATTCGAATGGTTATCTGAGGTGTTTGTACACTAATGCAAGAAGCCTGGGCAACAAACAGGAAGAATTGGAGGCCCTGGCCCAGTCCAAGAAATATGATTTAATTGGGATAACAGAGACTTGGTGGGATGACTCGCATGACTGGAGCGCTGTCATGGAAGGCTATAAACTGTTCAGGAAGAACAGGCAGGGGAGAAAAGGAGGAGGAGTTGCACTATATGTAAGAGAGCACTATGGGTATGTCTACACTACATGGCTCCGTCGACAGCATAACGGGGTGGTCGACAAAGGCTTTTGATGTCGACCGCCGAGCGTCCAGACTACCACGCTCAGCCGACAAACAGCTGATCGGCACAGCCGCGTAGCCGCGGGCAGTTCGTTCGAACCAAGGGGGATTTAAAAATGGCGGCCGGACGGGAACATGCAAATAAAGCCCGGGATATTTAAATCCCGGGCTTCATTTGCAACGCCGGTTCCCTGATTTGCCTACCTAGCTCGAATTAACGAGCTAGTGTAGACATACCCTTAGATTTTAGATTCTAAAGGATTGGCTCAGCGTGATCTTGTGGGTAAGACCCAAAGTGTAAATTGACTGGGAACTGTGGCAGGTCTTTTGGGACCGGCAGAACCCGTTCGGGATAGGTGAGATTGGGTTCTATAACCCCTCACCTGTGTGTTAGGCCCAGGGCTGATTGTGGCACAGGGAGAGCTGGGGTGCCTGAGGGGTTTTGATCGTGAGGCTTCCTGCTGGCTGGATTGGCAGCTGAAGTGCTCAGTGTGCCTGGTTTGTGGCCTGTTTGGGAAAGGCCTCTAGTCAGGGGCTGTAAGGAGCCCTGTGTAGTAAGTTGAGGGTCAGTAACATGGAGTCAGCAGGCCTAAATAGAGGCCTGTAACATGAAAACAGCAACAGGCCTGCAATCTAGTGAGCAAGACTTTGGTTCAGTAACACAGGAGCCAAGAAAGAGGCCCTACTGATAACTGTGTAATTGTGTAAGTTAGGTCGAGCATGGAAGGACACAAGAAGGCACTGGGTTCAAACTGTAAGCCAAAGGGGAGTAGCGGAACATCTTAATAAGAAATGTCTTGGTACAAAGACTCCCCAAAAACTAATGTTCATACCGACCTAGGTTCAGGACCGGGTCAAGATTGACAGCATGAAGGATAGTAAGTAAGCCCCCCTTCTGTCAGGTGAGGGGTGGTAACTAGGCAACAGAGGGTGGCAACCTGGTACGTAAAGAAATGATGTAAGTTGTTTGTACCTGTCTATAAAAGGACACCACAGAGGGTGCTCTCCGGCCTACCTTGGGGGGGGCGCACTAGGCGCCTGAACGGCAGGTGTCATTGCCTGAACTTACAGAATGCACAGTAGCTTAACTCTGACTAACTGCTGTTAATATCTGTTATACAGCAATAGGCCTGCCCGGTGTTGGTACCTTGTCAATGCGGGCCATAGTGCCCAGTGGTGTAATACGGTACTGATCTCTGTTACCAACTGGTAGAGCTTCTCATTTGACAATAAACCTGCTCGATTGATTTCAAACCTTGCCTGCATCTGTCGTTTCCGGGGCCTCTCAGAGATCTCCTGTGTTGACCCAAGTGCACGGGGTCTAACACTCTAGATAAAGGGAGTACCGATTGTTACGCACGCAGCCGAAAGTTTATCATCACCGACGGAGTAGAGGTCCTGTCGGGAGCGCGCCAGGATGATCCGGACCAGACGACGCTGACACTGACAGTTCAGACCACCGAAGGTACCGAGGTACAGAACACCGAGGTACGACACCCCGATTTTGAGCAATTCACCCTGAGCGGACGCCCTCAGTGGTGCCCAGACTCGGCCCAGTCCATCACACCTCCATGATGATATAAAGACTTACCCCTGTGTCAGGGTTGCTCTTACAAAAAAGTGGTATAACAGAGGAAATGGTAGTAGGGGCAGCCACTACCCTAGCCTACCTCATTATCCTCAGCAAAGACTGGCCCGTGTTTAACAAGCTGCTCCGGGAAGCCAGTCTCCGGGGTACACCTACCTGGGTTGCCCTGGAAGGGGACTCTATTGGTAGGGACCAATCTAACTCACCGGCCGAAGAACTCCTGAGGGAAGGTGGTGAGGGGCCCTTGGTGATCAATCCCCCAGAAAGCCCAGAGAACCCATGCGATACACCTGGGGAGAATTTTGGAGCAGCCAGCCTTGCAGGCTTACCCTGTGACCAGCAGGATGACTCGACTCTGCAGTTCGCCTATGTCATGACCATGAGGGATGGGCAGCAGCCTGGGGACCAAGGGGTTAACTGTACCTAGCCAGGTAGCAGTCAGCCAATAGAAATGCAGACAGGGACTTCAAACTGAGACAAAGGAATTTTGGGGTTTTCCCTCCTTTGTCTGTGGGCCAGTTGACACTCTAGATACTGAGGGAGACAGAAGACATGTCTGTCTCCAAGAAAAAACTCTTCAGAATGTGTAAGTAGGGTAAAGTTTAGATAAATCCATTAGGTTTTATTGTTTTCTGTGGTGGGACTTTGGATCTGATGTCTGTGCTGTTAGAAATGGGTTTTCCTCTCCTTTGTAACTAAGTTTTGGCCCATGGGAGTCCCCATGAGTATATTAACTGGTGACTTTTTCCATCTAGTCATTATGCTTGCAACAGGAGTATTGTTTTGATAATAAAAGTTCTTTCTTTTTTTTTTTTTTTAATTAACCTGGTATTGGTTCATTTCTGTGTCCTGGAGAATCTGTCTGTGGGATCTGCACGCCTCTGACTAGGGGATAGCAGCCACAGACTGCAGTTTGTATTTTCTCTTTCTTTTTCATGCTCTTTTGAGAAAAGAGCTTGGGGTGCCCTGTAGTTGGTTTCAAGTGTCCACCCCTGTTTGTGGGTTCAAAAGCACTTGATGGTGGCAGCGGATTCCCCAAAATCCAGGTATTAGGATTTTGGGGGGACGTTTTGTACCAAAGCCTGTGGAGATCAGGTTTTGGGGTACTTTTGCAGGCCCCCACTTCTCATTCATTGTGCCAGAGTGGGGAATCAGCCTTGACAGCCTATGATCTGGTGACCTGTGTTAATGGGGCAGCGAGGAATCCCCAGACACCTGAGCTGTGGTCCAGTTTTGAGCTGGTAGCAGACTGTCTTTACTGGGTGTCTCGAGATCCACAGACCCAGGAGATCCAATCCAAGCTACTGGTCCCCCACCGCCACTGGAGGGCTTGTTTAAAGTTAGCCCAAGACATCCCCATGACCGGTCATTGAGTTCTCTTGCAGTTTTATTGGCCCGGGATTTACCAAAAGGTGAAGGACTACTGCTGCTCCTGCCCTGAGTGTCAAATGGCTGTGGATGCCAGGGTCCAGAAAGCCCCACTGATCCTCCTTCAAGTGGTAGGGACCCCCTTTGAATGGGTTGCTCTTGACTTTGCTGTCATGAAGCAAAGCAGGGTACCGGTACACTATAGTCCTGGCTGACTATGCAGCCTGGTTTCCCGAGGCCATTCCACTCTGAAATACTGGAACACGGACCATCACTTCCAAGCTGGAGAAAATTTTTGCTCGAGTGTGGCTTCCCCGGGAGTTGTTGATGGACCAGGGGACCAATTTTACTTCTCGGCTACTCCACCAGGTGTGTGCCTTATTGGGGATACAAAAGCTCCAGATGTCGGTATTCCATCCACAGATCAGAGGACTAGTTGAGTGGTTCAATCGAACCCTTAAAGGGATGTTGAGGAAGTTTCCTCCCACTGAGATGCAGCAGTGGGACCAACTCCTCCCACCCTTGTTGCTGGCTATCCGGGAGGTGCGCCGAGCCTCCACCCACTTCTCACCATTTGAGCTCTTCTATGAGTGTCAACCCCATGGGGTGCTCAACTTGATGTGGGAAGCCTGGGAACACCCCCCCCCCCGCACATACAGGGTGGCAGTCTCTCCCTCTTCTCTCTTGCCTGGGGAACTGTGTTTGTTTTGCTGCCCCACCCTGAACCAGGGCCTGGGCCTTACTAACTGTGGAACTGTCTGTTTACCCACCCTGCCCTGAACCAGTGCCTGGGCTTATCAGCTGTTGAACTACTATTTTTTGTCTTTGTTTGCCGGGCCCATACTGTACTCCAGGCCAGGGATTTAAAGGGGACCATTGGGCATTTGTTTACAGGCCAGAGCACAGGTCTGGGGCCCAGGACTAAGACAGCTGGCTTACATAGCCCCTGGTAGATTGCCACTGTTTTATTTACTGCACCTCCACAGATACGGATGATTGCAGCTGCTGTTGGCCATGGGAAGGGAGAAAAGCCTGTTGAGAGTCTTTGGGTTAAGTTTAGAGGCAGGAGCAACAAGGGTGATGTTGTGGTGGATGTCTGCTATAGGATACAATATCAGGTGGATAAGGTAAATAGTTGTCTAAAGAAAGCCTCATCTACCAGAAGCTTCCAGATCACGGGCCCTGGTTCTCATGGGGGACTTTAATCACCCTGACATCTTCTGGGAGACCAATACAGCAGTACAGAGACAATCCAGGAAGCTTTTGGAGACTGTTGGTGATAACTTCCTGGTACAAGTGCTGAAGGAACCAATGAGGGGCCATGCGCAGCTTGAACTACTGCTCACAAACAGGGAGGAATTCATAGGGGAAGTAGATGTGGATGGCAACCTGGGCAGCAGTGATCATAAGATGGTAGATTTCAGGATCCTGACAAAAGGAAGAAAGGAGAGTAGCAAAATACACACCCTGGACTTCAGAAAAGGAGACTTTGACTCCCTCGGGGAACTGATGGGCAGGATCCCCTGGAATGCTAATATGAACAGGAAAGGAATGAAGGAGAGCTGGATGTATTTTAAAGAAGGCATAGGAAGAAAACATCCAGATGCCCAGTAAGAAAAACAAAAATGGTCATTGACCAGCTTGGCTTAACAGTGAAATCTTTAGCGCGTATAAACACAAAAAGGAAGCTTACAAGAAATGGAAACCTGGACAGATGACAGGGAAGAGTACAAATACATTGCCTAAACATGCAGGGATGTAATCAGGAAGACCAAAGTGCAATTGGAATTGTAAATAGCAAGGGTACCAAGTAAGATTTCTATAGGCATGTTAGCAATAAGAGCGTGGTCAGGGAAGGTGTCTTTCTGAATGAGGGAGGTACCCTAGTGACAGATGTTGTAGGAAAAGCTGAATTTACACAATGCTTTTTTGTCTCTGTCTCATCAAATGTTGAGGGAGTTGTCTGATTGCAGAGCCATTGACCATTATCTTTGAAAACTTGCAGAGATCAGGGGAGGTCCTGGACAACTGGGAAAAGGCAAATGTAGTGAAAAAAGGCAAGGAGGAAAATCTAGGGAATTACAGACCAGTCAGCTTCACCTCAGTCCCTGGAAAAAATCATGGAGGGGATCTTCAAGGAATCCATTTTGAAGCACTTGGAAGAGAGGAAAGTGGTCAGGAATAGTCAACATGGATTCACAAAGGGCAAGTCATGACTGACAAACCTGATTGCCTTCTATGATGAGGATATGGGGAAGGTGGTGGACATGATATACCTTGACTTTAGCAAGGCTTTTGATACAGTCTCCCCCAGTAAGTTAAAGAAATATGGATTATATAAATGGAGTATAAGGTGGATAGAAAGGTGGCTAGATCCTTGGGTTCATTAGGTAGTAATCAATGGCTCAATATCTGATTGGTGGTCAGTATCAAGTGGAGTGCCCCAAGGGTCGGTTCTGGGGCCGGTTTTATTCAACATCTTTATTATGTTGGATGAGGGGAAGGATTGCACCCTCAACAAGTTCACAGATGACACTAAGCTAGAAGGAGAGGTAGATACGCTGGAGGGTAAGGATAGGGTCCAGTGTGACCTAGACAAATTGGAGGATTGGATCAAAAGAAATCTGATGAGGTTCAACAAGGACAAGTGCAGAATCCTGCACTTGGGACAGAAGAATCTGCTACAGGCTAGGCACTGACTAGCTAAGCAGCAGTTTGACAGAAAAGGACCTGGGAATTACAGTGGATGAAAAGCTGCATCTGAGTCAACTGTGTGCCCATGTAGCCAAGAAGGGTAATGGCATATTGGGATGCATTAGTAGGAACATTGCCAGCAGATTTGTGGAGCTTTATTCAGCACTGGTGAGGCCACATTTGGAGTATTGTGTCCAGTTCTCCCCTCTTCCCTCGTCATTGCAGAAAGGATGTGGACAGACTGGAGAAGGTTCAGTGGATGGCAACAAAAGTGATTATGGGGATGGAGCACATGACTTACTAAGAGGGATTTGGGCTTATTTATGTAACTGCCACCAGGTGGATTTGAATCTGAGACCTCTTTAGCTTAGTGTGGGAGCCTCTACAGCTTGAGCTATAAAGCTAGCTGGCTTTCAGCTTAGGCTGCAGAGCTCCCGTGCTCTTAGCTCTTGCTGTAAGTGGTCTAAGTGCCACTCTATGGAACAGTGAATCACACTAGGTGTGTGGGTCACACTTTGTCCACAGAAGAGAACTGAGGGTGGTTTTGATAGCAGCCTTTAGCCACCTGGGGGGGGGGGGTTTCCAAAGAGGATGGAAAGAGTCTGTTCTCAGTAGTGATGGATGGCAGAATGAGGAGCAATGGTCTGAAGTTACAATGGGGGGAGGTCTAGGTTGGATATTAGGAAGAACTGTTTTACTAGGAGGGTGGTGACATACTGGTGGGTTGCCTAGGGAGGTGGTGGAATCTCCATTCCTAGAGGTTTTTAGGCCCCAGCTTGACAGAGCTCTGTCTGGAATGATTTAGCTGGGATTGGTCCTGCTTTTACAAGGGGGTTGAACATGATGACCTCCTGAAGTCTCTTTCAGCCCTATGATTCTATTATTCTAATGGGTGCTGTGGGAAGTGACGTGGAATGGGACATCATTCCCGCAGCACCCCCTGGGCACAAATGGCAATCCGCAGCCAACGGCAGCTGCAACTACATGTACCTACAGAGGTGAAAACTCTAGTAGTTTCTCGCCTTGTTCATTTCTTTCTCCATATCCAAACCTTCCCATGATTCTCTCCCAACCTTTCTTATCTGTTCCAACCTTCACGTTCCAGTCTCCTCCGATGATCAACACATCTCTCTTTGGTATCTCCTCCAATGTCTTTGTCGAATCTTTATAGAATAGCTCGATCTCTTCCTCCATGCTGTCCGACATGGGTGTATACACCTGAACGACCGAGATGTTGAATGGTTTTGCTCTGAATCTCGCTACCATCATTCTTGCACTCAGCGCTTTGTATCCGAACAACGCTCTTCATCTCTTTTGCTAAGAAGGAATCCGACTCCTGCCTAATGTTTCGTTTCGTTCCCTGACCAAATGACTTCACAATCTCACATCTCTCCCGATGCCATCAAACGCATCTCCACCAGTCCAAGTATATCACATCGGCATCTCTCCATCTCCTTTCAAAGCAGCTGTAACTTTCCCGTCGCCTGCAGCGTTTGGACATTCCACGTTCCGATTGATAGTATATGTGTTAGATGTCATTTTCTTTCGGTAGTGAACTTATCGACCCAACCCTGATCGCTCGATTGGTATCGCGGACCTTGTTTATCCGGGTGATGTCTGAGCCGGCATCTTTTATCAGTTAGTCATACTGGCATCAGATTTCATTTGTTTTGTTGCTTTACAATCAGCGGATTGACACTCATCTGACCAACCCCTTTATCCAGGCTTGGGACGGGCATGAAGCCTCTGGAGGCTAGGGAGTCGAAGAGATAGCTACAGTGATAGAAGAGTCAATTTAGCAGACGTTTCCAGAAGAAGAGAAGATTAATAAGAAGTGGATTACACAGGAGTCACGGAAGTTGGTCCAAGAGAAGAGAGTATTGAAAATCAGAAGGGATGTCTCTGAGAGGGCGGAACAGCAATATAGAGTGAAATACAATGAGGTAAGGAAAGCGGCCAGAATGGATAAGCTGAAGTGGTTAGAGGAGCAGTGTGAAGATATAAAGAGGTATTACGGTGAGTATAAGATCAGGGTGGTGTATAAGATGATTAGGAATATTAATAGGAAGTGGCAGCTAAAGCAGATGGCGATCAAAGACGAGAATGATAAGGTGCTCATGAACAAGGAGAAGGTTGTGCAGCGATGGACTAGATATTGTACTGATCTGTACAAAGCACAGTTGGACCCGAGTGTCTCAGAGAGACTGATCGAAGAATTGAAAGAGATATCACCACCAAGCATCAAGAGTGAGACTGATATTTTGAAGGAGGAAGTAGAAAGAGCAGTGAAACGACTAAGGAGCAATAAGAGCCCTGGAAATGATAAGATCATGGGAGAGATGATCAAATATGGTGGAGAAAGTATGATTCAGGCAATACACTGACTATGTAATATAGTGTGGAAAGAAGGGTAGGCACCTAAGGAATGGACAAGATCTGTGGTAGTGACAATACATAAGAACGGAAGCGTGTTGGCATGCAAGAACTACAGAATGATTGCCTTGACGAGTCATCTAGGCAAGGTGCTGCTGATGATACTGACAGAGAGATTGAGATCGCAGATAGAAGAACATCTAGCGGATGAACAAGCGAGATTCAGGAAAGATAGAAGTACCATACAGCAGATATTAGCACTAAAATTGATAGCGGAGAAAGCTTGGCGAAAGAACAACATCTACAATTGCTTCGTCGATTTTCAGAAGGGATTTGACAGTATAGATCAGAAAGTGACTTGGGCAGTGTTGGTGTTGTACGGAGTAGATCGCAGACTGATACAGTGGTTGAAGGATATCAACGATAATGCGGATGCAATGGTAAGAACGTGCAGAGAGTTGGGAAGTTGGTTTAGAACGAGTAGAGGTACGAGACAAGGAGATCCGATATCGCCAAGTGTCTTCATCACACACCCAGAGAGAGTGATGGACAAGATCAAGGAAGATGTAGAAAGGATATCGGTGCATGGGATGAGAATTAACAACTTGAGGTTCGCGGATGATATAGTTATCATCAAGAAAGATGAAGAGAAGCTAGTGAGAACAGTGCAGGTGCTAAATGAGGAAGGGAAGCGGTATGGACTAATTCTGAATATCGATAAAAGCGAAAGCAAGAGTGAGTTTGAAGGCGATGGATAAGATCTGGAAAAGTAAAGCGATTAGCTTAGGAACGAAGCTGAGCATCTTGAAAACATGTGTATTTAGTAACATGTTGTACGGATGTGAGACCATGGGTGATTACGAAAGATTAGAAGAGAAGGATATTGGTGTTCGAGAGGAGTTGTTATAGAAAGATCCTAAGAATAGGATGGATGCAGAAGGTCACCAATGAGAATTATATAGGAAGATACAGCCGAAAGAGAACCTACTGCAGAAGGTTATATAATGGAAGTTACAGCTATTTGGGCATATCTGCAGAATGAACAATGAGCGAAAAGTTAAGACCCTGATATTCAGCATAATGGATGGTCCAAATAGGAGAGGCAGACCACACAGAGAATGGGTAGATGATATAGTAGATTGGTGCGGAGCTAATCTACAGAAACTAAGCCACTCCGCACTGGACAGGGAAAGATGGAAGGAAATAGTGAGGGAGGCATAGGGACTCATAACTTCTGGCTCATTTACTGAAGCCCTTGAATCTTGTTTTAAATACTTTTAGTTACAGAGCATCCATCATTTACACTATCTCAGGGTATGTCTACACTACAAAGTTAATTCGAAATAACAGCAGTTATTTCAAATTAACTTTAATAGCGTCTATACAGGCAAACAGCTATTTCGAAATAAATTTGAAATAGTGGAGCCCTTATTTTGAATTTGGTAAACCTCATTCTACAAGGAGTAACACCAAATTCGAAATAGCTATTTCGAATTAAGTGCTGTGTAGACACTTAATTCGAAATAGGGGGCCTCCAGCCCTTCCCAGGGAGCCCTGGTGACCACACTGGGCACAACCAGGAAAACTTACTGTCCTCTCCCCCAGCCCCGGAGACATTAAAGGGGTAGACCCTGGCCACAGTGCTTGTGCCAGCTCCAAACCTGCCAGCCCAGAGCCAGCAGTGGCCACCGGGGCCCCTGACCCAGTGGCCCCAAAACATGAGCCAGCAAGCCACTGGCAGCCAGCCCTCCACCACTCCCCAGGAGCAGTCTGCCAGCTTGCAGGGGCCTGCCAGGGGTTGGAGAAGGCAGGCGCCTTCCTGGTCCAGGGTGGAGATCATGGACCTTATTCAGGTTTGGGGGGAATGCCCCCAACGTCCATGATCTCCGCACTAGACAGAGGAATGCGGCCGTCTATGGCAGGATAGCTGCCAGCCTGGCCACCAAAGGCCACATGCGAACCCAGGAGCAGGCTAGCATGAAAGTCAGGTTGGTCCGGCGAGACCCCCAACCCTGAGCCCTGAGCTTCCCCTGCCCCTTCTTCCCCTTGCTTCCCCCTTCCAGCTCCCTCCTCCCAGGTTTCCCCCTCCCCTCTCCCACCTTCTCTCTTCCCCTCTCCCACCTCCTTTTCCCAGTCTCCCCAGAGGTTCATCCCCGCCCAGTTTTGTTCAATAAACCCAGTTTCTATTTTTGAACATACGTGTCTTTTATTTGACATCAGGAAGGGGGGCTAGGGAGGGGTAAGTGGAAGGACGTGAGGGAGGAATGGGGCATGAGCCCCCAGTGGGGAGGACCGGGGAGGCTCTGAGGGGTGGACGCTTTCCCTCAGGGCCTCCTGGATCCTGACAGCCCCCCGATGGATCCCCCCCCGGATGGCAGCCTGCACCAAGTGCAGCTGGGCTGATGGCAACGACCCCACGAGACGCACTGGCGTGCCCAGGGGCAGCTCTGGCTCCATGTGGCAGAATGCTGTGGTGTCCCGAGTGCGGGCACTCGGGGCATTCCAAGACAGGACTGCTTTGCTGTCCCTCATCGAGGTAGACAAGCAAGTGGGGAACCCTGAGAACTGTCTGTCCGGGGTGGGGGTAGGGTCCCTTTAAGCACTGAGCTCAGTTAGCCTCAGGCAGCAGCCCCACACACTAAGTCCTAACCTGATGCCCTGCCGGCACTGGTTCCAACCAGCCTTAACTTCGGTTCAGGGTCCACTCAGTGTGGATGTGCTATTTCGAAATAGTTTTTGTGTATAGATGCGTTATTTCGAATTAGCTTAATTCGAATTAACTATTTTGAATTAAGTTAATTCGAAATAGCACTGTAGTGTAGACATACCCTCAGAGCGGTAGCTATATTAGTCTGTAACTCTAAAAATGAGTGGTCCTGTGCCCCCTTAGGGTATGTCTACACTTGCTCCCTAGTTCGAACTATGGATGCAAATGTCTCCGACCAAAATTACTAATGAAGTGGGGATTTAAATATCCCACGCTTCATTAGCATAATCTTGCCCGCGCGCTATTCCGCTTGCCAGCTGATTCGAACCAGGAAGTGCGCTCTGGGACGTGTTAGTTCGATCAAACATTTTTTGAGGAGTAACGTTAGTTCGAACCAAGGGGTTTGATTCGAACTAAAGAGGCCCGGAGCGCACTTCCTGGTTCGAATCAGCTAGCGAGCGGAATAGCGTGCGGGTGAGATTATGCTAATGAAGCGCGGGATATTTAAATCCCCGCTTCATTAGCTATTTTGGTCGGAGATGTTTGCATCCCTAGTTCGAACTAGGGAGCAAGTGTAGACATACTCTTAGGGTATGTCTACACTGCCACCCTAGTTCGAACTTGGGTGGCTAATGTAGGCATTCGAACTTGCAAATGAAGCCCGGGATTTAAATATCCCGGGCTTTATTTGCATGTTCCCGGGCGCCGCCATTTTTAAATGCCCCGTAGTTTGAACTCCCTGCCCGCGGCTACACGCGGCACGGACTCGGTAGTTCGAATTAAAGCTCCTAATTCGAACTACCTAGTCCGTGCTGCGTGTAGCCACGGGCAGGGAGTTCGAACTACGGGGCATTTAAAAATGGCGGCGCCCGGGAACATGCAAATAAAGCCCGGGATATTTAAATCCCGGGCTTCATTTGCAAGTTCGAATGCCTACATTAGCCACCCTAGTTTGAACTAGGGTGGCAGTGTAGACATACCCTTAGAGACTAATCAAAAGATACAGAATCTTGAGCTTTCATGGGCAAAACCCAATTCTTTAGATGAATTCAAGTGCAAATAACAGAAACCAATGTATATATAAACAGCAGAAGAAGCACCTGTCAATTGTAGGGCTCATGGTAAAGAGACCAATTAAGTGGGCTGCACGTGTCCCATACATAGCTTTTGATGTGGAAATACAGATGATAATGGCAGAGGAACTGGCTTTGTATTGCTCCAGCCAGTTTAAGCCCAGGGTAACAGTTTTGTTTAACCCCAGGGTAACAGTTTCAAATTGGTGGATAAATTCTAGCTCTGCAAATTCTCTCTGCAATTGGTTAGTGATGTAGGAGAAAGAAAGAGCCTAAAGCATGGTCTATTCAGCCCTGGAACCCAGAATTGTTGTCAACAGGCCTGGGAGGTGGTAACCACAAGCTGCGTCTATTCACCGGACAAAATTCCCATGTTGCAGTCTTTGGCTGCTCAAAGTTTGGAGGTTTAAGTTGTGACCACGGGATTGGTGCACAATATCTTTACGCTGGATAAAGTGGGGGTTCTGTTGCTCCCAACACCCACAAAAAGTTTTTCACAAAGCCATTACTTATACTTCACATATGCTATGAGAACCCCTCTCCTCACATATAACATCCCTCTAGTATAGCACACTGAGTGGATTCATGGACATATCGTAACATCTGTCTACTGTATATTTTGTCATTGTCACTTTTTTGTGAAGATGATAAATAAATACAGACAGAAATGGTAACATCCAATCTAATCAGATATCCAAAGACTGAAATGCCAAAGAGCTACTACATTTCATAGAAAGGCAGGGTTGTCTAGTAGATAGCCTCCAGGACTCGCATTGAGGAAACTTAGACTACGTCTAGACTGTAGGCTTCTTTCGGAAGAAGCTTTTTTTGGAAGAGATCTTCCGAAAAAACTTCTTCTGAAGAGCACGTCCACACACAAAGCGCATCAAAAAAGTGATGCACTTTTTCAAAAGAGAGCATCCAGACTGATTGGACGCTCTCTTGCATAAAAGGCCACCCTGAACTAGTTAAGCCAGGGCTTTAAGTCAACAGTTGCTTCCGAGTGCTGGTGCCGGAGCCGTGCAGAGACATGTGCTTAAAGGGACCTTCCCCCTGGAGAGCTGTTTCTCTGCTTCTTCTGCATGCTTGCTACTTCTTCAAGGGACAGCAAAGCTCTCGCAGTGCCTGCTGTAGTTGCCCTCTTCTTTTTTGGATGCCACAGCTTTGTTCTTTGTGCCATGGAGCCAGAGCTGCCCTTGGGCATGCGATGGCCCCACACAGCCATGCTATAGTTTTTGAAGCACCAGTTTGGACTGTGGGACCGGCTGGTAATGGAGCAGTGGGAAGACCAGTAGTGGCTCCCCCTTTTTGGAGCTTTGTGCCTGGCTCGCCCCCACCCTCCAGAGAAGCAACACCTACCTGTGGCCCGCCATCCCCCTGCAGGAGTGGGTCGCAATCACCCTCTGGAAGCTCACCACCCCAGACAGCTACCGGTCGGTGGGCAACAAGTTTGACATGGGGAAGTCCACTATCGGGGCCTGCCTCATGGAGGTAAGGAGCTCTCAGGCTGCAGTCCCTGAACGAGGGGGGGAGGGAAGGGGTGGGCAGAGGAGGGAGTCCTGGAAAAGGGGGGTCCCTCGGGAATGAGGGTTTGGGGACTGTGGGGAGTGGAGTGGGGGTGGGGAGAAGCCCCGTGCCACCCTCACACAGCCCAGCTGCGGGGGGGGAGGGCTCATAGGGGGTGGCTTCTGGGTTGTGGGGGGGACAGGGGAGGGGAGCAGGGGGGGCAGCTCCCAAGAGCTCAGGCACTCCCTCTCTCATTCTCTGTGTTGTGTGTATGTTTCTCTCCTTCTGCAGATTGTGAGGGCCATCAACTCGATCCTGCTATGGAGGGTCATCTGCCTGGGAGATCTGGACGCGACCATGGCCGGATTTGCTGCCCTGGTGTTCCCGAATTGCGGGGGAGCCATTGATGTGACCCACATCCCAATCCACATACCGGACCATCGAGCGGCCCAATACATAAATCGAAAGGGCTACTATTCAATGGTGCTGCAGGCCCTGGCTGACCACTGGGGCCACTTTACAGACATTTTTATCAGGTGGTTGGGCAGGGCACGTGATGGCCCAGTCTTCAGAAACTCGAGCCTGTACTGCAAGCTGGAGGCGGGCAGATTTTTCCCCTGCTGTGAACTTGCCATTGGGGACTTGCAGATGCCACTGTGCATCATGGGGGACACGACCTACACCCTCATGCCGTGGCTTATAAAGCCATACACTGACCACCTGGATCCCAGCAGGGACCAATTTAATGCCCATCTGAACTGTGTCACCTGAAGGCACGTTTCTGGTGCCTGCTGACCCGCCTTGATGTGGGGGAGCACAACATCCCCGAGGTGGTGACAGCATGTTGTGTCCTCCACAACATTGTGGAAAGGAAGGGGTAGGCCTTCCTCCCAGGGTGGGGGGGGGGGGCAGACACTGGCCATGAGGGGTGAACGTTTAAGCAGCAGAGGACAGCTGCTTTCTGCCAGGCCCATCAGGCCGGGGTGCACATCCAGGAGGCCCTGAAGGAGAGGTTCTCTCAAGGTCCCCAGTAACTCTTGCCAGGGCCTCCTCCCTAGGGGCCTCTGGCTTGCAGCCCTATCCCTTCCCCACCACAACAAAATGAAGTCTGTATTTATGAAATATTCAGAAAAGGTGCGCAGGGGGAGGGAGGCTCATAACCTGGAGGGGGAGGGGGGCTCATAACTGGGAGGGGTGAGGGCGTGGCTCGATATGCCACCTTGGGTGCAAGGACCTCGTCGGAGTTGGGGTTGGGTGGGTCCAGGGACCACAGGGGGATGGACAGGAGAGGGGGCTGGAGCGGGGTCAGGAATGGCAGGGGGCAGGGGAAGGAGGCATAGGAATCATTTGGGGCAAGGGGCATGGGCATTGCTAGGGGAGGGGGCATGGGCATCATCTGGGGAGGGAGCAGAGGCATAGCAGGGAGGGCAGGTAGAGGGGGAATGGGCATAGCGGGGGGGGGGGGCAGAAGCGTGGTAGCCAGGAGCAGCGGCATCAGGTGGGAGTACCATCAGGTGTGACATGACGGCACACATGTTGTCACACCACTGCATCAACTGGTCCCATGCGCGTTTCTGCCACTCCAAGTCCTCGCGGAAGTCATGCAGGACACTGATGTGCTGGTGCATAAGGTCTTCTTGGACCCTGGCTCACCTTTCGGTCCCCCTGGCTCTGGCAGGTGCCTGCAGTGGTGTGGCTTGCCCCTTAGTCCCGGCTGGTCCACCTGTGGAGAACACACAGAGGGAGAGGCGGTCAGTCATCCATGCAGACACTGTCCCTGAGGCCATGCCCTCCTCTGTGAGCAGCAACCCACAGTCCTCAGGCCAGAGGAGGGAGATGTCCTGGAAGCAAGGCCATGTGTAGCCTGCACAGCATGCCCACCCTCACAGGGGCCCCGACGTGCCCAGAGGACCATACTGCTCCCTTCCCCTTCCCCCCCGCCCATGGACAAGCAGTCAAGGGACATGTCTGGCCACAGTGGTATCCCCTCATGGGCAGCAGAGGAACCGGGAGCAGACTGGGCCTCCCTGGGGTCCATGCACACAGGAGCAGCTCGCAGTGCTGTGTGTGGGAGTGGATGCTGCCTTGCACATGCAGGCATGCCCGTGTGCTGTATGTGGCACTCCTCGGCCTGTGTGGGGTCGTGCCTGTGCCCTTGTGGCTAGCCTGCTTCCAGCCGGGGCAGGATGTGTGTGGCCTCCTCTGAGCCTGGCAGCAGGATCCCACCCATGCTCAGGGGCTGCCTGCTGGGTCCGCGTGCTGCACACTAATATCCAGCCCAAGAAGCCTGAGTGACACTCACTCCCCACCCCTATGTGCCTGCCTCCCCTGCCCTGTGTGTCTGAAAAGTGAGACCACTCACCTGAAGACCCCTCCCAAGCATCTTCGGATGCCTGGGAGACGTCCTGGTTCACTGGCACTGGCTCCAAGGAGAGGGTTATGGTGCCCGTCTCCTCCTCCTCCTCCACCTCCAGCTGGCCCTGGCCCTCCTGCTCCTCCTTTGTGGAGATCTCCGGCCAGGTGATGACGGGTCTCCAAGCCTGAGTCCACCAGGACGGGTGGGGAAGATGTTTCCTCACCCCCCAGGATCTGGTGCAGCTCCTGGTAGTAGGGGCAGGTGTGGGGTCCTGCCCCTGAGCACAAGCTGCACTCTGTGGCCTGAACATATCCCTAGTGGAGCTCCTTAACTTTACTCCGGACTTGTTCCAAGGTCTGGGGTGGGTGTCCGCGCTCCACAAGGGAGTCAGCCATCCGGCCATAAATGTCCACATTTCTCCACATGGACTGGAGATCTTGCAAGGTCTCCTCCTTCTCCAGACAGGATCTCTGGTCTGGACCAGGAGAGTGCGCACCTCTTGCTCTCCCTGGGTGGGTCCTGGGATCACTGAGGCTGCTCCCTGCAAGGGCCAGGTGGTCAAAGGGAGCTTGAGGCTCGGACATGGCTGGCAAGGCCTGTGGCAGGGAGAGCCGCACGGTGAGGTGCTGCTCTGAAGCTGGCTTCCTGCCTCAAGGATTGTCCAGGGTGCCTGCAGCTTTAAGAGGGGCCAGGAGACAGGAACTATAGAGTTGTGATTACTTTGGATGGAGTGGCCACCAGGGCACCTGTGCTATTTCCTGGAGGCCTCTTCTTTAGAAAGAAAACCCTCCTCCCCGTCCACATACACCTTTTTCCAAAAGAGCTCTTTCACAAAAAGGCTGCTTCCTTGTAGAATGAGGATTGCCAACGTTGGAAAACCCCCTCTGTTCTTTCGATTTACTTTAGAAAGAATGCTATTGCTGTGTGAACGTAACTCAGGTTTTGTCTGAAAAACGTCCGTTTTTCTGACAGAACTCTGTAGTGTAGATATATCCTTAGGTTTTATTCCCAGCTCTGCCACTGGCCTGCTAAGTAACTTTGGGCAAGTTACTGCACAGCTGTGCCTGAGTTTTCCCATCTGTAAAATGGCAAATGACATACAATACTTTTGCTGTTGGGGTATGTAAAAATGAATAGGTCTGAAATTTCTCTACATTAGTGGTTCAGGGGTCTAGCCAGCATAAGCATTGCCACTTCCCTTTAACATGTTTTTCCCCTTTGTCCTGGAAGTCTTGGAAAGTAGATAAGCATGCAGCTTTACTTTGTTTTGTCTTTTGCTTATCCTCTTTGGCACTATATAAAATATCTTCAGGGTTAAATTTCTTCTAATCTCCTTAACCTGCTGATTTAGAAAGTTGTAGTGTAGAAAGTGTCAATTTAATTAGAAATTATATAAATAGTAATTAGGGGTGGGTATAAGTGTATTCATTATTTGCTTTTAATATTAATGTTATGGGAGTTAACATTACTAAATAAGGTTTTAGGAAAAGTAGTAATAATTAACATACTAAAATAGATAAACGCATCTGACTAATGCCCATTTGTGGCCACTCGGATGGTGTGTTAAATGGCCGAGTAAATGTGCGTAGGCAATAAAGCAGTTCCTTTTACCCCGTCCACTCCTGGGTTGCCTGTTTCTTCTCTAACATTTGCAAAGCATTTTGAGATCTACTGACAAAGCACAATACAAGCACTAGGTACACCATTGTGATTACATTTTATCATCTCTTCTAGAAGCAGTCTCCAAGGCTCAAGAAGATAGAGCATCCAAATCAATTTTAATCTACCATCCTACTATCTTTTACTTTAAGCTCTGCAAACTTCTCCAAACAAGTTCAATCCACTTCAGTCCTCTCCCTACATTTTTAGCATCTGTCAAATTAGAAATCTTTAAGATTGCACCAGACACACTGTGGATGCTAACACTTTCTTAGCAGCAACAATGGAGAAATATTCTCATTTGTTTTTCCTACAGCACTGCCATGAATTATTCCTTTTATTGAACTGTATTTTTCTAGGTTTAGTGTGACGTAGGGGGTGGGGATTCAGTTTTGCTCTAGTCTGCAATCATGTGATAGCCTTTGTTCAGAATGACAAATTAAGGAACTTCATACTTGCTCTTTGGTGGACTTGATGAAAAGACTGTCCCAACAATACAGCTCTGTGCACAGCAATTATTTCTTCTGTCACACATCTCCAATTTTATACACATACAGTTGCTTACATTTAAAACAGTTCAAGAGGCTCAGCAAATATTCAGTTAATGACCTGCTGTGTTATTTCAAATAAGAAATGGCAGAATTACTTTGCTAACCCAAAATAACAGTATGCTGCTAGGCAGCTTCAATAAAGTGCTAATTTCTATTTTTTGGTTAAACCAATTTAACATTTTGAACTGCAAATAATTTGTGTAACTCAAAATAAATACAATTGTTTTACTACTCCCGCTGAGTGAGAAAATGCCAAGCTGAGTGAAGCAGCATGGCCTTATGCCTACAGAAGAGAATTGGAAGCTGATTTTCCACTGCTTTATCTAGTCATTTACACCTATTCAAACAAACTAAAGTATGTGTAACAGGCCACCAAATCAGTAGTCTCCCTTTATTTACTTTAGTGATAGAAATGTAGCCATGTTAGTCGGGTGTAGCTGAAACAAAAAAACAGGACTATGTAGCACTTTAAAGACTAACAAGATGGTTTATTAGGTGATGAGCTTTCGTGGGCCAGACCCACTTCCTCAGATCAAATAGTGGAAGAAAATTGTCACAACCATGTATACCAAAGGATACAATTAAAAAAATGAACACATGAAAAGGACAAATCAAATTTCAGAACAGAAAGGGGATGGGGGGGGAGGTAAATGTCTGTGAGCTAATGATATTAGAGGTGATAATTGGGGAAGCTATCTTTGTATTGGGTGAGATAATTAGAGTCTTTATTCATACCTAAGTGTAAAGTGTCGAATTTAAGCATGAATGACAGTTCAGAGGATTCTCTTTCAAGTGTAGACTTAAAAGGCCTTTGAAGCAGGATGCAGGTAATTAAGTCGTTGAGACAATGTCCTTTCTGGTTGAAATGGAAAGAAACTGTTTTTTCTTTGTGATCCTGTCTAATATCTGTTTTGTGGGCATTGATCCTTTGGCGAAGTGTCTGAGATGTTTGTCCAATGTACATAGCAGACGGACACTTTCGGCACATGATAGCATAAATTATATTTCTGGATGCTATCCAGAGTCTCAGAAACAACCTGGACATTATAATCAAACCAGCTGACAAAGGGGGTGCTGTGGTCATTATGAATAAGGCTGACTACAACCAGGAGGCAACCAGACAACTCTCCAACACCACATTTTACAAACCTCTCTCCTCTGATCCCACCTCGAAATACCAAAAGAAACTACACTGTCTCCTTAAAAGCCTCCCAATAGCTACTCAGGAACAAATCCACACAGAAACACCTTCTGACCCCCGACCAGGATTATTCTATCTGCTTCCCAAAATCCATAAACCCGGACACCCCGGACGTCCCATCATCTCTGGTATCGGCACGCTCACTACTGGTTTATCCAGCTATGTAGAATCTCTTCTCAAACCCTACGCAACCAACACCCCCAGCTATCTCCGAGATACTACTGACTTCCTAAGGAAACTACAAAACATCGATAACCTCCCCGATAACACCATCCTTGCCACCATGGATGTAGAAGCTCTATACACCAACATCCCACATAAAGATGGATTACAAGCAATTAGAAACACTATCCCAGAAGACACCACTGCCAGTCTGATAGCAGACCTATGTAACTTTGTTCTCACCCACAATTATTTCCAGTTTGAGAACAACTTATACCTCCAGATCAGCGGCACAGCCATGGGTACATGCATGGCCCCACAGTATGCTAATATTTTTATGGCTGACCTAGAACAACGTTTCCTCAGCTCCCATCCCCTTTTACCCCTTCTCTACTTACGCTACATTGATGACATCTTTATGATCTGGACACATGGCCAAGAAACACTGGAGACATTCCACAGAGATTTTAACAACCTACACCCCATCAATCTCAGCCTGGACCATTCTACACAAGAGATCCATTTCCTGGACACCACAGTACAAATCAGCAATGGAAAATTAGATACCACTCTCTACAGAAAACCCACTGACTCATACAGTTATCTACATGCTTCCAGCTCCCATCCAGAACACACCATACGATCCATCATCTATTGCCAAGCCCTTCGATACAACCGCATCTGCTCTAATCCCACTGACAGAGACCAGAAACTTCAGGATCTCTACCAAGCATTTATAAACCTCAACTACCCACCCGGAGAAATAAAAAAGCAAATTGAAAGAGCCAGACGAATACCTAGAAACCATCTACCTCAAGACAGACCCAAGAAAACCAACAATAGAACACCACTTGTCATCACCTTCAACCCCCAACTCAAACCTGTCCAACACATTATCAATAAACTACAGCCTATACTGGAACAGGATACTAAACTCCAAGATGCTCTGGGAGACAGACCCATAGTCTCCTATAGACAACCACCTAACCTCAAGATGATTCTTACCAACAACCACAGGACATGCCACACTAATACCAACCCTGGTACCTTCCCTTGCAACAAACCCCGTTGCCAGCTTTGTCCACATATTCACTCTGCTGATACCATTATTGGACCTAACCAAGTGAGTTATAAGATCAAGAACACATATTCCTGCGCATCCAGAAATATAATGTATGCTATCATGTGCCGAAAGTGTCCATCTGCTATGTAAATTGGATAAACATCTCAGCCACTTCGCCAAAGGATCAATGCCCACAAAACAGATATTAGACAGGATCACAAAGAAAAAACAGTTTCTTTCCATTTCAACCAGAAAGGACATTGTCTCAACGACTTAATTACCTGCATCGTGCTTCAAAGGCCTTTTAAGTCTAAACTTGAAAGAGAATCCTCTGAACTATCATTCATGCTTAAATTCGACACTTTACACTTAGGTATGAATAAAGACTCTAATTATCTCACCCAATACAAAGATAGCTTCCCCAATTATCACCTCTAATATCATTAGCTCACAGACATTTACCTCCCCTCCCCATCCCCCTTCTGTTCTGAAATTTGATTTGTCCTTTTCATATGTGTTCATTTTTTTAATTGTATCCTTTGGTATATATGGTTGTGACAATTTTCTTCCACTATTTGATCTGAGGAAGTGGGTCTGGCCCACGGAAGCTCATCACCTAATAAACCATCTTGTTAGTCTTTAAAGTGCTACATAGTCCTGTTTTTTGTTTATTTCCTTTAGTGGTCATCATTGCAGATGTAAGTTACTACTCAGGCTACAAGGCAGTAGCAAATCAAACTCATAGCTTATAATTTTGACCAACCCTAATGGAATGTGAGCAAGTCACCTCTTTTTCACTAATTTCCCTATCAGTATTATGACACTTTTCCAGTTTTGCAAAGGATTTTAAGATCTTTGGGTAAAAGTTATGATATAAATGCTGAGTATCCTTGTAAGGATCTAAAACAGTTTGGTGTTTCCAGCTGGATAGACTATGATCTATTGCCTAGCTAGTCAGTGACTTAAAGAGGAACACATGACCCCTAACAATAAAAAGACTCAGCAACAGAAAACTGGATGCTAGAGCGGGATATTCCTAGAGAATGTTTGAAAGCAAAACAAACATCAGATATATTTCCAAGTTCATAGAATCACAGGGCTGGAAGAGACCTCAGGAGGTCATCGAGTCCAACCTCTGCCCAAAGCAGGACCAACCCCAACTAAATCACCCCAGCCAGGGCTTTGTCAAGCCAGGACTTAAAAACTTCTAGGGATGGAGATTCCACCACCTCCATAGGCAACCCATTCGAATGCTTCACCACCCTCCGAGTAAAATAGTTTTTCCTAATATACAACCTAGATTTGGACAGAATACTCCAGATGTGGCCTCACCAGTGTCGAGTAATGCCGTTAGCCTTCTTGGCTACAAGGGCACACTATTGACTCGTATTTCAGCTTTTTCTCCACTGTAGTCACCTATTTTCAGAGGAAAATATTTCACCAATAAACCTGTAGTAACTAAAAACTATTGCAAATTATTCCAGCCCAGTGAAATCATGAAACTACATTGCTGCTGGTTCTGTGAGTGCTCAGGAAACAGAGGTACAAGGAATCTTGCCCTCCTGCCAGGTATTAGGCACAATCTTGCTAGAGCAGAAGCACCACTCCATGCATTACCAAAGTTACTAGTCTCCTGCAAAGAGTCAGGGGATAGGCAGGGTGAGACAGGGACTCTGCGTTTTCCTTCTTGGTTGTCCTGCAGTGCTGACTATGATGGGTTGGATCACAGAGATCCCATTGAGACTGTCATCCAATATGATGATCATACTACTGCTCCTGTTTACTTGTTCTTTGGGGTGCCCATCACCCTGTTCTGCTGGGTCAGAAGCTCTGGTCTCCCTCAGCAAAGGTAACAGTCCCCCAGAAGAGTAAACAGATATTCATAACAGCTCAGCTCTGAGACTTGTCAGCACCCAGGAGTCCAGCCTCCAAAGGGACCAATGCCCCGAATAAATCTGTCTTACTCTGTATAAGAGAAAGCTCACAAGTTTGCTCCATTTATCAATGAAAGAGAGATATTTGTCCCCCTCCTCAGGTAACAACTATTCACACTGGATATGATAATAAACAGAACTGATTTTGTTAAGTAGAAAAAGTGTGATTTAAGCAGTTGCAAATGATATCGGACAGATCAAAGTAAGTTGCTAAGCTAAAATATACGTAACACACCAGCTAAACATTATATACTGAGGCTACATCTACATTGTGCATTCTTGTGCAAGAAGCTATGCAAATGAAGTGCGGCGATGAATATTGCCGCATCGCATTTGCATACCTAATGAGCAGCAACTTTTGTGCAAGGGGCTTTTGCACAAGAAGGAGCAGTGTATACTGCTCCTTCTTGCACAAAAAACCCCTCTTGAGCAAGAGCAGTTCTGCCGCTAATTTTCACCGTAGTCCTTATTTCAGGTAAAGTTCTTCAAATCAAAGCTGATCTTTTCTCTGATTTGGACACAATTGCTTCTCCCCCCACCTCATTAGAGTTCTTTTGTTTCCAGGTCTTTTTATGTGTCCTCTGTGAAGCCAGCTGAAGACAATCATTGTTTCCTTCCCATACCTTAAATAGAATTTCCCACAGGCAGGAACTCTTTGTTCAATTCTCTACACTCTCTGTGGAAGAGTACAAAATTCAAGATGGATTCCGGTTCCAGGTGGCATATTCACCTGCCTTTGTAGGACCAATCACAATTATGTCTTACAGGTGTGGCGTAGTGGGGGTGCTGTCTGCTCTGTAACCCAGTTCCCCCCCGACCCTGCTCTGTGTTGTGAGATTCTCACTGACTCTCCCAAATGTGTATTGACCCAGACACCTAGGCTCAGCCTCCCAGGGAGAGAGACAAAGGGAGGAAGGCGGAGACCAACACCTGCCTGGGGGACAGGGCCTGGGAGGGAGGCAGTGACGGTCGGGGAAGCAGGAGGAGAACAGACTAGGGAGGGGGCTAGATTTGGAGGGGTCCGGTCTCCTCCCATCTCAAGGGGGGGGGGGGGTTGAGGCCTCCTAGCCCTGGTTACTGTGACCAGATTACATCTATGCTGTGCTGTACCCTGGAGAAGCAATAAATTCCCTCAATTCTACTGGCTGGCGGAGTCTGTTCGTGCCACTACGGGGGTGCAGAAGTCGGGGAGACCTCAACACGCCGTCACAACAGGAAAAACAAAACTGTTTACAGATCATTGCCTCGAGCACCAATAAGTTCTTTAAGTACAATAAAGATACATGCACATACATAGAATATGCACATTCAGAGTATTACAAGATATTGAATGATAGGGTACTAGCCCCATTTTATATTAAACATATCTGAGTTACTCATATTCATGTTAAAAAACATATTTCCATAAAATATTGGGGTACAGTGTCAGACCTCTCTCCCAAGTTCACTGCTAGAGGATTGGACAGTGTCCAGTGCAGAGGCAGTGTGCTCAGAATGTCTGTTTGGCTTTAGTTACACATTCACCCAGTGTCATTCAACCCTGTCATGTCATTAAAATGTGGTTTTCCAAGTTTCTGTGTTCCTGAAAGCACTTTGGAGTGGTGCTTGCCCCTGAGAATGCAGATAGTGAAGTCTTTTAAAGTGTAGGGTGTGTGTCTACACTAGCTCGTTAGTTTGAGCTAGGTCGGCAAATGAGGGCAACCGGAGTTGCAAATGAAGCCCGGGATTTAAATATCCAGGGCTTCATTTGCATGTTCCCGGGCACCGCCATTTTTAAATCCCCATTAGTCTGAACTCCGTGCCCATGGCTACACGCGGCAGTTAAACGTTAATTCGAACTAACTCCTTAGTTTGAATTAACTGTTACTCCTCATTCCGCGTCTAGCCGCGGGCAGGTACTTTGGACTAAGAGGGATTTAAAAATGGCGGTGCCCGGGAACATGCAAATGAAGCCCAGGATATTTAAATCCCGGGCTTTATTTGCAACTCCAGTTGCCCTCATTTGCCTACCTAGCTCAAACTAACGAGCTAGTGTAGACATACCCTCGGTGTCTTGGCCTTAAGCCCCTATTGCCATGAAGTGGTGTGCCCTTGTTTCCCCTTCCACACAGCAGAGTCAGTTTGTTATATCCTTGGTGCTATACCCATTTTTAAGCCTGTTAACAGGTATTATCTTAGAAGCAGCATATTCATGGAACTTTCTTGCTGCTATCCCTAGCAGGTGCAAAACCTTTCTCCAAAAATCATGTATGTTAAATATTTTCAAGGGGTTTACCATCAATATGAGTTCCTTCCTTTTCATCCATAGGTGTTGTAGGAAAAGCAGAGTGATGTTTCCAAGTTTATTTACTATACCACACCCTGGCTGTGTCTAGACTGGCCAGTTTTTCCAGAAAATCAGCCGCTTTTCCGGAAAAACTTGCCAGCTGTCTACACTGGCCGCTTGAATTTCCGCAAGAACACTGACGATCTCATGTATGATTGTCAGTGTTCTTGCGCAAATACTATGCTAGTCCCGTTCGGGCAAAAGCCCTCTTGCGCAAATGCTTTTGCGCAAGAGGGCCAGTGTAGACAACCCAGAATTGTTTTGCGCAAAAAAGCCCCGATGGCTAAAATGGCGATCGGGGCTTTCTTGTGCAAAAGCGCATCTAGATTGGCCAGGGACGCTTTTCCGCAAAAAGTGTTTTTGAGGAAAAGCGTCCATGCCAATCTAGACGCTCTGTTCTGAAAATGCTTTTAACGGAAAACTTTTCAGTTAAAAGCATTTCCGGAAAATCATGCCAAGCTAGACGCAGCCCCTGTGTTTAAACCTGGGGTCTCAAACTCCTGGACCATGGGCCATCTATGGGCTGGAGCATGTTTACAATCTGGCCTGGAAGACCCAATGGCTTGGGAGGCTTGTCTGAATCCATCCCCCAAGCTCTGCCCCTTCTCCCCATCTCCCCCCGCCCACGTCCCATGACACCCAATCCCTTGAGGGATCCAGTCTCAGAGATTACCAGGGGACCTGGTGCAGGAAAGCAACAGCAGTCAGGCCCCATGCAATCCCCATACTGGTGGGAGGAATGGGGAAGCAGAGCACACTTGTTGAGCACACTCACTTTGCTTTGCTCCACTTCCCTGTGGCATCTACCACTCCAGTGAGTGTGGGAGATTTGACCACTGCTGATGCCCCATCACTGGTCCCCCAGTAATCCTTGAGGCTGGGTCCCTCAAGGAAATGGGTGCAATGGGGGAAGAGAGTAGGGCTGTGGTGTGAAGGGCAAGAGTTTGGGAATGGGTTTAGACATGTCCCCCTGTCCAGGCCAATAGGTATCCCAGGCCAGGATGCAAATATGTTCTGACTTGTAGAATCGTAGAATCCTAGCGTTGGAAGAGACCTCATTAGGTCATCTAGTCCAAAACCCTGCTAAAAACAGGACCAATCCCAACTAAATCATCCCAGCCAGGACTTTGTCAAACAAGGCCTTAAAAACCTCTAGTGATAGAGATTCCACCACCTCCCTAGGTAACCCATTCCAGTGCTTCACCACCTTCCTAGTGAAATAGTTTTTACTAATATCCAACTTTGACCTCCCCCCCTGCAACTTGAGACCATTGCTCCTTGTTCTGTCATCTGTCACCCCTAAAAACAGCTTCTCTGCATACTCTTTGGAACCTCCCTTCAGGTAGTTTAAGGCTTCTATTAAATTCCCCCTCACTCTTCTCTTCTCAAATAAGCCCAAATCCCTCAGCCTCTCCTCATAAGTGTTTCCGCCCTCTGAGGCATCTGGTATTGGCCACTGTTGGCAGACAGGATACTGGGCTAAATGGACCTTTTGTCTGACCCAGTATGGCTGTTCTTATGTTCTTAAGTCATGTGCTCCAGCCCTCTAATAATTTTTGTTGCCCTCTGCTGGATTCTCTCCAATGCATCCACATCCTTTCTTTAATGGGGGGGCCCAGATTTGGACATAGTACACCAGTGCTGAATAAAGTGGAATAATCACTTCCCTAGATCTGCTGGCAATGCTTGTACTAATCTCCTACTAATGCACCCCACTATGCCATTACCCTTCTTGGCTATAAGGGAACACTATTGACTTCTACTTCTCATCCACTATAATCCCGAGGTCCTTTTCTGCAGAACTGCTGCTTAGCCAATCAGTATCCAGCCAGTAGAGGTGCTTGGGATTCTTCCATTCCAAGTGCAGGACTCTGCGTTTGTCTGTGTTAAAACTCATCAGATTTCTTTTGGCCCAATACTCCAATTTGGCTAGGTTACTCTGGACCCTATCCCTTCCCTCCAGTGTGTCTACCTCTCCCCTTAGCTTAATCTCATCTGCAAACTTGCTGAGGGTGCAGTCCATCCCCTCATCCACATCCTTAATAAAGACATTGCACAAAACCTGCCCCAGAACCAACCCATGGGGAACTCCACTTGATACCAATCACCAACCAGACATCACATTCATCTAGCCAGCTTTCTATCCTTCTTACAGTTCATTTATCCAATCCATAATTCCTTAAAGTGCTGGCAAGAATACTGTGGGAAACCATATCAAAAGTCATCTGTAGATTACACGCAAGTTTGGAGTCTGAGACCCTTGGTTTAAACTATTCGGGTTGCTTGGTATTTATCACTCTCTTCAATCCCTCCATGTATCAAGGTGTGTGTTTAGCTATAGAGTTTTCTCTCTCTTTACTAAATGTTTCCAGTCCATACTCTCTTCTGAAGCTTTGGGGAGGAAAGGGTTGCCAATCGTTATGTGCCTCCCCCTCTGGGAGAAACTCCTGCAAAGAATTTACACAGACACAGAAGATTCTCTCTAATCCTCTTTCTTTGTGTTGGGGTATTTTCTATCCCAGCCCTCAGATGGTCTATCAGCATATATATAGCCACTTACTCTCAAGGGGATCTTTATCTTTCTGTCTCAAAAATACGATGTTAGTTTTGACATGTACTCTTAGACCAATGTCTGGCAACACTGTGTTTTGGACCACTGGGGGCTTCCATTGTTCCCAAGATTATGTTCCCAAGAGTTCAGTCATGGAGCCACCCAATAACTCCCCCTTGAAATCTGAATGACAGGTGGGCTGTTTGGGATTATAGATGTGGACCCAATTCCCTCCTCCAAGGGCCCCCTGAAAAAGGTGGAGAGACACTCCTGCACTCCCTCCTCTGGGTCATCTGTCCCCTGTCCAGCATTAGGCACAGAGCTCCCAGCCATGACAGACCCTTTCCTGATAAGCCCTGTATCCTTCTGCCCCTTAGAATTGGGTTGACCTCCAGTTACCAAGGCTTTGGATTCCTCAGTCCACACAGTGGCATCTTGGACTCCCCACCTTTTCCTGAGCGCCTTCCTTCAAGACTCATATCTTTGTTCAACCCAAGGTTGGATGTGCCCCCTGCTGCTCTACTTCTCCTCCACCTCTTACTCTCACCGCAAATTATCTAGCACAACTGGAGAAGAATTAAAGAGACACTCTCCCATTTGCTGAACAGATTCTCTGGCTTTGCTCTCCCCCATTCAAATTTCAGCACAAGATTCCTTCTTGCTGCTTACACGACTTGGGATGGATTCAGTCACATCAAAAAAGTCATTTCCCAAAATAAAATTATGTACATTTCTGTGATCCAGCAGCAATAATTAGCTCAACTTGTTTGTAGCCTGTCTGACCTCATATCCTGGCCAAAAATGCAGGGATTTCATGGCCACCAACCAATTCTAATTCTGCCATTTTCCCAAGGAGAATATCTTCTTTATTAATTAAGTCCCTCTGGACAATCTCTGCCATTAATTTTGATAGTATGAAAATGCTCAGTGTTTGAATTTGCATTGGCAACCTTCTTAAACCCTGTGTGGTAAATGTTTTCCCTGTGTTCCATACCTGCTGCTCATTCCCACTCAGCATTGGGCATTTATTCCTCAGATGCTCAGTGGAATTACAATGCTAGCACCTTTTGGGATCCTCTGTATAGGAGATTTGGTTGGGACAAGTAACAGGAGAGTGAATTTAGGGAGTTCACATCCACCATCCTTCTTCCCAGGGGTAAAACAGAGGCCTTGCCTCCCCACCAAACTTAAACCCCTCTGTGATTTACGTTACCAGGTATTTGCAATTGATCAGCACATGCAGCAAGAGATTCAGCTTATTCCACCATTATGGTCTATTTTATATAGGCTCTTATTCCACACTGCTCACCAAATTATCTGAACACTTTTCAGTAGTATGCTAGGTGATGTAACTAATATCTATCACATGTGGTTCACCCATTATCTAGGTAGGATAATCATGTGAACACTGTAGGGATTTAAAAAAAATATGTACATGATGGAGAACATTACATAGTTCTGCATTTCCAGATGCCTTTCACTGAATCTCTTGGACATCTGTAGAAACTGATACAGAGAGTGTAGCCTGACTAGGTTACAGTACAGTCAGCCATCCTAGGAAGTGAGAGGGACTGCACTCCGTGGACGGAGCACCCGGCTGTAAGTGACTGGGGTGCAGTAGAAAGAAGGGGGTTTGAAAGAGCCAGGCAAGCTGAAGGCCAGTGAGGAGCAGCTCCAGGAAGCAGAGGGGCCTATAGCCTAAACCCAAGTGTGATCCTCAAGAAGGGGTGACACCCAAGGAGGGGCTCCTCCTGAGGACCACAAGAAGTGGTCCCAGGAGGCAGAGGGGCCTATGGTCTAACCCCTGGTGGGGGGAGTTGTCAGCCTCCATGGAGGCTGACACACTGAATGCGTTCTTACAGGGAATCATGGGGCACTGCAATCCCTTGGGAACAGCAGGGAGATGGTTAATAACCATCTCCTTAAGAGGGATGATGTCAAGATGTGCAAGGAGAGAGGAATGGAAGATCAGAATGTTCAGCAAAGCCCCGCTAATTGTCCAGCTGCAAGACAATGATCCCCCCATGGAGCTGGATCCTTTCACAGCTGGTAGCAACCAGATAGCTCCAGGGTCTGCACCACAACTGAAAGGGCCCAGCACCAAGCTGCTGAGATGAAGCCAGCTCCTGCAGGACCACAACATGGAGGGGTCTGTGTTAAGGACAGTGACAAGTCCTGGTTGAGGCTCTGGCATGGAGAGAGGGGTCTGAATTTCCCCTGCCTAAGTGACCTTACTCATTTTAGTCTCAAAGAGGGGAGAGATGTGACTTAGTGGGGATTGTGTTCACTCTGTTTGCTTTATGTTGTATGTGATTCCTACTGTGCTGTGCTGCTTTGTTGTAACTATGTGTGTGTGCATCAGTTTCCCTGAGCACTGCACCGGTGCCCAGCTGGGGATGGGAGTTTTGGGTGTGATTCACGGAGGGGAGGCTGCCCCAGGCTGTCCTGGCTCAGTAGGTACACAATAATATCTCAGACTTTCTTGTAATCTGAGCCTTTTGGCCTGGAAGCTGGACAAAGGAGGAGGTGGGGCTGTTATTGCTGGGTGTGTGAGTTAGTCTCTGCTGCCTTAGGGTGCAAGGAGGAGGCCGAGGGCCCTGGCTTTGGGTCCTCTGAGCCCAAAAATGGATTGTACTGGCTGCTCCTGGTTCCTGTGCTAACAAGAAGTCTGTGCTATCCCTGTGAACCAATAAACCTTCTGTTCTACCAGCTGGCTGAGAGACACAGATGGGGGTGCAGGGCCCTGTGACTACCCACAACTCCATGACAAAAGGTAAGGGCAGAAATGGGATAAAGACAAAAAGAAAGGATCTTATTTGAGAGGTATGTCACCCCCAAGTGCACCCAGTTAGTGGGGGGCTTGGGGCAAGTAATGGAGAGTTAGGAGACTGACTGAGGTTGCCTACTCTGATTCCTACTGTACAGCTTAGGCCTGCATTGGGCCAGGTCCTGCCTCCATGGAATTCAGGGGGGAGGTTTAAAATTTTTTCCTCTCAGTTCCTAGGATACACAACCCTAGAGTCTTTAGGGTGGTCCTAGAGTCTTTCAGGCCATGTAATTTTGTGTCCATGTTCTCTGCAAACATTGAATGGGAGGACCTGAAGCAAGCACTGAGCTGCCATGGACAAGCCCAAGAGCAGGAGCCATGCTGACCGACACAGAGATGGCTGAGGCCATGGATTTGGCCGCTGAATTCGCAGTGTCTGAGGCTGCCTGCAGTACTGCTCTAGTTGCCACAGCCCCCTCCTGTGCCAGTGCCTTGAATTCGTTTCTGGGGTTCTCCGGCAGAGAGGACTCCAACTTAGCCACATTGTACATGATTGCCACATGCTCAAGTTCTATCAGGCAATGAAGGGTTGGTGGTTAGCCACCTGCAACTGGAAGCTAGCTGATTAATGAAGTGTCTGTCAAAAGAGATTGAGGCTGGAATCCTTGTTTTTGGGGGTTAGGACTGGTTGACCCTGGCAGTCCCTCTGGTTAACTGACTCTACCACTAATGAGTTTGGGACTGGGTGGGTAGGTAGGAAGTTGTGGTCCTGATCAGGGACAAAATACTTCTGTTCCATCTTCTTAGATATTGGGGGAACTGAGGAGGGTGCCTGCCACAATGTCTTGGGTCTCTCGGTGACTCCTTTGTGCAGTGGCAAGGTGACCCTAGCCTGGGCTGTCTGTCCCAGGACATCAAAGAAGGTGTTGGTGGGCTCCTCCATCTCTTCTGCTTGCAGGTCCAAGTTAGCAGTCACACGCCTCAAGAAGACTTGATGCGCTGTGTTATCATTCTGTGGGACTACTGGAGGGGGTGCCACTATAACCTCATCTTTGGTGAGGAAGATGATGAGGCCTGGGCTGACTACCCCTCCTCAGGAGAGAGTTGCTGGCATTCGACCTTCTCATGCACTGATGGAGGGCTGGTCTAGCCAAATCCAGTACAAGGGAGTGACTAACCAGTGGACTGGAGCATGCCTCTGATGCTCTGGCTACCAACCATGTAACCTCAGTTGCATCTGGAAACACCATGGGATCCACAGGAACAATTGCAAAGGCTAGGATGCCTGTGGACATAGCGATGCTTGGGCAGACACCTGCAGTTCCGGGGTAGGCAATTTTGCCCTCAGTGCCAATGACTGTGCTGGAGGGAGAGAGGACTGCTCTGAAAGAACTTCTGCAGATCCAATCCTCACTGAAGCCTAGAACTGGGACCAGGAACTCCCATATGAGGGCAACCTCGAAGACTGAGAGGAGCATGCACAGCTTCAAATTGGAGATTGAAAGCGGCCTGTGAACCTGCTTCAGGAGAGTGGTGACAGGTGATACAGCAAGCTCCAGTGTCAGGAGGAGAAAAAAACCTCAAAAAATGAGGTTTACAGGATCTGTCAAAAAAGGCTTTATTTTTGACAGATCCGCGTCTAGCCTGCCGTTTTTTTCAAAAAAATTCCTTTTTGAAAAAAAGTGGTGGCCATGTTTATGCTAATGAGGCACAGGATATTTAAATCCCAGCTTCATTAGCAATTTCGACGTGCCTAATCTACATCTCTCTATCAACAGAAGGGTGTAGTCTAGACACACCTTGAGAATGGTTATCAGCCAGTTATGCACTCACCTTATAGAAGCCCCATCTAGGTTGTATTTCCCTAGTTTTTTGATAAGAAAGTCATGTCAAACCATGCCAAATGCCTTACTAAAGTCTAGGTATATCATGTCCACCACTTCTCCCTTATCCACAAGACTTGATATCCTATCAAAGAAACCTATCAGATTGCTTTGACATGATTTATTCTTTATAAATCCATGCTGGTTGTTACTTCTCACCTTATTATCTTCCAGATGTTTGCAGATGAATTCCTTTATTACTTGCTCCATTATCTTCCCAGGCACAGAATTTAAACTGACTGGTCTGTAGTTTCCTGGGTTGTTCTTAGTTCCCTTTTTATAGATGGGCACTATATTTGCTCTTTTCCAGTCTCCTGGAATCTCTCCCAAATTCCATAATTTTTCAAAGATGATAACTAAAGGTTCAGATACCTCCTCTATCAGCTGAGTATTCTAGGATGCATTTCATCGGGCCCTGGTGACTTGCAGTCATCTAACTTTTCTAAGTAATTTTTAATTTGTTCTTTTTTTTATTTTAACTTAAACCTACCCCATTTCCACTAGCATTCACTATGTTAGTCATTTTGTCACCATCAATCTTCCTGGTGAAAACTGAAACAAAGAAGTCATTAAGACCTCTGCCATTTTCAAGTTTCCTGTTGTTGTTTCTCTCTCTCCACTGAGCAAAGGGCTTACGTTTTCCTTGGTCTTCCTCTTGTTCCTGATATACTTGTAGAATATCTTCTTGTTACCTTTTATGCCTCGAGCTAGATTTAGCTTGTTTTGTGCCTTGCCTTTGTCTTTCTAATCTTGCCCCTGCATACCTGTGTTTTTGCTTATATTTATCCTTTGTAATTTGACCTAGTTTTCACCTTTTATATTTTTGATTTTTCGATCATAGAAGATCTCCTAGTTGATCCAAGGTGGCCTCCTGTCATATTTTCTATTTTTCCTATGGAAGCCGGGTCTGAATTACTGCTTGTTATCAGCCAGCTAAAAGGAGAGAGCTACCCTGGGGGTGGACGTGCTCTCTCCAAGGCTACGTCTAGACTGGCATGATTTTCCGCAAATGCTTTTAACGGAAAATTTTTTCCATTAAAAGCATTTGCGGAAAAGAGTGTCTAGATTGGCACGGACGCTTTTGCGCAAAAGCACTTTTTGCAGAAAAGCGACCGTGCCAATCTAGATGCGGTTTTGCGCAAGAAAGCCCTGATCGCCATTTTAGCCATCGGGGCTTTTTTGCTCAAAACAAATCTGAGCTGTCTACACTGGCCCTTTTGTGCAAAAGGACTTTTGCCCGAACGGGAGCGTCAAAGTATTTGCGCAAGAAGCACTGATTTCTTACATTAGAACGTCAGTGCTTTTGCGCAAAATCAAGCGGCCAGTGTAGACAGCTGTCAAGTTTTTGCGCAAAAGCGGTGCTTTTGCGGAAAAACTTGCCAGTCTAGACACAGCCCAATTGTTTAGCTCTGCAAGATAATTAACTGTTAACTGTTGATATGTAAATATAGCTTATGCCAGGAGAGGGAAGGAATCCGAGGTGTAGCTATGTAAATCCAATTCAGCCAGGGCTGATGGAGGATCAGTGTTGGAATGGAATGTGGTGTATTGTAACTAATTTGGGGCTGTTGTGGGGTCACAAATCATGCTACCCCTAGATGTGGGAACTGTAAAATATGACACCAGTGCTTGCAGGAGAGACACCATCACTATAAGAGGTCTCAGAGGAACAAGCCTCCCCCTTCCAGAATTGAGTGAACTGAGTTGTGGGGGAAAGGGCTTGAAGGCTTGAGTCAGCCTGCTTCATGCCTGCCAGGTGTGAGCTGTAAGACTGGCTCAACCTGCCCCTTTCCCCCTGGTTTTAAGGACAGACCTAAAGCAGACTTCATGAGGAGTCTTTTTGCTAGTCTAGTGGAAGCTGGAATCTTTGGCCAGCCTAGGTGGTGCCTAAAGAGTTGAAATCACTAAGAGCTGAAATCACTTGTTTGGCCGGGAGCCAGACCCATTGCAGCCAGTGGAGCAGCTGGCGGGAATGACCGGCAGGCGGCCACTAGGAGCGGCAGCAGGTGACCAGCGGAGTGGCTGGTGGGAACGACCGGTGAGCGGCCGGTAGGAGCAGCACAAAGGTGGCATAGCCTCGGGCTCAAGGAGTAGAGTCATCAGGATGATGTGTCAGGGTCTGCACTGACTGGACAGAGCTATGAGTGGGGCATTTGACATGGGGTAGGGAGAAAGTTTGGGTAAGTGAATGGAACCCTTACCTTGTTGGACTGGCGAGCCTGAGAGGCAAAAGACATTGCTCAATCCTTTTGAGCTGGGACAGTTACTCATGGGGGAAGGGGCTACGACCTCTGTTTGTGGTATTTTCCCAAGATAATGCCATGTTACTTCTCTCTCTCTTTCATTAAAAGTTTCTTTTCTACACTCAGACTCTGTGCTTGCTAGTGGGGAAGCATTGCCTCTCAGAGGCGCCCAGGGGTGTGTGAATTTCCCAGGCTACTGGGTGGAGGCTCAAGCCAGTTCTCTGTGAGATGGACCCCTAGATATTGAACCCGGCCCTGGGTGCTGCCGGGCCTACCCGGAGGAAGGGTTACACCTACATAGTAGAATTGTTTGCTTTTGGGCCCTTAATAATGTCCCTTTAAAAAACTGCCAACTCTCTTCAGTTGTTTTTTCTCTTAGGGTATGTCTACACTACCACCCTAGTTCGAACTAGGGTGGCTAATGTAGACATTCGGAGTTGCAAATGAAGCCCGGGATTTAAATATCCCGGGCTTTATTTGCATGTTCTCGGGCGCCGCCATTTTTAAATGCCCCGTAGTTCGAACTCCCTGCCCGCGGCTACATGCGGCACGGACTAGGTAGTTCGAATTAAAGCTCCTAATTCGTTACTCTTCCTCATTGCAGGGAGTTTGATGGGGCCTCTGACTACTCTTGGTGCCGAGACATTGTCGGCACCAGGGATGGGGGGTTGATCCACACTGAGGCACTGCTACTCAACACTATGTCAGACAGTTGGTCTTGTGGAGCCAAGGCTGACTCCATCGGAAGTGCCTTTAACCTAATATCTTTGTCCTTTAAGGTCCTCGGTCCTACAAATTCTGCACTTCTCACTGATATAACCTTCACTCAAGCACTGGAGGCAGTTTCGTGAAAGTCGCTAACAGGCACAGTGTTTGAATCCAGGAGACCAGGGTATGCCCTGTGTTGAGGGGTACACCCCCTTGACAGTTGGGAAGTCCCTGGAATTGGGTTATTGTCCCCTCTTCCCGCACACACCCGGCCCGAAAGGCCCAATTCAAAGTCACAAGCCCTTCTATTAGAGTATATACGGCCCTCCAGGCCTACTCCCAAAGGACAGTTCGCTTTAGTAGGGTATATGATGAGGTATTCTGTGGGTATGGGAAAGTCAGTGGGTGTGGTATACCTTGGCTTTAGCAAAGCTTTTGATACAGTCTCCCATAATATTATTGTCAGCAAGTTAAGGGAGTATGGACTGATTAAATGGACTGTAAGATGGATAGAAATCTGGGTAGTGAGCAACGGCTCAATGTCAGGTTGGCGGTCGATTTCTAGTGGAGTGCCCCAAGGATTGGTTCTAGGACTAGTTTTGTCCAATATCTTTATTAATGATCTGGATGAGGGGATAGATTGCACCCTCAGCAAATTTGTGGATGACACAAATCTAGGGGGAGAGGTAGATACGCTGGAGGGCAGGGATAGGGTCCAGAGTGACCTAGACAGATTAGAGGAAAAGAAATCTGATGAGGTTCAGCAAGGACAAGTGTAGAGTCCATCAACCGCTGAAGCATTGCGGTGGCCCCATGCAAGCCGAAGGGCATAGTGATGAACTGATAGAGCCCGAAGGGGGTGGGAAAGGCCATCTTCTCTTTGGAGGCTGGTGTCAGGGGGATCTGCCAATAGCCTTTAGTTAAGGTAGATATGTACCTGGCATTGCCCAGCCTCTCCAATAACTTGGATAGGCATCGAAGTGCAAGAGAGCATTTACCTTGCAGAAATCAATACAAAAACGGATGGTCCCGTCCGGTTTTGGGACCAGCACAATGGGACTTCTTCAGTCGCTGTGTGATTCCTCCACCACTCCCACCTCTATCATAGTCTGGAGTTCCTTCCAGATGGCCCCCACATCTTTTTGGGCAGTAGTCAATGTTGGTCACATACTTCGTGGCTCAGTAGAGTGGTGATGTGGTGACTGACCATGGTGGTTTGTCCGGGATGGGAGGATAGGACATGGGAGAAGGTCTGGACTAACCTGAGTAACTCTTCCCGTTATTCAGAGTCCAGCTCCTCCCCCATTGTGACCTGGGCTGAAGTTGTGGAGTCCTCGACTGGGGTCCCAATTCTGGATCCGATGTGTAGGGGGCAATCAGCAAGCTTTCTTGTGTCTTCCACTTTCTTAAGAGGTTCACATGATATGTCCGGACCTCCCTTTTCTTCCCCGTCAGTCTCACTTCGTAGTCCACTGGCCCTACATGGCGCACGACCTCAAATGGGCCTTGCCACTTGGCCAACAGCTTGTACTCTTTGGAGGGTAGCAGGAGGAGTACGTGGTCTCCTGGCTCAGAAGACCACAGTTTCGCCCCCCGGTTATAATAGCGGGCTTGCGTCTCTTGGGCCTGTAGGAGGTTGGCTCTGGTGAACTCCCTCAACTTTTGTAGATGCTCCCGAAGCTGTAGCACACAGGGAACAGTGCCCATAACCTGGGACTCTTGTTCCTTCCAGCTTTCTTTCAAGAGGTCGAGTATTCCATGAGGTTGTCGCCCATACAGGAGCTCGATTGATGAAAAGCCCGTAGACGCCTGGGGTACCTCGCATACCATGAACAGTAGGGCAGGGAGGAGCTTGTCCCAGTTGCAGGGGTCTTCCTCCACAAATTTTCAAATGTTTGATTGAAACGTTCTACCAGCCCGTCTGTCTGGGTGGTACACCATGGTCCGGAGGGCTTTGATATTCAGTAGTCAGCACAGCTCGGCCATCAGCCTGGAAGACACATTTGTTCCCTGGTCGGTCAAGATCTCCTTTGGTATCCCGACTCAGGAAAACAACTTGAGGAGCTCTGCGGCTATGGTGGGGGCAGTGGTATTTCTTAATGGCACAGCTTCGGGGTACCTAGTCACGTAGTCTACTATAACTAGGATTTACTGGCAGCCTGAGCTGGCTTTCTCCAAAGGCCCTACTAGGTCTAATCCAATTCGTTCAAAGGGAACCCCCACCACAGGTAATGCCACCAATCGGGCTTTTGGTATGCACTTCGGGTTAGTCCGCTGGCATTCGGGGCAGGACTCACAGAAGTCGTGCACCTTGTGGTGGATCCCAGGCCAAAAAAATCTCTGCGCTACCCGTTGCAGGGTCTTCTCTCTCCCCAGGTGTCTGGCCCAAGGGTTGGCAGGGCCCAGTCATAGTATGCTTCTCCGATATTTGGTGGGGACCAGGAGCTTCCACAATTCCTCCTTGGTTTGTGGGTCTCGGACCACCCAGTAGAGGCAATCGGCTCGTACTTGGAAGCATGGCCCTTGGTACCTAGATGGGTCTACTCCCTCCTTGGTCTCTGACTCCCTCACTTGCTCACAGGCCTGACTCAAAGTCGTGTCTTCCCTCTGGTCCCTCACAAAGTCTTCCCCAGCATCCAGCCCCTCTATTCCACTCTCATCAATGGTTTTATCTGTGGGCTCTGGCTAGTGGGATGTCCCTGCTTCTGGGGTGGGTCCTCCTTCCTGCTCCGGGCTGTTCTCTTGAGCCACTAAACCCCCATTTCATGGATGCTGACCTGTTTTTTGCTGTTCTTGCTGGCTCCATTCCTGGTGTAACCTGCGGAAACCACTCCAATCTTGGCCCAGAATCACCGGGTAGGCCAAACTCGGGGCCAGTCCCACATGACAAACCCCTTCCTAATGTAAGTCGGCTAGCCACACCCAGGCCATCAGGTAAGATTGTACATCCCCATGCACGCACTGTAACTGGATGGGACCTCCTGCCGGCTCAGGGACTGCTACCAGGTCTGCCCAAATCAATGTCTGGCTATGCCCAGAGTCCACTAAGGCGGTAACCAGGGTCCCCTCCATACGGAGCTCAGCCAGCACCTTGGCTGGGCCCCTCTCTCTAGCCCTCTGACCCGCAGTGAACACTTGCCCAAAGGTACAATCCATATGGGGACACTCGCGACGGAAGTGTCCCTCTTGTCCACACTCATAGCATCTGGGTGACTCCATCTCCCCCATGTTTTCTGGTTGGGGTGGTTCCATTCCCCTCACCTGAGGGACACCGGGAATAGACATCTTCCAGAACCCCTCTCTAACTTAGGGTGGCGGGGTCCTACCCTTGGAGAGGTGTACTTCCTGCCGAAATGGGGAGGGTCTCTCCCCTTTCTCTTTCTGTGCTGATAGGCCTCGGGTACTCTTTCCTCCCTTCCCCGGTCCTCAGATGCCATATAGTCCTCCATTAGAGAGAGGGCCTCATTCAGGGATTTAGGTCGGTGTCACCTCACCCAGCTTTGGCCGCTGGTGGAAAGAATTTGCATAAACTGCTCTACCACCATCATTTCAGCCACCTGTACCCCGGTCTGGCTCTCAGATTCCACCCGTCGCCAACACAAGTCCCAGATCTTCTGAGATACAGCCCTTGGCCTGGCTCCGGGGGGATAGCATTCCTGGCGGAAGCGCTGGTGGTACGTCTCCGGGCTCACACTCACTTGATCAAGAATAGCCGCCTTTATCTGGGGATAATCCAGAGCCGCACATGAGTTCAGATTCCTGTAGGCCAGCTGGGCAGGTCCCATCAACTAGGGGGCCAGTATTGTTGCTCAATGTTCACTTGGCAACCAATTCAAAAGTAACCAAGAAGGCCCAGGGGCAGGGGCAGCCCATGACTATAGGCCGACTCGGACGTCGCCTAGGGCACCGTCTGCAACGGGGCTCCCGGGGCACCTGCTGATGACATCACGCCATTGATGGCCGTGCAGGCAGGGGCGCCGATTGCGCGTTCCAGCTGGGGCGCCAGCTGCTGCAGCCTACCTCAGACTGCCCCTGCCTGGGGGTCGTCTCCAGGTCCCATCTTGCTCAAGCGAATGGGCAGGTGCTGGAGATCGTGGAGGGTCACCTTCCCAGATGGACTGATGCCTGGCGATGGGGCTTCAAGCCTTCGCAAAGTCTATTGCTGGAGCCATTGGTCTTGTTGGGCCAACTACTGGGCGGCTAATTACCGGAGGAGTTGTTGCTGTTGCTCCAACTGCTGCTTGGCCTGCACCTGCTGTTGGGCTGCAAGTTGCTGTAATAACTGACCTTGATGCTCCTGCACTTGAGCTGCCTGCTGCCCCTGGTTCTCCAGCAACCATTCGAAAAGCTTTCCAGGATCCATATGTATGACCATCTATAGACTAGTTTAGTATAGGCCCTAGATAATCTAAGGAGTGCCCTTTACTTCAAGGGCCAGATTGGGCACAATGCCCACATTCTCCACCACGTTGTCGAGGGGCATGCCTCCTTGGCAGTCGGGCAGTCCCTGGAATTGGGTTATCGTCCCCTCTTCCCGCACACACCCGGCCCAAAAGGCCCAGTTCAAAGTCACAAGCCCTTCTACTAGGGTATATATGGCTCTAGGGCCGGGTTCCAAAGTACAGTTCCCTTTAGTAGGGTATATACGGCCCTCTGGCCTACTCCCAAAGGACAGTTCCCTTTAGTAGGGTATATATGGCCCTCCAAGCCTAGTCCCCAGATACAGTTCCCTCCCTCTCCTCTGGGTCACCATGACCTAGAGGCCTAGTCCACAGGTAAGCCTTCCTGAATGCGAGGGACCTGGGCCCTCCCACACTACTGGGTCCCAGCCCAGGGCCCTGTTGGCAGTGGCGAATTCCACTGCCTGCTTTGAGGGGATGCCGGCCAGAACATGCCGAGCTCCCGGAAGACAATCCTCTGCCCTGAGCCACTTCCTACCACTCCTGGCATGCTGCCCCACTCTCAGGGTGTTGCTCGGTGGGTCGGTCCCCTCTGGACGGCCTTCCTGACCAGAGCTGTCACTGAGGCTGTGGCTGGAGCTGCTGCTGCTGCTGCTGCTGCTGAGACTGCAGCTGGGCTGGCTGCTGAGACTGCTCTGGAGCTCTGGCCGGAGCTCCTTCACCTCTGGCGGTCTGCCCTGACTGAGTGGCTCCCTTGGCTTTTATATGATGGCTCCCCTGGGAGCATGCCCAGCAAGGCCGTGGGGGTGGGGCCCTTTCAGCCTGTTGGGCCTGGGTAACTCCCTGCTGTTCAGTGCGGGGTAGGTACACCCCTTCACACCCCGTTTCCAGGGCAAGTTCCAGTGGGAGACAAACTATCTACAAAGACTAACACGATCAACAAAGAATGATTAAAGCTGTTTGCACTTAAAAGAGTGACATAAACAGTCTTAAAACATAGACATGAACTGAATGAACCATTATAAAACCAGCTTTCTTTACATTTAACATGTCATTGACGTGGAAAGCTAAGTATAGGACACTTCCAACCCACTCAATTAACCTCATTAGCAATGGCACTACAATTGACAGATAATTTTTTCCCCTCTCACTTCTTTTTCTGTTATAAATTCTGAGAGTCTCCCCCCCTTTTTTTTTCTTCACTCAAGCTCATCTGAAGAAGTGGGTTTTGCCCACAAAAGATCATGATAACATATATATTTTTGTAGCACTTTAAAAACTAACAAAATAGTTTATTAGGTGATGAGCTTTCGTGGGGTCAAAAAATGAGTACAGGCTCTTTTGAAAAAGGGTTTTTTTCCCCAAAAGAACTGCATCTAGATAGCAGTTTCACTTTCAAAATACCCTTTTTTGAAAGACCACTGTGATGCGATTATGCAAATGATATTTAAATCCCCGCTTCATTTGCACTTTCGATTTGCCTAATTTACATCCCTCTTTCGACAGAGGGATGTAGTTTAGACATATCCAATGTGTAAGTAGGGAAAGGTTTAGATAGTCCGTTAAGTTTTATTGTTTTCCTCGTTTGAGAATTTGGAACTAATGTTTGAGCTGTTAAGTGTTTTTTTTCTCTTTTGTAACTGAAGTTTTGGCCCAGGGGGGTCTCCCTGAGTATCTAGATCAATTGATGGCTCTTTCCATCTAGCCACTTTACTATGCTTGCAACTGTAGTTTTGTTTTGATAATAAAAGTTTGTTTTCTTTTTCTAATTAAGTGGTATTGGTTGATTTTTGTGTCCTGGAAAGTCTGTCTGTGTGTATCTGCATGCCTGACTGAGGGGTCAGCTACCACAGACTGCAGCTTGTTTTTCTCTTTTCTCTTTTTCAAGCTCTTTTGGGGAAAAAGAGCTTGGGGTACCTCTGGGGTTGGTTTCCCTGGTTGTAGATTTAAAAGCACTTGATGGTGGCAATGGATTCTCCAAAATCCAGGTGGTAGGATTCTGGGGGGAAGTTTTTGTACCAGAGCCTGTAGAGGCAAGGTTTTGGAGGGGCCCCCCCCACTTCTGCATTTGTCATGCCAGAGTGGGGAACAGCCTTGACAATAACATAGTGGACCGTGAATGTATAAATAGAGGACCATGTGGCCACCTGCAGATCTCCTGTAAGGGAACTTGTGCCACAAAAGCAGTTGACAAAGCATGTGCCCATGTCGAGTGGCCTGTGACTGGTGGGGGTGGGACCCCCACTAGGTCATAACAGGCGTGTAAGCACTGTACTATCCAGGAAAATATGCACTGTGGAGAGACTGGGTCCCCCCTAATTTGCTCCGCTATTGCCATGAACAGCTGTGTGGACTTTCAGAATGGCTTAGTATGATCTGTGCAGAAAGCCAAGGCCCTTCTTACATATAGCATGTGCAGCACTCTCTGCCTAGTGCTAGAGTATGATTTGGGATAAAAAACTGGGAGGAAGATTTCCTAAGCTAGACAGAATTGAGAGACCACCTTTGGTAGGAAGGGCAGATGTGGCCTGAGCTGCAGTTTATCCCTGTGGAAGATCGTGTATGGGGGTTCTGAGGAAAGGGCACGCTCCTTGCTAAGGTGATGGCCACCAGGAGGGCCACCTTCATGGAAAGATGGAGCAATGAACACTCAGCCATTGGTTCAAAGGATGGTCTCATAAATTTATTAAGCACCAGGTTTATATCCCAAGTAGGTACAGGTGAATGGCAATACAGATATAATCTGTCCAACCCCTTCCTAAAGCAAGTCACCATGGGGTGCCCAAACATGGACCATTGGGAACAACCTGGGTGAAAGGCAAACAGCCACCAGGTGTGCCTTCACTGAGGAGGGTGCTAGGTATTGTGTTCGTAAGTGCAACAGATAGTCTAATACCACTGGAACAGGAGCCCACCTAGTGGAGATGTCCCAGTCTGCACACCAGGTAGAAAACTTTCTCCACTTGGCAAAATATGCTGCCCTGGTAGAGGGCTTTCTACTGCCCAAGAGTACCTCCTGCATCTAGGCAGAGCACTGAAACTACCAGATTGAACCATCCAGCTTCCATGCTGTTAGATGGAGTGAGCACAGATCCGGGTGTCAGAGACATCTCTGATGCTGAATCAGGAGGTCCGGGTGCAAGGGGAGGGCTATTGGGGCTTCCACCGACAAGTTGAGCAGGGTGAAGAACAAATGTTGACGTGGCCACGTCAGCACCAAGAGGATTAGATGGGCCCTATCCCTGTGAGTTTTCAGTAGGACCCAATGTACCGGGGAACCAGCGGGAATGCATACAGGAGGTTCTGTCCCCCACAAGGGAGCGCGAATGCGTCTCCTGTGGAACCCTGATAGTGATTCTGGAATGAACAAAAGTCCCTGTACTTTTTGTTCTCCAGAGTGGCAAACAGATCTAGACGGGGAGTCCTCCACCTGGGGAAGATTGAGAATATTACATCTTCCCTGAAAGTCCTGCTGAAGGCATCCACCAGTGTGTTCTGCAACCCCAGAAAGTACTGGGCTTCCAAGTGGATTTTGTGTTTTATGCAACAGTGCCACCAGTTTTGGGCCTCATGGCAGATTCGGGATGACCATGCCCCTCCTGCTTGTTTATATAAAACATTGAGTTTGTATTGTCTGTACACATCTACACCCACTGGCCCCTCAACTAGGGTTGGAATAGCTGGCAGGCTAACCTGATCACCTTCAATTCCTTCACATTGATGTGAAGAGCCATATTCCTATTGCACCTGAGCTGCTGTTCAGGGTACTGCCTGGGCACAAACCTCTGCTGAAGAGGTTTAGGACAGAACAGGCACCTTTGGGAAGCTGGGGTGTGCATCCTCAATGATGACTCAGGAGTTACTCAGGAGTCTTTGAGGAAGTGTAATTTAGAGTCCATCTGGTCTGAGAACAGGCTCTTGCCTTCAAAGAGGAGATCCTGCAACATGAATTGGACCTCCTAGGCCTGAAGCCATACCCATTGACAGTGTCCTCACTGCAGAGTCTTTCTGAGTCTAGGGCCACTTGTAAAGAGGTCCTGGCTATAGTGCGGCCCTCCTCTGTCAGGGCCCCAAACTCCTGGCTGGCATCATGGGGTATGTCTACACTACAAAGTTAATTCTAACTAACAGCCATTAGTTCGAATTAACTTTCATAGCGGCTACACATACAAACCACTAGTTCGAATTTCATTCGAACTATCGGAGCGCTTAATTCGAACTAGGTAAACCTCATTCTACGAGGACTAACACCTAGTTCGAATTAAGTAGTTCGAATTAAGGGCTGTGTAGCCACTTAATTCGAACTAGTTGGAGGCTAGCCCTTCCCAGCTTGCCCTGGTGGCCACTCTGGGCCAAACCAGGGAAACTTTTCTGCCCCCCTCCCGGCCCCGGAGCCCTTAAAGGGCCACGGTCTGGCTACAGTGCTCGTGACAGTTGCAAGCCTGCCAGCACCCAGCCAGCAGACCCTGCACCTGGCACGGCATGAGCCAGCCACCTGCAGCCACCCAACCCTCCGCCTCTTCCCAGGACCAGACTGGCGGCTCACAGGAGCCTGCCCGGGACCGCAAGAGGCGGGCGCCCGCCTGGTCTAGTGCAGAGATCGTGGACCTCATCGAGGTTTGGGGGGAGGCCTCCAACGTCCACGACCTCCGCACTAGGCACAGGAATGAGGCCGTCTAGGGCAGGATAGCTGCCATCCTGGCCACCAAAGGCCACATGCAAACCCAGGAGAAGGTTTGCATGAAAATCAAGTTGGTCCAGTGAGACCCCCCGACCCTGAGCCCTGAGCTTAGAACATAAGAACATAAGAACAGCCGTACTGGGTCAGACCAAAGGTCCATCTAGCCCAGTAGCCTGTCTGCCGACAGCGGCCAACACCAGCTACCCCGGAGGGGGTGGACCGAAGACAATGACCAAGCCATTTGTCTCATGCCATCCATCTCCAGCCTTCCACAAACAGAGGCCAGGGACACCATTCCTACCCCCTGGCTAATAGCACTCCATGGACCCAACCTCCATGAATTTATCTAACTTCTCTTTAAACTCTGTTATAGTTCTAGCCTTCACAGCCTCCTGTGGCAAGGAGTTCCACAGGTTGACTATGTGCTGTGTGAAGAAGAACTTTCGCTTATTAGTTTGAAACCTGCTGTCCATTCATTTCATTTGGTGTCCTCTAGTCCTTCTATTATGGGAACTAATGAAGAACTTTTCTTTATTCACCCTCTCCACACCACTCATGCTTTTATAGACCTCTGTCATATCCCCCCTGTCTCCTCTTTTCTAAGCTGAAAAGTTCCAGTCTCTTTAGCCTCTCTTCATATGGGACCTGTTCCAAACCCCTAATCATTGTAGTTGCCCTTTTCTGAACCATTTCCAAGTCCAAATGGTCGAGTGGAGGGGGACCAGATGTGGAGGTGCCCATAACTGCTTCATCTCGGGATGTGGATGAATATGCGTGAACAGGCTCTGGGGGTTGTTAGGTCCAGGGTCCCTCATCTATGTCACCCTGACCTAGGTGGCTGGTCCTGTGGCTCAGCAGGTGGGCTGTTATGTCTCAGGGGATGGGATTCCGTTGCTGATGATGCCCTTGAATGGTGCCTAACCTGAGGCTCATCGATACCATCGACCTGGGTGCATGCTGCCACAGTGCTGGGGGGTCCCGCCTGCCACGGCCAGTGTGGCTTCACTGAGAACGGGTTGACACTATGTCTGATTCTGACTCTGACTGCGAAGACCATGGCGGTCCCAATGATGTCAGTGCTGGTGTCACACACTGAGACGTTCTTGGGGACCATGACCAGTACTGAGAGAGTCTGGACCCAGAATGGTGCTGAGTGTTCCTGGGCCTCAACCTTGACCTAGATTAGGAGATTGATCTTGATGCTCAGTGCCATTCACTTGGCGCTGCCCTGGAACTTGGTGCTGGGATCCTGGTCAGTGCCAGCAGTGGTGCACGTTGAGTCGGTGGAGGCAATCCCTCTGTTGAGGATGACCTGTATTAGTGCCGTTCTATGGACTGTGTTTGATGTGCCATCACTGGCACCCCCCCTCAAGCGGGGTGGTCCCAGTGGTGCCAGTGGACCCCTCAGCCTCTGCAATTTCTATGAGGTTTCAGGCTGCCTTGTAGGTAATGGGCATCGAGGGATAGCTCAAGATCTGCACCAGACTTATGTCTCTTAGTGACAGGCCATGTGCCGGAGTCGACGGCACCAGTCCCTGGGCCAGAGTTGATGGCACATCCTGGACCTCATGCGCTGGGAACTTCTGCCACGTTTGGTCCTATCTTGACTGTCCCTCCTGCCTCATGGTACCAGTGAGGTGGACCTGTGGCTTGGTGCCACAGTCTTCAGTGCTGGGGAAGGTGCCAGGAGTCCTTAGCCGTGCTCAGTGTCAGCGCACTATCGCGCACAGAGGATGGAGCACTCCGCACTGAGCTGGCTCCAGGTGCCAAATTCTCATTCTGAGTGGGTTTTAGCACCGCTTCCATAAGAAGCTGTAGGAGTCTTCACTCATGGTCCTTACTGGTTCGGGGCTTAAAACTCTTACAAATCTTGCACTTTTCAGTGCAGTTTTCTCTACCCAAACAGTGAAGGCATGCATCATGTGGATCGCTGTTGGGCATGGGGTGGTTATACACTGCACAGTTTAAAGCCTGGGGTGTTAGGCATGCCCCAGCACTTCTGAGGGACTACAGTTCTTGGGAATTTGCCTGCTGTTCTACTGACGCTGAAGACTTGCTACTCAAGAGAAGATGATAATGAAAAGAGCTATATGCTAGGGACTAGACATGTGCCAAGGCAAGAGCTAAGATGTTCCAATGCCATCACGGATGGTAAGAAGGAACTGAGGGAGGGCAGGGTTGTGCTGATATAGTGGTGTCACTCTAGGGGTCTCCACAGCCAACCCTATGGGAGCTGCTAAGGGAAACATTTCTGGTGCTCATGCACGTGGCGCAAGCACACCTGATTGGAATAGACATGTACAAGCACTCGAAGAAGAACCAAAACTACCTGATTTTCAAAAATCCATCAAGAAACTAATTGGCTATAGGAGTAGTTATCTAAAATATCTGCACATGAACGCAAGAAGTCTGAGAAACAAGAAGGAAGAATTAGAAGCCCTGGCACAGTCAAACAACTATGATTTGATTGGAATAACAGAGGCTTGGTGGGATGACTCACATGATTGGAGCACTGTCATGAGAGGGTATAAACTGCCCAGGAAGGACAGGTGGGGGAGAAAAGAAGGAGGAGTTGCACTGTATGTAAAAGAGCAGTATGATTGCTCAGAGCTCCAGTATAAAATGGGAGAAAAGCCTGTTGAGAGTCTTTGGATTAATTAGAGGTGGGAGCAACAAGGGTGATGTTGTGGTTGGTATCTACTATAGACCACCAGATCAGGTGGATGAGGCAGCCAAGGCTTTCTTCAGACAACTAACAGAAGCTTCAAGATCACAGGCTTATAGGGGACTTCCATCACCATGACATATGTTGGGAGACTAAAACAGCAGTACACAGACAATCCAGGAAGTTTTTTGAGAATGTTGGGATAACTTCCTGGTACAAGGGCTGTAGGAACCTAGCAGGGGACTCTCCATCCCTATTTTATCCCCCCTTAGTCCCTCTTTCCTAAGATGAAAAGTCCAAGTCTTTTTAATCTCTCTTCATATGGGACCCATTCCAAACCCCTAATCATTTTTGTTGCCCCTTTCTGTATGCAGTATTCAAGATGTGGGCATACCATGGTTTTATATAAAGGCAATACGATATTTTCTGTCTTATTTTCTATCCCTTTTAAAATTACTCCTAACATTCTATTTGCTTTTTTGACTGCTGCTGCACACTAATTGGATGTTTTCAGAGAACTATCCACAATGACTCCAAGATCTCTCTCTTGAGTAGTTGTAGCCAAATTGGTCTCCATCATATAGTTGGGATTATTTTTTTCCAATGTGCATTACTTTACATTTATCAACATTAAATTTCATTTACAATTTTGTTGCCCAATCACTCAGGGTGTGTCTAGATTACAGGGTTTTTTCGAAAAAAGTGGCCTTTTTTTGAAAAAAACTTTCCCTGTGTCTACACTGCTGCCGCGTTCTTTCAAAATTAAATCAAAAGAAAGGGGTGGTTTTTTTCGACCACGGTAAACCTCATTTTATGAAGAAGAACACTCTTCTTCGAAAGTGTTCTTTCGAGAAAAGGCATTCTTGAATGCCAACACGGCTTTTTCGAAAGAGAGCATCCAGACTGCCTGGGTGCTCTCTTTCAAAAAAGCGGCTCGCTTTTTCAAATAAAGTGGTTGAAGTCTAGATGCTCTCTTTCGAAAGAGGCTTTTTCGAAAGATTCTTTTGAAAAAGCCTCTTTCGAAAGAGGCTTGTAGTCTAGACATAGCCTTAGTCTGGTGAGATCTTTTTGAAGCTCTTCACAGTCTGCTTTGGTCTTAACTACCTGTAGCAGTTTGGTATCATCTGCAAATGTTGACACCTCACTGTTTACCCCTTTCTCTAGATCTTTTATAATAAGTTGAATAGGATGGGTCCCAGGACAGCCCCTTAGGGGATCCCACTAGTTAACTCTCTCAACTTGGAAAATTTACCATTTATTCCTCTCCTTTGTTTCCTGTCTTTTAATCAGTTATCAATCCATGAAAGGACCTCCCCTCTTATCCCATGACAACTTACTTTACTTAAGAGTCTTTAGTGAGGGACCTTGTCAAAGGGCTTTCTGGAAATCTAAGTATACTATATCCACTGGATCCCCCTTATCCACATGTTTGTTGATCCCCTCAAAGAACTCTAGCAGATTAGTAAGGCATGATTTCCCTTTACAGCAATCATGTTGACTTCCCCCAACAAATTATGTTCATCTGTGTGTCTGACAATTTTATTCTTTACTATAGTTTCAACTAATTTGCCCGGTATTAACGTTAGTCTTACTGGTCTGTGATTGCAAGGATCACCTCTAGAGCCCTTTTAAAATATTGGCGTCATGTTAGCTATCTTTCAATCATTAGGTATGGAAGCTGATTTAAAGGATAGGTTACAAACCACAGTTCCGCAATTTCCCATCTGAGTTCTTTCAGAACTCTTGGGTGAATGCCATCTGGTCCTGGTTACTTGTTACTGTTAAGTTTATCAATTTGTTCCAAAGTATTTTTTTATGTAAAACACAGTCAACCTGTGGAACTCCTTATCAAAAGATGCTGTAAAGGCCAGGACTTTAACAGGGTTCAAAAAAGAACTGGATAAATGCAAGGATGATAGGTCCATGAATGGTTATTATCCAGGATGGGTAGTAATGGTGTCCCTAGCCTCTGTTTGTCAATAACTGAGAATAGGCAACACGGGTGGAATCACTTTATAATTGCTTTTTCTCGTCATTCCCTCTGGGGACACCTAATATTAGCCACTCTCAGAGGACAGGATACTAGGTTAGATGGACTTTTGGTCTGACCCAGTATGGTCGTTCTTATGTACTATATCTTCCAAATGCAATAATCTGATATTAATTTACATAGGAAATATGATGGTAGGAGAGAGAACAATGCTATTGAAATTGTTTATGTTGCCAGAGTCCAATATAATTTTGTTCATCAAAGTCAAATAAGTGTTATCTCAGAGATAATCTATCTGAGGCCTACTCTACTGGGGAAGTTTAAGTCCAATTTAGCTGCATCGGGTCAATTTTCTAAACTATTAGCCCATATCACCAAGCCCGTTCCATTGACTTTAAGGGCTGTTAAAATCAGTTTTGGTAGTTCTGCATTTCATGAGGAGTAATGCTAAATTCTACCAGGCATGGTTAACTTTAGTGCAGATGCATCACTGCGAAAGTTGACATTCTTGCTCTCTGGAAGGTGTACCACAGTGCCCCACTGTGACTGCTCTGGCTAGGACTTTCAACTCTGCTGTTCTCCAGGTGCTCCCCCAAACTCAAGTTCTCTTTTCTAAAGTGTACTGTCCCAATCTTATTAATCTCTCTTTGTACAGAAGCTGTTTGATACCCCTTATAATTTTTGTTACCCTCCTCTGTGCCTTTTCCAATTCTATTATACCCTTTTCAGATGGGGGTACAGTATTCAAGGTATGAGCAGGTCATGAATTTATATAGCAGTACTAGAAGACTTACCCAACATTGGCTGGGTCCTTCAGGGCAGGACGCTAGTGGTGTGGAGGGGTGTGAGCGTAAGGGTTAATTTGAATTTCATTTTCTGTATGGCCAGAATGGCAAGCAGACTTCAGAGAAGGCAGCACACCTCAGTAGCACACCTAATCATGAATGCCCAGGGTCACAAACGAGCACCAGCATGGAGCATGCAAGAAATCCTGGATTTCATTTCTGTGGGGGAAGAGGAATGTGTTCAGCAGAACTATAAAGCAACAAAAGAAACACTGATATCTATGGGAAGATCATAAAGGACATGGTGGAGAAAGGATACCCCAGGGATGCCCAGCAGTGCCAAGTGAAAATAAAGGAGACAGACATGCCAGAAGACATAGGAGGCAAACAGATGGGCTGTGTCTATACTGGCGCGATCTTGCGCCAGAGCTATGCAAATGAGGTTCAGCATAGAATATCGCCGAGCCTCATTTGCATAACTAATGAGCCGCCATTTTTGCGGAAGAGGCTCCTGCGCAAGACGGAGCTGTCTACACTGCCCCGTCTTGCGCAAGAAAAACCCTCTTGTGCAAAGCCGTTATGCTGATTATTTTCAGGCATAACGGCTTTGCGCAAGAGGGTTTTTCTTGCGCAAGAAGGGGCAGTGCAAACAGCTCCGTCTTGCGCAAGAGCCTCTTCCGCAAAAATGGCGGCTCATTAGTTATGCAAATGAGGCTCAGCGATATTCCACACTGAGCCTCATTTGCATAGCTCTGGCGCAAGATCACGCCAGTATAGACACAGCCATGGTCTGGGTAATCACTGCAAACATGCCACTTCTATGAACAGGTGCATGGGATTTTGGGGGGTGCTGACCAGTTTCCCAAACAAATTCATGGATTTCTCCAAAGACGCTCCTCAGGCAGTAGTATGGAGGACCTTGTGGATAATGATGAAGAGGAGGAGGAGAGTAGTTAGCAGGCAAGTAGAACATCCAATCTCACTGACAGACAGGACCTTTTTATAACTTTGGAGACAATCCCCTCCTCTTAGGATGTCTTGCTGCCAGGCTCTGATGATGGGAAGGGCACTTGTGGTGAGTTCAGTATTTTTATCATGCTACAAGTGGGTTAAGGCAATTGTGTTTAATCTGTGGCAGCCACTCTGCCTACACAGCGGAGGCTCCCCAGAATAGCTTGTTAATGTGTTTAGAGAGAGAGAGCAGGAATCCTCCCTGTACATCTCCATAAAGTTCTCATACAGGAACTTTTTAATTCTTCTCACAAGGTTTCTGGGGAGGCCTGCTTTATTCCGTCCTCCATGGTAGGACCCCTTTCCACACCAAGATAGCAGTAAGGGGACTTGTATCAATGCAGCCCAAAGCATTGCAGAATAAGGTCCAGGTTTCTGGCCATATTCAGTCAGCATCAACTCCCTATCACTTTGTGTGATTTGGAGAAGATCGATATATAACATGGCAACCTGGATGAAGCAGGGGAAGCTATTAACTGTTACAACAGATAAGAATGTGCGTTCCATCTATCACTCCATTTTCTAATCCCTAATGAATGCCTGCCATGCCTGGACCCCTTTCCCTTTCCCCTACCTGCAGGCTCCTGTGGGAAGGGAAAGTTGTACTCTCTTGGCAAACAGGGGTGCCAAACACATGGTCACCACATAAGTCCCTGCCTTGCTGCCATCCTTCTGTCAACATGCTCCTGCAGGAAGTGAAAGTTGCACTCTCCCAGCTAATGGGGGAGGGGGGGGACAGAGGAAGAGTGTGTTCTGATCACATGGTCACTGCATGAATCCCTGCCTTCTGGCCATGCTTGGACCCCCTTCCTCCCACAGCTCAAGCCCTAGGCTGTCCTTTACCATGCCTGCCATCAAGCCAAGTCCAGATGTTTCCCTAAGAGCTCTGTGGTGTACCTGATGCATGTGGCAACTTAAAAGCATAACTATGGCCTTGTACATAACACATCCCTATTATCTTTGGACAGAACTTCCTTTATGCTAAGGGATTAGGCTTTTATGATCCACCATTTATTTCTTGTAAAGTATGCTCATTATTACAGTGGATGCAGCAGCAAACATGCTGCACATGCCCCAGGCTCTTGAAGCTATTTGGCTAGCATAAATCTGAAGGTGAAAACATACTAGGGATGATACGTTCAAGGAGCAAATGCAATCTGCCCACTTGGACAGAGAGAGATTAAGTGAGTGGAGGAAAGTCCTGCTGCAGGAGGTGCAAGTAGAGCAAGAGGACAGGAGAACATGCAGAGAATGTGAAGTGAATACATAGGAGAGAGTCTTGACAGTCATGGTGGAGGTGATGACTCACATGGACTTCCAGGACAGCCAGATGCACAGGCACCCCTTCCAGCCCATGCACACCCCCATTCTCGCCATAGCATCCTCTCTCAGGGGCCCTAGAACAGTTGGAAGTGGAGGAAGAGTCAAGGGTAGTTTAACACTCAACCTGCAGGGTTGCATCCTGGAGCAAAAGGCTGTCCTCACACTTGTGATTGCTGCACAGAGGGTTGCAATACGCTACTCTTCCTTCTCTGCCACACCCTCCGAAGTTCCTACTCTGAACTAATTTTCTATCCCTGCTTCCCTGTGTTCCCTAAATAAAAACACATGATTTATCAACAGTCTCTTTATTGCTTGTGTTGAAGTGTGTGTAGGAGGGGGGGGTGGGGGAAGGGGCGATTACTCAGGGTTTGTAGACAAGCACACTTAATACAGGAGGCACCTTGTTAATAACATATCACTGTCCTTTCATAAAGCTGTTTTTCAAATCCTCTCTGCAATGTTCCTCAATGTGCTCTCCTTGTTGCCCTAGGCTGTGTCTAGACTGGCGCGATCTTGCGCCAGAGCTATGCAAATGAGGCTCAGCGTGGAATATCGCCGAGCCTCATTTGCATAACTAATGAGCTGCCATTTTTGCGGAAGAGGCTCTTGCGCAAGACAGAGCTGTCTACACTGCCCCGTCTTGCGCAAGAAAAACTCTCTTGCGCAAAGCCGTTATGCCTGAAAATAATCAGCATAACGGCTTTGCGCCAGAGGGTTTTTCTTGCACAAGACGGGGCAGTGTAGACAGCTCCGTCTTGCGCAAGAGCCTCTTCCACAAAATGGCGGCTCATTAGTTATGCAAATGAGGCTCGGCGATATTCCACGCTGAGCCTCATTTGCATAGCTCTGGCGCAAGATCGCGCCAGTCTAGACACAGCCCTAGTGTCTGGCTGCTCATAATTATTGACTACATGCTGGGCTTTCGCCACTGATGGGGAATTTTCCCGAGGGTTCGGATGGGGGTCCAAACCCCTACCAAATCAATTTCAGGCACCCTTCTTCAGCAACCAGCTTTATTCAAGAATGCATTCCAGGGCAGGATGTCCAGGATACTCTCAGGAGAACTGCAACCGCCCACACACAAAACAATGTCTTTTGTATTACCTTGCATGGTAATCATCCCGTACCCATTGACCACTTACAATGACACACATACATAGGTCATGCCCTTATGCAGCAAATCTCCTCCAATCACTACATCTCACCCCACATTCCATTCCCAGCTATCTCTTCAGAGCAGTGCTTCGTAAAAAACAGGTTAATACTAGTAAAACAGGTTTATACCAGTTTCACTTAGCTTCTTCCTGGCTGCTTACCTGTGAACATGCACGTACCATTTTACAAGGATCAGGCTTAACATCTAGGTCACACAGAGGTCATTCCGACAGCAAGTTAATTTTATCCTTCACCACCCACCCTGCCATAAAACTTCCCCCCTTGCTTTCACAGATATTATGGAGCACATAGCAGACTGCTACAATAATGGAAATGTTGCTTTTGCTAAAAATCTAATCTAGTCAATAAACTGCAGAACCTTTAATAATCTAAAAGAACTTTCTAGGACCATTCTGCACTTGCTCAACCTGTAGTCAAACTGCTCCTTAGTGTGGTCCAGGCTGCCTGTGTATGGCTTCATAAGCCATGGAAATAAGGGGGTAGGCTGGATCTCCAAAGATCACTATTGGCATTTCAATGCCTCCAATGAAAATTTTCCAGTCTGTGAAGAAAGTTCCAGCTTGCACCTTTCTGAAGAGACAGGAGTTCCTAAAGATGCATGTGTCATGCATCTTTACTGACCATCCCACACTGATGTTGGTAATATGGCTCTTGTGATTCCCTAGTACCTGCAACTCCATCAAGAACTACCCCCTTGCAGTTTATGTACTCTTTGACAAGGAGATTGGGTGCCAAGATAAGAATGTGCGTTACATCTATCACTCCACCATAGTTAGGGACCCCCAACACAGCAAAGCCATCCACTATGTCGTGCACATTTCCCAGAGTCACTATCCTTCATAGCAGAAGAGTATTGGTTCCTTTGACTGCTTGGATCACAACAGCCGCCACTATAGATTTCCCAACTCTGAATTGATTCCCAACTGACCAGTAGCAGTCTGGCATTGCAAGCTTCTACAAGGCTATTGCCACTCACTTCTCAAGTGTCAGAATGGGTCTCATTCTGGTATTGCTGCATTTCAGGATGGGGGAAAGCAATTTGCAAACTTCTGTTAAAGTAGCCTTATGCATGCAAATGTTTTGCAGCCACTGCAGATTGTCCCACAGCTGCATAAAAGTGTGGTACCACCAATCTGTGGTTGCCTCACGGCACAATAACTGGCATTCCAGTGTGTCAAGAGGATCAAAAGCTGGCAGCCTTTGCCAGTTGCTCAGCTCAAGTGCTCCACAGAAAAATATGTTTGTAACTCTTCTGCCAGGTAGCGCTGGCAGCAGCCAGGGCTGGGTTCAATATCTAGGGGTTCCTTTTCATACATCTCACAGAGAACTGGCTCGAGCCCCCACCCAGTAGCCTGGGAAATTCATATACCTCTGGGCGCTTCTGAGAGGCAATGCTTCCCCACTCACAAGCACAGAGTCTGAGTATAGAAAATAAACTTTTAATGAAAGAGGGAGAGAAGTCACATGGCATTAGCCTGGGAAAATACCACAACCAGAGTTCATAACCCCACATGAGTAACTGTCCCAGGTAAAAGGATTGAGCAATGTCCTTTGCCTCTCAGGCTCACTAGTCCAACAATGTCCTATTCACATACCCAAACTTTCTCCGTACCCCACTTCAAACACCCCACTTACAGCTCTGTCCAGTCAGTGTGGACCTAGACACATCACCCTGCTGACTCGACTCATTGAGCCTGAGGCAAGGCCACCTTTGTGCTGCTCCTGTGGTCCACTTGCTCCTGCCAGCCATCCCACTGGCCATCTGCTGCTGCTCCTACCAGCCACCCGCCAGTCACTCCCACCAGCCGCCCTGCTGGCCTCCTGCTCCTGCCAGCCGCCCTGCTGGCAACTTGCTGCTTCTCCTACCAGTTGCCCACCGGTCACTCCCACCAGCCACCCTGCTGACCGCCTGCTCCTGCCAGCCACCTCGTTGGTCTCTGTGCCTATCGGCTGCCCACTAGTCATGATGGGTCTGGCTCCAGGCCAAACTAGTGTCTTCAGCTCTTAGTGATTTCAGCTCTTAGCCACCACATAGGCTGGCCAAAAGATTCCAGCTTCTACTGGAATAACAAAGAGACTCCTTATGGAGTCTGCTTTAGGTCTATCCTTAGAAGGGAGTGGGGGGGAGGAGACAGGTGGAACCAGTCTTACAGCTCACACCTGGCAGGCATGAAGCTGGCTGGCTCAAGCTCCTTCCCCCCAGCTCAGTCCACTCAAATCTGGAAGGGGGAGGCTTGTTCATCTGAGACCCTCTATAATGACAGCGTCTCTCCTGCAAGCACTGGTGTATATATTTTACAGTTCCTACATTTAGGGGTAGCATGGTTTGTGACCCCACAACAGCCAAATTAGTTACAATACACCACATTCCATTCCAACAATTCACCATCCATCAGGCCTGGCTGAATTGGATTTACATAACCACAGCCCAGATTCCTTCCCCATTCCAGCCTGAGCTGTATTTATATATCAACAATTAATTATCTTGGGGGGGGGGCTAAACAATTTGAGTGAGCATAACCACACCCAGGGCTGCTCTCCCCTTTCAGCTGGCTGTAGTGGTTAAAACCCTGCTTACATGTTCATGGCCTCCTTAGATTCTTTCTTGTTCCAGCAGGCCTTGTATATGCTCTGGACATACTTCAGCATAAGGAAGAAGATGGTTAATATGGTTGCCATAGTACTTTGCTGCTGAACAGGTTCCATGCTGGCTTCCATGCTTACTCTGATATGACATCTGCATGGATAAGCAGGGGGGGGAAGGGCACTAAAAGACTGTTTTCTGTTGCTTTCAAGTGGGGGGGAGGGGAGGAGAGGGAGGAGATAAGTGCATTATGAGATGCTGATGACATGTACCCAGAGCCAGCCACTGCACTGTTTTGGTCCCATGGGCACTGGGAGCATTACCCAGAATGCAAAGAGACAGCAGGAACTGAGGGATAGCTACCTACAGTCATCACTCTCAAAGTTGATGGTGGTTACCCTACTGGAGAAACGCTACGTTGCACCACATTGAGGACATGTACCTTTGACTTTACAAATTTGGGTGCTAGAAAATCGATCTTAATAAATTTGACCATAGCTCTCATAGTAAACAAGTCCTGAATGTTGTCTCTTGAGGAGCAGTAACTAATCAGGATGTGAGACTGGTCATATAAAGGAAACAGCAAATTAAGTCCTTGTCATCAATTGGAATTATGCACATCCTAAGAAAAAACAATAAGTAGTCCTGAGCCGTCTTAGAAACTAACAGATTAAAGCTAAAAATTTCATGAGTAAAATGAATTTCACCACCACTGATCTGATGAAGTGTCTATACAGCACCAAATTTCGAAATAACGTGCTATTCCAAAATTCCTCTTAACCCTTGTGGAATGAGGGTTACTGGTACGTCGGAAAAAGCCTCCTGTTATTTTGAAATATATTTCAAAATAATGGGCTGCTTCCATAGATGCAGAATTTCTACTTCGGGATACTTTCGGTATCCCAAAATAGCTCCACAGTGTAGATGTACCCTAAGATACCACAGGACACCTCGGTGTTTTTGTAGATACAGAGTAACACGGCTACCCCTTGGAGATTTTTCACATCTTACATGAAAGTCTTAGGTTCCACAATATTTACATTTCAAAATCTGTGATGCCTCGCTTGCAGAACAAATGGAGTGCTAGAAGAAGATGCTCAAAATGGGAAGGAAGAGGACAGCTGCCCTTCTTATTCCAAAGGCTAAAGTAAAGTTCCTTTTTCCCTTATGTACCTTAGCTGGTGCTACTAAAATAACAGGAGGAGTTTCCTCTTCAGACTAAACACACTTTAACTAGTGCTGTGATTAAGGGTGGTGTAACAAACAGTAGTCAAAATTTTAAAAGGCTTTTTGATAAAAGGGAAATTTTTATCACTTTGGGGGAGAGCAAAGGGAGTTCATCCATTAAACAAAAACACAGACTCCAAAAAAATATATAGCATGTGGCAAGCAAAATGAAATCTTTTTAGTTTAAACAAAGAATTTAGATTTTCAACAAAAATGAAAATCAAAAACAACCTCCCCACCACCCATGGATCAGTTTTTTACCATGGGGACCAAACGGGGAAGGAAGTGAATTAATGACCAGTTCTAACCACAATTCTTCCTTATAAGTTAGGAAGATAACCATTATTATTATTTTTAAATACGCTTATTCTGCATTAGCCATGACATGCTGCAAAGATAGCTACAGAAGTGCCCATAGACAGATACACTATAAGCAACTGATTCTTAGATGCAGCTTACACAAACAACCTTCAGAGTCACTCTGAATTATTAACTAGAATAATGAATGACATATAAGATTGGGTGTGAACTTTAGAAATGACAAGCTACAGTTTTCTTTCTCCAAACTCAGACCTGTCTCTGCACATGTATTCATAATCAGTAACAGCTAATATCAAAGTGCATCTGATCAGCAATATAGATTACAAAAAAGGTCATCCATATTATGCACTGAAATTGACAGATACAGTGTTCAGTGTTCACCCATACAAAGTTGTTATTTTCAAAGTACTTTTTATGGAGTAGTCATTTTTAAATTCCCTGATGACCGAATAAAATTGTTAAGGCAAATAATCCCATAATATGAAATTCCAAACTATAATGATCTTTTCTTAATTCTTTAAAGGATTCTGTGATTTATCTGGGAAATTATATAAAAATATAGATGTTCAATTATCGTCTATAACTGCAGCTGAAAACAGTAGAAAAGGAGCTCTTTGATCCAATGTAAAGTGTCATGTAACTTTGGATTTTACCCAGACAAGTGTTTAAAATGACTGATTTCTCTGTGATTGCTGGAAGCTGCTTTGTGGCTACAAATCCTGGGAGCTAGCTGGGAGTCATTATTTGCTTTCACTCCTTGCTGTAACTGTGTCCTACCTGGATAAAAATACTGTGTTAAAAAAAATACTTTGTAGTGTCTGTTATTTCTCTCTATTTTTTGGGTTGTCAACCTATTCTCTGAGGGTATGTCTACACTACAGAGTTTTCTCAGAAAAATGGCAATTTTTCCAACAAAACTTGAGGAACGTTCACACTGCAATCACATTCTTTTGCAAGTAAATCAAAAGAACAGAGGGCTTTTTCTGACAGAGGTAATCCTCATTCTATGAGGAAGAAGCCTTTTTGCCCACATCATCTGTCACTAGGTTACCTCCTTCATCCAGTAGGGGCCCCACACCCTCTCTGATCACCTTCTTCTTGTTAACATGCCTGTAGAAACCTTTCTTGTTGTCCTTCACATCCTTTGCCAGTTGCAATTACAATTGCACTTTTGCCTTCCTGATAACCCCAGGGCATTCTCAAGCTATACATTTATATCCCTCCCTGGTCAATATCCAAGTTTCCACTTTTTGTAAGCTCCCTTTCTGTGCTTAAGTTCACCAAGGATTTCCCCTGTAAGCCAATCCAGTCTCCTACCATGTTTGCCTCTCTTGCTATGCATCGGGATGGTTTCTTTCTGTGCCTTCAATAATCCTTCTTTAAAATACTGCCAGCTCTCCTGGGCTCCTTTCCCCTTCATGTTAGCATCCTAGGGGATTCTGCCCATCAGGTGTCTGAGGGAGTCAAAATCTGCTTTTCTGAAGTCCAAAGTGTGTATTTTACTACTCTCTTTTCTTCCTTTGGTCAGGATCCTGAAATCTACCATCTCATGATCACTGCTTCCCAGGTTGTCACCTACCTCTACTTCCCCTATTAGTTCCTCCCTGTTTGTGAGCAGAAGGTCAAGCTGCGCACGGCCCCTGGTCAGATCCTTCAGCACTTGTACCAAGAAGTTATTCCCACCATTCTCCAAAAACTTCCTGGATTGCCTGTGTACTGCTGTATTGGTCTCCCAACTGATGTCAGGGTGATTAAAGTCCCCCACGAGAACCAGGGTCTGCGATCTGGAAGCTTCTCTCAGTTGTCTGAAGAAAGCCCCATCGACCTCATCCACCTAATTCGGTGGCCTGTAGTAGACACCAACCACAACATCACTGCTGTTGTTTGCACCTCTAAACTTAACCCATAGACTCTCAACAGGTTTTTCTCCCTCTATATACTGGAGTTCTGAGCAATCATAGTACTCTCTTACATATAGTGCAACTCCTCCTCCTTTTCTCCCCTGCCTGTTTTTCCTGAACAGTCTATACCCTTCCATGACAGCGCTCCAGTCATGCGAGTCATCCCACCAAGTCTCTGTTATCCCAATTAAATCATATTTCTTGGACTGGGCCAGGGCCTCCAGTTCTCCCTGTTCGTTGCCCAGGCTTCTCGCATTAGTGTACAAACACCTCAGATAACCAGTTGATCACCCTACCCTCTGCATTTGAATCAGGGGTCCTCCTTTCTTGCTCGTTCCTCTTTGCATTTCTTCCCGGTATCTGACTTTCCCACGCCCCTCAGGGTTTTGGTCACCGTCCCCCAACAAACCTAGTTTAAAGCCCTCCTCACTAGGTTTGCAAGCCTGCCCGCGAAGATGCTCCTTCCTCTCTTGGTTAGGTGGATCCCATCTCTTCCTAACAATCCTTGTGCCTGGAACAGAGTCCCATGGTCGAAGAAACCAAAGCCCTCTCTGCGACACCACCTGCGCAACCACGCATTTACTTCCTCAATTCGATGATCCCTGCCCAGTCCTTTCCCTTCAACAGGGAGGATGGACAAGAACACCACTTGCGCTCCGAATGCTTTGATTTTTCTTCCCAGCGCTACATAATCTGCAGTAACCCACTCAAGGTCATTCTTGGCCGTATCGTTAGTTCCCACGTGGAGAAGCAGGAAGGGGTAGCGATCCGAAGGTTTGATCAGTTTTGTAAGCCTCTAAGTCACATCCTGAATTTGAGCTCCCGGTAAGCAGCACACCTCTCAAGATTCCAGGTCCGGACAACAGATGGATGGTTCAGTTCCTCTTAGGAGGGAGTCCTCGACCATCATCACCCATCGTCTTCTTGTGGGGGTGATGGTCGTGGAACCCCCATCCCTGGAACTACGCATCCCATGCCTTTCAGTAGATGGTGTTCCCTTCCAGTTTCTTCCTTGTGAGGTCCTTTCCAAAGCATTCACCACTGCAGAGCCTGTGGAGAGAGCCTGAAAGTGATTACTTACCTCTATAGCATTGAGGGATTCCTGTGCTGGCCTTTTTCCCCTTCTAGAAGTTACATGCTGCCAGTTCTCTTCCTGGTGCCGTACTGCCCTCTCGTGCTCTTCCACCTGCAGTGCTTGCAGGATTAAATGCTGCCTTCTATTGAGGAAGTCTTCATCTTCTCTGAAAAAGCCTCTCCACTGTGGGGTGCAGTTGCCAGAGTGTAGCTCCTGCACCCAGGGATAGTATCCCAGGAATGAGCTCAGGGTTGAGCTCTTTCAGGACCAGGAAGGTAGCTGGCAGAAAATGCTCCAAAAACTGCAGCATGGCTGTGTGGTGCCATCGCATGCCAAGGGGAGTTCTGTTTCCATGGCACAAAGAACAAAGCTGTGGCATTGAAAAAAGAAGAGGTCAGCCACAGCAGGCACTGCGAGAGCTTTGTTGTCCCTCGAAGAGGTAGCAAGCATGCAGCAGAAGCAGAGAAACGGCTGTCCAGGTGGGGGGGTCCCTTTAAGCATGTGTCTCTGTAAGGCTCTGGCACCAGCACTCGGAAGCAACTGGTGACCTAAAGCCCTGCCTGAACTGGTTCCAGGTGGCCTTTTATGCGAGAGAGTGTCCAATTAGTCTGGACGCTCTCTTTTGAAAAAGCACATTGCTCTTTTGCATGCTTGGATGTGTGTGGATGTGCTCTTGTGCAAGAAGTTTTTTCGGAAGATCTCTTCCAAAAAAACATTTCTTCCAAAAGAAGCCTGAAGTCTAGTCATAGTCTGAGCTATCTTGAGACTTTTGAAACCCAACAGTACCAATGGTTAAAGCAGACCTGTACACTGCTTCATGTCTAATTTTTGTGCTTCTATGCAGTACTTATTTGCAACAATGACAGAATATTGTGAAAACATACCTCAATCTATTGTATACAGTCAAGCCCTAAGATACAACCGGATTTGCTCTGATCCTACAGACAGAGACAAACACCTACAGGATCTTTATAGAGCATTCCTAAAACTGAAATACCCACCTGGAGAAGTGAAAAAACAGATTGACAGAGCCAAAAGCGTACCCAGATATGAACTACTTCAGGACAAACCCCAAAGAGAAAATAACAGAATTCCACTTATCACCTAGGCTACATCTAGACAACATCTCTCTGTTGGCAGAGGGATGTAAATGAAGCACTTCGGAAGTGCAAATGAAGCAGGGATTTAAATATCCGCGCTTCATTTGCATAATTGCCTCATGGCGCTCTTTCAAAAAAGCGCTCTTTCGAAAGTAAAACCGCAGTCTAGACGCAGTTCTTTCAAAAATAGAAGCCTTTTTTGAAAGATCCTGTACTCCTCAAAAAATGAGGAAAGAGCACCGTGACGCTATTATGCAATTTCAGAGTGCCTAATTTACATCCCTCTGTCGAAAGAGGGATGTAGTATAGACACACCCTTATAGTCCACAACTCAAACCCCTCCAATGCATTATACACAATCTGCAACCTATCTTGGAAAATGATCCCTCACTCTCAGAAGCCTTGAGGGAAAAGCCTATTCTCGCTTACAGACAACCCCCAACCTGAAATGAATTACTCCCGGTAACCACACTACACAGCTATATCGTAAGCATCCAGGAACCCAGCCCTGAATTCAGCCACGGTGCCAACTTTGCCCACATATCTATACAAGCCATCAACATAAGCTACCAAATCAGAGGCTCATTTAACTGCACATCCAGTAATTTGATCTATGCCATTAAATACCAGCAGTGCCCCACTGGATAGTCTCTACAGAAAAGAATCAATGGACAAAAATCAGATATACATAAAGGAACCATACAGAAACCTGTTGGGGAACACATCAATCTACCTGGTCACACTTTAAAAGATCGCCCAGTGGCTGTCTTGTTACAGACCAATTCTACAAGCCAAATACACAGAGAAGGGTTGGAATTACAGTTCATCCACAAATTTAATTCTCACACCTATGGCCTCAGTTGAGATAATGGCTGGCTGGGACATTATCAACCTAACAAACAATGAAGGTGCCAATAGCTCTTTGTCTGTGTAGATTCTTGTGTTGGTACCCTTCCTCTCTAATTGCTATCCTATGATCCTTATCTGCTTCTTTTAACTATCCAATTTTTAGGTGCTTATAGATTACCAGTTTTGCCTGTTTGGTTTTCCCTTTGATATTTACATACCCTGGTTCTTGTTTCCCACCTCCTTCCCTATTTATTTTGGATCCGCACATCCTAAACTCAAAGCTCCAGTCATCTGAAGAATAGTAATAGAGATGTAGCCGTGTTAGTCTGATCTAGCTGAAACAAAAGACAGGACAAGGCAGCACTTTAAAGACTAACAAGATGCAATGCAATGAGGAGTACCAGTTAATTCGAGGGAAGGGATTTAAATCGGACTACCTCGTCTACACGTGGCAAGTTACATCGGGCGACGGGCATTTTAAAATGGCGACCGGCCGCGAATATGCTAATCAAGCGCAGGATATTTAAATCCCGCGCTTGATTTGCAACTTCAGTATGCTTCATTTGCCTCCCTACTTCAAAGTAGGAGGCAAGTGTAGACATACCCTTACACTTCATATTTCTAACTTCACATACATGAAAGATACATACAAATTAATAAAATATACACATCCAGGGGATTACAAGCTATTGAATAATAGGTTACTTGCTCTATTTTGCCTATAGCATATTTGTGTGAGTTATGCATATTCATATTTAAAAACATTTCCATACAAATTATGAGGTCATAGTGTCATACCCTACAATAGACAATTATGGAACAACCTGAACATGAAGAAGTTTCTTCCCATGCCCCATTAATTGGGTATTATTTTGCATTCTTAAACATGAGAACATTCTTCCAGAAACTGTTGGTATTAGTTTGTTTTTTAGTCCTTGCTGTTGTAATTCTGATGGTTCTCATTATTCATGGCTCTGTATTGACCCATATGTTTCCAACATTAGTTTGTAACAGAAGTTAAATTAAGTTACCCTGAAAACTTCTGTGCTAGATGAAAATATGGCTATGTGATAGGCAAAAAAAGTCTTCATTGATGGATAGTAAAAACATGCCTACATGATTTGCCGTTACTGATATTTAAAATCTTATGGAATCATTGACACAAGATCCAGAATACTTCACAGAACGATGAAAAGAAACATTCTAGCTCATAAATTCTTCTTTTTCATTTTTCCTTTTCCTTCCTTTTCTCCTTTTTTTTAACCAAAATTGAGAGAGAGAAGGAAAGGGGGGGAAATGGAAGAAAAATGAGAAAAATGACCCTTTTTTTCATTTTCCAGTTTTGTCAAAACACCACCAATTTCTGGGACTTTCAACAAAAAATACAATTGTGAAAATTATAATATTTTTATTAAAAATATTACCGGCTCTAGATCAGATCTTGAATGTATGTAAATACATCTTTGCTCAGTAAGAGACCTTTTACACATCTTCAATTGAGCACCGAACTTCACTTGAAATCTGTAGTTTCAATTCCTGAGCATTCAATTTCTTAAACAATAAGATACTAATGCAGATTTTTTTCATGGAATATTTTTAAATAAGTGTTAAAGAAAGAGAGACATCAAACTAAATATGCAGCATTTCATATGTTTGGACTGGAATTTGTTCTGCACATTTGCCTAGACTGTCTCCAGGGATTTCCTATACACCCTTTTAAAAAAAATCTGACACGTTTCTCAAAATTATAATGCTTGGTATGAAAGTTAGCTAATACAGAAATGCATGCAGATTTTAATTAAGGGCACCAAAACTCATTTGATAGTCATAAGGTGTTTCAGCTCTGTTAATTTTCTTTGTGGTCAAAGATCTAGTACCTGCTTAGATAAACAGATTTGCATTAGTAACTACTGACTCATTAAAAAGTTGTCTTCATATTTTTGGCTACATTGTATTATATCTCAAACTGCAGCAGATGCATACCAGATTTCAGCTCATTCGCAGAGTCAGCAGGATCACCCCGGGATTTGACTTGCTGCAACCCTTGTGGGGTAAACAGACTGAGAACTGGCTATTGCCTACTTAAATTTGTGATGAACCACTGACAAGGTCCTCTTGCATATAGTAAACAAACTGATGAGAAGCATCCAAAATGCTGCTTTCCACAAGGGACACAGGAATATTTTACTGCAGCAGAATCTTTCACATATTGAAAAGCTGGCTCTGTCAATAGGCAAACTCCGCACTGCGCAACTAATACTTTTCTATGTATGCCTGGCTAAAAGGATATGATGAATGTTTATATTCTGGGTTTAAACATGTATTTTTTGCACATCCAAAAGTTGCTGTTGGCTACAGTGGAAGTCTTGGTTAAAACTAAATACAGGATTAAGACTGATTGCAATGAACATATCAGAATACTCTGGGATAGATTGTATAATCTTTATTTGTACTAACCATCACGGAGTTAATACAACTATTTATGTGCATTCAAGTGCTCACTGACACAAGGATGGCACTTACATGTTTCATATGAATTCTGGTCGAAAATTATCCTTTAAACAAATGGACAGATTTATCAAATAAGATGCAAAATAAGGTAACAGCACTAGTACAGACCATAATGCAGTTTTACTATTTGGCTGCATCTAGACTGGCATGATTTTCCGCAAATGCTTTTAACGGAAAAGTTTTCCGTTAAATGCATTTGCAGAAAAGAGTGTCTAGATTGGCACGGACACTTTTCCGCAAAAGCACTTTTTTGTGGAAAAGCATCCCTGGCCAATCTAGACACGCTTTTGCACAAGAAAGCCCCGATCGCCATTTTAGCCATCGGGGCTTTTTTGCGCAAAACAATACCACGTTGTCTACACTGGCCCTTTTGCGCAAAAGCTTTGCGCAAAAAGGACTTTTGCCCAAACGGGAGCAGCAGAGTATTTCCGCAAGAACACTGATGATCATACATGAGATCGTCAGTGTTCTTGCGGAAATTCAAGCGGCCAGTATAGACAGCTGGCAAGTTTTTCTGGAAAAGCGTCTGATTTTCTGGAAAAGTTGGCCAGTCTAGACACAGCGTTTCTGTCTATTGTGGCACCAGTTTCATTATTTAGTTTAGGCATATTAAAATTAACCATTTTAAACAAAATTAGATACCCTCCCCATACCCTAAATCAGTTTACGCTGTTGGGTTGTCATTGTAAGTCTAGTAGTAGTAACTAAAGAATTACCCAGGAGAGACACACATCAGATGTTCGTTATTAAACCCAGGCAAAGCAAAAAATTTCCAGCAGAACATTTTTTCAGATTAAAAATTCTGGGTTTGTAAAAGTTTCAGCTTTTTGTGCAAGAGTACCTATTTTCAACCAGCCTTAATCAAGTTTAGAAATATTTTTCTTTCTTTGTAAATTTCACATTAATAAGCTAAACAGAGGGTGACTATCAGGTTCTTCAAAGTTTGTTTAGAGAAACATTTGCTATGTGTAAAAAAAAATCAAATCTGTTTCATAAGGCTTGGATTGAAAACTTTCTCAGGGTCACCTCATAAACACAGAGAAACTCCAGGCTATTTTATTTGGTAATTTACCAAATTACTAGCAGTAAGCTATTATTAGGACTTAATCTATAAACTTGATCTAAAAAATCACTTAATATTAATTCCAAGTTTATGGGCCAGAATATCAGATGGTGTTAATGAGTAGTTCCATTGAATTTGTAGAGTTATGCTGATTTATACCAGCTGTTGATACTATTATTTATTGTTTGTTTAGGAGTCTCAGTCATGGACCAGGATTCATCATGCCAGGCTCTAGAAGTCAATGGTGGTGGCTGAACCCTCTCTTCTCAAATAGCAAGCAGAACCCACACAGAGAGGAGGTAGCTGTGCCAGACAGAGTGATGGCACAACTTGTTCCATGGAGACATAAGGAGAAGTACATAATGAGTTGTGACTCCCAGATATTTAGGTCCTTGGTTGCTCTTGTCCAGGGACAACAACTTTAAGCTGTCCCTTACTCAGGCTGGGCAAAGCATTTTTGTTTATTCAGGATAAGTGACAAGTAGGTAATGGTCTATAAAGATACCATTCCTTAATTCAGCTGTTAAAAAAGGTAGATAAATCTAGGTAAATGGTAAAACCTTCAAGCTTCCAGAGTAAGCCATGAGCAGATGTGAGGCAAAGTAGAAAGTTACAGGAAAGCCTGCTGATGGGGGGAGGGAAGAGAAGGGTATGGGGGGCAGTTGTCCTGGGGTCTGGTGGCTCTAAAGGGCCCAGGGCTCTGCTATGACAGGAGTGGTGGTGGCTGGAGTCCTGGGCCCTGTAACTTGCCACCTCAGCCACACCCCTTTCACCTAAGTTCCAGGGACAGATTAAGGTTATGAAGGGACTAAGGCTAGTGGGAGGGAAAGGCCTAAGTATGAATTACATATTGCAAAAAAATTATGAAGTCATCAAACATTTATTTATATACATATTTACGCAAAAATTAACACATTTGTTCGACTCTCACTACACAATCAATTTTTCCCATGTTAACGGTAGCAAATTCATGAACAATGTCATCATAGTTCAAAGACCTGACAATTTCACTCTCAATGCTCACGAGCGACAAAACAGTGAGATGCTCTTGAGTCATGGTGGATCAGAGGACATTTTTTACTCTTGTTCGAGGAGAAAAGGAATGTTAGTGATTATTAGTGACAATTACAGCTGTAATGCAGTTTCAACATTTGGGAAATATTCTGTCACATTGGATTCAGTGATATCTCAGTATATCCAAATAGATAAGCTTTCACGATCTTTTCTCTTTATATAACTGAGAGTGATATGAATCCTAAAAAGTGAAGAAATTCTTTAGTAAAATGTAACTGGGAGATCATCTGGGTACCTCAGATACAGATGTTTGATAAGACCCCGGGTTCTGTGTGGGGACTCTGGCTACCACCAGGTGGCTTTCTGTTAATATGGGAGCTAGCAAATCAGGGGGATATACTACAGTGTTCTGCCTGTAGCCAGTAGCCTAAATTCATTTCCTTTGCATTTCCCCTGTATTTCATTAGCTCTTCCACAATTAGAATCACAGAATCACATGACTGGAAGAGACCTCTAAAGATCATCTAATCCAGTCCTCTGTACTTTCAGCTTTTCAGTGAGTAAGACAAAGCCTGTGTGTGTGTGTCCCCCCTCCCAGTTAACAAGAAAGACTTCATTAAAAATCAACATCTCAAAAGAACCATCAGGTTTGGAGGGGTTTTGTTGACGAGGCTGGTGTAGAATGAATGCTCAAGCAGATGGCGGACAGACCTTGCTTCTCTTTCCCCCACTCCCTTTAAAGTGTTCACCAGGGAGGAAAGTGAATGAGATTCTGCTTATCCAGGTGTGAAAAAGCAGAAGGGACCTAAATCTATTCTTGTGCAAAAATCTGTTCTCCTGGACTCTGCCCCGAACTCATTAAAGCTACAAACATGTAACTGTCCCCAGGAATTGGCCTTTGTTCTCATTCCCTTCTCAAATCATAGTCATTCCATGCTTACCCAACATTTTCCATTTGCGAAAGAAGTTAGTTTGAGTTGGGGCAGAAAAAAGATTAACTTTAGGTGTATTTAGCTTTCAGTTCTTAGAATTAATCCAGAAGTGAAAATAAGGTCATGCTATCCGGTGTACAGTAAGAGTTGGCTGGGGCGCTCTGCTGCAGGAACAGGTGGCTGCGCTCCCAGCAGGGCTCCTGAAACTCTCCTTAAGGATGCTGTGCTAAGCAGCAGGCTAATGAAAGGGGCTGGCTAGGGTGTGCCCCACACCAGTCCAGGACTCCCTGAGCCCCCAGCACCATTTAGGAAGGGCAGACGGGGCTGAAGCCTTCCCCCAATTCATACTAATGTTGCCTATTGCTTACTGTTCCCCTTCCATCACTGTCAGGGACCAAGAGGGAGCTATTTCTAAGCTACCAAGAGCTGCTTTGCTTCATCTTTCTTGCTGGCAGGAGTGCTCCAGGCTCTAGCAGGGCCATGTGAGGAAGCTCCCTCACCCAGCCCAGCCCAGCCCTATCTCCTCCCTGAGCACGAGGTACTAAACAACGGGAAGGCCTAAGGCCGTAGCCTTAATTAACCTAATGGTTAATCCGGCCCTGCTGAAGCCCTGTCATGATCAGAAGGAGTTACTAAGGGGTTAGCTCAGGTACCTAGCAAAGATGTCAGCTGCGGGGGGAAGGGTTTCAGGCAACCAGCCAATAAAAATGCAGATAGGAATTTCAAGCTGGAAAAGAGGGTCTTTTCTCTCTCTCTTCTTTGTTTGAGATCACAGCAGTTTCTGCCAGGTATTGAGGGAGATGAGAGACACATTCTCTCTCCAAGAACGGACTTCTTGAAATGTGTAAGTAGGGAAAAGTTTAGATAGTCCGTCAGGGTTTGGAAATCATGTCTGAGCTGGCTAATTGTTTTTCTCCTTTCTAACTAAGGATTACAGCCCAGGGACTTTCCCTGAGTCTATGTCAATTCATGGCTATTTACCACATTGCCAATTTACTATGCTTGCAACAGTAGTTTAATTTTTGATAATCCAAGAGTTTTCTTCTTATTCTAATTAACCGGTATTGGTTGATTGTTGTGTCCTTAGGATAAAGTGCCTAGTAATAAGGGTAGATTCCATTGTTGTCTGTGGATTCCCTTTGTTTGTTTTCCCAACTCCAAGCAAAATGGAGGTTGGTGCAGGAGGGAGAGCTTTACCTTAGGGAGGGGATTCCCAAGTGATGTGTTCCCTTGAAAAGGGTTTATTTTTATATTTTCTTGGAGTCATCTGGAATCATTTTTTAATCTCAAGGGGACTGAGATTGAATAAGTCTGTCTCTGGGAATCACAGAGACAGGTTTTGCAGGGTTTATTCTGCTAGCTGGCCCCCCAACTCTGCACACAGAGTTTCAGGTTGGGGGACTGAGCTGTGACAGGATCATTCCAGGAGTGGAGAACCAGCCCTGTCTATACACCTTGCCCAGGTACCTGGCAAGTCTGTTGGCCCACCTGGATAGAGGGACTTGATTTCTCCTTTTATCTTCTAGGAGGGTGACACATTGTAAAACATTCTGGTTTTTTTCCTGCAAAAGCTTTTCAGCATCAGCAAAGACGGGGAAACACCCAAATGCATGTCACTCATTAAACTCCAAGAACTTCCAAAAAGGAGGTCTGCCCTGAGCACGCAGTTGTAAAGACCATTGAGAGTGGTGGTGGTCATGGTATTATTTTAAGTGTTTAATTGTACAGATCCTAAGAGGACATGTCTTTTAGTCTGCTAAGACAAAGGAGAATACTAAGGGGTTAGCTTTTTTCCCTCATGACCTTAGCATTAGAATTAGAGATGTGCTGTTTTCTAAAGAATTTGAGAGTCTTGTCAAAACATAATGTAGTGGGAAAAAACTTCACAACAAGTTTTAGAGTTTACATACATCAGAAGGTTTATTACATTGCCTCATCCTCTTGCATCCTTCTACATTCATAGGAATTAAAACACAATTAATCAAAAGGAAAAAATGAGGGCTCTTTTCTTAACAGAATAGAAGACTACTCATTATTAAAACATTCTCAGCTAACATTAATAAAATCCTTGTGTCTAGGTCTTCCTTGGACTTCCTCACCAAGAATTCCTCAACACTATCCTTTCTGAAGCATATATGTCTCTGATAGGTTGCAGTGCACAGAGATAAAAGGGGAGTCCAAATTTCTATTTGTTTTTGCTTGCTCATTTTCAAGAATGCATTCATGGCAATTATTCTCAAGCTTGGGAAATGTCTCTTGATAAACTGTCTTTTAAGATGTGGTCTGAGTGATGTTGCCTGACACACCAAATATAGATTGTCTTTTCAATTGTGAGTTATTTGAGAGCCTTATAATCCTGCCATGAAGCACCCAAAGAAACCACAGTTCATACAAAGTTCATGCGCTTCTAAGCTTCAAAACCCTCAAAAATCTCTCCGAATAACTTACTGAGGATAGGGAGCAGCAAAAACAAGTAGAAATCATTAGGATATGTAAATGCCTTACCAATCTGCCTTATCTTCACTTTTACCTCCTGTTACCTATATGCTAGCTAACACCAACCTTTAGGGCAGTGGTCACCAGTCAGTAGATTGGGATCTACTGGTAGATCCTGGAGCCTTTGACAGGTGATCCTGACAGGTTTAACCAGGAGGCTCTGAAGTTCCAGAACTTCATCTGTCCCTCTCAGTACCACCATGCTGCTCCTGCCCTCTGCTTTGGAACTGCCCCCCCCCCCAGCCCTGGAAGACTCTTGCTTGCTGTGCAGGGCACAGGAAGAAGAGGAGGGGGTGCTGATGTTAGGGTGTCCCTTCCCCCACCCTGTACTGGCCCCACAGAACAGGGGAGCAGCGATGGAGAGAGTTTGCTGGCTGCTTTTGGGAGTAAGGTAAGCCTACCTTAGTCCCATGACACCACCACCCAGAAGCCACCTGTGGTAAGAGGTGCCCAGATGGACCCTGCATTCCAAATCCTGGCCCCAGTCCTGAACCCCTCCTGCACCCCAAACCCCTGCCCTAGCCCTGAGTCCCCCTGTACCCAAACACTCATCCAGAGCCAGCACCCTGAACCCCCCTACTGCTCAACTACCTCAGCTCAGAGCCCCTCCCACACTTCAGATCCTTTAGCCCAAGATCAGAGTTCGCATCCCACTCCCCTGCACCACAGCCCTCTGCCCCCAGCCTGATAAAAGTGAGTGAGGATGAGGGAGGGAGGATGGAGTGAGCAGGGGTGAGGCCTCAGAGAAGAAGTGGGAAGGCGGCGGGGCAAAGGTATTTGGGTTTGAGGTAAGCTTCTGAGTGTCTACGTATAGTATTTTCCACATTCCTTTATGATTATAGAAGTCTGATATTATTATTATTATTATTTCTTTTCCTGCTGTTTATATAAGCTTGACTGGCCAAAATAGCTGATTCAGATATTGTTCATGAGCTTCCAGGCACCTGGTGCTAACTTCGTAAAAATGTAGAGATCTCCATCAAGACTCACCACCAGCATAACAAATAAGGACTAAAATATATAAAAGCAGTTCGAGCACAGACACTGTAACTGGTACAGAGCATGACTTCCCTAGTATTCCCTCTAAAATTTTCCATCCATGGGTGGAGTGAGTTTTGCATTGTGCACCAATACTGAGGTCATGTGTACTTGTTTGGGTGTCTGCCACAGAACCCCTTTAAGGTAACTGCAGTGGGCTATAGAGACCCCATGCTGGCCTGGAAACCATGGAATGAATACAGCAAATACTAGATAGTGCTGATTGTCAGTGTCACAGCTCAATCCCCCAACCTGACACCCCATGCGGGAGCAGGGGGGCAACTATCAGAATAAACACTGAAAAACCTGTCTCTGTGATTCCCAGAGACATACTTATTCAACCTTGGTCCTCCTGAGATCCAAAAAAGACAAGATTGGTTCCGTGCTGACACCACCCAAGTGATTAAAAGAAAATATAAAATAAAAACCCTTTTCCAGTGAAGAGATCTCTTGGGAATCTTCTCCCTATGGTAAAGCTCTCCCTCCTGACCCAACCTCCATTTTGCTTGGAGTTGGGAAAACAAACAGAGGGAATCCCCAGCTTTGCCTGGGCAACTAGACACTTAATCCTAAGGACACAACAACCAACCAATACTGGTTAATCAAAACAAAAGAAAGGAAAACTCTTTTATTATCAAAACAAAACTACTGTTGCAAGCATAGTAAATTGACTAGGTGGTAAATAGTCATGAATTGACTTATACTCAGGGAAAGTCCTTGGGCTGTAATCCTTAGCTAGAAAAGAGAAAAACAATTAGCCACCTCAGACATGATTTCCAAACCATCAAACAAGGAAAACAATAAACCCCAATGGGCTATCTTTTCCCTACTTACATATTTCAAGAAGTCCGTTCTTGGAGAGAGAAAGCATCTCCCATCTCCCTCAATACCTGCAAGAAACTTCTGTGATGTCAAACAAAGAGAGAGAGAAAAAAACCCTCTGTCCCAGTTTGAAATACTTGTCTACATTTTTATTGGCTGACTGCCCGACACACACCCCGGCCAACACCTTTGGTAGGTACCTGAGTTAAGCCTTTAGTCACCAGGTGCTGGTTAGCACTCCTTCTGTTCATGATAGTCAGCCTCATAGCAGCTGGGAGAATGAGAGAGCTGAGAGGCAGAGTGGGTAGCTGGCTGCCAGATGAGCAACCAATCTGGCAAAAGAAAATCCTGCTAGCAAGCTGGTGAGAAACTGCCCAGAGACAACACCCAAGAGAGGAGATGACCAGACCCACAGGCTGGCGAATCATCTGGAACCAAAGGAGGTAAGAAAGGGCTGAGGACATAGCTGAGGCTTGATTCCACTGGCCCAAGATCCCTGAGATGGAACCCAGTCCAAGTCACTTCACAGGGTTCCCCTACCAATGTCTCAGACTTAAGAAGGCTAACCCCGCTGAAAGGGAAAACCTATACACCCCAGCAAGACTGAAACTAACACCCTTAATAGCCCAGAATGGGGCTGCCATAGACACACGTGCAAAGGGAGCTGAGTGCTTGCCTTACCAGACCAACCAGACTCTGTTCAGTACTCCATCTCGCCATAGGGGGCCATATCACATTAGCACACCAGCTCACAGGAACCAAATGTGAAACGACACACCACTGTGAATAATTGGCGCATTCTAGGCTTTTTTGCTGCTAGAATCCATAAATATAGTTTTTGGTCCTCTCCCTCTGCCCATTAAGTTGATTGTGGGTCCCAGTGACTAAAGGCTATTCTAGTGTATACTTAAAAAATGCAGTGCATCCTTGAGTTGCCTAGGCAAGTGATATAGAGCTGTGCTAATAAAGCAGTTTCTTGGGTTTTTTGCGAATTGCCAGCAAAAACTGGGGGAGGGAAACTTGTTTCAGGTTGAACCAAAATATTATGGACACTTTGATAAGTCAAAAAGGTAAAATACAAAGTTATTTAAATTATGAGCATTTTAAATGTTTGGATTGTTAATAACATCTAAGGAAATTTCAGAACAAAATATCACTTTGGACTGAAATTGAAGCACTGTTTCCAAAATGTTGAAATTAAACTATTTGGGCTGAAACAAGTTGGCAAAACTGACACAAATTAACACATTCTCGGGTGCATCTGCATTTTTTGCTCCTACCCCTCCACATAACACATACTTTTCAGCCAACTTTACAGGAAGGCTTGAAAGCAAGTAACAAAAGGTTCTCTTAAAGCCTTTGAGCAGAAAAGGAGGGTGCATAATAAATGTGGGGATTTGTAGCAAAAACCACTGCTACCAATTTAACATGCTGGTCCAACTGCCATATAGCTCCAGCCCCGACTGCCGGAGAAGCAGCTGCCACGGCCAAGCAACTCTGGCCCCAGCAGTCAGAGCAGTCAGAGCAGCTGCTGCCACCACGTGGCCCTGGCCCTGGCCACTGGAGGAACAGCTGCCACCGCTGTCACACTGCCACGTGGCCCTGGCCCCGGTTGCTGGAGGATCAACTGCTGTTTCCACACAACTCTGGGCCTGGCAGTCAGAGCAACCATCACCACCTTGTGGCCTTAGCCCCAGCTCCAGGAGGAGCAGCTGCTGCCACCATGAGGCCCTGGCCCTGGCTGCCATAGGAACAGCCACCATGGCCACATGGCCTGGCAGCTGGAGGAGCAGCTGCTGCTATGTGGCCCTGCCCCGATCCCTGGAGAAGCTGGGCAGTTAAAAGCTGCCTAGCTAAGTCCCCACTCACCCACCACCAGCAGCAGCAGCAGCTCACCTTCCATGGGCACACTGCTGCATGGCTCTGCAAAGGAGGTGAGTGGGCAGAGAATTTTTTGTGTGCAGCTGTGCACGTGTGCAACCTTAGAGGGGACTATGGGCTTCACGAATATTGTACATTCAGAGAACCTGGCTCAAAGGAATATAAGTGCATGTCTACAGTAGGTAATTATTTCAAAATAACTTATTTTGAAAAAATAACTCCCTAAATAACAATTTCCAAATAGCATGCCCACACTACAAGGCAGCATTGAAATAGTGCAGAATTATTTCAAAATAGCACATCCAAGCTGATTGGACCCTGCATCAGATTTAAAGCCCCCGGAAGCACTCTGGAGAGGGCACCAAGAGGGCAGGTGTTTCCTGTAGCTGTTTGCTGAGACTAGCTGAGATACGTGTTTAAAGGGGCTCCTTTCTACAGCTGCTCCTTTACTGCCTAACCCCTTGCTGGACATCAGACTCATGCTGTGTGCTGTGGTTGCCATTGAGGATGTCATAGCACTAACAACATGGAGCCAGAGTTGCTGCAAAGCAGTGCCAGACTAATGGGCCTCGTGCGGCGCCTCATGGCATAGTTCATCCACTGCCCATGTGCTGCTTCCAGACAAAGACAACCAGCCCTGACCAGGGGAACCTCTTCACCCAGACCCTAGTGCTTCTGATGCAGCAAATGTTCCTCAATCCCCTGTGGAACACTGCTTCTGGCAGAGGGAGACCATTCCGACTGGTGGGACCGCATCGTCCTACAGAGATGGGATGACCAGCAGTGGCTCCAGAAATTCTGTATGCAGAAGGCCACCTTCCTTGAGTTCTGTGAGTGGCTCATCCCTGTTTTCAGGCAACAGAACACCCAGCTGATACCCACCATCCCCTGCAGAAGTGCATTGCCATCGCCCTATGGAAGCTCATCACCTGGCACAGTTACCACTCCATGGGGACCCGGTTCAGCCTGGGCTGTGCTCCTGCAGGTAGTCAAGACTATCAACACCATATTCCTGTGGAGGGTCATCACCCTGGGGAACCCCATCGTGGATGGCTTTGCTACCATGAGCTTCCCCAACTGTGAGGTGGCCATAGACGGCACCCATATACCCAGCCTAGCCCCCGACCATCATGGCTCGGACTATGTAAATAGGAAGGGGTATTTTCGATGGTGCTGTAGGCCCTGGTGGACCTCAAGAGACAGTTCAAAGACATTAATGTTGGCTTGTTGGGCAAGGTACATGACACCCACATATTCAGGAACTCAGGCCTGTTCTAGAGGATGCACACCGGCACTTTTTCCCCCCACCATGTGAATATATCCAAGTGCATCTTGGGTGCCAAACCCTTGCTCCCCTGGCTCATGAAGCCCTACACGGGCAGACTGGACCCCACCAAGAAGCACTTCAATGCCAGACTCAGCAGGTGCCACTTGGCAATTGAGTGTGCTTTTGACCACTTGAAAGGGAGGTTCACAACTCTCCTCACCCACCTGGACCTCAGCAAGTAAAACATCTCCTATGTGGTGGGAACCTGCTGTGTCTTTCTCCCATCAACCTCTGAAGTTGGGATGCCGGGGTAAGTTGAACTAAGGTATATCAGCTTCAGCTATGCTATTCACGGAGCTATAATTGCATACCTTGGTTCGACTTTGTCCCCTAGTGTAGACCTGGCCTAAGAATGGTTAAATCAGTCCAGGGAGGTCTCTTAAGGAGAAGCCTGCCAATTTACCTGCATGTGTGCTCAGTGTTCCAGTGGGATGCTGGAGAAATGTGGGGTTACAGAGCATTCCTGGCATTTTCAGAATGACCCAGTAGAATGGATGCAGTGAACTATGCCATCTGAAGGGCTGATGAAGCTTACACAGGCCCATTGCACACTTAAGAGCTTGCTAGGCTATACAATGGTGTAATGTCGAAAGCTCCTACTTTATAGGAATGTATACAATGGTCCCAACACAGATGCTGTGTCTATACTGGCGCGATCTTGCACCAGAGCTATGCAAATGAGGCTCAGAGTGGAATATCGCCGAGCCTCATTTGCATAACTAATGAGCCGCCATTTTTGCGGAAGAGGCTCTTGCGCAAGACGGAGCAGTCTACACTGCCCCTTCTTGCGCAAGAAAAACCCTCTTGTGCAAAGCCGTTATGCCTGAAAATAATCAGCATAACGGCTTTGCACAAGAGGGTTTTTCTTGCGCAAGAAGGGGCAGTGTAGACAGCTCCGTCTTGCACAAGAGCCTCTTCTGCAAAAATGGCTGCTCATTAGTTATGCAAATGAGGCTCGGCGATATTCCATGCTGAGCCTCATTTGCATAGTTCTGGTGCAAGATCGCGCCAGTATAGACACAGCCAGAATGTGTAAATTTCACATTCCCAACTACTGTCATTAGGGCTGGCCAAATTATTGATTATAAATAACTTATCCAAGGAATCTATACCTTCTTCTGTTTCTGCAACCAACTCAGAATTTCCATGAACATGCCCATATTCAGAGTTCTTTGACAGTTTGTGTGAATCAGATTAGCTTTCAGTTTGTTCACAAGGTTTTATGAGTACTCGCTAACCATTGTACCTTATAGTGGCTCATCTACATCCCATGGCATTATTTTATTTCCCCATTGAATAACTAAAATGTTACAAATAGAAGAAGTCCCCTGATTTACTCGCATGTTTTCTGCAAATATTTGTAATTATTTGATGACTCAATTGAGAATAATACACACATTTTCAAAACAGCAATGTAACATGCCTGTGGAATACTCAGATGCATATTCACACCAATTGTTACAATAGGTTTGTTTCCACATACATTCTGGTGAATAAAAACTAACTTATCTGAATATTCCTGAACAAGTTTATGCAAGGGATTATAAACATAGGCAAAGCCAAAGGGCGGGTTTCATTTCCAAGATTTTTTTTGGTTTTCTTTCCAGCACTTTCTATGTGCTGTTTTCTTCCAGACCTGAAATGAAAATTAAGTGGCTGATGTGGGCCATAAAACTACTACATTCCATATCATAACTTCCATAGCACATAGCAGAGGTTTTCTGACATGTCAGATCGCAATTCCAGCAGAGGATAACAGTTCGCTTGCTTACCAGATCACACTGGGGTCACCAGTGTCGTCAGTCAGGTGCGGTCATCCCAATGGATTCCTGTCAGGTTCTGTACTCTGTCCATGATGTTAAACTTTTGGCTGTGTGCATAGATGTGCTCCCCTGTCTAACTTGTTAACTGTGCACAATTAGTCAACATGACAGAATCTGAGAGAGCCCCCAGGGTATGCCTAGACTATACCTCTCTGTCGACAGAGAGATGTAGATAGGCACATCGAAATTGCTAATGAAGCAGGGATTTAAATATTCCGTGCCTCATTCGCATAAACATGGCCGCCACTTTTTTTTGAAATGGAGTTTTTTCAAAAAAACCCGGCAGGCTAGAATTCTTCATTTTTTGAGGAATACAGGATCTGTCGAAAAAGACTTTATTTTTGACAGATCCGTGTCTAGACTGCTGTTTTTTTTCCAAAAAAAACCCCTCCGTTTCAAAAAAAAGTGGCAGCCATGTTTATGCTAATGAGGCATGGGATATTTAAATCCAGCTTCATTAGCAATTTCAATGTGCTTGATTTGCATCCCTCTGTCGACAGAGGGATGTAGTCTAGATGTAGCCCCAGAGACCACAAATCAGCTAAGGATCAAAAGCATTCCAGTAGGTTTATTGCCAAGCGACATACAATAAAAGTTGTCAGCGAACAGACTCACTACTGTGCCACTATACATATGTATGCCATGACAATGGACCCAAATAAACACTTGGGATTCTAGCGTTCCCTCCACAGTCAGCTGACAATCTCCCTTTGGGTTGCACTTTTATACACAGGTACAAACAAATTACACATCACTCCTGACATATCAGGTTGCCACCCTCTGTTAAGTAGTTACCACCCCTTACCTCACAGAAGTGGGGTTTCCATTACTGTCCATCATGTTGTCCTGAACCTGAGTTGGTATGTATGTTATCTGTGGGGTGTGCACTGGTACCTAGATGTTTCTTAACAAGGTGTTATGTTACGACCCCCCTGGAAAGTGCTTACAGCCTGTGCCCGGCACCTCTTAGGTATGAGTGTTTCTGTAATACCAGTACTGTTCTTGCCAGCTTCTGTGAGCAGGGCCTGCCTCTTGCTCACAGCCTAACTCTGCTTTATATTAGCAAAGTCTTGACCATTGCTGTCTAGGCCTCAGGCCTCATCCCCAGCCTGTGATACATGGGCTTATGTTTCAGACCCTCATTTTACTACAGAGATGACTTAAATAAAAGAAGCTGGGAAGTATAATAGAGTTAGGATTTAGGGCAATCATAAAATCTTTCAAAAATGTGTTCTCAATATAAAGTATAGTTGATCATTGATTCATAGCATGAAACTAAATGGACACTGGTTTATTTAGTAGACTGAGCATATAAGGAAGAGACCATTCATTTTAAGAAACCCCCCCTCTCCCCCCCCAATTTTCAAACAGTATCACAGTTCATATAATTACTAAATTCTCCAGACAGCAAATCTACAAATTCAAATTTCTGTAGAGCTTCTTCCATCTAGATAATGAATTCTGGGGCACATTTTGAGCAGTGAAATTTGCACTCCACATAGTTGACCATGTATGATTTGGAAATCAGATAAGCATCAGGCTGACACAAGCGTACATCACGGATAGGAAGAACCATTAAAACATTTTCTCAGTCACAGTGTAGTGAGACTGAGCCTAGAGGTTTATTTTTTAGGAGAATGAGTGAGGCTATAGAGAGGGAAGCTGGTTGCTTAGCAAAGGAGAAGAACTGAGTCAAGTCAAATGAAAAAGGAAGGAATGGGGATGGAGGAAGGCAGAAAAAGTGGAGTGAAGAAAAAGGCAGAGGGATGGAGAAAGAGAAAATGGTACTAATTTAGAAAATAAGGAGGTGGTGAAACATTTTAAAGAGATTAAAAGTACAAGTGGTCAGGCAAATAATAGGACTTCAAATTATGTAAACTCCCAGTTACACACTAGGTGGTAGTAAATGGGCCAACCTGTTGGTTCTTGCAACTGTGATGCAGTTAGGAAAACAACATGAATATGCACCCCACACCATCCTCCAACTTCATCTGGAGCGCCTGTACTGAAACAATTATGGCACCACTGACAAAAGGGGGAAAAGTAGATGACCAAGATATTATGGAGGTCACTATGATTACTTTACAATGAAAAGGCTTCTAGTTTCCAGACCACTATAGGTGACATTAGGGCTACAGAGTAGGAATGTGTAGATAAAACCATTTTGAGAATGTAATCATGTTGCTATTCTCTCTCTCTCTCTGTGATATACTGTATGGAAGTGAAAAGATTTTTATTGTAAATAGAATATAATGAGTCCTGGAAGAATGGAATTAAAGTTTTATGTTGCAATGTGATTGTCTTTTTGTTTTTTGGAGAGAAGTACTGCTGAATTGATAATGAATATGCTAGAAGGTATTATGTGTTAGGGTGGATGAATATCACAATGGTGGCATGCTAATTTTTGCAAATTATGAATGTGGAAGAATGTTGCCTTAATTTATTATTGTCCATTTTTTGCATTTGTGTTGCTGTTAGAGTTAAGATAAATTATCATTTATTTTCTAAGTGAATGAAGATTTGTACTTGAGACCATGCAATACAGGTGATATTTTCAAGAGCATGCTAGTATTGAATTTAGACTTCAATGAGAGTAGAGTTAGGCCAACACTGAGAACTCTTGAAAACCTCAGCTCTGCTCTCATTGAAGTCAGAAGGATCAGACGGAAGGCGACAAAGAGAGCTTTTGACAATCCCATCCTTTACGTATATTACACACACAGTAATTAAAAGTATATTATTACAGTTGTTAGGTCAAGCACTCAGGTTAAGAAATGTCAGAAATAAGGTTGTCTGTGCAGTCATACTTCAGACACTTTGTGTATATGTATTATAGGAAGATCTTTACTTACATAGTTGTGCATCATATTTCCAAAAGACCACAGCCTCGTCCAATGAACAGTGCTCAGTTAATGAGCAGCTAGACAGTGTATTGATTTATCCTCATTATTCAGTGTGGCCCCAGTACTTACACACTGTACCCTATTTAAAACTCTGCTCTGAAGACAGAATTCAATTGCCTCCTAACCTCTTCTATGGTGCTCATCATTAGCATATGCAAGTGCTTCATAAATATTAATTTATCTTCATGGTTCTCCTGTGGACAGTGGTGCTATTATTCCCAATTTACAAACAGGCACCTGAGGCATAGAGAAATTAAGGTTAATTTTGGATGCCTAATTTGAGATATCTGAAACCTGATTTTCCTGGTTCCTTAGTATCACATACAATTTTATTTATCTAAAGCACAGCTCCATTGTGTTCAGGTGCAGCTATGAGCACTCAAGATGTCTACAAATCAGACTCCAGGGTCACACTGAGAAAAAGAGCTAAAATTGGTTTAATCCCTGTTTTTTTCATTTGCTGTTCCTAGAAATTATTTGTGGTCTGGGTTCAAAACCCCCTCTCCTTGGGGGAGGGCCTTACATTTTGGATGGACTTATGTCCTATATCTCCAGACAACCATAGTATATACACACCTTCCAAATGCTGAAACAAACGAGGAAAGGGTTCCCCCCAGACAACAGCATCCTTCAATTACCCAAACCTGAGTAATGCCCGGAGAACCATATTTCCTGTGCACTCAAGCTCGGTCTATACTACACCCCTCTGTTGAAACTGAAACTGGGGTTTAGACGTCGTTCTGCCGACAGCGGGGTGATTTTTTGACATATCCTGTACTCCTCGTTTTTTGAGGAGTACAGGATCTGTTGAAAAATCACCCCGCTGTTGGCAGAACTGTGTCTAAACTGTGGTTTCAGTTTCGAAATGGCGCTTGTTCAAAACAGTGCCAGAATAAGATTATGCAAATGAAGCGCGGGATATTTAAATTCCCTGCTTCATTTGCACTTTTGATGTGCTTTATTTACATCCTTCTGCCAACAGAGGGGTGTAGCGTAGACCTAGCCTCAGTGATGTAGGGATGTTGTGAAAAAATAGTATGCAATCATGTAATTAAAACTGGCAATCTTAATTCTAGTATTTCCTGTCTTTTGAGCACTTGACTTTGCAACCTGAACAATAGTCTCTGAGCTCAGTTTGTGTGTGTGTAATTTCCTTTTATTTTATTTTTATTGAAGAACAAATCCATCCCTTGGTATCATATTGAGAGTCATCAGCAGGTTGAAACGTTCAAATCCACCACATAGACCTCTACCACTTGAGCTAAGGTAGCAATTTACAACAATAGTGGGTTACTATCTGTTATATAACTAGCACAAAAGGGATGATGATAAACACCATTTTACAATGGGCTCATAGATACCTGCCGACAGAGGAAGAACAGTAAAGCTCAGGAATCTTGGATTCCATTCCATTCCAGAATCTCAAGGGGAACCTTATGTAGAGAGCACAGCTTCTTTTGCCCATATCACTCAACCTTGACCCCTTATATTCTGTCACCTACAAACTGTTCTTGCCCCAGTCTGATTTCTTCCCTACCTCTGGCTCCATCTTCCAATCCTATTCTCCTCGCCTAGTTCATCCTACTCTAAACACTGCATGTTCCTCATCCCTGTCCCAGTCTCTTTGTCCTGCAAGTCCTCATTATTTGATCTAAAAAATCAAAACATTTTGATTTAGAACATGCACAACATGATAGCAGTAGAGGTGCTATGGTCCTATAATGCAGTGTTAGGGCCCTCATCTGGGCTGTGGGAAAGTCTAACCCAAGAGGATTTTTCATCAATATGCATCTACATACACAGATGTTAAACTTGCATTGACACAATTACTTGATCTGCACCCAGAAAAAAACCCAGAAGGGCACAGAATGGCATATTAAATGTAGTACAGTACAATGGCTCAGTTCTGCAATCTTTACTCACAAGAGTAGTTGTGGTATGCTTGAGCATTGACGTGCTTTGAATTTCTCATCTCTGTAAAACAAACGTGATTTAAATGTACATGGCTGCTACATGATCAAAGAAGCAATAAATTACACTATTAGAATGATCTACATGGTAAGACAGTGTTTCCCAAAGATTTTACTAAGATAACTCACCTATTTCTTTTTGTCTTTTTTGGGAACACACCATTGTTCCTGTTCCTCCTCTCCCACTTTCAGCCACCAGTCAGTGCACTTCATCTCTACCCTTTGCTTTCCCCTCCTCTCCTCAGGCCAGCCTGACCTCCAATCTCAGTTTCTCTTAATCCCCTTATTTTCGCTCTCCCATGGCGCTGTGTCCAGGCCATGATCATTACCAGCCCACTGATGGTCCATTCATTGGCTTGGGTCCTGTTCTTGTTCCCTCTCGGCAGCAAGTAGTGCCATTGGGAGAGGGATCCAGGCAGCTGAGTAGAAACGCAGCAGCTGGAGCCAGTGAGTGGACAATCAGCAGCCTCGCCTTATTCTGTGTTGGCTGCATCTAGACTGGCGTGATTTTGCGCAAAAGCGGCTGCTTTTGCGCAAAAACTTGACAGCTGTCTACACTGGCCACTTGAATTTGCGCAAAAGCACTGATGTTCTAATGTAAGAAATCAGTGCTTCTTGCGCAAATACTTTGACACTCCCATTCGGGCAAAAGCCCTCTTGTGCAAATGCTTTTGCACAAAAGGGCCAGTGTAGACAGGCAGCTAAGACGTTTTGCGCAAAAGCAGGCTAAACGGAAAAAAGCCCTATGGACGCTTGGCGACTCTGTAACCACAGTCAGCTCCCTGGGACTTCCTGGTAACCCGATCCACCTTAAAGCAGACGCAGGCTGCTGAGCTCATGCGGCAGGAGCCTTCCTTGCACCTCTGGCCAGAGGTCTGCCATGTGGCCCCTGCCGTCCAGCAGACACCCCCAAGCACCATGGCAGCTCCAGGGGGGGATCAGCCACCCACACCCCCAGCACAGGAGGCCCCCAGGGGCCACAAATGAAGGGCCCCATCCTGGTCCTCGGGGGAGCTGGACAGCCTGCTGGACCTCTGGCAGGAGGAGGAGGCCCTCCAAGACACCCGCTCCCAGCGCCGGAATACGGACATCTTCGCCCGCAAGGCCCAGGCACTCGCCCAGCAGGGCCATCCAGCCCGGACCCTCGAGCAAGTCCGGGCAAAAGTCAAGGAGCTGCGCCTGGGCTATGTGCGGGCCAGCGAGGGACAGGGGGCAGGAGCAGACACCTGCCCCCACTACGACCGGCTCCACACCATCCTGGGCCAGCCAGCCCCGGAGGTCCCCATTGACAGCAGCATGCACCCCCCCATCACCAGGACCACCGAGGCGGGGGAAGGAGACAGCAGTGCGTCGGAGGATGAGGCCAGCACTGCCACCCAACAGGCCCCCTCCGGCAGCCCCGATGTCTCCTGCGCATCCTCGGAGGCCAGGGAAGGATCCACCAGTGAGTGTTGCACTTTGCACTGACACTAGTGTGGTGTCACCTGGGCTCAGGAGTGGAGGGCATGAGGTGTGGGGACAGTGGCTGGGCTGCCTGACTGACCCATCCTTTCTTCTCTTCCCTGCAGCGGGACCAAGCACAAGCTGGGGACCCTCCAGTCTGGCAGCAGCAGCACCCTCCGCTACCCAACCACCGAGGCAGAGGCTCTGTCACCGGGGCAAGCTCCTTCAGCGCCACGTGCAGGCCATCGAGCGCGTTGAGGCTGCCATTACTCGGCACGTGTAGGCGGACCTGCAGTGGCGCCAGGAGTCCTGGGCCGCCTTCCAGGCCCAGTGTGTGCGGATGGCTGACTCCATCGTCACCCTCACCGCCCACATTGGCCATGCCATACATTACGGCATGGCCTTGCCCCACGCCCCCGCCATCCCTCCCCTAGCACTGCCCCTGCCCCCTCCTGCAATGGCCCCTCCTGCTCCTGTCCCTGCCCCTCCTGCAATGGCCCCTCCTGCCCCTCCTGCCCCTCCTGCCCCTCCTGCAATGGCCCTTCCTGCCCCTGCTCCTGCTCCTGCCCCTCCTGCTCCTGCCCCTCCTGCCCACCTCCCCATGCAGCCTGCCCTGATGTGGCCTGCCCCCCATGTCCAGGTCTGCCCCCGCAGGAGCGGTCGCAGGGGCCACCCCTCCGAGGAGTAGCTCCTCCCCCTCCCAGTTCAAGGTCTCCTCCTCCCACCTCCTCCCAGTTCAAGGTCTCCTCCCCCTCTCCCCCTTGTAAATAAAAACATACCAGTTTTTCTGTTGAAAACAAAACTGTGTTGTTTATTGTATTACTTGAGGTAATTTAAATAATTGATTTGAGATGCCAATTAGCCAACTAAATTTCAGAAGATTACAAAATGCGGACACCAAATACCGTATCTATCACCGGTCATTCCTTTAATTGGTCATTGGTTTGTGGCGCATAAATAAATACTGACACTTTAAGTAAAATTTAAACCACAAGACTATATTAACATAGACAACAAACAAGCAAGAAAGGTTAAAACACAAACACAAAGAATATTTACATAGTCTAGACGCAGGGACGATTGTAGTGTTGCTGGTGACCTCAATCCTTTGGTCCTTCCGGGCCTCGGGAAAGGAACAGCCAGGAGTCCCTCGATGGAAGATGATGCCAAAGCTGGTGACCTCAATCCTTTGGTCCTTCCGGGCCTCAGGAGAGGAACAGCCAGGAGTCCCTCGATGGAAGACAATGCCGAAGCTGGCGACCTCAATACTTTGGTCCTTCCGGGCCTTGGGAGAGGAACAGCCAGGAGTCCCTCGATGGAAGATGCTGCCGAAGCTGGTGACCTCAATCCTTTGGTCCTTCCAGGCCTCAGACGAGGAACTGCCAGGAGATCCCTCGAAGATGACTGGAATTGGGTACACTGACTCGAGCCTTCCGCACGAACCACGAATCCTCTTCCTGTTCTTCGGGACAGCTCGAACAGGTGATGGTGGCCTAAAACCTAGCCTAAACTGAAAGAAAAACCCTAGCTTCGTCCGACGCACCCGACGAACATGCACGATGACAGCTGATATGCTTCGAACCAACGCTGCCTGACAAACAGTCACGACGATGATAGCTAATTTAACTAAACCTAACTCTGGACCCAATTTATATTGGTAGGTACAAGCCTTCCGCTTGACCTGACCTGACAGACAAGACAACCAGGAGTCTTCGTACCCAACAAAACAAGTATAACTAAGGTTGGTTTGTTCAATACAGTAAATTTACAATTGGGAGTTAAGGGGAGGGGAGGGGGAAGGGGAGGGGATGGGAGGGAGCTGTATGGGGAGACTGAGGCGACCCTACTATGGGGCTTGTGCAAACATACCCATCAGGGCATCTTGGATGCGCAGCCCATCCTGGTGCGCCTGGTGAATGGCAGCTGTGTGGGGCTGTTCATAAGTCTGTGCCTCGGCTGCCATCCATGCGGGGAGGAAGGCCTCCCCACTCCGCTCCACAACGTTGTGGAGCATGCAGCACGCGGCCACTACCTCCGTTGCATTCCGCTCACCCATCACGAGACGGGTGAGCAAACAACGGAAGCGGGATTTTAAGCAGCCGAAGGTGCACTCCACTTGATTCCAGGCCTGGTTGAGGCGGTCGTTGAACCGGGCCTGGTTCTGGTCCAGCCGCCCTGTGTAGGGCCGCATTAGCTAGGACAGCAGGGGGTAGGCCGCATCCCCGATGATGCAGATGGGCATAGGCACATCCCTGACAATCAACTCCCGCCGGGGGAAGTAGGTGCCCGCCTCCAGCCTGCGAAACACTCCGGAGCTGTGGAGGATGCGGGCGTCGTGTGCCCTGCCGGACCAGCCCGCATAGACATCCAGGAAGCAGCCCCGGTGGTCCACAAGGGCCTTAGAACAATAGAGCAGTACTCCTTCCTGTTTGTGAAATGGGCTGCTCAATGCTCCGGGGCCCGGACGGGGATGTGGGTTGCATCCAGGGCTCCCCTGCAGTTGGGGAACCCGAGGGCAGCGAAGCCGGCCAGCGTAGCCGGGAGCAGGACATCGTTGATGGCGTGGACGACCTGCAGAAGGGTGCAGAGAAACACAGGGGAACACATCACATGAGGCAGGGGTGTGTGTGCGCTCCCTTGGCCCCCCTCCCCGTGATTCCCTCTGTCCTCACGCACACACACACACCACGGCCCCCTCACCCCACGCCCCCCCCCCCCACCAGCAGGCCTGTGCAAGGGAGGGACAGCCCAAACCCCTGGGTGACCCAGCCTGGAGACTTGGCTGCCCCTGGGCATGGAGTGCAGCACCCTCCCCCCACCCCACTCCCCACTCCCCCTGGGACTTACCTCCATAACGATGACACCAGCAGTGGATCTGCCCACCCCGAACTGGTGTGCCACCGATCGGTAGCTGTCCGGGGTGGCCAGCTTCCAAAGTGCAATGGCGACCCTCTTCTCGACGGGGATGGGTGCCTGCAGCCGGGTGGTGGCTGTCTGGAGCACAGGGGCGAGCCAGGCACACAGCTCCAGGAACATCTGCTTTCGCATGCGGAAGTTCTGGAGCCATTGCTGGTCGCCCCATTGCCCCAGGACCAGCCGGTCCCACCAATCGGTGCTGGTGTCCAGTCTCCACAGTGGCCTCTCCACCCTGGGGTGGAGATGCCACAGGGACGCCATGGCCTCCCTGGTGAGGGAGTCCAAAGCGGTCTGCGCCTCCTGGTCCTGGAACAGGAGGGCACCAGCCTGGAGCAGCAGCTGCAGGCACTCCAAAATGGCCGGCAGTGGCCAGAGCAGGCACATGGCCACCCCTGGCTCCATGGCAGACAAAACAAGGCAAAAGAAAAAAAAACAGGCAAAAGCACTAGGTGGCAAAAGGCAGTGGTGTCCAAAAGGCAGAGGGCAACCACCAAAACTGCTACGGCTGTCAGTCCCTACAAGAGGTCCTAAAGCACGGAGCAGGAGAGAAACGGCTGTCCCGGGAGGTCCCTTTAAGCACATGTCAAAAAGGAGCTCCAGCCCCCACCCCCGGAAAGGGCTAGTGCCCTTTTGCCCTCTGCAAAATGGTTCTGGGCTTCTGCTTTTGCGCAAAAGCTCACCGCCAATGTAGACGCGCTTTTGCGCAAAAGCGCATTGTTATAACGATAACTCCGTGCCAGTCTAGATGCACTTTTGCGCAAATACTTTTAACGGAAAAACTTTTCCGTTAAAAGTATTTGCGCAAAATCATGCCAGTCTAGACGTAGCCTGTGTGCCCTAGAAGTCCTTTCTCCATGTTACTTCCCAAATTCTGCTCCCCACATTGCTACCATCTGCCATGGGGAAGGGAGAGCACCCCTAGGACAAATGCGACCCACCATTCAGAAAGCAGTAGGAGCATGTCTTAGGTAGTTTTAGGAGATCTCAAAAATGTAAGGAAAATGTACATGACAATAAACAAGAGGATCAAATGAAAGGGTATATCTACACTGCAACTGAAGCTCTGACTGTAGACCTGGTAGGCATAACCATGTTAGTTTTAATGTTTTAATCTAGGTAGCATTGGTAACAGCAATGTACAGAAGGTGGCATGGGATACCAACCACAAGATAAGCCTGCTAAATAACACCTCCACTTTGCAGTGTAGACCTAGCCAAAGTTTGGCTCGGTCAGAGTTAGGATTAATATGACAGATAAACCAAAGTGTCCAAGAAGATCCGATTCCTCTTGAATGTATTCAACTTTTCATTTGGGAAATTAGTGTTGAAATCAAGCAGTCCCTTCAGTAAAAAGCATTAGCACAACAGGTACAACAACTTGTAGATCGGCTTGGGCAAACTTCATGTGGCACAGTATATTGAATTAAGTTAGAATAGGGTCTTGTGCTTTCTGATATATTTTATTTTTACAAAATTCATTCCTGGGCTAGATATCACTAGAAGAATCGTTACACGTGTAAAGTTATACCAAGAGAAAATTCTTTATCCCAAAGACTCTACTATCAGAAGATGGTCTTTTCTTTTAATTCTGCTTGATGGCTGTCAGTAAAACACTATGTTCCAACTCTTACGTACAACAGTTATTGTTCAACATGTTTTGCTAAATATTGCAAAATGCATTTCCAATTCCAAATGTAAGTTGGGGGACAGGTGTGCAAGTAAGTACTGGGACTTACTGGTATGCATTCAGGAGTAGCCTCTGTCCTGGGCAAGTGGGGGTTGACTTTAGGTCCCCAGAAGAAGCAGGGCCTCAGGTAGAATCAGCAGAGCTGAAAACCAGCAGGGATACCAACCGGAGGCAGCAAAAGAGGCAGCCGTGTATGGGCTGGTACCAGAGGCAGCTTCTTGCCAATACACCGTACCAGCTCACTTTCACCTCTGTTAGTGGGTCTCAAGAATATTCTGTGTACTCTATAACTGGCTATATAAACCACTTGTGCTCACATGAAATAATGTGGTAAAGGCAAGATCAGGATTAACTGCTCTATTTTGTAGAAATGATATATATAGTAGCCCAATGTCTGTGACTCTGTAATGCTGAAATGCTGGCTGTTCCCTCTGGGTGGCGCTGTTGCCTCCCACCGTGGCGCTTGGCTGACTTCTGCGCCATTCAGCCAGGCAGCCGCGTGGAAGCAAGTGGCGCAAGCGGGGGGTGCTGCATGGGGAGCGCGGGGCCCAAATGGCCGCTTGCGCTGCTTGCTCCCGCGCACGGCCCGGCTGAGCGGCGCAAAAGTCAGATGAGTGCCACAGCAGGAGGCAACAGTGCCACCCAGAGGGAACAGCCGGGGGAGGGCCTGGACGAGCGTGCGTCTCTGACGTCATGAAAGGGCACCGGATTCAAGAGGAGGAAAGCAGAGCAGACACAGAGGATGTGGAGGAGACAGAGATGAGAATGGAGGAGGCGGAGAGGAGGCAGAGGACAGCGAGAGAGAGAGTGAGAGAGATGCAGCAGGAGGAGGAGAAGAGAAACACAGAGTGAGAGGTGGGAGGGGGAGAAGAGAAAAAAAGAGAGAAGGAGAGAGAGGCAGGAGGTGGACGAGAGCTGAGAGAGAGAGAGGGCGAGGCAGTAGGAGGAGAAGAGAGAGAGAGGCTGTTTGCGCCGCTTCCTCCCGTGCAGTGGCCTGGCTGAGCGGAGCAGATGTCAGCCGAGCTCCACGGCGGGAGGCGAAGGGAGGCAGGGCGGTGATGTACATGCCCAGGGGGCGGGCTCTGGATGAGCGTGCATCCCCAATGGAGACAGAGGAGAGTGGAGAGAGAGTGATAGGCAGGAGGGGGAGAAGAGAAAGAGAGAGACGGAGAGGGAGGCAGAAGGCGGTGGAGAGCTGAGAGAGAGAGGGGGAGCCAGTAGGAGGAGGGGAGAGAGAGAGAGAAAGAGATGGAGCAAGAGACCGGAGGCTCAGGAGAGAAGACCGACGTGGAGGAGAGACCTGAAAATACCATCTTATGGTGGGCTAATTGGCTAGTGATCCTGATCTCTGTGGTGCTTTTCATACAGTCAACTATGACATCCCTCCCAATCTCCAAGGACCATCTGCTGGAGTCTCAGGGAACTTTCCTGGTTTAGCTCCCATCTATCTGAGTGTATGTCAGAAAAACGGCCATTTTTTTTGACAAAACCTGAGTTACGTCCACACTGCAATTGCATTCTTTTGAAAGTAATCAAAAGATCAGAGGGTTTTTCCAGCACTGGTAATCCTTTTTCTATGAGGAAGAACACCTTTTCCAAAAGAGCGCTTTCAGAAAAGGGCATGTGTGGATGGGGAGGAGGGTTTTCTTTTGAAAGAAGAGGCCTCCAGGAAATAACACAGGTGCCCTGGTGGACACTCCATCCATACTAATCACAACGCTATAGTTCCTGTCTCCTGCCCGCTCTTAAAGCTGCTGGCACCCTGGACAAGCCTTGTGGCATGAAGCCGGCCTGAAAGCAGCGCCCTGACTGCGCAGCTTTCCCTGCCACAGGCCTTGCCACCCATGGCAGAGCCACAAGCCCCCCGCGACCTCCCTGGCCCTCACAGGGAGCAGCCCCAGGGGTCCCAGGACCCACCCAGGGGAACCAAGAGGCGGGCACCCTCCTGGTCTGGAGCAGAGATCCTGTCCCTCCTTGAGCTATGGGACGAGGAGGAGACATTGTAGGATCTTCACTCCAAGTGCCACAACACAGACATCTTCGAGCTCATGGCTGGGTCCCTGGTGGAGTACGGACACCCACCCCGCACCTTGGAACAGGTCTGGAGTAAGGTAAAGGAACGCCTCCAGGGATACATCAGGGCCAGAGAGCGCAACTCACGCACAGGGGCAGGACCCCACACCTGCCCCGATTACCAGGAGTTCCACCAAATCCTGGGGAGTGGGGAAATGTCTTCCCCACCTGTTGTCATGGACTCCGGCCTTGAGACTCCCATTGTAGCCTGGCCAGAGGTCACGGTGGAGGAGGACCAGGGCCAGCAGGAGGAGGAGGAGGAGACAGACTCCAGGTGTGTTTAGACTACAGGGTTTTGTCGACAAAAGTTGCCTTTTATCGACAAAACTATACCTGCGTCTACACTACTGCCACGTTCTGTTGACAGTAAGTCGACAGAACACGGCAGTTTTGTTGACGGCGGTAAACCTTGTTTTACGAGGAATAACGCCTTTTTTCGAAAGTACTCTTTTGAGAAAAGGCACTATTACATGCAAACTGTGCTTTTTCAAAAGAGAGTGTCTACACTCTCTTTCAAAAAAGCGGCTTGCTTTTTCGACAGAACTGGTTGTAGTCTAGACGCTCTTTGTCGACAGAGGCTTTGTCGACAGTATCTGTGTACAAAGCCTCTGTCGAAAAAGGTGTGCAGTCACCCTGTCCCTGGAGCCAGTGCCTGTCAGCCAGGACATCTCCCAGGCCTTGTGTGAGGCTGGGGAGGGATCTTCAGGTGAGTTCTCCCAGGTTTGTCACGCACACAGGGTGGGGAGGCGGGCACACAGTGGGCAGGGTGCGAGCATTGTTCAGGCTGGACATCGTGCTGCAGTCCATGCACATGGAACCACATGCAGTGTTAGTATGTGGCGTGCAGACTCAGCAGACAGCCCCTGAGCACGGGTGGGATCCTACTGCCCGGTGAGGGCATACATATGTCAGGCTCCTAGCACCTGCCATAGCGGGAAGCGGGCTAGCCACAAGGGCACAGGAACAACCCCAGACACCCCAAAGAATGCCACACACAGCCCATGAGCATGCCTGCACATGCGAGGCACTACCCCCCCCCCCTGCGGGCAGCACTGCAAACCGCAGGTGTGTGTGCCCAGGCACCCTGAGGAGTGCCGCACACAGTACACAGGCATGCCTGCATGTGCGAGGCACCACCCGCTCCTGCGGGCAGTACTGTGGGTCCCAGGGAGGGCCAGGCTGCTCCCGGCTCCTCTGCCACCCATGGGATCCCACTGTGTCTGGACAGTTCTCATGCCTGCTTGTCCATGAGCGGGGGGGGGTTGGAGGGAGGGAGAAAGAAGGCGGCATGGTCCCCTGGGCACCTTGGGGCCCCTGTGAGGAATGGCCCGCTGTGCAGGCCACACATGGCCTTGCTCCTGGGACACCCCCCCCTCCTCTGGCCCGAGGACTGTTGGTCACTGCTCACAGAGGAGGGCATGGCCTCAGGGACAGTGTCTGCATGGATGACTGACCGCTTCTCCCTCTTTGTGTTCTCCACAGCCGGACCAGTTGGGATTGAGGGGCGAGCCACACCACCCATGCCAGCTGTCACTGCTGATTGTCCCACCACTCCATGACCAGCCAGTCCCACCAGTCTGAACTGGAGTCGAGCCTCCAGAAACGCCTCCCCACTGTGGGGTGCGGTTGCCAGAGTGTAGCTCCCACACCCAGGGAGAGGGTCCCAAGATTGAGCTGGGGGTCAAGCTTGTGCAGGACCAGGAAGGCAACTGGCACAAAGTGCTGCAAAAACTGCAGCATGGCCGCGTGGGGCCATCACATGCCCAGGGGCAGCTCCAGCTCCATAGCACCAAGAGAAAAGCTGTGGCATCCAAAAAAGCAGGGCAATCACAGCAGGCACTGTGAGAGCTTTGCTGTCCCTCGAAGAGGTAGCAAGCATGCAGCAGAAGCAGAGAAACGGCTGCCTCGGGGGGTCCCTTTAAGAGCGTGTCCCTGCAAGCCTCCGGCACCAGCACTCAGAAGCAACTGGTAACCTAAAGCCCTGGCTGAAGTGGTTCTGGGTGGCCTTTTATGCAAGAGAGCATCCAATCAGTCTGGACGCTCTCTTTCAAAAAAGCAGATCGTTTTTTCAATGCGCTTTTGTGTGTGGATGAGCTCTTTCAGAAGAAGTTTTTTTGGAAGCTCTCTTCTGAAAAAAGCTTCTTCTGAAAGAAGTCTGCAGTCTAGACATACCCAGAGTCATTTTCCCCTCAGAATGCAGCAGAGAGAAAGACTGCTTCAGTGGATAGGGAATTAGCCCTGAGACACCTGGGTTCCACTTCCACCATAGACTTCCTGTATTACCTGAGGCCAGTGCTTTAGGGATGGAGTTTCAAAAATGTTTAGGCATCCAAATGTGTAGCTAGGCATCTAATGAGGTTTACAAAACACCTAACCTTCGAGATTCTTTTAAAAATCCTACTAGGTGCCTAAATACTTTTGAAAATCTGCCCCTTAATCTCTCTGTACCTCAGTGCCTCATCTGTAAAATGAGGTAACAGCAGTACTCTATGTCACCCAAGGGACTGTGAGGAGAAATAGGTTAGACATTGTGAGGTGCCCAGGGCCCATTGTGAGGTGCTCAGATGGTGATGGAGTCACATAAATATCACAGGTAAAGGGAGAATTTTTGTATACCTCTGCTATCCCATCCCTTGGTTTTGGCCATTTCTTTTCACCTATGCTCCTCACTTCTCCCTCTTTTCTGAATGTAGCATTAGCTGTTTTTCTTTTGTGCTGCTAGCACTACTCAGCATCGCTATACAGAGGGTTTCAGGCTCATCTAAGGATTTCCAGACCTTTAATTTAATTAAGAAATTTAATGATTTAATTATCTTAATCATTTTGTCTCTGTTTATAATACTGATTCCCTGCCTCAGTGGCACAAGCTGGCAGCAATACCTCTCCTCTGGAGAGCTCTCAGCCCATACTCAGGAGGCTGTGCTATAATTAAGAGGCACACTGTCAGTAGGCCTCCATATGAAACTGAAGGAGGAGCAAGAGTCCCCATTCTCCCTAAAGAGAACCATTTATGCTACTACTCAGGGTATCATGGGTGTAGCACATTTATACTTGATAGATTCCACATTTAGTCACTCTTGCAAATAAATTCTACAGTTTTAGATTCTAAAGTGTACAGAACTTGTATGGTCATCAACTATTGGTTGGCCAATACTGAAACTTGAAATTCAGAGGCTGATTTCCATCTTGAGCTATTCTTGGACTTCCATATCTATCATATGGTTATAATTTTCATGTATCAAAAATATTTTGTCAATTGACAGTTTCTAGATATTGGTCAGACATACTCTAAAATTTTCTTTTGCTTCATCTCTCTTTTCAGGTTTAGTGATCACAAGATTTCAGCTTATGTAGAACTTTGGCTGCTCCAAGTAATGTAAATTCCTGAAAAGGAGATATTAGTGTAAGAAGTTTTGTTTTAACTTTTCCTAATTTCTCATATAATATCAAGTTCACTGGGAAAAATATCATTTACCTTTCAGTCATCATAGCTTTGTCTTTAGGAACATCCAATTGCATACACTGTCACACAAGCATCTGAAATTTTCAGATATGAATTACATTCTGAAGTTTCCTGAGGAAACTTCAAAACATCAGTAATCTACCTGAAAATACCATCCTGGCCACTATGGATGTAGAAGATCTTTACACCAACATTCCACATGAAGACAGATTACAGGCCATCAGGAACACCATCCCCAATAACAACACTCCACACCTGATTACAGAGCTCTGTGACTTTGTCCTCACCCACAACTACTTCCAATTTAGATACAATTTGTATCTCCAAGTCAGCGGCACAGCCATGGGCACCCGCATGGCACCACAATATGCCAACATCTTTATGGCTAATCTTGAACAACATTTCCTCAGCTCTCGCCACCTAACACCCCTTCTTTACTTATGTGACATCGATGACATCTTCATCATATGGACCCACGGAAAGGAGACTCTTAAAAAATTCCACAAGGATTTCACCAATTTGCACCCCACCATCAACATCAGCCTGCACCAGTCCACACGAGGAATCCACTTCCTGGACACTACAGTACAGTTAAATAATGGAAAATTTCCACCACCCTATACTGGAAATCCACCGACCACGACACTTACCTTCATGCCTCCAGCTTCCATCCCAGATACATTTCTCGATTTATGGTATACAGCCAAGCCCTAAGATACAACTGGATTTGCTCCGATCTTACAGGCAGAGACAAACACCTACAGGATCTTTATAGAGCATTCCTAAAACTGAAATACGCACTTGGAGAAGTGAAAAAACAGATTGACAGAGCCAAAAAAGTACCCAGACATGAACTACTTCAAGACAGACCCAAAAGAGAAAATAATAGAATTCCACTTGTTATTACCTACAGTCCACAACTCAAACCCCTCCAACGCATTATACACAATCTACAACCCATCTTGGAAAATGATCCTCAGGGTATGTCTATACTAGCTCGTTAATTCGAGCGAGGTAGGCAAATCAGGCAACCGGAGTTGTAAATGAAGCCTGGGATTTAAATATCCCAGGCTTTATTTGCATGTTCCCGTCCGGCCGCCATTTTTAAATCCCCCTTAGTTCGAATGGACTGCCCGCGGCTACACGCGGCAGTTTAAAGTTAATCCGAACTAAGTCCTTAGTTCGGATTAACTGTTACTCCTCATTCCATGAGGAATCAGGTGCCAACTCTGCCCACATATCTACACAAGCGAATTCATCACTGGAGCCAACAACATAAACTACCAAATCAAACGGTCATTGTGACGGGTCTTCTGGGTGCGAGCGCCCCCTCTCAGCCATGAAAGGGGGGCCCAGCAGACCCACCATCTAATCTTGGTCAGGGTTCCGAATTGATGACGGGTTTACCAGGTGCGAGTGCCCCCTCCCGACCAGCGGGGGGGGGGGCCCCAGCGGACCCACCGTCTGGTCTCTGACCCAGCCACGGGGTCCCTAGTCCCTTTTCCTGGCTCCCTCCCGGGGTCCGAGTTCTAGTGACCTGCAGTCCCGGTTTCTCCTGAAGTCAATGCCTAGTGGCGTGCAGTTGAGGACGGAGTGCTCTGGGGGGGGGGGTGGGTTAGGGGGACCCAGGCCCGCCCTCTCCACTGGGTCCCAGTGTGGGGTCCTAAGGTTCGGGGAATCAATTCTCTTCACCGGCTGACGGGGTTCCACCCCAAAGCTCATCAGCCCATGGGCACCAGAAACGCTCTGCCCTGGGCTGCTTCCTATCCCCCTGCCCGGCTTCTGTCCCTGCTGATGATTCTCTGGGGCTTACCCGTCTGCCGTCATCCTCAGACTCAGTCGGGTTCTGCGGCATCCTGTCGTCCTCCTGCCGCCTCCTCCAGCGAGGGGGAATGTCTTCTCCCTTACAGAGCGATCGGCGGCGGCTCCTTCCCCCTAAGCCGCCCCGCTGCCTCTGGCCTGGCCGCTTTTCAAACAGCCCGAGTGAGGCCATGGTGGTGCGTCACCCCGCCCCCTGGGCATCCTCATGCCCTGGGATGCTGGGTCAGAAGCTCGAAGCCCCCCCCCGAGGGCCTTCCCATGCCCCCGGGTTATGCGGCGGCCAGCTGGTGTGTCCCGACGCCGTTCTGCCGCGTCTCCTCCCTGCCAGGGTGCATGCTGTCTCACCGCCCTCAGGCCCGGCCGCGGCGGTTTGGCTGAGGTGAACACCGTCACCCCTCGCTGCGCCACCCCCCCCGTCTGCTGGGGGAACGGGTGAGATTTCCTCCGGGGTAGTGCGGGCCCCATTGGGCCCATCACAGTCATTTAACTGCACATACAGTAATTTGATCTATGCCATCAAATGCCAACAATGTGCCACCACTATATATATTGGACAAACTGGACAGTCCCTACGGGAAAGAATCAATGGACACAAATCAGATATACATAAAGGGAACATACAGAAACCTGTTGGGGAACATTTCAATCTACCTAATCACCGTTTAAAAGATCGCCACGTGGCTGTCTTGTCACAAACCAATTCTACTAGCCAACTACACAGAGAGGCATTGGAATTACAATTCATTTACAAATTCAGTTCTCACTCTGATAGCCTATTCAATCGTGATGATGGCTGGCTGGGACATTATCAACCTAACATTCAATGAAGGTGCAAACAGCTCTTGTCTGTGTAGATTCTTGCGTTAGTACCCTTCCTATCTAATTGCTATCCTTTGATCCTTATCTGCCTCTTTTAACTATCCAATCTTTAGGTGCTTGCTGATTACTGGTTCTGCCTATTTGGTTTTCCCTTTGATATTTTCATACCCTCTGCTCCTTATTTCCTGCCCCCTTCAATTTTTTTCCTTCCCTCCTCTCCCTTCTCCCCTATTTATTTTGGGTCTGTACATCCTAACCTCCAAACTCCGGTCATCTATGGTCTGTGCCCACGAAAGCTCATGATACCATCTACATGTTTTGTTAGTCTATAAAGTGCTACCAGACCATTTGTTGTTTTTTAAGTTTATCCTGTGCAGACTAACTCGGCTATCCCCTGAAGCGCTTTAACTATAGTATAACACAAGCACATGGAGTATTACCTGAACAACAGGGCTTTTGTAAGGATAAGAAATCATAAGGGTCTGCTTGTCTTGGATGACATTTCCTTTTAATTAGAAAAGTCCAGGTTGTTAGCAGAAAGTATTTCTGTATGTGTCTCATTTAGTTTAAAAGAATAAATAGAAAAAGCTTTCTTAAAACATGAGGGATTTATGCAACAACTTCACAGACACAAGAGTATTCTGAGTAGAGGCTTTTGCTCTCCCCTTAACTTTCCATTTGTACCTGGCTAGGTAGTTTAAGAAAAGTGAATTTTTTGAGGAGTACAGGATCTGTTGAAAAATCACCCCGTTGTCGGCAGAACCGCATCTAAACCGTGGTTTCAGTTTCGAAATGGTGCTTGTTCAAAACAGTGCCAGAACGTGATTATGCAAGAGAAGCATGCGATATTTAAATCCCTGCTTCATTTGCACTTTCGATATGCTTTATTTACATCCCTCTGATGACAGAGGGGTGTAGTGTAGACCTAGCCTCAGAGTAGTCCTGTGGCATCTAAGCCCTGATCTACACTAGGGAGTTATTTCATAATACTCCCCCCACACATATTTTGAAATAATAAGCAGAATGTCCACACTACCAAGCCCGTTTTTTGAAATAACAGGCTGGTTATTTCAAACTATGTACTCCTGTTTTCCTTGGGGAATAATGCTAATTTCAAAATTGTTATTTTGAAATAGCATTCGTGTGGATGATCTGGTGCAGCTAATTTCATAGAATCATAGAACCATAGAATCATAGAACCATAGAGCTGAAAGAGACCTCAGTAGGTCATCAAGTCCAGCCCCCTGCTCTAGGCAGGACCAATCCCAACCAGATCAACCCAGTCAGGGCTTTGTCAAGCCGAGACTTAAACACCTCTAGGGATAGAGACTCCACTACTTCCTTAGGTAACCCATTCCAGTGTTTCACCACTCTCCTAGAGAAATTGTTTTTCCTAATATCCAACCTGGACCTCTCCCACCACAACTTGAGACCATTGCTCTTTGTTCTGCCATCCGTCACGACTGAGAGCAGCCTTTCTCCATCCTCTTTGGAACCTCCCTTCAGGAAGTTGAAGGCTGCTATCAAATTCCCCCTCACTCTTCGCTTCTGCAGACTAAACAGACCCAACTCCCTCAGCCTCTCCTCATAGGTCATATGCTCCAGCCCCCTAATCATTTTGGTTGCCCTCCGCTGGACTCTCTCCGATGCATCCACATCCTTTCTGTAGGAGGGGTGTCCAGACCTGGACACAATACTACAGATGTGGCCTCACCAGAGCCGAATAAAGGGGAATAATCACATCTCTGGATTTGCTGGCAATGCTCCTCTTAATGCAACCTAATATGCCATTACCCTTCTTGGCTACAAGGGCACACTGTTGACTCATATCCAGCTTCTCATCCGCTGTAACCCCCAGGTCCTTTTCTGCAGAACTACTACTTAGCTGGTTGGTCCCCAGCCTGTAACAATGCTTGGGATTCTTCCATCCCAAGTGCAGGACTCTGCACTTTTCCTTGTTGAACCTCATCAGATTTCTTGTGGCCCAATCCTCCAATTTGTCTAAGTCACACTGGACTCTATCCCTGCCCCCCAGCGTATCTACCTCTCCCCCTAGCTTAGTGTCATCTGCAAACTTGCTGAGGGTGCAATCCATCCCCTCATGCAGGTCATTAATAAAGATATTGAACAAAACGGGTACTAGAACCGAACCTTGGGGCACTCCGCTAGAAACCGACTGCCATCCTGACATCGAGCCATTGATCACTATCCGTTGGGCCCGGCCTTCTAGCCAGCTTTCTATCCATCTTACCGTCCACTTATCCAATCCACATTCCCTTAACTTGCTGGCAAGAATATCGTGGGAGACCGTATCAAAAGCCTTGCTAAAGTCAAGGTATATCACATCCACTGACTTACCCATGTCCACAGAGCCAGTTACCTCATCATAGAAGCTCATCAGATTGGTCAGGCATGACTTACCCTTTGTGAATCCATGCTGACTATTCCTAATCACTTTCCTCTCTTCCAAGTGCCTCAAAATGGATTCCTTAAGGATCCCTTCCATGATTTTTCCAGGAACCGAGGTAAGACTGACCGACCTATAGTTTCCTGGATCATCCTTCTTGCCTTTTTTGAAGATGGGCACTACATTTGCCTTTTTCCAATCATCCGGAATCTCTCCCGATCTCCACGACTTTTCAAAGATAATGGCCAAAGGCTCCTCAATGACATTTGCCAACTCCCTCAGTACCTCGGATGCATTAAGTCCGGATCCATGGATTTGTGTACGTTTAGCTTTTCTAAATAGTTCCTAACCTGTTCTTTACCCACCAAGGGCTGTCCATCTTCATCCCATCTTGCGTCACTTAGCGCATTAGTCTGGGAGCTGACCTTGTCCATGAATACAGAGGCAAAGAAAGCATTGAGTACTTCAGCTTTCCCCACATCATCTGTCACTAGGTTACCTCCCCACACCCTCTCTGATCACCTTCTTCTTGTTAACATGCCTGTAGAAACCTTTCTTGTTATCCTTCACATCCTTAGCCAGTTGCAATTCCATTTCGCTTTCGCCTTCCTGATAACCCCCCGGCATTCTCGAGCTGAACAGGACCAGAGGAAGGCTGCCTGGGACCAGACAGTGTGCCAACATGAGGCCATGTGCCTTGGTAATAGAGCGCATGGCCTCATGCATAGAGCAGGCCACCAGCCAACACCCCACTCCCCTCCATGGCTTCTCCTCCTAGCCCCCCCCCCCCAGGGACCACTGGGGCCCCAGAACAAATGGTGGTGGGACCTCCAGGCAGCCAAAGCCTCCCAACCACCCGGAGGCAAGCTCCAATGCCAACCCCATCCTTGAGCCCTCTCCTTTCTCCCATTCCAAGTTCATCCCCAAGTCCCTCCCATGTTGTATATCCCTCCCCAATAAACAGTGCTGTTTTTTTCACAAAAGAAGTCTTTTTTATTTGTTCTTCAGGGGAGGGGGAAGTTGGGAAGGGAGTGGTGGGGGATGAAAGGCACACAGAGGGAATGTAGAGACCCCTTGTAGAGAAGCATGAGGGAGAGTCTCACAGCTGGCCTTGAATGAAACTTTCCCTCAAGGCCTCCCTGATGAGCACAGCCCCTTGATGTGCTCTCCTGATGGTGCTGGAGTCCAACTGCTCATATGCCCTGGCCAGCTGTTCAGCTTTTGCCCCCCACCCTGTCAGAAATGTCTCCCCCTTGCTCTCACAAAAGTTGTGGAGCACACAACATGCCACCACAACTAAGGGGATATTGTGCTCGCTGAGGTCCTGACTGGTGAGGAGAATCCAGAACCTCCCCTTTAAACAGCTGAACACATGCAGCACTGGCTCAGCCTGGCACTGAACTGCTCCTTGGTGGGGTCTAGGCTGTCCATGTAGGTCTTCATGAGCCTGGAAGCAAGAGGAAGGTTGCATCACCCAGGATGACGATGGGCATTTCCCCCTCCCTGACTCTGATGGTGCAGCAGGGAAAAAGGTGCCAGTGTACATCTTTCAGAACTGGCAGGAGTTCTGGAAGTTGTGGGTAACATGCACCTTCCCCAGCTATCTGTTTTTGATGTTGGTGAAGTGTCCCTTGTGATCCACAAGGGCCTGCAGCACCATAGAGAAGTACCCTCACCCCCATCGATGTACTCTGAGGCACAGTAATTGGGGGCTAGGATGGGGATGAGTGTGCTATCTATAGCCCCCCCCCCCCACAGCTGGGGAAGTCCTTGGCAGCAAAGCCATCAATGATACTGTCCATGTTCCCCAGAGTGACGACCCTCCGTAGCAGCACCTGGTTTATTGCCTTGGCTACCTGCAAAAGCATGGCCCTGACTGTGGATTTCCCCACACTGAACTGGTTCCCAATGCAGCAGTAGCTATCCAGTGTGGTGAGTTTCCACAGGGTGACGGCAATGCATTCTGCATGGGGATAGTGGGTCTCAGTCAAGTGCTCTGTCAGCTGAAGGCAGGGGCAAACCACTCTCAGAGATCAAGGAAGGTGGCCTTCTGCATATGGAAAGTTCTGCAGCCACTGCTAGTCATCCCATAGTTGCAAGATAATGTGGTCCCACCAGTCCGAACTGGTCTCCCACTGCCAGAAGCGATGCTCCATGGTGTCCAGGAGATTGCGGGGCATGTGCAGCAGTAGGAGCACCAGGATCTGGGTGATCAGGGCCTGTGGTCCAGGCTGGTCCTCATCCTGCTGGAGCAGCATGCGGGCAGTTTGGAAGTACTGTGTCATGAGGAGCAGCATGAGGCCTGTTAGGCTGGAACGACTTTGCAGAAGCCCCAGGTGCATGTTTTGAGTGCTGTGGCATCTGCAAGGGAAACCAGAGCACACTGCATCCCACAGGTGAGGGGGAAGGCAATGGAGGAGTGTGAGACATAACCGTAGAGAGGTGACCCTGAAAGCACGTGTCACAGCTTGCCTGACCAAGCAGCCAAAGGAAGTATCTACCCTCCTGGTGCCCTCCCCAGAGTGCTTCCAGAACTCTAAGTCCGAGGCAAGCACCAGTCACTGTGGATGCACTATTCTGAAATAATTCTGACTAATTTTGATGCTTCCCCATAGTGGGGACACGCTATTTTGATTTTGTTAAATCCAATTTCGTTATTATATCAATCTTACTTATTTTGAAAGAATTTCCTAGTGTAGACCTGCCTTTAGAGACCAATGTATATACATATATATATACACACACACACACACACACACACAAAAGTTCATGTTACTATATATATTTTTGTTAGTCTCTAAGGTGCCACAGGACTATTTGTTGTTTTTAAAGTTACAGACAAACACAATGAGACATCTATCAGGACAATCAGTCCAACTGAAAAATAAAAACATCATTGATATATTTTTAGAAGAGACATTTATCAGTCTGTGTTAAGGAAAAACAGATCTACCATTTATGCTTCCATCAATTTGCTACTGAAACCTTTCACAAAGAATGTATGAAGTTTCATATGGTGAGAAAACATCCATTTGTAAGTAATTGCAAAACAAATAATCTTTCTTTATTACTTCTGATAAGTATCAGGATTTAGGAACATTGACAAAAAGTAATTGTGTGAAATTATATTATTCTGTACAGTTGTTGATTTCCTTTTAATAATGGATGTCTGAAAAGGCAGTCTTGCAGCTAAGGGCTATGATTTTCTTGCATTGCCTAGCAACATGTGCAAATATAGAACTGCAGATGCAAAACTATTGACCTTTCTTTCATGCCTGCCTTTGAATCCTCAGTTATTTCTGTAACTACACAGTAAAAATAAATAAATAAATAATCCAACCACTGAATTCTTCATAATGGGTTAAAGGTTTTCAGATAACAAAATGGTAAAGGCAGCCTGCTGGCTCTAAGAAAAGTTGAAATTGTTTCTGTAATTGCTAGAATAGCTACAGCTAATTGCTGCTTATTGATAACCTCATTTGTACTGTGATGCAGAACCAACAAAACACATACAAGTGTTAGTTTCCACATGGTAAGGGTGACTCTTTGAGATGTTTTCTGCATAAATTCTAGTTTTAGTGTCCCATACACACACCTATGGAAGCCAGGCCTGTGACTTAAGTTCATTCACTCTTGCAGCATCCAAGGTCATAAAGAGAGAAGGTGGCCCAGTAATCATCCCCCAGTTCCTTTGACTATACAGACTCATCTGGGAATAGGATTCAAAGCAAATGGTTTTTTTGGTCACTACTATAAAGAAACACCTCTAAGGTCATAACCTTTTTCTTTTTGTCCACATAGCTGCACAAGCAATTGTCTAATTGCATGAAGCAATCTAATTGGAGTCTTGTATAAGGAGTGACTGCATGACAGTCCTTCCAAAATAGGCACATAGTCTGGAAGCCTTTACTAGGTGAGAGAATCTTGTAAATGTGGGAACCAAACACAATGTAATAGCTCTATGTAGCTTCTAGGTACTTTATCAGCTCTGGAATATCTTACAATCATCAGCTGGGCTGACTCATGGTAGATTTGCAGTCCTATAAGGGAGGATGAGGATATTGCAGTTGGGATTGGATGCTCTTCTCCTGGTAGCTAGTATTACTCTTCACTTTCCTTCTCCTGCATCTCAAGTAGATGTGGCTGGACCAAATGGTTTGCTGGAGATGGCTAGGACTCTCTCCAAATCCAAAAGACAGTAGACCAAGTAGGCTTCCTGGAATAAGTGTGAGCACCCCAGGGAGTATGGGTAGGAATATTGTGTTGAAGGAATCAAGAGAGTACTAGGAGTGATCCTATGAAGCCCTTACCTCCTTCTGCTATCCATCATAGACTTCTGCCTAGAATCCTTCCATGATGCTCAGTAAACTACACCCAGGAAGGTGATGATGGATGGCTAGGAGATGATTCTCTGTGGTGCTCAGCAGAAGAAATGGGAAAGGAGTGTACTTCTTGTTAGGAATGTGCACCCTGTCTTTGTAGAAGGGAAAGCAGCACTGAGGACACCTTCCTAGCTTGACATAACTGTTGGTTTGGTGGATCGCCACTCAGTTTTTCAGTTAGAGGACTCTGGTACTGGGTCATCTGATTAGTCACTTGGCACCATATAAGGGTTCAGTACTGAGATAGTTGGTATCATGGAGGTATTTACTACATCTTACTGTAGTAAGATGAGGGCCTGAAATATAAGCCCACGTGTCATGGGCTGGGTATGAGGCCTGAGGCCTAGACAGCAATGGTCAAGACTTTGCTAATATAAAGCAAAGTTAAGTTGTGAGCAAGAGGCAGGCCCTGCTCACAGAAATTTGCAAGAACAGGGCTGATATTACAGAAACACTCATACCTAAGAGATGCCAGGCACAGGCTGTAAACACATTCCAGAGGGGTTGTAACAGAACACCTTGTTAAGAAACATCTTGGTATCAACACACATCCCACAAATAACATACATACTAGCCCAGGTTCAAGACTGGGTCTAAATTGACAGCATGATGGATAGTAATTGAACCCCTCACCCCCCCTTGTGTGAGGTAAGGGGTGATAACTAAGCAATAGAGGGTGGCAACCTGATATGTCAGAAGTGATGTCTAACTTGTTTGTACCTGTGTATAAAAGTGCAACCCAAAAGGAGGTTGTCAGCTGACCATGGGGGGGCAATGCTGAATCTATAGTATTGATTGGGTGTTAGTCCATTGTCACAGTGTACATATGTATAGTGGCGCAGCAGCACGTCTGTTCGCTGACAACTATTATTGTATGTCGCTTGTCAATAAACCTATGTGGGTGCTTTCGATCCTTATCTGATTTGTGGTCTCTGGGGACTCTCTCAGAGTCTGTCGCATTGACTAATTGTGCACAGTAAATATATTTAGACAGGAGAGCACACATGCATGCAGCTGAAAGTTTATCATCGTCGATGGAGCAGAAGATCTCTCAGGAAGCCATCGGGAACGCCCGACTGATGTCAATGGTGACTCCGACCGCTGAGCTGGTAAGCAAGTGAACTGTTATCCTCTGTTGGAATGACAATCTGACAAGAGAACCATGAGCTGGGTAACCCCTTTATCCCTTCCACTCAAATGCCCACAGAGTTTGACAAAATATGGGCCTGTTGGAATGCCAGCAAAGGAGGTCATTTGAATTTTAAAAAGTGTGGTGGGGAAACACAGACTGGCATATGTAGAGCCATGGCAGAAACTGAAGCGCTGAAAAATAGTAGCAGTAGTAGAAAGCCTAGGATTTTGCAATTAATGTCTATGGCAGGAGATTTCTTAAATAGCATGCCACACTGCTAGCTTCTCAAGTAATGGAAAAAGCTGTGGAAACCCTGCAAAAGAGAGAAGTGAGTCCCTTGCTACAAAGCATCAGGCTTTAGGAACTTTCAGGGTACCTGAAGCTGTGGGACAGAATAGGACAAAGGTGACCCTAGCAAATTTAAAAGAGGAAATGGGGTCCACTGCATTGCAACCACAACCATATGATAAAAGCCAGGTTCCAGTTAAACTGAAACTGAGACATAGACCGGTGCCTGTCAGAACAGAAAAAGTAAGTACACAGAAGGGAGAAGAAGCAAAGAATACTTTCAATGTATTGGTAAATAAAATGAAGGAAAAAATGGAACAGTTCACAGAGCACACTAGGGCTATGGCTACACTATGACTTTTGCCACAAGAGCCTATGTAAATGAAGCGCAGATTAGCATTTTCCCATGATTCATTTGCATACTCTCTTTTGTTCCATTTTTGCACTAGGGGCTTTTGCGCAAAAACAGGCAGTGTGGCTGTGGCCGTTTTGCGCAAAAGACCCTTTTTCCGCAAGAACCTTATGCCTGTCCCAGAGAGGACATCACTGCACACCTGGTTACAGAGTTCTGTCACTTTGTCCTCACTCACAACTATTTCCAATTTGGGGACAATTTATATCTTCAAATCAGGGGCACCTGCATGGCCCCACAACATCTTTATGGCTGCCCTCGAACAACGTTTCCTCAGCTCTTGCCTCCCTAGCATCTTTACTCTACTTATGCTACAGTGATGACATCATCATATGGACCCACAGGAAGGAAACCTTTGAAGAATTCCACAGGGATTTCAACAACTTCCACCCTACCATCAACCTCATCCTGGACCAGTCCACACAAGAGATCCACTTCCTTGACACAACAGTACAATTCAACAATGGCCACATTTTCACCAACTTATACCAGAAACCTACCGACCATTACACTTACCTACATACCCCTAGCTTCCATCCAAGACACATTTGTCAATTTATTGTTTATAGCCAAGCCCTAAGATACAACCAGATTTGCTCCAATCCCACAGACAGAGACAACACCTACAGGATCGCTATCAGGCATTCTTAAAACTTAAATGCCCACCCAGAAAAGTAAAAAAAACAGATTGACAGAGCCAAACTAGTACCCAGGCATCAGCTTCATCAAGACTGGCCCAACAAGGAAAACAACAGAACACCATCTAGGGTGTATCTACACAGCAAACTTATTTTGGAATAACAGCTGTTATTCCAAAATAACTTTGCGAGCACCTACATAGTAAAATCACTATTATGAAATAATTTTGAAATAGCGGATGGCTTATTCCAACTTCTGTAAACCTCGTTCTATGCGGCATAGCACCTATTCTGAAATAGATATTTTGGAATAGGGGCTGTGTAGACAGGGCATAGCTGCTATTTTGAAATAGGGGGCCTCCAGCCCTTCCCAGGGTGCCCTGCTGGCTGCTCTGTCCACACTCAGCAAAACTCTATCCCCCCCCCCCCCCCACTCCCTGGAGCCCTTAAAGCTGCAGACTCTGCAGACAGGGTTTGTGGTTCACAGCAGGCCTCACAACCCTGACCCACCCTGCAGCTACCCAACTTGATTTAGCCCATGATGAGCCAGTCTGATGCTTCCACCCAACCCTCCACTGCTCTGAGGGAGCAATTAGACAGCTCCCAGGAGCCTGCCAGGGGCCACAAAAGACATGCACTTTCCTGGTCTGGTGCGGAGATCCTGAACCTTATTAAGGTTTGGTGGGAGGAGAACAATCTCCAGGATCTCCGCACCAGATGCAGGAATGCGGATGTCTATGGCAGGATGGCCAACAGCCTAGGGAGTAAAGTCCACATCCGCACCCAAGGACAGGTGCGGATGAAAGTAAAAAAGCTCCGTTAGGTTTATACCAGGGCCAAGGAGGGCAACTTCCAATCCGGGGCAGTGCCTCAAAGTTGCCCTTATTACAACAAACTGGACTGCATCCTGGGGAGGTGAGGCAATCCCTTCCTCCCCCCAGTTGTAGACTCCGGGCTTGAGATGTCCATCGTCGTCCTTGCGGTGGAGGAGAACAAGGAGGAGGAGCAGGAGCAGGACCTGGACGAAGCCAGACTCACTACTCAGCTGACCCAGGAGTCTGAAATCCTCCCTGTGGATGTGTCCCAGGCATTGTCTGAAGCTGGGGAAAGTACATCATGTGCGTGCCATCACTTTCCCTTCATACAGGGAGTGCAGGGGATGGCCGGGTGGGGGGAGCTGGGCGCTGCACGCTTGGCCCTTGCTGCCTGCAGATCTCGCAGCAGCCTGTGCACATGGGGCTGCCACAGAGGACCCTTGTGCTATTGGCCACCGAGTGTCTGGAGAGTCCTGTCATGCTCCTGACCCCAGAGTGGGACACCCTCCCTCTGCAAATCACCTCACCACAAGGAGACACCAACACACACACACACACACACACACACACACACACACTCAGCAGTCCGGCGCACACAGCACACGGGCATTCCCACAGTCTCAGGGCAGCCCCACTCCCGGGGACATCTGAGCCCACTGGCCAGAGTGCACATGATCTGGCTCCAAGCACATCGTCTGCGACAGAGACAAGAACTCTTGCTCTCGGCTTGCAGATGGGGGCTGGGCTTCAGGCACTGTCTCCCCTGGAATGACTGGCCATCTCTCTTTGTTCTCCACAGCTGGACCAGCTGCGAGAGGAGGGCAGTCAACACCACCCGGAACATCCTCCCACACCCGAGGCTTCCGCAGGTGCATCCATCCAATGGATGAATACCAAAGGTAGCACCTGGCGGCACTCTGGGCCCTGCACCAGAACATCCATGGCAGGGTGCAGGAAGATCTGCAGCTACATTGGGAGAGCTGGTGAGAGCCGCTTGTGCAGGGCTGCTCCCTGTGCACTGATGTGCATTCCCTTGTGTAGAGCACACATCCTTATCCATGCCCCAGACCATCGGGCATCAAACTACATCAACCGGAAGGGATACTTTTTGGTGGCCCTGCAGGCCACGACTGACCACTGGAGCCAGTTCACGGACATATGTAGCGAATGGTTGGGGAAGGCACATGATGCACATGTCTTCAGGCACTCGAGCATGTTCCATAAGCTGCATGCTGGAACTTCCTTCCCAAATAGCACCATCAGGGTTGGGGATGTGGACATGCCCATCTGCCTGGTGGGAGATGCAGCCTGTCTTGTTCAGCCTTGGCTCATAAAGCCCTTACACCGGTCACCTCAACCCCTCCAGAGTACTATATAATACCAGGCTAAGTAGGACCTGCATTGTCATGGAGGGCGCTTTCGGCCATTTGAACACATGCTTTAGATGCCTCCTCACCCATCTGGACCTCAGGGAGCACAACATTCCACATGCGGTGGCTGCGTGTTGTGTTCTGCACAATGTGTGTGAATGACAGGGGGAGGCCTTCCTGCCAGGGTGGGGGTGGAGGCTGACTGCATAGGCAGGACCTACGAGCAGCTGTGCACAGCTGCCATCCAGCAGGCCCATCAGAGGGCCATGCACATCCAGGAAGCTCTGAGAGAGAGCTGCTCCCCGGGGGACCAGTGACACCCTCTACTGGTCCACCCCACTGGGGGCTTCTGCTTCACCCCTCACTGTTGTCCCTCCTTTTCTCCCTTCCCCCTTTTTCTGATGAAAAAATAAAGACACTTTATTTTGTTGAAAAACTAAACACTCTGTATTTTACATAACTGTGGGGTCATGAAACTGGGGAGAGATTGTGGAAAGAACCTGGGAGAGGGGAGGAGAGAGAGTGGAAGAAGGGGGGTGTTGAAAACCTTGGAGGAGGGAGCTGGAAGGGGTAGGAAGGGGGAGGACAGGCTCAGGGCTGGGGCTAGAAGTGGCGCCAGGCTCTGTGGATCCCACTGCCATGGGTGCAGGGGCCTCAGCATCCATGGGGGGGTGGGTAGGGGGTGGAGGGAGAAGCGGGAGGGGAAGTGGGAGGAGGAGCTACAGCAGGAGCGGAGGCTGGAGCGGGAGGAGGCATCATGTCCCTTCAATAGCCCACCCTGCAATTGGGGAAGCCCAGGGCGCCAAATCCGTCGATGATGGCGTCCACATCTGCAAACCATATGATATGACTCTGTGCAGCAGAATAGTGTTGATCGCCCTGACCACCTGCAGAAGGAGACAAACAAACCGAGAATCACAGGGGTGCCAGAGCCCCTGAGAGTTCCCCCAGTCCTCCCTCCTAGTCCTCCTCCCCCCATTCACCAGGAGCAACCTCCTCCAATCACCCCCACACCTGGCAGGGTTTTGTGAGGGTGGGACTGAACAAACCTTCCCGGGAGGGGGCTTGCACCATCCCTACCCCCACACCCTTTTCCCTTTCTGTCCTTCTGCCCCCCCTCCTGGGACAATAGTCTGAGAATACCATACCTGCATGACCAGGGCCCCAATGGTTGATCTCCCCTCACCAAACTGGTCCCCCATGGATCGGTAGTTCTCCGGTGTGGAAAGCTTCCAGAGGGCAATGGTGTCACGCTTCTGGAAGGGGATGGCGGGTCTCAGGTGTATGTCCCGTTGCTTCAGGGCAGGGGTGAGCCACTCACAGAGCTCGAGGAAGGTGTCCTTTTTCATTCGAAAGTTCTGGAGCCATTGCGCTCTAAAACTATGTGGTCCCACCAGTCTGCAGCGATGTCCAGATGCCATAGGCAGCAGGGCACGGTGTCCAGGGCAGGGCGGCCAGGATCCAGCTGCAGGAGCTGCACCCACACAGATCCGAGGAGGGTCTCCAACAAGCCCTGGGGGTTGGGTTCCTGCAGAGCCTGGGAGACTGCGTGCAAAAACTGCTGCATGACTTGCAGCAAGAGCTGCAAGAGTTGAAGACTGCCTGGAGGCAGCTCCAGCTCCATAGCGTAGAGTGCTTTGGGGTCCTGAAGCAAAGCAATCAGAGCAAAAAGAGAAAATGCTTTGCTGTCCCTCAGGGTATGTCTACACTGCCACCCTAGTTCGAACTAGGGTGGCTAATGTAGGCATTCGAACTTGCAAATGAAGCCCGGGATTTAAATATCCCGGGCTTTATTTGCATGTTCCCGGGCGCCGCCATTTTTAAATGCCCCGTAGTTCGAACACCCTGCCCGTGGCTACACGCGGCACGGACTAGGTAGTTCGAATTAAAGCTCCTAATTAGAACTACCGTTACTCCTCCTGCAATGAGGAGTAACGGTAGTTCAAATTAGGAGCTTTAATTCGAACTACCTAGTCCGTGCCGCGTGTAGCCACGGGCAGGGTGTTCGAACTACGGGGCATTTAAAAATGGCGGCGCCCGGGAACATGCAAATAAAGCCCGGGATATTTAAATCCCGGGCTTCATTTGCAAGTTCGAATGCCTACATTAGCCACCCTAGTTCGAACTAGGGTGGCAGTGTAGACATACCCTCAGAGAGGTAGGCAAGCAAGTAAGAAAACCTGAGAAATGGCTGTCCAGGGGATCCCTTTAAGCACAAGCCTCAGATAGCCTCAAGCAGCAGCGACATGAAGTAACTACTGACCTGATGCCCTGCCTGAACTGGTTCTGGGTGGCCTTATATGCGATTCAGTGTTCAATCAGTGTGGACACTCTATTTCAAAATAGCTGAGCGAAAATCTCTTCCACAATAGCTTATTCCAAAATAATTGTGCAGTGTAGATATAACCTAGCAGACTAGACACCAGAGCATGCCAAAGCCCCTAGGCCACATTGAACACTGACAAATGCATAGCTAGAAACAAGTCTGGCTCATCTCTCTGATAGCCTTATTAAAATAGACATTAGAATTCTGAGAAAGTGTTCAGACTTTAAGGGATACTTGTAGGATGCTGCATATACTAAGCCTACTTATAATATCTGTATCTCATATTATAAGGTAATGTTTAAATGCTTTCTCTTTAATTATAAAAATGTTTGCTAATACAGTAACTCCCTTTGTTCCCGAGGTAAACATGAAATAATGTGTGAAAGTGTGAAATAACAAGCAGTCCTGTGATACCTTAGGGTACGTCTACACTACATCATTATTTTGAAATATCTAATTTCCAAATAGTTAATTCGAAATAACACGTCTACACACAAAATGCATTTCAAAATAGCGCATCCACACTGATTGGACGCTGAATCGCATTTAAGAGCAGCTGAAACCACTTCCTGCAGGGCATCAGGTCAGGAGTTACTTTGTGTGGCTGCTGCCTGAGGCTATCTGAGGCCTCTGCTTAAAGGGACCCCTCTGGACAGCCGGTTCTCAGGTTTCCCTGCTTGCTTGCCTACTTCGCTGAGGGACAGCAAAGCATTTTTTTCTCTGTGTGCTCTGGTTGCCCTCACTTAGGACACCATAGCACTCTCTACCATGGCACTGGACCTGCCCCTGGGCACTTTTGTGCTTCTTTTGGATGTGTTCCTGCAAGCCTGGCAGCAGTTTCTGCAGGCTGCCTCGCAGCATCTGCTGCAGCCCAACCCCCAGGCCATCCTCTGGACTCTCCTGGAATACATGGAGGAGCAGCTGCAGCTCCTGGATGCCAGTGTGCCCCGCCGCATCTGGCATCTGGACACCAGCAGCGACTGGTGGGACCACACCGTCCTGCAGTGCTGGGGAGACCAACAATGGACCCAGAACTTTAGGATGAAGAAGAACACCTTCATGGAGCTCTGTGAGAGGCTCGCCCCTGCTCTGCAGTGACAGGACACACACATGAGGCCCGCCATTCCCCTCCAGAAGCGGGTGGCCATCACCCTCTGGAAGCTCTCCATGCTGGATCCATGCTCCATCCAAGCTCTCCATGCGGGTGGCCATCACCCTCTGGAAGCTCTCCATCTGTGGGGAACCAGTTCGGCGTGGGGAGATCCACCGTTGGAGCAGTGCTCATGCAGGTATGGCAGTCTCCAGCCACTGTGCCAGGAGTGGGGGGGCATGAAAGGAGGGGATGGGCAGCCCTATGGAAAAGGGGGGGAGGTGGTGAAAGTCCCCTTCCTGGGAGGGTTTGTTCTGTCCTGCCCACACTAAGGACTGCCCGTGGTGGTCAGGATTGCAGAGGGGGTTGCTCCTGGGAAGTGGGGGAGTGGTGCAGTGGCAGGGAGAGGACACTCTCAGCCACCCTGGCACCCCAGTGACTCTTGGTTTTGTGTGTCCCTCTGCAGGTGGTCAAGGCCATCAACAGAGTGCTGCTCCGCAGCGTTATCCACCTCACTGATGTGGACGTGGTGATCGAGGGGTTTGGCGGCCTGGGCTTCCCCAACTGTAGGGGGAGCAATCAACGGGACACACATCCCCATCCGTGCCCCGGACCACCAGGCCTCCCTGTACATAAACCGGAAGGGATACATCTCCATCATCCTGCAGGGTGTGTCTGACCACCAGGGCTACTTCACGGACATTAACGTGGGCTGGTCCGGCAAAGCACACGACACACAGGTTTACCACAACTCCTCCGTGTGCCAGAGGCTGCACACCGGGACTTTCTTCCCCGACCACCACATCAGGGTTGGGAACGTGGACATGCCTGTGTGCCTGGTGGGGGATGCGGCCTACAGCCCTGGCTCATGAAGCCCTACAAAGGACACCTCAACCCTTTCCGACAGGCCTTTAATGCCAGGCTTGGCAGGGCCCGCATTGTGGTGGAGGGTGCCTTTGGCCAGCTGAAGGCCCATTTTAGATGCCTCCTCACCTGCCTGGACCTCTCTGAGTAGAATATTCCGCACTTGGTGGCAGTGTGCTGTGTGCTGCACAATTTGTGTGAGAGGAAGGGGGAGGCTTTCCTGCCAGTCTGGATGGCAGAGGCCAACCACTTGGCCAGCCTGGCTGCCAGCCAGGAGGCCCCCCGGGGGGCTGTCTGTATCCGGGAGGCCCTGCGGGAGAGCTTCCAGATGCAGGAGGACTAAAGTCTCCCTGGTGTGTCCCACTGGGGGCTTGTGCCTCATTCCACCCACACATCCTTCCACTTACCCCTCCCTCACCCCCCTTCTTGATGTAAAATAGGGTATGTCTACACTAGCTCATTAGTTCAAGCTAGGTAGGCAAATGAGGGCAATCGGAGTTGCAAATGAAGCCCGGGATTTAAATATCCCGGGCTTCATTTGCATGTTCCCGGGCGCCGCCATTTTTAAATCCCCCTTAGTCCGAACTCCGTGCCCACGGCTACACGCAGCACGGACTAGGTAGTTCAAATTAAAGATCCTCATTCGAACTACCTAGTCCATGCCGCGTGTAACCATACCCATAAAGACACGTGTTGAAGAAAACAAACTCTCTTTACTGAACATAACTGGGGTAGGGGGGAAGAAAGGTGGGAGAGAGGAGGCGAGAGGGTAGGAGGGGGAAGGGTAAACCTGGGAGGAGGGAGCTGGAAGGGGGAGGCAAGGGGAGGAAGGGGGAAGAGAAGCTCAGGGTTGGGGGTCTTGCCGACCCACCTGTCTCCCAGCACTGCGGGTGCAGGGGCCTTGGCATCCCCATGGGGGTGGAGGGAGGGTGGGGAGGAAGAAGCAGGAGGGGAAGCAGGAGTGGGAGGAGGAGCGGTAGCTGGGGAGGCAGCAGGGGCTGGAGCGGCAGGAGACACCAATCTGTGCACCAGGGTCTGCAGGTGGTCGCAGATGACACGGCCCTGGGCAAACAGCTCCCGTCAGCTCTCCTGCCGGAGCTGCAGGTCTTCATGCACCCACTAGTCCAGGGTGCGGTGCTGGCCTCACAGTATCCCCAGGTGCTGCCACTGGTACTCTTCCTGGTTACTGGTCAGCCTGCTGGCCTGGATGTGGGAGGATGTCCTGGGCGGGGTGGTGCACCCTGCACTCGCAGCTGCTGTGGCTGTGGAGAAACAAGAAAAGTGGTCAGTTATCCCTGGGGAGACAGTGGGTGAAGCCCAGCCCCCATCTGCAAGGCAAGGACGACAGCTCTCTGCACTATCAGAGCTGATGTGCTTGCACACAGGCCATGTTCAACATGTCCTGTTATCTCCGGGAGTGGGAGCTGGCCCGGGACTGCACCCATGCCCCTGTGCTGTATACAGTGTGTGTGTGTGTGTGTGTGTGTGTGTGTGTGTGTGTGTGTGTGGAGGGGGGGGGAGATGTGCCCTGTCTCTGTGTAGAGGGGGCTTCTGGAGGGAGGGCATTGTGCAGTGTCCCACCTCGGGGTCAGGAGCATGTCATGTGCCTTCATACATGCACACGTGTGGGTAACAGGCCCAGGCCCCTGTGTGGCAGCCAGCGGGGGCCACGTGCCCAGGGGTGGCACGACACATGCACAGGTTGCTGCATGATCCGTGGTCAGCAAGGGCCATGTGCGCAGTCCCTGGTCTCCCTCTCCCCCGCTACATAAGGGAACAGTGATGGCATTCACATGTCGTTGCCTTCCCGGCCTCAGACGACACCAGCAACAGGCCCACTGGGACGGCTCGGGGGTCCTGGGTGTGCAGCATGCTCCCTCCAGGCTCCTGCGGCTCCCTGCCCTCCACCTCCTCCGTTTCCTGTTCAGGGCCCTCTGCCCCAGGGTCAATGACCACCTGGGGGGCATGGACCATCCCACCCTCCAGGATGTGGTCCAGGGCATCAAAATAGAGGCAGGGGTCTGGGTCTGCCCCTGGTTGGGAGCTGTCCCCTGTGGCCCTGGCATACACCTGCCGCAGCTCCTTTATTTTCATGCGAACCTGCTCCTGGGTTCGCATGTGGCCGTTGGTAGCCAGGCTGGCAGCCATCCGCCTATAGATGGTAGTGTTCCTCCGTTTAGTGAGGAGATCATGGACATTGGAGGATTCCCCCCAAACCTCATGAGGTCCATGATCTCCGCACTGGGCCAGACAGGTGCCCGCCTTTTCTGGCCCCTGGCAGGCTCCTGGGAGCTGGCAGACTGGTCCTTGGGAGTGGTGGAGGGCTGGCTAGCGCTGGCTGCCTGGCTCATGCTGGGGCCACTTGGTCAGGTGCAGTGGCTGCTGGCTCTCAGGCTTGGAGCTGGCACAGGCACTGTGGCCAGAGTCTACCCCTTTAAGGGCTCTGGGGGTGGGGGGGGAAGAGTTTTCCTGGTTGGAGCCAGAGTGGCCAGCAGGGCACCCTGGGAACAGCTGGAGGCCCCCTATTTCAAAATAAGCATCTACACAGCGCTTATTTCGAAATAGCAATTTCAAAATTGGCGCTGTTCCTCGTGGAATGAGGTTTACCAATTTCGAAGTAAGCCCTCCACTATTTTGATTTAATTTCGAAATAGCGGTTTGGCTGTGTAGATGCTGGTAAAGTTATTTTGAAATAACGGCTGTTATTTCGAAATAAGTTTGCTGTGTAGACATACCCTTAGAGATTAACAAATATATTATAAAAAACAATCAGATGAGTACTATTACCTGCCCTTGGAATCAGCCAAGGAATAAGCCCAGACAAAGGGTGAACTAGAGCAGTACTGAAGCTTGTTTATTTGTACACATTCTTAATGGTACAGCAATACTAATACACATATCACATTCATGCTGGCAGTTTGGAGGCAGGCTGTAAGCGTGGCAAGAGTTAGTCTCAGTTTCGCAGGTGGCTGGGGCTGGCCAGATTACAGCTTCCCAGAGATCGGCCACAAGGCAACGGGCGTCCCCGGAGTCCCTTTGGATCTGAGGGAGAGCTCTACTGCTTCCAGTCTGGTCCTGAGCTTGGTGTGCTGTTACATCTTTTCCAAGAAAGCCCCTCACCTGGCCACTCATCACATCAATTTATGCATTTTTCAGGATCCTTCCCCACAGCCATAAAAGGTAACATATGCTGTACTGCTTTATGATTGGTGGTTTCTCACTCACTCTTCCTCATGTACTTCATACATTGACAGGTTACATATTCATAAGCATGAATACAATTGATTCTATTAAAGCAATGTGGTTTTAGCAAGCATCTAACATTATTGGGAATTTCTGCTACTTGCATAACAGGAAACTGTTCAGACTGCAGCTGAAAGAGCAAATGGTGGGGGTCCACATCCGGCTACAAGTACAAGTGTGAAATAGTAGTTTATCTCCTTCTCAACAGAAGAAGGTGTCATAACCAGGAGAGCTGACAAGCACCTGGTGACTAAAGGGTTAACTATGACGGTGTTAGCTAATGCCTTCAGCACCTAGGCAGGTATGGGGTGGTCAGCCAATAGCAATGCAGGTAAGGATTTCAAACTGGGACAAAGGAATTTTTATCTTTTCCCTCCTTTGTCTGAAAAAGCAGAGTGGTTTCTTCCAAGTAACAGGGAGATGGGAGGCCCATCTCTCTCCAAGAAAAGACTTCTTATAATGTGTAAGTCAGGGCAAAGTTTAGATAGTCCATCAGGATTTTGTTGTTTTCTGGTTTGGGAATTTGGAATTGAGGTCTCAGCTGGTAATGATGGCTCTTTTTCCCTTTTGTAACTAAAATCTTTTGCCCAGGGATCTTTCCCTGAGTATATCAATTGGGTGGCTCTTCCATCTAGCCACTTCACTGTGCTTGCAACTGTAGTTTTGTTCTGATAATAAAAAGTTTGTTTCTTTTTTCTAATTAACTGGTATTGGTTCATTTTGGTGTCCTACTTTTACTTTAGGGATGAGATTTCCCAAGTGCTCTCTTCCCTGATTTTTTCGTGGAATTACTTGGGTGGTGGCAGCGGATATTCCCCAAAGTCCGGATGTTAGGATTTTGGAGGGAATTTTTTGTACAAAAGCTGTGGAGACAAGGTTTTGGGGTGCTTTTGCGGGCTTCCACTTCTGCATTTGTTGTGCCATAGTGGGGAACAGCCTTGACAGAAGTTCTACAGACATCAGACAAGGCACTCTGGACAAAAAACTTTGTTGATTGTTTTCCCCAAACTCCTGAAGAGGGTACTAGGAAGCCCATATAAAACCACATCTCATCACAACTGGAATGCCAGGGGAAAGGAAAAAAAAGATGCCTGTGCTGCTTGAACTCTGAGGGTTGATCATTTCTAAGCATAAGTAAGGGATCTGCAGCTCTTTGGCTTGAGTTAGACCTACAGGCATATTTTTTTTTATTATAGCATTAGTTTCTAAAAATTAATAGAAACTTCTATAAATCCTTTGTACGTATGTTACCAGTTTTAATCTTATAATTAAGTCACATTTCTTTTTCTTAATTAATCCTTAGTTTAGAATGGGATTCGCTGCAAGCATTATCTTAGATGTGAGATGTAAGGTGAAAACTGACCAAGAGTAAACTGACCTTTGGGACTGGGAGTAATCTGAATATTTTGTGATCTTTGGTATAATGTGGTCACCTATCACGATCAAGGGGATTATCTCTGATTCCATGTTACGACTATATAGTACCTGAAGAGCTTATATTTGTTACTTAGTTGGTGAAATCCAAGCACAGAACTCTCAACCAGTTTGGGGTTTGTGCCCTGCTTCTTAACAGTCTGCACTGAGGTTGGTACTCTTGCTTATAAGCTACTCCAGGCAGAATGACACTGATATTTTACTAAAGTCCCTCCCCTCCTGTCCCCATCCCCAGTGATCTGTTTTCTTCAGCCCTTCTCTATCATAAGCCTGAGCAATTCCTACTTCTCATTGACATATTCTTCCTGTCTCCACCAAAATTAGCAACTGATAGATAGGCACTTGAGAACTTCATAACATGCTTCAAATTAAGAGTCCCCTTGCATAGCTTCTCTACAGCTGGTCACCCTGTGCAATGGTGTGGATTCTGTATTGTGCATCTTCGGTATCCCGCTGCTAATGGATTCATTTTATGTAGTAAGAAAATCAGACTAGATTTTTTGCAACACTGCAAGCTCTTTGGGATGGGGCCATCTTTTTATTATGCATTTGTACAGAGATTAAGAGAATGGGGGTTGGCTCCCTGATTTTTAGGTGTTATATCAATACAAATAATAGTAGTATTAATATTGATTTTATATGACATTTGAAAAATGAAGAGAGTCATTTAAACAAGGCTAGGATTTAGGGCACATTTGTATAAATATTTATTTTAGTACAGTAACAAAAACTGAAAATGAACATTGACTACATGGCTAAAATATTGTGTATGTGTGTATGTGTATTCACATCAGCTTTAAAGGTGTGGGTATTTATGGACATCAGTGTATAAATAATTACAATTTTAGTTCAATAACTCAAATATCTATTAAAGTTAAGAGGTATAGAAGTTTTCTGAACTCATTTAAAGCTGCTACAATATTAAATACTTGTTCTGTATTTTTTTTACATTACTCTTCACTGATAAAGTATCCTGTGCATCATCTACTTTATGAAGGTACCTTTCTTTCTAGAAGCAACACTTAATCATTTTATGCTATACATTTCATATGAGAGAGCTCTCTTAATATTATTCAATTTGTAAACCTGAGTGAATAAATCATAATGGAAGAATTTATTCAGTGGATTTTGCCTCTATTCACAGTCACAAATTATTTTGTGATTCTCAAAATAATTCATTCAAAATTAATTTAAGTTGCAAGTAACTTTCATTCACTCTCTAGCTTGTTTGATCTACGTTGTTTTCCTATAATTGGTCACATAAGGCATACAATAGCATTTCTATTGGCTGTAACTCTTGTAATCAAGTCTCCGGTCTAAACCCTTACGGAAAGGGATTTTAATGTTCAGGGAGCATATTGTGATAGGGTACATAGCTCTCCAGTGTGCTGATCATGCCACTAATGTCTGCATTCTTGCTCTCTAGGGCTCACCACCACCTTGTCCTGCTGGACCAGATCCTCTGGTCTCCCCCACAAGGCATAGAGTGGGGGTTACCGCCAGAGAGGCTCAGGGCTCCATGCATGGAGGTCACTGACTGGGATGGGCTGATTAATCGCCTGTAAAACTGTGCTGCCGGGCAGCTTAGAGGGAACACTGGTTACTGCCCCCCTGCTGAGCAATGCAGACACTGTACCACTTCAACTCTGGGATGATTCAGTTCTAAAGGCTCAGCATCCAGGAAAGCAACCCCCCCACCACAGACACACACACACACACAAAGGGGTCAAAAAACCCAACAAGTCTATATTATCCCGTGTAAAAGTTTTAAACAGAGAAAGCTCATATGGATATCTGGGAGATATGCACTGAGGTTGCCCCCCCACCCTCCCAGGTAACAATTAAGACTGCAGATGATAATACACACAAGAGTTTTTCTTAAGCACTAAAAGTAGGATTTAAGTGGTTGCAAGTGAAAACAGATGGATCAAAGTACATTACTAAATTAAAATGAATAGAGATTGCATAGCTATTTCTAATCCACAAATAAACTTGTTACATGCAAATTCTTATCCTAAACAGCTGTTCTTATTTCAGATATAAGCTTTATATCATAATTGGCCTTGTATTCTGATTTGGGTCTCCAGACCTCTTTAGAGATCTTTTGTATCCTTTTAGAGCATACCAGGCAGCTTCAGGAGCCAGCTGAACTCAAAGGGCTGATGGCTTCCCATTGTTTAAATAGACTCTCCCCCAGGGCAGGAATCCTTTGTTTGACATCTCCCACTCCTATAGAAAAATACCAGGTTCAAAATGGATTCCAATACCAGGTAGAGAGAGTTTAGAGATTAAATGGTTAAACCAAGGTCAGATGTCTTTCTACAACCAATCACCATTTGAGCTTAAAGGACAAACAATGCTGTTTACAGGTTGTTGAGTTGATAATCATCATCATCATCATCAACAACAACAACCATGGGCTCAACATCCATTGGTGTCCGATAACTCCCTCACTATTTCCTTCCATCTTTCCCTGTCCAGTGCAGTGTGGCTTAGTTTCTGTAGACTAGCTCCGCATCAATCTATTATATCATCTACCCATTCACTGTGGGGTCTGCCTCTCCTATTCGGACCATCCACCAAGCCATTAAGTAGCCAGGGCATAAGTAATGGCTCTCATTAGCACATTCAGAACTATAAACAGATTCATACTTCGTATTTTTAACTTCACATACAAGAATGATATATGCACAAATATAGGATATACAGATCCAGTAGATTGTAACTGTAAAATTGATATCTTACATGAACTGTTTTATCTAAACCATGTTTGAATTATGCATATCTATATTTACAAGCCAGTTCTCATAAGCCATGGGGCGTATCACACATGTAACCTTTAAATTCTCTCTTTTATTTGTGCTAATAATAAATCAAACCACAAGTTTGTGAAAAGGAAACAAAAATGGGCAACAAACAAAAATGAGTGTGATATTGCATAATATTTATTCAGAATAGATATTCAAAATACTATCTATGCATTGGGTATTCTGGCATAATTAATTACTTTTCATATTAAATGTCAAGATCTCAGTGGTGCCTGTTAGATTGAAGGGATCAGGTCTCATAGAATCAAACGGACATAAGGATTAGAAAAAAAAATTTTTGTTTATTATCTCTATTCAATGCAGCCCAACAAACTTTTACTCAGGCAAAATTCCCACTGACTTTGAGTGATCAGGCCTATTTTCCTCGTTTCTTAGGCTGGAAACCAAAACCAATTCCAAACTGTTCTTTAGATTTTCTTGTGCTCTACAGTACTAGAGAGTTTAGAGATTAAATGGTTAAGCCATTTTATTCATTCCTTTTCAGGTTAAGGATGTTTCAAAATGGCACCTTCTTGAAATTTTAATGGTACTTTTTTGGTCAGTTTTGCTGGAATATAACGTTGTAAAGCTTCACATAAAATTGAACAATTAAAATCCAAGGTCCAGGTTAAATACAAAGAAAAAAGTAAAAGGCTTATTTACAGATATGTTATTTCTTAAAACAGAGTATACTCTATATAGTTCAGCATTTTATAAAGCCTTCACACCACTATGGGTGGATTGATTATATTGTCTGAAGGACCATGAGATACGCAGAATGATGCAAGAAAGGGTGGTTCAAAGCTGTGCAAGGCAAGGAGAGATATGGAAAGCCAAGATCCTTGAAATTTTTAGGCGCTCTGGACTGCTGTGGCATCTGGAAAGAGCTATGAAGCGTGCAAATGTCACGAGCCTGGCAATTAATTATTTTGAGCTTCTGAACTCTTAAGACAAGGAGGGTATGTCTACACTATAGAGTTTTGTCAGAAAAGCAGCCATTTTTCTGACAAAACTTGAGGAGCGTCCACATTGCAATTGAGTTCTTCTGCAAGAAAATCGAAAGAACAGAGGGGTTTTTCTGGTATTGGTAATCCTCATTCTATGAGGAAGAAGTCTTTTTGTGAAAGAGCTCTTTCACAAAAAGGTGTGTGTGGACGGGGAAAAGGGAGTTCTTTCAGAACAGTGTTTCTCAAACTGCTCCGCGGAGCCCTGGGGCTCCGCAAGACATCTCCAGGGGCTCCATGGTGTTGACAAACTGGAAAGCATTCAAAAGCATAATTGAGAATCGCCTCAAACTGACATAATTAACACACAATAATATTTTATTTATATTAAGGATGGATCAGTGGCTTAAAAAAGGGACATTAGAAGACACGGTTTCTCAACCCATACCTGGATCTGAAAATATTGAAAAAGAGAAAACTGATTTACTGGAAAGTTGTGTGATTCCTGGAAGGGAGGAATGTACTTCCAGTAAGCTGCGTGGAAATGTAAATAAGAAACGAAATATGATGAAAGCTATCTTTCTCTTGTTTTTGTAGATGCTAATAATTACCCCCAATGTGTCTTATGCAGCAAAGTATTTCCAAATAGTGCTATGGTGCCCACTAAGATGCGCCGCCATTTGAGACCACACATCCAGAGTATAAAGATAAAGAAACTGAATATTTTATGCGTAGGCATGATCAGCTCTTAAAAAGCCAAAACCTGATTGTTGCAGCTTCTCAAACCATAAATGAGAAGGCCACTGAGGCATCTTTTATGGTTAGTTATCGTATTGCACTGGCGGGAGAAGCTCACACAATAGCTGAGACACTGATAAAGCCTTGTGCAGTCGACATCATTAATTGCATGCTGGATGAAAAGTCGGCAAAAGAAATCACTGCAGTGCCGCTTTCCAATGACATGGTAGCTCGTCGAATCAAAGATTTAGCGGCCAACATGAAGACCAAACTGATATCTCATCTGAAGTGTTGTAACTTTGCTCTACAAATGGACGAGTCCACAGATGTGGCAGGACTTGCTGTTTTGCTCGTGTTCGTCTGGTATCAGCACCAAAAATCTCTCGAAGAGGATCTCCTTTTGTGTGAACCATTGCCAACCAATACAACAGGTGCCAAAATATTCAATATAATGAAAAACTGTTTTGAGACACATGGCCTATCCTGGAACAACTGTGGTGATATTTGCACTGATGGTGCAAAGGCATTCGTGGGGAAAATTGCTGGCGCTGTCGCACAGATCAAGGCTGTGGCACCAAACTGCACCAGTAAACATTGCATTCTTTACCGCCAAGCTCTCGCAGTAAAAAAAATGCCAGTCTCGCTCAGAAATGACCTTGATGAGGCTGTAAAAATCATAAATTTCGTTAAATCTCGACCCCTGAAAACACGGCTTTTCAATATTTTGTGCGACAAGATGGGAAGCATTCATAAAGCCTTACTGCTCCATACCAAAGTGCGATGGCTGTCTCAAAACACTTGTGAGACTGTTTGAGCTGTGGGCTGAACTGGCTGCTTTCTTCATGGAACACCGGTTTGACTTGGAAGAACGACTGACAGACAAGCTATGGTTGTTTTGCCTTGGATACTTAGCAGACATTTTCACTAAAATAAACAAAGTGAATCTGTCACTTCAAGGAAAACAGGTAACAGTGTTCACAGCCAATGACAAAATTCGAGCTTTTAAGAGGAAATTGGAATTTTGGACCACTTGCATCTGCCACCGTGAACTTGACAGCTTCCCAATACTTAAAGACTTCTTTGATGAGATTGATGGCAACATTGAAGAATGTGATATGTTGATGTTGTGTGATGAAATTCGTCAACATCTGGAAGATATGTATAACTCGGTCAAGCAGTATTTCCCAGATGACCAAGACAAGAAATTGAAAAATGATTTATGGGTTAAAAATCCATTCATAGTTAGGGAAAGGCCAAGAGAATTCACTATAACAGAGTATGAAATTTTCATTGACATGATTTCGGATTCCTCAATACAACCAACCTTTGAGAAACTACCACTTCCAGAATTTTGGTGCAGTATCAGAGGAGAATATCCACAGCTATCGAAGAAAGCTGTTAAAATACTCCTTCCATTCGCCACTACTTATCTGTGAGAGGATTTTCTTCATACGCTTCAACCAAAACTAAATACCGCAACAGACTGGATGCAGAAGTAAACATGCGAATCCAACTTTCTTCTATCAAGCCAGACATTAAAGAACTTTGTAAGAACAGAAAGCAAGCCCACTCTTCTCACTAAAAATAATGATTGTTTTTGATTTTGGGCAAAATGCGAGCGTGCGTCCATTCAGTCTGGATGCTCTCTTTCGAAAAAGCAGATTGCTTTTTCGATGCACTTTTGCAGTGTGGATGCTCTTTTTCGCAAGTTTTTTCATAAGATCTCTTCCAAAAAAAGCTTTTTCCAAAAGAAGCCTGTAGTCTAGATGTAGCCGGAGAGTGTGAGATTTTGTGGCATAGTAAATGGACATTCCATATTGTTGAAGTAAGGGAGCCAGCAACCTTGTATTTGCCTTGTATTTTATTTTTAAAATGAGGAAACAAAAAGTTGTTATTTCATGGATTTATGGAAAACAGATCCTGTCAAAGTAACTGATACCTTTTTGTTAGTTACTATCACAGGCAGGCTGACAAATAGTACTGTCATAATATACTTAGGAGTTCTGTAAAGCCTTTGGCTTAATACCACACACCATTTTGATTTAAAAAATGAGAAAATTAAAAACATAGTACATATTAAATGGATTAATTACAAATATAGTACATATTAAATGAATTTTTAAATGGCTAATTGATATGTCTTAAAATGTAAAAAGGCTGCTATGAGGGGAGTGCCACAGAAATCTATTCTTAGCCCTATACTATACATCTTTAGTCAGAACCTGGAAGGAAAACAACAACAACAAAAGTATCACTGAAAGTGTGCAGATCACAAAAACTGAGGGAGTGGTAAATAATGAAGAGGAGAGTTCACTGATTCAGAGTGATTTAGGTCACTTGGTTAATGAGGTGCAAGCCAACTGTGTTTCAATATACCTAAATGTATGGCTATAAATATAGGGACAAATAATGTAGACTATGCTTTCAGAATGGGGGATTATATCCTGGAAGTGTGGTTTTGAACAAGATTTGGAGCTCAGAGTGGATAATCAGCTCATTGTGGCACTGTAGTCAAAAGAGCCAATGCAATCTGTGGAAATTTGAGTTGCTCAGGTGTGACAGCTGCTGGAATACTGTGTCCAGTTTGGTGTCCACAATTGAAAAGGAGGTTGTTCAGGCTTCAAAGCCAGGGAAATGATTAACCAAGAAAACAGGCCTTATAATGATAGTCTAAATAGAATGACCTCATTTAACAAAGAGAGTGAAGTAATTACAGTCTACAAGGGTACACTTATACTACAATAAAAAACGTGTAGTATTAAGTCTTGGAGCCAGCTGACTGAGGCAAACTGGACTCAGGTTGTCAGGCTTTAAAAAAATCCACAACATTTAGACATATAGGTTCAGGCTAGATCCCAGATCCTGAGACCCCCACATTTGGATGGACTGGGGGACTCAGAGCTTGGGCTCTGGACCAAACTCAAAAGTTCAAGTCCCACGAGGCCAAATCAACTGACCTAGGCCAGCTATGGCAATGCTGTGGGTCTTCTATTGCAGCATTTACATGTCATTTTTATACAAATGAAGAAGCCTCCCCATTCTAGTAGCTTGGGCCTGGGAAAATCCCCGGATCTTATAAAAAAAATTATCCAGGCAGTCAGCGGGTCTGTAGGTATTTTGAAATATTTGAGATAATGGATCTCAAGCAATCCAAAAAGTCCTGACTCAAATAATTTAAACAAAGAAGCAAGCAAGCAAGCAAGCAAACAAACAAAGCTAGCAAAAAGCTGGCATTGAAATCCAATTTCAGCCATACCCAGAGCATGGCAGCTTCTGTTTCAAAGACAAATTATTATAAATTATTCTAATATTTTCCTGTATATTTTGAACAGCATTTTTTCTTAAATACACACAAGGTCTGTGAGAAATGTTAAATTTTAACTATCAGACTAAAAGGCCTTTCCCTCCTGAAAGTAAGTTTGAGGGCTCAATGTTTAGATGCAGGTCTGTCTTCTTCACACACTGCAAATAAATCTAGGCACTAGTTCAATAATTAAGATTCATCATGAATTTTTCCTACATGAACTAGAACTTGAACTTTTCACCCTGTCATTTATTTAGTTGTGAGTGTAGTTATCCTCTGTCTGGTACAGAGAGGTGAGTCTTCCAGTGCATCTTAACATGCAAAATTTGCACTCGGACTGATCTGATGTTCTATGAGAACAGCCCTAAGCAACTGTGCCCCCAAACATGTTGAGCTGCCTTATCAGGGCATGAAGGAAGAGAGCATGTGACTTTGTGGCTTTAAAGAACAGAACCAGCCCCTTGTAACTGATCCAAAGTTGAACAAAGAGTCAGTACTGGGTGTGGAGCAATGGTATTATATTTTTGTCCTGTTCTGCTTAGGAGGTATCCATGTGAAGGAAAACGTTTCAATTTCCACATGGCCACTTTCAGTCTCAAACAGAACATACAGTAGTCCTGACTAAAGATAATGTGGAACATAGTCACCACGAATAAAGCCCTTATCTGAGGCCTGGTCTACACTAGCATGTTACATCAACATTAGCTGCATATGGTCAATTTTCTAAGTGATACGTCCACACCACCAAGCCTATTGCATTGACCTGAAGGGCAGCTGAAGTTGATTTAAATACTCCTGATTTTCACAAGAAGTAATGTTATTCCCAACCTTGCATGGTCAAATTTATGGTACTGTAGATGTAGTATTACTGGAAAGTTGAGGCTATTGGCCTACACGAGGCTTCCTGCAGTTCCCTGCCCTGATCAATCTGGCCAGAATTTGTGCCTCTACTGCTCTTCTGCTGAGCACAAAAAGCCATGGGAAAAGTTGAATGGCCTTTCCCATGAGGCCAGCATTGCAAGCACATTCAGAGCAAGCAGCACATCGCGGCACACATGGAAATGACCTCAAAAAATCCTACCAACACTGCAATGACTTCAAGAACTTCTGCTCCCATGGGCTCCACTTCCAAGAGGCACAGAAGAGTGCCAGTGTGGAGTGTCCAGGAGATCCTGGATCTCACTGAGGTGTGGGGAGATGAAGCCACTCTCTCTGAGCTTTGAGCCAGCAAGAGGAATACTGACATTTACGGTGGCTAAAGGCTACTCCAGAGACGCCAAGCAATGTCGAGTGAAAATCAAGGAGCTGAGGTAGTTCTACCACAGCTTCACCACAGGTGAAGGAGGCAAGCATATGGTTTGGTGTAGCATCTCACATGTGCCACTACTACAAGCATCTGGACATCATTTTGATGGTGAGGAGGGACCGCCAGCTTCCCCAGCATAGGTGTGGAGTCCAGCCAAGACACGTCTGGCATCAGCATGGAGGACAGAGTGGTGATGAAGGGGCAGGAGGAGAAGGAGGAGGAGGCTAGCCAATCGGCAATCTCTGAGAGAGAAGCTGTTCATGAAGCTGTAGCCGGTCACCTACTCCAAGGACATCTCCCAGTCCAGCACCGACCTTACGGAGGGCACTTCAGGTGAGTTCACAAACTTTTTCTAACTACAAGTGGGTTAAGACAATGGGTGTGTGATGGGTAGCACACTCTATGCCTACACAGTACAGTGGGCCTAGAACAGCTTGTTTAAGTATTTGCAGAGAGAGCAGGAGTTTTGCCTGCACAGCTCCATGAAGATCTCAGCTAGAAACTATTTAATCCTCCTCACAAGGTTTTTGGGGAGGCCAGCCTTATGTGGTTCTCCATGGTAGGGCACCTTCCCACACCAAGCCACCAGTAAGTGGTCTGGCATTATTGAACCACAAAGTGTTACAGAATAAGGCCCAGGTCCTGGCCACAGTCAGTCAGCATCCGCTCCTGATCACTCTGTGTGATTCAGAGAAGACTGATATGGCAACGTGGAGGAAGGAGGAGGGGAACCTATTAGCACTCTCTCTGGGAAACCACATGTGCCGGACACACATTCCCCTCTCCCCTCCCCCCCCCCAGGCAGGAAAAGAAGCAGTGTCTCTGGGAAGACACAGGACACAGATTCCCCTCCCCGCCCACAACAGGAAAAGAAGCAGTGTCCTTGGGAAGCCATGTGTGCTGGACTCAGCGGCAAGCTGCCCTGCCCCTTCCCCCTGTCCCATCTACAGGTTGCCTTGGCTGGGAAAGTAGCACTGTCCTGGGAAGCCACATGTGCCAGATCCAGCTTCTGCACAGATTATGGTGCACACCACAAGGGAATGTTGCGTTCGCTGAGGTCCAACTGAATCAGAAGACTTCTAAACCTTCCCTTTAAATGTCCAAATGCACAGCCTGTTGTTGAACTCTGTCTTGCTGGTGTCCAGGCTGCCCGTGTATGATGGGAGCAAGGGGAAGGCTGGGTCACCAACGGTGACTATTGGCATTTCCACCTCTCTGACTGTGATTTTCCTGTCTGGGAAAAAAGTTCCACTGTGCGTCTTTCAGAAAAGGCAAGAGTTCCAAAAGATGTGGGCGTCATGAACCTTTCCCAACCATCCCACATTGATGTTGGTGAAATGGCCCTTGTGATCCACCAGCACCTGCATAACCATGGAGAAGTTTACTCCTTGCAGTTGATGTACTCTGAGGCAAGGTGGTCAAGGTCCAAGATGGGCCCACTGCAGTTAGGGAAGCCCATCATGGCTAAGCCATCCATTATGGTGTCCATGTTTTCCAGAGTCACAACCATCTATAGCAGAATTATATTAATTTCCTTGGCTACTTGTATAACAGCAGCCCCCACTGCATATTTTCCCACTCCGAACTGATTCCCCGCTGTCTGGCATGGTAAGCTTCCATAGGACAATTGCCATGCACTTTTCCACGGTCAGAGCAGGTCTCATTTGAGTATTCTGGCACTTCAGGGCAGGGGAAAGCCATTCACAAAGTTCCAGGAATGTGGCCTTCCACATTCAGAAGTTCTGCAACCATTGCTGATCATCCCACGTCTACATCACAATGCAGTCCCACCAGTCTGAGCTTGTTTCATGGTGCCAGAACTGGCGTTCCATTGTGTCCAGAGGATTGACTGGTGTGCTAGCATCAGCGCCAGGTCTTGCATGAGAAGGGCCTCCATGCTATGCTGAACTTGATCCTTGTCCTCTTCCTGGTGGAGCAACACACATGTGCTCTCCAGGTAGTGCACCATTAGGTGCACAATGACACACGTCACCATCACAATGGTTTACTACAAAGCAGGCTCCATACTTGCACTGCTATGGCATCTGCATGGGCAACCAGGGCACCAAAAGGCGCAAGTACACTGCCTCCCCTTTATCTCATGCAAGGGAAGAGGAACTAGACGAGTGACTTATGGGACACTGGTGACGTGAGCCCCTCTAACTACCAAATACACAGATTTGGACCCAGTGGGCACCATGAGCATAGCTCTGAATGCATATCTACCCATGGTGCTTCGCTCTCTAAGATAATGGTAGGCTCCCTAATGGGGACATGTTACTTCAGACTACATTTGATTCTTCCCTGCAGTGAGGACACAGACCTTTGGCTTCGCAAAATTGGGTGGTAAGAAAACCATATTAGATTCAACCTTACCTCATTGTGTAGATGTGCCCTGAGTGACAGGGGATGCATTCTACTTGCCAGTAAAAGATAGTTAGAAAAGTTTCCTAGATAATGATTGGGTTTGTAAGAGCATTCAGTATGTTCAAGTGACCCTGAGACTATCAATTAACAACTTTTTACCTTGGTAGATACCCTTCCTCAAAATACTTTCCTTTTCGCTATCTCCATTTTTCTTGAATTTAATAGAAGCCAGCTATTTTCCAGCATCCAGTTTTCTTTAGAGAGTGGGACAGACATTCTCACTGATGGATGAGGAAAACCCCCACAACACTGAAAATGGCCTTCTTTGGCCTTTCAGTTGCTTCTCATGTATTTGCAAAATGTTTTCTTGTTACCCTTTTTGTCCGTAGCTAGTTTAATTTCATTGTACGACTGGGCCTTTTTAGTTTTAATATATTCATACTTTGTAATTTGATCTAGTTTCTATTTTTGGTAGGATTCTGAGTTTCAGGTCATTGAAGAAGATCTCCTAGTTAAGCCAGTGTGGTCCCGTCTCATACTCCCTTTCTTTCCTCTGCACTGTAATATTAATGACACAAGAGCAGCCTCTTAAAAAAAAACAACTGCTAACTTTCCTGAACACTTTTTTTCCTTTATATTTATTTCTCTCAGGATCCTACCTAAATCTCTGAGTTTGCTAAAGTGTGCCTTCTGGAAGATTTTTGTCTTTATTCTGCTGTTTTCTCTCCTGCTATTGATTAGAATTGTGAACACCATCATTTCATAATTACTTTCACCCAAGCAGCCTTCCACCTTCAAATTCTTAAATAGATCCTCCCTGTTAGAATCAAATCTAGGACAGCCACCTTCTTTAATAAATTGGTGTTTCCAATGCACTCCAACAACTTGTTGGAAAATATATGCCCTGATGTGCTATTTTCCAAATAGATGCAGTTCAAGTCCCCATCAACACCAAATCTTGTTCTCTGGGGGTATGTCTAGACTACATGCCTCTGTCGCCAGAGGCATGTAAATTAGACTACCCGACATAGTCAATGAAGCCGGGATTTAAATATCCCCGGCTTCATTAAAATAAAAATGGCCACCGCGCTGTGCTGGCTCAGCTGATCATTGGCATAGTGTGCGAGTCAAAACGCGGATCAGTCAACAAAGGAAGCCTTTGTCAACTGCTCCTGTAAACCTTGTTTCACGAGGCATAAAGGAGCGGTCGACAAAGGCTTCCCTTGTCGACCAATCTACATCTTGACTTTAAAATAAGCCTTTTCCGTATCTTCCTGCTTAGGAAGATACTGTCAACCCCCAATCGTGACATTAACCTTGTTTTTTCATTTTTTTTAAACTCTTTTTATCCTTTTATCTTTTTATTCCTTGAAAGAAAGACTTTCAACAGTTTTGCCTCTCACTTCTATCTCAACCTCAGTGCAAATATATACATCTTTGATATATAAGACCTCCTTTTTTTTCCCCTGACTGTCATTCTTGAACAAGCTCCACTCATCTATACCAGTATTTCAGTTATGTGCATTTTCCCACTAAATTTCTGTGATGCGAATTTTAGCAACATTGTGGTCAGTCTCCTCATGCTGTGAACATCTTCACAGCAGCTTCATATAAATTCCAAGACTGATGGTGGAGCAGCTGTCAACTGAGACCTTGCTATAGCCAAAGACTATTTTGTTTTCAGTTCCTCAGCTGCTACTTCATAAACATGGGTCTCCGTGCATCAGGAATATTGTATACATCAGGGCTTCCTCTCACATCCAAATTCACAAGCATTCTCATATTTAAACAGCTGATTGGTATCTCTGGTGCATAATCTAACTCCAATTAAGGGATATAGTTAAGATAAATAGGGGAGTCATCGCTGAAGAAGTTAGTCACATCCAATTGAAATATACATTTTTCAAGTTTGGGAGGTGGAGAGGGTCAGTAGTCAAATGGCAGCCCTAGGATAGAAGCACTTTACAAGTGTTTTGGAGGATAGGGTCAAAATTCAAAATGATTTGGACAAACTAGAGAAATGGTCTGAGGTAAATAAGATGACATTCAATAGGACAAATGGAAAGTACTCCACTTGGGAAGGAACAATCAGTTTCACACAAACAGAATGGGAAGCAACTATCTAGGAAGGAGTACTGCAGAAAGGGAAATAGGGGTCATAGTGGACCACAAGTTAAATATGAATCAACAGTGTGACACTGGTGCAAAAAAAGCAAACATGATTCTGGGATATATTAACAGGAGTGTTGAGAGCAAGACACGAAAAGTCATTCTTACGCTCTACTCTGCTCTGATTAGGCCTCAGTTGCAGTAAAAGGCTTTGTCTACACTGGCACGATCTTGCGCAAAAGCGGCCGCTCTTGTGCAAAAACTTGCTGCCTGTCTACACTGGCCGCGTGTTCTTGCGCAAGTAAACTGACGTTCTAATTTATGAAATCAGAGCTTCTTGTGCCAGAACTCTGACGCTCCCGCTCAGGAATAAGCCCTTTTGCACAACTGTTCTTGCGCAAGAGGCCAGTGTAGACAGGCAACATGAATTTCTTGTGCAAGAAAGCCCTATGGTTTAAATGGCCATCAGAGCTTTCTTGCGCAAGAGAGCGTCTACACTGGCATGGATGCTCTTGCGCAAAAGCACATTTCTTGTTGAAAAGCACATGCCAGTGTAGACGCTCTCTTCTGGAAGAGTTTTTGCAGAAGAACTCTTCCGCAAAAGAGTTTTTGGATGAGAACGCGCCAATGTAGACATAGCCGTATTGTGTCCAGTTCTGGGCACCACATTTCAAGAAAGATGTGGAGAAATTGGAGACGGTCCAGAGAAGAGCAATAAAAATGATTATAAGTCTAGAAAACATGAGCTATGAGGTAAGACTGAAGAATTGGGCTTGTTTAGTTTCTTCACACCCCACACTTGAAAAATGTATATTTCAGTTGGATGTGACTAAGGGTATGTCTACACTACAAAGTTAATTCGAACTAACAGCTGTTAGTTCGAATTAACTTTCTTAGGCACTACACATGCAAACCGCTAGTTCGAACTTAATTCGAACTAGCGGAGAGCTTAATTCGAACTAGGTAAACCTCATTCTACGAGGACTAACGCCTAGTTCGAATTAAGTAGTTCGAATTAAGGGCTGTGTAGCCACTTAATTAGAACTAGTTGGAGGCTAGCTCTTCCCAGCTTGCCCTGGTGGCCACTCTGGGCCAAGCCAGGGAAACTCTTCTGCCCCCCTCCCGGCCCCGGAGCCCTTAAAGGGGCACGGTCTGGCTACAGTGCCCATGCCAGTTGCAAGCCTGCCAGCACCCAGCCAGCAGACCCTGCACCTGGCATGGCATGAGCCAGCCACCCGCTGCCACCCAGCCCTCCGCCTCTTCCCAGGACCAGGCTGGCGGCTCCCAGGAGCCTGCCTGAGGTTGCAAGAGGCGGGCGCCCGCCTGGTCTAGTGTGGAAATCGTGGACCTCATCGAGGTTTGGGTGGAGACCTCCAACATCCACAACCTCCGCACTAGGCACAGGAATGAGGCCGTCTAGGGCAGGATAGCTGCCAGCCTGGCCACCAAAGGCCACATGCAAACCCAGGAGAAGGTTTGCATGAAAATCAAGTTGGTCCAGTGAGACCCCCGACCCTGAGCCCTGAGCTTAGAACATAAGAACATAAGAACGCCCGTACTGGGTCAGACCAAGGGTCCATCTAGCCCAGTAGCCTGTCTGCTGACAGCGGCCAGCACCAGGTACCCCGGAGGGGATGGACCGAAGACAATGACCAAGCCATTTGTCTCGTGCCATCCATCTCCAGCCTTCCACAAACAGAGGCCAGGAACACCATTCCTACCCCCTGGCTAATAGCACTCCATGGACCCAACCTCCATGAATTTATCTAACTTCTCTTTAAACTCTGTTATAGTTCTAGCCTTCACAGCCTCCTGTGGCAACGAGTTCCACAGGTTGACTATTTGCTTTGTGAAGAAGAACTTTCTTTTATTAGTTTGAAGCCTGCTACCCATTCATTTCATTTCGTGTCCTCTAGTCCTTATATTATGGGAACTAATGAAGAACTTCTCTTTGTTCACCCTCTCCACACCACTCATGCTTTTATAGACCTCTATCATATCCCCCCTCAGTCTCCTCTTTTCTAAGCTGAAAAGTCCCAGTCTCTTTAGCCTCTCTTCATATGGGACCTGTTCCAAACCCCTAATCATTGTAGTTGCCCTTTTCTGAACCCTTTCCAAGGCCACAATATCTTTTTTGAGGTGAGGAGACCACATCTCTACAAAATACTGAAGATATGGCATACCATAGTTTTATACTTTCCCTCCTCCTTCTTTCCCTGGCTTCCCCCTTCCAGCTCCCACCTCCTTTTCCCAGTCTCCCCAGAGGTTAATTCCCACCCCCCAGTTTTATTAAATAAAGAGAGTTTCTATTTTTGAACACATGTCATTTATTTTCTACATCAGGAAGGGGGGCTAGGGAGGGGTAAGTGGAAGGAGGTGAGGGAGGAATGGGGCACGAGCCCCTGATGGAGAGGACTGGGGTGGCTCTGCAGGCTCCTCAGGGTGGAAGCTCTCCTGCAGGGCCTCCTGGATCCTGACAGCCCCCCAATTGACTCCCCCGGATGACAGCCTGCGGCAAGTGCAGCCGGGCTGATGGCTGAGTGCTGTGATGTGCCAAGTGTGGGCACTCAGGACTGCTTTGCTGTCCCTCATCGAGGTAGACAAGCAAGCGGGGAACCCTGACAACTGTCTGGGGCTCGGGTCCCTTTAAGCACAGCCCTCGGCTAGCCTGAGGCAGCAGCTCCACACTCTAAGTCCTGGTTCCGGCCAGCCTTAACTTCGGTTCAGGGTCCACTCAATGTGGACATGCTAGTTTGAATTAGCAAAACACTAATTCGAATTAGTTTTTAGGTCTAGATGCACTAGTTCGAATTAGCTTAGTTCGAATTAACTAATTCGAATTAAGTTAGTTCGAATTAGTGCTGTAGTGTAAACATACCCTAAGAGAAGACTGAGAGGGGACATGATAGCAGTTTTCAAGTATCTAAAAGGAAGAAAAATTGTTCTCGTTAGCCTCTGATGATAGGGCAAGAAGCAATGGGCTTAAATTGCTGCAAGGGCGTATGATGGGGTTCAGTCAGAGAAGACTTCCTGGAGTTCCTGCACAGCCATTGCCACTCACCTTCCCACTCTCTGGGGCTTCTCACCACTTGGTCCTGCTGGGCCAGCTCTGTTGGTCTCCCCCAGCCAAAGCCCCAATCTGAGATCTCTAGCCCCTTGAGAAGCAGTAGAGACATTGAACCTCTTCAAGTTCAAGGACAGTGCAGTTTTGGGCCCAGCTTCCTGGGATACCATTCCCCAAATCAGATCAGAAACCTCCAATGTAAGCTCCCTTTAGCAATGAAAGGGAGACTATACATACTGGTTGCCCTTCCAGGTAACAATTATTTGCACTGGGTTTGATAGAAAATAAAAGTGATTTTATTAAGTATAAGCAGTAGGATTTAAGTGGTAATAAGTGAGAACAGGCAGAGCAAAGTAGATTACAAACTCAAAAGTAACAGAAAACACTTGTCTAATTCTAACACTAAACTCCTCAGCACAAACTTATTATAAACTCACCCTAAAACTGTTTCTGTTCCAGCTGCACCTTGAAAACCAGGTCAATTCCCACTTCCCCTGGGGTCTCTGGTTCACCCTCCTCGGGTGGGTCCAGGCAGCCCAAAGACCTAGACTCCTCCTTTTCTATTCTTTTAAAGAATTCCCTTAGGGTATGTCTACACAGCAAAGTTATTTCGAAATAATAGCCGTTATTTCGAAATAACTTTCCTAGCATCTACACAGCCAAACCGCTATTTCTAAATAAATTTGAAATAGCAGAGCACTTATTTCGAATTTGGTAAACCTCATTCTATGAGGAATAACGCCAAATTCAAAATAGCTATTTCGAAATAAGTGCTGTGTAGACACTTATTTTGAAATAGGGGGCCTCCAGCCTTCCCAGGGTGCCCTGGCGGCCACTCCAGACTCAACCAAGAACACTCCTCTCCCTCCCCCCATCCCTGGAGCCCTTAAAGGGGTAGACTCTGGCCACAGTGCCTGTGCCAGCTCCAAGCTTGCCAGCCCAGAGCCAGCAGTCACTGCCCCTGACCCAGTAGCCCCAAAACATGAGCCAGCAAGCCACTGGCAGCCAGCCCTCCATCGCTCCCCAGGAGCAGTCTGCCAGCTCCCAGGGGCTTGCCAGGGCCCGGAGAAGGAGGGGTGCCTTCCTGGTCCAGGGTGGAGATCATGGACCTTATTCAGGTTTGGGGGGATGCCCCCAACGTCCATGATCCCTGCACTAGACGGAGGAACGCGGCCATCTATGGCAGGATAGCTGCCAGCCTGGCCACCAAAGGCCACATGCGAACCCAGGAGCAGGTTTGCATGAAAATCAAGTTGGTCTGGCGAGTCACCCAACCCTGAGCTTCCCCTCCCGCTTCTTCCCCTTGCTTCCCCCTTCCAGCTCCCTCCTCCCAGGTTTCCCCCTCCCCTCTCCCGCCTCCTTTCCCCAGTCTCACCGGAGTTTCGTTCCCCCCCCCCAGTTTTGAAAAATAAAGAAAGTTTGTGTTCATGAAAAAACGTGTATTTTATTTTACATCAGGAAGGAGGGTTGGGTGGGGGGGAAGTGGAAGGATGTGAGGGAGGAATGAGGCACAAGCCCCCAGTGGGGCAGACCAGGGAGACTGTTAGTCCTCCTCAGGGTGGAAGCTCTCCCGCAGGGCCTCCTGGATACTGACAGCCCCCCGAGGGACCTCCCGGATGGCAGCCTGCAGCAAGTGCAGCCAGGCTCACAGCAACGCATCCAAGAGAAGCACCAGAGTGCCCGGGGGCAGCTCCGGCTCCATGTTGCAGAGTGCTGTGGTGTCCCGAGTGAGGACAAGCAGAGCATGCAGAGACAAAATGCTTTGCTGTCCCTCATTGAGGTAGGAAAGCAAGCAGGGAAAGCTGAGAACCAGCTGTCCAGGGAGGGTCCCTTTAAGCACAGGCCTCAGATAGCCTCAGGCAGCAGCCACACAAAGACACTCCTGACCTGATGCCCTGCCGGACCTGGTTCCGGCCGATCTTAAATGCGATTCAGCGTCCACTCAGTGTGGACGCGCTATTTCGAAATAGCAAAACGCTATTTCGAAATGCATTTTGTGTGTAGATGCATTATTTTTAAATAAGCTATTTCGAAATAAGGCTGTAGTGTAGACATACTCTTATTGTATGGGGAGTCACCTGGCCACTCCCTACCAACCACAGCTAAGCCTTAAGGACAAAAAGCTATTTGCATATGATTGCCCAGATACTGAGGCCCCACGTGATGTCTTTCCATTTACACATTTAAAATACATAAAGTATTCCCTACTCCATATGTCTAATTTTACACACAAGCGTGATACATACACCAAAATAAGATAAACAGAACCAGCGAATTATGACATGAAGATTGATAGGTTATATGAAATAATTTGCTCAAAGCACCTTTGAGTTAGGTATATTTGTGTCCATAAGGGGTGCATCACAGGGAGGTTTAGGTTGGACATTAGAAAAAGCTTCCTAGCTGTCAGAGGGTACGTCTACACTAGCTCGTTAGTTCGAGCTAGGTAGGGTAATGAGGGCAACCGGAGTTGCAAATGAAGCCCGGGATTTAAATATCCCGGGCTTCATTTGCATGTTCCCGGGCGCCGCCATTTTTAAATCTCCCTTAGTCCGAACTCCGTGCCCGCGGCTACACGCGGCACGGACTAGATAGTTCGAATTAAAGATCCTAATTAGAACTACCGTTACTCCTCATTCCACAAGGAGTAACAGTAGTTCGAATTAAGATCTTTAATTCGAACTATCTAGTCCGTGCCGCGTGTAGCCGCGGGCACGGAGTTCGGACTAAGGGAGATTTAAAAATGGCGGTGCCCGGGAACATGCAAATGAAGCCCGGGATATTTAAATCCCGGGCTTCATTTGCAACTCCGGTTGCCCTCATTTGCCTACCTAGCTCGATCTAACGAGCTGGTGTAGACGTGCCCAGAGTGGTTAAACACTGGAATAAATTGCCTAGTAAGGTTGTGGAATCTCCATCACTGAGATATATAAGAGCAGGTTGGATAGACATCTATCAGGGTTGATTTATACAGTGCTTGGTCCTGCCATGAGGGCAGGGGACTGATGACCTCTCAAGGTCCCTTCCAGTTCTAGTGTTCTATGAGTTTTCAAATTGTCTTTCACAAAGGTGATGGATCAGTGATTATAGGTAAAGCTATGTTTAGGTCATGGGTATTTTTAATAAAAGAAATGGACAGGTCATGGGCAGTGAACAAAAATTCATGGCCTGTCAATGACTTTTACTATATATCCCTGATTAAAACTTACCTGGGAGACTGTGTTTGTGATTTCCATGACAAACATAGAGCCTTAATTGTTTTACTTGAGGATGCTGCCTGTCCACAATAGCCAGTTGACAATTACAATATATTCATATTCCTCATTTTTCCACCATCTCAAACTTGGGTAGTAAAAAAGTAACTTTACTAGCACAGTATGAAGCCCTATTCTGGAAAGCATTGCACAAATAAGCATCACCACTTCAGCCTACTGTACCATAAAGGACCTCAATCCATTTCCTATAAGGGACACACTGGCTTCATGGGACTACTCACACAGCCTAGGGTTTTACAGGAGCAGTCCCATAGTTACCATTGGACCTGAGGGTATGTCTACACTACAGCGCTATTTCGAATTAACTTATTTCAAATTAGTTAATTCGAAATAAGCTAATTCAAAATAATGCATCTAGACACAAAATCTAATTCGAAAAAGCGTTTTGCTATTTCAAAATAGCGCGTCCACACTGATTGGATGCTGGATCGCGTTTAAGGGCACCTGAAACCGGTTCCAGTAGGGCATCAGGTCAGTAGTTGCTTTGTGTTGCTGCTGTCTGAAGCTATCTGAGGCTCGTGCTTAAAGGGCCCCCCCTGGACAGCCGGTTCTCAGCTTTCCCGCTTGCTTGTCTACCTCGCTGAGGGATGGCAAAGCGTTTTCCTCTCCGCCTGCTTTGGTCGCTCTCATTTGGGACACCGCAGCACTCAGCACCATGGAGCCAGAGCTGCCTCTGGGCACGCTGGTGCTCATATTGAACGTCTTGCTGCAAGCCTGGCAGCAATTGCTGGAGGCTGCCTGGCACCCTCTGCTGCAGGCCAGCCCCCTGGCCCCCCCCCTGCGCCCCCTGGGGGCCCTGGAGGAGAGGCGCCCGGACGCCAGCGTGCCCCGCCGCATCTGGCGTCTGGACGCCAGCAGCGACTGGTGGGACCACATCGTCCTGGAGTGCTGGGGAGACCAACAGTGGACCCAGAACTTCAGGATGAAGAAGGACACCTTCCTCGAGCTCTGTGAGTGGCTCGCCCCTGCTCTGCGGCGATGGGACACATGCATGAGGCCCCCCATGCCCCTCCACAAGCGGGTGGCCATTGTCCCTCTGGAAGCTCTCCACGCTGGATAGCTATCGATTCGTGGGGAACCAGTTTGGCGATGGGAGATCCACCATCGGAGCGGTGCTCATGCAGGTACGGCACTCACCGGCCACTGGGCCAGGAGGGGGGGGCTGCAAGGAGGACATGGGCTGCCCCAGGGAAAAGGGGGGGAGGTGGTGTAAGTGCCCTCCCCGGGTGGGTTCAGTCTGTCCCAGCCGCGCTACAGACCACACGCGGGGGCCAGGATTGCAGCGGGGGTTGCTCCTGGGAGCGGGGCGAGGGGCAGTGGCGGGGCACGAACTCTCCCAGGTCACCCTAGTGACCCTCAGTTTTGTGTGTCTCTCTGCAGGTGGTGAAGGCCATCAACTGGGTGCTGCTCCGCAGAGTCGTCCGCCTCACCGACCTGGACGCGATCATCCAGGGGTTCGGTGTCCTGGGCTTCCCCAATTGCGGGGGGGGGGGGCAATCGACAGGACGCACATCCCCATCCGTGCCCCGGACCACCAGGCCTCCCTCTATATCAACAGGAAGGGGTGCTTCTCTGTGATCCTGCAGGCTGTGTCTGACCACCGGGGTCAGTTCACGGACATCAATGTGGGCTGGTCCGGCAAGGCACACGACGCGCGGGTGTACTGCAACTCCTCTGTGTGCCAGAGGCTGCACACCGGGACTTTCTTCCCCAACCGCCACATCAGGGTCGGGGACGTGGACATGCCAGTGTGCCTGCTGGGGGATGGGGCCTACCCCCTACAGCCCTGGCTGATGAAGCCCTACACGGGACACCTCAACCCCTCCCGGCAGGCCTTCAATGCCAGGCTCAGCAGGGCCCGCATTGTAGTCGAGGGGGCCTTCGGCCGACTGAAAGCACGATTTAGGTGCCTCCTCACCCGCCTCAACCTCTCCCAGCACAATATTCCGCATGTGGTGGCAGCGTGCTGTGTGCTCCACAATTTATGTGAAAGGAAGGGGGAGGTTTTCCTGCCAGCCTGGATGGCAGAGGCTGCCCGCCTGGCTGGCCAGTATGCACAGCCCCGCACGGCTGTCAGCCGGGAGGCCCTTCGAGGGGCTGTCTGCATCCGGAAAGCCCTGCGGGAGGGCTTCCAGGTGGACGAGGACTGAAGTCCCCCTGGCGTGCCCCACTGGGGCCTTGTGCCTTACTTTCCACCCCCACCCCCTTTCCCCTCCCTAAGCCCCCCCTTCCTGATATACAATAAAAACACCCGTGTTGCCACAAAAAACTCTCTTTATTTAACATCACTGGGGTGGGAGGAGGGGGGGGAATGAGGGTGGGAGAGGTGAGGAGGGAAACCTGGGAGGAGGGAGCTGGAAGGGGGAGGCAATGGGAGGAAGGGGGAGGGGAAGCTCAGGATTGGGGGTCTTGCCGGCCCTCCCATCTTGCAGCACTGTGGGTGCGGGGCCTTGGCGTTCCCGGGGGGGGGAGTGGGTATGGAGGGTGGGGCAGGAGGGACTGGGGGGGTGGAAGAAGTGGGAGGGGGAGCAGGGGTGGGAGGAGGAGCGATAGCTTGGGCGGCCGCAGGGGCTGGAGCAGCAGGCGGCAGCAGTCGGTCCGCCAGGGCCTGCAGGTGCTCGCGGAGGGCACGGCCCTGCTCCTGCAGCTCCTGCAAGCTCTCCCGCCGCAGCTGCAGGTCCTCTTGCACCCACTGCTCCTGGCTGTGGACCTGCCATCCCTGTAACCACAGCTGCTGCCTCTGGAACTCCTCCTGGTTGCGGGTGCGCCTGCTGGCCCAGGTGCGGGTGGATGGTCCAGGTAGGGTGGTGCGTCCTGCACTCACAGGTGCTGCGGCTGCGGTGAAACAAGAGAAGTGGTCAGTTCTCCCTGGGGACACAGTGGGTGGAACCCAGCCCCCCTCTGCAAGGCGAGGATGGCAGGTCTCCGCACCATCACGTCCTGCTATCCCCGGGAGTGTGAGCTGGCCCAGGACTGCACCCCAGCCCCTGTGCTGCCTATAGTGTGGTGGGGGGGGGGAGGGGAGATGTGCCCTGCCTCTGTGTAGAGGGGGCGTCTGGAGGGAGTGTGCAGTGTCTCTCCCTGGGGTCAGGAGCCTGTCATGTGCCTTCACGCGTAGACGCATGTGGGGAATAGGCCAGGGCCCCTGCATGGCACCCAGCTGGGGCCCCATGTCCTGGATGGCACAGCAGATGCACAGGTTGCCGCCTGCTCCGTCGTCGGCAAGGCCAACGCACACGGTCCCTGGGCTCCCCCTCCCCCGCCCCCCACCTTGCATAAGGGGACCGTGATGGCACTCACATGTGAAGGCATCCCCGGCCTCGGATGAGGCTGCTGACGGGCTCTCCAGTTTGGCTCAGGGATCCTGGGTGCAGGGCACACTCTCGGCAGGCTCCTGGCTGCCGTCGTCCTCCTCTTCCTCCTTTTCCCCTGTGTCAGGGGCAGGGCCCTCTGCCCCGGGGTCAATGACGACCAGGGGGGTACGGACTGTCTGACCCCCCAGGATGCAGTCCAGGGCCTCATAGTGCAGGCAGGCCTCTGGGTCAGCCCCTGATTGGGAGGCCCTGGCATAGGCCTGCCGCAGCTCCTTTATTTTACTCTGCACCTGCTCCTGGCTGTGCATGTGGCCTCTGGTGGCCAGGCTGGCAGCCATGCAGCTGTAGACAGCTGCATTCCTGCACCTAGTGCAGAGATCGTGGGCATTGGAGGCCTCCCCCCAAACCTCAATGAGGCCCATGATCTCCACACTAGACCAGGAAGGTGCCCACCTTTTGCGGCCCCTGGCAGGCTCCTGGGAGCCGCCAGCCTGGTCATGGGGAGCGGTGGAGGGCTGGGTGGCAGCAGGTTGCTGGCTTATCCTGTGCCAGGTGCATGGTCTGCTGGCTGTGTGCTGGCAGGCTTGCAACTAGCACAGGCACTGTGGCCAGAGTCTGCCCCTTTAAGGGCTCCGGGGCTGGGGGGGGGGAGCAGATGAGTTTTCCTGGTTGTGCCCAGAGTGGCCACCAGGGCTCCCTGGGAATGGCTGGAGGCCCCCTAATTTGAAATAACTGTCCACACAGCACTTATTTCAAATTAGCTATTTCAAATTTGGTGTTATTCCTCGTAGAATGAGGTTTACCAAATTCGAAATAAGGGCTCCACTATTTCGAATTTATTTCGAAATAGCGGTTTGCCTGTGTAGATGCTATTAAAGTTAATTCGAAATAACTGCTGTTATTTCGAATTAACTTTGTAGTGTAGACATACCCTGAGTGAATAATTCTGAGTGGCTCTGTATAGAATACTGAAAAATTTAGATTCTTTTTGTGCTCACAGAATATCCAATCAAATTTCTGTAAATGTATTAATCATGGGGCAAATCCCTGACCAACACTCTGGCCTCTCAGTGGCTTCCGAGGCCAAAGCTGCCAATATGATTTTACATATTTCATCCAGGATTTGGTATATTGGTGGTTGTGAGGGAGGGGCAAGATTTGCGGAATTTCTGTTACATATTCCCCAATAGACAGATACATAAAAGGTCACAGAAACTACAACCTCTGGGCTGCAGGATCCTATACAGAGTCACTTCATCGCTGGAAAGGATGGAGAAGATGGGAGAATTCTTCCTTTCCTGCACACCCACCCATTGCCTGGCTTGTGTGCTTGACAGGGTGTTGGGGCTCTGGGATCAGATCTTATGCTATTTAGCTGACTATTTCTGAAGGTCTTTACTGGATAAACTAATGAACATTCTTGTTGTTGAGAAAAGCTGCATGACATGAACTTTAGTGGCTCAGAAAGTAGAAGGCAAATAATAATACCCAAAATTTAAAATATTTTAATAACTTGTCGTTTGTGGGCCAGACTCATGATTTGTGAATATGTGCGGTTGGCTCTACAGCACTGCAAATTCAAGTTATATTCCCTGTTTGCAACTAGACATATAAGATACAAAGTATTGTTTATATTTCCTATTTGTGTGCACAGAAGCATTTCTATTACACATACTCACAGATGAGAAATTTAAAAACTCTGTTTCCATAAACACTTGGCATGTGCTACTTTAAAATTCATTTTCCTTGAATGTTTGTTGCTTATGGAAAGCAAAGAGGAAAAGGGCATTAGAAAAACTGAAGCATATTATTTAAAAAATTCATCTTTTTATACCATACATTTTTGTCCAGCTGTAGCTATTAATCAGAGTAGCAATTATTCTAATTACCATAACCAAAAACTTTCAGGAAAAGACTGCCATAAAATTAAGAATGAAATCAATAGGATTCTATAGATATTGCTTGTAAAGAAGAATCAATAAGCAAATGAGATTCTTTCTATAGATTGTTATATAATTCAATGTTATAGTTTAAATTCTCTGTTGAACCGTGTGGGATGGGTTAAACTAATCATGCCTTTTATGTGTGACATTTTAAAATATTCAAATATTAAAAGAAAAAAAATCTACTTTATAAAGGCTCAGAAGTATATTATAGATTAGCAAGTCTCTATCTCTTTCACACACACACACACACACACACACACACACACACACACTCTGGACACTAAGGACCTTTGCTACCCTGTATGGGTGGAGGGAAGAGATGGAAAGCAGTCCAAGGTGCGTTTTTTTTTTCTTTTTTATAATCATACTCTCTCTCCCCCTCCTGTCCTTTCATTCACATTTTGGTATATTCCTATATCAGCAGAAAGGCAGAAGCAGCAGAGCTGGTAACTTTAACACTGGCAATCAGGCTGAATTCCTAAAAATGAGAGCCAATTCGTATTAGAACACTAGCCTTTATGACTGTACAGCCATTTCAACAAAGCGTGCAGGGATTTGTATAATCAGATTATAAATGTTGGCATACTGTACATTTAGAGAAGTCACTGTACAGTTATTGTGCAAATTAGATACTCAGAATCAGAGTGCAAAAATACCATACAAAGCAACAGTATTTTTGCACTCTGCCTGCCTGCAGATTGGAATAATTTCTCTCTAGGGTACATCTGTCATGGACATAAATTCCCATGAGCATATCTATTGGACAAACTTTACAGGTTGGCTATCCAAGCCTGACGCCTATCATTTAGGAATTCCATGGCATTATATATGTGTATATTAAAAATACACTTTTGTGTCATAAATAGAATGGCTGTGTCTACATTGGCAAGACCTACATTGGCAAAATCTTGCCGCCTGTCTACACTGGCCGCGAGTATTTGCACAAGAACACTGACGTTGTAATGTACAAAATCAGTGCTTCTTGCGCAAATACTCTGACGCTCACGCTCAGGGATAAGCCCTCTTGCGCAAGTATTCTTGCGCAAGAGGCCAGTGTAGACAGCAACGTTAATTTCTTGCGCAAGAAAGCCCGATGGCTAAAATGCCCATCGGAGTTTTCTTGCGCAAGAGAGTGTCTACACCGGCACGGATGCTTTTGCGCAAAAGCAAATCTTTTGCGCAAAGGCACATGCCGGTGTAGACGCTCTCTTGCGCAAATACTTTTAATGGGAAAACTTTTCCATTAAAAGTATTTGCGCAAAATCATGCCAGTCTAGACGCAGCCTCTATGTTTTCAATAGCACATTTCCCCAGATTACATTATCACAGCTGCCAAATTCTATGCACTGTTCTTTTCCTTTTCTTATATAAGTAATGTACTTTAAGATGTACATTCTAGAGCAATTTGTGTAATTCAACACACTACTATAGCCTAGGTAGCTGTTGGCCATCTGATAAGTCCAATGCCAACATTTTGATTTTCTCTTCCTTGTCTAAGTCTTGTTCACCTTGTAGTACTGCCTTCATGAAGCAGGATTTTTCTGTAGTAAACCACTTTTGGATTATACGCCCTACTTACACTCATGCTCTCTCACACACTCGATATTGCCAAAAGAATGTGATGCCACAGCATGACATTTTTCTCCTTGTAAGTATCCAAGCTATAAATATATTAAGTAAACATTTTTGCTTGCAGTTTTGCTTCCTCAAGTAACATGGCTTAGTAACATGCTAAGAACAACTCTAAAAGTATAATTCAATTTGAAAATTAAATATCTTCATTAGTATTTAATTGCAAGCATCGCCTTTTTTCACTGTTGAAACATAATCCGAAGAAAGTAATTTCAAAATGAGCTTAGAGGTCTTTTACTGTGCTAAAGTAGAACTGGTTGCCACAGCAACTGGCATACAGCCCTCTATTTCTTCAAATAAATGACACATTGGAATGCAGCTGCAGTATCAGTGGGTTCTATTTTTGCTAATACAAAACACAGCTAGAGACCTCAATGCCTATTGTTACTATCTTGACTAAATTCCAATATTAAACCCCCCTAATATTCTAATATTATAAGAGCTCTGAGATAATGGAGTACAAAGTAGGTATTTAATTCTCTACTAAGCATATATTGCTTGTTACAATGACCTTAACTTCCAATTTCATAATTTACTCCTGGGTGAAAGAGAATGTGCAGGGGGCATATTCCCTTTTTTGTCAGGCTTTTTACATTGTAAATAGATTTGTCTTGTGATGGACCCCCCCCTACTTTATGAAATTGACTTATGCATGCAAATATGCATAACTTGAAGATGCTTTGGATAAGATGCCTCATGTAATCTATCAATCATAATGTCATAATCTGCTGGATCTGTACATGTTATTTTGGTGTATGTATCATTCTTGTGTGTAAAGTTTATGAAAGCCATCAAGGGTGTTACCCTCAATGTCTGGATGATCACCCGTGAAGAGCCTTCTTTGTCCTTTAAGTCTTAGCAGTGGTTGATCTTAGAAAGTCATGTGACCACCCCAACTGGTAAGGGTCTGACCAGGTAATTTTCCATGCAAGGATGAAATGTGGAGAATTCCCGACTAAAAATAAGACTATTTAAGATGCAAGGTTTTCAGTCTCTTTGTCTTTGCCTGGTAGGTCACTCCCCAGAGCAGCGGTTCTCAAACTTTTTGGGCTCCGGAGCCCTTTACATGCATAAAAATTTATGCGGAGCCCCAGCAGTCCACTGATTGTATGTGTTGTACATATCGATGTTTCCAGTTTGTCAACTTCGCAGAGCCCCTGGAGATGTCTCGTGGAGCCCTGGGGCTCCGCGGAGCACAGTTTGAGAAACACTGCCCCAGAGAATGAATCAGAGACCCCAGGGGAAGAGATTTTCTCAGGCTTTGAGGTTTGGCTGAAATAAGAACAGTTTTAGGGTGAGTTTGTAATAAGCTTGAGTGTGTGTTAGAACTAGCTATGCATTTTCTGTTATTTTAAAATTTGTAATCTACTTTGCTCTGCCTGTTTTCACTTGCAACCACTTAAATCATACTGCTTGTACTTAATAAAAATCACTTTCATTTACTATCAAGCCCAGTGTAAAAAATTGTTCCATGGGGGAGAAATGAATGTGTACATCCTCCTTTCATTGTTAAAGGGGACTTATCTGACTGGTTTATTTGGGGTTCTGATATCATTTGGGGAGTGATTTCCCTGGAAGCTGGGCCCAAAACTGTATTTTCCTCAGACCTGAAGGAAGAGTTTCAGTGTCTACATTGCTTCTCAGGAGGTGTGTGTAGTGGGGGGGGGGAGGGTGATATTAGCTCTGTGCCTTGGCTGGGGGAGACCAAGGAGCTGACCCAGCAGGACAGGGCAGTGAGAAGCCCCAGGGAGCAAGGAAGAGAGTGTCAGCAGATTTGTCAGCACTCCAGGAGGCACCCTAGGGGGTCTTCTGTGACTGCACCCTGTCACATGTCTGTCTTACCCACTAAAGCAGAAAATCCAAGTTGTATTACATCATCATCAGAGAACTGCTATTATATGTAGTTTACAGAATTACCACCATGGAAATCTAACATTTACAAAAAGCTAAACTGGACTATTCAGTGAAGCACAAGCTTTAAACCATCAGCTGATCTTGCTAGTTATATAGTAGGGCTAACAGTCCCTAACAAAGTGACCCCCAGCCAGTTCTGGAAAGGTGAGAGGAGACTGGTGCATCTTTGTTAAAATAATACCAGACACTAAGATAATAAAAGTTCTTTGAATCTGATCCTGATTCTAAAGACAGACACGGTAATTTTACAATTAAGTTTAGTGGGAGCAAGATTGGACCCCATGACTTTTTCCTTTTCGACCTCTATGCATACCAAATAGTATTTCTGTTAAATAAGCATTTGCAGTGTATCGCGGAGTAGTCAAATAAGAAGGGAAATGGTCAACCCACAATTAGTGTCACTTTAACATTAAAAAAACTGAAAAAGGGAGAAAAGTCACAGTGCTATGATAAACAGCTTCAGGAACTTTAACAAGGCTGGTTCGTGATCAAGGTTCACAAAAGTCTGGATACTGCTTTGAAAAAGGATTCAAGATAATTCAACTAAATACAAATAATGAATTTGCTTTAATGCCACACACAATCCTTTATTTGTTTTGTTTGAAACAAAGTTATAAATAACATATGTGGCAGAAAAGAAGTTCATGTGGGAAGTTTCAAGATGGCCATATGAACACTAAGAGAGATTTATATAAGCACTCCTATTTATAGAAGCAGCTTTGGTTACACAACTAGGAAACAAACAATAGCCTAACTTGAATTACCAGTCACACAGAACAAATAGCAAATTGTTCCTTTGATTATTCATAAGACATATAATTGGTTCATGAGAAATTCATAAGTTGAAGTACATTCAAAATTGAGAAAAAGACATATATAAAAATCAAAGACTCTTTACAAATCATTCAGATTAAAGTGGGTGATACTTACCAGCTGAGATACTCTATACATATATTAGTTGACTATACTTATAAAATGATGGCGTCTAAATTTGCTGTTGCATCTCAAGAAAGAGATCTTGGAGTCTTTGTGGATATTTCTCTGGAAACATCCACTCAATGTGAAGCAGCCACCAAAAAAACTGTACAATGTTGGGAATCATTAAGAAATTAATAGATAATAAGATGCAAAATATTGTCTTGCCTCTATATAAATCCATAATATGCCTACCTCTTGCATATAGCAAGCAGATGTGGTTGCTCCATCTCAAAAAGGATATACTGGAACGGGAAAAGATTCAGAAAAGGGCAACAAAAATTACTAAGGATATGAGGAGAAATAAATAAACCTGGGACTTTTCAACTTGGAAATGTCTAAGAGGGGATATGATAGAAGTCTATAAAATCATGACTTATATTGAGAAAGTAAATAGGGAAGAGCTATTTCTTCTCATATTAAGAACTAGAGGTTACCCAACGAAATTAATGGGTAGCAGGTTTAAAACAAACAAAAGGAAATATTTCTTCACACATCCTACAAACAGCCTGTGGCACTGTTTGCTAGAGGATGTTGTGAAGGCGAAGACTACAATGTGATTCAAAAAATAACTTAGTTATATTCATGGAGGTGAGGTCCATAAACAAACTATTAGCCAAGATGGGCAGGGATGGTGTTCCTAGCTTCTGGGAATGGATTACCTGTTCTGTCCATTCCCTCTAAAGCACCTGGCACTGGTCAATGTCAGAAGACAAGATACTGGGATAGATGGACCTTTGGTTTATTCTTATGTGTGGCTTCCCACACAGACCAGCTTTGCCTGCCGCCTTGCGCTGCTGCCTCCGATACAGTGGCAGCAGCATGTGGCGGCAGCAGTTCCTCTCCATGGGAGGTCCGAGCTTTCCGCAGACAGAGGCTGCTCCATGGGATGCCTCTATCAGAGGCACTGGCTCCCACCTCCCCCCGCCCCTTGCTGCATCTGATACAGAGGCAACAAAGATGGAGGGGGGAGAATGTGTATAGTCGAGAGGATTAAGTAATAAGCCCAAATAAATCTGTTAGCCTTAAAGATGCCACGGGACTCCTTGTTTTTACAGACTCAGACTAACATGGCTAGCCCTCTGAGACCAATAATTTATGTAAATCTTGAATATCAGTGATATACAATTAAGGTTTTAAAATATACTTTAATTCCATCCAGGTTTTGCAGAGTCAAGTGATCATTTATTCAGTAAATGATTCAACTGAACCCTACACACACACACACACACACACACACACACACACACACACACTAATTAGCACTATGAATACACACATTCAGCTGAACACAGTAATTTTTAAGAAGTTACAGATTTTGTATAAATCTAATATATAAAGAGAGATGCATGTAAAAGCTCTCACACAGCCAGCTGAAACAATTACTTTCCATATTCTCTTTTGGATAGAATGTGATTGTTAATGTCATTCATTGTAACCCTCTATTGGTAAAATAAATCCCTTCTTTGACCTTTTGCGGGCACCCCTGTCCCAATTCTCATTGGGCCACTGTGGGCTACAGGGGACTATGCTTGGGGACAGTCAACATAAACAAAATGTCTTATCGCCCACCAGCAAATTACTTTCATGGGTTGTGTGCCAAAGGTTGCTGACCTCTACCTTCTGGTGATCTTTGCTGAAAAAGGTCACCATCTCTACAGTATATTTTGAAGAGTTTGTTTGTAGATTCGTTTGTGCAAAATAAAGTCACACTTCACGATTACCTACAGATACTAAATTTTGCATAAACAATCCTGCCACTTAAATTAGCGGAATGCACTACTTTTTACTCCAGAATATGCTGGGTGAAAAGTTTAAACAATTATTTTTTGTTTTTCATTGGAAAAAAGTCATGGCTATTATGATTAACAGGGCTCGACAAATCAGGCAATCTACTCGCCCATGGCGAGTAGATTTTAGCCCAGTGCAGCCACACAGTGCGGTCAGCACATGCGCAGTGAGGTCTGCGCATGCGCAGCGTGCACTTCTGTGCAGCTGGCGAGCAGGGCTTGCCGCCGCTTGGTGAGCCCTGATGATTAACATTCATAAAAATATTTGCTAACAAAATTAAAATTGAGTCACCTATTCAACTGTCATTTTAGTACAAAGAACATTTTTATTGTTACAAATCACAAAATAATTCAAATTAGTTACGGAAAGAGTAATGGAAGTGTTATGAGTTTCTGATTCAAAATTTACTATGTATGGTAATTATTCAATTATTCAATAAAATGAATAATGTTTGAAGTTGAAATCTTACAAACTTAAAACTGTTCTTTTACTTGCCTTTTGCAAGCACATTAATAAAAAATTCTCTAACATCTATTTAATTTCTTGAACTTTCCTATAAGTGTAATCTACGTAAAATGACTTTGCCTGTTCAAGGACAGGCCTTACCTGATAGTTAGCATATAAAAAAGAGAGCCCTAACCATTCAAGTTTCCTTTCATATGTGTCAAGAGCAGCAATTTACAGAAGTAATAACATATGCTATGATTATATTCTTAATTTAAAACTGGGATTGTACAATTATGTATATTTACTTAGTGATTTCTAAATTGTGTGTTCAAAAGACAAAAAAGACAACTCAAAGACAATTCAAAACAAACTCAAAAGGATAACAGAGGCAAGTGGATGGCACGCAAAGGAAAGACATCAGCAATAAAGATTCTGAACCTGATCTTCAGAATTAATACATGAATAGAAAACAATTCAATTTACTCTGTACCGTGGTAGTTCAGCAAGATAAAAAGGAGCAAAGAGTTGCAAAAATAGCTGTAAACTTATAGAAAACATAGGCATGGAATTGCCACTAAGATTCTAATGTAAGCCATGTAATGTAAATGGGATGATTTAGTTAGGGTTGGCCCTGCTTTGGGCAGGGGGCTGAACTTGATGACCTCTTCCAGCCCTAGGATTCTATGATTCTAAGTCCATGATCAAACACAACCTAGTACAACAAGAAACAATACATTATCTTAGAACATGGCATGTGAAAATATTTTTTTTTTTATAAATAAATTAATGTGTTGACATTTTTGGCTAAAAACTTGATAGATAGAATTGATATGCTCAGGAGATTTTCATTTGTCTAATCTGGCAGCCTCAAACCAAAGTGCAGATAAATAAAAGTCAGTTCTACACACTGAAGCACAACAAAGTAAGAATTCATCTGGTGTAAAATCAGAAATTCAGATTGGTCAGCCTCACCTCAATGCCCAGAAAAATCATGGAGTTGATTCTCAAGGAATACATTTTGAAGTACTTGGAACAGAGTAAAGTGATTAGGAACAGTCAACATGGAGTCACCAAGGGCAAGTCATGCCTGACTAACCTGATTGCCTTCTATGTCAAGTTAACTGGGTCTATAGATATGAAGAAAGCAGTGGACATAATATAACTCAACTTTAGCAAAACTTTTGATGCAGTCTTCTACAAGTATTCTTGCCAACAAGATAAGTAAACATGTATTGGATAAAAAGACTGCAATATGGATAGAAATCTAGCTAGATCATCGAGCTCAACAGGTGATCAATGGCTCACTGTCTGGATGACAGTGTTTTGTTCAATATCTTCATTAATGACCTAGATGAGGGGATGGATTGTACTCTCAGCAAGTTTGCAGATGACACTAAGCTGCGGGGGGGGAGGTAGATATGCTGGAGGATAGGGATAAGGTCCAGAGTGACCTGTACAAATTAAAGGATTGGGCCAAAAGAAATCTGATGAGATTCAACAAAGACTCCTGCACTTGGGATGGAAGGCTCCCAAGCACTGCTACAGGCTGGGGAACGATTAGCTAAGCAGCAGTTTGGCAGAAAAGGACCTGGGGATTACAGTGGATGAAAAACTGGATATGAGTCAGTGTGCCCTTGTAGGCAAGAAGACTAACAGCATACTGTGGTGCATTACTAGGAGTACTGCCAGCAGATCTAGGGAAGTGATTATTTCCCTTTATTCAGAACTGGTATGGCCGCATCTGGAGTATTGCATCCAGTTTCCCCCAATATGGAAAGGATGTGGACACATTGGAGAAGGTCCAGTGGAGGGCAACAAAAATGATTAAGTGGATGGAGCACATGACTTATGAGGAGAGGCTGAGGGATTTGGGCTAACTGAGTCTACAGAAAAGAAGAGTGAGGGGGGATTAGATAGCAGCCTTCAACTATCTGAAGGAGGGTTCCAAAGAGAATGGAGAGAGGCTGTTCTCAGTGATGATGGATGACAGAACAAGGAGCAATGGTCTGAATTTAAAGTGGGTGAGGTCTAGATTGGATAGTTACGGACAGCCACTTCTCTGTCTCTGCTGCCTGCTTGATAGCCTCTTTGGCAAAGCAAAACTTCAGCAGTGCCTGCTGTGTCTGCCCTGTGTTTTTTGGGGATGACACAGCTTTTGCCTACTGTGCCTACTGGGCATGCGACGGACCTGCAGGGTCATGCTGCTTTCCCTGCAGTGCCTCCTTCAAGCAGTGGTCCCCTTCTGGATGGAGCTGGACCCCGAGGTCTTCCTCATCAGCCTCTGTGTGGCTGTGGGTGCTCCACTCTGGCTGCCCCAGCTCACCATACCCAGAAGAATCTGGAGGCTGGAGACCAGCTCGGACTGGTGGGACCAGCTGGTCTTGGAGCGGGGGAATGACCAGCAATGGGTGCAGAACTTCTGCATGAGGAAGGCCACCTTCCAGGAGCTCTGTGGCTGGCTGGCACCTGTCCTCCAATGACACAACATCCACCTGCGGCCCGCCATCCCACTCCAGAAGTGGGTCGCCATCTCGCTGTGGAAGCTGGCCACCCCAGACAGCTACTGCTCAGTGGCATACCAGTTTGGGGTGGAGAGTCCACCATTGGGGCCATCCTCATGCAGGTAAGGAGATCATGGGATGCAGCCCCTGCACGGGGTAAGGGGGGCATTGCACAAGGAGGATCTTCAAGACAAGGGAGCTGGGCACTGTACACAGTGGACTGAGGGTGGTGTGAAGAAGGGGCTGGTGCCTTCTTGCCCTCACACTGGCCTAGTCAGGGGGAGGGGGGCTGCCATGGGCTCACGGGGGGGGCTCATGTGGGGTGAGGGTCTGGGGGGGGTGGCCACGTCCCACTGGGAGCGCACAACCCCTCTCTCATTCTCTGTTTTGTGTGCTTCTTTCTCTCCTTCTACAGGTCATCCGGGCCATCAACTCCCTGCTGCTGTGCAGAGTCATCCAGCTGCAGGACCTGGATGCCACCAACTGCGCGGGAGCCATCGATGGCACGCACATCCCCATCCAGGCCCCGGACCATCGTGCAGCCCACTTTGTGAACCGCAAGGGCTACTACTCCATAGTCCCGCAGGCTCTGGTGGACCACCACAGCCACTTCACGAACATTTACATGGGGTGGTCAGGCAGGGCTAACGACGCCCGAGTTTTCCTCAGCTCCAGCCTGTGTGCCCAGCTGGAGGCGGGCACCTTTTTCCCCAGCTGGGAGTTTCCTGTGGCCAATCAGACTATGCCAGGGTATGTCTACACTTGCTCCCTATCTCGAGATAGGGATGCAAATGTAGTGTACCGAAATTCCTAATGAAGTGCGGGGTTTAAATATCCAGGAGGAGGTTGACAAGGAGGTCTCGCGATTTTGTGGGGCCATGGATAGGGTGTGCATATATGAAAAGGTCGGGGGAAAAGTGCAGCCAGAACTTCAATAAGAGGTTCTGGAGGAGCCAGAATAGGGGCTGCAATCTGGTGCATCCAAGGGAGGCGTGCGCCAGGTTTTCCCTCACACCACAAAAGGGGCAGGTGTCTGGGATGGGGGTGAACTGCACCAGGTACACGCCCGTGCTCATGGCTCCATGAAGGAGCCGCCAACTGATGTCCCCAATGGGCCGCAGAATCAGGGTGGAATACACGCTGGCCCATCGGGGTTCCCTACCTTCTACAGGTCTTAGATACTCCCTCCACTTGGTATCGGGGTGGGACATGAGGATGAGGAAACGCAGAGTGTGGAGCACGAGCATGTACAGATGTTCCCTAGGAGCGGTTTGAAAGGAGACTGGCTGCAGATCTTGCAGCCAGCTGGGGGTCCAGGGATGGCGAGGCCGGGGGGACCCATGTAACAGGGGCCCAATAACTAGGGACGGAGTGTTTGCAGGGAGGGAGAGGCGGGGTGTACTCTTTCACAGGGCTAGCTGCAGGAAATCGAGAGCGGGCCATGGCAAAGCCACCTTCACCTCCTGGAGTAGGCACAGGAGAGTTCAAGGGGTGGAGAGCCCTATGCGCTGAGCGAGCAATCGGGGATTCACCCAGTCCCCCCTGTCATAGTCCAGAAGGTCTCCGACCTTGGTGGATTCTGCCAGGATCAGCCTCCGGTGCACCGAGGGAGACTTTGCCACCTGCACGCACAAGGCTGGATTGTAGAGCAGAGGCTCCACGAGGAGATCTGCTCCCTTGGTGGCCACAACGGACCTGGTCACTGAGAACAGCTTTCAGTTCTGGAGGAGTTCCTGGTAGAACTCCGGCAGCTCTGAGAGGTCTCGCAGAAGACCCCTTGGGTGGATAAAAAAGAGCTACCCATCATATCGGAGCCCTCGGAGGCGGCGAAGGAAGGCGTGCGCCAAAAAGATCCACGCCAGACTACCTGCATTATACAGGAGTCTCTGCAAGGCCTGGAGGCAGAGGATCTGGACCTGGCTGCGCACACAGACCAGACCCTGGCCCCCCTCCTCCAGGAGAAGAGACAGAACCCCTGCAGAGACCCAGTGCAGTCCTGGCCAAAAGAACTCCAGGGCCATCCTCTGGAGCTTGTTTAGGACCCCTGGAGCCGAGCCAGGCTCAGGGTGTTGAGCCAGTGCCAGAGCATGGACAGGACCAGCTGATTTAGCACCAGCGCCCTCCCCCGAAGGGAGAGACACTGGAGCACTCCTGTCCATCTCTGCAGCCGCTCACCCACCCTGGCCTCAAAACTTTGCCACTGCTCTGGTGGAGAAGGATGCGTGGCAGATAGAAAAATGCTGAGATACAGCAGTGGACCCATGCTCCACCTGATGGCCTGAAGCGCGGGTGGGAGGGAGCCTGCCCGCCACCCGTCCCTGACCACCAGGCCAGAGTCTTGACCCAGTTGACCCGGGCAGAGGAGGCCGCCGAGTAGACCGCTTAGCAGGCGTCCGCCCACGCCAGGTCGTCTGGGTCCTGGACCACCAGAAGCATCTCATCGGCGTACGCCGACAGGACCAGCTGCAGCTCCAACTCTCGGAGCACCAACCCCATCAACCTACGGCGGAAGAGACAGTGGAAAGGCTCAATCGCCAGAGCATTCAGCTGGCCCGACAGTGGACACCCCTGACGTACTCCCCGCAAAAGCTGACCGACTCGGTCAGGGTCCAGTTGAGCCTGACCAAACACTCCGTGAGGGCATATAGCACCCAGAGAAAACCCACAAAATGGGGCCCGAAGATGAAGGCCTGCAGAGTGTCCTCGAGACACCCATGGTCGACCCTGTTGAACTCCTTCTACTGGTCCAGGGACAGCAGGGCGAACGACAGACCATCCCTACACCTGAGCTCCAAGAGATCCCTGACCTAGTATAGATTATCAAAGATGCTATGGCCCCGGACGGTGCAGGTCTGGTTGGGGTGGATCACGTCCGCCAGCACGGACTGCAGTCACAGCGAGATGGCCTTTGCTATGACGTTATAGTCTGTGCTGAGGAGCGAGACGGGATGCCAATTCCGAAAGTCACAGAGGTCCCCCTTCTTTGGCAATAAGGCGAGCATGGCTTGCCTGCATGACAGAGGGAGGACCCCGCTCTCCAAGTGCTTGATCCAGACGGTGATGAGGTCTGGGCCGAGGACGTCCCAGAACACGCGGCAGAACTCCACGGTCAGCCCGTCCATGCCCGGGGTTTTGTTGGTGGGCATGAGACGGAGGGCTTCTGAGAACTCAGCCAGAGTGAGAGGCAGCTCTAGCTGGTCCCGGTCGCCCGCGCTGACCATTGGGAGCTCGGTCCAGAGCACCTTGCAGGCGTCAGCTTAGGTCGGATCCGGGGAGAACAAACTGGCGTAGAAGGCCTTCCACGCATCTCCTCCAGATCTGTGAGGGGGGTGCCGTCCTCTGCCAAAAGGCAGGCGATGTGCTTTTTAGCCCCCCTCTTTTTCTGCAGGGCATAGAAGAAGCGGGAGCTGCGACCCATCTCCTGAAGGAGACGGATGCGGGATCGAACAAAGGCACCCCGGGCCTGGTGGTCCTCAAGGGCCCGGAGTTCCTCCCGCTTCTCCTGGTATGCCTCGTGGAAGGGCGGATCCTCGGGGCCGGATGCCAGGCACCCCTCAGCTTCAAAACCTCTCATTCCAACTGCTCTATCACCACATCCCTCCGCCGGCTGGCGCCCTGGGAATAGTCACGGCAGAAGAGCCAGGTGCGCACCTTCCCCACATCCCACCATCACCATGCCGAGGGAAAGGCAGGCCGCTGCTCCCGCCAGGCCAGCCTGAGCTCCTGGAAGGATGCCATGAAGCTCACGTCCTCCAGAAAACTATTGTTAAAGTGCCAATAGGCTGGCCCCAGCCTCTCCCAACTGAGGGAGGCTTCCATGGCCACCAAATCGTGGTCTGTGAACCGGCCGACCAGATGCTGGAGGAGTGGGCTCATGCCAGATGGATCCGGGATAAATAGATGTGGTCCAAACGGGAGTGGCTCGACTGATCGTCCCCCACCGATTGTCCCCCACCCGGACATAGGTGAAGGTGGTGACATTGTCCGGGTGGTGGTCTCGCCAGATGTCCACCAGGGAGTGATGGTCTACGATCTCCCTGGGGATGCCTGCTGCGGCCTGGCAGTTCTCGACTCCTGCACAGTCCCGGTCCTTGAGGGTGGTATTGAAATCCCCACCCAGGACCAAGCATTTGGGGTGACTGCCCGCTGATAAAAGGTGACCCAGTCCAGGCCTGCATTCGGGGCATAGATATTGACCAAGTTCAACGTCAGCCCCTCCATGCGGGCCTGGACATGCAGCAGACGGCCCAGGACAACCTTGGCAATCCCCAGCACCTCGGACTGTACAGCAGGAGAGAACAGGGTGACCTCCCCAGCTGCGCGAGCGCCGAGGTGGCTAAAATGCACCCCATCCCCCCACTCCAGCCGCCAGCCAGCCTCGACGGCTGGAGTCATATGGGTCTCCTGCAGAAAAACCACCGAGTACCCCCCCTCCGAAGGAGAGCACCCGGCTCCTGCAGAGACCCGCCCTACAGCCCCGTGCATTTAATGTCGCAAAGATGGTGTACTTCATGATGAGGGCTGGGGTGGATCCTCGCGGGCAGGGTGATCGTTGGTCTCCTGCAGGCCCCGCAACAGGCTGCTCCCCAACCCGAAGGCGAGGAGAGCGTCATGGAATTTGTGGGCCCGCCGGTAGGCTGCGATGTCCTGCCTCTTGGTCCCTCTCCCCTCCTGCAAAAGGGCCCTCGTGGCCCCCAAGAGGGAATGGAAATCCCCCCAGCACTGAAGGGCCAGCTCCACCTTCCCCTTAGCCCTGCATGTATCTGTGAGGAATTGGCGGAGCTCGGCCCCCAGCACTGAGGAGGTGCCAGCTTTTTCCTCCATCTGGGCCCCGTGAAAAGCCTTGCGGGACACAGAGACAGGCAAACAGGGATCCGATCCCCAGTGTGGTGCTAAGAACGACGGTGCTGCGTTGCCTGTCCCCAACCCTGGCGAGGGAGGGGGTGGTGGAGGGAACATGGCAACCCCTAATGGATTGGGGACTGGGGATATGACTACCACCCCCTGAGGGCCGCCCACAGCTAGAGGGAATGAGACGGGCTCTGCGGGGGTGGCAATAACAATGGGATGTGGAGACGCTAGAGGGGGAACAGGCATCACCATAGGGGCAGGAGTGGGGGGAAGATAGAGGGAGAGTGATGGGGGAGCAGATATCGTGATAGGGGTAGGAGAGGGGGTGGGCTCAGGGCCGGGCGGTAGGTAGGGAATGGAGGGGGGGATAACGTTACCAATGGGAGAGGGGTCAGGAATGGGGGAGGACTCGGGGCTGGAAATAGGTTCGTAGAGGGCAGGGTCAGGACCAAGGGCATGAATGGAGATGAGGGGAGGTTCGGGACAGGGAAGGGAACCAGCACTTTGGGCAGGGTCAGGGGGAAGATCCCCCGAGTCTGTGCCACCGGGCTGTGGCACCTCCTGAATGGGGAGTGGGGGGGCAGGAGCAGGAAGGGGGCCCGTGCCGACATTGGGCTCAGGTGGAGAAGCAGAAGCTACAACCACGGCGCTGGCTAGAGGGGTGTCCTTTGCTGGGCCCCCAACAGGAAGGGAAGATGGCCGCTCCGTCTCATTTACGGGAGAGGGGGTGCCCCTGAACTCGGGACCCGGCCGCTTGGCGCCAGTCGTAGCCTTTGAGGGCTCGGTGGCTTCAGTTCCAGCGCCCAAGTTGGCCGGTCCGATGGACAACAGTAGGGGCGCCCCGAGCATGAGGACGGGGTCAGCCGTCTGGGGCATAGGGATGGGGAGAGGAGGGGGCGGCGCAGCAGAGTCGCCGTCCAGACTGAGGCCTACTGGTGGAGGGTTGTCCTCCCTCTGGGTGAGTGGGGTCAGACCCAGGGCCTCGATCTCCTCAAAAATGGAGCTAAGCTC